>CM067553.1:345000-10345000 GCA_034509755.1 Anisodus tanguticus | reverse complement strand
GATGAAGCAATTGCTGAGTTGGACACATTGGGAGAGGAGTCTTACAAGGATAGCACTTTGATCATGCAACTTCTTCGTGACAATCTCACTCTCTGGACTTCTGATATGCAGGTAATAATCTTGCTCACACATTTTTTATCATGTTTGTTTCCCTTGTCTATTGACAATAGCTATAATAAGTAGGATTCATTGCTTTCACTTGACAAAGGGTGTTTGCAGTATTAATGACATTCATGATCTTACTTTTGGTGCAGGATGATGGGGCTGATGAAATCAAGGAAGATCCCAAACCTGAAGAAAAAAATTGAGGGAATTGGAACCCTCTAATTTGCTTTTCACTTCTCCCTAGTTGTTTTTATTGGGAGAAGCTGATTATCATAATTTCCTTGCTATTATGGTTTTCCATTAAGAGGTTCTCATCTTATTGGCAACGAACAACTTTAATATTGATGTTTTAAAAGTTCCATCTTTAATTTTAATGTGGTTCTGGAGGTTAAGAGGTTCTCTTCTTCTTTTTTTAATGTGGTTCCATCTTGATGTTTTCCATTAAGAGGTTCTTTATGTTTTTGGTAATAAAGCTTTATTTTTGTCTTCTCTCCTTTTTTCTTAATTTCGGAGAAACAGAATTAAGGGGATGTTCAAAAGTTTCTAAATAGTCTTGTGTAGCGAAATCAATGTTCATTGGAACTTGTCGTGATCGATTTCGAGGCAGTTGTAGTTAGTCTTACTCTTAACCTGTCCTGGACGAAATTTATATATAATACTACTCCAGTAGTTAGGTAAAAGTATCACGTGCCCTTTGTTAATGGTTCTTTCATCGTCTTTAGTCCAGTTTACGGTAGATTGATGCCATCAACTTGAGTCATTCACCTATGCATTCATATTTTTTGTCCCATCATACGTACTCTTTGCGTTTTGCGATATGCCTAATTAAAGTGTGCTGCTGCTTCTTATCTTTCCAATCCTATCGAAGATAAAATAATGAATCTAATATACTATTTAGGGGTGTTTTAACTGGTATCATATGGTTAAATCCTTTGCTGAGTATTATGGTCAATGTAGTAACAATCTGGCGGAAGCAATGGCAGTTTTGCACAATTTGCAGCAATTCTGGTCTCCTGAATGTTGTGGTAGAATCTGATTCAATGTTAATCATCAACATAATTTAATAGAAAGATGAAGCCTCCTTGGCAAATTGTTCATGTCATTAAGAAGATTTGGGAGAGTGCTAAGTCTGGGAATTTCAAGTCAAGCATACTTTTACAGAAGGCAATAACACTGCAGATCATCTGCCAAATTTAGGAGAAGAGTCTAAATCTTGTGTTATCTTCAGTGAAGCGGTTTCTCTTCCTAGAAAGGTTAGAACTTCAATGAAGTAAGAGCATGATAGTATCCTTAGTTTCAGATTTAGACCTAGAAGAAACAAGTTTGTTTCCAATGACAATAGACAGTCTTTTAAGCAGACTGATGAGAACAATTCTGTACGTTGTGTCTATCAATGATGCTATGACTGATTCAAAACTTAGAAAGGATTCCCATACTCACAGTATAAGTTTGTGTACAAATTTGTAATATATTGGTTGACACCAACCTTCACAGTTAATTGAGGCTAAGGTTTATGTACTCCTCCATGTAATTGTGATATTAGGCCTATACAGATTGGAGTTAGGCCTAACTCCTCCATCATAATGATGGAACTTTTGGGGGAAAAAGTACTATTTGTCGATTTGATTGTAGGTCTATGAATATTCATAAGTGTTATTTATGATGTAATTCAATTTTCCAAAATCCACAGTTGACCCGTGTTATCTTAGCAACTAGGCACACACCCGCACATAGTCCATGGAAATTTCAACTGTACATGCTATTGTATTGTTCAATATTCTTATAACGTCACCATCGTCATCATTGATCTCTCGTGTTCCAAAGGGGTGAATACCAAAAGTTCATAGGTAGCAAACGCCCTCAAGTTATTATGGAAGTGCATTGGACCACACAAGAATCGGTTTCGTTCAAGTTGAGTACCTATGAAAGTAGACAGACAAAAAGAAGCTGTTCTTTGTCGAGACGCATGAATATTGCTGGATTGTGTATGTCCTAATCTTGATAAGACTCGCTGAGTCTGAATGAGTTTGAGTCGTCAACATCTTACCTTTTTTTTTTCTCTTCGGGTGGAAGACAATTTTCTGAGTAGACTTTTTTGTTTAAAAACAAAAAAGAAAGAATGTACTAATCTGTGAGATTGACAAGTTGAGGAAATGTCACTTGGTAGAGTTACGAAGGTATTAGTAATATATATATTAATTATGAGAGAATTCGTATATTATTTTATGCATGTATTAGTTATGCAGGGTTTAGTTATTCATGTATTAACTATTCCATTTTTTGCCCGGCATAAAATAATACATGTATTCCCTCATAACTTATATATATATTAGTTATGCGGGTTTCTAAATTGTAAACAAAACACTGTACTGATTTTATACATGAATAACTCACCTCATAACTAGCTACCAAACATAGTATTGCTTATGCATGATTTTAATACATGAATAATTTACTTCTAACCAGCTACCAAACGACTCCTAATGAATTTTCCCTTCCCTCCTCGCCTTTTATTGGGAAAAACACAAGAAACAAGCGGCAATCAGTTTTTAAACATTGATTTGCAAGTACTATTTGGTCGTATTTTAACACATATGACCACGTATGCATGGACGGATTTATGTGTAAAAGATGGGTCACGTGAATCAATAGACACTCGACTAAATTCGATATATTATGTGTATAATTCTTAAAATATATCTTGTATTTGAGCATAGGTCCTATGACGTCCGGTAATGAGAACAAACACTCTAACTTGGCCTTTGTGACCTTGACGATTTGCAGAAAATGACGTGTGTCCAGTTTTGAATTTTTGTCTTTGCTTGACAAAATCTAAATGACTTTAACGTGAAAAAATTCACCGGAAAGAACTTTTGTTGCCGATAAGATATAAATTCTAACTTTTACTTTTAAGACTAAACTTGTGGTCATTTGAGCAGGTTCGCTATCTTGAAATATCATGAACTTCTGTCTTATAGACAAAACTAATCTATATCAACAGCTTATGTCTGATGAACAACAAAAGTTTTGACTCTATTATCCATCAGGCATAAATTATATCATTTGCCTATAAGGCAGAACTTGTGGTCAATTGAGCAGGTTCATTCTCTTGAAATATTCTAAACTTCTGCCTTATGGGCAAAACTAATTTATGTCCACAACTTATACCCGATAGGCAATAAAATCTTTGTCTAGCTAATTTTCTGAAGCGAAGGCTAATTTTAAAATGTTTATTAAGCATGCCAAGAAATCAAAACCACCCTTGTGGAGGGGTCATTCGTGAAAACCTGACATTTGAGAATCACATTTTCGTTAAGCCTTATTCTGGTTTAGTTGACATAGTTGATTCCGCTAGCCCATTGAGAGACTGGGAAAACTGAAAACATTTGGACTACATGAAATAAGGCCCGAATACGCACATTGAAAGAATTTGGCCCTTAACGTGGTCATAAAAAACTTTGGGGCCAAGTAGGCCGGAAATGAAAATGGAATACATAAAACTAAAGATTGTAAACATAGGTTACTGAACTGAATCGCAAAGAAAACAAATGATATTTGACCCCTTGAATTTGGACAGTCAAATGAATAAACTTAAACAGATTTTGAAGACAAATAAGCAGTACATCATGAAAGAAAGGATCAAATGAAGTCAAATAGGCAAGAACCTAGTGCCTGACGCAGTGACGGATATTTATTAAATTTTTTTAATCTTATATACACAATGTGATTTTTTCTGTCACGTAACTCCACTATTGATCTAATGTAGAGCTACGGCAGTATGCGGTCATGAGCATTACAATATAGTTGCAACTAATCGTGTTCTCTTGTTGAAAATGCAAAACCTGTAGCTCTCTAATTCAATCAATATGAGGTTTAACATCCACCACTGTCTCAAGAAAATTTACTCAATCTATATGACATTTTTTTTTTCCAGTTTTAGAGTGTTACAAAGTGTGAGACATTATTTAACTTATAAATAACTCATCTTTCAAAAATTTAAATTCATTAAACTGCTCAAATCTTATTTTATGATGTGATATTTTCTTTATCAAACTAGCTTATTACTTTAATTTGTTATTTTACTATTACTAATGTTAAGAATAGATGAGTCAAATTTAACATCTTAAACTCATGAGTCATAATTTATCAAACAACGCCATAAATTCAAGTGATTTTTTGTGTAATTAAATTATTTTGAATTGAGTGTTTTTAAATGCAAACCCAAATGCCAATGGTGAAAATATCATTAGTAGGAGTATTGGAGCATATAGAGATGGCAATGTCGTGAATTTTCCCAATATTCTATCCATATTGTTGGAGGTCTTGAATGCAAATACCTCTAGATGTGTCAATTTTAAGTGGTTTTCAACACTTCGCTCCACCGTATACGTAAAAAAACATAAACACTTGATACATTGTTGGTGATTTTTATCATTTAATGGTACTATGATGGGTGGATAGTGGCTGATGTAAGTCCCAACAATTGGGAGTTGTGGGTCAAGAGTGAGCACAATATAGAGAGAGATATTCCACTTTTACTTAATTTTCTCTTTTGCCTTTTATCGTGGAGCTAGAATTTTCATTAAAAAATTTTAAAATATAAAAAAATAAATACAAGAAAAGGTCAATATATTTTAACATCTACTATAAATATACATATATATAATTATTTTTAACATTATATATATAATGTAATATTCAGGGAAAGGAATTTGGATGGATTTCCTTTTAGCCGATGGCAGAATCAAGATTTTCAATAAGGAAATACAAAATATAAAGAAATAAATACGAGGAATCCAAGGGAATCGAACATCTATTATTATATATAAAAATAATTTTAACCTTATATATACAGTGTAATTTTGGAAGAGGAGTCTTGGAGTAACTGATAAAGTTGATGTCATGTGACCAAGAGGTTACGGGTTCAAGCCGTGAAGACAACATCTTGCAGAAATACCGGGTAAGGCTGCGTACAATAAACTCTTATGGTCTGACCCTTCCCTGGACCCCGCGCATAGCGAAAACTTAGTGCACCGGACTGTTCTTTTTTATATACAGTGCAATTTTATTGTGGAAGAGATTCGAATGAATCCTTGTGCCCCTAGCTCTCCTCAGCCTGCATCATCGTATTCATATATGAATAATAAATTTATTTATACCATAGTTTTCAGATATATAGAACATGCTCCACGCTGAGGAAGGAAAAAACCAAAAAGTGAAAACACATATTCTGTGAGCTTAATCTTCAATAGTTAATTGTTTGTCGCATATACCTTGAAACTATTTAGTATGCATATGATTTCATTTCCATTGATTACTCACACAAGAAATGAACTTTTTAAATGCAATGCTCAAAGACAAAGCCAATGAAAATGAGAAAACACATAATACTTCCTGAACTAGTCACTGATTATCACTTATATATATCTAAATTCATGCATCTCAGTAAGTAATTGAAATTCTCACTGTCACGTGTCATATTAGAAACAAGTTGAGAGAGATAGTTGGTCATAGTCCTGATGACGATAGTGCAATTGAAATTAAATTTAGGACAAGTATAGGAGAAGAAACTATGCATTATTTCCTAGGAAAAATTCTAACAAACTGTTCTTTCTTTTCATTTCATACCCCACTTGAGAACTTGGAAAATGGTGCCTCCGATCAAGATACTTGCTTTGATGAAAGAATAAAAGGGCGAACGGACCCAATAAAGGCAGGAAAAAGGGGAAATAGTGAGGATAGCAACAACAAAGTAGTCTAAGCTAATGATGATTGATATACATGGTATCCCTGTTTCATATACAGGCGTTTTGGTTGAGGCTTTGTTTTTTTCCACTTGCTTTCTTCCATTTTATACACATGTAGATTCCCTCTGGCATACATTGTTTGCGTCACGACGTCCCTACATGGGACTTATGTCCTCAGCAAGGGGTTGGGTTATTTGGTCTGTGAGCAAGTTACACGAATTATTCTAAGATATTAAACAATGACGAAAATATTTATATTATTATTGGGTGACATATGATATAAATATGTATTTGGTTTTATTTTCAAATTTAGCTTTGATTTCTTGAAACACGTTACAAGAAGAGTTTTGGAGAAAAGCATCTTTTGTCATTTTTTTTATTTTATCTTTGAAATTGTAGTCTCTTGATTGTTATACCACATTAAGTGTGATACAAAGTTAGTACCATAGTGATGAGATAAACAAATCCCAAAATTACTCGTACTGAAATAAAAAATTCAATCAGAAGCAGAACAAAATAAGCCCTCATTTTGTTCCAACTCCTTCCGGTCCATTATGACTGTCATGTTTCCGTTTTGCACCCTTCTTAAGAAAATTTTAAATAAACAGATGATTAAATTACTCATTTATTCTTTGATCTCATTCAATACTAAACTTCAAAACACAGCATTAATCTCTCTCTGCATCTATTAGAGTAAGCTATAGGTGGAAAAACTAATTACTTCCATCATGATTTTCTAAAATAACACATTTATTTTTAGTAACCATGCCTAGTAAAATAGACCAGAGGGAGTATCTGGTAACTAATCAACCCCTAAAAGTTATTTTCTTTGTAACTTGTTGTATTCTTTACCTCAGACCAAAACTAAGATGCTATTGGCCTAGCTTGGAAAAACTGAATGGTTAAGAGAAGATCAGTCATGCTACCAAATAATGCACCATGACTCAGAACTGTGGTCCAACACAGCTAAAACAACATCAACAATGTATCTATTTCTAACTAGTCGAAATTGGTTTATGAATCCTCGGTATCCATTTCGCTCCATTTAAACTCGTCTCATTCGCTCCATTTAAACTCGTCTCAGTCTAAACACAGCTGAGCTCATGGAATTTCTTCCATGAATAAAAACACTGACATTTGGAGTGGGGATTGGATGTGGTTGCTCTGGCGTAAAGCAGATAATTAATTCATATGATTCATGGGTCATAAAACATGAGCGAGAATAGACTATCTGAGTAGCCCCACAGCAATGTCTCCAACCACACATAAAATAAAAGCTAAAAGAAGGTTCTTGAAATCAACCAGTCAAAGGAGGTTCAAAATTAATTTTTTTTTTGATGAAAGGTAAATGTGTATAAAAATCATCAAATGTACAGTGTTTGTGAGCGTACTCACAATCATAGTGACGATGTAAATCTAGGGCGTCCCTGCCAGGCAGATCAACCCCAGATTCGGCTCGTCAGCAGCATAAGCTCAAGCTATTCCCACATACCGGGTAGTCGAGAGCACCAAAGCGGAGAAAATGAAGGGGTATAGACCCCATCCCTACATCCGAAAGACAGTCCCTCATGCCAAGGCACAAGGTTGCAGCCGTGGGCCTCCTTAAACCCTTGCCGTGGTAAACCCTAACGGGATAAACCCACGGTCGAGGGAAGAGTACCTATTCGGTCATGGGTAAAACCCCACCCTCGTCACGTGTGCTGCTGGGCGGTACTGTCTCGGTACGCAACCTAAACACTGGTATTCCCGTGCAGCCCACAAATCGGGCTAACGCGGGATACAAAGCGTAACATACTCCCGCCGATCCCACACCCCGGGAGGTCGGGAGACTCTAGCTAGTCCCACAAACCGGGTAGTCTAGAGGTTTTACCCTAGCTAATGTTTATCTATGCTAGCTAACCACCCGCTAAGGAGACAAAATCTTCCAAGAAAAGCGGGAAAAGAGCAAAAAGGATTTTGTAGATATTAGTCTTGATTTTGAAGAGGAGAGCCCCTTATCTAATCTAGACCCATCGAAAATAATCTTGTTTCGCTCATTCCGGATGTGGTAGACCGTTGCGGCAAGCGCTACGCGCTTGGCTTTTGCTTGCCATCCCGTACCACGCCCTTCCTTCTTGATGTATTTCAACAATTGCACTTGTCAATGGTAGTCATGGCCCTAGTGATCCCGAGCCAACTCCTTATACTTGTCCAAATGTGTCTACTTACGGGCAAGTAAAGAAAAGATGCGCAAGTGATTCATCCGTTTGCCCACAAAGTGAGCATAGTCATCGTCAATGTCCATGTAGGCCATTCTATCCTTGGTGCGTAGTCTCTTCCTAGCACATAGCCATAAGATGAAAGATTGCCACGGGGATAATACAAGCATTCCAAACGTCCTTTGCCCATAGCACTAGTTGGCCTTTCGGCCCTGAAATAGTCATATGCACTCTGCGTGCCACAAGACTGACCGCATGCCACTTAGTCATAGTAGTGACCGCTATCTCGGGAGATCCTTCTCTGCGGAGAGGATGATGTCACGGATGTCCGGCGACCTCTTGATTAAAGGAGAGTCTTCTTTCTTAGCCTTCCAGGTCCAAATATTATCCGAACTCGCTCGGTATTTATGGTTGATCCACCCGATCCGGAGGAATCTTTCTTCGGTGAATGTTCCACAAACATTTAGAAAGAAGAGACAGATTCCAAGCTTTGATATCTCTAATGCCCAGGCCTCCTTCGGCTTTGGGCTTAGTACAATCCTTCCAGAGCCACAATAGGGTGCTTGGACCGCCAAAGAAAAGAACGGCAAAGGCCCGTTACTTTCTCGCAAACCATGCGGAACGGGAAGAATAGAGAGCCAAAAGCACTCGACCCCTGCAGACCGACTTGATAAGCTCTAGTCTTCCAAAGATACGAAAGGGTAGCACCCATCCAAGCGGTAGTGTAACCCGAAATTTTGCTCAAGAACGGATCATAATGCACTAGTTTTAACTTTTCCGCCGCAAGCGGGATACCAAGGTAGCGGAAAGGCATGGTTCCCTGTGTCAAAGTTTGTTATCCGTTTAATGTCCTCCGAGACGTGGTCCTCAATACCCGCCATATAGATCCGGATTTAAGCGCATTGGAGTTAAGGCCCGAGCAAGTCTGGAAGTCTCTTAGACATTTCATCAGGATCCGAACCGATTTTGCGTCCCCCCTCGACATGAGGAGAAGGTCATCCGCAAAGGCTAGGTGTGTGATCATCAAGCTGCCACATTTCGGGTGGAAATTAAAAATCTCCCGCCGGGTGTTCATTTTAAGCAACCTTGATAGATACTCCAAGCAAATAACAAAAAGGGTAGGGGAAAGAGGGTCCCCTTGCCTCAATCCTTTGCGGCCTTTAAAATGCCCGTATAAACTCCCATTGATTGAGATGGAGTAGGATGCTGTCGAAACACACTCCATGATCCAAGTTACCAACTTCTCCGGGAAGTTTAAACTAATTAAAATAGCCGTAAGGAATTCCCAATTTACCGAATCAAACGCCTTCCGGAGGTCCACCTTAAGCATGCATCTACTTGAAGTTCTCTTGTGGTTATAACTCCTGAGCAGCTCCTGAGCGAGGTGAATATTATCAGACATACTCCGTCCCTGTACAAACGCCGATTGGGCCGGGTCAATGATGTTAGGCAGGACCGATTCCAACCTTGAGGCAATTATCTTTGTGATCACCTTGTACAAAATATTGCAGCATGATATGGGCTCGAAGTCCCCCACTTTGTAGGGCGGTGCGGAGCTTTAGGGACAAGAGCTATAGTGGTGTGGTTGACCCGCTTTAGAAGCTTGCCGGATAGAAAGAATTCTTTTACCGCATCACAAAAATCCCTTCCCACGATATTCCAGGCCTTTTTGAAGAAACACGAGGAGAAGCCATCCGGCACGGTGCTTTGTCTTCGCCAATACCGAATAGTACCCCTTTAATCTCTCGCATCCGTGATAGTTCGAACAAGGACCTCCCCCCTGTTTCGCCGAGAGGCACTTGCTCTGAAGCAATGACCCCAACATCAATAGGCTCACAATACTCCCTAGTGCCAAGAAGTCCTTTGTAATGAAATATGAATTCCTCGGCGACTTGGTCAATAGATGTCGTGAGTGAGCCATCCCTCTTTTCCGTTGCCGCGATAAAGTTTCTCTTTGAGTTTCTCTTGACCATGGCGTGAAAGAACTTGGTGCACCCGTCACTAAGTTTAAGGTGCTCACATTTGGCAAGTTGTCGAAGATAACTCATTTCCGCCTCAATAAGGGCATTGGAACCGTGCTCGAGCTCCGTAACCCTCACATGTAGATGATCCAGTGCGGGTTATCCAAAGCTTCTTTTTGCGCTATATCTAGCTCCTCTTTTGCTCTTTTGACCCTCATTGAGATATGGGAGAACTCCATTGCGTTGAGGTACCTCAAGGGTCTTTTGAGACTATACGGGTGACGACACAAAGTATATTGGGCGTGCCCGAATGTCCCTTTCCCAAGTATTTGCTATAATATTTCCGAATTCCGCATGTGCACCCACATATTCGGGAATTTAAAAGGTTTGTTCTTCGGCCTTGGGGGATCCAAAATAGAGACAATGCACGGCGTATGGTCCGAGAAGGGCCGGACCGACGGAAATGTGCATTACCATACCATCCCTCTTGCAACCAAACTCCATTGGTGAGAGCCCCGTCAAGCTTCTTTGAATTTGTTTTCCGGTTGAAAGTGAACTCACATCCGGTGGAATTCATATCCGAGAGTCCCAAGTCACGACGATAGTCAACAATATCTTTCATCTCATAGATACTAATCGGGGCCATGTTGTATCTCTCCTCTTCACTCATCACCGCGTTGAAATCCCCGAGGACTATCCACTACTGCGAGATACCGGACCCGTAGTCTCGTAGCTTGTCCCATAGGCCTCGGCGGGCCACCGTAGAGTGGAGCCCATAGACGAAAGTGGCATAGAATAATCTTGAAGAGATCAAGCGGTGATCTTTGCGGTGTATAGCTTGAGGGTTGATATCCTGAACTTGGAGTCTGACCTTAGCAGGGTTATAAATAATAAAGATTCTCCCTGCCGGATGATGCCCAAAGTTGTCCAACACCTTCCAATTCTTGAATTTGGAAGTCCAAAAGCTTTGCAGGGAGGAGTGATTTAACTTGGATTCTAGGATGCCAAATACATCAATGTTCTCCTCATGCACTATGGAGCTGATCTCCTTTTGCTTTGAGGACTTGCGCACCCCCCCTTATATTCCATGAAGCGATAATCATTTAGATAACGAAAGGGGGTTAGTCCCCTTCGTGCTATCCTCATTGTTCTTGGCTGGCAAAAGGTCATTACTCTGACCCTTCTTTTTGGAAGTAAGGGTCGGCATTTTGCTTAAGGGGAATGTTAGGTTCTGGCTAACGGGGTTACCTTTTGGCTTCCCCTTTCTTTTTACCTCCATGTATCCATCCTCATCCGGAGTAACCTTACTTTCCCGATCATTGTTCCCACCTTTCCCATCCCTAGCCGAGGGGCCGACGGGTTGGGCCGCTAGAGTTGTCCGACCTTTGCCAGCCACGGTTTGTGCCCCCGTAGGCTGGCCTCCTGATGTGCTCCCGACTTCCCCACCACCTTGTGCCATAGCTATTTCTATAGCGGTTTTTGCCTTATGATCTATTTTGTTTTGCTCTTCAATATTGCCATGCATATCCGCAAGTTTTCTGAATATGGCGGACTGTATCACAGCCGGGCTAATAGCACTATGGGCCTGCGATGTGGTGCTCCCTTCCGCTTCTTTAGGACGTACGGTTTGAGGGGCAAAGATCTGCTCCTTAGCCGTGTCCTGGCTGTTCCCACCTTTACCAGCCTTGGTCTGTGTCCCCGAAGGCTGGCCATCCGTGGCCTCTCCTGATATCCCACCTTTGCCAGCCTCGGTCTGTGTTCCCGAAGGCTGGCCATCCGTGGCCTCTCCTGATCTCCTACCTTTGCCAGCATCGGCTTGGTCCCCGTTAGGCTGGCCTCTCAATTCCGCACCCTTAGCCACGTCCTCCACTCCTTTAGTCAATCCGACAGCCATGGTTTTACCCACGAGCTTCCCCTCTATCTTTCGAAACTCAGTCCGACCTTTGCCAGTCCCGGTTTGTATCCCCGAGGGCTGGCCACCCGTAATCTTGTCCGAAGTAATCAAGTCAACGTGGGGGCTTTACCCGCTCTTTGGCTATCATTTTTGTGCGTTCCAGTCCGACCCTTGCCAGCCCCGGTTTGCACCCCCGAGGGTTGGCCACCCATGCTAACATCTTTCTCCCCCACGGCCGAAGTAGTGCCATTCTCCTGGCTGTGAGCCCTTCCTTCGTCATCGAGGTAGGTATGTACCCCTTTTGCCGCAACATTTGGGGTGTGGATCACTCCTTTTCCTTGCAAGCGTTTCTTAATCTCAGCCTTGTGTTTTTCACATCCCTCCGCATAATGGCCGATCTGTTTACACTTATTGCAGTATCCTGGTCGCTTCTCGTACACGAGATCCTCGGTCAATATGAGTACCATCCCAAAGCTTTAGTTCCACAGAATGAACTACCTCCTTTGAGAGGTCAATCTCCACCGAGCCCCTAGCATAGGAAGCCTGACCCTTGTCGTTCGTGAGTTTATCCGTTCCAATTGGCCTCCCTATCCGCGAAAGGATTCGGCTTAAAGCCATTTCATTCCATAATTCCAGTGGTAGGGACGGTAGCCGTACCCATATAGGTATAGTACATATCTCCTGCCTGTCAAAAGTGAAGCAGTGCGGAATGTCCTTTAGCAGTAGGGGGGTGCTGTAGACAAAATGTGGCCCATTGGCCATAACCTTTTCTTTGTCTGCTTCACTGTTGAATTTAAAGATGATCCAACCTGAGGCATGGACAGTGAACCGGTATGTTACTCCCCATGATCTACATAGCTTCATAAGGGCTATGTTCCCAGGAAAGTACCGCAAAGTAACCAATTAGTAAATAGCCCCGTGTGTCGGTGAGGTCGTCAATGTCTGCTCTGGCTAGTTCCACCGGCCCGTCATGACAGCTATCTTTCACAAAATGCAGACGTCTCCCATTGGAGACGTTACTGTTTCCTTTAAGCACAGATGCGTAAGCCTTCTTGTTCTGGCTTGTACCTTTGTCTTGGTTTTCCTTCGGCGTAGGCTCATTCTTTGTTGTGTCGCCATTGATACTGCCTGAATCCGAGGTAGTGTCTTTGGAGCCTAGCGTGACCGAGGAGGGAGTGAAGTCCGAAGCTCCCTCCTTTGCCAAAGTAATCTTCACACCCGTATTGTCTCCCCCCGCTTGAAGTCCATTGCTCGCGGTCCGTTGAAGAGCGGGGCGGGGGCAATTGGAGGGAAGACAACGGGGTCATTTATCCCTACCTCAATGGGTGCCCGACCCACCCGTATGTTTAGAGGCTTAAAAAACTCTTTTTTCTCGTTTTCTTTTGCCCATAGTCTAGATTGCAAGTAAAATTGCCTGAACCTAAATCCGGACAGTCCGCCGGTGGATATAATTGCGCGAACTTTTACAATTAGAAGATAATGAAAGTACGCTATATTTAACCGGACAGGCCCGGTGTCAAATTACAGGACTTAGAGTTTATTATACAATTTTATCTAGGGACAAAAGAAGCAGGAAGTTAAGTCCGGACAGGCCCGGAGTTTAATTACAGGGCTTGGTTAGGAAATACAATTATAATTAATCAAACATCCTCCAATAATTAACCAGACGCAATCCTATATATTTTGCCTACCAAAATCTTAGGCTTATGCCTAGCGGTTATAGGTAGTGAAGTAAAAGGGGATGCGAATCTAATCAAATAAGTTCGGCATTCATCAATGTATAGCGCAGTTCGCAATCCTAAATATATTTGCCTACCGATATCTTTAGGCTTGCCTAGCAGGTATAGGTAGTAAAATACGTAAGGAATTGCGTGAATCAATAAGGATTAAGGAGTACCCGTTGGTGCGTGCCTCTTTGGTTCGAACGAGTTACCCCGTGAACACTCTAAGGACACTGGGCTATTGCGTGCGTATAGCCGTCCTTGTGTAGCGACCTTATAATCCTAACGACTCTAGAATCAAGAGAATTATACAATCAAAGAGGGGACGGCCCGGGTTTCCATTTACATCTTGTATCTTAATAATGATTGTGTAAGACTTATAATTAAGCACGGTCCTCCGGGATGCGTCTTAACTTACTCGCAAAACAAGAGACTAAAAGCGCGGCAAGCAATTAAAGGGGCAAGGGCTAAGCATACACAATATTAAGAGAGCAAGATAGTTTGTAGCGTTAAATAAGGAAAGATATATGCCTAAAAAATGATTCTCGTAATTTAGAGGATGCTTAAACAAATTAGGAAGCAAAGATCTAGAAAAAATGAACCAACCACCTAACCTTAGCTAATAAACACACGTAGATACAAGGCTAAATATCCAATATAGAAAGAGCGTAACACGAGGTTAGAACCTACGGTGCGCTTGACTATGTCAATTCTCGGGCAAGCCAAAAGCCAAAAATGGCAAAAGGCGGTCTTGCCTTTCCAAGTGCGGTGCGTGTTTACACAAAAGAGGAAAAGGTCGTACCCACACTGTCGAGGAAGACTTGTGCGGGGCACAAAGCCGAGAAAGGTAAGGGGGAAGTGTAGCTTTCCTTAGAGCTTGTAAGTCATGCACAAAGGGGAAACCACACGCTGGCCGAGGCGCCAAGGGCAGCGTGCAAAGCTAAATAAGGCAAGGCGCAGGGGCACGGCTTCAAACAAGCTAAAGGTTATCACAAGACGGCAAAAATCCCTATCAATTGGTCAAAAGACAAAAAGACTTAAAATCTTCTAGAAAAACACAATTTAGGCTGTAAGATTTAAAATAATGGATCTAAAGGAGACTAGCAAATAAATAACAAAACGAGTGGACATGGCTTAAACACGATAAACACCAAGAACACCAAGAACACCAAGAACACAAAAGTAAAAGAAGCAAACTAAAGGAACCTAAACTAATAGCTTAAAGCGTAAGAACATCAAACATAAAGTAACGGCGGGTGAAAAATGTAAAAACAACATAACCATGAATAACACTAGCATAAAAGGGGATAAAACACGGGACCAAGATAGAAGAACAAGTCTCCCGAATCAAACTGGAAGCCGTAACCACCGAGAGATAACATTCCATTTTATCACGTAATCACTTCAAGCTATAAGAGAAGGGTGTATCATGCAAAGACGAGAACAACAAGGGAGGGAATCACACTACCAGCCAACTAACCCAACAGAGCAAGATAACACAATGCACTCACACAACACCCGCAACTAGCTAAGAATGGTTCTTGCAATACCGTAAGGCTCAAGAACTTTAGGCATGAAGTCAAACAATGGTAAAAGCGGTTGAAATATAGAAAATTCTGCAAGGCTAGAGAAACCAACACATATATTAAGAGGAATGTAGAGCATAAAAAGGAAGTATATCACCTGGAGAGACGAAGGAGTGAAGATCCCTTATCTTGATATTTCCGCGGCTTCAAAGTTAGAAGTGTTCGGGGGAGTTCTTGAGTTTAAGGAGATGTTGAGCCTGATGAAAGAAACCTTAAAGTATAAATCTCAACCCCCAAGGGGGTGAGGATTGTAGCTTGCAGTTCTCGGCTCCGAGGATATATAAACAGGTGAGTAGTCAAGAGGAGAGACGGAGTTTGAGACTACACCCGTAAAAGCTAAAGGCTTAGAAAAGGAAATACAACCAACTTCTCTTAAATGCTTTTCATAATCGATTGCTTCTCATAAATATAGGAGTGATGAGAGTGCGAGAGTTAGGTATAGACAAAGCACACCGAACTTAAACAAAACGAGGGAAAACCGAGAGTTCAAGATGAGATTTTTCGATTTTCCCATCAAATGTCATAACGTTAGTCTCGGCCATAGCAATTCACTTGAAAAAGGTTCCTACTTATAAATCTAAGAACCCTAACAAAGCACTTGAAGAAGATCAAGCCAAGAGATGCACTCTTGTAACTTTGTTGAAGTCTTGAACGATTTTAGAGTGACAAAGCTAAGTTGCTCTTCAGGTGATAGTAAATATTTGACTGGGGCCGCCCCTACTGACCAACCGGCATTCAAACTAAGGTAGGGTAAACTTTTTAAAGTGACTGGTCCCACCGCATTACGGCCCCATACCCCAGAAAACCCCACCTCCGGCCTGGACCTACGGATTAGTATACACCGCTTGCCCCTACGCGTAAGGTAAAGTAGGAGACTGACGTGAAGATATTGTGTTCGTAACGACGGGCACTGTTTCTGTGATTTGTTATTCTTTGGGTTGATGATTTTTATGAAAAAGAGTACAATATGTGGACCAGTGTGTTCCTAGTGCCTGCTCAATTAATTCAAAATTAATTGAGCAGGCACTAGGAACACACTGGTCCACATATTGTACTCTTTTTCATAAAAATCATCAACCCAAAGAATAACAAATCACAGAAACAGTGCCCGTCGTTACGAACACAATATCTTCACGTCAGTCTCCTACTTTACCTTTATCTTTTTAATTAAAGACGTCAGTAACTTCAAAAAAAACGTTCATACAACAGACATTTAATGATGATTAATAAAGCTCACAATTGCACTTCAAATCACAAACTAGGAACTATCTTTTGCGTCTTCCACTTTCCAACAGAGGGTTGGGGGATGGACTCCCATGATTAAAAAAAAAAAAGCATATATAAGGTTACAAACCTTTTTATGTATATATACAAGATGATAAACCTTCTTGATGAAAATCATGCCTCTGCCGGCAGACAAAGTTTCATGTGTCCATGCTCATCAAGTATAATCTTCCCTTGGAGTAAAATAAAATTGAACTAAACAAAGGAGAAATCAGTTAGCAGATTCAGAACCTACAGTCTATTTCTATGTTGTATGATTACTATCAACTTCAAACTCATGTCAGGAAAATCAAAACCTGCAGTGTGTTGGGGGACAAAAGCATGAACCAGTAAACACAATTCAGAAACCAAGCAGAGATTATCTGTGTGAATGACCTCACTAACCACCATTTCAAAGCAACCACATCCACCACCAATTAATGCTAAAAATTAGGCAATCCAAGAACAAAAAGGGCCTATGCCATGAAACAATGCTAGTGAATAACTAAGAAACACTAGAAACAAGGCCTCAATTCCTTCCCCTTAAGTTGAAGATGAAATAATCATGTTCTTCAAGACTTTGCCAGTTCCTTGAAAAGGCATACCATGTTGCCTGTAGCACATATGATGCTAGGGCCTAGGAATATAAAGTATACGAGTGAAATTCCTTAATAAAGAGAAACTAGAAGAAATCTAGTAAAGGCAAATCAAAACAAAACAGAAACGGGAAAGAAGCAAAATGTATAATCTAAATTTGAACTTGTTCCTCTATCAAAGACCACTCATGCTCCCTTCCCCCTGTTTTTTGGATTTTTCCTTTTAGATAAAAGTGGTGTTCAAACCAGTTTGCACGCACCACAAGTATATGAGAATAAACCTACAAAATAACCAAAGTTTAACATATGGGAACAAATCTTCTAGTATTTTTGGTCTCGTTCCGGTTTGAACTCTGATCTCCCATGATTCTTACCTACTTTAGGTGACACCATTGGGTGCAACACTTCCTTTTATTTGTTCTTCTTTCAACATAACTTAACAAAAGAGTCATACTTAGTCAATTTAGAAGAAAAAGTTAGTCAAAGCATGTGATAGGCACAATAT
Source organism: Anisodus tanguticus (assembly GCA_034509755.1). Classification (NCBI taxonomy): domain Eukaryota; kingdom Viridiplantae; phylum Streptophyta; class Magnoliopsida; order Solanales; family Solanaceae; genus Anisodus; species Anisodus tanguticus. Next base: position 10,327,424 of record CM067553.1, on the reverse strand, counting down.
TCACCAACTGTCCATTTACAAAATGCCTGGCAGTGGAAAGAAATACATTTGATAAAGTCGAGATGAGCAAGAGCTGCCTGAATACCACGATTATCAAAAAAGAAAGAAATGCATTTGATAGAGTCGAGATGAACGCAAGCGGGCCCAAACATCATGATTATAAAAAAAAATACATTTGATAACCCATCGGCAAGTACATACAATGAATCAGTACAGTGAGGATCAAGGTCACATTCTAAATCAATGGAACTTAAAGATTGAAGTAAGTCGGAGACCACAAAGAATCAGTATTTTACTACTATTTTCTCCATAAAGATGATAAAAATAGCTGGATGACCAAAGAGAAAATTCTCTCTTCATTGTCTTTAACATTCATGTACAGAACAAACCCCTAATTAGCTATTTAATCATATTTGGGTATAAAAAAACTCTACTCTTGAATATAATCCAATGACTCCCCCCCCCAAAATGTACATGTACAAGTACAAATTTTAAACTATATATTCCTATTATAAAAACAAAAAAATAAATTTTTAAAACTCCTAAAAGACTTACCTTTTTTTATGTTTATATGAAATTCCTCAAATACTCTTCCACTTTGGGCTTGGCACTGGAAGTGTCGGCGACAGAGGTAGCTGCTGAAACCCTAGTTGACCGGACGGTGAAAGTAGCAGACCAGGAGATAGCAAACCGTACGGCGACCTTGGCGACGGCAAACATCCAAACGGCAGCGGCGATGCCGGAAACGGTGGTAAAATTGAAGAATACGCTGCCGGTGGTGGAGGAATGATCTGTTGATGCGGCAGCGGAAGCGGCTGAGGAGGCGGAAATGGTGGGTGCTGCGGCGGCTCACCAAAGTTGTTCCACCGCGGAGCCAGTGGTGATAGTCCAGTAGAGAATCGCTTGCTATCGGAATCACTAGCACCAGAGGCGAATGAGCTTTGGAGAAACCTCATATAAGCGGAGATAGGCGATTCCGCCGACGCATGCACCGCCGGAAACGGTGGAAGAGGAGATAACGGCTGTGCCTGACCAGGCCGTTGACTGCCAACAAATCCACCACCAGCAGCAACGGCGTTTACAAACGGAGGTGGACGGTTGCTAATCTGAGCAAGCGGCGGAGGACGGATCCTCTGCAACCGCGAACTAGGTGCTTTCGGTTGCTGTATAGGCGGAGGAGTAGAAATCCGTTCATGCGCCGGCGAACCAGTAAGTTTCTGAACAACATCTCTGAAATCACTCTTGTTAATATTATACACCGGTGGCTGTTGCTGCTGCGGCGGCGGCGGCGGAGGCAGTGGCGGTGGCGCGTGAATATTCTGGTTGTCAAAAAGAGGAGTTTTTCTAATGGGTTTAGAGATCTTATGGGAGATTTTGTTGAGGTGTTTCAAATACATGTCTCTATTACTATTACTGGCAGATGTAGCAGTAGAATCACCATCACCACAAGAATTACAGCTTTTATTATCCATTAACAAATAGAGAGCAGCAGAGCTTCCCTTACTTTTTCTCACCCTAAACCAGTCCAACTTCTTTCTCTCTCTAGAAATGAGGCTATTAATGGGTGTATTTGTATATAATAATAATATAAGAGGATTGTATTTATTTTCTTTCCTTATCCCGCAGACTTTTTAGTGACCACAGAGTAGGGACAAATATAGGACTAAAAAGTAAAAACAGAGTAACAAATTAAATATTATGCCTTTTTTATTATATTAAAGTAATCAAGGTTGTAAGATTATAAAGATTCAAACTTGATAGTTGATACAGTAAAACATGTTTTTTATTTCTATTCCTTTCGAATAAAAAAAAAGGTCTATTTAATATTTATTTTTAGAGTCAAAAAGAGTATTCATTTATCAAATTAAAAAAATTAACCTCTTTTTTTTATATTTATTCTTATTAAGTATTAGATAATCAAATTTTAATATTTATTTAATTAGAGGTATTTTGATTAAATTATTTATTTTCATCTAGAAATTAATATTTTATTAAAAAATATGCATAAAGCTAAGTAAACACTATTTTAAATCGGAAAGGAGTATTTCAGTAAGACTATAAAGGACGAAATGTTTGATTAAGGGGAAGATGGATTTGTTTTAGCTTTAGGGGAAATGGGGATTTATTTAGCTTAAAAGAAGAGAGAGGGGGGGGTGGGGGTAAATGAATTTTAAATAAAGAGGGAAATTGGGGGTTGAGGGAGAGAGGAGTGTACATTCCTGTGTGCAAAAGAGAAATAGAGAAGTCCCCGGCAAAGCTAGCTGGATGTGAAAGTAGAGAAATTTAAAATTCAGGAGGCCTGAAGCGTGAGTTTGAACCCTGTTAGAGTAATTTACTCCTTTTTTTGTAGAATTTTGTAGGTAATATTAATTGTTATGTTCTCAAATTCTGGTCATTCAAATACATAGTAATGCTAAGGGATCCAAAAATCCTGCGATTTACTGATAATAATGTTGAGAAACCGGGACTACTAATTAATGGTAGTAAAGTTGAGGGATCGAAATTACTATCTCTAAGAATAGTCTGGCTTAAGCCGAAAGCGTTATATAAAAAAAAACTAGAGAAGGATGATGATGAATTGATGATAGTGATGAGGATGCGTGTGATATCAGTTTTTGCTAAGATAAGAATGATCCTCTCCGTGTGATTACGTTTTATTGTTGTCTTGTTCACGAGTTCAACTCGCCTCAGGACTCAGTCTACACTTCTACTGATACTTCAATAACTTAATACTCTCTCTTCTCAATTTATTTCACATTTTCACTTCTCGGAAATCAAGTTTTTAAATTTTAATTATAAATTAAATATAAACTTTTTAGTTTTTAAATATAAAATGTATATATATAAAATTAAATAAAAATACTATAAATTATAATTATAATTATAATAATAAATAATTTATATATATATATATATAATTATGATAAAAAATTATCCAATTACATCTCGAAAACCGAATATCATCATCACATAAATAGAGATGGAAAGAATAGCAAAATATTAAAATATATCTAATGTTGTCATGTCTTATTATATACATAAAACATTTATATTGTCTTAATTACTATCCTGGACTTAGATTTTTTTTTGTATCATTTATCCTCTGCACGTTGATGTGGTAAAAAGTTAAGATACTCTCACGTGTAAAAATGAGAAAAAAGAAAAAAATGAGCTTGAAAGTGAAAATTTTATAACTATTAATTGTCACATAGTATAGTAAGTATATAATAGCACTAGTTCTAATTATGTATTTCCTTAATACATACATATCTATTTTAATTTTATATATTCTTAATTTAATTCCTCTTTACATACCATGATTATTGATTTCAACTGTTTGTGTTTTTCGTACAAATTTTGTAAGAAGAAAAACTTGATTGATATTATATTATTTTACCCAAATAATTTTTTTAGCTAAAGTGGTTCAAACTACATGTTTCTTTTTGTTTCCTTTTTTAAATGATGTGGTTATTTATTACGACTGTATTTTTGTTTTTGGATATGTATATTTTTTTGTTTTTTGTTGAAATATGTTTGATGAATTGACGTTGTTGTATAGATCAGAGTGTTGGGCGGTTAAGAACTCTCATGTCTAGAAGATGAAAGTAGCGAAAATCGGGATGTTGAGGTGGATGTGTGGGTTTACTAGGAGAAATATGATCAAAATTAAGAATTTCGAAGCAAGGTGGGAATGCCCTCCTTGGCAGATAAGATGCGGGAGGCGAGGTTGTGATAGTTTGGACATGTCCAAAGGAGAGGCCCAGACGCTCCAGTGAGAAGGTGTGAGAGGTTGGTGATGGAGGGCTGGAGGAGAGGCAGAGGCAGACCGAAAAAGTATTGGAAAGAGGTGATCAGACAGGATATGGCGAGTCTTTAGCTTTATCGAGGACATGATAATAGATAAGAGGGTGTGGAGGTCGAGGATTAGGGTAGAGGATAAATATTAGGATTAGTATTATTTCCCTTTAGTGTAGGATCAATCTTATCTCCATCATATTATTTTAATATTCACATATTTCTTATTCTTAGTTTTCTATTACTACTTGCTTTTTCTTTAACTTTGTTATCTTATTTTCTTGCTGCTATTACTGTTTATTATTATTATTGTTGCTCTTCACTTCTACTTAAGTCGGAGGTCTATCGGAAACAGTCTCCATATCTATCAAATGATAGAGATAAGATTTGCGTACACTCTACCCTCCCATACCCCCACATAGTGGGATTATATGTTGTTGTTGAAATATGTTGTTGATCCAAGTTTGATGTTTTTGATTCCCTAAATTTGAGCTTGTAATTAAGTTTGATAAAACGTTTTAGATTATATTTTAGACTCATTTGACATTACGTACTCAGTTACGCCTATTGTAAAACAAAAGAATAATAATTATAAGTATTTGGAGTAATGAAATACAGTATGTACTGAAATTGAGTCAACTGGGTGTTAGTGTTACTCAGAATTTGGAACAATGATACTTCAATTCCATGAATTACCTGTTCGATATAATGGGGTCCACCGTGATCGTATGAGTAGGTACTAAACATTGAGTGCGTTTTAAGGATGGTTTGGACAGAGACCATTTAGATTTAAGATAAATTTTTATTTCTTTTAGAAATTCAGATGGCATGATTTATTTGTCCTTAAATTCGAATCAAACAGGAGATCTAATTTATCTTAAACCAATTTTCTTTGCTTACCTTCTGTTTAATAGAGATCATAGGAAGAAAAGAAAAAAAGAGCTCAACTAATTAATAATCCTTAAGGACTTTTTGAGTTCAAACTCTTGTATTTTTCCTCGTATAGACAAATCCAAAGTTCCACTAAAAATCCAATTTTGGTTGGGGTATGTTAATAAAGGTGCAAAAATTAAATATTTATTAATGATGCAAAAATCATTTACACAATAAGATTAGTTAAAAAAGCTGTAGTCAATTTATTTAAATCATTAAAACGACCTTAATAATAATAAATGACAAATTATAACTCATTAAATTATATTATAGTGTAAAAAATATTTATATTAATTAATGTATATAAGTTAAATCAATTAAAATTATATGCGATCAATTCTCACCATCCGAACGGTCTTATTTTTCTCATTCGGTATTATTGATTTATGGTCCAATTTAGTTGGGCTTTAAAGAGCAAAGTAGTCCTCCGGGGCATAGTCTAATGGCAAAGCCTGGGCGCTATAAGGCGCTCTGGCATGGGACAGCGTGGGTTCGATTCCCCGCAAGCACGAAGAAACTCGCATGTTGGGGAATTTGACCTTGTCTCATTGATCGGTTGTACGCTCCCGTAAAAAGCGGCCACCGGAGCACATCCCGCGATTTACCTGGTAATAGTGTTGAAGGACCGGTGCTATTACCTCCAGGACGTCTGGGTAATACCATAAGTGAAGTAGTCAAGCGCGAAACCTGGATTATCAAAAAAAAAAGAAAAAAAAAAAAAAAAAAAAAAAAAGAGCAAAGTAAAGTCAATACTTTACTTCATTCCGAGGCAATAAATGGTTTTCCATCATTTTCATATTAGCCGTTGGGAGTAACACTAATAATGACCCTTAGAAGTGGATTTGTTTCCAAGACGACATGTAATTACTGCAACCTAATTAAGATTACTTTCATTTGCATTGGTTAAATTACCAAAGGTTACAACTCCAATGACTCTAACTGGCTTTCCTAATTTGATTAGATTCTGCATTGTTTTTTAATTAAAGTAATCTTTGACTATCTAGTCAAATAAAATCTTGACCGAATTATGTTTTCATATGATTTGACTATTTTAAAAAAATAGTGAAACAGTGTTAAAGAATAAAAGTGTAATTCCTGCGTTCAAAGGATTTTCATAATCCTATATCTGTTTGCTTGAGCAAACATAATATTGAATTTTTAACAATCTTTGTAAGAAACATTGCTTGTGCTGGATGAATTTCCAAGCATGTCAATCTCCAGTTTAGAAATGTTAGTACAGCGTAGAATGTATTTTCAAAAAATATTTCTTTGCTAAAATTGTTTTCTAATGTTTGATCGTCTTAAATTGTTGAATTTTTTTCATCAATACATATTTAAATGGAAGAAACATTTGTTTTGGGTGTAAGTCGTTGTTATTCATTTATAACAAAATCTTAATTCATATTACTTGTTTCAATTAACACACATAAATATTTCAACTTTCGGGGTCGTTTAGTAGCTAGTTTAAAGATGAGTTATTGTTGGAAATTTGCCTTTGGCGGGGAGATGCGTCCACCCATCTTTGATGAATTAAACACTAGTGTTCCGCATGTTGGAGGCTTTGTCTCTTCACACATGCATAATCTACTAAGTGAGTAGATGACCGTAGGGCCAAGAAACGTCAAATTTCGTTGAGAAATGAAAGAGATATTGGTCCACGAAGTAAGGTGTTTGAGGCATGGAAATGTGGTGTGGGACAAATCTACCACATCGGTGGGAATAGGTATAATTGTTCTCTATATAAGCCTCTAAAATGGTAAAGGGTTTGGGACCCCAAGGGGTATCCCATGTGTTTAAATGAGAGAAGACCTAGATGTGATTGGATTCAAGGCTAAGCCCACACGCGCGCCGCCGCCCGCCCGTCCGGTCTGGGCTATGGGGACTTTCTGATATTATCTTTTTGGATCCCAAATTGCTTAATATTTACAGTTTGGTCCCTAGAGTTTCTGAAAAGTTGATTTTGGGGTGACAAAAGGCAGAAAACTACCGTTGGACTGTTTTCTGGAGCATTAACCAGCCATTATTTGGCTGATTAACTCCTCCATTATCACCCTTCTTCATGTCCATAATTCAGTCCCTCTTGATGGCCATTAACAACCATTACTTGGTTGTTTAATGCCCTCCTAATGGCCATTAACAGCCATATTTTGGGCAGTTGTACAGCCCCTCCTCCATGCTATATATTGAGCCTCATTTGGCTCAATTCGTGACTGAAAAGACAGCAATATAGCACAGAAAAACATAGCACAAAACAGTGATCAAAACCACTGCAAAACAGTGGCGAAAAACAACACAAACCAGTGGCGAAAGTCAGTGCAATTCGTGACTGAAAAATAGTGCGCAAACCCTCATTATATACACAAGATATACACAACAGAGACACATTATATACACAGAGACAAAAGAGAAGAGTAAACAGAAACTCTTCCTTCCTTTTCCATATCTTCAGCAAGTCGATTCATATTTGTTTTCTTCGTCAGACTCAACCTATTGGCTTTGTAGCGTTGAGATTAAAGTGTTGTTTTATCTTGGAAGACTATTGCCCGCTAACGTAAAAGCGTATATATAGGGCAATCTTGTCTTAAGGACAGAGGGCAATCACTCGACTCAACACACAACGTTGTAACCATCCAGATTTAGTTGTTTCTTGATTTCAGGTTATCAAGATTCAAGACACAACAAGCTTGCGGCAGTTTTGAAGATTGGCCTATTTGTTCAACAAGATTCAATTTCTGAATATTGAATATTTGTTTATCCTTTCGAATACTTGTAATAGTTATTTACTTCCCGTACTACTTTATAAAGTACAATAGAGTACCAACAGTTATGCATGTATTGAATCTTGCATAAGTAATAACACGCCTGGTAGCTAGTTAAGAGGTAAGTTATTTATATATAAAATTAATATGATGTTTGGTTTGCAATTTAGAAATCACATAATCAAATCAATAAAAGTTGAGTTTTTAGTTCTCGATTTCTCAATTTTTTTTATTTAGTTTGATTTTTTCTAACTTTTTCGATAAGGTCTCCACAACACAAAATATATAACTAATGCTTTCGAATATTTCTTTTGCCGAAGTAAAATACAACAATATGGTGTTTTTAAAAAAAAAATACAAAAATGTGAGATGAGTCATGATATTATGCTAAAATATATATAGTGTCGCCAACGATAAAGATAATTAAATCAATAAAACAAGTAATATTAACAAGAGATAATGAAATAAACATAATTTAATTTAGGCTTTATTTGAGTTAATAAATATCTGTGGCTACAATTATATAATGAAATGAACATAATTTGAATTACTTAGCAATAATTGCATCGTCATCGCATTTTTCGATTCAGGTAATAGAACTTCTTTTATATTTTCACACCAAATAATTAAATTATCATTTGCGTAATTAATTGTGGCAATTATGATGCAATATTTAAACATTTCTAGCTGGACCTTACGTACACAAATACACAATTTTTAGAACCACTGCATTCAAACTTCACAAAAAGTAGACACTTGTAACAATGACAACTGTTATCAAAACAAAAAGAAGACCAAAAAGGGAAAAAACGAAGGCAACAACTAAGGACTTTCATGGCAAGTCACTTGTCTTAGCTTGGTCATCCACATAACAAAATTTGCCTATAAATATTACTGCTACCCATCATAATTTTACCAAAGCTACAGCTAGCACTCCTATTATAAGATACTTCTCAAGTACGACTGAAGATTAACACTTTGAGATCATCGGTAAGTTAACTTCTCCATTTAGTGCATGTTTGATTACGATTTTGGTAACCCATAAGTGCTTTTGGGTTGTTACTTCCATGAAAATAAGCAAAAATTGGGTGTTTGAATTTTTTCTTAAAAATCAATTATTCTTTTCAAAAGTGATTCTTGAATAAGCTACAATTTCTAGATTCTAAGGTAAGTAGAATCAATTTTACATTTATTTCAATTTAATTTTTTACTTTTTCCTTCATTACCCTCTTTAATTAGTATTATAATAATATTTAAGTACTATATTGCACTTTAAATTAGTATTGTAATAATATTCTACTAATATTTAAGTATTATATTGCACTTTAAATTATATTATCTATTTGTAATTTTTATTTACATACTTCATATTTCACTATTATTTTAGTAATTTCTATGTATATGTATTTGAATATGTCCATTTTGGTAATTCTACATTCAAAAACAATTTTGATCAAAACTATATGAATATCATGAATTGGTAACAATCACTTTTACATTGTTGCATCCAAACATAAATCAATTATTGTCAAACTCAATCCTGTCAAAATCAGTTCTTTCAAAATCAATTATGTCCACCGCAGAACCAAACACACACTAATTCTTTAGTACATGGAGAATTAATTTTACTCATTTGTCGGGGTTCGAACCGGGGACGGGGACCTGGGTTCGTCCGGCTTCGACTCGCCCCAGCCCCGACTCCGTCCTGTCCCGGCTCGCCAGGCCCCCTCCCCCTTTGCAAAAACAATAGTTGCAACAACAACCAGATTTCGATTTTGGCCGTTGTGCAACGACCATTTTTTCCCCATTCCCCACCCCATAAACCCCCTACCCCTCTTAATATTTATTTTTAATCTTTAAGTTAGTATATTTACACTTTAACCTTATTTCTCAACTATAAATACCTCATTTTTCTCACAAATCTTCCTACCATCTCTCTAATATCTCAATTTATCTCTCTACAAGTCTACATTGCCTACTAAATATTTTATTTTATTTATCCATTTGTATAATTGTATCAAAGTTTAAAAATTGGGAGTGAAATTGGCAACTAGCTTGAGGGTCATCCATCGAGCAAAGTTTCAATTTTCAACTTCGATTACACGTCAACGTTACGTCGGCGTTTGGTACCTTCGTTCCTTCTTTAAATTATTATTGTTACTTAATTTTAATTATCACACTTAATTTCATTATGTTTAATTATTTATTTGCATAATTAAAATGAAACGCCCTGGACATATGATTAAGGGTAAGAGTAAGGGTAAGGGTGCTTATTCTAATATGGGTAACAAGGGTATTTATTCTAGTAATCATATTGCAAGTCCCGATGATTTGATTGATTTCACTCATATAGATGAAACTGCTTTTTAAAATGATATACAATTAGATGATGAGGTATATTCTGCATCTGAATAAGACTTTCATTTAGAGGATAATCTAGATGACACACCCACTAGTGCACCTCAACCTCAGGCTCAGACAGAGTCTCAACCTGAAACTGCAATTGGAATGCCTCATATTCCCCATAGTATGAGTCGAGGCTCTACACAACGAAAATTAAAATCAGATGCATGAGTTTTTTTGATAGGGACAAAGAGAATCAAGTAGTTAGATGTAAAATTTGTAAAAATGTTTATCAATTTAAAATCAGAAAGGATCAAGATGAGACGGGAGGTTTATTAAGACATGTACAAAACTTCCACAAAGCTAGGTGGAATGAACACCACGCTGCAGAGTCGGGTGTGCCAATGCGCTCTGAGTCGGGACAAGGTTCGCATAGTGTTCCGGACCAAGTACAGGGTCAAATTAGCCCGACGACTGGGAAAATTGTAGGTCCTAAATACGATAAACATGGAGATAAGGAAGCAATAACAAAATTAGTTGTGGCGGAGGGTTTGCCTTTTGCATTTACTTCCTCTCCTGGTTTTATTCATTACGTAAGAGAAATGTATAATCCTGTTTTTAACGATTTTCCTAGATCAACTGTTAGGAGAAATGTTTTTATAAAAAAAATATTTTTAACTATGTGAAGAATTTGTGAAGAAATTAGAAAAAGTGTTTTTAACTATGTAATTTTTTATTTGCAATTTACTGTGTGATTTGCAACTTTTGAACAACACCACAAAATTGCAATTTTGAAATTGTATTACAAAAAAATTATATTTCTATTAAATAATATAAGAGGCACAAAAACATCATTGAGATGTTTCTATTACACTATTGTGTTCAATTATTTAAGTGTTTATATTCACAACTTTTTTGAAATTAAGTGTCTAAAAAAAAAAACCAAACCCGACCCCAACTTGCCCCGCCAACACCGGTCCCCTTTTCCGGTGGGACTGTGGACGGGACGGGACATCTGCTTGACCCGCCAATCCTGCCGGAGAACTGGTCCCGACCATTCCCCCGCCCCGCCCCGTCCCCTTGGACAACCCTAGAATAAAGTCATCCCAATTCAGGTAAGTAAAAGGAATTTAGTAGATAAAAAGATTCTTTTAATTACTCAAAAAGTTGCTTTGTGAATATGGGGGACAAAAACTGTCACAAATGTAAAAAGCCCAGGGAGTAACAGAACAGTGAACTAACTTCCAAGAACGTTGCTTTCTATGTAGTATTATCAACAAGGACATTGTAACTTATTTAATGAAGAACATCGATTAGGAGAAGAACGCTACTCAATCATGGGGTCGAATTCTGCATCACAGACAGCAGGAAAACCTATAATCTGCCAAGGGTTTCTCTTTCTCAACATTAATTTCTCTTTTTTTCTAATTAATTACTACAACATTTTTGCTTCCTAATTAATTTGGTGGTATAAGTTGTCATATACAGTATACTAATTGTCTATTGTTCGATTTAACAGCTGCAGTGTGCAGAAAAGCAGGGGAACTTCTGATCATTGAAGAAATTGAGGTGGCCCCTCCAAGTTCTTGGGAAGTTCGAATCAAGATTCTTTGTACTTCCCTCTGTCATTCTGATGTTACTTTCTGGAAATTATCTGCTGTAAGTTCAGCAAACACCTTATGTTTAATCAGACTAATTTAATCTCTATGTTCTTCTTAATTTATTGTTGTGTTAATTAATTTCCTCAGGGACCAGTTTCCGCTTCCCCAGAATTCTTGGTCATGAAGCAGCTGGGTAATTTTACTTACTCTATCAACAATAGCTTTTGCTTCCATAGTTTCTTTTACTTCAATTTTCTCATATTAATAAGAAGGCAGAGGCGGATGTGTATATATTCTTCTTTAGGCTTTTAGGTGAATCATATGGCGGCCAGAAAGAAAGACAGTCTCACCTTTTCTGGTGTCTCTTAAAGCAATCAGAGTATCCCGATCTTTTTTTCGTAAATAGAATCTTTAGCGAGTGAAAACAAGCAATCTTACTAAGAAAGATGCTCCCTTGTAAGGTTAGCTTCGAGTGTATAAGTTGGGCGCTTGAGCGCATCTTTTTCGTATAACTATATAATTGTTCTTCCCCTTCTCTGGCTTTAAGACGAATCCTATGGGGACTGGAAAGAGAAGACTCTCTCACCTTCTCTAGTATTTGTTAGATCAATTTGAGTATCCCGGTTGACCTTCTTTTGTAGATAGAATTTGTTGGGAGATTTTTCTCTATGGTACTTTATAAAGCAGTACGGGAAGTATTTAACTATTACAAGTATTCGAAAGGATAAACAAAGATTTCAATAATTCAACATGGAATGCGAAATTACAATCGTTACACAAGTAAAACCGTAAATTCGGTTTTGTAGAAGACGGAAAAATGTAAATTGTTTTTTCTTTGAGTCGAGTGTAGCACTCTGTCCTTAAGACAATATTGCCCCGTATGTATCCTTTATACGTCCTGGACAATTTGTCTCCCAAGATAAAACAGCAATGGAACCCTTGAGCAAAGGAAACTCAAGAGCTACCGTGAAGAATATTGAGTAACGAAATGATGCTTGGAAGTTGTAGGAAGAAAACTATTTTCGGTTGTGTATTTTCGTGCACTGTTTTTGGTGTTCTCCTTGGTCATGCTTAGTGCTCAACAATGGTGTAAGGGGGTGTTTATATAGGTGAGGGAGGGGCTGAAAAACTGCCTCCATAATAGCCATTATGGAGGTAGTAAAGCCACCAACATAAATGGTGAAAGACCAATGGATTTGGCCATTATAGGAGGAGTAATTCACCAAAATAAATGGTGAATTGAGTGCTTAACAAAGCGCTTTGATTGTCCGGATTCGGAAACTTCGGGGACCAAACCGTACATCCGAAACACGGGATCAAAGCGTACACGGCCCAAAAAGATTATATCGAAGACCCACATGCCCACAGCCCACGGCCCCACGGGACGGGACCGGCGGGCGGCGGCGGCGCGCGTGTGGTCTTTCCTCGAACCGAAGCACATCTAGGTCCTCCCTCCTTTAAACACATGGGATACCCCTTGGGGTCCCAAACCCCAAACCAATTTCGAATCTTATATACACAACAATTCTTTCTTCCTCTACCGATGAGGGAGAATTACACACAATACCACACTTTCCATGCTTCAAACACCTTACTTCGTGAACCAATATCTCTTTCATTTCTCAATGAAATTTGACGATTCTTGGCCCTACGGTTATCTACGTACTTAGTAGATCATGCATGTGTGAAGAACCGGATTCTCCAACATACGTTACACTAGTGTTTAAGCCGTTAAAGTTGGTCGGTCGCAACTCCCGCCAAAGGCAAATTTCCAACAGAATTTTTAATGAGTGTAAACGAGCAACCTTACTAAGGAAGGTGCTTCAGTTAAGTAAGGCCGGCTTTTGAGCCATAGCCCTTTATAAAGGTTAAATTATAATTCATAATTGTAAAAGTACATGCAATGCTTTCCGTGCTAAAATTAATCCTTAAAGTTTTTTTTTATTTTTTATTTAGTGTGGTGGAGAGTGTAGGGGAAAATGTGGAGGAAATGAAAGAAGGGGACATGGTGATACCAGTGTTTCAAAGGAACTGTGGAGACTGCAGAGATTGCAAGTGCCAAAAGGGGGAATATGTGTTCAAAATTGGCAGTGGATTTTTATTGTGGGATGCCAAGGGATAGAAGCAGCAGGCTCAAGGATAAAAATGGAGAAAAATTGCAGCATACACTGTGGGTGTCCAGCTTTTCTGAGTATACAGTTGTGGATGTCACACATGTGGTGAAGATTAGTCCAAATATTCCCATTGATAAGGCTTCTTTACTTGCTTGTGGTGTTTCTACAGGTTTGTTTCAATCAATTGTTTCATTTATTCCCATGATTCTCTGACATTGTCTAAAAAAGTACAATTTGTTCATTCTTTAAAATGTTGTTATTCTCAATCAATAAAAACTTAAGGTTGCCATTAAGGGTGTACTACAAATGTGGCCTTTGGTCAATGAAAATGCAGCTGTTTATGTATATCGCAGCATTTGCCTCACGATAAGCGTTGCCGTCGAGCAAAAGTTATCGGATTAAAGTTTATGAATTTCTATAGCGACATTAAATTAATAAACAATAATAATTGGATTCATAACCAAATGTATATATTTATAATATTCAATGAATATTTTAATACATATACGAATATGAGCAAAAGTTATTAGGTATCTAACACATTGAATCTGCCACTGAAAGTTACCCTTGTTTATGCGATCCCTGAAAAGCATTACATTAGAGCAAAAATTACCCTTATTTAGGTCATCCCTGAAAAGCGTTGTGGGATATAACAATTGCAGAGAACGGGAAGTAAGTAAATATTACAATTGTTAGAAAGGATAATCTAAAGATTACAACAAAACTGGAAATCAAGAATGAAACAAACTCTTTGTGTGATTTGTTGAGTCGAGTGATGACACTCTGTCTTTAAGACAAGATTGCCCCGTATATCTCCTTTTACGTTGTCGGGCAATAGTCTCCCAAGAAACAACAGCAACTTAACAATTGAGCAAAGAAAACTCAAGTGTTACTCTTGAAGAACTTTGAGTATAGTAAACTTGCTAGAGAGGAAGAAGATGAATTCAGAAATTCTGTAGTATTTTTCTAAGTGTTGTCAACAATTGAGCCAAAGGCCTCAATGTATAGTGTAGTGAGATGTCCCTTCAACTAGCCAACTAATGGCCTTCAATAGCCATGTAATGACACTTATTGAGAGGGGTTACATTCAGCCAAATAATGATTGAATTCATGTGCCAAGTAATAGAGATTCAATGCTCCAAAACCAGCCCAAAGGTCAAAACTTTCCATCCCGTCGCAGCATTCTGCTTTCGAAGCGCGGCGGCTCTGTGAATTAGCGCCACGGCTCCAGTGATTGGCCAACCATTTAGCGCTGCGGCTCCGACGGTGTGGCGCTGCGGCCCTTCACGGCGATTTCCGACTTGTTTCATCTTACACTTCTTCCTTCGTTTACCAACGTGGAATACTTTGTCATTTGACCAATAACCGTCCATCATTCTATGTCTCAAACGTATTACATACGTACCAATATCTCTTTCACTAATGAAATTTGCCATAATTGGCACTACGTGTGCACGTGTGTGGAAACAACGTTTTCGATGAACGGGGCCCCAATTTCCAACAAGCGTTACCTTTGATAAAATATCGCACTTTCTAATAGATTAGGCCACACCTTTTGGGCATGGTTAATGGCCTAATATGCTGTAATTCAAATGCATTTGTCATTTTGAATAACAAATATCAGAATTTTTTTAAAATATCATTTTAGGTAGAAAATGTATATTTTCCATTTAACTGTTCTGTGGAGGTAAATGGAAATATACTTTTTCTACTTTGAGAAACACTAATAATAATATGTGAAATATATCCTCATTAATTTCATAATATCACCATTTTTTTGTTAGCAGGATTGGGAGCTGCCTGGAAAGTTGCAGAAGTTGCAGAAGGTTCAACTGTGGCAATATTTGGACTCGGAGCCGTGGGATGGGACTAGCGGTAACTCCTTTTATTTGTTCAGAACAAAGTTCACCCAATCATTATGCTTTTTATCCATGCATTTTGAATCATTACAAAAAAATTAAGAATAACTTTTGTCGCTAAATAATAAAAATTTATCACTAATTTTATTTAAGGATAAATTAACAATGAATGATCAAAAGATCATGTTAGTTACGGATGATTAATGACAGATTAACAACGAATTTTAGGCTATTTTTTGTGTGTGTAGTGTTTTGTTTAAGTACTATATATGTAGTAAGAAAATTTTGAATTTAGTACTGAGGTTGTGTTTACAGAGTATCGGATTCCCCGAAATAGTTTAAACTTTTCAAACAATTCCTTTTCCAGCCACATTAGTCATCCCCCCCCCCCCCCCCCCCCCAAAAAAAAAAAAAAAAAAGAAAACATGACATTGATATTTATTTTGATTCAAAAAGACTTTACATTCATACTCGTAATGCAGACCCACCTCTTCGTCTTTTTCACTTTAGTTATTATTTTTAATTATAATTGGCAATCATCACATATCAATATGTTTAGATGATTTCTGTTTTTTCAAAATTAATATTCATGCATTTCACGTTACTACACTTTTGGTCCTCTTCTTCTTCCTTTTTCTATGCGCTCTCTCTCTCTCTTCAAAATACTTTTAGAAAGATAGATATTAACGCATTATATGTGGTTTAAAATAAGGAAGTTTTATATCACTCAATACTCAATAGTATAAAGTGAATCTCATTTAGTAGGCGTTTGGCAATGCGTTTTCAAATAATGGTTTCATAATTTGATTTAAAATTACTTTTGTTTATGTAATTTGGACATAATTTAAACTTTAACTTTATGTCATGTTTGAAATCTTAAATCATCCAAAAAGGTGTGATTTGGGATTCCATACCATGATTTTAAAAAAATTCTAAATATAAAACTTGGTCCATAAGTTTATATTTTGTAAAAAATGATCCATAAATTAGTAGATATATACCAATTGATCAATTTTATATTGTATTCGGTATAATTGTTCAATACATAATTTATATGGTATATATATACAAAGGTATGACTATGTCATGACTTAAAAGTGTACAACTGACGACCAAACTCCTTCAACCAACCATTTGTTTTTAAAGAGTATATACAAAGATTATATTAAAGAGTAGTTACACTACTATTCATGTTCAATTTTCTTTTTTTATTGAAATAAAATTTGATCAATTGATGTATTTGTTGGTTATTACAAAGGTTGCAGGAAACGGGAATTACAAGTAACTGCAAAGTAATTGAAGAACTGAAAATTACAATAGAACAACAAAACTGAAATTACAATTTTGTTGGAGAAGAAAAACTGGAAACTGTTTTTGTTTGCTGAGTCGAGTATGGCACTCTGTCCTTAAGACAATATTGCCTCGTATGTATCCTTTATACGTCCTGGACAATTTGTCTCCCAAGATAAAACAACAATGGAACACTTGAGCAAAGGAAACTCAAGAGCTACCGTGAAGAATATTAAGCAATGAAATGATGGTTGGAAGTTGTAGGAAGAAATTATTTTGCTTGTGTATTTTCGTGTGTTGTAAGTGTTGTAGTGTTTCTCAACAATGGTGCAAGGGGTGTTTATATAGGTGAGGGAGGGACTATTTTAACTGCCTCCATAACAGTCATTATTGGCCATTATGGAGGTAGTAAAGCCACCAAAATAAATGGTGGAAGACACCAATGGATTGGCCATTATAGGAGGAGTAATTCAGCCAAAATAAATGGCTGAATTGAGTGCTGGGCGTTTCTGCTTTGACTGTCCAAATTCTGACTTTCTAGAAACTTTAGGGACCAAACTGTACATCTTAAAACTTCAGGGACCAAACTGTACATCTTGAAACTTCATGGACCAAACTATACATCTGAAAGAATTCTGGTCCAAACTGTACATGTGAAACTTCTGGGATCAAACTGTACTTCTGGCAAAGTTCTCGTCCCAAAAAGATAATATCAGAAGACCTACAACCCGTGAGCCCGGAACCCGGAACTCGAACCGGACGGGCGGCGGCGGCGCGCGTGTGGGCTTTCCTCGAACCGAAGCACATCTAGGTCCTCCCTCCTTTAAACACATGGGATGCCCCTTGGGGTCCCAAACCCCAAATCAATTTTGAGTCTTATATACACAACAATTCTTTCTTCCTCTACTGATGAGGGAGAATTGAACACAATACCACACTTTTCATGCTTCAAACACCTCACTTCGTGGACCAATATCTCTTTCATTTCTCAATGAAATTTGACGATTCTTAGCCCTATGGTTATCTACGTACTTAGTAGATCATGCATGTGTGAAGAACCGGATTCTCCAACATACGTAACACTAGTGTTTAAGCCGTTAAAGTTGATCGGTCGCAACTCCCGCCAAAGGCTAATTTCCAACAGTATTTTTAGAAAGACATTCGAGCCGCGTATTAATTTTGTTATGAACTATGAATTGCTCATTTGGTAAGATTGCATAAGAATTAGGAAAGTTTTGATGGTTTTTCACAACTTGTGGTGAATTTTTATGTCAATTAGAAAATATACAACTTAAGAAACTCAAATTTCATGTCTAAACAAAATTTCAACTTCAAACCATATGATTTCAAACCATGATTTCAAACATGATTTCAAAAGTGAAGCTGAGTACGCCAAAGTCCAAATATAAATAAAGGGGAAACAACATTTTTAGTCCCTGAGTTATTACTATATTTCAGTTTTAGTCTTTGTCATATTCGACTAAGCACATTTAACTTTCAATTTAATGATGTGGGTGATTTTGGTCCAATTACTAACAAAAGACAAATAAACAAACATATAGTTAACTATTGAGAAGGGTAATTCGGGAATTTAAATTTTCAGTTTGATTTTCGAAGCGTGATATTCACAACTAAATTAGTTGCAACTTGCAACTGTGTCCATAATCCATGAATAGCAGTTCTCTCAATTCATTTCTTTCCATTAGAGAAGGCACGCCCTCCTCTCCACCCAATGCTAATTTTGTTTCTTTCTTCTTTCATTTCTTTGTAGTTTTAGACTTTTAGGGTTGCAATGTGTTTGTCCCCTTCATTGTTTTTATGGTTACTTCTCGGGTAGCCAAAAACATGGGTGAAAGAAATAATTCCTTGATTATTTTCATTAATGAATGAGTATATATACAATTTACAATTTTCATAATATGAAAAATTATATTCCGATTCTACTCCCAAAATTCTATTCTATTTGTACAAGAATTCTACAATTATGGTAAGTGTACAATGCTAATTATATACAAAAACATATTACCAAAATTAGCTTTAAGCCGTGTATACTAGGTAGGTATAACGGACCAAATTGCTTTGTGTTTCCATGATATACACGGTATACACAAGGCATTTGTCGTGTATACCGTGTATATCACGGTATACTTTCACACCCCCGGAGTCATAGCGGGCGGTTGTCGTACGCTGAGACTGTCCCTAAAATCTTCAAACAGAACCAAGGGAAGACCTTTAGAAAAGATGTCAGCAATTTGGTACCTAGAAGAGACATGTAAAACGCGTACTTGTCCACAAGCTACCTTTTCTGGAACGAAATGGATATCCATCTCGATATGTGTAGTGCGTTGATGTTGAACATGATTACCAGAAAGATAATCGACACTAATATTATCACAATAAACCAAGGTAGCTTTCTAAATGGGACAATGAAGCTCTAGAAGAAGATTACGTAACCAACATGATTCAGAAACCACATTGGCTACTCCACGATACTCGACCTCTGCACTGGAGCGTGATAATATAGATTGGCGCTTTGCAGACCATGAGACCAAGTTATCACCAAGAAACATGCAATAACTGGACGTGGAACGTCTGGTATATGGACAACCACCCTAATCAGCATTTGTATACGAGACAAGTGTAGATGTCGATGATGGATATAAATGTAAGCAATAGTCAAGTGTTCCCTGGATGTATCGAATAATGCGTTTGTGCGCATTCATGGGCTCAACCCTGGGATCATGCATAAACAAACACACATGCTGCACGGCATACGTAATATCCGGTCTCGTGAAAGTAAGATATTGAAGAGCTCCAGCAAGACTGCGATAGTGAGTGGGATCCTCGTAAGGTGAGCCAGCCGCAGCGCCTAGCTTGGGTTTGGTATCAACTGGAGTGAAAGTAGACTTACACGAGGACATACCAGCACGCTCAATGATCTCAGCGGCATACTTCCATTGTGATAAGAATAACCCACCTGCATGACGAGTGACAACAATCCCTAAAAAGTAACTCAATGGCCCCAAGTCTTTCATAGCAAACTCAGAATTGAGCATTGTCATGATAGACTTGCGTAAAGCATCATAAGAGGCAGTCAAGATAATAGCATCCACATATAATAGAACATAAGCCAGGAAAGTACCACGACGATATATGAACAATGAATTATCTGACATGCTGTGAGTAAACCCAATAGACGAAACATAGTCTGCAAACCTCTTATACCAAGCCCGTGGGGCCTGCTTAAGCACATACAATGACATTTTCAATAAACAGACATGATGAGGATATTGGGGGTCTCGAAAACCCAAGTAAT
Source organism: Anisodus tanguticus (assembly GCA_034509755.1). Taxonomy (NCBI): domain Eukaryota; kingdom Viridiplantae; phylum Streptophyta; class Magnoliopsida; order Solanales; family Solanaceae; genus Anisodus; species Anisodus tanguticus. Next base: position 10,307,414 of record CM067553.1, on the reverse strand, counting down.
TATGCATGTAAACGGTCTCCTTAAGATCACCATGTAAGAAAATATTCTTCACATCTAATTGGTGAATGAGCCATGCCTTTGAAAGAGCCAAACTGAGAACAATGCGAATGGTAGCCGGTTTGACCACCGGACTAAATGTCTCACCACAATCCACGCCAACCTGCTGAGTTTTACCATCACATACAAGACGAGTCTTATGTCTCGCAAAAGAGCCATCAGAATTATCTTTATGATTGAAAATCCACATAGACCGAATAATATTAACACTAGAAGGACGGGGCACCAACTCCCACGTCTTATTTTCAATAAGAGTATCATATTCATCATTCATAGCCAATTTCCAATTCGGATCATTTAACGCAGACACCGAGTTACGGGGTAAGGGGTTTAAGAACAATAGAATTAAGATTAAAATGTATTTTTGGTTTAAAAATACCTCGCTTACTACGAGTGACCGTTCTGTGATTCGGGGGAGAATTGGGTGGATTTTGGGGGAAATTTGGATGGGTGATGGATTGGCCAGCAGGCAGTGGGCCTGCTGGCGCAACACGGGAAGCTGGATCGGGACTGGAAACATAAGCAGGGGCAGAACTGGGCTGGATATTCAGCCCGATTCTTTGGACCCGGACGTGATGGACTGCCTCACTGAGCAGATTCGACGGAAAGGAGGTCCAGTGGGCAGTGGGCCCGCTGGCGGATCGTGGGTGCGGAACAAGTCTGAGAAATGGTGGATAATATACAGGGAGACATCGTCATCTAAAAAAATATACGAACTAGGCCCGGGACTACTTACTTTAGCAAACGGAAATTGGATTTCATCAAAAATAACATGGCGACTAATTATGATTTTATTAGACGATAAATCAAAACATTGGATGGATAACCCAAGAAAACTTGAGTAGCCGCAGCAGTATCAGAAGCGAGTTATTCTCTTTCAGTCATCTTTCTAAGCACTTACAACAATCTTGTCTTAAAATTGTGGGTTACAACAATTACAGAAAATGCGAAGTAAGTAAATATTACAAATGCTAGAAAGGATAAACTAAAGATTACATCAAACTGGAATCAAGAATGATACAAACTCCTTGTGATTTGTTGAGTCGAGTGATGACACTGTCTTTAAGACAAGATTGCCCCGTATATATCATTTTACATTGTCAGGCAATAGTCACCCAAGATACAACAACAACTTAACAAGTGAGCAAAGGAAACTCAAGTGTTACTCTTGAAGAACTTTGAATATAGAAAACTGCTAGAGAGGAAGAAGAAGATTTCAGAAAATTTCTAAGTGTTAACAATTGAGCCAAATGCCTCAATTTATAGTGTAAGGAAATGACCCCTCAACTAACCAACTAATGGCCTTCAATAGTCATGTAATGACACTTATTGAGGGGTTACATTCAGCCAAATAATGGTTGAATTCATGTGCCAAAAAATGGAGATTCAATGCTCCAAAATCTTCCTGTCACAACATTTTGCCTCCGAAGCGCTGCGGTTCTGCGAATTAGCGTCGCGACGCCTCAACTCCAGTAGCCAAGCCACCATTTAGCGCTGTGGCGCTGCCATGGGGGCGTCGCGATGCTCTGGCGCATCGGCTCTGACGGTGTTGCGCCGCGACCCTTCGCGGCGATTTCCGACTCATTTCATCTTACACTTCTTCTTTCGTTTACCAACATGGAATACTTGTCATTTGGCCAATAACCGTCCATCATTCTATGTCTCAAACGTATTAATTACGTACCAATATCTCTTTCATTAATGAAATTTGCGATACTTGGCACTACGTTTGCACGTGTGGAAATGACATTTCCGACGTGCGGGGCCCCAATTGTTCGAGTCATAAATAATGGGATAAATTTAAATTCCACATTAGTAAATTTTCAACAATTAGCTACGAAATTTGTCGGTAATCCTTAGCTAATCCATCGTTAATTAGCTTCTAACTAATTGATTTTTTTATAACATGTCACTAATCCATAGCTAAATAAGGTTAGCATGAGATTTTTGTTGTTTAACTACAGAATTTTGTCCGTAGCTAATACCTTGTTTTCTAGTAGTGCGAGTTCTCAAAGTGAATAATAGTTTAACAGGTCGCACAAGGAGCTAAGTGACGTGGAGCTTCAAAAATAATTGGTGCCGATTTAAATCCATAAAATTTTGAAATTGGTACGTATTAGTTTCTATTTGAAATTGAGGTAATGATGCGTACAATAGACCTTTGTGGTCCGGCCATTTCTCGAACCCCGCACATAGCGGGAGTTTAGTGCATCAGACTGCCTTTATTACTTTCTATATTATACTTCATTCCACATATGAAAACTATAATAAAATGAAATAAGAGGATATTGTTACTGAAAAGTGGATTTCAAATGTATGATGACTAGGGAAGAAGTTTTGACTAACAGATTTTATCAATCCTACAACCTATGGTGAGAAATTGACAAGTGAGATTTGTTTAATTTTCTTGTTTTTCCTTCTTTAAGATGTTCCTCCATTTATGTTTTTTTTTTCAACTTCAGTACAGACAAAAGAAAAATTACCAAATCAATTTATTGTTTTATTCAATAACTAATTAAGTAGAAGTGACATGTAATAAAAGAGATGAGTGATGATGGAGCTGATTACTGCTTTGAGTGTATTGGATTGGCCTCCTTAATGCAAGAGGCTTTTACTAGTTGTCGCAAGGTTTTACTTCCTTCTTAATCTTTTTACTTTTGAATAATACTACTACAATAATGTCTTGGTTCCCAAATAAGTTGATATAGATTATATGAATTTCAACTAGTCATACTTTAAATTTATTTAAGGCCAACATGATACAAAATAAAAATAAAATGATCGTACATGTAATTTAGGGAATTTTCAAAATTATTCTGAAAATTTGAAATTCTATATCCGTCATTCTTTCTTTATCTATTTATTTTGTGCAGAAACTTCAGCATGCGCCAAAAAGTAGATAACGTTACACTATAGTCTAGCTATTACATAAAGGTATAAATGATAGACTCATGTATAATGCTGGCTTATATATTGAACCTTAAAGGAAAAATATTACACCATCGTCTCACGTTTCTAGTAACTTACAAAATTTTAAATCATTGTCTAACATTTTTCATTAGATTTTCAATTCATTTAAAGAAATTTTAAACCATGATCTAAATAAAAAATTATAAATTTTAAAAAATATAATTTTTATGGTATTTACCAAATAATTATTCCAAACCGGAACCACAATAAAAGTTTCAGATCAAGAAATTGCACTAAATTTTTTATTGCATTAGGCGTAACTTGTGTAGACCCTAAAAACCTTATGCCCTAAAAGACATAATACCAGTACAAAATAGGGATCAGATCAAGTCCAGTGAGAGGTGATACAGTCCAATAACACCAGAAACTAGGAGGCCCATGGGCCACACCTCGAGATGTGAGCCTTTTCTAACGGCAGATCAGACGCTTCTCTATTTTGCTCTCGCCATCGCTCCCATACTCAATACTGATGAACTGAACATACTACCGAAAAACCTAACTTTGCTAATATCTTGGTCTAATCCTGGCCCATCGGCCGCCGTCGCAGCTGAATTCAGCAATGGCCGCAGTCGAAACCTCAAACGCTCCATCCTTATCTGAGGTAAATTCAATTACTACTACAATTTTTATCTTTCGATTTGGTTTCGTTATTATCTTAATTGATGATCTGTTCATAAGTTTTTGTTCTTTTAATTGATGATCTATTTATGCTATTTTTGTTCATAAGTTGTATTGAGATACTTGTGATGTGTTTGCGTCCGTTATGAAGTTTTGAATCACACGAGCTTGATCTCAATTTTGTTTGAGTTATGTGAATGAGAAATTATTTATTAATTTATTGAATAAGTTTTGGAGAAAGAAGATAAAGAGCATATAGCGAAGATGTTATTTTCCTGTATTGTGATTTTAATTAGGAGTAGTTGTAATTTGAAGGAAAATCATTTTATTGTGAATTCTTGAGTCTTTTCTTATCTGTTAATTAGATTTGGATTTACACGAGCAGTTCAAGGAATTTGAGGTTCATCTAGTAAAGAGAGGAAAGGTCGAGTATCTTATATGTGTGTTAGTTTATAAAAAGGCACTCCGGTGCACTAAGTTCCTTGCGCGGTGTCCGGGGAAGAGCTGGACCACCCTGCATTTCTGCAAGAGGTTATATCCACGGCTTGAACTCATGACCTCATGGTCACATGGCAACAACGTTAACCGTTACTCTAAGGCTCCCCTTCATGTGTGTTAGGTTTATGAGAAAACTATATGCTTTTGTTTGTTAATTGAGAGAAATGGCCATGTGAGTGTACAGAAATGCAAAGACAAGTAAATTCCCGTAATATGGTTGTCAATTGGAAAGGTGTAAGGAGTTATGATCTGTGTGTAACCAATTTATTTGAGCATATCGTAAGTTAGATTTGCATAAGATGGTTCTCAATTGTTTACTTTTGCTTAGAATTTCTTCACAAAAGGAAAAAATAATCATCAGAACAATCTAATTATTAAAGTTAAATCTTGAAGTAAATCATTACAGAATACATATGATTGTGCTTAATCTAAGTGAAGTCCAACCTTATCAACCCTGCTCCCTGTCTGGGGGGGCTCAAGCTTGTTCTGGTTGTGTAAAGAGATACACATTTCCTGGTGCTATCATGGACATACGTTGGAATCCTCCACTGCAAGAATGCACCTTAAAAGTAATATATGACACCGGAATTTGCATTTTAGCAGAATGAAAATTTGTCGAGCATTTCCATGTGTAATCCTGCTTTATTTTGTTAAAGAGTTCCTGTAGATTCTCCAGCAGATTAACTGGAAACCTAGATCAATGTTTTATTCTGGAATGGGGCTTTCTGCCAATGCATTTCTCAATTTAAAATAAAAGTAAAAAGCGGAAAAGCAACAAGTCTTTTGGGGCCTTATGCGAGGAGAAGGGAAGCGCATGCTTCTTGAAAGCGCATAACTAAATAATCACAAACATTACCTAGCATGTAGAATTTTGAAGTTGTAACATCAAAATTGCTATTATTGATTGCAGCATCCAATATACAATCCTTATAAAAAAGCATCCAATATACAACGGGAACATCAATCCCAACACTTTTCCAAAAACAAGAATATTAGTCCCATCAACTCAAATTAAGTACCATTAAAATGTGATTTCGACAGGCCCATGGAAGGATTACTTCAATTACAAAATTGCTTTTCAATCGTATTAATAATCGATACAAATAACTAGTTTGCACCGTTCAATTTTATATATATATATATAAGCAATAAAAATAATTCATTTGTAACATTCAATTTTAATCAAAATTGATTCAGTTTAATTAATAAGCTATAAATATATTCAGCTCGCAGCATTCAATTTTATTAATTGCTTTAGGACCACAGAAAATTAGCTTTAGTTCGAGTTACTCTTCTTATTTTCCTAACAATCATTATAAATCAAGAAGTGAAGAATAGAAAACGAGATAGAGAATGGAGGAGAAAAGGAGAAAAAGAATTGTGACTGTGGAGAGAGTAGAAGAAAAAAGGATATCTTAAGCCCAAAAGCAAAAGTAGTGGATGAACAAGAAGAACTATTGAAACATCCAAGAGGGGGAGAATAGGAAGAAGAAAAACTGAAACGTATGAAGAGAGGAGATGACAGGACAACAAGGAGAACTGAAGCGTACTAGTGTAGAGTCCTAGTAACAAATAGCAAACAAACCCAAATTTTATCCATCTTTCTCTCTTTTTTCACCTTTTAACTTAGATTCGGAAATGTGATCGCTTCTCACATGGTTCCCTTAGTCCCTCACCCTCCAAAGTGTTGCTTTGAATTGATCATCGAGTAGAGAATGTGTTCTAACATCTTTCTTCACTTAGTTGCGAGCTTGTAATTTCTTTCACTCTTCCATTTTGACATGTTTCTCGAGGATTTAATGCTATAATAATGTCGTCGACTTTGTTATCTAGAAATTTCAGGGCATAATAATAGTCTCTGGATTTGCTATTTTGCATTGCGATTTTCTTTGCCTTTGATAGAGCTTTTTGCTACAAATGACAAACTTTGCCCTGTTCTTGGATTTGCAGCAATACTTTCTGAAAGAGCATGAAGAAAAAGCCCCCACAACAGTAAAACCAGTGGAAGAAAGTGAGGTTAAGACCCCTTCAGATGCTCCAGCTGAAGAAGTTATTTCCAAAACCGAGGAGAATCCAGTGGTTGAGAGCACCGAAGTTGCCCCTGAACCAGAGGAAAGCAGTGAAGCTGCAGCTGAAGCCTCTCCTGCTGTGGAGGCTTCCAGTGATGAAAGCAGTGAAATTACTGAAGATGAGACATCAGGAAATGAGGAATCTGCTGTTGGAACCCCTGAGATTAAGGTTAGATCTAGTTAACCATCAATCTTTACTCCATCTTACTAGCCAATAGCATATGCATTGACTGTCTTCTGCTGTTTATGTTATGATTGGCAATCAGCTTGAGACAGCGCCCGCTGACTTCCGCTTTCCTACTACAAATCAGACGAGGCACTGCTTTACAAGATATGTTGAATATCATCGGTCAGTAAACACATCTATACTAGCCATTCCTCCTTTGTGTTTCTTTCTGTGTGTTTTGTATTTTAAATCAAACAATAAAGTTTCACGTATGTACCATTGGTTTGTCTTTCAGGTGCACAGCTGCAAAGGGTGAAGGTGCAGCTGAGTGTGACAAGTTTGCCAAGTACTACCGCTCCCTTTGCCCTGGTGAATGGGTATGTTTGCTTTATAGCTTTAGATCATATTTATACACTTTCGGTAGTATGCTAAGTCATCTTGATTCCCATGTTTAACTAAGCTTTTGGCAAATATGGGATAGATTACGTAGTAGACATCCACTAATGAGACGGAACTCCTGTTTAGTTTTGGATGGACAGATTCAGACTTAATGTGGATTGAACCTATGAAATTGAAATTGATAAAATTATGATCACTGGGGTCGTTTGGTTTATGAACAGTAATATTTGAATTGTAATGCAGAGATTAATAATCACATGATTATTTGGTGCAAATACATTTATTGTTAAATGCTCGGTTCATCATATTAAAAAAAGATATATGGTGTATAATTTGAAAGTATGTTTTGTTTTAAACTGAATAAAATGTTGTTTACAGTCATATCCTTGCCTTCTTAATAGTTTGCAGAGCAAATGGGTAATGTTACAAGATACCGTCAGATATATTTTTCAAACATACAAATTTAAATTTCAAAATAGAAATAAAAATTTGCAAAGGATAGCGTTTACAGAAATTGTGGGATTTCACTTGGTATGTTGTTGTTGTTTGATAGCGTTTACAGAAGAATGAGCAGCAAACGCCTGCTCTCTCAATACATTTTAGGAAAAGGAATGACATCAGTGTAAGCTGAAGTTCCTCTGTGAACTAACGGAAATACCACTGCAAACTGTGAAAGCAAAACAATACTCCTAGTTACTACAAGGAGGGTCTGGTAAAGTTGATTTATGCTAAATCAGTACGTGGAGAGAGGGAGAGGGAGAGGGAGAGGGAGAGAGACCAATATAAGGAAAAACAAAAGAGAATTTATTTATTCTAAAATTGAGCAAAAGAGAGGTCTATCGCGGATAAGAGACAACAAATCAAAACATGGGCAGAAACTCTTACTTTTTGTTCCTTTTTATTAATTTATAATTCTTTGGTGGGAGGTGGGGGGGGAGGGGGTATGGTGATGCTTCGATTGAGATGCTCGGGGACTAGAATAGAAACAACAAACCAAGTGAATCTAGGGAAGAAAGGAGGGAGTGACTCAGTAAAGAGGAAGATGGATACTCTTTTGTCTTTGATATCAAAGGGATCCATCCAAGCTGTGCCAAAATGGGGGCATGATTGGAGATGGCACTCATGGGCATTATTTCATATCAGCATGAAATGGGAACCCACATCCATTGGCTTTTGAATGTGCTTTTCCACATTTTTTTGCAAACCTGTTGGAAAAGACGTGTGCTTATGGATGTGAAATCCCTATGGCCATCCAAGGAAGCCCAAAATGTCATCCTATTTAAATATATTAGGAGGCAGTCAGGTAATATGCCACCATAATGGCATCCTAACCCCAGCCCCACTTTCAACAATATGAATTTACAGAACTGACTTGAAGAAGACGCTTTTGTCTCGATCTAGTATTACATTCTGGAAGCTGGTGGTGAAAGTTGGGAATTAAATGATATTAGCAGTGGTTTTCTGGTGTGTATTATGGCTGGGGCGTTGTTTTCAGCAATTGATAGTCATGAAATTACTAGTAGAACTTGATATTGGTCTTGATTGAACCAGTTTCCTGGTGGGGAGTTATCATAAGTTTCTTTTCTTGAATAAAGGGTAATTTTATTAAAGATAAGAGTACCAAGAAGGTACTGCTAAAAAGTACAAAAAATTATGACAAAAACTCCGTGACAATATTTGCTCCATTGTAGGGGTGTCAATGGGACGGTTCGGCCGGTTATTTTTTAAAAAATTATACCATCCCAATCCTTCGGTTATTTTACAATATATAACCAAAATTAGATTTTTTAAAACCATCCCAATAATGTCAGTTTATCTTCGGTATCGGTACGGTTCGGTTTATTTTTGGTTATTTTACTTTTAAAGTGTCACCTCAAAATATACCATAATTAAAATGTGTCTCTAATGACGCAGACCTCCACAAAATTATTGAGTTACTAAGAAATTGTGATTCAAAAGGTATATTTGAAGAAGAAAAAAAAAGGCATGTAATTAACATCAATAAATTTTTTTCAAAAAAAAACTAGATAATTTGACTGAAAAACTATAAGGGAGCTGAGTGAATGGCAATTGCGTTCCTAAAGAAGTACTTCAATTTTGCACCAAGAATTGTTGAATCTTGTTAATTGCTCTCCAAATTGAAGATTCTAGTTTCAAACTTGTAATAGGAGTGCAATAGTCGGTATGTTTGGTCGTCTTCTACTAATTGCTTGGTTAGTAAGGGTAATTGGGTATCCTTTTGAAAATTAAATCAACCACTAAAGGCCCAAAGTCAGTGGCCAAAATTCTTTTTTATAGTTACAACATAATCTATAAAATGTATTTTATATATATATATATATAATATAATTTTTTTTATACATGTAAGGATATTCAGTTCGGGTTTTTTTATAAATTAAAAAGACCACCCTAATTATTCGGGACGGTTATAAGCTTAAATAAATATCCACGGTTATAGTGAAAAAAACTTATAAATCGGTTCGGTACGGTTAGGTTCGGTCGTTTTTCAAAGTTTTTGACACCCCTACTCCATTGAGTCCACAAATTCACAAAGATGCTCAATATCTTCTTATCTACATTCCTTGCACCAGATATATAAGCTGTGTATGCATTTGTATTTTGCAAAAGATAGATATTGCCTCTTCTCAAGGCATATCTTATTTCTTTCTAGCCATATAGTCCACATGATGCACAATGGGTTGGTTTTCCAGATCTGTGTCAGCTTGCTGCTAATTCTGTCCTTGCCAGCATGACATTAAGCTTCTAACATCCTTTGGCATCACCCACTGTACCCCAAAAAACACACCAGAAAAGTGCCCAAATCTGCATGTAACAGTATATGGTTGGTTTCTTCCACATCTGTTTCACAAAGGAAGTATCTACTACATAATAAAAATCCCCCCTTCTGTATATCTTGTGGTAAAAGCACTTTTAGCTGCCACTCATCCAAAACATGCAACCTTAGGTGGTGCTTTAGCTTTCCATATCATTCTTCATGGCCACTCATCCTCCCAGTTCCAGCCTGCTTGAGTAGCCAGCCCTCTATAACTGCTTTTTACTGTAAGTAAAGTTAGCGAGTTGTGTATCCTCTGGATAGTGATTGTGGTGGACGTGGCTGAGATGTGCAGTATTGAAAAGTTTACAGCTATGATTCAAAGTACAAGTCAAATCAGCCAGGTTCAGATGGTCGAGTGTGGACATCTTTTGGGAGCAGGCAGAGCAATTTTTAGTGAGGCTGATACAGGATTAGACTAAAATATTTCCTAATAAGGACTAGCTGAACATGTTGTGTTTGTTTTTCCCTGTAGACCAAATCAGTTGTTAATACTCTTTCTGGCTAGCACGTGTTATATCTTCTTAACTCATAAAATTTCTGGTGGTAATTCTTTTTTTATTACATGCCATTAATCTTTGTCATGTTGTCAGCTTCATGAATTCTTCGTTGCTTTTGATTATGGCTGCAGATTGACAGATGGAATGAGCAGAGAGAGAATGGAACCTTTCCCGGACCATTATAAATAATGGTGCCCAATTGTTCCCCGTCTTTGCTGCATCTGAATTCTCAAATGAATGGAGGCTCCATTTTTTTAATGAATAAATTTCCGCGTGCTTATTGGAACTAGCTCAAGCCTTCAATGAGTCGCTGCCACAACAAAGTTAATTTGAATCATCACTTATTGAGTTATTATCTTCCTAATTTCAGTTTTATGCATCGATCTCATGTACTTGTGATGAATCATCTAGTAGAACCTATTGACATTGTCATAAATGATGCGAACTGTTGATTAATATCACATAAGTACTTTTTCCGTCCCTCTATATAGCTTCCTCCATGTGGCATCTGCTGCCTCCTTGCTCATGCCAAATATTTGTTCATGAGGTTTCTAGCCATTGTCTTCCTCATTATAGGATTAAGTTTATTGTGTTAACCGAGCGAGTAGAGACTGCACAAATGCAGATATAAGATCTCAATATCCTGGTTTAAGGTTTTGACGGAAACGTTGTAAATCTGCATTTTCTATACGGGATATATGATCTAACAGCAAGTTTTTTTTACGATAATAGCAATTACCAGTATTGGTACACGCATCCTGTGCTGCATGCTCGTGGTTTTGGAGAACTATGAGAATCATTACAAGTTAGGGCTCCCAATAATGGGTCATAAAGATGGCTAGATTTTCTTATTTTGCCATTTTGCTCCCTTTTAATGTATGGGAGATTCTAGAGTCCTTTGCATCTTGCAACCCTTATGTATGCACTAAATTATCAGAAAGCTATTATTTGATTTGCACATTTACCTTACATTTTTACGTTTTGTCCCTTCACCGGTTCATTTATTTGCACACTATAAAGACCTGGTTGAATTATTGCGACGAACCAAGCATACAACTTACAAGGCATCATGGACGATTCTTGGTAGACGTGCACAGAAGGGCTTGTATTATATCATCAAACTATAAAGCATAGAAAAAGCAGCATTTTTCTTGACCTTTTGAGTACATTAGGATAATTTCCTTGCGAGATGAATAGATAGCCCCTGAACTTCGCCTGTAAGGGCAGTAATCTGGTTCATGCAACACATTGGTCCGCCATGTCTTCAATCATTTGGAGATGGCCAGAAAATTCTTGGTGGGAAGCCAAAATGTTTAAGAATTACCAAAAGCCAGAAACAGAACTTCTAATCAAAGGAGGCAGAGAACGGACTGGATAGTATAACCAGAGAGAAAGACGTCTACAGGGACATGCAACTAGCAGAAAAAATATGCTGAAATCGGGGACACAGTCTGATGATACAGATGGAAGTGAATGTCATAATTTGACTATACATACATATATTACACACACAGAGAGAGAATAGATCACTATATTAGGAGTGCAAACAGAAGGAACTCAAGATACCAGGCTTTTATGAAGGCATTCCACTTCTAAATTTAAAAACTAACTAGAATCATAAGGGTCAGCGCAATTGAAGGAAGATGGTGCAGGTAGAAGTTTTCTCACAAGATTGTTGACATTCGTTCTTTTCAAATTCACACACACGCACGCGCGCGCACACAGACGAATACAAGGTTAGTGTCATTTACAAACGGAGTCAAACTCAGCCACATCCTTAATTTTAAAGCAATCTTCCTAAAGGGCACCAAGTATACTTGAATAGCTACTTAAAGTAGTAGGTCAATATCTTATTATTATCAAACAACGAAGGAACCGTAGACTATATCAACCCTAACTCAATACCACCAAATGATTGGTTTTAAGCTATACGTCTCAGGAACAAACCCACTTGTGGGAATATCCTGGGTATGATGTTGTTGTTGTCTCAGGAACAGTCCAAAGAGCTCATAGTAGTAGCAGCAGTAATGACATCCAATCTTATTAAGCAAGACATTAAAATGAGAAATACCAAAAAAATAATGATACATCATAAATTCCCAGTACCTGACATTCATCAAGAACTATTTATCTATATTATTGTCACGGAAACAACCAAAATGATAGAACTTCCAGGTTGCAGTTGCAACATATAAAGAACTCTTTCCATCAAGAACTTTAGAGTGACAAAGCAGGACCAATCCTATTCCCCTCAACTAGCCAAATGTACATAGGACGTATGCTCAGTGCTAGAATCCTTATAAATCCTAAAAACAAGCCAGTAAAATACAGTAGCGTTCCTTGGGACAAAGTATGTGTTCCTAAGAAGTATGGAGGACTCGATGTAAAAGGATGTGGACAATGGAATATAACCTCTGTTTGGAAGCTCCTCTGGCAGATTGTGTTGAAAAGAGACCCTCTATTGGTAAAAAGGGTTCATGAGCTCTACATGAAAACTGACACTAGCATATGAGCACACAAAGCTCCTTTGGATAGCAGCTGGTATTTGGAGGAAGCTGAACTCATTGAAGGACAAAATGAGAGGATGATATGTTCAGGATAGGTTCACTCTAACTGCAAGAGGGGACTACTCTATAACCAGGAGCTACATTGCCTTGTCAGGAGCCCAGATGGAATTGAATGTTGCTGAACTGGTGTGGAATTGTGTTTCACCTCCAAAACATAGATTTATACTATGGTTTGCTGTGCATCAGAGGTTATTAACTAAAGCACGGCTTATTCATATGCATATCCCTGTTAAAGACTCTACTGCTGTCTTTGTGATACACAGGCATTAGAGTCCAGTCATCATCTGTTTGTAGACTGTAATTGGTTCAAGACAGCACAAGCTGAGTTGCTGCAGTGGTCTGATGTTCAACTGCATGTAGGTGAGGTTCATGAGTTCATCAGGTGCTGGAAGCAGTTAAAAGAAGGCACGGGAAGAAATTTAAAAAGAAAGTGGTGGCTGCTATGTTGGGAGGCCTGATATATCATACCTGGAAGGCTAGAAATTGGAGATTATTCAAGAGGATTTCTGTACAGTTGTTGATATGGCGGAGCAGATTAAGCGAGAAATTGTAGAAAGAATTGAGTGATTTGAGCTTTCTAAACGTGCACATAGATTTGGCAGCAACTTTGTAACTAGGTCTTTCTGAGGCTTCATACTCATCACACCCCTCCTGGGAGGCGGTGGTGGGATTGGGTGCTCTTAGTTTGTTATTCTTTTTGCTTGTTAATGGTAATTTCACAATGTTACCAAAAAAAATACAGAACTAGTTTATGATCAAAATTGTTGTTTACATTACAATGGCATTTTAGACAACCTCCTAACCCCAACCCTCCTTTGCTCCGCCACTTATTATTACTGTTAAGTGTCCTCACAAAGGTATATTTGTACTGACTTCTTTCCTCAAGTAAAAGACAATCTTCTAAGATCTACGAATCTAGAAGCAGATAAAAAGCTTTTAAGGAAAATACTATTTGAAGAGCTACATCCAATTGCTTGTTATTAACAGCGTTCGTTTTTGACATCCCTAGTTATTAAAGTAAACCAATATGTTTGTGGCCATAATGCATCACAGAAAGAAGCATAACAGAACTCAAGCTTAAATAAAACTTCTTTACAAAAGCTGATCCAAGAAGGAAGTTCACTCAAAGCTAATTCACAAATCCTCACATACCAACATAAACGACCACGTCAAAGTAGAAGCCCTTGAATAACATCTAGAAATACATCTTTTCACCCCTAAACTTGCACCAAAAACTCACTTTAGCAATTTAACTTTACGGGTGTTTATTTACCCACCTATAGTTGTTTGAAATAAAATAAATACCACCCCAAATGCTGATGTGGCAAAAAAAATGAAAGCGTGTATTAAGAAAAAAAGTGGGCCCCGCTGTCATCTTCTTCCTCACAGCTGGGCTCCCTCTCTTCGTTCTTGCTAGCTCCGGCGAGCTCCTTCTCGCCATCTCCGGCGAACTCCCTCTCTCACTCCCCTTCCCCGTTGTCTCCCTCTCTTAGATCTGTCACGCCGGAAAACATAGGGCCGAAAAATTCCACATAATTTCTATGGATAAAAACAAAAAACAAGAAAGCAAACCCATTACAATAAACCAGAAATATCAAGCACATGGATTATCAACGACGACATCATCCTCATCACCTGTCCTAAAGAGCAAATACCAGATCGACAAACCCAGAACAACAGCAATAAAAACACCACCATTAAATGACATAATAGCCATCTGCCATTGTTGAATCAAACTTTTTCACAACAATGGCAGCAACGAAGCTTCATTCTCTTCATCTCTTCTCCTCCTCTCCATTCTCTTCACCAACAATTTCCATCAAAAAACTACCTAACATTCCATCCAATTACTCTTTCTTTATCAGAAAAAATCATAACCCAACTCACAAATTTAAACCCGCAAAAAATTTCCGGCAACTATGGGCTACCATTAAAAGACCGATTCAATTACTTTTACAATCAAGGTAAAACGGTTCTCCAAATCAAGAATCCAAAAATACAAATTCACTATATTTCGCACCAACATGTCACCTGGACTTCTATTTCTTCCACCCAAGTCATTGTTTACTTGACGGCAAGCAAATCGACCCTTTTCAATGTTTCTAAAGTCGAAAAGAAAGATCTTTTTACCGGAACTTTCATGTTTTCTGGCGATTGAGGAAAGAAGACCAAAGAAATGGTGCCTCAGGCCTCTTTCGTCTCCCTCTCAATTGTCATAGGGAAAAGAAAAAACCTTGAAATAATAAAAAGAAATGAAGAATTAAAATTTTAGATTACAATTTATGTGCCTCTGACGTGGCTTTGACATGGCACTGACATGTCAATGACGTGGAGCGCGTGTATTACACCTCATATTGTGAGACTTAGTATTATTATCTCAGGGTGGTATTTATTTCATTTCAAACAAGTATAGGGGGTAATCCAATTGGCTATTTTTGCATTAATTGCTACTTCATTAATCTTATTGATTAGCATACCCGTTGTATTTGCTTCTCCAGATGGCTGGTCAAGTAACAAAAATGTTGTATTTTCTGGTACATCCTTATGGATTGGATTAGTCTTTCTGGTGGGTAACCTTAATTCTCTCATCTCTTGAACCTATTCGTCGCAGACCCAAAACCAAAATGACCCCCCTAATTTTTCTCGGTTGTGAGACACGTTAAATTTGAATCTAAGTCCCCAAAGAAAATGCAAATCAAATAAAGAAAACAAAAAAATTAGAGGGGGGTCAAACTTCTTGAATAAAAAGAATACAATTATAATCTCAGGGTGGTATTTATTTCATTTCAAACAAGTATAGGGGGTAAATAAACGCTCATAAAGTTAAATTGCTAAAGTGAGTTTTCGGTGCAAGTTTAGGGGTGAAAAGATGTATTTTCTCAATAACATCAACTATGATTCTGTCAACCAATAAATCAGCAAAATCAACAAGAAGCAAACATTCAAATGCTAAATAAGCAGTTGTGACTACTAGAGAGTGTGAGACTAGACGAAATATGGTTTATATCCAAATAACAGATCACACAAAACAAGCTCCAATTCAGATAAATAAGCTACTTGTAAAGACAAAGAGCTAAAACTACACAAATTGAGCAATTAACAGAACTACAAGCAGAAACAAACCTAAAAAGGAACATTCTCCCAAAATTAGTTTACTCTTTCTAGATCTCAATCCCAGAAGCTTTCATCGCTTCGTGCACCAGCTCCCCCTGCTCATCAATCAACTTCACCCTCCTCAAGCACAAATCAAACTCAGCTACCTTCAAAGGTGCAAACTTTTCATTCATCTCATTCCTCTTCTCAACGCTAAGCAACCCCGAAACCTCCTCAAGCCACTTCTCCAAATCAGCAACACTTTTCGCACACGAAACCAAACTCAAATTATGTTTAGCCTCCACAATCTTCTCCACCTCAACACTCTTTTTCTCTTCCTTCACTTCAACCAAAAACCCATTATCTTTACTTCCACCACTTGCATTATTCTCCACTTTAACAACTTCACCTTTATTATCACTTTTCTCTTTACCCCAAATCTTTTTCGACAATTCGTAAGCTTTTTGCTCGTGGGGTTTAGTAAAAGTCCTCTCTTTACCCTTCTTCTCTTTCCCAGCATTGTTTTCATACTTCTTCTTTAACCTCCTAATCTTATCTTGCAACTGAGTCTTAGTAACATCTATTTGTAAAGACTTCTTAATAAATTCATGAAATGCGCTTAAATCCGCAACTGGGTCGGCTTTTTTCTTCGACCTGTAATCAATCATACCCTTTAAGATAACAATTTCGTCATCTTCGCTCCATAATCTCTGAAACAATTGCCTTTTCACATCCTCAGTTGGTGTTTTCTTCACTGGATTTTCAATTTCTTTCTCTGGTTTCTTCTTAGACCTCTTAGATTCCTTTGCTTCACCATCATCCGCCGACCTTTTAGCTCCGGCAGTGGACTGCTTCGTCGGAGAAGTATGTTTGGCAGTAGCATTAGGTTTGGATCTAGGTTTGGAAGGAGCAGCTTTTATTGGCTCATCCATGGGTTTGGATGCAATGGGTTTTACAACCGGGTTTGGTTTCTGGGTTTCCGGTTCGGATTCGGATTCGGATTCGGACTCCTCCTCCTCCTCTGTAGAAGAAGACGAATCTTCTTGAGGTTGTGGCTTCTTTGGTGCTGTGGCAACTGGTGGTTTTTCCGGTTCGGGTTCGGGTTCGGATTCGAATTCGGATTCAGTATCTGCGTTTCCCGGTGAAGATACTTCCATCTCTTCGCCGGATTCTTCTTCTTCCTCGGTATGATTTTTAGCCATTTTGATACTGTGAAGGGTTTAGGGTAAAAGAGTATAAGCCGCCTCCCTCTCTCTATTTTCCTTTTAAAGCGACATTAGAAAATCTAGTAGTAAAGTGTATTAACTATGATGGGAAAAAGAAAATCAATAAATGAGGATGCCATTGGGAATTAACCACTTGTATTTTCAAGGATGGCTAAATTAAAACTCCCTCCATCAAAACTTTTACTCCCTCTCATCACTTTTTTTAATTGTCCATAATATTAAAATTAAATTTTTGACCGCCTTCACAATTTTAGAAAGAAGAGAATTTCATAAAGTCATTCTCTCCGACCATTTCTATCAATCTTTATACGAACAGCGAGAGAAAGTCAATATGATTTGGACCATGAACTCAATGAGAGTGGGATTTGCTCCTCTTCGGGTAACTCATCCACATCCGTAAGATACCTAACGGCATTTATTAATTTTTGAGCATAAGCTCATCCTACACTCCTGCGTGACGAACAAATCGTTTGTCAGCACATAGATTTCTTGTAAGAGTCTGTCACACCATGCATTCTCTTTAGTCTCCCGATACAATTGGGCAATTTAAACAGGAGAAAGGTCTAATGAAATCTCGTTGAGATACGGAAGCACATGTGTAGGATTTTTACTTGTCTACTTTAACATATCAAAAGAAAGGTAAATTTTATCTTATTTTATCATTAACATTAGTTACTCATTTTCCAAATCTATTGAGACTATATACCAATTAATATGAATATTATGATAAAATATATTCATTTATTATTTTTTAACAGGTGTGTGTAACCTTGTGGGACCATACTAAATTTGTTGTTGTATTTTTGTTGTTGATTGAACCTCTTAAATAGAGAATCAATGACCCACGAGATCTTACCATGAATGGTTTAATGTTTGTCATACTCCCTCCGTCACCTCTATTTGTAACTTTGCACATTCTTTAAAAAATTAGAAATAATAATTAATCTAATTATTTTATCACAATATTCATAATAATTTATGTTTAGTCTTAGATTGTATAAATGATGTGAGGATAAGTAATTAATGCTAAGATTAAAAAATATAAAAAATTGAAATCGATTTTATGATTGAATAGCAGAAGTGTTACTTAGTAGTAGAAACTCGGAGAGACAGACAGCGAGGGAACTCTTTTATACCTGCTAACTCCTAGGATGAGAAGAAAAGATGACACGAAGATGGTTAGTTGCAAGGTGACTAACAGAAAAGAAGTTGTTTTTAGGAGGAAAATCCTTCAGCTCGAACGAAGTGGGAGGAATCATAAGTAACTTAGTGTCAGTCCCCTTAAAAAAAATGAAATTAGAACAACCGCGTTGGTCGTCACATCGGCCTCTTCGCCTGTCCCATCGTGTGAATCCGAGCACACATTGTCGATCGGAGACGCCTAAAGTCTTATACCGGACAAACGTATATGGGTACTGTACATAGTGACCATTATAGTCAAAGCGCACAATACCACATCGATGGTCAAGCCCCACCGCTAAAATCGAGAAATTGGTACCGCTAACACCCCGGACAGGTACCCGGGTAGAGTACAATGATCGGGCCACAAGATTGGGACTTGAGGATCAAGAGACCAACTTTGAATTAAGTCATGAAGTTTCCACATTAACCCAAAATGAATCAGTGGGGGATCATCACGACGAACGTCCCAATGGCGATTAACCACGTACGGATGCATCAAAGAAGTCGGATCTCTAAAGCAATTGTTATAAAATTAGTCCACCCGCCAATTTGCTGCTTTAGGAACCCACCCGATGGAATCATACGAGCCAGGAAGGTTCACATTGCCGGAAACTAGCAAAAACTTGATTTGCAAGTGATAAATAAAAATGAAAATATATTTTTTAGGAAAATGGATATTTTGAAGCAAACGAGGGAGTACAATTGAAAGGTCATTTAGTTTATAAAAATGGAAATATGAAAAGTCCATGTATACTCTTATGTCCCTTTTAGTTGTCACGATTATTAAAAATAATTTGTCTAAAATATTTGTTATTTTAAAAAATCTAAATAGCTTAATTACTTTTTAAAAACTTTACGTTTACTTTAATAAATATAAATAGAGAATATATGATGAAAGGATGAGTAATATTAATTTGAGATTAAAAATAAATAAGAAGAATTTAAGTATTCTTTTAATTAGTGATATTGAAGGAGCGTATAAAAGATAAACATGAGAGCATGACAAATGAAAAGGACTAGAGGGAGTACATGTTAAGAATAATGTTGAAATTTTTAAAACAATTGTTATGTACATTGATGATAAAAGTGGGAAAATGGTAGTTGTGTTTATTGTTCGCATCGAGTTGGCTTATGCCTATGGGGAAAAAATCAAAACAGCTTTAAAATTGTTTCTCTCGAGAACAGGCTTTGGCTTTTTTAGTAGTAAATTTGAGTTATTAAAGAAACAGTTTAAAGCAACTTACTGGAGTTAAAGCCAGTAATTAACAAAAGCTCCAGATGTTACCACGTTTATTTGAAGTCTTTAGAAATGTTTTCCAGGAGTGTTTCTGGGATGATTTTGGATAGGACTTGGATGCATTAAAAAATTGTGTTAAAGCTGAAACAAGTTTATGCCTAAAATTGAAGTGAAGTAACAAATTTTCCCCCCTTCAACTTGAATAAACTTAATTTTCAATATTAACTCTCATCTTTTTCTTGATTCCTCTCTTCTTCAACACTAATTGTTCAAACAGCAAACCCTAGTGTATCAACACGACGGCGGAGTTGAAAGATTCAAACGCCGACAACATCAATCAATTTTTCTTCCCAAAACACAATTCAATCATGCTTTGTTTAAGCTGTGATCGTCCCATTAAAAATTAACCCCACATGGATTGAAAGAAGATAAAAGCAATCAAATCATATAACTACATACTGAATTGAAAGAACACTATGAATTGAGAGAAGAAATGTCAATAAAACCAAAACATTCATACCTATAAAACTATCCATGCCAATTATCCTAAGAAAAACAACACAAATTGCTAAAAAGACTAGTAAAATCAAAACAGATGATTTTATCTAAGCTCTTTCTCCCCTAATCCTTCTGGCGAGCTGGATATCCTTTGGCATAATGGTAACCCTCTTGGCATGAATAGCACACAAGTTGGTATCCTCAAACAAACCAACAAGATACGCCTCGGCTGCTTCCTGCAAAGCCAGAACAGCGTGGCTCTGGAAACGCAAATCGGTCTTAAAATCCTGTGCGATCTCGCGAACTAGCCTCTGGAACGGCAATTTCCTGATCAACAGCTCGGTACTCTTCTGGTACTTGCGAATTTCCCGAAGAGCAACAGTTCCTGGCCTATATCTGTGTGGCTTCTTAACTCCTCCGGTGGTAGGGGCAGATTTACGGGCAGCCTTGGTTGCTAGCTGCTTCCTTGGAGCCTTACCTCCAGTAGATTTACGTGCGGTTTGCTTTGTACGGGCCATTTGATTTTCTGTAAACAACAATTTTGGTCAAAATCTCAAAATTCATTCATCTAAACATAATAAACAACACATGTATACATGCATCAAAACCTAGGGTTCTTACACTCCAGACCCCAGATTTCACAGCGTATTAATACTAATAAACTCCAAATTCAAAAAACATGTAAAAGGAATTAAACAACAAGGAAAAGATAAAAGAAATCGAACCTTAGAAGGCGGATGAAAAGCTTGAAAGTATAGGAAAAGAGGAATTGGGTTAGATGCTATTTATAGAACGTGTGAAAGCCGGGGTTGGTTAGGATTTGTTTTTACCTGTGTGTTTTTTTAAAAGTACGACATCGACGGTTGATAGTAGCTTTTGTTGTGTTTTCTTGGCATTACTGAACGGTCACGATCTGGAGTTACTTTTCTGACTCGATCCCTGAAGACTTGTACTCGCTCTCTGATTGGATTTCATTATGTCTCGAGGATTGAAGCCTCGCTAAGTCGGTAAATTTCCTCTTTGCGGTACATTACACACACATCCTGACCGGACCCAAAAAACTCAAATATCCGGATCCGGACCATTTAGAGCATCGGGTTTTCTAACTCACTTAGGACTCAACTTGATTTAAAAAAAACTATGGCATAAAATTGGCAAAATATATCCACGATTCTTTAAACTTATCAGCAAAGTTAGCTCCGCTTGGCCGTAGATTTTAAGAGCATATTTTTAGCTATAAATATATCCACGATTCTTTAAAC
Organism: Anisodus tanguticus; assembly: GCA_034509755.1. Classification (NCBI taxonomy): domain Eukaryota; kingdom Viridiplantae; phylum Streptophyta; class Magnoliopsida; order Solanales; family Solanaceae; genus Anisodus; species Anisodus tanguticus. The sequence goes on along the minus strand of CM067553.1, from coordinate 10,286,239 downwards.
TTTCAAATTTTTATTTTGTCATAAAATTTTAACCTATTTTAAAAACAAATATTCAAATCTCAAATTTTGAACTAAGATCTATCCATTGGCTTTTATAAAAAAATTAAAAAGCCCAATTTTTTGTATTTTATTAAAAAATCATCTATCGATGGCCAATGGGGCGGGGCGGCCCGATCCCGACCCAACCTCATCCCGACGCCGCCCCGACCCCACAATAAAAAAAATGGTACGGGACGGGACCTGAGCTCGTCCCGCCCCGGTCCCACCCCCTATCCCGCCCGACCCCTCCCCTTTGCACAAAATAGTCGTTGCACCAACAATTATTTTATATTTTGGATGTTGTGTAACGACCATTTTTTGCCTCCTCTCTCCCCCTACCCCCTTAATGTTTATTTTTAACCCCTATGTTATTATATTTACACTTTAACCCAATTTTTCAACTATAAATACCTCATTTTCTCTTCATTTTCCTACAATATCTCTAATATCTCAAACTATCTTCTACAAGTCTACATCTCCTTTTTCGTTAAAGAGTTTGTGGAAATAAGACTATCATCGCCTAATATGTGTTTCCTCCACAGTACTCTGTCGTCCTCGTCCTTGATGCACCGCACTTGATCCAAGTCATGGGCCCGCTTATCCCTTGTCTTGGCTAGTCTGTACAACTTCTTATCCCCACATTTCTTCTCTAATTCCACATACATGCGTTCGAAAGCTGCCGTTTTTATCGTTGTATCTGCTAGCTTTGTCTCCTTCCTCGCCATCGATAGTCAAACAATTTAATTTTGACCTCGAGCGACCGAGTCTGATGAGATTTCAGTTGAATTTTGGAATAGCGCAGGCCGTGTAGGTTTGGAGTGGTTGACGAAGTTGTTTAAATTCATTTTTAAGACGGTGAGTATGCCTGAAGAATGGAGGTGGAATGCAATAATTCCTTTGTACAAGAACAAATGTGATATCCATAGTTGTTGTATCCATAGTTACAACAACTATAGGGGTATCAAGCTACATACCCACACTATGAAAGGTTGGGAAGGGGAAGTGGAGATGAGGGTGAGAAGAGGTGTGTCTATTTTCGAGAACCAGTTTAGATTCATGCTGGAACGTTCGACTACATAAGTCATTCATCTTATTAGGAGGTTGGTGGAACAGTATAGAGAGAGGAAGAAAGACTTACATAAGGTTTTCATCGACCTCGAGAAGATGTACGACAAAGTCTCTAGGGAGGTTATATGGAGATATTTGGAGGTTAAAGGTGTACATGTGGCGTACGCTATGGCAATCAATGACATGTATGATAAAGTCAAGACCGGAGTACAGACAGTAGGAGAAGACTCGGAGCACTTCCCATTAATTATGGGGCTGCTCCAGGGATCAACTCTTAGCCTCTTTTTATTTGCCTTGGTGATAGATGGACTGACGCGACAAATCCAATGAAATGTGTCATGGTGTATGTTATTTGCAGACGATGTAGTCCTGATTGATGAGACTAGCAGCGGAGTGAATGCTAAGCTGGAGGTTTCGAGACAGACTCTGAAGTCTAAAGTGTTCAGGCTGAGTAGGACTAATACATAATACTTGGAGTGCAAGTTCAGGAACGAAAACGACCTTGAGATAGGCGTGGAGGTGAGGCTTGGTACTCGGGACATTCCTAAGAAAGAAAGCTTCAAGTACCTCAGGTTTATTATCCAAGTGATTTGAGAGATTGATGACGATGTCACACATTGTATTGGGGCAGAGTGGATGAAACGGAGGCCCGCATCTGGAGTATTTTGTGCGATAAAAAGGTGCCATCAAAACTTAAAGGCAAATTCTATAGGGCAGGTTAGACTGACTATGCTGTATGAGGCAGAATGTTGGCCGGTCAAGACTTCGCATACCCAAAAGATGAAAGTTGAGAAAATGATGATGATGAGATAGATGTGTGGGCATACAATAAGGGATATAATTAGAAATTATGATATTCGGGACAGAGTGAGAGTGGCATCGGTGGAGGATAAGATGCAGGAAACTAGGTTGAGATAGTTCGGGCACGTGCATAGAAGAGACACAAATGCCCCAATGCGGAGGTGTGAGAGGTTAGCTATGGACGGATTCAGGAGGGGTAGAGGTAGGCCGAAGAAGTATTGGGGAGAGATGATTAGATGGGATATGGCGCATGTGCAACTTACTGAGGACATGATGGGGTTGTGGAGGACACAGATTAGGGTATATGGGCAGTAGTTAGTCGAGCATAGTCCTACTTACGGTCACAAAATAATAGTTGTAGTGTTATTACTATAGGCCCGATTAGTCTATCACTCTTATATGCGTAATATTGATTTATTGTTCTCTGTAGTTTGATTTCTACTGCTATGTGTTTCCTAACGTACTTTGTTTATATTATTTATATGCTTTAGGTACGGCTTCCTTTGGTAGAATGTGCTACCATGACGTATTCGATTTTGTTACCAGCATGTTCATACTGCTTTAATTTTTTGTCTGGGTCTGACCGTTTACTTTACTTTGCTTGCTTTACTTGTGATTATGCTTGAGCCGATGGTCTACTGGAAACAACCGCTCTACCTACCAAGGTAGAGGTAAGATCTGTGTACACTCTACCCTCCCAGACCTCACATTACGGTATTACACTGGGTATGATGTTGTTGTTTGATTGCAGAAGTGTTTACATGGTTCGTCTGGATTTTGGATATTTATGTAGGTTTTTGTTGGGTTATTGCACGCAGCGGATATTGAAAACTTGTTTCAAACCTAACAAACGTAGAACTGTTTGACTATAGGATAATTTTTTACTGTAAACATAAGACTTGAATGGTACTTACATATTTACAATATCTGGAATCTTTATCAACTATGGTTGCGCACGCGAATGTCCTTTCGATTGCAAGCTCTAAGCTTCAATGTATTCCTCATTTGGAAAATTAGGAAATTCGGCAGAGGTTCGAGATAGTGTTTTGATTTTGAGTCTCTAAGACTTAGAATAATGATATGAAAATCAAGTGTAAGGAATAATGAAGTGTAGATCTGTATTTATAGGTGAAAATTAGGGCAAACCAGATTAGGGTTTGACCTTGGGCATGGCAAAAAATTCGAGACAGATTAGGTCATGGCGTCGCGGCCCTATGTGTAGGCATCGTGGCGCTGACGTGGCCCTACACTTGCTCGTTTTATTTTCCGCACATTATTAATTAAATCTAAAATCCAATTTTGACTTAATTAAAACAATCATTATTCATTTAAATATCTCGATTCTAAATCAAATAGTTAATACTATCTCAATACATCCTTAGATCGAAAAGACAATCGACATAGTGTGAGCCTATATGCCTTCACATATCGACATTGAAGTACGTTTACACGAATCTAGTAAACTTAACCTCTATGTGGTAAGATAAAATCATTGCGTTCACGACACACTCGATCAAGCTTAGGATTTGTCAAGTGTCTATCCAAATGGCTTAATCATTGTATCTCATCTATATTAGTTGACAACTAGACCATATTCTAAATATGTCTATTGCGTTGGCCAACGACTTAGTCAACCTAATATCAATAAGAAGCAGAGTGTTCTCTCGAATATACATTCGAGGAATGAATCATAATCTCGGCTCAACTATCACCTTTAATCCACATCGTAATGTACCGAATACAAGTCGTATCTCAACCTGAAGATGATGTTCTATCATGTAGCCAAAGGCTTATATCTGTCCCAGACAAAGGATCCGAATTACGGTAAGGAGGATATGGACACTCCGTCTAACTGAAGTGAGCCAGAATCCAAAAGGTCTAAGTTAATTTATCCTTCCTTATCTATAATCTGTTTAGTTAATATCTGAATAAAAGTGTGTAAAGCAAGCCTGGGAATATGAAAGTGTTTTCATTAAAAACTTATAATCCCTACGCTCTAATAGCAGATATTGAATCTCCTTCTTTCCCGGTTAAAGATTGGACTATTGTAAACAAAAACTTAAAAGATCCGTTCTTTTGTGTGTAATTATTAAAAGTGTGTAAGGTATGTTCGCACATACGAAGGATATAGACTCAATGACTGTGCGAAAACTGTTACCACTCTTAAGCAAGCACTAGGAATTGTCTGGGCACCAATCTCAAGGGAAGAAGACTAAAAGATAATGACTTATCTGAATTTCCAGGTCTTAAATGATCTGAAGGCCAAAATAAGAAAGGCAGAAAATAATGAACACCTAGTGAGGTAGGCCAGAGTTTTCAGGTCTTAAATGATATGAATGCCAAAAGAAAGGCAGAAAAGTAATGGACACCTAGTGAGGTGGGCCAGAGTTTCCAGGTCTTAAATGATCTGAAGGCCAAAAGAAAGGCAGAAAAGAATTTGGACACTTAGCCTGCCAAAGCAATTGGAGTGGGCCAGAGTATCCAGATCACATATGATCCGGTTACCCCTTAACCACGGGCAATAGGTTGTTCATGTTAAGCAGCGCCACCTCTAAAGTAGAAAGGGTTGGAGAGGTTGTCCTCAAAAGGACTTCAGGGAATGAGATCACTCTAAAAGGAGGTGATACATGTCCCAAACTTGGTTTCAGGGACGCTGTTGGTCAAGCTGGTTTGAGACTAGTCCAACATGTCTGTAATAACTAAGAATGGTACAGTATGTTTGTAGCTAAATGAATGATATATTTTTAATTTGTGCATTTATGCCATCATAGATTAAGACACGTTAAATAGAAAGTCATTCAAAAGTTAACAAAATAGAAAGTCATTCAAAAGTTAACGAAATAGAAAGTCATTCAAAGTGTACAAAGCACAATGTCCAGCGGTTCTGGGAGAACACAATAATGCAAACTGGACATCAGACTTGAAGAACACCAATACCACGAGTAAATATGTATGGTGGGTCTTGGAAAATCCTCTAAGCAAACTTGCATCGGCCGATTCATGATGGAATCAGAGTTTATCGCTTTAAACAAAGCATGAAAGAAGTTGACTAACTTCACGACTCCTTAGAGGACGTTTCTTATTGGGAGAAACCTGTGCCTTCGACAGTTATACACTGTGGCTAGCCGGTCGGCAAGAAAGGGCACGGATGACGGTGTCTGGACATATCTTTCGGATCTGTCAGAGACATAAGACTGTATGGCAGTTGATCACCACGGGGGTCACTTCCTTGATTACTAATCAAAGGATATAGCGAACCCTTTAACTAAGGGACTACATGAAGATCAAAAGTTCTGCATGTCTAGGGGAATTGTTATAAAACCCAAAAAATATGAACCTTTGCGGTAGTAACCCAACCATACTGATTGGAAATCCCAAGAATTTGGTTCAATGAGAAAACTAAGCTGTAAAATGTCCAGTTGAGCGCTTCGGTGGAAGCAAGAGCTCTTCGGATTATGATTTATGTAAAGAACCATGAATCCAAAGTCGTTCCCGTGATTGACATTAAAGTGCTACATGCATAGTGGGTAAAGGTTAAGCTTCCAAACATTTAACGATCCTCAAACCGTTGAGGTTAAGGTTGGGGAAACTTTTAATGATTCCTAACACTTGTGAAGTGAGGTATAGCAGGATACCTTGTAGGAGATCGCCTATTTAAGTGCGAGGACATGCCGCCTCAAATGAACACACTTAAGAATCCAAGTGTGTCCACGACCACAACGGACAGAACAATAAGAAGAAATGAATAAATGGGAGGTATTGTATTGGTACCGTTGTCTAGGCGTACATTAAACACTGACGGTTCAAGACATCATATTCACTGCGCAGTAAGTAAGTCCGATGATATTCAACTAGAGAAGGTTCAAAGTGGAGGCTACCTCTTATGATGCAATATTTTTTCGCTGAAAGATTGCTGAAAGTAGGCACATTGCGTGTGCAACCAAAATCTCTTTCAAGAGGGGATTATTGGAAATTTACTAGTGTGGAGTTAAGTTTATCCCATTATTTATGATTCGAACAATTGGGGCCCCACACGTCGAAAACGTCATTTCCACACACGTGCAATCTTAGTGCCAATTATCATAAATTTCTTTAATGAAAGAGATATTGGTAAGTGAAGGGTTCGAGACATAGAATGATAGAAAGTTATTGGATAAATAACAAGTGTTCCACATTGGTAAATGAAGGAAGAATTGTGGGAGGTGTAAGATGGAACGGGTCGGAAAGGGCCGCAGAGCCGAGAAGGGCCGCGACGCCTCCCTGACTGGGCCACAGCATCGGAGCGCCGCGACGCTAATTCTCTGTTTGACCACTAGAGCCGCGACACTAATGTTTCAGCGCTGCAGCGCTTCCCAGGCAGTGAGTGCTCGACGAAAGTCCAAAAGTTTGGCTATGGAAAGGTTTTTGAGCATTAACATGCCAATTTTTTCTCCATAACTCAGCCATTATTTGGCTGTATTAGTTGGTGGTTTAAAGGGCCATTACATGTCATTTAAATAGTCATTACATGGGCGCTTGAAGGGGCCATCTTGCACACCTATAAATTGAGGCCTTTGGCTCAATTCTATAGATGCCCACAATATACATACAAGTATACAACACCACAAACAGACTAATTTTCACGATAAGCAATCATTATCTTAGCAATCTTCATTGTTCGTGTTCTTCGCTGAGGTCATTTGTGTACGCTTTGCACATTTGATAGTTTGTTATTTCATCTTGGGAGACTATTGTCCACACTTCCGTAAAAGCCTATATACGGGGGCAATCTTGTCTTAAAGACAGAGAGTCATCTCTCGACTCAGCTGGTGGTGTTGTGATTATCTAATTGGTTGCTAAGTGTTTCAGGTGTGAACTAGAATCTCAGAGGACTCTAACCGTTCGGATTCTCAGCGGATCTACAAGCCACAAGTGTAGCAGTTCATGTTCTTGTATTTCCGAATACAAGATCCATATTTGAAGTTCAAATTCAAGATCAAGAGATTGATAATTTATTGTTGTAATATTTGTTGTTTATCCTTTCGATCACTGTAATAGTTATTTACTATTTTCGTACGTGCTTTACATATCTTACACAAATATATAGTAGCAGCAACTTTAGACCTCACCAGCTATATTCATGGCCTGAGGGGCTTTCTAGATGTAATGCATTTGCTTTAATTGTTAGCATCAGCTTTAGACCTCGTTTGAATTATTTTTTCACCGCTCATTTTCGAAAGAGAACTCCATACACATAAAAGTTGACAACTGCCAAAAACTCATATACACAGAGAGATGGCAGTGGATTCTGGACCCGGTGGATCCATATCCGTTTTATAGGATATGGATCTTCAAAATTTGGACCCGACGGATCCGGATCGGACCCGGATCCATTTCTGACGGATCAGATCTAAATCTAGATCTTGTATTTGAGATCCGTATCCAGTCCAGATCCGACATGTGAATCCGTTTTTTATTAAATATATTCATAACATAGAATGTAATTTTATAAGTATTTTCATAAAATTGCTAAGCACATCCTTGCAAGTTTAATTCTCAAAACAAGTTTAATTTATCCCCTCGTTAACTCAAAAACCAAAAAATAAAGAGGTAACTTCGATAATAAAATCAATGTTATATTAATGAATGACTCACATCTCCATAGACAAGTAGTTAAAATTATATTCACTTCATTTGTGAAGATTCCAAGCACATGCAAGTTCTGCATTGTGGAAATACTAGTCAGCATTTTCCACAACTATTGTCATTGTTCAACATTTTTAATTAATAGCTCACAATCAAAACGAGACAACGAACAAAATATCTCATATGTACATTTCAAAATTGAAACACAGTAAACTGTTAGCTAAGTAAAAATCGTTTGTCAGTACAAAAAAAAAATTCTTAGCAAGACAATTTTTTTTACATGTGGATCCAGATCCGATCCGTGGACCCGGTGGATCCGAATTTGGATCTGATTTTTATGGACCCAATGGGTCTGGATCCGGATCTGAATTCAGGTATGAAAAACGGATATGAATCTGGATCTAGTAGGATCCGGTCTAGATCTGATCCGTTGCCATCCCTATATACACATCGCGGAATCTCATTTAAATATACAATACGTAATACTTTGTCCCAAGTCCCAACTATTAAGTTGAATAAAGATTGGAGAGATTAAAACTGTCATATTAATGTTCTCTCAATGTTTTAACATATAGTTAAACTTGAGCTTTCATTTGTAAGAACTAGCTTCATACTTGCAAAATCCAAACACACGGGTCTAGACTTAACATGTATAAGTACATCCAAAATAAGTGTAGAATATTTTTGTTCAAATATTAATTACTTATTTTAATATTATTGACGTTTTAAATGGTGCTCATGAACTCGACTATTTGTGCAATTCTCCTCAATGAAATGGGATTTGGGCCAGTGATAACTAGAGATGGCAATGGATCCTGGACCCGGTCCGGATTCGGTGTATCCAGATCCGTTTTATAGGATATGGATCTTCAAAATTTGGACCCGACGGATCCGGATCGGACCCGGATCCGTTTCTGACGGATCGGATCTGGATCTGGATCTTGTATTTGAGATCCGTATCTGGTCCAGATCCGACCCGTGGATCCATTTTTTATTAAATATATTCATAACCTAGAATGTAATTTTATAAGTATTTTCTTAAAATTTCTAAGCACATCCTTGCAAGTTTAATTCTCAAAACAAGTTTAATTTATCCCCGCGTTAACTCAAAAATAAAAAAATAATGAGGTAACTTCGATAATAAAATCGATGTTATATTAGTGAATGACTAACATCTCCATAGACAAGTAGTTCAAATTATATTCACTTCATTTATGAAGATTCCAAGCACATGCAAGTTCTGCATTGTGGAAATACTAGTCAGCATTTTCCACAACTATTGTCATTGTCCAACATTTTTAATTAATACCTCACAATCAAAATGAGACAACGAACAAAATATCTCATATGAACATTTCAAAATTGAAAAACAGTAAACTGTTACTTAAGTAAAAATCGTTTGTCAGTTCAAAAAAAAATTCTTAGCAAGGTAAATTTTTTTACATGTGGATCCAAATTTGGATATGATTTTTATGGATCCGCTGGATCTGGATCCGGATCTGGATTCAGGTATGAAAAACGGATCTGGATCTGGATCTAGTAGGATCCGGTCCAGATCCTATCCGTTGCCATCCCTAGTGATAACTAAATCACAAATTTATGCCGGTTGTCCTTTTTTACGATAATTATTTAGTAAATGATCCGTTTTTTAATTTCTTTTGCAATTTATAGATCTTTTAGATAACTGTTTGATTTCTTTCCCAACAAATTAAAAATTTTATGAGAAAATTTTTAATGACAACAATTTTTGTTACTTTTAAAAGTTATATTTGCACATTTTTTAAAATGAGAGACAAACTTTAAATAGTGACCTAAAAAGGGAACATTTGCGTAAACAAACATCCTAAATTGCTTGTAAAATCTGATTTATCAGCATGGGCCTATTGGGCCGAAAAGACTAGCCCAGGAGGATAATGACAGTCCTTTTATAAAGCGTCTAACTCAAAAACCTAATCGCCATAGCCGAGCACCACAAAAGGAGAAGAGCAGCAGAAGTGACTCAATGGGTATGTTCGTCCGTCCAATCTCTCTTATGTGTTATTCTATTTGTTAAATTGATTCATGTCGAAATTCTAGTTAAAATTGAACAATTTTTATTTTTCTGGTTTGTAACAAGTTCGTACTTTGGATTATCTCTTGATCTTAAATAGTTGCTCATTTTGTTCTAATGGTTTTGTACGAACTGACTGTAGACTGGCAAGTTTTAAAACTGCAGTCTATAATAGTGTAAACTTCAAACCCAAGGTCTGAAGTTCATCCATGTTTATTTTAGGATATATATTTATTCAAATATAGGTTAATCAGTACGAACGTGACTAAATTATAAATTTTAAAAATGACTATTTTTAAAAGATGCCCCTGAATCGGCCATTTGTGAGCACTTCCCCCTCAATGAAAAAGGGATTTGGGACATTTGATAACCATAACTGCTACTGTAGTAATATAAGCATGAACCTATGGGCCGAAAGGACTAGCACAGTAGGGTAATGATAGTCCTCTTATAAAGCGTCTCACACTAAAACCCTAGTCGCCTTTGCCGTGCACCAGAGAGGGAGAAGAGTAGCAGAAGTGACTCAATGGGTATGTTCCTCCATTTTTATGCTTTATTATACTATTTTCTAAGTTCATTCATGTTGAAAATCTACCCTAATGTGAACAATCCTTAGGTTATCTTTAGTTTTTTTTTACAAAAAACTTTGAATTATCTATTGACCATAGGTAGTTGCTCATTTAGTGCTAATGGTTTTGTTAAACCACCGAAATTAATATAATTTGTTGAACTGAACAAAGACAGATCTAGCACTTGAATCAAAGGGTTGAAGGGAAAGATTGTGCTCCGTACTTGAAAACAAGTTTTGCACGTGTGTGTCTCTACACAGTCTGATTAACTAAGTTTTTCTTTCTAATTAACTATGAATGGTGTTTCAATTCTAGGGTTTGATTTTACTGAATATGCTGCATTTCCCCCTCGTGATTGTCCTCTGATGAAAAGTTGTTTTATTGCCTAAAGCCATCAGGAGACACGAATTGTAAATATAGTTCTTAGATTTTACTCTAAAAGCTGGGTAGGTAGAAGTTTTAAATGAGACAATGTTGTTTATCGATATTGGTATTGCTGGAATACCAGGTGATGTTTGATTTTGGTTGAAAGGTAGGGCTTACAATATAATTTTTCTTATATTTTACTCTGAAAGCTAGATAGGTAGAAAGTTTAGATGAGACAATGTTGTTTTGGATATTGGTATTTATGGATATCAGTATTGCTGGAATAACGGTCATGTTTGATTTTGGTGGAAATGTAGGGGCTTACACATATGTGTCGGAGCTATGGAGGAAGAAGCAGTCAGATGTTATGAGGTTCTTGCAAAGGGTGAGGTGCTGGGAGTACCGTCAGCTCCCTTCTATTGTCCGTGTTACCAGGCCTACTCGTCCTGACAAGGCACGCCGCCTGGGATACAAGGCCAAGCAGGTACATTCTAATGTGTCTAGTAATGTATTCGACAATGTGACTTGGAAGATATTTTATCTTTTTGCAAGTTTGCACATAAAGTAGTGAGTTTGGGTTGGATATCTTGTGGAAGTGAAGTCTGAATCATGTTCTTCTGTTTAATACTATTATTTATTCATCAAGTGGCTATGATTTTCAGTGTACTTATATTCGTGCACTTTGAGATCTTATTTATTTCTCGGTTAAGCTTGAGACATACATCTGTGATTTTTTGCCAAGATGCTTCTGAAGGCTGTACAATCTTGTTATATTGTTCATCCTTTTTTGTGCACTTTCTAGATGCCAAGGATGGAAAACCGTATCCATAGTATGTTTCTCTTACACTTTTGAGGAACAATTATAATGCAGAAGTCTTTTCATTTACCATGTTATATGTTACACTTGCTCCTTTTCCATAGCAAGGACTACTTCAGAGTTGTCATTAAGACCATTATCTTTCCAGGGCTATGTTGTCTACCGTGTTCGTGTGAAACGCGGTGGAAGGAAGAGGCCAGTTTCCAAGGGTATTGTGTATGGTAAACCCACCAACCAGGGAGTTACCCAACTTAAGTTCCAGCGAAGCAAGCGATCTGTTGCAGAGGAGCGTGCTGGTAGGAAATTGGGTGGTCTTAGAGTCCTCAACTCTTACTGGATTAATGAGGTACATGTTTAAACATTAATACCTGTTTCTTATACTTTTAGTGTTTAAACATTAATACCTGTTTCTTATACTTTTAGTATTTAAACATTAATACCTGTTTCTTATACTTTTAGTGCATATATATGTTCCCACATTTTAGAGTGTGAAGTTTTTTGCATGTCTAATTAAAACAAAGAACTGTATTTAATTATCAAAAGAGACTTTAAATTTGAGGAGTTAATCCTATTACGGTTTGCGATGTGATTGAATTCATTTTGAGGCCTGAGTTAATAGTTTGCGGCTGAAAATGCAAACACCACTTTGGTAAATGATTCTATTTTGAGGTCTGAGTAAATAGTTTTTTCTTGTTGCTTAGCCTTGACCTTCTCCAATGCAGGATTCAACCTACAAGTACTATGAGGTAATATTGGTTGACCAAGCCCATGCTGCTATTCGCAATGATCCAAGGATCAACTGGATTTGTAACCCAGTGCATAAGCACAGGGAATTGCGTGGTCTCACCTCAGCTGGTAAGAAATACAGGGGACTCCGAGGAAGAGGACATCTCCACCACAAAGCTCGCCCCTCAAGAAGGGCAACCTGGAAAAGGAACCAGACCCTGTCTCTCCGCCGTTACCGTTGATCTGCTTGACCTTTTTGAGAGATTGTCGTTTGCTTAGTTTTTTGCATTATCTGGGCTTAAGCCCCTTTATATCGGGACATTCAAATGTTTACAATTTTGAACAAGTACCCCTTTATCTCGAGACATTCAACTGTTTACAATTTTGAACAAGTACTTTTGTATTGAGGTAACTATTTTCTTGAAGAGATAGGGTTGCCTGCAAGCTCAAACAATAGATGCAAGTAAACTTTGTATTGAATAGATGCAAGTCTTGCAGATATAGGGTTGCATGCGAGGATCCTGGAGTTCTGAAGAAGAAAAAAGCAACCAAGAAAACTGAATAAGAAAAAACAAAAGAACAAATAAGGAATATGATTAATTAATAAGACATTGAATGTTGAAACGCAGAACTAATATTTTTATTTGTTCTTTCTTTTCTCTTATCAAACTTTCTATATTCCCTTTTTTTTTTTTTACTTTGAAACCCGGCAACTTTTTGTTGATAACAGTACATCTAGTTGCAAACCACGACAAAATTTAATTAATAACACTAATTCCAGTTGAAAATGCATAACCCTAAATTAATATTAATACACAAGAAATTAATCAGTAACAGTAAACCTAGTAGCAAATTACGTCAGAATGTAATCGATAATAGTAAGTCCAGTTAAAACCCATAGCCCTAAAATAACCGTAACACCTAAAAATTAACATAAAAAACAAAAAATGGAATATTAAATTTTGGACCAAGCAATGATTTCAAAAACTCGAATAGTTTCAAAGATCCAAGTTCTTAATAAGCCCTAATTCATCAAAAAAATGGATGTTAACAAAACCTAAGTTTTATAAAATTCATCCCTTCGACCAATTCGATCATAGAGGTTTATTTAGGATCTGAAGTTGGTCTTCTTTTGTTTAGTTCAATTTAGGGGGTTATAAATTGGAAAAATTGAAGATGAGAGGTAAACCTTGAATGCTATTAATAGATTCTACAACAATAGTCCCTCGGACTCGGAAAGCCATAACGAAAAACAGAAACACACAATAGTTTAGGTATGTAAGTTGCAAATGGTGCCAAGTTTTGGGGAGTCTTACTATGAAGAAAATACCACATGCCATGCGACGTGGCTTAAGCTGACATGTGTATCGAGCGTGAAATACACACATTAACTTAGTTTTGTTCAGGGGTTTTCAACTTTTAAATAGGAAACATTGTTGTTCAAGGGTAATAACAACACCAAATTAACCCCACAGTTTAATAATAAACGTTGCACTACATGACTAGTTTGAGTTCTTTTAATGTAATATCTAATATATAAACTATTCCATGGTCCCACTAAATGTATTCTGTACTTTAATATCTGGTGTTTCTGTGGCCATTTGTGCCTTTAGCTCCTAGTTTCATCACTGATTGTCCATAAAAAATCGCTAATCTTGTGAAAATTATATACGTGAGCACACACAAAGTCATGCATATATTTCTTTATTGCATCAAGTAATTAATGTCAATGACGTGCTGACAGGGGACTTTATCGAGTTCACCAGTTCAGCAAGGTGGAAATGTTCATACTATGCCGACCAGATGAAAGTGATTCATACCATGAAGAACTCATTGAAATAGAAGAAAAGCTCTTCTCATCGCTCGGATTTCATTTCAAGTGCGAATCTTAATTTCATATTCTTAAGAGTAACAATTTATGCATGTTTAGTTGATCAACTTTTGTGCACCAGACATACACTTGCCTTTCTTTCTCCAATTCCTATAAGCAAATCATACTATGTGCAGGACATTGGACATGGCAACCGAGGATCTAGGTGCACCAGCATATCGTAAATTTGATGTGGAGGCCTGGATGCCAGGATTGGGCCGTTATGGTGAGGTAGGCAATGACACCAATTCTGTTTTTTCTTTCCCATATATGTGCAATTGTCATATCTCACATGGAGCTGGAATGTCCATAGTTTCTGCAACCGTTGAATTGTTTAGAAGAGCGGTTGAACTAAACTGGAACTGAATCAGTGTTCTGCCTTAACTTGATTCTTTATATTCCTTTAACAATATTCTAATCTGCTATGTTCTTTGTTCTACAGATATCAAGTGCATCAAATTGTACAGACTATCAGAGCCGTCGGCTGGGAATAAGATTCCGCCCTGAATCATCATCAAGTCCTAAAAAGGGCAAGAACGCAGCTCCGACACAGTTTGTTCACACACTAAACGCTACAGCATGTGCAGTTCCACGAATGATAGTTTGCTTGCTTGAGAATTTCCAGCAAGAAGATGGCTCAGTTATTATACCAGAGCCATTGAGACCATTCATGGGCGGGCTTCAGATTATTAAACCAAAACATCTACAGAACTGAAAGAGGAAGCACATTTGATATTAGATACTGTATCTGCATCATAATTTTTCTCCCATCTTTTTGGATAGTTTTCACGTTGTTCAGTTCGGCAGCAGATTTGACAGACCTTTAAGATGAGTTTAAGTTGATATAAAAGCTGAATACTTAATGTCATTGCAAATAGCAGATTTGCTGTTTGAGTTTTTGTTGACTCTACTATGTGCAGCTATCTAGTTTGTACCTTTGTAGATGGTAACTGAAACCTAAAAATTATAGTTAAGCACTTAAGCTCAGTTCTACTGTTGCTTTAGACCATGGAGTTTAATAGCGCATCTTTGGTAATTGGGTGGGAACATAATACAGTGTACACTACAGATGAAAAAGGCCATACTTGCGTCGATGTAAATATTGAGTGCAAGTTATGAAACATCAATCTGATCTTTTTTCATAGATGTATGTTTCATACTCTAAATAATTGAAAACTTTGTTAATTTTAATCTTTGCAATTCGGTGGATAATGATATGATTCGAACCTCTCATGTGCGTGTATTACACATCTTGCACTGTATTACTCTTGCAACTGAACCAAAACCGGATGCAATGTAATCGCTGTGGCTAAATATATTTTTTCAGTAACGACCAAGTCACGGCTATATTCAATAATACTGTCTTTGACTATCCATCTCTTCTTTTCAATTTGGAGGGACAACAGAGTAGTCTTGCGTTGTAAGGCATTGAAAAGAAACGAAAAATGATTGAGAGGCACTACATATAATTGTTCTTCTAATGAACTATGTTGTCGATTGAAGCATGAATGATCTTGAAAGACAATACTGTTTGCGGACAATACATATAGGTTCTACAGATACAACAGACCAGCTTATATCACAGTGATTGGGAAAGTCTTGTTCTAAATACAGTTCTAAGTAAACAGTTCCTAGCCCCCTAAAAAATCTCAAATCTCTCAGTTACTATCTGCAAATCCTTGCCAGTAAGCAGACGTATCTCTGTTGTGCTTGGTGCATGCATAGTGCAAAAACTGCAGCTGCCATCTTTCTACAACTTGAGCTTGGTAACATCAATTCTCTTGGGAGGGTAAGTATATGCCTCATAGTTTATTAGTTGTCCCAAACTGCTTAATTTTGTAATAGTAGTAATCAAGTCAACCTGAAATTAGACAGATCTGCTGTTAGGTTTAGCGTGTATTATTCTGACAAGCATGATAACTAATTTGACATTCTACAACTAATCGCGTGGACAGAAACCAAAGGGAAAGAGAGATAACGAAGAGGTAGCACTAGGTAGTTAGTAGCTCTAACACGAGTTGTTGAACTGTAATGGTGCATCGACACAAATATAAAGCCTCTTATGTTTTATCCCCGGTGAGATTATCCTAAGATATTGTGGAGGTCCTTTATAAACTTAAATAGGAGAGCATATACTAGCCTCATAATCAGTTCGAGATACTGTTTCCCTGCTCCTTTGGTACTTCTGAACCCAAGGAAGAACTTCTGGATCGCTGGCGAGTAGGGCCTCTGTTGCAGCTTGATCAGGACCCAAGAACGCAGACATTACTGCTAGCTGCGAAGAAATTAAAAATTATAGTTGGTTGTTTATGGTCACCACAAAAATACTGTGACATAACAGGAAGAGAAAATGTTACCAATTGATCTTGTTAGTATATGCAGAACCACTTACTGGCAACTGACAAAAGAGCATAGAAAATATAATGCATTTGTAAATTGTTTAGCTCTTTGTTCAGAGTATCATTAGCTTAGCGGTATGATGACGGATTGAACCTTAATGTTCTTTTTTCCACTTCAGGTGGAAGCATTACAAATACTATACCCTTTCGCCAAAACTAAAAAAGAAAAATATTTGAATTCCACATTGATCTTTTCAACAAGTTGCAGGACTGTGTTTTGGACACGCATAAATAAGTAATGCTTTTGTAAATTGTTCTACAATTTGTCTAGAGTATCAGCTATCTTTTCTCTGTAATTGTGTATGAACCTTAATGTTTTATTTTCTTTAAGTAAGGATGTTCATGTTTGGAGACTGTTAACTATCAGTTGATACGTCATTCATGGTTGGTTACGAAAAAAGTAGGAGAACATGTTCCTCTTGGCCTCTGGCCCCACTTTTGAAATTTCGCAGACTACTGACCGACCGCACATAGACAAGCTAATGGAGGAATGCTTATGACAGTATTCGCAGTAGTAGCAAAGCTGATAATCTACTCAGTCTAGTCAAGGTCATTCCTCCTATCTTTCCGTTTCTAGTTTTTCCATGAAGTGATACCAATGACAACAACTACTACCACGCCTCAATCCCAACACAAGTTGAGGTCGGCTATATGAATCCTCACTGACCATGTTTCTTCATGAAGTGATACCACTTGAAAGAATTGCTAAAGGGATCCAAATTATTGTTGCTTCAAAAGAAGATGTTACCATAACTAGGTTCAAAATGTACAAATATGCTGTCCGAAATAACTACTCTTTTACCTGACGAGGGCCCAAGCCAACAGCTTTGAACTTGTCTTTCATTTCTTGCACACTTACTTTATCCCACTGAGGCACCCTCCCCTCCGGATCAGGCTCCTGAGCGTCTGACCTCCCAAATATCCTATCAAATTGGCCCCACTGTGGACAGAGAGAAAAATTATACACAATCAATCTTAAACGACAACTTTCTTTTTTGGAGATAAATAACCTGAAGTAACTACTTAATCGAATAACCATATAGATGGTAAATGATTGGCATTTCTCCCGTTATCTTGTTTTATCTTTTCAAAAAAATCTTCAAGACAATAAGAAATAAAAAGGGAAATCCGTGGAGTTCAAAGATGCATGCTTCTCCACTAATCAGGGAAATTAAACTCATCCAAAGAAAGCTAACCTGTCCATTAGAACCATATGCAGAGTATAATAAAGTTCCCTTCTCTACATTACCACCACATTTGCTAATTGCAGAAGCGAGAAAGGTTGATTTGACTGCACTTTGTGCTGTATCAAACAAAAGAAAACTGAGTGACAATTTTCCAGCAAGGTGTTAAAATTAACTGAGAGGCTTACGACATTCAAATTATTTCTAAAGTTAACTGTCTTAGGTTTATGACTTTCAATAGTTTTTCTTTCTGTAGTTTCTCTGATGTATCAATGCAGTCTTACCTTTGAAAACCAAGTTTACCTTTGACAAAAATATGTACACTAAATGGCACAATAATTGGAAAGGAAATGCAGCAAAAGACAGGTAAAGTGGAAGAGGTTATAGACGATTGCCGACATTTAATGTTATAAAGACTCCAGTATTTGTTATATTCGAAAGACTGCTTATCGGTGAGTACATGAGTTAATCGATCAGACAACCTCCCACCAATTATATAAATTAAGGAAGAACCTGAATTTGTTGTTAAAACTCCTCTAAGGTGTATCCATATATGATGCTTGATTAACAGAGACATGAAGCCAAACTCTTAACAAACTAGCATCTAAAATCCCTTACCTGCAAACTGGATGAGATCTGCATATGAGATGGGTCCACCTTTGGAATCTGAATCTATAACCTTCTTTGTTTCCTCCAACAAATTCAAAGCAGCAGCAAGCCCGTTATTTTCTGGTCTGCTGATCTCTGAGCTTCACACAGGGAATAAGAGTACAACAAAGATGTATAAAAGGCAAGGCAATTTCTCAACGGTCAATCAACTATAAACAAAAACTGAAATCTCATCCTATAGCAGGAAACTTGAGGCCAGATATTCATCCAAGCTAATGAATACAGTTCATGTATCATAACATTTCCATCATGACCAGAGTCTTTTATCCAGTTTCAATTTAAAAAAGGAGATACGAATATGGTATTTTTCACTTGACTTCATGGGAGTATAACACTTTATCCAAGGCAATAGGTCAATGAAAAGAAAGTACCTGAAACGTATTGATCCATTGGGACCCCCGGATTTTGTTGCCTGCAAGATATTCCTCAATTACACAAGTCTTTTACTTTTCTCAGTCAAGATAAAGGAGATAATGGTCTCTGACCTTATCATAGGTCATGGCATCGTTAAGTGCTAAAGTTAGTATGGATGGAATAATATCTGGATTTGCCTGGAATAGACCCCAAAAAAAAAAAGGTTTCAGAGACCTTTCAGAATTTGTATGTTAAACTTGAGTAATTAGCA
Organism: Anisodus tanguticus; assembly: GCA_034509755.1. NCBI lineage: Eukaryota > Viridiplantae > Streptophyta > Magnoliopsida > Solanales > Solanaceae > Anisodus > Anisodus tanguticus. The sequence goes on along the minus strand of CM067553.1, from coordinate 10,267,431 downwards.
CCACTTATTAAAGATTCACCTTCATAGCATCATAAAGAGTCAACTTGATCTTTGCTGTAAATAATGAAAAATAAATTTCAGTTCAATAAAATTGAGCATGCTAGATTTAAGATTTGCTTGTGAGAAGATAATGAAGACTTTGACGAGCTTACATTGAAAATCCGACCGTTGTTTGCGTTGTATCAAATCAGCAGCATTAGCCACTTCGATGAACGAGCTGGATCTTGCTATCAAGTCCTAACAGAAATTACAGCTGAAAGTAATCATCATCTCAACACTCTTATATTGTTAGATGAGATATCAGTCCACAATGTGAATTTGTAAAATTTATTAGTGCATATGCATTAGAATAATGTTTTCACTACTTGGTCCACAATAACTTTATCTCTCTTTGTGCAATTTTCCATCTATCTTACTTCTTTACTTTGAGTTTATCTGCATGTAAGCATTTTCCTTTTTTCCAAAAGATGAAATACGTGTACTACAATGAACGAGTTCTTAGGATCAAAGGTGCTGAAGGAGTTTGTCTCCATGAATTCTAAAAATAGAGCGGAAAATAATATAGTTACTTTCAGTCAGAGAAAGAAAATGAAGACATACATAACCTGTTACTACTACAGTACTCTTTATAAACTTTCGGGACTAGAACTATCTGACACACAGTTAAAGAGAAACTTGCACTCTTTCATTCAAAGATGAAATTGAAGAATTGTGTTAACAAGGTGCCAATCCATTCTAAGCAACATTTCCTTCTTCAGGGCAAAAGCCAACCTTTTTTATAAGGTTGATATCTCGGTAACGAAAACTCTAGGGGGCTGTATTGGCGAGATCCAACGGTGAACAGCTGCCCAAAAGAAAAACCGTCTGGAAGTCCGAGGACCTTTAGTACTGTACTCTACCCCCGAACCAGCAGCCTTCGCGCCAAGCAAGACCGCCCTTGTCCCTTTCCTTTCTCCATTCCGCCTCCTTCTTTGCTTGTTCCAATAGAGTCTAAGGCAAAGTGGTTCGTATGCCTACTTTACCTACTTGACGAGAGGGAACGAACAACCATTCATTTCCGGTCCTACTAATCGAATGCAGGAAACACGTACAAAGGGCTTTAAACTTTGTCACCAAACACAAAGTGCACGGCTGGCAAGCTAGGATGAGTTCTAAGCATCGAAGGGTGTGGCAAAAAATAACGAGAACCTTTTTTATTCTCCTTATTTGCGTCGCATTCCATACAGGAAACTGAAGGGAAACTCTTTTAAACGGAAAATGGAAAAAAACATGAACAATTTTGCAAAAACCTATAAATGCTGAATTGGGGGCAGCTATTGCCACTAGTCCTTGTTTAATCAAGAATCCACAAGGAAATGTATATATATGTGAGCATGTTTCTATTTTTATGAATTTTTCTGCTGGAGGATTGAGAGTTGGAATGACCTTAGAGCCTCAGACAGTAATCACGTGTTAAAGAATTTGGAGCTTCTAGATAGCAGGTATATAAGTGAAGGCCTTAGACAGTAAACATTACTCTTCAGCACTAAGTTAGTTGATTGTTAATTGGAAATTAGACATTTTTCTCATTGTTAGATACAGCGTAAGTGCTCACGATGCATATTGGATTGCACTACACAACATTGTTGAAGTTCAACTCATTTCTTCTGTTGACAGTTAATGTGAACATGTTAGACATCTTTCTCATTGTTAGACACAATTGATGTGCTCAAGATGCATATTCAATGATCACACTACACTACATCGTTGAAGTTCAACTCATTTCTTCCGACAAAGCAATCCCGCTTAAACGGAAGTAATTAGGGTCTCACCATGCCTACTGCTGCTCCTATTGTCTGAAGAATATCGCGTCTACGAAAGCGATCGTCATTATTAAGATCTGGTCCAAACTTACAACAAATCATACCCTGAAATGTTCACAAAAAGAAAAAAAATTGTCAATACCACTCTGGAGAAAAATTAAATTTATTAATTAGTATAATGGGTAACATTCTGCCCAACCTCACAACTTTCCATCCCATGAATTCTAAGCTGAAAGTTACATTCTTTATGATGTTAGTGGCAATTGGGAAACAAGTGTAAGTGATAATGAATAGCATGCGAGTAAAGATTGTTAAAACCCAATGACATTTCAAGAAAACATGAGATAAGGCACATATAAAGTTTAGCATTTTAAAGAAGACAAAGAAGTAAGAGAAAAGATAAAGAAAAAGAGGGTAGCTTTACAGGGTATCTTGAGGCATTGCTGCTAATGGAAGATGGTGAAGGAACCAGTGAAACCAAAGAGGGAAGTGTTGAAGCAAAATAGACCATTATATTCTTTCTTTCTTTCTTGCTATTAATTCCAAGATTCTGTCCAAACAGGGAACAAGGAATGGAAGGAGAAACTTGTTGGAAGAGTAGTGAGGGAGATAGGATAGTGATGAGTGGGGTCTTCAAAATCTTTAGCTTTGCGTTTATGTGATTGTGTTATCTTATCCAAACAATGTCCCTTGCTCGTATTGTGTGTGCTGTACAAGAACCAATTTAAAAGAAAACTCCCGAAAAATACCACTAGTAAATTTATGGCCTGTTTGATCAAGTTTCAGGGGATTAAAAGTGTTCTATATATATATTTTTTAAATTAAGCTCCACTTTGACTATAGATTTTTAATGTTTGAAACTTGAAAATTTGAATTTTTGAAATTGTATTATTGAAATTTAAAGTTGCTCTGGTTAAAAGGTGCTAGACTTTACGCTAAGTCATGAAAAAGTCGAGTTCAGAACCCATTCAAAATAATATTTTTCTTGTTGATTTTAAGGTGAGCACACCATGACCGTTGAATCCTGAGTCCGTCACTGTTAAAAACCCAAAAGCTGAACTTGAAGGTCTGCCACTGTTAAAAACTCAAAAGTTGAACTTGATTTTTTTTTTAAAGACAGATGTTCAAAATATGATCCAAAATTTATGGGCAAACAAACTTTTGAAGATAAATTTTTAAAATTTAATTCAAAATCTATGGAGGAACGCTAGCTAAGTGTTTATTTTTGAGAGTTGAGTGATGTGATCATATTTTTCAGGAAAAAATAAATGCTTTTGAGTAATAACAAAACCTTTTAAACACTTTTGAAATCTTAACCAAACACAACTTATTACTTTAGGGAAAAATGTCATATTTGCCATCATACTTTCGGAAAAGAGTCATATTTGCCCTCCGTTGAAGTATGGGGACAAATATGCCCTTCCGCCCTGTTATGAAAATTGTTATATTTGCCATTTTGTGGACGGAAATCACATGTAGATGACGCGTGGTACCACGCCGGATCCACATGGGCCGAACCCTTTAATTTTAACCCATACCCGAAACCCGACCCACTGACCCGTTACGAGGTCATATATTTACGTCTGACCCGGACGATTCCTTGCCCTAAATCGTTCGAAATAATCGACTCCAAAACCCCCAATCGACCCTCTTCAACCCTATCGTCAAATTCGTCTGTGAATCGTGTTCTAATCGTGTTCAAGGTACGAAATTCTTAACTTTATGTGTAATCTATAGTGATATGGTATTATTTAGCTTCTGTTTGTCCGATTTCTTCAACCCTTTTTTTGACCCGATTCTGATTTCTGAAGTAATAATAAAGACTATTTCTTTGATGGTAACTAACCGCTCAAATCTAACTGCTAAGGTCCTATACGTGTGGGGAATTCAGTTAGTACAGCGAGTTGAAATATTGATGACTTCTCACGTGGAATAAATCAAACCTGAGGTCCCGTCCTTAGCAAACCGTAAGATATTGATAGGTCTAAATCGGAAAGGCAACTATGATGTTGAATGAAGAGACAGCTTAGTGTATTTCATAAACCTTAGTCATTCTTATCCTACATTCTATCAAAAGATATTAGGATATAAAGACAAGCCCTTCACACTTTTTCCACTATTTTGTAATCGGGAAATATGTATATATGTTGAAGTGAAAATTTAGGATTTTAATTGGGGATAAAAGTAAGCAATAATATTATGAAATCCTCCTTAATGAGGAATTGGTGAACAGTTCGAATCAATGCTGCCTTGGTACCCACACAGCGCTTCTTTTTCTTGAAACTTTTTTTACTTTAAGAGATATGTCACAGTAAAAAAGGTAAGATAGGAGCTCCATTTTGAAGAGGATCCCTACTGTGAACACTAGGAAGCTTGGTAGACGAAAGAATTGCTAACATATTTGTAGTGCACATGACTCGCAACCTTTTTAATAGTTTTATACATCAGGGCACTTAAACGGAAGACCTTTAATGATACAAGTAAAAGTAAACATTTCAGTGGGATATTGCATACTCTGTTGATTGTATATAAAGATATAATTTTACATGTTTGTATGTGTTTCTTTGCTTCCCAGGACTATCTACAGAATGTGGTTCTTAGTTTAAGGAATTCAAGAAATTTGTTACTTTATCAAAAAATATTTTTGGTATCAGATGTGGACACAGGTCATATTCACGAGTGTTGCATACTGTTCTGGTTTATGATTTGTTTCAACGTTACTGTAAATTATTCTAACCAACAATATACATTATTAACTACATACATGCAGTTACTTACTGCTTTATTTTCAGATTTACTAAACTATACACACTAAGTAATAACATATTTGTTCTTATTTTACTTAATTACTCGACTAATATGCAAATTTTCTTATATTTGGTGTTTCTAAGAAATTGTATTTCTAAGAACTTGGTGTTTCTAAGAAATTGGAATCTGTAATGTTTAGCACTTGGTGTTTCTAAGAAATTGTATGAAAATTCCGTTCTACTATTAATTCATTATTATTCCGCTTTATTTCCTTAATTGGATGTAAATAATTTTGGGATGGTTCGCCTACTGGGGATAGTGTAGGTGCCATCATGACATGTGATTTGGATCGTGACAAACCATTTCACATAATTTTCTTTTCCCTTATTTATTAAATCCGCGCACCACATGTATGAGACACGAAATCAGTTTTTTATTAGAAAATTATTTTTTCGCTCATAGAACACTTAACGAGATTTTATAGGTAGAATACGTAGATAGATACCTTAATTTGATTTTAATTAGCAACTAAACACTTCAACTTTGAAAATTCACATCTTGATTTAAGTTAGTCCCGCAAAAACCTCAATTTTGAAAATGCACATCTGGGAAAATGTGTTTATGTGGCCAGCTTAAATCAAATTAAAGTGTCTAAATATGCATTTTTAAAGTTAGAATATTTAGTTGTATGTTAGGTCAAATTAATGTCTCTATGTATGTATTATGCCGATTCTAAAATATTTACAAGTATTCGAACATAAAATGCTCTTTGGCACAAAAAAGTTTTCTCCCATTTTTTTGTTAACAACTTGATCCTTTTCTTTTCTTTTTAACAACAATAGGATAGGAGGAGTGGAATATTTAAAGATAAACTAGCGAAAGAAAACCAGTCACCAAGACATTGACGACAAAAGTGTTAGAGCTATGGTACTGCATTGCTGCTTCACCGGAACCACCTTTCATTCCCTCAAACTTGCTGCAATTCCATACTTGTCCAAAACCCTAACCTACTATTCAAGGCCTCTGCTCCCACTCGTCGTTAGATCCCTTTCTGCCTCCGCAGCCGCCGCCACCGACGATAATAAAGGTCTTTATTAAATTGATTTTTTTTTTAACTTTGTTTTGTTAAAAGACTAAAGTTTGTGGTGGTGAATGTAGTGGTGAAGCCTCAATGGAAAGCTGCGATAGATTTCAAGTGGATAAGAGATCATAAGGAGTCAGTTGCGGTTAATATTAAGAATAGGAACTCCACTGCTAATCTAGAGCTTGTTCTTGAGCTCTACGAGAAGTTGCTTAATGTTCAGAAGGTCAATTTTCTATCTCAACTTGTTCACTCTTAAATTTTATATCATCTTCAAAATTCATAATTTAGTTGTGCTGTTAGTTCAATTTGTTAACTTGAAAATGTAACTTAACTCTTAAGTAGATAATTTAGCTAAAAGATTGTGAGCATTAGCCACTGCATCGTTTTATATTCTTCTCAAGCATTTAACATTTTACACACATATACACATACTATAATGGAATTGATGGAAAATGTTATTCAGAAGACGACCTGTATGTGACTCTATAATGTGGATAACTAGTGTCATGATATCATTTTGGAAATCCTTCATGAGGAGTATGTTTCTTTTTGACATTTTTCTCCTGTTTCTTGTGGTTGGTTCTGGGACAGATCCAACCTCCCAGCTCCCTCCTTGCCAACTGTATAACTTGCATTTCAAAGAAGTTAGTGTTTCTTACTTTTGGCAAAATTGATCACAGATATAGGTATAAGGTGGCTTTTACTTGGTTAATGGAGGTGAACTGCTACATAATTCCTGTAAATTGCATTTATATTCCTGATGTGGTCCTGATTCCTTCCTTCTGTCATTTTGCCATCTCTTTTGCATTATAGTATAACTGATGCATGACAAAAAGAGCACAATTTCTGCACATTGACAATGTCTTGATTATTGATAAGGCTTTTAGTGCTTTGTGTTGCATTCTTAGAGCTTTGATTCATTTATAGAAGTAAGACATTCACATGCTTGAATGATTTTTATAGAACTGGTTCTTCTCAATTTTAGCTAATTGTTACTCACAGATAACAGGAGGTTGAAAAGCTACGAGCGGAGAGAAATGCAGTTGCAAACATGATGAAAGGAAAACTAGAACCCTCAGAGCGCCAGAAGCTCATAGAAGAAGGTTCATCTCTTATTTTATGTCCACCTTGAAGCTTTTGGTGGCTAGGTTATCCATTGTGTGAATTGTATGTTTTGTCAGGAAAGAATCTGAAGGAAGAACTAGTAACTTTGGAAGAAGACCTGCTCAAACTTACAGATGAGCTGCAGCAAGAAGCACAATCCATACCTAATATGACACATCCAGATGTTCCGTTAGGAGGGGAAGATTCTTCAACAGTCAGGAAAATGGTACTTTTAGTTTGATATGCGCAGACGTGAGGACCACATTACTTTGATCCTGCTCAAGCCTCATGTACATTCCTCTTATTTCAGGTTGGTAAGCATGCTGAGTTTAGCTTTGCTGTTAAGGACCATGTTCAGCTTGGAAAAGAGCTAGATCTGTTTGATTTTGATGCTGCAGCTGAGGTATTCTTTCTCACCCAAAGGTATATGTTTTTTAACCTAGAACTAACTTCGGATGTGGACGAGTATAAGTTATGGTTCTCGGGTAGGTGGAGGTATAGGAATGAGGTAGGCATTTTGGTAGACAGTGAGCTAAGGGATTAGGCGGTAGAGGTTAGGAGGGTCATTGATAGGATGATGATGATTAAGTTGTAGTTGGAGGGTCCACTATGAACATTATTAGTGCTTACACATCGCAATCGGGCTTGGACGAGGAGAATATATGCTTTTGGGAGGATTTTGACGAGGTGGTGGGAGGTATACCACCACTGAGAATTTATTTGTAGAAGGGGATTTCAATGGACATATCGGGTCACTTCCAGGGGTTATGACGACGTGCATGGAGGCTTTAGCCTCGGGGACAGGAACGGGGGAGATGTCTCACTCTTGGAGTTCGTTAAAACTTTTGGGATGGTGATAGTCAATCCGAGGTTCATGAAGAAGGAGGAGCACTTGGTGACTTTCCGTAGCTCGGTGGCCAAGACTCAGATAGACTTTTTGCTCATTGGGAAGGCTGACAACGGTCTTTGTAAAGACTGCAAGGTTATTCCGAATGAGTATCTTACAACCCGACATAAGCTTTTGGTGATGAATTTGGAGATTAAGATGGAGAGGAAGAGGAGGGTTGTGGATGACAGGGTTAGAATCAAATGAGGGAGTTTGACCATGGCTAGTGCAAAGGATATGGGGAGAGGTTTGATGGCCAAGGGGGCTTGTGGGAGTAGTGGGATGAGACCGATATGTGGGAAATGACAGTCAGTTGCATTCGGGAGGTAGCTAGAGAAGTGCTAGGGGTCTCGCGGGGTGGCCGTGGTAGGTATCGAGGGGACTGGTGGTAGAATGGTAAAATTCAAGAGAAGGTTGGAGCAAAAAAAATGGCATATGCGAAATTGATAAAAAAACAAGGATGAGGTGGAGAAGTGGATGAATAGGGAATTGTATAAGATGGTGAGGAAGAAGGCAAAGCTAGCGGTTACGACGGCCAAAACAACGGCTTTCGAACGTATGTATGTGAAATTAGAGGAAAATTAGAGGAAAAAGGCAAGGATAAGAAGTTCTACAGACTAGCCAATGCGATGGAGAGGATGGCCCGTGACTTGGATCACGTGAGGTGAATCAAGAACGAGAACAACAAAGTACTGGTGGAGGACGCACATATTAGACGGAGGTGACAGTCTTACTTTCATAAACTCTTGAACGAAAAAGAGGTGAAGACATTGTGCTGGGAGATCTGGAGCAATCTGGAAGGTATCGGGATTTTGGGTATTGTAAAAGCATTAAGGTTGAAGAGGTTAAGAGTGCTATCGTAGATGCGCAGGGGACGCACAACCGGGCATGATGAGATCTTAGTTGAATATTGGAAGAGCGCATACAGAGCAGGTTTAGAGTGGTTGACTGAGTTGTTCAATGTCATTTTTAAGACAACGAGAATCCCCGAAGAATGGAGGTGAGTACAATGATTTCTTTGTACAAGAACAAATGTGATAGCCAGAGTTGCAATAACTATATGGGTATCAAGCTGCTAAGCAACACTATGAAAGTTTGGGAAAAGGTCGTGGTAGGGTGAGAAGAGGCGTGTCTATTTTCGAGAACCAGTTTGGATTCATGTTGGGGCGTTCGACTACAGAAGCCATTCATCTTATTATGAGGATGGTGGAGCAGTATAAGGAGAGGAAGAGAGACTTACATATGGTTTTCATCAACCTCGAGAAGGCATATGACAAAGTCCCTAGGGAGGTTCTATGGAAATGTTTCGAGGTTAGAGGTGTACATGTGACGTACACTAGGGCGATCAAAGATATGTATGGAGTCAATCCCAAGGTACAGACAGTAGGAGGAAATTCGGAACACTTCCCAGTGATGATGGGGCTGCACCAGAGATCAGCTCTTAGCCCATTCTTTATTTATATTGGTGATGGATGGACTGACGCGACAAATCCAAGGGGAGGCGCCATGTTGTATGTTATTTGTAGACGACATAATCCTGATTGATGAGACTCGCAGCGGAGTGTATGTTAAGCTGGAGGTTTGGAGACAGACTCTGGAGTCTAAATGTTTCAGGCTGATTATGATCAAGACATAATACTTGGAGTGCAAGTTCAGTAATGGGAGCGATAATGAGACATGCGTGGAGGCGAGGCTAGGTACTCAGGTCATTCCAAAGAAAGGAAGCTTTAAGTACCTCGGGTCTATTATTAAGGGAATGGAGAGATTGATGGTGATGTCACACATCGTATAGGGGCAGGGTGAATGAAATGGAGGCTCGCATATGGAGTCTTGTGCGATAATAATGTGCCACCAAAACTTAAAGGCAAGTTCTATAGGGTGGTGTTAGACCGACTATGTTGTATGTGGTGGAGTGTTGGCCAGACAAGACTTCACACATTCAAAAGATGAAAGTTGCGGAGATGATGATGCTGAGATGGATGTGTGGGCATACAATGAGGGATAATTTGAAATGATGATATCCGAGACAGAGTGGGAGTGACCTCGATGGAGGATAAGATTCGGGAAGCGAGGTTGAGATGGTTCGGGAATGTGCAGAGGAGAAAAACAAATGCTCCAGTGCGGAGGTGTGAGAGGTCGGCTATGGACGTGTTCAGGAGGGGTAGAGGTAGGCCGAAGAAGTATTGGGGAGAGGTGATTAAACGGGATATGGCGCAAGTGCAACTTACTGAGGACATGACCTTAGATAGGGGGTTGTGGAAGACACATTATGGTACAAGGGTAGTAGATAGTCGAGCGTAGTCCTACTTACGCTTACAAACTGGTAGTTGTAGTGTCATTATTGTAGGCCTGCTTAGCCTATCATACTAGTAGACGCAATATTGCTTTATAGTCCCCTGTCGTTTGATTTATGTTGCTATGTGTTGTTTAGTGTACTTTGTTTATCTTATTTATCTGCGTTAGTTACGACTTATTTTTTCAGAATGCTTTGAGTTTCTTGTCCGTGTCTGACCGTTTCTCCTGCTTTGCCTGTGCTTATGTTTTGTCTTTTGTCTTGAGCCTAGGATCTTTCGGAAACAACCGCTAAGGTAGAGGTAAGGTCTGTGTACACTCTACCCTCCCCAGACCCCACGTTGTGGGTATGTTGTTATTGTAGTAACCTAGAACTAACTTAGCAACTAGAGTATATTATCAATACAATCCATTGTGTTTTGAAAAAAATCAGTCACTTCCTCACCGTGTTACCCTTTGCATACTGGACCATGTTCTTCCAAATATCTTTCTGCTGCTAGAGTTTTCAGACCTAGTGTTATAGCCATTGGCTTTCATACAGTCTATGCCAAGCTTGTATTAAATTGTGTTTGCTGGTTGTACATCTAGTCTTCCACTACTTCGTTTCTTGGCAGAGTGCTCGCATCCAAAGATCCAAGGGCGTGATTAAGTTTGTCACGCTAATAGGAAGATTGACCTGCTAGCACTTCTTACTTTCAGTAGATGGGATGGTTACAGGAAATCTTGATTTAGTTTGGTCATGGTTAAGTTAAATTTGCTTTTCAGGTCAGTGGGTCCAAATTCTATTACTTGAAGAATGAAGCAGTTCTTTTAGAGATGGGTCTTGTAAACTGGGCAGTTTCAGAGGCCATGAAAAGAGGTTTTACACCTCTGACAACTCCTGAGATTGTAAGGTCATCTGTGGTGGAAAAATGTGGATTTCAACCCCGTGGAACAAACACTCAGGTTTGTCTTTCACTAGTGTTGATGCCATTTTGATGATTTCGTCCACAATCTGTGATGTGTCTTTTTCATCTTCTATTTGTGAACATTGCCATTTTGTCTACAGATAGGTATTGTCACTTTGCTTGAAAATCAGATTGAGAGATAAGATAACCATAAGAGCCAATTAATAGTTATCTTGTATTTTCTTTTGAACAGTATATTATCTTCTCTCGTTTGAACTGATTTTTGATGGTAACACAGATTGCTTTTACTCAAACCATGTCTTGAGCTACCAAGGTAATCCTGGTTTTACTGAAAGTGAAGAGTTGAATGACCTTAACATTGTTATGTGAAACTAGTGACGTATTTTCCTCCATAGTTTGGGTTTTTAACTTCATATCCAGATATATTTATTGATGATAGAGCAAGCTCTTTATATGAATCATATTTGTTGTACAAATGCATCATATTCTGAACCTATTAGTTGCAATAGTCTTTGGTGTGTTAAATGTTTGTTTTACGTTCCTTTTTCCTTCGTGGTTATGCTCGTCATTGTTTTAGGTAGGCCTTGTGATGTTTTCATTTTTTTTTGGGTGGGGGAAGGACAAGCAGAAACGATATCATTCACAGAAATGAATTAATTTAGCTGATCAGTGATATTTTACAAAACGACTGGTAGGTGTACTCCATCGAAAATAGTGATCAGTGCCTGATTGGCACTGCTGAGATTCCAGTAGGCGGTATACATATGGACTCCATTCTGTCTGAGTCTTCATTACCATTGAAATATGTGGCTTTCTCCCATTGCTTCCGAACCGAGGCTGGTGCTGCAGGAGCTGCAACTAGGTTACTTTCGACTTGTTATCTTTCTGTTCATTCTTTTCTTTTCCGTCTTCCTTTTTAAAAAATCTTTTCGTTCTTTTCCTAATATATGATGGCATATGCTATACATAAAGAAATAATACATATCCATGTGTTGCAATTTTCATACTTAAAACTATGGGGTGTTGCTATTACTTGAACTACAATGTTTCCCAAGTGGCATGTCGAGTGGCTTCACTCTCTTTTTGGTGTGTAGGAGCTAATATTAGGCCAAAAACAGCAACCATGTGGCATTTCCCTCCATTTTTTCTTATTAATTAATCATATTCCTTATTTGTTCTTTTGTTTTTTCTTATTCAGTTTTCTTGGTTGCTTTTTTCTTCTTCAGAGCTCTTCAGTTTTTGCTAATAACATTAATCCCAATTCAAACCCATAATCCTAAAATAATAGTAACACAAAATAGAAACTGATAAAATCCCAATTGTAAATCATGATAGAATTTGATCAATAACGGTAAACTCAGATTACAAGACAGCCCTAAAATAACAGTGACACATAAATATTTAACACAATAGAAAAGACATTGAATGTTGAAACGCAGAACTAATATTTTTATTTGTTCTTTCTTTTCTCTTATCAAACTTTCTATATTCCCTTTTTTTTTTTTTACTTTGAAACCCGGCAACTTTTTGTTGATAACAGTACATCTAGTTGCAAACCACGACAAAATTTAATTAATAACACTAATTCCAGTTGAAAATGCATAACCCTAAATTAATATTAATACACAAGAAATTAATCAGTAACAGTAAACCTAGTAGCAAATTACGTCAGAATGTAATCGATAATAGTAAGTCCAGTTAAAACCCATAGCCCTAAAATAACCGTAACACCTAAAAATTAACATAAAAAACAAAAAATGGAATATTAAATTTTGGACCAAGCAATGATTTCAAAAACTCGAATAGTTTCAAAGATCCAAGTTCTTAATAAGCCCTAATTCATCAAAAAAATGGATGTTAACAAAACCTAAGTTTTATAAAATTCATCCCTTCGACCAATCCGATCATAGAGGTTTATTTAGGATCTGAAGTTGGTCTTCTTTTGTTTAGTTCAATTTAGGGGGTTATAAATTGGAAAAATTGAAGATGAGAGGTAAACCTTGAATGCTATTAATAGATTCTACAACAATAGTCCCTCGGACTCGGAAAGCCATAACGAAAAACAGAAACACACAATAGTTTAGGTATGTAAGTTGCAAATGGTGCCAAGTTTTGGGGAGTCTTACTATGAAGAAAATACCACATGCCATGCGACGCGGCTTAAGCTGACATGTGTATCGAGCGTGAAATACACACATTAACTTAGTTTTGTTCAGGGGTTTTCAACTTTTAAATAGGAAACATTGTTGTTCAAGGGTAATAACAACACCAAATTAACCCCACAGTTTAATAATAAACGTTGCACTACATGACTAGTTTGAGTTCTTTTAATGTAATATCTAATATATAAACTATTCCATGGTCCCACTAAATGTATTCTGTACTTTAATATCTGGTGTTTCTGTGGCCATTTGTGCCTTTAGCTCCTAGTTTCATCACTGATTGTCCATAAAAAATCGCTAATCTTGTGAAAATTATATACGTGAGCACACACAAAGTCATGCATATATTTCTTTATTGCATCAAGTAATTAATGTCAATGACGTGCTGACAGGGGACTTTATCGAGTTCACCAGTTCAGCAAGGTGGAAATGTTCATACTATGCCGACCAGATGAAAGTGATTCATACCATGAAGAACTCATTGAAATAGAAGAAGAGCTCTTCTCATCGCTCGGATTTCATTTCAAGTGCGAATCTTAATTTCATATTCTTAAGAGTAACAATTTATGCATGTTTAGTTGATCAACTTTTGTGCACCAGACATACACTTGCCTTTCTTTCTCCAATTCCTATAAGCAAATCATACTATGTGCAGGACATTGGACATGGCAACCGAGGATCTAGGTGCACCAGCATATCGTAAATTTGATGTGGAGGCCTGGATGCCAGGATTGGGCCGTTATGGTGAGGTAGGCAATGACACCAATTCTGTTTTTTCTTTCCCATATATGTGCAATTGTCATATCTCACATGGAGCTGGAATGTCCATAGTTTCTGCAACCGTTGAATTGTTTAGAAGAGCGGTTGAACTAAACTGGAACTGAATCAGTGTTCTGCCTTAACTTGATTCTTTATATTCCTTTAACAATATTCTAATCTGCTATGTTCTTTGTTCTACAGATATCAAGTGCATCAAATTGTACAGACTATCAGAGCCGTCGGCTGGGAATAAGATTCCGCCCTGAATCATCATCAAGTCCTAAAAAGGGCAAGAACGCAGCTCCGACACAGTTTGTTCACACACTAAACGCTACAGCATGTGCAGTTCCACGAATGATAGTTTGCTTGCTTGAGAATTTCCAGCAAGAAGATGGCTCAGTTATTATACCAGAGCCATTGAGACCATTCATGGGCGGGCTTCAGATTATTAAACCAAAACATCTACAGAACTGAAAGAGGAAGCACATTTGATATTAGATACTGTATCTGCATCATAATTTTTCTCCCATCTTTTTGGATAGTTTTCACGTTGTTCAGTTCGGCAGCAGATTTGACAGACCTTTAAGATGAGTTTAAGTTGATATAAAAGCTGAATACTTAATGTCATTGCAAATAGCAGATTTGCTGTTTGAGTTTTTGTTGACTCTACTATGTGCAGCTATCTAGTTTGTACCTTTGTAGATGGTAACTGAAACCTAAAAATTATAGTTAAGCACTTAAGCTCAGTTCTACTGTTGCTTTAGACCATGGAGTTTAATAGCGCATCTTTGGTAATTGGGTGGGAACATAATACAGTGTACACTACAGATGAAAAAGGCCATACTTGCGTCGATGTAAATATTGAGTGCAAGTTATGAAACATCAATCTGATCTTTTTTCATAGATGTATGTTTCATACTCTAAATAATTGAAAACTTTGTTAATTTTAATCTTTGCAATTCGGTGGATAATGATATGATTCGAACCTCTCATGTGCGTGTATTACACATCTTGCACTGTATTACTCTTGCAACTGAACCAAAACCGGATGCAATGTAATCGCTGTGGCTAAATATATTTTTTCAGTAACGACCAAGTCACGGCTATATTCAATAATACTGTCTTTGACTATCCATCTCTTCTTTTCAATTTGGAGGGACAACAGAGTAGTCTTGCGTTGTAAGGCATTGAAAAGAAACGAAAAATGATTGAGAGGCACTACATATAATTGTTCTTCTAATGAACTATGTTGTCGATTGAAGCATGAATGATCTTGAAAGACAATACTGTTTGCGGACAATACATATAGGTTCTACAGATACAACAGACCAGCTTATATCACAGTGATTGGGAAAGTCTTGTTCTAAATACAGTTCTAAGTAAACAGTTCCTAGCCCCCTAAAAAATCTCAAATCTCTCAGTTACTATCTGCAAATCCTTGCCAGTAAGCAGACGTATCTCTGTTGTGCTTGGTGCATGCATAGTGCAAAAACTGCAGCTGCCATCTTTCTACAACTTGAGCTTGGTAACATCAATTCTCTTGGGAGGGTAAGTATATGCCTCATAGTTTATTAGTTGTCCCAAACTGCTTAATTTTGTAATAGTAGTAATCAAGTCAACCTGAAATTAGACAGATCTGCTGTTAGGTTTAGCGTGTATTATTCTGACAAGCATGATAACTAATTTGACATTCTACAACTAATCGCGTGGACAGAAACCAAAGGGAAAGAGAGATAACGAAGAGGTAGCACTAGGTAGTTAGTAGCTCTAACACGAGTTGTTGAACTGTAATGGTGCATCGACACAAATATAAAGCCTCTTATGTTTTATCCCCGGTGAGATTATCCTAAGATATTGTGGAGGTCCTTTATAAACTTAAATAGGAGAGCATATACTAGCCTCATAATCAGTTCGAGATACTGTTTCCCTGCTCCTTTGGTACTTCTGAACCCAAGGAAGAACTTCTGGATCGCTGGCGAGTAGGGCCTCTGTTGCAGCTTGATCAGGACCCAAGAACGCAGACATTACTGCTAGCTGCGAAGAAATTAAAAATTATAGTTGGTTGTTTATGGTCACCACAAAAATACTGTGACATAACAGGAAGAGAAAATGTTACCAATTGATCTTGTTAGTATATGCAGAACCACTTACTGGCAACTGACAAAAGAGCATAGAAAATATAATGCATTTGTAAATTGTTTAGCTCTTTGTTCAGAGTATCATTAGCTTAGCGGTATGATGACGGATTGAACCTTAATGTTCTTTTTTCCACTTCAGGTGGAAGCATTACAAATACTATACCCTTTCGCCAAAACTAAAAAAGAAAAATATTTGAATTACCACATTGATCTTTTCAACAAGTTGCAGGACTGTGTTTTGGACACGCATAAATAAGTAATGCTTTTGTAAATTGTTCTACAATTTGTCTAGAGTATCAGCTATCTTTTCTCTGTAATTGTGTATGAACCTTAATGTTTTATTTTCTTTAAGTAAGGATGTTCATGTTCGGAGACTGTTAACTATCAGTTGATACGTCATTCATGGTTGGTTACGAAAAAAGTAGGAGAACATGTTCCTCTTGGCCTCTGGCCCCACTTTTGAATGCGTCCAAGTAATAAAGTTGAACCTTCTTCTTATTTGCTTGAGTCTTCTAATTTATGGCATCATAGATTAGGACACGTTAACTACAAGTCTATTCAAAGGCCGGTAAAGATGGAGTTGTTGCCGTCTATCGACGTAAACCCTCAACATAAGTGTGAGGTGTGCGTAGAGGCAAAACTCACCAAGCTTTCTTTTCGATCCGTCGAAAGGAATACCGCTCCTCTAGAACTTATTCACACAGATATATGTGATTTGAAGTTCGCACAAACTAGAGGGGAGAACAAGTACTTTGTCACATTCATTGATGATAGCACAAGGTATTGTTACCTTACTTGTTGAAAAGTAAAGATGAATCCTTTGAAGCGATCCGACGTTACAAAGCAGAAGTTGAGAACCAACTAAGCCTACAGATTAAATCCATTCGTAGCGATTAAATCATTTCATTACTCAAAATTCTTCACGGTATCACTTGAGTTTCCTTTGCTCATTTGTTCATTTGTTGTTTTATCTTGGGAGACAATTGTCCAGAACGTAGAAAGGATACATACGGGGCAATATTGTCTTAAAGACAGAGTGCAAACACTCGACTCAGCATACCAAAAACAGTTTCAGTTTCTTGTTCAAGTTTATTGTAATTTCAGTTTGTTGTAATACTTAGCAGTTACTTATTTCCTGCACCTTTGTAACCCAACGGTAACTACTTAATCGAATAACCATATAGATGGTAAATGATTGGCATTTCTCCCGTTATCTTGTTTTATCTTTTCAAAAAAATCTTCAAGACAATAAGAAAGAAAAAGGGAAATCCGTGGAGTTCAAAGATGCATGCTTCTCCACTAATCAGGGAAATTAAACTCATCCAAAGAAAGCTAACCTGTCCATTAGAACCATATGCAGAGTATAATAAAGTTCCCTTCTCTACATTACCACCACATTTGCTAATTGCAGAAGCGAGAAAGGTTGATTTGACTGCACTTTGTGCTGTATCAAACAAAAGAAAACTGAGTGACAATTTTCCAGCAAGGTGTTAAAATTAACTGAGAGGCTTACGACATTCAAATTATTTCTAAAGTTAACTGTCTTAGGTTTCTGACTTTCAATAGTTTTTCTTTCTGTAGTTTCTCTGATGTATCAATGCAGTCTTACCTTTGATAACCAAGTTTACCTTTGACAAAAATATGTACACTAAATGGCACAATAATTGGAAAGGAAATGCAGCAAAAGACAGGTAAAGTGGAAGAGGTTATAGACGATTGACGACATTTAATGTTATAAAGACTCCAGTAATTGTTATATTCGAAAGACTGCTTATCGGTGAGTACATGAGTTAATCGATCAGACAACCTCCCACCAATTATATAAATTAAGAAAGAACCTGAGTTTGTTGTTAAAACCCCTCTAAGGTGTATCCATATATGATGCTCCAGTGACTGGCCACCCAATTAGCGTTGCGGCACTGCATGGGAGGCGCTGCGGCTCCGACGGTGTTGCGCCGCGGCCCTTCACGGCTCTGCGGCGATTTCCGACTCGTTTCATCTTACACTTCGTACACTTCTTCCTTCGTTTACCAACGTGGAATACTTTGTCATTTGGCCAATAACCGTCCATCATTCTATGTCTCAAACGTATTACATACGTACCAATATCTCTTTCACTAATGAAATTTGCGATACTTGGCACTACGTATGCACGTGTGTGGAAACGACGTTTTCGACGTGCGGGGCCCCAATTATTTGAGTCATAAATAATGGGATATACTTAATTCCACATTAGTAAATTTCCAACAATCCTCTCTTGAAAGAGATTTTGGCACACTCACATGGTGCCTTTTCCAGCAATCTTTCAGCGGACCGATGTTGCATTTGGATAGGTAGCTTCTGCTTTGAACCTTCCATAGTTGAATACCATCGGACTTACCTACTGCGCGGTGAACGTGATGTCTTGAACCGTTAGTGTTTAGTGTAAGCCAAGTCAACGGTACAAATACAACAACTTCCCTTACTCTGTTCTTCGTAATGTTTTTGTCCGTTGTGGCCGTGGACACTTCTTGGATTCTTAAGTGCGTTCATTTGAGGCGGCCTGTCCTCGCACTTAAATAGGTGGTCTTCTACAAGGTATCCTGCTATACCCAATTTTACAAGTGTTATGAACCATTAAAAGTTTTCCCAAACCTAACCTCAACCAGTGAGGACCATTAAAGGTTTTGGAAACTTAACATTTACCCACACTGCAGATAGCACTTAACGTCTATCGCGGGAACGACTTTGGATTTGGTGTTTCTCTACAGAAATCACTATCCGAAGTGCTCATGCTTCCACCGAAGCACTCAACTGAACCTTTACAACTTAGTTTTCCCATTGAACCTAATTCCTGTGATCTCCAGTCTGTAAGGTTGGATTACCACCGTATTGGTCCTTATAGTTTGGGTTTTAAGCCCATTCCCCTAGACATGCAGAACATCTGATCTTTGGGTAAGCCCTTTGTCAATGGGTCTGCTATGTTATCCTTTGACTTTATGTAATCAATGGATATTATACATGTGGTGATCAGCTGCCTAATAGTCTTATGTCTCCGTCGAATATGACAAGACTTGCCGTTGTACATAGAACTCTGTGCTCTTCTTAGAGCCGACTGACTGTCGCAGTGGATCATTACAGAAGGTATGGGTTTGTCCCAACAAGAAACATCCTCTAAGAAGTTGTGAAGCTACTCAGCTTCTTCTCCTACTTTGTCTAAAGCGATAAACTCTGATTCCATCGTGGATCGGGCGATGCAAGTTTGCTTAGAGAATTTCCAAGACACAGCCCCACCACCAATTGTAAATACATACCCACCGGTGGACTTGGTGTTCTCTATATCAGATATCCAGTTTGCATCACTGTACCCCTCTAGTACAACTGGATATTTCGAATAATGCAACTCATAAGTTAGCGTGTATTTCAGGTATCGTAGTACCCGATTCAACACCTTCCAATAATCATTACTCGGATTACGGATAAACCTAGCCAACTTGTTGACTGCATAAGCAATATCAGGTCGGGTGCAGTTTGTTATGTACATCAAATTACCAATCACATGTGCATATTACTCCTGGCATACGGGTGCACCACGATTTTTATCAAGCTTTTGATTTCTATCCATTGGTGACTTCATAGGCGAACTGTCAAACATCTCGAACTTTCTCAACACATCCTCGATGTAGTGAGACTGAGATAAGACCAGTCAGTCAGACGTCTTAGAGATCTTTATCCCTAAGATGACATCTGTGATACCCATATCCTTCATGTCGAAGCATTGTTTCAACACGTTCTTAGTATCTAGAATCAAGCTAGGACTGCTCCCTCTGATCAACATGTCATCTAAGTACATGCATATCACGAAGAACGATTCAGAGTTACCTTTCATGTAGACATATTTGTCAGACTCATTAATGACGAAACCCTTCGATAGTAGAGTACTATCAAATTTTTCGTGCCATTGCTTCGAGGCTTGTTTCAGCCCGTACAGAGATTTGACAAGCCGACAGACTTTCTTCTCTTGCCCTGGAACCACATACCCCTCGAGTTGTTCCATATAAATTTCTTCTTCCAAATCACTATTTAGGAAGTCTGTCTTGACATCTATTTGATGTATCTCAAGGTCACGCAACGCTGCGATCGCAATGAATACTTGTATGGACGTCATCCTAGACACCGAGGAGTACGTGTCAAAATAGTCAAGGCCTTCTTTCTGCTGATAGCCCTTGACTACCAACCTGGCCTTGTACTTATCTATAGACCCATTTGTTTTATACTTCCGTTTGAATATCTATTTACACCCCAACGGTTTATTTCTCGGAGGAAGATCAACCAACTCCTAAGTATGGTTATGCAGAATGGAGTCTGTTTCACTCTCAATAGCTTCTTTCCAGAGCGGTGCCTCTGGAGTTGACAATGCTTCAGCAATTGTCCTTGGTTCGTCATAACCCATATAAGCTACAAAGTCAGGACCGAAGGATTTATCCTTCCTGGCCCTTTTACTTTGCTTTGGTTCCACCTCTGGAGTCTCCAAGTTCTGAGAATATGGAACACTAGATTTTGGATATTCTGCCATTTAGAAGTCCACTAGATCTGAACCATCTAGATCCGATAGTCAACAACTCCCGGTTCCTGAGAGCTTTGTTCATAACTTCGTTTGCGAGAGGTTGTGTCGTTTTCCTTTCTAGGAAAAGTATCTTCAAAGAATTGAGCATTTCTTGATTCCATGATTGTACACCCGTGGATATCTGGAATATCTGATTTATACACTAAGAAGCGATAAGCACTACTGTTATTTGCATATCCGATGAAAATGCAATCTACAGTCTTAGGCCCAATCTTGACTTGCTTTGGTTTGGATACTTCGACCTTTGCTAAATAACCCCACACCTTTAAATATTTATAGGTGGGTTTCTTTTCCTTCCATGATTCATATGGAGTTTTTTCCTTACCCTTATGTGGGACTCTGTTAAGAATCATATTAGCGGTAAGGACGACTTCTCCCCACATGTTTTGGGGAAGACCGGATTTGATGAGTAAGACATTCATCATTTCTTTCAATGTGCGGTTCTTAAGTTCCGCCACATCGTTCGATTGAGGTGAGTATGGAGCCATCGTTTGATGAACAATGCCGGATTGAGCACAATATTCCTCAAATGGCGCTACATATTCTCCCCTCTATCTCTACGAATGGATTTAATCCGCATGCTTAGTTGGTTCTCAACTTCTGCTTTGTAACATCGGAAAGCTTCAAAGGCTTCATCTTTACTTTTCAACAAGTAAAGGTAACAATACCTTGTGCTTTCATTAATGAATGTCGCAAAGTAGTTGTTCCCACCTCTAGTTTGTGCAAACTTCAAATAACATATATCTGTGTGAATAAGTTTTAGATGAGCGGTATTCCTTTCGACGGATAGAAAAGAAAGCTTGGTGAGTTTTGCCTCTACGTACACCTCACACTTATGTTGAGGGTTTACGTCGATAGACGGCAACAACTCTAACTTTACCAACCTTTGGATGACTTGTAGTTAACATGTCCTAACCTATGATGCCATAAATTAGAGGACTCAAGCAAGTAAGAAGAAGCTTCAATATTATTGCTTGCACGTAATACAGACATGACGTTAACTTTGAAGAGGCCTTCACAGACTAAGCCCATTCCCACAAATGTTCCATTCTTGGTGATTACAAATTTATTGGACTCAAACACTAGCCTAAAACCAGCATTAACCAATAAATGACCTGAAATCAAATTTCTCCTAATCTCAGGGACATGCATCACCTCCTTTAGAATGAGCTCCTTTCCAGAAGTCATCTTCATGACTACCTTTCCTACCCCCAGCATGTCAGAGGAAGCGTTGTTACCCATGAACAGCTTCTTGTTAGTTACTGGTGTATAAGTGGAGAAGGCATCTCTATTGGAACAGATGTGTCTTGTAGCACCCGTGTCCATCTACCATTGCATGGGATTCTCAACATTCAAGCACCACCGCTGATAACTCCTTAATCATGTCATCCAGAAGCCTATCTTTGACGACGTTAGCCTGAGCCATGCCTTTGGCCTTGGCCTTCTCTTGTTGCTCAATCTTGAGCTTACGGCAGTCCTTGATCATGTGACCAGGTTTCCCACAGTGGTGACAGTTTCCTTTGAACTTCTCCGCCGCTTGGGTCTTGCCGTCTTTCTGGAACTTGCGCTTCTTGCTTGGGTTCCATTTGGCCTCAGTCAGATTTGCCTTTGCCTCAGCGGGTTGTTTTCCCTTAGGCAAGGCCTTCTTATTATCTTCCAGAATCCGGAGTTTGATAATAAGTTCTTTAAAGGTCATTTCCTTTTTCTTGAGTTTTAAGTAACTCATAAACTCATTCCACGAGGGAGGAAACTTTTCAATCAGTGATGCAACAAAAAACTGCTCATTTGGTTTCATACCTTCCAAATCCAGGTGATGTAGAATCATTTAGAATTTCTGGACTTGGGACATCACTGTTTTACTATCCACCATTTGAAATTTCAGGAATTTCCCAACGATGAATTTCTTAGTACGTGCATCTTGTGCGTTGTACTTCTTTTGCAGCTTCTCCCATAACTCTTTGGCAGTGCCTACGGTGCAATACACCGTGTAGAGTAGGTCTGACAAACAATTCAAAATATAGTTCTTACACATGAAATCACTATGACTCTATACATCAAGAATCATCTTCATGCCATTAATGACATGGATACCTTGGCCCCATTCAGCCATTTCAGTAGGTGAATGGTCCACTTCATATCCAGCTTGTGGAGGATCTTCTGTTAGAAAATGAGCCATTCCCATAACAGTCAGATAGAATAACATCTTCTATTGCCATCTCTTGAAGTTGGAGCCCATGAACTTTTTAGGGCGTTCATGGTGGAATCCAGCGGGTGGAGGAACGACAACGTTCCCTTGAGCAGCAGAAAAGGCGTTGGATGAGCCTTGAGTAGCCGAAAAGGCATTGGGTGTGCCTTGATCAGTGGGGAAGGCAGAGGGGTTGCCTTGAGTAGTAGTAGCAGCAGAATCAGAAGCGAGTTATTCTCTTCCAGTCATCTTTCTAAGCACTTACAACAAATCTTGTCTTAAAATTGTGGTATACAACAATTGCAGGGAACAGGAAGTAAGTAAACATTACAATTTCTAGAAAGGATAAACTAAAGAATACAACAAAACTGGAAATCAATAATGAAACAAACTCCTTGTGTGATTTGCTGAGTCGAGTGATGGAACTCTGTCTTTAAGACAAGACTGTCTCGTATATCTCCTTTTACGTTGTCGGGCAATAGTCTCCCAAGATACAACATCAACTTAACAATTGAGCAAAGGAAACTCAAGTGTTACTCTTGAAGAACTTTGAGTATAGTAAACTTGCTAGAGAGGAAGAAGATGAATTCAGAAATTCTGTAGTATTTTTCTAAGTGTAGTACTCAACAATTGAGCCAAAGACCTCAATTTATAGTGTAAGGAGATGACCCCTCAACTAGTCAACTAATGACCTTCAATAGCCAATGTAATGACACTTATTCAGGGGTTACATTCAGCCAAATAATGGCTGAATTCATGTGCCAAGTAATGGAGATTCAATGCTCCAAAACCAGCCCAAAGGTCAGAACTTTCCAACTTCCCGTCGCAGCATTCTGCTTCCAAAGCACCGCGGCTCTGTGAATTAGCGCCGCGGCTCCGACGGTGTTGCGCCGCTGTCCTTCACGGCTCCGCAATGATTTCTGACTTTTTTCATCTTACACTTCTTCCTTCGTTTACCAACGTGGAATATTTTGTCATTTGGCCAATAACCGTCCATCATTCTATGTCTCAAACGTATTACATACGTACCAATATCTCTTTCACTAATGAAATTTGCGATACTTGACACTACGTGTGCGCGTGTGTGGAAACGACGTTTCTGACATGCGGGGCCCCAATTGTTTGAGTCATAAATAATGGGATATACTTAATTCCACATTAGTAAATTTCCAACATTAGATTGCCTATGAAAGAGTGTCAACATCTCTCAACGACTTCACATGGGATAATCAATACATAGTTTATCTTTTAACAATGTCAGGAGCCAATTGGATGAAGAAAGTAAGACAGAAGTGGATGAAAATATTAAAAGAGCCCCTGGATATAACACGAGCAAATTTGATATAGTAGTAACTAGTTCCATTTTTTACACATCTATTATCTTACATTGAAACCGATATAGTTATCAGGCTTTTCAGCCGGTCAATTTTTCTGTTGTCTAATATATTTTTATTTCCAGTGACAGGACATGACATATTCATGTGTTCTCCCACTCAAAAGAGGCCTCATCAACTTTAACATATCTGAGTGCAACAAAACATTATCTTAGGTTGTTTTGCTGCTTCGATAAATAGATAGATATAATACTGATATTGTCTTAATGTTCTGAACATTGATGCTTTTGTGCGTGTGCCTGTGTATGACACTTTGAAAGACATGAATGAACATATTAACTTCTATATACTATTTGGCAATATATTCATTGCTATTTGAATTTCCATTATTGATCATCTAACCCAAAAACCTAGCTATTGTATATGCATTAGTTTGAAACAGAAGTTGACACAATGAATAACACAGTTAAGATATGGTACTCTTCTAACTACTTTTTCTATCTACTTTATCTTTCTTCTCTTCTCTCGCGCAGATTCTCACATTTCATATATTCATTGCAGAGAATTTCAAGCTTGCTTAATCATTAATATAGTTTAGTTCACTTATTTGATTGTAATTGTCCCCTCGATTAATAAAATTTTCCTTTTATATCAATAATATTTCAATATCCACGCTTTATTTAAACACAATAATAATAATAATAAGATCATTTTTTCTCTCTGTGGATGACATTTTGATTATAGGGATCTGTAAAGCTTATTGATGAGTTCAAGCTCGATATAATTGAAATTGGCTGATCTTGGTCTAATGATGTATTTCCTCATAATGAAATTAAACAATGTAAAGATGAGGTTTCCATATGCTAGAAAAAGTACCAAAAGAAATTTTCAAGAAATTCAGGATGGAGAATTGCAAAGAAATTAAATAATTCATGAATTAAGAAGAGAAAGTAAGCAAATATGTTAGAGCTAAGATGGTGGAGAAAACATACTTTTGAAATCTCATTAGGTGTTTGATGTATCTTACATCAACAAGACCCACTGTATGTATGTTGTAAGTATTATGTTAAGTGTTATGAAATGTTCTAGTGAAGTTTATTAGAAGGCACTCAAAAGAGGTGCTGTACATTAAAGAAAGTGTTGAAACGTGAATCTTATGTTGGAGGAACAATTTTTTTTTATTTGTGCGTACATGAATTTAGTTAGTATATGTATTTAGGATATTAATGTAAGTATAAATGTACGGTTGAATACATATATTTATGAAAAAGGGGAATGAATGACGATATATGTACTAGAGTAGGTACATGCTAGGATAGTCCTATAAATACATAGATATTCTAGGTATTTTCAATAAGCTAAAGTGTAAGTTAAGTTGGTGGAAGAATATATTCTCCACTTGTGTTTGAAGAGAATGATTGATTATGTAAGCAAGTAGAGTGAAGTAAAGAAGAATCATTTCCTCCACTTGTCTTCAAGAAAGAATTTGAGTGATTGAGAGTGTTTCTCCTTCCTGAATTTCCAACTTTTCGTATCACAGTCACTTGTCTTGACGGACTTGTGGAGAATCCGATTTTTTCAAAAAAATCGAAGGAATTGATATGAATGAGATTAACTATTATAGCTATGAGAATGTTGTGCTAGCGAAGCACCAACTTGAAGGAATTATTTTGGTAGATGGAATTACCACGTTTGTTTAACTTTTGAAGGATATTTTTAAGGGCAAGGAGTCCAACAAGGGTGTCAATCTTGATGAAGTTGTTGGTTCTAGAGTAGTTGTACGAAGATGAATCTTGAATAGAGAGGTAGCGGATGATATTGTTGTCATGAGAAAGATGAATAAGAAAATTCACATTCTCATCTATCAAGGGATTGCCGAAGAGATGTCTAAGAAGGTTTCTTTTTATGAAACTCGAGAAAATATGAAAATGAGTGACAACTTTGAAGAAAGTGACTCGGATGAAGGTGATTATGATTGTAAACATGAGAAAGCATGTTGTCGAATATGACAACACTAGCTTTGATGAAAATTTAAAGAAGTGATTCCTAAAGAACTGGACACTTTCAAAAATCTATCTATTATTGTAGAATCTACAAAGATTTTTACAATAAATAAGATAATTAAGAAAGTGATGAAGAAGAACTCATGCTACTGAGAGATCTCCAAAAGAGGAGAGCACCGGTGAGGAGGAATATTATGATGAAACTGGTTATATACCTTCTAAAGCATAATCAGTGAAAAATTGAAAATGACAACCTCAATATCAAGAAAGAAACGACTTCTGAGAAAATGAGGATGTTTTGAAGAAAATGATGAAAATTATCCGAACTCTCACGAAGAATGTTGATGTGCAATCTTGGAAGAGTTTGATGAAAAAGGATTTGAGAAATTAAAGAATAATTTTGAAATTTTAACCATAAGGTTCAAAAGGGAGTGCTGAAATGTGAATCTTGTTTTGGAAGAAGAAAAGAGTTTCTGATTTGTGCGATACATGAATTCAGTTTAGAATACTAATATAAGGATACATGTACGGTTGAATACATGTATTTGAAAATGGGGAATAAGTAGAATTAAATGACGATACATGTACCATACTAGGTAAATGACAGGATAGTCCTACAAAATACCTAGATATTATAAGCATTTTCAATAAGCCAAAATGTAAGTTAAGTTATGGATCTTAGGCCTAATTCAACCCCAAAAGCTAGCTTGTAGGGTGAGGATTGTCCAAGTCCATATAAGGAGTCCATGTTCCCATTCCATATCCAATGTGAGATTCTTAACACTCCCCCGCACGCCCAGACCTTGTTAACTGGAGCGTGGATAATATAATTTGGGGGCCCAACATCGGTGGACAAAGAATTGGAATGGGTCTGGCTCTGATACAATGTAAAGAATGGATCTTGGGTCTAATTCAACCCCAAAAGCTAGCTTGTAGGGTGAGGATTGTCCAAGTCCATATAAGGAGTCCATGTTTCCATTCCATATCCGATGTGGGATTCTTAACAAGTTGGTGGAAGAATATGTTTCCCACTTATTTTCGAAAAGTGATTAATTATGTAAGCAAGTAGAATGAAGTAAAGAGGACTCATTTCTGCTACTTATCTTCAAGAAAGAATTGGAGTGATTGAGAGCTTCCCCCCCCCCCCCCCCCCCCGAATTTCCAACAATATCAACTATAGAATCAGGTTTCAGAAGAGCCAAAACATGAAGTTTTAATCTAGTTTCAGGAATTTTCTCATAGTGATTGGGATTGTTCCTTGGATGACATGAAAAGTACTCTAGGATACTGTTTTAATCTAGTTTCAGGAATTTTCTCAGTGTTCTAAGAAAAAGATATTGTAGCTCAATCTACTGTAAAAAGTGAAATTTGTGGCAGTTACAACTTACAACACAGTAAATCAAGCATTGTGAGTGAATTTGTTTTTGGTTAATCTGCATATGGAATCATAAAAAAAAAATTGAATTATTTATGGACAATCAAGCTGCAATAGATATTACTCACAATCCTTTGTTTCATGGGAAAATTAAACACTTTAATATTGAAATTTTCTTCTTAGAGAATTTCAAAAGGATGGAGATGTAACTATTGTCTACAGCAAGATAAAAGAGTAGTTGCATGACATATTCACTAAGCCTTTACCAATCAGTAAATTTGAGCTTCTCACATTAAAGTTGGAGTTTTCAATTCCTGAAGCAAGCAGAAGTAATAGAATTATGTTTTTGGACTATAATTACTTTTTTTTATTACTTCAGTTTTTGGATAAGTCCTAGTCAATAATTTTTAGCCAGCTATTCATGCTCTTTAGGAATTAGTAAAATCAGTGATCTTCTGTATCAGGATATGCATTGCTAATTTGCTGATCAGATTTTTTTTACTGCTTTTTGTTACTCCATGTATCTTATAAATGTAAATCTCAACAAGTCAATAAAGTAGATCTCTTCTACTGTCATTTCTCTGTTATATTATATTGTATTGTTCTTAAATTAATATGCATTGGGAAGAAGCATAACACAACAAGTCTGCCTCTTTTTCTTCCGAATTTTGGTTGCAGTAAACAAATTCAAAAATATCAACCACAGGTCATACCAAAAGATAAATATACCATGAAAGTAGCAGTTATGAATTGCTCAATTCCAGGCACCATTTACAAGGAGACTATTTGATGGAGTTTTCAATTGATTAGCCTTCTTTTGTTGAGAATGTCAGGAATAAATAGATACACACAAAAAAAAAGAGCTAAATGTAAATAAGAAAACAGACATCTGCATATTGAGGCCCTCTATCTATACAAATTTGACATGTTATGCTCTTAATTTGACTTGATCAGTTTCCCCTTCATGGGGAGCCTCATCTCAATCAAAATCCTCTCTGCTAAATGGAGAAACCTATTTTCTTCGATCATCTACACCTATAAGTCACTTGGAACAATCTATTCTCATTGTATATATACATTCCGCATGCTAATCAGCTCGTTGCCTGCTCCAGGGTCAGTAAATAAAACTGAAACAGCATCACTAATGCAACACATGTATCTTGTGCTCATCTGAACTACCTGATACTATGAGAATTGTTCGTGTATGACGATTCCTTTCGACATAAACAATCTGGTAAAGGATTTACATAAAATACCTCCTCTGAACGGAACCTATCCGTCCCCTTTGTACCTGAAATTGGCCCTTTCCTCTTTCTTGGTGATCCTTGCCTGCACAATAAAAAATAATAATAAAGACAAAAAAGAACCAAAGAAATGAGATCAGATACCAATGTGTATTGATTCTTGCTTAAACTACCCATATCTCAATCAAATAATCATATGAAAAATGATTTTACACAATGCAGATGGAACAGCAGATTAGAACCAAGATCCGAGAGGCACTAATTTTGTCACAAGATTTCAAAGAACCTCTATGAAGTAGGTAAGAGCAAACAAAACTCAAAATAGTAATTTCAGTTTTTGGCTCAAAAATGAAACAACATACCCAGTGAAATCCCACAACGTGGGGTCTGGGGAGGGTAGAATGTACACAGACCTTACCTCTACTTTGGTAGGTAGAGCGGTTGTTTCCGAGAGACCCTCGACTCAGGACAAGCAAAGCAAAAAACAGTCAGACCCGGTCAAAAAATTAAAGCAGTAAGCAGTAAGAAAATGTTGATAGCAAAACGCGAATACGCCATAATATCGCATCCTGAAAGAGAAACGGTAACTAACGCAGATAAATGAAATAAACCAAGTACATTAAAGAACGCATAGCATAAGAAAGAAAACTAGAGAAGACTATAAAGCAATACTACACATATTCGTATGATATGTTAAGCATGACTACAGTAATAACACCACAGCTACCAGTTTGTAAGTGTAAGTAGGACTACGCTCGACTACCTACTACCCTAATCTGTGTCCTCCACAACCCCCTATCTAAGGTCATGTCCTCAGTAAGTTGCGCATGCTCCATATCCCGTCTAATCACATCTCCCTAATATTTCTTCGACCTACCTCTACCCTTCGTGAACCCATCCATAGCCAACCTCTCACACCTCCGCACTGGGGCATTTATGTCTCTCCTCCACACATGTCCAAACCATCTCAATCTCGCTTTCCCGCATCTTGTCTTCCACCGAGGCCACTCCTACTCTGCCCCGGATATCATCATTTCTAATCATGTCCCTCCTTGTATGCCCACACATCCATCTGAGCATCCTCATCTCCGCCTCTCATCCTTTGGATGTGCAACGTCTTGACTGACCAACACTCCGCCCCATACAACATAGTCGGTCTAACCACCACCCTATAAAACTTGCCTTTTAATTTTGGCGGCACCTTTTTGTCACACAAGACTCCAGATGCAAGCCTCTATTTCATCCACCCAGCCCCAATACGATGTGTGACATCATCATTAATCTATCCATTCCCTTAGATGATAGACCCGAGGTACTTGAAGCTTCCTTTCTTTGGAATGACCTGAGCCTCAAGCCTCACCTTCACGCCTGTCTCACGGTCGCTCCCATTGCTAAACTTGCACTCCAAATATTCTATCTTGGTCCTACTCATCTGAACCCTTTAGATTCCAGAGACTGTCTCCAAACCTCTAGCTTAGTGTTCACCCCGCTGCGAGTCTCATCAATCAGAATTATGTCGTCTGCGAATAACATACACCATGGCACCTCCCCTTGAATTTGTCACGTCAGTCCATCCATCACCAAGGCAAATAAGAATGGGCTAAGATCTGATCTCTGGTGCAACCCCATCATCACAGGAAAGTGCTCTGAATCTCCTCCCATTGTCCGTACCCTGGTTTTGGCTCCATCATACATATCCTTAATCGCCCTAGTGTACGCCACAGGTACACCTTTAGCCTCCAAAGAACCTCCCTAGGGACTTTATCGTATGCCTTCTCGAGGTCTATGAAAACCATATGTAAGTCTCTCTTCCTCTCCCTATACAGCTCCACCAACCTCCTAATAAGATGAATGGCTTCTGTAGTCGAACGCCCCGGCATGAATCCAAACTGGTTCTCAGAAATAGACACGACTCTTCTCACCCTCATCTCCACGACCCTTTCCCAAACTTCCATAGTGTGGCTCAGAAGCTTGATACCCCTATAGTTGTTGCAACTCTGGATATCACCTTTGTTCTTATACAAGGGAATCATTGTACTCCACCTCCATTCTTCGGGCATTCTCGCCGTCTTAAAAATGACATTCAATAACTCAGTCAGCCACTCCAAGCCTGCCCTGCCTATGCTCTTCCAAAATTCAATTGGGATCTCATCCGGCCCGTCGCTCGACCCCCGAGCATCCTGTGAACAACACCCTTAACCTCCTCAATCTTGATGCTTCTACAATACCCAAAGTCCCGGTACCTACCAGATTGTTCCAGATCTTCCAGCACAATGTCTCTATCCCCTATTTCGTTCAAGAGTTTATGGAAGTAAGACTGTCACCTCTGCCTAATATGTGCGTCCTCCACCAGTACTTTGCTCTAAAAATGAAAGTAACAAAGATATCACTTGTTACTGGCCATGCCAGAAAAGAACTTCTAAGAGCATCCAGTTGCAAACCTTTGCCCAAACACACCACAAAGAAAGTAATTCATAAGATAGGACAAGAATAATATCTGGCAGAAAACTATTAGGCTTCATATAGAAATCTAACCACTACATTGCCAGGACATCTAAGTGATCAGCATTAAAAATGCCATCAGCACCCTGATTATATTTCACAATCAGATAAAAATATCTCTACATTTGACATACCGTCTCCTGTGGATTTCAATAATACGATTGGACAGATTTTTCCCATCTTTCATTGTACCCTGGTCAACTTTGTCAAAAAGCCGGACAAGTGTTCTCCTGGTGTACAAGGAAAGTATTAGCAGGAGATAATTATAATCTCCAAGCAGACTAAACACTAAATGGGGAGCTACAAGATACTGATATAGCATGTGTAGAAAAAGGTCTTGCCTATCAGGATTGATTGTTTTCCTATGCCCCAAAAATCGACGATGTCCCTCAACTGCCCTTGCCATATTTCCAGAGTACGTAGGAATAAATATGTCACTCTCAACAGACACGATATAGTCCAGTGCAGCCAATTGAGATGCATGATTGACGAATGGCTCAAGCTCCTCAATAGAAGCCAACTTTTCCTACAAGAAAGATGCAAATCACTCCTTTAGAAAGCGGGAGATTAGCACATAGATCAAAAGTACTTGGTTTTGAGATTATATGGCTTTTTTTACACAGAAATCTGTTTCATACATAGGGAACTAAGAATTGAAGGAACATGTTGGTAGATTTGACGTTGCGAAGTTGATATTCAATTCAAATCATAAACGAAAAAAAGGTAAAAAAGACAATCCGTTCATGCCAATGCCGATGCTGCAGATTCAGCAGCTCAACAGACTAACCAAATAAGTTCTCTTTGGGATCTCAAGAAGCATAATGATAAGAAATTGGACTTCCCTAACTGAAAAACAATGACTTTAATTTGGGTCAGAATAGCTTAAGTTTTTAGACACTGTCAAATATTGACAGCTTTAAATGGATATCCGAGTGACCTGTTTACTTTATGTCACATTTCAGTTAAAATTTACGAATCTTTCAGAAAATCCAAGACAAATTCTATTCATTTTTTCTCCATTCTCTTCTATTCACTTGCAGATGAGCATGAATTGGCTTTGCCTAGCACAAGAAAAGATCCAAGCATACTGCTATAGAGAACGACAATATCAATAAAAAAAAAAAAGGGCAGCCCGGTGCACTAAGCTGAAGGACGATATCAATATTTAGCAAAATTTGTGGATGATTTTCTTCTGATGCCCTCTAAGGATATGTTCAGATTATTACGCTAACTGGACAATCTTAAGTTGTACCAGCTATGTTATTCAGACTATGCAGACATTGACGCCAAGAGTTGAGCACATCGAGTTTCTGAATTAGTTTCACGGGAGCCCCACACTTGTATTCGAGGAACTATCTTCATCTTATGTTTTAGTTTGATTTGAATGTAAAACAACTCCAGAGTTGTACTCAATGGACTGTAACTCAATGTACTTAAAGTGAACTCTTGGTTATTGTTTCCTCATCATGTTTAAGTTGTTGAAACAATATTGCCTGTTTAAACATATTAAGTATTGTCTTGAGGGTTGATGTGTTGATCTTAGTTGTAAATTAGACAGTCGTTTGGTGATGGGATGAGCCAAATAGGTTCTGGTTGGGGGACCAATTTGGCTGGTGACATGATGTGTTAGATAGCACATAGCACCCGTGATGAAATTATTTCATCGTGCTTATCGACTTAGAAACTATCTACTGGCCATTCACTCTGTAAAAGATCCTTCAACGGATCAGACCTTCTGAGTTCACGGGCATGCACACATTCATACAAATACACTAAAAGTTACTCACGTTCATAAAAATCCACAATCATGTGAGATATCTACAACAACAACCCAGTGTAATCCCACAAGTGGGATTTGGGGAGGGTGGGGTGTATGCAGACCTTACCCCCACCTTTGTGGGGTAGAGAGGTTGTTTCCGATTAGACCCTCGGCTCAATAAAAACATTTTTCAAAGCAGGTTTGAAAAATACAAGAGTAAAGAAGCTATGATGAAAATAACGAAGGAAAGAAACATCCTGACAACAAAAATAGTAAAGGAAACAACACTAGTTTGCAGACCATATACCTTGTTCATTAATAAGGGGTAGCGCAAGAACAGATCAGACATATGGGAATCACCCCCATATATATCTCCAGCAGCAATATATATAGGTGTGTTTATTGGAAATCCAAGAGCGGAAAGGAATAGTCCAACTTCTCTTGGAGTTAATGGACAATAGCCTTTAGTTCTCTGTTCTACAGGGTCAATGTCTTTCACCTTCCACCATGTGGTGTTTTCCCTACAAAAAAACAAGACAATGAAATAGCAATCATCAGATCACAAATTAAAATAATCTAGTCAATGGGCATGCTACTAATGCAAATAAAAGCGAGGACGGAACATTTTTAAAAGCTTGATGGATGTGACAGGGCAAGGGCTCCAATTTAGGCCCATCACTAACAAACAACCACGACATTGTAGGTTCTTTGTTTTACTAGAAATGTATCAATCAGTATGGAATCTGGAGATCCTTTTCTTTATGAATGTTTTTTTTTTACTGACTTCTTGGATATGGTGGTTCTAACATTAGTATACTACTTCACAATTGAGCCCCACCGGAATCAAAATAGGAGAACAGTGAGATAGGCATCTCACACGTGTCTAAAGTAAAAACTAAATTAAAGCATATTAACAAGTGTTCTTGCCATAATAATCTACCTAATTGCCTTCAGCTCATCAGCTTCTTCTGGGGATAGATCATGTGTGCATCCACTAAAAGCAAGCATGTCCTTTTCAAATCGCAAATGTAAAGCAATATAAGGTCCATAGGATCTCATCCTATCAACCAACATCTGTAAATAGAAGTTGAATTAATGAAATAGCTCGAGCAAAGAAACAGTTAGTGTTTGAACTAAGCATCAATAAGTGGTTACCTTTCCCATTGCTTCAATCTTGGGAGCAAATCGAAGGGCTTCATAACAAGCTCGGCACCGCAACTTCTGAATATCAGGAGGTAGGTTATTATTCGCCAATCTTGAATCAGACTTGGCAGCTCGAATGATCTAAAAAGATTACATCTCATCCATTAGTTACAAACAAACATTTTCGCTTTCTCAGCATGCGGATTAGTTATATGTATCTGATATTTTGACAAAAAGACAAACCGTATTGAAATTTTATGTACCTGATATTCATCCCACAGTCGTGCAATCTCTTCCTCATAGTAATCTACACCAGACCAACTTCTAAAATGCTTAACTGCTTTAGTTGCAGATGCCAGTTCCTTCGGTAGCTTTTTGACAACCTTTATTTCGTTTTCCAAAGAATTAATAAAATGGTCTTCATCAAAGACATCGGAGAAATTGCTGCAATTCAGGCCGAGAAGAGTAAATTTCACCAGTTTATACACAAGTTGTGCAGTAAGTACAGTACATTCAATCTGTAAGGATGCAAAGGATGCTGATCCCCTTGCAACCAACAGTTCAAAATTAATGATTACGCACCTAGAGTCCTGCCAAAGTGAGCGCTTATCAAGTTCAGGGATCACAAGAGTAGCATTTATGATACGAGCAACAGCAACCATGTCACATATCTGCAAAGCAACAAACAATGACAACTAAATGTTTTATGCATACATTGTGTGAAATTTGCATGGAGGACAAAATTTTCATGGATACATAATAAACAAAAAATATTTACCAAGGACCAATCACCATATAAAGAAAAGAATTACGTAATTAATATGGAGCTAAAAATTTGGGAACAAACATGTGTACTTGTTGAGGGGAACTAAATTGTCTTCTAGAAGAATCAAAATGTGAACCAAATGCTAGAATTAAGGGACAAGACATATCAATTGAATAAATTTATCTTGAGTTTGATTATGATTAACTACAGATGCACATTTCACATAACCAGACTTCCACCCATTCCCCCCCCCCTCTCCCCCACCACCACCACCACAAACCCAAAGAAAAGGGAACACAACTTCATTTTCTATGAGTTAAAGTAATGTTTGGTTATAATAATCAATCATAAGTTATTCAACAAAATGAATGAAAAGAAGGTTAAGTCATAGCACTAAACTTTTTGAATCATTTCTTTTCTTCAAAAGAACTAATCCTAACTTCTAATATAGTCACATAAGGATTACGTCCAATATTTATGTTTTAGTCATCTGGGTCTTTACAGAAAAAGAGACCTCAACAGTCTGAACCATACTTCAAGTTTAGTTTATTGTCCAACAACATAAATATTCCAGTGGATCATGACTGAAAGGGAAAAAAAATCCTGAAATTGGAAGAGAAACAGACATCATTAATACGTGAAAAGGAAGATAAATTCAAAGAATACAGACCCCAGCTCTCATCTGATTAAGCCCACCATTCGCATGAACCAGCAAGTATCCTCGAGACTCTGGAGAAGCTGAAGATAAATTGCAACGAAAGATAAGCAACATAGAAATATCATATACATTTGATTCATGAATGAACAAAGCTACTTTCTTAAATTGTGTTGTATGGGAACAAGGAATTACTTACATGTATATAATGGACTTGGAGCTACACAAGGAACATAATCGCGATTCGGGGGCGGTTTCCATAACTTGTCCAAACTCCAATTCCGACTTGCAACATCTAACTGTCAAATCTAAAGGAGTGAAAACATGAAATATGCATAATTACTATTACACAGCCCTATGTTGAATGTCTACAAATATGTCAAAAATCATACCAGACCCAACACTAATGCCATCATAAACTCAATTTACTTCAAGAAAGATTATTTTTTTCGAGAGATAGATCTATATATACATTTTTGAGAGAAGATTAAACCTTGTGAGCAGCGAGAGGAGCCTTTGGCAAATGGGGTGGGCCAAGTTCTTGGGTCCAACTTCGCTCTCTACTCAGCTTTTGGTATGAAGATTCGTGTTGCTACAATAATAAAACAACTCAGATCAGTACCTAAACCTTAAAGAACTACCATAACCAAGAACAAAAAGTTAAAAAATGAAAGAAATACTACAAAACCATAGTCCCAAAACAGCAATTTAATGAAATCCAGCAATTTAATACTACGATTTGAATCTCAAGTTAGCATTGAGAGTTGCAGCTTATTTTAGAGGAGCATGTTGACTTATTCCATTTCACTCCCCAGGATTAGTTCTATAAATAAACCCATTTGTAATCCCTCATAATCTTTTGAGAAATGAAATAGCCCTGGTTTTTAGCTTAGCTCGCTCGTTTGGTATGATGAATAAGGGGTATTTTAATCCCGGGATTAAATTTAAGATGAATTTATCCCATGTTTGGTTGGAAAAAAATTGTGGTATAACTAATTCCGGGATTAGTTATCCCGGGATTGTAGTGTTATTCTTATCCCCGTGGGAGGGTGGAATAACTAATCCCGGAATAACTTGTTCCCAACCAAATGACCCCTTAATTTCTCCCTGTTTTCCCTTCCCTGCCTTAGTTTTTCTTCAAGTTCAATGAAAGTCCCATTTCAACAATTTCATCGAATAAACTAAAAAAAACACAAATTTTATCAGACCCAATATCACAAATCATAACAAGAAATTACACCTCAATCCCAATCCAGCTGATGTCAGATATGATAATATATGAATCTTCCAATACCCATTTTGTTCCATGTGACACTCTTTCCATATTTAATAAACAGTAAAAGTAAGTCACAACGAACAGAAATAAAGAGAAAACAATGGTTGCATAAGTATCACGAAAAAAAGAAGAGAAAACCCAAGAAGGAAAACAGACTAATCACAGTTCAAGAACTATTTAAGGAGTATTGGGTCTACCGTGGGAAGTTTATCAGGCAACTTGGTGATTTCTGAGGCAGGAAATTGGACATGAACATATAGAAGAGCCAAAAGGGCTATTGCAGCTATGGCAAAAGTTAACACCTTGCGCACAATAACCACTTTCCTCCACCTTTTCTTCTGCATCTTCACTACCACCCACCACCCTTTTCAAGAACCCAAAATCTCACACACCCTTTTGATATTTATGGCTGATTTTTGATTCGTTGTTGCGTGAAATTTGTAACTAGTGCTTCATTCTTGAAAGTTGAAATTTCTCAGCTCTTGTGTGGGGGTTTTAGCTTTGCCTTTTGTTCGGTTTTTTTAATGGCATTTATTTATACCACCATTATTATACATAGTTGGGCATTATTAGTAGTACTAAGCAAAGTGTGATAATAAATGTGGGATGAGAGAGAAAATTAGTGAATATGGGCCAATTACAGTGAGACACGATTTAACAGCAAATATAAAAGGTCGAAACATGATTATTTGATCCTCTTTATAACCTGATTATTCATATTTATCTAATCTCTTCCGTCCAAAATAATTGATGATTTAGTATTGAGCGCATGAATTAACGAGTTTACTTACTCCTTTTAAAAAAGAATTTTAATTAAATTATCCTTCAAAACTTATTGTATACGGTATTAAATTTGTACATGAATTAGGAAAGTGTCAAGGTAAAGTATGTCATAAAATGAGTTAAATACTTTCTTAATTTGTAAAATATCAGTTATTATAAATGAGGTCAAAACATCAATTATTTTGAATCGGATGGAGTATCACTAATCAAAACTTTTTACCTATCTCATAATCCTAAATAGTCTTATTAGCTAGTAGCCTAGTACTATTAAGTAATTTTTCGTGAAGCAATGTACAAAGAGTCCATTATTAGCAGATTATTACGTACTAATCAAATGAAATAATTTCAATGGCAAACAAATACGAGTTTAGTCCCAAATCAATTGCTACTAGGTTTACTTATATTCAGATTGAATCATGCTGCTCTAAGGAAAATTAGAATCCAATCCAATTTTAATGTCTTCATTGATTTCGTATCAGCTATATTAAGATATTAATAAAAACGAAATGTGTAAAATTAATGTATTTTCCATCTAAAGTAAATAATTTATGATTAGCTGTTAAATTAACTCTCAACTTCAAACTTCGGTAGATCCGAAAGTTCCAAAACATTACTAAGAAACAAATGTGTCAAGTTCTTTATTTTTTCCCCTAGATACGTAAATATTCTCTTTTGGAGGATAAGTTTCGTACTGATAAAATATTGATTTTAAGTTTTCTAAGTTAAGAAAATCTAGATTATGCTTAGATCCAGTGATGTAGCCACACATACGGTGAAACGTAACAGCCTTTTGAATTAGCGGTGATAATACTTTACATAATTAATAGTATGCTCAAGCAAAAATTATGCCAGAACATTGGTGGATATGAAGATTTAGATTAATTAAATTGCATCCATTATAACAATAAAGTCACCTTGATAAGTGTTGGAAATTTGCCTTTGGCGGGGAGATGCGTACACCCATCTTTAATGAATTAAACACTAATGTTCCGCATGTTTGAGGCTTTGTCTCTTCACACATGCATAATCTACTAAGTGAGTAGATGATCGTAGGGCCAAGTATCGTCAAATTTCGTTGAGAAATGAAAGAGATATTGATCCACGAAGTAAGGTGTTTGAAGCATGGAAATATGGTGTGAGACAAATCTACCACATCGGTGGGAAAAGGAAGAATTGATCTCTTTGCTGTGGGCTGTGGGCTGTGGGCTGTGGCTTGTGGGCTGTGGGAACTTTCTGATATTATCTTTTTGGATCCCAAATTACTTAATATTTACAGTTTGGTCTCTAAAGTTTCTGGAAAGTTGATTTTGGAACGACGGAAGGCAGAAACTTTCTGCCTACCGTTGGAGTTGATTTTTGGGGCATTAATCGGTCATTACTTGGCTGATTAACTCCTCCATAATCAGCCCTCTTCAATGGCCATGAACAGCCTCACTAATGGCCTTAAACCTGCCACACTAATGGCCTTAAAACTGTCATTAACAACCCTCACTAATGGCTATTAATAGCCTTGTTTGTGGTTGTTGGTCAGCCTCCTCCATGCTATATATTGATGCTTTTTGGCTCAATTATGCAACTCATATATACACGAAAATAGCAGCACATTTCAGTCACGAAAAACAGTGAGGAAAAACACTGCAAAACAATGACGAAAAAACACTGCAAAACTGTTGAGAAAAACAGTGAGCAAACACACACATATACATAAGATATACACAACAGAGACACACTATATACACAGAGACAAAACAGAAGAGAAAGTCAGTCCAATAACGTTGGACGAAAATAGAAACTCTTCCTTCCTTTTCCATATCTTCAGCAAGTCGATTCATATTTGTTTTCTTCGTCAGACTCAACCTATTTGATTTGTAGTGTTGAGATTAAAGTGTTGTTTTATGTTGGGAGACTATTGCCCATTAACGTAAAATCATATATACGGGGCAATCTTGTCTTAAGGACAAAGTGCAATCACTCGACTCGACACACAGTTGTAACCATCCAGATTTAGTTGTTTCTTGATTTAAGGTTATCAAGATTCAAGACTCAACAAACTTGCGGTAGTTTTGAAGATTGGCCTATTTGTTCAACAAGATTCAGTTTCTGAATATTGAATGTTTGTTCATCCTTTCGAACACTTGTAATATTTATTTACTTTCCGTACTGCTTTATCACAATGTAACCAACAATAAGTAGATTTTATGTTATAAATATGTGATTTTACCATTATAGTATATAAAATTTAGTGATCTTACGATATATTAACCCATGACATTCGCAACCAATTTGGATTCTTTCTTGTTTTTTCTCATTTAAAATTTTCATTTGTTTCATCTATCTAATATTTAGTGAGATTAGGTTGATACCTTGCTTCTTTCACCCTTTCTTCGCCTTTTTCCTGATCCGGGCAAACAAGAAATAGAATGTACGTAATTAATTACTGTGCTCAACTTTGAAATAAAATAATATGTATCGGCATATACTCCTATATACTTCTGCCTGACTTTCTATAAGTATTTTTTATATTTGCCTCCCTCAAATGGAAATAAAATTTTTGAAAAGAAAGACAAATATTTAAGGTTTGCAGAATGAGTGCAGATCTCGAGATGACCTAAGCTATAGTTGCATTCAATAATCCATATCTAATTGGCATGATGTATGCCTTAGAATACTTCTAAGTTTGTCCTAGTTTTCAGAAGAAAAATGGCATTAACCTTTTTCTTTTATACTTACCCAAAAAAAAGGAAGGAGATTAATAATCCACTTGTTAAGGAACTATATAAGAAGTTACTATAACAATTAAGATTAGTAAGCAATCTGTAAATTTTAGTATATTTATCACAAAAGTTCTAAAGTGTTTACGGAAATATAAATATATCAAAAGATCATGACATACTAACCCACACAGCTTTTTATTGATAGAAGTTAAAGAATGTTCGGTTTCTTTTTATTTATTTTCGTATTTAAATGACGTTGAGTAGAACGGAATAGATATAGATAATAAATATAACTGACCCCAAGTAATTTAGAATTAATGATTAATTAAGTATTTAAATATAAAACCAATAACAAGCTCAAAAAAAGTTTCGCTTAAACTTGTGTAAATGTAACTACATAGTATATGTTGTCCTCAAGTAATTAGTTAGCCACGGGACCAAGAACTGTGAAAATCTTAGAATTAATAGCATGAAATAATATGAGTTCTTCTGTAGCTTTCTGGCTTTCCATTAAAAGGTAGACAAAATTTAAATGCTATAAGGTATCACCATCAACATTAGTTTAATTGAGATCAATAGTTAAAAGTTTATATAGAAAGAAGTTGATATAAATAACACTCTATATCAGCCCTACCAAAGCTATTGCGTCTGAATGTGCTCATACGTAACACTCTACATGAGCCACTATCAGTAATTAAAGTTTATACAAAAAGAACATTATCGTATCTTTATCAGTTTGGTGTATACAATCCTGTTAAAATAAGGTCTTTTATTATATTATGTGAAAAATGTGAAACTCAACAGCAATGTTTCAAAAAAGTCAATTCATTTAATGTAC
This sequence comes from Anisodus tanguticus, assembly GCA_034509755.1. Taxonomy (NCBI): domain Eukaryota; kingdom Viridiplantae; phylum Streptophyta; class Magnoliopsida; order Solanales; family Solanaceae; genus Anisodus; species Anisodus tanguticus. The sequence continues at coordinate 10,226,365 of CM067553.1, read as the reverse complement.
TAGGCATGGGTTGCCTATACATTAGAACTGATGTTTGTTATTTGTCTCTTCAGATTGATTCCTTAAAATTGAGTAGGCGTTTGGCCATAAAAAATTAATAATTTTTATTTTATTTGAAATTTTGAAGTTGGAGTTGAAGATAGAGTGGTATGTTGGTTATATTTTTGTAAAAAAAATATTTGGTTGTTTGAATATATTGAAAGTAAAAATAATATTTTAGATGTTTATGGCCAAACGTTAATTTTCAAATAAAGTGAACAAAAGTTTTCCGAAAAATGAAAAATTCTCATGGCCAAACGGATCATTAATTTGCTTTCACACTTTTTCACAAATTTGTTCCTCGAAACAACTTGCTCTTCTGACATAATCGAAAATGAACAAAAAAAAGAAGTCATCGGTTATGATTATAATGATTTTTGTACAATATAATGGACTATTGCGATTCTGTCAATTTTTACAATAGTTTCATCAAATTTGGACCATCGATAATAATATAGCAATTGTCTACCTACTTTATGTTATAAAATAATAAAACTAGACTAAGAATATTATGGAGAAAAAGAGAAGAAAAGAGTGTTCTTTATTTCTCTTGAGGGATGTAAATATAATGAAGGGGACATCTCTATTTATAATAGAAAACTAACTTGGGCCCAAAGTTACTAACTCTAACTTTCCTTATATAGATAGACATTCATAATAATAAATAATATTTATAACACTCCCCCTTGAATGTTTATTTGATAGATAATGTGTCTCGTTAAAACCTTACTAGAAAAAACTCAGTGAAAAAATTCTAGCAAAAGAAAAATAGTACAAATTTCTAATAATACGCATTTTAGTTGCCTCATAAAAAACCTTGCAAGGAAAACCTCGTGGGACAAAATCTTGTAAGGAAAAAAGAGTACAGCGTGTATTAACTCCCCTGATGAGAATATCAATCTAAAACTTAAATCTTCGCAATCCAATATTGTGCACCAACAACAACCACAACAACAACATACCAGTGATATCCTACAACGTAAGGTCTGGGGAGGGTAAGTACGCAGACCTTACCTCTACCTTGGTAGGAGAGCGGTTATTTTCGAGAGACCATCAGCTCAAGACAAAACAATCTAATATTGTGCAACATCTCCCAGAAAATTGAAGTTGGTAGACACTTGGTGAACAAATCAACCATATTCTCACTTGAAAGAATATGTTGTACGTTGATACCATCATTCTTTTGGAGATTGTGTGTGAAGAACAATTATGATGAATTATGATTTGTTCTATCTCCTTTATGAATTCTCCCTTTAGTTGGACTGTGTATGTTGCATATCCACTCTTTTGAAATAGTTGATCATCGACATATAATATTGTTGAAATTACTTCAAGTGAATTCCTGACTTGCTTTATAAATAGATGTTATCTTTATATGATTTGACTGTCATGTAGAATAATATCGTTGTAAACCCTCATAGGAATAACAAAATATATAAATGCATCAATTGCATAAAGATATGACACTTCGGGACCAAAGAGTTCTGCAAGTTTCTCATTTCAACTTCTTTCAGCAGATAATCTATTACTTTTGAAAACTTTTCAAGAGTTCGAATAATATCAATTAATCAATTTACACTCATAAAGACGTAAGAATAATATATCCATGTGTACCCTTAGTCAATGAATACTCATTATGATAAAATTACATTCACCTTGTTTGATTTAATCCATATAAGAATTATGAACAAATTTTTAGAATCTATATATGCTTCAGCCATTTATAATTCCTCAAGAATTTTCACATAAATTTTGTCAAGTGACAATATCTATTAATATTTAAATGTGTGACATTTTCTGTTGTCTGGACTGCAGGTCCAATAAACTTGAAGCTTACTAATATGCATAATTTCACTTGATAATAATGTCTACGTTAGCATGCTTTATAGACGTAGAATTCAAATCCTCACAATCTTTTACAATATTGCGCTATATTGTTCCAAAGATATTGTTGACGATATATCATTTGTATCGGTTCGTAATTTGACATAACTTATTGAGATCTCATCACTTTAATTATTTTTAGGTACCTAAACCTCTCATGAGGTTTCATGAAATGTTGTGTCATAGGCTCTTCGAGAGCACATTGTCTCCTTATTATGACTATTTTGACCATTTGCTCTTCTCCCTTTTCAAGGATTATTTCATTTGGAACCGATTGATCTACCATGCTTCATGCATGTTGTAGACTCTGTCCTTCAGGGACATTACTATTAATAGGAGCATTTTGCATTTGAAATATGTAATTAATTTTAGGGCAGGAAATGCTTCTAGCATTTGACTTGAATTATCCTTTTGAACGAGGATCATACTAACGATAATTCACAACATATTTCTTATCTGCTTATTCTCTCCCCCTTATGTTAGAAAAAAACTAACATATATTCATCTTCTTCGAGAAATTCATCTTTGTGCATCGTGATAGATTAATTAATCATATACCGCACATTAAATTTTATTAGATGTAAAACATCTGGTTCCTGACCTTGAACTAATTGAGAGGTGATAATTTATCATAATTTATTGATCTGAAGCATACAAGTGATGTTGTATGCAATATATCAATATTTTCACATCAGTACATGAAACTTTGTTCTCATAAGCAATAGTTTAACTATTTATTGGAGGCATTCAATGCTAAACCAACTTGAATATAAATCACCATTATCAAGATGAATTGTCTTGATTGCATAATCTGAAAATTGTGCTCTTAACTCCAATATTTTAAGCAAACAATTATGCACATGTCAAACTGCAGGTTGACAATAAGAACACATATGACCATCTCATAGGTGCATATGTTTAAGATATCACATAATAGGTGAACGGGTCCTTATTCACCTTTTATATTTTTTCAAAACTAAGTAAATTCAATTCCAACATTTGTCAGTATAATCAACTTATCATAAAAACAAGAAAGAAAAATAAACTCTTAAAAAATCTTCTACTTCTTTAATATATATCAAATACTCAATATGCACATCTTATTTGAATCAGGATGGCCAAATCGCTCATACAGACCAATAAAATTATTTATACTAGTAACTTCAAGTTTACCATGCCATGTGATATTTCTTTTAATAAACTTTTGATTTACTATGACATAATTTTTTTATATCAATAAACTTATGATTTATCGTGAAATGTGATTTCATCATGTTTATATTTGTGTGGTACAATTTGAAGAATAGAGAGGGTAACCTTTTACATACATATTTCATACCCTTTATGATTTTGAAGATATTTAATCCTCCCATCATTTATAGCTTCAACATGATAGCCATTTACTTTAGTTAACTTTGGATTTACTACAACTTGTGTTTCGATCATAACAACTTCGTCTATTACAATCTAGAACGAATTAGATAATAGTATATAAGCTCTTCAGGAGCCTTTAATTTATTCTCCATAAGTACATATTGTTTGGACACTACTAATGTAATGGTATTCCAGTTAAATAATTAGTTATTCTAGAGCCCTTAATTGATTTTGTATTATCAAATATTCCCCTAACATCATTGGTGTCATGATCAAAAAAATAATTGCAACCAAATGAACATTATAAAAATATTCTTAAATTCATAAATGACGAAAAGTAAACATTAAGTTATACAGTCTTTGATACTTCTATGGTAATTATGTCCTTCATTATTGTGCCAACTTAAATAACTAAAATCGTAGCTCGCATAAAAGTAAGAAAGACTTTAAAATTTCACTACTTCAGGAGTAAACTTTGGTATTTACTATTTCATGTGTAAATTTCAAACTCTTACTACTTCGAGAGTTAATTTCAATGTCTTACTAAATTTCAAAGTTAAGTGCCTGAGGTCCGACAATGGTGGAGAATACATTGATGGTGACTTCAAACGATATTGTGTCGATAATGGGATCAAGATGGTGAAGACTATTCCTGGAATGCCTCAACAGAATGGAATAGCGGAAAGAATGAATCGAATATTGAATGAGCGTGCACGGAGCATGAGAATACACGCTGGACTGCCCAAGACATTCTGGGCAGATGCAATCAATACTGCAGCCTTCTTGATTAGCAGAGGACCGTCTGTTCCTTTGGGTTTCAGAATTCCAGAAGAAGCCTGGAGTGGTAAGAAGGTAAATCTTTCATTTCTGAAAGTGTTCAACTGCTTATCGTATGTTTATGTTGATGCTACGGCTAGAAGTAAGCTTGATCCGAAATCCAAAAAGTGTTACTTTATAGGCTATGGTGACACTGAGTTCAACTACCGATTTTGGGACGAATAAAATCGAAAGGTCATCTGAAGCAGGGATGTCGTCTTCAACGAATAGGTGTTGTACAATGACAAGTTGCGTGAGAATTCAGAATGTCAGGACAAGGAATCAGAGACAATCGATTTGAGAGACTTCCCGACACCCGAGCCGCAGTCAGGTACAGCCGAGGCAGAGGAACAAGCTAGTGATGTTGGGGTTGATAAACGTGTTGATTTTAAAACAAATCAGCAGACGCCGATCACGAAATTACGCATATCATCCAGGATCAGAAAGTCGGTTCACAGGTTCTCTCTGCCCATCAACTACATCATGCTCACTAATAGAAGGGAGCCGGAATGATACAAAGAAGCAATGCAAGTCGATGAATCGACTAAATGGGAGTTGACAATGAAAGATGAGATGGACTAACTGTCGGCAAACCATACATGGGAGTTAGCCGAGTTACCAGAGGAGAAGAGGGCATTGCAGAATCAATGGGTTTATCGGATAAATGAAGAACCCGATGGAAGTAAGCGCTATAAAGCAAGGTTGGTTGTGAAGGGGTTTCAACAGAAAGAAGACATCGACTACACAGAGATCTTCTCTCATGTAGTCAAGATGGTGTCTATCCGAACTGTTCTAGGGCTGGTAACAAAGGAAGATTTGCATTTTTAGCATATGGACGTGAAAACTACCTTTCTTCACGGTGAATTAGATGAGGAAATATACATGAAATAACCGGAGGAATTCGAGGTCAAAGGAAAAAGAGAATATGGTATGCAAACTTTAGAAGAGTATGTACGAGCTGAAACATGCTCCAAGGCAGTGGTATAAGAAGTTTGACAGCTTTATGAAGAAAGCCAGATTCGCAAGGTGTGAAGCAGATCACTGTTGCTACTTCAAGAGATGTGAAGACTCCTACATGATACTACTTCTTTATGTTGACGACATGCTGATCATAGGAGCCGACCTACATGAGATTGATCGGCTGAAAAAGAAGTTGTCAGAAGAATGCTCAATGAAGTATTTGGGAGCAACAAAGCAAATCCTTGGGATGAGAATCAACCGAAGTGAGAAGGGCATCAAACTCTCACAAGAAGAATATGTGAAGAAGGTGCTCAAAAGGTTCAACATGGATGATGCAAAGCCAGTCAGTACTCCATTAGTTAGACACTTTCGCTTGTCAAAGGATCAGTCGTCGATGACCGAGGATGAGAAGAAACATATGGACAATGTACCTTATGCATCGGTTATCGACAATATTATGTATGCAATAGTGTGTACAAGGCCAGACATTTGCACATGCAATGGGAGTTGTCAGCCGATTTATGAGCAATTCGGGAAAGTAACACTGGGAGGCTGTAAAGTGGATATTCAGATATCTGAAGGGCAGCTCGAGTTCAATTTTGTGTTTTCGAAAGTCAGAAACAGGATTATAGGGATATGTTAGATGCTGACAATGGTGGTGATGTTGATAGTCGAAAGAGCACATCCGGGTATGTTTACATCTTCAGAGGTACTGTAATTTGTTGGGTTTCAAAGTTGTAGAAGATAGTAGCTCTCTCAAGTTGTGAGGCTGAGTATGTAGCCGTGACAGAAGCCACGAAAGAGATGATGTGGTTGAAGTCTTTTCTGCGGGAATTGGAATAGGACCACGAGGGGAGTGTGATGTACTGTGACAGCCAGGGTCCCATTCATTTGGCAAGGAACCCGGTCTACCATGCTCGCACGAAGCACATACAGCTTCGGTACCACTTCATCAGACCAACTTTGAAAATGGAGTATTAGCGCTTGAGAAGATCCAAGGGAGTCAGAATCCAGCAGACATGCTGACGAAGTTGCTATCGTCCACATCCGAACGCGCGGGAACATCAACGAACTTTTGGGAGCAAGCGGATGTTGTCCAGGTGGTTGCGCATACGAGAGTAATTCGCATCCATTTTCAACAGTAGATTAGTAATGGGAGACAAGCCAACAACTGGTTGTCACGATACAACCAATTGAACCAAGAGCCCTGCTTCACCATCGAAGTAAAGTTAAGGAGGAGATAGCCAGATATCCTTAGAAAAGCCATAGAAGTTGAATTATTGTTTTGCCTGAAAACCCCATAAGTCGGGATCAGAATAACCACTAAAGCGACACAACTCAATTTTAACCGGCTTATTACCACAAAATTGGAGACACTCGTCAGCCATGAAGTACCAGCAATGAAAGCACCAATGTAACAACTCCAAATTTCACGATAAGAACACTGATATATTATAATCACTAAATTCAGAACTACAATAGGGAATGGAACTAATAACAACAATAGATTGGTAAAACGAAGAAGAGAACTATGCAAGAAGAAGATAACTAGAAAGAGGGTCAACATTTTTCTTAAAAATAGGCATAACCCAAATTGCTCCTACACAACACTATTTATCACCCTAGAGCCCAAACACAACTACTTAATATGGTGTTGGGTTGTTTCTGTCCGAGACTCCTATATGCAATATTTCCACGGCCCATTTGTTAATACTGCTTTGGGCCCATTCATAACAGTTGCCCCGCCCTAATTGCCATCCCTACTTAAAACAAGAGGAGGGCTCAAAACAGTTGCATATTTTAATAGTCGAAGATTAGGTATTTGAAAGTTGATCGTGTTTAGGCATGTACTTCATCACTAGAAAAAAAAAATATAAGCAGAAATCATTATTTTACATGAAATACTCATGTTTTAATATTTCAAATAGTGAAGTACAGTTCTGCAAGCTCAACCAAACCAATATGTCCAAATACCAGTATTTGAAGTACTGAAATTATATTTGATCCCAAACAGGAGATCGAATAGCTATATAGTAGTATTTCTTATTCAGCTAAAGGTACACAAGATGATTGTTTTGATGGGATTAATTCAATTATTTAAAAGTTTCAGGGTAATAATAACTAAATTCATGACCAATACTTGAGGATATTCTAGTGAATGACCTGGAATCTTCTGTGTATGTTTCATTAAAATGTGTTCTATAGCTTGTCACATCGATGAAAAGTTGAATTGAAATATTCTCATAGTAGACCAATACGAGGCCCAATTAAAACCAGATCCCCATTCAACCAACACATCTCATGCTTGTAATAAGTTATATTCAAAGTCCTCCTTTGCTATATGTTGAGTGGTCCATTTGGATCCACAAAAACACTCCCTAACTCCCAACATTTCATTTTCATTCAACTTTAAATACTTCCGCTAAAACGGACATTCGGGTGCAGAATTATTACAATTTAAAGTTGCACCAATTTACAACTACTTTATCTCCCTACATTTTATGTCAATACTTCCGTAATATATTAATTAAGTTCATGTCGCATTCGACTTCCATAAAAACTTCATACATTGACTTCAATGGCTATGATTCAAGAGATAGCAATAGCTTAAAATCAAAAATAAGATTAATTATAAATTTGTACCCGGTTTTCGGTTCGGTTCATAAAAAATTCTAAAGAACCAAACATAACTATTTAATCATGATTCGATTCAGTTTTTTAAAGAACCGATTTTTTTAAAAAAAATGAATAAAAACCAAACCGATTCAACGGGTTTTATGTCCACCCCTAGGCATGACAATTATGGTCATTTTTCTTTGGACACAAGATAAAGTAAACCCTGGTCATTCAGGCAGATCTCGCGATTTACTGGTAGTAGTGCTGAGGGACCGGGACTACTATCTCCAGAAATAGTCTGGCATAAGCTGTGAAACTGGATATAAAAAAAAGTAAAGTAAAAGAGGGAAATAGGTCGTATGTCATAGTTACGATTCGAACTTATGTTGAATAAATTCAAAATTTTATATTTATTCAAACAAAAAATATTTTCAACTTTTTTTATATAGTAATAATTTTTTAATAAAGAGAATTCGATACCAGCCTTCTCTAAAGGTAGCTAGGTAGGTACGTACGTTAGTCCTGCATCTCCTGCTAACAAGACACAAGATCAGAAAGCAAATTTGCCAACTAAACCTACCCTATTTTTTTCTTTATGTTCCCACTTAGTTCTGTGTGTAGGATAATTCTACAAAATTGGAATATACGATTAATATAACATACTTTTATACATTTCCTCATCAACTTTAAAAAGAAAACATACTAAATTCACACGAGTAAAAATATTAAATACGTCATCCACTGTACAATATGAAACTAAAAAATTATTACTAGTAAGCAACTTTACTGCGCACTAATTAATATCCAGTTCAGGCGTGGCAATAGTACTACTATTCAAATTCTTTTTGATAAATATAAATGTAAAGGAAATAGCTGAGAACTTACAGTAGCTAGGGTTCATCATAATCTATCTCCTAGCTGTCATCGAAAATGTTAAAACTTTTGATTACTTTTTGCAACAAAAGTAAGTTATGAAAAGAATTAAAAAGAATTATTTTTATTTATCAAATAACCCATTCAGATGATTTATTTAAATAGTGGTAGCTTTTAAATTAGGATGAAGTTTTCTGGACAGATCTTTTTGCCACACTTCACCAGCCTAGCAACAGTACATACAAGTTTGGTGTTATGTGAGGAATATTTTGTCTCATTATTACTCTCATAAATACAAAAAATTATTCTACTAATTAACTGGTTTGAACTGCATAACAACGAAGGCATAAGATCTATAAAATGATCTGGCTAATAAACTTTGAATAAGTACAATGATTTTCCAGTCCTTTTCCATTTTTCTACTTGCTATTTGCATATGTCTAGTACCATTGTGCACTGCAATTTAGAGGTGGCAAAATCAGTGAATTAAATTCTTGATTATATGAGGGACATTATATTATTATTTAGAAACAGAAGCAAAAATACTTACAATATTAACTTGTATTCTTGAGTTGTAGAACTACTCCTTCCATTTCCTTTTACATGTCCAGTTAATTTGTATATCTTGTGCTCCCCTAAGAAATCATTGATTATGTATTTATTTTACAAAACTATCCTTACGAGCTAATGTCATTTTCAAAATCTAAAACTGACTACCAATAATTCAATAAATTTGGGAAATTCTTTAGTGATAAGGGTAAAACTAAAAAGAAATTATTTCTCTCTTAATTTGTTGAAGTGGTTATGTAAAAGGAAAAAAATTATTTTTAATATACTGGACAAGTCAACAAAATGGATCATGGAGTAGTAAATAGAGTGGACTGAATACATAACATACACAGTGTTTCGAGTATAATATATACACATCTCTTATTCAATTTGTTTCCCAAATAATTAACTATACTATAATATTCGAGAATGCTCCTCTCGATCTCAAATAGCTAGATGCATGAATTGAGTTGTTTAAGAGGTCAAATTCCCCGAACATGCATCAATTTGATTGTACATGCATTGATATCGAAAACGAATTACGTAAATTTTTAAATTTAGAAAATGTGTGCAGCTGTTTATGGGCTCGAGAAAAAAAATTGAACTGTAGTAGTTGTATCAAAGCTCGAGGTCATAAACAAAACAAGCATCTCTACCTACTCAACAAAAGAGCACCAGCTGAATTTTTTTAGAGTAATTACAAGCACAATCTCGTTACAACATTTTATCAAACAAGAAAATGATAAACCAAACAAGTTGAAAACAAAACAAAAAAGTAAATAAAAGTGTATTTTCTTTAACAATTTAAATTTTTAGATGATATAGTTATACACTTCAATTCAATAGATAGAACTTTAACATAATGTTGATTGACAAGAGAGGATGTAAGTTGAAAAGGTGCTAAAATTAGTTGGGAAGACCCCATGTGTAGTATATGACTCTTACCAACAAAAGACAGTAGATTGGGAAGTCAATCATTACTGGAAAGTGGAAACTATGACACTTAGAGAGACGTTTTAGATTGCAGTTCCTAGAGCATGAAAGATCGACGTTTAGTCCCACATCGTGTGGGATAAAGAAATTGGATTCCTTTACATGGTCTTGGACATTCCACAACTCTTAGATTAGCTTTTTGAATTGAGTAGATTCAAGTTTTTTTTTTTTTTTTTATAACGGTATCAAAGTCATACCCATCTAATTCATTGTTTACTCAATGTTGTGTGATCCTATCTTATACTGTCCACGCTCCAAATGTCCAGTTCTAGGCGTGCCGGAAGTGTTGAGTCCCACATCGTGTAGGATGAAAAAATTGGACTCCTTATATAATTCTGATCTCTTGCATTAACTTTTTACGTTGAGTTAGACCCAAGGTTGATAATCTAGAGGTAGTTCATTTTTTCTTTTATTAATAAAAAAACAAGTGTAGTAGGCTTCTAGCTAATTTTTCAAAGACTTCCACACCAGAATATTCTTAAAATTAAATGAACCTTCTCCATATGGCTAGTACATGAAAATTGTAACTCTTTAATTTACTTTGCTAAAGAACGAATAAGAAACATATCGTTTTGAACGAATAAGAATATTGCTTTTCTTATAAGCACACCCATGAATTCCAATAGTCATCCACAATTTCCACTAACATAATTCATATTATATACCATATGTGCCATATATATTTCGTATATCTTTTTCTTAATCTTGTGTAATCTACCTAGCTAAACTAAAAACAATAACAACAGATCTAAAAAAACAAGAAAAAAATAAAATTAGAAAGAAAAATCTCATGCTGCAGTAGTTCTGAGTCTAGTTATAACCCTCTCTTTCATTGTTCTTGAATGTGCTAAGCCTTCATCCTTTCTATTTCTCCTTGGATTTAACAATCTAGACAAAAACCCTTCTTTCTTCTTCTTCCTTTTATTATTCTCTTCCAATATAATTCCACCTTCTCTTCTCCTCATAATTAATGCCAGTGATCTACTCTTCATAAGCACGTTATTAGTGCTCGTTCTATAACGAGGTGGAGAAGAACACGAGGACACGTCTGAAGACGAAGACAAAGAAGATAAAGAAGAAGAAGAAGAAGAACAAGAAGAAGTAACAGTCGTCGTGTTACTTCTTGATGTTCTTGAAAGCAGAGAGAGTTTTTCACTAAGACAGACGGAGCATACCCCGGGATTTTGCTTGTGTTTAGGGTGCTTCTTGCAGATTATAGCATTGGATTTTGCTTTGCTTTTGTTGATTTGCATTTGATTCTTAAAAAATCTCCTTCTGTTTTCCATGTTTTGATTTTTTTTGGGTAGCTATTCTTGGAAATGAAGGGGATGTGATGGGTATTTATAATAATGCTATATATAGATTATAGAATGAGAAAGGTTGGCAAGAGAGGTTTCTATGATGGTTCATGTCACGTTCGTAAAAATGACTTTTTTGACGGGTTTATGTGACAATTTTGAAAACTCTGGTTCCATGGCCCAAAATGCACGGCTGGAAAAATTATGACTAGTTGGAAATTTCGAAAATGTGCTAGAAAAGAGTTTCATTTTTATATCAATTATAAGAAAATTTATAGTGTCGGATGACCAAAAATATATCTATAGGTTACTTTAAGAGAAGAAATTTGTAATCGTATAGATAAATACTATGACCAATTAGTGTTAAAATTTCTTGCATTAACTATGTATAACCTCTTTCAAGAAAGTTGAGTTTAATTATGATTTTTGTGTACTATTTACACCATCATGCTAATTGACCTACAAGAACTGGCAGTGTACATAAATGTTAACCCGCAAATTAAATTTCTAACATAGATAACTAGTTTAATTACATTGATAATGCAAAGTTTATGTACACTGTTAGTATATACAAATTAAATTTAAAATTATAAAATTATTTAAAAGATGATTACAATTAATTGTTCACAAAATGTGATATTGCTAACTTGAAAAATAAATAAGGTATTATTATAGTAATTAGTTAAATGCATTGATAGATAAAAAGTTTTATACTATCAACGTGTATGTGACTTTGCCAGTTTGACGGGGAATTTGCTGAGTCGGTGGCTAAAGGACATAATCCATGAAGCTTTCATATACTTTCTTACGTGGGACAAGCGTGGAAATTGACTGTTAATTCTTACTTTGAATTAAATATTTAATAATAATACTAGTAATAAATTATACGATTGAGTAAATTAGACGATTATCCTTCTTGTACGACCAAAAGAACGGACTACCAAAATTCTACACAATTATCTTTAAATCATATTTTATTTTCATTTCACAATTACTATATGAATATGAGTTGGCATGCAAAAGTTCTAAGTTTTTTCATTTTGCACGTTCTTTTGTCTTTTTTTTTTCTTTTTAAATTGGGAGGTGGTAGGAGAAGTGAAAGAAAGTGTCAGATAGAGATTTAAAAAGATATATTGAGCTCTACCAATGGACTTCTCCTCACCCTCTCAGAGGTGATTCAAAATTTTAAATCTGCGGGCAAAAATACTGCAACACCAACTACTTCTTGCTAACAATAAATGCTTATTTTGTTTAAATATACGTTTTACAAAAAATTTAAATTTACATATACAGCTAGATCAAAATTTACATAAACTAATTCCCCCCCCCCCCCCCCCCCTCCAATGTTATTATCAATAAAATACCAAATAGGTGTAAATGGAATATTTGTAAAAAGAAGAGCAGAAGACAGTTAGTGCACCTACCATATCACGCCTTGCATCTTTTTGCAGAAAAGGTTCTGCCTTTTAAGTATCTTATTTGATGTAATCTAATCAGCAAAGATACCTTTGTTTAAACTTTAAGCTTTGAAGGTTTCAAAGTTATTCCTCTCCTACTTCTAAGCGTATCTACCGATCTTATTCCAATCCAAACAACATCGTCGTTTTCTGGTCCAAAGGGTATTCAACCAAACTAGTTAATCTCCATGCAGAATGTAGCTACAACGGCATCCAACAAAAGTAATCATGACAGCCATGACATGTTTAGCTAAAAATGACGAGTACCTAAAAAACGAAAAGGAAAAAAGACAACGTCTTGATCCCTACAAAGTGTCCTAGGGGATCAAACAAGTTGTCGCCTTCATGTTAAGATTGAAAATAAGGACAGAGAAAAACCTAAATATCCTTGAAGAGGGGGAGGAAGTGTTCATCATTTTTCTCCTACCTTATTTTGCAGCTTCGTTTGCCCCCGTACTTGTACTTGTAGCTTCTCTCGGGCATTGGGATACATAAGGTCTCAGCTGAAAAAGAATGATAAAAGAAAAAGGAATTATTCAATTGAAAGGTGTTACAAACTTCACAGAAATTGAGTAAACAAAAGGTCCTAACTTTTATAAACATTTTCTACGATATAGTGAACGCTTGCAACTTTCTCTAACACTAGAAAGAGAGACTAGTTTCTTTTACCTAAGACTATGTTTTTTTATGGAATTCTGTATATTCAACGATAATTTGAGACTGGGATCACTATCTTGGAAAATAGTGGAAAGTGAACTCCACACCAATATTGAATGTCAAGAGAAGAGAAAGCAGCAGCATCACAGAACACAAGAAAGTGCAATCTGATAATTGAAAATTTAGCTCATTTTTGGGGCATGCTTGAAAAGTACATGCCCTAATCCATGGGCTAGGAAAATGCTGGGTCTAACCTACCTCAAGCACAACTTGTTTAAGATTTTAAAAAGACCTGGAAAAAATTAATATGATGGAATTACCCAAAGAATGTAAAATATTCTATACTTTTTTTGACAAAAAGAAAGTGAATGGATGTAAAGACATCAGAAGAAGGTTGTGGTCAAAGGAAGTGCTGGGCCCAACAGAAATCACAAGTGACGATGTATTTACTAGAAGGGACTGAAAGTTATATTAGAACTTTATTTTGATAAATCAAAAAGAGTTCATTAATAATACACCAAGATAGTGTCATCTTCACAGAAAGTGTCTTGTAAAAGTAATAGAATCTGTCAACCTCTAGCTGACCAACGTATTTAGCATCTTTATCACTATCTATAACTTCCTTTCGATAAATTAAAAAGAGTTCATTAATAATACACCAAGATACTATTATCTTCACAAAAAGTATCTTAAAAGTTATAGAACCTAGCAACCTTTAGCTGACCAACGTACTTAGCATTTATATCATTATCTACTCTGAAAGGCTCTTAGCTCATCTAACATATGTCATGGCAAAAGAATAAAGGTAGGAACAAGTGAAATAACACATCTATTACTTTGATAACCAAATTCAGAAATAAACTACAATCTAGTTCCAAATTTCTTTACTTTCCTTGAGCATCTCTTGCATAGAAATAAAGCTGAAAATGAGTGATTACGGTCACTTCGTGGAAATCAATAGAAATTATAATTAGTTCTTACACATGACGGATCTTTTATATACTGGTGAGTATAACTTCACAAATGCCTTGTGTTAGGAAACGAGATGATTACTTCTCAAAAATAAAAGAGAGAAAGTAAAATTAGATGAGTAACGAAGGCAACATACAGGTCCAGCATAAAAGAAAGGATTGTTACACAGAGATATTCTAGGCATTTCTATTTCATTACCATAAACAGAACAAGCTGCAAGAAATTGGATATCACCTATCCAAATGTTCAAGACTAAGGATGTGTTTGGTATGGAGGAAAACATTTTCGTTTCAATTTTTTCATGTTTGGTTGGTCAAAAAGTTTTGAAAAACATTTTCTCTAGGAAACAAGTTTCATAAGGGATATTCCTAGTTCATTGTATCCTCCCCACCCCTTACCATCCCACCCCCATAGTGTTTTCTAGATAACATATAAATGCCCTTACTGATCCTAGAATAAGAAATCCACTGGTTTTCCAAAAAAACATATTCTAGAAAAACATTTCTCATCACACCAAACACCCTAAGAGCATAAGAACTCCTAGTCTGTTTCCACTTATAAGAAAAAAACACAGTATGTGGCATAGTCAATAGAATGTAGCAGTACTTACAAAAGTTACAAAGTTGTTATGCTTCAGAATATACATGTCTGCCACACAACTACCTTTTATCTTTCTTTCTCCCATAGAATGAAAAGAATGAAAGGAGGTAAGGTGAAGTTTTTACAGGAAATCTTTTAAATTATCAAGGACACAATAAAACTAGGTTTTAAGCCTGATGGAAACATATGTTTAACATATCAAGTATTTGGGAAAATTACCGACAAACTTCTATTTCATTGGCAAGAGCAGATCCTGATCCAGGATGTAGAGTCAGTGTATTCGGAGTGTTAGCTGGGTTGGGGAGCAAATACACTGGGTAAATACTTACACACACCGAGTGTTTACACCAAACCAATAAATGGAAGGCACTTGTCTTTCACATACATATTTATCACTTAAATGATGTATTTTCCCTTTATTTGTTAACGTTTAAGGTTAACTTTATTGGTTTGATGTAAACACCCGGCGTGGGTAAGCTTTTACAAGTACATTGCACCCGTTGCTCTCTACAATGTGCTTATTAATTAGACCTTCCCCTACCCGTGGGACGCACTTTTAAGACCTACTAAAACTCTTAGGAGTGGTTTGGTAGGGGGAATAAGTTATCCCGGATTACAATGACGGGATTATTATACAGGGGCCTAAATAATGACGAAATTATTTAGTGGATATACTTTTTTTGATAGATGTTTGGTTCATTGGACTAAAAATAGGATATATGGGGTATAATATAGAACATGTGTTTGTGTAAACCTGATAAATCGTGATAAACTTTTATTTTCAATTTTAACCTTAACCTTGTCTTTCTTAAAAAAACTTAAAGAGAAAAGCTTTGGGTAAAAGGAATATGTGTCATTTTGTAGCTTTATACCGAGATTAGTAATACCGGGATTGCTATCCCACATATTGTTTGTGGTATAAAAATAATACCACAATTGTGGTATAAACAATCCGGGGATTGCTAATCCCGAAATCAAAAATTATACCAAGCATAAGATATATTTATCCCAGAATCTATCCCGGGATTATAATCCCTTATCCCACCAACCAAACGACACCTTAGGGACTAATAAATTAACTCCTACTTTTCGTACAAAATTTCAACTTGAGTCTTAAGTTCTATTTGCATCATACTATTCCAGAATTAATCTTCCTTAATTATTTGTTAAGAGAGTTAGTTAACGATATAATTAACTTATCAAGATTAATATGAGTATAGAATAAGCATCGCATATACTCTTTTAGCTAGTTACCAGCAAACACAATTTTAATTTTACCATCCAAATTTTTTGGATAATATGCAAATGTTGATATAGATGAATGTGTTGCAATAAATTTAAAAAATTAACAAGCATACAAATGCTTGCACCAGTACATTTACAAATTTTAAAATTCTTGATTTTACTGTAATAAAGAATCAATCACCTCAGGAGGTGTGAAAATTTACTACTTATATTTTTTGAAACTATATATGTACAAAATTTGCTTGCTACTCATATGTGACATATATTTAAGTAAATTCAAATTAGGTTACCATTAGAAATAGTTGTAAAGCTTCCAATGCCTACATACATTGCCATTATATCATTCTTCTATGACAAGCCTGCATTGTTATTATATCTATTATCATCCTCATTTAACAAGTGTTACTTCCATTGTCAAAAACAGTGTTTTTAACTATAAACTAATATTGGTAGATGGTCTGATAGCCAATTATCGACTTAATACAGCATTGGAATAAAATATAACATTAATAGAATTCAGGACTACTTAGGAAACCGTTAGGAGGAATAGGACTTGTTGAACCCCGAAACTTTGATTAGGACTTGGAAGTCCATTGCAAAGGGAGATGGGACTGGTGCATAATCTTATTCATTTTGGTTCTTGCAAGGATGAGACTTGACGTTACATTTGAGCAAGCACTGAATTGAAGGAAAAAGGGGGATAGAAGCACATTGAAACCGTCTCTCTTTTGTTTGTTAGATTCTTTTGATAATTAAAAACTACTTAACTACAGATGGAAGATCATAAGAACATGGAGGAAAACTGCTGTCAAATAAGAGATTCTCTCACTTAAGCAAGGGTAGGAATGGTATGAGGAGGAGAACAGTTTGTTTCCTTTCTTTCTGTCTGCTTGGTTCCCCTTGCAGAAGAAAGAAGAAAGAATCTTGGAATGTGGAAAGGATAAAGAGATCTAAAGGAATGCTCTCAACTTGCTATGTTTTAGCTGAGCTGTTTAACCTAACACAAGCTAAGTCTAGAGGTGGAAACAGGGGTAAATGAAGAATGAAAGCACATGGTCCTCTTTTACTTTAGCAAATTATTTAAAGGAAACTTACTCTTGATGAATGTAAATGGGAACAATGAATGGTAATAGTTTTAAGTTTGATTGCCCTTCATCAAACTAAAAGGTTGGAAGGTGAGCAGCTGAAAGGTACATTAATCAGAGAAAATATTGATTAGTCAACACTTCAGTCAATGTTAAGTACCTTGAAGTTGGTCAAATCTGGAACTACATAGTTAGGCAGCTTCTCTTGCATAATAACATAACCACCTGGAACAAGAAAGAACTATCTAATATTAGAAATAAACTGAAATATCTGTGTTTCTATGTGAGGATAAATAATTATTGATTTCAGCTTCATAAAATGCTGGAATATTTAGCTTTCCAAGAGAAGGAATTCAATATTTCTACTTTTTAATCACAGGCACATTATGAATGGTGAAATGTAGACAAAAACAATACTTGCACAAGGCACATTATGAAATGCTTGAATAAGTTTTATTTTTTTTGGATCGGTATCACAGGCACATTATGAATGGTGAAATGAGACATCTGAGTAAGCAATCACATAGATAAATCAGATCAAATCTTTATCCAAGTGTATGGGGTGTGAAGGACTGACTACTGTTATGAGCTTAACCATGGACAATAAAAAAATGTTTTTATGTCGTAATGGCATAAAGAATTCACTTCTGAATAGAACAATGTCGGTGAATGGTGATGGCATCGTGCAATTTTATCATTTACCTATTACACGAATCTAATGTAACACATATCTACTGGTAATTAGATACAAAATTAGGAAAAACTGAAACATAGAAATTCCTGTAAAGCTATAGAAAATCTGCTCCAAGCAGAGAGAAAAGACAAGAATAGTAGTTCAGTGTTCACAAGACTTGAATAAAGATTTCAAACCTTTGCGAGTGTGAAAACCAGTAGGCTCGCAATTCTTTCCCTTGTAGAAGCCCCGAGGAACCCGTTTTGTAGTAAGAATATCAAGAGATGAAGTACGCTTTCTTCTGAAAGATCTCCCTAAACCTAATATCAGTCCCAGCGGCATTGTATAGTCTTCCAACTAAACAAAGTTGTGCCTAGAGACAACAAAATACAAAGAAAAAAGGGTATTATATATTTGTATAGGATCAAGATTTAATCTTTGAAATCATAATCAAGTCCTTTTACTTTGTAACCCATAATTCCTGGTTTTTTAAACTAAAAGAAGCACATTATATATTTGCATAAGATGAAGATTAATGTTTGAAATCATAATCAATATTTATTTTTTAGCCCGTTATCACTATAATGACAATCTATTCCTCCCCACCCCTTACCATCCCACCCCCATACTGTTTCTAGATAACATATAAATGCCCTTACTGGCCCTAGAATAAGAAATCCACTGGTTTTCCAAAAAAAACATTTTCTAGAAAAACATTTCTCATCACACCAAACACACCCTACGAGCATAAGAACTCCTAGGCTGTTTCCACTCATAAGAAAAAAACATAGTATGTGGCATAGTCAATAGAATGTAGCAGTACTTACAAAAGTTACAAAGATGTTATGCTTCAGAATATACATGTCTGCCACACAACTACCTTTTATCTTTCTTTCTCCCATAGAATGAAAAGAATGAAAGGAGGTAAGGTGAAGTTTTTACAGGAAATCTTTTAATTTATCAAGGACACAATAAAACTAGGTTTTAAGCCTGATGGAAACATATGTTTAACATACCAAGTATTTGGGAAAATTACCGACAGAACTTCTATTTCATTGGCAAGAGCAGATCCTGATGCAGGATGTAGAGTCAGTGTATTCGGAGTGTTAGCTGGGTTGGGGAGCAAATACACTGGGTAAATACTTACCCACACCAAGTGTTTACACCAAATCAATAAATGAAAGGCACTTGCCTTTCACGTACATATTTATCACTTAACCGTGGTTAAGTGATATGTATTTTCCCTTTATTTGTTAAGGTTTAAGATTAACTTCATTGGTTTGATGTAAACACCCGGCGTGGGTAAGCTTTTACCAGTACACTACACCCGTTGCTCTCTACAATGTGCTTATTAATTAGACCTTCCCCTACCCGTGGGACGCACTTTTAAGACCTACTAAAACTCTTAGGGGTGGTTTGGTAGGGGGAATAAGTTATCCCGGATTACAATGACAGGATTATTATACAGGGGCCTAAATAATGACGAAATTATTTAGTGGATATACTTTTTTTGATAGATGTTTGGTTCCTTGGACAAAAAATAGGATATATGGGGTATAATATAGAACATGTGTTTGTGTAAACCTGATAAATCGGGATAAATTTTTATTTTCAAATTTAACCTTAACCTTGTCTTTCTTAAAAAAACTTCAGGAGAAAAGCTTTGGGTAAAAGGAATGTGTCATTTTGTAGCTTTATACCGAGATTAGTAATACCGAATTGCTATCCCACATATAGTTTGTGGTATAAAAATAATACCACAATTGTGGTATAAACGATCCGGGGATTGCTAATCCCGAAATAAAAAATTATACTAAGCATAAGATAAATTTATCCCAGAATCTATCCAGGGATTATAATCCCTTGTCCCACCAGCATTAATCTTCCTTAATTATTTATTAAGAGAGTTAGTTAACTAATTAATTATCAAGATTAATATTAGTATAGACTAAGTATGGCATATACTCTTTTAGCTAGTTACCAGCAAACACAATTTTAATTTTACCATCCAATTTTTTTGGATAATATGCATATGTTGATATAGATGAATGTGTTGCAATAAATTTAAAAAATTAACAAGCATATAAATGCTTGCACCGGTACATTTACAAATTTTAAAATTCTTGATTTTACTGTAATAAAGAATCAATCACCTCAGGAAGTGTGAAAATTTACTACTTATTTTGAAACTATATAAGTAGAAAATTTGCTACTCATGTGTCACATATTTAAGTAAATTCATATTAGGTTACCATTAGAAATAGTTGTAAAGCTTCCAATGCCTACATACATTGCCATTATATCATTCTTCTATGACAAGCCTGCATTGTTATTATATCAATCCACAATGTGGGAGCTGGGGAGGGTATAGTGAACACAACCCTTCATTCAAAGTTGCACAGCGTTTCATAGCATTATACATAACAATAAGGTGGCAGCTAACTCATCCAAACTGGATATCAAAGTATAGCAGAATGTGCATTATTTTGCACCACCAAGTTGCAATATCTTGAGAGCAACAAATAAAGAGGGCCAGAGTTCATAGCAGCAACTTATAAGTGCAGGAACATTCACAAAAGAAACATAACAGCCAACTGTAGCAGCCACAGGTAGCCATGCTAAACCAATTGTAAAGAGACAAGTTCACATAGACTGATTTTTGAACCCAAAGAAACACATATATTCTTAACAGACTGTCTGAATATGGAAAATTTTATCAGCGAAGGCATCATGAATACACATTTCTAGTAGGCAATTTAGACATGTATGTGCGACTTATCAAAGAACATAGACACTTTACCCAAACAAAAAATATATAGTCAAAATATTTTTACTCATCCCCTAGAAAGTTACAATATCAAAACTATCTTATACATACTTACATGGAAGATGATTACAAACAAGTGTATGAAAACAAGGGATGAGTATTAATATTTTGACTGATAGACATGTTCACATAGACTGATTTTTGAACCCAAAGAAACACACATATTCTTAACAGAATCTGAATATGGAAAATTTCATCAGCGACCGCATAATGAATACACATTTCTAGTAGGCAATTTAGACATGTATGTGCGACTTATCAAAGAACATAGACACTTTATCCATACAAAAAATATAGTCAAAATATTTTTACTCATCCCCTAGAAAGTTACAATATCAAAACTATCTTATACATACTTACATGGAAGATGATAGTATGTATAACGTTCGAGTTTGAATTCAAAATAAAGGGGCAAAGTTGACGGTTTTGGAGCGGATTTTAGGGGATATGATATGGGTGAAGTGATGGGGTAGGGTTCCGCGGTGGCAGGGACTACAGTGGCGACTTGACGGTGTCGGGTGGTAGGTGACCGGAGGGTTTTGGGGAATAGGGGTGTAGGTCGGCTACAGATGAGAGAGAGAGAAGGAGAAAAAGGTTTTTAGGGTTTTGTTTCAGGTTAAAGGGAAATAAAGGGGGCCGGTCTGTTGGGCTTAGTCGGGTTTTGGGCCGGTCTGTTGGGCTGGACGATTTCGGGTGATGGGTTGGGCTGAATTTGTTGTGGTGGGTTGATATTGTTTTGGGTGAGGGGAAATAAAATATGGAGTTGGTTAAAATATAAAAAGGATTTATTATTGTTTTAAAAAAATGCTTTGAAGGAATGTAAATTATTTAATAAAAATAACGATGTGATAATAATAAAGTATAATAATTGTGAAATGCTTAATGCTTAAAAATAAAAAATGCGATGCTATTTTGTGAAAATAAAATAACATAGAATATTATAGTAAAAACTATGATTAGGATATTAAAAGGCAAATGGTTGTAGAAATACGAATAATAATAATAATAATAATAATAAATAATGATATTGAGAATAAACGACGATATTAAAAGTCTTATTTATATATATATATATATATATATATATTATTTTGAGTTGTTAAAATATTTAAAACGCAAACAGATAATCGGAAAAGAATGGACAAAATTGGGTGTTAATAACGTCGACGCAACGTTGACGTGTAATCGAAGTTGAATATTGAAACTTTCTTCGATGATCCTCAAACTAGTTGCCAACTTCACTCCCAATTTTTGGACTTTGATAGAAATTACCAAATAAAATATAACATTTAGTGTGCAATTTAGACTTGTAGAGATAGAGAGAGAGGGGGGGAGAGAGGGAGATTAGAAAGATGGTAGGAAGATTTGTGAGAAAATTTAATAGGAAAATGAGGTATTTATAGTTGAGAAATATGGTTAATGTTTAAATATATTAACTTAGGGGTTAAAAATAAATATTAAGGGAGTATGGGGGTTTACGGGGTGGTGGGGGACCAAAATGGTTGTTTGTAGCCGTTGTCAACAACTACAATTTCAAATGGTCGTTTGTGCAACGACTATAATCAGTAAACGGGATGGGATCGGGGCAGAATGGGACGGGTTTGATCGATGGCGGGACGGGGCAGGACCGGAATAGGCGGGATCAGCCCTAGTCCCATCCCGATTTCGAACTTGATTACCGACAATCCCCATCCCCTAATTTATCCGACGAGATCGGGACGTCCCGGCCCACTTGCCAGCCTTAGGTAAAAATGATTGTTTTTTATTAGAAAAAATAATTTAGTGGCTTTAGTTCAGTGAAGTAAAAGGTAAGTGACCATTCATTAATTTAATCCAATGATCTTAGGGGTCATTTAATTTGTGAGCAAATTATTATAAGATTATCATATAGGAATTAGTAATTTAGGAATTAAAAATAAGTAATGTAAAAATTCTAATACTGGAATTAAATACGTAATTATGTAGGGATTGTAATTTAGAGACTATTTATTGTGGTCTGGTGTTTCCCCGAACCCGCACATAGTGGGAGCTTAGTGCATCAGGCTTCCCATTTTTTTATTGTGTAAAAGCTACAACAACAACAACATATTAAGTAAAATCCAACAATGTGGGGTCTGTGGAGGGTATAGTGTACACATACATTACCTCTACCTTGGTAGGTAGAGCGGTTGTTTCCGATAGACCCTCGACTCAAGACAAAGCACAAGCCCAAGAAAAGTATGACAAACAAAGTGTGTAAGTCATGATAGAGAATTTTGAAAAAGAAAAGAAGCAAAAAGAAACAATAATTAATGCAAGCAAATAAGACAAACAAGATATACATAGCATCATAAATCGAACGACAAGGGACTATAAGGCAATAATGTGTCTACTAGTATGATAGGCTAAGCGAGCCTACAGTAATAATACTACAACTACCAGTTTGTAAGCGTAGGTAGGACTACGTTGGACTACCTACTACTCTTCTATCATAATACATGTCCTCCATAACCCTGTATCTAAGGGCATGTCCTCAGTGAGTTGCACCATCTCCATATCCCGTCTAATCACCTCTCCCCAATACTTCATCGACCTACCTCTACCCCTCATGTACCCGTCTATAGCCAATATTTCACGCATTCGTACTAGGCTATTTGTGTCTCTCCTCTTCACGTGCCCGAACCATCTCAATCTAGCTTCCCGCATCTTATCCTCCACCGAGGTTACTCTCACTCTGTCTCATATATCATTATTTCTAATTCTATCCCTCCTTGTATGAACCACGTCCATCTTAGCATCCTCATCTCCGCAACTTTCATCTTTTGGGTGTGCGAAGCCTTAACCGGCCAACACTCCGCCCCATACAACATAGTCAGTCTAATCATCACCCTACAGAACTTGCCTTTAAGTTTTGGTGGCACCTTTTTATCGCACAAGATTCCAGATGCGAGCCTCAAATTTATCCACACTGCCCCAATACGATGTGTGACATCGTCATCAATCTCTCAATTTCTTTGGATAATGGACCCGAGGTACTTAAAACTCCTTTTTTTAGAATGACCTGAGTATGAAGCCTCGCCTCCACACCTGTCTCAAGGTCGATCCCGTCACTGAACTCACACTCCAATTATTATGTCTTGATCCTACTCATCCTGAACCCTTTAGACACCAGAGTCTGTCTCCAAACAACTAGCTTGGCGTTCACTCCGCTGCGAGTCTCATTAATCAGGACTATGTCATCTGCGAATAATATACACCATGGCACCTCACATTGGATTTATCACGTCAGTCCATCCATCACCAAGGCAAATAGGAATGAGCTAAGAGTTGATCCCTGGTGCAGCCCCATCATCACTGGAAAGTGCTCCGAGTCTCGTCCTACTGTACGTACCCTGGTCTTGGCTCCATTATACATATCATTGACCGCCCTAGTGTATGCCACATGTACACCTCTAACCTCCAAACATCTCCATATAACCTCCCTAAGGACTTTGTCGTATGCCTTCTCGAGGTCGATGAAAACTATATGTAGGTCTCTCTTCCTCTCCCTATATTGTTCCACCAACCTCCTAATAAGATGAATAACTTATATAGTCGAACGACCCGGCATGAATCCAAACTGATTTCAAATACTTTGTTCATTTTCTTAACAAAATAAAGTAGGTATTGTTGGAACTTGTATAGAATTAAGAAGAAATAAAGTGATCAACAGACAGAAAATTCAAATCAAATGTTGCAAATTTTCACAAAGGTTGCAACTTTTCAGAACAATTACAACCTTTGGTATGAATGGATGTAACAGTTCATATGATACTATATATAAAGAATGTTGATCACTTGGTTGGAAGAATATACAACAAGACAGAACAAACTACAATCAATCAGTTTTTCACAATTAATGATTTAAGATTGTGACTTCTACTTATTCTCCTTCAAAACAAGTTTCTGAAGAACACATATAGTAAATTCGCTAGAAGTGAAGTTCTTGTGCTAAACTCTCACTTAGATAGTTGTATCCTCTAGACAGACGTCCGTAAAACTGTAGCACAAGTGGGGGCAAATTTTTGTCTTAGGACACTACATCAAGCAGGCCTCTATCTACACCAAGTTAGTATGTGTTTTCAATTTGCTGAATTCATTGTTGTTGATTTCAAGTCATTTTGAGTTACTATTATATTATTGTGTTTAATTCATTTCATCATTGATGATACTAGATTGACACTAACAATCTAAGACAAAAATTATTCAAAAAAAAATAGATTTTCTTTTTCTGATTTGTTGAGGTTGCAAAAAATTTCAGAGAATTCAATTTCCTGATTTGCAAAGATGGATCAATCTGGATCGTCAATGGTGAAAAACCATGTTGAGAAACCTGAGAAATTCAAAGGTTCTAATTTCAAACGCTGGCAACTGAATATGTTGTTCTACTTGACAACTCTTCACGTGGCAAACGTATTGATTGCCGAGGCTCCTATGGCTTTGCCAGAAGGAGAAGGGGAGAATACTCCGACTGATGCGGAGAAGGCTGAAAGGCTGAAAGACATTCAAACTTGGGAAAGTCATGAGTTTCTTTGCAGAAACTATATTCTCAATGCCTTGGATGATTCTCTCTACGACATCTACTCCACGTTCAGAACGGCACGAGAGTTGTGGCAATCGTTGGAGAACAAGTACAAAACTGAGGTTGCTTGTTCCAAGAAGTTCATCATCGGAAAGTTTCTGAACTTTAAGATAAGTGATGCCAAGGCGGTTATCAAGCAAGTGGAGGAACTCCAAATCATTGTTCATGAGTTAGAGGTTGAAGGTATGGGCCTTAACCCGAATTTTCTTGTTGGTGCTATTATTGAGAAATTACCTCCCTCGTGGAAGGATTTTAAGGTTTATCTTAAGCATCTAACCGAGGAAATGAATTTTGAGTAATTGATTCTGAAAATTCAAGTTGAAGAGGATAACCGGAAGAATGAAAAGGCATATGCTATTTCATTGGAGCCTAATGCCAACATGGTTGAAGGCAATGCTTCTAAGGCCAAGTTTCAGAAAGGCAAGGGCAAATTTAATGGCGCCAAGCCATCTTTTCCAACCGGGAGGAATGCATTCGCCACACAAAGGACCAATGCATTCAAGAAACCACAACCAGGACTCTGTTGGGTATGTGGCAAACCTGGACACAGAGCAAAAGATTGTCGCCTTCGCAAGAATCAAGGTAGTGGTGTTAGAGGTTCGAGTAATGTCAACCAATCCAACCGAGCTAAAACTAAAAACCAATTCACTGGGGTTGTGGCAGCTCAAGCAAATCTGGTTACAAATTCAACCGATTGGTGGATGGACACGGGTGCTACACTGCACGTATGTTTTGAAAATGATATGTTTTCATCATACCAGGCCATCAAGGATGGAGAACCATTATTCGTAGGGAATGCTGCTTCTGTGAAAGTGGAAGGGAAATGGAAGGTGACTTTACAACTCACTTCCGGGAATGATCTTGTGCTCACTAATGTGTTGCACGTGCCTGAAATTTGTAAGAATTTGATTTGTGGGCCTGTTCTTAGTAACAAGGGCTTCAAAATTGTATTTGAATATGACAAATTTGTACTCACCAAGGGTGGGTTGTATGTAGGGAAGGGTTACCTCAGTGAGGGACTCTTCAAACTATCTGATGTACCTACTAAGGCAATTGTCATTATTAATGAAAATGCAGGCACTAGCACTGCTTCTATGTATATGGTTGATTCCCCTTCTTTATGGCATTCACGATTAGGCCATGTTAATTATCTCTCTGTACAAAGAATGGTTAAGTTAGACATATTGCCAAATTGCTCTATGAACAAACTGACTAAGTGTGGAGTTTGCATAGAATCAAAATATGCAAGTAATCCTCATAAATCTGTAGTGAAATCAAATGAAGTGCTTGATTTAATTCATAGTGATTTATGTGATTACCAAGCAACCCATCTCGTGGAGGAAAGAATTACTATATATCATTCATAGATGATTGTAGTAAATTTTGTTATGTATACTTAATACATACCAAAATGAGGCTTTGAACATGTTTAAAACATACAAAGCAGAAGTGGAAAACCAACTTGACAAAAAAATTAAGATTCTAAGGTCAGACAGAGGTGGTGAATATCAATCAAATGAGTTCAAAGAATTCTGTTCTACTCATGGTATAGTTCATCAAACCACTGTGCCATATACTCCAAAACAAAATGGAGTTGCCGAACGTAAAAATAGAACATTAAAGAATATGATGAATTCAATGTTGATTAGTTCAGGTGCACCCCTTAGTCTATGGGGTGAGGCGTTAATTACTGCAAATATGATATTGAACAAAATTCCTCAAAAGAAAAATGACCAATCTCCCTATGAGTTATGGAGAGGAAGATCGTCTACTTTCAAACGGATGAAAGTGTGGGGTTGCCTAGCGAAAGTTCAAGTTCCCTTACCAAAGAGAACTAAACTTGGACAGAAAACAGTGGATTGCATATATATTGGTCATGCCACTAATAGTGCAACATATAAGTTTTTGGTGTATCATTCCGATGTTGAAGGTATTCACAAAAACACGCTTATGAAATCTGTTGAAGCATAATTTTTTGAGGATATTTTTCCTTACAAAGACAATGATAAAAGTGTTCCTAATCATAAGAAAAGGACATTGCCTCAAGATGAGTCAAACCAAAACACTAATAATGATGAAAATCTTACTTCATCTGTTCAAGGAAAAATCTCTGAACCAAGGAGGAGTAAATGTGGGAAAATTTTCAAAGATTTTGGACCGGACTTCATGACATTTTCCGTTGAAGGAGAACCTCAAACATATAGGGCTGCTATGGAATCATCCGAAGCACCTTATTGGAAAGAGGCTATTCAAAGTGAGGTAGAATCCATTGTCCAAAATAATACATAAATATTGGTTGATCTCCCTCCGGGACAAAAACAACTAGGCCATAAATGAATTTTCAAACGGAAATTAAGGCATGATGGTACTATAGAAAAATACAAAGCTCGTATAGTAGCCAAAGGGTTTCGACAAAAAGACGGTGTAGATTTCTTTGATACCTACTCACCAATAACGAGAATTACGTCTATAAGAACGTTAATTGCTATAGCAGTGATTCACAATTTGGAAATACACCAAATAGATGTGAAGACAGCATTCTCGAATGTTGAATTAGATGAAGAAATTTACATGGAACAACCCGAAGGGTTTGTTGTTAAAGGTCAAGAACGAAAGGTTTGTAAATTGATTAAGTCTTTATACGGACTTAAACAAGCTCCAAAGTAATGACATGAAAAGTTTGATAATACGTTATTATCAAATGGTTTTCAAATAAATGAATGTGATAAATGTGTCTACATTAAACAGTGTAAAAATGCATGTGTCATTATATGCTTATATGTTGATGATATGCTAATTATGAGAACAGATAAAGATGTAATTAACCAAACTAAGAAGATGTTGCTTGTTGCTTTTGATATGAAAGATATGGGAATAACGAATGTCATTCTTGGTATTAGAATTCAAAAGAATTCTGATGGTTACATCTTAACACAATCCCATTATGTTGAAAAGGTCCTCAAAAAATTTGGACACTATGATGATCGACCGGTTGTTACACCATTTGATCCCGCTAGTCACCTTAAGAAGAATGAAGGTGAAAGTGTGTCTCAATTGGAGTATACACAAGTTTTGGAAGCTTGATGTACATAGTGAATTGTACGAGACCAGATTTAGCATATACAATGAGTCGACTAAGTCGATACTCACATAATCCTGGAAAGGATCATTGGTTTGCACTAAGACGAGCACTCTGACATCTACAACATACAATGAACTATGGATTGCATTATACAAAATATCCTCATGTGTTAGAAGGATATTGTGATGCTAATTGGATGTCCAACCAGTCGGAAAGTAAGTCCACAAGTGGTTATGTATTTACACTTGGTGGAGCGTCGGTATCTTGGAAATCATCAAAGCAAACGGTAAATACGCGATCAACTATAGAACCAGAGTTTGTAGACTTAGACAAAGCTACCGAAGAGGCAGAATGGCTCAGAACCTTCCTATAAGGTATTCTGTTGTGGACAAAGCCTGTGACAGCCATTTGCATACATTGTGATAGTATGGCTGCCCTGACGAGGGCAAAGAATCAGATATACAATGGCAAGTCGAGACATATAAGGCGACGTCATAATACAATACAAAGCTTGCTGAAGAATGGAATTATTTCCATTGATTATGTGAGATCAAATGACAATATAGTGTATCCTTTGACAAAAGGCCTTAACAGAGAGCAAGTCGTATTTACATCGAGGGGAATGGGCTTAAAGCCAACACAATGAGTCGTTAACTGGCGGAAACCTAACCTATCATAATTGGAGATCCCATGGGTTAGGTTCAATAGGAAAACTAGTTAGGGAAGACTCAAGGAGCATAAAACACACATATGCTCATTCCTATGGTGTACTAAGTGTGTTAATCCGTTGATGTTTTAAGGGCTGAATCTTATTCTTAATAATATTAAAAGCCTATGGTGGGATAGTACGGACTATTCTTGTTTGGTATTACCTATATGAGATTGATGTGGGGTCGCATCTGGGAGAACCGATATGGCTACGTTTTCTAGAAAATCTCACGAAGAAGGAGTTGTTCACGACCGAAATGAACACAACCGTAAGAATTGAAATATGTTGATATGATCTGTGTGATACTTGTTGTCTTGATTTACTACAAAACGTGAATAGTTCAAGACATTTCGTCCACTATTTCACAAAGTAAATCCGATAGGTATTCACTACGAACGGTTCAAGTCCACAAGACACCTTTTCCGATGCATGTCATATCGCGTTGTTCAGAAATAACGAAAAGTTCCTTATTATCTTATTTTCTATCCAAATGTGGGGGTATTGTTGATGTTTGAATAGAAAATGTGGGGTATTGTTGGAACTTGTATGGAATTAAGAAGAAATAAAGTGATCAACAGACAGAAAATTCGAATCAAAGGTTGCAACTTTTCACAAATGTTGCAACTTTTCAGAACAATTACAACATTTGGTATGAATGGATGTAACTGTTCATATGCTACTCTATATAAAGTATGTTGATCACTTGGTTGGAAGAATATACAACAAGACAGAACAAACTACAATCAATCAGTTTTTCACAATTAATGATTTAAGATTGTGGCTTCTACTTCTTCTTCTTCTTCATCAAAACAAGTTTCTGAATAACATATATAGTAAATTTGCCAGAAATGAAGTTCTTGTGCTAGAACTCTCACTTAGATAGTTGTATCCTCTAGACAAACGTCCGTAAAACTGCAGCACAAGTGGGGGCGAATTTTTGTCTTAGGACATTGTATCAAACAGACCTCTATCGACACCAAGTTAGTATGTGTTTTCAATTTGGTGAATTCATTGTTGTTAATTTCAAATTATTTTGAATTACTATTATATTATTGTGCTCAATTCATATCATCATTGATGATACTAGATTGACACTAATAGGTGTTTGCTAGTTCACTAGTTCCGAGGGGAAAATGGCAAAAATGCAAAAGGTGAAAAGTTGTCCAAAACATTAGTCAAAAAGAGAGATTCTGGCAAAGTATACTTTTTTTTCGATTTATATAACCTGGTCATACAGAACAGTAACACGGTAAACAATAAATAGAAAGTTGCTTCAAAAAGCGGAAATTGGGAATCTGAGAGAGAGAAAAAGGACTGTAGAGTGCTTCTTAAAAAAGGAAAAAATAAAGGTTATAATCAAACTGTAGAGTGCTGGTTAAAAAAGAAAAAATAAAGGTCATATAGGAGTATAATAAGATTTTGCTCTTTCTTACCCACAATATATTAACATTGGTAAATCAATAATAACAATAACATATTTAATAAAATTTTACAAAAAAAATATTATAAATTGTCAAATTCGAAAAACTTTTTCCTTTTTCCTCTAATAGTAGTTAATCAGGCTTGAAATAGTATAAATAATTTTTGTTTCATCAGTTCAAGTTATTGCTTTATTTTTCAAATTATTATATCAGGTTTGAGTTAAATACTTACCTTGGTAGAAAAATCTATCAGAGAATACCAGCAAGTGTGATCGAGTCGGTTGAACAAGTGATCTCCCAAACGGGGAGTCTGATCAGATTCAAAACCCTACATGCTTTCTTAGTCAAGCTCATCGTAAGAGACTTGTCTAAGGCTTTAACTCTCTTGTGTGGTTTGTGGCATATTACACTGAATCATAATTTATCTTGTGCACACCTAAAAGGTAGCGAATACGAATTTCCTTCTCAACAAAACAATAATCTATTAAAAAATCTATCAAAATTTAAACTCAAAATAATTAACAAAGCATCTTAAATTCCAATCTGTACAAGCAGATCATTAGCTGTCACATACTAAGCACTAATTTTATATTTTGGCTTTTAGATTGAGATTAGACGGAAATAGTGAATGTAAAGGGAAGTAACAGTGGAGAATTTGGCTGATACAACGAGTCAGTATTTTATTATCGCTATTATTGGACAAACTCTTAGGCAATATTATCTTTCTCATTTTTTTAATCACAAAATATAATGACGTGTAAAATCGGTTCCTTCATTTTCCTAACTCTTGCTCCAACTAAGTGTTTATTTAGCTAATATTCTGTATTCATATCCACGTGAATTAGGCTTTTTGCAAATATCCATTGCTTATCGGTATCTCTCCCCTCAAATTAAAAAGAAGTTTTTTTAATTTACGTGAACGTTGCATGAACATTACATGACTTACAAAGACGAGAATATGTGCTAGATTAGACAAGTGTTGTTAATTAAGTCCAGGTTCAACTTTATTTTTAGAGTACGTCCAATTGTTATAGAAAAGCTTAAAATAAGATCAATCAAGGCAAATACTAAGTTCATGTTTCAACAACTTTATTTTTTGAGACTTCTATTTTTTATTGAAGAGTGAGTTGTATCCATTTAAAATGTCAAATGAGTTAAAGAATATTTAATCTGCACTTATTAGTGGCAAATCAGAAATTTCATTAGGTACAAGGGAATATCAGAATTTTTTTTACCAAAATTACGCTGTATATATACAAGATTAATTTCTTCTATGTATATATAATAAGTATTGAATTGTTTCTTTTGCTACGGTTATTGCACTATTTTGTTATTGTTCACTATTCTTTTTTTTTTATGTATTCTATGTACTGCTTTCCATATCGCGTTATTTCGTAGTTGTTACTGCTTTACTTGAGCCGACAACCGAGGGTCTATCAGAAACAAACTCTCATCTCTATGAGATAGGGGTGCGTACACTCTACCATCTCCAGACCCCACCTGTGTGATTACAATGAGTATATTGATGTCGTTGTTAACTTCTTTATATGTTTACTTCGCTATATTTTAAATTTTCTTATTGTATAAATTATATACATAGTATAATTTCTATTCACGTTGAATGAATTTTTGACGAAGAGTGTTCAACTGATTATCCTTCCACCTATGTTAATGTGCTCTAATTAATATCAGAGGTGGAGCTAGAATATAATTCATGTGTTCACGAGAATTAATAATTTCTATGTATCCCATGTATATATATATAGTAAGAAATTCAATAGTAATTATTTGACTGTAAACACTTCAAATTTTGAACTCCATATCCGATTAATATTACATAAATATTACTAGTATAAATATATTTTTTCTGCTTAATCCGAAAAGACTAATAACCCGTTTGGTCAATGTTGTGGCCAATGGTATTTGGATTCCGTCCAAAATGTGAGGTGAAATAGAAAGCGAAGTGAAGCAAAAGTCGTGAGAGTAGTGGGCCGACCACCGACCGCCGCTTTAGGGCTGTCTTTTTCCCACTGAAATTGGAAATCATGAAAGTGACTCTCTTCTTGGCCTTTGGGCCCTTTGATTTTTGGCCATGGAAACTTTAAAGAGAAAGCAATTCCTTCTTTCTAGGCCTTCTCCTTTTAGAAATTGCTCTTTTGGTTTCCTTACTTTTCCTTTTTCCCTTTCATGGACCAAATTACCTCTAAATTTAGGGGAAATGGTCAAAATTACTTCTCTATTAGAAAAATTGAATAAAGTATACTCTCTATTTGAATTTGATTTCGAGTATGTTTTTATCCTTAGTGGTCTAATTCAAATTTACCCCTTCAGCTATGAAACATAAAAGAAATTTGCCTTTCGATTTAATTAAGTCATAAATATAATGAATCGGCTCAAGGTATGCTTATCAAAGTGTTTCTCCGAGAGCTCAGGACATCTCTTTTTAATCGAGTGTTCAACAGAAACCTGAGAGGATTGATGAAGCTGAGATCAAGATCTAGAGGATAGCAAGCGTGGGAAAGAAAGCAATTGGGCTAGTCTGTGATCTTCTGGAGTAGCATGACCATTGGAAAGAGACTACGACGTAGTCGGCCCCTCAAAACTAAAGAATTTCTAACATGGTAGTTTTACCCATTTAAAACGTCTTTTATTATTGAAATAGAATGCCACATTGCAAGAAAATTATCCAACTCCTGAAATTTCTTATAAAGAACTTTCATAATTATTATTTTTACATAAACTCATTATATTTCTATCTATTCGCAATTAAAAAAGAATTGCTCTTAAGAAATCTAACAATTATTATATTTTACATAATACAAAATTACCACATTGAGGGATAGAGAAGAGAAAAGGAAAAGAGGATAGTAAAATTCTACTCACACTTGTTACTATGTGAAAGACTGTACTATTTGACTGCAAAAATTGGATAGTTGGAGAGAACAATTAGCATGTGAAATTTAAAAACTCCAAATGGTTTCTATCCATTATTATTCAGTTGAGTCTTCCTAACTCCATTTGTTAATTTGTGTGGAAAAAACATCCACCTTTTCAAGGGCAAGAAGCTGATGTATAAGGTTTATAGCTTTTCAACTTGACTGTGTGTCATAAGTCTACTTCTTACCCACCACATGGGGTTTGATAGGCAACCAACAGCCTGCACCAACCCCATTTTAAATACTAGTAGTAATAAATAAAAGAATTTAAGTTATATATAATGTTACTGTGTAATAAATTTTTACTGTCAAGATTACAAATCTCACATTTTAAAGAGACTTACTTAATGACATCTTTTGGGAAATTTTTTTCTTACGCTGACGTTGTATATAATTAAAATCTAAACAAAAAAATGCGTTTAAGTTATATATAATGTCACTGAACACTGTCTATATATAATACTTAAACTCATAAAAATTATACGTATCACTAGATATCAAATTGTTAACTACTTATTTTCTTCATGTGATAAAGAAATATAGTACGTACTAATTATCACCCCTTGAGTTTTTTTAAAAAAACTTAAACTCCCAAACTCCATGATTTATCAAAATCTGATCACATCATGTAGTCAATTTTTTCTACAATAGATGTGTTAATGAAAACTTGGCGTAGAGTGAAGTCATTTTCTGGGAGATAGTGACTAAAGCAGAAGAACCATTGCTTATAATTCCAAGTAAAAGTCACCATCTCACACATGGGTGCCTAAATGACTACGTAGCCTATGCAACCAAAAGTGACTACATGATATGATCATGCAAAACAAACTTTTCTATTTTATAGACACATTGGCCCAAGCCTACAGATCGATGTGTATATTGACATAACATTGTTTATATAATCTTATCCTATCCACCTTTTGATTAAATTACAATTCACAACCAACGTGGACGAGCAACTAGTTGCGGGAACTCAAATTATTAACCGTAAGATCGCTCAACTTATGAACAAACTGGAATTTTACTGCCTTGACGAAGCCAAAATGTAGCAAAGATTGCATTAATTATGAGGATTTCATAATAACGTTCTTCGTCATTAGGGGCGGATATCATGTTAGGTCTTTTTGAATCTAATTCTTTCGATGCGAAACATAAATTTAAATGTAAAAATCTATTAAAAATACAGGAAATAGTAGGGTTAAACCCATAATCTCTAAAATACAATATAGTCGATGTTAAAACCTTAAAAATTGAACATAATATAGTTTAAATTTTGAATCCGCATTTGTTACTAGTAACAATTCTTTAGATGGGTAATAGGTGAAATCTTATGATTCCTCTCTTCTTTATTTTTACTTTTTAATCTTTCTAAGAAAATAACACTTGTAGACTTAATTATATTGTAATTAAATGCCTATGACTAAGGTTGTAAAAACAGAAATAGCTTCTTG
The DNA here is from genome assembly GCA_034509755.1 of Anisodus tanguticus. NCBI lineage: Eukaryota > Viridiplantae > Streptophyta > Magnoliopsida > Solanales > Solanaceae > Anisodus > Anisodus tanguticus. The sequence goes on along the minus strand of CM067553.1, from coordinate 10,191,248 downwards.
ATGGTTCAATAATACTTAAGACTACATGTTATTTAAAATTGAGGAAATTACTAACTTATAGCTAATTCCTGTGGTCACTGAAGTACCAATAAAGATTTGGTGCTTGATCAACAGAGTAAATATTGCAAGAATCCTCCGTTGTAAAAGCATTTTGCTCCTCCATTTTCCCAACTTGCTGGTGATGATTATTATAAGCCCTCATTGATGATGATGTAGAATTACTTGCCCTTGGATCCAATAACTGAGTGTATGTTGATGAAGACAATGACAAGTGATCCAAACCAGTATTATAAGATGATACTTTAGGCACTAATGGCTGATAAGTCAGAGTTGTACTGTTGTAATTTTCTTCATTCATCACTCCACTTGAATCACTATCTGATGAACCATCTTTTGAATCCACAAAATCTGAATTCAACCTGTTTCTGGGGTTCAATTCAAGAATTTCTTGAGGCCTTTGAAATGCAGGGGATAATGTTTCCTCTCCGAGCTTCTCTTTTAGTCCTTTTAGCTGCAATTTTGAAAAAAAAATCTCGACTGTTAGATAGAATATACTTTTATTTACTTAAATAATATTCATCTTGTTAATGCGTGGCGGTGAGATTCAATCCAAGGATATTTACTTACTCTGACACCATGTTGAAGTGTGATCATTTCATCATAAAGTTTAAGTTGTTAACAAGAACACACTTTTATTTATTTATTATTCATATTCTCTCACCAAGTATGACTTTACACTACTATAATATAAAGAAATGTGAAAGATTTTAATGCTTTACCTCAGTAATCAAGCCTTCTTTTTCTTGTTCAACTTTGTTATAATTATGCTGAAGAGCTTCATAATTGGCTTTGAGAATGTTATAATCTCTTTCTAGTTGCTTAGTCTTCCATCTTGCGCGGCGATTTTGGAACCAAATTGCAATTTGTCTTGGTTGCAGGCCTAATTCTTGTGCAATTTTAACTTTTCTGTCAGGATCAAGTTTGTTATCAACTTCAAATATTTTCTCCAGTGCTTGAACTTGATCCACTCTTAGTCTCCTTTTCTTCCCTGTTCCACATCCACCACTCTCTTCTATCCCATCTTCATCTTCTAATCCATCCAACATTGCCTGAAACTCATTGCTATATGCCAAATTCTCTGTATTTGTCTCTGTAATGTAAACACAAAAAGGGAAAGAAAAAATGATCAGTCCTATTGGAAGTTCATTGGACTCAGAAGCGGAACTAAAATTTTTAGTTTATGGTTTTTGAACCACAATTTATTTTTGCTTACTGGGGTTTTGGATAGATTTTTTAATACATATTAGATGAAAATTTAATATAAATATAGGGTTCGAGCCAAAGCTATAGAATTTTGTCTGACCCCGTAACTCTAAGGCTGGCTCTGCCCCTGATTGAACTCCACCCTTGGCCTAAACCAAGAAAAGAGAGGGGAAAAAGAATTTAGTTCTATACACTATTACCTTCTGTTGGATAAAGCAATTTGCCAGAAGAATCTGAGAAACTAAACCGCTTCATGATGATAGATAATTCTTCTCCTTAATGCTTTGTTTTTTCAAAAGCAGAATTGGACTGTGAGCGGATATGAAGAATTCAAGAAGAAGCTAAGCCAACTGACAAGACTTAGAAAATTGTTACTATGTGAAAATTGAAATTCTTGAATGAATTATCTCAATGTTATGGCCTGTTTGTAGTGCTGTTTAGAATAGTAAAAATTAGCTAAAACAAGAGAAAGATGTGGATATGAATAAAAGAAAGAAAGAAAAGGATAACTCAATAACAACAGATGAAATACAATTAAAAGGCAACAAATTAAAGGGACTTGCTTTTCATCATTAACCAATCAAACCATTAAATAAAATATTATGAAGAAGAAGCTAAGAAAGAGAAAAGAGACTCTGAGTGAGAGAAAGATAAAAGAGTTTATATGGTTTTTTTTCTCTCAAAGGTATGGACCAACATGTAATTTGATAGTGTATGCTGCCCAGCTATACCTTTTTTCCACAATAATCTTTTTTAATATTCTTTCTATTGGGAGTTTTGAATCCAATTGTCCAACTGCATGTATAGTATTTTCAAATCTTATTTCAGTGCAAGACAATCAACCAATTGTGTTTGCAACATACATAATTTTGCTATTTTAATATTTCCATTTGCATGAGAAACTTGGTGCATTTTACGAATTTTGTCAAGTTGTAATAGAAGATTTTGTTTTCATGATTTGAAGGTCTTTCGTCCAGTAACAAATCATACACTAGCGAACTTCAGTTGGTCAGAAGAGAACGGATACACTTCATCAATTGGACACAAGAATAGATAACATAGAAGTTTAATTTACTCATGACGTTATCATTGGCGATGGACAAAATTAACTCTGTGTTCTGCAATTTTGTGACAGTGTCCACATCTAGCCACCCATCATCCAACCTAGATAAGCATATACTAGTATACTAATAGAATCATGGATTATACTTATATATACTGAGTTTATTATTTTTATACAATCAAAGTATTTTAACAAGTTACTATAACTAACCACTTTTATTTTTTCAGATTATACTAGCTAGTCACACTTATTACATACAATTACTTACATTTATTCTTTAAACGGGTAATTGTATAAATATTTTTTATAATATTACTGTGTAAAAGTTAAACTCAAGAAATTGTACATAGTAATGAAACCAGTACACAGGTTCATGAGTGATCAGTTGCCGGAAAATTATACTTCGACGTATATATATGTTAAACAAAGCCCAGCAGGGGGCTCAGCCCATTCTCGGCCAAATTAGTTACAAAACAATATTGTATATATGGTATATATATTTGGAGTATATTGTAGTGTAAAGGTTACCTTAATTAGTGTTATACACCTACCATAATTATATAGTTAGAATTATGGTAGAATAAGGATTTAGAAGTAGAATAGGAAAAGGATTTTCCTATTATGGAAATATGTAACTTGTATATATAGCTATTAAATCAATGAAAATAATCAAGGGGATTATTTCTTTCATGGTATCAAGAGACTAGGTCTAAACAAAAGTTTTCTTCTCTCAAACTTTTTGTATCCTTGGCCGAGAACCCCCCCCCCTTCCCTCGGGTTTTTCTCTCCAAATATCTCGTCTTCCGCTCCCAAAAACCTCTCTTAAATTTATCCTCCTTCTTTGTTCTTTCAAATATGTCTAAGAACAATTTTCACCCTCGCCCTCACAGTTTCCAATATCAAGCTCGGTGTCCCTATTGTTCTTGAGATGGAAAACGTTCAATATGCAACGTGGGCGGAGTTGTTTAAAATTCACGCTATCTCGTATCAAGTTCTTCATCACATAATTCCTCCCGCTAGACCCCCCCTGCGGAGGATCCGAGGTGTGGATTACACTTGATGCTACCGTTCTTCGGTGGATATACGCCACTATTTCGGTGGACCTTCTACGACGATTATGGAGCCCGATACCACGGCTATGGCCGCATGGAATAGATTGCGTGACATATTCCAAGACAACCAAAGCATTCCGTATCGTCACACTCGAGCAGAATTCTCTCTCGTTCGAATGGACGTATTTCCGAACGTTTCGCATATTGCAAGAAACTAAAGGAATTGGCGGATCAACTCCGTAACGTTGGCGCACCAAGTAACAAATAATCGTCTAGTTCTACAGTTGGTTGCCGGTCTTTCGGAGGCCTATAATGGTGTTGGCACTCTCCTTCGCCAAAGCAACCCTCTTCCCGACTTCCATCAAGCCCGCTCCATGCTTACGTTGGAAGAAGCCGTTTTGGCTAAAAAGGCGGCTACGGAGCAAGTCCGATTGTCATGATGGCATCCTCTCCTAATCCTTCGGAGTTTTGTTAATAATTCGGGCCAAAACCATAATCATGGTGGCGGCAAGAATAATCGCAAGAATAATAACAAAAACCGCGGGAGCAAACGCGGTGGTAATGGTGGAGGTTCCGGTAGTCGGCAAAACGTCGGTGGGTCCCATCCAGGGAACGGTGGCCCACCGCCCCCATGGGCCCAAAGCGGTGGGGCCCATGGCGATGGAGCGATGGCGGTGGACCGTGGGCAAGCAGCCCATACCGGCAAAAACAGAAATTCCCGGCGGCCGGTGGCCGGCCAGCGATCCGAGCCCAATGCCCCGGCGGTGGCGGCCCACCGGCCGGTGGCCCAGCGCGGCGCGTGGGTAGCGATTACGGACCAGTGCCTAGCTCGGCAAGGAGTTCTTGGACCCCGACCTCCGCAAGCCCATCATGCAACAGCCCTACTCGGACCGATATCGAGGCCGCGATGCACACGTTGGGATTGACTCAACCGGACCAAAATTGGTACATGGACACGGGGCCACTACTCACATGACTTCCGACTCGTGTACTCTCTCATCTTATTCCAATTTGAGCACCCTCGGGGGATAATTATTGGTAATGGCAGTTCTATTCCAATTCTAGGGTATGGTCGAAAACGTTGTCTCCCCCCAATCCACCACTCCTCTTGAAAAATACTTTACATGCTCCTAAATTGATTAAAAATTTAGTGTCGTCCGAAAGTTCACGAATGACAATTCCGTTTCGTTGAATTTGATCCTTTCGGTTTCTCGTGAAGGATTTCAAGACGGGGAGTCGTCTCATGAGGTGTGATAGTAGGGGGATCTATATCCTATCATGCCGGTTTTCGTCCATCGAGTCCAGCCTTGCCATCAGCTTTTGCAGCCATCTCTCCTTCCATGTGGCATGCTCGTCTGGGTCATCCGGGATCTTCTATTTTATCAGTATTAGATAAAAATAGCTTTATTTCTTGTAAGGGTACGAGTCGTACTCCAATGTGTCAATCTTGTTCATTAGGAAAAAGTGTTAAGTTGCCATTTGTAGACTCCAATTCTCATACTTCTATGCCATTTGACATTGTTCATAGCGACTTATGGACATCTCCTGTTCTTAGTTCAATGGGTCATCGATATTATGTTCTCTTTTTAGACGATTATTCTAGATTTTTGTGGACGTTTCCAATTGCGAATAAATCACAAGTGTTTTCCGTCTTCATAAAATTTAGAGCATTCATTCGTACTCAATTCGAAAGAGAAATAAAAAATATTCAATGTGATAATGGGAAAGAGTATGACAATAGGGAGTTTCGAGAATTTTGTGCTACTCATGGGATAAATTTTCGGTTTTCATGTCCTCATACATCTTCACAAAATGGGAAAGCCGAACGCAAAATTCGTTCCATAAATAACATTGTCCGAACTCTCCTAATCCATGCCTCCATACCTCCGTATTTTTGGCATCATGCACTACAAATGGCCACTTACCTTCGAACATAATTCCGTCTAAAGGTCGACATATTCTTCCCCTCTCAAAATCTTATATAATAAGAACCCTTCTTATTCTCACCTTCGGATTTTTGGGTGCTTGTGTTATCCACTATTCCCATCCACAACAATTAACAAACTCCGGCTCGGTCTACCCCGTGTGTGTTTTTGGGTTATCCGTCAAATCATCGTGGTTATAAGTGTTTTGATTTATCCTCCAAGAAAATCATAATCAATCGCCATGTCATTTTTGATGAAACTCAATTCCCGTTTACAAAAGTTCATACTCCCGAACCTAAGTTGTATAATTTTTTGGATGACCAAATATCCCCGTATATTATTCGGAATTTTTCGGACAACTCCCGTGCCCAAAATCCCCCGGCCCACCGCCCGCCGGTCCCACGATATCATCGCCCCTCTTTGTTCCAAGAATCGGGAACAGTTCCGAAAATTGGGCCGGTTCGGCCCAATTTCGGAACCGGTCCAAACCGAGGAGCCCAGTTTTTACCGATTTGGGCCAAGCGGGCCCCATCGCTCTCGCCGGTCCGTCCCGAACCCGGAAAATTCCCAAAATTCACTCCATTCTTCCTCGAGTCATAGACCGGTCACTCGTAGTCGGCGGGGTATTTTTACACCTAAAAGACATTTTAACTTACATTCGGATGTCTCTAAATCCCCCTTGCCCCGCAATCCGGTGTCCGCATTAAATGACCCTAATTGGAAAATTGCTATGTGATGAATATAATGCTCTTATTGATAATAAGACGTGGGAGTTGGTGCCCCGTCCATATGGTACTAATATTATCGTGTCTATGTGGATTTTTGCTCACAAGGAGAATTCGGATGGGTCCTTTGCTCGGCATAAGGCGCGACTTGTTGGTGATGGTAAGACTCAAGCGGGTTGGTATTGATTGTGGTGAGACGTTTAGTCCGGTGGTCAAACCGGCTACCATTCGTCTTGTACTTAGCTTGGCTCTTTCAAAGACTTGGCCGATTCATCGGTTGGATGTCAAGAATGCGTTTCTACATGGAGATCTCAAGGAAACAGTCTATATGCATCAGCCGTTGGGTTTCGAGATCCCAACCGCCCTCATCATGTCCGTTTGTTGAAGAAGTCCTTATATGGGCTTAAGCGGTCTCCACGGGCCCGGTATACACGATTTGCGGATTTTGTTTCGACTATTGGGTTCACACACAAGCAGTCCGATAATTCTTTGTTCATCTACCGCCGTGGTTCATCATTGGCCTATATTCTCGTTATATGTGGATGATATCATCTTGACCGCCTCCTCCGATGCTTTGCGTCGGTCTATCATGGCCATGCTCGGTTCGAATTTGCTATGAAGGACTTAGGGCCGTTGAGTTATTTTTGGGGATTGCCGTCAAACGTCATTCGGGTGGCTTGTTTCTGTCTCAACGGAAGTATCCGCCGAGATCATAGAGAGGGTGGGATGTCATCCCGTAAGTCCACTTCCACACCGGTTGATGCAAACCCAAAGCCGAGTGCCGCAACGGGTGCACCATACGAGGACCCGACCCGGTATCGCAGATCTTGCGGGGGCCCTCCAAGTATCTTACCTTTACCGGACCGGATATTACATATGCGGTTCGACAGTGTGTTTATTCATGCATGATCCCGAGTTGAGCACATGAATGCAATCAAACGCATCATTCGGTATATTCGGGGGACACTAGACTATGGGTTGCACTTGTATCCGTCATCTACATCCACACTTGTCTCTTACACGGATGCGATTGGGGTGGGTGTCCGGACACCGACGGTCGACTTCGGCTCTTGTATGTTCCTTGGCAACAACTTGGTCTCATGGTCGGCAAAACGTCAAGCAACTCTGTCACGCTCCGGTCGAGGAGGCGAATATCGAGGGTAGCGAATGTGGTCTCCGAGTCATGTTGGCTACGTAATTTGCTTTTGGAGCTTCATTGTCCCATTCGAAGGCAACCTTGGTATATTGCGATAACATTAGTGCCATCTACCTTTCGGGTAACCCGTTCAACACCGGCGCACCAAGCATATCGAAATGGACATTCACTTTGTCCGTGAAAAGGTTGCAAAGGGTCAAGTTCGCGTATGCCATGTCCCGTCTCGTTATCAAATTGCGGACATCTTTACAAAGGGTCTACCGGCGGTTCTCTTTGAAGATTTTAGGGACGATCTCGCGTTCGAAAACCGCCCGCTATGATTTGTGGGGGTGTGTTAAACAAAGCCCCGGGGGCTCAGCCCATTCTCGGCCAAATTAGTTACAAAACAATATTGTATATATGGTATATATATTTGGAGTATATTGTAGTGTAAAGGTTACCTTAATTAGTGTTATACACCTACCATAATTATATAGTTAGAATTATGGTAGAATAAGGATTTAGAAGTAGAATAGGAAAAGGATTTTCCTATTATGGAAATATGTAACTTGTATATATAGCTATTAAATCAATGAAAATAATCAAGGGGATTATTTCTTTCAATATATAAGACACATACAAAGCTCTCGAGATTCAATCTTTAAGGTTCTTAACATTAAACCTACTATTTGTTGTAATTTTAGTATATTCTTACATATAAATTTATGTTTCGCCTAAAAAATATTGGTTTCAATGTCCCGATATTGTAACGTTGCATCCACCTCTATATATATAGGTCAAATATTACTTTTGTACTTACATATTCAATTTTGAATATCCCTTAACGAAATTCTTGATTTCGCTACCGATTATACACCTCTGGTTCGAATTATATATATTTACATTATATGTACACAGAGAGCCAGAGAGAAGGTGGGGGGTGGGTAGCAGAAAACAAGCAAGGGCCAGGCTGTTGGCATGGCAAAGGCAGAGAAAATATCACTGGGTGGCTAACTATGTATAATACTATAATGTATGTGAGAGCAGAATTGGCAACGTCGCCAACCTCTCTGCCAAAATAAACTTCTGATACTCGCAACCAACTTTCTCACGTGGTATGTTACCTCTCTCTATACATTGTTTCCAACTTAGGAGACCTGCAATTGATCACATGCATGCCCCTAATTTAATTTCCACTCTTTTCTTTCCATGTATATTATTATCTTTTGGAATTTAGATTCCAATGGGGCCTTTTTTGTTGTATACTAGTACTAATTTATGGTAAATTATTGTTCGTCCCATTTTTGTCTATTTCGTTATATGTTGCATCACCACCGGTAACAAAAAATGATTTATATGCCTTATTTTCTACAAGTACCATGTTGTAAATCCATTCATTTCCATCTATGTTTTTCCGATAGTAATAAGGTTAGATATATTGTCAGTATAATTTGTTTCATACTATTAGATCACTCAAACGATATCTAGTAAGTCTCCTTAAAATATGAGACTTATAATTCTAAAAAATAAGACAGATTATCTGTTATAATATATAAGGGTGGCCAGTGGGCCGGGACGGCCCGACCCCGGCCCCGTCACGCCCCGACCCCGTCCCGCCCCCACTCCACTAAAAAAAAAAAACGGTGGCGGGCCTCGAACTCGGAACGGGACAATGTCTTGTCCTGCCAGACCCGAGCCCGCCCCAGGCTCGCCCGCCCCGACCCCATCCCGAGCCCGACCCCGCCCTTTGTCTCCCCTTTGCAAATATGACCGTTGCACCAACGACCATTTTAGATTTTGGCCGTTGGACAACGGCCATTTTTGGCCTCCCCCCTCCCCCAACCCCCCCTACCCCTTAATATTTATTTTTAACCCATAAGTTATTATATTTACACTTTAACCCAATTTTCCAACTATAAATAACTCATTTTCTCTTCATCTTTCTCACAAATCTTCCTACAATCTCTCTAATCTCTCAATATATCTCTCTACAAGTCTACATTGTTTACTAAATATTCAATTTTATTTATTCATTTGGGAATTGGGAGTGAAGTTGGCAACTAGCTTGAGGATCTTCCATCTTCCATCGAGCAAAGTTTCAATTTTCAACCTCTCGATTACACGTCGACGTTACGTCGGCGTTTGGTACATTCGTTCCTTCATTAAATTATTATTGTCTGTTTATTTTATTTAGCACACTTAATTTTATTGTCTTTAATTATTTATTATCATAATTAAAATGGAAGGATTAAAAGGTATGTTTAAGGGTAAGGGTAAGGGTGCTTCTTCTAGTAGGGGCAACCAGGGCAAGGGTACTTCTAGTCATCTTATTCCTACACAGGATGATTTTGTTGATACTCAACATTTTCCTACAATACCATTAGATTTAGACCAGGAGCTATTTTCTGAAACTCATGAAGACTTTAATTTAGACGATGATCTAGATGATACACCCACTAATGTTGATGACAACACACCCACTAGTGCACCTTCAACTGAAATACCTCCTATTCCCCCTAGTATGAGACGAGGTCCAGCAAAACGACCATTAAAATCGGATGCATGGACATTTTTTGATAGGGACGTAGAGAATCAAGTAGCTATATGTAAAATTTGTAAAAATGTTTTAAAATTTAAAACTGGAAAAGGTCACGGTGGGACGGGAGGTTTAATTAGACACGTAGTAAGTGCTCATCCAGCTTGGTATGCCCAATACCAGGCTTCAAAACCAGGTGCGCAAACGCTCGCTCCATCGGGACAAGGTTCACATACCGACATCGTCCCGGACCAAGTACTGTGGTCAAATTAACCCTATGACGGGGGGAATTGTAGGCTCTAAATACAATAAACATAGATATAGGGAAGCATTATCAAAATTAGTTGTTGTGGAGGGTTTGCCTTTTTCATTTCCTTCATCTCCCGGTTTTATTCATTACATTATAGATATATATAATCCTGCTTTTAACGGTTTTGCTAGATCAACTGTTAAGAGAGATGTATTTAAATTCGGGCATGAATATCAACAATATTTACGTTTTTCATTATATCATTTTAATGGCAAAGTATCTATCACGTCTGATATAGGTCGTAGTACTAACGACCATGATTATTTAACTGTAACTTGTCATTTGATAGATTATAAATGGTCTATGCAAAAACGTATTTTAGCATATAGATATATAGATGATAGGCACACTGGTACTTTTATTGCAGATAATATTTATCAAGTGTGCCATTATTACGGAATAACCGATAAAATTATGACTATTACATTAGATAACGCTTCTTCTAACAATTACGCAATTATAATTTTAAAAAATAGTTTAACTCCATCTTTTCCAGATCATTTTCATATAAAATGCACGTGCCATATATATAACGTAATTGTAAAGGATGGTCTATCACTTTTTGAAGACATTCTTAGTAAAATACAATTTGCTATAAACTTTATTTCTAAAAGTAATAAAGTACAACATAGAAAAGAATATAAAAAAACTTGTCACGATTGTGGACTACCTTATAGAAAAATTCCACAAGAAGTATCCACTAGGTGAAATTCTTTATACGAGCAACTACTTGTTGCTTATGACTATAGAATACCTATAACTTTATTTTTTAACTCTCATAATAAAAATTCAGCTGATATGATTTTAGATAGTGATTGGGTAAAATTTTCTGAACTTATTGTATTTTTAGAGAAATTTTTTCAAGAAACAAAAGAATTTTCCGGTATATATTATCCTACTATTTCAACTATGTTGTTTTATATAACTCTAATATTTTTATTACTTAGTGAATATATGGAAAAACCAGCTTATACGGCAGCTATTAAAAAATGTTTACCAAAATAAAAAAATATTTTATTCCTATTCCCACTATTTATATTATTGGTTCTGTATTAAATCCGACTATTAAAATAGACGGTAGTAAATCACTAATTGAAACTATTTACGATTGTATAGAAGTACTACCACTTCCAAGTCCCAAAAATCTAAATCACCCACCACCTATTGAACAAACTAAAGAAGAAGTGTTGTCTAGCGTAGAAGACCAATGCAAAAAAATATATAGGTTTTATCAACAAGAAAATGCTAGTAACTTACAGGCTTCCATACCATCTTCTTCATCTTCAACACAACCTCACAAAAGACATCTTTTTTCGCGGCTAGTATTGAAAGCCTCTGAAATAGAATGTGCGGCCGTACCTCTACTACTAATCAAATTAGCGAGTTGGATATTTTTATTTTGCAGGGTTCTGTACCGTATCAAGAAGTTATCAATGAAGACTTGCTGAAATACTGGAGGGGGAATGAGAAGACCTTTCCGACACTTTCATTGATGGCTCGAGATGTTTTGAACATTCAAGCGTCATCAACTTGCGCGTCTGAAAGCGCTTTTTCTGCGCAGATATCCAATAGGAGACCACAAACACTCATTAGCCGGAGACAGCTTGGAAATTGCAGTATTATTCAGAGATTGGATACAAGCGGAGAAGGTGCGGTCAACCGGAGATCAACGAAGAAGAAGATGAAAACTACAACGAAATCTTCTCCAAACAATTATATGACCAAAAGACAACACTTAATCAGCGTCAAATTATTTGAAAGATGGAATTTGAACAATAAGTTTTAAGGTTTTCTTTTCCAAATTTTCACTCACAAAATTTCGTCTATGTCCAAAGCAGGACTTCAACTTTCTGTTGGAAATTTGTCTTTGGTGGGGAGGTGCGTCCACCCATATTTAATGAATTAAACACTAGGGTTCCGCATGTTGGAGTCTTTGTCTCTTCACACATGCATAATCTACTAAGTGAGTAGATGACCGTAGGGCCAAAAATAGTCTAATTTCATTGAGAAATGAAAGAGATATTGGTCCACGAAATAAGGTGTTTGAGGCATGGAAATATGGTGTGAGACAAATCTACCACATCGATGGGAAAATGAAGAATTGCTCTCTTTATAAGTCTCTAAATTGGCTAAGAGTTTGGGACCCTAAGGGGTAACCCATGTGTTTAAAGGAGGGAGGACTTAGATGTGCTTGGGTTCAAGGCTAAGCCCACACGCGCGCCGCCACCGCCCTCCCGTCCGGTCCGAGCTCAGGTCACGGGTCGTGGGATTCTTCTGATATTATCTCTTTGGACCCCAAATTGTTTAATATTTACAGTTTGGTCCCTAGAGTTTCTGGAATGTTGAATTTGGGAACGACGGAAGACAGAAAGTTTTTGCCTACCGTTGGAGTTGATTTTTGGGGGCGTTATTGTGCATTAACCAGCCATTACTTGGCTGATTAACTCCCTTTATTATTTGGTTGAATTACACCCTCCTTCAATGGCCATAAACAACCATTACTTGACAGTTTACTCCCTCCTTCAATGGCCTTAAACATCCATTTTTTTGGCAGTTGAGAAGTCCCCCCTTATGCTATATATTGGAGCTTTTTGGGCTGAATTGTGTGAGCAACATATACACAGAAAAACGAGACACACTATACACACAGAGACAAAACAGAAGAGAAACAGAAAGTCCAAAACGTGAGCAGAAACGTTGGGACGAAAACATAAACTTTTCCTTCCTTTTCCATTCTTCAGCAAGTCGTTTCGTATTTGTTTTCTTCGTCAGAATCAACCTATTTGCTTTGTAGTGTTGATTAGGTGATGTTTTATCTTGAGAGACTATTGCCCGTTAACGTAAAAGCATATATATGGGGCAATTTTGTGTTAAAGACAGAGTGTCATCACTCGACTCATCACACAGTTGTAACAATCCAGATTTAGTGTTTATTGATTTCAGGTTATCAAGATTCAACAACTTTGCGGCAGTTCTGAATATTGGCTATTTGTTTATCCTTTCGAACACTTGTAATAATTATTTACTTCCTGTACTGCTTTACAATATCCAACACTTTCAAATACTCTTTTTCAACTTAACTTTAATAGTATTACTTTTTGTCAAATATCAACCAAATTCATGATCAACGCTTAATGAATTATTCATAGATATATAACCCAAACTCGGAATTAATGTGTTGTGTCACCATCCTAATAAAAGCAAACTTTGAGAAATTGTCCCTAAAGGACTTGAGCATCGATCGATATAGTTGTACAAGGAATTTCAGGAAATGGAAATAGAAATATCTACCTATAGCATTTGTAAATAGAGTACTAGAAGTACTTACATCAAGTAAGCTTGCACGTGTCAGTAACATTCTTATGAAGGATTTCTTGGAAGACAAAATCTCATTGAATATTTTAAATAGTGTTTTCAGAGGCGTTTCGGGACGAGAAGACAAAATCTCATTGAGTATTTTAATTTTTAAGGAATTCTTTGTTCCAACATCTGATTTCTCGTATAGAACACCTCATTTATGGTATTTTTATTTTATGTCTAGAAACTAGATGCGCTACAGGTATCGGCCCTTCTTTAACATTGTAATTTCTATCTTAATTGTTTCAGCTTTTTTTTGTTGACGAAGGAACCCGCAGCCGCTACTCTCTCGAGTGCGCACAGGGTAAACCCCGGACTGACGCAATAGCCCGCAAATCACGTCGCCGATTAACCACACTTGGCAAGCCATGTGTGACAGGCTCAACCAAGAAGATTTATGCAGGGGATCGAACTCGTGACCTTGCGGTCCCGCGTTCTACTGCTACACCAACTTGGCTACCCTTGCGGGTTGAATTGTTTCAGCTTTGATAATAGTTTGCTTTGCTTATGTCAATGTACAGTGGTGGAGCCAGAATTTTTTAATTTGAGAAGGGGTTAATAACAAAGGTAAAGAAAATGTCTCTAGCAAGACTCAAACCCACAATAATAGGGCTAAACATTACGCCCTTCGGCCACCTGAAGATCATATTGTGTTAAGAATATTCAGAACTTATATCTATACATAATAAAACAAATTAATTATATATATACAATATAATTTTTCAAATTTTCTGATGTAGAGAATTCAGTTGAACCCCTGGGACCCATGTAGTTCCGTCCTAGCTTATGTTAACTCTTAAAGTGGTCGTGTAATGAAAAAAAATACAAAACAATCAAGCAAATAGTGACGCAAAACAATTCGGCTCCTTAAAAAGTCTCTGCAGTTTTTATTGTCAATGAGCATTGACTTTTTGCGCCTCTTTTAATTTAAAGCAACTTCAACTATGATCGAAATTAAAAGACATTGATCGGAAACGATCTTTCCCTCCAATTCCAAATATGGGTTGTTTAGGCAAACTGAATTTATTCAAATTATTTGCTATTTAGAAAGAAAAATGAAAAAGGCAACTCAGTGCAAACATTAGTGACTGATTCCGCAACTCAAATTCATGACTTATAGATCACACAAAGATAAATTTACCGTTGTTTCAAACTCCCTTCAAAAATTCATGCACATAGTACTTTTTTTTCAATCTACCCCTTTCATAATACTCTAATCAGTACAGAATTTTAAGTAAGATATTTAAGGGAGAGACAGAGGGAAATTTAAATAAATGCTCTTGAATTAATGTTATAGAATGTAGAGTTATAAGAAAAATTAAAAAATATAAATAATAGTATGAAAAAAAGAGTAATAATTGGCCGGGGAAATGATTACATACGGCCATATTTGAAAGAAAATTGTAAAATTATTGTGAGACATGCCCCTTGCTGGAAATTATATTGGCAGTGGGAGATAGAAGAATTTTTCCTACTATTTCTAAATCTACCCAAAATCATAAGATAATTATTGCTACATTCTTACTATTGATAGTTATTTTTATTTTTCTTTTTTCGAAACATACTATTGATAGATAGTCTCGTCACTTATTGCTCCAAAAGTACCCACTCATTTTAGAGCTCCCTCAACCGGATCCCACCAACGAGTAAAACCAAAAAATATAAAAGAAACAAAATAACAAAAAAATGTTTTATCAAAAAACCGAAGAGAAAAATCGAATCTAGTCGACAAATTATTTTTTTATAAATATTTTAATATATAAATCGAAAGAAAATTGATCCAAACCGAGAATAACTTTGTGTGATATTTGCTTTTGGTTTTAATAATTAAATTTTGAATAAGTTTATTTGGTTCTGGTTTTACAAAAAACAAAACCGCAAACATCCCTATGTTTTAGTAGTAATCATGTGCGGAGCTAAGACTTTCGGTTATGTGTTCGTTCAAACGTAGTAGCTTCGATCCAGACCTTGTATTTATCTTAAGATCGAAATTCATTAAATATTTATAAATTATTAATTTAGAACTTAGTAACTTAAAAAGACTAGAATTCAAAATCTATAAGCTTTAAATTCTAACTATGCCTCTGACATTGGTGGTATCTTAGTATAACCATTCCTTTTTCTGAAATACTCAACTATATGTACGTTCATAATCATACTCAATAGATGAACAGTCCATCTTATGTGACACGCAAATATTAACTACTCAAACATAGAAATGAAATTTGATTAACCAAGATGGATTTAGACAACACAACAGTCGTATATCATAGTCTTTGCCTAACTGAACTTTTAGCAAAGGAATAGTAAAAAATTTAAGGCTTAATTAGATGAATTTAAGGCTAATGAGAAGATAGATACAGTGCATCAACCATTTTTAGCAAAAGATAGAATTTTCACCTAATGTTCCCCATATGTTAGCAGCGTATATATAACTATCTTAATTAAGTGGGGAAGTTAATTAACTTCAATAATTGTGATTTGTGACCACGTTCATGATATATAGCTACCATTGTTGACTTTTAAATCGAAGCAGGTTTGGTGATATTTAACCAGACAAACACGAAGATATATGTGGTGGTCCTTCATTCATTTGACTGTCCAAAGTATTCACAAAAGAAAAAAAGTGGAAAATGTAAGTGTGAGGGGTTAATGTTTTTATATGTATGTATAGGTTTCTTTTGATTAAAATAATGATCCTCAATATAATGAGGAAATATCACGTTTAATCAAACGCCTAAATTATTTTATCATGTTTCATTTGGTACGTACGTAGGTCAATGGAAATTAAAAGAAAATGAGATAGCTATTGTGTCTAGTACTAGTAATAACGGAAAATTCCACTACTAAAAAAATATAATTAGAGACGAACAAATTTGGAAGCTAAACAACAAAATCTACTGTTAATCATGTTGAGCGACAGATTATCAAAAAATTATGTTAGCTATGAAAAATTTAACGACAAAGTTCGTAGTTAATCTCAACTTTTTTTTAATGTGCTAAACAAACGTAATCCATGATGGAGGGATACGTATGGATCGAAGAGAAGCTAAGGACTATGATCAGGCTTCTAGATTAACAAGTTTCTGGGAAAGGTATGTATGACATTTTAACAATTTCGTATTGAAAATAAAAAGTAGTGAAGTGTTATACAAGACCGAATGCAATTATACATGATAATGCACGTTTGAACTCGATGCAGCACAAACAAATGAATAAATATGTGAGATCTATATTTTCAATAAAACTCAACAATACATACAATCGACTTGGGATTGTCAGCCAGACAAAACAAAAAATAGAAAACTTAAAAGTTCTATAAGGATGTACATTGAAATTTAAAATTATTCAAAGCTGTGAACGTTAGGTAATAAAGGAATTACTAGAAGGCTATTAATTACACCAATGACGTTAAGCAACTGGTTATCATAAGCGCTTGTAAAAAATGTCTTTTAAATAATTTGAAGAGTCAAGTCCACTCAAATTTACCTTATGTTTAAGTATTTGGTTAAGTTTGATCCTTATAGCTCAATTCTCTTCTTTTTTTCTTGAAAAATAACTTAAATTCTCTATACGATAGTACTCTATTATTTAAAGTAACTTAATACTAATCACAATTACTTAAGTAGGGACCCCTTATTTTTTGTTAATACTTAATTAGTGACCTCAAACAAAGTTTATATCTACGTTGTTGGAACATGAACTTTCTATGTTTGACATGTTCCTACTTGATAGCCTTTAGCCAATTTTTTGCTTGTGGAGCTAAATACACATGTACTTTCTCTATAGCCTTATTTTTCTGCTCACAATTTAGGTTTTTGATGGTGGTATATTTGTCATTATAAACTTAGAGTAATCACTTTGGTACTCTTATTGATAAATACTTAAACTTCATGTTTGGTAAAATAATCACTTATCAAAATCTATTTTAGAAGTTCTCGTTTTTTGTTACTCCTCTGTTTAGGTGCCATGACACCATGTCAATGAACTGGTTGACTATATGAGTCCAGTTTGAATTACAGAGTGTTCAGACTATGCTCTTAATTAATCTTGAAAATATAGTTGTTAAGACTTCCACATCGGAAATGGAATGGAAACATGAATTTCTTATATGGACTTGGACAATCATGACCCTACAATTCTTATATGGACTTGGACAATGCTCCAAACTCTCTCTTCCGCCGCCCTTCATCTCGGAATCCGAGACTTGGCCACAAGGCGATTTTTTCCCCTCCCCTTATAAGTTAGCTTTTGGGGTTGAGTTAGGCCCAAAATCCATTCTTTACATGGTATCAGAGTCAGACTCATTCTAATTCTTTTTTCGTCGATGTTGGGCCCCAAAATTATATTGTACATGCTCCAGTTAACGAGGTCTGGGCGTGCGGGAGAGTGTTAAGACTCCCACATCGGAAATGAAATGGGAACATGGACTCCTTATATGGACTTGGACAATCATCACTCTACAAGCTAGCTTTTGGAGTTGAGTTAGGCCCAAAATTCAACAATAATAATCATGTCCAACTTGTAATTTAAACCATATTTAATATTAATCCTAGACTCCTAGCAGACATGAACTAGGGCGGATAGATTTAGTCTCAAATTACAATCTTTGAAAAAAATGGGTACCGTTGGTCACAATTATTAATGAAGTCTAACATTAAAGGAATAAGACATACTTGCACGTAATATCCAAAAATAAAAGTTGACTCATGATATAGAAAGAAAGGGATGTTTTGTCGTTCATATTGCTTTTTAAATTAGCACATAAACTGGCGTTTTCATAACATATGAAATATCGGACGTCATGTTTAATAATCACAAGGTCCCGAAAAATACTTTCCTTAAACATGTTTTTCAAAAAGTAAGTTCATTTTTATATTTAATATTCAAAAAATATATTTTTTATGGAATACATTCTCACCAAAAGAGAGGATTATTTCCCACTTTTGCGCGTATGTCAATATTTCCCTTCACAGTTTTTTTTTTGGGTATAACATCTGCTAAGACACTAAATTCTATTCTCCAGTAACTGTACTTATAGTATTAATTACATAAATCAGATTCTAAGTGTTAATGCTAAGTACCAATAATACGTTTGGTGCTATAATGTGCAGTCCATAATGTTTCATACTCGATAGGTATTATTTTTTCTTTTTAGCCATAAGACGAGTAAGGGTTCTTTCTAATGGATCAAATTATCAATTTTGGAATGAAAAATCTTTTTTTTGTTCTCAAACGAGGCTAAAGGTGCGAATAATGATAAGATTTGATGTGATCTCATGATGTTACTTGAACTAATTAATTTTTCAACTGACAAATATAAAAGATTATATTAGGGTGTGTTTTGATATATCCTCTTTATTTAGATTGCTTTTCGTTTTAAGAACTTTATAACAACACCTCTAGGTAGCAGTAAAGTCAACACTGATGGGATTACACCGAACATTATTGTTATTGTTGTCGTAAGTCGTAACTAACACATTTCCACACTCCAAATCCAATTACAAGTGCACAAAGCAAACTTCGTAGTAACATATATGTGAACCAATTGTACTTCTTTCCCCCTTTTCCTTTGCTTTCTTTGAGTGCACTAAAGAAATTACTTGGCATCATGTCTAAGTTTAACTCACAGAAGAAAGTTTTTATGTAGTTGGACACCACATTAAGCAAAATTCTGAAATTTTTCTTTTTTTTTTCTTTCGTTCTTTACAACTAATCACAGCCATAACTTTTTGCTTTCGTTCTTTTGTTTTGATGAGTGCGGTACAAAGCTCTAGGTCGAAAAGTCAGGAGACAGAATATTTTCCTTGGACTTTGCCCAATCAGTTGAACATCATAATCATCTTAGTCGGTAAATAAGCTTCCCATTTGCTTTGGAGTTTGGACTCAAGTTGTGACGCCATTTGAGAATTTGAAATTTATAAATTCTTACAATAATTTTAAATTAACATATACAGTAATAAGTTAATAATTGAGTTCACAAACAGATTTTTATCTCTTTAGTAAATTTCTTATTACATAGACAGATTATGACAAATTATTATTGTGTTGACATGAATCAATAGGTTACACAGTAGATCCACCCCTGATCTGTTGAGACCAAAAAAAAAAAAGGGGGGGGGGGGGGTAAGGGGGTGAGGGGGGAGGGTAGAGTATGTAATAATGGAGTAAGTCCAGTCTAACTTTTAATATCACTGGGATCAAGAAACTCAAGAATGACTTTCTCCGTCACTGAATAGCTGTGCCAGTTCAAACTCATTTTCAGATATTATCAGTCACAACCTTCCATGTAGCACAATTTTATTAGTAATAGGACAATCCATTTTGGAGCATAGGAAGGGCCAGTGAAAAAAATGGTAATTTTCATTTCCTTTGACCCTCAATACAAAATTTTCTAGGACAACAATAACACTTCATATAGTAGACTAATTTCTTTCAGCTAGGAAGAATGAGGAAAGAATAACACCTATTAGTTAACAAAAAACTCACATTTCGTCTCTATAAATTTTTCTTGAATTACTGTCCTCCCGTAGCAGCATGTTAGCACAAAATACTGGCTGCTCTTGTCGTCAATTCTATATATCTAAGTTCTTCAACTCCCCCATGTAAAATGTTTATAATTACTGCTTCACTTCTTGATTTTGTGTATCTTCTACTTTATTGGGGAGTGACGAAAATGGAGCACTGCAGGACGAGATGTCAATGCCAGCAACCTCCATGGCATTGCAGACCCATTCAGGAACATCGCCTTGCGGGAACTACAGGTCAAATTTAAGAAGTTATCACAATTTGCAGTAACAAATATTTGTTTTACTAATTTAAGATGCACACAAAACAGATAAAGGTTAAACTTAAAGAAGTTGTGCCCATCAGATGCTTTTTTGATAAACCAGGAGAAGTGCAT
The DNA here is from genome assembly GCA_034509755.1 of Anisodus tanguticus. Taxonomy (NCBI): domain Eukaryota; kingdom Viridiplantae; phylum Streptophyta; class Magnoliopsida; order Solanales; family Solanaceae; genus Anisodus; species Anisodus tanguticus. The sequence continues at coordinate 10,170,978 of CM067553.1, read as the reverse complement.
AGTCATCGAAATCATTGTTTGTAGTGAAATTATTCTTACCATTTTCTGTAGAAACTGGCAAACAAATCTGCAAAATTGAACAAACATGTCAAACGATCAGGTAAAAAGAATAAAAGAAAATCAGGTAAAAAGAAGCAATAGATAAGAGAGCGGAAAATGAACATGAGATAGTGATTCATCTTGACGTGCAAGAAAAGTGATAATGTCGAGAAATCTGATAATAGTGAGGGGGAAATCTATTCAGAGCTAGAGGTGAACATACTCTGGAAACCGTCCTTCAACAATTGAAGAGTGCAAGCCTCTGCTAAGCTGCATAATTTCAATACCTCTAAGTCATGGCTGAGCTAATAAACAAATGAATATCTTTAAAAACCTCAGTGTTGGTACCTTCATCATATAGTATAAGTTGTGATATGACAGAAGTTGAGATCCCATGGCATCTTTTGTGACAAGGCAATGAATGTAAGCCCTCGTATACGTTTTACAGACCTGTCAAGAGATGACTGGTATTTCAAACGGTGTATAAATGGAAAATAAGACAATCAATAGTCAAGCACCGTCTATTTCACTTTACCATACAGTCACATGTGGGATCAATAGGACGCATATCATCTTCCATTGCCTTGTGTTTAAGTCTTAGAACTCCCTGCATCATGCCACAATAAGAGAAAAAGCATTATTCCACTTCAAAATGAATGATGGATGATATTTTCATCATAAATTGTTTGAGTTTGATTTTCAGTACCCAAGTCTACGAAACATTGCGAGGACAATTTCGAGAACAGATTTCAGGGAAATAAAAAACAAATCGTAACTCAACAAAAGAAAGATAAAGTCAGATGTAAATTAGAGGAAAAACAGAAAGACTATATATATGTACAAATTTTGAGCAGCACAGCATGATATAAACTATATGACTATTGATCCACAACATGCTTTTCGTCTCTCTTAGTGGTTTACAGATCAGACAAGATTTCCATATAGATCAAGAATACTCAAAACATTGGTGTTGGGTTAGAATATTAGCAGTTATAGATTTCTTATCATGCAATCTGAGAATTAGTATTCTATGGGTTTTAAAAGAATGTTTACTGTGTGATCTCCAGAATCAATTAAGTGATGAATATTCAGAGGTAGTGGGCAGAGAAAATAAAAATTACCTCAGGTACAAGAGCTGTGCCAAAGCGAGCGGTACGAGTAGGATAGACACAATCATACATGTCAGCACCTAAAGCACTGCACACCACAATGTCTAGTGGGTAACCCACCCCCTGGAGTACAGCAGTCGAGATATCAGAAGCCAGAAGGCATCACATATAAAACTGGAGAATATGAAAATAAATGGCATCAAATTAAATCTACCAAGGAACATCATAAGAGTGACATATACCATTACATATCGTGGTTTATGCTCAGGCAGTGCAGCAGTACACTGAGCCACGACACGCCAAAACGAGTCTTTATCTTCACCGCCTGCAAGACCACCAATAGCATAGCTGTCACACAAGTAAACCCGGTCATTTCACTCAGTTGATTGTTGAACCTCAATTCTTCTAGTTTGGTTTGTCTGGTAAGCTGGCTTTTGAGTTTTATAAGTTAAAAGAGGAACACAAATGTGTATATATACACTTTAAGGGTTCCACATACAAGGTGATGAACATTTATGATAAAGTGGACATATTCAGAACTATGAACATACCCAGGCAAATTACGTTCCACTAAACCTCTGACACATATATCCCTGATAGAAACAAACAAAAACAAAAAACAAAAAGTTTGTCAGATGAGATATAATTATGTAAACGATAAAGTAATCTCGGAAGCAACATGGATGTTATAATGTAATCACCTTAATACAGGATCTAAACCACCTTGCACTATGCCAAAGAGATTCTGCTCATGTGGTCTCTTGTGCGCTGCCAATAACAAACGAAAACATGAAAAACGCAAAATGAGAGTCTGGTCGAAGTACATCAGCAATTTTAGCTTAGAAACTCTAAATTTAACACTAGAAAGAGAATCCTCAAGAGAACTTTGAGAAACAGTTTACAAAGAAAAACTTCACAAAATCCATGTTTCACCGGGAACCTTAGTCAACTATCTGTAAATAAAGTGTTTACTGGACTTAACCCTTGTTAAGTACTGCTAGTTGATATCATAACATGACAAATGGGGTATAATATTTTAGGACTATTTTACATTCAATAATAATTTCATCCAACTCTACCCCTAACTTATCACATCTACCATCAAATATGAGCCAATTCAGTCTTCATCATCGAAGTGTGCCAAATTAACCAAAAGCTAACGGCTCAATTGTTTTCAAATTCCTCCCCCTTTCCTGGGATTCGGCCAAACATCAGAACAAGAAGTAGAGAAAATCCCTAATTTATAGCTGGTCGTAATCCAAATCATATAGAGATTATCTTTTGCCCACCGAATGTGATTAATGATAAAATTCAGTAAGATAAATAACCACATCGAGATGTACATCCAGCTCATCATCTTACCTGATATGCACCTATCTATCCAACGAAGAGTTCGATACATAGCCTCTTCAATTCTTGGACCTGTGATAGTAGTTTTCACGACATCATCGAGAGCCATAATGATATCTGCACCAATTCTGTTCTGCAATGGATTGAGCAAGTCAGCAATTGAAAAAATCAGTTGTAAAGGGCTCCTCAAGAAACATAAACTGATAAATCTCAGGCCAATGAAAAGATACGATACAAGTAATGACTAATCAGCAGTAGTATTGGGACTAGATGATATAGAAGCAAAAGCTCGGATACACATGTTGTCTGTTCAGCTGAAGTTATGCAGCTAGACTAGACACTAGTAAATGCAGTACAACAAGCGGAAAAACATCACATGATATAACCTGTCCAATTACAAAGGATGAACAGAAGTGTACACGGTATGCAAAACCTATCAGACAAAAAAAAGAATAAGCAGGGAACACAGGACTACCAATAATTGGCTCTCACAGTGTAGTAGTAATTTTGTGTCTAGTACATTAGGACTAGGTGGTGTAAAAGAATCCCTGAAAATTGTATGGATTTTGTTATGGACTTATTGACTCCTTATTTTGATAAAAAGGAGCAGTAGTCTTCTGATATTTTTACATCTTAGCCCTTTGTTGGTGATATTAATGAATAAAATCTTCAACTTAAGCATGTCAAATTTCAACGAGATGTTCATAATGATTGGCATATAATGTTTCCAAAGATTGCACCAGTTTATAGCTCTCGGTGCTTGCAGATACAGTTGAGAGACTTTGAGATGAAACATAAAGTTTGATTAAACATCTAACGTCAAGAAGTTTAGTTAAACATCTGTAAACAAGAGGGTATTCCTGGCTCGAGCACAATCTGCTTGCAGAGAACTGAACTGTGGAGAATAGAAGCACACACGTCTTGACACAATTTTGTAATGAATAAACGATGTCTGTGAAGATTGCACCAGTTTGGAATTATTATACACTCTGCTTGCTTGGAGTATGACTTTGAGATACAAATATAGTATTGTACAAGACCTATAAATAACAGAACATCTACATCCCCTAAATGTACCTACTTGTATCTGTATCGACTCTTCAGGTGTAAGGAGCATTGGCTTTCCATCCACCGGTGACTGCAAAAAGGAAGTGACAGAATTGAACCACATGAAACATAAGAGTTAAGGATATGAAATAAAAAAGGGAAAGTAGAAAGAGAATACCTGAAATGTGACACCCTTCTCTGTGATATCAGCCAAATGCAACAAGGAGACCTACAACCAGAAAGGTTTAAGCTCATTTGACATCTACTGCTCTTCAAAACAACCAATGTTTTCATTGTCAAACAATACATCATATAAAACAAAGCATTCCATGTGTGTTTCATAAGACACTAAACTACTAGCTTCGCAAATTTTACAAGACATGCATGGAATGCATAAGCATAATGACGAAACAATAGGGCACAAAGGCGTATAGACCTCCTGATGAACCTAAATAAAGATGGTTAAAAATTTTCAAAACTAAAAATCTTAAGTGAAAATTGAGGAAACAGAAGTGTGATAGACTACCATTTGAAATCCCCCAGAGTCAGTAAGTAGTGCCCTCGGCCAATTCATGAACTTATGAAGACCCCCTAACTCATCAATGAGCTCAGAGGTAGGACGTAGCGCCAAATGATATGTGTTTCCGAGGATTATTTGGCAACCAATATCCTCAAGTTGATTGGTGGTCAAACCCTTTATAGTACCTGTGAATATGAAAAGTTTAAATGTGTAAAAAAGGGCAGCCCGGTGCACTAAGCTCTCGATGTGCGCGGGGTCTAGGGAAGGGCCGGACGACACTGAGAAATGGTGCAGGAAACAGAAATAAATAACTGCTAAGTATTACAACAAACTGAAATTACAATAAACTTGAAGAAGAAACTGGAACAGTTTTTGGTATGCTGAGTCGAGTGATGGCACTCTGTCTTTAAGACAAGATTGCCCCGTATGTATCCTTTCTACGTCCTGGACAATTGTCTCCCAAGATAAAACAACAAATGAACAATTGAGCAAAGGAAACTCAAGTGCTACCTTGAAGAATTTTGAGTAATGAAATGATGCTGGAAGATAGTGGGAATAATCTGATTCGTTTGTATGTTTCTATGTGTCTCAACAATTGTGCAAAGGCTCCTTTATATAGTTGAAGGAGAGGACTTACCAACTGCCCACATAATTGTTGTTACTGCCCAAGTAATGGCAATTATGAAGGTAGTAATTCACCAAAATAAATGGTGAATTGATGTGCAACGGATTGGCATTTAGGGAGAGTAATTCAGCCAAAATAAATGACTGAATTGAGTGCAAAATAAGGCTCTGGTTGACGTTCCAGAAACCAACAGCAAAGTTCTCTGCCCAATTTTGACTTTCTTGAAACTTCAGGGACCAAACTGTGAATATGAAACAATTCTGGTCCAAAAAGATAATATCAGAAGCACAGCCCGTGACCCGGACCGGACGGGCGGGAGGCGGCGGCACGCATGTGGGCTTATCCTCGAACCGAAGCACATCTAGGTCCTCCCTCCTTTAAACACATGGGATACCCCTTAGGGTCCCAAACCCCAAGCCACCTTTGAGACTTATAAACTAAACAAATCTTTCTTCCCCCACCGATGAGGGAGAATTGGTCTAAATACCACACTTTTCCACGCTTCAAACACCTCACTTCGTGGACCAATATCTCTTTCATTTCTCAATGAAATTTGACGATCCTTGGCCCTACGATCATCTACTTACTTAGTAGATTATGCACGTGTGAAGAACCGGATTCTCCAACATGCGGAACACTAGTGTTTAAGCCATTAAAGTTGGTAGGACGCAACTCACGCCAAAGGCAAATTTCCAACAATCCCATCTTGAAAGAGATTTTGGCGCACTCACATGGTGCCTTTTCATTTCCAGCAATATTTCAGCGGACCGATGTTAAATAAGGAGAGGTAGCTTCAGCTTTGAACCTTCCATAGTTAAATACCATCAGACTTACTTACTGCGCGGTGAACGCGATGTCTTGAACCGTCAGTGTCTAGTGTAAGTCAAGTCAATAGTACCAACACAACAAATTCTCTTACTCTCTTCTTCGTAATGTTTTGTCCGTTGTGGCCGTGGACAACTTCTTGGATTCTTAAGTGCGTTCATTTGAGGCGGCCGGTCCTCGCACTTAAATAGGTAGTCTCCTACAAGGTATCCTACTATACCCTATTTCACAAGTGTTAGGAACCATTAAAAGTTTCCCCAAACCTAACCTCAATTGTTGAGGATCATTAAAGGTTTTGAAAACTTAACCTTTACCCATACTGCAGATAGCAGCACTTAACGTCTATCACGGGAACGACTTTGGATTTGGTGTTTCTCTACAGAAATCACTATCCGAAGTGCTCATGCTTCTACCGAAGCGATCAACTGAACCTTTACAACTTAGTTTTCCCATTGAACCAAGTTACTGGGATCTCCAGTCAGTAAGGTTGGGTTACCACCGTATTGGTCCTTATACTTTGGGTTTTAAGCCCATTCCCTTAGACAGGCAGAACATCTGATACTTGGGTAAGCCCTTTGTCAGCGGGTCTGCTATATTACCCTTTGACTTTATGTAATCAATGGATATTATACCTGTGGTGATCAGCTGCCTAACGGTCTTATGCCTCCGTCGAATATGACGAGACTAGCCGTTGTGCATAGCATTTCGTGCCCTTCCTAGAGCCGACTGACTGTCGTAGTGGATCATTACCGAAGGTACGGGTTTGTTCCAACACGGAACATCCTCTAAGAAGTCATGAAGCTACTCAACTTCTTCTCCTGCTTTGTCTAAAGTGATAAACTCCGATTTCATTGTGGATCGGGCGATGCAAATTTGCTTAGAGGATTTCCAAGACACAGCTCCACCACCAATTGTAAATACATACCCACTGGTGGACTTGGTGTTCTCTATATCAGATATCCAGTTTGCATCACTGTACCCCTCTAGTACAGCTGGTTATCTCGAATAATGTAACCCGAAAGTTAACGTGTATTTCAGGTATTGTAATACCCGATTCAACGCCTTTCAGTGATCATCACTCGGATTACGGTTAAACCTAGCCAACTTATTGACTGCATAAGCAATATCAGGTCGGGTGCAGTTTGTTATATACATCAAACTACCGATCACCTGTGCATATCGCTCCTGGTATACGGGTGCACTAAGATTTTTATCAAGCTTTTGATTTGTATCCATTGGTGACATTATCGGTGAACTGTCAAACATCTCGAACTTTCTCAAAACATCCTCGATGTAGTGAAACTGAGATAAGACCAGTCCGTCAAACGTCTTAGAGATTTTTATCCCTAAGATGACATATGCGATACTCATATCCTTCATGTCGAAGCATTGTTTCAACGTGTTCTTAGTCTCTAGGATTACCCTAGGACTGCTTCATGTGATCAACATGTCGTCTACATACAGGTATATCATAACAAACGAGTCAGAATTACCTTTCATGTAGACACATTTGACACATTCATTAATGGCGAAACCCTTCGATAGTAGAGTACTATCAAATTTTTCGTGTCATTGCTTCGGGGCTTGTTTCAGCCCGTACAGAAATTTGACAAGCCGACAAACTTTCTGTTGGAAATTTGCCTTCGGCGGGAGTTGCGTCCTACCAACTTTAATGGCTTAAACATTAGTGTTCCGCATGTTGGAGAATCTGATTCTTCACACGTGCATAATCTACTAAGTAAGTAGATGACCGTAGGGCCAAGGATCGTCAAATTTCAAAAGGATAAACAAACAAGTCAATGTTCAGAACTGCCGCAAGCTTGTTGAGTCTTGAATCTTGATAACTTGAAATCAAGAAACACTAATTCTGGATTGTTACAATTGTGTGTTGAGTCGAGTGATCGCATTGTCTTTAAGACAAGATTGCCCCGTATATATGCTTTTACGTTAAACGGACAATAGTCTCCCAAGATAAAACAACACTTTAATCAACACTACAAAGCAAATAGGTTGATTCTGACGAAGAAAACAAATACGAATCAACTTGCTGAAGAAATGGAAAAGGAAGGAAGAGTTTTCTATTTTCGTCCCAACGTTACTGCTCACGTTTTGGACTGTGTTTTACTCTTCGATTTGTCTCTGTGTATATTTATGTCTCACTGTTTTGTTCACTTTCTGTATGTATATTGTATCACACAATTGCGCCAAAAGGCATCAATATATAGCATAAGGGGAGACCTCTCAACTGCCAAGACATGGCTGTTAATGGCCATTGAATGAGGGAATTAAACAACCATTACATGGTTGTTTATGGCCATTGAAGGAGGGTGTAATTCAACCAAGTAATGGTTGTTAATAGAGGGAGTTAATCAGCCAAGTAATGGCTGGTTAATGCAGAATAACGCCTCCAAAAATCAACTCCAACGGTAGGCAGAAACTTTCTGCCTACCGTCGTTCCCAAATTCAACATTCCAGAAACTCCAGGGACCAAACTGTAAATATTAAACAATTTGGAATCCAACGAGATAATACCAGAAGAAGCCCAAGACCCAAGACCCACGACCCGAGCCCGGACCGGACGGGACGGGCGGGCGGCGGCGCGCGTGTGGGCTTAGCCTTGAACCCAAGCACATCGAGGTCCTCCCTCCTTTAAACACATGGGTTACCCCTTGGGGTCCCAAACCATTAGCCAATTTAGAGACTTATAAAGAGAACAATTCTTTCTTTTCCCACCAATGTGGTAGATTTGTCCCACACCATATTTCCATGCCTCAAACATCTTACTTCGTGGACCAATATCTCTTTCATTTCTCAACGAAATTTGACGATTCTTTGCCCCACGGTCATCTACTCACTTAGTAGATTATGCATGTGAGAAGAGACATCCTCCAATATGCGGAACCCTAGTGTTCAATTCATTAAATATGGGTGGACGCACCTCCCCATCAAAGGCAAATTTCCAACAATCCCCTCTTGAAAGAGAGATTTTGGCGCGCATACATGGTGCCTACTTTCAGCAATCTTTCAGCGAAAAGATATTGCATCAGGAGAGGTAGTTTCTGCTTTGAACCTTCCCTAGTTGAATACCACCGGACTTACCGTGCGGTGAACGTGATGTCTTGAACCGTCAGTGTTTAGTGTAAGCCAAGACAATGATACCAACACAATAACTCTCCTTATTCGTTTTCTTATAGTTTTGTCCGTTGTGGCCGTGGACACACTTGGATTCTTAAGTGCATTCATTTGAGGCGGCTTGTCCTCGCATTTAAATAGGTGATCTCCTACAAGGTATCCTGCTATTAGAGATGGCAGTGGATCTTGGATCCGGTCCGGATCCGGTGGATCCAGATCCATTTTATAGGATATGGATCTTTAAAATTTGGACCCGACGGATCCGGATCGGACCCGGATCCATTTCTGACGGATCGGATATGGATCTGGATCTTGTATTTGAGATCCGTATTCGGTCCAGATCCGACCCGTGGATCCGTTTTTTATTAAATATATTCATAATCTAGAATGTAATTTTATAAGTATTTTCTTAAAATTGCTAAACACATACTTGCAAGTTTAATTCTCAAAACAAGTTTAATTTATCCCCGTGTTAACTCAAAAACCGAAAAATAAAGAGGTAACTTCGATAATAAAATCAATGTTATATTAGTGAATGACTAACATCTCCATAGACAAGTAGTTAAAATTATATTCACTTCATTTGTGAAGATTCCAAACACATGCAAGTTCTGCATTGTGGAAATACTAGTCAGCATTTTCCACAACTATTGTCATTGTCTAACAATTTCAATTAATAGCTCACAATCAAAACGAGACAACGAACAAAATATCTCATATGAACATTTCAAAATTATAACATAGTAAACTGTTAGCTAAGTAAAAATCGTTTGACAGTTCAAAAAAAAATCTTAGCAAGGCAAAATTTTTTACATGTGGATCCAGATCCGATCCGTGGACCCGGTGGATCTGATGGATCCGGATTTGGATCTGATTTTTATGGACCCGACGGATCTGGATTCAGGTATGAAAAATAAATCTGGATCCGAATCTGGATTCAGGTATGAAAAATGAATCTGGATCCGGATCTGGATTCAGGTATAAAAAATGGATCTGGATCTGGATCTAGTAGGATTCGGTCCAGATCCGATCCGTTGCCATCCCTACCTGCTATACCCCACTTCACAAGTGTTAGAAATCATTAAAAATTTCCTCAACCTTAACCTCAACCGTGTGAGGATCGTTTAAAGTTTTGGAAGCTTAACTTTTACCCACCATGCAGGTAGCACTTTAATGTCTATCGCGGGAACAACTTTGGATTCATGTTTCCTTACAGAAATCATCATCTGAAGTGCTCTTGCTTCCACCGAAGCGCTCAACTGAACCTTTTTACAACTTAGTTTTTCCATTGAAGAAATTGGAGATGAGAAGACATGGATAGAAGCAAGACCCAATTAGATTAAATTTATGGGCAAACTTGAATATAATCCAAACCCTCCCAATTTAATCAACAACATATACTTATTTGAAATTCAACAAAAGTTAATCAATTGAATTCACAAATAAATAATTCTATTGAAAATCAATGGAAAAAGTTTCATAGCCAACAATGGAATCCACCATAATTAACTATCACTAACACTAGATTAACTCTACAATAATCCTACCAAATAAACTAATACTCATTTAGAGTAGTCATTTCAATTCATCAAAACTACATAATGAAATAACAAATGTAATATTTGTACTGTTGGAAATTTACTAAATGTGAAAATAAGTATATCCCATTAATTTATGACTCGAACTATTGGGCCCGCACGTCGGAAACGTCGTTTGCACACACGTGCACACGTAGTGTCAAGTATCGCAAATTTCATTAGTGAAAGAGATATTGGTACGTATGTAATACGTTTGAGACATAGAATTATGGACGGTTATTGACCAAATGACATAGTATTCCACGTTAGTAAATGAAGGAAGAAGTGTACAAAGTATAAAATTAAACGAGTCGGAAATCGCCGCGGAGCCGTGAAGGGCTGTGGCGCCACAACCGTCGGAGCCGCGGCGCCTCCCAGGCTGCGCCGCGGAGCAAATTGGCTGGTCAGCTATTGGAGCCGCGGCGCTGAGGAGGCAGAATGCTGCGACAGGATGTAGTTTTGGCTAGACATGGTTACCAGATCATATATGAGACGACTTCACTATCTTTTTCAACCAAATAAGACCTAAATCCTATACTTTCAACCTACTTATAACACAAAGTATCAATAGACTGCTGGCTCTAATTGTTAAGGTTTGTCAAATATCTAAAAAAAAAAATTGACTATAGACTCGATACAATATAACAAATTATAAAGGGAGAGAGAGAGCTTCCTGTCGATCAACTCCTAACATACTCTTACCTTGAGTGCCAACAGGCATGAAAAGAGGTGTCTGGCATTCATAGTGAGGGAGTATAAGCCGAGCTGCACGAGCACGATTAAATCTCCCAAGGATCTGGCATCAAAAGATTTAGGCACAGTTCTTTAGTGGGGTAACATCAACTAATTTTTTTGTAAAAGATAGAAAACTTAGGGATACTAGTTACATCGCTATGCCATTTTAGTCGCAATAAAATATAACAGTTGATGCCATATGTAAAATTGCAATCAAACTTTGCCTAAGTTATTTGGATATGGTTAAAAACTGGCCTTTTCGGACAAAGTTGTGTCACTTAAACTAGCTTCCTCGTCCTCCTTCATCAACCGAGCTTATTAAAGGGAAGTTCGTGGAAGGGCCGCACCCCAAGGGGTGTGATGTAGACATCGACTGAGCTTATTATTGTGTTAAAAGATTGCAACTTCAAATTCTCAATCCTAGATTGATGGTTCACGGTGTTTTGATGAGTACCATCGATCCAAATCCTCATATCAAGAAAATCTATTTATACTACAATAGAAGTAGTAATAATGTTCTCGTACTAATCCCTATTACCAAGCAACATAAGCATACTGTACAACAACTATGCCTCAACATCCATTCTCTCCATTCGAACCTACTTATTTTCCATACTCAATAGTTTGTTATTTTTAAGACAAATTACAATTTGCCAAAATTCAAGAATCTAGTTTCATAAGTGCACAATAGAGTTTTGTATGCTAAATGCTGTTAGCAGCTTCTATTTGTATGAAACACCCAAAATCTCTGAAGTAAAAATAATCAAAGAAGTTCACCTCGAAACGAAGTGCCATTAATGCCGCTATATCTTCCACCAGGGTCAGTAGGTCATAACTGAAACCGCAAAACACACAAACTTCAGTTAAAATTTCAACTCTAATACACAAACTTTAATTCCAGAACCTAACATAACATGTCACCAAAGCAAAAGTGCATTGTAGCTCGGGACTAACAAGAAAAGACGTACATATTATGCGAGAGAATGAATGATTCTATAAATTTATGGCTAATGTCTAATACATATATACAATCAGTAGACAAATAATGCATACACATAACGGCGGCGGCGGTAAGGATAATCGGAGCCCTAAATTAAGTACGTAGAATACGCGGCCAAAGTCAAACTTTCCTTAATTGTAATTTAAATTTGTCTGACCAGAGTGGGAAAGGAACTCAACTCACGTTTCCTGTTTGTCCAAACACTCAAAAATTACCTAATTTTGGAAAAGGGAAAAGGGTATTCTTACTTGCTTAATTTTACTGTATTATGACTTTATTACGGATACACCATTTACATTTAAAATCAAACACCTACATTCTATATATTATGAAAATTCTACACATATGAAGAAATAATTGGAATTAAGTATTTTTAGTATATGAAATTTTGGGACAAACTTATATTCTTGTGTATTTTTTTTGATAAATAAAAGGAATATTCTATCAATCAAGTAAACGTATAGCTCAAAGAAAACAAAAGAATAAAATAAATATGACAGTTAAGTTGTAACAGTCACTTCTTTAAAACTTCTAGTCAAAATAAGCTAACGATAGAAGTTTAAGCTAGCTATTTTTTCTATTCAATCTACACTTCAAGTTACCTCTATAGGATGAACGTCTTAGATAATTAACTTCACAATTGCATTTCATTCCTTTAGTTTTACTGGAAAAATCTGATATTTCTTTCTTGTAAAATGTAGTAAATAACCTCAGCCAATGTCATTCTATACACTTCAACAGTAGCACTCTTCCCTTTGCAATGGGATGTAGCCTAGTACACTTGTCACGCTCTGAATCATGGGCAGGGCGTAACACGGCATTTGGTGCCTAAATGTATTTGACCGAGCGAACCACATGACTTGCTGGATTAAAATAGGCATCTAATATTATGAAATTATAATTTAAACCATAGAAATCTGAATACTAAAAATATATTATCTGAAAATATGATTGCGGAAATAATTTGAAAACATGATAGGCTAGACTAGTCTATAAAACCTCTTAACATGAGTCTGATTGCTAAAATTATTTTACCGGGACAAGGCACCCGGCATACCTTTACTGCATGACATGACATAAAATAAATAAAAGATAACATCTTGAATGAGATGGGGCTCACCAATAGCTGATACGTAAGAATCCTAACGAATAGATATGTCATCATGTAACTCCGTACCTGCACCATGAAGTGCAGGCCCGGGGAAAAAGTGATGTAAGTGCATTTGAATTGTACTCGTATGTAAAGCAATTGAATGAATAAGCAGACACATGAAATAATAGGAACATGAAACTGAAATTGTAGCTTGAGCATGAGCATGTATAATATCTAGCATAAATATAATAAAATATGGTAAATTAATTTTAATGGGAGAGCTTTAGTATAAATGTCATCAAACCACCACGTGAGAACGTGGTGTCTGATCTCTGCCCGATCAGTTAAGTCAACTCGTACTATGTCGGGGTACGAAATATGAACATGACATGAATAGATCCAATAACATGCAATGGGTAACATGAAGCAATCGTCCTAACTGAGCGAAGCGATCCTCATCCTACGTTGACATACGTAGTTTCAGGTATTAAACCTTCTCGATAATCTGGTCAACTCCCAAAACATGAACATTGATATAGTTGGCTTAGAAGCCCATGAATTTCATAAACATGACTTGTAAACATAGGTTGTAGATATAATATAACATGTATATAGTTTTTATAAGACATGAAAAGTCATGGAGAATTCATGAAGTAAAACAATGGTAGTTTGTAAACTATTCGTACTTCATGCTTGAAAATTCATGAAATTGATATTATGAGCATTCATGAATTACGAACGGATTCATGATAATCCAAATGAAATATCAAGAATACAATTAATAAATTGGTAATATAGACATGACATATAATAATATGTGTAGTTAGTGTTATCATGATCTTTGAATGAAACCCTAAGCTTGTGGAAATTCGTATTTCATGAATGAACGTGACATGGGGAAGAACAATGATGTTTCCACACATGGATAGAAGTTCTACATACCTCAATTACATCCTTTAAGTGTACTACAATATTTCTCACCCCTTTCGACTTTAATCAATAAGCCTGGGAAGCAACAAGTTCTCCTACTTTGTACGCATATCACGAACCTGCTCTTCTTCGTTACTTTAAATCCCATTAAAACATTCCAAATGTAAGCTATGCACTTCAAAGAATCACCCCACATCCAATTTGAAGATTGCACAATTAATATTTATAAGTTTTCACCGATTTTCGTAGCAACTATTCATAGCTCAAAGGATATTGCTCCGGACCTCCAAATCAAATCTCCATTGTTCAGATTCAAGACTTATATGTGTTATCAATACTCAAATAAAAATTGGGCTCGATTCAACGGGTAGATTACCGGGATACACCAACTGAATATGAGTGGTCGGAGTGAAAATCTACAAAAAAAATATTAGGATTTTCTCTAACTCTTCACGATCCTTCATTTTATAGGGTGTCGGGGTGGATGGATTTATTCTAGTATTTATAAAATGATGTAATCTTGTAGAATTTAAAGGTAATATTTACCTTAGAGGAAACCTTAGGAAACTAGATCGCCAAACCAAACTCTTTAAGGTTTCTTGTTTTTTCTTGATTGCAAGAATGATTTTCTTGAGGTAGAGAGAGTATAAATATAGTAAAACCTCTATAAATTAATATTGTTGGGACCGAATATTTTATTATTTTATAGAGATATTAATTAACCGATAAATTAATATTTATTAATTTAAAGAGAGTTTTGTAATTTATTGAAGTTCAATTTTGATTACATAAAAAATCACCGTATCTTAAAAAAAACCATGTATCATATTACGTAATTGAATTACATAGATTCATTGTACATAATATTAATGAAAACTAATAAATAATGTTCATTGTTTCTTAATAACTAAGTATTATTCATTGTATTTTTACTAAAAACATTCAATGTATAATGGTGACATAAAATACTATATAAACAAAATAAAAAATTTCTTGAAACCACACCCAACAATGACTCCTTATCTAAAAGGTGTCACAAAATCAACAACGACGGATCAAATACGCAAAGAATTATGTGAGTACAAGAGAGATTATTCGACATGCACTAAAAAGATTTGCAGTTGTGACTTGAAGAAAAATTTCATTTGAAAGTTAATCAAGGTACAATTTCAAACACACTCAAACGATCAGCTGAGTATCTTTCAGTCAACCTAGAAAGAGGAAGGGATATCAAGCGGCACAAACCAACAAAATTTCCAAATTTCTAGAAATCATATTTCATTAAATTGTCTTAGTTATATTTGTGTAAGTTTATATAATTATTAATTTATGATATTAATGGGACTCTATATTTACATAGGATTTTTTTAAAAATATATTATCTTATCGAAATTTGTTAATTTATCAACTGGTCCAAGTCGGGACCGGAGAAAAATATTATCTTAGAGAATTTATTAATTTATCGACTATCAATTTATAGAGGTTTTAATGTAGTCTATTAGGGTATAGAATAGTGTTAGGGGTGTTTTTACTTCATAAAATAAGGAACCACAATTCGAGTAGGAAAAGGCTAAAAAACGTAACCCAAAATCTGAAAATTCTGCTCAGACCAACATTAGTAAAACATGCACAACTTTTAGTATATATTTCCGTTTGAGTTGCGCCATATATATCCTATAACATGCACAACTTTCAGACCAACATTAGTAAAACATGCACAACTTTTGTAAACTCACTTTAAGTTATGTCTACGACAAACTCACTTGAAAACATTCTCTGTAGAGTAGCTTCCGACTCTAATTTTTTCTAAGAACCTTCTTATGACTTGATTAGTTTTCAAAATACTTCATACACTTCTCATAATGGTTCCATAATGTTTCCATCATCAGTTCAAACCATAGCCCGCAGGTACAAGGTGTTACACCACTTCACCTTGCCAAGCTAGTTTTTGTCTAGTAATACTGGCTAGTGAGTAGCCTCCTACATACACCAATGAAACAGAGTCAAAAAACATATGTAACACAATTTCAATTGTGTCACTACAATGTTGTGTACTTTGCATCTTTTAACATTCCCCATTATGTTAGTTTATCTCTGGTAATAAGTTTTTCATAAATAACCATTTTGAGCATGAAAATCCATATAGAGAACCCCATGTTATTGCATACTAACTTCCTCCAAGTGACCTTTTGGAAGGTACCTCTAAGCAATTTATTTATCTTTTAAATTGAGAAGCTATTCATCTACATTACATCAGAATCCACATGCTAGCATCTTTAAACAGTCTTTTAGCTTTCATATTCATATCATCATATGTATCGTTATGTCTTGTTCATAAAGATCGAAACACGAAATCGAAAGATAGAAGGAAATCAAATATGAGAATTGAATAAATTGGAGATGAGAAAACATGGATAGAAGCAAGACCCAATTAGATTGAATTTATGGGAAAACTTGAATATACGAAATCCAAACCCTCCCAATTGAATCAACAACATAAACTTATTTGAAATTCAACAAAAGTTAATCAATTGAATTCACAAATAAATAATTCTATTGAAAATCAATGGAAAAATGTTTCATAGCCAACAATGGAATCCACCGTAATTAACTATCACTAACACTAGATTAACTCTACAATAATCCTACCAAATAAACTAACACTCATTTAGAGTAGTCATTTCAATTCATCAAAACTACATAATGAAATAACAAATGTAATATTTATACTGTTGGAAATTTACTAAATGTGAAAATAAGCATATCCCATTAATTTATGACTCGAACTATTGGGCCCGCACGTCGGAAACGTCGTTTGCACACACGTGCACACGTAATGCTAAGTATCGCAAATTTCATTAGTGAAAGAGATATTGGTACGTATGTAATACGTTTGAGACATTAAATTATGGACGGTTATTGGCCAATTGACATAGTATTCCACATTGGTAAATGAAGGAAGAAGTGTACAAAGTGTAAAATGAACGAGTCAGAAATCGCCGCGGAGCCGTGAAGGGCCGCGGCGCCACAACCGCCGGAGCCGCGGCGCAAATTGGCTGATCAGCTACTGGAGCCGCGGCGCTTCGGAGGCAAAATGCTGCGACGGAAAGTTGGAAAAATCTGACGTTTGGGCTGGTTTTGGAGCATTGATTCTCCATTACTTGCCACATGAATTCCGCCATTATTTGGCTAAATGTAACCCCTCAATCAAGTGCAATTACATGACTATTGAAGGGCTTTAGTTGGCTAGTTTAGGGGTCTTCTACTTACACTATAAATTGAGGCCTTTGGCTCAATTGAAACACACTACACTCAACACTTAGAGAATTCTCCAGATTTTATGATTTCATAATCTTCCTCTCTAGCAAAGTCACTATACTCAAAGTTCTTCAAGAGTAACACTTGAGTTTCATTTGCTCACTTGTTAAAGTTGTTGTTGTATCTTGGGAGACTATTGCTCAATACCGTAAAAGGAGATATACGGGGCAATCTTGTCTTAAAGACAGAGTGTCATCACTCGACTCATCAAATCACACAAGCAGTTTGTAAGGTTTTGATTTCCAGTTTTATTGTGATAGTTTGTTTATCCT
The DNA here is from genome assembly GCA_034509755.1 of Anisodus tanguticus. Lineage (NCBI taxonomy): Eukaryota > Viridiplantae > Streptophyta > Magnoliopsida > Solanales > Solanaceae > Anisodus > Anisodus tanguticus. Next base: position 10,153,406 of record CM067553.1, on the reverse strand, counting down.
TTCTACTATTGTAATAGTTACTTATTTCCCGTCCCCACAACAATTGTATCCCAACATATACTACTAGGCTAAAGAAGACAAGACTATTATATTACAAAAATACCATTAATGAAGTAAGTGCCTTATTTGGTTGTCTTCTTCCTGAATGACTTGTTTTTTAAAGAATAGTCTCTTGTATAAATAACCACCTTCCGATTTTGGCCGGTTAACCCATTTAGTTGGTCTCATGCTTCTCAAATGTGGTGAATGTGCTCTATGTCATCACTGGCTTGACGTCGAACCCCACCATGAATCATAGCTCTCCTAATCACCTTCGAGCTTCCTAAGATCATATCACTTGTGGTATATATGATGTCATTTTAGATTTGAGAAAACTTCAATAAATTTATTGAACAAAATACTTTTATGTTTTGATTGTGTAAGTAGTAATTAGCTAAGATTAGGTGAAAATGCAAGTTTAAATACATGTTGGTAATTAGTCTAATGTTTAGCTATTACTTCTCGAAATTCTTTTTTAACCTTCATTTGCGTTAGAAAGAAACATGCAACAACAATGTTGATTCCATCATAAAAAAAAGAACAGATGTGTAGTAAATGATAGTTTGAATTGAAATATCACTTTGGTTAACTTAAGTTTAATTTTGATTTGGACGAAGAAATAAACAAATCAAATGAAATTATTATTGTTAGTATATACCCCAAAAAAATTAGATCAGTATTTAAATTGAATTTCTTAGCTGGAGTTGCAACTTAAATATTTTAGAAGACAGTTAAAGTAAGTGATCTCAAGAATTTTACATCAAGAATTATGCGAGGAAAGAAAAATAATAAAATAAATATGCCTAGAAGAGGGTCAAATTATCCATATACTTTGCTCGCACACTTGGTTTTGTTAGAGCAACAAGTATATTTGAGCAAAAGGCTAATGACGAGGATAAATTTATTTTAAAAATATAACGTAGGTTAATATAAATATTTTTAAAAGTCAAAGGTAAATTGACCCTTTTCCCTTTGAGAAACATTATTGTCAAACATTTTTTGAAAAAAATAGTGTGTATTTGGTTAATTTAATTATTTTTTATACTCCATTAGATAAATCGATTGTTGACGTCTAATCTTTTCAAAGAGTATTTTTGAGTATTAAATTACTAAAAAAAAAAAACAAATAGCAAGACATAATTTACAATTACAATTATCTACACTGACAAATAATTCTAAATATTTTTAGAAGGCCTTTAAAGTTATGGGAAAAACATAGATGATTTGTGATTCTAAATAGAAAGAGGAAAATAGATGCAAGAAACATTAGAAAAAAAAGAGTGAAAATCACTCATATTTATAGTTGACAAACTATATTTCTAAAACTATACCCTTTTGTTTTAAAAATTGACCAAATACATATTATTTTGTTAAATTTTAAAAAATACTTTTTGAATGAAATTAATCTAAAGCAAATAGCTTTTCAATTTTTTTTTAATAAAAGTACCTCCGTGGTGTGAAGTTTCTCTGTGTGCAACCATTCTCAGATCTTAGCTAGCAGGATCGGACCCGATAACAGTGAACCCTAGCTTTGCTTGATCCGAATTAAGGTAAGTTACTTGTGCTCACTGCTTTTAATTCACAGTAAAATGGAAGAGTGAATAGTAGAAATGTGTGAATTGTTATAGTTACAATGTTGAAAATGTGAAGTTAAGGTTTCAGGACTGGAAGAAAAGTAAAATGCAGCGTATACCGGCTACAATTGAGGAACAATTGGTACTAAAAGCAATCAAAGAAGAATGTCCATGGGAGAATCTTCCGAAGCGGCTTCAAGCCACGTTAAATTCCAGAGAAGATTGGCACAGAAGGTTTTTTTTTTTCTCCAATTCCTACTGATTTCGTCCAATTTTGTTGTTGGAAGCTATTATTAATAACTGCATTAATTATACTAAGCGTGTTTATGCTACTCCGCGAGTTATGACACTTGATTCACTCAGGATTTTGTTGTGTCTCATATCGAAGAAAAGGACGAAAGATTATAAATGCATTTATGTTGAAGACATAATTAAGTAATTAGAAGTATCATATCTAATAGTTTAGGCTTTTAGATGAGGTGGTCATACTTCAACTTAGTATTAGAGCAAAGTTTATGGTTTAGAATAATCGAATCTCAACCATCCTTGGTCAAAAATAAAAATAAATCACGTGTTTGATGTGAGATACAACAATTGCAGGGAACATTAAGTAAGTAAATATTACAATTGCTAGAAAGAATAAACTGAAGATTACAACAAAACTGGAAATCAAGAATGAAACAAACTCCTTGTGTGATTTGCTGAGTCGAGTGATGACACTCTGTCTTTAAGACAAGATTGCCCCGTATATCTCCTTTTACGTTGTCGGGCAATAGTCTCCCAAGATACAACAACAACTTAACAATTGAGCACAGGAAACTCAAGTGTTCCTCTTGAAAAACTTTGAGTGTAGTAAACTTGCCAGAGAGGAAGAAGAAGATGTTAGAAAATTCTGTAAATATTTCTAAGTGTAGTGTAGTGTTCAACAATTGAGCCAAAAGCCTCAATTTATAGTGTAAGGAGATGACCCCTCATCTAGCCAACTAATGACCTTCAATAGCCAATGTAATGACACTTATTGAGGGGTTACATTCAGCCAAATAATGGTTGAATTCATGTGCCAAGTAATGGAGATTCAATGTTCCAAAACCAGTCCAAAGGTTAGAACTTTTCAACTTCCCGTCGCACCATTCTGCCTCCAAAGCGCCGCGGCTCTGTGAATTAGCGTCGTGGCGCTGCGGCTCCAGTTACTGGCCACCCAATTAGCGCTGCGGCGCTGCCTGGGAGGCGCCACGGTGCTCCGGCGCCGCTGCCCTTCACGGCTCCGCGACGATTTTTGACTCGTTTCATCTTACACTTTGTACACTTCTTCCTTCGTTTACCAACGTGGAATACTTTGTCATTTGGCCAATAACCGTCCATCATTCTATATCTCAAACATATTACATACGTACCAATATCTCTTTCACTAATGAAATTTGCGATACTTGGCACTACGTGTGCACGTGTGTGGAAACGACGTTTCCGACGTGTGGGACCCTAATTGTTTGAGTCATAAATAATGGGATATACTTAATTCCACATTAGTAAATTTCCAACAATCCCCTCTTGAAAGAGATTTTGGCGCACTCACATGGCGCCTTTTCCAGCAATCTTTCAGTGGACCGATGTTGCATCTGGATAGGTAGCTTCCGCTTTGAACCTTCCATAGTTGAATACCATCGGACTTACTGCGCGGTGAACGTGATGTCTTGAACCGTCGGTGTTTAGTGTAAGCCAAGTCAACGGTACCAACACAACAACTTTCATTACTCTGTTCTTCGTAATGTTTTGTCCGTTGTGGCCGTGGACACTTCTTGGATTCTTAAGTGCGTTCATTTGAGGTGGCCTGTCCTCGCACTTAAATAGGTGGTCTCCTATAAGGTATCCTGCTATACCCCACTTTACAAGTGTTAGGAACCATTAAAAGTTTTCCCAAACCTAACCTCAACCGGTGAGGATCATTAAAGGTTTTGGAAATTTAACCTTTACCCACACTGCAGATAGCACTTATAGTCTATCGCGGGAACGACTTTGGATTTGGTGTTTCTTCACAGAAATCACTATCCGTAGTGCTCATGCGTCCACCGAAGCACTCAACTAAACCTTTACAACTTAGTTTTCCCATTGAACCTAATTCATGGGATCTTCAGTCAGTAAGGTTGGGTTACCACCGTATTGGTCCTTATAGCTTGGGTTTTAAGCCCATTCCACTAGACAGGCAGAACATCTGATCCTTGGGTAAGCCTTTTGTCAGTGAGTCCGCTATGTTATCCTTTGATTTTATGTAATCAATGGATATTATACCTGTGGTGATCAGCTGCCTAACGGTCTTATTCCTACGTTTATGACGAGACTTGCCGTTGTACATAGAACTCCGTGCCCTTCCTAGAGCCGACTGACTGTCGCAATGGATCATTACAGAAGGTACGGGTTTGTCCCAACAAGGAACATCCTCTAAGAAGTCGTGAAGCCACTCAACTTCTTCTCCTGCTTTGTCTAAAGCGATAAACTCCGATTCCATCGTGAATCGGATGATGCAAGTTTGCTTAGAGGATTTCCAAGACACAACCCACCACCAATTGTAAATACATACCCACTGGTGGACTTGGTGTTCTCTATATCAGATATCCAGTTTGCATCATTGTACCCCTCTAGTACAACTGGATATCTCGAATAATGCAACCCGTAAGTTAGCGTGTATTTCAGGTATCGTAGTACCCGATTCAACGCCTTCCAATGATCATTACTCGAATTATGGGTAAACCTAGCCAACTTGTTGATTGCATAAGCAATATCAGGTCGGGTGCAGTTTGTTATGTACATCAAACTCCCAATCACCTGTGCATATTGCTCCTGGCATACGGGTGCACCATGATTTTTATCAAGCTTTTGATTTCTATCAATTGGTGACTTCATAGGCGAACTGTCAAACATCTCGATCTTTCTCAACAGATCCTCGATGTATTGAGACTGAGATAAGACCAGTCCGTCAGACGTCTTAGAGATCTTTATCCCTAAGACGACATCCGTGATACCCATATCCTTTATGTCGAAGCATTGTTTCAACATGTTCTTAGTCTCTATAATCAAGCTAGGACTGCTCCCTGTGATCAACATGTCATCTATGTATATGCATATCATGACGAACGAGTCAGAATTACCTTTCATGTAGACACATTTGTCACACTCATTAATGGAGAAACCCTTCGATAGTAGAGTACTATCAAATTTTTCGTGCCATTGCTTCGGGGCTTGTTTAAGCCCGTACAGAGATTTGACAAGCCGACAAATTTTCTTCTCTTGCCCTGGAACCACATACCCTCGGGTTGTTCCATATAAATTTCTTCTTCCAAATCACCATTTAGGAAGACTGTCTTGACATCCATTTGATGTATCTCAAGGTCACGCAACGCTGCGATCGCAATAAATACTCGTATGGACGTCATTCTAGACACCGGGGAGTACGTGTTAAAATAGTCAAGGTCTTCCTTCTGTCGATAGCCCTTGACTACCAACCTGGCCTTGTACTTATCTATAGACCCATATGCTTTATACTTCTGTTTGAGTATCCACTTATAACCCAACAGTTTATTTCCCGGAAGATGATCAACCAACTCCCAAGTATGGTTATGCATGATGGAGTCTATTTCACTCTCAATAGCTTCTTTCTAGAGCGGTGCCTCTGGAGTTGATAATGCTTCAACAATTGTCCTTGGTTCGTCATCAACCATATAAGCTACAAAGTCAGGACCGAAGGATTTATCCTTCCTGGCCCTTTTACTTCGCCTTGGTTTCATCTATGGAGTCTCCAAGTTCTGAAAATCTGGAACACTAGATTCCGGATTTCAGCCACTTTGAAGTCCACTAGATCTGAACCATCTAGATCTGGGCAGTCAATGACTCCCGGTTCCTGAGAGCTTTGTTCATAACTTCGTTTGCGAGAGGTTATGTCTTTTTCTTTTCTAGAAAAATCATCTTCAAAGAATTGAGCATTCCTTGATTCCATGATTGTACCCCCGTGGATATCTGAAATATCTGGCTTATGCACTAAGAAGCGATAAGCACTACTGTTATCTGCATATCCGATGAAAATGCAATCTATAGTCTTAGGCCCAATCTTGACCTGCTTTGGCTTGGGTACTTCGACCTTTGCCAAACAACCCCACACCTTTAAATATTTATAAGTGGGTTTCTTTCTCTTCCATGATTCATATGGAGTTTTGTCCTTACCCTTATGTGAGATTCTGTTAAGAATCGTATTAGCGGTAAGGACAACTTCTCCCCACATGTTTTGGGGAAGACCGGAATTGATGAGCAAGGCATTCATTATTTCCTTCAATGTGCGGTTCTTACGTTCCGCCACACCGTTCGACTGAGGTGAGTATGGAGCCGTCGTTTGATGAACAATGCATGATTGAGCATAATATTTCTCAAATGACGCTACGTATTCTCCCCCTCTATCGCTACGAATGAATTTAATCCGCATGCTTAGTTGGTTCTCAACTTCTGCTTTGTAACGTCGGAATGCTTCAAAGGCTTTATCTTTACTTTTCAACAAGTAAAGGTAACAATACCTTGTGCTATCATTAATGAATGTCACAAAGTACTTGTTCCCCCCTCTAGTTAGTGCAAACTTCAAGTCACATATATCTGTGTGAATAAGTTCTAGAGGAGCGGTATTCCTTTCGACGGATCGAAAGGAATCTTTGTGAATTTTGCCTCTACGCACACCTCACACTTATGTTGAGGGTTTAGGTCGATAGACGGCAACAACTCCAACTTTACCAACCTTTGGATGGACTTATAGTTAACATGTCCTAATCTATGATGCCATAAATTAGAGGACTCAAGCAAGTAAGAATTAGCTTCAATATTATTGCTTGCACGTAATACAGACATGGCGTTAACCTTGAAGAGGCCTTCACAGACGAAACCCCTTCCCACAAACGTTCCATTCTTGGTGATTACAAATTTATTGGACTCAAACACTAGCCTAAAACCAGTATTAACCCATAAATGACATGAAATTAAATTTCTCCTAATCTCAGAGACATGCATCACCTCCTTTAGAGAGCTCTTTTCCAGAAGTCATCTTCAGGACTACCTTTCCTACTCCCAGCACGTCAGAGGAAGCGTTGTTACCCATAAACAACTTCTTGTTAGTTACTGGTGTATAAGTGGAGAAGGCATCTCTATTGGAACATATGTGTCTGGTAGCACCCGTGTCCATCCACCATTGCATGGGATTCTCAACAAGGTTTGCTTCAAGCACCACTGCCGAGAACTCCTCAATCATGTCGTCCACAAGCCTGTCTTTGACGACGTTAGCCTGAGCCTTGCCTTTGGCCTTGCCCTTCTCTTGTTGCTCTGTCTTGAGCTTGCGGCAGTCCTTGATCATGTGACCGGGTTTCCCACAGTGGTGACAGTTTTCTTTGAACTTCTCCGCCGCTTGGGTCTTGACGTCTTTCTAGAACTTGCGCTTCTTGCTTGGGTTCCCTTTAGCCTCAGCCACATTTGCCTTTGCCTCAACGGGTTGTTTTTCCCTAGGCAAGACCTTCTTATTATCTTCCTGAATCTGGAGTTTGATAATAAGTTCTTCAAAGGTCATTTCCTTTGTCTTGAGTTTTAAGTAACTCATAAACTCATTCCACGAGGGAGGTAACTTTTCAATCAGTGATGCAACAAAAAACTGCTCATTTGGTTTCATACTTTCCAAATTCAGGTGATGTAGAATCATTTGGAATTCCTGGACTTGGGACATCACTGTTTTACTATCCACCATTTGAAATTTCAGAAATTTCCCAACGATGAATTTCTTAGTACTTGCATCTTGTGCGTTGTACTTCTTTTGCAGCTTCTCCCATAGCTCTTTGGCAGTGCCTACGGTGCAATACACCGTGTAGAGTGGGTCGACAAACCAGTTCAAAATATAGTTCTTACACATGAAATCACTATGACTCCATGCATCAAGAACCATCTTCATGCCATTAATGACATGGATACCTTGGTCCCCTTCAGCCGTTTTAGTAGGCGAAGGGTCCACTTCATCTCCAGCTTGTGGATGATCTTCTGTTAGGAAATGAGCCATTCCCATAACAGTCAGATAGAATAACATCTTTTGTTGCCATCTCTTGAAGTTGGAGCCCATGGACTTTTCAGGGCGTTCATGGTGGAATCCAGCGGGTGGAGGAACGACAACGTTCCCTTGAGCAGCAGAAAAGGCATTGATGAGCCTTGAGCAGCCGAAAAGGCATTGGGTGTGCCTTAAGCAGTGGGGAAGGAATAGTGGTTGCCTTGAGTAGTAGTAGCAGCAGAATCAGAAGCGAGTTGTTCTCTTGCAGTCATCTTTCTAAGCAAACAAATCTTGTCTTAAAATTGTGGGATATAACAATTGCAGGGAACATGAAGTAAATAAATATTACAATTGCTAGAAAGGATAAACTAAAGATTACAACAAAACTGGAAATCAAGAATGAAACAAACTCCTTGTGTGATTTGCTGAGTCGAGTGATGACACTCTGTCTTTAAGAAAAGATTGCCCCGTATATCTCCTTTTACGTTGTCGGGCAATAGTCTCCCAAGATACAACAACAGCTTAACAATTGAGCAAAGGAAACTCAAGTGTTACTCTTGAAAAACTTTGAGTGTAGTAAACTTGCTAGAGAGGAAGAAGAAGATGTTAGAAAATTCTGTAAATATTTCTAAGTGTAGTGTAGTGTTCAACAATTGAGCCAAAGGCCTCAATTTATAGTGTAAGGAGATGACCCCTCATCTAGCCAACTAATGGCCTTTAATAGCCAATGTAATGACACTTATTGAGGGGTTACATTCAGCCAAATAATGGTTGAATTCATGTGCCAAGTAATGGAGATTCAATGCTCCAAAACCAGTCCAAAGGTTAGAACTTTCCAACTTCCCGTCGCAGCATTCTGCCTCCAAAGCGCCGCAGCTCTGTGAATTAGCGCCGCGGCGCTGACTGGGAGCGCCGTGGCTCCGACGGTGTTGCGCCGCGGCCCTTCACGGCTCCGCGGCGATTTCCGACTCGTTTTATCTTACACTTCGTACACTTCTTCCTTCGTTTACCAACGTGGAATACTTTGTCATTTGGCCAATAACCGTCCATCATTCTATGTCTCAAACGTATTACATACGTACCAATATCTCTTTCACTAATGAAATTTGCGATACTTGGCACTACGTGTGCACGTGTGTGGAAACGACGTTTCCGACGTGCGGGGCCCCAATTGTTTGAGTCATAGATAATGGGATATACTTAAATGCACATTAGTAAATTTCCAACACTTGACGCATGAGAAAGAATAAGGTCTGCTAGCACATGATGACGTGAGTTGAAGATATATTTGATTAAATAAAAGCATGTCAACTCTAGCCGATTAAGCTTTTAAATGAGGTGGTTACACTATTCAGTAATTTCAATGAAAGAGAAAATATGTTCGGAGGGGGATTTTAGGATGATGCAATGCAGTTAACTTTCTAGCATGCTTGAAGTTCAGTGTCACAAATCTATTTGAACTTGTGCAGGATATTGACTTTGGGTGTAACTTTGTATGACCTTCTGCAATTAAGTATGAAGTCAACAGGTGTACATGAGGCTATCACTCTTGAACGAACTTGTAATGATGTGTAATGAGTTCGGAATAATTGTGTTTACTAGGATAATCTAGGTTCATTTGAAAGTAGAATGCTAAACAGTTGTGAGTGGTGAGCTAGTTTATTTTCTTGATATGAATGTTTTGAGGTTTGGTGTTAAATTTAGGAGGTCGACCAGCTATAGCATTTCATGGGCACTCAATAATGTGCATTTTGTGATCATTAATCCCACTTTTATATTATTTTATTGTGGTTTAAGATCGTGGACTCTCTATAAGTTGACTATTTGTACACTGGACCTACCACAACCCTCTTCCTTTATTCTGACTTGGACTGGAAATGCGACACTCACACAAGTGAAGTCACATATAGAGAACCCCTAAATGGGTCCGAATAGAGCAGGATATATAGAGGATTCATACTGCTGCCAACTAGTTCGGGATTGAGGATTAGTTTATCGATTGATTAATTTGGATTTAGCATTGCCAACTCCGTATCGATGCCTCACTACTATTTTCATTTTTTCTTTCTTTTTAAAATTAACTAACGGCTAAGCGATTTTATAACCTGAGCTTGCCTTAACCAGCTTACCTTACTTCGTAATATTAGCCTCCCTTTCTTTGTAGTTTTCTAGTTTGACTAAGTGACTTCGTAACCTCAACATACTTTTTTTCTTACTGTAGCATAGGCCTTCGCCACTTCAAACAGGCAATTCGCCTCTCTTTTTTGAATTAGAAAGGGCAGGGTCTTACTTATTCAGGGGCATGAAAGACAAATAAAGGGATCAAAGGGCTGTATGATAGGAGAAAGATAAGGGGCGTAGTTGGTGTGTCACTGGGTCGGTGGGGGAACCCGTTGGAAGGGGGGACGACCCACTGAATTCACATCAGAAATTGTCAACATGAACACAAACAAAATCTTGAATTGCGTATATAAAGAAAACAAACCACTTCTATTCTCAATTCTAGGTCATCTTATGGAATAGTATAACAGTCTAAAGTCAGTGATTGTTCATCGGAACTGTTACAGTCCGATACTCATAAGGTAGGGTTGACGCCGGCCTCCCCCCAAACTGTACTTGCAAGTTTCCCCGCAAAAATCTCTACATGCCTACTCTTAGAAAGACCACTGTTTTTCTTTAGTTAGGTAGTTCTCCCGACCGTAAGACCCTTGGCAAGATAAGATACGACACTCTAATTCCTTGTTTCATGAAGTTTTGAATTAGGTTTAGGCGAGATAAGATACGCCACTCTAATATCTTGTTTCATGAAGTTTTGAATCAGGTTTAGTATTTTTGTTGTGTACGATGATCAATAAGAGTGATCATTATTAGAATTTAGAATAAATGAACTGATGCAGGGCTAAATATGATACTTGTAAATGTATCATTATAGTTAATTCGTTGCTCTTGGACCATCACCTGCTATTCTTGAATTTAGTAATTTACGTTGCTTCTATTTTCTACTGACTGGGGTTTATGCAGGATAATTGAACATTGCATAAAAAAGAGACTCATGTGGAATACTTGCTTTGCTCGTAAAGTGTGTAAAGAAGCTGAATACTATGAAGATATGTTGCGGTATCTCCGAAGGAACTTGGCGGTGCGTATCATGTGGATACTGTTTCTCATCCTTTATACTATAAAGTTGTTGATATTAGATGTTACTCAACAAAAGTCTTGCTTAGAAGAAGTAGTGACAATGAAAGATAAAAAAAGATGTTTTTAACTAATACTATACTTTTTTTCCTTAGAAGATTCTTGTTCTATACAAGAAGAAGACACGTTTTTAGTTTCATATTCTGATTAATAAGTGGACAAAGTTCCAACTAAAGAAGCTATGCACTTTTCAATGTTTATTCTTACATGACATGTTTTACATTTTGAAATCAGTATTCATGTGATATATCTTCAACTTACAACAACAACATACCCAGTGTAATCCTACAAGTGGGAAGTCTGGGGAGGGTAGAGTGTATGCAAACCTTACCCTTACTTTGGGAGGTAGAGAGTTTGTTTCCAAAAGACCCTCGGCTCAAGAGAACGCATGATAAAGAATGTCAGATAAGAATTGGCAAAAGTAAAGAAGTCTTTTAAAAATACTATAGAGAAGCATTATGAAGAAAAGTAACAGTACCTGTAGCAAACTAATATGATAATTGAAGAATAAGAGACAATAAACGATACTAGAAATCAAAGTACGACCAACTATAAAGAAATACTACCCTACTATTCCCTCCGTCCCAATTTATGTGGCACCATTTGATCGGACACGGAGTTTTAAGAAATAAGGGAAGACTTTGTTATGTTTACCAAATTTCCCTTACTTTATTGCCTACATTTGTTGACTTTTTAAATTAAGTGGGACCCAACAAAGGTAAAATAGAGATAGTGTCATTAAATAGTTGTCAAATAAGGAAATGTGACATTCATTTTGGGATGAACTAAAAAGGAAACGGTGCTACATAAATTGAGACGGAGGGAGTAGTATGGAAGGATGCACGAACATTGCTCTACCGCCTACTAGCGTTCTACCATAATACACGTTCTTCACAACCTCCTATCTAAGGTCATGTCTTCGGTAATATGCAATTGCGCCATATCTTGTCTAATCACTTCCCCTCAATACTTTTTCGGCCTACCTCTACCTCTCCCGAAACCATCCATAGCCAACCTCTCGCACCTCTACACTGGGCCTCCATGCATCTCTTCTGTAGATGCCCGAACCTTCTCAGCCTTACTTCTCACATCTTGTCCTTGTCCCGAATAACTTTATTTCTAATCCTGTCCTTCCTAGTATGCCACACATCCATCGCAACATCCTCATTTCCGTAACCTTCATCTTCTGGACGTGAGATTTCTTGACTGACCAACACTCTGCCCTGTACAACATTGTTGGTCTAACCACCACGCTGTAGAACTTGCCTTTAAGTTTTGGTGACACCTTATCACACAAGACTCCGGAGGCGAGCTTCCACTTTATCCTCCCTATTCCAATACGGTGTGTGACATTATCGTCAATCTTCCCATTTCCTTGGATAATGGACCCAAGATACTTAAAACTTTCACGCTTTTGGATGGCCTGTGTCTCAAGCTGCACTTCCATGTCCGCCTCATGCGCTACGTCACTGAACTTGCACTCCAAATATTCCGTCTTGGTTCTGTTCAACTTGAACCCTTTGGACTCTAGGGTCTATCTCCAAACCTCCAGTTTAGCATTAACTCCGCTGCGGGTCTCTTCAATCAAAACTATGTCGTCCGCAAATAACATAAATCATGGAACCTCACCTTAGATAATCATATATTTTTCGTGACATAAGAGTGTGGATAGCTCCATTAGTTCTTACGTAGTGAATATTAAAAATGTGTATCATTTGAATCGTGAATTATCTTTTCAATTTTACAATGTATTGGTTTCGGAGATACAAATTGCAAGTCATTAGAAAGTTGGTTGAAGTCATAAAGTAAGCTTGTTTTTGTTGTGAGAGATGATAATCAAACAGACAATATTTAGCATCATTTACTGAACAAGAAAGACTTATGGGCTACTGTTACATATAGTCTCTTTGCTTTTTTTTTTTTTGGGGGGGGGGGGGGGCTAAAAAGAATTATGCGTATTGGAATTTTTGGGCATAGCTAGGGGCCTTGCTTTTGGACAGAAGTACATACGTACCTAAATAGACTTGTTCTTCTTTTGATCTTGGTTTTTGTTTTCCTATGGGTTCTCTATTTTGTTTCTAATGCCTTAGTGCTTATGAAGCATACAATTCTATAAACAGAGTTGGTGCTTTCTGCCAAATTAGTTCTTATGTAATCTCCTCATATTAAAGATGACATGTCAAAAAATCAATTAGAGAAATTATTTGTAGAAGAGAGAAGAAATTAGAGTAAAAGATGTCCAGGTGAAGATTATGAGAAATTTTAGTCAAATGCTGATTCTTTGTTTCCTTCAAGACCTGTGAAAGTTATGCCTCGGATATGCACCTTAGTGTTGGGACTAGTGCAGAGTAATTTAATGTCAATACGTTCTGTTTGCAGCTTTTTCCATATCACCTTGCGGAGTATGTTTGCCGTGTCATGAGGGTGTCTCCTTTCAGATACTACTGCGACATGATTTTTGAAGTCATGAAAAATGGTATAGCCTCCTATAATGTTAGTTCAGAATTGACTATTGAGGGTGTATTTTCTTTGCTTGAAACTTAAAGTATAGAGTCTGGTGCTGTATAGCATACTTGGGATTATGTCGTAAATTCTCTTTGCTTAAGATGATTGCACTTTTCAACGAAAAAAATTATAGCCTTCCTCTGGGAATTTGTGCAAGTTTATATGCAGCTTAAATGCTTGCACTTTTAATTACTAATTTGAGGCTATTATTTCTGGAAGAGAACTCTTTGAACGGGCTTAATAGTTCTATTGTGCTTTTGACACAGGATCGGCTCCTGAACCAAATATTTCAGCAGCATCCCCCCCCCCCCCCCCCCCGTCTGACTACTGCAGTATGATCATTCTTGTCAGGAATGCTCATCATTAAAATCCATTGATGTGTTCCTCTTGCATACGGTAGTGCACAATCTTTGCCAACAAAAGATGGTCCGCCATCTCATTTTGACACCATTTGATTAGGCATGGAGTTTAAGATATTAGTTTGACTCGTGTATTATATTAGTAGTACTCCCTCCGTCCCAACCAGTTTGGGGAATCAAACAACTTTTTCTTTGACTTAATTTTAAACATAGATTCTTCGAGTATTTTATAATAAAATTTACATATTTAAAAACTACATAAAAAGTACTATAAGTCTGCATAATTAATAATTCACAATATATGAAAAAAGCTGGAAAAATCGTAGTAAAAAAAAAGAGTTGTTTGACTCCCCAAACTGGTCAACCTTCAAACAAATTGGGATGGAGGGAGTAATGGATAATGATATTAAAGCAGTGGTTAAGAAGTCAGTTAGATGGAGAAATACATCAGTTTAAATAACTGAATAGTTAAATATATGGACTCTTGAAACTTTTGAAAGTTGTAAGATAATATTGTTAGTGGAATAAGGTAATATTTTGACATTTCAAAACAGATAGGATGTGATATAAATTGATATGGAGGGAGTATTTACTCATCTTTAATTAACATACTCTACTAGTGTCATATGCACTATATTTCCCGCATGTGATTCCTATATGGTCTTTTTATTAAAACAATTACCTAACATGTGTCGTCGAAGAATTAGGTGGTGTTTACTGTCAAATGTTTATACCAAGATTTCCTCAACAGTTTTCACTGTTGATTCTCAATGTCATAATTTCTATGAATAACAAATGTTGACATGTCCTTCTTGCTCCAGTCACTTAGATTCTCCACAGAAATTCAGGTTCTTTGCAATTGATACTAGTCTATTGGGGTTTCTGACTCTCTGTTATGATGAATGCAGAGCAACCCTATGACAGCATCCCAAATTTTAGTGCTGCAGATGCCTTACGGCTTACTGGAATTGGAAGAAATGAATTTATTGACATCATGAACAAGTGCAGATCTAAGGTATTTTCAAATAAAAGTTACCAGTGTTCGAATTTATTGCGACAGATTTTCAAAAAGGTTATGATGTTCCATGAAAGCAGGCTTTGTTAAACTTATAATATTCAAGGAGTAGAATAGAAAATCAGAGTCCTGGAAGTTGTTCTATTTGGTAGGGGTTTTTAGGATTTATATTAGGTTTAAAACTGTTTCATTGTGTTTAGAATTAGGGTTATTTCGTGATGGTCTTACTTTGTCTCGATATTAGGGTCTCTGCAGATTAGTTTTTTGAGTCATAGTTTATGTATTCTTTTACTCTAACAAAAAAGATGCCTTTTCACAGATTATAGATGTTTCCATTGCTGCTTAATTTTTCTCTTTTGAAAATAGAATCCATCATTATTTCTCAGTTTCCTTTTGCTGTTAATTTTCTCCATTACTTGCTGCACTAAGTCAATTACTATGCTTGCAATTTTCGCTAAGCAATTATATTATCCATGGTGTGGACTCTTTTGGCACATGGCCAAGGGATCACTTTCACTTGCTGTTGGAAAAAGAAAATTCTTCCCCATATATTTTCACTGCTTCTGAATTACCTACGAAGTTCTTCCCTTTGTCCTGGTTTAAATGGCCTAAAAGATTGGAGCGGAAATTTTAATACGAGTGTTTAGACTAGTGTAATCCTCCAATGTTGCCCATTAACTGAATAAGGTGATCATCTACGGTGGACCCACCAACATTAGAAAGTTACCAGCAGTAATCATTCTTGAGTTTCATTTCTGCTAATCCCATACACACGTATGCCCACTTTCATGATCTCTTTGTGATAAATCAGAATCTTATTGACACCACACATGATAGTGTTAAAACTGTGTATCGAGATGCCCTCTGGGCTTAGTTCAAGTGGCAAAGCTTGAGGGATTTGTGACTTAGGTTACAGGTTCAAGCCTTGCGCCATGCAACCTAAGCTTGTTATTTAAGTGCAGTAGGGTAGAGGGGCGGACCCATTATCTCCGAGTTTCGAAGGCTGCGGTTGGTCCTAAGGGTTGCCCCAGATAGATTTCTCGGTCATAAAAAAAACTGTATAGAGATGAAATTGGCTTAACTACGCTTAGCTAACAAATTGTTCCAGTCATCTCTACAAGTAGAAATCTTCTCTTTACATAAAAAAAATACACGAAACAAGCATCTTTTAAAGTTAGCAATATCCATCTCACTGTCATGAAACAATCTTCTATTTCTTTCATTACAAGTCCAAAGAAAACATAATGGTATAGTTCTTCCGACACCATTCCAGTCCTTCCAGAAGTTTTGTATATCTCCTGCTTGTTAATGTGTCCTCTTTTCTGGGGTAATGCAAAAGAGAAAAGTACCGACCACCGAGAGAATATACACGTCTTGTGTTGGAAGATAAATGAAGGGTGCTGGTTGAATACCTTTTATCCCTTTGCTCAAATTGGTCCATGTTCAGGGAGGATCTATTTATACTCTCACCCTTATGAGCTCTGTGGCTAATCTGGGGCTTTTCTTCTTGTTTTTCTAATTTAGGGTTTTTCTTCTTGTTTGTCTAATTTAATTCAGTTATTTTGGATCTTGGCAGAAAATTATGTGGAAGCTAAACAAATCAATAGCGAAAGAATTATTGCCTACACATCCGGTGGACTTTGTTATTGAGCCATGGTGGGGAATTTGTCTTGTCAACTTTACCCTAGAAGAATTCAAGGCAAGTTGACATCTCTTTGAATTACTTGCATTTTTGAAGCTTTTTAACTTTTCTTAGTGGAAATTAAATTATTTGACTTTGCATCCAAGGGCTTGGGGAAAAACCTCACGTGAGGAAAAGAGGCAAAAATTACTGGGCGATTACTTTCCATCAGCCTAAGCCTTGGTAGGCAGAGTTACCCGGTACCTGTGCTGGTGGGAGATAGTAGGTACCCAGGGAAATAGTTGAGGTGTATGCAAGTTGACCCGAACACCACCATCACAAAATAGATAAATTATTTGACTTTCCGACTTTGTGATAGACATATGAGTTTTGTCCTCCTTCTCATAGAAACTGACTGAAGAAGAAACGACAACAATAGATAAAATCTGCAAAGAAGAAGCAAGCTCTTTCATTCTTTTTGATCCTGAAATTGTAAAGGGGCTTCATCGACGAGGACTAGTCTATTTTGATGTTCCTGTCTATCCTGATGATCGTTTTAAAGGTAATTCGAATATTTAGACACCATTTTTGTTTCTATTTGTAATATTTTGAAATAAATCTATCAAAGTTTACTTCTCTTGGTTATTCTTTCTTCATTTTTTGTATCATCATCTAGTAAATTACATTGGAGGTAATGGATTATTGCACCTCATTTTTACTTTTATGTTTAACCTCTTTACCTTATCTTTTGCATGATCTAGTTGGTCCTATCCTCGAATCCTGTGCAAGCAAAAATCTTATGTAGTCTATTTATATTTGAGTTCCATTGCTTTCTCTACAACATGATGGCATGTATATATCATATTTCATTTAACTTAATCCTGACTCCTGACCCAAATTTACATAAAATTTCCTAAATTAGTCTACGGTTAGGCTCTACTTAAGCCTTCCAATTGTAACAACAACAAAAACTTGCATCTAACTTCTGAATTTCTTTCTCACTCCAGGTAATTGGAGCTGCGAGTTCCCATTCTGGAGAAAATATTTACTTAGGTTATCAAGTCTCTTTTGACAATTAAACTGAAACATATTTACCAAATAAAAGAACCTTCGCTCGTACATAAGGTGATATTTTGATGTTCCAAATAGAGCTTACTTATACTAAGAAGGGAAAAGAGTTCCAAATGGAGCCTTATTCATCCCACAAATGCAATTGTTGCTTAATTTATCATGGTGAAGATACTCATATAGATGTCTTCCATGACCTGTTGGCCATAATTCATGTTTTACTATTATATTTTTGGTACTCTTCATATAGGATAAGACATCATGTCATGCTGAATTAGAAATTGAGCTTTGCTAGAGATTAAGTCAGGAACAATTAGTTGAATGAAGAGATGAGACTCTGTTATACCTGTGGTTTAATTGTTCGTTGTATATAATTGTATATCAAATTAATTCTGCATATGCTTGCACTTGTGTGCTATCTGTCGAATCCTTTTCATCTGAGACTTTGGGTTGTACATACACAAAACCTTGCAGTTTCAAGGCTCGAAGGATTTGTTTCTAACCGAGAGCAGTCCTATGAGGATCCAATTGAGGAGTAAGGCTCTTTCCATTAACTCATGAATCTCATATCATATTTCCATATGGTATACGAAGTGGTCTATATATAATATGTCACCTTCATTATCCAGGTTGCTGTATGCTGTTTTTGTGGTTTCAAGTGAGAATTCAACTGTCGCTGAATTGGCTGCAACATTACAGGCTGATCTTTCTCAACTCCAAGCAGCTGCATCTTTTGCTTGCCGATTGGGATGGGCTGTCAAACTAATAGACCCAGCATCTATTCTGCAAGACCCTAATGTTCCAGGGTCACCGAAGAGCCTTCTGAGTGACGAGGAAGATGGTTCCCATGCCAGCTTGGGCTCTGCAAATGTGTCCGCTGATGGCAGTGCTTTTCAGCAAGTAGACATTCCATGGACAGAAAATAATAGCAGGACTTCTGGTTATGCTCGGGTTGCTTTTGTTGTTGATGCTAATATAACTTCTTATCTTATGATGGGATCTGTATCACCAGGTTTCTCTTCTCTCAACTGTATTTCGTGTTCCTTATTCTCATAACTTTGACAAACCCCATAAAATAAATGGGTCCTTTAATGGTGATTCAATTCCATTCGTTATACCTAATGCATCATAGACACAATTTTCAACTGGTGTTTCTAGACGAAGTGGAGTTTTTCTGATACATATACCTGCTGAAGTTTCTGTTTTGGATATTATGGCTGGTGTTATGTCAGCTGCAACTACTCATGTTTCTCGAAGTTCCTAATGAGCTGCTACTTAGTTACTGCCAATGAACAGTATGATTATATGTGAAAGCCAGTTTTTCTGCAACTCCTAGGAGAAAGCTTGGTTTATTCTTAGGAAACATGATAGATCATCATTATCAAAAAAAAAAAGATGACAGATCTTCCCAAAAAAAGTTTTAGTGATGTAATTAGGGATTAGCATCTTTCTGCCGCAGCTCAAGATTGTTTGTCTTTGTTCTGGGTTTAGAGCTCCTTTCTTATGCAGCTCAGAAATCTTCTCCCTGATTAGGTTGTAAGGACCTTATTGCTTGATGTTTTCCCTACTGTGAGTTCTTGAAGTTGTGCAACTGTTTCCATGTGCTAAATGTGATTGTACACCAAATCTTTAATTTGTGTTTCAACGTTTGATGCTGTTGACAAGTTTCATGGATGGATCTCAAGTTCATTGGTTTGCATTCCTGTGTTTGCAGTAACATAATATCAACTTTTTTGCTCGCAATATCTTCTGCAATGGATTTTGAATTCTGAAGTAACCGTTTTGCAGGTCTAAAATCTCATGCAGTGACTTTGTATGAAGCGGGAAAACTAGGTCATGCTAGTATTGCAGATCTTTGTAAAGATTTGGGCACACTCGAGGGGGCAAAATTTGAAGGTGAACTGCAAGAGTTTGCCAATCATGCGTTTAGTCTTCGGTGCATCCTGGAATGTCTAACATCAGGTGGGGTTCCAGCTGAAGAATTCGAAAAGACTGACATTATGTCTTCAAGAAGTGAGGATGCTAATTCAATGACAAAGGATATTTCATTTTCTGAAAAATCAGGAGATAACCCTAAAGATATATCTGAGATAACTGATGAAGATTTGCTAAATTCTGAAACACCCAAAGTGCCCAAGGATGAAGGAACTCTATCAGGAACAAAATCTGATGAAACAAATCAATCGAACTGGGAGTTAAAACAGGAGATCAGTTCTGAGAGTGATGAAAAATCAGTCTCTGCTGACAAATTAGATGCTGATAAAGAGGTGAAGAAACAGATAAAATACCGTGTGGATATACTCCGCTGTGAAAGCTTAGCTGCTCTCTCACCCGCTACTTTAGATCGTCTGTTTCTGCGTGACTATGACATCATTGTATCCATGGTTCCCCTTCCCCCTTCTTCAGTTTTGCCAGGACTAAAAGGCCCTGTTCATTTTGGACCTCCCTCCCATTCATCTATGACACCCTGGATGAAATTGGTGCTATATTCTGCTACAGCTTTTGGACCTCTATCAGTTGTTTTGATGAAAGGTCACTTGTTAAGGATGCTTCCTGCACCATTAGCTGGCTGTGAGAAAGCACTTCTATGGTCATGGGATGGATCTTCCGTTGGAGGTTTGGGGGGGAAGTCTGAAGGGAGTTTGGTAAAGGGAAGTATACTTTTACATTGTATAAACTCACTACTCAAGCATTCTGCTGTCCTTGTGCTCCCCCTCAGCAGATATGATCTTGATGAGGCTGGAAAAGTTGTTACTTTGGATATTCCCTTGCCCTTGAAGAACTCTGATGGTTCAACAGCTCAAGTAGGGGAGGAACTAGGACTGTCCTCCAAAGAAACTTTCAATCTGAATTCGCTATTAGCTTGTCTGTCTAACAAACTTAATTTTTGGACTATTGGTTTTATTCGCCTGCTAAGACTTTACAAAGATAGAGTCCAAGAAAATATTGCACCTGATGATGAGAAGTATGAATGGGTTCCACTAAGTGTAGAATTTGGTATTCCACTGTTCAGTCCAAAATTGTGCAATAGTATATGCAAGAGATTAGTTTCTTCACAACTACTCCAAACAGATTTATTTAGAGAGCACCATGATGCAATGCAAGAGTTAAGAAAGAAACTGCGAGATGTTTGTGCTGAGTATCAGGCCACAGGTCGAACAGCGAAGCTCCTTTACCAGAAAGAACAGCCAAAGGATTCATCCTGGCATTTTATGACCTATGCAAGTGGAAGGTGGAACCCCATTGTTGATCCTTCTTCTCCTATTTCTGGTGTCTCTAGCGAACACCACAGACTAAAACTTGCTCATCGACAGCGATCTCGAACAGAAGTTCTGAGTTTTGATGGCAGTATTCTGAGGTGCATTTTGATCAATCTCTCTCACATTTCACAGACTGGTTATACTTTTTTTTTTTTTGAGTGGTACTTTTCATTTAAAAAATCATCAAGCACAAAATAGTGTTGATGAGCGTAAAACCAAGATACAAACTCCAAAACAGTGAGCAAAAACTTAAGCATTCTCCTTGACTAAGCAAAAACTTACAGGGATGCCATGACATCAAGTATGGATTCTCTGTCATTTACAGGACATCGTTTACTCAAAGAAAGAATAAGCAATATACAATTTAATTTGATTCTCTGTGTGAAGTTCTTTGTATCCTCAAAGCACCTAGAGTTCCTTTCTTTCCAAAGTGTCCACCAAATGCATGCAGGCTGAGTTCCACCTGTTCTTTTGCTTAACACCTTCAACTAGGCCATTATCCAGCATCTCAGGAGATCCACTGTCTTTTCTGAAATAGTCCAGCTCATACCAACCATGCTCAAAAACATATTCTATAACTGGGCTGTGACGAGACAATATAGAAACAGATGAGAGTTATCGTCAGCTTCTTTTTCACATAAATAACATCTGGAAATCAGCTGGTAGCCTCTTCTCATTAGTCTATCTTGAGTCAGACATGCTTTCCTACCCACTAGCCAAACAAAGCATAATACCTTAATTGGTGATTCACTTTCCAAATCTGTCTCCATGGCCAATCCTTTCATCTTGGTGGATCCCAGCATAATGTTATAAACTAATTTAACTGAAAACAACTTGGAGCTTGATCCTTACCATGCCAAAGAGTCTTCACTGTCTGTGAGGCTTTGTATCTTCTCCAATTGATTCAACAAACCAGCAGCCCTGGTAACTTCTCAATCATTTAACCATCTTCTAAAGTTCGGATTCCACCCTTGTTTCCTCGTCTCTTCCACTGTAGCATGAGGATTAACTGCTGGCACAGTAGATCAGGGTATTGGTCTTTCAAAGGACCATGCCCTATCCAATTATCATCCAAAAAATAGTCCTCCTCCCATTACCTAATTTGATTTCTGTATTACTGAAGAAGCATGGCCATAATGCAGAAATTGATCTCCAATTTCTCACACCATAAGCAGCTTTGTTCTCCGTTGTGCACCACTGGGAGCCTTGTTCAACAATAATCTTCCTCCATAGGGCCTGATATTCATTATAATATCTCCATAACCACTTGGGTAAGAGGCTTCTATAATGTTGTCTCAAGTTTCTGATCCCAAGACCTCCTTGAGCTTTGCTTAGGGTTCCGATTAGTTATACTTTTCTTACTATATTTTTATATAGAGAATTTCCGACATATTGAATTTAAGCTTTTAGAATCTGGATAACTCACTGCACCTGGAAAAAAATGAGGATGGACAACAAAGGTTCTTTAACAAGAACAGTAGTAGAACCAATCCATAGGATAATGTGCTGTAGTTAACCAATTTTAGATGATTATGTAGCTTTGTTTCTGAAGCAGAAAGGCGTTGCTGGAAATTCCTAATGGCTCATATAGTTTCCTCTTTCTAAGTTTCGGTAATCATGCTTTTCAAATGAACTTGCAGATCATATGCTCTGACTCCTGTTTATGAGGCTGCCACCAGGCCAGTTGAGGAATCACCCTCAGTAACTACTGCTAAGGTTGAAAAAGATGATGCTGAGAATAAAGAAGAGATTTATCCTGGTGTAAACCTTCTATTTGATGGATCTGAGCTGCGCCCATTTGAGATAGGTGCTTGTTTGCAAGCTCGTCAACCTGTGTCTTTAATTGCAGAGGCCTCTGCAACATCTGCTATTTTTTCAGTCAAATAGGGTTAACAACGGGTATCTTCAATGTTTATGTAAGAAAGAAGTACTCTATTGACCAATTTTTTGAAAGTATCACTGGTTACCGGACCGTGCTTTGCTGCTGCTGGTTCGTTGGCTAAATTGTCTGTCCTTACATTGACTTGATGACAACATGGGAAGGTATTGAGGTAACAAAAGAAATTTTGCGAATTTCTTCTGTTTTAACTATGCTTTTACTATAAAGTGAATCTCGGCTGTCTAGAGGTGCTAGCTACTTCTGAATCAAGTATTACAGGTCCAACAACACGTAGTCTCAATACCCTTGTTATACCAAAGTCTATTTTTCACTCTATTTGAGCTACAATATCGTTTTGTTTCCTGGTTAAATCTTTTGATCTTCATGGCCTACAAGGATTTGTGTCAGATGAGGCGCTTATCTGTTACTTCTTCCTAACACAGAGAGTGCTGTCGTGCAACACTCTGGTGCATATATTCAGAGAAGGTGCTTAATAGGGACTTTTAAGTCAAATGAAGCAAAAAAGGCTCAAAAGCTTTTTGGAAAGCGAAGCAGCCAGTTACTTGTATTATATCTTAAAGCTACAAGTTGATTTAAGTCATGTATTACCATGTATTTGCTCGTTTTCCAACATAAGCCTTCTGTCAAGGAAGTTAAGGTTTTAGGATATGAGGGCTCCCAGCTGTATTGGGGCCTTTCGGCGCCAGAGCCATAGCAAGACCAGAGCACTCTTTCAGAGTTTTCTTTCAATCTTATCTAACCATTGAGAAGATCTAGACAAAATACAAGATGACACGACGTCGAAAGTAAACCTGACCGGTTTCTTTCCGATTTTACCCAAAAAAAAAAACAAAAAAAGAGGCTCCTCACAATTATAGAAGTACCCATTATCAGAAGAATTTAAATCCTGAGAAGTATTTATGCTCTTTGTCAGATGAATCTGGAGGTTATATGTTCCTTATTAGAACCACTTTCACTTTCATGATTATGATTCATTGATTTGTTGAAAGTACATCTGCTGGTACATTCTATCAACTTTTTGCATGTTCAAAACTAGGAGTTGACTTCTCTTTGTATCATAGGATGGGGTTTACTGAATGAAGAGTCTGTTTTCCTTGTAAGTAGCTGTTTTGATTTGGATGGAATACAATACAATACAAAAAGCTCTAGCTTATGTACATATGGCTGGTAGATGTAAAAAAAAGTAGGACCTTTTTTGGTTAATATAGGTATCCTTATGCTTCAGTGTGCAATTAGTGTCCTTGCGGAATTTTCCTGTTTGGAAGCTGTCTCTTGGCACTTATTTCCTCTTGTTTCACTTGCAGGTGGTGCTTTCTATTTGCAAGAATTTGGTTGATGCGCTATTATGCTGAGGAATTCTTTTATTTTGTAGAAGAGAAAACCATGTGTACTCATGGATGGAGCTATGGTCACAAACTCGTCAAACAATCAAGTGCTTTCGAGTCCAACGTTGCACATATGATATGAATGAAATACAAGGTGAAAGAATCAAACATCTGTATTCTGTAATATGAAATTATAAGGCTTTTACATAATGAGGAACTAAACGAAGATGTTGCTGATGTGCCACATTTATTTCCACGTGTATCTACTGCTATCTGAACATCTCATCAGCTGAGCATTGATGTTTAAGGCTCCATTTTTATTCAAAGGAGCTCGGAGAACTAACCTTTGAATATTTGATATGGTGTAATTTAGAAAAAAACATTGAACATTCAAAGATTGCCAACACGAAGTTGTGATTGCAGAATTTTGCTGTTTGCCTTTTGGTTTGTTTTATGGAAAACAATGTGTATATGGTTTTGGGAGAAATTGTTGTGGATGAATGGTGGTATTTAGTTTTATGGAAGACGAAACAATTGTTGTCTGAACAGACAATAGTAAACCCCCTCCGTCCCCCCATATTCAGTAATTTGCTTACTTTTGTTTCTAAGGTCAAACTTCTACATTTTTACCCAATCAACTGACCATGATGTTTTTGAGGTTATTTGCATGTCATGTAGTTTTCTTATTTTGCCTGTTAAATGAAATCTGTTCCCAAATCTTTCTGTAATAATAGCTGTACTGTCCTAGAAAGTTAAATTGGCTCAATAATACTTTGGCTTTAACATGGTGTGTTTCCCATGCTGCCATGCATGTACAACATCCTTTTATTGGACAGACATCCCAACTAAATAAAGCAAATATTGTTTAAACTTTCTTTCCATAATGTCCATGCTGTGGTTGAAAGAAGTACAAGCATACTATAGACAGAGTGTGAGAACTAACCCCTTTGTTCAGGTAGTTATGATGGACATTAAATACAAAGCCCTCACACTAACCAGATAAACTGAGATCAATTTGTTCAGATTGTTAAAGAAACAGTACCAACACCTCTGAGTACCCATATACGTAAACAATAACTACTGTCTCAATTTCAAACAAGTTGGGATCGGCAGTTCAGATACATAAAGATGGTTAGTTGCTGATGCTGAATGACTGGAGCTAGAGGCGAATAGAGGATCTTGAATCAGTGAGTTCAGAATAAGTATATTTTTACTAAATGCATACAATTTCTTCATAGGGTTCTCAAGACATTTTCTTACGAAGTTTTGTTACATCTATAACCATTTCTAATTTAGGTGGCCAAACGGGCAAATGTACATTTATAAAAATTAGCTTATAGACCCTTCAAACAGTATTTTAAGAATCGGTACGGAACATCTCGTCAATGATTGGATAGGCTCCGTAGCAGTAACATATCTTGGTTCATACATTTGCTCATATAATTTTATTAAAGAGGGGGACAATATTGTTACTTTTCCTGGCTGCTAAAACAAGATATATCCGCTTGTTTAGGACAATCTTAGTGGCGAGGCCATAGCTTATCAAGGTGACGGTCATTTTATACATGACTATATAGTTCGAGTTTAAAGCAACAAAGTAAATTGATTTACAAACTCGCCTTGAATTCGCCTCTGTCCAGAGCAAACCGGCCCACTGGCATCATGACATTTGTACTATATGCTGGTTTTTTGTTGGATTGCATGTAAGGATCGATCACAGATCATCTAATTGCACATGCTATGTTCATTTTTTTTTTATATCCAGCTTCCTGGTTTACGCCAAATTATTTCTGGAGATAGTAGTCCCGGTCCTTCAACACTACTACCAGTAAATCACGGGATGTGCCTGAATGACCAGGGTTTAAGAACAGAGCAATTGATATCACCTACAAGGTCCTACCCCCAGAAGAGAACAAATTACTCCCAAGGATTCGAACCCACGTTGTAGGCCTCCAGCTGAATTTTAAGTTTTCCTCTTTTGTCATCCCGCTATGCCCGAGGGATCGCTATGCTCATTCTTTTTGTCACAATAGAGGAGTTGGGAACATGCAAAATGCTGGTGGGTGCCAAGAATATCTATTATAATAGGAGAAAATTATGTAGCAAAGTGCCGTATAAAAAAATGTACCTTAATTCATTGTATAAATTTCAACGCGGGATACAATTTGATAGCTGTAATTCATTTCTGTTGAAGCAACGAAGGGTTTTTTATTGGTAAGACTTATGTAGGTATTAATAATATAATATTTACTTATTTATATATTAGTTATTTTATCTTTTATCTTACATAAAATAATAGTACACAAATTAACTCATAACTTATACATATTATATTATGCGGGATTGTAAATGATAACCAAATCCCTTATACGAAACAATTAAAAGCTATTAAATATGATATTAACTATACTAATTTTAATATATGAATAATCTAATTTCTAACGAGCAACCAACGATCCCTTAAGGTAATTTAGAAGATGAATAACAAAGTAGCATTTCACTTCTCCCTTTGTTGCCCCAAATTGTACTAATTTCAGTTTCTTCAAATGAAAAACATTATCTCTACACTTATCGACACTCTTTTCATTATTTTAGCATCAAAATAAAATGCTTTTGACCATAAATCAATGATCGTTATTGAACATTAAGAAAACCTGGTATAGCTTGACTTGACTTATGCTAAATTATACTACTACTCGCGGTGTCAATTATAGAAATTGGCAAACGAGGCCAACTATGTATTGGCTGGACCATGTTGGAAAATTATACCCTTTATCCATGCGTGATTATTGCCTGTTTTTAATCTAAGTCCTGAGACATTAATAGACATCATTAGTTGTTGGATGCATGTTGAATTTGTTACTACTATAACTTTTTTAGAATAGTTAGTTCATCTGTTATACTATAACTTTTTTTAGAATAATTAGTTTAGTTATAGGAGGAGTCTAATAGTTGATTTACTAGGAAATGTACATCTTTTACATGGTTCATAATATATAAATTAAAAGTTGTGCATCTTTTACTTTATTAGGCAGGGTACATCTTTTAATTTATAGATTGAAGATAATGGAATTTCTGGCATGGGTTTATGAACCTATTAACGTATATTATCAAATATACTCCATATAGTTTGACGAGATAATTTTTCCTTTTGTAATTATTCAAAAATTCTGTAACACGGACTATACCTTTCTAGAGTCCGACACCTCTCCTGTCTTACTCACTGAACTCTACCGTGTCACCGCCATAGTTCAACAGTCACCGTTACTGACACCCGTCACTGCCACCTCCGGTAGTGACCCCGTTCAAGTTCAGTCACTGCCAGTTACCACCTTCACCACTAGAATTTGGCCCACTGTCTCCCTGTCACATTCGGCCACCATCCAAACCACCCACCGGCACACCGAACCAACAACCACTGTCTCCCAAACCAACACCGCAACCCTACCAGTTATCGGAACCCCGAATCGTACCAATCCCAGTACCCAGACCGACACACCCACACCACCACACCTTCACTCCAGTCCCAACCCATCACCAACACCATACCCTACATCAGCTACCCCACACCACATTGATCTACCCAGATCGGTGACACCACCCAACCCGATGTCAAACCCAGAAATAACCCACCCGATATCCCATTCTATCGTCGTACCTAGTCAACAACATCCCTTCCTCCAGTGACCCGAAAATGACTCCCCACAAAAAAACCGAACCTACCCCTGCCCCTACTCACCATATGGAAACCCGTGCCCAAAGCGGAATTTTCAAACCCAAAGTCCATTTTAACGTATCTACACAAACCATATCCTCACTTTCCAAAATCCAAAAATTAGCCAAACAAGACCCTAATTGGAATGTGGCCATGCGTGAGGAATTTAATGCTTTAATAAAACAACACACTTGGGATTTGGTTCCTAGACTGGAGGGGGTGAATGTGATCCGATGCATGTAGATTTTTCGTCACAAATACAGAAACAATGGTGATCTGGAGAGATATAAGGCGAGACTTGTGGCTAATGGCACTAATCAACATGAGGGTATTGATTGTGGTGAGACCTTCAGTCTGATTGTTATACCAGATACTATTTGCACAATTATGAGTATTGCTATGGGTAAGCATTGGCTGATTCATCAGCTTGATGTGAAGAATGCGTTTCTACATGGGGATTTAAAAGAAACTATTTACATGCACCAGCCGCCTGGTTTTGTCCATCCAGCAGCTCCTCAGTATGTATGTCGTCTCCGTAAGTCACTTTATGATTTGAAACATGCCCCTAGAGCGTGGTATGATCGCTTTGCACAATACATAATATGGATTGGGTTTATCTGCAGCAAGTGTGATAATTCTCTATTTATTTTTCATAAAGGTAGTAGCATTGCTTATTTGTTGTTATATGTGGATGACATTGTGCTTACTGCCTCCTCAGATTTGTTGAAAAATGAGATAATTGCATTGCTTAAAACCGAATTTGCTATGACTGACTTGGGGAAGTTGAGTTATTTTTTGGGGATATTAGTGACTAGATCTGCAGATTCTATATTTTTGTGTCAACACAAGTATGAAGACGAGATAGTATACAGGGCTAAAATGACAAACTACAAGATAATGTCCACTCCGGTTGACTCTAAATCGAAGCTTAGTGTTGTTAATGGTAATCTAGTGTCCGATCCCACACTTTACGAGAGTCTTGCAGGTGCACTACAATATCTTACTTTCACCATCCATGATATTATTTATGATGTTCAGCAGGTGTGCTTATACATGCATGCCCTCAGGGAGCCTCATTTTACTGCCCTTAAGTGCATCATTCGATACATTAAGGGTACACTTGATCTATACCCCTCAGCACCGACCAAGTTGTTATCATATACGGATGTTGATTGGGCAGGCTGTCCGGACACGCGACGCTCCACCTCCGGCTACTGTGTGTTCTTAGGGGATAATCTCATTTCTTGGTCTGCCAAGAGGCAAGCCACCTTATCACGTTCGAGTGGAGAAGCAGATTATAGAGACTAGATCTGCTGGCTCCGAAACCTTCTTTTGGAGCTTCAGTGTCCCCTGCGTAAGGCGTCTTTAGTTTACTGTGATAACATATCCGCCATATGATTATCTCATAATTCGGTTCAACATCAGCGAACTAAGCACATTGAGATGGATATACACTTTGTTTGTGAAAAGGTTGCTATCGGTCATGTTAAGGTGTTGCATATGCCTTCTTCGTATCAGTATGCGAATATCTTCACGAAAGGTCTTCCTAGACAATTATTCCTCGACTTCAGATCCAGTCCTAGCATCCGACCTCCTTCCGCTCCGACTGAGGGAGTGTATTAACGTAAATTATCAAATGTACTCCATATATTTTATAATATTTAGTGTAGTATAATTATGGTAGATATAAGATCTTTATTGTATTGATTCCACATTATACACACTATATATATTTATATTAATGAGAAAGATTTCACAAGGGAGATTAATACATTCTTACCGAATATTTTATGTTAAAGTCAAGAAAAGGTCATACAGAAGTTTGGTTAAAAACAATTTAATATACTTGGCTACCTTTTCTTGGTCCTTTTTTCTTTTGTGTGAATAAATAGACATCTATAACTTAGGGGGAATTGGGACATATTCAAACTTTCAAACGTTGAAGTAGTAGTTACTTTGAAGCATTTATGAGTTTGTAGTATGGTCTGTTGTACATTTGACTTTGATGGACAATTAATTGTAGGTAACTTTGTCCCACACGTTACGGTAATTAAGATTATATTGCCTTATGGCGGTACCAAATAAGTTTAGTTTAATTTCATAATCTAGAATAGTTGTGGTCAAGGTTATGTAATTACTAATTATGTCAAGTAAATAGAGTCAAGTTATCAAATAGAGTATCCTTTTAATACTCATTCCAAAAGGCCAAGCTTCGATTGCGTTGTTGGATGCCTCAAGTAATTTCTTAGTGGCAATTTTATGTTTTCAATAAAAGTATTTTTTACTAGCAAAATGAATTAACATCGGTGTCATGCACTAAAAATTAAACTAATACTAGTAACTTGTCCTTTAAAAACATCCCAAACGTGATCAGATCAATCAGTTTAAATCCTAACAGAGACAAATAAAATGATAGATGTTTCCTTTCAATCAACTAAGCCTTAATGGACAAAGTTGATCAATATGTACCTATATTGGTGGGACGATACATATATAATATTCGATGTGCGCGTAAGTGACTAAAGAATACTGATATAAAAAAACTTGTTCTTCGATTTTCTACAACTAAGACAAATTCCGTAGCGTTCATCTCATTGTATTTGTTGTAATATTGGATAGTGACGGAGGCAAAATTTCATCTAAAGGGATTAAAATATATACTAATGTCACATATGAATTGAACTTGCTACCTAAGATAATATTTTTTTAACCCCTTATCACTATACAAAGAATCTTTTCTTATGTCAAGATCCAAAAGTTCATATATAACAAAAAGTTTGGTTTTGTTCTATTTGTGCAGCCACTGATACTGGACGTGTTCAAAGCAATGACAAGTTATTTTCTTTCGGTTGTTTGATATTTTATCTGTGTCATTAGTTTAGCCGAATTGTTTAATATTTTGACTTGTTCAAAATGGTGTGCTTTCCTTGAAATTAAAGCGCTTATTATTCCTTACACAATTTAATACTAGTACTTTTACTCTAGTCATCATAAAAAAGGAGATGAATACTTTATTGTGATTTATATTTTATATAGTTTTCAAGTATATAAATTTTATTTTAAAAAATTTAAAGTTTTTATATCAAAATTCACGATCAAAATTTAAAAGTTTGACTATCAAAATTTTAATTGTGTCACATAGATGGAGACGAAAGTAGTAAGATGAGACTTTATCAAATGAAAAAAATAACCTTTATTCTATCTTTACCTTTGTTTTCACCACAAATAAGCATGACGTAAGATGGGTTGAAGAGTGACATAGTAAGATTTCAATTTAATGAAATTATTCGGTACAAATATGGAGTTGATCGATTTCTCAAACCTTGTTACTTTTTTGTGTTATAATAGCAAAGTTACTCGATTATAATAATTATTATTATATCACAAAATCACTTTCTTTTATTTTGTAATATAAAAGTCACTCAATTAATGATATTATTTTAAAAAATCATTTTTCTTTATTTTGTAATAAAAACATCATTTAAATATTGTATACAAAGTTACCCAACTAATTCAGATAATACTACTAGTAGATGATATTGCTGATGTAATTTATTTTTAAAAATAAAAAGCTATTCATTTAATTAACCATTAAATTGACCCGCACTACCTGTTCGATTTGATTAAATCTAAATGCATCGAATATATAGTGTAGAGGATATCAATTATTTTACATATATTGATTCCGCTCCCTTTCTTTCGGTCAAAATAACGTGGATTTTAGCGGGACAGAAAGAGGGAGAAGAATCCATAGTTATTCTGACCGTGAGAGCGGGTGTGAAGGAGGAATCAATATATGTAAAATACGAGGAGTCTCATCCACTATATTATTCGACCCGTTTAATTTAAGCGGGTCGAACCAGTGGTGCGGGTCAATTTAATGGTAAATTAAAATAAATAGATTTTTGTTTACCCAAAAAAACTACAGTTGAATTTATAAGTGATTTTAAGGATACATGGTTTGATTTGTAAAACAAATGATAAGTGATTAACAATAAGTAAATAAAAGTAAGAAATAAGTAAGAAAAATGGCATGTAATGTAGTAAGCTTGATTGAAACTTTACAACAAGATTGGTCTGATCCTCGACTATATCGCTTTGGGTTTGAGCCAACTATTAAAGCTTAGTAACTATAATTGCAATGAATGAGATCGTACAAGTGAGAATAATAAAAAAAGGATGACCTTCCAACATGAAGGTTGAACTCCTTTTATAACTATCAATACAAGGTACTTATGCCCGAAAATCATTTTGCAATTAAATGCAATTAAATGAGAACAATGGTCACTTTAATGGGTAAGGAGTAATGGCTGGCGCCATATGCGGAACGGGTACGTGTTGGGCTCCTCCAGTTCTTCACCCGATGTCAACTGGTTCGATCACTATCTGGTCTCATCTCGATACCCGGACTTATCTTGAGGTAACTCCATTCGACGCGGAACTCTATCGCGCCCCTCGCACTCCATACATAAATCTTGCCACGTGTCGTGCCGATTTTCACCATGTACAAATAGTCCCCACACTTTCCGGATCAAAGTTTACCGAAGTGATAGCCTTGATCTTATCCGGATTGATTTCTATCCCTCGGTTTGAGACCAATAAACCTAGAAACTTGCTTGATTCAACTCCAAAAGCGCATTTCTCCAGGTTCAACTTCATGTTGTATTTTCGAAGTATGTCAAATGTTTCCTGCAAATGCTTTAAATGACCCTCTGCTTCCAGGGACTTAACTAACATATCATCAATATAAGCATCCATTGCGTTACCTATTTGGTCCTCGAATATGCAATTAACTAGGTGTTGATATGCTGTTCCGGTATTTTTAAAATCGAATGACATTACATTTTAGCAATAAGTCCCGTACCTAGTTATAAAAGAGGTTTTTCTTGATCATTCGGATTAATTCTGATTTGGTTGTATCCAGAGTAAGCATCAAGAAAACTAAGCATCTCATGCCCCGCCTTAGCATCAATCATTCGATCGATGTGCGGCAAAGGAAAAAAATCTTTTGGGCATACTTTATTTAAATCTTTAAAATATATGCACATTCTCAATTTATTGCCTTTCTTAGGTACGACAACTACGTTTGCTAACCAATCCGTATATTTTACCTCCCGGATGAAACATATATTTAAAAGCTTTGTTACATCCTTCTTGACGAACTTATATTTGTAATTAGCCATTGATCTCCTTTTTTGCTTTACCGTAGGGAAGCTTGAGTCCAAACTCAACTTGTGAGTCATAATCTCTGGTGGCATACCTGTCATGTCTAAGTGGGACCAGGAAAAATAATAGGTGTTAGCTTTAAAAAATTCAATCAATTTAAGCTTAAGCTTGGGGAATAACCTGGTGCCCAGGTATACCTTTCTATCCGGCAGATGCACGAACAAGATGACTTGCTCTAGTTCTTCTATAGTCGACTTTATAACATCTGAATCGTCTGGCAGCACAAATGACCTCGGGATGCGATGGTAATCCTCTTCTTCCTCATAATCTATCTTCTCTCCCTCTTCTTTTTTCAGACTCGACATGCCCGAATCCTGTGATTTCTGTTTGATCGCTTTACCTTTACTCGTGTCCTTCATTTCCTTTAGTAGTTGCACCGACTCCTCTACCGCAAACATCTCTCTTGATGTCGGTTGCTCTTCTCAAATCGTCTTAATTCCCTCCAGAGTTTGGAATTCAGCATCATCTGTAATGTCAAAGGTACGGCCTTTATGTCATGTATCCAAAACGTGCCGAATAGTGCATTGTACCTCATTTCGCCTTCAATGACATAAAACTTCATTTGCCGAATTATCCTAGTTGCATTGACTAGAAGAGTGTTTTTCCCTTTCATAGTCTCGCTTTCCATGTTGAATTCGTTGAGAACTTGGGATGCCAGTACAATTTGGTCAAACAACCCTAACCGCTCTACTACCTTCCATCGAATAATATTTGTCGAGTTACATGAATCAATTAACATACTCTTAATCTAAAATTTATTGATAAAGAGATAGATTACCAATGCATTATTGTGAGGTTGAATGATGCCCTCCGCGTCTTCATCATTGAAAGATATTGTTTCCTACGATATGTAATCTTTAGATCTCTTATTCTGAGTTATTGAGACTTCCGTCTTCTTTGCGGTCATAATGGATCCCTTCAGAACATCCATCCCACCGATAATCATGTTGATGATATGTTGGGGTTCAACCGGATATGCCTGCTTGTTTGCTTCTTTATTTATATAGTTTCCCTTTGCTCGATCACTCAAAAAATTGCGTATATGGTCTTTTTTAAACAACCGAACCACTTTATCCCTTAACTGACGATAGTCCTTGGTCCGGTGATCGTGAGTTCCATGATAATTGCATATCAAATTTGGATCTCTTTGTGCCGGGTCTGTTTGGAGTGGTCTAGCCATCTTATTTCCTTGATGTGCCTAATAATTGAAACAAGTCTGACTGCATCAACATTAAAATTATATTCGGAGAGTCTCGGGTTTTCCACGGGGTTAGAAGACACTCCACCGGCATCACTTTTAAACTGCAAACCTCTACTGGTTGACCCTCAATCATTACGTCTATCTTATCTATCCGATGAGAAATTGCGATTGTAGTGACCCGTATTCGATCTGAAGTTTGATCTTTCAGGTTGCCCATAGGGTTGATACCTATCTTTTGAAGACTTTGATCCCGACTCAGCTACCATTTTCAATTTATCAAAACTCTTGCTCCATCATATCGCCCCTAGAGAAAGTTTGAGCTGATCATCTTCTACCCGGATTTTGGATTCATACCTATTATGCACGTTCGCCTATGTCACCGTCGGTAACTCTAATAATTTCTCTTTTAATTTGAGCGAGGCATTGGAACTCCTAGGTTTTAAACCTTTGGTAAAAGCTTCCGCCGCCCATTCATCCAGAACTCGGGAAAGCAAAATTCGATTCTTTTAAAACCTTGTTACAAACTCACGCAGTAGCTCGGTATCCTTCTGAGCAATTTTGAATATATCCGCTTTTCTTGCTTGAACCTTTCTTGCTCCGATATATGCCTTTATAAAAACATCTGCAAGCATTTCAAATGAGTTAATAGAATGTTCATGTAACATAGAATGCCATGTCATTGCTCCATTGGACAATGTTTCGCCAAATTTCTTCACCAACACCGATTCGATCTCATCCGGGTGCATGTCATTGCCCTTCACCGCACAAGTGTACGATGTCACGTACTCATATGGATCTGTGGTTCCATCATACTTTGGAAGATCAGACATTTTAAACCTCTTCGGTATCAACTTCGGTGCTGTACTTGGTTGGAATAACATTTGGATGCATCTTTTCGAGTGCGGTCCCTTCTGGATCGGAGTTGCTCCCGGAATTTGGTCTACCCATGAATTATAGGTTTCAACCTTCTTTTCATTAGTAACTATTCGCTTAGTCAAGGCTTGAAGCATTTTCAAGACCCCTGATGACTCATTAGTCCCTGATCTATTGCCATTTTCATCAACCCAACCTTCCTTTCGACCCAGCTCTTTATTACGGACGGGACGAGCCTTATCTACCGCACTTGCTCTGCTGCTTTTCTTTTGCAACTGAGTGATGGCCTCATGTTGCTCATTCAACATGTTAAAGATTCGAGCCAAATTTATTTTGCCATCTTCATTGTCATTCGGTGTTTTCTCACATGACCTTTTGGATCCCTGGGGTGATATCACGTGGTTATTTTGATGCTAGCCAATAATCGGATCAATGAGCGGAACACCATTGTTGTTATTGACGTTGTTAGAACCATTGTCATTGTTGTTGTTGTCATCATGGTTGCTAACCACATCTTTGATATCACTAGCCATCTTTCAAGTGTTTGGTATTGATATGTTTTTACAAAACCTCAAAAGAAACAAATGAAATTTGAGTTTGAAACAAATCACCACTATTATCCTTAGCCCAACGGTGGGCTCCAAACTATTTATCCCAAAAAAGGTACAATTGAACTTATAAGTGATTTTAAGGATACATGATTTGATTTGTAATACAAAATGATAAGTGATTAACAATAAGTAAATAAAAGTAAGCAATAAGTAAGAAAAGTGGCATGTAAGGTATAAGTTTGATTGAAACTTCATAGCAAGATTGGTCCGATCCTCGACTGTATCGTTTCGGGTCCGAGCCAACTATTAAAGCTTAGTAACTATAATTGCAATGAATGAGATCGTACAAGTGAGAATAATCAGAATGTGATGCCCTTCCAACATGAATGTTGGACTCCTTTTATAGCTATCAATACAAGACATTTATGCCCGAGTTATTTTCCAATTCAATGCAATTAAATGAGAATAATGGTCACTTAATGAGTAAGGAGTAATGGCTGGCGCCATATCCGGAACGAGTACGCGCTGGGCTCCTTCGTTTTTTCACCCGGTGTCAACTGTTCGGTCACTACCCGGTCTCGTCTCGATACCCGGACTTATCTTGATGTAACTCTATCCGACACGAAACTCTATTGCGCCCCTCGCACTCCATACATAAACCTTGCCACGTGTCGCGTCGGTTTTTACCGTATACACTTTTTATTTTTTAAAGTTTAGCTTAAAAAAACTCACGTCAACATATCTATAAGAAATATCATCGGAATTGGTTGAGTGACTTTGTAGGTGAAAAATAGATGAGTGACTTTCCTGTTACAAAATAAATAAAAGTGACTTATTAGTTGATTGACTTTTCTGTTATAAGATAATGAAAAGTGACTTTCTGAAATAATTATTGTTAGTTGAATGATCATTTGAAAATATTTTTATAATATTATTATGTATTTAGCGGATTACTGAACTTTAAATAGCGAAGGCTCCATTTAAAAAAAAACTATCATCTTGGTGTGGAGGAGCAACAATTTACATTCGTTCAAGGATGTTCGTTAAAATTGAAACGATATAAAGAAGATTAGCATATTCCTACGCAAGAATGACATGACCAAATTCCTAAATAATCCAACTTTTTTAAAAATAATAACAAAAAAGAAGAGCAACATATTTCTGGAGATGCGTAGCTTCTTCTCCCTCTCAAGCAAACAATTTTTGTTGTGTAAGAAATGAAAATAAAACACTTCTTTATTAGTATTTGTTTTGGATCATACGCGTTGTACGACCAAACGAGGAAACTTGGTTAAATGGTATAAATCATCCCTTGAACTTGTCTTAATCCGCGTTTTGGAAACACATCCCTAATTTCGTATTACAAATTACTCTTCCAGCTGGGATAATTTGGAATAGGAAGGACAACAGTCAACACATAGAACCTTCTTGTGTGGTGTCAAAAAGAAAAAAAACTTTCTTGTGTAACTTTGGCTTATTTACAATTCACAGTGTAAATAAGGGAAGAAACACCCCCAAAAAATATAGCAGGATGGATGAAATCTTCAATTCTTAATTAGATACATTTTGGATTTGAGTCTCGTGAATGAAGAAATATTTGATAAGGAGTGTTTCTTCCTTAAATTGATTTTACGCAACATGATTTCTAATTACTCAAATTATTAATGAATATCGCCTTATACGGTGTAAATTCGAATTAGTCAAACAAATAAATACTTAATATCGGATAGTTTTATAAGGAAAGAAACAAAATACAAAGAGAGTTGGAATATGGACTGCATCACAGTTGTTTAAAAATACTCCATCTATTTTAATTTATATGTCTTACTTTACTTTTATTTAAAAGAGAACGTCACTTTATATTTAGTAACTTTTCTAATTCATCCGTTACATAAGACACATTTTATACCATAAGATTCATGGGTAAATTTCACAGATGGTCACTTAACTAACATTTTCCCCGTACAAAAATCACTTAATTTTGTGCAACTAACACAAAAGTCACTAAAATCATTTAGTGTCACTAAACCACTTTCCATTGAATAACTCGATTCTTACTCTTTTTTTCTTTTATTAAAATCTAATAAATAAAAAATTAATTAAAAAGTCAAATCCTACCCAACCCAAAACCTAAAACTCATATAAGAAAATTAAAATATTAAACGATTGAAAGTCGAAACTGAACTACAATACAATATTCTCTGGGGGGCTAGGGATGACAATTGGGGTAGGGTGGGGCAGGGCAAGCCCTTTACCCATAAAAAATTTGACCCGCCCTGCCCGGTCCCGTTTGTTACTTTTAAAAAGTTTGCACTGCCCCACGCCGCCCCGCACTATTAAGCCCCTGCCCCATTTAGTTTCTTTTTAATTTATTTTAATATTCTGTTCAGCAAATGAATGAATCCACAAATGCCCCGTCACTAGTTACTTGAAAATTATCCTATTACAATCTTCTGGCATTATATATATAATATATATATATATATATATATATATACATATATATATATATATTTTATGAAACTGGCATTATATTATTGCACGGATGCAAAATGTGATCTCTAATTATTCCTCCATTAACTGTCCTTTTTTTGTTTATTCTTTTTTTATTTTTTAACATTAAAGTTTTGTTGGGCAAATCATGAATCTTATATATCGTCAATGAGTAATTTGCGTTTGAATCTTTCATTGATGCTATCACCTTGGAGAACTGACGCCCTAAAATAATTTACTCTGTATTATTTTTTTAATTTTGATATAAGCTTTCATATTAAGTTGGGTCGGGTTAGACTTTTTTTATTAAAATTTTATTTATTAAATTTTAATAAAAAAAATTAAAAATAAGTTATTTATGAGAAAGTGGTTTAGTGACACACCTAAAGTAATTTTAGTGAATTTTGTGTTAGTTACTCAAAGTTAAGAGATTTTTGTGTTAGATAAGATAGTTAAGTGATTTTTGTGGAAAAAATGATAGTTAAATGACCAACGGTGAAATTTACCCTAAAATTCATAGATCATTTGAGCATGTTATACTATTTAGTTTGAGATCACAACATTTTAAAAAATTACAAAAAAATCTTGATCGGTCAAACTAAAACATAAGTTTAAACGGACGGAGTAGACTTTTTGTTTTTGGTAGAAAAAAACTGTATGAGTTTTATTGTAGTGTTATAGCAATTGTTTGCTTGTTCTGTTTTGTGGAAAACAGCAAACAATAAACCGAAGATCCATAAAAACAATTGCTGATACACACAAAAGAAATGCTTAGAAAAATTACATTTAGATCCATAAATTAACTCAAATCAAAATCAGACTGTTTATTCCGGCCAAAGAGTACTGAAATGCGAATTTGAAATTAAAAGGAATCTGAGATGGGAAAGGACCGGGCTGACAAACTTAATCCATGAAACAATAACTCACTTAACAAATTTAAATTTGGACCGGTTATAATTAGTTCAATCTATTTGAGCTCAATCCATCAAAATTTGGGTTGACATCTAGCCCAAATTGATCCATGAGAAATCTATCAACATATGTTATATATCGCTATAATAAAGAATAATAATAATTTATTAGATACTATAAATTTATTAAAAAATAAATAAGACAATTAAAACTTAGTAAGAATTGAATGAGTTGGATTTTGACCTAATTTTTAGCTCATTTCAATCCAATTTATAATAACCCAAGCAATATTTAGACAGGATTAATAATTCGTCTATTTATTAACTTAATTCATTTTAATATGTATAAATTTAATCAAACCTGTCCATTTGTCAGCCTTATTCTAGCCCAGTTCACAAATTTTAGTTCTACATTTTTTTTTTGGTCCAACACAAATTTTAGTACTTACACGTCTACAACTTTGTACTTTAATTTTCTTTTCCTTTACCCCCTCCCCATAAATAACAGCTGTCCCCTCTGCTGTCTTGTACACTTGTTTTCCAAAAAGTTCGGTCTCTGATAGTCTAATCACTGATGTGACTGACACCTCTGTATAAACCTTCTTGGTTGAGCGCATCACACATAAACATCAAGTGTGGTTAATCGGCTGATATGGTTTGCTGCATCAGTCCAGGGTTTACTCTGTGCGCACTCGAGAGAATAGCGGCTGCGGATTCCTTCGTCAACAACAAAAAAAAAAAACTAATGTGACTGACACAAACTTATAACAAAAATAAAGATTATTGCAATTGAAGCAAAAGATGAGAAAACGGTTAATATAATGATTTAAAGTTAATTTGATAGAAAACACATCATGTCGAATTTTTAACGTTAAATACAAATTTAAACTATTAATAATTGCAAAAGTTGGATATAATCATTTTATTGATGAAATGGAACTTCTTTAAAAAGCAAAGGCCAAAGAATGTCTTGTTTGCAAAACTTTTGAACTTCCTGACCATCTGACTTATGATTCTCGTGGGCAATTCTTCATGATTGTGGGGATTAATAATGTCCGTGTTTCCTGTTCCAACCATTTAAAAAAAAAATAGTTTTTCAATTTAGATTGATCGATTAATTTTAATTGGTATTAATTACCTCCCGTTAATGTTATCAGATAATTCTGTCAATTAAAACTTGAATAGTTATACAAAATCACCTAATATTTTTGTGATATTTGAACTAGAGATCTTATAATTTTCAACTCACTGTATATATACATTTCACCACTCACTATGATCTATCTTCCTGTGACACTTCACAAATTTAGTTCAACACTAAAATCTGTCATGTTAATTGAATTAGGAAGAAAGAAAGTTTTTTCTCAAAGTCTCACCTACCCTGACCATCTCTTCGAATTCTAAAATGCTTAATAGTAATTTCTACGTAAAGCTTATGCTAATAATTAACTTGTAATCGGCAAACACTAATATCCAGTGCACATGAATCATTTTTAAGCCTTCTTTAGACCTGTATTTATGCAAACAAAAAAAGTTATATACCAAGTACTACAGTTTAACCTGTTATACTAGTAGTCTAGTACTATTTCTAATTTTACAAATAAATAGATTATTTTAAAGTAATTTGATTAGTAACAAAGTTCTTTACAATATTGACTATTATTAGTACTCCAAGTCTCCAACTCTGCATCCCACCGTTTATGGTCCCACCAATCAGGTGGCCAACACAAAATTAAAGTTTTTAATTCCACCTTGAAACGTGCCAATCATAACGGTAACCATAATTGATGCTTAATAATTAAATGATCAAACGGTCCATAGAATCCTCACCTTTTCGCTAAACTTCATCTATTCGATTATTCAACTATACACGTGTACGCTCTTGATTTATCAACGCGGAAAAAAAGACGTAGACAGACTAAATTCAACTTTTAATTTGTTCGCATTTCCCTCCTATATATACTCCATTCCCTTATGGCGATGTTATTCGTCTCTACAACTCTTCTTCTACCAACAATACATACATATATACTTACACTTTCTCTCTCTAAAAACTGCTCAATACTCACAATATTATAGAGAACAAGAAGAAGAAGAATACCAACAATGGCTTACTCGAAGATGATCGTCGCTTTCATGTTCGCTTTGATCGTCGGATCTGCTATTGCTCAGGCTCCGGGAGCTTCTCCAGTAGCTTCACCGACGGCAACTCCGGTACCACCGGTTGCAACACCTCCAACTGCTGTTGTTACACCAGTATCTGCTCCTTCAGTATCACCTGCTGCTAGTTCACCTTCCGAATCTCCGATGGCATCTCCACCAGCACCACCGGCTGTTGACACTCCGGCGTCTTCTCCGGCAGGCGGCGTTGCTTTTCCTCCATCCATCGGCGCTACTCCTAGTGGTTCTCCAACGGATTCTCCTAACGGTGCTTCGTTGAACAGAGTTGCTGTTGCTGGATCTGCTGTTGTAGCGATCTTTGCTGCATCTTTGATGTTTTAGATCTGAGGAGAGATATTTGCATTTGGATTTGCTGGAGAGATGTTTATGATTTTTAGGATTTATTTAGTTCCATCTTAATGTTTATTCGTTTTGTTTTTTCTTGTTTTACTTTACCCGTTGGAGGGTGGTGACTGCGTACATGCTATTGATTTGATTTTTACTATGGTTATTGTTATTTGTTATCACCATTGTTATTATTA
Organism: Anisodus tanguticus; assembly: GCA_034509755.1. Taxonomy (NCBI): domain Eukaryota; kingdom Viridiplantae; phylum Streptophyta; class Magnoliopsida; order Solanales; family Solanaceae; genus Anisodus; species Anisodus tanguticus. The sequence goes on along the minus strand of CM067553.1, from coordinate 10,111,818 downwards.
TTATGGATTCTTTGTTTACTTATGGTTGCTTGTGTTTTGTCTTGATCAAGGTCTCTCGAAAATAATTTTTCTATCTGACCTATCAGGTAGACCATTACGTTTGTTGTTGTTTACTTCTGATGCACTATGATTTTTACTCCTTATGTATTCTCCATTTTACCTTTAGATTTCCATTAGAACTTCATTATGTTAAGAATTAATCTAAAACAAGACTAAAAATAACTTGGAAAGCAGTCAGAAATTGCGGAGTTGAGAGGTGGTGGAGAATGTCGTTTAGTAGTGGTAGACGTGTCGAAAGAAAGGACTATTGAGAAAGAGTTTGAGTTGGAAAATAGAATAATACTCCAGCTAATAGGTGTGGGATTTGGGGTTAACGTGGTTTGACAGCTGTTTTTAGAACCTTTTTTTGGTTGCAGAAGGGCATGTGCTTCGGGGCCGATAAAGTCGGAATCACGTTATACCTAGGAGTGTACACTTTACTTCTTTATTTCGTTTTTCTTTTGTTTCTGCCTTATGCCAGACCGTAAATTACGGCTGATGAGATTCTCACAAGTAACATGACTTACATCTTGTTAATAACACTTGATACAAACGGGTTCGATCTATGTAAGGTAAATACTTTGTTCATATAGTGTAAGTTAATCGTAGATTGATTATAAAAATAGTGTTTCATCGATCATAATGTATTAAGTGTAAGAAAACGCTTTAATTAAAGTATATGTAACATCATTATTAAACTACAATAAATAATAAGGGGTCGTTTGGTTGGTGATTAGAGTTATTAATAATGTAAGCATTAGTTATGCAGAATTTAGTCAAACTCATCGGCATTATTTTGTGATCGTACTAATCCAAGGAAGGAGAATATTCAAAAAAAGAAAACTCCGGGAATGCAAAATTCTATATTTTTCTAGTTAGAATGGATTGGTCGTACCTATCCAATCAATAATTGTTTATGACTGACTTGCTATTCACTCGATTTTTGGGTCATAATCATTATGTATGAGAGTTAGACACTTCAACTAAATCTTGTTCTTTTTAGACACCTGAGGTGGACCTCTATTGTGTCATCTAGACTATTTTCGGTGAATCAGCCAAATAAGTAACGTGTGTAACACACTCGCCGATGACATGGCAAAATGACAAACTAAATTATGACATGTGTCATTTGATCGCATAAATAATATAAATTTTAAAATTTGAGTAAAACTAATAATTCAAAAACGAAAAGAAAAATATATTTTCTAAACCCTACACATGCTTAACACAAAGAAAACACTTACTAACAAAAAATTGAAATCACGTTCTTGGTGTTCTTCACCATTTTCATTTGTGTTCTTGTTCCAACTACGATTTTAATCCAAAATTTTAAGAAAAATTCCTCCAAATTTGTTATAACTTCAGCTAAAGATTTCCCACGAAGACCCGAAGACAACCCCAACATTAATTTCTCGAAATTTTCATCAAATAAAGTAACCTATTTTAAACCTTCAAGCTTTCTAAAGAACTCTTTAATGGTGTTTCGATGAGTTTCTTTGATTTTTTTCTTTTTACTAGGAGAGAGAGCAAGAAAATGAGTTAAATTAAAAATGTAATTGATTTTTTTTTGGTAGTGATAGCGGCGGCGGTGATGGTAGAAAGATAGTAGAAAAAAGAATGAAGAAGAAAATAAAACATACACAAAAAAGAATGAAGAATAAGAAGGAAATTAAAAAATATGATTTTTGGCCTTTTCATGCGCATGTTTGGTGTGAAATACACACAATTTGTCAAGTCAGCAGAAAATGTCTAAATGACACAGTGGAGGTCCACCTCAGATGTCTAAATGAAACAAGGTTTAGTTAATGCGTTTAAGTGAAAGATCTCAACGACCACAATGGGCTACTGATGGGTTTGGCCTTATTTATGTATTACTTTTATCTTCTACCCTATATAAAATAATACATCAGTTGACTCATAACTTATAAAGTATATGTTTTACCTATGCAAAATTGCAAACTGATAACCAAACACAGTAAATGAGTAATTCACTTTCTAACCAACAACCGAACCACCCCTAAGTACCAAAGTATGTACATAGATTATATGTTCTAATTCTCTAACGCACCAAACGATCCTTCCAGGCTCCTGATATTGATGAATTTTTATTCTTAACATGCAAGATATTTGATTGGTTTTCGCTCAGCGTACCAATTAGTGAACGCTAGCGACTTGGAAATGGAAGGGTAATTACCAACGGCCTCTGACGTTTAGTCGTAATTTGAGTCGTGAAAATATCAAATAATTAGGGTGTGTTGGGTATCAAAGGAAAATATTTTTCCGAAAAATAAGTAATTTTTAATATTTAATAAAAAATAGAAAATATCAAATATTTAGGGAGTGTGTAATTGATGTTTTATCTCCATTTGTTTAAGGGTCTTCCAAGGGAATATATGGATTTGGATGAGCAACATTTTCTTGTAATCAAAGTTCTCTTCTTTATTTGATTGGTAACTTGAATCATAAGTCATAATGATAAATAAAATTTATGTGATAATGTCGTATTTTATTGGACGAAACATTTCGTCTGAATAATTGACATACGCAATGGGCCTTCACTTTGACTAAACATACTTTGCATACGTGACAAGATCTTAATGGACTTGGATTTTACTGGGCATGTTATGTCTCTTGATACATGGGCTTGGATAAAATGACACTCGAATAGAGCCTTGGGCTTAGAACATGAAGTGGTCTTATTTTGTGGTGGCTCAGCAAGTGACCCAAACCATCCTAAATAAGTTAGATTTTACTTAAATCATGTTATCAGCTCCTTATATTATGTCCAATTTTATTGACCCACAAATTGGTTTTGGCAGATAATCTGTTGAATGTAGTACTTACCGCAAATTTTGTCGAGATTCAATTCAATATAGTTCGAGTGTCTATGATGTGTTTTCAGATATGAAGAAGAAAAATACATATGAAGTTTTCTTAGATACATTATTAATTTGTGTTCTCTATTTCTTGATATAATTTTTAAAGATAAAATCAGATCGCAGGAGTTATATCATGCAAGGTTCTTTTCAGCAACATTGTAGGAAGACTTCAAGTGTTAAAGTTTAAAAAATAAAGAACCTTGCATGATATAACTCCTGCGAGTGGTATTATTTACCAATAAAGAACCTCCCTGTTCTAATTTATGTGTTATTATTTGATCGGATATAAAGTTTAAAAATTAAAAGAAGACTTTATTATGTTTACTAAATTGCTTTTATTTTAGTGGCTATTTTTGTGTCATTAGATAAAGGATAAACAGGAATTGTGTCATTAGATAATTGTCAAATAATAAAATGTGTTATTTTTTTTTTGGATAAACTAAAAAGGAAATTATGTCACATAATTTGAGACAGAGAGAGTAATAGTTAAAATTATAATCGTAATTATGCACCAAATATTTACCAAATGAGTCATCATTACATGCCAATAAATCACAACTGAAAACAAGACACTTATCATTCATTATCAACACAACGCACTTACAAAAAGAAAAGCGAATAGGAAAACCAGTAAAAAAAATCAAAAGGGAAAAGATATGGTCACAACGTGGGGTTAGGGGTGGTGGGAGGGGTGGGGGTGGTGGTTAAGGGCACTGCCTCTATCCTGACTTATGAAATAACCAAATAACTGAATATTGCAACAACACCAGAAATTAATAAAGGAATAAATGGTGACAAAGATACTGCTGCTGATGGATGTGAAGTTGTAGTAGTAGTGTCAGGTTTAGGGGTTGTTGTGGAAGTGGTGGTGCCGGAGCCGGTACCGGATGATGGCGTGGTGGTGGAACCACCTCCACTGCCGCCGCCTCCGGCTGCAGCCACGGTGACGGGGAGCTTCATGCCACCACTGCAGTGGCCCATTACGCCGCAAATGAAGTAATGAGTGCCGGCGGTCTTGAGAGGGATTGTGGTGGCGCCGCTACTGTCGGACGTTATGGAATTTCCTGTAGTGCATGACTCGTAGTCACTAGAACTTACTTCATCCACTGTGTGACCACTCGGATAGTTGAAAACTGCAACCAAAAAAAACTATCACTACTCCCGAGTTTAAATTTTATACACGTTAATTTTTACATGATCAGATCACCTAAAAAGTAATTACAGATAAGTGTTTATCATAAGTGAAACTAATAACCTGAAAAATGGGGAGAGCAACCTCCTGCAACATAATGATAGTTTAAAACACTTTACACTAGCAATCGGCCCTTGGGGTTTAGGGATCTCAAATATCCTCATTATGTCTGTATGTTGAAGAAGTCCATGTATGGGCTTAAGCAGTCTCCACGGGCTTGGTATAAGAGGTTTGCAGACTATGTTTCGACTATTGGTTTCACTCACAGCAGGTCTGATAATTCATTGTTCATATATCATCTTCATCATTGGCTTATATATTACGCCAGTCTATCATGACAATGCTCAGTTCTAAATTTGCTATGAAAGACTTAGGGCCCCTGAGTTACTTTTTGGGGATTGCCGTCACTTGTCATGCATGTGCGTTGTTCTTATCCCAGATGAAGTATGCAACTGAGATTATTGAGAGGGCTGTGATGTCATCCTGTAAGTTCACTTTCACTCCGGTTGATACTAAACCCAAGTTAGGTGCTGCGGCTGGCTCACCTTATGAGAATCCGACGCGCTATCGCAGTCTTGCAGGGGCCCTTCAGTATCTTACATTCACGAGACCATATATTACGTATGCCGTGCAACATGTGTGTTTGTTTATGCATGATCCCAGGGTTGAGCACATGAATGCGCTCAAACACATTATTAAGTACATCCAGGGGACACTTGACTATGACTTACATTTATATCCTTCGTCGACATCTACACTCGTCTCGTATACTGATGCTAATTGGGGTGGCTGTCCAGACACCAGACGGTCTACGTCTGGCTGTTGTATGTTTCTTGGTAATAACTCGGTCTCTTGGTCTACAAATCGTCAATCAACGTTATCACGCTCTAGTGCCGAGGGTGAGTATCGAGGGGTAGCCAATATGGTCTCTGAATCCTGTTGGTTACGTAATCTTCTATTAGAGCTTCATTGTCCTATTCAGAAAGCTACCTTGGTTTATTGTGATAATGTTAGTGTCATCTACCTTTCTGGTAATCCGGTTCAGCACCAGCGGACTAAACACATCGAGATGGACATTCACTTCGTTCGCGAAAAGGTAGCTCGTGGACAAGTATGCGTCTGCCATGTCCCTTCCAGGTATCAAATTGCAGACATCTTTACCAAAGGTCTTCCGACAGTACTCTTTGAAGATTTTAAGGACAGTCTCAGCGTACGAAGACCGCCCACTATGACTGTGGGGGTGTGTTAAATATACATATGATATACAACATATGTATATTATTGAACATATTAGTTTAGGTAATATTTGGGTGTAATTAGTATTGTATATTTACCATAATTGTATTACAATAATTGTATAGTTAGTCTCCAAGTAGAATAAGGTTTTAGGAGTAGAATAGAAATAAGATTCTCCTATTATGAAAAAATGTAAATTGTATATATACTCTTTCAATTAATGAAAATAATCAAGAGATTATTTCTTTCATAAAGTTATAGAAATGTCTAAGGCTTATTTTAAATCATAATTTTTTTTAAAATTCATTTCTTTCTTGTATTCCGTCCCTAGTTAAATATAGCATATAAATTAGGGACACATAAATTGAAACATAGGAAATACTATTTCTACTTAATATTTTCATGTAAAAAGATATTTTAATTTCTTGATTTGCGAAGTGAATAAAAGAAAAATGGTCTATACATGGAGGAGAAAACTTACCAAGTGAATCTCCAACATTAAAAGTTTTTCCTTTTGCCCAAGTGCCATAATTTACACTAAGTGCCCACCCAGCTGAGTCCCCAACAGTATGAACTGTGGCCAAATTTGGAACAACACAACACATGAACAAAAACGAAATAAAAATCTCAGACCCAAATATTCCCATTTTGCTTTGTATTTTCTTGTTTCTGATGGATGTGAGAGATAAGAGAGTGAGGTTTAATTTGAGTGAAGAGGCCTTTGATTAAATTTTCTTATATAATAGAAAATGCACTGAAAAGGAAATGGAGTAGGTCACTTAATACTTTGTAATGGGGTGCACTATATAGTTGTAAAGGAGATGTCACATAATTTCAGTTTTGACACATATACCTAATGCCTTGAAAAAATGGTCTCTTTTAGTCTTTTTTTTTTATATTCACCTTCCCGACTTACGCTAGACTATTCATGTAGTTAGTAGTCCCGGTCCCTCAGCACTAGTACCAGTAAATCGCGAGATGTGCATGAATGACCAGGGTTTGAGAACAGAGCAACTGATATCACCTACAAGGTCCTATCCCAGAAGAGAACAAATTGATTTCACTAGGGTTCGAAACCACGCTGCAGGCCTCCAGCTAGATTTTAAGTTTCCCTCCTTTGTCATCCGGCTATGCCCGGGACTAGTCTTTGTTTTCTAGCCTTGAAGAATTAGGTTGGTGAAATCAATCATGTGGTTAAGATATTCTTGTTTGGCTGATGAAGATATGAGGTTCAAACATTACATGTGAAATGCGTAGAGAAGAAGTCATGAAGAATCATATATGTTTGACCATTTTCACTGATGTGTTAGTACTAAATTACTCCACTCCCATTTCTACCCAACTCCCAAGAATAAAAGGGTTCAATAAGTGGAGGAATCAGAATTTTCGTTAAGGAATATCAAAATATAAAGGATAAACGCACAAATAAGCAGGGGAGAGGGGGAAGGGGTCAATGTATAGTATATATGCATAACTTTTTTTACCTAACTACACAATGTAGTTTTTCGGCAAAAAGATGTCAATTGACACCCCTGGAATACATGTCGCTATACCCCTTGAATTCCTGTCTTTGCTAATAATTAGGTTGACGATAACTTTTCGAGCCACTAAATGGAATTAAATATATATATATATATATATATATATATATATATATATATGGACTATCTCTGTGTTAGGAGTAATGATTGATACAGAGATTTTGGGTAATATTAGATTGGTTTCATAATACAGCTAGAATAAAGTGACACAATATACTATTCTAAAGGATTTGTAAAAGTACCAAAGACATGTATAGGTTCCCCCACAAAAAAAAAAATACTACAGTACACACACTTTTTATTTTTTATTTTATGAATACACTTTTTTTTTTGCCAAAAATTGAAAATTTTGACACTGTTTTGGGTTGGAGGGATTGTCCTTCTCGTATAAACTTACAAAATATTCACCTAACAATTCATCAAAATGGTGTAAAGGTGAATAGGGGGTCCCCCCACATGCCTACCTCAATAAAGTGCCATCATTCTTTTTCATTTCATATTTTTGTTTTTTCGAAAATTAGTTTTCAATTCTCCTATGATTTTAGAAATTCGCATATGTTTTGCATATTAGCTATGTATAGTACGAAAAAAGGTCTAATATAATTCTAAGAACTTTTGATCTACGCTTATTTCTCACACTATTAAACAAGCCAGGAAAAGAAAATCCGTTGATCATAAGGCCATGATTTAGACGATGAAAATTCTAACTTGTAATATTACGATTCAAATTATATCTATGAATACCACGAAGCCAAGTGTACAACGTGATTTGGGAATACTGCAAAAACTATAATAGCTCTCATAAAACGACCTGCGATTGAGACAATCTAACAACAGTTTAGAAGATCAAAATCCCCATTGTTATCTTTGGAATGATTCTCAAAATTAACTCTCCTTTAATCATTTCGTATGATGAAATCTTGTCTTTATTTCTTCTTCGACTTCCTCTAGAAACAATTATTTTTTTATCTGAATCATACATCAATGATGCCTTAACTTATTTGAGACTGAGTCTTCGAATTGGGCATTGCATTGCTTTGACAACTACGCTTCTCCTTTTACATGGAACAATTGACATAAACTATTTACACATTTAGACATTAGTTGATTGAGATTTTAAAAAAAAAGTAACACTTGAAATTTAGTTGAAAAAACGTATTTGGAAGTTAAAATTGAAATTTTGTGAATGAAAACTTGAGAAAATTCCTAAAACCTATTTTTTAAATTTTATATTTGAAATTTAAAGTTGAAATAATTGGTCAAATTGTAACAAAGAAAAAACACTAATATTTGAAATAATCTCCAAATATTATTTCAAAATTTTGAAACAAGATATATGGACAAACGGATCCTTGAGGGAATTAGAAAACTAATTTTGTTGGGGTCGGGCTACCTGCTCCTTTAGCTGCCCTTGTTTCAACTCGATCATTTGCCCGTTAAACTAAACCTAAATAGTGAATTAAAATCATACAATAATAAAAACAAAAAAAAGTGAAATATTTTTGTCCAAAATTCAGAAATATATATTTAGTAAATGGAAAATAATCTATTAAGATTCATACTCGAAAGTACAAACGACCAGTGCTGTGTTTTTAGGACAGTATTTTAGAAAGCAAAAAATTTATACTCCATGATGTATAAGACTAATATATTTTCACTTAATATCAAATATTTCTTCCACTATTACTTCTAATAATATATACACGTTAAATAGTATCTTAAACTCCGAGAAGCACATAAGATAGGGCGGATGAAGCACTACACGAAAAAAAAATGGAAAAAAAAATCTAATTTTCTCTTTTTAGTAAAGATCAGAAATAGTAACCAAATAGAAGAGCTCTCTCACATGTGATTCGGAGGTTTGGCTAATTATAGAAATCTAGTAAAATGTTACATCTGACCTGAAATTTTGATAGCAGTTCAACATCACTCTGATTTCGTAGATTTACTTTTTTCTTTGATGAGTACCTTCCTTGACTGATCATAAGCTCTAACTTTTGCCGGCCTAAAAATAACTGCTCCAAAACTCATAGACGGATTTATGATTTGAAGTTTATGGTTTCGTAGAGCAACCTCAAGTTAATATTAAAATATAACTGTGTTCACAGTCACATATTTATAGATATTTAGTGAATTTCTTAATGCAAAAGCAATTAAATTCACGTGAACCCATACGTTATAACGTAGATCCATCTATGTCAAAACTTGAAAGGTGTCACACTCCAAAACTTCTTCTAAATAAAGAATGCAAGCATGGGTAATGGCAGAAATCATATGGTAAGGCCAAATGAGAAAAGTAATGTGCACAAACAACAACTCAGTGACTGCATTTCACGTAGAGAGGAGGGGAAGCTGGACTGAAGGAAACGATAACAGGAAAGGTTAAAGGAAAAATGAAGGAACTGGTAGCTGCAGGGGACCAGGAAAACTGGCATCAGCAGGCTGCGATAGACAGGAGGATTGAATTTGGAGAAGGAAGTATAGTTTTAGTTCAGGAGCTATACTCGGTGAAATTTCCAAACCCCACAAAGCTATTGACGCGAAGCACCACGATATGATGCTAGAGCTTTCTTCAGAATTTAAGTTTCATCGAGTTAGCAATATTTGGGAAAGGTTGCTCATTTTTCATGTTAAAGCAAAAGGCCATCATGTTAGAGTTTCGGGTATTCTAATTGATCTACTACGTCTGAGGAGAAGAACAAATTGCAAACATAATTTTGTTTGTGTAAGACAGTGAAAAATGGAAGATTTAAGTGGCACCCTAATCTTCAAACTTAGTGGAAGCTTTACATTCCCATTCCCCCAACCCAACTACGTAATAAGAAAAAGTTAAAAGGTGGCGGAGGAGGAGTGGAGGACTGAGGAATGATAAGTTCCTAAATGTTAGCCTCATAATAAATAAAAAATTACTATCTGATCTGAAGTACTAGGGTTCTGATGACTGGTGAAGGTTGAAGGAGTAAAGTAGCACATTCTACAAAGTGGATTTTTGGCTTCTAAGGAGTCAAACGGGCTAAAAAGTTACAGTCCATGTAAGGGGCTAAATAGAAGATGGTGGAGCCCATATTGCCAAGAACTATTGAACCTTACGATTTCGTGAAGGACTTGAAGAAATATGCTTGAGGAACCAATAAGAAGAGTATGAGCCCCTACTTTCCGAAGTTGGATTGTCTGAACATATATTATGTATTGGATTATACACAATTCTATTAGTATAATCAAAGAAAACCTCCATTCTGTCTCTCAAATGGCATCCTTTTTCTTTTTTTGTGTTCAAACCAGTTTACACGCACCTCAACTAATTTCACGGAAAACCTGCTATCTTCCACCAATACAAGTATCGGGTAGCTCCGTGCACCAAGGTTGGGACAGATGGAAAGAAATCAGGTAGTGTTTTTGTCTCTGCTAAACTTGAGACCTCATGATTCTTAACCCATTTCATTGACATTTTTAGTATAAAACAATGTCTAGTTGAAGTGTTATCTCCTGTGTTTAAGAGTCATGACATTTAATTTAGGTAAAGAAGACACTTCACTTGCTAATTGGTAGCCCAGGATCTAGCCCATCTTAATCTAGCTAACTTTCCCTACTCGTCTAACATGGTCGATCACACTTTGCTAACTTCCCAAGATAACAGGATTCTGAAGATTTCTTTATCTTTTCGTGGAGAATGAGAGAATAATAAAGGAACTTCTGTTTCTAGTATAAACAGAAACAAGTGCCAGCATGGCTTGAGCTGGAGAAAGTCTTATTCATGCCCTTGCGAGTTATGTCGGATCTTCTTTCAAGCACAGGGTGGCACTTAAGCTTCAGGAGAAATGTGAATGACTGGGAAGTAGAAGACTTTTGTCACTTACTTCAGATGCTGGAACCCTTCTAGATTCAAAACAAACAGGATATTCTCAGTTGGACAGCAAGTAATGACAAGAGTTTCTCTGTCAGCAACTGCTAGCAAGCTGATCAATGGGATGATAACTGGCCTTGGAAGTCGATTTAGAAGACCACCTGTCAAAGCAGCATATTTTGGGTGGGTTGCCTCTTGGGGGTCTACCTAACACAAAACAACTTGCAGAAAAGAGGATTCCTATTGTGAGAATGACGAAGAAACTGTTGGAAATTTGCCTTTGGCGGGGAGATGCGTCCACCCATCTTTGATGAATTAAACACTAGTGTTCCGCATGTTGGAGGCTTTGTCTCTTTACACATGCATGATCTACGAAGTGAGTAGATGACCGTAGGGCCAAGAATCGTCAAATTTCGTTGAGAAATGAAAGAGATATTGGTCCATGAAGTAAGGTGTTTGAGGCATGGAAATGTGGTGTGGGACAAATCTACCACATCGGTGGGAATATGAAGAATTGCTCTCTATATAAGTCTCTAATTGGTAAAGGGTTTGGGACCCCAAGGGGTATCCCATGTGTTTAAAGGAGGGAAACCTAGATATGCTTGGGTTCAAGGCTAAGCCCACACGCGTGCCGCCGCCGCCCATCCGGTTCCGGGCCTCAGGATGCGGGATATTATCTTTTTGGACCAGAAAACTCTGCCAGATGTACAGTTTGGACCTGAATTCTTTCATATGTACAGTTTGGTCCCCAGAGTTTCTGGAAAGTTGGTTTTGGGGTGACGGAACGTTGGCACAAAACAACCACGAAAATAGTGGCCAAAACTGCTCGAAACTGTGACTGAAATTCAGTGAAAAACAGTGACCAAACCCTCACATATACACAAGATATACACTACAGAGACACTATATACACAGAGACAAAAGAGAAGAGTAACGAGAAACTCTTCCTTCCTATTCCATATCTTCAGCAAGTCGATTCATATTTGTTTTCTTCAACAGAGTCAACCTATTGGCTTTGTAGCGTTGAGATTAAAGTGTTGTTTTAACTTGGGAGACTATTGCCCGCTAACGTAAAAGCATATATACGGGCAATCTTGTCTTAAGGACAGAGGGCAATCACTCGACTCAACACACAACGTTGTAACCATCCAGATTTAGTTGTTTCTTGATTTCAGGTTATCAAGATTCAAGCCACAACAAGCTTGCGGCAGTTCTGAAGATTGGCCTATTTGTTCAACAAGATTCAATTTCTGAATATTGAATGTTTGTTTATCCTTTCGAACACTTGTAATAGTTATTTACTTCCCGTACCGCTTTATAAAGTACAATAGAGTACCAATAGAAACAGTAGATCATCTCCTCCAATACTGCGAAGTAACTACACAATGCTGGGATTTGTTCCTAAATATCTCTGGAATATATTGGGTAAGGCCACTGAAGTTTAGAGATTTGATGGAATGCTGGAAACATCAAAACTCCTAGAGCGTTGAAGCAGATCTTGAGGACCATTCCTATATGTATATTCTGGACCATTTGGCTAGACAGGAACAAGACATGTTTTGAAAGTCGGAACAACCATATCACCAGAATAAGGGATAAATGCCTATTTCTGGAGTAAAGTTGTATGGTGGATCAATATATGAATTTTCTAGACTTTGAAGAAGGATGTAACTGACTGCATAGCCACTCCATGCAGGTCTGTTGTATCTTTTAAGTACCATCTTGGTACCTTAATAATAAACCTTACCTTATCTCAAAAAGAAATGAAGTGCACATATTTTAAGTGATTCTCTTAAATGTTGATTCAAGACATAGGTGCTTAGAACTCAAATTAGATATGAAGTTTTTTGTCAAGATAGAAAGTAAATGACAAAGCGAGTGATACTGTTAATAAGTGGGAATTGAAGTGTAACGGAGATAACAAAGCACCTTGCACCCTCATGAATTGTTAAATTAGTACGAGGATATAGGAGCAAATACGGGCTAGAGCTTGAACAAGAGACAAAAAAAGGTACTCTAGGGTATTGGGATGCTACTTATGGAACTGACAACCAAATAGGTTCACCTAAGTAGGGTGCATATGGCAAGAAGGCCATTTGACAATTAATCTTGAAAAACTAAGTCAAAACTTAATACTTGTTCATAACATTAAGGAGATGAGTGTATATAGCTCCTTTGTTTCCTTTTGAGTGGGGTTTTTTTGTGTGTCTGGGTGGGTGGGGATGGGGGGGAGGCAGTGTGAAGCTGGGGTTTGCCTCCTAAATTTTCTCTGATCAATTTCTGATTGCCATGATTGAAGTAGCCTTAATGAATTGAAGCAACTTACTAATCCAGACAGCCACTAGCCCCTAGGTTGCAGATTCAAATTGTTTTGGCTGTTGACAGAAGGTTAAGCTGGGTTAAGACATTTTGAAATGCAAAATAGGCAGCTGGCGAGGTCATCATAGTGGAGGTATCTGAGGATCTCTGAGTTTGACAGTGTCACAGTGAATCGATTTAATCAAACTTCTAAACAAAAAAGGACAATAAGTTGATAAAAATTTTAACATATCAAACGTTAGGAAGTCCGTAATGATTCATAATTTGCCAAAGCAAATATTGTACGTCAGGAGCAAACACTTCCATGTATCTGGGTAGACAAACAGTTACTGATTCTCTTCTAATGAGAACTTGAAGGATATGTGACATGTCACCTTCCGACTGCATTCAGTTACCATTGTGAACATTTGTCTAGAAACTTATACCTGATTAAGCACTTTTCCTCACCTCTAAACAAAACGAAGAGATAGAACACAGAAAATAATCCGGATAATAGAGGAAACAAAAGAAACAGGGAACGTACATGAAGCTATATAAAAGTTTCTGACACAATTTTTGAAGATATCTGCCTGGATTCTACTATACAAACAAAGAGTCATGGAAAATCACTTCCTCATAGGAATGACTTTCAAATTCCAGCAATATTAGCTCATTCTGCCACAGAGATCAATTCAGATGGTTGTTCTTGGGACTCAATAGTCTTTTTTGTCCCTTCTCTCAGAAATCTTTTACTGTGTGCCACCCTTATAGGTCTCCCCATAAATTCCTATGGATAAAGATATACTTAAATCAGGTTTTCGACATTAACCAGATCCAAAAATTCAATACCATGAACAAAAAATCACCTTTCCGTCAAGGGAGGATAGGGCTGTGTCAGCTTCCTCCTTGGTGTTAAGAGAAACAAATCCATATCCCGCAGATCGTCTGGGATTATCATTGAATATGACTTCAGCAGAAACAACATTTGCCCCATTATCCTTAAAGAAATCCATCAGGTCTTTAGACCTTGCTTCAAAATGCAAATTAGCGATAAACAGATTGTGTACAGGAAGCGGCTTGGATGGCGGTGGAGAAGAAGGTTTCTTAGTCTTTGGCTTAGCCCAGGCAAGTCTCAAAGGTCTACCCTCAAGTTCCTGTCAAGTGTTAACAACAAATAATGTAACGCCAAACTCAGCTCAATAAAATTAAATACTGATACTGTAGAAGAGAGAACATTAGAAATCCTTACATACGCTTCGAGATTTTCAAGAACTGCCTTAGCTTCCTCATGTGTACCCATTGTGACAAAGACTAAACCCCTGCTTCTTGTCTTGTTATACATTGCAACCTTGAGAACAAAACAACAGTCAACAAACCCATCTCAGAAAAACTTAAAAAGTTAATCAAACCTTAAAGAACCATAATGAGTTCAGGCAACTTTTGTGCGGCGAAAATATATTCCACATGAAACCATTTATCAGTATTTGGTTATGAGATAATTTTATTGAAAACAATTCTTCATCAAAAGGAAAAATTGACTTTCTTAACTTATGGGTAGAAACCATTTTCCTCTTCTAATAGCACAATTCTTAATTCATAACACTAATTTCAACCAACACGTAAACAATGCTTCCAACCTTTAATACTAAGAAACATCACTAAAACTCTTATCACCAAACCTTATATTGCACCTAGTATCATTATCATGTCACCTACTTTATACTCAACCAAGTATTATGGTATACAAAGGCGGAGCCAGGATGTTCTTTAGGGTGTGTTTGGTATGGAGGAAAACATTTTCTCTAGGAAAACAGGTTCTTTAAAGATGAGAAAAATTACTTCCCTAAAGGAAGTAGGGAAACAAGTTCTATAAGTAACATTCCAAGTACATTGTCACCTCCCACCCACTCACTGCCCCCAACCCCCATCTCTTAACCATCCCCTCCCCCCGCCACCCCATTCCACCCCCATAGTGTTTTGTTGCTCTTGGAATAATATCTTTTTGCTTACCAAACACTATAAATAAGTAACAAACCCACTTATTTTCCAAGAATATTTTCTAGGAAACATTTTCCTTCATACCAAACATACCCTTAAAGTTACAAGGTTCAAAATTAATAATTTGTACATATTCAATAGATTCTTTAATACAAATAGAACGTTTGGAGCAAATCTACTAGGTTTCACCCCTGATGGTATGTCACCTACTTTATACTCAACCAAACACTAGAAAATGGTATCACAAGTTAAAAAGCAGAAATTTGAAAAAGGTGCAAACCTCAATGTCGTGAACAGTGCCATATTTCTGAAAGAGAGGGCGAAGGTCATCAGCTGAATAGGTCCAAGGAGCATTCTGAGCAAGAACTCTTGTTTTCGAACTTACATATTCTTCTAGGTCTTGTTGAGCTTCCGAAGAGCAATGGGAGATGTAAAGGTAGGGTTTGATTGGGGAGAGAGAAGGAGTATGCAGAGAAATGGAAATGGGGATTGTAGATTGGTGGTGAAGGGGAAAATAAGTGGTGGAAGAGGGAAATAGAGATGGAGAACACAGTAGCCGAAGTAACGCCATTGATGAGGTAATGGCCAATTCAAGGAGATAGATGGTATTTGGTATTAAGGAGACGACTGGATAAGGGTGATGGAGTGGAATTTCCACTGTTATATAAACGGCTTCCTTTTTATTTTATTACTACATGGAAAAAGAGTGATTTTTATTCTAATTATCTATTTTAATTTGCTTATAGACAATTTGTAAAATCATGAGATAATGTGGTCGAACATGCTAATTGTTATCTTTTCAAGTTGTTCTCTTTTAGACCATAATTTAGCATATTATTTTATTAATATGTCAAAACATTGTTTCTCTCTGCAAATAATAATTCATCCATAGAATAGTCAAATCAATATTTATGGCTGTAATGATAGTTTCTTCAAAAAGACGAGCTCATGACCAAATTTCTAAAAACAAACCCAAAAACTCATTCTTCAAAAACCAAATCTAAAAACTTACATTTTTCATCGGAAAGAAATAAAATAAGTCTTGCTCTTCTAAGAACAAAAACAACCAAATCACCTTCATTCAAGTCCAAGCAAACCACAAATTTGGAACTAAATTGTTGTTGAAAAATTCAAAACTGGGAAAAGACCATTCTCAAATCCGTACACATTTACAAGGAGGCTCCTCATTAGTCAGTTCCATGGCAAATGATCAGTTGAATTTTGAGCAAGATCATCATGACATATTTATGGAATACTGGAAGATCAATGGAAATCATTGACTTTTGACACAAGAACCCCTGCAGCAGTCACTAGATTCATCCATACTAAGCATAAAGCAGTAACAAGAAATCCCTAGTTTGCAATATAATGCAAGCAAAATGTATCCGTAAATGTGCCAGGACTATTATATTGGTTACAGACTAACAGTAATTTCCTTACCAGCAATTCTTGAAGGCGATCAGGGAAGATGAGATTGTAGTATGCTACTTTTTACAGTTACTGAGAATCGTAACAACCCTTTTAAATGCAAGAAAGGCCTAAAATGATAACAAGAAATTGCAGCTGGTCCAGGAGGAGAGAGGAAACGGCTTCTCCTGCTACTTCTTGCATAATCGATATTCAGGTGAGTTTTCTCGTAAAGGTGATAAAGGCTGCCTCAATGAATCAACCTCACTGAAATCAAGTTTTCCTTCAACCGGACTGCTTATCTTGGGGCTTGATTTCCTTTTGTTGCCGTGTGAGCACTGTTAAAGGTTAACTGAAACTTTAGCTATGAAAGGCTGCTACTATAGCGCACATATAGAGGAAACAAAAGATCAGGCTGAAAGAAATTCTAATAAGCTCACCTTGCCAGAAGAAGGTTTACCACCAGAACCAGGTGTGTGCTTCTCTTTCTGGTACAGCCTTATCAGCCTTTTATTCGCCTCATCCAAAACATTGTTTTGCTCAAACAATACGTTCACCTAAAATCAGAAAATTACCATTTTGTTTCTTAGTTTTACTAGGATGACAGGAGATCAAGCTCTCTCTCTCTCTCTCTAAATCTACTTACCTCGTCTTCAGCTTTATGGAGGTTTATCCTCAAATTTTCCTTGTCTTTCTGCAGAGTATTGACTTCAGCAACCAGAGCAACAACCTTTTGTGTCGATGGCTTCAATCTATCAAAGTAAAAGGCACTCAGCTGAAAATTAAACAAATTGTGAAAAATGTAGACATTTAAGCAAACAGAAGTTAACTCACTGCTTCCACTTTGTCAATAACCTTTGACAAACTTCTATACCACTATTTGCCTCCAGAAATGCATGTGCTGTTGATGCAGCATCATCTCTACCAATCACAGTTTCCAGCAAACTGTCGAGCAGATTTTGTTCCATCGAAGCATCATCTGTGGCTGTGTCATCCTTCAAGTATGAGTAAAGTAACCTAATAATTAGCCTCCAGAAGAAAGATTCTACTTTTAGCAATCCAAATACGTGTCACAAATAGGATCTATAACTAACTAGTTGACAGACTACATTGACCGTGTTATTTTCCAAGCAGCCAATTACCTAGGTTTCCAAGTAATTGGCAGGCTAATTACATATCCTGAGAAGAAGGGTCTAATTATCTGAATGACCGTTAAACATGAAAAAGTACAACTGAATACTGGGAAAGAGAAAGGAAGCTATTCATGAAGCAATTACCAGTCCCTTTACTGATAACAAGGGGATACAAAATTAGACCAATAAGCTCTCCTATTGTCATAACAGAAGTCAGGACAGGACTTCGATTACCTTATATTACGTTACATGGATACCAGTGGAGTATCTGACACCTGATCTACGTGTTAGATTCATAGTCACATAAATTTAGCATCTGAAATATATTGGAAGGTCGTTGACTCAAAATAAATACAAATAAATTTTATTGAAGCATCTATTATATTATAAGTTTGTTCCATAATAGCACATCATATAATAACACAAACAAAAACAAAAAGAAGAAGACCAATAAAGAGTAGTAGGAAAATGTAATGGAAAAGGGGCCTAAACAAACAAAACCTAGTACATCATACATTAGAAATAGAGAAGAAGACCAATTCCGTAACCTGGACAGCGACAACATATGGCAGACAAAGACAATTCCACTGGCACACTGATGTTGTATCATGTCAACACGGGTGTGTGTACGACGTTCGAGAATTCGCATAACATAAATCTCATGCCTAAAATCCTAAAATTGAGACATCGACACAACAGAAGGTTTGAGAGACCTCGGCCTAACGAACACTACCATTAAATAACTTCAACCACATCATAACTCATGGTTGAAGAATGAGACGATCAACAAAGTCAAACCCCTCATATTATCCACATACAACAGCTCTATGGCGTTTGGGCCGAAAACTTTCCCACATCAGAACCAATTTCAGAAGTCCTAGTGAAGAAATGGGAATAGTTTAAGCAATAGCAGAATTCATTTGCTTCCCAGTACCAAGAACACACATGTGCATCCTAAAATGGAGATCTCATGTCAAAACCCCCAAAAGTGTGACACTGGTAGGTTTTTAGAGAACTCGAGCCTAATGTACGCTATTTCCAGAGATACTTTTTCGACTTCATAACTTATAGTTGAAGAATAAGGAAATCAACAAAGTATCATAGATCTAATGCCAAAAACCTAGAATATGGAGACCTTATGCCTAAAACCCAGAATATAGAGACCATATGCCAAAACTCCTAAAATGGAGACATTGGTACAAGAATGACCTCAAACCTAAATGTAGGCTACCATCAAAAATAAGACTTTTGGGCTGCCCTCAATGGCATTCATTCCAGCATTAATCAGCCACTATTTGGGCTAATAAATGGGTGCCATTGCTTGGGCAATTCATTGCCATTACATGGGTGATTCAATGTCATTACTTGGCAATTGAAGAGACAATTCTTACACTATAATTGATGTCTTTGGCTCAATTGTTAAAACACTTGGGAGAAAATCAAACCAGAATTTTCAGAAAACTTCTTCCTCTCTAGCACTCTTTCTATATTCAAGTTCTTCAAAAGAAACACTTGAGTTTCCTTTGCTCATTTGTTGGTTGTTGTTTTATCTTGAGAGACTATTGTCCACTGACGTAAAAGGATATATACGGGGCAATCTTGTATTAAAGACAGAGTGACATCACTCGACTCAGCCAAGTTTCAAGAGTTTATATTTGTTCTTATTTCCAGTTTTGTGAGCAAAAGATTAGAAGTTTCTCGTTGTAAACTTAGTAATCTTTAGTGATTTATCCTTTCTAGCAATTGTCATATTTACTTACTTCTCATTTCCTGCACTTGTTGTACAACATCACACAGCATTATATAAGGAATAAGGAACATTATTAAATAAGAAAATTATGTAAATTCCGAAATTCCTAATTATCAACAACTCAGAGAATTTAACCCTAACACATAAAATGAATCTAGAACATTTTAAGGCAGTTAAAGTCCAATATTGGTTGTATGTGGACCTTCTTGGTGTCGTCATTGAAATGAATTACCTTCAAACATATAACAAAAAGGTCATTCCCTAGTCAAAGTAATCTGAAAACTGATTGTAGTAAACTTTTTTTCTGTCAGCTCCTGACAAATACAAAATGCATGACTTGTTAAGTTTAGCTTTAGAAGGAAAAATGTACTAAAACTGTAAAAGAAGAAGGTTATGGACACTTTTTAAAACTTGACCTACTCTGTCAATTTCTTCGATAACGACCAAGAAGATATTTCTCAATAGCGGTCTTTCCTTAAAAAGGTTTCTCCCTTAACAATTTAAAAGGATATAAAGAACACTTTCTCTACCTCAATATGTACAATACACTTCCGCTTAATTGACATATCAAACAATTACTTCTGCCAATCTAAATATGATAAGTTCTTCTAACATTCTTCCTGTCAAAACCTTGCATGTGAGTAGGTCAGATAGGAAAGAGAGGCTACCATCTAATCCTTATCTAAATACAATCTATAGAGCACGAAATAACAAATGTATAGAACATTCTGTTGGTTATTACAAAGGTCGCAGGAAACGGGAATTACTAGTAACTGCTAATGTAAGAATTGAAATTACAATTCAACTAGAAATCTGAAAATTACAAAGATGAACAAGAAAAACTGAAAAACTGTTTTTGCTGAGTCGAGTGTGGCACTCTGTCCTTAAGACAATATTGCCCCGTATGTATCATTTATACGTCCTGGACAATTTGTCTCCCAAGATAAAACAGCAATGGAACACTTGAGCAAAGGAAACTCAAATGCTACCGTGAAGAATATTGAGCAATGAAATGATGCTAGGAAGATGTAGGAAGAAACTGTTTTGCTTGTGTATTTTCGTGTATATTGCAAGTATGTTAAGTGTGCCTCAACAATGGTGTAAGGGGTATTTATATAGGTGAAGTAGGGTTGTTTAACTGCCTCCATAACAGCCATTATTGGCCAAATAATGGCCATTATGGAGGTAGTAAAGCCACCAAAACAAATGGTGAAAGACCAACGGATTTGGCCATTATAGGAGGAGTAATTCAGCCAAAATAAATGGTTGAATAGAGTGCTTGGCGTTTCTGTTCTAACCGTCGAAATTCTGACTTTCTGAAAACTTCAGGGACCAAACTGTACATCTGAAAGAATTTCGGTCCAAAGCGTACTTCGAAACTTCGGGATCAAACTGTACTTCTGGCAAAGTTCTCTGGCCCAAAAAGATAATATCAGAAGGCCCACAGCCCACGACCCGTGACCCGAGAACTCGGAACTCGGAGCCGGTGGGCGGCGGCGGCGCGCGTGTGGTCTTTCCTCGAACCGAAGCACATCTAGGTCCTCCCTCCTTTAAACACATGGGATACCCCTTGGGGTCCCAAACCCCAAACCAATTTCGAGTCTTATATACGCAACAATTCTTTCTTCCTCTACCGATGAGGGAGAATTGATCACACACCACACTTTTCCATGCTTCAAACACCTTACTTCGTGAACCAATATCTCTTTCATTTCTCAATGAAATTTGACGATTCTTGGCCCTACGGTTATCTACGTACTTAGTAGATCATGCATGTGTGAAGAACCGGATTCTCCAACATACGTAACACTAGTGTTTAAGCCGTTAAAGTTGGTCGGTCGCAACTCCCGCCAAAGGCAAATTTCCAACACATTCTTACACAATCACATTATAATTATTTTACTACTTTGATCTAGAAGATAAAGAGTAACATAATTACCAGTGGAGAATGTAATTAGAAACATTCTGTCATATTCCCAAAATGCTTTCACTTTATCCTGACGACACTTTACCTATTATTAAGAGACAATATAACATATTATCAAGGCACTTCTTCTGTAAATGGGTCAAGAGAAGCTTCTCAGGCTCGACATTGTAGGCTCCCAAAAGTTTCTTCACAATATTTATTCATACTTAGTTGGTCCCAAATTTAATCCAGTAAATCATTTTGTTTACACGTTGATCAAGTTCAAAATACTTTGAATTTAAACTTAAACATCATTTGGATACCTGAGTTAGTGCATTCAAAACTAAAACACATTTTAAAATTAAGAGAAAACCCCCCACGTTGGCCTGATATTGAGCTATAAACAATTAATCAATGAACACCACATAACATTGTATACAACAGAAAGTTAAACATGGAAGAGAGCCAAGAGAAAAAGGGAATTACATACCACTTGGGTCTCATATTGACACTTGTAGAAATGCAATTCTTCAGAAAACTTCCGAAGCTCTTCCTCCAAATCATGAACACGAATCTCAGCTTCCTTTGCTCTCTCATCTGCCTCATTTCCAAAATCCATTAATGCCTCACGATCATGATCATACAAAGAACACTCTCTCTCCCACCTCTTACACTCTGCCAACAAATTCGAACACTCCACCGCCAATCTTTGATTTTCCTCCACAAACTTCTTCAACGCTACAGCATTAATACTTGACTCAGCCTAACCAGTAACAACATTTTAACAATTAAGAGAATAAAAAAGGATCAAATAATTTTCTTATGTTAAGTTAAAGAGGAGAGTATAAAGGTAAAAACCCTAGTGCGGTCGATAGTTTCATCTTTATCTTTCAATTTGGCTTGTAGATAAAGATACTGATTCCGAAGGCGAATGAGTGATTCTTCAGATGCTCGAAGCTTTAATTGAAGTGTTTGTGTGGAAACAGGGAGACCAACAGAGTACTCCATCGATTCACGAATGTAATCTTCGGTCTCTTGCGAAAGATCCATCTTAGCCCTAAAGGAACACCAAATTCTCAATCAAAGTTTCCGGCGAGCGGTTGTGGTCTGAATGGGGTCTCAATTGTAATTTTATTTTGTTTTATATTTCGAATTGGGAAGTGGAAGATCTAGCCGTTACATATCTGTGTGTATTTAAATTCTGATTTATCCAAATGTTCTTTTAGGCTATTATTTAAATTTTATTCATATTTAAAAAAAAAATATAGAATGCAATAACATTTCGATATCATTTTATTCACATGTTATGAATGCAATAACATTTCGATATCATTTTATTCACATGTTATGAATGCAATAACATTTCGATATCTCATTAATTTAGCTGTACATAAAAATCTTGAAATATATCTTATGGATGTAGTTATAGCTTATCTTTACGGATCACTTGATAATAAAATTTATATGAAAGTCTCAGAAGGATTAAAGATGCCTGAAGCATATTGTTCAAAGTCTCAAAAAATGTACTCAATCAGATTACAACAATCATTATATGGTCTATAACAATCAAGGCGCATGTGGTATAATCGCCTTAGTGAGTACTTGATAAACGAAGGTTATACAAATGATGTCATTTATCCATGTGTTTTTATTAAGAAAATAAAATCAGAGTTTGTTATACTCGTTGTTTATGTTGATGACATAAATTTCATTGGTACTCCAGAAGAGCTCCAAAAGGCAATTGAATATCTAAAGAAAGAATTCGAAATGAAAGATCTTGGAAAGACAAAACTTTGTCTGCAAATTGAACATTTAGAAAATGGGATCTTTATCCATCAATCTGTCTATACTAAGAAAGTTTTAAAATAATTTTACATGAATAATGTACATCCTTTAAGTACTTCAATGGTTGTTTACTCACTTGAAATGAGTAAAGAACTGTTCCGACATCAAGAAGAAAATGAAGAGCTTCTTGGTCCTGAGTATCATATCTTAGTGTCATTGGTGCACCTATGTATCTTGCTAATGCTACAAGACTTGACATAGCGTTTTTTGTTAATTTACTAACAAGATGTAGCTTTCTCCTACATGAAGGCATTGAAACGGAATTAAGCATATACTGTGATATTTAAGGAGAACTATTGATATGAATGTGTTTTATGCTAACAAAGATAGTGCGGATCTTGTTGGTTATGCAGATGCATGTTATTTATCTGACCCACACGAAGCTCGGTCTCAAATTGGCTATTTATTTATATGCGGAGGTGCTACTATATCACGGCGATCTACAAAGCAGTCTATTGTTACTACTTCTTCGAATCATGCTGAAATAATAGCTATTCATGAAGCAAGTAGATAATGTGTATGGTTGAGATTAGTGATACATCTCATTAGAGGAAGATATGGTACGAAGTATGATATAAAAATATCCACAGTCTTATACGAGGACAATGTTCCATGCATAGCTCAATTAAAATGAGGCATCATCAAAGGAGATAGAACGAAACATATTTTATCAAAATTATTCTTCACACATGATCTCCAGAAGAATGGTGATATTGATGTGCAACAAATTCGTTCAAGTGACAATCCTGCAGATTTATTCACCAAATCATTACCAACTTCAACTTTTTTGAAAAAATGGTATCTAAGATTGAAATGCGAAGATTCTGACATCTAAATTGTGGTCTTCATCGGGGAAAGTAGAATACGTGTTGTACTGTTTTCCCCTTAGCCAAGGTTTTTAATGAGGCAGCTTTCAAAGCGTATTACTAGATATGTGTACTCTTTTTCCTCACTAGGACTTTTTCCACAGGATTTTTTATAATAATGTTTAACGAGACACATCATCTAATTAATGGACATTCAAGGGGGAGTGTTGTAAATATTTGTGTGTGTCCATTAAATACTTGGAGAAAGTTGGCTTGGCTACCAAGCAACTATTATAAATAGGAGTTCATTTGTTGTATTAAATATTAATTTGAAGTTAAATAATATATAAGTCTCTTTATGTACTTGTCTTTGATGTATTTACTCTATAGTCTTTATTTTATAACAAATTACTATTACTCTATGATATATAACTTGTTCAATAAATAAATAGTTCCGAATCCTAGAGTTGTTGACATATTAATAACTATACTTGTGAATGGCAGATACAGGACCACGCGAATCAAATGTTGATTATATAAGGGGATCTAAATAACAACAAATATTTAATGAATACCAATATTTTACAAGTAGAATATCAAACTTATCTAAAGAAAAATGAAACACAAATAATACAGTCATTACTGTTGGGGAAGTGCCAACTCTATTGATTCTTTTTTCCATCATTTGATGAATTTGGTACCTTCACAGTCGTCAATTGATTACTGATGAATGCCTCCAACTTTTCATCCACTTCCTCAACCTGTATATAATCAACCATTCCAAACAAGAATATATAATTGAGCACTTTGCCAGAATATATACGAAAATCATATTCAATTCATCGTATGATCAATTTACAAGAGTTCACAAGTAAAATTAATGTCATGTGATCAGGAGGTTAGGGATTCAAATCGTAAAAATAACCACTCGCAGAAATACAGAGTAAGACTACTCTGCGCATCGAGAGCTTAATGCACCAAACTTCCATTTAATTTGCAAGGTCCACTCTAGCATTATGAGCTAGCAAGGTGATAAATCGTGTGTTGGCCCTCTCTCTTGATATTACAGTAATTAAATATTTAGAGGAATTTGATATTTTGAATCTCCTTCTCCTTGATATTTGTACTCAAAATATTTAAAAAAATCGAGTAAGTAGGTGGACTATTAATTAGCTTTACGTGCACATGGTCTGTCACCTTAACATGTGGTATAGAGTATAGACTATCTTATGGGGGATGCACGCAGTGAACTTTTCAAAAAATATACTAGATCCTCTCTTCCGTAATAAATGATTTTTTAATTTTTTTTAAATAAATGGTATTTTAGAATTTTAAGAAGACTTTGTGTTCGAAAGTCTTTAAAGTTTTTTAAAGATTACCCCTATTTAAAGGGTCAACATTCATTAACTACCTTTTTTTTTAGAAAGGATAAGCTAGTAAAAACACTTATAATTTTCTGAGAGTAAACAATTTCTTAAGGGATGTACCTGAGGCTAAAAAACTACTTATTATGAAACGGAGAAAATATGATAAATTCTTTTGGTTTAAGATTTTTTTCCTTTTTATATCGATCATCATATCTGAATCAATTTATACGCATCACAATCAATTTACTAAATAATCTATTTAGTCCATAAAACTTATAGTCTGATTGATCAAGCTTCCAAAATGTACTTATTTTTTAAAAAAATGAAAAAGTAATTATACCATATCAATTTGTGTTTGACTAATTAATTTGAAAATCGCTTTTGTCAATATTATTGTGCGTGATCAAGGTAAAAATGTTTCTCAAAAAAAAAATCTTTTTAGCTTTTGAAAAAACAACTTTTACTACTCCTCAAAAATACTTATTATTTTCCCTAGAAATTTAATCAAAACACCTTAATCTTTAAAATAAGCACTTTTTATTTTCCAACTTGGTCAAACAGAGGAGTACTAATCTTAATCCACTAAAATTGGAAACAGATCAACACACAAACTATTGTAGTTAAGATGTAGATTTGAGGTCTTCAATTTGTTAATCTAATACCTCAATCACTGAGTCATTACTTCGTTAAGCAATTAAACACAATTTGTCCAAATTGTATATTTTTGGAGGAAGTAAAGAATTGCTAAGTAAATGAAAAATAATTAAAATAGAGGGAAAAAGTCAAATTAACCTTGTCCATGAGGTCTTGGACTAATTGAGCGTCCTTTTCGGTTTCTTCAGCCAAATGTTCGATGGATTCCACTATCCCTCTAAGCTTTCCACCTTGCGGCAACTTCGCAGCAAATTCCTCCGCCGCCTTGTCCACATCGTCCGCCACCTTCTCCACCGCTTCCGCCACTTTCTCCACCGTCTCCGCCGCTATTGCAACTTGCTCTATGCAACGTTCATCCCCATGTTAAAAAAAATATATAGAGAAAATCAAAGATTAAAAAATTAAGCAGAAGATATTACTATATCCTTACTTGTTACAGTTAATAATCTTGCCGTTATCAAAGGTACTGTTACACCTAATCCTACAGCCCAACTAACCCTGCCAAGAACAAATTTCTAAGTCAAATTTTGTGGCTAATTGAGTAAGAAAAATACAAGAAAAATTAATGGTACATAGTACATACATGAAAGAATAGTCAAAATTTACGTGCATTAAAATTCCTTACCAAGAATTTTCACCAGTTGGCAAAAAGGGAATAACACCTGAAAGCAGATCTCCTGTTTCAGGAGTTGCATGGACAACAAAATTCCTACACAACCACAAGCCAAAAAAAAGAAAGAATGATGAGATAAAAATGACTTAGAATCTCCAAGTAAATCACCCATAGAAAAATTTGTTACAAAAAAACAGTTACTCCGCTCCGTCCCAATTTATGTGATTATACACTTTGACAAGATACAAAATTTAAGAAAGAAAAACTTGTGATTGATAATTGTGTGAAGTAAAAATAAGAAGTTTAAGTTAAATCATTTCTAACTATAGAAATTGTATAATTTTTTATGGAAAGGAATAAAAAGGAAAGTATACCAAATAGGACAAAGATGGATAAGAGAAATTAATATTGAGGAAATATTACCTGGGCTTTTTGTTAAATTTTTGCTGTGCACCAGATCTGTGGGAGCTGGTTGTGAGATTATTTGGGAATGAACATCCACCATTGTTGTTTCTAGAAATGGCTAAAGGATTGAAAATCTGAGTTTGAGATCTGCTGGTGCATGGATTAAGATTTGTTGACATATAACAAGCTGGGATCACAAGTGACATCGCCATTGGTACGTACTACTGTAACAAAATTAAAGTTCCAGAATTATTTTCTTGAGTTTCTGGAAGATCTATTCTTTATAGATCTACAGGAAATAAATGTAAGTAGCTAAGCGATAGAAGAGGAGAAGTCAAGTGTATACGTATACATTAAATTAAGCTCATTAAAGCATAGATTTTAATTTGTGCCTTGTGGTGCATATAAAAAGATCTAAATAGATCCTTTATTACATAGTTTTTGTGTGTAGTCAATGCCTCGAGGAGGGGTTTGAATAATAATTGAAGCGCCACTATCGTAACTCTCCATTATTAGTATACTTCTTCCGTTCACTTTTGTCTACTTTTAACTTTTCACGCTACTTAAAAATTATTACCTCCTAATAAAAAAGAGTGCTCACTTAGTCATTTGCACACCCTTTAAAAAAATACTAACTTCTAGACAAAAATAGGTAATTCGACTAAAATAACTCTTTTTAAATAGTTATTGTGATTTGATCAGCTAACACTTAATAAGGGCAGATCTGAAAATGTAAGGTTAAATCTTTCTTGATTTGGTAGGTGACACTCTTTTTTACTCAGGAAATAAATGTTAACTGGACACTCTTTTTGATCCGGATGGAGTAATAAATAAAGTATATATTTTACTATAATACTCATATCAATTGATGTATTGTCTCAATAAATTTTAAAAATTATTTGAAATGAGTAATTAATATTAAAAATAAAATAAGAAAAATAAATTTATCATTCTCTTAATATATTAAAGTGGACAAGTAAAAAAGTAAAAGTTAGTGATGAAGTACTTTCAAGACCCTACATAACACGTTCTTAGACTGAAACCACCTTTCCAACTTGTGTTTCATACGAATAATAGTCGCATATAAGTCAAAAATGAAAAATAAAAAGATGCATCTGAATTGTATGTCTCTCTTTTTTAGACAATATTTGTGTATGCATAGTTTATTAGCATAAAGTGGAATGTGGGTTCGTCCCGCATCACTGATGGAAGTTATTTATGAATAGTTTGTTCTATAAATTTGCATTTATGAACTTTGCTTGTTGTATCTTGAAAACAATTATCTGTATTTTCCTCAAGTAATATACGGGTAATATTTTTTTTAAGAAATGGAATTCACATCTCAAGCCGTTCTCGTTTTTATTTTTTCAGATTATTAATTTGCCTATCAATTTGCTAGACCTACTATGAAGGTGCGTTTCCATTTAGAAGGGAAAATGATTCACATTATTGCAATGATAGAACAAAGTTATTCTCTTAGTAAATAATTAATATATCTTTCATCTTTTCATCTTAGTAATCACTTTTTAAAAAGATTATAATATTTTAAGATTATAATCTTTCACTTACAATAAACAGTTACAAATTATCAACGTCCTACGTGTAATTTCAGTTTATTGTACAATCCAATTAACACAACTTTTAATACGTTATCCTAGATCTTATTTTACCATTGTATCAGTCAACAGTCATCTTATACTCAGTTCCTCAACAAATTGACTCTCCAATTTATTATACATTTACCTTACACGTTTTATTTTTACATTAATATATCCTCCTATATATGAGTGACGAAAAAAAACAGTGGGTGGGTGGGATTCCATTTTACCAAAAATTTAGCTGCCCACGTGTTTATCCTATATTTTTTTTTACCTTGACCTACCAAGTTTTGTAAAAGCTACATAATACAGATAGGATTTATTTTTGTTTTGTATCATATTTAAAATTAAAATTATTATTGATATCCTTTGTTTTCAAACAAAAGTGGTCAATCATGTAAACTTCCACTAGCATTTTTCGACTTCGGCACGTGAATCGCATGATATACCAACCAAATTATCTTAATAATTAGCGAAGCACGTCTTTTACAAAGAATTTTCTAGGTGGAATTTGCATTAATCATTAGAATGAGATGTTTATCTAACACCAAAATTAGCAAATGCACAAACAAAGAAGTAACTAGAGGATATTTTACTTGACTTTCTTTAAGAAAGTATTTATTAAAAATTTATTTTATACCAATTAATCTTATTAATTTTTAGTATAAGGTCAATCTTGTCATTAATATTTGGCAAACAAGATGAGCATTGTGATGCAATTTTTTTTTATCGATTTTCTTTTTGCAACGTGATGCATGACACCCAGACAAACGTGCCCTCCGCCTAATAATTCCGGACGTAACTTGCCTCCAAAGACTCGATAGTCCACGAAATTCTGTTGTGATGCAAATCGCAACAACATGCCTGTTAGACAGTGTATATTCATGTGATATACATAGTGTATATCACGGGACTTTGGTCCTTTTTAGTATTGTAATTAGTGTAGAATATTTGTATTACTTAGCATTGTACACTTACCATAATTGTAGAAGTCTTGTACTACTAGAATAGGGTTTTAGGAGTAGAATAGGAAAATGATTTTCCTATTATGGAAATATGTAAATTGTATATATACTCTTTCAATTAATGAAAATAATCAAGCGATTATTTCTTTCATGGTATCAAGAGTCTAGGTTAATATTTTCTCCCACTTTCTCCCTAATATTTCCGTCCAAACCACTGAATCCGAGCCCCTTCCTCGGTTTTTGCACCCGGAAATTATTTTTCTCTCCCCAATCCCTACTTCACGCCCTGCGTTGCTATTATGGCTAGGAACATGTTTCACCTTGCCCTTACTGTTTCTAATATCAAGAATCACATCCCTATCATTCTTGAAATAGAAAACGTCCAATACGCGACGTGGACCGAACTGTTCAAAATACATACACGATCGCATCAAGTTCTCCATCATATTATCCCCGCGACTCCTACAGATACGGAGGTGCCCAAACCAGAGGATGATCCTACGTTATGGACGACCCTTGATGCTACTATTCTTCAGTGGATTTACTGCACTATTTCTAGCGACCTCTTGCAAACGATTATCGAACCCGACGCTACGGCGATGGAGGCATGGAATAGAGTACGTGATATATTCCAAGATAATCAGAATTCTCGTGTTGTTACCCTTGAGCAGGAATTTTCCTACATCCATATGGAAAATTTTCCAAACGTTTCAGCATATTGCAAAAGGTTAAAGGAATTGGTGGACCAACTCCGCAACGTTGGCACGCCTGTTTCGAATGATCGTTTGGTCCTACAAATGGTTGCGGGCCTTTCAAAGGCATATAGTGGTGTTGGCATGCTTCTTCATCAGAGCAGCCCTCTTCCGCAATTTTATCAGGCTCGTTCTATGCTTACCCTCGAAGAAGCCGACTTGGCCAAAAGGCGGCTACCGGTGCTAGTTGATAATTCTCCAAGTTCTCCAAGTCTTGTTGATAATTCTGACCAAAACCGTGGTCACAGTGGCGGCAAGAATAGTAAAAAAAATAATGGCAAAAATCGCTGAGGCAAACGCGGTGGTTCTGGTAATGGTGGCGGTGAATATCATCCGGGCAGTGGGCCCCAAGCAACCTGGTCCCAACAGTGGACCCCCTCACCATGGGGCTAGGCCGATAACCCTTGGCCTAATAGTCCCTACGGTCAGCCAGCAAATTGGGCCCAGATGCCACCACGGTTTCGGCCCACTGCCCAGTTTTCGCAACGACCCACTATTTTATCTCTAGCCCCAGTCCAACGTTACAGTGGCAGTTCCAGTCAGCATGGAAGCAACTTTGGTACAAAAAAAACTCAGATGGACGGGGTACGGACACCGGATACCGAACCTACGGATGTTTCGAATTTAGACAAGATAGAGATAACATAGAGAAAATGCAACCGAAAGATATCCGTACTAACGAAATACACCCAGACAAACAACTAGATCGAGGTAAACGTCAAAAGCATGAATCAATCCGGCTACGCGACTATATCACTGAACCTTTTCGGAAACAAAGTCCATCAACTCATTCCCCTGATCTTCAGCAATCCACATGTATACTTTATACTTTAGCTAACTATATATCTTGTGATAATTTTTACTCGCAACACCAAAGTTTCCTTGCAACAATTACTACAGGAATCTAACCAAAATCTTCTCAGAGGCAATGAAAAAGGAACAACAAAAAATAGCCATGCGACAAGAGATTCAAGCGTTGGAAGATAATGGAACATGGACACTAGAACCAATACTTGAAAGATTGGTGAACTATAAACTCATTATTGGTGTCGTGGATCCACAACACCATAGAACCAATACTTCGCTCAATGATTTCACATAAAGAGGAAGCAGAAGAATTATGGATGAGTATCCGAGAGCGTTTCACCATTATCAACGGCCCTCAGATGCAACAACTAAAGGCAGAACTCGTAGAGTGCAAGCAGAAGAGAAATACCATAGTGGATTACTATGGAAAACTCACTAAGGTGCGGGAGGAATTGACAAATTACGAATAGATTCCAACTTATAAATACGGAAAGTGCACATGCAATCTAGAAACGGTTCTAGAAGCCAGAAGAGAAGAAGAAAAGTATATATTTTCCTTATGGCATTGGATGAGGTTATTTATGAAACAACGAGGTCAGATATACTAGCCTAGGAATCGTTGCCATCATTAAACAAAGTCTATTTGAAGTTGATGTAGGAAGAGCATGTGAGAGGAATCACACAAAAAATAGAAGACCTTAATAAAATCATAGCTTTAGCCGTGCAAGGGAGAAACCTTTACCGTAATCAAGGTAAAGGAAAAAATGATGGTGCATACTGCACATACTGCAATAGATCCAGACACGTTGTAGATGGATATTTTTGATTGATTGATTATCCGAATTAGTGGTTGGGTAACCAAAAAAGAGACAAAAAATCAGAGGAAGAGGACAACAACAAAAGCAGAGAGGTGGATCGGGATCCGATCGTGGAAGGGGAGATTGGCAAATTACGAACAAATTCTAAATTGTAAATGCGGAAAGTGTACGTGCAATCTGGGAATGGTTCTAGAAGCCAAAAGAGAAGAAGAAAAGTATATATTTTCCTCATGGCATTGGATGAGGTAATGTATGGAATAGTGAGGTCAGATATACTAGCCCAGGAACCGTTGTCATCATTAAACAAAGACTATTTGAAGTTGGTGCAAGAAGAGCATGTGGGAGGAAACATACGAAAACCAGAAGACCGGAATGAAATCATAGCTTTTGCCGTGCGAGGGAGAAACCTTTACCGTAATCAAGGTGAAGGGAAAATGATGATGCAAACTTCACACACTGCAAAAGATCCAGACACATTGTAGACGGATGTTTTCGATTGATTGGTTATCCAAATTGGTGGTTGGGAAGCCAAAAAAAGAGATAAAAAATCAGAGGAAGAGGACGAGGACATCAACAAAAGTAGAGAGGTGGATTAGGATCCGATCGTGGAAGGAGAGACTACCGCACTAACGCCGTAGTTTCCAAATAAGAAACTCAGGCGGAGATAGGACCGGTTAATACAAGTGGGACATGACCTCACAATTTGAGCGATGGGATTCGGAAGATTGTGATTCACATGTCAAAGAATAAACTTGAATGCAAAGATGGATAGTAAGATTGAAAATGCTTTTTGGATCATAGACTTTGAAGCTACCGACCATGTGACAAGTAATCCAGAGAAACTGAGCAATACGTGAGTCATTCCTAAGTTTCTGGTTGGTCTCTCCGGTGGAAATAGCTCGGTTGCTATACGAGAAGGAGCAACCGGGCTGAATGACAAGATATGGTTGAAGAATGTCCTTTATGTTTTGGATTTGACATGCAATTTGATTTTTGTATCACAACTAGTTGATTATTTGAATTAAGATGTGACATTTAACAGAATTAAGGGTACTATACTGGACTGAGTGAGTGTCAAGGTGGACTTTACTACTTCTGTAATGTGCCGATGATACGGGCTATGAAGGCAAAGACAGTTGATTGGTTCGATGTTTGGTACAAAAGGTTGGGTCATACTTCAACACATGTAACGAAGTCCATTACGACATTAGGCTTAAAAGAGAGTGGTAATAAATTGGATAGAGAATGTGATGTATGCCAACAGGCAAAGCAAACGAGAAGTATTTTTCCTTTAAGTGACAATATTGCTTCAGATACTTTTGAGATGATTCATTATGATTAATGGGGACCATATAAAAACTCTTCCTCTTGCGATGCTTCATATGTTTTACTATCGTAGATGATCATTCACGAGTCATGTGGATCTTTCTCTTAGTTGATAAGAAAGAAGTGTCTCAAACCTTGAAGAATTTCTTCGCTTTTGTGGAGAGGCAGTTTAGAAAAAGGGTGAAGATAGTTAGAAGTGATAACAGAACTGAGTTCATATGCATGAAGACTTACTTCTTCGAACATGGAATTCTGTTTCAAACATCTTGCACATGGAAACCTCAGCAGAATGGAAGATCCGAAAGAAAACACTGTCACATTCTTAATGTGGAAAAAACATTTAGATTTTAGGATCATCTTCCGATCAAATTCTGGAGAGAAAGTGTTTTGACTGCAGGGAATTTAATCAATAGAACACCCTATTCAATTTTGAATGGAAAAATCCCTTATGAAATTTTGTATGAAATCACTCAAGGGTGATAGGTTCACTATGCTACGCACACACAAATGAAAGAACGAGGGACACATTTGAGAATCAGAGTCGTAGGTGTGTCTTCTTAGGATACCCCTACGGAAAGAATGATTGGAGATTGTATGACTTGGAGAACAATGAATATTTGATCTTAAGAGATCTAGATTTTTACGAGACCAAGTTCCCTTAGACTCTAAGATCGGAAAACCTGACCAACAACGTAGAAGTAATACCAAACGCAGGAGAATCTCCGGAACAAAGTTATGTTGACATAGACAAAATAGAGGGAGAAATAAACCAACACAACTTTAAAGAAGACATGACTGATGATATTGGTACGAATAAAACTCAGATGGACGGGGTACGGACACCAGATACTGAACCTACAGATGTTTCGAATTTAGACTAAACAGAGGCCGGTCTAGATAGAGATAACATAGAGGAAATACAATCGAAAGATATCCGTACTAATGAAATACACCCGGACAAACAACTAGATCGAGGTAAACGTCAAAAGCATGAATCAATCCGGCTACGCGACTACATCACTAAACCTTTCCAGAAACAAAGTCCATCAACCCATTCGCCCGATCTTCAACAATCAACTGATGTACTTTATACTTTAGCTAACTATATATCCTGTGATAATTTTTACTTGCAACACCAAAGTTTCCTTGCAGTAATTACTACAGGAATAGAACAAAAAATCTTCTCAGAGGCAATGAAAAAGGAACAACAAAAAATAGTCATGCGACAAGATATTCAAGCGTTGAAAGATAATGGAACATAGACACTAGAAACTTTGCCACCGAATAAGAAAGCACTCAGATGTAGATGGGTTTACAAGATCAAATACAACACTGACGGTACAATCGTATGATATAAAGTTGTTTGGTCATCTTCTAAAATAAACATAAGGAAGGAATTAACTACAATGAAACTTTTGCTCCAGTTGCTAAGGTAGTAATTGTTCGGACCTTTCTGGTTGTTGCGGCTGTACGAAATTTGGAGTTGCATCGGATGGATGTGCATAATGCTATCTTACATGGCGATCTTTCGGAGGAAGTTTATATGAAATTGCCACCAGAATTTTATGTTCCTAGTCCGGAGAAGATATGTCAACTCCATAAATCTTTGTATGATTTGAAACAAGCCTCACGGTGCTGGTTTGCAAAATTATCAAGTGTTTTGATGAAATATGGATTCAAACAGTTGTACTCGGATTATTCTTTCTTCACGATGCACTAGAGAGGTATGCAACTTAACATCTTAGTCTATGTGGATGACTTGATTATCTCTGAGAACGATCATAGTGCCATTGAACGATTCAAAGACTATCTCTCAGCATATTTTGACTCTCTAAAGTATTTTCTGGGAGTTGAAGTTTCACGTGGACCGACGGGGTTATTTCTCTGTCAACAGAAATATGCCTTGGGATATAATCTCTAAGACCGGATTATTATGAGCTAAGCCAATCAATACTCATATGGAACAAAATCATGGTTTAGCGTTGGCAGAAGGAGCCAATTTGAG
This sequence comes from Anisodus tanguticus, assembly GCA_034509755.1. NCBI lineage: Eukaryota > Viridiplantae > Streptophyta > Magnoliopsida > Solanales > Solanaceae > Anisodus > Anisodus tanguticus. The sequence continues at coordinate 10,076,634 of CM067553.1, read as the reverse complement.
GATCCATAATCATACCGACGTCTGGTCGGTAGATTGATATACCTCAGTTTTACGCGACTTGAGTTGTCATATTGCGTGCATGTTCTGTCCTAATTCATTCAACAACCGAAGGAAGCACACTGGAACACGGCTCTCCGTGTGGTGCGTTACTTAAAGAAGAAGCTATGACAAGTCATTGTGATGAGAAAAGATTGTGATCTCCAGTTGTGCGGATGGTGTGATTCAGACTGGACCGACTATCCGTTGACTCAAAAATCACTTATCGGTTGATTTATATCCCTCGGGAATTCATCTGTATCATAAAAAATCAAGAAGCAGCACATTGTCTCTCGCTCGTCAGCAGACGGAATATCGATCTATGGCAATGACAATCTGGGAGTTGAAATGGTTAAAGTGAATTTTACATAGTTTGAGTGTTGAATATAAATCTCTGGTGAAAATGTATTGTGATAGTCAGGAAGCATTGTATATTGCGCGAAAAACGTATTTCATGAACGGACTAAACACATTGAAGTCAACGGTCACTATGTTCGGGATGCGCTCCAATCCGGAATAATTTTCTCAGTCATGTGTCAACCAGTGAGCAATTGATCGATGTGTTTACAAAGACTTTGGGCAAATCGCAACATGAATATTTACTTGACAAGTTGGGCATTCGAGACCCCATGCTCCAACTTGAGGGGGTATTAGAATATCTTAGGTCTATTTATGGTGAATTAGTAATTGTGATAATATAGGATTTGTAGTCCTATTAGAATAAAGTTATCCTATTAGAGTAGGAAAGGAGGATCTTACTTCTATATAAGACGATCATTATAATCAATGAAAAGTGGAAACAAATTCTCCCATTATTCTTGTCTCTCTAAATTCTCGTCTCTCTCGATTTTAACATTCTTATCTCCTAAGTAGTTTCTGGAGTCGAGTTGTCCAAAGATTAAACTGATATCCACGGAATGGAAGAGTATCTTTTGCGCAGAACTTAGAGCATAATTTGACAACTTTAAGTTAGACAAAGTAAGATCATAATTTGAGGAAACTACTGACTCTTAACATCTTTATGTAAAAAAACAAGCTGGCTTGTTTTGGAGTTTTTAGACAATCAAAGAAATGAAAATCGAGTCACCAGTTGCCTGGAGCAGTTTTGTATTTCAAACAAGATAATGAAAAGCAAGCACAGGGACATGAAATGAAAGAAAGAACAAGTTTCAGAAAATTTATAAGTATATTTTGAGTCGGTCCTACTGATCATACGATGACATATTCAGAACTAGAATTAGTCAAGTCAAATGGTACTCCCTAAACAAGAAAAGAAAGAATATAAAAAGGAGCCGCCCGATGCACTAAGTTCCCGCTATGCGCGGATCTAGGGAAGGGCCGGACTACAAGGGTCTATTGTACGCAGCTTTACCTCACATTTCTGCAAGAAGTTGTTTTCACGACTTGAACTCATGACCTCCTGGTCACGTGACATCAACTTTACCAGTTACTTCAAGGCTCTCATTCCAAAAAAAGAAAGAAAGAATATATTTTAGAAAATTCACAAGTATTATTTTGAGTAAAGGTTTCGACGTTTATTTGTTTGAGTTTGCTTATTATTTCAGAGAAATGAGAGAAAAAAAAGACTCTTTTAGAAAGTTATAAGAATTGGTCATGCATCAAGCTCCCCACTTCATTTTTTCAGAGACTAATCCTATTCTTTTTCAATTGAGGGCAGCGTTGTGAAAAATTCTAATGTTTGAGTCACCCTTACTGAGCCAGTTAATTCTAGACTTGATTTTCCAGAAGTCTTCTTCATATCTCAACATTTGAGTCATATTCTGTCAAATAATGCAATATACCCGTGATATACACCCAATATACAGGCAATGTATATCACGGGCAAATGGACCAAAAACGGCACAACAGGCTCGGCTGAGGCCCATGGCAGTGGCCCATCACGGACAGAATCAGCCAGCCACTGATTGGTGTATATATGGTATATATTGTTGAAATATTGTAATGTATTTGTTACCTAAATTAAGATTATACACTTACCAAAATTGTAAAATTAGAATTATGGTAGAATAAGATTTTAGGAATAGAATAGAAAAAGGATTCTCCTATTTTGTATCTTGTATATATACCTTGTCAATCAATGAAAATAAGGAAGGGGATTATTTCTTTCATATATTCTAATAGAAAGTCACTAGTGTTCTCTGAGTGCCACTCCTCATCTTGCGAAAAATATTACCAAAAACATCTATGTTCCATCCATGCCCTGTTTTGAAAATTCTGAGTGGCTGTAAGCAATGGAATAGAAAGGTCAAAACAAGAGTATATTTGGCAAGATAGACGTGGCCACTGGCCACACCACATAGACCCAAAGTTGAATTGCTTTTGCAAGCAAAAAATTTTAATTGTGTATGTCTGAAATTTCAGACAAAAAATTCAGAAGTGGACTTCCATAATCAATATGCCAAACTTCAGATATAATTCATAACTTTATATACAAATTTTTGTAACTTTTGATTGCGTATGTCTGAAGTTTGAGATAAATGATTCTTTAATTTGTTTGCACAAGCAGTACGCCAAACATCAAATACGTAAAATTTATAACTTCACACGTATATATCTGAAGCATCTAACTTTTTACAAAAACATAGAAATTTCGGCTATGTTTTAAATAAAGGTCCCAAAATCTGCTATATCTTCGGGTCCGCCCCTCCCCCATCCCACACCACTCCCCAACTCCTCTTGCGTTATTCCAAATTGGCCCGAAAAAGCTTGCGAGGGTGAATTATAGCACCTTCATCGACTTAATTAATTTTTACTTGCGTAAGTTGACCTGATTTACTCATTCAATACCTACTAAATTTTGAACTAGTCCAAATTTCAGTTCCCATTTTCACAAAATCTAGCGAGAAATTAGCAAGAATGTAATGTCCTTCGTGCCTCAGATTATTGGCTTTAACCAAAACATAAAAACTCAAAATTAAACAAATTAAGAAGGAAAAGTAGAGAGAAAATGATTGGATAAAATTAGGTGTGTCAAATGTGCGGGTTGGATTGAATTTGGGAGAGTGAAATAGGCTGAATTAATTAATGGGAGGGTAGTATTAACCCGCCCGAAAATTACTTGAGCTAAGTTGGTTGGGTTGAACTTAGGGATTGAAATAGGCTGAATTAATAAATAGACCAGTCATTAACCCGCCTGAAAATTACGTGAGCTAAGTTTGGTTGGGCTTAAATGAGCTAGAAACTGTGTTGGGTCATGACCCTCGACTTGTCCCACTTATTTTTTAAAAACAAATTAGTTATTCTATTATTTGTCTAAATCCTATATTTGTTTTAAGATTTTCATTTTATAGTATAAATTGTTGATTTAATACTCATGAGTAACCTAAGATGTTAGAATTCCAAATCTATAAACTTCAAATTTTAAATTTGTCTTTAAGGAGCAACAAGTACATACGATCTTATTGCACCTTACTCGACATATATACGTAGAGATATAATTGAATTGTTAAGAAAATATATTTAAACTAAGCTTCCACTCATTATCACAAAGGACCAGTGACTATTATAAGTGTATAACAGTAATTTAAAATTTTACACCCACATAACTAAAATCCAACATCTAACTCTAGATTACGTGACAAATAACAATACCTTACGCTTTAATAACTCGATCTACTCGTAGTAATACATCAAGATTTTAAATACTATTTATATGTTTATTTTATTTCATAGTAACTCAAGATGTAGCTTGAGAGATGATTAACCTAGTGAGTACTGAGTAGAGATCTAATGCACTGTATTTGAGATTAAAACCACAGCTTTCAGTTCTGCTTACTTGGAGAAAACACAAAGCATATGTGGATGACAGGATCAATTTAGTAAGTTATAAATTTCAAGTAAAATAAAAAAAAACATAGCTTTCAAGAGGTGCTCTCTATCATCCATGGACACAATACAAACGGGTTGAATTGGGCTTAGTGATTGGCTAGACGGCTGTCTACCCCACAAAAGTAGAGGTAAGGTCTGTGTATATTCTACTATTTTCAGACCCCACTTGTGAAATTACACTGGGTATATTATTGTTTGTATTGGCTAGACGGTCAGTTATGCGATTAATTTAAAATGAGTTATGTTGGGCGGGCTAATAATAAGTCCTTTACGAAATTATCTGGTGAACTACCCATAAAATTCTGGACGGATTGGATGGATCATTAATTGTTGAGCCAATTTGACACTCCTAGATCAAACAAAATTAGTTGTACTGATTAAGATTCAACAACCATTATATGTTCCACGCGTAGGAAGTCGACAGATACCCACTACCCTGAATGTAATATGAAAGTAATTCTTCGTTAGGCGAAAAACTACCTAAATTGTTTTTCTAATTATGCATTTTGATGTTGATTTATCACCTAAGCCGCCAAAGTTGTGTTACTATGTAACACTCTTTATGACTAATTACCACTGTAGTTCTTAATCAATAGGGCTATCCAATTGGAAGAAAAATAATGCACGAAATGCAGTAGGAGAGCCACATATAGTTAAAGGTGGTCAATTAAATAACTCTCATCAAAATATTATACTGTATATATAAAAATTTACACTATGTATGTAAGTCAAAAATTATATAGAGAGAAATTTCCAACTTTGCCGCTGGCGAGATGTGTTTGGAATTGTTTACATCTTCGGAAGTTGTCGTTTCTTCTATTCATAAAAGTTGTGAAAAATAGATTCAATTCATCTCCAGATGTTTACCTATATTGTAGCCTCAATCATCCCTACTCGTCTCAAATTTAGGCTTTTTAAGTAAGAAATATATTAACGTCGATTGAGACTCATTAACAAGAATTCTACGTGTATGTATTTACGACATTATATGGTCAATTATAGTAAAGTTTAACCTACGGTTTCCTATGTATATGACTATATGTTATCTTTTCTTTGTTGTGGTTTTAAATCTTTATCAAATTTGACTTAACCTGTAAAAGTTTACACTTATTTTCAGATTAACCACAAACAATTAAGTATTATGTGGTTTGATATTATAAAAAGTCTAACTCAACCATACGTAACCTAAATCCCGTCGGTGGTGGTGAAATTAGGGGAGATCAAGAAAACGATTCGTTTATCTCTTTCCCTTTTTACTTATTCCATCCTGAAAATGGATACTATCAAAACTTAGAGAAGATTCAAATATTTTTTCTTTTGACTAAGATTTAATCAAATATTTAAACATATTTTAAACTAATTATGTAATTAAAGTAATATATACCATACTTGAACCATTGTATGTACATACAAAAGAGTAACTAACAAAATTGACTAGCAATAATGTCACACTTCCATAGTATAAAAACAAGCGGAATACAACATGACGGTGTATGTGATTAGAAAATACTCTACTAGCTATGTTCAAGGTCAAATAATCTCGTGGAATTTAGCTTAAAGTATTAATTTATCACGGTATCTATCATTTTGTTTGACAAGTAAAATGCTTATATAATTCACTCTAGTTTTTTCTTCAAATCAATGTTTCTGAACTATTCATGGGAGAAAATTTAAATATTCCAAGAAGGCCATCAACCTCACATATTCAATTGAAATGAAAATGAAAGCCCTCTAAAAAGTCTTTATTCAATCTTAGGAAAATAACATGCTTATCATCCTCCACCTTATTGACAATTACACATAATAGAGAGCAAATGAGCCATGAAAATAAAACAACAACCTCAATGACTAATCACCTAAATCATCTTAACTCCATTATTGTTTTTCTAAGATCAAGAAACCTCATCAAGACACAATTTTTCTAAATCTATCAATGGCTATGAACACAAGAAAGTTACTTCAATTTACAAACCAATCAGCAGATTGTTTGTATTTTTGTGATTCATCATGTCCTTATGGTTGTTCTCCATATGTAGACTTAGACTATTATTCCTCTCCACCACCACCACCTCCGCCGCTGCCGCCGCCTCAATTAAGTAGCAAAAATCATCAAAACATATCACCTTATATTATCATATCTGTTGCTTTATTTGCTAGCTTGTTCCTTCTTGTTAGCTACTATTTGATCATTGTTAAGAATTGCCTGAATTGGAACAGGAGGAGAACCCCACCACCACAATTAGCCTCTGATGAAGAATTTGTCGACGAAAATCGAGCACCTGTAATTGATCATCCAATTTGGTACATCAACACTATAGGTCTTCGACCATCTGTTATTGATAAGATTACTATTTTTAAGTTCAAAAAAGGGGATGGTATAGTTGAAGGAACAAATTGTTCTGTTTGCTTGAATGAATTTCAAGATGATGAGTCACTTAGATTACTCCCAAATTGTAAACATGCATTTCACATCCATTGTATAGATACATGGCTTAGATCACACACCAATTGCCCTTTGTGTCGTTCTAGCATTGTGAATGCACCTGCAGTGGTTTCAATCGAGCCGAATTTAGGTACTAGTTTGAGTACCAATGAAGAAAGGGTGCTGGAAAATGATGAACAGAGAGAAGTGAATAGTAACAATGAGGTCAGGGATCGCGAGTTTCGCGATAATCAAGAAGAGTTTTTGCTGAGGAGGTCAGTTTCAGTGGATTCTTCAATTAATTCAAGTATAGGGATTGATAATATGTTTATGTTGTCAAGAATGAGTGAAGGAGAAGAAACTGTTGGTGAAAATTCAAGTTCAAATCTGCATAAAGAAGAAGCTGTTTTGATGAAGAGATCATTTTCCTATGGTGGTAGAGCGTTTTTCTCTAAACATAGTAGGAGTCGAAGTTCAGTGCTACCATCATTGTAAAACACCTTTAAGTTTCTTTCAGAAAACATATTAGGAACATATTGTGGAAGTTGAAGATCCTAAATTGTGAATAACATCAATTTAAGGTTCTAAAGAGGACCACTATGATGAACAAAGAGGAAGATTGAGGTTTTTTGCCACCAGATTGGAGGTTGTATGCTAGATTTAAGATTGGATTCTCATTTGTTTGCATTCATTGTAAATTCATATAAACAATTTTTTATTCACTGGTTGATTACAGATACAAAAGTTCTTGCAGATGACTTCAAGTGGTTCCCTTCTTATATCCGAATAAATGTCGGACTTTAATTTAATTCTTTTCTTCTTCTCTGGAGATCACCATTCACCTGTAAAGATCAGCAAACTTGGATGTATAATGGGCCGGATAATGAAATTTGGTTAACCTTCTGCTGATTTTTATGTTCAAATCTCCGTACTTAAATCGATAAACATGTAACAGAAACTCAAAATAGTGTCTGCTTCGCCTATCCTCAGAAACATGGTGATGTTTTTTTTGGTACTTTCGACTGTCTGAGGGAAATATTAGATTTTGAGATAATTCTTCAGAGAATGCTTTGATTAGAAGATTAACTCTTTCAGAAAATGGTTGTTTATCACTCTGCTTACAAGATTCATCCAGTGAAGCTGCCCTTGGACTCGAAGAAACGCAGACTTAATCGTTACTATCAATACATATAGTTTACTAAACTGACATTGCAAGACTGCTCCTCAATCTAACCCTCCATAATCTTTTCTTCTTGGGGAGAAATACCCTCCAATACCCTTTTTACCCTATGAAGTGGAGTATCAGTCATCAGTGACATAGTGGATCGGATTGGGTAAAAGAATGTTAGTGGAGGGAAATTAGAGGGATAAAAGGGAGTAGATTAAATTACAACAGGTTTCCAAACATGAGTCTCAACTCAAGTCACTAGGCGTCACTTCCATGAACATGTAGCCCATAAAAACCCCTTAAAGCCCTGCAACATTTGCTAGTGAAAGGACAAACTTGTAATCTAAGACAGGAAATTTAGGCCTCCAAAAGCCAATATCTCCTGGAAGGTATGCTCTCAGTAGTCTTCTCTCATACTTTCTGGTTTCCTTTTTGCTTGCATTGCAAGACGAGCATCTCTCTCCCGCTCAAATTCTCGATAATCAGCACGCTCTAAGAAACCAACCCTGTCTAGATACTGATTGGAACTCTTCTTGTAAGCATCCAGCTCTTCTTCCATGCCTCTGTTTTCTCCCTTGAACCCCTCCCAGTCTTTCTTTGTCTTATCAAGTACACTGAGCTTCTGCTTCTTTTTTATTTGTTCAAGAATAATATCAACAGCAGAAGCAGGTGCTGCAGAGCCTTTGCCTTTATCAGATGCTTCCGCGGAGTTGGCATCAACATATTTCTTTATTTCAACATCTTCACCAGCAAAATCACGTACCTCAGTAATCTGTAAAATTGGAATAGGTATAAAGAATGTGCAGAGGGAAAGGAGCAAAAAAAAAAAATTGAGAAGCGTACAAACATCTTGAGCGAGATAATTATTAAATCTAAGAGTTCCCATCAAGTGGTTCAGATGGCCAATTGCTTGTAACCATTCCCACAAATTACCTCAACCTCTTTCTTCTCTTCTGGTGCCTTGTGTTGTATTGATGGTAACTATCAAACGTACAGGTTAAACAATACCAAGACCACTAAAGTGACAACAACTACTTCCTTTCTATTTTTTTTTGGGGGGGGGGGGGGGTCGAAGATGAGTTACTTCAACTGGCTCTTTGAGAAACAAGAAGGAGACCGTAAGCTAAAATTTGAATTCCACACCAGATTGTCATTTCAAGTAGAAAGAAAGTGATTCAGAATCCATTTACAGCGAAAAGGACTCTATACACCTGGTGCTCTAGTCTCTATGAGTGTAATTACCAAATCTGGAACCAAGTCTTCAGCTACAAATATGAAAAGATGGTTGTCCACAAAAATATCATGAGAAAGCAAGATAGACTGACCACTTTACCCCGGCCTGCATTGGCAGCAGCTGTAGCAGCCTCCTTTACTGCAGAGAGAGCAGCAGCAGCAAGCTTCTTTGCCTCCTCGCTAGTATCATTTTGAGTAGCCCTAAGGCACTTCTCTGATGTGCTTCTTCCAGGCTCTGATGTCTTCTTTTGGGACAATCCCAGTACTGTCATCCAACTCTGTTGAGATTTTTACACCACAAGTCTTAGTAAAAACATGGGCATATCTCACAGGACTTATAAAGTAGAGGTCTTATACTCACAGAAGACGACGATTTTGACGAACTTTTTGAGGAAGTTTTATTTGATGCTGAAGTAGGCTTGTTTATTATTGAGTACAGGGTCCTCGTAGACACTCCTTTATTCATTTGCTCCCAGACAGCATCCACCCGAGCTTTCCTTTCTGGAAATAGAAGCATACAGGTGAAAACATTGTTCTTGTGATAATTGGAGGATAATATCATGAACGGCATTGACGTCTCCTACCAATTTCTTCGGGCTGCATCTGCATGTTAGGAAGGCATGCAGCATCTTGTTTGGACATGGTTTGGAACCCATCGACATTCTCTAAATTATATGAATCATGAAGAAACAAGAAATTTTCTCCATATGTCAGCAGTACAGAATGGGAGAGCTAGACCTAGACAAGCTGTGAGTTCAATATCTCAAAACAAGTATACTAGTATAGCATCAAGAGATCAATTGGAATGCAAGCCGAAGAGACAGACAGGAACTGAAACTCGAGAAAATTACGAAAATTCTAAAGATGAAATGTCAAAGGTCATGTCCCTGTTAGAAAATAATTGAAAGAATTGACAAGAGCGAGAGGACAGGTACATTAAATAGAAGAACTCAACTTTGAACAAGCTGGGCTTCAGCAGTCAATTCAGCCATATTGCCTAACCTGTTCAATCAATTCAAAAACCATCAGAACAGCATCAAATTACTACTTTCTAGGGTAAAAATTGAAAGGGAAAGAGGAAGGGGAGGGGAGAATGATAGGAGAAAACAAGTTTTCAAGTATAAAAGAGAGAAAATATATCTTCATTGGAAAAAAAAAATTAAATTCCCAGTAGGAGAAACCGATAGTCACATGCAATTCGTTAAGACATAATTAACTTCAACAACCTAAAGTCCTAAACTGCACTATGTAAAGGTTACTCCTTGTATTTAGTTTCATAATGCACAGACCAAAATAACTTGATATGGCAGGGATATAGAATGAGATCAAAACAATTTTTTTTTTTTTTTTTTTTTTTTTTTTTTGGGGGGGGGGGGGGGGGGGGGGGGGGCACAGAACAAAAAACAACTAGATAAAAACAGAGATCTTTTCAGTAACACAAAGATCACAATTCAGCCACTTCAAAATAATATAACCTAGGTGAACATTGGTTACAGTCATCAATTGCAGGTTGATTTAACATGATAAGGGACATGAATGACAATGTTGTTATCTAGGTAGAAGTTAATGGCGTAGTGTTGTTGTAATAAAATGGGGAAAGAAGAAACTGTGGGCATATCACATATGAACTTAGAGACCAGTATTTAGTGTTTCAAAAGGAACGGAACATTTAGTCTATCATGAGTCATATGGGTACCCATACTATCCATAGTGGTAGTTAAAGCGGAGCTAAAGTGGTTACACAAGAACATCATGTCGTTCAAGGCAATATGCCCATTATCAATGAAAGATAACCAAGAGATGTTGTTGCACTACTCTGTTCATTGGAAAAAAACGCAGTTTAGAAACACAATTTCAATAAGCATACAGAAATGATAAAGATAGACATCAACCTTGAGTTCAAGATAAACATAATGAAGTAATACACCCGACAGAGATTTCTTACAACACAAAATCAGCATTCCAGCAAAATTCAGCAGAGACAACATAAATTCAATTTGTTCAAGCACAATAAACTTTAATGTATTAAACCCAGTACAAAGATCAGAGCTTTATTGATATTACAAGCTTTAAAAGTCATTTCAATGCAGGAATATAAACCCTAAAGACTCATATCAAACCTATACAGAAAGAGGCTAAAAAGCTGAACATAAACAAAATTAAACGGTAAAAGTGCAAAATTCATTCAAGAAATCTTACGCTTTGAGAACGAAAAGAGACCTCGACGCAGTCGTGTAGTCGCAAGGTGAACGAAGGTGAAAGCTTTTAACTCGCCGAGTTCCAGCCGATCTTTTGATTTATATAAAGTCCGATGAATCGAAAGGTCTGTCGAACCGAACCGGAAATTCTAGTAACTAAACTGGTTTGTACTTTTCATTCTACACGGTGGTTAAATCTCGAAGAGTTGCCGCTGTATGGCAACTCGGCCCAATAAATGTGATAAAATAGCCCAATGTCTCAATATCCGTTATATCTTATCTTAGGCAGAGATCCAACCCAAATAGCCTCTGGGTATCTGTTATCAAAGCCCACATACTTGGGGCCTGGAGTTTGATTACGGGGCAAGTTCACATATAGCTGATTTAGAATCCTATTTAAGATATAGCCGAGTTTATAATTTTTTTATAAGTTTCGGTTCTATAGATTTAACTTCGGACATACAAGATTATAGTTGGGCTTGTCAAAGCAAAATTTAGTACAATTTGGCATATTCTTTGCGCAAGCAAACTCTAGATAATTTTGTTTGAAATTTGGTGCGACAAATCCGTTTGATCTTCTGTTATGGAACCAAATCCACGTTGTATTTTTGTGTGATAATTTCATACCCATAACAAAGTGAATAAATGTACTACGGAGTATTGTTTATTGGATTGGAAGAACATTGAAATAGTAAAGTTTTACCTTGCTGTTTAACTAAGCTATGCTAAAAAAAAAATCAAATTATATAATTTTTAGCCGTTGTAGGCAAACTTCAGATAAAAATCTGGCTGAAGTTTAAGCCAAAGTTGTAAGCAATGACCAAGTAAAGTAATATAAAGCGGATAATACAGGAAGTAATTGGCAGGTGAGGTCTTTGTTAACAGAACAGAAATCTCAGGAAAAACAAACAGAAATCGCAAAAAGGGGAAAAACAAACGCATCAAGAAAGATATAGATTTAAAATTAGATTAATATATATAAAGAAATATGTTCCTTGATTTTATTCATCAATAATATACAATAAATATAGTAGTACAAGAATATCTAAACTAGGTAACTAATCAACCTAATTACAATAGGAAATATAATTCTACCTAAAATAGGAAACCTAATTACAATAGGAATACAATTCTACTTAAAATAAGAGATATACAATTAACGTAAGAATATTTGGTAAATATTCTATTACACCCCGTAGTCGAAGTAGGTGGCTCACGAACACTGAGACTGGCTCGAAACTCATCAAACAGTATGCACGGAAGTCCTCTGGTGAAGATGTCGACAATTTGATATCTAGAAGGAACATGAAGGAAACGAACTTGACCACGAGCCATTTTTTTGTGAACAAAATGAATATCCATCTCAATGTGTTTGATGCGCTGATGTTGGAGGGGATTGCCAGAAAGATATATCGCACTAATATTGTTGCAATGGACCAGTGTTGCCTTTTGAATCGGGCAGTGAAGCTCAAGTAAAAGGTTACGGATCCAACAAGACTCAGAGACGACGTTGGCTACACCTCTGTACTCTGCTTCGGCACTAGATTGGGATAGTGTAGGTTGCCTTTCGGAAGACCAAGACAATAGGTTATCTCCGAGGAAAATGCAGTAAACAGACATGGAGCGTCGGGTGTCAGGAAATCCACCCCAATCAGCATCAGAATAAGCAGTGAGACCAGTGAGTGTGGACCTGTATAGATGTAAGCCGAAATAAAGTGTGCCCTGGACGTATAGTAAAATACGTTTGAGGGCATGCATGTGTGCTCTCGTCGGATTATGCATGTGCAAACAGATTTGTTGCACGACATATGATATGTCTGGTCTCGTGAATGTGAGGTACTGCAGGGACCCAACCATGCTACGATAGTGAGTCAGGTATGAATACGGAGGGCCAGAATCAGCGCTGAGCTTGGGATTGGTGTCCAATGGTGTGTGGGATAGCTTGCAAGATGTCATACCTGCAGGGTCAAGGATCTCTTCGGCGTATTTCTTTTGACATAGAAATAGGCCGCCAGAATGTAGGGTGACAGAGATGCCCAATAAATAACTTGGGGCCTAGATCCTTCGTAGCAAACTCAGATGAAAGAAGAGACATAATGAACTGGCGGAGGGCATCGGGTGATGTGGTGAGGATGATGTCATCAATATATAATAAGAGGTAATCCATGTCTGGACCGTTGTTATAGATGAACAGGTAATAATCGAATTTACTGTGTGAAAAAACTGATAGAGGAGACATGATCAGCGAACCGCTGGTACCATAATCGAGGAGCTTGTTTCCGTCCATAAAGCAATTTCCGCAATAGTCACACATAATCCGGATGAATAGGATCCCTGAAACCCATAGGTTGATTCATATATACTGTTTCATGAAGATCCTCATGTAAGAAAGCAGTCCTGACATCAAGTTGATGAATGGGCCAAGACTTGGATAGGGCAATGTTGAGAACGGTCCGGATGGTTGCGGGCTTTACGACCGGGTTGAACGTTTCATAACAATTCACTCCCACCTGTTGAGACATGCCATCACCTATAAGACGGACCTTGTACCTCTCAAAAGAACTATCAAATTTATTTTTATGTCTAAAAATTCATATAGAACGAATAATGTTAGCATCAGGTGGATGGGGTACTAGGTCCAACGTCTTATTATCAATAAGAGCACTATATTCATCAATCATTGCGTCTTTCCAATATGGGTCGGACAAGGCATCATTCGGATTACGAGGGGCATGGGAAGGGACAACTGAAATAAATAGGTTAAACAACCATTTAGGTTTTGAAATTCCATGCATAGAATGGATTTCCATTGTCTGAGAGCGTGTCTCGGGATGCTGGATGGGATGAGGGAGGTGCCGCAGAACTGCCGGGAAGAGGAGAAAGGGCAGGGGTGGCAGGATCGGCTGGCCGAGGCTCAATTTTGCCGAGAGGTCGCTGCAGTATCACCCTGAGACGGGCTGTTCCGAGCCACCATCGACGGAATCGAGTGGGCAGTGTGTCCCGGAACTACCGTAGTGTGTTCGGGTGTTGGGGACTGGCATATCAGATTATGTAAATGATGAATTAGAAGGGGTTTCAGGCCATCATTTAGGAAGTCGTAGGAATGCCAAGGTGGCGAGTTTAGTGATGCAAAAGGAAATTGAAACTCATCAAACAGGACATGGCGTGAAATAATTATTTTACGGCTTAATAAGTCATAGCAAGAGTAACCACGGTGATTGGTGGGGTAACCTAGAAACACACACGGAGAAGACCGGGTTAGAGTTTGTACGTGGTCGGATGGAGAGGATAGCACAGACATCCGAAAATACGCAAGTGTTGGTACGAGTAGTTCCTACGAAACAGAACTTGAGTGGACGACCGTAGAGCTAAAGACTTGTTTCGGATTATGTTGAGGAGATAGGTGGCCATGAAGAGTGAATAATGCCAGAATTGAAGGGGAATTGAGGTGTGGGCAAGTAGGGCATGAATTAAGTTGTTTATGGTTCAGATTTTTCGTTCGGCTTTACCATTTTTGGAGAAGTTGTGAGGGCAGGAAAAATGAAAAGTAAGATCATTTTTGGAGCAAAACTGTTTGAATTGGTTATTATCGAATTTCCTGCCATTATCACATTGAAAACATTTAATGCTCTTTTCAAATTGTGTTTTTAGGAAAGCATTAAATGAGGAAAATTGGAATAATCATCCAAAAATAACACATAATATTGATGACCAGCCGTACTTAAAACAGGGGAAGTCCACAAATCACCATGTATTATATCAAAAGACATTAAAGTACAATTCATGGATGCATAAAATGATAATTTAACATATTTCCCAAAAACATAGAATTCACGTATAAGAGTCTTAGAAATACGATTGCATTGAATAAAATTATTGTTCTTAAGGAGTGTAAAACAGAATCTTTCAGATGTCCTAATCTAGAATGTCATAAGAAAGATGAAAGAGCAGCAAATGTTGATGGAACTGAGGTTGGTTTGTTGACGGCGTTTGAAATAGGGTAGAGATCTCCGATGCTGTCACATCTCATTATTCGTCTCTCTGTCATAAAATTCTTCACAAAAAAACCAAAAGGATCAAAGTCAAGGGAAACATTATTATCAGTTGTGAAACGTCGCACAAAGATTAGATTCTTAATGAGTTTAGGAGTATGGAGGACATTTTAAAAATTAGTGGTGCATGTGGGGGGATAAGGATGAATGATCAAAACCACGAATAGGAATGTCTTGTCTAGTACCAACAATAATATTCCAATTTAAATTACTTAAATTGGAATAAGACGAGAGAGTACCTTGTGATGCCGTCATGTGAGATGTAGCGCATGTGTCTATTTACCAATTTTTTTCTGGAGCGTTGAGTGACACTGTGTTCATAGCTGCCTCAATGTCAGTTGGTGCATAAGTTGAGGGCGGTGGGGGGCTATGTTGTGTAGGCCTATTGTCGATGTGCGCCGAGTATGTCAGGTTGGGCCTGTCAGGTCGGTGGTAGAGTCCACGAGGATGTCGGATACAGACAAGGAGGAAAGACCCATGACGGTGGGGCCCACGTGGCCCATGGTGGGTAGGCATCCTACGGTGGTGTCGCGGTCCCTTACCGCCATCGTTGCCGCCAGAATTCCGTCCGCCGCGGCCCTTGCTGGACTGCCGCCATCGACGGTTGTTGCGGGTCGATCCGACATACTACGGGTCCTCGGGTTGGCTTTCGGAATCGGAGGCCCTACCGTCGACGGAGGGCCCGACGGTGGTGGTGAGGGCAGTGTCTGCAATGCAGGCCTGAGTGGTGGTGCGTTTGATTTTCCGGGTTTCCTCAAGAATTAGCTTCGAACGAGCCTCATAAAATAGGGTAACGCCGTGCATTGCTGATGGATGGTAGCAACGCCGTCACAGGATTCGTTCAAGCCTGCAATAAGTTGCATGACCAATCGCTTATTAGTGACTGGTAGCCAACGTTGGAGAGTTGGTCGGCAAGTATCTTGAGTTCTTGACAATATGCAGATATGTTTGGGAAATCATCCCGATGAACGTCCTTGAACTGATTTTTGAAGGTATAACGCACATTGAGTTTTGTTGTCGTGAAAAATACTTTCCAAACATTCCCACGTTTGGCAGGCAGTGGCATCGGTCTCAATGATTGTGTGCAACAGATCATTAGAGATCGTGTTGTATAGCCACTGAAGGACAGCGGCATCCAAACGAAACCAAAGTGCATCATCAAAAGTCGAAGTCGAGAGTGGGTCTGTGGACTTCGATTTAGGAGGGATGATGTGGTCGATAACTTCGTAGACACGACAATGGATTTTGAAGAGTTCCGCCCACGAGGAGTATTGACCCTTTTCCATATCAAGAGTCACAGGGATGAAATTTTTAATGTTGTTGACTGCAAGTGTAAGATGGAATTTGGTTTTGTCAGCTATGGAGGATGAAATTTAGGATGAGAATGGAGAGGGAGTGACCGAAAAAACTAGGGTTCCGTCGGCCGAGAGGGGGTCGGCGGCATGGTGGATATTTTTTGTGTAGGGTTAGGCTACAAAGACCATAAATGAATATGTTCCTTGATTTTATTCATCAATAATGTATAATATATATAGTAATACAAGAATATCTAAACTAGGTAACTAATCAACCTAATTACAATAGAAAATATAATTCTACCTAAACAAGAGACCTAATTATAATAAGAATACAATTCTTCCTAAAACAAGAGATATACAATTAACTTAATAATATTTGATGAATATTTTATTAATATAAGTGATCTTCATTCTGAATCTGGCAAGTTGTGCACATCATGACACTCTTTGATGTTTCCCTTTAAATAACTCAAACCAAGAGGTAACTAAAAAATTCAGAGAATAATTTGGAACCTAACTCTTATCTCATCCAATGATACATTTATAATATATATCTTTGTCAATTAGTTAATGGACACATTTGTATGAGAATCTCTCCAGTCGGTTGGGTGTTTTTCTATTGTTTTTCTTGCACATGTATATATTGATAATGAATTCCATGGCTAATGCATGGATTAATTATTTTCCTGTTTGATATACTCACGTTGTGCCTATCCCCAAATCTTTGCGAATTAGCTAATTTCACATTAACGAATAATGATACTTGCTAATTAATTTGTACTCTAGGAGACTATCTAAGTTGCTTCAATTGATTGAATACAATTTGGTCACGAATCTTTGACTCTAATACATGGAATAAGAATTATTATTTTTTTGCGAAAGATATACCAGTGACAGAATTTCTAGCCGCATTTTATTAAGGGTAAGTCTAATTTTTTTAACAAGAGGCATGCACGACTTCTTTTGGGCTAATTTTTACACCTTCATTTCAATTCCTCCCCCAACCCCCAACCCCACTGGATTGAAGTACAGTATATTTTCTGACACTATGCTAATTCGTATATGTAGAGACTAAACAACTATGAACGCATATATCGAGTCACAGAGTGACACATATAGCCACACGCTAATAATTAAAATAGCTAAGCAAGTACTAAGGTGAAAACGGAATACTAAAGTACTTGTGTTAGAATATTTCAACAGAATTAATGGATAGGAGCACTATTTAGTTTGAAATACAACCATATATTATCCTCGGTTAATGAAGTAGAGATATTATAATACTAATGATCTCTTAAAGTTTGTGAGGGAATCAAATGTATCATCTTAGTATGTTAGGACTATATTTAAAGAGGAGACTTTCTCAAGTCACGATTTAAGAATAATTTCAACCTTGCAAACCTTTCAATTTGTATCAATGAGAGCATTCCGTATAGGAGTGTATTTATATAGAGATACAACGTAATAAAAAGTTTCTAAGCCAGTAAAAAGGTGATATGATACTGATAGAAGTCGTGTATATCAAAGGACCGAATTGTGTGTATTAAATTTACTATAGTTGTAGAATTCTTGCACAAGTGTAATTATGATATTAGTCTTGTATTAAGAAAAAACTATTAAAATTATAGTACGAAAAGGTAGACTTATTTTTCATATTTAGAGATTGTATATTTGTATATATACATCTTTCATTAATGAAAATAATCAAGGGATTATTTCTTTCATGGTATCAGATATCTAGGGCAAATATTTTCCTTCTCCAACCCATACTTCCGCAGCCCTCACCTCTCGGCACCCGAGCCTCCTCGGCCGCCGGCCAATTCTTTGGTTTTTTTCCTCTTCCCAAATTCTTTTCTAAATCCCTAATTCTCCTCTCGTTCTTTCAGTATGTCTACCTCAAAGAACACATTTCATCCTGCCCTTACAATATCTAACATCAAGAACCACATTCCTATCATTCTTGAGATGGAAAACATCGCGACGTGGGCGAAATTATTTAAAGTCCACGCACGCTCACATCAAGTCCTTCATCACATCATTTCCGGGGAAGCAGGCAAGGAGAAGGTGCCTACCGCCGATGATGACCCTATGTTATGGACGACCCTTGATGCTACAATACTCTAGTGGATTTATTCCACTATCTCTACAGATCTGTTGCAGACGATTATTGAACCCGACGACCCGACGACACGACGATATAAACTTGGAATAGGGTGCATGATATATTTCAAGATAAAAAAAATCTCATGTCATCACTCTTGAGCAGGAATTTTCCCATGTCAATATGGAGGATTTTCCGAATGTCTCATCCTATTGTAAAAGGCTGAAGGAATTAGCGGATCAACTCAAAATTGTTGGTGCACCCATCACCAATGATCTTCTTGTTCTTCAGATGGCTGCAGGCCTATCCGAGGCCTACAATGGCGAAGTAATCCGCTCCCACCGTTCTACCAGATTTGTTCCATGCTCATATTAGAAGAAGTTGGCTTGACTAAAAAGGCGGCTACCAGAGCAAATTCCGTCATGATGATGGCAACGTTCGATGACCCTCACTCATTCTCGGATAATTCTAGCGAAAATCGTAACAACAGTGGCGATAAAATGGTCAAAATCAGAAAAATGGTGGCAAGAATCGTGGTCGCAGCATTGGCGGTGGCAGTGGTCGGAGCAGTGGCAACAGTGACAGACGTGGTGGCAGTGGACCGGCTGGGCCGCAGCACCACTGGCCGCAGCCTTGGGCCAACTGGCCGTGGGGCTGGGCTAGTGGCCAGTGGCCCAATGTGCCTTTCCAGCCTTATCCAGTAAACTGGGCCAGTTTCCAGAATTTTCAGAGGCTCAATTTTCTGAATTCATAGGCCAAACAGTCTACCGGGCCTTGGCCTAAGAAGGCCTTCGCTGCTACGGGCCCAACAGTAGTCCCGGCGCCCGCAGATATCGAGATCGTGATGCATACACTTGGATTAAATTCCCAGGATACAAATTGGTTCATGGACACCGGAGCTACTTCTCATATGACATCCGCACAAGGTAATCTCTCATCTTATTTCAATTTGAGCAATAATCGTGGCATAATTGTTGGTAATGACAATTCAATTCCAATTGGTGGTTATGGTCACACAAATTTCCCCCTCCACATCCACCTCTCCTCCTTAAAAATATCTTTCATGCCCCTCACTTAATTGAAAATTTGGCATCTATCCGAAAATTCACGACTGATAACTGTGTTTCTGTTAACTTTGACCCTTTTGGATTTTCTGTGAAGGATTCAAGACGGGGATACCTCTAATGAGATGTAATAGTCGGGGAAAGCTTTATCCAATCACCACCACCACCACCATTTCCACGAGTCAAGCCACACCTTTAACATTTGCCGTTCTTGGGTCATCCGGGGTCGTCTATTATTTCTTCTCTTAAGAATAATAATTTTATTGATTGTAAGAGTACGCGTAGTACTCATATTTGTCCTTCTTGTCCTCTAGGGAAATATGTTAGATTATCGTTTGTAGTCTCTACTTCTAGTACGTCCATGACTTTTGATTCATAGTGATTTATGGACATCTTCCGGTTTAAGCTATTTGGGCCATCATTATTATATTTTATTTTTGGATGATTATTCTAATATTTTGTGGACTTTTCCTTTATCTAAAAAGTCTCAAGTTTTTTCCACATTCTTAATATTTAGAACTTTCATCCGTACCCAATTTGAACGGAAAATTAAAAACATTCAATGTGATAATGGTAGTGAATATGATTATGGATCATTTCTGGAATTTTGTGACACTCATGGCATATTTTTTCAATTTTCTTTTTCTCATACGTCCTCACAAAATGGGAAGGCCGAAAGAAAAATTCGTACCATTAATAATATTGTCCGCACCTTACTAGCCCATGCTTTCTTACCTCCGTCTTTTTGGCATCATGCGTTACAAATGGCTACATACCTCCTTAACATACTCTCTAGCAAAGGTTTAGCATATCAATCACCCCTAAAAATCTTTATAATAAGGATCTCTCATATTCTCATCTTAGGGTGTTTGGGTATTTGTGCTATCCGTTTTTCCCGTCTACTACAATTAACAAACTACAAGCCCGTTCTACCACTTGTGTATTTTTGTGTTATCCTTCTAATCATCGTGGTTACAAATGTTTTGATTTATCCGCTAATAAAATCATAATTAGTCGCCATATCATTTTTTTTGAAACCCAATTTTTGTTTGCTAATTTGTCTAATTTCGTGCCTAGTAATTATAATTTTTTGGATGATGGGATCTCATCGTAAATTCTCCAACAGTGGGCCCAACCTACCCGTGATCCAATTCCGCCAGCAGGCCCAATGCCTGTTGGACCACCTACTCTCGGGTTAGACCCAAGTCATGATTCAGCCTCCGGTTTACGGCCAGCAGGCCCACTGCTCGCTGGCCCAATATCTCACACTAGCGTAACAGTGTCTCGGCCAGCAGGCCTACTACCTGCCTGCCCAAATATGCCCCCCCCATTTCAGCCAACATCTACCCAAATCCCGTTAGATTCTATCTCGAGTCAAGGGCCCGTTACTCATAGCCAACAGAGTATTTTTAAACCAAAATGATATTTTAATCTTACTTCTAATGTCACTAAATCACCCCTACCACGTAACCCAATGTATGCCCTACATGACCCGAATTGAAAAATGGCTATGGATGACGAATATAATGCTCTTATTAAAAATAAGACGTGGGTGTTGGTGCCCCATCTGCCTAGTGTCAATATTATTCATTATATGTGGATTTTTACTTATAAAGACAATTCTGACGGTTCTTTTGAGAGACATAAGGCCCGTCTTGTAGGTGATGGTAAAACATAACAGGTTGGCGTGGATTGTGGAGAGACATTTAGACCGGTGGTCAAATCGGCAACCATTCGCATTGTGCTTAATCTGGCTCTCTCGAAAGCATGGCACATTCATTAGCTGGATGTGAAAAGTACTTTCTTACACGGTGATCTTAAGGAGACAATTTACATGCATCAGTCCTTGGGTTTTAAGGACCCTAAGTATCCTCACAATGTTTGTTTAATGAAGAAGTCCTTGTATGAGCTTAAGTAGGCCCCACGAGCTTGGTATAAGAGGTTTGCAGATTATGTATGTACTATTGGGTATTCACACATCATGTCTGATCATTCTTTATTCATATATCGTCGTGGTTCTTCTCTAGTATACATTCTGTTATATGTGGATGATATAATTTTGACTGCCTCCTCTGATAACTTGCGCAAGTCTATCATGTCCCTTCTCAGTTCAGAATTTTCTA
This sequence comes from Anisodus tanguticus, assembly GCA_034509755.1. Classification (NCBI taxonomy): domain Eukaryota; kingdom Viridiplantae; phylum Streptophyta; class Magnoliopsida; order Solanales; family Solanaceae; genus Anisodus; species Anisodus tanguticus. The sequence goes on along the minus strand of CM067553.1, from coordinate 10,055,090 downwards.
TGAAAGACTTGGGGGCCTTGAGTTATTTTTTGGGCATAACTGTCACTCATCATGTATGTGGTCTATTTTTATCTCAGAAGTAGTATGCGGCTGAGATTATTGAGAGAGTTGACGTTTCATCTTGTAAGTCCTCTTCCACTCCAGTTGCTACCAAACCGAAGCTGAGTGGTACTTTTAGCACACCATATGAGGATCCCACCTACTATCTAAGTCTTATAGGAGCTCTTCAGTATCTTACTTTAACGAGACTAGATATTACTTATGCAGTTCAACATGTGTGTTTATTTATGCATAATCTGCGGATTGAGCACATGCATGTGCTCAAACATATTATACAATACATACATGGAATGCTTGATTATGAATTGCATTTATATCCATCCTCCATCTCTACTCTCATATCGTATACATATGCTAATTGGGGTGGTTATCCAGCTATGACACGTTCAACATCTGGTTATTATATGTTTCTTGGTGATAACTTGGTCTCTTGGTCTACAAAATGCCAAGCTACTTTATTGCGATCCAGTGTGGAGGCCGAGTATCGAGGAGTAGCCAATGTGGTGTCTGAGTCATGTTGGCTACGTAATCTTTTATTAGAGCTTCACTTTCCTATTCAGAAAGCTACCTTGGTCTAATGTGATAATGTTAGTGTCGTCTATCTCTCTGGGAATCCGGTGCAACATCAGCGCACTAAACATATCGAGATGGATATTCACTTTGTTCGTGAAAAGGTAGCTCGTGGACAAGTATTGTGTCTTGCATGTCCCTTCAAGGTACCAAATTGCTGACATCTTTACTAAGGGTCTTCCCTTGGTTCTGTTTGAAAATTTTAGGGACAGTTTCAGCGTACGTCAACCGCCCGCTATGACTATGGGGGGGGGGGGGGGGTGATAGAATTTGTGTATATCAAAGGAACGAATTATGTGTATTAAACTTATCATAATTGTAGAATTCTTGTACAAGTGTAATTATGGTATTAGTATTGTATTAGGAAAAGCTATTAGAATTATAGTAGGAAAAAATAGATTTATTTTTCATATTTAGATATTGTATATTTATATATATACCTCTTCATTAATGAAAATAATTAAGGAATTATTTCTTTCCGATACAAGTAATCGTAGACGTATGCCGTTAAGGGACATACTAATTAATGAGATGTATGAGATTTCTCTACCTTAACCAATATATCATTTTTAGCACTGTAATTAGAGAACCCCTTGAATCTCGGGTACAAATTAATTAAAAAGCGCTTCCTTTTTAATGAAAATCCTAATGAATATGAATCTCAATAAATTAATCGAATTAATAGACACCATGTATCTATAAGTGAAAGAACTGAACATTTAAAAAAGAAAGTAAAGGACATCTCAGTACATAAAACATACCGTGTTAATAGGTATTCTAATACATGCATTAGTGACTGCTTTTACGATACTAGAGAGAGATAACTTTTACGGTTACTCTAATGCTCGCCTTCATTTTAAAAAAACGTATGTATGACCCTCTCTACACCTGAGGGGAAACATTGGAGATACTACAGAAAAAAGTCAAAAACTCAAAAAGGAGTGGTTTAAAGACATGGGAAACATTGAAGATACAATAGAAAAATAAGAATAAGGACAAACTATACGGAATAGCCAAGATTCATCATTCATACAACAAAAGTAGGAGACCTTTATTTAATGTTTTTTACTCTCTCTGTTCCAATTTACTTGTCGTTTTTTATTTTACATGTCTTTTAAAAAGTATTGATTAAGAGTAATATTTGACTCATTTTACTAATTATTTATATATGTCTAAGTTATAATATCTCTCTATAAAATATTTATTTTATTTATATATCATCTTTATTAATGACACAATTTCTACTGAGGATAAAATAAAGAAAAAATAATTAATTGTGTTTTAAACTTTTAAAATGACAAATAATTTAAAATTTATTCTTTTTAGTAATCACGATAGATAATTTAAGAGGGAGGGAGTACGTATTAAGTATTAACACAATTTTAAGTCATATCATTATTTACTCTCATATGTAGACCTTTCTATTTCACTCTTTCCTTCTGATGTTAAATCCATCAATAAAGCAGATCAATCGAGTTGCTTTTCATTAGTGCATCATAACGTATAACACAGAAACTTGAAATGACGCCTTGGAACTATATATGTAAAACCACCCATCCTCTTTTAATAAATAACCTTGACCGGTAACCAAGTTTAAAAAATAAAAATATATTTTTAAATTTGTAGTCTTAAATAAGTCATAATGGGGTAAAAAATCTCTATTTTTTTTAATTTTCTCGAGTGGGATGGTTATAGTTTTCGTCCATTTTAGTAATTGCATGAACTCTTGGACATTACCTGAACGTGATGGTTATTTTTGCATAGTTATATAGAAGTATGTGTTGGGGGGAAGCACGAGAAAGAATCTGCTAGCCTAGCTGGTCCCTCTTTTTCTCATTGTACAGTGTTCAATCAATTACCTATAATTTGTTTGATAGGCTACATGGACTCCTCCTGAGGTGCGACTTTTTTTTTACGTTAAATAGTTCATCCATTTTAGTGATTTTAAGATGGATAAATGGGGAGGACAGAAGGTAATTAAGGAAGGAAAAGAAAAGGCAGAGTAATTAGGGGGAGAAAAAGAAGAGGTCGGAATATAAATAAAAAAGACTTGGTCTTTGTTTTCTTAAAAAACCTGAACTTTAACTGAGACAACAAAACAATCTACTACAACAATAACATATCCAGTGAAATCTTACAATGTGGGTCTGAAAAAGATAGAGTGTACACAAATCTTATATTTATCTTGATAGGAAAAACGATTGTTTCCGAGAGACCCTCCGCTCAAGAATACAAAACAATCTACTAGTAAGTACCATATATGAGGTTTCAAAGTCCAAATTTGCCTTTGTTTTTTGAGAAAAAAACTTACTACTATGATTGGAGCTGTTTTCACATCATGATCAAATCCTCGTGAAAGTCAATTTGTTACGCTAAGCATAAAATAATTGAATAAAAGATCAGTTAAGTTTGGTGCACTGTTAGTGTACCAATTTATGCGTACTTGAAGGGTTTGGAGAGTGCCGGAATATTCGGTTAGAGTCCAAAGGTCCCGAATTTCTCTATATTTATTGAGAGAGTACATGTGCATAATTAAGTAATTTGAAAATTTCCCAAGTATTATTTAAGACTTTCTCAAGATAATTCATCTAGGGACTATTCATATTTGAAATTTCGGTTTTCCTCAGTTTTAGTAATTTGATAATAATATCCATTACGTATAATAATTTAACTATATAATTATATGTATAATTAGACACTTGGGACAGAAAGAGTAATTGCAAAAAGAGGAACAAAATTACTGTGAACTGGTCAAGTTCAAGATTTGAATAGTAACTTTTCACTTCAAAAGCGTTAGAAAGTTGGTCTTGTACTCAGAAGAAAAACAGAATATTATATTATGGTGGAATTGAAAGTTTCTAGAAATTAATGAATAACAAACTGGCTTTCTTCATGGTAAAAGATGAGAGCTAGGAAAGTGCAAACTGCAGAGAAGAAATTAAAAAAGGTATATGGCGTTAGCTACTATACTTTATCTTGATTACACAGAGTTCTCACTTTTCATATACCCCCTGAAGCTATGACACAATTGTATACGGTGAAATTCACCACGACACGTGGTAATGTTTGAGTGTGAAGTTCGAGGTAGGCGGTTAAGTTCTAAACAGGATACGAGTAACATCGGGATAGATCGGATGTCAAGACGAGATCGGATAATGACCGAGCCAGTTGACGCCGGATGAAGAACCGGAGGCGCCCAACGTATACCCGTTCCGGATATGGCGCCAACCGTTACTCCTCTATCCTTAAGGAGGCTTTATTAGCTTTAATTGCATTTAATTTGAGAGGAAATCTCGGATATCAATGTCTTATTTCATAGCTATAAAAGGAGTTCAACCTCCATGTTGGAATGACATCCAATTCTCATTACTTACATTTGTACGCTCAATTTTATAAAGAATACACTCATTAAGCTCTCATTTTTGCTCGTAACCGAAGCAATTCAGCTAAGTCCCGGACCAATCTTGCTGAGAAGAATCAATCCAAGCTAACAACATTTTAGGCTAATTCTCTTACTTGTTGTTTGCTTTTGCTTACTTATTATTAATTATTTATCATCTTATCTTGCAAATCGATCCACGTATCGTTAATACCACTACAAAATTCAACTGTACCATTTTTGGGGTAAATAGTTTGGAGTCCACCGTGAGGCTAAGGATGATTTTGGTGATTTATTCAAACTTCAATTGTTTCTCTTGAGATTTTGTGAACATGTTGTTACTATATGTCAGCAAAATGTCTGGTGAAAGTCAAGTTGGTGCAAACAACAACAATAACAACATCAATGTCAATGACGAAATCAACAACAACAACAACAACAATGATAAGATAAACAATAGTGCCCCGGTCATTGACCTAATAATCGGTGAGCCTCTGATTCCGCCTCCGCCACCCATAGTTTCGCCCCAAGAATCCAGGAGAACCGATGAAAGGACACTGAATGATGATGATGAAGCGAACAACGACGTGTAGTAGCCGGGGCAGATTTGGCTCAAATTTTTATCATGCTGGAGAAACAGCAGGAGGCGATCACTCAGTTACAGAAAAAGAGTAGTGGAGTAAGCGAAGGGGAAGAAACATGTTCCATTCGTGGGGAAGATTAAGTCAAAGGTGAATATAGAGTCGAAGGAAATGGAAATGGTTCGGGGGCAAATGAGTCCTCAGAAGTCTTGAAATTGCTTCAAACTTTGAATAAATGTATGGAGACTAATGAAAAGAAGTTTGAGACTTTCAATTATTGTATAGATCAGATCCCGGGGTACCTTCGATCCTGAATGGATATGACTCAAAGAAATACATCCTTTGTCGTTTCCACCAAGTGCAGCTCCAAAGCTAATTCCAAAGAGGTTTAAAATGCTAGATCTCCCCAAATATGATGGCACAACGGATCCACAAAAGCATGTGACATCATACACTTGTGCGGTGAAAGGCAATGACAAGCAGCCATATTAGATAGAGTCGGTGTTGCTCAAAAAGTTCGGCGAAACACTGACCAATGGGGCAATGACCTGGTATTCTTTATTATCTGAACATTTCAATACTTCGTTTGAAATGCTTGTAGATGCTTTTATAAAGACACACACCGGAGCGAGAAAGGTCCAAGCAAGTAAACCAAACATATTCAAAATAGCTCAAAAGGATACGGAGTTGTTGCGTGAGTTCGTGATGAGATTTTTAAAGGAACGAATGCTCCTTCCCGTAGTACTGGATGAATGGGGAGCCGAAGCTTTTACTAAAGGGCTAAGCCCATGGAGTTTCGGTACCTCTTTAAAGTTGAAGGAAAACTTGTTGAGATTTCCAGCAGTCACTTAGGCAGACGTACACAGCAGGTACAAGTCAAAGATTCAAGTAGAATATGATCAGTTCGAACTTCCACCAAGGTCAACGAAGTGGACCAAAAGCAATGATAATTAAAAAATAGGTCGTTGATTCGAAACTAAGGTCTCTAAAGGATAGATATCAACTCTGTAGACAACCCAAGAGATCAAACTTCAGATCGGATCAAGGTCGCAACCATCATAACTTCTCGTCAGACAGATGAGATGGGGATAGGCACAATGATCGAGGGTCTACCAATAGGGGCTTACAATACAAAAATGATGCTGATGGAGCATCTTCTAACAGTGTTGAAAGCCCAAGTCTCTCCGAATACAACTTCAACATTGATGCAGTCGGGCTTGTGTCAGCTATTGGACACATAAATGAGGCAATATAGCTAAGGCCACTCCGGACGGATCCAGCTTAGAGGGATATAAATTTTCTATATGATTATTATGGAACACACAATCACCAGACGGAGGATTGTCGACAGTTGAGAGATGAAGTGGTCCGATTACTAAAAAATGGTCATCTGTATGAATGTTTGAGCGATGGAGCAAATGGAAATTACATAAATAGAGAAGTAAATAAACAAGCGGATCTGATTGAACCTCAACACATCATAAATATGATTATCGGATGGATGGATATTCCGAAAGGATCTGTCATGATCGCAAAAAAGATGAAAGTGTCAATAACTCGAGAAAAAAGGACCAGGGATTTCTTACCGGAGGAAGCAATTTCTTTCAGCGATAAAGATGCGGAGGGCATCATTCAACCTCACAATGATGCTTTGGTAATCTCTGTTTCTATTAATCATTTTCAAGTTTAATGGATTTTAATTGATCGAGGTAGCTCATCCAACATCATTCGGTGGAAGGTGGTAGATCAACTGGGATTGTTGGATCAAATTGTTCTGGCGGCCTGAGTTCTCAACGGATTTAAAATGGCAAGCGAAACTATGAAGGGGAAAATTATTCTTCCAGTCAATGTTGCCAGGATAATTCGTCATTGGAAATTCTATGTTATCGAAGAGGAAATGAGGTACAATGTGCTATTCAGAAATACATGATATGAAGGATGCTTCTTCGACATTGTACATGATGATAAAATTCCCAACACCGGAGAGAATTAAGTCAATTAATGGACAGTAGCCGACGGCAAGGGAAATATTTGCGGTGGAAAAGTCGGTGGAAACACGAAAAAAGTAAAGAAAGAAAAGAAAGGTAAGGAAGCTAAATAGCAATTACAGGATTCGAGCACATCAAGTCCAGGAAAAGAAGAGGGGGAGAAAGAAATATACGAGGAAGAGGAGATTACTATCGCGTCCCGAGGTTGTGTGTGATGCCGGATGATTTAGATGCCAAAAAGTCAATTATAGAGAGCAAGTTATCTTATTCATGCATCTGCCGGATAGAAAGGTATACATATGCACCGGGTTATTCTTGTAGCTCAAGCTTAAGTTAATTAAATTTCTTAAAGCTAATGCCGATTGTTTTGCCTGGTCTTATTTAGACATAACAGGTATCCTGCCGGAGATTACAACTCACAAGTTGAGTTTAGATCCAAGTTTACCTTTGGTAAGGCATAAAAGAAAGTCTCTGGCCAACTACAAGCATAAGTTTGTCAAGGAAGAGGTAACAAAGTTATTAAATAAGCCTTGTCCAAAATATTATTTTCCTTTGTCGCACATCGATCGAATGATTGATGCTAAGATAGGGCATGAGATGTTGAGTTTTCTTGACGCTTACTCTGGATACAACCAAATTAGAATGAATCTAGATGATCAAGAGAAAACTTCTTTTATAACTACATATGAGACTTATTGTTATAACGTAATGTCATTTAGTTTTAAAAATGCCAGAGCAACATATCAATGCCTAATTAATCACATGTTTGAAAGCCAAATAGGTAATACGATGGAACTTTATATTAATGATATGCTAGTTAAGTCCCTCGAGACAGATGACCATTTAAAGTATTTACAGGAAATATTCGACATACTCCGAAAGATTAAGGCTATCAAGGAAATTTCGGAGGTGCTTGAAGATGTGAAGGTTGTACAAAGACTCACCGAAAGGCTGGTTGCCGTGAGTAGATTCATCTCTCGGTCTTCGGAGAAAAGTCATAGGTTCTTCTCTTTGTTAAAAAAGAAGAATGACTTCGAGTGGACTCTGGAATGTCAACAAACGTTAAGGGATTTGAATAAGTATCTATCCAGTCCAGCGTTGTTGCATAAACCTAAGGCATATGAATATTTTTTCTTGTACTTGGCAGTATTCGAAGTAGTTGTAAGTGTTGTTTTGGTCTGAGAAAAGAAAGGTACACAATTTCCCATTTATTATGTATGTAGAATATTAGCTAGTACAGAAACTAGATATCCTCACTTAGAAAAATTGGCATTACCTTTGATAAAGACTGCTAGAAAACTGAGACCGTACTTTCAATCTCATCATATTTGTGTAGTAACAACGTATACATTAAGGAATATAATGCATAAACTGAAGTTGTCAGGTAGATTAGCCAAATGGGCTATAGAAATTAGTGGATATAATATAGAATATAAACTAAGAACGGCTATAAAGTCTCGGGTTTTAACGGACTTCATAACTGAGTTCACTCCCAGAATGATTTCCGATTATAAAATGGTCTGAATTAGGGGTGTTGCTTAAAACACATGCGGGGTATATTATTAGGCAGTCAATAAGAACTGTGAAATTGACAAATAAAGAAGCCGAGTATGAGGTTATGATTGCAGGTCTAGAACTGGCAAGGAGTTTGTAAGCAGTAATCATCGAGGCAAAATGTGACTCACTCTTGGTTGTTAATCAAGTGAACGGCGTGTTCGAGGTGAAAGAAGAGAGAATGCAAAAATACTTAGAGAAAATTAAAGTATTGTTGCATCGGTTCAATGAACCATGAAACATGTATCACGTGAGCAAAATAATGAAGCGGACGCATTGGCAAACTTGGGGTCTTCGGTGGAAGCTGAGGATTTCAACTCTGAAACAGTAGAACAACCGTTGAACTCCGTGATTGATGGTGGTCATGCCGAGGTGAATACCATAAGTTTGACTCGGGACTGGCGGAATAAGTACGCTGATTACCGTCGATATGGAAAGTTTCTTAGTGATTTGAATGAGTCAAGGGCTCTTCGTACGAAGGTGGCTAGGTACTGCATGGTTGATGGTCAGTTGTACTGAAGGTCCTTCTATTGTCCTTTAGCAAGGTGCTTAGGTTTTGGAGAAATAAATTATGTGATGGGTGAGGTCCACGAAGGTACTTGTGGCAATCACTCTGGAGCGGAATTGTTGGTTCAGAAGTTAATTAGGGCAGGGTATTATTGGTCTCAGATGGAGAAAGACGCCAAGAAATTTGTTCAGAAATGTGATGAATGCCAGAGGCACGCACCTATGATTCACCAACCGACTGAATTAATGCATTTGGTCTTATCGCTATGGCCATTCATGGAATGGGGAATGGATATTATGGGGTCACTCTCATGGGCACCCGGAAAGGTACGCTTTATTTTGTTTATGACTGACTATTTTCTAAGTGGGTTGAAGCAAAGGCTTTCAAGAAGGTTAGAGAAAAAAAAGTCATCGATTTCATTTGGGATCACATTATTTGTCGATTCGACATACCGAAGGAGATTACTTGCGACAATGGCAATCAGTTCGTTGAAAAAAAGTAACAGACTTTCTCGAGGGATTGAAAATCAAGAGAATAGTGTCAACTCTGTACCATCTGAGTGTGAACGGGCAAGTGGAGTCAATATATAAGACGATTCAAAACTTGAGGAAAAGACTGAAAACCTCAAAAGGCAAGTGGAGAAAAATCTTAACGCATGTATTTATGGGCATATAAAATGACACCAAAGGCAAGTACTGGTGACACTATGTCTTTTTGGTTTACGGTGCAGAGGCCCTGATTCTGGTGAAAGTTGGGGAGCCGAGCTTAAGATTCATCTTCGCAAACGAAAAGTCAAACAATGAGGCTATGACGATTAAGTGCGACTTAACGGAGGAATAACGAGAGCTAACATTACTACGCTTGGTAGCTCAGAAGCAAAGAATGGAAAGATATTACAACCGGCGGACTAACCTTAGGCATTTTCAAGTAGGGGACTTGGTTCTATGAGAAGTGACCCTCAACATCAAAAACCCCAGCGAAGGAAAGTTAGGCTCAAACTAGGAAGGACCCGATAAAGTATCAGGAATAACCGGTAAAGGCTCGTACCAATTGGAAGCCAAAGATGGATAAAAGTTGCTAAATAATTAGAACATCAGTCACTTGAAGCGGTATTATTGATAAGGTATGTGTTCGGTTAATTGTTTGAACTTTATTTGTTTTGGAATTACTAACTTTTGTAGGGAAGAAGTCGGAGTCTTAAGGTAGTGATCGAATAATTAGAATTAGGTCTGAAAACATGTGTTGCATTCTTTTTCCCCTTAGCACGATTTTTATCCCGAAAAGGTTTTTCCGGCAAGATTTTTAATGTGGCAACAATGTAAAGCGTGTTACTAAAGGGACGTGATGAATTAGGTTCGGATGTATGGAATGGGGACTGCCCGGCAGTGGAAGACCAAAAAAGTTTTTGAGTTATCATACTTCAAACACAAATACTAGGGGAATGCCATACCCTCGGATGCTCGGATGAGAAGTGAAGGAATTTGAAATCTTTTTGGTTTATTAGGTGATTTGTAAGTAAGGGTTAAAGATCGAAGGAATTTTTCCCAAGTAGTGTTAGTATTTGCAAAAATATATATATAAAGGCAAAAAGATCGATTGAATCTTGCCCAATTGTTTATCCAAGCAAAGCATGAATAACAATATTCTTCTTTCAAGATTTTGTTCTGCACTTTTATCTCGAAGGTTTGACTTCATGTTTTACTCTCTGAATTTTTGTCAAAGTCAATAATTCTTAAGAGCCAAAAAATTATTAAGTCCTTAACTGGGGACCGTCGTCAATAAAAGCATCCAGAGCAAAATGAATAATATTCTAAAGCATGCTTCTAAGGCACCGGATCAAACGAATCTAGCCTATTTTAAAGACACTTGAATTATCTCAAAAGTTGAGAATAAGTAAAATTCTAACATTCATGCCTGAAATGAATAGGAGACGTCTTATTCATAAGCATAAAAATAAGATCCTTATACTTAGTCATCAAATGACCCAAAACCAGAAGAATTCTTGTCCGATTTAAGCAAACTAAAGTAAAGGTTTGTATTCAAAGTTTATAATGTTATTTTCTAAGACCGGGAGAACTTTTATCCGGATCAAAGCAAACTAAGTGATGGTTTGTTTTAGGTTACAGTCCGAAGTCAAAAGAAAATAGCTCGGACTGGATTAACTTTGGTTTTGCTAAAGTTATCTAAGGCAAGACATTAACGAATTCAAGAAATTGAGAAAAATTCCAATTAAGACAAAAGAAAGTTTGATATATTCATTCATAAGGAAGGCCGAAAAACGGCCAGAACAAAAATATATACAAGGAAAAAGAAAATAAAAAATAAACAAAGGTTTAGAGATCAGCGGAATTCGGGCTTAGAGTCTAAAGGGTCTTTTTAGGAACTATCTCCATTCATCCGGCGGAAGGCCTGGACCTCTAGCGCTTTGGCTTCAGCAATCTTATCGTATAACTCCGGGATCCCATCTCGAGCCTGCTCTAGGGTGTACCTCCAGACATTCCAGGTTATGTGCTCGATTTTAAGCACCTTCCGGGCTACTTTATCTTCTACATTGGCAAGAGTTTGGTCTCGTTCAGCCAATGTTTGATTTAGTTGGGCCAAAATCTCAGCGTTCCTCTGGGAAGTAGCCTCAAGGTAATTTCTCAGCCTTTCGATGGTTTGCATTTGGTGACAAACCTGATATTGAGATACTTTTAAGTCTTTATCATAGTTCTGCTTCAAAGCAGCCTGTTCAGCAACTCGCTCTGCATCAATCTCGGTGAGCTTGATGGTAAGGTGTTTGACCTCGGCATTGAGAAAGTCTTCCTTCAGCACTTGGTAATGCCGGACCTTTTCTTGCTCTTCAAGTTCTTGGGAGAGGGCCTCGAGATCATTGTAGAGATCAACGTTCTCCTTATCCAAAGACTTGTTTTCTTTGTTGACGAGTTCGAGGTCATTGATAACCCGATGTAGTCACCTCTTACCCGTTCCAACTCAGCCTTAACAGCGGGCAAGTCACCGGCTAGTTGTGCCTTTTTCTGCCGGAGGAGTTCCTTAAGGTGCCGAATCTCTCTATTTCGGGTATCCAGTTGACCCTTAAAATCTTCAATTTCCTCAAGGCAATAGAGGAAGCCTTATCCTGTCAAAATGGATGCCTGCAAAAGAAAGTTATTTTATTTTTTATTTAGAGCATACCGAAAGGAAAAGGGAAAGGTATGAATTTAAACAAGGAAAGTCGAAAAGCTTACCCAATTGGATGCGTGCATCCCTTCGTTGATGAGACATTTCCATAAGACCTCTTTCATTTTGTCCTTATCGAACTCAGATATCAAGGGCCTCATATAGATCGCGATCCAGACTGACCGAGCTAAAAAATTGGTGTCTTCGAGAAAAGATATGGTTATATTTCTCATCCTATTTGGATCCACGCTCGGAGCAGGGAACACGTCCACAAGCTTGGATCAGAAGGTAGCGTGGTTTCTTGGGACGAGTTGATTTGTTGTACCTCTAGGGTATTGTCAAATATGCAACCCGAAGGTGTTCACTGGAAGCACCGGATTAGCGGAGGTTCCATCCTCGCCAAATAGGCGATCAAAGTCCTCCAACCCGAAAGTGGGGGCTGTTTATGATGATGATTCGGGCAGAGAAGTTGAAGTCCTTTGCCTCTTCGACAATGGTTCCTAATATGTTGCCTCATCGTCATCTTCTATGATGACGGGCATTTGTTCAGAAGGTGGTGGCACGGTGACAGAATTTGGCACGGTATCGGAGGGAGGCACAGTAGCTTCCGCAATTGCGGTTTCCTTGGATCTGGAAGAATCATCTTTTTCCACATTTGTTTTTTTCTTTTCTCCAAAAGAGCCACCTTCTTCCAGTGTTATTTTCCTCTTTGAAGAAGCTAAGGGAGACTTTGAAGGTTTTAAAGATTTATTTTTTGGTACTTGGGCGATGCAACGAGCGGAGGCAGCAACGTCAAGTACCGGATTGGGGAGAATCGAAGCGGCCAGATGAGCTGTCCTCAGGAGTGAGGTGCCTTTTGGCAGTCCTGGTTGTTAGAAATAATTCGATGGTGAAAATTTACGTATGTTAAGAGATAGAAATAAATAAGGAGTTTGGAAAAGAGCAAACCATGGTTTTGTGCTTTCCATCGATCTTTGGAGATCATTTTCCACGTCATGTCTTTGTCCGGACAAACACTTATGATTTTCTCGACCCATGAGCGAAGGGTCTCGATGGTGGAGGAATCCAGGAGGTAGCTGAAAAGGTAGCAAAAGAAGAAAATAAATATATGTCGAAGGCATTATAGAAAAGCAAGAAGAAGAATTGTGTACTTACGATTCAAATTCCATCTCTCCGAGAAAGATAAGAACCTCTCCGGAATAATTTCAGCAGCGTGAACCGCTACGAAGAGTTCTATCTAGCCTCGGTCTCGATATTCATCAATGCTAAGAATGTGAAATTTACCTCTCTTGGAAATCTGGACGATCCCGCCACGAAAAAACTTTGGGACGTATAAACAAATCAAATGATCCAAGGTAAAAAATTTATTGACCTCATTGGCTAGATATCGAAGGCAAGTAATGGCCTTCTAGACAAACGGACCAATTTGTGCAAGACATAAGTTGTAAGTCTTGCACATTTCTAGAATCACATCATCTATTAGAGGGTCGAGCTTGAAGGTGAAGGGGTAGGTGTAAACATAGTAGTACCCAAGTTTATGAGTAGTGATATCGTCATTAGGCCCGGGGATGATTGGCACGGAGAGTAGCTTTTCCCAACCGCAGTCGATCAGAACTTTGCTAAGAATGAAAGGAGTGATGAAAGTTGGGTAGTTCTTTGCCATTTCCCCTCGGTCACTTTTCAAAGTGACGGTTCGAACGGCGAACTCATTTTCAAAGCGGAAAGTGGATGGGAAAATATTAAAGGCTTAGGGGCAACCTAAGCTTCAAGAGATTCGCCAGTGCCGATTGCATCAACGGTGATCAGTGGAGATGAATGTGATGGTGAAGGGTTCCTCGAAAAAGGCGGGTGTTGGGTTTTTCCATGGTGATGAAAGAAAGAAAAGTTTGCGGTTTTGAAGATTTGAATATTTGAAGGTTTGAAGATTTGAACGGATGAAGATTTCAAAAGAATATTGGAATGAATAAGAAGATGAGGGTTTTATAGTGCCTCAGTCATCATTGCGAGTCGTTTCGATATACAAACTGAAGAGGCGGTTCAATCAACATGTGACACATGTTCGGATGCACAGGAAGATGGGACGTGAGTCAGAGTTTAGAAAAAAGGAAACCTTTCGTTTTCCTGCATATTTCAGAGTAATTTGAAAAGAAACTTACAAGAGAAAACAATGAATAAATCATTTCCACTTCCCGTCACTTCTGTAAACTTTGATCCAAAAAGTGTAGAAACTATCTGTATACAGTGAAAACTGGCACGACATGTGACAAGGTTTGAATGTGGAGTTCGAGGTAGGCGGTTGAGTTTTAAATCAGATACGAGTAACATCTGGATAGATCAGATGTCTAGATGAGACCGGATAGTGACCGAGCCAATTGACACTGGATGAAGAAACGGGGCGCCCAACGTATATCCGTTCTGCATATGTCACCAACCGTTACTCTTCTATCATTAAGAAGACTTTATTAGCTTTAATTGCATTTAATTTGAGAGGGAATCTCGGGTATCAATGTCTTATTTCATAACTATAAAAGGAGCTCAACCTTCATGTTGAAAGGGCATTCAATTCTCATTACTTACATTTGTACGCTTAATTTTATAGAGAATAAACGCATTAAGCTCTCATTTTTGGCTCGTAACCGAAACAATTTAGCTAAGGCTCAAACCAATCTTGTTGAGAAGAATCAATCCAAGCTCACAACATTTCAGTTTAATTCTGTTACTTATTGTTTGCTTTTGCTTACTTATTATTAATTATATATCATCTTATCTTGCAAATCGATTCACATATTCTTAAAACCACTACAAATTTAATTGTACCATTTTGGGGTAAACAACAATCTTGTACGTGTTAGAAAAATCAAAGCGTTAATGTTTGTTTGATATGTGTAGTATATGCTTTTTGTTATTCTTTTGATCTTTCACTATTTTATTATGTTTGCTCATTCCTCGAAGCAAAAAACAATTTTCATTGTGGAGTGGTACTTATGAACTCTTTTATCCTTAACCAGAGGTCATGGATTTGAGTCATGATTATGAAGTTGTCTTTATTAAAGAACACTTTATCCCCTAATATGAGATTTTCTGATGTGAATCTAAATTAAGTTGAGTCCCAATATAAATATCGGACACCAAGACCCGCTCTTTGGTAGATAAGAAGTGGAGCTCCCAGATTTTACAAGAATTTGTTTTTTTTATCTAAATCTTAAAGGACATTGAGCTAAATTTAGTTTTAGTAGAGTTCGTACTCAGGGGCGGACCCACATGGAGGGTGGTGGGGACGCGCCCGCGTAACTTGAGAAAATCCCTTTATTTATATATATGTATATATATATATATATATATTTAAAATGACCTCTAAGGTATATCTTCTAGGTTGGGCCAGTTGGTTGGTGGAGTTTGTGACCTTTACAAACTTTTAGCTACAGAATTTCTTTTATTTTCTTTTACTTTTTGATTGTTTAGTCCCCGCTCCCACTTTATATTTCATTAAATCCCTCCCGTCAAAAGCCCAAATTTCAAATAATTTTCCCACTTCCCAGCTCTTTCTTCCCTCACCTAACAGAAGAAAAAAAAGGTTCTCTCCCAATTCTCATACCCTTCTTTGATTCTTTCATTTTCTCACAAATCATTGAGTTAAGAACATCAATCACAATCAAATTCATCATCGACATTAAAAAAAACTACGGCAAGCGAACTTTGTCGCTAGTAATTGGCGTATTAAATATAATGATGCCCCCATTGCGCTCAAATTTTGGGTCCGCCTCTGCCTATACTTATCCTACATTTTCAAATATCAAAGAATTTATAGGTAATTGTAACTACCGGTCATGTTTAGCTAGAAAAGTTGCAACCTTATTTGTCTCTCTACCAATTTTGCTTGCGCTACTATTTTTCTTAATATGTTCGAATCTTGGAACTACCAAGGTCTGCATGGTAACAAGTCTAATTATTTTAATCTCGTTAGTTTAGATAAACAATAATAGAAAATATTTTTTGAGAAAAAACATTAGGTGGAACAAAGCAACTTTGTACAACAACAACATATTCCGTGTAGTTCTATAAGTGGGTCTGGGTATGATAGAATGTAAGAAAATTTTACCTCTATACCTTTATGCGGTAGAGATGCAATATAGCAACTTTGTACATTACAGAAAAAAGAGGGGGTAAAATGCTAAATTGGGTGGAATATGACTAGTGGGGTGACTAAAAACTACACAGAGTAAGGCCTCATGACCCGCGACCTCGTCTCGCCCCATTTGTCATCACTGGCTTTAGTTACTTTTATAATAAGTTGAGCAGAGACGAAATCAGAATTTGATTGTATTTAATAGATTTTAAAAATAAATATCAAATATCAAATTCATATATAATCGACCCTCTAGCTACATCCTAAAGGTATATTGGTCCCTCATGCTTATCTCCAAATCGACACAATCCTTCTAATCAACCATTGTGCAAAAGGGTAAATACGTTTTGGGCTTGGATTGTAAGCATGTGATGGAATTAACAAGGCTCAACTTATATTCAACTTTTGTCCAATCCTGGCTCTTCTTTCTCGTGAACTATCAAGATGCATGGTTCAAAATTCATTTCCCTTTTCAATCATTTTTTAATTTGACTTATGACTTAAAGATTCTATTGTTGAGTATGGGATGTCTCTTTTGGTAGCTTCCTAACATTCTTTAAACTCATACATAGTATTTCTTTTTTTATTTATCTAAAAAAGAATGACTTTTTTTATATTTAAACACAATTTAACTTTATGCACTGATTTACATCCATACATTTATATAAGAGAACCACATCTTTCAAAAGTTTTTCTTAAATTTCGTGTCAAGTCAAATGGTACTACATAAATTGGAACGGAGGGAGTAGTAATAGTAAAATTATATAATGACACACAGTTAAACAATAATTATAGTTTGTAATGATATGCTTACCTAAGAAAAGGCTAGAGATTAGGAGTACTATTTACTTTTGTTTGTTGCACGAATGAGCAAGCGTTCATTGTCAAAAAGCAATTATGAATACATGCAGTGGCCCTTTAATCCAAGAAATGATTATGATAAGTTGGGTAATTAATTACTTTGTGATTCAAAATTAAGAAGTGACATTATTTATACTGCACCTTCTAAGACAGAGCTTGCTAGCTAGCTGTTACTTTTAAGATTAGACATCTTTGCCTGCAGAAATTCAAGACTTAAATTTCAAAAAAATAAATAGATGGAAGTATTATAAAAGTGCTTTAGAATTTTCTACTATAACCTCTCTAGTACACCAGTATAAATATTTATAGAAGTGTCTCGAAAGGGTTAATTAAACACGCAACTCTTTACGTGTATATTATATTGTTAGTAGTTACTACTACTTTCGTTCCAATTTATTTGAAGATTGACAGTTTGGAGAGTCAAATAAATTTTTATTGGACTACGGTATATTGTGAATTATTAATTATGCAGAATTATTGTATTTTTATGTAGTTTTCAGATATATAAATTTTATTATAAAATATTCAAAAATTTATATTTAAAATTAAGTTAAAAAAAAAGTTGTTTGACTCCCAAAATTGATCGATCTTCAAATAATTTGGGAGGAAGGAGCAGTAAACTTTAAAATGGAAGACACCTTTACGTGGTCTATATCAAAGTCAAATTAGAGGGGCTTGTTATCTTGCAAAAATATATTTTGCAGCGAGAGAGTAGTGACATCCTTTTTAATAGTTCTTTCAATACCTTATTATTTTTTTTCATTAAGAACCTTTAGTTTAGGACATAAATTTGAAACTTTAGAATTGATTTTACTGGTTTTGAAAGGAAAAAGGAAAACGCGCGTTGGATTTCACTTTCTTTGATGATAACCAAGAGGAGATGATCTTCCTTTTGTCAAAATTATAAATCAAGTATTTATTCCCTTCCTTCAAATTTTATATACATTATTCGATCAAGTAAACCATAATCACAGAAAAAGTAAATTTCTTACATAACTAAAACTATATATTATACTACTCTCTGGATAAAATCATCACAAGAAAATATTGAAATATCTTTCCAAACTGAGATAAGGCTTATCTGTTAATCACTTGGCGGAATGAATTAAAGCTAGAAAATTAAAGTTCTTTAAAGTGACATTGACACTGTAGTAGTTTTTCCTAGATATATGTCTTTGTTAGGATGCAGGTAAATAATAAAATTGAAATTCATCTTCAATTGGTATGGAGAAACTTTGCCTTTTATTCCGTCAGTCATAAAAATGGAATGGAGAAGAAGAACTGTCTGGCGTAAAAAGAAAGGTGAAAAACGTTACTATTTTATACGGAGTGACATCGACTTAATAAACATGTAGCAACGTTTTCAATAACTTACTTTAAAAAAAAAACATACCTAACATTCTGCAAGTGACAAAAATTAAAGAGCAACCTGAAAAATTGCACCATTTGGCCGTCCATTTTTAATTACGTATAATGTGTGTGTGTGTGGCATATTCGGGGTTATGATTTACTCTATTTAATAATTTTGTAATTGAACTAGTGAAATAAAATTTGGAGTTCATTATTTCTAGTTGCTTGTCTTTTGTAATGGGAACACTAGGGTCAGGAAGAATATTATTGTCCAATATATATGATAGACAATCTTGACTAGAAACATTCCTCATTTTCTCTTTTGAAAAATAATTAATAAAAAAATAGCACAGATTGTGCTTTTCTGGGACATTTATTTAATAAATGAGCACCTTTTTATTGTTTGAATTTATTGATTTTTTATATCACGGTCCAAAGATCCGTTTTGTGAAAATTGAAAATCTTATGATTAAATATTAGATTATGATAATCTTTTTTGTACATGTTAGATAACGAAACCTAATATTTTATAGGATCAAGGGTTATATGTACACAACTTTAAAAAATTAGGACACAATTTAAATGATGGCCTAAAAAGAATATTTGCGTAAATCAACCTAATTAATTTGGCGTTATTTAATGCAAACATGTAGCATTCTTCATCTTAACTACCAGCAGGAACTTTGTTTCATAGAACCAAAATGTTATTGAGCAAATGAAATGATTTTTATTGTCTAATTCATAGTTTCATACCTAAACCACTGCAAATTTTGTTGGAAATTTGCCTTTGGCGGGAGTTGCGATCGACCAACTTTAACGGCTTAAACACTAGTGTTACGTATGTTGGAGAATCCAGTTCTTCACACATGCATGATCTACTAAGTACGTAGATAACAGTAGGGCCAAGAATCGTCAAATTTCGTTGAGAAATGAAAGAGATATTGGTCCACGAAGTGAGGTGTTTAAAGCATGGAAAGTGTGGTTTGGGATCAATTCTCCCTCATCGGTGGAGGAAGAAAGAATTGTTGTGTTTATAAGACTCAAAATTGGTTTGGGGTTTGGGACCCCAAGGGGTATCCCATGTGTTTAAAGGAGGGAGGACCTAGATGTGTTTCGGTTCAAGGAAAGACCACGCGCGCGCCACCGCCACCCGCCCGTCCGGTTCTCGGGTTTGGTCCCAGAAGTCTTTCATATGTACAATTTGGTCCCTGAAATTTCAAGATGTACAATTTGATCCCTGAAATTTCAAGATGTACAGTTTGATCCCTGAAGTTTCCAGATGTACAGTTTGGTCCTTGAAGTTTCCAGAAAGTTAGAATTTGGGCAACTGAACAGAAACGCCACAGCACTCAATTCAGCCATTTGTTTTGGCTGAATTACTTCTCCTATAATGACCAATCCGTTGGTCTTTCTCACCATTTATTTTGGTGACATTACTACCTCCATAATGGTCATTACTTGGCCAGTAATGACACTTATGGAGGCAGTTTCACTGCCCCTCCCTCACCTATATAAACAACCCCTTGCACTATTGTTGAGCTACACACACTACTCGAAAATACACAAACAGAAAACAGTTCTTCCTACAACTTCCGAGCATCATTTCATTACTCAATATTCTTCACGGTAGTACTTGAGTTTCCTTTGCTCAATTGTTCCATTGCTGTTTTATCTTGAGAGAAAAATTGTCCAGGACGTATAAAGGATACATACGAGGCAATATTGTCTTAAAGACAGAGTGTCACACTCGACTCAACAAAAACAAAATAATTTCCAGTTTTCCTCCTTCAACAGAATTGTAATTTTAGTTTTGTTGTTGTATTATAATTTTCAGTTCTTGTATTACTTTGCAGTTATTTGTAATTCTTATTTCCTGCACCTTTGTAACCGACAAATTTACTTAAGAGTACAATTACAAAGTAACATAAATTAAGCTGTCAAAAGCTAGCTAATTATAGATGGGCCTTATTAATTTTTGCTAGAGCCAGTTAGGATCTTGTACAAGAACTTGAAACGCAGATAAGAAAAAGCAAAATAAAATGAGTTGAAATAAGATTAAACCTCGTACAATTAAACCAAGTTTTTTTTTAAAATCATCAGCTTGAAGCAGCTTCCTCTTGGATTCTACCCAACAATTGATTAACAGCGTCAGCAATTTCAACTGCCGTAGTTAGCTGGCACCCTTCCTCTAGCTGCTCCATTTTCCAATTCCATGCATATAAAATTCATATTATACATATAAACCAACCAAAATAATACAAATAGAAAAGGAAAAAAATATGGACTTAATTACAAGCATTTCATTTTAATACACTGAAAGTATAAATAATTTATCATTACACAATTAATCCGTATCGTTTGACATTATTGCCTTATTAGTATGTTTAAAAAATGACACATGACCTATTCGTGTATTTTCTCAACGAGAAATTTGGTCACACAAATATTAAAACATATTTAAAACCGTAATTTCAAAAATATTTATTCTTTATTAAATTTTGTGCTTAGTCAAACTATGACAATCAAAGTGAAGCGGGGAGTACATTATTAGTACTATATAATTTAACATGTTGTAATAAATCGTCCCAACTAATAAAATTATTATGAGCTACTGCATGTAATTATTTTTTAGGTGAGCTAATAATGTATTACACTGTTTTGAGTTAATTAACTAATTAACTCAAGGTGAAATTAAAATAGTGTACACAAACCTTGAGACTGAGGGAGTAAAGAACCATATGGTCAACAGTGGTGACATTGAGATGGAGAACAGTGACCCATAGACACTGAAGTCCAGCAACTATTTTCAAGAGCTGTTTAGGCCTTCTCTTTGAGAGTATCTTGAGATTGGCATGGCTCTCCGCCATGCTCACTTCTATGTCCGCCACCGACATTTTCTCCGCCGCCAACGGAGGAGAGTCACATGATGCTGCCGGAGAAGAGCTGTTGGAATGATTTGAATGAGTTGAGTACTGTGGAAAGGCGAAGTAATCAGCAAATAGTGGTGGAGTTGATGGTGAGCCATGGTGATCCGAATGTTCTTCTTCTTCTTGTTCTTGTTCTTGTTGTTTTTGAGAATGGCTTTTACTCTTTTGAGCTTCTAGGGTTTGAAGATGGTGTTCTAGCTCCTTCACAAAGTTTATGGCTCCTCCAATTATTGATGCTTGGTCACCCTGAAAATTAATAAATTTTTTACTTTCATAATATCATTATTTAAAAAGAAAAGGACGATTTGAAAAAAAAGAAACACACACACATAACATGATATGCAGGGGCAGAGTTAGAGGGGCGCAAGAGGTTCATATACGAACCCCTTATACTGAAAAATCACATTGTGTCTAGATAGTGAACTTTTGGACTTAGGAATAAAAAAAACATATTGTTGATACTGACCTGGAGTGTTATACTATAAACACTATATTTTTGTTGAAAATCCTACATTCGTTACTGATAGTATGAAATACATATAAACAGTTCCATTAAACATTTTCATTGTTAGTACAAAGCAGTACTAGCAACTAATAAATGCAAAAAATCATGGCATGAACTTTTGAAAAGTAAATCACAGACCCGCTTCCCTATGTATGGAACCTTTCTAAAATTTACTACGTTCAATTAATTCGTTTCTTTTTAGGGGAAAAAATAATTAAATTGTGAAGTTCATTAAAAATAGCTAGGGTGACAATCCTTTTCATGTTTTTGTCATTTTACATTCATAAAAAGTTCATCAATTTTATGAAAAGTAAAACTAAAATTAAAGTATTGAGAAAAATTTGGAAAAATATTCGTAAAAAGTAAAAGAGGAATATACCCTTTGAACGTAGGAAGGTGGCATCAAAGATCGAATAACAGCAAGGTACTCATTCATCTGCTTACGCCGGTTTCGTTCTACAGCAATGTGAGTCATTCTTTGGTTTTCCAATTCTTCCTTATTTTTACAACTCCTCGTCCGTCTTCTTTTCCGGCGGCCGGACACGGTGTCAGCCCTGGTTGCCACCGGTTGTTCCGTCATGGCCGCCGGAGATCCTTCCATAAACAGCTGATGGTCTTCCAACGAAGAATTTGGATCCCAACTGTACTCTCTTGCATTATTGTTGTACATCAGTACTGGTGAAGATGAAGACTCTCTATTAGTAGTACTAATATTATTGTTACTTGGATCCAACAAGCTTGTAAAAGTCATTTCTCCTCCTCCTCCTCCTCCTTGTAATAATCCCAACTCATAATTATAATTAAAATTATTAGCTGGCATATAGTACTCTTTGCAACCGTACCCAAATGATTCTTGATTGTAAATCACTGTCTCTAATGCCATCTCTCTTGACCTTTTTTTTTTCCACTACTTTTCTTTAAAAAAAAAAACCAAATATTCTCTTTCAATTTACTTTATTTTCATCAAATAAATATATATATTGTGGACAAAAAAAGTGGTTTGAAAGGCCAAGAAAGAAAATTAGGAGGAGAAATGCTTCTTCCAAAGAAAGATAACTTTTGGAAGTTTTAAGCAAAAGCACAAACACTAGAATTCTCAAAGGCCCAAAACAATTATAGCTTTTTATGATCTCTTTCTTCTTTCTTGGAGATGAACTTGTTATATATAAGAGTAAGAAAAAAAAGCACTGAATTTTTTAACCTAACAAAGTGTAAACAGAATGTCACACGTGACACTAAGCAAGTTGGAGAAAGAGAGAAGATGTGGGGGTGGGGAGGATGTGGTGAATTGCTTAGCTCCTGAATATATGTACTCAGAAACTCTGATGATTAATGGTCCCGTATTTAGATTCACCAAGATGGTGAACATATGCTGAGACCCAATCAACAGAGGCCAAAGACAAATGACATTAATAGTAGCAAAACAATTAAACCATGTACAGATATATGGTGTCAACAAGTTTGTTCTAATAGCACTGACTTAAAATATGATTTTGATTCCATCTAATTAAGGGTATTATATAAATGAACCCTTTAGCAAATTTATACTCCATCATACGGGGCGGAACTGGAGTTTTAGTTACGAGTTCGGCGTAACTTAACTTAGTAATAGTTTTTAGCTAAAAGTTTATATTTGTATGTTAAGAAATTTATTTAAAGCTACCTTTTATAATCTATAATCCACAAACTCAAAATTCTGAATTCAGCTCTTGTTGATTCATAAATATCCTAAAATTTTAAAACAAACATGTAGCGTATAAAATGCCGAGGATCTACCGGAAACAGTCTCTCTACCTCACAAAAATAGAGGTAAATTATGCGTACATCTTACCCTCCCTAGACCCCAATTTGTGGGACCACACTGTGTTTGGTGTTGTTGTATGTAGTGTATAAAATATAGTCCTAATCCTGTTCTTGGTGATAACTTGTAGAAGCAGAATCTTGGAAAATTAACAAAAGCATATCATTTTTCTTATACTATGCCACTGTGACGACAAATTATATCGTAGGAAGGAGGTATCAATTAGGTTTAAGAAAAAAACTCATATATGGTCACTGATTATGTTGATACCCTTATTATTTTCTTTGGTTTCCCTCTCACTGTTAATTATTCATTTTAGGTTCCGATTAATCCTTATTTGAGCGGCATAATTCCCACGGTCCGAACTGTTTATACCTGATGAATTATTCATAAGCTAGATAGACTAATTAGTGGTGTATAGTATAGGAATAATGACATTATATGTACAGCAAGGGCATTAATTGAAGTGCATTGTCAACAATGTACAATCAAACTGAAATTAAAAGGGGCCAGAGATATCGTCGATTAAGATCCTAAAACTTACACCAAGTGGGTGCATTGTATGATATATGCAGAGATTTATTGCCTAAATACTGCATACATTTGTTTCATTTGGTAATAGTTAGACCCTGTCCACATAACCAATGAAAGAAAAAAAGAGAGAAAAAAAAATCTATTGCTGACGAAAAGTTGATGATAGCTCAGAGATTCTTGTAAGATCTGGAAAAAGTGCATCTCTGCTCTAGCTTGCTTGTGTTTTGAGTGTATAGTTCATGTATGAGAGTGAAAAATAAAAATGAAAAAACAATAAAGATATATTGTTTTTTTATTTTTCACCCCGTATTCGATAGAGGCGAAATTAAAATTTTAAATTTATGTATAAGAAATCTAGAAAACAAAAGTTATTGAATTTTTAACAAATTATTTATAGTGAATTTTTTAATACAATAAGGTATGCCCCAAAGTTATAGGATTTTGTCGAACCTGCAAGCAGAGTGCTACCTCGGCTCCTGATGTCTAATACTCACATGAAATTCGATTAATTTAGATTTGCACCGTGTAAAGCCTCTTACATAACGTATATTATTTTTTATATATCCAGAGCTTAAATCTAAAACCTCTAGCTAAGGTTGGATGAATCATATTCATCCCACCTTAACTTTTATTATTAAATTAAGTTATATACAGATATAAAAAGTATTTACATTATAAATACAATTTAATTGATCATACCACGCTTCACTCTATTTTTTAAGTTATCATATTAAACTTATAAGGAAAACTTATCTAATATAATAGATCAATTTTATTGGATAAACATTAATGCACAGAATTTAAACTCAAAATAGAAAATAGATAATACAAAATAAGTGAAAGAATTTAATCTTTTGATTATTTTCATTAATTGAAAGAATATATATACAATTTACAGTTTTTCATAATAGGAAAATTCTATTATTATTCTACTCCTAAAACCTTATTCTACTTGGACAATAACTATACAATTATGGTAAGTGTACAATCCTAATTTAATACAATATGTACACCATAAATATGCTCCAAAACCGTGATATACACAACTGTATAAGCCATGTATATCACGGTTCAAATATTGGACTACATTCTATATACACGTGATATACATCAGTGTATATCACAGTATATAGACGGTCTATGCAATTATGGTAAGTGTACAAGCCTAATTTAATATAATATGTACACCATAAATATGCTCCAAAACCGTGATATACACATCTGTATAAGCCATGTATATCACGATCCAAGTCACTGAAATACCATTTATATACCGTGATAAACACTGCTATATATCACATATATATCACGTGTATATAGACGATATAACTAACAATAAGAAATTAATAAATAATATGAGATGGCTCAGGTTGGTTTTTGGAATATAAGAAGCAGAGGAATCCATGTGACTAATCAACAGAAACAGAGTACTCTGTTTATCATCTACGATGATGTCTCTATTTCCTTCTTACTTTCCCAAGACTCCTGTCCTCTCTTCTTTCTTCTATCTATGAAAAAAATGAATTAACTAATAAAACATTCTTTAAATTAACTAAATATATGAAAATCTCGTCTTAACAATACATTCTCTCTAGGGTTTCATGTATTCCTCCTCTTCCTCGATTACCCTTTCCGATGGAATATTAATATGGTTCATTTGCTCTCTGAGTTTACGTTAATTAATTGTTTTTTTCATTCCTTTCACATCTTTTAATTTATATTTAATTAAGGGACACAATTTGAAGGATAAAACCAAAACCCCAACTGGCAAATACTTCGAATGTATCATTAAATACGATTTTTAGCTGTTTAGAGTTGAAGAGGTGATTAGCAAGTGTGATTAGAGAATAATAGTATGCAACTTGACTCAGGAATTAATTATTTTAATGCAATGAGTATGATTCCCTTGTGATTTTTCTATGACGAAAGTACAGGTATGCACAGCTTGAAGAAAGTCATATGGATTCTTTTCTGGAAAATTACTCCTCCTCGTAGCAGGTTCATGGTGTCCTTTTCCTATATTAATTATTAGAAAATCGTACTTTATAAATTGTGGTCTGGAAATCACCGTCCTTTAAAAAAAAATTTGTCACGAACATATTTCTGACGAGGCTAAAAAACGGAATAAAGAGTAGAAAGTGAAGAAGAAAAGACTTAAATAAAGGAATATGTTTAATTTCTTTTCATTGATTATTGTGTACAATATATATAGTGTTATATAATTATTTACGTGATTATAAATTATGTAATTAATCTTCCTAATTACAATCGAAATATAAATTTACATAATATAAAAGATATACAATGATACGAGAATATTCTTGTAATATTCTATCACACCCCCACAGTTGAAGCGGGAGATTCTCGTACGCTGAGACTGGCTCAGAAATCATCAAAGAGTATGCGCGGAAGTCCTTTAGTAAATATGTCAGCAATCTGATACCGGAAAGGAACATGAAGGGCACGAACTTGTCCACGAGCCATTTTTTTCACGTACAAAGTGAATAGCCATTTCAATGTGTTTAGTGCGCTGATGTTGAACTGGATTTTCGGAGAGATATATCGCACTTACATTATCACAGTGGACCAATGTAGCCTTGCAGATTGGGTAGTGAAGTTCCAGCAGAAGGTTGCGTATCCAACAAGACTCAAAAATAACATTCGCTACTCCTCTGTACTCGGTTTCGGCACTGGATCGAGACAGAGTAGATTGTCTTTTAGAAGACCAAGAAAATAAGTTATCTCCGAGGAAGACACAGTAACCTGACGTGGATCGACGAGTGTCCGGACAGCCACCCTAATCAGCGTCAGAATAAGAGGTTAGACCAGAGAGTGAGGACTTGTACAAGTGTAGGCCGAAGTGATTAGTACCTTGTACATATCGCAAAATATGTTTTTGTGCATTCATATGTTCATCCATCGGGCTGTGCATATGTAATCATATATGTTGCATGGCATAAAATATATCTGGTTTAGTGACAGTGAGATACTACAATGCTCCTGCTAAATTGTGATAATGAGTCGGGTCGGCATACAGAGAACTCGAAGAGACTAAGTTTGTGATAAACAATGTATATACCCGTGATATACACTTGCCATACATAGTGTATATCACGGGTCTTTGGTCCGATTTTAGCATAATAATTAGTATACCGATTTTGGCATAATTAGTGTAGAATATTTGTATTACTTAGTATTGTACACTTACCATAATTGTAGGATTCTTGTACTACTAGAATATGATTTTGGGATTAGAATAGGAATAGGTTTTCTATTATGAAAAATTGTATATTGTATATATTCTCTTTTATTAATGAAAATAATCAATGGATTATTTCTTTTATGGTTTCAGAAGTCTAGGTTGAAAATTTTCCTATCTAAATTTTCATTCGGTTCGAGCCTCTTGCCCTCGATTTTCGTGCAGTTTCCCTTCAAAATCCCTCAAATCACATGTTCTTTCTTTCGTTATGTCTAATTCAAAGAACATGTTTCACCCCGCCCTGGTTGCTTCTAACATCAAGAATTATATCTCTCTTATTCTTGAAATAGAAAACGTTCAATATGCGACGTGAGCCGAACTGTTCAAAATTCATGTCCGCTCGCATCAAGTCATCCATCACATAATTTCCGCAGCTTCTGAGGATACGGAGGTGCCTAAACGCGAGGATGATCCTAGGTTGTGGACGACTCTTGATGCCACCGTCCTTCAGTGAATTTACTCCACTATCTCTATCGACCTGTTGTAGACGATTATTGAGACCGACGCTACGGCGATGGATGCTTAGGATAGGCTGCGTGACATATTCCAAGATAATTAAAATCCAGAGCTGTTACCCTTGAGCAGGAATTTTCCCACGTCAACATGGAAAATTTCTCAAACGTTTTAGCATATTGCAAAAGGTTGAAAGAATTGGCGGACCAACTCCACAGTGTTGGTGCGCCCGTTAGTGAGAATCGTCTAGTCCTACAGATGGTTGCTAGCCTATCCGAGGCCTATAGTGGCGTTGGAACTCTCATTCGTCAAAGTAATCATCTCCCGAAGTTCTATCAAGCCCGCTCCATGCTTACTTTGGAAGAAGACGATTTGGCTAAGAAGGCGGCTACTAGTGCTAGTCCCGTAGTCATGATGACATCCTCCACTAATTCTCAGACTTTTGGTTACAATTCATACCAAAAGTGGTCTCAAGGGAGCGACAAAAATAGTCGGAAAAATAATGGCAAAAACCGCGGGGCAAACGCGGCTGTTCCGGCTGTGCTAACAATAGCAGTGGGCTCCATCCCAGAAATAGTGGGACACTTCCCCACTGGTCCCAGCCTTGGGCCCCCTGGCAGTGGGCAGTGGCCCATCAACCCTTATTTTTCTGGCCCTTCCTATCCCCGGCAGTGGGCTGGCCAGTCTTTCAGGCCCAGTTCGCAACAGTCCAGTAACTTCCGACGCAGTGATGGGCCGGGGCAGCAAGCCGGGGTGCTTGGGCCTCGGCCTTCGCAGGCCCACCATGCAGCAGGACCCACACAAACCGGCATTGAAGCCGCAATGCACACACTTGGATTGAATTCGCCGAACCCGAATTAGTACATAGACACCAGAGCCACTACCCACATGACATCTGATCAAGGTACTCTCTCGTCTTATTCCAAGTTGAGCAAAAATTGTGGCATAATTGTTGGTAATAGTAATTCATTTCCAATTCGTGGTTATGGTCATAAAACTTTGTCTCCCCCTATCCACCCTTATCTTGAAAAATAATCTTCATTTCCCTAAATTGATTAAAAATTTGGTATATGTCCGTAAATTCACCACTGATAACTCTGTGTCTGTTGAATTTGATCTGTTTGGGTTTTCTGTGAAGGATTTCAAGACGGGGAATCCTCTCATGAGGTGTGATAGTAGAGGAGATCTTTATCATATCACGCCATGTTCCGGTCTCTCGAGTCAAGCCTTGCTATCAACTTTTGTAGCCCTTGCTCCTTCCTTGTGGCATGCTCATCTAGGTCATCCGGGGTCATCTATTTTGTCTTCCTTAGATAAAAATAATTTTATTTCTTGTAAGGGTACGCGTAGTACTCCAAATTGTCAATCTCGTTCTTTAGGAAAAATTGTTAGATTGCCGTTTGTAGTCTCTAATTCTCATACTTTAATGTCATTTGATATTATTCATAGTGATTTATAAACATCTCCCGTTCTCAGTTCTTTGGGTCATCGTTATTATGTTCTATTTCTGGATGATTATTCTAATTTCTTGTGGACTTATTCGATAGCGAGAAAATCTCAAGTTTTTTTCACTTTCTTAAAATTTAGAACATTCATTAGAACTCAATTCGAACGAAAAATAAAAAATATTCAGTGTGATAATGGAAAAGAATATGATAATGGGGTGTTTCGGGAGTTTTGTGCTAATAATGGGATCAATTTTCATTTTTCTTGTCCTCATACGTCTTCACAAAATGAGAAAGCCGAACGCAAAATCCATACCATTAATAACATTGTCCGAACTTTATTGATTCATGCTTCCGTACCCCCTTCGTTTTTGCATCATGCTCTACAAATGGCTACATATCTTCTTAACATTCTTCCTATCAAAGGTTTGACATATCCGTCCCTTCTTCAAATTTTATTTAATAAGACTCCTTCGTATTTCCATCTTAAGGGCTTTGGGTGCTTATGTTATCCGTTGTTTTCGTCCACCACAATTAACAAACTTCAGACCCGGTCTACCCCTTGTGTGATTTAGGGTTATCCGTCTAATCATCGTGGTTACAAGTGTTTTGATTTATCGCCTAATAAAATCATCATTAGTCGCCATGTTATTTTTTATGAATCCCAATTTTTGTTTGCTAAAGTGAGTAGACCCGTTCCTAGTTCGTATAATTTTTTGGGTGACGATATCTCTCCATATATTATTCACCATTTTTTGGACTTGTCACGCACTCAAAATCTACCAACGGTCCCACTGCCCGTTGGTCCCACTGCAACGCCGTTACCCTCTATTCCCAGTCCCGTCACTGGGCCAGTTTCAGCAATTGGGCCAGTTGCCCAGCCAAATATCGAACTGGTCCAGTTCCTGCATCGTCTACTGCTCCAACTTACCGTTCTGGGACAACAGGCTCACTGCCTGTTGGCCAGCCCATCCCGTGTCCCGAAATTTCCCAAAAATCACCCAATTCTCCTTCGATTCATCGACCAATCACTCGTAATCAATGAGGTATTTTTAAATCAAAAAGATATTTTAATTTAAATTCTAATATTCTTAAAATCACCTCTACCCCGTAATTCTGTGTCTGCTTTAAATGACCCGAATTGGAAAATTGCTATGACTGATGAATATAATGCTCTTATTGATAATAAGACGTGGGAGTTGGTACCCCGTCCTTCTTGTGTTAATATTATTCGTTCTATGTGAATTTTTGCTTATAAGAAAATTCTGATGATTTTTTTTGCGAGGCATAAGGCTCGTCTTGTAGGTGATGGTAAGACTCAGCAGGTTCGTGTGGATTGTGGTGAGACATTTAGTCCTGTGGTCAAGCCGGCTACCATTCGCATTGTGCTCAGCTTGGCTCTTTCGAAAGCATGGCTCATTCATCAGTTGGATGTGAAAAATGCTTTCTTACATTGTGATCTTAAGGAGACATTATACATCATCCCTTGAGGTTTAGGGATCCAAAATATCCTCATCATGTCTGTTTATTGAAGAAGTCCTTGTATGGACTTAAGTAGTCCCCACGGGCTTGGTATAAGAGGTTTTCAGACTATGTTTGGACTATTGGGTTCTCTCACAGCATGTCTGATAATTCATTATGCATATATCATCGTGGTTCTTCCTGGGCTTATATACTATTATATGTGGATGATATTATTTTGACCACCTCTTCTGATACATTACGCCAGTCTATCATGACAATGCTCAGGTCTGAGTTTGCTATGAAAGACTTAGGGCCCTTAAGTTATTTTTGGGGATTGTTGTCACTCGTCATGCAGGTAGGTTATTCTTATCACAACGGAAGTATGCAACTGAGATCATTGAGCGAGCTGGTATATCCTCTTTCAAGTCTACTTTCACTCCAGTTAATACTAAGCCCAAGCTGGATGCTACAGCTGGCTCACCTTACGAGGATCCGACCCGCTATCGCAGTCTTGCAGGGACCCTTTTGTATCTTACTTTCACGAGACCAGATTACGTATGCCGTACAGCAGGTGTGCTTGTTTATGCATGATCTCATGGTTAAACATATGAATGCGCTCAAACACATTATTCGTTACATCCAGGGGACACTTGACTATGGCTTATATCTGTATCCTTCGTCGACGTCTACATTTGTCTCGTATACAGACGCTGATTGGTGTGGATGTCCAGACACCAGGTGTTCTACGTCTGGCTATTGTATGTTTCTTGGTAATAATTTGGTCTCATGGTCTGCAAAGCGTCAGTCGACTTTATCACGCTATATCGCAAATGTCGAGTATAAAGGGGTAGACAATGTAGTCTCTGAATCCTGTTGGTTATGTAATATTCTGTTGGAGCTTCATTGTCCTATTCAGAAAGCTACCTTATTGTATTGTGATAATGTTAGTGTCATCTACCTTTCTGGTAATCCGGTTCTGTACCAGCGCACCAAACATACAGAGATGGATATCCATTTTGTTCGCGAAAAGGTAGCTCGTGGATAAGTACGCGTCTGTCATGTCCCTTCCAGGTATCAAATTGCAGACATCTTTACCAAAGGTCTTCCCTCGGTCTTTTTTGAAGATTTTAGAGACAATCTCAGAGTACGAAGACCGCCCGCTATGAATGCGGGGGTGTGATAAACAGTGTATATATTCGTGATATACACTTTCCATACATAATGTATATCACATATCTTTGGTCCGATTTTAGCATAATAATTAGTGTACCGATTTTAGCATAATTAGTGTAGAATATTTGTATTACTTAGTATTGTACACTTACCATAATTGAAGGATTCTTGTACTACTAGAATAGGGTTTTGAGATTAGAATAGGAATATGTTTTCTATTATGGAAAATTGTATATTCTATATATTCTCTTTCATTAATGAAAATAATTAAGAGATTATTTCTTTTAGTTTGGAATTAGTGCCCACCGGTGTGTGGGGCAATTTGCAAGACGTCATGCATGTTCGGTCAATGATCTCTTCGGTGTACTTCATTTGACAAAGAAATAAGCCAATTGCATGTCTCGTAACAGCAATGCCCAAAAAATAGCTTAGGGGAGTGAAATCCTTTATAGCAAACTTAGAGGTAAGGAGTGATATAATGGATCGACGAAGTGCATCAGAAGATGTAGTTAGGATGATATCACAATATATAATAGAATGTATACCATGTCATTATCCTTGCTATAGATGATACGTGAATGATCATATTTGCTATGTGAAAACCCGATAGAGGATACAAAATCAGCAAACCATTGGTACCATGCACGAAGAGCCTATTTCAGTCCATATAGTGATTTTTTCAAATGACACACATAATCTGGATGAACCGGATTCCTAAATCTCATAGGCTGATGCATATATACGGTTTCATGAAGGTATCTATGCAATAAGACATTTTTGACATCAAGCTGATGAATATGCTAAGATTTGGACAAAGCAATATTGAGAACTGTCCGAATAGTTGCCGATTTTACCACCGGGCTGAATGTTTCATCACAATTCACTCCCACCTGTTGAGACATGCCATCACCTACAATACATGCCTTGTGCCTCTCAAAAGAACCATCGGATATTTTTTTATGTCAAAAAATCCACATAGAACGAATAACATTAACATCAGGAGGACGAGGTACTATATCCCTCGTCTTATTTTCAATAAGAACATTATATTTGTCAATCATTGCATTTTTCCAATTAGGATCGGACAAGGAATCTTTTGGGTTGCGAGAAAAAGGTGAAGGGGCAACCAAATTGGACAAGTTAAATAGTCGTTTGTGTTTGGAAATGCCGTGCATAACACAAGTTTACATTATCCGTTGGAGTGCTATGGGGGGTTGGATGAGATCGGGAAGGTGGGGCCGAGATGAGGCAGCGGGATTGAGACTGATGAGGTGGGGCCGAGACGAGGCAGTGGTGTCAGGAAGAGGGGGCAGAGGTGTTTGCCAAGAGGTGGCAACCAAATCGGAAAGCCGAGAAGGGCTGTTCCGAGGCTTCCGTTGCGGGGCTGGACAAGTCGCAATAATTGTAACCTCGATGATTAGGGGGTAACCAAGAAAGATACATGGGGATTATCGAGGTTGCAGCTTGTTGATTTGAGTGAAGGGATGGATGGGGGTAGCATAGACATCCGAAAGTTCATAAATACTTATAGGAAGGATCCCGAAGATAAAGGACTTGAGTGGGAGACTTGTTTGGGAGAATGTTCAAGAGATAGATTTCCATTGAGAGAGCGTAATGCCAGAAATATGAGGGATAGAGGCATGGGCAAGGAGGGCATGAATTAAGTTATTTATGGTTCTAATTTTTTGATCGTCTTTTCCATTTTATGGAGAGGTGTGTGGACATGAAAAATAAAAAACAAGGTCGTGTTTGGCGCAGAAAAGTTTGAATTGTTGATTATCGAATTCTCTCCCATTGTCACATCGAAAACATTTGATATTCTTTTCAAATTGTGTCTTTATTAAAGCACTAAATGACGAAAAAATAGAATAGACTTGGGACTTATTACCAATGGGAAAAGTCCACAGAAAGTTGGAATAATCATTCAAAAACAACACAAAATATATATGCTTGGTCGTGCTTAAAATATGAGAAGTCCATAAATCATTGTGTATGATATCAATTGACATTAAAGTACATGTGGATGAAGAATAAAATGGCAATTTGACACGTTTCCCAAAAATGCAAGATTCACAAACAGGATGAGAAGAGACATGTTTGCAATTATTAAATTTATTTTTGCTAAGGGAGCGTAAAATAGAGTCTCCCGGATGTCCTAATCTATTATGCCATAAAAGAGACGAAATACTTGCAAAGGTTGATGGAGAAGAAGCTGGATGGCCGATAGTGGTGGTGATATGATAAAGGTTTGTGGTGCTGTCACATCTCATTATTCGCGTCCCTGTCATAAGGTCCTTCACAAAAAAATCAAAAAGATTAAATTCAAGGGAAACATTATTGTCGGTTGTGAAACGACGCACAAAGATTAGATTTTTTATAAGTTTTGGGGCATGTAGGACATTTTTAAAGCTAATGGGGGATGTGGCGGGTAGAGTAATGATTGTCCATAACCTCAAATGGGAATGTCTTGGCTGCTACCAACAATAATATTATGATTTAAATTGCTCATATTGAAATAAGATGAGAGAGTACCTTGAGATGCCATTATATGAGATGTGGCGTCAGTATCCATGTATCAGCTGTCGTCTGGAGCATTGAGGGGCATCGAGGGGCATCGTCTTCATAGTCGCCTCAATATCCATCGGTGCGTAGGTTGAAGGATTAGAGACTTATGCATTGTATGCCTGCTATGGACGTGCGTCGAGGATGCCAGACTGGGGATATCGGCCGAAGGTTAGGCCCAGGAGGACGTCGGGTAGGGGCAAGGTGAAGCGGACCAAGTAGGTTGGGCCCACGCTGCCCATGGAGGGTAAGTAGCCCACGACGAAGGCTGCTGCTACCGCTTTCGGGTGACTGCCGGTCGACGGGGGCTGGCCTCTGCCGCCGATGTTGCTGTTACTAGATCGTCCACCGCGGCTCATGCCAAAATTTCTCCCTTTGTTGTTATTCTGGGATTGTGATCCACGTTTTGGGTTGTTAGATTGGAGGTAGTGCGAGGCAGAAATTGAGGCTATCGGGTTGGCAAGTATACCGTCGGTGGTCATGAGAGCGGCGTCGGTGGTGCTTGTGTTGGTCGTTACCCGCTTGGTTTTCCGGGTTTCTTCAAGGATGAGTCTTGAACGGGCCTCATAAAATGAAGGCAACGACGTGCTTTGTTGGAGGATGGTAGCGACACCGTCATAACTTTCATTCAAACCTACAATGAGTTGTATCACCAATCGTTGATTTGTGACCGGTTCACCGACGTTGGAGAGTTGATCAACAATCATCTTAAGTTCTTGACAATAAACAGATGCATTAGGAAAATCGTCCTGCTCAATGTCCTTGAATTGATTTTCCAAATACAAGGCACGTTGTGTGTTGTTATCGTGAAAAATGCTTTCTAAGCGCTCCCACATTTATCATGTAGTAGCGTCGGTTTCAATTATTCTATGCAATCTATCATTCGAGATTGTGTCATAGATCTATTGGAGGACAACCGCATCTAAGCGGGACCGAAGTTCATCATCAGAATCATCAGGTTTTTCTAGGGGCTTTGATTTTGGAGGGATGATATGGTTGATGACTTTGTACACTCAACAATGAATCTTAAATAATTCCGCCAAAAAGGAATACTGATCTTTTTCCATCTCAAGAGTTATGTGAATGAAAATTTTGATGTTGTTAACTAAAAGAGCATGATGGAATTTTGGTTGTTCAGCCATTGAAAATTGGGGAAGAAGTGGGGAGGGGGGGGAGGTTGGCCGAAAAGTTAAAGAAAGAAAAGAGGGAGGAGGACGACGGAGGCTGTCGGGTAACCGAGAGGTGTAGCCGACGACTAAGGTAGGAGGATTTAGGATTTGACAGCTGATACCATAAAGGAATATGTTTCATGCCTTTTTATTGATTATTGTGTACAATATATATAGTGTTATATAATTATTTACATGGCTACAAACTATGTAACTAATCTTCCCAATTACAATCAGAATATAAATTTACCTAATACAAACAAACAACAACATACCTAGTGAAGTCCTACAACGTGGGGTCTGGGGAGGGTAGAGTGTACGCAGACCTTACCTCTACCTTGATAAGTAGATAGGTTATTTCCGAAAGACCCTTGGCTCAATAGAAAGCATAGACACAAGCAAAGCAAGAGAAACGGTCATACCCGGATAAGAAATTTAAAGCAGTATGAAAATGAGAGTAACAAAAGCGAATAAGCCATGATAAATCATTCTGGAAAAAGAAGAAGTAGTAACTAACGCAAGTAAATAAGATAAACAAAGTACACAAACGAACATACAACAACAGAAATTGAAGGACAGGGGCTATAAAACAATATTGCGCTTACTAGTATGATAGGCTAAGCAGGGATACCATAATAACACTATAACTACCAGTATGCAAGTGTAAGTAGGACTAGGCTCAACTACCTACTACCCTTCTACTCTAATCTGTGTCCTCCACAACCCCTACCTAATATAAAGGATATACAATGATACAGGAATATTCTTGTAATTAAATGGTATTAGAGCCAAAACCATTCCAATTCTTTGTTCATCGATGTTGGGCCTCCAAATTATATTATACACGCTCCAGTTAACAAGGTCTGGGCGTGCGGGGGAATGTTAAGACTTAAGAGTCCCACATCAGATATGGAATGGGAACATGGACTCCTTATATGGACTTGGACAATCATCACCCTACGAGCTATGTTTTGGGTTGAGTTAGGCCCAAGATCCATTCTTTACAGTAAAAATAGAAATTGCTTCTGAAATGAAAGGGACTGAACATGAACAACATAATTCGGGTTCAAACCCGACAGTGGATTAACTTTTAAGGTGATATGAGGGATTTCTCAAGTGGTAAGCACACTCAACCTCAAATCTTAAGATTATGGATTCGAGTCAATAAGGAGCAAAAATGGGAGCTTCTGGCAGGGGCATATTTAGGATCCAGTGAGGTGTTCATATGAACATCTTCGATAAAAAATTACACTGTATATATAAATTATATTTATTTATTTTAGTTGATTCAATTATTTAGAGAATTCAATATTCACCTTGAGATTTTAAGTTTCTATCCTAGACATTAGCCACGGGCTCCTGGCAAGGGAAGGGGTAGCGCAATAAAAAGACACCAAACTAATGCTTATCAACTATCCCCAATTTAATACTACCTTATAACAAGAAAATAAGGCAAGGTAAAAAACGGCGTACTTTTTGTAATTAAACATCCCCCAAAATTTGCAAGTAAAGGAGGAGGAGTTCCTTTCTATCCACGGCAAAATCATTAGTTTTAGACTATTCATGAATTATGATAGGTAATCTGAAAGCTGAGTTAATTTTGTATCATTTTTCTTTTCTATTCTTTTTGGTGATTATGAATTTTATGACATATATATGACATGAAAAAGGGTATTAGTTTTGGCCATATCATTATATGTAAAAAACCATTTCTACGACTATGAGATTCGAATCTTGACAAGTATTTCTAGAACTCTAGAGATTACAACGGCGAAGTCAGGATTTCACTAAAGGGGTTCAAATTATGAAGAAATAAATACAAGAATAAGTAAAGGGATTCAATATCTACTATACATAATATATATATATATATATATATATATATATATATATATGTTAAACAATAGCAGTGGGTTTGGGCCTCTCGGCCAGATTTGCTAGAAAATTGTTCCAATAAGATATTGTATATATGGTATATATATTTGTAGTATATTGTAATAAAAAGGATACCTTAATTAGTGTTATACACCTACCATAATTGTATAGTTAGAATTATGGTAGAATAAGGATTTAGAAGTAGAATAGGAAAAGGATTTTTCCTATTATGGAAATATGTAACTTGTATATATAGCCTTTCAATTAATGAAAATAATCAAGGGGATTATTTCTTTCATGGTATCAAGAGACTAGGTCTAAACCAAAAGTTTTCTTCTCTCAAACTTTTGCCTCTTTGGCCGAGAACCCCCCCCCCCCTCCCTCGGGTTTTTCTCTCCAAATATCTCGTCTTCCGCTCTCAAAAACCTCTCTTAAATTTATCCTCCTTCTTTGTTCTTTCAAATATGTCTAAGAACAATTTTCACCCTGCCCTCACGGTTTCCAATATCAAGCTCAGTGTCCCTATTGTCCTTGAGATGGAAAACGTTCAATATGCAACGTGGGCGGAGTTGTTTAAAATTCACGCTATCTCTTATCAAGTTCTTCATCACATAATTCCTCCCGCTAGACCCCTTCTGCGGAGGATCCCGAGGTGTGGATTACACTTGATGCTACCGTTCTTCGGTGGATATACGCCACTATTTCGGTGGACCTTCTACGAGACGATTATGGAGCCCGATACCACGGCTATGGCTGCATGGAATAGATTGCGTGACATATTCCAAGACAACCAACATTCCCGTATCGTCACACTCGAGCAGAATTCTCTCTCGTTCGAATGGACGTATTTCCAAACGTTTCGCATATTGCAAGAAACTAAAGGAATTGGCGGATCAACTCCGTAATGTTGGCGCACCGGTGACAAATAATCGTCTAGTTCTACGGTTGGTTGCCGGTCTTTCGGAGGCCTATAATGGTGTTGGCACTCTCCTTCGCCAAAGCAACCCTCTTCCCGACTTCCATCAAGCCCGCTCCATGCTTACGTTGGAAGAAGCGGTTTGGCTAAAAAGGCGGCTACGGAGCAAGTCCGGTTGTCATGATGGCATCCTCTCCTAATCCTTCGAGGTTTTGTTAATAATTCGGGCCAAAACCATAATCATGGTGGCGGCAAGAATAATCGCAAAAATAATAACAAAAACCGCGGGGGCAAACGCGGTGGTAATGGTGGAGGTTCCGGTAGTCGGCAAAACGTCGGTGGGTCCCATCCAATGAACGGTGGCCCACCACCCCCATGGGCCCAGCGGTGGGGCCCATGGCGATGGAGCGTGGCGGTGGACCGTGGGCCGGCAGCCCATACCGGCGGGCGAGCAGGAAATTCCAACGGCTAGTGGGGCGGCCACGGTCCGGGCCCAATGCCCAAGGTGGCGGCTCACTCGGCCGCGGGCCCGGCGGCGGCGGTGGTAGTAGTTACGGGCCGGGACCAGCACGGCCGGGAGTTCTTGGGCCCCGACCTCCGCAAGCCCATCATGCGGCGAGCCCTACTCGGTGCACACGTTGGGATTGACTCAACCGGATCAAAATTGGTACATGGACACCGGGGCCACTACTCACATGACTTCCGACTCGGGTACTCTCTCATCTTATTCCAATTTGAGCACCCCTCGGGGGATAATTATTGGTAATGGCGTTCTATTCCAATTCTAGGGTATGGTCGAAAACGTTGTCTCCCCCCAATCCACCACTCCTCTTGAAAAATACTTTACATGCTCCTAAATTGATTAAAAATTTAGTGTCCGTCCGAAAGTTCACAAATGACAACAATTGTTTTCGTTGAATTTGATCCTTTCGGTTTTTCTCGTGAAGGATTTCAAGACAGGGAGTCGTCTCATGAGGTGTGATAGTAGGGGGGATCTATATCCTATCATGCCCGGTTTTCGTCTATCGAGTCCACCTTACCATCGGCTTTTGCGACCATCTCTCCTTCCATGTGGCATGCTCGTACGGGTCATCGGGATCTTCTATTTTATCGTTTTAGATAAAAATAGCTTTATTTCTTGTATGGGTACGAGTCGTACTCCAATTTGTCAGTCTTGTTCATTAGGAAAAATTGTTAAGTTGCCATTTGTAGACTCCAATTCTCATACTTCTATGCCATTTGACATTATTCATAGCGACTTATGGACATCTCCTGTTCTTAGTTCAATGGGTCATCGATATTATGTTCTCCTTTTAGATGATTATTCTAGATTTTTGTGGACGTTTCCAATTGCGAATAAATCACAAGTGTTTTCCGTCTTCATAAAATTTAGAGCGTTCATTCGTACTCAATTCGAAAGAGAAATAAAAAATATTCAATGTGATAATGGGAAAGAGTATGACAATAGGGAGTTTCGAGAATTTTGTGCTACTCATGGGATAAATTTTCGGTTTTCATGTCCTCATACATCTTCACAAAATGGGAAAGCTGAACGCAAAATTCGTTCCATAAATAACATTGTCCGAACTCTCCTAATCCATGCCTCCATACCTCCGTATTTTTGGCATCATGCTCTACAAATGGCCACTTACCTTCTTAACATAATTCCGTCTAAAGGTCGACATATTCTTCCCCCTCAAAATCCTATATAATAAGAACCCTTCTTATTCTCACCTTCGGATTTTTGGGTGCTTGTGTTATCCGTTATTTCCATCCACCACAATTAACAAACTTCAGGCTCGGTCTACCCCGTGTGTGTTTTTGGGTTATCCGTCGAATCATCGTGGTTATAAGTGTTTTGTTTTATCCTCCAAGAAAATCATAATCAATCGCCATGTCATTTTTGATGAAACTCAATTCCCATTTACGAAAGTTCATACTCCCGAACCTAAGTCGTATAATTTTTTGGATGACCAAATATCCCCGTATATTATTCGGAATTTTTCGGACATCTCCCGTACCCAAAATCCTCCGGCGGGCCCCCGCCCGTGGCCCAACAAGATCGCCACACCCGGCTTCTTCCACCATCGGAACAGTTCCAAAGAATCGGGCCGGTCCAGCCCGGATTCGGAACCGGTCCAAGCCGAGTCCAGCCATTTCCGATTTGGGCCAGCAGGCCCACTGCTTGCTGGCCAGTCCGTCCCGAGCCCAGAAAATTCCCAAAATTCCATTAATTCCTCCTCGAGTCATAGACCGGTCACTCGTAGTCAGCGGGGTATTTTTACGCCTAAAAGATATTTTAATTTACATTCTGATGTCTCTAAATCCCCCTTGCCCCGCAATCCTGTGTCCGCATTAAATGACCCTAATTGGAAAATTGCTATGACTGATGAATATAATGCTCTTATTGATAATAAGACGTGGGAGTTGGTGCCTCGTCCATATGGTATTAATATTATCAGGTCTATGTGGATTTTTGCTCACAAGGAGAATTCAGATGGGTCCTTTGCTCGGCATAAGGCGCGACTTGTTGGTGATGGTAAGACTCAGCAGGTTGGTATTGATTGTGGTGAGACATTTAGTCCGGTGGTCAAACCGGCTACCATTCGCACGGTACTTAGCTTGGCCCTTTCAAAGACTTGGCCAATTCATCAGTTAGATGTCAAGAATGCTTTTCTACATGGAGATCTCCAAGGAAACAGTCTATATGCATCAGCCGTTGGGTTTCGGGATCCCACGCCCCCTCATCATGTCTGTTTGTTGAAAAAGTCCTTATATGGGCTTAAGCAGTCTCCACGTGCCTGGTATACACGATTTGCTGATTTTGTTTCGACTATTGGGTTCACACACAGCAGGTCCGACAATTCTTTGTTCATCTACCGCAGTGGTTCGTCATTGGCCTACATTCTGTTATATGTGGATGATATCATCTTGACTGCCTCCTCCGATGCTTTGCGTCGGTCTATCATGGCCATGCTCGCCCGAATTTGCTATGAAAGACTTGGGGCCATTGAGTTACTTTTTGGGAATTCTTTGTCGTCAAACGTCATTCGGTGGGTTGTTTCGTCTCAACGGAAGTATCTTCGCCGAGATCATCGAGAGGGCCGGGATGTCATCCCGTAAGTCCACTTCCACGCCGGTTGATGTAAACCCAAAGCTAAGTGCCGCGAACAGTGCACCATACGAGGACCCGACCCGATATCGCGATCTTGCGGGGGCTCTCCAAGTATCTTACCTTTACCGAGACCGGATATTACGTATGCGGTTCGGCGGGTGTGTTTATTCATGCATGACCCCGAGTTGAACACATGAATGCAATAAAACGCATCATTCGGTATATTCGGGGGACACTAGACTATGGGTTGCACTTGTATCCGTCGGCTACATCTACGCTTGTCTCCTACACGAGATGCCGATTGGGGTGGTTGTCCCGACACGGACGGTCGACTTCGGCTACGGTATGTTCCTTGGCAACAACTTGGTCTCATGGTCGGCAAAACGTCAGGCAACTCGTCACGCTCAAGTCCCGAGGCGAATATCGAGGGGTAGCAAATGTGGTCTCCGAATCATGTTGGCTACGTAATTTGCTTTTGGAGCTTCATTGTCCCATTCAGAAGGCAACCTTGGTATATTGCGATAACATTAGTGCCATCTACCTTTCAGGTAACCCCGTTCAACACCAGCGCACCAAACATATCAAAATGGACATTCACTTTGTCCGTGAAAAGGTTGCAAAGGGTCAAGTTCGCGTATGCCATGTCCCGTCTCGTTATCAAATTGCAGACATCTTTACAAAGGGTCTACCGGCGGTTCTCTTTGAAGATTTTAGGGACGATCTCGGCGTTCGAAAGCCGCCCGCTATGGCTTGCGGGGGTGTGTTAAACAATAGCAGTGGGTTTGGGCCTCTCGGCCAGATTTGCTAGAAAATTGTTCCAATAAGATATTGTATATATGGTATATATATTTGTAGTATATTGTAATAAAAAGGATACCTTAATTAGTGTTATACACCTACCATAATTGTATAGTTAGAATTATGGTAGAATAAGGATTTGGAAGTAGAATAGGAAAAGGATTTTTCCTATTATGGAAATATGTAACTTGTATATATAGCCTTTCAATTAATGAAAATAATCAAGGGGATTATTTCTTTCAATATATATATATATATATATATATATATATATATATATATATATATATATATATATATATATATATTGTAATTTTCAACGGAAGGAAATCGGATGAACCCCTTGCTCCCACTTGGCTCCGCCGACTTGTCCATCTTTCCCGCTAAGTAGGTTCCCATGCTACTTCCGTCATGAATGTAACGGTGAGGAAAGCGTTTAAGTTGAATTTGAGATAGTTTGTATGTGCATATATAAATAAGTCTCGTTTCAATTTATGTTTTTTTATTAAATTCTAATAAATAAATTGAATACTGCAAAATTAACTTTTTCCTTTTGAGTAAAGGAAGTATATATGCATCATGTATTCATGAATATACTCTTTCAGTTTCAATTTAAGTGTCTTGTTTACTTTTTAAATATGTTTATATATATATGTATATATATATATATGTATAAGTTGTTAACTCCAATATTCTTACTTTACCAGTAATGACACTCCATTATAAAAATGACATGATATATTTAAGTTCATTAAATTCAAAAAGTATTTTCATATGTTGTACACACATATATAATATATAGAATCACATGATTCAGACGTCTTATTTATGATCTTACATTTTATATTAGATCAAACTTAGATACATCAAACAAAACAAATGACTCTTACACGACTCAAAGGGCCCTAAGCCCCCATGGATTAAGAGAATATATCATTTTATCCTCACTAATCATCTAAGTACTAAATAAGTTTAGATTTGGGAATTTTATGGATAGAGTTAAAATTCTATACTGTATATACTAATTAATTTAGGTTCGGTCAGCCGTTACGAACACTACTAAACCTAGCCTTTTTTCGCATCTAAGCTGTCTTTAATTAATAAAAATTCTTAATTGTACCTATATAGCCTATCCTTGTAATTACAACTCATCATCTAAGAAAGAACCAAAAGAGACCTTACTTTAAGAATTTTGTTTAACTCTAATAGCATGTGTTGTTAGCGCAAAGTACGGTCAAAGATAATTAAAACTAAGACCTGCATGGTCATGTGGGCACTCTACACACGTACATATAATATATGAATTATTATATGTAATGCATGTGTTTAACCCAATACTGTATTAACAAAAATATATAGTTCCTATGGACTAATTGCTAGCTGAAGAAATCTTCAAGTTTGGAGCCTCAAATTCTGGGAAGCTGTTTGTTTGCTCTTTTGTTAGCATATGAGGTAAACAGATTCTTTGTTAATTAATTACTAAAAATAATATCACTTTTACGTTGTGTCATAGAATTAATCAGCTTTCTTGGCCTTTGAGATCAACTAGGGGTTTGCCATAAGGTAAGCATAATCTCAATGTCCGCCAACTAGAAAGGGTAAAAAAAAATCGAATGCATTCTACTTCTATTGTCAAACGAGAGGAAAAAGAAATGTATTCTTTCTGTCTTTATGTTAATAAAGTTAGGTTGAGCTCGCAAAATTAAC
This sequence comes from Anisodus tanguticus, assembly GCA_034509755.1. Lineage (NCBI taxonomy): Eukaryota > Viridiplantae > Streptophyta > Magnoliopsida > Solanales > Solanaceae > Anisodus > Anisodus tanguticus. The sequence goes on along the minus strand of CM067553.1, from coordinate 10,011,251 downwards.
CCATAAAATTTTGATCGGTCTAATCCGCCTAAGTTTGGGCGGGATTTGATTGAACGATTTTCCCTTCAAATGGGATGGTCTTTAATTTTTATTCTTCAAAATCGAACTTATGTTTAGTGAGAGATATGTACTTTAAGGGCGCTGGATATAACTTGAGAAATATTATGATGTAAAAATATAAATGTATGTCCACGAAAAAGTTATTTGTTAGGAGGGACGAAAATTAAAGACCAACACAAAATTGGGGCAAAAGTGCAAATGACCCACTCAATTAATTTTATTTAAAAGTTGGGCTAATATGTCGTTCAAATTTGTCCATGAGAAACCCTGTGAAAATATTTTTTTGAAAAATATTTTTTATTAGATATTGATAGAATAATTAGAATTAATAGAATATTTATTGTAATTACTTAGTCATAATTGTAATTGATGTTAGGATCATGTGAATACGGTAGGTAGATAAGTTAGTCATAATAGCCTAATCTTAGCATAATCATATCTTAATCTTAGCCTAATCCTAGACTTAGATGATGATGTATTTGTGGTATAATTACCACATCTTTGGAATGTTACAATTGAGAAAAATATTCTTACATGGTATCAAGAGTTTAGGGGGGGGGGGGATCCCAGCCTACAAAATTAAGCCCTCAAGTGTGCCCCCCCCCTTCCTATCAACCGACCGATCACCATATTTTTTTCTTGTTTTTCTCGTCAATAATGTCGGACTCTAAATCCATGTTTCATCCCGCTCTTACCGTTTCCAATATCAAAACTCTTATTTCCATCATTCTTGAGATGCCACTCCCACCGGGTTATTCATCACATAATCCCACCGGAAAAAGGCAAGGAAATGTTTTGAAAATCGATGATGAAAAAGAAATATGGCTCACACTGGATGCGACGGTTCTTTCGTGGATTTATGCAACCATTTCAAGAAATTTGTTACATACTATTATGGAACCCGACTCCACGGCAATGGAGGCTTGGAATCGCTTACGGAATATCTTCCAAGATAACAAGAATTCCCGAGCCGTCACCCAGGAGCAAGAATTCTCCACCACTGACATGGCAGAATTTTTGAATACATCCACTTATTGTCAACGTCTCAAAGTGTTATCGGATCAACTCAAGAACGTTGGGTCGCCAGTTACAAACAATCGATTGGTTTTACAATTGGTTGTCGGCCTTACCAACGCGTATAGTGGCATGGGTACGCTCATCCGCCAAAGCAATCCTCTACCGCCTTTTTACCAAGCCCGCCCCATGTTTATTCTTGAAGAGACGGGTTTAGCTAAAAATACCGCAACTATATCGAATTCCGCTATGGTTGCCACCTAGTCTAATGAAGCTATTACACATTTTGAAACTATGCCACAAAATTGGGGACAAAAAGGATGAAATTGTGGTAAAAATCGTTATGGTGGCAAAGGTGGAGGCCACCAAAATTCCGGCAGTGGCAGAAGTGGTGGCAGGGGTGGCAGCCAGCAGACAAATTCCGGCTAGCAATGACAGCCCCGAGCCCAGTGGGATGGCGGACCACCACAGTGGGTCTAACAATGGCCTTGGGTTGTGCCACCCTGCCCAGTTCCTTCAGGAAATTGGGCCAGGCCCAGTCCAAGACAAACTGGCCAGCACACTGCCAGCCAGCAGCCCACTGGATTTGGGCCTAGTAATAGTCACGGTCTAGCAGAATTTGGGCCACTACCGAACCAGTGGCAGGAGGCCCATTCGACAATGGCTAGCCCAACCGATATTGAGTCCGCCATGAACACTCTTGGACTTAATCCATCTGATGCAAATTGGTACATGGACACCGGAGTGACGTCTCATGTGACATCCTCCCAATGTAATCTCTCGTCCTATTTTAGTTTGAGCAAAAATAATAGTATAATTGTCAAAAATGGCCATTCTATTCTAATTCGTGGTTATGGTTCTACCAAATTATCTCCACCAAACCCACCATTAACTTTAAAGAATGTCCTTTATGCTCCACAATTAATTAAAAACTTGGTTTCGGTTAGAAAGTTTACTACTGATAATTGAGTGTCTGTTGATTTTGACCCTTTTGGATTTTACGTAAAGGATTTCAGACGTGGATGCGTCTAATGAGATGTGATAGTCAGGGAGAGTTCTATCCAATCACCACACCTAATCATTGAGCCAAGTTACCGTCCACTTTTGCAGCTTTAACACCATCATTGTGGCATGAATGTTTGGGTCATCCGGCAGCACCTGTTTTAGCCTCCCTCAAACAAAATAATTTTAATTCATGTACTCAAACGCGTAATTCAAATATATGTCATTCATGTCCACTTGGAAAACATGTTCAATTGCCATTTGTTTCTTCTAATTCATGCACACGTATGCCCTTTGATATTATCCATTATAATATTTTAACATCACCCGTTCTGAGCTCTTCGGGCCATAGATATTATTTGCTCTTGCTAGATGATTACTCTAAATTTCTTGGACGTTTCCATTGCATAAAAAATCACAATTTTCTCCACATTTCTAACTTTTAGAGCATTCATCCTAAATTAGTTTGAACAAGATATTAAAAACATTCAATGTGATAATGGTAGGGAGTTTGATAATGTACCTTTTTGGGATTTTTGCAATGCTAATGGTTTAACCTTTCGCCTTTCATGTCCTCATACCTCCTCTCAAAATGAGAAGGCAGAAAGAAAAATCCGAACCATCAATAACATTATTAGAATATCCCTTACCCATGTCGCACTATCACCATCTTTTTGGCATCACGCACTACAAATGACAACATATATTCTGAACATACTCCCCCACAAACACTTGTCCTATCAAGCTCTTCTAAAAATCTTATACCTAAGGGACCCGTCTTATTCTCATCTATGGGTATTCGGGTGCTTATGATATCCTCTCTTTCCATCTACCACAATCAACAAATTTCAACCCCGGTCTACTCCTTGCATTTTTTGGGATATCCTTTCAATCATCAAGGTTATAAATGTTACGACCTATCCTCCAATAAAATCATTGTGAGTCGTCACGTAATCTTTGATGAAATAAATTTCCCATTTTTCAAAATGCATGGGTCCGGACCTCCTACCTATGATTTTCTAGATGATGGCATACCACCGTATTTGGCCCAACATTTCTTTCACAGTCCTAAACCCACTGTTTCGGCCATCCCAGAATTTTTGGGTGAATTAGGCCCAGCAACAGTGGCCCAGTCACAACACAACACTGCCCAGTAGTCTGGGCCTCCTTGCCTGAGCCCAGCCTCTACCGGGTGCAATGGATCACTGCATGGCAGCCCAATACAACACAGTCCACTGCCTGGCAGTGACTTGGGTCACGACACAACACCTGGCAGTGACTTGGGTCATGGCACAACACCTGGCAGATTGGGTCACGGCCCAATTCACTGCCCACTGCTAGGAAGTTCTGTTCCTCCCGCTGGCCCAATTCCAATTCCGGCCCACCGGTCAGTCACCTGTAGTCAATATGACATTGTCAAATCCGACACCAAATATAGACTCCACACTCGGGTTAGAAAATCACCATTGCCTCATAATTTTTTGTCTGCTCTTAATGACCCGAATTAAAAAATGGTCATGCATGATGAATTTAATGCTCTTATTAAAAATAGGACGTGGGAGTTGGTCCCCCATCTCCCTAATGCTAATGTGATTCGGTCTATGTGGATTTTTAGTCACAAAGAAAAGTCTGATGGTATTTTTAAGTGGCATAAAACCCATCTTGTAGGTGATGAGAAGACACAACAGGTTGGTGTGGATTGCGGTGAGACGTTCAGTCCGGTGGTTAAATCGGTAACTATAAGAATGGTTCTTAGTTTGGCTATTTTAAAAGCATGGCCGCTTCATTAGCTAGATGTCAAAAATGCCTTTCTCCGTGGAGAGCTAAATGAAATAATATACTTGTACCAGCCTTTGGGATACCGAGACTTCACTTATCCAAATCATGTGTGCATGCTGAAAAAATTATTATATGGGCTCAAACAGGCCCAGGCCTGGTACAAGAGGTTTGCGAATTATGTTTCGCATAATGGATTTTCTAACAGTTGTTCTGATCATTATTTGTTTATCTACCGTCAGGGAAATAATATTGCTTACCTTCTTTTATATGTGGATGATATTATCTGCCTCATCCAATGCTCTTCGCAAGTCCATCATGTCATTGCTTGGCTCTGAGTTTGCTATGAAGGATTTAGGCCCACTGAGCTACTTCTTAGGGATATCTGTGACACATCATGCAGGTGATTTATTTTTATCCCAAAAGAAGTACGCAACAGAGATTGTTTAACGTGCTGACATGTAATCTTGTAAGCCGTCAGCAACTCCAGTTGATACTAAACTCAAGTTGAGTGCCTCCTCCGGCAAACCGCATGCCGATCCATCACATTATCACAGCCTTGTAGGGGCCCTACAATATCTCACATTCACAAGGCCAGACATTTCTTATGTTGTGCAACAGGTCTGCCTATTCATGCATAACCCGAAGGAGGATCACATGCATGCCCTCAAATGCATTGTGTATTATATTCAGGGTACTCTAGAGTATGGCTTGCATTTACATCAATCATCGACGTCCACCCTGGTTTCCTACACAGATGCCGATTGTGGAGGTTGTCCGGATACCAGACTCTCTACGCCTGGTTATGGTATATTTCTTGGTGATAACTTGGTATCTTGGTCCTCCAAACGGCAAGCGACGTTGTCCAGATCCAGTGCCAAAGCAGAATACCGAGTTGTTGCCAATGTGGTGTCTGAATCTTGTTGACTCCGGAATCTTCTTCTCGAGCTCCACTGTCAGGTTCCGAAGGCAACATTGGTGCACTATGATAATGTTAGTGCTTTTATCTCTATGATAATCTGGTTAACCATCAACGCACTAAATATATTGAGCTGGATATTCACTTTGTTCGCGAAAAGGTCGTTCGTGGACAAGTGTGTGTCTTACATGTCCCGTCACACTATCAGATTGCAGATATTTTTACTAAAGGTCTTTCGCTGATTTTATTTGAAGATTTTCGGAACAGTCTCAGTGTACGCCTACCTCCCGCTTCGACTGCAGGGGTGTGATAGAATAATTATAATTAATAGAATATTTATTGTAATTATTTAGTCATAATTGTAATTGATGTTAGGATCATGTGAATATGGTAGGTAGATAAGTAATTCAACTAATAGACTAATCCTAGCCTAATTATATCTTAATCTTAGTCTAATCCTAGCCTTAGATGATGATGTATTTGTGGTATAATTACCACATCTTTGGAATGTTACAATTGAGGAAAATATTCTTACAGATATATTAATTTATAAAAGTCTAATTAGGTACTTAAACAAATTATAACAAAATAAAAAAATAAATTAAAACTTAATAAAAATTGGATGGATTTGGCATGACCCATTGTTTAGCCCGTTTCACTCCGCCCATTTCAACTCAAGTAACCTTTTGACGGATTAGTAATCGACAATTTAGTAGGGTAAACAAAACTAAATACCCCTAAAATATAAAATATTTACCCCCCCCCCCCCCCCCCCCCCATGGCCCTTCTAAACTAATTTCACTTCTTACCCAACGGGCCAAAAATATTTACTCGAGTACCCCTCGCCCAAAACCCTTCCTCCATGTTATCACACATTATATTTAAATATCATGATAATATTGGAGGACTAAGAGAAGGACTCAAGCAACCTTCCATGATACCATCTTAGTATATTTATATACTATATTGATATCATAATTTTGAATTTTTTTGGGGCAAACAATTTTGATATTTTCTGTGGATACGAAAGTAATGGGGTTATGAGCGGATAATTATTTTTGGTTTGAGTGGACATGCACATTCTTTCTCCTATTTATTGATTTAACTCATTATGACCCGCTCAAATTCAATCCTATCCCATTTGACCCTCCCCCCCTCCCCCAATTAGGATTGGGCTAACTTTCGGCATGTGGAAAAGTCATTTTTAACGAATGGACTTGTTAGCAGTCTAAAAATTACTGAAATGTCGGTGGTAAAATAAAATGCTATGTTCAGAAATAATTGTTTCGGTGAAGTAATGAATGTTTCAGTACATGATGGATTAAATAAATCAAAAATCATTCGGGCAAAAGAATTGCTCAAATATAACTTCATATAACAAGACATAAGAGAGAATCGAAATTTGAGCGCTCACTGATTATAAATGTTAGTAGCAAATATGCTTCAATAATTTAATTAATTGAACTTGAAACACTAAGCTTTGCAAACGTATACGTTCTTCTTTTTCTTTTTCCACATAAATACATTTCAATTATAAGGACCTTTAAATGAATTTTCTTCGCTTGATATCTTCACATAAGGTCACGTTTTCGCAATTGATATGTAAATGTGGCGCATGATAGACATATTATAAGCTGGAGTGATCTATAAATTAGTTAGCAGGAAACTATATTGAAAAATGCGTTCAAACAAGTGAAATATAACTCGAAGTTAAAGGCTCATAACCCTCAAATCTCAATCGTTAAGGAACAATTGGTCATGATGCTACTTAACGAGCAAATAATGAAATGATTGTACACATTTTATGCGAGAGAATAACAAATACCCACTAGATAATAGTTTAAACTTATCACATTGCCTATACCTGATCAGGCTAGGATCAGACATTGATAGCAAAAGTTGATAGTTCATCAATACATGAGAGTTGAGTATTCAAGTAGCTAGGCAGTAGCAAGTATATATATCTGTACATGAGTTAATTATAAGTATGAGTTGAGTTATGAGATTGAAATATATGAGCTATGTAAATTGAAATATAAGATTGAAATATGAGCTACAAGTTGAGTTTACAAGTTGATATTGGTCCATAAGAATGATTTTGTGAGCTAGCATTTTAATAGATTCGCACTGTTGGAGTGTGACATTTATCACATTCTTGCTGGGCCAAGTTAGTTCAAAGTTATTTTTAACATAGTATGATATTGACCGCTTTAGATCAAGTCCAAGTTATTTTTCCTTATAAAACCTCACATTATTAATTAAGAATATTTAATTTGTACACCTTATATGTTATTGACCGCTTTAGATCAAGTCCAAGTTATTTTTCCTTATAAAACCTCACATTATTAATTAAAAATATTTAATTTGTACACCTTATATGTTATTGACCTCTTTAGATCAAGTCCAAGTTATTTTTCCTTATAAAACCTCACATTATTAATTAAGAATATTTAATTTGTACACTTTATATGTAATTTTTCAATCTTTTCAAAATTCATTGTATGTCACTCATATGACCAAACATTTATAACCACCAAAGTCCAAAGCTAGCTTCTTCTGCGTGTTTGATTCCAAGATACCTTTGCCATGGTGAAGGTAGTAACTCTTACCTAGCTATCACTTCACCATTTCCGTACTCATCTATTGAATCACTGTTCTAATATCAGTTTTTAGAAAAAAGTCAAAAACCAATATGGAGATATACATTCTTAACATGGTAAGATATTGTATTCTTTAATTTTGGTAAAGCTCATACGGTTTTTCATCAAAAAGTCTCATACTATTAAGAGTGTCCCCACACCTTATATAAGATTTTCCAATTTTTTTGGTTATCAATATGAGACTTTGTTCAAATATACTTCGACAATTTTAAAAGGAGAATACCAATTATCAAAATTATATTATACTTTTGTTTATTTTAAGATCATGGTCTTATAATTTAGAAGAACTTGATATTTATGTATAACAAGCCATTGAAAACAATATACAAACTGCATCCATCATTGGTGTTGATTATTCATTGAAGGCAAATATTCTCTAGAGGGGAAAATTAAGAAAATGAAGTGATGGATGTGATTAATAAAGTGAAGACTAGACAAAGACACAACTATACAAGACGTCATTAATTAGACACATGGGGTTGGGAGAAAGTACTCAATGTAGTGTAATGCTGGAGCAATTAAGGCCCAAATGGGATATAATAATAAACCTAGAATAGATTAGATTAGTAAACTAATGAGTTTATGTATTCCTTTGGGAGAAAATCATAAAAAGGTCCAACGAATCCAATCATCCATAGTTTTTTAATTATCTATTCTTATCCCCAATGTTTGAAATTAGATGTTGATTAAAAGGCTTATATATCTATATTCATTAAAAGAATATTAATTTCCAAATTTTCAGGTGTTTGTCGTTATGTAAATAGGATGAAGAGGCTAGAAAATAATGCGTCTAAACTAAGAAACAAATTATTATCCTCTTTCATTGAATCTGAAAAGTAAATCTATTCCCTGATCAATGATAATTAATCAACTTTTTTGTTCTTTCCTTTGAAAAATCAAAAAGGAAACCAAGGAGAAATAGCCATAATTGTTTGACGTAATCTTGCACGTTTAAGAACAAGGAAAAAATTTATGTCCTCTAAATTCTTCATCAAAAGGGAACTATGTGTGTTTGGTATGACCAAAACAAATTCCAGAAATAATATTTATTTTGTGCTGATAATAATTTTAGCAAGTATAATCGGCTAATATCCTTATGAAAATTTTAAATATTAAAGATTGATAATAATGACGAAATATTAATTAGATCAGTTATGAAGTTAAGAGTTGAAATAATTCTGAAATAAAATGACTTTAGTCAATTCATTTTTTTTTCTCTTTCAATAGAAAATATTTCCTTGGATAATAGTTTTTGGCGTCAAACGCCACAAAATGCGCCTTATTTAAACATTTTTCTAGAAATATTATTTGTCATCCCGAACACGTTATGATCGGTTGAAACAACAATAACAAATTCAGTGTGATTTCATAAGTGGGGCCTAGAAAAAGTAGAATGCACGCAGATTTTATCACAACATGTTAAATCGGATATTAACAAAATAGAATTATATGAAAGAGAAATTAGAGTGCAATCCCATTTACAGGAACGTAACACAGCATATTTTTCAGAAGAGAACGGCCGAAAAAGAAAAGGAGGTTAGCTGTAGTTGGAAAATAATTAGACAACTGAAATAGTAATTCAGAAGGTTTGATTAACTGTTGGGGTCGAAATAACGGGGCGTCATGCGAAAGCTAATAATTACAAACTTTAATGATAAATCAGACGACAAAGAAAAACACACTAAAAGGGACATATTATTCTAATATGTTTTGATCAATTGATCTACATATAAAAGTCTAATCTGAAAGCATAAAACCTTTTGCGAGAAAACCCCCCCCCCCCCCCACCTAAACAAAACTCTCTAAACGACTACATTATGGATGCTATTGTGTTATATATGAGAAGAAATGATCTCCTATATATAGAAATCCAAAACTTCTCATCCAAGAAAATGATAGATACGATAGAATCATTTTCCATAAAGAAAACATCTTCTACCAAGAAACTCTTTTTGAAATAAAACACAATTATGGTAGAATTCAAATAAGGTAGAAAATTCAGGGCAAATCCTAACAAATCTCCCCTTGGCCTGAAGTTTCTGGCAAAATAATTTTGATTCTCCATCTTCATATAATCTTCATCGCTGCTGCTTGCCATAATTTAAAATAAAATTTAAAATATTATGGTTACAAATGATTTAAAAAATATTTTGATTTTATTTTTAAAGATGCAGCAGTAGGAATGTTGAAAATTCATCTTCACGTGTTTCAACCACTTTTAAACCATACCTATTTTCAATCCATTTTAACTCGTGCTTATTTTTAAGGCTCATGGCTATTTTCAACCAATACCAATTTAAACTAAATTTTTAATTCATACTACCTTTAAATCTTATTTTCAACCATGACAAGCAGTAGTCTCTCTTTGAATGTCTCACAAACCTTCACCGGTGAAAACTATCATAGTATTTGGTCAGTGAAGATGAAGTTGAAAAACAATTTTACAATGTGAAAGTATAATTATCTTCCGTTTAAAAATAAAAGTTATAAAATTACTTTCAATCGACGGAATAGAAAATTTTTCACTGAAAAATACTTGCATGTGATGGAAAATGCAAAAAATTGAGTTCAAGAAGAAGAAGAAAGACTCATGTTACCGATATGTGCAAATTCAAAATTACTCAAACAAGAAATACACAAGCATAAATTGCTAGAGTAGAAATTAAGGAGGAACAACATTTCTAGATTGCAGCAACAAAAGCAAGGAGGAGTGTTGAATTTTACATCTGTTACCGCTACAGTTTTCTAGAATAATTAGTTATTTAACTGTAGGAGAAGTCTAATAGTTGATTTATTAGGATACTCATTTTTTTTTTATTTTAGTAAGAGTTTAGTATTTTAGTTGTAGGTGGAATCTACTACTTTAATAATGTACATATATAAAGGCTTATGATTAATAAATTTTATATGAGATAGTTTTCATTCATATTTTCTACTTGTTGTTTGCATCTCTCTCCAAAAAAAATCATAATAGTATATGAATAATATCATAGCAATGATTCAACGGGTTGAATACAGGCTCAAAGCGGCCGATTTAAATCAATCTGCAACCAATATTACGATAATGAAGATTTTGTCCAGAGTACTACATATCAAGATGATTTTTCAATCATATTTTCAACATCCTGCTATTGCATCTTTAAAAATAAAGTAATATAATTTTTAACCCATAATATTTTAAACCCAACGTTAACTTATAATTTTTTCAGATCAAGAGGAGATTTGTTAGGGTTTGCCCTCAATTTCTACCTTATTTGGATTCTACCATAATTGTGTTTTACTTCAAAAAGAATTTCTTGGTGGAAAAAAATCTCTTTTTAGAAAACGACTCTACCATATTTATCCTTTTATTGGAGGAGAAGTTTTGGATTTCTATAAATAAAAGATTTTGTCTTCTCATAAACAACACAATAGCATCCACAATGTAGTCATTTTGAGAGTTTCGTTTAGGTTGAGATTTTTCTCTCAATAGGTTTATGCTTTTTAATATTAGTTTTTCAATATGTAGATCACTTGACCAAACAATATTAATATTATGCTTCTTTTAGAGCCTAATATCAATAGGTTTATGGGAAGAAAATATCTTCTATTTATAGAAGTCCAAAAATTCTCATCCAAGAAAAGGATAGATATGGTAGAATCTTTTTCGACAAAAAAAATAATTTCTACCAAGAATTTTTTTTTGAAGTAAAACACAATTATAATAGAATCCAAATAAGGTAGAAATTTCAAAGCAATTCCTAACATTAATGATTATTAGTTCAACGATAAAACAAAGTGAAAATGTTGGAAAAGGTGAACTTAGAGGGGTATAACTTATACACAAAAAAAATCCTAATCACATAATTAATTAGAAAGTTGAATATTTATATAAAAATAACTGCAAGGTTATGCAGACCAGATTCTCCAAGTGTATTTTCAGTTTTGCAAACATTAGTATACCAAGAACCACTTAATTACTATAATTATTAATTGCTTCACCACATAACTATCAATGTTATGTTAAAATTGTGGCATTATTTCATATTTGATGGTAATATGTTCTTAACATATTTTATGCATAAAGGAATTAAAAATACATATTTTAATAATTAAAAATTAAATATGTCGAGTTATATATAACAAATAAATAAAATCAGAATTTATTAATAATTGAAGAATCAAAGTCATATTACTCCTCTCTTTTTTATAGTACATTATAGTTTTAAGTAAGAGAGATTGCTTTCTGAAAATATTTAATTCCAATCACACAAAGTCTTTCCTTTTCTGGACAGGAATCTAAATTATTTAAAATAGAAAAATGGCTAGGAGACATTTCATAAGTTTCATGAAACTCAACTACATATCATATGAGTATAAAATTTAGTTACATTTGAAGAAACCGTAGGGGTTTTGTTGGGGTTAAAACATATAAGTAAGGCATAGTGAAAGTTTAAAATTTTGTTTCTTACTTACCCCAATAACATTTCTGGTATGGTTATACGACAATTTAACTTGTAACATAAATCATAAACTTACAAGTTTAGAATATCTGAAATCTTTATCTACTATAAGGTGCACACGCGGTTGCCCTTCCGATTGCAAGCTCCAAGCTTCAATGTACTTCTCTTTCGGAAAGCTAGGAAATTCGGCAGAGGTTCGAGAGAGTATTTAATTCCAAGTCTCTAAGGCTTAGAATAATTTTCAGAAAAATTAGTATGTGAATAATAAATTGAAAGCCTCTATTTATAGTTGAAAAATTGGTCAAAACCGGATTAGGGTTTGACCTTGGGCCTGACCCAACATTCGAGGCCGAGGCGCCGCGGCCCTAGGCTATGGGCGTCGCGGCGCTCGACGTGCTCATGCACTGCGCCGCAGCCCTAGGGTATGGCGTTGTGGCGCTCGAATTTATTTTACGTGCATTCTTAATTAAATCAAAAATCCAATTTTGACTTAATTAAAATAATCATTATTGATTTAAATGTCTTGATTCCAAATCGAACATTTAATTACTCTCTCAATACATCCTTAGATCGAAACGGACAATCGACATAGTGTGACCCTACATGCCTTCTCATATCGACATTAATCAAATTAAGGTCTACACAGAACTCCTAGACGGCGCCAGAAGACGAACTCAATATGTGAAGTACGTTTACACGAATCCAGTAAACTTAACCTTTGTGTGGTAAGATAAAATTCTTTCATTCACGACACACCCGATCAAGCTTAGGATTTGTCAAGTGTCTATCCAAATGGCTTAATTATTGTATCTCATCTATATTAGTTGACAACTAGACCATATTCTAAATATGTCTATTGCGTTGGCCAACGATTTAGTCAACCTAATATCACTGAGAATCCGAGTGTTCTATCGAATACACATTCGAGGAATGAATCCTAATCTTGGCACAACTACCACTTTTAATCCACATCATAATGTACCAAATACAAGCCGTATCTCAACCTATAAGACATTTGAGCTTAGGACATGATCAAAGTACATTACTTTGTAGACAAGGTGCGTATTGACCTCAAGTCTAAGGACTTCTATCTCCCACACGTTGATCATACTTTAGACAAGTATAACAAACAATATGTCAGCAGGGTATACCAATACTTCCAAAATATCCATGTGTCCATTACGAGTAGCCATTACTCGTAGCAGTTGAGACATACTACATCCTCTAAGGATGTGATGCAGACCACATGTCGACTTATCACATATCATCGATATCCCATTCTCGATGATCATTAGTCGAGGCTATTTTAAGAGTTACGCTCTATCATCAATATCTCAATATATTAATGACAACGTAAGCTCAAGGAATGCACATTAATGAATAATTACAAACAATCAAATAATAATTCAATAATCGCAAATGCCAAATTATTAATCTTCATTAATAATAATACGAATGTGTGTAAAGTACATTTGTCCTAATACAGATTGTCTCTAGGACATAAATATACTTTCAGAAACTACTTTCGCCGTGTTTTTGTTTAAGTGGGTACAAAATTTAAGAAGAAAAAAAACTTTTGAATCACGTGGCCATAAATTAAAGATGTATGTAATTAAAATGTCTTTTAAATCTTGTGGTTTTAAACTTGTTATGAAAGATGTTTGAATTGTCAAGTTACTAAATTTAGGAAGGACATTCTTTTTGATATATACTAAAAAGGAAAATAAAACATATAAATTGGGATGGAGGGAATATATCATTTTCTCCCTTACTATTCAAGCGCTCACTCACCAAAAAGTTTATAAAAATGAAAACAAATAGGTAATAACCACTCTCTGCCCTTTAAACATTTCCTTCAGCTTCTATTAATTAAAAAGTAGGTAAAATGGTAAATAACTAAAATATTCCTACACAATATATTTAATTATACTATTTTTTAAAAAAAAAAGTTAATATCAGGTCTAATTCAACTCAAAAAGTTAGGATAGTTCATAATATAAGAAGAAACTAGCTAATGATTTCATCAATCAGTGTGTGACACCGTTAAGACTTAAAGAGTGAATAGACTGTGTTGGGCATATATATTATGTCCTTTGTCTCCATTTATGTGTCACAATTGAAATTTTAAAATTTAAACTTCTAAACTTTTTGCCATAAATTTGGACAAAGAAATTTTAAATTTTTTGAAATAAAATTCACATATTTGAAAACTACATAAAAGGTATTATAAATAAAAAAAATTAACAAATTATAATATTTTAAAAAACATATAAAGATATTTAGGTTAAAGAAAAAAATAATTGACTCACGAAATTACAACTTGCCATACAAATTTGAGACGGAAAGAATAATTGACTGGGTTAATTTTGGTATAGCACAAGTTAACAAATCTAAAAGATTGAGTCAATTAAGGCTAAGCTGCCCAAATTAGCCACATAAAACTTATCAAAACATAAACAAATAACTTTTAAAATTTTGGTTTGTCACATATACTGGTGATAAATAAAAGAAAAACAAACCAACAAAGATCGTGGTGGATGGATAAAATCCCTCTACCCCTAATCAAATGTCTCCGATTTGAGCCCTAGGATAAAAAACATTATATTAAGGAGTTTCCCCCTTAAATGGACATTACGCGGATAATATGAATTAGTCGTAGCTTCAATGCTGCTTGATGATAGCTAACACCAGATGGGAACAAAAGAAAAACACTTTTGTTAGTTTTATTTGCTAAAAAGTAGAGATTATAAAAGGGCAAACAAATAAATAAAAGAATTAATTTGAGTTGACGATTGGATTTCTTATAACACGTTAGTTAGTTCCAATTGATCAATTAATTTTGATCCATACAAATTTAGGGCCGCTATGACTCAACTCACGCATACATGTGAAGTCCATATATTCTTTCAGATTCAGCCCATCATCTCAAATTTAGGACAACCTTCATTAGTTCATTATAGACACCTCTATTCCTAGTTGAAAAAAATGTACCAAAAATTATGTTTTTAACAAAAACAGAAGAAGAAATAATATTTATTCTCAAGAGAATATATTATGGATCGACAAAGCAATGTACGTGGGGGAATAGAAAAGATGGAAACTCGTCCGATTCATTTGGATGGACTTGGCTCTCTAAGTTTGTAGGGTATCAACTCGAAGTTTTTGCACGGCTTTCCATCAAACTCACTGGTCTTTAATTTGAGCCGTTGATATTCATTTAATGAAAATCTCGAGGTTTGCTTCGCTCAACGTAAGTTATTTAGCATTTTCGTCTTCGAAAATTGAATTTTCGTCTCGCTCGACACAAGTTATGTAGGGATTAAGTTATGCGGCATAAGTTATATAGTATTTTTCAGATTATGTTGAGTATTGAAAGTTTTGTCATGTTCGGCATAGTGAACGTTATGATACATATGCTAGGAAAATGTAAACTTTCCCAAGAGAAATCTAAACTTATGTCGTTTCTCAGATTATGTAGTGTTAAAAGTTTTGTCATGTTCGACATAACTTGTGTGAATGTTATGATACATATGCAGAGCTAAATGTAATTTTTGCCGAATGAAATTTAAAGTTATACCGCGCCACTTTGAAGGACAGAAATAAAAAATCATAAATTTAAAGGATAAAAATTAAAGAACATCCCGAAATAGAAAGCATTTGTACAAATGACTATCAACTCCGACAACACATGTCAGCTAGTGGGCCAATACTGTTCGTCCTTGGCCCACTAAAACCGCTGCGGACCAGCCTGTGTGTGAAACCTGAAAAACCATGGGTTCTTCTTGGCTCTTTCTGTTTTGCCTTTGGGCCTTTGTTGTCTTGTTTGTGTTTAACACCAAAACAGCTACGTCCTTCTCCTTCTCTTTTTCTAATTGTAAAAAATCAGCCATCAATTTTGTTACCGTATTGTTGTTATTTGTGGGTTTAGAAATGATTTCGACCAGTAATTAAGTCTGAATTTTTACACTTGCAGATATGATCGGTATTCTCCTTGTATCTTTTTGTGATCTTAACATTTTTAGCTTAAAAAAATTCACCACCTAACTGTAATCGCTTATACTTATTACCAGCATATATGAAGTATATATACAATATTCCATTCGAATTAAAAAGTGTATCCACTTAGTCTTTATTTTTTATTCAAAAAGAGTATTCACTTATCAAATCAAGAAATAATTAACCTTATTTTTTCAGATTTGCGCTTATTAAGTGTTAGGTGACCAAATCCTACTATCTATTTAATTAGGGACATTTTAGTTAAATTATCTATTTTGCTTAGAAATTCGTGTATTTTCTTAAAGGGTACACAAATGGCTAAATGAACACTCTTTTTTATCCGGATGGAGTATATAATAAGTATGTGTGTGTATGTGTCATACACACTAATTATATACAGATTATATTGGGTAAAATTTATAAAAAATGAAGAATTAATTTTATTTTATTATGAACTTTGTTGAACTATCGTATAGTGTAATTTTTTTTTCTTTTTCATAATTGGCCTTGATAACAGGTAAGAATCATTTCAAGTGGGGGATATCTCCGCCGTTAAATTTGAAAGTTAAAAGTTTGCTCATGTAACAGATAATACAGACACTAATAATCCTCTTGGAGTGGAGTAGCACATGTTGAGAAAAAAACAGAAAGAAACGCCGAATAGATAACAGTTTCGTTATTGGTTTGACTCTATTAAATTAGTACTATTATTTTTTCAAAAAAGACCAATTGGATGCCTTTGATTAAAGTTTGATTTTTTATTTTTTTTTACATTAAAGTTAAAAACGACAATAATTTTACAGATAATAATTTTTGGTTGAAGAGAAAATAGGGATCTAAGTTTTGGACAAAACTAATATTTTGGTGCCAACTTTAATTGAAAATACGAAAAGGGAAAAACAAAGACAAGGTTTTCCTTGTCGTATCTTTTGTTTTGATTTGTGGTTTGTTAATTTAGAAACCAACTGAAATGTGTCTATTTTCTAGTCAATTCATTTAATAAATCAAGTGAAAGAGACCACATTCGTTGTGTCTGTCTTTCTGATGAACTACTCTAACTAACATGTTAATATTCCCATACATTACTTAACTTGATAGGTTTTAATTCTCTCAGTTAGTGCTATAAATACTGGTTTTTTGTTAGAATGCTGATTTTTTTTAATTATAATGACAACATTTTCGATAAACATAAACCGGTGTGCCATTTTGAAAGACTGTACGAAGTTTATGTAAATTATTGAATGTATACCAATATTTGAAGGTGAAGAGTTGTTAATGGGCTTACAACTAAAACAAAGCCAAGTTGTAGACACTAATTTGGGCTCAGATATATGTTGGATTTAAGGTGAAGAGTTGTTAATGGGCTTACAACTAAAACAAAAACGTGTGGTTCTGAATATGGTTTTGAATCCACTACATTATGGATCCAAGTCATTCTCTTATGAATACAAATGAAGATTGTAAAAATATTTGCTGGAGGCCAACAAGATCAGATCACTATCAAACATATTTGGATGAAGACGATTTAATGTAGACTTTCTGAAAAATGAAGGCCACAACACAAAGAAGATTTAATAATGTAGGAGAATGCACTAAACAAAAATGAACTTTTCTTCTTCTAGATGATTTGAGCCATGTGGCTTATGAAAGATTTTAAGAATTTGGTTTAGTCAGTTCCAATGTAACAAAAAATATAGTCCATCAGTCTCAATTTTTGTGATACACTTTTTTAATCTAATAAAAAAAGAATGATACATTCTATATTTTGAAATAATTTAATATTAATTTTTTTATTTGTTTCTTAGTGAGATGATTTATATCAACATAAATATCTATGATTTTTTTACACTATAATTTTATAACTTTTGTTTATTTTTTTTAAACTCTGTGTCTGATTAAAGTACATCATATCAAAAGGGAGGAGGGAGTATATAGACTTGGACCCCCCTCATGAGACCATTATCAGAACAATGGAGAAAAAGATGACCATAACCTGTATTATTTATAGGATCAAAACCACTCAAACTAGTTTGTATTAGATGTTCAATCTATTAAAGATCTTCCATCATATTGAGTTTTATTTCATCTTTGATCAATTATGATGGCAAGCATTAAACCTAAATTAGGACTGAGCAATCGTGGGACTTGGGCTTGAAATGAAGTGAATTCATTTTATAAAATCTAACTGGAGATGGTTTAGACTCTTAGCCCAAGCGAGGTAGGATTTCATTTTGAATCCATGTAAATGGAGTTATAAATTAATCCAATTTCAGAGCTGTTATTTTGATTAATTAATGTACCCGACATATCTTGAACTTAGAATGTAGCCAATGATCCAATAAAATTATGACAAGCTCAATTATTAATAATGTTATATTAGAGAAATCAAGATTTACCCTGTCATCGCTCTCTTACTATGTTGATAAAAAAGGTATTCCATATTTTACTTTAAATCTCCAGCTACCTCATAATATTGCTAACAAGACATCTCTTCCTCATTTGCAAATTTATAACATCATATTACTTGAAGTAAAACTAGAATAACAAGTGATCAATACTCAACAATCATTTGATTTCCACTTATTTATCATAGAAACAGATCTAGCAAGCGAATTCGATGATTATATGTTACTGCCTTTACTTAATACAGAGCTTAAACTGTTGCAAAGAAACTAGCAATAACCAAGTTGCACGACAAGGTAAATGCGGAAGGATACCCAAGTCAAAAAATTTCCCACTTTATTTGAACAAGAGGAGCAAACTAATTTCAAACACAAATAGATATATGAACAACAACTATACCAACAATAATATACCAAAGTAAGCAAAAAATAAATTGAATGTAAGAGAGACCAAATTTGTGTGGAAAATCACCTTCAATGTGAAGAGGAAACAACCACCTCCACCCACAAAAGCTCCACTAAAATCAACAAGAGTTACAATAATGTTCTCCAAATGGCTACAACATCAACGCCAAAGAAGGAACAATACATAAAAGATAGAGCCAAAAATAGTGAAGAAATGAGAGAAATCACCCCCTAAAATGAGCTATTGTTCGTGATCGAAAACTGGAGCTACAGACCACAAAATTCAATCTCCACATTGAAATTGAAGAACCAGATGTTGAGAAACCCCCCCCCCCCCCTTTCAAATTTGAGCACGATCCAACGGTTAACAAAACAGAAAACGATGTTTGAAGCGGACTGCTGTAGCAGATTTTCAATGTGCGAAAATCAATTTTTCTCTCTATATGGCTGCTACAAATTCACTATTTTGTATATGAAATAAGACCTAAATAGATCCTATATATAGTGAATTTTAGGGCAAAATTGGCCTGGTCCAAATTGGATTGAGTTTTATTAATCCAATTCTACATAGGAAGGAAAAACCCAACAATTCTCTCCTTTCAGACTATGTGGAAGAAACCGTCATCCCGATGATCAAACAAGAATCTCAAACTTCCTTCTTGGCAAAGATTTTGTTAACGTATCCGAACCATTATCAGCAGTGTGAATCTTCTCAAGTTCAAGCAACTTAGAATCAAATACATGTCTAATCCAATGGTATCTCACATTAATATGTTTCGACCTACCATGAAAAATAGAGTTCTTGCCAAGATGAATAGCATTCCGATTGTCGCAATAAAACACATACCTATCTTGATCAAAGCCAAGTTCCTCAATAAATCCCTTCATCCAGAGCAACTATTTACAAGCTTCAACGGCAGCAATAAGCTCAGCTTATGTAGTAGATAGAGCAATACATTTTTGCAATCTAGATTGCCAAGACACAGCTCCCCCTGCAAAAAGTAATCAAGTAGCCTGAAGTGGACTTGCAAGTATCAACATCACCGGTCATATTTGAATCAGTGTAACCACAAAGAATAGGCTTTCTTGTCTGAAAATACAAACTCAGACTAGAAGTGCCACAAAGGTATCTCATAATCCATTTTCACATCATTCCAATGTTCTCTTCCTGGATTAGAAAAAAATGGCTAACAATACCAACAACATGAGCAATATCTGATCTCGTACAAATCATCGCATACATCAAATTGCCAACAACTGAAGCATAAGAAACTTTCTTCATATATTTTTTCTCATCATCACTGGAAGGACATTGCTTCGTGCTCAATTTGAAGTGCATAGCTAAAGGTGTACGGACAACCTTAGCTTTATCCATGTTGAACCTGTGAAGTATTTTTTGAATGTACTTCTCTTGTGATAACCACAACTTCTTGGCCTCTCTGTCACGGACAATCTGCATGCCAAGAATATGCCTTGCTTGTCCCAAGTCTTTCATGACAAAATACTTATTCAACTCTTGCTTCAACTTCTGGATTCTGCAAGCATTATGACCAACGACAAGCATGTCATCAACATAAAGCAATAAAATGATAAAGTCACCATCAGAGATTTTTTGCACAAAAACACAATGATTTGAATAAGTCTTCTTGAAGCCTTGTTGACTCATAAAAGAACCAAACTTCTTGTACCATTGCCTGAGAGCTTATTTCAAACCATACAAGCTTTTCTTCAATTTGCAAACATAATTCTCTTTTCTTTTGACTTCAAAACCTTCTGACTGCTCCATATAAATTTCTTCATCTAAGTCACCATGGAGAAAAGCAATTTAACATCAATTTGCTCAACTTCTAAATCTAGACTTGCAACTAAGCCCAGAACAACCCGAATGGATGACATCTTCACAACTGGAGAAAAGATTTCATCAAAATCAACTCCCTTCTTCTGATTAAATCCCTTTACAACCAATATAGCCCTGTACCGTGGAACTGGGTTACCATCTTCATGTTTCACCCTGAGAACCCATATGTTTTTCAAAACTTTTCTGTCTTTAGAAAGCTTAATCAGATCTAATGTATGATTATCATGTAAAGATTTAATCTCATCTTGCATAGCATCAAACCACTTTTTTTTTACTATCCATGACCTCATCAAAACTTTCAGGTTCTCCCCCGTCAGTCAAGAGTACAAATTCATTGGGAGAATAACGAGATGAAGGAACTTTTTCTCTAGTAGATCTTCTGAGAGAACTCTCTGGAGCATCAATAGAAACTGGTTGCTGGCCAACCACATCATCTTGCACAGGAGCATCACCGACATCATGTTGGTCATTCTAAACATGATCATCATCTTCATTATCAACTTGATCTTCATTATTTTTGAAGATTTTCTTTAGGTGCAATAGTCACAGGAACTGGATCAACATTAACTAATCTCTCACTACTCTAAGAATCAACCTTCATAACTTTATCAAAATCTTCAATTGTCTGATCTTCAAAGAACATAACATCTCGACTTCTAACAATTTTCTTCTCAATTGGATCATAGAAACGATAACCGAATTCATCTTGACCATACCTAATGAAGATACACTAACTAGTTTTAACTTTTAACTTCCAGGTTTGACCTCTTATCCTTAGGAACATGCATAAATGTCTTACATCCCAAAACTCTCAAATGAGCATAAGAGACACCCTTATCAAACCAAACTCTATCAGGGACATTACCATCCAAAATAACAGTAGGACATAAATTGATAACATAGACATCATTATTAAATGCTTCTGCCCAAAATGAATCTGGCAACTTAACATTTGAAAGCAAACATCTAACCCTCTCAACTAGAGTTCTGTTCATCCTCTCTGCTAAACCATTTAACTGAGGAGTCTTGGGAGGAATTTTCTGATGCCGAATTCCCTGCTCTCTGCAATTATTATCAAAATGACCAATATATTCACCACCATTATCTGAGCGGATGCATTTTAATTTCTTCCCTGTCTGTCTCTCAACCAGGGCCTGAAAAGTTTTGAACACACCAAGTACTTGATCCTTGGACTTCAAAGGATATACCCAGAGTTTGCAAAAATGATCATCAATAAAAGTCACAAAGTAAAGTGTACCACCAAGAGACCTTACTTTAAAAGGACCACACAAATCAGAATGTACCAACTCAAGCAAGTCAAGCTTTCGTAAAGACGAATGACTCTGAAAAGAAACTCTTTTTTGTTTCCCAGCTAAGCAATGAACACATCTCTTTAACTTTGCTTATTTCACTCCAGAAAGTGAATTCTTCTTAGCCAAACTATCAATCTCCTTCTCGCTCATATGACTCAGCCTTCTATGTCATATCTCTGATGAAGTATCATTCTCCACCCAGTTTACTGAGTCTCTACAAATGGAGCTATGAAATAAGTACAAGTCAGATATCTTGTCACCTCGAGCCACAACCATTGAACCTCTAAGAAGTTTCCACTGGATACCACCAAGGGTTTGATCATAACCCTCATTATCAAGCTTTCTTACATAAATTAAATTTAGACGAACATCAAGAGCATGTTTGATATTGTTAAGAACCAACCTCAAATCATTCGTACTTTTCAAGTAAACTATACCAATGCCCAATGTCTCAACCTCACTATCATTACCCATTTGTAACATTTCAAAATTACCTGGAGTATAATTTCTTCTTTGGCTTGACATGAGAAGTGGCACATGAATCCACAAACCAGGTAGACTCATCACAAATAAGATTGATTTCATTTTTACCACAAACAACAATAAGACCATTTTCAGCAACAATAGCAACACGATTTTTATTATCGTCATCCTTCTTTTGTTGTTTCTAGTCTCTCTTAAACATGTAGCAATGTTTCTGGATATGACCTTCATTGTGACAATAGTGACATGTAATATTTTTATACATGGATCTTGACTTGCTTCTACTTTTGCCTCTGACATTCTGACCTCTGAAGTTACTTCTCCCCTATCTTTAGTAACCAAAACATCGGAGTGTGAAGCTGAAGAAGATGAGACTTGAGATCTTCTTCACATCTCTTCATTTAAGATACCACTCTTGACATATTCTATAGTTACAACATCACTAGGAGCAGAATTAGTCAAAGAAACCCGAAGAGTTTCTCAAGAGTCTGGCAAAGTATTAAGAAGCCAAAGTCTATGTACTTCATCATCAAAATTGACACCCATTTCAGATAGTTGGTCAAGGACACCCTGAAAATCATTAATATGATCAAAAATAGGATTTCCCTCTTTGAATTTGATATTCATGAATTATTTAAGTAGGAACAACTTGTTATTGACAATCTTCGAAGCATAAAATGTCTCGAGTTTATCCCATAAACTTCTAGCATGTGTCTCATTCACAATATGATAACACACATTATCTTCAACCTATTGTCTAATATAACCACAAACCTGTAGGTGCTCGAATTCCGAATCTTCACCATTCATAGACTCGGTCTTGTTAGAAGCAAACACAGGTAAATGCATTTTCTTGACAAATAGAAGATCTTTCATCTTGCCTTTCCAAATATGGTAATTATTGTCATTTAAACAAACCATCTTGCTCATATTTGCCTCCATCATTCAAATAGACAATCAACACAATCAAACACAAACACAAGCTCTGATACCACTTTGTTGGGAAGAAACGAGCAATAACTAAATTGCACGACAAGGTAAATGTGAAAGGATACCCAAGTCAAAAAACTTTCTACACTATTTGAACAAGAGGAACAAACTAATTTCAAACACAAACGAATATATGGACAACAACTATATCAACAATAAAATACCAAAGCAATCAAAAAATAAATCGAATACAAGAGATACTAAATTTACGTTGAAAACCCTCTTCAATGTGAAGAGGAAACAACCACGAGACCTCCGCCCACAAAAGCCCCACTAAAATCAACAAGAGTTACAATAATATTCTCCAAATGGCTAAAACATCAACTCCAAAGACGGAGCAACAATACATAAACGATAGCACCAAAACTAGTTAAGAAAGGAGAGAAATCACCCCCAAAAATGAGATATTGTTCATGCTCGAAAACTGGAGCTATAGATCACAAAATTCAATCTCCACCTTTGAAATCGAAGAATCAGATGTTGAGAATCCCCAGTTCAAATTTGAGCACGATCCAACGGTTAACGAAATGGAAAACGATGTTTGAATCGGATTTCTGTAGCAGATTTTCAATGTGCGAAAATAAGTTTTTCTCTCTAAAGTTTTCTCTCTATATTGGTGCTATGAATTCACTCTTGTGTACATGAAATAAGACTTAAGTTGATCCTATATATAATGAGTTTTAGAGCAAAAGTGGGCTGGTCCGAATTGGATTGAGTTTTATTAATCTAATTCCACATAGAAAGAAAAAAAACCTAAAAACCCAACATAAACCGATACGTTTAACTGGTTTATTAGTTACTTAACAATGATTAGATTTCGACATCATTCATGATTCATGATCATAAGAGCATCCCATTATTAGAATTCAATTGTAATAAATGTTAACTTATAGAAGACAAAGGACCTGAAGTAATCCATGTTAACATCAATAGAGTTATTACATATCCAATGTGAAAGCTAACCGGATAAGACTTACTTAATATACAAGCTTAAATTCAATGATTTGGTGAAATGATTCCTTAATTTAGTAAGTGGTAGTTATTGTCGTACTCAAAGGTTTGATAGGAGAACCAAAACATGGTAAAATCATTATTGCGATGATGTTATAAGTCATGTTATCGGACCATCAAAGAATTTGACGGGATATATGAGATATCTATCTACTCTTAATTAAGAGGTTCGAATTTGAGTCATGGATCGGAATAAATTTCTAATAAGTTTAGCTTCCTCCTTAAATAAGTTTTACGCCATAAGAATTTAAATTAGTCGAATCAGTGAGTTTCAAATACCAAATGATTAAATCCAAAAAAAAATAAATTAATCGGCAGTTAGTATTTATTTCTTTTGTCAATCACTGCTGAAAACCTAGCTAGCTAGCGTAGTTGCCGAGAACAGTTTTTTTCCGAACATTGTTACTTTGACTAGTGCTCTTCACTAAAATTCATCTTGGATATATCAATCGTAAAAATCTATTAAAAGCAATTTGTCGATCCTATATTTCCAAGAGAGAATTTTTAATTGGCGAGATAGATCATAGATCTCATTTGTTTGGCTACAAAAAAGGGAGATAGACTAGCCAGTGTCAATATCTATATGCAATTACTTTTTTATCTTCTTATTTGTTACTTATGATTTGGTTCTTATTTAGCGTTGAATATATAATATCCAATCCTAACAAATTCTATTGAATTAGTCATTGAAACCGAAATTGTTATATTAATTGCGGGATAATATAAAATTAAAAGATTAAGGACTTCATTTCTTTGGGAAAATGATTGAGTGCCCCCCAAATACTTGACTAGAATAAACAAATTGAAAAATCATTTTAAATCTTTGAGTCGTTTAATGATTAATTCTACCTAATTAGAGTAGTCGGAGCATGAGTGCCACGAACTAATTATTGTATGTTTTTTTTCCTCCATTGTCAACATCTAACTAAGATTAAATCATAAAACAGATAGAGACTACAAATGGATAACTCTTCTATTGTAGGATAAAACCTCTACATCTAACGTGAACAGAACTTAAAGTCTATTTGAGTTTATTTCACCACCAATCAGCGGCAACATTTCATTGATAAAATTTAAAATATAAAAAAGTATTATACGATCAAGCCAAAAGAATGCAAAATCTAATATATATATATATATATATATATATCCATAAAAAAATAATTAGTATTTCTCTTGTCTCACTTTCCTTTTTGATCTGTACCAAAAAAATGTCTCTTTCTAAATTTAGTAAGTTAATAATTCAAACATCATACATGACAAGCTTATAACCACAAGATTCAAAGAACTTTTAGCTACTTTACACATTTAATTTAAAGGTCACAAAATTCAAAAGTTTATCTTTATTTCTTAAATTTCATGTCAAGTCAAATTAAAATACTTAAATTGAGACGGATAGAGTATATACGCATACTATTTGTTTTGAGCCTAAGTGCGCATAAATTTGTCCTTCAATCTACGCCTCATCGATCCCCAAAAGCTAACACATATTACATATATGAATTTGAGTTATACCTCTTCTATTTTAATGTGTATGAGTCGATCCTCATTAGCCCGCCCTACATCGGAAACATCACAATATGTAGTAATTATTTTTTGATATTTAGCTTTCCGGCTTACGCTAAGATTATTTTTGAAGATAGTAGTTTCGGTCCCTCAGCATTTTAGTAAATTGCGAGATGTGCTTGAATGTCCAAAGTTTGAGAACAGAACAATTGATATCACATATAAGGTTCTACTCCAAAGAGAGCAAATTACACCCACCAAAATTCAAACTCATGCTGCAAGCCTCCAACTGAATTTTAAGTTACCCGCTTTTGTCATTCAGCGCTATGCCTGGAACATATGTAGTAATTTTATAGAAACAAACTTCGGATAGAGCCCTTGCACCTAGTTCTCCTGCCACCAACTAACTCAACTCAGTCAAATCAAAACAAGTCATCATCTCCATCTCCCTTAAAACAAACGAAATCTCCCAACCTCACGTCCTTAACTAAATACCTCTCCTTATATATATTCTTCGCTCCACGTCCTGCAGTCAACTAAGTTATCATCAATCTCCTCTCAGCTAGCTCACAATAGCAGCTCGTGCACCCTTCTACTTTATCACCAAATCAATGAACAATACTTGTCAATCGTTCATCTAATTTTTGTTTTTCTTTCATTACACTAATTAGATGAAGAAAATAAACGAGCTCAACCATGGATTCTTTGGATTTTTCTGTTTTTGTCTTCTCATGGCGCATGCCATAGCACAAACAGAAACACTACTACCACCACCACCACCACCACCACCACCACCACCATATTCATTTGACCGACAGATAAAAATCAACCCACCTACAGCTATCGTTCTAGTTACCCTTATCAGTGTCTTCTTTGCAATGGGCATTATTTCAGTTTACGTCCGTCAATGCGCCGAGCGCCGCTTCGCTAACGACTTCGGCGACGAAGATTATCGACGCGGCGCTCGAGCGCGTGGATTAGACCCAGTTGTAATTTCCTCTTTCCCTATGTTCATTTATTCTGATGTTAAGTTTCTCAAAATAGGTAAATCAGTATTAGAATGTGCTGTTTGCTTAAATGAATTCGAAGATGATGAAACTCTTCGGCTCCTTCCTAAATGCTCTCACGTTTTTCACCCTAATTGCATTGACACGTGGCTAATTTCCCATATTACCTGCCCCGTTTGTCGCGCTAATTTAATCCCCAAACCCGGTGATTTTGAAATATTTACCGTTCCGGGTCACTCACCCGACCCGGCATCTAGTAACCCGATCCATGAAGTAAATGACGCAGTCATAAACATTGCTTCACCTGAAGTGATAAATATAGCACAAACACCTGTACATAATCGTCCACCAAGGGCAAATTCGTCAAAACACAAAATTACCGGTAAATTTCCAAGGTCTCACTCGACCGGTCACTCACCGGTTCAAACCGGAGAAGATTGTGAGCGGTTTACGCTAAGGTTACCCGAGGAGGTTCGAAATAAATTGATTAACTCGGGTTTGAGTCGAGCACAAAGCAACTCATTGTTTACAATGGAGAGAAGTATGCTAAAAGGGTACAGAAGTAGTAGTGTGGGAACCGGTTCAGCCCGGATTAATCATGAAAATTACGAGCGGTTTGATGGTGAAGGCCGGGCGGACCGGTGGGGGTTTACAGCGGTTCCACCTTTCTTTTCCAGGGCCGGTTCGACCCGGTCGTCTAAGGATGGTAACAGAGCTGGAGATGATATAACGGCGGTTCCTAAAAATTTGTTTAAGTCTGTTAAGTTGCCGTTTGATCGCATTTTTGAGAAAGATAGTACTGGTGAACGATCATTTAATAAACTTAGGTCAGGTAGTTCAAGTAGTTGAGATACGTTTATGATATTCTCTTTAGACCTTAATTTCGTTACACTAATTTTGTATATACTATATACTCAATTTCGGACAATTTTTATGATATTTTCTTGTTATCATTTCAATTTATGATGGAGGAAAAGAATGGAAATGAAGAAATTTAATTGGTGTGGATTAGTGATCGATCAGCAACGGTTTGATACTACTAATATATTTGTTATAGTCACTTTATATAATTTGTTCCTTCGTTTGAAATAATGTGATATATTTTGTTTTGAAATGTCCTTTGTTAGAACTAATGTAATATGCTATAATGTAATTTTTCTTCTCCGAACTCCGCACATAACGGGAGCTTAGTGTATCGGGCTGCCCACAATGTAATATGCCACACTGGAGTGATCCACAAGTTTACCAAGTTGATGAGTAAAGTGATAGGTAGTGGTTGTTTTTCAACCATGTGAACATTACAATGGTAATTTTTTACTTAAGGCATAGATATATTTTCAATCATACAATTAATGTAAGGTTATTTTTTGTGCCTTGTTCACACATCCAAGGACACCTATAAATAGAGATTCATTCCTCCCATTTTTAATCATCAATCATAAGTTAATTTCAAGAGTAAAGAATTAGGCTCTTGAGAGAAAAATAGAGAATACCTCTTAGTGAGAGAAATCTAAGAGAGAAAGAAAAAAGTGAGTTCCTATAAAATTGTTAGAAATATTTTGTACAGAAATTGTGAGATTACCACACTAGTGAATGTGAGAGTTTTGAGTATATTCCTCAAGTATTTGTCAAAACTTGAGAATGTATTGTGTACCCATTATTACTATTATAGTGGAAGATTTACCGTGGTTTTTCTTTTCCATGAGATAATTTGTTGGCGTGCATTTAGTGTTTTAATTACTATTCATAAAATACTATTTACATTGGAAGATATCCGAAAATTCTGAATATGCTATGTGATTGCAGTTGTGAGTGATCTTTCACATCAGAAAAGAATTTCGGGATCTCCATTATATTTTTCCGCAAATATTAATCCTGAAGAGGAATTGTAATACTCTTCATTATTCCCAACATAAAGTTCATGAATAAAATAAAATGTAACTCCCTAATTAAGATAAGAATAGTTATGAAACTTAAGTGGGAGTTAAAGTATAAAACTCAAGTTAGGGTCATACTGTTCTACGATAAAAGAGAATGATTTGAGGTCATTTTTAACACTATATTTTGAGCTGAGATTCCTTTATATTAGAGTGTAATTGCTGTGGTGAAATTACAAAACTCCACAAGTAATCTTATAAAAAATCAGTAAGGTAGCACTTGATGGTGATAATACACGACTGATTCTAGAAGTACGTATATTTAATTCCGCCTAAATCTATAAGTTTTCCTCTTCATCCTTAATTACTATGTTCCTTAAAATCAATTAGACTTCATTAGTTTCTTTTTCACTATTTCAGCGTTGGGGCTGGCTCTGAACATCAGATCGTGCTTTCACGTACGGGCACTGAAATGTAACACCCTTACTATTGATCCCTTTTGAAGAATACTTTCTCCCATGAAATACTTGTCCTTTCTTTTCATTTGGAAGTCAATTTGATTAATTTTATGAGCTAAATTGGATAAGGCTAATTCAATATCTTGAAATTGATATTTACATATTCCTAAAAAGTACCATAAATTATAATTTTTTTCACATTAATATGATAAATACATAATAAAATGTTAGTTAAAGTTCATATAGTTTCAAGGCTGACCAAAGAGTGAAGCCGCTAAGGCGGCGGCTTTAGGTCCCAAAATTTAGGGGGACTTTTTTTTAAAAATTTTATTCGGTATTTATATTTAGAACCTCAATTGAATCGAATTAGTGTCAAATAAGACTTATTAAAGGAAGAAACACCTTATACCGTCCTATCTTATTCATCCATGTTAAACAAGATATATATACCCGTGATATACACTTGATATACAGAGGTGTATATCACGGGATTACAGAAGCAGTGGCCCAGCTCGACAGTGGATAGTGAGCCCATCTCGGGAGCCCATCAAGGGTAGATTCTGAGATTGCAATCTTGTATATATGGTATATATAATTGGTGTATATTGTAGTGTATTTGTTACCTAAATTAGGATTATACACTTACCATAATTGTATAGTTAGAATTATGGTAGAATAAGATTTTAAGAGTAGAATAGGAATAGGATTCTCCTATTTTGTAACTTGTATATATACCTTTCAATTAATGAAAATAATCAAGGGGATTTTTTCTTTAATGGTATCAAAAGTCTAGGTCACACAAAAATTTTCTCTCAAACTTTTTGTGCCTCCCTCTCGGCCGAGACCCCCCTCCCTCGGGTTTTACCAAATTTTGTCTTCCGCTCTCAAAATCTCTCTTACTAATCCCTCTTTTCACCTCGTGTTCTTTCGGTATGTCTAAGTCAAAGAACTCGTTTCACCCAGCCCTTGTTGTTTCTAACATCAAGAATCATATCCCGTTAATTCTTGAAATAGAAAACATCCAATACGCGACGTGTGCAGAGTTGTTCAAAATTCACACTCGTTCGCATCAAAATTCCCGCGGCTCTTGATGATATAGAGGTGCCTAAACGCGAGGATGATCCTAAATTATGGACAACGCTTGATGCCACTGTCCTTCAGTGGATATATTCTACTATCTCCACCGACCTATTGCAGACGATTATCGAGCCAGACGCTACGGCGATGGCCGCATGGGATAGACTGCGTGACATATTCTAGGATAATCAAAATTCCAGAGCTGTTACCCTTGAACAGGATTTTTCCCACGTCAACATGGAAAATTTCCCGAACGTTTCAGCATATTGCAAAAGGTTGAAGGAATTGGCGGACCAACTCCGCAACGTTGGTGCGCCTGTTAGTGAAGATCGTCTTATTTTACAGATGGTCGCTGGCCTATCCGAGGCCTATAGTGGCGTTGGGACTCTCCTTCGTCAAAGTAATCCTCTTCCAAGGTTTTATCAAGCCCGATCCATGCTTACCTTGGAAGAAGCCGGGTTGGCTAAAAAGCCGGCTACTAATGCTAGTCCCGTGGTCATGATGACTTATCCCCTAGTCCTCAAAATTTTGGCAACAATTTGAACCAAAACCAATCCCACGGGGGCAACAAGAATGGCCGGAAAAATAAAAATCGCGGGGGCAAACGCGGCGGTTCAGGCGTCAGTCACGGTAGCCAAAGCAGTGGCAGTGGGGCCCCTCCAGTTTCCAGTGGGCCACCGAACCCCTGGTCTCAGCCTTGGGCCTCTGGGCCGTAGGCTTGGACCAGTGGACAGTGGCCCTACGACCCACCTCTACCACATTTTGCAACCACTGGCCAGTGGGCTTTCCAACAACCCAGACGACCCACTGCCCACTGGCCCAGGAACGGTAGTAGTTCCAGCAGTTTCGTCCCACGGCAGCCCAGTTCTGGAATACTTGGGCCCCGGCCTCCGCAAGCTCACCACGCAGCAGGCCCCACTCAGACTGATATAGAGGCCGCAATGCACACACTAGGATTGACACAACCGTACCCGAATTGGTATATGGATACCGGTGCCACTACCCACATGACATCCGATTCCGGTACTCTCTCATCTTATTCCAATTTGAGCAACCCTTGCGGTATAATTGTCGGTAATGGAAACTCTATTCCAATTCAGGGTTATGGTCAGAAAACGTTGTCTCCCCCCAATCCACCCCCTTATCTTGAAAAATACTTTACATGCTCCAAAATTGATTAAAAACTTAGTGTCTGTCCGAAAGTTCACCACTGACAATTCTGTTTCTGTTGAATTTGCTCCTTTTGGTTTCTCTGTGAAGGATTTCAAGACGGGGAGTCCTCTCATGAGGTGTGATAGTAGGGGAGATCTTTACCCTATCACGCCCGGTTTAGGTCCATCGAGTCAAGCCTTGTCATCAGCCTTTGCAGCCATTTCTCCTTCCTTGTGGCATGCTCACCTTGGTCATCCGGGATCCTCTATTTTATCAGTTTTAGATAAAATAGTTTTATTTCTTGTAAGGGTACGAGTCGTACTCCACTTTGGCAATCTTGTTCTTTAGGAAAAGTTGTTAAGTTGCCATGTATAGACTCAAATTCTCATACTTCAATGCCATTTGATATTATTCATAGCGACCTATGGACGTTTCATGTTCTATGTTCGTTGGGTCATCGATATTATGTTCTTTTTTTGGATGATTATTCAAAATTTTTGTGGACGTTTTCAATTGCCAATAAATCTCAAGTGTTTTCCACCTTCATAAAATTTAGAGCATTCGTTAGAACACAATTCGAAAGAGAAATAAAAAATATTCAGTGTGACAATGGGAAAGAGTATGACAATATGATGTTTTGAGAGTTCTGTGCAAATAATGGGATCATTTTTCATTTTTCGTGTCCTCATACATCTTCACAAAATGGGAAAGTTGAACGCAAAATTCGTTCCATAAATAACATTGTCCACACTCTCTTGCTTCATGCTTCCGTACCCCCATATTTTTGGCATCATGCTCTTCAAATGGCAACATATCTATTTAACATAATTCCTTCCAAAGGTCTGACATATTCTTCCCCCCTCCAAATCCTATATAATAAGAACCCTTCTTATTCTCATCTTCGGGTTTTTGGGTGCTTGTGTTATCCGTTATTCCCATCCACTACAATTAACAAACTTCAAGCTCGATCTACTCCGTGTGTGTTTTTGGGTTATCAGTCTAATCATCGTGGTTACAAATGCTTTGATTTATCCTCCAAGAAAATCATAATTAATCGTCATGTCATTTTTTATGAAACCCAATTTCCTTTTACGAATGTTCATACTCCCGAACCTAGTTCGTATAATTTTTTGGATGACCAAATATTCCCGTATATTAGTCGGTATTTTTTGGACATCTCTCGCACCCAAAATTCTCCAGCGGGCCCACTGCCCGCTGGTTCAACTGGCCCGTCTCGATCAGCTCTGCCCCGTCTTCTCACTGGGCCAGTTTCCGTGATTGGGCCAGTCCAACCCAACACTGGAACTGGTCCAATTCCAGTTACTGTTTCCGACGCTGGGCCTGCTTCCAGAATTAGGCTAGTAGGCCCACTGCCTGCTGACCAGTCCATCCCGAGCCCAGAAAATTCCCAAAATCCGCCCACCTTTTCCTCGAGTCTTAGACCAGTCACTCGTAGTCAACGGGGTATTTTTACACCAAAAGACATTTTAATTTACATTCGAATGTCTCTAAATTCCCCTTGCCCCGTAATCCTGTGTCTGCCTTAAACGACCCGAATTGGAAAATTGCAATGACTGATGAATATAATGCTCTTATTGATAATAAGACGTGGGAGTTGGTGCCCCGTCCCTCTGGTATTAAGATTATCAGGTCTATGTGGATTTTTGCTCATAAGGAAAATTCGGATGATTCATTCGCTCGACATAAGGCACGGCTTGTGGGTGATGGTAAGACTCATCAGGTTGGGATATATTATGGTGAGACGTTTAGTCCGGTGGTCAAGCCGGCTACCATTCACATTGTGCTTAGCTTGGCTCTTTTAAAGGCATGGCCTATTCATTAGTTGGATGTCAAGAATGCTTTCTTACATGGTGATCTCAAGGAAACAGTCTATATGCATCAGTCGTTGGGATTCAGGGATCCTAACCGTCCTCATCATGTTTGTTTATTGAAGAAGTCTTTATATGGGCTTAAGCAGTCTCCATGGGAGGTTTGCTGACTTTGTTTCTACTATTGGTTCACTCACAACAGGTCAGATAGTTCCTTGTTCATTTACCGTCGTGGTTCGTCTTTGGCCTACATTCTGTTGTATGTAGATGATATCATTTTGACTGCCTCTTCCGATGCCTTACGCCAGTCTATCATGACCATGCTCAGCTCTGAGTTTGCTATGAAAGACTTAGGGCCCTTGAGTTACTTTTTGAGGATTGCCGTCAAGCGTCATTCAGATGGTTTTTTTGTCTCAAAAAATGTATGCGATTGAGATCACCGAGAGGGATGGGATGTCATCTTGTAAGTCCACTTCCACTCTAGTTGATACAAAGCTCAAGCTTAGTGCAGCGGTCGGCGCACCATACGAGGACTCGACCAGCTATCGCAGTCTTGTAGGGGACCTTCAGTATCTTACTTTTACAAGACCGGATATTACGTATGCCGTCCAGCATGTGTGTTTATTCATGCATGATCCGCGAATTGAGCACATGAATGCAATCAAACGCATCATTAGGTATATTCAGGGTACACTGGACTATGGTTTGCATTTATATCATTCCTCGCCATCCACACTTGTTTCATACACAGATGCTGATTGGGGTGGTTGTCCAGACACCAGGCGGTCGACGTCTGGCTATTGTATGTTCCTTGGCAACAACTTAGTCTCCTGGTCTGCGAAGTGTCAGGCAACTCTATCCCGCTCAAGTGCCGAGGCCGAATATCGAGGGGTAGCTAATGTGGTCTCAGAATCATGTTGGTTACGTAATTTGCTTTTGGAGCTTCATTGTCCCATTTAGAAGGCAACTTTGGTATATTGCGATAATATTAGTGCCATCTACCTTTCAGGTAACCCGGTTCAGCACCAACGCACTAAGCATATCGAAATGGACATTCACTTTTGTCCGTGAAAAGGTTACTCGGGGTCACATTCGCGTATGCCATGTCCCGTCTCGATATCAAGTTGCAGACATCTTTACAAAGGGTCTACCCGCGGTCATTTTTGAAGATTTTAGGAACAGTCTCAGCGTTCGAAGACCGCCCGCTATGACTGCTTGGGAGTGTTAAACAAGGTATATATACCCGTGATATACACTTGATATACATAGGTGTATATCACGGGATTACAGAAGCAGTGGCCCAGCTCGGTAGTGGACAGTGAGCCCATCTCGGGAGCTCATAACGGGCAGATTCTGAGATTGCAATCTTGTATATATGGTATATATATTTGGTGTATATTGTAGTGTATTTGTTATCTAAATTAGGATTATACACTTACCATAATTGTATAGTTAGAATTATGGTAGAATAAGATTTTAGGAGTAGAATAGGAATATGATTCTCCTATTTTGTAACTTGTATATATACCTTTCAATTAATGAAAATAATCAAGGGGATTATTTCTTTCAATCTCACCACAACCCTTTATAAAGGAGTCCTAAATTCATAAATATATATTAATTTTCTTATAAAAAATATTGAAAAACTGAAAATAGAAAAATAAAATATTTATAAAAAAGGGACGATAAATTTTAGTTTTGTGATTGATGTATCGTTTGAACAAAAATTGAATAAAGAGAATAAATCCCCCCCTAAACCCTTACCGTGATGCAATTAAAATTTTGGGTTATTTAAATTCTACAATTATTTTTTCTAGTTTCAAGCGATGTAACACAAGTATATTGAAACATCAAAAAAAAAATCAAGTTATCAACTTCTTGAATTAATTTTTTATTACCTAAGAGGCTAAGATCAACAATATCTCATGCAGATTAAAATGGTTTATAAAAATTTTACTAACAACTTTACATCTCAAAAAGATGAAAATATATCTTAAATAAAAATATATATGAATGTTTTACTTAAAAAAATAAGGTTTTTTATTAAAGTTTGAGTTTAGACCATCAATCTTATTGAGTCGTCTCTATATAGTTTGACTTTTGAGAAGCAAACTATGACAAGTATTTTGAGATGAGGGAATAGTATTTATTGTGTAGATGTTTCCATCAGTTTAATATATTTGAAGACCTCCGCTAAATCGTCTATGCTTGCAGTTGGTGAGAGAACATAGTGAAAAAGATAAATAGTCGAAGAAACAATAGTTAAGGATCAAAAACACTATCAGGTAGGAAAAATGAATAATTCATAGTTGGGTGTGTGTTTTGCTAACTAGTTGGTGATAGTTTAGATAAGAAACTCTCATACTTGATAGTTCAAGTAGAAAACTAAAAAAAAAATGACACGAGATGTGTTTTTGACCCTTATCATAAAGCAAACTGTTTTTATTATATATATCTTCTTGTTCCTCCCTTTATTTCAACGTTAAATTTGATGGACCGAAGCTTTTTGGTTGAGTTTGCTTGGTTGTTAGAACTTGAAAGTTTGTTTCAGCTGTGTTTATGGGCCTTGTATGTCACATGGGTTTTGAGTTGGACCTACTCTTTCGGTTTGTATACTTCAAGCTTTTATTTTGGGCTTGTACTAACAAATCCTTAGGGTGATTTACAGAAATGACCTCCATAATGGCTGTCTTAAAATTTTAGCCTCACTTATTAATTTCTTTTCAAAAATTCTGTCGCTTCAAAATATATACCGGGCTAAACTTTTGTTCTTCATTGGGCATATTTGTGGTTACAAATTAGTTTTTCCAATGAGGTGGAAGATTGACATATTTTAATAATTAGATATAGTGAACCTACTCAATCGATCATAAATCAAACTTTATAGGCAAAAGCTATATATGTTGCTTAATTATTCACAAATTATGACAGATGGATAATACTTGATAATATTCATTCTATTTCTACCTATCGTATTAAATTTGTCACAAGTTGTGATGTATTGAAAAAATTGCTTGTATTAATCAATTGTTCACCACCTTTTCTCTACTTATAAAGAGTCATTCTTATAATTCACAAAATAATATTTTACATATTTTTGACAGAAAATGTTTGTTGCTAAATTATTATTCAAAATATATAATTGACTTTGATTGATTAATGTAGAAATAAAGTAACTCAATTAATACAACTGAAAAATCCTTTCAAATAGACAACAAATTACACTATCTTTAATTTCTACAATTTATTGAAATGTCCCAAATTCCTACCTCATACACGAAATTAACTTATTGCACATTATAACTAGAACTTATGTTTGATATGCAACAAAAGTTCTGTCCAACGATTTTTTAGTTAAGATTAATTTTTAAATGATTTTGTTAAGCGGGGATAAAAGTTTAAGACTGTAAGAATATTTTCCTCAATGATTACATTCCAAAAGTGTGGTAATTATACTAAAATTAAAATAATCATCTAAGGGTAGAATCTTCATCTAAGGCTAGAATTAGGCTAGGATTAAGTCATTAGTTGACTAAGATACCTACCATATATACAATATACTATAATCAATTACAATTATGACTAGATAATTACAATTATTATTCTATCACACCCCTGCAGTCGAAGCGGGAGATCAACGTGTGCCGAGACTGTCCCAAAAATCTTCAAATAGAACCAGCGGAAGACCTTTTGTAAAAATATCTGCAATCTGATAGCGTGACGGGATATGTAAGACATGCACTTGTCCATGAGCAACATTTTATCGAACAAAGTGAATATCCAACTCAATATGCTTAGTGCGTTGGTGGTTAACCGAATTTCTATAGAGATAAATAACACTAACATTATCATAGTACACCAAAATTTTCTTCAAAACCGGACAGTGAAGCTCTAAAAGAAGGTTCCGGAGCCAACAAGATTCATACACCACATTGGCAACACCTCGGTATTCTGTTTCGGCACTGGATCTAGACAATATCGCTTGCCGTTTAAAGGACCAAGAGACCAAGTTATCTCCAAGGAATATACTATAACCAGACGTGGAACGTCTAGTGTTCGGACATCCACCCCAATCTACATCTGTGTAGGAAACAAGGGTGGACGTCGATGACGGAAATAAATGCAGGCCATAATCTAGAGTGCCCTGAATATAATGCACAATGCGCTTGAGAGCATGCATGTGATCCTCCATCAGGTTATACATGAATAGACAAACCTGTTGTACATCATAAGAGATGTCCGGCCTCGTGAAGGTGAGATATTGCAGGGGCCCTGCAAGGCTGCGGTAATTGGACGGGTTGGCATATGGCTTGCCAGATGAGGCACTCAACTTCGGTTTTGTATCAACCGGAGTTGCCGACGGCTTACAGGAGGACATGCCAGCTCGTTCAACAATCTCTGTTGCATACTTCTTTTGGGATAAAAATAAATCACCCGTGTGACGTGTCGCAACTATCCCCAAGAAGTAACTCAGTGGCCCTAGATCTTTCATAGCAAACTCAGAGCCAAATAGTCTCATTATAGATATGCGGAGAGCATCGGATGAGGCAGTCAATATAATATCATCCACAAATAAAAGAAGGCAAGCAATATCATTACCCTGACGGTAGATGAACAAAGAATGATCAGAGCGGCTATTAGAAAACCCATTATGTGACACATAATCCGCAAACCTCCTGTACCAAGTGCGAGGAGCCTGTTTGAGGTCATTTAATGATTTTTCAGCACACACACATGATTCGGAAAAGTGAAGTGTCGGTATCCCAAGGGTTGGTACATGTATACTTTTTCATTTAGGTCTATATGTAGGAATGCATTTTTCACATCAAGCTGATGAATTCGCCATGCTTTCGAAAGAGCCAGACTAAGGACCGTTCTTATAGTTGCCGGTTTAACCACCGGACTGAAAGTCTCACCGCAAGCCACACCAACCCGTTGTGTCTTCCCATCACCTACAAGACGGGCTTTGTGTCTCTCAAAAGTACCATCAGATTTTTCTTTGTGACTGAAAATCCACATAGATCGAATCACATTAGCATCAGGGGGGCGGGGAACCAAATCCCACGTCCTATTTTTAATGAGAACACTAGATTCATCATCTATAACATTATCTAATTTGGGTCATTAAAGGCAGACACAGGATTACGAGACAATGTTGATTTTTTAACACGGGTGTGAAGACCATATTTTGTGTAGGGCTTGAAAATTCCGTGTTGACTACGAGTGACTGGCCGTTGGGCCAGAAGAGAAAGTGGGCCAGAGGGTGGCACGGGACTGCCCAATGGGCTGCTTGGCAAAAGGCTGCCAAACAGAGGCCTGGTAGACCCGACAACAACTGGGCTTAGGCAAGGAGGCCCAGAACGTTGGGCAGTGGGCTGCTGTGTATGGGCTACTATTTTAGGGCTCAATTCACCCAAATTTAATAGGCTGGCCGAAATAGTGGGACTCAGACGGGAAGAAAAATGTTGGGCCAAATACGAGGGTATGCCATCGTCTAAAAATTATAGGTAGGGCGTCCGGACCCATGCATTTTGGTAAATGGAAAATTCGCTTCATCGAAAATTACGTGACGACTCACAATGATTTTTTGAAAGGATAAGTCGTAACATTTGTAACCCCGATGATTGGAGGGATAACCTAAAAAAAACACGGAGTAGACCGGGGTTGAAGTTTATTAATCGTGGTGGATCGAATAAGAGGATAATATAAGCACCCGAACACCCGTAGATGAGAGTAAGACGGGTCCCTTAGGTATAAGACTTTTAGAGGGGCTTGATAGGACAAGTGTTTGCTCGAAAGTATGTTAAGGAGATATGTTGCCATTTGTAATGAATGATGCCAATATGATGGTGGTAGAGAGGTATGTGCAAGTAAGGTTCTAACAATGTTATTAATGGTTCGGATTTTTCTCTCCGTTTTCCATTTTGAGATGAGGTATGTGGACAAGAGAGACGAAAAGATAAACCATTAGTTTTGCAAAAAATCCAAAATGGCCCAT
The DNA here is from genome assembly GCA_034509755.1 of Anisodus tanguticus. Lineage (NCBI taxonomy): Eukaryota > Viridiplantae > Streptophyta > Magnoliopsida > Solanales > Solanaceae > Anisodus > Anisodus tanguticus. Next base: position 9,972,016 of record CM067553.1, on the reverse strand, counting down.
TGTCAAATTTCCTACCATTATCACATTGAATATTTTTAATATCCCATTCAAATTGATTTCGGATGAATGCTCTAAAAGTGAGAAATGTGGAAAAAACTTGTGATTTTTTAGACAACGGAAATTTCCACAAAAAATTAAAGTAATCATCTAACAAAAGCAAATAATATTGATTGCCCGAAAAACTCAAAACAGGAGATGTCCAAATACAATGGAAAATATCAAAAGGCATAAGAGTGCATGAGTTAGAAGCAACAAATGACAATTTAACATGTTTTCCAAGCGGACAAGAACGACACATATTTGAATTACGTGTTCGAGTACATGAAATAAATTATTTTGTTTAAGGGAGGCTAAAACAGGTGCTCCCGGATGACCCAAACGTTCATGCCATAATGAAGGAGCTAAGACTGCAAAGGTGGATGGTAAATTGGCTTGATGATTGGGTGTGGTGATTGGATAGAGCTCATCCGACTATCACATCTCATTAGACGCATCCCTGTCCAATCCTTCACGGAAAATTCAAAAGGGTCAAAGTCAATAGAAACCCAATTATCAGTAGTAAATTTTCTAACATAAACCAAATTTTTAATCAATTGTGGAGCATAAAGGACATTCTTTAACGTCAACAGTGGGTTTGGTGGAGACAATTTGGTAGAGCCATAACCACGTATTGGAATAGAATGACCATTTTTGACGATTATACCATTATTTTTGCTAAAATTAAAATAGGATGAGAGATTACCTTGGGAGGACGTCATATGAGACGTCGCTCCAGTGTCCATGTACTAATTTGTTTCGGACGGATTAAGTCCAAGAGTGTGCATGGCAGCCTCAATATCCGTTGGGCTAGCCACTGCCGAATGGGCCTCCTGCCACTGATTTGGCAGTGGCCCAAAATCTACTGGACCTCGGCTGCTGCTGCTGGGATGTTGGCTGACAATCTGCTGGCGAGTGTGTCTTGGACTGGGCCTGGCCCAATTTCCTGAAAGAAACGGGCAGGGTGGCACAACCCAAGGCCACTGCTAGGCCCACTGTGGTAGTACGTTGCCCTACTGGGCTCGGGCCTGCCACTACTGGCCGGACCCGGGCTGCTGGCTATCGCCCCTGCCGCCAGTCCCGCCGTCGCCGAAATTCCGGTGGCCTCCACCCTTGTGACCACCACTATAATTTTACCATAACTTCGTCCTTTTTGTCCTCGATTTGGTGGCAAATTGTCAAAATGTGTAGAATCACCATCGGATAGGGCGACAACCATGACAGAATTCGATACGGTGACGGTCTTTTTGGCAAAACTCGCCTCTTCAAGGATAAGCATAGTGCGGGCTTGGTAAAATGGCGGTAGAGGATTGCTTTGGCGGATGAGTGTACCCACTCCACTATACGCGTCGGTAAGGCTGACAACCAATTGTAAAATCAACTGATTGTTAGTAATCGGCGCCCCAACGTTCTTGAGTTAATCCGATAAGACTTTGAGGTGTTGACAATAAGCGGATGCATTTGGAAAATCCGCCATGTCAGTGGTGGAGAATTCTTGCTCAAGAGTGACGGCTCGGGAATTCTTGTTATCTTTGAAGATATCCCATAAGCGATCCCAAGCCTCCATTGCCGTGGAGTCGGGTTCAATAATTGTATGCAACAAATCGCTTGAAATAGTTGTATAAATCCACTGAAGAACAATCGCATCAAGTGTGAGCCACAATTCTTTTTCATCATCGGTGCCCAACACCTTTTTCTTGTCTTTTTTCCGATGGGATTATGTGATTAATAACCCGGTGGGAGCGTCAATGGATTTTAAAGAGCTCTGCCCACGTCGTGTAATGAACATTTTCCATCTCAAGAGTGACGGAAATATGAGTTTTGATATTGGAAATGGTAAGAGTGGGATGAAAGGTGAATTTAGAGTCAGACATTGTCGACGAAAAAAGGAAAAAAAATAAAGTTTTGGTGGTGGAACTTCGCCGACCGGCAAGAAGAGAGGAGGGGAGGGGGGGGGGGCACGGGGGAGGTAATAATATTTTAGGCTAGGATTTTTTTCTAAACTCTTGATATCATGTAAGAATATTTTCCTCAATGATTAAATTCCAAAAGTGAGGTAATTATACCCAAATTACAATAATCATCTAAGGGTAGAATCTTCATCTAAGGCTAGAATTAGGCTAGGATTAAGTCATTAGTTGACTACTATATCTACATATCATTCCAAAAGTGTGGTAATTATACCCAAATTACAATAATCATCTAAAGGTAGAATCTTCATCTAAAGCTAGGATTAGGCTAGGATTAGGTCATAAGTTGACTAAGATATCTAACTACCATTCCAAAAGTGTGGTAATTATACCCAAATTACAATAATCATCTAAAGGTAGAATCTTCATCTAAGGCTAGAATTAGGTTAGGATTAAGTCATTAGTTGACTAAGATATCTATCTACCATATATACAATATACTATAATCAATTACAATCCTGACTAGATAATTACAATTATTATTCTATCAAAGACGGCCCCGTATAGTTTTCTATTTCTGCAATTTTCTCCAAATGACTTCCTTGATCTTTTTCGCTTGAGAGAGAAGTCAGAGGATACCTTTTCTTCAATGAGTTTCTATGATAAAATTTTCACGATCACTTAATTTGAATACCGCTATTTAATTTATATTTAGTTTTTTAAAATTTTAAACACATTTATCCGTTTTAAAATAAATTTAAATATAAAATATCTGAAATTATATACGATCGAAGTTCAGGTATTAGGAAATAAAAGTAAACTTAACTTATTGAAAGAATAAATTATTGTGTTCGCTTTTTGATCACGTTTGTTATAATTTCAATCAAAGTGATAGCATCTAAAAATCTAAATGAGATATGTAGTTTTTCAACGCAAAAGTGGACCTTGTCAGTTGTCATATTGGGCCAATAATAAGAGTTTCATATGCCACAAATAATAAGGTCAAGGCGGCTCCTTTTACTAAGCTAAATACTAAGAGGTGCAACGCATTTTTTCTGACCCAAATACAAAGTCATTTCATATATTTTCCTGCCTTTTTCCTTATCTACCTTGTCTAGTCCACTTGCTGATCATACTTCATACCCATTTGTCGATTTGTCATTTCACATAATCTCAATACAACTAGATTTAATTAATTTTTTTAAAAGGACAGGTAAAATAAACTTATATACGAAGTGATACTTGAGAAAAACTTATTTTTATTTCATTTTTCTTATGTTTTCTTCATGAAATAATTTTTTCTTGATCCATGTTACGGTGTAGGTGCTAAAATCAAGAGATCTCATATTCAGTTTTCATTAAGATATCAATTTTTGTGAACAACTTATGTGTTGGAATTATCCTTACTAATTAACTCGCAGGAGTATCAACTACACCGATTGTGGTGGGGGTACTCTTTAAAAAGATATCATGTAATATCAATTCGCAAAAATATTTCCCATATATCTGTGTTCAAATGATAAGAGTAGCCAAGTTGGTGTAGCAGTAGAGGGCGGGACCGTAAGATCACGAGTTCGATCCCCTGCATAAACCTTCTTGGTTGAGCCTGTCACACATGGCTTGCCAAGTGTGGTTAATCAGCTGACGTGGTTTACAGGCTATTGCGTCAGTCCGGGGTTTACCCTGTGCGCACTCGAAAGAGTATAGGCTGTGGGTTCCTTCGTCAACAAAAAATGATATTTTTCTTTAGAAAAATGTTCATACGTATGTGTATAATAGGCCAACATAGCATAAAAAAATACAAGAAGTTAAATATCAATTTGAGTAGGAACTAGGAAGTAAAGTCTCAAATAAAACATAATTTGTCCTAGACCTAAATCCACTTGCAAATTATTTTGTGAAAATATATAAGTAAATGCGCGTAACTTACATAAAATCAAGTGTGCCACTGCCTCATTTCATTTGTTTGCACTTAATTGAGGTCTAAAACTGGCCATTAAACACATTTATTTATATTAAGATCTAAACACTTATTTGATCTGAATAAGTCTTAATAATTAAGATCTCAAATAATATCTTAATATCATTAAGAAATATTTTTTGCATTGATAATTTTTATCACCCCTCTGTCCATAACCACTATTTCCACCCCTACCCCCACCCACCCCCTCTACCCCATCCTACCACCACCCACTCCTGCCACCCCACCCGCACCCCCACCACTGCCCCCACCCCACCCTACACCATACTTCTTCCCCCTCCCCCGGGCCCACACACTACCCCCACCACTCTCCCACCCCATATCCCACCTCTACTAAACATTTCTGCCATCACAATAATCACCATTGTCAATTCAATCACCATCATCGTTGCCAACCACCACCACTAGTTATATCTGCCATCATAATCAGCACTGAAAATTACCACCGCCGATAATAACTATTATCAGTCGCTACCACGCCTACACTCCATCATTGTATTATATCAACAGTCACCGCCATCATCATAATCACTATCGCCACCGCAACACCAACTAGCTCCACAATCACAACTATAACCACCACCACCACTAACCACTAGGATCAACCATCACCACCACTACAAAGTATATCCACCATCACTAGCAAACATAATTATTTTTTTTTATCAATAATAATTTTATTTTATTAAAGTTTTATTTATTTGTTAATATTTTGTTATTTTTTCATTTGAATTATATAGGTATTATGTTTAAATAAATACATTATGCATATTCAGATGTTAAAAACAAGCAATCTTAATCATTCAGTGTTTAGATCTAAAGACAACATCTTAATCATTCAGATGTCCATATGCTTAATCTAAATGTAATTAAATGCCTTCTTATAATTGACTAAATATAAAAATTTCTATTTTATACAGTTTGTTGGTCGGACATTTTTACTTGTCCTTTGAACCATTCAATCATTTCATAATTAATTAAATAAAAATAATCATATGTCACTTTCGCACAATATATTAATTTGAATTTCAAACACGGATATGTAGACATTTTGAAACTTCAAATTAAAGCAATTAATCACAACGTCCCAAGAAGATGTTATATATACACGCTTCATACTCGGTCACTCACTCCATTTCCATCCTCTTATTTTTCCCTTCTCTTTCTCTTCCACCATTCTTTTTTTTTCTAAGCCCCAAAGGGGCCAAAACCTTGAACTATGAGCAGAAAAAGAAAACTCAGGGACATTATAGGTGTTATCAAAGACCAAGCTTCCCTTATCAAAGCCAACTTATCAATCCAACGCACCGTTTCATCAATCCAAGTCGCGGTCATACGCGCCACCACACACGCCTCCGGATCTCCACCACGGAACCACCTCATCTCCGCCATCATCTCCGCCGGGGACCACTCGCTCCCCGCCATATACGCGTGCAACGAAGCCATCATGGACCGCCTTCACAGGACCCACAATTCGTACGTTACCCTAAAATGCCTCTTCATATTCCATAACATTATGGCTAAAGGTTCACTATTATACAAAGATCATGTATCCTTTTTCCCTTCTTCCGGTGGCCATAATTCGCTAAATCTTTCCGGATTTTACGATAAATCCGACGTCGAAACGCGACAACTCTCGTCGTGGGTCCGGTGGTACGCTAATGTCCTTGAAAGCAACATGATAACGTCTAGGGCTTTAGGTTCTTATATTTCCCCTTCGTCAAGATTATCGATAAACTTCGATAAAATTGAGAATTATAAAGAAAATATTGTTTTTTCTAATTTCATAACGGAAATAAAATCGTTGGTGTGCATGGTGGAAGGAATTTGTGAAGCGCCAGAATCACAATATTGTCAAAAAATTGACCTAGTGCATGAAATTATGATATTAGTCGCGGAAGATTATCGGTCAACTCAGTACCATATAATGATTAGACTCGTTGAGTTTGCGGGCCGAGTTTCAATATTGAGTTACTTGGATTTGTCCGAGTTGATATTGTGTCTGACGAGTCTTGAAGGATGTAGGAAAAAGTTGAATGAATTGTTTATAAGAAGAAAAAATGATTTATTTTGGGAAATGGTTAGTCAAAAGAAAATGGAAATGGAGAAATTGAAATATGAAAGGGAAAGACAGAGTTTTTTATTATGGAATGTTGATGAGAATTCTGATGAGTTAACTTGGTCATCCCAAAGACTTTTGTTTGCTGCTGCATACAAGTCAATGGGGGACATGTAATCACTGTCGGCCATAAGCCCAATTGGTTTAAAATAGTTTTGATATGGTTTTCATGTGAAAATTAGGGTTCATTTTGTGTATATTATTAAACCCTTTTGCTGAAGCTTATGATGCTCTGTTCTGTACAAAGTTTGTCAATGCTCCAGCAAGGACTCAATGTGAATACAAATAATTTGATATAGATGCCTGTGTTATCTAGCTTTTTGGAGCAAATAAATGAAATTCACGAGATGATAAATTTCATTAGTTTGCTACAGGAATAGAATCATTTGTTTTTGCTTTTTGGTGTTTGGATTTTTAACTATTAATTAATTAATGATATATCTTATTTACTGATAGAACTCCAATAATTGAGTGTTCCGAGTACTGTAGGATATATAATATGTCCATAAAAAGAAGTATGTATGATGTATAGGAGATACATCATCTAGTTGGAGGGGCACTACAGTTAAAATTGCACATAAATGCACAAAGGACTTGCTCTGATTTTTTTTATATCGACTCGATCTGGGGCGGATTTAGGTGTTGGTGAGGGTGTCTCAGCAAAAACTTACACTGTATAGTTAGGGTATTTTTTTTTTATGTTTATATGCATATATATTAACTTTTGAACACCTCGAACCAATGCAAAAAGCTAGCTCAAGTGGTCCACGGTGTTCAAAATTATCTCCAACATCCCAGATTCAACCAGCAACGGAAGAGACCCTGAGACAGACGTGGAGGTAAGGCTTGGTACTCAGGTCATTCCAAAAAAAGAAAGTTTCAAGTACTTAAGGTCTATTATCCAAGGGAATGGAGATATTGATGACGATGTCACACATTGTATTGGGGCAGTGTGAATTAAATGGAGGCTCGCATCTGGAGTCTTGTGCGACAAAAAGGTACCACCAAAATTTAAAGGCAAGTTCTATAGGGTGATGGTTAGACCGACTATGTTGTATGGGGCGGAGTGTTGGCCAATCAAGACTTCACACATACAAAAGATGAAAGTTGCGGAGATGAGGATGCTGAGATGGATGTGTGGGCATACAAGGAGAGATAAGATTAGAAATGATGATATCCGGGAGAAAGTGGGAGTGGCCTCGGTGGATGATAAGATGCGGGAAGCGAGGTTGAGATGGTTCGGGCATGTGTAGAGGAAAGACACAGATGCCCCAGTGCGGAGGTGTGAGAGGCTGCCTATGGACGGGTTCAGGAGGGGTAGAGGTAGGCCGAAGAAGTATTGGGGAGAGGTGATTAGATGGGATATGGCGCAAGTGCAACTTACTGAGGACATGACCTTAAATAGGGGGTTGTGAAGGACACAGATTAGGGTAGAAGAGTAGTAGGTACTCGAGCGTAGTCCTATTTTTGCTTACAAATTGATGTAGTGTTATTATTGTAGGCCCGATTAACATATCACTTATATGCACAATATTGTTTTATAATCCATTGTAGTTTAATTTTTGCTGCTATGTGTTCTTTAATGTATTTTGTCTAGCTTATTTAGGTGTGTTAGATACTGCTCCCTCTTATTCGAGTGCATTTTATACTGCTTTAATTCCTTATCGGAGTCTGACCGTTTCTCTTGATTTACTCTTTACTTTTTCTTTTTTTTTGCTTTGTTTTGAGTGCCTTGCTTGTGATTATGCTTTGTCTTGAGCCCGAGGGTCTCCCGGAAGCAGCCGCTTTACCTAACAAGGTGGACGTAAGGTCTGTGTACACTCTACCCTCTCCAGACCCCACGGTGTGAGATTTCACTGGGTATGTTATTGTTGTTATCTCATATTCAATTCTCAGGGACAACATTATTTTTTTTTAGTGAAAATTCTAAATCCGCTGCCGGACTCGATTGCTTGAAAGAATCTGGGCTTAAAGCCATTAAGCCAATATGACATGTTTTTTCACCACCCTCTATCGTACTGAACTTGATTCAAATTATGGCTTTATGACTGTGAAAACTATCCGCGGGGCATAGATGTAATGAGTTTAACTACAGCTGCATATGTTAATCACAACTCTTACTTTATATCAAATAAACAAATTAGGATAATGTTCATCACAATAAAAGATGTCATCAAATACTTTAAGGGTATTTAGTTGATTAGTATCATAAGTTTGTTGGAAATTTGCCTTTGGCGGGGAGATGCGTCCACCCATCTTTGATAAATTAAACACTAGTGTTCTGCATGTTGGAGGCTTTGTCTCTTCGCACATGCATGATCTACGAAGTGAGTAGATGACCGTAGGGCCAAGAATCGTCAAATTTCGTTGAGAAATGAAAGAGATATTGGTCCACGAAGTGAGGTGTTTGAGGCATAGAAATGTGGTGTAGGACAAATCTACCACATCAGTGGGAATAGGAAGAATTGCTCTCTATATAAGTCTCTAATTGGTAAAGGGTTTGGGACCCCAAGGGGTATCTCATGTGTTTAAAGGAGGGAAGACCTAGATATGCTTGGGTTCAAGGCTAAGCCCACACGCGCGCCGTCGCCGCCCGCCCGTCCCGTCCGGGTCACGGGCTGCGGGGACTTTCTGATATTATCTTTTTGGACCAGAGAACTCTGCCAGATGTACAGTTTGATCCCTGAAGTTTCATATGTACAATTTGGACCTGAATTCTTTCTTATGTACAGTTTGGTCCCTGAAGTTTCAATATTTACAGTTTGGTCTCCAGAGTTTCTGGAAAGTTGACTGTAGGGTGACCGAACTTTCTGCCTTCCATTGGACTGTTTTATGGAGCATTAATCAGACATTATTTGGCTGATTAACTCCTCCATTTTCACCTTCATTCATGTCTATTAAGCAACATCCTTCAATGGCCATTAACAACTATTTCTCGGCTGTTTTAATGCCCTCCTAATGGTCATTAACAGTCATATTTTGGGCAGTTGTTTAGCCCCTCCTCCATGCTATATATTGAGCCTCCTTTTGCTCAATTCAGTGACGAAAAAGACACAGAAAAACAGACTGAAAAACAGGCAAAAACAGTCACGAAAACAGTGGCCAAAAACTGCTCGAAACAGTGACTGAAATTCAGTGAAAAACAGTGACCAAACCCTCACATATACACAAGATATACACTACAGAGACACTATATATACAGAGACAAAAGAGAATAGTAAAGAGAAACTCTTCCTTCTTATTCCATATCTTCAGCAAGTCGATTCATATTTGTTTTCTTCGTCAGGCTCAACCTATTGGCTTTGTAGCGTTGAGATTAAAGTATTGTTTTATCTTGGGAGACTATTGCCCGCTAACGTAAAAGCATATATACGGGGCAATCTTGTCTTAAGGACAGAGGGCTATCACTCGACTCAACACACAACGTTGTAATCATCCAGATTTAGTTGTTTCTTGATTTCAGGTTATCAAGATTCAAGACACAACAAGCTTGCGGCAGTTTTGAAGATTGGCCTATTTGTTCAACAAGATTCAATTTCTGAATATTGAATATTTGTTTATCTTTTCGAATACTTGTAATAATAATTTACTTTCCGTACCGCTTTATAAAGTGCAATAGAGTACAAACAAAGTTATGGTACAAGTTACGCTCCACTGTGGGCCTCATTGTTAGCAACAACGGACAACCTGGGGACTGAGTACTATACAATTCCCGTTAATTCCAAAATGTCAGCTACTCCAACATGATCTTATATTCTTCTGACAATAAGGATATTAAATTCCCATAAATCTGCAAAATAAACGATTTAACGTGTGATCTTATATTCTTGGCAAAACATATTGTTTGCATAACTATATCCGAAATATGGAGTTCACACTCCAACTAATTCGACGACCTATTACCCTATTATTGTTATTTAAAGTGAAATTAATATCACCCAAAAAAATTGATGCGGCAAAAAAATAATAGAAAAGAAATATAAGCACATTGAAATTTAAATTACAGAAAAAAATAGAAATAATATATATATATATTATCCATCTTCAAGCTTCAACCCCTCTTCTCTTCTTCTTCATTGATTTTCCGGCGAGGTGAGGGATTTTATTTTAGAGCGAAGGAAGAGAGATGATGACAGAGACAGAAAACAAGCTTGAGGGTCGGAATTTTCCCGGCAAAGATCCGGCGAAGTGTCACGAAAATATAAAGTTCGGTGGTCGGAAAATTTTCTGGCAAGTTAGAATCAGTTATGGTTCATTGCTCACAATAAATACTGATAATCAAATTGTTCTTTGCATTACTATCCTAATCAACAAAAAATGATTGAGATATTTTTATTGAAGGTGGTGGTGTTTTAATTTTTGGTGGTGGATCAGGTGAGGATGGTGAAATTGACGGTGTCATTGTGGTATGGTGGTGATGGTGAAATTGGGTTATAATGCTGTGATATTTGTGGTGATAGTGAAATTAATAGCGATGATGCGATTCTTCTTTATTGATTTTTCGGTTGGTGTAGAGAAATCAATGGTGGTGTGATGAGTCTTCTCTACTAATTTTCCGGCAAAGTCTAAGTGATATGCGTAAAGAATGGATCTTGAGCCTAACTCAACCTCAAAAGCTAGCTTGTAAGGTGAGTATTGTCAAGTCCATATAAGGAGTCCATGTTCCCATTCCATTGCCGATATAGAACTCTTAACACTCCCCTGCATGCCAAGACCTCGTTAATTAGAGCGTGAACAATATAATTTGGGGGTCCAACATCGATGAACAAAGAATTGGAATGAACCTGACTCTTATACCATATAAGAATGTATCTTGGGCCTAACTCAACCTCAAAAGCTGTTTTTCTCAATATTCTTCTTCCACAAATGTGGTTAATATACACTACAATTAAGTAAATGATAAAGAGAAGATCATGTCTAATTATCTTCCCAAGATAATGCTAATATCCCTATTACCATATATAAATGATAATACACTAGTTACAATAATAATTATTATTAATAACAATATTAATAATTATTATTCTATCACTCCCCCCGCAGTCGAAGCGGGAGACAAATGGATGCTGAGACTGCCCCAAAAATCTTCAAATAGTACCAGCGGAAGACCTTTAGTAAAAATATCTGCAATTTGATGGCGCGATGTGACGTGTAGCACCCACACTTGCTCGCGTGAGACTTTTCACGGACAAACTAGATATCCAACTCAATATGTTTTGTGCGTTGATGATTGACTGGATTTCCAGACAGGTAGATGTCACTAACATTATCACAATACACCAATGTGGTTTTCGGAATTGGGCAGTGGAGCTTAAGAAGAAGATTTTGAAGCCAACATGATTCAGACACAACATTGGCAACACCTCGGTATTCTGCTTCGACACTGGATCTGGATAATGTGGCCTATCTTTTTGAGGACCAAGAAACCAAGTTATCACCAAAAAATATACCATAACCTAAGGTGGAGCGTCTGGTGTCTGGCAGCCTTCCCAGTCGGCATCTGTGTAGGAGACAAGTGCGGAAGTGGACGATGGATATAAGTGCAAGCCATATTCAAGAGTACCCTGTATATATCGTACAATGTGTTTTAGAGCATGCATATGATCATCCATCGAATTATGCATGAAAAGGCACACTTGTTGCACAACATAAAAAATATCCGGTATGATTAAGGTTAGCTACTACCTTGCTGCAAGGCTCCTGCCACGCTGCGGCAGAGTGTCGGATCGGCAAAAGGCTTGCCGGAAGATGCACTCAATTTGGACTTAGTGTCTACCGGAGTTGCTGAGGGTTTACAGGAGGACATGTCAGCTCATTCAACAATCTCTACTACATATTTCTTTTGGGAGAGAAACAAACCACCTACATGTCGTGTCATCGCTATGCCTAAAAATAGTGTAGCAGTCCGAGGTCCTTCATTGCAAATTCAGAGCCAAGCTGTACATGATGGACTTTCGAAGAGCATCTGATGAGGCAGTCAATATAATATCATCCACATATAAGAGAAGATAAACAATATTATTACCATAGCGATAAATAAACAGAGAGTGATCAGAACAGCTGTTAGAAAAACCAATATGTGAAACAAAATCCGCAAACCACGTGTACCATGCCCTGGGAGCTTGCTTCTGCCCATATAATGATTTTTTGAGAAGGCACATATGATTGGGATAATTGGAGTCCCTATATCCCAAATGTTGGTACATGTACATTGTTTCATTTAGTTGGCCATGAAGAAAGGCATTTTTGATATCTAATTGATGAAGTGGCCATCCCTTTAAGAGAGCCAAACTAAGTACTGTTCGGATAGTCACTGGTTTGACCACCGGACTGAATGTCTCACCTCAATCCACGCTAACACGTTGTGTCTTACCATCACCTATAGACAGACTTTATGCCGCTCAAAAGTACCATCAGATTTTTCTTTGTGACTGAAATTCCACATAAACCGAATTATATTAGCATGAAGGGGACGAGGTACCAATTTCCACGTCCTATTTTTAATAAGAGCATTAAATTTATCACCCATAGTCATTTTCCAATTCAGGTCATGGAGAGCAGACACATGATTATAAGGTAATGATAATTTTGAGACTTGAGTGTGCAGGCTATATTTGGCGTTGGGTTTGACAATGTCGTGTTAACTTCGGGTGACGGGTCGCGAGGCCGGAAATGGAAGTGGGCTGAGAGGATGATTTGAATTCCCGGAACTAGTCTTGTTTGAAATTGGGCCAACGTTTCTTGCAGCAGTAATTGGGCCCAGTGATGGTAACAATGGCCCAGTTTGCTGGGCAGTGTGGTCCCGATTTTGGGCCTCTGTTCCGTGGGACAGTTCACCCAAATGATTTGGGCTGGCCGAAATAGTAGCTATGGGATGTTGTTGGACCACTGTTTCGGGGCCCAAATTATAAGGGTTGGCCGAAACTGAGACAGTGGGCTGTGAAAATTGTTGGGTCAAATACAGGGATATATCATCATCTTGAAAATCATAGGTAAGTGGTCTGGACTTATGTATTTTGGAAAATGGGAAATTTGTTTCATCAAAGATGACGTGACGACTTATAATGATTTTATTGGAGGATAGGTCGTAACACTTGTAACCTCTATGATTTGAAGGATAACCCAAAAAATGCAAGGAGTAAACTGACCAGAATTTCTGCCGCCGCCACCGGAATTCCGGTGGCCCCCATTCTTGTTATTTCCTCAATTTCTTCCCAGATTTTTATCACTATTTCATCATTTTTGTCCTTAATTTTGTTGTGTAGGTTCGAAATTAGTAGCATTTTCATGTGTTGGGGTGGCAATCATGACAGAGTTTGATACGGTTGCGGCCTTTTTAACAAAACCCGCCTCTTCAAGAATGAGCATAGAGCTGGCTTGATAGAAAAGTGGGAGAGAATTGCTTTGTCAGATATGTGTTCCCACGCCACTATATGCGTCGGTAAGTCCGACAACTAGTTGTAGAACCAATTGGTTGTTAGTGACCGGAGAACCAACATTTTTGAGTTGATCCGACAATACTTTTAGGCGTTGACAATATGCCGACGCATTCGAAAAATCCGCCATATAGGTGGTGTTGAATTCTTTCTCCAATGTGACAGCGCGAGAATTTTTGTTGTCTTGAAAAATATCCCCCAAACGATTCCAGGCTTCCATTGCCGTAGAGTCGGGTTCCATTATTGTGTGCAACAAATCATGAGAGATAGTTGCATAAATCCATGAGAGAATTGTGGCATCAAGTGTTTCCCATAGTTATTTGTCATCATCTGTTGTTAACTCCTTTCCTTTTTCATTTTCCGGCGGGATAATGTGATGAATAATCCGGTGGGAACGGCAACAAATTTTTAAAAGTTCCGCCCAAGTATCATAGTGAACATTTTTCATTTCAAAAGTGATGAAAATATGTGTTTTGATGTTAGAAACGGTAAGGGTGGGGTGGAAAGTGGATTTGGAGTAAGACATTGTTGACAGGAAAAAGAAGAACAATAATGGAGAATTACAAAAAATGGAGGAAGAGAGGTCGGCCGGTTGTGCTTGGAAGGAGGGGGGCGAAAATTTGGAGGTGATTTGTTTAGAGTAGGATTTTCTCCTAATCTTCCGATACCATGTAAGAATATTAAAGTAATTAGAATGTTTTCCTCAATATTCTTCTTCCACAAATGTGGTTTATATACAACTAAACATGCTACAATTAAGTAAATGATAAGGAGAAGATCATGCCTAATTATCTCCCAAGATAATGCTAATCTCCCTAATGAATATTTTACATCCTACCATATATAAATGATACTACACTAATTACAATAATAATTATTATTAATAACAATATTAATAATGATTATTCTATCAATATGTACTAAAGGAGATGAAGAATTTGAATGTTTATTTATGTATTAACAATGGAGAAGAAGAAGAAAATTGGTTCCTTTTTGGAATAAGAAATGGGTCTTTCAAGGGAAGAGCTATTAGAGGTAAAAATGGTAGGAAAAGGGTGAAAAAGAACAGAAAAATACACATGTAGATTTGTAATGACATGACAGGCGCGTGAAAATCACGTTTGCACCATGTGACTAGTTTTGTACGTTCGAGGGGGTATTAGTTCCACTTTAAATAACAACATGGGTAATAGGTCGCCGAATTAGTTGGAGCCTGAACTCGATTTTCGGGTATAGTTCAGGGTGCAATCCGCCTAAGGTTTCATGAGTTTGGGCAAAAGTGATTTTGATGATGGGTTGGTTTGGACTAGCTCAAGTTGATCCATCATAAATCAGCAGCTCAAATGAACCCATGATGATGCCCAAACTTGACTCACAAAAATGCTCAATCTTAACGATTAGAGCTCCACTCTAGATTAAGATTTTTGTTTATAAATAATTATTTAAAAAATTCTTTATTATTTCGGAGCAATAAAAAATACACCAACACACCCCAACCACACACCACACTATCCATCCACCCTACCCCTCCCCTATACCAACCCCCACCCAAGCACGGAACCACCCTCACATCTCTGCCCCCTACCTTGCCTACTTCACCCACCCCTACCTCCCTACCACCCCTACCCACCTCTACCCCACCTACCCATCTACCTCCACCTCCCGCCCCTACCCCTACCCCCACCCCCACCCCCACCCCCACTTGCCCTACCCCATTCTCAAATTTCTATTTCATATTTTTTTTACTTTTATAAATAATTTATAAAAAATATGAAATTTTTTCTTACCTCCCCCCTCCTACCCACAACTAAAAATCATTTCTTACCTCCCCCTACTGCCCTAACCCCCACCTACCCCCTCCACCCCATCATCAAATTTCTATTTCATATTTTTTGTTACTTTTATAAAAAAAATTATTAAAAATATATTAAAAAATCTTACCTCCCCCCTCCACCCCCACCCCATGTCCTACCCCATCCTCAAATTTCTATTTCATATTCATATTCATATTCTTTTTACTTTTATAAAAATATTATAAAAAATATGAAATTTTTTCTTACCTCCACCCCATGCCCTACCTCCATGCTCAAATTTCTATTTCATATTTTTTTACTTTTATAAAAAAATTATTAAAAATATGATTTTTTTTTCTTACCCCCCCCCCCCCTCCAAACCCCCTTGCCCTCCCACACCACCCCGAAGTTTTTATTTTATATATTTATTTTACTTATATATAAAATTTTATTAAAAATGAGAAATTTTTCGTACCACATCACCCAACCCCCCCTCCCCAAATTTTCTATTTTATATATTTATTTTACTTTTATAAACTTTTTATAAAAAATGAGAAAACTTTTCTTACCCCACTACCCAGCCCCCCCTTCCCTCCCACCCATTATTTTATATATTTGTTTTGTTTTTATAAAAAATGAAAAACTTCTTTAACATATTATTCATATTTCAAAAATAAATATATGAAAAAATCAAATATCATACAAAATAAAATAAGATCATAAAAGACAAGTTTGAAATTTGTAAAAGTAATCGGTCAAGTTGGACAAGTTAGGTTATGACCCATCATTTTAACTCATCTTGACCCGCCCATCTTAGCCCATGTAAGCTTTGGGCGAGTTGGGTATTAACACATCTATTAATTCAGCTCATCTTGATCCATCCAACTTCAGCCCAAACAGCCCATCTGACCCCCTTAATCGGCGACTCCAAAACCAACCGGATGACAGAAACTATTCCAGGAAACTACTTACTTCGTTCCTTTTTACTTAGTGGTCAATTTATTAAATTAACCTTATTAAGATTGACTATATACTTTATGTAGTTACTTAACGATAAGACTAAATAATGAAAGATAATAAATCTCTCTCTTGATTCGTTAAAATGAATAAGTTTAAAAAATAAGTATAAAGGACAAATAGGAAGAAACAAAAGGAGTACGTAAATGCAAAATGGAGAAACTGAAAAGCAGGAAGCCTTCTTAAAGGATAAGTATCATTTAAATTTGGGGTTATTTCATGCCAATTGCCCAGCAAGGAAATGCTGTGAATTTGGTCCAATTTTGCATTAATTAGAAAGGGAAAAGAGAGATAAGAAAACTACAATTTCAGGTGGGAATAGGTGGGATTATATATAGATATATAATTTACGCCTTTGAGGGGGGAATAAATAGGTGGAATTATTTCACCACATGGTGTGGTAATTGGTAAAAACTTAAAATGGCAAACTATCATGAGAAAATTATTTTTCTGATTTCAAGATATTCATTTCTTAGAGAATTAAAATATTTTGACTAATTAAACATGAATTTTTTTGTCATCTTCTTTTGTTTTGGCTTGGATAACACAGAAAATATAAACATTAAATTTGAAAAAACAAATTTTATTAGTGGCATTCAAGTTTATTGTCTCCTTACTATCCCGACGCCTCTAACCCTCACCCCTTGACCATGCCATCACCCTCGATCTGGACCCCCACTCCCCACCCATAATGTTTTCCTAAATATGTATAAGAGCTCTTGAGACTTTTTTTTTCTTATTTATCAAACATTAAAAAATAACATAAAATATTTTCCTTCGTGCCAACACACACTTTGATGAAAAAGTAACATTTAGTCCATATCAAAGTTAGAGCGAATCCTAAATCAGGGTATTTGGCCCGGTTCAAATGCATATATAGTTCCTTAAAAAGATAGCTTGATTCCGTAATTGCCGTTACACGAATTTTATGAAGTAATTACAGCCCAAATTTATTCTCGTGTCATTTTTATTGCGCGGATTTCCTTCAAACGCAATGGTCTTTAGTTTTCCCCCCACATATCCGTAGTCTTTAATTTTTCCTCTACTATTTATTTTTAAAAAGTATCCAGGTCTATTTTGCAAGACATAGTCTCTATAATAATTATTTTGTCTCGCACGGCATAACTTATGTAGGAATTAAGTATGCGACATAATTTTATAGTAAATTTTTTAAATTATGTTGAGTGTTGAAAATTATGCCTTATCCGACATAGTTTGCGTGGATATTATGATACATATGTTGAAGTTAAACGCTAATTATGCCGTCGAAATATGAAATTATACCTTTTTCATATTATGTTGAGTGTTGGAAACTATGTCTTATCCAACATAGTTTGTGTGGATGTTATGATACATATGTTAAAGTTAAACGCTAACTATGCCTTGCAAAATTATAACTATGACGCATCAAAAATAATGAAGGGCAAAAATTAAAGAACACAAATGTCACGACCCAAAATCGTAGGGTCGCGACGGGCACCCGGATCCCACCCGCCGGGTACTGCTAATCATACAATGACCTAATCATAATTAAATACGGACTAAGTCGAAAGACGTGTATGTGAAATCTTTATCCAGAAAACCAACTTACATATATTTACATACCATACCAGGGCCGACAAGGCCACACATGACAACTAACCATAGGACACCTGTCTACAAGCCTCTAAAGAATACACGACATCACAAGGATGAGACGGGACCCCGCCATACCCATATGCGTATGCAAAAATATTGTACCATGACCAGACTGCAACTCTGAAACAAATAGAGTGCTCCAACATCAGCTGAACTAGCAACCTACTAGCGTGAACCGTTATCCCTTTTAACTGAACCTACAGGCATGAAACACAACGTCCCCCGATAAAATGGACATCAATACGACTGATGTACTGAGTATGTCAGGCATGAACAATAGTGTAACAGGGATATATCAACAACAGAAACAGAAACAACTGATCAGCAGTAAATGCATCTGAGGGCCCTAATACATATGCCTAAATGTTATGCCCAATGCAGTATACATATCCATCGGTCTCATCGGGCATCTCCCTTACCATAACAGCCTATGTGGGCACCATACCACATAATGGTTACTGAATGTATGCATGATGCAAATGCGGTATATATATGTTAGTGTTGCGGATCGTGTAACCCGTCCCAATATATGTTAGTGTTGCGGATCGTGCAACCCGTCCCAATAAGCCACACAGGCATCACATCACATCATCACATCATATTGGCCTCTTAGGGCTCTTTTGTGATAGTCTATACCAGTTGCAGGTGGTGTGCGTATATAACGCCTTTCCCTTCCCCCATATCCCCTAAATATATAATATTTACCATATAGTAGTGTGCATAGCAGCAGTGGGTCCAGGGTAATATATGAATGCAATGCAAATGAATATGCATGAATAACATTAAAATACCCCGAGTGACATAATATCCTTGCACCTTTGGCTAACACGGTGATTATCAACACATTTTCTGTATGCCTCAATAAGGACTTAGGAACATATCTAGACATGCTTTTAGCATAGGAATCGATAACATGAATATTCTTAGCTACTAGGAGTAGAATAAATTATGGAGCAATATCATGGTTATATTTCGTTACACGGAACATGTAAAAAGAAAGAAATAATTCGCCTTAACATACATTGATAATAACGGAACCTTCATCTTTTAACTAATTACCTACTAGAACGAGAAATTGGACAATTTGGTATTTCTTGAAAAGTATTTGGAGAATACTTTGTTTAACCCCACTGCTGAACGTTTTCTCCTCCAAAGCAAAATGAATTTTAACTAAAATGAATTGGTTGATGGTTGCTGTAAGAATTCAATTATTGCTGCTCTAATTCCTAACGAAAATGATATGGAACTTTGGTGATTCGTTTCTGGTCTTTATCACACAGAATGAAATGTTAGCTTTTAACAATTCTTAAGCACACAGATGTGCTTCACGTGAAATCCCCTTTTAATAGATGCCTTAGATAAAGCATTTAATGTAGGCTATAATTTGGTCTCCCACTAAACTTAGTCTACACGCTTAGGTTGCCACCTTAATAGTAAATTAATCTTAGTCACTCTAGGACCAATTATTACAAGGTTACACGTGCAATACTCCACTAATCTTGTCCCTCATTAATAATTAATCAATTACATACATAATTAATTTCGTGATCCCAATTCACTTAAATTCAGATAACTTACAAAATCTTCTTATACTCAATGTCATAATTCCCATAATATGACACTAATTCATAATCTCTTTATGGATACACAACCATTATTATTAATTCCCGTCGTCCCACTTCTTACGCCCAAAACTATTTCGGGAATTTATCCTTTTATATGTCAAGCTCTTTATTAGCATACGTAAATATAACATAAATTTTTCCAACGCTCGGGTCTATTTACATACGCCTAGCGATTTTACATACGCTTAACGATTCAAACCGTGACCCGAAAGTACGGGATGTTACAACAAATTTGAAGGGGGAAAATTAAAGACCACCCCAAAATGGGGACATTTGTGTGAATGTCCCTTCTGGTGTTAAGCATAAACTTCACAAAATAAGCTCATTTTCATTGATCTTGTTCCCAATTAAAACTTGAACCCATGAAGTTTGTTGGCATGGCATCCTCCCAAGTCCCATAAATGAAAAATTAATCGGGGAATATGAAGTGAAAATGCATTATAAATTATGTACCATTACTTGTCTCTGCCAAACTTGTCTCTAAACAAAACCACCATAAAAGTACTTTTAACATTTTTCAAAAGTTGTCATAGTTTTGAGCTTTAGACTTGATCATAGAATCAAGGCTATCTAGGCTGACTTTCCACCATTAGTATGATATGTGCTATTTTCTCTCTTTAATATAATTATTTCATAGGTTTAGTCATCTTGTTCTCATACACTTTTGAACTTGTCAACTTGACTTACTACTCGCACTAATCTTAATTTTATCTATAATATTCATTGAACAAAAATTCCTTCCACAAAAACAGCATGGTTGTTTCTTAAAGAATAATTAGCAAAGAAGCAAAAAAAAAAGTTACCAATCTTGACCAGAAAAAGAAAATAATCATCTACAAATGAACTGGAGGAGGCTCCGACCACTTTTGAACATGCATTCTAGCTTTTTCAGCCTGCCAAAAAATGCACAACAATATTAAATTATAAATTGTTATAGTTGAGATATTTACGGTTATATCAAAGGAGAAAAAAAGGGGGAAAACAAGCTCCAGAATTTTGCATTTTCCTTGAAAAAGATATTAATTACCTCTTTTTCCCAATCACAACGATACGTTATAAAAGCCAGTATTATCGTCTGCAAAGCTGTCCCTCCAAAAATCATTCCTGCCCACATGCCCTACTTTCCAATTTTTATTTATAAGTAAGCACAAAATAAACTCTAATGCCATGTTTATGGACCATGAGTGTGTGATGGCAATAAATGAATGCCGATATATGCCATGTTTATGAACCATGAGTAGTTAAAATTGTCAGCATCCGCAATGTGAATCAACAACCCTTAACATAGGAGAAAAACACACTTATTTTCTTAAGACTTACTCCCTTGGTCCCAATTATTTATGTAATATAGTTTGACTAGGTACGGAGTTTAAGAAAGTAAGGAAGACTTTTGAAATTTGTGGTCGAACACAAGCCATAAATATTTGTGTGATTATAAATCATTTCATTAAGGGTAAAATAGAAATTTTTAAGTTAAATTATATATAAATATAGAAATGTATCATTCGTTTTGAGACAAACTAAAAGGAAAAGTGTATCACATAAATCGGGACAGAGGGAGTAATATATATGAAAGATTTTATGTTGTTGAAAAGAAAATGAAAGATTTTATGTCTCATGCCTTGACAGTTTATTAAATAGTATTTACACATTAAGATCACTTATGCCATAATTAAGAGCAAAATTTTATGATAAATATTAGTAATTTATTAATTTGTAACTATGATAAAAATGGTAAGTAATTGCTAAGAAACAAAGAGACCAACATACCTCAAGACCAGTGTGGAAAACCATACCCATAAAAATTCCAAGAGGGACTCCAACAAGGTAATAGCAACCTAGATTAATATAAGCCACTTTTGATTGCCATCCTGATCCAACTGCAACCCCTGTAATAAACAAGGCATCTCTATTAGAAAAAAGTTTTAAAGTTTACATTATCATCAGTGTATATAAGTTAAATTAACTATATATTATATTTGGAATAAAAAAGTAATGTAATTACCGGATAAAACAGGTTGAACACTGTTTAGAAGAATGGTAAATGCAAGAAGGTAAGAGATCTTCTTGACAGCTTTTAGCACATCAAAGCTTGATGAGAAGATTAGAGCAAATTTATCTTGAAATATCATGATTAGCACACAAAATATTAGCCCAATCATGGTGGATTGTACCACTGATACCGCTGTTGCGAAGTTTGCCGCCTTTCCTCTTCCAGCACCTAGCTCATTTGCCACTCTCACTCTGAAAAAATAAGTTAGTGACTTTAGTATAATAAAGTGAAAATTGAGTGACTATCCGTGAAATAATGCTATAGTTATAGCACAAGCATGCAGGAACTTTTCCAACTTATGATAGTAAATAGTTACCAACTTAATTAACCAATTCCAGATGATAATTTATGTTTTAGCTTAAGTGTTCACTCTTTAAGGACTTTTTAACATGTCAAATTCTATAATCACTTATCATAAGTAGAAGTCCATTAAAGGAGTACAGATAGATAGGAGTAGCTGTGATGAGCGTGATCGATGGAGAAAAATATACTTTCTCATAGACTAGAAATCTTGTACTTATACCGTTGCTTTTACGCACATAAATCTGAAATGAACGAGAGTAGGTAGACTTCTAAAAAGTAAGCTTTAATTTGAATATAGCCCAAGTAATAGCAAACACAAAGAACCCTACAATACACGAATAATCCTCTTGTCTGTACCTTTCAGGCTCAATTGACTGCTAACCTACTAACCCTAGCAGATGATAACAAATTCATCTCCTTCTCCGTTTTGGTTTTGTAAAGAATAAATTTTGGGTCTAACTCAACCCCAAAAGCTAGCTTGTAGGGTGAGGATTGTCCAAGTCCATATAAGGAGTCCATGTTCCCATTCCATATTCAATGTGGGACTCTTAACACTCCCCGCACGCCCAGACCTTGTTAACTGGAGCGTGAATAATAATTTGGGTGCCCAACATCGGTGAACAAAGAATTGGAATGGATCTGGATCTGATATGGATCTTGGGCCTAACTCAACCCCAAAAGCTAGCTTGTAGGGTGAGGATTGTCCAACTCCATATAAGGAGTCCATGTTCCCATTTCATATCCGATGTGGGACTCTTAACACTATGTGAACTTTCTGTGTTGCTTCGTGAAGAGAAGAAGAGAGTTAAATGGTTGTGGTGGCCATTAAAGGCAAATTGAGAAGCAGCAGACCAGATGAGTAGATAAGAGAAGTGAGAGACTCGAACTTGAGGTGTGTATACTTAAATCTTAACCTTCATTGCTTCAATCCACCTTCTGTCTTTGGCAGCTTCTGAATAATTGCATGGTTTAGTGTCAACAGAAACTTGTGCCACAAAGCCTTGGTAACTGGATGACAGTCCTGTATAACTCAATCCTGCAAATATATAATATAAACAACTAGTGGAACTCTGCTGTGTAATGTAATCTTTATGCCAAATGGGAGGTCTACTAGTCCTTGTAGACTTCCTAATTGTAGGTTCATGTGCTGTTGTTCCCTCCATCGTGTCTATATCTTGATGATCATGATTATGACCAACAGTAGTAGTATCTCTATCAGCAGAAATGTCAGCATCTTGACCTTCTGGATTGCTATGTGCGATCTTAATACTCTGAGGGTGTACTAGATCATCAAAACAAAAGTGCTCATGTGATTTTATAAAATCAAGCCCGTCATCAATATCATTCTTAAAAGGAAATTGATGATGGGCTTGATTTTAATATATGTCTATGTTTTCTTTCCACTACACCATTTTGTTGTGGTGTGTATGGGCAAGAACTTTCATGTATTACACCATATTGTTGAAATAATTCCTTACAACTATGATTTAAAAACTCAGTCCCATTATCTGACCTCACCATTTTGATTTTGATATCAAACTGAGTATTCACTTCAACAAAGAAATTTTTAAGCAAGGTAGTCACATCTGATTTCAGTCTCATTAAAAAATCCAAGTTCATCTAGAATAGTCATCCACAATAGTCAAAACATATCTCATCCCATTATATGTTTCAACCTTATAAGGCCCCATATATCCATATGCAGCAATTGAAAAGGTCATGTCTTTCTACTGTACTGACATGTGACAGGAAAAGGCATCCTAGTTTGTCTAGCTAAAGGACACTTCACAATTATGCAAGATGAAATAACTATCATTCTTGAAACATGGAATTTTCCTCAGAACATTCATAGGTACATGACATAACCTTTGGTGCCAAATAATTGCATCTACATGTTGAGTTGCTTCTAAACATTGAGACATATTTTCTCCTTTATTCTGTATGTATAAACACAATATGTACAAACCTTCTTCCTCATTACCAATCGCCCTCACCTTCCCAGATGAGAGATCCTGAAATACACAATATTTAGGAAAAAAAGTAACAATGTAATGTAGTTCCTTTGTCACCTTTGAAACAGACATGAGATTAAACTTGAATCTTGGCACACACAAAACATTTTTAAGAACATCACCTCATCCCAAGTGATAGTCACCAACATGTGAGATTCTAGCTATTTCTCTTGTAGGTAACTGCACCTTTCTGCATTTCTATCAAATTTTTATTCTGTAAGTGTTTCTAATTACTAATCATATGATTAGTTGCATATGTGTCCACAATCCATTTTAACAGTGCCTCTATGTTAATATTAAATGTACCTGTCATATAAGTAATTGCATCAGTTTCTCCAATTCCAGTTTTGTTTTTGAGCAAGTTGAGTAATTGTTGGTGTTGTCTATGTGTGAACTGATTAGTTGTCATCTTCATCTCTTGATGATACTGATATGGCTTGCAGTTTGGCATGATATGTGGTCCCTATGAATAGAACCGTGAATTTGAAAATACTTCATGCTGATGTTGTGTATTTTGTCCAAACTGTTGGTTTTGTGTGTGTCTTGTGTCATGCTGTTGATGTTGTGCTTCACCTCCTTGTCCAGTATCTTCAAAAGACAGACCTCCTCCTGTCACCACATTTGCCTTCCTTGTTTTTCCTTTAAATTTTTCTGGATATCCATTAAGTTTGTAACAATCATCATGTACATGTCCAGTTTTGTGACAAAAGGCACACTTCATCAACTTAAAACAATCTATTTTTAAATGTCCCCTGACATGGCAGAAATCACAAATTGCATTAGGATTATAAGGCTTCTTTTGCTTTGGACCTCCACTTCCATTTCTAGCTGTTGTGAACATGGCAGAAGATTTCATTGTGTCCTAAATCATCCTACTTGTTCCTGCTACTATTCTTTGACTTTTCTCCTGATTGATAATTGCATATACCTAAATACCTAATTTAGATTTTGGCATTTCTTGCATCATTATCACCTGACTCCTTACTTGACCATAACTGTCATTAAGTCCCATAAAAAACTGCAACATTCTATGGTATTGCAGATGATCTACAAACTCCTTGGACTTAGGACAGCAAGCTGGTGGTGGTATGATAGAATCATATTCATCCCAAAGATACTTTTTAAGTCTTGAGTAGTACATAGATACTGAAAGTGTTCCTTGTCTTAATGTGAATATCTCATTGTGCAATTGAAAGGCTCTTTTATCAAATCTATCCTTCAATTCTTCCCATATCATGTAAGAATCAAAGTTGAATAACATTCCAGTGAGCAGCTTTTTGCTCGCATTTCCCATTAACCAGGATACCACAATTGCATTACATCTATCCCATAGTTTAGCTAAATCACCATGAAAAGCCTCTCTCTTCATTGTTCCATCGATGAAGCCTATTTTATTCTTTCATAATAGAGCTAATTTCACTTAGGCCTCAATTGTAATCGTGAT
The DNA here is from genome assembly GCA_034509755.1 of Anisodus tanguticus. Classification (NCBI taxonomy): domain Eukaryota; kingdom Viridiplantae; phylum Streptophyta; class Magnoliopsida; order Solanales; family Solanaceae; genus Anisodus; species Anisodus tanguticus. The sequence goes on along the minus strand of CM067553.1, from coordinate 9,946,649 downwards.
TAACAATTTCAATTTCAATTGCACTTGAAATAAACCGATTTCAGTTTTCTCAATTTTCAGCCATAGACTCTTCAAGATCTTCACTGCATGCGACATAATGTTCTTCAATATGCCCCGATCGATTGCTCTGATACCATGCGAACTTTCTGTGTTGCTTCGTGAAGAGAAGAAGAGAGTTAAATGGTTGTGGTGGCCATTAAAGGCAAACTGAGAAGCAGTAGAGCAGATGAGTAGAGAAGAGAAGTGAGAGGCTCAAACTTGATGTGTGTATATTTGATATATTGCCTTAATGAAAAAAAATGATACAATGTGAATATATATACACCACAATTCATCTAAAAAAACCTATTTATTATACTTCAACTAATTCTCAACAAACTATCAACAAACTTGTAACTAACTCAACTAATATAACAAACTCAACTAACTAAGAATAAAGCTTCCATGTGCTACATCTCATGGCACCTTGGTGCACTTATCTAATTCTTTCACAGGTTTCTATATAAATATTAAAATATACGAGGACATGAATCACTAATTTATCAGTTCAAATTCTAATGTGAATATATTATTAAGGTTCAAAAGTAAACCAAACGACTGACAAGAGTTCGTCTAATCGTCACTATCACTTTGTATATTCCACAAACCAAATGGTACAATAAAGAGACAAGGACATCATTTTCTTAATGTATTGTGTACGTAGTTTATTTAAAGATATACATTTTTCTGTCAATTGTCATGCATCACAACACGTAATTACTTCATTCAGTAGAGACTAGGACAAGTCATGATGTTAGTTAGGTTTGTAACCTTCAATAAAAAATTAAAGCATTTTTTCAGGTCCAAAGGAACTCCCTATGTTTATCTGTTCAAAAGCCAACACCATGTGCATGTCCCATGTATTTGGACTCCCTTAGGTTTATCTTTGCAAAGAGACGTACGTTCGTTAACTTCATTGTTTCTTCTTTTAAAGAAAACATTAAAACATAATTCCGTAAAAGATGAACACTCTTATTCTTACGAGGATATGATAAACTATGATTAGTTTCTCTTTGGCCCGATGTCCGCTGCCTACCTCTAACCCCGACTTATTTGGATTCATGCCGCTAAGGCTAATTTAAGGGAAATCAATTCCAAACAGAATTTTTTTCGTTTTTAAGATTCAAATTCGAACATCTGATTAAGGACGACGGAACCTATCCATCCCACCACAAGACTTTTATAATAGATCATAAATCCGGTCTTTCCCTTATTTATTCTATTCTGAATTCTTTTAAGTTGAACTTTATACATACTTGATTTCATTTTTATACTTATTTTCAACACAAAAGCTATAATTTATAAATTATACTATAATTTATCTCTGATTTGAGACTAATTACTTTTATTTTAACTCATGAATGTCTTATATTTTATTTACTAGTCTTCCCAAAGATAATAGAACATTTAAAATGAAAACAAGACCATATATATAAAAGAAAAGAAAAATACTAATTACCCGGTGGCAGCGAAGAAAGCAAGTGGTATCATCATCTCCCAACCATTAATATTCATGCTGCAATTGATTCACCGAAAAGTATAATAATATATTTATTATAAGAGAAAAATAATAAATATTTATAAAAGATAGAGAAGATACATAAAATCAACCCATTTGTATCGAAAATTCACCTTTGCAATAGTTTTTTATACCCTTTATCTTACTTGACGTGAAATTATTACCCTCTCAATTGATGACTAGGCAGTAGGCAGTGAAAAGAAAAATACTTTTCTAATAGCCCGTAAGAAGCAAAATTCTGAGTTAAAAAGCTGATAAAAGCGACACACGTTATTTTCCAATTGGACAATCAACTAATTACATTAAGATTTTTTATGTGATCTTCTTAATTGCATCAGCCGTCCACCACCATTTTTCTTCCTTTTATCAATTACCTTCAATCATAATTTGCACATTAGAGCAGCTTAGGATTGACAAAATCAAAGTATAAAAGGGTCTCACATAAAAATACATCCTCAATAACAATGAGATTAGTTTGAAGTTGAAAATGAGCGTTAATGGCATGGCTCAATCCGTCATTTTTCTCTCTACACTCCGAATGTATTGGGTTCCCTAATCAGAGGTAATTTGGGGCATGTTTTGACTTTTGAGCCTTGAGATATTTACAAGGCTACAACACTTTCATGGAGGGATGGAACTAAGAATAGAATGTGAAGCTAGGTTAACAACTTTTAAATTCTTTCCAGCCGGAAAAAAAATCATGTTAAGTGATTCCCAGTCCACTTTTGGTTCTGGAAAGGGACCTTTTAGAGAAAACATAGAAGAGGGATGGAGAAAATCTCAAATGGAGACAGGTGGATTCCGGCGAAAGCTCGTCGGGTTTATTATCACACCTCACAACTACTTATTTTTTTACTTTTAAACCCATTATATGCTTGGAATTTAGCATTGGGTTTGAGATATTAGTTATCTTTTTCATGACTCTAATTTATGTGCATTTTCATTTTGGAAAGAAGACAGGAATGGAGTGAAGAACTTTTTGTTTTAAACAGTTCTTGTTTATGTGGAAGATGATGTGGAACTAGTGCTCCACCTTCCAACTCAAGAGTGGTTTTGGGTTAAATTGGGGTAATAATTTCACTTTAAATAAGATAAAGGGGGTAAAAAAAAACGCTTGCAAAAGTTAAGGGCTAAAGCGAATTTTCAATACACATTTTGGGGGTGGTTTTATTTATTCTTTGCACGTGACTCGAATTTGATTGTTAAGTTTAGCTACTTTATATAGGCTCAATAAATTACGTAATTAAAAAATACCCCACTTGTAAATCACATGAGAGACGACGAATGGCTTACCAAATGGACAACGAATCAAGAGCCAACGTTGCATTCTCCAAATACCCTGTCATCAACATCAATATCCTATAGTACCAGTTCTCCAAGCTACAAAAGTTCCATAAAAATAAATAATAATGATAAACCAATTATAAGATTAACAAGATATTATCAAGATTGTAAGCAGAATTTATCCTACCATCACCTAGGGATAAGAGTTAAATACATTTAAAACGAATTCCTTCTCGTACATCATATGTCAATATATTTTATACTTTTTCAAGAAGTCAAGTAGATTTATTTTTGAAATTAGATTGCAAAAATTATTTAATTTTGCATAAAGCTATGATTTTCAAAAATATTTACCAAAAGTATACAAATTGAAACTTTTCTATGGAATAACTAAAACAATAATCTATGGTCTCAGATACTAGTCATTTTGGCAAAACTAATTTTTTTGAAATATATGACGTTATAGAAGTATAAATTAAGTAAAATATTTAAATATATAATAGATAGTTTAGATAATATTTTAACAATTTATTATCAAACGTATCTTTCTGTAAAAAATATTATTGTGAAAGACATATAATAATATAATAGGAGATAATAATCAAATTGCTATTAGTTTAACTTTCGGAAACGAAATACACTAACATTACTTACCTATATTCAATGTACACACCAAATAAAATAAAATAGATATCAATTATTAGTAATTAAATAATAATATTCTATTACTAGATCAAAAATATATATTCTATTACTAGTAAATATATGCCATATTTCTATCGGTATGATACTATGACATAAACATGAATGCAGACTGTGGAGTACCTATTAAGGACATGGTAGGTGAACGAATGAAGAGAATCTACTTAAAAAAATTAGTAACTATCCACTAATAAATTATATAGCTAAATAATAAAATTCATCATTAGTTTAATTTAGACGTATTATTAAAAAATTCTGTCAGTTATAAATTATTTAGCAAAAGTTATTATTATTATTATAAGGAAGAGGGGATTACTAGAATTATATTTACCAAAGCATGACACCAGCAGCAGCGGAGAGTTGAAAGAATTCCCAAAGCCCCGAAAATGCTTGTGTCGAGAATCCAGTCCACGTTTCAGGACACCCACCGCAAGCGGTGTAACAAAACAACCAAATAAACACCAACCACCACGATATATCCAGTGCCACAGCGGCTCCTACTATCCCCCAATTCATTTTATACACAAAGAGCCAACTGATCACCGTGTGAATCGCCAACCCCGCCAGTGAAATCCAAGCGATAACCGCCGTCTTCAGCTGGCTCTGCAAAAACCTCTGTATCGGAAACTGAAAAGCAAAGCTGAAGTGCAGTGGAATAAACCACAACGCAACTACTCCTGACAGTTCTGCGACGTCGTTTGGTTGGCCTAATGCTTTTAAAATTGGTGTTGCGAATATGTAGAATGGTAGTAGAAGGAAACAACAGAGGATTAAGATGATCCATGATCTCTGCATATATATGCCTAGCATATGATGCTTTTTTGCTCCGAAAGCTTGCCCGCATAAGGTTTCTAATGCACTCGCCATACCTAACTACATTTCCATGTCAAAAATTCACATTAAAAAGTCAGTAATTTCAACGAAGAAGATTTAATTGAACCGTTTTCATTACATATAACTCTTGTCCCTGTCTTTCATTATGCAGAGAAGATACAATAATGTGAAATTTCAAAGAAGTAGAGGGACGGAATTTTAATCAGATTTCATGAATTCTAACGAGAAATGTTCAATAAAATGTAAAAATGGCAAACATGAGATACAAACCGGCAACTTAAAACAACTTCTGAAACGATTTCTCTTCTGTTATGTATCCTTGATTTGAATATTCAGATAAGGAAAAATAATAATGTGAAATTTGAAAGTAGTTGAGGGAGGGAATTGGATCGAATACATACAAGGAGGCCAAAATTGAGGCCAACAATGACGGTATTAGAAATGGAGATAGCAGCGAGTTCAACTTCACCAAGGTGACCAGCAAAACCTTGAGTTATAACATTCATGGTGTAAGTGGCTATACGGCTGAATATGGCTGGACCAGCGATATGCCATAGTTTTTTGGTTTCGATCCATACTCTTGTTTTCAGATCTTTATCATCTGTATTCTCCGGCAACCAATTCGCGGAGGTCGCCTCCGCCAACAATGGTTGCCGGTTTTCGTCGATAACGCTGCCCATTTGTAGTACTAGTATTAAAGTTAAAGAGGTGGGTACCAAAAAAATGAGTTGTATGAGAACCGTGGAGGAATTTTATAAGGGGAAGTTTTTATATTATAGAAGAATGAAAAGAAATTCGATGACGGCGTAGGTTTTTAATTCAGCTTAATTGGATTGATTCATTTTTTCCTCTCCTGTTTTAAATTATTCATTTAGTCTACTTCTTTAGAGAATTTAAAGCCACCTACGTGCCTACGTCAGTTGTCAATTTGAATTGTTACGGACTACGGGTCGTTTGTTTGGATTACTACAATTGCAATTTCATCAGCACATTTTCTTTCCATAAAAGTGATCACAATTAAATGGTCTTAGAGTGTGTTTGCTAGGAAGGTAAATGATTTCACGTGATTTTCATATTATCTCAAAAGAACATGCATTTTACTTGGCAAAGTTTTAAAGTTTTGTAATCGAAGTGAAATTTCTCCCAACTAGAAACTATTTTGAAGATGAATTTTTTTAATCGGATCAAATTTCATAGCCAAACAGATGTTTGAAGATGTTAGTCCCTAATTATCTCCATCATATCAATCATGTTGTAATTAAATCATATAATTCGGATGATAAGATCAATTATATTGATTAGCATATCATTAGAGATAGCCTAAATTGATTATGTAGAATTGTATATAATGTATACTTGGTGATGAAATAAACTCATGTAATTCATTTCCTTTATGGTATCAATAGACAAATTAATTTTGCCCACCCACCCCCCTTACTCGGCCTTACCCTCTCCCGATTTTTTCTTCTTCTTTCTCTTTATCTTCCTTCTTCCTTCCGGCGGAACCCTAAGGGTTTTCTCTAAAAACCCTAAACCTAAACAACGCCAAACCCTAATACCCTAAGGAGTCCATGTTTCTATTCCATTTCCGATGTGGTACTCTTAACACTCCCCCGCATGCCCAAACCTTGTTAACTGGAGCGTGGACAATATAATTTGGGGGCCAGGATCGACGAACAAAGAATTGGAATGTACCTGACTCTGATACCATTAAAGAATGGATTTTTGGCCTAACTCAACCCAAAATTTTCATTTCCTTTGGTAGATAAATTTTCAAAATCTAATCCAAAATCTATGGCCAAACACTATCTTAGACTGATCCATTTATGTGATTAAAGGATGTGAAGTAAATAAGAGCGATTGATAATTGAAAACCCATGGGTTGTTTTAATTTATGGGTGGCCAACGGGCCGGGTCGGGCCGGTCCCGCCCCGACCCCACTATTATAAAAAAAATCGATATCGGGACGGGACCTGGGCTCGTCCCGCCCGAACCTGGCCCGCCCTGGGGCCCCCCATGCCCCGCCCGGTCCCGATCCGATCCCCCGATCCCGTCTGACCCCTCCCCTTTGCACAAAATAGTTGTTGCACCAACGACCATTTTATACTTTAGCCGTTGTGCAACGTCCATTTTTTGCCTCCCCCAACCCCCTTAATATTTATTTTAACCTCTAAGTTATTATATTTATACTTTAACCCAATTTTCAACTATAAATACCTCATTTTCTCTTCATTTTTTTCACAAATCTTCCTACAATCTCTCAATCTAACTCTCTACAAGTCTACGTTGTCTACTAAATATTCAATTTTATTTATTCATTTGGAAGTGAAATTGGAAACTAGCTTAAGGATCATCCATCGAGTAAATTTTTAATTTTCAACCTCTCGATTACACGTCGACATCACGTTGCCGTTTGGTACATTCGTTCCTTCATTATATTATTATTGTTTCTTTATTTTAATTAGCGCACTTAATTTCATTATTTTTAAGTTAACTATTTCTTAGCATAATTAAAATGGAAGGACTTAAAGGTATGTTTACGGGTAAGGGTAAGGCTTCCTCTAGTAGGGGTAACAAGGGAAGGGGTACTTCTTCTAGTCATCTTATTCCTAGACATGATGATTTTGTTGATACTGAACATTTCCTGCAATACCATTAGATTTAGACGATGAGCTATTTTCTGAAACTCAACAAGACTTTAATTTATAAGATAATCTAGATGACACACCACTTGATCTAGATGACACACCGACTAATCTAGATGGCACATCCACTAGTGCACCTCCAACTGGAACGCCTCCTATTCCCCCTAGTATGAAACGAGGCCCACCACAACGAAAATTAAAATCAGATGCATAGGGACGTAGAGCATCAAGTGGTTAGATGTCAAATTTGTAAAAATATTTTTAAATTTAAAATGGGAAAAGATCAAGGTGGGACGGGAGGTTAATTGAGACACATAAAAAACTTTCACCCAGCTAGGTGGAATCAACACTTGGCTGAAAAATCGGATGCGACAATGCCCTCTGAGTCGGGACAAGGTTCACATACTATCCCGGACCAAGTACAAGGTCAAATTAACCCCACGACGGAAGGAATTGTAGGTCCTAAATACGATAAACATAGAGATAGGGAAGCAATAGCAAAATTAGTTGTTGTGGAGGGTTTGCCTTTTTCATTTCATTCCTCTCCTGATTTTATTCATTATATTAGAGAAATGTATAATCCTGCTTTTAACGATTTTTCTATATCAACTGTTAAGAGAGATATATTTAAATTTGCACATAAATATCAATAGTATTTACGTTATTCCTTATATCATTTTCCCGGTAAAGTATCTATCACGTCTGATATAGGCCGTAGTACTAACGACCATGATTATTTAACGGTAACCTGTCATTGGATAGATTATAAATGGTCTATGCAAAAACGTATTTTAGCTTATAGATATATTGATGATAGGCACACTGGTACTTTTATTTCAGAAAATATTTATCAAGTTTGTGATTATTACAGAATAACTGATAAAATTATTATTATTACATTAGATAACGCTTCTTCTAATAATTATGCTATTAGAATTTTAAAAGATGGTTTAACTCCATCTTTTTCAAATCATTTTCATATAAAATGTGCGTGCCATATATATAACTTAGTAGTAAAGGATGGTCTATCACTTTTTGAAGACATTCTTAGTAAAATACAATTTGCTATAAATTTTATTTTTAAAAGTAATAGAATACAACGAACAAAAGATTATAAAAAAATTTGTCACGATTGCCAACTACCTTATAAAAAAAATTGAAAAAGTACCCACTGGGTAGAATTCTTTATACAAGCAACTACTTGTTGCTTATGACTATAGAAGACCTATAACTTTATTTTTTAACGCCCATAATCGAAAAACCAACTGATATGGTTGTAGATAGCGATTGGGAAAAAAATTCATAACTTATTGTATTTCTAGAGAAATTTTTTGCAAGCAACAAAAGAATTTTCCGGTATATATTATCAAACTATTTCAACTATGTTGTTTTATGTAGCTCTAATATTTTTACTGCTTAGTGAATATATGAAAAAATCAGTTTATAAGGCAACTATTAAAAAAATGTTTATCAAAATAAAAAAATATTTTATTCCTATTCCCACTATTTATATTATTGGTGTTGTATTAAATCCGACTATTAAAATAGACGGTTGTAAAGCACTTATTGAAACTATTTATGACTGTATAGCAATACTACCACCTCCAACTCCCAAAAATTTAAATGACCCACCACATATTGAACAAACTAAAAAAGAAGTGTTGTCTAGTATAGAAGACGAATGCAAAAAAAGTATATACGCATTACCAACAAGAAAGTGCTAGCAACCAACTGACTTCCATACCATCTTCTTCTTCTTCTTCAACACAACCTCAAAAAAGACATATTTTTCTACGGCTAGTATTGAAAGCCTCAGAAATAGAATGTGCGGTGGTAACACTACTAACCAAATTAGCGAGTTTAATGTTTTGTTTTGCATGGTATTGTACCGTACCAAGCAGTTCTCAATGAAGAAGGACATGAAGACTTGCTGAAATATTGGAGAGAGAATGAGAAGACTTTTCTGACACTTTCAATTATGGCCCGAGATGTTTTGAACATTCAAGCATCATCAACGACGTCTGAAAGCGTTTTTTCTGTCGGCAGATTTCAAATAGGAGAGCACAAACACTCATTAGCGGGAGACAGCTTGGAGATTGCAGTATTATTCAGAGATTGGATACGAGCGGAGCGGAGAAGGTACGGTCAACAGGAGATCAACAAAGAAGAAGACGAAAACTACAACGACATCTTATCCGAAGGTAGTGGAAGCGACGTGGAACAATTTGACCAACAAATACCAATTCCAACCGAAGAACCACATGAAATTATAAAGAACCTAGAAAATATTTTTTTCAAAATGTAATTTCTTTAATTGCAATTTTACTATGTCATTTGCAATTTTTGAACAACACCACAAAGTTTCAATTTTGACAATTGTATTTGTATTACAAAAAAATCATATTTCTATTAAATAATATAAGTGGCACAAAAACAGTCTTGGATATTTTTATTACACTATCTTGTTCAATTATTGAGTTGTTTATATATATGTTATTTTTTAAAATTAAGTGCAAAAAAAAAAACCGATCCCGACCCCGTCTCGCCCCGCCCCGCCCCGATAATACCGGTACCCTTTTCCGACGGAACCAGAACCGGGAGGGGACAGCGCAGAACCCGCCAGGTACCAGTCCCGCCCTACCCCCCTTCCCACCAGGTACCGGTCCCGCCAGGCCCGCCCCGCCCCTGATTCGTCCCATTGGCCACCCCTATTTTAATTTCAGTAGGATTTCAAGATAAGAAACTCCACGAGTTAACATTGTCATCCTTTTTTATATATATATCCAGCTTCCTGGCTTACGCCAGACTATTCCTAGAGATAGTAGTACCGGTCCCTCAACACTACTACCAGTAAATAGCGGGATATGCCTGAATGACCAGGGTTTGAGAACATAGCAACTGATATCACCTACAAGGTCCTATCTCAGAAGAGAGCAAAGTGCTCCCACCAGGATTCGAACTCACGCTGCATGCCTCCAGCTGGATTTTAAGTTTACCTCATTTGCCATCCAGCTATGCCCCGGGACTTAACATTGCCATCCTTGCTAGCTACATAATTCAACCGATCCCACCCAGGACACAATACAATGTAGGTTTTGTAGATACAGACATACAGTATACTCGCTGCATTTCAATTTTGACAAGTAGTACTTAACTAGGCACCAAGTCTATAACATGTCATTGTCATTAATAATAAAAAAAGATAAGTATAAAATTGTAAACGATTTAAAAAAGCAAAAACTTAATATATACTCCCTCCGATACACTTTACTTATCACATTTTTATTTTACACGTGCTTTAAAAAAACTATGTGTTTTGACTATTATATCCTTATCTATTATCTTTAATCGTTAAGAATGTTAATATCTCTTCAATAAATAATTTTAGCCATAGTAGTAATGGAAGTGAGTTAATCTAAGCAATCACAATATTTGAATATGTGTACATGCTCGTTACTTAGGTTTTCAATGTAATTAGTCAATGTTTATTTCTTTAAAAATAATTATTACTAAGGGCAAAATGGGACGAATGTACATAACTATATCTTCATTTTCGAAGATGGCAACTATTTTGGACTATGTATTTTTGGTAAGAACGATAAATAAAGTGGATCGGAGGGAGTATATAAAAAAAATTGAACGGACAAGTAGCAAAATAAAAAATGGCTACTTCTCAAGCAATTGGACGCCAACTTTAACTATAATCGTGACTTGATAACGAGATATACAGCAATAGCAAACTTCAAAAATGACTTTTCATGGTAAAGAGCAAGCAAATTCTACTACTAGCAAAACTTGGTAACCATTTTCTTTTCCAGGAAACTTTTGTTGCCTTTTTCTGTTAAGATGTGAAATTTATTAAGATTCTTTGACCAAATATGTAGCTTTCGTTTTAATTCTAAGAGCGTTATAAGTTGAAAAATATTTAAAATGTGAGATGCATCAATGCGACTTAAATGCAGAAGTAAAAGGACAATTACATTAAACTACAAATATATGCATCAAAATTTGCCCTAAAATTAGAACTATACGTTCACCGACATAAAATACTACGTACCGCTTGGTATAAACTTCACATATATGGTTTGTTTTAGGCCATGTAGCCTATATACTCAAGAATTAATGAGTTTCTAAATGAACTAGGACCTCTAATTATAGGACAAATTTCCTGAAATTTAGTAAATATTTCATTAATGTGAAACCCCACTGGGACATTGCCCACAAAATTGAAAGCATCAGTATGACAATTTTCAGAATTAGATAACAAGTAGTAGTACTTAATTGGTTTTCCATTTTATAGTGAGATTTAGTATTTGTTCGAATATAATTTAGTTGATTAGTTCAATTAACCCTTTCTGCCTATCTGGCTAAACTTTAAGTAAACCGAGATTTTGCTCAAATTCCAGAAAAATTATTGATCATTGATAGCTGAAATACTAAACTATTCAGGTAATATTTCAACTTATAATATAAAGTGATTTTAGAAGCTGATTGAAATAAAATGAAAAATACTTCAATAAATGCAATTTATATACCATTTGTCTCATTCATTTAGTTCTGATTCTCTACGAAGAGATCACAGATCCTTTAAGAGATAGACGTCATAATTATACCAGAAGTTGTACAAAATACAAAAAAAATGAATTCTGAAATCTCTGAATACATTACATTATGAAAAAGTGGTGCTAATCCTCTGTTCTTTTGATTCATCCGCACCACATCCTCCCTCCAAGAAGGAACAAAGAAATAAACAGCATTAGTATCGTCAAACTGCTGCAGAGTCCACATGATAATAAGCCTCTACCTCCATCTAATTAGACCTCATCAGTTTCTGTCTCTGCAACCATAGCTCCCGACGACAAGCACGTAAGCAATTGGAAGGAACACTCTGTTTCTCTGGACTTGCTTGGTGTGAATCCGGATTAGTTTGATAAGATATTATATGACACAAATGTTACATCAGCATATAGCATAGCTATCTAACAACATAAGCATACAGCAAATTTTCAGCATGTTCGTGACAGTGAGACCCTTTGTTAATGAGCCTTAATGAATCAAGAGCGTTAGCATCGAGCTACCTCTTGAATATCAACTTATCATACTGTAACTGGTGTTGGCAAATAGACAGGTTGATTTGAATTTGGGCCGGTTGAAAACAGGTTGGAAAAAATGGGTTAAAACCCAACCTGCCAATATTCAACATGGGTTAAAAATTCGTTGACTGATGGTTCATACCTAAGCTGAATGTCCATTAGAAAAAAAAGTTGAGCTTCCCATAGAAAATTAAGGTGAGGGAGATGGGCTCTTAGCTACACAGACAAATTAAAGGGAGAACTACCTAGTTTGATAATTTACCTCTTTATATGGTCCACTGACATCTGATGGTCACAATTGCTAAAATCAATGTTTGAACTACTGTCCCTGCGATCATGCCATACCATAAGCCCTGCCAATTGAGTTTCATGATGTCATCTCTAATTTGAGTATAGAGATTGTAGTCGTTTTCACGATTGTTAATATTATAAAGGAAATGAAATTTTAAATATCATGTTATACTGTTATCACATACCGGTAATCCAAAGTTCAGTGACCATCCAAAAAAGATACCGAGGGGCACTCCTACTAAATAGTAGCTGCCTAAGTTGACATATGCCACATGAGCCTGCCAACCAGATCCAACTGCTACGCCTGATAACATTGCAGAACATATTTAACTATAGTACATGGCATTTCATTGATACTGAACTGAGACGAATTTAAATTAAGCGACATAGTCAGTGAAGAATATAACCGACACCAACTTGCTTGGAACACATGGCTTTTCATATGAATGTAAGGTTTTCTAATGCTTTGAGATTCCTCACATGAAAGAACTGGTTGAATACAATTACAGAGGATTGTGGTTGCCAACAAGAAGGCAAATCCACCCACCATTTTAATGACAGGAGCACTTGATGTGAAAATCATAGAAAGCTTATCAGGAAAGGCCATAACAATTGTCCAAAATAGAACTCCCAATGCTAAAGTGTTCAACAGTGCAATTTTTGTGGCAAACTTTGCACGGTTTCCATTTCCAGCTCCAAGCTCATTTGCAACACGTACCCTGTGCTTTGGGGGGGGGGGGGATTATGGTTACCAGATGAAGCTTTCTCTATAGCCTATGAAACTTCAATGGTATATAACAAGAAGGCCAAATACACAAGCGGCCCCCTAAACTTGTCTGATACTTTCATTTTGACACCTAAACTAGGAGTAGTACCTATTGAGAACCGGTTGTCAATTCCAATTGTACCTATCAAACACGAAAGGCTGACATGGCATAAAAAGTGAGTCTCACATATTTTTCACGCTTGAACATGTTAAAAAGGGATGAAATGGTCTTCTTCGTCACCATTGAAGCCAGACATCATTTCCTTTCTCAGCAACATCTAACAGCTGCCTCTTCGGTCAGAAAAATCAGCCTGTGCACCTCTCTCGTCTCCCTTTTCACTATCAGACTATTTCTATCTCGTTTTCCTGTTAAAGAGCACAGCTAACTCGCTGATTTCTCCTTTCATTATTTTCATTTTTCTTTCCTGAAAACAAAAAACTCTCCCACAATTTACAAACCACTAGCACCATCGTTCTTCTCTTTTCAATGCATTAGTTTCGTCCAAACTCCTCTTACTTCATGAAAACACACAGAGACAGAAACCCAGCACACAAATTAAGTTTCACAAAGCGAACATCAATAATGAACCTAACAACAACCAAAGAAAATTGGCACCCAACTAAATACAAAATCTAAATTTTATTGCTTCCGTTTCTTGATTCTGGCCAGCCAAAAAGAAAAGAACTGATAGAACATTAGAATGGACTCAACTATTTGATTCATACCCTGTTGCTGCCAAAAGTCCAAGTGGAATCATGGATTCCCACCCAATGATTGTAATACTGCGAAAGAAAGAACATCAATTACTTGCAAAATCAAGCAGAGAAGGCAAATACATAAGCATAATGTACGAAGAAAAAATCGAACCAGATAGAAAGAGCATCAACTGCAACCTCAGTATTATTCATGTGCCCAGACACGATAACTAGCACTCTAAAATAAATATTCGCCAACCTGAAATATCAAACATTTCTAAGCCTTAAAAGAATATTAATCTATATGTGACTGTATGTATTCCTGATAATAGAGAAAAATAAGGGATAAGGAAAAATAAAATAGCATCATCCCAGAAGCCACAGCAAGCTTAAGGAAATCCCAAAGGCCAACAAAGGCTTGCATAGAGAAACCGGTCCAAGAATGAGGGCACCCACCAAAAACAATGTAAGCAAGAAACCCCAACACAGATATCCACCAAGAGAAATCAAGAATAAGGGCAGTAGCCAACAATTCCAAATCCCAATTTATAAAGAAAAATCCAACACAAAACCACATGAAGAGCAAGTGTACCACCAGAAACCCAAGCAATTACCGCTGTTTTAAGCTGGCATTGCAGGAACCTTAACAATGTAAATTGAAAAGGGAAACTCAAGTGCAAAGGGATCAGCCAAATTGCAATCTTTCCGGTCAATTTAGCCACTTCATCTGGCTGCCCCAGAAGCTCCAATATAGGCTCAGCAAATACAAAAAGAGGCAATAGTACCAGAGAGCTGATGAACAATACGACCCAAGAACGTTGCAAGTATACACCCAACAAGGGGTATTGCTTTGCCCCATAAGCTTGTCCACACAGTGTCTCCAGCGCACTTGCCATTCCCAGCTGACCAATCATCAACACTAGTTACACTACCAGAACATCAACAAAATTTCAACCAAAAGTTTTACATAAATTAGACGATAGTTTCGTCTATATTATACTTAGATTGAATTGGTTAAAAACCCTCTAAACTATCATCGTTTTTCCGGTTCCATATCTAAAATATTGGGGTCCCCAGAACTTCTCAATCTACCATGAACTCATATTAAAATACTCTCTCGAGGAATATGACATGCTATGTGAACATAACGCTCCAAAAGCTCCTCCAAATAGTTTCACGCGGCAGTACACATGGAAAAAAAACTGAGTGAATAGGTTAACCACCCCACCCCCAAACTATCACCATTTTGCGAGTTTAATACCTAAACTATTGGGTGTTCACAGAATCCTCCTGAACTACCATGAACTAGTTGTGCCAAGTGGAATCATTTTAAAACTTTTTTCACCTCCCACGCGCCTCTCAACAAGTTATCCCAAACAATTTTTCCACATATTCAACCGGGGGTTTCTAATCTAACGAATGTTATAGTCCGGGGATAACAAAAACTCCCAATAGTTTAAGTATGAAACTCGCCAAATGATGATAATTTAAGGGGCTTTTAACCTATTCACTCTTAGTATAGATATCTAAATTAAACTTCTTACCACATTAAAAAAAAATTATCCAAATTTTTCGTTTTTAAAAGATCATTCATTTGGTGACTTCCCATTATTCAAGTTTAAGTTCTATACAGTGACAATGCGCGGAAAAGGTATCTATGCATTTTTACCACTTACTATATAAGGTAATTGAAGATATCTTTGATATGTTCTAGATCTGCTTTGAACTGCTTTTCCTCGAGCGGAGTGTCTATTGAAAACAACCTCCAATGTAGGGATAAGGTGCGCACACTCTATCCTCGCCATACCCCCACTTTGTAAGATTACACTGAGTATGTTGTTGTTATGTTTAATACTCCGTCTGTCCCAATTTATATGACACACTTTTCATTTTAGTCAGTCCCAAAAAGAATAACAACTTTACTTATTTGACAATAATTTAACTTTAAAATTTATCTCTTACGCTTAACCAGATATGATGAGAAGCGTACAAATATTTTTGGTTTGTTTTAAACCACAAAATTCAAAAGTCTATTCTTTTATTTCTTAAACTATGCGTCAAGTCAAAAGACGTTCATATAAAATGGGACGGAGAGAGTATGCACTAAGCTACACTAATCCTACAAGAAATTCGACACTACGAATGCATATATAACTTTAAAATCTTGTTTTATTTTTCAAAAAGTAATACATACCAATAATCCGAAGGTAACGGAAATGAAGAGGGTGGTGACAATGGAAATGGCGGCGAGGTCACGGTTACCCAAGTGACTCATTTCACATAATCTAGGGATAAATTTAGACCAATTAGGACGAATCAAAGTTTTAAGAATTTCAACGTGAAGCTCCAATACGTCAGAATATTTAGAAAAATTCAATCCCTTCAGCTCTTAAAGTTTCAACATACTTTAATTAGTCAAGCACTCTAAATCGGCAAATATCTAAATTATTCAGTTGAGTTAATATTCGTATAATTTTCAAACCTTGATTAATCTTAATACTAATTGATGGAAGAAAACACGGATAAACTTTCTTCCACCTACTATTAAACCAACCTAATTTGTAGCTTTGTTGAAGTATCTTCAATCTACAATCTCATTGAATTAATGTTGCAAAATCATTAAAAATTGATGCTTTAATTCATATATCTTCTTAGTCTAAAAGTTTAGAGAACCAGAAAATTTATTAGTATTGAACATCAATAATTTCCTTTGTTGATTCAGGTGTACGTTAACATTGAAATCAGCTCGATTGTCATCATGGTGTACTCTTGCACAATTTACAAACTGACAAATATGTGAATTGAGTTTTAAAACAGACACGATAAAATCTAACTTAATAATTCTCAAATCTTTTGCTCCTATTTCGGTGAAAATACATTCTATCGTAGGTTATATTATTAGTGCTACTTTTAAATTTTGTATCATTCAAATGTATATATTCAAAAAAATTGTTGCTAAAGTATAGATAAAATGGAATTCATTTGAATTTTTAGGCGTTTTAGTTCAATCTGTCCGGAATCATAATTGAGAGTCCATGCTTCCAAAGTGTTTAATCTTTAATTTTCAATCACATCCATACATCAAGAACCAAATCCATATTGTTCTTGAGATGGAAAACGTCCAATACGCGATGTGGGCGAAATTATTCAAAGTTCACGCACGCTCGCATCAAGTCCTCCATCACATAATCCCCTCGGTAACTGACGAGGAGAATGTGCCTACCCCCGAGGATGATCCTACGTCATGAACAACCCTTGATGTTACCGTTCTCCCGTGGATTTATTCCACAATCTCTACAGACCTCTTGGAGACGATTATTGAACCCGACGCTACGACGATGACTACTTGGAATAGGGTGCGTGATATATTCCAAGATAACAAAAATTCTCGTGTTGTCACTCTTGAGTATGAATTTTCCCATGTCAACATTGAAGATTTTCCTAACGTCTCGGCCAATTGTAAAAGGCTGAAAGGATTGGCAGACCAACTCCGCAACGTTGGTGCGCCTGTTACCAATAATCGTCTTGTTCTTCAAATGGTTGCAGGCCTTTCTGAGGCCTATAATGGCGTTGGAACACTACTTCATCAAAGTAATCCTCTGTCACCACTTTATCAGGCTCGTTCCATGCTCACGTTAGAAGAGGCTGATTTAGCTAAAAAGGCTGCCACCGGAGCACATTTCGTCGCAATGATGACCACGTCAGACGACCCTCACTCATTTTCTGAAAATTCGGGCCAAAACCGTAACCACAGTGCCGGCAAAAAGGGTCAAAATCATAAAAATAATGGCAAAAACAACGGTGGCAATCGCGATAGTAACGGCGGCGGAGGACGGAACAGTGGCAGCTACAACAGTGGGCCTCAGAGCATTGGGCCGCAGGCCAACTGGCCCCAATCGTGGGCCCCCTGGCAGTGGGGCTGGGCCAGTGGCCATTGGCCCAACAACCCTTATTTTTCGCCTTCTCCTTATCAGGGAAACTGGGCTCAGTTCCAGTAAAATTCCAGGCCCAGTTCCTCGGTCCCAAATAGTGGAATGCGGTACAGTAATGGGCCGGGACAGCATGCATGCCTGCTTGGGCCTCGACCCCCGCAGGCCTTCCATGCTGCGGGCCCAAATCTGATCCCAACATCTACGGTTATTAAAACCGCAATGCATACACTTGGCTTAAATCCCCCAGATGTGAATTGGTATATGGACACCGGAGCCACTTCTCATATGACGTCTGATCAAGGTACTCTCTCGTCTTATTCAAATTTGAGTAAAAATCGTGGTATAATTATTAGTAATGGCAACTCAATTCCAATTCGCGGTTATGGACATACAACTTTGTCTCCCCCACATCCACCTCTAGTTTTGAAAAATACGCTTCATGTCCCTAACTTAATTAAAAATTTGGTGTCTGTCTGAAAATTCACCACTGATAATTGGGTTTCTGTTAATTTTGATCCCTTTGGGTTTTCTGTGAATGATTTCAAACCGAGGATACCTCTAATGAGATGCAATAGTAGGGGAGAGCTTTATCCAATCACAACTACCACCACTTCCACGAGTCAAGATGTGCCGTCTACTTTTGCCGCCATTTTTCCTTCCTTGTGGCATGCATGTTTGGGTCATCCGGGATCGTCTATTATTTCGTGTTTGCATTAAAAAAAAATTATTTCTTATAAGGGTACGCGTAGTACTCCACTTTGTTCTTCTTGTCCGTTAGGAAAACATGTTTGATTACCATTTGTAGCCTCTACTTCTCGTACTTTGATGCCTTTTGACGTTATTCATAGTGATTTATGGACATCTCCCGTTTTAAGTTCTTTGGGCCATCGTTATTATGTCTTATTTTTGGATGATTATTCTATTTTTTGTGGACCTTTCCGTTATCCAAAAAGTCTAAAGTTTTTTCAACTTTCTTAAAATTTAGAGCATTCATCCGTACCCAATTCGAACGGGAAATTAAAAATATTCAATGTGATAATGACAAGGAATACGATAATGGGTTGTTTCGGGAATTTTGTGATGCTAATGGCATAGTTTTTCATTTTTATTATCCTCATACGTCCTCACAAAATTGGAAAGTCGAGCGGAAAATTCGTACCATTAATAATATTGTCCGAACTTTATTAGCTCATGCTTCCGTACCCCCTTCCTCTTGGCATCATGCACTACAAATGACCATTTACCTCCTTAACGTACTTCCTACCAAAGGGTTAGCATATGAATCTCCCCTTAAAATTCTCTATAATAAGACTCCTTCGTATTCACATCTTAAAGTCTTTGGGTGTTTATGCTATTCACTTTTTCCGTCAACTACAATTAACAAACTTCAAGCCCGTTGTACCGCTTGTGTGTTTTTGAGTTATCCATCTAATCATCGTGGTTACAAATGTTTTGATTTATCGTCTAATAAAATCATAATTAGTCGTCATGTTTTTTTTATGAAAGCCAATTTTCGTTTGCTAAAGTGAGTAGTCACGTGCCTAGTTTGTATAGTTTTTTAGATGACGAGGTCTCATCATCTATTATCCACCATTTATCATACTTGTCCCGTGACCAAAATACGCCAGCAGGCCCACTGCCTGCTGGCCCACACAGTCCCTTCACTTGTGGACAAGCACGCGTTTTATATGTGCCCTCCAGTTACCAAAATGCTGACATATTTACGAAGGGTCTTCCCTCAGTTCTATTTGAAGATTTTAAGGACAATCTCAGCGTACGACAATCGTCCACTATGACTGCGGGGGTGTGATAGAATATAGCACGGTACCGTGCTCAAATAGGATTAGGATTGTAATTAAACTAGTGTACAAATTTACCATAGTTGTAGAATTCTTGTACATGTATGATTAGGATTTAGAAATATAGTATGAATAGGATTTTTCATATTTAGAGATTGTAACTTGTATATATACCTCATTCATTAATGAAAATAATCAAGAGATTATTTATTTGTAAAGGGAAGTATATTTAGGTGGATTGGAAAGTTGTTCATCCACCTGCATTATAGTGTCACTGGGTCGATAATAGAAGTGTTCATGTGGGAAGGTGATTTTTGAACCACACATATTATGATTTATGTGAGAGATTCCTAATAATATCACAAGACAATAAGCATTGGTGGTAAGTCTGTCAATTCATCGACGACATTCCTAATAATATCACAAGACAATAAGCATTGGTGGTAAGTCTGTCTATTAGCGAATATTCTCAGAATATTCGCCGTATATTTTGTAATTATGATAAATGTATATTTAAGGTAACTTAGGATTCTAATTGTATTAGGAATCAACCTTTGTAAGGTAAGTTAGGATTCGTACCATATTAGGAATCAACCTTGTACATCTATATATATTGTGAAAGATGGAATAATTTCCGAAACGCATTCTTGACATCAAGCTGATGAATCGGCCAATGCAAGCCCATAGCAATACTGAGAACAGTCCGAATAGTGGCCGGTTTAACAACCGGACTGAATGTCTCACCACAATCAATACCCTCCTGCTGATTAGTGCCATTTGCAACTAGTCTTGCCTTATACCTCTCTAAGTCACCACTGTCTCTGAACTTGTGACGAAATAGCCACATACACCGGATAACATTCACACCAGCTGGTCTAGGTACCAAATCCCAAGTGTTCTGCTTGGTATCAAGAGCCTAAAACCTAAATCCTCATTCCCGGCCGAAATCAGAAATTTTCTGCATTCACAGAAAAAAAAAATCTGGTTTCTTTCTCCATATTTCGGCCAAACCAGAAAATTCCCTTCCCTCGACAAAGCGGTAACCATGTCTTCCACCACAAATTCCGTTTCATCCACCGACACACTTGAAAACCCCTCTCAACGTTCAAGTATCTTCTTTTCATCCGCATTCGCCGTTAACAACATCAAGAATTTTATCCCTATAATTCTTGACCAAGAAGACTCGTCAATATTCCATGTGGATGGAACTATTCTACATTCATGCATGTGCATACAACGTGCTCGATCACATTGACGAATCTGTTCCTCGTCCCACCGATGTTACAGACTCAATCGGCGTCGTCTTGACGCCATCGTCAAACAATGGATCTACGGCACCATCTCCAAAGATCCGTTATGCACTATCATGAAAACAAGGTGCTACGGCACGTGAACTTTGGGTCCGGCTAGAAGAAATCTTTCAGACAATAAAAATACTCGGGCCGTGTATTTGGAAGAGCAATTCAACAATACCCGCCTCGAGAATTTTAACAACATGTCCGAATATTGTAAGCAATCGAAACTCATTACCGATCAACTATCCAACGTCGGGACTTCGTTTCGAAACCAAGATGGTGCTTCAACTTGTTGCGGGTTTACCGAAAGGTGAATATGACACACTCGCAACAATGATTCAACAAGCCGACCCCCTCCCAAGTTTCAACAAGGCACGTTCACAACTATTGTTGGAAGAAACTAGACGTGCTAAACAAGAGGAACATAATCAAAAGGCGTTAGCCGTTGACGGGATGGCAACACCGCGGCCAAGAAGAACCGGCAGGTTCCAAAGAAGAAGAAGAAGCAGAAGAAGAACAGAGCGGCGGAGGTCGTGGCGGCGAGAGGTCGCAACAACAAAGGCAAGGGCCGCGGAAAGGGCCAACGCAACCGGTGGATCGGACAATGCACCAACCACGGACAAGCAGCAAAGAAGTGGTCCAACCAGCAGCAGCGGTGGCCCAACCAGCAGGGTGGGCCTCGCCGCATGCCCGTACCCGACCGCAGGGCCTGGGGCCAAAGCAGCCTTGGTCGATCGGCCTGTTGGGCCCCGCCCGGCCACTGTGCAGCCCACCAAAGAAGAAGAGAGCCACACTGATTGCAGTCCCGGCAAAGAAGAATCGCAGCAGCCCATTGCAATCCAAAGAAGAAGAAGACTAGCACGCAGCAGCCCAAAGAACTCGGCCTCGACCGATTTGGGCCGGGCATACACCACCGTGAACCTTCAACAGCCCGACGACAATTGGTACATGGACACGGAGCCACATCTCACCTCACCGGTCGTCGGGTAACCTATCTCAACTACGTCGGCTAAAGTGTCCTCAATTTATTACTGTCGGCAATGGTAATCGCATTCCAATTGAAGGTTACGGTAACACACACACCAAACATCCACACCCACCTTTCTCCCTAAACCACGTCCTATACACACCTAATATCATTAAAAACTTAATCTCTCGTTAGAAAATTCACTAGCAATAATTCGTGTCCGTCGAATTTGACCCTTTTGGTTTTTCCGTGAAGGAACTCAATACGGGGAAAATTCTTACACGCTGCAATAGTGTGGGAGACCTCTACCCATTCACTCAATCTTCCGCTGTCAGACCGCAAGCACCTCTATCCCTTGCGGCGATCTCTCCCTCAACTTGGCACAACCGACTCGGACACCCCGGAGACCCGCTTTTACTTTTCTTAGGACTTCTAAGCGTATTCAATGTAATAATGGGAAAATTGCCCAACACTCGTTTTTCTTGTCCACTAGGCAAACATACTCGGCTTCCCTTTATGTCATCAAACAAGTGTTACTTTTTCTCCATTTGATATTGTTCATGCCGATTTGTGGACATCTCTCGATTGCTAGCTCTTTGGGTCATAAATTCTATCTAGTATTCTTGGATGATTTTTCACATTTTGTCCGGATTTACCCACCGAAATTCAAATCAAGTTTTTGCAAAATTCCTCGAGTTTCAAAAATTCATTAAGACACAATTTGAAAAACCTATTAAATCATTCCAATGTGATAATGGACATGAATTTAATAACTCGGCATTTCACAATTTCTCGTTCTAAACAAGGCATGGTTTTCCGTTTTTCTTGTCCCTATACTTCTTCCCAAAACGGAAAGGTTGAAAGAATTATACGTACCATCAATAACATGGTCCGCACACTTCTGTTTCATGCCTGCCTACCACCGCCTTTTTGGGTCTATGCTGTCAAAATGGTAGAATCCCTTCTAAATATTTTACCAACTAGCACACTCCAAAACAAAACCCCTACATAAATCTTATACCGTAGGCAGCCATCATATGATCACCTACGTATTTTTGGATGCTTATGCTACCCCAACATAGCCTCCACTGCACCCCACAAACTTGCCCCTCGCACTCTTCCATGTGTCTTCCTTGGTCTATCTCCTAATCATCGGGGCTACTTGTGTTATGACATTGCTACTCGCAAAATCATCGTCTCCCGTCACGTTACCTTTAACGAGACAACCTTTCCTTTTTCAAATCTCCGGAAATTTCAGACCCCCGATTACATCTTTCTCGATGAACCGAGTTTGTCTCCGGTCATCCAAAATCTGTACCGCCAGCAGCTCATCTGTTCCGACGCCATCGTCGCCCCGAAGTTGTCATTCGACCCTCCCGCAAAGAATGCCGCCACCCGATCCAGCTCCCACACCACCCATACCGCACCCCGTTGAGTCTAATGCACCACCCACATCGCGCCTCCGGTCCAAAGCAAATCCAACAACCCGTCGAGTCTCTCGCTTTCGCAAAGAACACGTCGCCAACCGCCCCGCAGCCCCGCCCGCCACCGATCCAAAGAATCCGGTCCCGACCTCCCACCGCTGCAGCCCCCTCACCGCATGGAGACTCGTGCACAACACGGGATCTTCAAACCCAAGGTTCACTTCAATCTCTCCACACAAACCTTATCACCCATTCCAAAGAATCCAAAAATAGCTAAACCGGACCCCAATTGGAATGCGGCCATGTGCGAAGAGTTTAACGCTTTAACCAAGCGAGAACACTTGGGATTTGGTACCTAGACAAATTTGGTGTGAATGTTATCCGGTGTATGTGGCTATTTCGTCACAAGTTCGAGACAAGTGGTGACTTAGAGAGGTATAAGGCAAGACTAGTTGCAAATGGCACTAATCGGCAGGAGGGTATTGATTGTGGTGAGACATTCATCCGGTTGTTAAACCGGCCACTATTCGGACCGTTCTCGCATTGCTATGGGCTTGCATTGGCCGATTCATCACCTTGATGTCAAGAATGCGTTTCTTCATGGGGATTTGAAAGAGACCGTGTACATGCATCACCTCTCCGGTTTTGTTCATCCGGTAGCTCCACGGTTTGTGTGTCGTCTCGTGAAGTCATTGTATGGATTGAAACAGCCCCCGCGCTTGGTATGATCGGTTCGCCGGTATCTTCTCGCAAATTAGTTTTGTATGTAGCGGTGTGATACCTCTCTCTTCACTTTTCACCGAGGTAGCAAGACCTCGCATATTTGCTATTATATGTCGACGATATTGTTCTTACCGCCTCATCCGACGGGTTGAAGAATGAAATCATTGCTCTACTCAAAACCGAATTTGCTATGACCGACTTGGGGAAGCTAAGTTATTTTTTGGGTATATCGGTGACTAGATCCGCCGCCAATATGTTCCCGTGTGTCGGCGAAAGTATGCGAAGAGATAGTGTACAGGCCAAGATGGCAAATTGTAAGATTATGCCAACTCCGGTGGACTCAAAATCCAAGCTTAGTGCCAATGACGGTGCGCCGATTTCGATCCCACTCTATATCGGAGTCTAGTGGTGCTCTTCGATCTTACATTCACTAGGCACGATATTGCATATGCCGTTCGGCCAGGTGTGTCGTTCATGCACGACCCCGAGAGTCCCATTTTGCCGCCCTCAAACGTATTATCGATATGTTAAGGGCACACTTGACTTTGGCTTACATCTATACCCCTCTCGCCCCAACCAAATTGCTAGCCTACACGGATGCAGATTGGGCGGGATGCCCCGACACACGTCGCTCCACCTCCGGCACTCGTGTATTTCTTGGGATAATCTTATCTCATGGTCCGCCAAGCGGCAGGACACGTTGTCCCGTTCGAGTCTTTGAAGCGAATATCGCGGAGTTGCTAATGTTGTCGCCGAGATCCGTTGGCTCCGAAATCTTCTTTTGGAGCTCCAGTGTCCATTACGCAAGGCGTCTATAGTCTATTGTGACAACATATCGCTATCTATATGTCTCATAATCCGGTCCAACATCACCGACTAAGCATATTGAGATGGATATCCACTTTGTGCGAGAGAAGGTTGCTCGTGGTCGTCAAAATTTTACACGTGCCTTCCTCGTATCGTATGCAGATATTTTCACAAAGGGACTACCGCGATGACTCTTCACCGACTTTCGATCCGGCCTTAGCATTCGGCCTCCTCCCGCTCCGTCCGAGGGGGAGTATTAGCGAATATTCTCAGAATATTCGCCGTATATTTTGTAATTATGATAAATGTATATTTAAGGTAACTTAGGATTCTAATTGTATTAGGAATCAACCTTTGTAAGGTAAGTTAGGATTCGTACCATATTAGGAATCAACCTTGTACATCTATATATATTGTGAATAATGAAAGAAATTCCGAAGGGAAATTATTCCATCTTTCACTGTCAATTCATCGACTTTTCGTTACTATTTTAACTTTGACATCAATGTGCTTCTGATCACTATGACACTATACTTATTTTGACATTTTTCGTCAAATATTCGTTGATACTAGACGGAAATTTCTTCAAGTAAAAATTTCAACAATTCTACTCTTCTTTTGTATGTATAGTCAAAATTTACGTGTCGACCAACAAAAAGGAAATGATTTGCTTTTTTTGTATTAGTGCATTCATCAATTGCTCCAACAAAGAAACCCACTCAAGACATACCCTCGTGAATAACGTTAACGCTTAAGGTATTGGTGCTTGCTACCGTAGATACGTATAATCTTTGGTCTTTACTTTACAATATTAGTGGAATTTTATCTTCCTATTGACTGAATTAAATTGGGAGACATATATAGTTTAATTTCCAAAGATAAGAAATGTCTCGGATCCTTCTTTGTCCAAATACGTACTAGGCATTATATGGTTCATCTCCTCCAATCGTTCTATGTTTTACTTATTTGGAAAAGTGAACTGTCCAATTTATTTTAGGGGAAAAAATAGCTCAGTTCATTTAGAATATTCCTCGTTGTGTAATGATTGTCCAAGTTCCATTACTTAATTCCGTATTCATATATTAGTTTTTTCCTGTACTATAGCTTTACGTGATACCATCAAAACAATTACTTGTACTACCTATAACAAACCTGTTAGAATATATGAAAATATATTGTTAGTGATTTGGTAATATTGTTAGTGATCTTTAAATATTATTAGTGATCTTGGGTATTAGTTAGGTGTATATGTAGTTTCCGTAATTATAGCCTAAAATCACTATTGTACCTCATGTATATAAGTCAATTAAGTTAATGAAATTATCTGGGAATTATTCTCTTTAATGGTATCAGTTAGCCTAGGGCAAATCTTCTTCTCTTCCGTGCCCTAGCTCTTTTTTTTTCTCCTCCGCCCAAACTCTCTTCCCGTCAGCCATGTATGACACAAAGACTATCTTCCATCCTGATCTTGCAGTCTCCAACATCAAGAACAACATTCCCATCTTCCTTAAAATGGAAAACGTCCAATATGCGACATGGGCGAAGCTTTTTAAAATTCACGCAAGGTCTCATAGAGTCTTCCATCACATCGTCAAACCGAAAAAAGGCAAGGAGAAGGTGCCATCAACCGATGATGAAAAGGAGTTATGGGCAACCCTTGATGCTACGGTCCTACAGTGGATTTATTCAACCATCTCTACGGACCACTTGCATACAATTATCGAATCCGACGCAACGCCAATGGAAGCTTGGAATAAGCTTCATGATATATTCCAAGATAATGAAAATTCTTGTGTCGTAACACTTGAGCAAGAATTCTCTCACACAACTATGGAGGATTTCCCAAAAGCCTCCGCATATTGTCAAAGGCTCAAGGAATTATCGGATCAACTCAAGAATGTCGGAGCACTAGTCATGAATGATCGTCTCGTTCTTCAAATGGTTGCAGGCCTCACCGAAGCTTATAATAGGGTTGGAACTCTCCTTCACCAAAGCAATCATCTCCCTTCTTTCTACCAAGCATGTTCTATGCTCACTCTTGAAGAGACGGGGTTGGCTAAAAAGGCCGCAACCGGAGCAAATTCTGACATGGTGACTGCCACGCCCCGAGAAACAGATGACTCTCCCACATTCTCTTAAAATTATACTCAAAATCGTAACAACGGTGGTAGCAAAAAGGGTCAAAATTAAAATAACGGTGGGAAAAACTGTGGCGGCAGCCGCGGTGGTGGTAAGGGTGGCAGTCGCGGACAAAGTGAATATCCAGCTCAATATGTTTAGTGCGTTGATGTTGAATCGGATTCCCGGAGAGATAAATCGCACTATCATTATCACAATAAACCAATGTTGCCTTCAGAACAGAACAGTTGAGCTCCAGAAGAATGTTGCGTAGCCAACAAGAATCAGAAACCACATTAGCAACTCCCCAATATTCTGCTTCGGCACTGGACCTAGACAAGGTAGCTTGCCGTTTGGAGGACTAAAATATCAAATTGTCACTAAGAAAGACACAATAACCAGACGTGAAGCGTCTGGTATCCGGACATCCACCCCAATCTGCATCTGTGTAAGAAATTAGAGTGGTTGTCGAAGACGGATATAGATGCAAGCCATGATCGAGAGTGCCCTGAATATAGCGCACAATATGCTTAAGAACATGCATGCGATCCTCCATCGGATTATGCATGAATAGACAAATCTGTTGCACAACATAAGATATGTTGGGCCTCGTGAAAGTAAGATATTGCAGGGCTCCTGCAAGGCTGCGGTAATGTGATGGATCAACTTATGGCGTGGTGGAAGTATCAATCAACTTTGGTTTAGTATCAACCGGAGTGGAGAATGACTTACAAGAGGACATGTCGGCTCGTTCAACGATCTCTTCTGCATACTTCTTTTGAGATAAAAATAAACCACCTGCATGACGTGTTACAACTATCCCTAAGAAATAACTCAATAGACATAGATCCTTCATAGCAAACTCTGAGCTAAGAAGGGACATGATAGACTTGTGAAGAGCATCAGATAAGGCCATTAATATAATATCATCCACATACATAAGGATGTAAGCTATATCATTACCATGACGGTATATGAAGAGAGAATGATCAGACCTGCTATTAGAAAACCCAATAGTAGAAACATAATATGCAAACCTCTTGTAACAGGCTCGGGGAGCTTGTTTGAGCCCATACAAGGATTTCTTCAGTAAGCATACATGATTAGGATAAGTAGGGTCTGTGTAACCCATAGGCTGATATATGTACACCGTTTTGTGAGGTCTCCATGCATGAATGCATTCTTCACATCAAGATGATGTAGAGGTCATGCCTTAGAAAAAATCATACTTAGTTTGGGTGGGCAAAAAATCCGGGGAATCAAAAAAACCGAACTGAACCGGTGAATCGGTTCAGTTAAAAATCTGCTAAAACTCGATTTCAGAAAAAAACGATTCAAAATTTTTAAATTGAATCGGTTCGGTTCACGTGATTTAGTGATACACCGAACTGAAAAACCAGGGTTATTCTTGTAATTAGCCATACCCCTATATAAATTAAAGCCCTAATAGTAACTGGTTAACCCTTTTACCCTAATTCCTAATTCATTTTTCCTCTTCCACAGTCCACAGCCACTGATCGATTTCAGTTTTGCCTTCAACCCATAAATCTTCAACATTAAATCATCAAGTTTCCAACAGTTAATCAAATCGATTTCAAGACCTAACCCATAAATCTTCAAGCTTCATCAGAGAATCAACAGTTTTGCCTCTTTTCTCTTTTATCTCCTGCTCGATTTTGATTTATTTCTCTCGGAGACATGAACTCGAAGCTTCAACAGTTCAAGATTCAAACTTTAATAGTTCAAGCTTCAACCCGACCCGACGTCCCGTTACTACTAGTGCCACCACAAAAGGCAATCCAATCCCTTTACTCATTTCTTTCTCTCGTTCTGATTTCTCAGTTGTTTCATGCTATGTTTGAACCATGTTTGTTGAAACATTATAGAAAAGTTATGAATTAGGCGTAATTCGAGAAGACTTTTCTCGGACACTGGCTTTATTTGTTTGTTGAATGATTTAGACGCTGAAAACTGGTGTTTGTTGTTATGACTGCTTGCAAATTGGAAAAACGTCATCAAATTAAGGTTATTTAGAGTGAATATGGTAAAGTGAATTATAAAATGAAGTTACTGAAGTAATTTCTGTAAAGAATGAAGCATATTCAATCTATAGTTTCATAATGATACTAACTTTTGTTCTTTACCTTTCTGTTGTGGGATTTAAAGTCATTTTTTCTTAGAAATGAATCTGTAATAATAGTTTGTTAACAATTATGGAAAAGTTATGAATTAGGTATTTTGTATTCATTGATGTTATTAAAGTCATGTTCGACTGTGTATTAGGCTGTGTATTATGTTAATTTTCTTATTATTCTCATCTGTTTCATGCTTTGTTTCAGGTTGAACCATGTTTGTCAAAACATTTGTTTGATATTTTGTATTCACGGTGTATTTGACAAAATGCTCATGAACTCTCTAATATTGTAGAATGGAAGACATTTTGGATGATGAAACAAAAGTGGTGAAACGAACCGACGAGGAAAAATTGAGATCAAAAGTTTGGAATTTTTTTACTAAGTTACCTGGAGGACAGAAAGCCAAATGTCATGTTTGTCGAAAAGATTATGCTTGCGATAGCTCATTAGTTGGGACAACTAATTTAAGGAACCACTTGGCTAGATGCAAGTGTACAAGAAATCAAACTTGAAGAGGATAAGAATCAAAAAGTATTAACTCGTGATAAGTGTAAGGACAATGATAAAGTTGTATTTGTGGGGTTTAATCAAGAGGCTTGTAGAGCCACACTTGTGAAATTGATTATTAAAGATGAGTTAGCTTTTAGATTTGTGGAGAGTCATAACTTTGTGGAGTATATGAGGGTTTGTTGTCCTAGATTTGAGGTGCCTTCACGAAGAACGATTGCACGGGATATTCTTCAGTTGTATCAGACTGAGAAGGCTTTGATTAAAAGAATCATGAACTCAAACCAGCAGAGAATTTGTATTACAACAGACACGTGTACATCAATTCAAATGAGTAGCTACATGGTAATAACTGGGCATTTTATTAACTATGAGTGAGTATTGCATAAAAAGATACTTGCTTTTACACCAATTTCTAATCATAAAGGAGATGATATTGGAAAGATTATAGAGAAATGCTTATTAGATTGGACTATTAATAGGCTATTCACAATTATTGTGGACAACGCAAGCTAATCAAGTTGAAATTGCTTATGTGAAGAAGAAGCTGGCAAATTGGAGTCCTAAGGCGATGGTTTTAAATGATGATCATATGCATGTGAGGTGTGCGACACATATAGTGAACTTGATTGTTCAGGATGGGTTGGTAGAAGCGAAGGACTCAATAGTTGTTGTTCGTAATGCGGTGAAGTATGTAAGATCTTCTCCGACAAGGTTGCAAAAATTCAAGACATGTGTTGAGCGAGAGAAATATCATATAAGGGACTTATGGTTTTGGATGTGTCAACCAGATGGAATTCAACATACTTAATGTTGGAAAAAGCTGTGATATTTGAAAAAGCGTTTGATAGGTTAGAGGAGGACGATGGCCACTACAAAAGTTGGTTTAACGAAGATGAGAATGGAAGAAAAAGGATTGGGCCTCCAATTTTTGTGGATTGGGATAATGCTAAGAGGTTAGTACATTTTTTGTCAGTTTTTTATGATGTGACATTAAAATTCAGCAGTACAAAATGTGTGACTTCTACTGATTTTTGGAATGAGTTGTGGAAAGTTTATCTTCATCTTAGCTCACTATCGGAATCTACTGATTTGTTGGTGAAAAAAACTGTTAATGGCATGAGAGATAAGTTTGTGAAATATTGGGGTACTTCTACAGAAAAGGTGAACAAGCTATTAATTTTAGCAAATGTGCTTGATCCTCGGTGTAAATTTGAATTTATAAATTGGTGCTTTGGAAGTATATGTGATAGTAGGGAGGTTGATGAAATTAAAGCTGATATCAAAAAGTTGTTGTTACGATTATTTAAAAGTTATAATGATGTTGGCCCAAATAGTGGTGTGGGTAGTAGTTCAATTGCTCAGTTAAGTGAAGTTTGTGATAGTGGTAGTAGTAGAAAAGAATTAATTGATCCTTTTCAACTGTTTAAAAAGATGAAGGCAACTGAAAATGATGATTTTGGGGTGAAGAATGATGTTGAAAAATATTTGTCAGAGCGGAATGAAAGTCCTAATTATCCGAATTTTGATCTTTTGAGTTGGTGGAAGATGTATTCGTCTAGGTATCCGACTTTGTCAAAGATTGCCAAATATATTTTGGCAATTCATATGTCTACCGTGGCTTCCGAATAGGCATTTAGCACGGGGGGCGCATTCTTGACCCTTTTAGGAGTACATTAACTCATAAGACAGTTGAAGCATTAATTTGCACACATAATTGGCTTCGCTCAACTCTTACAGGAGAACAAATTGTGCAACCAACCGAAGAAGAAACTGAGTTTTATGAAGATGCTGAATTGGCTAACAATACTGTTTTTATATATTATTTTTAATATAATTATTATACTTTAACATTTTGTTTATTATATTGACGCTATGTAGACTTTGAGAAACTTTCAATCGTACCGCAATCACAAGAAATAGAACAAACACAAGCAGTTAAGGACTTGACAATGAATTGATATTGACGTCATAATAGTAAAGTTGTCAAATCTACATTCCTTCAAATCTATTTGTTGATTTAAGTTTATTTTTGTTGTTGCTGTTTAAAAAAACAGATTTTCAATTGTTGTTGTTGTTTCCGGTGAAAGTTGTTGTTTGATTTTGTTGTTTCCGGTGAAAGTTGTTGTTTGCTGTTGTTGTTGCTGTTTGCCTGTTTCTGAAAGGCTGTTGAAAGTTGTTGATGCTAATCCTGCTGAAATTTGTTGTTTGCCTGTTTTTTATCCGGTGAAATTTGTTGTTGTTGTTGCTGATCGTGCTATAATTTGCTGTTGTAATTTGATGTTTTTCCTACTGAAATTTGTTGTTTTTCCTGCTGAAATTTGTTGTTAAAATTTGTTGTTGCTGTTTAAAAAAACAGAAACCATTTGGACTTTATATTTGAATTGAAAAAACCCGATATAAACCGATATATTGGTTTTTTTAAAAAAAATTGATTCGGTTTTTATTTTTAAAAACCGATTTTTATTCGGTTCATACTTTTTTGATACAAAACCGAACCGATATACGTCCACCCCTATATTTAGTACCATGCGGATAGTTGTTGATTTGACCACCGAATTGAAAGTCTCACCGCAGTCCACACCAACCTGTTGAGTCTTTCCATCACCTACAAGACCGGCTTTATTCCTCTCAAATGTACAATCAGATTTTCTTTATAACTAAAAATCCACATAGACCGAATCACATTAACATCATGAGGACGAGGCACCAAATCCAAAGTCTCCATTGTCGTAGAGTCGGGCGGAGTCGGGTTCAAGAATTGTATGCAACAAATCACTCAAAATTGTGGCATAAATCCATTGGAGAACTGTTGCATCGAAGGCCAACCATAATTCCTTTTCATCATCGATTTTTGGTACCTTCTCCTTGCCTTATTTCGGCAGAATTATGTGATGGATAATCCAGTGTGACCTATAATGAATTTTGAAGAGCTCCGCCCATATCGCATTATGGACGTTTTCCATCTCAATAGTGATGGAGATATTGGACTTAATATTTGAAGCAACTAGGGCTGGATGAAAATTTGATTTCGAGTCAAACATGGCTGACGGGGCAAGGAAGATGAAGGAAGTGGACGGCGACAAGGGGGGAGCCGACGGCAAGTTTTAGGATTTGTGAAATTTTTGGATTTTGAAACTTTACCTAGAATCTGATACAATGCAAGAAATATCTTTCTTAATTATTTAATTCCAAAGAAGTAGTAGATATACCCATAATATAAGCATCATCATAGGCTAAAATTAAAGTAGTCAATTACTAAATATACACATATCATATATATAAAATATACTGAAAGATTAAGTACAAATCACAATATTCTATCAAATATTCTATTACAAACTGTAACATGCAAATAAAGTAAGATTATTGTTTGCAAGTTCATAAAAAAAACGGCCCGCTAAGTGTGACTTTTGTCATCAACTTGTGAAATTCCTCCTTAAAATGTGACCATAGAGTTTAGAACAAAAATCAATTATTGATTCCATACCTTCAGAATCAAATAGAACATACTACCGTAGACCGAGGCGGATTCTAAATTTATGGGTTTAATTTTAAAAAAAATAGTAATAAATTTATTATATTCTTAAAATTTTAAGTTTAGACTCATCATTTATTGCAATTTTAATGTATCTTTATATATAATTTTATCTTACGTGTCAAAAGTACTGAATTTAGATGAATCCACGAGATCACAACTATATAGCGGCATCCAGCCCTGACCGTAGATTACTACTTGCGGAGAAAATGTTACAATTGCCAGACCATCCATAGTTGGATATGGCATGATTTACTTTTAATATTCCTAGCATCAGTTTAACACTTTAACTATAAGTCAAGCTGATTTGACTTAATAAGTTAAGTTTACATTTTGATAATTTCTGAAATCTGAACAATATATATTTCTACCTTCGACTAATTTCGTAATAATTAACTATCAAATAATTGCACAACGACTATATTGCATGCGTGATCTTTTTTACGCAAATTCAAATTAGTTTCGGATCAATGATTTTCGGAGATTAAATAGTTATTAAAAAAGAAAAGTATATTACTGCTCACAGCTAATAGCGGAGCCACTATTTTCACCAAAAGAGTTCAAAAATATAAATGAGTAAACAAACAAAGAAGCTAAGTTGGTTCAACATTTACTATATATACGCAAAAAATAATTTTAATCTTATATATGCAACATAATTTTTCGCCGAAGGAAATTTCGGTGTACCCCAAGCCAGAACCTTGCTCTGCCCCTGCTCACATCTTATTTATTAAGTATAATTAGGGATGACAACGGATCGGACCTGGATCAGATCCTACTAGATCCAGATCCAGATCCAGATTCAAGATCCGGATCCATCGGATACATAAAAATCGAGATCCGATTCGGATCCGGATCCATCGGGTCCATAAAAATCAGATCCATCGGATCCACCGGGTCCACGGATCGGATCTGGATCTACATGTAAATTTTTTTGTCTTGAATAATATTCCCACATGTTTAAACTTTTATGACAAAATAAAATGCAATCTGATTGAAAAAAATGATTGAGTTTATTTAATCAACCTACACAAACATGACACCATTCTTCCAAAATACTGAACAAAGTTTTAGCATCACAAGAAAATAAAGACGATTGACTTCATTAGTGATGCTGAACATGTTGCAACTTTGAGCTAATTTTTGGAGGCTTTAGTTATGCTCCACTTGTAGTTCTACTGATTGACTTCATTAAACAACATAAAACAATGTCAGTCATATATCAAAAGTTTCAGTTTTTTTTTTGCTGATAAAACAAATGAGAGAAAGATACTTAAAGCTTACGGCTAGCAGATTCAAGAAAGGGAAATTTAAAGAAGAGTGATAATTTTTTCTTTTTATAGAAATGAAAATATGGGAAACTGAAGAGAGCATATAGGTAAAAGAAATGAAACTTCAAAGACAAATTTCATGGTTGTGTGACTTGTGCCTTATCCTAGTTCAACCCTTTACCAATACATAAA
This sequence comes from Anisodus tanguticus, assembly GCA_034509755.1. Lineage (NCBI taxonomy): Eukaryota > Viridiplantae > Streptophyta > Magnoliopsida > Solanales > Solanaceae > Anisodus > Anisodus tanguticus. The sequence goes on along the minus strand of CM067553.1, from coordinate 9,912,072 downwards.
TTATGAAAAAAAATTAAGAAAATACTTATAAAATTACATTCTAGGTTATGAATATATTTAATAAAAAACGGATTCACGGATCAGATCTGGACCGGATACGGATCTCAAATACAAGATCCAGATCCAGATCCGATCCGTTAGAAATGGATCCGGGTTTGATCCGATCCGTCGGGTCCAAATTTTAAAGATCCATATCCTATAAAACGGATATGGATCCACCGGATCTAGCCGGGTCCAAGATCCATTGTCATATCTAAGTATAATATAATAAAAGGGATGATTGCTTGTTCACAAAAAATTTCAACAAAGAGACGACTGTAGAGCTTTTGGATTGGATTATTTTAGGTGTTTTTAAGCAAAATAGATTTTAAACACTTTTATAGTGTTTGATTAAAATAAAAAATATATATTTAAGTATTTATTTTTAAGTCAAGTAATAAAAATAAGTTAAAAACAATAAGCTAGAATTCTTAACTTATAAGTCAAAAGTCATAATCTAGCATGTTACATTAACATGCTAGACTAGAAAGTTGAACCTTCAGAAGAAAAGAAAGAAAAAAAAAGAAAAAAATTAAACGTCCTTTATACTATTTTTATGTTTTAATTTATTTATTTTACTTTCTTTTTTAATTCGTCTAAAAAAATATTTTTCTATTTTGACGAATTTTAATTTTAACTTTTCACGTGAAACGTTAAAGATCATAATATTAAAGAACATTTGATATATTTTGTATATTTCAATTTAAAATAACAAAATATTTTTATTTTTTTTAATTTAGTGCTAAATCAAATTCAATTTACTAGGTCTGTCTTTCGTTTTTGCCAGTTGAAGACCCGAATCATCAATTTTTAGAACTTCACATTTCACGTGTGAAAGTTCCTCACTTTAGAATTTTGTTCACCTATATTTGACTCTTTATTCTACGAACCATACCTAGCTATAAAGAAAAATATCAAGATAGAACCTCATGCTTATCAACTATTAATAATACCAAAAAGAAAATATTAATAATACCAAAAAGGAGATGTTCGTTGTCCCTTGGCCTTAGTTTATTTTATTGGGTCATTTGCACTTTTGTCCTATTTGGTACTGGTCTTTAATTTTAATTTTTATATTCCGTAAAGAATTTATGCTTCGAAAGACATAATTTTCATTTGAGGGGAAAAAATTAAAGACCAGCCCATTTGAAGGGAAAACTGTGCAATTTTTTGATTTTATTTGACCTTTCCTACTTTTGTGTCTTGGTGTTTAATTAATCTATGGTTTTCAACTTTTAATTATTTGTAGAATATAATCCTATTTTATCAGTATATATCTTCAAGTCCCTACCTCCTCTACTACCGTTAGAATAAAAAACGAATAAAGAAAAGTAGAGTAAGTTTTCATATTAAGAAGTTAATGTAGTCAAGTTTTTAAAAAGTTTAAAGTATTCATTTTTTTTTAAAAAGTGCTTATTTTATAAAGATAAATTATTTGATCAAGTTTTTGAAAAAAAAAAAGTCTTTTTGACAGTAACAGAAGTTAAAAAAATTAGTAGCATTTTCTAAATAACTTATAAAACTTTGATCAATCACAATATATATATATATATATATATATATATATATATATATATATATTGAAAAATACTCTCCGAAAGTTTTTTTTTTTTTTAAAAAGTACTAATAAAAAAAAATTAAAAGCTCAGCCAACAGGCAAAGAGTTATAAACTCATGTATACACCATGAACTAAAAAAAAAAAAAAAAAGAAAAAATCCTATGTTGATAGGATGGACAATAAAAGGTCAAGCACAAAAAATGCTTGGACAATAATAGGTTAGGTAAGAAGCACATGTTGATAGGATGGGACCCACAATTACAGAAAGACAGCAACATTACCCATTAATTAATGATAATAAACAAATCGTATACTCTAACGTTTCATTAAAGGCATTTTATATGACATAAAATATGGAATGTATTTTCCCTATAATTGCACGGTAAAGCCTCTACACGCTACACTATCATGTATAACGTAATGTAACAAATAACCCAGTACACTATCATTACTCTAACCTAATAATATGAGGGGTCGTTTGATACGAAGGATAAACAAAAATAATTATGGGATAATAATTTAGTAATTTCTTATCCCTTATTTGGTTAATAATTATCCCTTATTTGGTTAATAATTCTGGAATAAGTTATCACAAGAATAAAAATAATATTGGGATAACTTATACATGTCATATGGTGGAATAACTTATCCCAGGATACGTTATCTCAGAGATAAAAAAGATTTTTAAAAAATAAATAAATTATCCAATGTATATTATTTTTTATTCAACATACCACACAATCAATAAGAAATAACTCCAGGATAATTAATCTCGACATAACTAATCTCAGCATAACTTGTCCCACCGTAATTTGTCTTCGAACCAAACGACCCCTAAACTGTTTTATTTTCCAAGTTACTAATTTCACTTATTATGAAATAATATATTTAGTTATATTTTTTTACTAACTTTGATAATATAATATTATATTATGATTTTAATTATTATATAGAGAAAATACATCTTTCACCCCTAAACTTATCTCGAAAACTCACTTTAACAATTAAACTTTACGGGTGTTTACATACACCTAAACAATAAGTGAATTAAATATCAACATTAATGGCTGACGTGGGAAATTAAAAAAAAAAACTCAGCGCGTAAATGGCAAAAAATTAAAGAGAAAAACAAGTGGGCCCCACTTTCTTTGTTCCGTCCCTTCTTCCACATAAAATTCTGGGAAAAGAAAATGCAAATAACATATCGGTCCACCGTTTATGGTGAACAATGGAGGATTATGGTAGGAGCGGCGGGGAGCTGTGGCCCCCCTCAATAGATTTAATTTTATATATATATATATATACTGTCACGACCCGACCCGACGGGCCACGACTAACCGCCCTAATGACGTCATTATACTAACCTGTCACACATAATCTAACTAACCCTTAATGAGTCTGAAATCCGGCAGCATAACGTCGCAATAACAACATATGCCGGGGTAGGCAAGCGACAAGGCCGCCTTTACCCCCGAATGCACCGTCTCCCGAGGAGTCACAATTAGCCAATATAAAATAACAAGCAAGCCGACAAGGCTGCCACCAGATAGTAACGTATAAATGTGGGAACACCCCAGCACAGAATACAATAACATGACTGACCCAAACAGAGTCGTAACCCTTACATACGTACAACCCACCACTGTCTACAGACCTCTATAAGAAGAAGAACGACATATGACGGGACAGGGCCCCGTCGTGCCCCTAAATACAAACAGAAGCTCTAAAGAGATTCGGTACCAACATGACAAAACTATGGATCAAAGGAGCTTTCCAACCTGCTGAGTAGGAACCTAGGCCTGAGGTTCACCAAACTGAAAACATGTACCTGCGGGCATGAAACGCGACCCCCCGAGGAAAGGGGGGTCGATACGAAATGATGTACTGAGTATGTAAAACATGAAGCTGTAAAATAAATCATAAGTAGCCAACAGAAACATGAGATCAGTTTAAAAATCAGGATTCAAATCCAACTGTGCCATAAACCATAAAAGTCAGATGTGCCTTATAAACATGAGAGGCAAGTCAAGAAAAACATATATGCCTGTCCATATACATATATATACCGTAACGTAACCCACCCACTAATGCGGGACTCGGTGAATCATATCATAACCCGGCTCATGCTGGGACTCGGTAAATCATCTCTCATCTATGGATCCATCCTACGTAACCCGGCCCCATAGTAAGGGTCTCGGTGAACAATGCAAGGTGGTGCACGAATCGTAACCCGGCCCGGGACTCGGTGAGGTGAAGTAGTAACACTTAGCACGAGTAGATATCATGAGTGCCATGCAAGTAAAAATCATCATTTGACTCTCAATAAAATCATTACAATAATGTCATAATAAACTCTTTGCTGAAGAATCATAGGCACTTCTCATAACAATCCTCTTTAGGAATTAAACTATATAAGAATTAAGTACGTCCGCCGTACTTTCATTAAAGCATGCCAAAAGAAAGAAGTAATGGTTTCACATACCTCTTAGACGAATTAATCGACTCAATATTAGCGTACGCCTCGTTTTAGAACTTCAACCTTGTTGTCGAATTTATCTAAGTTCCACGGGTCCTTGTAAGCCCCTATGAATGCTTATCTACATCATACGGATGATTTAAATCATAAACGACTCAACATACTAAAAACAGATTCTTAAGGATATTCTAACGAACATTTTGAAAGCGTAGAACCTATATTCCTCCTATTTCGAAATCTAAGTAGTGAAACATCCAACTCTATTAATCCTCCTTCTTATACTACTACAATCTCCAAAACAGTATCACAATTTCACATGCAAGCCCAGTAACTCCCAATTACAGCAGTCCTAACGATACCCAACCCAAATTCGCATTTTCGACAATCGTCTTTAGAACTAATAGCAAGAATCAAGTCTAGAACTTGTACAAACTTAGAGAATAAAGAAGATTACCTCTCTTAAACGCAGTGACGAGAATCGTTGGGCAACCCTTTTGTTTGACAGAGCTTTCGACAACAGAAACAGACTCCCAAATCGATTCGCACCAGAATCCGGTTGTATTCAAGGTTTCTTGTAAAGCTCCTGAGTTTCTAAGCTTGCTAATGGTTCGGTTCTACTGGAATTTTAACCCAGAATACCAAGAATTCTCCCTCGTTTTGGTTTTATGGAAGCTCCCGAAAATCCCCAACTTCGACCGCAACTTCTCAGAAAACCCATCAACCGAGACTTACCTCCACCCGCTAGAAATGTGACCCTTTAATTCCTCACAGATTCTTGATGAAGATGAAGGTTGAAGAGATGGAAGTGAAGAAATCAAAGAAAATGGAGAAGGAAGCCTTATGGCTGCTATCGGTCGATCGATTTGGGGCTTGGTCACCCCCAAATCGATTATAACACCTTACTTACCTACTCCCACTATAAATTGTTCCCTCCCTAATTAATTAATTATACACACAATTAAATTTCCGGTCTCCAATTATTTAAGTCCCGACGACTACTAAAATCCTCTTATGTCAATATCATACTTCCCGTAATAAAATACCAGTCTATACTCTCTCCGGGATACACAATTATTTAACTCCATCGTCACACTTACTAAATCCCAAAATTATTTCGGGATCACGCCCTTTTATTTACTAATCCTCTTATTAATATACACAAGTACAACGAAATTTTCCCGGGTTCGGGTCTACTTACCTACGCTACGAGTTCAACCGCTATCCGAAAATACGGGGTGTTACATCCTTCCCCCCTTAGAAACATTCGTCCTCGAATGTCGGTACGACATTTCTAACCTTTGACACCATACAAAAAGAATACACAAAGTGCTATTCCATTTCCTCAAAAACAAGGGTACGGCATTCGGGGATTAATTCAGACTATCTTGTAAACTGTGAGGAGATACATATCCATCCATAACTACTTCTAAAGAAATCGACTCCAGTTTCATATGCGAACCAAAATAAACACATGGTGACTACATTCCTTAAATTCAAACAATAGACAAAGGAGGTAGAAGGTCCTAATATCTAATTTTAGAGTTCTATACGCAACCTAGTTATTTATAAAAGCTCACACCTCAATACAATTAGTCATGCAACTGTTTTTATACCATTGCGGTTGATTCTTTTATTGCCTTGTTTTTGGGCTAGAGTGCAAGAACACAACTCGCGATTTTTTTTTTTTTACTTGCCCTCGCCGAAATTTCAGCCTACAAATTGTCTCAAAATAAAGGCAGCAACATGTGTTTGTGCAGGGCACAATTCCACCAAAATACAGCAGTGATTATAGTAGCAAATAACAGCAAAACAACAGCAAAATAGCAGTCAACTGGTAGCCAAAACAAGCAGCTAAATAACAAGCAGAAAATGAGCTCAAATAACGGTCCAAACACCGGCCAAAGACAAAGCAGCTAATATCGCAGGAAAATGAGTTCAAATAACGATATCAAGATATCAGCCAAGACAAGACAGACTAAATAAAGCAGAACCGAGCTCAAATAACAGCCAAGATATCACCAAGACAAGCCTAAATACAAAGAGAAGCGAGCTCAAATAACGGCCAAGACAATAACTAAATACAGCAGAAACTGCATCTAACAGCAGCCAAAACAGCAACCACAAAGGAGGTAAAATGCAGCAAAATTTGGTCACAATGCAGCCACTACTTACCCCATGGCACAGCAACCCAGCACCCTCACTCAGCTATACCTCACACAACACATCACAATGTCTTCCTATAGTGTAGTATCTGTCTTATCCTTGAGGAAAGGACAAGAACTCATCAAGATCATGTCTTGCGAGAAAATATTGCGCAAAGACTTGGATAAGAATGCAACATTTTGTAATCAAAATAAAATGGCCCAAAAATTTTGCAATAAGTCATACCCAAAGTAAAGTGTTAATGGCTAAGGTATAGCAGTCCTCAAGGTCTAAAATTATCTCAAAATATGACAGGTTCCAGCCTTAAACACACAGCATTTATCACCTCAACTACTGCAGCAACTATAATTCAGAATTCAGTATTTTAAGAGACACAAGCCTTAACAAGGAATGTAGATAACTAGGGGAGCACAACATGCTTGAAAACAGGACCTTTGAGACTGAAAAAGGGGCAGCAACATCTGTGCCAACTGAGGCAATAATATATGATTAAAGGCCCCACGGGGGAGCAGATAGCATGTGATAACAAAACAACGGCCTAATCAAGAAGTAACAAGACTAGTTTAAACATGCTAGATATTTCATAAACCAGCTGGTCCTTAGGCAACATGAAAACAAGTAACTAAATGCAACCTACTCTGGTTAGGTATGCAGAAATGGGGCTTCACCATGCTGAGCCTCTATTTCAAGCATAAACAGTCGGCACCTTAATTAGTACAGATTCATTTACCAAATTCAGGTCTAGATTGGTTGTGCCACTCACCTATGGACAGGGTTATGTAAAGCCTAACATCAGAAAAAAGTAAGCAACTTGAAATGCAAATACTAAGTCAAACAACCCTTTATACCATAGTTAATAGACATCAAATACTTGCCGGATTAATCTTGCTTCAATAGCTGCACCTAACCTATGATCACACCATATCCAGGGCCACAACAAACACCCTAAGAGGCTGCATACCAACAGTCCATATAAGCAGAATTACAGGGTCCAGAGGAATTTTCTAAATCACCCCTTTAAAGGCCATCATGCTGAAATTAGCCTAAGTTATCATTTTAACTTGTTAGGAGCACATGTCAACTAGCATAGTGGTTCTAAGCTTTTATTCCTACTTATACATGCACTTAACTAGGTGGATTGGTTTACACATTGGCAATGATAACATGGATACATGAATGGGTGCAGAAATACTCTTTTCTAGGCATTCATAACATAACTTCAACATTCAGACCACATAAAGTTCAAGTTACAAGAACATAGATACAACAAGTACATACCTAAGAAAACAACTTAGGAACTAAACTTCCCTTTGGACATACCACAACCTCTTGGGTCAGTGTTAAGCTCATAAATTCCAACAATAAACTAAAATAAGTCCTTTGGTTTTAAAAAAAAATCCAGTTTATATCACATTATGCATCCATAGAAGTAACAAAGATATTAATAGCACAGACAAGACATCATGTAGTCATAATTGAAGCTAAACATGTCATTGGAGACCACATGTAGGCTACATCATTCCAAATTACCGGATACCACATAGAAAAAACCAAAAAAAGAAGTTTCGCACATATTCTCTAAGCTTATACTCAACCAAGGTTACTATTGTACTTATATGAAAAATGTAATAGAAGTCACACCGGTCTTTTTACTATAACCAATAAGTCATAGGTTACTCCTAACTTTAGGTTAGATTCCTATCAAGTCGGAATTGTCTCTAACAATACTAATCAATCCAAACAAGGTTATTATCGCTTAACTTATGCATACAATAGTTTAAAAGTCATTTCATGATTCAACTAAAATTACACCAGACTATACAACAACCTTATCAACCAACATGCAAAATCCACATATTCCTTTTTGATTAATCCAAACATATAACCATTTATTTAGGCATGCTTAGTTATACCTTCTAACATACCCCCAAATCAGTAAAGCAGGCTCGGAATCTAGCTAATATTCATAATTCACAATCATCACATAGGCTACCCTTTATCAATTCCCATCATAATTAACATCACATAACCTCAACCATATCAACACACTTAAGTCATTCTCTTCTAGTTTTAAATTATCATATCAGACGATATAAGACAAGTTTTGCTAAATAGGACAACTAATCTTGTTCTTAATTAGAGGCGCTTGTTTTAGGTAGATAATATGACCAAACGACTTACAGATAGCCAAAGAGTTTCCAAAATAATATATCGGTCATCACATTAATTTAAATAACCAATACATGCTAAACCTAACTTCAATCCAACCTGCCAATCCATGTCATGCTAACCTCATCACTACTCACTTAATAACTTAACCAAATCGGCAGAAGCAAGGGAATGCACATAGTTGAGGAACTACTCCGATATTTATTTTTCATTTTTCATTGGGACATGCCAAGGATAGATACGACCCTTTAACCAGCAAAACATACACCAAATAGGCTCCTAAACTATCCTTCAGATCACAACAGCACTTAAACAAAGCACACATCCATTTCAAAGTCATTAGGTAATCCTATCATAATTATAACAACATCCTTATGCTAAATCTTAGTTCCCTTATCATAGGCAGATAACTAAATAACTAAAATCATTAAGCCCTTCAATCATTTACACAGGTCATACAAGGTCAAATAACTCTTAAACCTAACAAGACAACCACCTAACACACAAATAATCGTCACACAATACTCTAATATTGTTTTCATCAACTGAACCTGCTAGACATTAATAGAGTAGTCACAAATAGCCACAATATTCACATATATTACATAATGCTTGGCATAATATATTCACGGTTTAATAGTTAACTAAATAAGCAAACCGTTTATTGCAGTAGCAAGTCATTCATAGAATTATGTAAGTACTCAATTTTCCACTCCCTTAAACAACTATTGACAACATGTTTAGCATACGAATCTATTCCCTATTTAAGAGACAAAACGCAGGCTTGGGTTATTAGAACATTTTGCATTCTTCATTATGATACACAGAGACAATTACGAGGGAAATTTTAATCAAACCTAAAAGATATCTAGACCAGTCTAATTAACTGTTTAGGGGTAGTCCCACTGAGCAAAATTGGCGAACATAGGTCCTAACACAAGTGATTTATACTCAACCCACATACTGTACAGGGACATTAACAGACCACCCTAAGAAGTATGACCAAGACAGAATACATTTATACATAACATAGATAGCATAACTCATAAGAAAAGCTGGAACACATCAACTTAAACAGGGTAACATTACAACATGTAGAGGACCATCTACTCCTAAGCCCTATCCACAAGTAGGACAACCCGTTAACGACTATCAACTACCTACTGAACTAATTTCAAGGACTTATCCAGACAACCTGCTCCAGAGACAACAAACCGTATATGTACAACAGTAGCGACTCCAGTTTTTGGCATATCTCATATTCCTTTTCATATAACATAAGCATATCAAGGAGTCATCACAACTAATAGACTTCACACATACCATGTACTATAACCCAGATCAAACATAAAATATTTTACTCAAGAAGGCCTTGTATATCTAAGGTCTCAACGATTATCTAATATGCTAAGAGTCTCAAATATTCCATGTCTCAAACTTACATTATTTCTTCCCGTATACGAGTAAGGTAGGTTCTCATAACCTCGAATTCGTATTGCCCTTCTAGCGGTTGTGGCTTTCTTTGGAGGCATAGCTGTAACACATTAATACGTCAGAGAGGGAATAACCTAATAACATAGCTCTATCGCACGATCTTAGAGTAAGAAGAATAGAAACCAATCCTAAATGTCCGGCTGCCTCCTACGTATAAGTATGGTGCACAACATACTCATACGCAAGACTTTACTAGACACGGTCTGTAGACATTCCGAGGACTAACTGCTCTAATACCACTTTTGTCACGACCCGACCCGACGGGCCGCGACTAACCGCCCTAATGACGTCATTATACTAACCTGTCACACATAATCTAACTAACCCTTAATGAGTCTGAAATCCGGCTGCATAACGTCGCAATAACAACATATGCCAGGGTAGGCAAGCCGACAAGGCTGCCTTTACCCCCGAATGCACCTGTCTCCTGAGGAGTCACAATTAGCCAATATAAAATAACAAGCAAGCCGACAAGGCTGCCACCAGATAGTAACGTATAAACGTGGGAACACCCCAGCACAGAATACAATAACATGACTGACCCAAACAGAGTCGTAACCCTTACATACGTACAACCCACCACTGTCTACAGACCTCTATAAGAAAAAGAACGACATATGACGGGACAGGGCCCCGTCGTGCCCCTAAATACAAATAGAAGCTCTAAAGAGATTCGGTACCAATATGACAAAACTCTGGATCAAAGGAGCTTTCCAACCTGCTGAGTAGGAACCTAGGCCTAAGGTTCACCAAACTGAAAACATGTACCTGCGGGCATGAAACGCAGCCCCCCGAGGAAAGGGGGGTCAGTACGAAATGATGTACTGAGTATGTAAAACATGAAGCTGTAAAATAAATCATAAGTAGCCAACAGAAACATGAGATCAGTTTAAAAATCAGGATTCAAATCCAACTGTGCCATAAACCATAAAAGTCAGCTGTGCCTTATAAACATGAGAGGCAAGTCAAGAAAAACATGTATGCCTGTCCATATACATATATATACCTGTAACGTAACCCGGCCCACTAATGCGGGACTCGGTGAATCATATCATAACCCGGCTCATGCTGGGACTCGGTAAATCATCTCTCATCTATGGATCCATCCTACGTAACCCGGCCCCCTAGTGAGGGTCTCGGTGAACAATGCAAGGTGGTGCACGAATCGTAACCCGGCCGGGACTCGGTGAGGTGAAGTAGTAACACTAGCAGCACGAGTAGATATCATGAGTGCCATGCAAGTAAAAATCATCATTTGACTCTCAATAAAATCATTACAATAATGTCATAATAAACTCTTTGCTGAAGAATCATAGGCACTTCTCATAACAATCCTCTTTAGGAATTAAACTATTTAAGAATTAAGTATGTCCGCCGTACTTTCATTAAAGCATGCCAAAAGAAAGAAGTAAGGGTTTCACATACCTCTTAGACGAATTAATCGACTCAATATTAGCGTACGCCTCGTTTTAGAACTTCAACCTTGTTGTCGAATTTATCTAAGTTCCGCGGGTCCTTGTAAGCCCCTATGAATGCTTATCTACATCATACGGATGATTTAAATCATAAACGACTCAACATACTAAAAACAGATTCTTAAGGATATTCTAACGAACATTTTGAAAGCGTAGAACCTATATTCCTCCTATTTCGAAATCTAAGTAGTGAAACATCCAACTCTCTTAATCCTCCTTCTTATACTACTACAATCTCCAAAACCGTATCACAATTTCACATGCAAGCCCAGTAACTCCCAATTACAGCAGTCCTAACGATACCCAACCCAAATTCGCATTTTCGACAATCGTCTTTAGAACTAATAGCAAGAATCAAGTCTAGAACTTGTACAAACTTAGAGAATAAAGAAGATTACCTCTCTTAAACGCAGTGGTGAGAATCGTTGGGCAACCCTTTTGCTCGACACAGCTTTCGACAACAGAAACAGACTCCCAAATCGATTCGCGCCAGAATCCGGTTGTATTCAAGGTTTCTTGTAAAGCTCCTGAGTTTCTAAGCTTGCTAATGGTTCGGTTCTACTGGAATTTTAACCCAGAATACCAAGAATTCTCCCTCGTTTTGGTTTTATGGAAGCTCCCGAAAATCCCCAACTTCGACCGCAACTTCTCAGAAAACCCATCAACCGAGACTTACCTCCACCCGCTAGAAATGTGACCCTTTAATTCCTCGCGATTCTTGATGAAGATGAAGGTTGAAGAGATGGAAGTGAAGAAATGAAAGAAAATGGAGAAGGAAGCCTTATGGGTTGCTATCGGTCGATCGATTTGGGGCTTGGTCACCCCCAAATCGATTATAACACCTTACTTACCTACTCCCACTATAAATTGTCCCCTCCCTAATTAATTAATTATACACACAATTAAATTTCCGGTCTCCAATTATTTAAGTCCCGACGATTACTAAAATCCTCTTATGTCAATATCATACTTCCCGTAATAAAATACCGTCTATACTCTCTCCGGGATACACAATTATTTAACTCCATCGTCACACTTACTAAATCCCAAAATTAATTTCGGGATCACGCCCTTTTATATACTAATCCTCTTATTAATATACACAAGTACAACGAAATTTTCCCGGGTCCGGGTCTACTTACCTACGCTACGAGTTCAACCGCTATCCGAAAATACGGGGTGTTACATATACTACTTACGATTTAAAAACTCTAAATCCCATCACTTTCTCGGTGGCACCAGCGACTCACGAACTCACACTCACAGCACGGCTCCAGTCTCTCACAATCTATTTTTCCTCACTCGTCTCTCCATCTCTAGTAATACCTTACTGCAGAAGATTTATTTATTTATTTGGGTCTCTTTTTATTCTACAAAATATAAATCTAGTATGTTTTGGATGCATAGTTGCATCATAAGCAATTACAGGTTATTTCTAATATATATGATATGAGTTTTAATGGGTAATTCTTGATATGAGTTTCTTTTAAATCAGCAAAAGATTACAACTTTATGTTTGTTTCATCATATACGAGGCTATTTTGGGCTTATGAGAGTGGAATTAACATATTAAGGCTTTAAAACCCAAATTTATCTTACTTCGTTCTGTTCTCAGATTTAGATGTTATCTTTGATAATTGATTTATGTATTTTTTTTAGGAGTGCTACGATGGTCAAACTTAAGAAAATTGATGCATTTTTCAAGAGGAAAGCTTCCAACAAAGATGAAAATTGTATAGCTTCAACATCGACACTTGAAAAGCACCATTCCGATGATCAAACGGTTCAACTGGATGAGCAACCTTGCAAGATTCAAAAAGTCACCATGGATGAATTTGATGTCAATTGTTTAGAACGTGACCCCGGAAAGCGTACCCAAATTTGGTAATATCCAGTGAATCGAAGATATGAAGTTCGAAGAGCTTATATCAATTGGGGTCCCTATCAATGTAAAGTTGAAAAGTATCCCCTCAATAGAGATAAGCATCCAAGGCGATTTCAAGACAAGGTTGTGTAATAAGATGGAGGATGAATTTCTTGTTGACAATATGATGGTTTATATTGAAAAAGAGATAGCTGAAAGCTTTAGCTCTGATTCAATTATTAATGATTTCAAGTCTTTAAAAGTACAAAGGGCAGCACTTTAATTCTAGATTCGTATTTCATTTTATATATTATATTTTTGTTGTGTTGATGTTATTTTGAATCTTTGATAAAGTTATATTTTGTTCTTATAAATTTCAATTATAATATTTTAGTTAGTAGTTACCGCTCCCCTTAATATTTTGGACAAGTTACGCCACTGATGGTGAACCAGACAAGAAGATAAAGTACTTCATACATTAATTAATTCAAAATCTGATGAAGCAAATTTATTTCAAATACCAATTTCGTCGAAGTGGAGCTGGTGGCGCCATTAAAGGCTGAGCTTCGGCGGATAGGGCGCCTCCGGCAAGGCCTGACAGTGACAAAAGAAAGCAAATGGGCTAGGTTTGTTGTGGATGTTGATCGGAGATCAGAGAGGGAGCAACGACTTAACCGGAATCATTTTCTCTGTTCAAATGTGGTAGATCCTGTTGGAAATTTACCTTTGGTGGGGAGTTACGTCCACCCATATTTAATGACTTAAACACTAGGGTTTCACATGTTGGAGGCTTTGTCTCTTCACACGTGCATAATCTACTAAGTTAGTAGATGATTGTAGGGCCAATGATCGTCAAATTTCGTAAAGAAATGAAAGAGATATTGGTCAACGAAGTAAGGTGTTTGAGGCATGAAAATATAGTGTGGGACAAATCTACTACATCGGTGGGAAAAGGAAGAATTGTTCTTTTTATAAGCCTAAAAAATGGATAAGGTTTTAGGACTCCAAGGGTAACTCATGTGTTTGAAGGGGGGAGGACCTAGGTGTGCTTGGGTTCGAGGCTAAGCCCACACGCGCGCCGCCCGCCCGTCCCATCCGGTCCGATCTCGGGTCGTGGGCTTTGGGATTCTTCTGATATTATCTTTTGAACCCCAAACTATTTAGTACTTACAGTTTGGTCCCTGTAGTTTCAGGAAAGATAAAATTAGGAAGAGGAAGGCAGAAGGTTTCTGCCTCTTGGGCTGGTTTTGGAGCATTGAATCTCCATTACAAGGCACTTGAATTCGGCCATTACTTGGCTGAAAATAACTCCTCACTAAGTGTCATTACATGGCTATTAAAAGCCATTAGTTGACTAGTTGAGAGGTCATCCTCCTAAACACTATATATTGAGACCTTACTCTTACTTGAGGGCAGTTGAATAGAAAGAAAAGAGAGCAGAAAGATACAAAAACAATAGAGAGAAAGAAAAGAACATAAACTTTTCCTTTTCCTCTAAATTTTCTATTCTTCAGCAAGTCGTTTCATGTTTGTTTTCTTCGTCAGAATCAACTTATTTGATTTGTAATGTTGATTAGTTGATGTTTTATCTTGAGAGACTATTGCCCGCTAACGTAAAAACATATATATGGGGCAATCTTGTCTTAAAGACAGAGGGTCATCTCTCGACTCAGCCACAATTGTAACAATTCAGATTTAGTGTTTCTTGATTTCAGGTTATCAAGATTCAAGACTCAACAAGTTTGCGGCAATTATAATTTTGGCTGTTGGTTTATCCTTTCGAACACTTGTAATATTTATTTACTTCCCGTACTGCTTTGATTCCAACAATTATATCCAACAGATCCACCCCAGGGGGGAACAAAAGTGGGGCTGGTGGCACCGTTAATGGCTGAGTTTCGTCAGAGATGTCGTCTCCGGCGAGGCCTGGCAGTGACGAAGGAAAGCAAAGGGATTGGGGTTATTGTGGGTGTTGATTGGAGCTCAAAAAACATGGAAGGAAAACTTGTGGAGCGTGGTGGTCATGGTGTTTGGCCGGAGACAATGGAGGAAACAACCACTTGAAGAACCTCCACTCGCCGGAGACAATGGATAAAGCAAATTGATGACCATGTCTAGGAAAAAAATGATGTGGAGGAAGAAAAAAGAAATGGAAAGTGAATTTGTTTAGTCATCAACGTGTCGCTGAGATGATGCTTACGTGGCGCACGATATATTACCTCCCAATTATAAAATTGGTATTATATTTAATTTACTTTAAAGTTGTTTAGGAGGGTATAATTGGTATTGTATATATAAGGTAATATTTAATTTACTTGAAAGTTGTTTAAGAGGGTATATAAACATTCGTAAAGTTTAATTGATAAAACGAGTTTTCGAAATATGTTTAGGTGTGAAAAATGTATTTTGTCTATTAAAATAGATTAGTTTAATTCCTATATACTAATTTTATCTATTATAAGGTGTATTTCTTTTAATGGAAAAATACACGAGATTTAAACTGTTGTTAAAACGGCACTAATCGTGGGTTTGAGGGAATATTTTAGGATTGTTATAAACAGTCAACCATGGAGCTTTCCAATTATACATCTAACATAAAGCAAAAGAAACAAAAGCTGGAAATACAAGAAACCCAGTAACACAACAACAACAACAAAAATGAAGAAGCTTATCCTACTAATTTTCAACATAATTTTACTCTCAATAGGCAATTGCGGTGGCCCTTTAATCTCTCGTCTCTACTTCATTCATGGCGGCCAACGAATTTGGATACCCAGCATGTTACAAACCGTTGGCTGCCCAATAATTCTCATCCCTTTAGCCCTCGCTTATTTCCAACGACGCAAAATCGAAGGACCCGAGGCTAAAATCGTCTTTATCACACGTCAAGAGTTCATCGCATCTGCCGGCGTCGGAATAATTGTCGGACTTGATGGTTACTTAAACTCATGGGGCCCCGCAAAACTACCCGTTTCAACTTCCACTCTTATTAACGCGACTCAACTAGCGTTTACCGCGTTATTTGCTGTGCTTATAGTTAAGCAGAAATTGACGGCGTATTCGATGAATTCGGTTGTGTTATTGATTGCTGGAGCTGCCACGTTGGCGCTCCGGGCTAACGGTGACAGGCCGGCAGGGGAGTCGTCGAAGGATTATATGTTGGGGTTTGTGATGACGTTTATTGGTGCGGTGTTTTATGGGTTAATGTTGCCGTTAATTGAGTTGATTTATATGAAGGCGAAACGAGCTGTTACGTACACTACTGTATTGGAGATTCAGATGATTATTGGCATTTCTGCTACTGTTTTTTGCACTGTTGGAATGATTATTAACAAGGATTTCCAGGTACATGTTCTTAAACCTCACTGAATTTAATTGTTAACAAAGGCTTTTTCTACAGCAAATTAAAGTTTCCAATGATTAAAATCCATTTTCAATCATTTTGAGTGTCATTTACTCCATCTTTATCTCAATGTGACATCCAAAGAGATAAGAGTGGGTAGTTTTAGGGCTGGGCAAAAAATACGGAGAATCGAAAAATCGAATCGAACTGAAATTCGGTAATCGATTTTTTGAAAATGAACTAAATCAAGATTTAGTGATTCGGTTCGATTTTTAAATTTTGGAACCGAACAGAACCGAAAAAATCGAATAAAATATATAATTATTCTTATTTTTTATTTTAGGCTATTACTATATCTTGAATCATAGTCATTGAAGTCAATCTATGAAGCTTTTATGAAAGTCGAATGCGGCATGAACTTGATTAACATATGACGGAAGCATTGAATAAAATGTAGGGAGAGAAAGTAGTTGTAAATTGGTGAAACTTTAAATGGTCATAGCTCTGCGCTCGGATATCCGTTTTACCCAAAAAAAAATTATTTTGTGTATTTTTTTTGAGACGGGGCCGGCACAAGACGGTTTGGCGCAGCCAATTTTTACGAAAACGTCAGTTTTTCCAATCAATTTGTGTTTTTCCCCAAATCGGTTTCTAATTTTCCTTTTTCTTTAGTAAACATCTCACGATACACAAATAAATTTCAACGTCGAAATTTCATGGTAGTGTAGGTGTGAATGGCAATTTCAGTTTTGGAATTTCAATTTTTTTTAAAAAAATAAAAAAATTCCTCGACCCGACCTGACCTGATCCACGAGAAAAAACCGATATAATCCGATACGTTCGGCGATATAAACCGAACATATCGGTTTTTTTTTTAAAAAAAAAGTTGTATTCGTTTTTTTTTTTAAAAAAATCTATTTTTATTCGGTTTATATTTTTCAGATACAAAATCGAACCGAACCGATATACGCTCACCCCTAGGTAGTTTGTCTCGTTCGCTAATCGAATATTTAGACCAATCACAATCTATCACTTGTCTTGCGCTACCGGTCCTTTGGACCCTTCGCCAGCCCGGTTTAACCAAAGTAAAAGATTACTTTGTTCTTTGATAGTTATTTACTTACTGAGTGGATAGGAGCATACTCTGGATCAGAATCATGGGGAGTACTTCTTGATCATTTCTACGAATGTAAAGTCACTTCGCCAACTATGTTAGGAATATAAATTTCAAAAGTCCTACTCCGTCCCAAAAAGATTTTCTTTTGATTTGATATGTAATTTAAAAAATAATTTTTTTTGAAATATATGATTCAAAATAAATCTAAGATATTTGTATAACTATAATTTTTGTATGAGTAGGTTTTGGCTTGAAAAAAACCCGATCGAGAACATACAAATATTTTTGTTAGAAGATTTTTCCTTACAAGTCTTTTTTATTAAAGTGACCAAGGGAGTATAAATTTTGCGTTCAATCAGATAAATTTACGTAAAAGATAGTTGAATTTGTCTGTTTAAAAAGGAAGGTAAGGTCCTACAAATATTATTATTTTTCTCAAAAAGATTTATCTTATTTTGTATATTATTTTTAATCTTTTTTAAAAAAAATATCACTCATTTAAAAACTCGAGTATGACCACAATTATTACCACTCTCTTTAACAAAATAATTTTAAAAATATAAGAAAAAAAAGTGTAAAAAGCAAGTTACTAAACTTGACTCATTAAATAATTGGACTACGGAGTAATAGTTCAGCCCATGTTCTGTC
Organism: Anisodus tanguticus; assembly: GCA_034509755.1. NCBI lineage: Eukaryota > Viridiplantae > Streptophyta > Magnoliopsida > Solanales > Solanaceae > Anisodus > Anisodus tanguticus. Next base: position 9,893,725 of record CM067553.1, on the reverse strand, counting down.
AGGTCAGCCTAACATTTTCTAGCTGTCTATTGTCTGTAGATTAAAATAAAGATAGAATCTCCTACTTGGCGGTAGCATTAACTTTTAAAACCCTTAATAGCATTAATTAAGTAGATTATTTTATCATAAGACCCTTTAGGGGTGGTTTGGAAGCCGGATAAGAAGCAAGTTATTCATATATTAATTTATGTATAACTTATAACCACGTTTGGTAGCTAGTAAAGAGATATTTTATTTATGTATTAATTTATGCATACTTATACCGCGTTTAATAGCTAGTTAGGAAGTAAATTATTCATGTATAAAATTAGTACGACGTTTGATTTGCAATTTAGAAACCCACATAACTAATACATGTATAAGTTATAAGTGAATCTATGTATTATTTTATGCCGGGAAGAAGGTGGAATAACTAATACATGAATAAAAAGTTGAAATGACAATATTACCTTATGACTTCCCACTTAAATACTTTTCGTTTCTATACAAATATTTTTATATAATTTTTCATATTTTGTAAAATATATTATATTTTAACGGTAAAAAGTATATAATATTTATTAATTTTTAATATAACACACCAACATCCAAAAAAATAATTTATGCCTAACTAAACCTTGCATAAGTAACCCCACATAACTAATATTTGCATAACTAATACCTACATAATTAATACTCGCATTACTAATACCTGCATAATCCTAATCAGCTACCAAACGACCCCTTAATATATGTATAGAAAAATGTAAAAAGATTACAAGACTTTTTAGACATGAGTAATTTTAAAAGAAAAATAAATAAATACCTTTTTAATTTCTAAAAAGACACTTATTTTTTGAATAACTTAAAAATGATAAAAAAAAAACCACTTCAAAAAAATGGAGAGAATAATAGACTTGTTTACCCTCATTGGGAAAAAAAGACCTATGTCTCTTGCACCAATTATTTCTCGGGTCATAATAAATTTTCTCACTTAATTTGTGTAAAAATAAAAACCTTCCACTTAAAACAAGAAGACTATTTCTTGATAAATCCAATATTTTACCATTATTGTCTACTCTTTTGTCTAGACGTGTTGCGTTTCCTCATAGAGCAATTATTTGTCCTCATATACAATAATATTAGAAAATGACATCGACCTACCGCCAATAATCTAAAATTGGATTTGTATACAAAACCTTTAATATCTTCGTTCTTATCTTCTTTAGGGGAGTACCAAAAAAGGGAAAGATTTTAAAGTTACAAAATTTTATTTCAGAAAGTAATCTTATTCCACGTACGCAACTAAAAAAAGAAGCAAAATTCTAACAAAATTTCCGATGGAACTCATCAGAAATTGACTCGTCAGAGACGCTTCTGATAAGTTAAATTCCTTAACGATGAGCCAATTTCCGATGGGACGTTCATCGGAAATTTGGGCTTTATAGTAATAGTAATTTCACGAGCATAACTCAATATGCAATGCAGATGGCGTATCTACTTTCTTTGATACACATTAACGTTGATTGACAAAATTCCTTTTTCCCCTATAAAGGTGCAAAATATCCTAGAAAGTTAACAGATTTTAGAAAACTATTCACGCATGCATATACATACTTGCACTAACAAAAAGCTATAAAAAGGAAAGAGAATATATACTTTCTAGTCTAACCTAATAAGATCGAGATCAAATTCATTTAGTTTGTGCTTTCTATTCAACTTACTTTCTTTTCTTAAGCTATTCTATACCATATATGCATAAAGTTAATTTATTCAATTTTGATAAGAAGAATCAACGATAGCGAAAACATATTAACGACTGATTTTGACAGGCGATTCCAAGGGAAGCAAGTCATTATCGAATTGGAGAATTTAACTACTATATGGTACTAGTATGGTGTGCCATTATTTGGCAATTTGCGCTATTGGGATTAGTTGGAGTAATCTTTTATTCTTCATCTTTGCTCTCTGGAATTATAGGCGCTTTTTTACTTCCTGTTACTGAAGTCTTAGCTGTAATTTTATTCCACGAGAAATTTCAAGCTGAAAAAGGAGTTGCTATTTTCCTAGCTCTATGGGGATTTGTTTCCTACTTTTATGGTGAATATGAGCAAGGTAAGAAGGAGAAGAAGATGAAGTTGAAGAAAAACGAGAGTCAAATATCTCAACAACTAGAAATGGACCAAACAGCACATGTTGTGTAGCAGAGTTATGGCCAAATAATGCATGTACCATTTATTTTGTTGTATTATATGAAATTATTAGGTGCAAAAGACAGATGCAAAAATTTGCTCTTAAAAGATGTGACTCTAGAATTTATTGGTTACCATTGCCAAACACACAACAAGCGAATAGACGAAATGGTTTAATAAGAGCTACGACTATCTCCCCTCCATCACCCCCCCCCCCCCCCCCCACAAACAACAACAACAAAAGGCCCTTATAAAGCATGGGAAAACATAAAAGCTAGCAAAGAGTTCAGTGTTGTTTGTAAGAGCACGTCTAAGTAGGTTTGAGTTGAAGACGAAACAAATTTATTTGAGGCCGAAATTGAAAAAAAAAAATACATAATATACTTGTGTTCGGTTACGAACTTTACTTGAAAAAAAAAAGAAATTTGTAAAAATAAAAGATTTGTGAACTGAAACCAATATTTCACTTAGAAATACATCTTCAATCACTGTTTCATTATCATATTTAAAGTTCAACGACTGAAATAGTTATTCAAAAATACTTATGACCAACCTACTATTTATGAATAATTAAGTTCAGTATTTGAAGTACTGAAATACTTTATAGCCAAGCTGGCACAAATCATCGCACGAGTCCAAAAGTGAAAGGTCTAAGCGCCGGAGTGGTGGGCATAGTTTGCGTTGAGTCCCAAGTCGGCGGGGCGTGGATTTCATGGGCTTTTATATGATTTTGGCACCTCATAAAAGAATGTTTCGGTTTTTTTTTTAGTTCTCCGTGATACCATCCTGTTATATAGTATATATACCAAGATGGTATCATAGAGAACTAAGAGGACGACTGAATAAGTATTTCATGATACCATTTGATATTATTTATATATCATATTTGTATCATAACTGAGGAGAGAGGGAGACATTTCGGGTAAATAATTTTTATTTTTTTTATGGGACATGAAAAGTAAGAGAGGTAGAGGCGAGTAAATAATTTGATGTATGGGGTTTAAGAATTAGGCTCAAAGGTCATTTCTTTGTGAAGGGGAAAGTCCCGAAGGCGAAACCCTCCCACTTGTACCAGAGGCCCCTTGGCCAGGTGGGATGTAAATCGAGGGATATGCACGAGTGACAGCCCTGCAAGGGAGAGGACCAACGGGACACGAACTCAGCAACAACCCTTGCAATATTTCAGCAAAGACTGTCACCACACGGATTCGAACCCGCGACGTCGGAGTGGTTGTACCCAATCATCTTACCACTTACCAACTCGCCTGTGCCCCTGGGGGCAAACTCAAAGGTCATTTTTAATATGACATCAGAGTGAGATCCATATCAATTCATTGTTACACTCCAGATGTCTAGTCTTGAAGCGAGGCATATTGATCCCGCATTGATAGGGTTTGGATTTCTTGGTCTCCTCATGTGATCTAGAAAATCCTCACCTCATGAGCTCATTTTTTTTAATTGAATTTGATCTGAGGTCCATATCCTTAACAGTTTGAGCAAAATCATAGTTCGATTTTTTTAAAATTTTCAATCAAAGATTGGATTTCAGTTTTAACTTCTAAATTTCTTAAAATTTGAATCGAATTTCAAATTTGGAATTCTGAATTCTCATATAACCAAAAATCTAAAAAATTTATACCTTATATTTATCCCTATGCATTGGACATAAGCCCATGTACCCAATGTTACCCCAACATCACCTAGGGAGCACTTACCTCTTAATCGGCCTTGTGTGTCTCAAAATTAAATTAATTGAAATTTTAGTAAAAATATCGAACATTGAATGAAAAAAAAGGCATCCAAAATTTTGGGGCCTAAAGCCCCCGCTTTAATGGCTTGGCCCTCTGGCCGGCCCCGAATCCACTGTGTTATTTTATGCAAAGTCAATATAATGATGTGTTTATCCAGTATGTTATTAGGAAAGTATCTACTATTACGTGTTTTAAGTTAGCAAGGTTAGGGAATCTTAGTATTATCGAGTCCGATGCAATGTTGAACTCTGCTGAGCCGATGTAATCATATATAAATAAAGTCTATCTTATCAAAAGATAAATAATTTGCTATACCTGAATGATCATATGAAGAAAGTTGCCATGTGTTTGTGTAAAGTAAGGCTGGCCAGTGGGCCGGGTTGGTCCGGTCCCGCCCCCGCCCCGATCTCCCCTAAAAAAATGGTGTCAGGACTGGACCTGGGCTCGTCCCGCCCCCGACCCCAACCCCTCTTTGCAAAAATGACCGTTGCACAACGACCATTTTATATTTTGGTTGTTGTGCAACGGTCATTTTTGCCCCCCCCCCCCCCCCCATAAACCCCCCTACCCCCTTAATATTTATGTTTAACCCCTAAGTTACTATATTTATACTTTAACCTAATTTTCTAACTATAAATACCTCATTTTCTCTTCATTTTAATCTCACAAATCTTCCTACAATCTGTCTAATCTCTCAACTCAATCTATCTATCTACAAGTCTACAATTACATTGCATACTAAATTTTTTATTTTATTTGCTCATTTGTATAATTGTATCAAAGTTCAAAAATTGGGACTGAAGTTGGCAACTAGCTTGAGGATCATCCATCGAGCAAAGTTTCAATTTTCAACCTCTATTACAAGTCGACGTTACGTCGGCGTTTGGTACCTTCGTTCCTTCTTTAAATTATTATCGTTACATTATTTTAATTATCGCACTTAATTTTATTATCTTTAATTATTTATTTGCATAATTAAAATGAAAGGATTAAGAGGTATGTTTAAGGGTAAGGGTAAGGGTGCTTTTCTAGTAGGGGTACCAATGGCATTGATACTTCTTGTAGTCATCCTATTTCTAGACATGATGATTTGATTGATTACACTCATATAGATGAAACTGAATTTTTTAATGATATAGCATTAGATAATGAGATATATTCTGCAACTGAACCAGACTTTAATTTAAAATATAATGTAGATGACAATCGACTAATCTAGATGACACACCCACTAATGCATCTCAAACTGAAACTGGAACGCCTCATATTCGCCCTAGTATGAGACGAGGCCCCACACAACGAAAATTAAAATCAGTTGCATGAGATTTGTTTGATAGGGACCAAGAGAATTAAGTAGTTAGATGCAAAATTTGTAAAAATGTTTATAAATTTAAAATGGGAAAAGGTCAGGGTGGGACGAGAGGTTTATTGAGACATGTACAAAGCTTTCACAAAGCTAGGAGGGATGAATACGAGGCTACAAAGTCGGGTGCGCCAATGCGCTCTCAGTCGGGACAAGGTTCACATAGTGTCCCGGACTAAGTATATGGTCAAATTAACCCGACGGCGGAGGGAATTGTAGGTCCTAAATACGATAAACATAGAGATAGGGAAGCAATAGCAAAATTAGTTGCGGTGAAGGGTTTGCCTTTTTCATTTCCTTCCTCCACTGGTTTTATTCATTACATAAGAGATATGTATAATCTTGTTTTTAACGGTTTTCCTAGATCAACTATTAGAAAAGACGTTTTTAAATTTGCACACGAATATCAAGAATAGTTACGTTATGCATTATATCATTTTCCCGACAAAGTATCTATCCTTTCTGATATAGGTCGTAGTACTAACGACCATGATTATTTAACTGTAACACGTCATTGGATAGATCATAAGTGGTCTATGAAAAAACAAAATTTAGCATATAGATATATTGATGATAGGCACACCAGAAATTTTATTGCAGAAAATAATCATCAAATTGCGATTATTATGATATAACTGACAAAATAATGATTGTTACGTTAGATAATGCTTGTTTTAATAATTATGTTGTGAGACTTTTATAAAATCTATTAACTCCATATTTTCCTAATCATTTTCATATAAAATGTGTGTGCCATATTTATAACTTAGTTGTAAATGATGGTCTATCACTTTTTGAAGACATTCTTAATAAAGTACAATTTGCTATAAACTTTATTTTTAAAAGTAATAGAATACAAAGAAAAAAGAATATAAAAAAAATTTCACGATTGTGGACTACCTTATAGAAAAATTCCTAAAGAAGTAGCGACTAGGTTGAATTCTCTATATGAACAACTACTTGTTGCTTACGATTATAGAAGACCTATAACTTTATTTTTTAACGCCATAATCAAAATCCAACTGATATGCTTATAAATAATGATTGGGAAAAAATTTCAGAACTTATTGTATTTTTAGAGAATTTTTTTCAAGCAACTAAAGAATTTTCTGGTATATATTATCCTACTATTTTAACTATGTTATTTTATATAGCTCTAATATTTTTGTTACTTAATGAATATATGGAAAAACCATCTTATAAGGCACCTATTAAAATAATATTTATCAAATTTAAAAAAAAAACTTATTCCCACTATATATATTATTGGTGTTGTATTAAATTCGGCTATTAAAATAGACGGTTGTAAAACACTTATTGAAACTATTTATGATTGTATATCAGTACTTTCACCTCCAACTCTAAAAAAATCCAAATGAACAACCACCTAAGAAACCAACTAAAGAAGAAGTTTTGTCTAGCATACACGATGAATGCAAAATAGTATATACGCATTACCAACAAAAAAGTGCTAGCAACCAACCGTCTTCTATACCATCTTCTTCTTACTCTTCAGTACAACCTTATAAAAGACATGTTGTTTCTGCGGCTAGTATTGAAAGTCTTAGCAATAGAATATTTAGTGGTACCAGTGCTAATCAAGTTAGCGAGTTTGATGTTTTTGTTTGCAGGGTGTTGTACCGTACCAAACATTTTTCAATGAAGAAGGACGTGAATACTTGCTTAAATACTAGAGGGGAAATGAGAAGACATTTCCGACACTATCAAATATGGCCCGGGATGTCTTGAACATTCAAGCGTTATCAACAGCGTCTGAAAGCGCTTTTTCTGCCGGAAGATTTCAAATAGGAGAGCACATACACTCATTAGCGGGAGACAACTTGGAGATTGTCATTTTATTCAGAGATTGGATACGAGCGGAGCGTAGCAGGTGCGATCAACCGGAGATCAACGAAGAAGACGACGAAAACTACAATGAAATCTTGTCCGACGGAGGTGGAAGCGACTTCGACCAATTTGACCAACAAATTCAAATTCCAACCGAAGAACCACAAGACATTGTCAAGAAATTAGAAAAGGTGTTTATAAATATGGATTTTTTTTTCAATTTTGAAATTGTATTACAAAAAATTATATTTCTATTAAATAATATAAGCGGCATAAAAACAGTTTTGGGTTGTTTTTGTTACACTATATTGTTCAATTATTGAAGTGTTTATATATGTTATTTTTTAAAATTAATTGTAAAGAAAAAAACGGAAAACCCTGATCCCGACCCGACCCGCCAAGACCGGTCCCTTTTTCCGACGGGACCGGGAACATGTCTGGACATCGACGGATCCCGTCAGTCCCGCCTATGGACCGGTCCCGCCCTCCCCAGTCCCGTCGGGTCCCATCCCGCCGGGACCCGCCCCAAACCCGGCCCACTGGCCACTCCTAGTTTAAAGCACAATTTGTAGAGCAAAGAGAGAAAGTTGGGCTCAAATGTATTAGGTTCTATTGGGCTTAAACAATGGTATTGGGAAAAATGCCTCTGTTCTTTGCTTTTCCAGAAAAAATATGTAACAACGGAGGGTGGAAATCAGGATAATTTTTAGCTGCTTTGAATATATATACATTTAACATTTTCAAATGAAATATTTGACCCATAAGGTATCTATGTAATCGTTAGTGTCAACTTTGAATATATATATATATATATATATATATTCTTTTTAATGTACAGCTAAAAGGAATAACATATTTTCGTTTTGAAAGCTATTTTAATTTTTACATTACCATTTTATCCGTAATGACATGATTGGTTAGAATCCACTTGATAAACTTTCACAAAGCACTCAATTGTTATTTTCATAAGGAGAGGAAAAAAGGAAAAGACATGTGAACTCTCACAATCACTCTTTTAAAGGGTAATTTTTATATTTTGGGGTATATTTGCTTACATATCAAAAGTCTTTTTTAATTTTCTAAATTTTTAATTCGATCAAACACTTTCACATCAAATAAGAAACATGAAATAATATATACTCCATATTGTAATTAACAGGTAACTGCACTGATAGCCGACTTGAGGACCCTTATTTTTGTGAAGGATTTGGCATGTAGGGGTGTTCATTCGGTCATCGGTTTGATTTTATATTATTCGGTTTGTTTTTGATGTTCGGTTTCTAAAAACTACAATTCAATCCGAACTAAAATAAGTTTGGTTTGATTCGGTTTTTCTCTTTTCGGTTTGGTTTTTTTCGATTTGATTATTCGGTTGCGTCATATAAGATAATTAACATAATCAAAATGCCGAAAAAAACAAATATTATAGAGAATGAGAAGTAATCATGTCAAATCTCTTAAATATATTTTAAATATAAATCATAGGGTAAACTTCTAAGAATATAATATTTAAAAGTATATTAATACATGTCCATAACCTAAAGATTCAGAATAAGTTATATTATATACTCTAACATATAATTCAGTTTTTTCGATTTTTATTTTTCTAAATTCGAAATCAAACCAAATATTCAAAAATTTAATTTTCCAATCCCAAACCAAATCAAAAAATCGAAAAATCAATTCAAATTAAAATTCAATTCGATTCGGTTTGATTTTTTAGTTTAATCTGAATAATGCACAACCCATGTCAAATCCTAACATAGGTCCTGAGGAGTAAGGTGTCATGTCCCCTTCCTTCATGTCTTTACTCATTGGGTTTTAATTTACATGACTGGGGTCAATGTCAACTGGGACGGATCTACAGTATTGGGTGTGGGTTTCCGACCGCTGTATTTATATTGTGATTAGATATATAAGATAGTTTCACTGGGAAAAGAAAGCGCACTGTTGATCCAGTGGCAAAACAGAAATCCGTATAAGTTCAGCTTCTTTTCCACGGGGGATCGAGACCAACTATAGTCTCCTATCTCTTTTGGTGTTTTTTCATAGACCACCACGCAGGTAAGCGTCAAAAAAAAATTCCCACAACAAGCCTCAAATTTGTCTTTTTCTCCTTTTCTTTTTAAAACCCACAAAAGTCAAAATAAAAAGAGATCACACCCAAATTTAAAACCTACCTGATAGTATTACTGTCGCCTAAATCTCAATTATTCAAATCAATTTTAAAACAAAAAAAAAAGTAAGAAAGCTTAGGGCTCTAAAAATTTGTTGTTGGTTCTTCCATTTTGTCGATGTTGCTAGCCACTGTCAGGTCTTTTATTATTCTTCCTCAATTTTTTCTAATTATTATCATAACTTATAACATATCATTACAAAAAATTGAAATTAGCTATAAATTTCATCACTAATATGTTGCTAAATCGCACGTAGCTATTTTTAATAACTTATCGCTAAAAATGATTAACGACGGATTTTATTGTTTAAATGGTTCGTTATTTCTCAAATATATATTGAATATCAGTACTATTAGGATTTGTCATGAATTTCCTACCTTATTTGGATTCTATTATAATTGTGTTTTACTTCAAAAAAGATTTCTTGGTGGAAAAAGTTTATGTTTTGTAGAAAAAAGAACTTTACCATATTTATCATTTTCTTGGAGGAGAAGTTTTGGACTTCTATAAATAAAATATAATTTCGTCTCACAGACAACGCAATAATATCCACAATGTAGTTGTTTAGAGAGTTTCGTTTAGGAGAAACTTTCTCTCAATAGTTTTTATATTTTTAAATTAATTTTTATATGGAGATCAATTGATCAAATCATATTAGAATGTTATGTCTCTTTTAGATGTTTTTCTTTATTGTCTGATTTATCGCCGATCAAGGTTTGCAATTGTTAGCTTCCGCATGACGCTCTGATTATTTTGATCCCAATAAGTGGTATTAGAGCAAATGGTTCAGCTAATAGTTCAACGAGGTTGAAGACAGATTCATATCAAGTTGTAGCATATGGACGATAATGAAGATTTTTTTTATCAAATAAGAGGAAAAAATTCGAGCTACGGAGAAAAAAAAGTTTTAATGATATTTTCAACAATCCTGCTGCGATATCTTTAATGATATTTTCAACCACATCGTCTCAATTACAAATCTGGCAGACACCCTGCACTCCCACCGGTCCACTCTCCCGATGACCACCGTGTCGCCACCACACTGTTGTTCCAACACCGCGACCCAATATGTCACCAGAACCCCAGTTCAAATCCAACCCGGTAACCCGACCGTCATACTCACACCAATGAACCTCCCTCTCAGCCCCACCCCACCACCGACGTCGTACCCTACATTCCCTAACCCACATAGCGTCAACCACACCAGATCGACACCACCACCACACCAGTTGTCACACCCATAATCCACACTCCCGACTCCCCAACCCGTTATCGAATCCAGTTTCCAACCAAACACTGTCCCGTCGATCAATTCCCAAAATTCAGCCCCACAGACAAATACCAACAGAAAACCAGTCCTCACTCACTGCATGGAAACTCGTGCCTAACACAAAATTTTCAAATCCAAAGTCCAGTTTAACTTATCCGCACAAACCATTTTCCCAATTCCTAAAAACCCAAAATTAGCCAAACTAGACCCTAACTGGAATGCGGTCGTGTGTGAGGAATTTAATGCTTTAACGAAACAATACACTTGGGATTTGGTTCCTCGACCGGAGGGGGTGAATGTGATTCGATGCATGTGGCTTTTTCATCACAAATACATAGACAATGGTGATCTAGAAAGGTACAAGGCAAGACTTGTGGCTAATGTCACTAATCAGCAGAAGGTCATTGATTGTGGTGCGACGTTCAGTCCAGTTGTTAAATCGGCCACTATTCGCACAATTATGAGTATTGCTATAGGTAAGCATTGGCCTATTCATCAACTTGATGTGAAAAATGTGTTTCTACATGGGAATTTGAAAGAAATTGTTTACATGCACCACCGCCTAGTTTTGTCCATCCAACATCCCCTCAGTATGTATGTCGTCTCCGTAAGTCACTTTATAGTTTGAAATAGGCCCTAAGAGCGTGGTATGATCGCTTTGCACAGTATATCATGCAGATTGGGATTGTATGGAGCAAGTGTGATAATTCTCTATTTATTTTCCATAGAGGTATTAGCATTGCATATTTGTTATTGTATGTGGATGATATTCTGCTTACTGCCTCATCTGAGTTGTTGAAAAATGAGATCATTGCATTGCTCAAAACAGAATTTGCTATGACTGACTTGGGGAAGTTGAGCTATTTTCTTGGGGATTTCAGTGACTAGATCTGCAGATACTATGTTTCTTTGTCAGCGTAAGTATGCAGATGAGATTGTGTACAGGGCTAAAATGGCAAATTGCAAGATCATGTCTACTTCAGTTGACTCTAAATCAAAACTTAGTGTTGTTGATGATGATCCAGTGTCAAATCCCAGTCTCTACAAGAGTCTTACAGGTGCACTACAATACCTTACTTTCACCAGGCCAGATATTGCTTATGATGTTCAGCAGGTATGCTTATTCATGCATGCCCCCAGGCTCATTTTACTGCCCTTAAACATATCATCTGATACGTTAAGGGCACACTTGATTATGGATTGCATCTATCCCCCTCAGGACCGACCAGGTTGTTGTTCTATACGGATGCTGATTGGGCAGGATGTCTGGACACGCGACGCTCCACCTTAGGATATTGTGTGTTCTTAGGGGATAATCTCATATCTTGGTCTGCCAATAGACAAGCCATATTATCACGTTCGATTGCAGAAGCAGAGTACATAGGTGTTGCTAATGTTGTTGCTGAGATTTGTTGGCTCTGAAACCTTCTTTTAGAGCTTCAATGTCTGTTGCGTAAGGCGCCTTTGATTTATTGTGATAACATATCTGCCATCTATCTATCTCATAATCCGGTTCATCATCAGCGAACCAAGCATGTTGAAATGGATATCCACTTTGTTCGTGAGAAGGTTGCTCTCGGTCACGTCAGAGTATTACATGTGCCTTCCTCTTATCAGTACACGGATATATTCACAAAAGGCCTTCCTAGACAGCTCTTCCTTGACTTCAGATTCAATCTTAGCGTCAGGCCTCCTCCCGCTCAGACTGAAGGGGTGTATTAGCACGTGTATTTACAATATATTTACCATATGTTGTGTTGTATAATTATGGTAGAATTGGGATCCTTATTATAGAAGGATTCAATATTGTACACCTATATATATTTGTATTAATGAGGAAGGCTCCCCAATGGAGATTAATACAATTCTACACATACTTCTATGGTGAAATGAAACAAATCCAGAAGAAGAAAGAGGAGAACCTAACTCCCCAAACAGAAATGGTTCAACCCTTACCTGTTTGATCTATATATTGGTAAAGCATGTATTTTTCTTTTGTATAATGTCATGAATAATTTCTACTTTCATGTCCTATATTAGTAATTGTGCAGTATCATGGTCTGTTTAGCATAAAATAAAAAATATTAGTATGAAATAACACCGGAATCTTTAGACAAATGACAGGCCGAATTCACTCTTTATATAGTATTATATATCTGTCAACTACTTTTAATTTAAGTGAGTGGCAATTAATTTTTCATTAAAACCATACAAAAATATTGAAGTATACTATTGAATAGACTTTTTGTAAAAAAAAAAATGGTGGTTTGATTGGACAGCCCACTATTCGTTGCTCTGTAAAACAAGCCACACGTGATCTACCCTGCACATTCGTTGCTCTGTAAAATCAGCCTCACGCGATCCACCCAGCTTTAGGGGCCACCAAGTAGCCCATGTCCACGAAGCCCAACCTGCTGAATGTCATTTTCGTTCACTTATAATTAGGAAAGCTCTTTCTTTAGCTTTCGATGTGAGAACAATTGAAAAATAATTTGTATATTTATTATTATGGAAGAGGGTTAAATGTACCCTTCTACTATCAAAAATACTTTAAACTATCCTCCGTTTGAGTATTCATTTAATTATAACCCCACCATTATATTTTTGCACTGATTATCCCTAATTTAAACAGAGGGACACTGAGTGACATCACTTGGACATCTAAATCCACCGCCAATTTTAATATCCTGACTCTAATTAAGACTCACCCTTCATTTTAACCCACTACTCGATCCAAGTCCCCCAAAACTTATTGAATTCATAAACAACCAAACACATGACAAATTGGGAGCCACACTAAGCCTCATCGTCTTCTTCATCTCTTCAAAATTCCCCAGTGTTGTTGTATTACCTTATCGGAGAATATGGCACATGGACTCAGCTTCGTTATAGTTATTGTTAGATTTCATTACCAGCAAACAAATTTACAAGTATAAGCCATATTTAAAACCCGAACTTTGTCTTGTCTCGATACAGAGCAACTATAAATAAATAGACATGTGGGCAATGCAAGGTTCGTCAGTGCTTTATAAATTGAGGCACGAGCATATTGTTACTGTTTTAAGCTGGCTTTGCTCCATCATCATTACACCAACCCCACGTTCATTAGCAGAAATAATAATGTCAAAGCAAGTCATACTATCAATTAATTATTCTAGAGTTGTAAAACTCAAAACAATATGTTAGGACAAACATTAAAATGCTGATTTTTAATCATTTTCGCCAAAGTTTGGAAGTTTCTTAAACGAACTGTATACGTAAATATAATGCACTATAGATAGTTACATGGGACGTGCCTCCTCCCGATCAAATTAAGCTACCATGATGTTAAAAATGCCATCTCGTAAGCGCATTGCAATGGCTTATACTTAATATTCTCCACCTCCACCAACTCTGCCGTCTAATGATGCGTAACCGCCACCTCCGGTGGTGACGATTCCCATAACTCCACCGCCAAATTTTACGCCTCCTGGTGGAAGTAATAATACACCACCTGCAAACCCTCCTGATCAACATGGTGGAAAAATCGCACCCTCGCCACCAACATTGCCACCACAATTATTTCCTCCGCCCCCTTCCTCATCAAGTTCAAATCCTGGATCTGTCTCGGCCCCAACCACAACCACCACCACCACCATCTTCTCCACCAGGCCCTCTTCCACCACCACAAACACCGAGTTCACCACCAAACACTTCCCAAAGTCCTATTTCACCTCCACAAATTCCGAGTTCACCACCAAACACTTCCAAAAGTCCTCTTTCACCATGACAAACTCCGAGTCCACCACCAAACAATTCAAAGATTCCACCTTCACCATCAAATGCCTCGCAATCTCCAATTTCTTCACCAGGAACACCATCTTCTATGCCACCACAAAACTTGTTGGAAATTTACTAATGTGGAATTAAGTTTATCCCATTATTTATTACTCGAACAATTGGGGCCCCGTACGTCGAAAATGTCGTTTCCACACACATGCAATCTTAGTGCCAAGTATCGTAAATTTCGTTAATGAAAGAGATATTGGTACGTAAGTGAAATGTTTGAGACATAGAATGATAGACGGTTATTGACTAAATAACAAGTGTTCCACGTTAGTAAACGAAGGAAGGATTGTGCAAAGTGTAAGATGGTACGGGTCGGAAAAGGATCGCGGAGCCGAGAAGGGTTGCGGCGCCTCCCGAATTGGGTCGTGGCGCCTGATTGGCAGTGAGCATCGTGAGTTTCTGGCTGAATTAGCGTCGCGACTCTAATGTGGCAGAGCCGCGGCGCTTCATTGACAAGAATCCCAAAGGTTTGGTTGTTGATGTGGTTTCAATGACATTGAATCCACCCAATAATGGTCATTACTTGGACCATTATGTTGTTGCATTACTTGGGGGTTAAATGTCATCCATTACATGGCAATTGAAAACCATTATGGGGCATTTGAAATGTCATCTTGTACATCTATAAATTGAGGCATTTGACTCAATTTTATAGAAGAACATAACAGAAATAACACAAGAGACATACAACACCACAAAGAGATCAGTTTTTCTGATAAGCAATCCTTCTCTTAGCAATCTTCATTATTCGTGTTCTTCGCTCGGATCATTTGTGTAGGCTTTGCACACTTGATAGTTTGTTGTTTCATCTTGGAAGACTATTGTCCACACTTCCGTAAAGCCTATATACGAGGGTAATCTTGTCTTAAAGACAGAGAGTCATCTCTCGACTCAGCCGGTGGTGTTGTGATTAGCTAATTAGTTGCTAAGTGTTTCAGGTGTGAACTTGAATCTCAAAGGACTCTAACCGTTCGGATTCTCAGCGGTTCTACGAGCCACAAGTGTAGCAGTTCATGATCTTGTATTTCTGAATACAAGATCCAGATTTGAAGTTCCAATTCAAGATCAAGAGATTGACAACTTGTTGTTGTAATCTTTGTTGTTTATCTTTTCGATTACTGTAATATTTATTTACTATTCCCGTACGTGCTTTATCCAACAAAACTCACAATCACCAAGATTAGCACCTTCATCACCACCTTCAGAAGGCGTTAAAGTCCCTTCACTCTCTCCGTCAACCCCTTATTTAAAACCAAGTCCACCTCCTTCAGCATTAACACCACTTCCCACACCGACTATTCCTTCGAGTACTTTTCCTCCTCCACCATCAAATAATAGTACTGATGTTGCCCCGCCATCAGGGGGAGGTGGAAAACACACAACAATTATCGCTATAGGGGTATCAATCGAGGGTCTCTTCTTCCTAGCATTCGCTATTGCTCTCTTTTGCTTATATATTAACAAAAAGAAGCGCATCACGGTTCTAGCTGCAGCTGCTTCGTGATATATATCTTAATGATAACGCCGATACATAAAGCTACAGCTTCTGTATTATTTGATTGTTAATATGTGTGTTTTGTATGCCTTTTCTTTTATACTATTGTTATGCAGTTGTTTAAATATGCCATGTTCTATCTAGTGATCTTAACCGAGAGCTGATTAATCTTGCAAAAGAAGAAAAACAGGGGATTTGTGGTATTGAGATTATCTCTGCTTCATTTAAAACAATGTCTAGTGCTTTGCAAAATTGTACTTCTCCAAAATACTTGTAAACTTTTTTCATTTAAACGCCCCTTAATAAAACATTTTAACTATTTTAACCTTAACATATTTCATCATGTAATCTCTCCTCAATAAATATTTACTTCATCAATGATAGAACCTATTAAATGTTGCTAATTAATGCAAGGATAAAATGATAAAAAAAAAACTACTTAATTTTATCTTTGTTAAATAAAACGATAAATATTTTGAGATAAGTATTTTTGATAAAGATAGACAAATATTTTGAGACAGAAGGAGTAAAAAAATTAATAAAGATCACCGAAGCTTTCCGTAAATGATTAAAGATTTTTGGTTTAAATTGGTGTATTTCAACCTTTCACTACTTTCACAAATGACATATAGGTGGATTCCCGAAATGCCTTTCGCATATTCCTAAATGTCCGGCTATTCACAAAACATGAGAAGCAGATGATTAATCATCTGTTTCCGAAAGAAATTAAAGAATTTCTTGAAAATTCTACAAGATTCGTTTGTTCTTTTTTCTCTAATAGATGGTCAGAACTTCATCATGTATTACATAGCTTGCTCCAAGTTTATATAGGGATTAACTGACGGATATGATTTCAACAATAGTCATATGAGAACACAAAGCCAAAAATCAAAATAAGCTTAGACTTTCAAAGCAAGAACTCATGAAATATAACAATCCGCCAGATGGATATTGATAATATAGATATTCATATTATCCATCTGGTCTATTTTTTAGTGGATAATATGGATAATATTCGTACTTGAACGATTTTTATATGATCAATTATCCAACCCATATTTAATGAGTCTGGATCGGACGGTTACTTGTTTTTTTAAATCATTTTACCAGCCCTACTCATGAGGAAGGCTAAATGATTCGAAGTGCTCATATACACCATCTCCAAAAAAATTATTAACGGTATAAAATCAAGTTACATAACAAAAATAGTAACATGTAGATGCAGTTCAATTTGTCTGATAATGAACTTCAAACATAGCCACTAACACCAACAAAGAACTGCTGGTAATGCAAAGCATATAGAAAACTCTCATTGTTGTCCAACTTCAGCTTTTTTCTTCTGCCAAAGCCTATCAAGAGCACTATCGGCGTCTCCCTGCAAAAGTGTTTTCAAATCAATTGCAGTAGCACACAAATGCCGAAGGTCAAAAGCAAACAAGATAAACCACCACAACCTAAGATAATAATTCCAGCAAAGAAGAATCATATGATCATATGTCCAAGCTCCAAAAATATATGTGAAAGAAGCATCTCTCTTTCTGGAACAAGCTCTTGATAAGGGATAAAAAAAGCTGAATGCCACCCACTAATATAAGCAAAGAGCTAATACTGCTATTGAAGTATACAACAACTCGTTATCAATGCTCAATTTTCAGAGACAAGAAAGAAGGATGAGACAAGAAAAACAGCAAGCGATGCATTGTCATGATAGGTACTCACACCTCAGGCTATTGAGCTGTGTATCGACAACCATTTCTCATCCACATACTTTATATGTCATTCTTTATATACGTCCACGAGGCACAATCACTAGTTGACTCTTAGAAAACTCAAGTAATTCAAAAGACAAAGAAAACGAACTGTTTGGCATGACTCAGAACAATCCGAAGGTAAAATTCCGTTAACATGATATTCGGAGTAACAAAGAACAGTACCTGTGCACGAATAAATCCACAAAGAGCATAAGTGGTGAACTGGCCAGTGTATCGGCCACACTCATCCAAATGCCCGACATTGAGCTGGACAGATGCATGATCCTTGGAAGTGATCAGCCTGTTAGTGGCAGAGCTGCATCCAGATATTGTACACGTTAATTATCTAGGACAACCTATCATATATCTTCATTAAATAGATGAAGAGGGGCAGCTGAATATAATCCAAAGTGTTAGGAAGTAAGAAATAAATACCACTTCCTAGGTATGTAAAGGTCCATATTTTGACCCTCATCATTCTGCATCTTGGCAACGGCTTTACAAGACTAGACTTTAGAAGTGGAAAGCTCCTGGGTTTAAAAGGAAAGCAAGTTAAAGTGCAAGTCACTAACAAAACAACGATTATACAGTGTCCCTTTTTTCATGTGTAGCAAGCCTGCACTAGGCCGCTCACAATAGCGCGCTGGCAGGTAGGGGCTTATCTATGTGATTCGCTACGCTTGCCTGCGCCTATCGGCGAACCGCCTACTCTTTTAAAGGGTTGGTGTGGCATTAGATTGTTGAAAATTCAGAAATATTTGGATAATCGCGAGGGCATCCCGAAATGTAAAACTAATTAAACTTTGACCCACAAGCTCCACATGATACAAGTTTAAATCAAATGCAATATCAAGAGATATCAAAAGGTTGTCTCACATGGAGATTAAGAGATGAACAGACGGAAAAACTATAATTGTGGAAGTGTGAAACATCTTATTTTAAATTCTTTCTTGAATATTTTAAACATGTAAGGTTACATGATCATATATTGGAATGGAAGGAGGAATTCTGTCATTTATCTTCGCAAAAAGAATTCCAAATTAGTCACTCGTCAAAAAAAGTTCCCATTGTATACATACACGACGATGGGAGCAGTGACATTATGAACCGTATTATCTTTTGATTAAGAAGATAATTGACAAGAGCTCACTACTCGGATCATTTTCTAATTGCAATGCATACTACTCTAACACAACCAAAAAGTTGAAGCCCAAAAAATGATACAAATAGTTACACATGTAATAGCTGCTTCAGACAACAACATACCCGGTCCGGTATACTAACACAAGTGAGGTCCGAGGAGGGTAAGATAGTACGTAGAACTTAAAACTAATGGCTCGAAAGAAAAGACAGGGGTGTGACAACAAATTTTATGGTGCTACATCAATTAGGCCATACAGGAAGTTATATTTTCAATTATGTGGAGAAGCAATATGTGCGTGCATATAGAGGTTAAAGGAAGAATGCAGCGGGAATTGTACCTGCAAGACAGACAGAGACAATGTGCTTCTGCGGCTAAAATGTTTATAACAAAAACCCTAAATCAGTGCGGATTGACTTAAATAACCCAACTTGTTTTGCGCAATTATAAAAACGGATTCTTGACCCATCCGACCCACGTCAATTAGAAAAGACCCGTTAAGAATTTCTTGACTTTTAAGTTTTAACAACGGTAAATTATACTAGTAAAACTCTTTTAATATGACTCAAATGCACATAAATCTTATTTTTTTAATCAAATATATACTTATAACTCCTATATTATAGATTATTTTTTTTACATATGCAATGATGTTATTTCCATTTTTTTTTCAACTCAAAAGCCCAACTTAAACCGCTTATAAAATCTCATACAAAGAAACATTCATTTAATTAAATGTATTTAAAATATTTGAAGCAAAATAATAAAAACTGAGAAACAACATATATATTGAAGGAAAATTTGAAATTTGTCTTTAAATTATGTAAATGATATGGTTTTGCCCTTTGTTAAAAATTGGGGTCAGATCTACCATTATCGTTAAATTTGCCCTTGTTGATTATCGGTCACCTATTAATAGTAATGTCCACTATTAACCATAGTTAGGGAGAAATTTTTGACCATTTTTCTTGGTTTTATGAGTTTCTTTTTCTAAGAGCTTTTTTTCTATTATTAATTAATAAATTATTATTATGTTATGTCTTTCTTTTGGTGAATTTGCAGTTCACCACAAAGTTTCATTCAACTATCAGAAGTTTGAAACTATATCAAAGAGTGCCAAATATTAACAATGTTAAAGGTTACCAACTTTCGGTAAAACGTGAAGCCAATGAGTCAATCGAACATCCTTAACGAAATCTTTGGCAACTTAGATACGCATAGCATTGCTAGATGTTAATATACGTGATTGATTGAAGAAATTAAAGGTAAAATTACCTCCCCATCTAACTCATTTCGAGGGGGAAAAAATACTAGTATAAAGAATTGGTTTCCCATAGATTTTGTCCTCAAAACACATAGAGCTCGTCTCCTTGTCAGTTGTATAACACATAACACATTGACTCCTAAATGAATGTGGCTGAGAAGTCGAATCTTCAATACCAATTACATCATTAACTATAGTGTTTTGCAGTACACAGATTCTCGAATAGAGTTCCTGTCCGAAACTTAAGGAAATTGAGATGCTCCACGGAACTTTTTGACAGGTACCATGGAAGATGGATGCCCAAGTATATAAAATATGTTTTTGGCTGTCACGAATTTAATGTAAGGTAGACGAAACTAGAAAAAAGTACCAAAAAAACAAAGCTAACGTAAAACATGGCTCCATCTCTGACCTTACACCCTTAATATGCTCGCCCTTCAACTAAAATATTCACTGAGCATACATCTGTAACATAGAAAGGAATCGCTAATTACTTCTATTTTTCTGGCAGCCCGTTGAAATCAGCTCATCTTATGCGCGGGGTCCGCGAAAGAGTCGAGCCACAAAGGAACTATTGTAAGCTTACTCCGAGGCTCCCTTCAGATAGCCAGTTACTACCTATGTTTTATGTCATCTGGTCATAATATAGATTAACTTGTAATCTTAACACTACATTCGCTCCTAAAAAGTAAAAACCAGAGAAATAGTCTTTTGATGCTTCTCTTTGCTAGCTAAGAAGATTCATATCGAGCAAAACTCATGAAAATGGAACATCATCTCAAGTCATGCACTCGAAGCACGAACAAATATTTAACCATAAAATTCATCAGCATCTTCTTTTTTACCTTGTTTCTAGTTGTCATCCTTTTCCATATCCAGTGTTCATCCCCTTTTGATTTCTCCTTGTCATTGAGGTCCAAAAGACGGGCTTTTCTTTACCAAGAAAATTACTCCAATGTCATCGAAACCATGACTGCAAAACTCTCAGACTCGGTTATTTTCCTCCCCCTCCAGGACCTTAGATTTAGAGAAACAGCCACGAAAGGCAATACATGGTTTATGAGCTCTTTGAACGACACACACGAGGAAAATGAAGCACAACACTTGTATTTCCCTTTGAAGGCATCTAAAGGACGGGTTCTTTGCTTTAAGGGACGGGATACTAAGGATGAAACGAAGAATTCATATGCTTCGGCATGGCGAGAAAGTCTTCCAGAGTCTGCTATTCTACTGGAGGGCGTAACATTTGTATCCTACACATATTACGACCACACAAATCTGTGGCATGGATTATGTGCAGTGGCTCCTTTTGTAAGATGGTCGATGAAAAATGAGTGTTTGAAGCCAGCAAGATGGGTGCTATTCCACTGGGGAGAACTGCGACTAAGAATGGGATCTTGGGTTCAACAACTTATGCAAGCGAATTTCGGTGAAGTTAAGGTGAAAGGATTTGATAGAGATGTACCTTACTGTTTCGAGAAAGCAGTTGTCATGAGGCATGAGATGAGTCAAATGGGGCAGGAGAATAAGCTGAAGAAGTTCGACCTGTTGCGCTGCAAGGCTAGGAGTTATTGTGGAATTAATCCTGCAGGTAAAGGTAGAGAGAAAAGTGAAAGAGGATTCCAATTATAAGACTTACACTGCTGATGAGAAGAGGTTCTCGCCCGTTCAAGAATGCAACTGCTGTGACTGATATATTTGCAAAGGAATGTGCCCGAGTTGAAGGCTGCATTCTGCACGTAGTCCAGTCAGAAGATCTATCCTTCTGCGACCAGGTATATCTTTTTCCCTTTGTTCCATCAGTATTCAGTATGAAATACACAACTAAAGCTTACCAAGAAACGTTTATCAGCACGGTTGACACTACCCTACGTGGAGTAGCTATCCAGACAATCATTGAAATAACATCAATGTCCTTTATCAGGTGAAAGTGCTGACCAACACTGACATTGTTGCATCTCCATGTGGAGCATAGTTAACAAATATGCTCTTCATGGACCGTTAGAGCAGTGTGATGGAATTCTACCCAAAAGGATGGTTAGAATATGCTGGATCAGGCCAATATGCTTACCACTGGATGGCAAATCAATCAGGGATGAAACATCAGGGTGCATGGTGGGATCCAATTGGTGAGGAATGTCCATCCCCGCAAGATCAGGGGCAGTGCTTTTCTTTTCATAAAGATGGCAGGGTTGGACACAATGAGACATATTTTGCAGAATGGGCTAGAAGAGTCATCGATCAAGTTAGACTAATTAAGGTGGAGCAAGCCTCTGCAGATCAAGCAAACAAGCAACAACATGATTCAAAAGCATATGTATGCTAGCCTAATGTTGAAGTATTAAATAGCACCATTAGTGGTAGACTTCATAAGAGTTGAAATCAAATGCATAAACTGTTTTGTCAGACATCATTATTTGCAAAACAGGCTCCTGTTTTAAGAAATGAAATATTGAGCATTCTCCATTGCACAATGATCACTTTTTTCTTAGATAAACACACAATAATCAAATCATTGTCACATGGCAAGTATTACAAAGAAAAATAAGTGAAGGAAAAAGGATAAACTAATAGCAATCCTCAGTGCTTCTACAGATCAGGAATCTTTAGACCAGACTAATATATCGAGTTTCTACATTTGCACCGTTGCTGCCCCCAATCACTAAAAATCAACACTGCTTAGCATTTGTATGATGCCTTTTGTGTGTTTCTCTCATCTTCATTAAAACTTAAACTAGAAAACAGCAGAACAGACAGATAGGATTGCCCTAATATCCATGAAAACTTGGACAACAAGTATATCACAAAGAAGCAAAATAGTTAAAAAAGAACCACATGCATCACACGGTTTGAACCTTCAAGGATGATGCTCCTGTTCAACCGTCCCATGTTGTTCTTCAACCCTATGTAACTTACAAGTAAGAATGAATGAATGATCCCATAATCAATAAAATAAGCATACATCATGAGAATCTCAGATACAACGACCAACTAACACTTTTGTAAACATAGCCACACTAACTCTTAGCAAATATGCACATCCCTATCACCTATCGGGTACGTACTGGTAGCTGAAGTCCACGAAACACAAATTTAGTGCTAAGCAACCGAAGAAATGGCTCATCCAACAGGCTAAATGATTCAAACAGTTCTTAACAATAGAAAATCAAATTAGCACTAAAATAAACTCCCTCCCTTTTAATTCCTGTGTCTTACTGTCATTTTCATATTTATTTTTTCAAAAAAATGCTACCTTTCTATATTTAGTAAGTTTAATATCCCAATATTTCCATTAAGAACGGAGGGGTATCAAGAAAGAAGGACGACACAAGAAAAACAGCCTTCCACCAAAAACAAGATAACTAAAATGGATACGCTACAAGTAACACAGGAAAAGATTCATTAGCATGAAGACCGCCGAAATGCCAACAAATAATACGTACCCACACCTCAACTTAGTGAGCCATGTAATAGGCAACCACTTCGCGCCCACATATGAAGATGTTTGGCATGCTTTTTTAAAGTCCCACAATCAGTAGTTTACTCTTATATGTTAGAAGGCCCAAGTAATTTGAAAGAACTTTTTGGTGACTCGGACAATCGGAAAGTATAATTACTATCAGATGTTATTCAGAAATAACAAACAACATACCTGGGCACGAATATATCCACAGAGAGAAAAAGTGGTAACTGGTCAGTGTATCGGCCAAACTCTCCAAATGCCCAACGTTGAGCTGGATAGATGCGTAATCCTTGGAAGTAATCAGCCTGTCAGTGGCAGAGCTGCATTCAAATAGTAGATTAGTTATCTTGGATATTAAGAGATCAACTGAATTTACACGCTCGTATAGATGGAAATAACATGACACTGAATACCATCACTGCAGTGTCAGTATAGAGTGGGCTTGATGAAGAAAAGATAACCTCTGTTTAAATTTGAAGAATTGAAACATTTAAGGTTACAGGACCATATATATTGGGATGAAAGGAGGAAATTTATCGTTATCTTCACAAACAAAATTCCAAATTAGTCACTTACCAAAAACACTTCTAATTTTAAGTACAAAGATTCTCATTCAGCCAAGGGTTCTATCGGAAACAGTCTTCTCCCTCCCTAGATCGGGGTAAAGTCTGCGTACACTCTACCCTCCATAAGACCCCGCAAGTGGGATTACACTGGTAGGTATGTTGTTGTTGTTGTTGTAAGTACAAAGATTCTCATTCAGGACGACGGCTGTAACATTATAAACAGTATATCTTTTGATTAATCAGAAGATAATTAACAACAGGCATTATTGGACAGATGCAGAAAATTGAAGCTAAAACCCTATTCAGATTTTTTTTTAAATAAAAGCATACTACTTTAACACAAACAAAAAATTGAATCAGAAAAAAATGATAGAGATAGTCACACATGTGAATTGATGCTTCAAAGAGAAGATGGCATTGAAATATAGCATATTTATGGTGCTGAATCAAGGCATGAACAAGAAGTATGGCTTATATATCCCATAAGATTACAGAGACACCAAGGATTTCAAGATACACTAAAAACTGGAATGATACAAAAGCAAGGTCATGAAATGAAGAAGCAATATGTGTGCGTACTGCAGAGTGGGAGAAGCAATATTTCTATAAAAGCTTGATTATATAAAGGTAAAATATGTCCCAATCTAACTTAACTCTATAAAAGCTTTACTTATCTGTTAGTCATCTGTTTCCTCATTAATTCTGTCCTTCAAAACACATTGAACTCGTTTCCGTTGCATGTTTGTCATATCAACATATTAAGACAAAGTTGATGAACAATTTTCTTTTTCTTTTTCTCTTTTTGACGTGATGAACAATTTGGTTTGATTTCTAAATGATGTGGTTTTACATAATAACCAAGTTTAATCAAATGTCATAAAAACATTTAACAAAATAAATTTTCTTTTTCAAGATTATGCAATACTCTCAAGAAAAGCTCCCTTGTTATCTTCCTCTTTGCAGAATTGCAACAAATCTCCACGTCTGATATGCGACAATGTCACGACGACACTATATAATACTAATATTAATTTTATTTTCAAACCGCGCATTTACCCTCAAGAAAAGCTCCCATGTTATCTTCCTCTTTGAGGATTAGCAACAAATCACAACGTCTGATATGTGCAAGTTATTTTTTCCTTTAGCACTTAAAGCTGTTTAGTTGAGCTTAAATGGAGAAATATGGTCCGTGAGGATTCATATAGGCGGCTCTACTTATTCGGGACTGAAGTGTAGTAATTGTTTGTAACATTTAAAGCCGTTTTCCTCTTGAGAGACCAATCCAACTGGCGAATGGATTTCCTCACTGAAACTTATGAAATACTGCATAGATCCTGATAAGGGCCATGGAAGGCGGATCCACAAATATAAAATAGTTTATCAGCTGTTAAGAATTTAATGCAAGTTTGACGAAACTATAGATTAAGTACTAAATAACAATAAAACTAACGGGAAATATGGCTCCGTCTTTATGACCGTACACCCTTCCTTCAACTAAAATATTCACAGAGCATACATCTGTGAGTGTAGAGATTGCTTTTCTAAATCTTGAATCTTGTGCTTATCACTTGACAAGGAATTGCTAACATGGTTACTACTAGCTCTACGTCAACTAGTTATTTATAATAGATTTAACTTCCAATCTCGAGACTAGATTTGCCACAGAATAAGCCTTTTGGTGCTTCTCTTTGCTAGCTAAGAAGATTCATCTCTAACATAACTGATGGAAATGGAAGATCATCTTAAGTCATGCACTCAAAGCAAGAGCAAATGCTTCTCCACAAAATTCATCAGCATCCTTGTTTCCTCGTTCCTGGTTATCATCCTTTTCCATATCCAATATTCATCCCCTTTTGAGTTCTCTTTATCAGCAAGGTCCCAAATAAGGGCTTTCCTATTACTCCAGTATCATCGAAACCATGACTGCAGAACTCAAAGACTGTCACTTTCCTCCCGCTCAAGGACCTTAGATATGGAGACACACCCACAACTGGCCACACCTGGTTTATGGGCTCCTTGGACGACATACTCGAAGAAATGAAACAGAACACTTATATTTCCCTTATAAGGAAACCAAAGGTCGGCTTCTTTGCTTCAAGGGACGGGATATTAGAGATATCCCTTCAGTCAGAAAGTTTCAATGGAACAATAATACTTTACAGAATGAAATATACAACTAAAGTTTAACAAGAAACTTTCATCAGCAAGGTTCCCATTACACTACTTGAAACTTCAGAAGTATTCAGGTAATCAGCGAAATAACACCATTGTCTTGTATCAGGTGAAAGTGCTGACCAACACTGACATTGTTGCGTCTCCACATGGAGCACAATTAACAAATATGCTCTTCATGGACCGCGAGAGCAATGTAATGGAGTTCTTCCCGAAAAGGTGGAAAGAGAATGCTGGTGTAGGCCAATATGCTCACCACTGGATGGCGAACCAGTCAAGGATGAAACATCAGGGTGCATGGTGGGATCCAATAGGCGAGGAGTGTCCATCCCCAAATATCAGCTGCAGTGCTTTCATTTTCATAAAGATGGCATGGTTGGACATAACGAAACCTATTTTGCAGAATGGGCAAGAAGAGTCATTGATCAAGTTAGGCTAAGCAAGGTGGAGCTAGCCTCTGTAGATCAAGCAAAGCAACAACATGATTCAAAATCATGTGTCTGCTAGCTTACTGTTAAAGCATTGAATAGCACAATTAAGGGTAGACTTTATAAGAGTTAAAATCATATGTATACACTGCTTTGCCAGACATCATCTGCAAAACAGGCTCTGCCGTTTCAACGAAAGAATACAACATACTCCATTGCAATTTGCACCATAATCACATTTTTTCAGATAAGCACACAATGGTCATTGTCAAATAGCAAGTATTACAAAGAAAAATGAAATGAAAAGAAAAAGGATAAACTAATAGCAACCCCATTGGTTCTACATATTAGGAAATTTTACATAATACTAATATTCGAAGTTTATACAGTTGCTCACTCCCCCCAATCACCAAAAATCTGCCACTGCTTAGTGATGGCATTGTGCGTCTTCATCAGAACTTGTGCCAGGAAACAGCAAAACGGCATAGAAAGATAGGGTTGCCCTTATCTCCGTAAAAACTTGGCCAACCAATATATCACAAAGAAGCAAAATAGTGCAAAAAGAACCACATGCATCACATGGTTTGATCCTTCCGAGATGATACTCCTGTTCAACCGTCTCATGTTGTTCTTTACTCCTGCTTGAGCTTTGATCAATGTCATTTGCTGTGGTAGAGGGAAAAGCGTAAGTTTTTTAAGGAAATGGGGAAGTCATGTAACTTACAAGTAAGAATGATTCCATAATCAACAAAATAAGCATATACCATGAGAATCCCAGAAAGACTGACCAATCAACACGTTTATAAAACAATGCCAAGCTAACTCTAGGAAGTTTAGTACTTCTAAGTTCTAACGGCTTGAAGCAATCTAAAGTTGCAGCAATTAAGTTTGCTAGACGGGATAGCTCCTAGAAATACATCATTCAGATTTAGAATCAGATGAGTATAACAGTTTATTGTCCAATATCCCCCCTACAGATAATACTCTCAAGAACAAAGGAAAAGGAAAAATACAATCAAGTTTGGCCTTATCATAGTCAGTTGATGGAGATCTAAGGACATATCTTCAAAGAACTTGAGAAAGCATAGAGCAAAGAAGGCATTCAGACAGGCTTGCATGGTAATAGCTAAGGAAAGGCAAAAGGAAGGTTACAAGTTCACTGTCATTTCTAAAGATTAAAAGTACAAAACAACTGCAATTCCCAGATTATAGAGGGAGAGAGGGTCGTGCGGGCTGTAAATAAAGGTTAGCAATCAAAATATAAAGTTTAGCAATGAGTAAATACATCATTACCCCACTGAACTTGGACCTAATTTTCAAAGACACAAACTTTGTGGGGGTCCTATTACCCTCCTGAACCAATTCAAAGTCGAATTAATACAACCCTCCAAGCTCATAATCACATTAAAAGAAGGGTGTGTATATCACGCACCAATCGTATTTTGACATGTCATCTTTCTATTTTTAACAATTTTTTCTTTACTTTTCCGTTTTTAAATTTGTTTTTCTTTACTTTTTTCCCTTTTTTGTTTTTTCATTTTCTCTTTATCCCCATCTCTTCAGAAGAAGTTCAGGGACTTCATTATCCCCTTCATCACTTCTCCAACACCATTCGTTTTTCTTCTTTTCCTTTATAGATAAATTAATTGATGGGTTTGATAAATAAAGGAGAGAAAGGGGGAAATAGATAAGTTAAGGGATGCGGGAGTTTTCTTATTTGCCGGAAAGTTTGTTCGCGGGCGTCCACCATTTTTTTCGACGAAGTGGGTATGTTTTTCTTTCAAAACACACTAATCTAAACACTTTTTAAGATCTTCCCTTTTTAAACTCAAACCTATATCTAACATAAGAGACTGAAAACAACCCACCTTTACCAAAATTGGCCTTCGATAATCTCTATTTGCCGGAATTCTTTCTCCGTCGCCGGTGAAGAAAAGCAAAGAGAAAGGTAAAAAGAAATTCTGGACAAAATTGATATTTTTCGAAGTGGAATTAACAGTCTAAAAGTGAAACTCCCAACTTTATAGCTTAAAAATTTCTGGTTTGGACGACAATGGAGATTTGGGTTATGAAGAAGGAAAAAAAAGGGAGAAAGAAAACAAGAAAAGAACAAAAAGAAGAGAATATAGGAAAATGAAAAGAAAAAAAATCATAAAATACTTCACCCCCCCCCCCCCCCCCCCCCCCCCATGCCACATAGGTGTAAAAGGTACTTCACACACCCCATGCCACATAGGTGTAAAGGGGCTATTAATTCAAGGGATAATAGGTTCCCCGCAAAGTTTAAGTGTCTTTTTGAAAATTAGGTCCAAGTTCAAGGGAGGTAATGATGTATTTTCTCATTTAGCTTTCTCCTAAGTTATTGGCTCATGTTAGATTGTTATCCAGTAAACGGAAAATAAATACCAAAAAAAGCTCTAAAATTTATTGTTAAGCCATATGAGATATATGGAGAAGTGGCTAAAATGGTCTAAAAGAATGTCAAACATACTCGGAAGGGAGAACAAGTTCACGGCATACCAGTTGGTTAATAAAATCATTCTGATACTTTGCTTCCGACTCAATCTCTTGTGCTACCTGCAACATGAAATATGTATAAATATTAGCAAAAGGGCAAGTAGGAATAGAAATCCAAAACCATGACAAATATAGTATAACAAGTAAGGCCAACAAATGAGAGATTGGAAAAGATGCATCTAATAAGGACATATGGTATAAAGATCTTCTGGGTAAAATTTATTATGAAAACACAACCTTGCTTATAGATCGCTGACCAGAAATAAGTCAGTACTTGCTCCATATCCAGTCAAACTTCATATCTTTTAAATCTAGCAATTGATTCCATTGAAATCAACAAATGAAGAAAAATAATTTTTTTTAATAATAAGAAGAAAAATACTTGACCTATACTTTTAAGTTCCTACACAATGTGCTTTATTGCAAAGATTTTTTGATGAAAAGGGTAAATAGATTACATTAAAGAGTACCAAGAAGGTACAAGAAAGAGTGCAAACTAGAAAGGAAATATTTTTTTTTGATGAGGACCTAGAAAGGAAATACAAGTTGAAGAAATGAAAAAGATCTAACATAGAGTTCATATCCAATACAATATTCTTCCTATACCATGAATACAGACTTTCCTTATGAAGCATCTAGATCTAACATGAAGTATGTTTCCTTCCTGTCACATCAAAACATCTATTATTCCTCTCCTGCCAAACATTCCAGAAAATGCAACTAGGGACTACTGCCTTCCAATATAAGCGGTTGTTCCCAGAAGAGTACTGGTCATCCCAGCTGCTAAGAGCAAGTTTTATGCAACCTGGCAAAACCCATTTGACTCCAAAAATTGCTAGAAACATGGCCCAGAGTTGCCTGATAAAACTGCAATGGAGCAATAAGTGATTTACTGATTCATTAGCTTTTTTACAATGGATGCATCTGCTGCATATTTGCAATGGATGCATGTGCTGCATATTTGAAATGGATGCATCTGCTGCATATAGCAAGACCTCTTTTCTGCAGATTGTCATGAGTCAAACAAGCTTCATGAGTGGCAATCCAAGCAGCTCTAGGGGATGCGATGGTCTTCCAGATTATTCTCCACAGCCAACTATTACAGATTTAAAAAGGAATACATGGAGTGCCAGTTCAGTGACGTGATGCAGGAGGCGGACGTGGAAGTTAAGATCGAGGCACAAGCTATACCTAAAAGAGAAAACTTCCAATATTTGGGATCCATAATACAAGGTGACGGGGAGATTGACGATGATGTCGCACACCGTATTGGAACAGGATAAATGAAATGGAGGCTCGCCTCCGGGGTGGTTTGCGATAAGGTGTCTCAAGGTTGAAATGTAAGTTCTATAAAGTGGTGGTTCGACCAACTTTGTTGTATGGGGCAGAATGTTGGGCAGTCAAAAGTGCCCACGTGCAGAAGATGAAGGTAGCAGAGATGAGGACAAAGTTATATGGGACAAGGTCAGAGTGACCTCCGTGGAGGATAACTGTCTAATCACCTCCCCCAGTTCTTCTTCGGCCTACCTCTACCTCTCCTAACTCCTGCTACTGCCAATCTCTCACACCTCCTGACTGACGCATCCTCACACCTCCTCTTCACATGTCCGAACTATCTCAGCCTCGCTTCCCTCATTTTATCCTCCACGGAGGTCACTCTGACTGAGGACATGACACTAAATAGAAAGATTTGGAGCCCGAGAATTAGGGTAGAAGGTTAGTGTGTAGTTGAGTTTTATCGCATTGTGTGAGAGTGGTAGGGGGCTAGTCTCTTCTTCTCCTCGTCCCCTTGTATAGGTATAACATAGTTCCTTACTCATTATGTGTGTATTACTATGTGTTGCCCCATTTGCTTTATATCTGAATATTTTGTTGTCTTATTGTGCTTGCAATCCTGCATTTGCTACTTTCCTTTTGCGCCGAGAGTCTATCGAAAACAATTTCTCTACCCCATAAAGGTCGAGGTAAGATCTGCGTACATCCTACCCTCCCAGACCCCACACTGTCGGATTACATGGGTATGTTGTTGTTGTTGTTGACATAATGTTAGGACACTGACTATAATATTGTAAGAAACCAATATAAAACTTGCAAGGCTTAGAGGCACGTAAACACTCTTCTTGAAGATAGTTGAAATCTCTTCCCTGAACAAAAGCATAATTAAAACTCTATTTCTGTGATTCAACCACCCATACAAGAGTAGCATTCAAGAAAATATGTACATCCATAATATATTTTCAGGAAATGAAAAATTTATTATTAGGCTCAACAATTGCAATTTCACTTATTATCCCTTTGAACCTAAGATAATATCATCTGATAGGGTATCCATCGAGTACAATTAATTACAATAGGCTTTATTCTCATTCATTTACAAGTTTCAACTACCAACACTTTGTTTAATCCTTTAGACAAAGGAACGGCAAGTTTTTCTTATAGGAATGGATCTACTGCGTTAGACCAAAACGGCACCTATTGAAGAGATATTATGCCATCCTCCAATAATCTTCTCAGGTGATTGTATTTCAGACGAACTTGTCACGATTTACCATTGTAACAATCACTTGAAGCTTAAAATATAGCAGATATATTATCAAGTCCGAAAGACATCATCATTGATGCAAATTACTAGATCAACTATCCCTGATTTTCATATTTTCAAACAAGTGGGAGATTTTTAGATAATGTTTCAATAAATTTTGAAACAATGAATTTTATTAAATAGATTTGAGTCTTTTGGATATCTGAAGTGGTTTATGAATCTCCAAAATGAATATGCAAAATTTTATTTTAGATTCATTTTTGATGTCCTAAATTCATAATGATTTCTCATGTTCATGATCTTTACCTAATGACGTTTTAGGATTTTCAATAATTCTTAGCATGTTAATAGGGATGGTTTCTTTGGAAATCATAAGCAATTGTTTTAATTGAAAAGCATACAAGGAAGACATTGATCAAAATATGAAATCCTAGATTCAATAAGAGAAAGAGCAGCGTTTTTGAAACTCGTATGGTTGAATCCCGGAGATAGTGCTCCCACTATATTTTTGTTTACTCGTGGGAGAGACTTCAACTATCTTAAAGAAGCGTGTTTACGTGCCTCGAAGCCTAGCAAGTTCCCTCTGCTTCTCCTGCTGCTTCCGCCACCACCGTAACCAACACCCAAACACTCCCTCGACTACCACCACCCTCCTCAGCCGCCCTCCTCCGATGAAAACCCTTCGCTGGTCTGGATCAAGCCTGATATCCAGGATAAGGGTCATGCGATCATCAATTTCATCGGTAACGGTAACTGAAATCGACACAAACTGCACTCGTCTGCTGAGTTTCGTTACGTGCTTCTATGTCTAGCAATTTCCAGATTTATTTTCTAAGAAATATTATTATCAGTCTGTCACAATAAAGTATTGTGACATAGTTTTATGTAATTCAGTTTAGTCCCCAAAGTATTTAAGTGATCATTTCTAGCCTTATAATTATAGTCTTCAAATTAGTTATATTTATTTGCATATTAGTCCTTATGATTATTAGAAAATGGGATTAGGTCTATTGTCTGTAAGGTTATACATAACCGATTAGTACTGTTCATAAGCATCAGAAAATTAATTGAGCAATTTCTCTCTCAATCTCTTCTCTTCTTCCTCTTTTCTCCTCTGTTGAATCTTACCGGTAACAGGAGCAATCCTCTTGTTACAAATGGTATCAGAGACAGCTGGGCCGACGGTGCCGCCACCGGAAATGTTAGGGTTACAAGAATAGTTGCGTGCTCTGAGAACTCAGTTGTCGACCTTCGTCGACAACACCGGCAAGAGTTTTGAAGCCTTAGAAACCAATCAATTCCAGTTCCAATCGCAACTTGACGAGTCACAAGAAAAAAATAAGAAAATGGAGCTGATTTTGTCAAAAAATGCACTCACCAACAAGCTCAACGCCACCGGCAAGTTCGGACCCTAGTTCTCTGGCGACCTTAGGTACAACGGCTACCTTAAGGGTGATACCAGATGGAACACCACCGATTCTCAGCCAAAGCGAAGCAGGACAGTCCTCAAGTACTAAGTCACCCATCCCTAATACCCATGGCATATACACTTCATCCACCTTTCCTACGGGAAGGGGTTTCACTTTTCTCAAGTCTACCCCTTTAAAGAAACCCTAATTTTCCCATGACAGCTCCAGTATCACCCAATTCCATAGTTCATAACCATGATACAACCGCCAACAACAGAACCCTAAAACCTAAGATAAATTTTCCAGAAATCCTAGAAGTTGGCTTAGGAAATGTGAGAAGTTCTTTGAATTGTATAACATATCTGAGCAAAAAAAGCCAAGTTCTGAGCAAAAGACATCAAGGCATGTCCACTTATGAGAAGGAGTTGATAGCACTATTGCAAGTTGTTGATAGATGGAGACATTATTTGCAACCCCCCCCCCCCCCTCATTTCATAATAAAGACTGATCACTTCAGTCTGAAGTTCTTACAAGACCATAAAATAACCACCTTCTTGCAATATAAAGCGCTAACTAAATTGATGGGATTAAGCTTTGAGATTCAATACAAAAAAAGAGTTGAAAATGTGGTTCAACATGCCTTATCTAGGAAGGTTGCCTCTCGAAAAACGGTAATACGCCCTGAGGAATTCCTACCAGCAGACTTCCTTGTACTTAAAGTGAATTGTCTAAGTGCTCTCATTTGTCTCATTGTTTATCTCAGAAAGAAAATTTTCTGATGAGCAAACTCTTTTTCTTCAGATCCCTTTTAGTAATAAAGAAATGTTTGAGGCCTTTTATCTCGTCCAAGGCCTCAAACCTGATATATGAGGGGAGATGTCTTTGGGAGCAGCTAAAGAAAGTGTCTAAACTCATCCAGGGACCATGGTTGGTCACCGGGGACTTCAATTGGTCCTTTCTCTCTCCTCTTTCACCAGTGAGTGGTGAGTTTCCCTTTTTTGACAATACCATGAAAACAGATACAACACAATGTTTGGTGATAACACAAGTACAACCCAAATGGATTGAGGAAATTCTGAATAGTTATAGAGGGGACCAAGAAGTGTTACAAGCCATCACTACTCTTAGTGCCAAACCTGACCCTGAATTGAATATTTCCTTGCAACAAGGAGTGTTGAGATATAAAGGAAAGGCTTGGGTGGGACAAAATGATGAGGCAGGAATTGACTCTAACAATACACAAGTCAGGACTAGGAGGACATTCAGGAGTCTAGGCTACTTATCAGAGACTAAAGGCATTATTCTATTAGCCTGCCATGATTGAGCTATGTGAGGTGTGCCAAAGATGCAAAGATGAGCAAACTGCATATCCAGGCTTATTGCAACCTCTTCCTATCCCTGAAGGAGCATGGGAGCATATTTCAATGGATTTTATTGAAGGTCTACCAAAATCTGAAGGGAAAGATATTGTGTTAGTGGTTATTGATAGATATAGCAAGTATGCACACTTCATTGCCACTGCTCACCCTTTCACTGCTCCACAAATAGCTAGGATATTCCTAGACAACATCTACAAGCTACATGGACAACCCAAGAGTCTAGTGTCTGATAGGGATAAAGTGTTCATTAGCAATTTCTGGAAGGAGTTGTTTAGACTTCTGCAAGTTCAGCTTTGTTACAGCTCAGCCTATCATCCATAGATAGATGGTCAAACTAAGAGGCTCAACCGGTGCTTGAAAGACTACTTAAGATGCATGACTGGCCATAAACCAAAGGATTGGCACAAATGGCTATCACAGGCTGAATTCTGGTACAATAGTAACTATCACACGTCCTTGAAAATGACCCCTTTCAAAGTGTTGTATGGGCATGATCCCCCTTAACTGACTTTTCAGCTCATTGCTCAATCCAAATTAGATATTGTTGATCAAATGCTTAAGGAAAGGCAACTAATGGCCAAAGTGTTAAAGGAGAACTTGACTAAAGCACAAAACAGGATGAAGGCTAATGCAGACAAGAAAAGAACTGAGAGGGAATTCAGTGTGGGAAATTGGGTGTTTTTGAAGTTGCAACCCTACAGACAAACATCTATAGTTATAAGAAAGAGTCTCAAACTAGCATCAAAATTCTATGGTCCCTACCAGATCACTCAGAAAATTGGACCAATGGCATATAAGTTAGTCTTACCAGTGACTGCAAAAATACATCCAGCCTTCCATACTTCTCAACTTAAGAAAAGGATAGGGGATCACATTATACCTTCTATTGATCCTCCATTTTGTTCAACAGATGGTCAGCTACTGACAGAACCAGTTGCAGTGTTGGATAAGAGAATGATCAAGAAAGGAAATAGAGTTGCCACTCATATTTCGGTTCAATGGGCCAACCTACTACCTGAAGAAGCTACTTGGGAGGATTTTCAGTTCATGAAGTCACAGTTTCCAGACGTAGATGAGTTTTGAAGGAAGAAGCTTATTCTCAAGGAGGATGGGGTGTCACAATAGAGTATTGTGACATAGTTTTATGTAATTCAGTTTAGTCCCCAAAGTATTTAAGTGATCATTTCTAGCCTTATAATTATAGTCTTCAAATTAGTTATGTTTATTTGCATATTAGTCCCTATGATTATTAAAAAATGGGATTAGGCATATTGTATTTGTCGGTAAGGCTATACATAACCGATTAGTACTGTTCATAGGCATCAGAAAATTAATTGAGCAATTTCTCTCTCTCAATCTCTTCTCTTCTTCCTCTTTTCTCCTCTGTTGAATCTTACTGGTAACAGGAGCAATCCTCTTGTTACACAGTCTAACACATAACACATCACACATCACCTTTTCTAAAGCGGATTCATGACATAACACATCACCAAACTTGACATGTACATAAATCTTAAAGACGCCACCAGTTATGTAAAAGCTATTTTCCAACGAAATCAAAATAGAAAACCAAGACAAGGTGGCAGCGAAACATACATTCCTGAGCTGTTTTACTTGCTTGCGAAGGCCTGTGATCTCGTCATCTAGGTCTCCGTGCATCGGATCAATCCGCAACTGTATTTCATCTGAACCACCTACTTGCCTTGTACTCAATCCATCTCTGATCAATCAAACACACAAAAAAAACATCTTAATTTCTCAAAAAAGTGTATATTTGTTGATTTTCTGCAAATTAGGTTATACTTTTTGCGATTTTTCGGTACACAACACTTCTCAATACAATTCAAATTAGAACCACAACGAATTGTAATTTAGAAGTTCATACAAAAAATGGTAGATACCTGGATCTGTAGGTAGCAGCACCGAATAAATCACCACCTCTACGAGAGCTAGAAGCCATTGAAAGAAAGGACAGAAAAGATTGAGGAAAACCTCGAAACCCTAGATTTAACAATAACTTGAAAGATCGATAGAAGGATTGAGAAACAGCACAGTTGAAAAATCGTCCAGTATTCGAATTTTTGGGGTTTCAATTATTAAAGTCACAGCCTGTTACCTTTTTCATTTGGTGTAAGATGACGTTGGGAGTACATATTTACCGTTCGATTACGGAATCCAACGGCTAGTAATGTAGACCCTCAATGAAAGTTGGCATCTGACAGGTTGATTTGTAAGCTCAGCCAATGATTTGGTGCCACGCAGGATAAGCCTGTGTGTCAATATGGATTGACCGTTGACTTAATTTTTTGGAATAATTTTTGTGGGTGATTTACCCTTGACTTTGGATTAGAAAACAATTAATCAACTTTTTGAATAAGTTAATAAACATATTTGACTTTAGAATGACAAATAAAAAATGAGTTGGGTCATTATATATATTCTCAAACACATAGTCTCTTTGTGTGGCACAACATATACGTATTATTTGTCTTAGTTAACCACGTCATAAATCAAGTTAAGTCTCACAATTTTGATGCACCCGACCTTAATAAACTCTTAAGATTTATAGATGATGTTCCACCCGTTTCTCAACCATTTTCCCTCTTTCACCGAGTAAATAAGAATAGTATAACAATTGTAAAATAAAGGCTAATAACGTTATCTACAAGCGCCGGAAAAATCTGAATATCTCAACTTCACCTAAATCTCATACGTTTATTTGCAAATCTTATACAGTCAAACTTTTTTATAATTGTCATTCTTTATAACATTATTTTACTATAACGGTTTGATTTTCTATGGAATCGATTTTTTATGTTATATTTTACTTCTCTATAACTCTTTATAAAATTATCTCTCTGTAACTAGAAGCAAATCCGGAATTTCAAAAGGATGAATGCACCTTCTTGATATTAGTGAGAACTCATTTCCCAAAATCAATTCTTTATAATAAAGAAGGGTTAGAATTTTTTTTTAAAAAGAAAACAAAAAAGGGAGCAAGTGGGATTTGATCCCTTAACCTTAAGGGTTTAGGACCAATAATTAAACAAGTGCATCATTCAGTCTCTTTTGACCATAGGTTACTTCAGATAATACTGAAGATCTTTTAAGAATTATACATATAAAATAATGAATTTAGTCAGATGGTCATGGGTTCATGTGACCCATTTTTTACATATAAATTCGCCATTGTCTGTAACAGTCATACTAAAGTATTGTGTAATAATATTTTGTAAGAAATATATTATCTAAATAATTTATTAAAATATTTATGGTAATCATCATTAATGTCATGCACATAGTAAATGTCATGCATTTATAGCTCAAATCCAATTACATAACATCAATTAAACAATGGATGCTAGAAAACTAGAATTCAAGCGTTATATTATCACTAAGGCACTGAAATTTATGAAATAACTTACAATTGTAGAATTCTTACGTCAAACTTGATATATTTAAATTCTTAATTAATGTTAAATGCATATGTTCCTTAGATTTTAATTATTTATCGGTATAGTACAACTAATTATGAATTTATTAGTCTTTTTAATTTTTTATTAATGAGATATGAAAATCAATTGAGATTTTACAATTAACAAGTAAATTATTTTCATTTATAACATAAAAAGTACAGAAAAATAATTGGTTGCATACTTTTGTTTATAACATCTAAATGAGATCTAAACATCAAATGTCATTATACATATATAACAACACCTCAATATAGCAGCCATGAATTTTCCAGACAAACGTTGTCATTATAGAGAGGTTTGACCATATTAGTCTACATTTTTTTTGGTTGCTAATTACTAGTCTATTCGTTATGAAAAAGCAAAGCATTTCAATTCATCGTAGAAAATTAATCTTTAAAATGAATACATCAGTTATGATGATTTCTAGTATAATTTCCTTCCTTTTTCTTTATTTTGCTGAAAAATATTTGGTGCTATTTACAAGAAAATTTATTTTACCTCAGCGAGTTCACGATGCATTACTATTTTCGAGCTGATTTCATAACTCATACAATTCGTGAATGAGTAAAATTTAAACGCTTACATGACATGTTTGAGCAATAGATCCTGCGACATCCTAAATCTTTGTTTTGCATGTACTTAGCCGATTTTATCACAAGAAATTAAAAATCATACTTGAATTCCATTTCTGACAAAAGAATATGATCCAGAGCAATAATATAAGAGCGCTACCATTATCTAATGTAGCAAATACATTCACTTTACCTTTGTAAAATTTCATCAACTAATAGTTATAGCAAGTTTGTTTTAATTACATTGTATGTTATATAATAATTTGGCAATCTATCAACAAGCTTAATCATTAAATTTCTCAACGTGATTGTTGCATTTCTTCACTGTTTGAAGTTGTATATTCGATTGAAATAATAATGAGATAAGACATTCACATGACAAGCTTGGAATTTAATTGAACTTCGTGTTAGAATAACAAGTATTATTTAGGCTTTGAGGCTTGTGGAGTACCATTTATGATTTAATTCTCACTATGAACACTGTCGAAAATCTACAATGAATCTCATAAGATATAATAAAGCCACCAAATGCTTTAGAACTTCGGAACAAATAACCTTTTCTATTTAAAATATGTAAGAAAAGGAGAGGAAGGATGATCATATAATGAATTGTAACATTAGACATAAATAACGCCAAAGGGAGAAGTTAATAGTCGTTTAACTTGCATTTGTTCAGACAAGTCATGTCTGTTACGTTCCAAAAAGAAACAATACTAGTAAAAGAGCAGTCCGATACGCTAAGTTCCCACTATATGCTAGTCCGAGGAAGAGTCAGACCATAAAGGTCTATACCAGATATTATTGACAAATTTCAATTTCTTTTGAGAACTTACTTCCAATTCTTCTCGTACATGAATTGACTTAATTATCTCTCTTTACAGTGCATTTGAAAGCTTTGTAATCAACTAATTAGGGATAGATAACTTTTCTCAACTAGTCTAATTAATGATATTAACAAGCTATATCAACACTCCTCAAGGACACTTCTAATTCGTTAAACTTTTTGAAGGACAAGGTATAATTATTTTGAATTTAAAAGGAATTGAATCCGATATGCCAAAATAATTAATAGCACATGCCAACCCTACAATAAGTTGCACGCTACAAGGAGAAAAAAACCAAGATAATAAACATAAGTACCAGTCAAATACTTACTCTATAAATATAGATATGCTTGTGATTGTTATTAATTTATTCATTTTATTTTGCTTGGAAGCTATGCTTTTAATAAGAATAATTTAGACTTTAAGAACCAAACAATACTAAAAATATAAGGGTAGGTGCTAAGTTGTGTTTTGAGAGGTAGCAGGGTAGAACTGAGAATTTTTAATATCTTAAGGATAAAGATAACGTGAAGGAAAAATAAGTTAATTAGAACCTTATAAATCTTTGAATATTTTATAGAATTCTCCATTACAAGAAAATTGGTGGAAGCACCTCTATTTGAAAAAGTGTAGAATCTACTTCAACTAGAAACTAGAAAAAATATTCATATATAATTTTAACTATAAACCCTATTTAAATGTGAACTAAATAAACTAACAAATACTATATCCCATACAAATTTAATTTCCTACAATTTTGAATTGTTGATCTAATATAATGTCTTGCCTTATTTTTAATGTAAATTTGAATATTAACTCAATGTTAAAAGAACAATGCTACTAGCTCTTTCCTAAAAAAAAAAAAAAATACTCCCTCCGTCTCAAATTTTCTTTTCGTCGAACCAAATCTTGGAGTAAGAGTCATTTAAAGAATAGATGCATCAATGTCAATTCTCACTCCAAAAAACAATGATGACAAAAAATTTGGACGAAAGGAATACTTAATTACACTTTGTCGAAATTATGTTGAATGAAAAGAAGAACCAATCAATAGTAATGGAAAATGCAGAAAGAGGAGGAGGAGGTACATTTTATTGAGTTACTACAATTTTCAGGAAATGACAGAAGTTGAAAGGAGGCCAGCTTCTTTAAGACAAGTAAATGAGATGATTACTTATAATTTTGAATAGAAAACGAAAAAGGTCAGATTTGTCTTTTTATTCTCACAAATGATTTATATCTACCCTTCATTATACTTATATGATATATTTATTATTTTTATCCAACTTTCGAACTATATTTGTCCTTGTAATCTAAAAAAGGCTGTATTTACCCCTACTTTATTAAATGCTCATTTTCACCTTAGTTTTCTATGTCTATATGATAATTTATAAAAAAAAAATCTGGAAAAAGTTTTTTTTTAAAAAGTGGATTTTTATAAAAATCTCGAAAACTGAATTTTAAAAAACAAATGTGGAAAATCCTTTTTTTTAAATGAATCTGGAAAACTTGATTTTTTTAAAATTAAAATCTGAATTTTTTAAAAATCTGGAAAACTGAACTTTAAAAAAAATGTGGAAAACCCATTTCTAGAAATAAAAAAAAACTGAACGGACTTTTTAAAATCTGAAAAACTGATTAAAAATATATTACAAAATTCTAGTTTTCCAGATTTAGTTTTAAAAATACGAGTTTTCCACATTAAAAAAACCAATTTTTCCAGATTTTTATAAAAATTCACTTTTTCACATTTTAAAAAAACATTTTCAGATTTTTTTAAAAAAAATAGTGTCCTAAAAATGAAATCATGAAAATTTGTTTTTTTAAAAAAAGTAATTAAATGAAATCCATTTTCTCTAGATATTTTAATTAAAAAATTCAATATTTCAGTTTTTTTGTTTTAAAAAAGTTTTTAAAAATTCATTTTTTCTTGATTTTTTAAAAATAAATCTATTTTTAGTTCTTTTAAAGAAAATTCAGATTATCACGTAAGCACCACATAGGAAAAATAAGGTGGAAATGGGAATTTAACGAAGTGGGGTAAATATGACCTTCTTTTAGAGTACAAGGGCAAATATGGCTTGAAAGTTGAATGAATAGGGCAAACATATAAAAAAAAAAGTATAATGAAAGATAAATATAACTTATTTGTGAGAATATAATGGCAAAAAAAATCCAAAATGTTTGGCCCAGTGGCCAATACATTAGGGTATTGTTGTCTGAGGTTCCGTGTTCGAGTCCTCTGATTAGCGAAAGTGGAACTGTGTTCCCCAAAAAATCTCTCCATACGCGTAGGGCCAAGCGGTGTATACTAATCCGTTGGGCCAGGCCGGAGGTGGGGTTTTCTGGGGTATGGGGTCGTAATGCGGTGGGACCAGTCACTTTAAAAAGTTTACCTTACCACAGTTTTGCCCCCAGGGGCACAGGCGAGTTGGTAAGTGGCAAGGTGATTGGGGTACAAGTGTACAACCACTCCGACGTCGCGCGTTCGAATCCGTGTGGTGACAGTCTTTGTTGAAATATTGCAAGGGTTGTTGCTGGATTCATGTCTCGTTGGTCCTCTCCCTTGTAGGGATGTCACTCACGCATATCCCTCGATTTACATCCCACCTGGCCAAGGAGCCTCTGGTACAGGTGGGGGGTTTCGCATTCGAGACTTTCCCCTTCACAAAGAATATAATGGCAAATCTGATCCTTTTTACCATAAAAGAATGAGTTTTTTAAAATCTATTGCGTATTATCTTCAAATCTCTTATATATAATATAAAAATATCTTAAAATGATATAAAATTTAAAACAAATTTACAATGAAATACAAAAATCATACCATCTGATACAACCAAAAAAATAAATAGTACCCTACCAAATTTAAATAAATGAAATAATATAACAGTTCAATTTATTTGTGACAAGCACAAAATAAAATCAATGTAGCCTAATGTAGCGACGGCTGCAGAAACTGTAGCTGGGTCACGTGGCAGGGTGGTAGCTAAGCAGTGACAAGCACATACCAATGTTGAAAGTCAAAATGAAATATGTTGAAAATTATAAACATCACGTTTTCCTCGCCCTATCCTACATTGGGTCCCTGAGATTGTCTTTGTTTATTTTATTTTTATTTTTGATAATGAAGATATTTATTAATGAAAAATTACTTAGGAGTCGTTATATGGAGATATATAATCAATATGCTAAGGAATCTATTTTCATTAGATTAGTAATAGAACACTAAAATGAACCAAAACATAAATTTAAAAATTACGGATAACATGTAACTTAACTACCTCAAAACTTAAAATAGAAATTTAATAAATGTCTTTCTTCATTCCTTTTTCTCATATCATTATGTTATCCCTTCATTTCATTATGATTTTTTTAATTATTTTGTTATAACATTGATCGAAGAAAAGCATTGTTTAAATAATGCTATACATGAAAATTTAGCAAAAATTGCCATAGAGAAGGACGAAAAAAGAGATTAAAAAGATTAATTGAAGTGTAACTGGTGAGATTTGCTTTGATGATAAGCTAAGTCCTCCACATAAGTTGGAGGTTCAAGAAAAGAGAATAACTTCTTACACTTTATTTGCAGTAAACCCAATAAGCATATGCCATGTGTACTAATGGGCTTGAGGACTAATTTACTAGGTAAGCAAGCCCTTTACCGTCGCTAAGATGAGGGTTCAAAGTTCAAACTCTATCAATAGAATACATTTCTTTTGCGCGAACTCCTTTAAGAAAAAATATAAAAATAAAATATGATGTGTAATTTATAAAATCTTCAGCAAATCATGCTTAAATATATATAATTTTCATTATTTAT
The DNA here is from genome assembly GCA_034509755.1 of Anisodus tanguticus. Lineage (NCBI taxonomy): Eukaryota > Viridiplantae > Streptophyta > Magnoliopsida > Solanales > Solanaceae > Anisodus > Anisodus tanguticus. The sequence continues at coordinate 9,850,495 of CM067553.1, read as the reverse complement.
TATTTTATCATAATAAATTATTATTTTGGTATATACATCAATTACCAAATGATAAATATTAAATAAACTTTACCTTTCTGTCCACTAACATATCTCTCCTCAAATCGAACGAAAAAAGGCAGTTTGATTAATTTTTTCTATCTATTAAAAAGAGATAATTAACTATTTTTTCAATAGAAAATGTAAAATTCAATAAAGAATAATCATTGATTAGAGCTTACAAATCCACGCAATATCCCGGGAAGAAAGGCTAAATATATATATTTTTAAATTCTTCTATCTATTAAAGAAAGAGATAATCTACTAGTCTTTTGAGAAAATGACTGAATGCCCCCCGTCCCCTCCAATATATAACTGGATTACCAATTACACACTTATTTTATACGGGATCCTATTATCCCATTGAATTGTTTAAAAATAGAATATTTACACCCTTAAAAAGCCATAGCGCACGTGCTCGACACCTGAAAATTTCAATTATTTTTAAAAATTTATTATTCTTTCCTTTGTCTTCCTCAATTAAAACCCTATTTCTTCCGCAACATACCCAAAGCCATAGTTGAGAACCTTTTCCTCCTCCATTAACACACACACGTTCAGTTTTGTTGAAGTGTGTAACCATTTCATCTAAAAGCTTAAGCTGTTAAAGAGAGCACACTTTTAATATTTGATTATATTCTCAACACGACCCCTCATGTGCTGACCTGATTTTTTTCATGGTCTAAGCACGTGAAAATTCTTTTTGATAATGGGTAGCGGTGAGGTTCGATCCCAAGACCTTTGGCCTTCTTTGATACCATGTAAAGAATGGATCTTGGGCCTAACTCAACCCCAAAAGCTAGCTTGTAGGGTGAGGATTGTCCAAGTCCATATAAGGAGTCCATGTTCCCATTCCATATCCGATATGGATCGAGGGAATTTCCAGCAGAATAGAGTCGGGAAATCGATGGATCCATAGAGGTGCGATCTGAGTTATTTTCCTTTATATCTGTAAGTCGATCAGATTAATCTACTTTTCTACAGTATTATAGCAATAGATTTGTGAATGGAGAATACATTACCAATTGCATCAACAATTGGGGATGAAAATTCAAACTCGAACCTAAACATAGTCGATCACAATCACCCGTTGTTTCTGAGTGCTTCAGACACACATAGTGTTGTGCAAGTTGAAATACAGCTGACATGGATGGAAAACTATACCTTATGGAGTAGAGTTATGCGATTAAATCTGTTGACAAAAAATAAGATAGGTTTTACCGATGGAACAGTTAAATGAGATACATATGGGACAAATCAAGTGAAACAATGGGATCGATGCAATGCGATGGTGATTTCATGGATCATGAGGAATGTAAGCAAGAATTTGCTTAGTGGCATATTATACAGATCTACTGCATCTGCAATGTGGAAGGATCTTAAAGAAAGATTTGATAAAATTAACCTATCTAGGATGTATCAACTAAAAAAGGAACTGGCAATGTTGCATCAGGGAGTAGCACCAGTATCCAACTATTATTTGAAAATGAAGGATTTGTGGGATGAGATTGATTCAATTATTCCTCCACCAACATATGATTGTGCCAGTCCCAGGGAGTATATAGAACATCTGGCAAATAAGAGATTGCTAGAGTTCCTAATGGGACTGAATGATGGATATAATTAGGCTAGAAGTCACATTCTTCTAATGTCACTTACTCCTAGTGTGAATCAAGCATATGCAATGGTTGCACATGATGAAAGTCAGAAGCTGATTACTGGAAAATATACATGAGCAAAATCTGCTGAGCCTATAGCTTTGTTCGGTAGGTATGCTATCCCTCAGAACAAGCAGAAGAAGTCATTTTTTCAATACACGTTTTGTGATCACTGTCAAATGAAGGGACACACTAGAGAAACATGTTATAAATTGATGTATTGTGATTATTACAAGAATAAGGGACATGTAAGAGACACTTGCTATGGAATTATAGGTTATCCTTCTGATTTCAAAGGAAAGAAGAAAGTCAATATGTCTGTAATAGATTGTCATTCTGGAGATGGTGATGGTCTACTGATGCATCAAGTTGGCCAGTCAAATAAGAGACATATGGGAGGATTGAGGCAGATATCTCAAGAGCAACAAGAACAACTCAATCTTATGATAAGATCATGTTATCCAGACAAATATGAAAGGTGCTTGCAGTACTTAACCAACAGAAGCATGACACTGGTGTATCTCACACCAATGCTGCATTTCACACCAATGTATCAGTATCAAAAGTGCACATGGCAGGTAATCCTGAATTAGTAAAGAGCCTAGTTGCAGTTAGATAGTTGATTCAGGGACAACTAATCATATGATGAACAATAAAAATATGATTGAACAAAATGATTTTAAAGATACTGTAGGTCAGGTACAGTTGCCTACTGGTGATACAACCACTATTACACAAACAAGGAGTTGCAGATTAGAAGGAGGTGATTTTGTTAAGCATGTGTTGTGTGTGCCAAATTTTCAGTTTAATCTTCTTTCAGTTTCTAAATTGACCAAGGAGTTAAACTGTAGTGCTAGTTTTTTCCCTGATTTCTTTGTTCTACACGATCTCTTCACTGGGAAGGTAAAGGAGATTGGTAAGATTGTAGATGGCCTTTACATGCTAGAGTCAAGGAGGAACTGTTCTGAGCAGACAAAGACACATGCCCACTTAGCAACTGCATCTACAAAGGCAGAGTTGCAGGCGGGACTATGTCATAGGAGGATGGGACATTTTCCAATGAGCATGCTCAGGAAGATAGATAGTTTTGGAGACAAATCCAACTTCACAATTAGACACTGTGATGTTTGTCCATTAGCTAGGCAAACTAGAAAATTATTTCATGTTGGTAATAGTAAAACAATTTCTGCTTTTCAGTAGTTGCATTTGGATGTTTGGGGACCTTATAAGGTGCCTACATATAATGGCATGAGGTATTTTCTCACAATTGTGGATGACTACACTAGGTGGACTTGGGTGTTTTTGTTACATGTTAAGTCTGATGTGGCCACTGTTCTTAAGACTTTGCTTGTAGAAATTAGAACACAGTTTGGTGTGAATTTAAGTGTGTTAGAACAGACAATGGTGCATAATTTTTTAATAATTCTTGTTCTGATCTATTCAGCCAACATGGAATGATATACCAGAGATCATGTCCACATACTCCACGACATAATGGGGTAGTGGAAAGGAGGCACATATACATCTTAGAGATTGCTAGGGCAATCAAGTTCCAATGACACTTACCAGCAAGGTTTTGAGGAGATTGTGTGGAAGCAACATTTTACGTGATCAATAGATTACCTTCTATTGTCATAGGAAATGTGTCACCTTATGAAAAACTGTTTAACAAGATCTATTATTTGTCACATATGAGGGTCATAGGGTGTTTGTGTTATGCCACCAATCTGGTCAAGAGGGACAAATTTGATGTTAGAGTCATTAAGGCAATATTACTTGGGTATGCAGCTAGACAAAAGGGGTATAAGTTGCTTAACTTAACCAATGGTACTGTGTTTGTGAGTAGAGATGTAACATTTTATGAGGATATTTTCCTTTTTGAACAGGACAAAGAAAATGTTGTTGCTGAATCACATTTTGAAGATTCAGCTATGATTATTCCCCCATCTCTGATATGTGTGGTTATTATCCAGCTTCTGATAGGCATGATCATAATGAGCATGTTGTTCCTGGAGGGGTTGTTGATTCTAGAACAAGGGAGCACATTGATGATGTACAAGAGGTAGTCTCTCACAATGATGCAAATTCAGTAGATCTTCAACCTACAGAGAATGTGCTCTCATCATATGGTCAGTCTGAAGCTATGATGCATAATGTGGTTGACACTCATGCACCACTGGAAACCAGAAGATCAAGCAGGATCAGAAAACCTCCTACCTGGATGAAGGATTTCATTCATCCCACAACAAAAGTAAGGTGTGCCAAATATTCATTATCAGACACCATTAGTTACTGTGGATTATCTATGTCCTATCAGAATGTTGTAGCTAACATGTCAGAAGAGTATGAGCCACAATTATACAATGAAGCGGCAAGAGACAAGAGATGGATGGAGGCCATGAAAGTAGAGATTCAAGCCTTAGAAGATAACAAGACTTGGGAGGTGGTGGATTTGCCAAGTAATAAAAGAGCCATAGGCTGTAAGTGGGTATACAAGATCAAGTATAAGGCCACAAGTGAGGTGGAAAGATTCAAAGCAAGGCTAGTGGCAAAAGGATACAATCAGAAGAAAGGGGTTGATTATCAATATACATTCTCTCTTGTGGTGAAGATGGTGACAGTAAGGTCAATTATCTCAATTGTTGATGCTAAATGATGGATTGTACATCAAATGGATGTATTAAATGCATTTCTTCAAGGAGATATTAAATAAGAGGTATACATGAGTTTGCCATAGGGTTTCACACATAAGGAATGGAAAGTTTGTAGATTGTGAAATCTTTGTATGGATTAAAACAAGCTTCAAGGAGACGGAACATCAAGTTGACTGGTGCTTTGATGACTTCTGGATTCACACAAAGTCACTTAGACTATTCTCTGCTCACAAAGAAGGATAAAAACAAGATAGTGATAGTATTGATATATGTGGATGATCTGCTTATAACTGGAAATGATGTGGGATTGATTAGAGAGACTAAAGAAATTCTGCAGCAACACTTTAAGATTAAAGACTTGGGGGAGCTGAGATATTTCTTGGGGTTTGAGTTTGCTAGAAACAAGAGTGGTATAGTGATGCACCAAAGAAAGTATTCCCTGAAGCTGATTGCAGATAGGGACTAACATGTGGCAAACCTGCTAGTTCACAAATGGAGTTGCATGTAAAATTAACCACTGTTGAGTATGATCAACACCTAAGGGAGGTTGAATATGCTAACAGAGGCAATAGTAGTGTGATTGAAGATCCTCTCTTGACTGACTCTTCCCGTTATCAGAGGCTCATTGAATGGATGTTGTAACTGACCAATACCAAACCAGACATAGCCTTTGCCGTTCAGTGTTTAAGCCAGTTTATGCAGAACCCAAAAAGGTCACATATTCTAGCAGCAGAAAGAATAGTCATGTATATAAAACAAGCTCCAAGTCTGGGCATATTCATGCCTGCTGAAGATTCTAATGTGTTGTCTGCCTACTGTGATGCAGATTGGGCTTCATGTCCTAACACTAGAATATCAGTTACAGGTTATTTGTTGTTCTTTGGGTCTTCTCTTATTTCTTGGAAGTCCAAGAAACAACACGCATTCTCCAAAAGCTCTGCAAAAATTGAGTACAAAAGCTTGGCATCCGCTGTAGTAGAGGTGGTATGGGTTTCTGGTCTGTTTGCTGAGCTTAATATTTGTCTGCAGTTGCCTATTCCAGTCCATTGTGACAGCAAACTAGTCATCCAAATTGCTGCTAATCCAGTCTTTCATAAGCGTACAAAACATATAGAATTTGACTGCCATTTCAGCCGAGAGAAGGTGCAACAAGGGCTAGTGTCTACTTTGCACATTGTTACTGCCAAACAACCTGCAGATATGCTGACCAAGAGTTTGGTGCAAGGTCAACACTCTTATCTATTATCCAAGCTAGGTGTGAATAATTTATTTTTAGCACCTAGCTTACGGGGGGGGGGTTGAGTTCCCAGATTAAATAATTAAGAAGTTAGTTAAGTTTGTTAAATTGTTAGTTGCAAGTTGTTAGAATGGTTAGAGTTTGTTAGTTGGTTGTTAGAGTTTGTTAGTTGGTTAGAATGGTTGGTGTGAACTATTTTCTGATTTCTTATACTTGTATAAATAAGCACATTGTGCATTGTTTTGATATGATGAAAATATAGAAAAGCTTCCACAATTCTTTTCTCTCCTCTCCTCCCTCACCTTTTATTTCTTGTCCTCGACCATAACGATTCCTTTTTCTCTTTTCCTTCAACCAAGTCGAATCAGTCTCAATGTAGACTGGTTTGCACATGCAATCCAGTAAGTACTCAGACCGCATGGATTAACATTTACATGGTATCAGAGTCAGACTCCTTCTAATTCTTTGTTCACCGATGTTGGGCCCCCAAATTATATTACCCACGCTCCAGTTAACAAGATCTGGGCATGCGGGGGAGTGTTAAAAGTTTCACATCGGATATGAAATGAGAACATGAACTCCTTATATGGACTTTGACAATCCTCATCCTACAAACTAGCATTTGGGGTTAAGTTAGGCCCAAGATCCATTCTTTACAAATTTCATCTTCAATCATACCTTTCGTAAGAAATCAACCTCAATTCGTTTTTTCCTTTTTGATACAACTTTATTTGGGTTCAAGAACTGATCTTTTTCACCTTTCATTTGAAAATTCAACAAATTTTCTAGAGACCCAAATGGAGAATACACAATTTAAGCAAATAAGGTAGAATGCTCCATGACTAAATTCAAGTAACAGAGTAAAAATCCTTTAAAAAAGGTAAAACAAACAAACAGTGGCTCTTTTGTAGCAACAAAGAACTGATCTTTCTTCTAAATTGAAAGTCCACAAATTTGATAGAGACCCAAATGGAAAATACTAAAAATTGACCAAATAACTTACAAGATCTAAGCTTGAAGTGGAGCTCAACTAACCATAGGTCCTGTAATTGTGAAGCACGAAAAAGGGTCTTTTTGGGTTACACTTTTTATCTCTTTTTTTCGCTACTTTTTTCTGTTTCATTTTTTGAGTTTGGTATTGAATTTCTGGGAGTCTCCACAAGAAGTGAACTGCTTCCACTAAGAAAAACTCAATAGTGAAAGTGATGGTGGTAGAAGCTGCGACGGCGGAGATGAAAGAGCTAGTCAGCTGTTTGGTGGTGTTGCAGAAGAAGTTTTTCACAATTTTTTTTAAAAAAAAAAACATTTTTAGAAATGAGATAGAAAAAAATAAGCTAGAAGAAATAATTAAAAATACATATATCTATGAAAAAATTATTAAAAATAAAATTTTAATATTTAGCTTTGGTGGTCACTCCCTCAGGGGACTGCAATACACTCATTTTGCCATGTAAGTATTTAGGGAGATAAATATTTTATTTTAAGCCGTTCAAGAAGGTAATATAATATGACTCTTGGGTAGAAATAAATGTGTAGGTGGTAATCGGATTATAGGGGAAGTTATTTGGCCATTTTCTCCTAGTCTTTTCTTTTTAGAAAATCTAAAATTTAATAAAAATAAGCACTGCCTAGAGCTGACCGTCCACGCAAATATCCCACGAGCCCCAAATCCCGTGGACAACTCAGACTACGCGTTCCCACAACCCACACCTATAAAATTTCAGACTTGACGCCCTTTGCCCTTCACTCTATAAATTAAACATTCCTCATTTTTTCCTCCAATATCTGCGGAACTTTACAGTCTTTTAAGTTTCTGAAACAACTATATATCATTTGCCACCATGGGAAGTGAAGGTGATGCCAACACAAATCAGAGAAAACCCAGATTTCTTTGCCTTCATGGATTTCGAACCAGTGGCGCAATTTTAAAGAAGCAAGTGTTTGATAAATGGCCAAGTCAAGTTGTGGAAAAATTAGATCTTGTTTTTGTTGATGCACCTTCTCCCTGTCAAGGCAAATCTGATGTCGAGGGTATTTTTGACCCTCCTTATTACGAATGGTTCCAATTCAACAAGGTCCCGTCTTTTGTCTATTTTCCTCCTTTTCAATTCCTTCGTGGAAATAGCCTGATACATAAATGCATTTTATGATTGCGTATAATAAACTCTTGTGTCCAACTCTAACCGAACCGCGCGTATAGCAGGAGTTTAGTTCACTGTACTATTTTTTTTCTTTCTTGTTTTAAGAGTACCACATCGTATATAGAATGGAATAATAGACTCTTTATATGAATTTTGACAATCCTCACCGTACATGCTAGCTTTTAGGGTTTGAGTTAGACACAAGATTTATTCTTTACATGTATCAGAATCAGACTCATTCAAATTTTTTGTTCACCGATGTTGGGCGCCCAAATTATATTATTCACGCTTCGGTTAATAAGGTTTGTGCGTGCGGGAGGGTTAAGAGTTTCACATCGGATATGAAATGGGAACATGAACTCCTTATATGGACTTGTACAATCCTCATTCTACAAGCTAATTTTTGAGGTTGAGTTAGGCTCAAGATCATTCTTTACCCTTTATGATTGCAAGCTTAAATTCTTACCAACTTCCACTGAAAATGATTCTTTATTTTATTTTGTAACTGTTGTTGTTTGTCAATACAGGAGTTTACGGAGTATGAAAATTTTGATGAATGTCTTGCATACATAGAAGAGTGCATGATTAAGCATGGACCTTTCGACGGTCTTCTTGGTTTCTCCCAGGTATAGTTTTAATTTTCTTTTTTTCCTTATTGTTTATTGGATTTTTAGCATAACTGTAAAGTTGTTGTCATATGCCCGTGAGGTCACGTGTTCAAGTCGTGAAAATAACATCTTGCAGAAATATTGGACAATGCTGTGTACAATAGACCCTTTTTAGTCCGATTCTTTCCGGACTCTTGTAGTCGAGTCGTGAAAACAACCTATCGCAAAAATGCAGGGCAAAGTTGCATATAATAAACCCTTGTCCGACCTTTCCGGACTCCGCTCATAACGAGACATTGGTGCACCGGGCTAACGTTATTGTTTATTGGATTTTTGGTTATTGGTACAAGGGCTTTAGGTTTCTTTTGGAAGAATTGGATGGTGGTTTCGTTGTTTTTTTCCTTCTTGCGGTAAAACATATTTGTCATGAAAACATTTGTTTGTTAGAGAGCAAACGTGTACACTATTTCCAGTCACAGGTTGAATTCTTCATTTGAGGTTGACGCTTTTATGAAGTTACCGTATAATTTTGTTGTCCTTTTTTCTCCTCCTTTTCTGCATTTCTTCTTGATTCTGGATGGCTTTACTCTTTTAATTACTGCTCCCCCATTCCAAAAAGATTATTTTAATTTTATTTAGTACGGAGTTTAAGAAAAAAAAAAAAAAAAAATGTGTGATTCAAAATAATTCTTAGATATTTGTGTGACTATAAATTATTTTTTTATATTTCAAATTTGTGATACATGTATCTTTATAGCAAATTTGCACAAGTTTGATTCTGGGTATCTCTGTCTTTTAATACAATTCAGGGGGCAATTCTTTCTGGAGCATTGCCTGGGTTGCAGGATAAGGTAAATACTAGGCCATAAATCATTTCCCCCCCATCTTGTTGATTTTTTCTTTTGTTTAGCTCTTTTTGTGTATAAAATGAAAATATTGATCGTCTCGAGCGAGCGTCAGTGATCAATACTATGTCCCAATTCGAAGCATAACATTATAATTATTGGCGTTCAATTAAACTTTCCCAGCTATGATGGTTATTGACGATTACACTGTGTTATTGGCAGGGAGTGGCACTTACAAAGGTGCCGAAAATAAAATATGTGATAATAATTGGAGGTGCTAAATTCCAGAATAAATCAGTGGCCGAAAAAGCTTATTCGTCAGCACTTACACTCCCCTCCGTTCACTTCTTAGGTACTTTCTGTCCCTCCAAATTATCAATACTGTGTTTGTTTTATTCTTTGGCTGTTTTAAAGTACACGTAATATGATTCTTTTTATTTATTTCAAAACGTAGTGTTCAATTAGACGACACATTATTTTGTTTCTTTAAAATGTTTGTTCCAAGTATGGCTGGCCAATGGGTTCGGGGCGGGTCCCGACGGGACGGTGGGGGTGGGACCGGGACTCGGGCGGGACTGGCGGGTTCTGCCAGTGTCCAGTCCCGGTCCCGTCGTTAAAGGGGCCCGGTATTTATCGGGGCGTGACGGGGTCGGGGCGGGATCGAGTTTTTTCCGATTTTTTTTTGGCACTTAGTTTTGAAAAATAACATATAAACAAGATAATGTAATAAGAACATCCCAATGTTGTTTTTGTGCCTCTTATATTATTTAATAGAAATATGATTTTTTTGTAATACAATTGTTAAAATTGCAACTTTGTGGTGTTGAAAGTTGCAAATAACATAGTAAAATTGCAATTAAAAAATTACATATTTAAAAAGACCTTTTCTAGTTTCTTTATAATTTCTTGTAGTTCTTCGGTTGTAATTGGTATTTGTTGGTCAAATTGCTCGATGTCGCTTCCAGCTCCGTCGGATAAGATTTCGTTGTAGTTTTCGTCTTCTTTTTCGTTGATCTCCGGTTGACCGCACCTTCTCCGCTCCGCTCGTATCCAATCTCTGAATAATACTGCAATCTCCAAGTTGTCTCCCGCTAATGAGTGTATGTGCTCTCCTATTTGAAATCTGCTGGCTGAAAAAGCGCTTTCAGACGCTGTTGATGACGCTTGAATGTTCAACACATCTCGGGCCATCTTTGACAATGTCGGAAATGTCTTCTCATTCTCTCTCCAATATTTCAGCAAGTCTTCATGTCCTTCTTCATTGAGAACTGCTTGGTACGGTACAACACCCTGCAAAACAAAAACATCGAACTCGCTAACTTGGTTAGTAGTGTTACCACTATACATTCTACTTCTAAGACTTTCAATATTAGCCGCATAAACAACATGTCTTTTTTGAGGTTGTGTTGAACAAGAAGAAGATGGTATGGAAGTCGGTTGGTTGCTAGCACTTTCTTGTTGGTAATACCTATATACTTTTTTGCATTCATCTTGTATGCTACACAACACTTCTTCTTTAGTTTGTTCAATAGGTGGTGGGTCATTTGGATTTTTGGGAGTTGGAGGAGGTAGTACTGATATACAATCACAAATAGTTACAATAAGTGTTTTACAACCGTATATTTTAATAGTCGGATTTAATACAGCACCAGTAATATAAATAGTGGGAATAGAAATAAAATATTTTTTTATTTTGATAAATATTTTTTAATAGGTGCATTATAAACTGGTTTTTCCATATATTCATTAAGTAATAAAAATATTAGAGCTATGTAAAGTAACATAGTTGAAATAGTAGGATAATATATACCGAAAAATTCTCTTGTTGCTTGAAAAAAATTCTCTAGAAATACAATAGGTTCTGAATTTTTTTTCCAATCGCTATCTACAACCATATCAGTTGGAGTTCGATTATGGCGTTAAAAAATAAAGTTATAGGTCTTCTATAGTCATAAGCAACAAGTAGTTTCTCGTATAAATAATTCCACCTAGTGGCTACTTCTTCGGGAATTTTTCGATAAGGTAGTCCGCAATCGTGACAAGTTTTTTTTATAATCTTTTTTCGTTGTATTCTATTACTTTTAAAAATAAAGTTTATAGCAAATTGTATTTTATTATGAATGTCTGCAAAAAGTGTTAGACCATCCTTTACAACTAAGTTATATATATAACATATTTTATATGAAAATGATTTGGAAAAGATGGAGTTGATCTTTTAAAATTCTAATAGCATAATTATTAGAAGAAGTGTTATCTAATGTAATAGTCATAATTTTATCAGTTATTCCGTAATAATCACAAACTTGATAAATATTTTCTGAAATAAAAGTACCAGTGTGCCTATCATCTATATATCTATACGCTAAAATACGTTTTTGCACAGACCATTTATAATCTATCAAATGACATGTTACCGTTAAATAATCATGGTCGTTAGTACTACGACCTATATCAGACGTGATAGATACTTTACTAGGAAAATAATATAAGGAACAACGTAAATACTGTTGATATTCATGTGCAAATTTAAATACATATCTCTTAACAATTGATGTAGGAAAACCGTTAAAAGCATGATTATACATATCTCTAATATAATGAATAAAATCAGGAGATGAAGGAAATGAAAAAGACAAACCCTCCACATCAACTAATTTTGTTATTGCTTCCCCATCTATATGTTTATCGTATTTAGGGCCTACAATTCCCTCCGTCATAGGGTTAATTTGACCATGTACTTGGTCTGAGACAGTATGTGAACCTTGTCCCGACTGAGAGGGCATTGGCGCACCCGATTTTTCAGCCAGGTGTTGGTTTCACCTAGCTTGGTGAAAGTTTTGTACGTGTCTCAATAGACATCCTGTCCCACCCTGACCTTTTTCCATTTTAAATTTAAAAATATTTTTACAAATTTAACATCTAACTACTTGATTCTCTTCGTCCCTATAAAAAAAAATTCATGCATCTGATTTTAATGGTCGTTTTGTTGGCCTCGTCTCATATTAGGGGAATATGAGGCGTTCCAGTTGGAGGTGCACTAGTGGGTATGTCATCTACATTAGTGGGTGTGTCATCTAGATCATTTTCTAAATTAAAGTCTTGTTGAGTTCCAAAAAATATTTCATCGTCTAAATCTAATGGCATATCAGGAAAAGATTCAGTATCAACCAAATCATCTTGTCTAGGAGTAGGATGATTAGAAGAAGTACCCTTGCCCTTGTTACCCCTACTGGAAGAAGCCTGACCCTGACCCTTACCCTTAACCGTAATCATACGTTTCAATCCATCCATTTTAATTATACAAATAAATAATTAAAGTAAATCAAATTAAGTGCGCTAAATAAAAAAAAACCATAATAATTTAATGAAGGAATGAATGTACCAAACGTCGACGTGTAATCGAGAGGTTGAAAATTGAAACTTTGCTCGATGGAAGATCATCAAGCTAGTTGCCAACTTCACTCCCAAATGAATAAATAAAATTGAATATTTAGTAGACAATGTAGACTTGTAGAGAGATAAATTGAGGGATTGTAGGAAGATTTGTGAGAAAGATGAAGAGAAAATGAGGTATTTATAGTTAGAAAATTGTGTTAAAGTGTAAATATAATAACTTAGTGGTTAAAAATAAATATTAAAGGGGTGGGGGGTTGGGGGAGGTCAAAAATGGTTGTTGCACAACGGCCAAAATATAAAATGGTTGCTGCAACGGATATTTTGTGCAAAGGAGAGGGATAGGGGGCGGGACCGGGGCGGGACGAGCCCAGGTTCCGTCCTTGTTCGAGTCCCGTACCGATTTTTTTTATAGCGGGCTAGGGGGCGGGACCGGATCGGGGCGGACCGGGCCGACCCATCCCGTTGTCCACCCATAGTTCCAAGTATAGATTCTAGTCAATTTGGGGCGACATAGATTCTAGTCAATTTGGGGCGACTGGAATAAATTAAATTTGTTAAGAAATTTATAGAACGACTCAAATTAAGTATTTGCAAAAGGCATGTAATGGAACACAGTGCATAGTATCAACTTTTTAGCTTAGTTAGATTATTTATACGTCAATTTTCGGTCTTTGATTTCATCGAATTTGTGACCGTGTTATCATTGGAGGAAGTTTTAGAGGCTCCGAGAGGATATACCTTAGTAAATTAATCGTTATACAATAAATTCCGCTGTCATAGTTAAAAGTTGGATAAATCAAAGCATATGATAGTGACAACTAACAAGAATGAAGAGCCACCATAACTAATTGCAGTTATGAGGTTTTCTAACTGACTTATGAAGCTCGCATTAGCTAAGCAAAATCCACACTTATGACTCATCATGCCTATTTTAGGGGCGGGGTGGGTTCGACTGCCGAACTTCGACATGTTATTATCGCCAAAAACATGTAGAAAATTCGGATCTAATTAATATACTTCAAAAAAGTTTTAATTTTTTTTAATGTATTTTCATATGTTATAACATGTTTTATTTTTAGACTATGAATTATATTTATTATGGAAAGTTATCTATAATAAAGATGTTAAGATCGTATTCATGGACCACTCTCACACCAAAACAGTTTAAAGAAAAAGGAAAAAGAAAATTGTTTTTTTTTCTTAATATGGTCGAGGATAAACAAAAAATGAAGAATACAATATTCACTGGCTATTAATGGATTTTGCAATTTGCAGGTGAGCAAGACTACCTAAAGAAGTATGGGATAGAACTGTTGGAATCATGTGTTGATCCAGTGGTGATTCATCATCCTAAGGGCCACACTATACCAAGATTTGGTAAGCCATTAATTTAACTTCATTTAATGTTATATACTTATATTAAGTGTTGCTTAACAACATTGATAAATACCATCTTTTTTCTTTTTCAGAGAAAGGACTAGAGTCCATGCTTAGTTTCATTGAGAAGGTGCAATCAGAGATTAGCAAGTGAACAAGTTTGATAAAGCTATATTTTTTGTGGTAGCTCCTCATTTGGGAAATATCTTTTCATCCTTTTTAAAAATTTTAAAATAAAATTGCTTCAAATAATTAATTTTGCGCTGTGAGGAAGAAAAACATTAGGCCTTATTAGAAAGATTACAGAACTATGGCATTGCTGTTGTATTTACAGCAGTATGCCATTTGATTATTTTAGATCATTGATGTGCTTCTCTTGTTTAAAGATAATCCTTGTCCATTTTCCATTATTTGCTTAAATTCAAAGTGCAAATATTAGCAATACATCACATTGACCAATAGGCACCCTTAACATATTGATAATCCGATCCTTTAATTTTTTCTTTTTAAAAAGCTGACGCTTTATTCCTACTTGTATTTGAATGGGAAAACAAAGTTATTTCTCATTATTGGATCATTTCAATGTATTTTTAATATGTGGATTGTGAGGTCAAATCAAAAGGGTCAATGTCGAAAAAGGAAAGATCAGTAACGTTATATCTAGTGAAGTTGATTATGATATGAAATACTTGACAAGAAATGTCAATCTTTTCAAAAATATATACTTACAAGGAATTCATCACTAAATTAAAATGATAACGGCTTATTTATGTCTTAACTTGAAAGTAAAGGCGAAATGTTAGACAAAAAAAGGAGGAATTTTGCCTCCTAGTATATATGTTACTGACTTGGTCAATCCAATTTGAAATTTTTGATTAATAATTATTTTGCCCAGCTTACACCACATCTATTCCGATCGACTTGAATTTGTATGTAGGCAAATATATGATTAATGTCTCAAACTTAATGTTTGTGTTTGATAAAATGAGGTTGGGTTGCCTTTCTTATTGATTTAACGTGATATTTATACAAGAGGCAAAACCAGAGTTGCCTAAAATTGCCCCATGATACACGACAATAATTTGAGAAACACAAAACATATTTAGGAAATGATTTCCTATATAAAGCAAGCATCCATATATTCTATCCTAGAATCAAGGGATAAATATCACATAATATCGTAACACCCCCCCCCCCCCCCTCAAGTTGGAGCATGTAAGTCTAAAATGCCCAACTTGTCAAGGAGAAAATCAAATTGCTTCTTTCCCAAAGCCTTGGTAAAAATGTCTACCAACCATCGTTGGTACATAAGACGGAGCAATAAGACCTTCCTGGATGGCGTCTCACACGAAATGCAGTCAACTTCAATGTGTTTTGTGCGTTCATGAAATACCAGATTCTGCGTTATATGCAAAGCAGACTGACTATCACAGAATAGAGGAATCACATTTGGATGATGAACTCCCAAACTCAAAAGTAGACCTTCAACCATTTAAGTTCACAAGTAATAGAAGCCATAGAACGATATTCGGGCTCGGCGGAAGAGCGAGCTACAGTATGTTGCTTCTTAGTTTTCCATGAAATTGGCGAATGCCCCAAAAACACAAACCAACCAGTGAGAGACCGCCTGGTAAGAGGGCAGGCTGCCCAATCCGAGTCACACCAACCTGTCAAAGACAACTCACTGTCTGAGCGCAATAGAATACCTTGACCCGGAGATTTTTTTAAATAGCGAACAACTCGTAATGCAGCATCCCAATGTTCTTGTCTTGGTTCGTGCATGAATTGCGATAGGACATGAACCGAATATGCTAAGTCAGGGCGGGTAACCGCCAAATAAATGAGATGCCCAAGTAAACGTCTATTGGGCTCAGGATCCGAAAGATAAGGCCCTGTGGCACGCGCTGACTGGTGATTTTGTTCGATCGAAAAGGAAGCCGGCTTTGAGCCCAACAATCCAGCCTCTGAAATAATATCAAGAGCATATTTCCTTTGACATAAGATCAACCCTGAAGAGCTTCTAGCCACTTCAATGCCAAGAAAATATTTAAGCACACCAAGATCCTTCATATAAAAACATTTGCTCAAATAGGATTTAAAACACGTCACCGCAGCGGAATAATTACCAAAAATTACCAAATCATCAAAATACACTAGTACATTAATGTGTACAGGCCCTTTAGTGTAAGTAAATAGGGAATAATCGGAATAGGATTGAAGAAAACCATACCCCATTTAAAGTTGTCATGAGTTTTGCAAGCCAACATCGAGGTGCATGTCCCAAACCATACAATGACTTACGCAAGCGACAAACCAAATTTGAATTAGTAGAGCTAAAGCCTGGAGGAAGTTTCATATACACCTCCTCGTATAAATCGTCGTGAAGAAAGGCATTATGTATATCCATCTGATGTAACTCCCAATTCTTTGATGCAGCAATAGCCAGAAAAGCTCGAACTGTCACCATTTTTGCTACTGGGGCGAATGTCTCATTATAATCAATCCCTTCAACTTGATGATTGCCAAGAACAACTAATTTGGCCTTTAATCTTTCAATGCTACCATCTGAGTTGTATTTAATTCTGTACACCCATTTGCTACCTAAAGCTTTCTTGCAAAGAGGTAATTTTTCCATAGTCCAAGTGTCATTATCTTCCAAAGCACGAATTTCTTTTTGCATAGCAGTACACCAGTCGACATCTTTTGCAGCCTCCTTAAAGGACCGTGGCTCAACACCTGCAGTTATAGTTGCAAGAAATTTTCGGTGTTTCACTGTAAATTTGTCACAACTAACATAATGTGCTATAGGGAAAGGCGTACATGAGGGAGTGTGATATTGTGGATCGGGTTGAGCAAGAGATGGACTTTTTTTGATAATCGTATGTGTCAAGAAGTCTCATAATTTTACCGATGTGCACTTTTCCCGAAACCCGCGGCCCAAATTTACCTCCCCCGAGCCTACATGAGCTTCATTAACCCCCTCACCATTCGTGGAGGAAGTTGCCACAGATGGAACATCCTGAGCTTTTGAACATGACTCAGATGCTGAGGATGGCGTCTCAGTAGCCCGAGACGGGTTACTTATTGAGGGCGAGATCATTGGAGGAGCAAAAATAGCGTTCTCATGCATATCCCTATGATCGTCCTTATCATCAATAAACTCTTCAGTAGAAGGAATATCACAGCCAAGTGTATGAGCATAATTTGTGACTTTCATATTCAAAAAAGGAAATACATTTTCATAGAACTTCACATCCCTTGACACAAAAAATTCTTTTTTCTCAATGTCAAATAAATTCCATCCCTTCTTACTAAACAGATATCCCACAAAGATGCATTTACGACTTCGACTAGCAAACTTGTCACATTTAGCTCGTTGATTATGGGCAAAGGCTAAACAACCAACAATGCGTAAATCACTGAATGAAGGTGCACAACCAAAAAGAATTTCATAAGGAGTCTTGCTGAGGAGAACACTAGATGGGGTCCGATTTATTAAGTGAGTAGCGGCCAAAACACTCCCCCATTTTTTTTTTGGCAAGCCTCCTTGAAAGAGCAATGCACGAGCAACATTCAAAATATGTTTATGTTTCCTTTCAACTCTTCCATTTTGTTGAGGGGTACCCACACAAGAAGTTTGAAATAAATTTTCATTTGCCATAAAATAATCTTTCATGCAGTGAAATTCTGTTTCATTGTCACTACGTACAAGTTTCAACTTTTGAGAGAATTGGCGTTCAATCATTGCAATAAAGGACATAAACATCTGAAAACTTCTTTTTTATCAATTAATAAATAAACCAACACAACACGAGAATGATCGTCCACCAAAGTTAAAAAATAACGCGCACCACAAGAAGAGAGTTCATCATGTGGACCCCATAAATCACACTATATTGACTCAAAAATCTGAGTTGATTTATTTTCACTTAAAGGAAAACTATTTCTAGAATGCTTAGCACGATGACACACTTCACACCCTTTATCTAAATGACCCCTAGAATCATGTAAGAAAGGAAGCAACTTCACTACTTTCTCAGAAGGATGACCCAATCGATGATGCCATAGCTCCAAAGAATTCGAACTAGCTACCGAAACCGCTTGCACCTTGAATCATTGCCATATGTAGTAAAGTCCATATCGCCTCTCACTCGTTCCAATCACCTCCCTCGAACGTTGGTCATGTATAACACACAAGTTAAAATTAAATTGGACAGAGAAATTTAAATCATCATTTAGTTGAGACACTGAAATTAAATTGCAGTGTAACTTAGGAACAAAAAGAACATTCTGGAGCACTATTGTGTCTGTGAGTCTCACAACACCCTCCTTATAAGCAATCATCGTTTGACCATCCGGAAGACCCACGGGACATGGAGAAACCACTTTAATATTCAATAGACAAGATTCATCACCAGTAATATGATGTGAGCATCCGATATCAATTATCTAATCATCAATTCCCAACTTACCATGCCACCGGTTGAAAGAAGTAGAAGAATAACCAAATGCGGCCGATAGTGCCGCACATTGTTCGACAGTAAAGCCCGAAAGAGAAGGCGCAGTAGGAGCGGGATTGAACATTGCAAGAGGTGCACTATGATTAACATCGGGTGTAGCAGCATTAGCACGTACTCTGTTACGACCACGTCCTGTCGAATTCTTTGTTGATTGAGTGATTGGTTTGCCCTTCAAATTACCTTTGCCCTCAAGATTTGAACCATATTTCTCCAAGTACCAATTTGGAATGCCATGTATATCAAAGTAGGTAGCCATATCATGACCCTTTTTATGGTAGTGAGAACAAATCAGGACTGCCTTCTTTATTCTGTCATGACACGTTTTGGATCTATTCTCTGGACTCACATCAAAACCAACCACATCGGGTTTCTCTTCGGCGATGCGTGTAATCCCCCGAACCCGCTCATCTTGAGCGATTTGTTGGAACACTCGATTCAATGCAGGGAGAGGATCTTGTGACAAAAGAGTCGACCGCAATTGGGCATAATAATTAGAACACGAGCCAAGAAAGGATTGGTGCAGGCGATTGTTGGCACGTCATTTTTCATGTTGTTTACCAACCTGACAAGTACGTTTACCACACTTGCAAGAAATCAAAGGCTCATGTTTATCTAGTTCATCCCATAAAACATTCAATTTACTGAAATAAACAGCAACATGCATAAGTTTAGTTTGCTCACAACGATTAATTTCTCCCTTAAGTTGGTGAATGCACAGACCATTCACAATCGAGAATCGTTCATGCAAGTCATCCCATAAACGTTTGGCATCATCATAGTTTGATAGCATGGAACGTACCTTGGGATCAATTGTATTCGTGAGCCATGAGACAAGCATGCATTGGATTGTGACCCAATCATCATTCGTACAAGGAGGAACAATATCTATGATTGTCTCGTTAAGAAATCGAATTTGCGCCGAGAGGATAAAGCAACACGAATCGCATGAGACCACTCATCAAAATAGTCAAGCTTCAAACGAAGGGGAGTAATAAAGTCGTCGGGACGATCTTGTGGCCCTAAGTAGAATGGCGAACTAGAATCAATCTTTGCTGGTGGTGGATCATTTTTCACCAATGTTGGAGTTATGTCTTCATCAGCCATGGTTTATGAGGAAAAAAATAAATTATTTATGAAGCAATTTAACCCTAATCTGATACCATGATAAAATGAGGCTGGGTTGCCTTTCTTATTGATTTAACGTGATATATATACAAGAGGCAAAACCAGAGTTGTCTAAAATTGCCCCATGATACACGACAATAATTTGGGAAACACAAAACATATTTAGGAAATGATTTCCTATATCAAAGCAATCATCCATATATTCTATCCTAGAATCAAGGGATAAATATCACATAATATCATAACAATATTTAAGTTTTCATAGAAATGTTAGAAATGTAATTTGTCTAACATTTGATTTTTATTACTAATAATGAGTTACTCGTCTGAATAAAATTGAATATTCACATTTCCTTTAATCTATTTTTCAGTATTCGTCCAAATTCTAAGCTAAAATGACTTGAAACTTAAAAGAATAGTGCAAAGGAAGAGGACTCTTGGTCCATCCTATGTTCAAAAGGAATCACAACGCAGTGGGTTGATTTGGATTATCAATCCAAGTATTGAGAGTAGCAATATATCGAGTTGCTTAATGTTACAAGGGCTCAATTGGCACTTCTCATATTATATAAATACTCGTTGGAAATTAAGAGCCTGCTTGGATTGGCTTATATTAGATGCTTTAAGCCAAAATAGCTTCTAAGCATTTTTGTAGTGTTTGGGTAAAATTAAAATATTTTTTGCACGGAATGATCTTTATATTTGTGGTCTTTAATTTTTGCCCCTGCAATTTATTTTATGAAAATATTCAGACCTACTTCGCAAGACATAGTTTTTGTAACATTTTTTATCATTGAAAACTGAAAATTTTCCTCGTTCGGCATGGATGTTATGATAACATATGTTGAAGTTAAACGCTAACTATGCCCGCTGAAATCTGAAATTATATTTTTTTTTAGATTATATTGAGTGTTGAAAGTTATGCCTTATCCGACATAATTTGTGGGTTGTTATGATATATATGTCGAAACTAAACACTAACAATGCTTCGCTAAATTTTAATTATGTCGCGCCAAAAATGATGAAGGTAAAAATTTAAAAACACAAATTTAAGGGACAAAAATTAAAGAACATCCTAAAATAGGGGGCATTTGTTTGAATGACCCAAATACAAAAATACATTTAAATTTATTTTTAAATCAAAATAATAAAAATAAATTAAAAAGAGTAAGTTAGAATTCGTGACAAACGAAACCATAAGCCCATCCAAACAGAGGTAAATGAAAGAAATTACTCCATCCGTTCCAATTTACGCCGCTGGTTGACCTTGTGAGGGGCGATGGGTTCCAATGCCGCTAGGCTGTGCCACTATGTCAAGGTACTTCTAATTTCCTTTATTCAAGCGTTTTATTATGGCATTCTATTTCACGCTTTCACTAACATTACAATGTAAATTCTATAGCTACAATGACCACAAGTGTTAGCAACTTAGTTGAATTAGCCGTTCTGTTTGTATGTATAATGTATGTGCTGCTTTTGTGTAGTGATGGGGATGGGGGGGGGGGGTTGCTTTGTTTGTTAAGAGGACTTAAGAGTCTTCTGTATAGATCATGTGGTTCAAGTTTTTCTGTCACTGTTCAAATTTGATTCTGGTGGACATTGACTTGTTAAGAGGGAAGCTGTAATAGACCTCAGTTTAGTTGGCCTAAAAGCTAGTGCCTAACAGATATTTGTAATGAGAACTAAGGTTTACACGGCGATTTAGTGGATATTTTGTTGGATACAAAGGTGCAGGAAACGGAAATTACAAGTAACTGCTAAGTAATAGAAAACTGAAATTACAATTCAACAACAAACTGAAATTACAATTATGTTGAACAAGAAAACTGGAACTGTTTTGTATATGCTGAGTCGAGTGTTGCACTCTGTCTTTAAGACAATATTGCCCCGTATGTATCATTTATACGTCCTGGACAATTGTCTCCCAAGATAAAACAGCAATGGAACAATTGAGCAAAGGAAACTCAAGTGCTACCGTGAAGAATTTTGAGTAATGAAATGATGCTCGGAAGATTGTAGGAAGATGAATTTCGTTTCTGTTTTTCTGTCTGCTTTTCTGTTTTTGTGAGTAGCTCAACAATGGTGCAAGGGGTTCTTTATATAGGTGAAGGAGGGGCTGTTGAACTGTCTCCATAAGTGTCATTACCGGCCAAGTAATGGCCATTATGGAGGTAGTAATACCACCAAAATAAATGGTGAAGATGAGCAACGGATTGGTCATTTAGGAGGAGTAATTCAGCCAAAATAAATGGCTGAATTGAGTGCTGTGGCGTTTCTGATCTCTCTGCCCAATTCTGAAAACTTCAGGGACCAAACTGTACATCTTGAAACTTCAGGGACCAAAGCTGTACATATGAAACTTCAGGGATCAAACTGTACATCTGACAAAGTTCTCTGGTCCAAAAAGATAATATCAGAAGAAGCACAGCCCACAGCCTGTGACCCGTGAACCCGGACCGGACGGGCGGGCGGCGGCGCCGCGCGTGTGGGCTTTCCTCGAACTGAAGCACATCTAGGTCCTCCCTCCTTTAAACACATGGAATACCCCTTGGGATCTCAAACCCCAAGCCAACTTTGAGTCTTATAAACAAAACAATTCTTTCTTCCTCTACCGATGAGGGAGAATTGATCCCATACCACACTTTTCCATGCTTCAAACACCTCACTTCGTGGACCAATATCTCTTTCATTTCTCAACGAAATTTGACGATTCTTGGCCCTACGGTTATCTACGTACTTAGTAGATCATGCACGTGTGAAGAACCGGATTCTCCAACATGCGTAACACTAGTGTTTAAGCCGTTAAAGTTGGTCGGACGCAACTCCCGCCAAAGACAAATTTCCAACATATTTGAATGTAGACTCTAGGGCCATTTAATTATGAGCTCAACATTGTGCAAGAATAGGTTTCTTAATCCGATGATACAAGATTAAATGATTCATATGGATGTGAAGAGGAGGAACATTATGATATTACTGTTTAAATTCTCAGTAAAGCAGTAATATACAGGCTACTTTCTCTGTGATGGATCCGATGTTTATCCTTCTACTTGATGCTTGTTGCAATGTCTTGTATCACTAGTTCCCAATTTGTCGCACAATATAAATAATTCTAGCTTGGGTTTGCTGCAAGATTGGCATTTTGAATTATAGTTCATATTGTCTAGTAGATCCCTTCCAAGCATGGAATTTAAGAACTAGTTGAATGGTGTTGCTTTTCGAAAAAAGAATAATATAATAGTTGTATCAATGTAGTATAGAAGTGGTATACAAAAACTAGAGAACCTGTACAAAAACATGGTTCTCTATGAAAGACATACAACCATCTATTTTAACTGGAACCTCATGGATGTACCAAAATACAATTGAAATAGGTAGACCGTATTGGTATCATATCTATTCCCATGTTCCGGTCATTCCATTTTTTTGACCCATTTCTTGGGTAAAGTCTCCGAACTATATTTGAAAATGAATTGGTTATCCATAAAGAGAAAGAAAGTTTTCTTCTAGTTCCGCTTCTATTTACCAGGAACACAAGACAAACCCTTATATGTACAAACATATTTTTGAAGGGGGCCAAAGCTAGCAGCTGCGTATTGGGACAAACAAGTAATTCAGTCAATTCAACATAGAGTTCCTTGCCAAATCAATATACCTAAGGTTGAAGCCACTTAGGTAATTGGCAGTCAATAAAGTGTGTGCATGTTTTATTGCTCCATGTCCTCATTTCGTGCATATGATTCTAATATTGCAGTTTCAACTTCAACAAATTTCTAAAGAGAAGGCTTCTATCAATTATTTTTTGTGTAACTGAATACAACACGCACATCCAGAAGACTCGACTATTCTATACTATAATTCTAAGGCATTTGCTCTTTGTCCTCATTTTATCCATGTGATGCATGTTATGCTGAACCAACAGTAGAAAAGGTTTGGCTTATATGTGCTTGATACGCAAAATAATTTCGTCTCCATATACCCTTTTGTCCAACGATTGTTCACCAACACCGTGACAAACCCTAAACTGTCTGATTTCCAGTTACAATATAGGATTGGGTTGGTTATCTAGGCCTATTTGGTCCTGGAAAAAAATCTTCCATACCTATATTTCACTATCTAAAGTATCCATTGCTTTCGTACATTGCATAAATCAACCAAGTTTAGAATGTTGTCCCTATCCCAGTCCACTTGGCTCCAGAATTCTTCCCACTAGGTTTCTGGTTTGATGAGTCTCAGTTTGTTGATCTCATGAATATATATGTGTATTGGTAATTTGATAAAAAAGAATTACGCAAAATGTGGCTATAAGTGGACTCCAAAATTTATGAGTATGGTGTGTTTTCTCTGGATGCAACTTGTCTCTAGTCCTTCGTGTGAACTTGTTCTATTTTCTCCTCTTGTGATCTCTTACAATATTATGACCTCTTCATTGGACAAATATTAGTGCAGATATAAACATCTGATTCCTTGGTGGTTCAATTCTATTTGTACATCAAGTGGTCTGCCAACTTCCCTTTGGTCCGGTTAAGAACATTTGCCTTTTAATGCAGATGTAGCTTCAAAAGTGCCCTTCAGGATTCTCAGCACAAAACTAAAGTCACGATTTTGAAAAGTACAAATCGAGCACAAGTATGTATGCTTCTCCGTCCTTTAAATGATTACTCTTTACTATAAGAATTCCGTTAGAAAGTGAACTAGAAATAGTTTTCAACTACAACATCTGAAGTGTTCCAGAAGCCTAATTTATCGTGATTCCCATCAGAAGATTGTAGCAGTTAAACATGCCCATGGAAAGGATCTCAGAAAGATTCCTAGTGTGGATGCATGCATCTAGGTCCTCAAAATGGATTGATATTGCAATATCCAATTCACCGGAGCATAAGAGTAACTCATGCCCATCCAATAGTTCACACACTTCTGTTTGGTTGGCCTTGTGAAATACTAGGACCACTTGTATGAGTGGTGTATATACCTCTTCATCACAATGAGACAAATGTAATGAAAATAGTTGAAGTTAATGATTTAACTTTGATGCTTCAATTGAATGTTACATACTACAAATCAAATACATATTGCACTCATGTCAATTCTGAAATTTATAATATCAAGTAATGATTTAAATCTTTATCAGTTCAAACTTTAGAATTTTTTCTTGGAATTCATTACAACTCAAAAGTCCAAAATTACGTCGTGGATTGCCTCACGATGCGAGCAATCAACGAAGATGGAAGCATGGAATATTTTGGTCCTCGCAAGGCGAGCTTAGAGCGAGGCTAAAATTCACAAGGACTTGAACTATTCTTATTGACCTTTGCCTAATAGAATACATGTCATACCCCATATGCACTTTAAGCTACACGAAAAAATTATGAAATTTGATGTGTCTTCTTCTTGAACTCCATATTTGTTAGAATCTTTTGCTTATCAAACCAATTCATGTGACTAGAATATGAGAGAATAACCTCACATGGGACAGAGCTAGAGGAGTGCAAGACAGAGACGTAAGGATTCAAGATTTAAAGCTTATAGATTCCTATAGCTATCTAAAATTAATATATAATAATAATTAGGTTCACGATCACATAAATATAAGATATTTAATGGATTTTAATAAGAAATACAAGGTCTACGCAAAAGCTATTGGATTCCCGTGAATCCATAAACTATGCTCTATATCTGCTACTAGCGCAAGGGGTTTATCTGAATCAGTTGGCAAAAATTTACACCGTGTATATAAGGTCAAAAGTTTTTCTTTATTATGTATATACAGTAGATATTGAATTTCTTGACTTATTCGTGTGTTTATTCTTTTTATATTTTGAACCCTCTGATATCACCACTGACCCTACCCTCACTCCAGGTGGGATGAAATGGTATTCAAATTAGTATATCACTTAAGTCAAACATTAGGCTTCTGTTTTTCTTTGTATAGCCAATTTTCAAGTTGATGCCAACATATTCTAAGAAAGCATTTGTTATATATCTTTTTCTTAAAACAAAACAACATCTTACTCTTTCACATGAATATCTATCACCAGACATCACACACCACCATGGGAAGTGAAGGTACTGCCAAGATCAACAACACCATCCAGAGGAAACCCAGATTTCTTTGCCTTCATGGATTTCGAACCAGTGCCGCAATTCTGAAGAAGCAAATATTTGATAAGTGGCCAAGTCAAGTGGTGGAAAAATTGGATTTTGTTTTTATTGATGCACCTTCTCCCTGTCAAGGCAAATCTGAAGTCGAAGGCATCTTTGACCCTCCTTATTACGAATGGTACCAGTTCAATAAGGTTACAGGCTTAACTTCTTACCAATTCTGAAAGAAAAGAGAAATTATTTTTATTTTATTTTATACTCCCCCTCATATCAAACAACTTTTTTTTAACTATGCTTTTTTCCAATGCTTTTTATATATCATGAGTTGTTAATTATGCAGATTTATAATATTTTTTATGTAGTTTACGAATATGTAAATTTTATAAAATACTCGAAAAATCTATGTTTGAAATTGAGTTAAACAAAGAGCTGTTTAACTTCCAAAATTGGTCAATCCTCATATAAATTGAGACGGAGGGAGTAACTGTTGTTGTTTTTCAATATAGGATTTGAAAGAGTATCAAAATTTTGATAAATGCCTTGCATACATAGAAGAGTGCATGATTAAACATGGACCTTTCGATGGTCTTCTTGGTTTCTCCCAGGTATAGTTTCTTTTCTTTCCAGAATTTTGTTTTTCTTAGCTATTTTTCCTTATTCTCTTTGGATGTTTGGATAAATTCGGTAGTACAATTCTTTTTTTGGGGTTTATTTTTGGAAGAATTTGATATTGATTTTGTTTGAGGGAAAAATCTATTTTTAAGAAGTTACTGTTGGAAATTTGCCTTTGGCGGGAGTTGCGACCGACCAACTTTAACGGCTTAAACACTAGTGTAACGTATGTTGGAGAATCTGGTTCTTCACACATGCATGATCTACTAAGTACGTAGATAACCGTAGGGCCAAGAATCGTCAAATTTCATTGAGAAATGAAAGAGATATTGGTTCACGAAGTAAGGTGTTTGAAGCATGGAAAGTGTGGTATTGTGTGTAATTCTCCCTCATCGGTAGAGGAAGAAAGAATTGTTGTGTATATAAGATTCGAAATTGGTTTGGGGTTTGGGACCCCAAGGGGTATCCCATGTGTTTAAAGGAGGGAGGACCTAGATGTGCTTCGGTTCGAGGAAAGACCACACGCGCGCGCCGCCGCCCGCCCGTCCGTCCGGTTCGGTCACGGGGCGTGGCCGTGGGGTCGTGGGCCGTGGGGGTTGTGGGTCTTCGATATTATCTTTTTGGGCCGAGAAAACTTTGCCGAAGTACGGTTTGATCCCGAAGTTTCGGATATATAGTTTGGCCCGAGAATTCTTTCGGATGTGCGATTTGGTCCCCGAAGTTTCAAGATGTACGAGTTTGGTCCCACGAAGTTCGAGAATTTCGACGGTCAAGACAGAAAAGCCAAGCACTCAATTCAGCCATTTATTTTGGCTGAATTACTCCTCTATAATGGCCAAATCCGTTGGTCTTTCACCATTTATGTTGGTGACTTTACTACCTCCATAATGGCCATTATTTGGCTATTATGGAGGCGAGTTTTCAGCAGCGATAAACAACCCCTCTCTCTCCTATATAAACACCCCATTACACCATTGTTGAGCACTAACAAGAAGCTAACGAAACAAGAGAGGCAACACACGAAAATACACAAGCGAGAAATTTCTTCTTCCTACAACTTCCAAGCATCATTTCGTTACTCAATATTCTTCACGGTAGCTCTTGAGTTTCCTTTGCTCAAGGGTTCCATTCTTTGTTTTATCTTGGGAGACAAATTGTCCGGGACGTATAAAGGATACATACGGGGCAATATTGTCTTAAGGACAGAGTGCTACACTCGACTCGGCAAAAACCAATTTATATTTTTCCGTCTTCTATAAAGCTGGAATTTCAGTTTTTACTTGTGTAACTATTGTAATTTTCAGATTCCATGTTGAATTATTGAATCTTTGTTTATCCTTTCGAATACTTGTAATAGTTAAATACTTCCCGTCTTGCTTTATAAAGTACCATAGAGCAAAACTCCCAACAACTTAAGACAATATTTGTATAGTATTACTATTAGTGTTCGAAAGATGTCGGTCAAAAGTTGTGTGACCAAATCGGATATGGCAATGGTTTTACGGTAGAAGAGAGTGATGATGATGAACGTGTTCATGGTGTCACCGCTACCAAGCTGGTGGAAACAAGCGCTCTCGAGAGCATGAGGATGTCAGCGGGACAAGAGGAGAAGGCGAAGATGCTATTCTATCTTGTAGCGAGAAGGCCTATATCTGTCCCGGACAAAGGATCCGAATAATGGTGAGAAGGAAATGGACACTCGGACGATGAAGTGACCGAAGTGAGCGAATCCGAAATTGGGATAAGTAGTTTTTCTTACTTGTCAAGAATAAAGATTAAATTATGTCGATTAAAAATGGATTAAAGTAAGGAGGAATATGAAAATAATTTATATTCCTTATGCTTTAACAAATCGAAGTTTAATCTCATCTTCTTTTCCGTTTAAAGATTGGATTTTGTAAACGACTTAAGAAGATCCGTTCTTTTAAGTGTAATTACTAAAGTGTGTAAAGTATGTTCGCACATACGAGGGAGTAAGATCCACCGATCGTGCGAAAGCGTTACCACTCTTAAGTAAGCGCCAAGAATTATCTCGGGCACCAATCATAACGGAAGAAGTCTAAAAGTTAATGACGTTGAGCCTGTCATATTATTTGGCGAAGATCCTTCATAGGATGATATTGGACACTCGGTCATACAAAGCCTCCGGGCCGGAGTGGGCCAAAATTCCTTTGATAGGATGATATTGGACACTCGGTCATACAAAGCCTCCGGGCGACTAGAGTGGTGAAATTCCTTTGATATGATGATATTGGACACTCGGTCATATAAGGCCTCCAGGCGGCGGAGTGGTGCGAATTCATTTCATAGGAAAAGTGGTGGACACCTAGTAAGGTGGGCCGAGTTTCCAGTCCTAAATGATCCGAAGGCCTAAATAAAGGCAAAAGAAATTGGACACTCGATGCCGCCAAAGCAACTAGAGTGGACCGAGTATCGAGATCACATATGATCCGGTTACGCCCTAACCACGGGCAAAAGGTTGTTCATGTGAAGCAACGCCACCTCTAAAATCAAAGGGGGGAGAGGTTGTCCTCAATAGGACTTCAAGAAATAAGATCACTCTAAAAGAGGTGATACATGTTCATAACTTGGTTAAAGGACGTTGTTGGTCAAATCGATTTGAGACTAGTCCAACAGTCCGTAAAAACTAAGAGTGGTACAATATGTCTATAGCCAAATGAATGATATATTGTAATCCGTGCATCTATGACATCATAGATTAAGACACGTTAAATAGCAAGTCATTCAAAAGCTAACGATGATGAGATTGTTGCCCTCGTCGACATAAACCCTCAAAATGAATGTGAGGTAGACAAAGAGGCAAAATCACCTTTCCAAATTCCGTCAAGGAATAGCGAAAGAAGCACCGCTCCTCTAGAACTTAGTCACACCTACTTGGGTGATTTGAAGTTTATACAAAATAGAGGGGGGGAGACAAGTACGTTATGACCTTTATTGATAATGGTACAACGTATTGTATCCTTTGGTTATTGAAAAACGAAGATGAAGTTGTTGAAGCGGATAAGCGCTACAAAACAGAAGTTGAAAATCAACTAAGCCTACGGATTGAGAAATTCGTAGTGATAGAGGGGGAGAAAGTGAAGCATCGTTTAGTAAACGACTGCTCATTACTCACCTCAGTCTAACGGTGTTAGCCAAGCGCTAAGCCGTACGTCCAAATTATGAGGGGTAGCTTGGTAAAAGATGGGCTACCGAAACAGGTCAAGTTCGACCTAAGACTGTAGATTGCATATCCACTGGATCGCGCAAATAACGATAGTGTTGATCGCCTCTTGGCGTCAAAGAATCTTGAATTCTTTGGAGATAACTTTCCTTGGAAAAGGAAAAAGGAGTAATTGCTCAAGGTTAACAAGAACCCGCGAGGGCTTTCGATTGTCCGGAACTAGACGTTCCGTATCTTCATGACTCGAAAGTTCTTTGTCTATCCAGGAACTTAATATTCCGGATCTGCAGAACTCAGGGATTCTAGATGTTGAACCAAGACGGAGCAAAGAGGGGACAAAGACTTGTTCCAGTCCTTCTAGCTTGTATGGTTGAGAACGAACCATGGACAATTAACAAATAATTGTTATCTCCAAAAGCGCCGCTTTGGAAAGAAGCTAAAGAGAGAAATAGATTCCATATATAGAACCATACTTGTGTAATGGTTGATCTTCCTCCGGAAAAGAACCTTTGGGTTGTAAAAAGTGCTCCCCTGTGAGTAGCTTCACATCCGGGGCCATTGTAATCTTACATGGCATGGGTGTTGAAACGACCTTCCCAACCGGAGAGTTGGAAGAAGAGGATCGAATTGGTTTCTGCCGAGCTGTTGGGCTTCTTCCGAACTTTCATTTTGGTCCCCGAAATGTTTACATTTTAGTCCGAAAGTCTCGGATAAAACAGAAACAATGAATCGACCACGAAACATTGGCTCGAAGTTAGAAAGCCAACGAGTTGGAAAACCAACGGTCGAGAGTGAAAATCATATTGAAACAAAGTCTCGATATGAAAGATATGTGTATCACGAGATGACTTCTTAGGAATTGAATTTCTAAGACATCTAACGGACTGGTCAATAGTTGACGGTCTCGTTGAAGCCACCAATGGATATGAATCATAGAAGCGATTGGAATCATGGTGCACCCACGTACAAGGAGCGATATGCTCGGGTCACGTGTAGTTCAATGTATTGTACACACTACAACCGACCCGGTATCGTCCAACAAACGAGATCGGTTGAACTAAGGTTCATCGATGATCTTAATACATGATCAATAGAAGGCGTTAAGTCGGATATGACGATATCCGAATTATTCGCTTATCTACGGATTATAGTATTACTCGGATGTCCGGCGGTTACGAGAGAACACGGTGATGCAAAGCGGACATCGGATCCGAAGAACACCAAAGCCACAAGTAAATGTGTATGGTGGTTCTTGGAAAATCCTCTAAGCAAACTTGCATCGACCGATTCATGATGGTATCGGAGTTTATCGCTTTATACAAAGCATGAAAGAAGTTGAGTAACTTCACGGATCCTTAGAGGACGTCCCTTATTGGGAGAAACCCGTGCCTTCAGCAGTTATACACTGTGGCTAGCCGGTCGGCTTTAGGAAGGACACGGATGACGCCGTCTGGACATATCTGTCACGATCGTCGGAGACATAAGACCGTATGGCGGTTGATCATCACGGGTGTCACTTCCTTATTTACTAACTAAGGGACTACCCGGAGATCAAGTGTTCGCTGTCTAGGGGAATGGGCTTAAAACCCAAAATATACGGACCAATACGGTGGAAACCCAACCTTACGATTTGGAGATCCCGTAATTTGGTTCAATGGGAAAACTAAGTTGTAAAGGTTCGGTTGATCGCTTCGGTGGAAGCATGAGCACTTCGGATAGTGATTTTTGAAAAGAAACACCAAATCCAAAGCCGTTCCCGCGATAGACGTTAAGTGCTATCTCGCAGTATGGGTAAAGGTTAAGTTTTCAAAAACTGTAATGATCCTCAACAGTTGAGGTTAGGTCTTTGGAAAACTTTTAATGGTTCCTAACACTTGTGAAGTGGGGTATAGCAGATACCTTGTAGGAGACCACCTATTTAAGTGCGAGGACGGGCCGCCTCAAATTGAACGCACTTAAGAATCCAAGACGTTGTCCATGGCCAAAACGGACAAAACATTACGAAGAAGAGAGTAAGGGAATTTGTTGTGTTGGTACCGTTGTCTTGGCTTACACTAAACACGACGGTTCAAGACATCACGTTCACCGCGTCGTAAGTAAGTCCGATGGTATTCAACTATGGAAGGTTCAAAGCGAGGCTACCTCTCCTTATGCAACATCGGTCCGCCGAAATATTCTTTGGAAATGAAAAGACACCATGTGAGTGCGCCAAAATCTCTTTCAAGAGGGGATTGTTGGAAATTTGCCTTTGGCGGGAGTTGCGACCGACCAACTTTAACGGCTTAAACACTAGTGTAACGTATGTTGGAGAATACGGTTCTTCACACATGCATGATCTACTAAGTACGTAGATAACCGTAGGGCTAAGAATCGTCAAATTTCATTGAGAAATGAAAGAGATATTGGTTCACGAAGTAAGGTGTTTGAAGCATGGAAAGTGTGGTATTGTGTGTAATTCTCCCTCATCGGTAGAGGAAGAAAGAATTGTTGTGTATATAAGATTCGAAATTGGTTTGGGGTTTGGGACCCCAAGGGGTATCCCATGTGTTTAAAGGAGGGAGGACCTAGATGTGCTTCGGTTCGAGGAAAGACCACACTCGCGCCGCCGCCCGCCCGTCCCGTCCGGTTCCGAGTTCCGGGTTCTCGGGTCACGGGTCGTGGGGCGTGGGTGTGGGGCGTGGTCTTCTTCGATATTATCTTTTTGGGCCGAGAAAACTTTGCCGAAGTACGGTTTGATCCCGAAGTTTCGGATATACGATTTGGCCTGAGAATTCTTTCGGATGTGCGGTTTGGTCCCCGAAGTTTCAAGATGTACAGTTTGGTCCCTGAAGTTCAGAATTTCGACGGTCAAGACAGAAAATCCAAGCACTCAATTCAGCCATTTATTTTGGCTGAATTACTCCTCCTATAATGGCCAAATCCGTTGGTCTTTCACCATTTATGTTGGTGACTTTACTACCTCCATAATGGCCATTATTTGGCTATTATGGAGGCAGTTTTCAGGCAGTAAACAACCCCTCTCTCTCCTATATAAACACCCCATTACACCATTGTTGAGCACTAACAAGAAGCTAACGAAAGCTTGAAAAGAGAGAGGCAACACACGAAAATACACAAGCAGAAATTTCTTCTTCCTACAACTTCCAAGCATCATTTCGTTACTCAATATTCTTCACGGTAGCTCTTGAGTTTCCTTTGCTCAAGGGTTCCATTGCTGTTTTATCTTGGGAGACAAATTGTCCAGGACGTATAAAGGATACATACGGGGCAATATTGTCTTAAGGACAGAGTGCTACACTCGACTCAGCAAAAACCAATTTATATTTTTCCGTCTTCTATAAAACTGGAATTTCCAGTTTTTACTTGTGTAACTATTGTAATTTTCAGATTCCATGTTGAATTATTGAATCTTTGTTTATCATTTCGAATACTTGTAATAGTTAAATACTTCCCGTACTGCTTTATAAAGTACCATAGAGCAAAACTCCCAACAGTTACCATATAGAGTAATTTTTCTTTCTCTTCCTTTTCTGCATTTCTTCTTGATTCTGAACTCTTTTAAGTACTTTTCTCTTCTTTTTTTTTTTTCACATTTCAAATTTGTGATACATGTACTATCTTTATAGAAAATTTGCACAATCTGATTCTGAGTATCTCTGTCTTTTGGTACAATTTAGGGGGCAATGATTTCTGGAGCATTGCCTGGGTTGCAGGATAAGGTAAAGACTAGGCATTAGAAATGTTTTCCCCATATTGTTGATGTCTTCTTTTGTGTGTAGAATGAAAATGTTGATCGCCTCAGTGATCAATATGTCACAATTTGAATCATATTATTATTGGTGTTCAATTAAATTTCCGCAGCTTATGATGGTTATTGATGATTACATGATGTATTGGCAGGGAGTGGGACTTACGAATGTGCCCAAAATAAAATATCTGATAATAATTGGAGGTGCTAAATTGCAGAATAAACCACTGGCTGACAAAGCTTATTCATCAGCAATTACATGCCCTTCCATTCACTTCTTAGGTACTTTCTGTCCCTACAAATTGTCAACACGTTGTATGTTTTATTCTTTGGTTGTTTTAAACTTTAAAGTACACGTAGTGTGATTCTTATTTATTTATTTCAAAACGTAGTGTCCAAATTAGACGACACATTATTTTGTTTCTTTAAAATGTTTGTTTAACTACAGAACTTCAACATGTTATTATCGCCAACATGTAGAAAATTCGGACCTGATTATATACACCTATTTTCTCTAAAACTCTCATTGTATTTTAACAAATTACATCTCTTGTTTTCAGACTATCAATCACACTAATTATGGACAGTTACTGTAATGATTTTTTTAATGATCTAATAGTATGTAAATTTATTTCTTCACACTATTAGTATGCTGAAGTTAAACTAACATGTGCAGCCTTAAAAACGTTCTTCCCACTTAGGTGCAGAGTTTAGTACCTCCCTCTTTTATCATCTCTTTCCCTACTATTCATGGACCACTCTCACTTTTCTTTGGTACATTAAAGAAAAATTAAAAGATTTTAAAATCGTAATCATGGACCACTCAAACACCAAAACAATTTAAAGAAAAGAGGGACAAGATAAACGTTTTTTTTCCTTCTGATTGATTGTGGCTATTAATGGATAATTAGGTGAGCAAGACTACCTAAAGAAATATGGGATGGAACTATTGGAATCATTTGTTCATCCAGTTGTGATTCATCATCCTAGGGGCCACAGTATACCAAGATTTGGTAAGCTTCTTAACATACTTTATTAATTTAACTTCATTTAATGTTAATAGTATTTTCAGTATTTTTTGAACAACGTTGACAAATACCATCTTATTTTTTTTTTTCAGATGAAAAAGGACTAGAGTCGATGATTAGCTTCATTGAGAAGGTGCAAACAGAGATTAGCAAGTGAACAAGTTTGATAAAACTATTTATTTGTGGTAGCTCCTCGTTTGGAAAATATTTCTTCCTCTTTTTTTGTTTTTTGTTTTTAAACTATAATTGCTTCGAATAATTAGTTTTTTAGGCTGTCGGAAGCAAAATATTAGGCCTAGTTAGAAAGGTGACAGAACGATGGCCGTGCTATTGTATTTACGACGGTGTGCCATTCGATTATTTTAGATCCTTGATGTATTTCTCTTGGTTAAAGCTTAAATTCAAAGTGAAAATATTGGCAATACATCACATTGAGCAATAGGCACCCTCTTATATGTAACATCTTTATTTTTGTCTTTTAAAAAAGACTACGCTTCCTACCTAATTATTCTAAGGGTCAATGTTTAAAAAGGAAGAATCAACAAAGTTGTATCATGTAAAGTTGATATGAAATACTTGGCAGTTTGCAACTTTATCATATGCAATGAACCTTATAAATGCGTGTTTTACAGATTTGTACAAGGAAAAACGGATCAGCCGCTAAATTAAAATGATGAAGGCTTATTTACGTCTTTAACTTGAAAGTAAAGAAGGTATGTGAGGCAAAAAGATTTTTTCTTCCTAGTAACTAATCCGTATGCATGTCAGGAGAATCTTTAGCAAAATTGGCGAATTCCATCATAAAATTCTGTAATAATGGTTTTGGACCAGTTTGCACATTGATTATTCTTTCAATTTGTATTTATACGTAAAAAATATGATTAATGTTTCAAAATTCAATGTTTTAATTTGATAATTCGTCTAAGTTTCTTAAGGGATTTCCTTATTAATAATAATGCGCTACTCTTCTATTTAAAATTGAATATTCACGATTGTGTTGAACTATTTTTCAATACTACAAAACAAGTTAACATAATTTGAATCATAAAAGAACAATGCTAAGGAAGAGGACTCTTGGTCCATTCTATGTTCAAAAGGAATAACAAACAACAGAATGAGGTTGATTTGGATTATCAATCCAAGTGTCGAGATTAGCAACTTATCGAGTTGCTTAAAATTAGGAGGGCTCAATTACCACTTCTAGTGTTGTATAAGTACCATCTTGCAATTAAGTCAAAAGTAAAAGAAATATTTTTCAAAACAAACATAAGAAAGCAGCACTGCTCATTTTCGGCCACCCTTTTACCGTGTGAGGGGGCAATGGGTTCCATTGGCTCAAGGTACTTTATAATCTTCTTTATTCAAGCGTTTATTATGGCATTTTATTTCATGCTTTCACTAAAATTACATTGTAATTGTATAATGGCAGCGCCCACAAGTATTAGCAACTTAGGTGAATTGAACAACTAGGGGATTGTGCCCATTCTGTGTGTATGTATGTATATTTGTGTGGTGGTGGGGGATTGGAGGAGTAGCTTAGATTGTTAAGATGACTTAGAGTTTTCTGTATAGATCACGTGGTTCAAGTTTGATTCTGAAGGAGATTGAGTTGTGAAGAGGAAAGTTGTAATGGACCTCATTTTTTGATGACCTTAAAGCTAATGGCTAATAGACAATTGCAATGAAAACTTTTTTCATGACAAGGGAACCCGCAGCCGCTACCCTTTGGGCGCGCACAGGTAAACCCCGCTCCTGTGTATTAACCCACAAACCACACAGAAGAGATAACCGGCACTAGGCAAGCCCCTGCGATGAGCTCGACCCAGAAGGCAAATCCTCTGCTGTTGTAGGCAGGGGTTTCGAACCTGAGACCTCCATTATGGAAGCCCCATGCTCAACCAACTGAGCCACCCTTGCGGGTGACAATTGCAATGAGAACTAAGGTTTACACGACGATTTACTGGTATGTACGTGTGACATCATGATGATTGAAGGTTATAAAATGGCATGAGGTAGACTTGTAATCACATGGAAGGAAGTTATGTAAATTAATCGCCGATTTCTTGAAATACATATGAAATTTGTGAAGAAATAGAAGCAAATAACCATATCGGCAATATGAACTAGTTAGATTAAGTTCTTGTGCCGAGTGTCTACCAGAAACAACTTCTCCGCCTCCTAAAGTAGGGGTAAGGTCTGTGACTGTGTACACTGGGTATGTTGTTGAACTAGTTAGATGAAGATAGTCGTTATCCTCACATTTATATTAGATCCAGTATTTGATAAGAGTCTTTTAAGTTTGTTTAGAGATTGTATGACAGTGTAGGGATAGGTGCAAGATTTAGGGAATCTCTAATTTGTCCTAAAAGACAAACAATTGGGTGGTAGAATGAAATGGCCCAAATTCAAAGGAATGGATATATGGCGGACCTTAGCTAGTCTAGAATCGAGGTGTAGTTGTTGTTGTTACCTTTACCAGCTGCCAGTACAGGTCCTAGAGGAAGGATCTTCTGAAATCCCTCCTTATTTATTAGAACTATTGCGTTGCTGAAACCTGCAAGTTATCACTTGCTGTCCATATTTTCATGATAATATACTAGTTTTAAGCTAGCAATAGTAACATAATTCTAACCCTTCCCAGGGCGCATTACTCAATATTTGCAAGCCTATGCCTGTCAGCTTCTGCAACACATGCACGATGCTTCTTCTGTTCTATCTTGCAATTTTCTATGTTAACTGAAAATTGTCTCGCCAAACCAAAATCTATTTTCAGATTATCTGATTGGCTCCCGTTCCAGCTTCACTTAGAGTGTAGCTGTCTGAGTTTTGATTTGCTCACTTGCAGTTCCTTTTTCGAATCTCTATCACTAAATTCAATAACGGTCCCCTACCTCACCATATGTTCACGTGATAAAATAGTCAAGACTTAATTTTTAGCAACAACAGCTGATATTTTCTTTCATGTTCCTCAATTTTACTTGTGCTCTTTGAAATAGTCAAATAGCACTGAGTTGAGCTTTAGAAGACAAATATAAAAAGAAAGCTTTAGTAGGAAGCAACTGATTCTTGTGTCTCTTATGCTTTGAATAGATTTGTGAATGTAGACTCTAGTGCCAGTGAGTTGTGAGCTCAACATTGTGCAACAATAAGCTTACTAATCATATGATACAATATTAAATGCTTCAGATGGAGGTGAAGATGAGGAATATATGATATCACTCTTTGAAAATTCTCAGTAAAGCAGTAATACACTGGCTACTTACTCTGATGGATCAGATGTTTATCTTGCTACTTGATACTTCTTGCAATATCTTTTATCTCTAGTTTCCAATTTGTCTGCACAATATAAAAATGATTCTTGCTTTGGCTTAGCTGCAAGACTGGCATTTTGAATATAGTTCATAGAAAACAGCCTCTTGTAGAAATGCAAGTTAAGACTGCGTACAATAGACCCTTGTGGTCCGGCCCTTCCCCGGACCCCGCGCATAGCGGGAGCTTAGTGTACCAGGCTGCCCTTTTAGTCTAGTAGGTCTCCATGCAAGCATGGAATTTCAGGGCTAGCAGTTGAGGTGTTGTTGTTTTTCAAAATAACAATAAGATAATAGCTGTATAAATGTAGGGGTACTCCAGGAACAGAAGTGGTACACAAAAACTGAAGAACCTGTACAAAAACATGGTTCTCTATAAAGAACATACAACCATCTATACTAACTAGAACCTCATAGGTGTATCAAAAATTTACAAAGGAACAAAAGACAAACACTTATATGTACAAACATATTTTTGAAGGGACCAAAGCTATTAGTTGAGTATTTGGACAAACGAGTAGTTCAGTCAATGCAACACAGAATTCCTTGCCAGATGATTATACCCTAGGGTTGGTGCTACTTATGAATTGGTGGTTGACAAAGTGTTTTCCTGTTTCTTCCATATCCATGTTCTTGTTTTATGCATATGATTCTAATATCCCAGTTTCAATTTCAACATTTTCTGCTGCATTAAATTCCTACAAACAAGGCTCCCATCAGTTATTTTTTTTGTGGCAGTGAATACTGCATGCACAACCAGCAATCCAATCGATTGGCTCAACTATTTTATACTGTAAAAATAGGGCATTTGCTCTTTGTCCTTAGTTTTTCGATGTGGTGCATGTTATTCTGAACCCACAGTAGAAAATATTTTGGATCATATTGTGCTTGACAAGCAAATTTTTGTGTCTATATTTACCCATTTTGTTCAAAGATTGTTCAACAACACTGTGCTAAACCTAAAATGTCTGATCCCCAGCAATAGGACTGGGCTGGTTATCTAGGCCTGTTTGTTTAGGAAAAACTCTTCCATACCTATAATTTCACTTTCTAAAGTATACATTGCTTACCTAGATTGCATAAATCAACCAAGTTTAGACTGTTGGTCCTACCAAGGTCCACTTGGCTCTAGAACGCTTCCCACTAGATTTCTGGTTTCATGGATCTCAGTTGGTTGATCTCATGAACATACATGTTTCATTTCATTGGTAGTTTGATAAAAACTTTATGCAAAATGTGTGTATATGAGTAGAGCTGCTTTTTCCATATGCAATTTGTCTTCTTAGTCCTCCATTTATGCATGCTGTAATTCCTACTCTTGTGGTTCTTACAGCATTATGACATCTTGCTTGGTCAAGTATTTGGGCAGATATAGAACATCTGAGACATTGGTGTTTCATTTCTATTTGTTATTTTGAGAAATTGAGCAATGGACTAAAGCATTCATGCTTCACAGCGGGAGGAAAAAATGAGTGGTATGCCAACTTCTCTTTGGTCTGATTAAGCACATTAGCCTTTTAATGCAGGTGTAGCTTCAAAAGTGTCCTTCAGGAGTCTCAGCATAAACAAAAGTTCATGATTTTAAAAGATACAAGTCGAGCACATAACAAGTATGTATGGTTGTCTATCTTTTAAATGATTCCTCTTTATTACATGAATCCAGTTAGAAAGGGAGCTAGAAATAATTTTGAATTACTAGATCAGGTTGAGCTGGTACAATTTGTAGGTGTTGATAAGAGAATTTTCAGAAGGGCAATTTGCACCTTTGCTCTTCAAACTACTGCTTAATTTCAAACCCTGGATTATTTCACTTGGCTGATCTTTAGTTTGCTTAAAAGGATATATTCTGGACCTTTCAGTAATGTAACCAACCAATCTTTAAGAATCTATAGATTTCCAGAGTCTTCAATCCCCTTTTTCTTTTGTCCATCCCTCATAATCTCATATCCTTCATCAGCCCTTGCAACCCCTTATGTACTCCAAAATCTGCTCCCTATTTCTAGCAGTCTTACCATTTTCCTAGCAAACTTCCCCTGGTTCTGAAATGGGCTGCAGTATGTGCAATACAATGGGGAAAAATTGCATGCATAGGTTGAGGGTAAATAAAGATGGGGTTGCAGGGTGCAGGAGAAGGTCTTAGAGCAACTTAGTTGTCATTTGGATGCCACTTACACACTGGTAATTACTCTTTTGCTACTCAGTTTTCACCTCCATATTGTCAATAAGGTGCATTAACAATACGCCACTCTGATAATTTACTACACCTGTCACGATATTGTTAAAAATGTCTTCCTCAAAAAGATTGATCTGAGTAATTTTTTTCAATTTAATTTTAGGTAATTGCCGAAGCGGTGTTAATATATATTTCGTGTATTCTTAAACAAAAATCAAGTGATTAATTTTAGAAATATTTTTATAGTATTTCCATTATTATGTACATTCCGTTCTCGTGGTTATCATTTCTTATAAATATTTGTGAAAAGTTCAGCTTTGGGGGCATATAGAATTAAGTTTTTTATTTTTGTTAAATAAAACGGCTCTTTTTTATTCCATATTTTGTTAGCAAAAGTTTTTAATGAAGTTTTGAAAAACAAAGGCGAAGTAGGGTATCAACCTAAATTCACTAAGCATAAGGTAGAGGAAACAAACTTTTTCTATACTTAGAAAAATAGAAAACTAGTAATTACGAAGTTACTCATATACGGAATTCTTGTTTTTCGTGTGAGTTGGACCCTAACACCGGGATATCATAAAAAAATCCAAATTAAGTTGGTTGTGGATCGTGTTATTCCGTTGTTAAGCAATATTCCATTGAATTCATCTGTGGTAAATCTATTCAGGGAGGATACCAAATTTAGTTGGTTGCTAATCTGATCCATTAATGATTATTTCATGGCTCATCTCATCGACATAAGCATTCACTTGACTAGTGTTTTTTAAATCAAAATAGAAACTTTCTTCTTGAGGTCTCGTGTCACTTCCACTTGTCGCATATATAATAGGAGTGAGATCTGCAATTTTAAACACAAAAAGGACAAAAGGCGATTCGGATACCCTCAAGGGGGTAGTTCTTAGTGTTGAAGCATAGGATTGCTGCTTACATTTCCTAACATCATTATCCTCTATGTTCTCTTCACAAAAAGCTTGTAAACTTAGTAGTTATGAAGTTTGCAATGTCCTTAAAACTAGTATAATTCATATGTGCAGTATCAACATTGAAACCTTTAGAACTGGGTTTTATCCTTTATTTGCTGCTGATACGCTAGTATTTTGTGATGTTGATGTTTCACAACTCACGTACTTGAGACAGACCCTCCTATGGTTTTAAGTAGTGTCAGGGTTCAAGATTAACCTTAAGAACTGGAGATGGACACCATTGTACAACTACCTCAAATGTTCAATTGTGGAGATGGTGACCTCCCTAGCTACCACCTACCTAGGTTTGTCATTGGGAGCTTCGTACAAAGACTTAGCACTATAGAACCCAATAAGTAATAGAGTTGAGACTTGAGAAGATACTAGCTAGATGACAAGGTAGAACTTGTCAAAGAGAGGAAAGTAAATGTCAATTAAGAACATACCGTCGATCTTCTCATATATAAAATATTACTTTTTTAGGCACCAGCTAATGTGACAAGAAGCAGGAGAGGTTTCAGAGGAATTTTCTATGGGACTCAGTAGAGGAAAGTAGGATGTGTAATCTGGTTTCGGTGGAATTTTCTATGGCACTAGTAAACCCAAGATCATAATACACTCGTTTATCAATACTTTGTAATCCACATATTATCTTATCAGCTCACGAAATTAACCCTTAGAGGGATAATCGTTGAAACTAATTGTTGTAGAATTTTTATTCTGATTAATTAATCCAATTAGAATGAAAAATTGGCTAGTTTTTAGAGAAGACGAGATTTAAATCTGTTGAGTGCAATGTCACAAGGATTGTTTAACAAATATACCCAGAAGAGAGGTGCAAATAGGGGAAGAAAAAAACTAGGTGTGGATCTAGAATTTTCATTGAGTGGGCCAAACATATTCATAAAACAGATTTGGTAAGATTTTAAGATATATGATAAGATAATATCCAGTCTTATGCAAAGGGCTGATATGTGTATAAGATATACCATAAAGAGTGCTGAAATGAAAAATAAAAATAAAGGAAGAGCGAACAGGATATATTTTTATTTTGTCAAGTTCATAAGAGAAGTCCAAGAGTCCTACATCTCATGAATTCATTATACAGTATCAGTAATATTTTACAAAAGCTACTGGTGCTTTTTTTCTCTCTTTGAATTCCTTTGTGTAAAAGTCGTACGAGGTATCAGTATATTATTGCAGCTAATCAGATGCATCATCTGTAGTATTTAGAAAATTTACTGTCAAAGCTGACAAGTTTGATTATATTTGTAGGTTGAGGAGTTTAGTGGGGGGAAAGGATAAAATACGAAGTGAAAAAAATTAACAGGGCATGCATAAAACATTTGGAAAGATGAGGATGGCAATTTGCCCCAGCAGAACAGTGCAAATCCATCACTTGTCAAAACAAGTAAAAAGAATAGATATCCTGATTTTACTGAGGTAACTTTTTCACTTCAAAGTTATTTTGGTCCACAACACGGAAAAGATGTTTCAGCCTTGAGACTAATTTTATTTATTTATGAACATCTACTGCTGATTTTATACAGTTCTTTCTTTCTATAAAAGCCTCATGAAATTTTGAATCCCCACAAAGTGGAACTCTCAGCCTTGTTAAAGATTTGGTTTTATGTGTGCTTACAAATTGGGTGCCTGTTGTATTAAATTTTATAAATTTCATTTATTATGTCATTTTCTTGAGGAGACTGCTAAATTGCAAGTGGGAGAATGAATCAATTAACTTCCTGACTAGTATTCTCAGCATTCGGGAATGAATATGTAATGTCGACTACCCTTTTCTTTTATGACTTGACTTCTACTATTTGTAAAGACAAATGTGAATTATGGTGATTGATAAAGTTGTGTTGTTTTCTAAAATCTGATTTGTGCATATGTAGGCATTATAACTAGTGTTTACATAGGGTACGTACGTGATGGACAGAAATTAATCAATACTGATTGTGGTAGAGCATCTTCTCCTAAATCACAAATGACTGCTACAGCATTTGTGAATATATGCCAACTGTTGACTAATATCAATGTTCCTGAAGTAGTGCATGCTCAAAGAATATAATGTAAGATGGATGAGGATGCTAAGATAAATGTGTGGTCATACAAGACTAGACAAGATTAAAAGTGATCACATTCACGAGAAGGTTCAAGTAGAACATATCGAGGATAAAATAAGATAAGGTCGCTTGAGATTATTTGGTCATGTCCTGTGCTGATCACCATAGGCACTGGTCTGTATATGTGAAATCATGGTGGGCAAGGTGTTAAAAGGGGACCAGGTAGGCCTAAAATCACTTGTAATGAAATTGTCTCGAAAGACCTACAATCTCTTGGGATCCACGCAGATTTAGCAAAAAATAGGAGACAATGGAAGAAAAAGATATATATAGGCGATACCTATTAGTTGAGAATATGTTTTAATCATATTAACATTTTTACTTACGCCCTATGCTTTTTTAGGTGTTGTTTAGCCTAACGAAGATTTATATGTTAGTAGAATACAATGAACTTCTAGTACTTTTTATTTTATTATTATTATTTTGTATATTGTAGGCCTGGGATGAGTTTATATGGAGTAACATGGTCCGTGAGGATTCATATAGCCAGACCCCAACTTGTTTGGGATTGAGGAATTGTTGTTATAGTATTTATTAATCTATTTTTAAATTTGAGATCATCCTAAAGTCTTGTCTGCATCTCCATGTTATGGGTGAAATCTCTTGTACAACAAATAAACAAGAAGGTAGATGCTAAATTCAACAGTGTGGCATCTTGATCTATGATGTCCGATGCATTTGAGGCGGGGAGTTGCAGGCAACCTTTCCTGTGGTTACATTGTATCTCATCATCTTGTGTGTGGAAGAAGCTAGATGTTTCAGTGGAGAGGAGACGACCTGGAATTCCTAGGGTAAATTTTATGTTCTATTCACTTCATAATTGAGTTAGATAGGCCTTTTTTTTCCTTTTCGAAGGAGTCATGTAAGTCTTTGAATACACAGAGTTTGTTAAGAAATTCAAATGCATCGCCACGGTTGCTCCTTATAAATACCCTGATTATGTAGGACAATTTGGAGTCTCAGCATCAGCCTGTCGTCATTAACTCTGATGCTTAGTTCAAACCATCCTGGAGATAGTGTTATCGGGCAATCATGTTTTTATAGACTAAACCGAAAAGCAAATTATTGATTGCATAATGTTGCTTGGTCATGGTTAACGGATCAAAACATGATGAAATTTTCACATTCTTTCTTGTTTCAATTCTTTAGATATTGCCCCATGTGGATGATGTGGACTTGCTATTATGTTTGCTTGTGTAGTACTTAAATCATTGTTCTCCTTTGGTTGGTTTGAGTGGGATGGATGGCTCAAGAAGGATATGACATATTTGTTCCTCTTCTAAGTAATAACACTATACTCTAGTTTCTGGTGTTGTGCACTAATTAAAGTTTGACTTGATGATTAGACATTTTTTAGTCAAGAATGTGGTACATATTAAAAAAAACTTGAAAGCAAAGCCTTGCATGTATTTGATCAAGATTCTGGCTATGCTTAACATCATTTCAACTAGGTAGAACCTAGCCTAAGAATTTGGGAGTATTTCTTTTATGGATTCTTTGTTGATTAGTATTGTATATTTGTACATATCACATTTGCTTGAAACTTAAAAGAGTGTTAAGGCTGAATTGGGACCACCATGAAAATGGTTTAGGAATTTCTTTTCAACGCTTTTTTGACCACTTGAACCTCAAAACTCTGATTCTTTTTTCTTTTTTTCCTTTCTCTGATGGAGAGTGACCATACCACTTTTTCTCCGGAGGATATGTTTTCATTCCCATTGA
Source organism: Anisodus tanguticus (assembly GCA_034509755.1). NCBI lineage: Eukaryota > Viridiplantae > Streptophyta > Magnoliopsida > Solanales > Solanaceae > Anisodus > Anisodus tanguticus. The sequence goes on along the minus strand of CM067553.1, from coordinate 9,805,927 downwards.
AGAAAAGTATTTAAAGATATCTAAAGATTTTTCAGGTTATTTTTGTGGATTAGAACAACAACATACCCGGTGTTATCCCACCAGTGGAGTCTGTGGAGGGTAGAGTGTACGCAGACCTTACCCTGACTTCGGAGGTAGAGAGGCTGCTTTATGTGGATTAGAAATGAAACTCAAATCTACTGAGAATGACAAGTACTAAAGGAAGGTTGGGGAATGGAAGAGTTTTCTTTTTCTTTCTTTTTGAGTTCTAAAGTTGAAATGATTAGAAGATTCCCTCCTTTTTCTCACTCAAAATGAATGCATCATCTTTGCTCAAAGCTTTATATCATCAATGAGTTTTTAGAGGCTGTGCTTTGTGTTTATCATTTCAGTAGTGGGTGAAGCTGTTGGATTAAACTTTTTTTATATATCTTTTCTTTACAGGAAAAGAGAAAAAAGAATCGGAGTGATTTTCTTGTAGACCATCACTGGCATTGACCAACGTTATTTCAACATCACTGAATCTTGAACCATTCATAGACTAGTGAACAAGCTGAATGATATTGACAACCTCGAAAAAGATTGAAAACAAACATTAAAAGTACGAACTTTTATTACACACGTCACCAACTAAGGAGAGAATTAAGAGTCTCCCGTAAGAGGAAATCCAAAGGTGAATTCAGAATCTAGAGTTTGTGAGTGCAAACTTAGTTTAATCTTATTCTATGTAGATATTTTCATTTACTTTTTGCATATAGAAATATAGTTTGAGTCGAAGTTAAACTACAAAACTCACCCTAGATCCACGTTTGAGGAAACTCACCCACCCCATGCCCCACCAAAAAAAAAATCAAATTGCAACCCATTGACTAGATGAATTCATGACTTCTTTCACATGTGTCATTAAGAAAGAGCATAGAAATTGGCCCTTCCAATTTTTGAAGGTATAGTTAGTGCCTACGAATGTGGCTAGACCATGATAAAATTCTTGATTGGATCTGCAAAGAGTTAGCTAAGCAGTCGTGAGTCAAAATAATTATCAACTAAGAGTGGTGTGACACTAGTTTTTTTTCTCTTTGAACATCAGTGGCACTTATCTTTGTGGACTGATTCTACTATACTTCACATGGTACCATCTTGTGTCAATTCAATTGATTTAACTTGGTAATATCTACCAGCCATTTTCTAGGTTTTATTTGAGAGTATTCCTCTCAAAGTTCCTCACTTGCTGAACCTGGAAAGTGTGGTAGACTTTCCTCTCAAAGTATTGCTGTCAAAATGATAAGATACAAAATAAAAAGGGAAATTGGTCGCACCCTCCTCTACTTAATGGCTAGTAGGTTGGCTGGCTAGATAGGATGAAACTTACTATTACTACGTGTATGAACGCTTCAACTACTACTATACTTGTATCAACGCCTCACCTCTCTACTACTACTACTTGTGTAAATACTTTGTATAAACGCCTCGATTACTATTACACTTGTAAGTATAAACGCCTCGACTACTATTATACTTGTATAAACGTCTCGACTACTACTACCACTTGTATAAACGACTCGACTACCACTATACTTGTATAAACACCTCGACCACTATTGTACTTGTATAAACACCTCGACTACTACTACTTGTATAAATGCCTCTCGACTATTACTACTTGTATCAACGCCTCCAGGTTATGTTCGTTTGAAGCTTGCTGACGATCATCTGTAAGATCTTACAACTTTAGTTAATTAATAATTTTCTCATTTTACCATTTACTTTACAATTCCAACTTAGCGTCTTGTAGATAGTCCAAAAAAAAAAATCGAATTACAAATTGAGCTTTTAATTCTCAACTTCAAAGTTAAACTACTTTTCCTAATTTCTGCAGCTGGGAAGTGGCTACAGTTTAAGTGCAGATATTACCTTAACAATGTAGAGTCACAATTGAAAAAAGTAACAACAACAACAACTTACCCACTGAAATCCCACATTGTGGGATTTGGGAGGGTAGAGTGTACACAGATCTTACCTCCACCTTGGGAGGTAGAGCGGTTGTTTCTGGGAGACCCTCGGCTCAAGACAAAACATAATCACAAGCAAGACAATCAAAACAAAGCAAGAGTAAAACAAGAGAAATGGTCAGACTCAGATAAGGAACTAAAACAGTATAAAGTGCATTCGAACAAAAGGGAGCAGTAGCTAACACAACTAAATAAGCTAAACAAAATACATTAAAGAACACATAGTAACATAAATCAAACTACAGTGGATTATAAAGCAATAATGTGCCTATAAGTGTGATAAGCTAATCGGGCCTACAGTAATAACACTACAACTATCAATTTGTAAGCATAAGTAGGACTACGCTCGAGTACCTACTACTCTTCTACCCTAGTTTGTGTCCTCCACAACCCGATATCTAAGGTCATGTCCTCAGTAAGTTGCACCTGCGCCATATCTCGGCTAATCACCTCTCCCCAATACTTCTTCGGCCTACTTCTACCCCTCATGAACCCGTCCATAGCCAACCTCTCACACCTCCGCACTGGGGCATCTGTGTCTCTTCTCTGCACATGGCCGAACTATCGCAACCTCGCTTCCCGCATCTTATCATCCACCGAGGCCACTCCCCCTTTCTCTCGGATATCATAATTTCTAATCACATCTCTCCTTGTATACCCACACATCCATCTCAACATCCTCATCTTTGCAACTTTCATCTTTTGTATGTGCGAAGTCTTGACTGGCCAACACTCCACCCCATACAACATAGTCGGTCTAACCACCACCCTATAGAACTTGTCTTTAAGTTTTGGTGGCACCTTTTTGTTGCACAAGACTCTAGATGCGAGCTTCTATTTCATCCACCATGTCCCAATACGATGTGTGGCATCGTCATCAATCTCTCTATTCCCTTGGATAATAGACCCTAGGTACATGAAACTTCCATTTGGAATGACCTGAGTACCAAGCCTTACCTCCACGCCTGTCTCAGGGTCGCTCTCGTTGTTGAACTTGCACTCCAAATATTTTATCTTGGTCCTACTCAACCTGAACCCTTTAGACTCCAGAGCCGGTCTCCAAACCTCCAGCTTGGCGTTCACTCTGCTGCGAGTCTTATCAATCAGGACTATGTCGTCTGTGAATAACATACACTATGGTACCTCCCCTTGAATTTGTTACGTCAGTCCATCCATCACCAAGGCAAATAGGAATAGGCTAAGAGCTGATCCCTGGTGCAACCCCATCATCACTGGAAAGTGCTCCGAGTCTCCTCCTATTGTCCGTACTCTAGTCTTGGCTCTATCATACATATCATTGATCGCCCTAGTGTATGCCATAGGTACACCTCTAACCTTCAAACATCTCTATAGAACCTCCTTAGGAATTTTGTCGTATGCCTTCTCGAGGTCGATGAAAACCATATGTAAGTCTTTCTTCCCCTCTCTATACTGTTCCACTAACCTCCTAATAAGATGAATTGCTTCGGTAGTCGAACGCCCCGACATGAATCCAAACTGGTTCTCGGAAATAGACACGCCTCTCCTCATCCTCGTTTCCACGACTCTTTCCCAAACTTTCATATAGTGGCTCAACAGCTTAATACCCCTATAATTATAGCAAACTTTTAAAAAGTGTTAAGTTAGGTCATGCATAATAGGCCTTCTAGAAAAATAAATTGTTGACATGAGAGGCCACTTTCTTTGTACAACTAATCATTTTAAGACACCACAAGGATTCATGTATTCGGACGTAAACATGTTTTCTAAAGTCGCTGGAAATCATTAGGAAAAAAAAAATAAAAAAAAATAGGCAGATAAAAACATAGAAAGAAACAAAAACAAAAAACACACAGAGACACACTATATTGATGCTTACCTTATGAGTTGGCCTTTTGTCTTTTGAGTCTTTTCTTTATCATGTGATGTTTGGTTAGAGCCTTTTGCTTGTCAAACCAATTCATGTGACTTAAATATAAGAGAATAACCCTGGCCAGGAGTAGAGCCAGACGTCATACGTAGCGGTTTCGCTAAGAGATTTAAAATATAAAAAATAAATATATAAAGATGTCAAAGAAATTAATCAACATCTATTATATATATACGAACATATAATTTTTGAAGGATTCAGTTGACACCCTTGCGCCCCTAGCTCCGCACATGGGCGCAAATGGTTCATCCAAACCCTCGTCGGTGAAAAACACTATATATAAAGTCAAAAGTATTTTTTATGTATATATAAGAGAATTTTTATATTTTGAATCTCATACTGAATATTCTAGCTCCGTCACTGACGCACCAGCCTGACTTTCAGATGGTGTGGAGGGGTATTCAAATAAGTATATCACTTAAGTCAAAAATTAGGCGTCTGCTTTTGTTTGTATAGCCAAATTTCAAGTGATGCCAACATTTTCCAACAAAGCGTTTGTTTTATTTCTTTTTCTTAATAGAACAGCATCTTACTCGTTCACATGATCCATCATCAGACATCACACGCAAGTATGACAAGAAATCTAAGTAAATATAATTCATTATGAATTCATGTCTTCTATAGTGGACAAAGGAATTTATTTTTAGAAAAAAAGGGAAAGAGAAAAAATAAATTTGATATTGCAGACAATGAACGAATATAATCCCTTAATTATTTTCATTAATGAAGATGTCTATATATACATGATATACAATAAATAAATCTACCTTTTCGTAATACAACTTCAATATCTTTTCCTAATACAAGACTAATACCATAATTACATTTGTACAATAATTCTACAAATAAGGTAAATTATATACAAGGTAGGAATAGGTGATATACACGGTTTGCATCCGTGTATACATGTTGTCTTTCACACCCCCGCAGTCATAGCGGGCGGTTGTCGTACGCTGAGACTGTACCTAAAATCTTCAAATAGAACCAAGGGGAGACCCTTAGTAAATATGTCAGCAATTTGTAACCATGAAGGGACATGCAAGACATGTACTTGTCCACGAGCTACCTTTTCGCGAACAAAGTGAATATCCATCTTTATGTTTAGTGCGCTGATGTTGGACCTGATTCCCAGAGAGATAGACTGCACTAACATTATCACAGTAGACCAAGGTAGCTTTCTGAATAGGACAATGAAGCTCTAATAGAAGATTACGCAGCCAACATGACTCAGATACCACATTGGCTACCCCTCGATACTCGACCTCCACACTGGATCGCGATAAAGTAGCCTAGCGTTTTGCCGACCAAGAGACCAAGTTATCACAAAGAAACATACAATAACCAGATGTCGAACGTCTGATATCTGGACATCCACCCCAATCAGCATCTGTATAAGACACGAAAGTAGAGACGGATGATGGATAAATGCAAACCATAATCAAGTGTGCCCTGTATGTATCGTAAAATGAGTTTGAGCGCATTCATGTGCTCAATCCTCATATCATACATAAATAAACACACCTGTTGTACTGCATAAGTAATAACGGGTCTCGTGAAAGTAAGATATTGAATAACCCCTACAAAACTACAATAGTGGGTGGGATCCTCATATGTGTGCTATAATTAGCACTCAGCTTCAGTTTGGTATCAACCGGAGTAGAAGAGGACTTACAAGATGACATGCCAACTCTCTCAATAATCTCAGCCGCATACTTCTTATGTGATAAGAACAGACCGCCTACATGACGAGTGACAACTATACCCAAAAAATAACTCAAAGACCCTAAGTCTTTCATAGAAAATTCTGAACTGAGAAGGGATATGATAGACTTGCGTAAATTATCAGAAGAGGCAGTCAATATAATATCATCTACATATAATAGAATGTATGCCAGTGAAGTAACACGATAGATGAACAAAGAATGATCAGACATGCTATGAGAAAACCCAATAGTAGACACATAATCTGCAAACCTCTTATACCAAGCCCGTGGGGCATGCTTAATCCTATACAAGGACTTTTTCAGCAAACAGACATGACGAGGATAATTGGGGTCCTTAAAACCCAAGGACTTATGCATGTATACTATCTCATTAAGATCACCGTGTAAGAAAGCATTTTTCACATCCAACTTATTAATGGGTCATGTTTTCGAGAGAGCTAGAATGAGAACAGTGTGAATGGTAGCCAGTTTGACCACCAGACTAAATGTCTCTCCACAATCCATGCCAACCTATTGAGTTTTACCATCACCGACAAGACGGGCCTTATGTCGCTAAAAAAATAGTCAGAATTTTCTTTATGAGTAAAAAATTCACATAGAACGAATAATATTGATACTAGGCGGACGGGGCACCAACTCCCACATCTTATTTTTAATTAGAGAATTATATTCATCATCCATGGTCATTTTCCAGTTCAGGTCAAGAAGGGCAGATACTGAGTTACGTGGTAGGGGTGATTTAGTGACATTAGAATTTAGATTAAAATGTCATTTAGGTTTAAAAACATCACGTTGGCTACGAGTAACGGGCACTTGACTCGAAATAGAAGTGGACTGGACCGGAAACAGTGTCAGAACGCTGTTGGAGTGGCCTGTTGGCTGGAAAAATAGATTTGCGAACAGAGGTAATGGGCCAGAAAGCAGTGGACCTGTTGGCCGAGAAGCTGAAACAGGAAGTGGGTTGGAAATACGTGGACCAAAAGAAGAATTTATTGGGCCGCGGAGCAATGGGGCGCCTGGTGAGACGCTCGAAACAAGGCGGGCGGTGGCGAGACGCGTGGACCGTGCGAGATTATTCGGGCCAGCAGGCGGTGGGCCTGTTGGCGGAGATGGGTCATGGGAATGTTGGGCCCACTGTTGGATGATATACGGTGAGGGTCCATTATCCAAAAAATATACAAACTATATACGGGATTATACAATTTAGCAAATGGAAATTGGGTTCCATAAAAAATAACATGGCAACTAATTTTGATTTTATTAGAAGATAAATCAAAACATTTGTAACCACGATGATTAGACAGATAACCAAAAAACACACAAGCGGTAGAACGAGCTTGAAGTTTGTTAATTGTAGTGGACGAAAAAAATAGATAGCATAAACACCAAAACACCCTAAGATGAGAATACGAAGGGTCTTTATGATAAATAATTTTTAAGGGAGATTGATATGCTAATCCTTTGGTAGGAAGTATGTTAAGGAGGTTAGTAGTCATTTGTAATGCATGAAGCCAAAAAGATGGAGGTAATGAAGCATGGGCGAGTAAAGTGCGGACAATATTATTAATGGTATGAATTTTTTGTTTGGCTTTCCTATTTTGTGAGGACGTATGAGGACAAGAAAATCGAAAAACTATGCCATTAGTGTCACAAAATTCCCGAAACTGCCCATTATCATATTCCCTTCCATTATCACATTGAATATTTTTAATTTTCCGTTCAAATTGGTACGGATGAAAGCTCTAAATTTTAAGAATGTGAAAAAAACTTAAGACTTTTTAGACAAATAAAAGGTCCACAAAAAATTAGAATAATCATCCAAAAATAACACATAATAACGATGGCCCAAAGAGCTCAAAACAGGAGATGTCCATAAATCACTATGAATAATGTCAAAAGGCATCGACGTACTAGAGGTAGAGGCTACAAACGGTAATATAACATATTTTTCTAGAGGACAAGAAGGACACATCTGAGTACTACGCATACTCTTACAATCAATAAAATTATTATTTTTAAGAGAAAAAATAACAGACGACCCGGATGACCCAAACGTGCATGTCATAAGGAATGTGCTAGAGCGGCAAACGTTGATGGTGAGATTGGACTCGTGGAAGTTGTGGTGATGGTGATTGGATAAAGCTCTCTCCTACTATTACATCTCATTAGAGGTATCCCCATCGTGAAATCATTCACGGAAAATCCAAAACGGTCAAAGTTAACAGAAATCCAATTATTAATTGTGAATTTTCTGACAGACATCAAAATCTTAATTAAATGAGGGGCATGAAGGACATTTTTCAAGACAAGAGTGGATGAGGGAGAGACAAATTTGATTGACCATAACCACGAATTGAAATTGAATGACCATTAGCAACAACTATGCCACGATTTTTGCTCAAATTGAAATACGACGATAAATTACATGGTGCGGATGTCATGTGAGAAGTGGCACCGGTGTACATATACCAATTTGCATCCGGGGGATTTAATCCAAGTGTATACATAACGGCCTCGATATCCGTGGGTGTCGGGACTGCTGTTGGGCCCGTAGCAGCGAAGGCCTACTGAGGCCGAGGCCCAAGCAGGCTGCATATTCTGAACCTGCTGTGAAGTGGGCCGCTGGAACTGCTGGGAATAGCTGGCCCAATTCGCTGGGGGTTGTGGCTGGAAATTGGGCCACTATCTACTGGCCCAGCCTCACGACTACTGTGCACTGGCCCAAGGATGCGGCCAGTGGTGCTATGGCCCAGCTAGTTGGCCACCGCCACCACGACCTCTATCATTGTTGCCCTTGCTGCCGCTACTGCCACCGCCACCACTGCGGCCGCCGCGGTTTTTGCCGCAATTTTTTTCCGATTTTGGCCCTTTTTGTCGCCCACCATTATTACGGTTGTGGCTAGAATTGTCTGAGTAGGAGCGAGGGTCATCAGATGTGTCCATCATCATGACGGAAGTGGCTCCGGTAGCCGCCTTTTAAGCCAAGCTGGCTTCTCCTAAGGTAAGCATGGAACGTGCTTGGTAGAATGACGGGAGATGATTACTTTGACAAAGAAGCGTCTCAACTCCATTATAAGCCTCGGATAGGCCTGCAACCTTCTGAAGAACAAGACGATCATTCATGACGGGCGCACCAACGTTCTTAGGTTGATCCGGTAATTCCTTGAGCCTTTTACAATAGGCGGAGACATTAAGAAAATCCTCTATGTTGACGTGAGAGAATTCCTGCTCAAGGGTCACGTCATGAGAATTTTTATTATCTTGGAATATATCACGCAACCTATTCCAAGTGTCTATTGTCGTAGTGTCGGGTTCAATAATAGTCTGGAAGAGATCCGTAGAAATAGTGGACTAAATCTACTAGAGTACCATAGCATCAAGATTTAACCATAACTCAGTGTTATCATCGGTGGTAGGCACCTTCTCTTTGCCTGTTTCCGAGGGGATGATGTGATAAAGGACTCGATGAGAGCGTGTGTGAACTTTAAATAATTCTGCCTACGTCGCGTATTGGACATTTTCCATCTCAAGAACGATAGGGATGTGGTTCTTGATGTTGGAGATTGCAAAGGCATGATGAACCGTGTTCTTTGAGGAAGACATGATGAAAGAACAAGAGGGAGAATTAGAGATTAAGAAGAAAATTTGGGAGAAATTAGTCGTCGGTCGGTGGCCGGAATCTTGGATTCCGAGAAGGGAAGTGGGCGGCGGAAGGTGTTTTTGGGAGATGGAAATTTTTTCCTTAGACTTCTGATACCACGAAAGAATATAATCCCTTGATTATTTTCATTAATGAAGAGGTCTATATATACATGATATACAATAAATAAATCTACATTTTTCTAATACAACTTCAATACATTTTCCTAATACAAGACTAATATCATAATTACATGTATATAATAATTTTACAAATAAGATAAATTATATACAAGGTAGGAATAAGTGATATACACGGTTTGCACCCGTGTATACAGGTTGTCTTTCAGACACAAACTTTTTGGAAAAATGAATTGCCCATCAATTAATGTGATCTTATTATTATTAAAATTGTGTGATCCGATCAGAAGTCATGCCAAACTAACAAGTACTAAGTTTCAGTGTCAACAAAATATTTAATTCGACCTAATTCTTTTATATCAATATGTCTCCCAACGAATTTATTTTCAAACTCAAGATTTTAACTTTATTTACCTATTAATTGCTGCGACCTTTTTTGTTATTTGTTTGTGTACTTCCCTGTAAAATCATAAATTTATGTAATGAGCGGCATCTAACAATTCCTTGTTCTTCAACATGTGCCGTATCAAATCAATCAATTATGCCTTGATTAACAGACAGTTAGATTGATTATATGCTTCATTTATACACCTTTTCACTTTATTCCACTATTCAAAAAACTAAATAATTAGATTATTTTTGTGCTGGACTTCATACAAGTCTAAATATTAAGGAGCCGTTTGTCCATAGATTTAAAAAGAACAATATTTGATTATATTTTGAATTGATTTTTAGATTATTATTTTTTGAACATGAGTATTTCAAATAAAAAACCAGTTTTCAAGTTAGAGATGTTTTCCACTCATAAATTTTCAATTTTTTTTCAAATTAAATGCATGTCTAAATACAACTTCATCTTTCATAGGAGTATCATTTTTCAACTTAACTTCAAATACTACTTTTGTAAAATCCCATTTTTTACGTCGAAACCTATAAAAAAAAGTTCCTTTTCTCTTTAATTCATTATTATAGAACCCAAACAAATTTATCAAGAATAATCCATGTTGAAATAGTGGTAAAAAAAAGTTAAAAATGGGATAAAATTATTTAATTTTAAGAAAGGGAAAACAAAGAGAAGAACACACGTATGCATTTAAATAGAAAAATGGGGGTGTGAAAAATAAATGAAGAAAGTGGAGGAGCACGAAGAGAGGAAAGAGCATATACTTTAGTGGTTGACCTCGTGCTTAGTTCAGCCATTAATGTGCTTAAACAGACAAAACTTGTGCATCAACCCCTAATCCCTCTTTTGGATTCACCGACTTTACAAATTCAACCCCCCCCCCCCCCCCTCAATCCATTATTCGACGTCAACAATGCGGATTCAAGAGGAATATAACGGTTGCAATAGATTGTAGTATTGTTTTCTATCATTTCCATAATATCAACAATAACATACCCATATATTCTTATAAATGGTATCTTGGAAGGCTAAAGCGTACGCAGATTTTCCCCTGACTCACAAAAATAGAGAGGTTGTTTCATAATATCATACATCATTAATTTGAAAAATTAGCTTATACAACACAACATATTCAGTGAAATCTCACAACGTGGGGTTTGGGGAGGGTAGAGTGTACGCAGGCCTTACCTCTACCTTTACATGTAGAGCGGATGTTTCCGAGAGACCCAACGTGTAAGCTATTATTTAAAAATTAGCTTATAATTTATTTATTTTAAAATAGGGTATAAACAAAAATTATTACAACATTAAAAAAATAGGATAAATGATAAAATAGAATTATTAAATAATAAGTAAAGTTAATATAAAAAAATTAAGATAACAATGCGATTACCAAATCAATCGATATATAAGATGACATTTTTCATCATTATGTAATAATTTATTTGATAATATAATATAATAAGATTTAAGTAACAATCAAAATTAATATTACAATTAAAGTAACAATACGATGCAACAATAAGTAACAACCATCCAAACAAGTTGTTAATGATATGAATAACAGCCATATAGATCACGTATGCAAAAGTCTTTCTTTTTAATAATATATCTAATCAAATTACATCACATAAAATATAACTTACAGAATAATCGATTTTTATACTTTGTTACTATCTCTTTGTATGTTATCTTAGCGACTTATTTCCACTACTATTTGTGTTTCTTAATCATTACTACTAAATAATATTCCCTTCGTTTTAATTTATATGACATTATTTGATTAGGCACAAAATTTAAATAAAAAAGTAAGACTTTTAAAATTTATGATTTAAAATAACTCTTAGATATTTGTATGAGTGTAAATTATTTCATAAATTTAAATTATTTTTAAATATAAAAAAATAATATTTTTTTAAAAATAGATTAAAAAGAAAATGGTGTCACATATTGGATATTGGAAGTAGAACATTTTTTTGGTTATTGACATTAAAAACAAGGTACAAACAGCTATGCTAATAGTACAGTTGAAAGAAACGCGTAGGCGCTGATGAGATGATTGGCAAACTGGCACATTAAACAGTGTTTCATTCGTGATGTCAATTACTCTCGTGTGTCTCAACTACTTTTCATGTTTTTCTTTTAAAAATAATTTGATCAAATTTTAAAATTAAATTAAATTATATTAATCTAATATTTTAAAATTAAAATTAAAATATTTAAAAATTATACAAAAAGTATTATAAATTGCAATTCTTTTCATATTGATATGATGAAAAATATAGCTCAAAATATTAATCAAAATTCGTATAGTTTGATTATTGAAAAACATAATATGACAAATATTTTGAGATAAAGAGAGTATTAATTAAGTAATTAAAGATGATTACTGAATTTAATACTTCTTTATGCATAAGAAAAAGGAGGGGTTGCATTAATGTATTCCATCTCCCATACCGTATACGTGGCCCACCAAACTCAATGATCAGTCTAGTAGGGGTCCACTTTGGCAGATGATTTGGGCCACTAACCAAAATTTGCTAAAGGAGCTCAACTTTGTAGCTTAAGCAGCACTTTGATGTATGTCTCTACCTAATTTGCTCAGTCAATGTCTAGTGAACCCATTGATTGATTGTTTTCTATTTCTTCTTTTTAATATTATATATATACACACACATTCAACTTTTATTTTATTTCACTAAAATCATAATTTATTTTTTATAATAAAAAAAGTTATTTAATTTACTTAAATATCACATAGAATCACTAAATCATTTTTCATAATCAAAAAGTCATTTAACTTTGTTTGTGTCATATTGAATGTTTCTTTTATTTCTTTCAGATAACTTTCTGTCATAATTAGATAAAATTGAATAGTTTTATTGTTATAAGAAAACAATTTAACGACTGGCTAAAGTTGAGTGATGTTCTCCTTATAAGAAAATAATACTAATAACTTTAGTGCAATAACGTAAAAGTTGAATGACCATATGGGATATTTATATTGTGTTTATTAAGTTGTCCACACTCATTAATTATGTCAGATGTGTCCATCAGAAGTGGTCTTCAGACGCATAGGATGGCCAAGATTGAAAGATGCTTGAGCCTGTCCTTATTGTTAGGTCACTTTCCATGTATTTCTCTTGCACTGTGCTGTCACTTTTTTTCCTACCAAGGCCACACAGCCTTTTTTTGTGTGTTTGAAAGTGAAAAGTAAACCATTCTAAAAACACAGAATAAAAATCTCCCTAATGAACCCATGATGGACAAGTAATTAGTCTTCTACTCCTTCAAATAGTCAATACTTACTTATATTATCATATCTTGCTTAGTGAAAGATCAAGAATCAAGTTGACTTGTGAAGAGTAGAGATATATAAATTTTAGTTTGTTAGAATGAGAGGCAAGTAGGTAAAGCAAAAATGGGGTGAAGGTCCACTTATCCTACAAATGTTTAGACAAAAAGAAAAGGAAAGCCTTGCCTCCCATCACTCATTCAATTTGCATACTCAGATCGCACTTTGATAAATAGGGTTTGCTTTTTTACCATATCCTGCCAGAGAAAATATCAGCAGGGAAGGCTGATTTTCTCCTCATTATTACATACCAGTCATCCAGAAGAAAATACACACACATACTGAACTCTTTGAGTTGCCCTTTCTTGAAACTCAAATAAAGAGGCTGTTGACAAATCATCAAACCAATCCGTTAGTGATTGGTCCCACACTTTGAATTCTACTAAATACAGATCAAGAATGTTGCATATGGATGGCAAAGGAGGGAACTTAAAATCCAGCTGGAAGCCTGCAGCGTGGGTTCGAATCCTGACGGGAGCAATTTGCTCTCTTCTGGGGTATGACCTTGTAGATATATTTGCTCTGTTCTCAAACTCTGGTCATTCAGACAAGACACATCTCGCGATTTATTAGTAGTAGTGTTGAGGGACCGAAACTACTATCTCAAGAAATAGTCTGACATAAAGTGGGAAGCTGGATATAAAAAATAAAAAAAAATGCTGCAGCATATAAACAGTATACAGATAACACAGCAGCGGGCTCCTCAAGACTCTTATCCAAAAGAATCAGATAGTGTTCAATGAATTATATCATAAAGGTGCATCAGCAAAATATAAGGGATGTGCTGTTGTACTATCCTTTCCACTACAAAGGCTCCTCCAGAAAGAACAGAGGGAAAAAAATAAGGGACATTCATCAGCTGGAAAGGTTAGAGAGGATAAGACACACATGGATCCCACAAAGGAGAGGGAGAGAGAGTCCTGCATTTTGTACTTGCACAGGGCTTTCCACACATCATTTATGGGTCTCACTATCAAGTTGATCATTCCACATAAAGAAAAGGGGCAAGACAAACACACACTAGTAGCATCTGGTCCATGCATATTTGGCATTTATTACCCATCTCACATTTCTTCTAACAATAACAATAATAAATTCAACAGTCAGGTGCTAGGAACAACGCATTTGGAAAGAACAAATATTTCTAGAAAGCGAGATGGAAAGATATCCAACTGAGACCGTATCCTTCTCTGAGCATTAGGCTAATCACCAACTAAAAAAGCTTCAACTCTAAACTAACAATGAAACAAAAAGTAAGAAGGGGCTCAATTGTATGAAAAGATACTACTTGACGATCCACTACCCGACCGAGCATGCCATGTGTGTTGATTCTGAATAGCCCAGTTCTCCTCATTGAGCTGCAATGAGATCCCTCCGCCAGCATGCGCTTTGTAACATCTACCCTTACTGTGGCCTTGGCAACTACGCCATTTGCTAATTGAAAGGCTCCATGAATATGAAGAAAAAGAAATTGAAAAGAAAAGATTACTGATACAACATTTGTCCTTCTCGATTGCTTTGCTGGAAAAACCAATCTCCTGTACTGAACCATATACAATGACATCCACGGAGAGCAGCATCGAATACAGTACAGATTGCTCAACCCCTTTGCAAGTGGTGCACCATTTGTTTTCGACTTGCACCTTCTTATGGGTCACAACAGATTTCTGGAGAGCATCTCTTCCCAAGAAAATACTTGATAATTTCTCAAAGGCCCCAATCAAATTCCTGTCTTCTAAAAAGGGTCACAGTATTTGCACAAATGATGGTACATCAGCTCTTGGTCCATCAACAGACCGATACATGTACAATGTATTGACATAATCACCAGTCTCACTCCCTTCCTCATCATCCCAACCAATCACTTCCACTACTAGACGGGGCAATTGGCGAGCAATCTCCTGACAACCTTGTAGAGTTACTCTACAAGATGACAGCCAAAGGAACCTCATGTTGTGATAATGGTGTAAACCAGAACGCAAAGCCAAATCTCCAAACGGGCAATCCCTGATCTCTAACTTCTGCAACTTAGGGCAGCCCTCGAGGACATACTTCAGAGCCAAGTCGCTGTTTCCAGCAAAAGCAACTGATAAGGTTCGGACTAGTTTTCCGTATTGCCCAATGTAACTGAAAGCCTTATCAGTCAGTAAACCAGATACAGCGAGTCTAGTAAGCTTCTTACAATTCTTGACAATAGCCCCAAAGCCTTCATCCATTGGTTCACCAGTAACATGGTCAGGCAAGTGCCGACCCATAATGCATAGTCGGAATACCACAAGGTCTGGGCAGTTCTTTGACATAGCTATAACAGCTGCATTTGTCATTCTTTGGCAGAAATATAAGATGGACCGAAGTTTCCTGCAACCCTCAGAAATTGCAAGGAGACCTACTTCAGAAACAGGGGCGTCTGCATCTTCCCGAGCTTCGATAGGGAAAACCCGAATCTCCCGCAGATCCTTACATGTGGCAGCAGCTGCCTCAAGTCCTTCATCACATACAGAATCAAATACCTGAAAGATCAAAATAGAGCTTAATATAACGAGATTACGAAGTACAATAAAGAACATTTAGCAAATTCCAAACCACATACCCACAATACTTGGAGCTTATGGCAGCGGCTGATGACAGATTTGAATTGTTCAGTATTAATGTTTGCAGCAAAGCTGAAATTAAGAGAGGTCAAATTTCCACAAACTGGATAGATTGCAGGCAGATATTCTGGAGCGATTTCCCTGAAACCAGAGAGACAGACAATGGATTTGCAGGCAGCAAATGCTGAAGCATAATCAGGATCGGAGTCATCATTGACCGCTGAGTTGCCAAATGAGCCTGTTCCCAGATTGGTAAGCTGTGGAGCTCGAACCATCAACCGGTACAGCTGTGTAATAGAAACAAACCGATTCAACCTTAGTCTCTTCAAACTAGGTGACCTGATTACTAGCCTCTCCAATGCCTCAAAGTCAATAGGGCATTCAACACAATCAAAGGTCAAAGACTCCAAACACGTTTTGTTCTCAGGGAAGTAGGAAATCCAGTCGACTTCATCGTCCGATACATCAGACTCAATCAGATCAAGCACTCTAATTTGCCTGCAGCAAAAACCTTCCGTTATACACAAGCAAATCACACTACTAGCAATACCAAATAATTCACAACTTTAATTCTAGTGACCTCAAGATATATCATTTAAGTTTCAAATGCAGAAATTAAACAGTTGAACAATAACCGAATTACATAATTAATTCACACACCAGCACACATGAAACACAACTTCTAATAAAAATCTAAACTTTACCATAGTATATCTACACTAGTCAAGCTGCAAATTTCCCATAAAAATCTAAACTTTACCCTAAGATATCTACACTACTTTAACCTGTAAATTTCCCTTAAAAATCTACACTAAACCATAATATATCTACACTACTTAAGCTGTAAATTTCCCATAAAAATCAAAACTTTAGCATAATATACCTACACTAATTAAGCTGTAAATTTCCAATAAAAATCAAAACTTTACCAAAAGGGTATGCAAAAAAAAAAAAAATCTAACCTGCAATCACGTGCAACAATAGCAAGTCCACTAGTCCCAAACCCTTCACAACAGACAAGAACAAGCTCTTTGAAACTAGGGAAACAACGAGCCAACAAAACCAGATCATCATCAGATATGGACATACGTTTAAGGTACAACTTCTCAAGCCCACGGTACGACTCACCCAAAACAGAAGCCCAAGGAGTAAAGTGTGCACCCCAATCTGGTGGAAGCAAACTGAAATCAGCAAACCTAGGTTTCCCTTTAATCGCCACAGAGTTCACCCTTTTGAAACGGGCCGTAACCCGACCCGGAGAAATAGCATAACAGTTACCAATAAACACTTCGGATCTGGTTAAAGCCTCGGTCCGATACCAAGATTTGCTTACGAGGGATGCAGAGTTACGGTCACGGCGATCAGTTAGGAAACAAAGAACGTTTTCTAACACATTTTCAAGAACTTGATCGGCTCCGGCAACGGCGGCGCCGTTTACGCCGCCGTGTGCGGCGGCGTTGAAGCAGCAGTTGCGGGGTTTGACGGCGGCAGCGGTGATGGTGAGATCTGATGGACAAGGACGGTCGTCGTCTTCAGACATCTCTGAAGGATTGTCACTACCACCACTCAACCACTCATGTGAGTGGGTCGGGTGGTTGGGTTAGATTTATTGGAAGTGTTTGTTTCTCTGAAATCTTGAAATGAATAATTTATTTATACACAAAAAAATAATAAACCCCCTTCCCCCTTGAAGTATTAAAATATTTTTTCCAGACCCAGGAAAAGTTGAGGAAGATTGAAAAATAAATTTGTTAAGCAAGATTTTTAGGGGTTGAGATCCAGAGGGTGGGGTGGGGTTGGAGATGAAGTGAATTAGTACTACTGAATAGAGTGAAGTACTACTATGTGACTAAGGTGGGGGGTGGGGGTGGGGGTGGTGGGATTTAGGGGTTGGGTTGGGGTGGGGTGGTAGCATTGGGATTCTCCGATGGCTTCTTAACTCTGTAATAAAATGGTAATGGTAAAGAATGTATATTGAGCCTAACTCAATCCCAAAAGTTAGCTTGTAGGGTGAGTATTGTTCAAGTACATATAAGGAGTCCATGTTCTCATTAACGCACATATAGACCTTGTTAACTAGAGCGTTGATAATATAATTTAGGGGCCCAACATCGGTGAATAAAGAATTGACATGTGTCTGACTCTGATACTAAAAAAGAATATGTTTCCTTGATTGTATTAATCAATAATGTACAATATATATATATAGTAGTACAAGAATATTTAAACTAGATAACTAATCAACCTAATTACAGTAGAAAATATAATTCTACCTAAAATAGGGGACCTAATTACAATATGAAAACAATTCTACCTAAAATAATAGATATACATGTGTAGGCAGATTTGTTGCACGTAATAGGATATGTCAGGTCTCGTGAATATGAGGTACTGCAGGGCCCTAGCCAGGTTACGATAGTGAGTCGAGTCTGAATATGGAGGGCCAAAATCATCGCTGAGCTTGGAATTGGTGTCTACTGACGTGTGGGATGGTTTGCAAGATGTCATACATCCATGGTCAATGATCTCTTTGGCGTACTTCTTCTGACACAGAAATAGGCCGCCAGAATGTCGAGTGACGGAGATGCCCAAGAAATAACTCAGGGCCCCTAGATCCTTCATAGCAAACTCAGAGGAAATGAGAGATATAATGGACCGACGGAGAGCATCAGATGATGTGGTGATGATATATTAATAGGTAAGCCATGTATGTACCCTTGTTGTAGATGAACAGGGAATGATCGGATTTGTTGTGTGAAAAAACAATAGAGGAGACATAATTGGTGAACCGCTGGTACCATGCTCGAGGAGCCAATTTCAGTCCATAAAGTGATTTCCGTAACAGACACGCATAATCCGGATGAATAGGATCCCTGAAACCCATATGCTAATGTATATATACCGTTTCATGAAGATCCCCATGTAAGAAGACATTCTTGACATCAAGCTGATGAATAGGCAAAGATTTGGATAGAGCAATGCTGAGGACGGTCTGGATGGTTGCGGGCTTTACGACCGGGCTGAACGTTTCATCACGGTCCACTCCCACCTGTTGAGACATGACATCACCTACAAGACGAGTCTTGTACCTCTCAAAAGAACCATTAGATTACTTTTTATGTCTAAGAATTCACATAGAACGGATAATGTTAGCATCACGTGGACGGGGTACTAGGTCCCACGTCTTATTATCAATAAGAGCATTATATTCGTCAATCATTGCAGCTTTTCAATTAGGGTCGGACAAGGCATCCTTCAGATTTCGAGGGACAGGGAATGGACAACTGAAACAGATAGGTTAAACAACCGTTTAGGTTTAGGAATTCCGTGCATAGCACATGTTTCCATGGTCCGATAGCGTATATCGGGATGCGGGATGGGAGAGGGATGTGTCGCGGGACTGCCAGGAAGATGTGGAAGGGTAGGGGTGGCGGGACCTGCTGGCCGATGCTCGGTTTGTCGAGACGTGGCTGCGGAATCACCTTAAGGCGGGCTGTTTCGGGCCACCGTCGGCAGAACCGGGTGGGCAGTGTGTCCCGGACTGTCCAAGGTGGGGGCGGGTACCGGGGTCTGGGACGACGGACTATGTAAAAGATGAATTAGAAGAGGGTTCAAGCCATCATCTAGGAAGTCGTAGGAATGCCGATGTGGCGAGTTTATGGAGGCAAAGGGGAATTGAGACTCATCAAATAGGATATGGCGTGAAATAATAATTTTACGGCTTGACAAGTCATAGCACGAGTAACCACAATGATTGGCGGGATAATCCAGAAACACACACGGGAAAGACCGGGGTTGGAGTTTGTTAGTGGTGGGATAGAGAGGATAACAGAGACATCCAAAGATATGCAAGTGTTGGTTGGAGGGGTTCCTACGAAACAGAACTTGAGTGGGGGACCGTTGAGCTAGAGACTTGCTTGAGATTATGTTTAGGAGATAGGTGGCCATGGAGAGTGCGTAATGCCAGAATTGAGGGGGAATTGAGGCGTGAGCAAGTAGGGCACGAATTAGGTTGTTTATGGTTCAAATTTTCCGTTCGGCCTTACCATTTTGGGAGGAGGTGTGAGGGCAGGAAGAACGGAAGGTAAGACCGTTATTAGAGCAAAACTGTTTGAATGGATTATTATTGAATTCCCTATTATTGTCACATTGAAAACATTTAATGTTTTTTTCAACTTGCATTTTTACGAGAGTACTAAATGAGAAAATATTGACTCCTTATATAGACTTGGACAATTTTCACTCTTCGAGTTAGCTTTTGGGGTTAGGTAAGCCCAAAATACATTTTTTACGGCAAGCCTGCAAAATCCAGTGGCTCTCCACACATCTGCTACTTCATTATTTGTTTTCTTTAGCCTTGCTTTTGTCTTTTTCTTTTGGATTTTGGCGTTGTGCCCTTGGGGCTTAGTTTTTTCAAAAAAAAAAAATGAAAATAATTAGGAAAAATTGCCCGTTTGAAATAATTTTGAAGAATATTCTTTACTATTTAAAAAAGAAATCAAATAGTCAAGCGTTCTGTTCGGTAGTTTCTCTTATCAATATTGTTATACTACTCCTTATTATCTGTGGTATCATTTATTTCGATTACCGTATTGTTCTACTTTTTTTTATTTAGCATGAATTCTTCATTATTGTATTTTCATTTCATATTTGATTTTGATATACGTCACTTGAGTCGAGAGTCTATCAGAAATTGTCCATCCTCCTCAACCCCCATTTATAAAATTACATTGGATATGTTATTGTTGTTATATTTTTTTCTCAATTTTGAGCAAAAATTGTTTTTGATTAGTTTTTCTATTATGAGTTTTTGGAAAACTACTTTATTAGGTATTTTATTTTGGGTATCTGATATTGTCTTTAATTTTCGAAAAAAGAAAACATGTAGATTTTTCCAAGCATACGTCTTAATCATATGTGTATACACGTTAGGGGTTAATGCCCAAGCTTGTTTGGTGACAGGGACCCTTTTTCTTTTGGCTATTTGCCTTTAGGGCCACTAAGTTTTTGTTATATTCAAATTTGAAGTAGTAGTTTTTGTGAGAGAATTTTGTTTTAATTTATTCTATCAATCCAAACTTTCACCTTTGGTAACGGTACAATATTTAATAAAGATTCCTACCATAACAACAACACAACAATAACATACCCAATGAAGTCCCACAACGTGGGGTCTGGAGAGGGTAGAATGTACGCAGACCTCACCTCTACCTTGATAGGTAGATCGGTTGTTTCCGAGAAACCCTCGGCTCAAGACAAAGTACAAGCACAATCAAAGCAAGAAAATAAGTCATGCTAGCGCATTCTGAAAAAGAAGCAGTAACTAATGCAGATACATAAGATAAATAATGTACATTAAAGAACACATAGCAGTAGAAATAAAATGCTACTATAAAGTACTACTGCGCCTACTAGTATGATAGTCTAAGTGGGCCTACAATAATAACACTACAATTACCAGTTTGTAAGCGTAAGTAGGGCTACGTTCGACTATCTACTACCCTAATTCGTGTTCTCCACAACCTATATCTAAGATTATGTCTTCGGTAAATTGCACATGTGTCATACCCCGTTTAATCACTTTTCCCCAATATTATTAACAAAATATCATGTAAAAAATATAACACGGAGGAGAACATAAACCCTTACCTCTTATTCTATGGTGGTTTGCTAGTCGACTGCTAAAGATAATCAACTAGTCAACATGATCTAAAGGAGGAAACGGAATTCCTATCTATGATGATCTAGGAGAGGACTCCTCCCAATTACAAAATCTAGTGAAAGTAAATACGGAAGGCTCTTCCATGAGAAAATTTTAATTAAAAGTGTACGATAAATACTAAATAAAGATATATTTGTGCTTCAAAAAAATTATTCTACTCCTAAATAGTATTCCCTCCATTTCAATTTATGTGAATTTATTTGACTGAAACTGACTTTAAGAAAAAACTAAAAAAAGTTAAAACTTATGATTTTAAATATAACATAATATTTAAGCAGTTATAAAAATTATTTAAACTTGTGATCTTAAGTATGTTATAATATATGAAGCTATAAAAACTTCTCATTAATGACAAAATAAAAGTTTAACTTAAATTATTCCAAACTTTAGAAACGCATCATTCTGTTTTAAATAGACGAAAAAAATAAATTCACATAAATTAAAATGGAGGAAGTTCTAATATATGTTTTCCTCTATTAAATTTTACACTTTCACATGTTCAATTATTGATTTACATTTATACACCAATTGTTTTGAGAAAGTCAATTAACACTGTTATGGTAATTAACTTTGACTCCTATGATAATTTACTTGGAAAAAGCAATGAATTGGAAAATAATTTGAGAAAAAATGCATTGTTTGAAATATTTTTTGAAGAATATTCTTTACTTTTTGTAAGAGGTTATTGGCGTTTGGATTTGATTTTAGTTTAGTTTTCTATTTGTAAAAATTGTCTGTTTGGTTAGCTTTTACTAAAATGAATTCTTGAAAAACGTTAGTATAAGGTGTTTTATTTTGAGCATTTCATGTTGTCTTTAATTTTCCAAAGGAAAAAACATGTAGGTTTAATTTTTGAATCCAAATTTTGTTAATAAATCAAAGTACTTGATCTTTGTAATAAATCAAACTTGAATATATCACCGTATTAAAGAAATTCTATATAAATCATGCTTAATGTAATAGGAAGTGATTGATGAACAATGTTTATGCTCTATTTATGTTTATTATTATTTTGGATAGTTTTAAGAATTAGGGGTAAAAATCATATTTCATATTTTAAAGAAAAAGTACATTCCAACAACTAAATATTATTTGCAAAATCTATGACCAAACACAACTTCAACTTTAATTTTTTTTAAAAAAAGTGAAATTATTTTTGATTTCTATGGCCAAACCCTACTAAGAGTTTTTAGACATTTCACTAACTAAAACTAAAAGTAGTTTTTGCTTACATGTTCCGGACAGATTCTATTTATGGATAGGATTGCAAAATTATTAAGTTAAATGACTCTGTAAATTACTTAAAACCACGGATTGTTTCTGCAATTTTCACTTCCTCCCAAGGAAATATACACAAGGAAACAAGAAAGGAACCGCAAGGGTAGCCAAGTTTGTGTAGCAGTAGAGCGCGAGACCGTAAGGTCACGAGTTCGATCCCCTGCATAAACCTTCTTGGTTGAGCCTGTCATACATGGCTTGTCAAGTGTGGTTAATCGGCTGACGTGGTTTGCAAGCTATTGCGTCAGTCCGGAGTTTACCCTGTGCGCACTCGAGAAAGTAGCGGCTGCGGGTTCCTTCGTAAAAAAAAAAAAAAAAAAAAAGAGGAAACAAGAAAGGGAAAAGGGTGTGTTGAAGACGGTATCCAAATGCAAGTGGATTTCATTACACCCACCCACTTATGTTGAGAAATTGTAGCCTTTCTCTTCCTCACCTTGTATATTTTGAAGTTTGAAGTTCAAGAGGAGAAGGAACTACCTGAACTATTTAAAATAAGTTAAATTTATTTTTTTTATTATGTAAAATTACGTTCTCTTTTGGCTAAAGGTGCTCTCCAATTAGTCAAATAATTTTTAAAAAATCATTCCTACTAATCGTTATTCTAAAAAAAAAAGAAAGATCGATTTTACTCTTGAACTATTCGAAATGAGGTAATTTTGCACTCCATTTCAATATAGCTATATTAAAATCAATGTTGTTCTTTTGTGTTTTACAGATTTTTTGCAGTGGAAATTGTTAGTGCCCAAAGGCAAGCATATGTTAATTAAAGGAAATAGGAGATATAAATAAAAATGAAAGATTGACATGTAGGATCATATGCATATGTACCCACATCTTTATTTAAAATCAAATGATATAATCACATCTTTTGAGAATTCTCTTGTGTAAAGGAGTGTCGGGATTGAGAGCGCAATAGTTAACACATTTGACTTGGGTAAATACTAGTATATAAGTTTTTACTTCGTTAATATATATAATTTTCTGTTAATTAGGTTTACATATTTAGAATCTTCATAAAGATTAAAATAAATAACTTCTTAAAGAATATTTCAGAAGATTATAATTATAAGAGAATCCACTTAGCTTCTTAAATTATAATAAACTGTCAAAATTATTTTATAAATTTGCTAGTAATAATTTTAATAATTGTCCGAAGCGCGAAAAGTACACTAGTAAAGTACTCCTTCCGTCCCGAAATACTTGTCTTCCTTACTAAAAATATTTGTCTCAGAATATTTATCGTTTTACTTAACCAAGATAAAATTAAATAGTTTTTCCCCAATTTATCCTTGTATTAATTACATAATTGATGGAATTAGCATAGATAAATAAGTAAATATTTATTTAGGAGAGATAACATGATGAAATATGCTAAGAGGATCAAATAGTCAAAATATTATCCTTAAAAATGCTTTCTTAAGAGTCGTGTAAATAAAAAATGCGACAAGTATTTTGAATGGGGAGTATTAAATTCACTTATTTATTACAACTACTTAAATAAATAAATAAATGTTTTATTACTATTATTACTTTAGTAATCCAAAAGTTAAATACCACTCCCAAAATTGAGGGAAATGAGTGGTTTCAAGATGTGTGTCCACGCGCCATTAGTGGTGCAGGGGAAAAGATTTTGACGGCATTTGATTCTTTTATATATATATACACGTATTGTATGGTCACTTACATATTAAGTGTAGGGGTGGGCGTATATCGGTTCAGTTCGATTTAGTATAAAAAAATATGAATTGAATAAAAATTAGTTTTTTAAAATAAAAATCGAATCAAACTTTTAAAAAAAAAACTGATATATCGGTTAATATCTGTTTTTTTCAATTCAAATATAAAGTCCAAATGATTTATGTTTTTTTAAACGTCAACAACAAATGCAACAACAGATTAGTAGCAACAACAACAATCAATTTTAACAGGAACATACATAGACTGTTTTTTTAAACAACAAACAAAGTTTAAAGACGAATTTCAAACTGTTTTCAAAGAAGAAAAGATAGTAGGCAAGAACAACAATGAAATTCAAGATAGTTTCAAAGAAGAACAACATCAACAGAAATTCTGGCAACAACAACATCAAATTCCAGCAACATCATAGGAATTTTAGCAGTTTCAGCTGCTCCAGAACATCAAAAGGAATTTCAGCAGTTTCAGAAGAAATTCCAGCAACAACAATAACATCAAATTTCAGCATCAACAACAACAACATCGTTTCTGCAGCTAAAAATACTTTCATCAGCAGCCAAAAATAAACTAAGACTACTTATGAGTCAAATATAGATAGATACTAACAACAAAAACTAATTTGAAGGATTCTAGATTTGAGAACTTTACCATTATGACGTCAATATCAATCCATTGTCAAGTTCTCAACTGCTTGTGTTTGTTCTATTTCTTGTGATTGCGATACGATTGAAAATTTCTCAAAGTCTACATACAATTTGCCGAAGCGTCAATATAAGAAAAAAAATGTTAAAGTATAATCATTCTATTAAAAAGTAAAAATAATATATAAAAAATAGTATTGTTACCCAATTCAACATCTTCATAAAACTCAGTTTCTTCTTCGATTGGTTGTACAATTTGTTCTCCTATAAGAGTTGAGCTAAACCAATTATGTGCAAATTAATGCTTCAACTGTCTTATGAGTTAATGTACTCCTAAAAGGGTCAAGAATGCGCCCCCTCCGTGCAAAATGCCGATTCGGAAGCCACGGTAGACACATGAATTGCCAAAATATCTTTGGCAATCTTTGACAAAGTCGGATACCTAGACGAATACATCTTCCACCAACTCAAAAGATCAAAATTCGGATCATTAGGACTTTCATTCCGCTCTGATAAATATTTCTCAACATCATTCTTCACCCCGAAATTATCATTTTCAGTTACCTTCATCTTTTTAAATAGTTGAAAAGGATCAATTGATTCATTTCTACTGTTGCCACTATCACAAACTTCACTTAACTGAGCAATTGAACTACTACCCACATCACTATTTGGGCTAACATCATATAACTTTTAAATAACCATAACAACAACTCTTTAATATCAGCTTTAATTTCATCAACCTTCCTACTATCAAATATACTTCTAAAGCACCAGTTTATAAATTCAAATTTACACCGAGGATTAAGCACATTTGCTAAAATTAATAGCTTGTTCACATTTTCTATAGAAGTACCCCAATATTTCACAAATTTATCTCTCATGCCATTAACAATTTTTTTCACCAATAAATCAGTAGATTCCGATAGTGAGCTAAGATGAAGATAAACTTTCCACAACTCATTCAAAAAATCAGTAGAAGTCACACATTTTGTACTGTTGAATTTTAATGTCACATCATAAAAAACTGATAAAAATGTACTAACCTCTTAGAATTATCCCAATCCACAAAAATTGGAGGCCCAATCCTTTTTCTTCCATTCTCATCTTCGTTAAACCAACTTTTGTAGTGGCCATCGTCCTCCTCTAACCTATCAAACGCTTTTTCAAATATCATAGCTTTGTCCAACATTAAGTATGTCGAATTCCACTTGGTTGGCACATCCAAAACCATAAGTCCCTTATATGATATTTTCTCTCGCTCAACACATGTCTTGAATTTTTGCAACCTTGTCGGAGAAGATCTTACATACTTTACCGCATTACGAATAGCAGCTATTGAGTCCTTCGCTTCTGCCAACTCATCCTGAACAATCAAGTTCACTATATGTGCAGCACACCTCATATGCATATGATCACCATTTAAAATCATCGCCTTAGGACTCCAATTTGTCAGTTTCTTCTTCACATAAGCAATTGCAACTTGATTAGCACTTGCGTTGTCCACAGTAATTGTGAATAGCCTATAAATACCCCAATTCAATAAGCATTTCTCTAAAATCTTTCCAATATCATCTCATTTATGATTAGAAATTGGTGTAAAAGCAAGTATCTTTTTATGCAACACACACTCACAGTCAATAAAATGCCCAGTTATTACCATGTAGCTACTAATTTGAATTGATGTCCATGTGTCTGTTGTAATACAAATTCTCTGATGGTTTGAGTTCATGATTCTTTTAATCAATGCCTTCTCAGTCTGATGCAACTGAAGAATATCCCGTGCAATCGTTCTTCGTGAAGGCACCACAAATCTGGGACAACAAAGCCTCATATACTCCACAAAGTTCTGACTCTCCACAAATCTAAAAACTAACTCATCTTTAATAATCAATTTCACAAGTGCGGCTCTACAAGCCTCTTGATTAAACCTCACAAATACAACTTTATCATTGTCCTTACCCTTGTCACGAGTTAATACTTTTTTATTCTTATCCTCTTCAAGCTTTGATTTCTTATACACTTTGCATCTAGCCAAGTGGTTCCTTAAATTAGTTGTCCCAACTAACGAGCTATCGCAAGCATAATCTTTTCGGCAAAAATGACATTTGGCTTTCTTTCCTCCAGGTAACTTATTAAAAAAATTCCAAACTTTTGATCTCAATTTTCCATCGTCGGTTCGTTTCACCACTTTTGTTCCATCATCCAAAATGTCTTACATTCTACAATATTAGAGAGTTCATGAGCATTTTGTCAAATACACCATGAATACAAAACATCAAATAAATGTTTCGACAAACATGATTCAAACAAAGCATGAAACATATGAGAATAATTAGAAAGGTAAAGAACTAAAATTAGTATCATTATGAAACTATAGATTGAATATGCTTCATTCTTTACATAAATTACTTTAGTAACTTCATTTTATAATTCAGACAAATGCTTCGACAAACATGGTTCAAACTCAAACAAAACATGAAACAGATGAGAATAATCAGAAAATTAACATAACAAACAACCTAATAAGCTAATACACAGTCGAACATGACTTTAACAACATCAGAGAATACAAAACGCCTAATTCATAGCTTCTCTATAATGTTTCGACAAACATGGTTCAAACAAAGCATGAAACAAATGATAATCAGAAAATTAACATAATACACAGTCTAATACACAATCGAACATCACTTTAACAACATCAATGAGACAATGAATACAAAACACCTAATTCATAACTTCTCCATAATTGTTAACAAACTATTATTACAGATTCATTTTAAAGAAAAAATGACTTTAAATCTCACAACAGAAAGGTAAAGAACTAAAATTAGTATCATTATGAAACTATAGATTGAATATGCTTCCTTCTTTACAGAAATTACTTCAGTAACTTCATTTTATAATTCAGACAAATGCTTCGACAAACATGGTTCAAACTGAAATAAATCATGAACCATATGAGAATAATCAGAAAATTAACATAACACACCACCTAATACACAGTCGAACATGACTTTAACAACATCAGTGAATACAAAATGCCTAATTCATAGCTTCTCCATAATGTTTCGACAAACATGGTTCAAACAAAGCATGAAACAGATGAGAATAATCAGAAAATTAACATAACACACAGCCTAATAGGCTAATACACAGTCGAACATGACTTTAACAACATCAGTGAATACAAAACGCCTAATTCATAGCTTCTCCATAGTGTTTCGACAAACATGGTTCAAACATAGCATGAAACATATGAGAAATCAGAACGAGAGAAAGAAATGAGTAAAGGGATCACATTACCTTTTATGGTGGCACTGGCAGTAACGGGATGTCGGTTCATCTGATGAAACTTTGAGTACGAGTCTTCGAGAGAAAGAAATAGAAATCGAGCAGAAGAGAAAAGATAAAAGAGGCAAAATTATTGATTCTCTGATGAAGCTTGAAGATTTATGGGTTAGGGCTTGAAATCGATTTGATTAACTATTGAAGCTTGAAGATTTATGGGTTATGGCTTGAAGAGAAATCGAAATCGAGCAGAAGATTTATGGGTTAACTGTTGATTGTTGAATGTTGATTCTCTGATAATCGAAATTGATTTGGTTAGAGAAATCGAAATAGAATCGAGCAGACGCGTACCGAAATTGACTCGGTTAGGAATTAGGGTTAACTGGTTAGGGATTTAATTTATATAGGGGTATGGTTAATTATAAGAATAATCCCAGTTTTTCAGTTCGGTGTATCAATAAAAAAAATGAACCGAATCAATTTAAAAATTTTGCACCGGTTTTTGCTGAAATCAGTTTTATAACCATTTTTTATCCGAACCAAATCGCCGATTCGGTTCGATTTTTTCAGTTCTCCGGATTTTTTGCCCATCCCTAATTAAGTGCAAGAAATTTTAAAAAAGGAGACAACAAAAACTGTAGTGAAAGAAAAAAAAGAGAGATGGTGGAATGTTACTGAATGTGACCTTTCCTCGCAAGCATGCTTAGAGATGGCAATGGATCTTGGACCCGGTCTGGATCCGGTGGATCCAGATCCGTTTTATAGGATATGGATCTTCAAAATTTGGACCCGACGGATCCGGATCGGACCCGGATCCATTTCTGACGGATCGGATCTGGATATGGATCTTGTATTTGAAATCCGTATCCGGTCCAGATCCGACCCGTGGATCCATTTTTTATTAAATATATTCATAACCTAGAATGTAATTTTATAAGTATTTTCTTAAAATTGCTAAGCACATCCTTGCAAGTTTAATTCTCAAAACAAGTTTAATTTATCCCCGCGTTAACTCAAAAACTCAAAAATAAATAGGTAACTTCGATAATAAAATCAATGTTATATTAGTGAATGACTAATATCTCCATAGACAAGTAGTTAAAATTATATTCACTTCATTTGTGAAGATTCCAAGCACATGCAAGTTCTGCATTGTGGAAATACTAGTCAGCATTTTCCACAACTATTGTCATTGTCCAACATTTTCAATTAATAGCTCACAATCAAAACGAGACAACGAACAAAATATCTCATATGAACATTTCAAAATTGAAACACAGTAAACTGTTAGCTAAGTAAAAATCGTTTGTCAGTTTAAAAAAAATCTTAGCAAGACAATTTTTTTTACATGTGGATTCAGATCCGATCCGTGGACTCGGTGGATCCGATGGATCCGGATTTGGATCTGATTTTTATGGACCCGACGGATCTGGATCCGGATCTGGATTCAGGTATGAAAATCGGATCTGGATCTGGATCTAGTAGGATCCGGTCCAGATCCGATCCGTTGCCATCCCTAAGCATGCTATAGTATTACAAACATTTTCTTTCTGTCCTGTTTTGGATTCAATTGTTTTATTTTGTTCTTCCCTTTTTCTTTGTGTTAAACAAACATATATATATATATATATATCACAATTTATGTGAGGTTGTGTCTATTAGGTGGCCATCATAACATGCTTAATTCGTTCACTATAACACAAGCTTTTTTTTGCCTATTCCGGACAAAGGGCCAATGCAATTGACAAGTCGAGCAAAAAGAAGAGCGTCTTAAATTCTAGAATCGAGAAAAGTTTAAGATCACTTAGTTAAAAATAAAATTTTAAGACTAACTGTGAAATTAATGAAGAAGAACCATGCATTGAGCTTGGAGCTCAACAACGGTGATCGACATTGAAGAGAGAAATGGGCTCGAAGAAGAAAATATCTTTGTATTGAATTGTTGATGATCTGTTACAAGACTTGAGATATTTGTAGTTGTAATCTGACATAATTAGACAGCTATATATAGCTAATCATTAGCCCAATTAACAAACTAACCACCTCTAACTAACTTCATAACTAATTGTTGGAACTCTCCTGATATACAACTTATTTTAACACTTTCCCTCAAGCTGGTGGATCAAACACATCAATAACCCCCAACTTAGATAAGAGAAAATGATGTTGAGCCACTCCTAAGCCTTTGGTCAACAAATCTGCAAGCTAAAATTCGGTGTTAAGGTAAGTTGGTTTGATAGGTCCATATTTGAATTTCCCCTGACAAAATGGCAATCTATTTCAATTGCGCACATGAAAAATGGGGTTAACAGCTATTTGGACGGTTGTTTTACTATCACAAAACACCTTGATTGGAAGCACAACTTCGACCTGAAGGTCTTTGATCAACCATGTTAACCAAACAACCTTAGAGACTGCTAAAGTCATGGTCATGTACTATGCTTTTGCTGAGCTTCTACTAACTGTATGATGCTTCTTTGATTTTCATGAAATAAGTGATCCACCTAGTTGAATTGCAAAGCCAATTACTAATTTTCTTGTGTTGGGGCAAAAAGCCCAACCTGAATCACAGAAAATAGACATTTTTGTAATAGACTATCTGCTCAATAACACTTCCAAACCAGGTGACCTTTTTACATACTTCACCACCCTTAGAGTTGCATCCCAATGTGACTTCTTGGGAAGTTGCATGAACTGGCTTAACACTAGTACAATAAAACATATATCTGGTCTTGTAATGGTCAAGTATATCAGCTTTCTAACCAGTTTCTGATAGCAACCTGCATACCTCTAAAACTGGATCATCAAATTTCCAAATGTTGAATCATATTCCATAGATGTCAACTTGAAATTTGCTTCTAGATGAGTAGAAGATGGTTTTGAACCACTAAGTCCCATTTCAGCAATCAACTCAAGAGTATAATTCCTCTCATTAAGTAGAATTCCATGTTGGGATCTCATTACTCTAATTCCAAAAAAGCACTTTATGATATCCAAATCTTTCACCTTGAACTGACTATGCAAGTATTCTTTAGTCTCAGCAATCAAGTCCACATCCTTGCTTGTTATAAGGAGATCACCAACATAGACTAAGACAATCACTAACTTCCTTTCATGCTTCTTTGTGAACAGTGACAATGAGTGTTCATACATGCTTTTGTGAATATCTTGCTTTCACCAAGGCTGTGGTGAATTTGATGTTTCAGTATATTGATGTTTGTTTCAGTCTATATAATAACTTCAATAATTTGCAAACTCTTATCTCCCTTGTCTATGAAACCCTCGTGTTAGAGATATGTATACCTCTTCTTCTAAATCTCCTTAGAAAAATGCATTGTTGACATCCATCTGAAACAATTTCCAGTCATAAGCTTAACTATGCTAATCATTATTCTAACAGTGACCATCTTTGTCACTAGTAAGAAGGTCCATGATAATTCATACCTTCTATTTGTGTGTACCCATTTGCCACTAGCCTCACCTTGTACTTGTCTACTTTTCCATTGGCCTTTAGCTTCACCTGTGAATTTGACTCATCAAGCTTGAAGGGGAACATTGACTCTCTAAGATTCACATCTCTATTGATGAACAACCAACTTAAAGACCAAGTCATATAATCTATATCCCTGTTGTGTCTCTGAGTAGCCAATCAAGATACCTTTCATTTCTATTGGAGCAAATTTGTCTCATCTAGGTAAAACACTTGCATAGCAAAGACAACCAAAGACCCTTAAATGATCTAAAATTGGTGTTTTTTCAAATAACAGCTCATACGGACTTTTACCACCTAAAACTTGAGAAGGCAACTTATTGATGAGATACACAACCATTCTTACACAATCTCTCCAGAAACATATTGGAACTCCACCTTGAAACCTCGAGGCTCTAGCCACAAAAGTATGAGTCTATGTTTCCTACTATAATTCCATTCTATTGAGAAGTATATGGACAACTACTTTGATGAATTATTCCATGTGATGTAAGTAAATCAACACACTTAGAGTTAAGTTTTTTTTGTTTCATTATCTGATCTAAGCACTTTGATATTACAACCAAACCGATTCTTTGTTAAGCATAAGAAATATTAAATTACAGTAAACACTTCACATTTAGATTGTATGAGACAAACCCAAGTATATCTGATAAAATCATCTATCATAATAATAAATTATGATCTTCTATCATATGTAGACTTCTTATAATGTTCCCAAAGATCTAAATGAACAAGGTTGAAACTAGTATCAATCTTACTTTCACTAGTAGGAAACTTCAACCTGTGATGTTTTGATAAGGAACAGACTTCACAGAATTCTTGTATGCTATGATACTCTTTCAGTTTGAGTGAAGAGATATGTTGCATTACTCGTACTAAAGGATGACCCAGTCTCATGTGTCAAAATTGTCCATCTTTATTGTTTGTCACTAAAGAGTTGCTTACTGTTGGTGTTCTTATTGGAACAAGATACTGCAAAATGTACAATTCATCCCCCTCTCTATCAATCCCCATTATCTTTCCATTGAAGAGGCCCTGAAATACATAAAAATAATCTACACAACACAGTTCCTTTGTAATTTTTTAGACTAATAAAAAGTTGAACTTGAAATCTGGTACATGCAACACATTATGAATTGCGCGTCCACTTAAAAGTATTGCACTTCCTAAGTGTGTTATTTATGATTTTTCAACATTTGGTATTTGTACTTTATTACTTTGTTGTGCCCCTAGTCTACTAAGTGTAGTCAGAAGCTTCTTGAAGGGTGTAATATGGTGTGATGCACCTAAATGTACTATTCATTTATATGCTACAGCTTTAGACAATAGAGAAGTAATACATGCCATGTTAGATGCCTATTTTGTTGAACCATAGTCATCTAGCTTGTTCAACACATCTTGATATTGCTGAAGTCTGAACAATCCTCCATTTTTGTTGCCTGATCCACTAGACTCTCTTGTGCTATCAGCTGTGGTTGAATTAGCTAAGGTTTTAACCTGAGTTGACTGTGCACTCTTCTTTTTGCTTTTGAAATCAGGAGGATATCCCACAATCATGTAACATTCTTATGTTCTATGTCCTTTGTAACCATATTTTCCACAATGTGCTTCTCCTTACATTCCTTGAATTGGATTTTTTGTATTTGTATGAGTCTTTCATGCTAGCATTGTTAGTGGTTCTCTTTGTATATTAGTAACTCCTAGAGATCTTTGACTCTCCTCTTGTATAGTGACTGCATATGCTTTATTTGCTATTTTTTAATTCTTTAGCCAATATATTACTCCTTATATTGCTATAACTCTCATTCAATCCCATAAAGAACTGTATTATCTATGTGACTTGAGATGATCTGTGTAGTGTTTCGATTGGTCACAACATGGTGGTAAAGGCACATCTAACTCATCTCAAAGTACTTTCATCTTTAAATAATAACTTGTAACTAAGTCACTTTCTTGCTTCAGATTTATAATTTCTAAACACGAGTGATAGATTCTTGTAAGATTTGACCTACCGAATCTCTCCTCAAATTCTTCCCAAATTTTTTCACACTACCAACATAAAAAATACTAGGTATTAATTCACTAGAAACAATACTATCTATCCATGAAAGTACAATTGAATCACATTTCTCCCATAGTTCTTCTAAATCCCCTTTGTACTTGCTTTTGATCTCTGGTCATGTAAGTTTAGTTGGAATCAATATCAATATCGGTACATCTGAAGCCTGTAGAACAATGGGTGATGATGATCGATTGTGATTGTTACCTCTTCTGCCATGATTTTTCAACCTTCAATTGCTTCTGCTCCAGTGGATTTTTGATTCACGGATGTTAGTCTTAGGACCTCCGCTTTGATACTATGTGAAATTAATGAAGAAGAATCATGCATTGAGCTTGGAGCTCAACATGTTGATCGATATTGAAGAGAGAAATGAGCTCGAAGAAGAAAATATCTTTGTATTTAATTGTTGATGATCTGTTACAAGACTTGAGATATTTGTAGTTGTAATCTAACATGATTAGACAATTGTATTACAACATGATTAGACAGTTGTGTACAACTGTCAACTAATGATTAGCCCAATTAACAAACTAACCATCTCTGACAACCTCTAGCTAATTTCATACTAACTGTTGGAACTCTCCTGATATACTCGATATACTCCATTGATATACAACTTATTTTAACACTAACACCGATAATAGCATATACCTGATAAAAAAAAGAAATTGACCTCTACAAAAACTCATTTTATTAAGGTCTCTTTATGACCTAAAGGACTCTTTTAAAGTGGATTAAACTTTTATTTTTATACTAAATAGAGTATTGTAAATCTAAAAGAATTGACACAGAGATAGTACAGTAGATTAAAAAATGGATATGGTCATTCACTACCAATTCTTTTTTTCAATTCACAACGATG
Source organism: Anisodus tanguticus (assembly GCA_034509755.1). Lineage (NCBI taxonomy): Eukaryota > Viridiplantae > Streptophyta > Magnoliopsida > Solanales > Solanaceae > Anisodus > Anisodus tanguticus. The sequence continues at coordinate 9,771,130 of CM067553.1, read as the reverse complement.
AGCCCTAACCCTGCTGAACGTAACTCTCTAACCCATCTTTAATTTGTATTGGACAGACCGGAGTCTTTATTCCCATCCGATAAGCCTTTTAGAAACTCAACTCCTTTAAATCCCCTCAACAATATTGTCCTTCACTCGTGCTTTCATGGAACAAAGAAACTAGAAGCATGTCGTTAATCTTTCATAGGTGTGGATGAGAAAGAAAAAAGTCTTATAGACTTCCACTTGAATGATTGATATCTATAAGAAGTAATAATTATCGTACAATTAACAACTTTCCTACTCAAGTGAAATGATACATTAAGTAAATTCTTTAATTTAGATAAGGAATTCACTCTAAAAACTAGTCTTATATAATTTTATTCAAAGAACTCGTTGTTCTTAGCGAGAAATGTGATAGTTCAGTTAAAAAGAGAGACATTTCAGTCATCTGCAAGTAGAAATTAAAATAAAAAGTGTATTATATCTGCTAGCCTTTTTTCTTGTTGTGGTTTTATTTCCTGCCAAGTCAAGTTAGCTCATTATAGGGGCATTCTTTTTTTCTGGAAAAAAGAAGCTTAAGTTCTTCCTTTAAGATAGCTTTTTTTCTTCCCAGTTCTTTTAGCTATGTTGTCCGTAGTGGCGGATCCATGATTTTAATATCGTGGGTGATGACCTTCCATTAACATAAAGTTGATATTGATCATAAAATATAAGTGCAATTATTTGAGCACAATAATAAAAAATATCAAACTAGAAAATATTTAAAAAAAAGGTTAAAAACTAAACGAAAAAGTGAACAAAAAAGGTTTTTAAAAAAGAGTAATATATAGTGGAAAAAAGAAGAAGTCAGCGGGAAAAAGAAGAACGAAGAAACATAAAAAATTTTAAGTTAAACCAAGTTAAAATAAAAGTCAGCAAACTAAAAGGAAAGCTAATAAATAAAGTAAAAAAAAAAAAAGAACAAGTGCTATGACTTTATCTGTATCACTGTGTGGAAGAAAAAGAAGGACAAAAGTCGAGAAAAAAGAACTTGTCTCACCAAGAATCGAACCTCCCCCATACATGGGTCTCCAAATCAAGCTCTCAACCAATGCACCCAGACAAACTATTGATTGGTGGGTGCTATCGAAATTACATAACAGAATATGAAATTCCTATATAAGGATATATAGTTTCCGTCCGGGTCAATGGGTGCTCGAGCACTCGGACCATTACATGTGGGTCCGCCCCTGGCTATCCGTGATAGCTAGGCAAAATTCAGGTTATATCAGAGCATAGTACTTCCTTGCGATTTAGTGAGGGCTCTATAGAAAAGATTACTGCTCATACAAAAAGAGCAGGGCTATACTATATTGTAAAAATCTCCCATAACCCAGCTAAAACAATGAGTCTGTCATCTTAGGGATTATATTGTAAAGAATCAGAATAATAAACTAATTAAGCATGCTCAAATTAAACATTTAAAACAGTTTAAGCAAGCGATCGAAGAACTTAACTAAATATTTGTGACCACCACTAGAGTCATGCTTATATTAACAACAACATACCAAGTGAAATCCTACAAAGTGGATCTGGAGAGGGTAGATTGTAAGCAGATTTTATCCCTCCCTTGTATCTGTTTTCAGTGGACCCTCTGCACAAGGACAAGCAACTCAAATCAATGTAAGCACGCAATCGCAAAATAAACTCTTCAGAATTCAAAACATACACATTGAGATAGTCTTCTAATTAATTTTTTAAGTTAATAAGAATGACATCACGAGTATATCAAAGCAGACGATAGACATTTCATCAAACACATAAAGTACAATTATACGATAAACTTGTCCCTCTTATGTACTTAAAAAATCTCACCGTAATAAATTCTTCAAACTCGTTTAACTTATCAATTGTCTCATAATATGCTTTAATTTTCTTGAAACATGGTAGTTATGGAAAACATGGTAATGTGTAAGATTATCATTTACGTTGATACTTGACGTCACTTTGCTAATCTCAAATAGACTACGTGAAATATAATATAGTTTTAACTTCAAAATTCAGAGGTTAATTTATGATGCATCAATTTCTAAAACCTTAGTATTCTCATTTTTGCAGACTTGAAATGTGGAAATACACTAAGATCTCAAGGATTTTCCTATTGCGATTCTACCCAAAAATATCAACTTATTAGGGTTACGAAATTACCATGATTTCGATGGAACTCTTCAATGAAGAATGGGTCTTCAAATCCCTTTGAAGGCCTAATGCCTATATAGTGGCATGCAATGAATCTACAACCATAGTTATAACTTAAGTAATTGGGATATTACAATGGTGAATAAGTTAAATACTACTGTAAAAGTCTAATATACAAATACATGCATGCATTTATTGGTAAGGTGTAAGAGGAAAATGTTTATCGTATCACAATATACCATATTATTATTAATGATGATCTCACTCAAGATTTAGTAAAACTTCAATGATGAATTTAAGAAGTGAAAAATACAGTTACAACAAGTAAACTGTTAAATAAGGTAATATACCCGTGATATACACTGAATATACATCAGTATATATCACAATATACAGAAGCAGTAAAGCAGTAGCAGTGGACAGTTACTGGCCCAACAGCCTGAGGCCCATTACGGGAGCAGTGGCTGTCCAGCCCATCACGGGCAGTGGCTGAAATGGTATATTAGGAAAGTATATTTTGTGTATATTGTAGTGTATTTGTTACCTAAGTTAGGATATACACTTACCATAATTAGGATATATACACGTACTATAATTGTATAGTTAGAATTATGGTAGAATAAGGTTTTAGGAATAGAATAGGAATATGATTCTCCTATTTTGTAACTTGTATATATATATATATATCTATTCAATTAATGAAAATAATCAAGGGGATTATTTCTTTCATGGTATCAAGAGACTAGGTTTTACAAAAAAAATTCTCTCCCAAAGTTTTTTGGACCATTCTCGGCCGAGAACCCCAGCCCCCCCCTCGGGTTTCTCTTCCAAAATTCGTCTTCCGCTATCAAAAACCTCTCTTAAATTTCCCTTCCTTCTTTGTTCTTTCACGATGTCTAAGAACAATTTTCATCCTGCCCTCATGGTTTCTAACGTCAAGAACAGTATCCCTATTGTCCTTGAGATGGAAAAAGTCCAATATGCGACGTGGGCGGAGTTGTTTAAAATTCACGCTATCTCCCTTCAAGTTCTTCATCACATCATTCCTCCCGCTAGACCTCTTCCTGCGGAGGATCCCGAGTTATGGATTACTCTTGATGCTATCGTTCTCCGGTGGATCTACGCCACTATTTCGGTTGACCTTCAACAGACGATTATTGAGCCGGATACCACGGCTATGGCTGCCTGGAATAGATTGCGTGACATATTCCAAGACAACCAACATTCACGTGTTGTCACACTCGAGCAGAATTCTCTCTAGTTCGAATGGACGAATTTCGAACGTTTCGCATATTGCAAGAAACTAAAGGAGTTGGCGGATCAACTCCGGAATGTTGGCGCACCGATAACTAATAATCGTCTAGTTCTACAGTTGGTTGCCGGTCTTTCAGAGGCCTATAATGGTGTTGGAACTCTCCTTCGCCAAAGCAACCCTCTTCCTGACTTCTATCAAGCCCGCTCTGTGCTTACTTTGGATGAAGCCGGTTTGGCTAAAAAGGCGGCTACCGGAGCAAGCCCCGTCGTCATGGTGGTGTCCTCTCCTAGTTCTTCGGGTTTTGTTAATAATTCAGGCCAAAACCATAATCATGGTGGCGACAAGAATAATCGCAAGAATAATAACAAAAACCGTGGGGGCAAACGCGGCGGTTCCGGTGGTCAGCAAGCAGGCGGTGGGTCCCATCCAGGGAACAGTGGCCCACCACCCCCCGGGCCCGGCGGTGGGGGCGGGGGCGGTGGGCCGGGGCAGCAGCCCTTACAATTCGGCGACCAATTCCGGCGGACGGTGGGGTGCGGCCAACGATTCGAGCCCAAACAGCCACACGGCCCAACGGTGGCGGCCCATCGGCTGGCCCAAAGCGATAGCCGACGGCCCAGCTCCATCACGGACAAGAATTCTTGGGCCTCGACCTCCGCAAGCCCATCATGCAGCATGCCCCACTCAAACCGATATTGAGGCCACGATGCACACACTGGGGCTAACTCAACCAGACCCAAATTGGTATATGGACACCGGGGCCACTACTCACATGACTTTCGAATCAGGTACTCTCTCATCTTATTCCAATTTGAGCACCTCTCGGGGGATAATTATTGGTAATGGTAGTTCTATTCCAATTCTAGGGTATGGTCAGAAAACGTAGTCCCCCCCCCCAATCCACCCCTTCTCTTGAAAAATACTTTACATGCTCCTAAATTGATTAAAAATTTAGTGTCTGTCCGAAGGTTCACTACTGACAATTCCGTTTCCGTTGAATTTGATCCTTTTGGTTTCTCTGTGAAGGATTTCAAGACGGGGAGTCATCTCATGAGGTGTGATAGTAGGGGGGATCTGTATCCTACCATGCCTGGTTTCAGTCCATCGAGTCAAGCCTTGCCATCAACTTTTGCAGTCATCTCTCCTTCCATGTGGCATGCTCGTTTGGGTCATCCGGAATATTCTATTTTATTAGTTTTAGATAAAAATAACTTTATTTCTTGTAAGGGTACGAGTCGTACTCCACTTTGTCAGTCTTGTTCATTAGGGAAAAGAGTTAAGTTGCCATTTGTAGACTCCAATTCTCATACTTCAATGCCATTTGATATTATTCATAGCGACTTATGGACGTCTCCTGTCCTTAGTTCATTGGGTCATCGATATTATGTTCTCTTTTTAGATGATTATTCTAGATTTTTGTGGACGTTTCCAATTGCGAATAAATCACAAGTGTTTTCCATCTTCATCAAATTTAGAGCGTTCATTCGTACTCAATTCGAAAGAGAAATAAAAAATATTCAATGTGATAATGGGAAAGAGTATGACAATAGGGAGTTTCGGGAATTCTGTGCTAATAATGGGATCAATTTTCGTTTTCGTGTCCTCATACATCTTCACAAAATGGGAAAGCCGAACGCAAAATTCGTTCCATAAATAACATTGTCCGAACTCTCTTAATTCATGCCTCCATACCTCCATATTTTTGGCATCATGCTCTACAAATGGCCACATATCTTCTTAACATAATACCTTCTAAAGGTCTGTCATATTCTTCCCCCCCTCAAAATCCTATATAATAAGAACCCTTCTTATTCTCATCTTCGGATTTTTGGGTGCTTGTGTTATCCGTTATTCCCATCCACCACGATTAACAAACTTCAGGCTTGGTCTACCCCGTGTGTATTTTTGGGTTATCCGTCGAATCATCGTGGTTATAAGTGTTTTGATTTATCCTACAAGAAAATCATAATTAATCGCCATGTCATTTTTGATGAAACTCAATTCCCTTTTATGAAAGTTCATACTCCCGAGTCTAAGTCGTATAATTTTTTGGATGACCAAATATCCTCGTATATTATTCGGAATTTTTTGGACATCTCCCGCACCCAAAATCCTCCAGCGGGCCCACTGCCCGCTGGACCCATAGTAACGCCAGCAGTTCCAGTTGATGAGTTGTTTTTCCGTTTTGGGCCAGCAGGCCCACTGCCTGCTGGCCAGTCCGTCCTGAGCCCAGAAAATTTCTAAAATTCCCTCAATTCTTCTTCGAGTCATAGACCGGTCACTCGTAGTCAGCGGGGTATTTTTACACCTAAAAGACATTTTAATTTACATTCTGATGTCTCTAAATCCCCCTTGCCCCGCAATCCTGTGTCCGCATTAAATGACCCTAATTGGAAAATTGCTATGACTGATGAATATAATGCTCTTATTTATAATAAGACGTGGGAGTTGGTGCCCCGTCCATATGGTATTAATGTTATCAGGTCTATGTGGATTTTTGCTCATAAGGAAAATTCAGATGGTTCATTTGCTCGACATAAGGCGCGGCTTGTGGGTGATGGTAAGACTCAGCAGGTTGGGATCGATTGTGGGGAGACGTTTAGTCCGGTGGTCAAGCCGGCTACTATTCACACTGTGCTTAGCTTGGCTCTTTCGAAGACTTGGGCTATTCATCAGTTGGATGTCAAGAATGCTTTCCTACGTGGGAATCTCAAGGAAACAGTCTATATGCATCAGCCGTTGGGTTTCAGGGATCCAAACCGTCCTCATCATGTCTGTTTGTTGAAGAAGTCATTATATGGGCTTAAGCAGTCTCCAAGGGCCTGGTATACGAGGTTTGCTAACTTTGTCTCGACTATTGGGTTCACTCACAGCAGGTCAGATAATTCCTTGTTCATCTATCGGCGTGGTTCGTCCTTGGCCTACATTCTGTTGTATGTGGATGATATCATTTTGACTACTTCTTCCGATACCTTGCGCCAGTCTATCATGGCCATGCTCAGTTTCGAGTTTGCTATGAAAGACTTAGGGCCCTTGAGTTACTTTTTGGGGATTGCCGTCAAGCGTCATTCAGGTGGTTTGTTTTTGTCCCAACGAAAGTATGCAGCTGAGATCATCGAGAGGGCTGGGATGTCATCCTGTAAGTCCACTTCCACTCCAGTTGATGCAAAACCCAATCTTAGTACCGCGGCAGGTGCACCATACGAGAACCCAACCCGCTATCGCAGTCTTGCAGGGGCCCTCCAGTATCTTACATTTACCAGACCAGATATTACGTATGCTATTCAGCAGGTGTGTTTATTCATGCATGATCCCAGAGTTGAGCACATGAATGCAATCAAATGCATCATTCGATATATTCAGGGGACACTGGACTATGGGTTGCACTTGTATCCTTCTTCTACATCCACACTTGTCTCGTACACATATGCGGATTGGGGTGGGTGTCCGGACACCAGACGGTATACGTCAGGATATTGCATGTTCCTTGGCAACAACTTAGTCTCCTGGTCTGCAAAGCGTCAGGCGACGCTATCCCGCTCAAGTGCAGAGGCAGAATATCGAGGGGTAGCTAATGTGGTCTCAGAATCATGTTGGTTACGGAATTTGCTTTTAGAGTTTCATTGCCCCATTCAGAAGGCAACCTTAGTATATTGTGATAATGTTAGTGCCATCTACCTCTCAGGTAATCCGGTTCAGCACCAACGCACTAAGCATATCGAAATGGACATTCACTTTGTCCTAGAAAAGGTTGCTAGGGGTCACGTTCGCGTATGCCATGTCCCGTCTCGTTATCAAGTTGCAGACATCTTTACAAAGGGTCTACCCGCGGTCCTTTTTGAAGATTTTAGGGACAGTCTCAGCGTTCGAAGACCGCCCGCTATGACTGCGGGGGTGTGTTAAATAAGGTAATATACCCGTGATATACACTGAATATACAACAGTATATATCACAAGTATACGAAACGATAAAGCGAAGAGTGGATAGTTACCGGCCCAACAACCCGAGGCCCATTACGGGAGCGGTGGTACGTCCCACCCCATCACGGCAAAGTGGGTGAAATGGTATATTAGGAAAGTATATTTTGTGTATATTGTAGTGTATTTGTTACCTAAGTTAGGATATACACTTACCATAATTAGGATATACACGTACTATAATTGTATAGTTAGAATTATGGTAGAATAAGGTTTTAGGAATAGAATAGGAATAGGATTCTCCTATTTTGTAACTTGTATCTATATATATCTATTCAATTAATGAAAATAATCAAGAGGATTATTTTTTTCATAAACAACAACTCTAATTCCATGAAGTGCAGTTTTAGACTTAACATTACACGAATATCTTCTTTAGATATTAAGGAACGGTCAGAAAAATAATATTTTCTATTTAATATCTCAAAAACAAAAAGACTATTTCTAACATTTCTATTGCCTTCAATACAAAAGATTTAATTCTATTTATTAGCCTTAATGGCAGAATTCATGTTGAATGAATTTGACATTGTCAAACAGTATTATTGTATTTAATTTGGTCACTTTATGACACTTAATTGGGTCACTTGATGACACTATGGCATATAATTTCATATAAGAAAATGAGTGTCTTTCCTTTGTACTAGGGCTGTGGCGGGTTCCGGCGGGACAGGGAGGGTCGGGACTCGGGTTCCGGCGGTCCAGGCGAGCCGGGATAGGCGGGACGGGAATAGGTCCCGTCATGTCCCACATCCCGCCGGAACGGGGTCGGGTTGGGGCGGAACGGGGTCGGGTTGGGGCGGAACGGGTTCAGGTTGGGGCGGATTGGGTCGGAACGGGGTCGGGATCGGGATTTTTTTTTGCCACTTAATTTTAAAAAAATAATATATACAAACACTTCAATAATTGAACAAGATAGTGTAATAAAAACATCCCAAGGTTGTTTTTGTGTCTCTTATATTATTTAATAGAAATATAATTTTTTTTGTAATACAATTTCAAAATTGCAACTTTGTCGTGTTTAGGGATGGCAACGGATCGGATTTGGACCGGATCCTACTAGATCCAGATCCAGATCCATTGGGTCCATAAAAATCAGATCAAAATTCGGATCCATCGGATCCACGGATCGGATTTGGATCTACATGTAAATTTTTTTTGCTTGAATAATATTCCCACATGTTGAGACTTTTATGACAAATGTAAACGCAATCTGATTGAAAAAAATGATTGAGTTCATTCAATCAACCTACACAAACATGACACCATTCTTCCAAAATACCGAACAAAGTTTTAGCATCACAAGAAAATAAAGACGATTGACTTCATTAGTGATGCTGAACAGATTGCAACTTTGATGCTCCACTTGTAGTTCTACTGATTGACTTCATTAAACAACATAAAACAATGTCAGTCATATATCAAAAGTTCTAGTTTTTTTTTTTTGCTGATCAAACAAACGAGAGAAAGATACTTAAAGCTTACGGCTAGCAGATTCAAGAAAGGGAAATTTAAAGAAGAGTGATAATTTTTTCTTTTTATAGAAATGAAAATATGGGAAACTGCAGAGAGCATATAGGTAAAAGAAATGAAACTTCAAAGACAAATTACATGGCTGTGTGACTTGTTCCTTATCCTGGTTCAACCCTTTACCCAATACATAAATTATGAAAAAAAATTAAAAAAATACTTATAAAATTACATTCTAGGTTATGGATATATTTAATTAAAAATAGATCCACGAATCAGATACGGATCTCAAATACAAGATCCAGATCCATATCTGATCCGTTAGAAACGGATCCGGATCCATCGGGTCCAAATTTTGAAGATCCATATCCTATAAAACGGATCTGAATCCACCGGATCCGGACCGGGTCCAAGATCCACTGCCATCTCTAGTCGTGTTGTTCAAAAATGCGATAATAAAAATTAAGTAACAATAATAATTTAAAGAAGGAACGAATGTACCAAACACCGACGTAACGTCGACGTGTAATCGAGGTTGAAAATTGAAACTTTGCTCGATGATCTTCAAGATAGTTGCCAACTTCACTCCCAATTTTTTTAACTTTGATATAATATTTAATACTAATAGTAGGAAGATTTGTAGAATTGTAGAGAGATAAATTGAGAGATTAGAGAGATGGTAGGAAGATTTATGAGAAAAATGAAGAGGAAAATGAGTTATTATAGTTGACAAATATGGTTAAAGTGTAAATATATTAACTTAGGAGTTAAAAATAAATATTAAGGGGGTAGGGGGGCAAAATGGTCGTTATAGCCGTAGCACAACGGAAAAAATCAAAATTTGGCCGTTGTTGCAACGAATTTTTGCAAAGGGGGAGGGGGACGGGTCAGAATCGAGATGGGGCGAGTCGTGATCGGGACGGGCGGGACGATCCCAAGCCCCGTCCCGAGTTCGAACACCAACACCGATAAAAAAATTTAATGAGGGATTGCGACGGGACAGGCCAGGTCGGGATCGGGCCGACCCCGCCCACTGGACAGCCCTACTTTGTACAATATATATATATATATATATATATATGTTTTTCGATAGATAGAGAAATACTAAGAGCAAAAAGTACTTCTTATTCTTCTCAATTTTTATAGTGCTAGGTTACTTGCTTTTGTGAAATTTTTATTAGATTCTGACTCCTAGTTTCATACTAGAAGAACTTGTTGAATCCTGAGGGATACACCTATACCGGGTGAAATATTCTTAAATACAGTATCTCTGACACGCCTCAAGCTATAAAGAATTCTTTTTTTGGCAATAAATGTGAAATATTACATACACCTAAGAAAACATCCATAGGCTTGACCACCTTCTAGGAAGGGTGCCAATCCTGATAGACCTCTAAATCATACTAATTACAAATGCATTGTATAAAATCTGTTGGAAATTTGCCTTTGGTGGGGAGATTGCGTCCACCCATATTTAATGACTTAAACACTAGGGTTCCGCGTGTTGGAGGCTTTGTCTCTTCACACGTGCATAATCTACTAAGTGAGTAGATGACCGTAGAGGGTCAATGATCGTCAAATTTCATTAAGAAATGAAAGAGATATTGATCCACGAAGTAAGGTGTTTTTGAGGCATGAAAATATGGTGTGGGACAAATCTACCACATCGGTGGGAAAAAGAAGAATTATTCTCTTTATAAGCCTAAAAAATGGATAAGAGCTTGGGACCCCAAGGGGTAACCCATGTGTTTGAAAGAGGGAGGACCTATGTGTGCTTGGGTTCGAGGCTAGCCCCACACGCGCGCCGCTGCCCGCCCGTCCCATTCGGTCCGGGCTCGGGTTGTGGGCTTCTTCTGATATTATCTTTTGTACCCCAAACTGTTTAGTATTTACAGAGTTTCAGAAATGGTGGTCAGCAGCTAGAAAGCCAATAGTTTATGGCATTAAACTTCTGAAATGTTTTGCACTTACTACAAAACGTTTTTGGCCATGAATACCCATGAATACACCTCTTAAAGGACCTCTTAATCACTCCTCCTCCTCCTAAACACTATAAATTGCCTGAAACAGATATGAGGTAGAGGGTGAAGATAAAAAAGAAAGATACAGAAACAATAGCAAAATAAAAGAACAGTCTTCATTTCCTCTAATTTTCCATTCTTAAGCAAGTCGTTTCATGTTTGTTTTCTTTGTCAGAATCAATCTATTTGCTTTCTAGTGTTGATTAGTTATTGTTTTATCTTGGGAGACTATTGTCCGCTAACGTAAAAGCATATATACGGGGCAATCTTGTCTTAAAGACAGAGAGTCATCTCTCGACTCAGCCACAGTTGTAACAATCCCGATTTAGTGTTTCTTGATTTCAGGTTATCAAGATTCAAGACTCAACAAGCTTGCGATAATTATAATATTGGCTGTTTGTTTATCCTTTCGAACACTTGTAATAATTATTTACTTTCCGTACTGCTTTGATTCCAATAATTATATCCAACACTTTTAAGACAAGATTGTGTTAGTGTTCGAAAGTTGTCGGTCAACAGTTGTGTGACCAAATCTGGCTATGGTTGTGGTTTTTTGGTAGAAGACAGTTCTGATTATGCTATTGAATGTCAAGGTGTTCATGGTGTCACCGCTCCCGAGAGTGGTGGGAACAAGCGCCCACGAGAGGCTGAGGATGTCAATTGGGACAAGAGGAGAAAGTTGAAGATGTTGTTCTATCATGTAATAGAGGGCTTATATCTGTCCCAGACAAAGGATGCAGATTATGATAAGGAGAAAACAGACAATTAGTCCGACGAAGTGACTGAAGTGGGCCAGAATCCAAAATTGGGATAAGTAATTTTTCTTCCTTGTCAAAAATAAGATTAAATGACGTCTGATTAAAAAGGGCTTAAAGTAAGGAGGAATATGAAAATGCTTTCCCGAAATAAATTATATTCCTTACGCCTTAAGACGTCTGATTAAATGACGTCTTAAGACGTTGAACATGTCACACTATTTGACAGAAGATCCTTCATTTGATAGGATGATATTGGACACTCAGTCGTAAAAAGCCTACGGGCGACTGGAGTGGGCCAGAATTCATTTGATAGGATGATATTGGACACTCAGTCGTACAAAGCCTACGGGCGACTGGAGTGGGCCAGAATTCTCAGAGTCTTAAATGATCTGAAGGCCAGAAGAAAGGCAGAAAAGTAATAGACACCTAGTGAGGTGAGCCAGAGTTTCCAGGTCTTAAATGATCTGAAGGCCAAAAGAAAGGCAGAAAAGAAATTGGACACTCAGTCTGCCAAAGCAACTGGAGTGGGCCAGAATATCCATATCACATATGATCCGGTTACGCCCTAACCACGGGCAAGAGGTTGTTCATGTGAAGCAACACCACCTCTAAAGTAGAAGAGGTTGAAGAGGTTGTCCTTAAAAAGGACTTTAGGGAATGAGATCACTCTAAAAGGAGGTGATACATGTCCCAAACTTGGTTTCAGGGACGATGTTGGTCAAGCTGGTTTGAGACTAGTCCAACAGGTCTGTAATAACTAAGAATGATACAATATGTTTATAGCCAAATGAATGATATTTGTAATCCGTGCATCTATGCCATCATAGATTAAGACACATTAAATAGAAAGTCATTCAAAAGCTCACGAAGTTGAGATTGTTGCCTTCTGTAGACATAAATTCTCAAAATGAATGTGAGGTAGGCGAAGAGGCAAAATCACTTTTCCATTCCGTCAAAGGAATATCGAAAGAAGCACCGCTCCTCTAGAACTTAGTCACACCTATATGAGTGATTTGAAGTTTATACAAAATAGAGGGGGGAGGCAAGTACTTTGTGACCTTCATTGATGATGGTACAACGTATTGCATCCTTTGTTTGTTGAAAAACAAAGATGAAGCGGATAAGCGCTACAAAGCAGAAGTTGAAAAATCATCTAAGCCTACGGATTGAGGAATTCGTAGTGATAGAGCGGAAAAATGTGAAACATCGTTGATCAAACGACTGCTCATTACTCACCTCAGTCTAACGATGTTAGTCAAGCGCAAAGTCGTACGCCCAAAATATGTGGGGCAAGGTGATCCTTACCGCTAAAGCGATTCTCAACAGAACTACGCATAAGGATAAGGATAACCCTCCGTGTGAAACATGGAAATGATCCCACCTATAAATGTTGTGTTGTGTGGTGGCTTGGTAGATGTTGGAATACCGAAACAGGTCAAGTTGGACCTAAGACTGTAAATTGCATATCCACTGGATCTACAAATAACAGTAGTGCTTATCGCCTCTTGGTATCAAAGAATGTTGAATTCTTTGAAGATAACCTTCTTTGATAAGGAAAAAGAAGTAATTGCTCGAGGTTAACAAGAACCCGCGAGTGCCTGATTATCCGAAACTAGACATTTCAGATCTACAGGACTCGGAAGTTGCTGACTATCCGGAACTTAATGTTCCAGATCTACAGAACTCAGGGATTCTAGATGTTGAACCGAGACGGAGCAAAGAGGGGACAAAGACTTGTTCCAAGCCTTCTAACTTGTATGGTTGAGAATGAACCATGGACGATTAACAAAGAATTGTCATCTCCAGAAGCACTGCTTTGGAAAGAAGCTGCAGATAGAGAAATAGATTCCATATACTTGTGTAATGGTTGACATTCCTCAGGGAAAAGAACCTTTGGGTTGTAAAAGTGGATACTCAAATTGAGTATAAAGTAGATGGATCTACTATCGAGTATAAGGCCTCGACTACTTAGACATGTGCTCCCTATGAATAGCTTAACATCCAGGGCCATTGCAGTCTTGCGTAACATAGATGTTGAGACAACCTTCCTAACCGGAGAGTTGAAATAGGAGGATCAGAGTTGGTTTGTTGGACTGTTGGGCTTCTTCTTGAACTTTCTTTTTGGTCCCTGAAATGTTTACATTTTGGTCCTAGAAGTTTCAGGTGAAACAGAAATAATGAATCTGACAACAGAAACATTGACTCTGAAATTAGAAAGCCAACAGTTGGAAAACCAACAGTCTGAAAGTGGAAGTCATATTGACACAAAAGTCTCGATATGAAAGATATGTGTATCAAAAATGACATCTTAGGAATTGGAATTTCTAAGACATCTAACAGACTGTCTAATTCCAAACTCATTTGTGAGGTAGTTGACAATGTCGTTGAAGCCACCGATGGATATGAATCATAGAATTGATTGGAATCATGGTGCATCCATATACCAGGAGCGATATGTGCAGGTCACATGTAGTTTAATGTATTTTACAACTACAACTGACCTAGTATCGGCTTACAAAGTAGATCAGTTGAACTAAGGTTCACTCATGATTCTAAAAATGATTGGTAGAAGGCGTTAAGTCGGATATGACGATATATGAAATATTCGATTATCTACGGATTATGGTATTCTGGATGTCCAGCGGTTCTGAAAGAACACAGTGATGCAAACTGGACATTAAACTTAAAGAACACCAATGCCACAAGTAAACGTGTATGGTGGGTCTTGGAAAATCCTCTAACCAAACTTGCATCGGCCGATTCATGATGGAATCGGAGTTTATCGCTTTAAACAAAGCATGAGAAGAAGTTGAGTAACTTCACGACTCTTTAGAGGACGTCCCTTATTGGGAGAAACCCGTGTCTGCGGTAGTTATACACTGTGGCTAGACGGTTGGCTTCATGAAGGTCACAGATGATGGCGTCTGGACATATCTGTCGGAGACATAAGACCGTATGATAGTTGATCATCACGGATGTCACTTCATTGATTACTAATCAAAGGATATAGCGGACCCTTTAACTAAGGGACTACCTGAAGATCAAGAATTCTGCCTGTCTAGGGGAATGAGCTTAAAACCAAAACAATACGAATCTTTGCGGTGGTAACCCAACCATCCTGATTGGAGATCCCAAGAATCTGGTTCAATGGGAAAAGTAAGTTGTAAAAGGTTCAGTGAGCGCTTCGGTGGGAGCAAAAACACTTCAGATGATGATTTCTGTAAGGAAACATGAATCCAAAGTTGTTCCCGCGATAGACATTAAAGTGCTACCTGCATGGTGGGTAAAGGTTAAGCTTCCAAACCTTTAACGATCCTCAAACGGTTGTGGTTAAGGTTGGAGAAACTTTTAATGATTCCTAACACTTGTGAAGTGGGTATAACATGATACCTTATAGGAGATCACCTATTTAAGTGCGAGGACAGGCCGCCTCAAATAAACGCACTTAAGAATCCAAGTGTGTCCACGACCACAACGGATAGAACAATAAGAATGAAAACGAATAAGGGGAGCTATTGTGTTGGTATCATTGTCTTGGCTTACACTAAACACTGACAGTTCAAGACATCACGTTCACCGCGCAGTAAGTAAGTCCGGTGGTATTCAAATAGGGAAGGTTCAAAGCGGAAGCTACCTCTCCTGATACAATATCTTTTCGCTGAAAGATTTCTGAAAGTAGGCACCTTGTGTGTGCACCAAAATCTCTTTCAAGAGGGGATTGTTGGAAATTTGCCTGTGGTGGGGAGGTTGCATCCACCCATATTTAATGACTTAAACACTAGGGTTCCGTATGTTGGAGGCTTTGTCTCTTCACACATGCATAATCTACTAAGTGAGTAGATGGCCGTAGGGCCAAGGATTGTCAAATTTCGTTAAGAAATGAAAGAGATATTGGTCCACGAAGTAAGTTGTTTGAGGCATGGAAATATGGTGTGGGACAAATCTACCACATCGGTGGGAAAATGAAGAATTGTTCTCTTTATAAGCCTAAAAAATAGATAAGGGTTTGGGACCCCAAGGGGTAACCCATGTGTGTTTGAAGGAGGGAGGACCTAGGTGTGCTTCGGTTCGAAGCTAGCCCCACACGCGCACCGTCGCCGCTCGTGCCGTCCGGTCCGGTCCGGGCTCGGGTCATGGGCTTCTTCTGATATTATCTTCTGGACCCCAAACTGTTTAGTATTTACAGAGTTTCAGGAATGGTGGTCAACAACCAGAACGCCAACAGTTTATGACATTAAACTTCTGAAACGTTTTGCACTTACTACAAAACGTTCCTCTTAAAGGACCTCTTAATCTCCTCTCCTCATTCTAAACACTATATATTGCCTGAAATAGATTTGAGGTAGATGGTGAAGATAAAAAAGAAAGATACAGAAACAGTAGCAAAATAAAAGAACAGTCTTCCTTTCCTCTAATTTTCCATTCTTCAGCAAGAGACGGTGGATTTCTCCCAATTCTATCACCACTATGCAATTCTGAGTTAAAGTCACCTAACACTAGTTAGGGTACACTCAAACCACACCATGTTTGGCTTAAGTAACTCCATAATTCTCTCATTTCCTCTATCAAATTCAGTGCATACACAAAAGTAACATTGTATACCTTCTATAAAGCCACACATTTCACCAGACAAGTCACATCCTGAGCACATTCACTTATCACATCCACTCATTCATATCTAATCTCCATACCACACCATATTCGTCAATTGTAATTAGAGGCATAGTTTGAATAGTATTGACACCTGCAAACATCCTACTAGCTATCTCCTTTATTCTATTACTTTTTATTTTAGTTTCCACCAACTCCATTATATCTACACCAAGTTTATTTCAGAAAAGAGTGACCTCATTCTGCTTGGTGAGGCTATTTAGGCCTCTAACATTCCCAACATAAGAGATTAATCATACCTGATAGGGACAACATGCTTCCCACCCCCATTCAGGATCCCACCAGTAGACTGGATTGGTGTACCCTTACTTCTATTCACAACTTGTACATAGTGTCTCTTCCCACCTCCACCAGGCACCATTGAAGAACTGGGATTATTCTGTTGATCCTGAGGCATTGTCCTACCCTGTTGCACTTTATCAGGTGCTTTGGTTGGTACACCCTCATTCCTCTCCTTCTGCACCTTATCAGGTGCCTGAGTTGGTACACCCTCCATTCCTCCATTCTCTCATGTGCTACTGGTAATGCATTTGCCTCGGTAGCTTTTGTAGTACTAGCAACCTCACCATCAGGCTTAGGTTGAGGAGGATTCAATTTTCTGCAACTATCAATTTCATGCCCATATTGATGACAGTGAGAGCACAAAGTTGACCTCCAATCATAGGTAACCTTCTGAGTGATTACTATCCCTTTCTCATTTTTAAACAAAATTTCATCAGGCAAGTCAGCTCCCACTTTTACTTCTACTAATAATCTAGCATAATTCGGCACCAGCTTCTTCTCAGTATACTTATCCACCATCATTGGTTGGCCAATCAAACTCCAATCTTACTTAGCCCTCTCACACTCAAATACTTGAAATCAAGCCCTAGCAGCTTGATCCATCTAGGCACAGTCAACAGTTCTTCTCTAGAGAAGTCCATGTCTGGTGACCAAGCTTTGACAATTAGAGGCTTGTTGTCAAAATGATACACCCCACCCTGAATGATATAATTCTTCCCCAGTTCACTATTAAATCGAACTACCACAATCCCATTCTTCATCATAGAAATCTTGTCAATCCCATATTTTCCCCAGATCTTCCTGATATACCCATTCAACACTGCAAATGATGGATTGAAAGAAATAATCCCTTGATTATTTTCATTATGTGAAAGGCTATAAATACAAGTTACATAATAGGAGAATCTCATTCCGATCCTATTCCTAAAACCTTATTCTATACATTTATGGTAATACACTAATTATGGTAATACAATACTAATTATATTACAACCTTACCTAAACTAGGATACTAAATATTTACCATAAATTACACATAATAATCAGCCCATCCGAGGGCCAATCCGTGAGCATAGCGGGTGGTCTTCGAACGCTGAGACTGTCCCTAAAATCTTCAAAAAGGACCGAGCGAAGACCCTTTGTAAAGATGTCGGCAATTTGATATCTCGACGGGACATAGCATACGCGAACTTGACCACGGGAAACCTTTTCACGGACAAAGTGAATGTCCATCTCGATATGTTTAGTACGTTGGTGCTGAACCGAATTACCAGAAAGGTAGATGACACTAATATTATCGCAATATACCAAGGTTGCCTTCTGAATGGGACAATGAGGCTCCAAAAGCAAATTACGTACCCAACATGATTCTGAGACCACATTGGCTACCCCTCTATATTCAGCCTCAGCACTTGAGCGGGATAGTCGCCTGACGCTTCGCAGACCAGGAGACCAAGTTGTTGCCAAGGAATATACAGTAGCCAGACTTAGACCGTCTGGTGTCTGGACACCCACCCCAATCAGCATATGTGTATGAGATAAGTGTAGATATCGATGAAGGATACAAATGCAACCCATAGTCCAGTATACCCTGAATATACCAGATGATGCGTTTGAGTGCATTCATGTGCTCAATTCGGGGATCATGCATGAATAAACACACCTGCTGGACAGCATACGTAATATCCGGTCTAGTAAAGGTAAGATACTGAAGGGCCCCTGCAAGACTGCGATAACGGGTCGGATCCTCGTAAGGGACTCCAGCAGCGCCACAAAGCTTGGGCTTGGTATCAACTTGAGTGGAAGTGGACTTACAAGATGACATCCCAGCCCTCTCGATGATATCGGTTGCATACTTCCGTTGTGACAAGAACAACCCATCGGAATGACGAGTGACAGCAATCCCCAAAAAATAACTCAAGGGCCCCAAGTTTTTCATAGCAAACTCGGAGCTGAACATGGTCATGATGGACTGGCGCAAGGCATCGGAAGAGGCAGCCAAGATAATATCGTCCACATATAACAGAATGTAGGCTACGGACGAACCACATCGGTAGATGAACAATGAATTATCCGACCTACTGTGAGTGAACCTAATAGTTGAAACATAGTCAGCAAACCTTGTATACCAGGCCCGTAGAGACTGCTTAAGCCCATATAAGGACTTCTTCAACAAACAGACATGATGAGGATGGTTGGGATACCTGAATCCCATCGGCTGATGCATATAGACAGTTTCCTTGAGATCACCATGTAGGAAAGCATTTTTGACATCCAACTGATGAATAGGCCATGTCTTCGAAAGAGCCAAGCTAAGTACAGTGCGAATGGTAGCCAGCTTGATCACCGGACTAAACGTCTCCCCACAATCTATACCAACCTGCTGAGTCTTACCATCACCCACAAGTCGTGCCTTATGTCGAGCAAATGAACCATCTGAATTCTCCTTATGAGCAAAAATCCACATAGACCTGATAACATTAATACCATATGGATGGGGCACCAACTCCCACGTCTTATTATCAATAAGAGCATTATATTCATCAGTCATAGAAATTTTCCAATTCGGCTCGTTTAAGGCAGACACAGGATTACGAGGCAAGGGGGATTTAGAGACATTAGAATGTAAATTAAAATATCTTTTAGGTGTAACAATACCCCGCTGACTACGAGTGACCGATCTATGACTCGAGGAAGAACTGAGTGGATGTCGGGAATTTGCTGGGCTCGGGACAGACTGGCCAGCAGGCAGTGGGCCTGCTGGCCCAACTCGGGGAAGCAGTACCAGTGGTGGAAACAAAAGCGGACCAGTTCCAAGTATTGGCCGACGACAGCCCAATTGTTGAAACTGGCCCAGTGACAAAACTCGGCAGAAAGGACTGTGACGGGCCAGTGGGACCAACGGGCAGTGGGCCCGCTGGAGATTTTTGGGTGCGGAAGATGTCCGAAAAATGCTGAATAATATACGGGGATATTTGTTCATCCAAAAAATTATACGAACTAGGCATGGGAGAATGACTTTTAGCAAATGGAAATTGGGACTCATAAAAAATTACATGGCGATTAATGATGATTTTATTGGAGGATAAATCAAAGCATTTGTAGTCACGATGATTAGAAGGAAAACCCAAAAACACACATGGAGTAGACCGGGCCTGAAGTTTGTTAATTGCGGTGGATGGAAAAAACGGATAACATAAACACCCAAAAACCCGAAGATGAGAATAAAAAGGAGATTTATTATATAAAATCTGAAGAGGGGAAGAATATGTCAAACCTTTGGAAGGAGTTATGTTAAGTAGATATGTAGCCATTTGAAGAGCGTGATGCCAAAAATATTAGGGTACGAAAGCATGAATTAATAGAGTGCGGATAATGTTATTTATGGAACGAATTTTACGTTCGGCTTTCCCATTTTGTGAAGATGTATGGGGACAAGAAAAATGAAAATTTATCCCATTAGTAGCATAGAATTTCCGAAACACCCCATTGTCATACTCTTTTCCATTATCACACTGAATATTTTTGATTTCACGGTCGAATTGGGTTATGATGAATGTCTAAATTTTAGAAAGATAGAAAAAACTTGAGATTTCTTCGCTATTGGAAACGTCCATAAAAATTTAGAATAATCATCCAAAAAAAGAATATAATACCGATGACCCATAGAACTAGGAACAAGAGACGTCCATAAGTCGCTATGAATAATATCAAATGGCATTAAAGTATGAGATTTTGAGTCTACAAATGACAACTTAACAATTTTTCCTAAAAACAAGATTGACAAATTGGAGTACGACTTGTACCCTTACATGAAATAAAACTATTTTTATCTAAAACTGACAAAATAGAGGACCCCGGATGACCAAGACGAGCATGCCACAAGGAAGGAGAGATGGGTGCAAAAACTGATGGCAGGGCTTGACTCGATGGACCGGGACTGGGTGTGATAGGATAAAAATCTCCCCTACTATCACACCACATGAGAGGACTCTCCGTTTTGAAATCTTTTACAGAGAAACCAAATGGATCAAATTCAATAGAAACGGAATTGTCAGTAGTGAATTTACGGACAGAGACTAAGTTTTCAATCAATTTGGGGGCGTGTAGGGTATTTTTTAAGATAAGAGGCGGATGAGGGGGAGGCAATATTTTATGACCATAACCACGAATTGGAACAGAATTGCCATTACCAACAATTATACCGCGAGGGTTGCTCAAATTGGAATAAGATGAGAGAGTACCTGAATCGGATGTCATGTGGGTAGTGGCACCGGTGTCCATATACCAGTTCAGGTCCGGTTGAGTCAAACCCAGTGTGTACATCGCAGCCTCGATATCGGTCTGAGTGGGGTTTGCTGGATGATGGGCTTGCGGGGGGCCGAAGCCCAAACACCCCTGTTTGCGATCTCGACCCCGGACCGCCGCCGGCCGTAATCGGACCGGCCGGGTGGGCCCGGACCGCCGCCGGGCTTGCCACCGCCGCCGGGTTGGCCACCGCCTTGGAAGGTAAATTGGCTAGGCCCAAACTGCTATTGTGGGGCCCACTGCCACTTCATAGGGGCCCACTGTGGGCCCCAGAACTGTTGTTGCTGCTGCTGACCACCGCGAGGACCCCCACTGCCACTACCATTCTGCCGGTTGCTGCCGCAGTTTTTGCCATTTTTCTTATTTCCACCCTTTTTGCCGCCACTGTTGTTGCGGTTTTGGCCCGAGTTGTTGGAACCGGTAGGATATACCATGGACTCGGTCATCATGACTACGGGACTAGTACCGGTAGCAGCTCATTTCTCTATGCCTGCTTCTTCTAGTGTAAGCATAGAACGCGCCTGATAAAATTGCGAAAACGGATTGCTTTGCCGAAGAAGCGTTCCCACACCACTGTAGGCCTCGGAGAGGCCGGAAACCATTTGGAGGACCAAACGATCGTTCAAAATCGGCGCGCCAACGTTGCGAAGTTGGTCCGCCAATTCCTTTAATCTTTTGCAATAAGCCGAAACATTAGGGAAATGTTCCAAATTGACGTGGGAGAAATCCTGCTCAAGGTAACGACTCTAGAATTTTGATTATCTTGGAATATATCACGCAGTATATCCCAAGTCGCCTGTGCCGTAGCGTCAGACTCAATAATTGTTTGCAAAAGGTTGGTAGATATTGTGGAATATATCCACTGAAGGACGGTAGCATCAATAGTCGTCTACAACTTAGGATCATCCTCGCGTTTTGGCACCTCCGTATCCTCAGGAGCCGCGGGGATTATGTGATGGATGACTCGATGCTATCGTGCGTGAATTTTGAACAGTTCGGCCCACGTCGCATATTGGACATTTTCTATTTCAAGAACGAGAGGGATGTTATTCTTGATGTTAGAAACTGTAAGGGCCGGATGAAACATGTTCCGGGATGTAGACATATTGATAGAACAATATGTGATTGAGGGATTAGGGAGAAAATTTTTGGGAAGAAAATAGGTCCCGTCGGCACACAAACCGAGAGCAAAACGTCTCGAAAGTGGAGGGAAGTCGACGGAAAATTTAGGAGAGTAGAGAGAGGATTTTAAGACCTAGACTCTTGATACCCTGAAAGAAATAATCCCTTGATTATTTTCATTATGTGAAAGGCTATATATACAAGTTACATAATAGGAGAATCCTATTCCTAAAACCTTATTCTATACATTTTTGGTAATACACTAATTATGGTAATACAATACTAATTATATTACAACCTTACCTAAACTAGGATACTAAATATTTACCATAAATTACACATAATAATCAGCCCATCCGATTGCCAATCCGTGAGCATAGCCGAGACCTAATATACACATGTATATTGTTTGTGTATATTTAACATGGATGAACACCTAGAACATAACACACTATTGCAGTTCGCCAATAGTCAATTTCAGAGCTGATATCATCAAGCTCAATTTTCCCAATTAATTAATCCCCAATATTGTCAGGATTAACAAATTCCAGCTTAAAACCAGCATTCGAGATCTTAGAAACAACAAAATTGTTCCAAACCAAAGTAGAACTTACTTGCTTAGCATTCGCAGCTACACTAGGCCCCGTAGATGTAGTACCCCCCTTTTCAACTTCATCAGCCCACGATTGCAAACTCGGAGCTGATTCCAGTACCACTGCATTCCAATTAGTCACCCTCTCCTTCACTGGAGTAGTGGGTTGAGATGATCGCGCCTGTGAATTTGGTACCTGAGTACTTGTAGTCACAGTATCCACACCTCCCCCATCTCATCTATCGTTCTCATTGTTTCTGGTCCAGAGATAATTCATTGTATCTGTTGCTAATTCCGGTTAGAGTTTCCTTTGTTCGGCGGATTCGTAAACTTGCGCACTTTAAGCTAAAATGCGCTGAGAGAGAACAAGTCATCACTTAGGATTTTAGCTAGAATTGATGAATGCTTGTGTCTTTAATAATTTTTTACCTTTCTTCTACGACTTCATATGATCGGTACTATGCAAAAAGTTAGCCAAGTCATTTAATAAACAAAAGCAACAGTAAATCAAATTCCTAGTCATTTCATGAACATATCGTACATACTATATTTTTAATAGGAATGTGATAACATAGTAAAATACCAGTCCATTCTTCTAATACGAAAACTTCAAACAAACTTTAGATTTTGCTATATCGTGTGTACACTATTATCAAATACTATAGTAAATTTATATTTTCCAGTGAAATAAGAAAAATTTCCTGCGAGCCTTTCTTTTTTCGAAAGCTTTGGCTTGTAACTTTCATGTCTTGATTATTTTCGGTAGATTAAATTTGAATGAAAAAAGAAAAGAAAATTTGTTATCCTTAAATCTTGAAATAAATTGTCAAGATGATAACAAGGCCTAGATAAATCTTCGAGCCAATATTACGTGGGCCATTTAAGATTCAAATACTGGCTGCTAAATTTTGATAATTAATTTGATGTAAGGGAAAAAATTCCCAAAAGTTTGATAAGAAATGAAACTTGTAATAAGATGATTATCTCATTAATCATGGTATCTTATCAGCTCATAAAGAAATAGTAGTTTGTTTCAAATCAAAATTTTAGAAGAAGATATGCAATTAATGTTGCGGCTTCTTGTTCTACTAATTATATATATATTAAAAAGGAACAATGGCAACGTTATCATTGATCCCACTTCACTTACAAGCATGTAATTCCCCGATATGATTATGTTTTCTATTTTACTGCTTCTTCAACATCATGCAAACCTCGAAACTAGTATAGCAAGAGACATAGACGAGAAATCAATGTCTAGGATTTAATTAAAGAGTTTAAACTCTATAAACTGACTACTAAAAAAAATATGAAGTTTAATATCGACAACCGAATGTCATTATATATATGAGATTTTTGATTGAATGTCCGTCTAAAACGTTTCCGATGAGCTAATTTCTGATGATTTCCGTCGAAAATTTATATTTTTATTAGTAGTGCAATCATAGCGTAAAAGAATTTTAAACTATAAATCTATGTAAAATATGATTCTAAGTAACCGTTCATAATAAGTGAGATTAATAGCTGTAAAATGAGTCAAGTTACATATTAAAATAGGTTAAGATATAATGATAATATGAAAATTATTTACATTACTGTCATTATATATAAATTCAATTACTTTTTTCTTTTGTGTGGGGGTTTCAGAATAGCCAAAACAACAGCAATAACATACATACTCAGTGTAATCCCACAAGTAGGGTCAGGGGAGGGTAAGATGTACACAGAATTTACTTCTACCTTTGCGGGATAAAGATACCAAGAATAGTTAAAATAATTTAATGGTGATATCATGTTAAAAGTTGAAGCATCTAAGCAACTGTTAAGCGTAAAGTTGTATACTAAATTAAGGAAATGGCAAGAGTAACAAAAAATTAACCTATTAGGAAGATTATAATCTCTCCAAATTAATGATAAACTTTATGGATGAGGTGAAAGCTTTGTCAACTCTAGTACTTTTA
Source organism: Anisodus tanguticus (assembly GCA_034509755.1). Lineage (NCBI taxonomy): Eukaryota > Viridiplantae > Streptophyta > Magnoliopsida > Solanales > Solanaceae > Anisodus > Anisodus tanguticus. Next base: position 9,746,552 of record CM067553.1, on the reverse strand, counting down.
ATTCAAGACAGGAAGGAAAGCGGTACTGTAAAAACCAGATAAAGAAATGGTCCTGATTCTCTTGTCATCATTTCCTAATATAATTAACCACTTAGCATTATGATCATACTAATTATTAGCTTATAAGAAAATACAGTACCCCTAATATTCTGTCTCTGTCATGCGCAAATTGCGATTATTGACTTCAAATCTTAATTAATTAAGCACTGTTCTAATTTTTACTTTTCTTTTAATTTACTCATTTCAATACTCCCAATGGCCTATCATTAGTGAGAAATTTTCTTTTATATTCTTTTTTTTTCTCACTACCAAACAATAAAATTTGGAGAAAAAGAAAGAGAATAAGGTAATCAGAAATTAAAGCACAAAAGTGGGAAAAGTGGAAGACAAAAGAAGGCATTGATTTAACTAGTGCTTTAATTTAGGTGTTTAGAGTAACCTTTTTTAGGCTATCTGGCTAGTTAAAAAAAGGGAGCTATATATTGCTACTACCAAAAGACAACGAGAATACAAATTCTGGCAGGTGAAGTTCTAAAAAGTGGACAATGCTTTACATAAACACTTACACTTTCTGGAAATTCCCCACAAGTGGGGTCTTGAGAATGTAAGATATACTCAGACCTACCTTTACCTTTTTATGGAGTAAAAAAGTTGTTTCCGATAGATTATCGGCTAAAAAAAACGTAATCAATGTAGAAATTCAAAGAAAATAAGATAGCAAGATATTACAATACAAAATAAATAAGCAACACATAGCAATACACACACAAGAAAATGAATCTACACGAAACTTAAATAATACTACAAAGAAAATGAGGTGAGTAGGCTAGCCCCTACCTATCTCACACAAAATGTGGTGAAATTCAATGACCTACTAACCTTCTATCTTAATTCTCTACCTCCAAACCTTTCTATCTAAGGTCATGTCCTCAGTCAGTTAACGATGTGACATGTCATGTCTAATCACATCCCCTAATTCTTCTTCGCCCTACCTCTACCTCTCCTAACTCCTGCTAACGTCAATCTCTCACACCTCCTAACTAGCGCAAACACCTCATCTTAAACATGACGTGTCAATTTGTCAATCACTAAGGGAAATAGAAATGGGCTAAGGGTTGATCCCTGATGCAACCCCATCACAACCAAAAAGTATTCATAATCACCTCCCACTGTCCTAACTCGGGTCTTGACACCCTCATACATGTCCTTAATTGCCCTGATGTAAGCCACAAACATACCTCTAGACTCCAAACATCTTCAAAGGATCTGTTGAGGGACTCTGTCATATGCCTTCTCTAAATCAATGAACACTATGTGAAGGTCTCTTTTTTATCTCTATATTGCTCCACTAATCTCCTTACAAAGTGAATAGCTTATGTGGTTGATTTCTCTAGCATGAATCCGAACTGGTTCTCGGGTATCGACACATTCCTCTTCATCCGCATCTCGACTACCCTCTCCCAGACTTTGCTAGTGTGGCTTAGTATCTTGATACCCCTATAATTATTGCAATTCTGAATATTGCCCTTGTTCTTATACAACGGAACCATCGCGCTCCACTTCCATTCCTCTGGCATCCTAGATGTCCTAAATATGATGTTAAACAATCCAGTCAGCCACTACATACCTGGCTCTCATGCGTTCTTCCAAAAATCCATCAGGATCTCATCTGGCTCGATCGCCCTTCCCTTTCTCATCTTACGAATAGTTCCCCTGACCTCCACAACCTTTAAAATTCCCCACTAACTAAAGAAACAAATTTAATTAATTCAATACACAAATCGCGTAAGGAATATTTACATAATCAAATCACTTACATTAGATAATTGTAAGTGATTTGATTACATAATGTAAGTGATTTGATTATGTAAATATTCCAAATCACTTATATTACATAAAAAGTTATTTGTTTCAAAATAAGGTTATCACAAGATTACAGTCTTAGAGTTATAACTAGGATATAGATTATCTCACCTTCTAATGGAATAGATAATTTCATGATTTTGGTATAAAATTTTATCTTGATTTTAGATAAAACTGCTATCAAACACTAAATATATTTAATCTCAAATTTTATACTGAGATGACTCCCTATTCTCTGTAACAAACAACCACTTAATTGATAATCTGATAAAAATGATAATTGGCATGCTATCAATCAAATCCTTTAACAATTAGAAGAAGGCAATAGATAAAGTGCAATTTAATAGTCCACAAGAAAATCCAAAATCTCCATTATTGTCCATGGACAAACCTTGGTATTGGCCCAAACAACAAAAACACAAAAAATGGGTTGGGCTACCCAGCAAGTAGCCAGCTTGCAAATCACAATACTTGGAAGTTGCTTTATTTGAGAATACATTTTAACTATGCATTTGATTTTTGAATGTTATATAACTATTTTATCTACTATACTTGATGGACACATAATTAACAAATACATTAAAGAATTTTAACCATATAATTATCTGAGTGAAGGAGAAGGAGCAACAACAACATAAGCATGAAGCCTGCGAATATTGACTAAATTTTAAATGGTTTTAAGAACCTGCTATGTTTTAAATAATATCATCACCAACGACTAGCTGCTCTGCCATTCCTGTGCCAATGTCGTATACAATAAAATTTTGAGATTGTATCGGCTAAAAATTTACACCTACTTAGCTATAAGCCGTTATATATTCAATGTATAACAAGTGAATAACAAATTGATTATACATCGCATACTAGCTAAAATTTAGAAGAATAATAAAAATTAAAGTATCTAGAAGCTTTGTTGTCTTCTTTACACCTACAATTGGCTCTTCAAAAATAAAACTATTCTAGATTTCTCCTCCACAGCCGCAATAATTAATTCTTCTTCTGCAATGGAGGCAAAAATCTTCCAAAACTACTCTCTCTTTCCCAATGTCATAGTCTACGTAAGATCCCATTATATTGTTTGGCCTATTGTATGTGATGATCTCTTTGTTGATCAGTTTTATGACATGTAAGGAGCAGCAAACCTTTAATTAATTTTAAAGATGCATTTATAGCAGTTGGATCTTATGTTGCTTTTGCATTGCCCCTAGATTTGCAATTTTTATTTGGCCATCTAATATATTCTTGAAAGCATCTGTCTACTTTTAACGTGTCACAATTGTAGGAAAAGCATAATTAGTACATTCATGTTCTGTCTCTTCTTAGAAGTTCTTTTTATAAGAAATTATCCTTAGTGATTTTGATACTATGAATCTATGATCAAGCTTGGGTTAACAGTTGGAACTCATCATATTTATTTTCTATTCCACAGTGGGTTAGGTCGGGCAGTATATACTGGTCATTAGTAGAGAAATATGATAGGGGTAAATATATAATCCATTCAGATATTGAATTCAAAAGGCAACATATATGTCAATGCAAGCCGAATTAAAATTTTCACTAATAAACTTAAAATATAAAGGAGTAAATAAATGATAAAGTGAAGGGGCTTCAACATTTCTGATACAATCAAATCTCTTTATAACGATGTCGTTTATTCAGATATTTTTTTACTGTTATAGTGAATATTATTATAGAAAACATATAATATAACACAACATAAAAAATCAATTTAAAATAAAATTGACGGTTATGATGAAATGTTATAGTGGATGAGAAAGGTCTGACGGTATATAAATAAAAAATAATTTTATATAATAAAATGAGAAGGGTACCGATGTATCTGACACCGCCCATGTGTCAATGGGGGCAAAAATTTACATTGAATGGCTGAATCCATGAGGTGGACCCGTGCAATCTTAGGAAGATGATGGAATTGTCCTATGAGGGATTAGTTGAACTTGAATATGAGTTGATGCAATGGCTTACAGTGGAAATGGACCCAGTAATTTTGCTAGCTAGTTAATGTTTTGGTCCCAGGTTGACAAGTTACTAGCCATATATATTGTACGTTGTACTATGACAGCACCTCAGGGAACTTGCTCCCATATGTACATATGTTGGGAATCTACCAGAACAGAGGGTTAAGGGAAGGTGAAAGTTGTCCTACAGCTATTCAAAAACCGAATCGTACCAATAATTTGACCCTAAAATGTCTAATTGATTTATTGATATTACATTATCAGATCAAGGGTTCAAATGCGGTTTAGACTTATATATGAATAACGAGTTATTGGTGCAAGCCGCATGTATCAACTTGTCTAATTTTTTTAATGATTTAATCGATAATCGACGTATAAGAAATTCATGAAATGATCATTATAAGGAGTGTAGCCACATGATGTAGCTAATAGCAAATCTTTTTAGACTAAAAGGAGTAGTAAAATATGGCATCCAATATTTAATTTGTACCTTACACGTATTAGAGTGTTGCCTTGCACCGTTGGTGCCATTGGACCGGAGTTTTTGCAGTTTGTGATTCTCAAGTCCATATTAGTGTTAGTTACAATCGTACTCTATGCAATTATGAGGATGAAACCATAACCTGCCCATTTATTAGTTCAACTCATTTCAATTCATTAAAATTTGGATTGATATCTAGCCCAAATTTATTCATGAAAAATCTATCAAATTATGTTTTAAAAATTACGTTTTTTTATTTGATATGTTATATATCGCCATAATAAAGAAAAACAATAATTTATTAGGTACTAAAAAATTATACAACAACATATCCAGTAAAATCCCACAACGTGGGATCTGGAGATGTTAGAGTGTACACAGACCTTACCTCTATCTTGGTAGGTAAAGCGGTGTTTCCGAAAGACTTTCGGCTCAAGACAAAGCATAGGTACAAGCAAAGCAAGAGAAACGGTCAGCCCCGGATAAGAAATTTAAAGCAGTATGAAAATGATGGTAACAAAAGCTAATAAACCATGATAGCGCAATCTAAAAAAAGAAGCAGTAAATAAGGCAATTATAAAAAATAAAAAAGGCAATTAAAGCTTAGTAAGAATTGGACGGATTGGGTTTTGACCCGCTTTTTAGCCCATTTCAATCCAACCTATTACAACCCAAGCAACATTTGGCGGGTCAATAATCCGCCCATTTATTAACTCAACCCATTTTGATCGGCCCAAATTCAATCCAACCCGCCCATTTGCCATCCGCTATACCTCACAATTATATATACTATCTCATATTTAATGACACTATGCCTTGGCTATTTTTTTCGTGGCATGCAAAGATCTGCTCCGATCATTTAATCTAGTTACAAAGTTTATTATCAACCCGCCCATTCTGGTCTTTTTTGCTGCAAAGTCAGAACTTAATAAAGATACCGACGAAGCTACATTTCAAAATTTTATAATTTGTGTTAGAAATGCTTATCGTAGATTTTGCTCATCTTGATAGAAAGGGAGTATACACGGTACAAATCGTGTATACCAAGTGGCCGAAATATATTGGTTACTTACCAAATTCTTGTACAATTATAATTATGGTATTAGTATTATATTAGGAATACGTATTAGTCTTGTATTAGGAAAATGTAGATTTATTTTTCATATTTAGATATTGTATATCATGTATATATACCTCTTCATTAATGAAAATAATCAAGGGATTATTCTCTTTCATGGTATCAGAAATCTAGGACAATTTTTCCTTCTCCACATTAAACTTCCACAACCCTCCTCTCCTCGAAAACCTCACTCTCGGCCGTCGGCTGAGTCTTCTTTTCCGTTTCCCCAAATTTTCTTCCAAATCCCTAATTCTCCTCTCGTTCTTTCGTTATGTCTACTACGAAGAACATGTTTCATCCTGCCCTTGCAGTCTCCAACATCAAGAATCACATCCCTATCGTTCTTGAGATGGAAAATGTTCAATACGCGACGTGGGCAGAATTATTTAAAGTTCATGCACGCTCATATCAAGTCCTTCATCACATCATCCCTTTGGAAACAGACAAGGAGAAGGTGCCTACCGCCGTTGATGACCCTGCATTATGGACAACTCTTGATGCTACCATACTCCAGTGGATTTATTCCACTATCTCTATGGACCTTTTGCAGACGATTATCGAACCCGACATCACGACGATGGAAACTTGGAATAGGGTGCGTGATATATTCTAAGATAACAAAAACTCTCGTGCCGTCACTCTTGAGCATAAATTTTCCCAAGTCAATATGGAAGATTTTCCGAATGTCTCAGCCTATTATAAAAGGCTGAAGGAATTGGCGGATCAACTCAAGAACGTTGGTGCACCCGTAACAAATGATCGTCGTATTCTTCAGATGGTTGCAGGCCTATCCGAGGCTTATAATGGTGTTAGGATGCTTCTTCATCAAAGTAATCATCTCCCCTCATTCTACCAGGCCCGTTCCTTGCTCACATTAGAATAATTATAGTCAAAACCGTAACAACGGTGGCAGCAAAAAGGGTCAAAATCCGGAAAATGGTGTCAAAAACCGCGGCGGCGATCGCGGTGGTGGCAGTGGTGGTGGTCGGAGTAGTGGCGGCAGTGACTGACGTAGTGGCAGTGGGCCGGCTATGCCGCAACACCACTGGCAGCAGTAGTGGGCCAATGCACAATGGTCGTGGGGTTGCCGGGCTAGTGGCTAGTGGCCCAACATGGCTTTTCCTTATTTTCCAGGCGTTCCAACTAATTGGGCCAGTGGCCATTAGAGTCCCAATTTGCAGTTCCAGCATTACCACCCCAAGCAACTGACTGGGCCTTGGCAGCAGGCTGGCTTGCTTAGGCATCGGCCTAAGCAGGCCTTTGCGGTTGCGGGTCTAGTTTCTAGTCTGACACCTACGAATATTAACGCCGTGATGCATACACTGGGATTAAATCTCCCGGACGTAAATTGGTGAGCCACTTCTCATATAACGTACGTGTAAGGTAATCTCTCGTCTTATTTCAATTTGAGAAAAAATCGTGGCATAATTGTTGGTAATTGAAATTCGATTCCAATTCGTGGTTATGATCATATAAATTTGTCCTCCCCACATCCACCTCTAGTCCTAAAAATGTCATTCATGCCCCTCAATTAAAAATTTGGTGTTTGTCCGAAAATTCACAACTGATAATTGAGATTTTGTTAAATTTGACCTTTTTGGATTTTTTGTGAAGAATTTCAAGACGAGGATACCTTTAATGAGATGTAATAGTCGGGGAGAACTTTATCCAATCACCACCACCACCACCACCATTTCCACGAGTTAAGCCACACCTTCAACATTTGCCGCTAGAGATGGCAGTGGATCCTGGACCCGGCCCGGATCCGATGGATTCAGATCCGTTTTATAGGATATGGATCTTTAAAATTTGGACCCGACGAATCCGGATCGGACCCAGATATGTTTTTGACGGATCGGATCTGAATCTTGTATTTGAGAACCGTATCCGGTCCAGATCCGACCCGTGGATCCATTTTTTATTAAATATATTCATAATCTAGAATGTAATTTTATAAGTATTTTCTTAAAATTACTAAGCACATCCTTGCAAGTTTAAATCTCAAAACAAGTTTAATTTATCCCCGCGTTAACTCAAAAACCAAAAAATAAAGAGGTAACTACGATAATAAAATCAATGTTATATTAGTGAATGACTAACATGTCCATAGACAAGTAGTTAAAATTATATTCACTTCATTTGTGAAGATTCCAAGCACATGCAAGTTCTGCATTGTGGAAATACTAGTCAGCATTTTTCACAACTATTGTCATTGTCCAACATTTTCAATTAATAGCTCACGATCAAAACGAGACAACGAACAAAATATCTCATATGAACATTTCAAAATTGAAACACAATAAACTGTTAGCTAAGTAAAAGTCGTTTGTCAGTTCAAAAAAATTTCTCAGCAAGGCAATTTTTATTACATGTGGATCCAGATCCGATCCATGGACCCGGTGGATCCTATGGATTAGGATTTGGATCTGATTTTTATGAACCCGATGAATTTGGATCTAGTAGGATTCGGTCCAGATCCGATCCGTTGCCATCCTTATTTGCCCCTCTTGCTCCTTTGTGGCATGCCCGTTTGGGTCATTTGGGGTCGTCTATTATTTCTTCTCTTCAAAATAATAATTTTATTGATTGTAAGTACGCGTAGTACTCCTATTTTTCCTTCGTGTCCATTAGGAAAACATGTTAGATTACCGTTTGTAGCCTCTACTTCTAGTACGTTGATGCCTTTTGACATTATTCATAGTGATTTATGGACATCTTTGCTTTAAGTTCTTTGGGCCATCATTATTATGTTTTATTCTTGGATGGTTATTCTAATTTTTTGTGGACCTTTCCTTTATCTAAAAAGTCTCAAGTGTTTTCAACCTTCTTAAAATTTAGAGCATTCATCTGTACCCAATTTGAAAGGAAAATTAAAAACATTCAATAAGATAATGGAATGGAATATGATAATGGGCCGTTTCGAGAATTTTGTGACACTAATGGAATATCTTTTCGGTTTTCTTGTCCTCACACGTCCTCACAAAATGGGAAGACCGAAAGAAAAATTCATACCATTAATAATATTGTCCGAACCTTGCTAGCCCATGCTTCATTACCTCCTTATTTTTGGTATCATGCATTACAAATGGCTACCTACCTCCTTAACATTCTCTCTAACAAAGGTTTAACATATCAATCCCTACTTAAAATTCTTTATAATAAGGATCCCTCGTATTCTCATCTTAGGGTGTTTGTGTTATCCACTTTTCTCGTCTACTACAATTAACAAACTTCAAGTCCGTTCTACCGCTTGTGTGTTTTTGGGTTATCCATCTAATAATCGGGGTTACAAATGTTTTGATTTATCCTCTAATAAAATCATAAATAGTCGCCATGTTATTTTTGATGAAACCCAATTTTCGTTTGCTAAATTATATAAGTCCGTGTCTAGTTCGTATAATTTTTTGGATGATGAGCTTTCCCCGTATATCATCCATCAGTGGGCCCAACAATCTCGTGAACCCAGCCCAATCACTACCGAATTAGCCATTGTTTCTTGGCCAGCAGGCCCACTGCCTGCTGGCCCAGTACATCACCCGCCATCCGAGAGCCCTGTTTCACAGCCAGCAGGACCGCTGCCTGCTGGCCGGTCCTGAGGTAGTCCGCCAACGTCCCCAGTCCAGTCAGTTTCTATTCCGAGTCAAGGGCCCATTACTTGACGCCAAAGGGGTATTTTTAAACCTAAACAACATTTTAATCTAAATTCTAATGTCACTAAATCACCCCTACCACGTAACCCAGAGTCTGCCCTTCATGACCCGAATTAGAAAATGTCCATGCATGATGAATATAATACTCTTATTGAAAATAAGACGTAGGAGTTGGTGTCCCATCCGCCTGGTGTCAATATTATTCGTTCCATGTGGATTTTTACTCGTAAAGAAAATTCTAACGGTTCTTTTGAGAGGCCTAAGGCCCGTCTTGTAGGTGATGGTATAACTTAACAGGCTGGCGTGGATTGTGGTGAGACATTTAGTCTAGTGGTCAAACCGGCTACCATTCGCATTGTTCTTAGTTTGGCTCTCTTGAAAGCATGGATCATTCATCAGCTAGATGTGAAAAATGTTTTCTTACACGGTGATCTTAAGGAGACAGTATACATGCATCATCCCTTGGATTTTAGGGACCCCAATTATCCTCATCATGTATGTTTGCTGAAAAAGTCCTTGTATGGGCTTAAGAAGGCCCCACGGGCTTGGTATAAGAGGTTTGCAGATTGTGTGTCTACTATTGGGTTTTCTCATAGCATGTCTGATCATTCTCTGTTCATCTATCGTCGTGGTACTTCACTGACATACATTATGTTATATGTAGATGATATTATATTGACTGCCTCTTTTGATAATCTGTGTAAGTCTATCATGTCCCTTTTTAGCTCACAATTTTCTATGAAAGACTTGGGGCCCTTGAGTTATTTTTTGGGTATCGTTGTCACTCGTCATGCAGGTGGTATATTTTTACCACAAAAGAAGTATGCGGCTGAGATTATTGAGAGATTTGGCATGTCATCTTGTAAGTCCTCTTCTACTCCAGTTGATACCAAACCGAAGCTGAGTGCTACTTCTAGCACACCATATGAGGATCCCACCCACTATCGTAGTCTTTCAGGGGCTCTTTAGTATTTTACTTTCATGAGACCCGATATTACTTATGCAGTGCAACATGTGTGTTTATTTATGCATGATCTGTGGATTGAGCACATACATGCGCTCAAACGCATTATACGATACATACATGCACACTTGATTATGGATTGCATTTACATCCATCATCCGTCTCTACTCTCGTATCTTATATAGATGCTGATTGGGGTGGATGTCCAGATATCAGACGTTCGACATCTGGTTATTGTATGTTTCTTGGTGATAACTTGGTCTCTTGGTCGGCAAAACGCCAGGCTACTTTATCGCGATCCAGTGCGGAGGCCGAGTATCGAGGAGTAGCCAATGTGGTGTCTGAGTCATGTTGGATGTATAATCTTTTATTAGAGCTTCACTTTCATATTTAGAAAGCTACCTTGGTCTACTGTGATAATGTTAGTGCAGTCTATCTCTCTGGGAATCCGGTCCAACATCAGCGCACTAAACATAACGAGATGGATATTCACTTTATTTTCGAAAAGGTAGCTTGTGGACAAGTACGTGTCTTGCATGTCCCTTCAACGTACCAAATTGCTGACATTTTTACTAAGGGTCTTCCCTTGTTTCTGTTTGAAGATTTTAGGGATAGTCTCCGCGTACGACAACCTCCCGCTATGACTGCGGAGGTGTGATAGAAAGGGAGTATACACGATTACAAACCATGTATACCAAGTGGCCGAAACATATTTGATTACTTACCATATTTTGTAGAATTTTTGTACAATTGTAATTATGGTACCCACAGAAATGATAAGATAAACAGATCTACACTGAAGCAATTTATTCTATTTGGACTGAGAGAAATGCTAGGGTGTTTGAGAAGGTTGAAAAAGATTCTACTCATTGGCTAGAGTCATTACCTGTATATGCAATGTGAGAGCAATTAGAGCAATGGGAAACTACTTGCAGAACTTAGTCTTTTAATAAGGATACCCTCTTCAGGAGGTGAGCCTCTCTAGCAGGTTTTGTTAGATTTGATATTGTGTTTTTATTCTTTGATTTAGAAACAACTAGTTGGGATGTAGCTATGCTGTGATTTGTAATGCTCATTTTGGTGATTAATACAGTTCTGTTAGTTACAAAAAAAAAAAAGTATTTAAGACATTGAGAGGAAATATAAGATAAAAAAAAGCAATATACTTTTTAAAATCTGGGAACGTACAAAAAAATTCTTAACAAAGTTTTTACTAATATATAGTATTGTTTTAAGCAACTTTCAAAAGTTCTAACAAAATAAAATATTTTACAGTTCAATTTAGTTTTAAATTATAAAACTTTTTTCTAATTATCACTCTCTTTGTTTCAATTTGCTTTTCTTACTTTCCTTTTTAGTCTCCTTACAAAAAAATGCCTCGTTTCTAATTTGATAACTTTTTAATTTCAACATCTCACATGACACTTTTAATACCACAAGATTAAACTAAGACAAATCAATTGAAACAATGAAAGTATTGGTTATATAATATACAAGTTTGTTGGCTATGGAAAATTAATAAAATAAGAAATAGAGTATATAATAACACTAATTTTCCCCGCATATTGGAGTTACTACTCTGTGATGGGTTGTGACGATAAGGTAGTATTTTCTATTTACTGATGACTAGTCGTTGAAAATTTATGTTGATATTTCAAAAACATATGATTAAGTACCTCAAAAGGTCCTTTCGTGGGTGATAAAGAAGAAATGAATTCATATTAAATGTATAATATCATAATAGATATGTATGAAGTAGCAGTTACTAGCGTGAAATATTATTAAAAGTCACAAGGAATTTTTCATAATAGTGGGACTACATCAAGAATTGACGTCGAGTCCCTACATATTTATCCTAGTTATGAATGAGCTAATACCATTTTAGGTGAGTCAAACGGGTAATGATAAAAAAATATATTGGTAAAAATGGTGTCAGAAAGATTAAACAAAACAAACGGCTGAGTCGAGAGATGACTCTGTCTTTAAGACAAAATTACTCCGTATAGATGCTTTTACGGTGATGGACAATAGTCTCTCAAGATAAAACAGAAACAATCAACTATATAAAGCAAATAAAGTTGATTCTAGCGAAAAATAAATGCAGAACAGATTGTAGGAGAGGATTTTGTTTGAGTTTCTGTTTATGTGTTCTCTGTTTCTGTATTTCGAACAGAAGAGAAGAGAAGATAAGAGAAGAGAAGAGAAGAGAAGATAAGAGAAGAGAAGAGAAGAGAAGAGTTTATCTTGTATATTTTTGTAAACTGAACGTTAGTGTTCAGTTTATAGTTGAAGAGGAGGGTTGTTGCAACGTTTCTAAAGTCTTCTGAACCGTTGCAACATTTACGAAATCTTTAGGGGCCAAACTATAAATAAAAAATACTTCAGGGACTAAAAAGAAATTTTGAAAGACAACCCAAGGCCTGAGAACCCGGACCCAACCCGACCCGACCAGGACCGGGCGGGCGGGCGGCGATGGAGCGCGTGTGGGGCTTAGCCCCGAACCCAAGCTCACCTAGGTCCTTCATCTTCTAAACACGTGGGTTACCTCTTGGGGTACTTAAAAAAAGAGCTTATATATTGCTCAATCCTTTCATATTCTACCTATGTGAGAGATTTGTTGTTTGGCCAAAAAAACATTCATCTATTCATGTCTCAAACACCTTACTTTGTATACCAATGTCTCTTTCATTTCTTAACAAAATTTGACGATACTCGGCACTAATATCATCTACTCATTTAGTAGATTAGGCATGTGCGAAAAAATAATGTTTCCGACATGTGGGGCCCACGTGTTAAGTCACTAAAGACGGAAAAAACTCAACCCACATAGTTAAATTTCCAACAATCCCCTCTTGAAATAGAATTGGTGAACACAGGGTGCCAAAGTTCAGCAATCTTTCAGCGGAAAGATATTGCATCAGGAAAGGTAGCTTTCGGCTTTGAACCTTCCGTAGTCGATTCCCATCGGATTTACTTATTGCGCGGTGAACGTGATGTCTTGAACCGTCAGTGTTTAGTGTAAACCAAGACAATGACAATAACTCCCCTTATTCATTTCTTCTTATAATTTTGTCTGTTGTGGCCATTGACAACTTCTTGGATTCTTAAGTGCGTACTTTTGAAGCGGCATGTCTTCGCATTTAAATAGGTGATCTCCTAAAAGGTATCATGTTATACCCCACTCGCAAGTGTTAGCAATCATTAAAAGATTTTAGAACATTATCATTTACCCATTATGCAGGTAGCACTTAATGTCTATCGCGGGAACAACTTTGGAATTATATTTCTTTAAAGAATAATAATTCGAAGTGCTCTTACTTCAAGTGAAGCGCTAAAATTGAACCTCAACAGTTTAGTTGTCCCATTGAACCAAATTCGTAGGATCTCCAGTTAGTAAAGTTGGGTTACCACCATAAAGATTCTTATTGTTTGGGTTTTAAGCCCATTCCCCTAGACAGACAAAATATTTGATCTTTGGGTAGGCCTTTAGTTAATGGATCCGTTATATTATCCTTTGATTTGATGTAATCAATGAAAATTACACCCGTGGTGATCAACTGCCTAACGGTCTTATGTATCCGATGAATATGTCTAGACTTGCCGTTGTACATACTGTTTCGTGCCCTTCCTAAAGTTAATTGACAGTCACAGTGAATCATCACCGAAGGTACGGGTTTATCCCAACAAGTGATATCCTCTAAGAAGTTGTGAAGTCATTCTGCTTCTTCTCCTGCTTTATCTAAAGAAATAAATTCTGATTCCATCGTGGATCGGGCGATGCATGTTTGTTTAGATGACTTTCAAGACACATCCCCACCACCAATTGTGAAAGCATACCCACAAGTGGATTTGGTGTTCTTTATGTCCGATATCCAATTTGCATCACTGTATTCTTTTAATATGGATGGATATCTTGTAAGTCTGCAAATATTTCAGATATCGTAGTATCCGATTTAGCGCCTTCCAGTGCTCTGTAATGTACATTAAGCTACCAATGACCTGCGCATATCGCTCTTGGGATATAGGTGCACCACGATTCTTATCAATTCTATGATTTATATCCATTGTTGACTTCATAGGAGGACTGTCAAATACATCAAATTTCTCAAAACATCTTTAATGTAATGAAATTGAGATAAGACCAGCCCGTCAGATGTTTTAGAAATCTTAATTCCTAAGATTACATCTGCACTACCCATATCCTTCTTGTCGAAGCATTGTTTCAACATATTCTTGGTTTCTAGGATCAAGTTTAGACTACTTCCAGTAATGAGCATGTCATCTACATAAAGACATATCATGACAAATGAGTCAGAGTTCCCTTTTATATAGATACATTTATGGAGAAACATTTTGATAATAAAGTATTGTCAAACTTTTCATGCCATTGTTTCGGGGCTTGTTTGAGTCCGTATAGATACTTAACAAGTCGACATACTTTTTTCTTGTCCTGGAACCACATACCCCTCGGGTTGTTCCATGTATATTTCCTTTTCCAACTCTCTGTTTAGGAATGCTGTATTAACATCCATTTGATGTATCTCAAGGTCACGCAAAGCTGCAATGTCTGTGAATACCCTTGTGGAAGTTAATCTAGACACAGGGGAGTATGTGTTGAAGTAATCGAGACCTTCCTTTTGTTTGTAGCCTTTGACTACTAATCTGGCCTTATACTTGTCAATAGTTCTATCTGCTTTGTACTTTCTTTTGAGTATCCACTTACAACCCAAAGGTTTGCTTCCCGGAGAAAGATCAACCATTTTCCAAGTATGGTTCTGCATGATAGAATCAATTTTGCTTTCTATAGCTTCTTTCCAAAGAGGTGCTTCTAGAGTTGGCAATGCTTCGTTAATTGTCCTCGGTTCATTTTAAACTATATAGGTTAGAAAATCTGTACCAAAGGTTTTGTCCTTTTTGGCCCTTTTGCTCCGTCTTGGTTCAACCTCTGGAACCCCTAAGTTCTGTAGGTCTGGAATATTAAGTTTCGGATAGTCAGCAACTTCTGAGTCCTGTAGATCTGGAATGTCTAGTTTCGGATAATCAGAAACTCCCGGGTCTTGTTGATTTTGAGCATTTTGTTCATAACTTCGTTTGCGCGAAATTATTTCTTTTTCCTTTCTAGGAAAGATCTGTTTAAAGAATTCAGCATTCCTTGATTCCATGATCGTACCATCGTGGATATCAGGTATCTCCGATTATACACTAAGAAGCGATAAGCACTACTATTATTTGCACATCCGATGAATATGCAGTCTACAGTCTTAGGTCCAATTTTGACCTGTTTTGATTTAGGTACTTCGACCCTTGCCAAACAACCCACACTTTCAAATATTTGTAAGTGAGTTTCTTTCCTTTCCATGATTCATATGCAGTTTTATCCTTACGCTTATGCGGAATTCTATTGAGAATTGCATTAGCGGTAAGAATCGCTTCGCCCCACATATTTTGGGCTAATCCGGAATTGATAAGTAAAGCATTCATCATTTCCTTTAACGTACGGTATTTACGCTCAACAATACCGTTAGGCTGAGGCGAGTAATGAGCGGTCGTTTGATGAACAATGCCGAATTGAGCACAGTATTCTTCAAACGGTGCTACGTATTCTCCCCCTCTATCACTACGAATTGCCTTAATCCGTAGGTTTAGTTGATTTTCAACTTCTAACGTTTAAATGCTTCAAACACTTCATGTTTAATTTTCAACAAGTAAACATAACAATACCTTGTACTATCATTAACGAAAGTCACAAAGTACTTGTTCCCCCTCTAGTTTGCACAAACTTTAAATCACATAAGTTCTAGAGGAGCGGTGTTTCTTTCGACTAAGTAAAAAGACGATTTGGTTAATTTTGCTCTACGCACACCTCACATTTGTGTTGAGGGTTTACGTCGAAAGAAGGCAACAATTCCAACTTTACTAACTTTTGGGTGGATTTGTAGTTAATGTGTCCTAATCTATGATGATATAAATTAGAAGACTCAAGCAAGTAGGTAGAAGGCTTTATTTCGTTAGATGAATGGATTACAGACATAGCATTCACTTTGAAGAGACCGTCACACGCAAAGCTCCTTCCTACAAATATACCATTCTTTAACTGTGGTATTTGCAAAGAAGAAATAAATATGTTAAAGTCTAGAAACGAGCTTCTACTTTTTGTCTGGCTATGGGTTCGTGTAAAGATACCTAAATTGCTAGTAGAGGCTAGATTGTTATCAAAGCACCAAGGACTCACAATGTACAGAAGAAAAGTGAAATTGGTGGATCTCTTGTTACAGAAAGATAAAGTAGATCAATAAAATATTGCACAACTAAACTAATCAAAACAAACGACTGAGTCGAGAGATGACTCTTTGTCTCAAACACCTTACTTTGTGTACTAATATCTCTTTCATTTCTTAACGAAATTTGACGATACTCAGCACTAATGTCATCTACTCATTTAGTAGATTAGGCATGTGCGAAGAAACGATGTTTCCGACATGCGGACCTCACGTGTTTAAGTCACTAAAGACAGAAAAAACTCAATCCCACATAGTTAAATTTCCAACAAAATAATATGAAGCATTTGTAATAACAATTGCAACATTGAAATTTCCCTCATCGGTTGAGGGAGCTATGAAGGAGTTGAATTAAATATGAAAGGCTGAAGAGAAAAAGAAATTAGAATCCTAAAAATTATTAGAGCCTCTGATATCATATCTTTTCAGTGATAGAGTGTGTGTTGGACATCTATCTTTATATACAATTTTACTTGGACAAGAAATGTAAAAGAACAATCCTATAACTACCTACAGTGTTCTACTATAATTCTTTTTTTAATTGACCTATACAGATAAGTACATAATTTAGAAACTAAAGGATGTTATTGCGCACTTGGTGAAGAAGCATCTGGTTGATTAAGACTTCTTATAGGAGAATCCGCTAAATAAAAATAAAGTTTAGTAATCTATTTTTGCTCTCACTAGGGAGGAATGTATTCTATTTTAATTTTCAAATAGTCCAGAAGGGTAATAAGACTCTTATGTAGAAAATGTGTGTAGTTGATAATATGATTATACTTTGAGACGGGTATTTGGCTATTTTCTCTTCTTTTGAATTTGTTGGCTCAAACTCTTTATTATCTTAGGCCTCTGAGTCCAAGTATATAAATATCCTGCAACTATATTACTATTCATTTCGTCGTTTTTATCTTACTTCATATTTTTCTCTTTCTTCAGTTCAGATTTCAGAATGCGAACCTTTTTCCAATTTAGAGTTTTCTAAATTCTGAGCTCCGGCTTCAACACGATTTCCTTTTCTCCTCTCATTCCCTGAATTTTCTTATGTAATATAGTCCTTAGGTTTTAATTTCTGTAGCAAACTTTGGATGTGCAAACAGTTTAAAATAAAATAAAAAAAGACTTGAGAAACTTAGTATTATAATAAATATGTGTCACAATATTTGCATGATTATAAAAGTTTCTCACGAAGCGTAAATGAGAAGTTTATGTTAAATCATTTTTAAATTTTAAGTGTTGTCATTGTTTTTGGAACAGACTAAAGAAGACAACATGTCATTGAAACGAAAGTAGTATTCCATTCGTCCCAATTTATCTGACACTTTTCACTTTTCGCGAGTTAAACGAGTTGTTCTTTAACCGTAATTTTTATATATGTCTTTTAAATATTTAAATTATTAATTATTGTAATTTATAGTACTTTTTACGCAGTTATCAAATATGTAATTTTATTTCGAAAAATTTAGAGATTCTATATTTAAACACACGATCAAAATTAAAAAAAAATTAACTCTCGAAAAATGAAAAATATCAAACAAATTGAGATAGAGGGACTATATACTTTAGAATTTTACTTTTCTTTTGTCATACAACACATAGAAAATATGAAATAATTCCAATTCATGAAACTAAGAATCCCATCTCATCCTATCCCGCTTATCAAACAACCCCTTAGAATATTACTTTTGTTTTGTCATACTACACATAGAAGGAGTATTAAATTATCTTATGTAGTTATGAAGACAAGAAGAATACAAGAAGTATTAGCTGTAGGAAAACTAATGAAAAAAAATGAAAATTAAAGTGGGGGGAATGGGGAGGCAGGCAAGAAAAGAGGGACGAAAATGGAGATAAAAATAGTCAGAAGTTCCCAGGTCTGCTTTTTATGTGTAGTCACCATCCTTGTTCCCCTTTACTCCAACCCCACCTCCACGCCATTGATAAAGAAAGCTTGAAATAAAAATAAAAAAAAATAAAAAAAACACACTCACTCCCTTTGTATTAAAAAAAGGTAAATATTAGAATTGTTTATAGTTAAACCTTCAAAAATATTTGAGAAATCTCAGTCAAAGAATTAGGAATTATTTGACTTTTAAAATACTTCCTCGATCACATTTTGTATAGTGTTTGTTGGGGATAACGTTTGTAAAAAAGAAAGAGGTGATTAATAGTCCGTTTGACCATGAATATTTTTCACTTTTTTCGGAATTTGAAAAATATTAAAAATTTATTTTTACTTTTTTCATTCTAAATTACTCATAAAAACTCAAAAACAATTCCAATTAGTATTCATAGCCAAACATAACTAATTTTCAAATACCATTTTTTATTTTAAAACAAAAACTATTTTGTTTTCAAATACTCACAATTTTCATGGTCAAACTGGTCTATATCTTCTTTGTTTCAACTTATGCAACATCTTTTTTCTATTTGAAAAGTTCTAAAATGTTTAAACCATCAATTTCAATTCAACTTTCAGGAATTCAAATCTATTACTACGTACTGTTACTAAAATCTTAAAATTTTGATGTAACACTTTCTATCAAAGTATTTTTCATTCATTAAAATGAACATCACACTATGCAAAGTCAAATTATACTATCTTATATAGTAATTATCTACATAAAGGAGTATAGAACACCAGAAGTATCATTAATACTAAAGTAATTGATCTTAATACTAGTGAGACCTGTAACAAATCATTATAAAAAGACATGAGTAACGACTGTACAGTGATACATAAAAACGTCTTAATTAAATATAGAAAAATGATAGTGGAGTGATATTTATAACGAGAAAAGAAGAGTGGTGAATACATGAAATTGGAGCTAATTATATCACAGTGAAATGAAAAAGAAAGATGAGTCCACTAAAATACATGGGAAATGACACAAAAAATTGATGCAATGTAACAGTTATGGACTCTTATTTCATACTATTTGTGATCAGTGGTTGGCCAGGTTTCAGCCATCCATGTTTTATTTGATTGGGTGTACACTTGATCCCTGTCACCACTGTCACGTAAACAGTAATTTTGGAAAATTAAAATATAGAGGAAACAAATAAAGAAATTACATTTTACATAAATCTAATCTGTAAACATGCATTAGATTTAAGTTAAAAAACTCGTGGTATAGAAATTTGAGAGTATACCTTTTATATCTCAGCCAACAATACACACGTACAAAAGATGAAAGTGACGGAAATGAATATGCTCGGATGGACTTGACCCATATTAGAGGGACAGAATTAGGAACGAAGCTATACAAGATAAGATATGAGTGACCTATGTGGTGAACATGATAAGGAAAATAAGAATGAGATGATTTGAACATGTAAAGAGGAGGTACACAAATGCACTATTGAGGAAGCGTGAGAGGTTGCCTATAACAAGTTTTAGGAGAGTTAAAGATAGGCTGAAAATAATATACAGAAAAAGGATAATAGATAGTTGAATGTTGTCATACTTTTATATGGGAGCTAGAGGCAAGGGCTAGTCTCATCTTCTCCTTATTTTGTTTCATTTGCTTTGTTTATCTCTTATTTAGCCATCGCTATTTTCCTTTCAATCTTACTTTAATTACACTTTCTTTGAGTATCAAAAACAACTTCTCTATCCATAAGATAGTGATAAAGTACGCGTACATCCTATTGTCTCAAATATCTCTTTAGCTATAATTTTTTGTTGGCATTTTTTATTACAAAGGCGAGGAAATTTTCTAACAAATATATGAATATTGAATCTACCTTAGCTCCAAAAAGCTCATGTACTTCTTTAACCCACCGAGGTCCTCCAACATCCTCATCCGATATAGATTGACGCAAGAAATATAAGAAAGTGCAGGCTGTCAAATGTAGTTCCCAATGCCGAAAATACTGAACAATATAATTACTGTATTTAGGTCAACCCTTTGGAGAATTCCATGAATGTGTTCCCTTCTCTTTCCTTTTTTCTTTATTCTATATATATTTACAAATATTATATAATTATTATTTAATATAATTAATATAATTAAGGTAAAATAGAGATTCTAATTTCATTAGAATACAATTGTATACTTTATATATATATTACATTAATAATAGAACTCCGGCAAGGAGATTTACACTATTATACGTGGTATCAGAAGCCAAAAACCCCTAAACCCTATTCCATCCCCCCTACTCCTAATTTTTCGACGCCATATCTACCGAAAACAACTGATATACACCCTGTATACGACTGATATACCCTTTCTGCCCCTCTCTGCCGCTATGCACGTATACTGCCTATACACAACCGATATACACCCTGTATACGGCTGATATCATTTCCTGCTCCATCTACAACCCGTATACATCATTATACACAACCAATATACACCCTGTATTCGACTGCTTTAACTCGTCTATAGCAATATACACTTTGTATACCACCCTATTACACAGATATACACTTAGTATACGACTGCCACTGCCTATATACACATCGTATACAACCTTCTACATACTTCCCAAATCAATATACACTCGTATACGGCCGCTACTGCCCGTATACACCTGAGATACAACCTTCTACATACTTCCCAAGCTAATATATACACTCGTATACGGCTAATACTGCCCGTATACACCTCATATCTATATATCCCAAACCCCCATCTCATTCTTATTTATTTTCCAGCTGCCCTAATGGCGTCACCCGCAGCCCACACAATTTTTCCTCCTTCTGCTTCCTCAACACCCGGCATCACAAATTATCAGACGCATGCCTAATACCCAACTCAGTAGCCCAACCCACGTCCTCAACAACAGCTTCAGCACTGGGCCTAGTCCCGTTCTAAGTCAGGCCCAACAACAATAGTTGGCACAGCCAATGCCCACTGCCCACTGCCCATCAGCTCAGTACATCCGAGCCACTGTCCAGGCACCAGTCCCACTACACAGCAGCCCAGCAGCAACAATGGCCACTGCCGAGGCCCACTGCACAGTGGCCCAACACACTGCCAATCGGCCCAGCACCACCGGGCCATTATCGAACCACCAGGCCCACTACACAGCGGCCCATCAGCAACACGATAATATGTGGTATATAGATACGAGCGTCACCTCTCACCTCACCAATAATTCTGGTAATCTTTCTCAACTACGCAATTTAAATACTCCTCAATCTATTATGATCGGAAATGGTCATTGTATTTCAATACAAGGGTTTGGCCACACACTAACCCCACCACCACATCCCCACTTCTCTATTAAAAATGTCTTGTATGCCCCTCACATTATCAAGAACCTAATCTCTGTCAGAATATTTACCATCGATAATTTTGCATCCATTAATTTTGACCCATTTGATTTTTCTATAATGGACCTACGTACGAAAAAACTTCTTAAGAGATGCAATAGTGAGGGGGATCTCTATCCTTTCCTATCCACGTCCACTGTCAGTGTCAATCCTCCCACATCTCTAGCTTCCATCTCCTCCTCAATATGGCATAGTAGACTTGGTCATCCCGGAGCCCATATTTTTTATTTTCTTAGAAACCACAAGTTAATCCAATTTAATAAAGGGAACCTTGCCCATAGTTGCTCATCTTGTCATCTAGAAAAACATGTTAGACTTCCATTTAAGTCCGCTTCGAGTATTACTTTCTCTACCTTTTATATTATTCATGCGGATTTATAGACATCTCTTATAACCATCAACCTAGGTCATAAATATTATTTGGTATTTTTGGATGACTTCTCTCACTTCCTTTGTGTCTATCCGCTTAAACTTAAGTCTCAAGTCTACTCCAAATTCCTTGAATTTCTTACATTGGTTAAAATGCAATTTGAAAAAGGCATCAAAATGTTTCAATGTGATAATGGTCATGAGTTCAATAACTACCACTTTCATAATTTTTGTGCGGCTAATAGCATGGTTTTTCATTTCTCCTTCCCCCATACTTCCCCTCAAAATGGTAAAGCAACGAGAATTCTCTGCACCATTAACAATATGATTCGTACCCTTCTTTTTCATGCGTCTCTCCCTCTACCTTTTGGGTTTATGCATTAAAATGGTAGAACACATTCTTAACATCTTCCCTACATGCACGATTCAAAATCGGACACCCATCGAAATTCTCTTCCGTCGGATCCCTTCCTATGATCACCTTCGAATTTTCGATTGTCTTTGTTACCCAAATCGGTCCTCCACAGTCCCTCACAAATTAGCACCTCGTTCCACTCCGTGCGTATTCCTCGGTTTCCCGTCAAACCAGAGGGGATACTTGTGCTATGAGATATCTATAGAAAAAATCTTAATCTCACGCCATGTCACGTTTGTCAAGTACGTCTTCCCGTTCGACAACATCCAAAAAAATTTAAGTCACTGATTACGGTTTCCTTGATGACTCGGACACCTCCCCTCTACTCCAAAATGCACTACAAAATCCGCAACCTTCGACCATCCAACCACCCGTCCCGTTGACCCCACCCCACTGTCCGGTACTGTCCTAGTTACTGCCTAAAACTACACCCCAACCCGCTGCCTGCAAAACCCTACCCGCCACCCTGCCCATCCCTATTGCCCGTCACCACTGCTCAGGTCTGACCCCGCTGCCCAATATTGCCCGTCACCACCCACCCCCTACCCTACCCGTGACCATTCCCACTCACCGCATGGAAACTCGTGCACAACACGAGATTTTCAAACCAAAAGTTCACTTTAACCTATCGAGTCAAACCATCTCACCAATTCCTAAAATCCCAACCTTAGCCAAACTTGACCTGAATTGGAATGCGGCCATGCGAGAGAAGTTTAATGCGTTCACTTCACATCGCACTTGGGATCTTGTTCCGCGATCTGAGGGGATGAATGTAATCCGTTGTGTGTGGCTCTTTCGCCATAAGTTTAGAGATAATTGTGCCTTTGAATGTTATAAGGCCAGACTTGTGGCAAATGGAATAGAGCGGTAGAAATGTGTTGATTGTGGTAAGACTTTTAGCCCAGTGGTTAAGCCATCTACCATCGACAAGGTTTTGAGCATTGCTATGGGGAAGAATTGGCTTGTTCACCAGCTTGATGTAAATAATGCTTTCTTACATGGGGATTTGAATGAAACTATCTATATGCATCAACCTCCAGGATTTGTGCATCCAGAGGCTCCTCATCATATTTGTCGTCTTCGTAAGTCGCTATATGGGGTGAAACAAGCCCCAGGGCTTGGTATGAGCGGTTTGCTACATACATCATACAGATCGGTTTCGTGTGCAGCAAGAGTGATCATTCATTATTCATTTTTATCGAGGTACTGACACAACTTACCTTTTGTTATATGTGAATGATAATGTTCTGACAGCTTTTTCAGATGGCCCGAAGCACGAGATCATTGCTCTACTCAAGTTCGAATTTGCTATGACTGACTTGAGTAAGTTGAGTTATTTTTTGGGATATCAGTAACCAGATCCGCCCATGCCATGTTCTTGTGTCAGCGTAAGTATGCAGAGGAGATCATCTGCAGGGCTAAAATGGCAAATTGTAAGATCATGCCCACTCCCGTCGACTCCAAGTCCAAACTTAGTGCAGATGATGGGGATCCGGTCAGTGATCCATCTCTTTATAGGAGTCTCGCAGGGCTCTTCAGTACCTCACCTTCACTCGGCCATTTATTGCACATGCGATTCAGCAGGTGTTCTTGTTCATGCACGCCCCTAGGGAGCCTCACTTTACATCGCGTAAGCGTATCATTCAGTACGTTAAGGGCACACTTGACTATGGAATAATTTATATCCCTCAGCACCGACTAGATTGCTTCCCTATACAGATGCAGATTGGGCAGGCTGTCCGGACACCAGTCGTTCTACGTTCGACTATTGTGTATTTTTGGGGGATAATATCATATCATGATCTGCCAAACGGCAAGCCATGCTTTCCCATTCGACTGCAAAAGCATAATATCGAGTTGTTGCCGAGCTATATTGGCTCCAAAATCTCATTCTTGAGCTTTAGTATCCCATACATAAGGCATCTTTAGTTTACTGTGATAACATATATGTTGTCTACTTGTCTCATAACCCGATTCAACATCAGCGAACCAAGCATATTGAGATGGATATTCACTTTGTTCGTGAGAAGGTTGCAATGGGTCACGTTAGGGTGTTGCATGTTCCTTATTCATATTAGTACGCATATATCTTCACAAAGGGACTTCCTCGGCAACTGTTCCTTGACTTCAGGTTCAGTCTCAGCGTTCGGCCTCCTCCCGCTCCGACCGAAGGGGTGTGATAGTGAATATATTCCATATATATTCACAATATATTATGTAATTATTATTTAGTATAATTAATGTAATTAAGGTAAAATAGATATCATAATTCTATTAGAATACAATTGTATATTATATATATTACATTAATAATAGAACTCCGACAAAAAGATTTACACTATTCTCTATTACTTGTTTAATTTTAGTAACACCATGTTGGCCAATGTATTTAGCTGTTCAATTAATTAACCACTCAGTCTGAACCTAATCAACTAGTCTCTACACATTTTCTTAATAATTTATTTAACATTAATTTATTACCTATTTTCTTGGAAATTAGATTGTTAGATTAGTCTTATTATCAACAATTATGTCATCACACTAATGTCTAGGATGTAGTGCTCTGCACTATTTTGAGGCCTCTCTTTTTATTCTCAGTAATAAGTTTGCTAAAAATAGGAAGATAGCGGCGTCACAGTGTGTGGGTGATGGAAGCAGCTACCATAAATGCCGACAAGTTCCCAATCTTCCCACCGTTTCACTTTCTTTGCTTTGTTTCCTCATTCTCAACCACCATTTCTTCCCCATTTTTTTCCTTTTCCACTTTATCCCATAAATTCAGGATTTGAAATTTATAAATTCTATAATAATTTAAGTTAATATATAGTAATATAAATGAGTTTATAGTTAGATATTTGATAAAAAATTTAATTCAAACATAAAATATGAGCAAAACTTACTAAGTTCACGAACACATAACTTTAAGATTAAATCTGCCTCTGCTCAATAGCTATACTTGAGACTGCATCAAATTTTGATGTATTTTTCTCTAATTTTAATTGATATTTGAATTTGTTTATGTGCAATCGATTTCTATTTTTTTATATTATTATTCTCCATCAACATAGATATCAAATATTTTATTTATATACTACAAGTTGGACAGACAAAAAAAACACTTAGATTTTTTTGTCTCCGTTTATTTTTCAACTTCTCGATATTGTTTATGTCTTAGAGTCATAGTGAATATTCGGTGCCATTGCTACATATGTAGAGTGTTAATGCATGCCGTTACTCAATTACTTCTAATTAAGGAAACTTAACTTCTATGCCTTGGTATAGAATTAGTACTTGCTTAATTGTCACATATTACTTCAAAATTAGATGAATGTTACATTAAGTACTTAATGATACCTAAAATGGTCAGTCACGAGTAACTAGAATCAATCAGATTACATTAATTCAGCGGATAACAACCTTTTACATCAGATATTCTTGTTCTTTAGCGAATTATTGCTTATAGATTTTATTTCAATATATCAGGTGGTAATTGTAAATTTTAATTAGGTGACAAAAATGTACTTTGACTCATATAGAAACTTATAAATCTACCACGACCCAAAAAAACACAAAGAACCGGACCCCATATATAAATGGTGGATAACTTTGTCTAAATTACACACATTATTTCAAACTTTAGACCCTTCAAAAAATAAAGATTACTACTATTTTTTTTCTGTTAGAGAAAATTAAATTTTCCATAGGAACAGGCTTTTTGCAGGTGTACAAGACGTCACTAAACTGAAATAGCGGGCAGACACGCCATCTTATTTCCATTCTCGTGCTTACTGCAAAATAATTTCAAAATCCTTTCACTTCTTCCTCCCTTTGACAAAAAAAATTAGTAGTAATAATTATTTGATGCTCTCACCAGAGGCAGCACATGTTTTACTACAGTAAAACCTCTCCATTAATTACCCCCAAAAAGTTAAAGAAATTAGGGATCATTTGGTACATGAATTAAATTATTTCGGAATTATAATTTCTGAACTAATGTATCCCGTGTGGATTAATATCAACCTTGAAGGTATAAGATGAGTTCAAAATTCAATTTTAAATAAATTTATATCTTATTTGATTAAAGGTATAAATTTATCTTGAAATATATTTATACCTTCAATAAAAGAGAAAATAAAATTTATCCCAAATTTATTTTTTAAATGTTCCACCTTTATCCCGCATACCACTCTACCCTTAATATTACTATTGTATACTTACTTTTTAATATTAGGGTTTTGAGAGAAAAGAGAGAATTATATCATCAAGAATCAAGTTAAAAGTGACCATCTTTTTTTTTCTCTTTAATTTTAGAGAGTTGGGTAATTGATGTCCACACCCTCCTCTTTCTCTTATCTTCTCTTCTGATCTTCATCTTTCTCATCACTAATCATTTTTCCTCTCTTTTTTCTCTTCCTTGTCTCCTCCTCTCACTGTCAAACTTCTTTTATATAACACAACCCCACTTTAGATCTGTTTTTTCATGAGTAGAGATGATGTAGATTTATTTTGTATAGTCAAAAGTTTAAAAATTATACAATATATATAGTGTACAATTAAAAAAAAAGTGTAGGTGGGAGGTGGGTAGTTGGGAAGAAAGAATACTAAAAGATGGAATTTGATGACGAACACGAGGAGCAGGAGCAGGAGCAGGAAGAGGAACTTGGCGCTGCGGCAGCTGAAACTTACCAAACACCAGGAAATAATTCAGTTAGAGATGAAGGCTTTTCCACTATTCTTGTCAGAAAAAGTGGTGTTAGGTATAGAGAGTGCTTGAAGAACCACGCAGTCGGCATAGGTGGCCACGCCCTTGATGGATGTGGCGAATTTATGCCGGCCGGTGAAGAAGGTACACCACATCATCTCATCTAAAAACTTAAAATTATTATAAATAAATTATATTTTTAATTAATTATTTAATTATATTATGTCTCACAGGTACTATGGATGCACTCAAATGTGCGGCTTGCAATTGCCACCGAAATTTCCACCGTAAGGAGGCGGAAGGTGAGGTGTTTCACCACACCCGGCCACTTCACCTCACCCACCACCACCACCAACCCCAATTTTCACCCTTCTCTTCCTACCGAACCACCCACCACCCGTCAGGGTACCTACACGTCAACCCACCACCCCATCTGGCGCTACCATCAACTTCTAGGGATGATGAGGACATGTCGAACCCTAGCAGCAGCGGTGGTGGGGGTGGTTCAAGAAAGAGGTTTAGGACAAAATTCACAGCAGACCAAAAGGATAAAATGTTGGCATTTGCGGAAAGATTGGGTTGGCGTATGCAGAAGCAAGATGAGGCATTAGTGCAGCAGTTTTGTGCAGAGACAAATGTCAAGCGCCATGTTTTCAAAGTTTGGATGCACAACAACAAGCACACTCTTGGTAAAAAACCCTAAAAGAATATGTTTTCTTCACTATTATATGCTTTTCTTTTTCACCTTTTTATAGGTAAAAGAAATTAAAGCATATATCTATTTGATGGAACTAGGAGGAAAATTGGAAAACGGCAGCTAGTTAATTATTAATTAGATCATCAGCCAAGGATTTGGTGTAAGAGTATTATTGAATTAACATTTTGATGAGTAACTTGTTTAGGGTTCCTAGCTAGCTAGACATAGTCAGTCACTTTGGTACTTCTTTAATTATTTATTTTCCATATTTGTCTACTTGAAATTCCATCTGATTTTTTACGTGTTATTTGGATATGTTATGTGCAATGATTATTTTGATCTAGCACTTATTAAGTGTTGATTAATCTTGATACTTATTATTAATTGGTGTAAAATATTATGAAGCTGTGTGTTCTTTTTTGGCGTTATGTTGATACATCAGCAGTGTAGCTAGTGTGTTATATATTATCATATGATAATATTTGTGAACGAAGAATTTAAGGGAAGATGAAACGGTACGTGTTGAACATGCAAAAGTTACAGTTTATTTTCCCATCTGTCAATGTGTTTCTCTTCTCTTCTTCACATGCTCCATTGCTGGCGGGCCTCTTAATTACTTTCTTCTAGCACTCTTCAAAGCTTTTAATTTGTTTTTCTATGTGTGTGTTCCTAGTTACTGCAGCTAACATTAGTTTTCCTACCTCTCAACTTCCACCTTCATTTTGTTTCTCATATAGTTTGAAGAATATAGTAGTACATGGCCTTTAATTTGGTGTTTGAATTAAATATTCGTTATTAAGGCTGCTGGCCTTAGCTTAGCTGCAAAATGTAAACTTAGCATATAGATGTACTACTAATTCTTCAATACTCACCTTAGTGTCTCTTTCATCTAACTTCTTCTTCATAGATACCCCTCTTATTTCTGTCTCTCGTGCAACGGAGATCATTCAAGATTTTGTTACTGGTAGAACTTGAAAGAGAAATTAATTTCTCATTCAAATGCATGCTATATTGTCTTCTTCATGCATTTGGTAGTTAAAAAAATTAGTAATAACGTTTGTGGCACGTCTTAATTCCTTATGCGATATATATGTTGCTGTTTATAGAACTCCATATCTCTTTTATTCATAAAAAATAGGGGTTTGAATCTTCCCTAAGTTATGTTGTTTATTCTACACATGCATGAACCAGCAACAACAATACACTACTGTACTTCCAAACATGAATGTGAATGTCAATTGACATCTTATATGACAATATGTATGTGTAATTGTACCCCACGATAACGAGGTTTTCTTGGGGAGAGGAGTTGCTACAAGAAGATAAATTGTGAGTGGAAGTTCTACCTATAAACTGGAGCATCCTTGGTACCTGCACTAATGGAAGATAATAAATTTCATTGAGGTGGGGGTTAGCTGGGATGCCATCCACTGATGTAGTGCATTAGTTATGGGCTTAGGCAATAAATTTAGCTCAAATCATACAGTATATTCTAAATAAGTCACAAAATAAGCACAAACAATAGATGTCGAACACAATAAATAGAAAGTGTTTTCGTGTTATTTTGATTTCGAACCCATATATAGTGTTCAAATCTTAAATTCGCTTTTGAACGTGACACCATTGTCATCAATAAATGTCGGTAGGAGCATGGGTGTAGATAGTGTATAACATATGAGTTCGACAAATTCAGTAGCTCCGGTCCATCTGTCTTTACAAGTTCATTAAATACGTATAAATACTAAATATAGAACTAGTGCTTGAGGTTAACAACAACAACATACCCACTGAAATTTCACACCGTGGTGTCTGAAGAGGGTAAAGTGTACGCAGATTTTACCTCCGCCTTGATAGGTAGAGCGGCTGTTTTCGGGAGACCTTCCGCTCAAGACAAAGCATAATCAAAATCAAGACAATCAAAACAAAGTACGAGTAAAACAATAGTAAAGAATAAACAAGAAAAACGGTCAGACTCAGATATAACTAGTACTTGAGGTTGTATCCTAAATCTGCCTCTAGACAGGAGTTAGAACACACATACTTGGATGGATGGATGAACTGAGGCAGTTCAAAATAATGTTGGAGAAAGACTGGTCTAGTCAAGAAACTGTCGGAAATATTATCGCAGGCTCGGTCTCATGTTGCTTTATTCTGTTTCAGTATAAACATGTGGGGCTCTTTTTTTCTTCCGCTATCTCATCATATATAAAAAGAGACATTAATGATTTTTGTTTTTCTGAGAAATCAATAAACATTACAGCTCATTTCCATTTCTAATAAGTGGTCATCTTTCAATATACTGTGTCCTGTCCAATATCTTTTCCATCATATATAATATCTCCATAATCTTTATAAAGCTTAGTCTGCAATATATGTCCTTTTATGAACTCCATTAACCACAATTCATCAAATTATTTTCTTTATCGTTTTCAAGTTAAGTACCTGTAGGCCATGTGAATTTGGTGTCTTAAAGATAATGATGCCTTTATTTTTCCGTCTGTTTGGGATGCTCTGCCACGAAAGGAAATAAAATATATTTTAGCTTTGATCTCTCGACTTTTGGATTCTTACTTAGTACCCTTTTTACACATTTAATTAGAAATATTAGTACCAATTTAATGGGAAAGAGACAAAAAAAAATACTTAAAATAAAAGGAAAAGCTACTAGCTCAAAGAAGCAAAGTCATACGACGGATTATGACAAATTTGGAAGCATGAATGAACTTTAAATAAATCACGATTGTCTAGACTTTTTATGGTTTCAGGAAAGTTTAAACTGTGTTTTAAGTATGTGTTTGGACATGCAATTTCATCTCATGATTTCATCTCCAAAAATGCATGGTTTATGATTCCAAATTATGATTTCAAATTTTTTAAATGTAAAAATTGACCCATAAATTTACATTTTGTAAAACAGATTCATAAGTTGGTAGATATATTGACTCATCTACAAGTTGGTAGTAACTTTATAACATTTTTTTTTAGTGAAACTATTTATACAAACTTACTCTTACCAACCATATGAGAGAATTATACTAAAGAGTAGTTACACTATAACTCATGTTCAATTTTCTATTTTATTGAACTAAAGTTTGATCAATTGATGTTGTATTTTTTAGAAAGACCTTCTAGTAGCGTATTGAGTTTGTTATGAACTATGATTTGCTCATTTGGTAAAATCGTATAAGAATTGAGAAAATTTTGATGATTTTCACAACTTGTGAGTTTTTTATGTCTGAGAAAAAAATACGATTTAAGAATTCCAGTTTAAAATGTATGATCATCTTCTCTAAAAGCTTAAGCTATTAGAAAGAGAACACTTCTAATTATTTAATTATTTCTTTTAATTCTAGTATTAGTAGACAATACGACGAATTTCATTTTTTTCTCTTCTCTACTTGCTATGGACGACTTTTGCTTATTGTATATCCTCATAGCTCCTTTTGGATAGGTAAAAAATAATTGATTTAACGGAGGTTAGATCAAATTTTTTAATTCTTTTTAAAAAATGAATTTGGATCGTCATAAATGAAGTGTCTTTTTTGTTTGAAGTCGTTTTGATAAATAAGTATGAATTCACAAATTTTGCTCTCTTTTTTCGTTCATTTGATTGGATGACCTCCAAGATTTAGTTCGACATTGTTTTAGGTAACAATTTAACTACGTACATTATGTTTTAATAATTCATAGGATACATTCATTTCATCTAGTAAGTGATTTTAGCTTCTACTTGATTTTCCCCTAAAACATTGATTTTACTTATTTAATTAAAGCAATAATGACAATCTGTACTATCAGCATAGACATAGATCAACTAGAGCAGGAGTATGACTTTCATTGCATTCACTTTCTGAGAGAGTGTGAGATACTTCCCTGATATTTGAGGAGAACTCTATATGGTTAATTAACATGTTTTTTACTTTATTTTGTGTTAAACAAGGGAATATACCCGTGATATACATAGTGTATACCACGGGTACCGAATGGTGAAGCCCAATGTCGGCAGTAGCTGAAGGCCGAGCTTCGGCAGAAGCTGAAGGCCCATCACGGGCAGTGAATAACAAGTGTATATAAGGAAAGTATATTTGTAGTATATTGTAGTCTATTTGGTACCTAATTAGGATTATACACTTACCATAATTGTATAGTTAGAATTATGGTAGAATAAGGTTTTAGGAGTAGAATAGGAATATGATTCTCCTATTTTGTAACTTGTATATATACCTTTCAATTAATGAAAATAATCAAAGGGATTATTTCTTTCATGGTATCAAGAGACTAGGTCTAAACAAAAGTTTTCTCTCCCAACTTTTGTACCCTCTCTCGGCCGAGACCCCCCCCCCAGGTTTCTCTCCCAAATTTCGTCTTCCGCTCTCAAAAACCTCTCTTAAATTTCCCCTCCTTCTTTGTTCTTTCAATTTGTCTAAGAACAATTATCATCCTGCCCTCATGGTTTCTAACGTCAAGAACAATATCCCTATTGTACTTGAAATGGAAAACGTCCAATATGCGACGTGGGTAGAATTGTTTAAAATTCACGCTATCTCCCATCAAGTTATCCATCACATAATTCCTCCCGCTACACCTATTCCCGTGGAGGATCCTCAATTATGGATTACGCTTGATGCTACCGTTCTCCAATGGATCTATTCCACTATTTTGGTTGACCTTTTACAGACGATTATTGAGCCGGATACCACGGCTATGGCTACCTGGAATAGATTGCGTGACATATTCCAAGATAACCAACATTCACGTGCCGTCACACTCGAACAGGAATTCTCTCTAGTTCGCATGGAAGACTTTCCAAACGTATGGGCATATTGCAAGAAACTCAAGGAGTTAGCGGATCAACTCCGTAATGTTGGCGCACCTGTAACAAATAATCGTCTGGTTCTACAATTGGTTGTCGACCTCTCGGAGGCCTATAATGGTGTTGGAACTCTCCTTCGTCAAAGCAACCCTCTTCCCTCCTTTTATCAAGCCCGTTCCATGCTTACTTTGGAAGAAGCCGGTTTGGCTAAAAAGGCGGCTACCGGAGCAAGCCCCGTCGTCATGATGGCATCCTCCCCAAGTTCTTCAGGTTTTGTTGATAATTCGGGCCAAAACCGTACTCATTGTGGCGGCAAAAATAATCGTAAGAATAATAACAAAAACCGTGGGGGAAAATGCGGCGGTTCCGGTGGTCAGCAAGCAGGCAATGGGCCCCATCCAGTGAACAGTGGCCCACCACCCTACTGGTCCCAGCAGTGGGGCTGGGGCAGTGGGCCGTGGGCCGGCCGATCCTTATGCTCAAAGCGGCGTCCGGCCGGCTAGTGGGGCGGCCACCTTTCAAGCCCAACAATCAGCAGTGGCGGCCCACTGGCCACTGGCCCAGCAACGGAAGTTCCAGCAGCTATGGTCCCCAGCCCAGTTCTGGGATTCTTGGGCCCCGACCTCAGCAAGCCCACCACGCAGCAGACCCCACTCCCACCGACATTGAGGCCGCAATGCACACACTTGGTTTGACGTAACCGGATCATAATTGGTACATGAACACCGGCGCAACGACACATATGACCTCCGATCAAGGTAATCTCTCATCTTATTCCAATTTGTGCAACCCTCGTGGTATAATTATCGGAAATAGTAACTCTATTCCAATGAAGGGTCATGGTCATAAAACGTTGTCTCCCCCCAATCCATCCCTTATCTTGAAAAATACTTTACATGCCCCCAAATTGATTAAAAACTTAGTGTCTATCCGCAAGTTCACCACTGACAATTCCGTTTCTGTTGAATTTGATCATTTTGGTTTCTCTGTGAAGAATTTCAAGACGGGGAGTCATCTCATGATGTGTGATAGCAGGGGGGATCTTTATCATATCATGCTCGGTTTCAATCCATCGAGTCAAGCCTTGCCGTCAGCTTTTGCAGCCATTTCTCCTTCCTTGTGGCATGCTCGCCTTGGTCATCCGGGATCTTCTATTTTATCAGTTTTAGATAAAAATAGCTTTATTTCTTATAAGGGTACGAGTCGTACTCAAATTTGTCAATCTTGTTCGTTAGGAAAACTTGTTAAGTTGCCATTTATGGACTCAAATTCTCATACTTCAAAGCCTTTTGATATTATTCATAGCGACCTCTGGACGTCTCCTGTTCTAAGTTCGTTAGGTCATCGATATTATGTTCTGTGTCTGGATGATTATTCTAAATTTTTATGGACGTTTCCAATTGCCAAAAAATCTCAAGTGTTTTCTGTCTTCATAAAATTTAGAGCATTCATTAGAACACAATTCAAAAGAGAAATAAAAAATATTCAGTGTGATAATGGAAAAGAGTATGACAATAGGGTGTTTCGGGAGTTCTTTGATAATAATGGGATCAATTTTCATTTTTCGTGTCCTCATACATCTTCACAAAATGGGAAAGCCGAACGCAAAATTCACTCCATAAATAACATTGTCCGCACTCTCTTACTTCATGCTTCCGTACCTCCATATTTTTGGCATCATGCTCTGCAAATGGCAACATATCTCCTTAACATAATTTCATCCAAAATGGCAACACTCAATTCTTCCTCGAGTCATAGACTGGTCACTAGTAGTCAGCAGGGTATTTTTACACCTAAAAGGCATTTTAATTTACATTTTGATGTCTCTAAATCCCCTTGCCCCGTAATTCGGTGTCCGCCTTAAATGACCCTAATTGGAAAATTGCTATGACTGATGAATATAATGCTCTTATTGATAATAAGACGTGGAAGTTGGTGCCCCGTCCATATGGTATTAATGTTATCAGGTCTATGTGGATTTTTGCTCATAAGGAGAATTCAGATGGTTCATTTGCTCGACATAAGACGCGGCTTGTGGGTGATGGTAAAACTCAGCAGGTTGGTATAGATTGTGGGGAGACGTTTAGTCTGGTAGTCAAGCCGGCTACCATTCTCACTGTGCTTAGGTTGGCTCTTTCAAAGACATGG
Source organism: Anisodus tanguticus (assembly GCA_034509755.1). NCBI lineage: Eukaryota > Viridiplantae > Streptophyta > Magnoliopsida > Solanales > Solanaceae > Anisodus > Anisodus tanguticus. The sequence goes on along the minus strand of CM067553.1, from coordinate 9,711,789 downwards.
CCTATTCATCAGTTGGATGTCAAAAATGCTTTCCTACATGGTGATCTCAAGGAAACTGTCTATATGTATCAGCCGATGGGATTGAGGGATCCCACTCATCCTCATCATGTCTGTTTGTTGAAGAAGTCCTTATATGGGCTTAAGCAGTCTCCACGGGCCTGGTATACAAGGTTTGCTGACTATGTTTCAACTATTGGGTTCGCTCATAGCAGGTCGGATAATTCCTTGTTCATCTACCGTCGTGGTTCGTCCGTAGCCTAATTTTGTTATATGTGGATGATATCATTTTGACTACCTCTTTCGATGCATTACACCAGTCTATCATAGCCATGCTCAGCTTTGAGTTTGCTATGAAGGACTTAGGGCCCTTGAGTTACTTTTTGGGGATTGCCATCAAGCGTAATTCAGATGGTTTGTTTTTGTCTCAAAGAAAGTATGCGGCTGAGATCATCGAGAGGGCTGGGATGTCATCATGTAAGTCCACTTCCACTCCTGTTGATGCAAAACCCAAGCTTAGTGCCGCGGCAGGTGCACCATACGAGGACCCGACCTGCTATCGTAGTCTTGCAGGGGCCCTCCAGTATCTTACCTTTACCAGATCGGATATTACGTATGATGTTCAGCAGGTGTGTTTATTCATGCATGATCCCAGAGTTGAGCACATGAATGCAATCAAACGCATCATTCGGTATATTCAGGGGACACTGGACTATGGTTTGCACTTGTATCCTTCATCTACATCCACACTTGTCTCGTACATAGATGCTGATTGGGGTGGTTGTCCCGACACCAGACGGTCGACGTCTGGCTGCTGTATGTTCCTGGGCAACAACTTGGTCTCTTGGTCGGCAAAGCGTCAGGCAACTCTATCACGCTCAAGTGCAGTGGCCGAATATCGAGGCATAACGAATGCGGTCTCTGAATCATGTTGGCTACGTAATTTGCTTTTGGAGCTTCATTGTCCCATTCAGAAGGCAACTTTGGTATATTGCGATAATGTTAGTGCCATCTACCTTTCAGAGAACTCGGTTCAGCACCAACACACTAAGCATATCGAAATGGACATTAACTTTGTCCGTGAAAAGGTTGCTAAGGGTCACGTTCGCGTATGTCATGTCATGTCCCGTCTCGTTATCAAGTTGCAGACATCTTTACAAAGGGTCTACCCGCAGTCCTTTTTGAAGATTTTAAGGACAGTCTCAGCGTTCGAAGACCGCCCGCTATGACTTCGGGGGTGTGTTAAACAAGGTAATATACCCGTGATATACACCTGATATACACCTGATATACATAGTGTATACCACGGGTACCGAATGGTGAAGCCCAGCGTCGGCAGTAGCTGAAGGCCCATCACGGGCAGTGAATAAAAAGTGTATATAAGGAAAGTATATTTGTAGTATATTGTAGTGTATTTGGTACCTAATTAGGATTATACACTTACCATAATTGTATAGTTAGAATTATGGTAGAATAAGGTTTTAGGAGTAGAATAGGAATAAGATTCTCCTATTTTGTAACTTGTATATATACCTTTCAATTAATGAAAATAATCAAGGGGATTATTTCTTTCATTTTGTAATTAAATTAATGTTAGATCACTTGAGTTGTGCAATTACAAATTGTACGTAAGTATTTTTCGAATTATGATCGGTCAAAGCCCGATTGATGAATGTTGCCATCCAAATAATAATGTATGTGCAACTAAAATGAGAAACTTAATTCACGATACCACAAACCAAACTCCTGATTTATATATCCACTGAATTCAATATACTAGTAATATTTTTAAAAACTTGTTAACCGGACAAGTCAAAATAGGTTTAGCTTTTTTATGGATATTGGATCATAGCTCTTGATGATTTAGTTTGAAGAGAAAAAAACGTTATCTAAACCAAAAACATACAAATAATTAGGTTCTGAAATTAACAGAAGATATGAAAATAGATCGGAGGAGTTACGTTTACATCATGTTTTTTTTTTTTTTTTGAATTACATGATCATGTGATGGAACTTTAAAGTCATTCGTAATTTGATTTATGATTTGAACCTTAAACCTCTCAACATCGATGTTATTTGATTTGTCTAATCCACACAGATTTTCAACTAAATCCACCAATCTTGATCTTTTGTTTTGGTTAAGCTTTCACGCTATACAATATTACTGATTTCTTTTTCCACGATTCAATGCATTGACCTCTGCACAGAGAGTTGGGTTTTGAAATAACAATTTATTACTCCATTTGTTGAACCTTGATATAGATGTTCCTTTCAATCACTTATGAAAAAATATTCTAATGTTTAATCAGAATTATTTGTACTTGAAACTTCTCAACCCTCTCCCTTTACATGACGTTTTTTTCTTTGCTTTGGAAAAATGGTGTTGGAGCAAATTTTCAACTAATTCCACCAATCTTGATCTTTTGTTTTGGTTAAGCTTTCACGCTATACAATATTACTGATTTATTTTTCCACGATTCAATGCATCGACCTCTGCACAGAGAGTTGGGTTTTGAAATGACAATTTACTACTCCATTTATTGAACCTTGATATAGATGTTCCTTTCAATCACTTATGAAAAAATATTCTAAGGTTTAATCAGAATTATTTGTACATGAAACTTCCTATTCTCTCAATCCTCTCCCTCTACATGACGTTTTTTTTCTTTGCTTTGGAAAAATGGTGGAGTAACAATAATATTAATCAAGTGGTGTTTGAGACTAGAGATAGTTAATTGTTACAGTAATAATTGATTTAGAGGGACAATAGATGGCGGCTGAAAAAAAATGGTGGTAAATTTGGGCTATTCGCTAAGTTCAAGGGTAAATTTGGGTCATTTCGCATAGATTAAGGACAAATCTGATCAATTTCCCTTGTAAAAAAAGTCAATGTGTTGGAATGTTTTGTCATTAGTCAATAAGGGTAAATATGTAGTACTCCATACCACTTTTGTAAGGCAAGATTATGTTTGATCTCAACTATTAATGGAGGACAAATTAAATTTGAACAATTTCTAAAGTTCATAACCAAAATTTTGACGTTTTACATTGTTAATCCTAGAAGTCAAATCAGGTTTCGTTCACTGTGACAGAGGAAGCATTGCTTCTTGATGATATAATTGGTTATGAACAATTTCTAAAGTTCATAACCAAAACTCAAAGAATGTGACTAGTTTTGAAACTAAGAGAATGTATGGATCTCTCGGTTCGAGAAATAAAAATAAGAGGCTCGAACCATTTCTTCCGACTCTTTTTCAAATTCGATAAATATTGGTTGATCGTATATTTCATTATAGTTCTATGATTCAGAATATCCTTTCCTATTTGATCCCTTTGAATTCCATATTCGAAGTTGCGATCGGATCTATTCATTAAAAAGAATCGATTCAATACATTTCTTATGTACCCATAGGTACTATATTGTATTTGAATCAGATTTCGGATCAATCTATATTGAGTGACTGCCTCCATTATGTTATTGCTAGCAAATACCACTATTTTATAGGAGGTTACATCATGTGATGGAGTTTGACCTCTCAAAAGGTTTGACCTCTAATTATCACACTAATTTCACCTAAATCCAACTATCGATTGGTCTTTTGCTTTCTGACTTAGATTTCATGCTACACATTCATTGACCTCTCAAAAGGTTGGATGAATGGGCCCAAAGAATTTTGTTAGTCCATAACCTTGGTATATCCGTTGAATTACTTATGAGAAGTATACGCAAAATTCGAAGAAGAGCATATCACATTCGATCTTTAGAAAGTGTTATTTTATCTTGTATTTTTGTAAGAAGTTATTTCCACATCTTGAATTTGAAACTTTTTATTATATGTTATTATATATCACCTTAATCTAATAATATAAAAAATTACTCCATATGTATTATCGGTGCGTAAAAATCAACATAATGACATTATCATTAAGCCGCAGCCCGTCCGTTTTTAGCAGTTTCATAAACTATAAAGCAGCTGGTTGGATTTGGAAGGCAGTTAAAATTTGGGAAATTTAGATATTTTGCCAATCAGCTAAAAATACTTACTAAGTTAACCAATTATATAAAAATATACACTATTATCATGATGGGGACTGTTCAGTGTAAAAACCTCTTAAAATTTTAGAGCTTCCCTAATTTAGATATTAATCATGGAGCCCAAACTAATTAAAGGGACAGATGCGGTCCTATCCAAATATTACATGGATGACCAAATGTGTTGGGCCAAGATTGACTCTAAATCAGAATGCCAGACTTGCAAACCAAGAATTTGCAATATTTGACAGTAACGCGTGCCAAATTAGACTATGATTCAAATGATTATATGCATCTAAAATCTGCATATAATCGGCTATGGTAATGCGGTGATAGATTTTAACTAGACAATCTCTATATACCCGTCTGGCTATAACTGACTCACCTACTGGGTGAATAGAATACCGAGAATGGTGCGCTTCTGCCATTATTCATTCACTGAGTCCGTCTACATCGGGAACACATAATCTGCCTCGGTACCTCAAAGTACTGTCATTTTCCCCTTGTTCAAAAGTCGTAGTCTCATGCTTGTGAATCCCCTCTTTCAGCTGCAACAAGTAGAGATCACTAAATTGCTTCTCTTTCACCTCGGCTACTAAGGAGGATTCGGACTTGTTCTGGGCAACAACACCACCATCTTCTGAGTCCATGAGTCAAACTCCTAGACTGGATAGTCGATGAATCTCCTTCGTCGTGATTTTCTTACCTTCCTAAACATGAGCTAAACTTCTCATGGATCGCCGACTAAGAGCATCGGCTACCACATTCGCTTTCCCTAGATGGTAGAGAACATCTATATCATAATCATTTATCAATTCGAGTCACCTCCTCTACATGAGATTCAACTCCCATTGTTTGAAAATATACTGCATGCTCTTGTGAGCTGTGAAAATATCAACGTGAACTCCATACAAATAATGACGCTATATCTTGAGTGCAAAAATCACGGCTGGCAATTCTAAGTCATGGGTCGGGTAATTCTTTTCGTGAGGTTTAAGCTGTCTGGATGTATAAGTTATAACCTTACCATGCTCTATTAAATTACACCTAAGACCAATACCTGAAGCATCACTAGGGGTGGGCAAAAAACCCGGAGAACCGAAAAAACCGAACCGAATCGAAATTCGGTTCGGTTTTTTCTCGGTTTTTTTAAAAAAATGATTTTTTGAAAAACCGAACCGAATCAGCATTTAGTGATTCGGTTCGATTTTTAAATTTTGGATACGAACCGAACCGAAAAAACCGAATTAATTATATAATTATTCTTATTTTTTATTTTAGGATACTACTATCTCTTGAATCATAGCCATTGAAGTCAATCTATGAAGCTTTTATGGAAGTCGAATGCGGCATGCATGAACTTGATTAACATATCACGGAAGCATTGACATAAAATGTAGGGAGAGAAAGTAGTTGTAAATTGGTGAAACTTTAAATGGTCATAACTCTGCGCTCGGATGTCCGTTTTCCCAATCAATTTGTATTTCCCCCCAAATAGATTTCTAATTTTCCTTTTTTTTATTAAACATCTCATGATACACAATAAATTTCAATGTCGAAATTTCATGGTAGTGTAGGTGTGAATGTCAATTTCAATTTTGAAAATTCAATTTTTTTAAAAAAATAAAAAATTCCTCAACCCGACCCGACCCACTAGAAAAACCGATATAATCCGATACGTTCGGCGATATAAACCGAATATATCGGTTTTTTTAAAAAAAAAAGTTGTATTCGTTTTTTTTTTAAATCCCATTTTTATTCGGTTCATATTTTTCGGATACAAAACCGAACTGAACCGAAATACGCCCACCCCTAAGCATCACAATAAACAACGAACTCCTTTGTTCCCTCTGGCAATGTCAACATTGGAGCAGAAGTCAGTCTCATTTTTAATTCTTCGAAACTATGCTCATAGGCATCTAATCACTTAAATTTAACTTTCTTTGAGTCAATCTAGTCAACAAATCTGAGATGGAAGAGAAACCGTCTATGAAATGCCTGTTATAGTTTGCCAGACCTAAGAAACTTCGTATCTCTGAGGCTGAGATGGGTCTTGGCCAATTCTTTACAACTTCTATTTTCTGAAAATTAACCTGGACGCCTTCGCCTGAAATCACATGGCCTAAGAATGTCACTGACCTAAGCCAAAATTCACACTTGAAAAACTTAGTATAAAGCTCGCGGTCCTTAAGTGTCCACAATACACTTGGTAATGAATCTCTTATCTAAGAGATCTTCCAACTGGGCTTTTAATTCTCTTAACTCAGCTGGAGCCATTCTATATGGCGGAATAGATATCGGCTTAGTGTCGGGAAGTAGATCTATTCCAAAATCGATCTCCCTGTCAGGAGGAACTTCGAGAAGATCTCCTAGAAAGACTTTTGGAAAATCATTGACAACCGATACGGATTGAAGAGTTGGGGTCTGGGTATCTGCATCCCTAACCCGAACTAGATGGTAAATATACCCCTTGGATATCATTTTTCTGGTTTTAAGATAGGAAATAAACCTACCTAAGAGTGCTACTGCATCACCCTTCCATTCTATGACTGATTCACCGGAAAATTCAAAACTGACAATTTTAGTTCTACAACCTACTATGGCATAACATGAAGACAACCAATCCATATCTATGATCACATCAAAGTCTACCATTTCTAACTCTACTAAATTGGCTATGGTAATGCGGTGATAGATTTTAACTAGACAACCCCTATATACCCGTCTGGTTATAACTGACTCACCTACTGGAGTGAATACCTCAAAAGGTTTGTGTAACTTTTCCAATTCTATCCCAAAATTCTTAGTAACAAATTGTGTTACATATGACAGAGTGGATCCAGAATCCATAAGAGCATAATCGTCAAAAGTGAAGACTGTTAATATACTTATTACGACGTCTGTACGAGCCTCTAAATCCTGAAGAATGGCTAAAGCATATAGGCGATTTGGACCTCCGCATGTGTTACCAAACTTAGTCGCACCATGCTTTGATTGGGCCTAAGAATTGCGATTGACTGCTGAATTGGTGGATTGAGCTATATTACCACTAGTATCTTGTCATGCCGATGGGCAATCCTTTAGAAAGTGACCCTACTGACCACAACCAAAGCAATCATCCATGCCTGAACGACACACTCTTGAGTGCCTCTTACCACAAGTGTTGCAAGTAGGATGCTAGAAACCCATATGACCCACGCTGACCAGTGACTGTGAGCATGTTGCTTTGAAGTTCTGCCTCTTCTTATCATTTTTGAACTTTGGAGCTGGAGCATTGACTGAAGATGGAGCAGGTCCTGATGACTTAAATTTAAAGAACTGTCTGCCTCCACCTCCCCCATAACTGAAGTGACCAGAAGACTTGACCCTCTTATTGAACTCCATGTCTTTCTCTTTCTGCAAGGCTTCCTCCTCCTTCAACCTGCTCTCATTACCTTGTACGAAAACAACCATCTTTGTAATCATTATCTCTCAGTTCTGAGTTATGATATTACCTACATCGTATAAATGGGGATCAAGACTATACATAAAATGTCTAACTCTTGCCCTCATATCCGGAACCATATTCAGAGCATATTTTGCCAAAGAGACAAATTGGAGATAGTATTCCTGAACACTCCTGCCGTTCTACCTAAGCTTTTCAAATTCTACAGTCTTTGCCTCTCTGACCTCTATTGGCAGAAAGTATTCAATAAAGGCATCAACAAACTCATCCCAAGTTGTTGAAGGTGCATCTTTCTCACGGGACTGCTCCCATGAGTCATACTAGATGTTGGCAACATCCTGCAACTATTAAGCTCGATACTCTGTTGCCTCTACCTCATTAACATGAGTAACATGGGAGATTTTCTGAAGCCCATCATTGAAATTCTGAGGTTCCTCGGTCTTACTTGACCATGTGAACACCGGAGGATCCATACGAAGAAACTCACGAGTTCTGAAACTGGATGACTCTCCATTAGTTCTCGTGCTTGAAGTCATTTCCTGACGTTGGGCTTGAGCAGCTGAATAACTCCCCTAACATCCGAATTAGTACAACTAGGCGGTGGAACTGGGATATCCGCAGACCATGTGGTATCGGGTGGTGTTGTACCTGAATTGGCTCCCTGAACCTGTATTTTCCTCATGAGCAACACTAGCACCAACCCTTTTGCTTATAGCTGGTTTTATTTTCGCAGGCATTTTTCTGAAATATTTAATACGCACGAGTTAGAAGGATATCCTGAAGGTATAACTCTAACTTCACGATCTAGAGTACAAAGAAGTGAGACAAGCCTAGATGTCTTGGTGGTCAACTGTTTATATGTGTGAGGCCCTCACACACATAAAGGTGACCCCACTGGATACAATTTCATACTCCCTAAGACACTTGAACCTAGTGCTTTGATACAAAGCTTTGTCACACCCCGAACGAACCACATGGTTGCTGAATCAACATGGGCACCAAAACAAACTATAGTAATGATTTGAAACATGTAATCCGAGTTGCTGAATTTATAATCTAAAAGTATATTACGGAACTAGTCTAAAAATAATAATACTGACATGTCTGACATACTGAACTAGTTTAGTCTATGAAACCTTTAAAACATGAGTCTGCAAATTTGTGTATCAGGACAAGGCCCTGACATACCTCTACTAATAAAATATAATAAAAATAATAGACTGATATCCCGAATGAGATGGGGTTCACCAAGCAGTTGATAGTGGGGCAATCCTACTAAGCATATCCGTCATCCTGAATTGAGTGCACCAATCACAGAGACATGTACACTAGTATCATTGTGGAACCTATTAAATTTTTGGTAATAAATGATATACATCAAATGCATGTTTTTACCTCCTCGAAATAAAATCAAACTCGTTTCTCCGCATAGAGTGATGCAATTATTTGACACCTTTGGTCAAATTTACATAATGAAAGACTCAAATTTTCTACTAGAACTTTAGAAGAAGTCAAGCTGCTACCAGTTATATTTCTGTAGTAAACAAAGAAACTAAGAGAAAACTCATAAAACTTAGGTACATTATGTCTCACACGACCAATAAAACTAATGAGGACGGCTTTTCTATTTGACATGTGAATGTGGTTTTAGTTGTGGTTATTCCAAATGAATGAAAATAAAACGAAGAAAGAAAAGGTCAACCAATTAGCTAGTGTGTCACAAGGGCTCGTATATTCTGAATAAGAGGAAATAATAACTAATGCAATTAAAGAATATAGGCGAAACTTACTATTTTAAGCTAAGATTTTGGAATTTTTATATACTTTTGGTATAATATCAACTCCTGCCATCAAAAAAAAATTTCTTTTAGTTTCCCACTCGGTGTCCGGTTAGAGCATTGAAGCCCGACTATATCCGGATTCGCGTCGCATAGGGCCCATTAGGGGAAGTGCTCCCTACCCAAGGATTTTTTCATACTAAGGCTCGAACTCGAGAACTCTAGTTAAGGAAGAACTAACCACATCCGCTGCACTACATCCTTTGATGGTTAAAAAAAATATTCTTTTTTGCCCGTACCCCTAATAGATCTCCAATTTGAAGGAACTTAAATAGTCAAACGTTGAGGGGTATTTGGACCATTTTCTTCAAAGAATTTTAACTCGTATACTCCACTCATTTCACGCTTGAAGCTCGTTAATGACAAGGACAATACAATAGCGGCTCAATGAAATTTGTCACCCAAAGTGAAACCATAATATAAGGCTTTAAATATCTTTCATAAGATCTAGATACCAATGATGAGACGAAAAGAATTACTTCTTGTCCTATGGATCAATCAAACGAGACAAGGGAAATAGTGAATTCGGGAAAATTGAATTGAAATTGAAAAGCAAATAGTTAGAATCATAAAAAAGCTACAAATATACATTGAGGAAAAAACAAAATTGAAGAGGGTGGTAAAGGTACTAATTATAAAGAAAGAAGTAAAATTGTTATAATTTATCCATTCATTCGGATAACCCTGACCAAATCCCAAAAAAAAAACTTTAAATCCTTTGCTTAATGATAATTATATAAATTATATGTTATATATAATAATACTTTCTAGTATATTAAGGGTATTAAATTTTTGGGGGCCTAAAGCAATGACTTTACCATTGAGCCGACCCTAGGACAATATATGCTAGTAAGATTTATTAACGAGTAACGACGGTGATATGGATGAATCAAAGTTGAAATAGAGAGGAAACTTGAGAGATTTCGGATAGTACGGAGCCAAACTTGAACCTTTTCTTAGAATGTATTAAAATGAACATTTTATAAGAAGTATAATAAAATTCTTAAATTTAAATTCTCATCTTAAGTTTGTGGTCCTCTAAGTAAGTCAGGTGCTTATAAATTAGTTTGCAGGTGCCTCTCTACATTTAGTCAGGTTTGTGTCAATTTAGAGGTGTGGCTTTGCTTTGGGCCATAATTTGAGAACAAAAGCCTAAAGACATTGGAGATGCATAGTCCTAAGTTATTTCACTGCTTCTTTGCTTATTTGATTCAATTTAGAGCTTCAGTTAATGACACCCACCTTTAATATGTCAAATGAAAAAGACTCTCACATAAGATTTGTTTGTTGTTATGCGTTAAAATGTATAACAAAAAATAGAATATTCCCCTTGTCTTGGTTGAAATTATTTTACAATAATTCAACTGAAGGAGCTTAGGTGAAAAGAAAAGAAAATCTCACTGGGCCTTGTCTATATGTGAGATGCAGTGTTTTTCTTAACATATATTTAATACGATAGTAGACAAAAACCCACAGAGATAATATATGTAGTGCTTAGAGGGTGAAGCCCACTTGCCTAATCGTGACTAGTATGGTTGAATTAGTTGTGAGTGAGTAAAGAAATAAACTAAGCATTTTCTCAATCACCACATCCCAGCCATAAATATAGCCTTTTATAGGATTTGATCAAGTATAAACTTTTTAGATAGTACAGTCACTCTATTTCTTTTCTTTCTTTCTTTTTTTTTTTTTTTTTTTTTTTTTGATGATCCAGGTTTCCAGGCTTGCGCCTGACTACTTCACTGGTATTACCCAGACGTCCTGGAGGTAATAGCACCGGTCCTTCAGCAACTATCACCAGGTAAATCGCGGGATGTGCTCCGGTGGCCAGTTTCTGGGAGCGTACAACTGAACAATGAGACAAGGTCAAATTCCCCAACAAACAGGTATCCCTCGTGCTTGCGGGGAATCGAACCCACGCTGTCCATGCCAGAGCGCCTTATAGCGCCCAGGCTTTGCCACTGGACTATGCCCCGGAGGAAAACTTTGAGGGTAAACTTTTTATACTAGCCATCCCCACCGCATCACTGCGGCTCCACACACAAGAAACCCCACCCCCATCCTGGCCCGTCGGACTGAGTACCGCTAGGCTTGCAGGCGGACAGTGGAGGGATTTTTATGAGGCTTGGCTCTAGTCTCGCTGATCATGGGAATCGAACTCGAGACCCAAGGCAGCAATACCCTTAGTGTAATGACCACTTGGCCAAACACCTCGGATAAAACTTTGAGGGTAAACTTTTTATACTAGCCATCCCCACCGCATCGCGCGGCTCCACACACAAGAAACCCCACCCCCATCCCGGCCCGTCGGACCGAGTACCGCTAGGCTTGCGGGCGGACGGTGGAGGGATTTTTTATGAGGCTTGGCTCTAGTCTCGCTGGTCATGGGAATCGAACTCGAGACCCAAGGCAGCAATACCCTTAGTGTAATGACCACTTGGCCAAACACCTCGGATCAAAACTTTGAGGGTAAACTTTTTATACTAGCCATCCCCACCGCATCACTGCGGCTCCACACACAAGAAACCCCACCCCCATCCTGGCCCGTCGGACTGAGTACCGCTAGGCTTGCAGGCGGACAGTGGAGGGATTTTTTATGAGGCTTGGCTCTAGTCTCGCTGGTCATGGGAATCGAACTCGAGACCCAAGGCAGCAATACCCTTAGTGTAATGACCACTTGGCCAAACACCTCGGATACAGTCACTCTATTTCTACTTATGATAACTGAATAATAAAATACTCCACTTCAACAAATCTTCATAATTGGAACAAATTTAGAAACATAATTGTTAGGACAAACGTTTATCATCGTATCAAAAGTAATAGTTGATAGCAAGGGCTCAAGCCACCCCAGCCCCCTCGTGAGCCTTATCATAGGCAGGATATTGACGTTACCCAACAATCCCCCTCCCAACACCTATCTTAAGGTAAGCATGTTGCTCTTGGGAATCGAACTCATGACCTTAGCTTTGATGCCACTTGTTGGAATCAAACGCTTATCATCATGCCAAAAGTTATAGCTGATAACAAAAGCACAACTTTATTTCTTTACTAAACCCACCAAGCAAGTGACATGTTCTATCATGACTTTGATCCGGACCACCCCAACCCCCTCGTAGACTATGTCATAGGCAAAATGTTGGTGTTACCCAACAATAATTTTCAAAACTAAGTATGGGCTGATCAAATGCAAGCTAGTTATTGAGCATTTTAGGGCTTACAAAAGGACTTAAATTAGTTATCATTTTCATCAAATTACTAATTAATACTTATAAAACTTAAACACTAAACCAATTGGTAAAATTAAACTCTGCAATAACGTCAAATGATCATTTAATGCTGTTGGGAACACTAAGTGAAAGGAGCTTCTATAGCCTCCCATTCCTCAAATGTGAATCCATTCTAAATCCTTCATAATCTTTCTAGTTCTTCCCAGACTCTTTCATCTATTGGATCACCCCAAATATATTAAACTTCCGTGAGACTTATCCAATTGTCTAAATCCGAGTAGTATATGTATATGTTTAACGACAAATTGCAGATACCATTACGAAAGAAGCAAAAAACAAAAAGAAGTTCTAGGGGTTGTACAAATACGTATCGATCGGTCAATTCAACGAGCTAGCTACTTGCATATATACACCACAAGCTGTGGGATTTTAGCGCGGTGTAAGTCATAAGAATTAATGTCGATCTCTGAAGCATAACATTAAAATTCATATGAATAAGGACATAAAGTGATCCAAGCTTTATTCAAGAACCATAGACGGTTGATTCTTTAATGCAATTAGATAAACAAGGTAGTCCCTTCGTTCACTTTTACTTGTTCACTATACTAAAAATAAATTTTCACTTTTACTTGTTTACTTTAGCAGGATAGACAAACTTCTTTTTCTTGTTTTACCCTTAACATTAATTACTCATTTCAAAATTATTTTTCTAAGTCTATTGAGATTATACATCAATTAATATGGGTATAGTGGTAAAATATATGTCACGCCCCAAATTATGGCCTAGGCGACACACGACACTCGGTGCCTGGCTACATGTGACCGAGCGAACCACATGGCTGATGAATCAACATGGACATCAAAATATACTATAGTAATGATTTGGAACATGTAATTCGAGCTGCTGAATTTATAATGTGAAAGTATATTGCAAAAATAATCTGAAAATAATAATACTGACATGTCTGACATACTGAACTAATCTAGTCTATGAAACCTCTAAAATATGAGTCTGCAAATATGTGTACCAGGACAAGGCTCTGGCATACCTCTACTAATAAAACATAATAAAGAAATAATAGACTGACATCCCGAATGAGATGAGGATCACCAAGCAAGCTGATACTGGGGCAATCCTACTGAGCGATCTGTCGTCCTGAAACTCGGTACCTGCATCGTGAAGTACAGGCCCCATGCAAAGGGACATTAGACATTTGAATTGTACCATATGTAAGTAATTGAAAGAATAAATAGTTGTGGGGTGCTCGGGAAAGGGCAACCCAAATCAGTAAACATATCATATACTGAAACTGAGCTGAAACTAAAAACTGATAACTGGACAAAGAAGCAAAGAATATGAATACTCCTTGTACTGAAATGAAGAATCACCCGTTTAACTGAAATAATAAATAATTATGGTCTTAGGCCCAATATATGTGCACAATATATATATATATATATATATATATATATATACACCTTGGGCCCAAAATACAGGTGCTCAACATGATACTGGAATACTGAAATATACTGCTATGAAATACTGAACATGAATTCATGAACTGATTATGAGTACTGAAGCTTTAACTAATTTACAAACATGCTGAATATTCTAAGTTGATACTCGTGGATAGCAAATAGAAATCTATATTGATTACGCATTGAGTTCACAACAATCAAAGGGATAATTATGAACAACTATGAACATATAATCTTGACGATAGACATTCTAGTTTTTTCATGAACTAGGGCATAATCTCAAATTCTAAAGTAATTCGCAGTAATCTCGATGAATAAGGCATGGGGATGATTAAAGACATTTCCGCACGTGGATAGAAGCTCTACATACCTTATTCGCTATACGTGTCTTAAAAATCTGAACTTGGAAGAATAACCCCAAAGCTTGAACCTTGAAACCTTGAATTGAGTTTATCTTGAAAACCCTATGTTAAAAACATTGGATTCTACTTAGAATTCATTAGGATTACATGGAATCGCGTGAAAAAGACTTACCTTGGTGTCGAAGATGGTTAGGAAGAGAGAGCCTTCGTTCTAAGGTTTGGGAATTGTGAACAACTGATTTTGATACTAAGTCTGCGTATTTATACTGGTTGTTGTCGGAGGAGTTTGACGGTCAATTCGATGGTCCGTCGAATGTTCGACGATCTGAGTCTGGGCCATCAATATTTTGACGGTCCAGGTTGACGGTCCGTAAAATAGGATTGTACTGTTATTTTTTGAGATTTTCAGAGAGTTGTGAAATCTGGAATTTTGAGACGGAGAAGATTGACGGGCGGTCAATAATTTGACGGTCCATACAATTGACCAACATGCCGTCAATTTCAAAAGTGAAATTGACGGTTCGTAAAAAAAATTACGGTCCGTATAATCCACCGTCGAATTCCATCTGTAGAACTAGATTTGGTTTTTCAACTTGAACTCTTTGTTTTGGTTTCTTAAACCTCTGAATCATAAACGTGGCTTAGTTTAGAGGTACGATGTGTTACAATATATACTTCACGTATTAATTCTTAAGGGCGTGCAAAGTCAAAAGTGGGCAAGTAAAACTGAAATGGAGTGAGTATATAAGAATCGGTCTCGAATTTCGAATTATATAAACTCAAAGTTAATTTGGCACATGCATATTAAATATTGGAGTACTCCTAAATTTATTTGATAATTATGCGCATTTAACGTAATAACTTGGAAAATGACGGTCTAAAATTTCATAGGCAAGATCTGTGGTGCTCAACATTGCCATAGCTACTAGCTATATTAATAGTGTATATTAATGGCCTGTCATAACTGAAAGAAATAATACCTTGATTATTTTCATTAATTGAAAGGCTATATATACAAGTTACATAATAGGAGAATCTTATTCCTATTCTATTCCTAAAATATTATTCTATACATTTATGATAATACACTAATTATGGTAATACAATACTAATTATATTACAACCTTACCTAAACTAGGATACTAAATATTTACCATAAATTACACATAATAATATTTAACACACCCCCGCAGTCATAGCGGGCGGTCTTCGAACGCTGAGACTGTCCCTAAAATCTTCAAAAAGGACCGAGGGAAGACCCTTTGTAAAGATGTCGACAATTTGATATCTCGACGGGACATGGCATACGCGAACCTGACCACGGGCAACCTTTTCACGGACAAAATGAATGTCCATCTCGATATGTTTAGTGCGTTGGTGCTGAACCGGATTACCAGAAAGGTAGATGGCACTAATATTATCGCAATATACCAAGGTTGCCTTCTGAATGGGACAATGAAGCTCCAAAAGCAAATTACGTACCCAACATGATTCTGAGACCACATTGGCTACCCCTCTATATTCAGTCTCGGCACTTGAGCGGGATAGAGTCGCCTGACGCTTCGCAGACCAGGAGACCAAGTTGTTACCAAGGAGCATACAGTAGCGAGACGTAGACCGTCTGGTGTCTGGACACCCACCCCAATCAGCATCTGTGTATGAGACAAGTGTGGATGTCGATGAAGGATACAAATGCAACCCATAGTCCAGTGTACCCTGAATATACCGGATAATGCGTTTGAGTGCATTCATGTGCTCAATTCGGGGATCATGCATAAATAAACACACTTGCTGGACAGCATACGTAATATCTGGTCTGGTAAAGGTAAGATACCGAAGGGCCCCTGCAAGACTGCGATAGCGGGTCGGATCCTCGTAAGGGACTCCGGCCGCGGCACCAAGCTTGGGCTTGGTATTAATTGGAGTGGAAGTGGACTTACATGATGATATCTCAGCCCTCTCGATAATCTCAGCCGCATACTTTCGTTGTGATAAGAACAACCCATCGAAATGACGAGTGACAGCAATCCCCAAAAAATAACTCAATGGCCCTAAGTCTTTCATAGCAAACTCGGAGTTGGGCATGGTCATGATGGACTGGCGCAAGGCATCAGAAGAGGCAGTCAAGATAATATCGTCCACATATAACAGAATGTAGGCTACAGACGAACCACAATGGTAGATAAACAAGGAATTATCCGACCTGCTGTGAGTGAACCCAATAGTTGAAACATAGTCAGCAAACCTTGTACACCAGGCCCATGGAGACTACTTAAGCACATATAAGGACTTCTTCAACAAACAAACATGATGAGGATGGTTGGGATCCCTGAATCCCATCGGCTGATGCATATAGACAGTTTCTTTGAGATCACTGTGTAGGAAAGCATTTTTGATATCCAACTGATGAATAGGCCATGTCTTCGAAAGAGCCAAGCTAAGCACAGTGCGAATGGTAGCCGGCTTGACCACCGGACTAAACGTCTCCCGACAATCTATAATAACCTACTGAGTCTTACCATCACCCACAAGCCGCGCCTTATGTCGAGCAAATGAACCATCTGGATTCTCCTTATGAGCAAAAATCCACATAGACCTGATAACATTAATACCATATGGACGGGGCACCAACTCCCACGTCTTATTATCAATAAGAGCATTATATTCATCAGTCATATCAATTTTCCAATTCGGGTCGTTTAAGGCTGACACAGGATTACGGGGCAAGGGGGATTTAGAGACATTATAATGTAAATTAAAATATCTTTTAGGTGTAATAATACCCTGCTGACTACGAGTGACCGGTCTATTACTCGAGGGAGAATTGAGTAGATGTCGGGAATTTGTTAGGTTCGGGATGGACTGACCAGCATGCAGTGGGCCTGCTGGCCCAACTCGGAAAGCAGTACCAGTGGCGGAAACAGAAACTGGACCATTTCCAATATTGGGCTGGACAAGCCCAATTGCGGAAACTGGCCCAGTGAAAAAACTGGGCAAAGAGGATTGTGACGGGCCAGTGGGACCAGCGAGCAGTGGGCTCGCTGGAGAATTTTGGGTGTGGGAGATGTCCGAAATTGCTGAATAATATACGGGGATATTTGTTCATCCAAAAAATTATACGAACTAGGCATGAGAGAATGACTTTTAGCAAATGGAAATTGGGATTCATCAAAAATTACATGGCGATTAATGATGATTTTATTGGAGGATAAATCAAAGCATTTGTAGCCACGATGATTTGAAGGAAAACCCAAAAACACACATGGAGTAGACCGAGCCTGAAGTTTGTTAAATATGGTGGATGGAAATAACGGATAACATAAACACCCAAAAACCCGAAGATGAGAATAAGAAGGAGATTTATTATATAAATTCTGAAGAGGGGAAGAATATGTCAAACCTTTGGAAGGAGTTATGTTAAGTAGATATGTAGACATTTGAAGAGCGTGATGTCAAAAATATTGGGGTACGGAAGCATGAATTAATATAGTGCGGATAATGTTATTTATGGAACGAATTTTACGTTCGGCTTTTCCATTTTGTGAAGATGTATGGGGACAAGAAAAACGAAAATTTATCCCATTAGTAGCACAGAATTCCCGAAACACCCCATTGTCATACTCTTTTCCATTATCACACTGAATATTTTTTATTTCACGGTCGAATTGGGTTCTGATGAATGCTCTAAATTTTAGGAAGATGGAAAAAACTTGAGATTTCTTTGCTATTGGAAACGTCCATAAAAATTTAGAATAATCATCCAAAAAAGAACATAATACCGATGACCCATAGAACTACGAACAGGAGAAGTCCATAAGTCGCTATGAATAATATCAAATGGCATTAAAGTATGAGATTTTGAGTCTACAAATGGCAACTTAACAATTTTTCCTAAAGAACAAGATTGACAAATTGGAGTACGACTCGTACCCTTAAATGAAATAAAGCTATTTTTATCTAAAGCTGACAAAATAGAGGACCCCGGATGACCAAGACGAGCATGCCACAAGGAATGAGAGATGGTTGCAAAAACTGATGGCAGGGCTTGACTCGATGGACCAGGACTGGGTGTGATAGGATAAAGATCTCCCCTACTATCACACCTCATGAGAGGACTCCCATTCTTGAAATCCTTTATAGAGAAACCAAATGGATCAAATTCAATAGAAACGGAATTGTCATTAGTGAATTTACGGACAGAGACTAAGTTTTTAATCAATTTGGGGGCGTGTAGGGTATTTTTCAAGATAAAAGGGGGATGAGGGGGAGACAATGTTTTATGACCATAACCACGAATTGGAACAGAATTGCCATTACCAATAATTATATCATGAGGGTTGCTCAAATTGAAATACGATGAGAGAGTACCTGAATCGGATGTCATGTGGGTGGTGGCACCGGTGTCCATATACCAATTCGGGTCCGGTTGAGTCAAACCCAATGTGTGCATCGCAGCCTCGATATCGGTATGAGTGGGGCCTGCTGCGTGATTGGCTTGCGGGGGCCGAGGCCCAAGCACCCCTGCTTGCGGTCTCGACCCAGATTACTGCTGGCCGTAACTGGACCAGGCCAAATTAGGCCTGGACTGCTGCTGGGCTTGTCGTTGCCGCTGGAAGGTAAATTGGCTGGGCCCAAACTGCTATTGTGGGGCCCACTGCCACTGCATAGCGGCCCACTGTGGGCCCCAGAACTATTGTTGCTGCTGCTGACCACCGCGAGGACCCCCACTGCCACTACCATTCTGCCGGCTACCGTCGTTATTGCCGCGGTTTTTGCCATTTTTCTTATTTCCACCCTTTTTACCACCACCGATGTTACGGTTTTGGCCCGAGTTGTTGGAACCTGTAGGATATACCGTGGACTCGGTCATCATGACTACGGGACTAGTATCGGTAGTCGCTCGTTTTGCTATACCTGCTTCTTCTAGTGTAAGCATAGAACACGCCTGATAAAATTGCGGAAGCGGATTGCTTTGCCGAATAAGCGTTCCCACACCACTATAGGCCTCGGAGAGGCCGAAAACCATTTGGAGGACCAAACGATCGTTCGAAACCGGCGCGCCAACGTTGCGAATTTGGTCCGCCAATTCCTTTAATCCTTTGCAATAAGCCGAAACATTAGGGAAATCTTCCATATTGACGTGGGACAAATCCTGCTCAAGGGTAACGACTCTAGAATTTTGATTATCTTGGAATATATCACGCAGTCTATCCCAAGTCGCCTGTGCCGTAGCGTCAGGCTCAATAATTGTTTGCAAAAGGTCGGTAGATATTGTGGAATATATCCACTGAAGGACTGTAGAATCAATAGTCGTCCACAACTTAGGATCATCCTCGCGTTTTGGCACCTCCGTATCCTCAGGAGCCTCGGGGATTATGTGATGGATGACTTGATGCGATCGTGCGTGAATTTTGAACAGTTCGGCCCACGTCGCATATTGGACGTTTTCTATTTCAAGAACGAGAGGATGTTATTCTTGATGTTAGAAACTGTAAGGGTCGGATGAAACATGTTCCGGGATGTAGATATATTGCTAGAATAATATGTGATTGAGGGATTAGGGAGAAAATTTTGGGATGAAAAGAGGTCCCGTCGGCACACAAACCGAGAGCAAAACGTCTCGGAAGTGGAGGGAAGTCGATGGAAAATTTAGGAGAGTAGAGAGAGGATTTTAAGACCTAGACTCTTGATACCATGAAAGAAATAATCCCTTGATTATTTTCATTAATAGAAAAGCTATATATACAAGTTACATAATAGGAGAATCATATTCCTATTCTATTCCTAAAATATTATTCTATACATTTATGGTAATACACTAATTGTGGTAATACAATACTAATTATATTACAACCTTACCTAAACTAAGATACTAAATATTTACCATAAATTACACATAATAATATTTAACAATAACATATATATGCTCATCTAGATTTTCATTGAACAAATATTTTAGATCAATGGATAAAAAGTATTAATAAAACTTAATGTAGAAACCTTTAAGTTAGATATAGAATTATAGTTCAAGCGGAAAATAATATGTGCATACGCTACCGAAATCTACATTGCCTGCAAATTCGTGTAGGGCATTGAATTGATTTTACACCGTTGGTTGTATATTAAGTACAATAAGAGACACTGAACAATATTCTTACAACATGATACACGACAGTTTAATATAAATGTAATTAAATACGGGAAGTATACATAAATGCTCTTAATTAACTTCTGTTAATATCTGGATCATTAACCATGAAACTTCCAAATTTCTGCCATTTTCCCCATGTCTACTTTGTCGACTATTTTTCAGTTTTATTTACCTCATATTCGCGTAACCGTTATTACTGTTATTGTCTCCAAATTTTGGTATCTTTAACTTTCGATTTCCTTATGAACATTCATGACATAGATGATAGATGGTGACAATTTTGATGTATAATCATGTTAAGCTCAATCTCAATCATCAATTATTAAAAGGATCAAAAAGGAAAAGAAAAAAAAAAAGTGGAACTCCCACCACGTGAGCCCCACACCCCGGTTCGATGTCTTAGCCATCTCTATTTCTATTAACAATTGTAATTTTTTAAAATAATGTTGAAGAGATAAGTTCTCATATGGGCTGAAAAGAAGAAATGTAATATAGTACATAATATTTTCTTAATGAGAATTTTATCTTATAGAATCAGCCAACACATTGGAAATAATAAAGGCATCATGAGTGTCCTTCACCCAAACAGTCAGTGTTGTCACAGCCTGAGAAGTACATTGCAAGTTTTGGGAGAAGGTGACCTGTATTTTTTGCTTCTTTTGGAATATGTCTACATTCAATAGTTTGGGAGAACTCCAGCAAGTTCCAATCCTATTTAAAAAGCCTTGTGATATTTAGAAAGTAAGTTAATGCATAAATTTTAAGTCAGGCGAGCACCCATCTAAATTTAGTATTTAAACGGATTTTTATTTAGTTACATTAGGGGTGTGTTCATTTTTCGGAAAATGTTTTTCAATTTTGTCATTTTTGTTTGACCAAATATTTTAGAAAATATTTTTTTTAGGAAAACAAGTTTGTTAAAAATAAGGAAAATGATTTTTCTAATGAAAGTAGGGAAAACAAGTCTCACTAGTGGCATTCAACCAACTACCCTACTATCCCTCAACCCACCAAACTCCTCATCCCACCCCTCTATGCACCCCCACCCCACCCCAAAAAATTATTAATTTCTTTTTAATTTTTTTGGTTTTCTACCCCTACATTCCCCCCGCCCCCTTCCCCCTCCCCCACCCCCATAAAGTAATTCCTTGGCTAAATATTCAAATTAAAATAATGCCCTTGGCTAAATAATAAAACGCTTAAATCAAAACCTTAAAAAATAAAATACTTAAACCTAATGATAACAAGTTTCCAAACAAAACTTACTTGGGGGCAATTTACAACTCCTAAAACAACGATCCAAACATTTAGGTATCATTGATGTATTGAGCCTACATTATTGTTCGCAGAAAAAAGATATCAGGTTCTATATAAAATATTGATATTATGAAGTTTTACGACATAACTAATCTTTGGTCAAAGTATAGAAAAAATGTGAATTTTATGTCAAGCGAGCACCCATTTAAATCTAGTAATTAAAGGGATTTTTATTTAATTACATTAGGGGTGTGTTCATTTTAAGGAAAATGTTTTTCAATTTTCTCATGTTCGTTTGACAAAAAAATTTAGAAAATATTTTTTAGGAAAACAAGTTTATTAAAAATGAGAAAAATAACTTTCCTAATGAAAGTATGGAAAACAAGTCTCACAAGTGACATTTAACCAACTACCCTACTATCACCCAACCCACCAAACCCCCAACCACTCCCACCACTCTATGCACCCCCACCCCAAAAAAATTATTAATTTCTTTTTAATTATTTTGGTTTTCAACCCCTACTTTCCCCTGCCCCCCGCCCCCATACCCATTTCCACCCCAAAAAAATTATTAATTTCTTGTTAATTTTTTTGGTTTTCTATCCCTACTTTCCCCCAACCCCACCCCACCAAAAAAAAAATCTTTAAAAGTTTTAATTTTTTTTATATTCTACACCACCCCCTTCCCCCCGCCCCCACCCCCCCCCCCCCCCACCCAATTTATTTTTGAAACCTTTGAACTTTTTTTGTTTTCTACACCCCCCACCCCACATGACCCACCACCCTCCGAAATTTTTTTCTACACCACAGTATCATTCCGTTCAATGATCAGCTAGATCATATGACAGATGACAAGATAAGTTTGTTTGATTTTACAGTATTATCTTTTTTTATACTATTTTTGCATGTTATTGTTTTTCTAATTTGGTGTCATTTTTTTTACAGCTTTTTATATGGAGGTCGTATGTTCAGTTTTTGGATCAGTTGCCGGCCTTTTGCAGGGCTAATGAACCCGTGTGAATATCGCGGTGGTCGGACATATGACTCTGACTCATATTTACATTGAGTGGTATTAGCAGATTACATGTAGCTTGACTGGCAATTCCGAGAGACGTGATCCAGATGGCTGAGGATATGCAACACTAGCGGGACAGTAAGAAGTGTTCGTAAGTTTACCGCACTTAAATTTAATTAATCGTCTTAATTATTATGTTACAAATTTATTCAATTATTAATATTTGCAAACAAATGCAGCTATGGTCCTAACAAACAATGCACCATGTGGGCATGGACCATATGACTATCCCCGAGACAACGATATTTGTTGCCCGAATTGTAACGCTAGTCGAGTCGGGTATCTAACAATCACAAGAGGTCGGATGTATGCATGAGTTTGTTTTAGAGATCCCGTATCAGAACAGGTGGTCGTGGTCGTGGTCGTGGTCGTAAAGGTAGTAGTGATAGAGGTGTTGGTGGCAAGATGGTGGTGATAAAGGGGGTGTGTCCATAGGGGATGGTGACCGATGGGCTGATGGCTAAGGGACTGGTGATAGAGAGGATCGTCACCGAGATGGTAGCAGTGGAGGTCTCCGTCTACTAGATGAGTCTGACGAGCATGCTACCATTCCGCTCCAGCCCAGCAGCATCCGTCGACTTCAGACCGCTCTCGACTTCATACCGACCATCGACACATCTATTTACACTAAGGCAACTATTTTCATATCACGTAGACTGGGTTTCATTCACATAAGGCATCAGTGTCTGCGCAGCCGCCAGTTCGTGATCCACAAGGTGAGCGGCCAGTAGTGATCTACAGGGTGACATGGAGCTGGAGTACGACTTCTCATTAATGGACTTCTAGATTTTTCAGTGTCGAGAGTTAAGTGTTTAAAATACTTATTTTATCAAATTAAAATACTTATATTGATTATTTCATAATATTTAATATCTTAGGATTCAGCTCCAAGTCCAGCTCTGGCACTATCTCCAGCTCCAGCTCTAGCTCCGGCTCCGGCTATGGCTGTTGCTCCAGCCATTCAGGAGCCCGCTAAGGAGCCATATCAGGAGCCCTCTCAAGATCTCGTCGACACACGGGGTTGATTTTTTTATCAAAAGATAATATATTAAATCTAAATTAAAATTAATACTAGTTGTTTATATATTATTTTAGGTTCATCCTTCAGCGCGTGTGGATATGTCTCCATAGGAGGATGATGTTGATGATTTTGACCCTACTGATCCCAACAGATTAATTCCGAGCATATAAGTTAAAGGCGGTCATACGCACGTCATGATTCGGACACCGAAGAATGGCGGCAAGGAAAAAAAGGTGGTGGATGATCATGGCTTGGAGTGTCCTGCGATTAATAGGAGAGTGAGGGATGGAGATGATGGTGAAGGTGGTGGGGATCGCCTTAGGCCTCGGGTTACTCTAAAGACTCCCACATGTGGGACCCATTAGAGATTGTGTATATGTAATTAAGTTGTACAGTTTAAGTTAATATTAATTTTTTATATTATTTTCTTAATGATAATTAGTTATCTTAGTCTTTATTATCGTTTATTAATAACTTGTGCGACGTCCTAAATGAATTATGAAAAAAATCTTGACATATTCAAATTAAACTATTCAAGTAATGTCTTGGCTAAATAATAAAATGCTTAAATCAAAACCTTAAAAAATAAAACACTTAAACCTAATGATAACAAGTTTCCAAACAAAATTTACTTGGGGGCAATTTACAACCCCTAAAACGATGATCCAAACGTTTAGGTATTCTTGATGTATTGAGCATACATTATTGTTCGCGAAAAAAGATATCAGGTTCTATATAAAATACTGATATTCTGAAGTTTTGAGACATGACTAATCTTTGGTCAAAGTATAGAAAAAACGTGAATTTTATGTCAAGCGAGCACCCATCTAAATTTAGTAATTAAAGGGATTTTTATTTAGTTACATTAGGGGTGTGTTCATTTTCCAGAAAATATTTTCCAATTTTCTCACGTTCGTTTGACAAAAAAATTTAGAAAATATTTTTTTAGGAAAACAAGTTTGTTAAAAATGAGGAAAATGACTTTCCTAATGAAAGTATGGAAAACAAGTTTCACAAGTGACATTTAACCAACTATCCTACTATCACCCAACCCACCAAACCCTCAACCACTCCAACCACTCTATGCACCCCTACCCCAAAAAAATTATTAATTTCTTTTTATTTTCTTTATTTTCTACACCACCCTTCCCCCCTCCCCAACCCCCTAAAAATATTCTTTTAAAAAGTTTTATAGTTTTTTCTGTTTTCTACTCCCCCACATCAACCCTCACCCCTCCCTCCCCCAAACCCAATTTTTTTTTTTGAAAAGTTTGAACTTTTTTTTGGTTTTCTACACCCCCACGCCCCTATGGCTGTGAACCCCCCCCCCCCCCCCCTCCGATTTTTTTTTAACTTTTTAGAAAAATAAGTTATTAATTTTTTTGTGGTTTTTTACAAAACACCCCCTCCAAAAAAAATGAATTTTTAAAATTAATTTATTTTGTTTTCTACACCACCCACCAATCTCCCCCGCCCCCCACCGTTTCACACCCCTACTCCCTTCCGAATTTTTTAGTTCATATATTTTATTTTACTTTTATAAAAAAAAAAAAGTATTTGGTGTGTGTGGGTTGTGGGGGGGGGGGGGGAGTAAGAAAATTTTCCCATTTTTTAAAAATGAAATAAAATATATGTGACATAGAAAATGGAAGGGGGTTGGGTGGAACGGTTGGTGGTGGGTGGTGTGAGGTTGGGGTGAGTGTAGTGGTGTGAGGTAGAGGTGGGTGAAGATAAAGTGCTTTCGAGGGTGATTGGGTGGGTGATGGTGTAGTGGGGTTGGTGGGTTTAAATGAGTATTTTTTAAAAAATATTTTTTTACTAACCAAACAAACATGAAAAAATAAATAAGAAATTCAAGGAACTCGTTTTCCAGAAAACATTATCCTTCCTACGAACACACCCTAGATTTACAACATGCTATCATGTGTGGATTATATTCAATTTGTTAAAGTAAACAATTAAAAGTATTTTGTTGATAGATGTCTCTGCTGTCTGCTCTAATACATATCATATTGAATTAAATGACCACGTATCTATAAGATTATTAATCTTTAATCCTCCTCACGGTATTGCATTAATCTCAACAAGGCATACTAGATTTAAATTCCATCAAGCAAATACAATTTCTCTTTCAAGCTATGATTGAATTTGATATAGCTCTTCCAAGAAAATCTTAATGGTTACAACAAAAAAGGAAGGAAATGAATAATACAATAAGCAAAAGAAATTACAATGCAATCAATTAGTCTCCCCTTTGAGTTCTAATTTTCCTACATCAACTAGCAATTTAGAGTCCTCTAATTCTTTTCCATTTGCTTTTTTAAAAAACTTTACCACAACCCCATTACCAATATTCTTGTTCATTAACCTTGTACTACTTTGTATCATGCCCATTGATCTTGACTTACTCAACCTTACTGCGGGCATCTTCACAGCCAATCCTCCTTTCCTCCTAACCGTCTGATTATTGTTATCCAGATCCAACGGTTCAGATTCAATCTCACCCAGCGAACCAATAGATTTAGACCTAATAAATGGTTTTATTTCTTGATTTGTATTATGTCCACCAATCACAACACTTCCTAAATCTACGCTCGCCACATCGGATACTTTCCTGTTTCTTCTAGTACTTCCAATTCTCGAGATCTTGACTATTTCCATACTATCATCCAAAGGCTCATATTTCACCACGCGCGCCGATTCCTTCAAGCGCCCCACGCGCCGCCCTATGTTATTCCATATAGGCGAGCTCATTCGCTTACACACCACCTTTAACCACTCCATCACCTCCGTCATTGCCGGCCGTTTCGCCGCCGTCTTACGGACGCAACGTGACGCCACCACCGCGAGCTGCCGTAACACTCTGTCGTCCTTCGGTAAACCGATTCTCGGGTCACAAATCTCTGTATACTCGCCGGATTTAATCAGCGGCACCGCCCAATCCACCACTGACGGCGGACTATAATTAACATCAATAGCATTCCGGCCACTAATTATCTCTAATAACAAAATCCCAAAGCTAAAAACGTCAGATTTTGTACTGAGATCACCCGGTGCAAGATAAGCCGGGTCCAAATACCCTAACGTACCTGCCGGCGGCGTACTTTTTACCACAACATCTTCGACATGCCCTCTTAATGATAATCCAAAATCACCAAGACGAGCATTGAAGTTCCCATCAAGAAGAATATTCGACGATTTAATATCTCTATGAATCACGGGCGGATTCGAACAATGCAAAAAATGAACACCCCTTGCGATTTGTAAAGCAAATCTAACACGTCGAGTCCAGTTAGGAGGCTTCGAACAACAATGAAGCAATTCATATAAAGATCCATTTGGCATAAACTCAACAACAATCAATTTATTCTGATTGGACTCGTCTACTGCATAACCCAGCAAGTTAACTAGCCGAGGGTGATGCACTCTTGAAAGAATTTCAATCTCATTTTCGCTGGGACAATTGTTAGAACTGTTTAATTTGCTCCTTTTCACGGCTGCGATGAGTTTATATTGATGAATATGAGCTTTGTAGACATATCCATGGCTGCCTTTACCAAGAAGATTGTCTTGGGAAAATGCATTGGTGGCGGAGTGAAGATCAGAATAAGAAAATTCTCTGATTTTAAATGGTTTATGATTATGGGTATGTTTTTTTCGATTCTTTTTTAAGTTCCAGTTGTAAGAATCGCAGGTGGCAATTGCTGATTCTGCATTGCATGAAAAATAACCCATGAATAAAAAATGTGAATTGAATTAGGAAAGTATTGTTATAATGTGAGAGATGAAAGTGAAGAAATTTTGGGGTTTGAGAAAATAGTGAAGAGAGAAAGAGGGGGAGAATAGTAGACAAGGAGGCAGAGGCCATAACTGTGGAGATGAGTGGGTGAAAGTTTGAGGTGGTCGTAAAGACATAAAGCGGTGGTAAACTTTTGCTTCTTTTTTTACTGCTTTTGTGAATATCGATTTGAATGGAATTAACCCCATAAAATAAAAAATTGGGGGAAAAAACCAAGAGAAAGAGGAGGAGGAGGAAATGATTAAGAGACTGTTTGGATTGCTTATTTTAGATGATTTTAAGTCAAAATAGTTTTTATGCACTTTTCTAGTGTTTGAATAAAGTATAAAAGTATTTTTAAATATTTATTTTTAAGTTAAAATAATAAAAATAAATCAAAAATCATAAGCTACAATTTCTAACTTATGATTTTTGGCTTATAAATCATAAAATCATCCAAACAAGCTCTAAATTAGTCCGTAATGTATGAGGCTATATTTGATGTTTAGGGGGTCGTTAGGTTAATGGGATAATGATAATAATTTTGAGATAAAATGTGAAAATATTCTATTCTACTATTAGTTATGAGTATTAATTTATCGCAATCCCACAATTTATACTAAAATGATGAGATTAGTCATTTCATATAGAAGGTGTACTAGTTAATTCATGTGATTCCATCCTACCAACCAAACAACTTCTTAATGTATAAACATGATGAAAATAGCCATTAATGGTATATCTAAGAGTGATAAGTTTGATTCTAAAATCTAAGTAAAAGATAATCGCTATTTTTGTTGTTAAAATTAGCGGAGACTCTTGTCATATGTATTGCACGTGAGCTGTTAATAACAGCGGATTTCAGAACCTATATCAACCCTAACTTGAAAGAACCGCAAGAATTTTTTTGATGTAAGAACAAGTTTTGAAGAAAATTATAATTTTATAGTGAATATATTCGAGGGAGTACGGAGGGAAGCTTAGAATGTTTTCTAGTGGGCTAAGTAAATTGTGAATGGAGGAAAATGTCTAAGGGTCTTAATTATTAGTTATATGTAAAGACTATCAAATCTAAGTTCATGGGGTAATCTCATACATGAAGGACCATTTTAATCATTTTCTGAAAAGAGAAGATCCGATTGCTGAATAAATCCTCCAATTATGTTATTTGTAACAATTTGTCAATATTGCCTGCGAATTTCATTCACTTAATCCTTTGACTATGATAATGTCAAAATAATCTTTTGACAATGTGCCTACAGTTTTTTTTACTTTCCGTCCTTTGAAAATACTCTTACCAATTCATACTTGACAGCTTGATCTCCGTATTCATGTTTGGAGGTGAATTTTTATAATTTTCTCATCGTGCTGGAATGAATTATTTTGATAAATATCACCACGTGCACAAGTTTATAGAGCATATTTTGATTTAAAAAAGAAGGCGTGCCTGCTTACTTTCAAAGAGGCAGTACTGCTGCCAGAATTTATTTTGTGAGGAAGAGATCCACAATTTCTGAACTTAAATAACCCATAAAGTGATGACTTGAATCAAAATAATTCCAAAAAAAATATAAATATTTTTTGTGTAGAAAATTACTATGCAAAAAGACTTAATCGTAATGGTTGTGTTAAGTCTTTTGCGTAGAAATTTCATGCAAAAAAGAGGATTTGAAATGCCCCATCGATTTCTTTCCCGATGATCCACTCCACTTAAATTAAAAAACCCAAAACAGTCATAACCAAACAAATCTGAGGTCCCACATACCAAAAGATCATTTTTTATTTTTATTTCAATCCGAAAGTTAAGATTTTCGATATATTCAAGTCAACAAACAAGATTCGAAGCTTGAATTTCAGAATAAAGCGACGTAGAAGTTGATTACAAAACTATGAAACAGCCTTCAATCTTGATATTTTACTATGAACTTTCGAATTATATTGTTAAATATATTATTATCCTAAGTATGATTAATATTTAATAGTCTTGATTTTCAAAAAAAATGTCGTTTTTCGCAAAACATAGGGGCTGCCGTGATCACCGTTTTGCAGCCCCTTTATTTAATGTTTTTTATTTTTTAATTTGTTTATTGTTTCTTAATTGTTACGTGTTAATTGTTTATTAGTTGTTTAGTTGTTAATTAGTTAATAATCTTCTAATTGTTAATTAGTTGTTAATTATTTCATAATTATTTTATCAGACATAATATACTAATCTCCTAAAAATATTTGTATTTGTTAATTATGTAATTATTAATTAATTTATTTATAAAATTGTTTAATCCATGTTGATTATTAATGTACTAATTAGTTATCTAATTTTATGTATTAATCTAATTTAATGTGCTAATTAGTTATCTAATTAATTATTAATTAGAAATAGTTAATCCTTAGTGAACATTGTTAGTTTAGGATCGAACATCATTAGTTTAGGATTAAAAATATCATTAATATTATATTAGTTAGTTAATTGTAGTTAGTATAATAATTAATTAAAAATATTAATTAGAAATATTTAATTCTTAGTCTAGTATTGAACATCATTAGTTTAGGATTAAAAATATCATTAATATTATATTAATTAGTTATTTGTAGTTAGTATAATGATTAATTAAAAATTATTAACTAGAAATAGTTAATCCTTAGTCTAGGATTGAACATCATTAGTTTAGGATTATAATATCATTAATATTATATTAGTTTGTTAATTGTAGTTGGTACAATAATTAATTAAAAATTATTAATTAGAAATAGTTAATCTTTAGTTTAGGATTGAACATCATATATTAGGATTTAAAATATCATTAATATTATATTAGTTCATTAATTGTAGTTAGTATAATGATTAATTAAAAATTATTAATTAGAAATAGTTAATTCTTAGTCTAGGATTGAACATCATTAGTTTAGGATTAAAAATATCATTAATATTATATTGGTTCATTAATTGTAGTTAGTATAATTATTATTTAGAAATAGTTAATCCTTAGTTTAGGATTGAACAACTTATTAACTATCTAATTCGCAAATTTAGATAGTTAATATAATTTTTCGATAAAGGATTAGTTAGTTAGTATAATTTTTTGATAAAGGATTACATAATTAATATTACATTTTAATGAATAATTTAAACATTGTTAATATAGATACGACACCTCTATGGATTCCAACCTTCATCCGGGGCCCTTCGATACATCAATCATAGGTCTCAGCTATTATGGGATGGCGTGATATGTATGAGTACGTTGTTCCGTTCATGTAGGGTGGAACATGCGCGTGATATTTTAGCAGCTCAGCCCTCACATCCCCGCGTCTTAGAGATATTGTATCGGGACGGTATCTACCATTACGTTGTTGTTGGTCGGGTACATCATGATAGGGATCTTGTAACGGTCATGGTTGAGCGATGGCGATCGGAGACCCACACCTTTCATCTCCGCACTGATGAGTCCACTATTACGCTTCAAGATGTGGAGGTCATGTATGGACTACGAATATACAGACTCTCGTTATACATTGCAGATCCTCATCAGCCGCTGTCATTTGGGCATGAGTTGACTAGACTCATTGGATGCATGCCTCAACATGGTGATATCCATGGACATAGTCGGATGTTGATGTCCTCTCCCTGTGTTCACTTGCGCCTCACGGACATGTATCATCATATTGCAGACGACACACCTCAGGTGGATGTCGATCGTCGTGCTCGTCTGTATTTACTCGTCATATTCAGGGGCATCATATTATCGGACACATCGGGTTCTCATGTGACCTTAAAGTATTTGCCATTTCTGGACGATCTGGACCAGTTGGGATGTTATAGTTGGGGCGGTGTTGTTCTGGCTTACATGTATCAATGACTATGTCGAGCGACTATGGGCGATAAGAGTGATCTAGGTGGATTTCACTCGCTCCTCCAGATAACATATTTAAGTATGTGTAATTTTATTCTAAATATAACTTTTTGAAATGACGACTAAAGCCAAAATTTTTAATGACCCTTTCAGTTATGAGTGTGGGATAAGATGATGCCTTTTCATCCTGTAGCTGCGCACCCTCAGCCTGACTTCATTGTTGATGGCATGCCCTACGCGCAGAGATGGACATGAGGCATATCCCAAGATGTGGATACACACCACAATATTTTTCCGTTCAATGATCAAGTAGATCATATGACGGAGGATAGGGTAAGTTTTTTTAATTTTACATTATTTTCTTATTTTTAACTATTTTTGCCTTTATTGTTTTTCTAATTTGGTGTCATTTTTTTACAACTTTTTATATGGAGGGAGTATGTTCAGTTTTTGGATCAGTTGCCGGCCTTTTAAAGGGCTGATGAGCCCGTGTGAATATCGCGGTGGTCGGACATATGAATCCGACTCATAATTACATTGAGTGGTATCGACATATCACAAACAACTTGATTAGCAATCATGAGAGACGTTATCTAGATGGTTGAGGATATGCAACACTAACGGGATAGTATGAGGTGTTGGTAAGTTTACCGCACTTAAACTTAATTAATCATCTTAATTATTACGTTACAAATTTATTCAATTATTAATATTTACAAATAAATACAACTATGGTACGTACAGACAATGTGCCATGTGGGCATGAAGCATATGCCTATCACCGAGATAGCGATATTTGATGTCTGAATCATTCAGCTAGTCGAGTCGGGTATCTAACAATCACAAGAGGTCAGACGTATGCATGAGCGTGTTCTAGAGATCCCGTATCAGGCAACATGTGGTCGTGGTCATGCTCGTTGAGGCAGTGGTGATAGAGGTGGTGGTGACAAAAGGGGTGGGGCCAGAGGGGATGGTAACCGATGGGCTGGTGGCCAAGGGACTGGTAACAGAGAGGATTGTGGCCGATAGGATCGTGGCCGAGATTGTGGCGGTGGAGGCCTCCATCTAGTAAATGAGCTTGACGAGCATGCTTACTATTCCGCTCCATCCCAGCAGTATCCGTCGACTTTAGACCTCCCGTCGACTTCTTACCGACCGTTGACATCTTTATTTACACTGAGGCAACTATTTTCATATCACATAGATTGGGTTTCATATGAGGCATCAGTGTCTGCACAGCCGCCAGTTCGTGATCTACAGGGTGGTAGGGAGCTGGAGTACGACTTCTCATTCATGGACTTCTAGATTTTTTAGATCCCAGAGGTAAGTGTTTAAAATACTTATTTTAACAAATTAAAATATTTATACTGATTATTTCATAATTTTTCATATCTTAGGATTTAGCTCCAACTCCAGCTCTAGTTCCATCTCCAACTCTGGTTGTGGCTCCAACCATTCAGGAGCCCGCTAAGGAGCCATCTCAGGAGCCCTCTTAGGAGTCTGTCGACACACATGGTTGATTTTTTATCAAAAGATAATGTATTAAATCTAAATTAAAATTAATACTAGTTGTTTATTTATTATTTCATGTTCATCCTTCAGCGCCTATGGATCTGTCTCCACAGGAGGACGATGTTGATGATTTTGACCCTACTGATCCCAACAGATTGATTCCGAGCATATCAGTTAAAGGCGGTCATGCGCACGTCATGGTCCGGACACCAAAGAATGGCGACAAGGAAAAAAAGGTGGCGGATTATCATGACTTGGAGTGTCCTGGGATTAAGAGGAGAATGAGGGATGGAGATGATGGTGAGGGTGGGGGGTGATGGGGATCGCCTTAGGCCTCGAGTTACTCTAAAGGCTCCCACATGTGGGACCCATTAGAGATTGTGTATATATGATTAAGTTGTACAATTTAAGTTAATATTAATTTTTTATAATATTTTCTTAATGATAATTAGTTATCTTAGTCTTTATTATCGTTTTATTAATAACTCGTGCGACGTCCTAAATTAATTATGAAAAAATCTCAATATATTCAAATTAAAGTAATGCATTGGCTAAATAATAAAACGCTTAAATCAAAATCTTAAAATTATAAAACACTTAAACCTAACGATAACAAGTTTCCAAACAAAACTTACTTGGGGCACTTTACAATCTCTAAAACGACTATTCAAACGTTTAGGTATCCTTGATGTATTGAACCTACATCATTGTGCGGTATTTTGGTTCAAAGTCTCACTTTGATGATCATTTAAGTTCCGGACTCTATCCACATTAACTTACAAAAGTAAAGAACAGGGAAAATTTTCAAAACCTTAAGGGTTAAAGTTTAAATACCGAATTTCAGGGACGATTAACTTACATTTTCTTCTAATTTAAGAAAAAAAAAGTGAAAGAGTAGCTCTTTCTTGAAATTCGCATCGACGAATGTGTTACTTTCCGTTTTAGTAACGTTGACGTTATTATAAAGTAAAAGCCTGTTTTGCTTCAAGAGATAAAAAGAAAGTTACATGTCGATTATGAGATGGGACATTATGTAAGTGCAATAATTAATGCAGCAAGAAAATAAAATTAAGAAACAGAGGACCCAGAATGCGCCAATTATTCCACATGCTGAATTCAAATTTAAATGTTGTTAGTCTGAGTTTGGAATTCTCTCACAATTTATTTTAGTTATTAGATTTTTTAAAAATAGATACATATACAAGAGTTAAGCCAAAGTTATTAGTATGACGTGACATCTATGATGAAGCTCCGAGTGTATGAGTGCGGATCAAATGAAAAGACAATTCTTAAGATCTATTGCGCCAAAGCTGGCAATATTTATATAAACTTGAAATGTGATAATTAGAAGCGAATAAACGTGTAAGAGGGTGTTTGGAATGACTTATTTTAAGTGATTTTTGGCTTTTAAGTTTTTTTTAAGATAATAAGTATTTTTAAGTACTTATTTTT
This sequence comes from Anisodus tanguticus, assembly GCA_034509755.1. Taxonomy (NCBI): domain Eukaryota; kingdom Viridiplantae; phylum Streptophyta; class Magnoliopsida; order Solanales; family Solanaceae; genus Anisodus; species Anisodus tanguticus. The sequence goes on along the minus strand of CM067553.1, from coordinate 9,677,308 downwards.
TTACTAAAAAGATATAAAAATAAGTCAAAAATTGGGTAGAACTAATTTATAATTTTTAACTTATAAACAACTTTTAAAAAATTAATTCTCTATACATTCGTCTCACAATTTCTCTGTAACAAAAAGTAGCATAATAGTATGTTTCAAATGAAAGTAGATAGTAATAGTATACAGTACAAGTAGTAGTCAAAAGTTATTTAGAGGAGCGAAGCAGTGGCGTGCAAATGGCTTAGAGGGGAATATCTTGGGGAAAATACAGTAGGGTCAATTGGTTCCCATTCCCTCACTCATTTTAATCTACTTTAATTATTTGTTGCTTCTCTGCTTTTTAGTCCGCCCTTTTCAATATAAAATACTGTTTGTAGTGCTTCTTTTTAAATTATTAAAGTTTCATAGAGTATACTTTAACCATTTACAACATAGTTTTATGTAACTCCGAATTCCTGTATAATTCAAAAGCTTGAAGAGTGTATTATTTCGCAACTTTTAGTAGCCAACGTTTTCTTTTTTAGTGGGTCCTAAGCACTGGGGAGGATCCATAGTTTCTGTTACGGGTTCACATGAAACTCAGTATATTTGTTTAAAATTAAATTTCATAAATATTTATTGATTTCTTATCGTAAATTTAATTATTATTATATATTAGTTGAAGTTATAGGAATTCATAAATTTTAAGTTATAAATTCATCTTTATCAAAGCAATACAAATCTAAATTAGTAAGGCTAATTTATACGGAATATCAGATGATTATAATAAACATTGTTTATTTCAAACAACAAGGATAAAAAGACACCTAACCAGATTATAAATTTACAATTGTCAAATCCAAATTTGTGGATATGTAGCTTTTCATTTTAGCCACATAACTTAGTTTGTTGGTGTAAAAGAAGAATAAGGAGGCAAAAGCATAGAAATGACAAAACAAGATTTGACTATGGAATAGCGGTATAACTATTACATAGTTGAGTTACCATAATTGGTGACTTTAAAATTAAAAGATTTCAGCCCCATTTCACTAGATGTATCCTTAACTAAGTCTCTTAAAAGACCTTTTGTTAAAGGATCCGCTAGGTTTTTATTTGTCCTAACGTAAATCACATTAATAACACCATCGGTTATTAATTGTTTCACATACTCATGTCTCAAGCTAATGTGTCTAGACTTTCCATTATACACCTTATTATAAGCCCTAGACAATGTAGCTTCACTATCGCAGTACGCAGAAATAGACGGCATCGGTTGTGGCCACAACTTTATATCAAATAACAAATTCCTCAGTCATTCTACTTCTTTGCATGCTGCTGCAAGTGCTATAAACTCACTTTCCATTGTTGAGTGAGTTATGCACGTTTGCTTCTTGGATGCCCAAGAGACGGCTCCTCTAGCGATTGTAAAGATCCATCCATATGTGGATTTATTATCACTTATACTGGTTATCCAACTAGCATCTGAATACCCTTCAAGTACTTTAGGATAGTTGTTATAATGCAAACCCAAATTCATGCTCCTTTTAAGATAACCAAGTATTCGTCCAATTGCTTTTCAGTGCTCAATGCTCGGGTTACTCGCGAATCTAGACATTTTGCATACCGCAAAAACTATATCAGACCTTGTACAATGCATAACATACATCAAGCTACCGATCGCACTAGCATATTCAAGCTGTGCTACAACTCGGTCTGAGTTCTCTAGTAATTTAATACTAGAATCAAATGGGGGTATTAGCTTCTTTAAATTTTAAGTCTTAAATTTAAGAAGTAATTTCTCAATATAGTGAGATTGGCACAACGAGTAACCCCCACTATTTTCTGCACTTTTACACCTAAGATAGTATCTACTTCATCAAGATCTTTCATCATTAATTGTGAAGCTAGATAATTCTTAGTGTTTTTTACCCCTTGCATGTTCGTTCCAAAGATAAGCATGTCATCAACATATAAGCATAAAATCACACCAAAATCACTTGTAAATTTGGAATATATGCACTTATCTGCATTATTATGCTCAAAACCATAAGATAAAATGACTTTGTCAAATTTGTCATGCCATTGTTTTGGTGCTTGCTTTAAACCATAAAGAGATTTGACTAACTTGCATACCTTTTCAGAATTTCCAGACAAAACAAATCCCTCGGGTTGTTCCATATAAATTTCTTCATCAAGATCACCATTAAGAAAAGTCGTTTTCACATCCATTTGACGCACATGCAAATTGTTCAAGGAAGCAACTGCAAATAGCACTCTAATAAATGTTAATCTTGCTGCCGGAGCATATGTGTCAAAGTAGTCAATACCATGTCTTTGTTTAAACCCTTTGGCTACCAATCTAGCCTTGAAAGTTTGCAAAGTGTCATCGGTATTATACTTTCTACGAAAGACCCATTTATTTATAATTGGTTTAGATGCTGGTGGAAGATCAACCAAAATCCATGTCTGATTTGACATAATTGAATCTATTTCGCCATTTACCGCCTCTCTCCAAAATGAGGCATCTCTTGAAGTCATAGCTTCATTAAATGTCTTTGGATCTGCTTCAACATTTAGCAATAATGGTACTTTATTTAGTACATTATTTATATCCCCTTCAACCAAGAAGAGTAATGCTTGTGATGAAATAAAATCCAGTGGTAAATCTTTTTCTTATCTTTCACGTTGACTTCTCCTTGGTTCGAAAGATGTCATAGATTCTTTTCTTTTATAATCAGTAGAAACACCAAGAGAATCATCACATGGTTGATCAATGATAGATTCTAATTGAGTTACAGAATCATGATTAAACTTATTTTCAATAAATTCAACATCTCTTGATTCAACAATGATAGTAGAATCAAAATTTAATAATCTATAAGCCTTGGAAGTCTTAGCATATCCCACAAAAATACTTTTAATACCTCTAACATCTAACTTATATGATTTTGGGTCATGCTTTCTATAAAATGCTAAACAACCCCATACCCTTAAATACATCAAGTTTGGTTTTCTTCCTTTCCAAATTTCATAGGGAGATACATGTGTTTTTAGAGAGGTAATTCTATTATGAACATGACATGCAATGAGTAATGCTTCCCCCCATAAGTTTTTTGGTAACTTAGAATTAAGAATCATAGAATTTATCATATCTGTAAAAAATCTATTTTTTCTTTCAGCCATACCGTTTTGTTGAGGAGTAAAAGGTGTTGTTCTTTGGTGAATAATTCCATGTTCTTCACAAAAATTATCAAATTCATTAGAAAAATAGTCACCTCCTCTATCACTTTGAATGATTTTGATTCTCTTATCTTTTTTGTTCTCAACTTCAGCCTTAAAAATTTTAAATCTCTCAAATGCTTCATGTTTTGTGCTAAGTAAGTACACATGAGTGTATCTTGAACAATCATCAATGAAAGTGATAAATTATCTTTTCCCTCCTCTAGTCAAAACACCGTTATACTCACAAATATCGGCATGAATCAAATCCAATATTTGAGTATTACGTTCAACACTTAGAAAAGGTTTCTTAGTCAATTTTGCTTGGATGCATATTTCACATTTATCATTTTTTATATCTTTGCAATTAATCAAACCATGCTTGGACATGTACTTCAAAGATCGAAAATTTAAATGTGCTAATCTAGCATGCCAAATATCAAAAGACTCAACAATATAAGCAAAATTGAAATTATTATTATTAATGCTTAGCTTATACATTCCATCACAAGAATACCCTTTCCCCACAAATATTGCATTCTTTGATACAATACAATTATTTCCCTCAAGAACAATCTTAAGCCCATTCTTACACAAGCAACAAGCAAAAACAAGATTCTTCCTAATTGAAGGCACATGAAAGACATTGTTCAATGTGACTTTCTTTCCGGAAGTGAAGTTAATTTCCACCATACCTTCACCAGCAACCATAGCTGAATCATTGTTCCCCATAAGAATATTTTGTCCTTCATTCTCCATTTTGTAAGACTTAAATAGATTCTTGTCATTACAAACATGAATGGTTGCGCCCGAGTCGAGCCACCAATACTAAGACTTTGTTTCAGCCATATTGATTTGGTAATCACGCCAATTTGCATTTCGGAGACCATAGCATAAATTTCTTCAAATTTCTTCTCAATGACATTGGCCTTGTTGGAATTTTCTTCTTCCTTCTTCTTGAATCTGCAGTCACTTTTGCGATGGCCCTTTTTTTCCACAATTAAAATAATTTTCGGAGAACTTTAGTGGGTCATTACCGGACTTCTTGAATTTCTGATTGTTCTTGACTTTGAAATTCTTTGAGAATTTATTGGCTTCAGCGACATTAACTTTGGAAGAATCATATTTGTTCTTAGAATCACGAGATCTAGTCTCTTCTTCGATTCTCAAATGATTTTCTAATTCTTCCAAATGTATGTCCTCTCTTTTATGAATAAGTTTCTTCTATAACCATTCCAACTTTGAGGCAATTTATCAATAATTGTCCCCACTAGAAATGGTTCAGAAATTTCAACTTTCAATTCTCGAAGCTTAGTAACAATGACTTGCAATTCATGTATTTGATCAAGAACGGACTTTGTGTCAATCATAATAAATTCAAGATATTTAGATACAAGAAATTTATATGTATCTTCTTTCTCCGTCTTATATTTATACTCGAGAGCATTCCAAATTTCAACCAAAGATTCCATCAAGTTATAGAGATCATAGTGCCTATCGAAAAGAGTGTTGAGAATGTGACCTCTACACATCACTTCATCATCTTCACGCTTTTTCCTAGCGGCCTTGATCACTTCCGTGTCATCTTCCTTTGGCTCTGAAAGTGGTGGCAACTTTGGATCAAACACATAAGCAATCTTGAGCACTGTGAGAAGAAAAAACAATTTTTATTTCCAGCGAGTGAAGTTGGTGCCGTCAAAACGATCAAGTTGAACATTTGAATTGAGGAACGAAGTCATATCTTTAGAAGCCTCCATTGCAGAAAACTAAAACCTTAAAGATTGTTGGTGTAAAAGAAGAATAAGGAGGCAAAAGCAGAGAAATGACAAAACAAAATTTGAGGCGTGTAGAAACACTTTCCTTTAAGGTTTTATTTGCCCTCACCAACACAAAGTTTGCTAAGAGTTTATGACAAATTACCCCCAAGATACAACAAATCCTAAACACTATCTCAAGCAAATAAGATGGTGTTTCTAGAACTAATTATAAATCTATATTGATCTATATCAAAATCTGTAGTAAAATCTGGATTATTTATAGATTTTTAAGTCTCTTTTCATAATGGACACAACCCTTCATAAAGATGTATCATTTCATAAAGTCACAACCTTTGAATGATGTCTATCCATAAAGACACAACCATTCAAATGTATTTGTTCACAAAGACACAATCTTTCAAATAAAATACTTTTGTAAAAAATTGAATAATTATGAATAATATTATAATCTCACTTACATAGTTTACCCTTCATAATCACGAATGTACAATAATTTGGTATAATTTGTACATCGACTTAGCCCGAGTGCCAGTTAAGCTAGTGCTCTAGCATGTACAACAAAAAATTAAATTAGAATTTCATAGTGATATATTTGCCTTCATCGTGTTGATCGTTAAGTTTTTGGACATTATAATAAAGCAAGCTCATGAAATAATAAGCCTTCAATAATAATTTATTGTTGTGTTCTACATTCAACGAACTATATCAGAGTAACGTATATAACTCAATGGTCTTCAATTAAATTTATGAGCTTAATTTTTTCTTGATTTATTAACTAAATTAGTTACCTTCTCTACAACTTTATTATCATGAAAATTCAATATTTCTCTACTTGATAATTTAAAAGGAGTGTATCCGTGAGTATTATGCATCTCCGTAGTTTTCCAACAAAAAAAAAATAGGGAGTGAAATAAATTTCAAGCAATATCAACGTATACATTTATAAGTTGATAGATAGAGGAGTTTGCTATAAATTAGTCTAATCTTTGGAACTGCTTCAGCTTCAAAGTAGCTATTAACATTCTCTTGTGGAATGTCCTATTTAAAGAGTGACTAATTAGTTTTATTAGCTTGGAGTTTAGCAATCTTATTAATTAGGTGTGAAAGGGACTAGTTAAACTGGTATCACTATGATACTATAATTAATTAGTTCCTCTTGGTCTAGTCTTTAGAACATATTATGACAACCTTAGTTCTAGATTTAATTCTTCAGTCAATTTCATAGGCATTTGAAAACGAGAGAAAGCGATTTCTCTTTTGCAACTTAAAAAGGATAAGAATAGTTTTCGTTTCCAACTAAAAAAGATATTTAAGTGGGGAAATGTGGGAAGATGGCAAGCTGAGACAAGGATTTTTTTATTACAGAATATACAAATTTATTAGACATGCTATGTATTTTTTCTATTTTTCATTTGTAGAAAAGTGAAGAATTATTATAGTCGAATTTAGAAAGCTACCCAACTAATTATTTCTGACTATACATGGCCATTTATGTCTCCTCCAGAGAGAAAGGTCGGAAAACTATCTTCAGAACCAACCAGAATTAATGTCCACATGCATATGTTTATTTGTCCATTGATATCGTTTATGTCTTTTATGTAGTGACATTTGATTTTTCAATTCTATATTAAGTTTGAGTTATGTCCATGGAAGGTGTAAAAATGTTCATATAATCAGATAACCTAAAAAGTTATTATATGTAAATCAATTTAATAAATATTAATTAATAACCTAAAATATATGGCCAGTAACATATTACATCAGGTTAAATTGTATTGATGGTGTAAAGAAATTATCACGCTATTAATGTATATAATTTAACTCCAATATTAATTGTTTGGTGTTATTTTTGTTATTTCGCCTTTGGATTCATGTACGTATAATTATTAATAAAAATTCAAGTTAATTACAGAAGAAAAACAAATAGAAAGTTGTTATATTGATCTAGACTACGCACAAAACCGAAATGTCAAATTAGTGTAACACAAGCTTAATCAAACATAATCGTTGTTTATTATGTATCTTAACAAATCTAAATAAAATCCTTCACATTCACAGGAGTGTTTTAGACCTAAAGTCACAAAATTAATTTCTATTACGAAAGACAATTTAATTACACATTTATCGCAGGAAATAAAAGACAATGAATAATGTTAAACATGCATTTGAAGATATACAAGTAAGTTGTTAAATGTATAAATCTTAAATATCGGCCACCAGAATTGTAAGGTTATGATACTGATTTCTTGGCTATTTTTAGTGGTGGAGCCAGAATTTAAAGTTTATACAATCTCGATAGTCACTGAATTCATAGTTCGTCTTAGTTACGAGATTCACAATTAAATATTTATATATATTTATAAATTTTCTAATATAAATATAAAGTCTAAGTAAAAACTATTGCAATGACCGGTCCAAACTAAGGTTGGCCAGTGGGCCGGGACGGCCCGACCCCGACCCGACTAGTTTTGAAAAAACAAAATCGGTAGCGGGACTCGAACCGGGACGGGACAATGTCTCGCCCCGATCCCTCCCGATCCCGCCCCGATCCCTCCTGAAAGTCCACCCTTTGCAAATATAGCTGTTGCACCAACGACCATTTTAGATTTTGGCCGTTGGGCAACGGCCATTTTTGGCCTCCCCCAACCCCCTACTCCCTTAATATTTATTTTTAACCCATAAGTTATTATATTTACACTTTAGCCCAATTTTTCAACTATAAATAACTCATTTTCTCTTCATCTTTCTCACAAATTTTCCTACAATCTCTCTAATCTCTCAATATATCTCTCTACAAGTCTACATTGTTTACTAAATATTCAATTTTATTTATTCATTTGGGAATTGGGAGTGAAGTTGGCAACTAGCTTGAGGATCTTCCATCGAGCAAAGTTTCAATTTTCAACCTCTCGATTACACGTCGACTTTACGTCAGCATTTGGTACATTCGTTCCTTCATTAAATTATTATTGTCTGTTTATTTTATTTAGCGCACTTAATTTTATTATCTTTAATTATTTATTATCATAATTAAAATGGAGGGATTAAGAGGTATGTTTAAGCGTAATGGCCGTAAGGGTGCTTCTTCTAGTAGGGGCAACCAGGGCAAGGATACTTCTTCTAGTCATCATATTCCTACACATGATGATTTTGTTGATACTAAACATTTTCCTACAATACCATTAGATTTAGACGAGGAGCTATTTTCTGGAACTCAAGAAGACTTTAATTTAGACGATGATCTAGATGATACACCCACTAATGTTGATGACAACACACCCAATAGTGCACCTTGGTGAAATGCCTCCTATTCCCCCTAGTATGAGACGAGGTCCAGCAAAACGACCATTAAAATCAGATGCATGGATATTTTTTGATAGGGACGTAGAGAATCAAGTAGCTAGATGTAAAATTTGTAAAAATATTTTAAAATTTAAAACTGGAAAAGGTCACGGTGGGACGGGGGGGGGGGGGGGGGGGTGGGGGTTTAATTAGACACGTAGTAAGTGCTCATCCAGCTAGGTATGCCCAATACCAGTCTTCAAAACTGGGTGCGCAAACGTCCGCTCTATCGGAACAAGGTTCACATATTGTCCCGGACCAAGTACAAGGTCAAATTAACCCCACGACGGGGGGAATTGTAGGCCCTAAATACAATAAACATAGAGATAGGGAAACAATATCAAAATTAGTTGCTGTGGAAGGTTTGCCTTTTTCATTTCCTTCATCTCCCGGTTTTATTCATTACATTAGAGATATATATAATCATGTTTTTAATGGTTTTCCTAGATCAACTGTTAAGAAAGATGTATTTAAATTCGCACATGAATATCAACAATACTTACGTTATTCATTATATCATTTTAATGGCAAAGTATCTATCACGTCTGATATAGGTCGTAGTACTAACGTCCATGATTATTTAACGGTAACTTGTCATTGGATAGATTATAAATGGTCTATGCAAAAACGTATCTTAGCGTATAGATATATAGATGATAGGCACACTGGTACTTTTATTGCAGATAATATTTATCAAGTGTGCCATTATTATGGAATAACCGATAAAATTATGACTATTACATTAGATAACGCTTCTTCTAACAATTACGCTATTACAATTTTAAAAAATAGTTTAACTCCATCTTTTTCAAATCATTTTCATATAAAATGCGCGTGCCATATATATAACTTAATTGTAAAGGATGGTCTATCACTTTTTGAAGACATTCTTAGTAAAATACAATTTGCTATAAACTTTATTTTTAAAAGTAATAGAGTACAACGAAGAAAAGAATATAAAAAATATTTGTCACGATTGTGGACTACCTTATAGAAAAATCCAGAAGAAGTATCCACTAGGTGGAATTCTTTATACGAGCAACTACTTGTTGCTTATGACTATAGAAAACCTATAACTTTTATCTTTTAACTCTCATAATCAAAATCCAGCTGATATGGTTGTAGATAGTGATTGGGTAAAAATTTCTGAACTTATTGTATTTTTAGAGAAAAAAATTCAAGCAACAAAAGAATTTTCCAGTATATATTATCCTACTATTTCAACTATATCGTTTTATATAACTCTATTTTTTTTATTACTTAGTGAATATATGGAAAAATCAGCTTATATGGCAGCTATTAACAAAATGTTTATCAAAATAAAAAAAATATTTTATTCATATTTCCACTATTTATATTATTGGTGTTGTATTAAATCCGACTATTAAAATAGACGGTACTAAATCACTTATTGAAACTATTTACGATTGTATAGAAGTACTACCACCTCCAAGTCCAAAAAATCTAAATCATCCACCACCTATTGAACAAACTAAAGAAGAAGTGTTGTCTAGAGTAGAAGACCAATGCAAAAATAATATAGGTTTTACTAATAAGAAAGTGCTAGTAACCTACCGGCTTCCATACCATCTTCTTCATCTTCAACACAACCTCACAAAAGACATGTTGTTTCTGCGGCTAGTATTGAAAGCCTCACAAATAAAATGTGCGGCCGTACCGCTACTAACCAAATTAGCGAGTTTGATATTTTTGTTTTGCAGGGTTCTGTACCGTACCAAGAAGTTATCAATGAAGATGGACATGAAGACTTGCTGAAATACTGGAGGGGGAATGAGAAGACCTTTCCGACACTTTCAATGATGGCTCGAGATGTTTTGAACATTCAAGCGTCATCAACTGCGTCTGAAAGCGCTTTTCTGCCGGCAGATATCAAATAGGAGACCACAGACACTCATTAGCCGGAGACAGCTTGGAAATTGCAGTATTATTCAGAGATTGGATACGAGCAGAGCGGAGAAGGTGTGGTCAACCGAAGATCAACAAAGAAGAAGACGAAAACTACAACAAAATCTTATTTGAAGGTGGTGGAAGCGACATGGATCAATTTGACCAACAAATATCAATTCCAACCGAAGAACCACATGAAATTATCAAGCAATTAGAACAGGTTTTATTGAAAATGTAATTTTTTTAATTGCAATTTTATTATGTAATTTGCAACTTTTAGACAACACCACAAAGTTGCAATTTAGACAATTGTATTTGCATTACAAAAAAATCATGTCTATTAAATAATATAAGAGACACAAAAACAGCCTTAGGATGTTTTTATTACACTATCTTGTCTTTTTTATTGAGTTTTTATTACCCGCCCCGACCCGACCCAGTCCCGCCCCGATTCCGACAGGATCGGGATTGGGACGGGACTGGAGCAAGTCCCGCCAGACCCGACCCCGCCCCCTTCGCCCGTCCCGCCCCGACCCCGACCCCACCAAACCCGGCCCGCCAGACCCGAGCCTGGCCCACTGGCCAGCTCTAGTCCAAACCCATAAAGAATACTCTACCTTTGCTCCTTCTCGTTCCTATGTATTTTAGTAAATATCCTCTCTAGTTTTTCTTTTCTCTTAAAAACAAAAACGAAAATAATTTTTTAAAGATAAGTTAGTTAAACAAGAATTTCTAGCTGTTGAAAATGAAAAAAAAATACAAGAATTTGTAGTTGAGTTTGATAAGTCCAACCGATAGAATATCTGTTAAAATTCTTGCTCAAAATCTTCATAACTCCAATAATATGAGTAATTGTATGTTATATTCCAAACAGATTTATTTTATTATTCTCTATCTCATAATAAGTATCATCTTAACAAAAAACTAAAAATTTAATAAACCAATAATGTAATATGAAGTTTATCAAACTATCCAATTTTATAAAATAAATTACTTTTCCCTCTTGATAAGAACATGCATGAGTGATAATCATTTATATCTTGAATAAAGAACTTGACAATAAATATTTCTTGAATAAAGCACTTGTTAATTTTTATCTAATGATATAATTGGAAAAAAAATTTGATTATTACTTGAGTTACTAAGGTGACATTTATTTTGATATAACAACCCGACGAGGTAAGAATAAAGTCAATCCATCTAGAGGGGTCAGCTTGCTGGCAGGGAGTCAATGTCGCAAATTCGATTCTCCCCTTCGGATATCGTCCTCCGGGGCACATATATGTGGTAAAGCCTGGGCGCTAAAAGCCGCGCGGGCATGTTGCAGTGTGGGTTCGGTCTCCGCCAAGCCTTGTGGATGGGGCCTGTGGGGGGGGGTCAACCTTGTAGCATTGATCCGTTGGACGCAAGCAGACACTGACCATGTGTGCACATCCCTCGATTTACCTGGTGGTGGGGTGCTGAAGGACCGGTCCCATCATCTCCACGACATCTGGGTAATACCAGTGAAGTAGTCAGACGCAAACCTGGAAACCTGGATTATAAAAAAAAAAAAAAAAAAAGTCAATCCGAATAGGCTCCCAAGTCTACCTTTTCCATAGGTTCTGTCCACGAAGTATTAGTGTGTCCTTTTCTCTGGAATTTTTGACTTTATGGTTCATCGAATTAATTTGAATCTACATGCCGCTCTAAGCATAAATATATAGTTTTCTGGAATATATGGTAGGATGCGTGGTTGAATCTGTTTTATCGGCGGTCATAAATTTAATAATGAAATATTACAAATTCACAAATATTGTATTTAGGAATTGAACATGTATTTTGGTCATGTTAAGAAGAATTAAAATTTTATATATATATATATATAAGTTATTTATGTATAGAAAAAGTTATTTATACCTATTTATGCAATATAACTTCTTGATGAAGGAATCCTTTTTCTTTTCTTGCATGTGGTTCCATGATTGATCTTTCTCATCCTTAATCAGATGTTTTAAATTCCAATCTTGGAAATAATTTTTTTTTGGTAGAGAGCATTTAATCATAAGTAGACCTACCTGACAAATCTAACCACTAGATCAGACACCGGATGGTTAAATGTGAAACAAATAAATTTGTCCTAAAATTTTGCGCAAACAGCATCCTTCAAATTTATTGTAAAACAATCTTTCATAATAAGATGTTTTATTTTTGGAGTAGTTATGAGTTGAATAACATAATTAGCATCAATATTTTTTGCCTCTCTAATTGATTTATGTGGTTGGCGTTAATCCATGGAAATAACTTAGGTCTCTAATTTGTTTAACAAATGCCCATTGAGCTCATTGAAAATTTTTATTATCTTACGCATTACAGTTATTTAAGATAAAAAGTTTGAGATTTTTACACTATGATAATTAGGGCAAAATAATTAGCTGTTTTAGCACATAATTGATTTGTTAGTCGATTTAGCCATCATCAGCTCCCCTCAAGATTTCGCCACCACACATTCCGCCACCGTCTCCATATCATCGATGACTTGCCGAGCTTTGTTCGTCTTTTATATCCCTTTGTTTCACGTCGGCGACCTCGACTCCATCACTCACCTTTCTGGCCGCAATTTTACGGAGCTCAAGCGTGATGTCGGCAATGGAATAATACTTCTGCATCTAAAGAATTGGGATCCAATTCAATCTCCGTTGATGTATGGCGGTGAAAACCGATTCATACTCCGATCGACCGCCTTCCAACTGAGTGATACGATTACAAAGCGCCTCAATGATCGCATTTTGACCGATATGGGATGGAGTTTCGTAGTTGAAATTAGTAGGGATCAAAATCATTTTTATATATGTATAAACATATCTCATACACTATTATATATTTTTATATAAGGTTGATACATTATTTATAATAAATGTATATATTTATATATTATTTCACACATAAAAATTGGCTATAAGAGTATAAATTTAAAATATGGCTACAAGAATGTATTATTATATGTTGGCTTGTATATTATTAATATTATTCCTATAAAAGTTTATAAACCCTTATCCTTCAACAGACGTTTCCAGAAATTTTAAAAAAGTTTTTATAAAACTAAATGCACTTCATTGTTTGCATTCCAAAGGTCAATGCCGTACAAAGTGACGACTTATTACATGCAAAATACTAGTTGTCCAATTTCGCTTTTAAGAGTCACAAAGGGGTCGTTTTGGTTTGAATACAAGTTAGGGTAGGATTATGCTGGGAATTAATTATATATTATGATTGGTTATGTTCGATTAATTATGTTGATATTATTTTTTATTATTATTTGATTTATTGTATTAAAAGTAACATGCATTGCAAAATGGAAAAAGTTATTTGTCTATAAAAATATTCTCGACCTTATTTAGTAGAAAAAACATTTGAGGGACCACAGAGTTATTTTTGTCATTTTCATTATTTTATCCTTAGATAATTAATCTTAGGATTATTATTCCATTTGCCTAGAATAACTTATTTGAGGTTAATTTTGTACCATGTTTGGCGGAAGGTATAAATTTATGCTTGGACAAATTTATACATTCTACCAAACAAGTATAAAATGAAGTCCAAACTTAAATATGAAATATCCTATCAACCTTGGTGTTGATAATATCATCAAATATTAAAAGTGTATTTTATCTAACAAGCTTAAGCTTTTAGATCAGATGATCACACACTTCAATATGGTATCAGAGCAGGCCAAAGGTCCTGGGATCGAACCTCACCGCCACCCATTCTCAAAAAAAAAAATCACGTGCTTGGATTCTGAAAAAATCAGGTTAGCACGTGAGGGAGCGTGTTGAGAATATCATCAAATATTAAAAGTGTGTTCTATCTAACAAGTTTAAACTTTTAGATCAGATGGTCACACACTTTAATACTTGAGATTATTTTATCCCACCTCATGTATGGAATAAATTAGTCTCGCGATTATAATCCTTAATTTATAATCTTGGGATAATTTAGTCCTCGTATGAAATGACGCGAAAGTGTCAAAGACGTCAACTAAAATTATTACTAATTCTTTCATAATTTTGAAAGTCAACAAGTAGTTTTTTTGGGGGGTAGAGCTTCTAGAAATCTTAATTATACTCCATCTAAATACTGAAAAGTACAAATAAAATGAGTCCAGGAATTAATTACATTGACATTAGTTTTTTCAAGTAGTAATATTCTATTTTGTGTTCTAAAGTGCCTATAAAATATTGGTCTCAGTGTTTATGATCTTTCCTTACAGAAGTTTGGGACAAAAAACGAGATCAAAAAAGTCAACAATAATTTAATATCATACATACTGTGGAATTTGTACAATTGATGTGTATGCAAAAAGTCATGCCTTGACAATTGATTTTCAATGTAAAGTTACCTATATTGACTTAAATTCATCCTGTTTTTTTATTCTTCTGAAAGAGTGGTACTTTGTGCTTTTTATTTGACTTTTTATATTATTAGTTTTCATTGTTCAAATTCAAACAAAACTAAATAATTGAAAAAATTACAGCCAAATATCATTTGACCATCTAATTTATAAAATATGTACACAATATAAAAATTAGTATATAATTTATATTAATTATACATACCTGTATATATAATATACATACCTATACACTACCTATAGAGCCGAAGTGTATAGGTAGTGTTACTTTGGCCATGTTCGATAAATGGCCAAAGGATATATTTATGTAAGTTTTCCAATAAAAATTGTACTTGTGAACAAAAACAAGAAGGTAAATGTTGGAACATGGATAATTCAGATAAGGGTCATTTGCACTTTTTCCTTATTTTGTACTGATCTTTATTTTTTGCTCCTCAAATGCAAATTATGCCTTTAGGGGAATAGGTTCTTTACGAGATCCGCACTGATGTCTGATTCCTAAAGAACTTATGCTCCACAAAGTATAAATTTCATTTGAGGAGTAAAAATTAAAGACGGCTCATTTGAAGAACAAACCGTGCAACTTATGGACCAGTTATTTGGACAGGCAGGTCAAGCTGTAGGGCCAGGGGCTGAACCGCGAAGAGGCCAAAAATTAGACAGCCCAACAAGAGATTCAGATAATGCTCATGGGCCAATATTGAGTGTGGGTAAAAATCATCAAATAACCACTTTTTAACTCCCATTAGAAAAGAGACACTCTCATGAAATTTCAAATTTACTGGTGAAATTTCATGACATTATCATTTTCACTTGTGGAATTTTAAACTCATAACAGTAAAAAATTTAAAGAAATGACAGAAAAGTAATCAATGAAGGTTATTTCTTGACAACGTCTGGAATACTGTTTACCACAATGAAAGCATTTTTTTGTGCGAAATGTCTTTCAAAGGCATTGATCTTTAATTTTTCCCCTTCAAATTTGAAATCTTTAATTTTTTTCCTTCGTCTAAAAATTCATGGATTTCAGGTTCGAATCTCTACTCAAACAAAAAATAAAATAAAATTACAAGGCATAGATTTGTAGCGAAATTAGGCATATTCGGGCAAAATTAGGCCTATTAATTAAGCCTATATCAGCAGAAATTTGCCGTTAAGGCAGATGTTTTCCTTAAGACTTAATTTTAGGTAAAAGTTTGCCTTATGACAAAGGTTTGTAGCAAAATTAGGCATATTTTTGCTACAAATCTTTGTCTTGCAAAATTCTTTTTAATTTTTGCCTGAGCAGGGGATCGAACTCAGAACCTCGAGGTATTAGGCGAAGGGCAAAAATTAAAGACCACCCGCACGATTGCCCCTATTTTAGGGTGGTCTTTAATTTTTTCCCCTCAAATTGGTGGTCTTTAATACTTGCCCCTCGCCTAAAAAAATGACCGAAAATACCCTTGAGGTTGTAGGTTCGAATTTCAACAGAGTCAAAAAGAAAAAAAATTACAAGGAAAATTTTTATAGGTTTGAATCTCAGCAGAGTCAAAGAGAAAAAAAATTATAGGTTCGACGTCTGGCCACTAGACTGCCCAGCAGCGTTTTTCCAGGCCCAATCCAGTTTGGCCAAGTGGTTCTCACCCCAGTTCTGGGTCGGGACAGCAACCTAGTGTACTTGGCCCCCAGCCCCTCAGGCCAATCATGCAGCGGGCCCCACTCCTACCGACATTGAAGCCGCGATGCACACGTTTGGAATAAATCATTCGGACCCAAATTGGTACATAGACACTAGCGCCATTACTCACATGACGTCCGACTCAGGTACTCTCTCGTCTTATTCCAATTTGAGTAACAATCATGGTATAATTGTTGGTAATGGTAATTCAATTCCAATTCGTGGTTATGGTCATAAAACGTTGTCTCCCCCCATCCACCCCTTATTTTGAAAAATACCCCTCACGCTCCAAAATTGATTAAAAATTTGGTGTCTGTCCGAAAATTCACCACTAATAATTTCGTTTTCATAGAATTTGATCCATTTGGTTTTTCTGTGAATGATTTCAAGATGGGAAGTCCTCTCATGAGGTGTGATAGTAGGGGCGATCTTTATCCTATCACACCAAGTTTCGATTTCTCGAGTCACGCATTGCCATCCACTTTTGCATCTCTGACTCCTTCCTTGTGGCATGCTCGTCTAGGTCATCCGGGATCGTCTATTTTGTCTTCCTTAGATAAAAATAATTTTATTTCTTGTAAGAGTGCGCGTAGTACTCCGAATTGTCAATCTTGTTCTTTAGGAAAAATAGTTAAGTTGCCATTTGTATACTCTAATTCTCATACTTTAATGTCATTTGATATTATTCATAGTGATTTATGGACGTCTCCTGTTCTTAGTTCTTTGGATCATCGGTATTATGTTCTCTTTTTGGATGATTATTCTAAGTTTGTATGGACTTTTCCGATAGCGAAAAAAATCTCAAGTTTTTTTGCATCTTCTTAAAATTTAGAGCATTCATTAGAAATCAATTAGAACAGGACATAAAAATATTCAATGTGATAATGGCAAAGAATATGACAATGGGGTATTTCAGGAATTTTGTGCTAATAATGAGATCAATTTTCATTTTTCGTGTCCTCATACGTCTTCACAAAATGAGAAAGCCAAATGTAAAATTCGTACCATTAATAACATTATCCGAACTTTATTGATTCATGCTTCCGTACCTCCTCCTTTTGGCATCATGCTTTACAAATGGCTACATATATTCTTACCATCCTTCCTTCCAAAGGTTTGACATAATCGTCCCCCTCTTCAAATTTTATATAATAAGACTCCTTCGTATTCATATCTTAAAGTCTTTGGGTGCTTATGTTATCCACTCTTTCCGTCCACCACAATTAACAAACTCCAGGCCCGTTCTACCCCTTATGTGTTTTTGGGTTATCCGTCAAATCATCGTGGTTACAAATGTTTTGATTTATCATCTAATAAAATCATCATTTGTCGCTATGTAATCTTTGATGAATCCCAATTTTCGTTTGCCAAGGTAAACAGTCTTGTGCCTAGTTCGTATAATTTTTTGAATGATGATATATCTCTATATATTATTCATTATTTTTTGGACTTGTCCCGCACCCCAAATCCGCCAGCGGGCCCACTGCCCGCTGGCCCCACTGCCCGCTGGCCCCACCGCTTGCTCGTTACACTATAGTGCCAAGAATCGCTGTGTCTGTCCGATTCTTGGGCCGATAACGGTAAATGGGTCAGTCATGGTAAATGGGCCAGTCATCCAACCTATTAACGCCATTGTTCCAATCCCTGTTTCCCATTCCCGTTACCGAGTTGGACCAACATGCCCACTGCCTGTTGGTCAGTCCGTCCCGAGTCCAGAAAATTTCCAAAATCCGCCCAATTCTCTCCCGAGTCATAGACTGGTCACTCGTAGTCAACGGGGTATTTTTAAACCAAAAAGACATTTTAATTTAAATTCTAATGTTCTTAAATCACCCTTATCCCATAATCATGTGTCTGCGTTAAATGATCCGAATTGAAAAATTGCTATGACCGATGAATATAATGCTCTTATTGATAATAAGACGTGGGAGTTGGTGCCCCGTCTATCTGGTGTTAATATTATTTGGTCTATGTGGATTTTTGCTCATAAGGACAATTCAGACGGTTCGTTTGCAAGACATAAGGCTCGGCTTGTGGGTGATGGTAAGACTCATCAAGTTGGTGTGGATTGTGGTGAGACGTTTAGTCCGGTGGTCAAGCCGGCTACCATTCGCACTGTGCTCAGCTTGGCTCTATCGAAAGCATGGCACATTCATCAGTTGGATGGGAATAATGTTTTCTTACATGATGATCTCAAGGGAACAGTCTATATGCATCAGCCCTTGGGGTTTAGGGATCCCAAATATCCTCATCATGTATGTTTGTTGAAAAATTCCTTATATGGGCTTAAGTAGTCTCCACGGACCTGGTATAAGAGGTTTGCCGACTATGTTTCGACTATTGGGTTCACTCACAGCAGGTCGGATAATACCTTGTCCATATATCGTCATGGTTGTTCCTTGGCTTATATACTATTATATGTGGATGATATTATCTTGACTGCCTCTTCCGATGCATTACGCCAGTCTATCATGACAATGCTCAGTTCTGAATTTGCTATGAAAGACTTGGAGCCCATGAGTTATTTTTTGGGGATTGTTGTCACTCGTCATGCAGGTGGGTTGTTCTTATCCCTAAGGAAGTATGCAACTGAGATCATTGAGAAGACTGGGATGTCATCCTGTAAGTCCATTTCTACTCCAGTTGATACTAAGCCCAAGTTTGGTGTTGCGGCCGGCGCACCATACGAGGATCTGATCCGCTATCGCAGTCTTGCAGGGGCCCTTCAGTATCTTACATTCACAAGATCGGATATTACGTATGCCGTACAACATGTGTGTTTGTTTATGCATGATCCCAGGGTTGAGCACATGAATGCGCTCAAACGCATCATTCGGTATATTTAGGGGACGCTTGACTATAGCTTGCATTTATATCCTTCATCGACGTCAACACTTGTCTCGTATACAAATGCTGATTGGGGTGGCTGTTCGGACACCAGACGGTCTACGTCTGGCTATTGTATGTTTCTTGGTAATAACTTGGTCTCGTGGTTTGCGAAACGTCAGTCGATTTTGTCCCGCTCCAGTGTAGAGGCCGAGTATCGAGGGGTAGCTAATGTAGTCTCTGAATCATGTGGGTTACGTAATTTGCTGTTAGAGCTTCATTGTCCTATTCAGAAAGCGACCTTGGTTTATTGTGATAATGTTAGTGTCATCTACCTTTCAGGTAATCCGGTTCAATACCAGCGCACTAAACATATCGAGATGGACATTCACTTTGTTCGCGAAAAGGTTGCTCGTGGTCAAGTACGCGTCTGCCATGTCCCTTCCACGTATCAAATTCCAGACATCTTTACAAATGGTCTTTCCTCGATCCTTTTTGAAAATTTTCGAGACAGTCTCACCGTCCGAAGACCGCCCGCTATGACTGAGGGGGTGTTAAATATACATATGATATGCAATATATCATATGTTTATTGGTTACCGTGACTGTACATATTTGAGTGTAATTAGTATTGTATATTTATCATAATTGTATAGTATGTGTCCAAGTAGAATAAGGTTTTAGGAGTAGAATAGGAATACGATTCTTCTATTATGGAAAAATATAAATTGTATATATACTCTTTCAATTAATGAAAATAATCAAGGGATTATTTTATTTCACGGCCATTCATCGTCGTGTTTTTTCTCCTGCTGTGGTTGCCGCTGATGTCGGCAAGAGGAATTTGCTTCCGGTTAATGAGGACGTTGAAGATCACATTTTCAACGGAATAATTACTGTTTTCTTTTACTCTAATAAACAAAAACTAGTTAATGTGTATTTGACAGCATGGAAGAAATCTTAAATTTTGAAGAAAGTAGTTTTCATGTTCATGAGTTTTTGATTTTTGTGTTTTCCAGCGACCAAGGATGTTTTCTCAGATGTGAAGTTTCCTCATTGGTGGTTTTTTCAATTTTTGGTGGTGTAGTTCTCTGAAAGTAGTGTTCTTTCATGTCAATTCTTCGAATCTTATCGAAGAGTTGGATAAAATTTGGAACTTCGTTTTGGAATTAAAAATCAGAGAGGAGAGATTAATGGAAAAGGAAAGAGAGTTGAGAATCGTGAATAACCATAAATGAAATGGGTTTACTGTATTTGTGAGTCTGGTTCTTCTATTATGGTGTGATTGGTGTATGGCTTTTAGTTGGTTATTAGCGTCATCCCGAAAATGTCCGGGTGAAATATAACTTATAAATTAAGTTCTGAATTAGTGGAGGCTTCCAAAGAGAGTTTATCCGTCTTTTTGCTAAACAGGATGAATTGAACTCATAATTCATTAGATATTTTTTATGAATGTCAACTAAATATCGTAAGTAAATTGCACCTGGTTGTTCCTTCAAAAGTAAATAAATAGATACGAAACATATAAAATGTGGTTAATCCCGACGTGGCCCAAGCTATTATTGCAAAAATTAGCGAATATCAAAGATTACATCTTTCCCCGCTGGCTTTTCTTAGAAACCGTTAATTTGAGGGTATATTTGTTAATTTTCATAACAATAGGGGTATATTTATCTATAATTATTAATGGAGGATAAAATTAGTTAATAAAATAAAATAGAGGAATATATTTGGCCTTTTCCCCGGGAAGTATACCTTTAAAGCAAATTTTAAAAAAGTCTGCTTCTAACTACTCCATTGTCTCAAATTATTTATCGGTTTTTTTATTTACACGTCCCTTAAAGAATATTAATTACGAAAGATATTTGACCTACTTTATTCATATTTATATTTATGTTATAATCTCTCTCCATTATTTATTTTATTTATGTGTCATCTTCATTAATGACAAAAGATAAAATGAAAAAAATATAATTAATTATATTTTAAACTTATAAAACAACAATAATTTAAAATAACTATTTATAGTAAACACAACAAATAATTTGATACGGAAGGAGTACCATAATAATACAGTTACGCTGAACTACGAATTCTACATTAACCTTTACTCATGTTTATTCTTGATATTTTATACTTCTTACTCCCTTCGTTTCATTTTAAGTATCTTATTTTCATTTTTATTTGTTTCAAAAAGAGTGTTTTTCCCCACATTTAATAGGTTAAAATTTTAAATAACTTACATGATAAATTTATGACTACAAGATTAAATAATATTTTAGTATATTACATACATCTTTAATTTATGATAAAAAAATTAAAAAATCTCTATTTTTTAAATTTCGTATCTAGTCTAATTAAGACATAAAATGAGTAGGAGGGAGTAGTTGATTATTCATTGAGATTAACTACTATCCACTGTCAATGGAAATATAATTTACACGGTCATGTAAGCTTGACTGGCAACAGCCGGTTACCCTATAATTTTGTCTTTTATTTTTCTTTTTAATATTTTAAACACTCTCCTGAATTTCCCTTTTCTCTCTCAATTTCTGGATCTCATTCTATCCTCTTCCCCTTCTCTCCCTCCCTGGGCTCCTCATTTATGGCGTCGATTAACAAGATAATTCTTGCTTAAAAATTCAATATTATTTAATTGAAAAGTTCTAAAAGATATTTTCCATACCATTAAGTAAAGAAAACTTCGTAAATTGAAACTATGAAAAGGTATTCAGATGACTTAGGCACAATCTACTTTGAGTATTCTTCATATAGAATTCTCCAAAATCTGAAATAGAAAAAAGAATTTGGTAAAAAGTTATCATATAGAATTGTGTAAATAATTGCTTTAGATTCTTCAATGGTGTATGTTAATGATTGAAGAAACATTGATACCTTAAAACTAACTAGAGATGAAAACAAGAACTGACAGTGCATGGTAGTTAAATTTATTCTACCACCAGAGACTTGACATGTAAATAATTTTATTTTCGAAATAAAGGAACTCAGTTACGCATGCACAATTTTCACATGTGAGGAACAAGGAATATAAATTTATATTAACAATTGCATTAATCAAGTCCTTTAGGAACTATATATCTCCAATAAATTGCTCTTCCCTAATAACATTCCAAAATAACGAAAGAGAAAGAAAAAATCAAGGAAGTTTCTGTTGGAAATTTATCTTTGGCGGGAGTTGTGTCCAACCATCTTTAATGACTTAAACACTAGTGTTCCGCATGTTGGAGAATCCGGTTCTTCACACGTGCATAATCTACTAAGTAAGTAGATGACCGTAGGGCCAAGGATCGTCAAATTTCGTTAAGAAATAAAAGAGATATTGATCCACGAAGTGAGGTGTTTGAAGCATGGAAAAATGTGGTAAAGACCAATCCTCCCTCATCGGTGGGGGAAGAAAGATTTGTTTAGTTTATAAGTCTCAAAGTTGTCTTGGGATTTGGGAACCCAAGGGGTATCCCATGTGTTTAAAGGAGGGAGGACCTAGATGTGCTTCGGTTCGAGGATAAGCCCACACGCACGCCGCCCGCCCGTCGAGTTTCGGGCTGATATTATCTTTTTGGACCCAAATTATTTCATATTTACAGTTTGGTCCCTGAAGTTTCTGGTAAAGTTAAATTGGGCAGAGAACTTGTATTTTTGTTGGCTGTTGGTAATTGGAACGTTAACTAGCCTTAAAATGCACTCAATTCAGTCATTTATTTT
This sequence comes from Anisodus tanguticus, assembly GCA_034509755.1. Classification (NCBI taxonomy): domain Eukaryota; kingdom Viridiplantae; phylum Streptophyta; class Magnoliopsida; order Solanales; family Solanaceae; genus Anisodus; species Anisodus tanguticus. Next base: position 9,654,495 of record CM067553.1, on the reverse strand, counting down.
GGCTGAATAACTCTCCCTAAAGGCTAATCCGTTGGACATCAATTCACCATTTATTTTGGTGAATTACTACCTCCATAATTGTCATTACTTGGCCAGTAACAACAATTATGTGGGCAGTTGGTAAGTCATCTCCTTCAACTATATAATGAGGCCTTTGCACAATTGTTGAGACACACATAACACACAAACGAAATCAGTTTCTTCCTACTACTTCCAGCATCATTTCATTACTCAAAATTCTTCAAGGTAACACTTGAGTTTCCTTTGTTCATTTGTTCATTTGCTGTTTTAGCTTGGGAGACAATTGTCCAGAATGTAGAAATGATACATACGAGTCAATCTTGTCTTAAAGGCAGAGTGCAATCACTCGACTCAGCATATCAAAACTGTTCCAGTTCATTGAAATTCAGTTTGTTATAATTTCATTGTGTTGTAATACTTAGCAGTTACTTATTTCCGTTTTCTAGACCATTATAACCAACATTTTCGATAGAGAATCCAATTCTAATGAATCATGATAATGAAAATTGTTGGAAATTAGCCTTTGGCGGGGAGATGCGTCCACCCATCTTTGATGAATTAAACACTAGTGTTTCGCATGTTGGAGACCTTGTCTCTTCGCACATGCATGATCTACGAAGTGAGTAGATGACCGTAGGGCCAAGAATCGTCTAATTTCGTTGAGAAATGAAAGAGATATTGGTCCACGAAGTAAGGTGTTTGAGACATGGAAATGTGGTGTGGGACAAATCTACCACATCGGTGGGAATAGGAAGAATTGCTCTCTATATAAGTCTCTAATGTGGTAAAGGGTTTGGATCCCCAAGGGGTATCCCATGTGTTTAAAGGAGGGAAGACCTAGATGTGCTTGGGTTCAAGGCTAAGCCCACACGCGCACCGCCGCCGCCCGCCCGTCCCATCCGGTCCGGTCTCGGGTCACGGGTCACGGGTCACGGGTCACGGGTCGTGGGTCGTGGGTCGTGGGTCGTGGGCTGTGCGCTGTGCGCTGTGGGCCTTTCTGATATTATCTTTTTGGACCAGAGAACTCTGCCAGATGTACAGTTTGATCCCTGAAGTTTCATATGTACGGTTTGGACCCGAATTCTTTTATATGTACGATTTGGTCCCTGAAGTTTCAATATTTACAGTTTGGTCCGCAAAATTTCTGGAGACTTTTTCTGCCTACCGTTGGGACTATTTTTTGAGGAATTAATCAGCCATTACTTGGCAGATTAACTCCTCCATTAACAACCCATTACTTGGGCGGTTAGGCGACCTTTCAATGGCCATTAATGACCATTACTTGATTGTTTTAATGCCCTCCTAAATGGCCATTAACAGCCATATTTTGGCAGTTGGACAGCCCCTTCTCTATGCTATATATTGAGCTTCATTTGGCTCAATTCGGTGGCAGAATATAGACGAAAAATAGGCCACAAAACAGACGAAAAAGACAACGAAAAATCAAGCAAACCGGTGGCTGAAAAATCAGCAAACCGGTGGCTGAAAAATCAGCAAAAAACGGTGGCTGAAAATCAGTCAAAAAAAGTGACCAAACCCTCACGTATACACAAGATATACACTACAGAGACACACTATATACACAGAGACAAAAGAGAAGAGTAAAGAGAAACTCTTCCTTCCTATTCCATATCTTCAGCAAGTCGAGTCATATTTGTTTTCTTCGACAGGCTCAACCTATTGGCTTTGTAGTGTTGAGATTAAAGTGTTGTTTTATCTTGGGAGACTATTGCCCGCTAACGTAAAAGCATATATACGGGGCAATCTTGTCTTAAGGATAGAGGGCTATCCTCGACTCAACACACAGCGTTGTAACCTTCCAGATTTAGTTGTTTCTTGATTTCAGGATATCAAGATTCAAGACACAACATACTTGCGGCAGTTCTCAAAGTTGGCTTTGCAAGGTGATCAAGATTCAAGACACAACATACTTGCGGCAGTTCTCAAAGTTGGCTTTGCAAGGTGATCAAGATTCAAGACACAACGCACTTGCGGCAGTTTTGAAGTTTGACCATTTATTTATCCTTTCGAACATTTGTAATAGTTATTTACATCCCGTACTGCTTTGTAAATTACGATAGAGTACCAACAACTTAAGACAAGATTGTGTTGTATTACTATTAGTGTTCGAAAGATGTCGGTCAAAAGTTGTGTGACCAAATCTGGATATGGCAATGGTTTTCTGGTAGAAGAGAGTGATGATGATGAACGTGTTCATGGTGTCACCGCTACCAAGATCGGTTGGAACAAGCGCTCTCGAGAGCCCGAGGATGTCAAGCGGGACAAGAGGAGAATCGAAGATGTTATTCTATTTTGCAGCGAGAAGGCCTATATCTCGTCCCGGACAAAAGATCCGAATAATGGTAAGAAGGAAATGGACACTCAGTATGATGAAGTGACTGAAGTGAGCCAGAATCCGAAAAGAGGATAAGTAGTTTTTCTTACTTGTCAAGAATAAAGATTAAATGATGTCTGATTAAAAATTGATTAAAGTAGGAGGAATATGAAAATAATTTATATTCCTTACGCTTTAAAGAAAAAAATCAGAAGTTTAATCTCATCTTCTTTCCCGTTTAAAGATTGGATTTTGTAAACGACTTAAAAAGATCCGTTCTTTTAAGTGTAATGATTAAAAGTGTGTAAAGTATGTTCGCACATACGATGGAGAGAGATCCACTAACTGTGCGAAAACTGTTACCACTCTTAAGTAAGCGCCAAGAATTATCTGGGCACCAATCATAACGGAAGAAGTCTAAAAGTTAAAGACGTTGAGCCTGTCACACTATTTGGCAGAAGATCCTTCATAGGATGATATTGGACACTCAGTCATACAAAGCCTCCGGGTGACTGGAGTGGGCCAAAATTCCTTTGATATAATGATATTGGACACTCAGTCATATAAAGCGTCCGGGCGACTGGAGTGGGGCCAGAATTCGTTTCACAGGAAAAGTAATGGACACCTAGTAAGGTGGGCCAGAGTTTCCAGGTCTTAAATGATCTGAAGGCCTAAAGAAAGGCAGTGAAGAAATTGGACACTCCGTTCTGCCAAAGCAACCTGCGGTGGGCCGAGTATCGCGATCACATATGATCCGGTTACACCCTAACCACGGGCAAGAGGTTGTTCATGTGAAGCAACGCCACCTCTAAAGTAGAAGGGGTTGGAGAGGTTGTCCTCAATAGGACTTCAGGGAATGAGATCACTCTAAAATGAGGTGATACATGTCCCTAACTTGGTTTAAGGGACGCCTGTTGGTCAAGCTAGTTTGAGACTAGTCCAATAGGTCTATAATAACTAAGAATGGTACAAAGACGTCCGTAGCCAAATGAATGATATATTTGTAATCCGTGCATCTATGCCATCATAGATTAAGACACGTTAAATAGCAAGTCATTCAAAAGCTAACGATGTTGAGATTGTTGCCTTCTGTCGACATAAACCCTCAAAATAAATGTGAGGTAGATGAAGAGGCAAAATCACCTTTCCAAATTCCGTCAAGGGAATAGCGAAAGAAGCACCGCTCCTCTAGAACTTAGTCACACCTAATTGGGTGATTTGAAGTTTATACAAAATAGGGGGGAGACAAGTACGTTGTGATCTTCATTGATGATGGTACAACGTATGGAATCCTTTGTTTGTTAAAAAGCAAAGATGAAGTTGTTGAAGCAGATAAGCGCTACAAAGCAGAAGTTAAAAATCAACTAAGCCTACGGATTGAGAAATTCGTAGTGATAGAGGGGGAGAATGTGAAGCATCGTTCATTAAACGAATGTTCATTTCTCACCTCAGTCCAACGGTGTTAGCCAAAGTCGTACGCCCAATTTATGTGGGGTTGCTTGGTAAAAGTTGGAATAATGAAACAGGTCAAGTTGTACCTAAGACTGTAGATTGCATATCCACTGGATCTGCAAACAACAGTAGTGATGATCGCCTCTTGGCGTCAAAGAATACTGAATTCTTTAAAGATCGCTTTCCTTGAAAAAGGAAAAAGGGAGTAATTGCTCAAGGTTAACAAGAACCTGCGAGGGCCTGACTGTCCGGAACTCGGACGTTCCGTATCTACGGGACTCGAAAGTTCTTTGGCTATCCAGGAACTTAATATTCCGGATCGAGAACTCGGGGATTCTAGATGTTGAACCGAGAAGGAGCAAAGAGGGGACAAAGACTTGTTCCATATATCTAGCTTGTATGGTTGAGAACGAACCATGGACAATTAATAAATAATTGTCATCTCCAAAAGCGCTGCTTTGGAAAGAAGCTACAAAGAGAGAAATAGACTCTATCATATAGAACCATACTTGCGTAATGGTTGATCTTCCTCCGGGAAAAGAACCTTTGGGTTGTAAGATGTGCTCCCCTGTGAGTAGCTTCACATCCAGGGCCATTGCAGTCTTGCGTGGCATGAATGTTGAATTAGCCTTCCCAACCGTAGAGTTGGAAGAAGAGAATCAGACTTGGTTTGCGGACTGTTGGGCTTCTTCCTGAACTTTCATTTTGGTCCCTGAAATGTTTACATTTTGGTCCTGAAAGTTTCAGATAAAACAGGAACAATGAATCTGACCACAGAAACATTGACTCTGAAGTTAGAATGCCAACAGTTGGAGAATCAACAGTCTAAAAGTAAAAGTCATATTGAAACAAAGTCTCGATATGAAAGATATGGGTATCACAGATGACATCTTTGGAATTGGATTTCTAAGACATCTAACGGACTGGTCGATAGTTGACAGTCTCGTTGAAGCCACCAATGGATATGAATCATAGAACTGATTGGAATCATGGTGCACCCATAGACAAGGAGCGATATGCTCAGGTCACGTGTAGTTCAATGTATTGTACACACTACAACCGACCTGGTATCGTCTTCCAAAGCAAGATCGTTGAACTAAGGTTCACTGATGATTTCAATACATGATCAATAGAAAGGCGTTAAGTCGGATATGACGATATCTGAATTATTCACTTATCTACGGATTATAGTATTCGGATGTCCGCGGTTACGACGAGAGAACATCGTGATGCAAACTGGACATCAGATATGAAGAACACCAAAGCCACAAGTAAATGTGTATGGTGGTTCTTGGAAAATCCTCTAAGCAAACTTGCATCGGCCGATTCATGATGGAATCGGGGTTTATCGCTTTATACAAAGCATGAAAGAAGTTGAGTAACTTCACGACTCTTTAGAGGACGTCCCTTATTGGGAGAAACCCGTGCCTTCAGCAGTTATACACTGTGGCTAGCCGGTCGGCTTCAGGAAGGACACGGATGACGGCGTCTGGACATATCTTTTAGGATCCGTCGGAGACATAAGACCGTATGGCAGTTGATCATCACGGGTGTCACATCCTTGTTTACTAACTAAGGGACTACCCGGAGATCAAGTGTTTCGCCTGTCTAGGGGAATTGGCTTAAAACCCAAACAATACGAACCTTTGCGGTGGAAACCCAACCATGCGATTGGAGATCCCAAGAATGTGGTTCAATGGGAAAACTAAGCGGCAAAAGGTTCAGTTGAGCGCTTCGGTGGAAGCAAGAAGCACTTCGGATGATGATTTCTGTACGGAAACATGAATCCAAAGTTGTTCCCGCGATAGACATTAAAGTGTCGCTGCATGGTGGGTAAAGGTTAAGCTTCCAAACCTTTAAAAGATCCTCAAACGGTTGAGGTTAAGGTTGGGGAACTTTTAATGATTCCTAACACTTGTGAAGTGGGGTATAGCAGGATACCTTGTGGGAGATCACCTATGTAAGTGCGAGGATGGCCGACTCAAATGAACGCACTTAAGAATCCAAGTGTGTCCATGGCCACAACGGACGTAAACGTAAGAAGGAAAATGAATAAGAAGAGTTATTGTGTTGATATCGTTGTCTTGGCTTACACTAAACACCGACGGTTCAAGACATCACGTTCACCGCGCGCAGTAAGTAAGTCCGATGGTTTCAACTAGGGAAGGTTCAAAGCGAAAGCTACCTCTCCCGATGCAATATCGTTTATTTGAAAGATTGCTGAAATGTAGGCACCTTGTGCGTGCGCCACAATCTCTCTTTCATAGAGGGGATTGTTGGAAATTAGCCTTTGGCGGGGAGATGCGTCCACCCATCTTTGATGAATTAAACACTAGTGTTTCGCATGTTGGAGACCTTGTCTCTTCGCACATGCATGATCTACGAAGTGAGTAGATGACCGTAGGGCCAAGAATCGTCTAATTTCGTTGAGAAATGAAAGAGATATTGGTCCACGAAGTACGGTGTTTGAGACATGGAAATGTGGTGTGGGACAAATCTACCACATCGGTGGGAATAGGAAGAATTGCTCTCTATATAAGTCTCTAATGTGGTAAAGGGTTTGGATCCCCAAGGGGTATCCCATGTGTTTAAAGGAGGGAAGACCTAGATGTGCTTGGGTTCAAGGCTAAGCCCACACGCGCGCGTCGCCGCCCGCCCGTCCCGTCCGGTCCGGTCTCGGGTCACGGGTCACGGTCGTGGGTCGTGGGTCGTGGGTCGTGGGTCGTGGGTCGTGCGCCGTGGGCCTTTTCGATATTATCTTTTTGGACGAGAGAACTCGCGGATGTACGTTTGATCCCGAAGTTTCATATGTACGTTTGGACCGAATTCTTTTATATGTACGGTTTGGTCCCCGAAGTTTCAATATTTACAGTTTGGTCCCCAGAATTTCGGAGACTTTTTACGCCTACCGTTGGGATTTGTTTTTGAGGAATTAATCAGCCATTACTTGGCGATTAACTCCTCCATTAACGACCCATTACTTGGGCGATTGGGCGACCTTTCAATGGCCATTAACAACCATTACTTGTTGTTTTAATGCCCTCCTAAATGGCCATTAACAGACCATATTTTGGCAGTTGGACAGCCCCTTCTCTATGCTATATATTGAGCTTCATTTGGCTCAATTCGGTGGCAGAATATAGACGAAAAACAGGCCACAAAACAGACGAAAAAGACAACGAAAAATCAGCAAACCGGTGGCTGAAAAATCAGCAAAACGGTGGCTGAAAATCGGTCAAAAACAAGTGACCAAACCCTCACGTATACACAAGATATACACTACGAGAGACACTATATACACAGAGACAAAAGAGAAGCGTAAAGAGAAACTCTTCCTTCCTATTCCATATCTTGACAAGTCGAGTCATATTTGTTTTCTTCGACGGGCTCAACCTATTGGCTTTGTAGTGTTGAGATTAAAGTGTTGTTTTATCTTGGGAGACTATTGCCCGCTAACGTAAAAGCATATATACGGGGCAATCTTGTCTTAAGGATAGAGGGCTATCCTCGACTCAACACACAGCGTTGTAACCTTCCAGATTTAGTTGTTTCTTGATTTCAGGATATCAAGATTCAAGACACAACATACTTGCGGCAGTTCTCAAAGTTGGCTTTGCAAGGTGATCAAAATTCAAGACACAACGCACTTGCGGCAGTTTTGAAGTTTGACCATTTATTTATCCTTTCGAACATTTGTAATAGTTATTTACATCCCGTACTGCTTTATAAAGTACGATAGAGTACCAACAAAAATGTTGTCCACTATATGAGAATTGGTTCAAATGTCCCATCAATTTTTGGAAAGTCTAACAGTATTCATACTATAATTGCTCAGACAACATAATATTTAGTCCAATTGAATCAAATGATCAAAATTTTAATTTTATCTTTTGTATATAGGGTTTAAAGCACGTAATCTAATATTCCTTCTCTTTTTCATTAGTCTCAATACCTGTACATATTTTTGTTTTATATACCTTTACCTTATCTTCTCCTATCATTTGAATATTGTCTTTCTTACCAAATATAATTTCCTAACTATGTAATTGGGTTTACTAATGATAATTTAGTAATTGTTTCAATGTTTACTTGTATACTTAAATTTTTTCTTATATTTAATATTAATACTAGGGTACTGCATGCACACATCAATCAAGCAGCAACTGAGCTGGCAAGCTAATCCTCAACTAATTAACTCACTGATGACAGAACTAATCAATTTATGAAAACGATTAAGAAAACGTTAATTGAATTTGGTGAAGTATGATGATCTGTACGCTAACACTAGTAAGGGTAAATGGAAGTGGTAAAAGTTTTACTCACACCCTATATTAGTGCCAAACCAATCCATGACAGGTGTTAGCATATAGATTTATTTTAATTTACCATTGCTAATTAAATATATATATATATATATATACACTTCATTTTATTATCAAACGATGCATATAGTAATTAAATTTAATATAATTAAGGGTAAACATCGAGTACGCCTAAATATGAAGCAAAATGGAAACAAATTAAATGCAAGAAAAACTTCTCGTTTGTTTCTGCTTTTTAAAGGTGTATTTCGTAAAATTTTCAATTTTCTCATGTTTGATTGTTTAAAATTTTTGGAACATTTTACCAAGGAAAAATAATTCCTTATAAATAAAGAAACGATTTTTCTGATAGAACTTAGAAGTAGAGAAAACAAATTATATAAGTGATATTTCACATTAATTGTCTTCTCCCCATCCTCACACATGCCCTACCCTCCATAGTCGCACCCACCCATTCCCCCCACCCCACATACTAAACCCTATCCTCGACCTTATAATATTTGCCTATTAAATATAGTATATATATTTAAGATAATATTTTCTACTTACTCAACATAAAAAAAAGTATGAAAATTCTTAGCAAACACACTTTATCAAAGACTAGGCCCTCAACCAAACAAGAGAAAGATATGTGATTTACTGGCCTTCTCTTCTTTTGCCTCCTTCATTTTTCCACTATCTGTACTGTTTTACGTGGAATCTAGTTAGGGTTGGAAATTTGTCTTTGGTGGGGAGGTGCGTCCACCCGTATTTAATGACTTAAACACTAGGGTTCCATATGTTGGAGGCTTTGTCTCTTCATACGTGCATAATCTACTAAGTGAGTAGATGACCGTAGGGCCAAAGATCGTCAAATTTCGTTAAGAAATAAAAGAGATATTGGTCCACGAAGTAAGGTGTTTGAGGCATGAAAATATGGTGTGGGACAAATCTACCACATCGGTGGGAAAATGAAGAATTGTTCTCTTTATAAGTCTCAAAATTGGCTAAGGGTTTGGGCCCCTAAGGGATAACTCATGTGTTTGAAGGAGGGAGGATCTAGATGTGCTTGGGTTCAAGTTTAAGCCCACACGCGTGCCGCCCGCCCGCCCGGTCCGGTCCGGGCTCAGGTCACGGGTGGTGGGTCGTGAGCCTTGGGCTTCTTCTGATAGACCCCCAAATTGTTTAATATTTACAGTTTGGTCCCTGGAGTTTCTGAAAAGATGAAATTGGGAACGACAGAAAGCAGAAAGTTTCTGCTTACCGTTTGGGTTGATTTTTGAAGCGTTATTGCACATTAACCAGCCATTACTTGGCTGATTAACTCCCTCCATAAACAACCATTACTTGGTTGATTAACTCCCTCGTTCAATGGCCATAATCAACCATTACTTGGCTGATTAACTCCCTCCTTCAATGACCATAAACATCTATTACTTGGCAGTTGAGGAGTCCCTCCCCTTATGCTATATATTGGAGCCTTTTGGCTCAACTGTGGGTGACAGAAAATGAGACAACAAGATATACACACAGAGACAAACAGAAGAGAAAAACAACATAGATTCTGTCCAGAAACAGTGTCAAAAACAGAAACTCTTCCTTCCTTTTCCATTCTTCAACAAGTCATTTCGTGTTTTGTTTTCTTCGTCAGAATCAACCTATTTGCTTTGTAGTGTTGATTAGTTGCTGTTTTATCTTGGGAGACTATTGCCCATTAACATAAAAATATATATACGGGGCAATCTTGTCTTAAAGACAGAGAGCCATCTCTCGACTCAGCCCACAGTTGTAACAATCCAGATTTAGTGTTTCTTGATTTCAGGTTATCAAGATCCAACGCTCAACAAGCTTGCGGCAGTTCTGAATATTGGTTACTTGTTTATCCTTTCGAACACTTGTAATATTTATTTACTTCCCGTACTGCTTTACATATCCAACAGTTAGTAGTCACAGGTTTTTGCAGTTAGTATTAAACTCAATAATGACACATTTTTACCTGGAAATTTTTTGAGGCTAAAAAAAGAAAGAAAAAACAAGAAAGAAATGACTAATCATTAATTCCATGTAGGTGTGTTGTCACTTGCTTATTGTGATGAGATACTCAACAGAAATTCCTACCCATGATGTTGGGTCACTGGTTGTTATCTCCATTATTGCTCCTGCTACCCCTTAAATTTAACTTGTACATACACACACAAAAAAATGTGTATTTCCAGAGTATAAATTAATAGAAGGTCGAGACTATACCTTTTTGAGAGTTGATAACATATCTGGGAAATTAAGAACCTCCCACGTGTTAGATTGTTCTTCTTAGCTTGAGTATAACCATTAACGACGGCTAAAGAGCAGCCTATTGATAATACTTGCAATTGGTGTGTCAAATGAGCATGCTAACATAAATTTAGACGGATCAAAATAGGTTGAATTATTAAATAGAAAGGTCATTAACCGACCCAAAAGTCGGGAAAAAAAGAAAGAAAAAAAAGAGGCCTAAGGTCACTTGAGCAAAGACGAGCTGCATCAAGATGAGCTAAATACGAGTCATAACTCAACCTTCCAACTTTTTCATATCTTTAATTCTTTATTTGCTCTTATAGTTTTTTCATTATTATGACTATATATAATATATCAAAAAAATAAAATAATTTGACAAAGTTTTCTCACATCAACATGAGTTGAATTAGACATATCAAAATGAATTGAGTTAATAAGTGGACGAATCAATCTTCCCAAACTTGAACAAATTAAACGAATCATGTTTTCAAAGACTAATTTTAACACCGTTGATCGTAGTTGATAGTAAGGAATATTCTGAATCAAGAAAAATCACGGTGTTGTCACTTTCTATGTGCTTCTTCAAGTGAACGAGTAAATTGGAACAAGAAGAAGAAAAGCCAAAGTTAACTAATAGAATATTTTTTTAATATTCTTCCATTAATTGTATATATCTTATTTTAGATAGAATTGTATTCCTATTGTAATTAGGTCTCCTAGTTTAGGTAGAACTATATTTCCTATTTATTAATTGTATATCTCTTATTTTAGGTTTGTATTTCTATTGTAATTGGGTCTCCTATTTTATGTAGAATTATATTTTCTATTGTAATTAGGTTGATTAGTTACCTAGTTTAAATATTCTTGTACTACTATAGATATTGTACATTATTGATGAATACAATCACAAAACATATTCATTTATGGTATCAGTAGCCTAAAAATACCTCCACCGCCGCTGACCATAGCTCTCGGACGCCACCCCCACAAAACCCTAGTGTTTTTTTTCCAGCCATTCTCTCTCCCTTCTCCTCCTAAATTTCATCTTCCATGGCTGACAAAACCAAATTTCATCATGCACTTGCAGTAAAAAATATCAAAAACATCATCCCTGTCACCCTTGAGATGGGAAATGGTCAATACTCCTCGTGGATGAAGCTTTTTAAGATCTATTATCGTGTTTACGAAGTTATAGATCACATCATCCCTCATATACTGAAGTCCACAGACTTACCCTCGTTTTTGACTTCTGATGATGCACTATAGTCTCGTTTGGACGCAGCTGTCCTCCAGTGGATATACGACACAATCTCTAATGATCTGTTGCACACCATCATTGAGACCAATGCCACTGCATGCCAAATGTGGGAACGTTTGAAAAGTATTTTCCACGACAACAAAACTCAACGAGCGTTATACCTTGAAAATCAATTCAAGGACGTTCATCAGGATGACTTCCCAAACGTGTGTGCATATTGTCAAGAACTCAAGATGTTTGGCGACAAAATCTACAAAGTCGGCACACCAGTTACTAATCAGCGACTGATCATACAACTTATTGCAGGCTTGAACGAATTCTATGACGCCGTTGCCACCATCCTTCAGCAATGCACGCCATTACCTCCGTTTTATTAGGCCCGTTTAAAGCTTATTCTTGAGGAAACTTGGAAAATCAAGTGCAGCACCACTCAGGCCAGCATTGCCGACGCCTCCCTCACTACCACCATCAGGCCCTCCGCAGACGACAGGGCCTCCAACTCTGGCAACCAGAGCGGTGGGAAGGGGCGGAGAGCCGTTAGGAAACATCCAACAACGACCGTGGTAGTGGCAGCAGCCTCCGCCATGGGCTGCCTACCAGCCTTAGGCCCCACCGTCATAGGCCTCTCCTTCTTGACCGTATCCGACATACTCGTGGACTCCACCTCAGAACCGACAGGCCCACCCTGGCATATTCGGCCCACATCCACAACATGCCTACACAGCACAGCCCCCCCTCAACTTATGCACCGACTGACATTAAGGCAGCTATGAATACAATGTCACTCAACGCTCCAGATGAAAATTGGTATATAGACACATGCGCCATATCTCACATGACGACATTACAAGGTACTCTCTCCTCTTATTCCCATTTGAGTAATTTAGATCGAAAAATTATTATTGGTAGTGGACAAGGCATTCCCATTCGCGATTTGGTCATTCATCCTTATCCTCACCACATCCACCACTAATCTTTAAAAAATGTCCTTCATGCCTCTAAACTCATTATGAATCTAATCTTTGTGCGACGTTTGACAACTGATAATATGTTTCCCTTGACTTTGATCTTTTTGATTTTTTCTGTGAAGGATTTTATGACAGGGAGACGAATAATGAGATATGACAGCACCGGAGATCTCTACCCTATTTCAAAGGTCGTCAACAATATAACCTCAGTTCCATCAACCTTTACTGCTCTTTCGTCTTCCTTATGGCATTCTAGATTTGGACATTCAGGAGATTCTATTTTACGCTCCTTTAGGAAAAATAATTTTATTAATTGCAACCGTATTTTTAGGACTCCTATATGTGAATCTTGCATTTTTGGGAAACATGTTAAATTACTATTTTTTGCATTCATAAATTATACTTTACTGCCTTTCGATATCATACACAATAATTTGTGGACGTCCCCTATTTTAAGTACGGCTGGCCATCGATATTATGTGTTGTTATTGGACGATTATTTCAACTTTCTATGGACTTTTCCAATCGGCAATAAATCCAAGGTTTACCCCATTTTCCCCTCATTTAGTGCTTTCGTAAAAGCACAATTTGAAAAGAGCATTAAATATTTTCAATGTGACAATGGCAGGGAATTCAATAATAATAAATTCAAACAGTTTTGCTCAAAAAAATGATCTTACCTTTCATTTTTCCTGCCCTCACACCTCCTCCCAAAATGGTAAGGTCGAACGGAAAATCCGAACCATAAACAACCTAATTCGTGTTGTTGACACCCAATTTTGTCTCATCTTTTCCGATTTATTTGTAATTTTAAATATTTTTGACACCTCAAAACAATTTTAATATATATACATATAGGCATATATATACATATATATTATTATTATTCGTATTTCTACAACCATTTGCCTTTTTAAATAATAATCATAGTTTTTATTGTAATATTCTATATTATTTTATTTTCGCAAAACAACATCGTATTTAATTTTAATTAAGCATTAAGCATTTCACAAATATTATATTTTTTATTATTATCACATCGTTATTTTATTTTAAATAATTTACATTTCTTCAAAGTTTTTTTGTAAAAAATATTAAACCCCTTTTATACTTTAACCCGCAACACATTTATTTCCCTAAACCTTAAACCCAAAACATTTTCACCTACCCACATTAAATCAACCCCATTTTTTACGCAGGCCCAACCGGCCACCCCCAAGCCGTCGGCCCAATTCACCAGGCCCAACCGCCAACAAACCCAACCGGCCACCCCCCTCCAGGCCCAAATCGTCTCCCAAACCAACCAAAGCCCCCAACTAAATCCCTAAACTCATTTCATCTCAACCAAATTGAACGAACCAAAACCGGACATCGTCGCCGCTCCCCTTTACCCGCCGGATAATCGCCTCACCAACGCCACTGCCACCACGTCTCCTCTCCTCCATCAATCACTCATCCCTCTTCCTCTATTGAAGACATTTGGGCCTGCAAAGCTGTTGGCTATAGCTGTGAAGAGGAAACCCAAAACCCTTCAGTTATCTCTTCAAATTCGATGGGTAAAAGCATAAATCCATACCCCCCCCCTTTATCATCATCTCTCCCTTTTCGAAATCTGTCAAAAAAAAATGGTCATTTTCCCCCTCTTTTCTTTGAATTCGAATTTCAAATTCTAGCTGTTAAGCTCTCAAAATCCAGCTATAAATAGAGATTTTTGGGTTATGTTTTGGAGGGGTTTTTTCGGCTGGAAAAGAAAGTCCCCTCTGTTTTCAAACTAGTCGACTAAAAAATCCATCGTTTTTGCTTTCTTTTTTCCCACAAAGTTTGAGAGGCAAAATAGGCAGAGAAATCCCTCTTTTGAACAAGCTTTTGATTTCAGAAAATCCCCTCTTTTGCTCTCGGTTCAGGCTCGACAAAGCCACAAAATACTAAGCTTTTATTCTTCTTTTTAATCGCATAAACACAACTTCTCCGAGCGGACTCGACGATTTGAAACGACACTTCGGTTTGCTGCCCGGAGAAGGTCAGTAAATTCAGTATCCTCTTAGTTTTAGTTTCCTTTTGTGTTTCTGCACATGTTTGAGTTACTGTTTGGTATAGTATGCTCTTAGTTTAATTTAGTTTAGTTCTTGTTAGTTAGATTACTAAACTAGGTTATAAGGTGCGTTAAGTCTGTTTATTAATACTATTTTAAGCTGGCCTGATTAGTCAAGGAATTTAACGATGTTTGATTAAAGTGTGATCATGCTTCATACGGGGTGAATAGGATTGTATATGTCTAAGTTAGTTTCTGTACCCCTACATAGTTGAGGTTTTGTCTTTAAATGACTACTCAAGCTGTCTGTTTGTCATTCATATCTGATTTGAGTTGGTTATACATTCTTATTTGCTTGTCTTGGTATAATTTTATGATAGTATGAAGTTCTTTAAGTCATGTGGCAAGTGTGCATTGTCTACCTGAATAGGGTGTGTGTGCTTAGTCTAATTTAGATAATTTCGTACCAAAATATCTTATTAAGAATAAGGCAACTCTATGGATACATTTATGTCAGTCTGTTCATATACCCGCCATGTTTGCCTAAGCTTCATTCACACTCAATAGGTAGTTTAAATCTGACTTGTATTGATCCATTTCTAGGTATAGTAGGTATGTTTGCTTGAAGGTGTTATGTAATTTAGTTTATTAGGTTTTTAGAAGTCTGGTACGTATACCAAGATAGTCATATCGTGACTTATCTGCCTGATAACAATATTTATAACATGTGGTACCAGAACAACCTTGCACACTTAAGATAATATCTCTGAAAAGGACAACTCAATCATTTCAGTTTGCCTCCTATATCTGAACTGGTTATGTAAGTTGTCTTCACTTTGTCCTAGTGTCAAACTATCTATATGTTAGTATGTGAATTCCATTAAGCAATGCAGTAGCACACTTCACTTGTCTTAATAAGATATGCATGCTTAGTTTAGTCCATACAGTCTTACATATCTGCAGAATGTTACCTCAAGATGGTTAAAACATGTGCCTGTATGCCTCCCAGTTTGGCTGTATGTTTGTCCCATTTGCCTTAGTATCAACATGCCTAATCACATGAATATGATTCCAAGCATTTAGTGTTGATCTAGGTAGCTTTGTAACTATAGCATACCACCTCCAGATAAATTATCCTATGTGCATAAAAATGTAAGCTAATTGGTCCTATGTCTTGATAAGTCTCCATGTCCCCTCAAATTGACCATATATTTGTTCTGCTTGCCTAAGTATTCAAAGCATACCTAGGATAGCATATGACCTTTTCTAGACTTTGTAGTTGCCATACCACTGTATTGGAAGACTTATATGTGTTTGTGGTGCCAACCTATACATGAATTGTTTCTTGTGTGAACAATATAGTGCCTTCTCCCCCTCCCTTTAGTGTCATGTCTTGTATGCTGTTCCTGAGGTATCTATCTGGAATGTTGTGTTATTTAAGAACTGTTGGCTAGATGAGTTAGACATACCCTTATATATAAGTTCCCTGTTAGGTGTATGTTACTCTTGATTCATTTATTCAAGATATATGCAAGAAGATGTTCATTATGCTTTAATCTTTAGTTGGTTCATGTGAGCACGTTTTCTTTGAATCAATATGACTTCTCAATTCTGTGTGTTAAGAATGAAAAAATAGTATCCCTGCCTTTCTCTAAGAAATCAACAGAATTATGTCTTCAGTTGTATCTATCCATCAATTTAATCAATTTAAATTGATACAACTTGTTTGCTTTAGTTTCTGAAGAAATATACAATGAGCTGCTCGAAACTGAACCTGAGTTTAGTGTGTGGTCTGTATTTGCATTTTAAACCAGAGTCTGAAAACTTTTTGATTTTCTAAAGTTCATATTGTGTTTGCCTTTTCCTACCTTCTGCTTGTTACTTTGGCAAAGTATACCAGGGTATATTCCAGGTTATACAAGGTATAAGAACTGGGGCAAGGTCGTATACCGATGTATATTCCCAAATATGTCGTGTGTATTCTCATCTCCTCTGGATGTTGATCCTTCTATATGCCTTGAATGCATTTAAATTGGACCGTGCATGTGTGAATCCTTATGATTATTTGGGCTTGTTTGTTTCCCTTTGGGGCGTGCATGTGTGTATTGGGATCATATTTTATTTGGGCTGATCTGTTTGAAACAGTTGTCATATTGGACCTACCTTTATTGCTATGTATCGTCTACTTGTGAATGCCCAATGCAAATTAGTTTTGTTGTGGGCTGCTTCATAGTCGGGGCTTGTCTAGAATATGTTTAGGATTAAGACTGCTTGGAACATCTATTTCGTTTAGAAGCTTTGAGGATAGTGAACCTTTCTAGGTTTGGAGCAATATCATACATAAATATGGTTTAGGGTAGGATAAGACTGAACAGGGAATCTGCCACTTTCTTTGCTCTTTTCTCCTTTCTTGTTATCTATGTTGAGTATCAAACCCGAGGCCCAACAACATCTTACTTTTCATGAATTATTTATTTACATTTTCTTATGTATATATTTTCATGTTCCGTCACTAATCCTTTTCTTTCGTTCACATGAAACGCATCGGGAGCAACAAAAAGTCTCGTTATGAGACTCATCATGGCTATTGCCAAACGAAGACCCGCATCCACGTTCATTGCATTCTCCGGCCTCGGGATGTCATCCTGCCCTAGTCGCTTTTTACTATTCTCTAATCCCGCCATTTTATTTTTCGGGTTGTAACTTAATTATTCAATTTTGTGTGATCATTAGAATATTTAGAAGAATTAGGCCTAGAACTGATAAACTAGAAAAGGTAGTTTGAAAATTGAAAACTCGCCGCTAGTTTATTTATTTTAGGCTCGGGTAGTTTTAAAATTGAAAACCGCCGCTAGCATATTTATTTTAGGCTCTTCATGCATGTTTAAAACTCTCAAAACAATTTGGTCATCTTTTATCTGCATTATTAATTATACAAATAAGTTTTTGTTTCTATCCGATTTGCGATTTAAAATGACTTTAATAAAAAATCATTTCTTTGCATCACAAACAATTTGCTTTTCTCCTTACTATCAATTGTCAAAATGAATGCTTTTATTCAAAAATTAACTTCGCATATATTTTATCAACAATGCATTACAAATGCATATTTTATCCATTATAAACTTTATATGTATTTTTATAAAAAATGTCATACCAAAGCATGCTTTCATCCAAGAAATTAATTTTATATGCATTTTTTATAAACAATGTCATGCATATTCTTTTTGGATTTTATGTCGGAATTTATTTCTCAAATCGCAATCACCTTTGCGACTCTTCAAAAGAATAAGTGGTAAAACCTTTATATTGTCAAAATGCATCCTTTTATCAACTACTTGCAAATATCATTTTAACCTTATATTTTAAACATGTATTTTTCTTTGCATAATAATTAATTTGAGTTTGACCGGATAACCGCAAGTTAGCGGATCTTAAAGGATGTCTAACTCTTTCTCTTTAAGATAATAAAGAACCCTTGCCTAGAATCTCATTAGTTTCGCAGATCATAAAATTAGAGTTATTTTGCAGCATTTAGTTAATATTTAGGTGTCATAATTCACCGTAGAATAATTAGGTGGCGGCTCCTCAACAAAACATTTTTTAATCAAATTCAGAGGGAATCGATCCATTACGTCGCGAATCGCGGGTTACAAATGGGCGCGACATGTGCCATATTTGCTCACGCTTTAATTCTCTCTCAATTCTGGCATTACACACTCTTCATGACCACATATCTCCTAAACATAATTCCAAACAAGTCTCCCACTCAAATTTTGTTTCGTAGGAACCCCTCCTACCAACATTTGCATATCTTTGGATGTCTCTGTTATCCTCTCCATCCGACCATTTACAAACTCCAACCCCGGTCTTCCCCGTGTGTGTTTTTGGTTTACCAAGCCAATCATCGCGGTTACTCGTGCTACGACTTGTCAAGCCGTAAAATTATTATTTCACGTCATGTCCTATTTGATGAGTCTCAATTTCCATTTGCCTCTATAAACTCGCCACCTCGGCACTCCTACGACTTCTTAGATGATGGCTTGAACCCTTTTCTAATTCATCATTTACATAGTCCGCCGTCCCAGACCCTGGCACCCGCCCTCACTTCGGACAGTCCGGGATACACTGCCCACCGGTTCTGCAGACGGTGGCCCGAAATATCCCGCCTTCAGGGTAGCAACCTCTCGGCAAACCGATAATCGGCCAACTGATCCCGCCACCCCTGCCCTTCATTCTCTCGGTCCCGCGGCATACCCCCCTCCCATCCTGCGTCCCGAGACACGCTTTCAAACCATGGAAACCCGTGCCATGCATGGAATTCATAAACCTAAACGGTTGTTTAACTTATCTGTTTCAATTGTCCCTTCCCCTGTCCCTCGAAATTCGAAAGTTGCCTTGTCCGACCCTAATTGGAAAGCCATAATGATTGACGAATATAATATTCTTATTGATAATAAGATGTGGGACCTAGTACCCCGTCCACATGATGCAAACATTATTCCTTCTATGTGGATTTTTAGACATAAAAAGAAATCTAATGGTTCTTTTGAGAGGTACAAGGCTCGTCTTGTAGGTGATGGCAGGTCTCAACAGGTGGGAGTGGACTGTGATGAAACGTTCAGCCCGGTCGTAAAACCTGCAACCATTCGGGTCGTCCTCAATATTGCTCTATCCAAGTCTTTGCCCATTCATCAGCTTGATGTCAAAAATGCCTTCTTACATGGGGATCTTTATGAAACGATATATATGTATCAGCCTATGAGTTTAAGTGTTCCTATTCATTCAAATTATGTGTGTCTGTTGCGTAAATCGCTCTATCGACTGAAACAGGCTCCTCGAGCATGGTACTAGCGGTTCGCCGATTATGTCTCCTCTATCAGTTTTTCACACAACTGATTCGATCATTCCCTGTTCATCTACAACAAGGGTACATACATGGCTTACCTATTATCATATATTGATGACATCATCCTCACCACATCATCTGATGCTCTCCGCCGGTCCATTATGTATCTCTTTTCCTCTGAGTTTGCTATGAAGGATCTGGGGCCCCTGAGTTATTTCTTGGGCATGTCTGTCACTCGACATTCTGGCGGCCTATTTCTGTGTCAGAAGAAGTACGATGAAGATATCTTTGACCATGCAGGCATGACATCTTGCAAACCACCTCACACGCCAGTATACACCAATTCCAAGCTCAACGCTGATTCCAGTCCCCTCATATTCATACCCGACTCACTATTGTAGCCTGGATGGGGCCCTGTAATACCTCACATTCACGAGACCTGACATATCCTATGTCGTGCAACAAATATGCCTACACATGCACAATCCGACGGAAGCACACATGCATGCCCTCAAACATATTTTACTATACGCCCAAGGCACACTTCACTTCGGATTACATATATACATGTCCTCGCTCACTGGTCTCACTGCTTATTCTGATGCCGACTGGGTGGATGTCCTGACACCCAACGCTCCACGTCTGGTTACTGCATTTTCCTCAGAGATAACCTATTGTCTTGGTCTTCTAAAAGGCAACCTACACTATCCCGATCCAGTGCTGAAGCAGAGTACAGAGGTGTCGCCAACGTCTTCTCTGAGTCTTGTTGGATCTGTAACGTTCTACTTAAGCTTTATTGCCCAATTCAAAAGGCAACACTGGTCTACTACGATAATATTAGTGTGATATATCTTTTCGGCAATCCCGTCCAACATGAGCGCACCAAACACATTGAGATGGACATTCATTTCGTTCGCGAAAAAGTGGCTCGTGGTCAAGTTCGTGTCCTTCATGTTCCTTCCAGATATCAGATTGCCGACATCTTCACCAAAGGACTTTCGCGCATACTATTTGATGATTTTCGAGTCAGTCTCAGTGTTCGTGAACCTCCCTCTTCGACTTCGGGGGTGTAATAGAATATATTCTTTCATTAATTGTATATCTCTTATTTTAGGTAGAATTGTATTCATATTGTAATTAGGTCTCCTATTTTAAATAGAATTATTAGTTTGATTAGTTACTTAGTTTAAATATTATTGTACTACTCTATATATTGTAACTTTATTAACGAGAGTACTCCATTAACCCTATTTCTGCATTGTAAATTTCTCAATCATAATCAAAGTGTTCAAATAAATCAACCCCAATTTTTTTCTCTACATAAATTTGTATGTGTGAAATTTCAGAACTACCAAAATCACAACACACCAAAAAAACAAAAAAGATCAAAATCATAAAAATCTACAAACTCTTTAAAAAAGTAATTAGCTTGAGACTTCATCCAAGAGCTTATATCTTCTTACCCTATTTTTAAGTACCTTTCTTTTGATCTCTCTATTTGATATTTCCTCTGATTTTGTCCTCCTTATTTTTTCCTCAATATTCACACCATCAGCTGTTACCCTTTTTCTGGCAGCTAACGAGGGAGACTTTTGTAATTTGATGGGATTTTTCTTGATAAGTTGAAGCTTCAAATTAGAAGCACCCTTTAATTTCCCCTTTGGACTTGTTTTTCCAATTACATCATTTTCATTTCTAATAGTTAGCTTTTTCTTCAACTTTGGGCCATCTTGAATATTATCACTTGTAGTATTTCTACATGATGATGATGAATTTGAAGAGTTTTGTGTTTTTTCTCCAGAAATCTCCTTTGGACTTAAGCACCAATTGCATATACGATATGACTCAGCTTTTGGATACAAGTTGCTGCAATATCTGCAAAAAAAAATTAAAAAAAAAGGAGCCCTCTTAATCACTATATTTTCAAGAAAATACAAGAAAAATAATTTAAGTAGCAAAAATCAACTTACATTATGATCAATCTAAACCACCCCATCATATTATGTATATGATATAATATGTCAGCTATTAAACAACTTATTAGAAATACAGAACAACCGATCAAGAATATCACAAAATCCCCTATAAATTAAATAGTTAGCATAATTAAGAAAAAAAACTAAAAATATTTGAAGTGGTACCTGTGTTGAGATCTAAATTGGCAAATTTTGCATTTGAAAAGCTCAGAAGATAAGCCATAATCTCCACACATGCAGCACTCAGTGGCTCCTCCTCCTTTGTTGATTGTCATATTTGTGTATCATTTCTCTTATTATGGACTATATAACTTCCCTTTTTTTTTGGGGGGGGGGGGGTCCCCTAAGGGATTATATAATATACAATATAATATATGCACAGATATGGTGTATATATAGATGTATGTGTTAGGTGTTTGGGAGGGGTGGAGTGGGGGGATGGGGTCTTGAAGGGGATTGTCTGCCACACAAGAAAAGAAAAAAGATAGTACCATAATAGAGGGGAAAAGTTTATCTTTTTTCCCCTTATTAATGACATATTTGGTCCCATAGTTATTGAAAGTTTCTAATTTTAATCATTGTGATGTCTTAGTAAACACATTTAACCTTCAATTAATTAAAATATACAGTTTTGATTTCTTTATTTGCAAATATTCACAAATTTATCAGAACTTATCGTTTAATCACTCTATATGTTATATTAAATCCATGTTGTTACTCCATATTTGGGGGCATTATAGTCTTAAAAATAGTTCAAATATAATATATTTCCTATATAAAGGACCAAACACACATATTTTAATTAATTGAAGGTTAAATGTATTGAATCAATTTTCACAAGGATCAAAATAATTTTTTTTCAATATTTAAAGGATCAAATAGGCTATTATTCTTGTTTCTTTATCAGAATTGCGTATGTATGTTGAAATGAATATCAGATCATTTTCAATGGTCCCGTGAGTGATAAGTACGTAATTTATTGTAATTTGCCAATTAGTTGCTGAAGAAACCGTGGGGCACGTAGTTACATTCTTTATTTATTTGTTTAGAATTTAAAACTTATTTGAGTGGACATTCTTTCATTGTTCACTCGCTTTCATTTTTTATTAAGACGACTTGACTAAGAAATAAAGAGGCAAGTATAGAAGTCTATGATAAATAAAGTTGATTTGACATATATCATATGATATTAATTAAATTAAATTAAAAGTTGATAACCAAGATCAATTGATGCAAATTGTATAATATTATTTTGGTTTGCCGGACACGACTGTTGCACAGATTAGCAATTTGAGGAAAAGGAAGTCCTTGTTTTGCTTCTTTTCTCCATTCTTTAGGCCTTAAGTGGTGGAGAAAGGAGTTCTTTTTAATCCATTTATTATTGTTCGAAATATGAATGATTTACTCCTCCAAAGAGTAATTGTAATTGATTCATTCAGGGATTACTATTAACAAAATTTCATGCGAATGCTCACATGGTAAAACACTATTTGTGTTCTTAATTAGAAGATTTCTCATATAAATATATTTCTATTGCTGATAAAATTTCCAAAAAAATCTCTGATATTTTGATTCGCAAATGCTATACTTGTAAATGATATGACTACACATTTGATGTTTTTATTAAAGACGTGTTTTTGAATCGACAAGTTTCTTTTCTTTTTCCTTTTTCAACTCTAAATCCAACAAAATAGGCAAAAGAGTGTATGGGGTGCCAGAGATGATTTCGTATTTAAATTTAATTAACTCTACCTTCATATAATATCAAACCTGTTACACATACAAAATTATGAGTTCTAAACTTAGTATTTTTAAAAAAAATTGTATGTATCTTCTACACAATTATATAATATTTTCGAAAATGCAGACTAGATTGAGCTTATTAAACAATGTTACAAGGAAGAGGAAGAAGGATTCTTTGAAATAGCAAGACAGTGGTCCACACGTAGAAAACAAAGAAAAAAAGACAACGTAGTTCCAAGATTCTTAATAGACACTCTTAAGACGCGGCTCCTATTTTGAAAGAGCAAAATTCCAGTTATCTTATACCAAATTTAGGCAATTAATTTATCAAATTTGATTTATGGGATGTTGCTCTAGACTCTAAAAGTCTAGAGGTTAGAATACGTAAGTTCAAGATTATTACTTTTGGATTTTTTTGGCACCTTATGCGATTATATTTAAATCAAATAAGTCTCGCTAATGACAATCAGTATGGTCATCACGTTTGAAAATAATTTGTTCACCAGTACCATATAAATTGACAAAACAATCGTTTGCCTAAATAATCAAAACCAATCAAGCCGTAGTAATCTCTTTTTTTTTTCTTGTTTCCTCATTACGTTTCTTTTTTGTCTTTTTTTAATCTTTAATTGGAAGTTCAGTTCACAGGATTATCCACAACATTGAATTCTTGCGGATATTCAAGTCTTTTCAGGAAATTAGGTTTTCCCCTTGACCTTTTGGTTTTAAGTATTTTTTTCCATCACCTTTTGTTTTAAATTAGTCGATCAGTAGCTGAAGTAATAGTTCAACTGCAAACACGGGAAAATTAAAGAAAGGAAGTATAAGAATGGAAGAGTTACAAGGGCATTTTAGTTTCTGAGCTTCAAAAAATTTCTCCCCTACCATTAAACATGATGGAACCATCATTACATTTGTTCGAATGTTAAAAGGGGGTGGGGGGGTGTAAGAACTAATCCACTAAGTGACTTAATGAGGTAGAAATGTATGTTAATTAATCATGACTTAGTGAGAAAAATTTATACAAACACAAGATATGCATATATTGATTTTATGTAAATACCGGGTATGGACATGTTTTATCAGGCAAAAACTATACACCAATATTCCTTTCATCTAAAGGAAACAACTCACTCATAAGGCATCCTCTCCTTTTAGCGAAAAATATTTTTGTTAGAGAAAGCACTTACAGAAATAAACGAACACGGAAAATCTATATCACCAAGCAAGAGATTTTCTGGCACAGTATCACACACTACTAGCAGACATTCACCAACATTAAACAGTTGAAGCCAACAGCATTGCTAATTATTAATCTAAGCCTCAAATAATCAATCAAATACAACGAAGATGGACTGCATTTGACCTTAAATTTATTACTAAGATAAAAGACAGATATATATTTACAGGGACCTCACAGGAAAAGAGGACAATTGAGAAGAATTGGAATATGATACAGTGAAACCAAAATATAAATTACAACTGCATCAAACTTCAGCTGGTTTGAGACCCCAAATTTTCAATCGACTTGATCAAACTATACATTCCACTCATTTCCTCCTTCCCAAGCCAGCTTGTCCAACAGATAAACTTCATATCCAGGTATCTGTAGTTAAACAGATGTTAGTACAACACAAGCAGGACTGTTGAACCTACCGCATTCCAGAAACAATTCAAATGCAAAGAAGCTTCAACAATGACAAATGGTTCACCAAGTGACTCTAAGCGCAGGTACAACATTTTGCTGGTTTCTGTCACACTCCTGGGCGTTCTCTCCATTATCACTAACAGAAGAATAGAACACCCTCATTCGGAAATAATTGACTGAACAACAGTGATCCATAGGATAGTTTATAGTCACTAGTGTATATTGCCCGTGTATTAAGTTCAACGCTAAACCCCTATCCCAGAAGTAGAAGTCGCTAAGCCATCTACTAGGTCATCATAATGACGCTACAGATGAAACTTGCACCACTTTCGTTGATTTCACAGATGAACCAGAGTCGAGCAGCAAAAACTGTGTTACATAGTGAGCACAATACTATAGACGTATATGCAAAAAGAACTTATTAGTCCTCCAACCAAGAGGCAATAACCAATGTCCCTGTTTTCACCCAAAACACCAAACAAGAAAATAATAGTATTAGATAACTATTCTTGATCTATATTAGTTTTGTCTTAATGAGCATCATTACGTTGCCGCACTTTTGACACATTGAGCTACTAATTTGAAGACAAATGGCAACCATATGCATTTTCATACTATTGCGCAATTAAAACATGACTGGAATCATATTAGGTGCAACCGGAGCATTTTTGGCCAAATCGCTGGTAGCTTTTGTGACTTCCAAATGTTCCGTATGAGGTAGAAGTGGAACAGAATTCCCTCAATCTGACAACTATCTCCTCTCCCAGTTTAGCCTTGTGAACAAGATAGGATTTACTAGGTTATAATTCCCCTGCAAAATAAATCTTCTCCAACTCTTTGGAACATTGATTGAACAATTTTTAAATGATACCAAGCAAAATTATCCGGACTAATACTCGTGCAATGATAGCTAGTGGTCAGAGTCTTTAGTGATAAGTGAGAACAATCAGCTAGTGGTTCCTCTTTCTTTTCTTTTTTCCGCCCGCAGGAGGGTTTGCCCCCTACGTTTTCTTCCCTTTGATCTGACAAACAATTACTATATAACTACTGCGCCCCAATCCCAAGCTAATCCAGGGTCGGCTATATGAATCTTCAAAATCCATTTTGCTCAGATGTGGAACCATTTCATTACAATATTCAAAGGGTAAAGAACTACTTACAAATAATTTTAATCATTCCTGTTACAATCAGTCAGTTAAGCATATATGTCGGTCTAACTTAACTGCAGTAGTAGTCGTATAAGTTACTTTCTCAATCTCTAATAGTCAAAGGAAGTCATCTGAGAAAGGCTACATTTACTAGGGCTGTTCATTTCGGATTATCCGATCCGATCCGAAATTTCGGATCGGTAAAATTATGATCCGAATCCGATATGAAAAAAATCGGATATCCAAAATTTTCGGATCGGATATCCGAAATTTATCATACATTCATCATTCTAGCAACTGCCACATAAATATCATGCTCTCTTCAGCAAATTTGTTCAACAGAAACCTCACATACCACTTAAAGTAAACACAATTAAATACTGAAATAACCTCAACCCAACATGTGACCGACCAATACACAGCAATATAGCCTTCATTCTTCAAGGATATAAACATGTAATTCCTAACAAATAGTAAAACTCCAAAATGGAAAGTAGAACTTTATAGGTGCAATTTCGAATACATTAACTACTAGCTAAAACATCCAATGTCCAACATCCAAATTAGTACACCAATACAAATAAAAGAAAATAAAAAATAAAAAATCGGATATCCGAAAGTAAAGAAATTGTGATCCGTATCCGATCCAATTTTTTTCGGATATCCAATCCGAAATATCCGAAACTCAAAAAAGTGGATCGGATTTTCGAATCGGATCGACCGGATCACGGATAGGATCGATCGGATTATTATGAACAGCCCTAACATTTACCATGCATCACTGTTGTCATTCTAGCCTTATCGACGAAAACCTTACTAGGATAAAATTGCTAGGACGTACAGGAATTATTACTTGTTAGATATTGGTGTGCATTTTGGCAAACAAGAAGTTGTCAGAAAGGTACCGGTGCTAGAGTTTGTAGGTGCTCAGGACTTGGTGATCCAAAAGCTCACACACCAATACTGAAGTCCGAGTGGAACTTCCAGGTAATCAACTAAGCATTTTACATTTTATCAAAAATAAAAACAAAAAAAACAAGGGCAGACGAGAACTTATCATACCAGTATTTAGGAGAATCAGGTTAACATTCTCAGCTTTGCGTGCATTCAAATGGATGTAAGCTTCCTTCTGTAAACTCATGCATCCTAAATCGCTCCAAAAATTCAAAAGGCCTGCAAAGAACAATATGGATAGCTCGAAGTTGTCAGAAACTAGAAGTAGTAGCTAAAATAGGAAGAATACCCATTTCGCATCTATCAGTCAACGTGGAAGTCTATTCTATTGGCATTAATTGCACTGCAAGCTCATCAAGATTTAGATGGTTTATTATATTTCTGAAGGTGCTTTACAACCAGAATGCAGAGAACAGTAATGGAGGAAGACGGGGTTTGAGCTAACATAAAGTAGCTACTAACAGCAGAGGAGGAACAGGGCTATGAATTACCATGCCCAGACCTTTGACATAAAAGACAGATCATGAATAATGTCATCACCTGAAAGAAGAAACTGAGTAGAGTCTGCAAGTCAATTCCCTATTAGACTATTGATGGGTGTACAACAGGAGTTAATGTCTCAAAGCATATGTAAGATTAATTTAGAGGAAAGATGATTAGCCTGTTAAGCCTTACAAGACAGCTTCACGCGTGCGGCACAATCCGCGTTGATTACTTTCCATTGCATCTAACACATTGGAAGTCTCTGGTCCTGCAGCTCCACCAGCCACAAGGGACGGGACAGAAGCAGTTGGAGTCCAAATCTGAAAGAGATACATGTAAACGTATGTGTAAATTTGTCATTACACATAGTGACAACTAATCCCAAGTACTTGTGACATTTGTGTCTCACCTTAATGGTGCTATCAATTCCACTGGTGGCCACAACGCAATCACATGGGTGGCACTGTACACAATTTACAACTGAACAGGAGTGAAGGTCGAGACGTCAGACTAGGTATGACAGATTATAATAACCACTTTAAAGTATAAGAATTTTAACAAATTTATGAGAACAGAGAAAATACCAGCTTCATCTCCATGAAGCATTTTAATCAATCTACCAGTTCTTTTCTCCCAAATAAACCATCTGCCATCATCACTTCCACTAGCAATGTATTCACCTGCACAATGATTATTACAACATATACACTGAGATCCTTATAATAAATTGCTAGTTTGCTTAACAGAGCCACTAATTTACATGATTATTAGCACAGGAATAGAATGGATCCATCTTGACACATCTAATTTTAAAGTAGCTTAGAAAACCCTTCAAATCCAACTCACTATCGATAATCCTTATCAAAGCAGTAACCCCCCTTTTCTTCCAGATCAGCACTCTCTCAGGCACAAGCATAAGACAAGAACACACACGCACACAAAAAAAAAAGGGAAGTTCACCAAGAAGGAAAGAGAAGAAGTCTCCAGACAGATAAAAATCACGACGGAGAGAACAAGTGAGACGCGGGGTTCAGCAACTAAAATGAACCATGACTAAATATATAGTTGGTCAGCAGAGCCAGAGAGAAGAAAAAATCTCTTCTAAAGTACGCATTGACCAGTAACATCCATGCACATCCTGAACTACATAATTGTCTAAGAAAATTTTGCTATCATACTTAATAAGCATCCCTGTTGAACTGAATCAAATAATCCAGACAGGAAAACACCTCCTTGATGCCTAAGAATCTGATCATAAAATAACCTAGGTATATTGAAATCCAACTCACTCTAAAGTTCTGTCAGCAACCTTCTTTTTTTTTGCGTTGGGGGGGGGGGGATTAAAATATTTTATTCACTTCAGCCTCAATTTGTTTGCATTTTTTTATAACTATGATGTTCGGGCCAGCTTGCACCCACCTCGACTAATTCCAACAAGTACCTTCTACCTTCCACCAATACATGTACCAGGTAACTCCTGTCCACCAAGGCTAGGACAGATAATAAGAAATCACCTAGTGTTCTTCCACCGCCGGAAATTGAACCTGAGACCTCATGGTTCTCAACCCACTTCTTTGACCACTAGGCCACACCCTTGGGGTGAATATGGCTCATGCCATTTTATCCTCATGGGATTGATTATCCTATTATAGGAAAGTAAATTTGATCAGATAAGCTAAACTCCACAGTAACTTACTCAAACCAACTACTCCTGCATAAGAAGGTGACAAGAGAAATGAGCCACATGAATAATCTCTAACCAACTACTCCTACATCAGAAGGCGAGGAGAGAGAGGGCAACAAGAGAAATGAGCTACATGAATTATGTTTGTGCTGACACATGTAAGTGTGAAACGTGCAACAAAACAATAATTATGCCTCAATCTTAACTAGTAGGGTTGACTATACCAATCGTTCAATCACTTTCCTGCTATCTGAACCCATTTCATCCCAACACTCAATAGTTGGGCTTTTATGATAAATTATGTTTCATCTAACACTTGAGGTTCTCTATATTCGCGGCTGGCTTGCATAAAGAACTACCGGCAAACAATAGTTGGGCTTTTATGATAAATTATGTTTCATCTAACACTTGAGGTTCTCCACATTTACTATTCGCTTACAAAACTCAAAATAGAGTAAAGAACTCCCCCTAAACACTAACATAATATAATTGCATTAACATCACTAGAATTTGAGGAAGAGAAAGCTCACTTATGTATGTTAGTTGGTGTTTTACGTGTACGGGATCAGTTGAAGATGTTGATCATCTCCTTCTTCATTGCCAGGCTGTTTCGGCGTTATGTGGGAAATTTTGACATGGTTTGGAAATTTACTGGATGATGCCAGGCATTGTGAAAGAGGTAGTTTAGTTGGAGATGTAGAAGGGGGAAGAGAAGGGTCAGGTCTTGGAATATTATCCCACTAGCACTTTTGTGGATGGTGCGGAGAGAAAGAAATAGGAGAGCTTTTGAAGGGGTAGATATGAATTTGTACCATTGAGGAGTAGCCTCTTATCCTTTATTTCTTTTTGGTGTACCCATGAGATCCTCGTAGGTATAGAAGATTAGGTGTCATTTATAGAAAACGATATATTTATGTAGGTTTTTCTATCTTTTGGTATACCTCTTGTTACAGGCTTTTGTTTTTGCCCAAATATTAATAAAAACTATATATTCTACCCAAAAAAAAAAGTTGCATTAACATGCAATTCTTTACAGTTTTAAAAAAAATTGCATTAACATCACTAAGCCTCAATCTCTTATCACCAATATGGATCTTTTGCTTCCATTTGTTCTATTTTTAGCAAAGTCCACATGGATTCTTGGAGATTGGTTTTTTGAGACAAATTTCCTTCTACGTGGTTTTAGGTCTACCTCATCCTCTTTCCCACCAGCAACCATCATAATGCGCACACACAGAACAATTGACTTTGCCGTCTATGTAGGTTTAATTTCTTACTTCAATAGATCCTTCTGAAAAAGATTAAAGGGGAGCAAAGTAGGTGAAAGGCAGTTGTTCGACTAAACTATAAATGACCAGATAATGTTCCAGCATAAACATGAACATGGAGACCATCAAAAAGTTGAATATACCTCGTTCACCAAGAAAGCTCGCCTGCTTGATGTCAGTGCCTACATTGCAATGACCAACATATCTTTGCTTCATATCTACCGCTGCTTCAGCCTGCAATATTGTTTGAGAGAAACAAAAAAAAGTACACTGTTTAAACAAGGAAATAAACTTGACAATGAAAGACAAGGTGTACATGCATCTATATAACAAGGGGAACAAACTTCACTGAGATGTTCAACTTTTAATATTTTGCCTTCCTGAGCATTTTGACATCTTTTTAACAAAAGAAATCCATGAATGCCTACTATTCTGCAAATTATTAATCAGTCAGCAGGATGAGCATTTTGACACTTTTTAACAAATGAAACTCGTTTCTCCCACGTGCTACTCCTGCAATTCAATAAACAGTGCACAAGAAGGTATGTCAAAGACAATTGCTATGATCAATTGGATGCATCTGATTATTGTTTCAGTTTTCACAGTTCAGCTCATCTTCAAAAACCTATTATGACCTTCGAAATTTAAATAGTAAATCTCTAACTGTTGGTCAATAAGGAGATAGAATTCATTTCCATATGAGCATGGGCAAATTATGTGAACTATCCCTAGAACATAACCAAGTATTGGAGCAGGGGACTCATCAGCAACAAAAACCAGCAAGTCATCACTCACAATCTACTCAGACCAGCCACCAAGAGCAGCTATATGTTTGAGTCAGAACACAAATTCAAAGTTAAAAATGGATGCTGGAAAGAGATTCGAGATGATATTAGAGACTTTGGGTTTAGAGTAACCTCGCGGCAACAAAGAGCAAGATAAACTGATCAGGGAAAAATAACCTAACCAGAAGTTCGAGATATACAGTTTTAATATCATATGCAGAACCAACCATTGTATCACTCATGACCTCAATAGACAAAAGGCCTCAATAAAGCAGAAAGATGCACAAGCAGATCAAAGCAAACAACACAGTAAAAAGGATAGAGAAAAGAGCATCTTTTCAGAACCCAGAGAATAAAAGGAGACCAAACAACTTTACAGCAGAGAAAAACAACATTCTAGACAAACCTGGTACACTGCTTTCTCTTTTTGGCTAGAGGTTGGCGAACCACAAGAACCATTTGCCCGTCCAGTCTCCCCAGTGGAATCACCTCTCCTATGAATTCTTAAGTTCAAACTTCCATGGAGGACATTAGGATCAACATCCTGCCCATCATCACCAGATATTGATGTTTCAAAAGCCAATTCCAACTCACCATCATCATCAGAATCATCTCTTTCAGACCTGGGACCATCTTGCGACGCATCACTGTTTGCATCTGAACGATAAAGTATGTCACTTAAGGATAATACTCTTCCAGCCCGTGGATCAAACCTAGATTCTCCACCATTTGCCTTATTTATTTTGTCGGCTTCAGCTGTAAATTCAGGCATATTGTTTGTGCGAATTAAAGGATTGAGCATGAATAGAAATTAGAATTTTGTTCCCGACAAAAATAAGATCTAGTAAAATGAATCTCAAATCCTCAACAATAATGAATTCTCTACAGCTATTCCACGCATAGACATAACTTGCAAAAATCATTCTGACATTTAAAACTATGATAAAGAGTTCTGAAATATGAATCAGAAAGTGGCACACAAGAACTACATTGACATCCAGGTGAAGGAAGCAGTTATTCCAAAAGGACCAAAAAACAGTAGAGCAGACAGGAAAACATGAAGATCGTCCTTATGGTGGAGGCAAAACAACATAATTAGGAAAACCCCGTAAACTTGTGTTGCTCAGTCAGGTGACAAATAACTCATCAGCTAGTCATGGACAAGAAGATACAAACAAGATTACAAAAGTATCTAGTCTCAACATTTATTCCCTTACCCTAGAACTTCCTCTCTCTAAGCACTGGCAAAAGGGAACTGAAAGATTTGCAAAGTAGAATATACTCAGCGGTAGTCTAGTGTTTCAATAGGATTAGATAGAGCTGGCAGTCTGGCACTAATACCAGTTAAACATTTTATATTTTAGGCTAGAAAATACAATTGCAGGCTCAATGTAAGTAACTTACCTGCAGCAATATGATCTTTTATAGACTCCACTTTTAGTGCAACTTCAGAATCAGATGGAGCCAAGGATTGAGCGCCAATAGCAAACTCCAACGCTTCTTTATGTTTACCCAACTGCAGATAACATCGGTAACAGCTTGCAAAATCAAGTGATTAATGAAAATCAGACAAATAATCTCAATCAATTTACACATTATCCTTGTCTAGAGATATATTTTAAGTAGTTATAGCTACATACAATACATAATTAGATTAAAGGTACACAATATGGAGGATTAGTGCATATTTGAAAGCAAACCAAGGAAGATATATTCCTGATCAACAGAAAAAATAAAGACCTATTAACTCTAATAATTAACATTCTTGGGAGACAAGAAGATTATCAAGTGCTAGAAACATCAATCATAAAGTTTAACTAACAGAACGTAAGGAAAAGTATCTAAACCATTTACACGCTTCCTAATAAGAGTAATTGGTAAAATCCACTTTTCCAATGTTATACCATGTAAAAAAAGGGCAGCCCGGTGCACTAAGCTCCCGCTATGCGTGGGGTCCGGGGAAGGGCCGGACCACAAGGGTCTGAGAAGAAAAACTTAATCTAAGGAGAATCCGGAAACTTTTAATGATTTTGATACTGTCTCATAGATGACTAACACATAAATCGCTTTATATTTTGAGTACATCATAAGTATGATACACAATCACCTTTGAAATTTCTCACTGATAATTGATACTCCAAGGAATTTGGCAAAAATAAATGCTAGCGTATGAACAAGACATTTTAGCCACAATGTTCCTGCAAACACTGAATAATATACCTGTGAAAGAGCATCAGCGATCAAAAGAAGAGGCCTAAAGGAGGATGAATTGAGCTTTCTAGCTCTATCACAGTCTCTTATAGCCATATGGGCATCATTTTTCCACTTCCTCTGGTAAAAGCCGGAAAAAATATTTTAAATTAGGTATACTTTACTTAAACAAGTGCTAATTACAGTAAAATAAGGAAATTGTCTGACTTCAGATACCTTCAGCAATATTGCTGCACGAATGCATAAACATTCGAAGGTTAGAAGGGGACCAATCTCATCCCTGTAACCGTCCAAGACTTCATTACAAGCTTCTATCCCATAATAAAAGTTGGAATCCTCTTTCAAAGACTTCACTGCCGTCTGAATCAATTTTTTGCACTTTTCTAGCTGAAGAAAGGAGGAAACAATGTTTATTAAAATATGCCTCTAAAGAAAGAGAGAACAAAATGTAGTTTTTAATCAATTCAGCCAGGAGGCAGGAAATCAGGGAGGGGTAAAGAAGGAAGAATAACCTTGGTAGCTGGAATTCTTTTCGATGAAGACCCATTCAAAAAGGTTCCACTAACTGATGATTGCAAATCGATTCCGTTGAGCAAGGGAGCAAAATTCATCAGGTTTGACACATCTCCGGAGGTATATGAAATAGAACTTCCATATGCTACAAGGAATTAAAGGCTTCATAAATCACAATTCAATAACATAACAAGATCTTCGAGTATGACTTATCTTAAACTTTCAACCGCACAGAATGTAATATCTCAAAAGGTAGCAGAAAATCAAGTTACTTTCAACTCACAGTCACTTTCAGATATTAAATACAAGTGATTTGCAGCAAGTTGACAAGGCTAAAATTATTTGTCAATTAATCCTTGAAAGATATCCAGAACAACTCACATGAGTGCTCATGCACAAAGAATTACTTTTTTAAGTTTAAGAAAAAATCAGATACACAAATGTTGCAACAACCATCCAAGATGGTATTAAAACACAAGTACAGTGAACCCGAGGTCAGTTTACCATTTACCAAAAGAAAGGACCACATTTAACAACCAATCAAAAGAAGAAAAATACAACTAAGTTTGCTCTCCCTCAATGAGGTTGCCACTTTGACAAGGATGAAGCGACCCAGACATATCACATGCTTATTTTATAATATTATTAGTCTGTTGTTCATTATATACTTTATTAAAAATGTACATCTTCTTTATTTTCTTCTTTCCTCCAAAAAGCTTATCTTTCAAACTTGTTAAATTTCTAATAAAAGTTGGCTTCAGGAAGAGGAGGGGAGTAGCAGAGGAACATAGTATAAAAAATTGACATATTGAATAAGTGAAATGTCTAACAGAATTCCTCAAGTACTCGAACCAAAAATAGCTAATAATGCACATGTTAGATTCAACACACATCTCAGGGATTTCAAAAACTAAAGGTACAACCATACGAGGTAACAGAGGAAACAGAATCAATAACAAACATATCTATTATACGAAAGAATATAACTGAAGTTATGTACCAGGATTCACATCCATCAAGTACAAATGTTCTCCACTATAGCTAAGCAAAACCTCTTGTCCATTGGGACTAAATGCGACATGAGTCAGATGCAAGCTAGAACGTCCCTGAGGAAAAAGAGAGAAAAATTCAGCAGCTTCCATATTCGAACCCACGTGATATGCCACAATCATGAAAAATAAATTGCTCATTCTTGGTTCCAAGCAGTGACAGTGACCAGTCAGAGCAAAAGATTAATAGGCGATACATATATATACACAGAGAACTACGAGGAATCGCTATTAAGTGGATACAAAGTAACTTTGCTTGGTAAGAAATTCAGCAGAAATATATATTCATTGTAAAATTCAGCCGAGTAGATGAACCAATTTGCATGCTACTGTTACATGGTGTCTGGGCCAGCTTGAACTCATCTGGATTACTCCACAGGGAACTTGATACCTTCCACCAGCCTAAATTGCGCGGACTCTTCACTTTCATTGCCGCACCCGTGTCGGATACTCCAAAAATGCACTACTTTTGGAGTGTCCGACACGCTAATATCGAAGAGTCCGAGCAACATAGCCACCAGCACAGGTACCGGGTAACTCAATCCACCAATGCTTGGATAGTTAGGAAGAAATCACCTACTCCCTCCGTCCTATTTTATACGAGGGTGTTTAACTGGGCACGAAGTTTTTAAAATAAAGGAAGACTTTTGAAACTTGTGGTCTAAAACAAACAATAAAAAATTGTGTGATTAGAAATCATTTCATTAAGGCTAAAAAGGTAAATTTAAAGTTGAATTATTACTAAATATAGAAAGGTGTCATTCTTTTTGGGACTGCCTAAAAAGGAAAGAGTGTCATATCAATCGGGACGGAGGGAGTAGTATTTTTGCCTCCGCTGGGAACTGAACCTTAGACCTCATGATTCTCAACCCATTTCATTAACCACTAGGCCATGCCCTTGGGTGTGTTGCATTTCACCTACACAGACATATTACCTTTTTTTTAATCTTTGCTTCATTCTAGTCCTGCCGGAAGATTAGCCTGCATTGAAGTTACCCCCTCCCCATTTTTATTATCATTGTGGGAGGACCCCTTCCCCATTTGTAGAGGAGGAGGCCCCAAGGAAAAAAATCAGGTAACCATAGTTAAATTTTGAGATGGTTGACAGCAGAAAAAACCATGTCTATCAGAAGTGGATTAACCAAGTTTTAATAGTCAGGTTCTGCAGAGAAAACCATGTGATCCTATTCCAGACTAGACTAGACAAGTTCCTTGCAGGAACTTCTCAATGATTTCTTGTTTTATGAAGTCAAGAGAAAAGGTCACGAGGAGGACATCTTCAGTGCAAGCAGCTGCGAATTTCAAGTGTGAAAATGAGATGAGGTGTTCCCCATGATCTACTGAAACCACTGCACTCCTAATGATAGAGAAATAATAGAACTTCTAGCCAGCAAAACTGTTAGCAGACTCTAAAGTGAGATAATGCAGAAACTGAAGTCGAAACTAACACAATCAGAAAGATGCATTGGGCAGAAATAGCTGACACAAGGTGGAGGTGGCAGCTTTTTCTGACTCGAGGATAATGGAGGTAGCATTCTCCTATCATACAACCGAGCAAAAGCATCACTGCAAAAAAAGTAAATTGCAGATCAGAAAACCAGCAGTATCACCTCGAATATACCCTTACTTCAATAGACTAGTAAAGATAACTACACCTTCCACCAACAATAAGCAAATGAGGCCTCGTGGAGCTAATATCACATGACTTCAGACCAAACAACTGTTTAGGAGGATCAGCTAATGATTTCTTAGCTCCACAGCGTAAGTCAAGCTGGCATCAGGGACCAAACATATGGAAATGCAACTGTTTAGATACACCACAGCTTAAGACAGAGTTCATAACGTTCATATCAATTCACTTGAATAAAAAAAACGAGTACTTAGAAATATTAACATCAACCACTCGAGAAAAAAACCAGATGCTTCAATAGGAGAAGTTATGGTTATAGAACAAATGTAAAAACCAATACTAATCATAGCAAACTATTTGCGTTGATAGCTAAAGCTTCAGGCTAGCCAAGGAAAAATTAGTAGAGCACATAACACAATTGCTTTTGCCAAAATTGCAAAAAAGCATTCCTAAAGCACATCATGATTATGTCAAAAAAAAGGGAAAACACAATTTTGATGAAGCAGTCGTAACTCGATCTTCTTATAAAAGAGAAGGGGGACTTTTAGCCTTTTGATGAAACATGAAATATATTCTTCATAATGTAGAGTGAGTTAAGACTAACAAGTATATTACGGCATTCTTGACGAGAAGAACCAGCTGGGGGACAAGACGCACCCTCCCGAAAGTCATGCTGCCTCACAGTCCCATCTTCACTGGCACTCCATACTACATGAGGATTCCCAACTTCAACCTATAGTCAGAAATAGCAGCATATATATAAAGAGGAAGGAAATAAAATCCACATAAATACTTGATTATTACTATAAAAATATTTCACTGCTGCCTGAACACCTACAGCTAATTTTTTTACCCTCCTGGTATGACATTGAAATAGTGCCGATGGAGTCACAGCATTGTCTTCACAGCCTCTTCCCTTTAGATGAGACAAACGGAAAAGACGAACCTGCCATAGAAAGTAAATGTGAAAAGAGCATAAATTTCTGGAGAAAAAACACCCAAAGCAAGTGAACAGCATCATTGTATAAACACACAAAAGTTGGTGCTTCAAGAAACTACTTCAGCATCTCCTGCTCCGGAAACAACTAGATCATCAGAGGTTTCTGGAACAAACTTCGTGCAGAATATGTTGGCAGTGTGACCGGTCTCAATGGAATGCAAAAGTTTGTGGCTTGAGTAACTCCAGATATTCATCTGCAGAAAATAAATTTTTCGTTACTTAGA
The DNA here is from genome assembly GCA_034509755.1 of Anisodus tanguticus. NCBI lineage: Eukaryota > Viridiplantae > Streptophyta > Magnoliopsida > Solanales > Solanaceae > Anisodus > Anisodus tanguticus. Next base: position 9,616,689 of record CM067553.1, on the reverse strand, counting down.
TTAGTGCATAAAACACAAGATGTAGGACGTCAAATATCAGCTGAACCAAGGAATGCAATACAGATACGGTAACCACAGTTGTGGAATATAATTAAGCAAGGGGGCCCAAAATTAACCAGCAAAGTGCAAAAGAAATTGTGAAAAATTGCTCACAAGATTCTCAACCAGTTCTCTCACAAACTGTTCCATCTTCAAGTCACATTTAAGAGCTGTTGCCAGAGTACTCCCAGCAGACTCCAGGTAACCCTTGCTTTAATTTCTTGTGTCAGTAATAGCTCTTCATTTATTTTAATCTAGATGTAACAAAGCATCTCCGAAGATTCATATTTCATCTTAAGTTTAAGTTTATACGAGAACTTTCTTTTACTCGCCCATCTCTGTGGTTAGATTTGAAGAACAGAATAGTTCTCTATCTCAAATCTTATCATTTTACTGCTAGATTAATGGTGGTACTTAAAACTCCCTTCACAGGAATCTATTTGTGTTGGCTCTACCACGCACGAACAGAACTCGAAATAATTGTTACAGCACAATTCGTGGTGGTCTTCAATTTCAAAGATGCGGGATCATCCAGTAGCCACGGCATCATAAGGAGAAAAACTAGTACGTGCAGTACTTCAAATCTGTTTCTCATTATGAGTGCCATTTGCAAGTTATGGATGAATATAGAGATGGATCATCCACCTTGTGGGAGAACCATGAAAAATACCAGAAAGAAAAGAATTACCAAGTGAAGAAAGCTAGTGCTCATCCTAAAAGTATAATCAAGAAATAAACTTCACCGCTTGTCGAGCGAGATTCTGTATTCACCCATCTACCAGATTTTCGAATCCATGGTAAGAGTAGCTCTCCCTTTTCCCAAGGCGAAACAACATGTAAAATGGAGCAGGCATAAACTGAGTTTTTAATTTAATGCCAGAAATATAGTAAACGCCAACATCTTTCTCACTTGAGATTACTACTACAACATACCCAGTGTAATCCCACTAGTGGTGTCTGGAGGGTAGTGTATACGCAGACCTTACCCCTACCTTGGGAGGTAGAGAAGTTATTTCTGATAGAATCTCGGCACACTTGAGATCACTATAATACCAAATTCCTCAGAAAGCATGCCAGTCACTACCAGGTAGAGTATCATGATTGAAAGGAAAAAATTTCTAAAGCAAGTCACCAACATGTTGTTAGAAGGACAGAGTTAGCTCTAAGCCTACCAGAAGTATCATCAATGGATTGAGATTAACAAGTAATAGAAAAGTTAATTAATTGTTGCAGTGCATCAGGCATAATTACAGGTTGTGCAATCTCTCCATTGTGTCTAGCATTGCATCTACCTCATGTACAATAACCAGATTGCACCCAAAGGTAACAAAAAATTACATATCTGTTTAAGAATATCAGAAATATATTATTCGCCGTCGACCGGAACCCTTCTTTTCTTTCTTCCCTTTCTGGTAGTGTCCTTCTCCGACATCGCCGGCGACCGGAACCCTAGCCGCGTACAGGATTTTACCCAGGTACCATCTTTTGAGGCCAACGCTCGGGAGTGCAGGCCGGACCCAACAGTTATCAGCGGGCGAAACCACTGCCAGCGTCGCCGCCACAGACCAGGTTCTATCGTTCCTTTTTTTTTATGTATTTTAGTTTCTGGATATCCATTAACGTCGTGCTGCGTACTGATTTCTGTTTGGGAATCCTGTCTGTTGACTGAATTCTTCTGTCACAGTGAATATCTATTGTGGATATTCTTCTCTCTCCCCTCTTCTCCCCAACGGTAAGAAAGCTAACCCCCCAAAGCTTACCCTCCCCCCACCACCACCGCACGCCACGCCTCTCCGACCAGCCTTCACCGGCGATCGGCGATCAGGGATCAGATTTCCTCTCTCCCCCACTCTTCTTTCGCCAGCGGACAACACTGCTCCGACCAGGTACACTTTGCCGTCGACCTATTTCCGGCCAGATCTGTAAGTTTTCCGGCCAGACCTGTCTCCTCCCCCTCCTCTCTTCTTTTTTTCTTCTCTTTCTCTTCATTTCGTTTCTTTTCTCCTCTACTCTGCCACCAGAAACCCCTCTACAGTAGGTTTTCGGTCAAGTCTGCACAGGTACCCACATTTTCCAGTAGATTCCGGTGGTGAACAGTAGTTTCCGACTTCCGGCGGTGAACAGTAGTCTCCAACAGTGAAGTTCTTCCGGGAACAGGTTCTATCCGCCTGGAGTTGGTACCTCCAATTGCCCTTATTGATTTTCTGTCGTTCATCTTTGTTGTTAAATTTATCTATTACGCCTTGCTGAATCTTGACATTACATTCTTGTCCTTTGTTTATCATTTGGTCTGTAGAAGCCTGACTTACCTCTAGATTCTTGCTAACTTGTGCTTTAGTATTGGTTCCCGTGTGTGTTAGCAGTTAACCTTTGACTAGTATTTTTTTTGCTCTAGTGGCTTTGGAGAATAATGGTAGACTAGGGTCATGTTCACGGTCGGGGACGGGGGCGAGGGTTAGGGGGTAAGTGGATTAAGGGAGATGCTAGGCTGAGAATAGGATCTTGGAACATTGGGACTTTAACGGGGAAGTCCATAGAGCTAGTTAAGATTCTTAAGAGGATTAATATAGCATGTGTCCAGGAGACCAAATGGGTAGGACTTAAGGCTAAGGATGTGGACGGGTATAAGTTATGGTTCTCGGGTAGGTCGAGATATAGGAATGGGGTAGGCATTTTAGTAGACAGCGAGCTAAGAGATCAGGTGGTAGAGGTTACGAGGGTCAATGACAGGATGATGACGATTAAGTTGGTAGTTGAGGGTTCACTATGAACATTATTAGTACTTGCGCGTCGCAGGTGGGCTTGGACGAGGGGGAGAAGAGGCACTTTTGGGAGGATTTAGACGAGGTGGTGGGAGGTATACCACCCACTGAGAAGTTATTTGTAGGAGGGAATTTCAATGGACATATCGGTCACTTCAGGGGGTTATGACGACGTGCATGGAGGCTTTGGCCTCGGGGACAGGAACGGGAGAGGCGTCTCACTTTTGGAGTTCGCTAAAGCTTTTGGGATGGTGATAGTCAATTCGAGGTTCCTAAAGAAGGAGGAGCACTTAGTGACTTTCCGTAGTTCGGTGGCTAAGACTTAGATAAATTTTTTGCTCCTTAGGAAGGTTGACAACGGTCTTTGTAAAGACTTCAAGGTTATTCCGAGTGTGTATCTTACAACCCGACAAGCTTTTGGTGATGGATTCATCAAGATGGAGAAGAAGAGGAGGGTTGTAGATGACAGGCTAAGAATCAAATGGGGAGTTTGTCCATGGTTAGTGTAAAGGAGATTGGGGAGATGTTGATGGCCGCGGGGGCTTGGGGGAGTAGTGGGGATGCGACCGGTATGTGGGACAGGACGGCCAGTTGCATTCGGGAGGTAGCTAGAGAAGTGCTAGAGGTCTCGCGGGGTAGCCGTGGTGGGTATCGAGGGGAATGATAAAGTTTAAGAGAAGGTGAAAGCAAAGAAAGTGGCGTATGCAAAATTAGTAGAAAGCAAAGATGAGGTGGAGAAGTGGACGAATAGGGAATTATATAAGATGGTGAGGAAGGAGCCAAAGCTAGCAGTTATGGCGGCAAAAACGGCGGCTTTTGAACTTATGTATGTGGAATTAGAGAAAAAAAACGGGGATAAGAAGTTGTACAGACTAGTCAAGGCGACGGAGAGGAGGACCGTGACTTGGATCACGTGAGGTGCATCAAGGACGAGGACGGCAAAGTACTGGCGGAGGACGCACGTATTAGATGGAGGTGACAATCTTACTTCCATAAACTCTTGAACGAAGAAGGAAATAAAGACATTGTGCTGGGAGATCTGGAGCAATCCGACAGGTACCGGGATTTTGGATATTGTAGAAGTATTAAGGTTGAGGAGGTTAAGGGTGTTGTTCGCAGGATGCAAAGGGGACGAGCAACCGGGCCTGATGAGATCCGGTTGAATTTTGAAAGAGCGCAGGCAGGATAGGTTTAGAGTGGCTCACTGAGTTGTTTAATGTCATTTTTAAGACTGCAAAAATGCATGAAAAATGGAGGTGGAGTATAATGATTCCTTTATACAAGAACAAATGTGACATACAGTTGCAATAACTATAGGGGTATCAAACTGCTAAGCCACACTATGAAAGTTTGGGAAAGGGTCGTGGAGATGAGGGTGAAAAGAGGTATGTCTATTTCCGAGAACCAGTTTGGATTCATGCTGGGACATTCGACTACAGAAGTCATTCATCTTATTAGGAGGTTGGTGGAACAGTATAGAGAGAAAGAGAGGCTTACATATGGTTTTCATCGACCTCAAAAAGGCATACGACAGTCCCTAAGGAGGTTCTATGGAGATGTTTGGAGGTTAGAGGAGTACTTGTGGCGTACACTAGGGTGATCAAGGATATTTATGATGGAGACAAGACCAAGGTACGGACAGTAGGAGGAGACTCGGAGTACTTTCCAGTGATGAAGGGGCTGCACCAGGGATCAACTCTTAGCCCATTATTATTTGCCTTGGTGATGGATGGACTGACGTGACAAATTCAAGGGGAAGTGTCATGGTGTATGTTATTCGCAGATGACATAATCCTGATTGACGAGACTCGCAACGGCGTGAACGCTAAGCTGGAGGTTTGGAGACGGACTCTGGAGTCTAAAGGTTCAGGCTGAGTAGGACCAAGACAGAATACTTGAAGTGCAAATTCAGTAACTGGAGCGATCATAAGATAGGCGTGGAGGTGAGACTTGGTACTCAGGTCATTCCAAATAAAGAAAGCTTCAAGTATCTCGGGTCTATTATAAGGGAATTGAGAGATTGATGATGATGTCACACATCGTATTGGGGCAGAGTGGATGAAATAGAGGCTCGCATCGGGAGTCTTGTGCGATAAAAAGGTTCCACCAAAACTTAAGGCAAGTTCTATAGGATGGTGGTTAGACCGACTATGTTGTATGGGGCGGAGTGTTAGTCAGTCAAGACTTCGCATATCCAAAAGATGAAAGTTGCGGAGATGAAGATGCTGAGATGGATGTGTGGACATACAAGGAGGGATATGATTAAAAATGATGATATCCGGGACAGAGTGAGAGTGGCCTCGGTGGAGGATAAGATGCGGGAAGCGAGGTTGAGATGGTTCGGGCATGTGCAGAGGAGAGGCACAAATGCCCCAGTGCGGAGGTGTGAGAGATTGGCTATGGACGAGTTCATGAAGGGTAGAGGTAGGCCGAAGAAGTATTGGGGAGAGGTGATTAGACGAAATATGGCGCAGGTGCAACTTACTAAGGACATAACCTTAGATAGGGGGTTGTGGAGGACACAGATTAGGGTAGTATGTAGTTGAGCGTAGTCCTACTTACGCTTACATACTGGTAGTTGTAGTGTTATTATTGTAGTCCTGCTTAGCCTATCATACTAGTAGGCGCAGTATTGTTTTATAGTCCATGTCCTTTGATTTCTGTTGCTGTATGTTCTTTTGTGTACTTTGTTTATCTTATTTACATGCGTTAGTTACTGCTCCTTTTTTCAGAATGTTTTATCATGGTTCATTCTCTTTTGTTACTCTCATTTTCATACTGCTTTAAATTTCTTGTCCGGGTCCGACTTTTTCTCTTGCTTTGCTTGTGCTTATGCTTTTTCTTGAGCCGAGGTTCTTTCGGAAACATCCTCTCTACTTACCAAGGTAGAGGTAACGTCTGCGTACATTCTACCCTCCTCATACCCCACGTTGTGGGACTTCACTGGGTATGTTGTTGTTGTTGTTATTCTTCGTATGATATTGCACTTTATTCTGCTTCAAGCTTCTGCATCTTGCTTCTCTCTGAACTGGGCTGCTATTTAAATGAAAATCTATAAGTGATCAAGAGAAATAAAGACCATCTGATTTGAAATGGTTCTCCTAAGTCTTACAGTTATTGTTTACAACCTTAGTAATCAAAACGACTTTGGTCGAACTGGCCAAAATGAACAGATTGATTCAGGAAGCCCATTTGGGATATTCAAGCTACAATTGTAACATGAACCTCAGATAAGTCAGCTGCTTTTACTGTCAATGGAGCTCAAACTGCTTTAAAAACAGAGCAAGAAATTATTTCCCCATAAACCCATGTATTTTTATGGTGAAAACGTACAGGAAAAGTTTGACATTCTCTTTTTTGTGAACATCACAATCAGAAACAAAGAGAAATCAGTCCGAAGGAAGTCTATCCCAATCCTTTTAGAAGAAGTAACTAACCTCGGTTGTGCAACAAGAAGAACAGGTTTTAAAAAAAGTCAAAGAACCATATACAGTTGAAGCATCTCCCTAAACTATTACACGAAACAACTAGGTATGTAGTCACTGGCGACTTGCACTATCGACATTAAAAGTAAATTATCATGCATTTGCGTAACCAAGGATGCCCTTATGGTAACTTAGCAAACTTAATTTACTAAGAAAAAATGTTTTCTTTTTTTTATGATCGGTAAGAATAAATGTTTTCTTTAGTTACCAGTTTCAAAAAAAAAAGAACAAATGTTTACTTTACCAATCAAAAGAAAATGATTTCTCGGTCCCTCTTTTATCTTGGTTGCACTTTTGGTCCTTCAATTACGACATCATGCACTTGGCTTCAATTTATCGAGCTTTGCAGATTTCAGTCAATAATAAACGAACTAGCTAATTCTAGCAATTCAGTTACAACTCTACCTCTTGCGGAGGGGCATGTTTGTCTTTAGGTCTCATATGCAAAGCAGCATGTAACTTTGAAAAGGAACATTAAGTAGTAAATTTACAGTTTCCTCTAGAAATGAGCCCCCTCTAAAAAATGGTACGCAAGCATCACCTAGGTCATTGATTATTATAGCTGACAGTTTAGTTGGTTAGGTCTGTTTAAATTAGAAAAATAGTAATGTCTCACAAATCGAAGGTTAAATATGAGCAACAGCAAATAATAGGACAAAATTAAAAATACAGGATACCAAAGGGAGCAAAACTATATCTTGCTCTAAATTATTCCTTCTCCCTAAATTTTTTGATTCTGAGTTCCAACTGTTCCCTCAAGTGTTCTGTGTTCTTGATTTTATAGGGAAACAAATTTGCTAAGGTCAACTGAACATATCAGATATTGTATGATGGACCATCTTTAAATGGAAAGGTAGACTATTGTGCTGATGAAAATGTGTCAAGATGCAGAAGTGTCTCCTCCAGTACTATTATCAAGTCAACTCTATCCGAGACAACCCTCCCTGTAATGCTAACAAAGAACCACAAGGTTGATAATGCTAACAAAGATTGTAGCCTCTTGGTTTGCTTTACAGATAATTAGCAAATAAACAATCTCAAAGTTATTATTGACTTGTTACCACTTGATTGTATTACGCAAACATCACAATGAGCAGAATCATCAAAGACATCATAAAAAGTAGTATTCAACAAGCAACAAATCCACAGCCAAAACAACTTATGAGGGTCTCATGGTAAACACTAAGTAGAACTTCTGTCTGTCCAAGTCAGTCACCAATGTTTTCACACTTTGGAAAAGAATCTCAATAGACTTAAGAAAACTACAAAAAAAAATCAATATAAAACGTACTCAAGAGTTTCAAATGACTACTAATAGACAACAATCTGTCTCCAAGACAGGGCTGAGAAAAGTATAATGAACACATACACACACACACGTCCATGAGAGTTCTTATATCTGGCTATCTAGCAGACTCTAGAAGCCAACCCAACTATCACATTGAGAAACTTAGTTCAGCTAAAACAGAAGAATAAAGGAGCAAGAGGCATAGAGAGTATCATACTCTTGTATCATCTGATCCAGATATCAAAAGGGATCCTTTTGAGTTCCAAGCTATCGCATTTACACAACTCTGATGCCCCTGTTACGCAATGAACAAACCTTGAGACTGTAAGCGCACACATATATACATGAGCCAACAAAATATTATCAAACAGAAGTCCAATGAGCAACTAACAGCATTTCTTAAGAGGTTAATAAATCTACACATGATGTTTGTTGACCGGAAGAAAATGTATGATAGTACCAACAAAGGTCCTTTGGTGGGTGGGTGTTGGAGAAAAAGGAATTCGTATAGATATGTAAATGTCATAAAAGACATGTATAAAGGAGACGTTACCGGCATTAGAACAGTAGTAGGAGATACAACAAAGTTCCCCATAACTGTTGGTTTACATCAAGGATCAGGATAGAACCGTACTTGTTTACCCTAATTATGGATGAATTAACTAACACAATACACGATGAGGTCCCATGGTGTAAGCTATTTGCTAGCGATATTGTACTAATTGATGAAACCAGTGACGGCGTCAATCAAAAGCTTGAAATATGGGGAAGCACTCTAGAGAATAAGGGCCTTAGGATAAATAGAAGACAGACTGAATATGTGTACTGCAAGTTTAGTCAGCATAACAACAGTGAACTTGGTGTGAGATTAGATGGGGTTGTGGTGTCTAAATACAAATAATTCAAATATCTAGTCTTGTTTTAGGAGAATGGAATAATAGATGAGGGTGTTAAACATGGGATCAAAATAGGATGGTTGAAATGGTAAAGTGTTTATGGGATGTTAAGTGATAAAAGGATGCCTACCGAAGTGAAAGATACGTTATTTAAAACTTTATAAGACAACTATGTTATATGAGGAGGAACGTTGAGCCTCTAAAGTCCAACACATCCAAAAGATGATAACGTGGAGATACGACTGCTAAGATGAATGTGAAGTAATACAAGATTAGACATGATTAAAAACGACCACATTCACCAAAAGGTGCAAGTAGCACATATGAGGAAATGCATGTACTGCGTCGACCACCAGATACACTGGTCCATCGGTGTGAAACCATAGTGAATGAAGGTGTTACAAAAGCAACGAGGTAGAAGGACATTGTGTTGAATGATCTACAATCTCTTGGAATCCATGCAGAGTTAGCGAAAGATAGGACATAGTGAAAGGAAAAAATCTATATAAGCGATATCAATTAGTTGAGATCATGTTTCAGTTATTATGTTAAAACGATTACTTTAGGTTTGTTTCCTAAGAGTTTTTTATCCCTATAATAGATTTTATACCCGGTAGAAAACTTCTAGTACTTTTTATTTTTATTTAGCATAAAGTTGGCCTGAGATGAATTTAATTGGATAAACATGGTCTGTGAAGATTGATACAGCCGGCCCCAATTTCAAGCAGTGGAAACAGCCTCTTGCAGAAATGTGAGGTAAGACTGCGTACAATAGACCCTTGTGGTCCGGCCCTTCCCCGGACCCCGCACATAGCGGGAGCTTAGTGCACCGGGCTGCCTTTTTTTTTCGAGGCATAATAGTTGTTGTTTCTGTGGACATTACCAACACACCTCTGATCTGACAATTTTCTTCACATACATCGAGGACCAGAAGCAGACAAATCCCTTGAATGTGCGCAGCATTTCAAGTCTGGATCCTGATACCCCTTTTTTACAGTGAAATTCGATGTTAGGTTTATTATTATTATACTGCATAGTGTAAATTGAAAAAAAAAAAGGATGAAAGATATAGAAGATCAGAACCTTTTTTGAAACTGGATATAGAAGACCAGAACTTTATTGCTAAAGTCTGGAAGGAATTATAATACGGATGCATAATGGGTTGCTTATAAAAATACCTTTCTTTAGAAGCATTTGTAAAAACATTTTAACTAGAACCATTCATCGCAAATACTAATTTCCCTATCCATCACTTCTACTTTATATTTTTTCCAACTTGACATGACATCTCTTTCAAGTTTCAACTAACTGTGTCAGTTTGTCACACTTCAAACAATTAATTAAACTGCTCCTTAACCAACTCAACACATCAAACTGAGGCATTTTTTTGATGGGGTGTATGCAAGTAAGGTGAAATTTCCCATCGTTGACCAAAATTTCACATATTGTTCTAGCATCTTGAAATATTAAAATTTGTATTCTGCTCAGGTTTTACATGCATAAACTTTATTGAAAAGGAGAACCATTCAATGCCAATAAATAAGAAAAAAGCGCCTACTTATGCAAATGAAAAAAAATACCACTTACATGGGCTGCACTTGAAAAAAAGGTAAATAGTTGACAACCTCAACTAGTTGCTCTCTAGTGAAGGCATAGGATGAGAATTTTAATGACTATCTTTTGCAATAAACAAGATAAACAACGTTTTTAATCTCTCACCCGACTCTCAACAGAGAGATACCCAAGTTTGCAAAATAAAAGGTCAGATAAAAGATACTATGAGATAAACAACTTAATAATATGCGCCATAGTATAGAGACCCTTAAGGCACTCACCTCTAGTTCTCTTTCTAAGGCCATTCTTTCCACCAAAGAGGAGTGCATTTGTAATCCCTGACTGGAGTCCTATAAAGAATAGAAACCCAAGCAGAATATAGTTGTGAGACAAAATAAGCAGAAGTAATGAGCTTAAAAGCACCAGAGAGAACCTTATTAGTAATCCAAATCATTAAGCAACTGAAGCTTTGCTGGTCTCATATACAGGAACGAACGAAGAAATATATTTCCAGTGGCTGTGAAGGCATTTGATAAATTTTCAAAAAGAATAACAAGTGTGTAGCTGCCCCAAGTCAAATCAAAGTCGTTATCTGTAAGCTCTTGTGATGGTTTTGGCTTGGGTTTCTCAAAATTTAACAATACTGGATTGAGTAAAGGGCAGCCCGGTGCACTAAGCTCCCGCTATGCGCGGGGTCCGGAGAAGGGCTGGACCACAACTTACCTTGCATTTCTGCAAGAGGCTGTTTCCACAGTTTGAACCCGTGACCTCCAGGTCACATGGCAACAACTTTACCAGTTACTCCCAGGCTCCCCTTCCAATACTGGATTGAGTAAAGCAAATACATTTGGTTTTCACTAATTTAGTTTAGATTTTTAGTCGACAGGAAATGGTTCTCTTCTGTTTATTTTTCAACTTAATTCCTTCTTTTTTTGTAGTAGTAATAGGGCACAATTAATAAAACGAGGGCTGTGATTCACTTTTCTTGTTTCCATTGTCAGAATTGATATAAATATGTTGATCTACTTGTACTCTTCTTTGCATTACTTTTGGCTTGAAATGCATGTGCACATATTTCAGGAAAAAAAACAATCACTTCTCGCTAATTAAAATTGGTGAAAGATTAAAGTAAAATAATATGTTCAGGAATCATCCATCAAAAGGCGTTAAAAGGCGTGTAAGGCTGTAACTGCTTAATTTACACTCGGCATAAAGGCGTGCTTGTTATAATGAAATGTTTCTTTGAGAAATATATTCCTCAAGGAAAAAAAAGGTCCTTGTTTGGTTACCTTCAATTTTGGAAAATGTTTTCTCCAAAAAAAAGTATTTTCCGTTAAAAAAGGAAATGATCTGCCTCTCATGAACAGAAGTGATTTTCCTTACAAATATCTCAACTCATGATCCAAAGTTGCTTCAATATAACATTGTAGTAGGTAGTACTTTAATACTAGAAAATATTATCAAAAAATATTATCTTCATACCTTGTGCAATTACCAAATGCGGCCAACTTTTACATCTGATCAAACAGTGGAAAATAGAACAAAAAATAATTTCCCAAAAAAACTAGTTTCTTTGTTAGTAAAACATTTTCCTTCATACCAAACTCATAACTTCAAAACCGACCACCGGTAAGGGCTTTAAGAAGAGCTTCATTAGATTTATGGGGGGGAAATGTAGATTGTTCTTGCAAATATTTTGGGTTCCAACAGCCCACACGAAGCCATCTACATCCCTAAGGGTTGGCTTACTTGATTCAATCTACGCTGCTTCAAAAGCACTACATGAATTTTCAGGATATCCTCATTTTTTCTTTGTTGATTTGTATTTCTAGGGTATCATAATCAGTTCAATCTAGTACAACTAGACTGATCTTTGCCATTGGAATATATACTCCTTGCTCATTATAAATTGTGTATTTTTTTTTCCTTGCCAGCACAATTCAGCATCATTGCTCTACTATTCCCAAATTAAATACTAAACAACGCAAATAAAGTTTCTCCTCTCCCTTCCAAATTTAAGTTGGTCTAGTGAGGCCAACCATGAAAATCACTAAAAAGTCAGCCTTATAGTTGTCCCGAATTATAATATCAAATAAGAGATGGTCCAATATGAGTGAGGGCATGAGTAATGAGCATAGGCTGAGCTAGGCTACCGGAAGGTGCTTCGTCGTAAATTACACTACATATACAAGGTCAAAAACTCTTCGATTTCTGTTACCGCCTGTGTTTTTGAGCTTCGGTTAATCGCATTATTTCATTGTTGTTACCGTTCTTTCTTATGAATAATATCTACTGCTTTCTATTTCGCACTGTTTTGTTGTTGTTACTACTTTTATTTCTGTATTCCCTTTTTCATACTTCTTTGAAATGCTTTACTTATGCCGAGGGTCTACCGGCAACAACCTCTCAACATCTCGAGGTAGGGTTAAGGTCTGCGTACACTCTACCCTCCCCGGACTCACCTGTGGAATTATTATCACACCCCAACCTTGGGGATGTGGCCGGCACCCGGTGCCTTACCGGCCCAAGCGTACCACATCTAAGAATCATAACCTGAACGTACAGAAGGTCGGGGCCGAAAAGGCCGCCATGAGATAATCTTAATGAAATCAAGGAACCATATACAACTGAATATCCCAATGAGACATGCATATATATATATACATAAGGGCCGACAAGGCCATCCAAAACATCTATACACAGGACATAAGTCTACAAGCCTCTAAGAGTGTCATAAACGTCATAAGGTCGAGACAGGACCCGCCATACCCATAACATATATATACAATCATACCGACATGCCATACTCTGAACATACAGAACATTTGGGCCACGAGGCCGCGACATATCCAATCCATAGACAGAACAATAATAACTCAGAGGCCGACATGACCACATAATGACCATTAAAAGGGTCATCTGGACATACAACATGAAAAGGTGAGCAGCCCAAAACAAATATAAGTACGGGTCAACTGACCAACAGAGAGGTCGGCAAGGCCATACATGATAATTAGACATACAACCCAAGCGTACAAGCCTCTAAGAGTATCATATCTGACTAAAAGGTCGGAACAGGACCGGCCATACCCAAAATGCATAAACTGTCATGAAGATCTAGTCTGCTGACCCTACAGCTGCAGCTTGCCACTACTTTGTAATCCACTGTAGTCACCAACTATCTTGGCCCTCTTGGCCTGCCCCTCATTCTCATCTGGGTCAAATCCTGTAAATACCGTCAGTTCCTGACCAATGAACTCCCGAGGCTATGAGCTCCCTGGCCCTTCATGGGATTTATCACTATCAGATGCTCTAGGGTGGCGTCGCGCTCAGGAGGCAACCAATTCTGTCAATACATGCACCGCGCTCCTAACCTCCTGATCAGATGGAGCCGGAGGTGGAACTGGTGATACGGGAGCTTCCCTCAGCTCCTCTAGTACTAACGAAGTCGAAGATACCTGAAAAGGTGACTTACTTGATATCAAAGCAGATCTATCTTAGGGAGTCTACAAATAGTGTCTACTAGAGTCTTGTTTATGGATATGTTGTGTACGACATTTCTAAAGATGAGCCTACGGGGCATTTAGGAGTTGGTTACCCTTCTTTCATATCTAAATCGTGTTGTAGAGCTGAGTCATAGGAGATGAGTCTAACATATGTTCTAATGTAGATTGTACAGAGATGTCTTCTTCTAGAAGGGCTATGGCTAGACGAAAGGTTGAAATAGGGTTGAGAGGGTATGCGAGTTATACGCCCTCCATTAAGACAGACCCGTCCGAGGTTTCAAGTGAGTCACCTTCCCAGGCATCTCCGAGAGCTGAGGGAAGCTCCCAGTTCCACCGCCGGCTCCATCTTATCAGGAGGTAAGGAGCGGTTCAAATATTGACACAGTTGGTTGCCTTCCAGGCGCGGCGCCACCCTAGAGCATCTGATAGTGATAGACCTCTTGAAGGGTCAGGGAGCTCACATCCTCGGGAGTTCATTGATCAGGGACCGCCGGTATTTACAGGATTTGACCCAGATAAAGGTAAGGGGTAGGTCAAGAGGGCTAGGATAGTTGGTGACTACAAAGGATAACAAAGTAGTGGCGAGCTGCAGTTCTCCAATCAGCAGACTAGATCTTTACGACAGTTTATGCATTTTGAGTACGGCGGGATCATGTCGTGACCTTTTAGACAGATATGATACTCTTAGAGGCTTGTAGACTTGGGTTGTATTTCTAGTTATCATGTATGGCCTTGCCGGCATCTCTGCTGGTCAGTTGACCCGTACTGTGGCCTTGGCCTTGTCGGACTTATGTATGTATATATGTTTTGGGTTGCTCACCCCTTTCAGGTTGTATGTTCAGATGGCCCTTTTGATGGTCATTATGTGGCCATGTCGGCCTCTATGAGTTATTATCATTCTGTCTATAGATTTGATATGTCACGTCCTCATCAGTCCAGACATTGTATGTTCAGAGTATGGCATTCAAATATGGTTCGCTCGGGCCAGTAACGCCCTGGGTGCCGGCCAGACCCCAAGGTTAGGGTGTGACAAACTAGCTTCTACTAGTGCTACGGGCTTATCGGTGTTGGATTTACATAACTTACATTGGATTTTGGTCTTCAACCAATGGGGATCATCTTTAGAGAGTTTAGGGTGTTTAGGGTCTGGAGAAGGTGAAAATGAGGCTCAAGGTCGAGCCACCGACTTAAATAGCAAGCTAAGTCGGTGGCACCGCCATAGATTCACGGCAGAATCACGAATCGTGAATCCATTTCACTGGCCGTGAATCTCCACCGTGAAATGGCTCTTAACTTTCTAGGTTCGGTCAGTGAAATTGGTCCATCAATCCGATTTTTGATGAACATATTTCCTTCGATTCGTTTAACCTTGAAACCTTACAATACTTCCTCAACACTTATCTAAAACCTTCTTTAACCTTGTAGAGGGATCTTAACCTTTCCTAGCTTACGTTAGTTCGATATCAAAAGTATGGGTTGTAACAATTATATTGGCTATGTTGTTGTTGTATATACAAGGTCAATACTATCTTTTATGTATATATAGTAGATGTTAAATCGTTGACTTCTTCGTATATTTACTTCTGAGTAAAAATCCTAGCTCCACCACCGGTAATAAGGGACTGGTATTCGATGACTCAACATTTTACCCCCTGGAACCTTAGCTAGACAGTTGGAATTACATTCAGAATGTAGCATCTTCAAGGACCACTTCCCTAGCAGACGAACCTCGTAGAGCATATGAGACTAAACTTTACACCACTATTCCCTTTCCTCACATTACAAGGCACAATTATTCACTTGACTAACTGAAACTACAATGAAAAATTATAGCATATGGCATCATCATAACATAGAAATTAACCAATTCGAAGAAGAGATAGAAAACTGACCAGAATTGAAAATAAAAAATAGGTAGTAATTGATAGAATAGATGAGAATTTGAAAGCGTACATGGCGAACGTCGAGGTATCGTTTGTTGATCAAGTTAGTGATGTTGCCGTCATGGAAACAGAGTGATTCCATTGGAAGAAGGTTCTAGAAATCGCACCGTTTGGGAAACCCTAGGTGGTGGATTCGGAGAAGGTGAGAATGACGAGTGTATCTACTACTGGCGATCATCAGAAACCAGTATCGAACACGAAGCAAACAGAACAGAATAGAAGAGAAGAGATGAGTCGATTGTTGTCATACGGCGACGTTTATCTCCACGTCTCACCCACGAACAGTTTTTTTATTATGTCACTCACTTTTTCTGTTTGCCAGTGAAATAAAATGTCAATTTCCATTTGCATCCTTACTTTTTTTCTCCTTTTCTTGTTTTGCATCCTTACAGCACCCTCCGTTCTAATTTAACAGTATGTTTAGCTCTTTTCACGTTCATTAAAAAATATAAAGTATAATTTATTAAGTTATTTATATTTATAAGATATTTTTTAGAATTGAGAAATATTAAAAAGAATTACTTTTTAATGTAAAAGCATAATTAAAAATAATTACTAACTTTAATCTTGAATTTCTAAAATAACACTTATTTTGGAATAATCGCAACAGTTAAAATGAGACTGTGAGATAAAGTATTAAGATTCAGTTATACAGTGAAGAAAAAAACATTTGTATGCACTTGAGAAATAAGAAAAAACTTTATCTATCTCAATAAAATTCTTTTCCATATGCATTCGATATCCAAAACATAGACAGATCGGGGTTTGGATATATAAGATAGGCCCATATCTTGTCAGGCTACATCACAAGTCTCAGCACTAGAAACAAATGCATATGATGCAACTGTTTTTACTTGGTGGATGTCACTAAGATATACAAAAGGAATTGTATATCTCAATAGTATACCATAGATATAATTGTTACAATGTAATTTTAAAGGATGAACTTTATAAATAAGTACAAGCAGGTAGATATTTTATTCCATCTGAGTAACTATTATATTATGTACATTTATTATATATATCATATGAGTTTCATATAGGGTTGAGAAATATTTTTGAATAAATAAAAGAAGTCCTCTATGATATCATCGTGCTATATAAGAGATAATGCAATACCATATTGATATCATAGTTTTTGGGAGCACTCGGGTAAATAGTTTTGGGGACATAAAAGTAAGGGATATTTTCAGGACATAAACGATAACATGTTCATCCAAAAAAAATAGGTGGGTGTTCAGTTTTGACTTTTGAGTCAGCAATCCAAAATTCAACTATTGGTTTAAAAGCAATTGGAAAGTAGATATTTTTTAAGGTAAAAATAATATTTAGATAAAAATACCCTAACTAGAATATTGAACGGTGCTGGAGTTAAAAAATTTCAAGTGCTATTCCAACACAATGTGTTGGAGTACAAAAAGTTTTTAGGACTTAAAAAAATCCATAAAAGATTCATGGTGTTTAAACTTATAAAGGTTTAAACTCCAGGAACGATTCAAGGAGTTTAAACTTATATAGATTCAAACTTTGGGAATATTTCATAAAGTTTGAAATAAGTATGTATCATGAGTGAAATACCAATAACGTTTTAAAATCGGTACCATGAGTATAACAAAATAAATGAATTTAGAAATAGGTATCATGACTGAAATAGATATGTGAAATAAAGTGAAAAGGATTATTTTTCTCACGATACCTCTTTTGAAATTCCATGACTATGTCATGAAGTTCAAGTTTTTCCTTTCGAATTAACTATTTCTTTATTTCATTTGATCGATAAATCAGAAACAAGTTCTTTTGTGCTTCATTAGTATTTATTGTTTTTACAAAAAATAAGTTTAAGGGCCTCTTAAATATAATATGATTTAGCTTTAGGTATAAATTTCATTGAGCCGCTCATGTGCATGTATATAAGCTCTTATAGTAAATATTATAGTCTGGGAACACATACAGTCCTCGTAGTATATTCTTATGTGAATGTTAAAGCTTGTTATTATCTTACATAATAAATGAGACATCATATATGACTTTTACATAACCTTTTAAAGATAAAGTACTAAACATTACCCAAATCATACAAATATCGAAGAAAAACTGAGATGAATGAAATGATTTTGAAAAATCTAATTTTAGCCATACAGAAAATTAACCGAAAAATAGGTGTGATAAAAATTTCTTAAAATAGCCCGCTTAACCAAACTAGTGACATTCCTAATTAAAATGGATCATATCGAGTTAAACTAGGTTTGTCAAATGGACAGCTCAATTCAATTAAGTCAACTCATAACTTAAAAGATCTTTTTTTTTTGTTTAATCATCCGATAGTCGATATTATATTGACTCGTCCAATTCAATTTTTACGCTGCATAGGTACATCTCAACATCTACTATAATATTCAGATGAGTCGAGTCAACTTGAGCTAAACAACGTATGTTGTAGCTCAACCTAACCTAATTCAAACTCCTGCGCTATCTTTTTCATATATTTCTTTCTTGCCAATCGTATATTTTGGGACTCATACATAATCAATCTGATTAATTACCGCACATATAAAAGTTCGGTCCATTTCAACTACCTGCTCCAGTCTATTTTAAAATTTTCGTCAATGTTAGGTACATCTCCCCATTTATCAAAGTTCATTTTCAATGTTTTGACGTTAGCACCATGCACCATATAGGCCCATTTAGTTCTTGGAATTTGCCACTTCGTACTCTGAAAACACAAAACTATAAGATGCTCTAGCCATCTAAACAGTTCAAACAATTCAATTTTTTTTGGAAGCATATTAGTCTATCAACTTAAGTTTTTTTTGACAATTTGTACGAAACCACGAGAATTCGCGTTTTCATTTAAACTGAACCTAACCTCGCCACAAATAGTCGGACAAGATTGTTTATTTATTTATTTTTATAATAATGGTGTCCAGAGTGCGTGCATGTGACTGTTTTACCCTATTTTTACGTTGACCGTTAACTTTGTTAGGATGTATGCTTTGTTATCACTTTTTCGAAAAACTATAATATCTGAATCACCTTGCGCATAGCTCAACTAATTCCGTGAAATATACGTTAGCTTCCACTAGTAGAGGTACCGATTCATCATATCCAACAAGGCTTAGGTGAATAGGAAGAAATCACAATTGCCTCTATTGAATTTTAAACCTAAAACCTCATGCTTTTTAACCGATTTCGATGATCATTGGGTCACACTTCAATATGGAGTTTTTATTTTAACTTATATTATATTGGGGATCACGAAAGAGGAAGATGAGTGAGATACAATTAGAATTGAACTCGCATCTATTACGTGGGATATTCTCACCTATACCACTAGACGTTGAGGTGGGACGAATTCATTTTAAGCAATAATTAAAAGGGAGAATAGATGGACAACCAAAGGAGGCCCCTCGCATGCAGTTGGAATGTTGAAATTTCATCACCCAAATAATGCAAACATGTGACGGGAGAAAAAAAATAATGCAAACATGTGGTCCCCTATCCCCTTTCACCATTGCAATCCATTTACAAAGGAATCATATCAAGACTACACTTTGATCCAAAACGCGTGCATGCCACGTAAAAACATAGGCATAAAGACAACACACACCACCAAACACAGTTACTAATATTCTCCACAATACAAACAAACACCACAACATGATATTACACAAACCACATATATAGTACCAAAAATTTTATACAACCAAGATTCCATATGAAGAAGCTCAAAACTAGTCATGTGTCATACAGTAGCTGCAGTTTCTTGGACATGATATGATATTCTCCAAGTCTTTTTGAAAAGATTTGGCTTGATACATAAAGGGTCAAGATCCATTTCACCTCAGAGAGACGCATTCGCCATGCAATTGCCTGAATGTAATATGAAAAGGAAATGCCCAAGAGGGATTAATGTAACAGGATCAATGAAAAAAAAGAGCAAGAAAGTGAGGTTTGGGACCCGAATTTGCCACCAAGCGTGCATTTAGAACTTTTCCAGGGTCCTACACTGAGGTAACAATTCGCCTTATATCGTTCACACAGACAGCTAACAATTAAACGGGCAAGCAAAAACACATTCCCAAAGGGCATAATCAACTTTTTCTCTTGGGGGTCAAGAAATGAACTCATGATTTACCACCCTTTATGGAAGCATGACTAGAAGTTCCCTCCTTATCTAAAAAGAAGACATGAATACGACACGACCACTGATTTTCAAAGCCACAGCCAATGGTTGGTTCCAACAGAATGATGGAATAAAGACTCTAAAGGAATTCTCCAATCTGGTTTACTTTTGTTTATGGCATATTCTGATCAATCAACCACACTTTGCCATACCATTTAAACTCTAATTCTGCTTATTCAATTGAAATAACCTTTAATAACTCATAATAATATGACCAGGGGCAAGCTGAAGCTCAAAGAGTATCAAGTCTTAGAGACTTGGCTTTCACCTTCAGGGATCTCAAGTAACGGATTGCTTCATCAATAACAACCATCGAGTCTTTTCCCTTCCCTCCGGGGATTATTTCCTGTAAAATGCATATCGTCTCGCGAATTTTATCTTTTCTTAGCCTCTTTTTCCCAGATGGAGAATCCGGTGTTCCTGAATCTAGACCAAGGTCATCCCCGCAACTGGATTGTGCATCATCCTCTAAGTCGGAACACGTATAGGCCGCTTTTGCGGAGGTTGCAGTATCCCTGAGCGCTGGTGCATCATAGCTACCATCTAACAGTTTATGCCTTCTGGTGGGCCCAGCAGAACTAGCTACTTCTTCACCCCTTTCGTCAAACCACTCCGGCAGACAATGAGCGGTCATAGTACTAGGCGAGTGACCAGTGCTTGTTTCTTCATCATCCTCAGAAAAATCATTATCATCATCAGAGTAGAGTAGGGCGTTCAGTTCTTCGGTATCCTCGTGCATTTCGCTTTCGACATCATCTCTGTTGGTTTCTTCATAATATTCATCACCGAAGGAATGCCCAAATGGAGAAGCTTCATTTCTTTTAATCTCTGGATAAAGGGCAGGGGCTTTTGGATTCAAAGAACCCGGCCAATGTACAGGAGTAGCATTAGCAGAACTATACATCAAAGTTGTATGATCACCAGATTGATCAAACACAAGGAATCTCTTCTGAGCAGATGGATATTTGTTACCTCCAAAATTTTCAAGTGGTCGAGGAGCAAACTTCTCTTTCGGTAAAGTGGTCGAAACAGGATTAAAACCCTGATAAAACTGAGGCGAACAAGCTAACCAATTGCAAGGTTCTGTTGGCCGGCTTGTATTGGACTCTGGAAGCCCGGAAAATGTGAAAAATGGAGAATTCCCATTCATAGGAACCTCATTTGACTGAGGAGTCATGTAAGTAGGAAAAGAATTCTGCTGCCCTATATCAAATCGTGGATAAGAAAAATTCAAATGGGCTAACTGCAGATCTGAATACTGGTGATGGAACGAAGATACAAAGTCTTTTTCCATTCAACCTCAACAATCACCTGAAGATCAGACAAAAGAATCCAACAAACTAATCAGATGAATTGTAGCAAAAATTGATCTAGAAAAGGGTAAAAAGTTAAGAGGTTGCAAAATCATACCAGTTTTAAAAAACTGTGAAACTACAAATTGCTGTTTATTTATTGCACTCTTGCTAAACAACGACAAAACTAAAAAATCCAGCTTAACTTGAACGCGGTAACAAGAAAGATCGATCTACGTAACTGGCTTAAGCAAATGACGGAAATATTCAGCCTGAAATACCCAAAAGAGGAAATTAGATGTTTTGCAACAAGCAAAGGAAGAACAATGCATCTCATCATGTAAAAGTTATTCGATTAGCAAGGATTCCAGAAGACAAAAAAGATAAAGAATCTTATACAAATGTTGATCACTGACCTGGCAATCTTGGAGAGGTTGAAAGCATGCTATTACTCTAACTATTATGGTGGCAGACCCAGCAATACCATTTTCGTGTTTCAATGCCCGAAATCTCGTCTGACTAGCTGCTTGGCTTACCATAACTACTTGTTCCCAACCCTTTCACTCAATACAACACCTCAATCTTCCAGCAGAAACAATCAAGAAACAAAAGAATTCCAAACAATCCCCTCAAGAAAATGATTGAAGAATCGCTCAAATATGCAGACCCTCGAAAGAAGCAGATGGCAGAGGAAAATCACTCCCCACAAAACACAAAGACTGAATGCTAAGGAAATATTCTCATAAAGACTAACAGTAATAGTAAGGCTGAATGCTAAAGAAGACTAAAATGAAAGTGACTAAATTCAAGATTTCTAGCTAATCCTGAGAACGTAACAGGATATGACAATGAAACGTGTAGACCCATGGAAGTGATTTTAATGAAGACTTAATTAATCTATCTAGATGCCACAAAAGAACTGTTTTTTAAGGGTATATTTTACAGAATGACACGGCAATACAAGTTCAAGGAGATGACTTTCCGATAGACGTCAACAGACAGACAAAACCACCACATGCTATTCTTTAGTTTGCTCTATTTGCCACAACTGTTGTTTCACTTGTTCTTGTTCTTCACCAATTCTAAGCTCCTGTGAAGAACATTTTGCACATACAACATCAGCTTTATTAAAATCATAAACACCAAATGAAAAACACTCTCAGAGACAAAAGAGGAACCTTATAAATGAAAACTGATCACAGAGAAAACTAAGAAGGCGTGGGGTGTATTATTATGAAAATAATACTCTCTTTCTTTCTTTCTTACAACAACAGCATACACAGTGTAATCCCACAAGTGAGGTCTGGGGAGGGTAGAGTGTACGCAGCCGTTAAATCTACCTGGGGAGGTAGAGATTCTTTTTTTTTTTTTTTACTTTAGCTGCTTTATGGTCAGAAAGTTAACGGACTCAAGCTCAAAATCTTGAGACCTAGTAGATTTAAAGGCCTTGGAATCTCAGTCCTTTAAAGAAATACAGGGAAAATATATTTTTTGTGTCAAAGGTAAAGTTACAGTGACTAATTTTTCTGCTCTTCATAGCTACCAAACACAGCATTACAAAATTGAGAAATTGCAGATAAATCTTATAGCATAGAGAATAAAAAATACTGCTAGTACTTTGTACTAGATTCTACAATCAGGGTAAGGCATGAGATCTCAGTAAAAAATTCATTCAACAATGCAAGAAAACAACCAAAAATCCTGACTTTAGAACCCAATAACCAATATATCAGAAAAATAAGAAACCCCATTTAATCGAAACTCAAATACAGCAAATAGAAAGCAAAAAAACAACCGAAAATGGGGATTGAAAAGAATCAAGAAGTAGAGACTTACAGAAGTGGAAGTGCTTATTATCTTCAGAAACCCAGAAAAGCAATAGAACAATTGAAGAAACTGAATGAAGTAGTGCAGAAAATTGAGAGCTGAAAGTGTGTTTTTGCTGTGTGAATGTATGGAAGGGAGAGATAAGGAGAATAGAGTCAAAGATGAGGGGAGTGCACGGAGGGTGAGACTATATAGACCCAAAAATTGTTGCGGAAGAATTAATTGGTTCTCGTACGTGCTAAACGCACGCTTGGTTTTTTTCTTTTGTGTACAATCGTCAATCATGGTGTGTGTACTGCAAAGTTTAATACAAAAATTCCTTGTTGAATCTATTCAAAAAAATTAATACACAATTAAAATTTTAAAGAGGAACTAATACATCCCTATACTTCTAAGTTCTAATTCTAATGTGTGTTTAATACTACTCTAAGCAAAATCACTAGATATAAAGATTTTATATACACTAAGAAAAAGTTAAAATTGAACTGCAAAAAATCAAGGAGGAAATAATCTCGTAGAAAAGCTTTGGTGATTAATTTTAAAAGGTTTGAGACGCTTTGATTGTGAGGTGCAAAGGATTTTGTCAATTAGAAATTAAGAAGATATATTCTTTAAGCTATGTGATCCATAATTTTAAAATAGATAGGTTTAGTATTCATTTTTTATCACTGAATACATTCTATTTTATTATGGGGCTCAAAATTTAATATTTTCTTAAGCTTAATAATTTTATTATTTATATTTATATTCTCAAGTCGAAAATGTCGGGTTTAATTGAACCAGTGCCGCCACTACCTATTAGGATGGAGTTATGAAGTTAGATAGAACTAAGGCTGGCCAGTGGGTCGGGTCGGGTCGATATCGACTCGGCCAGTCCCGTTACCCGCCCCGCCTGAGGGAACAGGAAGCGACGTTTAACAATTTGACCAACAACTTTCAATTCCAACTGAATATCCTCAAGACATTGCGAGGAAATTAGATAAAGTATGGTTAATTATGTAATTTTTTTAATTGCAATTTTACTATGTGATTTGCAACTTTTGAACAATACCACAAAGTTGCAAATTTGAAATTGTACTACAAAAAAATCATATTTCAATTAAATAATATAAGAGGCACAAAAATAGTCTTGAGATATTTTTATTACACTATCTTGTTCAATTATTGAAGTGTTTATATATATTATTTTTAAATAAAGCGTCTAAAATAAACTGAAATTCCCCTATTGACTCGACCCCGTCCCGCCCCACCCCATCCCCCAACACCGATCCCCTTTTCCGGCGGGATGTGGGACGGGACGGGACATCTGCCTATCTCGCTAATCTCGGGTCTTGTCCCGCCCCGGCCCACTCGCCACCCCTGAATAGAACTATGAACAAAAACATGAAATAATAGGCTGGCCTCAAAATTTAGAAGTGTAACTGAAACTTCGAAATAACATCAAGTGCGAATTTATGTGTCATTCCAAGACAAGTGATGAATGCACAAAAATATATATTAATATATTATTAAATAGATAATTTGATATAAAATACATCTCAATTTATGATTAAATGATAAAGGTTGCATAGATTTTACTTGTCATGTCAACATGCCATGCAATTACCATTTTGATATGTAGTTCGAGTAAGTATTTTTGGTAATACTAACATCTTTGTTGTGTGTGTGTGTTATCACTGTAGTGATCCTGGTGGGGTGGGGGATGGGTGGACCCGTGAGTGGTTGTGTCATGATTTCTCCATTCGTCTCCCTATTTTTTCTTTGTGGGTGTGGGTTTGTTGACCCTTATTAGTATGGTTGGTTGTTTTTTTTTTTGGTTTGTATTTCTTAGTTATGTATGAGTATGACTAACAATTTTCTAATTCATTCGTTTTAAAAAGATGGTATTACTTTCCTTATTTGTTTGTTTTAAAAAATTAACATATTTTTATATTTAAAAATAATTTAATTTTATGAGATGATTTATCACTACACAAATATTTAAGACTTATTATGGACCACATATTTCAAAAAAACTATTTATTTCTTAAATTTTGTGTCAAGTCAAACTAATACAATCTTTTTGGAACGGAAGGAGTTTATAACTTTGCTCTGTTTTATTTTCTTGATTCTTTTTTCTCTCAACATACCCACTTTAAAAGAAAAGGAGAAAACATCATTTTTCTGTTATTGGAAAGAGCAATAACAATGAAAAGGACCAAGTTGGTTTCTATTTTGATCTTTCAATTTTAGTAGTAGTAATTTATTTTGGGAATGTTACTTTTTCGTTTGCTTTTAAAAAAAATCACTTCTTTTTTGGTTGGTGATTCTAACCGTCACTAATAGAATTCATGAAAATCTACTAGAGGAAAAAAGAACCAGGTTAATTAATTTTCAGACTCTTAATAACATAGTAATTACAATTCTCTTTATAGACCATATTTTGGGTATATTCTATGGTGGTCATTGGTCAAGCCCTAATTATATCAACTCTAAGACCAAAACTTTTGGATTTTCAAAAAGGAAAAGAAAAATATAGAAGCACAGAAAAGGGGTATCCTATATGTTACAAGAACCATCCACTCATTTGAAGCTTGACCATTCAAACCACGAATCATAGCAAACTCAATATGTACCAAAGTTTCACAACAATACACACCATACCAAAAAAATCAATGTAATATACATCGATCGCATAAATAAATTTTTGGCGTTATCAAAAAAATTAATCAATTATAACGGTTTGTTACTGTATTTATCATATTATCATATCAAGTCGACTTGTAGGTAAACATAATTTGGTAATGTAAAAATTCTTTACTTGATCAATGTACATAACATAAATTCTTAAAAAGAAAATGAATACAGAAAGAGGCGAATGTGACATCCCAACTTAGGAAAAGAGCCCCGATTAAAATCATGTCAAATTAGGCATTGGGCCTAACTCACACCCCAAAAGCTAGCTCAAATGAAGAAGGATTGCCCAAGCCTTATAAGGAGCTCAGGGTTCTCATCCGTAATCGATGTATATTTTTCTTCAACACCCCACGCTCAAATCCGAACATTCTTTATCCGGGGTTCCACTTCCGGTTTGGAGCGTTCACATTCATGGACCGGGGGCATTTCCACCCCTCATCGGTCCGAGATCGGTTAATTGGTCCGGGGGGCATTCCATCCCTCTTTTGGGGGGGGGGGGCACATCATATTGGGCCTGGCCTGACTTTGATACTATGTTAAAATCGAGACAGAGAAGAGAATTTAGAGAGATAAGAATAATGAGAGAATTCTTTATACTTTGTATTAATCATAATGACATCCTTATATAGCAATAATGTTCTCTTTCTCCTAGTCTTATAAGGTAACCCTATTTCAATAGGACTGCAAATCCTATGTTTACCAACAACAACAGCAACAACATACCCAATGAAATCCCACAACATAGGGTCTGGAGGGTAGAGTGTACGCAGACCTTACCTATTGTACCATAAATAGACTAAATTGTTATAATTATACTACAATACGATCTTCAAGAGCCCCACGTAAGCAAACACATAGGAGAGATCCTGGGACTATAAGTAAGCAGGTCTTATACTCTAGTGACGCATTTTAGAACTGTGTGGGTTTACGCCCAAAGCAGAAAATATCACTAGTGGGAAGCAAATGGGCCGTTTGGGCTGAAGTTGAGCGGATTAAGATGGACTGAATCAATAGATGGGTCAATGCCTAACCCGCCCAAAGCTTACATGGGCTAAGATGGGCGGGTCAAGATGGACTAAATGATGGGTCATAACCCAACTTGGCTCATTACTTTTACAAATTTCAAACTTACCTTCTATGATGTTATTTTATTTTTTATGACATTTGATTTTTTCATATCTTTATTTTTAAAATAAGAATAATATTTTAAAGAATTTTTTATTTTTTATAAAAGTAAAATAAATATATAAAATAATGGGTGGGAGGGCAGGGGGTAGGGGGTGAGAGGGGGCTCGGTAGTGTGGTAAGAAAAGTTTCTAATTTTTTAATAAATATTTTGGATAAGTAAAATAAATATATAAAGTAAAAATTTCGGGTGGGGTGTGGGGGGATGGGGTAAGCAAATTTTTCTCATTTTTTATAAAAAGTTTATAAAAGTAAAATAAATATATAAAATAGAAAGTTTGGGGGTGGGTGAGGAGGGCGGGGGGAGTGGTGGGGAGGGGTGTTGGGTGACGGGGTAAGAAAAAATCTCATTTTTAATAAAAAAATTTATATAAGTAAAATAAATATATAAAATAAAAACTTTGGGAGTGGTGTGGGAGGGCAGGGGTTGGGGCGTAAGAAAAAAATCATATTTTTAATAATTTTTTTATAAAAGTAACAAAAAATATGAAATAAAAATTTGAGGATGGAGTGGGGTTAGGGTCGGTAGGGGGGAGGTAAGAAAAAAAATTATATTTTTTATAAAAGTAAAAAAAATATGAAATGGAAATTTGAGGATGGGGTAGGGCAATGGGGTGGGGGTGGCGGGGTGGAGGGGGAAGGTAAGAAAAAAATTCATATTTTTTTTTATAAATTGTTTATAAAAGTAAAAAAAATATGAAATAAAAATTTGAGAATAGGGTAGGGCAAGTGGGGTGGGGGTAGGAGGTGGGGGTAGATGGGGTAGGTGGGGGTAGAGGTGGGTAGGGGAGGTAGGGGTGGGGTGGAGTAGACAAGGTAGGGGCAGAGATGTGAGGGTGGTTCACTGATTGGGGTGGGGGTTGGTGTAGGGGAGGGGTAGGGTGGATGGATAGTGTGGTGGGTGGTTGTGGTGCGTTGGTGTATTTTTATTGTTCCGAAAGAATAAAAGATTTTTTAAATAATTATTTATAAACAAAAATCTTAATCTTGAGTGGAACTCTAATCGTTAAGATTGAGCATTTTCATGGGTCAAGTTTGAGCATCATCATGGGTTCATTTGAGCTGCTGATTTATGATGGGTCAACTTGGGCTAGCCCAAACCACCCATCATCAAAATCACTCGTGCCCAAACTCATGAAACCTTGGGCGGGTTGGGCAGGTCATTTGAGTTTGGGCTAATTTTGTCACCCCTACATATGGTATCAGAGTCACTCATGTGAGCCTTGTTTGTGTGGGCCAGAGTTCAACTGAGTTTAGGCAAATCCCAGTTAGGCGGGGCAAACTTCAGTACTGAGTCTAGGAAAATCTCATTCGGTGTGGTAAATCTCAGCGGGACGCTAAGTCCATAAGAGGGTGCGTATGTCACACCCCAGCTTAGGAGAAAAGATAAGTAAGCAGGCCTTACGCCTTAGTGACACATTGTAAAGTCGTGCAGATCTAGACTCAAAGCGGACAATATCACTAGTGGGTTGAACTCTTATAGTGAAAACACAAGGCGATATTTTTGTGATGTATTCAAGTCTTGAAAAATAGAGTTACTCGAAGTTTGTGTTGGTGAAAGATTGTACGTACCCTGTAAAATTAATTGACGTATGCGTAAGCAGATTCAGACAACACAATTATAAAAAAAAAACAATGAATGCAGTCACTGTTTATCCAGTTAGATATGGACTTTACTTTCAGAGTTCAAACCATCAATAACTATATTTAAAGACTGATGTTAAAAGGCATGAAGAGGAGAAAAAAGGAAGAGAATGGGTAAAACATGGCCTACTAAAGAGTACAATAATACTTTTCAGTGATGTGATTTATGGCTTTATTTGAACCATCAAGAGAGCCATCAATGGCTACCCCCAAAAACAGGGATAAAGACTCCCTTTTTATCATAAAAATTAAAAAAGAAACAACTTTATTCTACAAACTAATGCACTGCACACAAGCATTTAATCAATACTGATATTCTTCACTTTACTCTTTATCAACTTTTTATCCCTAATACTTCCATTACTTCATTTTTTGAAATATTCAAGTGGTGAAATACATGATTATAGCGTACAACTGTATATTTTTTCGTGTTCCATCCGATGTCTAATGTGCATTTTGGATTCGATTAATTCGAATTCGTTCCGAAAGTCGATCCTACTTTGACGTAATTAAAACACTTCTATAAAAAAAGACTCCATAGGACTCGATGTTGAGACCTATAGTTAAGAATGACATAATGCTTACTATTCTAACACAATATTTCATGGTTATAGCATACAATTATAACGCGTGGTGGAGCCACCGTGTCTGAATGGGTGTCAATTGATAATCTAAAATTATATTACTTTATATAATTAAGAAAATTATTTTATATAAATATATTATATATTTGAATTCTTTCAGCTTCTTCATGTAATTACGTACATTTTTTTTATATTTTAACTTCCCTTAATAAAATTTTGCTCCACTACTAATTATAAGTATAATAGAAGACATTGTGCCATATATATATATCTACAATATTAATTTTCACTGGGTATGTTGAGCCGATTGTCTCTTGGAAACTGCCGATCTACCTATCAAGGTAGAGGTAAGGTCTGCATATATTATACCCTCCTTAGACTCCACGTTGTGTGATTTCACTGAATATGTTGTTGTTGTAGTATTAACTTTCACTATATATTAACCTTTGACCGGCTGGTTTCTATATTGTGATTGACATTTCATCATCCTATGTATCAGCTTGATCAAATTTCTTGCTTAATAATTCAGTTCTAAACCATGACAATTTGCATCAACATCACTTCATTTTTTTCTAGATACAATCACCCATTCATGGTGGCATAACTTATAATAATATTAACAAAATTGTCCATATGTAAAATTCTAGAATTAAAATTCGGCAGTATATTTGTTACTTTCTTAGTGCTTAATAATTCATTTGTATGTGAAGAAAATATATTCTCTCTTGATTGAAATTTGTTTTCCTCTTCTATGTATTTTATTTTTTTGCTTAGCTCACTTTTTGTTAGTTTTCTGATTACTATAATTGAGTAGGTGATTAGCCGATAACGACAGTCAAATCCTCAACCTATCGGTTCTTTGACTATTGCTCTAATCATACCTAAAATTAAACTTAATTACTCAATACGTGACGTACATCTAATACCCCATCGAATTATTTTTTTCTCCAAAAAATTGGATTTGGTGGTTAACTATGAGCAACTAAAAAACAATGGAGATGAAGAAGGGTATTGCTTACTAAACCAAACCTTGATTAATTAAAGAAATTTTGAGAAAGAGCAAGACAAAGCAAATATGATTAATAAAGAAACGGTATTATTAAATTAATGAAAGTGGATGTACTATACATTAGTGCCTAATGAGGCATGGTTGGACAGGGGAAAAAAGAAAAGTAATTAAATAATCTCAAGACCATGATGTAATCACCTGAAACAAATCTTGTGCATAGATTAGAGGATCCATTGCAGCCAATTATTTATAAACCCTAAGAGAAAAATATGGATAACAACAGATGGATAACTTGATAAATCAAATGCCCTATTGTTTGGAGTGGGGGGAACAACAATCACACGCCCATTTCAAGTTCATTTCAATCTTTTTTCCCATAAGACCCATAATAAATATACGTGGATTTATAATTTAAATTTTATGAGTTTAAGATAGGGGCAGAGTCAGGATTTGAATTTTATAGGTTTTAGATTTTAGGATCGAAACCAGGTTTTTAGTTTAATTTTTATACTATTTAGTAATATTTTAACACAAATACAAAGTTTAGATTAAAGTTACTGAATTCTGCCGAGTCCTATGTTATATATTACCTCCGGGCAAAGGAGACCCATGATTTTACTCAAAATTTATATTATTTGGTTTGAAATTTAATATTTATACATATTTAGTAGATTTCATAATACATATATATAATTTCAATTAAAGTTACTGAGTTCGATTTAACCTGTAATTAACTTCTGCTAATTAAAAAACCCTTCAAAATGTATACACTATTTTTATGTAATATAGAATTGTTAATGAGATGTAAAGTAAAGGATTCCCCAAGTCACGTCTTCACCCTAATTTAATCATCCTCCATACCAGCTTTAGTAATATTTTAATCCAACAATCAGTAATTAAATTAATAGTTTTTGTTTTTTGTTTTTTTGTTTTTTTGTTTTTCTTTATATTTTGAACAATCTTATTGATTATTGTTCATGTGATACGCGTCAAGAAGTAACTCAAGATTTGACCAGTTAATTTGAAGTAATAGTTTTTAGGAGGTTTCTTGACTTTTGTAGCTTACCCACCCACCCATTAGATAATTGGTGAATTATTTTTAGAAACAGAAACAAGAAACTAATTGTGTGTAGTATATGTTGAAAATTTACTAATGTGGAATTAAGTTTATCCCGTTATTTATGATTCGAACAATTGGGCCCCGCACATCGGAAACATCATTTTCACACACGTGCACTTGTAGTGCCAAGTATCATAAATTTCGTTAGTGAAAGAGATATTAGTACATAAGTAAATGTTTGAGACATAGAATAATGAACGGTTATTGGCTAAATAACAAGTAATCCACGTCGGTAAACGAAGGAAGGATTGTGCGTAGTGTAAGATGGAACGAGTCAGAAAGGATCGCGGAGCCGCGAAGGGCCGCGGCGCCTCCAGGGCTGGGCCGCGATGCTAATTGGCCCGATGGCCACTGGAGCCGCGGCGCCAGTGTGGCAGAGCCGCGGCTCTTCCTTGGTAGTGACTGTGCAACAGAAGGCTAAAAGTTTTGGCTGTTGGGGTGGCTTCAATGGCATTGATTCCACCACTAATTGGCCATTAATTGTGCCATTACTTGGCTGGTCATCATGGGGATTCAATGGCCATTACTTGACTATTGAATGACCATTACTTGGCTATTGAAGGGC
Source organism: Anisodus tanguticus (assembly GCA_034509755.1). Classification (NCBI taxonomy): domain Eukaryota; kingdom Viridiplantae; phylum Streptophyta; class Magnoliopsida; order Solanales; family Solanaceae; genus Anisodus; species Anisodus tanguticus. The sequence continues at coordinate 9,585,131 of CM067553.1, read as the reverse complement.
CATTACATGGGCATATGAAGAGCCATCTTGCACACCTATAAATTTAGGCCTTTGACTCAATTCTATAGACAGATACACAAGTTAACAACACCACAAAGAGATTAGATTTTCCTGATAGCAATCCTTCTCTTAGCAATCTTCTTTATTCGTGTTCTTCGCTGGGATCATTTGTGTAGGCTTTGCACATTTGATGGTTTGCTATTTATCTTGGGAGACTATTGCCCACACTTCCGTAAAAGCATATATATACGGGGGCAATCTTGTCTTAAAGATAGAGAGCTATCTCTCGACTCAGCTGGTGGTGTTGTGATTATCTAATTGGTTGCTAAGTGTTTCAGGTGTGAAATTGAATCTCAAAGGACTCTAACCGTTCGGATTCTCAGCGGTTCGACAAGCCACAAGTGTAGCAGTTCATGTTCTTGTATTTCTGAATACAATATCCAGATTTGAAGCTCTAGTTCAAAGATTAAAAGATTGACAACTTGTTGTTGTAATCTTTGTTGTTTACCCTTTCGAAACACTTGTAATAGTTATTTACTATTCCCGTACTACTTTAGTTCCAATAGTATATTTCAGTAATTTTACTCTACAAGATAAGTGTTTCTACGTACCCCCTAAGAAGTTAAAATGAAAATACGAAGACCAAATTAATTTAGTGATAATAACGTAACAATTCCACTTGAGTGAGATGACACATTTTACAATCTTTATTTTGAGCCATTAAAGAGATTAGAGATAGTAATATTCTTCTTGACGAAATTTATTTATCCCTTCACATTTTTTATAAAAATAGATAGTGTTCTTACTTATTTTCTGTATGACTCGAATTTTCAACCTAGCTATTAATTAATTGTGAAAATACCTACCCTAAAACGAACCACATCCATCTCTCTATTATGACTTGTGAACTTGTCACACAGCCACACTTATAGATTTAAGTGAGGCGTTAATTAAGATTCAAGGTCTAGGGATGAAGAAGATGTACCGTGATTAGTTTAATCACATATATTTTACAAAGTAATTACAAGTGTAGATTTACTTCAAAATAATTAAAGTGTAGGTATTTGGATATTTCACAAAAAAAATAAAAATAAAAATAAAGAGGTTATATAAGGCACACATGCGGGCATTTAATGTTCAATCTTTATGTCATGATCATATATTCAATTTACATATACGTTGGCACCTCAACAATTCATTAAAAAGATGTCACGGGTTCATGCTAGTGGCAAATTACGGCTTAGACAGTGAAGGAGTTCACTCTTCATTATTAATGGAGCAACTAAAGTTACAAATTTGCTTTAGAGTTCATAATTTCAAAGTTTCTGGCTGGTAACTTTGACATTTCTACTGCCTTCTGGAAACTAAAGTTGGTTATTTTTGAGTTTTTTTATACTTTAAACAATTTTATAATATCATATCACATTTACCTATTATAGCAGGTAACATATTTTATTTTTAAAATTTCAAACCCTATATTTTAATAAGGTTTACTTATGAATATCTTTTGAACGACTTGATAATGTATAAAACTTAAACTCATTTTTTTTTCTGGGTATTCAACTTCCACGCACGAGTAGTTTACTTTGTTTACGTGTACTGTCATATTACTTAAAAGATAGTTATATATAATTGTTCAAAATAATCCTTTAAAAATCATTAACCGACAAACTGGCGTCCGTCCGTTGAAAATTAACAATCTTCTGGTAGTGAATAGATTTCGCGCATGTAAGCAAGTATTCTGCTACAACGCAATAAATTAGACTTATAGGGTAAAAATTATGTACGTTGTCAATAATTATAAATTAAATTAGTTAGAAACTCCGTGTGGAGAGAGCATTAAGAAGGGAAAATGAGATTGAGATAATAAGTGGGGCATGAGACCCCATATATGGAACCAATTTGGTTTGTGGATTCTCCAACAATAACATCCACGCTTGGAAAGCTAAACTACACCCTCTCTCTCTATCCCCCACTATAAATAATTCTTTTGAAAAATAAATATGTTTTTCTCTTTTTTTATCCTTTTTAAAAGAAATATTAATGTTATTATCTACAAAGTACAAACCAAATACAAAAGTGCAGCGCAAAAGGAGGAAGTCTCTTCCATGCTTCATATTACCCACCTTCCTCCCTAATATAGATTATATTTATTAATATACTTTATAATACCACTCACTATCTTAGACTTTTATCACCCCATTACACTTTTAGCACAGATAGCTATGTATTTTTTATGTTTATTTAATCAAAAGGTTAAAAAAACATGCCTCCATTAGTAAGTGTCAACCACTTCTTTATACCTTAGCTAATTTACCTAGTGCTAATTAACCTAATGAACCTAGCTAGCTAATGAGACATTATTGATAATTTTTATTATTTAAGGTGTGTTAGGTTTGAATTTCCATCATCATACACGTGTTGTGGAACTTGCTTAAGACACCATAAGCTGCTAATTGAAAAGGAAATGTAAAATTTCTTTAATTATTTCTACTTCTTTGCCATTTTCTCAATGTATGTATATATCAATTATACTCACACATGTACACACTTAGATGCATTCATGTGTGTGGTGGAAAAGAAAGCAAGGTGATTATGAAAGTTATGGAAACATCTTAATTGTATGCATTATCGATGTAAGAAAGTTTTTTGTCACACCCCAACCTAGGTGAGTGTAGTTGGCACCCGGCACCATACCGGCCCGAGAGAATCACTATGTAACTCATAGCTGTTGAACGTAACTAAGGTATACACAGGTTGACTAGGCCAAACGTATCTTTACTATATGTTATTGTGGGCCAAGAAAACCTCTATAAACATTCACGCTGGGTAAACTCAATAAAACATAAAACAAGGACCGGCAAGGCCACTGACATCTTGTACATACTGAACATGTGTCTATAAAACCTCTAAAGATAACTGACATCAAACATGGTCGGGGCAGAGCCTCGGCCTACCCCTAGTCTGTACAAAACATATGCTACCTGACCTCTAGACTCGGTTGCACTCTGGATGAGACGGAGTCTTACCGATCCTTCGTTAAATCCCAATATGCTCCACTGGGAGAACTCGTCAAACTTGTTACCTACATCTGCAAGCATGAAATGCAGCGCCCCAGAAATTGGTCTTAGAAATCAATAGAGATTATTAATTAGAAATATACCAAGTATGTAAGGCAGAAAAAAATCTATATGTATATATGCTCTAAAGCTGAAGAACATGAATAAATATGTTGAGATTTCTACTGAAGAGTAAGGACGGGTGTAAACTTACCATAACCTCTAGATCGACTTACCAGATCGTTGTCACTTGGACCCTCTGTCTACCTATACAATCTATTCTGTCATGACTCTATGTATTATCTCTGTTAACTCTGATTTTTACTACGTTGTTATCTATCATACAAACTGAACACAATAATTCGGCATCACAAGGGATCTGGTGTGTAAGTGCATAGCCCTGAAGGCAAGTGTATCTGAATGGCCCGACGCCAAGCACGAGTCTTTATAGCCCCGAAAGCAATTTGTATCTGTATAGCCCCGAAGACAATACACGTATTTGTATCATAGCCCGAAGGCAGTCTGTATCATGGCCCCGAAAGCAAGTGCGTACATACTACAAGAAGCAAATAATATGTAAATTAGGTACTTGCGTATATAAATCATAGCTCGTCTAATACTCTCTGTAATTCACAGTTCATGCTTATTATCTCGTGATCTACTCAGTTAGTTTTAGGGAGTCTTGTATTATCTTAGATCTCTTTCGACTATCTTGTTATACTACTCAATTCATCTTTATAACTCTCATATCTCTACCTTTCTTAAGTCTGATGAGTACCTCGTGTTTTATTCCTTTTGACTTTAGGGAGTCTCTTAGTCCTCCGCAAATATGCGTGCATGCTCATCTTACTAGACTATTACAACCTGGTTTTACAATTAGTACCACATTGTCTTCCCTTTACTTATGTTTCGCTACTAGTTTATTAGCTCATTCATTCGTTTCTCAATCTACTAGGGACTCTAGCTTATATATACATATCTTACGAATGTCTTGGATGTGTTACTAATTCTGATTCTTAGGACTTACGCGGGAGCTCTACTCAAAACTCATCAACCTATAGACGGTATTAATCTGTCACTAAGAACATAGATGTGAACTATCCCCTTCAGCTTCTAAAAAATAGATATATGTACGGATTCATGCCGAAAAGAATGAAAGATAGCCCTTACATACCTTGAAAAGGAGCCTTCGACGACGACGTTACAATCCGTCTCCTCATCATCCATCTTATATAACAGATTTAACTTGAATTCCAAGCTCTACCCAGCTCACAATAACACCTTAACTTCATCTCCATACTACACAAGTTTTTTCTTGTATTTTCCAGCATCTTCATGCTAAACTTGGGTTAATTTGCTTTGGAATAGCTCTTGAGTCTTCAAATATGTTAGGGGACCTCTTATGGAGTAAGGAGACTGATTTTGTCGAGAATCAATGTAAATGAGGTCTCCACAACTTAAATAAGTGTTGTACCGCCCTATCGCCTCCGAAATGCGGGACCATATGCGGGCCCATATGCATCTGCATCCCTTTCTAGAAAATCCTTAAATTTTTGTTTCTATTTTGCGGCCCCATATGTAAGGCGGATCCCATCCGCTACGCGAAACGCTTAGCGTATCACGCTTGCTTCATCGAGTCCATTAATCCTAGTGTCCTCTAACCTTTGGTACACCTTCATAAACATCCATCTAAGTCGTAAGGGACTCTTGGATAAGATATTGAATCACCGACTCAAGTCATCTAACTATGCTCTCATCCGCGTACCAAACTTCGGGGTGTAACATTTTTACACTGTCATGTAGTGGCAAAATCAGCCTTAAAGTTACGGGTTTGACAAAAATAATTGTCTCAAATCCTGTATTTTTATTAAATTATTTTATTTAATATATATAAACAATCTATTTAGAACCCAATAAATAAAAAAATTATGATTCAAAATTCATAAACTAAAATTTGTAGTTTTGCTTCTACTATAGGTCACCAATTGGATATTTATAGGTAAGCCTTAAATTATGGAACTTATAATCTTGAAATAAGATATGTTGTCGGTCAGGCTATCACAATAGGTAAAGATAACTTGATACTGTAAAAATTTCTTACACTAATGATGTATATAACTTAAACTAATTTTGGAAATGTATACCTAAGGTTTTGCAGGTTTGTTTCCCTTGGATGGAAAGAAAACACAAACTTACTCATCATGGTACATGCTCCCATTATGTGATGTTCAAGTCTTTAAGAGGATGTGCTCCTGTGCACATTAATTAATAATATATGTATAATGTGTGGAACTTGCTATTATTTTTCCTCCCACAATGAGAAAAGGTGAAGAAAAAAAAGAAGAAGAAGAGTAAGTTGCAATGCAAGTACCATTTACATTACTAGAAAATTACTATTTTATCACTGAATTTTCCACTGAAAAATGTTCAGTGACTATTTAAATAGTCGTGTGAATACACGAAAAAATTAGAAAGTTTCTCAGTGTTTCAATGGAAACCTGTTTTCCACCATGCGTTTTCCCAATGATTTCTCAGTGAATTGGTTTGACGGAAATGAGGTGGAAAAATCATATTTTATAGCATAAATTTCCCTCTCGGTGGAAAAATCCTTTATTTTTAGTAGCGTTAGGAAACACACACGGATTCTAACTAATGAATGAAAGAGATAAGTATAATTTAACCACAAAAAAAAAGAGGAAATATAATTGGAGAGGAAAAATAAAATAGTTTTGCTCCGCTTATGTCAACCCAACTATATACATTATGGGTTCAATCAATTGGTGTAGATAGTATTTAGGTGGAATATAATGTAATGCCACTATTTCCACTAAAAGTGAATGTGTGTAGTGTTTCTCATGTTGTGCATCCTTAGATTGAGATAAAAGAATTCAAATACTATTTGAAAGTTGAATGAAATTTGTTGTCATCACATAGCATGCAAATGCATTTGCATGCCTTGTCCATTTTGAGAACGTGGTTCGATGCTTACATTTACACTTTTGGTTACCATGTAGGATTGCACCATATATAGTTGAGTTGTATTATTTCTATTCTAGAGTAGCGTGGGAGATATATGTGTTATATAATGGATTTTTTCACACGCTTTTTGACTCCAATAATTGAAAAATAGTCACTATGTTGGAGTCTTAAAATTCACAAATAATGAATTGCTTGTGAAATTTAAAACTCCGGGACAATGCAAGTTATTTTCTAAAGATAGGTTGAAAAGTTACATTTTTACCCACCTACCACTTGTTAGTTGACTCAAACATATTGCTTCTAGAAGCAGAAAATGAGTCAGGAACCTTTTAACTTTTGTGGGAAAATTAATATGTACGAGAAACTAGGAAGTACAACAATTGGTGAAATCTTTTGAATAGGTAAATTGGACGTTGATATCTTATTACACGGTGCACATTTCCACACCACATTTTAAAGATTGTTATCATCTCGAAATAAACTGCACATTACTCCTATAAGTGAACTATTTCGCATGGTTTTGATGCAATTTTTATCCTGCAGATTAGACAGTGGATGGTTATTTATATTTCTCCAAATGTTCTGAAGATGGATACTTCCTTTGTTTTACTCCTTCTTATTTAGTCTGTTGAAAAGAATGACACTCTTCTATATATTTGAACATAATTCAATTTTTAACTTTACATTTGAATGATATGCTTTGACAATGACATAATGCAATGACAAAATTTAAACTACAACTTTCAACTTATAATTTCTTTTTACCTTCGTGCTCGGTCAAATACCGCTAATCAAATAAAATGAATGAAGTAGTTATTTTTGTCCAATGCTCAAAGATCATGCATGTGCGTTCTAATATTCGAATTTAAGCTATATATAGAGAGATATTAATAGCATAAATTAAAGTGTACTTTATTGATTTTAGCATGTTCTTCTTTTTTCAAGTATATCATATTATGCTTGATATAAAAAGTTTACCTTATATTATAGGTCAATTTTACACGCTACTACACAAAACTTAACTCATATATATATATATATGAAAACGAAAATAAATTTGAGACTAAAAGACAATGGAGGATGTGACTATTGAAAAAGAGGAAAGAAATGGGGAAACATATTAAATTAAATCAAGGCTCTCTGTATGAAAGTCAAGCGGATCTCAAGAAACACCACCGTGTGTTTCCATTAATTGTCAAGTAATTATGGGGGAAAGTAACATTTGTTTAATCCCCTCCTTCCGTTTTACTTGTCACATATTGACTTAACACATTTATTAAGAAGTTAAAAATAGAATGACAATTTTACTTTTCACTCCTAATTATTACTAAGTAACCTAATGATTAAAATCAATAACATATACTTTAAAAGTTGTGCAACTACTAAATTTTCTTGAACTTGTCAACTAAATAATTAATAATAAGGGTAAAATATGTATAAAGTGATAAATTATCTCTTGATTTTTCAAACACGATAAGTAAAAATGGACAATTACTTTTAATGTACGAGACAAGTAAAAATGAACGGTGGGAATATTAAACGCATACCATATATTAACACGCTTCCACTAATTAATAATCTCTATTGATTTCTAAGACCAATGAAGTTTGGATAAGACATCATATTTTTTTCAGCCTTTTCCAACCCTTTTACCATAAGAGGTTGAACTTGGTTTAGTTTTCACATAGTTTTATTGGGAAGTAATTATGTTTTGATTTGAAAAATGAAGAGACAAAGGCTATAACGAAATTAATCAACTCACATTTCTCACGAAATAATAATGAGATTTTGTTAAAGTGAGATCAGTACTTTAATTTGGTGTTTAAGTTTGAGGTATGGAAAGCTGCATTATGTAAAATAATCTATGTTTATCACGACATTAATTACAAAGAAATTACGGTAGGTAAATGTAATATCAGTAACCACTAGGAAAATTAGCCTTTTATTTTGGTTCAAAATAAGTATCCACTTATATAATCAAGAAGAAATTAATGATTTTCTTCCAATTTTACCTTATTTGGATAAGTAAGTATATTACTCCCTCCATCTCATATTAGTTATATCCACATTACTAAAAATATTCGTCTCAAAATACTTATCAATTTATTAAATCAAGACAGAATTAATTAATTTTTTCTATTTTATCCTTAACGTTAATTGTCTTTTAAGAGTAACCAATATTGATTAAGGTGTAATTTATTATAGAGAGACAAGGATAATGTAGTAAAAATACACTTTTATTTATGATTTTTTAAGTGATCGTGTAAAGGGCAAATTAAGTGGACAAGTAATATGAGACGGAGGGAGTAATTACATAGTATTTAGTTAAGGGTAAATTTTTTTAGTTAAATTATCTAATTTTTTTAGGAGTTCGTATTTTCTTAAGCGGTGTACAAAAGATTAAGTAGACACTTATTTTGAACCAGAGGGAATATATGTCATCTAAATGTTGGGGAATGAGTTGTACTTAAAAATAAGGATAAAATAGGTATACAACGGTAAATTATCTCTTTATTTTTCAAATTGATTTAGTAAAAGTGGACATCTATTTTTAATATAATTGACAAATAAAAATGAACGGACGGAATATTATTGCAGATAATGAAAAGTGGACATTTATTTTTAGTATAGATAGGCAAATTAAAGGTATAACCTCAACTCAAAAAACATTTGCAGTTGATGATTTATTTTTATTTTTTAAAAAAGAACTAATTCCACTATTCAAGTGTTCTAAATTCAACGAGAATTTGACTTCAACGGTATAAAAAGAGAAGACGAAATTGAAAAAATAAGAAAAAGAGACAGTCTAGTCTTTCTTAATTCTTATGATCCGGGGTACTGGTCGGATTAGGAATTTTTAAAAGGAAGTAAAAAAGAGCGGCAGGTGTTTAGGCTGTAGGTTTTTCAATTAAAGAGGCTTCAAAATATTTTATTGACTTGAAAGAAGTGATCAACTTAGTCATAGCTTTGTAAGTCTAAATCAACGTTTAAATATCTTTATGCAACATGTTCATATGGGGACAAAACTTTTCAAATAATTGAAATTATTATTTATTAGGGGAGACTTCCATTACTCTCTCGTCCCAATTATTAATCGTCTTCATAAACTCTATTTTACCTTTTAAAAAAATCAAAAAAAACATTTATTACTATCTTTTTCTAGAAAATGAGATATTCAAAAGAGAGATAACTTTTCAATGCATTTTGCTTCTTTTTTTAAAAAAAAAAAAAACGGCCAACACTTATTTGCATTTTGCAATATAACCATTGCAGTAGGCTCAAATCCAATCTGAAAATCAAGCAGTGTATATTTTTTTTATATTCGATTAGCAAATCTAATTATTTTCAATCGACCGAAAATGCTCAACTCTTAATTAAACTCTCTTCGAAAGTTGTCTCCTAACAAGATTATACACCGTCTTTTTCATTGGATTCTTTTATATATGCATGCTTCGTCAAGAATCTGAAGAAAAAAACTAAATAAGAGAATAATTTATTGCATGTTGGAATTTTGTTAGATATGTAATTAAATTACTTTTATTTTTCAACACTCGTAAACTCCCGTTCAATTATTTAATGATAAAAATAGAAAATTCACGGATCTCCATCATTTAGTTGGATTCTCATGTAAGAAGACATTCTTGACATCAAACTGATTAATAGGCCAAGATTTGGATAGAGCAATGCTGAAGATGATCCGGATGGTTACGGACTTTACGATCGGACTGAACGTTTCATCACAGTCCATATAAAATACCTCTAATATAGCCTGATAAAGTTCATATTTATGTTTTGCCGAGAACGAAAAAAAAAGCTTATTTAGTGTAACTCCACCCTAAAAGTTAATATATGAGTTGAGAATAAAGTTGCCATTTCTCCCACAACAATCACCCGCTGTAACTTAATTCATGATTAATTGTATTGTTGGACAGTTGGCACCAAGAGGTGAATCGTGAAGGTAAAAATAACTTATGGGTTCATATCTGAATACAATTATTTTGATTTGAATCATGTATAAGTGTTAACATGTTTACTAAATTAATAATAAATTTTGAAGTCAATAAATTAAGAGTTAAGCTATGTATATTGTTAGGGTAAAGAAATTTTATATCATTGGATCATATTTACCTATTAATGTAGCACACTATTGACGACATATATATAATTTAAATTGATGGTAAAAACTTACCCACTGTTTACATCAAATTAATACATTCATTTGCACATTCAAGCACTTCACCATAGTTAATTTATGTGCATGTCACCTCATTAATTCACTTAACTAAATAAATTAACATGGTAATGGTATAAACAGACAATGGTAATAAGTCCTTATGACAAATATTTATCAGGAGTTTACACAAAATCAATTCAACTTATCATGATTAAATAAGTTAAAAAAGCAAACTTATAAATAAGTTAATCATAATTAAGTGTCGTAAATCTATATGCAAACCCACTATATGCATCTATTTGTTTGATATACACCCGATATGAATACTTTTTTTACTAATATTTACCTCAAATGAGTTGAGGTTTGCAAATGTCCTGAAGACAAATTAAAACTCCGCACTAAGGCATTAGGCATGTCCATAGTTCAAATCTCATGCTAACGCAGTTTAATATGAAAATAAAGTAAATAATTGGAAAAAAAATATAGGATGATTTTGACTATTGAAAAGGGGATCAAAGAAATAGGGAAACAAGTCCCCCGGCATAGCTGGATGGAAAAAGAGGGGAATTTAAAATTCAGGTGGAGCCTGCAGCGTGAGTCCGAATCCTGGTGGGAGCAATTTGCTTTCTTCTGGGGTAGAATATTGTATGTGATATCAGTTGCTCTGTTCTCAAACCTTGATCATTCAGACACATCCCGTGATTTACTGATAGTAGTGCTGAGATCGGGACTACTATCTCCAGGAATAGTCTGGTGTAACGGGAAGCTGGATATAAAAAAAAGAAAAAAAGAAATGGGGAAACAAATAATCAAGGTACTACTATGCAAAAGTCATGCGGATTTTAAGGGGCACCACCGTGTGTCAATTGTCAATTATTTATTTACTATTAAAAGAACATATAATCATAAAAAAAAACATGTCTCCCCTAATAATTTCTATTGATTTTTAAGTGCAATAGTCATAAAGCTTGGATTTGGATATGACATGTTATTCTTTCATCATAAGTTGAACATGGTTTAGTTTTCAGATAGTTTTTTGTTGGAAAAATAAATGTCACGGACCAACACCCAATAGCTGTTATGTAATTATGTTTTGATTTGAAAAATGAAGAAATACCCTGAATTGTTTTCATTAATGAAAGAGAATATATACAATTTACAATTTTCATAATAGGAAAATTTTCTATTTCTATTCTAATATCAAAACCCTATTCAAGTAGTACAAAAATCATATAATTATGGTAAGTCTATAAGACTAATTAATGTAATGTGTATCCTAAAATATTACAACAATATACATACCAAATATACACAACCCGTGGGCTGCCTCTATGTACAAATATATTTAACACACCCCCGCAATCATAGCGAGCGGTCTCCGAACTCTAAGACTGTCTCTAAAATCTTCAAAAAGGACCGAGGGAAGACCCTTTGTAAAGAAGTCTGCAATCTGATACCTAGAAGGGACATGGCAGACACGTACTTGTCCTCGAGCTACCTTTTCTCGAACAAAGTGAATGTCCATCTCGATATGTTTAATGCGCTGGTGCTGAACTGATTACCAGAAAGATAGATGACACTAACATTATCACAATAAACCAAGGTAGCTTTCTGAATAGGACAATGAAGCTCTAAAAGAAGATTACGTAACCAACATGATTCAGAGACCACATTGGCCACCCCTCGATACTCGGCCTCTGCACTGGAGCGGGACAAAGTCGACTGACGTTTTGTAGACCAGGAGACCAAGTTGTTACCAAGAAACATACAATAGCCAAACATACACCGTCTGGTATCTGGACAGCCACTTCAATCAGCATATGTATACGAGACAAGTGTAGACGTCGACGAAGGATATAAATGTAAGTCATAGTCAAGTGTCCCCTGGATGTATCGAATAATGCGTTTGAGCGCATTCATATGTTCAACCCTGGGATCATGCATAAACAAGCACACATGTTGTATGACATACGTAATATCTGGTCTCGTGAACGTAAGTTACTGAAGGGTCCCTGCAAGACTGCGATAGCTGTCGGATCCTCATAAGGTGAACCAGCCACAACATCTAACTTGGGTTTAGTATCAGCCGGAGTGGAAGTGGACTTACGCGATGACATCCCAGCCCTCTCAATGATCTCAGCGGCATACTTCCTCTGGGATAAGAACAACCCACCTGCATGACGAGTGAGAGCAATCCCCAAAAAGTAACTCAAGCCCCCCAAGTCTTTCATAGCAAACTCAGAATTGAGCATTGCCATGATAGATTGACGTAATGCATCAGAAGAGGCAATCAAGATAATAGCATCCACATATAACAGTATATAAGCCAACGAAGAACCACGACGATATATGAATAATGAATTATCAGACCTGCTGTGAGAGAACCCAATAGTCAAAACATAGTCTGCAAACCTTTTATACCAAGCCCGTGGAGACTGCTTAAGCCCATGCAAGGACTTCTTCAATAAGCAAACATGATGAGGATATTTGGGATTCCTGAACCCAAAGGGTTGATGCATATAAACTGTCTCCTTGAAATAACCATGTAAGAAAGCATTATTCACATCTAACTGATGAATGGGTCATGCTTTCGAAAGAGCTAAGATGAGCACAGTGCGAAAGGTAGCCGGCTTGACCACAGGACTAAATGTCTCACCACAATCCACACCAACTTGCTGAGTCTTACCATCACTTAGAAGACGAGCCTTATGCCTTGCAAAAGAACCGTCAGAATTATCCTTATGAGCAAAAATCCACATAGACCGAATAATATTAACACCAGATGGGCGGGGCACCAACTCCCACGTCTTATTATCAATAAGAGCATTATATTCGTCGGTCATAGCAATTTTTCAATTCGGGTCATTTAAAGCAGACACTGGGTTACTGGGTAGAGGGGATTTAAGAACATTTGAATTTAAATTAAAATGTCTCTTTGGTTTAAAAATTCCTTGTTGACTACGAGTGACTGGTCTATGACTCGGGGGAGAATTGGGAGGATTTTGGGACAATTCGGGACACGGGACGGACTGGCCAGCAAGTAGTGGGCCTGCTGGCCCAGAAACGAAACTGGAGATAGTAAAGAACGGAACTGGGCCAGAGGCTGAATCGGGGATTGTGCCATTTACCGGAAGTGGGCCAGAAGTGGGAGAAAGCTTAGTTTCTGGACCCACGACGGTGGTGTGGCCTGGTAATGGAGAACCAGCGGGCAGTGAGCCCGCTAGCGGAGTCGGGGGCGGGACATGTCCGATAAATGGCAGAGAATCTATTGGGAGATTCCGTCATCCAAAAAATTATACGCACTAGACACGGGACTACTTACTTTAGCAAACGGAAATTAGGACTCATTAAAAAGAACATGACGACTAATGATGATTTTATTAGACGATAAATTAAAACATTTGTAACCACGATGATTAGACGGAAATCCCAAAAACACACAAGGGGTAGAATGTGCCTGGAGTTTGTGAATTGTGGTAGACGGAAACAACGGATGACATAAGCACCCAAAGACCCTAAGATGTGAATACGAATGAGTCTTATTATATAAAATTTTGAGAGGGGATGAATACGTCAAATCTTTGATAGGAAGTATGTTAAGGAGATATGTAGCCATTTGTAGAGCATGATGCCAAAAAGTAGGAGGTACGGAAGCATGGATCAATAAAGTTCGGACAATGTTATTAACTGTACAAATTTTGCGTTTGGTTTTCTCATTTTGTGAAGACGTATGAGGACAAGAAAAATGAAAACTAATCTCATTATTAGCACAAAACTCCCGAAACATCCCATTATCATATTCTTTGTCATTATCACATTGAATATTTTTTATTTCCCTTTCGAATTGGGTTCTAATGAACGCTCTAAATTTTAAGGTGGAAAAAACTTGAGATTTTTTAACTATCGGAAATGTCCATAAAAAATAGAATAATCATCCAAAAATAGAACATAATAACGATGACCCAAATAACTGAGAACAAGAGATGTCCATAAATCACTATGAATAATATCAAATGGCATTAAAGTATGAGAATTAAAGTCTACAAATGGCAACCTAATAATTTTTCCTAAAGAACAAGATTGACAATTCGAAGTACTACGCGTACCCTTGCATGAAATAAAATTATTTTTATCTAAGGAAGACAAAATAGATGACCCCGGATGACCAAGACGAGCATGCCACAAGGAAGGAGCAAGGGCTACAAAAGTTGATGACAAGGCTTGACTCGAGAAACCGGAACATGACGTGATAGGATAAAGATCTCCCCTACTATCACACCTCATGAGAGGACTCCCCGTCTTGAAATACTTCACAGAAAATCCAAACGGATCAAATTCGATAGAAATGAAATTATCAATGGTGAATTTACGGACATACACCAAATTTTTAAACAATTTAGGAGCGTGAAGGGTATTTTTCAAAATAAATGGTGGATGGGGGGAGACAACGTTTTATGACCGTAACCACGAATTGGAATTGAATTACCATTACCAACAATTATACCACGATTGTTGCTCCAATTGGAATAAGACGAGAGAGTACCTGACTCTGACGTCATGTGAGTAGTGGCGCCGGTGTCCATGTACCAATTTGGATCCGAAAGATTTATTCCAAACGTGTGCATCGCGGCTTCAATGTCGGTAGGAGTGGGGCCCGCGACGTGATGGGCTTGTGGAGGCCGAGGCCCAAGCACGCCGACTTATTGCCCCGGCCCAGCACTGTGGCGGAAGCCACTAGACTGCTGCTTGAAATTGGGCTGGAATGAAGTGGGCCTGGAAGACTATCCAGCCCATTGCCCTAAGATTGTGGCCCTAAAAATAAGGGTTGTTGGGCCACTGCCCCAAGCCCATGGCCAGGGGGCCCAAGGCTGGGACCAGTTGGGTTGTGACCCACTGCTAATAGGGCGGGACCCACTGCTGTCGGAACTGCCTCCGTTTCCACCGCGTTTGCCCCCGTGATTTTTGCTATTATTTTTCTGACTATTTTTGCCACCCCCTTGAGACCGGTTTTGGTTTGAATGGTCACCAAAATTTGGAGAGTTAGTGGATGACGTCATCATGACCACAGGACTAGCACTCGTAGCTGCCTTTTTAGCCAGGTCGGCTTCTTCCAAAGTAAGCATGAAACGGGCTTGATAGAACTTCGAGAGAGGATTACTTTGACGAAGGAGAGTGCCAATGCCACTATAGGCCTCGGATAGGCCAGCAACCATCTGTAGAACAAGACGGTCTTCACTAACGGGCGCACCAACGTTGTGGAGTTGGTCCGCCAATTCTTTCAACCTTTTGCAATAAGCTGAAATGTTTGGGAAATTTTTCATGTTGACATGAGAAAATTCCTGCTCAAGGGTAACAGCTCTGGAATTTCGATTATCTTGGAATATGTCACGCAGCCATCGCCGTAGCGTCTGGCTCAATAATCGTCTGCAACATGTCGGTAGAGATAGTGGAATAAATCCACTGAAGGACAGTGGCATCAAGTGTTGTCTATAACTTAGGATCATCCTCGTTTTTAGGCACCTCTGTATCCTCAGGAGTCGCGGGGATGATGTGATGAATGACTTGATGCGAGCGAGCATGAATTTTGAACAACTCGGCCCACGTCGCGTATTGGACGTTTTCTATTTCAAGAATTAGAGGGATGTGATTCTTGATGTTAGAAACAACAAGGGCAAGGTGAAACATGTTCTTTGACATAGACATAACGAAAGAATAGTAGGACGTTAGTAGGTGATAGAGGGATTTGGAAGAGAGATTTTGAGAGCGAAAAACAGACGCAAAAATCGAGGAGGAGTGCTCAGATTCTTCTTGGCCGAGGAGAACTAAAAAAAATTTGGGAGAGAAATTTTTTGTTTGACCTAGACTTCTGATACCATGAAAGAAATAATGCCCTTGATTATTTTCATTAATGAAAGAGAATATATACAATTTACAATTTCCATAATAGGAAAATCTTATTCCTATTCTAATAACAAAACCCTATTCTAGTAGTAGAAGAATCCTATAATTATGGTAAGTCTATAAGACTAATTAATATAATGTGTATCCTAAAATATTACAACAATATATATACCAAATATACACAACCCGTGGGCTGCCTCTATGTACAAAACCGAGACCTATTTGGTTACCAACAAATACCTATTGTTTATTTAACAAAATTAAAGTACAAATGTTATAAAGAAATTAAATCACAATCTTACGAAAGAATAATTAGATGTTGTTGAAGTGGGAGCGGTACTTTGGTGGTTAAATTGAAGGTGGAGGTTCAGAAAGCTGCGTTAATAATGGGAAAGAATCAAATTTATCAACGATGTTACTCAAAGGCATAAGGATCCTCATATGCATAATAACACAAAAAGTTTATAAAGTTATTGGAAATAAAAATTGAACAAAAAAAATGAAAGAAAAGAGTGCAACATCTTATTACTTAGTTGTTTGACTACTTGTAACAGAGGTTACTTCCATCGATTTTGAAAGAATATAATCTCTTCCATCGATTTTGAAAGAATATAATCTCTTCATTATTTTCATTAATGAAGAAGTATATATACAAATATACAATTCTTAACTATGGAAAATAACTCTACCTTTTCCTACTATAATTCTAATATTTTTTCTTAATACAAGACTAATACCATAATTACACTTGTACAAGAATTCTATAAATATGGTAAAAGAATATACAAAACCCGCCTTTTGATATACACGGTTTGATCGTGTATATCGTCTTCTATCACACCCCGCAGTCATAGCGGGCGGTTGTCATACGCTGAGATTGTCCCTAAAATCATCAAGCAGAACCAAGGGAAGAACCTTAGTAAATATGTCTGTAATTTGATATCGCGAAGGGACATTGAGGACGCGTACTTATCCACGAGCTACCTTTTCTCGAACAAAGTGTATATTCATCTCGATATGTTTAGTGCGCTTATGTTGGACATGATTTCTAGAGAGTTAGACCGCACTAACATTATCATAGTAAATCAATGTAGCTTTTTGAATTGGAAAGTGAAGTTCTAAATGAAGATTACGTAGCTAACATGACTCAGACACCACATTGGCTACCCCACGGTACTTGGCCTCCGCACTAGAACGTGATAACGTCGCCTGACGTTTTGCTAACCACGAAACCAAGTTATCACCAAGAAATATACAATAACCATACGTCGAACGTCTGGTATCTAGACATTCACCCCAATCTGCATCTGTATATGACACGAGAGTAGAGACGGAGGATGGATATAAATGCAAACCATACTCTAGTGTGCCATGTATGTATCGTATAATGCGTTTGAGCGCATGCATGTGCACAATATGTGGATCATGCATAAACAAACATACATGCTGGACTGCATAAGTAATGTCGGGTCTTATGAAAGTCAGATACTGAAGAGCTCTTGCAAGACTGCGATAGTGGGTGGGATCCTCGTATGGTGTGCTAGTATTAGCACTTAGTTTCGGTTTGGTATCAACCGGAGTAGAAGTGGACTTACAAGATGACATGCCATCTCTCTCAATGATCTCAGCCGCATACTTTTTCTGTGATAAAAATAGACCACATGCATGACGAGTGACCGCGATACCCTAAAAATAACTCAAGGGTCCCAAGTCGTTCATAGCAAATTCTGAACTTAGAGGAGTCATGATAGACTTGCACAGATTATCAGAAGAGGCAGGCAATATAATATCATCAACATATAACAAAATGTATGCAATAGAAGCATCACATCTATATATGAAAAAAGAATGATCAGACCTGCTGTAAGAAAACCTATAGTAGACACATAATCTGCAAACCTCTTATACCAAGCCCATGTGGGCTTCTTAATCCCATATAAGGACTTTTGAGTAAACATACATGATTAGGATAATCGGGGTTTTGAAACCCAAGGGCTGATGCGTGTATACTATCTCATTGAGATCACCATGTAAGGAATCATTTTTCACATCCAATTGATGTATGAGCCATGCTTTCGAGAAATCTAGGCTGAGAACAATGCGAATGGTAGCCGATTTGACCACCGGACTAAATGTCTCCCCACAATCTACGCCAACATGTTGAGTCTTACCATCACCTACAAGACGAGTCTTATTCCTCTCAAAAGAACCATTATAATTTTCTTTATGAGTAAAAATCCACATAGAACGAATAATATTGACAGCAGGCGGACGGGACACCAACTCTCATGTTTTATTCTCAATTAGAGCATTATATTCATCATCCATGGCCATTTTCCAATTCGGGTCATGAAGGGCAGACACTATGTTACGTGGTAGGGGAGATTTAGTGACATTAGAATTTAGATTAAATGTCATTTATGTTTAAAAATACCACGTTGACTACGAGTAATGGGCCCTTGACTAGGAATAGAAGTGGACTGGACCGGTGACGATATCGGAATGTTACTGGATGGGCCGGCAGGCAGTGGGCCTGCTGGCCATAACAATGGATCGAAAATAACATGGCGACTAATTATGATTTTATTAAAAGATAAATCAAAACATTTGTAACCAGGATGATTAGATGGATAACCCAAAAACACACAAGCGGTAGACCAGACTTGAAGTTTGTTAATTGTAGTGGACGGAATAAGTGGATAGCACAAACACCTTCACACCCAAATATGAGAATATGATGGGTCTTTATGATAAAGAATTTGTAGGGGAGATTTATATGCTAATACTTTGTTAGGGAGTATGTTAAGGAGGCCATTTGTAAAGCATAATGCCAAAAAGAATGAGGTAATGAGGCATGAGCGAGCAAAGTCCGGACAATATTATTAATGGTACGCATTTTTCTTTTGGCCTTCCCATTTTATGAGGACGTATGAGGACAAGAAAATAGAAAAATATTCCATTAGCGTCACAAAAGTCGCGGAACGGACCATTATCACATTCCCTTCCATTATCACATTGAATGTTTTTAATTTCTCCTTCAAGTTGGATAAGGATGAATGTTCTAAATTTTAAGAATGTTGAAAACACTTGAGACTTTTTGAACAAAGGAAAGGTCCACAAAAAATTAGAATAATCATCCAAGAATAAAACATAATAACAATGGTCAACAGAACTTAAAACAGGATATGTCCATAAATCACTATGAATAATGTCAAAAGGCATCAACGTACTAGAAGTAGAGGCTATAAACAGTAATCTAACATGTTTTCCTAATGGACACGAAGGACAAATAGGAGTACTACTCGTACTCTTACAATCAATAAATTTATTACTACGAAAATACTAAACAATAGACGACCCCAGATGATCTAAACGGGTATGCCACAAGGACATAACAAGATCGACAAATGTTTAAGGTGTGGCTGGACACATGGACATGGTGGTGGTGGTGATTGGATACAGCTCACCCCAACTATTACACCTCATTAGAGGTATCCCCGTCTTGAAATCCTTCACAGAAAATCCAAAAGGGTTAAAGTTAATAGAAACTCAATTATCAGTTGTGAATTTTTGGACTTACACCAATTTTTTAATTAAGTGAGGGGCATGAAGGACATTTTTAGGACGAGAGGTGGATGTGGGGGAGACAAATTTGTGTGACCATAACCACGAATTAGAATTGAATTATCATTACCAACAATTATGCCTCGATTTTTGCTCATATTGAAATAAGGCGAGAGATTACCTTGTGCCGATGTCATATGAGAAGTGGCTCCGGTGTCCATGTACCAATTTGTGTCCGAATGATTTAACTCCAAGTGTGTGCATTGCGGCTTCGATATCCATATGTGTCGAAAATACTATTGGGCCCGCAGTCGCGAAGGGCTGCTAAGGCCGAGGCCCAAGCAGGCCAGTCAGCTAGCCAGTCCCAACAACAGGTTGTCCAATCCGAAACTGCTGAAACTGTTGTGAATTGGGCCTCTGCTGGCTGGCCCAATTCGCTGGATATGCTGTTGGAATGGGAAAGGGGTAGATGGGCCAGTTGGGCCACTGTCAGGCCCATTGTCCAGCGGCATTGTTGGTCCACAGCCCTGGCCCAGCAGCCTTCGGTTGCCCCTGCCGGCTGCCACCCGAACTCCTGTTGCCGCCACCGTTATCGCCACGGCTGCCGTCTTTTTCGCCGGATTTTCGATTTTAACCATGTTTTCCACCTCCGTTGTTCCAATTGGGAATGGAATTAGCAAAATATGATGGAGAGTAGGAACTTGATGGTGATTCCGCTATCATGACAGAATTTGCTCCAGTTGCGGCCTTTTTAGCCAACCCTGGCTCTTCAAGGGTGAGCATAGACAGAGCTTGATAAAACATAGGAAGTGGGTTGCTTTGACAAAGGAGGGTCCCAACACCATTATAGGCCTTGGATAGTCCTGCAACCATTTGAAGGACAAAACGATCATTGGTGATTGTCGCACCAACGTTCTTGAGTTGATCCATCAATTCCTTCAGCTTTTTACAATAGGCTGAGACATTCGGAAAATCCTCCATGGTGACATGAGAAAATTTATGATCAAGAGTGACAACATAGGAATTTTTGTTGTCTTGAAAAATATCATGCACCCTATTCCAAGTTTCCATTGTCGTAACGTCGGGCTCAATAATCGTCTACAAGAGGTCTGTAGAGATAGTGGAATAAATCCACTGGAAAATGGTAGCATCAAGGGTTGTCCATAACACCGGGTCATCCTCCGGGGCAGGCACCTTCTTCTTGCTTGTGACCGAGGTGATGATGTGATGAAACACTTGATGCGAGCGTGCGTGAACCTTAAACAATTCCGCCCACATCGCATATTGGACGTTTTCCATCTCAAGATCAATAGGGATGTGGTTCTTGATGTTAGAGACTGTAAGGGCAGGATGAAAGGTGTTCTTTGATGTAGACATAATGAAAGAACAACAGGTGAATGAGGGATTTGGAAAAGAAATTTGGAAGGAGAAAACTAAAGAACAAGAAAAAAAAATCCAAGACGGAAAATTTGAAACAGTGGCCGACGACCAGCTGTGTTCCGAGAAGAGGGGCTGCTGAAATATTGTGGAGAAGGAAATTATGTGCCCTAGACTTCTGATACCATGAAAGAATATAATTCCTTGATTATTTTCATTATTGAAGAGGTATATATACAAATATACAATTCCTAACAATGGAAAATAACTCTACCTTTTCCTACTATAATTCTAATAGCTTTTTCTAATACAAGACTAATACCATAATTATACTTGTACAAGAATTCTATAAAT
Organism: Anisodus tanguticus; assembly: GCA_034509755.1. NCBI lineage: Eukaryota > Viridiplantae > Streptophyta > Magnoliopsida > Solanales > Solanaceae > Anisodus > Anisodus tanguticus. The sequence continues at coordinate 9,563,723 of CM067553.1, read as the reverse complement.
ATGGTAAAAGAATATACAAAACCCGCCTTTTGATATACACGGTTTGGCCGTGACCTTTTCCTACTATAATTCTAATAGCTTTTCCTAATACAAGACTAATACCATAATTATACTTGTACAAAAATTCTAACCCGGTCTTCTATAAGATTTTTCACTGAGAAATTTGTGCTATATATAGAACATGATTTTCCTACCTCTTTTCCATCAAACCAGCTCACTGGAAAAACGCATGGTTGGAAATAGTTTTCATTAAAACGCTGAGAAACTTCCTTATTTTTCTATGTGAAAACACTACTATTTAGGTTTTTTCCATCGACATTCATTGGAAAATAGCCACTAAATATACGTGTGTTATAAAATAAAATGAATTTAGTTTAGAAAATATAAGTAACTGCAAATGAAGTGAGTTATAAAAATCTGCATGATAAAAACATACGTGTTTTACTTGTTTGGTTCAAAAAGCATATGCAGATAATTCTCCTTTTTTTCTTCTGTTCAACGCATGAACCAATATATTGTGTTCTCACTTTCACTCCCTTCTAGTTTCCTGCTCTAGAATCACGCCTGTTTCTTTCGGCGAATTCGACACTTTAGTTATTCAAAATTCTTCTAGCTCTTTGTCTATACTATTTTGTTGGTATCATGCGTTATAAATGTAGTGACAATAATATTTAAACATTTGGTGGTAATTAACTAGCACCCTTTAACTCATATATTAATAGAATTAATACCAACATTTAAAAGAAAACTAAATTTTATTGAGATAGCACTATTTCAGGTAAAACAGGTAAGGCCCGAGAAAGAAGTGGGCCAAAGGAAGGCATTGTTGGGCCAGCAGAAGGTGGGCCTGTAGGCTGGATCGATGAAACTGGACTGGGCAGGCATGGTGTTGGGCTAATACCGAGAGTATTTGAGCCAGCAGGCAGTGGGCCTATTTCATCATAGGCCTTTAGTTCTTTTGCAACAATCATCTAACTCGTTGTATCCCTCTGTCCTCTTAGCAAGCTTATAGAATCATATATTGTCTTCGTCTCAAAAAGATTTTCTTATTTTCCTTATTATTTGTCCCAAAAAAATTAGCACATTTCTACATTAGAAAATATAATTTAACTATATGAAATGATTCACATCCACATCTAAGGCTTGTTTTAGACCACACATTTCAAAAGTCTTTATTTATTTCTTAAACTCCGTGTCAAGTCAAACTAAAACAATCTTTTGGAACTGATGGAATCTAAGGTATGTGAATTTCTCCAAGTTGCAAAATAGTTGGACAAATTAGTTTCTTCCTTCTTCTTTTTTTTAAATATAATATAGTATCGAATTTTATTGATCTAACATATTAATAATTGCATCATGTAGGCAGGGGCGAACTTATGTGTATAATTCGGGTCACGTGAACCCATGATCAACTCGATATATTATGTGCATAATTCTAACAATATATCTAATAAAATCTGAAGGAACAAATAGTCAAAAATAATATAATGGTGCACTGGTTTGGGCGCTGACCATAACTATATAGGTCATAGGGTCGAATCAACTTACTGCATCTTTTGGCCTTTTTAATTTCTGAAGGAGTTCTTCTTTTCCCTTCTTTTATTTCTTCATTACTTTCTTTCATCTAAATAAACTTATACATTTTCTTTTTTCTTTTTTTATATAAAATTTTATCTCTAAACTTAATTCCCCCCCCCCCCCCCCTTCTAATGCAAATAAAATGTAGTGTTTGAGTCTTTGAGATTTGAACTTAAAACCTCAAGATAAAATTTTAGCCCCATAAATCACTAAGTCAACCTCTAGTCTTGTATAAAGGGATTCAAATCTATATATGTGCATAAAAAATATGATATTATATATGTAATTTTTTACCGATGGGGTCGGGTGAACACTCCCCCCTCCTTAGATCCGCCCCTAATGGTGCACCCATACTCTTGAAATCTTGGATTCGCTTCTGCATGTAGGGTCTATTTAAAGAAAGTGTTCCTTACTTCCTTATGTATCAACGATTTTTTCATTCTCGAGACTTGAAATCGAGATCGCTGATTAACGATAGAGTGATATCTATTTGATCGCATCCTTTGGTTGCAGGAGTGGAGCTAGAATATAGGTTATGCGTTCGGTCAAACACAATGACTTTAATTTAAATTTTATATTTGTTTAAATTAATTAATTAAATAAGTATAAATTATTAACTTAAAATTTAATAACTTAAAAGATATAGAATTTCGAACCTTTAAGCTTCAAATCCTTACTATATTTGGTTGGGTCAAATAAGTTACTCCTCAGTGTGAAAAGAAGAATGTTTCTATAAGGGTGTGCCAATTTATTTGCATGATCCTCGATATACATAACCTTTAAGTTGGGCTTATTTTAGTACATATTGAAATTGGTGCCTTGGAAGACTTTTCAAGTGACAGAATATACCGTGATATACACGTTATATACAATGTCTTGTGTATACCGTGTATATCACGGACACACAAGGAAATCATGAACCGTGTATGCTTGTATATTTAGGTAATATATTGTTGTATTTAATTAGCATTATACACTTACCATAATTATAGAATTCTTGTACAAATAAAATAGGATTTTGGGAGTAGAATAGGAATATGATTTTCCATATTATGGAAATTGTAAATTGTATATATACTCATTCATTAATGAAATAATCAAGAGATTATTTCTTTCATGGTATCAAAAGTCTAGCTCTCACATACCTCCTTCTCCAAAAGCTTCCGCTTCTCTCAAAACTCTACCTCCTCCCTTCCCAAATTTTTCTTCCAAATCCCTCAATAACCCTTTGGTATTTCGTTATGTCAACGTCAAAGAGCATGTTTCATCCCACCCTTACCGTTTCTAACATCAAGAACAACATCCCTAATGTTCTTGAGATGGAAAACGTCCAATATGTGACGTGGACAGAGTTGTTTAAAATTCACGCTATCTCACATCAAGTCCTCCATCACATAATTCCTCCCGCCATCCCTCCTCCTGCGAAGGATCCTCAGTTATGGATCACTCTTGATGCTACCATCCTTTAGTGGATTTACTCCACTATTTCTACCGACCTTTTACAGACGATCATTGAACCAGACACTACGGCTATGACTACCTGAAATAGATTGCGTGATATATTCCAAGATAACCAACATTCCCGAGTTGTCACTCTTGAGCTAAGAATTTTCACAAGTTAGCATTGAAATTTTTTCGAATGTTTCAGCTTATTGTAAACGGCTCAGGGAATTGGCGGACCAACTCCGTAACGTTGGGACGCATGTTACCAATAATCGTATTGTCCTACAAATGGTTGCAGGCCTATCTGAGGCCTATAATGAAGTTGGGACTCTACTCTGACAAAGTAATCCACTTTCCCTTTTTTATCAAGCCCGTTCGATGCTCACTTTGGAGGAAGCCGGCTTGGAAAAAAAGGCGGCTACCGGCACAAGTTCCATGGCAATGATGACCTCATCCAATAGTTCTCACGGTTTTGTTGACAATTCGAGCCAAAACCTCAACAACGGTGGCGGCAAAAAGGGTCAAAATCATAAAAATAATGGCAAGAATCACGGCGGCAACAGTGGCGGTGGACAAAACAGTGGTGGCACCGGTGGTGGGCCTTGGGGAAGTGGGCAGCAACCCAATTGGTCTCAACAGTGGGCTCCATGGCAGTGGAACTAGGCCAGTGGGTTGTGGCCCAACGCTGGATATTTTTCGCCAAGTCCTTACTCGAGTAACTGGGCCCAGTTCCAGCAACAGTCCAGGCTCAGTTTCTCGGGTCCAGCTTCAGGCGTCAGGTTCTCTTCTTAGTCGGGGCAGCATACCGGTATGCTTGGGCCTCAGCCTCCACAGACATTCCATGCATTGGGCCCCACACCGACTCTGACAGATATTGTGGCATCAATGCATATGCTTGGATTAAATCCTCCTGACCGGACTTGGTACATGGACACCGGCGCCACTTCTCACATGACGTCAAACCAAGGTAATTATTAGTAATGGCAACTCAATTCCAATTCGTGGTTATGGTCATGCAAATTTGTCTCCCTCCCCATCCACCTCTTGTCTTAAAAAATACCCTTCATGCCCCTAACTTAATTAAAAATTTGGTGTATGTTCGTAAATTCACCACTGATAATTGGGTTTCTGTTAATTTTGATCATTTTGGGTTTTCTGTGAAGGATTTCAAGACGGAGATTCCTCTCATGAGATGTAATAGTAGGGGAGATCTTTATCCAATCACGCTCGCATCCAGTCTCTCGAGTCAAGCCTTGCCATCTACTTTTGCCGCTTTAGCTCCTTCCTTGTGGCATGCACGTTTGGGTCACCCTGGGTCGTCCATTGTTTCTTCTTTGCATTAAAACAATTTTATTTCTTGTAAGGGTACGTGTAGTACTCCAATTTGTCATTCATGTCCTTTAGGAAAATATGTTATATTACCGTTTGTAGACTCTACTTCTCGTACTCTAATGTCATTTGATATTATTCATAGCGATTTATGGAGATCTCCCATTTTAAGTTCTGTGGCCATCGTTATTATGTTCTATTTTTGGATGATTATTCTAAGTTTTTAAGGACTTTTCCCTTGGCGAAAAAATCTCAAGTTTTTTCTACATTCTTGACATTTCGAGCATTCGTCCGTACCCAATTCGAACGAGAAATAAAAAATATTCAATGTGATAATGGCATAGAATTTGATAATGGATTGTTTCGGGAATTTTGTGAAATTAATGACATCCTTTTTCGTTTCTCTTGTCTTCATACGTCTTCACAAAATGGGAAAACCGAACGAAAAATTCGTACCATAAATAATATTATCCGAACTTTATGAGTCCATGCTTCCGTACCCCCCTCATTTTGGCATCATGCTCTACAAATGACTACTTATCTTCTTAACATACATTCTAGCAAATGATTGGCAAATTCATCCCCTCTTAAAGTCCTCTATAATAAGAGTCTTTTGTATTCACATCTTAGGGTCTTTGGGTGCTTATGTTATCCGCTATTTTCGTCAACTACAATTAACAAACATCAAGCCCGTTCTACCGCTTGTGTGTTTTTGGGTTATCCATCTAATAATCGTGGTTACAAATATTTTGATTTATCATCTAATAAAATCGTCATTAATCACCATATTATTTTTGATGAAACTCAATTTTTGTTTGCTAAAGTCAGTAGTCCCGGGCCTAGTTCGTATAATTTTTTAGATGATGAGGTCTCTCCTTATATTATCCGTCATTTATCAAACTCGTCCCGCTCCCAAACTCTACCAGCGGGCCCACTGCCCACTGGCTCTACAGTTATGTCGCCTCTGCCCAGTAGGCCTTCCACTCGGCCCAATACCGATCTCGGTACTATTCTAGTGGTCCAGCCCACTGTCCCTGCTTCTGTCCCTACTTGAGTTTCCCGTGTTGGGTCAGCAGGCCCACTACCTGCTGACGAGTCCATCACCCATCAGAATTTTTCCCAAAATCCACCCAATTCTCCCCCGAGTCACAGACCGGTCACTCGTAGTCAACGGGGTATTTTTAAACCAAAAAGACATTTTAATCTAAATTCTAATGTTCTTAAATCCCCCTACCCCGTAACTCAGTGTCTGTTTTAAATTACCCGAATTGAAAATTGTCTATGAACGACGAATATGATGCTCTTATTGCGAATAAGGCGTGGGAGTTGGTCCCCCGTCCATCTGGTGTTAATATTATTGGGTCTATATGGACTTTTACTCATAAAGATAATTCTGATGGTTCTTTTGCGCGACATAAGGCTCGTCTTGTATGTAATGGTAAAACTCAACAGGTTGGCGTGGATTGTGGTGAGACATTTAGTTCAGTGGTCAAACCAGCTACCATTCACACGGTTCTTAGCTTGGCTCTTTCGAAAGCATGGCCCATTCATCAGCTTGATGTGAAGAATATTTTCTTACATGGTGTTCTTAAGGAGACCGTTTACATGCATCAACCCTTGGGTTTTTGCGACCCTAAATATCCGCATCATGTCTATTTATTGAAAAAGTCCTTGTATGGGCTTAAGCAAGCCCCACGAGCCTGATATAAGCGATTTGCAGACTATGTATCTACTATTGGGTTTTCTCACAGCAAGTCTGATAATTCTCTCTTCATATATCATTGTGGTACTTCCTTGGCATATATTCTTTTGTATGTGGATGATATTATTTTGACAGCTTCTTATGATGGATTACGCAAGTATATCATGACACTACTCAGTTCCGAGTTTGCTATGAAAGACTTGGGGCCCTTGAGTTATTTCTTGGGGATTGTTGTCACTCGTCATACAGGTAGGTTATTCTTGTCCCAAAGGAAATATGTTGCTGACATCATTGAGCGAGCTGGTATATCCTCGTGCAAGTCTACTTCCACTCTAGTTGATACTAAACCCAAGTTGGGTGTTGCGGCTGGCTCACCTTACGAGGATCCAACCCACTATCGCAGTCTTGCAGGGGCTCTTCAGTATCTTACTTTCACGATACCAGTTATTACGTATGTCGTACAACAAGTGTGTTTGTTTATAATCCCAGGGTTGAGCACATGAATGCGCTCAAACGCATTATTCGATACATCCAGAGAACACTTGACTATGGCTTACATTTATATCCTTCATCGACATCTACACTTGTCTCGTAAACAGATGTTGATTGGGGTGGTTGTCCTGATACCAGACGCTCCACTTCTGGTTATTGCATGTTTCTTGGTGATAACTTGGTCTCTTGGTCTGCAAAACGACAATCTACATTATCATGCTCCAGTGCAGAGACCGAGTATCGAGGGGTAGCCAATGTGGTATCTAAATCATGTTGGTTATGTAATCTTCTTTTAGAACTACATTGTCCCTTTCAGAAAGCTACCTTGGTTTATTGTGATAATATTAGTGTCGTCTATCTTTCTGGTAATCCCGTTCAACATCAGCTCACTAAACATATCGAGATGGATATCCACCTCGTTCGAGAAAATGTAGCTTGTGGACAAGTACGCGTTTGCCATGTCCCCTCAAGGTATCAAATTGTAGACATCTTAGTAGGGTCTTCCCTAGGTCCTTTTTGAAGATTTTAGAGACAGTCTCAGCGTACGAAGACCGCCCGCTATGACTGCGGGGGTGTGACAGAATATACTGTGATATACACGGTATATACATTGCCTTGTGTATACCGTGTATATCACGGACACACAAGAAAATCATGAACCGTGTATACTTGTATATATAGGTAATATATTGTTGTATTTAATTAGCATTATACATTTACCATAATTATAGAATTCTTGTACAAATAGAATATGGTTTTGGGAGTAGAATACGAATAATATTTTCTATATTATGAAAATTATAAATTGTATATATACGCATTCATTAATGAAAATAATTATGGCATTATTTCTTTCCGTTTAGCCAATAAGTGAAAACAAAGATCTCTTTTGTAGTTGTTCAAAGCATTGCGCATGGTTGGGGTCAACTCTTTGTCTTGTTACTTGTTGCTACTTTTGCAGGTAGAATCAGAGAATGCCCATGAGCTTATTGAGTAATTCCACAAACTTTGCAGTCTTCCTTTTTCCAAGGATAGCAACAGGTGAGTACTAAGATATAGATAGTTGGGATCCATCTACTATTGATCAAAGTCGATCGAAATTGACAAATATATGATTTTGGGAGCATCATTTAAGTCATACTCACAGTATATAGAAAATTTGCAACTCTATTCATGTTGAAATAACTTTCTAACATGCGGTTTCATAAAATACTTGAAATTTTATATAGTTAAAGCACAAACACATATGATTGAAGTTCAATCATTTTTGTCTGAAGTTAAGCAGAAATACATGAACATTAATGAAAGAAATAATCCCCTTGATTCTTTTCATTGATTGAATAGATATATATACAAGTTACAAAATAGGAGAATCCTATTCCTAATCTATTCCTAAAACCTTATTCTACCATAACTCTAACTATACAATTATGGTAGGTGTATAACTCTAATTATGGTAATCATTATACTACAATATTACATCAATATATACTCCTAATATACACTAAAACACTAAGGAGGGCTCTGTTTAACACACCCCCGCAGTCATAGCGGCGGTTTCCGAACGCTAAGATCGTCCCTAAAATCTTCAAAGAGAACCGCTGGTAGACCCTTTGTAAAGATGTCTGCAATTTGATAACGAGACGGGACATGGCATACACGAACTTGACCCTTTGCAACCTTTTCACGGACAAAATGAATGTCCATTTCGATATGCTTAGTGCGTTGGTCTTTGAATGGATTACCCGACAGGTAGATGGCACTAATGTTATCGCAGTATACCAAGGTTGCCTTCTGAATGGGACAATGAAGCTCCAAAAGCAAATTACGTAGCCAACATGATTCGGAGACCACATTCGCCACCCCTCGATATTCTGCCTCGGCACTTGAGCGTGATAAAGTTGCCTGACGTTTGGCTGACCAGGAGACCAAGTTGTTGCCAAGGAACATACAGTAGCCAGAAGTCGACCGTCTGGTGTCGGGACACCCACCCCAACCAACATTCCCGTATCGTCACACTCGAGCAAGAATTCTCTCTCGTTCGAATGGACGTATTTCCAAACGTTTCTGCATATTGCAAGAAACTAAAGGAATTGGCGGATCAACTCCGTAATGTTGGCGCACCAGTGACAAATAATCGTCTAGTTCTACAGTTGGTTGCCGGTCTTTCGGAGGCCTATAATGGTGTTGGCACTCTCCTTCGCCAAAGCAACCCTCTTCCCGACTTCCATCAAGCCCGCTCCATGCTTACGTTGGAAGAAGCCGGTTTGGCTAAAAAGGCGGCTACCGGAGCAAGTCCAGTTGTCATGATGGCATCCTCTCCTAATCCTTCAGGTTTTGTTAATAATTCGGGCCAAAACCATAATCATGGTGGCGGCAAGAATAATCGCAAGAATAATAACAAAAACCGCAGGGGCAAACGCGGTGGTAATGGTGGAGGTTCGGTAGTCGCAAAACGTCGGTGGGTCCTATCCAATGAACAAGTGGCCCACCACCCCCATGGGCCCAGCAGTGGGGCCCATGGCGGTGGAGCAAAGTGGCGGTGGACCGTGGGCTAGCGACCCAGCCCATACCAAGAGCAGGCAGAAATTCCGGCGGCCGGTGGGGCGGCCAACGATCCTGTGCCCAATGCCCAAGAAGGTGGCGGCCCACCGGCCGGTGGCCCGGCGGCGGCGGTGGTAGTAGTTACGGGCCGGGACCAAAGCACGGCCGGGGAGTTCTTGGGCCCCGACCTCCGCATGCCCATCATGCACAGGCCCTACTCGGACGGATATCGAGGCCGCGATGCACACGTTGGGATTGACTCAACCGGATCAAAATTGGTACATGGACACCGGGGCCACTACTCACATGACTTCCGACTCGGTACTCTCTCATCTTATTCCAATTTGAGCACCCCTCGGGGGATAATTATTGGTAATGGCGTTCTATTCCAATTCTAGGGTATGGTCAGAAAACGTTGTCTCCCCCCAATCCACCACTCCTCTTGAAAAATACTTTACATGCTCCTAAATTGATTAAAAATTTAGTGTCTGTCCGAAAGTTCACAAATGACAATTCTGTTTCTGTTGAATTTGATCCTTTCGGTTTCTCTGTGAAGGATTTCAAGACGGGGAGTCGTCTCATGAGGTGTGATAGTAGGGGGGATCTATATCCTATCATGCCCGGTTTTCGTCCATCGAGTCCAGCCTTGCCATCGCCTTTTGTACCATCTCTCCTTCCATGTGGCATGCTCGTCGGGTCATCCGGGATCTTCTATTTTATCAGTTATAGATAAAAATAGTTTTATTTCTTGTAAGGGTACGAGTCGTACTCCAATTTGTCAGTCTTGTTCATTAGGAAAAATTGTTAAGTTGCCATTTGTAGACTCCAACTCTCATACTTCTATGCCATTTGACATTATTCATAGCGACTTATGGACATCTCCTGTTCTTAGTTCAATGGGTCATCGATATTATGTTCTCTTTTTAGATGATTATTCTAGATTTTTGTGGACGTTTCCAATTGCGAATAAATCACAAGTGTTTTCCATCTTCATAAAATTTAGAGCGTTCATTCGTACTCAATTCGAAAGAGAAATAAAAAATATTCAATGTGATAATGGGAAAGAGTATGACAATAGGGAGTTTCGAGAATTTTGTGCTACTCATGGGATAAATTTTCGGTTTTCATGTCCTCATACATCTTCACAAAATGGGAAAGCCGAACGCAAAATTCGTTCCATAAATAACATTGTCCGAACTCTCCTAATCCATGCCTCCATACCTCCGTATTTTTGGCATCATGCTCTACAAATGGCCACTTACCTTCTTAACATAATTCCGTCTAAAGGTCGACATATTCTTCCCCCTCAAAATCCTATATAATAAGAACCCTTCTTATTCTCACCTTCGGATTTTTGGGTGCTTGTGTTATCCGTTATTTCCATCCACCACAATTAACAAACTTCGAGCTCGGTCTACCCCGTGTGTGTTTTTGGGTTATCCGTCGAATCATCGTGGTTATAAGTGTTTTGATTTATCCTCCAAGAAAATCATAATCAATCGCCATGTCATTTTTGATGAAACTCAATTCCCATTTAAGAAAGTTCATACTCCCGAACCTAAGTCGTATAATTTTTTGGATGATCAAATATCCCCGTATATTATTCGGAATTTTTCGGACATCTCCGTACCCAAAATCCTCCGGGCCCACCGCCCGCCGGCCCAACAAGACCGCCACACCCAGCTCTTCCGGCCCATCGGAACAGTTCCCAAAGAATCGGGCGGTCCGGCCCCCGATTCCGGAACCGGTCCGAAGCCGAGTCCCGCCCATTTCCGATTTGGGCCAGCGAGCCCACCGCTTTGCCGGCCAGTCCGTCCCGAGCCCAGAAAATTCCCAAAATTCCATTAATTCTTCTTCGAGTCATAGACCGGTCACTCGTAGTCAGCGGGGTATTTTTACGCCTAAAAGACATTTTAATTTACATTCTGATGTCTCTAAATCCCCCTTGCCCCGCAATCCTGTTTAACAATTAATCACATGAAACTTTAGACACCGCATGTTTGAAGTTGTTCCGAAATGAATAGACGTGACATATAATAAATGTGTCCAAATAGGGTACCCTATTAAAATTTACTTTAATCAAAGGTCTCGTATTTGAACCGGAAACTAAAAAACTTCTTGGCCAATAGCGCTATACCCCTTCTAGTTTTGCATATCCACTGCGAATACGAATTAATCAGGTAGTTGACTTCGGTCTAGTTCATACACAGACACACATGGATAAAAAAAAATCAAATGAAGATAATAAAATAAAAATATTGAGAGGGAGGAGAAACATTTTTTGCAAATGTAACCGGTTTTCACAGAAGTAGAGTTGCATCACGCCTTAATAAGACTGAAACACGAAAGCTCTTTAAACGTAAGCATGGGCTTCCGATTTCTGCCCCAAATGTCAAACCTTTTCAGTGCAGCAATCACTAGAATGATGTTTCCCTACACTAATTACATCTTCTATTATTTCGCATATTCCTCCCTAAAACTAATTTTGGTGTGTGCATGCATTTATTTCATCCATATTTCAAGATTTCAAAAGGGTGGTTTCCAGAGAATATTATACCACTTGATATTGTCGTCCGATTTGAGCCTAGATTTGCACGAGTTAAGAATGCGTCTGTGACAATTTTGATTATGTTCAAAACTGAACATGAATTATGCTGTCAAACCAAAATAAAAAATTTATTTGATACGTGAATATGATGGAATTTGAGAATATACAGTTTAGTACCTAAACATTATTCTATTATTGTGATTCAGTCAAACTATCTAGAAATAAATAAGATATCTTTCTTTTTTGATAATATGTTCTCCCACAGTCCCACTGGCACTTGTTTGGAATGCTTGGCCTTCATTCTTGAGTTGCGCCAAGTACCATACAATTGTCTATAACATTAAATGAGAAGAAAAAGAAAGCTATGTTTTGCTGTTCTTTTACTATATTTCCAATTTGTAACAACTCACTTTGTTAGTAATATATTGTCTGTTTTGAACCTAAATTTGCATCATTTTTTTAATGCGTCGGTAGGATCTAAGACTTGTTTCCTCATATATCTAACATCTCACATAAAATCTAACAACGTACCCTATTAAAAAATCTCTAAAAGTCTCTGTTTAAATAATAAGCTGTATAGGTAAACGGAATCTCTTTCCCTAGCAATATGATACATGGTACTTGACCCGGTCCACTTTTTGACTAAACTTTACATTGAAGGACTCATATGCCAATATTTTTCCTTCAGTCTCTATTTATGGAAATAGCTTGTCAAATAATGGAAAGAAATCGATTTTACATTTTTGTAAAAGGTTACTTGTATGTTGTATTAAAGAAAAGAATCTTTCTACGCAGCAACATTATTGCAAAAATGGCCCCATTGATGTTGTACGGTACTCTCACTAACGACAATAAATTTGGATGTAGATTTTGTCTAGTTCAGCATGCTTTGATAATATTCATTTGCAGATATGAAATTTTCGCCAAATGTTGAGTACATTGACCAACTCAATCGAATTCGTCATGTTTTTATTCGATTTATGATTCTTTTTTTGGCATGGGGATATCCCATTTTGGTATTCTATTTTATCTCTTAGGCAAATTTTAAACTCTTATTAAATTAATTATTGAACATAATGAATCAACGTTGAGGATGTTGAAGCTAAGGAGTTTATCCAAGTCCAAAATTTTAAGTGAACTAACAAAACTTATGCCAATAAATCAATATTCTAAGCTATCAAGTTATATATATAGTAATATTTTACTTTACTAATATGTAAATATCATTGTCAGATGAATAGCTTAATGGTCAAGAAGAGACAATTCAAATCGTGTTTTGATATTCGCAAGATTCACCATGCGTAAGACTCTGGGATGCAACCCTACCAAGATTTTTTAAATTATATGTCCTCTATATTAACGATAATATGTGTCATAGTTACATGTCCGGTTTATGTGGTGGAGTTTGTAAGAATATACGCGAGAGTCCAACTAATTCCCACTTCCTTTTTGAACTTTTTTTTTGCGCGGATTTCCATTCAAAGGCATTGGTTTTTTATTTTTGCCCCTTATTAACGTGTACATATAATTCTATCATAATTAAAATATATTTCATTTATTGTGTAATAATTAGTAATATTTAATTATGGTAGATTTAGGATCCTTATGGTAATAGGATTCCACATTGTACACTATATATATTTGTATTAATGAGAAAGACTCCTTAAGGGAGATTAATACAATCTTACATGATATCAAGAGTCAAACCCTAAAACCCTAATTCTTTTTCTCTTTTACGCCGCCCACCTCGATCTTGCAACCACCAGCGGCTTCCACACTCCTTGGCCGAGAACCACCATCATTGTTCTTCCTTGTCTTCTTTTCTCCTTCTTCAATAACTATAATCCACTATAATGACTCCTTCCACAACCCCCCACAGTAGCCTCATCCTCTTCCGTCGTCACCCCTGCCATACCAAAATCACCCTTTGTTCATCAAGCACTCACCGTCAACAACATCAAGAACTTCATCCATGTAATTCTTGATCAAGAGAACGGTCAGTATTCTCCATGAGTTGAACTATTCCATATTCATGCATGTGTCTATAACGTGCTTGACCATATCGACGACTCATTCCCTCGCCCCATTGAGGTTGATGGCTCAACATGGCATCGCCTAGACGTCGTTGCCAAATAATGGATTTATGGCACTATCTCTCATGACTTGCTCATCACTATTATGAAAATCGGTGCCACGGCCCGTGAGTTATGGATTCGGTTAGAGGATTTTTTTTCAAGATAATAAGCACACTCGTGCTGTGTATTTGGAAGAACAGTTTAATAATACACGCTTTGAAAATTTCTCTAACATGTCCGATTATTGCAAACAGTTGAAACTTGTAGATGACCAATTGTCCAACGTCGGCGCACCTATTTCTGAAACAAAAATGGTCTTATAATTAGTTGCAGGCCTACCAAAAGGTGAGTACGACACTCTAACCACGATGATACAGCAGGTTGACCCGTTACCCATTTTCAACAAAGCCCGTTCGCAATTACTATTGGAGAAAACCCCACGTGTAAAACAGGACGAGCACAATCAAAAGGCGTTAGCATTCAAAACGTCTCCCCACAATAACATCACCGCCAGCCAACACCCACTACCAAAAAATAATTAGACGTGGAATAACCGTGGCGGTAGGGGCCACGGGGGTGGACGAGGTGACAAAGGCCGTAGGAAAGGGGGTCGCGGCCAGCAATATCATCAACAACCATAGTAGCCCAATCCATATGCATCATGGACCGGCCTAGTTGGTTAGATGCAGAACGGGAACTGGGCCAGTTTCCCTGGACCGATCTCAGCCCACTTCCCTTTCCAGCAATAGGGTATTTTGGGCCCAATTCCATGGGGGCTCAGATAGCCTAGTTTTAACCGCACCAAGCCCACATTATGCAGGCCCAACTCCCACAACATTCCTCTGGTCTGGCCCCGACTGACTTGGGCCAGGCTTTTAGCAGTTTAAACTTGCAGCAGCCCGATAAAAATTAGTATATAGACTCGGGTACCACATCTCACCTCACCCGCTCTGCAGGTATTATTACTGTTAGAAATGGCCATCGCATTCTAATCCAGAGTTATGGTACCACCTACACACCATCGCCTCATCCATCATTTTCCCTTAATAATGTACTGTATGCCCCCAAACATCATTAAGAACTTAATTTCTGTCCGCAAATTTACTCGTGATAATTTCGTCTCTGTTGACTTTGATCATTTTGTTTGACTGTGAATAATCTTCGTACGGGGACACCTCTTACGAGATGCAATAGCACGAGGATCTCTATCTATTCTCATCCACCTCCGCTGCCAGATCATGCTCTTACATATCTCTCGTTGCTATCTCTCTGTCAACTTGGCATCATACGATTGGCCACCCAGGAACCCCGATTTTTAATTTTCTTAGAGGCAATAATTTTGTTAAATGTAATAATGCGAAACTTGCCCAGCACTGTGTTTCTTGCTCGTTAGGCAAACATGTTTGTCTACGTTTTAAATCATCTTCAAGTGTTACATTTTTCCCTTTTGATATTATTCATGCTGATTTATGGACATCTCATACCTCTAGTTCATTCGGTCATAAATATTACCTTGTCTTATTAGATGATTTTTCTCATTATATTTGGGTCTACCCACTCAAATTTAAATCAGGGGTGTTTGCCAAATTTTTTGAGTTTCGTACTTTTATTAAAACACATTTTGAGAAAGCCATAAAATCTTTTCAATGTGATAATGGTCGTGAATTCAATAATTCACAGTTTCATGGATTCTGTAGAAATAATGGCATGGGTTTTTTATTCTCATGTCCCCACACCTCGCCTCAAAATGGCAAAGCAGAACGAATCATCCGCACCATAAATAACATGGTTCGTACCATCCTATTTCATGCCTCCCTACCTCCCTCATTCTGGGTCTATGCAGTCAAAATGATAGAATATGTAACTTAATATTTTACCTACTAGCACTATTCACAACATGACCCCAACCGAAATATTATACCGACGGGTCCCCTTCTATGATCATCTTCGAATTTTCGGTTGCCTATGCTATCCCAATCTGGCCTCCACCGCTCCTCATAAATTGGCACTCCGAACCACTTCGTGTATCTTCGTAGGGTTTTCGTCCAATCGTAGGGGCTATCTGTGCTATGACTTGTCTACTCGTTAGATTCACGTCTCACATCACGTCATATTTGACGAAACCACATTCTCTTTCTCGGACATTCAAAAATTCTGAAAAATTGACTATACTTTTCTTGACGAATCCGAAATCTCTCCCGTCATCCTTCGCGAACTGTGATAATTCTCTCTTTACTTTTCATCGAGGTAGTAGCATTGCTTATTTATTGTTATATGTGGATGACATTGTGCTTACCGCCTCCTTTGATGTATTGAAAAATGATATTATTGCACTACTTAAAATCGAATTTTCTATGACTGACTTAGGGAAGTTGAGCTATTTTTTGGGATATCAGTGACTCGTTCTGCAGATACTATGTTTTTATGTCAGCGCAAGTATGCAGATGAGATAGTGTACAGGGCTAAAATGGCAAACTGCAAGATTATGTCCAAACCGGTTGACTCTAAATCAAAGTTTAGTGCTATTGATGGTAACCGAGTGTCCGATTCCACTCTTTACAAAAGTCTTGCAGGTGCACTTCAGTATCTTACTTTCACCAGGTCTAACATTTCTTATGTTGTTCAGCAGGTATGCTTATTCATTCATGCCCCCAGGGATCTTCATTTTACTGCTCTTAAACGTATCATTCGATATGTTAAGGGCACACTTGATTATGGATTACATTTATACCCCTCAACACCGACCATGTTGTTATCCTATACGGATGCTAATTGGGCAGGCTGTCCGGACACGCGACGCTCCACATCCGGCTACTGTGTGTTCTTAGGGGATAATCACATTTCTTTGTCTGCCAAGATACAGGCCACCCTATTCCGTTCGAGTGCAGTTACATATCATAGAGGAGTTGCTAATGTTGTTACTGAGATTTGTTGGCTACGAAATCTTCTTTTGGAGCTGCAATGTCCCTTACGCAAAGCGTCTTAGGTTTACTGCGATAACATATCTGCCATATATTTATCTCATAACTTGGTTCAGCATCATCGAACCAAACACATTGAGATGGATATAAACTTTGTTCGTGAGAATGTTGCCCTTGGTCATGTCAAGGTGATACACGTGCCTTCTTCATATCAGTATGCAGATATATTCACAAAAGCCTTCCTAGACATCTCTTCCTCGACTTCAGATCCAGTCTTAGCGTCCGGCCTCCTCCCGCTTCGACTGAGGGGGTGTATTAACGTGTACATATAATTCTATCATAATTAGAATATATTCCATATATTGTGTAATAATTAGTGATGTATAATTATGGTAGATTTAGGATCATTATGATAATAGGGTTCCACATTGTACACTATATATATTTGTATTAATGAGAAAGACTCTTCAAGGGAGATTAATACAATCTTACACTTCTCAAATTTGGAATCTTTAATTTTTGCCCTTCGCTAAAAAATACCCCGAGGTTCAGGGTTCGAACTCCTACTCATTCAAAAATAAAATAAAAATCGCAAGATTGAGTTTGGATTCGCAAGGTAGAGTTTGCCTTATGCTTGAAGGCAAACTCTACCTGCCTTAAGGTATAGTTTGCTACCTTAAGGCAAACTCTATCAGAAAGGCATAGTTTGCGAACAAACTCTGGCTGTTGAGTTTGAACTCTGTCTTCAGGCATAATTTGCAGGCAAACTCTGCCGCGATTTTTTTCTTTAATTTTTGCCTGAGCGGAGTTCGAACATGGAACCTAAGAGTTTTAGGTTATACAACTAAGTTAGTGAATGCAACAATATTTCCCAAAATAGTTAGTGATTTTAATAAAACAAGTCAACCTTATTAAACCATGCAACAAACAAAAAAGAATGCAATAAGAAGTATATAGAAATATTTATAAAATAATTGGTAGAAACCTGCACCTTATATAAGATCATGTCCATAATTTTTGTGGATGATTATACAACTCCTTGCAAGTCAGAATTGCATAATCAGAAAATGTTACGTCGACTATTTTATAGGCTTGTGCATGGACCCGACACATGCCGGCCCGTTCAAAAAATAATTTTGGTAAGCGTTGAACCTGGCTTGATTGGACAAATTATGAGCCCATGAGGCCACGAAATTATATGGATTAGATTAAAATTTTGCACTTTTATGTCTCAAACGAGCTAGTGTTTAATTTTTGCCCTTAGCAATCGACCTATGCCTAGTGCGCTATGAGTTCTTTAAAGGCGGGGTATAACTTATAGGATATTATGATGCGAAAATATAATATTATACCCCGTGAAAAAGTTGTTTGTTATGAGGGAAAAAAACTAA
The DNA here is from genome assembly GCA_034509755.1 of Anisodus tanguticus. Classification (NCBI taxonomy): domain Eukaryota; kingdom Viridiplantae; phylum Streptophyta; class Magnoliopsida; order Solanales; family Solanaceae; genus Anisodus; species Anisodus tanguticus. The sequence goes on along the minus strand of CM067553.1, from coordinate 9,545,700 downwards.
AGATCAATACAAAATAGGGTCAAAAGTGTCAATGACCCATATTAGATTATATGGCTGGGTCATTTTTACTTCCCCAATGTTGTACTTGTCTTTAATTTTTACCCTTCAAAAGAAATAGTTTTTTCGTGCGCATAAGTTTATATTTTTGCATCATAACATTAACAAATTATGTATGCGCCTTAAAAAACTTAGGCGCCACTAATCATTAGTTCAATTTTGATGGACAAAATTAAAGACTGGCCCATTTGAAGGGCAAAAAGTAGATACCAGCCTATTTGAAGGCAACCCGTGAATTTATTCTATATGGACAGTCGACCGACACTAAAACTATGAGCCCGAAAAACTATATGAACTAGAATATGGACAGAGAAAAGCTGGTCAGCCCATATATATTGTACCGGTCTTTAATTTTTACCCTTCAAAAGAAATAGTTTTTTCGTGCGCATAAGTTTATATTTTTGCATTATAACATTAACAAATTATGTCTACGCCCTTAAAAAACTTAGGCGCCACTAATCATTAGTTCGATTTTGATGGACAAAAATTAAAGACCGGCCCATTTGAAGGGCAAAAAGTAGATACCAGCCTATTTGAGGGGTAAATCGTGAATTTATTCTATATGGACAGTCGACCGACACTAAAATTATGAGCCCGAAAAACTATATGAACTAGAATATGAACAGAGAAAAGCTGGTCAACCCATATAAGGGCTTGTACTAAAATTATGAGGGTCATTCGCACAAATGTCCCTATTTTGGGGTGATCTTTAATTTTACCCTTCAAATTTGGGTTATTTAATTTTTTCTTATATTATTTTTAGCGCGGCATTATTAGAATTTTGCTCGGTATAATTAGTGTTATATCTTCGGCATATGTATCATACACAATCCACAGGTTATGTCGGATAAGGCATAACTGTCAACACTCAACATAATATGAAAAAATACATAATTTCAGATTTCGGCAGGCATAGTTAGCGTTTAATTTTAACATATGTATCATAACATCCACATAAACTATGTCGGATAAGGCACAATTTCCAACACTCAACATAATTTAAAACATTACCATAAAACTATGCAGCATAACTTAATTCCTAGATAATTTATGACGCGCGAGACAAAAATTTAGTTTTTGATGAAAAAATATTATAGAGACTATGTTTTGTGAAGTAGACCTGGATATTTTCATTAAAAAAAATAACAGCGGCAAAAATTAAACACTACATACATGAAGGGCTAAAATTAAGAACAGTGCGTATGAGGGAAATCCACACAAAAAAAATGAAATTATGAGCCCACAAAACTACATGAACTAGAATATGGACAGGAAAGAATTGGTGAGCCCATGAACAGGGCTTGGACTAAAGTTATGAGCCCACGAAACTATATGGATTGATTTATGGACAGAGCAAAATTGGTGAGACCATGATAGGGCTTGGGCTTCGATAAAATATCATGATGGGCTGGACATGACAGAATGTGGCCTTATTCCGAAAATCGACCTAAGCATAGTCTAGGCCTGATCCAAAGAACCCCATTCCCAAAGCAATGGACAGTCCTACTTTTTACGAAGGATGATTGGTAAATTCTAATTTTCGTCCCTTTGATATATGATATATGATATGATTAATCACATTTAACTTTTAATTAATTGAAATGTGCAATTTTTACCTCTTAGTTTGTAAATATTCACAAATTTGCCATGATAATTAATTGTTGCACCACTTAATTATCAGGTGTTATGTTGAGCTTGTACAATTATTTCATATTTGAAAGTAGTACAATTCTAAAAGTAGTCCAAATATAATATATTTCCTTCGTAAAAGACCAAAAATACACGGATCTATTAGAATAGTCTCAAAATAGCAAGGCGAGTGAATAAAAATACCGCAAGTAGCAGGGCAGGTGCCGATTTTCACTTCTACATACATCCTTTCGTTCTTTCATTTTACAAAACAACAACAACAATATATCTAGTGTGATCCAAAAGTGGGGTATGGGAAAATTAGGATATACTCAAACCTTATTCTTATATTTCGGGGTAGTGAGGATGTTCATGATAGACTCTATGCTAAACAAAAACACTACAAAAAACATGTTTGGAAAAACAAGAATATAGAAGCTGAGAAGAAAATGAAAGAGAAATATTGAAAGCAAAAATATAAGGATAAACCAATGTAAAGGATAGAGAAATAGTACTAAAAAAGAATTTGTGAAATCACTAATCCATAGCTAGCCTAAGACCAAATTTCCTAGTCAAACTTCTAACAACTAATTCTGTCATACTTCACTGACTATGTAAGACATATATATATATACATGGCAAGGCCATGTTGTTTAGTTAGAAGCCTAAGCCAAGAAGGTACGAACGAAGTGACAGGCGATGCAGTTCACGATACGGAGCTGTCAACTAGCTAAGCTATATATATATATATATATATAGTATTGACTAATTCTGTCATACTTCACTGACTATGTAAGACATATATATATATATATATAAAAAGAATTTAATTAAAGAATGGTGTCAGTCCTTCACTGGGCCAAAAATGAGATATGAGAACTTGGTAATAGTAAATGATATGATGATATATAGATAAAGATAGGGATTGTGGTGACTATATTATATATTTGTAAGAAAAAAAGGCAGTGAGACTGTAAAGCAAAAATTGCTATAAGCATCTAGCTCAGACGCTCCCAAATCAGTCATATCCATCATAAGGTTTTAAGAAAATATTTAGAATTGAGACCCCCCTTTGCCTCTGCCCTCTTGACATTGCCAACCTCATTTACAGTCATGCTTGCTAGTTGCTATATACGTTCCTTCAATGGCCCTCTTTTATTTCAATTATTCGCTACTCTCATAGGACTTGTAAATAAACCCCCACATCCCCATATTCATGATTCATCTTCCTACCCTATATGTACCATGCTTGATTTGCTACTCTTTTTTTTTTAAAAAAATATCAGTAATGTGCAATGGTGGAGAAAGAATTTTCACTAAGCAAATTTAAAATATGCGGAAGTAAAGAGACGAAGAAGGAAAAGGTGTTCAACACATACATCTAAATAATTTTGATTTTATATATACAATGTAATTTTTTGGCAAATAAAATTTAGATGAACCTCTTTGTGCCCCCTAACTTCACCCCTAATGGTGCTTGAACTGGTTATTGACTAATCTATCGACAATTTTGTTCAGCCGTCACACATAGTTCGTCGAGATTGTAAGATTGTATTAATCTCCCTTGGTGAGTTTTTCTCATTAATACAAATATATATAGTGTGTACAATGTGAAATACTAATACAATAAGAATCATATATCTACCATAATTGTACAACACTAAATATTGTAAAATATATGGGGAATATTTTATAATATTTGCTAATACACCCCAGTCGGAGCGGAAGGAGGCCGGACGCTGAGACTAGATCTGAAGTCGAGGAATAGCTATCTAGTTAGTCCTTTCGTGAAGATATATGCATATTGATACGAAGAAGGCACATGCAACACCTTAACATGACCGATAGCAACTTTCTCACGAACAAAGTGTACATCCATCTCAATGTGTTTGGTTCGTTGATGTTGAACCGGATTATAAGATAAATATATTACGGATATGTTATCACAGTATACCAAAGACGCCTTACGCAAGGGACACTGGAGCTCCAAAAGAAGGTTTTATAGCCCGCAGATCTCAGCAACAACATTTGCAACGCCTTTATATTCTGCTTCTGCACTCGAGCGGGATAAGGTGGCTTGCCTCTTGGCAGACTATGAAATGGGATTATCCCCTAAGAACACACATTAGCCAGAGGTGGAGCGTCGCATGTTCGGACAACATGCCCAATATGCATCCGTATATGATAACAATATGGTCGGTGCAGAGGGATATAGATGCAATCCATAATCAAGTGTGCCCTTAACGTATTGAATGATACGTTTAAGACCAGTAAAATGAGGCTCCCTGGGGGCATGTATAAACAAACACACCTGCTGCACGGCATAAACAATAACAGGCCTGGTGAAAGTAAGATACTGAAGTGCACATGCAAGACTTCTATACAGAGTAAGATCAGACATTAGATCACCATCAACAACACTTAGCTTTGATTTAGAGTCAACTGGAGGGAGCATGATCTTGCAGTTCGCTATTTTAGCCCTGAACATAACCTCCTCTGCATACTTATGCTGACATAAAAATATAATATTTGCATATCTAGTCACTAAAATCCCTAAGAAGTGACTTAACTTTTCCAAGTTAGTCATAGCAAATTCAGTTTTAAACAGTGCAATAATCTCATTTTTTAACACATCAGAGGAGGCAGTAATGGCAATATCATCCACATATAACAACAGATAAGCAATGTTACTACTTCGATAAAAAATAAATATAAAATTATCACAGTTGCTGCATACAAATCCAATCTACATAATGTATGGTGCAAAGCGTTCATACCACGCTTTGGGGGCCTGTTTCAAACCATAAAGTGACTTACGAAGACGACATACGTAATGAGGGGCCTCTAGATGGACAAAGTCTGGCGGCTGGTGCATGTAAACAGTTTATTTCAAGTCCCCATGTAAAAATGCATTATTCACATCAAGCTGATGAATCAGTCAATCAATGCTTGCCCATAGCAATGCTCAGAACTGTGCGAATGGTAGCCTGCTTAACAATCAGACTAAATGTCTCACCCCAATCAATACCTTCTTGCTAATTAGTGTCATTAGCCACAAGTCTCGCCTTATATCGCTCTAAGTTACCAATGTCTCTAAATTTATGAAGAAATAGACACATGCATCAGATCATATTCACCACATCCAGTTTAGGAATCAAATACCATGTGTATTGTTTCATTAAAGCATTGAATTCACCACGCATTACTGCATTCCAATTAGGGTCAAGTTTGGCTAATTTTGGATTGGGAATTGGAGATATAGTTTGGGTGGAAAGATTAAATTGGACTTTGAGTTTGAAAATTCCGTGTTGAGCACGGGTTTTTGAAGGCATGGGCAGGGTGGGTACTAGTTCGGGTCGGGGTCTGACAATGGGTTGGGTCGGTGGTGGTTTGCTGGTTAGTGGGTGTCGGGTAGTCAGGTCTGAAAAGGGATGGACTGGGCGACTCGACCATGGTAGGTGAGGGTTGGGTGGGTTCCGGTGACTGGTTCATTGATGGAGATACAGTCGGGTGGGGAAGCGGGTTTCGGCGACGGGATGATTGGGTGCTTGGGTTTTCGGTGTTTGTGTGGGTGACTGATGTTTGAGGGTCGCCGAGAGCATGGGTAGATCGGGACAGTGGCGACAGGGAAGGGTTGATTTGGAATGACGGTGACTGGTAGAGGGTCGCCGTGAAGGGATCGGTAGCGACGTGGGTGGGTGTGATTGTGACAGACGGTGTAGTGGTGGTGGTTTTGGCTGCCGGAATAGTGGGGCGCAGCCAGAGCAGGAAGACCGGTATTGTGGCGGAGAAGGGGGGGAGATCTCGGACTCTTCTAGAAAAGTGTAGTATGTGTTGCGGAATTTTTGGATGGTTGCAAAAGGGAAGACAGACTCGTCAAACGTGACGTGACGAGAGACATGAATTTTACGAGTAGATAAGTCATAACACAAATAGCCCATATGATTAGACGGGAAACCTATGAATACACATGGAGCGGTGCGAGGTGCTAATTAATGGGAGGCAGTGGAGGCAAGATTGGGGTAGCAAAGGCAACCGAAAATTCGAAGATATTCGTAGTAAGAGATCCGACGGTACATAATTTCGGTGGGATTTTTGTTGTTAAGAGTGGTGGTAGGTAAAATATTAAGGATGTATTCTATCATTTTGACTGCATATAACCAAAATGAAGGAGGGAGAGAGGCATGAAAAAAGATTGTACGAACCATGTTATTTATAGTGAGGGTGGTTCGTTCTGCTTTTCCATTTTGGGGGAGGTGTGAGGTCACGAAAAATGAAAAACCATGCTATTATTTTTGCAAAAATTATGAAATGAGGAATTATTAAATTCACGACTATTATCACATTGGAAAGATTTGATGGCTTTTTTCGAACTGTGTTTTGATATAAATACGAAATTCAATAAACTTGGCAAACACTTCAGACTTAAATTTAAGAGGGTAGACCCAAATAAAGTGAGAAAAATCATCTAATAAAATAAGATAAAATTTATGACACAGTGAGCTAGTAACGAGAGATGTCCATAAGTCTACATGAACAATATCAAACGGAGAAAGAGTGACACTAACAAATGACTTAAAAGGAAGGCGAACATGTTTGCCTAACGGACAAGAAAAACAATTTTGGGCAATTTTCCCATTATTACATCGAATAAAATTATTGCTTCTAAGAAAAAATTAAAAATAGGAGCTCCTGGGTGTCCAAGTTTATTTGTCAAATTGACTGAGAAATTGCAGCGAGAGTGGTGGGTGACCAGGAACTAACAGTGGAAGTTGATGGGAAGGGATAGAGGTCCCCGGTGCTATTACATCTCATAAGAGGAGTCCCCGCACGTAGATCATTCACATTAAAACTAAAATGGTCAAAATCAACGGATACAGAATTGTTACGGGTAAATTTCCTAATCGATATTAAATTTTTAATGATGTTGGGAGAATAGTTGACGTTATTTAGGGAGAAAGGCGGGTGAGGTGGTTGTGTGTAGGTTGTACCATAACCGTAAATTGGAATGCGATAATCATTACCAAGCGGTGATAAACTGAGGACACTTTAAACGAGACAATTTGGAAAGATTACATGCGGAGCGGGTGAGGTGAGATGTGGCTCCCGTATCCATATACCAATTTTCGTCGAGCTACTGGACGGTCAAAGTGCTGAAAGCCTGGCCCAAATCAGTGGGGGCTAGGCCATACGCAATCTAATTTTGCTGGGCCGAGACCAGGTGGACCTGTTAGGCTGTCGGATGTTGAAGTCGTAGGCCTGATCCCGAGCCCAGAAGCCCTGGCTGCTGGAAGAATGCTGCGGGTGGCTGGAGTGGGCCGAATGGCGAGGCCTAATTTGATGGGTTGGACCAATGAACTGGGTAGCCCACTGGCCAGAAATCGGTTGGCTGGCTTGCTGGCCTACTAGGTTGGATTGTTGCCCGATTCTGCCGCCCTTCCCGCGGCCTCTGCCGCCGCCGTAATTATTTCACGGGTGGTTGTTATCCAGCGGTAGAGGTTGACCGTCGGTGACGTTACTTGTCGCTGGCGTTTCAACTGCTAATGCCTTTTGATTGTGTTTGTCTTGCTTGACACGTTGGGTTTCTTCCAACAGTAATTGTGAACGGGTTTTGTTAAAGATGGGTAATGGGTCGGCCTGTTGTATCAATATGGCTAGAGTATCGTATTCACCTTTTGGTAAACCCGCAACAAGTTAGAGGACCATCTTTATGTCGGAGACAAGCGTCCCCACATTGGACAATTGGTCCGCAACTAGTTTCAATTGTTACAATACTCATACATGTTAGAGAAATTTTCAAGACGGGTATTATTGAATTGTTCCTCAAAGTATACGGCACGGGTGTGCTTTTTGTCCTGAAAAATCTCTTCCAATCGTACCCATAACTCACGAGCCGAGGCGCCGGTTTTCATTATTGTATGAAGCATGTCCTTAGAAATAGTGTCATAAATCCATTATTTAACGATGGCGTCAAGACGGCGCCATGTCGGGTCATCAATCTCAATAGGGCGAGGGAAAGAATCGTCAATGTGATCTAGCACATTGTAGGCACATGCATGAATACGGAAAAGTTCGACCTACGAAGAAAATTGACCATGTTCTTAATCAAGAACCACAAGAATGAAGTTCTTGATATTGGTCATTGCGGATGCCGATTGGAAGGACGATGAGGAGGACGTGGGAGGTGTAAGGATGACGACGGAGGAGGTTGAGGCCACCGTAGGAGTTGTGGGAGAGTCATTATAGTGGATTAATTTTGGTGAAGGAAGGGAAGATTTTTTTTTTTGGAACGAAGAGAAGAGAATAAAAGGGGCTGCCGTCGGTCGGACAAAAAGCCGAGGGGGACGGCCATCCGGAAGGAGAAAAAAATATGGTTTTGGTGTTTTAGTGTTTGGCTCTTGATACCATGTAAGATTGTATTAATCTCCCTTGTGAAATCTTTCTCATTAATATAAATATATCTAGTGTATACAATGTGAAATCCTAATACAATAAGGATCATATATCTACCATAATTATATAACACTAAATATTATAAAATATACGGGGAGTATATTTTATAATATTTGCTAATAGAGATAATTATGACCATAATAGTTGAAACATATAGGCTCATACCAAGGTTGCAACGGAGTCATGAATTCGAAATCCGATCCATAGGGATCATAATTGAGAATTGTTTGATCATCTTTTTTTGAGAAAGGGGCGAAATTGAATCAACTTAAATTCTAAATCACTATTCGAAATTGGATTTCTTATTTCATTATGTCTGATTTTCGTGAAAAAAGTATCAATTGAAAGGTGCCAGAGTGTTTCATTAAATAATTATGGTTGGGTCAACTATTTAATAAAATATAATAAACATGATTCACATTTCTTCTCGAGAAACAAGTGGGCTATTTGGCTATAAAATTGTCCTCAATTTTATATGAAGTCTTCAAGTTGGTATTTCATTACCTATGGCACTTGACCATGATTGATGGCTTGATGTGCTCCGATCTTCACTTTTTCATGTCTTCCTTCCTTAATAATCTTTGATGATTTACTTATGCAGGAGGGCTTGATGTGCTACAATCTTCACTTATTCATGTCTTCCTTAATAATTTTTGATGATTTATTTATGTAAAGCACATCTTTTAGCACACGTACGCCCTACCAAAAAAAACTATCAAACAAATGAATAAAGGAAGAAATGATAGCTAAGCTCATCGATCTATGTCCTCGCACTTAAATACCCAAACTATACGTAATTAGTTACTTTTTTAACTATTAATCAATTTCTTGTCAACATTTGACCATAAATTATATTTTAGCTACATTTTAATGCGAAAATATCATTTGAATTATCATATTCTTCTTGACCAAACATGCCATAAATAGCCGTATATTCTTCTAATGCCTGGGTAGTCTTTCGACTAATATGAGATTTATATTGGAATTCTTGAACCAATGCGCTATAAATTATTAACATTTCAACTGAACTTCAAAATTATTCAAAATATGGTTTGTAATGTATTAGCATTTCAAGTTCATTCATTATTATGCTGCACTTGAATGTTTATCTTTGCACTTCATACTTTCTGGGTTGAAGGAGCAGTCACAAATATAAATTTAGGAGTTGGCTTTCGAAGTTCTTTTTTTACTATTTCTTTATCTTCAATGTTTCGGTTTCTAGTATTAAATAAAGAAAGGTGTGCTTAACCCTTGTCACCATATTCCGCGATTTACTAGTAATAATGTTAAGAGACCGAAATTACTATCTTCAGAAATAGTTTAACGTAAATCGGAAATCTTAATATAAAAAAAATGTTAGGCGGGCGAAACAAGAAGTTCAATGGGTCCCATCGTAATCATAATTGATTGTGTCTGAAAGAATGTATAGTAAATGATATAAGCACAAGGGTTAATTTGGTCAAGGCATCAAAATATTTATACAGCAGCTACAGTAAATAAGTTTGTTGACCATACCATTTCTCTATTTTCATGCATTTACAAAACTAACCTTCTGGGCCCATATTATAAAAGGACAAGATAAGTTTGGCTATTGTCGACATTTGTGGGTTATAAGAAAACAGTAAAGCGTAGAAAACAACTAAACGATGCACAAAAAGTAAGGCAAAATGACCAAAATGTCCACAGCAGCACACGAAAAGACCAATCTGCCCCCACCAACAGGCAGGCATGTTGACGGAGTGCTCTTATATACTAGATGCAAAGCCCCGGCCCAATTATAAATTGGTTAAATAATTTTTAAAATTTATGATCTAAAATAAGTTATAAATTTATATGATAATAAATCATTTCATTAAGGATAAAATGAATAGTCAATAAACATTATTAATATTAATAAAAATATTATTAAGAAGAACAACAATATTTATAATCAAGGCAAATTTAGTAACATAGATTTGTTGTCCTTTATTTCACTAAATTGGAAAAGCAAATTAAAGATAATATATTTAATCTTCTCCCCTCAAAAATCAGTCAGTGTTAATTCCTTTTGTTAATGCTCTTAGAAGTCTATTACACATGCCTCTTTCTAAGCTAGATAATAATGAATTTGTTTGTCGGACCGGTTGGTGTGTGGGGGCTCCTGGGGTTAGAGTTTCACCTTTTGGAAAATAATGAATTTGTTATCACCAAAAAGCAAGAGACAAACCAACTTTATGTTGGAAATTTGCTTTTGGCGGGAGTTGCGACCGACCAACTTTAACGGCTTAAACACTAGTGTAACGTATGTTGGAGAATCCGGTTCTTCACACATGCATGATCTACTAAGTACGTAGATAACCGTAGGGCCAAGAATCGTCAAATTTCATTGAGAAATGAAAGAGATATTGGTTCACGAAGTAAGGTGTTTGAAGCATGGAAAGTGTGGTATTGTGTGTAATTCTCCCTCATCGGTAGAGGAAGAAAGAATTGTTGTGTATATAAGATTCGAAATTGGTTTGGGGTTTGGGACCCCAAGGGGTATCCCATGTGTTTAAAGGAGGGAGGACCTAGATGTGCTTCGGTTCGAGGAAAGACCACACGCGCGCCGCCGCCGCGCGCCCGTCCCGTCCGGTCCAGTTCCGTGTTCCGGGTTCTCGGGTTCTCGGGTTCACGGGTCACGGGTTCACGGGCCACGGGCCACGGGCTGTGGGCTGTGGGCCTTCTGATATTATCTTTTTGGGCCAGAAAACTTTGCCAGAAGTACAGTTTGGACCAGAATTCTTTCAGATGTGCGGTTTGGTCCCTGAAGTTTCAAGATGTACAGTTTGGTCCCTGAAGTTTCCAGAAAATCAGAATTTCGACGGTCAAAAACAGAAATGCCAAGCACTCAATTCAGCCATTTATTTTGGCTGAATTACTCCTCCTATAATGGCCAAATCCGTTGGTCTTTCACCATTTATGTTGGTGGCTTTACTACCTCCATAATGGCCATTATTTGGCTATTATGGAGGCAGTTTTTCAGCCCCTCCCTCACCTATATAAACACCCCCTTACACCATTGTTGAGCACTAAGACATATGCACGAAAATACATAAACAGATGCAAAGAAAACAACGGTGCACGAAAATACACAACCGAAATAGTTTTCTTCCTACAACTTCCAAGCATCATTTCGTTACTCAATATTCTTCACGGTAGCTCTTGAGTTTCCTTTGCTCAAGGGTTCCATTGCTGTTTTATCTTGGGAGACAAATTGTCCAGGACGTATAAAGGATACATACGGGGCAATATTGTCTTAAGGACAGAGTGCTACACTCGACTCAGCAAAAACATTTTACATTTTTCCGTCTTCTACAAAGTGGAATTTCCAGTTTTTACTTGTGTAACGATTGTAATTTCAGATTCCATGTTGAATTATTGAAATCTTTATTTATCCTTTCGAATACTTGTAATAGTTAAATACTTCCCGTCATCGCTTTATAAAGTACCATAGAGCAAAACTCCCAACATCTTAAGACAATATTTGTATAGTATTACTATTAGTGTTCGAAAGATGTCGGTCAAAAGTTGTGTGACCAAATCTGGATATGGCAATGGTTTTCTGGTAGAAGAGAGTGATGATGATGAACGTGTTCATGGTGTCACCGCTACCAAGATCGGTGGAAACAAGCGCTCTCGAGAGCCGAGGATGTCAACTCGGGACAAGAGGAGAAGAGTGAAGATGTTATTCTATCTTGTAGCGAAGGCCTATATCGTCCCGGACAAAGGATCCGAAAAATGGTGAGAAGGAAATGGACACTCAGTCTGATGAAGTGACTGAAGTGAGCCAAAATCCGAAATTGGGATAAGTATTTTTCTTACTTGTCAAGAATAAGGATTAAATGATAAGTATTTTTCTTACTTGTCAAGAACAAAGATTAAATTATGTCTGATTAAAAATGGATTAAAGTAAGGAGGAATATGAAAATAATTTATATTCCTTACGCTTTAACAAATCAGAAGTTTAATCTCATCTTCTTTCTCGTTTAAAGATTGGATTTGGTAAACGACTTAAAAAGATCCGTTCTTTTAAGTGTAATAATTAAAAGTGTGTAAAGTATGTCGCACATACAATGGAGAAGGATCCACTAACTGTGCGAAAACTCTTACCACTCTTAAGTAAGCGCCAAGAATTATCTGGGCACCAATCATAACGGAAGAAGACTAAAAGCTAAAGACGTTGAGCCTGTCATACTATTTGGCAGGAAGATCCTTCATAGGATGATATTGGACACTCGGTCATAAAAGCCTCCGGGCGACTGGAGTGGTCCAAAATTCCTTTGATATGTTGATATTGGACACTCAGTCATATAAAGCCTCCGGCGGCGGAGTGGTGCGAATTCATTTCATAGGAAAAGTAATGGACACCTACTAAGGTGGGCCAGAGTTTCCAGGTCCTAAATGATCTGAAGGCCTAAATAAAGGCAGTAAAGAAGTTGGACACTCAGTCTGCCAAAGCAACTAGAGTGGACCCGAGTATCGAGATCACATATGATCCGGTTACGCCCTAACCACGGGCAAAAGGTTGTTCATGTGAAGCAACGCCACCTCTAAAATCAAAGGGGTGGAGAGGTTGTCCTCAATAGGACTTCAAGGAATGAGATCACTCTAAAAGAGGTGATACATGTTCCTAACTTGGTTAAAGGACGTTGTTGGTCAAATCTGATTTGAGACTAGTCCAACAGGTCCGTAATAACTAAGAGTGGTACAATATGTCTATAGCCAAATGAATGATATATTGTAATCCGTGCATCTATGACATCATAGATTAAGACACGTTAAATAGCAAGTCATTCAAAAGCTAACGATGTTGAGATTGTTGCCTACTGTCGAATAAACCCTCAAAATGAATGTGAGGTAGACGAAGAGGCAAAATCACCTTTCCAAATTCCGTCAAGGGAATAGCGAAAGAAGCACCGCTCCTCTAGAACTTAGTCACACCTACTTGGGTTATTAGAAGTTTATACAAAATAGAGGGGGGAGACAAGTACGTTGTGATCTTCATTGATGATGGTACAACGTATGGAATCCTTTGTTTATTGAAAAGCAAAGATGAAGTTGTTGAAGCCTACAAAGCGAAGTTGAAAATCAACTAAGCCTACGGATTGAGAAATTCGTAGTGATAGAGGGGGAGAATGTGAAGCATCGTTCATTAAACGAATGTTCATTTCTCACCTCAGTCTAACGGTGTTAGCCAAGCGCGAAGTTGTACGCCCAAATTATGAGGGGTAGCTTGGTAAAAGATGGGCTACCGAAACAGTCAAGTTCGACCTAAGATCGTAGATTGCATATCCACCGGATCCGCAAATAACGATAGTGTTGATCGCCTCTTGGCGTCAAAGAATGCTTTGAATTCTTTGGAGATAACTTTCCTTGGAAAAGGAAAAAGGAGCAATTGCTCAAGGTTAACAAGAACCCGCGAGGCTCGATTGTCCGGAACTAGACATTCCGTATCTTCATGACTCGAAAGTTCTTGTCTATCCAGGAACTTAATATTCCGGATCTGCAGAACTCGGGGATTCTAGATGTTGAACCAAGACGGAGCAAAGAGGGGACAAAGACTTGTTCCAGTCCTTCTAGCTTGTATGGTTGAGAACGAACCATGGACAATTAACAAATAATTGTTATCTCCAAAAGCGCCGCTTTGGAAAGAAGCTAAAGGGAGAAATAGATTCCATATATAGAACCATACGTGTGTAATAGTTAATCTTTCTCCGGAAAAGAACCTTTGGGTTGTAAAAAGTGCTCCCCTGTGAGTAGCTTCACATCCGGGGCCATTGTAATCTTACATGGCATGGGTGTTGAAAACGACCTTCCCAACCGGAGAGTTGGAAGAAGAGGATCGAATTGGTTTTTGAACTGTTGGGCTTCTTCCGAACTTTCATTTTGGTCCCCGAAATGTTTACATTTTAGTCCGAAAGTCTCGAGATAAAACGAAACAATGAATCGACCACGAAACATTGGCTCGAAGTTAGAAAGCCAACAGTTGGGAAAACCAACGGTCGAGAGTGAAAATCATATTGAAACAAAGTCTCGATATGAAAGATATGTGTATCACGAGATGACTTCTTAGGAATTGAATTTCTAAGACATCTAACGGATGGTCAATAGTTGACGAGTCTCGTTGAAGCCACCAATAGATATGAATCATAGAACTAATTGGAATCATGGTGCACCCATAGACAAGGAGCGATATGCTCGGAGTCACGTGTAGTTCAATGTATTGTACACACTACAACCGGGCACGGTATCGTCCAACAAACGGATCGGTTGAACTAAGGTTCACGCGATGATCTTAATACATGATCAATAGAAGGCGTTAAGTCGGATATGACGATATCGAATTATTCGCTTATCTACGGATTATAGTATTCGGATGTCCAGCGGTTACGAGAGAACACGGTGATGCAACCGGACATCGGATCCGAAGAACACCAAAGCCACAAGTAAATGTGTATGGTGGTTCTTGGAAAATCCTCTAAGCAAACTTGCATCGGCCGATTCATGATGGAATCGGAGTTTATCGCTTTATACAAAGCATGAAAGAAGTTGAGTAACTTCACGGATCCTTAGAGGACGTCCCTTATTGGGAGAAACCCGTGCCTTCGAGCAGTTATACACTTTGTGGCTAGCCGGTCGACTTTAGGAAGGACACGGATGACGGCGTACGGACATATCGTCGGAGACATAAGACCGTATGGCGAGTTGATCATCACGGGTGTCACTTCCTTATTTACTAACTAAGGGACTACCCGGAGATCAAATTTTCTGCTGTCTAGGGGAATGGGCTTAAAACCCAAAATATACGGACCAATACGGTGGAAACCCAACCTTACGAACCGGAGATCCCGTAATTTGGTTCAACGGGAAAACTAAGTTGTAAAGGTTCGGTTGATCGCTTCGGTGGAAGCATGAGCACTTCGGATAGTGATTTCGAAAAGAAACACCAAATCCAAAGCCGTTCCCGCGATAGACGTTAAGTGCTATCTGCAAGTATGGGTAAAGGTTAAGTTTTCAAAACTCGTAATGATCCTCAACAAGTTGAGGTAAGGTCTTTGGGAAACTTTTAATGGTTCCTAACACTTGTGAAGTGGGGTATAGCGGGATACCTTGTAGGAGACCACCTATTTAAGTGCGAGGACGGGCCGCCTCAAATTGAACGCACTTAAGAATCCAAGACGTTGTCCATGGCCAAAACGGACAAAACATTACGAAGAAGAGAGTAAGGGAATTTGTTGTGTTGGTACCGTTGTCTTGGCTTACACTAAACACGACGGTTCAAGACATCACGTTCACCGCGCGATGAAGTAAGTCCGATGGTATTAAACTATGGAAGGTTCAAAGCGAGGCTACCTCTCCTTATGCAACATCGGTCCGTCGAAATATTCTTCGGAAATGAAAAGACACCATGTGAGTGCGCCAAAATCTCTTTCAAGAGGGGATTGTTGGAAATTTGCCTTTGGCGGGAGTTGCGACCGACCAACTTTAACGGCTTAAACACTAGTGCAACGTATGTTGGAGAATCCGGTTCTTCACACATGCATGATCTACTAAGTACGTAGATAACCGTAGGGCTAAGAATCGTCAAATTTCATTGAGAAATGAAAGAGATATTGGTTCACGAAGTAAGGTGTTTGAAGCATGGAAAGTGTGGTATTGTGTGTAATTCTCCCTCATCGGTAGAGGAAGAAAGAATTGTTGTGTATATAAGATTCGAAATTGGTTTGGGGTTTGGGACCCCAAGGGGTATCCCATGTGTTTAAAGGAGGGAGGACCTAGATGTGCTTCGGTTCGAGGAAAGACCACACGCGCGCCGCCGCCCGCCCGTCCCGTCCGGTCCGGTTCCGGTTCCGAGTTCCGGGTTCCGGGTTCTCGGGTTCTCGGGTTCACGGGTTCACGGGTTCACGGGTTCACGGGTCACGGGTCACGGGTCACGGGTCACGGGTCACGGGTCACGGGCTGTGGGCCTTCTGATATTATCTTTTTGAGCCAGAAAACTTTGCCGAAGTACGGTTTGATCCCGAAGTTTCAGATATACGGTTTGGACCAGAATTCTTTCGGATGTGCGTTTGGTCCCCGAAGTTTCAAGATGTACGAGTTTGGTCCCGAAGTTTCGAGAAAATCGAATTTCGACGGTCAAAAACAGAAATGCCAAGCACTCAATTCAGCCATTTATTTTGGTGAATTACTCCTCCTATAATGGCCAAATCCGTTGGTCTTTCACCATTTATGTTGGTGGCTTTACTACCTCCATAATGGCCATTATTTGGCTATTATGGAGGCGCTTTTTCAGCCCCTCCCTCACCTATATAAACACCCCCTTACACCATTGTTGAGCACTAAGACATATGCACGAAAATACATAAACAGATGCAAAGCAAAAAAGTGCACGAAAATACACAACCGAAATAGTTTTCTTCCTACAACTTCCAAGCATCATTTCGTTACTCAATATTCTTCACGGTAGCTCTTGAGTTTCCTTTGCTCAAGGGTTCCATTCTTTGTTTTATCTTGGGAGACAAATTGTCCAGGACGTATAAAGGATACATACGGGGCAATATTGTCTTAAGGACAGAGTGCTACACTCGACTCAGCAAAAATATTTTACATTTTTCCGTCTTCTACAAAGCTGGAATTTCCAATTTTTACTTGTGTAACGATTGTAATTTCAGATTCCATGTTGAATTATTGAAATCTTTATTTATCCTTTCGAATACTTGTAATAGTTAAATACTTCCCGTACTGCTTTATAAAGTACCATAGAGCAAAACTCCCAACACTTTAAATAGAAGCAAAACCAGAGGCAAAGAAAAACAATGTAAGCAAGCTGTGTGCTTCTAGCCTCTTCTATATATTAGTATTTAGTAATAAGAGAATCTTAGTGAGTCTTTCTTCTTCTTTTTTCCTTTTTCCCCACCAAGATATTCAAGATTTTTTCTATTGTAATTTATTTAAAGGAAAAAATATATTAAAATTCTCTAAAAGTCAACACGCAAATCATCGACATAATTATAAAACAAAATAATGACTAAAAAAGCCATCACATAGTACGGATTGATATTGATCAACTCTTAAACATTACTCAAGTATCATGAGAAAGGACAACAAGACACATAATTAGGATTATATTGTGGTGTGCTTATACAATGTCATATGTCGGTTGTGTACAATGACGAAATTAGGAATGTAATAGAATTTTATAATTGAATATAAATATATAAAAGAATTAAAATTTAACTTTTATATATATATATATATATATAAGCTCCTGGTAATTTGTTGAAGAGCTTTTTGCCTATATATATATATATATATATATATATATATATTGGCCATTTTCTATATACAATAATATGATTTTCTTACAAAATAGGTACTCAATTTGACCACTCAATCTATGAATATATATAAATGCTCTTAACTATTTTATCAGATGCTGAAATGTAATGTAAGGGTCGTTTGTAGCTAGTAAGAGTTATGCATATATTAGTAATATAAAAATTAGTTTATGAGAATATAATATATAGATTTCCTCATATTTTATACATGTTTTAGTTATGTGAGTTTTTAAATTGTAAAACAAACACCGTATTAGGTGTTGAATTTTATACAGCAAAAGAATGTGAAAGTATACCGTGATATACACGACATACACGGCGTATACAATGCCTTGTGTAAACCGTGTATATCACGGAAACACAAAGCATTTTAGACAAAACAGTCCGTGATATACATGCCAAGTATATCATGGTTTGGAGCTATTTTTGGTAATATATTTTTGTATATAATTAGCATTGTACACTTAACCAAAATTGTAGAATTCTTGTACAAATAGAATAGGGTTTTGGAAGTAGAATAGGAATATGATTTTTCATATTATGGAAATTATAAATTGTATATATACTCATTCATTAATGAAAATAATCAAGGGATTATTTCTTTCATAGTATCAGAGGTCTAGGTCTAATACCAATTTTTCCTCTCTTTCGCTGCCTCGGTTTCCGTGTTACTTCTCAAATTCTGTGCTTCTTACCTCCTTTCTTCCCAAATTTTCTTCCAAATCCCTCATTCACCTATTGTTCTTTCGTTATGTCTACGTCAAAGAACATGTTACATCTTGCCCTTACTGTTTCCAACATCAAGAACCACATCCCTATTGTTCTTGAGATGGAAAACGTCCAATATGCAACGTGGGCAGAATTATTCAAAATTCACACAATCTCACATCAAGTCCTCCATCACATAATTCCTCCCGATGTCCCTACACCCGCGAAGGATCCTCAGTTATGGATCACTCTTGATGCTACCATCCTTCAGTGGATTTACTCCATTATTTCTACCGACCTTTTACAGACGATCATTGAACCAGACACTACGGCTATGGCTACCTGAAATAGATTGCGTGATATATTACAAGATAACCAACATTCTCAAGTTGTCACTCGTGAGAAAGAATTTTCACAAGTCAACATTGAAAATTTCTCGAATGTTTCAACTTATTGTAAACGGCTCAAGGAATTGGCGAACCAACTCCGTAACGTTGGAGCGCCTATTACCAATAATCGTCTTGTCCTCCAAATGGTTGCAGGCCTATTTGTGCCTATAATGGAGTTGGAACTCTAATCCGACAAAGTAATCCACTTCCCCCTTTTTATCAAGCTCGTTCGATGCTCACGTTAGAAGAAGCCGGTTTGGCAAAAAGACTACTACCGACGCCAGTTCCGTGGCGATGATGATGTCTTTCGATGGTTCTCACGGGTTTGTTGACAATTCGGGCCAAAACCGCAACTGTGGCGGCAAGAAGGGTCAAAATCGTAAAAATCATGGCAAAAATCGCGGCGGACGGAACAGTGGCAACACCGACAGTGGGCCTCGCGGTACTTGGCCTCAACCCGCCTGGTCTCAGCCCTGGGGCTCTTGTCAGTGGGCCTGGACCAGTGGCCCAGTCCACCATACTGCCTGCCCAGTTATTTTCCAGGCAGTTGGGCCCCGTCCAGCCCAATGCAAGACAATTTTTTGGGTCCTTCCAGCAACACCTAGCAGCGCTATGGACCGGGTCAGCAGGGCGGTCTGCTTGGGCCTCGGCCCACGCATGCCTTCACTGCTGCAGGCCCAAATTCGATCCCCACACCCACCGATAATAAGGTCGCTATGCATACATTTGGATTAAATCCTCCAGACCCGAATTGGTACATAGACACCGGCGCAACTTCTCACATGACGTCCGACCAAGGTACTCTCTCGTCTTATTCCAATTTGAGCAAAAATCGTGGCATTATTGTTGGTAATGACAATACAATTCCAATTCGTGGTTTCGGTAGTACAACTTTGTCTCCCCCACATCCGCCCTTTGTCTTGAAAAATACCCTTCATGCCCCTAACTTAATCAAAAATTTGGTGTCGGTCCGAAAATTCACCACTGATAATTGGGTTTCTGTTAATTTTGATCCTTTTGGTTTTTCTGTTAAGGATTTCAAAATGGGGATACCTCTCATGAGATGCAATAGTAGGGGAGATCTTTATCCAATCACGCTCGCCTCAAGTTTCTCGAGTCAAGCCATGCCATCAACATTTGCCGCTCTAGCTCCTTCCTTGTGGCATGCACGTTTGGGTCATCATGGGTCGTCTATTGTTTCTTCTTTGCGTAAAAACAATTTTATTTATTGTAAGGGTACGCATAGTACTCCAATTTGTCATTTCTGTCCGTTAGGAAAATATGTTAGATTACCATTTGTGGCCTCTATTTCTCGTACTTTGATGCCTTTTGACATTATTCATAGCGATTTATGGACGTCTTCCGTTCTAAGTTATGTGGGCCATCATTATTATGTTCTATTTTTGGATGATTATTCTATTTTTTATGGACCTTTTCGTTAGCGAAGAAATCTCAAGTCCTTGTATGCGCTTAAGCAGGCCCTCCGAGCCTGGTATAAGCGATTTGCAGACTATGTATCTACTATTGGGTTTTCTCACGGCAGTCTAATAATTCTCTGTTCATATATCGTCGTGGTACATCCTTGACATATATTCTATTGTATGTGGATGATATTATTTTGATAGCTTCTTCTGATGATTTACGCAAGTCTATCATGACACTACTCAGTTCTGAGTTTGCTATGAAAGACTTGGGGCCTTTAAGTTACTTCTTGGGGATTGTTGTAACTCGTCATGCATGTGGGTTATTCTTATCCCAAAAGAAGCATGCCGCTGAGATAATTGAGCGAGCTGGTATGTCCTCGTGTAAGTCTACTTCCACTCCAGTTGATACTAAACCCAAGCTGGGTGCTGCGGCTGACTCACTTTATGAGGATCTCACCCACTATCGCAGTCTTGCTGGAGCACTTCGGTATCTTACTTTCACGAGACCAGATATTACATATGGCGTACAACAGGTGTGTTTGTTTATGCATGATCCAAGGGCTGAGCACATGAATACGCTCAAACGCATTATCCGCTACATCCAGGGGATACTTGACTATGGCTTGCATCTATATCCGTCATCGGCCTCTACACTTGTCTCGTATACCGATGTTGATTGGTGTGGCTGTCCAGATACCAGACGCTCCACGTCTGGTTATTGCGTATTTCTTGGTAATAACTTGGTCTCATGGTCTGCAAAGCGTCAGTCTACATTATACCGTTCCAGTGCACAGACCAAGTATCGAGGGGTAGCCAATGTAGTCTCTGAATCATGTTGGTTACGTAATCTTCTTTTAGAACTTCATTGTCCCGTTCAGAAAGCTACCTTGGTTTATTGTAATAATATTAGTGTCGTCTATCTGTCTAGTAATCTTGTTCAACACCAGTGCACTAAACATATCAAGATGGATATCCACTTCGTTCGAGAAAAGGTAGCTCGTGGACAAGTACTTACATGTCCCTTTTTGGTACCAAAATGTCGACATCTTTACTAAGGGTCTTCCCTCGATTCTGTTTGAAGATTTTAGGGACAGTCTTAGCGTACGACAACCGCTCGCTTGCGGGGGTGTGAAAGTATACTGTGATATACACGGTATACACAACGTATATAATGCCTTGTGTATACTGTGTATATCACGGAAACACAAAGCATTTTGGACAAAACAGTCTGTGATATACATGCCAAGTATATCACGGTTTGGAGCTATTTTTGGTAATAGGTTTTTGTATATAATTAGCGTTGTACACTTGCCAAAATTGTAGAATTCTTGTACAAATAGAATAGGATTTTGGAAGTAGAATAAGAATATAATTTTTCATATTATGGAAATTGTAAATTATATATATACTCATTCATTAATGAAAATAATCAAGGGATTATGTGCATATTATAATTACTTTTTTGTCTCAATTTATTTGACCTTTTTCGCTCTTTGAGATGCAAATTATGTTAATTTTGATTAATTATCTAAAATATAATTTTTATTATATTTTCATGAGAAGAATTACAACTTATAGTACATTTTATATCCTTTTTGAAAGATTAGACAATTTGATTTTCGAAAAGCGAAATTTTTTATATAAATTAAAACGGAGGAAATAGAACTTATGCCCGAGTAACAACATATATAATTTTGTAAAGATTTTGTTAAATTGGGCTAATCGTTCAAGACCACCCCTTATAATGTCCTATTTCTGCATTTTTTTCGTAGTTCCCACATTGATTTTAATTCAAACTTACGAGTCAAAGAACGCAATTTACTAAAGTATAAATGTGTACTAAACCATTTCTCCGTCAATTACTATAACATGTTGCTATACAACATTTCATGCATCGACTAGAAGGAATAATTTCTTTGTGAGTAATGTACCAATAAAAATGTACTATTCAAGAAGCTTTTGTGGGACTTTTCATACTTAAATGAAAGAATTTCAACTATGAATACTCATGCACAGTAAAGACCAAACAACATAATAATTGAGGCATAGATAATTATTGAGTTAAAATATACTTACTACTATTGGGCTTGGACCTACCATGGGACAACAAAGCATTTATACCTCAGAACTTACTGCGTTACATTAACTACGAAAATGAAAATAAAAGAGCATTTACTCCTTTGAACTCAAAAAAAAAAAAAAAAAAAAAAAAAAAAAACTGGTCCTGCTATGTACTAAAATTTGAGTACTTTTTCTTGAATGAAAGGAGATATACAGGGGAAAAACCGTGGAAGGAGTTGGATCACCTGAGTTTCATCAACCTAACAAGCAACATCTTCATTAATTGTCATGAACAGATGAACTAAGAATTTTCACCAAGAGGTTAAATATTTACTTATATATACGCACAAAATATTGGTTAAGTAGGCGTTTGGCCATAGAAACCAAAAAAAAAAATCATTTTTTAAAAAAAAATTTGAAGTTGAAGTTGTGTTTGAACATAGTTTTTGCAAATAACATTTTGTTGTTGAAATGTACTTTTTCAAGAAGATTTTGGTTGTGAAAAAAGTAAAAAATAAGGTTTTGGTTGTTTTACAAATTTCAAATATAACTTCAGGTTGTATTTGGAATTTTCATAGCCAAATATTGACTTTTGAAAAAAGTGAAAAAAAAATAATAAATTAATAATTCTTATGATCAAACGAGTTACAATATATTTTTTTGACAAATAATATTTGACTGAACCTCTTCTGCCCATCTATTATGTCCTGCCCGGGCTATGAGTTAAAGAAGATGTTAAACAAGGTAATATACCCGTGATATACACTTGATATACATAAGTGTATATCACGGGCAATGCAGTGGATTCTGGCCCATCTCGGCAGTGGGCATCTCCAGCAGCCCAGAAGCCCATCACGGGCAGAGATGTATATTTGGTATATATTGTTAATATATTGTAGTGTAAATATTACCTTAATTAGTCTTGTACACTTATCATAATTGTAAAGTTAGAATTATGGTAGAAAAAGGTTTTAGAAATAGAATAGAAATAGAATTCTCCTATTATGAAAATATGTAACTTATATATATACCTTTTAATTAATGAAAATAATCAAGGGGATTATTTCTTTCAGATGAAAACAAAGAGAATGAAAATATTTCAGAAATTTGTTTTAGTGGTAATAACTCAATGAGTGATAAATGGACTAGACGTATGCTATGAATTTTACTATTGCCACATACAAAGCTTATACTATATATAAGTGGAGAAGAGTAGCGCACTCCTCAATCATCTAGTTTTGACATGTGTACCATTGTCAAAGTTTTTTGGTAATAAAAAAATCAAAAACGAAGAAATAGAAAAAGTACTCTTAAATTAATGAGTTGTTTGAAGAAAAATAAAGCTTGTAAATAAAGGTTTTGAACTGCAGTTTAATAGTAGTTTTTTTTTTCACGAACTCAAATAGTTGTTTTAATATGGTTTCAAATCTCACAATAATGTTTATCAACTCCTTACAATATTTAGGTATTGAGTTCAAATCCCTTCAAACCTTCTCTTCCCCCTACCCCCCCCCCCTCCATAAAAAATATTTTAAGAAATCTAAAATTAAATTAATATTGTATTGTAATTATACATAAAGCAATTTGCAGAGGAATCTTACTCAATAGCAGCCTGAGAGATAACAATGATAGTAAATTGAATGATAATAAATACTGTTAAGATTGATCATTCTGAATTGTTTTCTTTAAAGGGGATGGGATGGTTATTTTATAGCTTCAAGAATATTATTGTCCTCTGCTTCATCTATTTGTCTTTCTTAACTTTATATTTCAAAAAAAATAACATGTATAGTACAAGGATGCTGCCATGATTGTCGATATTTAGGCACCTTTTAAATATTTTAAGTGGCCATACTTATTTTCTGATTGCTCCATATTTATAAATTAACTTCAGGTAACCCCAAACTGAATCTAAAATAAAAAGGGTAACTAACTATTTTCTTAAAACTAAGAAAAAAAAGTGTTCACTCTCACTTGTTAATTTTTTATTAAATAAAAAAATGCCAAAATTTATTAACAGAAAAATTTGAGAAAGAAATCATACTTCTTTTCTTTTATATTAGGAACATAATAATTGTTTTAACCCCTCATTCTAAGGGATCAACATTTTAATGTGACTACTTTGAGAGGCTGTCTATCCTAGAATTTAAGTTCTACACAGTAATGACATAAAATATATTTATACAATCAAATCACGTAATTGCAAGTAATTCTATACGAAAAGCATTGGTTAATAATTTAGAATTAATTATTAAGTAACATACTATAATAATTTAAATTGCACTATTATGTAAAGATTCTTTACATTTTAAGTACATAGAAATTAAATCCATAAATCCTAGTACAATATTTTTTATACTTACTATTTTGCAAGGCTGATTGTGTGAAAATTGGCTAAAATTGTCAGCTCCTTTTTCTTTTTGTTCAGGGAACTGATTCCACAAACCAAAAGGGTTAAAAGTTGAAATAACTTTACAAATACAGTATTTCTGAATGTCTGGCAGTGCCTGAACTAAGACAAATTGTAGTATATTCTTTGCCCATGAAAGTTGCTTTTTTTTTTATGCCTTTTCTGAAAAGTCCCAATCTATATACCAAATTAAACAAACAATTATAAAATAAGGAAAGAAGAAAAAGATTCATTTTTAGTTATATATATTAAACAACAATTATAAAATAAGGTTAGAAGAAAAAGATTCATTTTTAGTTATATATATATATATATATTAAACAAGCAATTATAAAATAAGGAAAGAAGAAAAAGATTCATTTTAGTTATATATATATATATATATATATATATATATATATATATTCAAGATTGTTAAAGATCAAGAATTTTGTGCCCATTGCATTGCCAAATAAAACTAGTCCCATACTGATAAGGATAAAAGTGAATGAGGGCTACACTCACCTTCAACATTGTTCTTTATTAAGCATAGCAGCAAACCCCATATAGTCCAACCAGACATACAGTCAAACAAGGACTCATCACATGTACTCCACAAAAAAGTATATATGGAATGAGGCTATTTTAGTCTTTTCCTGTAAGTTTTGTAGCAGAAAAATTAGGACCAATAAAATCCATTATGTGAAGACTAGAATAAAATGGATATTGTGGATTGGCCCACCTAGCTGATGATGAGATTTTCAATAATTTTTTTTATTCTTTCTCACTATTATAAATAATATGGAGCTTTAGATCAAAATCTTCTAGCGCTCTTAATTAATGTAATATCATATGAGAAACTTCCTTGAAGAAAATCTACTTTCATCAGCTTCCAAGTAAATAAAGAAGTTAAGGTTATATTTTTTAACTTGTTATTTTTAAGTTATTAATACCATTTTTGTGCAAGTTATCTCTCGATATCACTTAAGTAATCTGATAGTGTAATTTTTTTTTATATTGTGTATGGGAGTTAAACTCTTAACATAGATGGCAATGTAAAAGAGCAAAATCAGATATTACTGAACTGTATAGTTTAGAATTTCATAAAGAAGCCATAAAAGTATATACATATATCAAAAGTGAACATTAACACAGATAATATGAAAAAACTCAAAATTCTCTTCCTCTCCTCATGCTCAAAATTTCTCTAGTGTTTTCACCTTCCACCACCTGTGTTTTCTTTTTGTTTTTCTTTTTTAAAAAAAAAACTCAAAAGAAATACAAACCCTCAAGGCTAAAACAAACTTATCTATGATAAACTCAAAAGCAAGACAGACTATAAGAGTTCCTCTATTTTTTGTGTTTTCTTTTTTTGTTTTGCATCTCATTTACTTCTATTTCAGCCTAATTTATCTTGGCTTCTTAAGCTGTTAAGAAGTATAATATTTAACAGCTCCAAAAATAATTTCATGTTAATACACCATGATACCTCTTGACTTAAATATCGTCCCTTCAATCTTCAACCACCAAAATGATCCAACTACTCAAAAACTCATCCTCCCCCACCATTATATGTATTCATTTTCTCCATAATAATATTTCTTTCTTTATTTTGAAGTCTTGTTGTGGGGTGCATTGCATTTGTCAAGGATCACACCAGAACTTTCATTCAACCATATCATAATTACTAGACAAACTCAATATTCATCCATCTTTAAGTATCCACTTCATAAGGTGTAGTTAGCTTTCTCCTTTTAACTGGAGTATTATGCGATGAATTCGCGCATGATCCAACTCCTCCTGAGTCGTCAGTTCTGTAATCCAACACACCAATTGGACTTTGAGGCACAGATGAAATTGAAGAAGCAATTGGACCTTTAACAAAATCACTTGACAAAGATAAATCTTGAATCAATTCAACACACTTCATCACTTTATCCTGCAAATCAGAATTGTTACAAGTTAATCAACATGAAAATGAGAAGGTTGAAAAGTGAAAAAATGATCAAGTTTGTACTAAATTTTTTGGCTATGCTTTTTGGATCACCATATTTACATTTTGTACATGCTGAACTAAAGTAGATAGTGCTTTCTCACTGCCTACTGTCTCAGTTTTAACTGCAAATGAGATTGCTACTGCTGCTGCAATCTCAGAAGGCTTGAATTCCAAGAAGTGAATTCCTGCATTGAATTTCCACCCACCAAAAGAATTAGGGATAAATACATTTTCAGGCTCTAAAAAATAATAGCCGGCAAAGGTATATCTTTTTGTATATTAAGTATAATATACACAAATATACATGATCAGTGTATATGTTTTGTATATTTTAGCAAGCGACACGTAATTAGTTTTGGCCGACGGATCAGAAAATGAAAAAAGCCAAAAAAATTACTCCATCTTCCATGTTCTACTTTCTTTTTAGTCAAACAAGCACAAATTAAGATTTAATTATCTAAATGATAAATGAACCTTTACCTTTAAGTGTGCTTAGTATGAGTTGTACTGATTTATTGATTGAAGATCTTGAAGCATTTTGATCACTATTTATCTTCTTGAGGAAATAATCTATGAATGAGAATGGAGTGATAGCCTGCATTCTCCATTTCAATGTGCTCAACACAAGAAGCTCCATTCTTTGTATGGTTTTAGCTTCAAATATAAACTTTCCATCGCCTCCCTGTCAACGATCATCATCGTAAAAACACAATAGTTATTTAGCAAATACCCAAATTGATAAATCAAGAAATGTACTTAAAGTGAAAATTCACCTGTAAATCTAGAGACATAGGAACTTCAGTCTCCTCCATTTTGGCAGCTAGAGACAAACAAGCTACACCAAGTAATTGCATCATCCATTTTTTGCCCTTCTGTGGAAACAAGAAAATATAATTATAAGCAATGTAATTGAATGGAAATAAAAGATCAAACAATTACCAAATTCAGTAATATAAAAACTTACAGGTAAGTCATAGGCAGAAAGGAATCTATCAAGATAGTTGACAGCCAAATATGCACACATTGGACCAAAATTGAAATGTGAATGAACCTGCAAGAACCAATCCACCATTAGATTTACTTGATATCTACTCAAACAAAAATAAATACAATTAGTAACTGATAATCAAGAAGCAGAACAAGACAAGTAAAAAGGTAAAAAGATCCTGTTACAGACAGCTAAGAATTGGTGAAACAGGAAAAAAGATCCAAAAAATCCCACAAACTCATTTAACGTATGAGCATTAGCTGACCATTAAACAAAACACCAAAAGGACCCCCACCAACCCCATTCATGTTTTTCTGTGGATGTATTGGAAAAAGGTATGCCATGATAAATTAACAGCCAAGAATCATTCATCACCCCCCCCCCACTCCCCTCCACCCCCAACCAAACTAAACAAAAACCCTCTAAGATAATAATGACATGATATAATTTACAGCATTGTAACTCCCTTCTTACATACTCCAGTTCATTATCAGTCACTGTTTAGGAATCTAATTGATTAAGAACCATTAGTCAACAATTTCCATTAATCACTATGTTGCTCGCCTCTCCAAATCTCTTGTCGCACACGTGTCGGATCCTCCAAAAATACATTACTTTTGAAGGATCTGACACGCACATACCTACATTTTCAAAGAATTCGAGCAACATAATTAATTTAAGTGATTAAGAACCATTAGTCAACAATTTTCATTAATCACTATATTGCTCGGACTGTCACTGTTGTCGCCCGCACCTATGTTGGATCCTTTAAAGTACAAAACTTTTGAAAGATCTAACACGCACCCTGCTATATTTTTAAAGAGTCTGATCATCATAATTATTCTATGTGATTAAGAACCATTAGTCAATAATTTCCATTAAGCTCACTATGTTGTTCCGACTTTTCAAAACTGCCGCTGCACCCGTATCGGATCCTCCAAAAATGCATTTATTTTGAAGGATCCGACTCGCATCCAACTACATTTTTAAAGAATTCGAGCGTCATATTTAATAATAAACACCATCTAAAAAGAGTCATGAACCAACCTTAGCAATCCACTCAAGAATCTCATCTCTAGCACCAATATCCAAATCCCCATTTCTCAATCTATCAAGATAATCACCAACAGGCATATGTTCACATTCCCTTTTAATCATCAAATCTAAACACTCATCACTCTGCAATGGCACACCAATAGTCAAAGATTCTTCCTCCCCATAAATCCTCCTCCTGTTTTGTTGACCATTTCGATGATTCCTAGGATACCATGTTTCTTCCTCAACAAATCCAAATCCAAATAGGACATCATCGTCCTCATTGCAAAAAATACTATTGTTGTCTTCTGCACACAAAAGAGTAGAAACTGCAAATTCCATATTGGGTGCCATTGAAATAACAAATCTTTTATCTCAAATATCAATCTTCACTCAAACAAAACAAGTTACAAAACGAGTTTCCTTCTTTAACTATATCAAAATAAATGGATTTAACAAAACATTTTCATAAACTAATAGTAGAAAAGATGGATTTTGAAGGGGAAGTTGTTGATAAACAAAGAAAAAGATGATCTTTAATCTCTCTGTTTTAGTCACTGATTGTTCAGTAGATGTGGATGGAGAAGAGTGATAGGAAGAAGAGTAGATATAGCGGCTATGAAGGAGAAAAGGGTGTTGTTTATATTGGATTTTTAGGGTACAGAGAGAGAGGGGGGAGAAGGGAAAGGGGGCAGCAATGGAAGAAAATGAGAAATGGGAGTGGCGAAAATATAGACAGGAACAAGTGGGAAAAAATGTAAGATTATAGTTAGTGAGAGATGTATAGACATTTATTTATGTCATAAGCAAATTTGGAAGACATATACGCGGAGATATGTATACGTATAAATGTAGATGTATGTAGTTTTATTACATTAGCATATTGGAACGTAATACGTGAAGATATGCATATGTATCTCAGTATCTGTATTTATACTCTACGTCTGTGTGTATATAGTATATACGGCAGGTATATAGGGATATAGCCTTTTTTTTTTTTTAAGAATAGTTTGGAGTAACTGATAAAGTTGTTGTCATGTAATCTAGAGCTCATGGGTTCAAGTCGTGTAAACATTCTCTTGCAATAAAATTGCGTACAATAAACTCTTGTGATCCGGACCCCGCGCATAGCGGGAGCTTAGTGCACCGGACGACCCTTTAATCACTTTTTCTTTTGAAGTGTCGTATACGTAATAAAATGATACGCAAAAAGAGAGATTACTCCAACAAGTTAATGATAAAAGGATTGCATCAGATGAGATCAATTTAAGAAAGAATTTAAGTAATATAAATTGATAGAGTAAATAATATTTTATATTATCATGTCATATTTGTGGAGTTAGTTTGTAGGAGTGATATTTAGATGTCTTAAGTTAGACTAGAAGCATTCATTCTTAACGGAAATGAATTTTTTGAAAAGACATATCTCGAGTTCTATAAATATAGTGATTCTCTTGAAATAGTGTATGTTAATTTATAATAGTATACTAGGGTTTTGTACAAATTCCGAAGGAAGTTGCTTGTAACCCCTAAATGATATATTGGTGAAATCTCTTTAAGGATAGTGATATCATGTCAAAGTTTTTCTTTTCCAATTTGATTTTACATATTTTATTTTAAAATTTCAAATCTTTTAAGAGACTTACATGTAAATCATCATTTGAATGACTTATTATTTGCATCAACGATACATAAAATTTAAACTTGAAAATAAAATGTGCAGAATAACATGAAAAATAGTTACTTACTACTCTATTCTTTTATAATCTTAAAATTCTAATGTTTATATCGAATAAATCTCATGTGGTAATGAGATGCATAATTTGACTTTTTCCTTCTATGATAGTTCACACTGTGAATTTATAATACAATTAAAAGTTTACTAATAAACTAATTATTTATATGTTGAAAAATAGCAAAGATACAGATATCCTTCTCATTTGGTAAGGAAATTATTGTATTAATCTTTGATTTATATAATTAAGCTGACAATGAGTGATCATGTGAGGGAATATATTTGATAGCACTAGATGAGCAAATATTTGGTTCTAAATAGAATTGCTTGTCTCCTCCTTTTCTTCAATCAACTACCCCAATGTATTTAATTTTACTATTAAACCTCTTTATGTTTTCCTCGTTAATAATGCGAGAATAACTCTTTCAGTTCTTATTTTCTTTTTCCATGCCAAAACAAACGAAAATGTCATATCATTAGCAATTTTTAAGTGAGAAAAGAATCCTAAGAATTTATGATTCATAATAGCATGAGATAAAGTAAGGTTAGATAATTTAATATATTTATTTAAGTTTTAATGATCAAAATTAACAATATATATATATGTCAATCAATGGTACTGAATATCCACTAGAATGAGACAAAAAAGAAGTCTCATACAAAAATATCAATTACGTGAGACACGTAATAAAGTTTTTTATGAAAGTGCATTCAGTATAAATTTTTTTTACATCTTCACGTGACTTTTACTTATTGTAATAAATAATTTATCTTATTTTAAGAATTACAAATTTTACATTTTAAAGAACTTACCTAGGGCACGTAGATATTTTACAAATTAAAAAAATAAAAATAAAAATGGCATAACTTATTAGGGAGTTGGTAAATTTGTAACATGTAAGGGGCAAATTCGTAGATGAAAAAGGTAAAAGGACCGATTGGCTGTAAAAATTGTCTTCTTCCTGGGGGTAATGACACGTGGATATTGATTCATTTCTTGAAGTCCAGTGGGGTGGCAGTGATTATGTGCCGTTTCAAGCGGAAACTGCAATTATGAATTTGCAGTACTAACTTTGAGAGTCTTTTTGGATTTTATATCTACTTTTTGGTTACAAAACAAATTTATTTCCCGAATATACGGTCTGTTTTATTATCAATAGAGGTCTAATTATTTATCAGAAATATCATTTCTTTCCCCTAAATTTTCATTCAACAAACTAAAGTAGTCCCTTCCCCTTCACATGTTACAATTCACTAACTCTATAATGAACTATGCCATTTTCGTCCTACTTTTTTAAAAAGAAATATATTTTTTCTTCTCCTAAATTTTCATACAACAAACAAAAATAGCTTCTTCAAATAGTAGTGCATGAAAATTAGCCTGTCGCGCTATCTAATTTACAAAATTGTGCTGATAGGTAATCATGTCTGCTAAAATAGGATTAGATAGTGTCACGCGTATTGTAACAAAATTACAATATGAAATTTCCATTTGTTTTTTCTTTTGTTTCAACCACTTTCCTAGACCCCACATTGTGGAATTTTACTGGATATGTTATTGTTGTAGTCATTTATTAGGATACATGAATAAACTATCGGAGCAAGAAATGTTGGTTTTTGTAAATTTTAAAATTTTAATTTTAGTTTTAGTGAGTGATTATTGATTTCTAGTAATGTTATGTGATTTTTTCTAGTAATGTTATGTGATTTTACACACACACACACACACACATATATATATATATATACATATATATATATATATATATATATATATATTTGCTTTGATATTTAGGACACATAGCATCATTCTATTCATTATATTATTACTCCTATGTAATTAAAAAAACAAAAATCATGAAGCATAATGAAGAATACTAGGAAGAAAATAAGAAGAAAAAAAACTATACTTTGGATAGATGGAAAAAAAATATATAGCTTTAATTTATGCAAGAAAATTGATTTGGGGTTGCCTTTAAAGAAATATGTTTCTTGATTGTATTAATCAATAATGTACAATATATATAGTAGTACAATAATATTTAAACTAGGTAACTAATCAATCTAATTACAATAGAAAATATAATTGTACCTAAAATAGGAGACATAATTACAATAGACATATAATTCTACCTAAAATAAGAGATATACAATTAATGAAATAATATTCGGAAAATATTCAATTACACCCCGCAGTCGAAGCGGGAGGTTCACGAACACTGAGACTGGCTCGAAAATCATCAAATAGTATGAGCGGAAGTCCTTTGGTGAAGATGTCGACAATCTGATATATGGAAGGAAAATGAATGACACAAACTTGACCACGAGCCACTTTTTCGCGAATGAAATGAATGTCCATCTCAATGTGTTTAGTGCGCTGATGTTGGACGGGATTGTCGGAAAGATATATATCGCACTAATATTATCGCAGTAGACTAGTGTTGCCTTTTGAATCGAGCAATGAAGCTCAAGTAGAAGGTTACGGATCCAACAAGAATCAGAGATGACGTTGGCGTCACCTCTATACCCTGTTTCAGCACTGGATCATGATAGTGTAGGTTGCCTCTTGGAAGACCAAGACAATAGGTTATCTCCGAGAAAAATGCAGTAACCAGACGTGGAGCGTCGGGTGTCATGACATCCACCCCAGTCAGCATCAGAATAAGCAGTGAGACCAGTGAGCGAGGACATGTATAGATGTAATCCAAAGTGAATTGTACCTTGGACGTATCGTAAAATACGTTTGAGGGCATGCATGGTGCTTCCATCGAATTGTGCATGTGTAGGTAGATTTGTTGCACGACATAGGATATGTCACGTCTTGTGAATGTGAAGTACTGCAGGGCCCCAACCAGGCTATGATAGTTAGTCGAGTCTGAATATGGGGGGTCGTAATCAGTGTTGAGCTTGAAATTGGTGTCTACCGGCGTGTAGGATGGTTTGCAAGATGTCATGCCTGCACGATCAAGAATCTCTTCGGCGTACTTATTCGGACACATAAATAGGCCGCCATAATATCGAGTGACAGAGATGCCCAAGAAATAACTCAGGGGGGCCACATCTTTCATAGCAAACTCAGAGAAAAAGAGAGACATAATGGACTGACGGAGAACATCAAATGATGTGGTTAGCATGATGTCATCAACATATAATAATAGGTAAGCCATGTATGTACCCTTGTTGTAGATGAACAGGGAATGGCCGGATCTACCGTGTGAAAAAATGATAGAGGAGACATAATCGGCGAACCGCTAGTACCATGCTCGAGGAGCTTGTTTCAGTCTATAAAGCGATTTTCGCAATAGACACACACAATCCGGATGAATAGGATCCCTGAAACCCATAGACTGGTGCATATATACCGTTTCATGAAGATCTTCATGTAAGAAGGCATTCTTGACATCAAGCTGATGAATGGGTCAAGACTTGAATAGAGCAATGCTGAGGACGGTCCGGATGGTTGCGGGCTTTACGACCGGGCTGAACGTTTCATCACAGTCCACTCCCACATGTTGAGACATGCCATCACCTACAAGATGAATCTTGTACCTCTCAAAAGAACCATCAGAATTCTTTTTATGTCTAGAAATCCACATATAACGAATAATGTTAGCATCAGGTGGACGGGGTACTAGGTCCTACGTCTTATTATCAATAAAAGCATTATATCCGTCAATCATTACGGCTTTCCAATTAGGGTCGGACAAGGCATCCTTCGAATTTCGAGGGACATGAGAAGGGATAACTGAAACATATAGGTTAAACAGTCATTTAGGTTTATGAATTCCGTGCATGACACAGGTTTCCATAGTCCGATAGCGTGTCTCGAGATGCGGGATAGGATGGGGGTGTGTCGTGGGACTGTCGGGAAAAGAAGAAAGAGCAGGGGTGGCGGGACTGGCGGGCTGATGCTCGATTTGCTGAGAGGTTACTGCAGAATCACCCTGAGACGGGATGTTCTGGGCCACCGTCGACAGAATCGGGTGGGCAATGTATCCCGCACTGTCCGAGATGGGACGGGTGTCAGGGTCTGGGACGACGGACTATGTAAATGATGAATTAGAAGAGGGTTCATGCCATCATCTAGGAAGTCATAGGAATGCCGAGGTGGCGAGTTTAGGGAGACAAAGTGAAATTAAGACTCGTCAAATAGGACATGGCGTGAAATAATAATTTTACGGCTTGACAAGTCATAGCACGAGTAACCACGATGATTAGCGGGGTAACCCATAAACACACACAAAAAATATCGAGGTTGGAGTTTGTGAGTTATCGGATGGAGAGGATAATAGAAACACCCAAAGATACGCAAGTGTTGGTATGAGGGGTTCCTACGAAATAGAATTTGAGTGGGCAACCATTGAGCTAGAGACTTGTTTGAGATTATGTTTAGGAGATATGTGGCCATGGAGAGTGCGTAATGCTAGAATTGATGGGAATTGATGTGTGAGCAAGTAGAGCACGAATTATGTTGTTTATGGTTCAGATTTTCCGTTCGGCCTTACCATTTTGGGAGGAGGTGTGAAGGCATGAAAAATGAAAGGTAAGACCGTTATTGGAGCAAAACTATTTGAATTGATTATTATTGAATTCCTTGTCATTGTCACATTGAAACTATTTAATGCTCTTCAATTGTGTTTTTACGAGAGCACTAAATGAGAAAAAATTAGGGTAGACATGAGATTTATTGCCAATTGGAAAAGTCCATAGAAAGTTGGAATAATCATCCAAAAATAACACATAATATCGACGGTCAATCGTACTTAAAATATGGGACGTCCACCAATCACTATGTATGATATCAAAAGGTAGTAAAGTACAATTTGTAGATGCAGAAAATGATAATTTAACATGTTTCCCAAAAATGCAAGATTCACATATAAGAGTTCTAGAAATACGATTGCAATTAATAAAATTATTTTTTCTAAGGGAGCGTAAAATATAATATCTCGAATGTCTTAATCTAGAGTGTCATAAGGAAGACAAAAGAGCAGCAGAGGTTGATGGAACTAAGGTTGGATTGTTGACGGTATTTGAAATAAGGTAGAGAAATATGTGGTGTTGTCACATCTCATTATTCGTCTCCCTGTCGTAAAATCCTTCATAGAAAAAATAAAAGGATCGAAGTCAAGGGAAATATTATTATCAATTGTGAAATATCGCACACATATTAAATTCTTAATGAGTTCAGGGGAATTAAGGATATTTTTTAAGATTAGCGGTGGATGTGGTGAGGATAAGGATGAATGACCAAAATTGTGAATGGAAATGTCTTGTCCACTATCAACAATAATATTCTGATTTAAATTACTCAAATTGGAATAAGACGAGAGAGTACAATGTGATGTCGTCATGAGAGATGTGGCACATGTGTCCATATACCAATTTTCATCTGGAGCGTTGAGTGACATTGTGTTCATAGTTGTCTCAATGTCAGTCAGTGCATAAGTTGAGGGTGGGGGGCCTGTGTTGTGTAGGCCTGTTGGGGATGTGGGTCGAGTATACCAGGGTGGGTCTGTCGGTTCTGATGTGGAGTCCACGAGGATGTCGGATACGGTCTAGAAGGAGAGACACATAACAGTGGGGCCCACGCGGCCCACAGTGTGTAGGTAGCCCACGACGGAGGTTGTTGCCACTGCCGCGGTCGTTGTTGGTTGCTTCCTGCCGGCGATTGTTGTAGGTGGATGCGGTTTGTTGTGGGTCCTCGGGCCGGCAGTTCTGGTTGCCTGAGTTG
Source organism: Anisodus tanguticus (assembly GCA_034509755.1). NCBI lineage: Eukaryota > Viridiplantae > Streptophyta > Magnoliopsida > Solanales > Solanaceae > Anisodus > Anisodus tanguticus. The sequence goes on along the minus strand of CM067553.1, from coordinate 9,509,746 downwards.
GAGGCCCTACCGTCAGCGGAGGGCCCGACAATTGTGGTGAGGGCGACGTCGGCAATACTGGAATGAGTGGTGTTGCGCTTGATTTTCCGGATTTTCTCAATAATATGCTTCGAACGGGCCTCATAAAATGGAGGTAACGATGTGCATTGTTGAAGGATGATGACAACGTCGTCATATGATTCGTTCAAGCATGCAATAAGTTGCATGACCAATCGCTGATTAGTGACTGGTGCACCGACGTTGTAGAGTTGGTCGGCAAACATCTTGAGTTCTTGACAGTATGTAGAGACGTTTGGAAAATCGTCCTGATCAACATCATTGAACTGATTTTCAAGGTATAACGCTCGTTGAGTTTTGTTGTCGTGGAAAATACTTTCCAAACGTTCCAACGTTTGGCGGGCAGTGGCATCAGTCTCAATGATGGTGTGCAACATATCATTAGAGATCGTGTCGTATATTCACTGGAGGACGACTGCGTCCAAACGAGATAAGAATGCATCATCAAAAGTCAAAGCCGAGGGTGAGTTTGTGGACTTCGGTGTAGGAGGAATGATGTGATCGATAACTTCGTAAACATGATAATAGATCTTAAAAAGCTTTGCCCACAAGGAGTATTGACCCTTTTCCATCTCAATGGTGATAGGGATGTAGTTTTTGATGTTGGTTATTACAAGTGCATGATGAAATTTGGTTTTGTCAGCCATGGAAGATGAAATTTAGGAGGAGAAGGAAGAGAGAATGACTGAAAAGAAACACTAGGGTTCTGTGGGGGTGGCGGCCGAGAGCTATGGTCGGCGGCGGTGGAGGTATTTTTAGGCTACTGATACCATAAAGGAATATGTTCCTTGATTGTATTCATCAATAATGTACAATATATATGGTAGTATAAGAATATTTAAATTTGGTAATTAATTAACCTAATTACAATAGGAAATATAATTTTTTTACCTAAAATAGGAGACTAATTATAATAGGAATATAATTTTATCTAAAATAACAGATATGCAATTAATGAAAGAATATTGAGGAAATATTCTATTAGCCTTAAAAAATTTCATTTGTTTATATGTAGGTGCTTCATCATTATTTAACCCCTCTGATTATATTAGTAAAAGACTTATTTTTTCCTGTAAAAAGATTTTGCACAAAGTGTCTGTCAATTCGAAGGAATTTGATGTGGTCCAACTAACTCACTCACAATATTTACTGGCTCACAAGGTGTGAAAATGGCTTGTACTATTTATAAAAAGAAACAAGAAAAGGATACTATTGTACTTATCTTCAATTTATCACTTTTCTGTATTTGTTAATTTTTCTTTTTTGAAAAATAGTCAAGATTGTCACACACTTATTTTTTGCTTGATAAGGATAAGCATGAACTTCTTTACTACTGTTAGTATAGTATTATTTTTCGTTATTTTCAGTTCAGAACCCTCCATAATTTTCACTAACAATCAAGAAGTGCAAGTCCTTAAAAAAATTATTATGTACTCCACTTCTATTTTGTTTGATCATTACTTTAAAAATTATGTTGTTTTGCTTGTAGGATAATTTTAGTTTATGCTAGTTGGCCATGTGTAATCTGAACTAAGTGTAATAATGGCAACTCCACACATGACTATCAAGAAAATAAAAAAGAACTTATTTGCAAGAATAAAAAATTGAAATGGATCATTACTTATATACGAGCCAACAATATGTGCTTAATAGGGAATCCAGTCGACAATTCAGGCACATCAGCCTACTATAAAAGGGAATCCAATCAACATCAAATATAAATATTGATTTGCAAGCGAACATAATATTGCCTACTGGAATTTTCTGGTAAATCACTCTCTATCAACTTTATTTGATATAAAATAGATCATACTTCATCTAATTCATTTTTAAAGAGATTTTTACACACTAAATCAATTAGTAAGAATTATATACAAGAATAATATATGTTTTTAAAAGTAACAAATATAACACATTTTATAACAAATATAGCACTGTGAAAAGAAAAAAATAAATACAATAATAAACTTCATTTAAAGTTAACCCTCTCTGATAATTAATGAGATCTATCTGCATTTACTCTATTCTCTCTCTCTTCCATAATGTTCTCCATCTCCCCCATAATTTTCTGATAATTTTTCTTCAAACTTATTCTTATGTTGACAATTTTTTTTTAAATGGATCATTAACATATTTCAAGTATATCATAACGTAACTATTTTATATAATGTTAATATTCCACAAATATATTATACATATTGTTCATACATTTATTATACCAAATATACGGACTGTATATATAATATTTTATATAATGTTAATATTTCATTAATATTATATATATTGTTCATACATTTATTATACCAAAATATATGAATTTGTATATATATATATATATATATATATATATATATATATATATAAATATATATATATTATATAATGCTAATATTATATACATTGTCCATAAATTTATTATACCAAATATACAAGTTTTATTTATAAAATAAACTTAATTACAATTATTATATTTCACATATACTATTGTTAAAATTTTAAATAGTAAGAAAATTATAAACAAAAAAAATATTCTAATTGAATCTGTAAGACTGTAACACGTAGATATAATGTGCATTATCCAAATTGAAAGAAAAGAATATAGATATGGCCCAAATTAATCCACCTTTTCCTTAGAAATAAAAGAAATTAAATTAGCCCTTAAGTTAGCATGAAATCAATTCTTACTTTTTAGGCATGGAATATGTAATTTGTTTGGGTGTTGGCCGTGCGAAGTTTTAGGGGATTTTTAGGATGGTTATGCCATTTAGGTAATCTTGGTAATTATGCTAAAAATTAGTAATGTTTTTTTTGAAGATTGTATACTTACGAAACTTACCCTTCTTTTATTGATTGTGGGGCATATTAATTACTTAGAAGTGAAAATATTAGCCCATAAAAGTATGATACGCTGAGTCTGCGTAAGTTTGAGCGGGTAAATTCATTTTGACCCGCCCAATTCACTCATTTAAAAGTTTCGCTGATATTTAATCTAATTTAACTCATGAGAAACTTTATTAAGATATTTTTTAAAATACATTTTTGTTTGATATTTTATATAGAATAAATATTTTTTTTTATTAAGTACGTAAATAAATCATAAAAAAAATAAAATTTAGTGTAAATTAGACGTATTGGATGACCCGTTTCTTAACCCATTTCAGCCCAAGTAAATTTTTGGGCCAACACGTTCATTTTATTGATTTAGCCTATTTTGATCAGCTTAAATATAGCTCAACCAATCCATTTGACACCTCTAATTGTACTCAATGATACTATTTAACACATCAACTAAATAAAATCCTCCTCATAAATTTAGCTCATTGATTCTTCAAGGAATATTTCATTTATTTTTTGTTTAATCTCAATTTCAATTTTAATAGTATATAAATATATTCATTTTCTCTACATTGACACAATTAATATTACTATCGGAGTGAAACAAGGAATTTAAAGAAAAAGAAAGGCTAGACTATATTAGTAACAAGCCAATCAGAGCCTATTTCATTAACTAGTGAATTTTAGCATCCACAATTACTACGTATACTAAAATTTCCAATGAAAAACAAATTATTAATGAAATAATCATAGAAGATGAATTTATCAAAAAACAAAAAAACATCTAGGATTCCATGAGATAAAGGCTAGTAGGGTAAATCGTGTATCTACGTAAAATGCATCGATCCATTTCAAAAGATGTAGAAAAATGTAATATTTTATTAAATGTGTTGGACTAAATAAAGAAAATCTCTTTATACTGACCAAAGTTATCACTAAATGAAATGACCTTTTGCTTTTTGTTGCTTTTAGGAGCGTTAGCTATGGCCTAACTATCATTCATATAGTACAATTTTAATTTCCCCCTATTATTCAGTAAATGTGATTAGGACAGTTCAAAATGCTGATTAATCAGTCAGCCCAATTATAAGTTTATAACTCAGATTTTGCTTGTTGACGATCTTGAATCCATCTTTTCATTGGTAAGTACTCTCTATGCACTGTGGTAAAAGTAAGGGTGGTAAAAGTGCAACACTTGCAAAGAATAGGAGACTAGCAGTGTAAATATAAAATAAATCTATATATCATATAAAGTTTAGGAAATAGAAGAGCGACGTCAAAAGTCTTATTTATCTTTTTTTCATTTTTTAAAATATTTTTTCGCTACTTATCTATTTTTTTATTTTAAAGAATAAATATATCAATTACTCATTCATTCATTTATATTCTTTAATGTACAAATTTAATGATCTTTATTTCTATTACTCCCATAATTTTTTATTACCATAATATTTAAATAATTAGTCTTTATTTTTATTACTTCCGCAACTTTTTATTACCATAACCGCTAATTAATTAATAGTCATATTCATTGCATTATTTGATAGTCCATATTGTAGTCCTATAAATAGAGGCATTGTAATACTTTGTTGCAAAAAGAAATGATCACATTAGTCAAGAATGTCACCTTTTTAGTGTGTGTTTGGTTCTGGACATAATTGATTTTGACAGAATTGAATTTGACAATAATTGATTTATGCTTGGATGCAATAATGTAAAAGTGATTGTTATCAATTCATGATGTTTTGATAGTTTTGATCAAAATTGCTTTTGAATGTAGAATTACCAAAATGGACATAGTCAAATACATATAAATAAAAATTACTAAAATAATAGTGAAATATGAAGTATGTAAATAAAAATTACAAACAGATAATAGAATTTAAAGTGCAATATAGTACTTAAATATTAGTAGAATATTATTACAATACTAATTTAAAGTGCAATATAATACTTAAATATTATTACAATACTAATTTTGCACCAATCAAAAAGCAAAAATTAAAGAGGCATTGAATGAAGAATTAAAGAGGGGACCTGTAGCAAGTAGCAACTTTAAAGAGGACAATGAATGTGAGTAGAGTTGTTGATGAAAATTAAAGAGGGTAATGAAGGAAAAGGTAAAAATTCAAATTGAAATAAATGTAGAATTGATTCTACTCACCTTAGAATCTAGAAATTGAAGCTTCTTCCAAAATCAATTTTGAAGAGGAGAATTGATTTTGGAGAGGAAATTCAAACACCCAGATTTTGCTCATTCATGAAAGTAGCAACCCAGAAGCACTTTTGGGTTGTCAGAATGCACTTAGATCATCCGATATCATAAATTTATATTTTTTGTTTCGTGAGATTCTACTCAAGGTTATCCTTTCATTCCATATTTGAAGTACGTAGTAATGTTGTTATATTTTTTTATATTCATGCTTTATTTTGGCTTGAAGAAAAAGGAGGAGGAGATTCTTGAATGGTGATCGACTTGTAGGAATGGATAATATCAATAAGAGTTCGGAAAATTATGCATTGATTCCGTATTTTTTTTTAATTTATGATTAAGGTCATAAGAATAATGTGTATTGTATTATTTTCTTGTTTAGTATGTTCTCTTTATAATTCCTCTTTAGTTTGATTTTTATATGAATTTTCGATTGTTGTAAATGTATTGTTTCTTTTGGTTCTGAATAGTAATTTTTGATTTTGTAGGAAGTCTACTACTAATAAGTAGGGCTGGCCAGTGGGCCGGGACAGCCCGACCCCGACCCGAGCCCGTCCCGAGCCCGCCCCGACCCCGCCAAAAAAAAAAAATAAATTACGGGGGCGGGACTCGAACTCGGGACGGGACGAGGTCTCGTCCCGCGAGACCCGAGCCCGCCCCAGTCCCGCGAGACCCGAGCCCGCCCCGACCCCGCCCTTTGCAAAAATGGCCGTCCAACGGCCATTTTAGATTATGGTCGTTGGCCAACGGCCATTTTAGCCCCCCCCCCCTCCCCCAACCCCTTACCCCTTAATATTTATTTTTAACCCATAAGTTATTATATTTACACTTTAACCCAATTTTCAACTATAAATAACTCATTTTCTCTTCATCTTTCTCACAAATCTTCCTACAATCTCTCTAATTTCTCAATATCTCTCTCTACAATTCTACATTGTTTGCTAAATATTCAATTTTATTTATTCATTTGGGAATTGGTAGTGAAGTTGGCAACTAGCTTGAGGATCTTCCATCGAGCAAAGTTTCAATTTTCAACCTCTCGATTACACGTCGACGTTACGTCGGCGTTTGGTACATTCGTTCCTTCATTAAATTATTATTGTCTGTTTATTTAGTTTAGATCACTTAATTTTATTGTCTTTAATTATTTATTTATTATCATAATTAAAATGGAAGGATTAAAAGGTATGTTTAAGGGTAAAGGTAAGGGTGCTTCTTCTAGTAGGGGCAACCAGGGCAAGGGTACTTCTTCTAGTCATCTTATTCCTACACGGGATGATTTTGTTGATACTCAACATTTTCCTACAATACCATTAGATTTAGACCAGGAGCTATTTTCGGAACTCAAGAAGACTTTAATTTAGACGATGATCTAGATGATATACCCACTAATGTTGATGACAACACACCCACTAGTGCACCTTCAACTGAAATACCTCCTATTCCCCCTAGTATGAGACGAGGTCCAGCAAAACGACCATTAAAATCAGATGCATGGACATTTTTTGATAGGGACGTAGAGAATCAAGTAGCCATATGTAAAATTTGTAAAAATGTTTTAAAATTTAAAACTGGAAAAGGTCACGGTGGGACGGGGGGTTTAATTAGACACGTAGTAAGTGTTCATCCAGCTAGGTATGCCCAATACCAGGCTTCAAAACCGGGTGCGCAAACGGCCGCTCCATCGGGACAAGGTTCACATACTGATACTGTCCCGGACCAAGTACAGGGTCAAATTAACCCTATGACTGGGGGGAATTGTAGGCTCTAAATACAATAAACATAGAGATAGGGAAGCAATATCAAAATTAGTTGCTGTGGAGGGTTTGCCCTTTTCATTTCCTTCATCTCCCGGTTTTATTCATTACATTAGAGATATATATAATCCTCGCTTTTAACGGTTTTCCTAGATCAACTGTTAAGAGAGATGTATTTAAATTCGCGCATGAATATCAACAATATTTACGTTTTTCATTATATCATTTTAATGGCAAAGTATCCATCACGTCGATATAGGTCGTAGTACTAACGGCTATGATTATTTAACCGTAACTTGTCATTGGATAGATTATAAATGGTCTATGCAAAAACGTATTTTAGCGTATAGATATATAGATGATAGGCACACTTTGGTACTTTTATTGCAGAAAATATTTATCAAGTGTGCGATTATTACGGAATTACCGATAAAATTATGACTATTACATTAGATAACGCTTCTAGTAACAATTACGCAATTACAATTTTAAAAAATAGTTTAACTCCGTCTTTTCCAGACCATTTTCATATAAAATGCGCGTGCCATATATATAACTTAATTGTAAAGGATGGTCTATCACTTTTTGAAGACATTCTTAGTAAAATATAATTTGCTATAAACTTTATTTTTAAAAGTAATAAAGTACAACGTAGAAAAGAATATAAAAAAATTTGTCATGATTGTGGACTACCTTTTAGAAAAATTCCACAAGAAGTATCCACTAGGTGGAATTCTTTATACGAGCAACTACTTGTTGCTTATGACTATAAATTACCTATAGCTTTATTTTTTAACTCTCATAATAAAAAGCCAGCTGATATGATTTTAGATAGTGATTGGGAAAAAAATTCCGAACTTATTGTATTTTTAGAGAAATTTTTTCAAGCAACAAAAGAATTTCCGGTATATATTATCCTACTATTTCAACTATGTTATTTTATATAACTCTAATATTTTTATTACTTAGTGAATATATGGAAAAACCAAACTTATAAGGCAAAGCTATTAAAAAAATGTTTCTCAAAATAAAAAAATATTTTATTCCTATTCCCTCTATTTATATTATTGGTTACGTATTAAATCCTACTATTAAAATAGACGGTACTAAATCACTAATTGAAACTATTTACGATTGTATAGAAGTACTACCACCTCCAAGTCCCAAAAATCTAAATCACCCACCACCTATTGAACAAACTAAAGAAGAAGTATTGTCTAGCGTAGAACACCAATGCAAAAATATATATAGATTTTATCAACAAGAAAATGCTAGTAACTTACCAACTTCCATACCATCTTCTTCATCTTCAATACAACCTCACAAAAGACATCTTGTTTCGCGGCTAGTATTGAAAGCCTCGAAATAGAATGTGCGGTCGTACCTCTACTACTAACCAAATTAGCGAGTTGGATATTTTTGTTTTGCGGGGTTCGTACCGTATCAAGAAGTTATCAATGAAGATGGACATGAAGACTTTTGAAATACTGGAGGGGAATGAGAAGACCTTTCCGACACTTTCAATGATGGCTCGAGATGTTTTGAACATTCAAGCGTCGTCAAGCTGCGTACGAAAGCGCTTTTCTGCGAGCGAGATATCAAATAGGAGACCACGAGACACTCATTAGCCGGAGACGGACTTGGAAATTGCGGTATTATTCGAGAGATTGGATACGAGCGGAGCGGAGAAAGGTGCGGTCAACCGGAGATCAACGAAGAAGATGATGAAAACTACAACGAAATCTTAACCGAAGGTAGTGGAAGCGACGTGGATCAATTTGACCAACAAATACCAATTCCAACCGAAGAACCACATGAAATCATCAAGCAATTAGAACAGGTTTTTTTGAGAATGTAATTTTTTTAATTGTAATTTTATTATGTAATTTGTAACTTTTGGACAACACCACAAAGTTGCAATTTAGATTTTAGACAATTGTATTTGTATTACAAAAAAATCATATGTCTATTAAATAATATAAGAGGCACAAAAACAGCCTTGGGATGTTTTTATTACACTATCTTGTTTTGTTTATTGAGTTATTTTTATACATATGTTATTATTTTTTTTTTTAAAAAAAAAAAAACCCGCCGTATCCCGCCCCGAGCCCCGAGCCCGCCCCGACCCGAGCCCGACGGGATCGGGATCGGGGCGGGACTTGCTCCAGTCCCGCCAGACCCGACCCCGCCAGAGACCGCCAGACCCGACCCCGCCCCCTTCTCCCGTCCCGCCCCGACCCCGACACCACCAGACTCGGCCCGCCAGACCCGAGCCCGGCCCACTGGCCACTCCTACTAATAAGTAAAAACCAAACATTTCCCTCTACGAAATCAATTACACGTCTATATTTATATATAAACCACAAAGTGAATATTTTTTCCCATTTTACATTCTTTTTTATGTAAGGAGTCTCGATATATATATATATAAGCTAGGGATAAACAAAGTGATTTGACACATCTCTATGGCCAACCGTTGCATTTTAAGAAACTAAGTAGATAATTGATTGAGAAGTACATATAAACTTTACAAAATTGCTTGAAATATGAAAATTTCCACCATATTATTTGAAGCGCTTTATATTTCTAATTTAATCAAATTTATATTATATATATATATATATACACACACACACACTATGACCACGCGAAGCGCGGATAAATTCACTAGTTGTAAATAAAGATGATAGAATAAAAATGATTGTTTGTAACAATACATTTATGACACGTGAAAATAAAATACCTCATTGAACCGTATATACAATCAAACCTCTCTATAATTGTCTCTATAATTGTCATTCGTTATAACAACATTTCACTATAGCGGTCTGATTTTCTTCGGAATCGTTTTTTCATGTTATATTTTACTTCTCCATAACATCATTCTACCCATAATAACAATGACATTCATTATAGCGGTACACTCATTGTAATATTACATCTCTATAACAGTCATACTAAAATATTGTGTAATAATATTTTGTAAGACGTATATTATGTATAAAAATAAAATATTAAAATATTTATGGTAATCACCATTAATAGAGGACATAGTAAATTTCAAGTACGAATATCTTTAATCTGATTTTTTTTAAAATCACCTATTTTTAAAACATATGTTCCTTAGATTTTAATTCTTTATCGGTATGGTACAAGTTACAACTAGTTATGAATTTACTAATTTATTAGTCTTTTCAATTTTTATTAATGATATATGAAAATCAATTGAGATTTTAAAATTAACAAGTATATTATTTTTGTTTATAACAACAAAAAAATATGCGTATTTTGTTTATAACGGCTAAATGAGATATAAATATCAAATGCCACTATACATATCTAACAACACTTCACTATAGTTGCCATAAATTTTTTGGACTAACACTGTCATTAGAGAGAAGTTTGACTGTATATGTATATCGACGTTAGAGTTTTGATTGCTATTAATGTAATATTTTTTAATTAAATCATAATTTGAAATTCATTTAAAGTATAATAGAGAATAATTAAGGAATTAGTTATAAAATATACCTCTACGTTTTAATTTTTTTTCTTTATATTACATGCTTGATTTTTTTTTTGTTAATTAGTTATATGTGTAAATTATTTTTAAAACTAATTAACTAATAAATAATATATGTTGAATCTACTTGATTGATGTGAAGCTCTTATAGTGGTTCTAGCTAATTCATTACTATATGTGAATTATTTCAAGTTTGAGCCTTGCTTTTTACTTTTTATGCATTTTTCTATTTTTGTAATTTACGAATGAAATTATAGTGAATTTAAGATATCATATGATTTAATAAATGTATATAGAATAATTCTAATTTTATTTTTTCCCAACTATTCTTCTGTCTAATGTTACATTTTTTGTATTTAAAGTTTCCAAATATTTGAGCTATTTACTTGCCCCCGTCACCCCCGCACCAATTGAACAGCTAGCTTAAATTGAGGTTAGTTAAGTAAAATTCGTAAAAATCTGTAAGGTTTGATAAATTATTAAATGAGGAACAGACCAATTTTACCCCTTTACTTGCGAGTATTGTCTACATTTAAATTCCATTATATTATCCTGACAAATGTACCCTTGTTGTTAGCAAAGTTTTCAGAATTATCCCTAGCCCCAATTGAAATCCCCCATCCTCAAATTCCTTTTATTTATTTGTACCTGAAATTCAACAAATGGCTATAAATTCACTAATTAATTTGCTAAACCTGAATTTCATCCAAAACACCCGTCTTATTTTTCCATATACTTCTCTTCTATCAAAAGCCACAATTATTAAAGATTTAAAAGTAAAAAAATGGCAAAACTTTTTTTTTGTCCCCCCCACCCCCCCACCCAGTGAATTAAGATAAAGAGTGCACTTTCTTTGTTGTGCCCAATTTCGCATCTACTAGCGGATGTTGTTGAGGACTTTATTTGTCTGAAATCACTTGAATAAATTCCTCATCAGTCACTAGTAAAATTACCTCACAAAAATATAATCTGCACAATTAATTTAAGTTTGGGTTGATTCATTCGTTTATTAACTCAGTCTATTTTGACATAAAAGTTGGGTTGATTTATAGTCCAAACTAATCCTTAATTTTTTTTGTCAAATTTTTTTTTGAAAAAGATATATTTTTTATTTGATATATTAGATATTGTCATAACAAAAAAAGTCTTATTAGGTACTTAAACAAATTATAAAAAACAATAAAACAAAGAAATTAAAACTTAGTAAGAATTGGACAGATGAACTATAACATGTTTGTTAGTCACTTTCGTCCCAACACATTTCAGTCCAAATAACTTTGGGGCGATCGTTTATTAACTTAACTCATTCTAACTCGTCCAAAATCAGTCTAACCCGCTCATTTGATACTTCCACACAACTTATAACTTATAAGTATGCGGTAGAGCTTATGAAAGTGCAGCTGGGTGAAAATCCGATGATCCAAAATGTTGATGGGGAAAATCCTTTTACACCCTTTCAACTGATTATGGAGTAATACTTAGACTTATTAAGTTACTTGTCTATCATTTTAATAATTTAATGTGATGATATAAAAGAATTTCACAGTATTACGACGAGAGCTCAATTCATTCTTCAATTGATGCTTTCACAATGTGATAGGATTTAGACCAGAAAAACATTTCAGACTTTATGTGGGAAAGGACATAGAGTAATAAATGTGGTCATATGCCTACGTTGAATTCTAAGCTACCTTTTTATTTCTATAACAAACAGATCAGTTTACACCAATGAAATTGTTAACTTATCAGCCAGACACTTCACTATTTAATATAATCATCTCTTAATAAAACGTTCAAACACTTTTATACGACCAAAAATCTTGTCATCCCCTGCCCCCCTTTCTATTTTTTCTTGGGGATCACAAATAACAATATTGTTGACCCAAAAAGAAAATAAAAAGAAAAAAAATTCCACCCCATCTAAAAAGTCGTAATGATCTAATTCAACGGTAAAAATGAAAAATAAGAGAAAAAAATTTAACCTTGGATTCTTGATGCTTTGTTTACCAATTTAGGCATTGGCCTTATCAGACATATGCTTAAAACGGACTTCTATAAAGAGGGTTTTTAGGACACAAATTTCTAACACTTTTTCCTCAAATTCTACTTTGGAATATTTCACCTTTTCATACATGACTCTTTTTATTTGAATTTATGTTATATATTGTTTGCTAACAATTTTTTGATATGCGAAAAATAAACTGCAACCACAAATAAAATATGAAGAAATAAAATATTTATTAATAAATATTGCTGATACAATTTTATTTATTCTCTTGATTCTTCTCTTCTAGTATTTCTCTGTAATTCGAGGGCCGTTAGTAGCGTATTTCTCGAATCTATGAAGACCTCTTTGTGATGTATTTGATCTCCAAGAACGTCGGTCAGTTTGATAAAGATAATATTTGTTTAATTCATTGATCTCTTTGTGAATATCTCAGAGATGATGTATTGATCTCTTTATGACCATGAGTTTATGGGATATTCGAGATATCTTTTCAAGGTAATATGTGTCCCTTATATAGGTCTGAGCTAGGGTTGAGGGTAGAGTAGCCTCCAAGAAATTCTAACAGACCTTAGAGTTTGAAGATGAAATGAACTCGTCTTGTAGAGTCCCGTAAAATTTTGATGTCTACAAATGTCACTACTTCAACACTTGTCGGGGTGTAGGCTTGCGAAACTCGAAGATGAGACTTGAAGTATCCATAAAAATGGAGCTTCCATCTTTTACTGTGGATTTGATTTGTGAGAGAAGAGATGAAGGACACACTTGGTCCCATTGGGCATGCCAATTTGCTAGCAACAACTTTTTGATATGCGGAAAAAAAAAATGCAACCACAAATAAAATATGAAGAAACAAAACATTTTATTAATAAATATTGCGGATACAATTCTGTTTATTCCCTTGATTCTTCTCTCCTAATATTTCTCCATAATTCGAGTGTCGTTAGTAGCGTATTTCTCGAACCTAGGAAGACCTCCTTGTGATGTATTTGATCTCCATGAACGTCGGATAATTTGATAAATACAGTATTTGTTTCCTTGATCTCTTTGTGAATATCCCATAGATTCATGGAATTTTCGAGATTTGATGTATTGATCTCTTTATGAATACCCAAGAATTTATGGGATATTCGAGATGTCTTTTCAAGATAATATGTGTCCATTATATAGGCGTGAGCTATATGTGTCTCTTATATAGGCGTAAGCTATATGTGTCTCTTATATAGGTGTGAGCTAGAGTTTAGTTAGAGTAGCCTCCAAGAAACTCTAACAGACCTTAGAGTTTGAAGATAAATTGAACTCGTCTTGTATAGTCCCACAAAATTTCGACGTCTACAATATATATCGTTAGTGGAAGAGATAATGGTTAAAAAACATCTGAACTATCACTGTTTTTCAAGTTTCACACTCAACTATAAGTTGTTCCCTTTTTCTGCCTGAACTATCATCGTCTATGTATTGAAACACACCTAGTTGATAGTTCAGGTAGAAAAGGGAAACAACTGATAGTTGGCCTAATTAACTTTAAGTTGTATTTTAATATGGTGATAGTTCATATAAGAAAAAGAAATATTTGATAGTTGAAATATGAAACTCGCGAAATAGTGATGGTTTAAGTGTGTTATTGATCATTAACTCATAATATAAATAATTTTTAAATTATTAAGTTGCCGAAAAGATACTTACAAATAAATGTCCATAAATTTTTAAAAATAAAATATATTATTTGTCACAATAAGTAAGAATAATCTAATAATATACAAACTGCTTACACTGCCAATATTTAGAGCTTAAACTCTTTTAATTTATATATATATTTTTTAAAAGTTTCAATCTCCCAAAATTATCTTTTATGCAAGATTGTCAATTGTCAGGAAACAATGCAGTTCTCAATGAGTTTTCACATGAGTCTTTTTTTTCCTTTTAAAGATAAGAGAAGAGTGAGGACCCTCATTTTAAAAGACTTGTTTTTTCAGTCTTTATTTTCTTGAAATAAATATGTTGGTCTAAAGATGAGTCTAAATTCTAGTCGTGTTTGAGATTCGAGCTATACAGGGTGTCATGCATCCACCCCATGAATTGGGGTATATTTTTAATCATATCCTAATATCCATTAATTTCTTTTAGTTTTTACTGCTGCAAAACACAATGCTAGGTCACATACGTGTCATACATGACCGGTTAAGAGTCCCACATCGAAAATAAAATGGAAATATGGACTCCTTATATGAATTTGGACAATTCTCACCCCACAAACTAGCTTTTAAGTTGAGTTAGACCCAAAATTCATTCTTTACATAGTATCAGAGATAGGTCCATTCTAATTCTTTGTTCATCGATGTTGAGCCATCAAATTATATTGTTCACGCTCCAGTTAACGAGGTCTGGGCGTGCGAGGGAGTGTTAAGAGTCTCACATCGGAAATGTAATGAGAACATAGACTCCTTATATGGACTTGGACAATCCTCACCCTACAAGCTAGCTTTTGGAGTTGAGTTAGACCCAAGATTCATTCTTCACATGACCATCTTCGTCTCTCTTTTCAAAGGGTGCAGTGTGCGCTGAGCCAAAGTTAGAATTTTAAATTTTAGAAATTTTTTTTATTAAACTTATAATAAATTATTTGTACAAGTAGGGGTGTCAAACGTCAGACGGATCAAAATGAATTAAGTTATTATATGACTCGCTCAAAAATTACTTGAGCGGAAACGGATTGGACTAAAATGGATCAAAAAGTGGGTCATACCCAACTCTTACTAACTTTTATTTCAATATTTGTTTTTTATCATATTTTTATGTACCTAACTTTATTATGATTATATATAATATATTAAATAAAAACGTCTTTATGAAAATATTTTGACAAGATTTCTAATTAGTCAATTTACATTTCGACCCAATTTTTAGATGGGCCCTAGTTGGGTTAAATGAATTGAGCTAAAATGTGTTGGGCATATTATATTTTCATGAATTAATTTTATCACTCCTAATATTAAAAAAAAATTAATTCAAATATAAAATATGCGTCAAAACTATTAAATTTTACCGAACTCATAAGCAAAGGTTAGCTCCGCCAAAATGTGGGGTCGGTGGTGCATCACTGCATGTGTCTTCGTTCGTGTTCAGCTACAAATTAAACCTAAGACTTTAATCTTAATTTTTGTATTAAGTGTCTTAGACTAAATTAGATTGTAGGAGTATCATTTATTTTAAAAGACACCAAACTAGTTATGTCGGTCTACAGATATACAAACCAAATCTAATGGAGCATATACACGGCAAATATACAAACCAAATCCAGTGGAGTATATACACGCACATAAGAGAGAGAGCGGGTGCGCACATGTCAAAGTACATGATAATACTTTTATTTTTTTGAGGGTTGAATCAGAGCGATAAATAACTGAATCTCAATGAATCACGAAAGAAAAATCATTTTTGCCACTTAAAATATCCGCAACGTATATTGATTTAGTTTGATTTTTGACTTACTCATCTTTTTTTAAAAAAAAAAATTTACATGCACATTCCTATGTGTTATAGTTTTATGTCGTGTTAGGTGGGAGTGGGAACTATTTGCTTCACAAAATTTAGAAAAATACAGCTGGTAGACTAAGAGTGATTATCAAGCTCATATTCATCACTACTTTTGTAATTGTGTACAATGATTTTTTGAGGATCACTCTATTCACGAATCGGAAACCAAACTCCACAACAAAGCTCCTCGATTTAATTTGATTCGTCACACTTTGGATATTGCCTCCGAGATCATTGAGGCTCCATGAAGATAATTCTACTTCACAAATATTTTAGTTACAAAGTGAATTTCTGAATGGCCTCTTTACATTTATGAATTTTGTAAATTATTATATCATGTTGAAGCAGCCCCTAGATTTATTCTAGTTGTCCTCAGTGGCCATTGGGTCCTATCTTGCCTATATTGGGTTGTCAGAAAGTCATGTACCTAAAATATAACAAGGTGACTCTATCAAGTCTTTAATAAACAAGATCCATTTCCTCTTTTGAGGGGTGATGAACACTAATATTCGTATTATAACGATTATATAATATCTAACAATTTTGTAGAACTTTTCTACCTAAAGTATATATGCTTTTTTCTTTCTTGTTTTTAATTTGAATGATAGTCTCAATGATAATTGTTTAGATAGTTCGGTAAAACACCATAATGTCATATGTCTATTTAATTTCATTACTTTAAAATTTGAAGTAACAAACCTAACAAGTTGATATGTAAATTTCATTAAGGGAGTCGAATATAGAAGGGCTTTAGAGTAACCGACTTAACTCACTAAAAAAAAAAAGATACAAACTTCATCGCTAATTCATTACTAAATTGCTCATAATTAACCTAATTTTATGATAATTCATGGCTAAATAAGATTAGTAATAAATTTTGCTATTTTTTTAGTATGGACTCCAAGGGATATTGTGATAAGGTAATTTACAGGGGGGCAATTTAAACACATTAAATGTATAAGGACCATTAAGGAATTCATTGTAAATCCAGGACAATAGCTCGTGTGACTAACAATTTTCTTTCAGAAAGTGAGACCTTGATTCGCAATTAAATCCCTACTCATAGGATACCTTTATATGCCAACCAATTTTGAATTTGAAAATCGACAAAAGAGTGAGTGTCACATGACTTTGTTTCCCTCTTCTTCTTTTTTTTCCGCGAAACTATCCAAATATATTAAAGACAGAACTAAAAAATGTTCATTACATACTGAGACTGATCTCAAAATTACAGTTCACAAATAATCTTTACGAAATTAAAATAAAGTATATAAGATCTGCGTAGACTCTACCTTTTTCAAATCCGCTTGTAGGGCGAAGTTACACTGAGTATATTATTATCATAAGGATGCGGATTTTGAAAACACAATATCATCTTCATCTTCATCTAAGCTATGACAAAATCAGATTTTCTTATAATTCACAAGATATTCTGTAATTGTATTTGTCTCCCTATAAATAACGTCCTTAGATATGATTCATGGCCTCAAGTAGGAACCAACAATCATTCAACATGTGCAAATCCATGAGAAAGTGAGACCTTTGTTGCAATTAAATCTCCATTCATTGGATATTGCGCATTGACAACACAACCTTTATCTGCCAACCAGTTTTGAAATCAAAAATTGACACGAGTGCACATGACTTTTCTTTTGATTGCTATGAAACGATCCAAATATATTAAAGAGACAACTTTAGTAGGTTCACTACATGTTGTGACTATTGATTTCAGATCTGAATTGCAATCCCCCAAATAGACTTTATGTAATTAAAATATAGCATAACAGTCTTCATCTAAGCTATGAAATATTCATGTTTTTCTATAGTTCATAAGATAGTCCGCAGCGTTATTTTCCGATAAATATAATGTGTTTGGGCTTGATTTAAGCTCAAATGGGAACCTGCAATCATTCAGTAAAACAAATTCTTGGTAAATGATAATTTTAGTAGGACATGTGGTTCGCATGTAACACAAAAATGTCGATTTCGTGGAAATTCTAGTAGTTGTGATAAGAGAGGATCACGCCACCACCTTTTATAACCACATGAGCGTGGAGCATTTTGATCATTATCTCCCTTATAAAAATAAATAATGTGAAATATAGAGAACGGCAAAATTGAACAAATTTAAAATATATGAAAAGGATGTTAAGTGCTATGAAAAGTAAAAACAATACAAGAGATAAAATAAATCGAATGTCAATTCTATTTCAGAATGTCGTCAATTATGTCGTCTGACACCAGTAACAATACTTAGTAAAACAGTAACTTTAAAGAGTAAATGCTGCGGAATTTAAAGAACACAAAAGTTTAAATTTTTTATAAGTTATATATATATATTATATAACTCATGATGGTCAATGACCAAATTTATTGTATATATATTATATACAAATATACAAATTCCTTTCTTTACAGATTTACAAGATAAAACAGAAAGGAATTAAAAGTTGAAGTCGCATATGACTTTTGCCTGAAAAATCTAACTAAGTAGACATAGACAACCTCTCATTACAATCGCTCCATACAAAACTAATCTAGAATCTAAACATCAATTGTAATGTTGGACAGAATGTTGTCAACACACTCAGGCAACACCTGTGATCCAAATTTCTGAGATGAAATCCCGAGAGCTCTTTTGATATTTTTACATTCTGATTCTGGATGTCGATTCACTGCAGTAGCCTCTATATTTATAGTAGATATTCTTCCTTGATAGACTCATCGATTGGTTGTGAAAGTTGAGGAAAAGACAGGAAGTTTGTGATAGATGATTAAGGAGTGAAAATCTCAACAACTTTGGCTTGTTCCTTACTCGACTTCTTCCCCAAGCTTTGACTCTTTCTCCCACATTTTACACAGCTCCAATTCATCACGCCTAAGTCATTTTTACCTCACAGTAAAATATTACCGCTTACCGTGAAGTAAGGCAAAACTATTTTTTGAAGATGTTGGTCCGAATGTTATAACAGTTGTCCCAACATTTTTATGCATTCAAATCAGTACTTCAGAAGACATGTTTGGTCAAATGGCACAACACAAAACCCAACATTTACAATATACTCTGCTTTTATGTTTTTCTAGATCTATTTAGCTTATTCAGATTACTATACTATATATACGCGAATAATATTAAAAGTTGTTTTACTTAGAAGGACTAAAACTTCGAGAAAAATTTATCATAACGGTGTATATAAGTATATTACCTAAACTCATAAGTAATATCGATATGTACAAGTACGTCAAACATACGGTAGTCCAAAACCACAACCACCCCTAACATCTGCCGTATTTTTTGTGTCTCCATCACAATTTAATACGGAATAATATAATCTCACAGAATAAAATAATCTCACACGATGAATAAATTAATGCACGAAGGACCCTCGCTTCATAGTTCTATTGGTGATTTACATTCTACTAAACACTAAACAAATCAGTATTGGGTTGCTAAGGGCCTTACTTCTAAATTATGTCTTTTATAATTCGTGATGTTTGGTTCTACTTTGGGAGTGAAGAAGGGACCACTTGCTTGGTAAAGTGGGGAAAATAACATTTTCTTTCTGTGTTCTTCACTCGGTGTTTGATATTTATTTTTAGGTCAAATTAAGTTGGTATTTCGTCAGAAAGTCCAATTCTTGTATTTAATTTGAGGTTCGATTAATTTAAATTTGCGTCAAGAAGTTTGACTCTGGTATCCGTTGGGTTCCCAACTCTCTGGTATTCGTTTTGGAACCGACTAATCCGAATTTGCATCAAGAAGTATGACTACGTATAATCTCTACCAAAGATAAATTTCATTCTCATAATTCGAAGCAAAGATCTTTAATGAAGAATAAAAGGTTACTTATTACTTCACCACGATCTCTGATATAAAAAAAAAATAGTTTTATTTGTTCAAAAGTAGGGGATTTTTGTCCTTATTGGACATTTTGCAGCTAAATTCAACCTAATTAATTTATATCAAAAGTTGAAGTTTACAGGTATATAGTCATCAAGATGCTCTAGGTGTTGTTTAACAGATTAAATTGGTAGATTAGGAGTACACGTCGATTAAGTACGAATTTAATCACTTGTTTAACGCGATTTAAAAAAAATTAGATTCGTTGGTCCACTAGACGAGTACATTCATCTTTCAATTTTTTTTATCTCTTTTTACAAAATTCAAGCATAATTTTCAATTACTTGATCTAAATGTCTAATTTTCATACACTGGGTTACTATGTTTGTCTAAGCTGTATATAATATAATTTTACCTAATTAAGTATTTAGTTGGGAGACTTTATATATTGGTGAAACCATCTCGATGAGATAGATGGTATATTTCGATTTATATATAAATAAAAGTTACGATTCTGAAATAATGAGCAAATAGACTATTTTGATAGTCACCACGTTGTGGATTTCACTGGGTATGTTATTGTTGTTGGACTATTTTGATAGTGATACCTGTAAACTTCATAATGGTTGTCGTGAAATATCTTCGATATTTATGATGATTTGTCGGGAAATGTGAACAATTAGTTTCAAAGTTATGATACAATTTGAATTTTCTGGTAACCTGCTAGAATTTGAGAACAATTTGTTTCAACGTTACGATGCACATTGTACAAATATCCTGACAATTCACCCGGACTTCTACCAAGCCGATCATCAGTAACCTTAGTGATCCGCTAGGACATTTTGTACTAAATTCTTAGTGATCCGTCATGTATCGCAAGGCAAGTCTTCTAGCGATCAGTCGGGAATTGAACCTTGTATGTACTAAAAAGTTCATTAAATAAGTATAAATAAATCAAACGAATTATGATAGAATTTTGAACCCGAGCCCATAAAATCTAAATTTTAAAATTTTCTCTATGTATAAATATGATTTTTGTCTGCAACTTTTGTCGTGACACCTTGAGGATTTTAAGTATGGATTGCAAATTGGAAGTGCATTACCCACTGGACATTTTTCTTTTTCTGGTAGTGAAATTAATTACTACTTACTACTTGACACTTAAAAATTGTTTATTTTTCTGAGATCTGTTACTGTTATACTGATAGATCAAGCTACATGCATCTATATACTCTATATGTCAAACTTTCAAATATTGGAGTTTTCAAATGTTAAAACTTTGTCAATGATCCTCCAAAATTGAATAGAAAAAAGGTAAAAGGTCAAAAAACACAAAGGGGCACTTTCAAAAATTAAATTGAAATCAACATTTTTGGTCTCTCATGGGATTTACACCATAGTATTGTTGGGTACTATTGTAGTAAAGCAGTACGGGAAGTGAATAAATATTACAAGTGTTCGAAAGGATAAACAAATAACCAATCTTCAGAATTGCCGCAAAGTTGTTGAGTCTTGAATCTTGATAACCTGAAATCAAGAAACACTAAATCTGGATGGTTACAACAGTGTGCTGAGTCGAGTGATTGCACTCTGTCCTTAAGACAAGATTGCCCCGTATATATGTTTTTACGTTAGCGGGCAATAGTCACCCAAGATAAAACAACACTTTAATCTCAACACTACAAAGCAAATAGGTTGAGTCTGACGAAGAAAACAAATACGAATCGACTTGCTGAAGAAATGAAAAAGGAAGGAAGAGTTTCTGTTTTAGTCCCAACGTTTTGGAGTGAATTTCAGTGTCTCTTCTGTTTGTCTCTATGTATATAAACGTTGTCTCATTTTTTATGTCTGTTTGGGTGTTTATATTCTGTTTTGTGTATTTTTCGTGTGTTGCACAATTGAGCCAAACAACTCAATATATAGCATGGATGAGGGACTCCTCAACTGCCAAAACAAGGCTGTTAATGGCCATTAGTGAGGGTTGTTAATGGTCATTGAAGGAGGGCTGTTTATGGAGGAGTTAACTGCCAAGTAATGGCTGGTTAATGCTCCAAAAAACAGCCCAAACGGTAGGCAGAAACTCCGTCATTCCCGAAACTCTAGGGACCAAACTGTAAATATTAAGCAATTTGGGGTCCAAAAAGATAATATCCGTGACCCGGACGGGCGGCGGCGCGCGTGTGGACTTAGCCTTGAACCCAAGCACATCTAGGTCCTCCCTCCTTTAAACACATGAGATACCCCTTGGGGTCCCAAACCCTTAACCAATTTAGAGACTTATAAAGAGGGCAATTCTTCCTTTTCCCACCGATGTGGTAGATTTGTCCCACACCATATTTCCATGCCTCAAACACCTTACTTTGTGGATCAATATCTCTTTCATTTCTCAACGAAATTTGACGATTCTTGGCCCTACGGTCATCTAATCACTTAGTAGATTATGCATGTGTGAAGAGACAAAGCCTCCAACATGCGGAACACTAGTGTTTAATTCATTAAATATGGGTGGACCCACCTCCCCGCCAAAGGCAAATTTCCAACAAGTATTTTATTTCAATGACCACTAGACCGCATCATTAGATATTGGTGTAATGAAATATATTTGATCAACATAGTCCCAATTTCCAGAGTAACAAGACAAACAAAGGGAGAAAAGGAGATCAATAATTCAATTGATATATTTCTATTCAAAATTCTAACTTTTTCTTAAACATTAGAAACTGCTGCATATGTTTTGTGCTAAATACTAAACATTGTTGATCCACTTTTCAATACAAGGCTATAGAAGATGTAGAAACTACAAAAACAAATAAACGCAATATTATATCTAAGTTGGGTTGTGTCACATTCTTTAGACCAAAGGGATCTATATGCAAATACCCCGTCAGATTATGTGTTTACTTTTAAATGGATATACATAAATTATACACTGATTATATACAGTTATATACATATTATACACAGATTATATCTATTTATACATCCACCGACTACTTTCAATATAAGAAATTGAGTGGGCGGCCATTTACGTTAATTATTCTCAAACAACCAAAATCAAAAGTATTAATTCTGAGCTTAACAAAAACCCTAATGCATAAAGTGGCACAACACAAAGGCATACGGTTTTTCAGTGACCACGTTTACATTGGTTGAGGCCCAAGAACTTAAGAATAAGCATTTTGAGTTCATTGGGTCATAGAGTTCAAGAGTAGAGATCCGAGAGTTCAAGTTGTTAAATTTATTAGCAGGAGATGGAAGATTTGGTTTTATAATTTATTTTAGTTATACGGTCCTATATATCAGTAAGAGATCTAAAAATAAAATACATGAAATTTTGTTGGGTCATTTTCTTTATTCAAATGGTAAGTGAGCAAATAATACTATTTCCTCCTAAAAAATTAGTATAGTATGTCCAACATTTATGTTGCTACTAACACGTGTTAGTGTGTCAAATTTACATCAATTGATAACATGTAAATATTGTAAATATCCGTTCACTACTTGATGAAAATGGTAGATTTACACAACTGATCGTCTTTAAAGTTATCACTACTTTTTAAAGTTGTGTAAATATAGCTCGTGAAAAATTACTTTTTTGAACAATGTTAGACATGAATATAATGTTTGCTCATATTTCGCTCAACCTTACAGACAAAATATTAGTCTGTCATCTAACATATGCAATAACTTATAAAATTTTAAATCATCACATTGTATCATAAGATCTACGGTTTACTCAAAAGGGATCATTAGTTATTAATCTAAAGATTCTTAAATTGTAAGAGAGATAAAAAGAGAACGACATCCCAAAAAAAGGGGTTACCAGCGAAAATTTCTAAATGGAAACAAAGTTAGGGATTTTTACAGTGTATCCTCTCACTAAAATAATAGTTGATAAATATATATTTTCGAATAGTAATGTATAATATTAATATACATAAATTACACATATTTTATGCATAATGATATACCTATCTTTTATATATTTGGCCTGCTAATGTAATTATTTTTGACCGACTGGCCAAAAATGTAAGTTGCCCAAGAAAGTATAGCTTTAATGAGGCTTTCAAGGCCTAATATTTAGCCCAACCCAATTTCAGAGAAACCTCAATTGGATACAAAACAACAAAGCCCAAGTTTAGTGTCTCTTCTAGAAAGTTTCAGGCTTACAGTAATAGACTCCTTGATTTTTGTTTAACAATGGAGTCAAGAAACTAAACAAATAAAAAGCAGACCAAAATATAAATTACAAATGGCATTAACACTCTCAGCAATAACATCATCAACCTTAATCCGTCAAAAATTACCCATAGTAGGTGCCTTTTGCGTTCTCACTTATGGTCTCTCTAATCTCTCTATACCTTTCACTCATTCACTTCCCTTTGCTCCTCTCTTACGGTAATTTTCAATTTTTTTTTTTGCAAATTATGATCAGAATCTTTGAAATAATTCGTGGGTTTTAGAGAAAAATAATATCTGGGAATTTTTTGTTTAATGTTTTCAGGTCGAAATTAGGTGGAGAAAGACATAGTACAAGTGTTAGTAGGATTAGAATGGAAGCTAGCAGCAGCAAGATTGTTCCCAGCATTGTTGTATATGTCACTGTTCCTAACAAAGAATTGGGTTTGTTCTTCTCCTATTCGATTTTTGTTTATCACTTTTTCGTTTCTAGTTTTGGCATTTCATTTCATTATATTTTGATTATTGTTGTTTTTTATCCTTCACTAAAATTGTAATCTTGTTGAGGATTCTAGCTGAATTATGATCCCTGTTTGGACTGTTGAGTTTTATTTGCATAGTAAGCGCTTATACCATTGAACTTGACTCATGGTGATAGCTTTCGTCGAGGGATCACATACTATGTGTGGTTTAGACTCAGTTCTAGCTTATTATTCCCTCCCTCCCAATTTATGTGGCAATTTTTGCTTTCCAAGAGTCAATTTGAATATGATTAGATCAATTCAATATTTTAAAGTTAAAATTTAGATATTCAAAAACTATACGAAAAGTACTATAATTTGTACGGAGTATATCTTTTCATGTCAATATAATAAAAAACTATACTTTCAGATGTTGGTCAAAGTTTACATAGTTTTAATCTTGAAAAGCAAAAAGTGCCACATAAATTGGGACATCAGGAGTACCTTCCTTTTGTTTTTGTTTTTCCATTGCTGGTTCTTTTTGGTGTGCTTTTAGTTCTATTCTTAGATAGAAAATTTAGAACAAATTAATACAAAATAACTTCTTCGGAGTCGAGCTCTAAGATTCATGAATCTGGTCATTGTCATTTGTTCACTATACTCTTGGACTTGTATCAAAGTGCTATTAGTCTGAAGCAATATTTATATTTGTCCAAATGTACTAATTTAAACATGTTACGGAAAGATGATTTCAGCATAAATTTCCACAAACTCCCGATGATGCTATCTTTACGATTTCTTTTATATAATCTCTGTGATTTTGGGATAGAACATTAGAATCACTATTTTGGATTCTAACTATTTTGCAGGAAAGAAACTGGCAGGGAGCATAGTCAAGGAGAAACTTGCAGCATGTGTTAATCGAGTACCAGGCAAGCACAACTCCTTATCACTGCCCTAACTAGCCAAAGTAACCTTCATGTTTTTGTCTTGCACTAAGGGTGTGTTTGGTATGAAGGAAATGTTTTCCTAAAAAATGAGTTTCTTACCTATTTTCTAGTGTTTGGTAGGTAAGCAAAATAATATTATTCCAAGAGCATTTATTTGTAATCTAGGAAAACAACATGGGGATGGGGTGGGGGTGGTAGTTTGGGGGTGGGGCGGGTGGGATGGTCAAGGTGTGGGCATTGGGGGCCGTTGGGGTGTGGGGAGGAGTCAATGAGCTTGTAAAGCCACTTATGGAACTTGTTTCTCTATTTCCACTAGGTAAGCCATTTTCCTCATTTTTAAGGAACTTGTTTTCTCTATTTTCCTAGAGAAAATGTTTTCCCAAATATTTTGACCATGAGAAAATTGGAAAACATTCTCTGAATGTTTTACTCCATACCAAACACACCCTAAATGAATGACCCATCTCTGGAAGTATCTTTACCATCATTTGCCTGTTTAGACCTTAGCAATTCAACTTCAGTTCAACGTGCTGCTGCTACCACTGTGCTTGGGAAAGTGTGGTTCACTCTTGTTGTCGTGAATTCAATTAGAGTACAGAGTGCTAATTCCTCATCATTTACCAGTAACACTTAACATTAGAACTTAAAGTTTGCTTCCTTCAAATGTATCATCAGTTATGTATATTCTGGAAAATTTACAATACAACAACATACCCAGTGAAATCTCACAACGCGGGGTCTGGGGAGGGTAGAGTGTACGCAGCCTTTCCGCATTCTATCAGTTTCCTGCATATTTTAATCATAGTTGTCATAACTAAAAATTTAGGAGGTGAAGAAAAAGAACATTTCTTTGAGCATTATATTTAAAGGGGGAAAAGCAGAAGAGAGGAAAATGATGCTCATAAGAGACCTAGTTATGTCCTAAATGCAAGGGTATTCCTGTGATCTAAACTAGATCCATGGGACGATGGAACTTAGATGCCATCAGGTTTATTATGTCATTTAAATATCAAAACAGATTGAAATTTAAAAGAAGAAGATAATTTGGTGGATATGTTGTATAGGCTTGTGCTTTTTATTCTGGGCTTTAGTTATTCCAATTTCTCCTTTCAACAGATACTATACATGATTGTCTATGTATTCAACTTTAAGTCTAGCTCAATTTTAGTGCAAAGTTCTATTATGAGGTAGATTTAGCAAAGAGCAAGCTCAATTGGATTTGGGAAGCAGATGCATGCAGTAACAATGATTATCTCCAAATCATATATACTGACTGGTTTTGTAACTTTTTGCAACACCGTTCTAATAGATATCTTTTGCTTGCAAATGATATATCCATCTAAACCCTTCCATGTTTTTCGCTTGTGAAGCGTGAATATGTAGTTTATCCTACAGAAACAGTAAGGCCCCAATCGCGTGAGGAACTAAGGGATATGACAAAAGAAATAGCTCGGAAGAGAGAGAGGGACCAAGCCATGCGGAGCTGAGGAAGATGGCACAAGAAATTGACGCGCAACCTACAAACGAAGAGAAATAGAAGAATTTTGAGGTCTGTTAGTAATGCTTGTAGAAAGGAACAGCCAGAGGTCCTTTTTGTTCAGCCAAGAGATGGGTGTGCTTACTAGTTTGTTCACCAATAAGTGTGTTGCCAATAAAACAGCCAGGGATTGTATACTGTCATTTCTGAGTTTGATGTATCTTCCTTGTAATAACCTTATAGCAGTTAAGCAGAGGTTGAAAAACCCCCCACCCCCTTCCCACACTTTACTGTGTGTTGAAATCAAAATCAAACAGTTTTTTCTTTGATTTTAGGTTCTTTAAACATTTTAAATTTGTAATTACAATATTTTTATGTAGTTTTTTACTATATAATCCTTGTTTCAACAAATTGAGTAATCGATATCTGAATTTACATTTTAGATGTGTTAATCCTCATACTTTGAATACGGTAATTATTTTTGCAGGTATAGAAAACAATTTAAAAGGTCCAGTGTGTATTTAGGTGCAAAGGGTCAGTGTTCTCCTATCCCTTTTCAAGGGGCAGAAACCCTTCTTTAATATTGACTAGACATAATTCAAGTCAAGGTCTGTATTGTGAACTATTATAATATTAGATGCAAGTGGAAATTTCAGCAAACTCTCTTCCATTAAAACTCCTTTTTATTACTCTCCTCTTTTTGCTATTTTCATCCTAAAGTTATCAGAAATTAAAATTTGCAAATGTAGAAAGAAATGTTACCCTCTTTAGTTAAATTTTGAAAGGATATTTCTTAAAATTAATCGAATTGTAAAGCTAACGCACCCGAGGTGAATTTTTTTTAATATCGATGGTGTTTGGATCGACTATGTGCACCTTCAAGAGTATTGAACATTCCACCAAACACTGAAGTAAATACAAGAATTCATTTAACTTTTCTCCCCGGAATTTTGAGAACCGTGAGGATTACTAGATTTGCAAAATCTTGTAACACTCATGAATCTCATACCTTAATCAGCAATGAAATTTTTCAGTCTTGCTATCAACAGTTTAAAAAGGTGCATTTTCTCTGGTTTTGTATTTACTTGCTTGAGTCCATGATTCTTGAAGTTTCAATTGGTAGAAA
This sequence comes from Anisodus tanguticus, assembly GCA_034509755.1. Taxonomy (NCBI): domain Eukaryota; kingdom Viridiplantae; phylum Streptophyta; class Magnoliopsida; order Solanales; family Solanaceae; genus Anisodus; species Anisodus tanguticus. The sequence continues at coordinate 9,481,786 of CM067553.1, read as the reverse complement.
TGAGCTTTAGTAGTGATGTAGTTATCAGAAAAAGTGCTATGTTTTTTCTTTATCATACAGAATTGTTACAATTTTGCTTCATTACCTTTGATTGAGAACTTGTTAATATTATTCTCAGTGTATACTTTGCATTCACTCAGCTCTTAGCTCAGGTAGAATAGAACTTCATGCACGTGTGCAGAAAAAAAAATCCTTTTTTTGCCTCCTTTATCTTCTTTCTTAGTTCTTACATCGAAGCGTTAAATTAATGAGGAATATTTATAGTTTGTTTGACCAAGCTTTCAAAATCTACTCATTTAGAAAAGTATTTTTCTAAAGAGTACTTTTAGAGAGTAGTAGTTTCTGTTTGACTAAGTAATTACTCATTTTTGCAGGTACAACACAAGGAAAAATCAAAAAGGAAAATGTTACTTAGTGCAGCAAAAGCTTCTTACTAAGATTTGATTTTTTTAGTAGTTCTGTAGATGTAAGGCAATGCGCTCACAAATTGTGGAGAAGGTGGATGTATATCGTGGATTGAGGAGTGTGTAATGTAGAAAGTTTTTTGATAGGTAAAGTATGTATTTTTCGCAATTAGAAAACTAAGCACTAAGTTAGTGTTGGCGTCATGCCCCGAACCGTGGTCTGGGCGGAACACAACATTCGGTGCATACTTGCATGTAACCGAGCGAACCACATGGCTTGTTTGTCAATATGTGCATCAAAACATACACTAAATATGATAATGAAAACATGTAGATCAAAATACTGAGTTTATAGTCAGAAAACATATCGCGTAAATATTCTAAAAATATAATAAGTCTGAAAATCACTACTGACATGGCATGATATTGGACTAGTCTATGAAACCTCTAAAACACGGGTCTGTAAAACTGTCTAACAAGACAAGGCCCTGGCATACCTCAGCTAATAAAATATAATATCATAAAATAACTAGAGTGACACCTCAAATGAAGTGGGGCTCACCAAACAGCTGGTACTGAATCAATTTTATTGAGCAGATCCGTCTTCCTGAAACTCAGCACCTGCACCGTGAAGTGCAGGCCCTATGCAAAGGGACGTTAGTACATTTGAATTGTACCGTATGTAAAGCAACTGAAAGAATAAGCAGGTACATGAAATAATAGAAACATGAAACTGAAATTGAAAACATGAACATGCATATAATAACATGAGTAAAGTCTGACAACTATATATCTGTATATATCTGTATATTTGTGGGAGAGCATTAACAAAACCGACATGAACCACCACGCGTGAATATGGAGTCTGATCTCTGCTTGATCATCTAAGTCGTCTCATACTTTGCCGAAGTACGAGACATGAACATGATGGATCCAATAAATAATATGAAGGTATCGTCCTCTGGCGGAACGACTCTTATCCTACGTTGGCTATCTAAGACTTCTCGGTAATCTGTACAACTCCAACAATATGTACTTGAAAATAGTTGGCTTGGAAGCCCATGAATTACATGAAATAACTTGAAATCATAACTTGTAAATTTATAACTTAACATGTGGAGAAATACATAATATAACTTGTATAAATCATGAGAAACATATATGACTTTATGAAATTGAGTGATAATAATCATAACTTATATTTAAGAACTCATGAAAATCAAGACATGTGTTCATGGATTACGGACAGGTTCATGACAATCACAATATTCTATCATGAATGTAAGTAACGAAGTCAAGATATAACATCTAATATAATTATACATGTATAGGAGGATTATCATGAACTTGAATAAAACCCTAGATTATGAAAATTTGTGGTTTCATGAATAACTGTGGCGTGGAGAAGAATAATGATGTTTTCACACGTAGATAGAAACTCTACACATCTTAATCGCTCCGAAACTTGTCTTAAAATCTGAATTTGGAAGAAGGAACCCAAAGCTTGAACTTTAGTTCCTTGAGTTGAATTTTCTTAAAAACCCTAGGTTAAGAATAGTGATTCACTTAGGAATTGATAATAATCGGTTAGAATCACATGGAAATACATGGAAAGGACTTACCTTAGTGTATGAGATGGTTGGGAAGAGAGAACCTTCATTCTAGGGCTTTGGAAACTGATTTTTTAGAATCAAGTCTCGTATTTATATTGTTTGCTGTCGGAGGAGTTTGACAGGACATTTGATGGTTCGTCGATTGTATGAGTCTGGGCTGTCGATAATTTGACGGTCCAGATTGACGGTCTGTCGATAGTTGTACGGCCCGTCGAATTGGACCGTACTGTTATTTCTGAGATGTTTAAGAGAGTTGTAAAATCTGGAATTTTGTGACAAAAAAGATTGATGGCCCCGTACAAGTGACTAAAAGACCGTCAATTTCAAGAAGTGAAATTGACGATTCACTTTGACGGGTTGTCGAACAATTGACAGTCCGTATAATTTTTAGTCTGGCCGTCAATTTCAAAAGTGAAGTTGACGGTTCATTTAACGGGTCGTAAAACACTTTACGGTCCGTATAATCTGCCTTCAAATTCTATCTGCAGAACTGGACCTGGTTTTTCAACTTAAACTCCTCATTTTGGTTTTCTACACTCGTAGATCATGAACAAGACTTAGTTTGAAGGTACGATGTGTTACAGCTGGACACCACAAAAGTAGAACAGACCTAGTACAAGAGTATATAATGTTGAATTGAGAGATGAAGAAAATGTGAAAGAGAGTAGGAATGATATACTCTATGTGTCCCAATTTATTTGATGCACTTACCTTTTTAGTATGTCTTGAAAATTATGATACCTTAGTCTATCGTACATTTTTGTATTTAATAATAATTTAATTTTAAACATTTCATTTACCCTTAATGAGATTATTTATAGTCACAAAAGTTCTTAATAAGATGATTTAATAAACTTAAGGAGTTTGCTAAATATTAAAGGAGACCAAAAGTACTCACCTTTGAGGCTTTAATAAACTTAAAGGATCAAAACCGTTCAGAGCATACTTTAGGGACTGTTTCGAATCTAATCCAAACATAAGGGACCATTTTTGTCCATTTCCTTGATTCCTTCATACAAAATGCATTTTTTTTTTCAAATACAAAATTAATCTGCAAACGAAAAACCCTCTGCCTATTCTTCTCCATATCTGCAAAAGTTGGTGACTTTATATCTTAATTGACCTCCTTAAATCCATTTCAAGCTTACCCTTCTCTATATTTTCTTTAATGTTGGTTAAAAAGAGGACCTTAGATGCAGTCAATCAATTCTGTAAGCTCCATCATTCATTCACTGGTAAACAATTTAACTATCACATGTATGTTATCGTGATATCATCTCTTATTTACTCTAAATTTGTTTCCAAGTATTGAAAAATAGTTTAGTATTTTATGTTGCAGACTAGCTTCGATGTATCTGGATGTATTTCACTCACCCCTAAGAATATTCTTTCCTTAATTGTATATCTCTTATTTTAGGTATAATTGTATTCCTATTGTAATTAGCTCTTCTATTTTAGGTAGAATTTTATTTCTATTGTAATTAGGTTGATTAGTTACCTAGTTTAGATATTTTTGTACTACTATATATATTGTACATTATTGATGGAACATATTCCGTTATGGTATCAGAAGCCTAACCCCAAATATCCCACCCTAGCCGCCGACCTCTTTTCTCGGCCGCCACCCTTCCCATGTCGGAACCCTAATCGTCGACTTCATCTTTCGGCCGCCCCCTTTTCCCCACGATGGAACCCTAGTTTTTCCGGCCATTCTCCCTCCCTCTTCCTCCTAAATTTCCTCTTCCATGGCTGACAAAACCAAAATCTATCATGCACTTAGTCAACAACATTAAAAACTTGATTCATGTGTTTCTTGAGATGGAAAAGGGTCAATACTCCTCGTAGGCGGAGCTTTTTAAGATCCATTGTCGTGTTTACGAAGTTATCGACCACATCATCCCTCCTACACTGAATCACAGACCTACCCTCGCCTTCGACGTCTGATAATGCACTCTGGTCTCGTTTGGACTTAGTTGTCCTCCATTGGATATACGACACGATCTCTAATGATCTGTTGCACACCATTATTGAGATTGATGTCACTGCCCGCCAAACGTTTGGAAAGTATTATTCACGACAACAAAACTCAACGAGCGTTATACCTTGAAAATCAATTCAAGGATGTTCATCAGGACGATTTCCCAAACATACTGTCAAGAACTCAAGGTGGTTACCGACCAACTCTCCAACGTCGGTGCACCAGTCACTAATCAGCAATTGGTCATGCAACTTATTGCAGGCTTGAACGAATCCTATGACGGCGTTGCCACCCTCCTTCAGCAATGCACGTCGTTACCTCCGTTTTATGAGGCCCGTTCGAAAGTTATTCTTGAGGAAACCCGGAAAATCAAGTGCAACACCACTCAGGCTAGCATTGTTGACGCCGCCCTCACCACCACCGTCGGGCCCTCCACCGACGTCAGGGCCTCCAACTCCGACAACCAGGACCGTCGGCCCGAGGACCCGCATCAGCCCGCAATAACCGCCAGAGCAGGCAGTCCGGCAAGGGCCGCGGCGGACGGAGTTCCGGCAACAACGGCGGCGGAAAGGGGCAGTCCCCGCCGGCAGGAAATAGCCAACAGCGGCAGTGGCAGCAGCCTCCTGCAAGGAACATATTCCTTTAGTTTGTTGTTTAAGGGGTCTACTTGATATTATGTGAATTGTCTGACTTGGTTTGGATTGTGGATTCAGGACTTTCATGTGAGAAAAATGTGCCTTCCTTAAGTGAAAGACTGATGCTTTAGGGTGTGTTTGGCATGAAGGAAAATGATTTGCCGGAAAATAAATGAGTTTGTTACTTATTTTCTGGTGTTTGATAAGTAAGCAGGAAAATTTGTTACAAAAGTAGTTTATATAATTTAGGCAAACACTATGGACTGTGGAATGGAGGGCAAGAATGTGAGGGTGGTGGGTATGCGGGCTATAGGGGTGGCGGTGGAGGTGGGATGTGTTGGAGGATGGTGAGTACCATTTTATGAAACTTGTTTTCGCTACTTCCAATAGGGAAGTCATTTTTCTCATTTTAAAGGAACTTATTTTCCTAGAGAAATCCAAAAATTTTGACCAACCGAACATGAAAAAATTGAATAACATTTTCCTCCGTACCAAACACGCACTTAATCTGAATAGTTGATATGATCTCGTTGAAGTATGCAACACTTTCGCAATGTCCACACACCATTCCATTTTTAAAGATTCATTAGATGCGAGAAATTGAAATTAGGAGAAGAGGGGGGACGGTTTATCTTTACATGAAAACGTGGTATGTTCAAGATTTTGTCCCATTCTGGATAAATGAGCTGTAAAAAATGGTTGTTCCTCTATATTTATACAAAAATGTTGATTATATAGGTGTAAACTGAAAAATATAGTTACGTGGGTGCAAAGCATTGTGTTAGGCCAAATTTTTGGGGGCCTTGATCCGCCCCTGCTTCTTTGTCATGTCTATATGAGAGTTGGGATGCAATAATATCTTTTTTTCCTCTAACCCTAACAGCTGCATATGACTCTACAGGTGGAATTTAAGTCACAGATCCAGGAGTTCTGTTAACTTGAATGAAAGCTATTGGGCACAAGAGATGCAGTCTCTGCTCTTCGTCTAGGTTATTCTCATCTTCAGTTCAATGGATTTCTCCTCTGCATTACCAGAGCAGGAATTCCCCGAGGCCAGATGCTCCTATCGAGATAGATGCCACTGCAGAACAAGTTCCAAGAAAACGCAAGTATATATCTCATGAATCCGCAGTCAATTTGATAAAACAAGAGAAGGATGCAGGACGTGCCTTGGAGATTTTTAACAAGGTTTCTGATCAGAAGGGTTTCAATCACAATAGCTCCACCTATGCTGTTCTTCTCCATAAACTCGCAGTTTGCAAGAAATTCGAAACGGTTGATGTTGTTATTCATCAGATGAAATACGAAACTTGTAAGTTTCATGAAGGCATATTTACTAATCTAATGAAACATTACTCCAAATCATCTCTCCATGAAAAGGTTCTAGAGATGTTCGATGCAATATTGCCTATTGTTCGGGAAAAGCCGTCCCTCAACGCCATCAGCACGTGTTTGAATCTGCTTATTGAAGCAAATCAGATTGAACTGGCGAAGGAATTTCTCTTAAATGTGCAGAAGCATCTAGATTTAATGCCCAATACATGCATTTTCAATATCCTGGTCAAGTATCATTGCAGAAAAGGCGATGTTGAAGCTGCATTTGTAGTAGTAGAAGAGATGAGAAAGTCGAGAATTTCTTACCCTAACTTGATTACTTATAGCACCCTCATGGATGGCTTATGTCGATGTGGAAGGCTTCAAGATGCAATTGACCTGTTTGAGAAAATGCTTGAGGAAGATCAGATTCCGCCGGATGCATTGATGTACAATATCTTAATAAACGCATTTTGTCGTGAAGGAAAGGTGGATAGAGTTGGGAAAATAATAGAATTTATGAGGAAAAATGGATGTCAGCCAAATATAGTCAATTACACAGCTTTGATGAATGGATTTTGCAAGGATGGAAGAGTTGGAGAGGCCAAGGAGGTATTTCATGAGATGAAACGATTGGGTCTAACACCGGATATAGTTGTCTTTACAACATTGATAAATTCATTCTGTAGGGCTGGTAAGGTTGATGAAGGCATCGAGTTACTCGAAGAAATGAAGGATAAAGGGTGCAAAGCTGATGATGTGACGATAAAAATCATACTCGGGGGATTGTGCAGAGCCTCCAGATCAAGTGAAGCTTTCGATATGCTCGAGAGGTTACCTTATGATGGTGTTCGTCTAAGTAAGGAAAGTTACAGGATCGTTTTAAATTTCTTGTGTAAAGAAGGTGAGGTAGAAAAGGCGATGGAGTTGTTGGGTTTGATGTTGGCTAGACGATTTGTGCCCCATTTTGCTACGTCAAATGAATTGCTAGTTCAACTATGTGAGGCTGGAAAGGCAGCTGATGCAGCTCTAGCATTGTTTGGGTTGTTAGAGATGGGGTTTAAGCCAGAGCCTCAGACATGGAGTATGTTGATTGACGTGATTTGCAGGGAGAGAAAGTTATTGCCTGCATTTCAATTACTTGATGAGTTGGTTCTGCAATAGTTACAAGTGTTGTAATTGTAGACATTTTATTTTCTTGTTCAGTGACATTAACATATGTTCATTGGAAGTTTAATCTGCATCAGTTGCCCTCTCAAATGAATTACTACTCGTAAATATTAGAAATTGCTACTCTGTCTCTGTGACGCTGGAAAATCAGCCTAGATATCCGATTCTTCTCCAGAAAAAGGCAGCATCTTGCATTTGAATGAGCTTAGGAGCTATGCAAGAACTCGAATTTGCCAGGAAAGAGCTACAACTTGCATGAGGATACGTTTTTTTAGTTGAAACAATGAATTAATTCAGATGTTTTTGTGGTTTTGAAGAACATAGTAGTATAGGCTAAGATACATGGAATTATAATGTGAAACTTACAACTTCTGTGAGAATAAATTTACCAAGTATTGGCTCTAATTTTATGTGAGAATAAATTCACCAAGAAACAGTATATTCAACTAATATCGTTTTATTACCTTTTTTTGGTACCACAATATTGACATGAGATGAGTTTAAATTAACATGATTAGTGGAGATTTCTATAGCCAACCCCAACTTGCTTGGAATTGGTCAATCAAGATTCATACAGCCAATCCCAACCCATTAGGATTGAGCTATAGTTCTTATGGTGTTCAATTAATAACACAGACCATAGCTGAAATAGTTCAGTCTCCATACCCGACTGCTGAAGAAATGGTCGATAGAGAGCTCAACAAGATACACAAAGCAAAGATTCAACAACAATGTGTAATTTGATAGAAAAAACGTGCACATCCACATTTCATTCTCAACCATGATTTGAGACAACATAAAGTCCATTGATAATCGCGCAAAGAACAAGAGTTACCAGCTCATTAGCCGATACAAGTCCCAAAAAGAAAAGAGGATAAAATAGAACCAAGAAGATTTCATATAAACAATCCTCTAAAATGAGGTTGGTGACTAGGCAGTATCAGCTTCTCTATACATGTACAAACGATAGTACGATAGCCTAATTGATGTCAACTAGAGATCCAGCTGTGCATCCCAAATCCTGTAATATGTGGTGGTGCCAGTAGGATCACGAGATATACTACAACGGGGGAAGGATATCTTGGCTTTACCAAATTGAGTGCTTCATACCAAGACCGTTACATGTTAAAACAAGACCCTTGTAGTGATTAAGGTATTCCTGCAATCAAACGTCAGAGCAGTGTTAACAATGAAGACATAGCTAAGTACCTAAACTAACCAAGAGATTGGGAGGAAACTTACAACAATATTGTAATCATAGGCTTGTAGCATCCCTTTCTTGTTGTATTCTTGTCGTTTCACTGGATCACTCAAAACTGTTTTGACACAATTGGATAGTTAAAATATAAGGAAACACAAAAAAACTGCCATTTAAGATTAATGAGAAACAGACATAAAATGATAAAAAGGTGAAAGTAAGAGTGGATAAAAAAAATCAAATACATGTAAAAAGTTAGTGACAAGGTCACAATTACTGAATGCACAAAATAGGCAGCTCAGAAAATAGACACCTCTTACACAAGCACCCGAACAGTTTATACCATTCCTGATTTGGAAAGCTAGCTTGAATTAAATTTCTCATTTAGAATTAACTAGAAAATCATGATGAGGGTCTTCTTCTGATATATTCGGAGTTTGTCTAACAAACAATTAATGAAGGCTCAATTTAGTGAACTTGTAATTCCTGGATCACTTGGTCTACACGAAAAGCATAGCCAAGTCTAACCCCCAGATAAAAGGAGGTTCCAATACATTGACGCCTACCCTAAAAACAGGCAACCCTCTGAATAATGAATGAACAGAATGGAATGGAATCACATAATTCATTTAACCAACTCCAACTAGTTTGAGACTGAGCCGCAGTTGAGTCCAGTTGATGTAAATTCTCAAAAACAAGGCCAATGAGAAACACTCTTGACAAGCTTGGTATGACATAAAATGACCATTCTTTGCACCAGATTCAAATCACATTAGCACTCTCCAACAATTCTTGAACCTTCAGAATTACTTTATGGAAATAACTCAAATTTTCACTATTATAAACTTTTATGATTAGTTGGAAAATCCAGACCATTCTAGAATCTAGGACTTCAACTTTAGGCGCACAATTTTGTCTTTCCAGAAAATAATCATTTACCTGGACAAACAAATTCACCTCAGAGACTAAAGAGACTTGCCAATAATTTTTTATTTATTCTAAGTTCTTCAACAGAACTGATCTTCAAATACTTTTAAACCTATAATTTGGCTTAAAGAATATGATGTTTGGCATGTAAACGGGAATGTCTCGAAACTGACAGTACAGTGGATGAGACAGCAGCAAGAGAAAGGAAAAGACGTGGTCCCGAAAGAATACTCCAGGGCTAGCGCGATATCCAAGTTAGGTAAAAGATACATGTTGAGGTTTTTCCCTTCCTCATTAGGTCGCACCCAGACCCTTTTGATTGGAAAGAAGCGCAGGTATGAAAGTTTTGTAAATTATAATGTATATAAGGTTTTTATTATATGGGCCCGCTTAGCTTAGAGGTTAGAGCTTGCAGTTCAACCTATCTGTAGTTGATACTCAAGGTTGTGTAATTAATACTTGGGCTGATATTGTTAACCGTGGGTGTTAGTTTCTTTCATGACAAAAAACACATTGATCAAAATTAATACAGCCGTGTATGGCATGTCACATTAACCTAGCTGTTCAACTTAAATATAACTGAGATAAGTGTATATGCACACCTACTATATGAAGCTTATATGGTACAACAATATTCCAAATGCCCAGAATGCTGACAAATAAAATAGTCAAAAAGCACCAGGTTGAGTGCATGTACAAAGATATTCATAGTTAAACAAAGATAAGCTCTTGCAATGAGATTACTTCATTACCTTCTTATTCTCATGATATCGGTAGACAGTTATAGTATCTAACTACTTTTAACGACTCACTCTTCACTGCCTATTTTGTCTCTGGTAAATCCATGCTATTTTGCTCAACATGGAGGCAACTAAGTAGCACACGTGGATATCGGCTCTCTACAACCAATCCCTATGGGGTAACTAGCCATAATTTTTAAATCTTGATTTACTATTTACTCTTGCTTTGTTTTGAGTGCCTTGCTTGTGATTATGCTTTGTCTTGAGCAGAGGGTCTCCCGGAAGCAGCCGCTCTACCTAACAAAGTGGAGGTAAGGTATGTGTACACTCTACCCTCCCTAGACCCCATGGTGTGGGATTTCACCGGGTATGTTGTTGTTGTTGTTGCCTGAATCAAGATGGGAAATAAGAATTTGATTCTCAAGTTACTCAATCAAGCATGATGCTTGCAGTAGACATATGTTATTAAACAACAAACTCCAAGGAAACCCAGATATGAACTAAATATTGACTGATTGCTGGTTGAAAACTCCGTATAAATGAACTTTGACTTGTAAGAGTCTTAAAAAATAGTCAGCTAAGAACCAAATAAATGAACTAACCTTGGTATGCTTCATTTATTTCCTGAAACTTTGAGGTAGAACTATCCTGATCTTTCTGCTTATCCGGATGCCATTTCTGTCCCCAAAATGAAAATTATAAAACTGATGCTAGAACTAAGAAAATGAGATAGGCACACCACATAGATCAGATACAATGAAATGTTTAACACTCACAAAGGTGGAAAAATCATAAACCAGGCATAAAGAATTGGTTATAATATGTATTGTGTATAGAAGGAAAACTAACCAAGGCAAGACGGATATAATTGGATCGAATGACCTCCTCCGTGGCATCATAATCCACTTCCAGTATTCTATAGTAATCCTACATTCAAGAAATGCAAAACCACAAGTCAAAGACTGCAACTAGACACAAAATTCCAGCAAATAAAACCAAAATTCACTTCCAGTATTCCATTATAATCCTATATACATATTCGAGAACAGTGGCGGGTCCCCTTCGACAAAAAAAATACATTGTATATATATAAGGTTAATCTTTTTTTAATGTACATAGAGTAGATATTAAATCCCTTGGTTTCTTCTTGTGTGTACTTCTTGATATTTTAGACCTCCTCAGGAAAATTCAAGAAATGCAAAACCTAAACTTCACACATATTTATCATAATTGGATAAAACCAAGGGGAAAATAGCTAAATGGTAAGAAGGAAGTGGCATCAGTGGAAGAGGAGGGTTAGATCTTGTTTAGCTTAGCTCCACTACCAGTAATCCTATAATAAACCTACACAAAATTTAGTATATTTTTGTTACCATATCAAAAAAAAAAAAACCTACACAGACATTCAAGAAATGCAAACCCCACCTATCAAAATTACAAACTTGACAAAATTCAACAAAATAAGACCAAAACCCACTATCAGTATCTTATACCATACATAAACATTCAAGAAATGCAAACCCCACCAATCAAAATTACAAACTTGACACAAATTACAACAAAATAAGACCAAAATCCTCAGATAAGCCTTAGGCAAGAAGCAGAGACAAAACACATGTGATTAGGTGAATACCTTGGGCTTAGACAAAACTGACAAGAAATCAAATTTAAGATAAGAATCGTCCTCTTCTTGCTGCTGATGTTCTTCCTCGTACTCGTGTTGGAAATAATTGACCCACTCGTCCCACATCATCTTTTCTTCTCAACATTAATTTCAGTTCAAGAAATATAGGCAACCCATAAAGGATTTTATCTGGGTCTTGTGTATCAGAGCCGCCAGAAAAGAAAACGGATGAAAAAAAAAATAGCTAAAAAAAGAATCTAGTAATTTTTTTTTAAAGTTTATCTAGATAATAAAATGCAGGTCTACCCGCTAATATGAGGAAACAAGAGAATTTATTTATCTAATCCGAAGGGTCAAGAGACAATCCCCACAAAAAGAGGCAAATAAAAAGAAACTGAAGTTGAAGAAAATATAAGAAAGTATTGATTATTACTGTGATTAGGAATTAGGTGGATACCTGATTGTGTTTTTTGTTTTTTCAAGGGTGGAATTTATGTGCGTTATTATATGTGTCTTTAATTTTTGTCCATGTTATTTATTTTATGAAAATATTCAGGTTTATTTTGAAAGGCATAGTCTCTATAACATTTTTTTGAAAACTAAATTTTTGTCTCGCGCGTCATAAATTATGTAGAAATTAAGTTATGCGGTATAACTTTATAAAAAAAAATTATGTTAAGTATTGGAAACTATGCTTATCCGACATAGTTTGTGTGATGTTATGATACATATGTTGAAAGCTAATTATACCCGTCGAAATATGAAATTATGTCTTTTTTCATATTATGTTGAGTGTTAACAGTTATGTCTTATCCGGCATAATATGTGGATTGTGTATGATACATATGCCGAACATAAACAATAATTACGCTGAGCGAAATTCTAATTATGCGCGCCAAAAATAATAAAGGATAAAATTAAAGAACTCAAATTTGAAGAGCAAAAATTAATGACCACCCCAAAATAGGGGCATTTGTGCGAATGTATAGCAGATTAGATCAACCATATTTAACGCAAAATCAAAAGATATAAAAATCTACATCAGTTCATAGTTAATTTCAATTGTGTGAGAATTGAGATTGTGTTGAATTGATCAATTGAAGCATAGAGAATGTGAGCTTAGCTTGCTGCCTCCATTAATGGAGTCGTGAAGCTTAATTGAGTATCGAGAGATATAGAGAGATGATGGGATTAAAATGAACAAGTGATTTGATAAATGCAAAAACTGCATTTGTTTTCATTGATTGATCATTATATACACATCAAAAGAGAGTAGAGAAAATATCTTCTAACTAATCTAACCAACTCACTAACTAACTAAAATATCTAATAACCACCTAACTAACTACTTATCTAAATTACAAAATGTCATTACATCACTTATTAACTTGGACACTAAATTAAAACTAACTAAGCTAATTCAACACCCCCTCTCAAGTTGGAAGAAGGAAGTTAGCCACGGACAACTTGCTCAAAATGGAAAAATGCTTGACATCAGTTAATATTTTAGTGAATATATCAGCTAACTGGCTTGTCGTGGAGATGTGATGCAAACTGATCAACACTTCATTCAGCTTATCTCTAACAAATGACAATCTACCTCTATATGTTTTATCCTCTTATGAAAGACAAGATTTTTTTGCTATATGCACAGTTGTTTGACTGTCACAATATACTGAGATAGGAAGCTTGCTTTGCATGTTTAGTTCAGTCAAGAGTCTCTCCATTCAAACCAATTGTCCCACCACATTTCTGATTGCTCTATACTTAGCTTCATGAGGATAAGGATATGGTGTCGTGTTTCTTTGACTTTCGGCCGATAGGGCAGTCCTTTAACAACACAAGATATCCACTGACAAATTTCCTTGAGTCTGGGCAAGAGGCCCAGTCTGAATCACAATATGCAGATATAGAGTAGTCTGGTTTGTTTGACATAAAAATCTCCAAGGTAGGATAATTTTTCAAATATCTGAGTATATAATATCCATCTTTCAAGTGAAGCTCTCTATGTGATTGCATGTTATTGACTGAGATGTTGCACACTGTAGGCAATATCTAGTCTTGTATTAGTAAGAAAATTCAGTTTTTCCACCAGTTTTCTATGGTGGCTAGGATCAGAGAAAAGAACACCATCATCTGCTTTGAGCTTGACTGTGCTATTAAGAGGAGAAGAGGTTGAAGGACAATGCAGACAATCAAACTCCTTAAGGAGGTCTGCAGTAAACTTCCTCTGAGAAATCAATACTCCATCTGGCTTATACAATATATCCAACCCTAGAAAATAATGCAATTTTCCTAGATCTTTGATCTTGAATTGATCATGCAAAAATGATTTCAAATATTGTATTTCATTCATATCTGTCTCTGTTAGTATTACATAATCCACATAGACTGCTAAAAAACTGTGAATACTTCATTCTTTTTATAGAGAAGTGAGTAGTCACTTGATGAATGTATGTATCCTTTTGAACACAAAGAATTTACTAGTTTATCATACCATTGCCTACAAGCTTGTTTTAACCCATACAGTGACTTTTTCAACCTACATACTAATTCTTTCAATTCAGTTCCAGACCTGATGGGCCTTTCATGTATACTTCTTTGTACAAATCACCATGAAATAAAACATTATTAACATTCAACTGGTACATATCCCACCCCTTCTTGATAGTCAAACTAATGGGTGTCCTTGCTATGGTCATTTCTACAACAGATGAGAATGTCTCATTATAGTCTATTCCTGCTTGTTGTGTATATCCTTGACTACCAACCTAGTTTTAAATCTTTTCACACTACCATCTGTTTTATGTTTTATTTTATACACCCTTTACAGCCTATTATTGTCTTCCCTTTAGGTAAAATCACTAGATCCCAAGTGTTGTTTGCATATAAAGCCTTAATTATTTGTGTTATGACTGCTTCCCGAGCATGGGTCAAGATTTTCTCTTTAAAAGAAGATGGCTCACAATCATATGAAATGATCCTAATCAGTTGCTTACTATTGGACTCTGGGGTGGTAAAGGCTACATATTGAGTTTCTGAGAAGAAATCATTTAGAGGTGAGGGTTGAGAGTGCTAGTCAGGTGATACATGGTTACTGTTAGACAAGTGAGGTTGCAGGTTAGGCAAATTATAGTTGTATTCTTTTAAGTAAGATGGGGTGGTGAGTACTCTGGTGGTTCTTCTAACCTCTTTACTTTGTTGGACTAAAGGTTGTTGGGTAGGTGTAGGATGTTCTGCAACTTTTTGTGTGATAATAGTCTTAGGGCCTATGAAAGGGTTAAGGTGGTGAGATCAAGGTTCATTAATCTGATGTGGAGATGGCTCAGGCTATTGTTCATATTGGACTTAAGGTGATAATGAATGTGTTTGGCTAGATATGATGATATTAGGTGTGTCATTTTTATCCAGCAATGAACTGCCAACATGAATGTTATGTGTAGAATTAAAAACACAAGAACTATGCATTAAATAACTTCACAATTGACTCAAAACTAGAACAAACATGAGCAATAGTAAAAGGAAAGTTATTCTCATAAAATAAGATATCTCTGAAAATGTGTATCCTTTTGTTAGCTAATTTTAGAACTTTGTATCTTTTAGTGTCATAAGGACATCCAATAAAAATGTGTGGTGTGGTTCTGGGCTCAAACTTGTCCTTATGTATCTTGAGGGTGGCAGGAAAACACAAACAGCCAAAGGCTCTTAGGTGTGAATATGCTGGTTTTCTTTGATAGAGTAGTTCAAGGGGGCATCTGTTGTTGAGGAAAGGACATCTGTTGTTAAGGACAATGGAAGGCAATCTGTTTATGATATAAGTGGCTATTTGAATGCACCCTTCCTAGTATCTTAGGAGTAGCTTTGATTGATATAACAGTGCTCTAGCAATTTCTAGTGGGTACTTGTATTTTCTTTCCACCACACCATTTTGGTGTGGTGTGTAGGGGCATGACTTTTGGTGTATTATTCCTTTTTCATGGAAGAAAACTTGGGCTTCATGACTGGTGAATTCTGATTCATTATCAGACCTTAGATATTTTATGGTGATTTGAAATTAATTTTCTATTAGTGTGATAAAAGCTTTTATGGTTTGGAGTGCATTACTTTTGCAGTTTAGGAGTTGTGTTCATGTTGACCTGATGTAGTAATCTACCATGGTCAAGAAGTATCTTTGGTGATCATGAGTTGGTGTGTGGTATGGTCCCCATAAATTCATATGAAGGATGCCAAAAAAATTTATGGCTAAGGTGGTTCTTTGTGAAAATGCCCGTCTAGTGTGTCTTGCCATAGGATAGATTGTACAAGTAAAAGGTCGCTTTGGTGCAAAAAATAATAGGTATAGAAGAAATGATTCTCATTTTCACAAAAGGCATATGTCCTAGCCTATTATGCCATAGTAAGTCAACACCATTTCTATGAGAGGTATGCATTAGAGAAGAATTCATGACTGAAGATTTGTGAGAACCAAAATTAACATGTTGTACATGACTGACAGTTTTATTACATGAAGAAGATTGGTTTTGTACAGATGTTTGAGATGGTAGTGCAATCTCATCTTGAGATCCAACTACTGAAGAACTAGAATGACTAGCATAATTAGAATGACAAGTACTAACTGACTCCAAATGACAAATATCAGTGACATACAAAGAAAGGTTAGAAACTAGAGAACCATAGTTACCAACAGGTGTTGAGCAATTGTGGCACAAGAAGTATAGGCCATTTTGGCCATACTAATCTCCAGAGGCCTCTTCAGTGAAGGGCCCTGCATCATACATGAAGATCATTGAAACTGACAATACATTTTAATTGTGAAGCCATGTAATGCACAAAAATCAAATTGAATTTAAAACTAGGTATGGATAACACTCTATATAAAATTAATGTTGAACCAAGAACAACATCATCAATTTCAATCACTCTCACGTTGTATTCATTTGGTAAGGTTACTAAGAATATTAATTAACAAGGTCTTGTTGTAAGTCATGTGGTGTGAAGCACCAGTCCATTATCCAACAATCAGCAGAAAATTCGATGCACTTACATGAGAGCTCACCAATACCAGTAATAGAAGAGTAACAAGCCAATATATCTGGCAGATTAACAACTCAACAGTTCATGTTGTTGTCTGAGTTTGAATTTGTACTTTCACCTCCATTTTGATTTCCACATTGCAGAGTTTCCAACAATGACATCAGTTGATTGTATTGTTCTTTTGACAAATTTTGTGCTCTTTGTTCAAAGTGGTAGTTCATCCCTTGTGTGTTAATGCTCAACTCTCCATAATTTTTGTACGCATTTGCTGCATTAGCTACATTATTCCCTTTGGTAAACTTAAAATTTTGAGGGAATCTATGAAACTTGTAACACTTCTCATTTGTGTGTCCAAGTCTTTTGCAGTAGTCACAAAATAAGTTTGACTTATTCTACTGAAAGTTTGGTTTGTTTTGGATGGTTCTACCATTTCCATAACTCCTCTGTTGATTGTAATTTATTCTAAAATTTCCATTTCCCTGGGAGGTGCTGGCACCTGCATTCAAAGAAGTGTTTTCCCCTGTATTTAGTGAAGTAGATTCTAGGGCCGTCCTGTTGTGATGTTTAACTTTCATTTGCTTCTCTTCCTGTACCAAGATAGAAAATGCATATGCCATACTTGATAAGGGCTTCATCATCAATATGCTACCTCTTACCACAGTATAAATTTCGTTTAGCCCTATTAGGAATTGGATCAATCTTCTATCTTGCTCAACCTTGTGCATGCTTGGCTTTCCTTCACATGTGCACAAATAACTGCATTGTGAATTTGCATATAGAGTTCTCATTTCCTCCCAAAGTTTTCTCATCTTCGTATAATATCCAGTATCATCAAGTGTTCGTTGATTGAATTTATTTATTTTCCTTTGCAATTGATATAGTTTTGCACCATTAGTTTGGTCGTATCTATCTTCGAGTTCTTCCCAAAGCTCCTTAGCATTGTTCACATATTGAAGGCTATCCATTAGATCTTGTGACGGTGAATTTAGCATTCACGATGTCATCATATCATCACATCGCTCCCACTGTGCATAATCATATGAATCTGGTTCTAGCTTCTTACACTTCTTATTGAGAAAACCAGTTTTGTTCTTCACTGACAAGGCTCGAACCACACCATGTCTCCATGATCGATAACCAGTCCCGTCAAATTTCACGGGAATTAGAGTTGATCCAGCACTCTCCACTGGATGCATGTAGAAAGGATTTGCATAATCTAGGGTTACTTGAGTCGTATGTTCAGCTGCCATTGTATTCCCATTTACTTGAGGTTCAATCATGATTTTTCTCACAGAAAAAACAAATTTAACAACTTCACAATTGAACTGAATTGAAATGGAGATTGAATAGTACTATTCTCGATTATCGATGAGAGATCTATTACCTAAAACAATTATAAATGGATTGATTTCTACCAATTTGATAGAAAACCAGTCAAAATAGCTCGAATTTTACTTGAAATGATCGAAACTTAAAAATTAGGGCTTCGATCGAACGATCACAATTAGATGAAGTAAATCGCGGAATCGATTATCTACGAATGCATAGAGATCGAGAATGAGAAACTAGGCTCTGATACCATGTTTAATTGATCGATTGAATCATAGATAATGTGAGCTTAGCTTGTTGCCTATATTAATGGAGTCGTGAAGCTTAACTAAGAAAGAGAGAGAGGAATATCGAGAGAGATGAGGGGATGAAGATGAACACATGATTTGGTAAATGCAAAAAATGCATTTGTTTTCATTGATTGATCATTATATACACATCAAAAGAGAGTAGAGAAAATATCTTTTAACTAATCTAACCAACTCACTAACTAACTAAAATATCTAATAACCAACTAACCACCTAACTAACTACTTGTCTAAATGACAAGAATGCCATTACATCACTTAATTAACTTGGACACTAAAGTAAAACTAACTAAGCTAATCTCAACAGATTGAAGTTCAAAATTATGAAATTATAAATTTCATCAGTTTGAAGTTAAAAAATATCAAAGTTAAACTTAACACAAAATATTGGTATATTGCTTGTGCAATTCAAACATCATACATTTAGTATGAAGTTGGACTTGTCAAATCCCAGCTTCAAACTCATATGTCTAAAATTTGAATTATTGAATTAATTACTTCAAATTCATGTCTAAAGTTAGCATAATTATAACGTTCCAATACTACGTAAAGGAAGAATAATCATTTAACCTTTCTAATCCTTTGAAATAACGAATAACTTATGTCGCAGGAATTCAAATTTGACATGGAAGATTTATCAATGTACTATCACAAAAAATACTTTAATATTCTATACTTAAAGTGAGACCTCAAACCCTCTATACAAAATATATATGGATAGTGAAATTTACCAACACTATTTATAAATTAAATACTTTTTTTTTAATATAACTTAAATAGCACGTATAAAATTGATCTACCAAGTTCAATTCCTACACGGCTACACCAAAAGCATACACGATGGAGAAAATAATTTAGTAGTGAGACTTTTGGTTATCTTAAAGAACTATAAATATATACTATATATTTTCAATTGAGTTGACGATGCAGTATCTAAACAAATTATACAAACTCTTAATAATTACTACTACTATTATTTTTTAATTATGAAACCATAGAGTTGACGATGCAGTATCTAAACAATTCTACAAGCTCTTTTTTAATTATGAAACCATACGGTTGACTAACGGTGAGTACACAAATTATCCGTAAATTTCGTGCAATAAAATGTTAGTACTAGGGAATCTTTCTTGTAATTTCCTAGTGAATGACCATGATTTTTCTTTTAAGATGTGTATTTTTAAATTTAAGAACGGTTTCAGATTTTTTTTTTCAATTACTGCTTGGAATATAATAAAAATATGAACGTAAAATAAAATCCTACTATTTTAGAAAAAACAATAGACGCTATTTTGGCAATCATGGAGAACAAATATCTAGGTTCACGTAAAGAATCACAGCAATTGCAATCCGTACCTTTCAAATTAGTAGTTGGTTCTTGTCAAAATAAAATCTGTGTCAATAAGATGGTATTACAGTAGAAATAGAATCACAGGTTGTTCTCATTACTGTGACAATGACAATTGACAAGGTAGAGCAATTTGAATGGTTTCAAATTTGCAATACATCCAACTTCAAAAGTGACTGCATTCTCATGAGGGGAAGAGGATTGGTTGCTAATCTGTCTTGTCTAGGCTGCAACTTGCCACTTTTGCATCCGTTCAAAGAAATATTATAAATATTAAAGTTTTGAATCGCTATTTGTGTAAAAACTTGAAATCTTAAACCTCCTAAGTATAAATTGTAAATTCGTCTTCACTACGAAGTAATCTGAAAAGGTTCACCTACATCCCAAACTTCAATGAGGATGATGTTCATGAAAGAAGGTTACTACGGTAAGTATCTAATGAATTTTGAGTTCAATCTATCATGTTTAACATAAAGACTAATATTCTAGAAAAGGATGAATGGTTCATAACGGACTCAATGTAGTTGTACTTTAATAGTGTAAGTGGTCATACCTCTTTCCCTTTATTGTTACTTTGATTCTTAATTCATTGTTGTTTTTTGTTGAAACTCAATGAAAGTGTGTTCTGCAGAGACAATTACTTCCCCTATAAGCGTACACACTTTTATGTTATTGTGGCATTTGTCATTGCACGATAATCACCTCATTGACATGCCTTGTGAGCCTTTTCAAGTTGATATTGAATTTAAAGAAACTATAACATAGTCGAGCTCGCTAAAGAATGAATTTGCTAAGACTGTGTTAAGCTCAAGCTTCAATAAAAATCATTGAAGTTACTTAGTCAAGTTTTTACGCTCTACATAATGAGATTGGAAAAATATGACGCATGAAAAAGTTGATGAATAGATCTATATACATTGGTAGAATAAAATCAACCGACAAATCACAAACTACATCGACAAAATAGTAAATACATTAATGATCTAAATTACAAGATTACAATTTCAATTCAAGATCATTCACACAAAAACCAAATAACCGTCATGCATAGTGGTAAACTAGAGGACTGTGAAATGTGTGGAGTTTATACTACACCTAGTAGTGCCTAATAAATTAAAGAGGCATATGATATTTGTGCGAGTGCAAGAATTGTTCGAATCAAACAACATAGAAGAAGAATATCCAAGGAAGCCGAGCCATGTCCTTGGACTACCACAAAATATCACAATACCTCCAAAACCAAAATCGTCGCCCACCAATCTAAGCCTGTAAATTCACACCAACCCCATCTTGGTCCTTGCCCTTTTTTTTAGTTTTTTATTTGATGTCCGATAGTCGTATTAAGCTCCCTTTTGATCATAATTTTTCATTTTTTTAAAACATTCTTTATTCATGAGATTTGATCTGGAATAAATCACATTTTAGATGAAATTTCACTTTCACTTTCACTCATAAAACTTTAAAAAATTCAAATAAAATAAATGTCTAAATATAACTAAGTTCCAAAAACTATTTTTACGCATAACTTTAATTTTTATTTTTTTCAAATTTAACTAAATCTAACTCCGAAAGAATTTCATCGGCTCCTCCTCTCTTGCCCTCTTGATGGTATCCATATATTAATCATTTCTTTATAACGGCGTCAAAGACTCGATTAACTTCAAATTCACCTAAGAAGTCCCCACATTGGTCCTTGGTCCTTGCTATTTGTGCGCCCATGAGCATCAACTTCTTGTTTTACACTAAATTTAATATTGTCACGTACCAAGGGTGTATTCAACTCGCACAACATCATGTGTTCACAGTCACAAAATACAAAAAGTAAAATATCAATCAACAATGACCATCAGAGATAGTACTATATTACACGTTGTTTGAATGGTTGTTAATTATTATTTTATAATATATCGTATTATATTATAATTTTAATAAATATAATATTTGAGTAGGTCGTGTCGTTTTTCATTATTACTAATGTTAGATATTAAGAATTGAAAAGATAAACCTACAAAAAAAATTAAGATAAGGTGTAAAGCTATCATAAAATGACATCAAAAAGAATAAAATATAATTATATTAGATAATAAGTAGAGATAAAATAAAAAAAGATACTTCTGTCAATCTTGCACCTCTATTGAGTAATGCCTGAGTCGGAATATCAAGATCACTTTGCGATATTGTGGTAATTCCAATTTTGTATCCGCATACGACAGTTCTATAGAGCTTTTCGGGTCAAAAATCTTTTCGACGGCAAAACCTATCTCAAAACAACAAATCCATTGTACCTAAAATAAAAAATTTCATTATTACATAACAATAAATTTAAAGATGTGATACAATAAAAGTTAAAGTAACAAGACAAAAGGTGTTTAGTATAGTACTATAGTATACAAGAACCCCGTTTACCTTCCCAAAAGCCAAATAAACCCAAAAGCTCATTTTCTATGGCTTCTTGATCTCTCTTTCTCCTTGTTTATTACTTTATATCGCTTTACTTTACTGGGTGTATGTATTAATGGCTTCTTCATCTCTCTCTAGCATCTACTCACCTTCTTCATCTTTCAAATCTGAAGTGAAATCCATTCACAAAATCACTTCGTCCCAATTAGCTTCGTTTTCTTTGCCCAACAAATCAAGATTCCATGTACACGCGGTGGCGCGTGAGGTTTCCACCGGCAACAACAACGACGTCGTACCCAAGTTGAAAAAGGACAACAAAATTGGGTTAGAGAAAGACCCAAAAGCGCTATGGAAGAGATACGTAGACTGGCTTTACCAGCACAAAGAGTTGGGTTTGTATTTAGACATAAGTCGGGTCGGGTTCAGTGATGAGTTTCTTGAAGAAATGGAGCCCCGTTTGCAGAAAGCGTTTAAGGATATGGATGATTTGGAAAAAGGTGCTATTGCTAACCCAGATGAGGGTAGAATGGTGGGTCATTATTGGTTAAGGAGTCCTCATCTTGCTCCCAACTCATTTCTTAAGCTGCAGATTGAAAATGCTCTTGAAGGTGTTTGTCAGTTTGCAAACGACGTCGTCAGTGGTAAGGTCAGTTGGTGGTCAACTCTGTTTCTCTCATTTTCAGTTAAATGTCAAACCTTTTCCTTTATTTGCTACTGACTCCGTCCCAGTTTATGTGATGTAGTTTGTTTTTTCACCTAGTTTAAGAAATAATGGAAGACTTTAGAATCTCATGATCTAAAATAGGTCAGAGATAGCTGTGTGGTTATAAATCATCTTCGTCGTTAAGCTAAAATGTAAGTTTTAAAGATAAATTGTTGCCAAATAAGTAAACGTGACTAAAAAAAAGAGTGTCATATAAATTGGGACAGACGGAGTATTTGTTATGCATTAAGAACCCCTAATTTGTTATGCTGATTTGTGATTGAGGTGTAGTTGATTGGTCTTGATTTCCTTTTGTTCTGCTTGAATAGTCTTAATCTATAAAAATCTTAACTTTTTGCCATTTTGACGATTTCTATTTGTTTTTTATCAATCAAGAGGCATTTCAAGTCAATATAGTTAAATTTTTTGTATGATACAAGTAGTGTAGTTCCGGTGATTGTTTGGGTATGGGAATTTAGTATAATAAGCTTATAAGGAACTTTTGATTTTAGAGTTGTAATGTATGTTCCTTTATTATGAAGTTAAGTTGTGATGTATGTTCCTAACTTCTAAGCTACACTTTCTGGCTTATTATCTGTTTATCTGTGAATAATATTTATCTATAAAAATCTTAACCTTTTCCCAATTTGATGATCTCTCTTTGTTTTTGATCAATCAAGTGGCTTTTCAAGTCAATATAGTTAAAAATTTGTATGATACGAGTACTGTAGTTCCAGTAATTGTTTGGGAATGGGAATTTAGTAGAATAAGCGTATAAGGAACTTTTGATTTTAGAATTGTGATGTAGGTTCCTAACTTCTAAGCTTTGATCACACTTTTCTGATGACTTATTATCTACTTATCCTTTGAACATGTGAAAGCATATTTTAGCACTTTTGATTGGTTACTGGCTGTTGTATCCCAAAGCTTGGTCAACCTATTGTGAATTACAACATCTATTTTGCAGATCAAGACTCCTTCTGGTAGCCGATTTACGCAAATTCTTTCTGTTGGAATTGGTGGTTCAGCACTTGGACCACAATTTGTGGCTGAGGCATTGGCTCCTGACAACCCTCCTCTGAAGGTAATTTAAGGTTGTGTTAAAACTTAAAAGATCAGTGATTGTTCTGTTCTGAAATTTGTGAGTTAACTGATCACACTCTTTTAGCAGCAAGTGTTAAGGTGTTTTACCAAATTTTCCTTACCTTCAAATCCTGTGAGAACAAAAAAGAATTAAATATTTTCAGTCAGTTTCCTGTATCGAGCATATTTCTCAACGATCTTGTGAGTACCTATACGGGCTATATCATAAAAGTTCCAGTACTTCACCATTAAATGTGCACCTTTGCTTAAATTAGTTGTTTGTTTTCACAAATTTGGCTTAAAAGTTCTATGTTTACTTTACTTAGCATCACTATAAATGTCGTAAAATATTTTAATCTTTCCAAAACTGGTGCTGCACAACATCAAAGCCAATGCAAGTGATTTGACTTAATTCTACTTGTTATTCTTGCATCTGTAGTAATCATGATGATGTTGTTTCTCTTATTTGACGTGTCAAGTACTAATGAATTTCTCCATGGAACAGTTTTCCTCTCATTAAGTGTGTAGATAAATTCAAACGATGCAAAGAACTTGAGTAACTAATGATGAAGGATTTAAAATATAAATTGTCTCTTACATAGTATCCTCCCCAGAGATTACACTGGGTATGTTGTTGTTATAGTACACAAAAATCTACGTGGTGCCTCCCCCCCCCCCCCCAATCCTCTCTCTCTCTATAACATGCTTTATCATCTCTTGGCAGATAAGATTCATCGACAACACAGATCCAGCAGGCATTGATCATCAAATTGCGCAACTTGGCCCTGAGCTGGCTTCAACGCTTGTTATTGTTATTTCAAAGGTGATTATGCATCTAGTTTCTGTTCTGTTGTTGTTTCCTTAGCAAAAATAGATTCTTTTATTATAACCGAGAAATCTCCAAGGGCAATGGCACACGATTCATACTCGGAGAATAATTGGCCAACCCCTCTACCCTTCTCCACTTAAACACCATGCTTTTGTCTGCAGTAGGGTTGGAACCTGTGACGTGCACCTAACCTACACATCATACATTGCGCTTTTACCACTATGCCAAAACCCTGGGGGCTGCATAAATATAGAGTTTTCTGATACTCTTTTTCATCTTTTATGTTATTTAGAGTGGAGGCACTCCAGAAACCCGAAATGGCTTGTTAGAAGTTCAGAAGGCCTTTCGTGAAGCTGGCCTGGAATTTGCAAAACAGGTTTTGACCTCAGGTTCTTTTTTCTGCTTTCATATTTTTCGTCATAATGTGGAGTAGCTTTCTTGATGAGTATCGTGTTTAGTTAAACAAATGAAAGTTCTCTGGAAGAGATTTAAAAAACATAATGACTGGTTACTCTGTTTAATCTGCATGTGCTGGTTCAGGAATTTTAACAGGTCTCTGAAAAGTTTCTGCTTGATCTGTTATCCTCTGGTTGTCTTTTTTGTTCACTCTCCATTACAGTAACATGAGTTGCTTACTGCCACTCATGTGCAGGGTGTTGCCATTACACAAGAGAACTCGTTGCTTGACAATACTGCTAGAATTGAGGGTTGGTTAGCCAGATTCCCTATGTTTGATTGGGTGGGCGGAAGAACCTCTGAGATGTCTGCAGTTGGTTTACTTCCAGCTGCACTTCAGGTTTGTCACTCCTAAAGTCACATTTCTACTCCCAGTTTTTGTTTCCATGTCACAATTTTCACCGCACTAAACTTTCCAAACTTCTCGACACAAAAATATTTCATTTGACTGTCACAAGTTTCAGAAATTCAAATTAATTTGTGTGAATTGGAATTTGATGATTGATGTGATCTTGTCTTTATCATATTAATTTATATATAACCTCCAGAACTTTTTAGACTTCTAATTTACCAAGCATGTATTATATAAGTAGGACAGCGCTTATTAGAATCCAAGGTCAGCCAGACTCTGTGGCATAGAATGAGACACGTGGAAATATTTCGTCTTGTCTTAGAACATTTCTGTTACATTATGTCTCATATTTGTTATCACTCCAGGGGATTGATATTAGAGAGATGCTTGCTGGCGCTGCATTGATGGACGAAGCAAATAGGACCACTGTGGTATGACTATATGGCCTTTTCATGTTCTTTTGGCAAATAAAGTTGACTCTTTCGTTTTGAAAATTTGAGAATAACTAGTAAATTTTCCAAGTACATGTCATTGAAATAAATTTCTTTGTAGAATTATATGAGCTATAGTTATCTTTTTGGCTGACTTCAGGAAGCTACTAAGATGGGCCATATTTTTTTGTACTTCAAGAATCTGTCTTTGATTTGTAGTAGAATAAATTGATGATTGCTATTGCAACAACTTATTATTTGTCATCAGGTTCGGGATAACCCGGCTGCGCTACTTGCTTTGTGTTGGTACTGGGCAACTGCTGGAGTTGGATCCAAGGTCTGGTTCACCTTCAGATTTTTGGTTGTGATGTCGAAGGAGCATATAGTTGTGTATTTGACTATGTCGACATGCTGTTACTTATGTGTTGCAGGATATGGTTGTCCTTCCATACAAGGACAGTTTATTACTATTCAGTAGGTATTTACAGCAGCTTGTCATGGAGTCTCTTGGAAAAGAGTTTGACCTGGACGGTAACCGGGTATATTTCCCATGCTTTTAATTTCGTCGGATTAAATCACAGAACAGATGCATTTCCACTTGCTTGTGTAATCATACGTTTACCAACTCACTCAACCACGTCTCATAAAAGGAACCTTGTAAATTACTTAGAAATTCACCTGGTGGAAACATAATGCGATTTTACTCGATTGAATCCTTTAATATCTGTTATGTAACTGTGTTGTGCTTTATCCACTTATCTAGACTGTTAATAGAAGTTCAGTTATGAATAAGATCTCCCTTCATTCACTAATTTAGATTGTTGATAGAATTTCAGTTGTGAATAAGATTTGCTGGTGTTTATGTTTATAATTTGCCGTTCACAGGTGAATCAAGGGATAAGCGTTTATGGAAACAAAGGGAGTACGGATCAGCATGCGTAAGTTTATTGTGCTTTTCACTTATCACTTAAGAAAAAATAAACAAGAAAATGAAAATAAAAAGGCTGGTGTGCTTTTTTTCTGAAGTTTGTTTAAGTATTTGCTAACCTGTCATCGTTTCACCGTAAATTTAATTCCTCTTTATCTTGTTTCCAGCTATATTCAACAACTGCGAGAAGGCGTTCCCAATTTCTTTGCAACATTTATTGAAGTATTGCGTGATAGGCCCCCCGGTCATGATTGGGAGCTTGAACCTGGTGTTACTTGTGGCGACTACCTCTTTGGAATGTTACAGGTTAGTTCTTATAATATTTTAGTAGTTTATGGAGAGATCGAAAGGGGAAGTTGAAGGTCTAGTGCAAGAAAGACAATGTTTTTGAAATGCTTCATACAATGAGAGGTCGAACGCTCTATAAACTGACCTAGTATGCATTTGATATTGATGAACAGAAGATGAGAGCTCTGGTAATTGAGATAACACAATCTTTTAGCATTTTCCCTGTATAAAAAGGAACAAGTTACTGGTTAATTTGTAAAAAAGGTTTGAATGGTTCAGGCACCCTGTGAAGGGATTCCCAGATTTTTGTACACTTCTTTTACTTAGCAGTACCTCCTTGGTACTGACTTTTGTTAATAAAGTTTTACCTTATCAAAAAGAGATTTTTGTAAAAGTTTGACCCAGGACCTTTGTAACAGAATCACACGGTTTGTGAGTTTGTTAATTATTTTTTTCCTCATACAGTAATGATCTTCTCTTCTTTTCTGTTTTATTTTTCTTGCTATTTGTAGCTTTATTCAAAAGGTTGATCCATGTTTTGCAGGGAACAAGGTCAGCTCTGTATTCGAACCATCGGGAGTCCATCACAGTCACTGTGGAGGAAGTGACACCTAAATCTGTTGGAGCTTTAGTAGCACTCTACGAGCGAGCTGTTGGGATTTATGCCTCACTTGTCAATATTAACGCTTATCATCAACCTGGTATTTCCTTTGTCCTTTTGTTCCTTACATGGACTTCAATAAGAGTTGAATACTGATGCTTGTTTATGTAAACCATCTCTAATTAAAACCACAAGTCTCTGTCAACCTGTATCCTAGTTGAATCATAATTAGATAAGACTTGCAGACGAGGATCAACTGGTTTTGTGGCCCGTTACAATTTTCTTTAGTTTTATCTCAAATCTCCCCAGAGATCCATATTTTTACACGTAAGAGAACTAAAGATAAAACACGAGATTTTTGTAAGGTCGTTTTCTTTTGTTCGAATTGTAAAGGGCTATGTTGAAGCACATCATCTTGGCTAATTCAATTGAAGTTAATTTATGTCGTATTCACGCAAAGCCAACTAACATTTATTATGGCATCAGGTGTGGAAGCTGGGAAAAAAGCTGCTGGAGAAGTTCTTGCGCTTCAAAAGCGTGTCCTTCAAGTACTTAATGAGGCCAGGTATGTTGATGAGATCTTGGTTCTGATTTTTATTGCTTGGGTTGGAAAATAATGATGCAAAATTTTTTCGTTCAAGCTCTCTCTTTGGTGAGATGGCGGCTATTAACTATGTTATTTCTTTCTCCAGCTGTAAAGAGCCTGTTGAACCACTTACTCTAGATGAAATAGCTGACCGTTGCCATTGTGAAGATGATGTATGATCCATCTCTTTCTTATGGCTTCCTTCATTTTTTCTTTATATACACATACAATAGGATGCAAATTGCTGACTGTCCTTTGCGATGTGGCAGATTGAAATGATCTATAAGATTATTGCACACATGGCTGCTAATGACAGAGCTCTTATTGCCGAAGGTAGTTGTGGTTCTCCTCGGAGCGTAAAAGTTTATCTGGGGGAGTGTAATGTCGACGAGTTATACGCCTAGATCTTTCATTAAACATTCTTATGTTTATGCATACATCTGAGAAATACATATGTGCCCGAGATAGGGTCCGGCCTTGTCGTGGCTGATTATTGGGGATTCCCAACTGCTGTTAAGATATAAAAATCCATTTTTTTTCTTTTTCAAAAGAACCATGTTCACGTCTATTAGCTGTATCAGAGCATATTTTGTTCCCTGTGATATAATAAATTTCAAAAAACTGAGTTTGTAGACGTTGCTCCTGTATATAATTTGCTCCTCTTTTTTCTTATTGATTGGACACACTTCTGGTAAAACCAACCAATTTCTGGTGGTATATTGTAAAACTTGACATTCTATTGGTACCATTGCTATCTCGCTATCCTTTCGTGGAACATTATAATGTACCAAAAGTTCCGTAGGACCATGAGCAGTGAGGTGGAAGAAGAATTCTCATTGTGCGGGGAACTTCTGATTCACAAATTCTCTGCTGATTCATGATTTTTTCAAGTCAGCAGGATTGGGTATCTGACCTCAAACTTTTATGTGAAACTCTTCCTTTTAACTTGGTATATGAAGTATAGTTGGTCAGTAAGAGGTGGAATTTTCATAGAGATATATTGGCTGGTTTTCCGGTCCCGTCCCTTCATCGGTTGTGAAGGGTTTTCAAAGGGGTTTGAACCTTCTCATTGTTTTAAGGTTTTGGGTTGGATGTTCAGATTCTTTCGCAGCTCATATGTTTTGTAGTCCTTTTCAGTACTGTGACCAGTGAGTTGGTCTATTCCACTTGGAGTTGAACTTCTTGGCTCCACCTGCTAGTGAAAGGGACCAGATTGTCCTGAGATCTGCCTTGGGTCACCAAATATTTGTTATAAAATGACCCACTAAGCCCCCAGGCTTAGTTCAAGTGTTGAGGGATGTGTGGCTCAGGTTCAACCCCCGCGCCATGTTGCGCAAACTAAGCCTGATATTTAAGTGGAGAAGGATACAAGGGTGGACCTATTATCCCCTAGTTTTGAAGGCTGCAAGTTGGTCCTAAAGGTTGGCTCCGGATTTCTGGTCATCCAAGAAAAAGAAGGCACAACTCAAATCAAACCAATAAGTACGTTTTTTGGTCGTATACAGAAATATCTGTTTATAAATTGACAGATATCTAATGTTTATGTTGTGCAATATACTCAACTGAGAAAATACTTGACCCAAAAGTAGTCAATGGTAAGAAAGTTGAGGGTCAGTATCACAGAAAATTACAGTTCTTATTCTTAAAGTAGTCAATAGTGATTGAATCTGCATTTTTCATACTGATAGTTGCCTAACTACCAAGTTACATCACAATATCAATTACTTGTAGAGATCAAATCCAGTTTAAACAGCTAAAGGCAATAAGTATTTGGGCGTGTTCTCTTTTCTCCTTTTATTTTTTCCTGATAATTCGAAATTCATTGACTCGATTAATTTGAATTCGTAATACAAATGCCTACTAAAAAGGAGACATTGCACTCCCTCCTTCGAAAGGTTTTATTGATATCTGGAGTTTGAACTCGGAGCTTATGGTAAGAGATGATAAATAATTGACATTTCACTATACCTCTCATTGGGGTGATGCTACTGGATTAACTTGTTAATTAACTGTTTCTTTCCATGATGGAGAAATGATTAAGGGATCTTTAATTTGAATACAGAGGAGTTGATAGGCTCCTTGGCAGCAATATAAGCCATATTATAAGCAGATAATCAAGTAGAAACAATTGGCCTTTTACGCTAAAATGACAGACAACGTAGTTTGATTATGTTGGTATGTCATTATCAGCAAAGTTGAAAATTTGTTCGAATAATTAGCTCAAACTAACCGCCGGCAAAATATAATCGCCAAGTAATCAATACTGAAATGAACTGTTGTTACATAAACCTGTGGGGAAAAAAAGGCTTAAATGTCATGATCATAATAGTATCAATTGAATTGTACTATCACGAATTCGAATTCAAGTAACTTTTAGAGATTAATTGAATATTCATTACTTTATTAATTATGTTAAAAAGGTTACAAAAGGCAAAACAAAATAACGTTAAAGTGAGATAAACAAAAATTAGAGCTCCTCGTACTTCAGAAAAACCAACAAAGGAGTTTGTGTCACTTGAAAAGATTAATGAGTTTATGTAGGGTACACTTTATGGTTGAATTAATAAAGAACAAAACCAAAGTTTTGGCCCACTAATAAATCTGCTTTTCGAAGTTCAAATTAAAGTTGCTTCTTCTTTGATTTTGTTTAATGTCAAAGGTTTTGTTCTCGCCCCGAATTCTGCCTTCTGCCGTTTTATCGGCTGATGAAATCGGAAGACAAATTGATTCCTTAACTTTAGCGATTTGGGCTGGAAACGGAACTCTAATTTCTAGCAAGGGTTCCCCAACTACTCCAGAAAGCGTTAGGACGGTGGTGTGAGTAAACTGAGAGGTAAAAAATATGAATAAAGCCGAGTAAAGTAAAAGTAAAGGATAAAGTAAGGGATAAAAGATAAAAGATAGATAAATTTTGACTTGTTTAATTGATTGTGTGTTTCGTATATACAAAGAATGAGTATTTATAGTACAAAAAGGAAGAAAAAATGTACAAACGTGCCCCCCATGTCAGCCATCAAGTAACCCACTAAGCTCAACGACTTACTATGGGGGAGGTGGTGCCGATTTTCTCGCCATCTACTCCTCTTGCTCGGATAATTGCCCTTTCTTTTAGTTGTTGTTGGCCGTTACCGCTTTTGAGAGTCTGGAAACCTTTTTGACTTGGTCGTTGAGGCGTCTGCATCTGAGTGGGTCCAGTCGTACCTCTAACCAAAAAAATTCGGCTAAGATGCCTTAGTAGCCGATGAAGTTCTTGTAGTCGAGGGTTAGGAGTAAATTCGGCTCCGGAATAATTCGGCTGTCACTGAATTCGGCTAAACACTTAAATTATTTTTGAGTGTTAAGCGATGTAAACACCATAATGCGAGAATAGACCTACTAGATTAATTAAACCATCAAGCTTTAGTTAAATGAAAAAAGGAGGTATTAGCAGGTTAATTAAGTTGTCGGGTTTGAATCCTGTGGAACTTAACTTGTTCTTTCATGTTATATAAGTTGAAAATCATTCGTCCATTTGTATTTGTGTGTCTTTCTAGTAATCATTGAAGTAGGTAAATATGATAAAAGACAAACTATCATTCAATAATTTTTCTCGTTTCTTTGAGCTTTGATAGACAAAATTACTTGATATTTGTGCTTGTGAAAGATTGTAAGTATTCAATAAAATAATTAAAGTAGGTACCATTATAATTTTTTTGGTGCGTATGGTACACACTTCAACTATTGCATCACACGTTCCTACTAATCATTTAATTTACCTCAATTATTGGTCTTTTATGTTTATCTAATTTAATGTGCCATTAATAGGAGCACATTAATATAGAGTTGTTATTTAATACTCTTACATATTTTTCTAATTATTGTGCCAAAATCCGTCATCTTGGCAAAAAGCTGCTTTAAAATTATAATTTGTAGGTTCTTAGATTTTGAATACCCCATATTATTATGTAAAATTTACTAACTTTCCGTGCTTACATAAGATCAATGAAGGTAAAATATGAATTTTTCAAACAAGTATTGTATAGTTTTACTTTTTTTACTTGTTAAAATTAAATTACTTAGAACTTAGAAGTCTCATACTATATGTTTCCTTCACTTTTTAAATAAAATAATAAATGGAGCCAATAACCTTGCCCAGTATTTTACTCTTTCAAATTATTAGCATTTGTCTGATATTATCTATTAGTACCAATATTCTCTCTCGTTGTTCGTTATTGTATTTTTCGTTCCTTCCATAGGATTGATGGTCACATAAGTACCGTTGCATTTCCCAAATTGCCCATATTCAAGGAAAATTACAAATTGTTGTTATATAACATATGGTTACAAGCATGATAATGTTTGGTGTAACCGATGAGCCTCCACTCCTAAGTCAACATACAATTTACTCTTTCTTTATACTAGCACGCATTATTACACGTTTATTCAAGGAGTAAATTTTTGAAAGTATCACTATTCTCTCAACAAAAGAAAAAGGAATAAAAATAAAATTAAGAATTGATTTGGATTTTGACATCATGTTCAAAAAATTAATTTTGAGTTTTTTTTTGGTTTTTAATCATTTTCCAAATAATAATATAATTAATTGTTAACGATAATTGCCTTATATAATTATCATGTTCAAAGAAAAATAAGAATTGATATCATATGATAGTCTGTTAACTCTCTCGATATTTCTATCTTTTATTTTCATTTTTTGCTTCAGTAATTAATTAGGGAATGGGCGATTAATTGCATGTAAAATATTTCATATTTTCTAGCAGCATTCTTCATAAGAAATTCACATAATTTCCCCTTGGATTACTTTGTTGGACACTATTCCTAGAATTTAAGAACTTAATTTGCTTTCCATATCATATTAGTACCAATAAAGTTACTAACTTAATTAGAAAAATGACAAATAGAATTTTTGAAGGAACCAATAAGTAGGTGTTATAATACATGGGAGGAAGGACAACTACCACAAGTAGGGATGTCAACGGGGCGGGGGCGGGGGCGGGGGCGGGGGCGGGGAAGGGTACCCCATACTCGTATCCACCACCTAAAATCCATCCCCACACCCGCCCCACCACCATGAGGGTAGCACTTTTGATACCTATACCCGCCCCACCACCCACCAAATCATTCCCCATACCTGACCCAACGGGAGCGGGTGCGGGGCAGTACCCGCATTTACCCGCCCCACTGGAGATGCTTGAAGTATTATTGGGCAGGAGGTGACAAGTGTTGTGCTGGAGTTCTTTGAGAATGATAAATTATTAAGACAAGTAAATTCTACCATTATATCTCTGATCCCCAAAGTGGTAGCCCCCCAATATGTTAGTTAATATTGGCCCATATCTTGTTGCAATGTCCTATTTAAATGCATTTCTAAATTAATTTGCATGAGATTAAAGAACATCATTCCTACTGTTGCGGCTGAGAATCAAGCAACTTTTGTAGCTGGAAGATCATTGGTTCATAATGTCTTGATATGTCATGATTTGTTTAGGTAGAGAGATCCCATGTCACCACTATTGTTTGTGTTGGTGATGAAATATCTTTCTAGAACTCTACAAGAAATGAGTGAACTATCTGATTTTCAGTTCCATCCTATGTGTAAGCTCTCAAAATTGATGATTTTAGGCGGTGCGCGTATGGGCGGTACGGGTACGGTGCGGTGCGGGTAGCGGGTGCGGTGCGGGTACGGTGCGAGTCTTATATGAAATCCACCCCGCCCCACTACCCATGGCGAGTAGCACTTTTGATACCCATACCCGCCCCACCACCCACCAAACCATCCCTATACCCGACCCAACTGGAGCGGATGCGGGCGGTACCCACATTTACCCTCCCCACTGACATCCCTAATCACAAATAAGAGCTCTAGTGAGAGAGATCTTTTCACTCTTAATCCTAATTTTCGCTTTTATGCTTTTAAAATGGAGAAATTTTGAATAAGGAAATTTTCTCTTTAAAAGTAAAATTTTCATTTGATGGCAAGTCTTCATTTAAGTTATATTCACTTTCTTTTTCCATATTATTATTTAACTTATAGTATTGACAAACTTTCTCCTCGGCTTCTTATTCAAATCTTTTGATTTATTGCGAGAATATTGCCAATACCTCATTAATTTGATTTAATGACATGATGGTAAAATAGCTTCCCTAACTCGACATGATTCATATATTATTTTGGTTACGCTTCCAAATGCAAATTGGTCGAATGTACGACCACATCAATTAATAACAAGTATCATATAATTCTATTAAATTAGTTGTAAATACTTATCTAAAACGGTAAGTTGTGTTATTACTTTGAACTAACTCCATACAAGGACTATTCCATATTTGGATTTGAAATTATGTATAATAGTTCAAACTTCAAACGTATATATCTGAAGTTGGAGATTACCTAGCCTAAATTTAGATCTAAGTATTTATAGTTTGAGTCACAAAAATAATACATATCAAATCTAACTTCAAATCTGAATATATAATATAAAGCAATTCGCGAGTCTGTAATTTAAAAAAAATAATACTCAGTAATTAAATTTTAACTATTCTTGTTCGACAAGAATCCTAAAGAAGTTATCTATGAAAAAGATGGGTGCAAACAAGAAGGGAACAAAAGGATATTACAAAATTTCAATTCTCAAGGATCTTATGGGAAATTTAATACTCCCCAAAAGAGTCCAAAACTAGAAAATTTGAAATAGCCAGAAAGAGAGAAAAAAAAGTGCGACCTTGTGGGTCCCTCCACCCCATGTGAGTGTTTTCTTTATCGTTTAAGCTAAGCGGGAAAGAAAAACAACGCAGTAAAGGTTGTTCACATTACAACGTTCGACTGTGGGTCCCACTCACTCTTTCTTCTCCCATTTTTGTTTTGTTTTTGTTTTTTCTTCACGCAAAGCCCCAACAGAAATTAAAATTTCCTTAGATACGACATCGTTTAAGGTACAAGAACCGCCGACCATTTTTTTTTTTTTGCTTCATTATTTTATGAGTTTTATTTATCAGTGATGATAAGTGTGAGTTGTGGGTATTGAGTAGTTTTAGTTCTTTCTGTCTCTAGATCACAAAGTTTACTGCAACATACATTCTGGTAGTACTATTTGTATAAGAGTCTTTTTTGTTGTTTTGTTTTTATTTAAGTGATGCATTGTGATTTTTCTCTTATTGGGGTTTCTTCTTTCTTTGATTATTACACAGGCGGTTCAAGAAACAGATGTTCACTGAGGGTCTTGATAATAACGCCCTCAAGTGGGTTAAAGAGGTCTCATTTCTCAATTTTATGCTATTTATCTTTTGATTCTGTGTGGGTTTTGTTTTATTAGGACCTTTTGTCTAAGTGGGTTTTCCCCAT
Organism: Anisodus tanguticus; assembly: GCA_034509755.1. Classification (NCBI taxonomy): domain Eukaryota; kingdom Viridiplantae; phylum Streptophyta; class Magnoliopsida; order Solanales; family Solanaceae; genus Anisodus; species Anisodus tanguticus. The sequence continues at coordinate 9,446,165 of CM067553.1, read as the reverse complement.
ATCCTTGAAATTTCAAATTTCAGAGTTGAATTTTACGATGTCAGATTTTCTTTGTCATGTTGTGTGAGTGATTCTTGATTTTTTTAATTTTGAAATTTAGCAAATGATGTGACGTTTATGAAGTGGTTGATTCTTGATATTTGTTGCATTATTTGAAAATTGAACTTTAAATTCAGGGTTCTGGGCAGCAGACCAAGGAAGTTCCTTATTCTATTTCAAGCCAAAGATCAATTCTTGATCCTATTGGCACCATGAGAAATGGGTCCCGCAATGTCGGACTTCCTCCACCTTCCAAATTCCGGAGTGGCCATCTGTCGGGGGTTATTCCTGTATCTAGAGTTATTCCAGGAGATTTAGATTTAAGTGCATCAGCTTCTGTCTCTGACTCGGAAGAGGAGGTTTACGGGGGGAGATACTCACTCGATTCATCGCCACATGATGACAGGGTTCCTAGCACTACTGCAGCCACTCAGAGATACTACAATCTCCCACCGAGGCGTGGGACCCAGTATGCAAGTGACAGTATGTACTCTGATGATGTTAGTTCGTCGATGGAGACGTTGGGGAGAGGCCGTGGATATGTGGCTGATAGATTGTTGATGAGAGGAGCTAATAGATACCCAATTGGAAGTAGTGTTTACACTGAGGAGGAATCTTCTGATTCTGCTGCAAGCTCTGAGTTCTCCTCCACCCAAGTTGGGACAAATAATGGAACAGTTCCACGATCAACAAATTATGCATCTGAGGGATATGCGTCCAGCATTCCGTCTAAATTGAATACAGGAAACAAGAGTCAGAAGGTATTCATTTGCTTTAGCTGTGTTTGAATTGACTTTCCGATTGTTAAACAAATGTATTCTTCGAAAGTGGAATTAGCTTTAGAACTTGGTTACATTGAATTATGCTACGAAGTTATTATCCAAAATTGAAGCAGTCATTCAAAAATATCCTTTTAGGAGTATATGATGCTCCTCACTAATGGTTATCATAAGTTTGCCTGGATGTGCTCTTGTATGATGTCTTCATATGCACTATCCCCACTGCGAAAAGAATTTCAATATAGAGCATGTCAAATGGATTATCAAATGCATATCTTGAATGATATCTAACCATTGGGATCATCTGGATACATTTCTAAAGGATGTTTCTGGTTAGCTTACGAGATATTCGACCATTAAAAGTTGACGAGGGTCCATGTTTATTGTTTAGTATAAACTTTTGAACTTGCTGCTTATTAGGGCCGTGCTTCATTTTAATGGCATAAGAATATGACTGAAGGGAAGAATAGTCTGATTAGCTATTATTGATGGCTACTTTTCCTTTTCCACTTTGCAGAATGTTCCCGAGTTGAATTTAAATTGTTCTACTTCTGCAATGGATTTTTTCTCATGTAGTACGTGGTTCCTCGTATCTTCTAGAGAACATAGACACTCTCTTGTGAAGCTAATTCAATTGCTTGCAGGATATGACCTCTGGGAATTTACAGAAGAAGGTCGCTTCTGAAGAAGATGTTCCCAGTGCACCTCCATTTTGCAGTTCTGCTGCTGAAATCAAAGAAATTGATGGAAGGATCCCTGCCTCTAGAACAGCTAATGTGCAATCTATGGCAGAAGATAGTGGTCTCTCAACTAAGGCAGATAGTAACATTTCTTCTGGCATAAACCACCAGGTCAAAGTTCCAGATCATTCTGACTCACCTGTGAGGTTTGTTCACGAACCAGTTACAAAACCTAAAGCTATATCTTTTACGTGGGCCTTAGTGCCTTTCTTCTTTGAAAGCACGATACTTCTTGAATTTCAGCTCGCATCTGCTTACACCTGTTTTTTAGGACGACTGCTGCTGCTGCAGAAAGTGGAGGTCCGTCGGGTTCTTATCCCGCTCGCCTTCCAACTTTTCATGCCAGGTATCTTTACTGGTAACACCAACAAATTTCCAATGTGTAGTTACTCTTCCAGTATTATCAGTGATGATTTTCTATCCAATACAGTGCACTGGGCCCATGGCATCGCGTGCTTGCTTATGATGCTTGTGTTCGGCTTTGCCTGCATGCTTGGGCTAGGGGTTGCATAGAAGCTCCGATGTTTTTGGAGAGTGAATGTTCTCTCCTAAGGAATTCATTTAGGTCAGTTTTTTCTCCTGTTCCACGCTATTGAGCAGTTGCTATGATCTTTTCTGGCTTTAGTGTCATTTTGAGAAGAAGTCTATAACAAGCACTGAGGTGATTTATAGCATCCTATTTTTCTCTTCGTTTTCTTACATTTATTCATGCAGAGATGATAGTTTTAGCTTTTTCTAGCTCCCTCCCGTTCTGTTACAATTATTCTTATTCTACAAGTAAGAAGCTTTCTGGAGTCTTATTATAACCTCTCAATGAAGCAGCTGGGTAATAAACAAATGCTTGTTGATCACAAGTACGAGTTCATCTTGTAGAAAAATAACTCTTGAATTCTTGAAAGTTGTGAATGATGCTAATTCTTATCTAGAAATGTATTGAACATTTCAGAAAGGGAAGTTAGTTGAAGGAGGGGAGGATTAAGTGGTACTACGTATTAGGTCCATATTCACTCTGTTCTGTTGGGCCAGTTGACTACTGGTGATATATGCATCACAACTTTTCAGGCCATTTGATGTATAACCAGATATCTATCTTAATTTTGAGGATCCTCAGTAGTCAAACTTTTTTTTTTTTGGAATAAGAAAGACCCTTTATAATCAATATTGACTTTGGAAAAAAAAGGCCCTCTATAGTCAATAGCTCGCTTTACCCTTTTTCTTATAAAACGGTGATGTCGGGCTAAGCACCACCAGGCATTCCACAAACACAGGTGTCGGGTAAGCTTCCCCACTAAGGTTGAAGCAGGTGAGCTCACACGAGTGTCATAGCTAGATATCAAACCTGGGATCTCCAGACATTTTCTCCTATGCCTCAACCACTCAGCCATTCCGTTGGGGACAGTTTACTTTTCCTTCTTAAAGTTTAGTAACTTCCTAATGAGTTTTATTTGTAGTATTTTCAAATCATTTAGATAGGAGAAAGCATTTAAAATACAAAGTATGTTTTGGTACCGCTGGGTTGCCTGAAACAGGAAGTGAACGTATTGGAATTTGGAAAGTTCTAATTATTTTGCATTTTATGTTCCTTCAATTAGCAGGAATGTGGTAAGAGAAGTGGTTAAAAATTACCATAAAAAAGACCTCCCTCCAAATTAAGTCCTGCAAAAAGTGAAGGATACTTAAAGAAAATGGTTCTTTTTTCTTAAGTTTCTTTTTAAAACAAATGCATGCAAGAAAATAATTTTACTTTTCCTTTATCTTAGTTTACTGCAATTGTCCCAGGAAATGTGTTAGGACGCTTGATGTTAAATAATGCCAAGGAAACTAAAGACGGTAATGTTATTTCATTAATCCTATTACTACCTCATTATGGGAAATTATTTAGAGTATTTAGGACCTCTAGTACCTACAGTTATTCTATTCATCCAATTTATCACTACCACATTTTAGGAAATGTAGTAAAGAGAAGCATTTGGGATGCAGAGTTCCTTCAGTAAATTAAATCAGGTAATACTCATTACAGAAAGGTAATAGGATTAGAGGTCAGGAAGATGAAGAAAAAAAAGGACAACAGTTGAGTAAATTAAATCAGGTAATACTCATTTCAGAAAGGTGATAGGATTAGAGGTCAGGAAGATGAAGAAAAAAAAGGACAACAGTTGAGTAAATTAAATCAGGTAATACTCATTTCAGAAAGGTGATAATTTCAATAGGATTAGAGGTCAGGAAGATGAAGAAAAAAAAGGACAACAGTTGAGTAAAATTTATGGCCACCACCTAACCTTGAATGATTTGATTAAATTCTAGCATGAAATCTGGATGGAAGTGTTTAACTTATATCTTGTGTGCATGCGGGCATGTAGGCTTTTTGTGCCTTTGTAAATGAAGAACTCAATTAGTCTTGTCTGTTTTTCACTTTCATGGCTAAAAACTCTCGTCTCCTACATGGAATTACAGGTTACAGCAAGTTCTGTTACAATCAGAGGAGGAATTAATGGTGAATCGCTCTTCCGAGCTTCCTAAGGAAGCGGCTGTCCCAAAACCTAAGCAAATGGTTGGAAAGATGAAGATCCAAGGTAATCCATGATATTTACTTGTAAATTGTAATATTTCAGGGTAATACTACTGAAGATTCTCTCATTGACCCTTTTCTGATTTTGCAGTTAGGAAGGTTAAAATGGGCCTGGACCCACCTACCGGCTGCAGTTTTTCTTCCCTTAAAACACCAAAAATAAAGATGGAATCTGTTAAATATCACCTATCCAATATGCGGTCATCAATCTCTTCTGGATGGCGAGCGATTTGCAAAGTCCATTTTGCTCCTCGTGTGCCTGCAAATGGTTCATTCTCGCGCCAGAGTTTGGCATACATGCAGGCGAGCACCCAATATATAAAGCAAGTTTCTGGACTCCTGAAAATTGGTGTGACATCTCTCCGCAGCAGTCCATCGTCTTATGATGTTTTTCAAGGTAAAGAAGTTCATGTTTAGTTCATTGCTTTTCAAGGTAAAGAAGTTCATGTTTAGTTCATTGCTCTTGAATGTTGATTCTTGTATTGTTAGTTTAGGTATCACTCATTCTGTAGCTCCTTGTCACTTTTGAGCCGTTGGAGATACAGTAACAACTTATTGTTTAAGCATTTAGTTTCAGCTGTTCCTGAACAATTATCTCAACATCCTCATTTATCGGATGGATATATTATCAACAATCTATCCATTGTGAATAGTTGTTTCACTTACAATATGGACATGTTAATAATTGTATTAGAAGAGCACTAAGTGCTGCAATAGTAGCTACATCAGTAGCCAAGAAAGCAAGCACGCGCACACACACACACACACACACACACAGTGTATCCCTGTCCTATTCCTGTAGGGCCTCTATGAAATCTATCATACTTACCTCATCAGTTACATATTCTTCTTTTACACCAAAATGATTATAGCAAAAAACAATTCATTTTGATCTTCTGGTGGAGCTATTTTTGTCTTCAAAATATCGTTAGTTCTCTCTTCCATATTGCATGCAAAACACTAGCGGGGATGGTATTCCACCACTTTGCTTATTCTTTCGTTCATTCTTGGGCTGCTTCAATAGTTTAGAAGGTTGTAGTGAGTAGGAACTGCCTCTTATAACCCACTGAAACCCTATGATGTTCAAAAATAGCTGCCATATCTGAGAACACCCCTGCAATGCAAAAATAAATGGTAGATGGGTTCTAATTCTATTTATATTTGTGGTGTCCAGGCCAGCTTGCCCGCAGATATTTTACAATATTAATTGATCTTAAAAAGCTAACAAGATTAACAATGCAAAAAAGAAGTAAATAAATCGCCAGTTTAAGTTGTTACATTATTCTCAGTAAACAGTGGGTTTAAAATAATTGGTCTTCTGAGAAATATTGTATGTACTTGACCTTTCTTTAATCCTCATTCACCTTTCTCTCTCACTATACAAGGGCATATGTGGCACAAGTATTCTGTGACCATAGAGGCATTGTATTGTGTACTAAAACTTATATAGTATATGATTCTATTTGCTATATGTTATCTCACCCAAGAAACCTAATATGTGATCAGAGACATACTATTGTTTCTTACGACTAAAAAGTTCAACGGTAGAGGATGCTATTAAAATGCAACCTGGATCAGGCGAAACCCACATTTTGTAAGTTTTTCTCTGTCTGTCATCCTATTTTCCTTCTATTGAATTCTGTTAAATGCATATTTTGTCTTTGAAGAACTGCTATAATTTTTGGATTGTGATGTGAACATCTTTACAGCTTTCCAGATAGTCTTGGAGATGACCTAATTGTTGAAGTCCTGGATTCCAAGGGAAAGCATTATGGCCGTGTCCTTGCTCAAGTTGCCACCATTGCTGAAGAACCGGTAAACCTGTCTGATTTCAACTTAGGGTTATCTATAATTATTGCTTCAGTTAGCTCATGATGCTTACATAAAGTTACATTCAGGGTGAGAAACTTCGATGGTGGTCTGTCTATCGTGAACCAGAGCACGAGCTTGTTGGCAAAGTGCAACTCTTTATTAATTACTCAACAACATTTGATGAAAACAGTCATCTTAAGGTGAGTATTGTCATGTTTACAAGCATTTCTACAACTGAAGGAAGAGTAAAGAATTGTTTCTCTGCATTGGCTTCATGTAATTATGCTTAATGAATTGCTTCTGAACTTTGTGTTTTGGAGAGGGGAAAAGAGCCAATAAGAATGCAAGATATGCTTACTTTCAAATCAGTATTTGTGGACTTCCGTGGAAATTGGGCGTGCCTTTTTTTTTTTTCATTTCATTCCTCCCCCTCATTTAATCACAATGATATGAAGCTGACTTGTTCATTTTCTGTGACTGCATATTAAAGTGATGTTTCCGGGGACCTCTTTATCATTGAACTCATGATTGATAATGCATTCCTATCTATTGTTATCTTAGTGGAGTTCTTCTGTGGAAATTTATAATGTACTCCCTCCGTCCCAATTTAAGTGTCTTAGTTTGATTTGACATGGAGTTTAAGAAATAAAGGGAGACTTTTGAATCTTGTGGTCTTAAATTAAAAGTGTGTGGGGTCTTTTAGATCTTGTGGTCTTAAACTTGCCTTGGAATTGGAAAACTTACTAAGTATAGAAAGAGTCACTCTTTTCAGGACAGACCAAAAAGGAAAGTAAGACACTTCAATTGGGACGGAGGGAGTAACTTTTATTGTATGGCCATTAAATGATTTCTAACATCCCCTACTCAAAAAGTATAGGAAGAAAATGAAAGCACAATCACATAATGAATTTCTGTAATCTGACACTTTTTGGTTTCTTCCTATCATAGTGTGGTTCAGTTGCAGAAACTGTTGCTTATGACTTGGTGCTTGAAGTTGCAATGAAGATTCAGCAATTCCAACAAAGAAATTTGACACTACATGGTCCATGGAAATGGTTACTCACTGAATTTGCATCATACTATGGAGTTTCTGATGCATACACTAGATTAAGGTACAATATTCACATTTGCTTGTTTTTAAGTGCAGGGGGGGTTAATTTCGCTTCCTTTTTATGTGCGAAATAATTTGCAACATCAATTGTGCAGGTACCTTTCTTATGTCATGGATGTCGCAACACCAACTGCTGATTGTCTTACAGTTGTGCATGATCTTTTGTTGCCTGTAATAATGAAGAGCCGTTCTAAGAGAACCCTTAGTCATCAAGAGGTAATACTTGTAAACAAATTGAATCTGATATATATATATATATATATATATAGATATTCCATATTGCATATTGGACATTGGTGCTGTTTTGTGTCTTTAAGATTCCAAGTTATTCTGTGACTTCATTGTCTTCAAAGTTGTATGCTACGTCTGTGTTTCTTTATAAAAGAATGATCTACAATTTTCTCACATATCTCTCATAAGTACTGACATTGCACAGTGTTTGCTACTTACAGAATCGTATTTTGGGGGAAATTGAGGACCAGATCGAACAGATCTTTGCGTTGGTTTTTGAAAACTACAAGTCCTTGGATGAGTCAACACCATCAGGGATAATGGATGTCTTCAAACCCGCTACGGGGGTTGTACCACCTGCATTGGAGCCTGCTGTCAAACTAATTTCTCTACTTCATGATATATTATCTCCTGAAACTCAGAACACACTGTACAGCTATTTCCAGGTCTGGAAGCTGGCACATATCTGTATATATCATCTGTTTTTATCTGCAGTTTTTGGCATAAAATATTTGATTGCACAGGCTGCTGCTAAGAAAAGATCAAGACGACACTTGACAGAGACGGATGAATATGTCAGCGGGAATAATGAAGGACTCTTGATGGATGCTGTTACCGTGTCTACTGCTTATCAAAAGATGAAGTCCCTCTGTATGAACATAAGAAATGAAATTTTCACTGACATTGAGATCCACAATCAAAATATACTTCCAAGGTATTTCTAATTTCGAACTATACTATTACATGTGTGTTTCTCCTTTTATGGATAAAACTGTGAAGCATTTTCTTGCAGACGAGTCTTAGGTGCATTTCTTGTACAATCAACAAATCCAATGCCATGTTTTTTTCTGTTAGTTGTCATTTCTTGCAACATTCCTAACTGCTTCAATGTTTTCAATTCTCTGTATGCAGCTTCATAGACTTGCCAAATCTTTCTTCAGCCATATATAGTGCAGAACTTTGCTGTAGATTGCGTGCATTCCTGATCGCTTGCCCCCCTGCTGGCCCTTCTCCCCATGTGACTGATCTTGTCATTGCAACATCAGATTTTCAGAGGGACCTTGCCTGCTGGAATATCAAGTAAGTCTTGTTTCATAGGCGCACGTTTTAATGCATAAGATCTATATGATAAATGGTGTATTTTTTGGTGAAACGACCTGTGCAGACCCGTTAAAGGAGGAGTTGATGCAAAAGAGTTGTTCCATTTGTATATCATGCTGTGGATCCAGGATAAGCGGCTCGCTTTGCTGGAATCTTGCAAGCTGGATAAGGTACTAACTGAGGCTTTCACAGGCACCGTTTAAACCCTTGGTGAAACACATGTATATACTCTCTATTGGTCTGGCTCTAATATCCCTCCATTATGATGAACTGCATCTCATATGATCTATGTGTTTGGTGTGATTATTTTTCCGGACAGCAATTCGGCTGCATCAAACTTAGCATCCCACTTGCATAATCTTGCACTGTTCTATATTCTTTTTTACTAATTATTATTATTTGCATTTAATCTTTTGGATTAAGCTGGTCAATGCCTTTTTATTAAACATGCTTGTAGCTTCTCTATTATGCTGCGTTTTGCATGTGAATTTGCAATGTAGGCAGAGGCTAGATGTAGATTTCAAACGGATCCAGGAATCAAAGGGATGAAATGTTAGAATCTAGATTAGGCTTCTTAATTTTCAGTAGCCTAACAGAAGCATAGGAGGAGCTTGAAAACAGAGTCTTCATTTGGATGTCAAGATAGTTGCTAGAACGCTTTTTCTTGAGAATTTCGCAATGAAGAAAGGAGAATCAGATTAATTTTCTTGCATGTGTGTTTGAGAGGAAAATGAAATTTTAAAATAAGGAAAAGGTGAAAAATGCTGCACTCTTTGCAGGTTTAATTTGGAGGAAAGTTTCTTTAGCGAGGAAGTTTACAACTTACTGCATTCCAGATGCAATGCGAAAACATTAGCAACTAAACAGACCGTGTAATTGATAACAACTAAGGTCTAGATTTATTGCTTTTCTTAAAGTTTTTAAGATGGGCCAATTCTTACATTTAGCAATGTGGAAATACTTAGTTTGTTTTGCTTGCTTACATAGAAAGAAAATTTTACTCTTTACGCTACTGACAGCTTTCTTAGTTCTGCTTCAAGTTAATCTAGGAGTTCGGTTATCATTGGTTTTCACTTTCTGCTGATCTGCTGTATCCTTCATTCTTCCTGATTGGTGCTGAATAAACTCCATTATCTCACAGGTGAAATGGTCGGGAGTGAAAACACAGCAGTCAACAACCCCATTTGTCGATGAAATGTACGAGCGCCTGAAAGAAACTCTGAATGACTATGTGATCATCATCTGCCGCTGGCCGGAGTACACATTTGCATTGGAGAATGTATGCCCTGATTATTCTTGTTTCTCTTTTACCAAGTGCATGGAAATATTCTACTGTAGGCAAAATGAAAGGGGAGGGAGGGAGGGGGGGTGCATTTCTTTTACCACGCCATTATAAACCGTCAAAAGGGTTCATTAACTGACTAAATTGACAGTGAAACAGTAGTAATTGAACATTACTTCCCCAATACTCATTAAATTGACAGTGAAACAGTAGTAATTGAACATCACTTCCCCGCTACTCTCATTAAATTGACAGTGAAACAGTAGTAATTGAACATCACTTCCCCGCTACTCTCATTAAATTGACAGTGAAACAGTAGTAATTGAACATCACTTCCCCGATACTCTCATTAAATTGACAGTGAAACAGTAGTAAACTAGTAGTTGAACATCACTTCAATGATACTCTCATTAACAAACTCTTTTTTCCCCCTCTTGATGTATAAAGGCCATTGCTGATATTGAGAAGGCAATTTTGGATGCACTGGAGAAGCAATATGCAGATGTCTTGTCTCCGTTAAAAGAGAATTTGACACCCAAGAAATTTGGCCTCAAATATGTGCAAAAACTTGCCAAAAGATCAGTTTGCCCTTATATTGTGCCAGATGATGCAAGTATCCTTGTTTTTCTGCCCTTCATCTAATTTATATCTCATATATTTAGGCCTGAAACATGTTCCTTCTCTCAGCTGGGCATTCTTTTGAATTCAATGAAGAGGATGCTAGACATTCTGCGACCAAAAATAGAGCAGCAGTTCAAGTCTTGGGGTTCATGTATCCCCGAAGGAGGAAACACTGCCCCTGGAGAGCGCATGAGTGAGGTGACTGTGATGCTTCGATCTAAATTCAGAAATTATGTGCAAGCAGTCATCGAGAAGCTTGCGGAAAATGTAAGTTTGCTCTACATTTGGTTAAATCTAAAATTAAAAGGAACCCATGCAGATAATGCACTTCTCTCTGTATTTGGTCACTGCTTACTGAAACCTTTGCCCCACAAAGGCAGGGGTAAGGTCTGCGTAGATCCTACCCTCCCCAGAACCTACTTGTGGGATCACACTGGGTATGTTGTTGCTTACTGAAACCTTTCAACTGATTACGTGATTCTTCTGATGATGGGAGACTTTAATCAATAGAAGTATCATGAAACTTCTAACTAAAATATAAGGTCTGGTGAAGACAATGATTCATGTAAAATAGTTTTTCTTTCGTTTTCCTATTTTTGGAGGAAGAGTAAAGTGTTTGGTCAGGAATAACATCAGTGCAATGTATTTAGTAAAGTATTATTTTTTTCTCTCCCATGCAAAATGCAGTTAAATGCTATGTCATTGGATGATGAGTTGTGAGGGTACCACGGTAATCTGGACAATATTTCCATGTTATTTGGCTAATTTGCTATCTTGAAAGTTCAGCCACTAAGCAGTACTCTATTATGCAGATCTGATATTGCTGCTTTAACAGTTTTTCATTTCCGTAAAGAAACTCGTAACCCATACCCATAACTGAAGTTGCATAAGTAGCTCCAGTCAAATTCTTCCTTTGTATCTTATTCAAACTAAGCTGTAGACTGACTACTAAACAATTATCACTGTTCCCTGATTCAGACGAAGTTGCAGAACAACACAAAGCTGAAGAAAATTTTACAAGATTCAAAGGAGAATGTCATAGAATCAGACATAAGGTGTAAGATGCAGCCATTGAAAGAGCAACTTACGAGTACCATAAATCACCTTTACACCATATTTGAGCCTAACGTATTCATTGCAAGTTGTCGAGGCTACTGGGACAGGATGGGACAGGTCAGTGTTGGTTGAACTTATGTTTGATAGCTTAGCTTTATTTTTGTGTAGAAATTATTACTAATTTCACTCTGCTGCAGGACGTACTAAGTTTCTTAGAGAGCAGGAAAGAGAACCGGGCTTGGTACAAGGGCTCACGGATTGCAGTCTCTGTAAGTAGCAACAGTTTCGTTTTTGGTTAAACAACATTCTAGAACAAGGTGCATTCAGTTATTATATGTTTCATCATTTTATGTACTTGGCATTTGCAGATCCTAGATGATACATTTGCCTCTCAGATGCAGCAGCTTTTAGGCAACTCGCTTCAAGAGAAGGACCTTGAGCCTCCAAGGTCCATTCTGGAAGTGCGATCAATGCTTTGTAGGGATGCGTCGAATAACAAAGGATCAACTTATTACTACTAGAATGTATGTATGTATAGATGTCCTATTCAATTTCATTCTTTTGGTTCAAAACGAAAAGAGAAAGAAGCGTGTAGTAGTCATAGCCTATACGTCTACAGGTGGATTCGCCTCGGATTAGGGAGGAACGGTGCTGTTTGATATATATTTCATTAGAAGATGTGTGCTCTCTTGTGGTTCTTAGGCCTGCTACAGAAGAATAGGATATAGTAAAATCTGAGTCATTTTTGTTGTGGGAGTAGATGACTCTACTGCTCCAGCTATATTAGTAGCCATATATGAAAAATTATAGCTTGTAATTCACATTTTGCCAATATCTAGATCATGTTGAGTATATCTTCCGCATGTATTGTGTGTTCTTCCATGACTGGACTCCATCAACATAAGTAGGAAGCATTCAATCACTTGACAGTTCCTATTTCAAATTTTCGACTCTTAATTTGTTAACCGACTTAACTGCAACACTTGTCCAAAGACGGCAAGTTGAAAGAACTTTTGTAGTTTACACTTGTCTCGCGGAAGAAAGAGTTTACAGTGGTTATAGAAAGAATAAGGGGATTCCTCCCATTATCTGAAGTTCATCGTCAATGATAAGGATTGTCCAAGATCATATAAAAAAAGAATTCATTACTCAACACCAATTGGAGATCATAGCACTTTTTGCATGCAAAGGACTGGACAATTGGAGTATGAAATAACATGATATGAGTGGCTCAACATTCAGTAGTTGAACATCATGGATAGATGCTTTGATTTTACCATAAGAAATAAATATCGAGTTTAATTCAACTTTAAAAGCTAGTTCGATAAAAATTGTTCAACATTATACTTATAAAGAGACAGTTATTAATACACCCAAGAATTATAATAGAAGCAATTCTGAAATTGATTACATATTCTTAAGCAAAACGGAGAACTGTTAAATTTGCAACTATGGCGTACCCAAAATCCTTAACCGTATATGACTGTTCTAAATTGCATTACACAAGTTATACTAAATACTTAAAAAAAAATAATAGTAGATAGAAGCAACTATGAAATTGATTAGAATGTCTCAAGCAAAACGAAAACTTTTAAAATTTGGACCTTTGGCCTTCCTGGAATTCTTAACCTTAAAGTTTTAAATGACAGTGTTATACACGTTACATTAAATACCATTAAATTTAAGTAGAACTACTATAAAGTTGATTACAATTTCTTAAGCAAAAATTAAAAAGAACGAAAGCCCATTAAATTTTGAACTATAGCCTTTCCAAAATCCTTAACTGTACGTAGTGTTTTGAATGGCAGTGTCTTATACAAGTCATGATTAAATATTAAAATAGATTAAGAAAATTGGAGCAAAGGAAGCCATTCATAAAGACAACGCGTACAGGTTATTCAAAATGACGCAGACGTAAAATGTTTTTGGCAACTTCTTCGTCCCATCCCGACTGTATCTTTTGACATGTTTTTCTTCACATTATGTAGGTAACGTTTGAATCAAGATTTTGAAAAGTTAAAAACATTATTCTAACTTAAGAAAAGAGTTGTAACTTCAATTCAAATACTCTTTTTCTATATATTTTTAATTCCAACTCAAATACTGTCCAAATGCCTACTAGTTATCATCGAATTGGATGAGTTGAAGATGTTTTCCTCTTATGTTGAAGAGGGCTATGTATTAAAAGTAGATGGAAGTAAATTGTCGATCAATATTTCCAACATTAGTGTGTTTGTGTGAAATTAAGCAACCAAAGCATTAGGGGGGCAAATGAAACAAATATTGAACACCCTTAATTGTTTAGTAAGGCAGAGAGTTAACTACTAACTAATTCAGAAGGCATCATGATCAACTGCAGTGAGCAGAGAATCATTAATCAAACACGATCATCAGATTAGCCCAATCATTCTGCACACTGGCTATTCAATTGGCGAAATATTTACAAGATTTAATACAGAGAACACTAGGGTGAGTTGAATCAAAGAATGGCATTTATATTACATATTAAAGAACCAACAACCTAACCCAGAAGCACAAGCACACGTACGTGTGAGGGAAGCCTAGGAATTTCAATCAAGCCAGAACTGTTGCTTAAAAGAGCTTCGATATTACGCGGCAGGAAGTCCAGAAGGCTGCTGATGCAGCTCTTAGAATAGCTGGGTTTTGGTATATCCTGAATTAAAGCGCACAAATTCAGGCAAACGACATCAATAAGACTCACATTCATTAGGATATTGCTAGCATCCTTTAATCTTCCGAGAAGGCAATAAGAAAGAATTCAGATTAATCTGTTAATGCAAATGTCAACTTCCGATTGGGCAACAATTGATGTATCACAGTATTGTGCTCTGCAAACTAGACCAAGATTGAAGCACAAAGTAGATTCTAAATGACCACTCAGTCCCTTAAAACTATACGATCGTATTGAAGGCAATTTAAACTGCTTTTTCCCTTCACCACATTCATGGATTATAAACTTATATAACCTAGCAATGAGCATAGTTTGACAAACTTGGGTACAACTTAAAGTGTAGCATGCTTGTATCCTTTTACAGTTTCTCCTCCTATTTGGTGTTTGGGTTTGGGAGGGCAGTTACACCTAGTGATAAACCATTATGATGGCATCACCTAAGGAGGCAAGAAGTTTAGTTAGAGAGCATCTGCCCAAGAAAAGCGAGAGAATACATGGAGCTGAATGACTATCAGCACATCCATGAAGGCTAGCAGATTTCCTTGCTGAAGTGTCTGGACATTGTTTTGCACTTACTAAGCTATGTATCACTAGTTCAGCCATTGCTATAGTCTGCAGGATATGCATAGTGGGTATTTTTGTCTTGATAAAGGTATGCATAAAACAGTGATTAACTTAATTTTCAAATAGAAACGCACAAAGCAGGGATAGTGGGAAGAAAATTATATTCAACTGCCATCAGAGGACCTACTTTCTACTCCGTTTCCAGCTTACAATGAGTAAAACATGCTTGGGATATTGTGAACTCTGCATACACGAGATAGAAGAGAGCAGAACTACTTTGCTGAATCAAATAGGTTGGCTTACCCAATAGCTGTAGCCCCCCAAGATGCTACATTGTAAATAACTTTGCTTCCATCCCATGCCTTCCGGAGCTTTCCTTTCTTCTTTTTCAATGAGAATGTCTTGCTGAGGGCTGTGAAGGAAATCTATTGTCGCTTTTCTCAATCCAACTTTTGAAAATGAATTGAAGCAGTGTGAACAACGCAATTGTTTCTTTTTAAGAAGTACACAGAGAAAGAAATGTTGGAATTAAAGCAAAAAATTCAACTGACCATCTTGGAGTTGATTTGGTGTCAAATCCTGCACGAATTAGTGCAAAGAATTAAACCTCCAACAGAGGAAGAGACAATAAAGTAATTTTGAACAGTAATTGAGATTATTTTTCACCCTATATTAAGATATGAGTGCCATGAAACTATTCATCATGAATCATCACAGCAAACTCAAACACAATTGGCACCGGAAAACTATTTTCAATATTATCAACCAAATTCAATCGATTAATCAACTAATATCTCTTTTTGATTATTTATCAACTAATATCTTCTTTTGATAATTTATCATCTAATACTCTTATATCAAGGTCCTTTCTGATCAAAACACAAACAAGTGAAATGACCTTCAGCTTGCCAACTGGGCAGATTTTGGAGGAAGAGATACTCCCTTTGTTTCACTTTTTATAACATGATTTGATAAGGTAGAGAATCAAAGATGTTGATTTGAGTTTTGTCACATATTATTATTGGTGGAAACAACATTAAAATAAATGGTTATTGAAAAGTGAACTTAATAGAAGAAACATCATATCAAATTTTGATTTGAACAGTGAAATGAAAAAATCTTGAAGTTTGTTCAAGCAATATAAAACAATATTATTAACCAAATGCTGGCAAAATATAGGGATGTAAAATGTGTCATAATATTGGGGTAGAAGGGATAGCATCAGATCTTAGCAGGCTTAGTGGCTTACTATAGAAGGAATTTCTTCAGGCTGCAGAAAGCAAATCACCTGACTGTTAGGAGAACCAGGAGACTGATTGAACAACATTACTTACACCAGAATGGTTTATCTACTAGGATTTCTCAGCTAAGATTGCTGTGACTCACTCCAAAAAGTCTAACTTCTTAATTTCAATTAGTTTCTACTTTCGAGGAAAGTAAATTAAAATGTGTGAAGTAACAACTATACATCATTCTCTTCAAGATCATGTATCTGCAAAGATAAGGATAAGAACGCAAGAAAATAACAAATATGATTTAACTAGGTAAGCATTTTCTTTATGAAGTCAAAAGGTAAGCAATTCAATGAGTTGAAATCAACACATTTACAAGGAAACAAAACCAAAACACTGGATGTTGCATTGAGCTATGTTTCTACAGTTAACTTGAGGAAATAAAGGAAAGAACCAACAGTTTAAGGAACAAAAAAATTAGGTCAGTTTTCTAAGGAAACATACATACCTTAGTCTGATTAAGAGACAACAGGTATGCAGCCATAAAGCAAGCTATACCATCCACTATATCTTCTTGCCTAACTAAAACATAGTCTTCTCCATCTAACTCAGGATTTCCACCTTCCCAAAGGTCATTCTCATTGACCATGTCCCACGAACTTCCTTCTTCTACAACACAATAAAAAAGGCAGCTATTACTACCATGATCCCACTTGAGAAGGAAACTGATAAGACTTCAGAAGTCATATAATTACCAACTCTCTGGAAGACATACCAGCTAAGTTTTGTGGAACAGATGCTTGAGCATTTTCTAGCTTTTGAAGGAAATCTGGGCATTCAACTCTAGATTTCAGGAGATCTCGCAGCTGCACAACAAAAGAGACGCACAAAACGCACTCTCAAACTTTTTGTCGTGGTTGATATTCAAAGAAATTAAATTTAGTAAGTGGTAAATCCATCTATCTGAAACAATAGAGTGGGACAGTGGCATTGGTCTGCTTGAATCACTAATAATCAATACTCCATACAAGTGAAATTATTACATCTTCCAGTCGAATGAGAAGCCAGCATATCTCCAAAGCATATATTGTATGTATTTAACTTATAAAAAACATAACAATGATGACCAACCCAAATAAACCAACATAGTACATGCCCATCTTCTACTATGCAATAATGTTGTCCATCAATTCAAAGTCCGAAACCAAAAAATATTTCAGAGGTTAAGGCAGCAGTAAAGCACCAAAATTGTTTCAAAATAGAACAAAAGAAATGCAATTATGATAATTAAATCAGTGCTATTCAGAAGCACTTTCCAGTTCTCTGATTATGATAAGTGTTCACGGAAGTACATACAGCTTGATTTCTACAACTCTCCTGATATAAACTAATACTTGCCAATCGGACTGTTCTGCCTTACATAAGCATAACTCTCTAAAGTTGAAACTACTAAAACTTAATCAATCAGGGATTGCTGTTTCCCTCACTTTGTTTCCTATATACCGGCGCAAACCAAATGCTTATTTTGATCCCGTCTTCAATCAAGTAGATCAATTTTCGGACTTCTCAGCTGCAGTTAATTGCTACATACAGTTCCGTTCTAGCTCAGCCCTAGCTTATCCTAAAAGATGCAACTAAATCAAATCAAACACTTTTTCATACACAAAATATCTCACTTCGAATACAGTTAAACAGGAAATCAACAAGTACTTCACAACTATGTACAGAATTAACAATTAATTTCGAAAAAAATACAAAAATGAAGAAGATGCAACTAAATCATTTCAAACATTTTTTAGCATATACACAATATTTCACCGCAAATACAGTTAAACAGGAAATCACAGAATTTACAATTCATTTCTTAAAAAACAAAAATGAAGAAGATGCTGACCTCATCGGTCTCGGTATCAGCTTGAGCATCACTGTTACTATTGGAGTCATCAATATCATCGTCAACGGAACCAGTAGTACTAAGCAATTCGAGTGCTCGCTGGCATTCCTGTAGCACAGCTTCTAGCGTTTTCCTCTTCACCTTTATCCGATCCTGATCCGATTTAGCTATAATCAACTGGATCGGCTTCGCCTCCACCACCTCCATGCTCCTAACAATTCAAAAACACAACAATAAAAACTGTTTTGCCTAATGGAGATGAAGGAAATTCTTCGTGGATTTTGAGGTTTGAGAGAAGAAAGATCTTTCAAGTGGTGGCGTGAGCCGCCTGCGTTTTGGCAAACTTGTGTTGCGTTTTAAGGGCCTACATAAGGGATGGGGACGAGGGTATTTTCATTTGGATTTTACCCAGGGGGTGGAGAAACAAGTCAATATTGGTTTTTCATTCTTTCTTCATCTCTCATTTTAGATACTGTGTTGTTTAATTGGATAACAAAATTCAAAAATTAAGAAATTAACCATGAGCTGTATTTATATAAAGTATTAAAATTATCATACTAATAAAAATTAAATGAGTTACACTAATTGCATAAGTATCATGTCATCATTATTAATATTCGTTTCGTATTTTTTCCTCTTAAAAGAAATTTGCATTTGTATTAATATAAGAAATGATTTCGAATTCAAACTCAATAATGAATTCTACCTAAAAAGCTAACTCATTTGATAAAAAATATTCAAAATCACATAAAGGGATCAAATAAACCTAATTATCACCAATATGAAAACTCAATATACATCAAGCAAATTCTAACAAGTTATAGCAATCAAATTTTATTGGAACGGTTCATATGTGATTTATCCTTGAGAAACATATCACATAAACTAAGATAAATTTAGATGATTATTTATTAAATATATTAACCACTTCTTTTTGTTAATCGCCTCAAATGGGCAGAAGAAAGGTACTGTTGTTTCTCTAGTTGACCTCTTTTTAGGATTCAAATTAAAGTTCAAACCATTTATTAGAAAGGAAAAAAACGAACAGATTTTATAGGAAATCGGAGCAAACAAAATAATTGTAAAAAAAAATGCTCTGCAAAAGGGGGCACTTCAATGGTTGTAAAAAGCAGAAAGTTTATAAACGTAAGCATATTCAACGACCAAAGTTACTTAACTTGCCTGGTTTTCTTTTATTGGGGATCAAGGATATTCTTAGATTTCTATTATACCATTAGGATTAGCATCCCAACATGATCAAAAAAATATTAAATTGTTAAATTTCTGTGGTGGAACAAGATAAATATGCAATCCTGTCGTATGAGTTTCTTTTTTTTTTCTTTTAAAAGACTAAAATGACATTATCATCCTTAAGTTATTGTCACTCTAAACAATAAATAGGACACAATGTGTGAATAACTTTTGATATGTTTCACTTATATATATATGATTTCTTTCGACAGTGCAAAATTTTTAAAATCTATTTATTTTAATAAGTTTTTTTTTGTTAAAAATATTTGAGATTTTCGAGCACAGTTATTTGTATTTGGATAATCAATTTGAAATTAAGGTTTTAAAAGTGTTTTTAGAGAAAAAGTTGTTTAGAAGAAAAGGAAGGTCCAGTCTTTCACAAAGTGTCAAAGCATTCCAATGGAATGCTCATTTATGTACACCAATTGAATAATTTACCATGTAACATCTATTTGTTTGTCGATTTTTATTAATTCAGTTGAATGTTTATACTTGATTGTTCTGTACTCGATCGTACATTTTCTGCACTTTTCTACTATCTGGCATTGTATCTTTGAAATCCTACATAAGTACAAAAAGAAAAAGAGATTTTTAAGTGTAATTACGACAAAAAATAGTTTAGGTGTGCACGGCTCCAAGTTATTATGCCTTATGAATACGAAAAGCTTGACTTGTATAAAAATATGCCAAATTTGGATTTTGGTGGATCTCTATGAACTCCAGATACTGTGTAATGATCCATTCGAAATCGAAACACAACTGATTTTTGGAACAATTTTCGATTTATATTGAAATGAACAAATGCTATTACAAAGAAATTGAAATACAACAACATATCAAGTGAAATTCCACAATGTGTGATCTGTGTTACGCACAACTTATCTCTATCTTGAGGTAGAGCGGTTGTTTTCGAAAGCTGATAAGCACGAGCAAAGCAAAAAAAACGGTAAAAAAAATGAAATGAAATGCTGGAAATACGGAAATGGAAAGTAGCTTAAAGAAACTCTACTATCGAACAAGAATCTGCAGAAGAAGAAGCATAGAAAGAAGTTGGAAGAATGTGACGAGAGAAGGGAGAGAGTACCAGAGATTTGGCTAAATATTCAATAGCCTCCACACAAGCACGTGCCTCCCACGTGATTAAACTACTCCGAGTTATAACTATTAGCACCTGTACAAAACATATATTTACCATATTTTGTGTTCTATAATTATGGTAGAATTGAGATATTTATTATAGAAGTATTCAACATTGTACACCTATATATATTTTGTATTAATGAGAAAGGTTCTCTAAGGGATATTAATACAATCTTACATGGTATCCAGAGCCAACAACTAAAACCCTAAAAAAAATTCCTCTACTGCCGTAACCCCCCCCCCCCAATCGGCCAGAATTTTACAATTTTTTTTCTCTTCCCTTTCATGAATTTTTGTGATTTCGTTGAGCCACCATGTCTCTTCCCACCTCTCTTAGTGCTTCTGCTTCCTCCTCAGATGTCGTTGATAACCTCCCTCCCTCTTCAACACCCTCCTTTCATCCTGCTTTCATCGTCACAAATATCAAGAATTTCATCCCGATAATTTTTGATCAGGAAGACGGGCAATATTCCTCATGGGTTGAACTCTTCAACATCCATGCTTGTGCGTACAAAGTACTTGACCATATCAACGACTCTATCCCTCACCTTTTAGATGTTGCAGACTAGACATGGCGTCGGCTTGACGTCATCGTTAAATAGTGGATTTATGACACCATATCTAAAGACGTGCTTCATACAATCATGAAAACATGTGCCTCGGCTCGTAAGTTATGGATTTGATTGGAAGAAATATTTCAGGACAACAAAAATACTCGAGCCGTGTATTTGGAGGAGCAGTTCAACAATACACGTCTCGAGAATTTTTCCAACATGTTCAATATTGTAAGCATTTAAAATTGGTTGCGGACCAACTATCTAATGTAGGAACGCTAGTTTCCGACACTAAGATGGTCCTCCAACTTGTTGCGGGCTTACCAAAAGGTGAATATGATACTCTCGCAACAATGATTCAACAAGCCGACCCACTACCGAGTTTCAACAATATATGCTCCCAACATCATTAAAAATTTAATATCTGTCCGAAAATTTACTCGCAATAATTTCGTCTCTGTTGACTTTGACCCTTTTGGTTTTACTGTGAAAGATCTTCGTACGGGGACACCTCTTACGAGATGCAATAGCACGGGGGATCTCTATCCTTTCCCATCTGCCTCTGTTGCCTGCTCATGCTCACCCTTATCTCTTGCTGCTATTTCCTCGTCAACTTGGCATTCTAGGCTCGGACATCCAGGAGCTCCTGTCTTTAATTTTCTTAGAAGCAATAATTTTATTCGATGTAATGGGAAATTGGCCCAAAATTGTGTTTCTTGTCAATTAGGCAAACATATTCGTCTTCCATTTAAGTCATCTCTTAGTGTTACGTTTGCTCCTTTTGACATTGTGCATGCTGATTTATGGATATCTCATGTCCCTAGCTCACAAATATTATCTAGTTTTATTAGATGAATTTTCTCATTTTATTTGGATTTATCTACTCAAATTCAAATCTGAAGTCTTTGTCAAATTTCTTGAATTTCACATTTTTATCCAACACAATTTGAAAAAGCCATTAAATCTTTTCAGTGTGATAATGGTCGTGAATTTAATAATTCCACCTTTCACAAATTTTGTAAAAATAATGGCATGGTGTTTCATTTCTCGTGTCCCCACACCTCCCCTCAAAATAGCAAAGCAGAACGGATCATCCGCACAATTAATAATATGGTTCGTACTTTCCTGTTTCATGTCTCTCACTCCCTCGTTTTGGGTCTATGCAGTTAAAATGATAGAATACATCCTCAACATTTTGCCTACTAGTACTCTTAAAATGGTATGCATCAAGTGTGATAATTCTCTCTTACTTTTCATCGAGGTAGTTAAAATGGTATGCATATCAATTTCATCACAAGGTAATTAAATTCCTGCACCTCATACTTCTGATGTCAAACTTTTGTTTTGACAGAGGTTATGGAATCAAATTTCCATTTTCGAATGGCTTTGACATTTCACTTAATTCATCCATTTCCTTTCAGTGGTTCAATGATCACCCAGAATTCTTAAGAAATCCATTTTACGTGGCTGGGGACTCCTATTCTGGAATAGGCATACCAATCATTACTCAGCTCATAGCAAATGGTAGGACTTCAAATGAAGTGCACTGTTGTTTGCCTCCAAGAATCTCATTTGCTTATTCTCCCTGGATAATCATTCACCATTTGTGATGATGTGGTAATGCAGGCAATGAGAAGGGATTTTACGGTTTGTCTTTCTTTTTTGTTACGTTTTTTACATAATGAGTTCTTTTGTTTTGTATTGGGATATAAGTCATTACATAGTTAGAGACTGCATGAAAGGATAGGTTCTCTTAACAGTTTGTATCTTTCAAATGGTTTCAGGGATATTCACTGGGAAATCCGGTGACGTTTCATGGTGAATACAATTACAAGATCCAATATGCTCATGGAGTGAGACTTATTTCTGATGAACTTTTTGAGGTTTACGTTGTCTAATAGAATCCTTTTTAATTTAACTAATATACACTAACAATGTGATAAATGCAGTTCAACATGTTGGAAAAGGTTACTTGCCTTATTTTTCAGGTTACTAATTCAACTTATTATGAGTAGTTACATGTAATTATCTTGTAAATGACATGATAATAAAAAATTATTTACACTTTCACTTTCAGGGTATAAAAAAATGTTTTTTTCGAAGCATTTGCTTCACACATTACACTGATTGAATGTCTTACTACTCTTGTACAGTCCTTGAAGAGAAATTGTAAAGGGGAGTATTTCGATATACATCCTAGCAACACGCAATGTTTGAACGATCGTCAGACTTATGATCAGGTTTGTCCCTAGTTATTTCTCTTGTGCTGCTTCCATCTTAGTGCTCGTTTTATTGACTAAGCTTAATATAAGTGCTATGATTTTTGTAGATGATAAACGGAATTTTGACAGGGCAAATTTTGGAACCCAAATGTGAGTTTGCTTCACCAAGGCTGCAAAAATGGTTTGGCCAAAGAAGGTCTCTTGATGAGATGCTATATGTTGGACGACTAAGATGTCGAGTAAGAATAAGTGGTTCTTCTCCCCTTGACAGTCATCTCCTCTTAGGGGAAATACTTACCACCCCCTTGTTTTCAACAAATCAAAGTTCGATATCTTAACCATATCACATCAGAGTTACAGATTAAAATGATAATACATATCAGTTGACATAAAAGTTTATATACATTGTATAATACGCAACACATATCTTGCATTAACTAACTTGGTGTAAGAATCGGGTGAGGCTAAGTCTTTTTTACCTCTATCCAGTGTCAATAGTAACTTGAATTAGGATAGAGCTTAAGTTACATACACCATCAGTATCCTTTGGATGACCTGATAGTGTAAAAGATTCTTTACATTGTCAGTTTATATACCTTAAACTCATAAAAAGGGCAGCGCGGTGCACTAAGCTTCCGCTATGCGTGGGGTCCGGGGAAGGGCCGGACCACAAGGGTCTATTGTACGCAGCATTACCTTGCATTTCTACAAGAGACTGTTTCCACGACTTGAACCTATGACCTCCTGGTCGCATGACAACAACTGTAAGGAAAAAAATGGGCCTCTATTATTATCTTTGTACTTCATTGTTATAATAACTAATGAACTTTTAATCTGTATCATCCTTTCAGAGCTAATACCCAAATTTGGAAAATATATTTGTATTTTTACCTATTTCTTTTTTGTCATGCTAGTTTGACTGGGAAAAGCTCTCATACCAGTGGGCTAATGATAACAAAGTTAGAGAGGCCCTCCATGTTCGAAGAGTATGTTTCGTTATTGCCATAAAAGAGAAGTCTAAAGTTTGGAAGCAACAAAAACATATGAATTTTATCTCATGCAGGGTAGTATTGGAAGATGGAAGCGGTGCGCTGGCGCAGCTTTGCCTTTCAAAAGATGGTAAATAACAGCATCCTATATCATGCAAATCTTAGTGTCAAAGGTTATAGGTCCTTAATATACAGGTTGAGTAATTACTATATCCTGTGAAATAATAGATTCTCTATTTCAATACTTTGTAAAACAGTGGTGATCATGACATGATTATCCCTTATATATCAACCGAAGCTTGGATAAGATCTCTTAACTACTCTATTGTTGATGATTGGCGGCCATGGATTGTTGATGGTCAAGTTGCCGGGTAAGTTCAAAATAAAATGATTGTTCTTTGATGTTTGATTTGTGTAAACATATTGCGACCTAAACTTTTCTTCTCTCTCATTTATGTTTGTATTAAAACCTGCAGGTATACAAGGACATATTCAAATAAAATGACATTTGCCACAGTGAAGGAAAGCAACTATTTCACTTCTGTGCACTAGCTTTTTTCCCCCCCCCCCCCCCCCCTCCGGCTTCAATGGGAAGCTAAAACTATTTTAAACTCTTGTGCAGGGAGGAGGACATACAACTCCAGAGTACAAGCCTGTTGAATGTCTAGCCATGCTGAGAAGATGGTTATCTTATCAGCTGTGGTTAATTAGGAACACATTTCAAGCTCTTCGTGAATAGGGTCACCGGTTTGCCTTTTGATCATAAGTAGCTGATAAAAAACAAATGTCTAAGATGATAAGTAATTACATGTTTCGATAGAAGTGTTAAAACTGCTAATAAGACAACATGACAGTTTCTTTGTTGATTTAGGTGTAAACTTCTTTTTGCAATGACTCAAAGAGCCATTAGCATAAATAAGAGCAAAACATATCACGTAATAGCTCTATTAGACTATCCAAATATCGGAAAAAATTGTAATTTAGAAATGCCGACGTATGATCTAAAAGCTTAAAGGGCTAACTACAAGTTTACACACACTAGTTTTGAGGACTTTTTTTTCATTAGTTGCAAAATCAGCTTGAATAGGAGGGGGTGGGGGGGGGGGGGGGGGTCCATAATATTAGTTTCTTAAAGCCAAACTTCAATAAGAGATTTGAAATTTATACAATAAATTTATTTATGTTCTCGAACGATCTTGTGCACACCTATAGCCTTAGTTAACACTTCAAAAAATATTCAAGGTTAAAGCATCATTTTTTAAAATTAAATCATTCCTAGCTAACTAAATCTCTTTGTCACACACCGAAGACTTGGGCGTAACACGACACTCAGTGTCTGACTGCATGTGATCGAGCGAAACACATGGCTTGCTGGATTAATATGGGCATCAAAACCATGAAATACTAATTTAAAACATATAAAACGTAATATTGTAATTATAGTATGAAAATGTAATAAGTCTGAATAACTGACATGACATGCTAGACTAGTCTATGAAACCTCTGAACATGAGTCTGAGACTAAATGTTTACCTGGACAAGGCCCCCGCCATACCTCTACTGCCTGACATGACATGTATGTAAAATAAAGATAACATCCCGAATGAAATGGGGCTCATCAACAACTAATATGATGAGAATCCTAGCGAGCAGATCCGTCGTCCTGAAACTCCCTACCTGCACCGTGAAGTGCAGGCTCCGGACAAAAGGGACGTAAATACATTTGAATTGTATTGTATGTAAAGCAATTGAATAAAAGAATAAGAAGTGGTGTGCTCGGGGAATGGGTAGCTCAAATCAATAACATGGATACATGAAGTAATACAAAACTGAAACCATAAATGTATTTCAAAGATTATAACTTTCATGTTTTGAGATTTTTCAAATTCATAACTTATAATGGTGTTATGCTCGCTTGAAGTGAGGCCTCGTGAAAACTCACTTGAAAACATGCTCCGTAGGGCAGCTTCCGACTATACTTTGTCCAAATACTCTTCTTATACCTTGATTAATTTTCAAAACACATCCTATACTCCTCATATTGGTTCCATTATGTTCCCATCATACGGATCAAACCTTAGCCCGAAGGTATGAGGTGTTACACTCTTTCCACCAAATGTAACGTCCATAATAATTTTATACATTTTGAATAATTTAAATTTATTTTGAAGTAAAAGAATGTATATTCTTACTTGTGTAGCCGTATATATTATTTCAATCATTTAAATAACATTTACAATTTACTTGTCCTTTTACTCTTTTTCAAACTTCAACCAAAACATGTTCAAACGTCTAAAATGCCAATAATTGCATACATTTGAGTAATTTATTTTGAAGTGAAAAAAATTGTTTGATCCACCTGGACCTTCAATTTTAAAACTTAAGAGCAATTGCTTTACCGGTCTTGAGCTTGTAATGTAATTCTTGCTTCAAAAAACATTTTGCAGCTCCTTCCTATTAGTTCAAGCGTTTTGTTGCTTGCAAACTCATTCAACCTGATATACAGACCAAATTTCTATGCAAATATCTCATCAATTAATTTAATTCTGGCCTTTTCCCGAACCCCACATATAGCGGAAGCTTAGTGCATCGTGCCTTTTTTTTATATCTCGTCAATTCGTTCTGGCCTTTCTCCGGACCCCGCGCATAGCGAAAGCTTAGTGCACATTGCCTTTTTTTTTTATTTTTTATATATCTCATCAATTCGTCCAAACAAAATAGTAGTAGTACAGTCCCCCGGGCATAGCTGGATGGCAAATGAGGGGAACTTAAAATCCAGCTGGAGGCCTGCAGCGTGGGTTCGAACCCTGATGGGAGCAATTTACTCTCTTCTGGGGTAGGACCTTGTAGGTGATATCTCTGTTCTCAAACCCTGGTCATTCAGGCACATCCCGCGATTTACTGGTAATAGTGCTGAGGAACCGGGACTATTATCTCGAAGAATAGTTTGACTTAAGTCAAGAAGGTGGATATAAACTAATTTTAACCTGATATACAATGTAATTTTTTGATAGAAGAGGATTCGGATGAACCCTAACCCTACTTAGCTCCCCCCTTAACATATAAGTCCATCTTCTGATGGTTTGTCAAAATGTGGGGGAAAAAATCGATAGGACATGACACTTTTTGCCCACAATTTTATGCTTTGCATGTGCTAATTAGTTATTCCTAACAACAAAGCAAAATTTCTTACTATTAGTACCAGTACTCCATTTACTGTGCATGTGGTAAGTGGCAGAAGATATTTGTTTCTTATTCCCAATTTCAGTCTCTGCATGCTTCTACTTTTTCACCATGTCATTTGCTGCTAAAAGTGTACTCCATGATTTACAAGAATGAGGTCCCTCCACTTTGGCTTTGATCTCAGTTTCTCAGACATTGGGGTTTCATTTTCATCATCCTTCTATTTGTCTTTGCTCATGAGGAGCCTTATTGCACTAGCTATTATTTCTTGTTCATGATGATTTTCACATAAATAATAAACCATGCCAAGTATATTCATCTTTTTTAAAATAGGATTAACACATCCATAGTCCTTAATAAAATTTACCAGCAAATTTTATTTAAATATTTGAACTACAACCTATTTCATTTAAGCATATGATAAGGTGTTTTTATTAAATACTTTTGGTTCAACTTGTTTCGACTGAGATTGATTGTATAATTAAAAAAGATGACATATTTTATGTGGTAAACTTAACTATGCAATTAGATGCTTGAAAAAACTTGCAAATCTTTTTTTATATATATTTTAAATCGAAAGTGTCTAGTAGGAAAACTGTAACATGTGTTCAGGTATTCAATTAGAACAAGCCGTACTTCGAGTGTTTAAATGAAAGTAACAGACAAATTTAAAGGACTATCGATGTATTAAGTCTATGAGTGGCAATTCACACCGAAATTCTACAAAATCGGTGGAAAAATAGGAAATATCACTATGTTCACCACGTGAGTTTCACATAAACTTTATGTGGAAACACAGTAGAAATTTGATCAGGGTGTCAGCGAGAAATTATTTTCGACCAGTCCTTTTTCCGTTTATTTTTCTTGGTAATGCCAACCGAAAATAAATTTTGCACACTGATTAGTAGTTCTATTGAGTTGGGAATTTTTTTGTTCCCCTTTTGGTAGGAGTATTATTTTTCTGAAAGAGATACAAAAATTAAAGGTTTTCACGTTCTAGATATTTTTTTTGGTTTATGCATTGAAGCCCGACTATATTCAGATTCACGCCGCGTATAATGTATTCGGGGAAAAGCGCTCTAAAGAAAGAAACAATCACATCCGCTATACCACACTATCATTTGGTGATCACTGTCTACATATAACATATACATTATCTCCAATACTTGTAGCTTTCATAATTAGTGCAGGTTCAATGTATACAATCGCGCATGAACTTTTTTATTTGGAAAATTGACACAAATAAGGGTGTGTTGGGTATGGAGGAAAATATTTTTTAATTTTCTAATGTCTGTTTGGTAAAAAAAATTGAAAAATATTTTTTTAGAAAAATAAGTTTCTAAAAATGAAGAAAATGACTTCTCTAATTAAAGTATGAAAATTAAGTCTCCAAGTGTTATTCAACCCACTACCACCCAACCCAAACCGCCCAACCACCCGACCACCACCCTATGCACCCCCTCACCCCCAAAAAGTTATGTATTTTTGGTTTTCTACACTACTCCCCCCACTCTGCTGCGAACCCCCTACCCCAACCCCCAAAAAAGTTTTTTTTTTATTTTTTATTTTCAACACCACTCCACCTCCCGGTGCGAACCCCCTGACCCCTCCCCCACCCCCACCCCCAAATTCTTTTTTTAAAAAAAGTTTTAAATACTTTTTTTGGTCCTTCTACACCAAATCCCCCAGACCCCCCCCCCCCCCCCAAAAAAAAATATTTCTTTTTTTTTGAGGGGGTGGGGTGGTGTAGAAAATAAAAAAAATTAAAACTTTTTTTGGGGGGTGGTGGGGTGGGGGTAGGGGTTCGCAGCGGGATGGGAAGAGTGGTGTAGAAAATAAAAAAAAACTTTAAAAAACTAGTTTTTTTAGGGGGTAGGTGGGGGTGAGGGTGGGCTTGGTGGTGGTGGGGTAGATATGGTGGTGTGGGATAGGGGTGGGTGAAGAAGAAGTGTGTTCGAGGGTGGTGGGGGTGAGATTTTGTTGTGTGGTGAGTGAGGTTGGTGGTGGGGGTGTGGGGTGGTGGATTGGATGGGTTTGGGTGAGTATTTTTCCAAAAATATTTTCTACTAAACAACCGAACATGAGGTAAAAAAAGGCAGCATAATGCATTAAGTTCCCGCTATGCGTGGGGTTCGGGGAAGGGTCGGACCACAAGGGTCTATTGTACGCCGAATAAGTAAGAAATTTACTTAATTTACACTAACCAAACGAATATGAGAAAATAAGTAGAGTCCTCCGGGGCATAGCTGGATGGCAAATGATGTCAACTTAAAATTCAGTTGGAGGCCTGCAGCGTGTGTTCGAATCCTGGTGGGAGCACTTTGCTCTCTTCTGAGACATGACCTTGTAGGTGATATTAATTGCTCTGTTCTCAAACCCTGGTCATTTATGCACATCCCCGCGATTTACTGGTAGTAGTATTGAGGGACCGATACTACTATCTCCAGGAATAGTCTGGCTTACTGGTAGTAGTGTTGAGGGACCGATACTAATATCTCCAGGAATAGTCTGGCGTAAGTCATGAAGCTGGATATAAAAAAAGAAAGTAGAAATTCACTTGTTTTCAAGAAAATCATTTTGTATGAAAAACATTTTTCCCCGTACAGAACACACCCTAAATTAGGCATTGATTTAGGAATTTCACGTCTCTATCAATATTGAAGTCAAAAGAAGAGGAAAGGTCTGCCAACGGCATAGGTATCATTGACATTCATCTTAGAAATTGACTCTTTACAACATATTTTATATACGATTATTTTAATGATTTGTTCACATAATTGACAATAACTAAGAAGTCAAGAAAATAACAAAGAATTTTTTAAAACTCAGATTAGCTCACTCGTTCTCTTATTTTGCCGGTAGGTCTGGGCGAACTACGCATAGGTTTTGAATAGATGAGAGAGGACTGCACATGTCTGTCTCATGAAGCACCATGAAACCATGCATTCCTCCCAGGCTGGGTTCTTGCGTGTTCAGAATCATATTAGATTTACCATCGTGTTATTACTATCTCTAGTCTATATTATTTATCTTTTTACATGTATTTTAAGAAGGAATAATTAGTAGCCTTAAATATAAGAAAATTTATCTAAACTATCCTTACTTTCTCTCTTAAACATTTCACTCAATTAACACTTCAGTTGAAGCAACATAATGACGAATTTAGAAAAAAGTACTAAATACTACTATTTTTCTAAATTGTTAATAATGTGAAACAAATGCAGTTTATCAAAGCCACATGTTATATGAACCGAAAGAAGTATTTGAAACTTGTCACGTTTACGATTTAAAGTGCAATATTTGACCACTACTATCCTCTTAAATAATATACTACCATATATGGATATTTATATCGCCAATCGTATAAATAATAGTGATAATATTAGAAGGAAAATAAAAAAGATATTTGATACATGCACTCATGTCTCACAACAAAGTATGTCAGTATAATTAGGGTCAATTCGGAGGTTGGAGAGTTTGAAAAGGTATACGAAGCATATCGTACTTTATATCATTATATGTTTGTAAGAAGTATCATTATTTTTTTGGAATGATTAAAATATAGAAGAAAAATGTAAAAAATACCCCACTTGGTTTCTAAAATTATGAATTCAAATGAAATAGTAGTGGATGGTGTGGCCAACATTATCAAATACATGATGAAATGCGTTACTTAGAAGTAGTAGGTTGGCCAGCTTTCATTTTCTTTATTTCCATTTTAATATTTGGATTAATTAAAAAAATAAATATTTTTGGTGCAAGTTTTGTAACTATCAATCGCCCCCTTTTGGAGCTATAGTTACCAATATCCTTGGCTTCTCTAGAAAATATTGATATTTCCCACCAGAAAGAAAGTGATTGGTCTATAACTAGATCAAACAAATTCAATCAAATCAAGAAGGGAATAATAAGAAATGAAATAAGTTGTAACTTTTTTTTTTTGGTCTGAAAAATTATTGAAACTAACTTTTCTCGGAGAATAATTATTGTGTTCATTTAAAGCTCAAGGAAAATAATTGATGAAATTAAAGTGAATTCAACTAAATTTTGATGAATGTGGCTTTGTTTGATGTACTAATTTATATATGTTGTTGGACACTTAAATGACTTTGCACTATTTGTGTTAAGTTTGTGAGGAGGATTCAAGATTTAAGCTATATGGATAATGAATTCAATCATTTAAATATTTATTATATTTTTAAAATTATAAACTCAGATCTATTAGTATTTGTTATGTTTTAAGTGAATTTTTAAATATAAATTTATGCGCCGCATGAAAAATGCTAGTTCAGTTGAATCTGATGCCGCAACATTATATACCTTGATCACATGACAAGTGGAAACAATTTAAGAGAAAATTGAAGGTTTCATGTATTGTCACTAAAAAAATTTACTTGTTATTTGCTATAAAAAAGAAGTTGGATATATAATAACAACATATTTAGTGTAATTTCATATGTGAGATCTGAGAAGGATAGAGTGACGCATATCTTACCCTTATTTTGTAGAGATGGAGAGGTTGCTTTTTGACAGGAAAAAAAAGTTGGATCATTTTTACAATTTAATTCTAACGTCTTTAAGTTATTAATGCAACTCAATTTGTAAGGAGTGATTTTCAGTTAGTTGTTGATGGAAAGAGAGATAATAATTAGAATGCATTATAAATGAATCATAACGAGACCATATGCCCTCTAAATGCCAATATTATAGCAATTAATGTTCTTTTTTTTTGTGTGTGGGGGGGGGTGGGGGTTGGGTGGGGGGGGGGAGGGAGGGAAAAATAGCAATTAATGTTTACTATGTTAGATAAGTTGCTTTATTGGGAAATTGCAAATTCTAAATAGAAGGTATGCTTATAACTTTAAAAACGTCAATTGCAATTTCATAATAATTGTGGAGAAGTACAAAAGCTTCGATAAAATATAGGACAAGGCGAGTAAGCGATAAAATAGACAAACGCAATTTAGACAACGAAAAAATATATGTAGATCATAATAATAACGTGATGCTAGAACAACATTAACAAAAGTTTAAACAATAAAATTAGGTTTTATACAAGTGGCTCATTCCAAACATATAAGCAATAATATTAGTATAATTTATAAACTATGTCCATTGCTTTTAGTTTCGATTAACAATACGAATAATTGTAATTGCACGCTTATTACTTGAGCAAAAGATTCTAATTCTAACTTATTCAATGCAAAAGCTTCCCTATTCACTTTTCAATCATAAGAATAACAACAATAACTACGCTTAAGTTCCAAACAAATTGACTATATAGATCTTCATTTTTTCATTTTAGCTCATATCATATCATTATCATAATAAATAAAATAAAAATGAAAAGTACGTTAAAAATATATATAATTAATACTAATAATAATAATAAAAGTTCCAGACGAGTGTAAACCTATCCTCAACTAATGGTTATCACCAAAGGCGAATCTAATTTTTTTAGAACATATGTGTACCACTAAAATAAAAAAGAAAGAAAAAATGTATTAAGTGAGAGTTGGTACCTAGTTCTCTAGGTAAATAACTAAACATTCACTCAAATGCACCATTTAGTCTTTCTATAACATTAGTGCCGGCAAATAATATTATATTACTTTTTTAAAAAATATATAAAAATAAAATATCTAGTTTTACGAAAAGATCGTGAATTAATTTATCTATAAATTTGCCCCTGACTATTACTTATATAGATCTTTTTCTTTCATTATACCTTATCTTTAACTAAATTTGTAATCATATCAAGCATTTGCAGTCTTTAGAAACCACTTCCTTCCATATAATTTTTGGTGTAGTTATCTCTTTTGACACTTTTCATACGTAAGAAAAGCAAGAAAAAACAAAGAAAGTAGAATTATTAACCCAAATATGGGGCAAGAGAAAATAAAATATTAACGAAAAAAGAATATGTGTAAAATTATATGAAGAAATAAAGAGAGACATAAGGTGGAAGGAAAGGGTGATGCTCAATTTGAGGAACCAATTTGTTTCTCCTACGCTAATTCATTCTTCCTTTGCTTGACTATCGGTTTTCCATCTTCGTCACAAACAAATGCATTTATTGGATTTTGTCTAAAAAAGTTTTCTTGGACAATGTTTGGCTACATTCTTAATATCTGATTGATTTATTGTCCTTAACTTAAATGTAGCAACGACGAATGTTATTTGCAATTACACCATGACGACTAACCGCACCGCTGATGCTTCTAAGGTTTTCAAATTCTCATCTCTATCTCTGCATTGTATCATTATGTATGTGTTTATTGGTGTATTTTTTATCAGGTTGAAGGGGTTACTCAACCACCTCCACCACCTGGGGCTAATGATCACCTTCGTGCTGGAAATAAGGTCACCTGCTCTTTAGCATTTTGCTTAATCCTTGATTACAGAACACCCCATCACCATTTTCCTTACTTTTCATAGGCTTTTTGGGGCAAAATGCTTTAAAACATACTTAGATTTGATAAACAAGCCTCAGGCATTTGATGTAATATTTGGCACCGTTTTTTCCCCCAAAAAATAATGGTA
The DNA here is from genome assembly GCA_034509755.1 of Anisodus tanguticus. NCBI lineage: Eukaryota > Viridiplantae > Streptophyta > Magnoliopsida > Solanales > Solanaceae > Anisodus > Anisodus tanguticus. The sequence continues at coordinate 9,412,560 of CM067553.1, read as the reverse complement.
GCTAGCAAGAGGGTCTATCGGAAATAGCCTATCTACCCCCACAAAATAGGGTTAAAGTACATCTTACCCTCCCTAGACCCACTTTGTGGGATTATATTTTTTTCTTCTACCTCATTTAATTTGTGGGATTATACCGGGTACGTTGTTGTTGTTGGTAGCTAACAAAAAAAAAAAGGACAGCCCGGTGCACTAAGCTCCCGCTATGCGCGGGGTCCGAGGAAGAGCCGGATTACAAGTGTCTATTGTACGTAACCTTACCTTGCATTTATGCAAGACGCTGTTTTCACAGCTTGAACCCATGACCTCCAGGTCATATGGCAGCAACTTTAACAGTTACTCCAAGGCTCTCCTTCTGTTGGTAGCTAGCAAGAGCAACAAATAATGGGATACAAACTGCAAACATGTATTTCATCTTGTTTGTTGTTAACAAACTTTGGATAAATTATTATTTCTACACTGTTTCACAAGCATTTTTTTTCGTGATAGAGATGTGTGCTTTTTAGGAGTGTAACCTGCTTATCAGAAATAAAACCGATCCTTCAATTTGATCACTCAAGAGAATGACCCGGTTCTTCAAGTTAAAAGTTTACTCTGTTCTGCAGCTTTACGTAAAGCAATTTTCCATTTCCATGAGTTTGATATTTGCGTAAATAGTTGAGTAAATTTAGAGATTGTGGATGATATACTCTCTAAAGAAGATCATGATGGAGTTGACTGAAGATGAACATTTGGTCTTGGCAGGTTTACAAAAGTGGTCCCCTGTTTTTATCATCAAGAGGTCTGTCTTCTCTTCTATGCTTAATTTTTAGCATAAAGTTACAAAAAGTAACATGATTTCTCCTTTCTTGTTCTTATCTCCCAGTTCCACGCTTATGTTTCCTGTTTTCCAATGTCATGTTTGTTCTTTTGATTCAAAATTATTTTATTTATTTTCTTAGTTGCACTAAAATTCTATAACATTACATGTTTGCTATATAGTTGTAAGAAATATTTTCGTTTTGTGTCTTGGCCTCTAAACGAGTGGAGCAGGGGTGGGGGCGGTAGGAACTCGGTATGACAAACTATAATTGTAGGCCAGAAAATGGTATAAAATAGCTGAAGAGTGTTGTACTTTCTAGTGTTTTCTGTTGGCTCACATCCATTTGTATCCATTAGAAAACTTTATATCATGTGTTTAGTAAGGAAGAAAAGGAACTAAATCCGTGATAGTTCAGTTTCTATTATTCTTGCTCGTGAAGCAAAAAAAGAAAAAAAAAGCAAATAAAAGCATATTCCACAAAACAAAAGGTTTCTGCTTTCAGATGACCACATCAGATTTGAAGTCAACTCTTACATACAAGAATAACTTTTGTCATGTATTTGCAGCAACGATAAATGGGGTTGCCATGATATTTGATTATAGTTATTTTCGAATATCTTTCATGTTACCATTTGATGTGCAGTTCTCTCAGTTCATTTTCCATTAGCTAAAAAGATGATTTTACTGTACTTGTATGCAGACTGTTGTATAAATTATTCTTGAGGAAAGTAATAACTCTTTTTTCTATTCTTTTTGATGGTTTGCTTTTTTGATCTGTCTTGACAAATATTTTAGCTACTTTTGTGTCTGTCAGATATGCTTTATTGTCTTGTATTACATCGTGGCCATTTATTTGCTAATTTCTTTGTTGAAAAAGAACAGATATATGAAGTTTCAGGCCTATACTGAGACATATTCTATATCTTTATCAGAAAGACATATTCTATATCTTTATCAGAAAGACATATTGTACTTGTATAAAATTTAGGTTTTAGTTGATATTTCTGATATCTATTGCATGTAGGAATTGGATGGACATCATGGAAGAAGAGGTGGTTCATTCTAACTCGTACCTCATTGGTCTTCTACAGAACTGATCCTGTAAGTTTGACGTTGTATACTGAACCCATCATTCCTTACTATTTAGTAGAACCTAAGTTACTGGCTTATTATGCAAGTATTGGACTATTATCATTTCATGGCTTATTGAATCCTGTAATATATCTTTTTGGTTTCTTTTATTCTAACTCGTTACAATGATTCGTACATTGGATTTCACTCTATATGTATATTATATGGGTGACTACTAAGAGTAGTATCCACCAATGAGGTGCTTGCCATGTTGAAAGCTATCCAAAAAGCACAAAAAACAAAGGATGAATTATAAGTCGATCAGCCCCCCCCCCCCCCCCCCCCCCCCCCCACACACACACACACAAAAAAAAAAAGTTTATGTGCCAAATTTGGCATTTTGTGATAAAGATGGACCAATTACTTATGATTGTAGCTACAACTAATATCACTGCTCTTGGGCTCCCCAACTACTTATGAATGTAATTACAATTAACATCACTACTCTCGGGCTACTGAAGACATGTCAGAAATGAATTACGGGTTGGACTAATTCACCAATTGAGCGAGCTCCCATTGCATGAACTGGTGTGGTAGTAAACCTTTCATTCTTACTCAAATCGGATCCTCTCCTTTTCAATTTTCAGGATTTCTTTCAGCCTTCCGAGCTTTTCAGCATCCAGCTAATATCTACAATTCATATTTTACCTTGAAATTGAATTCTTGAATGACTTACTCTTTCCCCTTGTGTGAAGACTGATCGCAGTTCTTTTTGACAACATATTGCAAATGAACGACTTAGTTATACATTTGAATATTTAAAGACATAATGGTTTAAGAAAAATTGTGTTTGGATTGCAATATTATTTTGTATTCCTCCGAAGATTAGATAGTGTAGGTTGAAGCACAAACAATGAGAACAAATTTCTACCTTGATTTCGGTTAGTTGTATTTACATTTTCCCTTAAATTATATACTCTTGACATAGAGATCAACTAATGAAGAAATTATAACTTTGAATCCTATTCAGGTTCATAGTGTGACATCTAGTTTTGAAAAATCATTTGGTTGATGAAATCATAGTGAGTTTATATTCAATCGGTTCATTTAATATCTTCTACCAATAACATTAGCTAAATATTAATTTGTTCCTACTCCTATTTGTATTTGATAAGTCCATGAATCCTACATTTTATTACCAATCATTTGATGCTTCAAAATGCATCATCTTGAGTGCTCAATGGTATCTTTGACTTATTTAGATTTTTCTCCATGACTTTATGTCCTTGACTGATTCCTTTCAGAATGCTACTCCTCAAAAGGGAAGCGAAGTGAATTTAACCCTGGGTGGTATTGATCTCAACAGTTCAGGCAGGTTGGCTTAGTATCTTTGCTTAAGATAGTTCTTAGCGTGGGTTACTTTTGACAAGGAACACCAAAATGGCGAATGATTCTATTTTTCTCCATGAATTTTCAGCGTGGTTGTCAAAGAAGATAAGAAACTGTTGACTGTGCTATTTCCTGATGGTCGTGATGGACGAGCTTTCACACTCAAGGTGCCTTTATTTCTTATTGTTTTGTTTTCTGTCTTCAATAGTTTTATCATTTTCTTTGTTGTTTGTCGTCATCCAATTGAGGATTCATTTTCCCATACGACTCATTATATAGGGGAAGATCATGCTCCGTATTGGTTTATGCTCAATTGTGTTACTTTTACTGTATAACTATCTAAAGATGATCTACAGTTCACAAATAAATCTGAAACAGAGATATTATTATCAGTACATTATAAGTTGGAAGCTTGAGTTTATTTATTTGTTTTTCGTTGCTAATAATCTACTCAAGCATATTTAGGATGCTACTAACTTATTAGTTCTCTTCAGTTTATTTAAGAATTGAAAACATTCCCTCAATTTGACCCGCTTAATAATGCCTAATTAGTAGTTTCAAGCTCAAAGGCAGAGTGGTAACCAACTCACAAAGTAGGTTTTAATTATACTCTCTCTGTCCCAATTTATGTGAAGGGGTTCAGAGTTCGAGGGTCAAAACACTTAATTTTGACTATGGATTCGGGTATAGATTCTTTAAAAGAATTTGAAATAAAATTTATATATTTGAAAACTACATGGAAAGTACCACAAGCACATAGCTAATGATTCAAAATACTTTTTACCTGTTTGAGAAAATTATAAAAAAGGGCAGCCCGGTGCGCTAAGCTCCCGCTATGCGCGGGGTCTGGGGAAGGGCCGGACCACAAGGGTCTATAATAAAGAAAATTATAGTCAAAGAAAAAAGTAGTTTGACACCCACTAGTAGCACCTTCACATAAAATGGGACGGTTGGAGTACTAATTACTATTCACATTGTATGTCGAAGATAGTGGTCTTTATTTATTCTCATGTTCATGGAGAAGTAGAGGTAGGCTGAAGAAGTATCGGGGAGAGGTGATTAGACAGGACATGGCGCAGTTGAAGTTTACCGAGAGGCTGTGGAGGACACGGAACAGGGTAGAAGGTTAGTAGGTAGTAGCACGTTGTCTCGCTTATCCTTCCTTAATAGTAGTCGTAGAATTTCTCCAATAGTTTCTTGTCCTTCGATTTCTATTAGTATTTACTGTCTCTTGTTCTTCGCTTAGCATACTGTTTTGTTGTTTGTTGTAGTTACTGTTTCCTTTTTCCTATTTGACCTACTTTGTTATTGCTTTATTCTGTGCCTAGGGTCTATCGGTAACAACCTCTCCACCTCCCAAGGTAGGGTAAGGTTTGCGTACACTCTACGCTCCCTAGACCCCACTTGTGGGATTACATTGGGTATGTTGTTGTTGTTTACTCATGCATGTCCTTGGTAGCCCTCCATGTCTAAGGCATATATTTCATTTTCCTGTATCATGATAATAATGAAATAATTACTCTAAAAGTTCTTTTGGATGGCCATTGCTATCTAAATGGGTTCACTCGGCATTCTTTTTACTGTTTAAATTGTTGCATTATATCATCATGATTATCATTAGCATTCTAGGAATCTGTTTCTGTAAAGTATAAAACTTAATATAGTCTAAGATCTTTGATATCGTAGGCGGAAACATCCGAGGATTTGCTTGAGTGGAAAACTGCACTTGAGGAAGCTTTGGCAAATGCACCTAGTGCCGCTCTTGTAATGGGCCAAAATGGAATATTTAGGAATGATCAGGCCAATGCTGTTGATGTTTCACTTGAGCAGTGTAAGTTCTCATTAGTCTGTTCTAAACATGGCCAGCATCCGTTATGCATCTTGCAGGTCAAGGAACAAAATGTGAACCTACTTGCAACGTAACTTTACTAATGTTTGATTTATAAGCAGTTTTTTTCACGAAAGCAAAAGAGTCAAGCTGGTTCTGTTTTTCTATATGTATGTATGTATAACTTTAATGAATGTTAGGTATATATATATCCGTTTGTGTGGTATATACATGTCACAGTTTTTCAGTAGGGATTGTTTTGAGAAAGCTTATGAGATCTGTTCTCAGGAAGTACAAATCTGACTGGCCTACCAAAGAGCTCAGTTACTAACAATGGCTTATGCATCACACTGTTCTTTGTCTTGCTATTGCCGTTGCCCGATGTGTTGCCTTGAAATATCATATACGTTTTAGGGATCTAATTTTCAACCTTTTTCTATTTCATTTTGCCTTTGTAGCTAATGATAGACAGCCTGTGAAGTCCTTGGTCATTGGTCGGCCGGTTTTACTTGCTCTGGAAGATATTGATGGAACTCCATCTTTCTTGGAGAAAGCCCTGAGGTTTGTAGAAGAGCATGGTAAGCTTCTTCTACTGTGTCAAATAACTATGGGATGGCTGCTTCTGTAGCATGTTACTTTCTTATGCATCCAGCTTCAAATTCCAAATATTGCTTTCATCTGTAAAGTATCAGTTGTCAGTGGAGCTTATTCCCTAACGCATATTCTTGCTTAAAGAATGAGGAGATCTATATCCATTTTTCATTAAATCAGATGCATTGTTTGGTTTCATTATCTAATTGTGTGTTTCAGATTGTCAAATTAGAGGATTCATAGTGGCTATAGGAAATGAGAAACCAATGTAGGTGGACAACAGCTACGCAATCCCATTCACTGCAGAAATCTATTTTGCAATGAGATTTACCTATTATCCCAGATTACTAGGTGGATGCGATAACTGTATCGATTACGCTAGTAGGTTTCTTTTCAAACCTACTCAAAGCTTCAATTTTGAGATAGAATTTCAAAAGTTTATACCCCCCCCCCCCCCCCCCCCAAATCTTGAAATTTCACTTTCTAAGAGTCAAAGAGTTGAATCTTTGACTAAGGGTTTTTCAAAGAAATGATAGAGCACATCCACTGCCAACTGGTAAGTTGGAGGTTCGAGTTGTGTGGAGGCTAAGTAGGAACACTGTTTATCCTCCTCGAGGGGTTTGGGGTGGGGGGGGGGATAATAAAAGAAGGAAAAGAGTTGGAAAAGTTTTGCAACTTATAATACTTTGTGTCATGTCTAAAGTGCTATTCAGATTTCGGTTAGGGAGAAATAGTTTTAGATTTGGGTTTTGAAAAAAAATGTGCCTGGATTTGGTTCAGGGTAACAGTTATATTTATAAACATTAAAATCCTAAAGTATTTTAGACGCTTTCATACATGTGGAAGTTATTAGATTAGAACCAGCTAAATAGCTTTCTTTCTGCTACTAAATGCATTCAACAGTAAAGTGGGGCCAAAATGCAGTTTGTAAAATGGCAAAAAGCTGTTTCTAATTGGGCTGTTTCTGAAAAACTCTTTTGTTTTCCAACACCAATCTCCGTAAGAGAATTTTTCTATGTCCAATTTATGGTTGAGAGTCAGTCAAGTTACTAAATAAAAGTCTTGAGTATCAGTCAAGTTGACTCTGTAGATGGACCAAAAATTAGGACAAGAGATTTATAGTCAAATAGTTCTTTTTGCTAATATGAACACCATGTACTTGCACTTCCTTAGTGCATGCTTTCTTATTATTCGTATGAAAACAGTGAACACTATTTACTCTCAAGGACAATGCTTCTTCCCACTGTACTTCTTGGTTTGCTTTGATGTGATTAAAAATTAAAAGTGGTCTTTGATAATGAATAGATTTTTTGCCAGCTCTCTACTGTCATGCTCTAAATGATTTTCTTTTAAGTATGCTTTTGGATATATTCTATTTATTGCTAACCTTCATTTAATTACTACTTCTCATTTCTTGACAAAGAAATTTTAATACTTCTCATTTTGTGGACTGTTCATTTATTTCTTTATTGATGTCTTGCATGCTCATCGCATTGTACTGATCTTCTACAATTTCTTCCAGGGGTTAAAATTGAAGGCATCCTGCGTCAAGCAGCAGATGTTGATGATGTTGAGCATCGTATACGGGAATATGAACAAGGTCTGTTACCTTGAAATTGAGAGGGTTTCATTGTATTATGTTTTACTAGGTGTTGATACCATAAGTATCTGCTGAAAAAGTTTATATTTTGTCACTACATGTGTAATGATTCTGAAAATGATTTGCCTGGGCAATTGGCGAGTAGAATTCATTACTAGTATCAAAGGTTGCAATATTAAGCTTACTCCTAGTGCTGCACAACATTGTTGTAAAGGCTCATAGTGAGAGCTGTAGATTTTGTGGAGTGGCTTTTTCTATGTGTATTGAAGCGGCTTCTTCTTTTCGGATGCAACTGAATTATGATAGATGAGATGCAATTATCATATGACATCAGATTATTAACAACGACAACAACATACCCAATGTAATCCCACAAAGTGAGGTCTGGGTAGGGTAGGATGACATCTGATTATTATTAGCTAAATATATAATAGGTTCTGGACATAAGGGCTGTGAGAGATCATTTACCTGCCAAAAATCTTATACTTCTTTTCTTCATTTGAGGGGAAGCCTGTACAAGTTTCTGGTGTAGTTCACTTGCCTTTCAATGATATAATAAAATTTTGTTCTATTAATCCAGGTAAAACTGACTTTTCTACAGACGAGGATGCACATGTTATTGCTGATTGTGTCAAGGTATATCCTTCAAAACAGAAGTATAGGGTTTAGATAAGATTGTTTGTCTGAAATTACTTTTGGAACTTGCTGGTCATCTTTATTTCTGCAGTACATTCTGCGGGAGTTACCATCATCTCCAGTTCCTGCATCTTGCTGCAATGCTCTTTTGGAAGCATTTAGTAAGTTCCTTGTCTTAATGTTGGGTCCTTTTAGACTGCCTCTTCTGCTTACATGATTTAAGCTAATTCTTATAGAAGAAAGAAGGATACATTTAGTAACACTACTCCAGGATTTGTAGAGTTGTATATATATATATACCTTCTTCATTCAATAGCATGACATGCATGGTCCATTTCTCATGATGAGATATTTGCGAGCGCCCCTTTGACAGTAATAACCGTGATATCGCTTTTGCATTCTGCTTGAGTGTGTTATTGAGACAGATTTGTGAAGTTTTCTGTTTGGCCCTGCTAAAGCGTGTAACTATATCTGGTTTCTCTTTCTTAGTATTCTGAGAAACTTATGCACTTAACATGTGCATAGTCTTGATGCCTATCAATTTAACGTGTTCATCTTGATGTTGGGTTTTCTTTCGCTGTTCACAGATTTTTACAAGTCAGTGTGTCCTTTCGGAACCAAAAATGTTCTAACAAAGTCAATACTCACCACGAGATTCTCAACTCTTTTCTGTGAAATCATGAGTCCTGTGATCCATGTCTTTACTTCCATTCTTCCATATGAAACAGCTATCTATTAGATTTATGTACTGAAGCAAATTCATATTCACACTAATCCAAATTCTTTTCAACTGGCACAAATGAAATATACATATTTACGCATAGAGTATGTTTGACAACTATGACTTCATAAAAGCTGCTTGTTAATTTGGGCTTAAACTTTGTTGTGAGTCGGGGCGAAGCAAAAAAAAAAAGAGTTGAAAAACTATGATCATATAAGTTTTACCCTAGCATGAATGTTGGCTAATAAGAATCTTAGACTGCCTGAAGTGTTCTGTGGCTTTCATCACAAGATAGGGCATTATACATTTCCCTCAACGGCAAAAGTTGGAAGATCAGCTTGTGAGTATCATTTATTAAAATGCTTTTGTGATTGTTGATAGGAACTGAACGGGGCATTAGAGTCAACGCTATGCGTACGGCTATATTGGAGACATTTCCAGAACCAAACCGTCGTTTGCTGCAGAGGTTCTTGATTCTTACCGTTCATGTTATTTGATTTTGTCACTGGTTCCAGTGTGCTCATTTAAATCATTTTGGTATTATCAGTATGGCTTTTTTTTGTCTGAACATTTCATTTGCTAGCAGATAATTTCAGTTAGATTTGGAAATACATGTTGAGATATCTTTGCATCTATGAACGCTGTTAATTTGCAAAATCGTATCTGTTTTGGATTTCCAAATAATAAAAGGGCCTCTTGATATTTTTGCTTATGTGCTTTGATATCTCTTTTCTTTCTTTTATTTTTGGGTGGAAGTTTTTCATCTTTCACTTGGTTAATTTTTACAATTCTTGGTACAAAAGTTTCTGAAGTGGATTGATACATCCGCAAATTTATATTGTATTTGATATATTTGGTAACTTTAAGATTTGGTACATAACCTGCTCGTTAGCTTCATGCAAAGAGAGAGAAGCTTCTCCTCTCTAAAATCAACAGTAAACAAGATAATTTGCAAGAATTCTGGGAATGACATCTGATGATCTTATTTGGTACAAAACCTGCTGGTTTAAATTCTAGCTCTGCTGGAAATGGATTCAGCTAGATCATATTGGAGGCATCATCTTGGCCAGCCTTATCTCTGGGAGGTGATTGCCATCAACTTAGTATGGAAGAAGCTTTTTCTTTGGTGTCTAAAGATGGTATGAGTATAGATTATTATTCTTCTGAAAACGTGTTTGGTTAAGCAATTTGATTTCAGAGTTGGATCCATCGATGTCATCATGGAGTAAGTTATCCAAAATTACTGCTTGTGTGAAGGTGTCATATTAGGAGATTTGATCCTCTTTAGATTGTTGTCTAAAGTTGAAGCCAATCATGTTCCAGAAGGGAAATGGATGGATATTAGAGTTTTCTGATGTTAGGTCGATGGGCATTTAGTACTAGATGCAATGGAATGAAGAGAAGAGAAGGTATTTGGTGGTGATATTGGTTGGGGGATTCCAATTCATCTCTGTTGTATGAATAACTTTTACCAAATTGTGATTTTTGTGGTGCTTTTGGATATCTATATGAGTTTTAGCCGATATGTCAGGACTTCAACTGTCATTGGAGATGGTTCTTGTTACAAAATTTCGAACTTGAAGGAAAAGGGTACTGACTAGTACCAAATCCAGACTACATCAACAACTCAAATGAATTGACTTATAAAGGTGATGTGATATCCGAAAAAGTATTCGAAAAGAGAAGGGAGGAATACATCTTATCACTGGTTAGAAAACGATCTGAAATTGGAGGTTGCGGCAACGTACCACTTTTGCCCATTGTGAACAAGAAGATGGAGCTTTTCTCACATATTTCAATTCAGACTCTACTAATGAGGAGATGGGACATAGAGAGTTCTTTGATGCAAAACTGTTGACAAATTTAATTTACTTTATTGTGGGTGAAGTATTTGAATTTAAATGCCTGTAGACCAAATAAAATCTTGTCAGTTTTAAGTGAGATGGATAAGCTAGCATGTTTCCTCTTTTATTAAGGTTGCTCAATCACTGAAGTAATTTTTGCCACTTATAATTGTAGAAGCTCTAAATGTTACTTTTAGCAACAGTTTTTAGTTCTCATGTGATTGCTTTTCTCTGATGTCCATCAGGATTCTTTTGATGATGCAAACTGTGGTTTCCAATAAAACTCAAACTAGAATGAGCACATCAGCAGTGGCAGCTTGCATGGCACCTTTACTTCTTCGCCCACTTCTAGCTGGAGACTGTGAGCTAGGGAATGACTTTGCTATGAGTGGTGATAGCTCCGTTCAACTTCTGCAGGCAGCTGCTGCAGCTAACCATGCTCAAGCCATCGTCATCACATTGCTAGAGGAGTATGATAAATTATTTGGGGTATGGCTTATATCATCTTCAGTTCTGTACTTCCCTAGTTGCTTCTACACCTGAATTTTACATTAAGACATTATCATCACATTGCTAGAGGAGTATGATAAATTGTTCGGGGTATGGTTTAATCATCATCTTCAGTTGTGTACTTCTGTAATTGCTCGGGTTATGGTTTAATCATCATCTTCAGTTGTGTACTTTCGTAGTCACTTCTCCACCTGACTTTATGTTGAGGGGTAACATTTTTGGTTCATTTGAACCTCAGAGTGCTGGGATATCTTCCTGCTTCTCTGAGATACTCAGAAGACAATGAGATCTTCTTTGTAGCCCTCCAGTTCTTTTCTCTTCAAGTAAAGGTATAAATCTTTGCAGGAAGGCTCTGTATCGCCTGAACTATACTCTGACTCAGATGGTAGTGGATCGGAGAGTGGAGAAGAATTTACTGATGATGATTACAGCTATGATGAAGAAGATGAAGATGATGATGATGATGCAGAAGAGGGCTCTCACGCTGATAATGATGATTCTGATCATGACTCCTGTGCAACAACCAATGAGGTTGGCGAAAGTGAAAATAATAAGGTTCTTTCTTCATTGTCTTCACTGTTCTATTCTCAGCCTTCTTCTTTTGTCAAGCACTGTGTGTTGCGTGATGCTGGAACTTCCTAGTCTCTCTTTCCTATTTTATCCTTTCATTCAGGTGCAGCAGGATATTTAGCTTCTACTACGATCCATGAAACTTGTGGTTGTTAATATATTAATATTCTAGGTGGCTTTGAATAACTATGATATTAATCCTCACCAACACACTGCATTTAGTTCTTGAGTAGGTTATTGGAAACTGGCATGTTTTCTCATAAATACTTACTGATGAGGATTTAATTTTCTTTCTGTCTGGTGCTAAGTGAAGCCCACTTATACTACTTTATAGTGCATTCCTTCCTCCGGCCTAAGCTGGATCTCACATATATTCACGACTAACTATGCAGAGCTCTCTAGTTTCTAAAACTAGCTTAAAGACTACTGAAGTGGACGTTGTCAAAACTACTGAGAGCTCATCGAGAAGCCTACCTCAAACTTCTGTTCAGAATGATGTCAATGTGGCGGGCGAGAGTGTTCTGCCTCCTAGTGGTGAAAATTTGAGAGCACAACGAAATGAATCTGGTGAACATGTAGGACCTGGACAGATTGAAACATCTACTTCTCAAAAGTCAACGGATATGTTAAATGGACCTCTACGCAGTGTTCGGCGACCTGCTATCTGGGGGCGTACTCCTGTGAGTACCATTGTATACCTTTGACTCACAATTACTCAGCTAAATGTGACTAGTTTTTTCATTTGCCACTATGTTTTACCTTGGCCATATCATTTCCCATACATTTTTGTTGCTTAAATTTTGCTTTTCTGAACCAATCAAACTTGGACATCCATGTATGGATTTTTTACTTCTTTTATGACTAGAATATTGGTGTATTTCCTGATATTTTATTTCTTGGTTTACCTTTTTGAGTTTAGGCCAAGAAGAACCTCTCCATGGAATCAATTGACATCCCATTTGATGAGGAGTAAGTGATGCATTTATCAAGAGTTAAAATTCCTTATAAAGATGGTCAACCAAGATATGTAAGAGAAAGCACACCTACTAAATGAAAACAGTTGGAGAACGATTTGCATGTATAATATATATCCTTACTAAAAAGCGGAAGAGAAATGCAAATATCAAATATGATCATGCGAACAACACTTGCACTCTCTGTTGATCAACCACGAGTCCACGACCTATGATTCCTAAACCCAAACACCCCTCACATTTTATCCTGCCTCAAAAAGTGCCTTCTGTTCTAAATTATGTTAGATTGATTTTACCATTCTGGTAACTGTTGTGTTTGGACTTGTTTCTAGAGATGAAATCCAGAAGCTTGAGGCCATTAAAGCTGACTTGCAAACTAGGATCGAAGAGGAGGTACATGTTATAAGATTCTTTTTTCTTAAGAAGTCTTGTCAGTTTTCACCTCTGAATTACCTTTTCCCTAATTTTATGTTTACCCTTTCTATATTTGGTCTTCATGCTGCACGTATCTCTTCATTATAGGCCAAAGGCAACGCCCTTTTGCAAGAAAGTTTGGAGAAACGAAAGGATGCTTTGCATGAGCGTCGTCTAGCACTTGAAAAAGATGTATGTGCTTTACTCCTTTCCTTTTCCTCTAATTGTTTTTCATTGGGTGCGCTTTGAAATTTTTACTTCTCATTCCTTCTTAAAACCTCTTGATCCTCCATGCGTTTGAGCTGGTTTCATACTTCCATTTCTCGCTTTGCATTTTAATATTTTTAATTTACAGCCATGCTGGACTACTTTATGTGTTATCTTATTTGCCCGTTCCGTTGCTAAATCCTTCAAGGCAAATATATCCTAAATATTTGTAGTAAATCATATACTCACTTGGTGGAGGAATTACAATATTTCCTTGCTACAAGTATGGATTATTGAGAACAACACGCAAGGGTGTGGGCTAACAGTTAATGAAAGGGATAAAAACTTTGGGAGACCGGAATTCAAATCCTAGCAGAGACAAGCTCTAGAGACAAATACACTAGATGATTTCTTCCATCTGCCTAAACCTTGGTAGGTAGAGTTACCCCGTACCTACGTTGGTGGGAGGTACTGGATACGTGAGACTCAAAAATCCCGTGCTATAGAGTGTGGTGAATTGAGTGCTCTTCAAGTCATAATATTGAGCATGCTCATTGAGCGAACATTCTCAATAAGAGATCTCGAATTGAATCAGTATATGATGGGGCCAGTCTGAGATTGAGGGTCTTCTCCTGGGTATGACTTTTGATGTCATTTCTAGGATTTGTTTTCATGTTTGTTTTATGCAAATACGTATTTAACAGATTCAGTTTTGTCACATTTATCCCATATAATGAGGAAATGGGCAGTTTAACTAAAATGTCCAGTTAGATCTTTTTCTCTGACTTGGTATTTATCATTAATAGGACATGTGCATGTCTTGAGTAACTCCACTATCCTTGCATAGGTGATGCATAATGCTACACTATTACCAAGAAAGACAAGTTAATTAATCAGTATATAAGTAGAGGGGCAACTTCTCTTTTCCCTTTTTAAATTTTTATGATCTTTTCTTTTTAGAACTAAGGTGGGTCAGACCATTTACTGACTCCTATCAGCAGGGAAGTGCTTTATGGTCCATTTTCTCTTCCTGTTCTCTGCAGGACCTTCTTGTCACTAAATAATAATGGCCTAATCATATTTGTTGCTCTTATACAGACTCTTTGGAAAAATCACTTTAGTGTGTTTGTGGGAGTAACTTTCTGTTTTGCCTGAGGAAGAGGGTGTTTATATAGGTGGCTTACTTTTTAAATGTGGACATTTGCATTCACTTAGGTATAATGTGTCGGAACACCTTTGACATTAGAGAGTTTACTCGAACTCTATGGATATACTTGGATGGTTATATTGCTGTATGCTCCGACATTTTTGCTTACGTGCCATCACCTTGGACCATCTCCTTCTATTAACATCTCAAGCTCTCTGCAACTCTAATTTTAAATTGTTATACTGAGTTCCTAACCATTGCGGGCATTTTAGACCAATTTGCAGGATTTACCTATTGATAGCAGCCCAAGTAGCAAGGGCCCAAGTAATAAGAGTGAAAATGAAGGTTAATACACAAACCCGTGAAACCTATACAATTTGGAGAACAGAGTGTAAAAGCAACTGTAATGAGGGGAGGGTACTCACACAGGATGCTTGCTCTAAGGAACCCCCTAAACTTGGTTCAGAAGTCGAAGAGCAACAAAGGCTATGTTAAGGGAACCTCACAAGAGTTTCTTCAATCACAATTCAACCGAAAGCTATCTCTGAAACTAGCTTAGTATTGGCTATTTATAGTAAAGCTAATGACCTGGCCCATTAGAGTTCGGTACAACTCAAATAATAGACAAAATGCTAAAATAGAACCAGTGGATCGGAAGACATAGGATGCAATTGCATCTAGCTTGATGCATTCACATAAAAGGCTGTTGGTTTCCATACTTGCTCACTGGTTGAGCTATGCAATCACATAGCCTGGGGTGCATTCGCACCTACACTGGCAGTCTTTTATGCCTTGATTTTCTTCCATTTTGAACTCAGATGTATGGCCTTCATGCTTGATCCATGAACTTCATCATCTGGCTTGAGTTGACTTGTAATTGACCCTCGGGGAGTACCATCACCTATATATAGGACCTTTCCTGGTTGACCCATTGAAATAACTCAAGAGTGATGAGCATTTTGTCAGGAGAGTAGCTGATATGATAATTTTGCTCGCAAGAAACTGTGCATCTACAAGCACTGATGATGATTTTATTAAGATGGAGGGGAATATAGTCTAGTCCATCCAAGTAGCCAAACTCAAATTCTAACTCATTTCTACGTTAGACTATTTTTTGGTTTACTTGATTGTTCTTATTCTTTTGTTTGTTTCAATCACAAGGTATTTACTCACAGAAGAGCGCTAAAGAAGTATTGTGCAACTGTAGATCATGTAATAGCTCCAAGGAGCTCAGAAATCTGAGTATCTATATAGTTCTTTAATAATCCCATTGCTTCACAAAGTTCAAAATGTTAATACAAGAACACTTATTACAGTAAAGAGTGGCTGTTTGTCCTTAAAACATCTCCACATGATGCACTGTGGAGTAGCTCCACAAAACTACGTTGCTTCTTGACTGGAATCATAGACCAAACATATAAAACTCAGCAGCTGATAAAAACTTGGTTGTTCATTTTCTTCGTATATCCCAATTATCATTAGTAAATAGAAGCTAAATCATTCCCATGTGCAGAATTATAAATGAATGCAATGAAATTGTTGGCATGCCCAGGTAACAAGGCTTCAGGAGCAACTACAGAAGGAGAGGGAGTTAAGGAAACTTTTGGAAGCTGAAGTTGAAGGCAAATTACCTGCCTCTTCCAGTATAGATGGGATGGTCAGTTTTCTTTCAACTTGCCACTTTATGGCATGGCTTGCTTATGCTAGAACTATAATTTTCTTCATGGTATAGATGAAGGAAGAACTTCAGGAGATTTCTCAGGCAGAGGCAGATGTCATCAATCTGAAACAGAGGGCTGATGATCTTGGATTGCAACTTAGTAAACAACGTGAACATAATTCCAGACTTCGTGGTGACTCAGGCCATCAACCACAGCAAAGTCTAAATAATCACGGAAAAAGGTAATCCTTGCTTCTTCCTATTTATGTTGTATGGCCATGGTACAATCCTGCTTCAGTTCAGTTTTAGATTGTTATCACTACACCCTTTTGTTCCCCAATCGCCTGCTTCTGCAACCATGCTACTCATATCAATGAAAGATAAGGAAAGAAAATGAAAGTTTTTGGTATGTTGATTCCCTCTTATATAGGTTAAATTTCAAGAATGCACTTGTTTCTACATTGCTGCTTGTGTAAGAAGACTTTTAGTCTATAGGTTGATGTTCTATGGAGTTTTGATGCTTCTAATGCGATGAGCCCATTGTTATTCTATTGGAATCTGCTCTAATTTTGTTTCTTATCCTTCACCATCTCAATCTTGGTGCAGCAAGGATAAACATAAGGATATGGAAACTAATGCTTCAAAAACTCTTGATAAGACCGCAAGTAAGGTACATATTTCATTGTATCCTTTTACCAAAAAATGAGATTTTCTGGTTTTGCACTGATCGAGTATAGAGAAATCTCACTATGTCTTAGTTTATCTTTTTCCTTTTTCTAGAATTGGGCCCATCCATGGGGGATGGGTATGTCTTGTGTCCCCCGTACGTTTTAATTAAGTACTTCGTTCTTTTTTCTTTCTTTATTTGTATGGTTTATTCTTTTAAAATCCCAAGTCTGACATATTGGCTTCCATTCTCCTTCTGTCATCGCCGTTAAATGGTTTCAACTGATCCAAATATTTCTGATATGGAGTATAGATATATATGTGAAAAATCACTAAAATTACAAAACATAAAAAAATTTAATTTCAAACCTATTGTTTCAAAAGTGTAATGAGTTCATGGTAAGAACCTAAAGGTTGAACTCGTCAAATATAAATCCTGGAGCCACCTCTCCGTAATAGTGCACCCATCTTCTTGAAATCCTGGATACACCTCTGTCTGAGTGTGTTACTACAAAATAAGAAAAAGAGAAGGCAAATGACCATCTGTAGGTCAATTAACATGCACAAAACATTAAGATAGTAGTTATATGTTAAATATATGTGGTTGTCTTTTACCATTTGCAGGTGATTAAAAAACGTTATGGACGTGAAAGCAGTATAAATCTAGTTTAGTTTGGCTGGATTATTATGCTATATAGAGTTTGGTACTACTAATTGTATCACTTTGTCACCGTGTAACATAGCCTGGTCCTCAAATTGTTCTTGTAACAGATGTTCTGAAAACCATATACTCTAATTAGCACGGAGCATCCAGGTAGTTGCAGTTTATGAGTAATGTAGTTTTCTCTGCAGCACGAGACCAATTTGAACAAGGCAGATAGTGAGAAAGACAATAGGAATGAAGCACAGAGTAAGCAAGCAGATTCATCACAAAGTCCGTACTCTTCTGTGGAAGCGGGGATGAGCAAGGCCCCTTCAGCCAGTATTAGAAAATCTACTTCTAGGAATGAGGTAAGTTTTATGGTTTATCTAGAAGTTTAAGTTTCTGTTCTCTTTTTCCTGTGGGCATAATCAACAAAAGCTGAGTCTCTGGTTGAGGCAAATTATTGAAATTTTCGTAGTTTAAGATGGTTTCGGCGAGAAATATGAACTAAAGCTTGCCTATGTTTTCCTACTCTCTTCTCCATATCAGCTGGATCAAGTATTCTACTGTTTATACTGCCTTGCTCAGACACGTTAAGAACATTGGACATGTTTTTTTGGCTTGAGAGGGAGTTAAAAAGGATTGTGTTGGGAGGGATTCACCTGTTAATTATGCATTTGACATAAGATCTTTTAGCACATAACATCAGTATTTGGCATAAAATCATGTAGGCCAATCGTATAAAGGCTGTTCAATCCTATATTCTATTACCTTTTTCTTTTTTTAAAGGGTTTTTTAATCCTCTATATCTTTAGGATCTACGAAATTTAATCGACATCTTTGATTGACAGGGAGCTAATACTACAACATCAGCATTATCAAAGCTGTCAAACAGGCTCAACTTCTTGAAAGAACGTCGGACTCAAATTGCAAATGAACTCCAACATCTAGACAAAATCCAGTCTGATGAGCCTGTTAAAAACAACGAAAAAGGTAAAGGGTCCGAACCTCAACACCCTGACAAGGTTCAAGCATCTCAAGGTCAAACATCAGAAAAGAATAGACCGGATGATGGAGGAACAATACAGGAAGTCCATCCAAATTTGGACAAAGGAAAATCAGATAGCTTGTCAAATACGGAAAAAGATCGAGCTGTAATCCCTCCAAGGACAAACTCAGATGATGCATAGTCATTTTTGGACTTCCCTAGTTTGCAGTATGTCACACAACTTTTCAGATATGTATTAGGCTGAGAGCGGAAGATAGTGAGCGTGCTTGTTGCATAGGACCTTGATTGGTGCCTCGAGAATTGGTTGTTGATTCCAGCCTTGTCTAGCTAGATTCCATGGTGCACGATATGTACAGGTAATCTATCATATTGAGGAGAAGTTGAGTGGCGTGAAGCGCTGCTGAGCTGAAGTTTTATGCATTGTGCTTGTCTGGAAATAAAATCAATGCATTTGTATAGGTATGTGGCAAGTAGAAATCTAATCATCTGATTTAGCAGATTAAAGCTATCAGATAGTTTGCTGATAAAACTAAGATAAGAAAATTTTGGTGCCATTCAATTGTATAAAATGTTGATTGCTTCCTCTCTGGAAATAAATTTTTTATTAGGACAGGTTTAACTAAGTAACCTGCATTACTTCACTTTCTGTTGTTGCAATCAATTTATTCGTAACTATGACGTTTTTAATATCCCACTTATCAGCCATATACTTTCTAGTTCATTATAAAGAAACAAAGTTCTTAAAACCTCTGCGATATATATCGTCCATTCTTTTTGTTATTTATTTCACTTAACAAAAACACTCTCCATCCGCTATTGGTATTTTAAAGCAAAGAGTTTCATATAGCAAGCTCTTTGTTTTCTCTGTGTATCAGTGATAGATGTGTCATATGTTTCATTAACAATGGAAAAGTCAAAACTTGCACGAAAGGATAGATATTAGGCAAGTATGCACTCAGTTGAACCAACCATATCATATAAGATCAGAAGAAAAATGCACTTTCCGAACTCGCTATTGAAAATTGATAAAAACACCATCTAATCCATTCAACAAAGTTGTAAACTAACTGAGTCCAATGCCTAAATGGTATGTGAAATATTTAACATATCGAAATGGGTTGTTCGTTGGTTAACTCGAATTGCAACTTCCTTTGACGACAATTATTAACGTTGCCGTGACTAATTAAAAAAAACAATTGCAGTGTAATTTGTATTTATTCTTTACCGTTGGTTGATTTAAAGCCTGCAATCAATTGCTGTTCTTACCCACACTAAATGATTTGCCAAGATGTTTGGCTCCTTGTAGCACTTTTCCCTTCAATAAAACCTCCATCGATTATTGTCTCATCTAAAATGGCTTGGGGAAAGAACTAGCATAGACATGAATTCTTCCTTTAGAGAATTGCAAGACCGATAAATGTTAAAGAAAATCAGAACAGTGGTTGCTGAAGAATTTAGGGTTGTTCGTAAACGAAGTGCTAAAGAAAACATTAAATGCAGTTCTGCAGAAAAATGATTTTAAAAAAATATAAAATTGCAGTTCGGCTTTAAATCAACGAACTGTAAAGTATAAATAAAAAATACAGTTCGTGTGTTAATCAACGAACTGCAATTGTTTTTCTTTTGTATTTTTAATTAGTCACGGCGATGTTAACAATTGCGTCAAAGGAAGTTCGTTGGTTAACCAACGAATAGCCCATTTGGGTATGTTAAATATTTCACATATCATTTTAGTTTTTAGGCTTCAAAAAGATGTCATTTAGGCGCCGGACTCTAAACTAATTGCTGCTTCCCCTTCGTTACAAGAGTTACAAGTCAGTAAGATGGTGAAAGAACAAATAATTATATACATTACCAAATTAAATCGTCAATATTTATTAGCACAACTCATCTCTTGTTGGTAGTCGGAGCAGTACTCTTCGTTCATCTTCTGAGTTTTGTCCATATTTACTTGTGCTCCTAATTCACAAATCGTTGCTGGTTGTTTGTCATCAGGTTCGTGCAACATTGCTTCGAGAATTCCCACATCTTGTTTTGTTACTCATAGCAATATTAGCAATCCTTTATATGGCTGCTCGTAATCCTTTAATATGGTCACCAATCATGTTGTAGCTCATTATGAAAGAATTAGTAACCCTTTGTACGTTTACTCGTAGCCCTTTATACGACCATCATATCCCGTGCACCTCATTATAATAATATTAGCAACCCTTTGTAAGGCTGCTCGTAAACCGTTATACGATTAACACTTGATTAACATTAGAATTAACTTCAAGCTTTTAATTTTAACATAGTTATGACATTTAGGAGACTTTTGGACATGATTTGAAATCATAATATGAAATCAGTGATTTGAAATCATGATGATTTAAAGTTGAAGTTTTGTTTGGATATGCAATTTGAGTTTCTTAAGTTGTATTTTTTCTCATAGATATAAAAACCCACAAGTTATGGAAACCATCAAATTTTCATATAAACTTACCAAATGAGTAAATCATAGTTTATAACAAAATTAATACGCTACTAGAAAGGCTTTCTAAAAAAAATACAACATCAATTGATCAAACTTTAGTTCAATAAAAAGGAAAATTAAACTTGAGTTGTAGTGTAACTATTCTTTAATATAATATTCTCACATTGTATGAACAATATCTTAATATACTACCAACTTGCAGATCTTTTAATATTTGATAAAATGACTGGTAAACATGATTAGTAAATGTATTTACCAACTTATGAATCTTTTTTTATAAAATTTAAATCTGTGGGTCAAGTTTTACATTTAAAAAAAAATATTGAAACTATGATTAGGAATCCCAAATCACACCTTTTTGGATCAATTGCTCGTACCGATTCTGTATCCACTTGGCTTCGCTCAACTCGACTTCTTGGATAATTCTCAAAGATGGTATTTCTACCTCTGCTGGTAACACAGCTTCTGTCCCATAGACCAAAAGATACGGCGTTGCCTTAGTAGAAGTCATGATTGTAGTGCGATAGCCCAAAAGTGCAAAGGGCAAATTCTCATGCCAGTGCTTGTAATTATCAACCATCTTCCGCAGTATTCTCTTGATGTTTTTATTGGCTGCTTCGACTGCTCCATTCATCTGAGGTCGATATGGAGTGGAATTGCGGTGAGTGATCTTAAACTTCTCGCATACCTCATGCATCAAATTACTGTTGAGATTGGCTCCGTTATCTGTTATAATCGACTCAGGAATTCCAAATCGGCAAATGATGTTATTGCGGACAAAGTCAACTACCACCTTCTTCGTCACTGACTTATGTGACGATGTTTTTACCCACTTCGTGAAGTAGTCAATTGCCACTAAAATGAATCTGTGTCAATTTGACGCGACAAGTTCAATAGGACCAATGCCATCCATGCCCCAAGTTGCAAATGGCTAAGAAGAACTCGTCACATTGAGCTCGTTAGGAGGTACCCGGATTAAGTCGCCATGAATCTGACGTTGATGGCACTTTTGCACAAAGCGAATGTAATCTGTTTCCATGTTCATCCAAAAATACCCTGCTCGCAGAATCTTCTTTGCTAAAGTGAAACCATTCATATGAGGCCCGCACGTGCCTTCATGTATCTCTTCAACTAACCTGCTTGCCTTTTGGGCATCAACACATCTTAACAAACCTAAATCTGGAGTCCTTCGATAAAGTACTTATCCGTTTAGGAAGAAATGGTTTGCTAACCTCCGAAGTGTCTTCTTTTGAGTGCTGGTTATGCCTTCTGGATATTCGCCTGCATTGAGATACCTTTTAATGTCGTGGTACCAAGGCCTCCCATCTAGTTCTTCACCTATGTGGAAGTAATATGCTGGTTGATCCAACAAGTTCACCTTGATAGGATAAATGTAATTCTTATCCGGATGTTGAATCATGGAGGATAGAGTTGCCAGAGCATCATCAAATTCATTTTGAGTTCGTGGGATATGTTTGAATTCTATCTCGCTGAACCTTTTGCACAATTCTTTCACGCAATGCAGGTAAGGAAGTATCTTCACGTTCTTGGTGGCCCATTCGCCTTGTACCTGATGAATCAATAAGTTTGAATCAACGATAACCAACAATTCTTGTATGTTCATATCAACGACCATTCTAAGTCTGAGTATACAAGCTTCATATTCTACCATATTGTTGGTGCATGGAAATCCGAGCTTCACCGAGATTGGATAGTGCTGACCCGATTCTGAAATCAAGACTGCTCCGATACCAACTCCTTTGAAGTTTGCAGCTTCGTCAAAGAACATTCTCCAATCCGGGTATTATTCTGAGATATCTTCTCCGACAAACAATACCTCCTCGTTGGGAAATTAAGTCTTGAGAGGCATGTATTCTTCATCTACTGGGTTTTCAGCAAGATGACAAGCTAGCGCTTATCCTTTGATAGCCTTTTGGGTAACATATATGATGTCGAACTCACTTAACAAGATTTGCCATTGTGATATCTTTGCAGTAAGCGTGGGCTTTTGAAAGATGTATTTGAGCGGGTCCATTCCTGAGATGAGATACGTGGTATATGCAGACAGATAATGTCTAAACTTTTGTGCAACCCAAGTCAAAGCACAACAATTGCGTTCCAGCAAGGTATACCGAGCTTCATAAGGCGTGAACTTCTTGCTCAAGTAGTATATAGCTTGCTCCTTCTTTCCTATTTCATCGTGTTGTCCCAACACGCATCCAAATGCATTTTCTAACACAGACAGTTATAACAACAAAGGCCTTCAGGGTTCTGGAGGCACCAAAACAGGTGGATTAGACAGATATTCCTTGATTCTATCAAACGCTTGCTGGCAATCTACTGTCCACTTGGTAGCA
Organism: Anisodus tanguticus; assembly: GCA_034509755.1. Classification (NCBI taxonomy): domain Eukaryota; kingdom Viridiplantae; phylum Streptophyta; class Magnoliopsida; order Solanales; family Solanaceae; genus Anisodus; species Anisodus tanguticus. Next base: position 9,389,451 of record CM067553.1, on the reverse strand, counting down.
GCGTCTTTCTTCAGTAGCTTGAATATTGGCTCACATATCACCGTTGATTGCGCTATGAACCTACTGATGTAATTGAGATGATAGAGAAAACTCATCACGTCCTTTCGGCTCTTTGGAGGAGGCAAGTCTTGAATAGCTTTTGTCTTCGAGGGATTCAATTCAATGCCCCTTCTACTCACGATGAAACCTAACAGCTTCCCAGCAGGGACACCAAATGCACATTTTGCAAGATTTAACTTTAGATTGTACTGTCTCGGCCGGTCAAAGAATTTCTTCAAATCTGTCAAGTGATTTGAAGCCCTTTGCGACTTGATAATAACGTCATCCACGTAGACCTCGATTTCCTTATGGATCATATCATGAAAAATAGTAGTCATGACTCTCATATAAGTGGCACTTGCGTTCTTGAATCCGAACGGCATTACCCGATAATAGTATACCCCCCAAAGTGTAGTGAATGTTGTCTTTTCTGCATCTTCCTCATCCATCAGGATTTGGTGGTAACCAACAAAGCAATCAACAAATGACTGCAATTCATGTTTCGCACAGTTATCAATGAGTATGTGAATATTTGGGAGAGGGAAATCATCCTTCGGGCTAGCCTTGTTGAGATCCCGATAATTCACGCATACCCGTATTTTTTCATCTTTCTTTGGCACAGGTACAATGTTGGCTAGCCAAGTGAGGTACCTTGTAACTCGAATGACCTTTGCATCGAATTGCTTGGAAACTTCTTCCTTGACTTTTACACTCAAATCAGGTTTGATTTTCCTCAACTTTTGCTTCACCTGAGGGCAAAATGGCTTGATGGGTAATCTATGTGAAACAATATATGTGCTCAGACCTGGCATATCGTCATAAGACCAAGAAAACACGTCGATGTATTGCCTCAAAAGATCCATCAATTCTTTCTTTTGTGTGTTTCTCAGATGGACGCAGATTCTTGTTTCCTTTACAGGTTATGCATCTTCCAAATTTAATGTCTCTATTTCATCCAAATTTGGCTTTGGTTTATTCTCAAAATGCTCCAATTCGTCGATCGATTCTTCCTGCTGTGAGTCTTCCTCATATTCTTCGAAGTCGTGTTCGTCATTTGGACTTTGTTTGCTTGTTTCATTACATGTCATATTCACATTATCGACAGATTTATTAGTTTGCATGTTGAAAGAGAAAAGAAAATTTATTAAACAAAATGAATTTTGAAATAGCAAAAGCAATGTGGATTTGTCGTTTAAGCTTTCAACATGTGGAGGCAAAATACATTAAATGCATAAATGCGATTCATGTCTCAATCTGAATCGCATTATTTTGTTAAGTACTAATACAATTTCTACCAAGCCTCCCAGAGACACAGGGTCGGGGCGCAGGTCCAATTTTTTAAAACATCTCCCTACTCTACATCCCAAATGGTTGAGTCTATTCGGATGCACCTAAATCAGTCATTTTGATGGATGATCGTGCCTTTGATCTTGTGAAGTAGGGGTGTTCCGCCAGTTTCAATCAACACGAATCAACTTTTGGGCAAATAAACCGGGCAAAATAAACCTTCTTCTAAAAAATGAAGAAAACCAAGTTAGTATAGGGCGAGTAATTATTGCTTCAAATAACATGCACAAAGTGGAAAATAGAAAAAATAGCAAGCGGATCGTATGGAAATCAAATGCGCGTCAAAACATGCATGGGCCCTCTCTTATGCCAGAGGTGGGCCTAAACGCCAAATATGTGAGATTATGATATATTGATCCAAGCCACTAAATTGAAATGCTTTCCGTTTGAAATAAAGGCTGAATTCTATTGCATTAACAATAATGCATACAATAATAAAACTGATTGACATAACATAAAGTGCTCATATGACCATGCTTAAATCTTGCTCTTGATCACACAGATGGGGAAAACAAAGATGAAGCCCCAACACTGCTAGGTCCGGCTTCTGCGTCTTCTAGGTACCGCATTATGTTTTGCATTTGATGCCATATTTCAGGGGTAACTATTGTGTCTCTAAGCCGAAAATTTCTTGTCCAAATTGTTGTGCCAATATCCTCAAATCATTGTTCACCTTCGGGACTAGGGTATATATTACCGTGATCTTCTCGCAGCCACGTGTGATATTCTGGAATACTCCCTACCTGACTATCTCCAATATCCATTTTGTCAATGTTGTTCCATTCATCGAGAATTTGCCTAGCTCTGGGGATAATGAAATTCGGCCCGAACTGGATTTCAGAAACTCTCATATTTACTCGGAGAGAAATTATTTGCTCTTGGTCAAACTGTCGGAGTACGAGGAGTGGAGCATATGGTTGGAGGCCTTTCAACCCGATAATCTCGATATAATAAAGCCATCTACATCTTATATAAGCTTTTTTGGTGCTCGAGAGCAACAGATATTTCCATTGGATCTTATCACTATTGCGGGATGCCAAAAACTTGTACCAATCATCGGTGCCGACTGGTGACACAAACCGTTTAGTCCTGTCGTAAAAGCTAACAATTTTGTTTGACTCGTTGAACCATATGTCTACCATGTTCGGGCGCTGATAAAAGTGTTACATCGCCCATATCTGTAGGATAAGGTTGTAGCCTTCAAAGAAATTTGTTTCGCCTCACATTTCCCTAGAGCCCGAAATATCTCCGCTAAAATCATAGGAGCCAAAGTGAGTTGTGTGCCATCAACTGCTTCAAAAATTGCCCGAGCCACGGAACATATGCAAGTACTGATCTTTTCGTACCCAAGCGGGAATACCAAAGTCCCCAGTAAAGCGACAACAAATGCGATAGGGCGCCTAACTCGCCAATGGTCGGGAGTGCAAGTGAATTCTTTTTTGAACAGCTTGTAACCATTTCGACAGCCGTATCTCTCATAAAGATAATCCAAAGAGACCCAGTTATTTTCAAAGCACCGAAGTTCCTTAATGTTCTTCAGCCCCAAGTAGCGGAGAAATTTCTTTCCAGACTGACCATGCAAGATAATTTATCCTCTACCTTGGTAAATTAAGTCGGTGAAATAATTGATCTCTTCCAAAGTAGGAGTTATCTCAAAATCTCTGAATTTAAAGACAATTCGATCTGGATCCCAAAACCGAATTAGTGCTCTGACCAAGTGCTGGTCGGGGGAGATATCGAACAATGAAACGAGACACCCCAATCTCCTCCTAATTGCCATTTGGCTGGCAAGGTCAAAATTTGCCCACCATACTTTCAGCTTATCCGGAATCCCACTCACTATCCTGATTTGCGGAATAGATTCCATCCTATAATACAAATATATACATAAAAAAATGAATATACATTTTCCAATTCCGGCATGTCATGATTAGGCTTGGATCCGTCTATCATTATCACGCTACACATAATATGTTGATTGGTCGTTGGGTTGTGAGACCCGTCGACAATTGGTGGATTTCTTAATTGTGGAGTCGATACCAAGGATCGACCCACCTAAGATGTATGCATGCATGACTTAAGATAAAGGGTGGTATAGCTCTATCCTAAATCTTCTAAGATTTGGCTTACTAGATCTAAGGTTCCCGAGTGGACTGCTGGAGTGAGAAGGCTACGCGGCCACCGGATGGTCCGGACGCCCCGCGCATACGCCAACTCTCCTTAAATTTGGAATATTTGAAAGAAAATTTTGCGGGTGAGCGAAACACACCTCGCGTGTATGTGTGATAGTGTCAATTTTCCGAAATGGAGGAAATATGAACGGAATGCCAATTTAAGAAAAGCAGTAAAAGAAAGTAGCAATTAAGCATACAAAATTTTAATGAAGGAAACAATTTTAAAGCACTAGATCAAACAAGGAGCAAATAAAGCGCAATAATAATTAACCTAGGTTTGCTATGGTTAAGAACCTAATTTCCCCAGAGAAGTCGCCAGATTATCGCACCCATTTTTAACCCCACCCCCCACCACACCCCCGAATAAGAGGGATCCAACATGGTCGCGACGTATTGGTGATTCCTAAATTAATTAAAGCTTAAGAAGTCGCCACCTCATTATTCCACGGTGAATTAGGGCACCTAAATGTTAACATAAATGCTGCAAAATGAACTCTGATTAATGATATGCTAATTTATGAGATTCTAGGTAAGGATTTTTTATTATCCTAAAGGGAAGGGGTAAGGCATCCTTTAAGATCCGCTAACTACGGTTATCCGATCAAACTTAAGTTAATTATTATGCAAAGGAAAAATGCATGTTTAAAAGTATAAAGCTAAAGAATGTTGAAAGTAGTTAATTAAAAGAGGCATTTTGACAACGTAATTTTTTTTTTACCACTTATTCATTTTGAGAAGTCTCACAAAGGTGATTGCGGTTCTGAGAAATAAATTCCCAGCATAAAATCTGAAAAAAATATGCATGACATTGCTTATAAAATACATGTAAAATTGATTTTTTGGATAAAAGCATACATTTGTATGGCATTGCTTATAAAATACTTGCAAAGTTGATTTTTGGATGAAAGCATGCATTTGTGTGGCATTGTTCATAAAATACCTATTTTTGGCAATTGATAGTAAGGAGAAAAGCAAATTGTTTGTAATGCAAAGACGTGATTTTTTATGGAAGTCATTTTTGAATTGCAAATCGGATAAAAAACAAAACCTTATTTGTATGATTAATAATGGGAATAAAGGATGACCAAGTTGTTTTGAAAGCTTGAAACATGCGTGACAAGCCTAAAATAAATAAGCTAGCGGCGGGTTTCCAATTTTAAACTACCCTATTAATTTATCCACTTAAGGCCTAATTATTCTAAGTATTCTAATGATCGCACAAAATTGAATAAGTAAATTACAACAGAAAAAATAAAGATGGCGGGATTAAGGAATTAAAAAGTAGCAACTAGGGCAGATGATGATGTCATCCCACCATATTTGTTTAGAAGTCCCGAGGCAGGAGAATGCAATGAACGTGGATGTGGGTCTTCGTTTGACAATAGTCATGATGAGTCTCATAACAAGACTCTTCGTTGCTCCCGATGCATTTCATGTAAACGAAAGAAAAGGATTAGTAAACGGAACATGATATATATATATATATATATATATATATATATATATATATATATATATATATATAATATAAATAAATAATTCATGAAAAGTAATATGTTGTTGGGCTTGTATGCCTAACAGTTCAATCAGATCGGCAGATGCAAAGGATATGGCCCCGTGGGCCTCAGATAAATGCGAAGAGAAGGGGAAAACCAATATCACAGTTAGAAAGCATCCTAATTATACCAGTTATAAATAATCACTTTGTAAATAAAATTAAACATTTATCCTACATATTTAGCTAATTAAAACTGGGCAAAATAGTGAGCTCAAAAGGTAATAACTTAGAGGACTTAATTCAGGTTCGGATTTAAACAACCCACATGACACAGACACGCACGATAAATAGGCCCAGAGATTCAAATTCTTAAACAAGAGAGAAAAGGGGCAAGGCCCAAGAGCACACATCAGATTCCAATGGGAAATAAAGACAAACATAGTCAGGACCATAAGAGATGAATTCCCCTTTCATTTATCCAGCCTAATGCAACATGCACAAATACACTCAACAAGGAGATATACGAAAACATCCCAAATATACACGATATACTTAGGAGTATACACTGATATATGATCTCGATATACACCAAGTATATACATGAATCATATACTCTGACGTATATCACTCACATGATTCGACAAAAGAGACATACGAAAATGGCAATTTCAAACTTCAAGGCGAAAGCAGAGAAACCAGACCTTTACAAACCATACTCATCTAGGCAAAATGCATACTAATTATGATATAGAGTATCAAAGTGGATTACAAATCTGAGCCTGACATTTCTAGTGGACCAAAATAGGATTATGAAGGCATACAAATACCTAAAGGGGAGAGGAAAACTTAAACTCATGCAGCTACAAACAAAGACTGATTCAAAACTAGACTAAACACACACATAAAATTAGACTAGTGTTTGGTAAAAAGGCAGATTGAGACACAGACAGGGGCAAACATAGGCATCCATAAAAAGGTTATGTCCTAGACTCAGGCAACTACAAGTGAAGACTGTTTAGACTAGAATAAATATACATATATGCCTAGAAATAGACAAGAGGCAAGTAGGAAAGGGATCTAGATAGTCTCAGAAGGACAAACATACATGATGACCACAGTAAACAGAGTGTTGGGACCAATATCTCCTAATGACATAATACATAGTTGCAGAATACACATGAGCCTAACATGGAAGTATTTGAATGTGTCCACATGCAGGGTATGTAAATAATCAACTAAATAAGCAAACATTATATGGTATTTGACTAACCAATATCACAACCCCCTTGAACAGATATCAAACACCATTTTAAGCATAACACACGGACCTAAACCATAACTTAATAGACTAGAGAAACTTAGGTTCTAAAATAAGGTAACCAAACATCATATTTAGCTATTAACTGGCTTAGAACAGAGATTTTAACTAATCAAATGTTGATATACAATGCTCACAGCACACTAATCAAGACCCTAAAATATATTTAAACCTCATTAATCTTAATTAGGCAAATCAACATGCTTAATATAACTTATATAAGCACACAATAGCATGAATAGCTAAAATTAACCCCTAATCAACACAAAACCACATAAAATACAGAAGTACAAAAAGGAAAAGGCTGAGAGGGCTTCGAGTTTACTGACCTTCTCCGGGCAGCGAACCGAGGCGTCGTCTCGAATAGTCGAATCCGCTCGGAGAAGTTGTGTTTATGCGATTGAAAAAGAACAAGAGCTTAAGTGTTTTGTGGCTTTGTCGAACCAGAACCGAGAGTAAAAGAGAAGATTTTTTTCAGAATCAAAAACTTGTTCAAAGGGGGGGATTTCTCTACCTATCCCTTGTGAAAAAATGCAAGAAAAAATTGATTTTTTTAGTTGACAGCTTTTGAAAACCCGGGACCCCTTTCTACAACCCAAAAGTCCTTTATTTATAGCCGGATTTTGAGATTAACAGCTAAAATTTGAAATTCGAATTCAAAGAAAAGAGGGGGAAAAGTGACATTTTTTTTAGAGATTTCGAAAAGGAAGAGATGATGATAAATGGGTATGGATTTTTACCTTTTCAGAGTGATTTGAAAGGGAAGGAGTCGTTGGGGCTGTTGATGGTGGAAAATCCGGTGATTCTTACTTGTATCTGTCGGATTGAGAGAGGCTTGATGGGAGAGGGGACGTGGTGGCAGTGGTGTCGGTGGTGCGTTTATCCGGCAGGTAAAGGGTGGAGCGGCGGTTTTTGGGTTGTTTGGTTGGGTTCTGGTTTGGTTTTGACGATGGGGAATTTGGTTGTTTTAGTTGGGGAGTTTGGGCCGGTTTGGTTGGTTGGGCTCAGAAGATAAAATGGGGTGTGGGCTGCGTTTACGGAATAAATGGGTGTGAGATTTGGGCTGACAAAGAAATGACTTAGCCAATTTAAGTAGATGAATTAATTGGTAACCAACCCAATTACCTTAATTCTTTTTCCTACTTTAATTAATTAAAGTATGCTTTTTCGTCCTAATTAATTTCCAAAAGTGCATATATATATGAATTATGATACAATTTATTTAATATACATACTTAGTTTGAGTAAAACAGAATATTCATATAATAAAAGGGACTAATTCAGTAATTGGTGAAATATTATAAGAGAAAATCGATCATCAATACCGAACGTCGGAATATTAATTTTTTTTATTACTTTAATTATAAAACATAATACCTAGTATTTTCAAAATTATGTGGTAATTGGTGAAAATATTCAAAATTTATTTTTTGGAGAATTTTCAAGACTGAGAAGCATAGTGAAATTAATTAAAGATAAAAGGATGGCCAAAATGAGGTGTCAAAATGTTTCAAATCGCAAACAAATAATCGGAAGATAGGGGACAAAATTGGGTGTCAACAATATCCGTCATATATTTATCTCATAATTCGATTCAACATCAGCGAACCAAACACATTGAGATGGATATACACTTTGTTCATGAGAAGGTTGCTCTTGGTCATGTTAGGGTGATGCATGTGCCTTCTTCGTATCAGTATGCGGATATATTCACAAAAAGTCTTCCTAGTCAGCTCTTCCTTGACTTCAGATCCAGTCTTAGCGTTCGGCTTCCTCCCGCTCCGACTGAGGTATTAGCCGTGTATAGTATATTAGCCGTGTATATTTTGTATCATAATTACCATATTATGTGTTATATAATTATGGTAGAATTAGGACCCCTATTGTATAAGGATTCTACATTGTACACATATATATATTTTATATTAATGAGAAAGGCTCCCCAAGAGGAGATTAATATAATCTTACACTAATTAATCATTAAACTCGTAATTACCGAAATTGTAAGCCTAGAAACTTACGGGGCTTTACATTATTGTGTTTAGAGTTCAAGTCGTGATTAGAGTCTCAATTTTGGTGGTAAAAATCATATTAAAAAGGTACCAGATCAACTCATATTAAGTTAGTTATCAACTCAAAAGGATCAAAGGAATTTAATTATATTAGAAAAAGAAGTAAATTAGAAGAAACTAACGTTTGCAACGAACTCGAATGACCAGTGGAAGACTAAATATCATCATAATACAATTTTATTAGGTAATTACTAGTTAATTTTTAGTATATTTTCAATTAAAGTTTGTATGCTATTCAAGAAATTATGGCTAATGAATTTTTACTTCTGATCGTTATGTGGCAGTCTGGGGATGATATATAGATGATACAGTATAGTTGTTGAAAAAGATGATAAATGGTTCTTTTATCAGAACCATAAAAGAAATTACATGTTTGCTTTTCCTAGCGAATACTAAAAGATGTGTCGAACTAGATTTTTTTATTTCTATTGAATAAACTATCATAAGCATACCGTGATCAGTGCAGTGAGGATACTTCTAAATCACTAGGTTGTCATATAACACTCGTCCCAAGTTTGATTTAGCCCAAGCAATGCCCAAAAGTCCCTTTCGAGCAAGTTCAATTACAAAGAAAAGAGAAGCTCGGTCCCGTCCCACAGGTTAGGTGCTTAGCATTATTTCCTTATGAATCGTAACTCTAGAAAGAAAGTAGAAAAAATAGTATGGTTAGAAATCAATATAAGAGATTCAAAATGCTTATAAAATGTCACAATTGGAATCTAAACCATGATTAGAATTTAGAAGCAACTTTTGAATCTCCGTACCACTGCACTGGAATTTGTCTTATGCAAGGGATTCCAACATTTTATATAACTAAAAGAACTTTTTGAATCTATTGCACGATATAATTTTTCAAAGAGCAATTGAATTCTCCTCCCCTCCGCTTGAAAGTAAACGAAATAACTTAAAAATTATTCAACTATAACAAATTCACTATTAAAGTCATTTATGTTTGTTTGATATCAATAAAATCACTTAAATTCGAATAGTATATCAACGAATTCATTATAGCCAAAAGGTTAAAGGAATAATTACATAAATTTTTCCCAAGTTTGATTTTGTTTAACTTACCTCCTTTGTGGGTATGCTTACTTCTCTTATTTTAATTTTTTTCGTAATAATTTCTTAACCTAATTATTATTAATATAGGAAAATATAATTTAACTAATTAATTCTTTATGATATATTATTTTGCTTAATTAAATTTGTAAATAATATTTTTTTTTTTAAAAATATATATTTCCAACTCCATTGTTGTTCAAGTGATATACATATCTAATTTTTTTTTTGCCTTGATATATCTAGATTAAAAAAATTATTTAACAATAAAATTATATTTTATTTCTAAATTTGGAATCTCACCTATGTAACAATTATTTGCTTGCTTATGATGCTTTTCTATCCAAGGTACTTATCTTTTCTATAATATATTAATTTTAATATTGTCACGGTGTGTGATATCTTTATTAGCTTCCTACCTATTATATTTCAACTCTAATCTGAACATTTATGTTTTAAAATTTAGAAATTAAAAATTTAACATGTGTATGCACTACAGAATTATTTTAACAGGTGTATGCCCTACAAAATTATTTTTTCCATCACAAATTTGAATGTATTACATTTATTTTAATAGGTGTATGCACTACATTTATTCTTAACATTTGATGTATTGCATACACGTATCAAAATTTAGAAATTTAAAAAATCTCATTATTAAATAATTTTTTTAATCCAAGATATATCAAGACAAAAAAAAAAATTAAATATGTCTGGACGTGAATAATAATGGAGAATATTTTTTTCTTAAGAATATGTTTACAAATATATCATAACTGACAAATTAGTTAGATTATATTTTCTTTTATTAATAATAATTAGGTAAAAAAAATTACAAAAAAATAACAAAAGAGAGGCAAGCATATACACAAAGAAAGTACGTAAGTTAAACAAAATCAAACTTGAGGGAAAATTTAAGTTATTATTCATTAGCTTTTTGGTTATAACGACTTTGTTGAAATACTATTTAAATTTGAGTGATTTTATTGATATCAAACAAACATAAGTGAGTTTGATAGTCAATTTATTATAGTTGAATGACCTTTTAAGTTATTTACTCCTTAAGAGCAACTGATGAAAAAGCAAAGACGCCAAAAGATAGATGGATCGATGAGTAAAATGCAACCAGAGACAAAAGCATAGATGCCAAATTCTCTCGTAATTTGTTGATACATGTAGTGAGATTACATAGTCGTCCCTGGGGCGGTCGAGGTTGCACCGCCTCACAGGCCCCCCGGCCAGCGGGGCCTCCGCCCCAGAATTTTTATTTTTATTTTATTGGTTTCGAATATTAAGATATGTATTAACAATGCCTCAAATCTTATCGGTGAGAGCTGTAACCTAGCAGTTGAGGGCTCCCTTCAAAAGTCCTCCCCTTGTGAGAGGTCGCGTGTTCGAATCCAATGAGTAGCGAATCAGATTTGGCCCCAAGTCAAACCAGTCGGCCCAAGGCCCAAACAACCCCCCCCCCCCCCTTAATCGGAAAAGGTCCAAAAGATGTATCAAAGAGACGTTTCTCTTCAGAATTCTATACCCGAATTTTACCAAATCGCCAAAAACACCATAGAGATTGATTTGTGTATTCAAAAGCGCTTGACAAAGCATTTTTCAAAGATAATGATTCCAAAGTAAGAAGTGAAGCTAAGTCTTTGGCAACATTTGAACTAAAAAACTTGTTCTTAGTAGGCATAGTTATTTGGTATAACATATTATCTAAAGTTAACATTTGAACTAAGCTAATTTTTTTTTAATATTAATTAAATTTTTTTATGTGAATAAAAAACGGTCTTTTTTATTTTTTGTACCGGACCCTTAAAAATATAGGAACAATCCTGATTGAGAAATGAAACATCTCAGGAATGAATTGAAAACGCTTGTGCAGTGATAAAGTTTTTACTAGGGGTGAGCGGGTCCGGGTACCATAACATTTTGAACTACCCAGACCCTACCCGGTAAAAGATCGGTTCCTAAATTTACTACTCGGAACTACCCGTAGCAATCATTACCCGGAACCTAACCTACCCGGACCCTGCGATTCCGGGTAGGTTCCCGGGTACCCTGTAAATAAAAAAACACATATTAAGCAACAATTTTTTAGCCTATGAGAATCAAAAAGAGTTCTAAAATAATTTCATCCAGTAGTTTTTTAGCCTGCAATCAGAGTTTTTAGTACCTTATTAAGAAGTTTTAGAAAATTTATTCATTGTAGAAAAGCTAATTATGAAACCAAAACCTAAAATTGCAAGCCAAATTTGACACTCAATTAATTGAATGTGTTGATTTCAAAATAAATTTGAAAATATCTGAATTAAACTTATTTTCGTGTTCATAAGCTCTTCGATACAAAAGAAAAGCTTTATTATACTAGTAAATCCCTAAATTTCATCTTCACAGTTACAAAAATATACACAAATTTTAAAAATAGATTTACATTTCAAATCAAAACGCAATACAGATTGAAGATGAGTATCGCCTGAAATAGAACACAAGCATAGGATATTAAAAAGAAATTGAAGAGTTAGATATGAACCCAGATGCATTTTATGAACGACGTGAACACAACCAAGGGAGAGAAAGAGGCAAAGGTGAAGCTTCAACGACGACAACGATGAAAGTACATGAGAGAAAGCTTCAACGACGACGACGATGAAGCTCGGTGGTGTAGCTAAAACGCCATTGTTATTGAGAGAGTTTTGAGTGTTTTTTTCTTAGGACACAAAGAGCATTCTATAATAAATGGGTGAAAAAGCTGAAATATTTGCGTCTTGGGGTGGGGAAAATCAATGTGCAGGCGTGCAGAAAACAATTTTGGAGAAAGTTAAAAGTGGTCCAAATATTTTTCAAAAAAATAAAAATATTTAATATTTTATAAGTTCCGGGTATCGGTTCCAGTTTCGGATACCCTGTCTCTATTTGCTGGAATCGGACCTGAACCCAACATTGATCGGTTCCTAATTTTACTACCCGGACCCTACCCGTTATTATAATATATCTACCCGAAACCTACCCGTTAATATCGATTCCGGTCGGATATCTGGATACCCTGTACCCGTGCTCACCCTTAGTTTTTACGATTCCAATAAGGTGTCAATATTTCCGCTTCACATCGACTTGAGGTAATAACTTGCCATGAAAAGACAAATGACTGAAAAGGTTATAGACAAATTAGCCAAAGTACGTAATTAGAAGTAAGAGATAGCAGGTTATTAGCTATCATTTTACCAAATTATCAATGAATACTTATCAAAATATCTATTTATAATTATTTAATAAATGATCTGATTTCATAATCTGTCTTTATACACGGGTTCTATTAGCGGCTTTAACTATAACCTCAGCGGGAGGTGTGCCACAAAACAAGAAAAAGGAGTATCAGGAAAAGTTACCATTTAAAAAAAGGACTCCCATCTCTAGTACAGATCAAATCACAGGATCATTTTTTATATGAGTATGCCCCTATCCCGCAAGGTCAATGAAATAAAACTTAAACTCACAAGGCAAATTACAATCTATTTTATTATCAATATCCATCACAATATAAGATAACAGGTTATGACGCACCAACACGCATAACAAATTCCCGTCCAATGGTCATAATGAAATAGTTAATTCTAACCTTTCATATATAGTTGTTTGTTCATTCCATCTAACCAAATTGGTCAATAATAGTAAACAGATTTTCACCATTCCTTTTAAGCTAGAAATTTACGCATTGCCAACCATTATTTCTAACAAGAAATATCTCTCCTCTTTTTTCCACATTATTTCCTATATAGCCTTTTGAAAGGAAGAACAACACCAACATTCAGAGATCATAAAGCAAAACAAAAAACACAAAAAAAGAATAAAGTCTTTTTCTCTTGTACTAATTCCTCCTTCCTTAATTTCCTTCAGATCAATTGCCAAAATATTAGTAGATCTTCATGAAGTAGATATTTTAAAAATAACCATGTTGATCTGAAAACTTTACAAAGGAAGGAGAATTTTTTTATAGTTTAGGCAATGGAGGTTCAAAGGCTACAAGAATTAATGTGGTTATGGTCAAGATTGCAAAGTAACCGTGTTGCCCTCGTGGGTGGAAACCACACCGCTTCTAGATTTTGCACTCGTTAAAATTATAGCAATTTTCGAACCTCTACCACTTCCCTTTTGCTCTTAGATTGAATTAATTACGTGCATGCTCTCTTTTCCAAAAATTGTACACACCTTCAACCTTTTTGAACTTTTTTCTTTTAGTTACTGGGTCTGACTGATTCAGATTCACACCGACATAACGACTCGAGAACTTCACCGAACACGTGACGTCAGATTAAAGATGGAGGTGGGATTAATCCAATCATCCCGCGACACTCCAAACAGGACAATGAGGTATAAGACCATGAGTTTGTTGGATGATGCTCACACCAAACAGAACAAAATGAAAGGCATATACGTGGATGCCTTGGGCTTTCATAATGATACACATTTGGTCATTATTAAATTAAACCATTTGTGGATTTTGAAGTTGATTTCTCAAGTAGCCATTTTGGGGTTGGTTATTCTCTCTTTCCCCTGGATTAACACGGTAATCAGGGGATTAAGATCGAGCTACGGATATATTAATGTTTCTAAAGCTCATCAGATGGCTAATTATAATCCGATTAAATTAGAGCTTTTGCCTCTAATTTTTCATGATTTGGCCAATGAAGGCCTTCTCAAAACATGGGACAAATCCCTACTTATTACCAATGGAAATGAAGAAGTTACCTACAATTCTCAAGTTACAAGTGATTACAACATGGATTTGATTTCTCTTTCAAATTTGGCACGAAAAGAAGAGACTTATGACTTTGCACTAATTCCCTGTGACTCCTCCAAATCTCTCGATTTTATTGATCGATCTATGAAGATAGGCGGTATTATCGTTGTTCAGGTAATTAGCGACAACCCTATGATTACATTATGGCAACCACCAAACTACAAAGTTGTCTACGTACGAAAATTCGACTCTACAATTATAGCCATGCGAAAGACAAGTTCATTTGCCTCTACCAAATCAACAACTACGACACATCATCATCGAAAATTGTGCAATTTTGGTCCAAATGCGAAGGAGAATGCATTAAAAAGGCTAGAAGACGTATTACTCGAACCACCAAGAGCAGCATCAGGAAAATCGAATAGATATCTCAAACGGACACGTTATTTACCGGAATTAATGGACATTCCCCTCGAAAGCTACACGCGGAGGGTATTTATCGATGTTGGTTTACAAGATAAGAACGAAGCATCAGGCGATTCTAGTTGGTTTTCGAAAAATTATCCAACTAGGAATACAAAATTCGAGATATTCAAAATTGAAACTGTGACAAAAGAGCCATCTGCACCATTGATTGGAATGTCTGATTGGTTAAAGAAGAATGTGAAGGAAAATGAGTATGTGGTAATGAAAGCTGAGGCTGAAATAGTGGAAGAAATGGTGAAGAACAAAGCAATTAAGTTAGTTGATGAACTTTTCATGGAGTGTAAGCATCAAGGTGTGAAAAAAGGTGATAAAAAGAAAAGCAGGAGGGCATATTGGGAATGTTTATCACTGTATGGTATGTTGAGGGATGAGGGTATTGCTGTGCACCAATGGTGGGGTTAAAATTTGTACAAAATATTGTAACTAAGGACTAACGTTAATTATAGACAATATAAAATTTGTCTATACTATCAGTGTAAGATAGAATAATTTACCTTACGGATTTCTTTTATTATTCACAATATATATAGATGTACAAAGGCTGATTCCTAATATGGTACGAATCCTAACTTACCTTACAAAGGTTGATTCCTAATACAATTATAATCCTAAGTTACCTTAAATATACATCTATTATAATTACAAAATATACGGCGTTAATACTCCCCCTCAGACGGAGCGGGAGGAGGCCGAACGCTAAGGCTGGATCGGAAGTCGGTGAAGAGCTGTCGCGGTAGTCCCTTTGTGAAGATGTCTACTTACTGATAAGAGGAAGGCACGTGTAATATTTTAACCTAACTACGGGCAACCTTCTCTCGCACAAAGTGGATATCCATCTCAATATGCTTAGTCCGCTGATGTTGGACCGGATTATGAGACATATAGATGGCAGATATGTTGTCATAATAGACTATAGATGCCTTGCGGAGTGGACATTGGAGCTCCAAAAGAAGATTTCGGAGCTAACAGATCTCAGCAACTACATTAGCAACACCGCGATATTCTGCTTCAGCACTCGAACGGTATAGTGTGGCCTGCCTCTTGGCGGACCATGAGATAAGATTATCCCCAAGAAATACACAGTACCTGAGGTGGAGCGACGTGTGTCAGGGCTTCCTGCCCAATCTGCATTCGTGTTGGCAAGCAGCTTGGTTGGGGCAAAGGGATATATGTGTAATCCAAAGTCTAGTGTGCCCTTAACGTATCTGATAATACGTTTGAGGGCGGCAAAATGGGACTCTCGGGGGTCGTTCATGAACAGACACACATGCTGAACGGCATATGCAATATCATGCCTAGTGAATGTAAAATACCGAAGAGCACCTGCTAGACTCCGATATAGAGTGGGATCAGAAACGGGCGCACCGTCATTGACACTAAGCTTAGATTTTGAGTCCACCGGAGTTGGCATAATTTTATAATTTTCCATCTTGGCCTTGTACACTATCTATTCTGCATACTTACGCTGACACATGAACATAGTGGCTGCAGATCTGGTTACCGATATATCTAAAAAATAACTTAGCTTGCCCAAGTCAGTCATAACAAATTCAATTTTGAGTAGAGCAATGATTTCATTCTTCAAACCGTCAGATGAGGCAGTAAAAACAATGTCATCGACATATAATAGCAAATATGCAGTGCTGCTACCTCGGTGAAAGGTGAAGAGAGTTATCACACCTGCTACATACAAAACCAATCTGCAGAAGATACCTGGCAAAACGATCATACCAAACGCGGGGTGCCTGTTTCAATCCATACAATGACTTCCTAAGACGACATACAAACTACGGAACTGTCGGATGAACAAAGCCAGGAGGCTGATGCATGTACACAGTCTCTTTCAAAATCCCATGAAGGAATGCATTCTTGACATCAAGCTGATGAATCGGCCAATGCATGCCCATAGCAATACTGAGAACAGTCCGAATAGTGGCCGGTTTTTAGCAATGCCCATAGCAATCAGAGTTTTTAGTACCTTATTAAAAAGTTTTAGAAAATTTATTCATTGTAGAAAAGCTAATTATGAAACCAAAACCTAAAATTGCAAGCCAAATTTGACACTCAATTAATTGAATGTGTTGATTTCAAAATAAATTTGAAAATATCTGAATTAAACTTATTTTCGTGTTCATAAGCTCTTCGATACAAAAGAAAATCTTTATTATACTAGTAAATCCCTAAATTTCATCTTCACAGTTACAAAAATATACACAACTTTTAAAAATAGATTTACATTTCAAATCAAAACGCAATACAGATTGAAGATGAGTATCGCCTGAAATAGAACAGAAGCATAGGATATTAAAAAGAAATTGAAGAGTTAGATATGAACCCAAATGCATTTTATGAACGACGTGAACACAACCAAGGGAGAGAAAGAGGCAAAGGTGAAGCTTCAACGACGACAACGATGAAAGTACATGAGAGAAATAATGTCAAGTACATGTGGTGGCGGGGTAGTGTTGGTTGCCTGTGATGCCATCCCGTCAACGGCTAACGCATTTTGATTATGTTCCTCTTGTTTGGCACGTCGGGTTTCTTCCAACAATAATTGTGATCGTGCCTTGGTGAAACTTGGTAGTGGGTCAACATGTTGAATCATTGTTGCAAGTGTATCGTATTCACCTTTCGGTAAACCCGCAACTAATTGAAGTACCATCTTGGTTTCAGAAACAGAATTCCCGACGTTGGATAGTTGGTCGGCTATGAGTTTCAGTTGTTTGCAATATTCAGACATATTGTTGAAATTCTTTAGACGCGTATTGTTGAATTGCTCCTCCAAATACACTGCCCGAGTATTTTTATTGTCCTGAAAAATTTCCTCCAACCGCACCCAAAGGTCACGTGTCGTAGCACATGTTTTCATAATGGTACACAATAAGTCTTTAGAGATGGTGCCGTATATCCATTGTTTGACGATGGCGTCAAGGCGGCGCCATGTCGATTCGGCAATGTCGGTGGGACGAGGAATAGAGTCATCAATGTGGTCGAGCACGTTGTACGTACATGCATGAATATAGAACAGTTCTGTCCACATGGAATATTGACAGTCTTCTTGATCAAGAATTATAGGGATAGAGTTCTTGATGTTTGTAACGGCGAAAGCTGGGTGAAAAGAAGACGATGAACGTTGAGAGGGGTTGTCAAAGGTGCCAGTGGAGGAACCAAAATTTGTGGGGGAAGACATGGTGCCTTGTTACTGTTTTCGGCCGAGGGAAAAGGGGCAGAAAAAAATCTGTTTTGGTTGAGAAAGAGGAAGAGAAGGGAGAAGAGTAAGGTTTTGAAACAGGCACCCCGCGATACGACGAATATTCGGAGAATATTCGCTAATAGTAAGTACAATTTATCAAGTTGCCAATTAATATTTTTATAATTACTTTTTTAATTATCTGATTGTCTAAAGAGGTATACATGATTGATGTGAAGGTTAGCTTAAAGGAAATGATGTTTTGACATCATATCTTGTTTGATCCATTTGATGTATAGTTTGGAATTATTTTTGTTCATCAACATGATATGTTAATAGGGTGCAAAGAGAAATTAAAGATACGTCATTGTGAATACTCTCATCACTTTTCTTTTCCTGTCTTTTTTTTTCCATTGTTACAACATTGTTGTGTTGCTTTGCTCCAAAAAGATAAAAAGGGTAGGTGAGTTTACTTAACGAGTTGATTTTATTAATATTAATTTAAATAAAAAAATTCTATCTCAACTACACTTATAAAAAAATCATTTCAAAATTTATTATTAATATAGAAAATAACAATCAATACTGATATAAGAAAAAATGTTTAAATTTACTTATAGTATATGCAATTTGTTCTATATATGTCCTATGTTAACTTATAAAATCATAAGGAAGGACAAAGGTGAGAATTTGAAACATATCTCACTATTAGAAGTTTTGGATATTATTAAAGATTACAACAACATATACAGTATAATCTCACAAGTGAAGTACGAGGAGAGTAAAGTGTACACAAACTTTAATTTTACTTTGAAAGATAAAGAAGATGTTTTCGATATTTTAAAAGATTGAAAATGTTAAAATATGACGTAGAAATAATTAGTGGAAGGCATATTTAAAATAAAAATAATGATAAAACCTCTTATGAACGGTTAACGTATGATATAGTATATCTTTTCCGTTTTAATAATCCAAACTACGTGCACATTCTAAAAAAACAGAAAAAGAATAAAAACAAAATTCCATAAAGGGTTGGATCCGACCCGTTTGAGTCCGCCTATATTAACAAACCGAAACATACATTGGTTCTTCGTTTCCTCGTTACCAACACTTCTCAGTCGTCCCTATTTGCTCTCATCGACGCCGGCGACGGCGAGGTTAACCGGAGTTCTCATCGAATTGTTGCATTCACATTAGAATCTTCATCTCCACACTCTACTCTGCGTGTCCACGTGTTTACTTCGCTGTGTTTCGCCTTTCTGGTGAGACTGCATTCTCTGTTTCTCTTTATCTTTTTTTAAATCTTTATTTGAGCCTTGTATAGACATTGACGTTAATTTTGTGCTGTTTTTAGTACTTTTTCAGCTATTATTTGAACTCAAATTGAACCCTAGATTGTTGTAAATCACTTTGCATGCCTGTTGTGCTTTTGTTTTTGTGGCGCTTTAAGGTGTTGTTTTGATGCATTTTTGCCCGTTTTTGCTTACTTTCTTTGCTGTATTATTTGCTTTTGGGTTTTTGATACTTATGAATTTTATTTATTTTTTAAGAAAAGTTGCACTTTCTCATTTATGAAAGTTTAAGGAGGGAATTGATGTTCTTTGTTAGGGAAAATGATGATTTTGTTATTGCATTGGAAGACATCCTTTTTTGAATTCGCCTTTCTCTTTCTGTGTGGCTTAATTTCTGAGAGACTACACTCACTTATCATAAAAAATAAAAAGGATTCATCAGAGAAGAATTTCCAGGTGTTTGTCAAAAGGAAGGATGAGTGACTATGTATTTTTTTTTTTTGTCGTAAGTGACTATGTATATGTTACCTTGTAAAAGAAAAAAGTAAGTGACTATGTACATTAGTTTAGTATGCATATGGGTTTATGTTGTATTTGATTACTTAAAGGTTGATCATATGGGAAAAATGAGGACAGGTTTCAAAGTTATACATGGATCTCCTGGGTACTAGTGTAGTAAAGAACTCATTTTTCCCTTGAATTCAACTGCTATAGATTGAAGTTGGTAGTGTATTTGGCTTGACAGATATAGTAGATGCTTTTGTGGAAATAAAAAAAAAACATATGTCCTCTGTAAAATCTAAATGTGTTAAGAATTTGTTCTTCTGGTGCAAGTGCAGTGTTTTGGAAGGCGCGCGGCGACAAAAGGCGACAAAGGCTTGCCTCGCCTTTTTGACAGGCGAGAGGCAAGGCGCTCGCCTTTTTGAAGTGAGGCGCCAATTAATACCAAAAGATTAAAATGTTTAATTGCATATATAAATAATCAAAATCTCGATAGCTATAACATATTAGCAAATATTTCAATTCAAAAATTAAAAGTAGATAGTAGATACTAAAAGTCTATTCTAATTCTTCTTCAAGATCCTCAAGTTCTTGAATTCCAAGATTCTCAACAGTATATTGCTTTTTATGTTTTATTAATTATCCTAACTCCGCGTTTTGGTTTTATTAATTCAGCCTTGTTTTTTTTTAAAAAGGCGAAGCCTTTCTCGCATCGTCGCCTTCTTCTCGCCTCATCGCCTCTTCTCGCCTCGCCGGAAAAAAAGCGACACTCCATCGCTTCTCCACGCCTTGCCTCTCGCCATAGGCGACAAGGCGCTTGCCTTTAATAACACTGGGTGTAAGAGGAAAACAGTCACTGATTTTGTTTCTTTGTCTGATCTTATGTACTCCTTCATCCTATAGAAGGAGAAGTGCTCCCTTCGTACTTCTACAGTACCTCCTTGCAAGGGCGGAGCTAGCCTTTTTGCCTACAGGTTCGGCTTAATCCAATAGCTTTAGCGCATATCTTGTAGTTATATTAAAAAATCCACTTAATATGTATAAATAATTTAGCAAGAATTCAGTAACTTTTTCTTTTCTAGAATCTAGAACCCATAAACTCAAAATCCTAGCTCCGCCTCTGCTTCCTTGGTACTTGTCAATAAAACTTTGCCTTATAAAAAAATATATCTTAGACTAACATCCAAATGCCAAATTTATCACAATGCTAGTAGTATTTTGATGCAAGTTAGGAATTGCTTACCATGTTGAGAAGTGATAGAGTTTCTCAGTTCCTTCAAAATAGTCAAGGAGCTGAGTTTTGTAATCTCATATTGTACATAGCCGCTGAGATATTGCTGTTATTGATGCAATAGAGCATTATGTGTTTATCAAAATAAAAAAGTTCACTGGTAGTCCCAAGAGTCATAAGGACTTCTTAGGGTGGATTTGTTGGATACTTGGAGTTTTGGAGGTTAGTCTTGTTGTATTAGTTGCAGGCAGAGAGAAGTAGGTATGCGGTGGCTGCTATGTTTTTAAAATCAAAAGTTGCAGTTCATTAAGCTTAAGGGAAAAAAATCTAGAAAGAAGCGCACAATTAACAAAAAATTGGAAGAACCAAACATGTATCAATATAGTGCTATAATAGTAATATTCCAATTGAAATAGCTAATTCCAGCGTTTAATTTAGAATAATGTCAATATTAATCCAACTCATTAAGTTTGTGATTTAAAGAGTCTAGCGCTTCTCGTTGGTATCACTTTGTACATCATGTTTTGAAGGACACATGACAACAATAACACTGCTCTTGGGTGCTCCAAACAACAATAACGAACTACTCAGTCCCAAACAAGTTGGAGTCAGCTCTTACTGTCTATGTTTCTCTATTTAACTCTTTTCTTTTTTCTTTCCTTTTTTTAGTTAGGTTCTCCATAAACTTATCTCAAGCCAAAATTATACAAAACAAAAGTAAAAGTAAAAGGTACTTGAAGTTCTCTATATTTTCTTCTTAGGTGCTCCAAAGATTCAATACAAACCAAAGACAAGCTTTCATCTCTGCACTGATTCATATAAGTTAGATTAACTTGCTATATCAGTTTTGCAAGTGGTGTTCAAACTTGGTGGACTATCCCGGTTTCAAGCTCCTGGAGTATCAACGCTGCAATAATGGGTTACCATTTATTTTTACTGGTATCACTCTGCAATAAATAGTTGAAATGACTGAATTCAAGCTATGCCACTCAATTGAATAGGAGAGTATTACCTCTATTTAACAAGATCAGAAATGTATTATTACATAATATTTTAATTCCTAATTTGTCGTTCTTTTATGTTACATTCTCCTTTTACCAGGCATTGAGCAGAAAATTGTACTTTTTATGCCTTGTATTGTGTCTACTAGTGTAATCATGTTCTGGTTTAGGTGAAGCGCATGCACCATTCCTATTCTTTAGACAGGTAGATATGCTGTACTATGCTTCTTATGTGGATGTTGAATCTGCGATTTGCTGACAGTCTGACCTGCACGTGTAGGGTAGAGGGTATATTTCCGTGGGGAGACTTTTGTAACCAAAATGTATCCTAAACGATCTGGTCAAGCTGATGATGCTGTTTCAGGGCCAGTTCGTACAAGTGACAGGCTTCGGCGAACACCAAAATTGTATGGTCGCCCATACTTGTATTATACTCCAAAGATAATCCGCCCTAAGATAAGCAAGACCAAGACACGGACCGCGGCATCTCAGATTGCGAAGATGTTGCGTCCTGGGAGTCGGCCTGTGCGGACAAAAAATGCAGATGTATGTCTGTTTCTTGTTTTTCTGTCTATTGATTATGTATGGCATCTTGTGAACAAAGTAAATCTTCCTTTTTTATGGTTCTTAAAACTCAAGATCTGCATAGATATTTAAGCTTACTCTGAGACGACAGTTTGACTAGTGAACATATCTTAGATTGTACTGCATTGTCTTCTTTTTCATGCTTAAGGTAGTGAGCGGAGGATATCTGATATACAGTTGGATTTAACTAATGTCACTACTTATAGAAATTGTTACAATACAGTGTATGTTGTGTTTTGGTAACACCATGGTGCCTATTTAGTTAATTTTCATGATTAGATAATTCTGTATATGGCATTGGATGGCAATATCTCCAACAAATTCGTCCATACTCTGCTAAAGTTAACCTTGTTCCATGTGTGGTTGGGAATCTTTCCTTTTTCCTTTGTGTACTCATCGATTCCATTACTTTACTTTTCATGACATTTATCTTCTTATGTGCACATATTTCGTAAGGCCGTTGAAAACGTATTTAGGAGAAAAAGAATAAGTTATAAGGTGTTTGAAATGATTTTTTGGCAGTCAGTTGCCGACAACCTTCGACGCTCTACGAGAAAGAGGAGAATTTCTGTGAACCTTGAAGGATATACAGATAGTTCTGGAACTGAAGATAATGACTTAATGGTAAGGTTTCTATTGTCTTGCTAGCATGAATTTCCAATTCAAATTGTAAAATAGCATATAGCAAGTCATCTATGAATATCGAATTACTCCATCTAATTTGCCATACTATGTGAAGTTGTAGATGTTCTTTTGAAAATTGGTTTGATGTGAATTTGCTTCAGAGCCCGAAGTATCGAAGTTCTAGGAACCGAGTAGATAATAACAGTGCAAGTCAGGATGACCTCATGCCTCGACGTGAAGGACTGCGTCCTCGTCGTGCAGGATTACGACCTCGTCGGGCAAGAGCAGTTGCAAGACAGCAGTTAAATCTAAGGTCTGATGATGAACAAGATACTTCTGACGAGAAGATTGGCCAGGGGGATCCTGAAAATGGAAATGATGTAGATAATGATGCTGATGATGGTGAGGCAGAGGATGAGGGTGAAGATGAAGGCGACGAAGATGGTGATGACGAAGATGGTGAAGAACAGGACGGTAGAAGGCGGTATGACCTCCGCAACCGAGCTGAGGTACGCAGGCTTTCTATGGAAGGAGTTAAACAAAGGCCAAGATCTCCTCGTAGGGTACTTCAGCAAGGGATGGGGACCAAGGTCAACAGAGATGTCAGAAGAGGAGGATCCCGAGTTCATAAACGTCATCGGATGACACGAGGTGATGACTCTGATGATTCTCTTCTTGTAGATGAGCTGGACCAAGGCCCTCCAATTCCTTGGGGTAGAGGTGGGAGCAGATCTGGACCACCTTGGCTTTTAGGGGGATTAGACATGCAAGGAACAACATCGTGGGGATTAAATGTGGCTGCATCTGGATGGGGTCATCAAAGTGAGGCTTCTGCTAATTTGACATCTGGAATTCAAACTGCTGGACCAAGCTCCAAGGGAGGGGCTGATATTCAACCACTGCAAGTGGATGAAACTATAAGCTTTGATGACATTGGTGGGCTTTCTGAATATATTGATGCACTGAAGGAAATGGTATTTTTTCCACTATTATATCCAGACTTCTTTGCAAGTTATAACATCACCCCACCAAGGGGAGTTTTATTGTGTGGACCTCCAGGCACAGGTAAAACACTGATCGCTAGAGCACTTGCTTGTGCTGCGTCAAAGGCTGGCCAAAAAGTCAGTTTCTATATGCGGAAGGGTGCTGATGTCCTGAGCAAATGGGTGGGCGAGGCTGAAAGACAGCTAAAATTGTTATTTGAAGAAGCTCAGAGGAACCAGCCTTCTATCATCTTCTTTGATGAGATTGATGGACTTGCTCCTGTTAGGTCTAGCAAGCAAGAGCAGATTCATAATTCGATTGTGTCAACTTTGCTGGCTTTGATGGATGGCCTTGACTCTCGAGGGCAAGTAGTCTTGATTGGTGCAACCAATCGGGTTGACTCTATTGATGGAGCCTTGAGGCGACCTGGAAGATTTGATCGTGAATTTAATTTTCCTCTACCTGGCCTTGAGGCACGCGCTGAAATATTGAATATTCACACTAGGAAGTGGAAACAGCCTCCTTGTAAGGAGCTAAAAATGGAACTTGCAGCTAGTTGTGTGGGATACTGCGGTGCTGATCTAAAGGCATTGTGCACAGAAGCTGCTATTCGTGCATTCCGTGAAAAGTATCCTCAAGTTTACACTAGTGATGACAAGTTCTTGATAGACGTTGAATCAGTCACGGTGGAAAAGTATCATTTTTTAGAGGCCATGACAACAATCACTCCAGCTGCCCATAGAGGCTCAATTGTGCACTCTAGGCCATTATCTTCTGTTGTTGCACCTTGTCTACACGGACCTCTCCGGGAAGCTATGGGCATCATTTCGGATATTTTTCCTCTTTCAGTTTCTTCAGAATTGAGTAAACTTTCCATGCTCTCCTATGGCTCTGCTATTCCTCTTGTGTACAGACCTCGACTTCTGCTATGTGGTAGTGAAGGTGTTGGACTGGTAATTAACTTTGGGCATCTCTTTTATGTGTTGGAGAAATATGGACTTCACAGTAAGTATACTTACTCATGCAGTTTTCCAGGATCATGTAGGGCCTGCAATTCTACACGAATTGGAAAAATTTCCTGTTCACTCGCTTGGACTTCCATCCCTTCTTTCTGACCCCGGTGCCAAGACACCAGAGGAGGCATTAGTTCACATATTTAGTGAAGCAAGGAGAACAACTCCGTCAATACTCTATTTACCTCATTTCCATCTTTGGTGGGAGAATGTGAGTTATTGTTCACATCGTTCCTTTCCTCATTCTACGGTGCTTCCTTTTGACATTTTTAGTGCATAGATAATTTTCGTGACCCTGCTTATTTCTCAGGCACACGACCAGCTCAAAGCTGTTCTGCGGACACTGTTGGAAGAGCTCCCACCTGACTTGCCTATACTATTATTTGGGACTTCATCAGTACCACTTTCTGATCTACCTGATGAGCCTTCTTCAGTATTTTCACACCATAGCATGTATGCTTTGTTTAAATTGAGCTCCACCTTTTAGTTGTCTTTTCATTCGCATGATTCTCTTTGCACACTCTGGATATGCTTATTATTTACTTTCATTTCATCTGTTATCTTAGCTGTTCACAGCTGCTTGTTAATTTTACTTTCTCGTTGTCTTAGTTGGCTAACAGTTTCATGTTAGGTTCTGTTTGAAGATTGGTGTGTTCAATAATGTTATTTGTATTTGTGATAGTTCTCAAAAGAGGGAATAGCTGTATCATTGATGGTATTGGTCTCTGCCTACGTTGTGGTTTCTGCAACTAAAGCTTTTTATCCTGAACATCACAGACAATGTATTATCCTTTCAGGATAAACCTGATGTTTACAGTCACAGTTAGTTCTTACTCCAAAGTTTTATGGGGTCAAAATTTCACACTTCTTCTTGAAAGGTTGTGGGAATAAGTTCTGTAGGTAGGAGAAAAAGCAAGGATACCCTCTGGGCCTAAATTATATTTTGAGTTTGGTGGTGATCTCAAGGTTGCATCTGAAAGTAGTGTTGGATGTATAGCAGGATTTCTCTGTGCCTTGCTGGTATCATGGAATAGTATCATAAAATTTTGTACTAATGATATTCAATTGCTTCTGGCTACATTTTGGAAAAGTTACTTTGTCCTCGTCTAGGAAATATGGATCCTGTTAAACAGCTCTCTTGTGCAATTTATCTGGCTTTGACAACATTGCTTATTTGTGCCATTGGTGGTGAAGCTGAAAGTGGATTTGGTCTATAAACCTGTCCGTTTTCTTACATGCATAGCTGTTTACAGTTTAACTTTACATGGACCTCTTTAAGATGGTCACGAACTATTTTTAAATCCTTATTAGCTTTTTGCTCTTTTTTTCATAAAGAAATTGAAACCCGCCATGCTGGATAACGTATTTGGTTTACTAGTTTTGTTATTTGCATTATCCCATAATACTTGTTTGAAAGAATATGTTCACCTTAATCACTGATGATGGAGGGTCCAGGTGATGTGTCATTGCTTTCGGTTGGTGGACGAGATGATGAGGACGACAACTTCCATTTCAGAAAGATAATGATGACTACAACTGGGCAATACTAGATTTATGGATAATGAAATCCAAAATGTTGTTACTGAAAATTGTGTTGCAGGTGTTAATATTCGTTTGGGATTCTCCTATTGCAATCTCTACAATATGCTTTGTTGCTAAAATTTGGGACGGATAGATATAGAATATTAGATATATTTTTGTTCTTTTTGTTTTGGTAAATGACCTGATAAATGATATATATGAGTCCATCTTTGAGGTAGTATTAACAGCTGTACCTTATCTCCACTTTTCACAGCTTATGCTTGGATACTCCATCAGATGAAGATAGGTCTCTGTTCTTTGATAGTCTCATAAAAGCTGCTTTGTCAATTCAAGTTGAGGCTACGACAAAGAAGTCCGGTAAATTGGACTCCCTTCCTGAACTCCCAAAGGCGCCAAAGGTGTCTGCTGGACCGAAGGCATCTGAATTAAAAGCCAAAGCTGAAGCTGAGGGACACGCCCTTAGGCGATTGAGGATGTGCCTGCGTGATGTATGCAACCGGTATATATCTGATCTGAGAAAGCACATTAGCTGGAAATTCAAAACATGGTTTCTAAATTTGGTTGAAGATACTAATTCTTAATTCTATGTTTGGAGACTGAAATGGCGGAAAACGTCTCATTGTTGTGTTTGAATGTATTTGCACGTATGTTTCGTGGAATTTTTGTTGTTCAGGACATAAGAAACTCTATTGGATGAAGTAATCACCCTCTTATATGTGGAGTTGCCTCCATGTTGATTCGTCAAATCCTAGAAAAAAGCAGCTGGAGATACGGTCTTTCAGAAATGGGTTTTTTGCTATATTTGTGAAGTTGGTGCATGGCCTTCCTTTGCTTCTGTTTTGCTGTTTTCGCATCCTTGTGCATTAGTCCCCACTTCAACCATTTGGCTCATCTGCACATTTTTTGTTATAGTTTCTTTCATTTTGTTATTTTCTTTTTCCCCTCTTCTCCTCTGCATGTTATGTGGGTGTCTTTCTGTCAGTTTTTGGTACCAGGGTTTAGGTGTAACAAATTATCTTCAGTTATTGGTCATGACAGCGTCATATATAAGTTAAATTTGATCATCCAGCACATTTCATTCAATGCAGGATTCTGTACGATAAAAGGTTTAGCGCCTTCCATTATCCAGTAATGGATGAGGATGCTCCAAACTATCGTTCGATCATCCAGAACCCAATGGACATGGCAACTCTGCTGCAGCGTGTTGACAGTGGGAAGTACATCACCTCCAAAGCATTTTTAGAAGATTTTGATTTCATTGTCACCAACGCAAAGGTAGATGCTACTCTTTAATGCATTTGATCTTTCTGTAAGTCTTATCTGTCAAACTTCCTGGATGGTAGGTGGGCAATTCTTAGTCTACATTTCTTCATGCTAGTATTAGGAGGGTGCTAGGAACTTCTTGTATCTTTTTGTGAGGGCCTTCATCATTGAAATTTTTTTACTTGTCAAAAAAAGAGGAAGATGCTAGGAATCACCATTGCAAACTCTATATTGCCATTGTATTTCAACTTTCGCCTCCCAACCACACAATTCAAAACTGTGACAAGTTAGCAGTGCATTTACTTTTAAATTGACCAAGCTTACTATCTTATCTTCATAGTTTCTTTTCTTGTCCGATTTGCTTCCCGTTCTATCTAGTCAGTATACTCCAACTGTTTGCCTGAAGATGTTACTATTCATTACAAATTGTTAAATTAGGTTCTGAGTCAACATGGTCTTTTAAAGATTAATTGCATAATTAGGATTATTAGAGGGAACACCTCTTTTCTGTGAAAATTTTCCCTCATTCTGGTTTCTGAGTATAACTTACATCAAGGACTGCAAAGGATAAGTGAATATTATTGGATAAGTAGTTATATCAATGTGGCGACATTTTTTGATGTTTTAAGCTTATGTTGCAGAAGTACAATGGAGATGATTACAATGGAGCGAGGATTGTTAGTAGAGCTCATGAACTTCGAGATTCGGTATGGTCACAGTGACTGGTCTCCAATTATCTCTGGTGTACTTTCTTGTATAGTTTGAGTTGGTCTTTGACATTGTGTTGTGTCTTTCTGCAGGTACACGGAATGCTTTCCCAAATGGATCCTGCCTTAGTTGCCTTCTGTGAGAAGATTGCTGCTCAAGGGGGTCCAGTGTCAGTTCCTGACGAACTAGGCGGAGATGCATTGCCACAAGCTCCTGTCTTACAGTTTGCTACTATGACTAGAGCAAGTGCCCGCCTTCGTAATGTCCAGCCTGAAGTCAACTTAGATCAGAGCTATGAAGCACTGAGAAGGCACAAGAAACATGCTGATTCTGCACAATCGGGTAAATGATTTTTGTATTTGCTAAATAAATGTTAAGATCCAGTTGTTCCTGGTACATCTTTCTTGTAAACTTTACATTTTGATAGCTGCCTTTTGGTTGCTCTACTGTTTTGGGACCAAGAAAATCCTCTTGTGGCTGTCAATGATATTCTATCTCTGCTTCAGTGCCAGATGATGAATTACAACTTCAGGATTCATTGCCTTCCAAGTCATCTGATGACCATGAAGCAGATGCTTTAGAGCAAAGACCAGAAAGCACTCTTGCTGACGGGAATAGATCCACAGACGTGCCAGATACAAGTGGATGCACATCCCAAGATGTTACAATGTCAGATGCAGAAATGTCCTGTAAAATTGAGTCCGTGAAGCAGCAACTCGTGAAGCGGACAAAGAACTATGGCATTCCTCAGCTGGAAAGATTATACACTCGCATCATGAAGGGTGTTTTTGAAACAAAGACTGCCGTGACAAATGAAAATCTTAAGACTTCAATTTTGAGTTTTTTGTTAAAATTTGCAGAGGACGCGTTGAAGTTTTAGTGTAGAACCAATTTTTCCAACATGAATTTTTTTTATTTTTAGTTTCAACAATTTATTGATCCGCTCATGAGATGTCAATGGAATTTGCATCTATTGTGCTACACGAGCATAGAAAAAAAAAAGAGGAAGAAAAGTAGTCTTTTTTCTTGCCCCCTCTTCTGCTCTCGTGCACTTCACTCGTTAATATTTCTCTTCTGTACACGCAGTCGGTTCTGATGTTCCTTGGAAAATCATCATATGTTAAATTCTTTGTAATACTTCAAATGTGGGATGAAAGATAATTGGGTACTTTAAAGAGCATGCCATGCTCAAATTCAGGTAACTATTCTTTTGACAAATTCAGGGTTCGGCCGTTGAGCTGGAAATAATAACTTTTGACAAGGATGAAAACTGTTAAATAATAGAAGGGACTGAAATGTAAATGCAGAAACTTAAAGTTTTATTACATCGCCAATAAAGTGAAAATTCAGGTAGTTAGCCTTTCTTTCACAGCAAGAAAGAATTGAATTAGCCTCCTGAACTACCTTGATCTGAATCTCTGGAACAACCTGACTCAAGGATTTCAGTACATAAACTACCGAACTTAGTAACTATTCTGGACTTGAACATAATTCTCACTTCTTTTTAACTGATTGATCCCAGCGACCTGGTACAACTCTCAAAGCTGGTTGTACATTCGATTTGCATCAACTGGTTCGACTTAATCCTTTGGCTTTGCTCGTGATCTTTAGACGGTTGTCACCGGAGGAACATCAGAAATTTGACTGAACTTCCTCCATGTCTAGTTGAGTAGACTTGTGAAGCCCAGAAATAGAGAGGAGAGATAGAAAAATTGAAAATAATGAGAAAGAGGCTAGAAGAACATTTATTGTGATATTAATTATACTAAAGTTGTGTTTGAGTTTCTGCACCATTCCACTCTAAATATTGTACTAAACATTCTTCAAGAATACATGGAAATTTAAAAAGCAATAGTATAACAGTTTAATGGGATTATTGGAAGGAAGAAAGATTTTCCTAATTATTCTGCTACATCCTAAAAGTTATGCTGCAAAACAGAATCGAATTGTTAGATAGTAATATTTTTTGAAAATTTCATTAAGAAAAAGATGTTTACAAAATAAATTAATCAAGAGTACTTTTCTAAATAAGGTAAGCTTCGAATTTTATTCGACTAATTCAGATACTATTGCGGAAATAATTTGCAAAGAACCTTCCTATGATAATGATGAGTCTTCGAAAGCCGGACCGTCATAGCTTGCTCATTTTTCCATCATTTAAATTTCAATTCACAACAAATCAAATGAATCTAGCAAAAAATAATTTAACACTTTGTTGAGAAACGAAGCTTCATGTTTGTTTTTCTTCAAACCCCCAATCTATTTTCGCTTGCCGCCACTAATGAGGTCACGATTGATTTTCCTCTCTTTAGCTACTAAAATGTTTCGATTTTGCTATGTTTGAAAAGTCCAAAGAATGTAGACATTATTAAGGATAAATTCATCAAATTATATATTTTTTTAAATATTATATGGTGGTCTCTAAATTATCCTCAAAAACTTAAGATACAACAAAGGCACAAAAGCTTTCAAAATTAATTTGCCTATTCATACGTAGTAACAAAACCCTGAACCCTAAATTCTGTGTCTCTCTCCTTGTGTAGCTTGCTTGCTCTGTCTTTTTCCAGTGCAGAGCTATAGCAATACCATCAATATCAATGGCGGAGCTGAAAATCTCAGAGATGCGCGACCTAACCCGAATAGAACGCATAGGGGCACACTCCCATATCAGAGGTCTAGGCCTCGACTCTTCACTCGAACCCCGCCTCACTTCCGAAGGCATGGTAGGCCAAACATCGGCTCGAAAAGCCGCCGGTGTCATTGTTAAGATGGTTCAAGAAGGTAAAATTGCGGGTCGGGCAGTTCTCCTCGCGGGTCAACCCGGAACCGGCAAGACAGCCATAGCTATGGGTATGGCTAAATCATTAGGTCAAGAAACCCCTTTTGCTATGCTCGCTGGTAGCGAACTTTATTCACTTGAGATGTCGAAAACTGAAGCTTTAATGCAGGCATTTCGTAAAGCAATTGGTGTGCGTATTAAAGAAGAGGCTGAGGTTATTGAAGGTGAAGTTGTGGAAGTTCAAATTGATCGGCCTGCAGTGGCGGGAGCTGCATCGAAAACGGGGAAATTGACGTTGAAGACGACTGATATGGAGACGGTTTATGACTTGGGGGCGAAGATGATTGAGGGTTTAGGGAAGGAGAAAGTTCAGAGTGGGGATGTTATTGCTATTGATAAGGCTTCTGGGAAGATTACGAAATTAGGGAGGTCGTTTTCGAGGTCGAGGGATTATGATGCTATGGGACCGCAGACTAAGTTTGTACAATGTCCTGAAGGGGAGCTGCAGAAGCGCAAGGAGATTGTACATTGCGTTACCCTTCATGAAATTGATGTCATAAATAGCAGGTAACATTTTAGTTTGTTTGCTATTACTTTGTGGATTGTTGTGTTTCTTTTGTAAGTAGTTGCTATTTATCTTGCTGATTAAAATAGATTTTAGCTGCCCCACAAAGATAGTTTTAAGTTCTGCGTACATCCTGCCCTCCCCATACCCCACTTTGTGGGCACTGGGTATGTTGTTGATGTTGTTGATTAAAATAGATTTTAGGTTAATGAGAGCCATTGAGAGAAGGCATTGGAATGAAACGGGGCGTATGGAGCAGAATGGATATTGAGGATTCGTATGTTGACCCCAACTAGTTCGTAATTGTATTTTTGTTGTTATTCTAAAGCTATGGAGAGAATACACATCTTTGAGTTACTCTTTCCATTCCATAATAAGTGGTTCTTTTAGCTCATGCACACTCCTAGAAAATTAGGAGTGTTTACTAACTTACCCCTAATCAAATGTGCTTATATAATTAAATGCTAGAAAAATAAAAGGTAGTTAATGTATCTTGATTATTTAAATAAGGGCAATTTTGGAAGAATCTGCCCAAAGTATTCTTGAAATCCTAAAGCACCACTTATTTTGAAAAAAATTGAAAAGCCTAAAAAACCATTTAATAAGGAACGGAGGGAATAAGTTCTTACTAGTTTGTATCTGTAGAAACATAATGCCTTTTCATGATCACAAACTTAATCAATCAGGTTCAATTTGGCAAGGTCGAGTCCTCAACTGATTTTGGTTATCTTTATTCAGTTAAAACTGAAAGAGAGTGACACTGATGTGTCAAAAGGGTTGGGTATCATTTTTGGAAGATAAGCACTTGAATTTGCCAAAAAGTGGACAAAAGTATTGACTATGAAAAAAACTTATAGAAAAAACAACAGCTATCAAAACCGATTTTTTGTTGCATAGTACCATGTGATAAAAGAGGATTAAATGATCTAAGCTGCCACAGTATTTTAGGCAAGTAGTGGAGTTTCGTGATAAAAAACCTGTCTGTGATGATGGCTGAGAGGCCAATTTAGATGCTATGCTGCAAAGTAATAATAGGGAAACCTGAGTACGGCAATTTACAGAAATGGAGAAAGAGGAAGACTCGATCTCAGCTTTTAGACACGTGTCTTTGATCTAAAGGGGTATTGAACGATACTGGAGCGACCAATACTGGAGGGGATCCGGTCCCATAGGCAATGTGCTATAACATTTGAAGAGCAGACTGATCTTTTTGTGTGCTAAGATTGCAGAGAGACTACTTTTAACAAATACTTATTTGTCTCATTAGACTTAGATTCGTATCTTCCCCTTTTCTGTGCCTTCTCTCTGCTTCAGTTCAAAGTAGTGATGCTACTTGTCATCCACAGTTGCATGTCTTTCCCATTGGGTGTATTTGCAGAACCCATCAGTTTCATGCGTTGTGTTTAGAGTTGCTTCTGAAAACATCTGACATCTTAGAAGTATCTTCTTGTTTCCTACTTCACCAGATTAAATATGTTAATCAGCTCATCTCAATTTCAGAACACAGGGATTTTTAGCACTGTTTACGGGTGATACTGGTGAGATTCGTGCTGAAGTGAGAGAACAAATAGATACCAAGGTTGCAGAGTGGAGGGAGGAAGGAAAGGCAGAGATTGTGCCTGGTGTCCTCTTCATTGACGAAGTACATATGCTTGACATTGAGTGTTTCTCTTTCCTAAACCGAGCTCTGGAGAATGACATGGCACCTATATTGGTTGTTGCTACCAATAGAGGCATTACTACAATCCGGGGAACTAACTACAGATCCCCACATGGGATTCCCATTGACTTTCTTGATCGCCTGCTCATCATCTCTACACAACCTTACAAAGAGGAAGAAATTCGCAAAATCCTGGACATCAGATGCCAAGAGGAGGATGTAGAAATGTCTGAGGATGCAAAAGTTTTGTTGACCAAGATCGGGGTGAATACTTCTTTGAGATATGCCATCCACCTTATCACTTCTGCAGCATTGGCTTGCCAAAAGCGAAAAGGAAAGATTGTGGAAGTGGAAGATATTACTCGAGTCTATAATCTGTTTTATGATGTGAAGAGATCCACACAGTACTTGATGGAGTATCAAAGCCAGTACATGTTTAACCAAGTAGAGGCTGAAGAAGATGAAACTACAGCAATGGTGTCCTGAAAGCTTCTCGACTTGGGATTCAGAAGATTGCAACCATTCCTAAATTCACATCTTTTGTACAAAACCTGTGCTGGCTTAACAATTATGTCTTTCTTATTTATTTAAAACCTGAAAAGTGAATTTGAGTAGTCTGTGTTCCTTTTTCTTGTGATTCATTTGTTTGGTTCTGAGCTTGTTGGTTGGTAAATTAAAACTAGTGTAAATTAGAAAGAGAGAACAATGAAAATACAAGAATCAGTTCACATTTTGATGAAGTGCTTTAAGATTGAAAAAGACAATACAAGTCGAATTGAACTTGACAAACGGTAACATTCCTTTTCATCGAGGGTGGGTAAGAAAGAAAGACTCGAATCTAGTTACAAAGTTCACGAGCAATTCCCAAACGAAATTAGAAGTGTCAAACAAAATCCTTAGGTTCTGCTGCTGCAAATTGGCTATAACATTCAATACAGAGTTCACATTGGTTGGTGCTGCTGCCATTGCCAAACATGCCAAAGGACTTGCACTACTGTGAATCAAAGTGTTTTCCATTGGCAGCACTAAATCCATCCCTGTGAAGTGCAATATAATGGCTGGTGTCACTGCTTCATTTGTGGATGCAAAGCATGTGTCAAATGCACTTATGCACCCAAGGAGCTAAATGGGCCTTTCACTTGATTCCTAAACTCATCCCTGATTGCATTGTAAATTGGCTGGACGAATCGGGTAATGACCGTACCCGAATCGATTATGGTGCCCGCACCAGTAATTGGGTCAAAGGCTAGGAGCTCGGGAGCTATTGGAACTAGGACGCGTCCTACACTTACCCCGGTCAAGTTCACGTAGTACAGAGATGGTCGGTGTGGGCTCTTAAGAAGTGGGGTGTATCTAATGTTCTTGGGTTGGCCCAACGAGCTAAGTTTGAGCGATCCAGAGAAATAATAGGATTTGAAACTTGGCAAACAATACGAGAATACACCCGAGTAAAGTGACGTGGATTGTGAGAGTAGTGACATGGATCCCCGACCCAAGCCCAATAACCCTTGAGGTGGAATTGAGCTCCCGGACATAGCTGCATCCGAATGGATAATTCGGTATAACATCAGTGCCTAGTCTAAGAGAATCACGAGACAACGTGGCATAGAACGATGAGGCTCCACCGTAGGATTGGTTAAAGAAGCAAACATCCGGTGCACCAGCAGGGCATGATTGGCCACGGACCTGTGTACATGCGGGTGCGGAGCAATCCATCGACCCATAGGTCGATGACGTGTTTGGGGCAAACATGGTAGAGGAGCAGCCACTGCATGGCACCCATGCAGTGTCTGCACTGGTATCCAAGACCATAAACATGAGCTGACCCGGGGTACCAATCTTGGCCCGAACAACATAGTTACCAATGTTGAACACTTGCTGGCCCGAAGCAATCGGGGCTGAATTGGGCTTTTGGGCCACTAAACTGGACAAATATGAAAGACTTTGTGGATCTTTTGAGGCCAGGTTGATAACAGTCTTTTGAGGAAAGCTCTACATTATTATTACTAGTTGCACATGAATCAAAAGCTAAAGCTTTTGTTGAAAGAAGAGTAATGAGGAGGAATGTAGCAATGGCCAAAGCCATTGTTTTTTTTCCCCCTATCTTAACAGGGCTTGATTTAACCACAACCCTGGAAAAGATAAGAACTTTGGTGAGGATATATGTCAAACAAGAAAGAAACAAGTATATATAGAAGACACCCCAATCCCCTTCTCCTGTCACCCCATTTAGCTACTCTGGTGTGAGTTAAGGCGGTAAGCAGAGGCGAATTTAGAATCTAGAGTAAGCGGGTTCACAATGAATACATGTATATTATATGTATATCTTTTTTGTGTGTGTATAGTTCGAGCGGAAAACAACAAATTCAGTTAAACACACAGAAACCACCCCAGATTCATTTTTGGTTGTAGCTATATGGACAAGAGTGAATTCAAAGTGCTATCTACGGATTCACATAAACTCATTAACTTTTTGCAGATTCAATATATGTATTAAAATTTACTAAATATCTATAAATAGTTGATTGTAACTCAATTATTATTGTATATTAACTTGATATCATCGTAAGAATTCATAAACTTCAAATATTGAGTCTTACTCTTGATATGGAAAAAAGGGTGTGAAATTCTTGGTGAATTTCCAACATTTCACGTGAGCTTTTGATACATATAATTGGTATCTATAGAGAAGGTAGCTAAGTCCCAAAATGGAGTTAGGAGAAATCATACATAGCTACATAAAAGTAATAAAAGAAGACAAAAAGAAAGGATAGTTTTTATGGGTAAGAGACAAGATTGATCAGAAAAGGTTCAGAGAGGAGGTTGTGTCCTGCTAATAAGTTTATGCTGCTACAGCGAAGCTCCAATGCTTCCAATTTATGTAGCTATTAGGCACTCTCACTTATTTTAACTCCAAATTGTCATTAATATCCAACTTGTCAATAAAATATAGTAACAAAATCATTGTCCATATACACATTTTATCTAATTTTACCTCTCGACATTTTTTTTCTACTTCAAACAGAATAAAAGGAGCATTCGTTACACTTTAGAAGACGGTTATAATTAACCTCTCAAAGTAGAAACTAAAGAACCTCACGGATCCTCATTCAAATTTTATTTTATTGTATCAAAATCATTAAACTATTTTTGTACCAAAAAGGCATTCGACTTTGCCTAAGTATCATATAAAGTCTCAACTTTGCTCAAGTATCATATAAAATGTCTCTTTTGTTTCCTCCTAATGACTTTTTTTTTATTCTTAAGCAAAGTTGAGTATTATGTTTTTACAAAATATTTAGTGACTTTTGAGTGTTTGACCAAAGTGGAAAATCTTGGAGCACCTAAAAAGTTACGAAAGAGTACATCCTCCAATTAGAGCGAGCTTTTGAATAGCTTAGTCGAACTCTATGCCATATGGTGGAAATAATTGAACAAGTTACAAGATTTAGTCACTTAATTTTGTTATCATACCCTCTCCTCAAGTTGAAATTACTCTATAGTAACTAAGAGAAGTTGCAACACAGGAATGTGAGGATGGTTGAGATATCTTTATCGTTAACAAGAGGTTTCGAGTTCGAGTCTTTAAAATAAAAAAAATCTTAGTAGAAAGCGTTTTATCCCCTTGATTAAGATCTCTTTTTCTACCAAATGAAGTAAAAGAATATAAAATTAAATATTTGATTGAACTGTCATTTTTCGTTATCAACGCATTAGTCAGATCAGTAACTTTCAGATATTGGATGCAATAAAAAAATCTAAGAGGAATTGATACTTTGGGTGTGGAAGTGTAAACAGAAGAGGCTCGTGAATCTTAGTTGGACCATTAGTAGTGTTTTTGTCCATAAGCAATAAGGGACACGAGATGCGGTCGATCACGAGGTTGCATATGTTGCAGTGCAGATTTAATTAGAACCCAATGTCTTTCTTCTTTTATTATTAGCTAATTATGTCATTAGCAATATTAGGCATACATCATAATGCACCATTTTTCTACTTCATTTAGATCTCTTGGCCCTTTAACTAATATTAGTACTAAGAAACTGATGTTACTGCTTAAGATTAAATTAAACATGAACACATGCATCCTACGTAAAGCTAAACTGGCATTTAAGATCCAAAGAATCCCCTGTTACCTACACCTTTAATTTGCAGAGCTTTTCTTTTCATCATTCCTAATTATATAGGTGTAATTAACTTCACGTAGGTGTTTCCTTGAGGGGACCAAGTAATTATTTGTCTTACATTTTAACTATCTTATTTAAGATTATAAAGACTTTTTGAAATTTGATCAAATTGATCAAGAATCTCATCATATGTTAATTGGGCCAACTGATCGGCCGAGTTGGACTGAGCGTCCATGTCACAAAACTATTATCTAGCCAAGAATATCTCATTGATCAGGTGGCTCTTCCCACAACATAATTACGATTAACTCTATCCATTATTCCGGTAAACTAATATATCAAGATGTCAAACTGAGATCTTATTTCATTCGATACATCCACCTAAGAGGCTTACCTTTGGTTTTTTTTTTTTCAATAGGTGAGATCAGAAGAAAATAAGAACATGTAGCCTCCATACACACAGATGTACTGTAGGGTAAATGTGTCCAACTATGCAGAATAACTTTTTTCCATGATATTTTCCTTTTACCTTCATCTTTCAATAACTCACTTTTTAGCAAGTACTGATGATTAATATAAGTTTTATCCAGATACCTAGATATATTCAAAGTAATTGTAGGGTGATGCAAGATCTGAAATCTCCATATCAGTTGGATAAAATAACAAAGCATACTGCCCTATCAAACATCTAATATTATAATTATACAGGACAAAAGCATCTTCTTTTGGGGAATAACATAGATTGAGACTTTGCTTCTGCACAAATGAGTAGCAAAGGCCAAAAACTCAAAGACAAATCAACCTCAAGTTTCAAACTTTCTTTCAATGATTAGGAACTTTGCAAGGGTCCACTGTGTTCATGAGACTCCTATTCATTTTCTTGACTCGAAATGGGAGCAGGTTTGAAAAAGGATCTTAGAGTGTCTAGGGATTTTCAGCATTATACCAAAAGTAAATCATTAATGGTGCAAATAATAAGCGGGACTGCCAGTTGAAGGCCAGAAAGGACCACCGCCACACAGATTTAACAAAAAACATCTCAATTTCTCTTGGCTTCATTCAATAAAAATGTTCTGGATAAAACAGATGCCCACTCTCAAGAATCCAATGAATAATAACTATTGAGTACCAAACATTTTAGTGTAATTACAATAAAATGCAAGATCCATTTTCAATACATTACACTCTCACATGATGTAAATCTGCATAGGGAAACAGCACACGTGGAAATAGATGAAAAAAGATCCACCTCTAAAAATTAATGTAATAACACGTGATTAACAGAATAGAGACAGCCAGTTCAAACTTATTCCAGTTTATAGACGATGGACTTGATTGAGCAAACACATTCCATGCATCTCACAAGCAACCCTTCACCTACAACTCAAGGCTTGATCATCCAATACACCATCAGCATTGTGAATTTTGCAAGTTAGGAAAAATGGAGATGAAAAGAGAGCTGAAAAGATAATGCCAAGTATGTAAATAGACATTCCGCAACATCCACATCATTCACCTATATTCTAAAAGCATAGTCGTTCACAAGTTTGGATAAACGAAAGGTGAAGTAGGTTGATGACTAGCATAAAAATAGCCAAATTATAATGAATCCTCACAGTATGAGCTAGTTTTAATGTACTCCTCTACGCACCCGATACATCGACAACCAGATGTACAGTTAACAGGTAAACTGCATCTTATTAAGCTGATGAAGGTAAAGAAGCTTGTCGCGAAGAGAATCGAATTGGCACAGATAGATGGAATATGAGCTTATCGACAGAAAGTCAGTAAACTTAGTGAATACCTTAAAGAGAAGGAGAGTTGATATTGCATGTCTACAGAGGAACAAGAGGACAGGGAAAAGGAATAGAGAGTGTGGCAACACCTATTCTAAATTGTCATATTGTGGGATAAATATAAAAAGGAACCGAAAGCAATCATCATAGCTTTAGGAGTTTATGATAAAGCTGTAGAAATAACAAGAATTGGTGAGGATTCTTTTGGGTGAGTCTGAAGGCCTAAGCCTCCTGCATAGTTGGAAGAATGGTACATGTTTTTGATTAAGCTAATTGCAGATTACAAGAACTACTTAAAACATTAATTGAGATTTAGTCTCCAAGTGGCTAGTAAACAGCCTGAAGACCATAGATTTTATGAAAAGAGAAAAAACAGAGAAATTCTAGTTGAATTTGATTAGTTATTGACAACGTTTAAAAGTTTATGTGAAATGAGGAATATTCCTAATTCTTAATCATAACTAAACGAGGAATCAATCAACTATACATCAACCCCAAACTAGTTAAAGCTGGCTAAAGAGATTCCATATATTCTATTACAACATCAATATTCTACACACTATTCTTAATACTTTCAAGACGCCTTTTCAAACTCAAGGTGGTGAAGCAACTTAAGTTTGTCTATTTTGAAAAAGAAAAACTAACTCCTAAACAGTACCATTGAATAGTAAACTATCACCAAGCAAAAGCAAATGTGGTGATGGAATTCTTTCTCCTCTGAAGTTGCTAGTAGTTGCACAACAAAAGAAAGTCTCTTGTAGCATCCACGGAAAGAAATCTATTACTCCCTCCGTCCCAATTTATGTGGCATCATTTGACTTGGCACAGAGTCTAAGAAAGAAACTTTTGAAATTTGTGGTCCAAAACAAGCCTTAGATATTTGTGTGGCTATAGATCATTACATAAAATTAAATAGTTTTTAAATATAGAAATGTGAAATTCTTTTTGGGACAGACTAAATAAGAAATGGTGCCACATAAATTGGGACACAGGGAGTATTAATCACTGGAAAGAGGTTTTAGTGACAAATTTCAAGATATCGGAAATGCAACTTCATGGCTCTTAAGTAACCGAGAAAGTGAAAAACAGGCAGCCGGTGCACGAAGCATCTTGTGTTCACGCAGGTTCGGGGAAGGGCCACACCTCAAGGGGGGAGGGGGGGGTGATATAGGCAGCCTACCCCGATGGAAGAAAATTCAACATTTGAAGGAGAGACTCCAAAATCATGAAGAAACAGTACAGACGTAATTTTGGGAAATGTTTTACTTGAAAAGCCTCCAAAAGAATGATTGGAATAGTAGTCAGAAGAATGACACCTCCAAAAGAATGATTGGAATAGTCAGAAGAATGACACCTCCAAAATGATGAATGAAAGAGACGCAGTGCCATCGGAGCGGAAACCAAATATAAGTGTTGTGACGTAAGAATGGCCCCGAGAGACAAAGAATAGTAAACTTATAAAATGAATAAAAGACTTCTATCTGAAAGGTCGCATAAGCCGTAAAGCCGACACAGAAAGACGGAAGCTATTTAAGTCACAAAGAAGACTGTAGAGGTTCTA
The DNA here is from genome assembly GCA_034509755.1 of Anisodus tanguticus. Lineage (NCBI taxonomy): Eukaryota > Viridiplantae > Streptophyta > Magnoliopsida > Solanales > Solanaceae > Anisodus > Anisodus tanguticus. Next base: position 9,348,298 of record CM067553.1, on the reverse strand, counting down.
GCACTATGTGAAAAGAGGCAGAAAGGAAAAGTTACTTGTTGAAATTGGTTAATTAACAACATACAAGAAGACTCCTTATATAAGAATTTGAACTTCTTGAAATAAGGAAAGTCTCCCAATTCTTGAAATTCTCAAATGTGGCATAATATTAAGTAGTGCTGACAGTATTTATTTCACATAGTGTTAAAGGGAAAGAAAAAAAAAAAAGGGGGGGGGGGGGGGGGGGATGGGTAAACAAGAAGAAATAGCAAACATACCTAGAAACTGCATCAAGAATGATCCTTAACAATAATTACAGGGCATTGTGCATGATTTGAGCAGTAGTTGCTTACACTCCCCAGAAACATCCTGTTTAAATTTGTAATTAGTCAAAGACATGTCTCAGTAAGAAAAAGTGACCATGTATGATCCGATAACCATATAATCTAGTGAAACTACTTCTAGAATTCAGATAGGCAATAAACAGCACAATTTAAACCAAAAAAAAAAAGATCCATATCTATCTATTATAGATACTATGTTAATGGCATAAGGTACAATTTCAGAAACAAGCAGAAACGATTTGAAGCCAGAGGCAAAGAGCCCTTTCTGTAGCAGGTTGAACAGAAAATCACTTGCTTCACTCCACAACTGCACTTATGAATCTTTGATTCATTTAATTGTAGCCAGAATCTACTTTGTCTATAAAGTGAATTGTAAAGCCTTAGGAGTAGTCTAAAAAGCTTTCCTTTAGCCCTGGTTACCTTACATGTTATCCCCAATCAATAACATATGCCTGAAAATTAACGCTCATTTATATCAGCAATACTCCATTTAAAATGCTTAATTAAGTTAAAGTATCAAAAAAGTACCTTATAAAGCAACTATCATCGGTTTTAAATAAGAATCTACCACTTAAAGCAATTGCCTCCAGATGGCATCATCCATCCACTACAAACTAATGCATGTTAACTGCCTATGCCTGGATAAGAGGGAGGTGCAAATTCTAGACTGCATGAAAGACTATTTAGGACCATAGCCAATAAAGAAGAAGATACAAGGGAAAATTACACCAGTAAGAGATAGGTTGATGCGCAGGGTAAGAAGGAACGCTTCACTTTATGCCTCCTTCATAAATTTTGATCTCTAAAGTAAATTCATTCTTAACTAAGAAATCACGTGGAAATTAGGACACCGGAAAATATGGGTTTCAATTCTATCGACTATCTATTTTACCTGTACAAGCTTATATCAAATTGCCTCTTTTTTGTCATCAAGTGTCTATTGCACTACTTTGAGTTGTTGGTAATTTTTCATCAATCAAAATATTAATTAGCTACACCTCAATCTCAAACTAGTTGGGGTCAGTTGTATGAATCCCTGTAACCTTGTATTATTTGGGTCCATTTCATTCCAATACTAAATAATTTGACTTCCAAAGCAAATTAGGGGTTCTTTAAAATTAGAGGTTCTCTAAATCTCACACTAAGCACATACTGATATACCAATCAAACTAAAAGGACCCCTGGCAAAAGAACAAACTAAATGTATGTTTAACAAAAACTATATGTTAATCCCAACTAGTTGCCTCATCATGTACTAGAATAGTTATAGTTTGTAATTGCATTCTTCAAATATTCTTTTCTTGTGTTTCTGTGGGAGAGAGGGGTATAGGTCATTACTCTAGAGAGTAACATGTTAGTTTTAGAGATACATAACTAATCAAAATCTCAAATGTTTTTTTTCTAGAAAATTTATACTGGCTCCCTACAACAAAGAAAGGGATGTCTTTTGGAATCAACACGATATCATTTGTACGAGCAATAGCAGGTCAGCAGCACAAGAACAGGTTGGTACTCATGCTGTATGGACAATTTGATTCCTGTAATTGATTCATAAGAATGGAATATAACCAACTAATCATGTCTTCAACTGGCAATTTGAGGGTATGCCCTTAGGATTGCACCGCATATAAAGCACGATGTTTGCAAAAAAAAATCCTCTCTTTCACAAGTGCTAGGTTAGGAATTTTTTTTTGCAGTTGGACAGGAAAAGAATTGCAGAAGTTAAACTTATTACGTTCTTTTTCTCACTCTTTAAGGAAGAATAAAAGCAAGCAAAACTTATGCTTAACATATATGCCTTAAAGTTCAGCACAATGTTAAAAACAACTAATTTACAGCAAACCTCAACAGACATCATGATCAACTACATGCTGAATGCAAAACCATCTACACATGCCTTAGGTAAAGAGTGTCATCTAATCAGAGTAAATCAACAATAGCACCATCCCCCAGGTTGAGAAAACCTACCTTTTAATGGGACCAAAAGCACGGGAACCCATCACTAGCAAATCAGCATGCATCTCTTCAACAGCATCACAAATTTTCTCCTTTGGATCCCCAATAACTACTTGGGTCTTAACGTTTGCCTGATTCAGAAAGAACTTCTCCCCATCAATTAAAACAGAAAGATAGAACACCAATCATGATTTTTTCGATGCCATCTTTTAGCATTTCTCAGTGACTGAATTTCCAACAAATTACATCAAAGGATACAAATTGAAAGCATATTAAGCAAAACATCAATGTAAGTGCAGCAAAAAGGATGCCATAGTGGACTCATTGCTAAAGAAGGAAACTTAAAGAAAACATGAAGAATATCAGAAGCACCATTCAACACCAAGATTACTAATCCCTTCTGTTACAATTTAAACTGCACTCCTGTTATTTTGAGAAGTCACCAAAATTCTGATACCAATACATTTCTATACAAATTTCATAGTTTCTAATATAGGTATAGAAATGTATTGGTATATTAGAAATGATGTTCTAATGAACTCCATCTATATTAAACTCCGTGTCTAGTAAAATAATGTTCAGTATATAAAACGAGACGAAGTGAGCATGTAAGTTGTGTAACTTCAAGGCAACACTCATATATAGCAAATGGGAAGTGGAAGTATTAAAAAGCTCACATTTTTATTAGCACAAATATGAAGAGCATGGTCAAAAATAGCCTGTGTGATCCGTTTTTGATGTGCTTCAATCGCAGCAGTAAACGCAGGCACCTCAATATCACCTGTTAATCTCCATAATTCAGTACTAATTAACAAGAAATGCAGTCCAATCAATCAACTACCCTTTAATCCCAAATAAGTAGGGTCGACTATATCCATTCCATTCTGTTTGGGGTCATTTGATTTTGAGCTCAAAACAATTACCCATCAAGCAAAATGAATGATTAATAAGAATTGGACTTACTGAGGCCACCTGCTAATCTCCATAATTTAGTACTACTAGTTAACAAGAAATATGAACCCAAAACAATCCATCAACTAGGCATTAATCCCAAACTAATCCATTATTCAAACAATACCCATCAAGCAAAATGAAAAAAAACACAAAGGCAATAAGAAATTGGACTTAACTGGGGCCACCAAAAGGGATAGCTTTGGGATTAATACCAGCAGCAATGGACGGTGGAGATTGAACATGGAGGATAACAAATGATCCTTGTGGTTCTTGATCATTGGGTTTGAGTTTGATGTTATCAAGAGCCCAATTCAATGCGTTCATGCTCTCTTCACTGCCATCAACGGACACGATCACACACTTCAATTTTCCGGTCATCCTTGTTTTTTGTAAATTACTTGCAATTATGGAGAAATGAAACCCACTCTATTGATTGATCCTGAAATTCTTCCACTTTGTTTTCACTTCTTTTATTGCAGCAAGATTTTATTTTTTATTTTTGTGGCTGAAAAAGATAATATTATAAATAAGTTGTGCTTAAATCATTGGTGTTATTTGACTATTTAAAAACAAAAAGTTTAACAACATAGGAAGAGGTTGTAATATGGTAAATATTATATTTTATAATAATTAATATCAATTTACTATAATTAAGTAATTTAATTTTAAAAAATATATATTAACCATTTATTACGTAAAAGAAATTTATATGCAAACGCATAACGTGTATTTATTGATTTTGTTTCTTGGATGTTTGCTGAGAACTCTTTTTAATTTTATTTTTTTTTGTTCCCTTTTAACTCTACTTTTTCCTCCTGAAAATTATATAGCTTATCCAGAAGATTGAACGTGTTAATTATACATTTATAATGTTCATTAAAAAATACTGTAACAAGGGAGGGAAAAAGGGCCGCAACGATTCCTAACTAAATACTAATGAAAGCGATTTTACTATAAACATTTATCTATTGACCGCAATGTATATATAACCTTTAGATAAAATTGGCATAATTTTAGCCAAATATTTGTTTAGCTAACTAAGCCTAAAACAAATGGCATTCAAAGGCTTATCTTTTGGATCATCACTCCATCAAGAATTTTTTGAAATTTGGATGAGTTACTACTAAAATTGTGACAAGCAAAGGGTACCTAGAAGATTGGGATGACTATCATCACCATTGCTTTTGTTGCTCAGTTCTCCAAGGAATTTCCTGCAAATCGTGATTTTCTCCTTGGCTGTGTCGTGTTGTATATATTGTTCAATGTGATATTGCAGTTGATTATCCACACAAGGAAAAAATATACAGTTTTGTTCACCTATCCTTATTCACGTATATCATATTTAAATTTTGTTAAATAACTGATATACGATAAGTTATACCCCATAGAGAGGCAGGAGATGCAGGAGCAGCCAGCCGGATCGACCAACAAATGATAGGTCAGAGAGATGGGCTCATTCGACTAATCAGTGATCCCTAAGCCTACCTAACACATATGTTCCTGAAATAGGAAATTGGTTGATCGGAAAGCTAAGGCATGAGTAGGATAAGTCTTATAAGAGATATATATATACATTATGATAAACATGTATAAAGGACAACTTATAGTTATACATATTCTGAATGACAAATTAGATCATGTAATATTATTAAGCCTCATCTTAAAAAAAAATACATTAAATCATGAATGATGAAATGAAACAATAACACGTCAAATTGGAATTTCCTTTATTGCGTCCTTCCAAGTGTTTGCCCGTCAAAATAGAAGAAGAATAGTCTGTTCAAGACAAACTTTTAAAAAGTCTTTGTACGTGTACATATTCAATGCAAAGACCTAACGAAGCAAAACATGTTTTTGCCTTTCTTCTAAGGATTAAAGGTGTGTATAATTTTGCGGATTCTGCACCGCACCCGTCTTAGTTGGGGTGGGTATGGATATAACTTTAGTGGGTAGTAGGCGGGTATGGATATAACTTTAGTGGGTAGTAGGCGGGTATGGATATAACTTTAGTGGATAGTAGGCGGGTATGGATATAACTTTGGCGGGTAGTAGGCGTGTATGAGTAGGTGGTGGGTTTACAGTTATATCCACCTCATACCCGCCTGTCCCGCCCCGCCCCGCATCCAACCGCCCGCCCCAAATCCACCCGCTCGTCTTAGACCCGCCAACTATAATTTTATTTGTATAACTTTATATTTATCTAAAGCCCAAATAATTTGGCACACATAATTTTAGCAGCTCATAAACCCAATAATAATGAATTTTGAGGCAAAATATGACAGGTTGACAAAATGACAAATGAATTGATTACAAAATATGGCTGACGGGTACAGACGGGTATTGGCGGGTGGCGTATATACACTTGGGTGGTGGAGCGGGTGTGAATTTAAGAATATACCCGCCTAGGCGGATATGGATGTTGAAAATGTACCCGTCACGGGTGGCGAATGGCGGATAGGTGACGGGTACGGATGCGGGAGAGGGGTACCCGCCCCGCCCAATTGCCATCCCTACTTCTAAGTACTACTTAAACAATGTACTGTCGATAATTCATAATGAAGACAATTATGAACATTGTTTGTGGTGGGGTGGTTAGAATCCTTTCACCCTTGATCAGGTTTTGGGTTCGATGGGAATAGAAAAAAATTTATTAAGTGACAAATTCAAAAATGGGCCCTGCATTGTACAATTCGAATTTAATCAATCTCCAATATAAATATTGACACCGAATGAGAATTAAAAAAACAATGATCAATTGATGTGTGGGAGATGCATGCAACTTGCAAGTGTGTAACATGCAACTTGCAAGTGCGTAACATGCAACTTGCAAGGACAACAACTATAAGCATGGATTGTGACACTTAAAATCATTTTTTCTATCTCAAAACACTAAGAAAATGTGAATTTCCAACTGAAGTTTCTATTGGAACATCGTAAAAACTTCGAATATTCGATAGAAAGTTTGTCGAAAACATTTCTAACAAGCGTGCTTTATTACGGGCCCTGCACGTCGGAAATGTCGTTTCCACACACGTGCAATCTTAGTGTCAAGTATCGTAAATTTTGTTAATGAAAGAGATATTGGTATGTAAATGAAATGTTTGAGACATAGAATAATGGTCGGTTATTGGCTAAATAACAAGTGTTCCACGTTGGTAAATGAAAGAAGGATTGTGCGAAGTGTAAGATGGTACGGTCGAAAAAGGGCCGCGGAGCTGAGAAGGGTCGCGGCGCCGGAGCGCCGTGGCGCCTCCATTGCAGCGCCACGACGCCCCCTTGCAGCGCCGCGATGCCTGATTGGCAGTGAGCATCGTGAGTTTCTGGCTGAATTAGCGCTGCGACTCTAATGTGGCTGAGCCGCGACACTTTATTGGCAGTGACTGCTCGACGGAATCCCAAAGGTTTGGCTGTTGAGGTGGTTTTAATGGCATTGAATCCACCCAATAATAGTCATTACTTGGACCATTATGTTGCTGCATTACTTGGGGGGTAAATGTCATCCATTACATGGCAATTGAATGTCATTATGGGGCATTTGAAAGACCATCTTTCACACCTATAAATTGAGGTCTTTGGCTCAATTCTATAAAGTAACAAGTGAACATACTTACAAGTTAACAACAACACAAAGAGATCAGTTTTTCTAATAAACAATCATTCTCTTAGTAATCTTCATTATTCATGTTCTTCGCTGGGATCATTTGTGTAGGTTTTGCACATTTGATAGTTTGTTGTTTCATCTTAGGAGACTATTGTCCACACTTTCGTAAACCTATATACGGGGGCAATCTTGTCTTAAAGACAGAGAGTCATCTCTCGACTCAGCCGGTGGTGTTGTGATTATCTAATTGATTACTAAGTGTTTCAAGTGTGAACTTAATTCTCAAATGACTCTAACCATTCGGATTCTCAGTGGTTCTACAAGCAACAAGTGTGGCAGTTCATGTTCTTGTATTTCTGAATACAAGATCCAGATTTGGAGTTCCAATTCAAGAGATTGACAACTTGTTGTTGTAATCTTTGTTGTTTATCCTTTCGATCACTGTAATAGTTATTTACTATTCCAGTATGTGTTTTACATATCCAACAATTTTAAGACAAGATTGTATTAGTGTTTGAAAGATGTTGGTCGACAAGTGTGTGACCAAATCTGGCTATGGTTGTGGTTTTTTGGTTGAAGACAGTTCTGTTAACAGTGCAAATACTGTCTCTAACAATGATCGTGTTGTTGACGGTCAAAGAGTTGATTGTATCACCGCTCCCGAGAGTGGTGGAAACAAGCGCCCACGAGAGGCTAAGGATGTCAATTGGGACAAGAGGAGAAGGCTGAAGATGCTGTTCTATCTTGTAGCAGAGGGCCTATATTTATCCCAGACAAAGGATCCGAATTATGGTAAGGAGGATGTGGACACTCAGTCTAATTAAAGTGGGTCAGAATCCAAAAGGTCTAAGTTAATTTATCCTTCATTATCTATAATGTGTTTAGTTAATATCTGAATAAAAGTGTGTAAAACAAGACTGGGAATATGAAAGTGTTTTCATTAAAAACTCATATTCCCTACACTCTAAAATTAGATATTGAATATTCTTCCTTCCCGTATAAAGATTGGACTATTGTAAACAAAACTTAAAAGATCCGTTCTTGTGGGTGTAATTATTAAAAGTGCGTAAAGTATGTTCACACATACGAAGGAGATAGATCCACTGACTGTGCGAAAACTGTTAACACTCTTAAGTAAGCGTCGGGGATTTCCTTGGGTACCAATCACAAGGGAAGAAGACTAAGAGATAATGACTTATCTTAAGACGTTGAACCTGTCACCTATCTGATAGAAGATCCTTCAATTGATAGGATGATATTGGACACTCAGTCGTACAAAGGCTACGGGCGACTGGAGTGGGCCAAATTTTCAAGGTCTTAAATGATCTGAAGGCCAGAAGAAAGGCAGAAAAGTAATGGACACCTAGTGAGGTGGGCTAGAGTTTCCAGATCTTAAATGATCTGAAGGCCAAAAGAAAGGCAGAAAAGTAATGGACACTTAGCGAGGTGGGCTAGAGTTTCCAGGTCTTAAATGATCTGAAGGCCAAAATAAAGGCAGAAAAGAATTTGGACACTCAGTCTACCAAAGCAACTGGAGTGGGCCAGAGTATCCAGATCACATATGATCCGGTTACGCCCTAACCACAGGCAAGATGTTGTTCATGTGAAGCAACACCACCTCTAAAGTAGAAGGGGTTGGAGAGGTTGTCCTCAATAGGACTTCAGGGAATGAGATCACTCTAAAAGGAGGTAGTACATGTCCCAAACTTGGTTTAAGGGACGTTGTTGGTCAAGCTGGTTTGAGACTACTCCAACAGGTATGTAATAACTAAGAATGGTACAATATGTCTGTAGCTAAATGAATGATATATTTGTAATCCGTGCATCTATGCAATCATAGATTAATACACGTTAGATAGAAAGTCATTCAAATGCTAACGATGTTGAGATTGTTGCCTTCTGTCGACATAAACCCTCAAAATGAATGTGAGGTAGGCGAAGAGGCAAAATCACCTTTCCGTTCCGTCAAAGAAATAACGAAAGAAGCACCGCTCCTCTAGAACGTAGTCACACCTAAGAATCCAAGTGTGTCCACTGCCACGACGGACAGAACAATAAGAATGAAAACGAATAAGGGGAGTTATTGTGTTGGTATCATTGTCTTGGCTTACACTAAATACTGACGGTTCAAGACATCACGTTCACCGTGCAGTAAGTAAGTCCGGTGGTATTCAACTAGGAAATGTTCAAAGCGGAAGCTACCTCTCATGATTCAATATCTTTCCGTTGAAAGATTGCTGAAGTTTGGCACTCTGTGTGCACCAATTCTCTTTCAAGAGGAGATTGTTGAAAATTTGTCTTTGATGGGGGTTGCGTCCACCCATCTTTAATGACTTAAACACTCGGGTTCCGCATGTTGGAGTCTTTGGTTCTTCACACGTGCATAATCTACTAAGTGAGTAGATGACTGTAGGGCCAAGGATAGTCAAATTTCGTTAAGAAATGAAAGAGATATTGGTTCACGAAGTAAGGTGTTTGAGACATGGAAATATGGTGTGGGACAAATATACCACATCGGTGGAAAAAAAGAAGAATTATTCTTTTTATAAGCCTAAAAAATGGAGAAGGGGTTGGGACCCCAAGGGGTAATCCATGTGTTTGAAGGAGGGAGGACCTCGGTGTGCTTGGGTTTGAGGTTAGCCCCACACGCGCGCCGCCGCCGCCCGTCCGGTCCGGGCTCGGGTCTCGGGCTGCGGGCTTACGTTTTGCACTTACTACAAAATGTACAAAACGTTTCTGGCCATGAATATCCATGAATATACCTCTTAAACAACCTCTTAATACCTCTCCGCCTCCTAAACACTATAAATTGAGACCTTGCTCTTATTCGAGGGCAGTAAAAAAACAAGACAATAAAAAAAGAAAGAGAGCAGACAGAAAAAGAGAGATAACACAAGTCTTGAACAAGATCAGAAACTTTTCCTTTTTCCTCTAAAATTTCCATTCTTCAGCAAGTCGTTTCATGTTTGTTTTCTTCGTCAGAATCAACCTATTTGTTATGTAGTGTTGATTAGTTGCTGTTTTATATTGGGAGACTATTGTCCGCTAACGTAAAAGCATATATACAGGGCAATATTGTATTAAAGACAGAGTGCCATCACTCGACTCAACACAGTTGTAACAATCCAGATTTAGTATTTCTTGATTTCAGGTTATCAAGATTCAAGACTCAAGAAGCTTGCGGCAATTATAATCTTGGCTATTTGTTTATCATTTCGAACACTTGTAATATTTATTTACTTTCCGTACCGCTTTATATCCAACAGATATAGCATGCCAAGTTGGCAATTTGGCTGATTTGGTATGTCGCATCAATTTTTCTGTAATAGAAAATGATATTTTTTCGAGAGTTTGATTATTTAGTTATACGAGATTAAATTTGATGATTTTCAGATGATAAAAATAACTCTTTTTAAATAATCATCAATTTTTTTTATCATTTAATTAACTCATATTAAAAGCTTTTTGTATATATATATAAACACAATCTAATAAAATTTTTTATGAACAAGAATAAGAACATGTCAAACTTAACGCATGTACAAACATCAAAAAATAATATCACATTAAAATCTTAAATTTCTCAACATTAGATTGCCTTTCGCTTGTTAGATCAAATATTCCTTTTTCTTTTGGCTCAAAGGCCAAAACATGGTCAAAATAATTGGTTTAATGCCTAATTAATTGTAAAATATTTGCTTACAAGTCATTGAAAAGTTTATGGTAAACCATAAATGCAACTGATATAAATATAAACAAAATATTTGGTCCAACGTTAGACCTAAATAAACAAAAGTCTACATTACAAGACAAACCGGGTTCAACAGGTGAACATTCGAACTGGTAAAAAATCCGGTCGGAATATTTAGATCTCTCGATGCGTGAAGACAAAATTGTCCCTCAACCATCGATTTCTTACTCCTCCTCACAAAATTAATATTTTAAACTTTAACCCCCTACATTTATTCCCATTTTCACACTATACGCCTTATTTTAGTTTCCTTTTTCAATTTTCCCCTCGACTTTCTTTCTCTCTCTTAAAACTTAAAAAAGTCCCCTAAATTCTCTTACGGGTCAGAATCTTCTCTCTTCCAGTGACTTTATTGCCACTTTCCTCTCTCGATTTCTCCATTAATTATTTGTAATTTTGTTGATCTGGTGAATTTTAATTGATGCATGCAAAGTTTGATCTTTGTGTGTGTTGGAAGAAATTCAACTTTGTGATCGGTTAGGGTTATAGAACTCTATGAATTGGGAAGAATTAGGGTTTGGATGTGATCTAGGGTTGTGTAAATGCTCGTGGGAGGGCATCTAGGGTTTCTCTCGAGCTTGGTGGTGGCGGTTTTCGGACCGGTGTTAGGTTTTGTGGTTCGCCGGAAATGGGGGCGATCGGTGGAGAGGAGGGAAGAGATCAAGAGGCTTTTGGTTTTGGATTCAGAGGAGGGGAATATGGTTACGGTTATGGATATAGTTATGATTCTCTGAAGGAGGAGGATGTGTATGTTGAATCACCGGCATCAGCATCAACATCATCTTCTGGTTCGCGGCAATTGCAGTACCAATGTGCGGTTTGCTCTTCTCCAAGCTCTATTCGGTGCTCGCAATGTAAAGCAGTTCGTTACTGGTATGATGATTCATAACCCCAATCTCTCCTCGAAGTTCATATCATCTTTTCTTTATCTGTTCCTTCTTTCGCTGGAGTATATGATGAAACTAGTTTGAGATTAAAGGCATAGTCATGTTGGTACACTTTCTTTAGAGAGCTTAAACTAGTAAATATTAGATTAGCAACATGGATAGTGAGGGTTCATATAGCCTATCCAGCTAATTTTGGGTTTAAGCGTTGCTTTTGTTGATGTTGAAACTAGATCATTGATAGACTTGCTGGTATTGGGTGTGGATTTTAGATTTAACCATTTACTAAAAGTTGCAACCTTGTGGAAGGGGGTTTCAATTGCTTCATCCTTTTTAGTTCTGGTAGTATCAAGAAGAAAGGCATCTGATGAAAAATGGCACTTTTTGCAGTTGATGACATAGTTTAAGTTTTATTATTGGCCTGCAGTTCTTCTAATGTAGACTTTCTTGTGTTACACTAGAATCAAATGGGTACAAATGAGCTGGTGACCATTTTGTGACATCGCATAAAATGAGCTAATGAAGGTCTTTTCTCTGTGACCGACTGCTATTGAATCTCTTAGACAATACCAAGAAAGTGACATATTGCTGTTCATTCTGATTCATCTTTATACATTAATAATGGTTAACTAGTATGGGTGAAATTAATGGTTACCAAGAAATAAATTCATTCTCTTTTGTGATGAGTGGTAGAATCATTGCTGATCTAGAATTGGAAAATATTTTTCTTTCATATCTTTTGTTTCCTCATCCCTCTCTTTATTATTAGATGAATTGCCACAGGAACTAACTTAAGATTGAAGATATCATTTGTCTATCTTCATGCTACATTATTGTATAGGCGAATTAATATGTATCAGCGGAGCAACGTTTAAGCTAGGTTCATTACGATTTGGAGTAATCCTCTCATTGACAGGTCATTTTACAAGAATATTGAATTCAATAAGCTGACAGGTCAGTTTACAAAAATGGTTTCAAGACTTTTACTAGTTTGCTAGCTTTTACTACCCTTAAAGAGTTTTTGCTCTAATCTCTTCCACATGTATAATGGAGTTGATCCTATTTTATGCCATGTAGGGAAGTGGAGTTACGAGAGGACATTTGTTAAGGCTCTTTGATGTTGTAGTGGCTAGCCCCTTAGTGCACTGCCCCTTTTCAATGTATTGATCCAACTCTTTTAATAATAGTGCTTACAGAAAGTTAGTAATAAGAGTTGCCTGTTCAAAATAAGTTAGTAATAAGAGTAGAAATCTAAAGCACCTAATTCATGTTTAGGTCCTAACTTTATAAGTTGAAATATATACATCCCATTTAAGATGGATTTATGTAATATTTATGTCTTTAACATGATTATGAAATGCAACAAGAATACAATTCCGGGATGAGATTAGAGGACAGACATCATTTAAATTTGAGTCATTTCACGGATTTGGAATTTTGAAATTTAAATGTATAGAGGTAAGTTCTGTTTCATTATTAATTTAGAAGTGCTTCAAACATTTGGAACTTTGCAGCTAAATTTGGATGAGGATGAGGTGAAAGTATTTCCTACTAAATTTGGGAGGATGAGGTATCAGATGTGGATCTCGCCTTTTACCCTTGTGTTCGTTGGTTCATAGACCTTTTGCTTCTCCATGAATGATTATTATGGTCTCGATATTTCCTTTTCTTTTGTAACATAAGTCTTCTCTTAGTAACCCGGCATCCATATCCGTAATTCTATTAGCAGTCCTAAGCAGCCGAGAACATGTAACTAGGTTCCAACATTTGAGAAGATTTTCTAGTGTTCTGCCTCAAACATTTTAACTTCATCTTTGTGTTCTATTACTTCTGTTTGCTTTCCTTGTTCAGATTACTGCTATTAATCATTGGAGAAAGCTTCATGTGGATAATCCTGCATTATTTCTTCTTCTTTTGTCCTTTAGTTGCTTTCTTTTTGGGTGGGGTGGTGGAGGAAGATATTGTTTTTACAGTTGAGAAGACAATTTTTGGATGAGCATCTATATTGATGCTAATGGCGGTGTTTACATCTTTGCTCTTACTTTAGTGGTTTCGAGAAATAAATTTGTCGAAATTCGAAAGAGGTTATGCTGATATTTCTTGCATTATTAGTACTATATGCTAAAGATACCACTTGCATGTTAGGTGTCTTGTCTCTTTTCTGATAGCTCTAAAACACTCACATCTACATCTCTAATATTCCTATATTTTGTACTCATGTCAGCTATGCAAATGTCAAATGTCAAATCCTTCATTGGAGACAAGGTCACAAGGATGAATGCCGTCCAGTTAGCAACTTGGATCAACACAGTGATGTTGAGGCGAAATCTCATCTGAAGGCATATAAGCAGGAACCAAATGGAAGTCATCTTAAGAGCACTGAGGTTGAAGGGAGACATTCTTCAGAATCAGGCGATTCTTCCCCAGAAGAAGATGCACTTTTGAGATCCAAACACTCTGCAACATCTAATGGAAAGCATGACATAGTTGGACGGAGTCTGACAGAAACAAAAAGTCCCAAGTTGAACTCCAGTGTCGTGCTTCACTCATCTGAACATTTGGACCTCACTACTTCTAGTGAATCTTCTGTTGATCATTCTGCTTCTGACAGTCATAGGTATGCTGTTACTGATACAATTAAGATTCAGACTATACATTCCAAGGTTGATAGATTTAAGCCATCCTACTCAGAGCAACCCCAACTGGTATGCACAGCAGATAATGATTCCACGTCACCAAGTCTAGCATTCATGGGGATGCTCAGTCTAAATATTCGACATCAACAAGTTCAAGCATTGATGACTCCAGTAAATCTTCATTGACAGAGTCTTCTACACCCTCATCTGGTTTTTGGGAAGGAGCAGTTCTTTCTACTAGATCTAGGATTGGTTCACTTGATAGCACTGCAAGTTCTCCTTCCAGAAATGCTTGCGACATCAAGATTTCAGATTCTCAATCAACTTCATATGCTAGACCTCTTATTGCTGGGGTAGGCGACCAAGGATCCAACTCAAAAAAGAATCTGGAAAATCCAAACCAAATTATAGCGGAAGTGCGGAAACCAGTCAATCGAGCTGAATCAAGATTTGAAGTTAAAGATGAGACAGAAAGTAGGAGGTCATCAGCTTCACACTATGTAACTTCAAATCAGGTTGATGTGCATGACTCCCGTGATAAATGCACATTGCCCTCTGGGTAAGGTAGATACTCCTCATCTAGTGCTTCTGGTAATATAAAGAATCATGATGGCTTAAAAGTTAGTAGCTTGCCATCCTCAAGCCCCAACAAGTCACATCGTGGTGTTGAAGGCTCGACCAGTTTTCTACAAATGCCAAAAGATAGACAAAAAGAATCTTCTCCTGCCAGAATTTCTGGTAATATCTCTTCTACCAATGGGAGGCATGATATTCATAATGTGAAGTCAGCAAAGATTGATAGCACTCAAGTGGTTAGTGCCTGTTCTGCAGAGTCTAGTGTTCCTTTACCAAATGCAAAGAATGGCTTGAAGTCATCAGTTTTGAAAGTTGTTGACCAGTTCAGGGGTTCAAAGCCGACACGGCTCAATTCTCCAGAGGATGAGTATGAGGGCATCGGAAGATATGGTAACAAGGTATGCATTTCTAGCTTATCTGTGATTTTCACCTGTAATCATAAGATTATAGAACACTGTATTCATCAGATATGTTTCTTTTCAGGGTCTTTTTCCATATGAAAATTTTGTGAAGCTTCATAACTGGAAGAATGAATTGCGGCCATTTGGCCTTGTAAATTGTGGTAACAGGTATGTGGCATGAGAGTGAGCTGGTTTTACTATGTAATTTAGAAAGCCTAGTTGTTTTGGACTAATTCAACCTCGTATAACTTTCTTATCCACGCGTGTTTTGAATTATTAAGGGATTTGGATTTTGTTTCGTTACATTCCGGTTAGTTACATCACTTATTGAAGTCTCCGAACATGCATTCCCTTTTAAGAGTAAAACTTTATCAGCCATTGGCTGTTAAATACCAAGAAATTTGGTGATTTACTGCGAGGTACAAGATATATTGTGGCTTTTTTTTAAAATTTTGTATTGTTATATTAATGGATTTCTTTTACGAGTAACGCTTTACATGATGATTGACAGTGTGATGTTCAAGGGCCTTGTCTGCTGAGATAATCATTGCATAAATTTATGATTTTCTTTTGATAAGTAATGTGGAGCTTTATGAAATTAATTGGCAGGACAACTTTAGGGATCAAGAAGCAATTTTTAGTGATTGCATGAAATGAATTGGTAAACTTGTGTTGGAACCAGCAGACAAATTCCTGAGTTGAAGAGTCCTTTGTTGTAATTATCTGCTTACTGCAGTTAGCTTTGTCTCTTTCGATTAATAACTCTTATGCGTTGTTGTTCTAAAAGAGAGGATGTTGTGGGCCAAAAAATAGACCTGGAATTTATGGTGTTTTAAGTCCTCTTTAAACACGAAGATTGATTGGCTTCAATGAAAATAACATTGCGAAAAGACGAGAAGGGAATCAGATATTAATTGACTTCTGTAGAGGCTCTAGTCAAGATTTGATGGCCAAATATTCAAATTTCTTGCTGTCCTATTTTCCTATATTTTGCTGCCCAGTGATGTCTCAACTAGAAGATGGAAATTCTAATATGTTGCTGTTATTTGGCTATTCCCTCGTAATTGCAATTCTGAAGCTTGCTATGTGTAGGATATTCATCAAAATCTCAAAATGTGCATCTCTTCATGCCTAATTTTTTCTTTCTGCATTGTGCTGCAGCTGCTACGCCAATGCTGTCCTTCAGTGTCTGCCATTTACTCCACCGCTAACTTCCTATTTTCTTCAAGGGCTCCACTCTAAAACATGTATGTCCACTTTTGTTTGTTAGATTTATTTTAAAAAATAAATCACTCGTAAGCCCTAAATGAAATTAAACTCACCAGTTTTCCCTTTCTTTATATGCTATCAGGTGAAAAGAAAGGGTGGTGCTTCATGTGTGAATTCGAAAGTCTAGTTCTAAAAGCAAAGGATGGGAACTCTCCCCTATCTCCTAGTAATATAATTTCCCATCTCGAAAGCATCGGGAGCAGTCTTTGTAATGGTAGAGAAGAAACTGCACATGGATTTCTTAGGTATGTTTTCTGTATTTGTGGAGCCTGTAAATGTGCAAGTATCTTTTGAAGTTCTAAGTTAGTTTACGTCTGTTTTCCAAACTCAATAGGTATGTTATCGACACAATGCAATCCATTTGCTTGAAGGAAGCTGGGGTTACTGCGCCTGGCTCTTTTGAAGAAGAAACGAGTCTAGTGGGGCTTACATTTGGGGGCTATCTTCGTTCAAAGGTAACTGCTGACTTTTAATAGTCGTTAAATGTAAGCTCAATATTTCTTGAGAAACTTCTATACTGATTTCTGAAATTCATCTGGAAGATTGAGTGCATGAGGTGCGGGGGCAAATCCGAGAGGCAAGAGAGAATGATGGATCTTACTGTTGAAATAGACGGAGATATAGGCACCTTGGAGGAAGCTTTAAAACAATTTACTCATACTGAGACTCTAGATGGTGAAAACAAGTACCGATGTGGCAGGTTAGATCCAATTGTCTCATACTTCTTTATTTTATTGTGTGTTTAAGGTTAAGGTGAAGCTGTGTTTCCTTTTGCTGCTTAAAAAAAACCCGGACAGTACCCTTCAGTGCCTTCACCCACCTGACCCTCTACCCCAGCCAAAAAAGGGGAAAAAGGAACCCCGAATAACCATTGTAAATAGGAGGTAAATAAATTTAGCGCTAGTCCTTAGAAGCAACTGGAATATGTTACCCTCCGTTTCTTTTACTTCATATTTTATTTGAGGGTTAACTGGGTTGATTAAAATTTCATTGAATTGTTTGTTGTTTGTTTCTGCCCATTTTGGAAAATATGATGCTATACCCAAATCCTTCCATCTCTCTCTGGAGAAAAATGATTATAATATTATAAGGTCTTCTGATTTAGCTTTGACAATTTGCTGACAAATTGTTTAGTACCACATCTTCACTTCTAAAATATCCAGTAGTGCACAAACAGTATGAAATTTCTGTGCAATGGCAATTTGTCTGGTTACGAGCAGATTGTTTGACTCTTGTGCATGCATGCCATTTTCATTGAAATGCTGAAGTAAAATAGATTTGGAGCACATATTCGGACTGAAATTTTGGTGTATCTTTCAGATGTAAGTCGTATGAGAAGGCCAAGAAAAAGTTGAAAGTGCTGGAGGCTCCTAATGTCCTCACTATCGCCTTAGAGAGATTTCAGGTACTGTTTTGAATGAAGTTGTCTCCTTCAGTATTTGATATTGATCCAAGGAAATGTTTCCTCGTATCTTCATTTTGTTTCCAAGTGCCCACTCTCTGTAGTTTTGCAGCCAGGTAAATTTGGGAAGCTAAACAAGACAATTAAATTCCCAGACATTCTGAACCTGGCACCATATATGAGTGGGACAAGTGATAAGTCACCAGTTTACCAGCTTTATGGAGTCGTGGTTCACCTGGACGTAATGAATGCTGCATTTTCTGGTCACTACGTGTGTTATGTGAGGAACTTTCAGAATAAGTGGTACAAAGTTGATTGTTCGGTATGTCACCCATAATTCACATTTTAAAGCTTATGTTCTACGGATCTCCTTTTATCGTCTGAATTTCTCCTATTGCTTGGATAGTTTAGTTCTTACTTCTGGGCTTTTAGGTAATGGCAAGTTTATGAGGAATTAGGCATTGTTATGACAAAGTAGTTGTCCCTTTCTGCTTGGAGCTACTAAAAGTGCTTCTGATGTGCATTAATGAGTTCTATGATGCTGCTCGACTCTGCTTCATGCATTGTTGTCACACAGCATGATGGTTTTGAGGTTTTGATATGGTTTATCATCTTTGTAGGTAAAATCTGTGGAACTTGAAAGAGTCTTATCGAAGGGAGCATACATGCTTCTCTATTCACGGTAAAATTATAGACGCGTCTCCTTCTAGTCAAGGGTATGCATTCCTCAATCCTTGTAGGTTGTAGCTGACATTTTCCTTTTTCTTTTTCAAGGTGCTCTCCACGGGCCCCGAGAATAATGAGTTTGACAATTCCTCGCGATCCAAGGAGATCAAAGCAATTGACTTGTAAATCGAGACCCGATACAAGAAGTCCATGGGACTCTTCTCATGGCGATTCAGCTGGTCAAACTTGCAACGAATGTTCTTTATCCTATTCATACAAGTGTCAGTCCGAGTAGATCAATATTTGAGGATGACTCTTCAAGTAAACAATCCTCTTTTCTTCTCTGAGCTTTGTTCTTGCAGCACAGACAGCACTAACAGGGATTCGATGAGCAAGGATGACTTAAATATTGATATATTTGGCGAGTCTGGAAGCTGTTGGAAGAGGAGTTCATCTGATTCTGACACATCATCATCCTCATCTTCTCCTTCCCCTCTGTACTCGAGGCATTCGCCCCTTGCTGATTTGGACCGTTATGCTTCTCTGCGCATGAAGAGACCAGTTGGTCGGATCAAGATGGAACAATGCCAAACTCGGCCAAAGCTTATGTGGACTAAGATGGGGGGCGGGTCAAGATGTGTTATATGATGGGTCATAACCCAACTTGACCCATTACTTTTACAAATTCCGAACTTACCTTCTATAATGTTATTTTATTTTGTATGATATTTGATTTTTTCATATCTTTATTTTTAAAAATAAGAATAATATATTTTTTTTCATTTTTTATAAAAGCAAAATAAATATATAAAATAATGAGTGGCCGGGCAGGGGCTAGTGGGTGAGAGGGGGAAGGAATCAATTTTTTCTCATTTTTATAAAAAGTATAAATGTAAAATAAATATATATAATAGAAAATTTGTGTGTGTGTGGCGGGGGGGAGTTAAGATTTTTTTTTTTTTAATAATTTTTTTATGAAAGTAAAAAATTATGAAATAGAAATTTAAGGATGGGGTAGGGCATGGGGGGAGGAGGTAAGAAAAAAAATCATATTTTTTATAATTTTTTTTATAAAAGTAAAAAGAATATGAAATATAAATTTGAGGATGGGGTGGGAGTAGGGGGGAGGTAAGAAAAAAATTCAGATTTTTTATAAAAGTAAAAAAAAAAAATGAAATAGAGATGAGAAAAAACTTCATATTTTTTATAAAAGTAAAAAAAAAATGAAATAAAAATTTGAGGATAGGGTAGGGTACAATGGGTGGGGTGGAGGGGGTAGTTGTTGGATGGGGGAGGTAATGAAATTTTTATAAATTAATTATAAAGTAAAAAAATATAAAGTAGAAATTTGACAATGGGGTAGGGCGGGAGGTGGGGGGTAGATGGAGTAGAGGTGGGGTGGAGTAGGCAAGGTGGGGGGCAGAGATGTGAGGGTGGGGTTGGTGTAGGGGAGGGGTAGGGTGGATGGATAGTGTGGTGGGTGATTTTATTGTTCCGAAATAATAAAGAAATTTTTAAATAATTATTTATTAATAAAAATCTTAATCTAGAGTGGAACCTAATCGTTAAGATTGAGCATTTTCATGGTTCAAATTTGGGCATTTTGGCTGTTGATTTATGATGGGTTAACTTGAGTTAGCCCAACTCATCATCAAAATCATTCTTGTCCAAACCCATGAAACTTTGGGCGGATCATTTGAGTTTGGGTTAATTTTACCATCTCTAATTATAACATTTGCTTTTGGCTGTGGTCAAAACAAGAAGGGGCCATAATTTTGTCACTCTCTTCCCCTTTTAATATAATCTATGTCCATTTCCTGCAATTGGATATCCACTTGGTTTGTTTGCAGTTGCACTGTTTACCTTATTTGAGGTGACGCTGTAAATTTTATCCCTCTCAGCCAAGCTATTTGGGGCACGTTTGGTTAGCATTGGAAAAATAATCGGGGTATAAAATAAATGCATTGTTTATCAGATGCAAACTTGGTATAAAAATAAATCTCAGAAAAGATACTACATACATATTGACTTGAAGTAAAAGATGGTACGATTTCTAAAGCGAAACTCAAAGAATCAAACTAAATGATAAATATGGAAGTGAAATTACAAGGAAATAAAGGATGGAAGGAAAGAAATCCACAACCAACCAATGGTATATATTAAACCAATGACCTCAAATGGATTAATCTATCAAAGCACATGTCCTATAAGAGATTGATTCCACAAGTGAGCATGATCATATGTGAATAAGAGCAAGGTTCATCACAACCAAGCAGTTACACTACTAAAGCTATCATTAATCACTAGACTAGACTAAACACTAACATAACACTCATATGAGTTCAACATCATAATTCAAGCTAAGGATGAAATAAGACTAAGGATCCTATTTATAGGGTTTCTTATAACAAACTAGGCCTGAAAGTGATCATAGTCTTCAAATTGTAATTATAACCCAAATTGGGGTCTTCAAGCCTCTTTCAATTCTAACCACTTTTTGTAGTGGCCTCTAATTCCATGTGTGTCGCCTCCAATTCCATGCTCTTCTCTTTCCCTTCATTCCAAGCAATAATCCATACGATGTACACCCTTATGGCTTGCTTTTCAGTGGCCTCCAAAGCTCTATCTTCATCATCAAAGGACATACAACAACAACATACCCAGTGAAATCTCACAATGTGTGTCTAGGGAGGGTATAGTGTACACAGACCTTATCAAATGACAAGTGGCATGGAAATACACGTTCAAAGCTTTACCACAAATCTTAGCCCTCATAAGTGCCTGTGAACTTCCTAAGATCATATAAAAAGATCTACTCTACTATCCTCCTTGTTCAAAGTTTTCTGACCTGTAGAGAGCACAATCATTACATATAGAGCTAAAGGGTGTCTGGTTGCTAGTCAGGAAGGGAGTTATTCAAGTATTAAAATTAAAATAGTTATATGATGTTTGTCAGGTTTTTAGTTGTTTTATATAAAATTCAGCACATCGATTTTGATATTTGGTTATTATTTATAATTCACATAAATAAAATATGTATAAGTTTATGAGTTAGTTTATGTATTACTGTATGCGGGGTGTAAAATAAAATAACTAATACATGAATAACTAAAATTTGCATAACTATATCCTACGTAACTATTCCTTGCCTATAAATCTATGTATAACTAATACATTCGTAACTATAATCAACGACGAAACAACCCCCAAGTGAGGAGGGGAATTGTCAAAGGGAAGAACACATGGGGAGGAGGTCCAGTTCAACTTCAACCACTTTGGTTCACCTCACATAGACGATTTTGTATTAGGCCCTACAAAGAAAGTAGACATATAGATGATTTTTGACATGATGGGCCAAGTGAGTGGATAAGAAGAGAAAAAACAAACAACTTGGCAGAGCATTAATAATGTTACCTACATTGTCTCCGGGCATAGCTTGATCGTAAATGAGGAAAATTTAAAATTCAGCTGGAGGTCTGCAGCGTGGGTTCGAATTCTAGTGGGAATAATTTGCTCTTTTCTGAGATAGGATCTTGTAGGTGATATCAGTTGCTCTGTTCTCAAACACTTGTATAATGTCATCCACACAGTGCACTTTGGTTATACTTGTCAACTTTGACCCCTTAATTAAGCCTCATATACCAAACTTGAAACTTTGACTCCAACGTATTAATTGTATAATGTCAGAATGCACATGTCTAACTTAGAAGTTAGGCGTTTAATAAATTCTGTATCCGTAACTAAATCCTGTTGTCATGATGTTAAGTAAACATTTAAAATGGATAGCGGGATACGGAGGAAAAACTTATATATGTCAGGTGTCTATACTGAACTAATGAATGCATGTGTTTGAAATTATTATCAGTCTACTGCGGTTAATTAGTTCATATATATATTTTCAGTTCATCTTGACAAAAACATGAAGAATTATAAATAATAATATCTGGATGGAAATATTTATTCCACACCCCCTCTTTTAGCCCACGTGAACCGAATTTTGGTAAGGAGAGGGTGTAATAAATTTTCAGGTTTATAGTGGTGGTAATTCTTAGAAGTAATTATGCGATATTCCCATAATTACTTCTCCTTTATTATAATAGATTTGTAATATATTGTAATTAATATATTTATAATTAGTATCTCTTATATTAGGTAGGGAAGATTAGTCTTCCATGATTCAAGCCTAGGGTTATTGTATATATTTGTATCTTTGGAATAAGATCAACCAAAGAATTATTTCCTATATGGTATCAAGAGCCAAAGATCTCTTAACCTAATTTCTCTTCTCCTTACCGAATTTTCTTCTCCCTTTTTCCTTAACTTTTTCGGCCACTTAGCACTTGGGATTTTTAACTTACTCCTAAACCTAAACCTATTCTAAAACATAAGCCGAATTGGAATAACACTTAGGATTTTTAACTTACTGAAATCCTAAACCTAAACCTATTCTAAAACATAAGTCAACCACTACCCCTCCCAAAAACCCATCTCGGCTTATTCATCTCCAAAATCCTACCACACACAAAGGTCTATTCTCTTCACACCACTCAACACATCCCAATACTTCCTCTCTTCTCTACTTTTTGATTTCGTGTGGAACACATGGCCGGAAAACAAATCTTTCATCCCGCTCTTGACGTTAATAACGTCAAGAACTTTATCTCCATCACACTTGAAATGAAAAAAGGGCATTATACCTCATGGGCAGAACTATTCAAAATTCACTGCCGCGCTTATGAAGTGATTGACCATATTCTTCCATCTGAGTCACCGTCGGATTCCACTACGGTGTATAAGAAATTATGGTCTCGATTAGATGCTATTGTCCTTCAATGGATTTATGACACTATTTCGAATGATCTTCTTCATACCATCTTACAACCCAATTCTACGGCTCAAAAGGCGTGGAAAAGATTAGAAAATATTTTTCAAGATACAAAATGTCTAGGGCCATTTATCTTAAACACCAATTTACAAATATTAATTTGGATGATTTTTCAAACATCTCAGCCTATTGTCAAGAATTGAAAGTAGTTGCGGACCAACTGTCCAAAGTTGGTTCGCCCGTGACGGATCAAAGGTTGGTACTTCAATTGATTGCGGGGTTGAATGAGCAATATGATGGTGTTGCTACGTTCATTCAGCAAAGTAATCCATTACCTCCTTTTTTATGAGGCCCGTTCAAGATTAATTATTGAGGAAACAAGGAAATCAAAGCAGGCATCCTCGGGAGCAACCACCGTCGGTATCGCTCTCGTCTCCACCAACTTTTCTTCTAATGATTTGGAACCCCAAAATTATGGTTGGGGAGGGGGGGGGGACATGGTAATCGTTCTAATAATGGTAAAAAATGGTGTTCAAATCGCAATAATAAAGGAAAAAATAATGGTGGAAAGGGACGGGGCGGGGGCCAACCCGTTGGCGCGAATAGCCAGCCCGGGCAGTGGCGGACTGGCCGCAGTGGGCAGCAGTGGCGGACAGTGGGGTCAGTACCCATCGTGGGCCTGGGCCCCACATTGGGTTGCCTCGCCGACGTCTTCATCGGCCCGGCCTCCTCCTGCTTCAAATCGCCAGCCTGGTCTTCTCGGATCCCATCCAGAACATGCATTTGCAGTTCAGGCACCATCTCTGTCGGATATGCACCCATGGATATTGAAAAGCCATAAGTCACATGAATCTAAATATTCCAGATGAATCGTGGTACATGGATACAGGGGCGACGTCACACATGACGGCATCTCAAGGTAATCTTTCGTCTTATTTTAATACGAGCGGTAATAAAAATATTATTATCGACAGTGGGCAGAAAGATCCAATTCGTGGTATTGGTCAGGTAAAACTACCATCTCCTCACCCACATTTACACTTAAAAAATGTCTTACATGCACCACAACTGATTAAAAACTTGATCTCTGTTAGACGTTTTACCACTGACAATAATGTTTCTGTGAATTTTGATCCGTTTGGTTTTTCTGTGAAGGATTTTTAGACGGGGATGCCGCTCATGAGATGTAATAACAGGGGGATTTATATCCCATCACTTATGTTTCCATCAATTGCAGGGTCACACCTTCCACCTTTGCGGCCATCTCTCCTAGTATATGGCACAATAGGTTGGGACATCCAAGAGCACCAGTTTTTAATCAATTTAGGAAGAATAATTTGATTTTCTGTAATAGAACTTTGGACTCTTCTGTTTGCCAAACCTGTGTGTTTGGTAAACATGTTAAACTTCCATTTTCTGCGTCTACTACTACTACTACTATTATGCCATTTGATATTTTGGATTGTGATCTGTGGACATCACCCGTTTTAAGTGTTGCACGTCATAAGTACTATTTACTCATTCTTGATGATTTTTCAAATTTTTTGTGGACCTTTCCCTTAGGACAGAAATCACAAACGTATAACATTTTAAAATAATTTTGTGTGTTTATCAAAACTCTGTTTGGCAAAACCATTAAATGTTTTCAATGTGATAATGTGGAGAAATATATAAATGCCCAATTTTAGAATTTTTGTCTCCAAAATGGGACGTCTATCCGTATTTCATGTCCACATACATCTTCTCAAAATGGGAAATCTGAAAGAAAGATTCGCACAATCAACAATATGACTCGCTCTATCCTTGTGCATTCGTCCACACCACCAAATTTTTGGCACCATGCTCTCCAAATGGCTACATATCTCTTAAATATTCTTCCTAGTAAACTAATCTCTAATGTATCACCTACCTAGGTATTGTACAACCGCATCCCTTCGGTTACACATTTATGAGTTTTTGGGTGTTTGTGTTATCCATTGTTTCCGTCCACCGCCATTCATAAACTTCAAGCTCGGTCTACTCATTGCGTATTTTTGGGGTATCCACAGAATCATAGGGGATATAAATGTTTTGATATGTCAACATGCAAAATTATTATATCTCGTCATGTCATATTTGACGAATCAACTTTCCCGTTTGCAACATCTCGGGCGGCATCCTCACATTCATATGATTTTCTGGATGACAACATTCATCCAATTTTGAGGTATCATCTCAACTATCAAATTAATAATGTAGGACCCTCACTAAACCCTACACCGTCACCCCACCCCCTTCTCATAATACTTTGGCCCAGCCCAGTACCAGGCCCACTACTTTGGCCCCAAATATCAAGATTCCCCTACCCATTGCTTCGGCCCAAAACCCCAACACTACCCAAGCATCCGAAGGCCCAACTCCTCAACGGACCATGGAAACCCGTGCCATGCGCGGTATTTTTTGGCCTAAACACCAATTTAACCTCACCACCTCAGTCTAACCCTCACCAATTCCAAAAAATCTCAAAGCTGTCGTATCACACCCGAATTGGAAGGCTGCCATATTAGATGAATTTACTGCTCTTATTCAAAATAAGATGTGGGATTTGGTACCACATCCATCTAATGTGAACATAATTCGCTTTATGTGGATTTTTTGCCATAAAAAGAATTCTGATGGTTCTTTCGCGAGATACAAAGCTCATCTTGTTGGTGATGACAGGTCTCAGCAGGTGGGAGTCGATTGTGGAGAAACATTCAGTCCGGTAGTGAAACCTACAATTATCAGGACTGTTCTTAGCCTGGCACTGTCTAAATCATGGTCCGTTCATCAGTTGGATGTCAAGAATGCATTTTTACATGGCCACTTACAGGAAACGGTATACATACATCAGCCATTGGGATTTTGCGATCTTGCCCGTCCAGATCACGTTTGCCTATTGAGGAAATCCTTATATGGTCTGAAACAAGCCCCTCATGCATGGTATAACAAGTTTGCCGGATTTATTTCCAAATTGGGATCCCCTCACAACAAGTCTGATCAGTCCATTTTTATTTATCGGAAGGGCACTAATATGGCTTATATACTTTTGTATGTTGATGACGTTATCCTCACTGCATCCTCAACTTCACTCCGTCAGTCTATTATGTCCCTTCTTGCAGCAAAATTTGCAATGAAGGATTTAGGCCCGTTGAATTATTTTCTTTGCATTGCTGTAACTCACTATGCAAGTGGTCTATTTCTCAGTCAAAAGAAATATGCCGAGGAGATACTTGACAAAGCAATGATGTCTTCATGCAAACCTTCACATACTCCGGTCGACACAAAGGCAAACTTGAGCAACGGTTCAGGTACTCCATATAGTGACCCCACACATTACCGCAGCCTGGATGGAGCATTGCAGTATCTCACGTTTACGAGGCCTGATATTTCCTATGCGATCCAGCAAGTCTGTTTACACATGCATGATCCGAAGGAAGAACATATGGGGGCTCTCAAGAGAATTCTGCGGTATGTTAAGGGTATTCTTCATTTCGGACTTTATCTGTATAAGTCCTCCATCTCGAGTCTTTCTGCCTACACTGATGTGGATTGGGGCGGCTGCCCGGACACACGTCGTTCCACTTTCGGCTATTGTGTATTCTTGGGTGATAATCTCGTCTCATGGTCATCCAAACGTCAGTCCACACTATCTCGATCGAGTGTAGAGGCAGAATACGAGGGGTGGCCAATGTTGTTGTTGAATCCTGTTGGCTTCGTAATCTACTACTAGAGCTACATTGTCCGATTAAAAAGGCAACCGTGGTTTATTATGACAATGTGAGTGTGATCTACTTGTTAGGGGAATCTTTGTTGTTCGGACTTTTCAAAATTAACGGCGGGTGCGTCGGATGCTTCCAATCCGACACATGTATGTCAACATTTTTGGAGAGCCTGAGCAACGTAGGCAGGAATTGAAGGAAGGAATCAGATGCATTTAATTGTTGTGTAGGCCTGATGCTGACAGTGATCTACTCTCCACGTGATGAAATTAGCTTCTCTACACTCAATTAATTACATGTTTACAAATGCACCTAGACAAACTCATGTTTATGTGTCATCCTTCCCGCCCCCGTTCTCCATATAGTGATAAGTATACTTTGATGAACTCTTTTTCATTAACTGATGCCTCCCTCCTTTGCCAGACTTTTGAAGAAGCTGATACTAAGCATGACGGAAATGGATATCATGTTTGTTCGGGAAAAAGTTGCTCGCGGTCAAGTCCGCGTTCTCCACGTCCCTTCCCGTTATCAGATAGCTGACATCTTCACCAAAGGTCTTCCGCGCGTACTTTTCGATGACTTCAGGGACAGTCTCAACATCCGCGAACCTCCAGCTAAGACTGCGGGGGACTCTTAGAGTAATTATGGGGATATCCCATAATTACTTCTCCTTTATTATAATAGATTTATAATATATTGTAATTAATATATTTGTAATTAGTATCTCTTATATTAGGTAAGAAAGATTAGTCTTCCATGATTCAAGCCTATCGTTATTGTATATATTTATATCTTTGGAATAAGATCAAGCAAGGAATTATTTCCTACACTAATTTTACTCACCACTTTAAAGTTCTTTATCGAATATTCATATTCTTTTACATTGCATCAGAGCAATATTCAATTTCACAATCATTCATTGAGGTAGAAAATAAAAAAAAATCAGAAATTCTAACAAGATATTCTTTTTAAAAAAGTGATGCTAACATGCAATATTTATGACTCAGTAAGAGGATTCAATAATGTATAGATATACAAAGAATATATTTTACCTTATTCATGCATTATAATTTTTCACGAAGGTAATTTAATAATATTCCATCCTTGGCTCAACCCATCTTTTCACTTATTCTAAGTTATGGCTCTGAACTGCCTCTCTCAATTCAGCTCGTCAAACTACTTGGTGAATATATTTCTATATATTCATCGTATATTCTATAATATTCTGTAATTAATATTTTAGAAACTTTGTAGGGTACTCCAATTTCTGACACAAAAATGATTCTGCAGTTGATTAATGGTTTATCGAAAGGTGAATACGACACACTTGCAACGATGATCCAACAGGCGGTAGGCCTATCCCCTACCGAATTTCAACAAAGTGCGGTTCCAATTGCTATTAGAGGAGACGAGACGAGCTAAACAAGCCCCCAAGGTTTGGTATGAGAGGTTTGTTACATACATCATACAAATCGGGTTCGTGTGCAGCAAGAGTGATCATTCAC
Organism: Anisodus tanguticus; assembly: GCA_034509755.1. Lineage (NCBI taxonomy): Eukaryota > Viridiplantae > Streptophyta > Magnoliopsida > Solanales > Solanaceae > Anisodus > Anisodus tanguticus. The sequence continues at coordinate 9,319,809 of CM067553.1, read as the reverse complement.
TATTTATTTTTCATCGAGGTACTGACACGACTTACCTTCTTTTATATGTGGATGATATTGTTATGACAGCTTCTTCTGATGCACTGAAACATGAGATCATTGCCCTGCTCAAATCCGAATTTGCTATGACATATTTGGGCAAGTTGAGTTATTTTTTGGGGATATCAGTGACCAGATCAGAACATATCATGTTCTTATGTCAGCGTAAGTATGCAGATGAAATTGTCTACCGGGCTAAAATGGTCAACTGCAAGATCATGTCCACTCATGTCGACTCAAAGTCAAAATTCATTGCAGAATTTACGGTGAATATATGAAAATATATTCACTATCACTACTCTATATTTTTCTTTTGATAAAAGTCTATCGAGCTAAGTTTTCTGTCACACTCATTAATAACCTATTGAGTTAATTTCTTTACATAGCTATATGATCCTCTTTTCTTTATCTTACTCCATAGCCTGGTGAGTCTTTTATACTAGTCGCATTCTTCAACTTCCTGAGCCACTTCAATCTTCTAAAAAAGAAAACTAATAGATAAAAATAATAAAGAGAAAATACAAAACATAAAATTAAAAGTAAAAAATCTAATTCATGCATAAAACTCTAAAGAAAATTTACACGTGTCAGATAATATTACAAAATGCACATGTCTTACATTGGTCGCTGCAAATACATTTATAATAATTCGAAGTTAGACTTCCCTAGCTAATTTTAATCGACTACACCATTGGTACATAATATCATGACCTTATATATATGTTAAATTTCCACAATTCTTGAGATACCTATACGGCCAATTAACTCATGGTAAAACATTGTCACAGAGCATGTAAGTTACTTTTGACCGAAATCAAATTAAAGTTTATGTTGCCATTCAAACCTAGAAAGGGAAAAGAAAATTTATTTACAAGAATATTTAAAAGGAGATGCAGTAGTAAATGAGAATATATACTGAAAGAGACCAGCCGTAATGACAGAACACCATCTTGGGTGGTGCTTTTGTCCAACAAAGGACCAACAATGTACGTTTCTTTCTTTATATATACGTAAAACTTAGATCATCTTGGCCACAACCCCCCCCCCCCCTCCCCCCAAAATGAAAAAAGAAGTCAAATGAACACTCAAGAGTATACAAAATAGTAATTGTGAAATTATGACTAGAAATATTCTATACTTATACTGTGAAAAAAAATAGATCATGAATTTAACTCAACCTCAAAAATTAGCTAATGAGGAAAGCATTGATCAAGTCCATACCATCTCATCAACCACTGAAGTGATACTTTTTCATTCTCCTAACATATACTAATATAAAGTAACACACTACAAAAAAGTATAGAATTGATAACAAAACATTAGCAGCAATAATTATATTGTTGCTAAAAAACGTAAATGACAATAAAAATTTAATATATTATTATTAAAAAAATATAAATAGCAACAAAAAAATAACTTCTTGTTGCGAAATTTTTTCGCATCGGAGGTTATTGCAACGACATGCAACAATTTTTGTTGTTGCGAAAAATACTATTGGCAATAATTGTAGAATAGTGTAAATCTACTTGAGTAGAGTCATTTCATTAATACAATAAATAGTGTACAATTGTAATTCTAATGAAATAAAGATCTTTACTTTACATAATTACACTAAAATATTAATTAAAGAGTATTGCAGAATATACGGTGATTATATGAAAATATATTCACTATCACATCCCCCTCAGTCTGAGCGGGAGGAGGCCGGACGCTGGGACTGGATCGGAAGTCAAAGAACAGTTGCCGAGGAAGCCCCTTAGTGAAGATATTTGTGTACTGATACGAAGAAGGAACATGTAACACCCTAATGTGACCCATGGCAACTTTCTCGCGAACGAAGTGAATATCCATATCAATATGTTTGGTTCGCTGATGCTGAACCGGGTTATGAGATAAATAGACAGCAGATATTTTGTCACAGTAAACCAAAGATGCTTTACGTAAGGGGCAATGAAGTTCAAGAAGGAGATTTCGGAGCCAACACAACTCTGCAACAACGTTCGTAACGCCTCAATATTCTGCTTCTGCACTCGAACGGGAAAGCGTGGCTTGTCGCTTAGCAAACGACGAAATAATATTATCCCCCAAAAATGCACAATAGCCGGACGTAGAGCAATGGGTGTTCGGACAGCTTGCCCAAGCGGCGTCCGTGTAAGAGAGAAATCTAGTCGGTGCGGAGGGATATAAATGTAGCCCATAGTCAAGAGTACCCACATTAGATAATTGATCGGCAATCAATTTTAATTATTTGCAGTAGTCGGCCATATTTGTAAAATTTTCAAGACGGGTGGTGTTGAATTGCTCCTCAAGATACACGGCACGTGTATGTTTGTTGTCTTGAAAAAATTCCTCCAACCATGTCCATAACTCTTGAGCCGAAGCTCCGGTCTTCATAATAGTATGAAGCGAATCCTTGGAGATAGTGCCATAGATCCACTGCTTGATGATAGCGTCAAGCCATTTTCACGTCCGGTGGGCGGGGAAATGTGATATCAATGTGGTCAATCACGTTGTAAGCACATGCATGAATTTGGAAAAAATCAACCCACGACGCATATTCTTGATCAAGAATCAACGGGATGAAGTTCTTGATATTGGTTACGGCGAAAGCCGGATGAAAGGTGTTGGGGTTGGAAGAGGGAGGAGGATTGGTGACATATGGTGTTGAGGAAGAGGAAACATGAGAAGCTATGTGGGTCGCGGGTGACGCCATGTGGGCTGTCGGAACTACGTTAAGAAAGAGGGGGGGGGGTCGAGACGTATACGAGTGGTATATCGGGTAGTATCTGCCGTATACGAGATGTATATCGGTTGAGGGAGGTTGTATACGAGTTGAATATTGCGGCAGTTTAGGGTATATCGGTTGTTATGCTAGAGTGTGGCATCGGAAAAAAAGAGAAGGGGGTGGCCGAGTATAGGGTTTAGGGTAGGGAGGAATTTTTGGCTTTTGATACCATGTAGAATAATGTAAATCTCTTTGAGTGGAGTCCTTTCATTAATACAATATATATAATGTGTACAATTGTAATTCTAATGGAATAAGGATCTCTACTTTATATAATTACACAATATTTGCAGAATATATAAAAATATATTTACTAAAAATATTATTGGCAAATATTTTTTTTTCTTCGAGTGTCATATGCTTATAAAAATAGTTAGAGGTATAGATAAGTTGATCCAACAATCACGGTTAGTAAAAGAAAGAGCGAAGGGGGGGGGGGGGTGTTTGCGATCTTGTGGTAGATGCTATAGTGCCTATACGTTCAACGAAAACGGCCACTTTTTACTTATACCTTGTTGTTGATTTGTTATTAGTTATTACTAACGGCAAAAATAGCATCCATTTCATGACAATATCTACCTGCAGGAGATTCTGTCAATAATATTGTCTTTGATTCGACTTGTTTTCCTTTAATAATATCTTTTCTTAGGCTTGACTTTTATATCTCTAACAAAGAACTCATTTCAAATCTGAAAACAGAAAAAAATTGTTCGGTGTTCAAAGTTCAAACTTCAAACCGAGTAAATACATAGTATAACATGAGTAGTCTTGCATATAAACTTCCACTATTTGGTAATATCATATGTATTCCATTTTAATTTGTGACTTTTATACTTAAATAGTTTGATTTGATGCAGTTATCACATGCAAGTATTTTTTCTTTATATCAACAGTAAGAAATAGATTTATTCGGATAATACTAATATTGTCATTTAAAACACATGATCACTGGGAGATGAGAGGCTGATCACCATTAAAATGCTTGAATAATTTAGTATATGAAAATAGTTTATTTGATGGTTCAACTAAAAGATTTTATTAATTATTATTTTTGTTAGGGTGGGGAAGGCCCTGGCAAGGGAAAGGGAAATAGAAAAGTTTAATGAGAATCAGAACTAGGAAAATGGCAATTTTGACCTACCCTTATATATACATTCTCACAAAAGAAATTGCCACATAAATATATTGTGTTTAAAAAATCGATTTTTCAATATCATAAGTTTGCCGAAAAAGGAAATTATAATACCGATTCTGGTAGAGCCCATTTGAATTTATTTATGATGTTTCGACCATTATATTGTTCCACGTAGATACATACTTAATATGTAAAATTTGGGACATTTCGGTAAACATGCGTAGACAGAGGCTAAGAAACAATCAATATGTTTGGCTAAGAATTGGAAGGGAAATAAACGAGACAACAAAGAAGAAAATACCACTAAAGATTGTTGTAGAATATCCCTTCATTTTAATTAAAGGTTTTAGGTTGAGTCTAATTGTGAATGAAATCACATTCGCTAGTGAACTTTTTAAACCCCATATAGTGGATTTTAAAATGTGAACTTGAATTAATCAAGTCCCAAAACAAGTAACAGATACCGGGTGAAAAATTTAAAAACATTAACAAGAAACCAACTAAAAGAACAAAGAATATTGGTGTATCTTCTTTGTTTTTAAATTGTTGTAATTATGAAATTAGAATCCCTAATTATATTGTTTGTGGTGATTAGGTCTTTTATTGTAGATGAATATATCTTCGTTCCAAAATAGAAATAAATGCAGCCAAAAATATATATTTTGAAGCGGGTTTAATAATTGACCTTAACATGCTTCTTTAGTGAATGAGACTCCTTCAAGATTCTCATTGAGTATTGAATCCATGTTAATAGAGTTGTAAACTTGTAATCATCTTGCTGAAAAAATGGACTCATCAACAAGAACAAATATAAGGGTCAATAAAGGAGGCTAAAACTAAAAAAATAATTGAAATTATAGAGAAAAGAGAATTCTTCATTTTGGACACATAACAAGTTGGCTGTCCCATCACATGACTATATTGGCCAAATAAGGTGAAAGGCTTTGAATATATACAAGTATGTTATACCACAACCGATTCCTATAGGTTCCTTAAAAGTTATTGATATAATTATTTAACCAAACCTGTCGACTTATAAATAAGTAAAGTTACATTTATAAAAGTGTTCATGAAGCGATTATTATTTTCATCATATTACTTGGTGATGAAAGTTCGGGACTGAAATTTAGTGCCACAACTTTTAACTAATTATGGCAATAGAATCAATTAAAAACCACTTTCAAGTTTATATATTTATGCATGTGTTAAAATTGAGATAAGAGCAATAAAAACAGAAATAAACATCTAAATGAGGAAAAAGATCATATTAAAATATACTAGACAAGATCATAATAAAATATACTCTACCCACACACATGCAAGTATAAACTTGTATATCAACAATGTATGGGTAAAAAACAGCTTGTGCTTTATAATTGTACTATAGATATATGTGCTGGACAACATATAATTGTATAATATCTGTAAACGCGTGCCTATAAAGACTATAAATTATGATATCTATATTGCGCCGTAAAGCAATTTTATTAAGTAATACATTCATATAGATTAAAGTATTCAATCTCATGATTGGTCAAGAAAAAAACACGCCATATTATTTTACTATTTACAGAGAGCAAACCGTTATGTATGCACCTCGTATTCTGTTCTATAATTCTAGAGTGGTAGCATCTGTTTATGGTCAATATTTTAAAAATTGAGTTAGTAAACTTAAATCTCAGAGGATCACTATGTTGTTATCATCAAAAGTAAAAAATAAACCTCGATGAAAACCTCTTCCTAGATGGTCAGCGCAAGAAATACTTAAATAATCAGACTTAATAAAAAGGAACAATCGCAAATAAATCTATATAACAAGTATTAATTGATTACTTAACATGTTAAATTACACTTAGCTTAAGAATTAATTTATACACCATCTAAAAGATTGGACACATTATTGAAAATGCAGTACTCTCTTTACTCTGTGGAATTTTCTTTTTAAGTTTCTATTAGCGAATATTCACAATATATAACGTTGTACAGAGGTTGATTCCTAATACATTAAGAATTCTAACTTACCTTAAATGTTTGATTTCTAATACAATAATAATCCTAAGCTAATAAGAATTTGACTCCTTTTTTGCCTAATTTATTTCCCCATATTCCTACTTAAATTTGTGAAAGTTATCCTTCCAATTTTTACATCATAGGTTCTTTTTTTTATTTACTTATATAGTCCTAAAATTTATCCTTAATGCATCATAGAGGTAACTTCCAATTGGATCTTAAGGCATTTCAGAGATATGGTCGACCCTGCACTTACATTGAAAAGAATTTACCATTATGAAAAAAGTCCAAAATTTATTCCATCACATGCTCACAACTCCACCACAAGTACCTAACACCTTACTTCCCCATTGGTTCAAGTTTTCTCAATTCTCATTACTCACTCTCCACTCTCTTCTTTTTCCGGTTTAATCATCTTGAATTTCAGCCAACTGACTCCACTAGTTTAAATTTTCGTCGGGTATGACTTCCGAAGTTATCCTTCATCAATAAGAACTAATTTATACTCTTTTCATCGAAAATTATACGGATTAAAAAAAATAGTCTGATGCGCTAAGTTTTCATTATGTGCGGGATCCGAGAAAAGGCCTGACCACAAGGGTCTATTGTAAGCAGTTTTGTCCTGCATTCTAAAAGAGGTTATTTTCATAACTCAAACCCGTGACCTTCTGGTCACATGACAACTAACTTTATCAGTTACTCATTCTTCTTCAAAAGAACAACCCGAAGATAAGTTCCCGCTAAATGCGAAATTCAAAAAAGAGCCGAACCACACAGATAAATAGGTTAATCCTTTTGATGTATACATTATTTGTTTAATCCTCATAATTCTTTTGTGTTTTCTTTATATTATAAATTTTTTTAATAAAAATTCTAACTCCGTCATTATTAATGAGGTTAAACGTTTCCAATCAAAAAATTATTCATTCTCATAATTCAGAAACTTTTAATTAATTGTGAAGAAATCTCAACAATGCATTCACTTTCTCTCTCTCTATTTAACTCTATTAACTCTATTGATATTTAAAGTAAACTATTACTAGTACACCAACTCCTGCCTACCCAACCTCTTTTGACTTTCTCTTCGTCAACAAATGAATCCACACGTAACGCATAAGATAAAATCATTACAGCCTTTGACAATCACCCCTTTTTTTCCAATAACATTTGCTAGAAACATGAGATTCCCTGAGATTATAGAGGCGGCTTATTCAGATTTTGACATTTAATTAGCTTTCGAAACGTGTAATTATTATTATAAACTTAACCTACTGCATTTTGCATATTCTTGGTAGACGGACATAATTAAACTCTTCAATTTGGCTTTTTATCTTAATCACCTTGTGTCACATGTCAAATGAGAAAGCATGATAATTAGCAAGTATAGATGTTTAAATCATGATTATGATGTGTTAAACAAAATTCATGCATATAAACGATAAGTATCAATACTCTAAACTAGTGGTGTCAATGGTTCGGTACATGCGGTTATTTTGAAATTTTTTATGAAACCTTTATTTCGATTACTTTAATACGTATAACCAAAAATTGAATTGACATACAAAACATATAAGGAAGAAGATATATCACTTTCATTATAAAATTTATAAACTTGGTAATGGGTTCGTAAAATGGTTCATGAGCAATGAAAGAAGTAAAGCTCTTTAAAATTGTAAAATCTCAAAACAATATTATCGGGCAGGTGGTAAGAACTAAGAATACACATAAGAAAAATATAATAAATATTGAAATTATTTCGAGTGTCAAACTCACGTTCACTCATTTTTTCAAAATATATTTTATCATCATGCAGTTCTACACTAAATCAAAGTTCAAAATAAAATTAAGATAAAATAAATCTGAAATGAGATTAAACATTCATCAAAAGTAAGCAAACTTCACAAAAAATAGTCGAAAACACTTGGTTGTTGAAGGACTTATTAGTTTTAACTTTCAACAATAGTATTAATACATTCTACAATAAAGTAGGTTGAGACCTAATATACGTATTAATGGTTTCACCCAAGGTCCAATGCTAAGAGTGAAATATTTTATACTTTACTATTATTAGAAAAGTTAATATATAAGATATACTTAATGCATATATATATATACTGTTCGATTCGGGATTTTTCGATTACTTCTTATAAAATTATAAACCTAACCTATTATTCGGGACGATTATATCTATACATTAAAACTTATGATTTTTTAAAATAAAACTACCAATCGCTTTGATTCGGTCGGTGATAATCGGTTTTCAAAAAACCATTGACACTCCTACTCTAAACAGGAAATGATAAGAAGGTAAGAAGCAGAATTGTCTCAAATAAAAGATCACAAGGCTTAATAGGTAATTACCCCTAAGTTACGTAAATACACCTCTTGTAAACCTTAACTTACAACTCCTGTAACTAAGTGTGTTAATGATTCTTTAGACCAACTGAATCGAATCATACAGAATTGATTATTAGATTTCTTGTAATAAAATAATAGATTTCTATGTAAATTTATAAATATATTGAATAATTAGGGAAGGGGTTGTTATTTGAAAAAAAATAAGCTGAAAAAACATCTAAAAATAAATTTATCTATGTAATATATTTTATATATTAAATTTAAAAAAAAAACATTATTTTTTTTCTTTGAACTTAGTGATGGCTGATGAAAACAACTACTCCATAATTTAATAAATAATTAACACCCATGTCCCGACTTTCAAACTTGTGCGTCCTTTGCCCGATAAAATAAAGCGCGTGACACGATAAAAATTGAACTCAACTCCGATTTTTTAATATTATCAGTATAAAACTTTTCTAATAATATCAGTATATTTTAATAGGTAGTAGAAGATTGCTTCCCTGGTTTCTTTTAAGATAATAATCAATATGTATATAAAAAGTAACTATAGTTACCTTTTAAGTATCGTGATAGTGTAAAAATTTTTATAATTCTTTTCAGTAGTTATACTTTTTCTGTTCCCCTCTTGTTCCTTTTTATTGTTTGTAATGTAATAAAGAATGAGGGGGGGGGGGGGGGGGGGGGAGGGACTCGATGTCTCGCCTGCCTGCTTGGTTATAGGGCTTTCTCGATCCACTACTATCTTACTAAAGTCGTAACTCATAAGAGTAACAACTCAAAGGTGGCTCAAAGCTCATCCAAATCTTTCACATTTTTGGAAAGAGGATAAACAATGTCAAAGTAAGTGAGCTAGAGATGTTGAATACCGTAGTATAGTCATTGTAATGTCATATGCCAAGACAACCCAAAGTGAGACATCATAAGACGACATTCAATTAGTAACACCTTGTTTGGTAGGTTATTACATTTTGTTTCATATTAATGGATTATATTGTATTGTACTATATTGATTTGATGAATACACTATTTAGATAGATTATATCGTTTTACGTTATTACATAATGTGAGACATATGCAGTTTGAATTAAACCTACAAGAAAACAAGTAGAGTATGAAGTGGAGCTATCATAAAAATGTATCGTAAAGAATAAAATATGGTTATTAGATAATAAACAAAGATAAAATGAGAAAAATAATAATAAGGTAACAACGGGATCACACCAAATCAGCCGTTACATAAAGTGAGACCTTTTGTCGTTACCTAACAATGAATTTAATGACGATATAATAAAATTTAAATAACAATCAAACTAAAAATTATATTTAAACTAACAACACAACACAATACAACATTTAATAATCATTCAGTGGACTTTTCTTTAAGATTAATTCTTCTTGCTTATCTGATTGTTGCGTCTGATTCCTAGAATATTGTCAATGCAATAGTTTTACATAGATTAATTCTTTATAGTTGTGAACATGAACTTCGAAACTTAAATTTAATGAATTAGTTTAACAAACCTTTGGCTGCTTTGCGATCACAGATTTGTTTGTAAAAGGAACATTAGATGCAGAAAAAATATAATTACATTGATTTATGAGATCAACTAAAATCCACTGTCCGTGCACACTTATTTTACTCGGTCAGGTAAACATAAAGCCTATTATTCTTCAGAAGCCTAGTTAATCTCAACTAATACGAAGATGAAAAAAGCCTGTGAAAAATGGAATAAAGTAATATCAAATTCTATACCTCGATTATTTTTCTAATACCTCCTACCAAACGAGCTCTAACTTCACACACGCGAAGCTTGGGGTTTTGCGCGGTATTAAGGAGAGCAAAGGACACCAAAAATGAAGGCTTGTGTTGGGGACACCTAAATTCAATTAGCTTTATTTAAACTCAGAAATTTAACCAAAACTTTAATACATAAATAATCAGTTATATGCTAAAAAAATTAAAGTCCAACAGATTAAATATTGGAAGTCCTAAATACCCGTTTGGGCATATATTCTTTTTTTTTCTCCAAATAACTGTTTGATTGTACATTATAATTCATTTTTAGCTCCAACTTTTAAGAAAATTCAAGAAATTGGTTTGAATCAGCTTTCAAGTAAAAAGTTTTTTCCTCACAAAACATTAACAACTTCTTCAAGCCCAGATAAATTGCGGTTGGTTATAATAATAATAATAATAACTACTAATAAAAATAAAATAAAAAGAAATTATCTCATGTTTAAAATCTATATATATACTACCTATGATTTTTTTCGAGACAACTTTTTAATCATAATTTTAGGTCTACCTCTCTTTTTAACAACTTTGCTTATCATAATTTCAACCTAAATCATTGCATCTATAGATCAATACAAAATATATTCAATTTTATCCTCAATTTGCATCTTTCGATGAATTGAAGTTTTTGGTGACAAAATTTTAATAAAATATAGTACATCAAAATATAAATAATTTTTTTTATATCCCCCCTCCCCCTCCATTTGCAATTTGAATAGTATGGAGGTGAGCAGAAGTTCATTCATTTTCCAAAAAAAGGTGAAACTCAGGAGCCCCACACCCCGGTCCAACAGGTCTGTGAAGGAGGTAAATCATGGTGACTCAATTAATTTCAAATGTTAGACCAGTATCACGCTGCGCACAAGGGGCCCTCCTTTATTTCAAGAAGTAACCCCCACACTGCCGCTGACGGGATTCGATCCTTGGTCATTTTCCAAATATCCCTCTTGATAACCAATTGAGCTGCCCAAGCGAACAACACAAGTTCATTCATGTGGAGCCTACACTTTGCCATTAGTCTTTACTTAGTTTCCAAGCTCACCCTATTACCCTAACCCCATTTATCTCTATCCTTTTTCCTTATCTGTTCATCAAAACTGGGCAGTGCTGGTTTCTTTATCATTGTTTGCCCATCCCTACAATCCAATCATCTACACTAGATAATAAATTGGGTTTTTTTAATTTCAAATGAAAGGGGATTATGTACTAGAAGAAAAAAAAGACAATTCTAGTAATAGTAACAAAAACAGTATGTTTGGTGGTAAACTTCATCATCAACAATCTCCTCAAAACTTTCAGCAAAATCCTTCACATCACAACCATCATCAACATCAACCAAATTTTCAACTCACTCGCGAATGCCAGAATTCCAAACAAGCCGACAGTACTACTCATCGAATGAGTCCAACAGACAGAACCGACCCGTTAAACCCACAACCCGTTTCCGCCATAGCTCCGCCGCCATCTTCTGCCGCCAATGACGGTGCTACCATCGAGGTTGTTCGCCGTCCCCGCGGCCGCCCTCCTGGTTCCAAGAACAAACCTAAACCGCCGGTCATCATTACACGTGATGCTGAACCTTCTATGAGCCCTTATATACTGGAAATTCCAATTGGTGTTGATATTATCAACTCTATTACGAAATTTTGCAGAAAACGGAATATGGGTCTTTGTGTTCTCAACGGTTCAGGTACTAATTTTATTAAATTTTGACTTTATGCTACTAATTTTATTGAGACACCTTGTAAATAATTAATATTATTTGTTTTTAAAAATCACAACACTTAATTCTGTATGGCTTTTCAGGTACTGTGACAAATGTTACTCTCCGGCAACCATCAACAACGCCGGTTTCAACTGTTACCTTTCATGGTAGATTTGATATACTTTCAATTTCAGCAACAATTGTTCAACCAAATGCGAGTGTTCCATCAAACAATGGGATAGCAAATGGGTTCACGATTTCATTGGCGGGTCCACAAGGTCAAGTGGTGGGTGGGGGTGTAGTTGGGCCACTTGTAACTGCAGGGACTGTGTACTTAATAGCTGCAACTTTTAATGGCCCAACTTTTCATAGGTTACCTGTTGAGGAGGAATTAGCTAGGAATTCCGGTGATGGCGGCGGCGGTGGTGAGCATCAATCGCCGCCCGGTGGAGATAGTGGGCATGCACCGTCAACGACGGCGCCGGAATCTTGTGGGATGTCGATGTATAGCTGTCATTTGCCGTCGGATGTGATTTGGGCACCTGCTGCTAGACAACCACCGCCACCTTACTGATTCGTGAAGATAGGTTTTTTTGTTTCATGTTCTTGGAATCTGTGCTCTCTTTTGTCAAATTTCTTTCACTAACGCTGGGTTTTGGGTTTGGATTTTTCTTGTTTTTGTTTTTTTGTTTAAGTTTATTTAGTTGACTTTAGTTTTTGAACTTTTATGTTAATTAAGCAATGTACTGGATTAGCCCCTTTTTTTGTTGTTTATTTAGGAAGAGAAAGGAGAATGTTTTGGTACTAATTGTAGTAATTTAGTTGACATTAGCCATTAAAATTTGCACCGATAAATGCCATGTTTCATTGATCTTTATTACCTCTCAAGCATTGTTATTTAGCATTTGGTTAATAATCATGGTGAGAAATGAGAATATAAATATTCACACATTATCTACAAAGAATTATGTGCCATGGTAGGTTTCCTCTCGGAAAGCGTGTTCACTTAGTCATTATTATAAAAAAGTAATATTATTTACTAGCTTAAACTATGATTTAGATCAATAAATTTGGAAACTCAGTGTAAATTTTTCTAGACCAAGTAAAACTGTTTTCAAAAGCAGCAAAAGATTGTTTTCAATGAAGAAACATTTTTTACTACTAGTACATTTTTTTCATCTTAGTTGCGTTTTGGCCTCTCTTTTTTCTTGAACTATTCACTATTGAAAAATCAAATTTAACAATTGGATTCTTCTGATTTTATAGCTAAGCCCTTTAGCTTCTTTTGTTTGATTTTTGTTCGGCTTTGTGGTTGGAATAAATATGAAAAAGACTTTGCTTTGGAATAAACATGTGGCTAGGGTAATCCCACAGTATTAGAGAGTGTGGGGTTGGGGGAAATGGAATAAGATATTGTGAGTTTCTGATTTATTATTCTGAATGTAAACATTTATTTCAATAGGATGAAATGGTAGCTCTTTTTCTTAACTTTCCATTATTCAATATCTGTTGATTTAATTAATTTAAATTCATGCCACGATGCATTATAGGAGAATCTATTTTATATCAAGAGTTTTTTTCATTCTCATATTTAACCTTTAGGCCCCTAATTGAAGGTGAGAATCCCATTCATTCTATTATATCTATTATTTTATGCAAAGTTTAGTTATTTATATATTAGTTAGTTTATTTTTTACTCTGCATAAGATAATACTTTAATTTTCTAATAACTTATACTACGTGTACTAATTATACGGGTTCTAAATTGTAAATCAGACGCATATTAATTTTATACATGAATAACTTATCTCCTAATTAGCTATCAAATTATTATTACTTATTCATGATTTAACACATGTATAACTGGAATTTTATTCATCTGAGTGCAATTTTTGGTAGGCAAAAATTCTGAGTTAACACTTTTATGTTTCTATCTTTATCAGAAAACAGTAGTTTGTTTGTCTTTTTGTCATTGCATAGGGTGATGATGATGGCTTTTCCTTCAAGTTTTTGCCTCTTTCCATTTTTGGTCCAATTGGCTTTTGTTGTTTTCCTCCATTTATTCCTTCACAGGACACTTATTGCATCTACATTTTCTGTTACACGTATTCTTATAATTTACTTCGGAAGTACTCTATCTTCCATTTTGGTCCGTTAAAAAAGACTTATTTTTATATTTTAATTTATTAACCTATTTTAAATGCTATTCTTTATCCTATTTTGCATTTGCCTTTCTATTTCTTTTTTTATTTAGTTTAACTTTCTCGATCTTACCACATTAATTTCATATGAGTTATTCCTTTCCGGTTCATTTTAAGTGTTTTTTTTTTTGGCCTTTCAAAATATAATTCAAATAAGTGTCATTTTAACAAAGAAAAAATACATTAATTATATTATTGTCTTATTAATTTACACTTACTCTCATAAATAATCTATACAACTTTGTTTTTTAAAAGTCTTTCTGTGTTTACATTCATATGTCTCAGTTACATTCATAAAAATCTGTATATAAATACTGATATACATGATATATAATGTGATATACATCAGTCGCAAAGTATAACCAAACACAACTCCATAATTTTCACATGAAAAAGTATTTGGAATTTATGGCCAAACGCCTACTTGGTTTCCCAGAATAAAAAAGAATATCTCTATAATAAACTTAAATTTATACTACACATCAAGATAGTTGCCATGAAAATAATGATAGTGTTGAAAGAAATATCATTTAAAGAATGAATCTTGGGCCTAATTTAACCCTAGAGTGAGGATTGTCCAAGTCTATATAAAGAGTCTATGTTCCAATTCCATATCAGATGTGAGACTCCTAACACTCCCCCGCACGCCCAGACCTTGTTAACTGGAGCGTTGATAATATAATTTGGGGGCCAACATCGGTGGACAAAGAATTGGAATGGGTCTGACTCTGATACCATGAAAGAAATACCATGTAAAGAATGGATCTTGGGCCTAATTCAACCCCAAAAGCTAGCTTGTAGGGTGAGTATTGTCCAAGTCTATATAAGGGGTCTATGTTCCCGTTCCATATCCGATGTGAGACTCTTAACAAGTGCTCATAGACTTCAAACCATTTTACAAATAAACAAACTTCTTTTTATTAAAATACAACTTATTATATTTTTGACAGAATTTTAAGGATATATATAACATGAGAAAGCGATTTATTAGTTGATAGATCACCCTCGAGCTTCATACAGGCAGTGGCGAAACTTGCCCAAAATATTAAGGGGCGGTAACTACTAACAAAAATATTATAATTGAAATTTATAAGAATAAAATATAATTTTATCAAATATTCAAAATAACATCAACACAACAAAAATATAATATATAAAAGGAAATACGTACCTAGAATTAAAGTGCTGCCCTTCGTTCTTTTAAAGACTTGAAATCATTAATAATTGAATCAGAGCTAAAGCTTTCAGCTATCTCTTTTTCAATATAAACCATCATATTGTCAGCAAGAAATTCATTCTTCATCTTATTACGCAACCTTGTCTTGATTATCTTCATTGCTGAAAATGATCTTTCCGTAGTAGCCGTAGAAACTGGTAGAGTTAAGATAAGGCGTATTATCCAATCAATCAAGTAATATGTATTCGCCTTCCCTGTTTTTTTCAAAGCTTCACACAATTCAGACATAGTTGACAAGTTATTCAATTTTGGATGACTAACAGCCTCAAGAATAAAATGTTGAAGTTGAAATCTCAAATTTGTTTTCTCTTGCTCACTAAAATCCACTGGATAGAATTTTTCTACAAGAGCACATATATCATCCATATTAAATGCTTCGTAAATATCTTTAGGAATCAAACTATTGCTTAGGCTCAAAAGCTCCATTGTTTGAACATTAAACATGTGATTCAATTCCTGCAATTGTTGATCAATAGTAACACAAAAGAGATTCTCTAAAATGTTGACCCACTTTGATGTGATCCTTCTGATGACGAGCACGCCCTTGACGCTCTATATAAACATCATTACAATCAGGAGAATCAATATCATGTTGTTCACAAAATAATGTCACATTTTTCAGTAATTGATCCCATTCTTCATCTCTCAACTTCTGAATTAATGTTTTTGTAGTGCTGACTAAATGTATAACATTAAGTATATCTTTGGATTTCTGTTGTAAAGCTTGACAAAGACAATCTGTAATTCCCATAATCTCTTTCATCATGTGCAAAATCAATATGAACTCAAATGAATTCATAATCTTATAAGCAACATTAGCATCCCTCGTTGAGAGTAAGTTGATCCATTTTCCTTATATTTTGATCTATTTTTTACTTTACACGTCCCTTAGCCTTAAAAATTAATAAATAAAGTATATATTTTATCATAATAAAGTGAACAAATAAAAGTTAAAATTTATTTTTTGTATATTGAACAAGTAAAAGCGAACATAGGGAGTACATTATTTGTGTAAAGAAATTAATGATGTATTTAATGAGTTATGAACATCATTTAACAGGTAATAAGTCCATAAATCTCATTTTCTATTTTAATTACATAGGCATAGAAAAAGAGAGGATTACAAGGTGAAAAATTGAATGTTGTGAGAATTCAGCCAATTGAATTATTAAGATTTCCATAAACTTCATATTTCCCGCTAAACTTGGAAACCTTAAAACATGACCGAAGAGTAAAAAAAGATCAGCCGCCATAGCCCATAGCCAAGTATTTAATAATTAAAACTAGTATTCCATATATTTCTACTTTTGGATGTTTTTTTTTTTTTTTTTTTTTGTTATTGTCAAGCAGTGAAGAATTTGTTATAGATTAAAATGTCAATTTTTATCATGGAGTATTTTTCTAATTTCCCTGATGATTTGGTAACAGAGATTCTAGTGAGGCTGCCTATGAAATCTCTTATGATCCATTCAGTCACGATTACAAGGTGGTTTACATTCTGAAAGCTTGGAAAAAAGAAAGAGATGGCCCTCATATGTTTGCAGCCGTTTACTCGGAGAAATCTACGTGCAACTTCAATGACACTGCTACAAGTATGAACAAATCCTTATGCTCGACCTGTCTGAATGGAGTTCATTATTGGTGTACACGGAGCTCAATTGAAGTCAGTCCCGATACCTTTGAAAGAGTCATTCTACTCGTATTTTTTGACATGCATAATCAAGTGTTTGGTGAGATCCCAGGGTCTGCTATATGTAAATCAAGTACTTTTGCTGGTTCTCTTACTCTCTATAAGGAGTCTCTTTACCTTCTAGTGCATTACTGCTCGATATGCCCCCAATTGATATATGGCTGATGAACGGCGAAAAGTTGTGGATTAAAGTTTTAATGTGGTGCCGACACCTTCTTATTCTCTTTATTGCCCTGTGTTCATGGGTTTTGGGGTCATGATAAGGTTATCCTTACACATGGTAAAAATGTACTAAAACCAATGTATTTACACATCATTTTGATAGAAAAGAAGAAAACACTAATCGCATGTGGGTTTCAAGTTACAGGAAGAGCCTAGTTTCCATCAAAAGTAAAAATGTGTCTCACGGCAAGGCGACGTATTGGATCTCATTCAAGAATATTTTAAACGCAAATAACTGTGATATGAGGTGATTAAGGCATCGTTCTTTGCCAGGTGCAAATATGGGAAAAAGTTTACTATTAAGAAAAAAACGAAAATATATGGTGGTGAACCGAGTTTGATAGAACTTTGTCATTCTGTTGATCTTTGATTCAGAGTATGAAAAAATGTGCACTCTCAAATCTGTTGAAAATGAAGATAGACAATTGTTTGTTTACGTGGAAGTCTTCTTTGTTTAAAGTGTGTACCATTTTGTTAAATTTTATCATGACTATTATCCAATTACTTTGCAAAGGAGGGCTATATTTCAATCAGCAGCCTAAAAGTGAAAATAATCCTATACGTAAGTTTAGGAGAGCTTTAAGGATCTATACAAAGTGTTAAAAGTCATTTATCAGTTGATGCCTCACCCTCGACCTTCATATGTGAAAGAAACAATTAAGGCATTATCACAGTTGTAACTACAAACATTTTTTTCATTTAATCCCACTTCCTTACAATCGTACTACTACTTCTGTCTAGGGATGTCAACGGGGCGGGGGCAAGGGAAGGGTACCGCATACCGTACCCACCACCTAAAACCCACCCCCACCCGCCCCACCACCCATGGCGGGTAGCACTTTTGATACCCATACCCGCCCCACCACCCACCAAACCATCCCCATACCCGACCCCACTGGAGCGGGTGCGGTACCCGCATTTACCCGCTCCACTGGAGATGCTTGGAGTATTATTGGGCAGGAGGTGGCAAGTGTTGTGTTGGAGTTCTTTGAGAATGGTAAATTACTAAGGCAAGTAAATTCTACCATTATATCTCTGATCCCCAAAGTGACAGCCCCTCAATATGTTAGTTAATACAGGCCCATATCTTGCTGCAATGTCCTATATAAATGCATTTCTAAATTAATTTGGATGAGATTAAAGAACATTATTCCTTACTGTTGTGGCTGAGAATCAAACTACTTTTGTAGCTGGAAGATCATTGGTTCAAAATGTCTTGATATGTCATGATTTGTTTAAGGAGGGAGATCCTATGTCACCACTATTGTTTGTGTTGGTGATGGAATATATTTCTAGAACTCTACAAGAAATGAGTGAACTATCTGATTTTCAGTTCCATCCTATGTGTAAACTCTCAAAATTGACTCACCTTATCTTTGATGATGACTTGATGATTTTAAGCGGTGCGGGTCTTATATGAAATACACCCCCAACCCACTACCCATGGCGGGTAGCACTTTTGATACCCATACCCGCCCCCACCACCCACCAAACCATCCCCATACCCGACCCAACTAGAGCGGGTGCGGGGCGGTACCCGCATTTACCCGCCCCACTGACATCCCTAATGTCTGTCTCAGTCCACTAGTCGACGGCCTTAAACTCAACCCCCCGGGGGGGCTAGAGGAACCAACAGAAAGGGGGGGGGGGGATCTTTCAGCAGAAAAAAGGTCTTATTAGCAAAAAAGCTCACTAGTTGCACAATATTACCAATTGAGAAACACGGGAAAACCTTTCTTTTGTTTTTCCATAATTATCTTAGACAATATAGTACAAACATTTGAAAGCCAAAAAGAGAGTTAGCAAAGACAATTTAGAACTCAAGATCACCTCAACAGGAATGGGCAAAAAATGTTCTGGAAGACGTGAAAAAGCGAGAGAGAAGGAAGAAACCGAGGGAAGTAATGCTGGAAAAGGCATCGATAGGCGTCATATACGAGCAACATAGGAATTGGCCTGAGTCACATATCTGACCCACCGATAAGGATTATATGTTTTTGACTTCTTTGCGATTTGCAAATATTTCACCTGCAGGAAACATCCAGATATCAGGTTAGAGATATACAAACAATATCCACAAACCCCAATCCGTAACTTGTGGCGAAGAAGAGAAAATATACACCAATAATTTATTTGCCTTCACTTCTTTTGCAGGACTATCTGCCTCATGCTTGGATCTTCTAAAAGTTTGGTTTCATTATTGGTTTGAGCTAAGCTGACACATTACATTAGTTATTGAACATTTGTCCCTCATTCCCTGTCCGTCCCAAACCATTCACTTCCCCCTTTGACAAGCCTTCCAGCCTTAATTATCACAAAGGGCAGAGCCAGACAAACAATCTCGATCACCACCTCCCTCGAACAAACCTTATTTGATATTTGGCTACTTCACTCATCTCTCCAGCTCAATTCCTTCAAAATGGAAACCACACATCTGCTGAAGAGATGAGGTAGCTAAATTGATGAAACAGCTAGTTTGACGAAATTTTTCATGCAGATCCACCTCTGTGGTCTCTCAGTTGGCTGTTGTCCAAAAGGATCTAATAATTCCTTGTACAGAGAAATTATCAATGATTCGTTGCGTTTAATGTAATCCTTTTACTAGAACACAGGAGGAGAAAAAAAGATCAAAAGGGAACTCTTTGGGAAAACCAAAACCAAATTTGAATCGATATATAATGAACAAACAACTTTTAACACCCCTACTAGGTGAGATGCCATTTTTCTTGTTCTTATGACAAGGAATCTAACTTGACAACTGTTTACCTGAAGCCTTGAAGGATTATGCATTGGGATTGTGAAGGTCATGCTCACTGGTCCAGCTTCCTTGGTGATATTTCCTGTATTAGGGCCGTAGCAGCATTACAATAGTCAAGTCATGTTGTATCTAAGGGATGTTTGGTAACAGAACTGCAGCATACATTACTGGAATAATAAGTGAGATTGACATATTTCTTCTTCATACCATGTGACTCTTGTGAAAATGTTAGCTTGGCACGTAATGTATGATCCGATCCACCGAGAACCTGTTTCAAATTGCAGATCAGTAGTTATATTAAAGAACTACTTAGAATAGATAAGAAAAGACGCTTGAAAACGAGATGGATATATTACCTTCTTCAAACTCCACTCAAGCCTCTTATTGGATTCCTTAAAATCAGTTGTTTGACCAACTGCTCCAGGTTCCAACTCAAAGCTTACTCTACAAATTTAGTGAGGGTAGACAAAATCAGTTACCACTTTGGTGCACTTCAACATAATAAATACTCCAAAGATATGAACATTTTGAATATAAACACTAAAAAACTACATATTTGACAAGATTTTAAAAACGTAAGTAACACATGACATAAACTCTCAGGTTTTCCGCAGCTGCCAACCAAGCAAAGCACACCTTGATGGGCGCTGGGGGACCTATATCATATGGTGGGAAGACCAATTCCTCTCTTCCTAGCAATTTGTGGTAGCAAGACTTGAATGTGAACAAGCCATCTTTCCTTACCCCCTTCTTTCTAATGGTTCGGTGTATTATACAGTGTCATGTGCTTATAAAGTAGCTCCAACAAGTTCGAAACTCATTTATTTCCCAATCCTAAATTTTTTTCCAAAACCTCAAATCCCAAAGAATCACCTTCATGTATCCTGTGAATTTGTTGTATAGTCAAGCTAGCAAATATTTTTTAAAAAAAAAATCAAGAGGGATCAGATCTCCCTACCACTGATACTGTCATTGGCTTTGCTTGGATATTTGAAAATCTGTAAAGGTTCTCATCATCTATGCACTGTCACATGGAAGAACTGATGGAAATCTCAACGTAAAACCAAGTGTATACTTTGAGAACAATACCTTCTATGCAATCGAAGAGCTAGGAAGAACAATACGTATAGTGAAAAGATATAGGGTATTTCTCCTTATTTTTGGGTGGTAGATGTTGAAAGTATTATAGTTGATGTTGGAAAAGCATGTATTTGTGGACTAGCATATTTGCAACCAGAAAAAACAAACTTGGATCATTTGAGTATTCCTATTGAGCCCCCGAAATTCTTAAGGAAAAAGATGGATAACACTTGCAAAACTCTTAAGTTATTCCTAGGTGATAACTCATATTTGTTACACAAGTATTATGTCAAAGGATTTATGTGCCCATCCAATCTTGATGCAAATCTTTTTGGAGAAGCAATTGTTTTATACAAGCGCTTTGGGTTATTTGATCATGCCGTATTGCTCAAATATATATGATACTACAAAGCAAGACGTGAATCTACAGGCTTATCTTGAGAGATTGCATGCCCAACTGATCTTAGCATTGTCGTACAACCCTCACGATTATGATTTAGAAATGAGCCAAGATTACTCATCTCCAAATCGTACTCGTGGGGATTGTACAACAATACTGAAATTAGTTGACATACAATCTCTCAAGATAGGCCTCTAAATTCACATGTCTCCTCAAAGTGTATATATAGTTGAGCAATACGAATTGCCATGACAAAGACCCACAACGTTTATATATAACAATTTTTTTTTGATGAAGAGGGCTTATTTATAACAAATGTTACTTTGAAAAGCTCTGCATCAAGATAAGATAGGTCATAGGTATATAAATCTTCATCATGGTACTTGTTTAACAATGTGAGTTATCACCTAGCATTTCACTTAGATTTTTATACTAAAGTTTTCCATCTTTTAGGAAGTACCGACCTCTCAATAGAAGCTCTCAAATGCCACACTGGTTTTTCTGGTTGCACATATGTAAGTCCAAGAATACCTACTTTTTGAACATCAACTATAATATTCAATATATGTCACCTAACAATGAGGAAATTTTTTGATGAAGTGAGGAAATTTTTTGATGAAGTGAGGAAATTTTTTGATGAAGAGAATGACCTTCAATTTTTCCATTGGAGCTCTTCAACAACAACATACCCAGTGTAATCCCACAAAGTGGAGTCTGGGGAGGGTAGGATGTACGCAAACCTTACCTCTACCTTTGTGGGGCAGAGAGGTTGTTCTTCTGAGCTCTTCGATTACATCTAAAATTTTGTTCTCGAAGTAATACACTTGGAATTTTGTTGAGATCTTTATTTTTGCTCTCATTTGATAGTACATAGATAATGAAAATATTCACAAAATTTCATATGCCCAAGCAAGTCCAATGACTTCCAATTAATGGTGGATAGACCTGACAATCTTGATTTATTTTCAATATTTTTAATTTTTGCAGCTTGAAATTCTATTCTTTCATACTTGCTTGACAACTTTTCCTTAGCTTGTCTGCCCGTGGGATTTGGAGTAAATCACCTATATATCAGAAAGCAATGTACTTTGCAAGATAAATTTTAGAGTCCGGAAAAACTTCATCAACCATAAAAGATTGCAAAAAATCAGGAAGTTGTTTGTATCTGTTACCTAGTGCTACTATTCAAATTGCTAGAAAGAGAAAAAGTTCAGTGTCACGTCAGAACCAAATTGCTTCTTGAAAAATAAATAGATGTTCACTTTTTCTCACACACAAACAGGTAACACCCACACAGAAACTTTCACCTATTTTTCTGCCTCGGATGAGCAAGATTAGTTAGAAAGCACCTGAATGCCTAGTTGAAGATGAGAATACCACAAGAAAATCCCAGGAAAAAAAAGTAAAACCCATGAAGATGCTCTATAGCAGAGGTAGAAGTGAACATTACCTGCTTGTATACGTAGGCAGCGGCATTTGTACCGAGATTGTATTTGCAGTTATGTCCGAAGGAAATTCAGCACGGATCTTCAAGATGACTTCAGCCTAATAGAGCAAAAGAAGTCCCAGTTATCTACCTACTTGTAAAACTACAATATAAAAAGAAAAAGACACAACAAACATGCAGACTACTACTTAAACCACACTTATCTACAACAGATTTTAGTTTTTCAAATGGAAAGTAAATAATGTCGACCTTGAGTGATCCAGCTCCTTCAATCAAAGTATTTATACGAAAGGGGGGCTTGAATTCCTGGGTTATCCGGTAATTCATGACAGGAAATTCACCATCCGGTGGAACCTAATAAAACAATATGATTCAGAATCAAATCTCACAGGGAAACAATCTTTCAAGAGATGGATCACAAAAACATACTAATAAATATATGAATGATGTGCTTTCTTTAACATCACTCACCAGAGTCAAGGTCCTGTCCACATCAAAACTATCAAGGTGCACAGATTCATGGAAATTGCAATCATCCAGTACTACTGCTCCAGACCCAGCCGAACCTCCATAATCTGTTAGAACAAAAGTGAAGCCATCACTTCTTAGATCATACCAAATGCACCACATGGAGAAGTGGAATACCAGAAATCAGATGCAATTCAGAGGCAACAAAACTCTCAGATTGCAAGATAATCAATATGTGGTGAACATCATTATGCGGCAAAATGCAGGAGTCCATTAGTGACTAGATTACCATAAACTGATCTCCCACCGGCCCTTCCAATGCTCAGATCCTCATTGAGAGCTAATCTAATTTCTGGATTACCAGTAAGGTAGCTCTTCATTTGAATAGTCCCATCAATTTCAGAAGTCAATATATATCCCTGTATTCGTCATAATGATAAGATATATGTACTTAAAGGAAAGATAAGGTAGAAGAAACCACACATTTTACAACTATAAAGAAAATATTTTTTGGGAATCGTACTTAACAAAAAATAATTTACTAAAATCGAATGAGATTAAACCGTTAAAATAATCAGTGTCAAAAGAATCTAATTGAGTGCCTGAGAGATGATTGATTCGCAAAAATAAAAATATAACCATCCTAATAATATCTTCTCATAGGAAAACAATACCAATAAGCATAAAGAGGTTTTGGTTCAACAACTCAACATTCTTTCCAGTCATTTATTAGTTCACTCTCGATGTAGCAAATCAAGACATACATTATCATCACATCATATTGCTGCAACAGGAAAGTAAAACAATCAAAGTTTCAGAATCAAAGCAGAAAACTCACACTTGAGCTGAAAGTAATGCTTATTTTTTCAATTATATCCACGAAAATTTCCTCCCTCTTTCTCCCCCCAGGTTCATTTGCCACAACAGATTTAGTAATTGCTGTCCCTGGCATTCTTTTGGTTCCTTGCTGCATTTAACAAAGTCAATGGTATAAACGAAGTTACAACTATAAATCAAATGAAAAATGAAGAATATTAAGATCTGGTCTGGTCCTTTAAAACAACACTTCCAAGTTAACATAAAATACCATGAACATGGCAGCAGGACCAAGGGGCGGCAAGTGGCCAGCATCAACCATAATTGGCTCATTAAATATGTAAGACTTTAAGATTTCTGTCGACGTTGTTTGCACATAGCCAAAATCCTGTCAAGAAAGGAGCACAAAAAAAATAAGAATATAATCTCTACTTCAAAAAGTTGATCTAGAGAACTCAGGATTTTCTGTGAGTGCATAACAATTCATAGATATCAATGGAAAATTAACGTTAAGGTGGTTCGAGAGATAAATGCCTAATGGGGCCAAAGAAATCAAACCATGCAGAGTACCCAAAAAAAAAAAAAAAACAGTTAAAGAAAACTATACTTCCACTGCTTCAGAAACTAGTCATCCATGTCATATTTGCATAAGTTTATTGTCGCAATATATAAAATATAGTGTGAATTTGCCGACAAACTATAAAATATGACAACATTTTAAAGGGTTTAGGTAGAAATATATGATTGTTGTAGATAGAATTACAGGGTTAAGAAAAATCTATGACAATACGGTGTGATTTTGAGGATGAACTTTATAATAAGAATTGTGGTGCTATGATAATATTTTGAAACCTATTATTGTTGCAGAGAGAATTTTTTTTATAAAGTGTTTTAGATACACTGAAGTAGTTCTTAACTGTTCAAACTTCACTTTTCAGGAAAAAAAAACTTGAATTCATTGGCATCAATTTTAAAACTCAAATTGTCCCTGATAAATGGGCAGAGGGTGTAATTCCTTGCAGACTATCCTAGGAACTATACATGATCATGAAAATATGCATAATACATGTGGCTTACAACAACTTCATCAAGAAGCTCATACACCAGCACAAAATTCTTCCGCAATGAATCTTCATTTAGAACACCGAGGTAATCTTTGATTACACGTGCAATCCTCTGCAGAAGCTCCAATACAAGAGAAGGCGGCAAATTTGTCCTAGATGTCGCGACAAAAAGCAGACCAACTACCTTCACATGGAAGTAGTTCACACCATCCACATTCTGCAAGAAAAAAAAAACTATTAGCACCTCTTTCCATATTTGCAGTTTGCAAAACTGAATGCTTAATGTAGAAGGAATATGGATAGTAAGCAAAACAATGATCACTGACAGCTCCCATTTAACCAATTATCTGTCAGTTTAAATCTTTTCTAGATGGCATATGTGGGAAGCCTTGAATTGATCAACACTGCACTTGTGGGTATAAAAATACTGTTGAAAAATCAACAAATCCAACAAATAATGATCATCTTAAGAAAGTAAAGGATGTTGCAAGGTATTGGTGACCTTAGACATACAGGTGCAAATATCAAAAGGGACAAATACTCATGGCAGATTAAAGTTGGTTAGACGGAGTGGGCCTGCAAAGGCTGCAGTAGTAGAACGGAGCATCAGAGATAAGGCATTTATGAGCAGCTTGACCAAAAGGACACTCCTTGTTTAAGCCAATTAACACCTGCTGTTCTGCCAGGCAATGGTGTCCCAAGGGGATTACAGGTAACAGAAGAAAATTTCTTTAAGTATAACTCTTCGCTTGGAAGCTTATGCAGGTTCAATAATGGGAATTAAACATTCTGTGTTAGGCTTTAGAAAGAGAAGCTTAAAATGAGATAACTAAGAGCATTTCCAGTCCTTCTAACGCCAGATCAACTGCTGTGTTGTAAGAAATGGATCAGGGAATGACCTAAATGTAGAAGAACAGTAGTAACCTGAAAAGGCAGATACAGCAAGTAACAACAGCAACAACATACCCAGTGTAATCCCACAGAGTGGGGTCTAGGAAGGGTAGGATGTACGGAGACCTTACCTCTACCTTTGTGAGGCAGAGAGGTTGTTCCCGATAGACCCTCGGCTCAAAAAAGAGTCAATGCAAGAATGCAAGAAAGATACAGCAAGTAAGACAGCCAAATTATAAATACTATCATTTCTTTGATAAATTAGATTGTTAAATATTTTTCGGCTTCTTATGGTTTAAAACAGAAAAACATATGAGAAGACTCCTTAGATAGGAGTTCCGAGTCAAATGGCTAATTTCTTTGAATTCCTTTCGTTTAGTATAATTCTTGTAATTCATAATAGCTACTATGACATATTTATTACGAATATTGTTATTGTTCTTGACTTCCAAACAATACCGGTATATAATTAGAGAAAACATATGAGAAGACTCCTTACATAGGAGTTCTGAGTCAAATGGCTAATTTCTTTGAATTCCTTTCTTTCAGTATAATTCTCAAAACTCGTAATAGCTATGACATATTTATTACGAATATTGTCACTGTTCTTGACTTTCAAACAATACCGTAAGATATTTTACACTATTTCTAATGATTTTCTTAACTTGAACACACTTGCCACTGCCCTGAGAGCTGAAACTAACTTCACGCAGTGCTGCTGTGAATCCATGAGACATGACTGAATTTGAGGACATTCATACTGTCAACTTGATCGTTACCACGACAAGTATGTTTCTAACTTGACTAGATCGCTAACAATTCACAGTGCTAACTAAGGGATGATTTGATGATAACATGAACTGGTTTTTTGACATGGTGGTTAACCTGACAGGTTATATAGCATAAGCCTATGACTAGAAAAAACGAGAGTGCTAACTGACATGGACTGACGACATCAGTCCTAAACAATTAATAGTGCTTGAGCCTTGAGGTGCATAGGACAGTAAACATACATGAACCTTCAAGTTACATGGTTGTGGGCATTAGCAATGAGGTTTTCATCTTCATGTTAGTCTTAAAGAGAACAATTTATAACTTTGAAAGAGAGAAAAATCAAATACAGACACAGAGATGTGAGGTACCACCAAAACCATCGCCAGGAAATAGCTCTAACCAATCACATGTAAAGAGAAAAAGTTCTTACTAATTGGGTGGTCTACAGCATGCAAGAGTGATCCTTAGATAGTAGTTTTAAACTACATGAAATAAGAAAGTTTCTTTAATTGTTAGGATTCTTTATTATGAAGAAGTAATCTGTTGTCATAATATAAAAAATATTCTACACGTGAATTTTAATGATAATCATTGAAAATGTTCAACAAATCAAAAATTAGGCGGTTTGTAGCTGCCCTTTTATGACAGGGGCTGTTCTCTGTTGTAATTCTGTACCATCTTGGTACTTTAAAAAAAAAAATCAATTTTGTTATGAGATGGATAAAAAAGATTAATGTAGATACAATTTTAATTCTTATTCTTTTTTCATCTGACTGTAAGTTCTAAAGAATGTGGAAGTTTCATATATATATATCAACTAGATCAAGTAGACTGCAATTGTCCTCGTTTATTGAGAGTCCCTTCAAGATGCTATAATGTACGATAGCCAGCCTTGCCTCAATATTGTATTAGCTGACATGATTCTATTGCATACCTGGTATTAGCTCTCTTCAATCAAATTAATAGGTTATTTGTTTCAATCAAGGAGCCAGTCCCCCTCTTCTTATAACTCATTCTTGATGTGGGGGTGAGGGTTGGGGTGAGGGGATCGGACTAGGAAACGGAGAGCGACCAAGTGGTCAAAAGAGGATAGGAAGGATCCATATAAACCAATTATCCAACCATAGCCTCTTTTTTCTTTGTTTGTGAGAGTCACCCGTTGGACAACAATCACGACACATTCTTATTATTCGCTTGACTTCCATCAATGACATAAATATTATGAAAATGTTACGCGATATATTTAATGATTCTCTTGGCTTTAAGAGAGTATTCAACTTATCTTCCTCTAGACAAGTTAGCAATTTCAGGTGCTATAAAAATAAGTTCTCCTACAGATGC
Organism: Anisodus tanguticus; assembly: GCA_034509755.1. Lineage (NCBI taxonomy): Eukaryota > Viridiplantae > Streptophyta > Magnoliopsida > Solanales > Solanaceae > Anisodus > Anisodus tanguticus. The sequence continues at coordinate 9,291,590 of CM067553.1, read as the reverse complement.
TATGTTCAACTATGCTCACACACCTCTACAAGCTAACTGCAATTAATGAATGAACAGAAGAATAAATTGGATTTTGATATGAGATGATGTAAACCTCCTGCCATAAGGAAGTTGGTCTGCTTAGAGCCATATGAGGATAATGGAATTTCGTCCTTGAGATGAGTCAAGGAAAAGACAGGCTAGAGAGTGGGCTTTAGAACGGGCTTATTGAGAACCTCCCTACATTCGTCTTACTACTTCTGAACTATTCAATGGACACTAGGAGAGGAATGTCTTTCAAAAATGTTACATAGGTAGACTGATCAATGAAGGTGACCGTCTCTAGTGGTTTAAGAATTCAGCTCCTCCTTAAGTCCTTAACAAATACTGAGAGGGAATTCTTCTATAGTTAAGATGAAGTGAGACAGCTAATATGCTATGGCTCTGGTATTCAGAAATTTCGTTCAGATATAAATGACTGATAAGGAAGCGGTGGTAAGTCATTGGTTTCCAAGTTTGTCTCTTTTCAACAAAATATAATGGAAATTTCATCTACTACACAAGAAAAGAATACCTACAAATACAGGAGGTGCTTCCTCTCCACCGTCTTCTTTCCAAAACTTTACTTTCCGGAAGAAGATCTCTGCACTTCCTTTTGGTACATCACCCCGATCTGCTTTCATGTAAATGTTAAAGGAAACTCACCAGATTCAGCTTCATTTACATTGCAGAGGAACAAAAATAAGAAATTAAGGACAGTGATTCAAAAAAGATAAGGGAAGATAATCCACGTGAATCATGCATCTGAATGAAAATGAAAATAAAGAAAGAACTGCCACGATATCTTCAGTCATTATGTGCAGTAGTTATCTTCGTTACAAGATTCCATTTCCCTGTCTCCGTGCCCTTACTTTCCTTTGGGGGAAAAAGGACTACTGCTGGAATTCACTTTTATAATTTGCAAAATATCTCGTAATTTGACAAATATAACTCAACTTGGTTAAGCTCAGTTTCAATTGAGCTACTCCTTAACAAACTACCAAATTCTCCACTATATAGCACATAATCCGGGACATACTAAGCCCTAGAGAGAAGATGTAATGACATCGGATTAACAGTCCAGAACTCTAAAAACAAAAAAAAACAGCTAGTATTCCATCAAAATTTACCAGAAATTTGGGAAAAAAAATCAGAGCGATCAATTAGTTTAAGCTCGTTGATTACAAATTCGATTAACTAGCCTAAGACAAATTCGATTTTAACAGTCCAGAACTCTAAAAACCAAAAGAACAGCTAATATTCCATAAAATTTACCAGAAATTTGAAAAAGAAATCAGAGCGATCAACTAGTTTAAGCTCGTTGATTACAAATTCGATTAACTAGCCTAAGACAAATTCGATTTTAACAGTCCAGAACTCTAAAAACCAAAAGAACATCTAATATTCCATAAAATTTACCAGAAATTAAGAAAAATCAGAGCGATCAACTAGTTTAAGCTCGTTGATTACAAATTCGATTAACTAGCCTAAAACAAATTCGATTTTAATACCAAAAGAATAGCTAATAACCAGAGCGATCAACTAGTTTAAGCTCGTGACTAGAATTTCGATTAGCTATAGCCTATAAGACAAATTCGAAAAAAATCAATTGTTCCAAAGTTGTATACTCCAGATCAGCAAACTGAAACATGATTCATGCGCTTAGCAAGTAAAAACAAGTAAAATTTCAATCCATAGCTACGAATTGGAACAATCAATGGAGCGACAATCACAAGGTAGAACTATTTTTTATCAAATGAGATCTGGAACAATTATGCAATACAGATAGTGAATCGTGGAGAAAAAAATACTTACAGTCGCGGAAGACGATGCTATCGCCTCTCTGAGAAAGCACAAACAACTGAGAAATCATGATTTGAGTTTGCTATTTCGCTCAGATCTGATACTTCTCTCTGTGTTCAACTGTTGATTTACTCCCACGTTTTACCTATGATTTTCACGTTTTGTTTTTCATTCCTCAATTATTAGTAAATTCTAATTTTTATCTTGACCAAAATGTTATTTTCCCTTTGGCAAAATTACATTTTACCCTTCCAATAATTTGTATTTAGCATCATCAAATGATGTATTGAACTAAAATTACATATTAATTTTGTAATGTGATAAAAACATGCGAATCTTGTGATCTGATTCATACGTGTGAGTATTTATTTTATTATTGTAATTTGAATTGCTTATTGGCAGCTCTATCACGAAAGACATCGTAGCACTAGAATGGTTTGCGATCAGTAAATGACAATTCACTGAAATTTCATCTTTGTGAGATCGTCAATATTGTACCGAGGACATTTAGCGCAAAAGGTTGTTGTACTAAGTAAGATAAGGAAAGAAGCAAGGGCGTAGCAGCTGTGTCACCACCGGGTGGCTCGCCTGAATACCGAGTCTTTCTCTACTGTCAACTCGACGTCATCGTCACCAGCAAGATAAGGCAAAAAACGTCCCCTTACTTGGCATATTCACATTCGTAGGAATAGTTTTGACAAATGGTGAGGGATAGAGCATAAAACTTAAAAGACTGATTTTATCAAAATTATCATAGTTGATAGTAGGGATGGCAACGGATCGGATTTGGACCGGATCCTATTAGATCCAGATCCAGATCCGTTTTTCATACCTGAATCCAGATCCGGATCTAGATCCATCGGGTCCATAAAAATCATATCCAAATCCGGATCCATCGGATCCACCGAGTCCACGGATCGGATCTGGATCCACATGTAAAAAAAATTGCCTTGCTAAGAATGTAACTTTGCTAAGAATTTTTTTTTGAACTGACAAACGATTTTTACTTAGCTAACAGTTTATTGTGTTTCAATTTTGAGATGTTCATATGAGATATTTTGTCCGTTGTCTCATTTTGATTGTGAGCTATTAATTGAAAATGTTGGACAATGACAATAGTTGTGGAAAATGCTGACTAGTATTTCACAATGCAGAACTTGCATGTGCTTGTAATCTTCACAAATGAAGTGAATATAATTTAACTACTTGTCTATGGAGATGTTAGTCATTCACTAATATAACATTGATTTTATTATCGAAGTTACCTCTTTATTTTTTGGTTTTTAAGTTAACGCGGGGATAAATAAAACTTGTTTTGAGAATTAAACTTGCAAGGATGTGCTTAGCAATTTTAAGAAAATAGTTATAAAATTACATTCTAGGTTATGAATATATATAATAAAAAACGGATCCACGGGTCGGATCTGGACCGGATACGGATCTCAAATACAAGATCCAGATCCAGTTCCGATCCGTCAAAAATGGATCCGGGTCCGATCCGGGTCCGATCCGGATCCGTCGGGTCCAAATTTTGAAGATCCATATCCTATAAAACGGATCTGAATCCACCGGATCCGGATCGGGTACAGGATCCACTGCCATCTCTAGTTGATAGGCATGAGCACACAATGCGCTAAAGCAAAGCTGAGGGATGAGTGCAAATAACAAGACTATTTACTATACGTTTGATGATACCTTGTTTCGACATATGCTATGCAATATTGAGATTTTCCTTGTTTATTATTGTATGTATTTAATCCTCCAAAGTTTATATTGAAATGTTCTTAGTCTTGATAAATATATTCAAAAGAACAAAATAAATTATCTTTTTATATATAGTTAACATGGAGTCTCGCGACTTATCATTCAATATTTTAAATGTCCATGATTAGAATAACAAAATTTCTATATTTAATTTTAGTTCACAAGAACGAACACAATATAAAAAATACATACAATATAATTTGTTATGGGAATTATAATATGTACCTTCTCAAAAAAGTCATTTCCTTTTAATATTGTCATCAAGGTAAGAACTAAAACTCTCTTCTTGTTTTTCATAGTTATCAAGATGTTGCATTACATTTGATGATATGAGGACAAGCATAACATATAATATAAAAATAAAGAAAGAAACTAGCAAATCTTGTTCACGTTCAAATCAAATATTTCCATAAAAAACATTAGGTAAGACTTAATGAATATACACACCTACTACTATTAATAGCCAAGTTAGCTATTCACACCATTGTTAAGGTCCTTGTTGAAGCCCATTTACCATCACAAAACTCAAGCCCGTTTACTAGCACCCAAATCCAATCCACCAAATGAAGCCCATTTATCATCACCCAATCTTCGGCCCAAAATCATAGAACTTCCAAAGCCCTATTTTCCACAACGGCCTTTAAAGCCCGTTTAAGTTGTCCCACATCCTTTTCTCCTCCATTTGCCTTGCCCAACACCACCACCATCTCCGCCTTGGTCCGCCCCCCGACCGTGGCCATCTCCGCCTTAATCATCCGTCCTTGAACTGACCGAATCGCGGACGATATGTCCCGGTTCAGACCAGGTCTGTCCTCACAACAAATCGTAGTTTTGATCGTTCGTTCTTCATTGTCACAGTAATTTACAATTACTACATCATTTTCACTAGGTAAAAATAAGGATGACAACTCTAGTTGTTGAGCAACATTCTTCCTTAGTTCCTTTAGTTGAGTGACTGCCTCTGTTAGCACTCTTGGCTTGTCCTTCTGCATTTATTATATGCATATACAAATATGAGTACTTGATCTAAAGTAAGAAATTAAACTATCTTAATTTAACGTAATTTGTTTGTAATTATCTCATAAATAACTTGATACGCGCGAATACACTATTAGATAGAAAACAGGTCATCTGTGTTACTAGTATCAAATAAATTATAAGTAACATACGCAAATGATTTCAATAAACTGATAAGTACTCCAGTATATTATTAAGTACATTTTACGCAACAAACTTTCTATTTTTAGCACATTTCTAAATGAGATTATAGGAGAAAATAATAAAAATGACTCAACGTCTTGTAAAAGCTGTAAACACGATGGTGTGTATATGGTCCCTTTGTTCCGCATACTTTTGTGTTATTGTGTGTGTATGGTCCATTTTGTTCTGCATGCAACTAGAACGACACATTTTGATACAAAAGAGATTCCCCCCCCCCCCCCCCCCCACACACACACACTTAAACAACCTGCATGAAATGCGCCTAGCCTGTTAACAAGTCATCTTTACCTATTTTAGCATGTAACCGTCATATTTTAAAAATTATAAATCTCATATTTTAAAAATAGTTACATACAAATATTTTTTGAATGGAGTAAAAGTGTCAAAGATTCTTTATATTGATGACAATATCTACATATGAAGTGATGCATATGGATAATGAGAATGAATTAGAGAACATACTTTAGGAAGATAAGGAAAGAGTTTCTTGAGAGTATGAAGATGAGAATTGATTCTTTCTCTGCGTTTACGCTCTGCCACGGCATGTGTTACTGCTGCATCTTTTGATTTATTTTTCCTTATTGTTGATTTTCCATATCCATCATCACCACCATTTTTTCTCTGATGATCAATAAGTTTACGCTGCAAAAACCCATTACACCCTTGTAATGAAGATAACATTTTTCACTTTCCAACTTCCTAAAGATAGAGAGAGGGGAAAAATTCTTTCAATAAAGAAGGTGGCAAGTTTTAAGGAAATTTAAAGAGGAGATTAATAATTATAAAGATATGATTGGGAGATTATTATATTATTAATGAAGATCAGAATTGGTTAAGTAACAAAGATTTGGGATGATGACATATATATAAATAAATAAAATATGAAGAAAAGAGAGAGACAGAAAGACAGGTGATGATGTATTGTTTGGATAGTATGGAACATAGATATAGACGAGGCTTACTTAAGGGTGGACTGACTTTTTACCGTTGGTGGTTAAAAGGTAAATTATGGAATGAGACAGATTTTCAGCTTGATAACCTCACTTTATGAGATCCCTCTTTCTTGTTTTCCTTCTTTTTCCCACCATTTTTTTGAATTTTGTGAACAAAAAAGAGTACTAGTAGTATTTACTCCTAGAGATGGCAGTGGATTCTGAACCCGATTCGAATCCGATGGATTCAGATCCGTTTTATAGAATATGAATCTTCAAAATTTGGACCCGACGGATTCGGATCGGACTCGGATCCATTTCTGACGGATCGGATATGGATCTAGATCTTGTATTTGAGATCCGTATCCGGTCCAGATCCGACCCGTGGATCCGTTTTTTATTAAATATATTCATAACCTAAAATGTAATTTTATAAGTATTTTCTTAAAATTGCTAAGCATATCCTTGCAAGTTTAATTCTCAAAATAAGTTTAATTTATCCCCGCGTTAACTCTAAAACCAAAAAATAAAGAGGTAACTTCGATAATAAAATAAATGTTATATTAGTGAATGACTAACATCTCCATAGACAAGTAGTTAAAATTATATTCATTTCATTTGTGAAGATTCCAAGCACATGGAAGTTCTGCATTGTGGAAATACTAGTCAGCATTTTCCACAACTATTGTCATTGTCCAACATTTTCAATTAATAGCTCACAATCAAAACGAGACAACGAACAAAATATCTCCTATGAACATTTCAAAATTAAAACACAGTAAACTATTAGCTAAGTAAAAATCGTTTGTCAGTTCAAAAAAAAATTCTTAGCAAGGTTACATTCTTAGCAAGACAAAAAAATTTACATGTGGATCCAGATTCGATCCGTGGATCCGATGGATCCGGATTTGGATATGATTTTTATGGACCCGACGGATCTGGATTCAGGTATGAAAAATGGATCTGGATCTGGATCTAGTAGGATCCGGTCCAGATCCGATCCGTTGCCATCCCTATTTACTCCTATTTAGTAGGGTTGGCAATGGATCGGAAGTGGATCGGGTGGAGCTCAATCCGCCTCCACCCGCCAATCATCCATCCACCACTCGACCCATCCATCACTCTATTTTTTCTTCATTCACATCCGATCCACCCATCATCCACGGGTGAATCGGGTGTTTCGCGGATGAAAATTATAGCACAATCAATTTGGTACTTTTGGTTTATTTTTTAGTTTTCATACTATCTTGTTTTACCATTATAATTTGATCTTGATACCATTGTAATATTCATCAACCTATTATATTGCTAACAATTATAGTCATATATAGAGTGATGTTCAACATAGAAAATGTCAATTATGTATAACATAGTACAAAAATAACATTTTTGATACTAGGAATCATCGTTATTGTCATGTTGAAATTGAAAAAGAATTTTCATTCACTTTAGAAAAATAAAGACAACTATTGGAAATAAAACCAAGTACAAGTAACGACATGAGTTAGGGGTATGTTATCACTGAACTACACAAAAAATAACTAATTTATAAACGGGTGGATGGATGGATCGGGTGGTGGGTTGGATGTATGTCCACCCGAATCCGACCCGATCTGTCACTCGATCCATCCGTCACCCGATTAAAATCCGTGTTTTGTCGATTTTTCGTCTATATAATCGGGTCGGGTGGATCGGATATCCATCGGGTTATGGTGAAATTGTCAGCCCTACTATTTAGGATCTGTTTACCCACGAGAATTAAAATATTTTTTTATTTTTTTTTGAAAATCAGCATTTGATTATGAATTCTGAATAGAGTGTTTAACTTTACACCATATAATATATCCACTCATGTGGACTTGCATATGTTTTGCTTATATGTATCAACTTTAATAGACTCCTTTAAAACATTAATGTTCATTATTAGGAAAGTAAATATCATTTCCATAAATTGCAATTACTGTTCCTAATGACACCCAAATTAAAGGTGCAGTACTTAAGTATCCAATGATGTGACCCTGGTAAGTCCCATATTTCTCATGTTACAATAGCATAGCTATAGGAATCTTAGAACTACAAGAACCTTAAATAGCACAGCTAGTAGCAAAGACGTGAATTCAACTGAAGTAGTTAATTTTTCAGAAATATGCTTTATGTATTGTATTCTATGTTATAAAATTTGGTATCGCCTTTAATTATCTACTACACAATTCAATTCTTAAGTCTCCTTAATTACGGTATTTAATGCAAAAATATTCATCTAATTATGAGTTAAAAATGTTCACAGGGCCGATCTAGAGACTAGAGAGAATGTACTTTTCAACATTTATTAAATTTGTATTTATTTCTAAACAATAAAAATTTGAATATTCTGAGAGTGATTATTAATATGTGAAAAGGAGAGATCAAGGATGAAGATATACAGGAGAGGGGACTACTGCTAATATGCTAATCAGATTGATACTGGACAGTACTTTTACCACTGCAAATCGAAAGCAAAATCAAATACACCTATTATTAAGAAATTAGGGTCAAAGAAAAAAAGTTTATTGGAGTGTAGAAGTGTTGTTTTATTATGCAGAGTTCAGCGGATCAGATCAGACTCTCATTGTTTCCCCTCTTTTTTATTTTGGATTCAAGTTATATAAATTCAAATGAGTTTAAGTTTAATACATTCAAATAATATCTACAAGTAATCTTTTTTAGAATTAAATGTGGGATTTGAAAGCTTAAAAGTAAGATATGTTATGAGTACTTGTTAATAAAAATGACATGTTAATATCAAAATTATTTAAACTGACGGTGTATATTTCCTAAACATCAGTTCAAATTTATTACATTATCCAGTATATTTAACCATACATGTATCTTAGTACACTAATAATATAAAGATATTTTACACCATCAGTATATTTTAACTTGTGATAGGATATCGTATTTGCAAAAGAATTTTAACATACCAACAATAACTAGCTGGAGCAGTAGAGCTACAACATTAGGTATGGGTTCAAACGAGTCTAGTGACTAGCATGTATTTGAATTACAAAATTCATTGAATCTATATAAATATTTAATAACTAAAATGGGCTATGAGTTCAATTGATGCAATATTAATGTGTACATACTTACCATAATTAGACTATATTTCATATATTGTGTAATATTTAGTGATGTATAATTATAGTAGATATATGATCCTTATTGTATTAGGGTTCCACATTGTACACTATATATATATATATTTGTATTAATGAGAAAAACTCCCTAAGGGAGATTAATACAATCTTATATGGTATCAGAGACATGCCCATTCCAAGTCTTTGTTCACCGATGTTGGGTCCCCAAATTATGCCATCCACGCTCCAGTTAACGAGGTATGGGCGTGCGAGGAGTGTTAAGAGTCCCACATCGGAAATGGGATGAGAATTTGGACTCCTTATATGGATTTGGACAATCCTCCTCTTATGAGCTAGCTTTTGGGGTTGAGTTAGGCCCAAGATCCTCTTTGTCCCCCCCTCTAATTCTTCCTCTTCGGCCGACGGCTTCTCGATTTTTCTAAGTTTTCCTTCATTTTTTTCTTTTTTCTCCATTCGCACTGCTCTAATGGATCATTTGGCTACTCCCACATCTTCCGATGCTTCCGCTTCTACCCCAATCGTCATCCAAACACCTCCCCCAACCCTCTCCTCACCATCATTCCATCCGGCTCTCGCCGTTACTAACATAAAAAACTTTATACCTTTAATTCTTGATCAAGAAGATGGCTAATACTGGTCATGGGTGGAATTGTTTCGAATTCATGCATGTGTATATCACGTGCTTGATCATATAGACGACTATTTCCCTCGTCCTCCCGATATGGATGACATCATATAGCATCGCCTCGATGCTATGGTCAAACAGCGGATATATGACACTATATCCAAGAATTTACTCTACACAATCATGAAAACGGGTGCCTCCGTCTGTGAATTATGGACATGTTTGGAAGAATTTTTTCAAGACAACAAGAACACTCGCGCATTGTACTTGGAAGACCAGTTCAACAACACCCGTCTTGAAATTTTTTCTAATATGTCTGAGTATTGCAAGTAGTAGAAACTGGTGGCAGACCAATTGTCCAACGTCGGAACGCCTATTTTCAAAACAAAAATGGTCTTACAATTGGTTGCAAGCCTACCAAAGGGTGAATATGACACTCTAGCTACGATGATACATCAGGCTGACCCTCTACCCAGTTTTAACAAAGCCCGTTCGCAATTATTGTTGGAGGAGACCCGACGTGTGAAGCAAGACGAGTACAACCAAAAGGCGTTAGCAGTTGACATGTCTACGCCAAATAACACTGCTGTCGGCCATTCGCCATTGTAGGAGAACAGTCAGCCGTGGCAAAACCGCGGCGGCAGGGGCTGCGGCAGTGGAAGTGGTGGTAAGGGTCGTGGGAAAAGTGGTAGGGGCCAGCATGCAGTCAACTTGTCCACCCAAACCATTTCACTTATTCCCAAAAACCCAAAATTAGCCAAACTAGACCCGAATTGGAATGCGACCATGTGTGAGGAATTTAATATTTTAACGAAACATCACACTTGGGATTTGGTTCCTAGACCGGGGTGGGGTGAATGTGATCCATTGCATGTGGCTTTTTCGTCACAAATATAGCGACAATGGTGACTTAGAGAGGTACAAGACAAGACTTGTGGCTAATGGCACTAATCCGCAGGAGAGTATTGATTGTGGTGAGACGTTCAGTCCGATTATTAAACCGGCTATCATTCGCACAGTTCTGAGCATTGCTATGGGTAAGCATTGGCCGATTCATCAGTTGGATGTGAAAAATACATTTCTACATGGGGATTTAAAAGAGATTATTTACATGCACCGGCCGTCTGGCTTTGTCCATCCAGCAGCCCCTCAGTATGTATGTCACCTCCGTAAGTCACTTTATGGTTTGAAACATGCCCCTAGAGCGTGGGATGATCGTTTTGCACAGTACATTATGTGGATTGGGTTTGTATGTAGCAAGTGTGATAATTTTCTCTTTATTTTTCATCGATGTAATAGCACCGCTTACTTGTTGTTATATGTGGATGACATTGTGCTTACTGCCTCTTCTGATTTGTTGAAAAATGAGATTATTACATTGCTCAAAACCGAATTTGCCATGAGTGACTTAGGAAAGTTGAGTTATTTTTTTGGGATATCAATGACTAGATCTGCAGATTCGATGTTTTTATGTCATCGCAAATATGCAGAGAAGATAGTATACAAGGCTAAAATGGCAAACTGCAAGATAATGTCCACTCCGGTTGACTCTAAATCAAAGCTTAGTGTTGTTGATGGTAACCCTGTGTCAGATCCCACACTTTACAAGAGTCTTGCAGGTGTACTATAATATCTCACGTTCACCAGGCCTGATATTGCTTATGTTGTTCATCAGGTATGCTTATTTATGCATGTCCTTAGGGAGCCTCATTTTACTGCCCTTAAGCATGTCATTCGATATGTTAAGGGCACACTTGATTATGGATTGCACCTCTACCCCTCAACACCGACCATTTTGTTATCATATACAGATGCTGATTGGGTAGGCTGTCCGGACACGCGACGCTCCACCTCCGACTACGGTGTGTTCTTAGGGGATAATCTCATTTCTTGGTCTGCCAAGAGACAGACCACTCTATCCCGTTCAAGTGCAGAAGAAGAGTATCGAGGCGTGGTTAATGTTGTTGCTGAGATCTGCTGGCTCCGAAACCTTCTTTTAGAGCTCCAGTGTCCTTTGCGAAAGGCGTCTTTGGTTTACTGTGACAACATCTCCGCCATATATTTATCTCATAATCCGGTTCAACATCAGCAAACCAAGCACATTGAGATGGATATACATTTTTTTTGTGAGAATGTTGCTATCGGTCATGTTAAGGTGTTGCATGTGCTTTCTTCGTACCATTATGCAAATATCTTCACGAAAGGCCTTCCTAGACAACTCTTCCTCGACTTCAGATCCAATCTTAGCGTCCGGACTGCTCCCGCTCCGACTGAGGGGGTGTATTAACGTGTACATACCTTACCATAATTAGAATATATTTCATATATTGTGTAATATTTAGTGATGTATAATTATGGTAAATATAGGAACCTTATTGTATTAGGGTTCCACATTGTACACTATATATATTTGTATTAATGAGAAAGACTCCCCAAGGGAGATTAATACAATCTTACGGGCAAGTTAAGAACCAATAAACTTTAAGTCTTGATTACGTGCTGCATTTTTTTAGGTTTCTTGTTTGATTTCTCACCCGGTAATCGATGTTCGATATCCGCATTGGGACCTGACTAAATTTGAATTCGCTCCGAGAAGTCCCACACTAGGGGGAAAAACGCTCCCTAACAAATGCAACTTTGTACCCAATAAGACTCGAACTTGAGACTTATGAGTAAGAAAGAATCAGTATTTGTCATTTCATCACAATCCTTGTTGGTCATCTTTTTAAGGTTATCTGTCAAGCTCCTGGGAATGGAAAAAATTATGTTGGGAGTGCTGCCTCCCGAAAACGCGGTTCGCATTGTGTGATCAAATATAGTCGGGCTTTAATACGGTATCGGACATCAGGTGAAAAATGAAAACTATCTTTTTTATATAGAGTTATCTTTTATAAATCAATTTAATTCGATAGTATAAATTTTTATGTATTATTGGTTCACAGTATCATTCACCACCAAACAAAGAAGACTAAATCCAAAGTGTTTGGCCCAGTGGCCAATACATTAGGGTATTGCTGTCTGAGGTTCCGTGTTCGAGTCCTCTGATCAGCGAGAGGGAATCGTGTTCCCAAAAAATCCCTCCATACGCGTAGGGCCAAGCGGTGTATACTAATCCGTAGGGCCAGCCGAAGGTGGGGTTTTACGGGGTATGGGGCCGTAATGCGGTGGGACCGGTCACTTTAAAAAGTTTACCCTACCACAGTTTAAATCCAAAGTGTTTGGCCCAGTGGCCAATACATTAGGGTATTGTTGTCTGAGGTTCCGTGTTCGAGTCCTCTGATCAGCGAGAGTGGAACTGTGTTCCCCCAAAAAAATCCCTCCATACGCGTAGGGCCAAGCGGTGTATACTAATCCGTAGGGCCAGGCCGGAAGGTGGGTTTTCGGGGTATGGGGCCATAATGCGGTGGGACCAGTCACTTTAAAAAGTTTACCCTACCACATTTTTAGTCCTCCGGGGCATAGTCCAGTGGCAAAGCCTGGGCGCTATAAGGCGCTCTGGCATGGGACATCGTGAGTTCGATTCCCCGCAAGCACGAAGAACTCTGCATGTTGGGGAATTTAACCTTGTCTCATTGATCAGTTGTACGCTCCCAGAAAACTGGCCATCGGAGCACATCCCGCGATTTACCTGGTAATAGTGTTGAAGGACCGGTGCTATTACCTCCAGGACGTCTGGGTAATACCAGTGAAGTAGTCAGGCGCAAGCCTGGAAACCTGGATTATCAAAAAAAAAAAAAAAAGACTAAAATTGACACCATAATCTCAGACAGTGTAACACTGCACAAATATTCGGACCTCCCAGTAGTTTTGACACGTTACTTGACAAAGAAGTTGGTGGGTCCCAATTATTCAAAGTTTTCTCAATTTTCTTGATGTTAACTACTCATGGGGCATTTCATACTTTGCCTCCTCTACTATGGCTTAGCACAGGAGTAGACTTTTTCTTGTTATTTCCTTTTACTATATATGTATTGCATGTAATATGTAACCCTACTTCTTTTGTTTTCCTTTGGTGCATTTCTTGGTCTCTTCTCTTCTTTGAAATTGAAATATTGTAACTCTACCTAGGAGGATTATGGTGTGATAGATTGAATCTTTTCACCGTTAATTAGAGATCTTGAGTTCAAATATCAAGAATAATTTTTTTATTTATAATGGACCTTACACAAAGTGAATTCTGATTACTTAGCCAAATTTGTCCATGACAAGCATACCTTTTGTCCAACAGATGGCAAACATTTTTTTGTACATCTAATCTAGTGTTAAGTTAAGAAGTTATAAGTTCCACTTTACATTGACACAAAACAATTGATTTGGGGAGTCATATAATTATGTTAAAAATGTTAGAAATTGTAAAGAAGTTTCTCATTATCTAAATTCTATATCCAAAAAAAAATTCAAATCAATGTTCAAATTAAAACTGAAAATTTTAAGGTTTAACTCTCGTAAGATTCATCCTTGAAAGCAAGAAGTTTGGGTCCGGAGTTTGAATTATTTCACTATCAATTCCCTCCACATAATACCAAAACATAAATAGGGGGACAATCAAAAAGGAAAAAAGTGTTAAACAGATCGATTGTTGTCTCTTCCCTTCAAATACCTCAAACTTTGAAAATCAAATGGAAAAAAAGAATGAGATAAAGTGAAGAGACATGGATCTAACCAGAAAAAGTGAAGAACCCTAGAGACCAGTACTTTGATGTCCTAAGAAGTGGCTCTTGTCAATTGTCATGTCAATAGCCAATTGAGTAGTTACAAGTACTTAGGACTTCATGGCCATAAAAGGCTAAACCATCTCTGTTTCAAAAACATGTATACTATTTTGACATGTATTTTGCTAGCTTTCACTGGGTTCCACCACCTGCTCATTACAGTTTTTCACCTGCTTCACTTTGAAACAAAAAATGCTCTATCAATCTCCTATACCAATGGATATTTCTCTTTTTAGGCATAGTATGGGACCTCCCGAAAGCACACTTAAATTATTACAACAATAACATACCAAGTGAAATCCCACAACGTGGGGTTTGGGGATGGTAGAATGTACGCAGACCTTACCTCTACCTTGGTAGGCTTCACGGCTGTTTTCGAGAGACCCTCGACTCAAGACAAAGCATAAGCACAAGCAAAGTAAGACAAACAAAGCGACTAAGCCATGATAGCAAATTCTGAAAAAGAAGCAATAACTAATGCAGATAAATAAGATAAACAAAATACACATAGCACACCTAAGTTATTGTTAGCCCTAATTTGATACATTCAACCCCCTTGACGATATCACCTAATGAAGGTGAAAGACATGCACTGCCTCGAGGGTCGAACGTATCACATTACCAAGTTTAATGTGTAATTAAGTCACGTGATAGTTTAGGTGTGCACTGATAACTGGAGCTAAAAGGGGATTCCAAGAAATTTTGGGTTTCTTTTACTCGTGCAGTTTCATTGTTCAAGCAAGTTAAATTTCCTTTTGTAAGTGCTTGTATTTTCAAGTTACTTCAAGATCATAAAGTTAAAACACTACCTTTCATTTGAGTTCAGGTACTGGAACCCTCGTGTTGTGCTACCTACTATTTTGATTTTCATCACTACAAAAACCTTATATATGTAACCATGGCTGTAATTCTCACTACCACCGACTTAATCGGAGTATGTATACTGATTGAGACCGAACATAACTATCAATGCGAGTTCTCATTTTTTCAATTCAGTTTTTGGCTTTATTTCGTTGTCTTTTGGGACTACACCGGGTATGTTGTTGCCGTTTACATTTTAAAGATTGAGATAGATACTGTAAGTTCGTGTCATAGAAGAATCTTGCCTGCCCGGTGAACAACTTTTAGAATCTTTTTCCCATTCCCATGTTCATGTTCAGTGAACAACTTTTAGAATCTTGCCTGCCCGGTGAACTACACCGGGTATGTTGTTGCCGTTTACATTTTTAGTTTTCATATTGTAATACTGAGATGTCTGTTCCATATCAATGTACATTGTGTAACTGTGAATGTTTCTTGAGGAACCTCTTCAAGATCTTATGCTTCTCACTTACTAGCAATGTAACTACGGCACCAACACCAATCAAAACATTAGTACTTGTTAAATCAAAATTACAAAGGTAAAGAAACTATATGTCATCTTTCACTTCACAGTCACAAATATCATTCAGTATTGAATACTGAAACAGCCAAATGTTTCTCTAGGCCCTAGAGCAAATTAACCCCATCAAAGCATTCAGACAACAAAGTGCAAACTGAACATTGTTTTGGCTACATCCACTATGCAGGAGAACACCAAAAGGAAAAAAAATGTGCATTTCTACAATTTGTATTACAACATCACCATAGGCATGGGCGGATCTAGAGGCAGCAGGTGTTCCTGCACCCACTTTCTTTTGTTTGAGGTATACATGTATTCAAAATGTTCTAAAATGTATCTCTAAATGCTAAGTTTATACTCATTGTTACAACACAAATGTGGGTACACAGTAACAGTAAAAACTGGTGGGTGCATGGTACTCCGCACCCACTAATTGTAATCCTAAATCCCCCTCTTGTATAGCTCTGATGACAACTTCAGCACTTCATTGGTAGTTTAGGTAGATATCCAACTCTGAGTTACCAGGGATCAAACAGTTGAGAATAAAAAGCTACTTTGTAACACGATCAGCGGATCCAGCAGCAGGTAGACCACAAACAACTATTCTCTTAATTGCAGGAAGACGTTCCTTAGGATTAGATGGAGCTTTTTTAGGAGTCTTTTTAGGAGCAGAAACACGTTTGGGAATAATTGAGGTTTTTGGAGGACTATCAACATGTTCCCTTTCACAAAATGGAGACCCAGAAGGAGCCATCAAACCAAGCTCGCGCATAATTTTCACTCGGCGTGTGCTTGGTGTAGATTTTTCAGCTGAAGCGGTCACCTGAGTGGCATGCCAACATTACCAATGAGTTAAATGTTACTGAAAGGATTGCATCTATAGAAAGATATCTATGTACTCGTGTTTCCAAGCCACTAGGATTTAGTTAATGCCTCCAAGTTCTCCTTTAATCAGTTGGAGATAATCCTTTTTTGGAACAAGTAGTCTATCGAAGATGTTTTTCAGTTTCATCTTTTGGGTTAATAAATGGAAACTCAAGCGGAAAAAAATGGGACATTGTGAATGTAGGAAAATGCAATCTTAATATATAGTGTAACATCAGAGTAGGAAGTTCAATAAGTGCATCATAACTCAAGTCCATAAGCTAATACTGGAAATAAAAGTTTTATGAACAAGTTGTCGGAAAAAGAATCAATTGTACTCACTTCCTCCATGGACCCGCTCTTTCCCTTGAGATCATCAATTTGGGCTTCGCCAGATCTTCTCTCAGTTTTCTGTGGACTTGAGGTATTGATTTTTGCCTTTTCTGGTGATTTGCTCGATGAAGGTCCAGACTCCTATAAGAAAAATAGATTCTCAACTTCAAATCTAAGGCAAAAATATTTGGACACGCAAGATTCAAACAAGGAACTCATGGGGCAAAACTTGTCTGCTCATGGAAGTTGGAGATTTTTTTTTCTGTGTACACTACACTTTAAGTTCTTCTTAGCAGTTTCTCCACTTGAGACCTTCATTTTACATTGATCACCTTTAGCTTCAGAAAAAAGGACATGATTAAAGAGAACGGAAGATGCAAACTCACAGATTTTTTGCTGCTTGACTTGGGTGTGTTCGGCATTTTGTCTCGCTTTCTTTTTCGGCTTTCCTCTTCCTTAAGCTTTTCCGAGCCTAAATTCTCCACAGATTTTTTGCTGCTTGACTTCGGTGTGTTCGGCATTTTATCTCGCTTTGTTTTCCGGCTTTCCTCTTCCTTATGATTTTCTGAGCCTAACTCTACTTTTGTCATCTCCTTTGCCTGCTTTGCATCTGCTTTCTCGGAAAAGGACCTTGGCTGAAACCAACATGACACGGTCATTAATCAATGAAACAAAGCATAAAAGTGACCATAAGTACACGAATCAGGCAAGACTTAACTTGAAAGCAGTGAATTTAATGAACAGCTCATGCAATTACACTTATAAATATAATTACCTTCTTAGCATTTCTTTCATTTATTTATTATTCTGGAGATCGACTTTCTAGGATTTTGGTAGGGACATTAGCGTTAAATTCCGAAATTTTCCAAAGAAAGCAACTGACAAAATTAACATTGTTTTCCAGAAGCTGAACACAGCATTAGCATTTAAGGAAGTCCGGTTTGACCAGGTACAAACTTACAAAGTCAAGGTTTTCAAGTCCTTGATTTTGTTGGTTATGTCTTTTCGCCTAGACATGCCAAGTATTCCTTCTAAGAAAACAACTCTTCTTAGAAAACTAGAGAAAAAGGTAAAACATAAGAAAATCATCGAAGATTATCAAAGATGACAGACCAATTCCTTCGACTTCCTTCTTTTGTTTTGAGGTAAGTAGATAGAATGATGATTGTTTAAAAAGACAGGAAAAGGAAAAAACTAAAAGAAAGAATTAATTGTATAAATTGATTGTTTGTTACAAATTATGCATATTTATAGGTGTGAAAATGTACAACAACAATAGCTATACCTCAAACTGAAGTCAATTGGTATCAGTTTTGTGAAATAGAGAAGAAGAAAGGCATTGGCTAAGCTAGGATTCAACAAATGCAGAATCGGTCCTGGGATTAGATTTAACATTTATTCAGATCCTTTTTTTGTGAGCTAAATTGTAGAAGTACCCCTCAAGTAATTTTGTTTTCTTTCTTTAATTTTTGTGTAGGAATGAGCATGTTTGGTTGGTTTTCTTCTAACCACCAGTTGTATACTCTTCTTTCTTTCTTTCTATATATATATATATACTTAAAAAAAAAAAGACTGCAGTACTTCTAATACAAAAATGAAAAGAAATCTGGCAGATCCGCAAATGTTAAAGTAAAAATCCTTTACATGAGCATTGTTAAACAAAGATGGAAACATGATGTCAACAATACTAAAGGTCCAAGTCTAAGCCCACCGGGCTTTGATTCAACTGTAAAGTATAGTGCGGGATGTGTGATACTTTCATCTCACGTTTACAAGAAGTGTATGTACACTTCCATCTCAGGGTCATACACCAGCAGTTTTGAATGAAACAAATATCAACCATATCTATCTGTTTTTAAAATATGCACCAAGGTTTTCCAATATATAACGGAAATCATGCAGTTTCATACGATATATGTTTGAAAATTTCACCAGCGGTTTGAAAAGATTTAATGTAAACTAAAACTCGTTAATGTAAATATAAACTTCAAAGAGAAAATAATGAAGTAGTTGAGATAGTCTTACTATTTGCAGCTAGCATATAATAGGATTATTCCCATTTTTCATTTGGACACTAAGTAATTTGAGAAAATAATGAAGTAGTGATTTCTACTTATCGCGAACTGGTCGAGCATCACCGTGATTAAAAAAATTACAGTATATATTAACAATGTAAAATTTTTGCACAACTATCACTATGTATAATTTAATTTGTGATAAAAAAAAATTAATTTTGTGACTTTTCTCATCTGAAAACCATTCCCCCTTTCCTTTCCGACTACATTCGCCATTTACTGCGGCAAAAAGATTAGAAAAATCGCACACTCAACAACAAAATACTCTGATTTAGATGTGCACAAGTACTCGATTTTTCCAACAGGCTCCGGCGGTGAACAGTGAGTTTCCGGCAGGGAACAATAACCCGGTAGTGATTTTCCGGCAGTGAACAGTGAGTTTCAGGCGGCGAACAAGTTATATTCACTTGGAGTTGGTACCTCCGGGCGCCCATATTCACTCCTTTCCCTTTATTATTGTAGTTGAATTTTGCTTGTCTCGCTTTATTAGATCTCGACATTGCATTTCTTGCCTTTAGACATATCTCCCTTATTGTCGTAGTCCGGCTTGCTGCTAGATTCTTGCTTGTGTTGTAGTATTGGTTTGCTTGTCTTAGGTATCTTTGACTAGTTTTTGTTTGCTTTAGTGGCGTTGGTAAACGATGGTAGACTAGGGTCATGTTCTCGGTAGGGGACGGGGCAAGGGTTAGGGGGTAAGTGGGGTAAGGGAGATGCTAGGCTGAGAATAGGGTCTTGGAACATTGGGACTTTGACGGGGAAGTCCATAAAGATAGTTAAGATTCTTAAGAAGAGGAGGTAGGCATTTTGGTAGACAGCGAGCTAAGGGATTAGGTGGTAGGTTAGGAGGGTTAATGACAGGATGATGGCGATTAAGTTGGTAGTTGGAGGGTTCACTATGAACATTATTAGTGCTTACGCGCCGTAGGCGGGCTTGGACGATGAGGATAAGAGGCATTTTTGGGAGGATTTGGATGAAGTGGTGGGATACCACCCACTAAGAAGTTATTTGTAGGAAGAGATTTCAATGGACATATCGGGTCATTTCCGGGGGTTATGACGACGTGCATGAAGGCTTTGGCCGCGGGAATAGAAACGGGGGAGGCATCTCACTTTTGGAGTTCGCTAAAGCTTGTGGGATAGTGATAGAAAATTCGAGGTTCCTAAAGGAGGAGCACTTGGTGACTTTCCATAGTTCGGTGACTAAGACTCAGATAGACTTTTTACTCCTTAGGTTTGCCGACAATGGTCTTTGTAAAGACTGCAAGGTTATTCCGAGTGAGTATCTTACAACCCGACATAAACTTTTGGTGATGGATTTGGAGATCAAGATGGAGAAGAAGAAGAAGAGGGTTGTGAATGACATACTAAGAATCAATTGGGGGAGTCTGACCATGGCTAGTGCACAGGAGATGGGGATGCGACCGGTATGTGGGATAGGACGGCCAGTTGCATTCGGGGGATAGCTAGAAAAGTGCTAGGGGTCTCGCAGGGTAAACGTGGTGGGCATCGAGGGGACTGATGGTGGAGTGATAAAGTTCAAGAAGAGGTAAAAGCAAAGAAAGCGGCGTATGCGAAATTGGTAGAAAGCAAAGATGAGGTGGAGAAGTGGACGAATATGGAATTATATAAGATGGCGAGGAAGGAGGCAAAGCTAGCGGTTACGGCGGCAAAAACAGCGGCTTTTGAATGCATGTATGTGGAATTAGAGGAAAAAGGCAGGGATAAGAAGTTGACAGACTAGCCAAGGCGAGGGAGAGGAGGACGCGTGACTTAGATCACATAAGGTACATCAAGGACGAGGACGGCAAAGTACTGGTGGAGGATGCGCGTATTAGACGGAGGTGACAGTATTACTTTCATAAACTCTTGAACGAAGAAGGAGATAGAGACATTGTGCTGAAAGATCTGGAGCAATCCGGAAGGTACCGGGATTTATATTATAAGAGTATTAAGGTTGAGGAGGTTAAGGGTGCTATTCGCAGGATGCGCAGGGGACGAGCGACCGGGCTTGATGAGATTCCAGTTGAATTTTGGAAGAGCGCAAACAGGGCAGGTTTGGAGTGGCTGACGAAGTTGTTTAATGTCATTTTTAAGACGGCAAGAATGCCCGAAGAAGGGAGGTGGAGTACAATGATTCCTTTATACAAGAACAAAGGTGACATCCAGAGTTGCAACAACTATAGGGGTATCAAGCTGCTAAGCCACACTATGAAAGTTTGAAAAAGGGTCGTGGAGATGAGGGTGAGAAGAGGTGTGTCTATTTCCGAGAACCAGTTTGGATTCATGCCAGGGCGTTCGACTACAGAAGCCATTCATCTTATTAGGAGATTGGTGGAGCAGGATAGAGAGAGGAAAAGAGACTTACATATGATTTTCATCGACCTCGAGAAGGCATACGACAAAGTTCCTAGGGAGGTTCTATGGAGATGTTTGGAAGTTAGAGGTATACTTGTGGCGTACACTAGGGCGATCAAGGATATGTATGATGAAGCCAAGACCACGGTACAAATAGTAGAAGGGGACTTGGAGCACTTTCCAGTGATGATGGGGCTGCACCAGGGATCAACTCTTAGCCCATTCTTATTTGTCTTGGTGATGGATGGACTGACGTGATAAATTCAAGGGGAGATGTCATGGTGTATGTTATTCGCAGATGACATAGTTCTGATTGATGAGACTCGCAATGGAGTGAACGCTAAGCTGGAGGTTTGGAGACAGACTCTGAAGTCTAAAGAGTTCAGGCTGAGCAGGACCAAGACAGAATACTTTGAGTGCAAGTTCAGGAACAAGAGCAACCTTGAGACAGGCGTGGAGGCGAGGCTTGGTACTCAGGTCATTCCAAAGAAAAGAAGCTTCAAGTATCTCGAGTCTATTAGCCAAGGGAACATAGAGATTGATGACGATGTCACACATCGTATTGATGCAGGATGGATGAAATAGAGGCTAGCATCTGGAGTCTTGTGCGATAAAAATATATCACCAAAACTTAAAGACAAATTCTATAAAGTGGTGATTAGACCGACTATGTTGTATGAGACGGAGTGTTGGCCAGTCAAGACTTCGCACATCCAAAAGATGAAAGTCGTAGAGATGAGGATGCTGAGATGGATGTGTGGACATACGAGGAGGGATAGGATTAGAAATGATGATATTCGAGACAGAGTAGGAGTGGTCTCGATGGAGGATAAGATGCGGAAAGCGAAGTTGAGATGGTTCGGGCATGTGGAGAGGAGAGACACAAATGTCCTAGTGCGGAGGTGTGAGAGGTTGGCTATGGACGGGTTCAGGAAGGGTAGAGGTAGGCCGAAGAAGTATTGGGGAGAGACGATAAGACAGGATATGGCGCAGGTGCAACTTACTGGGGACATGACCTTAGATAGGGGGTTGTGGAGGACACGGATTAGGGTAGAATGGTAGTAGGTAGTTGAGCGTAGTCCTACTTACGCTTACATAATGGTAGTTGTAGTGTTATTATGGTAGCCCTACTTAGCCTATCATACTAGTAGGCGCAGTATTATTTTATAGCCCCATGTCTTTCGATTTCTGCTGATGTATGTTTGTTTGTGTACTTTGTTTATCTTATTTACCTGTGTTAGTTACTGCTTCTTCTTTTTCAGAATGTTTTATCATGGCTTATTCGCTTTTGTTACTCTCATTTTCATGCTGCTTTAAATTTCTTGTCCGGATCTGGCCATTTCTCTTGTTTTGCTTGTGCCTATGCTTTGTCTTGAGCTGAGAGTCTTTCGAAAAGAGCATCTCTACTTACCAAGGTAGAGGTAAGGTCTGCGTACACTCTACCCTCCCCAGATCCCACGTTGTGGGACTTCACTAGGTATGTTGTTACACAAGTAATTTGAGATAACAAAGACTATGTATTGAATGTACCTTAATCTTATAAAAGGAAAAAAAAACACGGTATTTGAGCAACTAGATTAATACTTCATTACAGTTCAGATTTTTTATATGTTTATGAATAGACACTAGGTTTGTGGATAACCTAGTTATATTTAGCAGATCTTGAAGGGGCATAACTGGACTTAGCGCAATGTCTCCATGGCCGGTAAAGTAGCCAAGGTTCTATTAGCAAGGGCTATTCTCCTATTGCTAGGTCAGGGACGACAGTGAACTTGCGAAGAATGGGTCATATGATTAAGTGCAAAAGAGTCTGATACTCCAGGAATTGAAACTTTTGAACCAGAGCACTCAAAGCAGATACGACATGAAGTTCACCGAATTTGCACAAGAACTGGTACCTTTAGACTTCTCCAATGAATCAAGCAGCATTCTCAACCTTCTGAGGTCTTATTTGTTGAATTCTTTCTGCTCATTTTTCACTAGAATTTAACCCTATTCCAGCCTGGTTTGGCATGGGATGAACTTCTAACCATGGAATCGACTCGATCGATTATAAGTTAATAGCCCTAGCCCATTCCCATTTTGGGTGGGACAAATTTACTAATTCTATTATTCCAGTTAATAGGAAGGGTGTTGAACTCACAAAGACCCTAAAAACTAAAAATGGCTATCTTCAACAATTGCGACAATCGGGTTCATTGATATTCCTAGTATATTAGGTGTTATCACACATACAATCATACTCAATTCGATGGAATTTTTTTATCTTAAAGGGGATCCACAATATGATTTGAACAAACTTTCCTAAAATGAGTCATATGTCTTGACTTGATTGTGTTCATTTATTGGACGACTGATATTTATGGTGGTGCATTAACTATGTGAGCTTGACTTTCTCTCATACAGTTAATTTCAACAGAGATTCTTTGAAAGTTCCAATCTATCACAGGTTACAGCACGTCACTAAATTGATGAACGTAATACATATCAAATTATTAAGTACAATAGATGTAATCATATAATACCTATTCAGCCACACTTCAGTGTCCATATATATACACACAATCTAGAAGCTATATTACCTCTCACCACCTCCTAATAAAGCTAAAATAAAGTGAATAAAAAAATATTCAACAGTTATCCATGATGCCTCCTCTGAACATAATTTTAAACATGCTCCAGCACTTACTACAACTGAGGCATCATCAACAATGATAATCTGAATATACATGAGTACCTCTCTTTGCAATTTCACTAAGTCATAGCCAAACATACTCGACAACGAACTTGTATAGTGATGGATCTGGTTATCAGCTAGAAACAA
Organism: Anisodus tanguticus; assembly: GCA_034509755.1. Taxonomy (NCBI): domain Eukaryota; kingdom Viridiplantae; phylum Streptophyta; class Magnoliopsida; order Solanales; family Solanaceae; genus Anisodus; species Anisodus tanguticus. Next base: position 9,267,546 of record CM067553.1, on the reverse strand, counting down.
TTTGAGTAGCCTACGGATTCCACTTTACGCATTTCATAACTGAAGAATTTGAGTGATTGCCTACAGGGTCCACTTTTCACATTTCCTAAATAAATATGTAGCTGGCCGAGATACTTTCATCTCATGTTTACAAGAAGTATAGGTACACTTCCATCCCAGGGTCATACACCAGCAGTTTTGAATGAAACAAATATCAACCATATCTAACGGTTTTTCAAAATATGCACAGAGTCTTTCCAGTATATAAGGGAAATCACGCAGTTATATATGGTACATCTTTGTACTTTCCACGGGCGGTTTGAAAAGACATTTAAACTAAAATTTGATGCAAATATAAACTTAAAATGGAAAATAATAAAGTAGTTGAGATAGTCTTACTATTTGCAGCTATCGTATAACCGAATAAGAACTTTACCAGCCGCTTTTTTTCTGGTTCCCTTTCACTGTCTGATTAATAACCTGTGGTAGAAAGAATAAAAACTAAGATACTAGTACATCTTGAATAAATGTGTGATACCCAAGAAGAGTGAAACGTTGAAAATGTGATTGCACCATAAAGCAACTACTATCCCAATTTCTTAGCAATTACCTATCTAGGCCACCACTACGAACTGGACCCAGATTAAGATATTATATTGCCAAATAAACCTCTCTACTTGTTTACTGATTCAGTTTTCTTCCTCACGCCCTCTTTAATATAACTTCTATTAGTCTAAGGTGTTTTGCTTTTCAGTCATCTTTGACAACTTTCAACTGCTTATTTATGCACTCAATATTTTGAATTGGAACCCAATTCACGTATAACTTGAGAACTCCTATAACACAAGTTGCACCTTTCAAACAAATTGAAAATCCTCGCGCGTTTCAATCAGCACAACATTTTCAAAAAGCAATGAGCCTCAATAATGTATATCGATTAGGACGTCAGATTAATATAATCGACAAAGCAGATTTACCATTTATGGGAGGTGCTTAATGCACTGCTATGGTAATTTGTATATGCCATTCTCACATATGATTCATATTATTGATTAGTTTGATCAATACTATTGAAGTCGAACATCATTTTTCTATTATGGTTTTGGACAACAAGTTAGAATAAGCAACAATTCACGATGTTAGGTTACACAAAACAAGCAACAATTAACAAAGATTCTCTAAATCTCGCCTACACAGATACTCAGATTTCCATTTTGTTAAATTCTTTGTTAAGTCCCACATGCATTTCAGTAAACAACAAAATTGTCTAAATCTCACACCAATGCCCTAATTTATCGCCTACACAGATACTCAGATTTCCATTGTGTTCTATACTTAGCTAAATCCACATGCATTCCAATGTCTTCTTCCCAAAAAAATTATCAAGAATGAAGCATAATACTGACTTTGCAACTAATCAACCCAGTCAAACAATCATCTAATAAATTATTCCAAAAAAAAAAAAAGAGAAGAAACAAGAACATACCGGCTAAGAATCTCAAACAAAGATGAATGTGAGGTTTATTTGTTCTATATATCCATGTAAATGTATTGGATTTGGGTAAAAAGGCTTTTTATACGGGAAAATAAAATCATGAATTTTGAACTTCTATACCCCATGTTTGTACCGTCCGATCTAATTTTGCTATTATTCTTTTCTTACTTTCATATGACTTTTATTTAGTAAAAGAAAAAAGGAAATCGATGCTCAAAATTTGAAGAATTAAACTAAACATAGAGGGTCGTTGAATTTGTTTTACTAGTTTAATTATGTAATCACATGTCTATAAAATACAAATTATATTGAAATAGTCTATGTGATCGTACCTTAGTTACAAAAATATGTTCTTACTTTAGTAGAAGAAATGAAACTTTGTAGGATAAAAAATACAAAAGGCGTTCCTCTCTTATTTAACAGTTCAAGACAAGTCCTAAACATCATGTTTTTTTTCATTTTTTTATTTAAAATTTAATATATATAACAAATATATATTTATATATTAACTTATTATTATGATATTGGATTTGGGTTGACCCACATGAATGATCCGATTCAAATTACTTCAAAATTGCACCAAAATTAGATGATTTGACTGTTGTATTTTTATGTGATATTCCCTTAATTTTAAACTGAGACAGTTTTGATATTTTACGTTAGAAAAAAAATTGGTGAATAATTTTAAACTACTATTTACTTTTTGCATGTCAAACGTGTATTTGAAGTTGAAATTTCTTGAAAATAATTTTATCGAATGAGACTTTGAAATATCTTTTTCTCCATCTTACCTAAAACTTGCTTCGGAATCACCTTAAATATATCACAAAACTAAAAAATGTTGAGCATGTAAATTCCTCTCTTCTTAAACCTTTTTTCCCTTATGAGTCGTATGATTCATAAACTTGCTATACAAGATTTAAAGTATTAATAAATTGTTATATGATGAATGATAAAGACGTGAATTGCAATATGAGAATAATAATACCAAGTCAATAATTAATTTTTTCGCGTAGCAAATAATACAAGTTGTAAGTTTGAAATTAATGTGAATGTAAAATTTCTGATATATAGTACTGTCACATTTTTCTTAAAAGAATGACTTTTTATTTTTTCACCAAATCATTGCACATGTTAAGCAAGGTATACACCGGTGATATACACTTGGTATACATGGTGTATATCACGGGTACTTTCGGATAAAGGCCCAACACAGTAAAAGACAGAAACCCCATCTCGGGTTGGCCCATCACGTAATGTATATTGATTGTGTATATTGTTGTAATATTGTAATGTAAAGGTTACCTTAATTAGTCTTGTACACTTACCATAATTGTATATTTAGAATCCAAGTAGAATAAGGTTTTAGGAGTAGAATAAGAATAGGATTCTCCTATTATGGAAATATGTAACTTGTAAATATAGCCTTTCAATTAATGAAAATAATCAATGGATTATTTATTTCATGGTATCATAAGTCTAGGTCTTAAAATCCTCTCCCTATTTTCTTCCTCTTGGTCGTCGACCAAACAGTGAACAAATACTGAGACCAAGTTTTTTCCGCAACTTGTTCTCGGATTGGTTTATTCTGACGGTACCACCTCTTCCCAAATTTTTCTCCCAAATCCCTCAATCACATATTGTTCTATCAATATGTCTACATCCCGGAAAATGTTTCATCCTGCCCTTACAGTTTCTAACATCAAGAATAACATCCCTCTTGTTCTTGAAATAGAAAACGTCTAATATGCGACGTGAATCGAACTGTTCAAAATTCACGCACGATCGCATCAAGTCATCCATCACATAATCCCCGCGACTCCTAAGGATACGGAGGTGCCAAAACGCGAGGATGATCCTAAGTTGTGGACAACTCTTGATGCTACTGTCCTTCAATGAATATATTCCACAATTTCTACCGATCTTTTGCAAACAATTATTGAGCCTGACGCTACGGCACATGCGACTTGGGATAGACTGTGTGATATATTCCAAGATAATCAAAATTCTAGAGTCGTTACCCTTGAGCAGGATTTCTTCCACGTTAATATGGAAGATTTCCCTAATGTTTTGGCTTATTGCAAAAGATTAAAGGAATTGGCAGACCAACTTGACAACGTTGGCGCGCCAGTTTCAAACGATCGTTTAGTCCTCCAAACGGTTTCCGGCCTCTCCGAGGCCTATAGTGGTGTGGGAACGCTTCTTCGGCAAAGCAACTCGCTTCCGCAATTTTATCAGGCTCGTTCTATGCTTACACTCGAAGAAGCAGACATGGCAAAACGAGAGCCTACCGGTGCTAGCCCCGTAGTAATGATGACCGAGTCCACAGTGTATCCTGCCATTTCCAATAACTCGGGCCAAAACCGCAATAACGGTGGCGGCAAAAAGGGTGGAAACAAGAAAAATAATGGCAAGAATCGCGGCGGCAACAATGGCGGTGACCGGCAGAATGATGGTGGCGGTGGGGGTCCTCGCAGTGGTCAGCAGCAACATCAGCAGTTCTAGGGCCCACGTGCAGTGGTAGTGGGCCCCACAACAGCAGTTTGGGCCAAGCCAATTTTCCCCACAGCATCAGTTTCGGCCCAGCCAATTCTCGCCCAAATGCAGTGGGCGGCCCAGCAACAGTCCAAGCCCAATTCGGCCTGGTCCACATACAGTCAGCAGTCTGGATCGAGACCGCAAATAAGGGTGATTGGGCCTCGGCCCCCGCAGGCATCGGCACCCACGTCTACCGACATCGAAGCCACAATACACACGTTTGGTTTAAATCCTCCGGACCCAAATTGGTATATGGACACCGGTGCCACTACCCACATGACATTTGATTCAGGTACGCTATCGTCTTATTCCAATTTGAGCAGCTCTCGCGGTCTAATTATTGATAATGGTAATTCTATTATAATTCGTGGTTATGGTCATGGAACTTTATCTCCCCCTCGTCCACCTCTTATCTTGAAAAACACCCTACACGCCCTCAAATTGATTAAAAACTTAGTCTATGTCCGTAAATTCACTACTGACAATTCTATTTCTATTGAATTTGATACATTTGGTTTCTCTGTGAAGGATTTCAAGACGGGGAGTCCTCTCGTGAGGTGTGATAGTAGGGGAGATCTTTATCCTATCACATCCAGTTCCAGTCCATCGAGTCAAGCCCTGCCATCCGTCTTTGCAGCCATTTCTCCTTCCTTGTGGCATGCTCGTCTTGGTCATCCGAGATCATCTATTTTGTCGTCTTCAGATAAAAATAGTTTTATTTCATGTAAGGATACGAGTAGTACTCCAAATTGTCAGTCTTGTTCATTAGGAAAAATTGTTAAGTTGTCATTTGTAGACTCACGTTCTCATACTTTAATGTCATTTGATATTATTCATAGCGACTTATGGACGTCTCTTGTTCTTAGTTCTGTGGGTCATCGGGATTATGTTCTATTTTTGGATGATTATTCTAAGTTTTTATGGACGTTTCCGATAGCGAAAAAATCTCAAGTTTTTTCCGTCTTCTTAAAATTTAGAGCATTCATCAGAACTCAATTCGACCGAGAAATAAATAATATTCAGTGTGATAATGGCAAAGAATATGACAATGGGGGTGTTTTGGGAATTCTGTGTTAATAATGGGATCAATTTTCGGTTTTCTTGTGCTCATACGGCTTCACAAAATGGAAAAGCTGAACGCAAAAAATTCGTTCCATAAATAATATTGTCCGAACTTTATTAATCCATGCTTTCGTACCCCGTCCTTTTGGCATCATGCTCTACAAATGGCTATATATCTCCTCAACATTATTCCTTCCAAAGGTTTGACATATTCTCCCCCCCCCCCTTCAAAATTTATATAATAAAATTCCTTCATATTATCATCTTTGGGTTTTTGGGTGTTTGTGTTATCCGTTATTCCCGTCCACCACAATTAACAAACTTCAGGCCCGGTCTACTCCGTGTGTGTTTTTGGTTTTCCGTCTAATCATCGTGGCTACAAATGCTTTGATTTATCCTCTAATAAAATCATCATTAATCGCCATGTCATTTTTTATGAATCCCAATTTTCATTTGCTAAATTTAATACTCCTGTGCCTAGTTCATATAATTTTTGAATGATAGTATATCCCCGTATATTATTCAACATTTTTCGGACGGCTCCCGCACCCAAATTTCTCCAGCGGGCCCACTGCCCGCTGGCCCCACTAGTCTGCCACCCATTGCTGGTATCGCCACTGGGCCAGTTTCAGCGATTGGGCTAGTCCAGCCCAATTCTGGAACTCGTGCTCTTGTTTCCCGAATTGGGCCAGTAGGCCCATTGCCTGCTGGCCAGTCCATCCAGAGCCCAGCAAATTCTCAAAATCCGCCCAATTCTTCCTCGAGTCATAGACCGGTCACTCGTAGTCAACATGGTGTTTTTACACCAAAAAGACATTTTAATTTACATTCTAATGTCTCTAAATCCCCCTTACCCCGTAATCATGTGTCTGCCTTAAATGACCCGAATTGGAAAATTGCTATGACTGATGAATATAATGCTCTTATTGATAATAAGATGCGGGAGTTAGTGCCCCGTCCATCTGGTATTAATATTATCAGGTCTATGTGGATTTTTGCTCTTAAGGAGAATTCAGATGGTTCATTTGCTCGACATAAGACGCGGCTTGTGGGTGATGTTAAGACTCAGCATGTTGGTATAGATTGTGGGGAGACATTTAGTCCGGTGGTCAAGCCAGCTACCATTCGCACTGTACTTAGCTTGGCTCTTTCGAAGGCATGGCATATTCATCAGTTAGATATAAAGAATGACTTCCTACATGAGGATCTCAAGGAAACAGTCTATATGCATCAGCCTTTGGGATTCAGGGATCCCAAACATCCTCATCATGTATGTTTGTTGAAGAAGTCCTTATATGGGCTTAAGCAGTCTCCATGGGCCTGGTATATGAGGTTTGCAGATTATGTTTCGACTATTGGGTTCACTCACAGCAGGTCGGATAATTCCTTGTTCATCTACCGTCGTGGTTCGTCCTTGGCCTACATTCTGCTATATGTGGATGATATTATCTTGACTGCCTCTTCCGATGCCTTACGCCAGTCTATCATGACCATGCTCAGCTCTGAGTTTGCTATGAAAGACTTGGGGCCCTTGAGTTATTTTTTGGGGATTATTGTCACTCGTCATTCAGATGGGTTGCTCTTATCTCAACAGAAGTATGCAACTGAGATCATCGAGAGGGCTGAGATGTTATCCTGTAAGTCCACTTTCACTCCAGTTGATATTAAGCCCAAGCTTAGTGCCATGGCCGACGTACCCTACGAGGATCCGACCCGCTATCGCAGCCTTGCAGGGGCCCTTCAATATCTTACCTTTATGAGACTAGATATTACATATGTTGTTCAGCAAGTGTGTTTGTTCATGCATGATCCCAGAATTGAGCACATGAATGCACTCAAACGCATCATTCGGTATATTCAGGGTACACTTGACTTTGGTTTGCATTTATATCCTTTCTCGACGTCCACACTTGTCTCGTATACGGATGCTGATTGGGGTGGCTGTCCAGACACCAGACGGTCTACGACTGGCTATTATATGTTTCTTAGGAATAACCTGGTCTCATGATCGACAAAACGTCAGTCGACATTGTCCTGATCCAGTGCCGAGGTCGAATATCGAGGGGTAGCTAATATGGTCTCGGAATCATGTTGGTTACGTAATTTAATTTTGGAGCTTCATTGTCTCATTCAGAAAGCAACCTTGGTTTATTGCGGTAATATTAGTGCCATCTACCTTTCTGGTAATCCGGTTCAGCACCAACGCACTAAGCATATCAAGATGGACATTCACTTTGTCCGTGAAAAGGTTGCTCGTGGTCAGGTACGCGTCTGTCATGTCCCGTCAAGATACCAAATTGCATACATCTTTACAAAGGGTCTTCCCTCGGTCCTTTTTGAAGATTTTAGGGACAGTCTCAGCGTTCGAAGATCGCCCGCTATGACTGCGGGGGTGGGGGTGTTAAGCAAGGTATATACCCGTGATATACACTTGGTATACATGGTGTATATCACGGGTACTTTCGGATAAAGGCCCAACATGGTAGAAGACAGAAAGCCCATCTCAGGTTGGCCCATCACGTAATGTATATTCGTTGTGTATATTGTTGTAATATTGTAGTGTAAAGGTTACCTTAATTAGTCTTGTACACTTACCATAATTGTATATTTAGAATCCAAGTAGAATAAGGTTTTAGGAGTATGATAGGAATATGATTCTCCTATCATGAAAATATGTAACTTGTATATATATCCTTTCAATTAATGAAAATAATCAAGAGATTATTTCTTTCGGAACATAATTTTAAAATACTTGTTTTCAAAGTGTTAAGAACAATTTTACATTTTAGATGCTTTATATTGTTATTAAGATGTTGTTTTATTTGTGATATTTCACATTCTATATATGACTTTGTTGCGGCAGAATCATTTATTAATGAAAATAAAGAAAAAAGTTTGGCAAGACAACAACGACTAAATAAAGTATGAAATTAATAAGTTTAGTCGAACACGGTAACGAGTCTAGTGAAAGAATCCAACTTAAAAGGAATGGACAATGGGGGTTAATAGTCACTGCTTATAGATATAAGATCAATAATTTGAATAGATGAAAAATATTGAGGGAACATGGACTCACTTATACAATTCTCACCCTACAAGTTAACTTTTGAGGTTGAATTAGACCCAAGATTCATTCTTTAAATGATATCAGAGTCAGGCTCATTCAATTTTTTTGTTCACCGATGTTGGCCCCAAATTATATTATACACGCTCTAGTTAATGAGATCTAGCCGTGCGGAAAGTGTTAAAAGTCCACATTAGAAATGTAATGGGGAGCTCCCAGTGGCACATGCGAGTTGGTAAGTGACAAAGTGATTGGGGTACAACCACTCCGACGTCGCGGGTTCGAATCCGTGTGGTGACAGTCTTTGCTGAAATATTGCAAGGGTTGTTGCTGAGTTCGTGTCCCGTTGTTCCTCTCTCTTGCAGGATTGTCACGCGCGCATATCGCTCGATTTACATACCACATGGCCAAAGGGCGTACCAGAGGGGGTTTCGCCTTCGGGACTTTCCTCTTCACAAAGAAATGTAACGGGGAAATGCACTCAACTTAGACAATAATCACGAACAAGCTAGCTTTTGAATTAAGTAGATCCATTTTTTTATAAATACGTAATTGAATTACCCCAATTTTTTCCTAAAGCTAACGATACTTGTCCGTTTTGTCAGCCCCGAACACCTAGGAGTAAACACCAGAACGGGTTGTCCATTTCTTGTCGTCCTACTTTGCACACTACAAAAGGTTTAGAAAAACATCAGAGCTACTACAAAGTCACTCATTGTCATTCGTGACGGCTGACAAGGAGATAAAATCAAGGTATGCTACCAATTCTTTAGCTAATACATTGTTTATTTGGCACTATGTGGTTGATTTCTCCACCCCCTTTGAATTTGGAGATTTCGGTTCCTGAATAATATTGTGAAATTCTCTCAATTTTGACTTGTTCTTGATGTTTTATGACACCCGTATCTTTCTTTTAGGCAACTGCATTTGCACATATTTTGTTCTGCTGACATTTTTTTTTTTTTTTTGCATCTGATGCTCTGTGTTCTAACTCTTGGAACGTGTTTGATTAACCCTTATCATCCATTGTCAAGTACAAAGCTTTAGCTATTGTTCTTCTTTATCCATTAAGCTAGTACACGTTTGCCGAGTGTCTTGAACTAAGTCATTAGTTTACTTTTCTTAGGGACCAGATAAGAATAAAAGGACAGCCCAGTGCACTAAGCTTTCACTATGTGCGGGCTCCGGGAAGGGTCGGACCACAAGGATCTATATTTCTGCAAGAGGATGTTTCCACGGCTTGACCGTGACCTCCTGAGACCAGATAAGAATCTAGAATTTTAAGTTAGTGGTACAGAATACAACTGCACCCATTTGAGTCATTGGGTTCTAAGTTGATAAGTTGTGCATATTGAATGAATTTCTTAAGATAACTAGTTCAATAGTCGAAATTCTACCTCTGTCCCTGCATATATATACTTCGAACTGAAGGTGCTCACTAACAAATCCTTGAATCAACACATGCTGGAGATGTGCCAGCAACTTTCTTAATCTATCACAGTTTTACCACTTTGAACAAGATACTTATCATCGATTTAGTTGCGAACTCATCCATAGTGGATGTGTTTGTAAAATCAACGTTGTTTGACCAAATTCATGGCTAGCATACCCAATGTGGATGTTTACAATTTACAATCTACAAAAACTTACAGAGATCCTAATAAATCTACAATCTGATCTACATCCTCTATACATTGTTGTTTACACCAAGAAAATAAAGATACAATACAATTCCATTTAACTTTCTGTATGGAATTGGATTTATCTTCAAAGCACCTATCATTTCTCTCCCTCCACACAGTCAACCAAATGCAAGAAGGTATAATTCTCCACCATCTCTTTTGACTTTTGCCTCCTCCCCTTCAAATCCAGCAACTTAGCAAATCTGCTGTGTGTTCAGGCATGATCCAAGTAGTGTTAGTGAGGTTGAAGAAGAGGGCCCATAGTTGAGCAGTGAAGCTACAATGTAGGAACAAATGATTGTTTGTTTCCCCTATTCTGTTACAGAGAAAACATCTTGATACCAGTTGCATTCCTTTCTTCTGAAGCACTTCATGTGTGAGACAAGATCTCTTTATCACCAATCAGGTGAAACACTTTACCTTGGTGGGAGACAAACTTTTCCAAATGCAGTTCCACTTATATTGTATTCTCCCAAATGGATCTAACATCTCCTTTTTGTATGCACTGTTGGCTGTATAGCATCCATCATTGCTAAGTTTCCAAGAAATCCTATCTGAGTCAGTTGTGAGACCACTGACAGTTTCTAATTTTCCCAGAAGAGATGTCATCCTTTCCACTTCCCAGTCATTTAAAAGTCTCCTAAAAGTAAGATCTCATTCTTGGGGTGACCAACATTCACCCACTTTTGCTTCAGGATTGTTGGAAATCCTGAACAAATCTGGGAAACAATCCATGAGAGAGTTCTGGTCAATCCAGGTTTATTTCCAGAACTGGATTTTGCTTCCATCTCCTACCTTTAGTTTAATGTTTGCTTCAAACAGGGGCCAAAGATTCCTGATAGCTCTCCAAACTCCAACTCCATATGTTTCTGTGACTTCTTTCATGCACCAAGGATTTGTTTCACCAAACTTTGCCTTGACTACTTCCTTCCATAGAGCATTTTCCTCACCATTGTATCTCCAGAGCCATTTCATCATTAGGCATCTATTTTGTAAGCTTAAGTTTCTGATCCCCAAGCCACCCCTCTTCTTACTAAGTAAAATTGTTTCCCACTTCACCAGGTTGTAACCCTTCCCTTCATTAAACCCCTGCCTTAGAAAATTCCTTTTAAGTTTATCCAATTTTTTATAACACTGGAAGGTATAGGAAATAAGCACATCACATATGTGGGTAGAGAGTCAAGTACAGAGTTAATTAGAGTGAGTCTACCCCCAATAGATAGATATTGAGTCTTCCATCTAGTTAACCTTTTCTCAGTTTTCTCCAATATATCATACTGGATCTCCTCCGCTTTGTGTTTGCTTCCCAATGGCATGCCAAGATAAGTTGTAGGCATATTCTCCACCTTGCATCCCAAAATATTTGCCAATTCTTGAATCTGTGGTACCTCCTTGAAATAAACTGTTTTTTTCCCAGTTGACCCTCAGTCCTGCTGTTGCTTCAAACACAAGTAAAATCATTCTGATGTAGCATATTTGCTCAAACTTTGGTATCACAAAAAAGCACTGTATCATCTACATAGAGTAGATGACAAATTTTCATCACTTCTCCACCTCCTCCACCAATTTGGAATCCCCTGATCCATCTGTTATGCAATGCTATTCTCATCATACTATTAAAATCCTCCATGGCTATAATAAAGAGGAAGGGGGACAGGGGATCTCCCTGTCTAAGACCCTTCTCAGATTGGAAAAAATCCACTGGTTCTCCATTTATCATAACAGAGAACCTGGCAGTTTTAATACAACAATCAATCCAGCTCAACCATTTGTTCCCAAATCCCATTTGCCTAAGGATGCTCACTAAGAATTTCCAGTTGACATGATCATATGCCTTCTCTATGTCCAGCTTTCACATAATTCTAGGTCCCCCCTCAATCTTGAGTCCACACACTCACTAGCTATCAGAGCTGCATCCATAATTTGTCTCCCTTTTATGAATGTCATTTGATGTTTGTTCACCAACTTGTGCACCACTTTTTCAGTCTTTCTACTAAAATCTTAGCAAGAATCTTGTATATTCCACCTATCAAGCTGATTGGTCTGTAATCCTTCAATTCAGAGGCACCTACTTTCTTTGGAATTAGTGCTAGAAAGGTGGCATTGAAGCTCTTTTCAAAGGTCTGATGAGAATGGAAATATTAGATGGTACTGATAATATCTTCTTTCAGTAGATCCCAGGAAGAGTGAAAGTATGTTACCATTCTAAAAAAAATGACATGTGAGTTCTTCAGTTAGCTAAAAGCATAAGAGAAACCCATAATGTACAGTTCCCCTTCTTTCTCTAACGCCTCCTAATTTCCAGGTTGAGCCAAAAGATATTGATCCTCTTTGTTTTGTTTTATGCTAAGTTGTTTTTTTTTGTGTGCGCGCTAATTCTAATTTTACGTGTGCGTGTGTGTGTCTAATCATAGGTAGTCAAGGAAAAGGTTGAAGCGCTTGAAGGCTAAATATTCTCCAGGTAGCAGTAATGGTGGAATGGTGGTGGTCTTTATTGGGAGCTGCTGTGCCAGCTGTAGTGGCAGGGCAAGCGTTCAGGACGAAAAAGAGGAGAGATGAGGAGGAGAGGTTAAAGAGGGCCAGAGGTCGTGAGAAGAACTCTGATGAAATATTTGTTTGTGAAAGAGTGTGTACTTCAAACAGGATGCTCAAGAAGGTTGGTGCATTTTCTAAAGACCCGACACCTGATACTTGTGTTACTGTTTGTGGTGTTTCTGAACTGGATGCTTGTGCTGATGCATGCGCTCGGACTGTTTGTGTTAATCAGCATCAAGTGCCTAACTGGAATGATAACTGTCTTAAGAGGTGTCAAAGTGAGTGTCTAAGGCTCTCACAATCTTCTGTAGTGTCTTCTTAGCACATTGCTCTTAACATTTTGCTTTTATCATTTTAAGAATTCCGGTCTATTGACAATTTTCTAACGTTCATGAACATAATTTGTGCTATCTATTTTTACTATGCGTTGGGATATTTGATATTGGTAACTTGTGAATTGAAGATTAAATGACAACGGAAACTTGATTGCCAGAACCACCAGAATTCAGTAGATATTGAGATTGATTTTTCGGATCAAATGAGTTATGTTTGGTTGGAGTTTCTTTTTTCTCTTTTTCAGACATGAAGAGTTATTCAAAAATGTCCAGGAGATGAAATCGGTTTTCGACTTCTGAAAGTATTTAGTCAAACAAATATCTCCATTAGAACAGAATAGGTTGGACTAGTTGAATACTATTACTGATTGAGCTTGAAAAACATCATCATCTATTTTCGCTCGGTTGGTTCCTTTTGGCATTTAGAGACAGAGAGACAGCCTAACTGATGTATTTAGATTAGAATTAGCACAGGAGCGTTTCCATCCACCAGTGTTATGTAGGAGTGTAAAATAGCAAGTACCACATGGGATAATAGAGGTATGCTCAATTTGACCCCAACAACACTATTAGGAGTTGTTTTGAAGTTCAACTATCACGCAAATTCATGAAACAATGGCGATGGAGTGATTCGTACTAGACCCAAACATTTGAACCTCCGAGAGGCTGTTTGGTTCAATCAGTCACTAATAATATAGAGTTTCTAATATGAACTATTATACGACGAATAGTAAAGGAGAGATTGCAATACCAAAGTTAAGAATTAGCTTTTTCTTAGTATTGCTGATGCACGATTTCTTTTCCACATAATTTATGAAGGTAATAGACTGTTAGTTATACTGAAATTACATGATTATCAAATACTGAACTACGCTAATATTGCAGAGTTTTATACCTTTACACACCAAACGAAACCAGCCTTGATGGTCTAGTGGACATTCACATTCTAGCGTCATGTTGATTCGTTTTCGTCAGACCTCTTCTCACACTAATCTTTTTTGCGTTTCTATCAATTTCATAGTGAGCCAAACTTTTTGTTCCAATGTTTGAAGAAATGCACAGACGAGGATTAATTATGGTTACAGAGGAAGTCTAGTCTTTACGCATAGTTGGCTCAAACCTCTTTTTATGTTTTAACTCATACATTAAACATCGAGTGCGATTAAATTTTCGTAATTAGGGTTGTCGTGGCAGCTTAAGCTTTGAGGATGGAAAAGATAAGGCAGGCAAACTTTTCTGCATTCACATTTTCTCTACTGTTTTGAGGTTAAAATCACCAGACAGACCTAATTGCTTGAATCAGAATTCGTTCAGATTTGATATATGGATTTTAACTTCAAAAGGATTGTGCGCATTGACCTTTTTGGTCCTTCAAAATTATTTGTACTAGCGTAGGGCAAACATTTCTTGACCTGGATCTACCCATTCCTTCAAGGAACACTATTTGTTTAGATGTTATGAAATTAAGGGCTCAGTTCAAGTGGCAAATTTCGAGGGATATGTGACTTAGGTTACAAGTTCGATCATGTGAATTAAGCCTGGTATTTAAGTGAAGAATGGTAGAGGGGCAAACACATTATCACTGAAATTTCAAAATCTGTGATTGAAAGGTTGGCCACATATGAATTTCTCGGTCATAAATAAAAATTTATCTACTAAAACAGTCTTTATCAACTTCTTTGGTGCGTATTTCTACTTGAACCAAGTAATCTCCCAGCTCAATAGTTTCCTCTTGCTGTCAATCCTTTTACTACGCTCCTTGCTTCAGCCCATTAGTTGGCATTTAAAACCAAGAAAGAAAGCACACCGTGACAAATGCAACCTGCTCAGAGACTAATGACTTAAAGACACTTGAATTTGCACAAGAACAATGGCCAGATATTGCAGATTTTTGAATGATAATACAAAGAATTACCCAATATGCTAAATCACAAGCATTGCCTTTACTCAGAAATGGTAAATTGACGGAGTCTATGATAAGATGATTTATCGACAATGTATACACTGACCTCAGGGAAACTTATAGATAACCATTAAAAGGCAACTCAGGTAGTTGATCAAAACTTTACCATTAGAAGTCCAAAAACAACTACTACGCCTCGACTCCAAACTATCTCTAGAATAACTTTAGGAAAATGTGAACTAAGACAAGACAGGATTTACAAATTTGAATTCAAAGATCATTCAACTACAAAAAAGTCAAAAATTCTTGAAACTGACGAACATACAGTACCTACAAACCCAAGAAAGCTATCAACAACAAGAGAGATTTCTACAAGGAGAACAAGCACAGTTGTGCAGTTCTGAGGTCAGCATATATACTTCTTCACATGAACAAAGAAAAGCAACTACTTTTGATCACTACTCACTAAGATAGGAGGATTCAATTTAAAAGGATTATTGGCTCATATAAACCTAACCAATATGCTAACGCACAAATATTGCCTTTACACATAAAGGTTGAATGAGTTAATGATAAGACAATTATCAACAATATACACATGGAACTCAGGAAAACTAATAGACAATCTATGTTTCTTGGACTCTTCAAAAATGTTGACGGGTGTGTGCCGGATCCTCCAAAAATAAAATAATTTTGGAGGATCCAACATGGCTGCGACACATAATTGGAGAGTTCCAACAACATTGCAGAAAGCCATTAAAGTTACCTCAGGTACCTGGTCGAAACTTCATCATTAGAAAAGCATAACAACTATGTCTCAAGTCCAAACTACTTTAGAAAAATGTGAATAAGTCACATAGGAGGATTTAGAATTTGAAATAAAAGATCATTCATGATTCAACTACAAACGATTCTCCAAGTTTGAAAACCCCCGGAAATCTACCAACAAGAGAAATTTCTACAAACACAAGACATCTAACAACAACAAGCTAAGAGAAATTTCTACAATGAGGAGTAGCACAGTTGTGCAGTTCTTGGGTCAGCATATATACTTCTTCATATGAATGAAGAAAAGCAGCTACTTTTGGCTCACTACTCAACTTACTACAACATTGGATCATTCAATTTACCAAGATTCTTGGCTCATTCTAAACCTTACCAATTGCATCTGCTTCAACTCCAAGACCTCCAAATCAACTTGATCAGACTAAACATTTAATTCTTGAGACAACATTCAGAAACCATAAAAATGAATCTTTTTTAGTTATACTTCCTAGGCCTACCTCTTTTCTTAGCTCCCGCTGACATCGGTCTACCAACAGAAGCCTGAGGCCGATGCTGAGCTGGTGCCTGGGCGGAAGCCGGAGCTGCAGCCGAAACCGGAGCATGATCCGGTGTTGGAGTAGCATTTTGGTTTGCAGCATTCACATTCTCCTCAGATGGAAACATAGGTGGCATCCAAGTAGGAAATGCACCAGTAGCAGCAGCAGCAGCACTACTTTTCCCATTACCCAAATCCTCCAAATTACCATTCACAAACCCCATTGGGAAAAAACCCCAAATGCAATAATAAGCTCCTCTCCCCGGCACCAACGGCGGCATAGACAAAATCTCAGTAGCAGTAAAAGCCCTCTTACACTTATCACACCTTAAACAACACCCTTCATAAACCCTAGGATACTCATACAAGTTATAACAGTATGGACACGTTGTCCACAAATTCACCACATTTTCCCCTCTCATCCCACCACTCACCGGTGTCGCCGTCTTCGGCGCCGCACTCTGAAAATTCCTCTGCCCCGGGTTTGGGTTTTGACTCGACCCGCTAGCCCGACTACTTCTCCTCACAGGCAACTTATCATCTCCTTTTTTTGGCTGTTTATTATAAGGTCCTTTAGGTCGACCTCTAGTTGGAACCAAATTAAGTCGAGTAAATAACGAAAGCTCGTTGTCATAGAGACCCTTTTTTGTTGGATCTGAAAGAACAGCCCAAGCATCAGCAACAAGACCAAAAGCAGAATCTGAAGATGGGTATTTGTTCTTATCTGGGTGAAGAAGAAGAGCTAAACGACGATACTGTTTCTTGATTAACTCAGTATCTTCAGTACGGCCTTGGATTTGAAGAATTGAGTACCAGTCATGATGATTGTTGATCCGTTTTGTTGAAGCTAAAAGGACTTCTGCTATGGCTAAGATCTGGTCAGGTCCTTCTAGTAAGGGTTCGGTTTCTTGAGCGAGTAGTGCGAAATCTTTGCAAGGTGCCAAGTCTTTTTCGCGTAAGAGTTTTTCTGCAACGCCTAGGAGTCTTTCTGCTTCGGCTCTGCTTGTTGTTGTATGATGTTCCATTTTTGGGGTTTGAGGAAGAGAGTAAGTGAGCGACAAGGTCGTCTTTTTACGAGGGATATTCAACTTAAAATGACCGGAGTTTGAGAAGAGAATAAATTACCTCCGTCAAGTTTCTAACTCACACTTCTAGATTTTAAATTCACCTAATCCACCAAGGTTCTTATTGCTCATATATACACTTTCTTTTAACTTTTAACTCTAAAAGTACAATTATTTTGGTTTGGTTCTTTGTGAACTAGATAATTTCAGAACTCTCCCTAAAGTTCTGAATTATAACATCTCCTATTGTTTTCTTTTTTGGGTTTAAACTTTAAATCTCATATTGTCTTAAATATGACGTGAACCTTCCTTTTTTGATATGTAATGTAATAAAAAAAAATGTTTATTTTTATATTTGAGATAGGTTTAAAATAACCCTTCGTATATAATCGTGAGCAGTTTGGTTTCTTCAAGTTTGCTAAAAGTGAATATTTTTTTTGTCTTAATTGAATAATTAGCAACTGGTAAAGTTGATGGTAAAGTTGAAAGAAACCTTAGAGTAATTGATAAAATTGTTGTTATGTGATCTGGAGTTCACGGGTTCAAACCGTAGAAACAGTGTCTTGCAGAAATGCAAAGTAAGATTGCGTACAATAGACCCTTGTGGTCCGGCCCTTCTCCGAACCTCGCGCATAGCGGGAGTTTAGTGCACTGGACTGTCCTTTTCTTTTAATTAAATAGTTAGCAAATTTTGGTTGTCAGATTTAATAGAAATTGTTAAAAAGATATAATCGAAATTCATGTTTAGATATGCAATTTTTGTAGTTTCTACTATCCTTAGTCCATTTCTAGTGTGTAGTGCAGTTTTTATTAGTTTGAAAATCTATTTTAGTATCCGACGCGATTTTGATATTACTATCTTTAGATTTGACAAAACTTTCAAGGTGTTTCAAGTAAAATATTCTTTTCATAGTTCTCATTAAAGCTAATTGCTATAGTTTGTTAAATATTTGACAGAAATTAAAAGTACTCATTTTTGACAAGTTTTAAGGTTCAACACTGCTTATGACTATATTTAAGGGACCATTTTAAATCTACCGAAACTTAAGGTACCATTTTATTACTTTCTATTTAATGTAACAAAAGTATTTTGTAACCACTATGGACAATGTACCCCTGTGGGCTAACTTATTTTATTTTAACTTTTTTATTATTGAATACATGCATTTAAGTTGTTCATCCAAAATAGTTCTTGAATTGTATTCATGCATAAAAATTAATTAAGAAAAGGAAGATATGTGTAATATTTAAATCCATAAGAATTAGAGAGGTATATATTACAAATTGAAATTTCAAGAGAGATTTGTGAAATTATCACTTAAAATAATTATAGTATATACCTTATTAGAAGAACGACACTGGCATTTATAATTTGAATGCAAAAATCAAAACATAATTATTAGAGTAGCTAAACACATGTAAATGCATGTACCTTTTTTTTTTTAATTCTTAAAGGATAAAATAAATTATATACAAAAAATCACTGAACTCAATATCATCAGTGGAATTCTACCAAACTCCAAATGCACCTTCCCCCATAATCGAAGAAAATATATTTTCTTTATTGGATATTAATCTTTTGCAAAACCTCAACTTGTGTACCAGTTCTCTTAACTACAAGTGAATTTTACCACTCATCTTGCATTTTATGGCATATGAAAAATAAAAGGGAAGATATAATGGTCGTTTACAACATTCATGAATCTTCCCATTTATTAAATTTTAGTAATTTGTGTACTTCTCAGCCAAATTCATGAACTAGCTCGAATCTTACGTTGATCTAATGAGCAATTATCAAAATCGCATTTAGTATTTAAATTTTATTGATTTAAAATGTCACTCTCACTATCACAATTTATATGACACGCTTTTTTTTAGTCAGTCTAAAAAAGAATGACACTCTTCCTTATTTGACAATAATTTAATTTTAAATTTACATTTTACGCTGAACGAGATGATCTATAACCACACAAATATATTTGGTTTGTTTTAGACCATAAGATTCAAAAATCTTAATTTATTTCTTAAACTCCGTGTCAAATCAAACTACATCATATTAATTGAGACGGAGGGAGTAGTACCTTTGAGTTATTAAATTTTAAATTACTAATTCATATATAAAATAAATTTATGAAGATAAATACAAATTCAAATTTATATCAGAGTAGATTATGATAATTCATCAAGATTGGTAAGCAAATTCTAACGGATCCCAAAAATTTGACACATGACCAATTTGGATCAAGTCACAAATCCCAACAGATCGCTGCATCTTTGTCGAGATAAGTTTTGCTCATTAATTACAAAGCCTATCATCCAAAAATATTGCTATCAAGTTTTAAATGCGAAGATATTTTTCAAAACTTCTTTAGACAGGATCAAACTTTAAACAGTAGTATGACATTAAAAGCTACACAATTTGTGAAGATCACCCAATAGCAATTTCAAAGTCCACTATGGGAACCGATCCTATCTAACAAAAATGAGGCCCAGTCCAAGATTAAGCAATCAAGAAGGAGGCCTTATCCCAAAAGAGGTTTAAATGGCCCTATATAGGCCCAATAATCAGAAATGATGCGATTTCAATTTCCAATTTCCAATTTCTAGCAAGCTGTAGGTACACTGTATTGAGAATATAATCAAATATTAAAAGTGTTTTCTATCTAACAGCTTAAGCTTTTAGATCAGATGGTCACACACTTCAATAAGGTATTAGAGCAGGCCAAAGGTCCTGAGATCGAACCTCACTGCCACTTATTCTCAAAAAAAATTCCCACGTGCTTGGATCATGAAAAAAATCAGGCCAGCTTAAATGTGTGTTATATCTAACAGCTTAAGCTTTTAGATCAGATGGTCACACACTTCAACACACTGTGATAGTTTGATTGTATTGGTAGCAAGTAGCGACGAACATATTTTGACCAGACCCGGGCAAGCACGGAAAGAATGTATAGTCTAACCCGTCCCCAAGTCACTGACCCTAATTTGGTCAAAAATTGAAGAACTCTTATATTTGGTCTTGGGTCTGCTTTGCCCATACCGGATAGCATTGTTACGGAATGATGTTATTTTCAATGTCTTTGCATGATCAAGGATCAATTGAATTTGGTTTAATCATACTGCTTGTGGCCTTAATCTCTTAACTTTGATTGTTTGGCCTAATAACTAATATATATATATATATATATATATATATATATATACAATCATAATAACTTATACTAATATAATTTGAAATTAAAATTCGATAATGTTAAGAGTCACACATCAGATATGAAATGGAACATGGACTCCTTATATGGACTTGGACAATCTTCACCTTACAAGCTAGCTTTTTGGGTTGAGTTAGGCCCAAGATACATTATTTATATGATATCAGAGTCAGACCATTCCAATTCTTTGTTCACCCAAATTAGATTGTACACGCTCCAGTTAACGAGGTCTGGGCGTGCGGAGGAGTGTTAAGAGTCCTACATCGGATATGGAATGAGAACATGGACTCCTTATATGAACTTGTACAATCCTCACCTTACAAGCTAGCTTTTGGAGTTGAGTTAGGCCCAAGATCCATTCTTTACAGATACATATGAATTAATAGCCTAAAATGGTGCGATTAACAAGAAAGTTACTTGATCAACCATACACTTGTTGGTTGTTACAAAAGTTGCAGGAAACGGAAATTACAAACAACTGCTAATGTAAGAATTGAAATTACAATTCAACTAGAAAACTGGAAATTACAAAGATGAAAATGAAAAACTATTTTTCTCGTTTTTTTTGCCGAGTCGAGTGTGGCACTCTGTCCTTAAGACAATATTGCCCCGTATGTATCCTTTATACGTCCCTGGACAATTTGTCTCCCAAGATAAAACAAAGAATGGAACACTTGAGCAAAGGAAACTCAAATGCTACCTTGAAGAATATTGAGCAAGAAATGATGCAAGGAAGGTGTAGGAAGAAACTATTTTGCTTGTGTATTTTCGTGTATATAGCTAGTATATTTTCTCTGTTTGTCAACAATGGTGAAGGGGTGTTTATATAGGTGAGGGAGGGCTGTTTAGCTGCCTCCATAACATCCATTATTGGCCAAATAATGGCCATTATGGAGGTAGTAAAGCCACCAAATTAAATGGTGAAAAGACCAACGGAATTGGCCATTATAGGAGGAGTAATTCAGCCAAAATAAATGGCTGAATTGAGTGCTTTGACGTTTCTGTTTTGACCGTCGAAATTTTGATTTTCTGAAAACCTTAAGGGACCAAACTGTACATCTTGAAACTTCAGGGACCAAACTGTACATCTTGAAACTTCTGGGACCAAACTGTACATCCGAAAGAATTCGGTCCAAACGTACATCGAAACTTCGGGATCAAACTGCACTTCTGGCAAAGTTTTCTGAGTTTTCTGACCCAAAAAGATAATATCAGAAGGCCCACAGCCCACAGCCCACGACCTGTGACCTGTGACCCGTGACCCGTGAACCCGAGAACCCGAGAACCCGAGAACCCGGAACCGGAACCGGACCGGACGGGCGGGCGGCGGCGGCGCGCGTGTGGTCTTTCCTCGAACCGAAGCACATCTAGGTCCTCCCTCCTTTAAACACATGGGATACCCCTTGGGGTCCCAAACCCCAAACCAATTTCGAGTAATATATACACAACAATTCTTTCTTCCTCTACCGATGTGGGAGAATTGAACCCAATACCACACTTTCCATGCTTCAAACACCTCACTTCGTGGACCAATATCTCTTTCATTTCTTAATGAAATTTGACGATTCTTGGCCCTACGGTTATCTACGTACTTAGTAGATCATGCATGTGTGAAGAACCGAATTCTCCAACATACGTAACACTAGTGTTTAAGCCGTTAAAGTTGGTCGGTCGCAACTCCCGCCAAAGGCAAATTTCCAACAATCCCCTCTTGAAAGAGATTTTGGCGCACTCACATGGTGCCTTTTCCATTTCCAGCAATATTTCAGCGGACCGATGTTGCATAAGGAGAGGTAGCTTCGGCTTTGAACAGCCTTCCATAGTGAATACCATCGGACTTACCTAACGCGCGGTGAACGTGATGTCTTGAACCGTCAGTGTTTAGTGTAAGCCAAGTCAATGGTACCAACACAACAAATTTCCTTACTCTCTTCTTCGTAATGTTTTGTCCGTTTTGGCCATGGACAACGTCTTGGATTCTTAAGTGCGTTCATTTTGAGGCGGCCCGTCCTCGCACTTAAATAGGTGGTCTCCTACAAGGTATCTGCTATACCCCACTTCACAAGTGTTAGGAACCATTAAAAGTTTCCCAAACCTAACCTCAACTTGTTGAGGAGCATTACGAGTTTTGAAAACTTAACCTTTACCCACACGCTGAGATAGCACTTAAAGTCTATCGCGGGAACGGCTTTGGATTTGGTGTTTCTTTTCGAAATCACTATCCGAAGTGCTCATACTTCCACCGAAGCGATCAACCGAACCTTTACAACTTAGTTTTCCCATTGAACCAAATTACCGGGATCTCCAGTTAGTAAGGTTGGGTTACCGCCATTGTATCGTCCTTATATTTT
The DNA here is from genome assembly GCA_034509755.1 of Anisodus tanguticus. Taxonomy (NCBI): domain Eukaryota; kingdom Viridiplantae; phylum Streptophyta; class Magnoliopsida; order Solanales; family Solanaceae; genus Anisodus; species Anisodus tanguticus. The sequence goes on along the minus strand of CM067553.1, from coordinate 9,245,005 downwards.
GGGTTTTAAGCCCATTCCCCTAGACAAGCAAGTCATCGATCTTTGGGTAAGCCCTTTGTCAATGGGTCTGCTATATTATCCTTTGATTTAATGTAATCAATGGATATTATACCCGTGGTGATCGTTGCCTAACGGTCTTATGCCTCCGTCGAATATGACGAGACTTGCCGTTGTACATAGCATTCCGTGCCCTTCCTAGAGTCGACCGACCGTCGCGGTGGATCATTACCGAAGGTACGGGTTTGTTCCAACACGGAACATCCTCTAAGAAGTCATGAAGCCACTCACCTTCTTCTCCGCTTTGTCTAAAGCGATAAACTCCGATTCCATTGTGGATCGGGCGATGCAAGTTTGCTTAGAGGATTTCCAAGACACGGCCCCACCACCAATTGTAAATACATACCCTTTGGTGGACTTGGTGTTCTCTATATCGGATATCCGGTTTGCATCACCGTACCCCTCTAGTACGGTGGATATCTCGAATAGTGTAACCCGTAATTTAATGTGTATTTCAAGTATTGTAATACCCGATTCAACGCCTTCCAGTGATTATCACTTGGATTACGGGTGAACCTAGCCAACTTATTGATTGCGTAAGCAATATCGGTCGGGTGCGGTTTGTTATATACATCAAACTACCGATCACCGTGCATATCGCTCCTGGTATACGGGTGCACCAAGATTTTTATCAAGCTTTTGATTTGAATCCATTGGTGACTTTATCGGTGAACTGTCTAACATCTCAAACTTTCTCAAAACATCCTCGATGTAGTGAGACCGAGATAAGACTAGCCGTCGACGTCTTAGAGATTTTAATCCCTAAGATGACATCTGCGATACCCATATCCTTCATGTCGAAGCATTGTTTCAACATGTTCTTAGTCTCTAGGATGACCCTAGGGATCGCTTCCGTGATTAACATGTCGTCTACATACGGGCATATCATAACAAACGAGTCGAGTTACCTTTCATGTAGACACATTTATCACACTCATTAATGGCGAAACCCTTCGATAGTAGAGTACTATCAAATTTTTCGTGCCATTGCTTCGGGGCTTGTTTCGGCCGTACAGAGATTTGACAAGTCGACGGACTTTCTTCTCTTGTCCTTGAACCACGTACCCCTCGGGTTGGTCCATATATATTTCTTCTTCCAAATCACCATTTAGGAAGGTGTCTTGACGTCCATTTGGTGTATCTCAAGGTCACGCAAAGCTGCGATCGCAATGAATACCCGTATGGAGGTCATCCGGGATACCGGGGAGTAGGTATCAAAGTAGTCAAAGCCTTCGTTTGCCGATAGCCCTTGACTACCAACCTGGCTTTGTACTTGTCGATAGACCCATCGCTTTGTATTTCCGTTTGAGTATCCACTTACACCCCGAGGTTTATTTCCGGAGGAAGATCAACCAACTCCCACGTATGGTTATGCAGAATGGAGCCTATTTCACTCTCAATAGCTTCTTTCCAGAGCGGTGCTTCTGGAGTTGACAACGCCTGAGCAATTGTCATATGTTCATCATTAACCATATAAGCTACAAAGTCAGGACCAAAGGATTTATCCTTCCTGGCCCTTTTACTTCGCCTTAGATCCATATCTGGAGTCTCCAAGTTCGAGAATGCGGAACACTAGATTCGGATGTTCACCACCTCGGGATTCGCTAGATCGAACCATTCGTAACCAAGGCGGTCAAGGACTCCGGTTCTTGAGAAAGCTTTGTGCATAACTTCGTTTGAGAGAGGTTATGTCTTTTTCCTTTCTAGGAAAGGTACTTTCAAAGAATAGAGCATTCCTTGATTCCATTATTGTACCCTGGTGGATATACGGAATATCGACTTATGCACTAAGAAGCGATAAGCACTATCGTTATTTGCATATCCAATGAATATGCAATCTACGATCTTAGGCCCAATCTTGACCTGCTTTGGCTTGGGTACTTCTACCTTTGCCGAGACAACCCCACACCTTAAAATATTTGTAGGTGGGTTTCTTTCCCTTCCATGATTCATATGGAGTTTTATCCTTACTCTTATGTGGGACTCGTTAAGAATCGTATTAGCGAAGGACGACTTCTCCCCACATGTTTTGGGGAAGACCGGAATTGATAAGCAAGGCATTCATCATTTCCTTTAATGTGCGGTTCTTTCGTTCCGCCACACCGTTTGATTGAGGTGAGTATGGAGCCGTCGTTTGATGAATAATGCCTTCTTGGGCACGGTATTCCTCAAATGGCGCTACATATTCTCCCCTCTATCGCTACGAATGGATTTAATCCGTAGGCTAAGTTGATTCTCAACTTCGCTTTGTAACGTCGGAACGCTTCAAAGGCTTCATCCTTACTTTTCAACAAGTAAAGGTAACAATACCTTGTGCTATCATCTATAAATGTCACAAAGTACTTGTTCCCCCTCTAGTTTGTGCAAACTTCAAATCACATATATACGTGTGAATAAGTTCTAGAGGAGCGGTATTTCTTTCGACGGATCGAAAAGGAAGCTTGGTGAGTTTTGCCTCTACGCACACCTCACACTTATGTTGAGGGTTTATGTCGATAGAAGGCAACAACTCCATCTTTACCGACCTTTGAATAGACTTGTAGTTTACGTGTCCTAATCTATGATGCCATAAATTAGAAGACTCAAGCAAATAAGAAGAAGACTCAACTTTATTTCCTTGACGTAATACAGACATGGCATTCACTTTGAAGAGGCCTTCACAGACGAAGCCCGTCCCCACAAATGTGCCATTTTTAGTGAGTACAAATTTATTTGATTCAAACACTAGCCTAAAACCAAGCATTAACCAATAAAGGTCCGAAACTAGATTTCTTCTAATATCGGGACGTGCATCACTTCCTTCAGAGTGAGTTCCTTGCCGGAAGTCATCTTCAGGACCACCTTTCCAACCCCTAGCACGTCCGAGGAAGCGTTGTTTCCCATGAACAGCTTCTTGTCGGAGACCAGAGTGTACGTGGAGAAGGCATCTTTGTTGGAACAGATGTGTCTTGTTGCACCTGTGTCCACCCACCACTGCATCGGCTTCTCCACCAAGTTGGCTTCTAGCACCACTGCGAGAGAATTCCTCGATCATGTCATCCAGGAGCGTGTCCTTGACGACGTTTGCTTGAGCCTTGCCTTTTGACTTGGCTTTCTGTTGTTGCTCAGTCTTGAGCTTGCGGCATTCCTTGATCCTATGACCAGGTTTCCCACAGTGATGACAATTACCTCTGAACATCTCTGCTGCGGGGGCTTTGCCGTCTTTCGGAACTTCCGCTTCTTGCTTGAGTTCCCTTTGGCCTCAGCCAGATTCGCCTTCGCCTCAGCGGGTTGTCTACCCTTTGGCAAGGTCTTCTTATTATCTTCCTGGATTTGCAGTTTGATAACAAGCTCTTCAAAGGTCATCTCCTTTGTCTTGAGTTTCAAGTAACTCATAAACTCATTCCATGAAGGAGGTAACTTCTCAATCGGCGATGCAACCAAAATCGCTCGTTTGGTTTCGGTCCTTCCAAATCCGGGTGATGTAGAATCATCTCGAAATTCCCGGACTTGGGACATCATCGTCTTCTTGTCCACCATTTGGAATTTTAGAAATTTCCCAACGATGAACTTCTTAGTACCCGCATCTTGTGCGTTGTACTTCTTTTGCGATTTTCCCACGGCTCTTTGGCGGTGCCAACGGTGCAATAGACCGTGTAGAGAGGGTCCGTTAAGCGATTCAAAGTATATAGTTCTTGCACATGAAATCGCTATGATTCCATGCGTCACGAACCATCTTCATGCCATTAATGACATGGATACCAAGGCCCCCTTCACCCGTTTCATTGGGCGAAGAGTCCATTTCATCTCCCGGCTTGTGGAGGATCTTCCGTAAGGAACGGGCCATGCCCATAATCGTTAAGTAAAACAAGCATCTTTTGTCGCCATCTTTTGAATTTCGATCCCATGAATTTTTCGGGGCGATCATGGTGGTGTGAAGAAGAGGGTGGAGCTCCGATAGCCGGGAAGGCGGCGGTGTTCGCCTTGAGCGGTGGCGGCAGCAGCGACGGCAAAGGCGGCGGCGTTGCGCCTTGAGCGATAAGCATTGGTAGGGAAGGCGCAACATTGCCTCGAGAGGCGGCGACGAGGCAAGCAACATCGGACATATTTCCATCCATGTTATAGCGAGCCAAAGAAGCGTGAGATATTGTCTTAAGTTGTTGGTTGTTACAAAAGTTGCGGAAACGGAAATTACAAACAATCTGCTAATGTAAGAATTGAAATTACAATTCAACTAGAAAAGCGGAAATTACAAAGATGAAAATGAAAAACTATTTTTCTGTTTTTTTTTTGAGTCGAGTGTGGCACTCTGTCCTTAAGACAATATTGCCCCGTATGTATCCTTTATACGTCCTGGACAATTTGTCTCCCAAGATAAAACAGCAATGGAACACTTGAGCAAAGGAAACTCAAATGCTACCTTGAAGAATATTGAGCAAGAAATGATGCAAGGAAGGTGTAGGAAGAAACTGTTTTGCTTGTGTATTTTCGTGTATATAGCTAGTATATTTTCTTTGTTTGTCAACAATGGTGAAGGGGTGTTTATATAGGTGAGGGAGGGCTGTTTAGCTGCCTCCATAACATCCATTATTGGCCAAATAATGGCCATTATGGAGGTAGTAAAGCCACCAAATTAAATGGTGAAAAGACCAACGGAATTGGCCATTATAGGAGGAGTAATTCAGCCAAAATAAATGGCTGAATTGAGTGCTTTGACCATCGAAATTTTGATTTTCTGAAAACCTTCAGGGACCAAACTGTACATCTTGAAACTTCAGGGACTAAACTGTACATCTTGAAACTTCTGGGATCAAACTGCACTTCTGGCAAAGTTTTCTGGCCCAAAAAGATAATATCAGAAGGCCCACGGCCCGTGAACCCGGAACCGGACCGGACGGGCGGCGGCGGCGCGCGTGTGGTCTTTCCTCGAACCGAAGCACATCTAGGTCCTCCCTCCTTTAAACACATGGGATACCCCTTGGGGTCCCAAACCCCAAACCAATTTCGAGTAATATATACACAACAATTCTTTCTTCCTCTACCGATGTGGGAGAATTGAACCCAATACCACACTTTCCATGCTTCAAACACCTCACTTCGTGGACCAATATCTCTTTCATTTCTTAATGAAATTTGACGATTCTTGGCCCTACGGTTATCTACGTACTTAGTAGATCATGCATGTGTGAAGAACCGAATTCTCCAACATACGTAACACTAGTGTTTAAGCCGTTAAAGTTGGTCGGTCGCAACTCCCGCCAAAGGCAAATTTCCAACAACACTTCCATTCAGCAATACATCTACGAAACTCATCATAAGATATAATATCATAAGGATGACTCTAGGTTTTAGCTCACTTGGCAAAAGTTTGGGAAACTTGTGGCCTAGGTCACAAATTCAAATCCTACGCCAAGCTAGCAAATTCGGGTGTTTAAGTGAAGATTGTGATTAATCTTAAGATTTGGCTCTAGGATTTTCTTAATATAAAATAGGATTTTTTTAAAAAATATACTACACAACACAATATAATTACACACATATACTTATATTTTAAGTTTATATATGTATAGCCAAAAACAATTCGCAACAACGTTTAGAGACCCGATATACAATATTATACATTTATTGTAAATAATGTATCACCCTTATATAAAAGAGTATAGTACTGTATATGAGGTGCTTATACATACTTTTAAATTGTTATACAAAATTGTACAATATTATACAAAAATTGAGTTTCGTCTCTTACGAATTTCAACCCACGGAACTCCATCCGCAATGGGTAATACATCACCTATTAGTAGGTTCAATTTTACAACTTCAAAATGACATTCCCAAAGAAACCTCAATCATTAATTTATCAGAAAATTTCATTGAATCAAAAATCATATGTGCGTTTTCAAGCTCTTAAAAATCCTAATAATATAATATAATTTTAAATATGTGTTCACTTTAATTCATCTAACAATGTTTAAATCTGTGATGACAAATATAAATATCACTCTAATCAGTTTCTAAGCATACAAAAATAAAATCTACAACCACAAATTAAGAAATCATTATCCCCCCCCTCCCCTCTCCCTCCCCGCGGCCAATTATTAGACTTCATTATCAAAGGCCTAGCCTTGATTAGGTGAAGCGGTGATGGCAATGGCTAAAGCGAGTAAGAAAATTAATTATTGGCCAAATCTGACAATGTTAGCGCGGCTCCTACCTGTATTTTTTAGTAATTGTCCCAATAAGAAAAAGAAGAGGACAGATCATGGGGACTGGGGATGCATAATGCATTGAATCAGTTCCCAAAATAAAGACATAAGTCGTTGCTTGTTTTTTTTCTTCTTTTTTTCAGCCTCCTGAAGATAGTAGTCTCGATCCCTCAACACTATTATCAGTAAATCACGGGATATGCCTGAATGACCAGGGTTTGAGAACAGAGTAACTGATATCACCTACAAGGTACTATCCCAAAAGAGAGCAAATTGCTCCCACCAGATAGGGATGACAACGGATCGGATCTGGAGCGGATCCTACTAGATCCAGATCCATCGGGTCCATAAAATCATATTCAAATCTGGATCCACCGGATCCACGGATCGGATCTGGATCCACATATAAATTTTTTGGCCTTGAATAATATTTCCACATGTTGAATTTTTTTTTGACAAAATGAAACTCAATCTGATTGAAAAAATGATTGAGTTCATTCAATCAACCTACACAAACATGACGCCATTCTTCCAAAATAATGAACGAAGTTTTAGCATCACAAGAAAATAAAGATGATGAAGTGTGATACGTTGGGATAAAAGAGTGTCACATAAATTGAGACGTTGGGAGTACCGGTGATTGTTGTGCAATATGAGATTTATGCAAGTGTGGTATTCTTTTCCCTTTTAGCTTTGTCCTTTGCCTGACCCTTGGAAAATAAATTTATTTAATGCCTTACTTTTTTTGGTAAGCTCCTAGTACGAGAAAGCTACTGTCGTTAGTAACCATTGCAGTTAGTAACCATTGTACCCTTTATGAAAAAGAAGAAAAAAGATATGCAACAAAACATTATACTTAGGAAGCGTATAATAATATGGGAAAATTAACTCATATAATATGGGAAAAGCTACCCAACTGTTGCCACCTTCTCATCACTCACGTGATTATGTCCGGCCAAAACTTATCTAATAATTTATGACTTAATCAATTACATATGTAATTAATTTTTTGATCCTATTTCACTTAAATACTAAATTATTTCGGCATACTTCCTACACTTATTATCATGGTCATGTGATATAACACTAGTCCATAGCCTCTTTTGGCACATATAAAATATTATTTCCAGTCATCGTTGTCACATTCTTTTTAAATTCTTAAATTATTTCGGTATCACATTCTTTTATATAGTAAGCTCTTGATGTGAATATCTCAATATAACCAATTTTCTTGGCCTCAAGTCTACTTGCATACGTTTAGCTATTCAAACCATCGCCCGAAATTGCGGGATGTTACATAAAGAAGTCATGACAAAATACTAGATAAAACATGATACACCAATACTTTGAAAAAAGATAATAATATAACTACCACAAAATCATACGATAATTAAAATTAAAAAAAAACAATTGATACTAATATAAATCAAAGGAAGGTGTAGCTAGTAGTAGTATATAAGAGTTTAAGTTTGGCTCACGTGTACAAGACGTTTTACAACTTGGAATCCATTTCTTAGAGTTTAGCAAATGTGGCAATGGAAGGTTAAAAGATGTTACCATTTTACTATAAAAGGTAAAAGTAGACTGGACTTTCCTTTTCTCAAACCACGTTTTGATGGTATCCAATTCCACTCTCTCTCTCTCTCTCTCTCTCTCTCTCTCTCTCTCTCTCTTTAGGTTAGAATTGGTGGAGCTCTCCAATAATATCTTCAACAACTAGCATCTCTCTTGAACACAACAAAATAAACTCTTCCTTTTCAGTTCCAACAACAAGTGAACAGTGCTGATTCGTCAATTTTATCGATTAGATCTGCACGTTTATAACCAATTATTGGTGTATTTTCATGGTTTTTCTAACTGGATCTGAACCGTAGTTTCCTACCTTTTTCCTCTTCCCTCTTTTAGGGTTTCTAAATACTTTACATCACTATTCTAAATTCACAAAAAATATAGTATATATCTATGGAGTATCAGATTTCTCTCTCTTTTGTGTTCCCTAATTAACTTCGTATAAACATGTGACCTTAATTTTTTGTGATGGCAGCTAGCTCTGAGGATAATAATCTCAAAGATAATTGGTGTATCATCTAAATACGGCGGCACAATTAATATCGGAACAATCTTCTGTATTTCAGGTAAGACACAGACTGTAGATCGAACTTTTTTTTTCAAGTGAAATTTCGGTGACTACTTGTAATAACAACAACATATACCCAGTGTAATCCCACAGAGTGGAGTCTAGGGATTGTAGAGTGTATGCAGACCTTACCCTACTATAAAATTAAAGCGGTGTTTTTGATAGCCGAGAAAAGAACCATTTATAGTATATGATTTTATTTAATTTTCAGAATGGCAAGAGAGAAGATAAAGATAAAGAAGATAGACAATATAACAGCAAGGCAAGTGACATTTTCAAAGAGGAGAAGAGGGCTATTCAAGAAAGCTGAGGAGCTTTCAGTTCTTTGTGATGCTGAAGTTGCTCTCATCATTTTCTCTGCTACTGGCAAGCTCTTTGAATTTGCTAGCTCCAGGTACAAATAATATATTACCTGCTTAATTTTCTCATCTTCTATTTATTTATAATTTTTCTCATTTTTTTCTTCTAAGTTGTGGCGAATTTAGAAAGTTCACTAAGTTTGTTCAAAAATTGATATATATATAATATATATGCATAAATATAGTAGTAATATTTAATCTAAACACACGTTGTAATTTTTCGGTGAAGGGTGTTCAACACTGTTGGTAGGATGTTTCAATGGAGCTAAGGGGCCGCAAGGGGTTCATTTAAATTCTCTTTGTTGGAAAAATACATTGTATATATAAAATTAAAATTATTTTTTATTTATATATAGCATATGTTTAATACTCTTGACCTTTTTGTGTATTTATTTTTGTATATTTTAAATTTCTTTAGTGAAAATACTGACTTCATCACTAATAGGACGCACTAGCTCTACTTGATGAAGAGTGCGCAAGCTAGAAAAAGTAATCTTCTCAGCTCAAGAACATATTAACTTTTTTATTTTATTTTAACAAGAATAAGAAGAATGTGAAGTTGAAATTAGAATCAAAGATATGTCTGGTTTCTTGTGACAAGAGGAGCAAAGAGGGGTTATTTTTACCATGGCAAAGACAAACAAAATGTAGTTTTATGGGGTTTCCTCAATCAACAAAACCTCGTGTCTCACGCTTAGTTACCTTTTGTAATTAACTATGGATTCTGTCTGAAAAATAGTGAATTGATTAGAAACCCTAGGAAATACCTGTATCTTTGATCATTTAGCTAGCTGATTCTTATTTTTTGCTCAACTTTTAGATAATTGGAAAGAATTCATTCAGCATTCAATTAAAAACCTTAGGACATAAAGTATATTTTATTATATACTATAAGAGAGTGTATTTATTTAGCTACTAGTTTTATCTTCGTTTTTCTCCTTAACTTTTGAACATAATGCTTTTTTTATAACAGATTTAAGTTAAATATTTTCTCTACCCCACAAACATATGAATAATGTCTTCATATATTGTATCCTTCTTAAATTCCACTTGTGGAATTATATTGAATATATTTTTATGGTGTTTAAGTGAAATATATTGGCAATGTAAATTTATGATAGGAAGTCAATTGTTATTTTTATTAAATTATTCCTAATGGAGTACTATATTTATTTGAATTTATACTGGAACTACCTAATAGGTCACGTGGGTATAATAATAATCTAGTGTATTTACTCCGACATCCAATTTATAACGTAATCTTTATGTTTGGCGTCTGTAGTCCTTCTTTAGTCATATCTTTCCCTTACATCAGTCATTTTAATGGCCAAACAAGATAGCTAGCTGTATTAGTACAATTATGTCTTTTGGAAGATGGGAGGGGCAGAATAAAGTGTCTCTGCAGCTAAAATCATAAAATATTTCCCAAGTAGGAAATTAATGCTTTAAAATTATCAAGACATGATTATTACAATTATGATTGTTAATGCTAACTATCCTTTTTTCCATTAACTTTTGTCAGTTTGACCACAGATGACACAAGTGCTCTTCAAGAAAATATGACCGTTGGTAGTACATATAGAACAAATATTATAATTAATGTAATTAAACTTGTTATATTAGGTATCATACTCTTTTCCCAATATATCTTTCGTGGGATCGATAAGGGTCCGGCCTTTTAGGAGTCGTTTGGACATGATTTAAAATTATAATGACTTGAAGTTGAAGTTTTGTTTGGACATGTAATTTGAATTTCTTAAGTTATATTTATTTTATTGACATAAAACCCCATAAATTATGAAAATCATCAAAACTTTTCTAATTCTTATGCAATCTTACCAAATGAGCAAGTCATAGTTCATAACAACATTAATACGCGACTAGAATGTCTTTCTAAATGGTTGATAGTAATTAATTGTAGAAGCAAATGGTTGGTAACAGTAGTTTGGTCTATTATTATTTGGTGATGCCTATTATTTACTCGTTGCTTAAGGAGTTGAGTCCCAACAGAAAAAGGTTTTACTATTTACTTTGGAATTTTAAGTGCACGGAAGAAATTAAGTGCCAATGAAAAAAGAATTTCATCTTGGACAATTATATCCAATACAATATAAAGTCGATCAATTGATATATATCTACTAACTTATGATTTTTTTTTATAAAATATAAACTTATTAGTCAAGTTTTATATTTAAAAAAATTAAAATCATGATTTGAAATTCCAAATCACATCTTTTTGGATTATTTGTGATTTCAAGTCATGACATGAAGTTGTGATTTGAAATCGCATGGCCAAACGATTACTTAATTTGAAGAAGCTATATATTTGTATTTCTGAATTTATAAAGCAAAGGATTTTATCCAATTTTGCCCCCCCCCCCCCCCCCCCCCTCCTAAATTTATATTCTCGAGTCTTGTGTTGTTATGCATGCACGGAGGTGTTGAGTTATTTGGTCTTAATTTTAGATAATTTTAATCTCGTTAACTAGCTTTTGAGGTCGAGTTAGAGTTAATGTCCATTTTCTTATCAAATTATATATATGGACTCCAACTATTGCAGGCCTAGCTGATTTATTTTGCTGGATGAATATTAATCGTACAAAAATGGACTAACACTTGAATTAACTGAATAATCATCCTGTTCATGAATGCAGCATGAATAATATCCTTGGAAAATATATGTTGCACTCAGCTAGCCTTGAGAAAGTTGAGCAACCTTCCCTCGACTTACAGGTACCACTTAATGTTCTCATGCTTTTATATTTATTTGAATGATTATTTTGAGTAATGATAATCCCACTCTATGAGCTGGGTAAAAAAAAATTATAATTTTTTACTTCCTATATATACTTATGCTCATAGATTTAATGTATAACTATATAGTATATACTACTATATGGTTGAGTCCCGCGGTGCTACAAATTTCCTTTGCTCCTGAATCAAATCCTTAATAAATGATCAACTTAGGGCAATTAAAAGAAATTAAATAGTTTTGAACCTGCATAAATAAGATCTGAGTATGAAGCAGTCTATTATTACATCTAAAACATAATTAAAGCTGCATATTTTACTAACCTTTTTGTTGCTTATATTTGTAGCTAGAGAATAGCTTCAACATGAGATTAAGCAAAGAGGTAGCTGACAAAACTCGTGAGCTAAGGTAAATATGTATAACCTTCCATAATTCTTTCAATAATTGTTTGGTATTAGCTTGCGCACTTAACTTGCACTATCACGAATAGTAGGTAACTCTGTCAATCAAAACTTAAGTAAAAATAATATAACCGGTGTAGTCTCTCAAGTGGGGTCTTGGGAGGGTTAGGATGTACGCTGATTTTACCCCTACCATTGTTGGGTAGAGAGACTGTTTTCGATAGACCCTCGGCTCGAAATAATAATAAACAATGATGTGAATCATGAGATCAAGAAAATATGACAACAATATAAAATGAAATAAGGCAACAGAGAGTAAGGTACATTGAAGAAAAGAAAATACACGATTACTAACTAATACTAATAATAAGGATACCACTCGTTTACCTACTAACTGTTGTGAGATAGAGTCATGCATGAACATGGAGTCTTGCATGCATGAGGTTACCTAGTCTAGTTACAATAGGATATCTAAATATGGTGTATATACGACTGTATACATAGTATACAAGGTGTATTAGGAGTCAATTTCATAGTTGTATTATAAATAGAACTCTACAATTCTTAGGTGTATAAGTAGAGGTAAAGTTGTACATGATATGCATTCAATATACTCGATTCTTCTCTTATCTCTGACTGTGTAATTCTACATGGTATCAGAGCATATACACACATAAATCACGCTGCAAAACCTGTTATCAGAAAACACAATAATGGCCTCAACTTCTGTCCCAACCTCTTTGTCTCTCTCTACTTCCTCGCTGCATCACCTTATGGCTGACTGTCCTATCAAGCTCAAGCCTACCAACTACCTTATTTGGAGAACTCAAATTATGCAGTTGATGCAAGTCATGAAAGTGAAAAAACTAATCCGAGAAACCAAGCCTGAGACATGCTCATCTGAGGGCAAATATGATACTGGGAAGGCTGCTGATAGACAGGAAAAGCAGAAGGTTTCTGAGAGTAGTTGAGATGAATAAGATGTTCTTGTGAGGACTTAGATATCAGGAACTATGACTGAGGAGAGCATGTACCTCATTGTGGGGTGCAATACAACTAAAGAGATGTGAGAGCGCTTGGAGGAAGCTTATCTCCATGCAACAAAGGATAAAGAGTTCCAACTTAAGCAACAACTGCAGAACATTAAGTTGGGAACAAAGAAACTTGATGAGTATTTAAAGGAATTCAAAGGCATATGTGATGGTCTTGCTGTCATACACAAGCCAGTTGATGAAAATAACACATTTATTACTTTGCTAGAGGGATATGTACTAAATACAAAACTTTTTGGACTGTTATGTTGGGAAAAGCTACATACCCTATCTTGAATCAGTTTGTCAACTCTCTTAGAGGTTTTGACATGAGGTAAGAAGACGAGGAGGTGCCACAACAGAACTACATGATTTTCACTACACAAAGAGGTAGAGAAAGAGAAAACTACCATCAGAGAGGAAGAGGAAACTCCAACTATAATTCAAGAGAAAGGGTTTTTAGGCTTGCAGGACAATCAAGCACAAATGAGAATACTCAAAATAACCAAGGTATGCATGCTTCAAATAATGGCAAGGGAAGAACTAGCACTGAGGCATGTCAAATTTGTGGAAGGAACAATCATTCTACTCTAAAGTGTTTTTACAGATGTGATTATTCCTACCAGGCTGAGGAAGATCTCCCTCAGGCCTTAGCTGTTTAACACCTGCAGAATTTTACAGGTGAGAATGGAGCCATGTATATGGACTCAGGTGCAACCACACACATAACAAACACAACATATAATATGTCTGATTTTCACACTTATAAAGGAACTAACAAAATAATTATTGGGAATGGATCACAGTTAGAAATCACACATGTTGGAAATACAAAAAATAGACTTGAATATTAATGATATACTGGTAGTTCCCAACATTACAAAAAAAAACTTCTGTCAGTTAGTAAAATTGCCAAGGATAATTGTGCAAAACTTGAGTTTTGGTTTTCTTGTTAAGGACAAGAAGTCAGGGACACTACTGGCCAAGGGATCTAACACAAAAGGGTTATATCAACTGGAAGACAACAACCTCTATGCCTTAGCAGCAACACAAGATTGGAAGAAGTCAGAGAGTATTTGACCCTCTAGGTTAGGTCATCTTAGTTTGAAGTCTTTAAATTTTTTTAGTACTAATAAGAATATTGATGTTAGGAGTTGGAATAAGGTGCTTGTTATATGTACTAGCTGTCAGTTAGGGAAAAGTTGTAAGCTTATTTTTTATTCAAGAAATAAAATTGAAAAGTTTCCTTTACATAATATACATTGTGATCTCTGGGTTCAACACCAGTTGTGTCTTCTCAATATATGAAGTACTATGTGATTTTTGTGGATGATCATACAAGATATACACGGCTTTACCCTTTAAGGAAGAAATCTGAATTTTATGAAGTGTTTGTTAAATTCCAGAAAATGGTGGAAAAACAGTTTTCTAAGACCATCAAAATTTTCCAATGTGATGGAGGTGGTGAATTTATCCAAACTGAGTTTGTCAAACACTTGGAGAGTTGTGGTATTATCAGACATATATCTTATACACACTCCAGAACAAAATGGCATATCTGCGAGGAAACATAGACATATAGTAGAGACCGGATTGACACTATTATTTCATGCCAAATTGCCTCAGTTCCTATGGGTCGAAGCCTTCTTAACAACTGCATTCTTGATAAATATGATGCCTTCCTCAGTTTTAAAGAATGAAATTCCTTTCGTGAAACTACATGGCATGAAAGTTTTTTATTGTAAGTGTTATTTATATATAAAGGGACAAAATAAATTATCTTCAAAGACATATTGTGTCTAGACGTGTCATCTTTGATGAGCTTACTCTGTCCTATGTTGAAGCAGATCAACAAAACAACACATTATCCTCACCTCATCTAGCTACTTGCTTTGATTTCTTTCCTAATGTGCAGGAACAAGCTGATATTTCAAGTGGAAGTAACATCTCATGAAAAGTGTTATTGAAAGATAATGCTAATGTTGAGATTATGCCTGAGCCTGCTCAAACTATTGAGATTGTGCATACTGAGGTTGAGACTGTGGATGTGAATAATATGCATGAGCCTACTCAAACTACTGAGACTGTGCATATGCATGGTCATGATAAAGATCAGTCTATGACTCAAACTGAGGATCATGACAGTGGAGATGATACTCACAGTGTCTCAAGTGATGTAGATGTTCATATAATAGAAAATGGAGTGGGCAATAATCAGGCTACAGACACAGGTGGAGCTCAAAGGCCTAATAACTTTGTAGCCTATGATCCACAAGGCATACAATTGGAAGTTGATTTGTCAAAATAGTTCAATAACACTGGAAGTAGTGACAATGTTCCAAACTTCCTTAGATGAGAATGAAGCTGCACAAGTAGGTGGAGAAGAAGTAGCAGAAGGGCATCACATGGTGACTAGATACAAAGCAAATAAGATGCCTATAACTCATACCTCACTGGCTGCTGAAAGGATAAAAATAAAATCAAAAACTGTGAGTCAAGCACTTGCTATTCCTCATTGGTAGCAGCTATGCAGGAAGAGATTGATGCATTACACAAGAACCAGACCGGGACTCTTGTATCCAGGATTACAGACATGAATTTTGTTGGTTCAAAATGGGTGTTCAAGACCAAACTAAAGTCTGATGGCACTACTGATAGATATAAAGTCAGGTTGGTTGCAAAGGGATACTCACAACTTGAAGGCATTGACTTTGAAGAAATTTTAGTCAAGTAGTCAAGGTAACTACTATAAGAGTAGTTATATCAATTGTTGTTTGTTTGCATTGGTCCATCAGACAATTGGATGTTAAGAATACTTTCCTACATGGATATCTTCAAGAAGAAGTATATATGAGTCAACCTCCACATTTTATTGACTCAAAGTACCCAAAGTATGTGTCTCATTAAGAAGGCATTGTATGGGCTCAAACAAGCACCTACAGCCTGGTTTGACATATTTAGTATCTATTTGCTACACCTTGGTTTCTAATGCAATAAAACAGACTCATTCTTGTTTACTCTTAAGAATAGAAGAGGGACTATCTTACTTCTTCTATATGTGGATGACATTATTATTACTGGCAGCTCAGATGAATTTATCAGTGACATAATTTCTGGACTTGCAAAGGAGTTTGCCGTGAAAAATCTTGGACCATTGCAAAGCCAGTTTGCACACCTTTGGCACAGAAACATGATCTACAGGTAACAACATGCAATACAGTTGATGCATCATTATATATAAGCATTGTAGGAAGTCTCCAGTATATGTGCTTGACTAGACCTGACATATCACATGCAGTCAACCTAGTTAGCCAGTTCATACAAGTTTCAAACAGTGAACATTTTCAGGCTGTAAAGAGGATCCTTAGATATGTGAGAGGAACGTCAGAGTATGGTCTAAGATTACTAGCCAGATCACCACTTAGATTGTTTGGGTTCTCGAAAGATGTGCAACAACAAGGAGGTCAACCACATGTTACTCAGTAAATGTAGGTGCAAATTACATCTTTTGGGCTTTTAAAAATTAGCATACAATGTCGAGATCCAATATTGAAGCAGGGTATAGAGCACTTTCTTCAACATGAGCTAAAATGTCTTGGATAATATACATTCTAAAAGATATAGGAGTGTACTTGAAGTCAGCACCGACATTGTTTTATGACAACATCGGTGCATTGTACATGACAGTAAATCCAGTTTTATATGCTAGAACTAAACATGTGGAAATAGATTATCATTTTGTAAGGGAAAAGGTACCCAGAGGTCAACTTGTGTCATATTTTGTAAGATCGAGAGATCAACTAGCAGATATACACGCTAAGGCATTGACAAAGCAGTATTTCACAAGATTCAGAAGCAAGCGAGAAGTGTGCATACCACCACCTCACAAGCTTTAGGGGAAGTGTTGCGAGATAGAGTCATGCATGAACATGGAGTCTTGCATGCATGAGGTTACCTAATCTAGTTACAATAGGATATCTAAGTATAGTATATATACGGTTGTATACATAGTATACAAGGTGTATTAGGAGTTAATTTTATAGTTGTATTATACTTAGAACTCTACAATTCTTATGTGTATAAGTACAGGTAAAGTTGTACATGATATGCATTCAATATACTCGATTCTTGTCTCATCCCTGGCTATGTAATTCTACACTAACCTTCTAGCCTAATTCTTAACCTCCACACCTTTCTATTAGGGTCATGTCCTGAGTAAACTGAAGTTGTGTCATGTCCTGCCAATCACCTCTCTCAGTTCTTTTCCGGCGTACACGTACCTCTCCTAACTCATGTTATAGCCAACCTCTCATCACAGTCGCTTAGGTATATGAAGAAAAAAACTTCCCTACCATTTTTTGTCATCGCTTAGATTTGAATGTTTTTTCGGTCTCCCGTGATTTTTATCTTACTTCATTAGCCATTAAGCCACTTAGGTTTGAACGTTGTTTCCGGTCTGACGTGATTTTTATTTTTCTTCATTAGCCATTAAGTACCACACAAATTTCCCTAGCTCCCAGCACTAAACGAAAAAGACTAAAAAAATCGAAAGTGGTTGCTCATCGAGCCTCAAAATGAAAGTGCAGGTTCCTACACAATTCGTATATAGATAGATATTTCCTTATATAGAGGTTGTAGGGTATTTTGCTGTTCTTTTTTTCTTTTTCAAATAATGTTCTTCTTTGTATTTTATTTTCTCCTTAAAGCATACATTGCTTGCTATATATGGATATTGATATTTCAAAAGCAAATTTAGGATTTCTGAAACATGGATTCACCACTAATGGATATTGATATTTGATATTTCTGTATGTATATCAGGCAAATGAGGGGTGAGGAACTAGAAGGATTGAGTTTGGAAGAATTACAACAAATTGAGAAAAGACTTGAAGTTGGACTTAACCGTGTGCTTGAGATTAAGGTTTGATATTTTCGATATTGCTCCTCTTGGTAAATAAAAAAATTGTTATGCCAATTCAATAAAACTTCTAAAATCCCTAACTTTTTTATCTCAGGGTACACGATTTGTAGATGAAATTACCAAACTTCAAAGAAAGGTTAGTAGAATACTTTATTAATTATCATGTAAGCAAACATTAATAATTGTTTTCGCGGCTTATACTCTGGCTTATTGGTCAAACACACTACTAGAAAATCACTAATTTTCAATGGACGTCCCATCAGAATTTGGCATGTCGGTAAGAAATTTCTAATGAAAAAGCCTTCGGAAATGTTACTGAAAAGACAATTTCTGTCTGTAAGGGGTTGCTGACAAAAAATTTTATCGGAAACATTACCAACGAGCAAATTAGCGATTTACTTATAGTGATGAAAACAACTATCTGTTGCTCCGAAGTTCCCCTGGAGAAACCCATTCTTGACTATTTTCTTTTCTCTTGCCATTTTTTGACTCATGAATTTTGCAGGGTGCTGAGCTAATGGAAGAAAACAAACAATTGAAGCACAAAGTAAAATCACCCCCAATAACCCTTTTGTTTCCCATTTAATTTCTTATTGGGGTTAATCAAATTGAGTGACCATATTCTAATGAGTGCTACTTTTAAATGTGCTACATATATAGATGGAAATTATGAATGAAGGAAAGTTGCCCTTACTCACAGAGTTGGACTACGTGGTGATGGAAGAAGGCCAATCTTCTGAGTCTATAATTACCACTAATAATAGTGGTCCTGCTCCTGAGGATGAAAGCTCAAATGCATCTCTGAAATTAGGGTAAGCTTTTGCTTATACTCTTTGCATAAAAGGGTTTAATTTATGTACACAGATAATATAAATATTTTTTCTATATCCAGTGCAATTCCGTAAGTGGGGTTGAGGATGTTAATATGTACGCAGACTTTACCCTATCTTTAGGTTAGAAAGGTTGTTTCGAATAGACCCTTGCCTCGAAAATTTTGCTAAAACGTATCAGGTTTATATATGTCCCTTATTTTCTAGGTAGGCTACTTGTTCCATTTGTTATGAACATTTATACCTATAGTTATATTTAAGGGTCTGTTTGGAAAGTCATCCTGTAATTTGATTTGGGTGTAATTGAGTGTAATTACACAGTTTTGGTATGTTTATCTGATCGTGTAATTACTCGGTCAGCATATAATTAGGTGTAATTGAAGGGATGTAATTACATTCTCCAATTCTCAAGGAGTTAGGAGGAGGGGGTGAGAATTGTAGGTAATTACATGGTGTAATTACAAGTTTATTTTCTGAATCTCTTCTTTTCTTTTATAATTTATTGTAATTCTATTCTTTTTTTCTTTTTAAATTTTAACTTTTTAATTATTATTTTTGCAAAATATTATTCTTTTTATATTATTATCTTTTATTTTTTATTTTTCATTTCCCAACCTTACTTCACGTTCTTCTACATAATTTCTCATACTATGCTTCTTTCTTATTTAATTTATTTTTATTTTTATTTCACTTAGCTATGTTAACTTTCTTATTTATTTTTCTTTATTTTTTATTTTAGCTAGCTATGTAATTATTCTATTTTTTAAAATAAAAGTTGTACCTCCTAATCTTAGAAAAAGATAAATCATCCACAAACTTGACTTATAATGAGCTTGTGATGTCATTAAAATTGAATTTCATTGTTGGATGGGGTTATACGCAGACTTAGCTTAGTGATGTTAGCATTGATAGATTACTTTTTAACATTTAAGTAATATTATGAAATTATGATTGTAAATATTAATATTTTTTTTATCAAACATGTTGTCCGTTTATTGCAAAATGTATGCTTCGAAGAAGTTCTAATTAATTGACTCAATTAAAGTATTATATATATATATCAAATTTCTTACAATACTAGTTACAAATTTGTAATTATTTAGTTTTATATAATATGTATCTTAAATACATAACGATAGATAAAATTAAGTAATATTTCTTATATGAATATATATTTGTCAAACATTAACGTTTAGTTTTGATAATTAATTTTTATTTTTAAATCTAAAATATTTAATTGTGTAATTACACATGTGAAACCAAACTTACCCTTGTAATTACAATGTAATTACCTTATGACAAACAAACAGATCATTGTAATTAGTATACTGTGTAATTACTAGCTTGTGTAATTACTACCCTATTAATTGCACTAATTCCAATTACCATGTGGCTTTCCAAACAGACCCTAAGTGATTTAAGTGTAAAAATCATTATACTATCAGCAAGTTGAAATTGAACTCTTATAAATATAGAAAAAGTTTGTGCTATGTGCATTGAGAGCGTGTAGAATTTTCATACTGTTAGATTAAGTTGTCCTACGTACAACAATAAGTAATTCTATATATATCCATATATCAAACTTGATATGGTAATCTGAATATAATAAATGTGTTGTAAAAGGTTAAATTACACTGATAATGTAGAAGTTATTTATATTGTTAGTGTGTATATTTTAAACTCATAAAGAAATGCATATCACCATTATAAAAGGTGCATCTTGATTTATTACTTGATTCACCACCAATGTCTGTATATGCAGTTGTAACAATGGTCCTGCTGTAGAGGATGAAAGCTCAATTACATCTTTGAAGTTAGGGTAAGCTTTTGCTTATACTCTTCATGTAAATGCATATATACCCACAAGAAAATATTAGAGGCATTTTGATAACATATGCTCAGATACAAACTTTCTAAATTTTTAATCCTTATTAATACTATTACTTTTGGGTCTCCAATTAAATACACAATATATGATCAGGTTACCATTCAGCTAGCAAACTCAAAGGGGGAAGCTATGTTGAAGACTGTACTAATAATTTTTGGATGAAGACACTTCATGCAATTAGTGTCATTTAGATTTGGTCTTTTGTTGAAAAATGTATTGGATGTCATTTTGTACTACGTATTATGTATGTTGACAATTGATTAGTGGTCTCATTTTGGGTGTTGTCCCGGACCGGGTGATCTACAGTGTAGTTTATGAGTTGACATGAACTTAGTAGTTTTGTTCTAATCTTATATGTGTATTAAAAAATTTATGAAATATCTATAAATATTGGACTGTAAAATCAATTATTGTTCATGTATTAACTTGTATCACTGTAATAACTCATAGTTTCAAACTTTGAGTTTGCCATTGATTCTTGTTTATTTCGATTTGCAACTATGCAGACCACTCTCATTGTTCCTTTTGTTCTTTCCTCAACGTAATTTTTTTTTAAAAAAAAATCCCATTCAATTACACAGCAAGTCAAAAAAAATATTTTTAAAAATCTAATTTTTTTAAAATTGATATCCGACCTTCCATTTTGATTTATAATCAAGAAAAGAAAGAGTTTCTCTCAATTATGTGTGATACCTAAATAAGACGGGTTGTCCTTGCTAAGAGATATTTATTCACATATGTAGTGT
This sequence comes from Anisodus tanguticus, assembly GCA_034509755.1. Lineage (NCBI taxonomy): Eukaryota > Viridiplantae > Streptophyta > Magnoliopsida > Solanales > Solanaceae > Anisodus > Anisodus tanguticus. The sequence goes on along the minus strand of CM067553.1, from coordinate 9,223,698 downwards.
TTAAGCTATAGCCTATAAGTAATTTAACCTTAAAAATTACAACTTTGAAGTACTAAAAATTTCTTTGACCGTATTTAAAGAGAACTTTACATAACTAAACAATGTTAGAAAAAACATTACATATTTTTAACATAAAAATTGATATAACAAAAGTAGCCAAAAAACACTTGCTTTCCATAGCTAAATAAACGTAACCCTCCCACTTTTTTCTCAACCAATCCCTAAAATAGCTGGAAAATTCTTTCCTTTCCTTTTCTAATATCTTTCTTTTTTTCTTATTTTCTTCCTATCTTGGCAAAATTATTTTTCTCTTTTTTTCTTAGAAATTCAAATTTTAATATTACACATATTATTTTAATATAGTACATATATTATTGGTGGTGCTTAAATGGTATATATGATAAATTATATATTAGCGATATAAATAAATTATATACAATTATATTTATTTTATCATATTTATGCAATTCATTTTATGATATAGTATATATTTACCAGTATATACTAATAGCAAAAAAATTGATCTAGTAAGATCAAAAAATTCAGAAAAAAAATATTAACCGTATATATCAGTTATATATATAGGCAATATATGTTACAAAATTTGTATACATATGTATATTATACCAAATATATATCATTATATATATATGACATATTTAGTAAAGATATTTATATTATATCAAATAATAGTATTAAAAATTGCATTTGACATACTCAAAAAATAAATTTATATTAAAAAACAAGAGAATTTGAATGAACACTAAAAGGTAAATAAATATGCAAGATAAAGGGAATTGATATCATTAATGGGAGAGAGAAATTCAAACACAAAAGAAAGGTATAATTATGAGTCCCTAATTTTGTGGGACCTAATGTATTTATTTGAGTAAATAACGTACAGATTTGTATTTATATGCTAAAAGTGATATAAATTTTGTTATTTATAAAAAAAATGGAAAAGTTATGCCACTCATGTAACAAATTACATAAATATGTTTTATAGAGTGAAAATCTCATATTTAAATGATAAAAGCTCGTACCCAAATTACTTATCTTGTATTTATGACAAGTTGCATCAATAAAACACCCAAAGTTCATAGCTAAATTTAGAGCAATTATTCAGGAAAAGTTTTTGAAAAACTAATCTAAACCAATAGGGTCAGGGGTGGGCGTTCGGTATTCGATTCGTTATTTTCAAAGTTCGGATTCAGTAATTCGATAATCGGTAATTTCGTAGAAAAACTTCAACAGATTTACAGTTTGCCGCTTTTGACCACTCGGTCACTCTCCCCTTCCCGGGCTGAGGCCCCTCTCAATGGGTTCTAATTCGTCGAAGAGGGGGCGGCGCCCTGAATAAACCAAAAAGCTTATTGATTTGCAAAAGGTATGCCGTTAGAGTGAGTGCGCTTTACATAAAGTAAAGGTTCTAAGCTCCGCTCCTTCGACTGATTGTTCATATCGGAACTCAACTGAACTTTCAAACTTCGGTTCGGTAATCGATAAATCAAACTTCGGTTCGGTTTAGTATTCGATAATACCATATTAAGTCGAGTTCATTGTATTATATCAATGGTTATATAACAAGTAACAAGCACATATAGAAGAAAAATGATACAACATACCCCATTTGCTATTAAAATTCATTGATTTACAAAAAATGAATTAAAAACTTAAGAAAAATGATACAATAAATCCCACTTGCTATTAAAATTCATCGATTTACAAAAAAATGAACTAAAAACTCATGATCATGCTTATCTACATGCAATACAAGTTCAAGTTTTCACAAATAAGGAACAAAAAGTAGAACAATAAACTTAATTACAAAGATGTATTTTATTGAATTAAAACTAAACGTTGAGCTTCGAGTTTAAGGCTGGTGGGCATTGTAATACACTAATATTGATGGGCATGTAATACACTAACATTGATATTGGGCTTTTATTAAAATTATATCGGTATTTGCCGAATTACCGAACGGTAAATTTATGTTTTCCGAATATCAATGCCGAAAACCAAAATTATAAAAATCGCCATCAAAAGAGGACAAAGTGCAGGGAAAGTCCCATTTAAGTCATAGCCAGAGTTCCTAAACTTTTGCAAACTTCCGATTTAGATCGGTTTCAGGCGTGTGAGTCTGAAATCAATATATACGTGTCTGAAGTTTGACTTGTCAAAACCTAACTTTAGACTTTGTAAGAAAATAACTTTAATCATTTTTGCATGAAGTTCAAGCTACATATATGATTGAACTTCAGTCATTTTTGCATGGAGTTTATGCTATATATAATTGAACTTCAGTCATTTTTCTTGAAATACAAGTCATATATAACTGAACATCAACAATTTATTCATAAAGTTTAGGCCATATATGGCTAAACTCACTTGTATTATTTTTCAATTAATGTAATATTTCTTGTGGACAATTACAACTCAAAGAAACATGCCTTGGCATCTCATAACAAGTTAACAACAACGACATATCCAGTGTAATCTCACAAGTTGGGTCTGGAAAGAGTAGAATGTACACAGATCTTATCCCTATCTCGGAAGGTAGAGAAACTGTTTCTGACACACCTTTGGCTCAAATGAAAAACATTTCAAAGTACATCGGAAAAAGAAACAACAAATAGTCATGACAAAATATTATAGAAAACGTGTCAAAGCATTCTAAAGACATGCCTTAGGCACCTTACAATAAACAAATTAAAAACCCAAAATAAAAATAAGAGAGTAAAGGAGAATAACCCTTGACTGGCTAATATTTATGGCTCTGGTGCAAATAGGCTAGCTAAAGCCCAAATGTTTTAGCCCAATCAAGGACAGTTAAGCCCAGATCACAAATTGAGTTAGCTAAGAAATATTTACAGATCGGTAACTACGACGGCGACGGCGAGATCACCGACACGATGAACTATGTCCGGCAAACTCCGACGAGTTGGAGAATATCATGGCCGCTGCAAATTGGTGGACTTTTAATGCTTCTATTATCAAATCTGTTTCCCAGTCTCTTCTCTCCTCTTGCCCGTTCTTACCCTTCGCTTTTCTCTGTAAGTCCTCTTATTTCTCCATTTTCAGCAAAGTTTTGAACTTTTTTAGTACTTGAAGGTTTGTGTGAATATAATTTTTGTTTGTGTGCCAGAATAAAATGGAAGCATAAGGTCTGTATAGGTGATACTCCCTCGGTCCCAAAAAGATTGTATTAGTTTGATTTGAAATAAAGAAAGGCCTTTGAAATATGTGTTCCAAAACAAGCCTTAGATATTTTTGTGTGGCGGTAAATCATCTCATAAAGTTAAATTATTTTTAAATATAGAAATGTGCCAATCTTTTTAGGACAAACTAATAAGTAAAGTAAGACAATATTTTTGGGACAGAGGAAGTACTAATTAGTTGCTATGAAGAATTAACTGTTTGTCTTAAAAGTTTAATCATTTAGTATTGGAATGAAATGTGTGGGATATAATGAAATGAAAACCAAAAATTTATGTATCTGACTCGGATTAATTTGGGATTGAGATGTAGTTGATTGATTAATGTGTCTGTGTAGAAATGCATTGTGGAAGATAAGACCTAATTTGAATAAGAATTTGTGTATTAGCTAATACTAGCTTATGACATAGGAGTAAAAGAGATTATGATTTTGTCAGTTGATTCTGAGCTCCACTCTATTTATGTTTTTTTTTTTTTTTGTACTTTGGTTGGATGTGTTGTACTAGCAGATCGCCCGAACTATTTTCCTTTCTTTCTTTGTGTAAGTTAAAGGTTACATCTTTCTGGTACTTCTCAATTCAGCAGCACATTTTACAGAATTAGTGTAATCACCGCGTGGGATTATACTGGGTATGTTGTTGTTGTTGTTGTAGTGTATCTAAAGATCATATTTTTGGGTATGATGGTATCATTACACGTATTGCTAAGATCACGTACACTAATAATTTAGTTTGGCCTAGTGTCAATCATGGCCAGCTTAGCCATGTAGATTTTTTATTTCTCATATGGATTTCCTGGTGTTCATGATTCACATGAACCCCGGTTTATTAGTTTATTCGTGAAATTTGCAGGAATGGAATGCTCCAAGGCCTATGCATTCACATTTATTAAACAGGGCTTTGCAACAACAGACAGTCAGTAGAATTGCCAATACATTTGTTTTTAGCTGTGAGATTGTTATGAAGTTTTGGGACCATATATTCAAATTGTGTATTAATAGAGTAACTTTCAGTCTAATGCTCAAGAAGCAGACCTCTGGTCGCCCTTGCCTAACCAGGGATGGGAAGCCTGTGCTGATAATCAAGACACTCAATGTGACAGTTGCACCCATGCTATTGTATTTTGCCTCTGCATTATGAAGGGAATTCTGATTAGCAATTTAATTTCATTTTATTCTAACCTTTTTTCAATTGCATACATTCTGTAGCATTGCGTACGAAGTCCCAGTTGTACATACAGGTGTTTTTGGATGGAGGATTGAACCAACAGAGAATGGGGGTATGTAATTTTCAGTTATGATATTGGTTAGTTTCCAGAATCTTGATGTATATTACTTTGAAGGTGCTTTTAGTTCTCATGAATGATTTATTAATTGTTTACTTGCTCCCATGATAGATCTGTGATGCAGTAGCTGTTTCCAAAATTTTAAATGCAACACTTGTAATTCCGTATCTTGAAGTAAATCCAGTTTGGCAGGACACAAGGTATTTAGTGTCAGCCTTTGCAGCATCCATTCTCTATGTATCTTTTAAATCTCTATGTGAAGTGTCTTTTTCTGGATTGATACAGCTTATGTGAAGTGCTTTTCACAGTTCCTTTGCAGATATATTTGATGTTGATCACTTTATCAGTGTCTTGAGTGATGATGTTACTAGTTAAAGAGCTTCCCAGTAGCTACTCCTGGAGTACCAGAGAATATTATGCAACAGGCATACATAATACTAGAATTAAGACAGCACCTGTACATGAATCTGCTACATGGTACCTGGAGAATGTTCTGCCTGTAATGCAGAGGTACTTATCAACCTCTTTTTCTGATATTTACTGTATTACTGACCAGGTATTCATGTCATTGCATTTGAAAATGTCCGACTTCTGAAAAGTTTTGGTTTCTACTAGGCGTGGTGGTTACATTTGATGCAATAATGTTGAATGAGTTGCAAGTTGCAATGATCAGTTTAGTAACATTTAAGTATTCTTATGATCATTTTCAATGGATTGTTCCCTCAATTAATGTGTCATTCACATTTCATCTTTTACTAAAATAGATGCTTTTGTAGTCATTTTTATGGTCACATATACACAATGTTGGAGTTATCAGAAACTACCAAATACTCTCAAAGATGTGTAATCAATTAATCAAAATGGACCCAACATTTTCTTGGTTGAGAAACTCTGATCAACATTGACAACCCTATCCCACCCCGTTGGGCAACAAGAAGGAATAAGGGAAAAAGAAAAAAAGAAAAAGAAAGAAAATCGTTGAAATATCGGTCACTTGCATCAGCAGAGCAATATTTCATCATTACATAAGACAGTCATTGCACCGTTCATAGATTTTCTGTTTTGTCAGCTAGCACATTTACACAGTGGTAATTGCCAGATGTATTCTGTAGATTGTTTGATTTAATTGGGACACTCTGCTTTCAACAATTGAAACATACTAATGAGTTCTCTTCGTATGATCAAATATAAAGCTTGAACTCACAACAAGATTAATTTGCTTCTTTCTTCCAGCTTTGGGATTGCAGCTATAGCTCCATTCTCTCACCGTTTGGCTTTTGATAAAACCTACCTTCAGACATCCAGCATCTGTGCTGTAAGGTCAACTTTCATGCACTAGGTTTTGTTCCCCACGTTAGGCGATGCACTCGTCAGTTGTCTGCGTAGCCCTCCTAGTTTGAATAGCGCATCAAGTGCTACACACTTCCACGATAGGGGAAATGACAGAGCAGGAGCTGGGAAGTATGTTGTATTGCATCTTCGCTTTGATAAAGTATGAGGAGCTGGGAAGTATGTTGTATTGCATCGCTTTGATAAAGTATGATTATCTTCTATCCTGGTGACTCAATTCCATTATTAGTCATAGACTATGTTTCAAGTGGAATCCGTGTTCTTGGGCTCCTTATTTCCTTATGTGACAACTATGAGGGCTTAGCACTGTATTAGTGAGTTTTATTTCAATCGTCCATGTCTATACTAGTAAAAGACACTATTACATGAAGATTCAGTAAATTAAGTCACTCTACATTAGTTGTTTGTCAGCCAACTTTGGGTAACTATGCCCGTAAATATCTCCAAATTAAGAAAATTCAAACCCATCTTGTTTCACTAAAATTCACTTGGATATCTTCAATTTTGATCCATCCCATCCATTAACAGAAACAACATATTGTGCAAGACGAGGATTTGTGGTTTAATGCATTTGGGTATTAATTGCCTGGAAAATGTCTTTTAAACAGGATATGGCTGCTCACCCAGCTTGTGATTTTGGTGGCGGCAAAGCTGAGAAACTCGCTCTTGCAAAATATCGCCAAGTACTTTGGCAAGGGAGAGTGCTTAACTCCCAGTTCACAGATGAGGAGTTAAGAGGCCAAGGGCGTTGTCCATCAACTCCTGAAGAGATAGGACTCCTTTTGGTAGCCTTGGGATTTAACAACAGCACACACCTATATCTTGCTTCCCACAAGGTGTCTAACTATGATATTACTTATTTCTTCTAAAGAATGATGTGTTTCATTGTCAACAACAGCTTAAGCACTCTTTGGGCTTTCTTTTCATTTTCATCAGGTTTACGGTGGAGAAGCAAGGATATCGGCTCTTCGCCAGTTATTTCCATTTATGGAGGACAAGAAAAGCCTTGCTTCTTCTCATGAGCTATCTGAAGTAGAAGGAAAAGCCTCTTTATTAGCAGCTGTGGATTATTACGTGAGCATTCAGAGCGATGTATTCATTTCTGCTTCCCCCGGCAATATGCACAATGCATTGGTAAATAAATTGTTTCAGAATTTCTGATTAATCGCTGGATTCTAATGTCTTGATTATGCTTTGAAACTGACATGGAGCGGCATTTTAATAACTCTCAGTTGGGCCATCGAGCATACAAGAATCTTAAGACTATTAGACCAAACATGACATTGTTAGGCAAGCTCTTCCTGAACAAGACTATGGAGTGGTCCGAGTTTCAGCCGGCAGTACAGCAGGGTCACAAGAATAGACAAGGACAAATATGGATACGCAAGGAGAAGCAGTCAGTATATACTTACCCTGCTCCTGATTGCATGTGTAAAGCTTAATTTGGCACCATATTGGAGGTTGTAATTTGATCAGACCTGATATTCACGTGTAATTTTGTTATATTTTTGTATTAACTGCACTAAGGTAGGATCTTTAGTTGACCATGTTCAGAATATAGCACCCTAATCTTCTTTCGTAGCTAGCCTCTTATCTTTGCCTTTTTGGTAAGTGCATTAGGATAAATTGTCATTGATGTAGTATGCAGTGACCACAGAGAGTCGGAAAGAGGAAGTGTCTTAAACTCTCTGTACATGATCCGCAGAAAAAGATGGATAAACTCTGGCCCAACGATCAAAGTAAAACCCATTTTCTATGTAATTTTCATATTTGCGAAGAAAGATTGGCGTAATGGGAAAACTCAAGATTTTGTATGATCATAGTTGGTATTCAAGATGTGTCTAGTCACCTAGGATATATGATGGCATTGTGAATATAATGCACAATCTTTAAAATTTCTCTGTTATAACTAATATTCCAAAAGAAAATTATTCATATTAACATTGTTCCTTTTTTCCTATTATTTTACTTTCAATGTTCTTTTCTTTTTCCCTTTTTTCTTTTCTGAATCCAGACAAGGGAAGTATAGCTTCTTAACTAATTTAGTTTGTTTTTTAACCACCACCAATGAGTAAGTTCATCCTACTGTAGTCATATTTCACTCCCAACTTTGCTGGAGTTTATGGTACAACAGTGTGCAAACCAATTCAATTGCAAGCTAAAGACAGGAGATGGTCAGGCCAAGCCTTAAGCTAAAAGTTAGTAGCATTATGCCTTTATTGATAATTATCAAATGCTAAATACAAGCCGACTACCGCTCCACAATTATACATAATGGAATTTCATGAGAAAAATTTAGAGTGTGCCCAATGCAAGCTCTAAAAAATAGCCTTAGCGTATTATTGCACATTGCTGAACCTTCAAACAATAATTCACCTTTCGCGTTCTTTTTGGTCATTTGGTGCACTTTGTGTGCTTGGAGCTCCTGGCATCTTATCGTCTGTCTTATCTTTGTTTGAGTTGGCCGAGCTATTCCCATTCCGGCAGGCAGCCAATTCTTTTGATTCCGAGTCAAAAAATGTTGGAGAGGGAGAGGGCGGAGTCGTTTCTTCCTCAATCGGAAGTGTTAGTTTTGACCCTTCCAGTGCAACACCGAGAACAATGTTATCTTCTAACATGGTCCTTCCCACTGAAGGTGGTGAAATTGATCTTTCAGCATCTTGCTGTGCCTGTGAAGCAGAAGATGCCACATCTGTCTTCTCAATGTTGGTACCTGATGTTAACCCCGGTGGATCTCCAGCAGCTGAAGCAACTTGGTTTTTCTCTGAGTTGCTTTTAACTGGATTGGTAGATCCTTGTTTTAGTGTTTTTCCATCTGATGAAGACGTTGCTGCTTTTAAATCACCATTAGCATTTGAAGCTGACGAGACCTTAACTTCCTTCCCAGCAAGAGTTGATGGCGAACCATTTGTGTCATCAGTGGCCCGTGATGTACTTGGTGCTTCAACCTTTCCATCTTTTTCTTCATCAGGTTGTACTGAACGAGCGGAAGCTTTGGCTTTATCGTCACTGTTGATCTTGTAAGAAGGCTCAATAAGGAGGACTGGCCGGTTAGGCCGGTTACGAGAGAAAATGGAATCAGCAAATGGTACATCATCCACATCAGGCTTGCGATATGATTTCTGCACAGTACGAAGAGGTGTAGCAAGTCGAGCACGATGATGGCTGATTACTCGAAGAAGATCCAACAATATAACTTCGTGCAACCAAAAGTTGATGGAACCATTAGCGGGAAGTTCCTTAGGACCTCAACTGCCACATACCCACACAACAGATGAAGCTGAAAGAAAACGCCTCGAGCTAGAAGCAGATTGGATCTACGTCCATACAAGTTTGGAGTTACAGTTGGAAGGTACTGCACTATAGCTTGAACCAAATAACTACAGATACTAAAGGTGATTATCAACTTTTTGTATTACTTATAAAAGTTCTTTTTTTAATTTTTTTAATTTTTTTTAATTTTTATAGTATTACTTCTAAAAGTTAGTAGTCAAAATATCAATTTCTCATTTTTTTTATATTCCATGGAAGCTTTAGTTATTACTCCTTATGAGAATTGGCTTTTGCATCACGATGTAACAAACTAGTCACGCCGAAGTTTACATGAAAACAGTTCTGGCAATGGTAAGACCAGCATGAGGGACAGCCGGACAGAGGGTAGAAGTAGCTGTGAATGCATAAAGCATATAGAACGCCCATCAATCTAAAACCAGGGCACTAAGAAAAAGAGCTTATGCTGTGAATGCATAAAGCATATAGGATTCTTTAATTACTAGAATAGGTTTTTGGAAGTAGAATAGGAATAAATTTTTTCTATTATGAAAAATTATAAATTGTATATATACTCTTTCATTAATGAGAATAATGAGGGGATTATTTCTTTCACTTCTTCTGTGTGAGAGTAGAAAATTAGCATTTCATTTAATCCATTTAATAAATGTGATACCTAATTTTTTGTGTGTGTTCCTTATGATTGACAAGAGTTACTTTGTTGATACAATTTATAAGAGCTATGGTGCGTCAATAGAACCTTGTGATCCGGCCTTTTTTCGAACACCGCACATAGCGGGAGCTTAGTGCACCGGGCTACCCTTTTCATGGTGCGTCAATAAAATTGAATCTTGACAAGTTACAACAGACAATGAGGTGATCATTTTCACCTAGGTTATTAAAAAAAACGAGGTAATCATTTCACCTGTTTGATTTGATATGCTGTGCGATATGAACATCGGTGCCTTTTCTTCATTTTAGCTGTTGGCATACAGGTGCTGCTGTAGTTTTGTTCCTTCCCATCCTCTCTTTTTTTTTTTTTTGACTTTTAACATCCGGGGTTGTAGTTTTGTAGTTGTTTTCGGTCAAGTTGTGACCCCCCCCCCCCCCCCCCTCCCATGGATTATATTCTCCAAGAAGAAGAAAAGTAACAGAATTTTACTTGTCTAAGTTGAGCAAATCAGTAGTTCTATTGTTGTTTCCCAAATTGGTAGTTTCATTGCTAATTTAAGTTGTTTCTCTACCTACCATTTTGTTAGAATGACTTGAGACAAGAGACAAAAACAAGAACCAACAAAACGTGCAGAAAGGTGAACCACCAACACGTGCACAAAGGTGAGTCCCACTCTCCCTCTGTATATATAAGGAAGCTTCAGTATATTATCTGTTCAGCATCCTGCACGTGTGCTTAGTTGAGAAATTTTGGGCAGCTTCTCTCTGAATTTCCTTTTTTAATCCTTTAATTTCCATACAGAATTGACTTGATGAAAGTTAAAACAAACTTTTGGATCTCATACCTTTTTATGCTTTCATAGAGTGATTGAAGAGGCAACATACATTGAAAATAATAGAATGACCTCTTTTAAGTCACAACTTGATGACTATGGTTGAATCATTTCCTTTTTTCACCTTTGCAGACCTAACAAGATTTGATCTGATCCTTTACTCTCTTTTTTTCAAAGAATAATCATGTTTCACAAAAAACAAAGCAGATAATATCAAATTTGTAAGTTCAGAAATTAAGTGGAGCAAATCGTTTCAAGGCATTTGACATTTCATTGTCAGTAATTTACAGATGCAGAAATTATAGTTCTTTTTGTCTTCTTGGAGTGGCTGTAGACGTACCACGGACACCTAATTTTTATATCCCCCTCGAACAACTATTTATACTGAGGTTTTTATTAAAGTGTGTGATCATCTGATGCTTTTAGATCGAACACACTTTTAATATTTGATTATATTCTTAACACGCCCCCTCACGTGCTGGCCTGATTTTTTTTTATGGTCAAAGCACGTGGAATTTTTTTTTGATAATGGATGGCGGTGAAGTTCGATCCCAGGACCTTTGGCCTACTCTGATACCATATTGAATTGTGTGACCATTTGATTAGATAGAACACACTTTTAATATTTGATTATATTTTCAACAGTGGCATGTCCTTCTGGTGCATGCAATACACCATTTATTGAAAATGTATACGCCAGGTGAAACTACGTAGAGATCTCTATCAGGTCGGTAAAATCTTTGAAGTCTTAATCTTCAAAGAGGATTCTGAAACAGTAGCTTCTGTCAATTAACTTCTTGAGAATAAGCTTATGTCAATTAATTATTGCTCGGCTTCTACATTGAGGTTACCTCATTGCTGATTAATCTGGTCAAAATATTATATCATGGGATCAGAGGAATCCGTTCCAAACAACTAATCCCTCATATTAGGTAGATATTGAAAGTTCTCTTCATATATCATCTTTAGCTAAAATGTTGGAATTACGTACACAACATATTACTCCAGAAATTTTAATGTTCTCTTGAATTTTAACTGTTATTAAAAAATTGCAAGTAATCGATCTTCTCTATTATGGTCGAAGTTATGCAGATATGAAATGAAGGTTCTGGTTTTTGTACCCAGGATGTCACTCTGTTTGTGAAATATGTACTGTGAAAAAAGAGCTTTGACCAGATTATAATTGAGGTTGTATTCAATTCTCATGATATTGAATTTTTCCACTATTGAAACAATGAAAGTCTAGAAATTCAATTTTTCTCATTTCTCCCACGATTTCTCATATTCTTGACTTTTGAATAATCACAAGGAAATGCAATCATCATTTTTTTGTTCTTGCAGCGGCAGCAGTGCTAGAAATAAGTTAAAGGTATTGGCTTTAGTATCATAACCCCCTTATATTTCACTATGTAAAAATCATGGAACTTTGTGAAAATCGTTCTATTGCTTGAAATTGGTTGACCTCCACTTACACTGTAATCATTCATGCAGATGTTTTGATATTAATGTCTTCCTTCAGTGATCCCTCTCTCCAGAAGGATGACAAAATGATCTGCTAATAGTGTGAAGGAAAAAAAGCACTGGAAACACATGGAAGAGATGCTCATGTATTTTACTAACACTGAGATGCAGCGGCCAAGTACGAGATTGATAGCCGATTTGAAGCTAAAGGTTCCGTGTAGTAGTTCAAGACGGGGACATATTTGTTGTATAATAGGGTAATAGAATTAATAATAGGTTAGGCACATCCAAAAATGATGTTATCTTTAAAGGAATTAATTCTTGTCTCTCACGTTTAAAAGGTTCACTGAGGAATTATTCCAGGATACAAAACCTATATTCTCAGAAATTCTAAAGTTACACTCTAACGAATTTCAGAAGCAGAAATCGCACGTATAAAACATAGACTTTAAAGAAAGAATAAATCTCAGAGAAGGGGAATTTCAGAAGCAGAAATTATTTTCTGTTTTCTGTATTGTATTTTGTGTCCTTCGTTTCTGCAAATCACTGAGTATTTATGGATACTCAATGGTTGCCCCGAAACGTTGCAACATTTTCAGAAGAGATATTTTCGTTGACGAAACAGAAAATCTGATTCGTCCCCTTTCCCCCTTTAAATATTTAATATACGCTCCTCAAAAACCCACAGGAACGGAGTTGATGCTCCTACATCCATAGCATGAGTAGTTAAAGCAAGTGAATGATTTGAAATTCGAGTTATTTCACGGAATAACACTCGTATATATTAAGCTCGTAATGGTACCTCGCAATTCAAAAGTCTATCTACGACTTTCTTTCTTATATATATATATATATATATATATATAAAAGAAAGTTTTGAACTATTGAAGCTACTATTGGTTTTCCTCCATAATGAATGGAAGTCCAAGAGCTTGACCAACATATTAGCGAATATTCTCCGAATATTCACAGTATATTTTATAATCATGATAGTTGTATATTTAAGGTAACTTAGGATTCTTACTGTATAAGGAATCAACCTCTGTACAACTATATATATATTGTGATTAATGAAAGGAATTCGGAAGGGAGTTTATTCCATTCTTACATGGTATCAGAAGCAAAACCCTATTCTTTTCTCTTCTACCAAGCCCCCCCCCCCCCCCCCCCACACACACACATAACTCGGCCGTCGGCACCATTTTTTCGTCTCTTTCAATTTGTGACCACCATGTCTCTTCCAACCTCCCCTAACACTACCGGTTCCTCCACCAGTGTTTTCGACAACCACCCTCCCTCCTCTGCATCTTTTTTTCATCCGGCATTCATCGTCCATAACATCAAGAATTTTATACCTATAATCCTTGATCAAGAAGATTGTCAATAGTCAATGTGGGTTGAACTTTTCTACATTCATGCATGCACGTATAGCGTGCTAGACCACATCGATGATTCTATTCCCCGCCCATCCGATGTTGCAGACTCGACGTGGCGTCGCCTTGACGTCATCGTCAAACAATGGATATACGACACTATTAGGTATGTCAACGAATTGGATCTGGACCGGATCCTACTAGATCCAGATCCGTTTTCATACCTGGATACATATCCGGATCCAGATCCACCGGGTTCATAAAAATCATATCCAAATCTAGATCCATCAGATCCACGGATCCACGGATCGGATCTGTATCCACATCTAAAAAAAATCTTTTAGAGTTGTATATTTTTTTCATGTTTCAGATCTTCATATGAGTCAAGTGGTTCTAAGAGTTGTATTTTTTTTTTTCATGTTTCAGATTTCAATCCTAGGCATGTCTGTCAAATGAAAATTGAGCGCTACAACAACATTAAGCTACATTGGGTGTCAATTCATCCATTTTTCTTTGTTTAATCTGCACTTTCATTAGTGTAAAAAGAATTAAAGGTGGAAGCCATAAAGTTTTAATCTTGATCTTATATTAGATGTTGTATTCGACCACAATTAATCATCCTTCATGACTGTAACTTTTATGAGAAATATTTTGCAATGAATCCACTCTTTCATCTACTAAAGCATGACATGAGATATGGATATTTCAACAGAATGAGATCAAATAATCAGCGCTTTTTACATGCAATGATTGAACCATAATTTGTTTTCCGCTTAGTTTTTTATTGGGCCTTTTGAGAATTATGGGCTTAAATGTATGTACCATTTAAAAAATAAAGTCTAAATCTGAATGTAAAATACATAAATTATGAAAAAAAAATTAAAAAATACTTATAAAATTACATTCTAGGTTATGGATATATTTAATAAAAAATGGATCCACGGGTCGGATCTGGACCGGATACGGATCTCAAATACAAGATCCAGATCCAGATCCGATCCGTCAAAAACGGATCCGGGTCCGATCCGGATCCGTCGGGTCCAAATTTTGAAGATCAATCCTTTGTTTATTTTTAGATCTAGTTCATTTGTAAACCCTTGAATACAAATGTCTAACTGTACTTTTGGTTAGAATCATTTTCACCGAAAACAACTTTTGACTTATTTTTGTTATTTTGACTTAAAAATAAGTTCTTAAAAGCACTTTTTTATTTTACCTAAACACTACAAAAGTGTTTAAAAGCTATTTTGGTTTAAAAGCACTTAAAATAAACCAATCCAAACATGCTCTAAGTAGCGACAATCAACGATACGATCTATCCAAACGTTGTATTTATCAAAACAATATAATATAATATGATACATTATGCAACGATACATAATATGATACAACATAATATAAATATAATATGATACATTATGCAACGATACATAAGAACAATGCAAGCAAAGTATTAGTCGTATCAAATTTTGGAACTCCAAACATGATTAGAATTTAGAATCGTTAATATGTCCGATAAAACCAATCTAATCGAACTCAACTCGTTGGTTTGGTAGTTGGGCTATGACTTTTTAAGCCCATTTATGGATGAAAGTTTTCAGCTCAAACTCAAATCAGTCGGCTAGCCATCACGAATTTAGGTGACCATTTAAGTTTTAGCCTCATTAAGAAAAGTTGTGCAGATATAAATCGCCAGGATTTTCCCTCCTCCTCCTACTCCTTTTTATTCTTCATTTTTTTCTTCATTTTCTTCATATATATAATAGAATATTGTGGTATTATACTTAGCATGTTGTTGTTATTGTATATGGTAGAATATTGTAGATTCATTACTTATCTGTGATTATTTTGAATTGATTTTGGTTAAAACATACTATTGTTATTTTATTAAGCTTGTTGAAAAATAAAATAAAATGGGTCTATTGATTTTTGAAGGTTTGAGGTTGAATCTAACAATTGAAATTATTGGCTAACATTACAAGGTTAGATACCAAATTTGAAGTCATTCGGAGTTGATTTGAAATATTTTGAATCAATTTTAAAGTAAAAATGTGGTACTGGAATTTCTATATAGCAGATTATAGTAAACGTTTGTGTCCAAAATTCTGACGATCACCATAACTTGAGTTAATCTTGCCTAATATCAAATAAAAAAACATCACATCTTTTGCAAACGTTATTTTATATTAGGTCAAGTTTTAAATGATGTCATCGAAAAATCTTATTTGTACAAATCCCCGCTAGCCTCAAGGGCGGGGCTATGACTTACCTGTGAGGCAAAATATTATAAAAGAATTTATAAAAACGAATTAATTATACAAAATGAACAAAATAGAAGAATCCTAAAGTAACAAAAAGAAAGTTTCTAGCTGAAGTAAGTATGATTATAATTTTTTCATTCCTACTTCATTACTTTGATTCCATGGTTTAAACTTGTATATTTAGGGGTAGCTTTTCCTTTGGATTTATTTATGAAACTATATTTTTCCGTTTAATTGTTAATGAGCATTTCTTGAGCTACAGTGACTTAGAGGTGTTATTATACTATGTTGTCAAAGTGAAACGATCGAGTTCAATAAGCTAGTACATAGAATATGTTCTGCTCGCTTGATTTTGTGTGAGATAGACTAATTTACATGGTTCAATGTAGGAATAATTACACCATATGTTAATTAGGGTACTAATACTATCAAAATTAACCCACATTTTAAAATCTTACAAAAATGATCCACTCCCTCCTCCTCCTCCTCCTCCTCCTCCCCCTCTCTCTCTGCACTCACTCCCTCCTCCCCCCTCTCTCTCAATTCGCCAAGCCCTAATCGTCGGCACCCCAACGCCGCCGCAGTCGGTCGGCACCACCGGAAACATCGTCATGCTGGAGCTCCGACCACCATCAACACAACCCACAATTGCTACTCCCACTGCTTCACACGCCCTTCTCCCTCTCGTACTCGTCTCCTTCACTGCTTTGATGAGGAGCTTTCTAGCTCCAATGAACCGGAGAAGCCAGCAACCAAAACGCCACGACGTCGCCTCTCTTCCTCTCCTCCCCTCATTATTGTCGGCCTTTGTCGGAGTCGCCATCTCTGGCGAACTCTCACCGAAGCTCCAGCGACAACGCCCAGCCCCTTGCTCTCTGCCACGCTTCCTCTCTCTTTCTCCGATGACGAAGACAACTTTTTTGATAGCTCAGATCTGGCCGCTTCCTCCGCTACGGTGGCTCATATATGATCAGAAATTACCTAAATCTAGATCTGTCCTTGCTATATTCAGATCTATCGGAAAACTCATGGAAGTTGTGGTGGAGTAGCCAGTGAAAGAGCGCAGGTGACGGCGATCGGGTCGTCAGAGGTGGTTGAGGTTGGCAATGGAGAAATTAAAGGGCAGGGGTAGTGGTGTATAATAGTGTATAATATTGTATATGGATGTATATGGGTGTATATAGGTGTATATGGGTGTATATGAGTGTTTATGTATATAGGGTATAAATATGTATACACCTTCAAGCACCTATATACATAATGTACTTGTCTTTTGTATATAAGTGTATAATGTTGTATAAAAATATTTTCGGGCCAAAGATGTGCAATGTAATTTTTGGTTTTTTTTTGCAACGTAAGTGAGCAAATTGTATATTTTTAAAAAATTCCCTTTAATGTATGCATATATGTCAAAATCAAATTGATCTTCCGTTTGAACATGAGAAAATTTTCACCTTTTTTCGATTTTTTTTCATTTTATTTGAAAATCAGTGTTTGATCTGAAAATTTTAAATACAACTTGAAAGTTACATTTGGAATTTAGAAAACACCTAAAATGTTGTTTTTCACTTTTTTTCCTCACCTTTTCATTTTCAGTACATTCAAACAAGTAAATATTCTTTGCAAAATATATAACCAAACAAACTCCACCTTAAACTCCAACTTCAAAAAATTCGAAAAATATTTGATTTTCATGGCTAAACGCCTATCTAAGTAAAATGCCATCCTTTCCTTAATTAGTTTATTTGTATTTTTGGCCTTTTATTTTGATCCAAGATGAGCATCCTTTTACATAATTAAGAAGATATTACAATTGTTTTCTTTCAAATTTACCTCTATTTAGATAAACGGGTTTTATTTAAATAAGAAACATTATTAAATAAGACTATTTAATTAAGAGTAAGTTAGTTAAAATACTTATTTTTTTAGAAAATTAGTACTTTCTTAAGGAGCGTGTCAAATGCAAAAATGACCCTTATTATGGACCAAAAAGTGAGTGGTATTTGTATAGTAATTTTTAAGTTCATTGTTTGATTTTAGTTACCTTGCCCAACACAAAGTTATGATCAATGGATAGAATTCAAAAATAGCATAAAAGTTGACAATTGATATTTCCCAAAGCATTAGTATTTGTTTAGAGCTTTAGATTGACATTAATATGAGTACATTTTTGTTTAGATTACCATTAATTGTTAGTATAAATTTATTATCAACCTCATAAGAGTTGGGTTTCCAGGCAATTTATATTAAATTAAAAAAAACACTCCAATTCTCAAACGGGTGGGAAACACTGGCGAGATTCACACGCACGGCACGTGACAAAGCGAATTTGAATTCGGACCTAAAGGTATCTCTTCTCCGAATTCAATTTATATTGACACTTCCCGTTACACATTTTTTGAAACAGCATACCGCCCCCTTCTCTACTCCCCTACCCACCCACCCTTAACCCCTACCCCCTAACAGGCATCTCAAATATCTCAATCTTCCGACCGGCTTCATTTCACCGGAGTTTGAATCTCTGATCGGAAAGTTCCGTCTAATTTATTGGTTGTATTCACTAGGTAAATTTTGTTGTTGTTGTAATTGTAGTGATTTGAAGAGCGTATTTAAGGAAAATGTGGTTAGTGTTGAATCTCTGATGTAGCATTTTTGTGCTAATTGCTGATTGTATTTTTGTTTATATAAATGCACCGATTGAGGTAGAATTTGGTATTTTTTTGTGCTAATTTACTTGGTAAGTTTTTTTTTTCTATTTCTATTTTGCTGTTTGTATAGATGCGTGGAGGTAGAATTTGGTTAATTTTTGTGATTTGAAAAGCGTATAACAGGAAAATGTGGTTAGTGTAGAACTTTAATTGGAATACTGATTTATTTGAGCGGCTTCATTTTTGCTGTTGAATATTAAATCTCTGATTTAGCATTTTTGTGCTAATTGCTGATTGTATTTATGCGTTGAAATTGTAATCATATAGATGCACGGATTGAGGTGGAATTTGGTTTGTTTTTGTGCCAATTTACTGGTTGTATTCACTAGGTAAGTTTTTTTTTGGCTGCTTGTATAGATGCATGGAGGTAGAATTTGGTTAATTTTGTTGTACTTTGAGTGATTTGAAGAGCGTATATAAGAAAAATGTGGTTAGTGTAGAGCTTTAACTGGATTACTGAGTGGCTTCATTTTGCTGGAGATGGAATCTGGAATTTAGCACTTTGTGCTAATTGCTGATTGTATTTATAAGTTGAAATTATGTTTATATAGATGCACGGATGCAGGTAGAATTTGGTTTGTTTTTGTGTTTTGGAAACTGTATAGTAGGAAAATAGGGGGACGGGTGTTTGGAGCCCTAGCCCGGGAGATTATGATTTTTTCAATTGTAATCTGTTTGAGGATGTGTGGCCTCCGAACTTGAATTTCTGCTTAATTATACTTATCTCAATCTTCATAATGGCTTCCTTGTCCGAGATTGATATCCAATTGAATGTTATCCAAAATTTGATTGTATAGGAGTTTATATTTGTCACTGTTCTGATGTATGGAGGTAGAAAATTGGTTATTTACTGTAATTTTGGTGATTTTGCTAAGAAAATGTGGTTTTGAAACCTTAATTGGAATTTCGACTGTTGCAATCAGATTTTTTTAATTTTGGACTTGGTTTTTGCTGATAATTATTAGGTGGTCTCCAAACTCTATTTTCTGTTACATCCCTTAAATCTATCTGGCCAACTGCTCATTCTTGATTGTATTCATGAGTTCAATTTGTGATTCTCTTAGATGCATGGAGATAGAATCTTGGTTATTTCTTGTAATCTTTGCTGATTTGCCTGAGCAAAGACGGAAAATGTGGTTTGATAACCCCAACCATAACCTTTGACTGTTTCAATTGGTAATTTCTTTGAGGAGCTTTTGTTTTTGCTGCTATTAATTGTGTGGTCTGATTCTAGATTGGGTTTCTGGGATTGACATTGAGTGGCAATGGAGACATCTGAGGCCAAGGACACATCACAGTGTGTGAGAGTTGCTGTGAACGTTAGACCTCTAGTTACTTCTGAGCTTCTCATTGGGTGCACTGATTGTGTCACAGTAGTCCCCGATGAACCACAGGTGCTCTTACTTTATTAATTTTAGCTGGGGTATCCTTTTGTATCATACAATATTTATGTTTTTAATTGTCCATTTGTTCTGGTATGCCATTTTAATTTTAAATAAATGAACTTGTTGCATTTGCAAAAATTTTAGTAGTTCAGTGTTGAATTATTAAATTATCATATTTTATTGTGCAATGTTGTGGATTAATGAAGTTCAACTATCTTATTTGATCGCAACACATGTATGCTCTCTACACTGATTTGGCTTTTATTGATGTTCTTGACCACAAACAGGTGCAAATTGGATCACATGTCTTCACATTTGATTATGTATTTGGGAGTGGGGGCTATCCGTCTTCACGTATATTTGATGAATGTGTTGCACCACTTGTGGATGCATTGTTCCAAGGCTACAATGGGACTGTGCTTGCTTATGGTCAGGTAAGGTGCCAGTATTTTTTTTTATTTCTTTGGTCGTTTTCCTAGGTCTATTTGAACCAGTATTTGAATTTTTGCCTTTTGTACGCAAGTCTATTTGATCTTGTTTATGTCCTTGGGTTGAATGTACTGTTTTGACATAAGAAACTAACTAGTATGCATTCTGCAATGATGTGTGTGTTGAAGACGGGATCTGGAAAAACATATACAATGGGCACTAATTATAATGGTGAAGAGCAGACTGGTGGAGTGATTCCAATGGTTATGAATACTATATTCTCAAGAGCAGAGGATATGAAGGAGTCAACAGAATTTCTGATCAGAGTATCCTTCATTGAGGTATGGAAAGAGAAATCTGGTATTTATTTAAATATATGTCCTTATTATATGTCCTTGCAAGGTAAAATTGACATGCTGTGTTTATCTTTCAATTTTTTATTCTTGCAGATTTTCAAAGAAGAGGTGTTTGATCTATTGGATCAAAATGCAATAGCCTTTTGCAAAGCTGATGGGGCAACGAAACCTACAGGGGGGGCTGCTAGGATTCCCATTCAAATAAGGGAGACTGTTCATGGAGGAATAACTCTGGCAGGTGTCATGGAGGCAGAAGTTAGGACAAAAGAAGAGATGGCGTCCTTCCTGTTGCGAGGATCAGTGGCACGCGCCACTGGTAGCACAAAGATGAATAGTCAGTCAAGGTATACATCACCTTATACATGACCTTATACATGACTTTTTATTTATTTTGAATGGACCTTACTTAAGTTTCTTTTATAACAAATTCTGGTTCTCTTCATCTAGTTGTGGAGTTACCTATTTTCTGTTTATGTCAACAGCCGGTCACATGCCATTTTTACTATATCATTGGAACAAAAGAGAGCTAATTGCTCAAATGGATCAACAAATGATGATGGTGATGACATATTATGTGCCAAGCTTCATTTGGTTGACCTTGCTGGTTCAGAGCGAGCAAAGCGAACTGGAGCTGATGAAATGCGTTTACGAGAGGGTAATGACAATTTTATTTTTGGAAATATAACTGTACTATGTATTTATTTTGTAACACTACCATTTGAGTTGAGACATTACTGACTAGATGGATAATCTCTCCTATACTCCTAGCTACTAAACATAAAATGTGCATATCCACCATTCATCATTTGAGCATTCTGGTGTAGGCATTCATATCAACAAGGGATTGCTTGCTCTTGGCAACGTAATCAGTGCCCTTGGTGATGATAAGAAGCGGAAAGAAGGTGCCCACATCCCATACAGAGATAGCAAGCTAACACGTCTCTTACAGGCATGGATTTCTGCAGCACTCACTGGTTTCTGCTTTTGACTTCTTTAATCTTAAATATACAACCAGCTGTAGTTTCTTTCTGTAATGCCTTTTTTAATGTTATTATATAAAGTAAAATAAACTATGCTGAATCACATCGGATGCCATAAGTCAGTAACCAACTCTTCAAATCTGCTTGTCCATTTGAAGACCAAAATCAATTGGAGATTTGCATACAGAGGTATGCTAGTTTTATTCTGAAGAGAAACTAAATGAAAGAAAAATAGCACAAGATTCTAATTCTGACACTTGTATAAGGAAATTATCCTTAAAACAGGAGCAATCGATACTAAATGATTGCTAGTAATTACTATTAGAAGTAAATAATCTGTCAAAGTGATTTGTGCATACATTTGTTTCAGGACTCACTTGGAGGAAACAGCAAGACAGTTATGATTGGTATATATTTACTATTTAAAGCAGTAAAGTTACTGTTTGATTAATTTACTTTACAAGATTTGCACTGTATTTCTGTTACTATATGTTTGCAAGTAATTCTGTTCTTGCTCTGCTTAAATGAGTGCAGCTTGTGTCAGTCCTGCTGACACCAATGCAGAGGAGACCCTTAATACTTTGAAGTATGCAAATCGTGCTCGCAACATTCAGAACAAAGCTGTCGTAAGTTCATATTTGCTTAACAAGATCAAAGTGAGTTTCATTTTTGTTTCTGAACCTATTCCTTGTTCGCAGGTCAACCGTGACCCAATGGCAGCCCAAATGCAAAGAATGAGGAGTCAAATTGAACAGTTGCAAGCCGAGCTTCTTTATGTTCGTGGAGAATCTGGTGCGCCTTTTGAAGAACTCCAGGTAAAATATTCTTTTAGTGATCAAAGGGATGGATTTTTCAGCATTTCTAGGACTATCTGTTGCATTTGGAGACAAGTAGTACTATTCTTGAGGTTCTATATTACTATCTATCTGCACCAACCCTTTCAAAGAAACATGATAAGGAGCCTGGATGGATGTGCTTGGCAAGAGATTTTTGACACACCAATACTATCCTTTGATTGTTTGAGTTTCTATGTTTGTTGGGCAGATTCTTAAGAACAAAATTTATTTGCTTGAAGCAAGCAATGCAGAGCTACAGAAGGAGGTAAAAGAACGCCGGATTAGCTGCGAACAATTAACACAACGTGCTATTGATGCCCAGGTTTGTTTACTTGTTGTCAACAATTTTTAAAATTAAATGAAAAATGACTCAACGCTGGAAGTCTCTTATAAGGATCCGATATGACAGGTTGAAAGGGATCGATTAATCTTGAAGATTGAATCTTCTAAAAATGGTAGACCTTGGAATGAGATAGACAACTCTGATCAGGTTTGACTCAATTACTACCGAAACTTATTTCACATTATTAGTAAATTAGCAGAATTTCTGATCTAGTTCTGGAGATCCCTTTCTTCCAGGATTTGGATTTGGTGAAAAAGTATGTAAGCAAAATTCAAGAACTAGAAGCAGAGTTGCTTCATTTACAAAGCTCCAGTAATTCAAAGCATGGTGAACCTGTTGATTATCTTGGGTTAGACTATGGTGAGCTTCTATCAAAGGGTTCATGTTCAGAGGATTCTGACATCAAAAGTGTAGATACAAGTGGTAAGCAGTTTTTAGATAATGCATGATAGACAAATAACCATTTGATATAGCTGCTTTTTAGTGGGTGTTCTTAGAATTTGTCCCTTTTATTCATATCATTATCTTGTTCGATTCCAATAGTAATCTCTTTGTCCAAGCCCTATCAGGGAACTAATCTGATGCCAAACTTCCTCTGTAAAGGTGAGGCTGAAGTGGAGGAGAAAGAGCTGGAACATTCTTCTCTTCAAGAAAAATTGGATATGGAGCTTAAGGAGTTGGACAAAAAACTCGAACAGAAGGAGGTAACTTTTGCGAATCCTGATGCTGTTTTATAGAAGTAGTTTATGGAAATTCAGTTAGGAGCAGAAATCAAATCCTGGATAATACTTGGTCTTCTATTGCAAGAAAGAATCAAGCTGCCTAAGCTTATAACTTTGGGAGACTTCTGGGACTTGAGAGAGAGATATACTTAAGAGAGTGTAGGCTGGAGAGATCTCGTAATGGCCTTAGTTGTTTCGACAGAACCTCGTAGCTATAGAGTCACCTGAGTAGTATTTTTATTCGACGAGTCAGTGAAATAGATATGTCCTCTTAAATGATAAAGGCTATTGGTTTCATTCTATATGGCCTTAGTTGTTTCGATAGAACCTCGTAGCTATAGAGTCACCTGAGTAGTATTTTTATTTTGACGAGTCAGTGAAATAGATATGTCCTCTTAAATGATAAAGGCTATTGGTTTCATTCTATATGTGCCTTTAGACTTGATGACCTGCTGTGCTTGAATATGTTGATGAACCAATCTGATAACATCATGATGATTGGTCTTTCTTATTATCATTGAAATAGGTGTTACCTTTAAGAAAATGGTGAAGGACTAGACTCCTTTGTACTTCTGTTTAAAGCATTAGACAGCATTTAAGAGGATGCTTTGTACTTCTGTTTAAAGCATTAGACAGCATTTAAGAGGGAACAAAGACCATAAAGCAGGGTTTGCTTTATTCATTTATTAAGCCTTGCAAGTTTTTTTTTCCTTTAAATTTTCTTTTTGAGGTAACTCTTGGATTTAGTTGAGTTACAGTGTGAGCAACAATTTCCAAAAAATGTATTCACAACTACAGTCTCAAAAAAAAAAAGTATTTACAACTAGTCATTGCTGCTTAATATTCTTTCCACTTCTCTCTCCTAATTTCTTGTCTCATCTACTAAAGGCTGAAATGAAGAGGTTCGCGACAGTTGATACCTCAGTTTTAAAGCAACATTATGAAAAAAAGGTCCATGAACTGGAATTAGAAAAGAAAGCTCTGCAGGTAAGTAATATGCTCTATCTGCTGAAACTGAAGGTTTATTCATGATTTGTTCTTTTCTTACTATTGATTTTACACTCTGATGCAGAAAGAAATTGAATCTCTTCAGCGCAACCTTTCTAACATTTCATCAAATTCTGATGAAAGTGCTCAAAAGTTGAAGCAGGACTATCTTCAGAAATTAAATCTTCTAGAATCACAGGTAGGCTTTTAATATATGCACCAATCAGTCAACACATTACCTCTTCAACTCAATCCTCCTCCAGCCACCTGTAGGGAAAAAGCATAAACTATACAATGAAAACATTGCCTCATATAATTCATTGCATCTGCAGGTTGCTGTGTTGAAGAAGAAACAGGATGCTCAATCTCAGCTTTTGAGACAAAAACAGAAGAGTGATGATGCAGCAAAACGCCTTCAGGATGAAATCCTCAGAATTAAGACACAAAAGGTACTAATTATTATATATATCAGGCACTTTGAATGTAAAAGAACATTTCTTTTCATGCAACTGATTTATTTTTCTGTATCTAGGTTCAATTACAGCAAAAGATAAAACAAGAATCTGAGCAGTTCAGGTTGTGGAAAGCTTCAAGGGAAAAGGAGGTTCTTCAGGTATTGTCATTTTAATTTTTGAGTCTATAATTCAGTCTTATATGTTAACTTGGGATCCTAAATTTTCTAGCTTCCCATGAAAATTCAGGACA
Organism: Anisodus tanguticus; assembly: GCA_034509755.1. Taxonomy (NCBI): domain Eukaryota; kingdom Viridiplantae; phylum Streptophyta; class Magnoliopsida; order Solanales; family Solanaceae; genus Anisodus; species Anisodus tanguticus. The sequence goes on along the minus strand of CM067553.1, from coordinate 9,198,527 downwards.
GACCTGTCATAAATAAACTTGGTTCCTGCAGCTAGAAGTAGAATCTCTCTCTCTCTCTCTCTCTGTGTTGTGCGCGCGCGTGCGCCGAGTCTTGCTTATGTTTTATAGGTGTCTAGTATCTGTATTTTATTCAAATCATGTAATAAGCGTATTCTCTTTTAATTAATGTGCATGACTTTTTTCATCTGACTACTGTTTTGTCTGTTTTTTCTTCTAAATGACGATGTTTCTTCATTTGCTTGATTTTCAAAGAAGATATAAATAGCACAATATCTAGTATCCAGAGGGTAAACTTCCTTTTATTGCTGAGAAGTTCATTCTTTTTGCGACTAACTGTCTGTATCATGTGTTGTCTCAACAGCTTAAGAAGGAGGGAAGAAGAAATGAATATGAGATGCATAAGCTCTTGGCACTGAACCAGAGGCAAAAGATGGTAAAGAAAGAGTTTGTTAACCATTCTGCTTTGAAAGTAGCACGTGGCTTACCTTAAACGGTATACAGGTATTGCAGCGGAAAACTGAAGAAGCTGCTATGGCCACTAAACGACTTAAGGAGTTGCTAGAGTCTCGAAAAACATCGCGTGATATGGCAGGTTCCGGAAGTACTAGTGCTGCAGGATTCCAGGTATCGGTGCCAAGAAGGGGTTATTGTTTAAAAATGTTTGTCATTGAAAGTTTGGCTTTAAATTTCCTTCAACAGAGAGATTACAAGACCATTCTTCTTGTTCATAGAATCTATCATCAAGACCTTTGGGAACACAAATTTTTTGCACCCACTTAATTATCTATGTTTCCATACAGGCATTGATGCAAGCAATTGAACATGAACTTGAAGTTACTGTACGTGTGCATGAAGTGCGGTCAGAATATGAGCGCCAGATGCAAGAGTAAGTTCGTCAATTCATTATGATTGGATAAACTTGTCAATGTTTTCTATTTAGCACTTGAAAGTAGGTTGTTGCCTTTCTGTCCAGATTGCATGCATCTACTATTTTCAATCTTTTGCATTTAAAGGCATACATTCTTTTTGGCAATATCAATGAACTAGACTTCTTCCCTGCATTCCTTCCTTTCCAGAAAAAGTCAATTAGTGTGGGTAGTCATAAAAGATTTGATTGAATAAATACCACCTTGGTAGTTTTCAAACAAATTCAATGCTGGGCCAAGCCTAATCCATTTGAGTCCCGGCCTCAAGATTTCTGATTCTTTCTTACTGCTCAGGGAAACGTCCGACCTATACTATAGTCAAGTTGTTCGCCTGTCTTTTTAATCTCCTTTCCTCCTATTCAATGCATCCTTGAAGTCTTTCCTGTAGTGGGAATATGCAATTAGGTGACGGAATGACTTATGTCTAATATATGTGCATAACAGAGTGCTAAGATGGTGGGATAAGGCATTAGAAGTGATGGAACACATTTTCGTCATTGTGTAGCATTAGGAGTTGGGGCATTTGAACACTACTAGTGATCAATCAGCCTGGCAATAGAGTTCACATGTGTAGGTTTCTTAGAGCTAACATAATGTGAGTGGTTTTAGGTCGGTTTTTTTATATCTTGTATCGGGTATAGTTGGGACTGGGATTTCTATAATATCTTTATGGCTTAAGACCCGTAATACGTAAATAAAACCAAGACACTTCTCTGACTTTGGTTGGGAGAAATGAGAAAAATAGGAATTGTATTAGCCTGTATTCCTTCTGTCCACTGGCAACTAGACGGACAAGATTTTCTTCTTACCAAATTCACCCACTTTACCAATCTACAGATACCAAACCTTAGCTCCTTCTTGGTAGTGCAAGATTGTTCAGTCATTTACTCTCCATTTGAATATTTGATGTTTTTGTATATGTTTCATGTAGATATATTGGATTAGTATATAACGGCCAGTTTCATGGTGTAGTATGTTTTTATGGCATTGACACCAAGGATTTATCGACGTTTTTCAAACACTTTCATATTTCTATTATTAGTGTTAATTTTTCAATATTTGTTATGTAGCTTGGATATCATAGATAGCCATGCTCTTTATTAAATAAATAAAAGAAAAGAAAACATAAAAAATAGAGATTGCAGGGCCATTTTTTGTTTCTTTTCATAATTTATGTGACATTTTGAACTACAGGAGAGCAAAAATGGCCAATGAGATCGCTGAGTTGAAGCTGAAAACCTTAAGGTAAAACTTTTATTGGCAATCTGCGAAGTGCATTTTATATTGCTTATACTCTTATTAACTTAAATAGGTACAACTTTTATTGGCAATACGTTTTGTGAAGTGTATGCTTTCTGCGAAGTGCATTTTATATTGCTTACACTTTTATTAACTTAAATACTTCCTATATAATTGCTTTTGCAGTGATTGTCCCCAGAAAATGTCTCCGGGTGCAAGAAATTCCAGGATATTTGCACTTGAAAACATGCTTGCCACTTCATCTAGCACACTTGTCTCCATGGCATCACAGTTATCAGAAGCAGAAGAGCGTGAACGTACCTTTAGTGGTAGGGGCAGATGGAACCAAGTCCGGTCTCTTGCTGATGCAAAAAATATTATGAACTTTTTATTTAACCGGGCATCATCTTCTAGGTAAATAATGCCTTTAGGACTTACAAGTCTTTGCTTCACGCTAACTTTCCTGAAATAAATTATAACTGTTGTTTTGGTTCTTGTTTTCTGTAGATGCCAGCAACGGGATAGGGAAGTTGAATGTAGAGAAAAGGATGCTGAAATCAGGGAGTTGAAGGAAAAAGTCCTAAATTTGGTCAGGCAGCTAGAGTTGCAAAAGAGTGAATTGAGACAGCTAGTGTCTCAGAACAGTGAGTTGATTCAGCAGGAGAAGTTGATGGTCAGTACATCTTTAGAATGAATTTAGCAGAATATTGATCGAGTAGCTTCTTCTTAACTTGCATTCATTAATGAATAGAAGAAACTAAGTTATTTTTCAAGTTGAGGCACTTTCTTCATTTTAAGTGTTGAGTTTTATTAATTGTTAAATCTTTTACCAAGGCAAGTTTAATGTTATCAAAGTTTTTAATAGGAACTGATGGATATGAAATAGTTAAAATGGAGAATGTGTTCGAGCAGGTGCATTGTCACATTAATTTGCTGGTCTCTTTTTGCAATTGCATCCAGCATACTTTGTGATGACACGGTTTACAAGTGCGTGCCTAGTGCATAATATGAAGCGTCATAATTTTATCTTCCTTTCATGTTGTGGAGTTGGTGGAAGTGAATATAATTAGTACTTCTACTTCGATGTGCATGTTGATAGTCAACAAAAAAGTATAGAGTTACAGATTCTTGTTTGGTGAGTGTGCTGCATTACTGATGAGCTGTTTTCTGCTCTTGATAAGACCTCTACCTTCACAATTGGGGTTGTGGCAAAACTTCGAAACAAAATCTTTCATTTTCCTGCTTTTAAATTGTTTTCTTGTTTGAATTGCTTACAGAAATTGGCTTTAGAACACCCCATGGGAAGGACCAATAGCACTGTGTCTAATTTGCTAAGCAGCATTGACGGGCATGATTATGACCTGAGACAAAAGGCATATACCTTGGACCCTTGAATAACTTCTCAATTTTGGGTGTACTTGTATTAGGGTTTGCTAACATGTGCCAGCCCTTTCTGCAGGGGAACCGGAGTTCCTTAATCTACAGTGGCGGATGGAACAAGACTGAGCTAGAAGAAGATATGGATACATCTGATTCAGATTGTTCTTACCAGGACAAATCTGACACTGATTATGGTTTAGTATGCTGTTCGTGCAGTAAAAAATCATCATGCAAGACAAACAGATGTGAATGCCAGGCTGTAGGTGGTTCTTGTGGGGCATCATGTGGTTGTGACCCTATAAGGTGCATCAACAAAGAGACTTCTACCAAGAACCAATTGCCCTCATTAGATGTTGTAGGTGATGAGGGAAACACATTAGGAACTGATGAAGCTGACAGTAGCCAAACGCTGGCTTCTCAAGGTGCAATGTTACTTCAGAATGCGCTTTCTGAAAAGCCTGTGCAGTCAAAGGATGAGGGTGAAACAAAAAGAAAGCCACTATCTGACATTGGAAATACCATGGTAAGCAACCCCCTAGCTGTCTTTTTTTTTCTTTTCTGGTCAGACCTAGGCACACCCTTCTCGGTGTTAGAGCATGTGTGCTGATCTACTATTCAAGTTCCTTCTGCACAAATAATGTGGATTCTTGCAAATCAACCTTTTCTTTCCTTTTGAATTTTACAGGCAAAATCAAATGCACCAAAACCCAATCAGCGGAAGAAATGGAAGAAATCTGTTATTCAACTTGTTCCTGCTACTCCTACGACTCAAGCAAGTAATGCAGATGCCCCGACAAAAACATCTCAGCGTAGCAATGCTGATGCCTCAGTAAAAACAGAGAACAGCGTTGGTGAGATTGATACTCCTCCGTTAAAATTACCCAGAGCCATGCGTTCTGCATTAACAAATGGCAACACCTTAAGAGAAAGGAACTCTGAGACTAATGATTCAGCTATTGACCTGACAACACCTCCAGCGCCTAGAAGTCCTCTGCGGCAAGCAAAGGACGAGAAAGAAAATTGAGGGGCCTGAGTTTTCTATTTGTTTGATTCTGTATGTATAGAGGTTGATTAGTTAGGTTTGGTCACGGCTGTTCTGCCACTTGATTTTTTTTATGGCTAATCTTTTCCTAACCTGAAAAAGAGATGCCTTGATGTAGGTCCTGATCTTTGTATTTGGTCACTGGAGGCTCTAATCTGAAGAGCATCTCTGTTGTAATTCTCCAAACTTTGTTCCAATATTTAAGTGAAATCGACTGGTTTTCATTGCAAAGGAGCTCAATTTTTTTTAATATGAAGCAAAATAATGCTCTACTTCTTGTGCAAGTTAAAAACATGTTATGGAAAATCAACATTTGTTACGTACAGTCAAACATCTCTATAATTGTCATTTGCTATAACAATATTTCACTATAACAATCTAATTTTTTTCGGAGCCGATTTTCATGTTATATTTTACTTCTCTATAGCAGCATTCTACCTATAACAATAATGACATTCATTAAAGCGGTACACTCTTTTTTTAATTTACCTCTCTATAACAACCATAATCAAATATTGTGTAATTATATTTTTAAGAAGTTGAAGATGTTGGTAATGTGTTATCACTTATAGCCCAAATCCCATCTCATAATACGCTACCACTTATACGGAGTTTGACGCAACTCTTTCAATCCTTCAACTTCAAACTTACACTGATGAAGAAATTATTGCACAAGTGATTGAAGTGGGAAAAACAAGAGAAAACGGACATAGAAGGTTACAACGAAAATGTTGATGAAGAGCTTCAACCTATTGCTATTTGGGGTGAGATAGAAGAGTCAACTGTTAAGCTCTTAGACAGCTAGCCTTCAAGAGAAAGTTATTGAATTCCCTTTTGCTGAAAGTTTGAACAAAATTCTTCATCAATTCAAGTGTTATACTACCGCTTAGAGAATGAAATTTACGAAATAACCCACAATTGTAGAACTTGAAATTGTGTTTAAATTCTCAACATATGTTCTTTAGAGTTCAATTCTTTATCGGTATGGTACAACTAGTCATGAATTTATTAGTCTTTTAATTTTTAATTAATGAGATGAAACTCAATTTAGATTTTAAAATTAAAAAGTATATTATTTTCATTTATAGCATAAAAAGTATAAAAAAAAATCTTTTGCGTACTTTCATTTATAACAACTAAATGAAATCTAAACATCAAATGTCAGTATACATATATAATAACACATCACTATAGTGGTCATGAAATTCTCAAACAAACGTTGTCATTATAGAGAGGTTTGACTGTATATGAACATAGCCGTTGGAAAGTGTCTTTAGTGATTAGGCAAATTCTGTCTTTGACTTTTCGTAATCTGATAAATTTTGTAATTTTGACTTGGTATCTATAAACTTCGGAATTTTGACTGGGTATCTGATAAATGATAGCAAATTATTTCGCTCATAATTTAAAAATCTACTGTCTTCTATTGAATTCACCGCAGATAATCAATTTCTTGATTACTATCAATTACTAGTATTTTGAGTGAAAGTAATCACATAAATACATCTCTAATGAGATTATAGGGGAAAAAGTAACTAGCAACATGATCCCTCTAAATTCTTCCGGGCTGCATGACGAGCCATATAATTTTCTACTCTGGAGCATTCTCTACACAATTACCTCTCTGCTGATACTAAGCCTATCAATCCAGTAATCGAGCTGATCGGCGACACATTCTGAACCTGTGGAGCCATATGAGATGAATTTCCAACCCCCAGAAATTCGTAGACATCCTTGTCAAATATCGGCGGATGTAGACTGTTCAACTCGTCAAGGCTAAGGTCTTGAAGCTCGCACTTTCTAGCAACACACAAAGCGACAGACCTCCCAACTATGTCATGAAGGTATTCCCTGTAAGAAAATATCACAACTTCATCATTTAAGAGCTAATTAGAAGGATTTTGTTCTTAAAATAAGTGATTACTTGTGCAACAAACTTGGAATGAACCAAGAGGTTCTACATAGTTACAAATTTATTAGTCACCCCAGAGGTGTGTACTAATTTGTACATCCACAAAGGAGATAAAATGTCAAGGGTACTCTTAGTGGGAAAAGGCAGATTAGATTGATGTACAATTTGTAAAGGTTCTAGATCTCTGGGATTCCTAAAGGCAATTAATCAATTCATTACGAAAATTTAGCAAAAGTTTAATCTGATGTCATAGGCTGAATGTCGCTTCAGCACAGGCACTATTTCCTTTACATTTCTCATTTGTGGACATAGTTCTCAGTTTTCGAAGAGTTTATCATATATTTGAGTCTCTCTCCTGAATCATATCTACAGCAGGTATTTTTTTCTTTGATAAGGAGAAATCACTTGCCTTCTTCACAAGGTAATCAGCGAGTGTAGTGGCATCAAGATGACCAGCTGGTAGAGCCTTTTGTATTCTCTCTCGGTTGAAGGAAACATTCTGCGCAAACTCTGCCGAGACCTCGAGCATCCCAACTATTGCCTTGACACTGTCGAATACAGGCTCCTTATCTTCCTATTTAATATAAAAGAGGTAACATATATAGGAGTGAAAATCATGCAGAGACAGAGAATATTGATTAAGATGGTGAAGCAGGAAAACATAACCAAACTAATTGGATGGCTGCCTTGCTGTTAAGCAGTTAATGAGAAGGATAATAGGGACTTCCTAAGAAGGAAGTGAATTAACTGATAAAGAATCTTTTTCCAGCAGAGTACTTTACCTGCAAATCCCGGTTGTAAGCATGAGGAAGTCCCTTGCACAACACAAGAAGTGAAACTAAGTCTCCTACGACTCTAGCAGATTTTCCACGAACAAGCTCCATTGGATCTGGATTCTTCTTTTGGGGCATTATTCTGCTTCCAGTGGAAACAGCATCACGAGGGGTCAGGAAGCCGAATTCTTCAGATGCCCACAGTACCCATTCTTCACCCAGGCGAGAGAGATGAACAGCAGTGATGGAATTAGCAGAAAGTAACTCCAGCACAAAATCTCAATCTGAAACTGCATCAATGCTATTGCACATAAACATTGTCACCATAATTGAAAAGGCCAGAAAGAAACTAATGCATATGCAGATTAACTACACACAGAAAGTACTAGTAAAATGTTAAGTCTACTAAACAAAGTCCAAGGACATACAGGATATCAGAGGGTAAATGCAAATGATTACAACAGAAGCATGAGACAAGACTGTAACATTAAGGGTTTCTTCTTCCAAATAATCTTTTTTTTAAAGGAAACACACTAGGTTTTTCCATCACTCATTAGTTTATTGATGTCAATTAGCTTGAGAGTTAAGCTTATCAGGGCCAAATTTGGTGGCAATAAATTTCTATCAGTTATATCTTGATTCCTAAAAACAGGATGTAGCACAATACACCTTCTCCTCACAACCCTTTCTGAAGAAAAGGAAAGAGAACGAAAGGAGAACAAAACACGGTACATCTGTCAGTATAAGTAGAAGTTCAACAAAGGTTGCAAGTTCCGTTGGTATTAAGCATATAATTATATGCAATAAATCATATATTAGTACCTGTTCCTCATGGGGGCAGTGAATCCCAATGCATCAGAAGTCATAAACCTATCAATGGGAAGACCAGTGCCAGCTAATGCACATGCACCTAGAGGGCAGAAATTCACCCTTGCTCTACAATCTAATAAGCGACCAGCATCACGCTCAAGCTGCAAAGAAATTATTATTCTGTCATTAGCAATATGTAGGTTTAATATTCTTAAGCTCCAGCACAGCTCAATGAAGCTATTGAACTAGCAGAAAAGGGAGACATTGGGATACAAAACGAAGAAGAACATCGTTGGTAGATGATAAGATGATAGTAAGATAAAGCGACTGCAGAAACGAGTGACACACTATCAGTGAAGTGATATTTCTCCCATTTGGCAGTGAAAAGGATATTCTCCTTAGGATGAGAAAGCGAAGTTCTTTCTAAATATTCAAATAACTAAAAGGAAATAGGTAGAAGAAAGAATGAAAAAGGAAACAACAGAAAGCAATGGTTGAAAGAACATGCACAACATCATCAAGAGAAAACCAGATACTCCTTTCACAGAAATTATAGCATGCAATTATGTTGAGGATCTCATTGTAATTTCTAACAAGCAAGTTACAGGTACACTTGCTAATAGAGAAAAAGGTCCCTCAACAGACAAATATGAGAAAATGCTTCATCCGGGAATCGTCATTGTGAAATGTTTTCTCTTGAAAGATCTACTACCATTAGTAAGCTGATTCAAATGGACAGGTTTTAACTAATTAAAAATACATAGAAGTCTGTGAGGTGAAAGTCATTGAATATCAAGGAAATGGGATGTAAATTTTTGTGGTATTGCCTGAGGCTCCACTTGTCACAAGAAATTGTTTCTTTTTTCCCCATCTCTTTTGATGCATAAACAAGAGTTTCAAGTGATCTTCACTTCCTCAGGCTTCCTATGATAATAAATAAATTCACTTTTTAAATGTGTAGGGGGTAATAGGTAGCCCGATTAGTTGTAGTGTGAAGTCGACATTTCGGGTATAGTTCAGGGTCCAATCTATGTATTTTGCCTAAACAAAATGATATAGCAAGTACAGGACATGATTGATGAAGTCAGCCAAATTCTACTAACCTGTTCAACATATGCTAAGAGAAGGTGTTGCAACAGAACAGGTTGGGCTCTTTGCAGATGAGTGTATCCAGGAACAATAAGACCCTGATTCTGGAGAGCTAGTTTAACCATTGAGATCTGCAGGGTATGTTGCAATAAACACATGAGTGCATAATAACCTTTAAGCATCAAACAGATTGATCAACTTTGCTCCAACTTCACAATTTCTTCCCACATTAGACACTATAAGCTCATGTTTCTTGACCATATACAGGAAAAAAGTGTCTATTGTGTTGAACTTAATAATGTTCCGGTTGAACACCTCCAAACGATACGAACACAAAACAAAGAGCAAATGACCTGAAGATTCTTAATGCGTGAAATGATTCCGTCAATATCGAAAGCCAGTTGCAACTTAATCGTTTCTACTCCGGGCAGTGTGAAGCTCCCCAACTAAATCAGTAAGTGCTGCTTCAATGTTCATATGCACATCCTCTCTATCCATCCTCCATACAAATTGACCTGCCTCAATTTGCCTCTCTATCTCTTCAAGCCCTTCACTATCACTCATCAAGCCCTGCAACATAATAGTAAATTCGCATACATATCAAATACCCTTTTATCCTCACTGCAATAAAATAGCGCAATTAGCCCCTGCCCCTAAAACACAGAAAACTAATACATAGTACTTTTTTTATAAGTAACTAACACATAGTACTTTAATAAGGGTTGTTGGTTAGAAATTCCAAGATTAATTATGTAGGGATTAGTTAGGCAGGATTTAGTTATTTATGTATTAATCATTACATCTTCTACCCTGCATAAAATAATACATAGGTTCCCTCATAAATTATACATCTATTAGTTATGCGGTATTGTAAACTACTGAGCAAACACCGTACTTGGTGTGCTGAATTTTGTATATAGCAACTAAAATGCTACTCCAAACATGGTACTTACTATTTATGTTGGTGTAGCAACTAAAATGCTACTCCAAACATGGTACTCCCTCCGTCTTAAAAAGATTGTTTTACTTTCTTTATTAGTTTGTTAAAAAAAGATTGACACATTTCTATATTTAGAAACAATTTTGTATATACCAACTAAAATGCTACCAAACATGGCACTACCTCCGTCCCAAAAAGATTGTTTACTTTCCTTATTAATTTGTTCAAAAAGATTGACACATTTTTATATTTATAAATAATTTAACTTTATGAGATAATTTACAGCAACACAAATATTTAGGCTAGTTTCGGACCATACATTTCAAAAGTCTTTTATTTCTTAAACTTTGTGTTAAGTCAAACTAAGACAATCTTTTTTAGGACGGAGGGAGTACTATTTATGTTGGTTTTAGTACATGAATGATTCACTTCCTAATCAGCAACCAAAAGACCTCTAAACTACTAATGTTAAGGAGAACATAACACCAAGAAATCAAAAACCCAGACTAACTACTAAGTAATGTTAGATATTTTCAGCAAAATCAAAAGTCATCATTGATGTAATGCCCCTTCAAATTTAGAGGGAGTCTGTTAACGTAATTCATATTTATTTTGAATTTGAACAGACGCAACCTTTCCCAATAGCCACTGTTAATGCCTCTTGGAGGTGTCTGTTGGTGATGAAAAGGCATCACCAATGGATGTGAAATCTCTATAAGTAGTAAAGATGTTTTCTCATTCAAATAATAGAGATGAAAAAGAATCAAAACTTCTGTTGAAAAGCATCAAAATTTCTGTTGAAAAGAATCAAAACTTTTGTTTTCCTTTCTTCCCTAAGCATCATCAGAAACTTCATACTGTGTGTTCTTATTTGGATCAAGGAAGTACAAACTTTGAATTCAACATCGTTGTTAGGGCTTCATTGTATCCTGAAGGCAATATTTCTGTGACCTATTGTACGCGTCAATTTATTAGGAAGGGTCGAAGTAATTGTCTAAAAGAATTTGCATAAGAGCCTTGAAGTCAGAGAACAACAATTCGGTATCTATGTTTCATCATGTTAGTACCATATTTTACAACAATTTTTAGACAATTATCGACATGGAGGGTGGACCTAGGTGTGCTTGGGTTCAAGGCTAGGCCCACACGCGCGCCGCCACCACCACCCACCCGCCCGGTCAGGTCCCGTCTGGGTCGGGTCGGGTATACATACGGGGCAATCTTGTCTTAAAGACAGAGAGATATCTCTTGACTCAGTCACAGTTGTAACAATCCAGATTTGGTGTTTCTTGATTTCAGGTTATCAAGATTCAAGGCTCAAGAAGCTTGCGACAATTATAAACTTAATTGTTTGTTTATCCTTTCGAACACTTGTAATATTTATTTACTTCCCGTACGCCATTTGGCTAGCAGTGCTTTCCTTCTCTTTTTTTTTTTGGTTATCGGGCCCTCTATTAATTTGAATTTGTGTTGCGTAATATTCATTAAAGGAGAAAATGCTTCCTAAAAGAATTTTTTTCATTCATAGGATTCGCATTCGGAATCTCTGATTAAGAACGAAGGAACCCTTTTCATCCCGATTCCCGTACAACCCTTAGTGTTGGTGGTTGTGATCATACCAGCACTAACGCACCAGATTTCATCAAAATTTCGAAGTTAAGTGTGCGGTGACTCCCTTGGAAGTCCTCGTGTTGCATCCCTCCTTTTGTCCTCCGATTTTTGTTAATACATGTTATTTCTTTAATTCAGTTATCGCATTATCTTCTTGTTGTTGTTTCATTTTTGTGAATGATATGTGATGATTTCTCTATTATTTGTTATATCTGGTTTACCTTTGTATTTTAATTTTAGAATTGCTTAGAGTTGATGGTCTTTTGGAAATAGCATCTCTCTACCTCCACAAGATAGAGGTAAGTCATGTATACACTCTATCCTACCCAGACCGCACTTGTGAGATTACACGATATATATATATTCAAATTATAAATGATCATATAAATTAGATCATTTCTCTTGAAGATAGAACAAAATTTGTATACTACTTAGTTCGTTCCCTTTTCACCGTAGATAAAACATGGTTACTTGGGATTGTTGGAAATTTGCCTTTGGCGGGAGTTGCAACCGACCAACTTTAACGGCTTAAACACTAGTGTAACGTATGTTGGAGAATCCGGTTCTTCACACATGCATGATCTACTAAGTACGTAGATAACCGTAGGGCCAAGAATCGTCAAATTTCATTGAGAAATGAAAGAGATATTGGTTCACGAAGTAAGGTGTTTGAAGCATGGAAAGTGTGGTATTGTGTGTAATTCTCCCTCATCGGTAGAGGAAGAAAGAAGTGTTGTGTATATAAGATTCGAAATTGGTTTGGGGTTTGGGACCCCAAGGGTATCCCATGTGTTTAAAGGAGGGAGGACCTAGATGTGCTTCGGTTCGAGGAAAGACCACACGCGCGCCGCCGCCGCCCGTCCCGTCCGGTCCGGTCCGGTTCCGGGTTTCGGGTTCTCGTACGTGGGTCTTCGATATTATCTTTTTGGGTCGAAAACTTTGCCGGAAGTACAGTTTGATCCCGAAGTTTCCGGATGTACGATTCGGACGAATTCTTTCGGATGTACAGTTTGGTCCCGAAGTTTCAAGATGTGCGGTTTGGTCCCTCAAGTTTCCAGAATCCGGACAGTCAAAGCAGTTGCCAAGCACTCAATTCAGCCATTTATTTTGGTTGAATTACTCCTCCTATAATGGCCAAATCCGTTGGTCTTTCACCTATTATGGAGGCAGTTTTTCAGCCCATTCCTCACCTATATAAACACCCCCTTACACCATTGTTGAGCACACTAGATATGCACGAAAATACACAACCAGAAAAAATCTTCTTCCTACAACTTCCAAGCATCATTTCGTTATTCAATATTTTTCACGGTAGCTCTTGAGTTTCCTTTGCTCAAGGGTTCCATTCTTTGTTTTATCTTGGGAGACAAATTGTCCAGGACGTATAAAGGATACATACTGGGCAATATTGTCTTAAGGACAGAGTGCTACACTCGACTCAGCAAAAACAATTTATATTTTTCCGTCTTCTACAAAACTGGAATTTTCAGTTTTTCTTGTGTAACAATTGTAATTTTCAGATTTCATGTTGAATTATTAAATCACTGGTTATCCTTTTGAATACTTGTAATAGTTATATACTTCCCGTACTGCTTTATAAAGTACCATAGAGCAAAAACTCCCAACAGGGATTTCTCTTTACTAAAATCATTTTTGTCCATTCGTAACATATATGTTTGGAGAAGAATGTCAAGAACTCTATTGAGCTATCAATTATATTTGTTTTAAATGATTGATATGAAGATCTTAGAGCTTATGTGTCATATTATTCCATCATAAATTTAGGCCTCAAATAAAATGGCTAAAAAGAGAAGTCATTTACTATAACCATTTAGTGGTGCTTTGTCCCCATCAAACAAAAAATTGCCATGTGCACCTATTGCCAACAATGATAAAGACATCAATCATTTCATTTGTCATTAATGATTGAGGAAAATATTTAAGTTATATAGGTGTCCAAAGTCTTAGCTTTTTTTGTGTAATCAATATAATTTAATTTGTAATAGTAAATTCATTATTTATTAAATTATCACCTATTATAAGATTTATGAATAATATTTAATAAATAGGTGATCAATTGTAATTAATCTTTAGAATGTTTTGCTTCTTTGTCCTTGTCATGGGCTAGTCCTAATCTAGATGATGGAAACTGAAATGTAAGATTTATTGAAACCCACCAAGCAGAGTATGATTTCTATTTTATATTTTCTTGTGAAAGACTATTTGTTATGACTTTGGTATCTTTGTGTTATGTATTCTTTAAATGCAAGTGCGTGTACATTAAAGAAGAAGTCGATTGATATTCAATTAACACAGTCATTATCATAAGGGTAATCACTTTTTACAATGTCGATACAAACACAAAAATATTTAACATTTATTTCCACAGTAAATATCGGTACCAATCATTAGTAAATTTCCTACCTCTTTCAATAAGAAAAATGTTAATTTAGGTGCTCAGATTATAAGGTCTCGCGTTTAATTTATATCAAAATATAGGTTTGTGCCGATTTTTTATGTTGATATTCTTCTTTTATGTTGCAATTTAACTTTTCATTATTTGAAAATTATTGATGGGACTACTTCAGATTCACAATTTCACACTAAGGGAAGATAAAACGCTCCATATCGAAATTTTTGTATGGACCGATACATAATGGGGATAGAGGCGTGAGCAGGGAGGGCACAAACTAAGTTATTTATGGTTCTAATTTTTTGTTTGACTTTGCCATTTTGTGGAGAGGTGTGGGGACAGGAAAAACAAAAAGCAAGGTCGTGTTTGGCGCAGAAAGGTTTGAATTCATTATTGTCGAATTCCCTCCCATTGTCACATTGCAAACATTTAATATTCTTTTTAAATTGTGTCTAAATGAAAGTGCTGAATGATGAAAAAATAGAATAGACTTGAGACTTATTACCAATGGGAAACGTCCATAGGAAGTTTGAATAATCATCTAAAATATATATATAGTATTGATGCCCGACCGTGCTTAAGATAGGAGATGTCCATAAATCACTGTGTATTATATCAAAAGGCAGTAAAATACAAGTGTATGAAGAATAAAATGGCAACTTGACATATTTTCCAAAAACATAAGATTCACAAACCGGAGGAGAATGTTTGTAAGCAATAATTTTATTTTTGCTAAGGGAGCGTAAAACAGAGTCTCCCGAATGTCCTAATCTATTGTGCCATAAAGGGGACGAAATTGCTGCAAAGGTTGATGGAGAGGAGGTTGGATGGCTGACAGAGGTGGTGATAGGATAAAGGTCTTCGGTGCTATCACATCTCAATACTCGCATCCCTGTCATAAGATCCTTCACAGAAAAAGCAAAATGATCAAATTCAAGGGAAACAATATTGTCCGTTGTGAAACGACATACATAGATTAGATTTTTGATAAGTTTCGGAGCATGGAGGACATTTTTTAAGGCTAACAGGGGGGTGTGGTGGGGGAAAGAGATGATTGTCCATAAACTCGAATGGAAATGCCTTGTCCACTACCAACAATAATATTACACCAACAATAACATAACCAGTGGAATCCCACAGCGTGGGGTCTGGGGAGGATAAAGTGTACGCAGACCTTACCTCTACCTTGATAGATAGAGCGACTGTTTTCGAGGAACCCTCGGCTTATCTAAAGTTATATGAAAGTTAACCATAAATGTTAGTGAAAGGAATTCATTTTTGTACCTTTGGTTGGAGTGCTGGAGCAGAATAATCCTAGTGTTCACCTGTCCATTGTTGTATTTGAGAGATGCAAGACATAAATTTCCCTTGAATAAGTGGAGCGCCGTTGTAGATAAACAAAGCATCATTGGAGGACACATAAACACGAAATTTGATGTGATGTTATAGCAGGGCAGACAATTATGGGGTATTGGGAAGGAAGCCAAAGACAAGACACAGAGAGGAGAGCCGGGAAAACCCCCGTACCATCTCTCCTCCAAACCCAAAAATCAAAATTTTATTAGGTATTGTGACCTGCTATGTGAGCGCACCCGTCATGGCAAAGGTCAGGCAAACAACAACAAAGAACCTTACATGTACTTTTTTTTTCTATGGTCACATATACATATGCATAACTTTGTCTCACAACCTACCAACAATAATATTACGATTTAAATTGCTCATATTGAAATAAAACGAGAAAGTACCTTAGGATGCCGTCATATGAGATGTGGCACTATTTTCCATGTACCAACTGTTGTCAGGAACATTGAGAGACATCGTGTTCATAGCTGCCTCAATATCCGTCGGTGCGTAGGTTGAAGGAGGAGAAACATGTGCACTGTATGCCTGCTGTGGACGTGCTCCGAGGATGCCGGACTGGGCCTGTCGGGCCGGAGGTTGGGCCCAAGAGGACATCGGGTAGGGGCAAGATGGAGCAGCCCATGTCGGTAGGGCCCACGTAGCCCATGTCGGGTAGGCAATCCACGGTGGAGGCTGCTGCCACTATTGTTGTCGCTGTTAGTGGCTGCCAGCCGGCGGGGGTTGCCTCATGCCGCCGCTGCCACTCTTTTCAACGTTGCCGCTGTTTCCGCCGCTGCCACTCTTTTCAACGTTGCCGCTGTTTCCGCCGCTAGTGTCGTGGCTTTCCCAGAATTTCTTTCTTGTTATTCCGGAAACGTGAGTCACATGTCGGATCATTGGCTTGCATGTGGGATGGGGCGGGAGTCGAGCCTCTCGGGTTAGCATGATTGCCACAGGTGGCTACAAGGGCGGTGTCGGTTGTGCTAGCATTAGTCGTTGCCCGCTTCATTTTTCGAGTTTCTTCAAGAATGAATCTCGAACGAGCCTCATAGAACAGAGACAATGGCGTACTTTGTTGGAGGATGATAGCGACACCGTCATAATTTTCATTCAAACCTGCAATAATTTGCATCACTAATCGTTGATTAGTGACTGGTGCACCGACGTTGGAGAGTTGATCGACAATCATCTTAAGTTCTTGACAATAGGCCGACGCATTAGGAAAATCGTCTTGGTGAATGGCCTGAAATTAATTTTATTGTCATGAAAAATAATTTCCAAGCGCTCCCACGTTTGTCGTGCAGTGACATCGGTTTCAATGATTGTATGCAATAGATCGTTCGAGATCGTGTCATAGATCCATTGTAGGACAACCGCATCTAAGCGGGACCAAAGTTCATAGTCAGAATCATCAAGTCTTTCTAGGGGCTTTGATTTTGGAGGGATGATATGGTCGATCACTATGTATACACAACAATGAATCTTAAATAATTCCGCCAAGATGAATACTAAACCTTTTCCATCTGAAGAGTTATGTGAATGAAATTCTTGATGTTTTTAACTGCAAGATCATGATGGAATTTAGGTTGTTCAGCCATTGAAAATTGGAGAGGAAGAGAGGAAAGTATAAGAAAGAAGGGAGAGGGTTGCCGAGGAAGAGGGTTGCCGAGGGGAGGAGGGGTGGCGGCTTAGGGAGAAAAAGAACATAGGGTTTGACTTCTGATACCATGTAGGAATATGTTCCTTGCTTTTCATTGATTATTGTGTATAATATATTTAGTGTTACATAATTACAAACTAGGTAACTAAATCTTCCTAATTACAATTGGAATATAAATTTACCTAATATAAAAAATATGGTAATAATCTATCAATGGTAATATACAAGATATGATAATATTCTATCAGATACCACCACACGTGTATCGTTCAATATTTTTAGAACATGAGGGTCAATTAATAATATTAGATTAATTCTAAAAAATATGTATATAAAATATCTAGCTTGGGGGAGAGATCATGAATTCATATGTAGCATAATTAGATAATAATATAATCGGGTAGTATGAATTCGTGATCTCGAATCAATTTTTGGAAAGCACTTAGCGCCCTATAACTGGTCAAATACGGTCATCAATCCTAAGAAGCGGATACTTATTCTTAATGGTAAACTTATTCAGCTGCCTGTACTCAATGCACATTCTCAATGAACCATCTTTCTTCCGCACTAACAATATTGATAAGCCTGAAGTACTAGGCCTGATGAAGCATTTCTCAAACAAATCCTCCAACTGCTCTTTTAATTCCTTCTGTTTAGCAGGAGACATTCCGTAAGGAGGGATAGATATCGTCTAAAGCATATCAATAGCGAAATCAATCTCCTTTTCATGAGGATTACATGGGAAACTCGTCTGAAAACATATCTGGATACCCATTAACTACTGGAACGAACTGCACAGTTAGCAGTTCTGTATCCACATTTCTGACTTGAACCAAATGATAGATATATCCCTTAAAGATCATCCTCTGTGCCATATAGGAAATAAACTTACTCTTAGGTGTCACAGTATTATCCTTCCATTCCAGGATTGATTCGTCCGAAAACTGAAATCTGACAATCTTCGTTCGACAATCAACTGTGGCATAACATGACGCTAATCAATTCATGCCCATAATAACATCGAAGTCCACTATTTTTAACTCAACTAGATTTGTCTTATTCTTAATTATAAATTTTAGATTCGAGCCTTAGAGTAGAAGAACTTTTGGCAAGAGCGTTTTCCCATAAAATGGTCGATGCGAATTCAAACTAATTGCATGGGTACATGTAAAGTTTGCCGGTTAGTTCTTCGTAAATATCTTATTTACTAGTGAAAGAAAAATACTCTCTCAGTTTCAAAATGTTTGTCTTAATTTTCTTTTTAGTCCGTTTTAAAAAAAATGCCTCTTTTCTTTTTTGGCAACTCTATTATTTCAACTTTTCACATGACATGTTTAAGACCACAAGATTAAATGACATTTTGGTACATTCTGCATATCTTTAGTTAACAACCACAAGATTCAAAAAGTCTTCTTTATTTTTTTAAACTCCGTATAAAATCAAAATCAGACAAATATTTTGAAACGGAGGGAGTACTATACTCCCTCCGAGTAAAAAACAGTGTCCACTTAGCCTTTATTTTTTGAATCGAAAAGAGTGTCCACTTACCAAATGAAAAAAAAATTAATAATATTTTTTCATATTTTCCCTTATCAAGTGTTAGGTGACCAAATTCCAATACCTATTTAATTAGGGGCATTTTAGTCAAATTATTTATTTTTACCTATAAGTTAGCATTTTTTAATGGGTGTGCAAATGACTAAGTAGACACTCTTTTTTATTCGGATGGAATATTTGCAAACAGATGGGGCCAATTCGCACGATAGCCCCTGTTTTAGGATGGTTTTTCATTTTTGCCCCTCAAATTGGCGGTTTTCAATTTTTTCCCTTCGCCTAAAAAATAACTTAAATACCTTGATGTTATGGGTTCGAATCTCAGCAGAGTAAAAAAAATTCGGCAGTCAAAATTTCATTAGAAAATATGCATATTCAATCAAAGTTGTATAGAAATTATACTTTAAGGGGCATAGTTTCTATGTAATTATGCCTCCGAAAAAAAATTTGAGGTTGTGGACTCGAATCCCAACAGAGACAAAACGAAAAAAGAATCGCAATGCAAAATTTCATAGAAATTATGCCTATTCGTTATGCCTTAAGAGACATAATTTCTATGTAACTATGCCTGAAGACAAAGTTTCATTGAAAAATTAAGATTATGTCATGTCCGGCTAGTTACACATAAATTATGCCGCATGAGGCATAATCTCTATATGACTTTGGCCGAATAGGTAAAATTTTCTTGCGATTTTTTTTCTTTTTTTGCCTCTGTTGGGATTCGAACTCAGAATGTCTGATTTAGTAGACCCGCAAATAAAGAGTACTTTGATCCATAAATTTTTATTAAATGAGAAACAGAGATAAAAATTAAAAATAATTGAAGGGTAAAATTTAAAGACCACCCGTATGAAGGAAATCCACGTAATTTTTTGAACAGGTGGCAGGTGATTTTTTTCCCGGTAAAAGGTGGAAGAAATAACTTGAACTATACAAACACGAAATTGACTGGATATAGCACCAGCCACGCTATCTATTTTCCCTGGGCCCACTGTCACTATGGCACTATTAATCTATTATCTGATCTGGCAATCCATTTTTTAATAAGATTATCTTCTTAAACTACTCATTAATCTCACCAATCATATATACACAACACACTCCAACTTCCCAAAAAGTTCCATTTCAACCCTCATTATCTTTTTTACAAGCCAACAGAAAATCAAATCCACCATATTCAGGTAAACCGCAAAGGAGAGGATAAATCTCTCCTCAGCTATTGTGTGTGTGTGTTTTTTTAGCTGTTTTAAAGTTTTTATAGTTGTTTCTAAAACCAATATTTCTATTTTGGTGTGCGGATCTTTTCATCATCTAACAACCCCGAAGAGGATAGGAATATATATGATATGTGATACCATTTTGGTGTGCGGATCTTTTCATCATCTAACAACCCTGAAGAAGGTAGGAATATAGATGGTATATTAACATAATTCTATCTAAGTTTATCAAATAATAAGCATGTAGTACGGACGTAGTTATTATTAACTCAAAATTCATTTTTTAAATAAAAGTCTATAACATTCTATCAATATTTAACATCATAATTGCAGAGACTTATACTTATCAAGATCATAATTAGAAACACATAGTCTGAAAACATACATCTTAGCAGAATTTCAAGATCACCAGAGATACTCAACCCACCCTGGCTCTGGCTCCCTTTTTCCTCACTGGATTCGTCACGATAAATGGCCTTGGTGCTGGGAGTTGCTCGAGAGACTCTTTCTTAAAATTTCTTCGAGATACAGCGTTTTAAGGACTAGTATGGTTCTAAGTATAAGCTTTCAAAGTATATATTCTCTAGTATTATGATATTATTTTTTATATGGGTTATAGACTAAAAGGGGGTTTAGACATAAGAGAGTATTTCAAAGATTTGAAGTTATTGTATTTCGAAAGATGATTTCAGAAGTTACAATGAGGCTCTTTATATAGATAACCTCTTTGATTGCTTACATTATTGATATGCTGCAAAAGTCTAAAAGCAAATAGTAGTTGATTACAAAAGTCTAAAAGTAAATAGTAATTTGCAGATTTTTCTTCAAAGTTGTTTGTCTTTGTTGCCATTTTTTCAACGTTGTCAGCTATCATCCTTGTCATTGATTCTTTGTGGGTCCGGCGGCTTTTGCAATTTGTTGAGGCCGGTTGCTTTCTTCCACAAATGTCTCTGCAAGCTGTCTTTTTTATAATAAGATGGTTTTTTTTCTTCTTCAAACTTTTATTTGAAGCATTCGATACTCCTATAGAATAGGAACGGTATCGTTAAATATTTTTTCAATAGATACTCATATAGAATAAGAACGGTATCTCTTTTAGTAGTATGATGGTGATATATGATAATATATGGGCTTGCTGTAGTTAGACTACATTGGGTCGTTTCATGCGAAACGATTAAATGATCCTTCTTTTTTCATAGTAGTATGAGTAGTATTGGTATCATTTTTTGTACTGATAACATGCATTTCCTCTGGCCTATCAGAAGCTTGTATTGTTCCACAGTTGCATTGGAATGATTGTGTTTCAGATTTATGATCCGGTCATGCATATTTGTAAGCTGCATAGTATCTTGAGATAGTACGGCGTTGTTGTAGTATAGGGTAATAATTTCTTCAATTTCTCCTCCTTTGAAGTTTCTAATAATGCTGGCTTTACCTGCTTTTAACATATCTTCAATTTTTGATTTTAATGTTAATAGTCCAATAGCTCTTTTGACACTTAACCATTCTTGAAATTTTTCCAGGGTACATGATATTTTCATCTTGAGATCTTCATTATCTCCACTAATGTTGCTATTTCTTCCAGTTTTGAACAATTGGCATATTATAATAGGTTTTTCCGTTAAATATGTTGAGGCATCAAATAGTTGTATACCATAGATACCTTTTCCAAAAGATTTCATCATTGCTTGAGAAGATTGTACAATAACAGTAGGTAATTTAGCAATATTGTAAAAAGTTTCATCTACTAGTATTTTATCTATAAAACCATAAGTAAATAGCTTTGCAACTATATCAGGGTTAGATTTTTCATTACATAAAAATCTTGGATATTTGCTAAGTTTTGCACTTCGTAAAATATGAGGGTTAGATTTATAGTCATAAAATTTATTTATTTGTTCGTAAGCTGTAATATATTCAGGTGTAAACTTCAATTTGTCACTCATTGATACTGCTGTTGGATTTTGAAAAGATGAGGTTGTTATGGTAGATAGTATAGTAGATGACATGATTGCAAGCTTGGATGTAAACGTTTTTTATTTTTCTGTAGTAGGTAGGGGAGTTTTTAGTTTTGTAGGTTTTTGAAGTCTAGAAAGGCTTTTGTCAGATGATCTACCAGATGTGCGTTTTCTTGCATTTTGGTTGTAATTGTTTCATTGTTTTGCTTGATGATTTTTGTAACACTGATAATATATTCTTCAAATTTTTCATTGCTGGTTGACTTCGTTATACCTGCTAAGAAAATCAGCTAAAATATTTTTAGTTCCAAATATATTTTTAACAATAAAATCATAACAATAAAAGAATGATTGTCAATTCTTTCTTCTGTTTAGTTCCGGTAAATGGTCTATTTTATTTGTAATGAAAGCTCTTACTTGGGTATTATCCGTTCTAACAATAAATTTACTGGTAATAAGTGATAATGGAATCTCTTTATTCCAAATTTTATTGTTAATATTTCTTTTTCGTTAATATGATAATTTTTCTCATTTGGCTTCTATGTTCCACCTCCATATCCACAAATTAGTGGTTTATCTTTATCTATACTTTATCATATGCTATGAGGACTGCTCATCATCCTATATCACTAGCATCAGTAAAAAGTTCTAGTTGATCTAGTTCTGTTGGTATTCTATGTTTTGGCAAGACTCACTTTTTTCTTGATTTTATTTATGACTTTAGTATGTTCTTTCTTCCATTCAAAGGTTATACTTTTTCTAGTTAATTCTTGTAATGACTTTCTTAAGAGTGGTAAATCCTTTATATGGTTTGAAGCATAGTTTACTACTCCTATAAATTGTTGTACCTCTTTTTTACTTTCTAATTTATCTTTAAAATTCTTTATTTTTGTTACAATGTGCTCTTGCAATTGTAATCCTTCATTATCTATTATGTATCCCAAATATTCTATATCATTCTTAAAGATATCAGATTTCTTTTCAGATAATAATATTCCATTTCTTCTAGATGTTTTATATGATTTTCCAAATTATCACTATATATTAATATGTCATCAACATATACTATACAAAATTCTGTCAATTTTCTGAACACTTGGTTCATCCTTCTTTGAAATATTTGTGGTGCATTTTTCAATCCAAAGGGTAGTACACTTCATTCGTAATGTCCTTGAGGGGCACTAAATGTTGTTAAAGATTTTGATTCATTTTTTAGTTTTATTTGCCAAAATTCACTTTTACAATCAAATTTACTGAACCATTTTTTATTTCCTAGTCTATTGATAAGGTTTCTTTTGTATGACAAAAAATATCCATCAAATATTATCTTTTTGTTTAGTTCTCTATAATCAATCACCATTCTAGTCTTTTCTCTTTTTTGTTCACTATGTTTTCTAACGAAAAAGTCTGGGCTACTATGTGGACTTTTACTCTTTTGTATCAATTTTAATTCTAATAATTCTTTTAGTTGGGTTTCAAACTCTTTTTGATTTGTTGGGATATACCTAATAGGTTTAGATCTAACTATATCATTGTGATTTATTAACTTGATTTCAGCATATATTTTTTCTTTCTCCCATATTTGCATTGGGTTTTCTCCAAAATTTATTTTTAATATATTGAGATATTTTTCTCTTAATAACTGTAGGTTACTATTCATATCTGATCTTATGTTACATATTCTTAGTGTGTGTATTGGTAGTACTCTCTTTAGTATTATCCACTTATTACAAGACGTTTATAAGCTAAACATATTATTATTTATAACTTGTGTTTTAAAATAGCCTAGAAAATTGTTTCCTAACAATACTTGTTGTTTCATATGATATAGTTGGTATATTACTGGTAGTCTAAATATTATTTTTCTAATATTATTCTCATATTTTTTGCTATTATATCCAACTCTTTTGCTTGTTCGTTAAAGTCTAATACTCTTGTTCTATGTGTTTTAGATTTCTTCCATCTATGTGATTCTAATACCTCTTTCTTTGCTAGACATAAGTCTGCTCCACTCTCAATAAAGATCTTTTGTTTTACCATTTTATTAGGTTTGTATTCTATATGAGCTTCTATATAGATTGCTACCATCTAATTATCATTTTGTTCCAAATCTATCTTTCCTAATCTTTGTTGAAGCTCCTCATCTTGTTCTATTTCTCTTACTTCCTCTAGTAGTTTTTTCCATCTTATTTCACTCAATCTTTCTCTTATTCAGCTAAGGTTTTTAGTAACCTTTTTGTATCTATCATTATAGTAGTTATTTCCTGTTTCACTAGTAGTCGCAATTGTAATAAGCTTATGGCGAACATGTCTTTCATTGTATCCAGTAATTTCTT
Organism: Anisodus tanguticus; assembly: GCA_034509755.1. NCBI lineage: Eukaryota > Viridiplantae > Streptophyta > Magnoliopsida > Solanales > Solanaceae > Anisodus > Anisodus tanguticus. The sequence continues at coordinate 9,174,323 of CM067553.1, read as the reverse complement.
TCCTCTAATAATTTTCTTTTTTCTTCTTGTAATTCCATTTAGTCAGAACTACTTTCGCTTTCTGAGTTTTGGTTAATAAAGTTAATATTTTCTAATTCTGATTCACTTTCTTCATCAGTTTGACTGACATAAAAGTCTTCATATTCATACCATTTATCATTATCTTTTTTTATTTGTTGTAGACTCATTATAAATTGCGTTGTATTTATATATTTTACACATTTTTTCTTTAGCTTTGGGCATTTATTTGCATAATGTCCTTTTTCATTGCAATTTCAGCATTTACATTCTTTAATTTTTTCCTCTTCTAATGGTTTTATATATTTTCTTTTCGTAAATTTTCTCTTATATTTTTTTTTCTTGATTTCAGGGGTATTTCTATATTTTTTAAATCTTTTTTTCTATAAGGTTTGTAATAAGGTTTTTGATTTTGTCTATTGTAATTATTATATCTTTTATATCTCTTGTGTTGATATCTCTTATTTTTATGACTTTTCTTATATTTCTTTTCTCTTCTATTATCATCACATCCAAATACTAGTCTTCTTTCTGTAAATCCACATATTTCTCTTAATCCTATTTTCTTATCTTTTTTAATCTTTTGTTGCATTCTATATTCTTCACATTTTCGCATTAGATATGCTTTTAGTACTATTATTCTCTCTCCTAATGTATTTTCTTTTGGTTCTAGTTGGGTATATTCATTTGATATCTCAGTATTATAAGGTATTGGTAAGTGGTCATAATAGAGTTGTTGATATATTAAACCTTCTTGTGGTAAAAATCTTGCTTCATAAAAGAACTTACTAAAACTTATTGTATATTCTGGTAATTTATTAATTTTACAACATTTCATGTTACTTAGATTCATTATTATCTCAGTTTTTCTTTCTGCAAGTACGTTTTCTCGTGCTACTAACCATTTTTCTCCTAAATATTCTCTTTTTAGTAGAATATCAAATATTATTAACATAGATTTCCAATCTCCTGCATGCCTAAATACTTCTCCTCTTAATTGATACGCTATAGATTCTATCCAATAAGCTACCTTTCCAATTAATGTTTTAGATATCAAGTCATACATATATTCTAGGTTTTCTGTTTGTGTAGAGTTCATTAATGATATATACATTCCAAGATTCCAATCATTTATTCTTCTTCCTATTTCTTGTTCATCATAAACATTATCTAAGTCTAAAAAATATCTATTGTAATTTACACTTTGTGTCATTGATCCTACAAATTCTTTAAATTCAGTTTGTTGTCCTACTGGTATATGATTTGGTAATCTAGTTCATTTTCTTTTTATTATTTCTAGATTAGGGTCTACTAATTCTTCTTTAGGATAATCATTTGCATCTTCGTTTATTATATCATATGTTCTATGGGCCTATTAAATTCATCTTCTACATCACTTTCAGGTTCATCTTCTATGATTGCATTTACGCTTTTCATCTTTTGTAAGACTTCTATTATCTGGTTGTTTTCTTTTACTATTTCAAATTCTTCTTCTTCTTTTATGAATTCTGCTACTTGTATCTCTTGATTAGCTAATTCAATGTTGCTATCTTTGTCTTTATCACTCTCAGTTTTTTCATTACTAGTTGTACTTTCATCGCTTGTTTTAATAATTTTTCTTACTTTCTTTTTTCCTTTTAGCCTTGTCATTTTTTCTCTAAGGAGTAAGGATATATAATTCTTCTAATTCTTGTTTCACTTCACTCAATTCTTCACTTGTTTGATTTAATTCTACTTTGATTTTTCTTAATACTTTCTTTGTATCTTTAAATTTGTGTTTATATTTTTTTATATTTTTTATACCATTCTTCATTATTGTGTGATCTCAATTTTGTATTTTCTGTTTTTAACTCACATATTTATTGTTCTTGTTTATCTAGTTTTAGGTTTAAATATTCGTTGGTTGTTTTTCTGTGTCTTTTAAGTAAATGTTTTCACCTTTTTGAATCGTTATTATTATTTGGTGTCTTTGTCCTTATAGGTTCATACTTGTATCTTTCTTTTTCTATTATCTTTTTCCATGGTTATTTAAAAACGTAAGTACACTAGGTTCTTGATTTTCCATTAAAATTGACCCTTTTTATTTAATATCGCTAGACTATCCAATGTTTTTTCTACTTATGTGGATAATTTTGGTTTTATTTTATTAATATCTACCATTATAAGTTCTTTACTCCTTCTCCACGCGTCTATCCGTACTAATTTTGATTGTTAAGTTGTAGTGCTAATTATTGTGTTTTCTTGACTTGTACTAGGTTTATTTTCTCTTACTACTTGTTTACCTTTAATTTTATTTATTTCTTCTACTAACATGTTAAGTTTTTCTAATATTATTTTAAATGTTGGTAGTTCAGATACATTCCATAATTTTTTTTTTAATTTTTCTCTTATTACTTCTTGTATTTGTGTTTGGTTTTCTTTTATTTCATCCATCATTATCAATGTATTTTTCATTTTTTCTTTTACTATTATTTCTTTCCATAACACATTAATTTTTTCGTTAGGGTTAGTCAAGATTATTTATTCTCTTTTTCCATCCGTTTCCCATATCTATCCATATTTTATCAAATTTTTCACATTGTTATTCTAATTGTTTTATCTTTTGTTCTTTTATTTCTTTTGCCTTGCATGTTACGTAAATATTTCTTATAAAGCTGTTTTTGAAAACTGCCATACAAAATCCCTTAATCCCTCTAATTTTTTTTATGTTTTTCAGATTAAACAAGAAAAAAGAAGAAATGGGGTTTTGAGTTCTTGGTGTAATATTGTGGGTTTCCACAAATTTTTATTTTATTTTTGAGTTTCCAAGGTATAAAGTATTTCCGTTTGTGTACCCTTTTATGGGGTTTTCTTGTTCTATGTGACTGAATCTTTTATCAATGTTCCAAATTTGATGGAGAAGGAAAGTTTTTAAGGTTCTTTATGAGATACCCATATTGAAATCTCAAAAAGTTATCTTTTGTCGTTATTATCTGATAATTTGATTAATTTTAAAAAGATTTTATTTTTATGTTTATTTATGAGGAGGTAATTGGAAAGTTATAATCTTTCTTCTGGGGTTTTGTTGAACTGTTTGAATTGGAATTTTTATTTTATTTATGGTAGGTCGTATATTCCCTATAATTGAGCTAAATTCAGCTAGTATTTTTCAGGGTCAAATGGATGTTGTTCTTTACTTTTGTGACCTATTTTGTGGGGTTTTTTATTAGCTGTAAAATTATTTACCTTTGGTTCAAGTTGAACTCGAACATGCTTTGATACTGGTTTAATTGCTAGTAAAAACTTAGAAGACAAAAGGTAAACAATTTGAATTATGTTACTTATTTTTTAATATTAGGAAATGTGCTGATGTCTCACCTAGTACCTGAATAATGGCAACATTATAGGCCAGATTCAATGGAAGAAGATCCCTCTTTATTTGGGTTCTGGACTTTTTTGTATTAAACTAATAATTATGAACAATCTATTTTCCATCCATTTTCTTGATATTTGCTTAAGCATAACATGCCTGTCTTAATTTAAGTTTGTTATCATTTTCATTGTGTTCATTTTCTTAACCTATCTTTCTTGGAACAGGAACAAATAACTCATTTAGTTTTCCATCTTCATTGAGGTTCCAGAAAATACATTGTCTTTGGATAAATTTGTGGATATAGGAAGATATGGCCTTGACATTTACCCCCCTGTCATGGTTGCTTCGGAGTGGAAAGCGTCAAGAACCGAAAATCTCAAACGGTTCTTCTTTAAATTCATCACCCGATTCAGTATTGTGGGAATCGGATACTTTAAAGTTTCCTCTCGATCGCAGGAGGAACATGGCTTCCTCATCTGGAAGGGTTAAGCGAAAATGGCAGAGTCGTGAGGAGCGAAAGATTGACAGGGAATATGATATAGTTATTGTGCCATCAGATGGTGGATGTGTTTCAGGGTCCGAGTCTGATGATTCAGATTGGTCAGTTGGATGGTTGGAGCCTCATGGCCCTGGATTCCATAGTGATGATGGTCATTTAGATGATAGTTTTGCTGTGCTCGTTCCTTGCTATGGTTGCGGTTGTGCAAACGTGGAAGAAAATGCACAAGACAAGTTTCTGCAAGCCATGGGAAATTTGAAGGATATATATGCTACTGGTAAGAGTCTCTTGCTGTTATGTTATGTTCTTGTTATTTGAATATAGTTTCTAATATGGTAACTCTTGGATGACACGGAACCAATGGCTTTCAAAGATTATTAAACACCTTACTATTAAAAACCTTATAAAAGGCTTCACTTGGGTTAATCATTTATTGCTGGCAAAGCAAATTGTAATCCCTCCTGGACAGAGAACTCGTCAAACTCTTTTGATGTCCACTGGATTGTGGGTTCTCCATGGACGATTTCTACTCTTTTGATCACTGGTGGGGTGTGTTTGGCTTGGGTAGTTTCCTTTTTGATGCCCATTCGCGAGTGGCTAAAGGGAGGGCCATTAAGGTATTCTAAAGAGAAACATAATTGTTGGTGTTCATACAGATTTGCTGCTTTTGTAAAATACCACTCTTACAGGCTCGATTCATTGAAAGGCTCCATGGAGGATGAGGATATATACCATTACTTTTCTCTATATGAATCAAGGACTTACTGGTTCCTCGTGCTAAATTTTCGTCATTTTTCTTTTACATAAGTAACATGAGATAGAATCATATGTTTCTGTAGAGGCTTTACCTTTTGGCATACCACTTGTAAACGGCCGATTTGGCCTTGTTTATGAATGAAATACTTTTACCTGATAAAGAAAAAGTAACATGAGATTAGGTCACTAGGGTTGAGGCATAGTACTAGTAGTAGTTGTTGCAGTTAACAGAGAGTATGGAAGGCCCAAGTGAGTAGCACACATCACGAGGATGGAAAATTCCAACTCATGATACTTCACCACTAGGTTGTTACCTTGGGGACATCATTGATCAAAGGAGTTTAACAAATTCCAAAACCTGTATTGATAGAGTATGAATGATGATACCATTGCTTATAAGAATATTGCTTCTTGACACCAAGAGGAATGTGACAATGCTTCTAAAGCAACTAAATTGTTGAACGTTTTAGTTGCCTTATTGTGTTTACATATCTGAGTATTCAGTTTAGCTGGAAAGGCTTTTGAAAATTGAAATGGTCCCACTTTTGCTAGTTTTGTTTTATTTACGTCATCCAGTTTAGACTTCACGCTTAAAGGAGACTTATAAGCTTGATAAAAAAGTTGTAATCTCGCTTCAAGCATATACAGGTGAATTTCCTCCTCTTAATCTGCTGAAAACTAGTATATCTCCTCCAAATCCACTGCCTTAATTGCCAAAAGCTTCCTTCAGTAAGGTGGTGACTTAATGAGGTTGCTTTTGTCGAGATTGTTTATTAAATGGTCATGTTGTTGACTATAGGGTTTCATAATCCACTAAAACTAGGCTGAACTTCTTTGTCCCGTCCCTTTTCTTTTTTTCAGAGGTGGTAATGGTAACTAGTGTAATAAAAACAGAAAGAGTGTCGTGGCCAATTAACATTAGAAATGGAATCTTTTCCCTTGTAATTTTTAAGGAGCATCTCTCTAGGTAATAAACTTCTTGCCCTTGAACTCTTCTTGCACTATATACTCTAAGTTTTATATAACTAAGATCTTGTTCTTGTCCTACATCACTTAAAGTTTAAGAGGAATTTAGCACCATGTTCTTTTGTTTTTGATAGCTGGTGCATATATTTGCATGAAATTTGCTGTTGTTGATCATAAAAGATTTAGCTTTGCTGTTATCAGAGTCCTTATCTTTTCTACAACATTGTTCTTTAGCTATTACACACATTCTAATTTGAAAATTTTCCTTTTAACTTTTTATTTTTTATCTGATAGAACATAAAGTTATCAGCATTGAATTAGAGAAAGGAAAAACAAAGATCTATATAGAGTAAATCATCTTCAGCTTTCCCTTTTCGTCACACAGTTTTTAGCTTTGTACTTTGTATGATTTAGGCATCTTATTTTTGGATTTTACTTGCAGAGAATAAGAAGTATATGGAGCACTGGGTCTCATCTCTGAGGAATTACTGAAATCCAGCAGCGCCTATGGTGCTAATCGAAACTTGTTTTCTGCTACTCCTTCTGATTCTTTGTTGCAGTAGATCAAACTTGAGCTGTTTTGTTACTCATTACAAGCTTAGATATGAACTCTGTCGAAATATAAGATATGACCCTAAAAAAGAAAAAAAAAGTCTAGAAATAATGTATTTGTAGAAAGAGGAATGGGTTTGAAGGACATTAATATTTGAGGAGAAGAAACAGCAGAGGATAGAGATATGATGCTGCTTCCTATCCAACTTGACGCATCTCAAAAAAGAAAAAAACACGAAAAAAAGGAACCTCCCTTTGGTACTTCATGGATATTATGGTATCTGATCTCCAGAATTGGCTCTGAAGATGTGGCCTCTACTTGCATGCTTCTTCTTGAACATTGGTGTAAATATTCAATGCAAACTGAGTGGAAGGAGAAGTAAAGAAATGGATGGAGGACACAAAATTCTTAAGAAGAAAAAAGGGAAAATGCATGGCTGTGTGTTATGCTTTTATCATTCTTTGATGTAAATATCTGTGAATATGTAAATATGTTCATCTAGTTGTAAATACGTCGTTTGAAGTTTGAAACCTTCATAAGTACTGTAAATAGCATTAGTTGCAATAATATGCCTATGCTGTTTAATGGTGATATTTTTCTTCCCTGCTCCCTCTCCATTTCTCTCTGCTGTTCAATGTTTTCTGTTGTTGAAGGCTATGCTGTTAGCCTGTTAGTAAATCTATTGATTGGTTTGTTGGTGTAAGATGGAAATGAAAAGAAATTTAACTCAATTTCAAGCCAATATGGTGAGGAGCTCAATGAACAAGGACTTGAGCAAAATTTGTACTAGTAACTTTAAATTTTCTCTAACAATGAACATGTTTTTTGACTAGTTTAACCAAGAGTGGTAGAAACCAGCTTATCTCTTCTTTGTTAAAACGATCGGGATAGTATTTGATTATTTTGAATCTCAAGTATGTCATGTTCACTTTTTTTTGGAAATATCATGGGGTATCTACTGCCTCTCACCAACACAAGAACCATGTAACTATCTCTTGGTAGAAACCAACTTATCTCTTTGTTAAAAAGATTGGTATAGTATTTGATTATTTTTAATCTCAAGTATGCCAAGTTCACTTTTTTCGATATCCGTGATGTGTGGATCAACTTGCTCCCATCTCGACTAATTTCACGGGGTATCTGCTACCTCTCACCAACACAAGAACCGCCTAACTCTCTCTTAGCTTTCCTTGATGTGCAACAGCATATCTTAGCTTGTCTGGAATCATGTGTAAGATGATGTTAATCCAATATTGTATTGATTTTTTGGAATGATACTTTGATCTCCTAGATCTATTCCCATGAGGTTTAGTATTCTTCTCAGCATCTTCTTGTGATAGTCATGTTACAGACAATCTAAACCATCTTCTCCTTGCTATTATTAAAGAAATAATAGAAATGCAAGAAACAAGATAAACAAAATTATGAAAAGTAAAAGAAGGGCCTGATGAGTTGCATCCAAGGGAGTGGTCTAACGATTAATGAGGTGGGTAATAACAATGAGAGACAAGAGTCTAAGTTATGACAAAAATATGCATCCAAGGGAGTGGTCTAACGATTAATGAGGTGGGTAATAACAATGAGAGACAAGAGTCTAAGTTATGACAAAAATAAAAAATTTAGCCGATATGCTAAAATCTTGATAATCAGAGTTACTCGACACATGTGCTTATGAAATGTAACGATTTTCCATCTGTTAGAGCCATGATAACCGAAATTACCTGAAACTTTTATTTACGGAGATCTTTTCATATACTTTTCAGCTCTAATTATGTAAATTTTATTTTAAAGTATTAAAAATCAATATCCGAATTAAGACAAAAAAATATTACTAGAAGATTGAAGTCTCCAACCATGAACCTCATCATTCTTATTGAAAGAGAGGTAGTATAATAAATTAATAATGTAATGTTTTCCCCATAACCAACCCAAAAAATAACATATAAAAAATCAAACAGCTGTAGCAATGGTGACATATAAAAATAAAAGATTAGGAGGTAAGTCAAACTATTACACACCTCACCAAAAAAAATATAAAATAAAAGAAGAAGGGGAAGGACATGCAAGCCATAATGTTAAACAATCTGTCAGATCCAAGAATTGCTAATTGGTTAGTTAGTTAATGGGGTTCCTATACTTGTGCTTATTTGTAAAAGATCCAACACTCTTCTTTGACCTTGTATGTTTCCCATCCATTTTGCTCAACATCATGCATATTCTTCTGAAATTTTTTCCTCCTCTCAAGAATACAGATTCATAATAATCTTATAGTTTTCCTTTAATTTATGGTGGATCTCATCTCATCTGCTAGATGATGATAAGCAATGTGTTATCACAACTTATGTGCAATGAAGAAAAACAAGTAGTTTTGTAGTGAGCAAAAAAAGGGAAAAAATGTTGCATAGAGCAGCAAGAAATGCATATTCTTGGTGGTGGGCTAGCCATATTAGAACAAAACAGTCAAAATGGCTGGATCAAAACCTCCAAGGTCAGTTCTTTATTAGTATATATCTTGTTATGATGCAATCTTTAAGACAGGAAAAAAACATTTTGAGATTTTCAAACTTGTCAAATACATCAACTGTGCCAAAAACAGGTTACTTTATCAAGAAAATAACAGAATGTTGAACTAGTACTACTGTTTTGCACTGTATAGGCATAATGCAAATGTTTGTAGTTCCAATGAGCCATAAAAGAAATAATGACAGTACTGCTATAACTGCTTCCTAATTGAGGTATTCAAAAAGTTTTAAAATTATATACACCGACAAACGTAAAGAATTTTTCCAATGATAGTGTAATTTAACTTGTCATAGTAGGTTATTTTCCAGGATATCATGTCATGTTTGGTGTAAATATCCCTGTTAATGTATGTAATTTAACCTGACGGTGTCAAAGTATTATGTTAGTGTTAAGCTCATTAACAAATATAGAGTTGGACAAGCCCTTGAGTTTAACTCCTCAGCTAAGGCATCATTTAGCTAATGCAAATACATTTAGCTTATTATACTATTTGTCAAGGAATTGGAAGTAGTTAAAGGAATGATGCCAAAGGATTTTTCTTGGATCACTATAACAGTATAAATCACAGTTGACATTTATTCCTTTCTTCTTTTGTCCTATAAACGCTAAAGTAAAGGGCGGGGCATTATCCACCAAGTTCCGAACCATGCGCCATTGGCCCTCGAGGATTTCGAGGTTATCAAAAAGAAAATGCCAAAGTGTTCTCATACATATATGATGCAACTTAAACAGAAGAGCAAGAAATGAAGTGCAAAGAAAGAACTGACTACAGTCAGACCTCTCTATAACAACCGTCCTCTATAACAATATTTCACTTTAATAACCATGTTTTCTGTGGAACCGATTTTTTATGTTAGGTTATATTATATGTTCTTTATAGCAACACTTAGCTATAGCAGCTAAAAAGTATCAGAACAAACGACACTGTTATAGAGAGGTTTGACTCTATTTTGCCTGTTATTTGCAGATATGGAGGAGAAGGTTGAATACGTACTCAAAATCATAGACGAGGATGGGGAATCCTTTGCAAGGCGGGCCGAGATGTATTACAGGAGGAGGCCTGAGCTCTTGAACTTCGTGGAAGATTTTTTCCGGAGTTATAGAGCTTTGGCAGAGAGATTTGATCATTTATCCAAAGATCTTCAGACTGCTAACAGAACCATTGCAACTGTTTACCCCGAGAGAGTTCAACTGGCGATGGAAGATGAAGATGGAGAACAATTTCTTGCATCATTAGGACCTCCTAAAAAATCAAGCGAACCTTCCAAAACCTTACCAGTTGCACCAAAGTTAAGTTTCCCAAAAATTCCTTCCTTTGCCAAACGAAATGGCAAACCATCTAGATTAATGTCAAAGAAGGGACTAATAAAATTCAATGTCGATGATGCGATTACTGCTGCTCGTCCAAGTTCAGGTTTGAAAAAACATGAGGCACTCCAGGAAATCGATAAGCTTCAGAAGGATATTTTGGCACTTCAGACTGAGAAAGAGTTCATTAAGAGCTCATATGAAAATGGGCTTGCAAGGTATTGGGAAATTGAAGAAAAGGTCACTGAGATGCAATCAAAAGTTAGCAACTTGCAAGATGAGTTTGGCATTGGCACGATGATCGAGGATGACGAAGCTCGGTCATTGATGACTGCCACAGCTCTGAACTCGTGCCAAGAGACATTGGATCGGTTGCAGGAAAAACAGAAGCAATCAGTGGAAGATGTCATAGCTGAGCATCAAAAGATTTTAGAGGTCCTTGGAAAATTTGAGACTCTAAAGGGAAAATTTGTCAGTAACCTGCAACATCCACAAGTCCTCTCTGAAGTAAACAAGTCTTCCAATCCAGATTCGGGATTGAAGAAGCATAATCCAGAGAAAGTGCATTCCGAAGTTAAGGAGGTGGAAGCTAATTCTGACACTTTCATGTCTGATCTGGCAGAGAAGGTTGATGAACTTGTTGATAAAGTCATAAACTTGGAAAGCGCACTTTCGTCCCAGAATGCTTATGTAACTAGATTAAGAGCAGAGACAAACGAGCTTCATTCACATCTGACGAAAGCGGAAGAGGAGAAGGGGACTTTGGTTGAAGATTCAGAGAGCATGACCAAGAGGATAAGACAACTGGAGGAAGAACTTCTCAGAGTTCAGAATCTCAATGAAAGCATCAAACTCAAAGTCAATCAATGTAGTTTTGATGATCTCTCTGAGCAATTGCACAATAAGAGGCAAGATGAAGACGTCAAAGATACTTTTCCATCTAATAAAGTAATCGGTCTTTCAGGAGTCGATAAGGCAAAGCAGTTTCAAGCTCATGAAGCAATCACACCTGGAGAAAATGTTCTAGGTACCTCCAAAGGTGTAAGTACCAAGGGAAGTCTGAAGAAAGAAGTCTTGCGAGAACATGAGGGTTGTCACGAAGTTGACCAGCAAAACCTTGTTGCAAGCCACTTGAGCAACGATTCTCTACATGGGCAGATAAGTTTTGAAAGCCACTTGAGCAATGATGCTCTACATGGGCAGACAGGTGGCATTTTAGAAGCTAAACAGGGTGTTTCAGGTGTCAATAAGGACAAGCAGTTTCAGGTTCATGAAGCAATCATTCCTGGAACAAATGTTCTAGGTATCTCCAAAGGTGCAAGTACTAAGGGAAGTCTGAAGAAAGAAGTCTTGCGAGAACACGAGGGTTGTCTTGAAGTTGACCAACAAAACTTTGTTGAAAGCCACTCGAACGAGGATACTCGAGATGGAAAGACTGGTGGTGCTTTAGAAGCTAACCAGGGGGTTTCAGGTGTCAATAAGGCCAAGCAGTTTCAGGTTCACGAGGCAATCGTTCCCGAAACAGATGTTCCAGGCGTCTCCAAAGGTGTTAGTAGTAACGAAGGTCTGAAGAAAGAACTCTTGCAAGAACAGGAGGATTGTCTTGAAGTTGACCAGCAAAACTTTGTTGAAGGCCACTCGAGCAACTATACTCGAGATGGAAAGACGGGTTGCGCTTTAGAAGCTAACCAGGGTGTTTCAGGTGTCGATAAGGCAAAGCAGTTTCAGGTTCATGAAGCAATCGTTCCTGGAACAAATGTTTTAGGTATCTCCAAAGGTGCAAGTAGTAAAGAAGGTCTGAAGAAAGAAGTCTTGCGAGAACATGAGCATTCTCCTGAAGTTGACCAGCAAAACCTTGTTGAAATCCACACGAGAAACGATACTCGGGATGGGCAGACGGGTGGCACTTTAGAAGCTAACCAGGGTGTTTCAGGTGTAGATAAGGCCAATCAGTTTCAGGTTCATGAAGTAATCATACCTGGAGAAAATGTTCTAGGTATATCCAAAGGTGTTTGTAGTAAGGAAGGTCTGAAGAAAGAAGTCTTGCAAGAACAGGAGGGTTGTCTTGAAGTTGACCAGCAAAACCTTGTTGAAAGCCAGTCGCACAATGATACTCGAGATGGAAAGACGGGTGGCGATTTAGAAACTAACCAGGGCGTTTCAGGTGTCGATAAGGGCAAGCAGTTTCACGTTCATGAAGCAATCTTACCTGGATCAGATGTTGTAGGTATCTCCAGAGGTGTTAGTAGTAAGGAAGATCCGAAGAAAGAACTCTTGCAAGAACAGGAGGGTCATCTTGAAGTTGACCAGCAAAACCTTGTCGAAAGCCACTTCAGCAATGATACTCGAGATGGACAGATGACCACCGATACTACCCCACATTTGGTGGCCTCAGAAGGTGTACACGTGAAGGGGCAATTACAGACAGACTTGATTGCATATCAAGATCTTTCTGGAAAAGCTGAATATACTACACATGTGGACTCTAACTTAAGTAACACCTATAATAGTTTTTTTTCTGAAGATTCTGCTGCCAATCAGAAAAACTATTATAAAGGAACTGAATATGTCAAATCTCCTGGCTATGATGCAATGATCAAAAAAAAAATCAGAACTGGAGAGGAAGCAAAGAAACAAGATATTTTGGATAAGGTTATCCCATTTGAAGGTAAAGAAGAAAAGTTCCCAAAATCTGATCTTCAGAATGACCAAGGCAATTTTATCAAAAGTGCTCTGGAGGATGCAGCAGATGTTGGGACAGAAAAAGGGTTTGATAAAAGTCAACGCGGACATGTTACAGCTCATGGTTCAGCCATCAGAAAAGATGACGGAAAGGTCGAGCTAATGGGGGAAAATGATAGTGCAAACAGAAGTGATTTTCCAAGTTCTGCAGCTGTCAATCAGAAAAAGGATAGCAAAGGAAGTGAATGCATCAGATCTCCTGGTTATGATGCAGTGATTTCATCGGAGATCAGAATGGGAGGAGCAGAAAAGCGTTCCACATACGACCTTCAGAATGACCATGACGACCTAACCAAAATTGGTCCTGTGAAGGATGCAGGAGATGTTAAGATAGAAAAAGGGTTTGACAAAAGTCACCAAGTGCATGTTACAGATCATGGCTCACCTACCAGGAAAAATGTCGAGCAAAGGGATGCAAATGATCTTGCAGACAGAAGGGATGTTCTTCCCAGTTCTGTCAAAGATAAAGAAGAAAAGCTTTACATAACCAACCATCAGAATCACCTGAATGACTTTTTACAAGAAGCTCCACCAAGGGATTCTCCAGATGTCAATATGGAGAGGGGTACTTCAAATGATGACTTGGCCACAAATAGATATGTGACGAAGGAAGAGCAAGCGAGGACAGAAGATGCTGCAGACAAGAGAGATTATTTGTACATAGTTGAAGGTAAAGAAGAAAAGCTTTACAAAGCCCACCACCCGAATCATACAATGGATTATTCCCAAAATTCTCTGTTGAGGGATTCTGCAGAGGTTAAGATGGAAATGAGGTTTGATGAAAGTGATCTACATGTTTCAGACAATGAATCTGCCATCAGAAGAGATATGAGAATGGAAGAGCAAGCTGGCACAAAAGTTATTGCAGAGAAGAGTGATCGTTTGCACATTCCAGCTGAAGGTAAAGAAGAAAATCCTCAGAAATCCAACCATCCAAATTACCAGTGTGATCTCCCTGCAAATGTTCCTATAAAGGATGCTACCAACGTCAAGATGGAGAAGGCATTTCATGAAAGTGAATGCACACATATTTCAGATGATTCCTCAGCTATCAGAGAAGAGAGAACGGAAGAGGTAGCAGGTAAAGCGTAGATATTGCATGTATTACTGGTGATTTTCTAATTTCCATCAAATGTAAAGTAGAAGCTTTTTTACATTTCTGACTTTACGAACTATACAGTGAAGGATGCTCCACATGTAAGTCGGTCTATGAGTTCATCCTATGATTCAGTTATCTCAAAAGATGTCAGAGTTGAACAGCAAGCAAGCAGAATAGACTTTGCAGACAAGTTTGCTTCTTCTGCAAGCGAAGAGGAAAGAAGTTTTTCCAACCAAGAACGTTATTTCGATGATCTACTGCAGGTTAGTCCATCTGGAGCAACTCTAGATGGCACTTCAGAAAGGGGATCCAACGAGGTTGTTAATACAATGAATCCTCCTCCTCGTGATTCTATTTTCCTTGAGAACACGGAGATACAACTTGAGAAACTGGAATATGAACATTCCAATTCACAGAATAACCCTAAAAACATCCAGGTGAAAGGTCAAGGAACTCCTCAGAAGTCGACTACAGAAAAATCAGACCAAAGTGAAGATATACGAGCATCCAGTAACGGCTCAGGGATCTCAATCCCCTTGAACAACAAAGGTAGAGAGAAGGTAGGTGATGATCATCAACTCAATATAGCGGTTGAATCTGCCACAGAAAACTTCTCCAAATTGAATGACAGCAAGCAATCAGGCGATCTTTCCAGAAAGATGGAGCAAAACAATGAATTCTCTCACAAGTTTATTCAAGCAAAAACAGATGAAGACTTTCAACAATCCAATTGGCATAACCAGCTTGAAACACATTCAGCAATGGTCCAAGTGAAAGATATTCCATGCCCCGTCCCAGATAATGAGCTAGAAGAATGGGAAAGTATTTTAGATAATCTTCCATCTGTCTTAAGTGATTATAAGAGAGATGACCTACACAAGGATGAGCTCCCAGATCAAGGTACTTCTGCTCTTGAGCTTTAAGAAGATACCACCTCTCTTTGTCAACTTCTAAACTAATTAAGCTAATGGCATCTCGTTGCAGGGAATGGTGAAGATTCAAGGAGGCAAGTGTTCAGGACAGTTCACAATGGGCTGTACAGGGAACAAGATGAATCTGGAACAGAGGATGACCAACCAAACTGGAGGGAGCTGTTCCTAAACTGCCTCGATGATGACAGAGAGAAGATACTACTTGAGGAGTACACGTCAGTTCTTAGAAATTTCAAGGGTGTGAAGATGAAGCTCAATGATGCGGAGAAGAAAAGGAGAGCAAGTCACTTCCAATATGTTGTGCAGATGAAAGTTCTAAAGAATGCTAATGCCTTGAAGGATGCACAGATTCTATCCTTACAGCATAGACTGAACTCGCTTCAGTCAAAAGACGTTGAAACAACAAACTTCAATGAAATTCCAAGGGAAGCAGCTTTGCCAGCTGCTGAGGTTCAATCTCGACATCATGAAGAAAAAGCATTACCAGAGTTCTTGGATAAATCACTCACACATTCCACTGCACCTGAAGACACAAGGATCTCTGATATTGAGGAGGATGGTGGAGATATCAAAGTTACTGATGTCGATGAAACACACTCCTTCACCACTGTTGAAGAGAAAGTGCGGATGGACATGGATGATTTGCTGGAGGAAAACATAGAGTTGTGGCTCAGATTTAGCACCTCATTTCATCAACTACATAAGTTTCAAACTTCAATTCAGGATCTACAAGCTGAAATGAATAAAGTGAAGGAAGAGTGCAAGCAAGATACAGGTCAACCACAGTCGCTACTATCAGCCATCCGCCCAATCTATAGGCATCTAAGAGAGATACAAACTGAGTTGACATTGTGGTTGGACCATAATGCAGTGCTGAAAGATGACTTACAGAACAGGTTATCATCTCTATCTAATATTCTCGATGTGATAACAAGATTGTCAAGGTCAGGGTCTAAAGAGAATGATCCAGTGCTGAATGCCTATCAAGCAGCAAAGTTTCAAGGTGAGATTTTAAACATGAAGCGGGAGAACAATAAGCTAGCAGGTGAACTTGAAGTAGGCTTTGAATGTATCCGGAAACTCCAAGATGAGATCCGGAGCACACTGTCAAACCTGGACGAAGAACTTGGGCTGAAAAACCAACCAACAAGGCCTCGATCCAGAATTCCTCTGAGGTCCTTCTTGTTTGGAGTGAAGTTGAAGAATAAGAGGTCGTCCATATTTTCTTGTGTAAATCCAGCATTGCAGAAACAGTACAGTGATTTATAACAGCACCAAGACAGATGCCTTTTTAAGAGCAGTCGCCAGATAGATTTCTCTTTTTTCACTCTTTACCTTCCCCTTTAGCTCTCTTGTAGTCAATTCTTAATAGTTGAAAATTTATTTGAGGAGAAAAGGTGTGCTGCCTTTTATTGAGTAGAATACCAGATCTTCTCGTGCTTTAAAGCAATGTCATGATCCTCCTTTTTCAAATTCATCAATTTCTGCAAACAACGCAGCCCTTTCTTTAAGACCTGGTTTCACATATTGAATAACTGTATTTCAATTAATCTGAATATATAGATCCTCCTTTTTCAAATTCATCAATTTCTGCAAACAACGCAGCTCTTTCTTTAAAACCTGGTTTCACATATTGAATAACTGTATTTCAATTAATCTGAATATATAGATATAGACACGTCAGAAACAACATCCCTACCTCTCACAAGGTAGGGGGGTAAGGCCTCCCCAGACCCCACTTGTGGGATCACACTGGGGATATGTTGTTGTATATAGATTTAGACAAGGTACCATCGTTCTTAACTGCATCGAATTGCAGAAATATTAATGCAGCAGCTTTTCAGATCCAATCTTGTTCATTGATTTTTTAGCACAACGTTTTGAAACACCAAAAATATAGTCTTAACCATAATCAAGTGTCTCAGCAACATATAACAGATATGCCAAAACTCCTTACTAATAACAACACCTGGAGATAAGGGAGCATATGAAATAATTTTGAATTGTCACCTAATTATAGACAACTTTTAGTAGAATACATTTACAAAGTTGAGGATGAAATTTAGCACAAAGTAGCTGGTACGAATTAGAAAAATTACATACAGAGCTGGTCCAGCCAGTGAAACTATTTTACTTCCCCCCCATCCTCTATTCCCAAATGTTCCTCACATGTCACAGGTGCAGGACCTTGAACACCAGTGTTTTTAACTGCCAATTTTATTTTAGTGTTCTCGTTCTTATTGCTGGGAGTCTCTTGACTTGGGATTAGCTTTTCAGGAACCCGAATTCTTGAAGCTTTACTCTCTCCCCCAAGCTCTTTCACAGTGTCACCTAAAACTGAAGTTTGACCTCCAACTTTCTCCGTCAACAGGTTGCCTGAACCAAAAGGTCGATCTTTTTGGACCTTCTGTTGTGGTGTATTCGCCAATGTAGCAGCCCGAATAACTTCAGCTTTCTCACTCCTTAAAGAAGACCGAACAACAGTTTGATTTTCTTGGATAGCGGCTGCTTTAGATGTAGGGGCACTGGGAATCCCAGATGAAGCATTTGTTCTGGAAGGCAAAGCCAGTACTGAGTTAGGTTGGACAGGAGGTGATGCGTATCTCAGAGAGTGCCCCTGCAAATGCTGAGTTCCTCGCTGTGAGGCATTTGAGGGGCCTGCCGGATGGGACACCAGGCCAGTTCGAATGAAATGCACATTACTGGGCAAACCATTAGTGCCACCTGGCACATATGATTTGATTGCTGGAGTTCCTCCAGGCATGATATGGACGACTTTTTTAAACTCTGCAGTCTTTTGCAGCGAGGCGGCAGCAGTTGAAGGGGTAGCAATAAGGGAGCTTGCAGCCATAGCAGCAGCTCTGGCGAATGGATCTGGGTTAACAATAGCAGGCTTTGGTAATGGATTTTTTGGGATTATAGGTTTTGATGGTACTAAATCTTGCTGACGCTTGGACTGTGGACTGCCAGATGCAATATCAGCAGCAGCAAAACGTGAAGAGTTACTAGGTCCACTGCCTGAATTTGGCCCAGCTGAAACAATACCATAACCTAGATTAAAGTTAAAGCTTGCATGAATGGATGAACAACTAGGAAACACAAAATTAAAATCTCGGGATAATGCTGGAAAATAGAATTGCTACTAAAATTTTAAATTCCTAAATCTCCACTTAGCAGTTAGCACAGAACTGTTGTTTCTAAAGGTATTTGGCATGCAGACATTACTAATTGGAATTCGGATTATCCAAAAAAAAAATTGAGACAGGTAACATTGATTGTCCAATTCTTCTTGGAAAGGAAAGTAAACACACTCGGTAGACCAAGTACAGTGGACACCATTAGGATCATATTCCATTACATCTGCAAAGACCTAGCCCTAGGTTTTCCATATTTACCTACCAGCATATCACAGGATTTTATATTTAGCTGACCTCATGTTATATTTCAAACAATGTATAAACAACCAGCAGACATATAGACATTATGGATGACATACAGTTAAAAGAATTACCATTAGTGCTGATTGGACGAGCTGCTCTCAAATTATCCCCGAACGCCAGGGACATTGCATGACGAGCAGCAAGCTGAGCCTCCGACAGCTGTGAGTTATTTCCGACCATGTTCCCATGTTGCTTTCTAATAATTGCCCACCTCTGCACAAAGATATATTCATTATCTTTTAAAGAAGATTTACATTGCAGATAATGGTAGAAGATCTTACAACAGACAGAAATATTTTTACAAGTTCTGTTAACTGCTTTGTTAACATCTAGTTTATGCTAGTTCCACAAATAAACACTTCGACATCTCATTCATTTTCCAGCATTTGAACCCACAGAACCTGAGAAACCCCATACATTCAAATCATACTAGATAATGATGGACTTCCAAGGTATACCTGTAACTACTTTTTTTCTGGAGGGATGGAGGACTTGGGACATGATATAACTAGCAGTATTCAGTTTTTTCTTTATAAGGGTGAGTGGAAGGACAACAAATCCTCAAACATTGAAATTTTGGATATTGCCAGCCATGATTTGGTTGCTGCCACTGTTGAAAATAAGGAAAAAAGCATACACAGAAGACATATTTACGTTCCTTGCAAAACTCACCATTTGACGAGGTAGGGCCTTTTTACTTAACATTTATTTATAACACATTCTTCCCTTTTTTTTAAAAAAAAAAGTTACTATAATTTATGGACCTTTCTTGGACATCTCAATGATATGTCCAGACTCGAGCAATAGCTTGAGGGCTCATAAATTTTGCTTTTCAAAAGCCTGCGATAATGCATAACAGCAAATGCTCAAGCACAGATTAATTAGTAGCTGAAATGGATAATATCTTTTTTTCTTGTCGCCAAATTTGATCCATTTAGAAGGCATAATTACTTGGGATGAGATCCATTTAGTAAATTGCAACTGCAAGTAACCCAAAGATTAATGTTCGTTTACCTCCAAGCTGAGGATTTATCTTTATAATAAGAGACTGAATTTGTCCTCATATCAAAATTACTTTCATCAAACAAAGCAAATGAGAAAGGAAAAGTTCCCAAGCAATGCAGAAGAGTGCATACTTGTACTGACTCCCGTTAAGGACGAAGCCAAAAGAGTTTATGACTGGAGAATGTATAAATTATCAAGTATATACAAAATAAACCTGAGAGAGTTGTGAAGCTGTTCTGTCTCCCTTAAAATCCCCTTTCAATGTATTTGCCCAATTTCCTTCACCACACTTTTGTACTGCAGCAATGAGTTCCATATCCTCTGCTGCAGACCAAGGTTTTCGTCTTCGTCGAGGAGGAAAGTTGGCACTAGCTGGTCTACTGGTGTCCAAACCCTCAGCAGCAGTGACAGAAGGAAGTGGCTGCTTTTGCACTGAAACCGGGACCGTAATTTTTGTCCCATAAGCTGAAATACCATGGAGTGAATTTTCTGCAGCAGTTCCAGATGTTTGGCCATTGGGTATGTTTATTGTCAATGGAGCCTCAACTGTATTTCCATTTGAATCACGCGGAGCCCCAGAAGCAATTAATACCTGTGCAAGCACAAAGCAACACAAACTGACTGTATGAAAAATGAGAGAAGCTTACATGTCACCCTGAACGCCAGTGACTAAATCTAGTCATACGTAGGAATATGCACTTAAGCATAGAGGATGGCATCCTAGCATAGTAAAAAAAAGCAAGTGCAATGTTTCTTTTCAGAAGTACTATAGTGATACGGAAGGAAATATCTCAATACAGGTAGCTAATGTCAAAAGTACACAAATATCCAATGAAAGCCACATACTAAGAGGTGCATTTCGCAAACCTGGGGTATCAGATATAAGGTTCGTAACCCATCTATGTATTTCATCATATATATAATGGACTAATTCTTTTTTTTATAATGGTCTAAATTTGAGACCATTGATAGGTAAATGTAAATCCATCAGAGTTCATTGACTTAAGAATTGTAGCAGTCATCATTCGGGAAAATCTATTAGACCTTCACCTAGAAGCATAATATGCTGCAGAAATTAAATGTCTAATGTACAAGTTAAGCTATCCAGCTAGGTTTACCAAACCTTATAATGAAACCACTTTAAAAACAATTTAGGAAAAATGGTGAAGGATATCAGCATTCTTACCTTCACACAGGCCGCAGCCTCTGCTGAAGCCTCACTGCTTACAGGAGGAAAAGCTTCCAATTCATATTCTAGATCGCTATCATCATCCTGCCATCCAAAAAAAAAACATAAAATCATAAAATAAACAAAATAAATTTCCAATGCAAGTTCAGGAAATATAAGGTGGATTACTCATCACAGTGACCAACAGATAATGGACATTGACCACCACATCAGTTACCAACTTACCAAGACGTAGTACTTGAGAATATATGTCACTGAATGCCTTCAACACAGATCACAATAAACACTAAATTCGATGCTAAATTATTTTCTGCTGCAACTTATTGAGTAGATACTGAATTAGTAAAAATAAATCCTCTCAGGATCAGATAAATGAAGCTCCTCACAGATTTACTATCCCAAGCTTAGGCAATATATGCACAAAGTTGACCCCAATTTATCCAGAAAACCTAATGATTCTTGGTATTTCATCCCTAATTTAGGAGAAGGGAAACAAAACACGAAAAAAGAGCATGTCTTCCATGCTGCACTAACAAATACACAAGAAGAACAAGCACTCAACAGTATAAAGAATTTTAGAAGCCAACACTGGTGAAAAGCAAGAAACACTGAGCT
This sequence comes from Anisodus tanguticus, assembly GCA_034509755.1. Taxonomy (NCBI): domain Eukaryota; kingdom Viridiplantae; phylum Streptophyta; class Magnoliopsida; order Solanales; family Solanaceae; genus Anisodus; species Anisodus tanguticus. The sequence goes on along the minus strand of CM067553.1, from coordinate 9,153,326 downwards.
GGACGAAAAATGCTCCTCAACCCCGCTCACCATCTTCTCTCAAAATTGAACAACATACAAGCTCAATTAGATTTTAAAGGGCCAAAAAAAACCCTACTCCGTTAGATTTTAAAAAAAAAAAACGGTGGTGTCTGGGTCAGCTTGTGCGCACCTCTACCTCGACTAAATCCACGGAATACCTACTACCTCCCACCAACAACAAGTATTTGTCCACCAAGGCTTGGACAGATGGGAAGAAATCACCTATACGTCTATTTGCAGGATTTGAACCAAAAGCCTCATGGTTCTCAACCCACTTTATTGACCACTAGGCCACACCCTTGGCGCACTCCATTAGATAAATTTTACAGTTCAATGTAACATGTATAATTTTTCCAAACTTGTCAAAATTTTATAGAGAAATCAGCAATTAATCAGATTGAAAAGATAGGTGTAGGGGTTCAATTCACTAAGGGGGAAAAACCATTTCTGGCCACCAAGGGGGGGGAGGGGGTAGGAAGGTGGGGTTCACCAAATCAACAACAATTACACCTCAATACCAAGCTAATTGGTATCACCATATGAATCCTAACTATCCATTTTGCTCTAATATGGGCCTATTTAGGGGTTTGCTGAATCAACAAGAAAAAAAATCTGCAATAATACCATTAAATACCCTGTAGTTCCTCAAAAGCATGTCAGTAATCAACATAGAGAAAGTCCCTCCCATAAACATCACACACACACACATAGTCATAGAAGAAGTAAAAACAATCTTTCTTAGTTGGACTGACCAGAGGTTGAGCAGTATCATCCAAATTATCAAGCAATCCTTTTCGATAAGCCAAATGGCGCCACAACATCTGATACTCTCTAGCACTTGTTATCCCAGTGGCAGTCTTCTTCACCAGTTCATACCAATCAATTTTCGAATCTTTAACTTGTGACACCTCTTGCAACAGCGTCAACACCGTCATTGCATCATACCTTCAAACCCCATATACAAGTACCAAATAAATATGCATATATTCAACAAACAATACAAACACACACACATGTATGTATGTATGTATGTATATATATATATATATACATACATACATACATACATGTGTGTGTAGAACAGTAAAAGCAAAACTGGAAGAAAAAAAATCCAAGAACCAACTTAAAAACAAATAAAAAATGAGACCTTTGTAATAGAGTGGACATGTCATCTTCACTAACAAAGACCCTTTTATGCAACCTCCTTTTCTCCACCATTTTCTTGAATTCTTTAAACCCCACTTCAGTTTTCTCCAAGATTTTTGAAGGGTATTAGGAGAGACATAAAAAGAAAAGAAAAACCCCACGCCCACGGGTTTTATTGAGTAAACGGAGGAGGACCGTTGAAGAGCGTGGACACCACGAAAACTCTGTAATGATGGGGCTGTAATAACGGAGATACGGAGATGAGAGAGAGAGAGGAGGGGGGGGGGGGGGGGGGGACCAGTCAAAGTGAAACTTTGAGTTTTCAACCTTCTCGAATCTATATTTATTTTTGGAAAAAAAAAAGAATGTTTATTCACATTTTTTCCTAATAATGAAAATGACTATTTTAATTATCAAAAGATTTAAGATGCTAGGTACCATCTTAACTAGTACTAGAATTGTTCTAAATATTTATCCCGCTAAAGAACACTATTAATAAGACTGTTAAAAAATGATAAAGAAAAAAGAAAAAGAAGAAGGAAGGATCAAATTACGCACTGCATGCAAAAGAAGAAAGGATAACCAAAATTATATTAAAGTCGAAGCAGCAATAAAATAATAAGAACACGTTCGTGAGTGGCTAAAGGGAAATTTGCTTGTTTCGATAGTTAGTCTAATCCCTTTTCCACAGCATTCCATTCGAAGTAATCGAAAAAGTCTAAGACGGAGAAAGTGGTGATACTCTTTGATTGCATCCGCTTGCTTATTTTCAGTCTTTTAATTTCGCATATAAACTTTTTAATAAAGGATCATTTTTGTTTTTAATCGATGCCATTTTTAGGACCTGAAGATGGGGATTTTTGGAGTGAACACGAGGACAAAGAGGTGCTACAAAACATCATCAAAACTTTTGATCTTTTATCCTTTAAATAGGTTTTGACTGTTTTTCATCTGAAAAAATCAAATTATGATATTATGAATTAGAAAGTATTAAATTGATCAAATGATAGAACAGGATCAAGTAAAAACTTATCCGATATTTTGGAAGAAAAAAGTCGAAGACTTATTGACTGTCAAAATCATGTTATTTATTGGAAATTAAAGAATGGAGCACAGGTTTACCTTAATTCTAAGATTGTTTTGCACAATTTCTGCAAAATATCATTATTTTTGTATCATTTTATCAAAATCATTTCAACTATGTTTATACGTCTTTTTTGTGTGAAATAATTAATTTTTTATAGAGACAAGTTATTGAAGTTTATATATACTATTAGTATTTCGAGATCATCAATCTCATATCAAATCTCATTAATCGAATTTTTTTTGAGAAATATAAGACATCTAAGTCATACAAGTAAAGAGATCTGGTTATTAATAAGGAAAAGCAAAAACATGATTGAGGATTATATTGATGATAAAATAGAATCTTGAATTACGAATAATGATTCGATTGATGATGAAGAAGAGAATTCGGGAAAGAAATCTCAAGAGATATAAAAGATTTGATGATTTAATCAAATAACAATTCTATGGTTTAAGTGAAAGTAACAATATCTACTCAAACACTATAGTGGTATTGTGTTGAAACAAGAACATACAGTAAACACCTTTTATTATGGACATTTTATTTTGTATCTACTTATGAAAGGCTAAACCGACACCATAAGCATTGCGATGCCAAGAGCTTTACTTGGAGAAAGCATGAGTATATCTCACATGAAATTTTGAGAAAGTGTCACGTGAATATTCTACTATAACATATATTCAAAAGTCGGTGCATAAAATTTTAATAAATTTGAAAGAATTTGTATTAAGAAGAAATCTATATGAAATTTCTGACGTGTCTATTTGTGTCTAAGAATAGAAATAAATATAACTAGTTTTTCGAAAGAGAAGTTAACAAAGAAGAGTGTTTTCACATTATTTTTGCTAAATGCTAATACTGACAAAACTATCTAAATCTACAAGTGCCACTATTTTCGTATCTTTTTTGTTAATGTCATTACAAGTATGTTCCTATGTCTTATTTTGTGTGAAAGTAGTCTTCTGAAAAGACAAGTTAACGAACTCAAATTTTGAATCAAATCTAGTATAATTCATCACTTCAAAAAATATTAATGAACATGTATGTATATATATATACATATATCGAATTTAGTTCCAATAATTTGGCTTAATATGCTATCATATGGTTTAAACATTTGGACTAAATCCTCAATTCCCAACTTCAGCTCTCCATGGTGACAATTTAATGGTCAAATTACTACAGCTCAAAACTCGAAATTGTAACTCAAAGAAAGATTGATAGAATGCACAATAAGCTGAGTAGATCCTGTTGGAATATGTAAAGCAACAACGGAAATAGTAAATAACTATTACAGTGATCGAAAGGATAAACAACAATTAGAATAACAATAAGTTATCAATATCATGATCTTGAATGAAACTTCAAATATGGAACTTGTATTCGGAAATACAAGAACATGAACTGCTGCACTTGTGACTTTTAGATCCGCTGAGAATACGAACAGTTAGAGTCCTTCGTCTGTTAAGTTAACACCTGAAACACTTCGAAACCAATTAGATAAACCACAACACCACCGGCTGAGTCGAGAGATGGCTCTCTGTCTTTAAGACAAGATTGCCCCCGTATATAGGCTTTACGGAAGTGTGGACAATAGTCTCCCAAGATGAAACAACAAACTATCAAGTGTGCAAAGCCTACACAAATGATCTCAGCGAAGAACAAGAATAATGAAGATTGCTAAGAGAAGGATTGCTATCAGGAAAATCTGATCTTATTGTGATGTTGTGAATTTGTTTTTCTGTTCATATATGTTCTCATGTTCATTTATAGAATTGAGCCAAGGGTTCAATTTATAGGTGTGCAAGATAGCCTCTTCAAGTGTCCCATAATGGCAATCAATTGTCATGTAATGGATGACATTTAACCCCCAAGTAATGCAGTAACATAATGGTCCAAGTAATGGCCATTATTGGGTGGTTTCAATGCCATAGAAGCCCCCTCAACAGCCAAACCTTTGGGATTCCGTCGAGCAAACACTGCCTGGGAAGCGCTGCGGCGCTGCAGCATTTAGCACCGCGGCGCCGCGGCTCTAGAAAGCCGATGAAACTTACTACCAGTCACGCGCCGCGGCGCTTCTAGGGGGCGCCGCGGCCCTTCTCGGCTCTGCGACCCTTTTCCGACCCGTTCCATCTTACACCTCGCACAATCCTTCATTCATTTACCAACGTGGAACACTTGTCATTTAGCAAATAACCATCCATCATTCTATGTCTCAAACATTTCACTTACGTACCAATATCTCTTTCATTAATGAAATTTACGATACTGGCCTCTTCAAGTGCCCCATAATGGCAATCAATTGCCATGTAATGGATGACATTTAACCCCCAAGTAATGCAACAACATAATGGTCCAAGTAATGGTCATTATTGGGTGGTTTCAATGCCATTGAAGCCCCCTCAACAGCCAAACCTTTGAGATTCCGTCAAGCAAACACTGCCTGGGAAGCGCCGCGGTTCCAGAAAATCGACGAAACTTACTGCCAGTCACGCGCCGTGGCGCTGCTAGGGGCGTCGCGGCCCTTCTCGGCTCTGCGACGAACACTTATCATTTAGCAAATAACCATCCATCATTCTATGTCTCAAACATTTCACTTACGTACCAATATCTCTTTCATTAGTGAAATTTACGATACTGGCCTCTTCAAGTGCCCCATAATGGTAATCAATTGCCATGTAATGGATGACATTTAACCCCCAAGTAATGCAACAACATAATGGTCCAAGTAATGGTCATTATTGGGTGGTTTCAATGCCATTGAAGCCCCCTCAATAGCCAAACCTTTGAGATTCCATCAAGCAAACACTGCCTGGGAAGCGCCGCGGCTCCAGAAAATCGACGAAACTTACTGCCAGTCACGCGCCGCGGCGCTGCTAGGGGCGTCGCGGCCCTTCTCGGCTCTGCGACCCTTTTCCGACCCATTCCATCTTACACCTCGCACAATCCTTCCTTCGTTTACCAACGTGGAACACTTGTCATTTAGCAAATAACCATCCATCATTCTATGTCTCAAACGTTTCACTTATGTACCAATATCTCTTTCATTAACGAAATTTATGATACTTGATACTAAGATTGCACGTATGTGGAAACGATATTTCCGACGTGCGGGGCCCAATTGTTCGAGTTATAAATAATGGGATAAACTTAATTCCACATTAGTAAATTTCCAACAATCCCCTCTTGAAAGAGATTTTGGCGCACACATAATGTGTCTACTTTCAGCAATCTTTCAGCGAAAAGATATTGCATCAGGAGAGGTAGCTTACACTTTAAACCTTTCCTAGTTGAATACCATCGGACTTACTTACTGCGCGGTGAACGTGATGTCTTGAACCGTCAGTATTTAATGTAAGCCAAGACAACGGTACCAACATAATATCTCCTATTTATTCGTTCCTTCTTTTATTCTGTCCGTTGTGGCCGTGGGCACACTTGAATTCTTAAGTGCGTTCCTTTGAAGCGGCCTATCCTCGCACTTAAATAGGTGATCTCCTACAAGGTATCCTGCTATACCCCACTTCACAAGTGTTTGGAATCATTAAAATTTCCCCAACCTTAACCTCAACCGTTTGAGGATCCTTAAAGGTTTGGAAGTTTAACATTTGCCCACCATGCAGGTAGCACTTTAATGTCTATCGCGGGAATGGCTTTGGATTCATGTTTCTTAAACAGAAATCATAATCCGAAGTGCTCTTGCTTCCACCGAAGCGCTCAACTGAACCTTTTCCAGCTTAGTTTTCCCATTTAACCAAATTCTTGGGATCTCCAGTCAGTATGGTTGGGTTACCACCGCAAAGGTTTATATTGTTTGGGTTTTTAAGCCCATTTCCCTTAACTGACAGAACTCTTGATCCTTGGGTAGTCCCTTAGTTAAAGGGTCTGCTATATCCTTTGATTAGTAATCAAGGAAGTGACACCAGTGATGGATCAACTTCCATACGGTCTCATGTCTCCGACAGATATGTCCAGACGCCGTCATCCGTGCCCTTCCTGAAGCCGACCGGCTAGCCACAATGTATAACTGGTGAAGGCACAGGTTTCTCCCAATAAGGGATGTCCTCTAAGGAGTCGTGAAGTTACTCAACTTCTTTCATGCTTTGTTAAAAGCGATAAACTCTGATTTCATCATTAATCGGCCGATGCAAGTTAGCTTAGAGGATTTTCCAATACCCACCATACACATTTACTTGTGGCTTTGGTGTTCTTCATATCTGATGTCCAGTTTGCATTATTGTGTTCCCCCAGAACCGCTGGGCATCCAGAATACCATAATCCATAGATACGCGAATATTTCAGATATCATTATATCAGACTTAACGCCTTCTATAGATCATTTCCAGAATCACGAGTGAACCTTAGTTCAACTGATCTGCTTTGTAGGCCGATACCAGGTCGGTTGTAGTGTGTACAATACATTGAACTACATGTGACCTGCACATATCGCTCTTTGTATATGGGTGCACCATGATTCCAATCAGTTCTATGATTCATATCCATTGGTGGCTTTAACGAGACTGTCAACTATCTCATAACTGAGTTTGGAGTTAGACCAGCTCGTTAGATGTCTTAGAAATCCCAATTCATAAGATATCATATGTGATACCCATATCTTTCATATCGAGACTTTTGTTTCAATATGACTTCCACTTTCAGACTGTTGGTATTCCCAACTGTTGACTTTCTAACTTCAGAGTCAATATTTCTGTTATCAGATTCATTGTTTCTGTTTTATCTTAACCTTCCAGGACCAAAATGTAAACATTTCAGGGACCAAAAAGAAAGTTCACGAAGAAACCCAACAGTCCAGCAAACCAATTTTGTTCCTCCCCTTCCAACTCTCCGGTTAGGAAGGTTGTTTCAACATTCATGCCACGCAAGACTGCAATGGCCCTGGATGTTAAGCTATTCACAGGAGAGCATATGTACAAGTATCTGAGGCCTTATACTTGTCAGTAGATCCATCTACTTTGTACTCAATTTTGAGTATCCACTTTTACAACCCAAAGGTTCTTTTCTCGGAGGAAGATCAATCATTACACAAGTATGGTTCTATATGATGGAATCTATTTATCTCTTTGTAGCTTCTTTCCAAAGCAGCGCTTCTGGAGATGACAATTATTTTTTAATTGCCCATGGTTCATTCTCAACTATACAAGCTAGAAGGCCTGGAATAAGTTTTTGTCCCCTCTTTGCTCTGTCTCGGTTCAACATCTAGAATCCCTGAGTTCTGTAGATAATCATCAACTTCTGAGTCTTGTAGCTTCGGAACGTCTGGTTCCGGACAGTCAGGCACTCACGGGTTCTTGTTAACCTCGAACAGTTACTTCTTTTTCCTTCTCAAGGAAAGTTATCTTCAAAGAATTCAGCATTCTTTGACACCACGAGGCGATAAATACTACTATTATTTTGCAGATCCAGTGGATATGCAATTTACAGTCTTAGGTCCAACTAGACCTGTTTCGGTATTCCAACCTCTACCAAACCACCCCACATCACAATATTTGTATGTGAGATCCTTTCCATGTTTCACACGGAGAGTTGTCCTTATCCTTATGTGTAGTTCTGTTGAGAATCGTATTAGTGGTAAGGATCGCCTTGCCCCACATATTTTGGGCGTACGGCTTTGCGCTTGGCTAACACCATTAGACTGAGGTGAGTAATGAGCAGTCGTTTAATGAATGATGTTTCACATTCTCCCCCTCTATCACTATGAATTCTTCAATCCGTAGGCTTAGTTAATCTTCAACTTCTGCTTTGTAGCGCTTATCCGCTTCAACAACTTCATATTTGCTTTTCTACAAACAAAGGATTCAATACGTTGTACCATCATCAATGAAGGTCACAAAGTACTTGTCTCCCACTCTATTTTGTATAAACATCAAATCACCCATGTAGGTGTGACTAAGTTCTAGAGGAGTGGTGCTTCTTTCGCTATTCCTTTGACGGAATGAAAATGTGATTTTACCTCTTCGCCTACCTCACATTCATTTTGAGGATTTATGTCAACAGAAGGCAACAATCTCAACTTCGTTAGCTTTTGAATGACTTTCTATTTATCGTGCCTTAATCTATGATGGCATGGATGCACGGATTACAAATATATCATTCATCTAGCTACAGACATTATGTACCATTCTTAGTTATTACAGACCTGTTGAACTAGTCTCAAACCAGCTTGACCAATATCGTCCCTTAAACCAAGTTTGAGACATGTATCACCTCATTTTAGAGTGATCTCATTCCCTGAAGTCCTATTGAGGATAACCTCTCCACCCCTTCTACTTTAGAGGTGGCGTTGTTTCACATTAACAACCTCTTATCCGTGGTTAGGGCGTAACCAGATCATATGTGATCTAGATACTCTGGCCCACTCTAGTTGATTTGGCAAACTGAATGTCCAATTTTTTTTCTGCCTTACTTTTGGCCTTCAGATCATTTAAGACTTGGAAAACTCTGGCCCACCTCACTAGGTGTCCATTACTTTTTTGTCAACTGAATTCTGGCCCACTCCAGTTGCCCGTAGGCTTTGTACGACTGAGTGTCCAATATCATCTTATCAAATATATTCTGGCCTACTCCAGTCGCCCATAGGCTTTGTAAGACTGAGTGTCCAATATCATTCTATCAAATGAATGATCTTCTATAAGATAGTGTGACAGGTTCAACGTCTTAAGATAAGTCATTATCTTTTAGTCTTCTTCCCTTGTGATTGGTGCCCAGGGAATTCCCTGGCGCTTACTTAAGAGTGGTAACAATTTTCGCACAGTCAGTGGATCTCTCTCTTTCGTATGTGCGAACATACTTTACACACTTTTAATAATTACACCCAAAAGAACGGATCTTTTAAGTTTTATTTACAATAGTCCAATCTTTAACCGGAAAGGAAGGAGATTCAATATCTGATTTTAAAGTGTATGGAATATAAATTTTTAATGAAAAACACTTTCATATTCCCAGTCTCGCTTTACACACTTTTATTCAGACATTAACTAAACATTTTCCTTGATAAGGAAGGATTAACTTAGACCTTTTGGATTATGGCCCACTTCAGTTAGACTGAGTGTCCAAATCCTCCTTACCATAATTCAGATTCTTTATCTGGGACAGATATAGGACTTTTGCTATATGATAGAACATCATCTTCAGCCTTCTCCTCTTGTCCCAGTTGACATTCTCAGCCTCTCGTGGGCGCTTGTTTCCATCACCATCGGGAGCGGTGAAACCAACTCGTCCTTGATCTTTAGCCGTACTAGCATGACTATCAGTAGTAACTTAAAGCTCAGCATCAGATTCAGAGATCCCTCATTTGACGGAAACAAACTTGTAACTGTCGTCAAAGAGAAAACCATAACTAGGCCCAATCTTGAAAGCACGGTTGTGGTTTGAACTTTTAGCAAAACTCTCAACAAAACTGTTTTCAAGAAGAAAACCACAGCCAGATTTGGTCACACACTTGTCGACCAACATCTTTCTAATCACTAATACAATCTTGTCTTAAAATTATTGGAATATATAAAGCAACAACAGGAATAGTAAATAACTATTACAGTGATCGAAAGGATAAACAACAATTAGGACGACAACAAGTTGTCAATATCTTGATCTTGAATGAAACTTCAAATATGGAACTTGTATTCGGAAATACAAGAACATGAACTATTGCACTTGTGGCTTGTAGATCCGCTGAGAATACTAACGGTTAGAGTCCTTCGTCTGTTAAGTTAACACCCAAAACACTTAGCAACTAATTAGATAAACCACAACACCACCGGATGAGTCGAGAGATGACTCTATGTCTTTAAGACAAGATTGCCCCCGTATATAGGCTTTACGGAAGTGTGGACAATAGTCTCCCAAGATGAAACAACAAACTATCAAGTGTGCAAAGCCTACACAAATGATCTCAGTGAAGAACACAAATAATGAAGATTGCTAAGAGAAGGATTGCTATCAGGAAAATCTGATCTTATTGTGATGTTATGAACTTGTTTTTCTGTTCATATGTTCATATATGTTCTCATGTTCATCTATAGAATTGAGCCAAGACTTCAATTTATAAGTGTGCAAGATGGCCTCTTCAAGTGCCCCATAATGGCAATCAATTGCCATGTAATGGATGTCATTTAACCCCCAAGTAATGCAGCAACATAATAGTCCAAGTAATGGCCATTATTGGGTGGTTTCAATGTCATTGAAGCCCCATCAACAGCCAAACCTTTGGGATTCCGCCGAGCAAACACTGCATGGGAAGCGCCACAGCGCTGCAGCATTTAGCGCCACGGCGCTACAGCATTTAGCGCCGCGGCGCTGTATCATTTAGCGCCGCGGCTCCAGAAAGCCGACGAACCTTACTACCAGTCACACAGCGCTCTGGTGCCGCGACCCTTTTCCGACCCGTTCCATCTTACACCTCGCACAATCCTTCATTCGTTTACCAACGTGGAACACTTGTCATTTAGGAAATAACCATCCATCATTCTATGTCTCAAACATTTCACTTACGTACCAATATCTCTTTCATTAACGAAATTTACGATACTTGGAACTAAGATTGCACGTGTGTGGAAACGATATTTCCGACATGCGAGGCCCAATTGTTCGAGTCATAAATAATGAGATAAACTTAATTCCACATTAGTAAATTTTCAACTGATCCTTTCTAACATGTTTTTATGTTCTTGAAAATACGACTTAGAAGAAAGAATAAAAAGACAGGACGATATGATTCATCCATTTTTAAATAATTCTTGAATCTTTTCTGTATCATTAACTATGGACAATCTATAAACTTGAGAATGATCCCAAATAATTTTCTATCGTGTATAATATGTAATGAGTACGATTATTCTCTCTATCTTAAGAGTTTAGGTTGAACCATATTACCATTTGTTTTCCCTTTTCTCATTTAATATAAACCAAGGTGGCTTATTTCTTATAAAGTAGTTTTTCAATATGTGCGCCGCACGTGTATTTCAAATTACATAATAGATAATTTTTATTTTATCAAGGAGATGTGTACATAGCCTGCATAATTTGCTATAAATTCATTCAGAACTTGTTCTCTTCGCTACTGTAACATTAAGTACATAAAAATTAATCACGATAGGAGTAAGATAATAAGAAAAGTTATGGTACTTCTCAGATTGTTGGATTGTTATTATCACACTGACCTTCGTCATGAGATTTCCAATTAGTAAAGTTCGGTGGTGACTTCAGTCTCATCCCTTTCGAGAATCCTGCTACGTGTTTTTCGTTAATGCTATGTTATGATCTATTTAACTAAATAGATAATATCTATTAATGTGGTCATTCCCCGAATCCTGCTAACACGGGATGCTTTGTGCATCAGATTGACCCTTTTTATTATCTATTTGGTGAACAAAATTATTATTTTGATAAATTTATATATTAACTATTGCTATCATTAGTTCTATAATATGAAGTATGATATCTTTTGAATTAAACATAAGTCAAGTCGAGGTACGAATGTTAATAATAATTATTTATATTTAAATTTCTTTAATATCTTTATTGATATCGATATCTTATTTATATAGGATAAGAAAAATTATACACAGTATCTAGAAGAGGGAACACTGTTTGCATCTACTGTAAAAATATTAAACAAAGCAAATCAATCATGACAAACAAGTACAAAAAAAAAAGATAAACCTAACAAAAATATCTGTTATCCAATAGTGTTATAAGAATTGTTATTGTTCAAATATTATTTTATTGCATTGAGTTGTAAAAATATTTATCAGTGTCCTATGATCTGACATTACATTATTGCGAATAGTATTTATATTCAAAGAAGACTCATAATATGAAATATTAAATAATTTGAGTACATAATTTTGTTCTCTTAATTTTCTTGGGACTCATAGTAATTTATTTACCAACTATGATCATAACTTAAAAGTATGACCAAGACATCACATGTGAAACTCACTTTATATAAAAAGAAAAGAAAAAAGGTAAATATATTACAAATAATCAGTTAAAATAAATAAATATATGTCATAATACAATCTGCATGAATTATTTTATGAAATTTCAAAACTTAACCAAATTACGTATATGAGATTGTGAACTTGCTCGTATTTCAAAGATTTTGAGGACTCTTGGGATAAATAATTTTGATAAGAATCCTAATAGTCAAATAAGACCACATCCAAGTCTATGTGTAGAAAATATTATACAAGGAGTCATTGCCTAATAAATTTGTCAAGTAAATATTGCTATTAAAAAAGTAAATAAAATTGGAATTAATTTAAAATGCTAGTGATGAAAAAATTCTTCAAATTGTGTCGGAGATTTTTTTTGAGATAGAGAAAAGAGTAGATGCAACCTTTCAAAATTGATAGTGGCATTACAATTAGATTCACTAATTGTATGTATTTTAGTGACATTGCATGGCTATTGCAAATGTTTATGATTTGCATTATGTGAAATGATAAGATTAATTTTTTAGTGTAATTTTTCTGGGAAGAATGATAGGTATTTATAGAGATTTAACAAATAATAAATGTATTTTTTCAAGAATAGATATATCATTTAATGTTGAAAACACCTTTTAAGACCGAATACAATTTTTTTATAAAGAATATGTTCATCTTTTATTTAAATATGTCATTTAATTTATTTAGAAGGGTATTAGTAATAATTTAACTTTTAAATTTAGAAATTTATGTTTTTAATATAGTAATATAGACAGATAAAACTTTTGGAGTTATGACCATTTTTGTGTTTGAGACTTGTTAAATATAATAAGTATATTGGAAGGATCAAGATTCATATAAGATATCAAAGTTGCGAATGCAGTTGACATGATTCAAGCGGTAGGGACTAGGGACTGACGCCGTTTATTATTATTAAGATTAAGACGTCTGAATTTAAATGCACATCTGAATAATTAAAATATTATATTTAAATCTGAACACTGAATAATTAAGATTATTTATTTTTAAACATTTGAATATGCATAATGGATTTATTTAAACATAATAAATATACAATTTAAATTAAAGAGTAACAAAATATTATGAAATAAATATAAATCTAATAAAATAAAAATTATTTGATAAAAAATAAATATTTATGTTTAGTGATGGTGGAGATGCTTTGTAGTGGTGGTGATGGTTGGTGCTAGTGACTAGTAATGGTTATGTTGGCGGTTGTAATGACAGAGGTGGTTAGTGATGGTGGAGTGAGGTGGGTGGAGAGTAGGTAGGATGGGTCGTGGGCGTGGTGGTGGTTGTAATGACAGAGGTGGTTAGTGGTGATAGATAGGGGGCAGAGAGTGGGTAGGGTGGGTGGGTGAGTGGGGGTTGGAAAGATGGGGGTAGTGATTGTGATGATAAATGTGGTTAGTGGTGATGGGGTAGGGTGGAGAGTGGGTAGTGATGGTGGGTTGGAGGGGTTGGGGGTGGGTGGGTGGTGATGATTGGGTGGGGTAGGAGGGGAGGGGTGAGGATGGTGGTTGTGATGACAAAAATGATTAGTGGTGATGGGGTAAGGTGGAGAGTGGGTATGGGTGGTGGGGTGGGTATGGATGGTGGGGTGGGTATGGGTGGTGGTGATAGTGGGGTGGGGTAGGAGGGGAGGGGTGGGGGTTGTGGATAGAACTGTGGTAGAAATTATTTATACAAAAAATACCTCTTAATAATATTAAGACTCTGTTCAAGATCTTGATGATTAAGACATATTCAGATCAAATAAATACTTAGATCTTAATGTAAACAAATGCACTTAATGACCAAAATCTGGACCATTCAGATTCGGACCTCCGTTAAGTACAAGCAAATGAGGCCAGAGTTTAAGTGTATATTAATTAATTATAATTTAGTGATAATGTTGCATGTGAAATCGTATATATTATGTATTTATTGAGTTGATGTAATTTGTATATGTGAAACATTTTCCCTACTAAATTGTATTATAAGCCATGCAGGGGGGTTTCACTTAGACAATTTGAAGATTAAACTAATCAAATTAATAATGGAAAAGGGTCAAAATATCCTTAACTTATTAGAAATGATTCAAAAATACCCTCCTTCCGGTTATTGAATCAAATTTGTCATTTCTTTCGCCTATTTGGGTAAAAATGCCCTCAACATTAAATTTTAGTCCAAAATTGTCATTTCTTTTAACAAAAGCTGATGTGGAATATATAAACTTTTTAATTATATCTATGACATTATTTTTATTGGTGCACATATAATTAGACTCAAATCTTACCCACTAATCCAATCCCATTCTAAAAGACCCAACACTATTACGCCCCAATCACAAACTTGGTTGGAAATTTCGTTTCAATTTGTAGGAAACAAAGCCGTATAACTTGGGTGATATAACCAAATATTCTAACTGATTAGACTACAACATTGAATGAGGCTGTGATGATAATTACATGTGGACCAATAAAATAATGCTATATATTTAATTAAAAAAATTGTATATTCCACATCATCTTTTGTTTAAAGAAAAGACAATTTTAATCCAATAGGTGAATGAGTCATTTCTAATATGTTAAAAGAACATTTTTGACCCTATTCAAGACGCAACCTACGTGCTGTGTATCACCAAATGCTTGAGAATATTATATTGAGAAAAGCTTCAGAAAGTAAATGCTAAAAATGGAAAGAGGGTCAATGTTCTAAATTTGGATAGACACGTCTTTATTGTGAAGATTGTAATTTTGTAATTTGAGAAAAGGCTCAGGGTACGGATAGTAAGAGGAAACTCGGAGCACTTCTCAGTGAAGATAGGGCTGTACCAGGGATCGACTCTTAGCCCATTCCTATTTGCCTTGGTGATGGATGGACTGACGCGACAAATGAGGTGTCATGGTGTATGTTATTTGCAGACGACATAGTCCTGATTGATAGTAAATGTTATGCTGGAGGTAGGACCAAGACAGAATACTTGGAGTGCAAGTTCAGTAACGGGAGCGACCTTGAGCCAGACGTGGATGTGAGGCTTGGTACTCAGGTCATTTCAAAGAAAGAAAGATTCAAGTAACCCAGGTCTATTATCCAAGGGAATGAAGAGATTGATGACGATGTCACACATCGTATTGGGGCAGGGTGGATGAAATGGAGGCTCGCATCTGGAGTCTGGTGTGATAAAAAGGTGCTACCAAAATTTAAAGGCAAGTTTTATAGGGTGGTGGTTAGACCGACTATGTTGTATGGGGCGGAGTGTTGGCCGGTAAAGACTTCGCACACCCGATGAAAGTTGCGGAGATGAGGATGCTAAGATGGATGTGTGGACATACAATGAGGGATAAAATTAGAAATGATGATATCCGGGATAGAGTGGGAGTTTTTTCGATGGAGGATAAGATGCGGGAAGCGAGGTTGAGATGGTTCGGGCATGTGCAGAGGAGAGACACAAATGCCCCAGTGTGGAGGTGTGAAATGTTGGCTATAGACGGGTACATGAGGGGTAGAGGTAGGCCGAAAAGCATTGGGAAAAGGTGATTAGACGAGATATGGCGTAGGTGCAACTCATTGAGGACATGACATTAGATAGGGGGTTATGGAGTACAAGGATTATGGTAGAAGGGTAGTAGGTAGTCCTACCTACACTTACAAAGTGGTAGTTGTAGTGTTATTATTGTAGGCCCGCTCAGCCTATCATACTAGTAGGCACAGTATTTCTTTATAGTCCTCTGTCGTTTGATTTATGTTGTTATGTGTATTTTATTTATCTTATTTACCTGCATTAGTTATTGCTTCTTTTTCATAATTTTCTATCATGGCTTAATCATTTTGTTTGTCTTACTTTGCTTGTACTTTGTTTTGAGCCGAGAGTCTCTCGAAAACAGTTGTTCTACCTACCAAGATAGAGGTAAGGTCTTCATACACTCTACCCTATCCAGACCCCACATTGTGAAATTTCACTGAGTATATTATTATTGTTGTTGCGGAGATCATGTAATCTGACATTCATTTTGGTATAAAAATAAATAAAAGGTGGGGAAATGCAAAACTTTAGTTTTTCACGAAAAAAACTTTTTCTTAAAGATTAATGATATATCAACAAATTGGAGGGTATTTTAATGAAACTATTGAGTAATAGTGATTAATTATAATGTTCAAGTGTTAGTGGAAGCAAGTAATATGAAGTTAATAATTAAGATAATTACAATGAAAATAACTTCCGCCCGTAAGGAGTATATCATACCAAGTATCAGAAAATGACTTCCTCGTAAGTCTGACTATATAAAATAAACTGTATTTTCCAAACAAAGCTAATAAATTAGATGTAAGCATTAATAGAAGGAAAACAACTATATAATTGATGTATTCATCACATCTAGCTCATAAGAGAAAAAGGTTTTAAAGGGGTTCATCTTGTCTCTTGCTCCTCATTCCATATTAGACACAAATACATCTTCCATGAGGAAAATTTGCTGTGTTCTGGCAGCTCTCTCATTTCTTTTTCGCCACCAATACATAAACAAGACTACATGCACCCTGCAAATGTACAAACGGAGCATATGAGATATTGCAACTTAATTCCACTACATTTTTTTTATCATTTACATCCTAGAAGAGGAATAGGCAAGGAATTTCTTCAGATCGGTCTATGTTTGGTTAGCAGAGTTACCCGTTAGTGGGTGGTAACATGTACTAGATGAAATAGTCGATGTGCCCACAAGCTAGTCCGAATAACACTTTTATAGGGGGGGAAAGGGAATAAGTAGGGGAGGCACCGAGGCAGCATCATAAAAGATTTAACACCAATAAACAAAGGGTAAAGGCTCAAAAATGCCCTTAACCTATTAGAAATGGTTCAAAAATACACTCCTTCCACCTATTGGAACAAAAATGTCCTTTAACATTTTTTAAGGTTCAAAATTGCCCTCTTACTTAACAGATTTATGACATGGAAATTAATTAAACAAATGGTCTTTTTTTATTGGTCAACATAAACTTTTAACCCAATTATAAGACCTGACCTGACCCGACCAAACACCAAACCGATTTGTAATAAACCTAACCCCTTTCATACTGGCAAATTTACCCCGTTAACTTCACAAATACAGACTGGTTTCAAAGTTCATACTCAGAAGTACTAGCATATGATAAGTTTGAAAGGAGGATTGATGTAACGATAGTCTTCATGAATCCTTTGAGAACTAACCAAAGTGGGGAAAATACAGGGACTCCTGAGGATCCACATAATTGATTTTAACTAATTTATGATATAACCAATTCATTGATATAGTGTATTTTGGTCATTACGTTCAAGGTTGTTCTAAAAATTACGAATGAACACCTTGTCCTGGATGTCACCGGATCATCAGAATATAGCAGGTAACACATAGGTGGTCGAGATTTGGGAATGAACTCCTTGTCCTGGATGTCACAGGATCATCAGAATATAGCAGGTAACACATAGGTGGTCGAGATTTGGGTAATTTAAGTATCTGCCTTATCGTATGTCATCATCTCAGATAACAGAACTTCAAACTGAATTTAAACATTATCCACATTAAACTGAGGGAAGAAAGAAAGAAGAAAGACAAAATCTTAAATCTTCATGTGAGAGGAACAAACAAATATACGGGAGTAAAAGATTACAAAAGCTGGGTTAGATTTATTAGAAATGGGTTTGTTGTTGGGTTGGGACTTGGGTCGGTCTTTTAGTTGGGTCAAGAATTTATGTGGACCAATAAAAAAAGATCATTTGTTTAATTAATTCCCATTCATAAATCTGTTAAGAGGGCAATTTTGAACCTTAAAAAAACGTTAAAGGGCATTTTTGTTCTAATAGGTGGAAGGAGAACATTTTTTAACCATTTCTAATAGGTTAAAGGCATTTTTGAGCCTTTTCCGATAAAAAAATATCACAACCATACCAAGCAATACCTAAATCATCCTTACAAAAACATTCACAATTTCTTCTAGCTTGTCTCAAAATAGCTCCAACATATCTAATCATGATATCTATATAAGAGTGAGGTTACATTTCCATCTTAAAATAGCACAGACTGTTTGTCCACTTAGCAACACGGAGAAAGGAACAGAAATAGAATAAACAAAAAAAATGAGGAAAGTAGAATATTGATATGAAGTGGTTGAATCTAAAATTCCTGTTCTGGCACTAATTCAAGGTTCCATGCCAATTTACTTCTCTAATGACTGTATTAGCAGTAGTTTGCCTAATCGATTGTGCGCTCTTATTAGCTGCATTCTAAGATATAACAGGGTAGAGAGGAATGCCCAATGCCCATTATCACCAAGTTTCGAATTGTGCACCACTGGTCCTCAGGAATTTCTCGATTATAAAAAGATATAACTGAGAAATCCGCTGTTATACAGAACCGCTGGACAAAGAGCCACCCCACCCCAAACCCCATCCAACCCACCCTTTTCCACTTAATACCAGACCTGGTTCCTTAGCATAATACGAACACACATCCCGTGTTGTACTCCCTCCGTCCCAAAAATATTGGCATAGTTTGACTTGACACAAAGTTTAAGAAATAAAGGAAGACTTTTGAAATGTGTGGTCCAAAACAAATCATAGATATTTGCGTGGTTGTAAATGATCTCATAAAGTTAAATTGTTTCTAAACATAGAAAGGAGCCAATCTTTTTTGGGACAAACTAATAAGAAAAGTAGGCCAATCTTTTTGGGACAGAGGGAGTACTACCTTTGCCTTTGAAATAAAGCTCTGTGGGCAGATATTGTTGTTCAGACTATGACTTATATTACAGTGTTTGAGGAGAGAACTACCAGATTCATCATCAAGAAGGGTATCCCCTAAGTTTTGTACTGAACCTTCTCTAATACCCCCTTTGCATTTGCACAAGGCAAATTTTAAGCATGTACCGCATGTAAAAGATCCTTTATGGTATTACATTCTCACTGCAATTTGGTAACTATTAGCAGCAAACTGTTCTAATAAGTATGAACCACATGTAAAAGATCCAGGTTCAATTTTACACGAACGTCAAACACTAAAATACAATTAACCACAGTTTTTTCTTTGGCATTATCATCTTTTTAAGTTTGGCCTTTTGGAAAGGTTCATATGCAGACATTTGGGGTCGATAGTTCCTACAATGACATAAATAATATGGGAAGATCCTTATCCTTCAGTAATCATGCTTGATCTTGTTCCAACCACTAGTACTGTCACTTAAATATGCTTCTCCTTCTCAATAATGCGCTTGTGAGTTGTCTTCCATGCCTTTTCTCCACCCAACCCATTCTAAATTTGTATCTTACCAGTTAAAAAGAAACTACAAATCACTGAAGAATCTCATATCCGGCCTTCAAAAATATATTTTCCCCTTTTAACTTGAAGAAATCCACTCTAAATTATCCAGTTAACTATTCACTATGAGTTAGTACTTCTCTCATCTGATATTGTTTAACCATTTGAACTTTGTGTAGAGAAGGAGTGACAGTGTAAATGGGGTGTGATCAAGTTGGGAAATGTAGATATAACTGGACATGGAATTTACGAACTTAAAAAAATGCTTAGCGTGAACTATTCAAGCTTAGCTTTTTCCCTATGAATAACAGTTTCATCAAAGTCCACACTCAGGAAAACTTCTTCAAGAACATTTGCCTCCTTCATAAGAAGACGTCATTGAACTTTAACACTTCACACAAAACAAGACAGAGAAGACCAGAGAGAGAGAGAGAGATTGAGAGTACCAGCTCACAGCTTTTTCTAGAAAATGAAAAGGAAATTTCAAAAGATTCTAACAGTTCATCATCTCTAGGCATGTTATCAAGGAGATGAAAAGGAAAAAAATGGAAGCGACGGTAGCTGCCGAGCAATATTAGATATGTTACCTGCGAATGTTTTAAGCAAAGAACTCAGTAGGTTCAGCTCTTGTCCATAGAAATTGTTTTCCCAAAGCCACCACGTCAGATTATTTTCTTAGATTAGCTGCAGCATCAGAAAATTCTCAACGTCACATTTGCTGTGCTTGGTTAGAACAGAATATAGGTGTGTGAATTTATTCCTTCCCTTCTATCTCCCAAGCCTACAACTAAAAGAAGAACCAAATGCTAAAACCAACAACTACGCCTCAGTCCCAAACAAGTTGGGGTCGGCTATATGAAACCCCACTTATTCATTTAAACTCATTTCAGATCATCAGAATCATATGAATAAAATCTTTGCTTGATCAGGAAAAAAAAGTCTACATGAACTAATGCAGCCAAACATCATTCAATTAATAATATCCCTTGAACAACGATAAGTATGACATGCTATTACTTCACATGGGGAACAAGAGAGTCTATTCTTTCAAAATATCTACTATTTCTATTGTTCATAGCTAAATGTACAGAAGGCAAAGATGGTTTTAGAATCATTTGTGTATTCAACAAAAATCTGAGTATACTAAACTAGTTAGACATTAAAGTACTTGCCCTCACTGTAAACACAACAAAAAGAAACAAATAGATGCACTAAAAGGAAGTAATGAAGGAAGGTAAAGCAATACCTGTAGCAATTTCTGTCATTTAAATTATCAAAGTCATCTTCCAGTTCACACAGAAGCTTGCTATGTGTAAGACCATCGACAAGTTCCTTATCTTGCAACTCCTTCAACAAGCCAATGCCGTCTTTCACACTTCTTTGCCGGCATACTTCATCAATTACTGTTTTGAAGGTGATGAAGTCAATTGTTCTTCGGTTTTCATTCATCTCCCACAAGAATTTCACAGCCTCATCAACCTCCCCTCCAAGAGCCAAAGAGTTCACTAGCGAGTTATATGATTTACAACTAGGTATTAATCTTTTGCCTTTCATCTTATCATAAATTTCCTTAGCATTATTCGTTCGTCCTTGTGCACATAACCCATGGATCAGATAATCATACGAAAATGAGTTCGGCTCGCACTGGTAAACCACACCCATTTGGTGAAATATCCTAAGGGCATCATTTACATGAAGCGAAAGCACATACCCTTTTATCAAAGTATTCAAGGCAACGATATCTGGTTCAATCTGATTATCAATCATTTGCTTGAAAAGGGACCTTATAGCTTCCATATACATGTGATTTATATATGAATTATTCCTCCTACTAAGAAGCGCAGCAAAAAGAATATTATAAGTTCTAATCGACGGCCTACAATCCAATTTTCTACTATTGAGCATATGCTTATATATCATTACTGCTCTGGTCAACTTCCTAGCTTCCGTGAAGTAATAAATCATCGAATTGAAAAGTTCCTCAGACCCAATAGATGGAATGGCAAGCACTTGATTAACAATATCATCCATTTCTTTATACATATTCGCTTGGCCAAGCCTTTGTATGACCCCATGGTACGTCGAAACATTATGCCTGAACCTATGCTGTTTAGACGCCCAATTGAACAACTCCAAACAGACTAAAGGATCTTTTTGTGAAATCATAACATCCCTCAGTTCTTCAGGAGTAAATCTAGGTGGAATTTGAGATAAAGCCCTTTGAAATTGGGCTTCATCAAGAACAGGCATTGCTGCAATTCTTGCTCTTCTATTCATCCTTTTCCTTAAAGATCTTGATGGAGGTCCTCTTAGCCATCCAGGTACACTTGAAGAATAGAATTTGACATCCAATACTGGTTTTACAGATACTGTGCTGAATCGGGTATGAGCTAAAAGTAGTCTAGAATTTGATGGCCAAGAAAAAGATTTTCTAGAACTATACCTAATAGGGTATACAGATGAATGATATGAAGTGTTCAAGCAACTAATTTTAGTAAAGTTAGGATCTTTAATACATCTTAGCCATCCAGGTGCCCTTGAAGAATAGAAATTGACAGGCAAAAATGGTTTTACAGGTAGTATGGTGAATTGGGTGTGAGCTAAAAGTAGTCTAGAATTTGATGTCCAAGAAAAATAATTTCTAGAACTATACCCAAAAGGGTGTACATATGAATGATAATAGGAAGAGTTCAAGCAAGTAATTTTACTAAAGTTGGGATCTTTAATACACAAAAGAGTTAATTTTGATGGGTCGTACATTTGAGGCCAAGAAAAGGATCTTCTAGAACTATACCTAAAAGGGTATACATATGAATGATAATATGAAAAGTTCAAGCAAGTAATTTTACTATAGTTTGGATCTTTAATACATAAAAGAGTTAATTTTGAGCAGGAATGGGAAAAATGGTGTCTAAAAATTAATAGCATAGTGAAAGTTATACAAAAGAAGATGATGAATGAATAGCAGGAAAATAGATCAAGAAAATGCTTACTATTTGGAATTCCAGTTAAGAGGGATTTTGGGCCGATAGATGTAGTTTTACTTCTCTCAAATTCGATGACCCAACTCAATCTGGGTTTAAAGTTTTGTTATTTTTGTAGTTCAAATTTGGTGTGGTAAAAGAGTGAGCGGCCAAAGATGGTGGATTGCAGGCACTGACGAAAAAAGAAAAGGAAGTGAAGGGGTTGGAGTTTTTATTTGTTAAATGAGTAAATTAATCGAGTGTATTAAAGGGTCATAACTCATTAAGGGTCTTTTTGGAAAGCAACATGACAATCGGAATTGATGTAATTACTAGGATAATAATTATACAGCTTAGTAATTTAATGTATTGTAATTACGACTTGTTTGTTTGTGATAATGTAATTACAGTATAATTATACGTTTGTTGTTTTGTTGCACAAGTGTAATTACACGGTTAATTTAATTTAAAAATAAAATCTAATTATAAAAAATTTAAAATTAATATTTAAAAATATGTGTCTTTATAAATAATATTAAATTAGTTATTTAATAACACATTGCTTCTTGAAAATATATTAATTAATAATCATAAATTTGTAACTAATATTGTAAAAAATAATTGATATATATATATATATATTAAATTAATAATATTTTAATTTAGTTAATCATAAAACTTAAAAGCAAACTTTTTTGTGAGAACGTCATGGATTGAATGTTTGACAAAAATAATATTTATAAATATAATGCCATAACATTATTCAAATGTTTGACAAAAAAATCTATCAATTGTAAGTTAAAAATAAACAGCATGCAATGTGAAATAACAAGTCAATAGTACTAAAACAAATAAATTAAAATAAAAAATATAACCTAAATTCAAAATTCAAAAGAAAAAGTTTAACATAATACTCTTATGTTAAATTCCAACATTACATAAGTAAGTTTCAACGTAACTTAAGTAAATATAATTCCAAAGAAAGGGAAAATATAAGTATATAACCTCATTCACAACGAAATTCTACTTTAATAACGGCATTCATTATATGTCAAGTTTGTTAATGACTCATTCTTTCTAATATTAAGAGATGTAGTATCAAAAATTAGATAATAACACGGTTATGCACTTACGCTAAATGAATAAAATAAAAACAAAAAAATACGAGCAATTTACATGGAACCACAAGAGGTAAAGGTTAGGATTTAGAAGAAATGAAATAAAAGATAAATAATATAAAAAGAAAAATATATGTTAAAATAAAAATAATTAAAAAGTAAAAAATAAAAAATAAAATAAAATAATAGAAATAAAAAATACATTAAAAAGGAAAAGAAATTAAAATAAAATATAAAAAAGAAAGAAACTAAAAAGTAACTCTGTAATTACATGGTGTAATTACACCAATTCTCAACCCCCTCTTGAGAATTGAAGAGTGTGATTACACTCAATTTTCATCTAACTATGTAATTATTTGATCAAACAAATAGTCAAAAATGTGTAATTACACGCAATTCCAATTACCTGGATACCTTTCCAAACATGCCCCAAGTCAATATGTCCAAAAAGTTATTTTAGTCAAAATGAGTAGGGAAAAAAGTTTATAGTTAATGAGACTAACTCAAAATTACACTTTTGCTTTTCTGCAAATAAGATACTCCAAGTACCAAGTCACCAGGTATCAAATTGTTGTCCTTTGAATGCTTTCACTGACGCACTTTGCACTGCTGAGAAATTGTTTTATAATAATGCCTTGAATTCCATTGCATGCCATTAATATTCTAACCAGTCTCGCACTTGACACTACTCAAAAAGCAGACGATTTTGAGTCTTATGTCTTCGACAACCTTAAAATCTCAAAACATGTAGTAGCAGCTTTGTGTTTTTCTTTTTTCAACAAATCTTGGATGTTAGTAAAATAATTTCGGAAATCCCAATTGGGTCATCAACGGCTAGTAAAATATTTCTGAAGTCCCAATTGGGTCATCAATGGCTTATTTTCAATTCAGATTCTTTTTGGAAAAAACATGAACTGTGAATCTGTGATATGTGACAACACATTCTTTTTTGCATACAATCCGGTCGCTTATGAGATTATAACAAACGAATCTCTAGGATAAACGCTAACTGGTAACTTGATAAATATGATGACTACTATACCCGGTTAAACTACACTAATAGCACAAAATATTTGAACTGCCAATGTACAAAACTTAGATCCTAATCATTGACAAGACCAAGGACGGAGCTTTGAAAGCATATGTCAGCAATTCTACCAAATGGGGACACCTGAAAAAGGAGGAATCAAGGGATTTATTGTGTTCAAAACAAACTGGGGATACGTGAACACTAGAAATGAAGAGCACAAGAATATTGTGATAACATAAATGTGTGCCAACACACTTATTCTATCCGCCTTTCATTTGTACAGCTATTCTTACAAAAGCCTTTCGTACAGATTACAACATGATTTGGGATTGATTTAACCGACTACATATAAAAGTTTTTTATATCAATACTGAATCTCTAATAAAAAAATAATCAGAATTTTAAAGGTAATTTATATCTGCTCTAACGAAAGAGCAATAACCAACCTAATGACAAAACTTAGATGTTGCAGTGAATCCCGACCTTGGCTATTGATCGTAATCTTTTTGGCTGGAACTCCAAGCAACTGAGAGGCCCCAAGCAACTGAGAGGCCCTTGCCAAGCTTTCTACGAGTAAAACAAATGGACCAAGGCCGTAATGATCACCACACATCCCTGAGATATCTTCCATCCATTTGGAGTTTCTTCACAATAGCCTCTGCTTTGGTTGAGTCGGCCTTCTCCTGGATTTGATTTAAACAGAATAACCAAATCAGATATAACAAAAATAATATGAATATAAGCTTCTTTCCATCCGGTCAATAATTTAAATACAGTACAATCAGATATCAAATCATCCACTATTATTTTTTTTTTGGGATAAGTAGCACATACCTGCTCCTGGACTATGGTATGGAGTGTGCGATGTACGTCTCTGGCCATCCCTTTTGCATCCCCACATACATATAGATATCCCTCCTGGGAGATTGAACTCCAAACCTCGGAAGCCTGTTCATACATCACAAGTTGCATTAGAATCACTTAGCTTTACAATAGTCGGGCTTAAGTCTTATTTCATCAGCACACTTGCCTTTTCCATCATTTTATGTTGAACGTATTCTTTCTGCGGCCCTTCCCTTGAAAAGGCAATAATCAGCTCTGATATTACACCTTGATCCACAAAACTCTGAAGCTCCTCCTCGTAAATAAAATCCTAAAACCAAATATCAAAGTAGGTATAATCTACCAGATGGTATCACTTATCAGACATCTCAAATATACAAATTCGTAATGGATCGGTCATAACCTACCATTCTACGATTCCTACAACCGAAAAACAACAAAGCAGGACCAAGTTGAGCCCCATCTTCCTTCAAAGCTGCTCTTTCCTGAAAAATCCATATGTCTTATAGAACTTGCACCAGAACAAGCAATATTAACTTCTTCTTTTTTTTAAAAAGCAACTGTCGCACCTGTAGGAATCCCCTAAATGGTGCCAAGCCAGTACCAGGCCCCACCATGACAATTGGAATTGAAGGGTCAGCCGGTAGTTTGAAATTAGATGGCCTAATGAAAATGGGAGCAGAGCTGCAATTGTGACTTTTCTTCAAAGGAACTGCATTCTGTTTATTGTTGAATGAGCTCAAGATGTTAGTACATAACCCCTATTTGCTTTTGTATAAAGAGCAAAAACAATTAGAGGTACAAGGAAACTTAATAAGAACTTGAATATTGACGTGTAAGATTCTTTTATTACCTTCATCCAAGTCGAACACACTCCTTTATGAATTCGGCCAGTAGGTGTTGGACCATAGACTAGTGCACAGGTCACATGGACTCTAGCAGATGCAAATCTACAGATGACAAAAAATGGTCCCATCAATTTAATTCACCAAAGTTAAGGCTAAGTGTATAGCACTAATGTTTTGGTGTGTTAAATTAAATTCCCTCTGCCACAGTATTGAGATGAGACTACGCACCGAGGAGATGACGAGATTGAATAATAACGAGGCTGTAAACGAGGAGCAACTGCTGCAAAAAATACACCAAGGGGAGGCTTCGCCGAAGGGAACTCAGCCATTACTTCAACAAGACTTCTTTGACTTGCAACAATCCATTGAGAATACTCGTCCTGAATGAAACCAAACACAAGGCATATTAGTAACCGATTTAACCTCTTGGGTTTCTTACCCCACCCAGAGAAAGTCCACAGAACTACGTTCTGTCAATGGTGAGTCACTAATATAGCCAGACAAAAATTGAAAGAAGATGAACAGCATAATAAAAACTAGTTCACCTTGCCCTGTGGAGATGCCAAGAACTTAAGCTTTTCTGCTTCACTAGGTTCAGCTGCATGGGCAGCCAATGCAACCAAAGTAGCCTGAAAACACATCATTCGGGATCTCCAGTAAACCGATGCAAAATTAACGGTTAACATAAGTAATATGTAATCTCTAATGAAGACTCACCTTCCGTGGAGGATTCAGAAGATCTGTGTAACGAGTAAGTGCAGCACGCAGAGTGCAAGGACCAGGAAAAGGTGGGGGTAACGAGCCTCCAACAGCTGTACCATCCTCCTTGTCGGTATGAATAGAGAATACTAAATCTAATGACTGCCCCAGCAATCTCGCAGCTTCTTCAACAGTTTCTTCAGAATTTTCAGCATAAACACCCACATGATCTCCTGTTTCATAGCTGAGAATTGGAAGAAATTGACGCATTACATGACAAAGCTTATACACAATCATCATGGCATCATGAACACAGGTACACAATGGAAGCAGCACAGATACAATAGCTCACTTAGTTCAGGACAAATGATATATAAAGAGATAGATTAGCATAAATTATCCCTGGATAAGAAGAATTAGCACACAACAAAACAATTGAACTCTAACCATGCAAAATTTGTCTTCACTAACAGAAGACAGAAATATTTTTTACAAAAAACGCATAATATATAGAGATAGATATAATATTATGGCAAGCCATTAAAGGAGAGGGCACTACCAGACTACCCCTTAGATCACAACGCAAAGCACATCGAAGTTTGAATATTCCCTATATGTAACATCTTCAGAATGAACATGTTATTATGATAATAAGATAGAACACTACAAATAGTATGGAACACGTGACAGAAAGATCACCAACTGCTTCACCTACTTTCGACCTTTCTCTAATAATTTAGCAACACAATATCATCAACCAGACAGAAGAAATGTACAAACTTACGAAATCCCAGTGCCAGATATATCAAACTCCAAATGTATACATGAGCGATCAGACTCAGGTGTGTGAAGCTCCCTTTGAATAGCAACATTTACTCTGCAGGTTAAAAAAGGGAGAACTATCTGTAACCAGCCAAAAAGTTGAACCAGAAAGTAAATGCTCAATCAAACACTTACTTGCATGGATGGTGGATGTCATATGTGGTATTTCCATTAGCCATGTTTGCATGCTTATCCTCAAGACTCATAGTGGTATCATGGATAACCAAACGATATTCAGGAATTGCAGCTGTATATGGAGTGGCTGCAGAATTTGCATCATCCTCGTCTTTAAGTATTTGATCCAATTCTGGCCATAGTTGCTCTCGCCTAAGCAAAAAAACCACGGTAAATAACCAACACAAACCATTGTTCACTCGACCCGTCATAATCATCTCAGAGATGCATAAAGAATGATTCCAAGAACATAAACAAACAGAACAAACAAAGAAGGAGTGGATAATTACCAGGCAGCAAAATCATCTTCAATGCACTGATCATCATCACCAAGGCCAACAGGCACAAGACGTTTTGCACCTGCGATGCTAAAGAGTGAGTCCATCTATGGTATAAATTTGACATTTAAATTATTATCACACGCTAACACATAGCAAGAAAGTGAATTGCACATTGGCTGATAACAGATTTTTTAACAGGAGTCTCTGGGAACAAAATATCTTCATAAAGTGGCTATAGCTGAAAGTAAACTGCATCCTGAAATAGGTAACTTAATAAAAAGTTGAACCAAAGTCTCTGCTTACCTTCATCCTTTACTTAAAAAAGTATAAGGTTGAAGCATATCAGGACTACATAATCCCAAAAGCAAGAAATAAATGGTAGATGCTCCAAGAAACGCCAGCAAACAAAAATCATTTTCAATTACTATTTCCTGGTAGTTGGAAAATGAATAGACTCGCAAACAATCACTATTATACAATGCAGTCTAGTTGGGTCAAATGTGGAGGCATAATTTATTTGGCAATATCATCCAAAAACTTTCAAGCAGCTCTATATTTAGTTTATTGGAAGTTGAAACAAGAACAGTAGATCATATGCCATATAAAAAAAAAAGATGTATACACACCTTGTTCACTCAATTGTTCATCTATCACCTTCCCAATCTGTTCCAAAAGATCTTTGTCAGATAACAAAACAGGAATGTGGAAAACACTAATGATATCTAGCAAATACCTTGTTGAAGTGTTCATATTGGCGATTACCCAGGCCAAAAACGCCATAGGTAAGGTGCTGCAGCCACGCACCCCGTTCTTGTCCCTAAATATAAAACACAAATATAAAATTCCACACAAAAAAAAAGAAGTTGCTCTGAAAGAAACATACTTAAATAACAATGACGCTCATAACTCCTTTTTCTACCTCAGTGAACCACTTGTAAAACCTTGCAGCATTATCAGTTGGCTCGCCATCCCCGTAGCTAAAGTATCAGGTGTCAAAACGTAAGCTATGCAAGAACTATATGCTTAAGTTAAAGCAAATTAAAAAAACAAACTTGACGGACTCCAGATGAACATATCTCTTACGTTGCCACCATGAAAAATGCAACTGTTTCTTTCTTCAGCTTCTCCTCGTAAAGCTCATCATCGGCAGCATAATCATCCTAGAGTTGAAAGTTGTGTTATCAGAGAAAAAGACTCAAAGCAAGGAATTCAGGATAAATCGGTCTATTCAACTTACCATGTCCACAACTTTCACAACTGCCTTCTCATATCTTGCTTTTATCTCCTCTGATAAAGCCTGGCAGGAAACATGATACTAAATTATCAATCAAGAACATGCAGACCACCAGTCTTTAAACTAATGTGAGCATGCGGGAAAGATGAGTTTTTCGGAAAGCCTCGCTGAAGTGGACACATGACAGTGCCACACCTTAGTTACATAATGTTATGCTTCTTATGCTATGTGACATAGTTTTGGGAGGGAATCACTTGTTGGATCGAACCCGGGGATAGGCTTGACAGCCGGGTGTCGGATCGAATGAACATTCAACCGCGTCATCATGGCAGCAATGGAGCATACGTCTTGTGCGGAACCAGGAAGAACAGAAATTGACTTTTATTTTGGATGAGAATTCAAATTTGCAAGAAGAATATGAACCAATCAAGACCACACATGATGTAAGCATGCAGAAAAGATGAGTTCTTTGGAAAGCCTAGCTGCATAACTATTTCCATCATGCAGAAAAGCCAGCAATATTTGGAAGACTACCTGAGGTAGATACCACCAGTCGTAGACCTAATCACGTAACTTTATGTTGGTTATGCTATGTCCCTTTGTTATGCAACATGCATCAAGGATGAGAATTCAAACTTAAGCAGCAGCAGTTTGCTCAGTATTGTAGAAATAGATGAGAATTTTCAACTATAGAACTGAATTGAATGTAACAGCATGTATTTTCATGAAACCACCAAAATTCAGGCTAAAATGCAACATAAACCGGCACTAGCAAGAAGTTCAACTAAATAAAATATTTCTAGAGCACCCAATTGGTCCCACCATTATTAATTTCCCTTCATATACTCAAGACTTCCATCCAAAAGTTCGATAACAAAAAAAGAGGGAAGAAGACCAGAAAATTCGATGTACAAGCTCAGTATCCACCAGAATCTGTGTCGCCATTATACCACGATAAAAAAATGGCAGTAAAGACGAAATGCAACAGAAACACTGAGATCACATAAAACATGGGATTATCATTCCCAGAATGCTCATGTAAATAAAGACGAAGTAGACCTATGGATAAGTCAACCCTGAAGAACTTCTAGATCACTCTGCATCAACGAACTCGGACCTCAATCTAGACCTCATGATCTATTGAACTTCGATAAGAAAATTATAAATGTAAACAATTTTCTACATGATCCACTCCCTTCATTCTCAAGTTAAAAATCAACAATCATTATACATATAAACATCAAAGAATCAATAGAGTGGCCCAATCAACAGGTAGATCTAGAATTTTACTTTAAATAACAGCTTTTTATAAGTACTTTTTAAAATAACAGTGTTATCCAGACCAATCCCCCCCCCCCCCCACGCTATTTCATTGTTACTCATATGTGAATGTGGATATCAGTTTAGTATATCTTCTAAAAAATTCTAATTATACAGAATAAAAGCAAAGATCACTATACATATAAACATCACACAGTCAATAAAGTTGCCCAATCAGCATGTAGGTCTATAATTTTACTTTAAATAACAGCTTTTCCCAAGTACTTCTATAAATTACAGTGTTATACGGACCAATTTTGGCTCATTTCATCATTACTCATATGTGAATGTGATATAAATTTAGTATAACCTTCTAAAGTTCTTTAATTATATATACAGAGCTCGAGCGAAACGATCTTTATTTATACCTTGGCAAAACCCTCAGCAGTACCAGTTTGAGTACCGAAAAACACTGTGACCTTAACTTTTCCAGGTTCTGGCTCAGTTTCCTCCTCCGGCTCCACATGTAACGACTTCGGGAACACAACAGGCTTCACTTCTTTACTCCGATCACTTGATCTTTTAAAAAACAACACAATTAACCCTACGATGACCGCAAACGACGTCGTAAGTAGCACTAACACCGTATCGCTCCCTAATGATACCCCGATTGCCGATTCAACCGATCTCACCAACTCCGAACTCGACTCCATTAGTAGATAAGTAGTTGCTGGTTGTTGTTTGGTAGTTGAGATTTTGAAAACACACAAACAACCAAACAAACACGGTGTTAGTTAGGGTTTTGGAGTGGAGGAGTACGGCGGGGGATCGGAGAAAGGCGGCAGAGGTCCCGGTGTGAAGTGGTGGTGGTGGTGGGTTTATTGTGTGTGAGATTTTGACCAGAAGTTATCTCGGGCCCAGTTAAGGCTCTGTTTGGATGGATCTTAAATCGAAAGAGGGGGAAAAAAGGAAAAAGGAGAAACTTTTTTGACAAAAGAGAAAACAAAATAGAAATTGTTGTAAATTTGTCTGCAGAAAGAAGAAAATAAAAGTTCTCTACTTTTTATATGTGGGAATTGAGGTTGAGGGTAGTTGACAAATAAGAAGCTTCTACTACTTTTGTCCCTGAATTTTGGCCATAGATTTTGGATTAAATTTTGAGAATCTGTCTTTAAATAATTTTTAATTTCCAAAAACTGTTTTCACACTTCCTTTTGCAAAAAATTAATTTTTTTCAAGTAAAATACATGTTCAAACACAACTTTAAAAACTCAAATTTTCAAATTTTAAATTTAATTTCAAAATCTATGACCAAACGAAACCGTTAATTTAAAAGTTCCTAATAAAAATCAATTAATAGATTTTGAAGTTGAAACTTGAAAAAAAAATCAAAATTGTGATTTTTGGAACTTGAAATTGTGTTTGAAAATTTATTTTACTTGAAAAAAAATTAAAGTTTTGTGTTTTTTGAACTTGAAGATATTTTGAAGAAAAAAATTCAAAATCTAAACTAAGGCTAGCCAACGGGATGGGACGGGACCCGGCGGGACGGGGGAGGGGCGGGACTGGCGGGATTCGCCGATGTCCCGTCCCGTCGGAAAAGGGTATCAGTACTAGCGGGTCGGGGCGGGATAGGGCGGGGGCGGGATTTTCCGTTATTTTTTAATTTTTTTCACGTAATTTTAAAAAATAACATATATAAACACCTCAATAAATGAACAAGATGGTGTAATAAAAAATATTTCAAGGCTGTTTTTGTGCATCTTATATTATTTAATAGAAATATGATTTTTTGTAATACAATTGTCAAAATTATAACTTCGTGGTGTTGAAAGTTGCAAATAACATAGTAAAATTGCAATTAAAAAAATTACATTTTTAAAAACACATTTTCTAGTTGCTTTATAGTTTCTTGTGATTCTTCGGTTGGAATTGGTATTTGTTGGTCAAATTGCTCCACGTCGCTTCCACCTCCGTCAGATAAGATGTCGTTGTAGTTTTCGTTGATCTTCGGTTGACCGCACCTTCTCCGCTTCGCTCGTATCCAATCTTTGAATAATACTGCAATCTCCAAGTGGTCTCCCGCTAATTACGGATTTGTGCTCTCCTATTTGAAATCTGCCGGCAGAAAAAACGCTTTCAGACGCTGTTGATGACGCTTGAATGTTCAACACATCTCGGGCCATCTTTGAAAGTGTCGGAAAGGTCTTCTCATTCTCCCTCTAGTATTTCAACAAGTCTTCACGTCCTTCTTGATTGAGAATTGCTTGGTACGGTACAATACCATGCAAAACAAAAACATCAAACTCGCTAATTTGATTAGTACTGGTACAACCGCACATTCTATTTCTAAGGCTTTCAATACTAGCCGCAGAAACATCATGTCTTTTTTAAGGTTGTGTTGAAGAAGAAGATGGTGGTATGGAAGCCGGTTGGTAATGCGTATATATTTTTTTGCATTCTTCTTGTATGCTAGACAACACTTCTTCTTTACTTTGTTCAATACATGGTTGGTCATTTGGATTTTTGAGACTTGGAGGTGGTAGTACTGCTATACAATCATAAATAGTTCAATAAGTATTTTACATCCGTCTATTTTAATAGTCGGATTTAATACAACACCAACAATATAAATAGTGGGATAGGAATAAAAAAATTAATTTGATAAAAAAAAATTTAATAGGTGCATTATATGCTGGTTTATTCATATATTCATTAAGTAATAAAAATATTAGAGCTACATAAAATAACATAGTTGAAATAGTGGGATAATATATACCGGAAAATTCTTTTGTTGCTTGAAAAATTTTCTCTAGAAATACAATAAGTTCGAAAATCTTTTCCCAATCGCTATCTACAACCATAGCAGTTGGATTTCAATTATGGGTGTTAAAAAATAAAGTTATATGTCTTCTACAGTCATAAGCAACAAGAATTTGCTTGTATAAAGAATTCCACCTAGTGGGTACTTCTTCGGGAATTTTTCTATAAAGTAATTGGCAATCGTGACAAGTTTTTTATAATCTTTTTTTCATTGTATTCTATTACTTTTAAAAATAAAGTTTATAGCAAATTATATTTTACTAAGAATGTCTTCAAAAAGTGATAGACCATCATTTACAACTAAGTTATATATATGGCACGCACATTTTATATGAAAATGATTTGAAAAAGATGGAGTTAAACCACCTTTTAGAATAGTAATAGCATAATTATTAGAAGAAGCGTTATCTAATGTAATACTCATAATTTTATCAGTTATTTCATAATAATCGAAAACTTGTTGAATATTTTCAGCAATAAAAGCACCAATGTGCCTATCATCTATATATTTTATACGCTAAAATACGTGTTTGCATAGACCATCTATAATCTATCCAATGACATGTTACCATTAAATAATCATGGTTGTTAGTTCTACGGCCTATATCAGACGTGATACATACTTTACCAGAAAAGTGATATAAGGAATAACGTAAATACTATTGAAATTCATGTGCAAATTTAAATACATCTCTCTTAACAGTTGATCTAGAAAAACCGTTAAAAGCAGAATTATACATATCTCTAATATAATGAATAAAATCGGGAGAGGAAGGAAATGAAAAAGGCAAACCCTCCACAACAACTAATTTTGCTATTGCATCCCTATCTCTATTTTTATTGTATGTAGGGCCTACAATTTCCCCCGTCGTGTGGTTAATTTGACCATGTACTTGGTTCGGGGCAGTATGTGAACGTTGTCCCGATCGAGAGAGCATTTGCGCACCCGGTTTTTCAGCCAGGTATTGGGCATACCTAGCTGGGTGTTTCCTTTCTACGTGTCTCATTAAACCCCCCCGTCCCACACTGACCTTTTCCCATTTTAAATTTAAAAATACCTTTATAAATTTGACATCTAACTACTTGATGCTCTACGTCCCTATCAAAAAAAATTCCATGCATATGATTTTAATGGTCGTTTTGCTGGGCCTCGTCTCATACTAGGGGAATAGGAGGTGCACTAGTGGGTGTGTCATCTAGATCAAGTGGTGTGTCATCTAGATTATCTTCTAAATTAAAGTCTTGTTGAGTTTCATAAAATAGCTCCTCGTCTAAATATAATGGTATTGCAGGAAAATGTGAAGTATCAACAAAATCATCCTGTCTAGGAATAGGATGACTAGAAGAAGTATCATTTTCCTTGTTACCCCTACTAGAGGAAGTCTTACCCTTATCCTTAAACATACCTCTTATTGATTCCATTTTAATTATGCTAATAAATAGTTAAAGATAATGAAATTAAGTGGCTAAATAAAATAAAAAACAATAATAATTTAATGAAGGAACGAATGTACCAAACGCCGACATAACGTCGACGTGTAATCGAGAGGTTGAAAATTGAAACTTTGTTCGATGGAAGATCCTCAAGCTAGTTGCCAACTTCACTCTCAAATGAATAAGTAAAATTGAATATTTAGTAGACAATGTAGACTGTAGAGAGATAGACTGAGAGATTGTATGAAGATTTGTGAGAAAGATGAAGAGAAAATGAGATATTTATAGTTGAAAATTTGGGTTAAAGTATAAATATAATAACTTAGGGGTTAAAAATAAATATTAAGGGGGTAATGGGGTTGGGGAAGGGGATGCCAAAATGGCCGTTGCACAACGGCCAAAATAACAAATGATCGTTGGTGCAACTGTTATTTTGTGCAAAGGGGAGGGGTCGGGCTGGATCAGGACCAGGACGGGCTAATGGGACTGGAGCGGTTCGAGTCCCGATACCAATTTCTTTAAAAAAATAACGGGGTCGGGGTGGGACCGGGGCGACCTGCCCCGTTGGCCACCCTTAATCTAAACCGACAAATCAGCCGACGTTTCAAAAACTCAAATTTTCAAGTTTCAAATTTAATTTCAAAATCTATGACCAAACGAAACCGTTAATTTAAAAGTTCGTAATAAAAATCAATTTATAGATTTTGAAGTTGAAACTTGAAACTTGATTTTTTTTTGTTTTCAAAATTGTGATTTTTGGAACTTGAAATTCTGTTTGAAAATCTATTTTACTTGAACTTTTTTTTTAAAGATTTGTGTTTTTTGAACTTTAAGATATTTTGAAGAAAAAAATTCAAAATCTAAACCGACAAATCAGCCGACGTTCACAATGACATAATCAAGAAAACATTTTTATCATGGTATTAGGAGCTTAGGTTAATTTGATTACATTTTCTCCAAATCAGCCGACGTTCACTTCTCTTTACGACCTTCTATCTGATTTCCTTCACTGTCACCATGGCTACTAACCAAATCACTGACCCAAAATCTTCTCCATCCTCCACTATTCCTCATTTTTACAAAGCTCGATCTATGCTCGTTTTGGAAGAAACGACAAGGGCGAAAAAGATTGCTAACTCGATCAACACATCTGCTCTTCATGCTTCACACGACGATAATCAGAGTAGAAATATGAGTGGAAATCAGGGTAGCCCTCGACAAAACAAAAACAACAACCGCAACTCCAACAACAATCGCGGAGGCAGAGGCGGCGGGGGCAACAATCGAGGAGGCAAAGGAAAATGGAGAGGCGTCGGTCGACAACAACAGTTCGCAGGGCAGAACCAAATATCTAATCCAAACTGAGCTTATCCACAAATGTGGAATGGGCCTTGGAAAAATGAGGTTGCTGCTCCATGCCATTTTCGAGCAAATCCAGCCCAATTTCAAAGGCAATTAACAGCCCAACGCCCCTCTATATTGGGCCCCAGGCCTCAAGCCCACATAGCAACAACCCAGTCAGCCCAGTCCACATATGCACCAACTGATATTCAACAAGTTATGCATACTGTAACATCTCGTACTTTCAGGTTACGGTCTAAATCGCTAAGCGTTTATAAAATCGCTAAACATGTGTAAATAGACCCGAGCGTTGGGAAAATTTATATTATATTTACATATGCTAATAAAGAGTTTAGCATATAAAAGGATAAAACCCTGAAATAATTTTTGGACATAACAAGTGTGACGATGGAAGTCGAAAATAAATTTGGTGTGTGCATAAAGAGGTTATGGACCAGTGTCATATCATAAGGTTATGACATTGAGTATATGAAGATCTTATACGTTATCAAGATTTAAGTGAATTGGGATCACAAAATTAATTATGTGTGTGATTGATTAATCGTGGGATTAATTAATTAAGTGGAGCGGACAAAGTGAGTGGAGTTATGTACGTGTAAACATGGTAGCAATGCACCTAAATGACAAGGCTAATTTGAGTGGAAGACATAATGATGGGCAATCATTAAAGGCATTAATAACTAGTTGAGGCATCTTTTAAGAATGCTAGCTTAAGGCATCGTGAAGCATTAAACTCCTCCAAGTCCCTGTTTGTACGAAATTAAAAACAAATGAGAACATGAGCAGTATACTCCTATTCTACAAATTCAACTTTGGTTCATTTAGAAAGAAGAAAATCGGCCAACAAGATTTTCTTGAAACATAAACTTTGGGCCAATGTTGTGTCCAGCAACGTTCCACAAATTCAAATACGGAATTATTGAAAATATTCAAGGTATGTTAAGACAAATTATTTCTTCTTTTGGCATGTTCCATGTAACATAATATAACCGTGATATTGCTCCATAATTTATTCTACTCTTAGTGAGTTAAGGAATGTTCATATTATTGATTTCCGTGTTAAAAACATGTCTAAATATGTTCCTAAGTCCTTATTAAAGCATATGGAAAAAGATGTTGATATTTACAGTATTAGTCGAAGGTACAAGGATGGTATGTCACTTAGGATGTGTTATTGTTATTCATGCATTTTCATGTGCATTGCATTCATGTTTTTCCCAAGACTACATATTGGGGATGGGAAATGGGATACGCAGACCACCTGATCAGCTGGGATATGATAATGATAAAGCTTGTGTGTCTAGCATGTGTGGCTTAATGAAGGAACATGCATATATATATATATATATGTATGATTGGGAGGAAAATGCCCTTGTGTGGCCAATATACATGTATATACCGCATTATGCATGACATTTAGGCATATTATGCCCACATAGGCCGACATGAAATGATGCCCACAGAGGTTGTTATGGTAAGGAAGATGCCCAATAGGGCCGACGTATATGTATATCGTATTGTGCATGACATTTAGGCATATGTATTAGGACCTTCAGAGGTATTTATTACCGGTCAGCTGTTTCTATTTGAGTTGTTACTATATCCTTATTATGCTATTATGCATGCCTGACATACTCAATACATTAGTCGTACTGACGTCCCTTTTGTCGGGAGACGTTGCGTTTCATGCCCGCAGGTTCACATAGCCAAAGTGACGACTCACGTTAGTTGATTGCGGATCCAGCGGATTTTTGGTGGAGCACTCCCCTTGTTCGGAGTATTGGTCTAATTTTGGTACGGTATATTTTTGCTTGTATATATGGGTATGGCGGGGCCCTGTCCCGACCTTTGATGTTACTACTCTTAGAGGCTTGTAGACAGGTGTCTTGTGGATAGTAGTCTTGTATGGCCTTGTCGGCCTTGGTATGGATACTTATATACATAAGTTGGTGTTCTGGATAAAGATTTTACGTAGTTTTCTTTCGGCTTAATACATGATTAATGATGATCAGGTGGTAAATTTACGATTAGCGATACCCGGCGGGCGGGATCCGGGTGTCCGTCGCGGTCCTCCAGTTTGGGTCATGACACATACTCTTTCAATTGCTCCTTCGAATGATCAATGGTACATGGATACCAGAGCTACATCTCACATGACTGCAAACAGAGTTAATCTTACGTCTTATTTAAATAAGAGTAACAATCGTAACATTACAGTTGGTAGTGGCCATACAATTCCAATTATTGGTTGTGGAAATGCATTGTTACCTAAACCCCCATCCACCCTTAACCTTACAAAATATTTTACATGCCCCAAAATTAATTAAGAATCTTATTTCCGTGAGGAAATTTACCGTTGAAAATTATATTTATGTTGAATTTGATCCCTTCGAATTTTTTGTGAAGAATTTTCAGACGGGGAATCATTTAATGAGGTGTGACAGCGTGAGTCACCTATATCCAATAACCACAAGACCTTATTTTGGAACACCAACACAATCTACCTTTGCAGCTTTATCTCCGGAATTATGGCATAGTCGTTTAGGACATTCGGGAGCTCTTATTTTAAGCTCCCTTCGCCGGAATAATTGTATTAATTATAATAAATTTTGGGATGATTTTTTTTTGTCATTCTTGTTCCCTTGGGAACATGTAAAACTACCATTTTACGACTCGTTGTCATTAACTTCTTTTCCATTTGATATTGTGCATAGCGACCTTTGGTCATCACCTATCATTGGCCCAGGTGGTCATCGTTTTTATGTGTTATTTCTTGATGTCTTTACGAATTTTCTCTGGACTTTTTCAATTGCTAATAAATTTCAAGTATATTCCATGTTCATCACCTTTCGAAATTATATCAAAAGACAATTTGAAAGAGAGATTAAGTGTTTTCAATGTGACAATGAGAGAGAATACAATAATGAGTCCTTTCATAAGTTTTGTCAATCACATGGAGTAAGTTTTCGATTTTCTTGTCCCTATACATCTTCCCAAAACGGAAAAGCGGAAAGGAAGATTCGAACCATAAACAATATCATCTGAACTCTTCTTGCTCATGCACATCTACCTTCTTCATTTTGGCATCATGCACTACAAATGGCAACCTATTTGCTCAACATAATTCCCAACAAAACCTTGCATATCAAACACCCACGAATATTCTCTATCAAAAAGATCTATCATATTCTCATCTTCGGGTCTTTGAGTATTTATGCTATCCGCTGCTTCCCTCTACTTCTCGAAATAAATTGCAAGCTAAATCAACACCTTGTGTTTTTTTGGGATATCCAACAAATCATAGATGTTACAAATGTTATGATTTATCGAGTTGAAAAGTCATTATTTCGAGACATGTAATTTTTTATGAGAATGCCTTTCCTTTTTCCAAATTACATGATCAAAAACCCGCAACTTATGAGTTTCTGGATGCAGGACTTATTAATCCATCTTTTCTACAACCTACATCCTCATCTCAAAGTTCGACACCTAAACTAGGGGACTCAACATCTACCCCACACAAGTGATTCATAAGTCGGTTCAACATCAGGAAATTACAACTCATGCCGACTCCACTCAACCGACTCCGACCCAATCACTAACAGGCGCAATAGATAGTAATTCCACACTGTCTAGCACCAGTCCTATCCAGCCCACACCCCAAAGTCTGATAACTGCCCAACAAACTACCCAAACCAGTCCATATATAACTCCTCACCACTCCCCTCAAATGAAAACAAGAGCCCAACACAGAATTTTTAAGCCCCGAAAACTTATCAATCTTCACACCACTACTAAAAATTCCATTTCTCTTTTGCCTACAAATCTCATTCATGCATTAAACGATCATAATTGGAAAATGGCCATGCAAGATGAATACAATGCTCTTATTCTAAATAAGATGTGGGACTTGGTGCCACGACCAACTAATGCTAATATTATTCGAAGTTTGTGGATTTTCAGGCAAAAAAAGAAATCTGACGAGTCTTTTGATAGACATAAAGCCCGACTTGTAGGTGATGGTGCAGGACAACAAATTGGTGTAGATTGCGGGGAAACATTCAGCTCGGTGGTCAAACCGGCTACTATTCGGACAATACTTAGCATTGCATTATCAAAATCTTGGTGTCTCACTCAACTTGATGTCAAACATACATTCTTACATGGACATCTCAATGAAACTGTCTATATGTACCAACCTCCGAGTTTTCGTGATCCTCAACACCCTGATTATGTATGATTGCTAAAGAAATCTCTATATGGACTTAAACAAGCCCCTCGTGCTTGGTACCAATGTTTTGCAGATTATGTGGCCACATTGGGTTTCTCTCACAGCATTTCAGATCATTCTTTATTCATTTATCGTCGAGGCACAAACATGTCATATATTCTCCTTTATGTGGATGATATAATTCTAGCTACTTCTTCAGAAGCTCTTCGACAATCTATTATGTCTAAGCTTGGATCTGAATTCGCTATGAAAGATTTAGGCCCACTCAGCTATTTTTTGGGTATATCTGTCACCCGACATTCAGAAGGTTTATTTCTTTTATAGAAGAAATATGTAGAGGAGATTATTGAGCGGGTCGGTATGTCCTTCTGCAAACCATCTCCTACACCGGTTGACACAAAAGCAAAACTCAGTACCTCTTCATGTAATCCTTATCATGATCCAACGGAATATTGTAGTCTTGCAGGAGCATTACAATATTTAACCTTTACAAGACCTCTGATATATCTTATGCGGTTCAACAAGTATGCTTGTTTATGCATGACCCGAGAACCCAACACATGTCTGCAATAAAGCGTATCATTCGCTACATTCACGGTACACTTGAATTCGGACTATATATTTACCCATCTTCGATCAGCAAAGTAATATCATACACTAACACAGACTGGGGAGGATGTCCGGATACTAAACGCTCAACTTCTGGTTACTGTGTCTACATTGGAGATAACTTGATATCTTGGTCTACGAAAAGGCAACCTACCTTATCCCGATCCAGTGCTGAAGCCGAATACCATGGAGTAGCCAATGTCATCTCTAAATCCTGTTGGATTCGAAATTTACTTATGGAGCTTCAATGTCTAGTTACGAAAGCCACTTGGTCTATTGTGATAATGTTAGTGCGGTTTATCTCTCCGGCAACCCAGTTCAACATCAACGCACTAAACACATTGAAATGGATATACACTTCGTACGTGAGAAAGTCGCTCGAGGTCAAGTACGCATCCTACATGTCCCTTCATGCTATCAAATTTCCGATATTTTCACTAAAGGACTTCCATTGCAACTCTTCGATGATTTTCGAGATAGTGCCAACGTACGCAAACCTCCCGTTTCAACTAAGGAGGTATATTAGAATCAATAGATACGATTCAGTAAAAGTAAGAATCTTCATATATTTAGAATGTGTATATTTAGTATGATTAAATTTAGATTTAGCATAATTTCATATGAGATTAGATTTAAATTTAGCATAATTTTAGATTTGATTTAGCATAATTTCTGATTTGATTTAGCACAATCTGAGCCATAATCTTGGCTTGTACTATTGTATATAATGTTGATGAATTCAATTAAATAAGCAAGGAAACATTTCTATCATTTCTATCCCCAAACGCTATCTAATTGTACTTCCTTGTTGTCTTTTTTACGTAAAAGTAATTAATATTGGATGTTTCACAAATAAAGACCTCCCAAGTACCTTTTAAATGGATGAACGACACACTAATCTGTTAATTAACGCAAATTATTTTGATCCGTTCAAATTCAGTTCATCGGCATAATTGACATCCCTAATTACATATAGTAAGTTGGTAATTTGGTGTAACAAGATACAATTATAGATTTATATCATAAATATTTCATCATAATGACAATGATAGTAAGATTATGTTTTTAAAACAAAAAAGAAAAACAATTTGATGTGAATATTGATTACATTTAAATTAATATAATTAAAAGTTAACATGAATTAAAAAATTCAACTCCCTCTGTTTTAGACTAAAGTTTAAAGTGCTGCAGCAATAAGTTGCTTAAAAGTTGTAAAAGTACAGGTATGGACTTCATAAAAGCGTGATGTACTTAAAATGTAGTGTTGTTGAAAAGGGCATGTGTGGTGCCTTTCTGATATTCAACACCTTTTCGACGTGTCAAAAGTATACTCGCTGAAAATTAGCAAATTGATGAATGAATAAATACCTGAAATCAAATTAAATTGGTAAACAAAATTGAAGAACAGCGCAAATAATAAAGGGAGAAGTAACTATTGATTGAATTGACTGGGTTATTATTTAATTTGGTCGGTTTAATTAATAGAACGGGTTTAAAAATTAAAATTAAGTTATTTTGAAGTGACTTAGGATTTATGTTAAGAGGGTTATATTTGAAAATGTAATGACCGAGCGGCTTTTTTTAATACAAATTCATAACGGGAGATATTTTTAGTCATTTTTTCAAAGTAGATGATTAGTTTTTATCCCTTTTCCTTAATTTTTTGTATTCTACCTGAGATGTACGTATTAAAACCGGATTAATTTGATTCGGCCCGTGTAAGACAAATGCTTTCTATAGAATTTTTTTTATATTCAAGTTTAAATACAAAACTTTTAATTAAAGGTGGAGAAATCATATCTATCACATCGCAATCTTTATTACTAGTGCGTGTTTAGTTATTGACCCGTGTGTGAGCTAAACACATACATCACAAATTAATTTGATTGTTGCAAATAAAGGAAATTTCTCATAATTAGAATGAGGGTACATCTACTTATTCCTTCATGGATTGATACCAAAAAAGGATAATGGAGTGAAATGTTGCACCTTAATGACACTTACAAGATGGAGTAAAAATGGAATAAGCACCGTGCTTTCGATAAAAAAAAAATTAAAAAAAAGTTGAAAAAGCACCAAATTAATATTATATTCATATCATGAGTTTTTTTTTATACCAATTACTACAATATCCTATTTCTTTCTCTTCCATTTCCATGTCTGATTAACACCTTCAAGTAGGGCGTTGGATATGTCGAAGTTAAAAAAAAGTATTTTAATTTGATAATAAAAATAAATATTTAAAAGTATAATAATGTTCGAACATGAAGTTCATTTAAAAAAAAATTGTGATAATATCAGATTTCTGAGCAGAAACAATTGTTTTACTTAAATACTCTTCAACCAATATTTCACTATTTTACAATTGTTTTAAACATTAAAATTCAATATTACAAATATTGATAATCAAATCATTAGGTGCAAATACTCAAGTGTTGGAAATTTGCCTTTGGCGGGAGTTGCGACCGACCAACTTTAACGGCTTAAACACTAGTGTTACGCATATTGGAGAATTCGGTTCTTCACACATGCATGATCTACTAAGTACGTAGATAACCGTAGGGTCAAGAATCGTCAAATTTCATTGAGAAATGAAAGAGATATTGGTTCACGAAGTAAGGTGTTTGAAGCATGAAAAGTGTGGTATTGTGTGTAATTCTCCCTCATCGGTAGAGGAAGAAAGAATTGTTGTGTATATAAGACTCGAAATTGGTTTGGGGTTTGGGACCCCAAGGGGTATCCCATGTGTTTAAAGGAGGGAGGACCTAGATGTACTTCGGTTCGAGGAAAGACCACGCGCGCCGCCGCCGCCCGCCCGTCCGGTTCGAGTTCCGAGTTCCGAGTCTTCTGATATTATCTTTTTGGGCCAGAGAACTTTGCCAGAAGTACAGTTTGATCCCAAAAGTTTCCAGATGTACGATTCGGGACCGAATTCTTTCGATGTACGCTTTGGTCCCCGAAGTTTCAAGATGTACAGTTTGGTCCCTCAAGTTTCCGAACGGACAACGGTCAAAGCAAGTTGCCAAGCACTTAATTCAGCCATCTGAATTACTCCTCCTATAATGGCCAAATCCGTTGGTCTTTTCTCCATTTATGTTGGTGGCTTTACTACCTTCATAATGGCTATTATTTTGGCTGTTATGGAGGGCCGTAATCAGCCCCTCCCTCACCTATATAAACACCCCCTTACACCATTGTTGAGCACCAAGGAGAACACCAAAAATAGTGCACAAAAATACACAACCGAAAACAGTTTTCTTCCTACAACTTCCAAGCATCATTTCGTTACTCAATATTCTTCACGGTAGCTCTTGAGTTCCCTTTGCTCAAGGGTTCCATTGC
Source organism: Anisodus tanguticus (assembly GCA_034509755.1). NCBI lineage: Eukaryota > Viridiplantae > Streptophyta > Magnoliopsida > Solanales > Solanaceae > Anisodus > Anisodus tanguticus. The sequence goes on along the minus strand of CM067553.1, from coordinate 9,108,757 downwards.
TATTTTATCTTGGGAGACAAATTGTCCAGGACGTATAAAGGATACATACGGGGCAATATTGTCTTAAGGACAGAGTGCTACACTCGACTCAGCAAAAACAATTTCCATTTTTCCATCTTCTACAAAACTGGAATTTTCAGTTTTCTTGTGTAACTATTGTAATTTTCAGATTTCTAGTTGAATTATTGAATCTTTGTTTATCCTTTCGAATACTTGTAATAGTTATATACTTTCCGTACTGCATTATAAAGTACCATAGAGCAAAAACTCCCAACATCAAGTTCAATATTTTTTGTTCAAACGTGCCCTCAATCTTCACTGCAATAAGAAAGACATTTGCCAATAATATTTTTGTTGTCATATATTGGATGTTGTTGTCAAAAGTACTTTTCACAACAACAAAAGTTATCACATGCCGTTGCAATAACCTCCTAGATATTTTGTATTCATGACTTGTATATATGCTCCACTGCGAGATGAAATGAAGATGATTTTCATTCTTCCCCAATTCAACTTGTCTTCTCTCTTCATCCTTTCTCTATCTCCGCACAATTTTAGATATCTTCTAGAAGCTTCAATCTTGGTCCTCCATTGTTGTGCTTCCAGTTCATCACTGTTTTAGCATTGTTAATCCCTAAAATCAATATGGTATCAGAGTCGCATCCATGTTTTTGTTGGATACTCATGGTACCAAAGGGTACAAAGTTCTCAGTCTTGCCATTAAGAAAATACACATTTCTAGAGATGTAACTTTTAGATAAAATATTTTTTCTTTTGCCATTAATCCTAACTTGTTTTTTGGATGTTTGCTTATAAAATTGTTACACGATTTGTTACATGATTTCTTTGGATGTTTGCTTATAAAATTGAACCGGTCAATTATTTAAGGCTTTTCTATAATACAAATGAAAGATAACAAAAGATAGTAGAATTTAAATTATATGTACCGATGTTATATATATTTTTATATTATTAAACAAACAATTTATTTACAAAAAGAGGTAAGTGTGTATAGCTGTTTGTTGTTCGAAAATGTTTGAAATGGGGCTCTCAGTTGCCCCTTTTTTTGTGATCGTAAATGTCACGTCAACAGAGATGTTATTTGGATGTTTGTTTATTAAATTGAAAGCGGTCAATTATTGACGTTTTTTTTTTTTCTAATTAAAAATTAAAGAATAACCTAGTGGTTCAGTATTAGTATTCTTCTTGTTAGTGTACCATAACTTTGACGCGTATTTCTCGTAATTACCACTTCTTATAGGGACCACATATGAATTAATGCAAGACCTTCAACTTTTCTAAAAAGTCGTGGGAGGTACGTGGGATAAAAATAATAATTTCAGTTAAAGTGTGAGACTAACTTTATTTCATATTTGATTTGAAATATTAGCTAATTTTGGGATTATTTTATCCCACCATTTGTACTACATGGTGGGAGAAAATAATCTCATATATTATCCTAACTCATAAGATATCCTTGCTTATCTCATTCCGCATACCAATTATAATTAAATTCATTTACTAATATTTTGATGTTATACTTTAATATGTATGTCATATTTCAGAAATCATACAGTCATAAAAGATTACGTGTTCGTATTGCAAAAGTAACAAATTTAATTTATGAAAACGTGAATAACAAAACACGTGCATTTAATTAATTGGAAATTGACATTTTCTGAATTTGAAAGGGACCAGATTTCCATATATAGAAAGATGTTAGGTTGGAATTACGTTATACATAATATTTTGAGGAAAATGTTTAATATGCATGCCAAGATGTTGGGGGTTTCCCTACGCAACTTCCATCATTTACCTTATAATTAAAAAGTAAAACACTTATTACATTTGTATTGACAACAACAATTATTTTTTGCTTTTATGTGATAATAGGGGGGCAAGGGGGTTGGGGTGGGAGGAGGGGGTGAGAGGGTGGGGTGGGGGTGGCTAACGGTCAAGCATGAATTAGTGAAGTGTTTGTCATGATAAAAAAGGAAAAGAGTCATTAGGATTAAACTGTGGTTGTATAGTTATATTTAGGGGTGTCTTCTAAAGGATGGGTTTGATTGAATTTAAATGAGTTAAGTAACATATGGAATTGGATATGTTGCTTGCTTGTTTGGTTAATTATGTTTGTAGTAAAGTTAATACTGCTATTGGTTAATAGCTATTAACTTTACTTATGTATTTTCTTTTTCAAATTGCTCTGATATGTGTTATTTAAGCGGATGGTCTTTCAAAAATAGTTTCTCTATCTCTATGATGTCGGGGTAAAGTCTGCATACAGTCTACTATTTTCAGACCCCAAGTTAGGTTCTATTGGTCTGAAGTTGAACTTAAGCTAGTTCTTATAGCTTCATAGCTCATTTTATTGTATTTATTGTTGGAAATTTGCCTTTGGTGGGGGTTGCGTCCATCCATATTTAATTACTTAAACACTAGGGTTCCGCATGTTGGAGATTTTGTCTCTTCACACGTGCATAATATACTAAGTGAGTAGATGACCGTAGGGCCAAATATCGTCAAATTTCGTTAAGAAATGAAAGAGATATTGGTCCACGAAGTAAGGTGTTTGAGGCATGGAAATATGGTGTGGGACAAATCTACCACATCGGTGGAAAAATGAAGAATTGTTCTTTTTATAAGCCTAAAAAATGGATAAGGGTTTGGGACCCCAAGGGGTAACCCATGGGTTTAAAGGAGGGAGGACCTAGGTGTGTTTGGGTTCAAGGCTAGCCCCACACGTGCGCCGCCGCCCGTCCTGTCCCGTCCGGTCGTGGGCTGCGGGCTTCTGGGTTTCTTCTGATATTATCTTTTGGACCCCAAAATGTTTAGTATTTACAGTTTGGTCCCTGGAGTTTCAGGAATGCATGTCAGCAGCCAGAAAGCCAACAATTTATGGCATTAACCATCTGAAACGTTCTGAAAAAAAAATAAAAAATAAGAGAGCAGAAGAAACAGTACAAAAGAACAGAAACTCTTCATTTTCCTCTAAATTTTTCATTATTCAGCAGGTCGTTTCATGTTTGTTTTCTTCGTCAGAATCAACTTATTTTCTTTATAGTGTTGATTAGTTGATGTTTTATCTTAGGAAACTATTGTCCGCTAACATAAAAGCATATATACGGGGCAATCTTGTCTTAAAGACAGAGGATCTCTCGACTCAGCCACAGTTGTAACAATCCAAATTTAGTGTTTCTTGATTTCAGGTTATCAAGATTCAAGACTCAACAAACTTGCGGCAATTATAATATTGGTTGTTTGTTTATCATTTCAAACACTTGTAATAGTTATTTACTATTCCCCTACTACTTTATTTCCAACATTTATTCATTCCTCAGTTTTAGCATTGCATGCTATTACTGTAATGCTTCGTCTTAAGTTAGAATAGTTATTTGTTCTCTTTTGATAAAAAATATTTTTCTCAGAATATTATGCTAATGACACCCGTCATACAAACCAAACATTAGAAAATAACTTTGCCATAAAAATCATTTTCCTGAAAAATGACTTCCCAAACACATCCACTGTGTCATTAGTTGATTGGGCATAAACATACCTAGGAATTTTTAAAAAGGAGGGGTAGTCATATCCCACAACTAATGGTTGATTTGGTTTGATTGTTATTATAATGTAGACATAGAACGTATTAAGGGATTATGATACCATAATTCCATAAACATATTGAGAAATGTACCCAAAAAAAAGTTATATATTAGAGAGATCTCAGTTTTCAATTTGTTGATTTGGTTTCAAGAAACCAACGAATTGTGTAGGCCCTCATGTTAGCGATAAACCTCTTTTATTTGTTAGAAATAATATTTGTGTTCTTACGAAATAAAATGCTTCTGTCAAAAATAAATAATTATGAATAATATTATAATCTCACTTACCTGTATTATTGGTGTTAATGGGATTACAGAATTATTTTACTACTTATGGTTTTGATTTGTGATAACTGTGTCAAAACCTTTTCGGTGTCTTACTGTTTCGATATTGCCCTATGAAGTTTATTATTTTTATAAAAACCAAAAGGGAGGGTTTATGACGAAGATAAGAATAACAGTTTTCTTTTTGAAATTGTATTTGCCAACCTCAAGTCTAAATTAGGATTAAATTGTACGTGGCAGCATATTTATTTTGAAAGGAATAACTCTTTGATTTGGTCAAAATCCTTTAAGGATATCCTGGGTTAATTTTTCAGTCACTAAAGTCTAAAGCCAATACATCTCATAACCTAGTTGAATAAAACTAGGTATAAAAGTTTGCATATATAACTGTGGTTAGGTCAAATTAAGTTTGGCCCATTACATTCACAATTCAGAGATAAAGTTTCATTATTAAATCTTTTGAATGCATTATTTTTTTTAACAATTGCAGTCCCACGTTATGAGGTTATTTATGGGGCCATAAGATAATTTGTTTTGTGCCATTAAGTTGTTGAAGCCATTTGTTATTTATTTTATGTATGTGATTATGTTAATATAGTTTGTTAGTCATCAAAGTGACGGAACTAGTAGTATATTTAAAATAAGCACATACATAATGTTTATGTTTATTTTGTGTATGTTGTATGTTTATAGTTTGTTAGTCACCAAAGTGGCCAAACTAGAATATTTAAAATATTCACATGCATAGAATTTTATGATATTTATTTTATGTATGTATTTATGTTCATACATTTTGTTAGTCACCAAAGTGGCCGAACTAGTATGTTTAAGAAAAATATGCATACATAAAATTATCGTTTATCCATGAAACTAATAAAATGCCTATTATTAAAAATAAATGGATAAATTGACTTTCACTATTGCTAGAACTTAAAGATTTACCCAAAGGTGAGCCAATTGTTTTATGAATAGTGACCATAATGAGCTAAATTAATATTCTTTAATTAAATATGTATTGTATAACCAAAGATGTCGTATATGTTTGATTGAAAATATTTAATTGTCTATTAAAGTTGAAAATGATATTTAAATTATGATTGTCGTAGTATCACCCAAAGGAGAATTATGATATACTTTTATTATTTGTTGAATCCATATTATTTTCTAATTTGTGAGCATGTATATCTATTCACATCAGCTATTCCTCTTCATTCGCTTGCTTCATCTATTATCGTGTTCAACGGATTGAACTTCTCTGAGTGGCATGAACAAGTCCAGTTCCACGTGATAGATTTTGACTTAGCTCTGCTGAAAGATAAACCACTGTCATTACTGATATGAGCAGTTAGGATGAGAAGTTTTTCCATAAAGCGTGGGAGCGCTCTAACAAATTAAGCCTTATGTTTATGCGAATAACTATTGACAATAACATTAAGAGTACTATTCCACAGACAGAAAGTGCCAGGGGAATACCTGAAGTTTGTGGAAGAACGTTTTTCGTTCTGTTGATAAGTCTCTCGCTGGTACATTAATAGGTGAACTCACGATCATGAAGTTTGATGAGTCGCATAGTATGCAAAATCATATCACCGAGATAATTAATATTGAAGCAAGACTCCAGAACTTGGGGATGAAAGTGGATGACACCTTCTTAGTTCATTTTATTCTAAACTCATTGCCTCCTGGGTATGGACCATTTCAAATTAACTATAATACTATTGAGGATAAGTGGGATGTTAGTGAATTGTCCAGTATACTTACTCAGGAGGAGTCAAGGATTAAGAAACAAGGAAGTCATTCTATTAACCTCATAGGAAAAAGGAGCTGGTAAAGGACTTAAAGTAAAGGCCAACAAGTTCTAGAAGATGAAAGCATCTGCTAAAGTTCAACATGATGCTCATGAGGAACTCAAGGCAGATGTGTGTCATTTCTGTAGAAAGGAAGGGCACTACCAGAAAGATTGCCAGAAACGTAAAGCTTGATTCGAAAAGAAAGGTACATTTAGTGCTTTTGTATGTTTCGAATCAAATTAGTAGAAATTCTTAATAATACTTGATGGCTTGATTCTGGTGCAACTACTTATGTATCCACTATGCTACAAGGATTCATTACGATCCAAATCACAAATCCAAATAAGAATTTATTGTTTAAGGAAAATCATAAAGACTCCAATTGAAGGCGTAAAGACTTACCGTTTGATCTGGAGACTTGACATCACCTTAATCTATTACACACTCTTTATGTTCCTTCAGTTTCAGGAATTTGATTTGTCTTTCAAGACTTGTTTCTGGATTTGATTATAAGTTTGGACATGGATGTTTCAATTTATATAAGAATGTTGTTTTTTATAGTTCCGGCGTTCTTATTAATGATTTATATAAATTGAAGCTCGATAATATTTTTTCTGAATCCCTTTTTTCTATTCATCAAAATATTGGAATTAAGCGTAGTTCACTGGATGAAAGTTCTGCAATCTGCATGCACAAACATTTGAGTCATATATACAAACAAAGGTTAGAAATATTGGTAAAGAATGGGATTCTCGCGAATCTAGATATTACTGAACTTAATATATGTTTGGATTACAATAAAGGAAAGCAAATCAAACATAATAAGAAAGGTGCCACAAAAAGCACCCAACTTCTTGAAATTATACATACCGATATTTGCGGACCCTTTGATGTTCCATCCTTTGGTGAAGAAAAAATATTTTATCACTTTTATTGATGATTTTTTACTTGATGAATATATCTATTTGCTGAAAGAAAAAAATCTCAAGCAACGGAAGCTATCAAAGTATACGTCAATAAGGTTGAAAGGCAATTAGATAGAAAGGTGAAAATCATTAGGTCGGATAGAGGTGGTGAATATTATGGAAAATATAATGAATCGGGACAATGTCCATGTCCATTTGTAGAGTTCCTCGAGGAATATGGCATATGTGCACAATATACTATGCCAGGAACACCTCAACAAAATGGGGTTGCAGAAAGGTATAATAGGACACTTATGAATATGATTAGGAGTATGATAAGTAATTCCTCATACCCAAATCCTTGTGGATGTATGCTCTTAGTACCGCTGTGTATTTATTAAACATGATTTTTAGTAAGGCAGTTTCAAAGACTCCTTTTTAACTGTGGTCTGAAAGGAAACCTAGTTTAAGGCACCTGCATATTTGGGGATGCCCAAAGAGGCTAGAATTTATAATTCACATGAAAAGAAATTAAATTCTCGAATAGTAAGTGGTTACTTTATTGGTTACCTAGAGAAATCTAGGGTATAGATTTTACTGTCCAAACCATAGCTCGAGAATTATTGAAACCGGTAATTCAAGATTCATTAAAAATGGTGAAGTTAGTGGGAGTGTTGAACGACGAAGTGTGGAAATAAATGAGGTGAGGGTCAATGTTCCATTGTCATGAATGTGCCTACTTCCACACCAATAACAATTATTGTTCCTGTTATCAAAGAACACTTTGATAATAATTGAATGAAACACAAACTAACTCACAAATATCTGACATGATAGAACCACAAACAATGCCATTAAGAAAATCTCAAAGAGAAAGAAAATCGGCTATTCCAGATGATTATGTAATTTATTTATAAGAGTCAAATTTTGACATTAGACTTAATAAAGATTCGATTTCATTTTCACAAGCCATAGAAAGTACTGAGTATGACAAATGAATTGATGTCATGAAGAGTTAAAATTCATGGTATACAACAAAGTGTGTGAGCTCGTTGAATTGCCAGAAAGTTCTAAAAGAATCGAATGTAGTTTAGTCTTCAAGACCAAGTGTGATTCAAATGACAATGTTGAAGGATATAAAGTCAGACTCATTGTCAAGGATTATACTCAGAAAGGAGACATTGATTATAAAGAGACTTTTTCACCGGTCTCAAATAAAGACTCGTTAAGAATTATTATGGTTTTAGTGGCTCATTATAATTTAGAGTTACACCAAATAGATGTGAAAACTGTCTTTCTTAACGGAGACCTCGAGGAGAAAGTTTATATGGATCAATCAGAGAATTTCGAAATTAAAGAAAAAATCAGATGGTGTGTTAATGAAATGAATCAATGTATGAGCTTAAATATATCTCATGACTGGTACATCAAGTTTAATAATATTGTAGTATCTTTTGAATTGAAGGAAAATACCGTTAATCGGTGAATATACCAGAAGATTAGTGGGAGTATGTTTATATTTTATCCCATATGTTGATAACATATAACTTGCTGTTAATGATTTGGTGATTCTGCATGAAAGTTTTCTCTCAAAGAATTTTTATAATGAAAGATACAAATGAAACATCCTTTTAACATGGATTAAATATTCCATAATAAGTCATATTAATTAATGGTTGTCTCATAAATTTTGTCTCTGAAAATTCTAGAGAGATTGCAAAAGTATTTACCCATAATTACATAAAGTATTGTGGTACCTAGAAGGTGTACACATTATTGTCTTGAGATATTATATGATAAGTCTCGATGAGACATTATTGTGGACCATAATATTAAATGTTTTATAGATTATGAACTTGATATGATGAGTTGCTAACGTTGTAGTATATGGAAGAGAGTATGTAGCATAAAATTATGTATAACCGTCATAACTTGCATTAGTAGGTTGTCATATCATGGTATGTATGATGGGCATTACAGAAGAGAATTGTTTATGCGCAACTAATGAATATGTCATTAAATATTGTTGTTATGTGGTTATTGGGCCAAGTGAGAGAATGTTAGACTTTTTATTAATTTATGTGTGGCCAAATTAATGTAAAGCCCATAACTAATATTTAATGTATAAATCTCGTCGGTTAGATCGGTCACTTGATGGACGTACCGTATTAAGTTACAACTCCTATAAATTGGTCCTCCCTCCACCCATTAGGGTTAACACATATTCTACACCTTTTTCATCATTGACGATTATGATAACGTAAGGCTAGGGCAAGGAGGTAGAAACTAATTTCTACAAGTAATGTTTTCGCTTTCATGATAATGTCTCCTGCATTAGATATGTTCTCTTAAAATCTTCTTATAAGATTATCATGTAATGTAAAGTTAATCTTACATGTTTTACAATCAAATTCAATAATGAGCTAATGTAGGCACTTCAATTTTGATCCTCGTCTTTCTCTCTTCTCATGTGAAACAAAGTATTATAGTGCTTATGGTCACCGTCAGTATGGATTATCTTTAGTATTTTTCCGGGTATGATTGATTTTTTATCACTACTCCCTATGTTCATTTTTACTTGTTACGTTTTGCTTTTCAAAAGTTAAACTACATGAATTTTGCAATTTATAGTGTTTTTCGTATAGTTTTCAAACATCTAAATTTTAGTTTTAACATATTGAATTAATCTATCTCAATTTAGCTTTGAAGATTAGTCAAATTGACTCTCGAAAAGCGAAACGTGACAAGTAAAAGTGAATGCAGGGAGTATTTTTTTGTCTTTTGGTAGTATCAGTTTCAAGCTTTTGGTAATGGAGAATCTTATTTTCGTTGGTGCTGCATTGAATACTCTCTCTACATGTACACATACGTACCATGATATGACAGATTACATGTACACCGTTAAACTGAGGAAGATTAAACTGAACGTGTCTAGTGAGGTTATGAGACAAAGTTGGCTCACATTAAATTACCCCGTCAATTTCCCTAAACTGAACAATCTAAGGAAGTTGGAATTGGACATTTTGGTAGAAGCTCGTCATAACCTACTCTCATCCTTACTCCCTCGTATCATTTATGTTCTACACGTTGCTGCTTTCTGAACCTAGTTAAACTAAAAAAGTGCTTATAAGACGAAAGACCATAAGTTTATCATAACTGATGGAACTTATGGCTTTTCTTGATTTTGGTTTATAAGCACTTTGGTTGTTTACCAAACTCATACATAAATTAAAAACTGTTTATGAGCTTGTATGATAAACTTATAGCCTATTTGGTTAAGCTTTTAAAATTTGCTTATGTTGAAAAGTGCTTTTCAAAATACCGTAATACTTTTGGTGAGAAGCAATATCTATTTGGCCAAGAATTTTAAAAACACTTTTGAGCAGTAATTAGTGTTTGACAAAGCTTTTAAAACATGATTCTAAGTACTTTTGAAAAACTTCTACTACTCTCCAAAAACATTTATTTTCTCCTAAAAGGTTAGGCAAACACCTCACTTTCTATAATAAGCACTTATGGCCTTCCAAAAACTTGGCCAAAGGTTATGACTTGCCTTCCTATTTTGATATGGTTGTTATTATGCTTTCTCTTTCCTGCTCTATAAGCAATACTCATACTCGTTTTTTTAATCTTTTTCTATTGAGGCAGATAAGATACATCAGTCTTTTACCTAACACGGTAATTCAACCTGTTACTTCCACTTTCAAGAAGTCTTTTTTCCATATTGAGGATTATAACCAGTGTATATGGTCCTGATTTGGAGGTCTCTTCTTTTGTTGTTGCAGTCTATGCGTTTAGTGCGTCACTCCAAACGTGATGGCTTTGTACACAAACGTCTAAAGGTGGTGAAGTTAATTGGTTTTACAGGGTGTGACAGTGATTATAAGTTCGCCTTGCATTTGCTAGAAATGGGAAGATGCTCTCTTAAGAAGATCATCTTACAGCCTACAAATGACACTCACCCTTTCAAGTTTAACAAAGTGACATTAATTGAAAAGCGGAGGATGCAACTTGAAGCAAAGTTGCCACCGGGGGTTAAACTGGTGATGCTATAGTTTCAATTCCATCCCAACTCGTGTCTTTTTTACATTATTGTTGCAAGTTTTGGGGATCTCTATTCATTTCTTTCTACCAGTATGTGATAGTAATATGGAATAGAGGAACATATATCTACTAGAATATGGAGAAAGTTAAGCTTTGACAAGACTAACTTAAGACCCGAAGCTGTGAAATTTGATTTAGACCGTTCAAACTTGAGGACGAAAAACGGATTTGAAGTTCAATTTTCATAATTTGATCAAATGAAGGACCATAGGTGAACATATTCTGAAATATATAGTTATTATTATGTTATGAAGTAAATCTCACGAGCATGCGCTTAAAAATGCTATGCTTACACATGGTATCTTGTTGTTGTTGTTCGTTTAAAAATGATATGCTTATTTTTTTCCTTGTATTTGGATTCAGCAACCTAATAAATATTCTCGCAGAACCTGGAATTCATGAATCTCCTTCAATTTTTATTGTTCACTTCTCTATTATTTTGCTTTTATCATAGCAATTCCACTGAGGAAGAACAAAAAGTACATGCAACAAGGTCTGATGTTGTTCAAAATCGGCTAAACTTTAAATACTTTGAAAACTCTGAATATTTTTTAAACAAGGGAGCTAAATATGGCTACCAGCTCAATTTTTCATTCAATTACGAAAAGTCGTATGTTTGGTCGTTCACTAATAATAATTATAGCTACTACCAAATATATTAAAATTATACACAAGTTATACATAAAATATGTATATATACATTTAATATAAAAACAAATATATTTTTCCGCTATTATTTTGGGGTAGATAGGAATGACAAAATTATTTCATAAAACTATGGCCCACCAAAGTTGAGTTAGTCATTGACCCGTCCATTTATTAGCTCAATCCATTTATTTCCATTAAAAAATGAGTTGATATATAGCCTAAAATTGACCCATAAGAAACATTGTCAAAATATTTATAAAAGATATTTTTATTTGATAGCCATAATAAAAAATATTTTTTTATCAGGTACTAAAAATTATAAGAGAACAAATAAAAAAAATCGTAAGAACAGAATAGGTTAGATTATGACCCACTTTTTAGCCCAAGCGATTTCTGGGAGGGTTAATAATCCACTCATTTATTTAAAGGGTTATTGCACTTTTGTCTCTATTTTGTGTTGGTCTATAATTTTTTCCCCTCAAGTAGAACTTATCCGACACAACTTGTGGTGGATCCTTTAAAGAATTTATGCCCCAATAGACATAAGTAAGAGGCAAAAACTAAAGACTAGCCCATTTGAAGGGAAAATCGTGCAATTAGATTATGAAGAAATTGCACGACTTGCCTCAATTGGGCTGGTCATTAATTTTTGCCCTTTAGCAATCAAACTTATTTGTATATATATGTTCTTAACTCATGCAGGGCATAATTTGTGGGATATTTAAAAAGGCAGACCGATGTATTAAGCTCTCATTATGCGCAGAGTTTGGAGAAGGGACGAACAACAAGGGTCCATTATAAGAAGCCTTACCCTGCATTTCTCTGCAAGAAGTTATTTTCATGGCTCGAACCGTGATCTCCTGCTCATATGGCAGAAACATTATCAGTTACGCCAAGACTTCCCTTCAATTTTTGGGATATTATAATGCCGAAATATAAACTCATGCCCCGTGAAAAAAATATTTGCTATGATGGGCAAAAATTAGAGACCAATATAAAATTAGGGCATGAGTGCCAATAACCCGTTATTAATTCAACCTATTTTAATCCGTTCAAATTTAGCTCAGCCCGTTCATTTAACACATATCGTTTGGTACGTGGGATATCTAAGATTAAGTTTGGGACTAAAATTATGTTGTGTTTGATTGACGGTAAAAATTTATCCCAAGATAATTTTATATCGTCAACCGAACACAATATAAATTTAATACCAAACTTAATTCTGAATACTCCGTCTTATCTAATAAAATTTGAAATATTTTATCCCACCTCCAAATAAGATAAATTAATCCAATAATTATAATCCCAACACTATAATTCCTAAATAATTTAATCCCCGAAACCAAACAACCCTAGCAAAATAGGCAAAGGAAAGAAGCGAGAAGCGCGTGGGATGCTAAACCATGCAGAGCCCGTTTTTCCTTTTTGTTTGTTTATAGGATAATAGTGGGTCCCTTATTAATCTCATTCGCTCACATTCTGTAAATCATCTCCATATTCTGACATCCATGGCTACAACAACAACAACATATATTATTATTATTATTATTATTATTTCTTCTTCTTTTTTCTCCTCTTTTTAATGCTTACCCTCACTCTCCCCCCCCCCCTCTTCACGCACACACACAAAAAGTAGTACAACAATATTGTTCTTGTTTTGAGCTTTTCTTGATCTCATAAAGGTGCTGTCTTTTTTATCTGCATTGTTGCATTTTTGGCTCACTATATGATTTGGGTTTCTCTTGTTTCATTCAAAGAATGAGAAAGCTGTAGGGTACTAGAATTTCTTGCTATGGAGTCTGCGTTATCAGGTACTAAAAGGGTTTTATTTTTTGATTAATTTATTTTTTATGGGTTTATTGTATTTACTGTGTAGAGCTGATGGGCAGTGGGGTTTTGTCTGTTTCCTCTGACTAATAGTAGAGTGTTTTTCTTTTTAGTTGGACTTGGTGTGCTTTTGTTTATCATTTTTATTTTTTTGCCTTGTTATATATGATTAATTCCTTAAAAGTTTTGTACTTGACAATGTAAGTTGAACTTGGTCTACATTATGTTTGGATCAGCTTGATTTCTCAATCTGTTTCTTCAGAGATAAATTTCTCATTACATATTCTTTAACTGTCCTTGTGCCGATGTCTACTGAAAACAGCCTCTCTGCCTCACAAGGTAGGGGTAAGGTTACACTCTACGCTCCCCAGATTACACTTTATGGGATTTCATGTTGTTGTACATATTCTGTAACTAGCTAGGAAAAATCATCTCTGTGGTTTAAGTAAAGACAAAAGAACTGTCTTTGATGCTTAAAAATACACTTCTTTTTGTCATTTTTCTTATTTCTGATGGTAGCTTGAGCATCTTTAGTCTGACTATAGACTATAGAGTATTCAAGTAGTAATATATAAGGCTGTGGCAGTTCATTATGATGGAGAACGGGAAGCAACCACAAATTGAAGGATGCAATATTATGTTAATAACCTAATGTTATTTTAGTTCAATTAGCAGGTTATACAAGAAATAAAATTAGAAACAAAGAATGAATCAAGCAGAAAGTAAACTGAGGTGTTGATGGGGCACATTAATAACATTTCATCCTTGGTGAAAGGGGAGGTATTTGGTAGAGAACTAGAGAGAACCTAATTATCTTGATCACCTATGCGCGATAGAGATTATCAAGTAGAGCTAATTTCTTTTGATTGGTGTTAGCTAGGGTGCATTAGCTATTGAACTTGTGGATATAGGTAGTTTCTTCCTTTAAATTGTTGTTATTGTACTTGTACATCTGTGGGGGAGGTGGAGGTGGGGAGGGGGGGGGGCGGCGTTACGGTGCAGTTTGCTAGCACATAGGTATCACAGCTTCCGAGTGATCTTCAATTCAAGATTTCGACCAATCTCACTCCAATCAAATAGTTTGGCATTGAGGTCTAGTTGATTGATATATACACTTGTACAAATATGCACTAGCTAACTCATAAATACACCCCTCATAAGTTCTTGTGATTAGTGTTGTGCAGTACCAATTTTCACCGTGATGGCTGGTATTTGACCTGATAAATCTCGAGTTGTTTTGACTACCAAATTCTTTGTAGTAGTCACCCCTTTTATATTCTAAATCCGTATTGTTTTGATTTAACTGTTTTATTTCACTATACTTGGGATGTCTCAGTGTGCTAAGACACATGATAGTTCTAGTACCAAATCAAGACGGTAGACACGTGTTTGAAGTTGAATTGTGATAGTCAAATGTGTTTTAATAGATACAAGAGGTCCTTTTCAGGTCTTGTTCTCGATCCCTGTAAATTTAGCCTATTGAGTATGGAAGAGAAAAGGCAATTAGTACATGGAATTTCTCAATGGCCTGAAGATGCGCCGAAGATCTTGAGTTCGTTGACCAGAAAAGAACTTCTAGAGATTATATGTGCTGAGATGGGCGAAGAGAGAAAGTACTCTGGCTACTCAAAATTCAAAATGATAGATCACCTTCTAAAGCTGGTTTCTTGTAAGTCTAACACTAATGCTGGTTCTGCCTTCAAAAGGCAGCGGAAGCAAGAATATCAATGTCAACGTTCCGTTCAGAACGACGAAGCTAATCGGGAAACGGAAAGCAAAACACAGATCCTACTCTGTCATAATCTGGCATGTAAAGCTACTCTTGAGAGAGATTATGTTTTCTGCAAAAGATGTTCTTGCTGCATTTGTCATCAGTACGATGATAATAAAGACCCTAGCTTGTGGTTAACCTGTGATTCTGATTCTCAAGATGAAATTAAGCCATGTGGATTGTCATGTCATCTAAAATGTGCACTTGAGCACGAACAATCAGGCATATTGAAGAATTGCATCAATCCAAAATTGGATGGAGAGTTCTATTGCGTTTCTTGTGGAAAAGTTAATGGGCTGATGAGGTATTTAACTCTTTCTTTAACCTGTAACATTTGTGTGTTTAACAGAAAGATCCAAGAATATGGATTGTACATCGCGTTGTAATTTGTTTTTCTTTACCATGCTTTGCTCCAACAGCCCCTACGTTGCTTGGACTCTTCAAAAATGTCGCCGCACCCCTACCGGATCCTCTGAAAGTGCATTTCTATTAGAGGATCCAACACGCACTCGTCGGCATTTGAAGAGTCCGAGCAAGTCCAATGGTGATTCTTGCAACTATTGATCTCTCATCTGCATGTTCTTTTCCTTTTGGAAATATGCATTTAGGAAGTAATGGACCTTATAGAACATCCGTATTAACACAGAAAAAATATAAATATAGAATAACCTATAATTTCTGCTTTAATGGCTACTATGATTTTTGCTCAAGATGTTACAAGTATTCCAGACCCCGAAAAATCTTTAACTGATAGGGAATGTTTCTGTGGGTGTACATCAGCAGAGAAAATGTTGTTTTTAATTTAATTATTTTTTGCTTTCAGTATTGTTTAGTAATCCAGACTAATTCAATGGTAATTATCACAAAAAAGTCAAACTAACCTGATCTGAGTATCTTTAGAACCTTGAGAAAACAATTGATGACAGCAAAGGAGGCGAGAAGAGTTGATGTGCTGTGTTTAAGAATCTCTCTAAGCCATAAAATCCTGGAGAAAACTGAGAAATACAAAGGACTGCTGAAAGTTGTTGAATTGGCTGTTGAGATGCTGAAGAACGAAGTAGGGCCTCTTGCACAGGCATCAGAGAAAATGGATCGCAGGATAGTGAACAGGCTTTCTTGCGGTACTGCTGTTCAGAAGCTCTGTGGCTCTGCAGTTGAAGCTTTTGATTCCCTGTTTCCCAACCAATACTGTAACCATACGAAAAAAGAAGAGACTCTGATGCGTGAGTATTCTTAGTCAATTTATTATTGAATATCTGCATGTCAATAGCTCTTCTACTGTCTTCTAGAAAAGCTAGACCTGGAAGGAACAGGATACGATATTTTAATGTTTGACAGGGAAGTCTCATATTTATCACTGCAATAGTTTCTTATTTGTTCAAGTTCTTTAAACTTTGACAATTACTTTACGAGATATATAGTCGAGTTCTATCAAATAATGTGAAAAAGTTCCAGCTACACAAAAAGATAGTTTTTTATGTTCACTACAATCTGGACTGATATATGGACCATAGTCTTCTTCATCTTTTCGTTCTGTGTCTGTTACTTATTGCGCATTGGACTGAGACCTATGGACTACTAATTTCATCTTTTGCTTTTATTGAACACTCTTGACAGATTGCCAGATACATTTTGAGGAGCAATCTCCATCTAAAGTAACGATTGTCTTCGAATATGATGATCGTATGCTGAAAGAACTTGTGGGCTTCAAATTGTGGTATCGAAAGTCCACAGCAAACAAATATCCAGATGAGGCAACTTTTATTGCACTAAGCCCTGTGAAGAGATTTAAGCTGGATGGTCTTGATCCCTCGACACAGTACTTCTGCAAGGTTTCTTTCTTCAGCAAGGCAGCAACTTTGGCGGTTCAGGAAGTAAAATGGGTAACACCAAGCTGTAAGTCGGATTCAGATGAAGTACAAAGGGAGAAAGATAATGCTACTACAGATAGTACACTGATGCATGCCGAGTCAATGAGTTCTATTGAAAGCAAAGCTAATGCGTTTCCTATATCCCCTCTTTCCAAGATGCTCGTTGCTTTGGCAAGTCCAATTTCAAGTGCTCCAGCCACGCCTTGCCAAACTGATGGGTCAAAGGAAGTGCAATTAAGTGGCATAGGGCAAGTGAAGGAAAGTGATTACGAGTACTCTGTAGGAATCATCAGAAAGTTGGAGCATGAAGGGCTCATAGAAACAGATTTCAGAGTGAAGTTTTTGACTTGGTTCAGCTTAAAAGCCACAACACAAGAGAGAAAGGTCGTTAGAGTCTTTATAGACACCTTCATCGATGACCATTCAAGTTTGGCGGGGCAACTCATGGATACATTCATGGATGAGATATGCAGCGAGCAGAAAGTCGACTTACATGCGCTCTGCAGTAGATTCTGGCATTAAACAAACATCAACTTTCTGAAAATTAGCTAGGGAATAGAAAGCACCGTAGAGTTGAGAATTTACATAATTGATCCTACTAACCAATCTTTGACAACTTATGCTCTGGAAATTATTCTTGTGAATCATATCTGCAGATGTAAAAGAGAGTTGAATCTGTTTTGTGCATGAAACTCAATCTTGAAGTAAATCCATTATCTGAACAGGCTTTGATGCTATTGAACGATAACATTTCCAGAAAGATAGGATACCTTCTTCATATCCAATGTTTGTATAATATCTGGGTTGATTTTTTTAAACTTTGGTACTACTACAACCAATCCCATTGTGGTGCAGTTAGCAGCACTTGTATATATCAAAGAGTTATGAGGAATAACATAGATAAAACAGAGGTTTGATCCAAATATAACAAAGGAGACAGAAAAAATCTCAGTGCTTGGTATTGGAGAAGTTAATATTTTACGAAAATGTTTTCCATAAAAAAATTGTTTTCTGGTGTTTGGTTACCCGAAAATGTTTTCCTTTTAGCAAAAAGGAAAAAATGATTTCTCACAAATCGTTTTTCTTACAATTATCTCTAACTTTGAGCTTCATATTACTCGCTCGAACTAACACTTTGACAATATTATTAATTTCTAGTACCAAAAAATTCATAAAAACACTATCAAGTTTGCTAGTATTGTTGTTACTCGTTAATATATTTTTTCACCAAAAACATTCT
Organism: Anisodus tanguticus; assembly: GCA_034509755.1. Lineage (NCBI taxonomy): Eukaryota > Viridiplantae > Streptophyta > Magnoliopsida > Solanales > Solanaceae > Anisodus > Anisodus tanguticus. The sequence goes on along the minus strand of CM067553.1, from coordinate 9,090,711 downwards.
CCATAAAAAGTAACTATCTCCATACCAAGCACAAAATTAACTCAATTGGCGAGACCTCTACGCTATGAGCATGAGGAAAAACACACCAAAGACATTGTGCACATCTGAATCACTACATCCTCTATTGACTGGGCGTACATCATCCATTTAGGGGATCGGTTATGTAGCCCCTTACAAATGTAATTTTAGTTATATGGCGCTTCCTCAATAGATCGATAAAAATAACACGAGTAATTATGGCAATCTGTACTCTGACTATTTGTATCACTTTACTGCACAATATCCATGTAACAAAACACGAAACGTTACAATAGGTTAGGATGTTAAGAAGGTGATGACTTCACAATTTCAAGTACAAATCAAACCTAGGTGCATAAAATCTGTTTCACACTCTCAAGTCCCAAGGATATCAAGAACTAGTCAATATAGACATGGATTGGAACTTCTTAGCGTCAATGATAACTTAAAATGAGCAAGAAACTATACAGATTTGGTATTAGATTACACAGATCAACTTACTATTTGCAGGAAATTACAGGAGTATGAGACATAGTAATAACTAAAAACTCCAAGCATCAAAAGCTTTATGTGCCAGATTCATTATTCACAGTGTCATCGCCAGCTGCTTCATCGAATGCAGCAGCCAGGTATTCAGCGAGGCTTTGCTGGGGAGCGGATGTTGTTGGAGTTTCTTCAAGTTTAGCCTTTTTTGTGCTAATGGAGTTAGAAATCCAGGATAACAGAGAGTCACGTGTATCACCACGTGGCTTCCAAATAACTGGCTTCAAGGCTTTCCATGGGTCTTCCACCATTGACTTGTGATAGTAAAATTTGAATCGACCCCCGCCTCCTCTTGAACCTCGGTAAGGCCTGGCTCTGGATCCAGAACCTTGGTAGGGGCTGCCTTGTCCATATTGGTTACCAGCTCCACCTCCTTGAGGGAAGCCATCACTGGAAATATTACCAATTTGCGGTGAATTAGGTGGAGAGTAGTTGTTAGGTGTGCCGAGAGAGCTACCCAAAGTGTTAGAGGAGTTCCTACGGATTCCAAGAGGAATGGCATTGACTCCTCGTGGCTGGTACGTTCTTTGAGCCGAGTTATATTTGCCTCGAGCATGATAAGCTGGAGAACCGGCGTTCATAGGTCCTCGACAAAAGATCGAGTAAACAAGAGGTCAAGATTTATACTACATAAATGCAAATAAAATAGCAAAGTGATTATTCCACATGATAGTATTTGAACCAAACCTTAAGCTGGTACATCAAAATTACTGCTATTAGAACAACATTCCAAACCAGACCTACTATATAACCTCATGTTAAAGTGCCACAATTTGTTTTTGCACTAGCTTCTCCGAAAAATACATCTATTCGGCCTCAAAATTTAACTGAGAGGACAAACTTAAAATGAGCAGCATCGCTGATGTTGATCTAATCTGGATTAATTTTCTTTCTTTTCAATACGTTTCCCCTCAATTTATACAAACAGAGCCATATGTCCTACATAAATGAGAGCAAAGATATGAGAACATGGTCAAGACCCTTTGGCAGCATCAGTAGCAATCAGCTTTTGTTTTGCCACATACTATCCTGGTTATCACAAAACAACTTCATATGTTGATCCCCTTCCCTATGTTGACAAGAATGTATTGTTAAGTGAGTTAACCTTTTCTTTTTCGATATTTTTGCTTTTTGAGTAAATGATTAAGTTGCTACGTGAACTAAATTTTTTTCTCATTTTTTTGAAGTTACAAATGGAGTCTTGTTTTTCCCGGGGGGGTATTTCGGATGACTCACACCCTCCATCCTCTACTTATATGCCTCAATTACATTGATCTATGTCCATCCAAGTATTCTTGCCCTTACGCTATAGGTCAAGCACAACCTCCTCCTTATCAAGAAAAAAAGGACTTATCAAAAAAAATCAGTCAAGCACAACCTCCTGAGTTCTAGGTTCAAGCAACATCATACCACTTCATCCCTTTCACTCTTCAACATAATATCTATAGTCATAGCTTGAAAATGTAAAAGAGGGTCCTTTATCCAAAAAAAAAAAGAGAGAGAGAAAGTAAAAGAGGGGTTTTAAGACTGTTCTTAAACTTCCTTTCTTTGGGAGTAGGATCTTGTACCTTATTTGTGTAATCTAGAGTTACCATTATCCAATATATCCGCGACAAACTATGAAATACAATACAAATTTAAAATGCTAAGCTTCTGGATGTTAGGGAACAATACCCAGACGGTGTTTGCAAGTCCATTTATTTTAAAAAATGACTATCAGATTTTAAAGTAGTATGTGGAATCCTAAATTGAGGTACTCAAATTGTTACATTCACTTTTATGAATTAGTATAAGCAACTTTTCTATCTAAATCCAACACAACTAAAGAAGAAAGTGATTCCAATAACCTTTTTATAATGATTGCACTTTTTAAAGTATTAAATTCTCTTTAACTAGAAAAATATTTTCTTAATTCTTACTAAACTTTCTTGAAGTATATTAACATGTGATCTTGATAAACTCATCATAAAACTTCAGTGAAATTAAGATACTATTATACTCTTCCATAAATAACTAAAATTATATTAAAAAAGAAACATGCTATATCCATCTCAATATTTGACCTACTTACTATTTAACTCATCCCAAAAAACTAACCTTTTCCTTTAAATGGGAAAAACCTTTTGGGTGATAAGTAAAGGAATTAAATATGTAACTAGGTAAAGACTAGAAGCTTCAGAAAGCTATAATGACATATAAAGACTGTCGCTTTATATTATTTTGAATTTGATGTAGCATCTTTATACCCGTTCACATTTTTAAACTTCTAGTTTAACATAACAACAGGAACTCAAGTGTAACAATTCATACAAACTTTCTTCTTTTATCCTTGGAGGTCAACCTTGGACGGTTATCTGGGATAGAGGGAGTAATAGATAGAACAATATGCAGTGAGAGTCAAATAGATTAATAAGCCTTAACTCAGGTTTGCCTACAATTACTCTGCAGCATAGCATCTAAATTGCCATCTCAGATATCATCACAGACAGCGTTTTTTTATCAAGTGACTCCACTACTTGCCTAACATACTTTAGCAACTTAGATAATTTAATCCCCTTATTACCATATGGTTTATGCAACAAAAAAAATCGGGTTTGATGACTGCTGCTTTTTCTAAAAGGTATTTTCATAGTCAACACGTTTGTATTTCTTTTGGCAAATTCAATTGCTTTTCTTCCAAAAAAGATACCCAACCTTTTGACATATCAGTATCTCTCTTTCAATTCAAACCGAACAAAGAAAACCAAAAACAGTTGAAGACTCGACCTTGCCAAATAGAACCTAATTGAGTCAGTTTGGGATCTTGAAAAGGCATTACATTCTACAGTTACAAACTAGTAAGAACTTAACTCAAAGATGTGGATTCTCTCCATGGCTTTGGAATAACAACAAAAAAACAACTATTCATCAACTCCAAACTAGTTGGGGTCAGCATATGAATCCGCAATATCCATTCTGCTCCATCCGCCCTCTCTTACTCCAATACTTTCTCTCAATGGCTCTCATTAACCTAAAATCTATTTAAGTTCAACAAGATAAATAGCACCTAAAGCACCTTGTACTTACAAAAGAAACACAACAATCCACAAAGTAATAGCAAAAGTACCTATATAAAGGAAAATAAGAAAAACAAACTTCAAGAAAGAACATGTAATTACTTGGTGGCGTGTTACATGATTGTTGAACCTGAGGGCTGAGGTTGTTGGCAGAAAAAGAATGGGGTCAGTGTAGTAGTCAAATCTAGGCCTTGGCTCATCCTGCCCAGAGGAACCTGAAGGAGTTTCAATAAATGGATTGGTAAGGCCATGATCAAGGGGTGCCCCTATAGAATTTTATTCTTCAGTGTTATCTCCAGCCTCTGCAGCTTCTTCTCGAATTGCTTTCAGCCTCTCCTTTCTCTTTTCTGATTCCTCCATTCTTTATATCTGAGTTCTAATCAAGAATCCAATCGAAACTATCCCTTAACAAAGAAAGTATAAAATTTTTCCAAAAAAGATACAACTTTCAGCCAAATAGGACAAGTGGGTGTGTGAATATGCACATCTATATGTATACAAAGATAAAAAGATTCAATCCAAACTATCCCTTAACAATACAAAAATCCAACTTTTAGCCAAATAGGGTTACTGGGTGTGTGAATATGCACATCTATATGTATATCCAGATAAAAAGGATCCAATCCAAACTATCCCTTAACAAAAAATACAAAAATTTCCAAAAAGATCCAATTTTTAGCCAAATAGGACTAGTGGGTATGTGAATATGCACAATTATATGTATACCCAGATAAAAAAGATTCAATCCAAACTATCCCTTAACAAAAAAATTCAAAAAATTCCATAAAAGATCAAACTTTTAGCCAAAAAGGGCTAATGGGTGTGTAAACCCAGATAAAAAAGATTCATTTTTTAACCAAATAAGGCAAGTGGGTGTATGTATATGTACATATATTTTGTATATGGTGGCCTTTGGGGTTTATGCTTGGAGGGAGAACTATAATTATATGTGAATAAAGTTTTAAAATTGAGTAGGAGCTCAATTTTTTTTTTTTATGAGTTTTGACTCATTTTCAAACTCTTTCAAGTTTTAAGTTTTATATTTTGGCCCCACCAATATAAAGTCCTAATTTATCTTAAAGGGTAAAAAAAAACGTGCTAACATTTCCTCTAGCCCATCGACTGCGCTTCATTGTTGCTTCTTTCTTCTTTTTCTTGCTTATTTATTCATTGTTGCTGCTTTTCCTCCTCCTTGCTTCTTCTTCGTCCACTGCCATTGTTCTCTTCTTCCTCCCCTAAAGCGTTATTCTTCATTTAGAAAAAAATAGAATCCACCCGATTTACTTAATTTTTGGACTGAATTTGGTTCGTGGAGCACTGGGCATTACTTCATTGGTGATTTTCGCTCATTTGATAAGTAAAACAATGCTTTTTTGTTTCAATAATTCATCTGGGTATAACTGCTGATTTTCAAACAATTTATAGCAACAAATTTAGTTGATGCAACAAGTGCTAAAGCTATTGTATCAGCTATTGCAACAGCGGTTGTAGTTACTGCAACAATTACAATAGATTATGCAGTTGTTGCAACAACTGCATAATCTGTTGGACATTTTCTACATGCTTTGGATGAATCAGAAGCTTATTCCAACAGATTAGTGAGTTGTTGCAACAATTGATAATCCATTGCAACAAGTAGCTTAGTTGTTGCAACAACTCACTAATCTGTTGAAAAAAGCTTCAACTGTTTGGGTTCTGGTTCATCTAAACATTGTAGAAGATGTCCAACATATTAGTGAGTTGTTGCAACAACTCACTAATATGTTGGAACAAGCTTCTGTTTCGTCCAAACATTACAGAAGATGTCCAACAAATTAGTGAGTTGTTGCAACCATTGGTAATCTGTTGCAACAAGTAGGTTAGTTGTTGCAACAACTCACTAATCTTCTCGACATCTTCTGCAATGTTTAGATGAACTAGAATCCAAGAAACTGAAGTTGCCTTCAACAGATTAGTAAGTTATTGCAATAACTAAGCTACTTGTTGCAATAGATTACCAACTGTTGCAACAACTCACTAATCTATTGGATGCAGCTTCTACAACTGCTTCATTTTGTTATAATTTGGTATGCACTGTCATGATTAATTTTTTTTAAATAAAATATCTTCAGGTTCCTCGAACATCATTGATGGGGGATTCAATAACAATAGGGGTTTATTGCCATAGTGAATGGGTCGAGAACAATAATTGATTTATTTGGTATTAGAAGGGTGTTGCAGTATCTGTAGAGACGATAGCGACGAGTGTCCAAAGAGATGTCGTGTATGATGATTTTGTGAACATAATCATCGCCTATTGTGAATTAAATTATGAATCGAAAGATCTTGTCATCAGTTACATGCACAACTCTTTTGAAAAGCATATGGTAGCTCCATTTAAGATAATCAGTCAGGTTCGTTTGCGTGCTTATTTGAATAATGAAGCTAGGCCCATTTAAGGGTTTACATGGTTGGAAGCCAGTAGTGAACCACAATTTAGATTAGGACCAACAAGATATGTTAAATGATGAATTAGATGGGGGTGGATATGAATATTACAAATAATGGAATTGGGAGTGACCAGATTCTTATACCCAAAGTTGCGAGCAATACATCGAGCACTACACAATCAACACAATACAACCATGTTCAAGAAGATGAAACAGATTTTTATAAAGGAATGTCATTTAAGAACAAAGAAGTACTAGCAACTTCGTTGAAACTTTCTTGCGCGAAGAAGGATTTTAGACTCAAGAAGGTGATTAATTTGCGTACTGTGTATTGTTTTCGATGTGCACATCTGGAGTGCAAGTGGTGGCTGAGGGCTGTAAAGCTTATAAGTTCTGACAGATTCTATTTCAGAACCTACGTAAAGTATCACACGTGTGGTTTTGAGCATTTTACGAGCCATAATTCAGACGCCACAGCGAAAGGGATCAGTAAATACTTCAAAGATAGGTTTACAAATGGTAAAGGCCCCTCTACAAAAGATATGAGTCATTCAATGTGTACAGAATTGGGTTGTAAGATTAGTTATTGGAAAGTTTGGAAGGGCATGGAGATTGCAAAGGCTCTGGATAGGGGGACACATGAGCACATGTATGCAGTGCTTGATGCGTACTGTTATATGCTTCGGTATGTAAATCCAAGAAGTAAGACATCATTGAAGGTTGATGAAAATGGGAAGTTCAAGTACCTTTTTGTAGCCTATGCTTCTTGGATGCTTGATTTTGCACAAATGAGAAAAGTTATAGCTGTCGATGGGACATTCTTGAGGAGTACGTACGAAGGAGTGTTGTTGTCGGTTGTGGCATAGGATGCGGATAATCATATTTTTCCGATGGCATTTTGTGTAGTGGACAAAGAGTGTGATGCCTCGTACAAATATTTCTTTGAACAAATGAGAAGTTATGTAGATGATACCCCTGAGTTGTGCATAATTTCCGATAGCCATCCAAATATCAAAAAAGTGATTTCGATTGTCTACCCTACAACTCATTATGGTTGTTGTATGAGACACATTGGGAAAAAATATATGAATCACCTTTCTCAATGATAAGGCCATGTCTCATTTTTATAAAGCAGCAAAAGCGTACAAGATAGATGTGTTCAATGACAATTTCAATCAAATCAGAGATATGATACTTGGGGCCGTCGAACATCTTGAGCGTGTTGGATTCCACAGATGGAACATGGAATTATGCTTGGGAAACAAGTATATTTACACCTTACTGTTGTGTTTTTTAATTTGTATATTAATTAATTTTCAAATTTTTAGAATAATTAATTATTTATTTTAACAGGTATAATATTATGACGACTAATATTGTTGAGTTGGTGAACGCAATGTTCAATGTTGAAAGAGAATTTTTTATTACTGCTTTATTTGATTCCATCAACATTAGGTTTGCAGAAAAATTTCATGAGAGGCGTATGGAGTTCATCGCTCACCAACCATCTTTGTTCCTTCAATGGAAAAAAAAATCAAAGTATGTCAACCTGAGGAACAAGTTATTGGCCCATCAAATTACCAATTATAGGTTCAGCGTCACCGGTCGTGGTGAAGTTGCAATGGTGAATCTTCAAATGAGATCTTATACTTGTATAATTTTTACTTGGACAAGATACCGTATCCACATGCTATGGCAACACTCAGAGTCCATTATGGTGAAGACTTTGAAAGGCGAATTTATGAGTACTCATCTCCATATTATACGGTGGAGAAATACATAATTGCATATTGTGAGGAAATTCATCCTGTGCCTTCTAAAGAATCTTGGGATGTTCCTTTGGAGATTTTAGAGAGAGAAATACCTCCTCTATATGTTGACCCGAGCAAATTGGGAAGTAGGCGGACAAAGAGGAGGCGTGGAATCGGGGAATCATTTCCAATGAGAAAAAACAAATGCTCCATATGCAAAACAGCTGGCCACAAAAAAACTACATGCCCATCCCGAATTGCTCCATAGTTGTTAATCTTGCACTATCTTGTAATAGTAATTACTCTTGTTGATGTTTGTGAACTTGAGTTTTTAAGACATTTTAATTCCGTTCTTTCTTGTAATGGTAAACTCTGTTGTCGGTGCTTGTGAACCTGATTTATAATAGATGTTGATCTTGTTTAAATCACAAATGTATGTTCTGTTGACATTTCTGTTGTTAATGAATTGCTGAATAATTTCCAACAAGTAAGTAATCTGTTGCAACAACTTTATTACTTGTTGGTGTTATTCCAACAAGTGACATGCCTTGTTGGAACAACTAGTAAGTTGTTGAGCATATTACATTAAATGAGAGTTTTTAAGTTGTACCAAATTTGTTCAACAACTAAGTTACTTATTGGGGTTTATCCAACAAGTGACACAACTTGTTACAACAACTGGATTTGTTGTTTGAGTTTTTCCAATAAGTGGAACGATTTGTTGAAGCAACTTGGTAAGTTGTTGTATTTTATTCAACAAGTGATATGACTTGTTCGACAGCTAAGTTACTTGTTGTAACAAATTTGGTATTTGTTGCAACAGATTCTACTTGATTCACCCATTTTTAGTGATCAAATGGAATCAATGATATTTAGTGATAAATAACAGAAATCAATGGTATTTAGTGCTAAACAATTAAAATCAATGATACGTAATCAATATGATGGTATTTTGAGTCAAATCGGATGATCAACTACATGACTATGCACTAAAACGAGTGATCATAAAAGTGATTTGATGTGAAATACTTGATTCACTCAAATTTAGTGATAAATAATAGAAATCAATGGTCTTTAGTGATAAACAATTGAAATCAATGGTCTTTAGTGATAAACAATTGAAATCAATGATACTTAATCAATATGATGGTATTTTGAGTCAGGGCGGATGATCAACTATATGACTATGCACTAAAATGAGTGATCATAAGAGTGATTTGATGTGAAATACTTCATTCACCCAAATTTAGTGATAAACAATATAAATCAATGGTCTTTAGTGATAAACAATTGAAATCAATGATACTTAATCAATATGATGGTATTTTGAGTTATGACGAATGATTAACTACATGACTATGCACTAAAACAAGTGATCATACGAGTGATTTGATGTGAAATACTTGATTCACTCAAATTTAGTGATAAATAATTGAAATTAATGGTATTTAGTGACCAACAGAGTGAAAATGTTACAACAACTAAGTACATTGTCGCAACAGTTTAGTCACATGTTGCAATTACTACGGTATTTGTTGTAATAGACTTCCTACTTGTTGAAACAAGTGCAACATAAGTTGATTTTGTTGCAACAACTGTTACATCTATTGCAACAAAATAGCCAGTTGCTGCATCGATTTTATAAGTTGTTACTTAACATAATGCATCAGATAGAAAATTTGTTGTAACAACTTTATACACATGTTGCAACATCTGCAACAGTTGCAGATGTTGTTGCAGCAGATAACGAATATGTTGCAATAACTTTCCTCATCTGTTGCAACAAATTCAACAATGGTTTAATTTTTACCAAATGATTAGTAATCTGTTGCAACAGATTAGTAACTTATTTGAAACTATTGAAACAACTTATTAACATATTGATTCAGAGGTTGTACTAGTACTGAACACCAACCATACATTTGTAAATAAATAATAAAATTACATAATTCATCAACATCACATGATTCATCAATGATAAAAAAGTAGAAACTTAAAGAAATTGTTCAACAACCCAAAAACCACAAATCTTAAATAATTATTCAACAACTCAAATTCAAGGCTCCAACACCTTATCAACTATACCTAATGTCCATCTCTATTGCATTTTTGCCAGTACATTGTCGTTCAATAGAGTCGTCGACATTGTCATACAAGTGCCGATAAGCAACTGCTCCATGAATGCAAGAGAATACGAATCATATGCCTTGTTAGAGACATTACGGGGCATATTCTTTTTTTGATCAAACTCTCACGGTTCGTTGAGCAGCTTTTTAGGCAAATGTCTAAACAAGCCACTTTGATTCAGCAACTTGGGCCACAATTCTAACATGAGTTGCATGTGACAGAAGAAGGCATCATCTTCATAACAAACAAACATTACAGTCATATACATTTATCATTCTCTCATCAATCTTGAGCTTGAGAGTGACAAAATGGTTGACATTTACATTCATGATCATTATGACCCATTTTGCACCAACCCATGGCCGGCCAACTAGGATGGATTTATCGCCCCAACAATACTTGATTGTATCCTCATTCCACACAAATGAAGCAAGATTAATTGTAGAAGTTGAGGTCTAAGATTATATCCCTGGAATGTAGTGCTCCGAGAAATCGATTTGTCTTTGACGCATTAGGAGCATGATTTCATCTACATACTGCAATATAAAAACTAAAATAATCAGTCACTAGTTGCAAGAACAGATGAGTAAAAATGTAAAAACACAGTGAGCAGCTACAACAACTTACACATCTATTACAACAGATCAAGGATTTATTACAACAAATGTGTAAGTTGTTGCAACAACTGAATGATCTGTTCATCTGCTGCAATAGATACCTCAAGTATTTTTCCGAGACTTACATTGTCCAGCCACCACTTATCTATGGTTGTCATTTTCTTGAAGTCATCGAGGCCAAATGAATGCATTGAGTACTGCTCAGGCTTCATTTTGGAACTAATTTTGGCAGTAACCCTTTTCTTCTCTTGGGCATTCACGACCTTGTAAATATCTACGTATTTTAATATAATTGGCACAACATTAGTAGGTGGAGGTTGATGAGTATTCTTTTAGGCAGATTTTCTTGAGCTAATATTGGCAAGTGCCTTTGTAATTGCTCTCCAATTCTTCCTAAACTCAATAGGAGTATAAGGCTCTAAAAGCCGCTTAGACAGATTGACACCCCTCTTAGATATCAACTTATGGATGAGAGTATTATTGTCTATTTGAGCCTTGCTCAACTCCTCAATCTTCTTAATCAACTCATTCATTCTCTTCTTGCACGTTTCGCATTGACAAGCACATGAAGGCACACTAGAGGTACCGACCCCAACATAAGAAAATCTACTACTAAGCAGAGTATATCCACCAACTCCACCACTAAATCCACCATGAAAATCATCATCATCTCTAGCACCATCACCATATGTCACAACATCATCAACCCCACCACCACCACCTACATCAACACCTACAACATCACCAACACCAGCATCGTCAACAACACCACCATCACCACCAGCACCATCAACATCACTTGATTCCCTTGTGATAGTTGTCACTCCATCCAATTCTACTTTGAACTGATCAATCAAAGCATTAGACTCAGATTCTAAGGTCACAAAAAAGCAAGGAATGACATTAATAACTTTCCAACTATCGGGACAAGCCACAAGTGCACAACCTACAATAAGAAAATATATATATCAAAATATTGCCAAATTATGAAAAGCAACTCATAATTAAAAGAAGTTATCAGATATGTTGCATCATGTGTCAATTTTTGTTGGACATTGTCCAACAAATTGAGAGGTTATTGCAACATATTTGTTACTTATTGTAAAAAAATAGTTACATGTAGCTGTGAAACATTCAGAAGTCAACAAATTAACAAATACTGCAATATGTTGCAACAGATGTCATACTTGTTGGACATTGTCCAACAGATGCAGAAATGTTTGCAACAAATTCAGAGGTTGTTGCAGAAGATTATACAAGTCGTTGCAACAACTAGTTATATGTTTTAAAATATTCATGGCTATAGAAGTTTATTCTATATAAATGTATTACTGAGGCTTACTGCATCCATAGGGAGTTAAAAAGATCAACCCTCAACTTAGTATTGCTCTTGGCAGTCATCCATCTAAAAATCCTTGGACAAAAAAGTTCTTTGGAGTAGTCCTTCACTTGATGCCGAATGTGAGGAATGACTTCAAATGCCCAAGCCTAGAAAAAATATGCCAGTAAAAATCAGAATAATGATTAAAATGCAAAAAAGATAAAAGATAAAACATTGAAGAAGTTTACCATGAAAGCCCAAGGAAAACCATATTGGTTGACCGTCTTCACAGTTGACTTCAATCATTCAACAAATATTCAACAGTCAACCTATAGCTTTCAAAACCTCATGGGTAGTTGTTGAATGTCTCCCAGTCCTCTACAAATTTAAACAAACCAAGTGGTTTATTAAGATTTGTGTCTCTTTCCTAAAGAATACTTGGAGAAACCAAACTAAGCAAATAAACCTCTTGTGCTTTCTGGACATAGTTCTAGACTTCAAATGTTCAAGCAAATTCTTCTCTTTGCAGCTCTTTCCCACTAAGTCCAACAAATCAACATTCTTCTTCTTACATTTTGCACCATTTCATTTCTTGGCTGGTTCCAGCTTGATGTCAGGGCTGTCTTCTTTAATGTAATAGTAGGAATATGCTCAGGAGGAGGATAACATCTCAAGCTCGTAACTATAGCAAACTCCTTCATGTCAAAATAAACCGGCATGTCACAAAAAATTATCCAAACATCATTATTTGAGGTACAAATAATCCTACATTTCATAAGCTCATACACTATTTTCATTGGAAACCGTGCAACGATTCCTACTGGCAGCTCTAAGAAATACCCAAAACAGCTTGCCCTAAAAAAATCTTTCAACTCGAATTCTTTAAGTGTGCCCCTAAAGACGTCAAAACTTTTTCTCATGCCTGATTTGACTACAATATCACCGGTCAAATCATTATGGTCATCCAACGACGTCCTAGCGCCGGACTTGGCAATACTAAAACTTCTTACTACATCTTCAGTGGAATGCCTCTTAGAATCTACACCAACACTAGAATACTCAACAACATTGACATCTACATTATGTCAGTTTTTTATCTTATTTCAAGTAGGATCGTAGACCTTTCATTTGTATTTTCTTCTTCCTCTTCTTCATTACTCTTTTCAGCAGTTTCTACATCTTCTTCATTTTCTTGCTATTATTCATCTACCTTATCTTCTTCATCATTCTCTTTATCTTTCTTATCTTCTTCATCTACCTTATCTTCTTCTTCATTCTCTACATCTTCCTTAGCTTCTTCATCTTCCTTATTTACTTCATTTTCATTAGTTTTATCTCCTGATTCTTAGCCATCTTCAGAATGTTCAGTATGGCCATCTCCAGACACTTTTATTTCAGAGGTTCTCTTGGACTCTATGCCCTCCTCTCTGTTAGAAGATCGTGGTTCATTTTGACTATTGGTTGATTGTACATTTGTTGATTCTGAAATAGCTTGTTCAACAAGCTCTTCTAATGGTGTTTGACCCTTTGGTCATTTACTTCTTCTAAATTGATCAGTTGATATAACTCATTTTCTTTTGATTTTTGCCATTTTATCTGCACACAAAAGATAAACTAAAACAATTTCAATTGATTTGTGCATCATTTAGAGTAAACAGGAAAAAAGAACTGCATCAGTTTATCAAACAAAATACAACAAGTAATCAAATTTTCCAACAACTATAGAATCTGTTGCAATAATTGATAAATTTGTTGCAATAACTTGGTGAGTTGTTGCAACAACTGAGGAAGTTGTTGCAATAGATGCTTCAGCTGTTGGAAAAAATAAAACAATAGCAATACCTTAGCATCAACCTTAACAACTGTTTTGATTTTTTATAACAGATTGTGAATTTGTTGCAACAACTTCTTTAGTTGCTACAAAAATCTCAGAAGCTGTTTTGATTTTTTTCCAACAACTAATAAAATCCAAACTTTTTCTAAACCATACCATACCAGGACAACACCACCACCACCAACAACAAAAACATCTATTTCACTATAAACACACAACCAACCATCACAAGTTAAACAAAATACACAAAATAGTGGTTTTAAGCATGCAACCTCAACAAATGTTTGCAACTGTCAAACATGCGATGAAGTTGCTGCAACAGCTTACTCATCTGTTGGAAAAAATCAACAAAATTGAAAGCCCTTTTTTCAAAACCCTAAGGAGAATAAGAACAAAAACAACACCAAAAATCATAATTTCACAACCACATATGCTATTTACAAACACACAAACCCCAACAAGTGAAATAAATACCCAAATAAGAGTTTTTCAAGCATGGAACAACAAAATAAACAAAAAGACAAACCCATGTTCTTCTAATTCTCTAACCAAAATAATCATTTTTCACACTTTGATTTCAAAACACTAACTTTTTCCCTTCATTCACTGATGAACAATAGTGAAGGAGAATGGAGAAAATTGTTACCTGAGAAGTTGCAGACAACAACGAGGAGAGACAATGACGACAACAACAAAAATCGCAGCAAGAACGACAAGAGAATAAGAGAAAAGAGAAGAGGAGCGGTTGGGATTAGAGATGGCACTGGATCCTGGACCCGGTGGATCCAGATCTATTTTATAGGATATGGATCTTTAAAATTTGGACCCGACGGATCCGGATCGGATCCGGATCCGTTTATGACGGATCAGATATGGATATGGATCTTGTATTTGAGATCCGTATCCGGTCTAGATCCGACCCGTGTATCCATTTTTTTATTAAATATATTCATAACCTAGAATGTAATTTTATAAGTATTTTCTTAAAATTCTAAGCACATCCTTGCAAGTTTAATTCTCAAAACAAGTTTAATTTATCCCCGCGTTAACTCAAAAACCAAAAAAATAAAGAGGTAACTTCGATAATAAAATCAATGTTATATTAGTGAATGACTAACATCTCCATATAAAAGTAGTTAAAATTATATTCACTTCATTTGTGAAGATTTCAAGCACATGCAAGTTCTGCATTGTGGAAATACTAGTCATCATTTTTCACAACTATTGTATTGTCCAACATTTTCAATTAATAGCTCACAATCAAAACGAGACAACGAACAAAATATCTCATATGGAAATATCAAAATTGAAACACAGTAAACTGTTAGCTAAGCAGTTACATTTTTAGCAAGGCAAATTTTTTTACATGTGGATCCAGATCCGATCCGTGGACCCGGCGGATCCGAATTTGGATATGATTTTTATGAACCCGATTGATCTGGATCTGGATCTAGTAGGATCCGGTCCAGATCCGATCCGTTGCCATCCCTAGTTGGGATGTTCGTATGAAGTGATGAGAGGAGAAATGAGAAATGAGAAATGAGATTTGAAATAGTGGGGTCGTGGGTTTAATATGAGGTGTTTTTATATTTTGTAAAAGGTTAATAAATTTTAAAAATTATACTTTAAATTCCAATTAACTTAATCAAGTTTTTAAGTGGACTTTGACCTTGGATGGTTAAAGTTATCACCTTTCCTTTTGTAATTAGTAGGCTTGAAAGACCCTTAGTTAAATTTTCTCGGGTTTGGAGGGTCTGCTTGTATCCTTGCTGAAATTTTGAAGGTGCAAGTGGAGAACAAGTTCTTATTCCTAGAATCCAAAGGGCTTTTATGTTTACTGTCATTTAATTTCAACTTTTACCCTTTAAGATAATGAGAATCACAATTCTATCACCTTGTTCCTTCAAGTTAGCTCAAAAGTTTGACGGGTATTTATGGAATTTCATAGAGAATAAATGCCATATTCAGTTTTTCTTGTATAAATATTCGTTTTCTACACTATCTCACTTCTTTGGGTTTTGGGTATCAAAATGGCGAACAATGAAAGCTTCCAAGGTATGTGTTTATCTCCTCTATTTTCCCTTATTATTCTTTTATATCTGTTAGATTTTCTTGTAATTTTTTTACTTTGACTAGTATAAATTGAATTCAGTGCTTGATATGAAATTCAAGAGGGAAAAGCCTCAGATTGTTATTTGCAAGTTTTTTTTTTTTTTGAGTTTTATGTGCTTGGAGAATTTCGTATATCAAAGAAATTGTAGTTTTTGATGAAATTTTTTGTTAAGAAAGAGCAAGGAGGAAAAAAGATGAAATCTTTGGCGTGGGGAAAAATTCTAGGTTTTTAAGGGGTCGTTTGGTTGGTAACAAGTTATTCCGAGATTAGTTATTCCACCCTCCCACCTGAATAAGAATAACACTACAAGGATTAGTTATACCACAATTTTTTTTCCAACCAAACATGGAATAAACTCATCTTAAATTTAGTCCGTGGATTAAATATCCTTTATCCCTCATACCAAATGAGCCCTAAGTTCTAAAAGAAGATAACTTTGGCTAATACATTTAGGTTTAATGAGTAGTTGAGGTATATGGCGATTTGATGTTTGGTTTGCCTCTTTAGCCGTAGCAGTTTTGAGCTGTATTTGTAGTTTATAAAGCTTTTATACTTAATCAGAAAACAAAAAGGTATATAGATCTTTTAAGGGGTCGGTTGGTTCAAAATCAGGTTATCCTGGAATTGAGTATATATCGGAAACAACCTCTCTATCCCACCAAGGTAGAGTTAAGGTCTGCGTACATCCTACCCTCCCCAGACCCACTTTGTGGGATTACACTAGGTATGTTGTTGTTGTTGTTGCATGTCTTACATTTTAAATGGGTTAGATAATCCCATGATTATTTTATACAAATTATCTTGGTTTAGCTAACACTCTCAACCAAACCCAGGATAGATTTAATCCCAAGTTTTATACGGGGATAACTCACTTAATCCCTCCAACCAAACGGCCCCTAGCCCATTGGGGAAGTCTAAGTATGTAGCTCTATAGTATGGATGTTTGAGTAGCATTTTCCACTGGTTACGTCATTCTTTTTTACCTTTTTTTATTTTTCGGTAAAGACCTTAATGTATTTCGTGTTAAGCTTGTATTTCTTCCTTCCTTTTTACCCTTTCTGTCGATGAAGATAAGGATGCTACTATATTGATTTGGACCTGTGAGGCTGTTTCCTTCTTGTTTTTTAAAAATGTATAGGTTTTATTCATATAAAGTTCTATCACTAAGACAGTGCTGAATGTTACATCTGCCAGATAGTATAATTAAGCTCAACCCTGCAATGAATTTATAAATGCTAATGGTCTCCCTTCATTATACATATCATCCAGATTACACCATGTAGCCAAGTTACATAAACATATAAATTTCAGCATCTGCATTGGAATTTCTTTGACCTCATAACACCTCGAGCTTCTATCCTGCCATGTAGTCCAACACATAAAACAAGGAAAAGTCCTCCATGTCGTTTTCATCTTCCTATTTCCTTTGAAATACATCCAGCTGCTGATGAGATCTTTAATTGTTGCTGGAATGACCCATTGGATCCCAAAGATGCTTTAAAAAAGAGATGCCAAACTCACAGTGCAGTCCATAGCAAAGAACCCTCATTTTCAGCATGATACCAGACTTAATTCTTACATCTAGGGTGTGTTTGGTATGAAGGAAAATATTTTCCTAGAAAATGTTTTCTTGTAAAACAAGTGGGTTTCTTACTTCTTTTCTTGTGTTTGGTAAGTAAGCAAGAAAATATTGTCCCAAGAACATCTATATGTATCTAGCCCAACACTATGGGGGTGGGATGGGGTGGGGGTGGGAGTGGGGGTGGCGGGGCTGGTATGGTCAAGGGTTGGAGGGTTGGGTGGGTGGGGACTGGGGAGGAGACGTGAACTTGGAATGTCATAAGAACTTGTTTTTCTACTTCCATTAGGGAAGTCATTTTCCTCATTTGTAAGGAACTTGTTTTCCTAGAGAAAATGTTTTCCCCCATACCAAACACACCTTTAGTGTACACTGTTTGCGATTGCTTGAGTTCGCATTCCAGCTCTGTAGCAGTCAGCTAGAGTTTTCTCTTGTAGCAGGAGGTACATATGCTGCCTTTGATTAATTAATTTGTTTGAATAAGATTTCTGATGAGAAGGGATTTAAGGGATGTACCTTTGACCTTTATTTTCAGACCCCACTTGAGGGATTACACTGAGTATGTTGATATGTACCTTTGCCCTTTATTTAGGAGGCCATGTTCAATAGATTTGATACATATATCCCTTCCTTGACTGAATTGGTGAAACTGAGTAATATAAAAGATTGGAGTATTCATACATATGTACACCATTATAGCAATTTTGTGCCAAAGATTCAACAATGGGTATTAGCATAGTTTTTTTTTCACTTGTCACCTTACTGCTTTTAAGTTGTCTTTCTTGCTTATTGCTTTTGTCTCGTCTTATTGCTTGTTTTATTAACAGCGATGGTCACTTACTTTTAAACATATTACAGGTGTGTCAACTTGTTATGTTTTCAAAAGCCAATTGCAAGAGTATGCCCAGAAAGTTGGACTTCCTACCCCTGTTTATGAGACTATCAAGGAAGGCCCTTCTCACGAGCCGACATTTAGGTCAACAGTGATCGTGAATGATATCAGATATGATTCTCTACCTGGATTTTTCAATCGCAAGGCAGCAGAGCAATCAGCCGCTGAAGTCGCACTCATGAAACTTGTAGACTCCGGGTTAATGACAAACGTTTCTCAGCCAGTGGTAATTCTGCTTTATCCTTCCTCACTTGGAGACAAAACAAATTGTGCTTCTGCGCATTATGATCTAACTGTTCCTGTATTCTGACCAGAAGCCACAGTTCAGATCTAGCTTGTACAAATACACGTGGGGGATAGGGAGGGGATAATTTGATTAATTTCTAGATTTTTGGATAAGATAAGAACAAGATTTAAAGTGAAGTATAAAGTGTAGATACGATTTCGGCAAGTAGATAAGATTAAATGTGGATATGATTTTGACGAGTACATAAAAAAATCCCCGTAAAGGGTGGCTGGGAAGAGTTTTGGTTTGGATGATTTTACAAATGGGCAGATCTTAATCATTACTATAGAACTCAGTCTAGTGAAGTTCTCGATCAGCTGTCTGTTATTCCTTATTAAGAAAATGGCAATCATTTATTTACTATTTCTTTGAAGAATAACATTGGCCATTGTAATCTCCTATGCCAAAGTTACCTACAAAATTTGCATCTTCCGGGTAACTTCTTCCATTTGTGAATTCCAGTCCGCGGTGGCGGAGGACTTCTTTACTCTTGCATTTTTTTCAAACTGTTCTGAAAAATGATTTTCTTGAGGTGAGGGCCTATCGGAAATAACCTCTCTACCGCTCAAAGGTAGGGGTAAGTTTTGCGTACACCCCACTGGATGTGTTGTTCTTGATGGCGGAGGGCTTCACTATGATGGCCAGCATCTCTTCATGCCAATACTTACCCTAGACCAGTTCTTAATGATCTTTGTGCTTAGTTGAATGTATAAATTCCCCATATTGTGGTGGAATGCCTTATTTGTCATTTTAGTCATCAAAGCTCCTTTCCCTCTCTCCCAGCAAGATATGACAGTTTAGTCTTTGAAGTCCTCTAATAACCTGCAGTAGGAGCTGGTGAGAAACATCGCACAGTGCATAAATATGGGAAATGTTTTTTATTCGCATTCATACTCCTTGATTTGAAACTGGGTTGTTGCTGTTATGGGTTGCACATTAGGAATAGCTAAAGTTTGACTTCCCCGGTTGTGTTAATTAGGTCCAAAATGCAATGAAGATATACTTTAGCATAACTACTCCTGACTACCTTTAGGGATTTATATGTTAGTTTGAAGTATGTTAGATTGCTTCCTTTTCTACGTACTAAGGTCTCATGTGGATCCACTCTATGAACCTGTATAAGTTTGTATAATGGAGTAACATTAGGTCTGTGAAGAAACTTTAGTTTTCTTATTTGTTAACTAGTGCCGTACTTTTGCTTGGTTGTTGTGCTGTTAACTTTCAATTTTTTGTGTTCTGGAAGTAATAAAACCTTTCTATTTTTCTTTATTTGGTTTATTTTTCAGCATGAAACAGGCTTGTGCAAAAATTTGTTGCAAGAGTATGCTCAGAAGATGAATTTTGCAATTCCACAATATGATTGCCGGAGGTATGATGTAGACAGCAAAATGATAACATTTACATGTACTGTTGAGGTAGGGGGAATGAAATATATTGGAGCGGCAGCTAGAACAAAGAAGGAAGCAGAGATCAAAGCTGCTAGAACTGCATTGTTGGCTGTTCAGTCTACTGGTTTGGGGCCCACCAATGATAATCCTAATGACTATTCTGCATACACTGTGATTCCATTGAAAAAGGTCACCGATTTAGGAATCAGCAACCAGGAGAGCGCAGCAGCTCTGAAACCAAAGAAAGCCAAATTCAAGAAAAGAAAGAGGAAGAATGGTTCAGATGCCAGTAATCGGGTCCGCACAAAGAATACTGGTGACAATCAAGCAGAACCCGAGTTACATGAAAATGCTGCTGTTACTACTCAAGGTACAGAATCTGGACCTGCTTCCTTTGCAGCCACTATGGATAATTTTATTCCATGCAACAATGGGAGTTCTGATGAGCAGAAAACAGCATTAATGGTGAACCAGAATGATTATGGAACTTCAAATCTTGGTATCAACTTTCAGTGTGGTGGAGGAGATATGATTGAGGGGAATGTCATTACTGATAGGTCAGCCATGTGCCAGGGAGACCTAAATGGTGGCACCAGTTGCTTGGAGCAGCAAATTGCATGTGCTATAGATGCAGATCAAGGCCTGGGTACAAATACGGAGGCAGAAATATCTTAACGTGTTTGTTTTTGCAGGGTTAACTGTATCAGTTGGGAACATGAACAATTAGATTATAGAGAATACACAGGACACTCAAAATTTTCGCGAGTAGGTTAAGCTTTTCATTTAAACATCCAGAGTATAAGGGTTGTTGATGGTGTGCTTTTGCCAGAGTAGTTATGACTTATATAGTTACTAATGCCAAATGTGTAGTGTAGTTGACACAGCCACAGGCGCTTGAATTAGTCTGTAACATTACCTGGTTTACTTCAATTGCTTGAACATTTGATTTGCCATTGATGAGGTAACATGTTGTGTGTCTTGAGTTATTATTATGCTAGTATCATTTACATTTTGAAGCAGCACCAGACATAGGAGCAGTTAGCAGTCATTACTTCATCTTGGGTTATGTGTTCTATTCTTTTTTATGTTCAATTTTATTTAGTTTTATGTTCCATTTATTTGAACCCCACATTCCAGGGAAAGGGGAAAAATAAAATAAAAGAAGCTCATGGTCCTTTGGACAAGAAACTTACAACAACAACAAACCCCGTGTGATCTTACAAAAATTCGCTACACCCATGAATATGAAGAAAAATAAGGCATTAAACGGTAGTAGTCAGTTATTTCTAAGTCAATACTTGGAGAGGGTAGAGAAAACTACAATTAGTAGTATTCCTTACAGCTATTCTCCAATCACCCGAAAGCAGCGGCGAGGCGGACATTTATTTTGCAGAAGAGAAAACTACAATTGTAAATACTAAACACCCAACATTGATCCTGGCGAGCATGGATCTCAACCCGGGTCTGGAGAGGGTTGGATGTATGCACACCCTACTCCTACCTTTGCGAGGTAGAGAGGTTGTTTCCGCTTTGGACAAAAAACTTGAGTACTCATTAACTGTCTCATTGCCATGACTTAATGGTTTTACTTTACCCCTGATCTTGAAACCTAAATCTTATACACACCCAACCTTTTCAAAGTGTGTCTAATGACAAACAACTCTGTTTTTGCTTTAAATTTTCACTCATGTTTCTTCAAGCTTTATATACATGAATTACCACAAAATGTTGAAGCTTCAAGATGGTTGATACGATTTATCTACTATGTCTTAATTGCATATAAAATCGTAATTCAAAATTTAAATTTATTTAGTCACTCGAGATCAAATTTTGACGGGGTTGTTTATTACTCAATAATTTTTAATAATTATTTTACTACTTTTCACTATATTTTGATATATAATCAAATTAGTTTGTCTTTTTTATGATGACACGTGTTCAAATGGCGAGGAAATCTCCATATTATTACCTCATAAATGTCATTTGGGGACGTCAATGAATTTAAATTATATGAATTGGTGGCATAAAAATACGTATACAATTAAATCATTTGGTATAACACGTTAAAGTATTATATTGATGATGTATTAAAACTATTGTGTGCATACCAAATAAACGCCATTGGACCAGATTGAGTAAATTACAAAATTATCCCTTATGTTTGAGGATAGGTTCAAAATAATCCCTTAAGTATGCACTGAACAATTTTGTTTCTTTAAGTTTGACAATAGTTAACACTTTTAGTTTTCATGAAATAGTAATAATTTATATTCATTAGATCTGATGAAGACAATAGAAAAAAAAATCCAACCGTAAACACCAAGTAAGTGCCATTAAATCCTAAAATATGCAACATAAAAACTACACTAGACACTAAAAAATATAAACCTCTTCTAGTTTTACTTGTCACATATTGACTTGACACGCTTATTAAAAACCCAAAAACAGAATGAAAAGTTTACCATATCACCCCTAATGCCTAATGATTGAAATCAATTAAAGCTTACTAAAATAATGTGCAACCAACTAATTAAGTAACGAGGTCCAACAATTCATATATTCCCCATAAAAAGACTAAAGAGTGGAGTCTTGAATTATTTTTTTTGGAAAATTTGACTTATTAATACGAAGGGTAAAATAGGAAAAAAATGATAAATTATCTCTTGATTTATTAAAATGGACAGATAAAATTAAAACCTATTTTTAGTATAGTAGACAAGTAAAAATGGATAAAGTGAGTAGGAGATTTTAACTCAAAAAGTTGCATCAAACTTAAAAAATAACTTTTTTCCATAGTTCCTATCAAATCTAACAAATAAAGTGGTCAGGTTAAAAATATTAATTTTTGATAAACTTCAAAGACCAAAACTATTTAATACATAGTTAAGGGACTATTTTGAAACTAATCTCAAACATAAAGGATGATATTTGTCATTTTCTCAGACCAGATCCATCAAGTATTAATGGTTCTAAAGTTCACAACACAGAGAGATCCCAAGATTTAAGATTAAACCCAAAACTAAAGTTTTGTCTTGTCTTTCATCTGTGAAAAAAAATGCACGGAAGACCACGCAAAGCTCCAACTTCAGAAGAGCAAGAAGCTTTTGCTATCAAAGCTTCCAAATTACGCTCTCTCCAATCACAATTTCTCCAATTTCATCACAGAAAAATGTAAATTTTTTGCCAACCTTTTGTATTTTATGTTCTTGATTTACAATGAAGATCAATTTGATGTTGGTTGTTAATTAGCTTTGTGGGTTTTGTTTCAGATATACAAAAGAAGCCTTAGATGTAAGTGCAAAGTTGTTAGAGTCAAATCCTGAGTATTATACTGCTTGGAATTACAGAAAACATGCTGTCCAACATAATTTGAATCTACCCGAGGTGGAGAACAATGAGGAGTCTATTAAATCAATTCTTGATGAAGAACTAAGATTGGTATGTTATTTTCTTGAATAAAAATGTTATATTTAGTTCACTTCCATAGTTTACTGGGTCCAAATGGGTCGGATTGGATATTGAGGAATCATATAGCCGACCCCTAGTAAAGGGCGGCCCGGTGCACTAAGCTCTCGCTATGCACAGGTCCAGGGAAGGGCCGGACCACAATGGTCTATTGTACGTAGCCTTACCTGCATTTCTGTAAGAGGTTGTTTCAACGGCTTGAACACATGGCCTCCCGATCACATAGCCGATCCCTAGTATTTTCTTGAATAGATTCTGAATAGAGGGAAGAGAAAAAATGTTCAATTTTCTATTCTGAAGAGTGGGTGCTGGTCCTTTTTTTTTTTTTTCTGTCCCCATCCCTTTGCTTTTTGTACTAAATTCTGTGCTTATTTCCAAACAAATTATAGTGTGTATTTTTGGCATACTTCATGTTGTTATGAATGCTGTTATATGTTGTTACTTTAAAGTGTAAGAACTGTGATGAATAACAATGCTGAGTTATAAACTAAACCTAATATGGCTTTTTTTAAATGAGTGAGTAAGAAGGATTGGGCCTAATAGAGCGGAATAGCTATAGAAGATTCGTTTCTCAGCTAGTTTGGAATTGATTGAATCCTTACCAAATGGATGTGCGTCGAATGGATAATGAAACTTCAAGTATATTTTAACTTACTTATATATTGTTGTGCTCAGTGTTGCCAAAGGCGCGCCTTAAGCGTTAAAGCAAGGCACAGAATATGTTGAGCACTTCGCCTCGCTTAGCGGTCGCTTTAGTGTCATCATCAAGGAAAGGCATACTTTTTCTTGCCAATGAGTAATCCTGAACAATTGACATGTCATCTTTATTGTAAAAAAAAATCAATTTTGTTGTCCATATATTTGTTATTCACGCTTATAATTATTAGCCTTGGACTACGTACATATTTGTATCTTTCTTCATTAAAGCCCAGGCTTTATTTGCACTTTGGATTAAAGCCACAACGGACCTAATTTTTTTTTGTGCTTTTCACCTTTGATAATATTGTGCTTTGGTGGTTCAACTAAGAATAAAACTTCTTGTCGTCAGCAATTAATTTTTATGTGATTTGTCTATGATTCAGCTAAAGTTTCCCATGTTAATTAGGTAGAGAATGCATTGAAGAAGAATTTCAAGTCTTACGGAGCATGGCATCACCGTAAATGGGCGCTGAACAAAGGTCATTCTTCTACAGACAGGGAATTGTTGCTTCTGAGTAAGTTCCAGAAGGCAGACTCCCGCAATTTCCATGCATGGAATTATAGAAGGTGATGACCTGGATTAAGCTGAATGCAAATTACTGGATTGTTGCATTCTGCCTAAGCACTTCTCTTTTTGTCAACTTTTCCAGGTTTGTCACAACATTGAAGAACATACCAGATGAGAAGGAACTAGAATACACTACTGACATGATATATAATAATTTCAGCAACTATTCTGCTTGGCACAACCGCAGGTATGGTGATATCTATTATAATTTCCTTTTGGTTCATTCTTGTTAAGATCTATCTCCTGCATAGAAAAAGTTTTCTAGGTTGAGATTGTGTTGATCATGCTGCTCTAGAGCAAATGTTAAAGTCACTAACATACCAAGAAGGCAAGAAGACTACCCCTAGAAGAAAAAGTTATGTTGAGAAATGGAACAATAACATGTAGCTCTATCCCAGTTATCCGATCTCCCTTTTTAGACAGGTCATTGTCACATATTCATGCCCTTATCATGTGTTGTGGAAGTGTGGATAAGACTTTTTCTTTTCGCGTATTGGATGGACAGATATACAACATGATGTGTTTTATAGCATGGTCCTAGTGAGCACATTGATATGAAAATTCTATTGGTTTAGGAGCCCATAGTTTCATATCTATGTTAATTTTTTATGGGCTCCAAGATGCACTCGTTGTTTAAGAAGTAATTAAGCATCACATACCATTTTAGCTAATGAGGAACTCTCATTCTGACGTATATTCTATTATGTTGTGTCTCTTATCTCTTCCAAAGGTTCTTCTCCCCATAATGACTCGTATACAGTGTTCTTCTTTCTCATTTGCTGAAGGAAAAAGCAAAAGGATATTCTCCAAAGGACAATGTATTTACAGAAGAGTACGAGTTTGTGCGCCATGCTCTTTTCACAGATCCAGATGATCAAAGTGGTTGGTTTTATCATATGTGGCTTCTTGATCAGACAGTTAAACTAGAGACATTATTGGTTTCTTCATGGCCACCTCATGGCTGTAATCTTTCATTATCCGTGGACGGTTCGTTTGGTGATTGCTCTTTCTCACCCTTCACAGTTCTTCAGTCTAATACTAGAAGACTTCCACTCATTCTCTATTTCAGTGAAGCTGTTGAAAATATATGTTCATCTACAGTAGAAGTTGAATGTGAAAATATTGTGAGTAATGAGCTCGTTTGGAGACCGCTCTCAGGAGATGTAACTGGGTCCGCTCAAGCTTGGTTGACATATCTTAATTTTCCAGAGGAACATGCACATTCTTTAAAGGCTTACCAAGTAAAGGTTAGCCTTGCTCGTTCTCAAGGCATTTTCTCTTCCACTGGCGTTCATCATGGAAATTCTTCTCATATTGCATTTACAGTGTCTGTACCACTTTATCGCTCAGGACATGTTGATTTGAAAAACGAAAGGAAGATCTCCTTGAGCGAGGAAAGTTTCTGCACTCATGACGCACAGTTTCTAGAGTCAGTTTTGGTTAACTTGTTCCATCTAGAAAGAACCAAGGTAGGTGAAACAGTGGTGGACTATCAATGGAATACTATGACCATCAATAATGAGATAGCACACTGTAGGGAGTTGTTATCGACTATGAACTGGTAGGCAAATCTGTTTACAAGCTGAGTAGTTCATCTGTGGCAGCTGTATTTTCCATCCTAGCCTTGTCTTATTAGTTCTTTGTCTGTTTCAGTAAAATTGGAAAACTGACACTTGCCAGACTGCTGATGGCCCATGACACCTTAATGTCATATACTGGCACTAGTCATAGAAATGTTCGCCACCATGCAGAAATTCTTCAACTATATGATGATTTAAAGAAAATGGACCCAGCGCATCTCCACTACTACCAGGATGAGTACAGTCTAGTACTTCTGAAACAGGTATCTATTTTTTTGTATTTTCCTCGCACCTAGTCTTCTAATGGATCGCTCATTATAAGTTAACTCTTTCTGTTATATGAACATATCCTCTACAAGCCCAACTCTTTTACTATGGTTTTTGTCTTTTTGATAATTTGGGCGAATTGGAGCACTTCGAGAGTAGCCGTGATTTTAGGTACTGTAAGCTTGTCAAGGTTGAGGAGGTGGAGGGGGTGATGCGTAAGATGAACAAGGGCATAGCGATCGGGCCAAATGGAATCCCAGGAGAATTTGGGAAGAACGCGGGCAGGGGAGGCTTGCCGAGGGTCTACCTGAAACAGCCTCTCTACCCCACAAAGGTAGAGGTAAGGTCTGCGTACATCTTACCTTCCCAGACCCCACTGTGTGGGATTACACTGGGTATGTTGTTGTTGCGGGCATGGGAGGCTTGGAGTGGCTTACGCGATTGTTTAATGTAATTTTTAGGACGTCGAAGATGCCTGAAGAGCGGAGATGGAGCACGATGATCCCTTTGTACAATAACAAGGGAGATATCCAAAACTGCAAGAACTATGGGGGTATCAAGTTGTTGATCCATACGATGAAAGTGTGGGAGAGAGTGTTGGAAGCAAGGATGAGGAAGATAGTGTCTATTTTAGAGAACCAGTTCGGATTCATAAAGGGGCGTTCAATTACATAAGCCATTCACATTGTGAGGAGGTTGGAGCAGTATAGGGAGAGGAAGAAAGACTTGCACATGGTGTTCGTTGACATAGAATAGGCTTACGACAAAGTCCCGAGTGAGGTGCTATGGAGATGTTTGGAAGCTAGAGGTATTCTTGTAGCATACATTAGAGTGATTAAAGACATGTATGATATGATGGAGCCAAGACCTGAGTGATGACAGTGGGAGGTGACTCTGAACACTTTTCGGTCATGATGAGTCTGCATCAGGGATCCCCTCATATCCCGTGTTTATTTGCCTTAGCGATAGACGCACTTATGCGTCACATTCAAGGAGAGATGCTTTGGTGTATGTTTATTTGCAGATGACATTGTACTGATTGGTGGACCGACGTTAACGGGAAGCTGGAGGTTTGGAGACAGACTCTGGAGTCGAAAGGTTTCAAGTTGAGCAGGACTAAGACGGAGTACTTGGAGTGCAAGTTCAGTGGCGTTATTCATGTAGCGGACGAGGACGTGTGGCTTGATACTCAGGTCATCCCCAAGAGAGAAAGTTTCAAGTACCTGGGGTCGATCATCAAAGGCAATGTTGAGATTGACGACGATGTTACTCATCGTATTGAAGCAGGATGGATGAAATGAAAGCTCGTATCAGGTGTGCTGTGCGATAAGAATGTGCCGCCTAGACTTGAGGGAAAGTTCTATAAAGTAGTGGTTTGACCGATTATGTTGTATGAGGGGCGGAGTGTTGGCTTCTTAAGAAAGCTCATGTCCAGAAGATGCAGGTAGCAGAGATGATGATGCTGAGATGGATGTGCGGGCATAACAAGAGAGATATGATTCGAAATGAAGTGATTCGAGACAAGGTGGGATTGGTCTCCCTAGTGGAAAAGATGCGGGAAGAAGGTTGAGATGGTTCGGTCATGTGCAGAAGAAATGTGTAGATGCTCCACTGAGGAGGTGTGAGAGGTTGGCAGTGGTGGGCATGAGGAGAATGAGGGGTAGGCTGAAAAAGTCATGGGGAGGTGGGCATGAGGAGAGGGACCTAGGCTGAAAAAGTCATGGGGAGGGGTGATTAGGCAGGATATGACACAACTTTAGTTCTCCGAGGACATGACACTTGATAGGAGGGTGTGGAGGTTGAGTATCAGGGTAGAAGGCCAGTAGGCTAGTAGGTTGTCGCTATCTTTTACATTTACTTATTCTTTTATATCTCTATTCCGACTTGATTGTTTCTTTACTCCATTTATCTTATTATAGTGTTGCTATTAATGCCTATTACTATTGTTGTCTTTGCATCTTCTCTTGGGCTGATGGTCTATCGGAAACAGCCTCCCTACCTTCATAAGATAGGGGTAAGGTCTGCGTACACTCTACCCTCCCCAGACTCCACCTGGTGGGATTATACTGGATATGTTGTTGTTGATAATTTGAAAAATGTAATGCCATAAAGAAATAATGACCTTGTGGTTTATTCGTTTCATACTGCTAGCAAAAACTTGGATTTTGAAACTGGAAGACTTGTATAATTATTTAATTTCAAAATAGAAACTTTGTGATATGTTATTGAATCTTACCTAGAACTGCACAAGCTTAATCATCTGGTGTTGCAGATAATCTCCAATCAAGAATTGTTGCTAAAGCACTGCCGTAAATATAAGGATCCATCTTCTCCAAGAATCAATAATTTCTGTCTGCGGCTTAATAATCTTTCACTTTCACGTATTGGGTCTATTGAGCAACTTTTGTGGGTCCAAGTCTTAGATCTCAGCTACAACCAACTTAAGACACTTGAAGGTAATTTCTCCAGCTCTTTCTATTTTCTCTTTCTTGCTAATTCAAGTTATCTGAAACTAAGGGGCTTCATAGAGCTTGCATAGCATTTGCTTTGTCTATCTATTGAAATGTATATTAAAGAGATTTCTTCCAGCTTCTCTATGACTTGAGTCATTCTTTGGTTGACACAAAATGTGTCGTATTAGCGCACAACCGTGATTCTATAAACAGAAAAGAAGAAACATTGTTTATGCCCCAGGAGAAGGGCCGTTGTGTTGCATTTAGTTTGCTAATTTTTTATGCGACTTCTGAAATTGTAATAATTGAACTTGCATTACTTACAACACATCCAAGTCATCCGCCACCGTAACCTTTACCCGGTTCCTTTTCGTGGGTGATGAAGGAGGTCAGGTCAGCAAAATAACTTTAAAAGATGCCGGAATAGTGTGTCTTCTCTCCTTTATTTGCAATGGCGCTAATCTGCTTGTGAAAACGCTATAAGGACAAGATGGTGGGCCTTTTGCAAGTCAAAGTTTGGCCTAAAGAAACAAGAGAAGAAGAACTACTATGTTTACCACTAAGCATTCTAAGAAAAATCAGAGCTTATCTGTCATTTTTTTTCATTCTTCTGAATGATTAGAGATCTATCTGAGATTTTTATTTTTTAAGTTTTTCATAGGAACATACAATTTATTAATAGGGAAGAATTGTATCTACGAATCGCCAAGCTAGCAAACTAATCAAGTACATAGAGTTCACCAATATGTTCGAGGATTATCATGAAAAGGCCTTTATCTACACCACATATAGGTAAAGAGATCTAGCCCGTATCCTTATCTTTTATTTATTCTTCTTATTAGCTGTTCAGTTATAGGTGGTGCTTAAGAAATTGTCTTATTTTCTCAACCATCTTGATTTATGGTTAGGAGAATGAGAGGGATAGAAGATTCTTCCATGATATGAGAGGGATTATTAGATAATAGCAGGGTGTGTAGAATGTAGATTATTAGCATAGCTTTATAGATAAGGGTGGTCGAGCCACTCATGCAGATTATAAATAGTTTAGACATCATGTTTGTCTGATATTAATGATACAATCTAAGACTTAACAAAAAGCATATTGAGTTTTTATGATCTTCGTAATGACTGGATGAAATTAAAAGAAATTTAAATAGATAGATGATAACTTATTGAAAAGCATCAACAATTGACTTAGCCAAAGTTAGTCATATTTGGATCTTCAGTATCTCACTTTTACCTCTGGAAAAAATGTGTGAAATTATGTTTTTCAAATGCATGAAAGTCAAATATAGTTATCCAATAAAGTTCCGTGCTTGATTATCTTTCTGAATCATGAGGAATTGCTAAAATAACAGTGCAAAATGTTGCGTCTAATCTTCCGTTATTTTAAATTCTTTGCCTGTTCATCATGCTTTGCTTCAATAAGGAAGAACTAGAAGATTCCACCTCTGGAAAGCGCCTAATCTTCCGTTATTTTAAATTCTTTGCCTGTTCATCATGCTTTCCTTCAATAAGGAAGAACTAGAAGATTCCACCTCTGGAAAGCGCCTACACCTAACGGCTTAAGCCGCTGTTCAAATGTGGCATTAGATTTCTTGATTTATTTGTGAGCATCTTCTAGTGGGAGCTTTTTAATCCTTAAACAGAGAAGCTTGCTTCATTCCATTACTCTCTAAATTGATGCAGGCTTGGAGGTGATGCAACTTCTCTCCTGCTTGAATGTTAGCCACAATAAACTCTCTAGTTTTACTGCGTTGGAGCCCTTGAGACTGCTAAGATCACTGAAAGTCTTGGATATCTCTTGCAACGAGATTGGTGTGCATTCTATTGACACGAGGAGGTATTTGTGCTCTTCCCCTCTGAACCATACAAGTGGAGGTGACTGGAAACCAGAGGAATCTGAGATGCACGGTGCTGACTATTGGGAAGCTTATGCTATTTTTAAAGACTTGAACTTGATACAATTAGATGTTATAGGAAACACAGTTTCCGATGAAAATATAAAATCACTTCTAATTAAGCTATTACCGTCACTAAAGTGGTTTGATGGTGAAAGTTGCCGATAATTAAAAGTTAGATATCTGTCGTTGTTACTGTATTTCTCTACAGACCAGATAAGAGTAATCTTTTGTTACTATTATGAATTGAAGATATTTGATGCACAGAACAAGTTTTTGTACCATGTAGTTGTTTGCAAGACTTGCTTGTATTAGTTTGGGGTTTTCAGATGATCTATATTTATCACTTTGGCACCTGAGCAGAGATTTTGTTTTCTGAATATTGAAGTGAGAGTTGTCTACCAAAGTAATCCAGCATGAAAACATTTCTTCAATTAAACTTGTTCAACCACTATGTCATTCAAACAGATATAAATTAGCATACAGGGGAAAAGTGTTACATACACTTTTTTTAGGCGGAATACATCGAAAATCCGATCCCTAAAGTTATCAGTAAATTTCATTTAGTAGTTTCTTCAACTACTGCATGTCCCGATTGAACACATGATAAACTGTTTCTATTGGATGCTTCCAGCTCAAATTTTGATAATTTTTTGCGCATATTCTCAAGCGCCCATTACGTAGATAAATTAATTACTTAAAATGTCGCCTTCCTTAATTAAACACATTAGCCTCAATTTCAGTACTCATGTACAGTAGAGCATTACAAGTCTACAAGCCAAAGATTCAAGAATACAATGAAGAGACAGACCGAGTTAACGCAACCCAGAAAAGCAGTGACATAATAGTGGAAGGTGCAGTTTGCGATGGCGCGAGGTATCTGAACTGCAACATCTTAGCAATGCAGAAATTCAGGTATTTGATCGTTAAGGTAACAATGCTTCCAGATAGCCATGGCAGAAGCTCATTTTCAACTTCATCTCTTAGTTACCAAATTCAAGTATAATACAGAAGTGATATTTAGTAGCACTGCTAGAATCATCAAGTACCAAATTGCCTTGTTCATGTTGTTAAGTACCTGGGATTCCTGTAGTTTTGACTCCATTCTTGGACCTGCTTTCTTGTTGTCTGTTATTGGAGGATTTGAATCAGCTTGGATCAGAAGATGGTGGACAGGCAGACTTTATAGTATAGGGTATTGAGACAAGTGTCAAGCAAGTTTTCTTGGTCACATGATCAAGGTTGCAGAGATACCTTAATTTCTGTTAAATAAATTCTGAACGTGAGTGAATAATGACACCTGTCATCGTGATGGGGTTGAAGAGTGGTGATGATTATCGATATTTGGTATCAAGCCATTGTCTTTCGATATTTATTTTTTTCAATTTTTATCTGACATTCTTTGTCATGCGCTCAAGGGTTCAAAGACCTTCCAAGATAGGGGTAAGGTTCGTATATACTCTATCCTCTATAAACTCCATTTATGAGATTATATTGAATATATTATTATTGTCTTTTGATATTTAATTGGTGAGTTAAAATTACTTTTTGGTAAATAATATTAACGAAGCGAATAGTGCTCTAAGGAAATCCTTTAAATTTTAACGATTGATAAGAGTTCGGAACTTAAGTAACTAAAAAAAAAACATGCAACAAAAGTACCAAAAAAAAGTGACAAAAGTATCTTTTTTTTGTGCAATAAGTTATTGCGCAAAAAGAGTTAATTGTAATGGCGTGATTAACTCCTTTTGCGCAATAATTTACTGCACAATAGGGGTAGTATTTTTTTTGGTTAACCTTTTTATTTTCTAACACTTGGTATTATTTCAAAAGCTTGAAATTCATATTTTTTTTCATACTTTGACCAAAGATTAGTCATGTGTCAAGATTTCGGAACGTCTATATTTTATATATAACCTGATATTTTTTTCGGTGAACAATAGTATAGGCTAAGGGTGGCCAGTGGGCCGGGTCGGCCCGATCCCTACACGACCCCGACCCGATCACCCTAAAAAAAATGGTATCGGGACTCGAAACCAGGACGGGACGGGACCTGGGCTCGTCCCGCCCAGGCCCGTCCAACCCCAGATCCGCCTCGACCCCGACCACTCCCCCCCCCCCCCCCATTGCAAAAATGATCGTTGCACAACGGCTAATTTATATTTTGGTCGTTGTGCAACGGCCATTTTTGGCCCCCCCACCCCATAAACCCCCCTACCCCCTTAATATTTATTTTTAACTCCTAAGTTACTATATTTACACTTTAACCTATTTTTTCAACTATAAATACCTCATTTTCTTTTCATTTTATCTCACAAATCTTCATACAATCTCTCTAATCTCTCAATCTATTTCTCTATAAGTCTACAATTACATTGCCTACTACATATTTTATTTTATTTGCTCATTTGTATAATTGTATTAAAGTTCAAAAATTGGGACTGAAGTTGGCAACTAGCCTGAGGATCATCCATCGAGCAAAATTTTAATTTTCAACCTCGATTACAAGTCAACGTTACGTCGGCGTTTGGTACCTTCGTTCCTTCTTTAAATTATTATTGTTACTTTATTTTAATTATCACACTTAATTTCATTATCTTTAATTATTTATTTGCAAAATTAAAATGGAAGGATTAAGAGGTATGTTTAAGGGTAAGGGTAAGGGTGCTTCTTCTAGTAGGGGTAACAAGGGCAATGGTACTTCTTCTAGTCATCCTATTCCTAGACAAGATGATTTGATTGATTACACTCATATAGATGAAACTGAATTTTTTAATGATATACCATTAGATGATGTGATATATTCTGCAACTGAACCAGACTTTAATTTAAAAGATAATCTAGATGACACACCCACTAATCTAGATGACACACCAACTAGTGCACCTCAAACTGAAATTGAAACGCCTCATATTCCCCTTTAGTATGAGACGAGGCCCCACACAACGAAAATTAAAATTAGTTACATGTGATTTTTTTGATAGGGACCAAGAGAATCAAGTAGTTAGATGCAAATTTTGTAAAAATGTTTATAAATTTAAAATGAGAAAGGTCAGGGTGGGACGTGAGGTTTATTGAGACATGTACAAAGCTTTCACAAAGCTAGGTGGGATGAATACGAGGCTACAAAGTCGGGTGCGCCAATGCGCTCTCAGTCGGGACAAGGTTCACATAGTGTCCCAGACCAAGTACAAGGTCAAATTAACCCGATGACGGGGGAATTGTAGGTCCTAAATACAATAAACATAGAGATAGGGAAGCAATAACAAAATTAGTTGCGGTGGAGGGTTTGCCTTTTTCATTTCCTTTTTCTCTTGATTTTATTCATTACATAAGAGATATGTATAATCCTGCTTTTAACGATTTTCCTAGATCAATTGTTAGGAGAGATGTTTTTAAATTTGCACATGAATATCAACAATAGTTACGTTATGCATTATATCATTTTCCTGGCAACGTA
The DNA here is from genome assembly GCA_034509755.1 of Anisodus tanguticus. Classification (NCBI taxonomy): domain Eukaryota; kingdom Viridiplantae; phylum Streptophyta; class Magnoliopsida; order Solanales; family Solanaceae; genus Anisodus; species Anisodus tanguticus. Next base: position 9,056,364 of record CM067553.1, on the reverse strand, counting down.
TCTATCACTTTTGATATTGGTCGTAGTACTAACGGCCATGATTATTTAACTGTAACATGTCATTGGATAGATCATAATTGGTCTATGCAAAAATATATTTTAGCATATAGATAAATATATTGATGATAGGCACACTTGAAAATTTTATTGCAGAAAATATTCATCAAGTTTGCGATTATTATGGTATAACTGACAAAATAATGATTGTTATGTTAGATAATGCGTCTTCTAATAATTATGGTGTGAGACTTTTAAAAAATCTACTAACTCCATCTTTTCCTAATCATTTTCATATAAAATGTGTGTGTCATATTTATAACTTAGTTGTAAAATGGTCTATCACTTTTTGAAGACATTCTTAATAAAGTACAATTTGCTATAAACTTTATTTTTAGAAGTAATAGAATACAAAGAAAAAAAGAATATAAAAAAACTTGTCACGATTGTGGATTACCTTTTAAGATAATTCCTGAAGAAGTAGAGACTAGGTGAAATTCTCTATATGAACAACTACTTGTTGCTTACGATTATAGAAAAACCTATAACTTTATTTTTAACGTCCATAATAGAAATCCAACTGATATGCTTATAGATAATGATTGAGAAAAAATTTCAGAACTTATTGGATTTTTAGAGAAATTTTTTCAAGCAACTAAAGAATTTTCTGGTATACATTATCCTACTATTTCAACTATGTTATTTTATATAGCTGTAATATTTTTGTTACTTAATGAATATATGGAAAAAAACATCTTATAAGGCACCTATTAAAAAATGTTTATCAAATTTAAAAAATATTTTTTTCCTATTCCCACAATTTATATTATTGGTGATGTATTAAATCCGACTATTAAAATAGACGGTTGTAAAGCACTTATTGAAACTATTTATGATTGTATAGCAGTACTTCCACCTCCAACTCCAAAAAACCCAAATGAACAACCATCTAATGAACCAACTAAAAGAAGAAGTTTTGTCTAGCATACACGATGAATGCAAAAAAAAATATACGCATTACCAACAAGAAAGTGCTAGCAACTAATCGACTTCTATACCTCCTTCTTCTATACCTCCTTCTTCTATACCACCACCACCTCCTCCTCCTCCTCCTCCTCCTCCTGCTGCTGCTGCTTCTTCTTCTGTTGCTGCTAGTATTGAAAGCCTTATAAATAGAATGTTTAGTGGTTCCACTACTAATCAAGTTAGTGAGTTTGATGTTTTTGTTTGCAAGGTGTTGTACCGTACTAAGCAGTTTTCAATGAAGAAGGGTGTGAAAACTTGCTTAAATACTGGAGGGAAAATGAGAAGACATTTCTGACACTAACAAAGATGGCCTGAGATGTGCTGAACATTCAAGCGTCATCAACAGCGTCTGAAAGCGCTTTTTCTGCCGGAAGATTTCAAATACGAGAGCACATACACTCATTAGCGAGAGATAGCTTGGAGATTGCAGTTTTATTCAGAGATTGGATACGAGCGTAGCGTAGAAGGTGCGGTCAACCGGAGATCAATGAAGAAGACGACGAAAACTACAACGAAATCTTGTCCGACGGGGCTGGAAGCGACGTCGACCAATTTGACCAACAAATTTCAATTCCAATCGAAGAACACAAGACATTGTGAAGAAATTAGAAAAGGCGTTTATAAATATGTAGTTTTTTTAATTGCAATTTTACTATGTGATTTGCAACTTTCAATACCACAAAGTTGCAATTTTGAAATTGTATTACAAAAAAATCATATTTCTATTAAATAATATAAGAGGCACAAAAACAGCCTTGGAGTGTTTTTATTACACTATCTTGTTCAATTATCGAAGTGTTTATATATATTATTTTTTTAAAATTAAGTGCCAAAAAAAAAACGAAAATCCCGATCCCGACCCCGCCCCACGAAGACCGGTCCCCTTTTCAGACGAGACAGGACGTTGGCCAGTCCCGGCCCGCCGGAGGATCGGTCCCGACCTCCCCCAGTCCCGTAGTGTCCCATTCTGCCGAGACCCGCCCCTTTGGACACCCCTAGTGTAGGCTCAATACATCAAGAATACCTTAATGTTCGGATTGACATTTTAGGGGTTGTAAAGTGCCCGAAGTAAGTTTTGTTTGGAAACTTGTTATCATTAGGTTTAAGTATTTTATTTTTTAGGGTTTTGATTTAAGCATGTTATTTTTTAGTCAATGCATAGCTTTATTTTGAATATGTCGAGATTTTTTTTTCTAATTAATTTATCAATTGTTAATTGTAGTTAGAAGAATAATTGTGAGTTAATTGTTAATTGTGAGCTAATTGTTTCATGTGTTAATTAGAATTAAACATCATTGATATATTTTTTTGATAAAGGATTAGTTAGATAATATAATATTTTGCTAATTGTAGTTAGAATTATATTTAATTAGCAGTTATTAATTAGTAATAGTTAATCCTTAATTTAGGATTGAACATCATTAATATAATTTTTAGATAAAATATTAGTAAGTTAATTATAATTTATCGATAAAAAATTAGTTAGTCTTCCCGTTAAATAGTTTAGTTATTTTATATACATTATTAGTTAAGTAATTAATTAAGTAATTTTTTATTATTCATAATTATCTAATTCACAAATTTAGAATAAATTATAAACTTCAAACTTATCATAAATGAACAACGAATGATAAACTAAATCATTAGTTTACTATTAAACATCATTATTATAATTTCTCCAAAAACTAGATAGTTAATATAATTTTCCGATAAAGGATAAGTTAGAAAAAATAATTTATCGATAAAGGATTAGATAACTAATATTACAGGATAATGAATAATTTAAACACTGCTTGTACATATACGACACATCCACGGATCCCAACGTTCACCGGGGACCATCGATAGATCGATACTTAGTCTACAGGATAATCATAGGTTCGAGCTACAGTTTAAGTTAATACTATAATTTTTGCGTGTTATTTTTTTTAATGATAATTAGTTATCTTAGTCTTTATCATTGTTTATTATTAACTCACGTGACATCCTAAATTAATTAGGAAAAAGAAATATCGACATATTCGAAATAAAGCTATGCCTTGATTAAAAAATAACACGCTTAAATCAAAACCCTTAAAAAATACTTAAATCTAATGATAACAAGTTTCCAAACAAAACTTACTTCGGGCACTTTACAATTCCTAAAACGACGATCCGAACGTTAAAGTATCCTTGATGTATTGAGCCTACATTATTGTTCGCAGAAAAAATATCAGGTTCTATATAAAATATTAACGTTCTGGAGTCTTGACTCATGACTAATCTTTGGTCAAAGTATGAAAAAATTATGAATTTCAAACCTTTACAATAATATTAAGTGTTGGAAAATAAAAAAGTCAACAAAAAAAATACTATTCCTATTGTGCAATAAATTATTGCGCAAATGGAGTTAACCCCGCCTTACGATTAACTCCTTTTGCGCAATAATTTATTACACAAAAGATACTTTTGTCACTTTTTATTTTTTTTGTGGTACTTTTGTTGCATGTAGGGTGTAAATGGACCGGGTTGGTTCGATTGTTTCCTTTACTAAACCAAATCAAAGATGTCGAGTTTCAATATTTATAAATCAAATCAAACCAATAATAGTTGGGTTTTTGAACTTCGGGTTTTTTCAATTTCTCGATTTTTTTATGGTTGATGTGAATCATCTTACGCTAAGCAGCAGTAGGACAAAGTAAGATGCACAGGTCTTCTAATTCTCAGCCATTGCAATTCCTACAGCTTCCAAGGTGATCATATTTCTCTTCAGCCACCGAAAATTGCAACTTTGCTGAAACGATAGCTGTGTTGATTTTATTCTGTTGTTAACAATTAGAACTTTAGGGTGTAAATTTAATTTTGGTTTGAGCTTTTTCTAATTTACTGGAATATAGATAATATGGGCTTTAATTATAAGTCTAAACTTGATGTTAAAAATATAACGAAACTAAAACTATGATAAAGTTATACAAAATATTTATAAACTATATATGTATAATAATTTATAAGTTATATATATAATCGGGTCGGTTTGATCTCGATTTGACTTTTTCAAACTTGACGGTCAAGTTCCCTGCTACTTTTTCTAGTTAAAACCAAATCAAACCTAACCTATTATGGTCGGGTTTTTTTTCTCAATACCAAATCACTAATCGAGTTTTTTTCAATTTGTTGATTTGGTGCAGTTTGCCGATTGATAATGATGCATGTATACGTGTTGATTAAAGTAATGATAAGATGTTACTGTTTGAGATAATTATGAAGAAAAATGCACTCATAAGCGAGGCAGCCATTTTTACTTTTGGTGAAAATAGATTTCCCTAAATATTTTGTGGCAACCAAAACAGTAGAAAATAACTTATTTTTTAGAAAATATTTTTTGACAAAATGGAGATTTTGATCAGTGGCCTGACTCAAACTTGGGGAAGACGCTTTCAACCTCTCATCTGCAAATACTCCTCAGAAATTAATATAATAATCTATGCCCTAATAATTTCTTAAGATTAAGCCAACATTTAAATTGAAAAAAAAAAGTTTAGTCCTTTCATTTTTTTATTTTACTTTGGGTTGAGGTAATATATCAAATTATCAATACTCAATAAGATATCATGGTGTCCACCTTAATGTAGATGACCTTGTTAGCCGCTTGGACAAGAAATTGGACTAGGATTATTATAAATTATATCCAGCACTAAACAAAAATCAAATTACGGTATTCTTAGATCATCTGATCAATTGGTTCATAAATCATTATAATCATCATAACACTGATAATTGATCTGAATCGATGATTAATAACATAGAAACGATCCTAGTATGCAGGAATTTCCTTTTGAACTATGGTTAAATAAAAAGTTTCAGTTTCAGTTTTCAACTGCCAAGACATCATACAACAACAATAACAACACCTCAGTCTAAGACAGGTTGTGATCGGCTATATGAGTCCTCATTTCTTCATTTAAGCTCACATCATATCATCATCAATAAGAAAAAAATGAAAAATATGTTTTATATATATATATATATATAATTAAAATAAAAATAATTAAAATCAAATACGTTTAAAACATATCCTCAAGGCCTCAACTAATACCTATCACCTATATGGATATTTTTCTTCCATTGTGTCCTATCTTTAGCTAAGTCTGTATTGATACCAAGACAACATCCTCTGTGAACATAAACGCCAAACCTTCTAATTTTGAGAAAAAATGTCAATTCTCTAAATTAACCTTAAGAATTATGAACTTACTAAACAAACAAAATTTGTCCATCTAAATCAAAGTTCATAAACTGAAGGATCTTCTCAAACTTGTCAACTCTTTGAGCAAACACTGCAACTATCCAACAACATGTTCATTAAAACAAGTTGAAAGTAGATAGACATATGCCACATTAAAAGAACAAAAGAAACACAAGTTTTGAGATTTACAAAAGATGAAGTTTCTCCTCGCACAGTTCAAAACAGCTATCAACCTTAGCATAATATGTCCTGCGCCAATTCCTACTAAGAAGAAGAGGAGCAATGACACTCCAAAACCCCACACCATAAGCAACAGCAATGCATGAGAAGAAAAACAAGTCACTCTCACCAATTCCTTGCTTCTCTTCTTCTTCTTCTTCTTCTTCTTCTTCTTCTTGATGCTGCTGAGGCGAGCTCGAGAATGCACAATCATTTCCCAATGGAAGTCCACAGAGTTCCTTGTTACCTCTATAACTAGATGCTGCAAATGTGACAAATTTGTTCCCGGACGGGATTCTTCCTGATAGATTATTGAAAGCCAAATTTAAAGTTGAAAGGGAATCAGGTTGAGTCATCTGAGGGGGGATTTTTCCTATCAGATGGTTATAAGAAAGATCCAAACTCTCCAGGCTCTTTAAGTTCATGAAAGATTCTGGAATATGGCCAGATAAGATGTTGTGCGAAAGGTTTAATGAATGGAGGGCTGCGAGTTTCCCCAAGTGTGACGGAATTTCACTGGTAAAATGGTTCATAGATAGATCAAGTGTGGTCATTTGAGAAAGAGGAATGCCTTCATAAGAGAATGCATTGCCCTTGGTTGTTAAAGGAACTTTGACTCTGTAGTTAGTATATGTAGGTGATAACCACTTAAAGGCTGGGAGTAGAACTTCAGATTCCTTTTTCCACCCGGTTATGTTACCAAGGCAAGAAGGTAAAACCCCAAAGAGAAAATTTGCAGACAAGTCCAAAATATGAAGCTTTTGCATCTGGCATAAAGACACTGGAATAATCCCATGAAATTGGTTTCTTGCCAAGAGAAGTATGGCCAGATTTGGAAACAGAGGAAAATAATCTGGAATTACGCCTGACATATAATTCCCACTAATGTCCATGACCTTCAGAACAGGAAGGTTAAGCAAAGCAGCAGGGAGGACTCCAGTAAATCCATCATTTTGAAGATGCAAGTATGCAAGATTTGACATATTTGAAAATTGGGGCATAACCTCCCGTGAAAGTTGTTGTTTGAAAGAACTAAATGTGCCAATGAAGTGTTATTCTGCCTTAAAGTTGGAGGAAGTTCTCCCAGTAAGAAGTTGTGAGAAAGGTCTAGGACCTCTAACTTTAGCAGATTGTCAAAAGAAGGGAGGGTACCTTCGAGGGCGTTATTTGACAGGTTAAGATAGAATAAGTCTGGAAATAATTTCAGCACGTTAGTGGGAAGTGTACTGCCCAAGCAATTATCTGATACATCAAGCATCAGAAGACTTGATGCTTGAAACTGAGAAGACACAGGAATTCCACCACTCAAACGGTTGCCTCTCAAAGACAACATAAGAAGTGAATTATTATACAATAACCAGGACGAAACGTTTCCTTGAAGGGCATTATAGGACAAAGACAGGGACTTCAACTTGTGTTGTTTGGAGATGAATGTTGGAATTACATGGCCATTGTTCTGGTTTAGCCTAGTATTTCGTAGGTCAAGGGACACAAGTTGAAAAGATGGAACCCAAGATGGAGTTTTCAGTGTCAACTTCAAACTCATTATTTGTAAGATCAATGGCTTCAAGCATGGAGAGGTTAGCAAATGATGCAAACAAGAGAAGTCCATCAAACCTATTATCTGAAAAACGAAGGTTCTCGAGCAAAGTGAGGTTGTTGAATATGGAAGAAGAAACAGTCCCGTCAAAATGATTGAAAGAAAGATCTAAAGAGACCAGGGAAGTCATTCCACCAAGGCATTGATCAAGTCCACCTTGTATAAGGTTATCCTGAAGATTTAACACCTGCAGGTTCCTAAATTTACAGATTCCTGTTAATATCCAGAAGAAATTTAATATTGTTATGCAAAATCTATATAACTAGAGTTATTTCAGCAAGTCACCAAATAAAGTACGAAGACACCAACAACTATTAGCTTTGTCCGACAATTCTTGATCAGATTTAGAGCAGAAGACACACTAATGTATTATTGATCATCTCATTTGTTTTTGCTCTTTTTTCTTGTTAATGAGCTGAGGGGTGGGAGGCTGAGCACTAGAAAAGAGAAGGTCAGTTTCCAACTCAAGAGTTAGTTTTTTACCTTCAAAAATTTTAATCAGGAAAATGAACTAAAATTGAAGATTTGTCCACCAAGAAAGGATTACAGAAAACAAATACTGTTTTCAGCACCCAATATTGCTGTAACATGATGCATAATGTTCATTCTACAATCTGGAAAGATAGCGAGTCAGTAACTCAGCTTTACTAGACAAAACACATCTAAATTACAAATGCTCTTTGCACAAAAGACAGCAAAAATGACACAACAACAAGCAAAAGAGGTGACACTACAGAATAAAATGTCCAACTATAGTGGTTAGGTTCAAGACAAGCTGGAACTTAAAATAACTGCAATTCAGACAGAATAATGGAATTTATTTTAAAAACACTATTAGGCTTTTGAAATCCAAAAGTTGCCCATACCAGAAGAAGTATGCATCCGAGATCCGAGATTGTTGAACGAGCTGGAATGTCATCTTGCAAACCTTCAGCAACTCCGGTAGACACTAAGTCTAAATTGAGTGCCACCTCAAGCAAACCATTTGTCGATCCAACATTATACCGCAGCCTAGCAGGAGCTTTGCAGTATCTCACGTTCACCAGACCGGATATTACTTATGCAGTGCAACAAGTGTGCTTATTCATGCATAATCCGATGGAGGAACATATGCATGCTCTAAAACGCATTGTGAGATATATTCAGGGCACTCTGGAGTATGGATTACATCTATACTCGTTCTCCGTTTCCAAACTTGTCACTTACACTGATGCAGACTGGACAGGTTGTCCGGACACCAGACGCTCCACCTCAGGTTATTGTGTCTTCCTCAGTGACAATTTAATCTCCTGGTCTTCCAAAAGACAAGCCACAGTATCACGTTCAAGTGCTGAAGCAGAATACCGTGTTGTTGCCAATGTTGAAATCTGTACTTGAACTTCATTGCCCAATCCCAAAAGCCACACTGGTATACTGTGATAATGTTAGTGCAATCTATCTCTCAGGGAATCCTATCAATCATCAACGCACTAAACATATTGAGTTAGATATCCATTTTGTTCGTGTAAAGGTGGCTCGCGAACAAGTGCGAGTGTTACATGTCCCGACATGTCATCAAATAGCAGATATTTTCACAAAAGGACTTCTGCTGGTATTAATTGAAGATTTTAGGGACAGTCTCAGCATTCGCAGCCCTCCAGCTTCGACTGCGGGGGAGTGTTAGAATGTTATTATTAATATTATTATTAATGATAGTATCATTTTATGTATGGCAAGTAGTAAAATGATAATTAGAAATATCCTAAATTAGGAAGAAGATTATTAGGGATTGATTATTGATTAGAAAGATTAGAGGCTTGATTTCCTCATCTCATTTATGTGTATATTGTGTATATACTATTCCCTTAATGGAAGAATACAATTGAGGAAAACATTTTCAAATTATTACAATACATGAGGCAACAAAAGGGTTGTTTCTGTCGAGTTCATATATGAGAGTAGAGTCTGAGTTTCGTTATCTGTCGGAACAAACTGAAAACTCAACTCCAGAGAATTAATTCAACATTGTAGTCAGTTCATATGTGCTTCATACATAATGAGCAATGCTTTAACGAAAGAGTATAGACCGAGAAGATGGTAGTTGAGCAGAGCAGATGAGAGTGTCCACCACCAATTAACAGTTTGTTTAGCTGGAGACAACCATTAATAAATGGAAATACTAAATTGTAAAAGATGTCCTCACATTAGGAAAATGAAAAAAATAAGGACAATCTGCACAAGGTCATGTATGTAACAATAGAATATTATCCAACTTTACCTGATAGAATGTGATGGGAATTCTTGAGGTTATTCCCAGACAAGTCAAGGCTTTCAAGGTATGATAGATCATCAAACAAGCAAGGTGGCATACTATCATCTGTAAGATTATTGCTGCTTAGATTAGATCTAATCTCCGCATATCCTTTAGTCCGCACAATGCTACATTAATTCATCAAAACGAAGGTAATAATTTTGATGCACCATCTATGACACATTAAAATTCCATAACTGAAAAACAAACCTCTGAGCAGTGGCAAGGGGAAACTAGGATAAACCCCTGAAAGGTGTAGCTGTTCTAGAGATGTGAGGCTACATACTTGAAAATGAGGCAGAGCATCACCATTTAAAGGGTTGAAACTTAGATCCAATTCCTTCAGGTTGCGCAATTTGCATAATGCTGCAAGTATAAGTTGTTAAAAAGTGATACTCCAACATGCAAAGAAGTGAGGAAATGAGATAAGGGTCACAGGCAGAATCATTTTTTTTTAAAAAAGTAGCAAATCTTGAAGCTCTAAGGATTCAAGGGAAGAATTCATTGTGCTCAACAGATATTGACAGCAGTAAGAGTTTGTACATACTATACTACTAAATACTGAGGGAGACATGTTGTGGCACACATAGGTTGATCAAATGAAACATGAAATACAGGTAATGAAAGAACATTTTTTATCAAAAGAATACCTTCTGGCATGATCCAGTTGCCAATAGCATTGCCAGATACATAGAGAGACCGGAGATGCGTGAAACGAGTTAACAAGGTTGCATCAGGATACCATATTCCAAGTCCAAGTTCCCTTTTACTGGTAAGAAAAATTTCAAGAACACGTGCATCATAATTTTGATCTCTGATACAAAATATACCAGCCCATGCACAATAATCTTCTTCAACCCATTCATTGATTAGAGTAGAGCCATTGGGATAGTTAAGGGAGTCCCGCAGCTCTAAAAGTGCTCTCTTTTCCTCTGCCACTAATTTACCACTGCAACCCATGAAATTCAAGTACATCAGTATCCAACATGTCCATAGAAGCTGAAGCATAGGGCACAAAACCCCAGCCATAGTGCTGATAAATTTCTATTCAGCAATGAGTCACTGGCTAATGCCTTTTGTTACAAGAACTTTTCACATACTCACCGCCATGAGTCAACACCGAATTAAAAAGTTTTAAGTCGCCTTATGATCATAGACCTCAGGTACTTACTTCATCGGTCAAAGAGCATTAGCTGTCTCCAATGATGTAACATATTCAGTGTGAAATACTGACCTTTTTGTTTAGACTTTTTCTAGATATGCCAAATCAAGCAGGTCAATGTGACTTTGTCCAGCAAATTTTGCCACCTTGCGCAATCTTGATGCTGACTTCTCACTTTTCCTCTTCTGAACATCTTTTTTCTTTATTTTTTTACCGTATGCTCCTAGCAACACAAGTATTTGATAACTATGTCTATGTCCACCAAAAATTAGCATTACAAGTATTCCATGACTCTGACCACCACACTTTGGCAGATAAAACGAAATCACTTAGCTTTTTTGCCTTTGTTGACTTGAGATGCAAACGATTGTCTCCCTTAATTTTCATTGGACATTCATTTACCACGAGATCACACCCCGTTGCAATTTCCATTCCTATTATCTTACAATCACAAAACTCTAATATTGATCATGATCTTACAAAACTGCCGGAACTATATGCCTAAAAAATCAATAAGGTTGGTAGGCTGCAGCTATTAGTGAAATATTAAGTAGATCGTCTTTGTGCCTACAAGGCTCATATGTTTAAAGTATATTTTATATTCTTCATTATATCAGTTATTGGTTTGCCCTGAATATTTATCATAACATAAACTCTGAAGTGAATCATTGTTAACATAAACAAAAAGAACTAAATTCTCCAAATGCTGGAACAAACATTTTTGTTTAATTTCAAGGTAAACAATATTTGCCTTTATTACGTAGTGAACAAACTGGGAAGTTTCCAATACCCAGCTACAACAAATTTTACAAAAACTAAAAATTTGAAAACAAACAGTTCAAGATTCTGAATTCAAACGGTCAAGTGCCTCTCGAGCAGGAGCAAAATTGGGCTGAACTTTTTGGGCTTCCTCCTTCAAGCCCTTTTTTCTCGTAACAATCACCCAACAAACAAAAAGCCTTGACATTATCGCCCTTCAACCGAACACACTGTGACAAATCCTCAATCACTTGCCGCGAGTCTCAACTCAGCTCGCTTAAACAACGCATCTGCTCTCTCCTGCTCCGACAATGACTTCACAGCGAGCGGCGAAAGCGCCACGTCGATGGAATCAAGTGCCGACGTCTTGAATCCCTGTCAATAGGGGCGGCAAAATCCACTTATTTCATTAACTCAGTCCATTTTAACGCGTTTAATTTAACCTATTTAAAAATGAAAATTAAGCTTATATACAGCTCAGATTGACCATGAAAAACTAAAAAAATTGTCTAAATGCTTTTAGAAGGATGAATTTTTGTTCATATGTTTTCCCTAGGTCCAAATTTATATCATAATATTATAATTTTGAGAATCAAACTATAAAATATTTTATCACAATTTATTCGTATGTCCTTCATATATTTTAAATTGTTAGTTATTATTAATTATAATATTCACATGTAAATTAATTTTTAAAAGCTTAAAATTTGTGAATACACGCTCAAAATAAACGAATTTTGACATTTAAAATATAAATTGTCAAATAAATTAGAACTATGAAGTATATAAATCATAATATGATAAAAAAAATTATTACAAAAATATGATCCAATTTCAGGTAAGTAACTTTTTAGGCGGGTCAATATTTACTATAGCCCATTAAACACCCGTACCTGTAAATGAGAGCTCAACCCGTTTTCAACTCTGAGTAACTTTTAAGCGGATCAAAATTAGCTGAGTTAACACCGTCATCCTGTTAACTTAGCCTATTTTGACATGCTAAATTCAGTTCAATCCGTCCATTTAACAATCCTACCTATAAATCGAGAGCCTAAGCTTTGAGTATATGAGCAACGGCGTCTTTCGGATCTAAAGCGATGGCTAAATCGGCTTGTGCTTCAGCTGATTTAGCAAGAGAAGTAGCGGCTAATCGATCCTTAGCTGTTGTTGCTTTAGCTTGAGAGAGAAGCTGAGCTCCTTGTACGAAGTGGCGCTTCGATTGCATATCGGCACGGTTTCGGAAACGAAGCTTCGAGAAGAATTTCTGGGGAACGTTATGTTGGTTTTTACAAAGGTGGCAGGAAACGGGAATTACAAGTAATTGCAAAGTAATTCAAGAACTGAAAATTACAGTAGAACAACAAAACTGAAATTACAATTTTGTTGAAGAAGAAAAAGCGAAAACTCTTTTTTTGTTTGCTGAGTCGAGTGTGACACTCTGTCCTTAAGACAATATTGCCCTATATGTATCCTTTATACGTCCTGGACAATTCGTCTCCCAAGATAAAACAGCAATGGAACACTTGAGCAAAGGAAACTCAAGAGCTACCGTGAAGAATACTGAGTAACGAAATGATGGTTGGAAGTTGTAGGAAGAACTATTTACTGCTTGTGTATTTTCGTGTATTGTAAGTGTGCCTCAACAATGGTGCAGGGGGTGTTTATATAGGTGAGGGAGGGGTTGTTTAACGCTCCATAATGACCATTATTGGCCAAATAATGGTCATTATGGAGGTAGTAAAGCCACCAAAATAAATGGTGGAAGACACCAACGGATTGGCCATTATAGGAGGAGTAATTCGGCCAAAATAAATGGTCGAATTGAGTGCTTGGCGTTTTTCGCTTTGTTGTCCAAATTTCGACTTTTACGGAGACTTCGGGGACCAAACCGTACATCCGAAAGAATTCTCGGTCCAAACCGTACATATGAAACACGGAATCAAAGCGTACTTACGGCAAAGTTTACGGCCCAAAAAGATAATACGGAGACCCGAGACCGGACAAGCGGCGGCGGCGCGCGTGTGGGCTTTTCTTGAACCGAAGCACATCTAGGTCCTCCTCCTTTAAACACATGGGATACCCCTTGGAGTCCCAAACCCCAAACCAATTTTAAGTCTTATATACACAACAATTCTTTCTTCCTCTACCGATGAGGGAGAATTGGACACAATACCACACTTTCCATGCTTCAAACACCTCACTTCGTGGACCAATATCTCTTTCATTTCTCAATGAAATTTGACGATTATTGGCCCTACGGTTATCTACGTACTTAGTAGATCATGCATGTGTGAAGAACCGGATTCTCCAACATACGTAACACTAGTGTTTAAGCCGTTAAAGTTGGTCGGTCGCAACTCCCGCCAAAGGCAAATTTCCAACACGTTGTACATGAAAAGGAACATGAAGATTAATTAAGGTTGCTTGAAGTAGAAGATCGTCGGAGAAATCTATGGTTGATCGCTTTTCTGGGTTAGCTTTTATCACTCTATGGAAGTAAAGTTTACTTAAATTAATGAATTGCAGCCCAGATTTGTTAGGTGTAACAGTAGTACCTTCTGCAGTTTGTATTTCGAAATTTCTGTTTTCTTTTTCGTTCCCCATCCTCTAGTTACTGGCCAACCTTGAGATTGTTTGGTTTTACTCCCTCTATTTCAAAAAGGAACCTTATGTTTTGGATAAATTTAAAATAATCTTTTAAAAATACGAGAAAGTTATAAATAATTGTTTGCTCAATATTATATAATTGTCAGATATATAATATATTCATATATATTATGTATATTGACAAGCAGTAGATATTTTTGTCCCAACAATCAAATATGTAACTTCTCTAAATATATAGTTTTGTTGCTTTACGTTAGTGAAAAATGATTTGGTTCACTCAACATCCTGTATCCTCTTAATAACTCGACAAAATTCGAATTTACATAAAAAAAACCCACTTCGAATTATGTTGAGGATAAGTTTTTTTTTTATTTCTCATCAGGTGTCCGGTATCATTAGAGCTCGACTAATTCAATTCGCGCCATGCAAGGCCCATTTGGGGTAGAATTTTTCCATCATATCATCATCAATAAGAAAAAAATGAAAAATATGTTTTATATATATATATATATATAATTAAAATAAAAATAATTAAAATCAAATACGTTTAAAACATATCCTCAAGGCCTCAACTAATACCTATCACCTATATGGATATTTTTCTTCCATTGTGTCCTATCTTTAGCTAAGTCTGTATTGATACCAAGACAACATCCTCTGTGAACATAAACGCCAAACCTTCTAATTTTGAGAAAAAATGTCAATTCTCTAAATTAACCTTAAGAATTATGAACTTACTAAACAAACAAAATTTGTCCATCTAAATCAAAGTTCATAAACTGAAGGATCTTCTCAAACTTGTCAACTCTTTGAGCAAACACTGCAACTATCCAACAACATGTTCATTAAAACAAGTTGAAAGTAGATAGACATATGCCACATTAAAAGAACAAAAGAAACACAAGTTTTGAGATTTACAAAAGATGAAGTTTCTCCTCGCACAGTTCAAAACAGCTATCAACCTTAGCATAATATGTCCTGCGCCAATTCCTACTAAGAAGAAGAGGAGCAATGACACTCCAAAACCCCACACCATAAGCAACAGCAATGCATGAGAAGAAAAACAAGTCACTCTCACCAATTCCTTGCTTCTCTTCTTCTTCTTCTTCTTCTTCTTCTTCTTCTTGATGCTGCTGAGGCGAGCTCGAGAATGCACAATCATTTCCCAATGGAAGTCCACAGAGTTCCTTGTTACCTCTATAACTAGATGCTGCAAATGTGACAAATTTGTTCCCGGACGGGATTCTTCCTGATAGATTATTGAAAGCCAAATTTAAAGTTGAAAGGGAATCAGGTTGAGTCATCTGAGGGGGGATTTTTCCTATCAGATGGTTATAAGAAAGATCCAAACTCTCCAGGCTCTTTAAGTTCATGAAAGATTCTGGAATATGGCCAGATAAGATGTTGTGCGAAAGGTTTAATGAATGGAGGGCTGCGAGTTTCCCCAAGTGTGACGGAATTTCACTGGTAAAATGGTTCATAGATAGATCAAGTGTGGTCATTTGAGAAAGAGGAATGCCTTCATAAGAGAATGCATTGCCCTTGGTTGTTAAAGGAACTTTGACTCTGTAGTTAGTATATGTAGGTGATAACCACTTAAAGGCTGGGAGTAGAACTTCAGATTCCTTTTTCCACCCGGTTATGTTACCAAGGCAAGAAGGTAAAACCCCAAAGAGAAAATTTGCAGACAAGTCCAAAATATGAAGCTTTTGCATCTGGCATAAAGACACTGGAATAATCCCATGAAATTGGTTTCTTGCCAAGAGAAGTATGGCCAGATTTGGAAACAGAGGAAAATAATCTGGAATTACGCCTGACATATAATTCCCACTAATGTCCATGACCTTCAGAACAGGAAGGTTAAGCAAAGCAGCAGGGAGGACTCCAGTAAATCCATCATTTTGAAGATGCAAGTATGCAAGATTTGACATATTTGAAAATTGGGGCATAACCTCCCCGTGAAAGTTGTTGTTTGAAAGAACTAAATGTGCCAATGAAGTGTTATTCTGCCTTAAAGTTGGAGGAAGTTCTCCCAGTAAGAAGTTGTGAGAAAGGTCTAGGACCTCTAACTTTAGCAGATTGTCAAAAGAAGGGAGGGTACCTTCGAGGGCGTTATTTGACAGGTTAAGATAGAATAAGTCTGGAAATAATTTCAGCACGTTAGTGGGAAGTGTACTGCCCAAGCAATTATCTGATACATCAAGCATCAGAAGACTTGATGCTTGAAACTGAGAAGACACAGGAATTCCACCACTCAAACGGTTGCCTCTCAAAGACAACATAAGAAGTGAATTATTATACAATAACCAGGACGAAACGTTTCCTTGAAGGGCATTATAGGACAAAGACAGGGACTTCAACTTGTGTTGTTTGGAGATGAATGTTGGAATTACATGGCCATTGTTCTGGTTTAGCCTAGTATTTCGTAGGTCAAGGGACACAAGTTGAAAAGATGGAACCCAAGATGGAGTTTTCAGTGTCAACTTCAAACTCATTATTTGTAAGATCAATGGCTTCAAGCATGGAGAGGTTAGCAAATGATGCAAACAAGAGAAGTCCATCAAACCTATTATCTGAAAAACGAAGGTTCTCGAGCAAAGTGAGGTTGTTGAATATGGAAGAAGAAACAGTCCCGTCAAAATGATTGAAAGAAAGATCTAAAGAGACCAGGGAAGTCATTCCACCAAGGCATTGATCAAGTCCACCTTGTATAAGGTTATCCTGAAGATTTAACACCTGCAGGTTCCTAAATTTACAGATTCCTGTTAATATCCAGAAGAAATTTAATATTGTTATGCAAAATCTATATAACTAGAGTTATTTCAGCAAGTCACCAAATAAAGTACGAAGACACCAACAACTATTAGCTTTGTCCGACAATTCTTGATCAGATTTAGAGCAGAAGACACACTAATGTATTATTGATCATCTCATTTGTTTTGCTCTTTTTTCTTGTTAATGAGCTGAGGGGTGGGAGGCTGAGCACTAGAAAAGAGAAGGTCAGTTTCCAACTCAAGAGTTAGTTTTTTACCTTCAAAAATTTTAATCAGGAAAATGAACTAAAATTGAAGATTTGTCCACCAAGAAAGGATTACAGAAAACAAATACTGTTTTCAGCACCCAATATTGCTGTAACATGATGCATAATGTTCATTCTACAATCTGGAAAGATAGCGAGTCAGTAACTCAGCTTTACTAGACAAAACACATCTAAATTACAAATGCTCTTTGCACAAAAGACAGCAAAAATGACACAACAACAAGCAAAAGAGGTGACACTACAGAATAAAATGTCCAACTATAGTGGTTAGGTTCAAGACAAGCTGGAACTTAAAATAACTGCAATTCAGACAGAATAATGGAATTTATTTTAAAAACACTATTAGGCTTTTGAAATCCAAAAGTTGCCCATACCAGAAGAAGTATGCATCCGAGATCCGAGATTGTTGAACGAGCTGGAATGTCATCTTGCAAACCTTCAGCAACTCCGGTAGACACTAAGTCTAAATTGAGTGCCACCTCAAGCAAACCATTTGTCGATCCAACATTATACCGCAGCCTAGCAGGAGCTTTGCAGTATCTCACGTTCACCAGACCGGATATTACTTATGCAGTGCAACAAGTGTGCTTATTCATGCATAATCCGATGGAGGAACATATGCATGCTCTAAAACGCATTGTGAGATATATTCAGGGCACTCTGGAGTATGGATTACATCTATACTCGTTCTCCGTTTCCAAACTTGTCACTTACACTGATGCAGACTGGACAGGTTGTCCGGACACCAGACGCTCCACCTCAGGTTATTGTGTCTTCCTCAGTGACAATTTAATCTCCTGGTCTTCCAAAAGACAAGCCACAGTATCACGTTCAAGTGCTGAAGCAGAATACCGTGTTGTTGCCAATGTTGAAATCTGTACTTGAACTTCATTGCCCAATCCCAAAAGCCACACTGGTATACTGTGATAATGTTAGTGCAATCTATCTCTCAGGGAATCCTATCAATCATCAACGCACTAAACATATTGAGTTAGATATCCATTTTGTTCGTGTAAAGGTGGCTCGCGAACAAGTGCGAGTGTTACATGTCCCGACATGTCATCAAATAGCAGATATTTTCACAAAAGGACTTCTGCTGGTATTAATTGAAGATTTTAGGGACAGTCTCAGCATTCGCAGCCCTCCAGCTTCGACTGCGGGGGAGTGTTAGAATGTTATTATTAATATTATTATTAATGATAGTATCATTTTATGTATGGCAAGTAGTAAAATGATAATTAGAAATATCCTAAATTAGGAAGAAGATTATTAGGGATTGATTATTGATTAGAAAGATTAGAGGCTTGATTTCCTCATCTCATTTATGTGTATATTGTGTATATACTATTCCCTTAATGGAAGAATACAATTGAGGAAAACATTTTCAAATTATTACAATACATGAGGCAACAAAAGGGTTGTTTCTGTCGAGTTCATATATGAGTAGAGTCTGAGTTTCGTTATCTGTCGGAACAAACTGAAAACTCAACTCCAGAGAATTAATTCAACATTGTAGTCAGTTCATATGTGCTTCATACATAATGAGCAATGCTTTAACGAAAGAGTATAGACCGAGAAGATGGTAGTTGAGCAGAGCAGATGAGAGTGTCCACCACCAATTAACAGTTTGTTTAGCTGGAGACAACCATTAATAAATGGAAATACTAAATTGTAAAAGATGTCCTCACATTAGGAAAATGAAAAAAATAAGGACAATCTGCACAAGGTCATGTATGTAACAATAGAATATTATCCAACTTTACCTGATAGAATGTGATGGGAATTCTTGAGGTTATTCCCAGACAAGTCAAGGCTTTCAAGGTATGATAGATCATCAAACAAGCAAGGTGGCATACTATCATCTGTAAGATTATTGCTGCTTAGATTAGATCTAATCTCCGCATATCCTTTAGTCCGCACAATGCTACATTAATTCATCAAAACGAAGGTAATAATTTTGATGCACCATCTATGACACATTAAAATTCCATAACTGAAAAACAAACCTCTGAGCAGTGGCAAGGGGAAACTAGGATAAACCCCTGAAAGGTGTAGCTGTTCTAGAGATGTGAGGCTACATACTTGAAAATGAGGCAGAGCATCACCATTTAAAGGGTTGAAACTTAGATCCAATTCCTTCAGGTTGCGCAATTTGCATAATGCTGCAAGTATAAGTTGTTAAAAAGTGATACTCCAACATGCAAAGAAGTGAGGAAATGAGATAAGGGTCACAGGCAGAATCATTTTTTTTTTAAAAAAGTAGCAAATCTTGAAGCTCTAAGGATTCAAGGGAAGAATTCATTGTGCTCAACAGATATTGACAGCAGTAAGAGTTTGTACATACTATACTACTAAATACTGAGGGAGACATGTTGTGGCACACATAGGTTGATCAAATGAAACATGAAATACAGGTAATGAAAGAACATTTTTTATCAAAAGAATACCTTCTGGCATGATCCAGTTGCCAATAGCATTGCCAGATACATAGAGAGACCGGAGATGCGTGAAACGAGTTAACAAGGTTGCATCAGGATACCATATTCCAAGTCCAAGTTCCCTTTTACTGGTAAGAAAAATTTCAAGAACACGTGCATCATAATTTTGATCTCTGATACAAAATATACCAGCCCATGCACAATAATCTTCTTCAACCCATTCATTGATTAGAGTAGAGCCATTGGGATAGTTAAGGGAGTCCCGCAGCTCTAAAAGTGCTCTCTTTTCCTCTGCCACTAATTTACCACTGCAACCCATGAAATTCAAGTACATCAGTATCCAACATGTCCATAGAAGCTGAAGCATAGGGCACAAAACCCCAGCCATAGTGCTGATAAATTTCTATTCAGCAATGAGTCACTGGCTAATGCCTTTTGTTACAAGAACTTTTCACATACTCACCGCCATGAGTCAACACCGAATTAAAAAGTTTTAAGTCGCCTTATGATCATAGACCTCAGGTACTTACTTCATCGGTCAAAGAGCATTAGCTGTCTCCAATGATGTAACATATTCAGTGTGAAATACTGACCTTTTTGTTTAGACTTTTTCTAGATATGCCAAATCAAGCAGGTCAATGTGACTTTGTCCAGCAAATTTTGCCACCTTGCGCAATCTTGATGCTGACTTCTCACTTTTCCTCTTCTGAACATCTTTTTTCTTTATTTTTTTACCGTATGCTCCTAGCAACACAAGTATTTGATAACTATGTCTATGTCCACCAAAAATTAGCATTACAAGTATTCCATGACTCTGACCACCACACTTTGGCAGATAAAACGAAATCACTTAGCTTTTTTGCCTTTGTTGACTTGAGATGCAAACGATTGTCTCCCTTAATTTTCATTGGACATTCATTTACCACGAGATCACACCCCGTTGCAATTTCCATTCCTATTATCTTACAATCACAAAACTCTAATATTGATCATGATCTTACAAAACTGCCGGAACTATATGCCTAAAAAATCAATAAGGTTGGTAGGCTGCAGCTATTAGTGAAATATTAAGTAGATCGTCTTTGTGCCTACAAGGCTCATATGTTTAAAGTATATTTTATATTCTTCATTATATCAGTTATTGGTTTGCCCTGAATATTTATCATAACATAAACTCTGAAGTGAATCATTGTTAACATAAACAAAAAGAACTAAATTCTCCAAATGCTGGAACAAACATTTTTGTTTAATTTCAAGGTAAACAATATTTGCCTTTATTACGTAGTGAACAAACTGGGAAGTTTCCAATACCCAGCTACAACAAATTTTACAAAAACTAAAAATTTGAAAACAAACAGTTCAAGATTCTGAATTCAAACGGTCAAGTGCCTCTCGAGCAGGAGCAAAATTGGGCTGAACTTTTTGGGCTTCCTCCTTCAAGCCCTTTTTTCTCGTAACAATCACCCAACAAACAAAAAGCCTTGACATTATCGCCCTTCAACCGAACACACTGTGACAAATCCTCAATCACTTGCCGCGAGTCTCAACTCAGCTCGCTTAAACAACGCATCTGCTCTCTCCTGCTCCGACAATGACTTCACAGCGAGCGGCGAAAGCGCCACGTCGATGGAATCAAGTGCCGACGTCTTGAATCCCTGTCAATAGGGGCGGCAAAATCCACTTATTTCATTAACTCAGTCCATTTTAACGCGTTTAATTTAACCTATTTAAAAATGAAAATTAAGCTTATATACAGCTCAGATTGACCATGAAAAACTAAAAAAATTGTCTAAATGCTTTTAGAAGGATGAATTTTTGTTCATATGTTTTCCCTAGGTCCAAATTTATATCATAATATTATAATTTTGAGAATCAAACTATAAAATATTTTATCACAATTTATTCGTATGTCCTTCATATATTTTAAATTGTTAGTTATTATTAATTATAATATTCACATGTAAATTAATTTTTAAAAGCTTAAAATTTGTGAATACACGCTCAAAATAAACGAATTTTGACATTTAAAATATAAATTGTCAAATAAATTAGAACTATGAAGTATATAAATCATAATATGATAAAAAAAATTATTACAAAAATATGATCCAATTTCAGGTAAGTAACTTTTTAGGCGGGTCAATATTTACTATAGCCCATTAAACACCCGTACCTGTAAATGAGAGCTCAACCCGTTTTCAACTCTGAGTAACTTTTAAGCGGATCAAAATTAGCTGAGTTAACACCGTCATCCTGTTAACTTAGCCTATTTTGACATGCTAAATTCAGTTCAATCCGTCCATTTAACAATCCTACCTATAAATCGAGAGCCTAAGCTTTGAGTATATGAGCAACGACGTCTTTCGGATCTAAAGCGATGGCTAAATCGGCTTGTGCTTCAGCTGATTTAGCAAGAGAAGTAGCGGCTAATCGATCCTTAGCTGTTGTTGCTTTAGCTTGAGAGAGAAGCTGAGCTCCTTGTACGAAGTGGCGCTTCGATTGCATATCGGCACGGTTTCGGAAACGAAGCTTCGAGAAGAATTTCTGGGGAACGTTATGTTGGTTTTTACAAAGGTGGCAGGAAACGGGAATTACAAGTAATTGCAAAGTAATTCAAGAACTGAAAATTACAGTAGAACAACAAAACTGAAATTACAATTTTGTTGAAGAAGAAAAACTGAAAACTGTTTTTGTTTGCTGAGTCGAGTGTGACACTCTGTCCTTAAGACAATATTGCCCTATATGTATCCTTTATACGTCCTGGACAATTCGTCTCCCAAGATAAAACAGCAATGGAACACTTGAGCAAAGGAAACTCAAGAGCTACCGTGAAGAATACTGAGTAACGAAATGATGGTTGGAAGTTGTAGGAAGAACTGTTTACTGCTTGTGTATTTTCGTGTATTGTAAGTGTGCCTCAACAATGGTGCAGGGGGTGTTTATATAGGTGAGGGAGGGGTTGTTTAACTGCCTCCATAACAGCCATTATTGGCCAAATAATGGTCATTATGGAGGTAGTAAAGCCACCAAAATAAATGGTGGAAGACACCAACGGATTGGCCATTATAGGAGGAGTAATTCAGCCAAAATAAATGGTGAATTGAGTGCTTGGCGTTTCGCTTTGTTGTCCAAATTCGACTTTCGGAGACTTCGGGGACCAAACCGTACATCCGAAAGAATTCGGTCCAAACTGTACATATGAAACTTATGGAATCAAACTGTACTTCTGGCAAAGTTTTCTGGCCCAAAAAGATAATACAGACCCAGACCGGACAAGCGGCGGCGGCGCGCGTGTGGGCTTTTCTTGAACCGAAGCACATCTAGGTCCTCCCTCCTTTAAACACATGGGATACCCCTTGGAGTCCCAAACCCCAAACCAATTTTAAGTCTTATATACACAACAATTCTTTCTTCCTCTACCGATGAGGGAGAATTGGACACAATACCACACTTTCCATGCTTCAAACACCTCACTTCGTGGACCAATATCTCTTTCATTTCTCAATGAAATTTGACGATTATTGGCCCTACGGTTATCTACGTACTTAGTAGATCATGCATGTGTGAAGAACCGGATTCTCCAACATACGTAACACTAGTGTTTAAGCCGTTAAAGTTGGTCGGTCGCAACTCCCGCCAAAGGCAAATTTCCAACACGTTGTACATGAAAAGGAACATGAAGATTAATTAAGGTTGCTTGAAGTAGAAGATCGTCGGAGAAATCTATGGTTGATCGCTTTTCTGGGTTAGCTTTTATCACTCTATGGAAGTAAAGTTTACTTAAATTAATGAATTGCAGCCCAGATTTGTTAGGTGTAACAGTAGTACCTTCTGCAGTTTGTATTTCGAAATTTCTGTTTTCTTTTTCGTTCCCCATCCTCTAGTTACTGGCCAACCTTGAGATTGTTTGGTTTTACTCCCTCTATTTCAAAAAGGAACCTTATGTTTTGGATAAATTTAAAATAATCTTTTAAAAATACGAGAAAGTTATAAATAATTGTTTGCTCAATATTATATAATTGTCAGATATATAATATATTCATATATATTATGTATATTGACAAGCAGTAGATATTTTTGTCCCAACAATCAAATATGTAACTTCTCTAAATATATAGTTTTGTTGCTTTACGTTAGTGAAAAATGATTTGGTTCACTCAACATCCTGTATCCTCTTAATAACTCGACAAAATTCGAATTTACATAAAAAAAACCCACTTCGAATTATGTTGAGGATAAGTTTTTTTTTTATTTCTCATCAGGTGTCCGGTATCATTAGAGCTCGACTAATTCAATTCGCGCCATGCAAGGCCCATTTGGGGTAGAATTTTTCCATACTCGGGCTCAATCCTGAAACCTTTAATTGAGACCTTTAATTAAGGAAGTAGCAAGCTCATTCGTTACACCACATCCTTTGATGGTATGTTAGAGGATAAAGTGCTCACCTAAGGATACTTCATTCTATAATCGCTTATGCATATAAGGTATATTCTACTCGTACGTGTACAATTAGAACTCATCATAGCGCAGTTGCCTATTATTTTTTTAAAACATAGTGTCTGATTCAACTTGCTTATACCTTAGATTAATTGTACCACGAAATACCTTTGCTATCTACCCAATAACTCTTCCTGCAGTGACTTTTTTGGGCAGCCTTCTCTTTGATTCAGCAATAATCCACACAATATAATTTGGGCGAGGTGGCTCAGTTAATTCACTCGCATTTTTGTCTTTTGAATTACATGAAAAAATTCCTCAATTCAATTGATCGAATCGTTTAAACCAAACCAAACCAAACAGAACTGATCTTCAAATATTTCCACAGTAAACATATCAGTTTCGGGGTAATAGTACCTTGTAATACATCCACAAGTATCAATGGATTATAAGCAGTTCATAAAAACATAGACAAATACCAAAGAAAACCATAAATAACTGAACCTTTTCTATATTATTACGGCGATTTTGCTACATGTAAGTCTCGATAACACAGACTTCTCCCAGAATACTTTCCCCCGATACTACATAATTTTGACTTTTGCAAGGAATACTTTAACAAAATACTACATAACTATAATTTCAGCCTCAAATTATTTCACATTTGCAAGGGGATAATTGGCTGACATAGTTGAGGGTTCTTGCAAGAAATTAAACAGCTTTAGAGATGCCTCTATCTATCTGGAACTAACAGAGGCTTGTTTATCATTCAAAAAGTTAGATAGCCAACATATTTGCAGTTGTTGGGCAAAGTTTTGCAGAATTTGTCAGCATTAAGTGATTATATATCTACGAACTATGATGAATTTATTGTTCTCCGAGACAAGGGGAGAGTATCTAACTCTTCATTGTACCTCCCATCTGAATCAACTGTAATGGAGACTTCAGTAGTTTCTTTAATGTATCCACAATGCTACCAAAGGATGGGCGCTGTACCGGGTCACTGCGAGAAAACGTGAGATTTTGAGAAAATGTGTAACTGAAGGAAAAAGAGAGCATTCTTTAAGATGATTGACAACACAATTTGACTACTGGAGAGATGAAACAAGATAGGTTGCTGATGCTTTTATGCTACGTATCTTAAGGATCTAGCATAACATGTTTACTTACTCATTCCAGCAGGCTTCCACAAGAGATGCCAACATTGGAGAAGTGTCCTGTGGAATAGTGAGCCTCCTGTTCTGGAAAGCAACAGCACCAACTACCTGAAAGTTCACAAATCAGATACATCGCGTTATTTGATATTTCAATAGACCCGTGATTCTATCACGAGGATGAAAAACCTAAGGATAAGTCCTGGAGAAAAATGGGGCGGGGGAAGCAGCGAAGAAGTAAACCTGTGCAGGGCCCAGTCCATTCCAAGGCTGTTGCATGGTCACAAGTTCCCATAATATTACGCCAAAGCTGTAGACATCTGACTTCTCATTTGAGGGCTCCCCACGGAGAAACTCGGGAGCCATCCATTCAGGCTGAAATAAAAAAGCAAGAAGCCAAGAAAGTTACAGGCTGATTGAAGGACGTACAAGAAATTGCTCAACCTGCAGGATGTCGAGTTTCCTTTTACGATTAAAAAAACACTTTGTACTGGGATGGCAAGTATTACACTGTCAATGATAGATAAGTTCCATCGAGTAGAAGACGCAACAATTAGATTAATTGTATTTCATGAGCTATAGAAAGCAATTAAAGCAACTTCTCCTATTAATCAGGAAAAGAAGATCCTGAAAAATAAATGTAAGGCAATGTCAATCAATGGTGTCACCTACTCAACAAACCAAGAAACTAGAGGCTCTAAAACTCTTTACTATATTCATACTCTTCACACACTTCGAACGACGATTTTCACACAAAAACATGGGTTTTCAATGTTAGAACTTGGCTATAAATGTAGATAATAGAAAGAAATGGTTGTAATCTAGAAGTTATCATGGCACAAGAATACTCAATTTGCCTAATTTTGCTATCCTAATGGCTAAAAGACTTGCTAGCATCTAAGATTGGTAAATGGAGCCAAGAGGCTCGTAATTCTAGATGTCTATGGGAAGAAGAAGGATCAGCACCTCAGCACAAATATTTCCCTGCTCGTTTTTATTTGCATATGATAGCATATGCTACCAATTCCTACATATGAAAGATAATTTGGGTGTATTGGAAGGTAACTTACAGTTCCAGCAACTGATTTTGATGATATGAACGTGTTAGCTTTAAATCTTGACAGACCAAAATCACACACCTGGAAGAAACATTTCAGAATATCAGAACTGCAAAATTCATCTTTAAACTCGAAGGTAAGTAGGCAACACTTTACCTTTACATTCCAATTTTTATCAACCAACAGGTTAGGAGATTTCAGATCCCAATGCACAATGGGTGGGCTCAGACAATGAAGATAATTGATACCCTTGGCCTGTATTTCAAGCGAATAAGAAACTTTTGTAGGTGAAAGCATCAAAAGCATGCAGCTGATAAAATGTAAAATAGGCACAAACCACATCCAAAGCCATACGGATACGTCTCCTCTGGTCCAACAACTCCCCAGCAGCTGGCCTGTGTATCAGACGGTAGAGGCTTCCCCTATCATCATAATCAAGGCACGGAGATTTTAGGCCACTCAAGTACTTGAACTTAGAAAGAAAGAATTTGTGCAGCCACTAAAACACGTTACCTGGGCAAATATTCAGTCACTATCGATAGATGAGGCCGTTTGGTAACAGCCCCCATGAACAACACCACATTTGGATGACGGACGCGTTTCATAATTGCAACCTTCAGAAAAACATGAATTGTGAGTTACCGTCCAACAATAGATACCAATGCAAGAATGTGAATAAAATGACGAAAATGACAATGGAACAGAGGATAAAGTGAGACTGCAGGTGTTTAATTCACTTGAAAGTTGTTTAAGAGGGTATATAAACACCCGTAAAGTTAAATTGCTAAAGTGAGTGTTGGGGGCAAGTTAAGGGGGGATTTTATGTATTTTCTCATTTCACAAACATAGATATGAATGCAATTCACAGACAAAATTGAGACTAGGTTGCAAATGCCAAGATAAACTACAAAAACTACTACTATCTCTCGATCCCAAGCTAGTTGGGGTCGGATACTCTGTAGATTAAACTAAACAAAAAAAAGCACTATTTCTTTCTTTCATTCTTCTTTTTGCGCTAATCCTTTCCATACAGGGGAAACAAGAAAAGATCAGCTGCCGAAAGTAAGCTTATCTTTATCCGACACAAAAACATTCTAGCTAACACAAAACAGTTCGACCATCTATTCTATGCTCTCACCTCCCTTAAAAACTCCTTTAATTGATCATCATGAAAATCCTGGACGGTTAGCAGCTTGACTGCAACATCCTGCAGTAGTAAGTACCACACCTGATCAGTCAGAAAAAACAGGCGCACTATTTCCTAATTTAAAAATAGTTTCCACAAAGTATCTTCTGAAAAATGTATGGAACTTCAACTTCATGCATTTGTTTCCAATCCTTTTTCTCCCAGTAATACATGCTAGTTAAGAGGAAATGTCTAATTTTAGGAACCACAATGTAAGAGCAAATTGGATTACCTCATGCAGGCAATTTTAGTCAAAAAAGAGATACCACTAGCACCAAGCAATGATCTGAAAATTATAATTTTATTGACATGGAGTCATATAAATCTCCTACTTCAATGTGATTTACACCTTCGCTTTTACAGTTGACATGACATCATCCCTACACCTTTGCCGTGTAATGCAGTCAATACAGGTACAAACAGGCAAAAATGATTATACTTTTTTAGACTTGCACAGAATCTCCTAATCGAGTAAATTATTGTGAATACTTGTGAAACAACTCAAATAAATAACACTGACCGATCCATGCCATTCAGCACGATGTACTGTTCCAAATGAACCTGCAAGAAAGAAGAGTAGCACATCAAGATACACTGATGTCAAACAGAGGCCCGTAAATGAGGGACAATTTACAATCAGTAGATATATTGACAAAGACATACCAGCGCCAACACGTTCTTTTATCTGTAACTCATCCCATGAGATCTCAAGCCAGTCCATTGCTAGAGAAGGCTCAAGATTCAGATATCTTGGATTTGTTGCCGCTGGATATTTATCACGATTCCCTGTTCTACCTCCAAGCTCCATTACATCCATTTTACCTATTAAAGTTGCTTTCGGCGGTCTTTCAGGGTGCAATGGTGAGTTTTTGGACAGAACAACCTCCTTCTTATAAGTCTGCATGATAATAATTTTGTCTTCTCTAGTTCTAGAATTCGCATCTCCTGCTGTTTCAGCGGGAACAAGAACTTCACATGGTTCCAATTCCAAAGCTTGATAAGGGCGATATAGTGGATCATTTGGCAATTTGGGCTTGTCACTGACAACATTTTCCTCCACATGTTTACTCTTAACATGGGGGTCTGCAAGAATAGAAATTACAATTTTTTTTATTCTAATGGTGATAATGAAAAATCTGAACTTTAAAAATCATCCAACTGCTGATTCTAACAATTTAAACAAAAGCGTAAAACAAACCCTTTGAATAAAGTAAAAAAAAACTGTAGTAGAGACGCAACATATGTTGTGAACCGTATAAGAAGGCCAATTATCTATCCTTTCTGATATACACAGATTCATGTTCAACCAGCGACATTCCTTGTTTTCCCTATCAATAGAAGCATCAATTAAGTATGCAAATAATAGCACACCTGTATGCAAAGCATTTTCTGGAGGAGCAAATGTGTCGTTCGAATGCGGTAACTGATTACTTATATCACTATCCATGTAAGGCTGTTGAAATTCCTTCAGATGAGATACTTGAAGTGGTGAAGGAACAGGAGACAATACACCTCCATTGATAGAGGAATCTGGACCATGTACATTTCCAGGATCCCCAACAAGATCAACCACAAATTCTCTGATACAATATAGAGACAAGTCAATAAGAACGAAACAAAAATGAACATCATGCTCACCATTGTTTAAAACAAGTATTAAATCTCCTGATCATTGGACTTGGGCCTTTCCAAAATGTGTCACACCTTACAGAAGATTATAATGCAAAATCAAAGCAGCAAAGTTCCACTACTTTTAATCTTAGTAATACTCATGAAAGCACAATTAAAGATAGTGAAAGATGTGGGGTCCAGTCCATGTTTTAAGGAAGTTGTTTTCTTCCTTTGGTAAAGTTTTTCCAAGGTGTGCATGTTAAATATACACAATATACATGTGTATATTGTGTATATTGGTCACGGGATTGCTCTCGGTTTTGGACTGATTTGTACCATGTAATTTATGGTAAATATTTAGTATCCTAGTTTAGGTAATGTTGTAATATAATTAGTATTGTACACTTACCATAATTATTGTATTACCATAAATGTATAGTTAGTATCCAAGTAGAATAAGGTTTTAGGAATAGAATAGGAATAGGATTCTCCTATTATGGAAATATGTAACTTGTATATATAGCCTTTCAATTAATGAAAATAATCAAGGGATTATTTCTTTCAGTGCAGATCTTGGCCGGTTGGCCAAAGATATATTCATACTGCAGCCCAGGACTTTTGCATTCCGTTTATGTCATTGATGATGTAATAGGTTGGCAACCTATTACTACAAATAATCAGATCATTCTTCAGTTGAAGTACACCAAAAACACACAGAGAAAGAAGTAAATCAATAGTTGTGGAGAGCATTTCACAAAATGTGTATAGGAAAATAGAGTGTGAGCAATATTGTAGTGAGGTGAAAAAATCAAAAGAGAGTTATTTCTTTTTGATTGTGTAGTGGTCTTAGGAGTATTGTACTCGGGATCACTAGTGTAAAATTCCTCAATATAGTGGCTTACTTTGCTCCTCTCGGGCATGTGGTTTTCTCCCTTATTTGGAAGGGTTTACACATAAAATTTTGGTGTCATTATTGCTCTTTTCATCCTTGTTGATTAACCGTATATTAGTGTTCCGCTTTTATTGCTAATTTTGTTTTTCTTCAAACCCCCAATCCGCTCTCGCTCGCCGCTACTAACGGGGTCTCGGTTGATTTCCCTTCCTTTAGCTACTAAGATGTTTCAGTTCGCTAAGTTTGAAAAGTCCAAAGAGCGCAGACTAGCCACGTAGCTTGGATACGGCTTCCCGATCGGAGATACATGGATTCGGAAGGGTTTCCACATAAAATCTTGGTGTCATTATTGATCTTTTCATCCTTGTTGATTAACCGTTTATTAGTGTTCCGCTTTTATTGCTAATATACACCGTGAATATTATTCCATAGTGCGGATATTATTTTTGGACGGGTGCGATAATTAAAGTGTCCAATATTTATTTCCGCTGATCATTTACAATTCTCATCAAAAGAAATGGCAGGTATGAAGTTGATAACCAACAAGTCTCAACACTATATCAGATCAAAAAAATTGGAGATACATTGCTTCACGTTTGAGACAAAAACCAAGCCTGCTAAGGAGAAAATACTTGTTGATGGTAGAGGAGATAACTACTTCGATTCAAGAGATGGTAAATAAGATGTTTTACCTTGACAATCTTCTGTCATCCTCAATTTTCACCAGACAAGAAGACCGATGATCTGCGACACAATACTTGCAACCTCGAGCTATCCTACAAGGCAAACCTACGTAATCCGCCAATTTCTGTATACCATAAAAATCACCAGTTAATTCGGTTTTCTAGAAGCTCCATTTCAATAGTCAACTAATTAGAAGAACGATGAATGAGAGAGTTAAACATCTGTTGTATCCTTAAATGTGGTTGCCACATTAAATTTGCAAGAATATATTACGCTGACAAATTCATCAAAAAGGAGCAATTGAGATCACCCTTCAAAATCACAAACTTGAAAAACCTCCTTGTATGGCATAGTCTATATTGCACTATAGCTAGCTTCTTTCTAGTCAATTCGGATAATTCGTTCAACCCTTAATTTGGAAAATGTTTCATCTTACTTATAGTACATTTTCCAATACTATACCACCCAATTCCCATGCATAAATGTAGTATTACTGAGTCACATCTAATTTGCTACTTTAATAGGAAAACATAACAATAGGTGACAGAACCTTCACAGCAATGTGCAGATGAAGTTAAACCATGAAAAACTGCTATGACTAAACATATGAAAAAGAGGAAAAAGAGGTCTCTCACTAACCTTGAACAGAATAGCTCTGTGCCTGCAAAGTCCTGAGGAGAAACTGCCAATTGGTAGCACAATGCACTTCCGCAAATCTTTTAATCTCTTACTAACAACTTTCCACCGCTGATGAAGATCACCTTGCTCCACCGGAAAAGAGCCCCTTAAATTTCAAGAAACTCAATTTCATACAGAAGAAAATAAAGTCCAAAAGAGCATACTTTCAAGAAAATCAATACCTACCCCATATAGACAGCCACAAGCTTGCCAAGTTTTTCTGCCAAGACTAATGTATTCTCAGCAGCAAAGTAAATCTCTTGAGCTTTATCTTCTAATTCCCTGAGCCTCGAGTCCCCACGCCCATCAATAAGAACAACCTCCATTGATGTATCACTAGGTTCAACTCCTTTTAATGCCAGTAGAGATGGTATTTGTTTACCATCCTCTGTCTCATTACACATAACCCACAGATACGGATTCATTCCTAATATGTTATAAAACCCATCCGATATCTTATCAGCATAAGACAATGAACCACTCACCTGAAATTTTCACAAACTTCACACATTAAACAATATCCACTGGGAAAACTCCAAATAACAAATGCTTAAGTTACAGCTAAACTAACAGTAAATAGAACTATTTCCTCCTATAAGAATAACTACCAGGCATGCATTTTTCCCCAGAAGTAGTGTGTGTGTGAGAGAGAGAGCATTTAAAAGAACTTTGTCATTAACCTGTTGCTAAATTGCTCGTAACTAATAGAATATTTTTGATAATCCTTAATGGATTTTTCTGTTTAGCTATAGGAACTTCATATGTTAATCTATCGCTAAATTGCTTCTAGCTAATAGAAATTCTTTTGATAATTTGTTAACGAATTTTGTTGTTAACTATAGAATTTGACAGTCACTAATTTCCGTCTTTTTAGTAATGGAGACAGAGGAAGAAGATATATACCCATAAACGATAAGACACAGTTTGAGCATCCGAAGATCCACCAAAGCCCTTGGTACTTTTAAATTCCTGGAGAAGCATAGGCTCTCCATAAGCAAGCATTGCTCCCTCTACAAGCTTTTTAGCAAGCGTGAGCTGCAAATAATAGCTCTCCTTTGACTTCTGCATCAATGCATCTTCGCTATCAACAACTCTCTCCTCTTCCTCCGCCGGCACCACCACTTCCTCCACCTCCACTTCCCTTGTCGTCGGCGACGTATGCGTATCTTTAACCCCTGTACTCGGCCAGTTCCCATCCAATGTCGTACCCGAAAACAAACTCCCCGCATAACTAGTACTTCCCCAACTCGATAGCCTTTGTAACGAAGTTTGTCTCTCAAAATTGCTTCCGGAACTCGATAACCTTCGCAATGAAGCTTTCCGGTCAAATGTCGTTGTTCCCGTCTGTTTATGCTCCGGCAGTGGTGCCACGTGGCAATGATCAACAAGTTCATTTACTGGTACATCCTCAGGAGGAACGGGAAGCAACAGTTCATGTTCATCCTCCTCTGTATCTGCTTCTTCCAATTTGATTTTCACGTGATTCTGTATTAATTTTCCTTTCTTATTTTTCTCCGAAATCCAGTTCACAAAAGCGGCCAATTGCTTCCCGTGAATCTTATTACTATTAGTCTCTTTCACATCACTACTTATGAGCTGTTTCGATGTGACATGATCGCTCTCCTTTGAAGAAGATTTCCTTGATCTAATTTGATTATCTTCTAAGACTACACTACGGATTTGGTTCTCGTGATCGTTAACAAACTTTGCAGATGCATCGAACCCGCGATCAGGAAATTGCCTCGGGAAAAAGTAAGTCGTTCTATGCGGCATTTTTTCACAATCCTCACGTGAACAAAAATCTCACAATCCGCACGCTTCCCCTCCCCTCTTGTAAACTTTTTTGCTGGTTTCTCAACTACTTTCCACCTTGAATGAAACCGACACCACCTAAAATCCGATCGACCGTACAATAACTGCAAATTTTTCACAACTTCACCAAAATAATCGATCATGAACAACAACAAGGAGAAGACATTTTACTTAACATGACATGACGACTTTCACCAGTTATAATACCTTTCGCTTCAACTGTATTGTGGATGAAGATGAAACAAAACCGACAAACCAGTTATTCTGCTAGCTTGTTCTTGTATATCAGAAACAAAAACTCACCATGTGCAACCATATATATATATATATATATATATATATAGAGAGAGAGAGAGAGAGAGAGAAACCTTCGGAAAATCAATCAAAAACTATATATATGAATGCTTTTTGTTTTCTTGAAGATAGAAAAGAAAAAAGCTGATGAACTCTATTGCTTTAGCGAATGGATTTTTAGGGGAGAGAGAGAGAAAGAACGAATCAGTTGCTAAGGTGTGTGTATTTTAAGCGTAGAAAGGACTAAAATCAGGTGGGAAATTGAAAAATATAAGGTGGGGGAAGCTAACGTGCGCGGAGAGGGTATATGCGCGCATATTTTATAAAATGACCACGTCAGAGTTAAGGGTGACATGCAGTTGACACGTATCGTTAGAGGATTAAAAAATTGGTGCCAATTGTTTAAGAAGTTGCTCGTATGTTAGTCGAGCCATGGCCAATTGGCCTTACAGGTGGATCAATTTTTTATTAGTTAGTTAATTAGTTTCGTTTGAAAATCATTAAGCAACCAAATTAAAGAGATATCCACTTACTCTCTTTATTTCCTTTTCATGTTTTCTTTTACAATGCGAGTTGTTTCTTTGTGTTTCTCATTGTTAGTGTTGTTCTTTTTTTGAATATTTTATAATATTTTCCATATTAACAACAACAACAACATACTCAGTGAAATCACACACCGTAGGATCTGGGGAGGGTAGAGTGTACACAGACCTTACCTCCACTTTGGTAGGTAGAGCGAATGTTTCAGGAAGACCCTCGGCTCAAGAGAAAGCATAATCACAAGCAAGGTAATCAAAATAAAGCACGAGTAAAGCAATAGTAAATTAAGAGAAACGGTCATACTCAAATAAGGAATTAAAGCCGTATAAAGTGCATTCGAACAAAAGGGAGCAGTAGCTAACACAACTAAATAAGTTATTTTCCATATTAGTTATCATATTTTCTTCACTGTCGTATTTTTTTTCCATAACTACTTTAATTTACTGCACTTGAGCCAAGAATATTTCGAAAACTGCCGCTCTAAGATTTGCATACACTCTAACATGTCCAAACCTCACTTGTGTAATTACACTGAATATGTCATTATTATTATTCTTTTACGCGTCTCTTAAAAAATATTAACTAAACGATAAATTGTTAATTTTTCTTATTCATTTTTAAATATTAATTTATATTACTCTTTTTTCACCATATTATGCTTTAGTCTTCATATTTATTGAGTAAGAAAAGGCAAAAATTAATAATTATATTATAATTTCTTAAAATAACAATGATTGTAAATCAATTATTTTAATAAACAAGATAGTTAAAATAAATTGGAGGGAGTATTAATTAGTGTTAACACAAGCACCACAAGTAATATTTTTATGTTTTAAGTTGACTACAGTGCCCTTGAGATATAGGGTAGAAGGATAGGGCATTCCTATTGGTTTTATTTTCGGCTAGTCTTTAAGAGCCATGCATGTGACGGGTGCATGGGAGACATGCGAGTTTGGTTGTTAGTATTATTGTTGGGTGATTTTTCGGGCAAAATTATGGTATATCAAGTACAAATGCGAACCAACTCAATATATTTATTTAAATATATATATATATTAACATTTTAATTTTAAACTCAATAATTAAAATAAACTAGGAGTTCTATGACAAATTCAAAATCTATAAATTTTAAATCTTAATTTCATATCTCTATTTAACAAAATAACAATTACGCTTACGTGAATCCACATATCAAGTTTTAATATGAATTATCTCACTCCAATATTATATTCTATTAATTTTATAAAAAAAAATCTATTATGTCTTTTCTTTCCGTAAGTTTACATTAATTTTGAGTGATTTTAGGTAAAAGATAATATTTAAAGGCGTAAACCAGTAGTGAATAAATTTCAACTTATAAATTCGTTTTTTTTTTTTTTTGAAAATTTTTTGCAATCAAAGTTTACATCAAATTACATAGCTTATAAACTTTGATCGTTATAAACTACAGTACATAAAATATCACTTAATTAAACTGAACCGTAAACACCTCTAATAATAACGGGATAAAGATTCGGCATGAATCAAATTTTAATGATGTAATGAATTCTAAATATCTCTTTATTTTGTGTTAGAGGTTTTATTAGAATCATATAAAGTAAAGAGCTTTATCCCTCAAAATTTGACGCGAATTTTAAATTAGTCAAATCTTAAAAAAGATATTCTCAAAAGTCAAAATAAACGAGAAATCAAATATTATTAAATCAGGCCGATTTAATTTGTTTTTTACTTTTTTGCTGGATTTGCGCAACTTTGCCTAGGTTACTGAGTTATGGATTACTCCATCTGTCCTAATTTATATGATATATTTTTTTTAATCAGTCCAAAAAAGAATAACATGTTTTTTTATTTGATAATAATTTAATTTTAAACTTTACTTTACGCTTAATGAGATGATTTATAATCATACAAATATTTTTGGCTTATATTAAATCACAAGATTCAAAAGTTTTGTGGCAAACTAGGGTAGTAGATTAGCCTTATCCAATTAAAGCTATAGAGTAGAACATTAAAATACATTTGTGCAAACCATGCAATGATTAGGATTTGGGAGGAATAAACTCATTCCTTGAGATAGGCGGTGAGCACTAATCAGCTTTAATTTATTGTAAGATTATCACTGTTATTTGACATCTATTTTGACCACATCTTTTCCATGATATAGATGGTCTTATTTACATACTTACATGGACTTTTACAAGTTCTTTAATGGATATATGAAACGTTATCTAGGGATTTCTCACAAGAGGAAAAAAATATAAATTATGTATACTATTAATGTAAGAAATTTTTATTTCATCAAATTGTTTTTATCTATTATATTAGATAAGTTATTATTTACAAGCTATATATATATATCTTAAACTCAAAAAGAGAAATTATGTTATTTAATCATGATTGAAGTTTAATATGAGTCTGATTGTTCCGCTCTTGTATAATTGTTTAATATATTTCCTACTGCTTATAATATTTACCGAGCAATTTAAATTGATGTCTGTAAAATATTCAGGTATATTTTAAATTTTTGTTTTTTGTAAAAAATAAACAAAAGTATCTTTGGATTTAAGAAAACATAATTTCATATATATTAAAAATTGAACTAAGATTCAAACAGTAAGGGCCTAGGATAAGGCATTAAAAACCCGTCGATATGTGGGGTGATCGAACCGATTCATCTACAACTCATCTTTGAAAACAAGATGCGCTCCTAGGAGGTTGATTGAGACCCCCTGCCGACGAAGACGAAGACGAAGGTAGAAATGGAGCGCATGGATACAAGCTGCGAACGGGGATGGGGACTGGTGAAGGCACTGAGTTGGTTGGCCGGTTACCGATGGTGATGGCAACCGGTGGTGACAGTGACAACGATCTGACCGAAGGCAGAGACGCCAGAGTTGGCTCTGTGGTGGTGGCAGTGGGTGGCAGAGACTGGGCGATGATGGAAGACTGACATAGTTCACATATGGTGACGGGAGAGATGTCAGACTCGTCAAGGAAATTATAGTCTGGTTTTCAAAACTTTTGGATGTTCAAAACGGAAAGATTGCTTCATTGAACGTGACATGACGAGACACAATAATTTTGCGGGAAGACACGTCATAGCACAGATAGCCCTATGATTAGGCGGAAACCTAAGAACACACAAGAAGTGGTGCGGGTGCAAGTTTATGCGGGGCTGTGGAAGCAATATTCGGGTAGCACAGGCAGCCGAAAATTCGTAGGTGCTCATAAGTTGGGATCCTACGGAATAGAATTTTGGTGGGTGTTCTATTTTGAAGGGTTTGGATGGGCAAAATATTTAGAAATATTCAGCCATTTTAACAGCACAAACACAAAAAGAAGGGGAGAGAGAGGCATGAAACAGGGTCGTACGAACCATGTTATTGATAGTGCGAATGATTTGTTCGGCCTTGTCATTCTGGGAGGAGGTGTGGGGACACGAGAATCGGAAAACCATGCCGTTAGTAGAGCAAAAATTATGAAAAGCTGAATTATTGAACTCACAACCGTTATCACGCTGAAGTGATTTTATGTCTTTTTCGAATTGTGTCTTGACATAGACACGGAATACAAGAAACTTGGCAAATACTTCAGACTTGAATTTAAGCGGATAGACCCAGACAAAGTGAGAATAGTCATCCAATAAGGCGAGATAAATTTTATGACCCAGTGAGTTAGTAATTGGGGATGTCCATAAATCTGCATGAACAATGTCAAAGGGAGAATACGTAAAACTTGAAGAAGATTGAAACATGAGGCGAACATGTTTGCCTAAAGGACAAAAAAGACACTGTTGGGCAAATTTGTCATTATTACAACGAATTAAATTATTGTTTCTAAGAAAACTAAAAAAACATGGGTTCCTGGGTGTCCAAGTCTATTATGTCAGGTTAACGGAGAGATTGTTGCTAAAGCGGTGGGAGGAGTGACATGGGCCGTTAGAGATGTGGGAGGGTTGACACTAGCCGTGGACGTGGATAGGAAAGGATAGAGATCTCCTCACTATTGCATCTCGTAAAGAGTTTCACGGTACGGAGGTCCATTACAGAAAATCCAAACGGATCAAAATTAGTTGAGACGGAATTATCGATGGCAAATTTTCTAACAGAGATTAGATTTTTGATGATGTTAGGAGCATATAAGACGTTATTTAGGAGAAAATGGGGATCCGGTGGTGGGGTTAATGTGTGGCCAAGGGTATGCTGACCCTAAACGGTTCGTTGATGGATGCCACAACCGTAATCGGCTTTGGCTGGCCTTTCATATTCCAATTTAATTTATACTTCAAAAGGCACCATGATTTCTATACATTAAAAAGGAATATAATCATAATATATAAAGAAAAAAGTCGTGACTGATTTAAGCAATGATATAAGTGTAGAAAATAAATAAATCGCCGGACTCACCCGTTAATTTTGTTAGAGAGTTTTTTATTTATATTCAAAATAATTCATAAATTTACAAATATGTGCCAAAAATATTAAGAAAGTAGGAAATATTAGAAAAATACAAGATTTACAACAATAACATACGCAGTGTTTCCACAAGTGGGGTCTGGGAAGGGTAAAGTGTACGCAGACCTTACCCTTACCTTGTGGAGATAGAGAGATTGTTTCTGAAAGACTCTCGGCTCAAATAAAATAACAACAATAACATACTCAGTATAATCTCACAACTGGTGTTTGGGGAGGGTGTGATGTACGCAGACATTACACTTACCTTTGTGGCATAGAGATGTCGTTTTCGATAGACCCTCGGCTCTAATGAAAAAAAAAGAATTCAAAGCAGGATTGTGAAAAAATAAGACGGCAAAATAACTGGATATAAAGTAAATAAACAATGGATAATAATAAACAATGAAGAAAACATATATACAAGATTTATAAAACAAACAATAATGAACGAAAGAATAACCAGTATAGCTAAAAAGGTAGAAAAGATTTAGTGAAAATCGAACTTATTTGTTTTTTGCTAATAGACGTTTGATTTAAGTGGTTTTATATTTGTCACTATCTCTAATAGAAAAATATTGTCACTTTTGGATTTCTTTACTTGGATATATGGTGATTCCTTATAGACCAAATGCAGAAAGAAAAGAATTTTTGAAGTACTTCCTCAGTTCATTTTTATTTGGCCACTATACTAAATATAAATTTTTACTTTTACTTGTTACTTTTAGGATATCGATAAAAAATAATTTCTTTTTTTCTATTTTATCCATACTATTAATTATTTATTTTAAATTATTTATTAAATTATTAAAATTATACATCAATTAATATGAATATCATGATAAATTATGTATTTTATTTATTAATAATTTTTAGGAATGTGTAAAGTTAATAGTGTACGACCAAAAATAAACTGAGTATTAAATTTTTAAACGTACCAGAACGGTTCTTTCTAGAAATAGTAACCCCCGGAGCTAATAAAACATTATTGGATAAATGCACGACTGTTGGAAATTCCAAGAGTTAACCTCTTTTTTTTCACTTTTTGCTTTTTAATGGTCACTTTTAAAATTAATTTGTTTAATTTTCTATTTCCTTTTTCCAACTTATAACAGAATTAATCCTATTGATCTCAGAACCAAATGAATAAATCTTTACAAAACATTTCTATTTCTATTTCTCATTTGCTTGAGCCGTCAATCGGATACAACCTCTCTATCTTTTGAGGTAGGAATAAGGTATACATATGTTCTACCTTTTTAGAACTCATTTATGAAATTACACTGATATATAATTATTGTTGTTGTTCGGTTTTTCATTTCCCAGTAGATATTATACAAATTTGTTGCATGAATAAATTTGCATCTTCGAATAAGAACTTTAAAGTGTAATCTGTCAAAATACTCGTGCAAACAGGGACGTATGCATTCAAAGTTTCAAACTACTATCTTAATTAAGTAATTTTAATTTAAATTATGTATGTGATGAGGATGAAATTTAGAGTCCGGACTTATAAAGTTAAAATCTTGAGTTCGAACACATAAAATTTAGAGGGGATGTGATAAAATTTAGAATCCGGACTCATAAAATTAAAATTCTGAATTTATATTTGCTTCCAAACGAAATCCACGTGAAATATTTTTTGCATGATCTTTTTTATTTTTTATTATTATTATATTATGGGTGGAATATGAAAAATTAAGAGTGATAATAAGAATCGAACACACCACATATTATATGGAAATCTCTAACCTATATCACTGAATTATTCCTGGTGCCTTTGAGTTGTTAATTAATTTAATGCCCTAATAGATTTGACCTTTGCCCTCGCCATTATACATCTTGAAAAATTGAAGTAAATAAAATATTCCAAAATAATCTTGACTGTTAGTCCGATAGTAACAACCTTACATAATGTTTGACCACCTCTTCTTGCTTCCTGCATGCATGCTAATTCGAAATTTAAAATTTATATTCTACATATATATTGAGTGAAATTTTCAATAAATATATAAAAAAAATTATAAAGACTATTGAATCCTGTCTAAGGTCATGTCATTTCCCCAATACTTCTTCGACCTACCTTTACCTCTCATGAACTCGTTCATAACCAACCTCTCACACCTCCAGATGCCCCAGTGCGGAGGTGTGAGAGGTTGGCTATGGACGGGTTCAGGAGGGGTAGAGGTAGGTCGATGAAGTATTGGGGAAAGGTGATTAGACGGGATATGACGCATGTGCAACTTATTGAGGACATGACCTTAGAAAGGGGGTTGTGGAGGACACATATTAGGGTAGAAGAGTAGTAGATACTCGAGCTTAGTCCTACTTATGCTTACAAATTGATAGTTGTAGTGTTATTACTGTAGGCCCGATTAGGCTATCACACTTATAGACACATTATTGCTTTATAATCCACTGTAGTTTGATTTCTGTTGCTATGTGTTCTTTAATGTATTTTGTTTAGCTTATTTAGTTGTGTTAGCTACTGCTCTCTTTTGTTCGAATGCACTTTATATTGCTTTAATTCCTTATCTGGGTCTGACTGTTTCTCTTGCTTTACTCTTGATTATGCTTTGTCTTGAGCCGAGGGTCTCCCGGAAACAGCCGCTCTACCTACCAAGGTGGAGGTAAGGTCTTTGTACACTCTAACATCCCTAGCCCCTACGGTGTGAAATTTCGTTGGGTATGTTGTTGTTGTTGTTATTGAATTTTGTTGAACTCATACTTCTCATTTGCCCTGAGATTTTATAAATTTCTTGATACGTATGAGATAATTATTATTAATGGTCATGTTAAGACCAGGGGCTTAGCTAGGTAAGGTTAAGGGAGTTCATTCGAACCTCTTTCGGTGGAAAATTACATTGTATATATAAGGTTAAAATTATTTTTATGTATATATAGTAAATGTTGACCCCTCTTGACTTCTTAGTTTATTTACTTCTTCATATTTTTAAACTCCCTTAATAAAAATCATGGCTCCGCCACGGGTAAGACTAGGTAATCACACACTTCACTGGATGTTTTAGATCTTAATCCCGTACTTAATCATGTCATATTGGACATAATTAGAAGTTATAGAGGAAAGAATTGCAATACAAAATATAATATAAAGGGAACATTAATGGACCACAAAAGAATTGTTAAATTAAGTACAAGACACTGTTTACTATGAAATTCACGCACCTAACTAAGCGTGATTATTTATGCACAAATATCTTTCCCATTTTAAACAAGAAATCATTACTTATGGACTCAATGCAGTGTACAAATAGCAAAACACTGTTCATTAGCACTAATTAAAAATATAATTAGGGTTTTCTGGTCCATTAAGGGAACCAATGAAGTAGAGTCTAGCGCCAAAGATTAAACTAATCATCCATTATAATCTGGGATATTTGCACATTCGGTCCCTCAATTAAGGTGAATTTTATTTTTGATCCTTATAATATTTGGATAAACATGTTTAATTTTTAATTAACTAAAATGAGTGCTTTTGGTCTCTTTACATAAGAAATATGTGATATTCATACTTTTTATGACTATATTCCCCTCAAATACGAAGTAACAGTGCGAATATAATATAATACATTGATAATTGAATGATTTATTAGCACTTAATAATTCATCAAATTAGAATCAAAAGTACACATATCAACTAACCTAGGTTAAATGTGCTCAACAAGAAATTGCAAGGATTAAAATCAGAAGTTATCGATATTGATGGACTAAAAGTGCTAATTTCCCCTATAATTTAGGTCCTCTTTATCTATTCATTTTTTAACAAAAATTAACTTTTTAAGGAGGGGAACTTTTATTTAAATTTAATACGTCCAATTAAAATTAGTTGAGGGACCCTACTAAGTGGAACACATAATTTTTAGTTCCCCATTGGTGAATTTCCTAGTATTAAAAAAGCAACTTGCACGTGAATTTGAGTGGCTTGGCTTTTGGGGACCCAAAAAAGCATGCTCTGTGAATTATTTATATAAAGTAAATTATTTTTTCTATTAATAGAAAGATGGAATGGATGATTGCACACTGTTTTTTTCCCGCAGAAGAGGAAACAATGACTTTATAAGAAAA
Organism: Anisodus tanguticus; assembly: GCA_034509755.1. Taxonomy (NCBI): domain Eukaryota; kingdom Viridiplantae; phylum Streptophyta; class Magnoliopsida; order Solanales; family Solanaceae; genus Anisodus; species Anisodus tanguticus. The sequence continues at coordinate 9,014,118 of CM067553.1, read as the reverse complement.
TAATTTAAGCAATTTTTTTATGCGACCACCTTAGCTTGGTGTAATTAAATAATTTAGTTTATCGATTGCTTAAAGTGGAAGCCTATACTATGTGCCAACAATAGAACCTATAATACTTAATAATTGTAGAGATTGAATTAATTATGTTCAATTTACTTTACAACATGAACCAAACTATCAGCAATAGAGATCTCCACGTTTGATTCTCTTTTCTTACTCTTACGAGAATGATCTAGGAGGAGTTGAATGAGGAGGAAATTTTCAATTAATTAATACGCGATAGCTTTGACGAGCTGGGATATTAAAATAAAAATGGCTAAAAGGTTGACAAAGTCGATTTGTTGTTGTGTTTGAGATCAAATCGCGATTAGAGTATTGACTTTATAAAATATGAGTAGTGAAAATCAAATTAGAAAAGTAACTCATCATTGTTGAACCAATGAGTTTGAATGTTGAATATAATTTTCGTGAGAAATTTGGAGTACTCGGGTGTTAATTAGACCCGTTGAAATTATTCCAACGAGGTTATTGTCTACAGAAATTGCCGGAGATTTGGACTGATTTTGAACAAGAATTGCAGAAGAAATTTGTTTTTGTAGCTAGCAACGTGTTATACACTTTTATACATTATTATATATACACAAGATAAATACTTTGTTATTTTTTATACTATATAAATATTGTTGTAAAAGATTATTGGCCATGCGGATGTGTAGAAATTGAAATTGTGACTACATCAGTGAAAAGTGTTATGCTCGATACTTTGATTATATATTTTTGAAAATTTCTCTTATAAAAACTACCTCAAAGGGAAGCTAACCCCAGTGCACATTTTTCGAATTTCACCTACAAAATCATTATTCTTTACTTAAGAAATGGAAATATTTGTATAAAGGATTGTGATCTGAAGTATCATTGTAGGGTTCTCTTGGATTAACTGTTTGGTTTAATTAGTACTAATATTCAAATTATCAAACACTAACTAGAACTACAATGGTAATAGCTTCTGCAATATTTTTTATTTTATTTTCCCAACTCAGTATTCGGTTCGCATTTAGGTCTCAATTAATTCGAATTCGTCGTTTAACACCTATTTAAGGAAAAACGCTCTCTAATAAAAAAAATTATATCATGACTAGAACTCGAAACCTCTAATTAAGAGTAATAACGATCCTTCTCGATATCTTCTTCAATATCTCAATCATGATGAAGATTTTTGTTCACTTTGTAATTTTATGGTCTAATTTAAATTTGGCGTATTATGATATGAGTGGGATTGGACTCTAACGATGCCTTCCACCCAATAAAACATGGAGTAGTATATAGTTAAATTAAAGAAGAAACTAATAGGCCTCTATAAAGGTCCTTTTTTCTTCTTTTCCTGTTTTTATTTATTAAGGAATTAACTTTGCAATCTTTAGGTGAATTGTTTGGTTGGAATGAAACCCAAAAAGAAAGAAAACTATTTTTTCAACTTTTAACTTCAATTTTTTTTTAAATTCTAACCAAATCAGGTTCAAACGTTAACTAAATCATTCTAGTTTTTTTATTTATTTATACCTGATGGCTAAGACTTCTAATTAAGAATGTAGGAGTACTTACCACTACACCATAATCCTAGTGTGTTGGTATACTATTATAATTAGTAGGTGTTTGGTCATGCGATATGAAATCATGATTTCATATTTTTTGATTTCAAATCACATTTTGTTATGAAATTTGCACAAAATTTCAACTTCAACTTCATATCATGATCTCAAATCTCAAATTCTCCAAAAAAAATATGATTTGGGATTCCAAATCATGATTTTAATTTTTTTAAATGTAAACTTGACACAAAAATTTATATTTTGTAAAAAAAATAATCATAAGTTGGTAGATATATCTATCAACCATGTTTACCAATCATTTATATCAGATATAAAAAAAGATCTGCAAGTTGGTAGTACATTTATAACAAAATTTAGTCTTATCAACCATTTACCAATTAAATTTACTTCCACAACTCATGTTCAATTTTTCTTTATATTGAACTAAAGTTCGATCAATTGATGTTGTATTTCTTAGAAAGGTCTTCTTGCTAGTAGTGTATCAACTTGTTATGAATTTGGTCATTTGGTAAGATTGTATAAGAATTAAGAAAGTTTTGATAGTTTTCACAACTTGTGGGTTTTTATGTTAATGAGAAAAAATACAACTTAAGACATTCAAATTGTATGTCCAAATAAAACTTCAAATCATCTTAATTTTAAATCACTGATTTCATATTATGATTTCAAATCATATACAATCACTAGCCAATATGCTTTTCTCTCATGCCTTTCTTCGTTCATGATTCGATATTCTGGTTGAAAGTATATGTATGTCCTAGAGACAATCTGTATTAGGACAAATGTACTTTATACACATTCATATTATTATTAATGGAGATTAATATTTTGGCATTTGCAATTATTGAATTATTAATTGATTTTTTGTAATATTCTATAATATGCATCCCTAGAGGTTACGCTGTTATTAATAGTGTGAGATATTAATATTATAATGTAACTCTTAAAATAGCCTCGACTAATGATCATCGAGAATGGGATATCGATGATATGTGATAAGTCGACATATGGTCTGCATCACATCCTTGGAGGATGTAGTACGTCTCACCTGCTATGAGTAATGACTACTCGTGATGGACACATGGATACTTTGGAAGTATTGGTATACCCTGCTGATATATTGTTTATTATACTTGTCTAAAGCATGATCAGCGTGTGGGAGATAGAAATCCTTAGACTTGAGGTCAATACGCATCTTGTCCGCAAAGTAATGTACTTTGATCCCGTCCTAAGCTCAAATGCCTTATAGGTTGAGATACGGCTTGTATTGGGTACATTACGATGTGGATTAAAGGTGGTAGTTGAGCCAAGATTAGGATTCATTCCTCGAATGTATATTCGAGAGAACACTTGGATTCTTAGTGATGTTAGGTTGACTAAGTCGTTGGCCAACGCAATAGACATATTTAGAATATGGTCTAGTTGTCAACTAATATAGATGAGATATAATGATTAAGCCATTTGGATAGACACTTGAGAAATCCTAAGCTTGATCGGGTATGTCGTGAATGAAATGATTTTATCTTACCACATAAAGGTTAAGTTTACTGGATTCACGTAAACGTACTTCACATATTGAGTTCGTCTTGCGACGCCGTCTAGGAGTTCCGCGTAGACCTTAATTTGATTAATGTCGATACGAGAAGGCATGTAGGGTCACACTATGTCGATTGTCCGTTTGGATCTAAGGATGTATTGAGAGAGTAATTAAATGTTCGATTTAGAATCGAGACATTTAAATGAATAATGATTATTTTAATTAAGTCAAAATTGAATTTTGGATTTAATTAAGAATGCGCGGGAAATAAATCGAGACAGTGCAGAAACTCATTGAGCGCCGCGGCGCCCATACCCTAGGGTTGCGACCTCTGCATCGATTTTTGGGCCAGGCCCAAGGTCAAACCCTAATCCGGTTTTGACCTAATTTTCAACTATAAATAGAGGCATTCCCTTCATTATTCATACACCAATTTCAGATTATCATTCTAAGCCTTAGAGACTTAGAATTAAACTCTCTCGAACCTCTGCCAGATTTCCTAGCTTTCCGAAAGAGAATTACATTGAAGCTTAGAGCTTGCAATCGGAAGGGCAACCGCATGTGCACTTATAGTTGATAGAGACTTCAGATATTCTAACATGTAAGTTTATGCTTTATGTTACATGTTTGATTGTTGTATAACCATACCAGAAATGTTGTTGGGGGTAAGTAAGAAATAAATTTTTAAACTTTCGTTGTGCCTTACTTATATGCTTTAAACCCAACAAAACCCTACACTGGTGTCCTAGGCAAAGAGGAACCAAACGAGCCTTAGTCTATCCTCCAAAAAGTTAAAAAGAAAACACACTCATTCCACTGTGTTTTGTAGAGCATATGCGTACGGTGATGCATGCAGTATAAGATCTAAACTAAGCAGAGAGAATCATCTTCCAATAATAATAAATATATAAATATGATAACTATAATTGTAATAAATATAATAATTACAGTACAATTCTGGAAAACTTAGAACCAATCAAAGACTTTGATGCTGTTTCAACAATTAACAACCCAAAGTGGAGATGATTAAGATTGTACGATATATATTATTAGGTTGGTGGGCTACAAATTACAACATTAGCATCTTTAATAATAATCAATCAAACTAATGAAAAAGCAAATGAGGTTTAGAGATAGTGACAAAGTTGACAAAAGTTGCATAAAATTGGTAAAGGGAGGAGGCTATCGATATCCGTTCGCATGCATTATGACTATTTTATTAATGTTCTATCACTTCAGTAAGTAATTCTAATCATTAAGACTTAATTGAATAATAAGAAATTCTCTATCTTTTATTATTTCGATTAAAATTTAAATACTAATCCTTTCATAATTTTCACCCACTTCATTGACACAATAGTCTATATACTTCTAAGATTCTTGTTTAATTTAAGGAATTGATTAAAGTTAAGCATTAAGAAATAACATATCTCATGTATTAGAATTGTGATTGGATGGAGAGACCCTCCAATTACATTAGCTCGTGGGATTTATTTTACTTTTGTTACGGTATTCCTAACAAGATTTGAACTATATAATGACTTTATACCTTATTTTTAATACTCGAGAAATTTTAGGTGGCAAAATTTCGAAGAACCTTTATTTTTTATGTTAAACAAAACTGAAATTCCTTTTGTAAAATCTCCTCTTTAAATTTTAGAAGCAAACACTAATATATCTTTTTCACATCATTTTCTAGACTATGGAGGCCAGTAGGCTTGAGAAAAGTCGTATAACAATAATAGTCACGTACATGAGCTACATAGTTAATTTTTTTCATTAATATTAAGACGTCTCAATTTGAATGCACATCTGAATGATTAATCTGTTGTCTCTAAATGTGACACTGAATAATTACGATAGTTTGTTTTTAAAAATCTCTAAATGTGCATAATGTATTTCGTTAAGCATAATAAATATACAATACAAATTAAAAAAAAACTAAATATTAGAAATAAATATAAATTTAATAAAATAAAATATTTATGTTTGCTAGTGATAGTGGAGATGGTTTGTAGTGGTGGTGATGGTGATGGTGATGGTGATGGTGATGGTGATGATTGGTGCTAATGGCTAGTAGTGTTGGCGGTGCTAATTATGATGGTAAAATTGGTTAGTAGTAAGGATTGACCGCAATGGTGGTACTTGCGGCAGCGACAACGATGGTGTTGACTGTTGATATAATTACAATGATAGAGGTGGTAAGTGTGGTAGCGTCTGACAATAGTGGTTGTTAGTTGTGGTGGTTGTGATGACAGAGGTCGTTGGTGGTGATAGCTGGCGGTTGGCGACGGTGGTGGTGTTTGTGATGACAAAGGTGTTAGTAGTGGTGGAGTGGGAGGTGGTGGGTGAGGTGGGCAGAGAGTAGGTCGGGCCGGTGGGTGGTGGGATGGTGGTGGTGGTGTTTGTGATAAAAGGGGTGGTTAGTGGTGGTGGGGTGGAAAGTGGGTACCTGGGTGGGTATTGGGTGGGTTGTGGTGGTGGGGTGGGGTTGCAGAGGGTGGGCAGGGGTTGGGAGGGTGGGGGTGGACCTGGTGATTGTGGATAGAATGGTGGTAAAAATTATTCTTACAAAAATACTTCTTAATGATATTAAGACTTTGTTCATCATCTTAATGATTAAGACCTATTCAGACCAAATAAATGCTTAGATCTTAATGTAAACAAATGCATTTAATGACTTAAGGTCTGACCATTCAGTAGGGCTGGCAATGGATCGGAGGTGGATCGGGTGGAGCTCAATCCGCCTCCACCCGCCAACGATCCATCCATCACCCTATTTTTTTAATCCACATCCGATCTACCCATCATCCACGGGTGAATCGGGTGCTTCGCGGATGGAAGCGACAAAGACTTATGAAAATTAGTCGATACTCAAGTCTTGTAGGTAATTTATGACAGTTAATAAATATGTCAGTTCAAATTCACAAAAAAGAACTTTACTTTGTTCATTCTATTGGAAGTAGAGAATTGTACGGATTAATTCGAGAATGACAGAACTTCTATTTTTGTTTCCCACTCAGTGTAGTAGGACCTGTATTGGGTAGTAGATTTACATAATATAATTTGTATGCAATGCGGAGTGGATTTACAAACTTTAATTTGTTATAATTGGGTAGAATATTTATAGACTTCATTGTTACTGTTGATTTTCAACTAAGATGTCCTAATTTCGCTCCTTACCACGAAGCAACATATATGTATCAATAAAAAGGGAAGCAATTACTCTGTCAAATCTATTTCTAAGAAACGTAAAATGAAGGGTCTGGTAAACCTACAAAGTTGCATTTGATTATATCAACTGTTAAGATAAAATAAATATCATCAATCCTCATAGTACTGTGAGTTCATATTTTTATGTGAAAACGATCAACATTTGTTTTTTCCCTTTCTTATGTTGTTCAATGTACGTTTTACTTTATCAAACTTAGAGTGGTATAATTAGCAGATAAAAATATTATTTGTTCAATCTGTTTAAATTTGGACGAGTTAGTGACCCGCATATTTCTTAACTCAAGTTTGAGATTTCAAATTTTAAATGTAAGAGTTGACCACAAGTTTATATTTTGTAAAAAATAGATCCATAAATTGGTAGATATAGTTAGCAATCATGTTTATCAATTATTTATATCAAATATTAAAAGATCTACAAGAGGGGTGGATTGAAAATAATTAATTTATAACGGGTGAATGGGTGGGTCGGGAGGTGGATCGGGTGGTGGGTTGGATGTATGTCCACCCGAATCCGACCCGATCACTCGATTAAAATTCATGTTTTGTCGGATTTTCGTCCATATAATCGGGTCGGGTGGATCGGATATCCATCGGGTTAGGATGAAATTGCCAACCCTACCATTCAGACTCTTACCTTCATTAAGTGCAAACAAATGAAGTCTTAAACAATAAGTTTAACAAGCTTGGTAAATGGTAAGTAACTATCTATTATCCCTCCCGTCCAATTTACTTGTCGTGCTTACTAAAAATAGATGGTCCAAAATAGTTCTCATTTTAAAAAATTAAGATATAGCTGAGTACATTCTTCCAATTTTACCCTTAACAATAATTATTTTTGAAAGTAATAATCATTAACTAATTAGCATAGAAAACCTAAGTGGATCAAACAGAGAATATTTATTGAAGAGATACTAAACGATTAAATTGATGAAGAAATAACGATATGATAGTTAAAACATATATTTTTTTAAAGGACATGTAAACCAAAAATGTATCAAGTAAAGTGGACCGTAGAGAGTACTCCTTATGCTTTAATTCATGTTGCATCGTCTGACTACATAAACATAATTTGAAAAAAAGCAAGAATTCTTTTTGGGACTTACGATCTTAAATATTCGGTGAGATTATGTGGATAATGGAAAACTTGATTAAAGTTAAATTATTAATATAAAAATATATCCTCTTCGTGGAAGAAATTAATAAAGAAATATATTATCACATAAATTAAAATGAATAGACTATTAATAAAAAAAACATGTACGCTAATTCTATTTTGCAATATTCATTTGCTAGTGACTTCACTTGAAAGTTGAAATTCACTCACGCCTTAAATATAATAGACGAGAATAACCAGTGAAGATACACGATCAAACCAACTAGTGTTGTGGTAGATAGATAGAATGTTTTTTCCCTTCTTAATTAGAGATTTTAGATTGAATTTTTGAATACGAAAAATATTCGATTAGGAGCGCCTCTTTTTAAATGAACCTTACACGATGCGAATTCGGATTAATCAAGACCCTAGTGCGGATTCTTGATACGAGGTGGAAAAAAAAACTACATGAACGAAACTGTCTCCAAAAGAACTTGTATACACAAAAGTTTCTAAATTTGATTTGTGATCCATCAACACAAGTATCTCCTTAAAGCTAATTAAGTAGGATTTGTCTAAGAAGCTAATTAAGTAGGATTTGTCTAAGAAGCTACTGGAGCTCCGTACACCAATAATTCCAAAGATAATAGTACTCCTAACAACTATATATATGACTTTGAAATTTAGGTCATAGCTAGTTTTGGTCTAATAATTTTATACATTATCAATCTACCAACTTGTTTTGTGTTTCACGAATTAAGAATAAGTTTTATATTTTATTATCTAGCATGCATATATGGACGAAGCAGACAATAGATTGCTTACTGATCTAGCATTGGAAAGTAGGAAGTAGCTGGGAGAAATTATGGTCCATTAAATTATTGTTAATATGAGTAATATAATATATTGGCAATATGGTGTCTGAAAATTTAATATGTACGTAGACGTAAGTAGAAAGTTAATAGGTTGTATGTTGTATTATATGTTGTACATTATTTTTTTATTGGACATGTTGACATTAGTTTTAGCTTTTCTTTGCCCAAATCTTGATCCCCCTAATGGAAAGTCTGTACCTCCTAATTGTTTGGATGACCAAATTTTGAACTGTTTTCATAATAGAAATGCAACATCAGTAAGTTGTCACATGAAGAAGAAGTCAACCCTTTCTGGCTTCAAACTTCGAAAAATATTACATACTGTACAAATTTATAAATATTCAAATATATTTGAGAAAGACGCTGCTCTAGCCCTCGTATTACAGAGAACTTTGAAGAAATTAAGGGAATACATAGAATTGTACTAACAAAGATTTATTAATAAAATTATTTTTCTTCATATTCTATTTGTAGTTACAACTAATTTTGCATAACTCAACATTTGTCGCGAACCAGTGATACCTAAGAAAATAATATTAGGGTAATTTCATGGGTGAAACCTGAGAAAATAATGAGGTCATTTTATAGGAAGTACCTATAAATAATTCTTGGAATTACAATATTAATGTGTAATTCAAACTCTATGATAGTGCGAGAGTTTGAACTATCACAGTTCAAAACTTTTTCAAAACTCCAGGAAAAGGCGAAAAAGATGAAGAAGCGCTCTATACCGCTTATAAATTGGCTAAATATTGAATAATTTTTAAACATTATTTGAACATTAGAAAGCGACCAAAGAGTAGTTAGCCGCGCCATTTTTACCAAAAATTCGTTGAATTGGACTAACAATTTGATTGAGAACGGATGGAGACAATTTGGGCTTTGGTAGGATTGTTTCGGCCCTTGTTTGTGGGTCAGCAGAACTTAAAACAGTGGGCCTCTTATCTCTATCTAGGCTAATTCTCGACTGGATTTGGGTTGAAATTAGAGAGGGAAATTTTCATTTAATTTTCTGAATTTTAACGGCTAAAAACTATTGACAGACAAAACTGAATTCAACTTGATTATAGTCTACTTTTCCACTTTAAGGATCTATTTGGAAAGCCACATGGTAATTGTAATTGGTGTAATTACTACGGTAGTGTTCTCGGCCCCAATTCTGCAATCTGCCGTTGTATCGGCTGATGAAATCGGAAGACAAATTGATTCCTTAACTTAAGCGATTTGGGCTGGAAACGAAACTCTAATCTCCAGCAATGGGTTTTCCAACTACTCCAGAAAGCGTTAGGACGGTGGTGTGAGTAAACTAAAAGGTAAGAAACATGATTACAGCCGAGTAAAGTAAATGATAAAAAGATAGATAAGATTTGATTTGTTTGATTGATTGTGTGTCTGTCATGTACAAAGAATAATCCTATTTATAGTACAAAAAAGGAAAAAAATTGTACAAACGTGCTCCCCCTCCCCCCCATGTCAGCCATCAAGTAACCCACTAAGTTCAATGGTCGACTATGGGGGAGGTGGTGCCGATTTTCTCGCCCTCTACTCCTTTTGTTCGGATAATGACCTTTTCTTTTAGCTGTTGTTGGCCGTTATCGCTTATAGGTGTCTGGTAACCCTTTTGCCTTGGTCGTTGATGTGTCTGCATCTGAGTGGGTCCCAGTCGTACCTCTAACTGACAACTTCGGCTAAGATGCCTTAGTAGCCGATTAAGTTCTTGTAGTTGAAGGCTATGAGTAAATTCGGCTCTGGAACAATTCGGCTGTCACTGAATTCGGCTAAACACTTAAATTATTTTTAAGTGTTAACAATTGCCCCTACATTAACTCGAGTGTGAATGTTGAGTTGATGTATCCGAAAGTAGCTATTGTTTTAGTTTGACTGCCGCGCATGTCACTTCAATCGTCTCGTCTCCAGCACATGCAATGATATAACTTCTGAATTGGGTTTCCACTTCAACCGAGGTGTCCTTGCTACCACGAATCGGTTCCAATATTTTCTAACCGTGCATTCGAAGAGGTAACCCTAATTTTCGGTGCCCATCGAGATCCGCTTAAGAAGAAACATCTTTTCGAGAATTTTTCACTTGATCTCCAATTTCTTCCATTTTGCATAAAAAACCTAATCTCGGCCCTTTTCTTACTCGGTTACCATGCTTCTTCTTCCTCTTCTCAGAAGATATATAAGACCACTTTAGCCGATAAAGACCTAACCGATGCCTTGGTCCTTGTTGATGAACAATTAGTTCTTGCTCCATATGGTAGGCCGGAACAAGGTGGCGTTCTTCTATCACAACATCTTAGCCCAGTGACCTATGACCTTTCCCTCACCTGCAACTGGTTCACTGCCGATCGATGTCCAGCTAACCTACGCATCTGGCCGACCAAGGTCGCCAACTATTTTGCTTGGGTGGAATGGGTCAGGCCGGCCAAAGGAACCGAGTGGGAGCGTATGGGTCTTTATGATGCCATCGCACTATCGTGGTCTAATATCTCCTCCAATATCGACCTCATTTATGCATTTCTTGGTTATTGATCGACCACTGCTAATGTTTTTTCCCTATGGGATGATGACTCCCACCCTTCTTGATGTAACGGTGATACTAGGCCTTCCGATACTGGGAGCCGGAGCGCCTACCCTGAGTGAAATCAAAATTCCCGGCTTGAGGATTGTTGTTTCGGAAAATTCTTCCAGATATGGTTCTTTCATATCCGCTAACTGCCGAAGTTCGCCACATCCGGTCGATGATGCCGAGCATCATGATTTTTTGCTCTTTATTGGTTTAGCCATTACTTCGTCTGTACATGTTCTTGTGCAATTGTCAAGGAGCTGGAGATTTATGTGGCCTTGGTCGTTTAAGTGGAAGGTGTCAGTTGGGCATCCCTCTTCTTGGCTTACTTGTACATGGCTATGGGTGATGATCAGGCTAGGTTGAGGGACTATCGAAATCTGGATACTCTGGCCGGTCCTCTGTGGTTTTTACAGTTGTGGATCACTTTGTATTTTCCAGAGTTCATCTCTAACGATTTTGATGGCAGCCGTTCTCCGTTAGCTCCGTCGGTGTTAGCCGACACTCTTCGGGGAACACCTCTTGTTCCCCAGAATGTTTTTACTACATTCTCCACCCTGCATGGTCGGTCTCGAGACCATTACACAGATTGGCAATCGGTTTTTGAACAATGGGTCACTCTCGACTGGGTTCATTATATAGCCAATGACAACCTTCCATTCGCTTATCAGAAGGTCATGAATTGAGTGTGGGGGCGACTCCTTACGGCTAGGGACCTTTTGGGAGGCTTGAAGCACAATTCTAGGCATAACAAGTTGACCACGGAACCCTATAGACCCAACTTTGTGGCACAACAATTTGGCTTGACTCACCACATACTATGGCCTCACCATAGTGTTGCCCAATCGACCCAACGTTGCTCTCTAAATGTCAAGCAAACCGAAGAGGTAGTCGCCCACAATCTTGTTAAGCTTGCCGCTTTCGCCTGCCAGTCATTCTCCCCAAGGGCCAACACCACTGTTGTTTTTGTTGACTGGTGGAAGGTGGCCAAAGAAAGATTCTTCCAATCCTCACTGAAAGTCTATTGCGATCGGCTAATCCAAACAAAACAAAGTGATTGGCTAGTCTATCCGAAGAAGAAAAACCCAACGGATGCTAAGTTAACGACAAAAGAGGTCCCTTCAAAGGTGGTGTCTATCAGTTTGGCTAGTCCTATTACCTCTTGGTCTTCCGTCAGACTGCGGCAACCGATAGAAAAGGTGAAATATTTTTTCCTCTACACATATGTTGGCCAGAATTTCTTATACATTATAGGCTAACACTTTACGTATCTCCCTCAGGGTTTGTTGATTCGGAAACCACTCCTACCAAGGGATCTTCGTTGCCTAGGAAATCCGTTTCAAAGCAATTCAGGCTAGGTGAAGGGGTTGTTATTTGTAAGCGCAGGGAAGAAAGTTTTCGCGGAGCCGAAGTCCCTATTTATGAATAGGAGGATGATGAGGTATATCCCTTATCTGCCTTGACTAACTTCGGATCAGCTATCTTTCATTATTCATGTTCCTTGGTTTTGTCTTTCAAGAGCCACTATTAATAAGGCGCGATAGGCGGCGGAAAGAACATGATTCATCTCTCCATGCCGGAGGGACGTCCTATTTGGCTCATACTTCTGAACACCTGTAAGATTCTCCATCAGCTAGCCTCGATATTAGAGTTTCTCCTGTTGAGGCAGTCGAAGAGGTTGACATAACCGTAGAGGTATACCCTTTTCCTTCCAGTCTTATTACCAACTGTTTCTAGACTCTTGCTTTTCTTCTGAAACTGTCTCTTTCTGTGCAGGAGACTGTTGTAGGTAATCCTTCGGCTGAAGCCCACCCAACTGATGGTTCAGAAGTACCAGCCGAGATCATCCCGGAAGATGTGCTTCTGCACTACTTTGGCTCAGTCAACACTTCATCTCCACAAGCTTCGCCTATTGGCGTCCATCGATAGCGAGTCGAGGAATCTCTCGCCAGGGGAATCCCAACCACTAAAGAGGAGTTACATGCTCTGAGGGCCTCTTTGCTCCGATTGTCGAGAGAAATAACGGATTCCCCGGCTCTGGCAGCCACTTACAATAATGTGGCCTTGGTTCTGAATGTTTTGTTTGCTTTATATAGAACGGAAAAAGATAGTCATGATGAGGTTGTCGCTGCTCTGCAACACTTGGGGTCTTTTCGGCAAGAGAAGAACCGCATTCAGACTTCTTTCAATAAGGTGAATGCAGTGAGGCAACAAAATGTCAGCCAAAGAAATGATTTGCAAGAGCGGTTGTCCAAACTACGAGTTGAGTTAGAGCGGATCCAGGCGGAGATAAGGGTTATCACTCCGGCCATAGGCGCCTTAGACTCGGCTATTAGTGCCCACGACTCCTCCCGTTCTTCCTTGTTTCGGCAGAGCCTTCAGTTGGATAACATAATCTAAGAACTCGGTGGCCAGCATGTGGTTTGGGAGCTGGATCAGAGAGCAGGTAGCAAACGGTTGGCCAATCTGGAGAATGAATGGACTGTGTGGAAGAACCGTCTAGTTCAAGCAACGCCGACAATTATTGCTCCCTTAGCCGATACCCTTATGGACTTGCCATCCGAAACAGTCATTGCTTCTGTTGTTCAAGAGGTATCGGTCGATATTTAGGCTTCTATCGAGGCCCCATCGACTGTAGTGGTTGAGCCTTCGTTGGGTGCTGAAAGGGAGGTCCATGTAGGAGTGGGAGCGGCTAAGGTAGTGGCCGTTGATGTGGCTGGTGATGAAGAATAGACTGCAGCAATTAGGGAAGACCAAGTAGTCGTTGATTTGGCTGATCCTGAGACTTCAGTAGCTAATGAAGCAGTGCAGCCTTTAATTGGTTCAAAACAGACCAATTCGGCTTCTTAGTTATATCGACCCCAAATCGAAGGGTCTTGTTATTGTGATCAGGTAGCCGGTCTGTGGCTGTCGTTTGCCCGTACATTCCCCAAATCGAAGGGAAATTAGCCTTTTTTGCGACCATGCAGCCAGTCTGTGGCTTTCGATTACTTATGCACGCCCCAAAATCAATGGGTAATATGTCTACCAATTTATATTTCTTTTCCATGCATGTTCATCGCTTGATCCATATTGCCGGCAACCCGTGAGTTCGCTACGAAATATCATTTCCTAGTTTGGCAATCATTTGCCGATTTTACGATCTCTCATTTCAATCGACGGGATGATTGTCCAAATTAAGTCTCATTCGGCAAACCTCTTTAGGCCCTATATGTTTGTCATATGCTTTGGCCATTTTACGTTTACCGGCTTTGACTCTTTCTATGATCGTCAGTCGATTTTCCTCCAACTGACCCAACTCCATTAGAATGGCATGCTGATATTCTTTCAAACTTAGAAAATTTGGTTTGGCCATCCATAATGATATTAACTTCTGAGGACAACACTGCATCTTGGCCATAGATTTAGCTGATAGGATGTCGTCCCCATAGTTGTAGATTTGGAATTTATGATTGCCTATTTTATTTAAGACATGTCTTTGTAAAAGGAATCTATTCAAACTTTGCACAAAACATACACAGCGTGGGGTATAACATAACACTTGTGTTTTATACAAGCTTAGAATAATGACAAACAAAGTTAGGCGTAAAATTCCTATCGGCAGCTCAAATGTTGTTGGCCGCCGGATCTGGTTTTCTGTCATGGTTACTTCGGCTATCATTGCCTCAGAACTTAAGGGCGGTCAGTCGATGCCACAGGTCACGTATCCATTGGGTTTACTCAACCATTTAGATCCTTCAATGTAAGTCGTGGTTCGGCTAATTATCTTATTTCAAACCCTCGCGAGGTAAGATTACAGGATTCCCAAGATCCTTCTTCATATTGCTCTATGACGACTATGGGAGCCACATAGGGTGAATAGAGGATAGCCTCTATATTTTGAACCTCTGGCTGGAACGGGTTATCATCCGCTGGGATGATTTCTATCTTGTTTCCTTCCCAAAAGACAAGCTTTTGATGCATGATAGAAGAAAGGCATCGGCTGGTGTGAATCCAGTCCCTGCCCAGCAGAATAGTGTAGAACGGCTTGTCATCTATTACAAAGAAGGCAGACCTGACCGTCTTAGGACCTACATTGATTTCTACTACTAGAATCCTCAATGCTTCAGAAGCCTCCCCCATAAAGCTAGCCATTTTCATGTTAGTTGGGATAAGATCTTCTCTGGTTATGTTGAGACTTTTCAAAGTAAGCAGCGGCATCACATTCAGCACAACCACATTGTCTACGAACACTCGACTAATGGTTTTGTCGATGATGTAAGTCTTCACATAGAGAGGCTTGAGGTTTTGAACCATATCTTCTGTAGGTGCACCAAATACGGTGATCAAAGTATCTCTAGCCGTGGTATCGGCTATTGTTTCCCATTCTGCATCTTTTACGCAAACATCACCTTCTAGGCTATCCAGTGCGGAGCGGCTGGCCCAGAACTCACATGGAATTAGGCTGACCATTTTAATGTCTACCCACATCTCATCAACCATATCTTGGCTAAATAAATTGAGGACGAAGTCTCCTCCTTCATTCAATTCGGCTGACCATGAGCTCATATATTCCATTTCTTAGAGACAAATGGGATCGACTGAGGATTCTCTGAATGAATCCTCTGCACGATATATGGGATTGCCTCAGTTAGAGGACCATTTGGGGCCACGTTCTCTTATCGGGGTTCCTCCGTCGGGTTGTCGGTAGGCTGTTCATCCAGCTCTAGTTGACCCGACATCTCTTTTTCAGGCGACGTTGCCCCTGAAGCAACTGAGCCGAATGCCCGCTCGATAGCCTCGGCTATTGCAGACTCAGGAATCTCATGATTTTCGGCTGCCTTGGTGTTATAAATAAGATGCAATATCTATTGCATCTTACGCAAGGCCTTGGCACATTTCATCCTTCTTTTCTGAGTCCTGGATGCGACTCTCGGTGGTGCATCTTTCTTTTCGGGAGCCTGATTGATAGACCACTTCCCCTCTTCTGTATTGGCGACTGGTTTAATCATTCTCTAGGATATCGTCTGGTCCTCATTTCTTGCTATGATACGTAAAGACAAAACACTCTCGTTCATGTTAAACTCGACCACCCTCTGTTTTATTTTAGGGAGTGGTTCTTTATCTATTCTAGGCATACTCGGCTGCCGATTGGTTGGCATCCGTACTTGACCCTCAGGCCTATGTCTGGCGTCGATAGGGACTCTTCTGAACCTCATGGTTTATTCCTAAAGCACTCATTCAAAGTCCCTCGAGTAATTAGGGTGGTCATGAAAACTGCTCCTAACTAGCTGTCTGTCATCACGAATGTCATGTAGGCTGCTTAACCGGTTGAACACAGAAGTCCTTGTGACCTTCTCCCATTCGGTAGGTTTTTTGGGACCCA
This sequence comes from Anisodus tanguticus, assembly GCA_034509755.1. Taxonomy (NCBI): domain Eukaryota; kingdom Viridiplantae; phylum Streptophyta; class Magnoliopsida; order Solanales; family Solanaceae; genus Anisodus; species Anisodus tanguticus. Next base: position 8,997,835 of record CM067553.1, on the reverse strand, counting down.
CACCCTTTTCATCGGTTGTTTCCCTTTGGTGTCCCTTGACTCATTGGGCGTAGCAAAAGATACCATAGATATTGGTACCGCGGGAAATGGGTCAGTGTCAATTGACATTTCAGCCACACTCTTGTCGGCTAGCTTGAACCTCCCTTCCTTGATGCCCTTTTGGATTGCCTTTCTGAAGATCACACAATTAGAAGTAGAGTGACTGTATGAATTATGACACTTACAATACTTCTTATATTTGAGTTCCTCGGCAAGCAGAATCCTATGACCATCAAGCAGCCGAATCTGCTTATCTTTGAGCAGATGATCAAAGATCTGATATGCCTTTGTGATGTCAAATGAGTAACCGACCCTGTCATCGGGTGAACTCATCTCATTGCCTCTGATGTCTTTCAAGGCTGGGCAAGAGTAAACCTTACCCCTAATAATCTCGTCCACCATTGCGTCTGTCGTGCAGTCGGCTGACTCTGAATCAGACTCATCCGCTTCAATGATGGATACCAAGTGGGAGCCTCAATTTTGGTTGGCTCTTCTCCGCTCCTTCTCCTAGACATATTGCTCTATTTGGCTAGCCTTATCGGCTAACTGGCTCAGGTCAGAGCAGGATTGTCCTACCAGCTTCTCTTTTAACTAAGGGTGCATGTTGTTGATTATCATGTGGGCACACTCAGACTCGAGGAAGTATACGGTGCATTTTCCAACCTTCTTTACGAACCTCTCAATAAAATCAGCAGCCGATTCATCGACCTGCTGCTTGAGATTCGTTAGATCAGTCACGGTAACCTGAGGTTGGGGCCAATAGAACCTATCATGGAAACAACCCCCAATGTCAGCCCAGCTCTACACGAAATCAGGAGCCAAAGAGGAGTACCATGCAAAAGTTGTTCCCGTTAGAGAAAGAGGAAATATATGCAACCTGTGATACTCATTTTGGCCAGCTTTGTCGCATTGGGCAGTAAATCTACCTATGTGCTCGATAGTGGATTTGCCGTCGTTGCCAAAGAAAATGGCAAACTCTGGTATTTTGAAGCCCTTCGGCAAATGTGTTATCCAATCTACCCAATTGGGGTAGAGCTTCTTATAAACAGGCATGTCCAAAGGTTTCAGTTGGATGCCGAAGTACCTCCGCATGGTATTAGCAATAAATCTCTGGGTTTATCAGTTGTGACGCCCCTTGCCGATTTTTGACTGGATTCGGCTGGTAAGCATTATGCACTGGCGACTTCCATTCTGCACTTTATTGGATATGGTTTTGAATATTGTAGGTGGTCTGATGGCCATTACCAATAGGTGGGGTAATGCCCTATGGTTGTTGTTGGGTATGGCCACGAAATCCTGCAACCTGAGCTCCTGAAACGGCTAATGGAGTCTGAGGATAAGGTGTAAAGGTGTTCCACTGCTGCTCTCCTCGGACGTCGGTCGTTCTTAGAAAGTTTACGCTTCCTGAAAGGTATGGACTGGGTACTGGCAATGACTGCTGGAATGGTATTCTGCTCTAAACAGCGTCACCAGATAACCGAGCTAAGTCATAGCCAGGGGCAGTCGGCTGCCAATTCGGCTGGCCAACAATGTTCGCCTGAATCGTAGGGTCGTTCGTAGAAACGTACGGCATAATGGGCGGTAATCCAAAGTGTCATAGAGCCTGAACTGGTCTCCGAGCCATGTTGATATGCCCATACTGCAGACTCGCTTGGTCAAGTGGCACATTTTGCCCCCCAAGGTTCGACAGCGACCATGCAGGGTGCTGGTTGCCAGACGATTGGGCTTGTGTTCATAGGTGTGCTATCGGTTGTGCATGAGTGGGAACTGGCTGATGCACATGCGGCTGAGGAACAACACCGGGAGTCACGGTCTTATGTTGAACAACAACGTTCATCAGAGGGGTGGCAGAACTAGCCGAACATTCTTCTGGGTGCATTCGGTTGGTTTCCATCTTCCTCGCTTGTTGAACCTCATTATGTGTCATTGGCTTCATAATGTCAGCCAATTGTTTAGAAACTAAGTACATAATGTCGTGGATGCCCAAGTTGATCTGTTGTCTAATAAAAGACGTGATCATTATGATTGGACCTTCAGATTGGCTAGATTCTCCCACAACTTGGGTTGATGGAGGAAGTGGATGTGTATCCATTGATGTAGGCATACCCGAGGAGGATGCTAGTTCGTTGTTCCTTCTGGGGAGATTTTGTTTATGATGTGGATTGGACTGGAGGTTCATTTTATTACCGAACCTTAGGCGCATACGCCAAGAATGATCCTGACCTGAATAATCAAATTTTGTAATTAATTCACCTATGGTCCCACTGGGCGTGCCAAATTTTTTCTCGGCCCCAATTCCGCTATCTGCCGTTGTATCGGCTGATGAAATCGGGAGACAAATTGATTCCTTAACTTAAGCGATTTGGGCGGGAAACAGAACTCTAATCCCCAACAATGAGTTCCCCAACTACTCCAGAAAGTGTTAGGACAATGGTGTGAGTAAATTAAGAGGTAAGAAACATGAATACAACTGAGTAAAGTAAATGATAAAAGTAAAGGATAAAAAGATAGATAAGATTTTATTTGTTTGATTGATTGTGTGTCTGTCATGTACAAAGAATAATTCTATTTATAGTACAAAAAAGGAAAAAATTGTACAAATGTGCCCCCCCCCCCCCATGTCAGCTATCAAATAACCCACTAAGTTCAATGGCCGACTATGGGGGAGGTGATGCCGATTTTCTCGCCATCTACTCCTTTTGTTTGGATATGGCCCTTTCTTTTAGCTGTTGTTGGCCGTTATCGCTTATTGAGGTCTGGCAACCCTTTTGACTTGGTCGTTGAGGTGTCTGCATCTGAGTGGGTCCCAGTCGTACCTCTAACTGAAAACTTCGGCTAAGATGCCTTAGTAGCCGATGAAGTTCTTGTAGTCGAAGGCTATGAGTAAATTCGGCTATCACTGAATTCGCTAAACACTTAAATTATTTTTGAGTGTTAACAGGTAGTAATTACACATCCTAGTAATTACGCAATATAGGAATTACGAAGACATGTTTGATTGTCATAATGTAATTATAGTGTAATTACAAACGTATTGTTTGGTTGCACAAGTCTAAGTACATAGTTTTATTAAATTTTAAAAATTAAATTAAACGTTAATATTTGACAAATATGTACTTTTATAAATAATATTAAATTAGGTAATTAAGATACACATTGCCTTTTAAAATATATATAATTAATAATTATATATTTGTAGCTAATATTATAAAAAAATAATTGATATATATATATATATATATATTTAAAATTAATAATATTTTAATTTAATTAATTATAAAAACTAAAAACATACATTTTGTAAGAATATTTGGATGACATGTTTGAGAAAAAGATTAATATTTATAGATATAATATCATAGCATTCAAATATTTGACTAGAAAATAGTCTGTCAATTCTAATTGGAAAAAGAACGGCATGCAGTGTGAAATAATAAATAAATATATTAAGCAAATAAATTAGAATTGAAAATAGAACATTAATTCAAAATCTATTTTTTCAACATAATATTCTTATGTCAAATTCCAACATAACATAAAATAAGTTCCAACATAATTTAAGTAAATATAATTCAAAAGAAAAAGAAAACACAAGTCAATAAAAAACACAAGTCTTTAACTTCATTTCAAAACGTTAATCAAGATTGTTAATGACCCATTTTTCTAATATTAGGAGGTGTAGTTTCAAAAGTTGATAATGTAGTTACGCTAAATGAAGAAAATAATGAAAAATAAATAAGAAAAAAAAGTTTGAGCAATTACATGGAATTACAAGAAGTAAAGATTGAAAATAGAAGAAAGAAAATGAAAATAATATATAAAATATTTAAAATAAAAATAATTAAAAATTTTAAAAATTAAAAACTTAAAATAATAATGAAAATTAAAAAAAGAAATTAAAAAAATAAAAAGGAATGAGAATTGAAGAATGTAGTTACCGCCTCTCAACTACACCCCATTACATTCTGACCGTATAATTACTTGGCTTGACAAACAGGTCAAACTATGTAATTACATCCAATTCCAATTATATAAGTCGCTTTCCAAACAGGCACTAAAAGTTTAACAAGGCGATTCTAATGAATCAACAAAAAAATATCTCTCTGAAGACCACTAATACTTGATACCTGCTAGCACATCTATGGGATAACTCTACCCAACAAAACTTACTCATTTAGCTACTTTTATATAGCAACAAGCAATATTCGATAAACATATTTTTTCTCTTATTAATTTAATATACACATAAAAGCAATAAATTAAATAATTTATGTATAGGTAAAAGTATTTTTATTCTTATATTTGTAAATGTTGTGAAATTCTCAACTCAAATACGTTTTTTGTCTAAACTGAAAAATGAAATGATAGAAACCTACTTCATTGGCCCAAATTCTCCTATGGACTTGAGCCAATGAAAGTGAGAGATTTGATTCATTTACATTTTTTTCTGAATTTCAATGGCTAAAGTATAGTATTGACAAACCAATTTATCAAGATTAGAAAATGGGAATTCACCGAAATAAAACTTTAATAACCCGAATATTTCCAATCAATCATTAATTACCTAACTTTTTAGTTATAAATTTTTGAAAAGTAGATAAGAATTGCATATACATGCTAGCGATAATTTACACCAAAGCGTTTTAAACTTTCTTAGATCACCACAATCGATCTTTCATGGTTTTGATAAAGCTTTCTTGAACTCCATAATACTAAAAACAAAAATCCTCTCCGTGGTTCGATTTTCAGTCAAAGTTCCTCGTTCACAACAAATTACAAAGTTTTATCAAGAATTTTTCTGAAAATCCAAGTTCTTAACTCGTTCCAATCTCATAATGAACTAATTATTTTGTAACAAATTTGTTTCCTTTCGCCATGTGAACGTTTAGATCGCTATGAACGTTATTAGCTTCTTCTTTAAAGAACGTCCACCCAATATGTTTTTGGCTTTCTTGGATTTGCAAAAAAAATTGAAACAAAAGTTATAACTCAATTAAAAACAACCATCCTTTTAACTAATCATTTTCCACCCATAACCTATTGCCAACATACTAACCCCTATTATGTGTCTAATTTGTTTCTAACCAATTTGATCTCCCTTTCTTTTTCTTTCTTTTTCAATTATGGAATGAAAGTTGAAAGAAAGATAGAGAAAGAAATCGTCGTGGTGATTTATGTGGTGGTGTGATGGTTAGGAGAAAGATATAAAAAGAGACAATGTCATGGTAAATATTTCATGTGGTGGTGTGATGGTTAAGCGGAAATATATAAAAAGGAGGCTCCCATGGTGAGTTTTCGGTGGTGGAGTCATGATTAGGACGGTTGATAATATATTAATTAAGAAAAAATAGAGAGATGTGAAATATAAGAAATTCAAGGAGGTGATCACATGAGCTCCTCGAAATTAAATCATGTAATTAACAAACAACAATAACATACTCAATGTAATCCCACAAAAGGGTTTGGGGAGAGTGGTCTGATGTGATGTATATGAAGTCTTACTCCTACCTTGTGAAGATAGAGAGACTTTTCACAAGAGAGATTGATTCCGTAGATCACCGGCTCAAGTAAAGCATACCAAAATCAAGTACGAAAAGGAAACACAGTAATGGAGAAGGCATGTTAAAATAAAGGAGAAGAGAATAGTAGCAACAACAAAAAATTATACGATAACCGAAGCAAAGAAACACAACATGTTATGGTGAATTGAAGAATAAGATAGTAGGAGAGTAACAAAAACAATACTAATAAGGGAAACTAAACAATGCTTGATCACCTACTAACTTTCTACCCTAATCTCCGGCCTTCATATTCTACTATCTAGGGTCATGTCCCTAGCAAGCTCCATGTGTACCATAGTCTTGTCTAATCACCTCTCCCAAATATTTTTTTAACCTACCTCTACCTTTTCTCATATACCCATAATAGCCAACCTCTCACACATCCTCATTGTGCATCTCCTCTTTACATGCTCGAAACATCTCATCCTCACTTTCCTCATCTTGTCCACCATGGAGGCTACTCCCACCTTATCTCGAATATCTTCATTCGTAATCCTATCTCTCTTAAGATGCTCATACATCCATCTCAGCATCTCCATTTCCGTTACTTTCATCTTCTAAACGTGCGAGTTCTTGATTGGACAACACTTCGCCGCATACAACATAACTAGTCTGCCAACCACTTTATAAAACTTACCTTTAAATTCTGGTGATACATTATTTTCAAACAAAACACCATATGCGAATCTCTATTTCATTCACGCCGCTCTAATACTGTTAAAGAGAAAATATACCACATCGGTGAGTGATGAGATCCATGAACTCCTTATAAGGCTTGGGCAATCCTCATCCATTTGAGCTAGCTTTTAGGGTGTGAGTTAGGCCCAAGGCCTAATTTGACACTGTATCAGAGTCAGAGACATTCAATGTGAGCCCCCATATGAGGTGGTGAAATGCCCTCGAACCAATTGAAATGGGTGGAAAAATATCATGGGTCCATGAATGTGCACGCTCCAGACTGGATAGTGAGACCCCAGATAAAAAAATGTCCGGATGTTGAAGAGAAAATATACTACATCGACGAGAGATGAGATCTCTTGACTCCTTATAAGTGTGTAAGCATCTCATCTAAAAGCTTAAGATGTTAGAGAGAGTACACTTTTAATATTTGATTATATTCTCTCAACACGCCCCTCACGTGCTGGCTTGGTTTTTTTTTCATGATCCAAGCACGTGGAAATTCTCTTTCATAATGGGTGGCAGCGAAATTCGATCTAGGACCTTTGCATGTCTCTGATACCATGTCAAATTAGGCCTTGGACCTAACTCACACCCTAAAAGCCAGCTCAAAGGGAGGAAGATTGCCCAAATCTTATAAGGAGTCCAACGATCTCATTCCTCACCGATATGGTATATTTTTTCTTCAACAAATACGATGTGTAACCCGCAAAAGAATATATGTATTTTGTTGAGACATTATTTATCTTGACAAAATTCTACATCTTATGGTGTGTTCGAAAAATATTGTATAAGTTGTATTTTGTATGGCTGGCCAACGGGACGGGGCGGGTCCCGGTGGGATGGGACCCGGCAGGACTGAGAGAAGGGGCGAGTCCGGGCCTGGGTCGGGACTAGCGGGTCGGGACTGGAGGGATCCACCGATGTCTCATCCCGTTACCGGTCCCGTCGGGAAAGGGCAGTGATCCTGGCGGGCCGGGTCGGGGGCATGATTTTTTTTACACTTAATTTTAAAAAATAACATATATAAACACCTCAATAATTGAACAAGTTGGTGTAATAAAAAAACATCTCAAGGTTGTTTTTGTACCTCATATTATTTAATAGAAATATGATTTTTTTGTAATACAATTGTCAAAATTACAACTTTGTGGTGTTGAAAGTTACAAATAACATAGTAAAATTGCAATTAAAAAAATTACATTTTTAAAAACACCTTTTCTAGTTGCTTTATAATTTCTTGTGGTTCTTTGGTTGAAATTAATATTTGTTGGTCAAATTGCTCCACGTCGCTTCCACCTCCGTCGGATAAGATGTCGTTGTAGTTTTCGTCTTCTTCTTCGTTGATCTTCGGTTGACCTCACCTTCTCCGCTCCGCTCGTATCCAATCTCTGAATAATAATGCAATCTCCAAGATGTCTCCTGCTAATGAGTGTCTGTGCTCTCCTATTTGAAATCTGCCGGCAGAAAAAGCGCTTTCAGACGTTGTTGATGACGCTTGAATGTTCAACACATCTCGGGTCATCTTTGAAAGTGTCAGAAATGTCTTCTCATTCTCCCTCCAGTATTTCCACAAGTCTTCAGATCCTTCTTGATTGAGAACTGCTTGGTACGGTACAATACCCTGCAAAATAAAAACATCAAACTCGCTAATTTGATTAGTACTTTGTACCACCGCACATTCTATTTCTAAGGCTTTCAATACTAGCCGCAGAAACATCATGTCTTTTTTGAGGTTGTGTTGAAGAAGAAAAATATGGTATGGAAGTCGGTTAGTTGCTAGCACTTTCTTGTTGGTAATGCGTATATACTTTTTTGCATTCTTCTTGTATACTAGACAACACTTCTTCTTTAATTTGTTCAATATGTGAGCATACAACACTTCTTATTTACTTTGTTCAATAGGTGGTGAGTTATTTGGATTTTTGGGACTTGGAGGTGGTAGTACCGCTATACAATCATAAATAGTTTCAATAAGTGTTTTACATCCATCTATTTTAATAGTCGGATTTAATACAACACCAATAATATAAATAGCAGGAATATGAATAAAATATTTTTTTAATAGGTTGTTTATAAGATGGTTTTTCCATATATTCATTAAGTAATAAAAATATTAGAGCTATATAAAATAACATAGTTGAAATAGTATGATAATATATACCGGAAAATGCTTTTGTTGCTTGAAAAAAATTCTCTAGAAATACAATAAGTTCGGAATTTTTTTCCCAATCGCTATCTACAACCATATAAGTTGGATTTCGATTATGGGTGTTAAAAAATAAAGTTATAGGTCTTCTATAGTCATAAGCAACAAGTAGTTGCTCGTATAAAGAATTCAACCTAGTGGGTATTTCTTTAGGAATTTTTCTATAAGGTAGTTGACAATCGTGACAAGTTTTTTTATAATCTTTTTTTCGTTGTATTCTATTACTTTTAAAAATAAAGTTTATAGCAAATTGTATTTTACTAAGAATTTATGTAAAAAGTGATAGACTATCCTTTACAACTAAGTTATATATACGGCATGCACATTTTATATGAAAATGATTTGGAAAAGATAGAGTTAAACCATCTTTTAAAATTCTAATAACATAATTATTAGAAGAAGTGTTATCTAATGTAATAGTTATAATTTTATAAGTTATTCCCTAATAATTGCAAACTTGATAAATATTTTATGAAATAAAAGTACAGTGTACCTCTCATCTAGATGGGTGAAACTTTTGTACGTGTCTCATTAAACCCCCGTCCACCCTGACCTTTTCCAATTTTAAATTTTAAAACATCTTTACAAATTTGGCATCTAATTAGTTGATTCTCTACGTCCCTATCAAAAAATTTTCATGCATCTGATTTTAATTTTCGTTTTGCTGGGCCTCCTCTCATACTAGGGGGAATATGAAGCGTTCCAGTTGGAGGTGCACTGGTGGATGTGTCATCTAGATTAGTAGGTGTGTCATCTAGATCAAAGGGTGTATCATCTAGATTAGTCGGTGTGTCATCTAGATCAAAGGGTGTATCATCTAGATTAGTCGGTGTGTCATCTAGATCAAATGGTGTATCATCTAGATCATATTCTAAATTAAAGTCTTGTTGAGTTCCAGAAAATATCTCCTCGTCTAAATCTAATTGTATTGGAGGAAAATGTTTAGTATCAACCAAATCATCATGTCTAGGAATAGGATGACTAGAAGAAGTACCATTGCCCTTGTTACCCCTACTAGAAGAAACCTTATTCTTACCCTTAAACATACCTCTTAATCACTCCATTTTAATTATACAAATAAATAATTAAAGATAATGAAATTAAGTGCGCTAAATAAAATAAAGAAATAATAATAATTTAATGAAGGAACGAATGTACCAAACGCCGACGTAACGTCGACGTGTAATCGAGAGGTTGAAAATTGAAACTTTGCTCGATAGAAGATCTTCAAGCTAGTTGTCAACTTCACTCCCAAACGAATAAATAAAATTGAATATTTAATTGACAATATAGAGAGATAGATTGAGAGATTGTACGGAGATTTGTAGGGTTGGGCGAGGGGGAGGCAAAAAATGGTCATTGCACAAAGGACAAAATATAAAATGGTCATTGGTGCAACAGTAATTTTGTGCAAAAGGGAGGGATCGGGCGGGACGAGCCCAGGTCCTGTCCCGATACCGATTTTTTTAAAAAAAATCAGGGCAGGACCGGGTCTGTGTCGGGGCGGGACCGGGTAGGGATCGGGCTGACCTGGCCCGTTGGCCACCCTTAGTATTTTGTCTTAGCTTTCTTTTCTCAAAAGAAAAAAATTTTGCTAGCTAGCATAACAAACAGCACCGAGCCACCGGTCAAATATAACCACAATTAACGACGTTACAAATTTGAAGGCGTAAATCAGTCGTCTCACGGTCTCAGGGGTGTAACTTCGACAATTAAATAAAACTGTCCAAGCGATTTCCATAATCCATATACAGTGAGTTTAATATAAAGTAATCTCTTTAGCTTTTAATCTTTTCACCCTATTATTATTATAATAACTCTTTGAAAGACAATCATAGATCTTGATTCGTAAAACCCTAGAAAAATTCCCCCAATCCCCTTTGATCGATTCTTCCAATTGATCTCGATAAGGTAAATTTCATTTATCTCTTCAATACCTGTATTGACTTATTGAATTAACAAATTAATTTCATCGTTGATCTTTTTCAATTGTTATACGAATTTGTTACCTAAAAGTTACATTACACAAATATAAATGCTGAATGTATTGTTTTTATGTACTTTTGATGATATTGAGTAAAAAGTTCATTGAAAAGTGCTCAAAGTTCTGTATATTAAGCCGTTAGCATTATATTGACACCAGTATTATTCGAGTATAAGTTCAGAATTTTTAATCTTGTAAAAGTTAATCATTGTTTTGTTTTCTTTGATGTTTACTTGAACAGTTTGCCAAGATGTTAATTTGAGTGGGAAAATATATAAATGCTTAATGTATTAAATTTATTGTTGTATTATTGTACCTTTGATGCTATTGAGTTTAAAATTCATTTTGCTCAAAGTTATGTATATTAAGTATGGGTGGCCAGTGGGCCGGGTTCGCGGCGGGTCCGGCGTGACTGTGAAGGGTCGGGACCGGTCCTCCGGCGGGACCGGCGGGCCGGGACAGGGAAAAGGGGACCGGTGTTGGCGGGGCGGGGTCGGGTCAGGTTCCGGGATTCCTTTTTTTTTTTACACTTAATTTCAAAAAAACCGTGAATATGAACACTTAAATAATTGAACAAGATAGTGTAATAAAAACATCCAAGACTGTTTTTGTGCCTCTCATATTATTTAATAGAAATATGATTTTTTTGTAATACAATTTCAAAATTGCAACTTTGTGGTGTTGTTCAAAAGTTGCAAATCACATAGTAAAATTGCAATTAAAAAAATTACATAGTTATAAAACACCATTTCTAATTTCTTCACAATGTCTTGTGGTTTTTCGATCGGAATTGAAATTTGTTGGTCAAATTGATCGATGTCGCTTCTAGTTCCCTCAGACAAGATTTTGTTGTAGTTTAAATCGTCTTCTTCGTTGATCTCTGGTTGACCGCACCTTCTACGCTCCGCTCGTATCCAATCTCTGAATAAAACTGCAATCTCCAAGATGTCTCCCGTTAATGAGTGTTTGTGCTCTCCTATTTGAAATTTTCCGGCAGAAAAAACGCTTTCAGACGTTGTTGATGACGCTTGAATGTTCAACACATCTCGGGCCATCTTTGCTAGTATCCAAAATGTCTTCTCATTTGCCCTCTAGTATTTAAGCAAGTCTTCACGTCCTTCTTCATTGAGAACTGCTTGGTACGGTACAACCGTACAACACCCTGCAAAACAAAAACATCAAACTCGCTATTGATTAGCAGTGGAACCACTAAACATTCTATTTCTAAGACTTTCAATACTAGCCGCAGAAACAACATATCTTTTGTAAGGTTGTATTGAAGAAGAAGAAGAAGATGGTATAGAAGCCGGTTGGTGGCTAGCACTTTCTTGTTGTTAATGCATATATACTTTTTTGCATTCATCGTGTATGCTAGACAAGACTTCTTCTTTAGTTGGTTCCTTACGTGGTTGTTCATTTGGGTTTTTTGGAGTTGGAGGTGGAAGTACTGCTATGCAATCATAAATAGTTTCAATACGTGCTTTACAACCGTCTATTTTAATAGTCGGATTTAATACATCACCAATAATATAAATAGTGGGAATAATTTTTTTTAATTTGATAAACATTTTTTTAATAGGTGCCTTATAAGATTGTTTTTTCATATATTTATTAAGTAACAAAAATATTAGATCTATATAAAATAACATAGTTGAAATGTAGGATAATATATATACTAGAAAATTCTTTAGTTGCTTGAAAAAATTTCTCTAAAAATTCAGTAAGTTCTAAATTTTTTTCCCAATCATTATGTACAAGCATATCAGTTGGATTTCAATTATGGGCGTTAAAAAATAAAGTTATAGGTCTTTTATAATCGTAAGCAACAAGTAGTTGTTCATATAGATAACTCCACCTAGTCGCTTCAGATTTTTTTTAAAAAGGTAATCTACAATCGTGACAAGTTTTTTTATATTCTTTTTTTCTTTGTATTCTATTACTTCTAAAAATAAAAATAAAGTTTATAGCAAATTGTACTTTATTAAGAATGTCTTCAAAAAGTGATAAACCATCCTTTACAACTAAGTTATAAATATGACACACACATTTTATGTGAAAATGATTAGGAAAAGATGGAGTTAACATATCTTTTAAAAGTCTCACAGCATAATTATTAGAAGTATTATCTAACGTAACATTCATTATTTTGTCAGTTATACCATAATAATCGCAAACTTCATGAATATTTTGTGCAATAAAATTTCCAGTGTGCCTATCATCAATTTATCTATATGATAAAATACGTTTTTGCATAGACCAATTATGATCTATCCAATGACATGTTACAGTTAAATAATCATGGCCGTTAGTACTACGGCCTATATCAGAAGTGATAAATACTTTGTCAGGAAAATGATATAATGAATAACGTAAATATTTTTGATATTCATGTGCAAATTTAAAAACGCCTCTCCTAACAGTTAATATAGGAAAACCGTTAAAAGCAAGATTATACATTTCTCTAATGTAATGAATAAAATCTGGAGAGGAAGGAAATGAAAAAGTCAAACTCTCCACCGCAACTAATTTTGCTATTGCTTCCCTATCTATGTGTTTATCGTATTTAGGACCTACAATTCCCCCGTCGTCGGGTTAATTTGGCCCTGTACTTGGTCCGGGACACTATGTGAACCTTGTCCCGACTGAGAGCGCATTGGCGCATCAGACTTTGTAGCCTCGTATTCATCCCACCTAGCTTTGTGAAAGCCTTGTACATGTCTCAATAAACCTTACGTCTCACCCTGACCTTTTCCCATTTTAAATTTATAAATATTTTTACAAATTTTACATCTAACTACTTGATTCTGTTGGTCCCTATCAAAAAAATCCCATGCAACTGATTTTAATTTTCGTTGTGTGGGGCCTCGTCTCATACTAGGAAGAATAGGAGGCGTTCCAGTTTCAGTTTAAGGCTGAGACTCAGTCTGAGGTTGAGGTTGTTGAGGTGCACTAGTGGGTGTGTCATCTAGATTATCTTCTAAATTAAAATCTGGATCAGCTGCAGAATATATCTCATCATCTAATGGTATATTATTAAAAAAATCAGTTTCATCTATGAGTGTAATCAATCAAATCATCATGTCTAGGAATATGATGACTAGAAGAAGTACCCTTGCCCTTGTTACCCCTACTAGAAGAAGCACCCTTACCCTTACCCATAATCGTACGTCTTAATCATTCCATTTTAATCATGCAAATAAATAATTAAAGATAATGAAATTAAGTGCGATAATTAAAATAAAGTAACAATAATAATTTAAAGAAGGAACGAAGGTACCAAACACCAACGTGTAATCGAGGTTGAAAATTAAAACTTTGCTCGATGGATGATCCTCAAGCTAGTTGCCAACTTCAGTCCCAATTTTTAACTTTGATACAATTATACAAATGAGCAAATAAAATAAAATATTTAGTAGGCAATGTAGACTTGTAGAGAGATAGATTGAGAGATTGTAGGAAGATTTGTGAGATAAAATGAAGAGAAAATGAGGTATTTATAGTTGGGAAATTGGGTTAAAGTGTAAATATACTAACTTAGGGGTTAAAAATAAATATTAAGGGGGTAGGGGGGAATGACCGTTTGGACCGTTGCACAACGGCCAAAATCTAAATTTGGCCGTTGTTGCAACGGTTAGTTTGCAAAGGGGGAAGGGGGATTGGGATCGGGGTCGGTTTCGAGTCCCGACACCGTTAATTTTTTTTAGGGGGATAGGGCCGGGGCCGGGATTGGGCCGACCCGGCCCACTGACCACCCTTAATATTAAGCTGTTAGCGTTATCTTGACCCCAGTATTATTCGAGTATAAGCTTAGAATGTTTTATATTGTAAATGCTAATAATTGTTTTTTTATTTTATTTTCAGTTTTCTAAGCTGTTCATTTGGGTGGGAAGATAGTTACAAGTATTGAGTTTGATGAAGTGATGATGAGCTGGAACAGTCTTTCTTGCATTGATTGTTGGCTTTTGAAGTATTGATTGTGTGTTTTCAATACTTGGGGGGAAGCATGAACATTGTAAAGGGTGTCGCGGGCCTTATCCGAAGGAGTTCGGGTAGCCATGGTGGAGAATCCAGTTCAGGGTCACCACTCGAGAGGTTCTCCCCTCCTACTCCCCTCATCCACTTCAGGTAACTATATTCTGTCTAGTGTTTTTTGTTTTGGCATTTAAACTGGGACACTTACTTTAGGAAAGAAATTTGAAGTAAAATATTAGACAACAAATATTACTACATGATGGGGAAAAAATGAGAAACACCAGTCTGACAAAGGTTAATTCATTGGTTCTTCCTGAAAAACTGCTTGGTAGAACTCTATCGGGTTCCATTTTGGTGTTAGTTCTTTCTCACTTCCACTCTGTATAACTCAGAAATTTTGAGTGCTAGTAATATCAATTATGGCGTCCCGACAGAGTGCTACTAGTCGAACCTTCAAGGGACCTTATACATAAACCTAAATCCACCAGGGAGGATGAGTTACGAGGAGATTTGAAAAGACTATCAATCAATAAATACAAGAAAGAAAGTTTCCTTGTAGTTCCGCACCTTGCTCTTCCAATGCAGAAAGACTTGTCGGAAATTTCCGGTTGAGTTGGTTTGACCAAGAAAGTGGAATAGTGGGAGAGGCGGTGGTTTCGGCATGGTGGAGGAGGAGATCTATCTTGGAGAGGGTGGTGGCTTCGGTGGTGGCTTCGGTGGTAGCTTCAACGGTGGTGGAGGTGTAATTGGAGTCGGAGGTGCTGGTGGTGAACAAAGATTTATAAAGAAAAAAGAAGAAAAGAAAAGGGTTTAGACTGTTTGGTCATCTGATCAACTCAGGACTCCTGGACCATTAAATTTATCTCAGTTTTTTCTTTTTCTTTTCAATTTTTAGCTCTTTACGTGCTAGAACTGTTGGGGATAAACACGCCTGCCACGTGTCAAAATTGTGGGGGTACTAGCTACAAATTTTTCAAGCTAACGTTGCCCGTGTGTTTAGGGTGTGAAAGGAAAATCTGTGCAAGTGAGCGGGAAAATATTAGCTTTTATGTTTCTGAAATTGTTAAAAATTATTATGTATGCAAGGATATGATATTCTCTAGTATAGATTTGCAGTTATTTATCCATCTATACTTAACCTTTTGCACACAGAGGAAAGCTTTCATTAATAATCTCAGCAATTTCAAATAAGACTTTTTGTTTTTTTATAAATAGAAGTTAAACTTGTATAGATTTATGAATAGTTATTACTTAACTTTATCTTGAATCATACGAGTAGCTATTGCGTTGCTAATTTCTTTGACTCAAAAAATAATCCCATCTGTCCTTGTTTAGGTAAATTATCTGGCAAATCATTAGTGACTCAACTTCCGCACATCTACCAAATTCTAATTACCAATGATAGTCTAGGATCATCTTTGGTTTCTTGGTTACAATTCTTACCTCATATAGTGGATTTCCGCATCTTCTTAGATCCCAGGGGCGCTTAGAAGGGTTTGCTTCTTTTCGTGGTTTGCAACCAGGAAACTGATACTGACAGCTGAAAGTTTTAGGAAGCGGAGGATCATATAGGTAGCAGGTGCTACATTTGTAGAGGTTTGAGCAAAAATGTGAATCTCCTCCTGTCGCACAATCGAATATCAGCACGTTTGTAGTGGAGGGCTTTGAATTATTCGAAGTGTTGAACACACTAAAGGAGATTCTGTTTAGCTGAGAAGAGAAGACCCATCATATGAGAAGTTGGTTTCCTAGCTCTTATGTGGGTTATATTTTTCTTTGATAAGGTAAATAATTTTATTAACAATTGAGAATCCCGTATGCAATCCGAATACCAAAGAAGAGAACCTACAACAAAATATGGTTTTCAAGAAAAGAGATCCAATCCTCTATACAAATAGGGACCTCATAAATACTCCAAAAAAGAAACTAGAGAAAAAAACACTACTTTGTAACTTTACAAACTCTTGTTCCACCCCTTCAAAAGCTCTCCTATTTCTCTCTTTCCAAATGACCCACATGTGGGCTATATGAATGGAGAGGAACAGGAGAGTGTTTGAGGGTTGCTGAGACTGACTTTGTACAGTCAAGGAATATCCTGCTGTCCTTATTTTTTTGGTGCACCTATGATGCCCCTATTTGTTAAGATGATTCAGTATCTTGTTCTCTACTTTCGACAACATCAATCAAATTATTTACCTTATAAAGAAGTAGTTGCCTCATCTGACTTTTTTTTATCGTGAACCTGTTTGGCTTCTTCACATGACTTGGGGATTAGCATGACTTAGGTCTCCTATTGTGATGGACTTATGACAGACTTGGTACATGAGGCTTGATAACACATGTTAGCTGCTTCAATGGTACCAAAAAGCTGGCATGGTTATACCATGATAAAAAATCTTCACGTTGACCACCTAAGACAAACCTACTTGATGGGTTATGATGGGTGGGGTAGCTCAGAATCTATCTTGAATAGCTCATATTGGTACTAAAGTTTGACTTAAGTTTATACTTAATGTTAAGTCACTTCTAGAGACATTTGATCTTTTACTTGTAAAGCCTGCCATTAACATGACATGAGCATGACCAATCTCCATTACAATCCTTTTATTCTCCTTCTTATTAATGTCAAGTTTATGAATATGTAATTAGATATTAAGTGATTCTCTTGTCAGTTGATATTTTCTAAGTCATGGTCAGGGATGACATTTTTTGCTTTTCAGCGAGGTTGGGGATGAGGCAATTCTGAATACACTCTGGTCAAGATACGAGAATGCCCTCGATAAGGTATGTCTTAAATATCCCAAAATTTCTCCGTTGATGTCATTTTTCTTTTATGTGTTCTTAAGGTAGTTACAATTGTGAAACAGTGAACTTCAGTTGTTGAGTTGTTGCAACTTGTAGTTTGTGTTCGCATTGGTGGTAGGATACGTTTAGATGTGAAATTTATTGTTTTTCGAGGTTAGCTTATGTGATGGAGGATACATGAAATTGGGTAAAAACTACATAGTTCCTTTTGAATGTTGATTGAACCGATGATGCCAGAAAGTGATGATGTTGCTTTGATTTTTATGTATTCCTTTCCCTAGTTAGGTCAATTATTGGAAGAGGGGAAAAAGGTGCTGTCATCTATCTCGACCAGTTTCCCGAGGCGTTGGAAACCCAGACCGGCTCAGAGAATCACTCTCGCAATTTAGCCCTTCGATTGATTTCATTGTTCGTCATACGTCTTTGTAATTCTTTGTTAGTTATTAGTAAAGGAACAAGGACCAAAGTATCACTATCATTAGGGTTCTTTATGATGATTCAGTTAAAACTTTCTTTGTCTCTGTTTGAGTCAGTAGTATGTTATTTCCTTCTTTATTCTCATCATTACAGCATTTTGCACCAACCTTGTTCTGAAATTATTAATGGTCTAAAACATTCTTTAAGATTTGCCTTTGTTCTATACAACTATCTTTCAGTTTCCAAAACAAGCTCCTCAACCAGTTCATGGGGCTGGCAGAATCTGATGCATTTTCTTCTATGCTTGTTTTTGCATGCCTGTACTCAGCGGTCTGTTGTGGATATGCTCACTTATAAGTTACAATCATAGGTTTCTGTGTGTTCTATTCATCTTTTCCGAATGCAAATAAACTACCCCCCAACATAAACGCCTCAGAAGTGCGTTGCTCATTACTGGTGAAAAGATAACCATGCAAGTAATTTTTTCTCTTTCTTAATATAGATGGAAGATTATTATTTCATCAGTGATCTTAAAGTGAAATCTCTGTTTTTGTGCTCTGTACCTTTTTTCTATAATCAATCTCTTTGATATTTAAGCTTTGGCCATTTTGTCAAAGTGTAGTGCTAATCGAGCCAAGTCTTATTAACTTCAGAGTTTGCCTTCCATTTTCCTAATTTCTTTAGAACTGACCGTGTTAGATACTGAATGGTGATTGAATAAAATCCTTGATACCTAAGCTAAAACGTTTGTGTTGCATTGGCCTGTCAATGGTGAGACACAATGGTCGAATCTTATAGAAAGTTCTCTATCTTGTTAGTGATGTGGCATGGATGACATGTTTTATATATGTTTTGGGATTTGAGGTGCTGGCTAACTTTCTGGAATTGATCTGGGGGGAATACGCTCATATCAAGGGTCACCGCTGGCTTTTGGTACATGCAAATTTTTACATAAGTTGATTTTTGTTTCTCAATACCTTGTTCTCCTCTGAGAAAGTTATGATCCTATAATATGTGGATTAGCTTTAGCCTTTAGGTAGTTGGGTGGTAAGAGTACTTGCAGTTTCTCTAATTCTTTCCCAACTTTGTCTGTTTTAAGCATCATAATCCTTTGTGCCTTTGTGTTTTGTTTTTCAGGTTGAAAAGAGAAGGTTATTTCATATCTTTTTGAAGCAATTCCTAATTGTATACCGTGATTGGCAACCAATTAGCCCTCTTCAATCTCCCGAGGATCATGCCTCTGTGCAGCCGGTGGATTCACAGCATTTTGGAGATGTTGTGGTTGGCTGTTCTTTTGGTCATCCTACTGAAATTATAGTCATCCTCGTTGAGGAAGTTGCACAAATGATAGCGCTTGTTAATGAACGTAAGTTGGTTCTTTACCCCCTCTTGCATTGTTATAAAGAAAGTTGTGTTGGTGAATAGTGCATTTGACTTTATCTAACTTTAATAAGAAATGCTTTGTTCTCTTCCTGAAGTTCTCTTGTTTGCTAACTTGTATCGTCACTGCTGTATAGGGATTAAAGTGCAAGTACTTGTTTCCGACATTAGATGTTTTTATACTACATCATGATGTATACATCTGTTTCCACTGATGATATTTCAGTAATGCCGTAACAATGCAATGAATTGCAGACCTATCAAGAAATTCATCTACAATAACATCTGAAGGGCTGCCTGTCCTGGATGCTTTGGCTGTTATTACTCGGTCAATGCACAATTGCAAAGTTCTTGGCTACTATGGTGGTATTCAGAAACTTACAGCATTAAAGAAGGGTATTATTTCCATCAATCAATGCTGAACTCATTCTTTTACGTGTCTTTGATGATTTACTTTTATATCTGCCTCTATATGTAGCATTCTGTCTGTATAGTTTGGTGAAAGATATTGGTCTTACTTATGCTGAGTCATGTATTTCATTCTATGTCTCTCAATTTGAATATTGTTCCTCCATTAACTGGGAATGTTGTTTACGTCCTTGTTAATAATATTTCTCTAGTACCTAGTCAATTTTTCCGCTTAAGGCTATTTTTATGGGAATTGGGTTTAAAAAGTCAGCAAAGAGCATATGGTGGCTGTGTTGTCAACTTGTTAGTGATATTCCTGTTAGTGCTGGTGGTTCATACCTGTTCTGTTAAATGGTAATAAAGCTCACTTGGTAATAATGCACTTGTGCTAGTATTTTTTCGGCTCAGATTTGCAGTCTGTCGGGGTTTCGATATGGAAAAAGAATAGAAACAGATCAGAGAATTCTCTAGTGGAAGAGAATAGAGCATAAGTATGAAGGAAGCTTGGCCTGATTTGAATAGAAATAAATGAAAAAGGAAATAGAGTATCAGAGGCTTCTGCAAATATGGGATAGTTGATACTTCTGGGAGAGATCGGGACCTCTATTATTTGTTTCACTCTGATAGGTGCATTTAGTAAGAAATCTTTTAGTGGAACATTTTGTTCCAAGATCATCACGTGATGGATTCAGTCTGATGGAAGGGTTTGTTCGTTTATTGTTTCTATTTTATCATGTCTTGAGCATGACTTATCCTCTGTTCTATGCACCTTTGCTTGCTTTAAGATCTCACATTGCTATAGAAGAAGTGTAGGCATCTTTTGAAGCAGGAAACTCGAATGAATTTGATACTTTCTTAATAAATAGTAGTTCATATTCTGCACTATTTTGTTATATGTTCTTAGTCGGTTTTACGATCATTTCTGAGACTAGTTACCACTTAGTAACTCATTCCTGAAATACATTTGACTTCTACACTTGCAATGCGTCTTTATCCGTTTACTCTTCCCAGCCATTAGGATCATTATATTGTTGTCTAGCACTTTTAAATATGAGGTTTATTTATTTATTTCAGCTGCTGTTGTCCAACTGAAGGCTATTGCTAGTGCTCTTTCAGCAGATGAAGCTTTGTCGAACTCTGTTCCAGAGAAGACTGCAATTCTCCAGAACATTCTTTTATATGTGGTGTCTATAATTGGTAGCTTTATTAACTTGCATTTCAGCACATCCGTAAAGGCTTGGTTGAATAGTGGTCATATGGAGATTTTTGGGCCTAGAAGTGTTGAAATACGTGATGTAGTTACTGGTGTAGATGTGTCTGATTCTGAAATAATGATACGGTGGCGTCAAAAGGCAATTGTCTCTGTAATGGAAGCTGGTGGTCTCAACTGGTTAGTAGGTAAGGTAGGCAGTCTCTATTTTCTTTTCTAGCGGTGAACCTCTATAAATGTGTAGTTATTTTGATACATTGGATATAATTATGGTCATAGATTCTTTCAGAATCACATTTTCCATAGCGCACTGTATGATACAAGAACAACTATGCCTTAGTCACACACAAGTTGGGGTTGGCCATAGCACAGTGTATGATGGGGGCACTAAAAGAATTACTATTGAATTACGTGTCTTAACATTTCTTCTGTATATTCTGAATTAGAGTAGCCATCACTTAACTAGATATCCCAAAAAGAAGCAATGCTTAACCTGGTGGCAGGCGCCAGTTAAAAAGCTGTAGAAGCATTGCCCGATAAAGTTTTCTGTAGCATTGCATGATAAAGATTTCTCACACATAATACTTACTAGCTTTCTGGCTTCTAGTTTCAACCTTTTAGCTACCTTTTTGTTTGCTTCCCATGCCTCTGTTTCAGATAATCTTCTGATATTTCCATGGATTGTCAAAATATTTTACTTCAAATCAGTTGCTCCATAAGTTATCACTTAGCACCATGTACGGAAGCTAGTTGATGTTATAGCCTCTTATTTGTACAATTTGTTTCCAAATTTATGCTAAAAGTACCAACTATTTAGTGATAGAATGGAAGTTGTTTGATAACAAAAATATATATGCCAAACTTCCCTGATTTCCTTGGTCGATCATTCAAAATCTATGTAGAACTGCTCTGTTTGGTGGGTCAGAGCTCAGCTGTTACCCATATATTAGTATGCTAGTCCCCTACCACTGTAGCCAGCTTTGGCATGGGTTGTTAAGGTGTAGAAAAGCTCACTTTGTACTTATTCTTTACACAAAGAAGTTAAGTGCAGGGTATTCATCCTGCTTTCCTAAGGGACCCTCTGACTAGTGACTTCACCCCTTTTCTTGTACTGTTAAGCTAGTTGAGAACCAATATTCTTATTCTTGGTAAGGTGATGTATGATATAATTTAATAGATACATAATTTATTCGGTAAGAGCATCCAATGGGGATGCGACCTGTCATCTTTTGTGAGGCAAAAGACAGTGGACAGCTGGCCCGGGCACCGCCTTCATAAAAGGAAAAAGAAGTTAATAAAAAACTAACTATATGTACTATCAGTACATCGAGTAGAAGTGAATAATCTTTCTAAGTAGAATTTTCCCTAAGTAGAGCCAATTAACTTTGAAATGTGTATTTCACACCTCCCCAAGGCACAAAAATATTAAGATGGCTTGTGTTCCTGTCAGGTTGCGCTTTCTGCATTTTATCTCATTTTACTATGGTCATTTCACACAGTTTTTTTCCCCAGAGCTGTTGCGTGTTATGAAGAGGTTGAATATGAAGGAACAGGATACAGATATTTCACTTCATTATCTAACTCTTAGAGCTCTTCAATTAGCACTAGTGGACAACCCTCGGGGTCAGAATCATTTTCGAAGTATTGGAGGACTGGAAGTTCTGTTGGATGGACTGGGAGTTGCATCTAACAGTGCTTTGAGATCGAGAGACTTCTCAACTTCAGATACAGCAAGGTAACTGACTTAACTGCACACCTTTAATAAAATTTAATCTTTGTTCTTTCATGCCATACAAATGAATCAAAGAAGTCCATAGACGGTGGTTGCGTATCTTGAAGTCTGTTAGTATAACAGGTTTGATCCTGCTTTTATTTGTGATGGCAGATTATGTTTTTTATCGTGGACCAGATTATTTAGTTCTTGTAACGGATAAAACTGTGTCATGTCCTCTTTTTTTTTCACAATCCATGTGCGGCTAAAAGTTATAAGTATATCTAAACTTTCTCTTAAAATAGCATGAAGGCAAATCAAATTTAGCTCAAATTACAATCTGTTTGAATCAGATTAGCGTTAGTCTAATCTAATATATTATACTTTTATTGTCATTTGGAAAGCTAAGATCTAATAAATAATGTTGACCTATGTCGAACTAAGATTCAAAACTAGTTTTAAGTTTACTATGGGTGAACATACATACTTCTATGTTACGAAGAGAAATTGGGACACAATATGGAGTGGGTAGTTTCCCTTGCTATTTGCACATTTCTTGTGTGGAAGGATAATTGGAGGTTTATGTTTGACATATGTGTCAAATGGGGTGAACTTTACATTTTGTAAATCATTTTACAAACGTCAATTGCCTTAAAATTCAATTTGAATCTTATTGTCTCAACTGCTTTAGTTTCTGATCTGTAGAATTTGACTTTGGACTTGTATCTGATCCTAAATTCAGCAAATTTAGTAATGCCTATCTGCATCATGATATCTTGTCGAGGTCTCTCGGAAACAACCGCTCTACCTACCAAGGTAGAGGTAAGGTCTGCTTACACTCTACCCTCCCCAGACCCCACGTTGTGGGATTTCACTGGGTACATTGTTGTTGTTTTTCGAAACTAGTAACTGTATCTTTTATATTTCAAATGTAGCAAAACAGTACTTAGGTAGTACTGAAACCATATTTACAACACAACTCTAAATCTTACAACACAACCATATCTTGTTTTTCCTTTTCTTTCTGTCGTTTAAACCTAGTTTCTCTAAATAGGTGTTTGTCCTTCCCTGCCATTGCCAGGATCATATTTATGCTATATTATGTTTGTAGTATGGGCTCTAGCCTTGTTGTTTGATGAACATAAATTGAAATGGTTCGGAAACTTCCGTTAAACAATTGAAAAAAGTTTATAACCATGCTTTATATACTTAATCCATTAAAAGAAGAAATATTAGTTAATCTCTTTTTTAAGATGTTGGTACATTTACATCTCTCCTTGCAGGAATGCCAATGTTTTAATGTGTATGTTCCAGCTCCATGTTCTCTCATTGGAGGTTCTTAGAGAGGCGGTGTATCCTTTCTACCACTACTTGCATGTTCCCACTAGTTTCATCCTTGTAAACTTGATCGCTTAGTTAGAAAGATTGGTTCATTTTGAGCAATTACACATTATACAGCCCCCTTTGGTTAAGCTACTGATAGTTGAGCACAAGAATGTTGGCTCCTATCTTACTGCTATCTTGGGGAATAGTTTTTCTTCCAAATGATTGTTGGTCTCCTTAACCTGGTCTCAGATTTGGGAATTTGAATAACTTGCAATTTTTATCAGAAAATGGACGAGTGCAGAAGTTTGCAAATAGCTTTTGTTCACTTGCATTCATGCTTCAAGAATACAAGGAGAAAAGTGACAACATGTTAGCCCAGGATGACATGGAAATAACTGTTTCTAGAGATAAAGATACAAATGTGAAAGAAGTTCCAGAAACAAAACTTTCTAGCAAACCTAGTATACCTTATATAAAGAATTGGCATGATTATGTTTCCAAGCTTAGTGCTGTCCTTTTATCTTTCCTTCTTTCACCAGAAGATGCAAAGGCAGATAAAAACCAAGCATCCACTGTCAAAAGTAGCTTGCCAGTCTCTTCAGCATACGGAGAACTTTCTGTAAAGTGGATCATTAGGGTTCTCCTCACAGTCTTTCCATGCATAAAAGCATGCTCAAATCAGAAGGAGCTGCCTGGTCACTTAAGGTAAATCAGCAAGTATCTAAATCTTTCTGATCTTTTTATTTTCCATTTCTTCCACATTCTTGTTTTTGCATTTGTGGAGATGTATTTGTGTGCTTTTGTGGAGATGTATTTGAGTTTTTTGGAATTACTGAAGTGCCTATCTTTTTAGCTGTTGTTCCCCTGCACTCATTTTTTTTTTTGGGGGTTCTCCTTGAATCTCTTGTTTCTGATTTGTTCTTCTCATTTCTACAGGACGTTCATCCTCACCCTTCAGCATCATGTTCTGTCTGTATTCAGGAAAATTCTGGTGTTGTTGCCATCTTTGCTACATGTATTCCGGGCAGAAGGAGCTTGGGACTTTATCTTCTCGGAGAATTTTTTTTATTTTGGCCTAGCATCGCTAGGTTCTTCCGATGATTCCTTATCAAAAAAAGGTTCTGATGATGATTGTAATGAACGGTGTTGTGATTCAAATGGAAGAAGCACTAGTCTAAGCCTTCATGAACTTGAATCTCTTCAAATAGAAGTGGTTTCATTTTTGGAGTTTGCAGCAACTTTAACTGGAAGTTCTCATAACTTGGTTAGTCATTCGATCTTTCACTATTTCAGATACATTTACTAACATTGCTGCTTTGTGTTTTGGACTTCTTTTTTGTCATACTGGTAAGTGTCTTTTGAGTTTCCAAAATGAAAATGGTAAATGTCTTTTGTCTATTACACTGGAGCGGGGTTTATCCTGTGGCATGTGCGCACCCGAATGGTAGCGGCTGCTGATTCCCTTGTCATTAATTTTTTTAAATATTAGGAGTTCCTACATAGTTTAAATAAGAAAATATTTTATAGCCAAAACTCTAATTAGTTTAATACATCTGACCAAATGTATATTCTTTATAAAAGACAGAAGAGAGACAATGCAAGAAGAGAACTGAAAAAACATAGAAGAAAATGCAGCCAATAAAAGCGAGGATAGGTGTAACCGTGTAATTAGCACAAGTTGACTAAGAGAGACAAGCGAGGAAACAACTCTTGCCGACTATTTATTTTCGGCTACCAAAATTTGAGCAGTGTTACCATACGTCAATCTTTCCTTTGCTAAACTTCTGATAAAATTGATAATATTTCCTTTAATTAAATCCTTGATGCCTCTCAATCAACACGCATACATGCTTACGATGCTTACAAGTGGGATTAGTTGTGGCTCTGCTCCAATAATTATCAATAGTAGCTTAGATTGATGACACATGTTTATATGGATTTTTTATAGCTAGGATTGTTTGTAGTTTAGTATCTATTAATGGTATGGCTTAAGGAAAAAAAGAATGAAAAGTTCTGGCAGAAGTTGTTCTATAGACAATACAGAATCTATTAAATTACTTTGTAGTTCTTTTGAAAATTACTGAATTTCGAAAAAATATGTTTGATGTTGTACTCGAAGAAGTTCTAAAAACTTGATATGAAGGTTATGTAAACATTAAATCTAAAATCACGCTTGAATTAACATTAAATGCGGTTAATTTCTATAATAAGTATGCAAGAAAGAATGATTTTAGTATTTGTAAAGCATGCCAAACTCTTTTTCTGAAATATTATTTTAAGAATATAGTATTTTTAAATCCTTGCATTGACTTGGCTATCGGAAACAACCTCTCTACCTCCCAAGGTAGGGGTAAGGTCTGCATACACTCTACCCTCCCCAGACCCCACTTGTGGGGTTATACTGGGTATGTTGCGCATTGACTTGGCTATTACTTTAAGTTAAATAAATGAAACAAAGTTATAAGGAAACTCAAAATTTTCAAAAACCTGCAGTAAATTATAAAGAAAAAACAATATTGCCTGGAAGGAGATATGCACATAGGTAATAGAAATACAAAATTGTATTGGCGGATTCAGTGACTCCAGTCCCGCACGCACTCCCCCAAGATTTTCTTCTAAAGTTCTTACCATAAACCAAAGCGCCGATCCCTTTAGTTCTATTTCAGTGTTAATAATGTTTCACTATCAGGTAACAACAACAACAACAACAACAACAACAACAACAACATACCCATTGTAATCCCACACCCTCCTTAAAATGTAAGAGTTGTAATCTTGAAAATAAGACAAGTTACCCGCTACGACAGGTAAAATTGACCTGATGGTTTAACTCTTTTTTTGAGGACAAGAGTTGTTATCTCCAGAAATTGAAGATGAATTGTCTAGTGCTTTTCTACTTTTGGTGCAAACATGAATATTCTCAAGAAGCCAAGGATATTCCTAGTATTTTACTATTTTAAATTACTTATGAGTTGATAGGTGGTAGGTTTTGCTTTTCTAACTACTTGTAATTATTACTGGAATATACCTTTGGTGTATCTCCTTGTTTATAATATAGATGTTACCTTCTAAAAAATATATATAAGGGTTAATTTTTTTTTATTGATTTTAAAGTCCTAAATATTAGGACTTCCAACATAGTTCAACTAAGGAAAGATTTAGTCAACAAAATTTGACTTGATTCACGTTGGAAAAAAAACCCAATGATTCAAAATCTTAAATATCAGGAAAATAACTAAATTACAGTTTTGTCTAATGTGAAAACTATTTCAACTCTAGCTTGCTCTTAGTTGTGCATGAGTAGGATTTTCGGGTATAAAATTATTAGCTTTCAGCATAATGTTGCATCCTTACTTGAGTTTCAATGGCTTATTCAAGCTTAATTCTTCTTCGTCACCACTTCTTTAGAAGATACAAAATGTTTTTAATGACTGAGAAATCCTTCTGGGGCGAACCCTTAGGACCAAATGCAGCCTTCGAAACTCAGGGATAATGGTTCCGCCCTTCTACCCTTCTCCACTTCAAAACCAGGCTTAGTTCGCATTGCAGGGTTCAAACTTGTGACCTAAGTCACAAGTCCCTCAATCTTTGCCACTTGAACTAAGCCCTGAGGGCTGGTATTGGTACTTCTATTAGACTTATTATCTTCCAAGTGTAACATTATCCTCTTCAGTTTGCATATTGGTTGAAATTCGTCTATTCATGAGACTGGATAGAATTCTTCCTCTGTTTCATATTAGGCTACTGTCCTGGTTGGCATTTTTAGTCTTGACGACAGTGTCAATTATGCATTGGGGTCTCCTTTAATGCTTCACCTTCCGGCTGTTTACTGAGCTTCCTTCCATGCGCTTTTGTTCAGAATAAAAGGCTTAGTAAGTAAAGAACATAAAATGCTTGGTTGTACTAGTTTTGCAATCTTTTTTTTTTCATAAGATGTGAGCTTACGCAATTCAGTTTCCCTTTTATCCTGAAACTTATTTTTCTTATGGTGGCAGCCTGAGTGCTCCATTTTGCTGGAGGCTCTTGAACAATCTGCTTGTTATCACTGGGTTGCAAATCTTCTTGCGAAGAGCCTACTTCAAATAATGCGGTCTTCATCAGAGAAAACTCTTTCTTCTTTTAAAACACTCGATGCAGTTCCTCGTGTCCTCAAAGTTGCCTGCATTCAGGCCCAAGAGTCTGAAAGGCATGGAATTGCTAGTCCTCGCACTGAGAGCGGTCCTGTTCCTTCTCTAAACCAAAACACGGTGAATTCTCTCGAGATGACTCATAGTTGGCAGGACAGCATGGAAACTTTTATTGAACTCTTCGCAGAATATTTCTCTCTTACGAAAGATGCCAAAAACTCTACTTTGCACAGTGCTACATGCATAGATCATTTGTTCGATTTGTTTTGGGAAGAAAAATTGAGAAATCGCATGCTTCCTCTTATTCTCGATTTGATGAAGGTAGAATGAATAATCTTCAATGTATTTATCTTATTTATTTTTTAGTATTATTTTTGGTGTTCTTGCAGTGACTACAACTAATCTTTCATTTATTAACCTCTTTCATGTGAATTCTTTGCTGGGGGGACAGATTGTTGCATCTTCTGAGGAGGACCAGAAAGCTAAATTATATTTATGTTCCAAGTATCTGGAAACATTTACTCATGTTAAGGATCGGGAGAACTTTGTAGAATGGTCTATCGATCTATTGGTTGGGATGATTGATTTACTTTTGACAGATATAGAGGTATATTCTAATAAATCTATGCTTTTCTACTGTTCTATAACTATGTGTTGTCGCTATTCGTATTCTTGTAACATGTTGACAGAGTGGTTTCTATGTTGGCAGTATTATCAGGCTTTATTTCGCTATGGCGAGTGTTTTATACATGTTGTATCCTTGCTAAATGGGAACCTTGACGTGCCCAAAGGTGAAGAGCTGGTTCTGAATGTCCTCCAAACACTAACCTGCTTGCTTTCAGGGAATGATGTCTCAAAGGTGCGTTTGTTTCTGTTAACTGCTCTAGAAGAACCTTTCATACTCAATTCCTGGTTATGGAGGTTAGCTCTGGCACTTCCTTCTGTTTAGGTAAATTTCTGCATATAACACGTAAAAAAATAATCTGGATATATGCATCAGTAGATTTAAAATTGGTACATAATGGATAAAACAAGCAGGAAATTGTTTACTCTGGATGAACCGAAGTTGGTGCCAAGCGACTCAGACCAAGTGCTGCATGGCGCTTGGGGGACGCCTTTTATTTCAATTGAATAATGAGCTATTTCTTGAAGAGATTAGGACCATGTTTTCACTAATCTTGGGGAAGACAGAAAAACAACTGTTGGTTGACAGGCAGCAGCAACATTACTCCCACTTAAAAGCTTAATCCTATGGATCTACTCTATTCTTTCGAGCCAATTCTGTATCTAATCTAAACAAAAAATGTCTTGGGTTATCTAGTACGAAAAGTAGGTTGAACCCAACAACAACAACATACCCAATGTATTCCACAGGTGGGGTCTGGGGAGAGTAGAGTGCACGCATACCTTACCCCTACCTCGTGGAGATAGAGAGGCTGTTTCGGAAAGACCCTCGGCTCAAGTAACATATAACAAGGCAGTTTAAAAAAGACAATACAGAAGTAAACAAGGCAGAGCAAATAATAGAAAAAGCGTAACATAGCATTCAGAGCCAAATAATGCGATAGCCAAGCACAAGAAACAACAAGTAGTAGTAGATATCGAAGGACAAGAAGAAAAGTAGGTTGAACCCAATCTTACTATATATTCCGGTATTTCTAATAGATGCGATCAGGTTCAGTTTCTCAATCCCTCGAAGTGTTTCTTATCCCAATCATGTCTCACTTTCACCATGATTATTGATCCTGCCTTCGAAACAGCACATATTTTTGCATGTCTGAATTGTGGAGAATATCTTTTCTTGCCAGTTCATGATTAACATGTGCAGCTGATTTTTTTGTTAATTCATTCGTTATTCTTTTGGTTTCAAAGGCTGCGTTTCGAGCTCTTGTTGGCACGGGTTATCAGACTTTGCGTAGCTTTCTGTTGGACTTCTGCCAATGGAAACCAAGCGAGGCGCTTTTAGATGCTCTGCTTGATATGTTGGTTGATGGGAAGTTTGATCTCAAGGCAAGCCCTGTGATAAAGGTTAGTTGTCCAAATTCTTGTATGTGCACCAACAGTAACAGCATCCTTTTGTACTTGTTAGAAAAAAAACACTATAACTGCTTTTGTTTCCTCATGGTGTTAGTAAATTAATAACATGTTAAATTTTCTACTCATGTCATCTTTTCCTTTCTGCTTTTGTATTTCAGAATGAAGATGTCATCTTGCTATATCTCAGTGTCCTGCAAAAGGTTGGTATCAGTCCCACTTTCTTTAATGTTATACCTATTATGATTTTGGCTGATGTGCTTTCACTGTTACTCTTCTTGAATTATCTCCTTATCTTTGGAAATACAGTATTCTGAATAATGATATTTCTGTTTGCTAACTGGGCAGAGCAGTGACTCATTGCGGAATCAGGGGCTTGATTTTTTTCTTCAGCTTATAAGAGATTCAATGTCCAATCAAGCTTCTTGTGTCAAAGCAGGGATGCTAAACTTTCTTCTTGATTGGTTTCCCCAAGAGGGCAAGGATACTGTAGTCTTGAAAATTGCCCAATTAATTCAGGTCATTGGCGGGCATAGCATTTCTGGAAAAGATATACGCAAAATCTTTGCTCTACTCCGGAGTGAGAAAGTAGGGTCACATCAGCAGTACAGCTCATTGCTTTTGACCAGCATGCTGTCAATGCTCAATGAGAAGGGGCCAACTGCCTTCTTTGATCTCAATGGGGTGGAATCGGTAATTGAAACAATGATCTTTGTAGCAATCTGAAATATGTTTAACTGAATGAACGTTGTCTCTTCTTTTTCCTTTCTCTACTTGCTCCAAGTAACTTCGCGCTGCAAATTATGTGATGCTTCCCCTTCCCTCATGCAGGGAATTTTGATAAAGACTCCAGTTCAGTGGCCGTTGAATAAGGGGTTTTCTTTTACTTGTTGGCTAAGGGTAGAAAGCTTTCCTAGAGGTGGTGGAACGATGGGACTTTTCAGTTTTCTTACTGAAAGTGGAAGAGGATGCATTGGTGTTCTTGGAAAAGATAAGCTTATATATGAGGTGATAAAAGTTGTTATTTGCTTCAGTTTTACTTGGGGCTTGTTTACGTTTCTGTCAATCTTGAGTTTGGAATGCATTACGATATTTGCATAGGTTACATCAGCCTTCTTTATTGAGCCACGTTAGCCTGATGTCTTTGTTATTAATAGCTCTCTGTTACTTTTACAGTCAATTAATCAGAAAAGGCAATCAATTGTGCTGCAAGTCAATCTTGTTAGAAAAAAGTGGCATTTTTTGTGTTTAACACATACAATTGGTAGGACATTTTCTGGAGGTAGCCAATTGAAGTGTTATTTGGATGGAACTCTTGTATCCTCTGAAAAATGCAGGTATTTTGCTCTCTCTCTCTCTCTCTCTCCCCCTCCCTCCCTCCCTCCTGATGTTTGATTTTGTTAGAGAAGAGTTTGTTCGATCTATTCCCAATTGAAGAGAGCTTCGTGAATTTTCACAATTTGGTTGCAGATATGCAAAGGTAAATGAGCCTCTGACTTGTTGCACTATTGGCACGAAAATCAGTTTACCTTCCTATGAGGAAGAGAGTCCTACACTTTCTTCGAAAGATCCATCTGCTTTCTATGGTCAGATTGGTCCTGTTTACTTGTTCAACGATTCCATTGCTTCAGAACACGTGCAAGGCATCTATTCTTTAGGACCTAGCTACATGTATTCCTTCCTGGATAATGAAACTGCAGTTCATTTGGATAACCCATTGCCCAGTGGAGTGCTTGATGTTAAAGATGGTCTTGCATCCAAAATCATATTTGGACTTAATTCACAGGTTCTTTTTCTTCTTTCTTGAATTGTTTACCTGAAATTTTGTGTTTTTTGCATGTTCGTATGGAACTGAAATATTGAAATTTCTGTATCAGGCACGTAATGGAAGGCGTTTATTTAATGTTTCACCAGTGGTGGATCCTGGATTAGATAAAAGTCCATTTGAAGCAACTGTATTAGTTGGGACACAGCTGTGTTCTAGACGACTGCTTCAACAGATCATATATTGTGTTGGGGGTGTGTCTGTGTTTTTCCCTCTTTTCACCAAGACTGATTTGTATGAAATGGAAGAAGCTAAGCAAGCTGGCCAAGGTTTACTTACCCCAATTACAAAGGAGCGTTTAACTGCTGAAGTTATTGAACTTATAGCTTCTGTTCTGGATGAGAATTTAGCCAATCAACAACAGATGCTGCTTCTTTCCGGATTTTCAATACTGGGGTTTTTACTGCAGTCAGTTCCACCTGATCAATTAAATATGGATACACTGTCTGCTTTGAAACATTTGTTTGGTGTGGTTGCAAATGGTGGTATGTCGCACAAGCTACTTGTGTGTTCTTTTTTGTTATCTTTGAGTTCATTAACTAC
This sequence comes from Anisodus tanguticus, assembly GCA_034509755.1. NCBI lineage: Eukaryota > Viridiplantae > Streptophyta > Magnoliopsida > Solanales > Solanaceae > Anisodus > Anisodus tanguticus. The sequence goes on along the minus strand of CM067553.1, from coordinate 8,965,606 downwards.
TTATTCTAGAACTCAGTTTGAGACATTTTGCCAAATCTTCTGTTCTGTAACTCTCTTTAATTTACTGCCAGGTCTGTCAGAAATGCTAGTCAAGGATGCTATATCCCATATATTTCTCAGCCCTGTTATATGGATCTACTCAGTTTACAGGGTTCAACGTGAACTGTATATGTTTCTCATCCAGCAATTCGATAATGATCCAAGGTTGCTGAGAAATTTATGTAGGCTTCCGCACGTACTTGACATAATTCGGCAGTTTTACTGGGATGATGTCAAAACTCGTTTTGCTATTGGAAGCAAGCCTCTTTTACATCCTGTGACAAAGCAAGTTATAGGGGAGAGACCTAGCAAAGATGAAATACACAAAATTCGTCTCCTTCTATTGAGTCTCGGTGAGATGAGTCTCAGGTAGTTTTCTTTTTTCTTGGAGAGGATAAAACTTTTCTTCTTTTGACTATTGTAGTGACTGAGTTTTCTTCTTTATCATTTAAGCTTTCTAGCTTCTGCTCAGCTTTCCTCTTTTAGTTTTCAGAAGTAGAGCTATTTCCTTTTGTATACCACCTTTTGAAGATGTTCTTGTACCTTTTTGTTTATGCAGGCAGCATATTTCAGCATCAGACATAAAATCTCTCATAGCCTTTTTTGAGAGTAACCAGGACATGGCGTGCATTGAAGATGTCCTACATATAGTTATTCGAGCAGTTTCCCAGAAACAACTGCTTGCTTCTTTCCTTGAACAAGTCAATTTAGTTGGTGGTTGTCACATATTTGTAAATCTTCTTGAAAGGTATGACCTCTAATAGTTGGAATACATATTTTGATTATTGTAAATGTTGAATTGTGTGACCACCCCATCTAAACGCTTAAATTGTTAGAGGGGACACCATTGTGAGAAGTGAGACGAGAAAACTGGAAATTCCGAGAAACTCAGCTTGATTATTTCCTGAAGCTGTTGTGTTTAAATAGTGAAGTATTCGTGCTCCAAATTAGAAGGAAAATCAAGAATTCCACAACTACTTGAAATCAGTCAAACTAACTGACTCTACCTGATCCTAATTGATGTACTATATTTTCGGTATCCTTAACATTCCCCGTCAAAACTGGTCCATACAAATCGTATATACCAAGCTTGATGTCTACATAAAAATGTACCAAGCTTGCTGCTTATATAACTTGTCCTGTGAATATATATGCAAGCTGATCATCTGACTTTATGAACCTTGTGACAATATCTCATGGGAGTATTTCTCTCTCGACAATTACATTCTGTGTGCTTGGTTATCTTGTAAAACATTGGATTTGATGCAATATGAAGATGCAACTTGATTCTCACACACAAGTTACATTTGGTCAATCTCTTCAAAGTTCAGTTCTTTTGTAGTTACTCTATCCATATGAGGTCACAAGTTGGGATGAGAGAATAAGCTTCCAATTATTATTAGAGTGAGGGTAAAACAAACATCTCTTCAATCATAGCTGAATCTGGATGAGAGAATAGAAATTGATGAAAATGATGACACAGAGGCATAATGAGATGGTGACCGGCGATGAGTTTGTTTTTGATCAGGTAAACATTTTCATTAATCACAAGGCCAAAATCGGCCGTATACAAGAAGTATACCAAATAAAGAACCTACAAAACGATATGGTTCTCTACAAAAGACACACAATCCTCTATACAACCCGGAACTACATGGGTGCACCAAAAATAAATAAGGGATCAGAGACTACTCCTCAACTGTCCAAAAATCGCTTCTACCCCTTTGAACACCCTCCTGTTTCTCTCTCTCCAGATGATCCACATCAATGCCGTAGGAACAACATTCCACGCCCTGGCCTTTCTCCTGCTTCTTCCAGCTTTCCAGCAAAACAACAGGTCCTTCACAGATCTCGGCATCGCCCAATACATACCAAACCAGCTAAATATATCCCACCACAATCTCGTGGCCAGACTTCTATGTAGAAGAAGATGATCTACATCTTTGCCCGCCTCCTTGCATAAGTAACACCAGCTGATACAAAACAACCTTTCTTTTTCTAAGGTTTTCCGCTGTCAAGATCACCCCTCTAGTTGCTAACCAAGTGAAAAAACACACTTTCATCGGCACCTTGGAAATCCAAATCGCCTTTACAGGAAAAGCCTCCTCCGCCCTCACCAAAAGCTTCTCATAAAAGGACTTGACAAAGAATACACAATTGTTCCCCAAACACCATCTCATTGTATTGGGTCTATCTACTGGCTCACTATGCTGATGAAGCAGAGCTAGCATCCTTTTAAATTCATCCACCTCCCAATCCTGGAAATCCCTCCTGAACCTCAAATCCCAAAAAGTTTCTTCCCCTTGTGTCCCCTTTATGAGCTGGACTACTGCCTCCCTTTGACAAAAAAACCCTATAAAGCTCGAAAACTCATTTCTTAGCAACATGTTTCCACACCATTTATCTCCCCAAAAACTAACGGCGATGATAACTCAAACAAGTATAATTAGGGATTAGGATTATGAGTAGAACAAATACTTTTTGAGTAGCAATTGAACTGTGCGAGAGACACAAGTCCGCAACATGCAAAGAATCGTGTTCTCGGTGTGAATCATCTGGACCGGATGAAGTCCGCAATCAACGATTACAAGTCAGGAATGGTCGAACTGTAGAAAGTGGAATTGTAGGTTATGGAGTTGTATGTGTTGGAGTTGTAGCAATGGGATAAGTTGGATGAGAGATAATGGCAGAATCCCCAAAGATGGAATTCGTAAGACCTCGAAAATGTCTAGATGTTCAAAAGTCAAGAGTGTGATGTAGGGTTGAGTCTAGGGCTGGCCAGTAGGCCGGGCTAGTGACTGGCGGGCCGGGTTTGGTGGGGTCGGGTCAGGGCGGGACGGGATGGGTGAAGGGGGCGGGATCGGGGCGGGTCAGGCGGGATTGGGTTTGGCGGGATTTGCCGAAGTCCCGTTCGATCCCGATCCCGATCCATCGGAATCGGGTCGGGGGCGGGATCTGGATCGGGATCCGAGTGATTTTTCCTTTTTATTTTTATTTTTTTAATAACATATGTATAAAAAACTCAATAATTAAACAAGACAAAGATAATGTAATAAAAATATCTCAAGACTATTTTTGTGCCTCTTATATTATTTAATAGACATGATTTTTTTGTAATACAAATACAATTGTCGAAATTGCAACTTTGTGGTGTTGTCCAAAAGTTGCAAATTACATAATAAAATTGCAATTAAAAAAATTGCATTCTGAAAAAAACCTGTTATAGTTTCTTGATAATTTCATGTGGTTCTTCGGTTGGAATTGGTATTTGTTGGTCAAATTGATCTACGTCGCTTCCCCCACCTTCAGATAAGATTTCGTTGTAGTATTCGTCTTCTTCTTCGTTGATCTCCGGTTGACAGCACCTAGTCCGCTCCGCTCGTATTCAATCTCTGAATAATACTATAATCTCCAAGTTGTATCCGGCTAATGAGTGTCTGTGCTCTCCTATTTGATATCTGCCGGCAAAAAAAACGCTTTCAGACGCAGTTGATGACGCTTGAATGTTCAAAACATCTCAGGCCATCATTGAAAGTGTCGGAAAGGTCTTTTCATTCCCCCTCCAGTATTTCACCAAGTCTTCACGCTCTTCTTCATTGAGAACTGCTTGGTACGTCACAGAACCCTGCAAAACAAAAATATCAAACTCGCTAATTTGGTTAGTAGCGGTACGGCCGCACATTCTATTTCTGAGGCTTTAAATACTAGCCGCAGAAACATGTCTTTTGTGAGGTTGTGTAGAAGAAGAAGGAGGTATGAAAGCCGGTAGGTTGCTAGCACTTTCTTGTTGGTAAAACCTATATACTTTTTTGCATTGGTCTTCTACGCTAGACAACACTTCTTTAGTTTGTTCAATAGGTGGTGGGTGATTTGGATTTTTGAGACTTGGAGGTGGTAGTACTTCTATACAATCGTAAATAGTCTCAATAAGTGATTTTGTACCGTCTATTTTAATAGTCGGATTTAATACAGCATCAATAATATAAATAGTGGGAATAAGAATAAAATATTTTTTATTTTGATAAACATTTTTTAATAGCTGCCATATAAGCTGATTTTTTCATATATTTACTAAGTAATAAAAATATTAGAGCTATATAAAACAACATAGTTGAAATAGTAGGATAATATATACCGAAAAATTCTTTTGTTGCTTGAAAAAATTTCTCTAAAAATACAATAAGTTCGGAAAATTTTACCCAATCGCTCTCTACAACCATATCAGCTGATTTTTTTATTATGAGAGTTAAAAAATAAAGTTATAGGTTTTCTATAGTCATAAGCAACAAGTAGTTGCTCGTATAAAAAATCCACCTAGTGGGTACTTCTTCTGGAATTTTTCTATAAGGTAGTTGGCAATCGTGACAACTTTTTTAATATTATTTTCTTCGTTTTATTCTATTATTTTTAAAAATAAAGTTTATAGCAAATTGTATTTTACTAAGAATGTCTTCAAAAAGTTGAAGACCATCCTTTACAATTAAGTTATATATATGGCACACACATTTTATATGAAAATGAATTGGAAAAGATGGAGTTAATCTATTTTTTAAAATTGTAATAGCGTAATTGTTAGAAGAAGCGTTATCTAATGTAATAGTCATAATTTTATCAGTTATTCCTTAATAATCGCACACTTGATAAATATTTTCTGCAATAAAAGTACCAGTGTGCCTATCATCTATATATCTATACGCTAAGATACGTTTTTGCATAGACCATTTATAATCTATCCAATGACAAGTTACCGTTAAATAATCACGGCCGTTAGTACTACGGCCTATATCAGAAGTGATAGCCACTTTGCCATAAAATGATATAATGAATAACGTAAATACTGTTGATATTCATGTGCAAATTTAAATACATCTCTCTTAACAGTTGATCTAGGAAAACCATTAAGCAGAATTATACAAATCTCTAATGTAATGAATAAAACCGGGAGATGAAGGAAATGAAAAAGGCAAACCCTCCACAACAACTAATTTTGCTATTGCTTCCCTATCTCTATGTTTATTGTATTTAGGGCCTACAATTCCCCCGTCATAGGGTTAATTTGACCCTGTACTTGGTCGGGACGATGATCGTATGTGAACCTTGTCCCGATGGAGCGGCGTTTGCGCCCCGATTTTGAAGCCTCGTATTGAGCATACCTAATTTGGATGAGCCCTTACTACGTGTCTCATTAAACCCCCCGTCCCACCGTGACCTTTTCCAGTTTTAAATTTTAAAACATCTTTACAAATTTTACATCTAGCTACTTGATTCTCTACGTCCCTATAAAAAATATCCATGCATCTGATTTTAATGGTCATTTTGCTGGACCCCGTCTCATACTAGGGGGAATAGGAGGCATTTCAGTTGAAGGTGCACTAGTGGGTGTGTTGTCATCAACATTAGTGGGTGTATCATCTAGATTATTGTCTAAATTAAAGTCTTCTTGAGTTTCAGAAAATAACTCCTCGTCTAAATCTAATGGTATTGTAGAAAAATGTTCAGTATCAACAAAATCATCCTGTGTAGGAATAGAATGACTAGAAGAAGTACCCTTGCCCTTGTTGCCCCTACTAGAAGAAACCTGACCCTTACTTGTAAACATACGTTTAAATCCTTTCATTATAAATATATAATTATACTAATAAATAACTAAAGTAAATGAAATTAAGTGCGCTAAATAAAATAAACAGACAATAATAATTTAATGAAGGAACGAATGTACCAAACGCCGACGTAACGTCGACGTGTAATCGAGAGGTTGAAAATTGAAACTTTGCTCGATGGAAGATCCTCAAGCTAGTTGCCAACTTCACTCCCAATTTCCAAATAAATAAATAAAATTGAATATTTAGTAGACAATGTTGACTTGTAGAGAGATAGATTGAGAGATTAGAGAGATTGTAGGAAGATTTGTGAGAAAAATGAAGAGAAAATGAGGTATTTATAGTTGGAAAATTGGGTTAAAGTGTAAATTTAATAACTTATGTGTTAAAAATAAATATTAAGGGGGTAGGGGGGGTTGGGGTTGGGGTTGGGGGAGGCCAAAAATGGCCGTTGCACAACGGCCAAAATGTAAAATGGTTGTTGGTGCAACGGTTATTTTTGCAAAAGGAGGGGTTTCGGGCGGGATCGGGTCGGAACTGGGGTGGGATCGGGACTGGGGCGGGACGGGTCGGGACGAGACGTTGTCCCGTCCCGGTTCGAGTGCCGATACCGCAATTTTTTTTAACTACTCGGTTTCGGGGCGGGATTGGGGCGGTGTCGGGGCAGGACCGGCCCACTGGCCAGCCTTAGTTGAGTCTAAAAAAAGGTAACATCTCACTAGGTACTGTCGGAGGTGAGGCGAGCACTGATATCCCTTCTACACCATTGAATAACTTGGAAAAGACACTTGAGAGCATGAGGGACTAACTTGTCATTTTTTTGGAGTGAAGTCACGGACAAAACACTAGCTTCCAGAAACACGAGGTGGAACCGGATATAAGGTAAATGTGGTAATACAACATAATGTGCAATCTGATTTTTAATAGCAGAAGAAGGCGTACAATTAAAAAGATAACATGATGTGGAAACAACATTTCTCAAAACGCAACAGAACATGAGATTTTAATGAGTTTGGTGCGAGCGGTCTCAGTCTGCCTATTCTTCCTCTAGACTATTCCATTATGTTGAGAGGTGTGAGGAGGACAACTGATGAATGATCCCAGGAGAGTCATGAACCGCTAAAATGGAGACAACAACATTCTGTTGCATTATCATTACTGAAAAGTGCGGATATAACCGTCAATTTTTTTTTTGGATTTCAGTATGGAGGTCTGAAAATGGAAAGTAACTCAAGTTGATTTTATCAAGAATATCCAAGTGCACCTTAAATAAAACTGACAAAGTAGCGGAATCCCAAAGTAGGACTGACCCGACTAGGAACCCACACATCTGAATAAACTAAAGAGAAAGGAAACTTTGCCCGATATGAAGACAAACTTTGGGATTGACATTCTGAAGTAGATAAGTGAGACAAACTAAATATCATTTTCTGAAGTTTTGATAAAGTATAAACTAGGTTGTTTGTTGTTAGATTCTCTACTTTTTGATATACTGCTTGGTCGGTGCAAGTAGGTGCATGAGATCTGTATGAGTTACCATTTCAATTTCTTTTAATGGTAACAACATAATAATCTGTATCATTTGTAATTACTTAGTCATTCTTTACATTATATTTATGTTCCCATGTATATAAATTGCTGTAGTGAATGTGCCTTCTGAAGTAATTTGTTGGAGTTATTCAAAACCACTGTCTGTTTGTATGTCTGTCATATCCTATACTTGTTGCAGGGACTTCGAGCCCATCAGGCTACTAGGTCTGCAGTTCCTTGGACGGCTGCTGGTTGGTCTTCCGTTAGAGAAGAAAGGATCAAAATTTTTCAGTATTGGTGTTGGCAGATCTAAATCTCTTTCGGAGGGCCTTAGGAAAGTTAGTTCAAGGACGCAACCCATTTTCTCAGTTATATCTGACAGACTGTTTAAGTTTCCTCAGACGGATCTCTTGTGTGCGACATTGTTCGATGTTCTGCTTGGAGGTGCCAGCCCTAAACAGGTGATGCATGTAAATTGGTGCTCTTGTTTTTCTTTTCCAGATAACAGTCTCACTTAGCAGGTCATGCTGCTATACCATGTACTAGCTGCTGGTTCCGTTGTGAAGTTTGCTTTATTTGATTAGTTATTCAATGTGCACATGCAGAAGCTCATTGAACTATTTGGATCTTTTGTTTCAGGTTCTACAGAAGCATAACCAACTTGACCGTCAAAAAAGTAGCAGAAATAGCTCTCAGTTTTTCCTTCCTCAGATTTTAGCCCTTATTTTCAGATTCTTGTCAGGGTGTAAGGATGCTCCTACAAGAATAAAAATTATTAGTGATCTACTTGATCTTCTCAATTCAAATACTACAAACATTGAAGCTCTAATGGTAGAATCTGATCATACTGCTTTAGAATTGCTCTCTTATTTAACTTCGTTTGATGAGGCATAATGACTTCTTCTCATTGCTTGAATGTTGTTGTTTAGGAACACGGTTGGAATGCATGGCTGGATGCCTCCGTGAAGCTTAATGCGTTGAAAAACTACAAATTGGAGTCAAAAATTAACGATGACACTGAAACGAGTGAGCAGAACCTTTTGAGGAGTTTCTACTGTGTTGTTCTTTGCCATTATATGCATTCTATAAAAGGTGGCTGGCAACACTTGGAGGAGACTGTGAACTTTCTCCTTGTACTATGTGAACAAGTGTGTCCTTACCTCTACTTTGTGACACAATCCTTTTACAACTTGAGTTTTTTTGTCAATTATTTGACTACTGCAAGCTTTTGTTCCTAGGGTGGCATTGGTTATAGGCACTTCCTTCGTGATCTGTACGAGGACTTAGTCCGCAAGTTGTTAGACTTATCTGCAGTGGAGAATGTTCTTGTCACTCAGCCCTGTCGAGACAACATGCTGTATCTTTTAAAACTTGTTGATGAGATGCTTCTTTCTGAATTGAAGTTTAATCTTCCGGTACATGTCTTGCTTTATATTGTAGCTCCTCTACCCATTTACTTATCTCTATTCTTGGTCACCTGAAATTAACTGCTATTTTTGCTAAATGTGTAAGTGATTATTGTATTTTTTTCTTTTCCTCCACACCATGCCCATTATTGCCGGGTCCACAAGCCACTTGCAAAGTTTTTTGGTATTATTCCCAAATCATAAATGTCAAAGTAAGATTATGCAAGTAGTTTGTAGATTTAAATTTCAAAAGAAGCAGTAGCTTTAAACTTTAGAAGAAGTATATATGCCGTGAGCTCCTCTATCTAGCACTGTAATTTTCCATTTCCGCATCTCCCCTGTATTACTCAGAATATTTCTTTGAATTAAGGTTGAGGAGGTTAAGGGTGCTGTTTGCATGATGCGCATGGGACGAGCGACAGGGCCCAATGAGATCCATTTGAATTCCGGAAGAGCGCAAGCAGGGCAGGTTTGGAGTGGCTGACTGAGTTGTTTAACGTCATTTTTAAGACGGCGAGAATGCTCGAAGAATGGAGGTGGAGTATAATGATTACTTTGTATAAGAACAAAGGTGATATCCAGAGTTGCAATAACTATAGGGGTATTAAGCTGCTAAGCCACACTATGAAAGTTTGGGAAAGGGTCGTGGAGACTAGGGTGAGAAAAGACATGTCTATTTTCGAGAACCAGTTTGGAATCATGCCGGGGTGTTCGACTACAAAAGCCATTCATCTTATTAGGAGGTTAGTGGAGCAGTATAGGGAGAGGAAGAGAGATTTACATATGGTTTTTATCGACCTCGAGAAGGCATACGACAAAGTCCTTAGGGAGGTTCTATGGAGATGTTTGGAGCTTAGAGGTGTACCTGTGGCATACACTAAGGCGATCAAGGATATGTATGATGGAGCCATGATCAGGGTACGGAGAGTAGGAGGGGATTCAGAGCTCTTCCCAGTGACGATGGGGTTGCACCAGAGATCAACTCTTAGTCCATTCTTATTTGCCTGGGTGATGGATGGCCTAATGCGACAGATCCAAGAGGAGGTGCCATGGTGTATGTTATTTGCAGACGACATAGTCCTGATTGATGAGACTCGCAACGGAGTGAATGCTAAACTGGAGGTTTGGAGACAGACTCTGGAGTCTAAAGAGTTCAGGTTGAGTAGGACCAAGACAGAATACTTAGAGTGTAAGTTCAGTAACGGGAGTGACCTTGAGACATGCTTGGTACTTAGGTCATTCCGAAGAAAGGAAGCTTCAAGTACCTCAGATCTATTATCTAAGGGAATGGAGAGATTGATGAAGATGTCACACATCGTATTGTGGCAGGGTGGATGAAATAGAGGCTCACACCTGGAGTCTTGTGCGATAAAAAGGTGCCACCAAAACTTAAAGGTAAGTTCTATAGGGTGGTGGTTAGACCGACTATGTTGTATGGGCGGAGTGTTGGCCAGTCAAGACTTCGCACATCCAAAAGATAAAAGTTGCGGAGATGAGGATGATGAGATGGATGTGTGGGCATACAAGGAGAGATATGATTAGAAATGATGATATCCGGGACAGAGTGGGAGTGGCCTCGGTGGAGGATAAGATGCGGGAAACTAGGTTGAAATGGTTCGGGCATGTGCAGAGGAGAGACACAAATGCCCAAGTGCGGAGGTGTGAGAGGTTGGCTATGGACGGGTTCAGGAGGGGTAGAGGTAGGCCGAAGAAGTATTGGGGAGAGGTGATTAGACGGGATATGACACATGTGCAACTTACCGAGGACATGACCTTAGATAGGGGGTTGTGGAGGACACGAATTAGGGTAGAAGGGTAGTAGGTAGTCGAGCGTAGCCCTACTTACGCTTACAAATTGGTAGTTGTAGTGTTATTAATGTAGACCACTTAGACTATCATACTAGTAGGCGCAATAGTACTTTATAGTAGCGTTTGTTTTCTGTTGCTATGTGTTCTTTAATATACTTTATTTATCTTATGTACCTGCATTAGCTAATGCTTCTTTTTCAAAATGCGCTAGCATGGCTTATTTTCTTGCTTTGCTTGTGCTTATGCTTTGTCTTGAGCCGAGGGTCTCTTGGAAACAACCGCTCTACCTATCAAGGTAGAGGTAAGGTCTGCGTGCACTTCCCTCCCCAGACCCCACGTTGTGGGACTTCACTGGGTATGTTGTTGTTGTATACTTTTTTAAGTACATGATTTTCATCTGGCAAGTTACCCCTAATAATGGCCCTTTCACGTGGAAAGTTACCCCTAATGAAGCCCCATCATCTAGAGTAATTACTAATTACCTTGTTCTATCTCCAGGGTAAACATATTTATTTGTATCCAAGGGAAATTTGCAAATTCCCTTGGTTTCTCCACTGTATTTTAATCTCGCACTTATTCTTGTGTCTTTCTTATTTTGCTTGAAAGGTTTTAGAGAACATCTTTTCCACCTAGAACTTTTTGCGTCCTATATTTAAATTCTAAAGTGATCGTTGGTGTTGCAAATAGGGTATAGCAGAATGGATATTAAGCATTCATATAGGCAACCCCAACTAGTTTGTGTTGAGGCGTAGTTGCTGTATGTGTAAAGCGATTATTATAGAATCGGAAAAAGGTAAGGAATGCCCTTAACGTTTGTGATTTGTCTCATATTTGTCCTCTGTTAACCTATCAGCTCATAAATGCCCCTAATGTTATCTTTTGTCTCAAATGTACCCCTGAACATTAAAAAGGTCCAAATATGCCCTCGCACTAGCGGTGGAAGCCACGTAGGGGCATATTTGGACCTATTTAACTATTCAGAGGTATATTTGGACCTTTTTAATTGTTCACGAGTATTTGGACCTTTTCGATTTCTCAAGTGCATGCTTCAATGATTGTATTTGATATTAAATATGTATGGCTTATCTTTCCAACAAAGATAAGGGCAGAACTTTCTTCATTAAATATGTAGGAAGTTCTTTAGGTTGAACTTTCCTTATTTCTTGCGGTCAACCTAAACACCCAGATAAGTGGTCCCTCTTCTATGTTGTTTATAACAAGTTGAAGTCATTTCTTCCTACTCTTTTCCAGTTTTCCGCAAACTTTTTGTGGTCTCAAGTCTTTCTAGTGGAAAACAGCTATTATTTGTACCTTGGAACCCAATTCCCCAACAAGTGATAAAGACTAATCTCTTTTGCCTATAGTAAGGAAATTGGACCATATTTCTGTTATAAACCCAACATCACTGTGGGCACACTATAAGATGGTGGTCACTGGTTGTGTACGGCCAGTTTGGCCATGTTTATGAATGAAAATACTTTTACTTGATCAAAAAAAAAAAAAAAGATGGCGGTCGTTGGTGGAGAACATGGGATCATTTTAATAAAATGGAGGCTTTATGAATTTGTTTAATAGAAGTGGAATGTGGTTTTTGTTGTTTTATTTCTTGTTAAAAATGTATTAAACTTTATTTTTCTCTACTGGCCACAGTATCCAGCCAGCAACACAGAATTTTCTTCAGAGTTCTTGGAACTAGAACAGCTGAAAGACCTTGGTTCTGCTTTACTTGATGCCCTCCAAGGAGAACCTGATGAGAAGCTATCGAGGTACTGCAGATATAGTTTGGCTTTTCTATAGGTAGCTGATGTTGCAGCGGTTTATTGGTTGGCCTTGCCAAATTAATGAATTTACCGCAGCGTTTCCACTGCTTTCAGTTCTGTAAAAGCTAAAACTATTGCTTTCTTTCCAGGAGTCATGTTTTCAAGTGGCCAGACATTAATGAAGTTGAGAAAATTGACGATGAGTGGTGGAATTTATGTGACAATCTTTGGAATGCTATAAGTGAGATGAATGGCAAGGGCCCAAGCAAGATGTTACCCAGGTCCTCACAGTCAGTAGCACCATCACTTAGCCAAAGAGCCCGTGGCTTGGTAGAATCACTGAATATACCAGCTGCAGAAATGGCTGCAGTTGTTGTATCAGGGGGAATTAGCAATGCTTTGGCTGGAAAACCCAACAAGCCTGTTGATAAGGCTATGCTTTTAAGAGGAGAAAAGTGTCCAAGAATTGTATTTCGGTTGATTATCCTATATCTTTGTAAATCATCACTTGAACGAGCATCGCGATGTGTACAACAGGTTATACCTCTTCTGCCTTGCCTTCTGACTGCTGATGATGAGCAAAGCAAGAGCCGCTTGCAGCTTTTCATTTGGTAATGTTTCATAATTTGTTGATCCTTCCTATGTCTCTGAAATTATGTGGTATCGTCTGACTTTTCATTTGTATTGACAAGCTATAACATTCAATTCAACACATGTTTAGGGCATTACTCGCAGTTAGGTCTCATTATGGGGCGCTGGATGATGGGGCTAGATTTCATGTTATAGCTCACATAATTCGGGAAACTGTCAATTGCGGGAAACTGATGCTAGCTACAAGTATTGTGAGCAGAGATGATTCTTTAGAGTCAGGGAGAAATACTAAAGAGGGAAGCACCATTCACAATCTGATTCAAAAGGATCGTGTGCTTTCTGCGGTGCGTCTTGGAATAGTTTACCCTGTGCTATATCACTTAATATTTTGTACTTTTTTTAAAAATAATTTGATTATATGCATGTTTTCCCGGTGAAATTAGGGCATTCTGGCAAGTACATGCATGAAAATTGTGAATTTCTGTTATTTTTCCCACCATGACCACTTCATAGTCTAAGAAATCTCCTTTGTCCCTTTTTTCTATAGTCTCCCTGATCTTCTTTTTGTATCTCCAATTCCTTGGATTGGTTTTTAGTTGATATTTTAGGATCCCATTTATGTACTTTTGTTTCAGGGAGTTGCCATGCTTGCTGCTTTTTACCAATAGACTGTTGTATAACCTTTTCTCAAATCAAAATATTGAAGAAAAGGGGACAAAATCCCTATATCCAAATTCTATACATAATAAAGTAGGGACACTTACAAATGAATGTGGTTCTCTAAGGAGAGCAAATCATCAACACTATCAGGAATCTCATGTATGTAGAGAAAACAAGGTCAGAGGAACGAGCAATAATAACATATAGTAAGCTGGGATACTGGATTTTGAGAAGTCGGAATGCTGGATAAAGTACTCCTAGTTGATTTCTCTTTCCCTTCTTTTGACAAGTTACCTCTTTGTTGTCCTACTAATCTCTCAATCGCTGTTTACCTTATTGCTTGGTCTTTATGAGACACCCCAAAGGTAAGTGTAAATAAGTGATTGAAGAGGGATACTTGTCAGCTGAGGACTGCTGCAGCGTACTAAACATGACTCATCTTGTTCAGTGAAATTACTCCACATATTTTTAGGATTATTCTCTAGTCTGAGACTAATTGAGACAATTAGAATGTCTTCTTGGGTCGAAGGAGCTGATCCTCGTCAGCCTGATATAACAACTGTGTTCTGTGAAAATAACAAATGAGACACCTGAATATTGGCTGAAACCCCCCCTGAAAGAACTTCCAATAACTGCTCTATCCTTCGTTTTGCTGAGTGCCTCAGTGACCAAAATGAACAGCTATTATTCTTTAAAATGAATCTGCTGACAACTGCTGTCCTAACACTTGAAATGTTGGGGCTTAGTGAAACAGGATGCTCATTTATGTTAGTCTGACATTGGAAGGGCAGTTCGTGGTTTGAATTTTCTCATTCATGAGCTTGTTTACAGAGTTTTTGCTACTCTTTGTTTCTTTCCCAATTTTTTTTTTTCACTTATGCCTAGTGAAATGTAATTCCATCCTGTGCAGTTTGCTGATGAAGTAAAATATGTAAAGAGTTCAACAGCAGATAGGACCATGCAGTTGCATGAGCTTCGTGCGAGGTTGGATGAAACGGAAATAGCAGATTCCAACCAAAAGAAGGCTTTTGAAGATGAAATACAGAGTAGTTTAAGTGTCATTCTTGCCTCTGATGACAATAGGAGGAGTTCTTTCCAACTAGCATATGATGAACAACAGCAAATTGTTGCTGTAAGTATATGAAATATTGTCACTGTTTTGTTGCTTCTCTTGTTCTTTCCACATCGAGCTTTTCATAACAATCTTTTTCTGCTCTTACAGGGAAAGTGGATTCACACTTTTCGCTCTCTCATTGATGAAAGGGGTCCTTGGTCAGCTGATCCTTTCCCAAACAGCACATTAACATACTGGAAACTTGATAAAACAGAGGATGCATGGCGTCGCCGACAGAAGTTTAGACGGAATTATCATTTTGATGAAAAGCTTTGTCGTCCTACCTCTACCACACTTAGCACAGAGGCTCTTAATCATTCCAATGATGCCAAACCTGGTTTTGCAGCACATATTCCAGAGCAAATGAAGAGGTTCTTGCAGAAAGGGATTAGGAGGATTACCGATGAGGGTTCATCTGAATTGAATGAAAGTGAGAGCGAACTTAGTGGCCAAAAGCCTGGCTCCGAAGACTTGTCAGATAGACAGTATTTGGAGGTCGTAAAAGAGAGTGGTGATCTGAAAGACATCGCTAAGGAAGACTCAGATTGTTCCTCCACCCAGATGGAATCAGAAGATAGTGAGGTACAAAGTTACCTCTATATTTAAATTCTAAATAGAGCAAACAACTAATTGAGCATTTCTCATGCTTGTGTTTATTTTCAGGTTCTCATGTCAGTCCCTTGTGTCCTTGTTACACCTAAGAGAAAGTTAGCTGGACATTTAGCTGTGAAAAAGAAATTTTTGCATTTCTTTGGTGAGTTTCTGGTCGAAGGTACAGGAGGGTCATCTGTTTTCAGAAACTTTGACTCTTCTGGGAAGTTTGATGTAAACAAGTCGGATCAGTTAGGGGGACTCCAAAATCACAAATTTCTCAAGTGGCCAATCAGTTATGATTTAGATTGTGAGAGAGGAAGAGCCATTAATAGTATTGGTGCTGTCAATAATGATGAGCATCAAAAGCATACTAACAAAATAAATCGTCACAGGAGATGGACAATCTTGAAGGTACTGTAGCCGTTCTATATGATTTAGTCATATTCTTTGTCCAAAATCTTATCCTCTCCGACGTTTCTTATTGTAGGTAAAGTCTGTCCATTGGACTCGATATTTACTAAGATATACAGCGATTGAAATTTTCTTCAGTGATTCCACTGCTCCTGTATTTTTGAACTTTGCTTCTCAAAAGGATGCCAAAGACGTTGGGAGCTTAATAGTTCTAAACAGAAATGAAAGTATGTTTCCAAAGGGTTACAGGGACAAGGCTGGTGTTATTTCCTTTGTGGACAGACGTGTGGCATTGGAGATGGCAGAAAATGCTAGAGAACGCTGGAAGAGGAGGGAGATAACAAACTTTGAGTATTTGATGGTTCTGAACACTTTAGCTGGGAGATCTTATAATGATTTGACCCAATATCCCGTGTTCCCTTGGGTTCTGGCTGATTATTCCTCGGAGACTCTTGATTTTAACAAATCTTCGACCTTTAGGGATCTATCAAAACCTGTTGGAGCACTGGATACTAAAAGGTTCGAGGTTAGTCAATACTTCTTTATTGACTAATTTCACATATAGTTTATAGCTCTCTCTATTTGTGATGCAATCCCAGTTGACCTCTGCAGGCCTTTGAGGATAGATATCGCAACTTCTGTGACCCTGATATTCCCAGGTAATATTTGATTTTACATTTTGGTGTGTCCTCCAAAACTTAACCTTTGATACGTTACATGAGGTGCAATCGTTCTTGTTTTCAACAGTTTCTACTATGGTTCTCATTACTCAAGCATGGGAATTGTGCTATTTTACCTCCTGAGGTTGGAACCTTTTACAGCCCTCCACCGTAATCTTCAGGTACTTGGAGATTGCTCATACTATTGACCACTGGTTTCACTAGTTTATAGCTGAAGTCGTCTAATTCTGTACTGATTCGTCTACCTCGCAGGGTCGAGATTGATTGTGTTTGTGATTTTGTGTCTTCTATCTAGACCAATGTTTTTAACGACTAATAATTTTTTGCCTTCTTTGTTTTCTCAATTTTTAGGGTGGCAAATTCGATCATGCTGACCGGCTTTTTCATAGCATCGGAGGAACATATCGGAATTGCCTTTCTAATACAAGTGATGTGAAAGAGTTGATTCCTGAATTCTTTTACATGCCAGAATTTCTGATCAACTCAAACTCATATTATTTTGGTGTCAAACAAGATGGAGAACCAATAGATGATATATGCCTACCTCCATGGGCCAAGGTATGGTCTCACTTCTTATTTCAACTGAAAGCGTGGTTTTTCTTCATCGTCATATGATGTGTGTTTGCATCCCACTTGAGTGGGAAAATATGAAAAAGGCCTAAGAAAGGGAACCAGGAGCAACTTATAAGAGGTTCTTTATGCCTATAATTGGAGACCAGCCTAACACAGATGATTGTAATTGCATGTTTCTGTGGGCTTTCATATACCTTAAGCTCTCCAGATATGCAGGGATGGGAATAACTTAGACGACTTTATTTGAAGATTCAAATGCCTAAAAGGCCCATTTCAAAGAGGATTTAAATCTTCAAATTTGAGCATCCAACGTATAAAATCTTAAAGCAATGAGTGGCATAGTACATGTGTTTAATAACAATCATATTTTGTAGATTCTTTACCTTTTGGTATATCCCTTTTATATGGCCAGTTTGGCCATGTTTATAAATGAAAATACTTTTACTTGATCAAAAGAATGTGTTTAATAACCCTTTTTTTGAGAAAGGCAACATGTATATTCATCAGCATCAAGGTGATACTGGTATCCAATATTTACAATTACAGAAAGCCTTAATTATCTCACTAAGATTCAAAAAATTCAAAGATACTATCTGCATCCTCTACATAATATTCTTTACGCCAGAAGAGAAAGGACAAAAAAAACTTCATCTCGATTTTCTCTATAGAGCATGTTTTTCTTCAAAGCACCTAGCATTTCTTTCATTCCATACAGTCCACCATATGCAAGCTGGAACAACCCTCCATCACTTCTTCTGAAGGATTTTCAGTTGCCAACTGGAGAGAGAAAGTCCCCGTTCTCTCTAGGATACATGAACAATGAAGATCACCAATGATATAGCCATCTTTTTCAAGATTCCTTTGAGCAGTAAAGTAGATGGCCAATACTGTCTCTTGACAGCGTTTGCCATTTGAAGCTGTGGGTAATGAAAATGTTGGTATTCTTAGATACCTCTTTGATGGGAGATTCAATTGTGGGACTGGTGGAATCGAATCTGTTGTCGATTGGGCGATAAGGAATGAAAAGTCTCCGTTAGTCTGAAAAAATCTACAATGGTTGTGTTTTACTTCTCTGAAGTGCATGGCTTCACCTATGACGCAATAGTCCCTCACATCGCATCACTTGATCACTTTAAGCGCCGAAGCAATTAAAAGATAACACTGGTAGTAAGATAGATAAGCAAAGACTTTTAATGAACAATGTATTAGCATGCATTCTCTGAATATGGGAAGAAAAGAACTGTAGATGTCTTGAAAACAAGGCAGTTGCAGTGCATAATGCAGATGCTCATATTACTTGGATTTCTGGTGCAAAATGAAAGATGTACATGATATACACGATACTTGGAATTTCCCGTTTCCTCCTGGCACAAATTGATTGGCTCTTTATTCACTTGTACATAAGCGGGCACCCTTTGTGCTGTTTTTGTGGAGCTAACATTTGTGCTGAATTTCTGTTTATTTTCTTTACTATTTAATGTAGACAATGTTCAGAGAGCTAATTTTCAAATGCATGTACAGGGTTGTCCTGAGGAATTTATTTGTAAGAACAGAGAGGCCCTTGAAAGTGAATATGTGAGCTCAAATCTCCACCACTGGATTGATTTGGTATTTGGTTACAAGCAGCGGGGAAAACCAGCAGTTGAGGTATAGGGAATTAGCTCTGACTTCAGATAATTCTTGAACCAGTTGCAGGTTTTAAATTTCACTGAATTTTGAAGATATTGACATACAGGCAGCAAATATTTTCTATTATTTGACATATGAAGGTGCTGTGGATCTGGATACCATGGATGATGAATTGCAAAGGTCGGCCATAGAAGATCAAATTGCCAACTTTGGTCAAACACCAATTCAACTTTTCCGGAAGAAACATCCTAGAAGAGGACCTCCGATTCCAATTGCTCATCCTCTACGATTTGCCCCTGGTTCTATTAACCTTACATCAATGACTTCATGCTCAAGCAGTTGTCCATCAGCTACTCTGTATGTTAATGTGCTGGACTCAAACATTGTCCTTGTGAACCAGGGCCTCACCATGTCTGTAAAGACATGGGTGACCACCCAGTTGCAATCCGGTGGGAACTTCACCTTCTCTGGCTCACAGGTAAGTTTTAGAGAAATAACAAGGTCAGGAATTATAATTAGCTAGTCAGCTTTGACATCATTTTTAACTTTCTTGCAGGATCCTTTCTTTGGGATTGGTTCCGATATCCTACCTCCTCGGAAAATTGGGAGTCCTCTGGCTGAAAATATTGAGCTTGGAGCACAATGCTTTGGAACATTATCAACACCATCTGATTTTTTTTTGATAACATGTGGTACCTGCGAAAACAGCTTTCAGGTTATATCGCTACCTGATGGCAGAATGGTACAGAGCGTTAGACAACATAAAGATGTTGTAAGCTGCATTTCAGGTAATTTTCATGACTGAAAGATGAGGCAGCTTGTGTTTGGAGCTTCTACCTAACAAATCTACACACGTTTTTGATTGTCTGGAAAAATGAAGGCTGAATCTAGATGATTCTTGTGATGGGATAGTAATTAAATTTATGGAACTGAAAGCATTGACATCAAACTGACTTGAGCACTCCAGAGAATCTTTTGTTGTTCAAGGATGTGAAGCACAAATCTTGTACTTAACATCCTCTATGAACCAACTAATAGCCAGACCTTCCTGGCATTATATTACTTGTCCATTTAAAATTGTTTGCAAACAGCAGACCTCTGAGTTGTCTAATTGGGTATTTGTAGTATCCTTCTGTTGAATATTGGTGCAAAGAAACATCTCAAAAAATGGTAAATAAATAAATTATGGCACGGCAAGTAATTTGCGTAGTGTTCAGTTCTCCCACATCGGTGAGATAAGTGGTCCTTGGTCTCCTTATACGGCTTGGACAATCCTCCTCCCTTTGAGCTAGCTTTTGGGGTTGAGTTAGGCCAAAGATCCATTCTTTTCATGGTATCATAGCCAAACCCATCCCAATTTATTGTTTCCGATGTCCCCCCCCCCCCCCCCCCCCTATATTGTCCACGCTCCAGATGTCCAGTCCTGGGCGTGAGGCGGGGTGTTGAGTTCTCCCTCATCGGTGGGATTAGTGGTCCTTGGTCTCCTTAAATGGCTTGGGCAATCCTCGTCCCTTTGAACTAGCTTTTGGGGTTGAGTTAGACCTACTCATGATTCTTGATACTCTTGCTTAGTTTTTTCTATTTTTTGTTTCATATAAAAGAAGCAAAAACGGAATCTCATTCAGTAGTTGAAATTATTTTAAATTCTGGTGAAACTGCAACAAACAACTGAAAGCTGTTTCTGAAGTTTTATCATCACATTTTGTCATCTACGCCGGCATCTTGATTCCCACTTAAATCTTTTTTTCCCAATGCAAATAAACCATCTAATGTTAGCCTCCACCCTGCACCTATGTTAAATTATATTGATCCACAGAGGGGGGAGGAGACTCCTGAGCTTTCTAAGAAGTTAAATTTAACATTTTAGGAACTAGGACTTTAAATTAAGAAGGCAAAGCTTTCATCACACCTAATAACACTAGTTACACTACAATCCTTACTTGCTTATAGTGCAGTGAATAGTTAGGAACTAAGAATTTGTCTAACTTGATAGTAACATTAAATACATGGAAGTTTGAGTATTTATATCAGAATAGGCCAAGTTATTATGCCAAATTTGAGGGTGTGTTTCCTATCATGTCAGTTAGGTTAATTGACAAATTTTTGACGTTGAAGAATACCAGAATATCACACTTGTGGTTCAACCTTGGCAAGGAGGAACAACCAATGTGGAGTAGAGCTCCTTAACAATTGAAGGCAGTGTATTTATCTGTGAATTTTTGTTTCCATTTTCTTTATTCCCTCTTAAGAGGCGGTAGGAATGGTCTCAGATGAGGGACAATATGCATTACTATGAGCGTTAGGGAACACTTTTGAAACTCTTTTTGTTTTTGGTGTTTCCCTGGTTTCCTATACCAAGAAATAATAGTCACCCTTCTGAATGTCAACTTGGTATCTCTTTGAATTTATCTTGATAAAAAGAGGTATCTCTTTATTTTTATGACTTTTAGATCTTTAACCAAGGTAGAGGTAAGATCTGCGTACACCCTACCCTCCCCTCCCCAGACCCCATAAATGGACCACTGTGGGTATGTTGTTGTAGATCCTTACCGACTGTCTAGGATGAATACCATCGGAGATAACCATGTACTAGCTTCGATACTTGATGCAAGTCCTCAGTGTTTTCAATAAGCATCCTACTCATCTAAAAAGAAAAAGGAGAACAGTGTTGATAAATTTTTGGATTTTGTTAGCTCCCTGATATTAGCAGAGAGATAGTTTTGGAGCTAGCCTTTTGCTGTTGCCACTTTTTTGACTTTCAGTCCCTTGTAGGAATTGTACTGGAGCTAGCCTTTTGCTGTTGACAGATTTTTGACTTTTAGTTCCTTGTAGGAATTGTACTGGAGCTAGCCTTTTACCCCTTTTGTAATTCTGCATTTTCTTGATTCCTTAACTAATTCAATTTACTTCATAAAAGAAAAAGGAAATTTCTCAATAAGCAATCCTCTTTTGCTTTGTTTCTTTTACACTCTACCCTCCCCACTTTGTGGATTACACTGGGTATGTTGTTGCTGCTGTTCTTTAAATACCTTGTCTATTGTAGAGAGCCACATTTTGGTATAGGTTCTCTACTTTTTTGGTATACTTCTCGTATACAAGAGTTTTCTTCTCCCAACATCAATAAAGTTATTTACTTTATCAAAAATATACTGTCCAGTTACATCACTGGAAATACATATTTCTTAGTTATGGAAATATATTTTTCAGTCACACTAAGTTCCAAACCATTTTTCATTGTTGCAGTTACATCCGATGGAAGCATCCTGGCTACTGGAAGTTATGACACAACAGTGATGATCTGGGAGATTGTTCGCATTAGAACCCCTGAAAAGCGAGTGAAGCATACTCAAGCAGAGGTTCCTCGAAAAGATTGTATCATTGCCGAAACCCCTTTCCATATTTTGTGTGGTCATGATGACGTTATTACGTGCTTGTATGCAAGTATTGAGCTTGATATAGTTATAAGTGGATCAAAAGATGGAACTTGTGTTTTCCATACGCTGCGGGATGGGAGATATGTTAGATCCCTACGACATCCATCTGGCAGTCCTTTGTCAAAGCTTGTTGCATCACGTCATGGAAGGATTGTTTTTTATTCTGATGATGATCTTAGTTTGCACCTCTACTCTATAAATGGGAAACACATTTCGTCTTCGGAATCCAATGGCCGTCTGAACTGTCTTGAACTTAGTAGCTGCGGAGAGTTCTTGGTTTGTGCTGGAGATCAAGGGACGATCATTGTACGTTCTATGAAATCTCTTGAGATTGTGGGGAAGTACAAAGGAATTGGGAAAATAGTAACTTCACTAACTGTGACACCGGAAGAATGCTTTATAGCTGGGACCAAGGATGGAAGTCTTCTTGTTTATTCAATCGAAAACCCTCAACTTCGTAAAAGTAGCTTTCCGAGGAATTCAAAATCCAAAGCTTCTATGACGTAGTGAATTTGCAGTTCAGAGCTGCAGTGTAAATTTTAAAATACCATCACTGAAAGTGATGCTGAATTGAGGTATGCTTCTAGGTCTTTCATGGAGAAACGTTCATATGGTTTGATGTGTCATTACTGTCTGTTAGCTTCCTTGCAGTGAACTGTGAAGTATGAGTAGGTTCCTGATTCTTTCCTTTTTATTGTTGCTGCACCACTAAGGATATTTACCTGTACTGATCTTTATGGCATGTACTCCATGCTCTGCCCTCAAGAAGCTGCACTAGATCCAAGCATGAGCAAATATCTCAACCAAGAAGCCGTATAAAATGATTCACCAATGGAACCTAATGATTTATGTATCAACCCAGTATCCCTCTTTCGATGAACATAAAAGTGTGAAATTTGGAATTGTTTCGCGAAACATGTTAAATTATTAATTCCTTGGGAAGACTTCAAAACGCGTTGAATCTAGAAGGATTCTTTCATTGGAAAGAAGAATTACACCGTTTACTGAAGAGAACTACTTTGTTTCCTACTGTTGCTAGTTGTAATTATAGATAGTTCTAATTCTGAACTAAGATTTTGGTTTACCAAGAAAAATAGATTCTGTTTTAAGATTTTGACCATGTTAGTCTTAGCACACAGCTGTTAGCAGAGGGGTCTAACCAGGCTGTTTGGTTTACAAAAGATTTGCTTACTAGATTTCGACTGAAGTTGACAGGAAAAGTAAGAACTAGTTATTTGGTTAGTAGTTCACTATGCAGCATTTAGCTGGTCTCATGTATTTCTTCCTGCTATGTTTTGCTACTTTTTGGGCCATTTGAAGAAACCATTTGAGTATTGGGATGTTAATCAGTGCCTAAATAGCCCTAAAAAGTCCTAACGGAAGGAAATACGGTGGAAGAGGTTTAAGATGTCAGTTTGTTGGATAGAAAATGGACATGTCCCACTTTATTGTCATCATTCGTTTAATCTGTGAATAGCAAAATAATAGTTGTACTCTTAATTGTACTGGGACTGGTAACATAGAGGTGCACAATTATATGCTGGACGTCACCGTTCCAATTTTTTGATAGTTTGTTAGCGTGCTTAGCCAAGAGAAGCAGTGTTGCTGCAAGTCAGGGACATGAATGGGGAAACTTATAGCAAGATCATATATAGCAAGGACAAGGCATTTTTCCTAGGAGTTTTTGAGCATCAAATCTCCAGATGGATCTCATGCAATCACATCTTATTCTAGAGCCAAACTAGGGCACAGTGCATCTTATTTTGGACCAGACTAAATAATCAAACTGATGAATCTCGTCTAGGTGGAGTTACCTGAGATAAGGGCATGGTAACAGTCGGATTATTTACACTGGTTAAGCAATCGTTGCTTTTGTACCCAAGATCCTGAGCTATGCCAAGGGAAATACCTTTGCTTTTTGTATCCCAGTTCTTAAATGTAGTACCAAGTACTGGTTATTTACTCTTGTTTTCTAATCTAAGATGGCTTGTTTTGGTTTTACCTAAATCATTTTCGCGGATGTTTGGTTTTGTTATCTGGTAATAAATAACCTTCTTGGTTCATTTGTATTGGCATTCAGGGTGAAATGAAGCATATTATGTCGTCAAAAGACACGAGCTATATTATTGGAGTATCTGATTTGGTGTTTCATTTTTGAAGAGGAAAAAAGGATTTTGGATCTTTCTTCAGTAGCTATTATAGCAGTGCCCTCGAATTGCTGTATCCGTGGAAGGATACTTTGAGCCACAAACTGTAGAAAGATAAAAAATGCCAGAATATAGCACCCTTCAAACGTGATGTGCTTTTGATATTCAGCTACTTGTGGAAGCAGTTTTCACCACCTAGTGTACAGCATTTTCGTGCACATTTTTCTTTATATGATAGGCCTCAGATGTTGTATTAAGCGATAACAGTAAGTAAACAGCATTGACATTAGCGCCTTGTGGTTGTGATGATTGGGTGTTTAGCCCCAAATGGTTTTTTTGTATAGATGGGCTTCACACCCTTATAAGGAAAACCATATACTATTAAATGAAAATCATTGTGATTTCCCTGTTCTCTCCATTTTTGTTAAGCTTTTTGTTCATTTCTGAGCGTGATTTTGAGCCTGTATTTCTTCTGGGAAAAAGGTCAAATATACCCCCTCTATTTTGTTTTAATAGCTAATTTTACCCTCCGTTAGCGAATGTGGATAAATATACCCTTGACGTCTACAAAATTTCACTCGTACCTCTATTTGGGATGGAGACCCCAAATCATGCTAAAATTACCCGATTTCATTAAAAATGCCCATTTTCTTCATTGACCCACCCGGCCCACATATTATCATAAAATCCCACCCAAATACACCCGAGAAGTTTATTTTATAAGCATTTTGTTTCTCTTAATTATTTCTTCTCTGTTTTCTCTGCCGCCGTCAGCATTGCAGAAGCCGCCACGAACATCGGCCATCACCGTTCTTCTCCAACAACCTAGGCATCTTCACCACAGATTTGAACAAAGACAAAATATTATTTCAAATCGAGTTTAAGTTCCTCACTACTTCATCGGATGCCATTTTTAGATCCCCATTAACCAACACAACATCATTTGAACATTTCATTACAAAGTTAAGGGAACCCAGTTGTTTATTTTCTTTAAAATTTAACAGAGACCCATTACGAATTGAGAATTTGTCTCCTCTCAGTTATAGATATACAATTGAAATTAGTGCAACAAATTGCAGGGAGCTAAGTAAAGCTAGTCATGAACAAAAGAATATTAAGAATAATCAGTAATTTAGTGCAGTGACATGAATACAACAATATACCCAATGAAATTCCACAACGTGGGTCTGAGAAGGGTAAAGTGTACGCAGACTGTACCTCCACCTTGATAGGTAGAGCGGCTGTTTTCGGGAGACCCTCAGTTCAAGATAAAGCATAATCACAACCAAAACAAAGCAAAATAAGATAAACAGTTAGACTCAAACAAGAAATTAAAGCAGTATGAACATGCCGATAACAAAATCAAATACGTCATGGTAGCGCATTCTAACAAAAGGAAGTAGTAGCTAACACAACTAAATAAGATAAACAAAGTACACTAAAGAACACATAGTAACAGAAATCAAACTACATGTGACTATAAAACAATAATGCGCCTATAAGTATGATAGGCTAATCAGGCCTACAGTAAGAACACTACAACTATCATTTTGTAAGCGTAAGTAGGACTACGCTCGACTACCTACTACCCTTCTACCCTAATCCGTGTCCTCCAAAACCCCCTATCTAAAGTCATGTCCTCAGTGAGTTGCACCTGCGCCATATCCAGTCTAATCATCTCTCCCCAATACTTCTTCGGCCTACCTCTACCCCTTCTGAACCCGTCCATTGCCAACCTCTCACAACTCAGCATTAGGGCATCTGTGTCTCTCCTCTGCACATACCCGAACCATCTCAGTCTCGCTTCCCGCATCTTATCCTCCACCGAGGCCACTCCCACTTTGTCCCAGGTATCATCATTTCTAATCCTATCTTTCCTTGTATGGCCACACATCCATCTCAGCATCCTCATCTTTGCGACTTTCATCTTTTGTATGTGAAGTCTTGAATATTCTTTCTTGTATTGTTAGGAATTAGACAAGTAGAATAGTGCCAAGTGTATAGGTTCTTACATTTCATTTTCTATTTATAGATTCACTGTACATTGTAGCAATTCATTCGAAGATATACAAGAAAATATTTCTCATATTCTCCCAAGTTCTACAAAATATAACTTTTACCAAATAATTGGAAATAAATAAATTGAGAACTTACTTACATTTAATTGGTTTATTAGTACTGTAATGATAATATATTAGTAGGGAAGGGAGAATTTGTACTGTTGCAGCACTCCCATATATAACTCGTGGAGGCTACACCATATATATTGGTATGGGGTTTTCTTTGTTCCGGACGGAATTGCATAAACATAACATCAACGATGCATGTAGCTAATCCTTTGATTTGGAAATATTTATCCGATTATATTTCGGTGCACTAAGCTCTCACTATGTGCGGAATTCGGAAAAGGGTCGGACCACAAGGGTCTATTGTACGCAGTGACGGATGTAGCATTACAGGTGGGGTTTCAATTGAACTCCTAACTTTTGGCACGGAATGTGCAAAAAATCATTAAAATTGCAATAAATAGTAGACATGAACCCATAACTTTCAAAATACAATGGGTTCAAGCTAAGAATCTTAAAAGGTTGAACCCGTAGAATTTAAATCATGAATCCGCCTCTGATTGCTCGCAACCTTAACCTGCCTTTCTACAAAAGGCTATTTTCAATGCTTGAACTCGTGACCTCCTGGTCACGTGACAATAACTTTACCAGTAACTCCAGGGCTCCGCTTCAATTTATCCGATTATACCCATTCCATGTTATTGGTTCTTTCCGCTGGTAGAAAGACAAATATTTGAGGTTTAAAACAGAAACTATCCCAAGCTCTCCTTTTTCAGTTAAAAAAAGTAATTTTTCATTACTTTCTTAGTGTTGTTTTTGAATTTATTTTCCTCTTGTACCTCCCCTATTACCCGCAGGACCTCAAGATCATGAATTTGTGCTGTTGGTATATTTCTGGGCACCGAAGTATTGGATTTTTTTATTTGTGGCCTTTGGCCGGTGAATCGCTATGGAAGTACAATAAACAAAATACCCGGGGTGAAACATGTGTATAATGTATATATGAATTTTTTTAGCATGGGTGAGGCACAACCAACAAAAGGTGTGTGAGGTTCACCAAATAATAGACAAGTGGCATTGTAGGTCCCACCAGTAACTTTTCACACCTTTTCCTCTTTTTACATTTCTCTCCTTCATAATATTTTTAGATATGTGAGATGATATTAATCTCCCTTAGTGAGTCTTTCTCATTAATATCAATATATATAGTGTACAATATATATAATCTTAATACAAGAGGAATCCCATTCCCAATATAAGAGGAATCCTAGTTTAGAATCTCATTCTAATTATGGGTAGGGATTGTAGTGTTATACTTGTACACGTTTACACACCCCCTCAGTCGGAGCGGGAGGAGGTCTAACGCTAAGACTGGATCTGAAGTCAAGAAACAACTGTCTTGGGAGGCCCTTCGTGAAAATATTAGCGTATTGATATGAGGAAGGCACGTGTAATACCTTAATATGCCTGAGAGCAACCTTCTCACGAACAAAGTGGATGTCCATTTCAACATGCTTGGTTCGCTGATGCCGAACCGGATTGTGAGACAGGTATATGACGGATATGTTATCACAGTAGACCAGAGACACTTTTCTTAAAGAACACTGAAGCTCTAAGAGAAGGTTTCGGAGCCAACAGATCTCAACAACAACATTAGCAACTCCTCTATACTCAGCTTCTACACTCGAATGGGATAATGTGGCTTGCCGTTTGGCAGACCAAGAGATGAGATTATCACCCAAAAACACACAGTAGCCGAAAGTAGAGCGGCGGGTGTCTGGACAGCCTGCCCAATCTGCATCTGTGTAGGATAATAGCGAGTTCGGTGGGGGGGGGGTATAAGTGTAGTCCATAGTCCAGTGTGTCTTTAATATATCGAATTATACATTTGAGGGCAATAAAATGAGGTTCCCTGAGGGCATGCATAAACAATCATACCTGTTGGACAACATAGGCAATGTCAGGCCTGGTGAAGGTGAGATACTGAAGTGCGCCTGTAAGACTCCTATACATAGTAGGATCAGTCACTAGAGTACTGACCAATGCACTAAGTTTGGATTTACGCAATTGTCCATCTTAGCCTTGTGCACGATCTCCTCTGCATACTTACGCTGGCAAAGAAACATACAATCTGCAGATCTAATGACTGAGATCCTAAAAAAATAGCTCAACTTTCCCAAATCAGTTATGGCGAATTCAGACTTGAGTCGTGCAATGATCTCATCTTTCAACACAGAAGTAGAGGCAGTAAGAACAATGTCATCCACATATAATAGTAAATATCCAGTATCACGACCTCGATGTAAAGTAAAGAGAGAGGTATCACATCTGCTGCATGTAAACCCAAGACGTTTAATGAACTGTGCAAACCGATCATACCATGCTCTGGGAGCCTGTTTTAAGCCATAAAGTGACTTACGGAGACGACACACATACTGTGGGGCTGCTGGGTGGACAAAGTCAGGCGGCTGGTGCATGTATACAATTTCTCGTAAATTCCCAGGAAGAAATGCATTCTTCACATCTAGCTGATGAATCGGCCAATTCTTACCCATAACAATGCTCAGAACTGTGCGAATGATGGCCGGTTTGACAGCCGGACTGAAAATCTCGCCGCAATCAATGCCCTCATGTCGGTTAGTACCATTTGCCACTAGTTTTGCCTTGTATCTTTCTAAGTCACCACTATCTCTGAACGTTTGTCGAAAAAGCCACATGCAACGGATCACATTCACCCCCTCCGGTCGAGGAACCAAGTCTCAAGTATGTTGTTTCGTTAATGCATTAAACTCCTCACACATGGCCGCATTCCAATTTGGGTCCAGTTTGGCTAATTTAGGGCTTTTTGGAATATGTGAAATTGTTTGGTGGACAGGTTAAATTGGACTTTGGGTTTGAAAATCTCGTGTTGGGCACGGGTTTCCATCCGGTGTGTGGGCGCTGGTTGGGTAAGGGTATCGGTCGACTGGTTGGGTGGACTGTGTGTTGGCAGATTCGGGTGTGGTATGTTTTGTGTTGTCGGGACTGGGGTTTGGTCGAGGGTGGCTGTCGGATGGTGTGGAATAGTGGCGATGTTTGGGTTTGCTGGATGGTGGTTGAGGGTCAGACTAGGGTCGGCACGGTGGTAAGACAGTTGGGACGGCACAATGAATGGGACGGTGACCGGTGAGTTGGTGGAACCTGGAGACAGAGTGGTGCTAGGGGTGGCTAGCGGCGGTGACAGAGAGGTCACTGGTGGCAGGGATGCTGACGGTGAGCGATGTACGGTGGCCGATGGTAGCTGTGGAGGTACAGTTCCCGAAAGTGACGGGCATAGTTTCCGAAGGTGGACATGAGAGAGTTGATTCATCTAAAAATTCATAATCCGGTTGTTAAAATTTTTGGATGTTAAAAAGGAGAATTGCGTCTCGTCAAAAGTGACGTGACGCGAGACGTGAATTTGATGAGTGGATAAGTCATAGCACAGATAGCCCCTATGATTTGACGGGAAACCTAAGAAGACACACGGAATGGTGCGGGGAGCTAATTTGTGAGTGGCTGTGGAAGAAAGATTAGGGAAACATAGACAACCGAATATCCGTAGGTGATCATAGGAGGGAACCCTATGGTGTAAGATTTCGGTTGGAGTCATGTTATGGAGGGTACTAGTGGGTAAAATATTAAGGAATTATTCTACCATTTTGACCGCATAAATCCAAAAGGATGAAGGGAGGGAGGCATGAAACAAAAAAGTGCGGACCATGTTATTTATAGTACGGATGAGAGGCTCGGCTTTGCCATTTTGAGGGGACGTGTGAGGACACGAAAATTGGAAGACCATGCCATTATTGTGGCAGAATTTTTGAAATGCGGAGTTGTTAAACTCACGGCCATTGTCACATTGGAAAGATTTAATGGCGCGTTCGAATTGCGTTTTAATAAATGTGCAAAATTCAAGAAATTTGGCAAAAACTTCGGATTTAAATTTTAATGGTAGATCCAAAGAAAGTGAGAGTAGTCATCCAATAACATGAGATAATATTTATAACCTAGGGAACTAGTAATAGGGGAAGTTCACAGATCAGCATGAACAATATCAAAAGGAGCAGACGTAACGCTAACTGAGGAATTAAACAGAAGACGAACGTGTTTGCCTAATTGACAGGAAATGCAGGTCTGGGCAAGTTTCCCATTACATTGAATAAAACTATTACTTGTAAGAAAATTAAAGACGGAAGCTCCTGTGTGTCCGACCCTATTGTGCCAAATTGACGGAGATAGAGCAGCTAGGGTAGTGTGTGATCGGGAACCAGCAGCGGACGAGGATGTGAATGAATAGAGATCTCATATGCTATTGCATCTCGTAAGGGGTGTCCCCGTACGTAGATCCTTCACAGTAAAACCAAAGGGATCAAAATCAACAGACACAGAATTATTACGAGTAAATGTGAAAATTCACCACAAGTCTTATCATGACTATGATCTACAAAACAGACAACAAACAATAGAAAATCATTTACTGTTTGCAAAATAGACAACAAACAATAACACTAATGATTTGATTAAAGTTAAGTACATAAACAGTAAATTTAATATAGGGCAAACAGGTAACAACACTTGACTACAGAAAATAAATGTTAAATGAACAAAGGAATAAGTCAACAAAGAAGGTAAAAGAAGAAAAAGAAATTGCACATTAAACATCTAAGAAACAGACAAAGGAACACTTATTTTAGTCAACAATAAACAAACAAGATCAAATGGGGACCACATAATAAAGAAATGCACAGAGACTAGTTTTCAAGACAAAATAATAAGAAAAATAACTTTAATCACAGTGAATGTCCCAATATGTGTTGAAACTAAATTGAGAATGATCTGTGGATTGAAGATAACTTTAATCACAGAGACTGGTTTTCAAGACAAAACAATAAGAAAAATAACTTTAATCACAGTGAGTGTCCCACTAGAAGAGACCAACTGCATATTCAATTCGAATTTTATACATACAAGATGTTTCTTTCAACATAAAAAACAATCAAAGTGCACATGTATTTCAACAACCAAACCTAATACCACTTTTCCCAACCCTAAACTACCTATATACATACAGAATGATAGTTGTATAGAACTGTAAAATCGATACAAAACTCAGTACAAAACTCAGTGATATTAAATTTACCCTTTTCCATGTGCTATTAAAATGGGGTAGTACAAAACGCAATCGATACAAGGGTAGTACATTTGTTACTCATAAAAAGGGGTTGAAGTTAAGAACCCTAGATAAAACCATGACAGCAAAATAGATACAAAACTTAGTGAAATTCATTGACAAACAAAGTTGTGCTATTAAAGAAACTTGAAGACAAAGTCAAATCGAAATAAAAAACACAACAAAATGGAACACATGCGAACGAATGCTAAACCTGAACGAACACACACAACTCGTCGAAAGTTGAACAAATGCGAACACAACAGATAGAAGAAGAACCTAGCGCTATCGATTAGCAAGGAAAATAAAGAAATTTCGTACCCTAAACGCGATTAGCAAAGGAATCGGCCCGGTTAGCAAATGGATCGTTTTTAGGGTTCAAGTTCAAATCGATTAGGAAATGATTTGGACTAAGTCGAAGCTATTTAAAGGTTGGGGTAACGAGTTATAGGTTATTCGTCGATTTAAAAGAGTTGGGCGAGCCGACGTGGCGTCCAACTCACATTTCCGTCAATCCAAGGGCAAATTTAACAAGTTTGCAAACGGTGAGGATATATTTGATCCCAAAGTTTGACGGAAGGCAATGTTGTTCCATAAAACATAGTTGGAGCGCAAATTTGACCCTTTTCCCTATATATTAAGCTTTACGTTCTCATATTAAATACTGAATGCCTCATTGGATAGAGAATTTTATTTTGGATTTTGGTACCAACTGTATTTTGTACGTGAAACCAGCCTCACACAGTAAATGCATTATGCCAATTTATTTCAATAATTTAAGAATATCAACGTATACATTTGCAAATCTTAATTCCTAATGGAAAGTATTAACTCAATCAAAATTTTCATAGAAGACAAGAATACAACACACAATATCAAGAGAAGGTGCCTCATTAGCAACAACACAATAATAGTTCAAGATATATGGAAAATGGTACCTCATTATAATACTACAGAATGGTTCGAAGAATCTCGCCATACAGCGGCGAGCAGTTGAGTACAGTACTATCATGCCTTTGTTTTGTTGTGTGAAGAAACTAAAAAAAAACTTGCAAAACGCGCACCTTAATCACCCTGCCTGTCTGAATTGAATGAACTTAAAAGTACAACCAGCTTAAGCTGGTTTTCCACCTATCTTTTGGTGTTCCGCCATTTCTAGCAAAAGATTTGTTATGCCTTTGTCAGAACATTGGCAAACACATTCGAATAGGACCTGGTAAGGTATGCAAAATTGGAAACCGGAGGTAGAGCATGAATCCTTTCCCCCTTGCTCAAAACCTCTTGCAAATCGAGCCTCTGCAAAGTCAAAACAGCCCGGGACTCCTTCCATATAAAAGCAAGCATTTTATCGTTGATTACAAAGAGCGAACCAGGTTTCGAACCAGGATATCTGAAACCATACCCGTTAGCAATACCTTCACCTGTAAAAGCATGCTTAGAGTCGTGTTCATCGGTGCACCAAGGGAACGGATCATTTGAAGGCTCTTCGATGTTCACTATAAACATAGCTGAGCCGTTAGGATGCAAAACATAATGTGTACCTTCTAATATCTTGGTCGCGATAAGTATCTTCTGCCCTTGGGACTCCTCATAAGACAGAAAAAGAAGGAACAATGCCTTTCCGGGCTTATCATCGTTAAGCTTCCCAGGGGGCCAACCAAAAGTCCCTCCCCATACACCAGCATAT
Organism: Anisodus tanguticus; assembly: GCA_034509755.1. Classification (NCBI taxonomy): domain Eukaryota; kingdom Viridiplantae; phylum Streptophyta; class Magnoliopsida; order Solanales; family Solanaceae; genus Anisodus; species Anisodus tanguticus. Next base: position 8,932,685 of record CM067553.1, on the reverse strand, counting down.
TCTTGGCCAGCTTCTGGGGCCCGCATAGGCAACTTGTACAGAGCAAATTTACTCTCGTGCATATTAGGCCAAGCACGATAAGAGGATAACTTCATGGTCGAAGCATGTAATGTCAGCCCTATTGCATCACCTGGTTGCAGGAACTCGTGAAGCTGGGCATGCTTACTTCCGTGCCCAGACGAGGAATTCTTTCTAAGAAGATCACGCTTTCCATTGGTAGAGTTTGACTTCCTGAGTATATATTTTAGACTCTGTCTAACATATTCAGCAAATGTCTTCCGACTCCGACTCTCATGATCACCAGTGGCACTTATCAGATCAAGATTCTGTCTAAACTCACTCAATCCAATATGAGAAGGCAACTCGGTACCAGCCTTCCAGACAGTAAAACCGCCACCACCATCGTACATTTTCATAAGTAGCAATCTCCTTTCATACAAAAGTTCAGTATCCTCTCGTAAATCAGCCTCCTCTCTTCTCAGACGCGGAAACAATATGTCATCTTTAGCATCTGGCAGCGTTTGACGAACTTGGTTAGTAACTGTGTCAAGCAACTTTCTCCTATCAACAAATGCAAGCCGACCAAAGGGCACGATGCTGTGGGCCACACTTGTGTGCTGTTGAGGCTTAACCTCTAACAGAAGCACATTGCAAGTCCGATCGACCTTCTTGATTGAACCAGGATAAACATAATCATTTCCACTCTCCCTACCATGAAGGAAAAATAAAGCATTTCCCTCGAAATCCGAAACAACTTCAAACACAGGCGACCACAGAATCGGCCCGACTTCAAGGCCTACCGGGCCGAGTTCTTGGGGAATGATACGACAACCCACCGCGGAGATAAAACCAGGTATAACATAAACAACATTACCGAGTTCGGGATTTTGATGAACCCAAATACCAAGCAAAGGATTTATCCCTACAAGGAAGCGACAAAGCGCCTTGTAGGAACAAATTCCCTTTCGCCATTCAATAAGGTCCTTACAAGGAACCACCCCGAGCAAATCACATTGCGAAAGCCAAACCTTATCAGAGGCAGCTAAATCATGAAGGTTTCTACAGCATAAACCAAGATTACATAGATCCCTTGGTGAAAGTGATCTACTTACTAACGCAAACACGTCATCAGGCAGTGTTAAAAGCAAGCTAGATCCACAAATATCAGGCAACATAGTACCACTTCCACACATCTCAATTGGGATTCAAGATTCCAAATTCATAAAAACAAACTACAGAATGATCTTCCCAACTGCCAACAACCCATCAAAAATCAATTACTCAAGAGGGTAATCATTCACAAAGAACCCTAATTTCTTTAAATTGGGATTCAAGATTCCAAATTCATAACAAGAACACAAAAAAACAAACTACAGAATGATCTTCCCAACAACCAAAAACCCATCAACATTTGATTACTCACAAGGCGTAATCATTCCCAAAGAACCCTAATTTCTTTAAATTGGGTATTCAAGATTTTGCAACAACAACTGAATCAATGTAAAGATACATAGAAATTGGCTAAAAACACAAGAAAGGCAAAGCAAGATCTAACAACCTATACTGAAACATAAAGAACCTTACTTTATCATTTGGGTCACACCAAATTCCCCACTGAGTAAAGAATTTTTAATCAGATACAAAATTGGCAAAGACCCAATTGACTTTACTAGTCATAGATTGAGTGAATCTTGGATAAAGTGAGATCACACAGATTTTCACAAGTCATCCATTAATTAGTAAGTCATCACCAACCAAAACTACTGAATGATTAATTGGTCTTTTTTTTCTTCTCAAAGACCATTAATGAAGAAGAAAAAATGTGAGGTTTCTTGAAAGAGACAAATAAAACAGCTTTGGAATTGTCTTCTAAATGAGGGATCCTCTTTCCACTAACAATATGACGGCCAAAAATGATCAAAATGGTCCTTAAAATGTATGGGGTTAGGAATATTTTAGTGCTTTATATATACCACATAATTGAAACGGTCCTTACAACAACAAAAACAATACCTTCAGTCTAATTTTACAAGTAATGTACAATGCATAAGATATACACAAATCTTACATTGAATTTTACAAGTGATGTACGAAGATAAAATATACGCAAATCTTACCTTTACTTTTAAGCTATAGAGAGGTTATTTATGATGTAGTTGAAACGTCTCTAATGTATGAAAATAGTGATTTTTGTTCTTCGTATATACAATGTAACCAAAATAGTCCTTAATATTGATCTTTGCTTAGAATTTTAGTGTTACAACTAAATAAGTGACCCGGTTGCATATATTTCTTTTATTTACTATTTTGATTAGTATAGAATTTTAATAGTTCAAGATACTCCCTTTTTATAGACTTGTCTTTCTAAATGTACCAACTTTATATAAAGTATATAATGCACACAAGAATCGCAATAAATAATATTTTCTTTGTCCCAAATTATATAGTACTATTTTCTTTTTAATTTGTCCTATAAAGAATGTCACCGTCCTTATTTGACAATTCTTTAATGACATCATCCCTATTTTACTCTTGTTAGGTCCCACTTAATTTTGAAGATGTACTAATTATGAAAAAAAGTCCACAAAAGTACGTACAAAAATAAGAGCAATTTGATAAACATAACAAAGTCTTTCTTTATTTCTTGAACTTCATGCCCGATCAAATAATGTCACATAAATTGAGATTGAGGGAGTACTAATGTATATCAATAGGAAACTTAACTTTCACCTAGCAGTGATAAAATTAGCACATAAATATGAGCCGTCAAGACCCTCCAACCCACTCAAGTTAGGGTGTGTCATTAACCCGGTCATTTATTATCTCAACTCATTTTAGCCTAACACATTTTAGCTCTAAGTTATGGTTGTTGTGCATTTGAGGGGCTAGAAAATAGCAGTAGGAAGTAGTTACATGAGACCAGTTAATTGGAGCAAACTGAGTTATACTAACCAAATATTACTGCTTACTTTCACTTGAAATAACAACAATAACATACTCAGTGAAATTCATCAAAGTGCGGTTTGAAAATGGTAGAGTGTACGCAAATCTTAGTAAGGTAGAGATGATATTTTCGATTGACCCTCAACATAAGGACAAGTAAATCAAAGCATTATAAAAAATCATGACAAAATACGATAAAAGCATAATAAAGCCATCTGGAAAGAAAAAAAACAAATTAATACATAATCGAAGTACAAAATGCAACGGATAGTGTAAACCAAACAGATTAGTGTCAGCTTCACTTGAAATCTAGTAAACAAATCGTTTGTAAACCAAACAGACTCGATCCACACCTCTGCTAATAGTCATGGTAAAATTAACATGGTTAAAATCTTAGAACAAAATCTATTTTTTCTTGATAAACCAAAATTTCCGAACAGAATTAGCAACTATCTATACTTACAACCAGCAGGAGGAAACTAAGATAGTTTTCATCAAGTAAACAGTGTAATTCATCTTTCCCAATTAAAGAACCCTTCAAGATTCAACGCGCGAGTGTTGAAGTCTTCTTAATGAATTAACATGAAAGAAATCCAAATTCCGCAATTGCTCAAGGGATTTTGAGTTGAGCCTGTTGGAAATTTGCCTTTGGCGGGGAGGTGTGTCCACCCATATTTAAAGAATTAAACACACTAGTGTTCCGCATGTTGGAGGCTTTGTCTCTTCTCACATGCATATTCTATGGCTCGTACTTCTTTTCTTCTTCCTCTTTCAAGTTCTCTCCCTTCATTGATTGATCTCGTTCCCACTGAAACCCTCTACTTCAAGGGGAATCGAAGAAGGCACTGAAAGAGATAGTGAAACTGGGGCAAGAAGAGCGAAGGCTCAAAAGATTCAATGATTGTTGCTGGTAGCCGGTCGATAAGCAGCAGCTACAGGACGAGAGCTAAGCTAGCCAGCCGCCAACCAAGCAAATGCGCTATCCCTATCCCTTCCCGATGTCGCTTCCTTTGATTTGAATTAATGAGGAACGAAGGCACATGCAAGAGAAAAGAAAGCTGGGCATGTGACCTTTTGTGATTGATCGATAGATGTGACCGTACTAATAAGCGTAAGCGAAGTGGGAAGTTCAGACCAAACAAGGGGGGGCTTTCATCTTTATTTTATATACTTCGGCTACTAAGTGAGTAGATGACCGTAGGGTCAAGAATCGTCAAATTTCGTTGAGAAATGAAAGAGATATTAGTCCACGAAGTAAGGTGTTTGAGGCATGGAAATATGGTGTGGGACAAATCTACCACATCGGTGGGATTAGGAAGAATTACTCTCTTTATAAGTCTCTAAAGTGGTTAAGAGTTTGGGACCCTAAGGGGTATCACATGTGTTTAAAGGAGGGAGAACCTATATGTGCTTGGGTTCAAGGCTAAGCCCACACGCGCGCTGCCGTCGCCCGCCCGTCCGGTCTGGGCTCAGGGACTTTCTGATATTATCTTTTGGACCCCAAATTGCCTAATATTTACAGTTTGGTCCCTGGAGTTTCTGGAAAGTTGATTTTGGGAATGACTGAAGGCATAAACTTTCTGCCTACCGTTTGAGCTGTTTTTTGGAGCATTAACCAGTCATTACTTGGCTGTTAACTCCTCCATAAACAACCCTTTCTTCAATGACCATAATCAGCCTCTCTAATGGCCATTAACAGCCCTCACTAATGGCTATTAACAGCCTTGTTTGTGGTATATATTGATGTCTTTTGGCTCAATTATGGGGGACATACAGTCACGAAAAATAGTGATATACAATGACGAAATACAGTCACGAAACAGTGAGGAAAGACACACATATACACGAGATATATACAACAGAGACACACTATATACACAAAGACAAAACAGAAGAGAAAGTCAGTCCAAAAAACTTTGGACGAAAACAGAAACTCTTCCTTCCTTTTCCATTTCTTCAGCAAGTTGATTCGTATTTGTTTTCTTCGTCAGACTCAACCTATTTGCTTTGTAGTGTTGAGATTGAAGTGTTGTTTTATCTTGGGAGAATATTGCCCGTTAACGTAAAATCATATATACGGGGCAATCTTATCTTAAGGACAGAGTGCAATCACTCGACTCAGCACACAATTGTAACAATCCAGATTTAGTGTTTCTTGATTTCAGGTTATCAAGATTTAAGACTCAACAACTTTGCGGCAGTTCTGAATATTGGCAATTCAGTTTATCCTTTCGAACACCTGTAATATTTATTTACTTCCCGTACTGCTTTACACAATAGAAAGCCAACAGAGCCTATGAAAGAGTATGCCCAAGTGGAACTGAGAAGTGTTAAGAGTCCCACATCGGGAATGGAATGGGAACATGGACTCCTTATATGGACTTGGACAATTCTCACCTCAAAAGTTTTTAGGGTGAGAATTGTCCAAGTCCATATAAGGAGTCCATGTTCTCATTCCATTCCCGATGTGGGCTCTTAACAAGAAGATCAAATGACCCGATAGAGCAGGAAGTATACGAAAATTATTAGGTTGCCTTGGTGAACCATCTTATACAGTGTCACCAAGGCTACCTAATGAGTGTAGAAAGCATCTTCCTTTGAGCAGCCTTTCTCATTTTTTCTAATACCGAGTTTTCAAATTTCCCCTGATCAGGTTTAAAATATGGAGATGGCGGCATTGGAGGTTGGAATGGCTGAAGAGGCACAACTAAGAGAATATCTGATAGATCGCCACAATAGACTTTATCTGCGTCGACCTTAGATGACATCACAACAAGAGCAGAGCGGTTCTTAGAACTCTTGATTACATGTTCAACCTCACCAAACTTGCTAAATAACTCTCTCAGTCTTTGGGAAGTATAATCTTCACCCATCTTCTTCTTCCAAGATACTTTAAGCACCTTTTGCTTGTCTACACTACTCAAAATTTCATTAGCCCTTGTCTGTTTTTTTGCACGAATTCGAGCAATTTCTTCTTTAAGTTTTCTAGGAATTCGTTCCTCCTCCTCTTCTCGAGAGGCAGCAGCACGCTCTCTTGCATCAAGATCTGACATCATCTTTCTACGTTTTGAATCTTGTTGTGATTGGCGTTGGATCTTCTCACGCTTCACGTGAAGTAGTTCATCAAATAACTTCCTGTCTTTCTCATCCTTGAGAATCTCATACGAAGTCGTCAGCTTTTGAAAGTTCGAGTGATCATTTGGATCATGTGGCCTCTTGTCTGGATGCAACTCTAATGCTTTCTTTCGATAGGCTTTAGATATGCCATTCTCTGAAAGCTTGGCCCCTTCCTCACCCGAAGGTAAATTCAACACAGCATAATGATCAACTTCAATATCCATAATCTATACGAACGAGCAATAATAAACTAGACAAACAGCCTTTTAATGAAGAGTAGTAGTTTGTATATGGGAGAACTGAACATACTCTGATCTATTTATAGACTACACTAAGGCTGCTTATTTTCTTTTTTTTTTTACTCCTACAAGGCTTAGAAGTCGGTCATGTTTAATTGAAGTTTGTGCCGAATTAGAATCCTGAATGCAGTTAGGTTTCGGAGCGAACAGATGCAATGGAAACCATGACTTGATTACCAAGTACGTACGTGTGAAGAACCTGTGGAGTTGTCCGAATTTAAATAGGACATGGATATTAATAGATAGCAAATTAGCAATTCGTTCCGGGACTGTAGTGAATAAAGAGGGTCAGCTCTTGTTAACAGATATTTTCATCATGTACGTCCCAATTAGCTGGAACTCATCGACCAAAGGATCACCTTCCACCTACATAGATCCGTCCCTGGTATAAACAACATATCATGATTGAGGACCAAACCTACATATTTTACTAAAACCAGTTCCTATTTTCGTAAGTTACACGGTTTAAGCGTAATCCATTTAAGAAATTACCAATGTAATATTACGAGACCCTTGCGAATTACTCCCTTGAAACGACATTGGGACATTTCGTATGAGACGATAGGGATAAGTACTACTAAAATTGAACTCTAGCCAATATTAACTTAAACTATACTGGAGTAGTGATAATATAATATAATAATTCCTTTAAAGGGCAGCTTGCTAGCGAAAAACCAGTGGAGTTGCCCGAGATAAAAAAAAAATCCCCAAAAACTTCCATGTAAGTGACTTCAATAAATAGATCATAGAGTCAATAGTACATACAGGGGACTTCAGTACAATACAATACAATTTTGATAAGGAAGAACATCCTAACAAGCCAAAGGAACTCTCCTATACAGTTGAGCTCTCAAAAGAAGCTAAGTAATAAAGACGACTTAGCTTATTCAAAGGGACCAATCAACCAGGATCCAAAACGAAATTGCCTTTGTTAATCCTAATTCTGAAATTTTGTCTGCGAAGTTCATCACTCTTCAGGGCGGATATAATCTGAAAAGGTGTAACGTCCCGTTAGAGATGGCAATGGATCCTGGATCCGGTCCGGATTCGGTGGATTCAGATCCGGTTTATAGGATATGGATCTTCAAAATTTGGACCCGACGGATCCGGATCCGGATCCTGATCCATTTTTGACGGATCGTATCTGGATCTGGATCTTGTATTTGAGATCCAGATCCGGTCCAGATCCGACCCGTGGATCCGTTTTTTATTAAATATATTCATAACCTAGAATGTAATTTTATAAGTATTTTCTTAAAATTGCTAAGCACATCCTTGCAAGTTTAATTCTCAAAACAAGTTTAATTTATCCCCGCGTTAACTCAAAAACCAAAAAATAAAGAGGTAACTTTGATAATAAAATCAATGTTATATTATTGAATGACTAACATCTCCATAGACAAGTAGTTAAAATTATATTCACTTCATTTGTGAAGATTCCAAGCACATGCAAGTTCTGCATTGTGGAAATACTAGTCAGCATTTTCCACAATTATTGTCATTGTCCAACATTTTCAATTAATAGCTCACAATCAAAACGAGACAACGAACAAAATATCTCATATGAACATTTCAAAATTGAAACACAATAAACTGTTAGCTAAGTAAAAATTGTTTGTCAGTTTAATAAAAAATTCTTAGCAAGGCAAATTTTTTTACATGTGGATCCAGATCCGATCCGTGGACCCGGTGGATCTGGATTTGGATCTGATTTTTATGGACCCGACGGATTTGGATCCGGATCTGGATTCAGATATGAAAAACGGATCTGGATCTGGATCTAGTAGGATCCGATCCAGATCCGATCCGTTGCCATCCCTACGTCCCGTACTTTCGGGTCATGGTTTAAGCTTCTAAGCATACGCAAATAGATCTGAGCACTGGATGATTTTTGGTCATAGTCACGTATGCAAATGAAGAGTTTAATATATAAAAGGATGCGGTCCCGAAATAATTTTGGACTTAACAAATATGATGAAGGGGATCGAAAATAATATTTGGTATTTGCATAAAGAGGCTATGAACTGGCGCTATATCGCACGATTATGATAATGAGTATATGAAGTGTGATAAAGGTGATTAATATTTAAGTGAATTGAGATCTTGAAATTAAGTGGGAGTGTAATTTAATTAATAAAACAACTATAACTACAACGAAATCTTATCCGAGCGAGTAGGAAGCGACGTTGAACAAGTTGACCAAAAACATTCAATTCCAACAAAATATCCTCAAGAGATTGTCAGAAAATTAGAAAAAGTATAGTTGAATATGTAATTTTTTTAATGACAATTTTACTATGTGAGTTGCAACTTTTGAACTACGAAACAAAGTTGCAATTTTAAATTTGTATTAAAAAAAAACATATTTCTATTAAACAATATAAGAGACAATTAGCTTTGGAATATTTTTTCACTATCTTGTTCAATTATTTAAGTGTTTAAATATATATTTTTAAAATTAAGTGTCTAGAAAAAAAATTAAAGTCCCCCAAACCTCCCTACCCGACCCGACCCGATCCGTCCCGTCCCCTCTACCGGCGGGATGTGGGACGGGACGGGACCTCTTCCCGTTCCCCACATCCCGGCCCGCCCTGTCCCGCCAAACCCGATCCCAACCCCCCACCCCATCGCCCCAAATCCCGTCTCGTCCCCTCCCACTGGCCACCCTTAATATAAACTACAATTTTTACCCAATTTCAGTTAATTAAATTTTCAAACAAAATGTTCTAAAAAGGAAACTTGTAAAAAATTACAGTAATACTCTAGAGCATTGCATTCTATTGAATTGAAAACGAAAAAGCGCGAAAAGGCACCCTGTTGACTATTCTTTGCAGTACGGACGAGAATTTTTCGTCGATTTCCAAAAATATCCCCACTTTCCCGCTCTAACAAGTTGGTCAATCACGTAATTATCTCCAAATTTGAGGGTCATATTATTCCCTCGCTTCTCACACTCTTCTCTTCCTCCATTCCTCTATTTCCCACACAGCAACCAAAGAGCAACAAAAAAAATGTCTGTACGAAATCGAAATTTATATATAGTAAATAATAATTTCAATAATAGGGTTTTATTTTTCTTAAACTGCAAAAATGAACTCTCATATGCAAGCAATGAATGTAGATAACCACTTTTCCGTCGCCGGCGAGGAAGTTCCGGTTAATTTTCCGGTAGGGTACGATGGTGGGGTGGGTGGTGTTAATGTTTCGATTCCTAATTATACAGTTTATAGTGCTGCTGATGTTGCTCTGCAAAATGGAGAGGCTAATTTTGACCAACTTACTTTATCGTTTCGTGGAAAAATTTATGTTTTTGATGGTGTTACTACTCATAAGGTGAGGAATTTAATTATTTTACTGTCCTTTAATAACTGTATTGAACGTGTAATTTTTTGAAGTGTATGTATAAGTTGAGGGTCACTATAAAAATGCTTAAAGATTTTTGAAGTATGTACTAAGGGTTTATATATGACACCAAATAATTTGTAATTGAGGTGCAGTTAGATTGATACTGATTGATTTTATTACTCCGGCTTCTATTTATGTGGCACTTTTTGGGTTTCGAGAGTTTTTCTCTGAATGTGATTTTTCTCATATACGTTTTAATTTTTTTGAGTTGTTAATTATTGTGTCTTATAGTACTTCGTATGTAGTTTCCAAATATATGAGTTTTATTAAAAAAAAAAATAAAGATTCAATTTTCGAATTCACGGTCAAAATTAAGAAATTTAACTCTTGAAATTCGAACTATGCCACGTAAATTTGGACAGAAGGAGTATTCTTTTCTCCGGTAATTTTTTGGAGATTTTTTATGTTCCTATTTTTTCATAGTGATTGAGCTTACGTTAAGGCGTTTGGTGTGCATCTAATGAATTCAAAGTTCAATCCATTCCGTTTAGCAGAAAGACGGATATTCCTTGCTCGTTATCAAACAATCACTAATTCACAAACTTCATGCAAGGAAAATCGTTTTCATGGAAAACACTTTTTGCTCCGCTTAGCCTTATCCACCTTCTAGGGGTATTTTAGTGATAGGTTATATAGGAACTAGATGATCCTATTTGGTCAAATACCTAGCAACAAATTCCTATGTTCTTTTCATTACGATATTTTTGGACAAGTTTCTCGATAAGAAGCCTAAAAGTTTCCTTCTTGAAGAGATAAATGTGTTGAAAGCGGTCTCTTTCTGATCAATCCGATTCAAGAAAGCCAAAACATGAGATCAATAATCAGTGTTTACAGCTTATCCTTGAAGTTGCAGCTTGACTGTCTCAGGGCTTTGATATTCTTTGATGCAATAAAGGGAAGATTTTTAGGGGCTTAACGAGCGGGATGGATATTGAGGATTCATATAGATGACTTCAATTAGTTTGGATTAAGCTATAGTAGTAGTAGTTGTTGTTGGACCGGGTGGAGAAGAGGGAGGAGGGGGGTATTGGATGAACAAGAAATTTCTTGATGAGCCTCCAACAGTTATACCTATAGCTAATTATTTCTATATGGGCTTGTTTCTTGGATTTACACTCTAATGGAAATTGGAAAACTCACTGTTGCATTTGGCTGGATATATGTTTAATCTGATTGCGAAGCATTCGGCTAATGCTGGTTCATTGTCATAGGTCCAATCGGTTTTTCAACTTTTGGGTGGATATGAGTATTCTCCAGGCATGCAAGCTGTAGGTTTATCGAGTGCAAACCAGAAGGTATCCTTCACTATGCAAGTTTCTTCTTTTGGTTTGCATCTGCATCGTTGTAATATTTGGCTGCCTTTTGCCTTAGGACTATGTGGACTATCCGGTGCACTGTGCAGATCCAAAAAGACGTGAATCCCTCATTAGATTTTATCAAAAGAGGGAAAAGAGATGCTATGGAAATAAAATCAGATATGATGTCCGCCAAGAAGCCGCGTTCAAGTAAATTGAATTTACTGCCTAAATGGATATTATGTCTCCACTTTTTTGTTTCAATAAGAGCAGAAGTTTTAATAGTCCAATGAACTTATGCACACGCTTGGTCTATGAAGTTAAGCTCTATCAGGACCGGTCAAATTTTATCAACAAAACCAAAAGTTTTTACCACTGATGATAAGTGAGGTCAAAATTTTAATTTGCAATCACACTTGCAATTCAAAGCTTTGCATATAAAATACATGGCTTGAGCTGGATAAGTTTGTTCTGTTCACCTCCATGACATGATGAAACCATTATATTACTAAATTAGTCTCCAAGAAACCATTATTTCTAAATATGTCCCCTTTTCCTTGTGTTTATAGGCGAGTGTTCTTGTGCTATTTTCCTTATTTCTCATATTTTCTTATTGGCAAACCATGATTCTGTCTTTGCTCCTAATTTGGATGGAAAATAATTAGTGATGTATTTCTCATTCAGTTTCCTGTAGCACACAACTATATGATTATTGTCAAATTCTGACGCTTAGAAACTTTTTCATCCATACTTTTTCTCTCTTGATTTGATTGAGGAAAATAAATAATCAAGAAGATAGTTTTGCCTGATTCAGTTAAGTAGGGATGTCCATCTCGAGCCAAAACTATTTGAACTGGCAATTTAATATGCTGGGAAACAGAGTGTATTGATTGTGTAGATGTACTATTTTCAAAATAGTCATATCGTTGTCAAGAATATAGCTTTAGAAAGTTGATTCTGACAACTCCCGATGATTATGAGTTTTTAGTATAAAAAATGATGTGCAAGAATTTCATTGTTCTAAGAAGTGAAATGCTGCAATACGAGGCAAAACATTTCCTAAATGACAATAGCTCTTGCACGCGCGCGCACACATATCTGCCACCTTCCACAGTTTCTTGTCCTTGTTTTAGCAGGTTCTGGAATGTTAACAAAATGAATGGAAGGTTTAACAACTGTTCTACCATTTCAGTTTTTGATTTTCTTCTGCTTAATATTCACATTTATAAATAATCAGGATGAAGCGCAAGAATGGACGATTTGTTCTAAAAGGTTTGACTGAACCAAAACAGGACGACAACCCGCCAGAAGAAACTTGGTATGTTTTGGAATATGAACAAGAGTTCTGTTTTTTTTCTTCAAGAATAATCTCCTCTAAAAATTAATGGATGTGTATGGTTTGGTTAGTGTTTAACTACTTCTGTATGCAAGAAACAATGGGTTGATGTTGGGTGCATTATTTTGCAATCGATAAGTCTGCTCTTAAGCAATGTTCTGGCTTCTTATTTTCTAACTTTCACTTTTCTAGCAGTATATTTCTCTTCTTGATTTTGATGTTTAGTTGTTTACCCAAAACATTAGTGTCTCTGCCAATGGTAACTTTATCTCTCACTCTCTTTCTCATTTCTTAGGTGCAGCCATTGCAGAACTAGTTCAAAGAACACCCCTATGATGAGGCGTGGTCCTTCTGGCCCAAGGACTCTTTGCAATGCATGTGGCCTCACTTGGGCAAATAAGGTTGGCATGTCCAGCATCAATTGTTTACTAAGGGCTTCCTTCTTCATTTAAATGTTCTCTTCTCTTTAAGATGTGTTTTCCCTTGATAATTGTCACCTATATGCATCTGAACAACCAGACATCACGTTAAATTACTTGAATTTGGTCTATATGGATTTGATTATGTTTCTTTTTTAACCGAGGGTCTATCGGAAACAACCTCTCTACCCATAAAAGTAGTGGTAAGGTCTGCGTACATCCTACCATCCCCAGACCCCATTTGTGGGATAAAATGGTGTCCATACATGGTAGGACTAGGAACTACAAAGTGACTTGTCTTCCAAATACCAAGTCTGAAAGTCTAATAAATCAAATATTGCAATGCATGCATATGCAAATTACTGTTACAAATTACCATATACTGTTTGCAACATTATTAGATTTTACTTTCAACAGCCTTTCGTATCTTTGATAGTTGATACACGGCTCCTCTAGCATTCTTTGGAACAATTTCTTGTTAGGCAGAAAATAGTTGCAAACTATTGGTTCCTCACTTCTTGTTATATGGCTCCGTAGGGGATAATGAGGAATCTCTATAGGGCATCGTATGACAATTCTCTGCTCACAGAACTAGAGGTAATTGGTATATTGGTTGCTGAATAGCAGTCCTACTTTGGTGTAAGAATTGGATCTTTCTAAAGCTGTTTCGCATTGCCTACTTCTTAATCCATGTAGGATGAAGAACATAGCAACTCTAACAGCGGAGCTCCTCCATGTTCCGTCTCTTATCAAGTTTCTTCGTCAGCCTGCCAGTGAATCCTCAGTCCTGCCAGCTCGACAAAGACATTGATGCCTTAGAAAGAGAGCCATACTATATCAACATGTCTTCTTCTCATCCGACTTAAAGATTTCATACTTATTACAGGTATATTTCATCACTAAAACTCTCTAAACAGCTTGGTGATACAGTCGAGAACTTTCACATATTTTGTTTCCTTTCTTTTGAAGTTTATATTGACAGATGAACAACAGCTTAGCTATTTGTTTGTGAAAGCAAAGGATCTCTGACGCACATTTAATTACCAGTGTTACTTGAAGTTCAATAGTGATTTGCTGTTGCTGGCATCAATACCTGTTACATTAAGCAGTATTTTCATGTTAGAATTAGATCTTGTTACATATGCTGCATTTATCTAGATTAAGCTTCTTATTAACTTTACCAAACAGGTTTGAACCTTTGGTATATCGAACTTTGCCTCTTTGGCTAACCATAAATTCATTATGCAGTTACTAACTAGTTAAGAAGAATGATCATGTTATCTGTACTTTGGAAATGAAACAATTTTATTTTTATTTTCTACTGTGTCTCTTCATCAGATAACTTTGTTTATTTCCTTTCATTTTTAATTTTTGGACCTTCATGTGTAGAGTGAAGTTACAACTGCAGTTTACTTATATAGAGCTTTTTTGCTGTGATGTATTAGAAACAATTGGGTTAGAACCTGAACTTATTTAGAATCCGAAAAACACATATTGTCAAATCATTTTTTATCTTGTCAAAATATATACAAGTCGGGATTAGAAACTGAACCTGCGGTTACAGTTTCATCTTGTATCACGTAAATAGATTGAAAAATATTCACACTCCATGTTTACTCTAAATTTAGTTAATTCAATCTAGCTGGAGCATTTATCACAATTTGAGCTGACTTAGGACTTAGGTTTGTTTTTCCCTCTTGATTATGAATCTTCATTATGAATTTAAACGTGTTTTATTCTAAAATTTGAAATTTCTTATAGTTTTACAAATTGCTTTTGTGGGGCGGATTTTCCTTCTAAGGCACTGGTCTTTAATTTTTGACCCTCAAATTTGGAATCTTTAATTTGTGTCCTTCACTCAAAAATACCTTGAGATTCCGAGTTCGAACTCCTGCTCAAGCAAAAATTAAAAATAAATTCGCAAAGTTGAGTTTGTATTCGCAAGACAGAGTTTGCCTTATGCCTGAAGGCAAACTCTGACTGCCTTAAGGTAGAGTTTGCTACCTTAACGCAAACTCTGCCGGATAAGGCATAGTTTAAAGACAAACTCTGCCTTGTGAACTTCAAATTATGCCTTACAATTCTTTTAGTTTTTAACTGAGCTGGAGTTCAAATCCGAAACTCAGGGGTTTTAGGGGAAGGGAAAAAAATTAAAGACCACCTTGGCATTCTTGCTAGTACTACAAATTGTAAGTGATAGTAGTATATCTTTTTTAGATTTCCCTTCAAATTAATTTTTGCCCTTCATTTTCGTGGTCTTTAATTTTTGTCCTTGCTATTTATTTTATGAAAATATCCATGTCTACTTCATAAGGCATAATCTCTATAATATTTTTCTCTTCAAAAACTAAAATTGTCACGCGCGACATAAATTATGTAGAAATTAAGTTATGCGACATAGTTTTATAATAATTTTTAGATTATGTTGAATGTTGGAAATTATGCCTTATCCGGCATAGTTTTGTGGATGTTATGGTATATATGTTGAAGTTAAATGCTAATATGCCGTCGAAATATGAAATTATGTCTTTTTCATATTATGTTGAGTGTTAAAAATTATGTCTTATCCCGACATAATTTGTGGGTTGTTTATGATACATATGTCTAAAATAAACACTAATTATGTCTTGCAAAATTCTAATTATGTCGCGCCTAGAAATAATAAAGAGCAAAAATTAAAGAACACAAATTTAAAGGACAAAAATTAAAAACCACCCCAAAATAGGACATTTGTGCGAATGACCCGTAGTATATTAACATGACGTTGAAAAGTAATCGAGCCTATGTCATAATACATGGCAGTGGAGGTTTGTGTTCTCTGAGCCCATGCTTTTTTAAAAATTAAGTAAATATACATTACCATCACATGCAAAATGAATCGTATTAAATAGTCAAAGTTATTTTAAGTGAAAAAACGTGATTTATGACACACTTCATTAATTAATTAGTTTGGTATGGATAATGCTTTTTAAATAATAGAGCTTGTTGAGTTCGAACTTCGAATTCAACAAAAAATCATTCTAATCTTTCTACTTTTTTTCCACTTTTATTTACTAGTGCATCCATCCACATACATGATGTTGCGTATGCATCAAGAGGGGTACTTCAGGCTTGAGGAGGAATACCATTCCGTTCATAGTATTAATTAACAGAAGTTAAGAGAATTATCAATTGAGTCCCTTTGAGTTTTAATTAATAGTTTAGATTATTACACTTTAGTCTCTAAGATTTGCCTAGCTCAGCAGATCCGGTCCTCTGCCAATACGATTATGGTGGCAGCATTCTTGTTTGGATTTTAGTACAGTGGAAACATAAAGATAAAAGAATTAACTAAGTATCAAATCGACCAAATTGAACAAATGATAGGTCAAGATCATGTACACGTCATATCTGTCCAAGTTCTATATATTTGTATTTTCCTCCTTTCGTTGAATCACCAATCAAAATATATCTTTTAGCTATAGACTAGTTATAGTAAGCTTTCCTTTTTTCATTGTTCTTGCTTGTTCTTCAAGCTC
The DNA here is from genome assembly GCA_034509755.1 of Anisodus tanguticus. Taxonomy (NCBI): domain Eukaryota; kingdom Viridiplantae; phylum Streptophyta; class Magnoliopsida; order Solanales; family Solanaceae; genus Anisodus; species Anisodus tanguticus. The sequence goes on along the minus strand of CM067553.1, from coordinate 8,916,353 downwards.
ATAATACATATCAAAGTTGATACCCAACATTTGGTATCAGAGCAGTGATCCTCGCACTATGGTAATATCTTCCGAATTTAAAATCATCTCAGATGTTCTAGCTAGAATCTTAGCTAATATTACAATGAGTCAAGATCAAATGGAAGAAGCTAGGGATAAATCTATGGAATGGCTAGGGGAAACCATGGCGTCAAAAGGCAATGAGAAGGAGAAAGTTGTTGCTTTTGAAGACTACTCTCCCACATCTGGACCTTTTGATATGACCCGAGCGAGCTCAAGACCATTCACTCGTGGCCAAGCAAGGGAGCTCCAAGAATTACAATCCATGTTCACGACAAGTGGAGCGTTGGAAGAGCTTGAAGATAATATCTCACGAGTGTATAATATTTGGATGATAGCTTGGGAGGATATTCAAGAAGAAGAAGATACAAGAGAAGGAGTCACTTCACAAAGTGGCTAAAGAAGAACACATGTGGCGTTATTTGTGCAAATGCCACTCTTGGGTCTTTGTTGTAATAGACATAACTATAAATAGTTGCCTTAGTTTCATTTGATAGGGGAATTTTTTGGATGACAATTAATACATTCATTAGAATTCTACTTAGGCATATAATTAGTGTTAATTAGTGATACGCTTAGTTAGAGTGTAATTTCTTTGTTGTTGGAGAACACTTCCATGAACATGTTCACTTGTGGAAATCATTTATAGTGTAGGTTCTTTAGTTGAATTTAATTGAAGGAGATCTTGAGTTTAATATACTCTTGGTTGCCTTTGATTTCCATTATTGAGTTTCACTCTTATCTTTTTTTCCTTGCAATTTTAATTTCAAATCTAGTCTTGGTTATTGTTATTACAAAATCCAAAAAAAATAAATTGAAATCCCCAAAAAAAAAAACACCGAAAATTTGTTGTTATTTTGGTGAATTTAAGGCCAAATTTGAGTTCCTTGATATAAAAACACCTTAGCTTTCAAATTTCGTGGCATTTAAAGTTGTATTGAAGATTCTACCATTGAAGGACCTTGAAGGTTTGAAACTTGAAGATGGGTTTTGGTGGAAGAAGGTGATTTTAGCTTCAAGAGTTATTGGGTTTTGTTCTACCAATCAAGATGAGCTTAGAATTAAAATTTGGTGCAATTTGGAGTTGATTTGAAGGTGTTTGGAAATTTGGTGTTCTTGAAGAACTTCAAATCTTCGTAGAGAAGAAGACCCAAAAGAGGTGTGTTTGATCCAAAAGTCTTCAAGTCAAAGGTTGAAAAGTGTTTGTGGGCCCAAAGTAAAAAAAAAAAGAAAGGAAAAATCAGTTCGAAAATCTAATTTTCAAAAAAAAAATCACGTCAGCCACGCTCCTGCAGGGCGCGCGACAGCCAACTTCAGAGGCTGTTTTTGCTCTGTTTTCAGCCCTATTTTGGGCATTTTTACCCGATTTTCGCCCAAATTTCTTCCGATTTGATTTCTTATTCTATTCTTAATACTTTAATACTTATAATTAATTTAAAACAAGTAATTAAACATACTTGTTTTCTAATTAATTCTTGAATTTCATCAAAAAAAATTCAAATTTTCCAATTTTTTCCTAAGTATTGAAATTCAATTTTTCTTCTTTCCTTCTCATTTCTTTAGTTTTAGAAGCTAGTTAACAATTAGTAATTATTCTTACTTGATTGTTAACTAGCTCTTGAGTCCGAGCTTTCATTTCATGCCAATTTCTTTTGTGCTTTTTTCTCTATTTTCGTTGAAACTTCATTGGCTCCGTCCGTTAGATTTGAGTCGTACGTCTTTCTATCTAACAAGAATCCATTCTTCCACAAGGCTTAGCATACGTGTGAGATTGATTGGATTAAAGGTTCTTCACCAACATTGGAAGAACACTAGAGTGAAGTGAGACTTGAGCGAAAATACGAGTGACGTGAGGAACTCTTGCTCTAACTTGTTTGTTGAGTTTTGTAGGTACAATGACGAATTCCGGAAGCCATTCTCATAATGGAGAGGATCCGTTGTCCCATATACTTCGTGAATTGAATAGGTTGAGTATGGCGATAGGAGGTATGACAGAACGAATAGGTAGTGTGGAAAATAGGTTGGTGAATGTTAAAAATGCTAGTCGAGTGGGCACTCCCCAGTCGAACATTGATGTCGAATCAAGTAAGGGTCTTAACACGTCACTTATTCTTACCCCGGGGCAAGTACAATAGTTTCTCCATCCCCAAACTCACTCCACACCTTCTCCATATATCCTCCCACCAACTATCCCAAACACCACTACTCGAGGTCCTATGAGACCAACCAATCCTCAAACACATCCATATTTATATCGGCCACCCCAAGAGGAACCAATACCCCACATGACCCTGAGAGTCACTCCACAAAATATTCCCCACACCCCAATGCATGCGCCACCACAAGATTTCCACTCGGAGCCACAAATGCATTTTCAAAACCCCCTATTTGATGAAGGCGTTGAGGAGGTTGATATGGAGAGATGGTGGGATGAGCCTAGATACGGAGGGAGACATAAGAATGATGGCCATAGGGGACGAGGGAGACGAGAAGGTATGGGTAGGCCCTATGTTCAATAAGAGAGGGGTAGATGGCAAGGTCACGATGACCGGGCAAGATAACAGGGCTATGAAGATAGGGGAGTCCAAGATCGCAATTTGAATACCATTAAAGTGGAACTTCCAAAGTTAAAGGGAGGTAGTGATCCGGAAGAATTCTTGAAATGGAGGTTACAAAGCGAGCGAATATTCCTCACCAACAACATATTAGATGCTTTGAAGCCGAAGTATGCCCTCACTCAATTAGAGGGATATGCATCCACTTGATGGGAATCCAAGAGGCTTGAACGAGCTCAACGATGCCTATTTGATATTCCAACTTGGCAAGAGTTGATTAAGCTCATGGAAGCAAGGTATGTGACACCCGACTATTATCAAGGCGTTCTTAAGAGGGTGTACATGTTGAGACAAGGTAGTAAGAGTGTAGAAGAATACTTCGATGAGTTTGAGAACTTAAGGTTGAAATCTAAAATTGAAGAGCACTTGAACTACACGGTGACCCGATTTGTGGCCAATTTGAATAATGAAATCTCCAAACCTATGAGGCTTCAATCCTGTACCACTCTTGAACGCATTTCATGACGCAACTAAGGTTGAAATGGACTTGAAAGCGGAGAAATCTTACAAGGCTAAGAATATCTCATCCTCATTATGGAGCAAAGGCAAAGATAAGTGGGAGAAGCTCAAGACCACTACTTCAGCTCTCCAAGCCAAGTTCGACTACAAACCTAAGAGCGAAGATAAGGCTAGAGGAGGTAACAATGCTAAAACTAACTTTCCTCATATTTCTACCATTTAATATTTTAAATGCCAAGGTAGAGGCCACACTGCAAGTGAATGTCCTAATAGGAGATCAATTGTGGCCATGCTTGATGGTTATCGAACCGATGAAGAGGAGGAATGTGGTGAGGAGGGTGGTGATGGTGAACCTAAAGATGAGTATGATGGAGGATTTGAAGAGGAGGATGATGAGCGACACTTAGAGGAGAATATTAATTTGTCATGTGTGTTGCGAAGGATCATGAGTGCAATGAATATGGAGGAACTGTATCAACGGGAAAATTATTCCATACTCAATGCAAAATCCTAAATAAGGTGTATTCCTTGATAATTTATGGCAGTAGTTGCACAAATATGGTGAGCACAACATTGGTTAACCATATGAAGTTTCCCACAAGGAAACATCCTAGCCCATACAAGCTTCAATGGTTCAATGATTGTGGAGAAGTGAGGGTCACCAAGTAGGTTGTACTGAAAATTAGCATTGGCAAGTACCAAGATGAAGTCTTATGTGATGTAGTGCCAATGCAAGCTTGTCATATGTTGCTCGGGAGGCCATGGCAATTTGATAGGGATGCGCAACATAGTGGAAGATCTAATAAGTATTCATTTGTCTTTGAGGGAAGAAAATATATTCTCACCCCATTGACACCTTACCAAGTGAGTGAAGACTATAGAATCATGAAAGAGCTTCGAGAGAGGGGTCAAAATGAGGAGATTGAGAAAGAGTCTTTACGTAGCCAAGAGGGACAAGGGGTAACAAAGGGGAAAGTTAAGATGTGTACACTTGCCAAACCAAACAATTGTTTGAAATGAGTTGATGAAGGGCATTTTATGGTGTGCCTTGTCAACAAAGATCTCTTGTTACATACTAACCAAGATACTAGCACTTTGCCTAGTATTGTTTCTTCTCTTTTGCAAGAATATGACGGCTTATTTTCAGAGGAGATGCCTAAAGGATTGCCTCCATTGAGGGGTATTGAACATCAAATCAATTTTGTACCGGGTTCTTAAATCCCCAACAAACTGGCATATAAGAGCAATCCGGAAGAAACTAAAAAATTGCAAAGGCAAGTCGAAGAGCTACTTGACAAAGGGCTAGTGAATGAGAGCCTTAGCCCATGTGCCATGCCCGTGATACTTGTTCCCAAGAAATATGGCACTTGGAGGATGTGCATCGATTGTAGAGCTGTTAACAAAATAACGGTGAAGTATCGACATCCTATCCCGAGACTTGATGATATGTTGGGTGAGCTATGTGGCTCAAGTGTGTTCTCTAAAATTGATCTTCGAAGTGGATACCACCAAATTCGCATGCACCCCGGTGATGAGTGGAAGACGCCCTTCAAAACCAAGTTTGGGCTATATGAGTGGTTTGTTATGCCATTTGTTCTCACCAATGTGCCTAGCACTTTCATGAGGTTGATGAACCATGTGTTGAAGCCTTTCATCAATAAGTTTGTCATCGTTTATTTTGATGACATTCTTATCTATAGAAAGACTATTGAGGATCATGTGTGTCATTTGAGGCAAGTTTTTAATGTCTTGTTGTGTGAGAGGTTGTATGCTAATCTCAAGAAATGCTCATTTTGTGTTGACCGGGTGATATTATTGGATTTTGTGGTAAGTGTGAATGGCGTGGAGGTTGATGAAGAGAAGGCCGCATCCATTAGAACTTGGCCCACTCCTAAAAATGCAGCCGATGTAAGGAGTTTCCATGGGTTGGCAAGTTTCTATAGGAGATTTGTGAAGGCATTTAGTACCATTCCCGCTCCTTTAACCGAATTGATCAAGAAAGATATACCTTTTGTATGGGGAGATGAGCAAGAGAAGGCATTTCAAGAGTTGAAGGCGAAATTAAGTATTTTCCCATTATTACAATTGCCGGATTTCGAGAAGACATTTGAGATTGAATGTGACGCTTCGGATATTGGCATTGGTGGAGTCTTGATGCAAGAAGGGAAGCCGTTGGCCTACTTTAGTAAAAAGTTAAAAGGGGCTTCTTTGAACTACTCTACCTATGACAAAGAGTTGTATGCACTAGTGAGGGTGTTTGCTCATTGGCAACACTATTTATGGCATAAGGAGTTTGTGATCCGTTCGGATCATGAATCCTTGAGACACTTGAATGGTCAATCTAAGCTCAACAAGAGGCATGCAAAATTGGTGGAATTTATTGAGTCTTTTCCTTATGTGATCACCTACAAGCGGGAAAAGGAGAACGTTGTGGCGGATTCTTTGTCTAGGAGATTTGTGTTGTTGAATGTCATGACTTCTAAAATAATGGGATTTGAAAGTTTGAAGGAGTTCTATTTCAATGACCCCGGTTTCAATGTGGTTTATGAAGAGTTATTCCAAGAAAAGAGGGTTGATCGGTTCCAATTAATTGATGGGTTCTTGTTCAAAAATGGTAGAGTATGTGTTCCCAAAAGCTCATGGAGGAAACTTTTCGTGAAGGAAGCACATAGTAGAGGCATGATGGGTCACTTTGGAGTTGCCAAAACTCTTGACATCCTCAAGGAGCAATTCTATTGGCCCAAGATGAGACATGACGTGGAGACGTTTTATGGGCAATGCCTAGAGTGCAAGCAAGCCAAGTCCAAGACTCACCCTCAAGGTATGCATACCCCTCTTCCTACTCCTAACATCCCTTGGGTAGACATTTCTATGGATTTTGTTTTGGGTCTACCAAGGACCAAAATGGATCATGATAGTATTTTTGTGGTAGTGGATAGATTTTCAAAAATGTCCCATTTCATACTATGTCACAAGTGTGATGATGCATCTCATGTGGCATCTTTGTTTGTTATTCATATTCTTAAATTGCATGGGGTACCTCGCACTATTGTCAGTGATAGAGATTCCAAATTCCTTAATCATTTTTGGAAGAGTCTATGGGGTGCACTTGGCACCAAGCTCATGTTCTCTACTTCTTGTCACCCTCAAACGGATGGACAAACCAAAGTAGTGAATAGGACTCTTGGGAGCATGCTTAGGTGTGTGGTTAGAGGAAGACCAACTTCATGGGAGGACCATTTACCTTTGATGGAATTTGCATATAATAGATCTCTCCACTCCTCTATTGGCATGACTCCATTTGAAGTTTGCTATGGTTTTAATCATTTGTTTCCCTTAACCTTAACATCTTTGTCTAGTGATGTTGTTATGAGTTTAGATACAAAACAAAGGGCAATCGAAATGGTGAAGATTCATGCTAAAGTGAAGGAACACATAGAGAAGATCAACAAAAGAGTGGCCAAAAGACAAAACAAAGGCCGAAAGAGAGTGAACTTCCAATCGGATGATTGGGTTTGGGTTCACTTTCGAAAGGAGAGGTTTCCCCAATTGAGGAAGGGCAAGTTGTGTCCAAGAGGAGATGGGCCGTTCAAAGTCCTTGAGAAGAGCAATGACAATGCCTACAAGATTGACTTACTAAGTGAGTACAATGTCCATATTGTTTTCAATGTAAGTGATCTATCTTCTTGTGTTGTAGGTGAACCTTTAGATTCGAGGACGAATCATTTCCAAGAAGGGGAGGATGATATGACCCGAGCGAGCTCAAGACCATTCACTCGTGGCCAAGCAAGGGAGCTCCAAGAATTACAATTTATGTTGATGACGACAGGAGCGTTGGAAGAGCTTGGAGAGAATATTTCACGAGTGTATAATATTTAGATGATAGATTGGGAGGATATTCAAGAAGAAGAAGATACAAGAGAAGGAGTCACTTCACAAAGTGGCTAAAGAAGAACTCATGTATTTGTGCAAAGGCCACTTTTGGACCTTTGTTGTAATAGGCATAACTATAAATAGTTGCCTTAGTTTTATTTGATAGAGGAGTTTTTTGGATGACAATTAATACCTTCATTAGAATTCTACTTAGGCATATAATTAGTGTTAATTAGTGATATACTTAGTTAGAGTGTAATTTCTTTGTTGTTGGAGAACACTTCCATGATTTCTCACATGAACATGTTCACTTGTGGAAATCATCTATAGTGTAGGTGCTTTAGTTGAATTTAATTGAAGGAGATCTTGGGTTTAATATACCCTTGGTTGCCTTTGATTTCAATTATTGTGTCTCACTCTTATCTTTCTTTCCTTGCAATTTTAATTTCAAGTCTATCCTTGTTTTGTATTTTGAGTTTCTTAGGGTTTCCAATTAGGATCTTATCACCCTTTGGTTTCATGGGACACACACCTGGTTCATCTGGTCATGCTGGTTTCAACCCAAATGGTATTTCAGTTGGTAACACATCATGACCTCCTTCTAGTATTCAACCTAATACACACATTCCATGCTTCAATCTTGCTCAAATAACACAAAATATATTATCAAAAGTAGGTAAATTTGATTTTCCCATATTTGATGGTACCGAGTTAAAAGGATGGTTATTTAAAATAGAACAATTATTTTCTATGGATAATATTCCCCATTCTCAGAGAGTTAAACTAGTATCTATTCATTTTGATGTAGTTGCCATCGAATGGCATCAAGCTTATCTCAAAAGTAGAGCTCAACTAGCCCCTCCTAGTTGGGATGAGTACTTGTATGCTATTATTGACAGATTTGGGGAAGATTATTATGATCCAATGTCTGATATTAATCTTTTAAACCAAAATGGTGATATTAAGGAGTACCAAAACAAGTGTGACAGGGTTATGGCTAGAGTGTGCTCCACTGAAAATGCTGTAAGTTGTTTCATAACTGGTCTAAGACCAGAGATTAGAGACACGGTCAAGGCACACAGACCCTACTTTTTACCCTATAGTTTGAAATTGATTCTAAAAGAACCAGCTAGTTTGCTAGAAACAAAGGGAAAAGACTAACCCCTGCTGAGCTTAATGAAAAAAAGGCTTAAGGGTTTATGTTATTTCTGTGATAAAAAGTTATTCCCGGGGTATAAGTGCAAAAACACCAAACTGTTATATTTACTAGAGCTAGAAGACGGGGGAGATATGATAGAAATTGAGTATGAAAACCAAAATCAACCCCAACAACTATGTATGATTGAAGCGGGGGTGAAAGGGGTGAAATTACACTAGTAGAGGAACATCTACAGCCAAATGCTTCAGGAGTACAGACTGAAGAGCAATGCACAATTTCCTTTAATGCCTTAAATGGTATCTCTGATTATCAGACCCTGAGGATAACTTATTATACAGAACAAATTCCCATCAATGTGCTCATTGATTCAGGGAGTACTCGCAATTTTATTGACTCTAAGATTGTGAAGGGATGGGCATCTTAACTCAAGACTGTGGGCTCTCAATCTGTTAAGGTTGCTGATGGAAGTGCAGTAGCTACTGAGCACTTGTGTCAAAGTTTTAAGTGGTTAATGGGGGATACCACTTTTACTTCTGATATGTGGGTGCTACCATTAGAGGCTTGTGATGTTGTCTTGGGTATATAGTGATTACTAACTCTTGGAGATATTATCATGAACTTAAGAAATCTAACTATGAAGTTTATATATGAAGGTGTGAGTCATGCCTTGAAGGGTCAGACCACCACTATTAAAACAATGGATACAAGGACTCTAAACAAGATGGTCAAGTGTGATGCTCAATTATTTATGCTCATGGTGGTTCCTACTGATGAATGGGAGGATAATTTAAGCAATACTCAGGAAATTAGAATTTAACAGCTAGGGATGGCAACGGATCGGATCTGGACCGGATCCTACTAGATCCAGATTCAGATCCATTTTTCATACCTGAATCCAGATCCACATGTAAATTCTTTTGCCTTGCTAAGAATGTAACCTTGCTAAGAATTTTTTTGAACTGATAAACGATTTTTACTTAGTTAACAGTTTACTGTGTTTCAATTTTGAAATGTTCATATGAGATATTTTGTTCGTTGTCTCATTTTGATTGTGAGCTATTAATTGAAAATGTTGGACAATACAATAGTTGTGGAAAATGTTGACTAGTATTTTCACAATACAGAACTTGCATGTGCTTGGAATCTTCACAAATGAAGTGAATATAATTCTAACTACTTGTCTTTGGAGATGTTAGTCATTCACTAATATAACATTGATTTTATTATCGAAGTTACCTCTTTATTTTTTAGTTTTTGAGTTAACGCGGGGATAAAATAAACTTGTTTTGAGAATTAAACTTGCAAGTATGTGCTTAGAAATTTTAAGAAAATACTTATAAAATTACATTCTAGGTTATGAATATATTTAATAAAAAACAGATCCACGGGTCGGATTTGAATCGGATACGGATCTCAATTATAATAGCCAGATCCGATCCGGATCCGTCGGGTCCAAATTTTGAAGATCCATATCCTATAAAATAGATCTGAATCCACCGGATCCAGTATCCACTGCCATCTCTATCAACAGCTACTTGAAGAGTATGAGTTGTTGCTTTCTGAACCAACTAGTTTTCCACCAAATAAGGGCCCTTTTGACCACAAGATTGTCCTAAAAATGATGCAAACCCTGTTAATATTAGACCCTATAGGTACTCATCAGCACACAAGGATGTCATTGAAGGTTTGATGGAGGAAATGTTGGAACAAGGCATTATTCAGCCAGTTCTAGTCCTTATGCCAGTCCGGTTGTATTGGTTAACAAAAAAGATAGTTCATAGAGATTGTGTGTTGATTACAGGGCCCTCAGCAAGTTGACCATCAAGGATAAGTTTTCAATACCTGTCATTGATGAGTTTTTGGAAGAATTGGGGGGCTCAAGTATCTATACTAAGTTGGACTTGAGATTTGGCTACCATCAGACCAGAGTGAGTGATGCAGATGTTGTCAAAACTGTTTTCAGAACTCACTCTGGCCATTTTGAATATTTAGTGGTGTCCTTTGGACTCACTAATTCCCCTTTTTGTTTTCAAGGGTTAATGAATCACATTTTCAAGGAGCATCTAATAAAATTCATCATAGTTTTCTTTGATGACATCTTGGTGTTTAGTAGAGGAATAGAAGAGCATTTAATCCATCTGAAAGCCACATTTGAGATCTTGATGGAGCATAATTTATTTGTGAGGAAATCTAAGTATTCATTTGGTGCTAGCAAAATTGAGTACCTAGGACATTTTATCTCTGTTGAGGGTGTCTACTGACCCTAAGAAGATTGTTGCTGTACAAAATTGGCCCATCCCAACTAGTATTAAGCAGTTAAGAGGGTTCTTGGGTTTGGCTGTCTACTATAGAGGATTTATTCAAAATTATGGCCTTATAAGCAAGCATCTGACTGACTTACTTAAAAAGGACAATTTTTGTTGGCAAGACAAGGCTACTATAGCTTTTGAACAACTCAATGAGGCCCTCACAACAACATCAGTTCTAGCCTTATCAGAAAGTTCCTTGCAGTTCATTGTAGAAACTGATGCATGTGATTTTGGCATTGGGACAATGCTCATGCAACAAGGGCACCCCATAGCTTACATCAGTAAGGGTCTGTCTCCTAAAAAACTAACCCTCTCTGTGTATGAAAAAAGTTGTTGGCTCTAGTACTAACTATTAGCAAATGGTCCCAATATCTCATGGACATACAACTTTTAGTTAGAACAGACCAAAAATCTTTGAAATATTTGTTGGATAAAAAACTACACACTAAATCTCAATTAAAGTGAATAGCCAAAATCATGCAATATGATTTCATTATAGAATATAATAAAGGAAAGGAGAATACTGCAGCTGATGTTTTATCCAGATTGCCAACCAAGGAATTATATGCTCTCTTGGTTAGTAATACTGGTGATTCTATGTTTCTTAGAGTACTAGGAAGTTGGGAATGAGATCAAGAAGTGCAAGACCTGATCAAGTTGGTTAATGACCATGATGTGAAGGGTTTTTCATTTGTCAACAATCAGCTGAGGAAAAATGGAAGATTGGTTGTAGATGATCAACAACTCAAGAAGGAGATCGTACAGACTTGGCATGATCAACCAATATGGGGTCATTCTGGGATCAATAGAACTTACAAGATAATTGCCTCACTTTTCTACTGGAAGACTATGAATGATGATATAACTGAGCATGTTAAGAGGTGTGACATTTTCCAGAAAAGTAAGTATGACTCCTCTGCTTATTCAAGTTTACTACAGCCCCTGATTATTCCTAACACTGCATGGTCTAGTATTAGCATGAATTTTGTTGAAGGATTGCCTAAGTCTGAAGGGAAATATGTTATTTGAGTGGTTGTTGACAGACTCACTAAGTATTCTCACTTTATTGGGGTCCTTCATCCTTGCTCAACCATGGACATTGCTCAATTATTCTTGGATAATATCTATAAGCTCCATGGAATGCCTGAAAGCATTGTAAGTGACAAAAGATCCAGTGTTCTTGAAAAAGGTTTGGCAAAAAATATTTTTTGCACATGGGGTCACTCTTAGCATCTCAACTACCTACCATCCACAATTAGATGGCCAGACAAAAGTTTTGAATAGGTATTTAGAGACATTTTTGAGGTGTTATTGCTCTGATGATCCTACTGATTGGTTTCTCTACTTGCCCCTAGCAAAATGGTGGTATAACACCACTCACCACTCAGTTATTGAGACTACTCCCTATGAGGCACTATATGGTCAACCATTCCTAATCCATTTGCCCTATGTATCTGGTGATGTTGTGGATGAGCAAGTGGATAGGAGCTTGGTCATGAGAGAACTCAAGCTACTCTACTTAAGTTCCACCTTCTAAGAGCTCAATGGAGAATGACAGCTTATGCTGATAGTCATAGAACTGATAGAAACTTTCAAGTAGGTGATTGGGTATACTTGAAGATTCAACCCTATAGACAACACAACCTATCTAATTCTCAATTCTTTAAACTAACAGGCAAGTACTATGGACCGTATCAAATCTTGCAAAAGGTTGGTCTTGTAGCCTTTAAGTTAGGCTTTCCCTCTCAAGTTTCTTTACATTTTAAATTTCATGTATCACTACTCAAACCATGCCATCAAGTTCCAGAAAACATTAACCATCCGCCTATTTGGACCTTATTAACCCGTATTGCCTGATCCCCAAAGCAATCATAGAGAGAAGGATGATAAAAAAAGGGAACCGAGTTGTACCTCTGATGTTAATACAATGGAATTAACAACAATGAAAGTCAAAAGAAAAAGTTTTCAGATGCCTCATGATCATCTCACTTAGGAAGACTCATGCGCACTCAAGCTTCGATTTCCGGACTTCTTCCTTGAGGACAAGAAAGATTTTTAAGGGGTAAGGAATGTTGTGTATGCATCAAGAGGGGTCCTTTTGGCTTGCGGAGGAATATCATTTCATTCATAGTATTAATTAAAATAAATTTGGAGAATTATCAATTGAGTCCCTAAGAGTCTTAATTGATAGTTGAGATTGTTACACTTTAGTTCTTAAAGTTTGCCTACTTCAGCAGATCCAGTCCTTTGTCAATACGGTTATGGCGGCATCATTCTTGTTTGGATTTTAGATCATGTCATAGCAATCCAAGCTCTATATATTTATATTTTCCTCCTTTTGTTGAATCATCAATCAAAATATATCTTTTAGCTATAGATTAGTTATAGTAAGTTTTCCTTTTTTTAGTGTTCCTGCTTGTTCTTCAAGCTCATAATCCATATCAAAGTTGATACCCAACACATGACCTTAAATTATCATGTAAGTAGTCAATTATTATAGTTTAGCATAGGCTTGGATAACATAGAATATTACTATAATTTCCAGAAAAATCATGAGACCAGACCACTTTCCCCATACCTAATTTAATCATATACTTATCAACTTATGCTTCCAAATCTAATACAAGATTTTCTCCGGATATAATCCTAATTTATTATCCGCTACAAGTGTACAACGTTGATCACCTACACACGCCCCTAGAGCTTCACTGCATCACAGCCACAAAAGGGTCCTTCTAACATTTAGTCAATCAAATTTGCAGCTGAAATCAACTCGAAATTGAACTTACCCTACACCCTGCTGTACTGAATTATAGCTTAATTTAATCAATACTCAGCGTGGATATTCAAAAAATTGCCGAGTAGAGTCTCTTTGAGGAAACACCAATGGCAGAAGCTGTAAATTTGACCGTTTTCAGGGTGTTTTTTGTTAGAAGGACCTTCGTCTCCTTCACACACTTTCTTCGTCATCGTTATTGTCACCATTCTTTGATCTCTCCATTTCTCTGTATCTGAATTTGATCATGAAATTCGAACGAGAAATTCATTGCGAATCAACTTAAGAGTACATATTTTGCGAGTAAACGAAGAAATTCGGAGTTTTTTTTTTTTTTTGGTGAAGAAGCGATATTTATAATGAAATTAGTGTGATTTTTGAAGGACTAGGTTTTCGATTTCATGATGCATATATAGATATAGAGGAGTATAGTATCATGATGGCGGCGAATCCACGGCCACTGCAGGCGCGTCCGTACGAGGATCACGCGCCTCTGCAGTCGATACGGATGGAGGAGGACGACGACGACGTCGAAGAGACTATGGATGAGGCGGAGGATGAAAGTATGAAGGTTTTGAATCACCATCAATATGGAGGAGGAGGTGGTGGTGGAGTTGTGGAAGTTTCTAGAACTAGTGAGCTTACTCTTGCTTTTGAAGGTGAAGTGTATGTTTTCCCTGCAGTAACTCCTGATAAGGTACTTTAGTTTCTATTTTTCGAAAGAAATTTAATTGCTTTTTCTATTTTCTATTTTTGGAACCTTCCATCAAGTTATAGATTCGGTGCTATAATTAATGCTTAATCAGTTATTTTAAGTACATTGTTGTGTGCAAATGTAGTGAGTTTTGAGTCTTGATGGTAACTTCATTTATTTTGTGCTCCGTGAATTTTGCGATAGTTGTAGTACTGCTATTTATTTATTAGTGTAAGTTAGGGAATTGTTGAAGCCGGATTAAATAATGATTTGAGACAAAATTTTAATCTTTACGTCTTGTTTATTTCTATTTACTAAATTTGGATGAATGTGGTGTTTGGCTAGCTTGCACCTTTTTTTTTATGAAGTAAGAAAGCTTTCATTAATAGGCATCAAGAAGATGCAGACAAAATTACAAAAGAAAGAGGAGAGGTAATTGGTCCAATACAAAAAGTTACTCTACAACTAAGGAGCTAACACCTTCCAGGAACTGATCATGGCACATACCTCGACTAACCCACAGAGCAGCCTACCACAGCCCGTGAGCACAACTTTTGCTTGTGAGCTCACCAAGGATAGGGCAGAAGGGTGATCTCACACTAAGTGTTGTATCTAGGATTATTTTTTTTGTATCTAGGATTCAGACCTTGATTCTTGTATGCCTCAACCTCAGCACCGCTTCAGGACATTTTTACGTCTTATTTCCTTTCCAGAACACATTTTGTCTTTAATTTTCTAGTTTAGTTTTCCAAAAAAATTTGCACATGCAAAGCATCCACTGAGAAGGGCTCTTTATGAGGCATCTGAGTTCATTGTTACTTGGTCATCTTCGCTCTTTCTGCTCTGATTCTCTGCTACAAGAGTCATTTTTGTTCGATCTGTGTCACCTGATGCTATGGAGGGTACCACTCTAGTATCCGCGGCAATGTCAAGGAGGGCGAGAGAAGGGGAGCATGTGTCTCTTAAAAGCGGCCTACTAGTGGAAGAAGTCATTTTTATCTTATAAGCAGTAGGTTATTTTCTTTAAGGTATTCAGATCATATTTCTAACGAAATGGTGAGATTGTTTAAGTTTTCCATCCTCCTTTTAGGCCTCATTTGTTTGCATTTAATGGAGGTCTGAATCTTAATCATTCAAATCTTAGGCATTAAGTGCGTTTGTTTTCTAGATCTGAATCTTAATCATTCAGATTCAGCTCATTAAGTACATTTGTTTTCTTTCATTTAAAAGCTCTTAATGGGTCTGAATAGGTCTGAATGAATCAGATCTGTAACAAAGTTTTAACACAATTCAGATTCAAATATATACGGCTTTATTTCTGCCAAATTTCACCCTTCGTCTCTACTTCCGTGCAAATAAAAATCACGCCTAGCTCTCCCTATCAATCTGCAACCAAATTTTTCCCTCTAAACTGGTCAGATTCTACAATCTTTATAAATATATTACTTATTATTTTGTTAAATTAATTAACCTCCTGAACTCTTGCCTTTGTTTCCACTTCAGACTCGAACAGGTAGAAACGATATTAATTATTAATGATGTATTCTTGTATCAGCTCAACAGATAAACTTCATGACCTATACTTTTTGATGGAAGAACATGAGAATTTGTGCAAAATAAAAATAGAACTTTTGTTTAATGCAGGGTAAATCTACATTGAATAAGAATAAGAAAAACAGAGGCATATAATACCTTGAGAATACATATAAATCCTACCGTATGAATAATATAAAATATAATATATAGTTTAGAAGTTCAGTTTATATAATTTGTGACATCCCTGTAGGCTATACTACTAAAACATTTTCTCTATTTGTTTATAAAATATTCATTTATAGCTTCAAAATATTATTTTCTATCAAAAAATAATTTTGTTTTGCTGAAATGTGATTTTTTGTATTATTTTATTGTTATAATGTTTAATTACTAATTTTATTTGATTTTATATTGATTATGTTTAAAAAGATAAATTATGCACATTTAGATATTGAAAACAAACGGTCTTAATCATTCAGTATTCAGATCTAGAGACAACATCTTAATAATCAGATCTGTTCAGATTTAGACATCTTAATCTTAATGCACATCTTAATATTCAGATGTGTATTTAGATTCAGACATCTAAATCTTTCTGAAAACAAATGAGGCCTTAGTCTGTTGGCCCTTGCCAGTCCAACTAAGGAATGGCATAATTTATAGAAATGGTGCCCAACTAACTGTACACTCTACATCCTAGAATAAGTTTGGATGTAGTAACTTGGCTGAGAATGTCCTACTGTGCCCATTTAATAGATATTACTCCAAGAAATATTTCTCGAGAATATAGTTGGGAAATTTCAGTGTCATTACACCTTCTTTCCTGCTATATATAGTTATAAACAGATGCTTCCTGCAATACGTCTCTACTCAGCCTCTCAGATGCCGTAGAAAGAACCAGAAATAGCCGGGAAATCTTGGGGTTTCATTTCTCATAAATGGTGCTTCTCATCCAGGAGGCATCTTTAGTGAATTATGACGGTGTCTCCATCTTACATGGTATGGTATTTTGCTTCAGTTGTCTATGTCATGTAAATCATGGTTCTTTTTCTGTATTTGGACAGAGTTGTTACTGTTGTCAATCATGTGCTGTTGTTGCATTATGACTGGCAAAGCTCTGGAAATTGACTCTGGCTTAGCTTTGGTGAAAACAGGTGCAAGCAGTGCTCTTATTATTGGGGGAATGTGACATTCCTACTGCTGTGCCTACTGTCGAACCTCCATTCGACAACAAGGTATTCTATACTAATACTATAACTTGCACTACATAGTTTGATGATATCTTGGATGACGAGTATAATTTTTTAGGTTGAGGATTTGCCAAAGCAAGCTAATCTTTCGAGAAGATTTGCCTCCTTGGTTAGGTTCCGTGAGAAGCGAAAGGAGAGATGTTTTGACAAGAAAATTAGATACAGTGTCAGGAAAGAGGTTGCTCAAAGGTATGCCTTGTTTCCGTTTTTGGTTTTCTTTGAGATTTTAAACCTGGTAATGATATTTGATAATGTGAAATTGTCACTTATAAATAAATAAGAGATGACATTGGTAATAGAAATTGCTATTAGCACGCTTTATTTTGATATTTTGTTCAACACACTCTTTCATATCCAAGTGTTTGTACCATGTGTACCATGGTATCAATGTCATTTACTGACCAATTTAAGATGATGTTTGTTTGTCCTCAATCTTTCTTCATCTTTGATTTTCTTTAGACTACTTTGATAGAATTCATCTACCCCTCCGTCCCAATTTATGTGATATAGTTTGACTAGGCACGGAGTTTAAGAAAGAAAGGAAGTCTTTTGAAACTTGTGGTCTAAAACAAGCCATAGGTATTTGTGTGGTTGTAAATCATTTCATTAAGGATAAAAGGGAAAATTTTCAGTTAAATTATTTCTAAATATAAAAATGTATTATTCTTTTTGGGACAGACTAAAAAGGAAAGTGTATCACATAAACTGGGAGAGAGGGAGTACTGATAGTATTTGCAGAGACCGGTCCCTGTGATGTCATGCCATCAGTTAAATGCTTGTCTCTTCTCTTACGTTTTGGATTGAGATCCTGCCTGTGTCATTGGTTTCTCATGAAAAGATCTTGCATATATTAGATGTAGTATTCATCCAAATGTAAAATGAAAAGAACAATGATTTTGATCGGAAGTGATAGTTAGTCTTTATGAAAGAGGAAATATGGACTTGGTCGATTTGTTTTGTAAAAGTAGAATTTAAAGAAATTAGATGGTGTCGATTTGTTTCAACGTGAAAGCCAGAGTCTGATTTCTGTTTCTTCATGTTCTGAAGGACTGAAACACAACGCTTTTTTTCCATCCCCCCCCCCCCCCCCCCCCCCCCCACCCCAAAAAAGAAAAAGAAAAAAGCATATTTAGAAATTTAGAGCAACTAGTTTTCTAAATTTAACAAGAAGAAGTTTCTGGTAAAGATATCGAGGTTTTTTTTTTATCAAGAGTACAGATATCGAGGTTTTGAGTAATGAACTTACTTGACGATGTATATTAGGATACATAGGAAGAATGGTCAATTTGCATCTTTGAAATCAAGTTCTGGATCTTCTAGCTGCGACTCAGCCAAGAGTATCCTTGAAGGAGATGTCACACAACATTCTGAAACTGTGTGAGTTTACGCCTTTTCTCACTTTTAGTGATTCAGCCTCTAATAACTGCAACCGCTTCTGCTATAACTGCTAAAGAACAATGCCCTTTTCTGGTTGATTTCTTTTTGGATTATTAGTCCCGGAAAGTGTCACCATTGTGGTGTGAGTGAAAATTGTACGCCTGCAATGCGTCGTGGGCCAGATGGACCGAGGACACTCTGCAATGCATGTGGACTAAAGTGGGCAAACAAGGTATGCAAGACCCTTTTCTTTTTGTGTTTTAATGGTCGTGAAGTTTCCTGATCTTTTGGTTCTTCACATGACACAGTATTCTGCATTCTATTCATCTTTCTGCCTCCCCCTCTCCCACCTCTTCTTGATGCTCCACCTGATGATCATCCTCTGATTTCTTTTGGGAGTGGGAGGTCTAAATAAACCTACTATCACCTATGTTCTGAGTCTGCTTTTTGAAATTGCACCAAGCACCAAATAGATTTGGCTTTGCCTAAGCATGTCAGCTGATTTGTACATTCTATTTCTTTCAATCAATATTTATACATTCTATTTTATTGGATTTAAAATTCTTGCAAGCTTTTAATGGTCCATGTTGTCGGATGTATAGGGAACATTGAGAGATCTAAGCAAGGGAGGGAGGAAAATTTCTGTTGAGCCAAATGAACTGGTATGTTTCATCAGTAAGAATGAAAAATATGCTAGTGGTCTGAAGAACTGTATTCCTCTATGCTTTATATTGTGTCATGTTATTTGGCTGTAGACATGCTGATTTCTCCTTCACCCAAAAAGGACCTCCTGAAAATTTTTCACTCACCCATCCACCTTAGTATTCTTGATACATGAGAAGATTAAAGTTTTGAATTGTCCATGCGGGAGACATCCATGGATGTCACACGTCCAATTTTGACATGGGAACTTCTCCAGTTGGCAGGATGAACATATGTGGAAGCACTTTGTTACAAAATACTCCACCAAGTATGAGCTTAATCATCTCTCAGGCATTTTTTGTTGCATTCAGGGACCTCCTGACAATCCCGTGAAGGCATTTACTGAAGCATCCTTTGATCATTGTGCTTATGTGGAAAAGGTATGCTTTGATCCTGTAAGACAATGTATCAATGATTGGATATTTCCTCATATGTTATATTATAGCGCAACACTTTTTAATAGCTAGGATTGAAATGCTTCCTCATAGGTTATATTGTAGTACACATTAAATTCAAATTGAATAACACCAAAATATAATGATTAAAGGACAGGGTGAACGAGAAAGAATAACAGACTCACTTTATGAGTGCAGCATCAAGAACTTAACAAGTTCGTTTACTTCTAATTCCGTTGAGCTGGTTGCAATAAAAGTTGGACACTGTAGCAGTGTTATTTTCATCGTTATAGTATGTTTTCACCAATTTGTCCAACTGATTTGAAGTTATCATCATTTGTTTTAAATCTCTATTTCGCCAAATGCTCTTGTTAAATCTGTCTATCCTACAGCTAGATGGTCTCTATTTAAATCTTTTTTTTTTTTGAGAAAGGTGATAGTTTCATATAAATATTCAGCACAAAGGCTGTGCTGAAAGCCATCTTTGTAGCTTACAGAAAAAAAAACCAAAAAATCCCAAAGATAAATCTTTGTTCTTACAAAGATTCAATAATGCTTAACAGAGAATGAATGACATTTAGAAAATCTTCTTTACACCAAAAGATGAGGATCCCAGCATAAATACTTTGAATTGAAATAGGAAATTTAATTTTAAAGTTTTTACCTTACGGCAACTTTTACTGTTTTGGTTCAGAATCTATTCAGCTCTGGTAGCAAACTTGCAAATGAGATACCTGTGGGTACCCTTAGTTCTTCCCGTAATCTTGTTGAGCAGGTAAGAGTAGTCCATGATTTCTTCCCCACTATTGCACAGCTTTAATATCAGGGTTCTCCTTAATATTATTCATGAGAGACTATTTAAATCTTTTTAGGCCAAAAGATGTCGGTATAACTGTAGAATGCATTTTGTCACTGAAATTTTCGGTCTGCAGGAAAGGCTAGTTGATTTTGAAAATGCTTCCAAAACTGAGCTTGTCATTCCTGCAAACTTTGACTAGTAAGTTTTGATTACCGTTAGCTGAATAGAGAACCTCTGCCTGCTCTACCATTTTAAACCCTGCACAGGTCACTGCCTGTAAATTGTTGCTGTAACATCCCGATTGAAGTGAACATTTCCTTTTCCGGAGAAACACTACTATTTCAAACTGACCCTGTTAAATTTGGAATGCTGTTGGTGCGAGTGTGAGCTTTGATGCCTGTAAATAGTAAGTAAAGATTATTGGTGCCTAACCAATCCATACAAAGTATGATTAATTGCTTCCTGTACATCATGTACATCATGAGCTAGTCGGAATTCTACATCTTTTTGTTGTATATATATAGTTTGACTCTCTATATTTTAATAGTTTGCTAATATTGGTAAGGTGTCTTTGATTTTCCAACTTCTGTGTGGATGAGCATGTTTCTATCAAAATCCATTTTGTTTGCTTATGGCTTTACTGGGGAACTAAAAGGATCTAATGAATAGTAATATTGGAGTTGAGCTTTTTATAATTCATCAAGGCTTGATTATCCAACGAAGCGGAACATTCTTTCTTCATACCAGTGGAGTGTTAAAACTGAACTTTCAGTGTGCTCGTTTTATTTTTCATTGAACTTCTTTAGCTCATCGGGGAACACATATTCAAACTCCATTAAATGCTGAAAACTTTTTTCTAGGAAGGCATATTCTAACTCTTCTGTGTCTACTGTACATGTGATGTAGTAGCAACTATTGATTACAAAAATCATGGACTCTTACGAGTCCTAATTACGTCGTTTGTGTTGGGTGCTATAATGAGTTAAAAAGAAGAAAAAATGAATGCGACTAGAGGGACTCATCCGGACCTTTAAGAAGGCAATGAATTAAATGTACACTTGTGCATGTTGTCGCAATTCTGGCCTATACTTATTTTGGAACAAAATGTAGGCAATTCACACTATCAGCAAATCCTAATCGATTGGAATGTTACATATAACCAAGGATTGCTCCAATCCTGGTAAGGGAAATATTTACTTGAGTTAATTCCTTGATTGGTCATCAAACTTAAGAAAATAACTTGCCAAAATCCACTATTTTGGGGACAACAAAGTCACTCAACTATCCATATTTGACTCAAAACATTAAAAAAATATTGATTTGCTATGCCATATCTTATTAAAATCCTGTTTTTAAGAAAAAAACAATAATGTAACTCAGTTCCTTATACTCATTCAATCCACCTGATAAGAAAATGGGTGTACTTATTTGTGTCAGCATAGCAAACGGGAACCCACGTTAAAGGGAAGTCTGACACAATTCTCTCTGTATAACAAGGACATGAGAACCAGAAGTGAGCAAGATTGTGTGGTACAATTAGGTTTGAAGTTTATGTATAGATATATGCATTCAAATTTCCTTAGCATGTTTCTGAATTTATTTCAACTTGTACATCCTACGTCTGCACGACGACACCCAACAGTATACCAGTGACATAAATTTATAGTCCTGGGTTCCGGCAAATTGGGACGTACATGCATGTTGAAAATATCAAATTGCTAATATATCCATGTCCTATTTAAATTCGGGCAACTCCACAGTTTTTTTTTACCTAACTGCTTCAGGATAATTCGAGTCCTGGTGGGAGTAAAAATATTAAGCCGCATGTTCAGTTCCCCCACTTATTAATGCATACACGCCTGCCACTGCTCTCCAGAAACTAGGGTTCTTCAACTACGAAAATGGAAATTGAAGTTGAGCATTATGCTGTTTTGGATTTACCCTCGGGTGAGCAAGGGGCCAAGCTTTCTGCGAGTGACATATCTAAAGCTTATAAAAAGAAAGCATTAGTGTTGCATCCAGACAAGAGGCCAGATGATCCTAATGCTCACTTGAACTTTCAAAAGCTGACAACTTCATACGATATTCTCAAGATGAGAAAGCCATGAAGTTATTTGGTGCTCTACTTCGCGTGAAGCGTCAGAAGATCCAACGCCAATCACAACAAGATTCAAAGCGTAGAAAGATAATGTCAGATCTCGATGCAAGAGAGCGTGCTGCTTTTGCACCTGATGCTCCTCAACGAATTGCTAGAAAACTTAAAGATGAAATTGCTCGAATTCGTGCAATGCACTCAAAGGAAGTGTCTACTTCATAGAAAGAGGCACATACAAGGGCTAAGGAGAGTAGTGTGCCTCTTCAGCCATTCCAACCTCCAATGCCATCTCCATTTTTTAACGCTGGAGAACCTAGTAATCTTGTAATTGCTGGACACCAGAAATTCGAAGACGAAGAATTAGAAAAAATGAGAAAGGCTGCTCAAAAGAAGAAATCCAATGTGGAAGGTTCATCAAGCTCATGATAAGATTTCTAGGTTGCCACAGATGAAGTGGTCTGTTGCTGAGATGTACTTCGTTGATTATGTACAATGAGAATCGCTACTTTGGATAGTGTTCTCTATTTAGATAATCGCTACTTTACGTTTTTAGTCCGATAGAAAGTTTTCTTGATCTTAGTTGAAGGTGACCACGCTAGCAAAAAAAAAAGGGCTTCAGTTTTGGCCCCCCTGAAATTATCATGGAGTATTATTCTAATCTGCCATTGGTAACATGATTCTAGTAATGCTGCCTGGTGAAATCATCTTTGCGATTCAGATGTGCGCGCAGTAATTGGTACTCTCTTATTACATGCTCTTTTTTCGTCAGAGAGACCTGAAAACCACGACCCATATTTCCTTGAACTCAGCCCGACACGAGAGTTGAGACCTCTTCCACCATATTTCTGTGAACTCCGCCGAAATCATTGTCCTAGTGGTTTTTATCATATGTTTGGCTTTGATCCCTTAAGTCGCGATTACAAGGTGGTCTACCTCGTGTATTTTCTGAAAGAAGAATACAATTCCGGGTCATGTGTCTCACAATATGCAAGGGGATAATTTACATCTCATTCAAGAATTTTTTAAAGATTGCGAGATGTTGGATCTCATTCAAGAACATTTAAAGAGGAACAATTGTGATTGAGAAGAAGTTTATTATTGTTAGTTAACAGGCTTTATCATTCAGTTGATCATCTTTGATGCTCATATTGAGAATATGAGATAACATCTATACATACTTGATCATCAGCCATATATCAATGGGAGGATATACAGAATACTGGTTTTGATTACAGTTGTATATCCTCCCATTCATATGTGGCTGATGAACGTCAGCAAAAATTCATGGATTAAAGCTGTGAATATAGTGCCTACACCTGAACATTACCACCTTGGGTTTTGGGGTCTTGATAAGGTAAAAATGTACAACTCTATGATTCTAAAACCCATGAATTTACACATCGTTTTGATAAAAAGGAGATATCAAATGTGGGTTTTAAGTTACAGGGGGAGAGCTTAGTTTCTATAGAACGCAAAAAATGCGTCTGACAATATCTTGGATCTCATTCAAGAACTCTTTAAAGATGAAGATGAATAACTATGATTGGAGGTTATTTCTTTGCCTTACAAGTTTATTTTGTACACCATTTTTTTCAGTCAATCTACATTCAACTTTCAATTTCACAATCCTATTTTACCAAAAATTGCATTGGCAGCTATAATGGCCGTATGATTTAAAAAGGCAAACTTCACCACTCGCTGGAAACAAATAACTATACAATCTTGTAGAACAAAGAACCCAAGTGTACAAACTGATAGAAATATGTTCTTTTACAGAGCTCATTAAGGACGGAGCCCAACCGGAATTTCAACTTGTGATATTGTAGTTAGAATTGTGACCTATCGATCACTTGATTGTTCATGCCAGGGCAAACTGATAGAAACTTAACATTAGAAGAATACCAGTCCACATAATTACAAAGCAACCAAATACTTGTTTATCGTAACTGTAATATATAACAAAAAGAAAAAAAGTATCTAGAGGTAGACAGGCAGTTAAAGAAACGATCATAAAGATAAGCATAGAGCTAGAATTTGTGACCCACACAAAACAGAAGCACGTGGTAAGGCGTAACAGGCACTTCATTATTTTGCCATATTCACAGGCAATGTATGGTAGAAGCTGTAACCACAAGGTTCGATCTAATTCTCTCTAACATCAAAGTGGTGTTTAACGATCATAAAGATAAGCATAGAGCTAGAATTTGTGACCACACACAAAACAGAAGCACATGGTAAGGCGTAACGGGCACTTCATTATTTTGCCATATTCACAGATAATGTATGGTAGAAGCTGTAACCACAAGGTTCGATCTAATTCTCTCTAACATCAAAGTGGTGTTTAACATGTTGTTTGCTTAGATAATAACTGATAGCTTGTATCAGCAATGTTTTCTTTTGAATCAGAACTTGAATCAGTAAAGAGAAGTCTGTTAATGATAGACGTAAAACCACAGACAAGAGTAGAAATCATGCACTATTTCTTTGTTTTGCTGATGAGACTGAAGAGTTGGAATTTCATTTCCATTTAATCTCTACTGTTACAATGCAGAAAATGTTTTTCAGGGAACGACGTTCTAACTGTATTCTGTGTCTACTGTACATGTAGTAGCAACTATAAACCTTTGGTCTCTCGCTAAAGATAGGTATGTGATTACAAAATTATGGACTCTTACAAGTCCTAATGTCGTTTGCGTTGGGTGATACAATAAATACAAGGTTAAAGAAGAAAAGAATGACTGCAACAAAAGAGACTCACCTTTGCTCGGTTTCCAGGATGAGTACAGAGCTCTAAGAAGGCAATGAAATGTTATTAATTGAAGACTTCTTTCCGCATGTTCTCGCAATTCTCGCCTGTCCTTATTTTGGAACATGTGAGCATCTCATACTGTCTAAGCAGGAGATAAGGATGTCACCAAATCCTAATCAATTGGAATTACCATCATAGCGGACTGTTATATATAACCAAGGATTGCTCCAGTCCACTTTGGATCACATAACACACGTCCTTTCAATGTCTTCAAGCACATCTACTCGTGGAAATCCTCATAAGGCAAAGAGTCACTTGAATCACTTTCAAATGGGGTGGTCTCTCTTGGTGACGAAGGAAGTGATTCTCTTTGTTGAGAAGATAAACCTGGAAAGTACTTGTGTCAGTAACAATCTTTCAATAGGTACCAAGATTCTGATGGGAAATCAAAAATATACTTCGTAGCATGCTTAAAAGGTAAAGGACCACACTGTCAGCCCGAACTAGGACAAAAACCAAGGACTGTAATATCAACTGTGACTAAGCAACTTAGACATCATAAAATGCTAGGCATATTGAACAAACTATTAATGCTGGGTTTTGCTGGCTTTAGCACAGCAGAATGGAGACCGACATTACTTCTTCTCAAGAGGAAAATAATAGGACCCTAAAAGAGAGAACAGGATACTTTCAACATCGAAAACGCTCCACCAACCTTTTGGTCCTCTTGACCGGAACTTCTTTGTATGCCGTCTAATCAGCTTCTTGGCTTTTGTTATGGTTAGTTGTCTGGCAAAAGGAGAGAACTCTGCCTCACTTTCACTCCAGTCACCAGTTATCTCATTTTCTGCTTCACCCCTCATTGTCCGAAGCACGAAAGCCTTGGCCTTCCGACGCTGCGAATTGAAAAGGCCTTTTATAGAGGTGACAAAACCATCACCTGCACCCTCAGCGGGACGCTTAGGCCAGGATAAAGGGTTCTGCTCGGATTTTCCAGCTGAACCACCATCACTATCACTGAGATTAATATCAATATCGGGGACACCAGCAGCACAAGCTTCCTTTTGATTATGTGCTTTATCTTTAAACTTCTTTCCCTGCATTAGTAAACAAGGACATGGTCACTGAATTATTGGATTCTCTTAAGGTAACCTATGAGTGTGCAGATACTTAATACAGCAACGGAAAAGGATATTTAATGTGGTGAAATATCGAATAATTACAGATCATGAAACTTAGATGAAGATAATTTCAAAGGAACTAACCTGCATTCCTGTTACCGATTTTAAGACTCCCCAGATGATGTGCTTCTTAACTCTTGAGAATAGCCTCCGCCAGGTTCCAGTAAATTCAACACGATGGAATGTATCCATCAGCAATCTTAAATCACTCACAGCAAATCTTGATCCTTCATATGTAACAAGTAACTCAACCTAACCCATGCATATTAAATATGTATTAGTTCCGAAACAGAAAAATGACGAAACTACAATTAGTTATTAGCCCACATCAGACTGACCTGACTAATCTTGATATTGTGAAACTCTCTCATTCTACGAGGCCTAGATTTTTTCTCATCCTGCGCCTTGCCCACCTTTTTCTCTTCATGAGAGGAGCGGCCAGATTTGATTAGTTTTGATTCTTTGGATTTGTTTCTGTTACCTTCATCTGGCTGCTCACTACCGGCAAAGGGTCCACTTGTTGAAGAAGTGGCACTTGAGGAGTGCATTTGCAGCATAAGTTCATCAGCTACAGATTCAGCAACATTTTCTTCCCATGTTCTATCGAAGGATGATGTTCGTCTTAGCTCAGGGGTTGAACCACAAACGATATTAGCTTTTAAGTTCTGCAACTTTGACACCTGCAATATTCAGGCAAGTGAAATTCATGCTTATTAAAAAGAATATGTGAGAATGTCGAAAAAGAAAATCAGATTAAGCATGAATATTGAAGAATTTGGCGATCTGTAAGATAAACTTAACACCAAATGGATTAAAAGCCACCCTTCACCTATCTAGCTAGCTAAGAAGCAACCCACAATCAACCAAGTATCAGGGACTCACTTGGGAGGAATCAGCAGAAGAGGAAAACTGATTTGCCGATGTAACTGGTAATGCAGAATTGCTTGATTTGGCGGAGACCTGAGGATCTTTGGTTAGATGGCTACTTGACATTGGTGCTTCCTGCATTGATGAGCCTTTCCTTGCACGCCTGGAACCAGCGGTAGTGGAAAACTTCCAAACTTCCTGTAAGCACCCAAACATTTAGCAATAATGTCATATCAATTTGTTAATCTTCACCTGAGGAAAAATTTATTAGCAACGTATTTCTGATACATGGACATTAGACACACCTGCCTGCGCTGGGAGTCTTGTTCTTCTTCTGGAAAGAAGTACTCCCACATCATTCTATACATCGTCTCAGTCAAATGTATCTTTAAGGGGTAAATCTCCACCTGTGCAACGGAGAATCTAAACAGGTTATAGTATTATCTAAAAGAAGCCAAAATTTGAGAAAAGAGTTAAATCTCCCACTCAACTGCAAGGAGAAAAGTTTGGCATGTTATTCAGTGTGAAGAATGCACTGACCAACACAGTGCTCAGAAGTGTAAAGTTCCAGATCATGACAAGTTAGCCTAGTCAAAATAAAAATAAATATAAAGGTTTAAAATCCTTATCAAAAGACGCATTACTACCTGGAAAAGCTCAAGAGGATAGTTTCCATCTTTCGGAGCACCCTGCTTAGCATCTACTCGAAGCATCACTTTTCTGTAAACATGAAAAGTGAAACTATATGGTCAGGAATCAACAGTTCAAAATTAAGAAAATTGTGGTTTCAAGAATTCTTGCAACACCTAAAGGCCACAGATTCATTCCTAAAAACGTTTATTCCATATGAGGCACATATGGTAAGATATGGCACTAAATCAACTAGGCAATGAAGTTTAAGAAGTGAATACCAAACTGACAATAACAAATATTCAGTGTTCATGCTAAAGTCAATTGTTAATATGGATGTAGAGGCAAAAAGCTGCATTGTAGAAAATTGTTCCCCTGGCCATATGGTGTACGGTCCCATGAGTT
This sequence comes from Anisodus tanguticus, assembly GCA_034509755.1. NCBI lineage: Eukaryota > Viridiplantae > Streptophyta > Magnoliopsida > Solanales > Solanaceae > Anisodus > Anisodus tanguticus. The sequence goes on along the minus strand of CM067553.1, from coordinate 8,888,422 downwards.
GCGACCTTATTTTTAATGATCGAGAAATCTCTGAGGGCAGTGGCGCACAGTTCGAAACTGGGTGGATAATGGGTCTACCCCTCTACCTTTCTCCACTTAAATACCATGCTTTTGTCTGTGGCTGGATTTGAACCCGTGATGTGCGCCTAACCGCACACCATGCTCTGTGTTCTTACCACTAGACCAAAGCCCTGGGGGCCATGAGTGTCCCCCTTCTTGTTGGTCTTCCCTAAAAAATTGATATCCTTGAATTGAATAAAGGCTTAGTTTGAACTATGTTTTTTATAAATAATATGACACACTAAGAAAGATCTTTCAGCGTACTCGCTTTCTTCTACAAAACATATGATATGGGCAAATCAAACATTGCTGGGGAAAGCAAACAGTCTTCCCAAGATGAGGAGGTGCAGGGGTAGGCACTGCTTTCTACTTGTTCTGGTTTCAGAGCTGATGTAGGATAGCCTAGAGACTAATTAGAATTGAGCAGATCATTGTTAAATTATATTTCAGCTAATACAATTGACCCTACAAAAGCAACATAGCCCTAATTGGATATAGGAACCAGACCCCATGGAAAGGCTGCCCTCCTGCATGGGAAGCATTCTAACAGGTGATAAATTTGAGGAAGAGGGTGCAAATGTATTTACTACTTTGTCTATTTCGACATTATATTATGACTATCAACACAGTCCACTAAACTAAGAGAAACTTACTTAGACTCTCTAATACATTTCAAAAAAGGCATGATCCTGTTTGATGTTCTCTAAAGTTAAAATTCTACAAATTATTTTCTATCCGTCTTTAGACACACTTCTCTCAAAGAACAATAGCTTTCAGCTCTGGCCTTATCATCATGCTCAATCTAATAACAGCAGAGCCAAACACTATGGACCAAAGAGGTAAGTTGTTTGGTAAACGAGAGAGAACAAATCTTAAATCAACAGCTTCCTGTTTTATGTGACGGGGGAGGGAACAGAAAAGCATTTATCACGACAGCACTTAAACTATGGAAGCAGGGACCAATGCTTGCTTTTGCTGTAGTTACCTGGATTTCCAACATAAACTCTTCCAACCTTCTAGTGATTATAGGCACCATTTATAATTTAATAGCTCTAGTTTGGTTCTTCTCATCATTTCCTCCCCCAACAGTCATTAGTTAAGCTATAGATCTCCAAGATCTAGGTGTGAGTCAGAGCTCCGAGGATCTGGGTCTATCATTTTCTTATTGCCGTTCCCATACCCTAACTCACTGGATTAGGAATAGCACATACTATGTTTCTTTTGGTAATTAAAAGATTTTATTTACCATGTCATATGTACAAAACTGTTAAGAACAAAACTTGCAGGTCTGGACAAATGCCCCAGCCTTTTGCACACTGCTAAGTAACAAACTATAGGCATAAACCAACAAACCTATCTATACCAACAAAACTGCTAAGCTAGGGATAGTAGCTTAGTTCACTCAGTCTCATTGCTAACTTTGGCTTCATATGTCCTCTATACACTGCCTCTTATATGATCAATCTAAGTACCACCTCCGGGTTCCTTTGCACCTGCTGGAAGATTCTCCTATTTATTTCCTGCCAGATGAAGTATATACTAGCAGCCAGAGTCACTCTACACATCTCTGCAGTGGATGACTTTCCCTCAGAGTGCTGCTCTGCCCAACTCCTCTCCTCTTGCCATGTACTTGAACGGGATCACATGATAATCAAGAGAACGAGCTAAGTGGACGAGAGAGAGAGTCAATGATAGCAAGCTATGTGCTCAGAAACTCAGATATGGTCGTAGATGCGATTGTCTCTAACACAATCACATTCATAAATGGTACTTTGTAAATGTAAGCTAGAGGTTGTCTCCAATACCTGTGGCTTCCCAAGACATGCAGGGCACTAGTAATCACTATTGCAAGTTATGATTGAATCCAAATACGAAAGTTTAAAAGACAAAAATGGATACAACAACAACAAATAAGCCTCAGTCCCAAACAAGTTGGGGTCAGCTATATGAATCCGCACTTCTTCATTTAAGCTCATATTGTATAATCATCATACTAGCAGCTATCACCTATATGCATCTGTTTCTTCCATTGTATCCTATTATTAGCTAACTGCATTGATACCAAATATTTGTAGGTCCTTCGAGATAGCTTCTTTCTGAGATTTTAGGTCTACCCTGTCCCTTTTTAACACCTTCATCTACCATACTATCACACCTACCTATCATTGCATCTGTAGGTCAACGCAGCAAATGCCAAACCATCTCAAGTGACCTTCTCGCATTTTATCCTTAATGTGTGCTACTTGCACCTTCTGGCAAATGTCGTCATTTTTAATCTTATCTAATCTGGTATGACCGCACATCCATCTTAACATCCGCATCTCTGCAACACTCATCTTGTGGATATGTTGGACTCTAGCAGCCCAACATTCACTACTATATAAAATCGTCGGTCTTATAACTTTCATATAGATCTTATCTTTCACTTTGGTAGATATCTTTCTATCACATAACATCTTGATAGCAATTCTCCATTTCAATTATCCGGTTTTACTCCTATGAGTAACATCTTTATCTATCATTCCATTCTCTTGAAAGAACGAGCCTATACATCTAAATTGTTTGCATTTTGGCACTACAATCCCATCTAGTCTCACCTCAACTTCTCTCTTCTAATGCTGACTAAACTTGCAATGCATGTATTCAGTCTTACTTCTACTTATCCTAAAACTCTTATTATCTAAAGTGGTTCTCCATAGTTCAAGTTTTTGGTTGACACTCTCGCTACTTTTGTCAATTAACACAATATCATCATCAAATAGCATACACCATGGGACCTCATCTTGTATTGTGTTGGTTAGCTCATTCATAACTAGGGTAAACAAGTAAGGCACAATCCCGATCTATGGTGCAAACCCATTGTATGGGGAACTACTTTGTATCACCTACTACCGTTTTCTCGCTAGTGATGACTATTTCATACATATCCTTTATGGCATTTGTATATTTAATATGAATTCCTTTCTTCTCCATCACCCACCAAGGAGTACTCTATTATATGCTTTCTCTAGATCAATAAACACGATGTGTAGATCTTCCTTATTTTCATGATAGAATTCCATCGATCTTAGCAAGAATTTAGCCTCTGTTGTAGATCTACCAGGCATAAAAGCAAATTGTTTCTCTTTCACTCCTGTAGTGTTCCTAAAGTTATGCTCTATCACTGTTTCCAAGAGTTCCATCGTATAACTCGTGATGGTTCACACAACTATGGATATCTTCCTTGTTCTTATAAATCGAAATCAGGGTACTCTTCCTCAACTCATTGGACATCCTACCACTTGATAGTATAACATTAAATAACTTGGTTACCTGTTCTACTCCGACCTCTCCAAGACACTTCCAAACCTCCCGGGGATATCAGGACCACAAGCTTTTTTAATCCTTATATTTTTCATGGTATCCTAATTCTACGTGTAGCTACACTTCCTCTTGCAGAAATGCAAGGTAAGGCTGCGTACTAGACCCTTGTGGTCCGGCCCTTCCCCGGACCCCGCACATAACGGGAGCTTAGTGCACTGGGCTGCCCTTTTTTAGCTAAAGTTTCTACAATTCACAGATGTGTGGAGGTCTAAACTGTTATTCTCTTGATTCGAGTTGAACAATTGATCAAAGTAGTCTCTCCATCTCTCCTTGATCTCGTTATCTCCCGTCAACGCTAGCTGGACTCATCCATAATACACTATACACTTCACTTGGTTTAAATCATTACCCTTTTTCTCTCTTAATTGTGCTATTTAAACATTTCTTTCTCCCCTTCACGTGTCTCTAGCTTTTGATACAAGCCACCTAGAGCTTCCCCTCGGGCTTTCCTAATAGCCTTCTTAGCTTTCCTCTTAGCTCTCTTGTATTCTTCAAAAGCTTCTTTGTCCTCTGTTTTTGGCAACTTCGTACAACACACTATTTTAGCTTTAATAACTCTTGTCCTCTGTTTTTGGCAACTTCCTACAACACACTATTTTAGCTTTAATAACTCTTGTCCTCTATAGTATTTTGACATGGCTTATTTGCCCGTTATTTCTTTTTAATACTGCTTTGAATTGCTTGTCCTTATGCCGAGGGTCTACCGGAAACAACCTCTCTATCTCCACAAGGTAGGGGTAAGGTCTGCGTCTTTACCCTCCCCAAACCCCACTTTGTGGGATTTCACATTTCACTGGGTATGTTGTTGTTGTTACCTCCTCATTCCACCACCAGGACTGTTGTGGTCGAGGTCCTAGACCTTTAGGCACACCTAACACTTCAGTTGCTACTTTTTAAATGCAACCTGACATTTCCTTCGTAGGATGTCTATGTCTCCCTCTAAGTCCCAAGCTCCCTTCTCCCATAATTTCTTCCTGAAACACTAACTGGTTAGCACCCCTTAATGCCCACCACCTAATTCGCGATCATTTGCAAGTCCTCACCTTTATCTAAGATTACTAACCTATGTTGGGTGTTTAAAAAATGTGTTAGCTACCACTAAATCATAAGCTAAAGCGAATTCTAATATAGCCCTTTGTCGTTCCACCATGGCCCACCAACCCATAGAAAATGGAAGCATAAACACTATATAGTGTAGATGTGCAACAAAGTGCAAGATACAGAGCAGGAAATAAATTGAAATTGTTGCATACTTTCCCCATTCAGCAGGAGCATTCCATGCTGATAGAAGCATATCAGACTTGGCATTTGGTAAGCAGTTTCTCACAACAAAGTATTTCGTAGTGAATTTAGCAACCCCAACATCTTTGTAGTCACGGTCAAAATCATATATCTGCATAACAAAACAGCAAATTATATTCCTTTCCTTCTGATTCAAGTGATTCCAATTTTAAAGGAGATAAATTAATGTCTACAAAAAAAGTGTAGGAGCATAAGGAGTATAATGGAAGTTCTAGAACAATGAAACAGTTTTTTTCTGGTCACAAGATAACTTATTAAACACTGAGATAGCATGAACAAAGACATGATACTTTATAGTTCCTATACAATGAAACAGTATCTTGTTGCAACATAACTATTTAAACACCAACGGCATAAAGAAGGACGCAGTAATTTACAGTTCAAGTGTCAGTGTCCTGTACTGAATTTTACTTGCACCACTTCAGTTTTATCATTTAATTGTCACGCTGTGTCATTGGAATCTATTTCCATCTAAAATGACTAGAACCAGCAACACATTTTCTGATAAACCCCAAGTCTGGCACTAAATAAAAAGCTTTGAATGATGACACCAAATTAGTGAGATTCAAAATTTATGGATTTACAGCTGATCTATTTCAGAAGGTTCACCCTGCAACAAAAGTTTTCCAATTTAGGGAATATTACCTTATCATTTTCAACTTTTAACCCCTCAAAATAAATAAAAATTTAGCTGCAGTTCACTCAAGTATAATTGTGTAACTATGTAGACCATTGAGTGCTAACAATTCAGATTCTTGTTTTACTTTTCATCTCTTCTTCTTTTTGTTGAAATATGGAGGTACAAGAATCAATATGAGATCACAATGGGACAGGTTAGACAAAAAACATAAACTCTAAACTTTGCCAGACCTACAAGCCAGCAATACATGTATGTATGTGTTACTTGTTTCCTGGGAGAATTTCAGGAATATTGCAGCTGGCTAGTTTGATATATGATCCTACTGATAATCATTATCCTTCAACTGGTGTTTACCCTGATCAAGAACTCTCTACAGGAATTTAGCCAAGAAAGGATAAAACCAAAAGCACTAAGCCAATGTAGAGACTCACCATGTCATTTATCTCAGCTTCAGCAAATGATCGACCATCCACGAGCATGCTCCAAACCACTTTATTAATTTGCAAAGAGATGCGCATAGCACAAGAAGGACTTTTGTTCTTTTCTTTCTCCATCAATCGGAGTTGTGCAGCTTTCTGTAGAGCCATCCTGAGAGAAGCAGATGCCGCTTTTCTAGATTTTTGAGCATTTACTAGCTCTTTCTTCAGTCTTTGCACCTGCAGAAAGTTGGTTTTTTTAAGCCTTCAACTTAATACATCTTTTATTCCTATTACTATAATGAATATATCTTCAGAGCAGAACTCCTAGAAATCTGTGAACTTCACAGACTTCACTACCACGAGACACAAGTTACCACATGCAAACTACAAGAAGCAGGTATGTTCGTCAAAATCTATGGGCAGTTGGATTGCATATTGGGGCATATAGGGGTTTTAGACAATGGAGTCTAAGCAGACATATCCAATTTTATTTGGGCTTAAACACATGTTCAAGTGGGTATAAATAACCACTGAACCATTTTGAAGAATATCTTTTACCCTTGCACCATCAAGACCTCTATTTTCACCAAAAAAGACAGTAAACTGTCAAAATTCTTTACCATCTTTTCATAATCACTTCCTTTTTAAATTACACTGGTAACTGCACTCTCCAAAACAAAAGGAAAATAAGGGCACATATCTACAAATAGAGGCTCTCTATGCACCATTTCAAGAGATTCCTTGACACACTCACTGATTGTAATTTAAAACATGGAGTATGAGAATGACAGCACTCCAAAGCAAACAAAAGTCTACATCCTGTCACTTTTCACCGGGAAATAATCGGCGAGAATTATCGAACTGAGAAGAAAATAATAGGCATGTGCAACTCAGCCATAACTTTTCAACGACAACTTGACAGTAAAACTAAAATCAAGAGAATAAAAGCCTTGAAATTAAGGTATTTCTTGGGCTTATTACACAAAACCACATTTGCATCACTTCAGTGCACAGGAACAGATTGCTTTAAGAACCTCCAAAGGGAGAAGAGAAATCTCAAAGCAACCTGAAACTTGAACGACAGAGGGGCAGCAAGCTTATCTCATAATACTGTTCACCAAAATTGGTAAAAGTGAAGTTGATTTGCTTATGATATGTGGAGAAGCTATGGATAAGAAAAGTAAGTCCAGAGGATCATGATAAGCCCTTTTTTTGGTTTCTTTCATTTTCGGAACGTTTTCATGATCCATCATTATTGATATCCAACTCAGACAAATCATTTTAGCCTGTATGCACATATTGACCATTAGTATTTTATAGGAAGTTGGACCAGTCAAGGCATATGGTTGGAACTGGTCATGATTGTGCTAATTAATCCCCCCCCCCCCCCCTCCGTATTACTTATTTAAGTCTGTGAAAAATGATAGTGCCGGGAAAAGAGGAAAATGTAAAACCTCTTGATTCAACTGGAAGAACATTGGAAATTTTGGGATCTGCTAGGATCACGTACTGATGGGTCTAAGTTATTGCAAGAGAATTTGTGACCTATTTTCCCTAATGACATATGGAAGACAATGAGAAGGGATCATCCAGGTGAACAATATGTATTCAGCTCTTCCTCGGGATCATCCGATTGACAAGTGTCCAGGCCCAACAAAAAGGACATGATCTGAGAACCCAGGTATGTCAAGGAGGAAAATTACTGAGCCCTTTATGGGCCCTAATGCTCAATTGATTCCATGTCACAGGACCTCAACTTTTCATTTTTGACTAAACAATGGGCATGGATCTCAAACTCTTGCCAAATTCAAAAACTCAGCTTTCCCTACAGAAGTCCAACGCCATTTTAACAGGCCATGACATTGAATGATATTCCACGGTATAGTGGGAACTGTGCCTCGCAGAAACAACTAGTAAAGAGTGCATATCATAGGATAAGACTTAAGCAATCATTTCAGAATCAACTTGTCAAACAGGAAAAGGAATTACGTCATACTTCACATCTAAATAATCTTAAAGTGCTTCAGAAAGTTCCTGTCTTACCAATATGGACCTTCCACCAGTAATAATCCAAAGATCGTCTTCCTTTACCGAGTTCCTGTCGGCAGATGCATCATTATAAAGAGATAATTTCCTAATATCATCCTGGATCAACTTCTGCGCTCTTTCTTTCTGTTCAAGGTTCACTCTTGCCAGTTCTACCTCTTCAACACCATCAGGTACAACTTCGTCAGCCTCCTCTTCAACATCTTCATCGTCACCGGCCGGATACGACAGACTAACTTTTCGAGGCCTGATTTAAGAATTCCAAGTAATTCTCTCAAATATTTAAGATAAAAATATGGAGATGCAACTCATCACATCCAAGTACAATAATACAGGCTTCTGAGGAACAAAATGGGGATTAGATTGCACTTCTCCAAAAGCACGTTAAACACAATAATAGGTTTAGTAATGTTAATGATTAGATATCTAAATTAAAGTCCTTACTTTGGAAGCCGGGCAAATAGAAGATTCGTCAACACATCTAGCATAACTTGGAACTGGCGGGATGTCATTGTTGCTGTTATATTATGTGAATTGAATGAAAGCTCCTTCAAAGGTTTCACCTGTGATAATAGTATAATACATAGTCATGATTGAGAATCAAGTGAAGAAAACCAAGTTATCAAAAAGTCAAGAGATGAAAACAAATGATGTAACAAAGAATTGGTCTGATAAGTCGAATAGAGTTCTCACAACATAACCAACATGATTATGTTATCAAAAACTTTAGAAACAGGGCATACCTTCAAGTCGGCTGTTCCACCTTTATGCCTAGTATAGCGGAAATACATATCACAAGGCATAAAAACTCTCTCCAGTAAAGCTCCAGTGCGCTTCACTTTCGGTGAGCTTCTTCGAATTTTAGGAAGCCACTGCAGTCCAGCCCCTGGATCTACGTCAGTTGGGGCAACATGTGCCTGTACATGTTCTAACATCACAGAGTACTCCATGCGATTCCATGTCATTTCAGGTTGAGATTCACGAATTTGAACATTTCCTCCACCTAGAGCTTGTTTAATCACTTCATAGCCAATGGAAAGAACTGAATGGAACGAACGAGCCAAAACACGGCCACTCACAGCCGCTAACAGAAATCTACCCTGTCAAAACAAAAAGGTGCCAATAGTATTAGCATCAATGAAAAATTAAAGCATCGCAATAAAGTTTAGATATTTGGTTTTCCCTTTCTTTCGTATTTAGATTCATGATTTTGGAAACCTCTCTACTTCTCAAGGTAGGGGTAAGGTCTACTGGAAACAGCCTCTCTACCTCCCAAGGTAGGGGTAAGGTCTGCGTACACTCTACCCTCCCCAGACCCCACTTGTGGGATTACACTGGGTATGTTGTTGTTGTTGTTGATTTTGGCAACCACTTTCAATTGGATATGGCTAAGAAATTGGAGATATTTAGTCTTACAAGAGTAGGGTACTTTTTCAAGCAATCAATGCTGCAGGATAAAACAAACTTAGAGGCACTTTGTAAACATGTCCTGGGTTACTCCGCCCATTGCCTTAATGTTTTGGGTTGAATGCTCAAATTTATTTAACATGCCTAACACTTGACGCCACAACAAGGGACTTATGCAAAGCATTTCAAACCCCAAGCCATCAAGCACAATCCAGGAGAGAATTCTAAGGTTGAATTCTTTTCCTTTCTTTGATAATTAAGAATTAATTGCCTACATGATAGCACTTCTTTAGGTAAAGAAAATAGACAGAGGAGATGTTTTTTTCCCTATAGTGCTTCCTCTGCTTCCCTTTTTCCTTAATTTTCAGAATAATTTTACCATGTCTTCAGTATGTACTATCTACTACATACTATCTACTTATTTTAGTTTATTTTAGAAAAAGGTTGACATAGTAAAGCCAACTTGTTAGTATCTTAATTTGCAGAAATAAGTAAATAAATAGATAAAGACTGGTCCACTTGGTCAACAGAAAAGTAGAGAATAAGGATGACTAAACATAACATCGAACAAGGCAATAAAGGGAGATAGTAAACAGCCGAATACAACAACTACTACTACGTCTCAATCCAAAGCAAGTTGATGTCGAGCTATATGAATGGTTCTTTGAAAACCGTCCAAACTGAACACTACCGTACTGATTATTAAGTTTTTTTGTTTTAGTAAAACTGTAGGTGTTATAAAACTATAACTGTACCAAGTAATTAGGGTTGGTTTCTAAATTTATAAAAGAAACAGACAAGGTATTGAATCGAACCGAATGGACTAAATTATATCGTACAAAATATATATTTTGTATATTAAGTTCAAAGATAGGGCAGCCCGGTGCACTAAGCTGCCCTAAGCTCCCGCTATGCGCGGGGTCCGGTGAAACATTAATTTCAAAGATAATGAAACATTAATGTTTTTTTCCTTGGGGTGGATACAAATAGAAATAACTACACAAGTAACCCCCAAACCTACTCTACCATTATTAAGACTAAAGTGGTCCCGGCAATTTTCAGCAGCAAGTCACCAAGGTATGTTTTCTCCTCTTCGTTTTTTTGCCTATTTTTTTCCTAAATACTAGTGATGCTACACCTTACTTCTTCAGATTTTTAATCATTGGAACTGCAACTTCTTGGTTAGCAACTCAATAGTCGGTCCAAGATATAACAATGTTTGTTTTTGGTAAATAGTGTGTTGGGTGTCCACAACCTGCATTATTGCAACCTAGGCCAAGTATATCAAATCTTCTGATTGCATGTACACAAGCTCTTGTAGTAAAAATAGTACTCAACGGATATATGGTACACTTAATCTATACTTTGTGTGTTAATAAAGCTTGACTTTATTTTAGATAACAAATAAGACATCCTAATAACAACACAACTCTCACATAGGCCAAGTATATCAAATCTTCTGATTGCATGTACACAAGCTCTTGTAGTAAAAATTAGTACTCAACGGATATATGGTACTCTTAACCTATACTTTATGTGTTAATAAAGCTTGACATTATTTTACATAAAAAATAAAACATCCTAATAACAACACCACTCTTACATGACATTTTAAAGATAAAGTGCCGAAACTTAACCAAGTTGTACCGATATCGAAGAGAAACCATGATTATTAGGACAGTTTCGAAAAATTACATTTTGGTTAAACACACCAGTTTAATCCAAAATTGGTATGGCACAAATTTCTTAAGATTACCGGCCGAAAAGAACCATTAACACCCCCATTATGAATCATCATTATCACTACATTTAAGCTCATCCCAAACAAACAAAATTATACAAAACAAAGTAAAAAATACTAATAGTTCTCTACATTTTCTACTGACAGAACTAAAGAGACTCCTAGAGAACACAAGACCCGAAATAAACGTACCAATATGACTAAAACATAATCCCAACTAATTGGTATCGCCTATATAGACCTTTTTCTTCCAGTGTGTCCTATCTTTTTGCTAGGTCTACTGTCTGCACATATTCAAAGAGATTGTAGGTCATTTGGGACAACTTTCCTCATGTGATTTTAGGTTTTGGAATGAAGGAAAAAATTTCGTGTATTTTTTTTTATCAGGTAAAAGTTTTCATTGATAGTAACAAGGCCAACTTGGTCATATACAAGGTGTATACCAAAAAAAGGAGAAACCTACAAAATATGGTTCTCTCCAAAAGCCATCCAATCCTCTATACAAATAGGAACTACATGGGTGCACCAAAAGTAAATAAGGGATCGGAGACTTCTCCATAATTGAACAAAGTTCATCTCCACCCCTTCAAAGGCTCTCCCATTTCTCTCTTTCCAAATGACCCACATTAAGCAAGAGGAGTAACATTCCACGCCTTCTGCCTTCTTCTCCTAGCTCCGCTCTTCCAGCTGAACATCAATTCCTTCACGTCTTGGCATAGTCCAAGAAACACCAAATCAACTAAAGATATCCCACCGTAACCTCGTGGCTAACTTACAATGAAGTAGAATGCGATCCACGTCCTCGCTTGCCTCCTTACAAAGGAAACACCAACTTATGCAAACAACCTTTCATTTCCTAATATTCTCCGCCGTCAAAATCACCCCTTTAGTAGCTAACCAAGTGAAGAAACACACCTTCCTCGGCATCTTAAGGATCCAGACGGATTCATGTGGAAAACTAACCATCGCTCTCACCAAAAGCTTCTTGTAGAAGGAGCTGACAGAGAACACTTTGTTATTCCCCAACTCCCAACTCAATGCATCGGGTCTATCGATTGGCTCGCAGTGCTTGTGAAGTAAACCTAGCAAACTCTGAAGTTCGTTCACCTCGCAATCCTGGTAATCTCTCCTAAACCTCAAATCCCAAAAAGCCCCACCCTTTGTGTCCCCCTAACTTGCTGGACAGGCGATTACTTTTGGTAAGAAATCCAATAAAACCCGGAAACTCATCCTTTAGCACCACCCTTCCACACCACTTTTGCCCCAAAAAACCAATTCTACTCCCAACCCCAACCTTGATGACGGTGTTATCATAAAAAGCTTCTCATCCCTTCATAATATTCCTCCACACCCCGCACCCGAATAGCATGATAATCATGTTTGTTTTCCATCCTCCTTCCATCACACCATATTTAGTCGCTATCAGCCCTCTCCATAAAGCTTCTCCCTCAACTCCGAACCTCCATAACCATTTTCCCAAAAGTGCTTTGTTAAAGACTTTCAAGTCTTTAACCCCAAGTCCTCCCCACCATTTAGGAGATGTCACAGTCTCCCACTGCACTATGTAAACTTCTTAGCCCCATCCGCCGCATCCCAAAGAAACTTCTTTGCAACATTTCTATCTTCCCTATGAGCCCGGTAGGAGCATTGAAAAGGGACATACAATAAGTAGGTATACTCGACAAAGTACTCTTGATCAGCACTTCCTTCCCTCCTTTGAACAAGTATCTTTCCTACAAACCTGCTAGCCTCTTTTTTACCCTCTGAATGACAGGGTTCCAAACACTATGATCCTTGTTCTCCGCGCCTAAAGGAAGTCCAGGGTAGGTAGTAGGAAGGGCCCTTACCCTACCATGCAACACTTGAGCCAGCGAATCAATGTTAACCATTTCACCAACGGGTATTACCTCACACTTCCTGATGTTGATTTTGAGCCCTGACACCACCTGGAACCAAGTCAATACTTGTCCAAGGTAATCCAACTGGGTCCCATCTACATCACAGAACACCAAAGTATCATCTGCAAATAAAAGATGAGTAACCAACAAGTTACTAACGCCACCAACTGCGGCCTTGAAACCCTTGATACATCCGCCGAAAACAACTATGTCCATCATCCTACTTAAAGTTTCCATCACCAAAATAAACCGCATATGTGATAAAGGATCTCCCTGCCTCAAACCCCTCGAACTACCGAAGAACCCACAAGGATTACCATTCACCAAAACCGAGTATCTCACAGAAAATATGCAAAAACTGATACAGTTTCTCCATTTCACCCCAAAGCCCATCTTCGACATAATGAAATCTAGGAACTTCCAGTTTACATGATCATAAGCCTTTTCAAGATCTAACTTGCACAAACACCCGGTACACCCTGTTTTCTCCTCGAATCTACCACTTCATTTGCCACTAATGTTGCATCCAAAATTTGTCTTCCTTTGACAAAAGCATGTTGCGAAGAATAAACGGTCTCGTCCAGAACTCTCTTCTGTCTATTAGAAAGCACCTTAGAAATAATCTTATAGATGTTTCCCACTAGACTAATAGGTCTATAGTCCCCGGTGCTAGAAGCCCCTTCCTTCTTAGGAATAATGACATGTTTAAAACTCATCCCTCCGGGAACTCATCAATAATGCTCAGCACATCATGTTTGATAGTGCTCCAACAATGCTGGAAGAAAGCCAAAGTGAAACCATCTGGACCCGGAGCCTTGTCACCCGCACAACATCTACCGCCGCAAGACCTCCTCCTCATCAATAGCTCTTTCTAACCACACACTATTGTCCCCTCTAATCTGATTGAAATCTAAACCCCCCCCCCCCCCCCCCACCCCCACCATTATGCTTCCTCTTCGAACAATCGTTCATAGAACTGAACAATAGCTCCCTCTACTTCCCCTCCCCAACAATTCCCCCCCCCCCCGACTTCCACCGACTATCAAATTAATTCTCCTATTTGCATTCGCTACCCTGTGAAAAAATTTAGTGTGAGAATCCCCCTCCTCCAACCACAATGCCCTCGATTTTTGTCTCCAACTAGTCTCTTGAGCCACGATCAAAGAAGCTAGGTCCCCTTTCAACATTTCTTTCCTCTTCTTTTCCCTCCCACACCCCCTCGTTCCCCGTGCTCACCTTCTTATTCCTCCTACCGTACACCAATAGTATGCAACCCCCTTTTTGAGCCCCTACATTTAAATTATCTCCCTCCATCACTCCTTTAGTCTTCAAACCCGCGTCCTCATTAGCCTCTTGATGAATAGCATTTAAGAGCTCAATAACTCTCCCCTCCATCCCTTCAAAGGACACCCCCAAGAACTTCCCAAATTTAGAATACTTCTCTCCCACCTATTTGGAAATATTTCCCACCCCCACGACATTTCCCCCTTACACCGACATTCGTCTTCCCGCTTAATATTTCCAGTAGCAACCAATTGGTTACCAATAGCTAAGTTGAGAGAGGAACAACATTCCTTCCCCAGGGAAATATGTACAATGATGGAACTACCTGAAATGTAGCTCCGCGCAACGATGGAACTACCCGAAATGCAGCTCCGCGCATCGCCCCTGCCCAGTCGTTGAAGCTCATCACTAGCCTCTCCCGACCCCAAGCAGACCTCTTGGGGAGTTTTTGCAACAAATCCCAAGATGGAACTCAAAGTTCTAGCCCTTTCAACTTCAAAACAGGACCCCTTTGACGACCCCAGTACAGCACCTGCCCAAGTAAAAAACCTGACCTCTGGCACCCCCAATCATTTTATTCCCTGAAACTTTATCTTCCATGTGATTATTAGAGCAATTCTGAGCTCCATCAGCCAGTTTTGTGCCGTAAATAGTCTCGCCGTCGTCAATTTTCCAATGAACCAGTTCACCGAACATGGCAGCTTCTTCAGATGGTATTTCTCTTTCCTTTCTCTCGTCATCTCCGTTCGAAATTCGAACAACAGACGAGTGTGACTCCCTTTGCCGGTGAGAAACATAATACCCAGTTCGAGCAAGGGCCTACGATAGAGGTAGTGGCCCTCGTTGAAATCCTTGGGATCTGAGAGGCCACGAATTATCGACAAAACGACCGATCCTATTCTCTTGCGCAATATGGGCCGATCCAGATCTATTAGTGAACCGGGTTAAATTATTTCTCCAAACTGGTTCACTAATCCAGGGGCAAACTCTATTTTTCCCCTCTTCCTTGCCCTACCTCTGTCAAATTCAAATATGTCGATTTCTCTCTTACCCTAACCGAGATATCTGCAGCAGCCATGGTCGTCGGCGGCAGAGGCCCCCATCGGGAAAATGAACTATATTCTCCTCTCTTTCTCCTCCTCCTCCCCTCATCTCCTCCCTATTCCGACCCCCTCTAAGAATCTCAGGCCTGAATTTTGGTGTTAGCCAGACCCGAAGTTCTCATCTCCTCCCTCTACCACCATAGACACTGGAACTCGTCCCCCTTTCCTTACCAAGATCCTAGAAACATCAGTAAGGCTACAATCCACCTCCAAGAAGCCCCCATACCCATCCTCAATGTATGTAAAAACTCATTACACCAAAGATGCAAAGGCAGGCCAAATATGCTTACTACCCCAGTACCTTCCTTACGCCTGAGCACATCCAGCGCTTTATCTTCCGACTATCTATAAAGCCTAAGGAGACTTTCATCCGTCCATCTCTCACCCTCCCAAAGCACACAATCAGCCTCTATCGCACTCAGAAATCTGAACAAGAAAGTCGAGTCACCCATGGAAGACACCTTAATCCATGGGTAAGCTTTCCAAATATTAGTTGCCAAACTAAAGACCGAATCTGGAGAATTCACCCTCTTTTCGAATCTTCCAACCAAACACATTGCAAGAAACGACTTCTTTTCTCCAATGTGACCTGCCGAGAGCCTGAACCTCGGCTCGCCCTCTCCTCTTAGCCTTCTACATCCTCCATCCAGTGTGAGGGCTGGAGAAGAAAGAGCTTCCTTGTACTGCTAACTTTTGAATTTTTTATCTTCTAGAGAGAAGGAGTCTCTCTCTCTAGACCCCATCTTTTTTTTATTTCGGGTAGTTAGAAGCTAACAATGTGGTAAAGATAAGAGTAATTGAGTAGGAACAAATAACTAATCAGCGTGGCTTTTATCCAATCTCATGAATGGTTAAACACCTCAATGCAGACCTTTCTTCAAAGAGAAATGAATACTATAAGCAAGCATAAGGATCAGAGGATTTCGATCAAAAAGGAAAAAGAAACAACTGCCGATGACATGACAGTGAATAAGGATAAAGTAAACTAGGAAGCTATGACCCATAACCAATCCAATTAGTTAATACTGATCCGAAATGTTAACAGATAATTAACTTACATTTGCATCTTCTGAGTGAAGATTGAATTGTGGTTCAACGACATTGACCATGAAATGGCGAGTGCCCTCCCCCTCAATGTCTTCAATGTCAGCAAGCTTCGCTGGTAATAGATAAAAAGAAGGATAAATTGCAACAATAAACATCTTGCAGTGAGGAGATCAAACAGTGAGAAGGACAACATAGATTACGACCCATATCTCAAATATCATACAAACATTTCTATCATGCAAATGCAGCCATATCAAGCTGCAACAATTAATCGATTGTCAAAGAAAGGCTAATCAAGAAGGTGATGTGAAAAATATTTGAACTCAAAAATATTGGTTTCCACAAGTTAGGCAGTAAAATATTAGATCAGAAATTAAAGCTACTACTCCCCCCGGTCCATATTAGATGATGATTTTACCTTTTCATTTTAGTTCAAAATAAGTGGTTTCACATAATCAAGAAGGTATTAATTGTTTTCTTCCAAATTTACCCCTATTTAGTTAAGTAGGTTTCATATAACCAAGAAACTATATTAACTAGGTACTATCTAATTAAGGGTAAGTTGGTAAAAACACTTATTACTTTCTAGAAATTAGTAGATTTCTTAAGGGGTGTGCCCAAGCTAAAAGCACCACGTAATGTGGACCAGAGGGAGTAATGTATAATAACTAACAACTATACAAGAGAGTGCAACCGTTTTAGAACTGTGTTAAGTTTCACTAAATTCTCAAAGAAGAATACACACATCTAACGCTCTAAGTCAAGACAGAGTCCAGTTAGAGCTTACCAAAGGAACTAGATGGAAGAGTTTCTACTTTAACTTCACTTGATGGAGGTGATTCTACTTGCACTTTTGATGACCTGACGTGTTGTGGAGAAGAGGAACTTGCACCATGACTGAGTGGAGACTTCAGGTTATCATCTTGAGGTAATTCAGTTCTATCAATTACCTCACTATCCTCAAGCAATTTTCTTTGGGCATATTGCCTAGAAGGAGATGGTTTTGGAGATTCAAAAGCTTTAGATATTCCACCTACCCAAGACCAAACTGCATCCCTATTCTCAAGTGTCCACAAAAGCTTAAGACCATAGACAAAGATACGCTGACAATTATCAGCAATCACGACATTATATCCATCATCATCACTTGGGTCCGATCTTGTATGGTCATCACTCCCACTCCCATTTTCAAACTCAGATCTCACATATGTCATCTCGAGATTTCTCCTACCAGATTCTTGCCACGCCAACAACCTATCTGGATCAGCTTTTGGGGATTGCCTTCTGATTGTAAAGTAATCAGATGATAAAAGAAAACCATCATCACGCTGTCTCTCCATGCTGCTGCTCATACTGCTAGTTTTATCATTAGAAGACCTTTCTGTTGATGCAGATTGTGATGTTTTCCTAGTCATTTTAACTATTTCTGCAGCACTGCTATTATCATCTCTATTTATAAATGCCTTAGGCATGTGGAGGTCAAGACCCTGGTATACAAGATCAAGAGTGTCACGTTTGCTCTCAGATGTGTATTTTTGCTTCCCCCTGCCATAATAAAGTTCATATTTTAACTTATTCATAGAAAATGTCAGCCCCTTAGCTGGGTCATCATCGTCTAAAGGCATATGCTTTATGCATGCTGGCGTTGCATCAACTCTGAACATAAATTCTGTCATCACCTTGTCTAATGACAGATTGCCAGATCTAGGAACTCTTGGAATTCCAAAACGCGGCCACCTAGAAAAAGACCGCAATTTGTGAGGCGGATAATAATTTAAGCTCCAGAATTTCAGTACCCATGCCAAATCATGAGGACCAAGTTTCAGTGTTGGGAAAACTGACAAGCTATCGGGCTTCATTGCACCACAGCCAGCTGCATCCAAGACGCCCTGATCACCCACAGAACATAAGCTTGACTGATTATCATGAATAGGAAGAGATGGCCTAAGCAATAGATTCCACCTTAGTGACAGTGAAGTTGATCTAAACGGATCATAAACTTTTTCACGAGGCACTCCTTCACTGGGAAATGCAAATAAATAATGGTTTAGAGGGTTTCCAGAATCACATTCCCACTCCATTATCACTTCAAGACTAAAGGCCGGGGCCTCTATGAAAGTAGAGGAAAAACCAGATGGACACTTTAAGTTGGAGTTCTTCAACAAGCTCTCTAAGCTGCTCAGTAGAATCCTGAAGTCCTTTGCAAAACAATAAACACGCCCATCTGACTGCTGGAGTTCCATATACCCAGATCTTATCTGAAGCTTGTCAGACTTTTCATAAGGATCAGTACTGGCAAGAATATTCCATTGGGACTCAGAAAAATATAAGGAGGTATTTCCATGAATGTAGTTTCTCATTTCATCCCACCATGGCAAGCTCTTTTCTTTTTTCAGCGGTGGACAATCTGGACTTGGATTTCTGATGCTCAAATTGGCCCTACGCAGGGCCACAGTGAAAGCATAGCTAATATCAGCAAGAGCTGGTTCAAAACCCACTCCGTAGGAAATTTCTGCTTTCTGAAAATGTAAGGGCAAATCAGAGTATGTTTTCATTGGTGGAGTTGTCCCACTAGCAGAACGCAGCAGACGGACCTTCCTCCATCTCCCAATGTACACGTTTTGGTGGATTTGGGGCTGAAAACAAGTTGCCTGCACCCGACATGGATAAAAAGGTTGAGTTTGTGTCAACGAGTCTGATGTCAATATTCAAAGGATTTAAAACAAACTAAGATTGCTTCTCAAGAGTCAAATACAGTAGAATAAGGAATATAATATATCTTGCGCTTTAACACAGTACTACAACAGAAAGGAGCAAAGTTAAACAGATATTCAAATTGGTAATGCTATCTCAATTGGAGGCTTACCACATTGACAAATTTCCAATGCTAACTTTCACAAGCATTTCAGTGGTTAGTGATTACATATGGGAAAAACTTGATTGGTCCCTCCAGTATGGAGTTTAGGTAGGAATTTATAGTTTTATAGACTACTGATTCTAGAAAAGACTGTACAAAATTACAACAACCAAATCGAACCAATCAAACCAAACCTAATCAGTCTAGATCCGCTCAAACTAATCTCAACACTTCCACTCAAGATGGTGTATTCATGTCATGGCTCCAAGCATGTTACAAATGTATCTAGTCTGAAGGCCTCTAAAATTTTGTACGAACATCAGCTAGTTGATTATTTGAGGTAATAGGGGAGATTCTAACCCATCTTCAGAAAGTTCAACTTTTTTTTGTAACTGAGATTTCCCCTGGCATATATCTACGACAAGATTCGAGCTGATGTTGTGCATCTAACCCACACATCACGTGTTGCGCTCTTTCCACTAGACTAAATCCCTGGGGCTTCAGGAAGTTTAACCTCTTGATTAAGCCTTAGATACTAATTCATCTAAAAGCAGCTATAGAGTTTAAAAGAGGTGTCAACATGCTTTCCCAATAAAAAGAAGTGCCAACAGGACAAAAGCATGTTACATCAAACTTCTCCATTCAAGTTCTATAATTATCATCATGAAGGGCAAGGTAGTAGTAATTACAGATCATGTTTGCCTAGTTGAGTTATGGTTCATTGCACACGGCTATAATGCTCACTTAGTTCAGAATTCAAGTGATATAGTTGCTATTGAAGCCACTAATTTGAACAAAGTTGATTCACAGTTATCTAATCTTTAATTGAATTCTCTAGATGTTAAACTATACAATTTATTTTATTCTAGCAAAACCTGTTACAAAGTTCGGGCCATAGTCAAGACTTCTAACACAAAAAATGTGAAATATATATATAAACTTAACCCGTATATTAACAGTAAATGGCGAATTTTTTATCAAGCCTATTTTCATTTTTTAATGGAAAATTATTTAGGGCAAACAGAATCCTAAAAATATTCAGTTTAACTACTCTCGTGCCATGACCTAATACCATGTGGGACGGGAAGAAAAGATTGAGAAATGATGGTAAAGCTTGATTATCCCCCGATGTTTGGATGGGAAGTTATACTGATGCCATATATATATCAATTACTGCACTGCTGATTCTTGGCAAGATTACACTTCTAATCTACGCATAAGTAAAGCAAAAAAATCAAACCATGTAATAATCTCAACAGTCTAAAACGTTTAGTTAGAGATATCCGATAAGAAATGGACTTTGGGCCTAACACAACCTCAAAAACAGCTCACGAGGGAATAACAGTCCATTTTCTCCACTTAGCACTCCCTCGCACGTCTAGGATTATATATCTGAAGCGTGGACAACATAATTTAATGGAGAGCAGGAACGGGTATGGCTCTTACACCATAATAAGAGATGGACTTTGGGTCTAACTCAACCTCAAAATCTAACTCATTTGGGGACAATTGACAAAAAACATTTAATGAGACAACAGTTCTTTTTCTCCACCAATATAGGGCACTTAAAAATATCATAACTATTAGATAACAGCTAAACTTAATGAAATTCTTGTTGCAGCATATTAGTGGAGATTAGCAAAAGCTAGCAAAATATCTGAAGAAAGAAGCACAATTCAAGACATTGTTGAACACAAAAAAAAAATAGTAACTCAAAAAAAACACTCAGAGTTCGAGTAGATACAGAAATATTTGTCATCGTACAAAAATATTACATAATGTTTGGTATCAATGAAGAATTAGTTAAAGATAGGGCACAATGGAAGAAAAAGATATATACATGTGATAACTACTAGTTGAGGATAGGTTTTAGACTTGTAAGAGAACTTCTATTATTACTATTATTATTAATATTATTATTATTGTTGTTGTTTTTTTGTTTTTTTTTATCAGGTAAATGTATTTCATTCATAAACAAGGCCAACTTACTGACCGTATTCAAGGGGTATACCAAAAGGTAAAGAAACTACAAAAAGACATGATTCTCTACAAACTCCACTCATTCTTCTATACAACAAGGAACTTTATGGGTGCACCAAAAGAAAATAAGTGACCGAAGACTACTCCTAAGCTTAGTGAAACTCGACTCAACCCCTTCAAAAGCTCTCCTATTTCTCTCTTATTTTATTATTATTATTATTGTTATTATTATTATAAAAAAAAAGGCAGCCCGATGCACTAACTTTCTGCTATGCGCGGGGTCCGGGGAAGGATCGGACCACAAGGGTCTATTGTACGCAGCCTTACCTTACATTTCTACAAGAGGTTGTTTCCACGGCTTGAACCCGTGACTTCCTGGTCACATGGCAGCAACTTTACCAGTTACTCCAAGGCTCCCCTTCGTTGTTATTATTATATATATTTCAAAAAAAATTAATAAGGTTATTGTATAAATTTAACTTTTCACTTTTATTTTATTTAGTATGATGATATGAAATGAACTTAAATGAAAGTAGGATTCATATAGCCAACCCCAACTTGTTTGGAACTAGGGCTGGCCAACGGGGTAGGTCGGCCCGATCCCGACCCCACCGCGGTCCCGCCTCGGTCCCGCCCCTACCCCGCTTAAAAAAAATACCGGTAACGGGATTCGAACCGGAACGGAACCTCAGCTCGTCCCGCCCCGGTCCCGATAGCCCCGTCCCGCCCCCTGTCCCGCCCGATCCCCTCCCCTTTGCACAAAATAGTCGTTGCACAACGGCCATTTTATATTTTGGCCGTTGTGCAACGGCCATTTTTGGCCTCCCCCAACCCCAACCCCCCATACCCCCTTAATATT
Organism: Anisodus tanguticus; assembly: GCA_034509755.1. NCBI lineage: Eukaryota > Viridiplantae > Streptophyta > Magnoliopsida > Solanales > Solanaceae > Anisodus > Anisodus tanguticus. The sequence continues at coordinate 8,866,416 of CM067553.1, read as the reverse complement.
TATTTTTAACCCCTAAGTTATTATATTACGCTTTAACCCAATTTTTCAACTATAAATACCTTGTTTTCTCTTCATCTTTCTCACAAATCTTCCTACAAACTAAAGAAGAAGTGTTGTCTAGCATACAGGATGAATGCAAAAAAGTATATACGCACTACCAACAAGAAAGTGCTAGCAACCAACCGGCTTCCATACCATCTTCTTCTTCAACACAACCTCAAAAAGACATGATGTTTCTGGGGCTAGTATTGAAAGCCTTAGAAATAGAATGTGTGGTGGTACCACTACTAATCAAATTAGCGAGTTTGATGTTTTTATTTTGCAGGGTGTTGTACCATATCAAGCAGTTCTCAATGAAGAAGGACGTGAAGACTTGCTGAAATATTGGAGGGAGAATGAGAAGACAATTCCGACACTGTCAAAGATGGCCCGAGATGTGTTGAACATTCAAGCGTCATCAACAGCGTCTGAAAGCGCTTTTTCTGCCGACAGATTTCAAATAGGAGAGCACAGACACTCATTAGCGGGAGACAGCTTGGAGATTACAGTATTATTCAGAGATTGGATAAGAGTGGAGCGGAGAAGGTGCGGTCAACCGGAGATCAACAACGAAAAAGATGAAAACTACGACATCTTATCCGACGGAGGTGGAAGCGACGTCGAGCAATTTGACCAACAAATACCAATTCCAACCGAAGAACCACAAGAAATTATAAAGAAACTAGAAAATGTGCTTTTAAATATGTGATTTTTTTAATTGCAATTTAACTATGTTATTTGCAACTTTCAACACCACAAAGTTGCAATTTTGACAATTGTATTACAAAAAAAATACAATCTTGTTCTATATAAGAGGCACAAAAACAGTCTTGGGATGTTTTTATTACACTATCTTGTTCAATTATTGAGGTGTTTCTATATATATTATTTTTTTAAATTAAGTGCAAAAAAAAAAATGGAAAAACCCGATCCCGTCCCGACCCGATAATATCGGTCCCCTTTTCCGACGGGACCGGGAACGGGACGGGACATCGGCGGATCCCGCCGGTCCCGGCCCGCCAGTCCCGCCCTACCCCCCATTGGGTCCCGTCCCACCGGGACCCGCCCCGTTGGACACCCTTATTTGGAACTGAAACATAGTTGTTGTATAAAAATATAACATAAAGTGAATATGACTGCATCCACCATCAAGAAAGTACAGGTAAGACCAGAAGATCAGTTTTACTTCAGATAGCATGTTTTCACAGTATTAACATTGATAAGGGTAACTGATTTGCATGAATTTTCCGGAAAACTTTACTCATCTATAGTAATAATCATTTCAAGGAATAAACTAACTAGACAGTCCTTAATATTGCCTGCAAAAAAAAGTAACAACGCTAAATTTTACTAAGTCACACCAATATGGTATTGAATATACAAAAGAAATTACAAGCATGCTACGGACTTCCCAAAATTCTGAAAGTTCAAATATGAGAAAGAGCATGTTTTCACAGTATTATTATTGAAAATGGTAACTGATTGCATGAATTTTCCGAAAACTTTACTCATCTATAGGAATAATCATTTCAAGGAATAAACTAACTAAACAGTCCTTACTACAGCCTGCAAAAGAAAGTAATAACACTAAATTTTACTAAGTCACACCAATATGGTGTTGAATATACAAAAGAAATTACAAGTATGCTACGGACTTCCCAAAATTCTGAAAGTTCAAATATGAAAAAAAGCAAAGAAAATCAACACAAGCCTTGCAATACGTTAACTTTATCGTTTGGATTAAAATAAAAAATAAATAGAGACCTGTTTGAATTGATCCACATCTTAGCACTGGTAACAGATTCATGGGTCTTATTAAAACATATTAGATTAGATGGTGTCAAAATACAAGAAATTACTATAGATATGCTTCGGACTTCCCAAAAGTCTGAAAGTTCAAATATGCAAGGGAGAAGAGAAAAGCTACACAAGCCCAAAACATGTAACTAGCATTCAAGTTTTAGATAACAGTTACAATTAAACAGAACCATTTTTAGCTATGGTAATAGACTCGATAGTCTTATTATTATACTGGATGGTTTGCCTGCTTTTTATGATGAGCGCCAATTTGGTTGTCCCATCCTTCAAATCGAAATTATTTGTATAGGTTACACAAAAACTCAAATAGTTCTTGTGAACATATTTTCACCAAAACATTTGTAACAGTTTGAAGATGAAGAAAACAGGAAAAGAACAGTGATCAGACCTGCTGAGCCAGTATAACACGTCCTTCACAGCTGCCAGAAGTTGCAGCAAAAAGCGGGTACGTGTAATTTCTTATCCGAACAACAAGGGAACCCGTATGTAAATTGATATTACTACCATATAATCGTGAAAATGGGATGCTATGTGCACGACATACTGGATCAAGCTTCTGCAGAATCTCTATCATCCCAGAATCACCTCCTTCAATTCTTGTCAAACTTATATCCAACTCTGTAGCAGAAACTGAAAAGAGAGAACTCCTGGCAGTGCTAAGCTTGAAACCCCCTTGAAACCCTTCACTACAAGCCCGAGATCCTTGTGATTGCACAAGATTTTGGCATGCCTGGTAATACGACCTGAATGACAGCTTATAGATATCCTCTTGCAGTTTCTGAACGGCTGAAGTGTCCTCCACGTCAATCTCTTCTCCATTGAAATGGATCTTACCATCTTCAAGAGAATCCTTTTTCTCTGCAACACCACGAGATTTGCCACCTTTTGAAATAAGCTCGTCAATAAAGTTTAATCTGACAGCTAATTCACAAGCCTCCTTCTTCAACAGCTGATAATGTTCATCAAACCATCCCTGTATTGGTTGTTCTTCAATATCAGCAGTGAGTTTCTTTATGCAAAATCTAATTCGTCCAATTTTTGATGAACTGGTCCCTTTAGCTTTTGATTTCTCTTCCTTATTGGGAAACAAAAGTTTAGTTTTTGCAGAAGTAACAAGCTTTAAAGCTCGAAGCATTTCCTCAACAGAATCATCGATGGCCCGCAATTCCAACCTATATGGCATGCATATGTGGACATCAAGGGCTTGAATAACCCAATCCCATGTTGTGCCTATCTCGTGTTTTGCAGTTGATGCACTTCTAGAAGCATTTGGAATGCGAGAGACTTGCATTCTGCTACTTCTAAATATTCTTGCATTATTAAAGTTGAGCATTAACCCTTCAAAAAGTACACCAATCCGAGCATTTTCAGAAAAGATTGACTGCACCTGGACAGTCGTCTCAACGCCATCTCCAACTTCAGCAGATATATTAAGCATTTCCACATCAATAGCAAAGATGGATTCTTTTTTCTTGCGTTTCTCTAGTGGTACTGACTCCATTGAAATCTCATTCCCCTGCCCATTTTCTTTAAGGTCGCCTTTAGCAAGTTCCTGAAGCTTCTGATTGTGCAGAAGTAATTTCAAGTGCAGCCCAAGTTCAACTAAAGCGATATGTACATCAGGCTCCCATCTGACAGATATATCAGTGGCACTAAAGAGTGAGCATACCGCAATCTCTTTCAGACCACCAGATCGCCTCACAAACTTTGCATTCTGCATGTCAAGCAACGTAACTCTTGCTCCAGGGAGGTTACTGTCTTCCAAATGTTCTTGATAGATTGCTGTCGCTCTTTCAAGCCCCATTTGTGTAGATTGTTTCTCCTTGTTCATGGATAGATTTAGGTGGAAAATATCAAGGGACAGAGAATACTTGAGTTTTTTAAGTTCAACTTGAGCTGTAGGTGTTATAGTTGCAGTGCGGGGTGTACCATCAGCTGAAACACTAACTACAATTCGACCTCCCTGAGATCCATAGTTGGCACGTTTGGGATCAGGAACAACAGAATTTTCCAAACCCACTTCTCCACAAATATTTAACGAGCATTTTTCTAGATTGAATTTGATGAGTTGAATCCCTTTCCCTGATGGCTTGGACGATTTTGTCACCCGGTTGTGTGGTTTCTTACCAGAACCAGAAAGACTCTTCAGTAAACGCTTGAAAGACAAAGCTGTAGACATCAGAGACCCAATGCGCCTGAAGGTTAAGTGAACACCCATCCCAGTAACATCAACAGAAAGAACTGTTTTATAATTGAGACTGTCTTCAGGTGAATCCATATCTTTCTTGCCCCAGTCAACACTGATTTTTGCTATATAAATAAGTGAACCCATGTTGGTTTCAACCCCAAAGAGACTCTCCTTTAAGCATTCTCGATACTCATCTGACATGTTCAGATTAAATTCACCAAGTTCCATGTGCACAACTGTGCCTGTACTTGATATATTATTGGCAAAGACATGTGATGACTGTGAACAACCCTGCAATGTAAAAAAGGAACATGACATCACTATTTTAAAACAAAAGGATGAAGTAATTGCAGACATAAGCTGAACAGTTAACTATCTGTGCTTATTCTGGTGTCTTAACTTTTAGTAGTTCACAGGGAAATAGAAATTCATTGTCAAAAGGAAAGAATGAAATTTAAGAGTAACGTGCCCTTAATTACACAGAAAAGGCCCAAAAAGAATCAGCTCAAGCAAAGTTCACCAGCTCCCTTGTAAGTTGTTGGAAAGAGTTCAAAGACAATTAGTTTTACACAATGGTGAAGTCAAAAACACAAACTTACCCCACACATATTCAGATGTAATATAATGTTTCAGATATCCTACACTGCTCTCAAGCTAACTATCCAAATAGCCAGATTAGAAAGCTCATGAAAAGCTTTTTTCTTTCTTTAGTTGAGCTCGGATCACTATATGTTTTCTGTGCGAAGACACAAAAGATGATAGCTTTAGATAGTAGAGAAACAAAAAACAAAACTCACCCCACACATTCGGTATAATATACTACTCAGATACCCAGCATTGCTCTCAGGCTAAAGGAAACAAGTATGAAACATAGATAACATGCAGAAAAGCTACTGTTCCATTTACAGAAAGAAAAAAGGAGGAAATAAAAAGAATTTTAAAAAATCATTTTTTAGCCTTCCCATGCGCCTGCTTTGTGTGAAAATCACACAACTTACCAAATCAGCGAAAAGTGTCGAAATGGAACAGTAGGGGCCCACCTCAGGTGCCTAAATGGAACAAACTTGCTGACCACAAGGGGCCCGCAATGGGTTCAGCCTTTTGAAAAAGAAAAGAGAAGTAGAATGGAAACCAAAAACCAATGCATTTAACAAGGGTAAAAAAGATGTGGATATGATGTCAAAGGGGCTTACACAATAGAGTGGAGAGCCATTCAAATCATAGAGCACTATAGTCATTTCTGGGGCTGAAATAGTGGAAGTCCACATGAATGCTTTATGATCAGAGGAGTGTGATCTTTCAGAAGTAGTACTTTCTCCTCGAAGAACCATTTTCTTTTTTCTCAAAGCAAGAAGGTGCATCCATGGATGTAATCTAGTCATCACCAGGTTGCACTGAGTACCTCCAAGCTTGACATCAACTTCTGATCTGATGGGTGAAGCAGGCTGTAGAGTAAAGCACCCTAAACAATTAAATAGATAAAGGCGAAAGTAAAACATAAGACTTGAAAATAAAGTAACGCCATCCGGAAAGCATCAAAGATGATACAGAAACAAATGAGAACATACATTGAAAAGAACCAGTTCAATAGCAGACTGCAAACCAAATAGATTTAGTCATGTGTAAATAGATATACTAACAAGTTTTTTGGGGGGAGGAAGGGGAAGGAGGGGTAATTCTCCAATCATGGTTATTGTAGTATCTAAGAATCTTGGTTCAGATGAATAGAGTCTGTCCATGTTTTCCATCCAAAACATTGAATGAAGCAACTGTACCGCTTTGTACTTGTTCTGTGCAGCAGTTACCAGAAAATAGCACAAGAGAGAATAGAAAATGATGTTGTCAAAGTAAAATTATCGCATACCTGAAGTGGAATATATACGGAAGAGACAACATCAAGTTTTAATATCTCCACAACTGATATGCCACCATCTTTCAGTAGCTGCAGTATAAAAGTGTCACTTTCATTTCTTAAGAGAAGGTACCATTTTTACTAAGGATAGGAGAAACATCTGAGTAATAGAAATTTAGCATAAAAAGTTGGAAACAGCTGATGAATACAAACGTACATGAATCTCACTGAACTCCATCTGAACATCAACTCGCGTACTTTCTCCAACATCTTCAAAGGATCGAGATTTTGTGCCTTTCAGTTGGATGCCCATAATGTTATTCTCAAGCATAAGTCCTACTTCACGGTGCACAAACTTCATATCCAGTCTGGGTAACACGAAGCTAAGCTATCAAACAAATACAATAATTATGTCAATCAAACTATATGTAACTTCCCAACATTCTTATGGAAAAAAAATACCTAACTTCCCAACATTATGCTATGCAGTAAGCGCAAACGAAAGTGGAGAACAACATAAAGGAATTAGTTATAAATAGAGGTGTCAAATTTGATCCATAAATGTGTAACCCGTCCAAAATTTGACGGTCTGGGTCGATAATATTTTCTTTCCGGGTCAATTTGGGTTGTAACTCAAGCTGACCCACCTTTTAAACATGTCAACTTGGACTGCTAAACGGGTCAGCTAATCAACTCACGAAGAAGCATACGGTCTAGCACAACCCTGCGTTTCATCAACGAGAAACAGGGAGTTGGTTTGTCTGGCGTTGACGGCACTGATACTCTACAACAACATACCCAGTGTAATCCCACAAAGTGGGGTCTGGGGAGGATAGGATGTATGCAGACCTTACTCTACCTTTGTGGGGCAGAGAGGTTGCTTTCGATAGACCCTCGGCTCATAAAGTATGTAGTCAATGCAGGATTACAAGAAAAATAAGATAGCAAAATATCCAGATAAAAATAAATGGAATAATACACACATAAGAATAATGCTCTACGTGATACCGCAATACTACTACTAAGACAAGGAGAAGATGAGATGGAAAAGCTAGCTCCCCACCTCTCTCACACACATCGCGACAAAACTCAACTACTCACTAACCTTCTACCCTAATCCTCGACCTTCAAATCTTCCTATCTACGGTCATGTCCTCAGTCAGCTGAAGTTGTGTCATATCTTTTCTAATCACCTCCCCCAGTTCTGCTTCGGTCTACATCTACCTTTCCTAACTCCTGCGACCGCCAATCTCTCACACCTCCTAACTGGCGCATCCTCACACCTCCTTTTCACATGCCCAAACCATCTATGTCGCGCCTCCCTTATCTTGTCCGCCACAAAGGACACTCCAACCTTGTCTCATATAACTTCATTTCTAATCATATATCTCCTAATATAACCACACATCCAACTGAGCATCCTCATCTCCACCATATGCATCTTTTGAGCGTGACCATTCTTAATTGTCCAACATTCTGCCCCATACAATAAAGCTGGTCTAACCACCACTCTGTAGAACTTACTTTTCAGCCTAGTAGACACTTTCTTATTGCAAAGCACTCCGTAGGTGAGCCTCAATTTCATCCCCCTACTCTAAATACAGATTGCGACACCATCGTCAATCTCATCATTCCCTTGTATTATGGACCCAAAGTACTTGAAGTTTCCTCTTTTAGGTATAGTTTGTGCCTCGATCTTCACTTTCACATTTGTCTCGTGCATCAGGTCACTGAACTTACACTCCATGTACTCCGTCTTAGTCCTGCTTAACCTGAAACCTGTAGATTCTATGGTTGTTCTCCAGACTTCTAGCCTATCGTTAACTCCACTACGCGTCTCATCAATCAAAACTATGTCGTCTGCAAATAACATACACCAGGGCACCTCCTCTTGAATATATCGTGTCAATTCATCCATCACTAAGGCAAATAGAAACGAGCTAAGGGTTGATCCCTGGTGAACCCCATCACAATCGGAAAGTGCTCTGAGTCACATCCCACTGTCTTAACCCGGGTCTTGACACCGTCGTACATGTCCTTAATTGCCCTGATGTAAGCCATAGGCACACCCCTAGACTACAAGCATCTCCAAAGGACCTCCCGAGGGATTCTATCATATGCCTTCTCCACTCCTGTTTGTTTCCACTCTCTGACACTTGGACACTAGTTAATAAACAAATTTATTATTATGTTTATGAATGATATTTTTTGTTTATTCTTTCCTTTATGAATTTTTTTGTTTATAAAGTTCACCAAAAATGTGTCACTACTTGCTTCCAGTACAATAACTAATACATACATATACACACACATATACCAACTACTAGATGGGCAAATATTTATAAGTGGATAGAACTTTTGAGAAGAAAAAAAAATCTATTCACTAATAAATATTTGAACATTTATACAATAAGTGAATAGAGTTTGAACTCAAACCTTTTAATATCTTAACTTTTTTAAGTGGGTTTGTTGTTGTTAATATCTTAACTTATAGTTAAAGTAGAAAGGAATGACTTAAAAAAAAAAAGTGGAAGCAGGAAAGTAGTGTATTATTATAAACCAAAAGGTATGCTGAACCAAAACAAGTTGTTGTATGATCTATTTGACAAAGACAGTCACCAAACATGAGATAAGTGTGACAAAATAAAAAGAAGAAGAAATAAAAAGGGCAGCCCGGTGCACTAAGCTCCCGCTATGCGAGGGGTCGGAGGAAGGGCCGAACCACAAGGGTCTATTGTACGCAGTCTTACCTCACATTTCTACAAGAGCCTGTTTTCACGGCTTGAAGAAATAAAGAAACAAATTAAAGCTGGAAACAGCAAACAGAATTAATTTCAAACAAGGACGGGCGATGGGCTATGTTTTGGATACCACAATGTAATCCACGGCATATTATTTGATCTTAACTTGGGTGGTTTAGGTTATGAGCCGCAATTCAACCTATCTGAACAGAGCCCGTTTTGACCCAAACAAATTTTGGGCGGGTTGGGTCATGACACGTTTGTTGATGTAACCCATTTAGATCCGCCAAAATTTCATGCAGCCCGCCATTTGACGCCCCTGGTTATAAAATTGTAAGCTTTAATTTGTGTCAAACGTCAAAGTTAACGAGTAGAATCAATCAGCTATGGATTTTGCAAAGAAAAACATCACCTGTGTCAAAATGATTATCTTCCATAATTTCAGAGCCAACGCCTCTTTTTCTAAGCCTTTCCATTTATACTTCTCATCCCAACAAATGGAGGAGCAAGTTAGAAAACAATTGAGCTTTTTTCTTTGACAAGGTAAAATAGGAACAATTGAGCTTATTGTTGGGCTAGTTATTCCGATCCAGCAATTGGCTGTTGGATTTTGTCCCGCAACTAGAAGATCACTTCAGGATCACTGTGGTGTAGCTGAATGTAGAGCAGTCCGCCCTTACATCTTTTGAACAGTAAATTAGTTAGAACTTCGGAAGATAGTCAAGGTAGCTTGCTTCCAAGCTACTGCAATGGGCATGTAGTCGTCATAATCGGTCCAGAATGCCACTCTTCCTTACTAAATACCATTTCGGATGAATGGGGAATTACGTCGCTCTTTGATCTGCAGAATAAGGCTTAGGAGCTCTCTCTTTTACGGCAGAGATTTCTCCAAACCAAGAAATCGAATCACAATGGATAGACGCCCTCCTTTTCCTTCCAATTAGTGAAATTCTATCTCTTACTTGGGAAATTGTGGTCAAGCCCTCCCTTTATTCCTCGGAATCAAACAGGCAGCAAGAATTAGAATCTGTGTGATAATTTAATTTCCAGGTGTTGGGCATCAAAAGAGCTGTCTATGTAAATGATTCCTATTCAAACTCACTCCTGTTTAAAAGCTCGATATACATCAGTTAGCCCAAATGCCCTTTTGTCCTTATAGGTATTGTGTCAACATCGCTCAAACCATGATCTCCAGTTAAAATTTATAACAATCTAAACAATCAAAAAATCAATGAAAGCAAAAGTGCCACAGAAGGTGTGAGAAATTATGGGAGAAAAATAATATTGAATAGTGTATCTACAACATTACATTGATTCCTATTTATAGGTACTATATCCCAATCCTTTTTCATATAGCATACTATATACAAATCTTATTTCTATTCATATTCTAATACTCCCCCTCAAGCTGGTGCATTCAAGTCATATGTACCGAGTTTGTTACAGATGTAACTAATACGAGGACCAGATATGGCGCAGGTGCAACTCACTGAGGACATGACCTTAGATAGGGGTTAAGGAGGACACGTATTAGGGTAGAAGGGTAGTAGGTAGTCCAGCGTAGTCCTACCTACGCTTACAAACTGGTAGTCATAGTATTATTATTGTAGGCTCGCTTAGCCTATCATACTAGTAGGCACAGTATTGTTGTATAGTCCCTTGTCGTTTGATTTATGTTGCTATGTGTATTTTGTTTGTCTTATTTACTTGCATTAGTTATTGCATCTTTTTCCTTCCTTTTCTTTTTCAGAATTTGCTATCATGACTTACCAACTTTGTTTGACTTACTTTGCTTGGGCTTGGGCTTGGGCTTTGTCTTGAGCCGAGGGTCTCTCAGAAACAGTTGCTCTACCTACCAAGGTAGAGGTAAGGTCTGCGTACACTCTACCCTCCCCAGACCCCACATTGTGGGATTTCACTGGGTATGTTGTTGTTGTTGTTCTGATTCAGGTCCATCCATGTTATTGTGTATCCCAATATTGGGCCCCTATATTATATTGTTCACGCTCCAATTGGCAAACGTGGGTGTTAAGTGTCCCACATTGGTGGAAGGATGGATTGTTTGTCTCCTTATATGATCTTGAGTAATTCTCAACTCTTGAGCTAGCTTTCAGAATTGAGTTAGACTCAAGGTCCATTTCTTCACATTTACATTACAAAAAGAAATAAAAATAAATTGAAGTATCGAGAATACTAGTATACCATGACCTTAAACAGTATTTGAACATGTGTTAAGCTCAAGCAACTTATTTTAAATCAATCTATTATATAACTCAAAGACATGGAACCGAAGCTGGTTTGAGAAACTTAAATTTATTAAAAGGAAATAACAATCTATGTTGTATATCAGAGAAGGCTACAGAGGCTATTTCCTCCCTCCTTCACTATGCACTATTTTACTGCATTTTCGTTAATTATTCCTGAAAAAGGGAAACCATTTCTATAATGACCCTCCTTCCTTTCATATCCTTGTACTTCCAACTTCACAAGTCAAATGTGAAATTGACAAGCACAAAGCTATAAAGGACAAAATATTTTTATTTTTTTATAAGGTAGCCATAAACAACAACAATAAACGACTAAATATATTGTTAAGCTTGTTGCAGAGGGTGAGGATAGAGAAATAACTGACCTTTTCAGGGAACATTGACGCATATTTCATAATAGCCAAATTAGCTGGGGTTTTCACTGGCTTTTCAGCAGTACCAGATTCATTGACTGCCTTTATAGGTACATCGGTAGAAGAAAAGGCATCTTCACCTTTCCTTTGAAGTAATAGCTCCTCATTCAGATTAATGGAAACATCGCCGGTGGCAATATCCACATTCCTAACAACCACTCCTGCTTCCCTAAACGAAAAGGAATAGAACACAGCAGAGCAGTAACAACACAAAAGATCAGATAAAATATCAAAATCTGCTTCTTTCATTTTTTTATAAGGTAAATAATTTAATTAACAATTGGGGAAACCCCGTATACCAAAGCTCTTCTGATCATCAATGAAAGTTTGCCTCTAACTTTAATTTTTTCAGAAAGAACTTTCAGGATCGCTAAAGTCAAGCCACTTCTAAGGTTCTCTCATTATTTCCCTCTAGAAATTAAGCTTTCTCATGATCAACGAAAAATTATTTCCCAACTCACTCTGTCTTCTTAAGCTACAGATAGTCTTTCATTCTTTAACTCAATGTAGTTGAATATGGTCAACAAGCTGGAAACCTAGTACTTGAATGTACGGTGTGAGTCCAACTGCTGCTCTTTTTACAAATAAAGAATTTGGCGAGATTCTTTCTTAAGATTGACCAAAGATGATGTGTTTTACATGAGGGTGGAAAAAGATTTTAAGATGTTTTTGTCATTCATTCACAGTATAATCAGAATTAAGACTCATTTAGCTACATTAAGGCACCTCCGTGTAGTTATAAATGAAAATCATTTCCCCTCTTAGGGATATTTTAGTCTTATCAGGATGCTTAATGGAATTTCCTTTTAAACTTTTTGGGGCTGTGGAAACTTTAATAAAGGGAGATCCTACTTGTTTATACATTATTAGCTATATCTTAGTGCATGTGAAAAAAGAGAATAATAATAATAACAATGATAATAATAGCAACAACAACAAGAATAAAACTAACAAATATGCAAGCATTGTCATAAGTTCATAACCACGCTATTAGTTGCAGCATATGGGATAGAGTGGTTGTTTAGGCATTCCCTTTTCTTCTTCTTTTTTTGATGAAGTAAGGTGTTTCATTAGAAAAGCATCAAGAAGATGCAAATTACAAAAGCTGACTGCAAAAATGGCTGTTCAGGAATTCCTAGAGGCTTAAGTTTTAGAGGCTGATATTTTGTGTCAAATGACTGCTGATGATTTGAGGAAATATATATACACATATAGCTCATTACTGGTCTTTGCACACAAGCTTCTTCCTTCTTTTTGTACTATATTTACTTCAGTAATCTTGATCAAGGTAATGAAAACAAAAATCATACTACTTCCATTACAAAATCAGATACATGAGTAGGAACAGATTCTGTAATAGCGCATAACCAAACTGACTGATGAATGTTCAGATGTGCATATGTCATTGGTAGTATTTAGAGTTGAGATATGGTGAAAAAGAACATGTAGATTTAGAGATGTTCCAACTGATCATTCGATAATGTAAAAATGCTGATGTTTTAGAACATCAAACACTAATGAGATTTATGCTGTTAATGTTTGGGTGTGGAATATGTACATGTGTTTCAAAAGCTAGAATCAAGGGACTAAATTCGACCAGCAAATACATAACAACAGAAACACCATATATAGACAAAAGCAGAAGTCAAATTAAAAAACCTAGAGAGGTCCCATGAAATGTCACTTACTTGTAAAGAGTGGATCTTGGGCCTAACTCAACCCCAAAAGCTAGCTTGTAGGATGAGGATTGTCCAAGTCCATATAAGGAGTCCATGTTTCCATTACATATCCGATGTGGGACTCTTAACACTCCCCCGCACGCCCAGGCCTCGTTAACTGGAGCGTGGACAATATAAATTGGGGGCCCAACATCGGTGAACAAAGAATTGGAATCGGTCTGGCTCTGACACCATGTAAAGAATGGATCTTGGGCCTAACTCAACCCCAAAAGCTAGCTTGTAGGGTGAGGATTGTCCAAGTCCATATAAGGAGTCCATGTTTTCATTCCATATCCGATGTTGGACTCTTAACATTATTGAAGAAGTTGATTCATTTACATAAAATAACTTAAACATAATGGAACGGTTGAAAGAGGGGATACCTATCATGGCCAAACTCACACGTGAGGGAAAATTCTTCACAGCTGAAAGGAGCAAAGACCCTTTCAGTCATGGCTAATAATCTATCGTTGGAGGGAAAAGATCCACCGTGCATTGATGATTGATCATAACTCACTCGTGATTCACCAAAGTGAACAAATATAGGAGCAAGCAGCAACTTGACAAACAATTTTGGCTTGGATCCACCATCTTTAGATAAATCAAGCGTCAACTCTTTGACCTCAACAGTAGCTTTTGGTGTCTACACAGATTATACAGATAATCAGCATGTATGCGAAAACCATGAGAGACAACTAAACAAAAACAAAAAAGTTAACGAATGCACCAGAAAGCAATTAGGAATGTAACATAATGTCGGCTACAACTTCATTTAGCCATCATTTCAGTGAGATACTACACAAAGACAACAAGTAATTGTAGGACATCAATTCCTACATCAAGTTCATGACACGTAACTTGACAAAGTATTCGTTCAGTCAATGTGCAATGATTTTCATGCACCTAATGCAATAAGAACGTATATAACATTTTTGCCTAAACCGGTGTCAGAAGAATCTCCCAAAATATCCAGTTGTTGATCCCTCCTAATGTTCAATTCCCAAAAGTCAAACACTATAAGAAAAGTGTAAAATGTCTCCTTGCATTTTTTTGCATATGAAATTATTTAAGTGAGAGAGAGAAATAAAAAACAAGAACACACTAAAATCTGAAAATCAGAATCTTAAAGCTATTTAGATCCTGTTTGTCTTATGCAGCAGATCACTAGTTTGGCCTCTTTTGTCGTTGTCAATTAACATGGATATGCATATGTTGCCACAAGTCAATGCATACTTTGACGGAAATCTTATAACATCACACTGCAATTGTGACATGTATGAGTTAAAAGAACTTAGACCGCTGCCAACCACAAGCAAAAGCAATGCAATTCTCCATGACTCGTCATATGAACTTGCATGCGAAGAAATATTATCTCCACGAATCAAAGGTGATTTAAAGCTACTCTTGTAAGCAAAATCTTCAGCATCCGGTCATAAAATGTAATAAAGTGAAGAGCGGAAAACAATAGCCAGCAGTCTTTTCGGGGACATGAGTAAAATGGATGCGAGGAAATTCAACCAATCATGACCACTCATAAGACCAAGTTTAATGAGAACAATGGTTACCTTCACCACCAGCTCAGTCACTGAAACCGACAAAAATCTGGCCATATTAGCTACAACCATCCACTTCCCTCTACCTGACTTGCGAGATTTACGAGATTTTGCCTTTTTTGAGATTTTACTGGAAGCCCTCATTACAACTTCCAAATCACATACTAACACCTGTAGTTTTGGATCCCTGGATATAAAACCAACCCCAAGCTTGACCAAGGATTGCCGAATACTGAGTCTAATTTCGCCAATGGATACACTTCCAACTGCACCCTGTAAATTATTTTTCACGGTGACATGAGAACAAAGATAAGGATAGTTGATGAACCATAACATAGAGAAAATCTTGCATCTAAATTGTTGCCTTATAAGTCAGTAGTCAAAAGTTGAATCTAAGATAAACTGACGGCAAATTCCCTAAATGAGGGACCTCCAAAGTCACTGTGCACTCCTGTGCTTGGTGTAATTACAATGGCAGCTTTTCTTTTTGACAAGATACAAAAGACGATAGAGAGAGAAAAAGATCCACATGCACGCAAATTTCTATGCTGGAACTCGAAGATATGATCCTAAGATGCCAAAACGAATCTTTGAAATTTCAGAACGCCAATGTTTCTAAAAGAAAAATGCTTGCTGCCAATTTTTTTTTTTGAAGAATCTCTCCTAACAGAGACTCCTTTTCAGGTCAGTTCACATTAAGGAAACCAGACGAGATGATATCACCCCAAGATATGGCATTAAACTCTGAAATTGGCGACCCCCAGACATTTGACAAAATTGGATCCAAGTTGACAATGCCCTTTTTGCTTTACTATCTAGTTCTTCTGGTTCCTCCACATTCCCTTACATACACTTCAAGAATGAAAATTTATATTTAATGTGGCTCATGAAAGAAAGATGTAAGTCCTTGGTGTAAGATTGAACATTTTCTACGAATGCCTATTAGTATTCTCTTAATCAGATCAGATTTGTCTAATTGTCTTGTACAGCAACTGTGTTGGATTATACCAGGTCTTCAAACAGTGCATAGCTGAAAGATGATTTGCTAACTAATTCAATATCACTTCAAAGTGAGCCTTTAAAAGGTTCACAACAAGCAATATATGGTAGTAATTATTATGCATGAATTAACATGCAGTTAACCAAAAAACAATATACAATAAAAAGAAAAGAAAAGAGAAAAGTAAATATGTGGACCATTGAACAAAACCCTCAAACCACACAGCATAAAACAGATAAACCCACAACTAGCTCAAAGAGAGAGAGAAACGACCTTGTTGAACTTCACCACCACATCTCTCAAGCATTTCCATCCTCCAACACGGAATGAAACAGATGCTCCCATGGCTCGGCTTAGAATCCAAGCCAACATGCGGGAAGCAAACCTGAGACAGGAAAGTGCAAAAATAAGCAGACTCTGAAAGTTCAATAAAATTGAAGGAAAAAAAAGGGAAGTAATTATTCAGCATCGTGAAATAAGATTAAATCTAAATTCTCAACTTTAAGTACCAACTCTGTTATATAGAATAGAACTACACATTTTTTATCTTAGCAAGCTTAATAAAGCTAAACTTCTAAATGCTCATCGTAAGAGAAATGGCTTGATTTACACAATAGCACTTCCTAATCATAGTCAATGACATATACTAAGTATCATATTATGCACCAATCTAAGCAAGGAAAATAAGTACATCATTGCACCATGTGACTTTATTTGTTCATGAAGTCACTAGGAACACAAGGCGTACATCCGTACATATACTAGAGAATCTTGCGAAAAGATGTAACTCTTCATAAAGAGTATCCACTTATCTTGAAGATGGTATCAAATGTGCTCCAAAAAGAATTTTTTTATTAAATAAAAATTCTGACTGATATGTGTAATACATTTTTCTACTTATTCAGAGGCTCTTGTTTCTCTCTATCCATATGTTTCCATGAGCGCTAGAGGAGTTAATTCTCCTGTTCTTCTTCTCCACATATTACTATAATTGGGAGGGAAGGGAAGCAGTAGACGATCGACATCTTCCACCACGTAGTTGCACATGAACCACCAACTAATGTAAATTGTCACTTTTCTCCCAGATTCTCCATTATTCCAATGGCTCCCATATTGCTGTCCCTGTACAAAAACACTTCCCTGCGTGCTCTGGGGACTCGTACGAGAAGCGAGATGAATCCATATATTTTATAAAAATAATACACTGAAGATCGTCCTTCTGCCCTCCCCATATGGCCAGATCTATTTTTTTGATCAAGTAAATATTGTCTCATACATAAACATGGCCAAACTGGTCGTACACAAGGGATATCCCAAAAGGTAAAAAATCTACTAACAGATATGATTCTCTACAAACTCCACCCAATCATTTATTCAACTAGGGACTTTCTGTTTACACCAAAAGAAAATAACGGAAGAAACTCTACTCTACTCCTTCAAAAACTCTCCTATTTCTCTCGCTCCAAACTACCACATTAACGCGAGTAGAACCACGTTCCAAGTCCTTCGTCTTCTCCTCCTCCTCCCGCTCTTCCAATTCAATTGAACATCAAATTTTTCACAGTCTTTGGTATTGCCCATGGAGTGTCAAACCACCTAAACATACCTCAACATAACCTCATGGTTAGCCCGTAATGTAGAAGATGATGATCGACGTCCTCGCCCACCTCCTTACACATGTAACACCAACTGACGAAGACAACCTTCCGTTTTCTAAGATTTTCGAATCACCCTCTAGTGGCTAGCCAAGTAAAAAAATACACCTTCGGTACACTTGGGAATCCATATGGCATTGCATGGAAAAACAAGCTCCTCCCTAATCAAAAATTTCTCGTAAAAAGACTTTACAGAGAACACTCCATTATTTCCCGGGCCCCACCCCCAAACATCGAGATTATCCACCTGGTTGACTTGCCTATGTACTAAGCCTAACAATTTTTGAAATTCAGTCGCTTCCCGATCTTGAAATTCCCTTCTAAATCTCAAGTCCCAAAAAGTCTCCACTTTGTGTGCCCCCTAATTTGTTGAATTGTTAGGTCTCTTTGGCAAGATATTCTGTACAAACTCTTGAATTCATCATTCAATAAAAAGTCCCCACACCAACTATATCCACCAAATATGGTCAGATCTATCTCAGTTCTATGAGTTAGATTTTTCATGTATAGTAATTCAAGCTAACTGAAGTTCTTCCATTTCCAATCTTACAAGTTTCTTCTAAATTTTTATCCTACCTTATCAACAAAAGCAAAATAATTTTCTTCTAAAATCTAAATACATAAGTACTTCTCTCTATTCCTTGTCTGGGCCAATACTGTTACTTGATAGGATAACTGGAGATGCTGGAAATAGATCAAATGCTTCACCGTGAACTGATTGTAATTCTACTACCTTCTTTAAGAATGATATTCCTCCGAAATCTCCCCACTGTTTCTATGCCCGTCCATAGAGCTACACCATATGGCAAGGTGATCCGAACGGTACTCCACGACGCCTTTTCTTTTAGTGAGGTAAATAATTTTATTAACAATTGGGGGAAGCCCCGTATACAAGCCGTATACCAAAAAGAGAACCTACACTAATATATGATTCTCAAAAAAATAGACCCAATCTTCTATACAAGTAGGGATCTCACAGGAACACCAAAAGGAAACTAGCATTAAAACTTCATATTAATTAACAATGGAACTTCTCAATGCTTGGATCTTCTACGCCAAACCTCAACATTCGTTTTTCTAGTATAACTCTGTTGAACACCCTCCTTTCATCCCTCTAAGCGCCCACTTTCATAGGATAAATGGCTACTTCCAAGTTGACGAAGTGGTACTTTTTCACCTCCTCACCCCAGCTCCACCGAAGTTTTGTGGTCGCTCCAACGCTCAGTCATACCCACCTTATTCTTTTGGTGCACCCATGAGATCTCTGTAGGTATAAATGATTGGGTGTGGTTTGTAAGAAACCATATATTTTGTAAGATTTTCTACTTTTTGGTATACTTTATATACGGGTCTTTTATGACCTTTGTTTATAAAATCTTATTACTTGATCAAAAAAAGTTATTTATCAGTGTCATTGATGATTATCCAAAATGTACTTGATCAAACATTGTTTTTAGTTGTTCCATGTATTCCAGACTTCAAAACTGATTAGGTATATATATTCACATTTTTCTTGGTGATATTGCACTAGAATACTTATCCTCTCAATTCCAACAGTTTATGGCTTGTCGTCAAATTATTCATCAAACATTCCGTCCATGTAACCCAATAAAATAGAATAGATGAGAGGAATAACATCGCACGCACATTCCTAAATCGGTCTTTATGTTACGTTGAGTCTCCGCAAAATGGAGTTCTCTTAGCTGCAATCAAATTATTGTATCTTAATTCTAAACCTATTCAAAAGACTAAGGACAAGCCATAAACAATTGGTAAAAAGAGACCCAATTTCCAAGTGGACTAATCTCGGTGCATGGATGCCAAGAAATAAAAGACAAAATGGAATAGTTAGAGAATACTTCACTTGTCCCTCATCGTGAGTAAGGATCTCCAAAGGAGTACAACAACAACAACAACATACCCAGTGGAGTCCCACAACGTGGGGTCTGGGGAGGGTAGAGTGTACGCAGACCTTATCAAAAAAAATCACTCATGGCCTTAAGATTTTGGATGGGATGCTCATACTTTCAAATATTATCAGAGCCAATGCACCTTGTGCTCCTTGACCTTAAACATAGTTTCGAGAGAGACCAATTCATAAGACATTTGGTGGGGGCTATCCCAGCCCTACTTATCCACTTATTCTTGAAACTATGTAAAATAGCTATACTTTCGCAACATAGCACAAAGCATATCAGTAAGTTCACTACAGAAAACATATTACATGGCAAATACAAAGAAAATCGAGTTTAGTCAGAGAAACTACGAGATATTGTTCAACTACAATTATCATGCTTTCACGTGAGAGATTATTTGGTTTTCCTTATATGAAAAGCCACAGAGAAGTTCTTCTACTTACTTCAAATCCCAACCCCAACCCCTCCTACAGCAAAAACAAGAGGAAATTGCTCACTCTAATCTGTTAAAACTATGGCTGGCCAGTTGGCCGGGTCAGCCCGGTCCCGGCCCGGTCCCGCCACGAACCCGACTATTTAAAAAAAACGTGGTATCGGGACTCGAACCGGGACGGGACATGATCTCGTCCCGACCCGTCCCGGCCCGCCCCAGGCTCACCAGTCCCGACCCGATCCCGCCCGAAACCCCTCCTTTTGCAAAAATAACCGTTGCACCAACGGCCATTTTACATTTTGGCCGTTGTGCAAAGGTCATTTTTGACCTCCCCCTCCCCCAACCCCCCTACCCCCTTATTATTTATTTTTAACACATAAGTTATTATATTTACACTTTAACCCAATTTCCCAACTATAAATACCTCATTTTCTCTTCATCTTTCTCACAAATCTTCCTACAATCTCTCTAATCTCTCAATCTATCTCTCTACAAGCCTACATTGTCTACTAAATATTCAATTTTATTTATTCATTTGGGAATTGGGAGTGAAGTTGGCAACTACCTTGAGGATCTTCCATCGAGCAAAGTTTCAATTTTCAACCTCTCGATTACACGTCGGCGTTTGGTACATTCGTTCCTTCATTAAATTATTAGTTTGTTTATTTTATTTAGCGCACTTAATTTCAGTTACTTTAATTATTTATTAGTATAATTATAAATTTATAATGGAAGGATTTAAACGTATGCTTACGGGTAGGGGTCATGCTTCTTCTAGTTGGGGCAACAAGGGCAAGGGTCCTATTTCTAGACAGAATCTTATTCCTACACAGGATGATTTTGTTGATACTGAACATTTTCCTACAATACCATTAGATTTAGATGATGAGCTATTTTATGAAACTCGAGAAGACTTTAATTTAGACGATGATCTAGATGATACACCCACTAATGTAGATGACAACACACCCACTAGTGCACCTTCAACTGAAATGCCTCTTATTGCCCCTAGTATGAGACGAGATCCAGCAAAACGAACATTAAAATCAGATGCATGGACATTTTTTTATAGGGACGTAGAGAATCAAGTAGCTAGATATAAAATTTGTAAAGATGTTTTAAAATTTAAAACTAGAAAAGATCACGGTGGGACGGGGGGTTTAATGAGACACGTAGCAAGGGCTCATCCAGCTAGGTATGCCCAATACGAGGTTTCAAAACCGGGTGTGCAAACGTCTGCTCCATCGGACAAAGTTCACATACTTATACTGTCCCGGACCAAGTACAGGGTCAAATTAACCCTATGACAGGGGGAATTGTAGACCCTCAATACAATAAACATAGAGATATAGAAGCAATAGCAAAATTAGTTGCTATGGAGGATTTGCCTTTTTCATTTCCTTCATCTCCCGATTTTATTCATTATATTAGAGATATATAATCCTGCTTTTAACAGTTTTTCTAGATCAACTGTTAAGAGAGATGTATTTAAATTCGCACATGAATATCAACAGTACTTACGTTATTCATTATATCATTTTAATGAAAAAATAGCTATCACTTCTGATATAGGCCGTACTACTAACGGCCATGATTATTTAACGGTAACATGTCATTGGATAGATTATAAATGGTCTATGCAAAAACGTATCTTAGCGTATAGATATATAGATGATAGGAACACTGGTACTTTTATTGCAGAAAATATTTATCAAGTGTGCGATTATTACGGAATAACTGATAAAATTATGACTATTA
This sequence comes from Anisodus tanguticus, assembly GCA_034509755.1. Lineage (NCBI taxonomy): Eukaryota > Viridiplantae > Streptophyta > Magnoliopsida > Solanales > Solanaceae > Anisodus > Anisodus tanguticus. The sequence goes on along the minus strand of CM067553.1, from coordinate 8,845,065 downwards.
CATTAGATAACGCTTCTTCTAACAATTACGCTATCACAATTTTAAAAAATAATTTAACTCCATCTTTTTCAGATCGTTTTCATATAAAATGTGTGTGCCATATATATAACTTAATTGTAAATGATGGTCTATCACTTTTTGAAGACATTCTTAGTAAAATACAATTTGCTATAAACTTATTTTTAAAAATAATAGAATACAACGAAAAAATGAATATAAAAAAACTTGTCACGATTGTCAACTACCTTATAGAAAAAATCCAGAAGAAGTACCCACTAGGTGGAATTCTTTATACGAACAACTACTTGCTGCTTATGACTATAGAAAACCTATAACTTTATTTTTTAACTCTCATAATCAAAATTCAGCTGATATGGTTGTAGATAGCGATTGGGGAAAAATTTCTGAACTTATTGTACTTTTAGAGAAATTTTTTCAAGCAACAAAAGAATTTTTCGGTATATATTATCCTACTATTTCAACTATATTGTTTTATATAGCTCTAATAATTTTATTACTTAGTGAATATATGGAAAAACCAGCTTATATGGCAGCTATTAAAAAAATATTTATCAAAAATAAAAATAAAAATTATTCTTATTCCCACTATTAATATTATTGGTGTTGTATTAAATCCGACTATTAAAATAGACGGTACTAAATCACTTATTGAAACTATTTACGATGGTATAGAAGTACTACCACCTCCAAGTCCCAAAAATCCAAATCACCCACCACCTATTGAACAAACTAAAGAAAAGTGTTGTCTAGCGTAAAAGACGAATGCAAAAAAGTATATAGGTTTTACCAACAAGAAAGTGCTAGTAACCTACCGGCTTCCATACCATCTTCTTCTTCTTCAACACAACCTCACAAAAGACATGGTGTTTCTGCGGCTAGTATTGAAAGCCTCAGAAATAGAATGTGCGGTCGTAACGCTACTAACCAAATTAGCGAATTTGATATTTTTGTTTTGCTAGGTTCTATACCATACCAAACAGTTCTCAATGAAAAAGGACGTGAAGACTTGCTGAAATACTGGAGAGGGAATGAGAAGACCTTTCCGACACTTTCAATGATGGCCTGAGATGTTTTGAACATTCAAGCGTCATCAACGACGTCTGAAAGAGCTTTTTCTGCTGGCAGATATCAAATAGGAGAGCACAGACACTCATTAGCCGGAGACAGCTTGGAGATTGTAGTATTATTCAGAGATTGGATACGAGCGGAGCGGAGAAGGTGCGGCCAATCGGAGATCAACGAAGAAGAAGACGAAAACTACAACGAAATCTTATCCGAAGGTGGTGGAAGCGACGTGGAGCAATTTGACCAACAAATACCAATTCCAACCGAAGAACCACGGGAAATTATCAAGAACTAGAACATGTTTTTTTCAGAATGTATTTTTTTTAATTGCAATTTTACTATGTAATTTACAACTTTTGAACATCCTCACAAAGTTGCAATTTTGACAATTGTATTTGTATTTCAAAAAAAAATCATATGTCTATTAAATAATATAAGAGGCACAAAAACAGCTTTGAGATGTTTTTATTACACTATTTGTCTTTTATAATTATTGAGTTTTTTATATATATGTTATTTTTTAAATTAAGTGCAAAAAAAAAAAAAAATGGGATCCCGATTCCGACAGGATCGGGATCGGGGCGGGACTTCGGCAAATCCCGCATATCCCGATCCCACCTGACCCCGACCCGACCCGATCCGATCCCGGACTTCCCCGACCCGACCCGATCCCGTGCAAACCCGGCCCGACGGTCCCGAGCCCGGTCCACTGTCCACCCCTAGTTAAAACTACAAAATGTTAGTTCAATCGGGACCTATAAAGTGCAGTTCAGAGAAATTGTGCCAACTCATTTCTATTGCACAATTCAATGAACGACATATGAGCACATATCAGATCAAACAACTCCAACAAGATCAATACACTATCATCAACACATGCTATGCATAGCCCCAGTCCATTGATAATCGGTAGTCCTTTGACTTATATTGACTTACAAAGAAAATCAGAGTTTAGCAGCTAGAAAAACTACGAGATATTGTTCAACTACAGTCATCATGCTTTCACGTGAGAGATTATTTGGTTTTTATATGGAAAGCCACAGTGAGTTTCTTTTACTTACTTCAAATCCCAACCCCAACCCCTCCTGCCACAAGAATAAGAGGAAATTACTCGCTCTAATCTGTTAAAGCTACAAAATACTAGTTCAATCGGGACCTATAAAGTGCGATTCAGACAAATTGTGCCAACTCATTTCTATTATACAATTCAACAAACAACATACGAGCACATATCAGATCAATCAATTCAAGCAAGATCAACACACGCTAACACATATCACCAGTCAATTGATAATCAGTATTAGTACTTTGACTTAATTTGACTTACACGAAAATACTCCATAGTATTATTGAAGCAAATAGGAATCCAAATAGAAACTTCGCCGGCGAAGCATCCATTGCGAACGCCCGATCGTCCAATAATCTCGCGTCTTCACTATTATATTATTTGCTTAATCCGATGCAATGATAACTTAATTAACTGAATTGCTTGAAGAGATAACATGGAATTTAAGTTTTACATGTTGTTTATGGTGTGGAAACGAAGATCAAATGGTGAATTTTGGAAGGGAAGTGGAAACGAAGTGATTAATAAAATAAATATAAGTATATTTATATTTATAGTGAGGGGAAAAAAAGAGTTAGATCGGGGAAATAAGATATTTGTGTTGTATTTGATTTAAGGGAAAAGAAGAAATGGGGGAGAAAGTGGTGTATCACTCTTTCTGTGTTTTACTCCGACAAATGGAGAAGTCTATTGAGTTGGATCTGGTGCGGTTGTATGTACGGGGAACTATTGTGATATTTTTTTATTTTCATTTTCTTTTTCGCCTTTTTATTTATTTTATTATTGGTTTCTTTGATGGACGTGCATGAAATGTCTTTGTTACTGTATATGTTAAGTGAGAAGGGGAGCGGATTAACCGGTAACGTTGTTGTAATGTGACCAAGAGTTTATGAGTTCAAGTCGTGAAAACGTACCGGTTGGAATTTGAGCTCCTTAATTTAATATTTGACTAAACTTCACGGTCGTTTGGTTTAGATATAAGTTATGTAAGGACTAATAATGCAATGATTAATTAATGAGAATTTTATAATATAGGAATTAGGTTTACAGTGGATTAATTTTTATTTGATATTTGGTTTGTTGTATTCCATTTGTGAAATTACAATTGATATGTTGTTGTTGTATTAAAGAAATTAATTATAAAGGTAATAAGGTTGAAAGAAATGTAATATTGAAAAGAACTATAAATTATGATATTTTATAGATATTGGATCTTGTATCACGTAAAATGTGAAATATAAAGTGTTGATCATGGTAAAACAAAGTATTCAGAAATATGCATAAGTGTGTTTTTGTCATTTACTTGATTTAATCAATGTAATACTATATTTGTATCATCTTATTTCATTTTTAGTCTATATAAAATAATACTTAATTTTTTGTGTAACTTATTCATGTAGTATTTTGCGAGAAAAAATCAAAACACAATGTTTAAAATTATGCTAAAATCTGTCACCTTCTTGTTGTACCTGCTCGAGCAGATGGATGAACCAGGGGCGGAGCTACAATATATCAAGGGTGGTCAGGCAAAGATGTTTCGCCGGAAAATTATATTGTGTATATAAGTGAAATACTGTCTTATTTCAACACTAGTTAAGAATAGCCCGTGCCGAGCACGGGCCCAACAACACTTAATTTACTTTTCATCATAAAAATGTTTTCACTATTGCTTTTTTGTAGAGCGGTTTTAATTACGTTTATGTTAATTTTTTGGTGGATTAATTAATTTCGCATACACCATAGTTGGAATGTAATTTCTTTGTTAAATTTTTTTTGATCCATTAAGCTAATGAGGATCAATTTAAATAGTGACTTCATAAAAGGGGAAAGTGCTACATATAATTTTGTTGGCCTCAATTATTACCTTGAAGCTAAAATGCAAGGCAAACTTTTATAAAATATTTCAACAGTAAAGTATGTATATGAGAGCATTCACAAAGTCTACACAGTATTTAACTGATACTTTGTATAGTTTAAGAGTTTGTTGAGCAGAAAAAATATTAAAGTGCTAGGAAATATAAAATATTTTTTTTAGTGGAAGTAGTTAGTTTTGTGATTTAAATTTTAAACTAATCATTTTCTTTCCAAAACTGCACCGCAACATTCTTTGACGAAATTTATATTATAATAACTTTTGTAAATGAAGGAGTAGTAGTAGTTTGTGATTAATAAATCTTTAGTATTTGATAATTAATTTAATAGAGAGAAAAATTAATTATAATAACATTTATTCCGACGATCGAAATCTGGAAAAAAAGTACAGAGATTTGGTCGGAGTGTCTGTGCAACCCCACCGGAAGAAGAGCAACTCAAGAAAAGTGACCAGAAATTGTTCGCGCGCCGGCGCGTGAATAGAACTCGCGGGAAATCTAAGAACCTTCTCAGCGCGTGAGGCAAGGTCCGCCAGAGGTGGTGATTGGGATTTGGTCGACGGACTATGATGAACCTCGTGGTGGTGTTGATTTTCGCACAACACCGTCAAATCTGAAGATTGATGCGAACAACCACTTAGCTCACCAAAAAATTACACGGTGACTGAGATATTTCTTTTCGGACCTCGATAATTATCTCACCAATACTCGGATACCATATGAGAAATTAGGAGAGAAAAATATTATTGATGACAGAAATATTATACCCGTGTGTATAATTGCACCCAACTTTGTTGTACAAATTTATCATAGTTGTAGGATTCTTGTGCAAGTATAATTAGGATTTATTGTTATAGTAGGAATAGGATTTTCCATAATTATGGATTATAAATTGTATATAAATACCTTTTCATCAATAAGAATAATCAAGAGATTATTTTTTTCATGATATCAGAAGTCTATGGCTAAAATACCTTCTCACAAAGACAACTCCGCTACCCTTTCTCAGTCTCGGTTTCCGTGCAATTTCTTCCTCTCTTCCCAAATTTTCATCCAAATCTCTAATTCACCTATTGTTCTTTCGTTATGTCTACGTCAAAGAACATGTTTCATCATGTACTTACAGTCTCCAACATCAAGAACAACATTCCTATTGTTCCTGAGATGGACGACGTCCAATACGCGACGAGGGCAAAATTATTCAAGGTTTACGCACGCTCGCATCAAGTCCTCAATCACATCATCCCCTCTGTAACTTGCAAGGAGAAGGTGTTTACCCCCGAGGACGATCCTGCGTTATTGACAACCCTTGATGCTACCGTTCTCTAATGGATTTATTCCACAATCTCTACAGACCTCTTGCAGACGATTGTTGAACTCGACGCTGAGGCGATGGAAACTTGGAATATGGTGCGTGATATATTTCAAGATAACGAAAACTCCCATGTTGTCACTCTTGAGCAAGATTTTTCCCATGTCAACATGAAAGTTTTTTTAACGTCTCAGCCTATTGTAAAAGGTTGAAGTATTTGGCGGATCAACTCCAAAAAGTTGGTGCGGCCGTTACCAATGATCGTCTTGTTCTTCAGATGGTTGCAGGCCTATCCGAGACCTATAATGGAGTTGAGACACTGCTTCATCAAAGTAATCCTCTCCAACCATTTTATCAGGCACGTTCCATGCTCGCGTTGGAAGAGGCCAGTTTGGCTAAGAAAGCGACTACCGGAGCAAATTCTGTCATGATGATGGCCACGTCAGACGACCTTCATGCATTCTTCGAAAATTCAGGCCAAAACCATACCAACAGTGGCGGAAAAAGAGGTCAAAATCGAAAAAATAATAGCAAGAACCACAGAGGCAATCACGATGGTAACAACGGTGGTGGTAGTGGCCGGAACAGTGGCGGCGACAGCAGTGGTGCTCGAAATAGTGGAGTGCAAGCCAACTGGCCGCAGCCCTGGGCCTCCTAGCCGTGGAGCTTCGCCAATGGCCATTGGCCCAACAACCCTTATTTTCCACCTACATCATATCCTGGAAACTGGGCCCAATTCCAGTCATCTTCCAGGCCCAGTTTCCGGATCCAGAATAATAGGGCTCGGCAAAAAAAAGTGGAGAACCGAAAAAACCGAACCGGCGGTTCGGTTCTGTTTAAACTTGGTTAAAATATTTTTAAAAATGATTTTTTAGAAAACCGAACCGAATTATGATTAAATAATTCGGTTTGGTTCGGTTCTTTAGAATTTTTTATGAACCGAACCGAAAACCTGGGGCAAAGTTGTAATTAACCATAGCCACTATAAATTAAATTGAACGTGTTAAATCCTAAAAACATCTTAATCATTTTCGTTTTGGTCGATGTATTGCCGATTTTTATTTTTTGATTTCTAAAATCATCCTAATACTAAAAGCAACAATCCACCATTAACCCAGCAACAATCCGCCGTTAACACAACAACAATCCACCATTCAAGTTCGTAATATCACTTTTTGCAGCAATCTATTTTCTGATGCTATTTTTCTATTTCTATTTGTTCGATTCTATTTGTAGTGGTTCATACGGTTCCATTTGTATAGATATGAGCATGGTATCTACAGAAGTCAAAGAGTTGAGAAATTAATTATTGTGCAGAATAAATTAAATTTTTCGATTCATCCATGCATCAGGCAATGTGCTTCAAGTTCAAGAAAGACCTTCCAAGAATTGCATAAAATTGAATAAATGTTACAATAATATATATTTTTTGTAGTCAAGAACTCATGTGAAACTTGAAACTGAGAAGCTTTTGCTTTTAATGGTAGTTAGCAGACTCACTTTTAATGGTGGTTATCAGAACTCCTAAGTTAAACAAGTATTGACGGGCATGAAAGAAATCTGACAACTTCAGCTTCTATTTTGCAGGAGGAATTGTGAAATATTGGCGTCATAATGGTAAAGTTCTCAAATCTACATTTCTTCAAATTAGTACATGTGTTTTTTGTTGTTGGAACGTTGCATTTTGCTGTTGAAATAATAGTTTTTTGTGGGGATGTTTAAATTTGTTGTTAATGGTAAATTTGCTGCATTTTTGGATGTTGAATTGTGCATTTTAAGTGGAATGATGAAATTTGCCGATGGTAAATTTGTTGATGCTGAAATTTGCTGATGGTAAATTTGTTGCATTTTTTTGCTGCTGAATTGTTCATTTTAAGTGGAATGATGATGTTTAAATTTGCTGCTAAGTGGAATGCTGAAATTTACTGCTGTTGGAATGCTGAAACTCGTTGTGTTTTGCAGAAGTGGAACAAATTTTTAAATTCATGTTTTGAACTTTTAATTTATGATGTGAACTTTATATTTTGGAGTTTGGACTTTTATTTTGTGGGGATGTAAATTTTAATTTGGAGTTTTTTTACATGTTCTAAGAATATATGTGATGCAAACTTTATGTTTTTGGACTTTAAATTATTATTTTTAGACTTTATATTTGCTTATTATGACACACTTGAATTGAAAAAACCGATATAAATCGATACGTTCGGCGATATAGACCGATATGTTCATTTAAAAAAAAGTTTGATTCGTTTTTTAAAAATAAAAAATGAATTATATTATGTACATACTTTTTTGATACAAAACCGAACCAATATACGCTCACCCCTACAGAATAATGCATCACGATCCAGTGTTGGGCCAGGGCAGCAGGCAGGCCTGCTTGGGCCTCGGCCTCAGTAGGCCTTCACTGCTGCTGGCCCAGCTCCTGTCCCGACACTTGGATTACATCCCCCGGATGCAAATTGGTACATGGACACCGGATCCACTTCTCATATGACGTCCGCACAAGGTACTCTCTCATCTTATTTCAATTTGAGCAATAATCGTGGCATTATTGTTGGTAATGACAACTCAATTTCGATTCGCGGTTATGGTCATACGAATTTGTCTCCCCCACATCCACCTCTCGTCTTGAAATATGTTCTTCATGCCCCTAATTTAATTAAATATTTGGTGTATGCCCGAAAATTCACCACTGATAATTGGGTTTCTGTTAATTTTAATTCGTTTGGATTTTCTGTGAAGGATTTCAAGACGGGGATACCTCTAATGAGATGCAATAGTAGGGGAGAACTTTATCTAATCACCACTATTTCCACGAGTCAAGCCACACCTTCTACCTTTGTCGGTCTTGCTCCTTCATTGTGGCATACACGTTTAGGTCATCCGGGGTCATCCATTATGTCTTTTCTACATAAAAATAATTTTATTACATGTAAGGGTACGCGTAGTACTCCATTTTGTCCTTCTTGTCCATTAGAAAAATATGTTAGATTACCGTTTGTAACCTCTACTTCTCGTACTTTGATGCCATTTGACATTATTTATAGTGATTTATGGACATCTCCCATTGTAAGTTCTTTGGCCATCGTTATTATGTCTTATTTTTAGATGATTATTCTAATTTTTTGTGGACCTTTACTTTATCTAAAAAGTCTCAAGTCTTTTCCACATTCTTAAAATTTATAGTATTCATATGTACCCAATTCGAACGAAAATTAAAAATATTCAATGTGATAATGACCACGAATATGATAATGGATCGTTTCGAGAGTTTGTGACACTAATGTCATATCTTTTCATTTTTTTTGTCATACGTCCTCACAAAATGGGAAGCCCGAGCGAAAAATTCATTCCATAAATAATATTGTCCGTACCTTGCTAGCACATGCGTCATTATCACCTTCTTTTTGGCATCATGCATTACAAATGGCTACATATCTACTTAACATCCTCCCTCTTAAAGGCTTAGCATATCAATCCCCACTTAAAATTCTTTACAATAAATATCTTTCGTATTCTCATCTTAGGGTGTTTAGGTGTTTAAGCTATCCAATTTTTCCGTCTACTACAATTAACAAACTTCAAGCCCGCTCTACCGCGTGTGTTTTTGGGTTATCCATCTAATCATCGTGGTTACAAATGTTATGATTTATCCTCTAACAAAATCATAATTAGTCGCCATGTTATTTTTGATGAGTCTCAATTTCCGTTTGCTAAATTGAGTAGTCCCGTGTCTAGTTCGTATAAATTTTTAGATGATGATACCTCACTGTATATTATCCACCATTTATCTTATATGTCCCGTGGACCAAATCCGTCAGCATGCCCACTGCCTGTTGGCCCATATTGTCATGGTCCATCGTCGTCTGGCCCACATGGTCTCAGCAGTGGACCGATGTCTCGGCCCAGTATCGATATCGGTACTGACCCAACTTCTCGACCTACTACCAGTTCTGATGCAATTCCAGTTTCTCGTCTCTTTGTTGGGCCAGCGGGCCCAATGCCTGCAGGCCAGTCTGCTGCCAACCAAATAAATTCCCCAATTCCGTCCACTTCTATCTCTAGTCAATGGCCCATTACTCGTAGCCAAATGTGAATTTTTAAATTGAAATGACATTTTAATCTTAATTCTAATGTCACTAAATCTCCTCTACCCCGTAATTCGGTGTCTGCCCTTCATGGCTCGAATTTGAAATTGGTCATGTATGACGAATATAATGCTCTTATTGAAAATAAGACGTGGAAGTTGGTGCCCCGTCCACCTAGTGTTAATATTATTCGATCCATGTGGATTTTTACTCATAAAGAAATACTGACGGTTCTTTTGAGAGGCATAAGGCCCGTCTTTTAGGTGATGGTAAAATGCAATAGGTTGGCGTGGATTGTGGAGAAACATTTAGTCTGATGGTCAAACCGGCAACCATATGCACTATGCTCAGTCTAGCTCTCTCGAAAGCATGGCCCATTCACCAGCTGGATGTAAAAAATATTTTCTTACACGGTGATCTTAAGGAGACAGTTTACATGCATCAGCCCTTGGGTGTTTAAGGACCCCAATTATCCTCATCATGTCTGTTTGCTAAAAATTCATCGTATGGGCTTAAGTAAGTCCTGCGGGCTTAGTATAAAAGGTTTACAGATTATGTGTCTAGTATTGAGTTTTCTCACAACATATCTGATAATTCTCTATTCATCTGTCATCGTGGTACTTCTCTGGCATACATATTGTTATATGTTGATGATATAATATTGACTGCCTCGTCTGATAATCTATGCAAGTATATCATGTCCCTTCTCAATTCAGAATTTGCTATGAAGGACTTGGGGCCCTTGAGCTGTTTTTTTGGCATTGCAGTCACTCGTCATGCAGATGGTTTATTTTTACCACAGAAGAAGTATACTGTAGAGATTACTGAGAGAGTTGTCATCTCATCGTGTAAGTCTACTTCTACTCCGGTTGATACCAAACCCAAGCTGAGTGCTACGTCTAGCACACTATACGAGGATCCCACCAGTATCATAGTCTTGCACGGGCTTTGCAGGATCTGACTTTCACAAGACCAGATATTACGTATGTAGTACAACATGTGTGTTTATTTATGCATAATCCGCAAATTGAGCACATTCTCTACTCCTGTGTCATATACAAATGCTGATTGGGGGGGCTATCCAGATACCAGACGTTCGACATCTGGTTATTGTATATTCATTGGCGATAACTTGGTCTGTTGGTCGGCAAAACGACAGACTACTTTATCACGATCCAGTGCGGAGGTCGAGTATCGAGGGGTAGCCAATGTGGTACATGAGTCATGTCGGCTACGTAATCTTCTACTAGAGTTACATTTTCCTATTCATAAGGCTACATTGGTATACTGTGATAATGCGAGTGAAATCTATCTTTCTGGAAATTCGGTCGAACATCGGCGCACAAAACATATCGACACAGACATACACTTTGTTAGAAAAAGGGTAGCTCGTGGACAAGTACGCATCCTCCGTGTCCCTTCGCAGTACCATACTGCAGACATCTTTACTAAGGGTCTTCCCTTGGTTTTATTTGAATATTTTAGGGACAGTCTCAGTGTACGACAATCGCCCGCTATGACTGCGGGGGTGTGATAGAAATATTATACCCGTGTGTATAATTGCACCCAACTTTGTTGTACAAACTTACCATTGTTGTAGGATTCTTGTACAAGTATAATTAAGATATATTGTTATAGTAGGAATATTATTTTCCATAATTAGGAATTGTAAATTGTATATAAATACCTCTTCATCAATGAGAATAATCAATAGATTATTTCTTTCAATTGAATTGTGTATCTACCACATTACATAGATTTCTATTTATAGACATTACATTTAAATCATTTCCATGTATGATACTATATACAAATCATATTTCTATTCATATTATAACAAAAAAAACATATATAGAGAGAGAATGTAAATATCTACGCATATTACTTAAAGTAACGGAAGAGGTCCCCCCGGGCATAGCTGGATGACAAAGGATGAGAACTTAAAATACAGCTGGAGGCATGCAACGTGGGTTCGAACCCTGGTGGGAACAATTTGTTCTCTTTAGGGGTAGGACCTTGTAGGTGATATCAGGTGCTATGTTCTCAAACCCTGGTCATTCAGGCACATTCTGCGATTTACTGATTGTAGCAGGGGTGAGCGAGTCCGGGTACCCTAACTTTTTTTAACTACCCGGACCCTACCCAGTAAACGATCGATTCCTAAATCTACTATCCGGAACCTACCCATAGCAATCATTACCCGGACCTTGCGATTCCGGGTAGGTTCACGTGTACCCTGTAAATCATTTATATGTCATAACTACTACTCTGTATAATTCAAAAAGTTTACATAATCTGGAAATTTGGATCTGCTTTTGAGCTTAAAATGGAGGAAATCAGTGACGGAAAATCTGAAATGTGTCTTCGTGACTAAAATCAATGACTGGAATAGAGGAACATGATACAACACAAACACTAAATGAAGAATACATTGTCAGTAACTATGACGTACTAAGAAAGAAAGATAAACCAATTAGCCATAGAAATTTAAACTAATTTATCCATAGAAATATAAACTAATCACACACAACAGAGGATCTAATTTAGCAATCTAAACTAACAGAAATCAACCCAAACTAAGGATCTAGGAGAATATATGAATATTCACAAATCGACACTAGTATATAAAGGAGATGTAGATGCATATATTCATTTAGACAATAAAAGGTTTATCGATTAGAAAACAAAATCGACGGGAAAATAATTTATGAGCTTATTTTCATCTTCATGCCCCTGCTCTAACTATGCATTCTGGCCTAAATAGAGTATTATTAACTATAAAGTTCAATTTAAAACCTCAATCAATTATCATATTTTTAAATAATATTTACTTGTAAAGTAGAAAAACAAAAGCAAAGGAAGATCGTAACCTTTGTCAAGCTTCTAGAGTGAGGAACAATGACAACAAGAGAGAGGAGAGGTGGAGCAGGAGCAGCGGCGTCGATTTGCTTTGGGCGTAATGGAAAATGGCTAGGGCTTCTCTTCGAGCTGCGTAATGGAAAATTGGAAATTGGAAAATGTGATGAAGATGTTAAATGGCAGGAGCTAGGGCATCAATATACTTTAGTAAGAGAAGTGGGCTTAGGGTTGGGTGGGTCAACCGGATTGGGCCAAAAAATAATAAACGCCCAAAGCCTAAACTTTATAATTTAAAACTTAAAAGGGTTGTGGATGGGTTGTGGATTCATAGGGTCCGGGTACCCTGTCTCTATTTGCCGGAATCGAAACCGGACCCGACATTGATAGGTTCCTAATATTATTACCCGAAATCTACCCGTTATTATAATATATCTACCCGGAACCTACCCGTTAGTGTCGGTTCCGATCGGATATCTGGGTACCATGTACCCTGTTCACCCCTAGATAGTAGTGCTGAGGGACCGAGACTACTATCTCCATAAATAATCTGACGTAAGCTGAAAAACTGGATATAAAAAAAAAAAAGTAACCGGAGAGAGAAGAGTGGCTGGGCAAATGGGGTCCATGAGTATCTCTTAAATAAAGCATAACCATGACGTCAGCAACTACGTGACATGCAACTAAAAGTCAAATGGATCCCACGTTTTCAGAAAACTGTATTTGTATTCCTAAGGGACAAATTAGTCCACAGGACCAAAAATTTGAACAGTAGCTACAATAACTTCTTTTGCTGCCCAATTAAATTACTAAAATGTCCTTTATGACCCAAATGTTGTAAATTGAAATGTTATAGTATTTTCGTAAATCCACATCGACATGAAGCTCCTTTTCATTATCTAATAACAATAAATAGGGAAGGAACATATATGATATATTGATTAAAGTTCTATCTAAATTTATCAAATAACAAGCATGTTGTATGAAAGCGGTTATTATTAACTCAAAATTCATTTTTTAAATAAAAGTCTATAATCTTCAACCAATATTAACGTCATAATTACAGAGAAAAAATAGTTTGAAAGTGTATATACTTAGAACTATATTAGTCTTGCATCTTAAAAAGAATTTTAGAAAGAGTATGTTGAGTCTACTCTCTTTCCCTCTTATTAATAGTAGTAAATATATAATCTTCTGCACACTTCTAAAAGACCAAGGAAGTTGGTCCAACGGTAAAGGCTGCACAAAAAGTTTTCTAAAGCCAAGTTCGATTCTCAAATCTCAACAACTGCACATTATCTTATCCTTATCCAACAGGGTCTGTGTTTGACTTTTTTTTTCTTTCTCTTTTTAATTAACCTTATTTTCTATAAACAAATCTTTTAAAATTATTCTTTAACTAAATATTGTATAGATTTAAAAAATTTGGTGTCATTCGTTAAAACAACATTACTTGCCTAAGTTTGAACACTTTAAACAAAATTCCTGACTCCATCACTGGGATAAGCCGCTACTAGCTCACACGTACAGGGAACAACCACTGTTGCAGATACCTTGGCAAAATTTTGAGAAGACTTTAGCGACGAATCTACTGCATGTTTTGATTTTTGACGTGACTTCTTTTGTACAGTAACTGTGGCGATAGATGCTTCAAAAACTTTTTTTTTGTTAGCTAAAATTGTAAAAACTATTGATAGTGTAGCTAGTCCTGCTCCTGATACTCTTTTTTGTAATATAAATAACATTGATTCCCCAATCTCTCCCGTAGTACACGCAGTTTGAGCACCTACCCATTGAACTCTTTGAAATTGTTTGTATGAATGTTTTGCGAAGTTTAAAAATATGAAATTTATCTTTTGAACTAAAAAAATAATGTATAAAATCGTGTTGAATTTTATAACATGATTAAGTCTTCTTACAAGACAACCAAATAGGCCCTTAAGGGTAAGTTTAGTAATTCGGGAATTACTTATATTACAATCGGAAAAGGATCAAAGATATGTTGGAAATTTAACTATGTGAGATGGAGTTTTTCCCGTCTTTAGTAACTTAAACATGTGGGTCCCGCATGTCGAAAACATCGTTTCTTCGCACATGCCTAATCTACTAAATGAGTAGATGATATTAGTGCCAAGTATAGTCAAATTTCATTAAGAAATGAAAGAGATATTGGTACACAAAGTAAGGTGTTTTGATACATGAATAGATGACTTGTTTTGGCCAAATAACAAATCTCCCACATAGGTAGAAGATGGAAGGATTGAGCACTATATAAACTCTAGTTTTGAGCAAGGTTTTGGGACCCCAAGGGGTAACTCATGTGTTAAGAAGAGGGAGGACCTAGGTGAGCTTGGATTCGAGGCTAAGCCTCACACGCGCGACGCCGCCCGTCCGGTCCAGCTCGGGTTGTGGGTTGTCTTCCGAAATTTTCTTTTTGGTCCCTAAAATGTTTCTTATTTACATTTTGGTCCTAAAAGTTTTGGAGATAACCAAATATTACAACTAATCTAACTTCAACAGTCAGAAACACCCTCCTATTTTCTATAAATTAAACCCTTCTGTTCAGTTCTAAAAGAGATAGAAAAAAAGAATACAGAAACACACAGATCCTCTCCTCTTTAGCAATCTATTCTATATTCATTTTCTTCGCTAGAATCAACCTTACTTGCTTTGTATTGTTGATTGTTGTTGTTTTATCTTGGGAGACTATTGTCCATTACCGTAAAAGCATATATTGTTGGTACTCTATCGTACTTTATAAAGCAGTACGGGATGTAAATAACTATTACAAATGTTCGAAAGGATAAATAAATGGTCAAACTTCAAAACTGCCGCAAGTGCGTTGTGTCTTGAATCTTGATCACCTTGCAAAGCCAACTTTGAGAACTCGCCGCAAGTATGTTGTGTCTTGAATCTTGATATCCCGAAATCAAGAAACAACTAAATCTGGAAGGTTACAACGTTGTGTGTTGAGTCGAGGATAGCCCTCTATCCTTAAGACAAGATTGCCCCGTATATATGCTTTTACGTTAGCGGGCAATAGTCTCCCAAGATAAAACAACACTTTAATCTCAACACTACAAAGCCAATAGGTTGAGCCTGTCGAAGAAAACAAATATGACTCGACTTGTGAAGATATGGAATAGGAAGGAAGAGTTTCTCTTTACTCTTCTCTTTTGTCTCTCGTGTATATAGTGTGTCTCTCGTAGTGTATATCTTGTGTATACGTGAGGGTTTGGTCACCGTTTTTGACCGATTTTCAGCCATTGTTTTTGATTTTTCAGCCACTGGTTTCTTGATTTTTCAGCCACCGGTTTCTTTGATTTTTCCGTGTCTTTTTCGTCTGTTTTGTGGCCTGTTTTTCATCTATATTGTGCCACCGAATTGAGCCAAATGAGGCTCAATATATAACATAGAGAAGGGGCTGTCCAACGCCAAAACATGGTGTTAATGGCCATTTAGGAGGGCATTAAAACGACCAAGTAATGGTTGTTAATGGCCATTGAAAGGTCGCCCAATCGCCAAGTAATGGGTTGTTAATGGAGGAGTTAATCGCCAAGTAATGGCTGATTAATTCCTCAAAAAACATCTAACAAAAGAGGCGAGAAAAAGTCTCCGAAATTTGGGAACCAAACTCGTAAATATTGAAACTTCGGGGACCAAACTCGTACATATAAAAGAATTATGGTCCAAACTGTACATATGAAACTTCGGGATCAAGCGTACATCCGGCGAGTTCTCGGTCCAAAAAGATAATATCGAAAGGCCCACGCCCACGGCCCACGACCGTGACCCGAGCCCGAGACCGGACCGGGACGGGACGGGCGGGCGGCGGCGGCGCGCGTGTGGGCTTAGCCTTGAACCCAAGCACATCTAGGTCTTCCCTCCTTTAAACACATGGGATACCCCTTGGGGATCCAAACTCTTTACCACATTAGAGACTTATATAGAGAGCAATTCTTCCTATTCTCACCAATGTGGTAGATTTGTCCCACACCACATTTCCATGTCTCAAACACCTTACTTCGTGGACCAATATCTCTTTCATTTCTCAACGAAATTAGACGATTCTTGGCCCTACGGTCATCTACTCACTTCGTAGATCATGCATGTGCGAAGAGACAAGGTCTCCAACATGCGAAACACTAGTGTTTAATTCATCAAAGATGGGTGGACGCATCTCCCCGCCAAAGGCTAATTTCCAACATATATATACGCCGCAATTTTGTCTTAACGACATAGAGTCATCTCTAGACTCATCTTTTGTTCTGTTTAACCTTTCTGACACTATTTATATCTACAATTTTAAGACAAAAGTTTCTAAGTGTTCGAAAGATGGTTATTTCAAACCTTGCTTCTGGTTCTGGTTTGCTAATGCAACTTAAGGGAATGTTGTTGTCCCTACTCCTGCCAGTTTCCAAGGAGAACGCCAAAAAAGTTTATGGGTACCAATTTCAAGAGATGGCAACAAAAGATATTATTCTATCTCACTACGTTGAGCCTGTCACGCTTTCTGACAGAAGATCCCCCTTCTGGTGGGGATGCAGTGGACACTCAATCTAACACAACGACTGAAGTGGTCCAATATATCCAGGTCACAAATGTCTTGAAGTTAACACTGGATGCCTGAAATCATAGTGATTTCATGTGCAAAAACTGCATTCTGAACGGTCTGTCCTATACACGCTATACTGTGTATTGCACCGTGAAGACGACAAAGAAGTTGTGGGAGAAACTCGAGAAAAAGTACAGCGCACAGGATGCATGCACTAAAAAGTTCATCATTGGAATGTTTCTGAAATTTCAAATGGTGGATGGTAAATCAGTGATGTCCCAAATCAACGAGTTTTAAATGATTCTTCATCATCTGGATTTGGAAGGAATGAAGCCAAACGAGCAATTTCTGGTTGTCTTTGATTGATAAATTGCCTCTTGAGCGCAAAAAAGTGCGTTAAAGGAAATGATGAATGATTTACTTATCAATTCCGGTTTAGCCCAAAACTTGTGGGGCGAAGCGATTCTTACCGCAAATACAATTCTCAATAGAGTTCCGCATAAGCGTAAGGATAAAGCTCCATATGAATCATGGAAAGGAAAGAAACCCACTTACAAATATTTGAAAGTGTGGGTTGTTTGGCAAATGTCGAAGTACCTAAACCAAAACATGTCAAAATTAAACCTAAGACTGTAGAATGCATATTCATCGGATATACAAATAACAGTAGTGTTTATCGCTTCTTAGTGTATAAGTCGGAGATACATGATATCCACGAGGGTACAATAATGGAATCAAGGAATGCTAAATTATTTGAACAGATATTTCCTCGAAAGGAAAAAGAAATAATTTCGCTAAAACGAAGTTATGAACAAAATGCTCAAAATCAACAAGACCCGGGAGTTTCTAATTATCCGGAACTAGACGTTTCAGATCTACATGACTCAGAAATTAATGACTATCCGGAACTTAATGTTCCAGACCTACAGAACTTAGGGGTTCCTGAGGTTGAACCAAGACAGAACAAAATGGCCAGAAATGATAAAACATTTGGTGCAGATTTTCTAACCTATATGGTTGAAAATGATCCGAGGACAATTAAGGAAGCATTGTCAACTCCAGAAGCACCGCTTTAGAAGGAAGTTATAGAAAGCAAAATATATTCCATCATGCAGAACCATACTTGGGAAATGGTTGATCTTCTTCCAGGAAGCAAACCTTTGGGTTGTAAATGGATACTCAAAAGAAAGAACAAAGCAGATGGAACTATTGACAAGTATAAGGCCAGATTAGTAGTCAAAGGCTACAGACAAAATGAAGGCTTCGATTACTTCGACACATACTCCACTGTGTCTAGATTAACGTCCATAAGGGTATTCATGGCCATTTCAGCTTTGCATGACCTTGAGATGCATCAAATGGATGTTAAAACATCATTCATAAACAGAGAGTTAGAAGAGGAGATATACATGAAACAACCTGATGGGTATGTGGTCCCATGACAAGAAAAGAAAGTATGTAGACTTGTTAAGTCTCTGTACGGACTCAAACAAGCCCCGAAACAATAACATGAAAAGTTTGATAATACTTTATTATCAAAAGGTTTCTCCATAAATGAATGTGATAAATGTATTTATATCAAAGGGAATTCTGACTCATTTGTCATGATATGTCTTTACGTAGATGACATGCTCATCCCGGAAGTAGTCTAAACTTGATCCTGGAAACCAAGAATATGTTAAAATAATGTTTTGACATGAAAGTTATGGGTATTGCATATATAATCTTAGGAATTAATATTTCTAAGACATATGACGGACTAGTTTTATCTCAATCTCATTATATTGAAGATGTTTTGAGGAAATTTGATGTATTTGACAGTCCCCTTATGAAGTCACCAATGGATAAAATCATAAAATTGATAAGAATCGTGGTGCACCCGTATCCCAAGAGCGATATGCGCAGGTCATTGGTAGCTTAATGTACATTACAAACTGCACCCGACCTGATATCACTTATCCAGTCAATAAGTTGGCTAGGTTTACTCATAATCCTGAAAATGATCACTGGAAGGCGTTAAATCGGATACTACGATATCTGAAATATTCGTTGACTTACGGATTACATTATTCAAGATATACAGTCGTATTGGAAGGATACAATGATACAAATTGGATATTGGACATAAACAACACCAAATCCACCAATGGGTATGTTTTCACAATTCGTGGTGGGGCTGTGTCTTGGAAGTCCTCTAAGCAAACATGCATCGCCCGATCCATAATGGAATCAAAGTTTATTATTTTGGATAAAGAAGGAGAAGTAGCAGAATGACTTCACGACTTCTTAGAGGATATCCATTGTTGGGATAAACCCGTACCTTCAGTGATGATTCATTGTGACTGCTAATCGACTTTAGGAAGGGCATGAAACAGTATGTACAACGACAAGTCTAGACATATTCGTCGGAGACATAAGACCGTTAGGCAGTTGATCACCACATGTGTCATTTCCATTGATTACGTTAAATCAAAGGATAATATAACATATCCATTAACTAAAGGTCTACCCAAAGATCAAATGTTCTATCTGTATAGGGGAATGAGCTTAAAACCCAAATAATAAGAATTTTTATGGTGGTAACCCAACCTTACTGACTGGAGATCCCAAGAATTTTGTTCAATGTGACAACTAAACTGTAGAGGTTCAGTTTTAGCACTTCACTTGAAGTAAGAACACTTCGGATTATTATTCTTTAAAGAAATATAATTTCAAAGTTGTTTCCGCGATAGACATTAAGTGCTACCTGCATAATGGGTAAATGATAAGTTTCTAAAAATCTTTTAATGATTCATAACACTTGCGAGTGGGGTATAGCAGAATACCTTATATGAGATTACCTATTTAGGTGCGAAGACAAGCCACTTCAAAAGTACGCACTTAAGAATCTAAGAAGTTGTCCATGGCCACAAAGAACAAAACTATAAGAAGAAAGGAATAAAGAGAGTTATTTATCCATATCTTCTTTTATACTTTTCGTCTAATTGAACCCCTATCGTTATACTTTGATGCTGATTTACCCTTAATTTAAATAGAAGAACGACAGTCTCATAATAAAATTAGTCATCCCCAATTTTAATTAGAACCCACCGCTCATTTTGGCCCATTATCTGATCCATTTGTCCTTAAAACTTATTACACTAATAAATAACCAACATAGCAAATGTGGGACCTACACCAAAACCTCATCCCTTAAACTTATTACACTCATAAATAACCAACCAAACACATGGCAAATGTGTGACCCACACCAAAACCTCATCATCAGCAAGGGCTACCATTCTCCGCCGCTCACCGCCGATAATTCTGTAAACGACGTCCGTCACTTTTCGAAGCTCTAAAAGCTTCACAGCTTAGATAGATTCTTCTAGAAGAAATATGGAGAAGACTCCATTCGCAACTCCAAGCGCATCTTCGTCTCCGACGTCAAAGATTTATGTTGTTCTGTATCTTCGACATTTTAGCTTTGGATTTGGTACGCTAGTATTGTTCACTCAATATACTCCCACTGTTGTCAACCCACTGCTCCCCTGCAGATATTGTTGGAAATTTGCCTTTGGCGGGGAGGTGCGTCCACCTATATTTAATGAATTAAACACTAGTGTTTCGCATGTTGGAGGCTTTGTCTCTTCTCACATGCATATTCTACTAAGTGAGTAGATGATTGTAGGGCCAAGAATCGCCAAATTTCGTTGAGAAATGAAAGAGATATTGGTCCACGAAGTAAGGTGTTTGAGGCATGGAAATATGGTGTGAGACAAATCTACCACATCGGTGGGAAAATGAAGAATTGCTCTCTTTATAAGTCTCTAAAGTGGTTAAGGGTTTGGGAACCCAAGGGGTATCCCATGTGTTTAAAGGAGGGAAGACCTAGATGTCCTTGGGTTCAAGGCTAAATCCAGACGCGCACCGCCGCCGCCCGTCCGTCCGCCCGTCCCGTTCGGTCCGGTCCGGGCTTTGGCTCGGGTCATGGGTCGTGGGTTGTGGGCTGTGAGCTGTGGGGACTTTCTGATATTATCTTTTTGGACCCCAAATTGCTTAATATTTACAGTTTGGTCCCTAGAGTTTCTGAAAAATTGATTTTGAGAATGACGGAAGGCAGAAACTTTCTGCCTACCGTTTTGGGCTATTTTTTGGAGCATTAACCAGCCATTACTTGGCTGATTAACTCCTCCATAATCAGCCCTCCTTCAATGTCCATGAACAGCCTCACTAATGGCCTTAAACCTACCATTAATCAGCCTCCCTAATGGCCATTAACAACCCTCCTAATGGCTATTAACAGCCTTGTTGGTGGCAGTTGAAGAGTCCCTCCTCCATGCTATATATTGAGCTGTTTGGCTCAATTGTGGAACACGAAAATAACACACATACAGTGACAAAATACAGTTGTATTTTCAGTCACGAAACAGTGAGGAAAGACACACATATACACGAAATATACACAAAACATAAATAAACACCCAAACAGCCAGCAAAAATGAGACAATATTTATATACACAGAGACAAACAGAAGAGACAATGAAATTCAGTCCAAAACGTTGGGACTAAAACAGAAACTCTTCCTTTCTTTTCCATTTATTCAGCAAGTCGATTCGTATTTGTTTTCTTCGTTAGACTCAACCTATTTGCTTTATAGTGTTGAGATTAAAGTGTTGTTTTATCTTGGGAGACTATTGCCCGCTAACGTAAAAGCATATATACGGGGCAATCTTGTCTTAAGGACAGAGTGCAATCACTCGACTCAACACACAGTTGTAACCATCCAGATTTAGTTGTTTCTTGATTTCAGGTTATTAAGATTCAAGACTCAACAAGCTTGCGGTAGTTCTGAACATTGCCTATTTGTTTATCATTTCGAAAACTTGTAATATTTGTTTACTTCCCGTACTGCTCTACAATAGAAAGCCAACAAATATATTTGGGTATTGAAAAAAGGTGCTGAAGCGGACCGTGATTGATGGCATCAAATTTTCTTTAGGTTGAAAATTATAGTAGTTGGATGATGGAATTGAGGTGGAGCCTTTTCCGATCGGGTATCCTCTTATTTGTGGTGAATGGAGTATATGGAATTGAAGGGGTCAGTGGACAGCGGCAACCGATGAATTTAAAAACCTGTTGGCGGTCGGTGGATTTTGCTCGTTCAAGTTGATGTTTTTGTTGGTCATGGAGGTTTGAACAAATTGTTGAGAAATGAAGAAGGTGGAGCCGGCGGTGGCAGATGAGTTGAAGGAGATGATGAGGCTTTGTTGTGGGTCCCACGTTATGTGTTGGGTTAGTTGTTTATGAGTGCAATACGTTATGGAGGCAATTATATTGGGTCGGGTAATGAGTCAAAATAAGAGCCGAATTTTAATTAAAATTGGGGTGTGTTATTTTATTATTAGGTAACACTACAGTACAATGGTAGGGGCTCAATTAGACGAAAAGTATAACGGAGAATATGAATAAATAATATTTTAAAATTTAATGGTATTTTTACCTTTTTCTGTATTACAATTATGATATTATTTATATATCACTTCATTGTGAGATGACGCTTTCGGGATAAACACCAAAATGGCAAAATGGTCATCCCTCAAAGCTCTTCTTTTAATATTTATCTAGTTGCTCATGTTTGGTTAGTGGAAAATGAGTGAATTTCTTACTTATTTGCTCATGTTCGGTTGGTTAGTAAAAAATATTTTTAAGAAAATACTCACTCAAGCCCTATCCAACCCACCACCCCACGCCCCCACCACTCACCACCAACCCCATTCACCACCCACCCCAAGCACCCACCTACCACCACCTACCACACAACCAAATCCCATCCCACCACCCTCGAACACACTTCTTCTTCACCCGCCCCTACCCCACACGACCACACCCCACACCATCGTTCCACTTAACCCCCCTCCCCCCACACTCTCTCCCAACTTTTTATTTCATATATTTTATTTTATTTAATAAAAAAACTATAAAAAATGAGAATTTTTCTTACCCCCACTCGTTCCCCTCACCACCCACCAACCACAACCTACACATATCAAATTTAACCACACAATTTTTTTTATAAACGTAAAATAAAACATATAAATTAGAAAATTCATAAGGGGTAAGGGTGCGGGACACAAGGAGGGGGCGGTGGATTGATGGGTGGTGTAGAAATGAAAAAGAATGTTTTTTGGGGTAGGGGGGGTGGGTGGGGGTGAGTGTAAAAAACCCCACAAAAACTTTTTAAAACTTTTTGGGGTTGGGGTGTGGTGGGTGTGAGGGGAGAGGGGTTGGTGTAGAAAACCAAAAAAGGAATTTAAAACTTTTTTAAAAAAATATTTTTTGGGGGATGAGAGGGGGTGGGGGAAGCGATGTAGAAAACCAAAAAAGGAATTTAAAACTTTTTTTAAAAAATAATTTTTTTGGGGGGGGGGGGGGGGAGGGGGTGGGGGAAGTGGGGTAGAAAACCAAAAAAAAAAATTAAAAAATAATTGGCGGGGGCTGGTGGAAGGTGAGTGCATAGGGTGGTTGTGGTGGGTTACATGGTGGTGGGGTAGTTGGTTGATTGACAATTGGAGACTCTTGTTTTCTCTACTTTCACTAGAGAAATCATTTTCCTCATTTTTGAGGAACTTGTTTTTTCTAAGAAAAATATTTTACAAAATTTTTGACCAAACGATAATGAGATTGAAAAATATATTCCTCCATACCGAACACACCCTAAGTGACAGATTCTTTTTTTTTATTTCCTACTTGATAGTCAATACAAGGATCTTGTAATTTATATTTGCGTTGCGTAAGATATATTAATGTGAAAATGTTCTCTAATGAGATTTTCTCCATGGCCAAGTCTCGGGGTTTTTCTCGCATACGAGGGCTTGATCCCAAATAGAGGAATTCTATTAGGGGAAAATTTCATAAATGTATAATTGATTGACTTACATTGTAAAAATATAGCCCAAAAATTATATTGCGAAAATATAGTCCAAAAACACTTTTATACAACATTATACACTTATACAAACGATAGCTACATTATGTATATGAGTGTATAGAAATGTATAATAATGTATAATAAGTGTGTATACACCCATATACACCATTATATAATATTATACATTATGATACAAAAAATAACTTCAACGCCACCAACTCCCATATATACTCATATACAACACCAACTCCAAATCTTTAGCTCCATATACACCCCATATACACTTTGACTAGTCAACGTTAGAGATCACGTCGGCTCACCACCACCAGATTTGAGAGAAGAGCGAGAGAGCACCCAACCTGAGAGAGAGAGAGCGAGAGAGAGGAGGTCGAGAGAGAAAGAGCGAGAGAGAGGAGGTCGAGAGAGAAAGAGTGAGAGAGAGCGCAATCACTCACCGAACAGCGCCGCGGCTATGACATCGACGACGGTGATGAGACGATGGTGGTGCTGAGAGAGAGTGACAGAGAGGAGGCCGAGGGAGCGATAGAGAGTGAGAGAGAGAAAATTTAGGTAATTTTCTTATAAAATTTTAAAAAGTAGATTAATTTTAATAGTATTGTTGTCCTAAATTTCATAGAACCTAATTATCTCTTCTATTAATCCCACCATAAACCTTATTTTTTTTTGCAAGTGACAAATTTATTTTTCTAATAAACGTTTAAATAGTGTAGTAAATTTGCTTATAGTCAAAACCTAAAGAATAATAACGAAACCTAAAGAAAACAATCCCTAACCCAAACCCATTCGCTGTTTTTTGCTTTCATTCTGTTTTCTTGAACCCAACCTTCGTTCAGCCCTCAAAAGCAACAGCACTCTACTCTTCACCCAAGGAATTAGGTACCACTATTCATACCGCGAGAGTGAAATATGGCAGAGCCTAATACATCATTCGCAACTAGCGAAAGAATAAGCAGGCAAGTTTTTTTTGTTGGTATTTTAGGGTTCTAATAATCATGGAGCACATAATATTGATATGATATTTTTTGACTGTGAATGAATATGCAGACAAGCTCCTCAGTTAGTTACGGTATTAAAGGAGATGAAACAAGGATTGGATACAGTCAGTTCAAAAGTCCAAGCTTTAACTGCAAAGGTCAGTCTTTTTTTAATTAATTTAAATTCTGTGATTGTTCATGGATATAGTTGATTAAATGTTGATACTCGATAATTCAGCAGAAAATAACAATTTATAGAGTTCTAAAAAAAATATATGGATAAAGGCTTGTTTTTGGGATGTGATGAAACCATGTGAAATTACAAAAAAGAAAATGTTGGTTCTTTCCGATTAATTTAAGTATAGGCTATCGAAGTTACCCAATACATGTGTTGGTGGGAGGTAGCAAATACATGGTTGTCTACATATTGATCTTCGTAGTTGAAGGTCGAGATAGTGTTGGTCAACCAATTAATGTGCCTTGTGAGGTACAACAATTATTAGGAAATAATTGAGTTAGGGCTGTAGCTATGAGTCCTACAGACTCTCTAGCGAGAGCAGTGTAAGTGATTGACATAGGAGCGCAGCACTGGAGGTGCCTGCAAGTTGGTCCAGACACCATCATCAGCCACAAAAAAGAAATCTATATGAGTTTACCAATAGTCATGTTTAATTAGTCAACGCGAATACCCTTACATTCGTTTACCAAAAGGTAAGTTTTATTGATGAAACCAGCAGTAAATTGGTGTTGTAAGGTAATTAGTTATTGGTGCTGTAAGGTAATTAGTTACCAAAAAAAAATCGGTGTTGTAAGATTACATCCAAAAAGGAGACCAAAACATAGTTCCTTTCTAACTGTGTAGGGAACTAATAAAGTCTACGAAGGTTGCAACATCATTTACTAGCTCTAAATTACACCAAAATATAATATGTCGTAAACAATCAGCTTTTTGACTCTTGTTAGAATTGTAGTCTCTTCATTTTTGCTTTTCTTTTTATTACTTTTTTTAAATATGGTTTTTCAGTACTACCGAAGTACTGGTTTATAATACAAAGCTTGTTATCTGTTAAAAAAATGATTTCCTTTTCGTCAAAACACCATCATACTGTTATCTTCAAAATCAGCTGATACACTTGGTGTTTATATAGATTCTCTTATTCTTGCTATAGAGTCTTGTGTATCTTAGCATAAGTGTGAAATCTAGAGAACATCTAGTTAGTTTACCTTATTTTTCTTGAAACTGGTAACATTCTAGTTAGTTTACCTTATTATGTGAATTAAATGGACTTAAAGCATGTAATGGATGCAGAGGATTCATATAGCCGATTATTAGTTAAGGGTTAAGGCATTGTTGATTGATTGATCACTTTCTTCTATCCACATATTTTTTCCAACTTAAAAGAAAGAAGAGAAACCTTAACATATGTTTCTTGCCTATAATCACCCCAGATCACCACTCACATGCAACCACCCATCACCTCTTATGTCACATTTTTTCTTGAGAAATTTCTGAGGTTATATTTTGCGTTATGTGCAATCAAACAATGAAAAAAATATTTAGTAAGTGTATGCTTAGCTACTCATGCCTGACAACATGGCTCTGATACCATAAAAAGGATCGGGGATATACATACTAAAAATATTTAGTAAGTGATTTCATTTGGTAACACATTTTCGAAACAATTGACTTTTGGGTGCCAGTTATCCAATATTATCCCGTTTAAGCAATTAAATTTGAACTATGTTTGTTGGATCTTCTAACTATATGGGTTTGCCACATGATAGTTGTTAGCACCACTAATACATGATCTTCCCAGTTAGTGTCCATGTTGTCTTTATGTTACTTTTCGTTGATGTCTAATCATCCCAAGCTGCCAGTATCGGTAAGTCCAAGTCTATGCTATATTGCAAATACACTCCTAGAACTAGATCACAGATAATTGTGAACTCCTGGATCCATTTCAGTAGTTTGTGCCCTGTTTTTTATTACGTGTTCTGTGTGTAGGAAAGAATGAAAATAGCACTATATCAACTTGATATGCCTGTTTCTTCTTCCAATCCCCATGCAATTTGTCTGCAGGTGAAAGCGGGTCACTTTCCAACAGCAGATGGAATAAGTTACCTTGAAACGAAGCATCTGCTACTTCTGAATTATTGCCAATCACTTGTCTATTATTTGCTCCGCAAGGCAAAAGGACTCTCAATTGAAGGGCATCCAGTTGTTCGGAGCCTGGTGGAGATAAGATTGTTTTTGGAGAAGGTATGTTGAAGCTCTTCCTGTAATTGGGTAATCCTGTCTCTCCAGCTCCTCTTGGGTGCTTTTCTGCCCTTAATTGCAGTGTCCTTACCGTCATGCTCTGTGCAGATTCGACCCATTGACAAGAAACTACAGTATCAAATTCAGAAGCTCACAAGAGATACTGACACTGCTTCTGAAAAGTCAGTTATAAGTGAGAAGGGAACAGATACTCAGGAAAAGGACCTATTGAAGTATCGTCCAAAACCTGATATGCTTGTTGGTAAAACAATCAGCCCTGCAGAGGTGGGTGATCGGTACTTGACAATGAAAATGACCATTTCAGTTCCTTTCCCGTCCTGTTTAAAGAGTTGGCTCAATCTTTAGCAATTTAAAAAGCTGAATTTATGATTTCTAAAGTAAAGAGATGGTTGAATGTTTTTTTCTTGAGCTACAGGATGGCACTAATGTATATCGACCCCCCAAATTTGCACCGTCTATTATGGAAGATGAAAAGATGTCGAAGCAGGAGAGAAATGATTTGAGGAGGGAGAAAGAGAAATTGCGAAATGCTAAACAAAGCCCGTATATGATAGATTTGCTGAATGATCTTGAAGGAAGACCCGAAGAGGTAATTAATTATCTGACTATCAATACTAACATATTTCAATGAGCCCTCCTTTATTTGACTATTGCTTACGGTGAAAAATACAGGTAAGAGAAGTTGTTGGAACTGAAAGTAGAGAACTCACAAGGTACATGGCTCAAATGGAAGAACGTGCACGAATAGAAGAGGATGAGTTTACTCGTGCACCGCTTACGAAATTGGAAAAAAAGAAAATGAAACATCTGAAGAAGTCAAGAAATGGGTAAGTTCAGTAGGAACTGCGTGGTCGGTCTTACTAACAAAAATGGCCAGCTTATGGTCAGTCTTTTGATAATTTCAGATAGGAACTTAATTTATCAGTAGTTTGGAAAGTACTGGCAAGATAGATTAGATGGAGCTCTGGTTTCTTTTTTAAAATGGACTAACTGGACACTAATCTCCTTTCTTTGATTGTGCTAGGTTGCATGGGCTGACAGATAGTTTTTATGATGAGATAAAAAGTTTGCCTTTAGGGGAACCTGTTTCTGAACAATCATCAAACTTTGAGAACGGCAGCGCTGGAATTAAACAACAGAAGAAGCGTAAGGTAATTGCTTAGGGAGATTGCATGTATCCTCAGTTTGTTTTACTTTCAAAATCTGAAGTTCGGGTCTGCTTTAAAAAACTATATATGAAGCCTTGCCTTTGCTATGACGTAATAATTGCTAGACATAAAATCTTGTGAAAAGGACAAATTTATACAAAGAACTTTAGTGCAAACTTTCTATTGCATAAAAAATGCTCCCAGACACAGTTCCCAACATATTTCTCTCTCCTACCTCTTAGGAGTGCAGAATCCAACTTTTCCGGTAACTACTACCGGAATTGAACCCTTCCTTTCTTTCCTACAATAATCACCTTATGTGATTGTGATTATTGATTCTCAGCCTTTTCCCCTTTTTTTTCAAGATTTTCAGATATGGTTATTGCCTCTCGGGGATTTTTTCAAAAGATTTGTTTTACGGCAGGGGATAAATCTTTTGATATTTCAGAAGATTTCTCAAGTACAGAGAGATGGTACAACTGGGTGGAAAGGAGAAGGAATTTAATGAGCAGAATGACAGTTAGCAAGAAAGTGATGTTATGGTTGTGTGATTTAATGCATATTGCTTCCAGAACCAGTGGGAACAGATTTAACTCATGGAAATTAAATGACCATCTTCATAACATTTATTGTTCACAGAAGTACAATAAATTCGGTAGATTCCTTAGTGTTATTGCTGTACAAGGGGATAGGAGATCAGTCATTATAGTCCATGAACTGTCTCCTAACAGAGGATGGGGTGAAATAGCTTCAAAGATTGAAAAGTTTGTGTTGGAGAAAACTGGAGAACCAGTTATGGATAGGGTTTCGGAGCCTATCAATCCACTGGAGAGCTCTCAGCGTATATGACGGGGCAGCAAGTCAGAGCAAGTGGCAAGCTAAGGAAGGTCTTCCTTTCTTAGGATCGAGTGGGGATCGTATCTCCTTCGGAAATGTAGCTCTCACTGATAGCGACATCCTCAGCCGATGTCTAGTGGGGCCTTTCTCGGTGCTCTCTGAAGTACCATCCAAGGTAGATCTTCGAAGGTGGACTGGAGAGAAATGGAACCTTCCTTGTGGAGTCTCCATCTACAACCTCAACGGCTATCAATTCGTGTTCGAGTTCCCTAGCAAGAAGTTGGCCGAATAAGTCATGTTGGGTGTCTGGAGATGGAAGAAAGAGCCTCTTTTACTGAAATGGTGGTCATCGGATAGTGGGTGTATTCCGGATGGGAAGAACAAGGATTGGTACTGGATTAGGGTTCTTGGGCTGCCTATCTCGTTGTGGTCAAACGAGGTTATGAAGGAAATAGGGAAAAATGTGAAGGATGGATTGAAACCGAAGAAGAAACTCTTCTGAAAAATCATCTGAAATGGGCAAGAATTAAAGTAAAAGGTCTTTTGGAGAAGATTCCGATTAGTATCGAGATTGAAACGGGTGGGTTGGTTTTCTGCATGCAGATATGGTGCGAAAGCCCTCCGGTGATGAAAGCCGTAGGGCTGGCCGAAGAAAATTTCAATCGAAACCCTAATTGCTATTTTGGGGAGGCGTCTCAGTGTTATGGAGAAAGTTAGAGGCAATTACCCTATTTTAATGAAAAGGGTACATTGAAGTCAGCTTATGAAGGGGAAAATCTGTCAACCACGTGACAGGGTATGGGGAAGGCCAATTTTTTTTATTTGGACAGCTAAGAGAGCATGGATGTCACGTGCCGGGTCTTTTAATTTCTTGGGAGTCAAGCACTGGGCCTCGCGAGTCGGGCCTGACCCAGAAGCCTCCCAAAATTAAAAAATTATATCTGGGCCTGAATTATCCCTTTTTGCTCTAAAGGAAAAGCATTCATTTAGATCGCTAGAGGTAGATCCTTTCACAGACGAAATACATGCTCTGTGCATGCAAAATCAGTCGATCTCTTTGGCACTGGAAGTTTCGAAAGCTGACCTGGCAACAACTTCAGTGGGTGATTCTCGTGATGAGAGCTGCGAAAAAATTGGGGAGGATGGAGAAGTTTCTAGGGGAGATACGATGCTTTCTACGAAGGATGTGTGCTCAATTCAGTGTTCTTTAGAAAGTAAAGAGATTCTTTCGTCTGGGGTTCCTGATCCTAATCTTCAAGTGGTACCTATTGAGCAGGTTTTCTCCTGGCCTATTGAAGAGGCGCAACCACTCGACGTCCAAGCTGTCGATTTGGATGCTTCTACTCGGGTTCAAAATCATATTTTCAAGTTAAGTAAGCAATTTGGGGTGGAATTTTAGGAATTTGAAGGGGAGTTCTGGTCTTTATTCTTGAGATTAGATAGGAAAAGAAAAGGGATGTCAGAGGTATCCTGTCCTAGATCTAATCCAATCATTATCAAAACTAAAGGGGCCAAAGAAGTTAAATATTTTGAGTTCGGGATAAAATTTAAGGAAGGAGAAGCTAGGGGGACTCAAAACTCAGCAGGCTATCAATGAAAGTTGATATTATTTCTTGGAATGTGAGGGGTTTGAATGATCTTGATAAGAGGAGGATCAAATCTTTATTAATAGAATAGAGAGTAGATATCTATTGCTTTCAAGAAACAAAAATGGAAGGGGAGTTAGGGGAACTAGCTAGACATCTATTGGGAAACAGGTGGGCTGATTATGCCACTTTAGAGGCTAATGGAAGAGTGGGGGATTCTTTTTCTATGGTATAAAAGGGTGTGACAGGGAGAGATTATCAATGAAGGGGTTTATTTCATTACATGTAAATTTTATTTCATCAACAATAGGGGATTTGTTTGGTTCTGCACTGGAGTTTATGCTCCAAATAACAGAGTGGAAAAGGAGGAACTGTGGTGGGAGTTAGCAGGTTCTAAGGGACTTAGTGAAGGGGCCTGGGTGGTTTGTGGCGACTTCAACATCACCAGGTTTGCTTCTGAGAGAAAATCTGGTAGGGGCTACTCCAGGGCCATGAGAGAATTTTCAGAAACAATTGAAGATTTAGAACTGGTGAACCCTCCTTTATTTGGAGGGCAGTATACATGGGACATGGGATCAAATCACAATTGCTCTACTAGAATTGACATGTTCCTTTTTTCTACAGAGTGGGACGGGGCATTTGCAAACATTAAGCAGTCAGTGCTTCCTAAGCTCACCTCCGACCACTGGCCTATCCAGCTGAAATGTGGAGAATGGAATTTTTGTAAATCTTATTTTAAATTTGAGAATTGGTGGATGTAGGTGGATGGTTTCAAAGAAAGAGTGGGGGCTTGGTGGAACTCGTTTGGTATTTCTGGAAGGCCTGATTATGTTCTAGCGGGAAAACTAAAAATGTCGAAAGGAAAGCTTAAGGAATGGAATTTGATGAATGGGAGAAGCCTGAAAGAGAGGAAGTCCTTATTGATGTAAAAAATTAGTAACCTGGATTTGTTGCAGGAACAGAGGCCAAGTAGCTTGGCTGAAGCAAGGAGACAAAAACACCAAGTACTTCCAGAAAGTAGCAAATGCACATAGGAGATTCAATCATATTGATAAGCTAGAAGTTGATGGGAATCTGATTACTGATCCGGAGGGGATTAAAAATGAAAGTCTCTTTCTATCAGGACTTATATTCAGAGACTGAAGTATGGCAACCTTCTTTTAATTTTCACGGTGAACAGAGAATAACCACAGGGGAAAAGGATGCTCTACAAGCTGATTTTGATGAACAAGATGTGTTGGAGAGTTTGAAGTTATGTGCAGCTGACAAGGCTCCTGGGCCTGATGGTTTCTCTATGGGTTTCTTCCACAAGTGCTGGGATATAGTGAAAGATGATATTATGAGAACTATCCGGAATTTCCATAACAATGAGTACTTTGAAAAAAGCTTTAATGCTTCTTATATTGCCCTCATTCCAAAGAAGTCTATGGCTAAAGAACTTAGAGATTTTAGGCCTATAAGCCTAATTGGAAACATTTACAAGATTATTTCAGAATTGCTCACTGAGAGATTGAAGAAGGTTGCTGGAGAACTGGTGGATGGCCATCAGATGACTTTCTTAAGAGGGAGGCAGATCATGGATGTCTCTTTGATTGCTAGTGAGTGTGTGGATACTAGACTACCATTCCTGGTATTCTTTGCAAATTGGATATAGAAAAAGCTTATGATCACGTCAACTGGGGTTTCTTGCTTAAAGTCTTGGAAGATATGGGTTTTGGAAGAAAATGGATTAACTGGATTGCTTTTTTCATCAAGACAGTTAAATTCTCTGTGTTGGTGAATGGTTCACCAGAAGGCTTCTTTTCTTCAGGAAGGGGACTAAGACAAGCCCTTTATCACCCTTTCTTTTCCTCTTTGCTATGGAAGGTCTAAACCAGATGATGAATTGTGCTAAGGTGAATGGCTGGATAAGTGGTTTTAAAGCAGCAAATAGGGAGGACAATGATGTGGAAGTTTCTCATTTGCTATATGCTGATGATTCCTTGTTTTTTTGTGATGCTAAGGTGGAACAAGTCAGATATATCAGACTTATCCTGATTTTGTTTGAGGCAGTTTCTGGACTTCATGTCAATTGGAGGAAATTCTATTTTTCCAGTTGGGGGGCTGACAATGTTCAGTCACTGGCAGCAGTTCTGGGATGTGAGGTGGGGAACCTACCTACTGTATATTTGGATCTCTCTTTGTGCTCCAAGTACAAGGCCATGGAAATATGGAACAGAGTGATTGAAAGACGTGAGAAGAGATTGGCTACCTGGACAAACCAGTACTTATCTTTAGGTGGCAGAGTTATTTTGGTTGATAGTGTGATGGATGCCTTACCAACTTATGTGATGTCCCTGTTCCCCTTATCTGGCAAAGTAAGGGACATAATTGATGCTTTAAGGAGAAATTTCATTTGGCAAGGAAACAAGGACAAACGAGCTATGCACTTGGTCAAATGAAAGTACTTAATCACCAACAAATCAAAAGGGCCTGGGAATTAGGGACTTAAATGCCCAAAATACAAGTCTTCTGTTGAGATGGCTATGGATGTATAATATGGAAGAAAACAATTTATGGAGAAGGGTAATTTCTGACAAATATGGTTAGGATGGAATGTGGTGCACAGCTTCTGTTAATAGCCCATATGGAGTAGGGGTGTGGAGATCCATCATACAACATTGGAATTTTTGGTTAGAGAATTCTAGTATACATGTGGGTAATGGGAGAAAGACTTTATTCTGGTCAGATAATTGGCTTGGACATGTGTGTTTGAAAGACCTTTTCCCTGTTTTGTTCAGTATCTCAACCAATCCAAATGCTTATTTATCCTTAGTTAAGGGGATGCAAGGGCGGAACATTACCTTTAGGAGGGCTCTGAATGACTGGGAAATTGAAGGAATTGTGGAGTTTTTTAAGACTCCGGAGGAATTTCAGGGTTTAACAGATGCAGAGGACAAGTTACAGTGGATACATAATAGAGATGGGAATTTCTCAGTCAAGTCTGCCTATCTAACAATCAGCAACTGTGCTCATCAGCTTGTTGACTTGCCATGGAAGTCTATTTGGAAAACAAATTGCCCTACTAAGGTTCTTTGTTTCACTTGGCTGGTGGCAAGACAGGCAGTTTTGACTCAAGAAAGGCCGAGAAGAAGGGGCTTCCAACTATGTTCCAGATGCCTATTTTGTGAGCCTAATACAGATCTCCATTGCTCTTTTACCATCCGTGGCAACTCTTGCTAAATATTGTGGGGATCAAGTGGTGTGTGCCTGCAAACACTGTTGAGCTTCTTAAGTGTTGGAATAGTTTGGGAGGATCAGTTAAGACAGAAAAAATGGTGGAGATTAGTTCCTGCTTGCATATGGTGGACAGTTTGGAAAGGGAGGAATTCCAGAGCTTTTGATAATAGGGGTAATCATGTGCAGGACATTAAGATGAAGTGTTTGCTTTTGTTTCACTTTTGGTGTAAAGAGTGCTATGTAGAGGAGGAGGTTTCTTTAATAGACTTGATAGGGCAATTGTAATGTGTTTTTAGACTTTTGTTGGTTTGTGGGGATCCCACCTCTGTAAATATGACTTTTGCACTACCCTAGTGCTTCCAATATCAATGTTACCGGTTTCAAAAAGACATAAATCTTGTGCATTCTCGTTTAGGTGATGAACAACCTAGTGAATGCATGAAATGTTGATATTCTGGTATGGACGCTTATTATCTTGTCTGTTACTCGGCTCAATGATTTAATTGGAAGGAAATTGTTACTTGTGAGTTATGTGGTTATTTTCAATGCTTCACAACCCTCTGCTCCTCCCGAGTGTAATGTGTATAATGAACAACACAACTCTAGTCACGGTTAATATGGAGCTTATTTGTAGTAGTGGTTTATATTTTGATCTATATCTTTTGTACATGGACATGCGTTTTATTTTGTGTGGAGAAAGTTGCTGGAAATAACTTTTAATATATGTTTGTATTGCAGAGGAGGAATTGAATGACTGCTGGCATGAGTACATTTGATCCATCGATATACTTTTAAAGTAGGAATGGTTAGAGGTTCCTTGGGCTCATGTAAGATGTAAAACCTCATCATGATGCTACTTTTTGTGACTTTTATCTCTCTAAACTCTTGCACCGTATTCGTTATTGTTGTGAGCAGTGATGACTGAAGCCGAGATGTATCATTTGAAAGTTTCTTGCTGCAAGGCTGAAAGTGCCTTAGTGGATGTGGTTTGGTTCATAAGTATCTTGGTTCTTGAAAAGTATGGGACAGTTAATAAGTAAAATGAAGCCTCTTATGGTTAGTTGCATAATCATCTTCGCGAAATCCAAAGGAAATGGTACTACTTTCTAAGCAATTCTTGTCGATAGGGGAATCAACTCTTTTTGGACGGTCTTAGCATATATTTTCAGGGTGTACAATTTTGTGCTTCATTTGCGGTGTAAGCTGTTAATGATGAACGTTTCATCTAAAGTGAAAACTAAGGCTGTCCAGTTGCTCGGGTAAAAAAAAAAAATTTGTCGGGGTCGGGGCTCGAACTCGGGACGGGGCCTGGGATCGTCCCGCCTGTCCCGTCTCCCTCCCCCTTTGCAAAAATACCGTTGCAACAACGTCCAAATTTTGATTTTGGCCGTTGTGTAACGGCTATAACGGCCATTTTTGACCCCCTACCCCATAAACCCCCTACCCCTTTAATATTTATTTTTAATCTCTAAGTTACTATATTTACACTTTAACCCTATTTCTCAACTATAGTAACTCATTTTCCTCTTCATTTTTCTCACAAATCTTCCTGCCATCTCTCTAATCTCTCAATTTATCTCTCTACAA
Organism: Anisodus tanguticus; assembly: GCA_034509755.1. Lineage (NCBI taxonomy): Eukaryota > Viridiplantae > Streptophyta > Magnoliopsida > Solanales > Solanaceae > Anisodus > Anisodus tanguticus. The sequence goes on along the minus strand of CM067553.1, from coordinate 8,809,667 downwards.
TTCTACAAATCTTCCTGCTATTAAATATTATATCAAAGTTGAAAAATTGGGAGTGAAGTTGGCAACTAGCTTGAGGATCATCCATCGAGCAAAGTTTTAATTCTCAACCTCGATTACATGTCGATGTTACATCGGCGTTTAGTACCTTCGTTCTTTCTTTAAATTATTATTGTTATTTAATTTTAATTACCGCACTTAATTTCATGTACTTTAATTATTTATTTGTATAATTAAAATGGAATGATTGAAACGTATGATTACGGGTAAGGTTAAGAGTGCTTCTTCTAGTAAGGGTAATAAGGGTAAGGGTACTTCTTTTAGTAATCATATTCTTAGTCCCGATGATTTGATTGATTTCAGTCATATTGATGAAACTGTTTTTTTTAATGATATACCAGTAGATGAATCAAAATTTAATTTAGATAATATAGATGACACACCCACTAGTGCACCTCAACCTCATGCTCAGACTGAGTCTCAACATGAAACTGAAATGCCTCATATTCCATCTAGTATGAATCGAGGTCCCACAAAATGAAAATTAAAATCAGATGCATGACATTTTTTTGATAGGGACGAAGAGAATCAACTAGCTAGATATAAAATTTGTAAAAATGTTTATAAATTTAAAATCGAAAAAGGTCAAGGTGGGACGGGGGATTTGTTGAGACATGTACAAGGCGAGCACACAACTAGGTGTAATCAATACATGGCTATAAAATCAGGTGTGCCACTGCCATCTGAGTCTGGACAAGGTTTCCATAGTGACCTCGACCTAGTACGGGGTCAAATTAACACGACCATTTTTGGTCCTAAATATGATAAAAACAAAGATAGGTAAAATATGGCAAAATTAATAGCTGTGGAGGGTTTGCCTTTTTCAATTCTTTCATCTCCTGGTTTTATTCATTACATTCAAGAAACATATAATCTTGTTTTTAATGGTTTTTCTAGATCAACTGTTAGAAGGGATGTTTTTAAATTTACAAGTGAATATCAACAGTATTTACGTTATGCACTGTATCATTTTACTGGCAAAGTGGCTATCACTTCTGACATAGGCCGTAGTACTAACGGTAATGATTATTTAACGGTAACATGTCATTGGATAGATCAAAATTGGTTTATGCAAAAACGTATTTTAGCATATAGATATATAGATGATAGGCACACTGAAAATTTTATTGCAAATAATATTAATGAAATTTGTGATTATTATGGAATAAATGATAAAATTATGACTATTACATTAGATAATGTTTCTTCTAATGATTATGCTATAAGACTTTTAAAAGTTAGATTAACTCCATCTTTTCCTGATCATTTTCATATAAGATGTGCGTGTCATGTTTTTATAACTTAGTTGTAAAGGATGACCTAAAACTTTTTGAAAGCATTCTTGATAAAATACAATTTGCTATAAACTTTATTTCTAAAGGTAAAAAAATACAAAGACGCAAAGAGTATAAACAAATATGTCATGATTGTGGATTATCATATAGAAAAATTGCAGAAAGTATCGACTAGGTGAAATTCTCTGTATGAGCAACTTGTTGCTTACGATTATAGACAATCTATTACTTTATTATTTAACGCCCATAATAAAAATCAAAAGGATAAGCTTGTAGATAATGATTGTGATAAAATTTAGAACTTAATGGATTTTTAGAGAAATTTTATCAAACTACTAAAGAATTTTTTGGTATTTAATTATTTATTATCACACTATTTCAAATATGTTATTTTATATTGGTCTAATATTTTTGTTACTTAATGAATATATGCAAAAATCAACTTATAAGGCATCTATTGAAAAAATGTTTAAAAAATTTAAAAAATATTATTTTCCTATCCCTAATTTTTATATTGTTGGTGCTGTATTAAATCCAATTATTAAAGTAGACGGTTGTAAAACACATGTAGAAATGATTTATGATTGTGTAGAAGTACTTCGAACAGACCCAACTGAAGAACCAACTGAAGAAGCAGTTACGTTTAGCATACACACCGAATGTAAAAAAATATATATGTATTACCAACAATAAAGTGGAAATAATCAACTGGCTTCTGTACCATCTTTTACTACTTTGCTGCAACCTTGCAAAAAACATGCGGTTTCTACTGCTAGTATTCAAGGCCTTAGAAATAAAATGTATAGTGGTTCAACTTCTTCACAAGTTAGCGAATTTGATGTTTATGTTTTGTAGGGTGTTGTACCGTACGAATTAATTGCCAATGATGAAGGACAAGAAGACTTACTGAAATACTGGAGGGAGAATGAGAAGACATTTTCGACGCTAACAAAGATGACCCGAGATGTGTTGAACATTCAAGCGTTATCAACAACATCTGAAAGCGCTTTTTCTGCGGGAAGATTTCAAATATGGGAGCATAGACATTCATTGGCGGGAGACACATTGAAGATTGCAGTTCTATTCAGAGACTGGATTCGTGCGGAGCGTATGAGGTGCGGCCAACCGGATACCAACGAAGAAGAAGACTACAACTACAATGAAATCTTGTCCGAAGGGGCAGGAAGCGACGTTGAAGAATTTGACAAACAAATTTCAATGCCAACAGAAGATCCTCAAGACACTGTGAGGAAATTCGAAAGAGTATGGTTGAATATGTAATTTTTTTAATTACAATTTTAGTATTTTACTATGTCATTTGCAACTTTTGAAAAACACCACAAAGTTATAATTTTGAAATTGTATTACTATGTCATATTTCTATTAAATAATATTAGAGGTACAAAAACAGCTTTGGGATGTTTTTATTACACTATCTTGTTCAATTATTGAAGTGTTTGTATATATTATTTTTTTATAATTAAGTGGCAAAAAAAAAAATCGATCCCGACCCGATCCCGTCCCGTCCCGTCCCGACCCGACCCCGTTCGGGCGGGATGTGGGAGTGGGACGGGACCTCTTCCCGTCCCGCCTATCCCGGCCCGCTGGAACCCGAGTCCCGACCCTCCCCGTCCCGCCGGGACCCGCGCCGCCCCGCCCTGTTGGACAGCCTTAGTGAAAACTAAGTTTAGTGATAGAGGTCATGTCATGAATTTCTTTCTTTTACACAGGAAAGTGAGATTTAACTCCATTACAATAACATTCAAGACCGAAGTTCTGTGCATTGTCAAGACCTGAACCTTTTTCTTCCTGCGATTATTTTCAGAAGTAATTTTGAAATGCTAGTGTTTTCTGTGCTCACACGATTGCAGCTAGTGTTTTGGTTACTGAAAACATTTCAAAAGAACAAAAAAAACCGGTACTGCTTAAATTCAAGAATCAGTTTTCCTGTAATAATCAGCGAATTTAATATGGTTTTACAAATGTTTTGAGATGGGAAGCTAGAAATACCAAAGCATAAGCATGACGAATCTCAATGTCTCCAGATGGATGTTCGGAATCAACCTATTAAGGTTCTATATCTTTGGTCAAAATCATGAATCTTGTTAGTATTGAAGTTTTTAATGGAAAGCTGTAAAATAATCTCTTTTTTATAAAATAACCAAAATGTAAAGATTAAAGGATGCTTATCAAGACGTTAAATCGATTCTTCTATCCTTGTTGTGACATCTAAATTCTTCTTTTCCATTGACAAAGGAGCTTCAGAGCTAAGATCCAGTGAGCATAACGCAGGATCATTCAAAAGCGGAACATATGATAAAAGTGAGATTGAATAATTCAATCTCCGTGAATGGAGGAGAATTCAAGTTCTTTTTGCCTAACAACGTTGGCTTGGTGTAAACACAAAGTGTTGATTAGTTTTTTGGTGTAATCAATTATCTAGCATTCATTGGTTTGCTATAAACAACGAGCTCGAGTAAATTTTTTACTATCTTTCAAGTGTAGGTCCAACAGAATAGCTAGACACCTCTACAAAAGTTCCTGGTTAGTAAACTGTCAATATTCATCAGACAGGATGCTTAAATTTAAGATAATTTCAGATCGACTTTCGTAGCGTTCCGTATAAAATTAGAATAACCTCATCACACAGGGTGCTGAATTTAAGATTATGAAGGATCGACATTCTTGGCATTCGGTAGAAAAATTGAATTAGAGATGTTTGCCTTATATATAAACTTGTTTCAGAGTCTGGTGAAGCATTCACTGAAAGAACAGAATAGGAGAACTGGAATTACACAACTTATTTCACAACTTGATAAGCCTATCTAAAGGCTTTTTCGCAATCAAAATATGACTCTGCATAAGTTTTATTTCTGAATCTTCTGCCTGCAAAATAAAAAAGAGAGCAAACAACTGTTCTTCTTCATGCAAACCTCAGTAACATATCCACCAATTTAATTTCTTTAAACCACGTTTAGGCATGTCATAGCTAGAGCCCTTTGGTATTGTAATCCACTTGTAGTGGCGATTAACAATATCTTAGCCTATGACGACAACCAGAGAAGGATTAGTCAAGTTACCATGATATTTGTCAAATCCATTTTGTGGCCACATCGTATGACCAGGGAAGAATGGATTTAGATGGAGATTATAGACTCTTCTGGACCAATGCCTTTCCAAGATGATGACTATTATATCCAGAATCTCCATAGAAGAACATCAGTTGCAATGATTCAAATAAGTCACAATTCTGTGTCCCGCTTCTGAGTCCGTGGAATATTATACATGATCAGACCAATGAGGAGAACAGCACTGCCGAGAAGGAAAAAAGGGCTTAAACTTGAACCTTCCGGGAGATACGGCAGTGGCAGGGAGAGAAGATACATGGATAAAGGCACTACATAAGAAAAGAGGAAAAAGAATCTGGTTGGTCATAGGACTGCATAAAATTCATTTGTAAACAACACCTCTAAGTATTGTGTTTAGAGTGAGAGAGGGAGAGAAAACCTGATGACATCACAACAAGGGATGCAATCACAGCAGTTGAAATCTTCATAAGATTGAGAATTGATATGTTGAAAGCAATATTTGTAAATATGTAAAGAAGGGGTAGCAAAGGCGCTCCATCACAACCTGACCAATAGAAGGTGCCAAAAGGACAGTCAGACTCATCAAATCCATTACTTTGCAAAAAATTGCTTGTAACTTGATAATCACTTTGTTGAGGAAAAAAAACATGTCTTCACATCTATTATGGGAAAAGACAATTACAATTTTGTTTAGCTACTTTAACTTCTGTGATGATTACATCATAACTGCTGAAACTAATATATGCTCGTGAGCAGTGAATGGCCAGTTTGAGCAAATTGCCAGAAAAGTTTGCTGCCGTTCTTGTTGAGATTCTTGTTCAGTTTTTCACTGATAAAGTACAGCTATGGACCAAAATCCTACGACACACGTACTAATTGAGTCACAACCATCAGTAAGTTTTTAAAACTAGTGTCTATGCTTGGTTTCTATTATTCCAGTACCCCCAACTTCTATGGACATTGTAACAATGTAAGTTAGAGCAATCTTCTAACAGCTAACAAGTACATAAATTCATAGTATCAAAAAATATCTCCATCTTTTTTTCTGATGGGTGCAAGTATACCCTTGAAACCTCTATGTGATTGACTGAGGAAAGCGGGTGCCTGTTGTAACTTGTAAGCAACACTTTCCTGCCAAACTATTCTAGGTTCGAGTCTTGTTCTCTAACCCCCCCCCCCCCCCCAGCTCCACCTAAATCTAGGTCCTCATCAAACTCTGACTTCAGCAGGATTGCAGAAGCCACATCTGGGTCTTCACCCCTTAAAAGTGCTCTTTATAGGGGAGAAGTGGGGAGCTTCTCGTAATTGTCAATACAAGATGCAGGACTTAAAAGAAAATATGTCTATTGTAGAAGATCACGACCTTCACCAACTCACTTTACAAATGCTGAAATGATGCACATTGACCTTTTATGCGAGCCACACACAAGTCCAAGAGAATAGAGATTGAACCTGAAACATTGTTCCCTATGTTGAAGAAGCAACCAGCACCGCTCTTAAGAAATGAAGGGAGCTCTGAAAATGGTATGCCCTTCAAGTTTGAAAGGAAAGGCAGAAAAAGGAGAACAAAAAGAGCCTACAAATAAAACAGAGATTACAAAAAGCAATATTCAGAATACAGTGTTGCTAACGGTCAACAGATCAAGTCACTCTCTAAAAATGCAATTCTCTACTAGCCTGTGTGTATATAAAAAACAATTCTCTACTAAAGCTAAAGTATCCATTGTCTATAGTGTGTAAGGTCGTTCTAACAACTACTATTGATTCTGCAATAACACTTCAGCAACAAACACTTCAGCAACAGCATAAATTGCTAATAGAAGAGCATAAGGGTTAGAGTGGCTAGCAAATCCATGAAAAACATCTCAGGACCAATCAAAATTAAAAAGAGATTTTGCATATTGTACTGCAATCTTTTGAACAGAACACGGTTTTAGGAACCAAAAGTTAGTCTATCAAAATTTCTCTTGCTCATACCAATTACCTGGAATCCAGATCCAAAAGAATTGACGACAAAAATATCAAGCACCTTCCCCTGTATAAATTGAAAATCTATCAAGAGAATGCATTAGACATTACCAACAGAATTCAGAAGAGATCAGTGGAGTATCTTTAATGCTCCCCATATTCAAAGCTAAGTGAAGGCACACAAAACGATCTGTAAGAGAGATGTGCACCTTGAGTCGGCTAGCAGCATCAATAAAAACGAACTCCTACACATTCAAAGCCCTTAAAATGATTATTTAAGGATCCAAACTGCTATTGGTAATACCATAATTTATTGAATACCTTAATAACAGATGCAGCGGCTTGGAATGCGCTCGAAGCTACCATACCTTAATAACAGATGCAGCGGCTTGGAATGCGCTCGAAGCTACCATCAATACTGGCCAAACAAATGCAATTCCTGCCAGCATCTGATTGGAGTCTGATCCGCTGCGTTCACAAAAGCCAAAGTAAATAAAAGCAGAATAACAGAGAAATTATGAGCTGCTTGATCACGCAGAATCAACTTCCTCGCCCTATCTATAACAGTTTATCTGCCAAAAGGACCAGTCATATGAAGTAGCTAAGTGACGGAAAAAGAAGAAGAAATATATTATATGCTTTGCATGTTCCCAAACAACTTTGTTAATAGAAGTAAAATGGCGTAGGGTCCCTTGTAGCTTTATGAATAAGAATGGAGTGCTCCTTTTTGTGCTAACAAGTTAGAGACACTCTCAAGTAGATGATACATTCAGGTGGTGCTATCAAAAGGAATTAGTTTAGGGTACAAAACCTATCAGAGAGGACACTAAAAGAATGTGGATAAAATAGCAATCTCACCGAGTCAAGGTGGGAGATTGGAGTTCAATAGACCTAAGAACCGTAATTCAGTTATTGATCTTGGAAGGATGAAAAGTTGGAGAGGATTTTGGCAGCTAGTGAATTGGCAAAGCCTTAGTTACACACCTGAAGTACCAGAGTGGCTCATACCAAGGCTCGTAACTTGGAATTTTAGGATATTATACAATTAATAGGAACATAGGCAACTAAGCACTGACATGATGTAATTAAAAAGAAGTAGAGCAAGTCTTATTTTAAACAAAAAGTAGAGCAAGGGAGGTGGTCCTCTGGCACTCATATGGACCACATGGAAGGAGAGAAACCGTACAACATTTAAAGGGGTTGAAAGCACAACGGTACATACTAGCAAAATCTTGTTTTATTTGTATTTTTGCAATTTTTTGGAATTCGTATGAGATTTAGATTAGTATATATTATTGGTTACTATTTGTAGAAACTGATGTTTCTGCTTGAGATGCTCGTTTTTTAAGAGAAAACAACACAAAATACCCCTAAAATGCAAAATATTTACCCACACATGCCCCCTCCTAAACTAATTTTGCTTTTACCCAACTGGCCCTGTCCTAAAACCCTTCCACCATGATACTATCGCAGTATATTTATATATCATGATGGTAAGTGTCTCATGGACCGAAGCAGTTCTCCATGATACCATTCCAGTATATGGTATATATTATGATGGTATCATGGAAGATTGAGGAGTGTATCATTGAAGGATTGAAGCAATCCTCCATGATACCATCTCAGTATATGTATATAAGATGATATCATAGAGGTTTTTTTTAGGAAAGTGTGTTTTTGAATAAATGATCATGATTATCTATGATACCCAGTCAATATATTATATATACCATATGAGTTTCATAGAGGGCGGATGAGTGTTTTTGAAGAAATGAAAGAAGTCCTCTATGATACCATCATGGTATATAAGAGACAAAGTGATACCATGTTGGTATCATAATTTTGGGGGTATGGGCGGGCAATTATTTTACTTGGAGGGGGCATGTACGTTCTTTCCCTTTTTTTAATACACCTTGTGTGTGGGCCTTCCCATCAATGTCAATAAAACTCAGGATATCTGCCTGCTTTGACACCATATACAAATATGTGACCACTCATCTAAAGGCTTGAATTAAATAAGGGACGTTTCAAGTCTTCAACACACCTCCTCATGTGCAGACCTGATTCTTTTTTCTTTTGGTTAAGCACGTGAAAATATTTTGTTGATAGGTATTAATGAGACTTGAACTAAGGATATTAGCCTACAACATGCGAAGTATAAGACCACCCCATCTTAAAGATTAACTTGTGAGGGTGGACAATTTCATTATTTATTTTAAGTTTTCAAGAAAATCCTAATTTGACTTGCAACCTAAGAAGAGAAACAATTCTTAGAACCCAAAAGGAGAAGAGTGTTGGACCTTGTTACAGCTAGTATCACTCCAGCAGCTACCAGTAAGCATCCGGCAATTTGATTCAAAGTGTATGTTCGTCCAAGAATGAACACAGAGAGAGTCAACTGCCACACCAAGAAGGTCTGCAACAAAAAGGTCTTTGCTAAGCAATCTTGTTTTGCTTCTTCGAGCGAGATCTTTCTTAAGCGATCTTGAGGATACAATTATAACTCTTCTTCTTTGAAGTTGGTTAGGACATGGATTTTCAGCAAATTACAGTCTATTCCCAAATCATGATTCAATTATCAAGAATTAAAAGAAAGTGCTTCCAGTAAGCCTACAAAAATGCAACTAAAAAATGAGTAAACTACTACTGACACCAGATCCTAGGACTCCAAAATCACAACCCAACATCAATTTATTTAAAATTTTGCTAAACCCCTCCAGATATCCAGTTTCATAGACTGATAAAGTAGATACTTTCACAGAGACCCTGTTTTCCTAAACATAAGAAATCCTATTTACTCTCTCCCTCCCGTTTCTTTTTCTTTCTTTTTTTAAATTTCTTTTGGGAGGGTAGTCGGGATTTTAAAGTGCATATATGGATGCTAGTTACAGGGAAATAAAGAAAAAGATTTCAAAGCAATGGGTCATCTTTTGGGTAATAAAAAAATTCTCAGTTTACCAAGACAATAGCTTGCTCCAATGAACAGCGAATGCTGATAAATGACTCCATAACCCATCTGAAAATTTTCACACATAAACAGTTTCTTACCTCTAAAAGAATGCTCCCAAATATATGACCTGTATAGATAGACCATTATGTTTATATGAGTTATAACTTCTCCTTTTCCTTTGGGATATTTTGTTTTAAGGTATACCGCAACTTTGTTTGGCATTGAGTTGTAGTTAATTGATTAATTGATACGGTGCATATGAAATGTTGACTCATATTCCATCTAGAATTCTGGTATTTTTCAATACAAGCTCTTGAAGTGAGGAGACTAATACATATTCAAAACAACATAAAAATGGTATATCTCTTGTATACGGCCGTTGTGGCCATGTTTATGAATGAAAATAATGCTAATTATGACTTATCGATATGTTTAATTCGAGTCACCACACATGCATTTAATTCATCAGCAACTATTGACATGGAGTATGGAATTCTAATAGCACTTTGTGGATCCTAAAGGAAAAGCAAGGATGCATTGAATGTGTTATTCCACCAGAAAAGGGTGTACCGCTGTCTATGCTCATGGAAATCTATTTCAAAGGCAAAGATAAATTGGGACTATTTCATGTTTTTCTTTTGACGATAAAGGAAAACTTCTTAATGTTTTTAACACTACCTGATTAAGTATGGGTATGGCTGGTCCAGGAAGCATGGCTGTAAATTACCAAAAGAAAGTGATCAGAAATTACTTTATAACTCAAAGAATCATTCATATTCATTTCTCTGTGGAGCTTACTATTGTTTTTCAGGTTTAGATAAATCAGAAAATGGCTGAGAAAAAGCCTAATATTCGTTGGAAGATGAGAGTGTAGAGTAAGAATGTAGAACATAAAGAATCTAAACTAAATGTTTTTCCCAACGCAGACAGAAATATTTATCTAGAGAGGGAGAGGAAACATTCAATATATTATCCTAGATCTTTCCTAAGTACAAGGTAATACCTCCAGCATACATTCCACATAGAACCCCAAGGGCTTCGAGGAAACCAATGAGAAAAAAGTGTGATTTTGGATACGCCACCATCTCATTAGTTACAATACCAGCACGATATCTCGCATACAATATGGATAAGTAAATTCCCAAGTACCTGAAGTTGATTGAACCATGTTAAATATCAGCCGCTACATAGAGTAACAAATAGCGATAAACTAGGATCAAAAACCTTATTAGATAATGGTATTTCCTTCTAAATATCAAACTTATGACATGTTTTTCCACAACCTGCTTTGACCAACATATTTGAGTTTTTGATTTAGATCGGCATCTCAGCTTGTCATTGACTTGAGTGTAGGCAATGCTGCCCCCTAAGACTTAAAAAGTTATTTGTCACTTATTTTCCTACCCATCTAAGATAGGCAAAACCTGTTGATAATTTACATCTTAAGTAAGTAATAATAGCAGATGATTTATATTTTGACAAGCAAACAATGATCGAGAGGGATGAAAACTATTAAAGTAGTTATTCAATATTCCATGCCCAGCATCTTCAATGCAAAATAAATTTACTAGGAACAATGTCCAATTGTAACTTTGAGCTTTATAAATACGAAAAGGGGATCAATTGCTAAATTGGATGGGTCAAGAATATTGTGTCGCTACTCACAAGCTAAGATTGGGCCAGGATTTTACATATAGAAGGTAACAAACTTATTGCATGTCACCTCTTCCTCCTCCTTGCCCAGACCCCACTTGTGAGATCTCACTAGGTATGTTCTTGTTGTTGTCACTCCTCCTTCTCCTTTGGTCATAAACAGATTTTTCAAAGTGAAACTTCAGGACTAAAGATGTTAGTGTTACCCCCTTCTTACCAATTTATATGATACTCTCAAAAAATCTTTAATCCAATCACATTTTCAATTTTGATGTGATGATTACTTTATAACCTATCCTTGAACTATATAATGTTTTTCTTCTACTATCACTAATATGATATACACAAATCAAATTAACCTCTTGAACTCCGCATCCACTCAAATATCTTCCTATAAATAGCAATAAACAGAGTTTTTCCCATTGTTCTTTAGGAACACCCTAAAGATGTTATTTTCATTGTTGAGGAGAGCTGATTATGGAGATCTCTGCAAGGTCATTAAGGGACAACATGTTGTAGTAATTGAAATTTACCAGTGTTCTGACAAGCTACCATGGGCAACTATGCTACAGTTATTATGAGCTTTCTACATTCAAAGGATTTTTATCTACCATGTAATTGCAACTCCATTTAACCTAAGGTAGCTAGCATACACCTCTGAAATAGTTAAAATAAGTTATTACATGGAAATCTATACTAGCAACTGGCAGACCAGGAGAATCATACAACTAAGTTTCCTGCATTTTATTCACAATACTCTCCGCCACATCGAAGTTTGGGCTTACAATTATCCCTATGTGAGTCTACCTAGACATGAATTAAAATATCAAATACTAACTAATTCTGATTTTCTACAACTTTGAATTATTTTTTTCCAACAGAAATAACAACACTCACCCAAAAGTAGTAACCTGAGCTAGAAAAAACGGGTACTCCTTCATCGGAACCAGCGCAAGTTTGTAAAGCACTCGATTCGCAACACCAAGCACCAAAGTCAAAGCAGAGTTGAGAACAATTAGCTCTTTAGTCACACCCGATTGGCGGCCAGAGGAATCACTTCCCACAGCGCGTTCCCTGAATTTCGAGCTCGAATCCCGAGAAAACGAAGTAGTAGTAGTTCTGCGGTGGTGGATTTTGAGTCGCCGTGGAGATGTGAGAAGACGCATCGTCATTGGAGAAGAAGGCAATGGGAAGAGAGATTTAGGGTTTGGTGGTACATTGATGATGGAACGAGGAAGATATTGTGTGTGTGGGAATTTGGCGCGAATCGTTTGAGAATATAGAGAATGAGACTCCATGAAATTCATCTTTGGTTAGGTGAATGAGAAGACATGACCTACTAATAAAAGGAAATTCAAACATGTAAACTACACTTTTTAGTAGAAGTTTTTTTTGCTTAGACACGTTATTTTATTAATACTAAGAAGAAATTACAACATCAGTAAAGTTACCACTACAAATAACAATAATAATGCACCTAGTGTAATCTTATAAATGGAGTTTGAGGAGGGTATGATGTCACGCCCCGAACTATGATCCGGGTGAAACACGTCACTCGGTGTCTGACTGTATGTGACCGAGCGAACTACATGGCTGCTGAATCAATATGAACATCAAAACATACTATAGTAATGATTTAAAACATGCAAATTGAATACTGAAAAATATAGTCTGAAAGTACATTATGGAATTAACTGAGAATACAGTAAGTCCGAAAAACAAATGATGACATGACATACTAACTAATCTAGTCTATGAAACCTCTAACATGAGTCTGACTAAAATTGTTTATCAGAACAAGGCTCTAGCATACCTCTATCATATAACGTAATAATGAAATAATAGACTGACATCTGAATGAGATGGGGCTCACCAAGCAGCTGATATCGAAAAAATCCTATCGAGTAGATCCATCGTTCTGAAACGCGATACCTGCACTGTGAAGTGCAGGGCCCGTGCAAAGGGACGTTAGTACATTTGAATTGTACAGTATATAAGCAACTGAAAAAATAAATTGTGAGGTGCTCGGGAAAGGGCAACACAAATCAATAAACGAATAATATACTAAAACTGAGCTAAAACTGAAAACTGAATAAGGAAGCAAAGAATATGAATACTCCCAAAATCGAAATGAAGAATCACGTGTTTAACTGAAATAATAAATAAATGTGGCCTTAGGCCCAATATATGTGCACAAATCTGTGGCATTGGGTCCAAATGCATATGTGGTCTTGAGCCCAAAATACAAGTGTTCAACATTCATGAATATATAATAAGGATCTGGGACTCATACTGTAATACATGATACTGAAATATTGAATCATACTGAATTTTACTAATATGAGATACTGAACAAGAATTCATATTGAAGTTCTGATATAAAATAATGACTACTTCTATACTGATATGCGACATGGATTCGTGAACTATTCATGGATATTAAAGTAATTTTTCTGTACAGTATTTTTTTATAGTTTGAGACTGAAACTCGTGGAATATCAAACACGAGTCTATAAAGAATACGTATTGAGTTCACAACAATCAAAGTGATAATTATGAACAACTACGAAGTTATAATCTCAAGTTTTAGTCTTTTCATGAACTAGGGTACAAATCCCAAATTCTAATGTAATTCACACTAATCTCGATGAACGAGGCGTGTGGAAGAACATGGATATTCCCGCACGTGGATAGATGCTTTACATAGATTGTTTGCTCCTAATCGTGTCTTAAAAATGTGAACTTTGAAGAAGAACTCCAAAGATTGAACCTTGAGCCTTAAGTTGGGTTTATAATGAAAATCCTAGGTTAAGAACAATGAATTTTACTTAGAATTCACGGGGAATATGTTAGAATCACGTGATAGAGACTTACATTGATGTAAGAGAAAGTTGGGAAGAGAGAAACTTCGTTCTAGGGTTTGGAGATTGTGAAAACTGATTTTAGTACTAAGTCTCGTATTTATACTGTTTGTTGTCGGGAGAATTTGACGGTTGCAATTGACGGTCCGTCAATATTTTTACGGTATGTCCGTATAATTGGACCGTATTTTTAAAGGAGATAAAAATATAAATTTTCAGTTACTTCAAAACTTGAGAGGTTTGAGACGGTAAAAAAGGACGGGCCGTATAATCTTCTACGGTCCGTCAAATTTAATGTACACCATCAATTCCAAAAACAGAATCGATGGTCCGTAAAATATTTTACGGTTCGTCAATCCTGACATAAAAGTAATTTTGCCTAACTGAAACTGATTTTCAATTTTAAACTTTCCGTTTTGATTTTCTAAACCCTTGAATCATGGATATAGCTTAGTTTGAGACTATGATGTGTTACATAAGATGTATGGAGATCTTACTTTTACCTTTTGTAGGGTAGAAATAATGTTTTCGATAAAGCATCGGCGAAAAAAAAGATTTTTTTTTGCAACATGAGATCAATTAAAATATGATAGCACAATAACAAAATACAAAACAAATGAAACAACGGTTAGCAATACACATTGAAGAAAATAAATATTACGTGATTACTAACTAAATACTAATAATAAAGAGCACAATTGGCTAACTACTAAGCTACTAGTTTAATCTTCGATCTCCGTACATTCCTATTTAGAATCATGTCGTCAGTCAGCTGTATTTTTGTTTATGTTTCAATTCAACCAAAAAAATATGTTAAAAAATTCTAACTAGACGATATTTGTTTAACATTAGTATCTTTTTATTTTTTATTTTTATGATATCTTCAATAATTTTTCATAGCACCTCAATAAGGAATTCGAGGTTATGCTTCGGGCAGATTTGACAACTTTTATCTTTGATTATCCATTCAGAATTTAAAAATATAAGTGTTTAATTTTAAAACATAAATAGCGTGTCTGAAACTAATAGGAGTGTTTGGTTTAATTAGTTATATATATATATATTGCTTAATTGTGATTAAATAATAAATAAGTATATAAAATTATATATTTATAGGTTTGACATAAATATAGTGCGATTAAATCTTTACCATTTTATTTCTGTTCTTTTAAGTATGACCTCAATACAGTATATTTTTCATCAAAAAAAGAGAACGTAATAACTTCTGTTAAACTTCTCTTCATTCCTTAAACTTTTATCACCTCAACAACAATCAGATTCTCCTTGCATTATTTGGTGGTGAGAATTCTCTCCTTTACTCTGATAATTTCTTTTTGCATAAATTACTGTACAACGAAGTACCTGGTAAGTTCCTAATTTTCTAACTAATACAACCAACATAATTGATGGTAATTTGGTTTACTAAAGAAGAGAAACTCGAATTCCCAATTATTAAAAGCCCTCTTTTAAACTGTGAAAAAAAAATCACCATCCGAGGAATCCCGCTGCCTTTCGGGTGAGAATTAATTTGACTTAAAAAAGTTACCCGTGCACTAACCTACCGCTATGCGCGTAGACAGCTTTTACTAGTCTGTTTTCCTGTCTTGAATCCGTGACCTATTTCTTTATATTTTGATTCTTTATCCAAAGTAGAACTATTAATTTCTTTGAATGTTTTTCTTAATTGTGCAGCCATGGAAGAGCAATTTATTCTGCGAGTACCACCCTCTGTTGCTGAGCGAATTGACCGCCTTTTAAGTGAAAATGCTTCTTCAGAAGACAAATTGGATTTGTCTTTTTCTGGTATTTTTTTCTTGTTGGAGTTTTAAGTATCGTTGCTCTTTTAATTTTTGACATAATTATTTGAACATGTAGGCATTTACTCTTTAAGATTTAAATTAGTCCTACTTCACACCAGCATTCCCTTTGTGCTCTTTCACTTCTATAATACTTTTACATCACATATCAAAAAAAAAATAGTCCTTCCACATTTCATTTCTAATGAGTTCATAATGGTCATTCGATGGTGTTTGCGCAAGCCCGCGTGCACCTGGATTAGTTATCAAAGTACCTACTACCTCTCACCAACACAAGTACCGGATAACTCTTTCTATCAAGGCTGAGACGGATAAGAAGAAATCACCTAGTGTTTTTGCCTCTTGAACTTGGGACCATGGGTGGATCTAGGGGGCCCCGAGAATGTGTTTACAACAAAAAATTATATTGTATATACAACAACAACAACATACCCAGTGAAGTCCCACATCGTGGGGTCTGGGAGGGTATAATGTACGCAGACCTTATCTCTACCTTGATAAGTAGAGAGACTATTTCCGAAAGACCCTCGGCTCAATACAAAGTATAGGCACAAGCAAAGCAAGAGAAACGGTCAGACTCGTACAAGAAATTTAAAGCAGTATAAAAATGATGGTAACAAAAGAGAATAAGCCATGATAAAGCATTATGAAGAAAGAAGCAGTAACTAACGCATGTAAATAAGATAAATAAAGTACACGAAAGAACATACATCATCAGAAATCAAATGACATGACAAGGTATTTTTTTATGTACATAAATTGACTTTGAATCCTCTGAACATAAGTCTAGAGGTTGGCTCTGTGGTTTAGAGGGTTCAAAATTCACCTTGAGGTTTCAAGTTTAAATCGTAGACACTATATTTTTATATTTCGAACCCCCTTCCGCCACTTCTTGGGACCGCATGGTTCTCAATCCACTTCATTGATCACCCGGCCATACCCGCGGGTGATGAACCTTTTATTTCCCCCAGCCCTTTTTATTCCCCCTATACCGCTTCTAATTTAGAGAACCTTTAGGTTTTAGAGAATCCATGATTTGTCTTAAAAAGTTAGATTATTTAGTATTGGAATGAAATACTTGAATAGAGCGGAAATATACAAATGATTCATCCGACTCCGAAATAATTTGGGATTGAGAGGTAAATGGTTAACTATTGACTGAATGGTTTTCAGAACAACTTTTATTATCTGGGGTTATCTGGAATACCTGTAATGTAGTACCAAATTGTTGGGGTGTGAAGTTGTCAATAGAGCAGAATTTACTCTACTGTCGTTTGGTTGATTTGTAAGTCCATACCCTTTGGTGTCCGCAAGTTACATAGTATCATCTGATTTCTAATGCATGAGTTTTGTTCCCCATTTTTCATTGCATGCCTAGCTCTTTTTGCATATGCTGATATGTGAAAACATTGTGGTCGAGTCATTGATATTAAGCACAATTGGTGTGTGTGTGTCTTGTACAGTCTGGTTTCTTTTGTTTTAATCTATAGTGTGCTGGTTGTTTAAGTATTTGTGTGATATGTGTTAGTGTGTTGGAGTAAGGCTTAGGTATTCTAACAACAGCAGCATTTCAGGCTAGCTGAGCTCTTTTCTTCATTTTGTCTATAGTAACAGATTGTACTAAGATATACTTTCACTGATGATATAAGGATATATGATCTACTTATTCAAAAAGCACTAACAATATTTTGATCACTATGCAGTGGAATTCATTCAATTAAATCTTAGATAAACATACGTTTATTTCATTTAGATCAAGATGCACATTCATGTAAATCCCTTCCTTTATTAACAAAAGTTCTCATCTATAAAAAATATTAATTTAAACAGGATCGACCAACTCTTTTGCTTGGTCTCCCTACGAAGTTAATATACTCTGTACATGACAAAATTTTGATACTAGGGTAGGATTACTTTTTATTTGCCCTTGAATGTCAGAGGTTTCACCTTCATATGCTAGAAGCGAGCAATACTAATGCAAGAGATTGATTAATAAACTTGAGTTGGTCGAGTTATAGTATAACATGTTTCTAAAAACAAAACCCAAAGTTAATTGATTTGAGAACCATGTCTTGCACCTCTGTTGTATAGGTTGATGTAATAGAGGTTAATTACTGTCTTCATTTTTGACCGGGGAAAAATATGCCTAAATGGTAGTATAAGCATCAGCGAACTCAAGTTTATGAGAATGAAGCCGCACTAAACTTTTCATGATATCTTCTTGCCATTGTCCTAGAATTATACCTAGAATTCTTGGCTTTTTATACCTTACCTTATCTCCACCAAAAAAGACTTGGCTTCTTATACATTTGCGACTTTACTATTCTTTTCTTAAGGCGGTATATATTTTTTAGTATCTTTTAAGCATCTTTTCATAGTTCATGCATGTGCTTCTTTAAAAGGTCTTGTGCTTTTCAGAGGATGGAAAGACTGGCACTTTTGTCATAGGCGAAGAGCACTTTCCTGCATCGCTTTTGAATCTTCCTTGCGTAGTGGAGTCGTACAAAACTTATGATGACAACGTGCTCATTAAAACAGCAGATGTTGGTCAAGTAGGGTTGGAATTAATCTTTCTTTTTTCCTTCAGTTATATGAACATGGTTTTCCAATCGTGATTGCTTTCCTAAAATTTTGACTTTGTTGGTTTGACAGATGATTATGGTGAGAGAAGAAGGTGATCCTGCTCCAGATGTGGTGGAATATAGACACGGACTCACACCTCCAATGCGAGACGCTCGAAGGCGAAGATTTCGGAGAGAACCAGATCTTAATGTAATAATTCTGCTTTTCTGAAAGGACCTCTCATTTATTTACTTTCTGATTTGTCCCGACAGAGAGAATGTCAGGGGTGGGTTATTTCTACTGTGTGGAATGGGGTTATATTATTAATTCCTTTTGGGGATGGTTGGGGGTATGCGTGTGTGAAAGCAAATAGCTCATTCTACTTGAAGCTTCTCAGTTCATCTGCTGCTGAGAAGTAGAATTGGAATAAAATCTGTTAGCAAATATAGTGGAGCTCTTCCTGTCCCTTGATCTGCCTTTTTCTAGTTTTGTGTATCACCTTTTTTCCTGGTAGAATCCCAGTACTTACAATGTGGCTGTTATATTTTTGGCAGCCTGAGCTTGTTCGGCGCGTTGAGAAGGACTTGCAGAACATAATGGCTGGTGGAACAGCTGAGAATATTGATATCCTCTCATATTTGTTTTTCTCCACTAATTATAAAACGAGAATAGAAGTAGCTAAATCGACTTATTGAAGATTTAAATGGGCTATATTGTGGCAGTATTTATATGGTTACATAACTAGACTAGCATTAGAACCATGAGCTCTGATGAATCCGAGCTATCCTGTTGGTAAGTTGACATTCATCAGCTTGTAGACCACATTCAGTTGGACAACTTCTGCCAGTGAACAAACCTGGGAAAATTTATGTCCGACAAATTTAGCAGGAAAAGGTTTGGGGTAACGTCAGGGAAACTTTACTGCTTTGAGCTTTCAGAAAATTTTCTGAGGTTCTGGGTGCATATGCCCTTGTAAAGAAGAACATGTATACGTGTTGCAAGTACATATCAGAAGTTTAATCATTTCTATTACTCCTTAACTAATTGATTACATATAGAAGTTGCTGAGCAAGAGGAAGGAGGCGAAGCAAGTGCACGGCATGTGAATAAGAAAGTGGTGCAACCTGCAACAAAGCCTGACATTACCGAGCCTGGGACAGCTGGTGAGGATCCTGATAGAACTGAATCTGAGGATTCTGATGATTCAATATAGCAAAGGACATTTTCCAGCAAACAAAGATTATTTAGCTACAAAAGCTGTCGGTTGGCAAGTGGCGACCAAGTCTCTGCCATTGGTATTGTCCACTTCGTGGTTAATGGCCTTTGGAACTTGATAGAAATTTAGCTCCTGCATTTTGATACAGTTTGCTTGTCGATTCAAGGCTTGAATATAGCTGTAATATAACTGTTTACAATGCCTACTTCAGAGACGTGAGAGGATTGCAAATTACATTTTGAGTCGAATGCAGTAGGTGAAAATGCTAATGCGTAGTTGTGATGACCTAACTTGTGTTAGACTTTGAGTTGTAACAGAATTATTTTTCAACAGTGGGATTACTTATAAGGCAGTCAATTTGGATTATCAATACGGATCAGGGGTGAATCTAGAGTGTCATTTACTGTTCATGTGGATCCAGTAATTTTTACCCAGAATCTGTATACCATGTGCTGAAAAAGTTCATTGAATATCTATAAATATTTATCTATGAACACTATTATTATTGTATATTAACTTGATGTTGTTGTAGGAATTCATGAGCTTAAAATTTTGGATCCGCCACTGATACGGATGACAATGGTCTAGGTTTAGATTGGTATGCAAAATTTCTCACTTTGCTCCATAATCTTTCTCCTTTATCATTCCAATGATTAAACTTTAAGAATGTTTTCCTCAATGATTACATTTCAAAAGTGTGGTAATTATACCCAAAATACAATAATCATCTAAGGGTAGAATCTTCATCTAAGGCTAGGATTAGGCTAGGATTAAGTCATTAGTTGACTAAGATAAATACCTACCATATATATAATATACTATAATCAATTACAATTATGACTAAATAATTACAATATTATTCTATCACACCCCCGCAGTCGAAGCGGGAGGTCGGTGTATGCTGAGACTGTCCCGAAAATCTTCAAATAGAACCAGCAGAAGACCTTTTGTAAAAATATCAGCAATCTGGTAGCGTGACGGGACATTTAAGACACTTGTCCACGAGCAACTTTTTTTTGCGAACAAAGTGAATATCCAGCTCAATATGCTTAGTGCGTTGGTGGTTAACCGAATTTCTAGAGAGATAAATAGCACTAACATTATCACAATACACCAATGTCGCCTTCGGAATCAGACAATGGAGCTCTAAAGGAGCTAACAAGATTCAGACACCACATTGGCAACGCCTCGGTATTCTGCTTCGGCACTGAATCTGGACAACGCCGCTTGCCGTTTGGAGGACCAAGATACCAAGTTATCACCAAGGAATATACCATAACCAGACGTGGAGTGTCTGGTGTCCGGACATCCACCCCAATCGCATTTGTGTAGGAAACAAGGGTGGTCGTCGTCGACGGATATAAATGCAAGCCATAATTTAGAGTGCCCTGAATATACCGCATAATGCGTTTGAGAGCATTCATGTAATCCTTCATCGGGTTATGCATGAATAGACAGACCTATTGTACATCATAGGAGATGTCGGGCCTCGTGAAGGTGAGATATTGCAGGGCCCTTGCAAGGCTGTGATAATGTGATGGGTCGGCATATGGCTTGCCAGAGGAGGCACTCAACTTCAGTTTAGTATCAACCGGAGTTGCAGACGGCTTACAAGAGGACATGCCATCTCGTTCAACAATCTTTGGTGCATACTTCTTCTGGGATAAAAATAAATCGCCTGCATGACGTGTCACATCTATCCCCAAGAAGTAACTTAGTGACCCTAGAACTTTAATAGCAACTCAGAGCCAAGCAGTGACATGATAGACTTGTGAAGAGCATTGGATGAGGCAATCAATATAATATCATCCACGTACAAAGAAGGTAAGCAATATCATTACCCTACCGATAGATGAACAAAGAATGATAAGAGAAAACTCAATATGTGAAACATAATCCGCAAATATTTTGTACCAGGCCCGATGAGCCTTTTTGAGCCCATATAATGATTTCTTTAGAAGACACACATGATTCAGATAAGTGGAGTCTCGGTATCCCAAGGGCTGGTACATGTACACTGTTTCATTTAGGTCTCCATGTAGGAAGGCATTTTTGACATTAAGTTGATGAAGCGGCCATGCTTTCGAAAGAGTCAGACTAAGGACCGTTCTTATAATTGTCGGTTTAACCACCTGACTAAAAGTCTCACCGCAATATACACCAACCTATTGTGTCTTCCCATCACCTACAACACGGGCTTTGTGCCTCTCAAAAGTACCATAATTTTTTTCTTTGTGACTGAAAATCCACATAAACAGAATCACATTAGCATCAGGGGGACGGGGAACCAAATCCCACGTCCTATTATTAATAAGAGCATTAAATTCATCATCCATAGCCATTTTCCGATTCAGGTCATTAAGGGCAGACATAGGATTACGAGGCAATGTTGATTTGGTAACACGGGTGTGAAGATCATATTTTGTGTTGGGCTTAAAAATTCCGTGTTGACTACGAGTAACTGGTCGTTGGCCCGGAAGAAAAAGTGGGCCAGTGGGTGGAACGGGACTGCCCGACAGTGGGCAGGGACTTGGGCCGTGACCCAAATTGCTGGGTGCTGGCTAGCGATGGCAACGGATCAGATCTGGACCGGGTCCTATTAGATCCAGATCCAGATCCGTTTTTCATACCTGAATCCAGATCCGTCGGGTTCATAAAAATCAGATCCAAATCCGGATCCATCGGATCCACCGGGTCCACGGATCGGATCTGGATCCATATGTAAATTTTTTTGTCTTGCTAAGAATTTTTTTTGAATTGACAAACGATTTTTACTTAGCTAACAGTTTACTGTGTTTCCATTTTGAAATGTTCATATGAGATATTTTGTTCGTTGTCTCGTTTTTATTGTGAGCTATTAATTGAAAATGTTGGACAATAACAATAGTTGTGGAAAATGCTGACTAGTATTTCCACAGTGCAGAACTTCCATGTGCTTGGAATCTTCACAAATGAAGTGAATATAATTTTAACTACTTGTCTATGGAGATGTTAGTCATTCACTAATATAACATTGATTTTATTATCGAAGTTACCTCTTTATTTTTTAGTTTTTGAGTTAACGCGGGGATAAATTAAACTTGTTTTGAGAATTAAACTTGCAAGGATGTGCTTAGCAATTTTAAGAAAATACTTATAAAATTACATTCCAGGTTATGAATATATTTAATAAAAAATGGATCCACGGGTCGGATCTGGACCGGATACGGATCTCAAATACAAGATCCAGATGCAGATCCGATCCGGACCCGTCGGGTCTAAATTTTGAAGATCCATATCCTATAAAAAGGATCTGGATCCACCGGATCCGGACCAGGTCTAGAATCCATTGCCATCTCTAGTGCTGGCCCGTTACCCAAGCTGCTGCCAGGCAGTGGGCTGCTTGGCAATGGGCTGCCGGCCGAGTCCTAGTGCACCCGGAAGTAACTAAGTGAATTGGGCCTTGAAACGGTGGCTCAACTGATGTCTCTCACTGCCCAGCGTTCTGGGCCTTCTTGTCTAAGCCTAAATTTAATAGGATGGCCGAAACAGTGGGGCTTGGACAAGAAGAAAAATGTTGGGCCAAATACGGGGGTATGCCATCATCAAGAAAATCGTATGTAGGAGGCCCATACCCATGCATTTTGGTAAATGGAAAAGTCGCTTCATAAAAAATTACGTGACGACTCACAATAATTTTTTGAGAGAATAAGTCGTAACATTAACCCAAAAAACACACGGAGTAGACCGGGGTCAAAGTTTATTGATCGTGGTGGATGGAAGAAGAGGATAGCATAAGCACCCGAACACCCGTAGATGAGAGTAAGATGGGTCCCTTAGGTATAAGACTTTTAGAGGGGCTTGCTAGGACAAGTGTTTGCTTGGAAGTATGTTAATGAGATATGATGCCATTTGTAGTGCGTGATGCCAAAATGATGGTGGTAGAGAGGCATGGACAAGGTAGGTTCTAATAATGTTATTTATGGTTCAGATTTTTCTTTCCGCCTTTCCATTTTGAGAGGAGGTATGAGGACATGAAAGACTAAAGGTTAAACCATTTGCATTGCAAAAATTCCAAAATGGCCCATTATCAAATTTCCTACCATTATCACATTGAATATTTTTAATACCCCATTCAAATTGATTTCGGATGAATGCTCTAAAAGTGAGAAATGTGAAAAAAACTTGTGACATTTTAAACAACGAAAATGTCCACAAAAAATTAGAGTAATCATCTAGCAAAAACAAATAATATCGATGGCCCGAAGAGCTCAAAACAAGAGATGTCCAAATATCACAATGGATAATATCAAAAGGCATAAGAGTGCATGAATTAGAAGCAACAAATGACAATTTAACATGTTTTACAAACGGACAAGAACGACACATATTTGAATTATGTATGCGAGTACATGAAATAAAATTATTTTGTTTAAGGGAGGCTAAAACATGTGCTTCCAAATGACCTAAACGTTCATGCCATAATGAAGGAGCTAAGGTTGCAAATGTGGATGGTAACTTGGCTTGATGATTGGGTGTGGTGATTGGATAGAGATCGCCCCGACTATCACATCTCATCAGACGCATCCCCGTCAGAACCGTCTGAAAATCCTTCACGAAAAATAAAAAAGGGTCAAAGTCAACAGAAACCCAATTATCAGTAGTAAATTTTCTAACGTAAACCGAGTTTTTAATAAACCGTGGAGCATAAACGACATTCTTTAAAGTCAACGATGGGTTTGGTGGAGACAATTTGGTAGAACAATAACAAAGAATTGGAATTGAATGACCATTTCCGACAATGATACCATTATTTTTGCTCAAATTAAAATAGGACGAGAGATTACCTTGGGAGGACGTCATATGAGACGTCGCTCCGGTGTCCATGTACCAATTTGCGTCGGGCGGATTAAGTCCAAGGGTGTGCATGGCGACCTCAATATCCGTTGGGCTAGCCACTGCCGAATAGGCCTCCTGCCACTGGTTCGGTAGTGGCCCAAAACCTAATGGACCTCGGCTGCTGCTGCTGGGCCCAAAACCACTGGGTTTTTGGCTGGCAGACTGCTGGACAGTGTGCCTTAGACTGGGCCTGACCCAAGTTCCTAAAGGAAATGGGCAGGGTGGTACAACCCAAGGCCATTGCCAGGCCTACTGTGGTGGTACACTGCCCCACTGGGCTCGGGGCTACCACTGCTGTTCGGACCTAGGCTGCTGGCCACCACCTCTGCCGCCAGTCCCACCACCGCCGAAATTCCAGTGGACACCACCGCGACCACCACTACGATTTTTACCAATATTTCCACTACTTCGTCCTTTTTGTCCTCGGTTTGGCGACAATGTCAAAATTGGAAGAAGCATCATCCGACGTAGCGACAACCATGGCGGAATTCGATACAGTGGCAATCTTTTTGGCGAAACCCGCCTCTTCAAGGTTAATCATAGAGCGGGCTTGGTAAAACGGCGGTAGAGGATTGCTTTGGCGGATGAGCGTACCTACTCCACTATACGCGTTGGTAAGACCGACAACCAATTATAAAACCAACCGATTGTTAGTAACCGACGCCCCAACGTTCTTGAGTTGTTCCGATAAGACTTTGAGGCATTGACAATAAGCGGATGCATTGGGAAACTCTGCCATGTCGGTGGTGGAGAATTCTAGCTCAAGGGTGACGGGTCAGTAATTTTTGTTATCTTGAAAGATATCCCGTAAGCGATCCCAAGCCTCCATCGCTGCAGAGTCGGGTTTAATAATTGTATGCACAAATTGCTTGAAATAGTTGCATAAATCCACTAAAGAACCGTCGCATCAAGGGTGAGCCACAATTCCTTTTCCTTGCCATTTGCCGGTGGGATTATGTGATGAATAACCCGGTGGGAGCGGCAATGGAATTTAAAGAGCTCTGCCCACGTCGCATAATGAACATTTTCCATCTCAAGAGTGATGGAAATATGAGTTTTGATATTGGAAACGGCAAGAGCGGGATGAAAGGTGGATTTAGAGTTAAACAATGTCGACTGAAAAGAAAAAAATAAAGTTTTGGTGGTGTCCAAAGTCGCCGGCCGGCGAGATGAGAGGAGGGGGGAGAGGGGCCGACGGGGGAGGTGAATATTTTAGTCTAGGATTTTTCCCTAAACTCTTGATACCATGTAAAGAATGGATTTTGGGCCTAACTCAACCCCAAAAGTTAGCTTGTAGGGTGATGATTGTCCAAGTCCATATAAAGAATCCATGTTACCATTTCATTTTCGATGTGGGACTCTTAACATAAACAACCGAATATTGTTAGGTGAGTGCACAATAGGCAAGTTGAAAAGGAAAAAAGTTAAACGTTGTGGAAACTAAAGTCAAAGAAGTTCTAAATGTAAATTAAGTGAGAAACATAGCGGAATTGTCAAGCTTAGAGTTATGTTCCGATCAATTAATCCTCGCTCCCCCCACACACACACACACTTTTCTAAATTTTTCTGTAAGGGAACAAAGAAAAATTCTCCTTATGGTTTTAATAACTTTTTAGCCTACCTGGTAACATAGGCAGGAGCTCTTTACGTAGTTTTGATATATGATACAATAAAATAGATAAATAAAAAATTCTATTATCATTGTTTAGAATTAATATTTGACTCTCTATATCCATTCAGTTGGTATTAATAGACAATGAATTGAATCAATCCAACATATTATATATACTCCTAATTTCGGCCCTTATTTTTTATATAACACAAATATAATCAGAAATCAAGTTTTATATTACGAGGTTCATCACGAATTGACAAGTTTTATGCTAGCCCACCATAACCCTCTTGTTTGATGGCATGATATGTGCTCAAATAAAGAAACGATAATTCATATAGCTTTCAATTTGATTGGGATTGAGGTATAATTATTATACGATCAGAAATAGAATGAGAGAATTGAACCAAATAAATCAGAACAGAAGCTTGACCAAATAAAACCAATTTTTTTTTCATTTAGATCCGTTTTATTTATCCATTTGGATCGCGTGAATATCTTGAACGAGTCATGCTTTGGCAGGTGAAGGCACTAGGATGCTAGCTACTAATCAACTAATTTTTTTGTCATCATAACCGTCCTGGATTGAGACATGTTTGCTGCAAGACAAAGATGACCATATTAGTGGTAAAAAAGTCAGTCCTACGGTTTGTAATAACTTAGCTAAGTTCGGTAATCTTAGCATTATAAACTCTGGGGTACTACATAACCCAGCTGTAGCAGTAGTCTCTAATATATCTAGTATCTCTAATGTATCTACTAGCTCTAATGTAATAGCTCCTTAGTATTAATAAAATATTTCGGTTCTATAAAAAAAAAAAAACTTAAACGAGTCAGAAAATATGAATATCATTTATTAAAAGAAAATATATACAATAGTGTGTTCAAAAAGAAAATTGAAAGAATCTTGTATTAGGAAAAGGTAGTAGTCTTGTATTAGGAAAAGGTAGTAGTCTTGTATTAGGAAAAAGTAGATTTATTTTTTATAATTAAATATTGTATATCATGTATATATACCTTGGACATTAATGAAAATAATCAAGAGATTATTCTCTTTCATGGTATCAGAAGTGTAGGGCAAACTTTTCCTTCTTCAAAAACAACCCTCTTCCACCGCCCTACTCAGATCGATTCTCGGCCACCGGCGGACTTTCCCCCATCCCTTCAAATTTTATCCGAATCCTTAATTCTCCTCTTGTTCTCCATCATGTCTACCACAAAGAACACATTTCATCTTGCCCTTGCAGTCTCCAATATCAAGAACAACATTCCTATTGTTCTTGAGATGGAAAACATCCAATACGCGACGTGGGCAGAACTATTTAAAATTCACGCACGATCTAATAGAGCCCTCCATCACATTATCCCACTAGTGAAAGGCAAGGAGAATGTGCCTACCACATATGATGAAATTGAGTTGTGGGCAACTCTTGATGCGACGGTCCTTCAATGGATCTATTCCACTATCTCTACGAACCTCTTACAAATAATTATCGAACCCGACGCTATAGCAATAGAAGCTTGGAATAGGTTGCGTGATATATTCTAGGACAATAAAAATTCCAAAGCCGTGACCCTTGAGCAGGAATTCTCCCACATAAATATGGAGGATTTTTCGAATGCCTCAGTCTATTGTCAAAGGCTCAAGTAGTTGTCGGATCAACTCAAGAACGTTGGCGCGCCTGTCACTAATGATCGTCTTATTCTTCATATGGTTGTAGGCCTCTCCGAGGCGTATAATGGAGTTGGAACAAAGCAATCCTCTCCCGCCGTTCTACCAAGCATGTTCCATGCTCACCTTAGAAGAAGCTGAATTGGTTAAAAAGGCGGCAACCAGAGTCAATTTCACTATGATGGTGGTCACGTCCAGTGACACCGATGACCCTCACTCTTTTTCGGAACATTCAGGCAAAAATCGTACCAATGGTGGCGGCAAAAGGGTCAAAATAAAAAAAAATGGTGGCAAAAACCGCAGCCGCGACGGTGGTGGCAATGACAGAGGACGGAGTGGCTGCAGTAGACAGGCCGCAACACCACTGGCCACAACTTCTGGCCGTGGGACCATGATCGTGGGGCTAGGCCGGTGGGCACTGGGTAGTGGCCCAATCTCGCGTTCCCGGCTCCTCTTTTTGGACCAGGCCCAACAGCAATCAGCAGCACGCAGCGGCCCAGACTTGACAGAACCAAGCCTGGCCTGCTTGGGCCTCGACCTCAACATGCCTTCGCTGTTGCGGGTCCAACAACTGCCCCGACCCACACAAATATCGAGGCAGCAATGCACATACTTAGATTAAATCCTCCGGATGCAAATTGGTACATGGACACCGGTGCTACTTCTCACATGACGTTCGCACCAGGTAATCTCTCGTCTTAATCCAATTTGAGCAAAAATCATGGCATCATTATTGGTAATGGTAATTCAATTCCAATTCGTGGTTATGGTCACACGAATTTATCTCCCCCGAACCCACCTTTAGCCTTGAAAAATGTCCTGCATGCACCTCACTTAATTAAAAATTTGGTGTATGTTCAAATTTACAACTGATAATTGGGTTTCTATTGCTTTGACTGTTTTGGATTTTATGTGAAGGATTTTTCGACGGGGATACCTCTAATGAGATGTGATAGTCGGGTCGAGCTCTATCCCATCACCACTTCCACCATCAGAACCACTAATCAAGCCACACTGTCAATGTTTTCCGCCTTAGCACCTTCCTTATGGCATGCGCGTTCGGGTCATCATGGGGCGTCTGTTCTTTTCTCTATTATAAATAATAATTTTATTGAGTGTAATAGTACGCGTAGTACTAATGTTTGTCCTTCTTGTCCTCTTGGAAAATATGTTAAATTACCATTTGTAGCCTCCAATTCTAGTACTTTGTTGCCATTTGATATTATATTCATAGTGATTTGTGGACATCTCCCGTTTTGAGCTCTTTGGGCCACCGTTATTATGTGTTATTTTTGGATGATTATTCTAATTTTTTGTGGACCTTTCCGTTAACTAAAAAGTCTCAATTTTTTTCCACATTCCTATTATTTAGAGCATTATCCGTACCCAATTTGAACGGGAATTTAAAAACATTCAATGTGATCATGGAAAGAAATTTGATAATGGGTCATTTAGGGAATTTTGTAAGGTTAATGACATATCTTTTCGATTTTCTTATCATCATACATCTTCACAAAATGGGAAAGCCGAAAGAAAAATTCGTACCATTAATAACATTGTTCGGACATTACTATCTCATGCTTCATTACCACCTTCATTTTGGCATCATGCATTATAAATGACTACTTACCTTCTTAACATAATCCCTAGCAAAGGATTAGCATACCAATCTCCCCTAAAAATTCTTTATCATAAATATCCTTCGTATTCTCATCTTAGGGTGTTTGAGTGTTTATGCTATCATCTTTTCCCATCCACTACAATTAACACACTTCAAGCATGTTGCTTGTGTGTTTTTGGGTTATACGTCTAATCACTGTGGTTACAAATGTTTTGATTTATCCTCTAATAAAATTATAATTAGTCGTCATGTCATTTTTTATTAAACTCATTTTTCGTTTGCTAAATTGTGTAATTCCGTGTCTAATTCTTATATATTTTTTGGATTATGGGCTCTCACCGTATGTGGTCCACCAATTGGTTCGGTCTGCACCTTGGGATCTGGACCAGGAGACCCGTGACCAAATTTAGCCAGTAGGCCCACTGCCTGCTGGCCCAATCCCTTTTCGTGACCAATTTCAGCCAGCAGGCCCACTGCTTGCTGGCCCAACTTCCACCCGTCACCCAATTCTGCCAGCAGGCCCACTGCCTACTTGTCCAGTTTCCACCCCGCAGTCCTCTCATCTAGCAGGCCCACTGCATGTTGGCCCAACCCGTGACCCACCTCTCGATCCAGTCAATTCCGATGTCCATACACTAACCCAGGTCCGGCCCACTTCTATTCCGAGTAAGGGCCCGTTACTCGTAGCCAACGGGGTATTTTAAAACTAAAATTATATTTTAATCTCAATTCTAATGTCACTAAATCACCCCTACCACGTAACCCAGTGTCTGCCCTTCATGATCCAAATTGGAAAATGATCATGGATGATGAATATAATGCTCTTATTGAAAATAAGACGTTGGAGTTAGTGCTCCGTCCGTCTGGTGTTAATGTGATACGTTATATGTGGATTTTTACTCATAAGAAAAAATATGATGGTTGTTTTGAGAGACACAAGGCCCGTCTTGTAGGAGATGACAAAACTCAACAGGTTGGCGTGGATTGTGGAGAGACATTTAGTCTGCTGGTTAAACCAGAAACTATTCCCACTGTTCTTAGTCTGGCTCTCTCCAAAACGTGGCCTATTCATCAGCTGGACGTGAAAAATGCGTTCTTACACAGTGATCTCAAGAAAACGGTATACATGCATCAGCCCTTGGGTTTCATGGACCCCGATCATTCTAACCATGTCTATTTACTGAAGAAGTCCTTGTATGGACTAAAACATGCCGCTCGGGCCTGGTACAAAAGGTTTGCAGATTATGTGTCTACTATTGGATTTTCTCACAGCAAGTCTGATCATTCTCTGTTCATCTATCGTCGCGGTACTTCTCTGGCATACATTTTATTATATGTGGATGATATTATATTGACTGCCTCTTCTGATAAACTGCGCAAGTCTATCATGTCTCTTCTCAACTCCGAATTTGCTATGAAAGATTTTGGGCCTTTAAGTTATTTTTTGGGTATAGTTGTAACTCGTCATGCAGGTGGTCTAATTTTATCCCAGAGGAAGTATGCGGCTGAGATTATTGAATGGGCCGGCATGTCATCTTGTAAGTCCTCTCCTACTTCGGTCGACACCAAATCGAAGATGAGTGCTAATTCTAGTACACCCTATGAGGATCCATCCCACTATCACTGTCTTGCAGGGGCTCTTCAGTATATCACATTCACGAGGTCCGATATTACTTATGCAGTGCAGCAAATTTGTTTATTTATGCATGATCCGAGGGAAGAACACATGAATGCTCTCAAACTCATCGTGCGTTACATTCAGGGAACTCTTGATTATGGTTTACACTTCTGTCTCTACTCTCATATCTTATACATATGCTGATTGGGGTGGATGTCCAGATACCAGACGCTCAACATCTGAATATTGTATGTTTATTGGTGATAACTTGGTCTCTTGGTCGGCTAAATGTCATGCTACTTTATCGCGTTCCAGCGCGGAGGTCGAGTACCGAGGGGTAGCCAATGTGGTGTTTGAGTCCTGTTGGTTGCATAACCTCCTCTTAGAGCTTCACTTTTCTATTCAAAAAGCTACCTTGGTCTACTGCGATAATGTTAGTGCAGTCTATCTCTCTGGTAATCCGGTCCAACATAAGCGCACTAAATATATTGACATGAATATTCACTTTGTTCGTGAAAAGGTAGCTCGTGGACAAATAAGTGTCTTGCATGTCCCTTCACGGTACTAAATTGTTGACATCTTTCTAAGGGTCTTCCCTTAGTTCTGTTTGAAGATTTTAGGGATAGTCTCAGCATACGACAACCGCCCGCTATGACTGTGGGGGTGTGAAAGAATATACGTGTCGTGTATATTGTATGAATACACATATATTCTTTTACCATAATATTAGAATTATTCTCTTTCAAAAATATCCCCACGTGTCCTCTAATTGAAAGCCATCTTGTTCCCCAAGCTACCCACTCCTTATATAAACCCAAGCCTTGAGCTTGTCATTTTCACTGCTACTATTGCTTTCTTTCTGCAATTTCTTCTTTTTCAGCCTTTTGTCTTTCTCAAAACTATGGGTCGCCGAAGTGGTGGTAGCGGCCTGAGATCTAGTGGTGGAGGTCTGTCATTATTGATTTTTCCTACCTTTTTATTGCTTCATATTTTCGCTTTCTTATTTGTTACTCCCTCAGGTTTCGCTTCTCGAGAGTAAAACTGCCTCACTTTTACTTGTCACGTTTCTCTTCTGGGAGTCCAAAGCGTATTTACGGAAGTAGCAGGGAACTTGACCGTCAAGTTTGAAAAAAGCTGGCCAAGAGTCAAACAGCCTGGATATTAATTAATATTTTAAGATATATTTTCTCATTATATTAATATGAGAAGAATTGTAACTTATAATATTTTTTTTATAATTTTAGAATATTTTAATTTTAATTTTATAATGTTGAATTCGGGAGTACATGGAAAATGTATATGTATATTTTTATTTTGTGTGAACTACAAAATAATACTTTTTGATATTGTATTTGAAGTCACAATACGATACAATAGGTAACAACTATCTAAACAAGCGGAAGTGCTATCTTTCTCATGAATTGCGTAGGTTTTCGTGTGTGCATCTATGTTTTCTGTTTCAGGAGATGCGAAAGTATCGAACTAATGCGATGTTTGTAGGGCTAGTTGTGTGTATAGACACCATGTAAAATGGCATCTTTTTTAACGTGTTACAACTAAATTTCTGGTGCAATTTAACTAAGATATTGCACCAGAGAGTATGGCATAGCCTGTAATTTATTGATGAATTCGATCGAAGTGTAATTAGTTAGATAAGGATTAGTCACGGGTTGCTACATAGGGAAGACTTTGATTTGAGTGATGTGGATAAAACTTGACAAGGCTATGCATATTCTTCTATAGTCTAGGTTCCTCGAACAATGTGATATCTCACACCGGGTAAATTCTTAACCCTTCCCCCTCTTACTAAGACTACATAATGTTCTCTAAGCAATTTTGGTACTACTGCAGACTTTGCTGTAAGAATGACACCATGGCCTTGATGAACCCTGAATCATATTCTCATATCACCAAAAAGTTTTGTCAAGAAGCTCCTATATGAAAAGCTGACACCGCTTCTTAATTTTGCAGGAAGTTGGTTACCATGGTCGAAATCTCGCTCATCTTCTAGTCTTGTTGCTAAGAAGCCAACGAAGAAGGATCCACCGAAGATTGGCAAGTGATCCATCTTCTAATCTCACACCTTTTTCCTTTTCTGACGAACCACAAATTACTATTTTTATGACTTAGAATGTGATTCCTATATGTTGCAGCTCCTTCTCCAGCCTCTGTACAGAGTCAACCTGCAGAAGAGGTCTTGGCTCTTCGTTTGCTGATGGTTAGTGGTTGCTTCAAATAGACCATATGCAGATTCTGACAATATGAATCTATGTTTAGCTTTGATATGTGTATGCTCAATGCTTATATTCTGATGGTAAACAATAGGGATGTCCTTTGGTGGTGGAAATGCGGCCGGCCATAGGGTAGCGGATGCCGTGTTAAGCCCACGGGTAGTTAGACATGAGGTTGCGGTAGCTTGTTAGTTTTTAACAAAGAAATGTAGGAAATAACATAGAAAAATATACTACAATCTAGTCAAAGGGAATTGTTTTATTTAGCTATGTTTAGCTCTGCATTTATAGGGAAAAAACAGTAAAAAGATAACCATAGACTAGCCTAGAATATCTTTGCAGGGTATATCTTTAACTAACTAACCTAGCCTAGAATATCTCTGCAGAATATATTATTCTAACTAACAATTACTAACAATAAGAATAAAGTTATTCAAAAATAGTAAAACAAAGTTACTACAATCCAAAAGCAAATATTCTAACACTCCTCCTTGGTTTTGGAACTGCAAATTCTAGACTTGGCTGGAATTGACTTCGTGAATAAATCTGCCAATTCATCTTTGGTCTTGTAGTTAGTTTGATCTGTATCTCCAAGTTGCAACTCTTGATTATCAACAAATTCTAGCATGTGTTTATCTTCTGTTGGATTCAATGAGAAGTTTTTACCTCTCATTTTAACTCGTAAAATTTCCTGTTTATTGGCATCAAAGATTCGGCGCAATACTTATCTTCGAATAACAATTTAAATCCCCTTTCCACTAGCTGACCAACACTTGACAGATTTTGATCAATATCATGCACGTAAAGAACATTTGGAATTATTTTTGTACCTGAACCTGTTTTGATTACAACAGTCCCTTTTCCTTTTGCAGGTATATAGTCACCATTCTCGATTCTGACTTTCTTGTTTCCCATAGACATAAACTCTTTAAAAAGATTTTTGCCATATGTCATATGGTTTGTACAACCACTGTCAATCATCCAAAAATCAGATTTTTAGTTGAAAAATATGATGCCACAAACAAGTGGTCTTCTTCTTCTTCATTGGTGACTTGGACATTTACTTCATATTTTAGAAATTTGTTTATGCAAATCACTGCTTCATGACCAAGTTGATTGCAGATCTTGCACTATGCATCTGGCCTTTTCCAATAGTTAAATGGAGGATGACCTTTTTTGCCACAATACTGACAATGTGGGTAATTTTTCTTTGAATTATCACCCTTGCTTTGAGTCTTGTGGTTGGCTATCAAGGCTCTTTCAGCCTTATCATCTTGCCTCATAAGTCTCATTTGCTCTTGTGCTTGCAATATATTTAGCAATTCAGCCAAAGTAATCTTGGACAAATCTTTTGTGTTTTCCAAGGTAGATATGAATACTTCATATCTTTCAGGCATCGTAACAAGAATTTTTTCAACAATTCTTGAATCTTTAAATTTAGTGCCAAGCAATCTTAGCTTGTTCACAATGCCAAGAAGCCGGTCTGAGTACTCTTTGACGGTCTCAGATTCCTTCATCTTTTGCAATTCGAATTCCCTTATTAAATTCAACACCTTCATGCCCCGTATTTTTTCATCTCCTGTGTATTCTTCCTTAAGATAATCCCAAATTTCTTTTGTTGTTTTGAGAGTCATAACTAGTGAAAATTGTTTCAGACACACCAACAAACAAAGTTGCTTTCGCCTTTGATTTTCTAATTTTCTGATTTTCTTTTCCTTTTGGCTTTTGATCTGGGCCACGGTGGGATTATTTGGCAGCGGTAGAACATCATAATCCTCTTCCACGGCCTCCCAAAGATCTAAAGCCTTAAGATAAGTCTCCATTTTTACTGCCCAGAGATGGTAATTCTCACCATCAAAGACATGAGGAGCTATTTGAGAAAAACTATTTTCAGAATCCATCTCACTCACAGGTCCCTCAAGAAAATGGCTATGATACCAATTGTTGGTTTTTAACAAAGAAACATAGGAAATAACAGAGAAAAAAATATTGAGAGAAAAATATACTGCAATCTAGTCAAATGGAATTATTTTATTTAGCTATGTTTAGCTCTGCATTTATAGGGAAAAAACAGTAAAAAGATAATCATAGACTAGCCTAGGATATCTCTGCAGAGTATATCTTTAACTAACTAACCTAGCCTAGAATATCTCTGCAGAATATATTATTCTAACTTACAATTACTAACAGTAAAGTAGTCAGGCGCAAGCCAGTGGTATTGCTGTCTGAGGTTCCGTGGCCAGTGGCCAATACATTAGGGTATTGCTTTGTCGAGGTTCCGTGTTCGAGTCCTCTGATCAGCGAGAGTGGAACTGTGTTCCCCCAAAAAAATCCCTCCATACGCGTAGGGCCAAGCGGTGTATACTAATCCGTAGGGCCAGGCCGGAGGTGGGGTTTTTTGGGGTATGAGGCCGTAATGCGGTGGGACCAGTCACTTTAAAAAGTTTACCCTACCACGTTTTATCCAAAGTGTTTGGCCCGGTGGCCAATATATTAGGGTATTCTTTGTCGAGGTTCCGTGTTCGAGTCCTTTGATCGGCGAGAGTGGGCGTGTTCCCCAAAAAAATCCCTCCATACGCGTAGGGCCAAGCGGTGTATACTAATCCGTAGGGCCGGGCGGAGGTGGGGTTTTCTGGGGTATGGGGCCGTAATGCGGTGGGACCAGTCACTTTAAAAAGTTTACCCTACCATAGTTTTAATCTAGAGGGGTCAGCTTGCTGGCAGGGAGTCAACTTTGCGGCCTTAGGGTCGCAAGTTCGATTCTCCCCTTCGGATATCGTCCTCCGGGGCACATACATGTGGTAAAGCCTGGGCGCTAAAAGCCGCGCGGGCATGTTGCAGTGTGGGTTCGGTCTCCGCCAAGCCTTGTGGATGGGGCCTGTGGGGGGGTCAACCTTGTAGCATTGATCCGTTGGACGCAAGCAGACACTGACCATGTGTGCACATCCCGCGATTTACCTGGTGGTGGGGTGTTGAAGGACCGGTCCCATCATCTCTAGGACGTCTGGATAATACCAGTGAAGTAGTCAGGCGCAAGTCTGGAAACCTGGATTATCAAAAAAAAAAAAAAAAAAAAAAAAATCTACCAGCTCTTCAGTTGGGAAGAGCTTGTCAAATTCTTATTTTATGGTTGGCACAGCAATAAATTTATGAATTGCTCGTACTCGTCTGGCTACTTGAGTACACCCCGTTCGATATGTACCTTTTAAAACGCTGAAATCTTTATGCATACTCCATTTACTCTAGATGGAGAACGTATGCCGAAGGCACGGCTTTCGTAATGTCGAGTCTTGATACATCATAATTTTCCTAGTCAACATTTAAAAACTTAAGATATTTTCCGATTAATTGGAACAAAAAAAAAGATTCAAATAAGTTCGAGAGTCGTGCACACCCTTCTGAAAAAGAACAAATCAGAGAGCACTCGACCACAGCTTGAATTTTCAAGCTGATTACTGATTTCTGAAAAAGAAAAATGATTATGCTTGACCTCATATATATGAGCATAGAAAGATTTTTCTAAGAAGTGCCACAAAATTCAATGCATAACATTCTACCTTTCATGTAATCCCTTGAAGTACTTCGAACAGTGAAAGATCATTCAAGGTAGACTAAAGGCATATGTCAAAGGAGCTTGGAAAGATCATTCAAGGTAAACTAAAGGCATATGTGAAAGGAGCATAGAAGGGTGACTGATTGGATCATTCTCAATTAAGAGGTGTATATATATAGTTCGCATATACTGCCTGACGTGTTCTTATTTGGCTAGGAAATCGATTACGAGTCCTCTATTAAAAAAACTTATCATTCATTGCATAGTGATTGTTAGTATTGTATTTCTAAGCGAACCGAATCCTGGGAATCAAAGAAGAAAAAACCGGAGATCATAGTCTTGTTATTCTGCTTTGTGTGTGTTATCCTGGCCCAAGTATGCAACTGCGGGTTTGAAGTTTCAAACCTCGAATTTGAACTATCAAAGCCAAATTTCAGACCTCAGTTATGAAGTTTGAATGTACTTGAAGACACAAGTTAGACTCTAACAGAGCACTTCAGATTGAAACACACTATTATACAATATTACTGACCCTTTTCAAAATGTAAAGGGCTCGTTTCTGGTCGTCAAGGTAGGCACAAAAAGCGGTGCCTGTTGCTGCTTGGTTGCAGAAAGCGAAGCAGCTGCTAGTGGACGGGTGTTGGAGCTTGACCCTCAGGTTCTCAACTCAATCATGAGCATGAACCTTCACTTTTACTCCACTCACGTCCAAATACTAATCTCCGTGTTAGTTACATGGATCAAGTTCATGAGGTGCATTCGGTATATACACTTGCTGTAGATTCTTACCACAAAAAGATTATACAATGTTTTGATTTTCGAGTTTTTATGTTAGATACCTCATATCTAAAGTTCATCAATACAGGATACAAGCTAAATAATTTGAAAAAAGTGGACATAACTTAAATCGCAAGATGAAAAGTGGCTTTCGGATGCAATTCCTACTAGATATTCTATATTTGAGTTGGACTCTTTATTTTTTTACCAGTTCGAAGATATATAACGACAGCAGAGTCAATCATCAGATTTTTATCACAAGTAAATAAAAAAATTAGTGTATCTTGATGCATGAGATATAGCAGATTTTGGTTAAATGGAATATAGTTCTGTTTACTTGTCAGTGTTTGAGATGCTTGGTTGTGTTTTTTTTCTACCAATAAGACTCCTAAGCCTGGCTGCAATTCAAATTATGAGCTTTAAATGTATATTTCCAAGGCTATCAATGGAAAATTTGATTAGAAACTTATTTACAAGAAGAAGCACATAGTCAACACATTTGCAACTAGGACCTTCCATTCCTCCTCCAGCGTTAAAGCGTACCTACTTTATAATGTACCTATCTTACCTGGTATTGGCAAAAGGTAGCATGGATTAGTCGAGGTGCGTACAAGTTGGCCTAGACACCACCGACGTTTTGGAAACAAAATTTACTTACCTTATAATAAACAGCAAGCCTGCAACTTTCCAGGTGGTAGTTTTCAGTTAGTAACAATAGCTGATGTATATTAACAGCTTCTTAGTAATTCTAAATCCCGTCCTAAATATGGTTTTCCCCAGCCATGTTTGATGGGCTTACCGATTATCGTCTAAGATACAAGCTTCCTTTAGCATCTTCTGCAATAATTTTGCAAAGGGAACTATGAAACTCTTTAGGCCACATAACAAAATCACTTCCTGATATATCCATCTTTGATAAATAATCAGCAGCTCGGTTCGTTTCACGCCATGAGTGAGTGACTTGGTACTTCTGAAATTTCTTCAAGATTTTCCAAATGTGTTGGAGACAG
Organism: Anisodus tanguticus; assembly: GCA_034509755.1. Taxonomy (NCBI): domain Eukaryota; kingdom Viridiplantae; phylum Streptophyta; class Magnoliopsida; order Solanales; family Solanaceae; genus Anisodus; species Anisodus tanguticus. Next base: position 8,771,227 of record CM067553.1, on the reverse strand, counting down.
CTACTAGCCTTCTGATTATATGGCTGCTCTTTGTTAATAGCTTTCACTGCACTCATCGAGTCAGATTCTACCCATATCATTTTTATCCCGATATTGAGAGCAAGTGTAAGACCTCTCCATATAGCTAGTAGCTCAACCAAGTAGATATCATCACATGGAACCTTAGAGATGCAAGCACATATAGGAGCACCTTCATCATCGCGAAGTAAACCACCGAGACCAGCTTTTTTCCGGTCTATAGATCCATCCGTATTTAGCTTTATCCATCCAGACTCGGGCTTTTTCCAGGTGCAGCGCTTAACTGGTCTTCTGATTGGCAAATTAAAACCTCTTAATTTCACAAACTTCACAGATTTTAACTGGTTAAAACTCTGAAGTAAATCAGTTAAATAATTTCCCTCTAATGTTGAAGCAAATTTAGCTTCTTTACTTGTCATCATTTCAGGTTTCTTTTCTTCTTCTTCCTTCAATTTGTGCTTCCTACCTTGGATGTGTTGCTTTAGACATTTCTCACTTGAAGTGCTCACCAGACAGAGAGCGCAGCTCCAGTCCATTTGAACTTTCTTAGGATAAATTGTCCGATCACATGTAAGAGAAGATGCAGCCTGAAGAAGGATTATAAAAAAGGGATAACATACATTTATGGACTGCTCTAAAAACTAATAGCCAGCAAATGTAAATGTTTTGTATATTAAGGGCCTGTTTGGAAAGCCACCCATATAATTGGAATTGAATGTAATTAGGTGTAATTACACAGTTTGACATGTTTGTCAGACCAAGTAATTACATGGTCAACATGTAATTGGGAGGGGGTAATTACACTCTCCAATTCTTAAGGGGGTTGAGAATTGAGTGTAATTTACCCCGTAATTACAGGGTTGCTTTTTAATTTCTTTTCTTTTTAATTTATTTTTTATTTTATATTATTTTAATTTAATTTCTTCTCTTTTTAATTTTAAATTATTTTTATTCTACATTACTTATCTTCCATTTTCTTTCTTCTCATTTCCCAACCTTTACTTCTTGTGATTCTATGTAATTGCTCGTATATTTTTTTAATATATCATTTATAAAGGCACATATTTGTCAAATATTAATTTTTATTTTAAAACTAATTTAACTGTGTAATTACACATGTGCAACCAAACAGTATGCTTGTAATTACACTTTACATTATGACAAACAAACAGGTCATCATAATTACTATACTGTGTAATTACTAGTCTATGCAATTACTATCCTAGTAATTACACTAATTCCAATACCAAGTGGCTTTCCAAACAGACCCTAAGTACAAATATACATAAATATGTATGTAATATACATAACCAATGTATATGTTTTGTATATTTAGGTTAGCGCCCGTAATTAATTTGAGCCGATGGCCAAAAATGAAAAAAGCCCTTGCAAAAATAGAGGTTCAGGACATGTCACCATCTAGAGAATAGAGAGGCGGCGTTTGTAGGGGAAAACTATGATTAGTTACCTCATAGACGACCAAACTTTGCAGGTTGTCCTGTTCATTCTGTTCAACATGTCTGGATGTTGCATCAATATAATGACTACAATTCGTGGGCATGCAATCGTTCTTTTCTGTGATCTTTTCTATGCGGGGATCCGGGGAAAAACATGGCTTAACAAAGTTTATATACACATAAGAGGCAGCACCAAACTGAGGCAGTACGAGCACGAGGGATGCTAATCCTTTTGCATAACGCCAAAACGAGAACCTGAAGAAATCAACACATTTAGGTCAAGACTCAATTAAATTATAGTAACATGTCCTTCAAGTTAGATAAAACGCTTGGTGAGACTCATGAACCGAGCACAATAAGCACAGTCAAAATGTAACAAGAGAGTAATTACTCTTGTTACAGTGGTCGAATTTGTAGAAAAGTAAAGAAAGAAGGAAGAAGAAAGGAGATTTCTTGTTATATTTGATGATAGCAATAAAACAGTACCAATGGCTAGTAATAGCCTTACAGACACCAAACCTGACCCAACTTTCTAATAAACTCAGAGGACTAATATGCAAATAAACATAACTAATTTGAGGACTATAATTGTAAGACTAGAAGTGACTGCTTAAATACTTTAAGGACTAAACTGAATTACATAAACTCTGTTACAATACTCTATTGTGACACAAAAGCTCAACTACGACTTGCTGTAAAGGTTCTGAATTTGTAATTGCGGACATATAACTCCATACATTCTCTCATATAAAAAAATATGTCCTCTCTAAGTGAAAAGTCAGCAGTCAAAAGAACACCAAAAATGAGTATTAAAGATTGACATAAACCTCCAAGATATCTACTTGTTGGTTATTGTATGTCCATTTTGCAAAGCTTTGAGATTCCGTGAAGCTCTAGCTAAAACAATCTTTCTCTTTCATTTTCATGCAAAATAATCATTCATCTTCTGACTTTCTAAGGGAGTTTAAATATAGTTCAGTGCCTCAAGGAGGGCTGTTGTTAGAGGCCCCATCCAACAGGTAATGCATAGATCAACCAATACAAAGATGACGCATTTAAGCTTTTTATATCATCCTTTAGAAACATGTTATATGTGTTAGATCCTTGTAGTGGTTAACACATGAACAGATATGGAGAGTGACTATTAAGCATTATATTTTCTCTCTCTCATCCAAGAAATGAATGAACTGGTAGTCCTGAAATGAGCATTGCTGCATTTTAGTAGTCCTTATGCCCATATAGTATTCATCGAATCATCTATGACCAGCCATTTAGGATGTGTTTGGTATGGAGGAAAATGCTTCCGATTCTCCCATGTTTGGTCTGTTAAAGAAAACATTTCCTCCAGGGAAGAAGTAGCGAAAAAAAGTTCCATAAGTGGCATTCCATTCCAGACCATCTTCCAACATACCCCATCGTAACACCACCCCCATAGCCCCACCTCAACCACACACACACCTCCGACCCCCACACCCACACACCACACATACACCCCATATTGTTCACGTAGATTATATATAAATTCCTATCGGACCACTTATTATCCACGAAAACATTTTTCTTCATACCAAACATACCCATAGTTTTAACCATCATTACTGCTGGTTTGCACAACTTGATAAACAAATATATGTCCAACATAAGCTGCTACACAACTTGCTACAATGAAGTAGAATTAGATTCTTAGTATAAACATGAGATTTTTTCCGCAAATAATGGCTAACTAGATTAACAAAGAATACAATCCCATCTATTATACTAATCCATAACCTGACTTACACTCGTAATACCAAGCATTTGAGATGTTCCTGAACTTTAACAACCAATATAAGAAGCCTAAAGACATGTATGTGGATGAAAACAAATAAAAATTTACCCTGTCAAAGGCATTGCAAGAGTCAATTCCAAGACATTGTTTAATCCAAATAGTACCCAATATTGAAGACACTTTTGGTAGCTGGATGCTTCATCACTCTCTATCGCCCGAATTGATGCATACCTGTTTAATCAAGAATGTCACAAAACTCAAAATCCTAAAAATCCCAGTTCACATATCCAACAAAAACAACAAAAAAAAAATTAATTCTTTATGTGCACTTACAAAGGACACAGCAATGTCACTGATGGTCTACAAAATATCCAGAAAGAACTGTTGCAAAAAAAAATTAAAAAATCAACTTTATGAAAGACAAGGGCAGCTGATCAAAGACAAAACTTAAAGGCCAATATTTTTTTTCTCTTTCCACATGTGTATATATAGAAAGGGCTTAACAAGTTCCTGAAAAATAGGACAAAAGTTTGACAACCCACAATAGCATAATGTGGCATAACCTCGGCCTGTCAGATTCTCCCAAAATGCATTACTTTTAGAGTATTCGACACACAACCGTCCACATTTTTTAAGAGCCCGAGCAACATAGATCACAACTACTAACGAACTCCAAAATACTGTAATATATGTGAAAGTATATATGTCTTAGAGTTAATCATTATTAGGGACAAATGTACTTGAACACATTTGTATTATTAATAACATTAATATTTATGGCATTTGCAATTATTGAATTATTGTTTGATTGTTTGCAATTATTCATATATGTGCATCCCTTGAGCTTATGTTGTCATTAATAGAGTGAGATATTAATGATAGAACGTAACTCTCAAAATAGCCTCGACTAATGATCATCGAGAATGGGATATCGATGATATGTTATAAGTCGACATGTGGTCTGCATCACATTCTTGGAGAATGTAGTACGTCTCACCTGCTACGAGTAATGGTTACTAGTGATGGACACATGGATACTTTTGGAAAGTATTGGTTATAGCCTGCTGATAAACTGTTTGTTATACATATCTAGAGTGTTATCAGCGTGTGGAGATAAAGGTCCTCTGACTTGAGGTCAATACGCACCTTGTTTACAGAGTAATGTACTTTGACCCTGTGCTAAGCTTAAACTCCTTATAGGATAAGATACAGCTTGTGTTGGGTGGATTATGATGTAAACTAAGGTGGTAGTTGGGCCAAGAATAGGATTCAATCCTCGATTGGATATTCGAGAGAGCACTAAACTTCTCAGTGATATTAGGTCGACCAAGTCATTGGCCAATGCAAGAGACATATTCAGAATATGGTCTAGTTGTCGACTAATATAGATGTGATAAAGTGATCAAGCCATTTGGATAGACACATGGCAAATCCTAAGCTTGATCGAGTATGTCGCGAATGAAAGGAATTTATCATCTCTCATAAAGGTTATGTCTATTGGATTCATGTAAACATATTTCACATATTGAGTTCGTCGTACGGCGCAGTCTAGGAGTTCCGTATGGACCTTAATTGGATTAGTGTCAATATATGAAGACATATAGGGTCACACTATGTCGATTGTCTCTTCGATCTAAGGGTGTATTGAGAAGGTATTAAATATTCGATTTGGAATCGAGATATTTAAATTGATAATAACTATGGGATAATTTCTATTCGATGGAAATTATTTAATTGAATTTTGGATTTAATTATATGTGTTGAATATATAATGACGAAACGAGGAACGTCAGGCGGCGCCTACTAGGCTGAGCCGCTGCGCTGACCCAGCAATGGGCCCAGTCAGACTGGCCCACTGCACCTCGGTTTTTGGGCCATGCTTAGAGCCCAACCCTAATCCGATTTTGACCTAAAATTAACTACATATACAGCACTAAACCTCATTGATATTAGAAGAATCAATATATACAACACAATTCTAGACTTAGAGTTTAGAATAAAACTTTCTCGAACCTCTGCCAAGATTTCCTAGCTTTCTTGACAGAGGAATATACTGTAGCAGGGTGCTTGCAGTCGAAGGGAACAAACGCGTGTTCGCCCTTTAGTAAAGATTCCAGATTGAATAACATGTAAGTGTTCTTGTTTAAGTTTTACTTTACATGATTTTTTTTATTGTCATATAACAATACTAGAAGGCATTGTTGGGGGTAAGTAAATAAAATTTTAAACTTCCGTTATGCCTTTTATTATATGTTTTTTGAACCTAACAAATTCCTACAATCTGATCCACTAACTCAAAATTTTAGGATGAAATTTTTTGTATATTTTTGTCAATAAATAAAACAAGAAATAGGAAGACTTGCTGGGAGAGGAATGGATGTTCTGCAAATACTTACCATGAGAGCAAAATTTTGGTTGAAATCAAAAGAAAGTTGATCAGACTCATTGTCACTGACTTAGTGCTGTTTCCAATTCTTGCTTACTTGTTAAACAATAAATTTCAACTTCTTTTTTAAGAACTATTTATGCATGTCTGAGTATTTGATTGGTTTTCGTGACAGCAAAGGGAAGTACATCACAGTGGGAAAGGAAAACGAAGAGACTTTCAGGGTAAGAGTCAATGCTTAGTTAATTGTCCAATAAGGAAAAACAAAAATAGAAATAGAAAGAAAAAAACTTGGCACCCGTTTGACCACAGATATTATTCACTTTTTGCATAAATTTTTTATTACTTTTAAAAAAAATTAGTGTTTGATCATGAAAATAATACAATTTTAAATTGTATTTGAAACATAAAAAACAATCAAAACCTTGTTTTCACTTTTTTTTTTTTTTGTTTTTGGTTATTTCTTTTGTCTTTCACTTTTCAAAATTTTATTTTTTATTTTTATAAATTTGACACCATTTAATTCAGCTGATCGGAAAATACATGCTCGATGGGAACATATTGTTCACACAATGTGAGAGGATTATATTAAAAGCTAGTTATTACTAATGTTGTTGATTTTTAGTACTAATGAATCATTGTAATAGTATTTAGAATTGGCGAAATATAATAGTATATAGTAACTCGTAGGCGAAAAAAAATGTGTTGGGTCATTTTAGTTTTGTAGCTCGTATGCATCAGTGAACAAACTCATGCCATGATTAATGACAATACATGTTGAAAATGCGAATAATTGTGAACTTAATTATATCATCATATTAAAGAAAGTCTATATAAATCATGTTTAATGTAAGCAGTCACGCATTGGTTATGCTTATTAATTGCTTTAGGTGATTTTGCTAGTTTTTAAAAAATTAGGGTAAATCGTATTTCATATTTTTAAGAAAAAATACATTCCAACAATTAATTATTATTTATAAAAGTTATGATCAAACACAATTCTAACTTCAAAAATTCCAAAAGTTTGATTTATATTGGCAAACGCCTACTTAATATCAAGCAGAATAATGTCCAGAGAAAAAAGGTTAATCTCTGAACAGGAATAGTCCCTTCGTCCCAAATTGACGGGATATATTTTTCTTAGTTCATCCTAAAAAAGAATTATTATTCTATAATCAGAAATAATATAATTTTAATTTTTTTCTTTTATTTTTAATTAAAATAACTAGTAGCAACACAAATATTTAAAGTTTATTTTAAATCATAAATTTGAATTTTTTTTTAACTTTGTACCAATCTGACAAATAAATTGAGATAGTGGGAGTAGCAATTATTACATTTGGATAGGTGTATGTATCAAGTTAAGGTACAACGTCACTTTTCTGCCAAGCATTTGTTTTTCTTTTACGTTTTTTTCTATTATACAGGAGAGAAGGGAAGAGAGAAGTATCTATTGTAGGCTTCTTGCCATGGTAGGAATTAGGGATGACAACGAATCGGATCTGGATCGGATCTTATTAGATTCAGTTTCGTTTTTTATACCTGAATTCAGATTCGGATTCAGATCTGTCGGGTCCATAAAAATCAGATTCAAATTCGGATCCACCGGGTCCACGGATCGGATCCGGATCCACATATAAAAAATTTTGTCTTGCTAAGAATTTTTTTTTTGAACTGACAAACGATTTTTACTTAGCTAACAGTTTACTGTGTTTTAATTTTGAAATGTTCATATGAGATATTTTGTTCGTTGTCTCGTTTTGATATATTTTGTTCGTTGTCTCATTTTGATTGTGAGCTGTTAATTGAAAATGTTGGACAATAACAATAGTTGTGGAAAATGCTAACTAGTATTTCCACAATGCAGAACTTGCATGTGTTTGGAATCTTCACAAATGAAGTTAATATAATTTTAACTACCTGTCTATGGAGATGTTAGTCATTCACTAATATAATATTGATTTTATTATCGAAGTTACCTCTTTATTTTTTTGTTTTTGAGTTAACGCAGGGATAAATTAAACTAGTTTTGAGAATTAAACTTGCAAGGATGTGCTTAGCAATTTTAAGAAAATACTTATAAAATTACATTTTAGGTTATGAATATATTTAATAAAAAATGGATCCACGGGTCGGATCTGGACCGGATACGGATCTCAAATACAAGATTCAGATCCAGATCCAGATCCGATCCATCAGAAACGGATCCGAGTCCGATCCGGATCCATCGGGTCCAAATTTTGAAGATCCATATCCTCTAAAACGGATCTGGATCCACCGAATCCGGATCGGGTCCTGGATCCACCGAATCCGGACCGGGTCCAGGATCCACTGCCATCTCTAGTAGGAATATTCCCATTGGTACCAACCAAGGTTAATTTTTCATCAGTAGTCACTCAACTTTAAATTTACTGTACCAAAAATTATTAAATTATTTTTTATTAGATAGAGCTACTTAATTTTAACTACTAACTGTTATGAAAGTCATTAAATTATTTAAGATTGAAAATATTATTGACGACCTTCATTCATATTGAATAGTCAAATAGATGCTCATACTTGTACCAATTTATGTTTCCGGCTCCCTTACTTCGCGAAATTTCATTCATTACATCAACAATTAAAACAAGTGCTTTAGATCGCCCGTCCTGATCCCGACCCATCCCGCTCCCTCTCCCCGTCCCGCCCCGTCCCCCTCCCCCTCCCCCTCGCCCCTTTGCAGGGGTAACATGAGTAAGGATGCATCTTTTAGTAATCCTAATTATGATGATTTCACACATGTAGATGAAACTGATCCTTTTAATATTAATATTAATATATCATTAGATCATGAGGTATATTCTGCATCTGAACTAGACTTTAGTTTAAAAAATGAATTAGAAGATAATTTAGATAACACACCCACTACTGCACCTCCACCTCAGGCCTGAGGCTGAAACTGAAATTGGAACACCTCATATTCCCCTTGGTATGAGTAGAGGCAAAAAACAACGAAAATTAAAACAACGATTTATGAATGGTTAGAAATACTTCCAACAGACTCAACTAAAAAACCAACTTACGAACCAATAAAAAAGAAGTTATGTCTAGCATACACACTGAATGCAAAAATATATATATGTATTACCAACAGCAAAGTGCAAATAATCAACCGGCTTCTGTACCATCTTCTTCTACCTCACTTCAACCTAATAAAAAACATGTTGTTTCTGCTTCAAGTATCCAAGGCCTTCGAAATAGAATGTATAGTGGTTCAAGTTCTTCACAAATTAGCAAGTTTGATGTTTATGTTTTGTAGGGTGTTGTATCATTCGAATCAATTGCCAACAAAAATGAACGTGAAGACTTGCTGAAATACTGGAAGGAAAATGAGAAGACATTTCTGACTCTATCAAAGATGCCCCGAGATGTGTTGAATATTCAAACATCATCAACAACTTCTGAAAGTGTTTTTTCTGCTAGAAGTTTTCAAATAGGAGAGCACATGCACTCATTGACAAGAGACAGCTTGGAAGGTTTCAAATAGAAGAGCACATACACTCATTAGCAGGAGACAACTTAGAGATTACAACTTTATTCAGAGATTGGATTAGAGTGAAACATAGAATGTGCATCAACCAGAGATCAACGAAGAAGACAACTACAACTACAATGAAATCTTATCCGATGGAGCAGAAAGCGACGTCAAACAATTTGACCAACAACTTCCAATTACAACAGAAGATCTTCAAGAGATTGTGAGAAAATTATAAAAATTATGGTTTAATATGTAATTTTTTAATGGCAATTTTAGTATGTGATTTGCAACTTTTGAACTACGAAACAAAGTTGCAATTTTGAAATTGTATTACAAAAAAATCACATTTCTATTAAATAATATAAGAGGCAAAAAAACAGTATTGGAATATTTTTATTTCACTATCTTGTTTAATTATTTAAGTGTTAAAATATTTAAAAAAATCCCCCAAATCCCCCTTCCCGACCCCCCAAATCCCGTCCCCCCTCTGAAAGTGGGATGTGAGATGGGACGGGACCACTTCCCGTCCCCCTAATCCCCCCCCCCCCCCACTCCCACGTCCCGACCCACCCCCATATCCCCTCCCATCAATTTCGCACTTTATTTGGGCTGTAATTGTTGTTCTTTTTTAACTTAAAAACGTTGCAATATCGCCAGAGCAACACCAATAACTCCACACCTAGTTTTAAAGAACAGTCGTTCAAGTTTCCAAGCAATTCTAATTGTGTAACATGAGCGGTAAAAGGATTAACATGACCCAAATTTCGTCTTCTTAACAATATGGATCGACCATTATAAATATGTGCAGATAGAAACCATGAACTGTATCGCAATTGGCCTTTAAGGTTGTACTTGATTACCAGCAATAATGAAAAAGATTGCAAAGAGAACGCGCAGAACTGCAAGCATGGGCCCGGTAAAGGATTAACAAATTTGCAGCTCCCTACGCTTCTCCTACAGGCTACAACAGCAACAAAGCAAGCAGAGAGTAGGAAATATATGCAAAGGGGAAAGAAAATATGAGTAAACGAATGGCAAAAAAAGAACTGCCACGATCATTTGGCATAACAAATAGACTGTACAGCATTATAGACAGGTATCTCAGACTTAATATGCCCTTGACTGTTTTTCCTGTAAAAGAAAAGAATCTTTTTTTAACACGGAAATTATCTACAAAATCTAATTCGGAGACCATTGGAGTTTAACCAAAACCGAATCCTTCGTTGGCTTCATGAATAGCAAGCAGAAGTCGCTCCTCTAGATGCTCTTTAGAAGGATACTCAGGTAGATCCAACTGATTGAAACTGCACCCAGCAAATAATAGTTAGTGTGTTCGCAGTAAATAAGTAATGAAGATAGAAGTCGAATTCACAACACTCCATATAATCTCAAAGAAAGAAGTTTGTACTTCATGTAAAACAAATTGCTGTCAGTAGTTGAAATGTAATTCAAGATTAGCAAAATCACAAAATATTAGTCAGAACTGGATTGAAATACTCATGAGAGAAAGCTTTCCATCTTCATAGAGATGAGCTGCCAATTCATCACATAAACAGGAAAGCAAGAATTTGGACAAAGGAAGTAAACATGGACTACTGGTATCTTCAGCAATACAAGTAAAATTACGATCGTAACAAAAAAGAAAGAAGGTTAAGTAACTTGGGGAGGAGCAACACAGATCTTTTACTGGCAGAAATCTTCAGCATCAGGAAGGCAGTCATAGTTTCGTTTCTGATAGTAAAAAATTACCATGTATGTGCTGAAGGCAAGTGATCAGGACTGCCATAAGCTTTGTGGATCTGAAATTTCTGGGAACCTGAAATTCCTTGCAGTGCACTAAACCCTTCCAATGGCACCTGGAGAAGTTGACAAATATTTGTTAGGCGATTGCAGGTGATATATAATATGCAACTGTAATAAAATAAAAGCAACAAACTACCTTTGAGGTTCCAGTGACAAATTGAAGAAGGCGAGCTTTGTCTTCCTTGCTAAAAGCTTGAATGACTTCCCAAAACCACTGAATAACAGGTGATGCTGGGCTGTATCCAGAATATTCTGTATTTGCCCTCAAGTCATCAACTGCAAAGCAAGGGGCAAATAATCGTAAGAAAGAAGTCTTTATTCATATTGACAAATAACTATCTACGACAGGATTATCACATGAATTAACAAATAAAGGAAATAGTGAAACATACGATCAATGTCTGGAAGACCGCTAATTAACAACTCAAGTTCCTTGTCGTGAAAAATAGAGATCAGATCCCGCGGAATCAATTCACTGGATCCTTCCAAAAATGCATTTATCTGAGGGCGGATAGCAGTCGTCAAGCGATGCTCAGCAACCAAGTCAACATACTGTTGCTTATTTTCCTCAGTGACTCTTATATTTCGTCCACCCGGGATTAGTTCATAGTCAGTCACCTGCATTACACAAACTTCACTCAGAACCTCTGTGACAAAAATGCTGAAACTTTAATTGCCGCTGAAGAACTCATACCTCATTGCGTTCATAAAGTATCAACTTTTCTTCATCAGCATCGATGCTGAATGTAAGGTCTAAAATATCACTTATGTCATTCTACACAAAGCAAGAAATGTGAGCCAAAAATTTAACCATTATTTCCATAATCACAAAGAAAACAGAAAATACTGCACCTCAAGCAGCCATTTCAAATTTTTGAAGTAGTCAGGATCAATAGCTTCGATATCATGATATGTCACTTTAGCGCCAAGTATATGTTTGTAGAAGGACCGTGTAAAATGAACATCAAGAAGTTGACCATCAAATAGCGCCTTCCCAACCTGGGATATTTACATAAAGCACATTAGATACTGTTAAATTGAATGACTCAAGCAAACAGAACCAAGAAGGAAGATACTCACAACTCGCCCAACAAATTTGAAGTATGAGAGGTGCTCAGTTTGGTACACAGAGTTGGGATTTGGCTGAAATGTTGCTTCATTGCCAACTGTTGTAAACAATAGTGCTCCCTTATCAAAAATTACTCTGGACAGTAACTGATACCATTCCCTAGTAAGTCCACCAGCATCAATCCCTTCTTCCCCTTGGAAATGTACAGTCAATCTCCCTTTCAATTCTTGAGTTGTCCTCATGCGCAGCTGATTATATGAATCTTCAAGTATATAAGCTCTTCTCACAGAAATTCTCAGAGGACTGTGATGATGGTCGTGTTGATGCTTAATCTTGGATCTAAAGTGGGACCTTTTATTGTCAAAATCAACAAAACGAGGAACCTTTAGCATGATGGAGAAAGACTTCTCCAGTAGTCCAGGATTCTGCCGAACAAAAGCATTAAGAAGTTTCCTGTGCCTCTCTGCAAATTTTACAAAAGCAATGTGCTTCTCATCAACTTTTGTTGCAGATGTAGGTGTTTTCGGCAGCATAGCAGAAGCAGTAGCTTCTTCTGGATCAGGAACTGTAGCAATACTAAACTCCTGCCCAGCACCCAAATGCCCAGGATGCAACTTCTCACACATCACAAAAAAGGACTCTATGTACGGTAAAATGTTGTGTGCGCCTGCTGGAAGAGGCGGCATTGCTCCAGAAGATTTAGTTGTGGTAACAATGGATGAGTGTGACAGGTTGGGTGGTGTTTCAGAAAAACTCTCTATTGTGCTAATGCAAGTGCTCAGCTCCTGCCACAGAGGTTCTAAAGCTGTGTTAATGTCCCAAACCAGGGAGATAGTAGCACCGTGCTCCTTCTCAGAAATAATTTGATTATCCTTGTTCTTGTCACCAATTGAAACAACAAGAGTGCTTAATGCTTGTAAAACCCTGAGTATCACAGCGCCATCAGTTGAAGTGGTACTGAGCAGTGCTTTTTCTACTCCCCTAAACTTGTTTAACTCATCCATTGCAGATCTGGTCAGACTTTGCACAGAGCCAGCTAGCTCAGTAATAAATAAATGACAAATAGCTGGAGCTATGGCCACCAACTTTTTCAGTACCTCAGCCACCAATGAGTAAGCATTGTCTGATAAACTAACAAAAGAAGAAAACAGTAAACAGCTTCAATAACGAATAAAATAATACATTATTCAGTAAGACCCAGAGTAAAAATAAACCACAGAAGGTTCAAAAATGTACTTGGTCATGTGAAAATGATATCAAAGTATTTACAATATCAAATAAGTGCATGTGCAAGCAAACAGATAATTTAGTGCCTGAAATAGAAGCCATAGGAACATAAATTTTGACAAGACAGTCACACTCAGCAGTCAAGTTTCCGATCTCACTTTTAAACAAGAAAGAAAATATACAGCAAGTGCAAAATTAGTAAAGTATATCACCTTGCTGGACAACTCACAAGTCTACAAATTAAGGAGTGTCATAGAAGTAATATCTACAGAACTTGTCACATCAAACCATAAATTTAACATTTTAAAATACACATTTAAAAAAACAGTTAATCCCAGAGGAATCAGCATGTAGGACCACATAAGGTAACTGATTTGAGTAATTACATTACAGGATTAGGAACTAGCTTACCCTTCTCTGGCAAGCAATGAGCACAGGAGTCGAAGTTCTAATTGTGGTAGACTAAGTAGAATACTTTCAATACTTTGATCTCTGCCTGCAATAGAGGATGAGGCTCCGGATTTGTCCTCAACCTCAGATGAAGCTGCTGCATGAGATTCAGTATTCATTTCAGCAGCAGATCGAATTGGAGTCGGTTGCTCTGTAGAGGATGTACCAGGTTCTTCACGTGCATTTGATTTGCTTTCGGTGTTCTGGACTACAACATCTAGCAGATTTAACAGCTAGATACAAAAAGGAAAATAGTTAGACAGCAAGAAACGCCGGATAATGACTACACAAAGAGACGTCCTACTTGTGCAAACTACCTGCTCTAGATGCACAACACTTCTCAAATAAAGGGGATGATTCAAGAGGCCCAAAAGCAATGCAAGAGATACTTGTCCTTCACGCTGACATCTATCTGGTCCATCAGCCTCAACCATAACAGCTTTTCCAGGCCTCTGATCCGGAATTATTGACCCTTTCGGCACTGGTTGAGGGCGCCTGAATTCAAGTAGAGTCTTTGCGACTAAAGAATGGTTTTTTGCCAAGTACGTAAGTACCTCAAGAACACGACGAGATAGTAATGGAGGAATTCCTACAAGGCAATAAGATGAATCAACTTTAGCCCAGGCGAAAAACATCAAGAAATACAACAGTAGTAGTAGCAATAGAAATATGTAATACATGATCAAAAAGATATGCAAGATGACAAGGCCTCACCATCAAGATGTTGAGGACGCGAATATATCACGTTACTTTGGCAACCATATAGCCGATACGGTGGTTCAGCTTTATTCAGATCAATAGCAGGCTGTCCAACATCAAGCATCAATAAGTCCATAAATATTTTCACTAAAGCAGCTCTTGTTTCCGCATGTGCACTGAGATTCAACAGCAGCCTCTGTAGAGTGACTTTGTAAATTGGCTGCCAAAGACCAGAGGTGTCAACATTCAAATCATAGAGGCCAGAAATCAGTAATTCAACCTCACCAAGTTTATACCTGGAATACGCGAAGCAACCGCACCAACGCTCGTAAGCCCTCAGTGTCGACTAAAGGAGACCCATCTGCCTCCAGAGGCTTACTTCCAGCAGATCTACGCGAAAGGGTTCCACCAGCCCTGTCCAATTGTTCATTCCGCCTAGAGTCACCTCTACGACTTCTAGGGTACATACCAAAAAGTGTTCGGTTATACCTCCGGGCAAACCTCTCGCGCAACATATTTGCTTCCGCCACAAGAGCAGGTGTCAAATTATTAAGAATGGCATCGGAAGATGTCAGAAGGACCTGAGAGATGAAATATAAGACCCAATGATAGCCATAAAAGGATTCATGAAAACCAAACTTAAATCACAACTCGAGAAAACAAAAATGAAATACGAAAAAACAAGGTTTTTACTTGTTAGAGTAAATGAAAGTAAAATTCATATAAGATTAGATTAGACTTAATTCATCTAAAGAAGTACCTCTTCCCGTAGTTCTGAAGGGAATGTAGCAATAATTGACACGGTGTCCATCTCAACAGGTTGGCCTTCTAATTCTTGTGACTGCTGCAGCCGTTGTGCCCTTTGTTGTGCCAACACTTCTTCTCTGATGTCAGGAGGGAGGGCAGCCAGAAATTCTGGATCAATATCTCCACCATTTTGAGGCTCAGAATTTTGTGGTTGAGTTGCTTGACCATGTTGAGCTGAGAGAACCTCGGCTCGCAACTCCTCAGGAAGCGCCTCTAGAAATGCAGGATCAATTGATCCAGAATCAGCATCTACATTACGCTGCTGTTCCTCATTGGGACCACTTCGTTCTGCTTCTTGACTTGGATGTTCTGAAGCTTCAGATACACTGTGAAGGGCGACATGCCTCGCACTTACCTGAGTAGAATTTCCAAAAGAAACATTAGTCCTCCTAGTTCGAGCATCTCCTGAACCTTGCCTATCGCCACCATCATCATGCCCATCTGCACTTCCAATTTCAACGTCAAGACTTCGAAGACTTTCACCCAGAGTTGCACCACTTCCACTGCTTTCTTGGCTAACTGCCTCAACGTCCCTTATGGCAACATCATTCTGTTCAAACTGCATTTCGACAGGTTGAGATTGTCTACTTGGTGCATCTGTTCCCTGAGTAGACACATTTGCTACAGGTGCCACATTAGCACCACCAGATTCATCCAAAGCTGTTGAGGGGGCAGTGGCATCTCTGGCTTCATTGTTGCTATTGTTCTCCAAAGCACTTTCAGCTGCCATTTCACCTGCCCCAGCAAAATGGGTGGCCTCACCTCTATTCTGAGACCCCTCAGTAGCATGTTGATCAGCTGATTTCTCAGGGACTGGCCGCCTCAAGTGGGAAACAAGCAAATCCTCAAAACCTTGTGGAAGAGCAGAAGCTGATCCACCACTTTGTTCGTTATCATTGGTCCAAAAATTGAACCGTTGGCCATGACGGCTGCTGCTACGGAGAGAACGGAAAACAGAATCCAGACGTGATGAGGGTCCTTCTGAGTTCCTATCGGAATAAGCATCACGAATACTCTCTGTAATGAGAAGGTAGGAAGCAATGAGATTTCTTTTGAAACCAATAAACAAAAGCAATGAGATTTCACATCAGAGAAAAATTACGATATTGTAAGCCAGATACCTGATTGCCGTGGTTGACCCAATTGCAGCGAGGAAGAGGGTTCCACCAGAAGGGGATGCTGTGAAGGAGCGACGCTGTCACCACCTCTTCCCAAAAGATTGTAGATGGACGTCGTACGCCCCTGGCGCCTAGAGCCAAAAACTTCAACAGGCATAACATGTAAAGTTTCACTGGAGAGACTATGCTCTCGACCAAAAACTTCAATAAGGTCAAATACATTTATTCCATTCATTCCATCACCCAGCCGAAGTATTACACCATCCTCCTCATCCTCATCGTCTTCATCCATTACCTCCTCATCAAAGTCATCTTCATCTATTTCTTGGTCCTCTTGATCAGTATCAGGATGTTGTAAGTGATGAGCTTCATCTTCCTCGAGATCATTCTGTTCCTCTTCGTCCCCCTCTTCATCTTCATCAACCTCATCTCCTTCATCGCCTGACATCTCATCATCCTCATCCTCATCCTCATCTTCATCTTCATCAAGATTCTCTTGAACATCAGGCTGGATTTCAAATCTTATCTCAACGCCATTATTTCTGGTGTCCTCATTACTTTCATGCATGTAATCATCTTCATTGGGTGGACCAAAACCTCCATCAATATCTTGGTCATGTTCCATATCATCAGTGACAGCTTCGGACCCATCAAAGTTCTGAGATGCACCAAAGGGCTCAATGTGATCTGTTGGCACGGATATCACATTAGGCTGTGATGCAGTTTCATTAGTCTGGACTGCAAAGGCATCATTAGTAGTTCCAGATTGATTTTCCTGAGCTTTTGTTGACTGTTCTCCCCTCCCAGCATTGGACTCAGCCGCATGAACATGCTCCTTTGTTACCAACTCCAGAACTTTTACAACACCAGAAACCACCTTGGAAGAATCAGCATGATCCAGGTCCAAGACATGAAGAGCTCGGGTCAGAGATTGAACCATACCGACATCTATGAAAGTAGCTGAAGCTTCTGCTGAGATGGAAGAACCTGTAGGTGCGCGAGCAGTCAGTACATCATTGAGAAGATCAATAAATGTTTGAATTTCGATTCCTGGTGCCCTAAAACCACTTCCAAATTCAACAAAATCACTAAAGACGCTGTTAATCTCTGTGAAGATTCTTTTCCTTGCCTCTGTCGAACGAACACAAGATGCCACGAGAAACTGGCTGGCTCTGCTCGAAAGTTTTTGCCTCCAGTCCACATCACTTTTTCTCTCTTTCCTAGAACTCTTGGTATATGGTAAGAACTTATGAAGAATATGATGAAAAATTCCACCAGCAAGGTGCCCTGTCTGTTGAGGAACAGCTATGCAACTGCTAACTTCCGAATCTTTTCGAAGCAAAATATGAACTGAAGCAGTATACATCAAAAGAATCTCAGTCAGGAGCTTCAAAATGAATACAATCTTAGCCATAGATGCAGACAATTCATGGCTATCAGCTTCACTTGCTTCAGAAGCAGAGGCGACAGCTTTCCCTTTACCCTTGTTTGCAGAAACATCAATCTCCATATCCGCTGAACTAAAGCTCTCCTTTGTTACCTGTTCGTCTTTCAATGGAGGAACAAACTTGACAACTGGATCCAAAAGAAGCTCAATTACGTTGACAAAGCTATGAGGTGGCTTTCGATGAACTTTGACATTCTTGGAACTCGCATCAAGACTCTTGCCATGAATTCCATGGCTCACATTACCAACACCAGACTTCTGATCTGCATTCTGCACTTTGTCTTCTGATTTCTCTTTCTCCCTGTCTTTGTCCTTTTTGTCCTTGTCACGGTCCCTCAACAAGACTATATAAGGTCGTTCACCAACCATCTCCACTTGGCACACAGAACGAGCAGCCTGCATGAAAATCACTGGATCCCGTTGAATAACAGAAGTCAAATTTAACAGGAAATTACGAGGTGTGAGCCTTCCATTTGACTGTCTATTAGAAACAGATACAACATTATGCCGTATCTCTGCTTCCATAGCTTGCTGTAGAGTCTGGGGATCCTCCAGAATATGTCGTGTTATAGTAGCCGCAATATTGTCAAACCCAATAAACAAGCTGCTCATTGGCAAGGAAAGCAACAACTGCAATCCACCAGCATCCAGAAAGTTAACAGCAACAGAGTGAGTTCTTGTAAGTGTTGCACACAGCTGCAACACAGCATGCATTGTTTCCGAGGGAAGCTGGTTCCTCATACAACCACAAGCTATTTCAACAAGCTGCTTCTGCTCTTGTACATCCAGATATTTTGGAGACAAAGAAGACTGCAACTTATTATATTTATCCTCGCTGATCGAAACTGGCCTCTGTGTAGCATCATCATCTCCCTTCAGCTGTTCCACAATATCAGCATTTAACTTCTGATCCACTTGAGCAAGCCGATCAATAGCAACAAAAGCTGCTGTCACCCATTTGGGAACTTTCTCCCTATCAAATGTACTGGAAATCCATTGTGAAAGAAGATCAGATGAAACTTTGACCAAACCATTCTTTGCAGCTATCTCTCTGGCATCAGTATCTTCATTCAGAATCAGAGCAAGAACATGAAAGAGATTAGAAACAATGCAGCTGTTTCCATCTTCAGAGACATTACTAGAAAGCTTCACTCGTTCAATGATAAATGAAACCACAGCTGACCGATGTTCCCCATCATTTTGGGAGCATATCATCACAAGAAGATCCCTGACAGGAAAAGCAAGAGTCTCTTTCATCTGTAGAAGCTTTCGGCATGTAGACAACAACTCATCAACAGGAGGCTGAAACATTTCTTCTTCAATGGTCAGGCTACTTTCTTTGGGAACATCTTCCTTTGCCTCCGATCCAGAGTTCCTGAGTGACATGGCAAGGGCATGGGCAAGTTCATCATCTTCTTGTACTTCCTCTGGATGCGAGAACAACCACTCCATTGCCAGCTCAACACTATTTGAACCAACCTGCCTCAAAGCCTCTTCCGCCCTATTCCTGGAGAACCCCATTTCAACAATTGTAGAAATTGTAGTTTCATTTGGGGGAGGACCAGACACACGAGCAGCAGTACTGCTCGCGTTCTTGACTTCTACTCCAGAGTAAATGTGTCTAATGATGTTGAGAACAGCTGCAATGAAATCATAGTTGCATTCTGTGAAGTGTGGATGAGTCCATACGGGAAGAACAGTTTTCAATACCATGGATTGAAGAACCTTTACAAATGTCTCCTCATCCCGTGGAAATGGGATATCACCACTTACCAAAGGTTGAGTCAGTAAGTGCTTTGTGAAAGGAGATAGAATTAAAGATGAAGTCACCAGATGATCCATGAGCTTCCCATAACTACCTAGGGGACCATATATCCATGAGCGGTCCGCATCCTCAACTCCATCCTGCCTGGAACATGTCTCATCAGTCTCCATAGGAGAAGTAGGAGCTCTATTGACGGCAAAGAGCAACTGACTAGTAGCTTCAAACGTGGTCAACACTGACTGAATGACCCCACGCCCATAAAGGCAATTTAATATAACAGCATTGCAAGAATCAGGCTTGTCCAGCAGAATTCCATCAATAAATTCAATAACCTTGCCAAAATAACGACATTTGGTTGACACAGATGCCTCCAATCCAGAAGTACTTGCATGACCTCCAAAATTCATGTGATCAATGGCAATTGAAGCAAAAGTTGAAGCAACAGATTTTGATGGAGCTGACACATTGATTGTATCATCCCGCCTACGTGATGGAAGTAGCATTACCTTGCCCATCTCTTGAAACAAATGGGTGATATGGATTGACAGGGATTTCACCATATCACGGCAGGAATGATAATAGGACCTCTGTCTGTCCTCTTTCTGGTTACTGGCACTAGCGTCATCAAGAGAACCTGCTTGTTGTGATTGATGACTAGCTTCTATCCGGACGGTTGAAGGACCATCAGTGGTCTGACGTTGCTGAAGACTAGAAGCTCTAGTCAGATCTCGATATAGATTGATCAGATCAAAAAACTGTGATTCAAAACTCCACCCTGACATCCTCCTGCGGAGTAAGGGGTCAAGAAACTGCCTGAATGAATTTAATCTTTGTTCTTCAGTATCAGTTGTACCCAATTCTGCCTGTCGTGCCTCGTCAGTTGCCCCAGCACCACCTTCCTCCACATCAACCTTAGATTCTTCAAGCAACGCGATCTGCCAAAGAATTTCACGATGAATACGACCAATATCTTCCAAGACATCTTTGCTGCCATTTCCAAACTCGGTTAACAGAGCAGTTACCCATCGGTTGTCTTTGGAGGCGGCCAAAAACAAAAGAAACTCAACTAGAAAAAGTGAAGAAAATGTCCTATCTGGAGTATTTTTAGGATCCAACATAAAAGCACCAGAAACAGCATCAAATCCAGACAGCGCTTTTTTCAAATGATCCTTGAGAAAGGAACAGAAAGCACGAGCCAGCGCAGCTGAGTGGTGTTGGGTGAAAGTCTTGAAGACCATGGTGCTATGTAATGCTATGGACATCCCTTCAGATGACTGCGCAACACTTGGCCGTAGGAGTAGTTTCAACAAAGCTTCAATGCCCGACTTCTCCACAAATAGCCGACAAGTTTCAGAGTTCTCCATTGTACGGTGAACAAGTACCATCACATGAAAGACAGCCAACTGAATGAACTGCTCATCACTGATAGTTTCCCCAGTTGAAGTTGATTCAGCCAATGAGCTGGATGCAACACTCTCTCTGTTATCTGCGTCCGTGTCCATTTCAGTAGTCTCACTTGATTTCCCTGATGACTCGGCATGTTCACCATCACCGCGTGAAGCAATACTGTTAACAATCTCAATTATTAAATCCACTCCAGTACCTCTCAGTGAAGATACATGGCGCAACAGCTCTTCCACAGCGTTTGCCAAAGGGACAATACCTTCATTCATAGCTACTACGTACTTCTTATTGGTAAATATGTCGACAAGGAAACGCAAAGCTGAAGTTTCCTTCACAGACTCCAGTCCCTTCGCGTTAAGGCAAATTGCACCGAGACCATTAGGTACACAAGTAAGAGCTTTTGGAGACGGTAGTATCCCGGATGCCACTGACGATAAAAAAGCATTAGGAAGACCCAACTCATGCAGAGAAGGAAAACATGTCGGGTATTTGTGAATTATTTCACTCATAACAGTCACGGCCGAGGAATAAATATCACCTCCAAAATTTTCCACATTACTGAATATCAGACACAAAGTGGCAGGTAAAGATGCATCATTAGAACTCTGAGATCTGGTCGAATTTGCAGGAGCATAGGTAGCAGACCCAAGTGCCTTCAATAAGACCCTAATAAGTCTCTTTTGAGAATATACTTGTTCTTCACTAGATTTAAAATGCTCACCAATGACCATAGAATTGTCATCATCTCCAGCCACATCAATCACTCTGTGCACTTCTATCTGTAACCTATTAGCCAAAAGCTCAACTCCACCCAGATCTTTGAAAAGGGTTACTGCTGCATTACTATAATCCAGAAGCTTTTGCAGTGTTTTCACAGCCAGGCAAACAAGATGTATATGTGCAGGATCAGCATCCTCTACTAGAGGCAAGAAAGTCGGCACCATTCCAGAACCTCGAATAACACTCCCAGAGCTTGAAGAGGATATGACATGTAGCAGGTAAAACTGCAGAACAGCTTCAACAAAGGATACTGATGACAAGTCATTTGAGCTGCTTAGTGACAAGATTGCTCTCTGTAAAACATTCAGGAGGATCATGCGATTACCACCAGCAAAACTGATGCTTGACCCACTCAAAATCCTTGCCCGCTCATGTGATGATGCATAAGCAGCTAATTGTGCACCCAAGGCATTCATTGCTAGCGTTCTAACATTTCCAGAGATGGTTTCTTCAGATCTGGCAATCCTGATCAACTCATTTGTGTATTCAGGTTCATTAGCAAAAAAGGACGCAAGTTCATCATGGGAATCACTAGCCTGGACAAGCACAATGAAAGCAAGAAGACAGATTTTGCTGTAAAGCCTGCACACCCTGGGGGAACGGAACGCGTGTGCATATCTGATTCTTGTCAGCAATGCAAACCTTTGTTCAGGAGGAACATTGTACTGCTCAATGCAGAACTTCATTAGCGACAGATCTTCCTCTTTCCGTACATGGAGATCAGGTACGTGAATTACACTCGGGCCCGTTGATACTGCACCATCCCCAGCATCAGCACTGCTTTGGGCATTGGCACTATGCAACTCAAAATAAAGGGTGGAGCCCAAGTGATAAAGTGACTTGTCACCATCGTTTTCCACATTGGATGGAAACAAAGAGAGACCTTCATCCTGACTTCTTTCGTTTACAGTAACACAATAATACAAGCCCAGACCTTCTTCCTTGCTTCCCCACCCCTGCACAAGTGACAGGAGACAGCTATTTATAGAACCACAGCCAACCAATTTACCACTTGCATGTAGCTTCGATGGATTTATTTTTACTAGTACAGCAAGTGTCTCTAAAGTTGCAATGAGGATCTCAGGATCTGTTGAAGCCAACAAAAGCTTGGAATGCTGCCAGGTCCAAAGTAAATAATAAAGACATCATCAGCACAAGTGAATTCTTGTTACAGACATTCATTCAAAAACTAGCAAAAAGTTTTAGCATCTTTAGCTTACCTCCAAGCCACTAAATGAACCCTTGTTATGGCAATTTTCCAGTATGATCTGCATCACGCGTAGGATCTGTAGAACTGCTTGCTTGGGAAAAGGGCTATCATCTCCTAATATGTTATCAGACAAGACAAGATCTTTCCTACTACATAAGTATGTCTTCAGATATGTATCAAAATGTAGAAACAAGGGCCTCCAATGATGAAAATTTCCCTGAAAAGAGAAGGCCAAGTAAGTAAAAGTCTAAATCTATAGGCAGGATAAGCAGAGATAAGTATGTATTCACCTTGCCATACTCCCAGCGGAAACCGGAAAGAGGTATTGCTATATCTTGTAATGGACATTGGATGACCTTGTCAATGAAGGCCTTTACTCTGGGGGGCTGACATGCGGATAAATGTACAATAAGATCATATCAATTAATAGAGACAAATCTTGAAAAGAAAGATACAAGCACGAAAGATAGAAATGGCATCCACTGCAAGACAGTAGTGAAAAGCAGAAGTCAATGCAGTTCTTTCAAGCAGCAAAAGACAAGACAATAATCAGATGATTTATTGATTTATTATTTCCTTACATGTGATTAAATCAGTGTACATTACTAGATCCACGAAAAGATGATTAGATGGCTTCCACAAACTTAAGAATTACTCCTACGAGAATAACCACAGTTCATCCAAATAAAATGTAGAAAGGTGATAACTATGATATAGCATGATTCTATTTTGTTTTTTGCTTTTTTTCATAGGAATGGTGTTGCCTGATATTAAGGAACATGGCAGTGCTAGAAACACAAAACGCCGAGAAAATATTAGAGCCACAACACACCATTTTCTACCATGATAACAATTACAATCCTTAAACCACGCCAGCATCTTCAGCTACATAAAAGAGCACTCATTGAAAAGTAAGAAGGAAGAAAATAATTATCATATTCAATGATTGTCGTAGAAATGCAATTGTGCCTAGATACAAGTTTGGACAAGACTTAAGAGAAGAGAGGAGCACATAAAACAAGACGGTACAAGAAGCACATATAGAGGATGAACGAGAAGTTTGCCTGTGATTGTTTGGACATATTCTATGTAGTCCTCCAAAATGAATGACCCATATGTGCATATGTGCCCCAGAATGATAATTCGAAGACACTAAAGAAAAGCCTTAAAATCAAATGGAGGAAAATTGTCCCAAAAACTTCACAATTTCATAGAAGCAAAGAATACATATTACCAGTACCTACCTAGTCAGGATTAAGCCTTAGTATTTAATTTTTTTTGAGAATGTAACATGTGTATATAACTATATATAAAAAATAAACTGCACACAAAACTTGTGCAGTCGCCCTATAGGATTAAGTCTTTGTTTTGTCAAGTTTACATTAGCTCAGGTGTCGCCAAAATTGCTGGTTAGACTTGTATCTTAGTGCGGGGACAAGTGTAAAATCATAGAGCCTCTAGTTTTAAAGAGCTCCTATTTTCCCCAAAGAATATTATCGAACATTGTCAAATGAAAATGAATTGGCTCAAGAAGTAAAATGGATATTAAGAATCATATTGTTGATATCTACCATTATCAGAATGAAACTGACAGGCCCGAGTATAGAAAAAAAGGAAAATAGCGAATCATATTGTTGGTGTGGCGAAATTTCGACTTGAGATGTAGCTGATTGACTGACCGGTCGATATTGAGAAGTAACAGGAAAAAGAAGACAAAAAGAAAAAGAAAAATAGTATTGAACTTCAAGAAATAAATGCATGCTGGCGAAGCAACAGTATTACCAGTGTCAGTTTGAAACTATTTTTTTCTGGATAGGCTTCAGTTTGGCTTCTTCTTTTTTTCTGAGAATGAGTTTGGCTTGTACCAGGACATTTTTAAGAATGGGACAGGTGAAATGAAGATGCAGAATTTAAGAAAAAGTGAAGCTAGTTTAATGTAAATGTCAGATAGCCCCATGACCCTAAAGGAGGCCAAGACAAATGGATCTTGTTTATTTTGAGATCTAAATATATTTGAGGATCACACATGTACATAATATGATTTTAATGACAATTGTCATATAAGACCAGCTCCGGTCATATCTAATCACCGAGTCCTCCCATTGCATCTCCCTATTAGGTATTTACTGCCATTAAATTCACTATGAGATTTCTAATGATCACATGCTAATGATTACAATAATGAGACTCAGTTTTAGTAATCAACCAGCAAGCTTGATGATATCATATTGCAAGAATGAAAAGATAAAAAAGATCGATGACAGGAGCCTCATAGATGTTTGATAATTTTGCTCATTCCAGGTCAGAGGTGGATGTAGTGTAGTGCTAATGGTACTGGTTCATCTGAATCCAGTAGCTTTAACTCATACTAGTCACTAAATAAGTACAAATAATAGATTTAGAACCCAGTAAATCAAACAAATTGTGTTAGAATCTCGAAACCATAAAATTTAAATCTTAGATCCGCCTCTGTCATGTATAAATCCAAAAATGCTTAAGCCCATACTTTATGGGTCCTAACTCCTTATTGTCCCTAATGTTCCTATTACCAGTTCGAATAGCAGTACGGAATTTAGTAGTTATGCTACATTTCGCTCCCATAGTTTGAAGCATCATCCTCCATTGTTACCTTCCTAAATTTATGTGCATAAATGTAATTTCTCAAAGACATTCTCACTTAACATCTTTCACAATCTAAACTCAACATGACTAAATAGTGTCTTCCACAAAAAAGAGTGGTGAATACGCATAGAGTGCGTCCAAATTCTAGTATCCATGACTAGAATTGATTGGGAGATACTACAAACAACTCATTTCAAACGCTATCCTTCTTCTGATTCTTAGAAAAATATAGAAAACTGATTCTTAGAAAAATATAGAAAAGATACTTTTTTGTTGTTGATAAATAGAACAGATACAAAGTTTTACTTCAGGAGTCCAACAGCATTGAGTACTATCCAAGTGTTTATACAAATAACCAAAGTTTGATTTGCACGGAAGGGAAGGTACTCTGCCATAATTTATTCCTTTTTTGTGCCGAAGTATAAAATCAGATTTTCAATTTCACTTCCTTAAAATGTACATTAGTAGGCTTATACATGGAAAGCATTCATGCTACAAATACAACAATTACGCCTTAGTCCCAAACAAGTTGGGTCAGCTCTCGATGGAACTTCATTAATCTTGAATTTTTAGCAACATAAATCTTCATTGTACAGCAACATCTAGTGTTTATCAGTATTTGAGAGTGGTTAGGGAACTTCATTAATCTTGAATTTTATGCTCTGAGCCCTTTTATTATCTTTTATATTTTCCGCTTCATTTAGATAATGTACCAACTTCTTCTCTTTGTTTTTAATTTATCTTTTATAATGCCAGCTACAACCAATGATTTCTTTGAGCAGTGGCAGATTTCGCTACCCATTGACTGCAGAAATTGAATCACTCTCGACACATAAAATTCAGATGTGATCAGAATAAAAAGATTTGTGCATCACACAAGTAGTTGTACTTTATGCAACACTATGTCAATCCATAAATCCCTTCTACATTAGCTCGCAACTTCAACTCTCATCAACCCTGACAGAAACCAATCTCAACCCCTAGGATCTAGAGCTAAGCATCTCCCTGATATGAGTGGTTGCAAAGCTGTGTTGGTGACTGGTAAAGATTGGTTGACCATGTCAATATCAGTTCCAAAAAAAGGACAGGTTTACTTTCTCGGTGAAGAAGAAATAGGTATATAGCAGTAACACATATCTAGAATTCCACGACTGGGTACTTGTGATAGAAATTTCACAAAAAGAACCAAAAGGAATCATTAAACCATAAAAGCAAATTGCTGCAATTTCCAACTCTTCATGAACGCAAAAAGAAGCAAACAAGTAAACCAACAACAAAATTTAGCAGCACAAAGCACCATACATGTGATTCCAGTGGCAAACAGAAGTACACAAAATTATAAAATCAATTAGATATTTTTAGTATCTTGTAACCACCAAATACCAAATGCAAAATTAAACCCAATGCGAAGAAGCAAAGCAGGCAGATGACTAATGACAGAAGTGTATATTGCATAAACCGTTAGAAACAATAAACCACATAGAGAAAAGGTACATTGTGAAATACGGTTCCAATAAAAAATAAACCCTAAGAAACAAAAGAACATACAATAATTAACTTCTAATTCTCAACTCCACAGCTTTACAAAACCCTAACAACACACATTCCACGTCTCGAATAAAACAACACTATGAAAAAATGCACATTGTGAAATAATTCCAAAAACCCTATGTAATAAAAACCATACATTTCCCAAACAAGCAAGTATTTCGATACAAAACCCTAAACAACACAGCAGCAGCCAAATACATAACAAAGATACGGAAAAAAAGGAACGAGCAAACCGAGTACATACAGACTCAGATTCCGAAACAAGCTGTTTCGATACAAAACCCTAAACAACACACAGCAGCAACCAAATACAAAGCAAAAATACGAACAAAGGAACGAGTAAAACGAGTACATACAGGCTCAGAGTCGAGTTTAATAGTCAACTAATTCTAAACTTCACAGCAAGATATAAACCCTAACAACACACATTCTACGTCTCGAATAAAACAACACTAC
This sequence comes from Anisodus tanguticus, assembly GCA_034509755.1. Taxonomy (NCBI): domain Eukaryota; kingdom Viridiplantae; phylum Streptophyta; class Magnoliopsida; order Solanales; family Solanaceae; genus Anisodus; species Anisodus tanguticus. Next base: position 8,743,673 of record CM067553.1, on the reverse strand, counting down.
AAACAAATGCACATTGTGAAATAAATTCAAAAAAAAAATCCCTTTCCAAAACAAGCTAGTATTTCGATACAAAACCTTAACCAACACACGGCAGCAACCAAATACATAACAAAAAGTACGAAAAACGGAACGAGTAAAACAGAGTATATACATACAGGTTCAGAGTCAAGTTTAATAGATGGACCAATGGCTCCTTCGCTGGAGAGAAGTTGCCGTAACCTCGACGGCAAACTCGATCTTAAGGTCGTCATAATCAACCTCTACTTTCTCTCCTTGTAGTATTCACTGACCAAAACACAAATCCAAACACACAAATCAGCGCAAAAATAACCAAAAAAATACAAAATAAAACAATAAAATCTCTTCACACATTCATATACATCAAAAAAACGCACAGAACATTAAATCGATCAAATAAAAAATAAAACGAAGAATCGATAGTAATTTTTATTCTATTTGTACCTGACGAACGGGCGACTCATCCAGAGTGTGTGTAGAGACTGTAGAGATAATAGAATAGGGTTTATTATTATTATTATTATAGAGAGAAGAAGAAGGAAAACCCCAAAGGGAAGAAATAGAGAGAATGGTGGGGAGGGGTGGGGTAGGGGGTTCCTTTTTCCTTTTGTGTGTGAAATTGGCTTAACTAGTTAGGGAGTACTAACCCTGGGAATGATGACAGGGGAGAAGGTTATATACACGTAGGAAGCTACACACAAATTGAGTCTTCTTCTATTTCAGGGTCTTCTATTCAAGTCGGTTTTGCTATTTGGTCCTCTCTCCTTTTCAGGTCTCTTCTAATTTATCCCATTTATTTTTTAAGTTTTTTATTTTGAGTTTTTCATCGGAGGTCCGATAATTGCATTAAATCTCGATTAATGTAAATTTGTATTATCTATTAAAGTTTTTTTATTCAGAACTCGAAGCTAAAATGGATTTTATCCACCACAATCTTTGGTGGTGTTTCTTAGGAGTAGTTCTTATTTTATTTTTATTTGTTCTTTTACATTTAAAGAGATTGAGATAAGCTTTATAAAAGCTAAAAACTAAAAATATCAAGAGTTATTTGTATTTAATTTAAACTTACAACATTGATCAAGGAAAAAATAATTTGTAAATGTAATAGTAATTAAAAAAAAAGGATTATATTGTCCTTAAAAGTACAAAAATTAAATTTAATTGTTTGAAAAATATTATATCAGGATGGTGAAAAAATTAAGTTATAGGAACTCTTTTATGTTTTTATGAATTTTTGCTATGAAATAAAATAAATAGAATGCTTATATATGTGTGTGTGTGTGTGTATCAGTTGACTTGTGACTTATATAACAAAATTCAATTATTTTTTCAATTTTTGGTTAATTGTTTGCTCAATAATTATATTTTGTAAATCAAAATTTATTTCTAAATTATCTTTTGACGTAGTTATTCTTTTTATCAAAGTAGAGGTTAATGTTCACAATGCGATATTTTGCTTTAATTACTTGTCTAAGTATAAAGTGAGGATAATACTAAAAATTAATGATAACTAATTCCTTAGTATTATTTGTATGTAAATAGTCGGTTAAATTTATTTATGTAAGAACAACAATTAAGTTCTCAAATGATCAATGGATGTTTGTTAAACGAAACCATATAAGATGGTTGTTGGTTACAAAGGTGCAGGAAAACGGAAATTACAAGTAACTGCTAAGTAATACAAGAACTGAAATTACAATTCAACAACAAACTGAAATTACAATAATGTTGAACAAGAAACTGGAACTATTTTGTGTATGCTGAGTCGAGTGTTTGCACTGTCTTTAAGACAATATTGCCTCGTATGTATCCTTTATACGTCCTGGACAATTGTCTCCCAAGATAAAACAGCAAAGGAACAATTGAGCAAAGGAAACTCAAGTGCTACCGTGAAGAATTTTGAGTAATAAAATGATGCTGGAAGTTGTAGGAAGACTGAAATATGTTTCTGTTTATGTATTTTCATGTACCTCAACAATGGTGACAAGGGGTCCTTTATATAGTTGAAGGAGAGGCTGATGAACTGCCTCCATAAGTGTCATTACTGGCCAAGTAATGGCAATTATGGAGGTAGTAATTCTTCCAAAATAAATGGTGAAGATGTACAACGGATTGACCATTTAGTAAGAGTAATTCAGCCAAAATAAATGGCTGAATTGAGTGCTGGTGGACGTCACTGCTCACGTGAACCCGTGAACTCGGAAACGGAACTGGACGGGCGGCGGCGCGCGTGTGGGCTTTCCTCGAGCTGAAGCACATCTAGGTTCTCCCTCCTTTAAACACATGGGATACCCCTTGGGGTCCCAAACCCCAAGCCAACTTTGAGTCTTATAAACAAAACAATTCTTTCTTCCTCCACCGATGAGGGAGAATAGATCCCATACCACACTTTTTCATGCTTCAAACACATCACTTCGTGGACCAATATCTCTTTCATTTCTCAACGAAATTTGACGATTCTTGGCCCTACGGTTATCTACGTACTTAGTAGATCATGCACGTGTGAAGAACCGGATTCTCCAACATGCGTAACACTAGTGTTTAAGCCGTTAAAGTTGGTCGGACGCAACTCCCGCCAAAGGCAAATTTCCAACAATGGTCATATAGCAATTTGCTCGAGACGTAAATATAACAAAATTCAAATAGTATTTTTAATGTAGTGTTAATCCTCTTTGTCATAAGAAGAGAATGTGATTCTTCAAATTTCAAATATTTTTCAATATTTAATGAATTTCCTTCTCAATAAAGAAAATATGTAAATCAAAACATATTTCAAAATTATATACACTTTGATTAATTACTTATTGTTTCAAAGTGTTGGTTGTTGTTCACTACGCAAATTTTCCCTTAAGTTACTTCTTTAACTATAAAATAAGTGCAACACCAAAAAAATGAATGACAACTAATTCTTAGTACATAGTATTATTTGTATTTGTAACTTTCTTAACAACTTGATTATGTAATAAGGACAATTAGTTTTCAAGTGATTATGAAGGTTCGTTGGAAAACAAAATCTAACAGTATGGTCATATATTTATGATGTAAATAACAAAATCTAAACAATATTTTTGAGATCTCATTACTTACCTTCTCAATCAAGAGGAGGGGAATGGTTTGAATATCACCGTACTTGTTTGGATTTGTCATCTTAGTCCTGTACTTAATAAATTTAATATACACAAATGAATGTAGTATTTGATCATCACATATTTTTATTTTAAACGCTTAAACGAATGTTTGAACAATTTTTATTGTTATTGATGTAAAAATATTTCATTGTTAATGTTTTCGTATCATTTGTTTCTTCCGATACACATCTACTTGAAGAGGTGTCAAATGGGTGTATCAGGTTAAATTTGGGCGGATCAAAATTGATTGAGGACCCGCCCAAAAGGTAGTTGGGCTAAAATGCGGGTCATAACCAACCCGCCCAAATCATACTTTCAACTTTTATATTTTTAGTACCTTTTAAATTATTTTTTTTCTTTATTATGGCGATATATAACATATCAAATAAAAAATATTATTTTTAAAAATATTTAATAAAATTTCTCACTAGTCAATTTGGCCTACACATCAGCCCAATTTTTTATGGGCTGAAATGGTCTAGACTGAAATGAGATGAATTAATAAATTGACGGATCAATAGCCCGCCCAAACTTGAACGGATTGAACGAGCTCATTTTGACATCTCCGCATACATGTATCAGTATGATAGTATTTGGTAATCAAGTTGCCATAGTAAAACCTATTTGTTTTCCTCAAATTGGAAAGGATGTTCTTTGAAAAATCCTTGAGCCGTTGAAATCATTGTCTATTTTATTAATGGATTGTAATGGAGTTAGTAATTCTATCATCTTATATATTAATGTAATTTCTTGAGCATAAATTCACTAGAAAAATAAAAGTCAGAAAACCTTCAATTATAATTTTTTTTTTATAAAAATATGAAAATGTTACAAAATAATTAACGTTTGGATAAGTAGTTAATTCTTTTCGTAGAAAAGTACAAATTTATATGCCTAAAACAATTCAAAATATTCAAGGTGAGCTTAACTATTATTACCCGGCCTATTTCTTCTAATTTGATATAGTAGCGTATTTGTACCGGATGTTAAATCTTTGCATGTGTCTCATTAATGTATATTTGAAATTCTAATTTGTCAGTGGTCACATAGTTGGACTTTGCTATTAATATGAAATAAATGCTATTTAGAATAATAATTCAAACTTTCATACTTTTCTTAAAACCGACCTTCCACAAAATTGATGAATCATCTATAAAGAAGATGTGACATATTGATTTAGTCATATCCTTTGTTCCATAATGATATTATTTTTATAGGAGGAAATTTTATTACTTCATCCGTTTTAAAATATTTCTTACTTTACTTTCCTTTACGAATGCATCTTTCCTTTTTTTGTAACTCTTTCCTTTCAGCTTTTCACATGACATGTTTAAAACCATAAAATTAAATGTTATTTTTGTACATTCAATACATCTTTAATTTAAGATCATAAAATTCAAAAAAAATTTCTACTTTCTTAAACTTTGTGTCAAGTCAAAACCGGACAAATTTATTTTAAAACAGAGGGCGTATATCCTTTTCTCTACTCTTTTATGAAATATGAGTTACCACAATGAAATATCGTTTTTCTTTTTCTCCTCCCTGAATGTTCGTTCTTACTTTCTTTTCCCTGTGTTCTCCCCATCGGTTACAAAGTAGACAATCTTCTTTCTTCTTCTTTTAGAAAAGTTATGTATTTTTGTTTTTACAAACGTCAATATTGTCTAAGCAAAAATAAAATCATAATTTTTTTTATTGAATTCTTTCGGAGCCTCAAAACTCTATCAGCCTAAAGCAAAGGGCTAGAGGATATACTAGCCTCCTCTTGAGCCACCTGTGTATGTGAATAGTTTATACCGTTAAGCACACAAAACTTAAATTACATCACTCATATCGGTCAATGAGCCAAAGGGCAAAACAGAAAGCTGGTATGGCCAATAACTATATTGATAACTCAGACTTCAATATCTGGCTGATTTGAGATGTTTTAGCATTTACTGGAATTAGAAGAAATAGCATTATCACATTTTCTTCTTAATAAGTAGTATGATAAATTAGCGCAACACGAGAAATTATGCACTGAATGGAAGTTAACTCAAAGAAGATATCACATGAAGAACAATATCTTTAGTTTGAAGAACTGATATTAGAAACTAAAAAATCATTCAATTATAAGAGCAACAACATTAGTGAAGGAATGCCAGGAGTAATTAAGTAGTATAAACTAAAGAGGACCAAAAGAGCTAATCAGCAAGAATGCAAGACGTCAGCCGAGTCTGAGAGAAGACCTAGACTGATTGCTAGTCCTCAAGTGAGGGGGGAGGTTTGTAATCAAAAGCTAGCATATAGGTCCCGCAACAACAGCATACCTAGTGTACTCCCACAAGTGTCTGGAGAGGGCAGAGTGTACGCAGACTTTACCCTACTTTGAGAGGTAGGTACCATATAGGACCTATGGAATTTGAAAAGCATACCGGGTCACAAGGATGACAGCATAGACAAGACAAAACATCGAACACCTACAAGAATCAAGACTACGAACAAAACAAAAATTACCTCTGGACCAACCACTTGGACATAGTTTAGCATGTAGGATCACTAAGTAAATTTGTGGTTGTTCTCTATTGTGAGAAGCTGCAATCATCTATTTAGGCTTTCTTATGTTCATTTTTTGTTATCAAGGAGACTACGCCTCTTGAAAACTTCATTGCATTTGGAGTACACAAATCTGAACTATTGGTGACTCCTCTAAGTCACCTCTTCATACAACTTCCTCCTCCTCTAAAGCACTCACCGGGTGCATTTAGGTGTTTCTTCTGATTCTTAACAGCTCAGTAGCAAGTACTAAGAAATTCATTGAGACTTGCTACTTTTTAAGCAACCAGCAGACACTTATCTCCTAAATCAGGCCATCCGGGTTTAGGACATGTCAAGACCTCTTTGAGTTGGAGTCATTATTATAGATGGAAAGAAGGCGTAAGTCAGCGATATACTGCACCTATATATGGTCCTCTTAGAATAAACGAGGAATACGTTGCCAAAGCAGGGAATGTCCTCGATTTTGGACTAATGAGGTGTGGACACTTCTATAGTTTAATTCAAGCTGCAACTACTTCAAGTGCCACACATAACAAGTGAGGTTTCGAGAAATATTACTTGCTGGCAGACAAGTTACAAGTTTTATATCCTAACTCAACCTCTAACCAAACTCAATTGCCGCATTCATTGTTGACAGACACAGTGGACTGATTTTCACAGCTTAAATTTGGTCCCGTGCAAGAGAGAGAATATATGTAGGGACCTTAGATGGGAGAGATAATATAAGCCAAATAGGAATTATTAATTATGTTACTTCAAATCGTATCACGATTGATTGATAAGTATTCCTAGATCTAACAAAAACAAGTACGACATAGTATCTTTTGTTCTTCTACCTAAAAGCCCATACACAAAGAGACATAGCCATTACATCTAGTAAATCGAATCATGTCATTTGGCAGATTAAAGAATTAAAAAGATAAGCAAACTTAGTATCTTTTCAACAAACAAACAAGAGCCAAGAAAGCAGGAAAAATCATCACAACAACAACCAGTAAACGCGAATCCTGAAACCGATCACATAAAAATATAAACAGCTATCAGAGGCAATAAAAAGTACCTTAATGGAAATCTTGCTCTTTACTCTTGAGTCTCCAGAGCTTCAGTCATCAACTGCAAACATACAACATCAAAAAATAAGTATAAGGTAAAAGCCCCAAAACAAATAACTTAACATTAAAAAAATCCAATTATATGCACTGATGAGAATGTAAACACCTATACTACTCTCGTCTCATCTCAATTTAATAGTTACCATTTAATTGGGGGTCTAAAATATAAATTTGACTTGTATATTAATATTACTCCCTCCGGTTCATGATTATTTAGTATTTTGCACACCTTGAGAAAATATTAACTCTTAAAAAAATACTAGGTATTTTGATTAAACTACCCTTAAATTAAATACTACCTAACTAATATAGTTTCTTGATTACATAAAAACTCACTTATCTAAATAGGCGTAAATTTGGAAGAAAATAATTAATTTCCTTTTTGATTGTGTAAATGAACACTTATTTTAAATAAAAAAAAAGGTTGAGTAGACACTTATTATGAACGGGAGGGAGTAATATAGTTGAAAAGGTATCAAAAGGAGCACTAGCTAAAAAAATTAATTTTGAAAAAAAAAGTACTAATATCACATATATTCCATATATTCATAATATATTCTATACTAATAGTGAAAAATAAGATGTACTAATATATTCTCTCTTTGTAGCTTCTTTCCAAAGCAGCGCTTCTAGAGATGACAATTATTTGTTAATTGTCCATGGTTCGTTCTCAACCATACAAGCTAAAAGGCCTGGAACAAGTCTTTGTCCCCTCTTTGCTCCGTCTCGGTTCAACATCTAGAATCCCTGAGTCCTGCAGATCTGGAATATTAAGTTCCGGATAGTCAGCAACTTCCGAGTCCTGTAGATACGGAACGTCTAGTTCCGGACAGTCAGGTCCTCGCGGGTTCTTGTTAACCTTGAGCAATTACTTCTTTTTCCTTTTCAAGGAAAGTTATCTTCAAAGAATTCAGCATTCTTTGACACCAAGAGGCGATAATCACTACTGTTATTTGCAGATCCAGTGGATATGCAATTTACAGTCTTAGGTCCAACTTGACCTGTTTCGGTATTCCAACTTTTACCAAGCTACCCCACATCACAACATTTGTATGTGAGATCCTTTCCATGTTTCACACGGAGAGTTATCCTTATCCTTATGCGTATTTCTGTTGAGAATCGCATTAGCGGTAAGGATCCCCTTGCCCCACATATTTTGGGTGTACGGCTTTGCGCTTGGCTAACACCGTTGGACTGAGGTGAGTAATGAGCAGTCGTTTAATGAACGATGCTTCACATTCTCCCCCTCTATCACTACGAATTTCTCAATCCATAAGCTTAGTTGATTTTCAACTTCTGCTTTGTAGCGCTTATCCGCTTCAACAATTTCATCTTTGCTTTTTGACAAACAAAGGATACAATACGTTGTACCATCATCAATGAAGGTCACAACGTACTTGTCTCCTCCCTCTATTTTGTATAAACTTCAAATCACCCAAGTAGGTGTGACTAAGTTCTAGAGGAGCGGTGCTTCTTTCGCTATTCCTTTTACGGAACTTGGAAAGGTGATTTTGCCTCTTCGCCTACCTCACATTCATTTTGAGGGTTTATGTCGACAGAAGGAAACAATCTCAACATCGTTAGCTTTTGAATGACTTTCTATTTAACGTGTCTTAATCTATGATGGCATAGATGCACGGATTACAAATATATCATTCATTTGGCTACAGACATACTGTACCATTCTTAGTTATTATAGACCTGTTGGACTAGTCTCAAACTAGCTTGACCAACATTGTCCCTTAAACCAAGTTTGGGACATGTATCACCTCATTTTAGAGTGATCCCATTCTCTGAAGTCCTATTGAGAACAACCTCTCCAACCCTTAGATTTTAGAGGCGGCGTTGCTTCACATGAACAACCTCTTGCCCGTGGTTAGGGCGTAATTGGATCATATTTGATCTGGATACTCTGGCACACTCCAGTTGCTTTGGCAGACTGAGTGTCCAATTTCTTTTCTGCCTTTCTTTAGGCCTTCAGATCATTTAAGACCTGAAAACTCTAGCCCACCTTACTAGGTGTCCATTACTTTTCCTATGAAATGAATTCTGGCCCCACTCCAGTCGCCCGTAGGCTTTGTATGACTGAGTGTCCAATATCATCATATCAAAGGAATTTTGGCTCACTCCCGGTCGCCCGGAGGCTTTGTATGACTGAGTGTCCAATATCATCCTATGAAGGATCTTCTGCCAAATAGTGTGACAGGCTCAACGTTTTTAGCTTTTAGTCTTCTTCCGTTATGTTTGGTGCCCAGATAATTCTTGGCGCTTACTTAGAGTGGTAACAATTTTCGCACAGTCAGTGAAACTTTCTCCCTCGTATGTGCGAACATACTTTACACACTTTTAATAATTACACTTAACAGAACGGATCTTTTTAAGTCGTTTACAAAATCCAATCTTTAAACGGGAATGAAGATGAGATTAAACTTCTGATTCTAAAGCGTAAGGAATATAGATTATTTCGTGAAAATATTTTTATATTCCTCCTTACTTTAAGCCATTTTTAATCAGACATCATTTAATCTTTATTCTTGACAAGGAAGAAAAACTACTTATCCTAATTTCGGATTCTGGCCCACTTCAGTCACTTCATCGGACTGAGTGTCCATTTCCTCCTTACCATAATTCGGATCCTTTGTCTGGGACAGATATAGGCTTTCTGCTACAAGATAGAACCACATCTTCAACCTTCTCCTCTTGTCCCAGTTGACATCCTCAGCCTCTCGTGAACGCTTGTTCCCACCACTCTCAGGAGCGGTGACACCATTAACACGTTGACCTTCAACAACATAATCATCACTCTCTTCAACCAGAAAACCACAGCCATATCCAGATTTGGTCACACAACTTTTGACCGACATCTTCCGAACACTAATACAATCTTGTCTTAAACTTGTTGGATGTTGTAAAGCAGTACGGGAAGTAAATAAATATTACAAGTGTTCGAAAGGATAAACAAATAGGCCAATGTTCAGAATTGCCGCAAGCTTGTTGAGTCTTGAATCTTGATAACCTGAAATCAAGAAACACTAAATCTGGATTGTTACAACTGTGTGTTGAGTCGAGTGATTGCACTCTATCCTTAAGACAAGATTGCCCCGTATATATGCTTTTACGTTAACGGGCAATAGTCTCCCAAGATAAAACAACACTTTAATCTCAACACTACAAAGTAAATAGGTTGAGTCTGACGAAGAAAACAAACACGAAACGCATTGCTGAAGAAATGGAAAAAGAAGGAAGAGTTTCTGTTTTTCGTCCTAACGTTACTGCTCACGTTGAGGACTGTGTTTTACTCTTCTGTTTATCTCTGTGTATATAATTCTGTCTCATTTTTGTTGTGTATACTTTCTGTATATTTCGTCACTGCATATTCAACATAATTGAGCCAAAAGACATCAATATATATCATGAGGGAGGGACTCCTCAACTGCCAAAACATGGCTGTTAATAGTCATTAGGAGGGCTGTTAATGGCCATTAGGGAGGCTGATTATGGTCATTGAAGGAGGGCTGATTATGGTGGAGTTAATCAGCCAAGTAATGGCTGGTTAATGCCCACTAACACCCCAAGAATCAACTCCAATGGTAGGTAGAAAGTTTCTGCCTTCCGCCGTTCCCAAATTCAACTTTCCAGAAACTCTAGGGACCAAACTGTAAATATTAAGCAATTTGGGAGTCCAAATAGATAATATCAGAAAGTCTCGTGACCCGTGACGTGGAGCCCGAGCCCGAGCCCGAGACCGGCGCGCGACGGCGGCGCGCGTGTGGGCTTAGCCTTGAACCCAAGCACATCTAGGTCCTCCCTCCTTTAAACACATGGGATACCCCTTGGGGTCCCAAACCCTTAGTCAATTAAGAGACTTATAAAGAGAGCAATTCTTCCTTTTTCCACCGATGTTGTAGATTTGTCCCACACCATATTTCCATGCCTCAAACACCTTACTTCATGGACCAATATCTCTTTCATTTCTCAACGAAATTTGACGATTCTTGGCCCTACGGTCATCTACTCACTTAGTAGATTATGCATGTGTGAAGAGACAAAGCCTCCAACATGCGGAACACTAGTGTTTAATTCATTAAATATGGGTGGACGCACCTTCCCGCTTTTAAAGGCAAATTTCCAACAATTCCACCTTTTTTTTTCCTCATCCGATGTCCGGTATCCGTATTGACGTCCTTGAATTTGCACTACACAAAGCTCATCCGAAGAAGCGCTCCCAACTAAGAATTTCTCCATACGAGGACTCGAGGAGGTTAACTATATCAAGATAAATCAACGCTTCTCTTCTCAAAGAGTTAAAAGGGCAAGAAGTTTTCAAACAACAATTTTGTTAGACTCATGCATGAGGCAATTAAAGAACTCAAATCACTTTCTTAACTTCTCCTATAATGCTTTCACCAGCCAAATTCCACCTTCAACCGGAAAAATATGATTTTGGTGCTTCTTTTCTTGTGTTATAAGAATTTTTTTGTAGTTGTTAGAGCTTTTGTCCCACGATTATATATGAAAAAATTATTTCCTATTGAAATGGGGTTTTGCCTTTTTGTATGTGATAAAAATTGGGTTATTTGAATATTAATGCGAAATTGAGAATACGAAGATTAAAGACAGAATTTAAAGATATATGAAATTCTAGAATAAAATCCTTCAAATTTCAAGACTTAGTGCTAAGAATTCTAATTGATCTTAGTATTCAAAATTAGCAATTAAGGCTAATTATAATGCTAATAGAGTCAATTCAAGAACTTAGATGAAAAATTGATCTAGACCTCATTTCGAAGAAGTTAGAGATAATAATTAGTATAAGACTAAATACCTTCATTAAATTATGAATAAGAACCAAATATATCAAGTTAGCGAATTAATCTTACCTCTAGAGAATCGTCACACAAATGTATAAAGAAAAAAAACTTTCAAATAATAATAATAATATTTTTATCCCTATATATAGGGCGAAACCTATCCTTAAATAGCATGAACGCGAATTCTACTTTTATATAAATAATAAAAACTAAATCCTAACTAGGAAACTTTAACTAAAAAAGCATGATAATATAATATTTTCTCTATTTCAAAATGTTTGTTTTACTTTCTTTTTTAGTCCGTTTACAAAAGAACGCATTTTTTTTTTGCAACTCTTTAGTTCAAACTTTCCACATGACATGTTTAACACCACAAGATTAAAGAAAATTTTAGTACATTCTCATATCTTTAATTTAAGACCACGAGATTCAAAAATCTTCTCCGCTCTCTTAAACTTCGAACCAAATCAAAATCAGACAAATATTTTAAAACGGAGGGAGTATAAAACTTCTTCCCAAAAACTAACAAACAAAATAAGTGAAAAGTGGCAAATTTGCAACCAAGAACCCACGTGACTTCAGCCTATGGGCGAGAATTCAGCCCACTTTGAGCAGAGATTTCAGCTCTCTTTTGTGCTCATCTTGGGCTTCATGGTCTCCAAATGGTCCTTAAAGATTTTGGCAGAGACCTTTGAATAGGTACTACTATTAATAAGAGGCTAGAGCACATAGCTCTTCGTCGACATGTTCGCTCGCAGCCAAAGGTCATTTATGTCTTTTCAAATGGAGTTTATAATCTCTCTATGAAGTACGAAGTTATACTCATGCTTTCACATACTGTACATTATGCAGGTGATGATGGGATATTTATGTGGTTTGACAAAAATACCACATCACCTTGTTGGCAGTTGTTTCCCTTGATTTTTGGTGTAGGGATATTTTCGTAACTCACGATAAATTGCTTTTCCTGATTGGTCCATAGTGCTTGTTACTGTAGCTGTTTCTTTATTTTTGGGTCGTCAAGACATTATTACCCTTTACAATAGTGGGCCCATGTAAGTATACCATTTCACCTCCTGATTCCAGTTGCAGCTTTACGTTGTATATCTCAAAGCCTTTGACATTCAGTTGCTATTCTGTTGATGCTCGATAAATGTACTTGACTTAAATATTTTAAATTAATGAGATTTTGTTTAGTTTAATGTTAATTATTAGTATCTTTTTATAATTAAAACGGAAAAGAGTACAACCTTTTAAAATACTAAGTATATAAGCCGTGTAAAAATGGAGTAATATTCTACAGCTAAAATTCCCTAACTCTTTTAGAATTTAAGTTATAATGCATTTACATAATACATTAATTACATATATACTAATACATGGATTTGTATATATGCACAACATAAATTTGCATTGATCATTAATATTGTTGTTGTTCTTACTAATATTTTTACCATCGTTCATTATATTTATCCGTTATTCATTTTACGTTAAATGAATGATTTACTACCACACAAATATATATATTTTCAAAGCATTTCAAATAATATGAAATATAGAAAACATACTATAACACATTATTGAACCGTGCTCTCAAAACTTCTAGCTTTTCATACGTAACTTTCAAAAAACGTCGTAAAATATATTGAACCTTAAAATTGCATAGAGATAAAATTATATAAATATATATTCGGCCCGTGCTAGCACGGGATCTGATATCTAGTATACATATAGAGAGTGCAGTAAATGGAGTTTGAATAAAGATTAGTTATGCCCGGAAGATTATCAAACTGCACGTAGAAAATTATTAATCAACGCTCAAATCCTATTATTTCTCATAAAAAAGAGTTTAATATACTATGTTTTGCTATTAAACCTGACACCTTAACAAGTGCACCCCTCAGTATCTTTTTGTTGGAAATTAGCCTTTGGCGGGGAGATGCGTCCACCCATCTTTGATGAATTAAACACTAGTGTTTCGCATGTTGGAGACCTTGTCTCTTCGCACATGCATGATCTACGAAGTGAGTAGATGACCGTAGGGCCAAGAATCGTCTAATTTCGTTGAGAAATGAAAGAGATATTGGTCCACGAAGTAAGGTGTTTGAGACATGGAAATGTGGTGTGGGACAAATCTACCACATCGGTGGGAATAGGAAGAATTGCTCTCTATATAAGTCTCTAATGTGGTAAAGGGTTTGGATCCCCAAGGGGTATCCCATGTGTTTAAAGGAGGGAAGACCTAGATGTGCTTGGGTTCAAGGCTAAGCCCACACGCGCGCCGCCGCCTCCCGCCCGTCCGGTCTCGGGCTCGGGCTCGGGCTCGGGCCACGGGCTGTGGGCTGTGGGCTGTGGGCCTTTCTGATATTATCTTTTTGGACCGAGAGAACTCGCGGATGTACGGTTTGATCCCCGAAGTTTCATATGTACAGTTTGGACCGAGAATTCTTTTATATGTACAACTTGGTCCCCGAAGTTTCAATATTTACAGTTTGGTCCCCGAATTTTTGGAGACTTTTTCTCGCCTACCGTTGGGACTGTTTTTTGAGGAATTAATCAGCCATTACTTGGTGATTAACTCCTCCATTAACGAGCCATTACTTGCAAGCGATTAGCGGCCTTTCAATGGCCATTAACAGCCATTACTTGGTGTTTTAATGCCCTCCTAAATGGCCATTAACAGCCATATTTTGGCAGTTGGACAGCCCCTTCTCTATGCTATATATTGAGCTTCATTTGGCTCAATTCGGTGGAAGAATATAGACGAAAAACAAGCACAAAAAAGACGGAAAAGACACGAAAAATCAGCAAACCGGTGGCTGAAAAATCAGCAAACCAAGTGGCTGAAAAATCAACAAAACAAGTGGCTGAAAATCAGTCAAAAACAGTGACCAAACCCTCACGTATACACAAGATATACACTACGAGACACACTATATACACAGAGACAAAAGAGAAGAGTAAAGAGAAACTCTTCCTTCCTATTCCATATCTTGACAAGTCGAGTCATATTTGTTTTCTTCGACGGGCTCAACCTATTGGCTTTGTAGTGTTGAGATTAAAGTGTTGTTTTATCTTGGGAGACTATTGCCCGCTAACGTAAAAGCATATATACGGGGCAATCTTGTCTTAAGGATAGAGGGCTATCCTCGACTCAACACACAACGTTGTAACCTTCCAGATTTAGTTGTTTCTTGATTTCGGGATATCAAGATTCAAGACACAACATACTTGCGTAGCTTCTCAAAGTTGGCTTTGCAAGGTGATCAAGATTCAAGACACAACGCACTTGCGGCAGTTTTGAAGTTTGACCATTTATTTATCCTTTCGAACATTTGTAATAGTTATTTACATCCCGTACTGCTTTATAAAGTACGATAGAGTACCAACACTTTTGACCATCAATTCCTTCATATAATATTAGACATATTTTAAAAATTATACGCATAATATTAATATATCGAGTTTAGTCGGGTGACAGTGGAACGTGACCCAATTTTTGCACTTACATTCGCCATTGGTTCATAAGGGTTCCCATCTCTTTTTGATTTTTCAGCTGCAAACTGCTAATCAATTGAATTAGGCAAAGTTGATGGTTTAACTGGTACACTATATGTTCAAGAGACATAGCAAACAAAATTGAAGAATTAAAAAGATTTTGATATTTCTTTTAACTTTAAAATTTGACAGCGAATACTGCAAGTCTGCAACCATCCTTTTTAACTTCTTAGTTCCTAGACCTTGATGAATCTTGAGTAAAATCCAATTGTGAATCTTGTTGGATCATGGAATCACGCAAATTAAAGATCTCTTTTTCAGTTTGGAAGTCCACAACTATGGCATTGTACATTTGTTCCCTGTAGATAACCGGTTTCTATCTACAGGTGCTTTCGTTATGGTTAAGTAGGATTGTCACCATTGGTTGCTCACACACAATTAGGTTAGGCAGGCTTGGGGAGGTGATCTCACTGAACTTTATTTAAAGGCGAAGGAACTGAATGCTGAACTTTAGTTAGGTTGGACTCATTTTGTAAGGCTTCAAACTACTAATCGTTCTACTATGACAATATTGGTTACCTCTGCACTAGCTTGTTTCTTAGCAGGTATACAAACTTGAGTCTTGTTTTCAAAGAAAATTTAGTTCCGTAAATGTTCAAGTATTGATAAAAATATGTTGTATGCATAGAGCAAGAAATTCCCAACTTAATAAGGTTGAGAGTTCATATGAACATATAGATTGAAATAATGAATATACACAGACATAGGCATCATTCACGCATTTCTGTCTATCAGAAGTACTCAGAGACGAAATCAGGATCTAGAGTCGGTAGATTCAATGAATGTGATCTGACTATATGTATACATTTTATTCAATTTTACATATGTATACATAGCTTACAACAAAAGTAAAAAAATTAGTTGAATTTGTTCTAGATCCGTGTTGCTGGGAAGTACTATTAACGCATGGTGGGAAGAGGAGGAGCTTCAAGACGAATATAGTCGTACATAATCCCATGGAGCGCACTGACGCTCCATGCTTGTTTGAGATATATGATATTTTCACCTTGAAGGAGTTGTCCTGCAACTACTTCCACACTGAACAGCCAATATAGCCCATGGATTCCATGTCTGGCAATCGCGTTATCACTTCCAATCAATCCACTTGAGAAATGTGGTGGTTTTGCTTCTTTCTCGTTCACCCTTACCTGAGAGATAAGTGACATGACAAGGTGGCTAAGCTTATAAGCTAGTCAAACTAAGTTATTTTGGCTTATCTGCATGTTTGGTCACATCAAAAGTACTTATAAGTCAATTTTCTAGGGTGGGATGGCACTTCGGATTCATGTTATTTGCTTAAAATAATTAAAAAACACAGAAATTATGAGCTCTTGATTGAGAAATGGGATGAAAAGGATATTTCATGACAAAATATACCTCCAATAGAGAGAAAGTTACAGATGAGAGCGCAATTCGCAGTGTGTAATTTCCAGTCTGATCAATGTTATCTAAACTGAATTTGATTTGCCAGGTCGTAGGTGCAAATGCCTTCTCACCCACTTTCCTGCACCAAAATAAAAAAGAAAAAAAGAAGTCGAATCTTGAAAGTAAGAGCACCATCATAACTGTATGAACTAATCAATAAGCATAATATACGTTTCAATTATCAGAAAAACTTATAGTTATATGAATAGGGGCCGGTCCCTAAATGTGTACCTTGTCACCTGAGCATAGAACCAATCTTTTCTATAGTCACTACTTCCAACTGTATATACCAAGTCTTGATCTGGATACAAATCTGCATATCTCTCCCATAATCCATACTGCCTAAACCTGGAAAAAGAAAAAGTACTACAATTAGCTTTAAATTGTGAATGGATAGAACCCGAACAAGGAACGAGGATTTATATGCATATACATAAAGTTAAATCAGCAAAATTATATCAGGTAGGAAAGATTCTATCAAGAAAATTTTAAAATGCTGCTAGGAGATTAACCTGTTTGCTGGTTGATTTATGTATAATTTGTTAATATACTGTGGATTAGGGTCAGGAATGTAGAATTCTGCAGCAGAACGATCAGGGATACCGATTTCCCACAATGTAGGACCACTCCTAGGAGGCTCATACACAAGTTCACCGATATCAATATCAGAAGCTGAAGCCATAAGAAATACTGTATAATGGATCATTTGAAAATTGCAAGTGAATAAGGAATTTTATGGAATGTGAAATGATTGGAACCTGCAGTAATTGCTATGGATTTTTCATATCTGTAATCTCCGATGAAGCCAGGTACCCAAGCAAAGAGGTTATAGTCCCCGGGACGAACATTTTGGATTGAGAAATAGCCTTCATCATCCGAGTTCGTCCAGAACTGGTAGCCCTGAAGAATAAAATACAGTGTAACTTACTCTGTTATCGCGTTCGCTCTTATCCTTAATCTTATGTACTCTACTGTAATCCATGTATTATTTAACACCATATCGTAAACCATGCACTTATTATTTAAGCTCTATATTCATACTAATAATGAAATCAATACATTCATTATATGCATGTCATTATGCTAACGAAAACCTTGCGTCTTACCTTGCATTCTCTTTGAAATGATCCAGTATCTCCAGGTGGAGCTAGCCCCACAAAAGCACCCTTTGCAGATAAATACTCCTTACTTATATACCTTTGCCAATTCAAAATTCAAAATTTCATATGAAATTACATGTACTAGTTCATTTATTTCTTTTTTCGCGATCGAATTGAGCAACTGTTCTTTAAATAGCTAGAGAAAGGAAACTTTGAATTTTACCTGTCATTGACAACTAATCTACCACGGATTGCACCCCTTTGGTCAGCTTTTGGAAAATCTTCTGAACTTGGGAAACTATAAGGCCAACAGTCGACTTCTTTGTGCATCTAAATTAACACACGCATAAAAGGACAATGAATAAACCAGAAGATTATTATATGTGCAAAAATAGGGTTTGATCCTTTGATGGTATACCCGTTCTTTCGCGTCATCCCAAAGGGAACGTGTATCATTCTTGTCCACTACAGAATTGAGATATATAAAAACAGGCCCAAAAACTTTCTTCCATGGTTCGCCTGATCCAAATTGGATCACGAAATCCTGGCCTCCATAATGAGTGCTGACGAACATCTAAACAACCATTTCGATCAATAAAAGTTGAAGTACTTAAAATGTTTAATGAATCAAAACTTGAAAGCTTATCAACTACTTACTGCCAGAGTTGTTGGATTAACATGGGAAGTAAGATCCTGTTTGATAGGTCCACCTGTTCTGAACTCGTTGCTCGGAGTAATTTGCCAGAATCCCACCAGAGGATCTAAGCAAATGAATCCATGGACTTTGTTATCTTTGTTCTCACAAGAATATTGATACTTGTCATCAACCTACTCATCGGAAGTAAAACATAAGTGTTGAGGATTAAAAACATAAGTGTTGAGGATTAAGTACTAAGACATTATACATATCAAAGAAGAAGTGTGTTTTCACGCTGACAAAGAGTGATATATACTTCTCCTTTAAATTCTGGCTCCACAGGATCGACTAGCTGGACAGCTTCTGGATATGCCAATTCCTTCCCTCTTGGAGGTACACGATCTATAGGAAGGGGCATTAGTCTTTGCCTATCATCCTCCATAGCCATGTACCGAAACCTAAGAGTTGGATACAAGTAAATCACTTCATTATAAATTCACCAAATTTGTAGAGGAAGCTAAGTACATTGTACATAGAATACATCTTTTGTCTTGCGACAGCACAAATTTAAGCTTTCGGAAGCTGTGGACGTTCATATATAAAGTTTACAATCCTTGGTTGAAATAGAGGCTTTTATAAGAAAAGTTTAGTCCTTGTTGGAAATATAGACATAAGGAAAAGAAACATATAGCACCCAAGGGTGTGGTCTAGCGGTCAATGAAGTAGGTCAAGAACCATGAGATCTCAACACTAGGTGATTTCTTCCCATCTGTCCAAGCCTTGGTGGACAGAACAACCCAATAATTGTGTTGGTGGGAGGTAGCAGGTGCCCCGTGAATTTAGTCGAGGCACGCGCAATCTTGGCCGGACACCAAGGTTATAAGAAAAAGAATCATACATCACAACAAAACATCTAGGAGTGGGAAAATAGTACTTTTCTATGCTGAGCATGAAAGCTATCCTGGCTTCATTGAGGTTGAATGCTGGCATATCCTCTTTGTGTTCATAAATAGCATAAGAGTAAAAACCAGGCGAATCCCGAAGAATTATGAACCTGAAAAGTACCATATCTTAGTGTTGTCAAAGAAATCACCAAATTAAATAGTACTTGTACCTTGAAATATATGCATGTGTGTGAAAAAAGTTGTACAAAAGGAATAACCTGAACCTTTTGTCTATGTTTAACGGGGAATTCTCACCCTGAGGTGAAGGATCCCATGCCCTTGTAAATGAGAGCTCTATTTGTTCTTCAGTTTCCACTATAACCTTAAAACTATTACCTTCAATCCTGCATAATAGCTGATTATGACCACTAATGTAGAAATTATAATAAATTATATGCATCGTTAGATCATGGTTGTGATTTAAGGGGTAATATTACTCATCAAATTTTCCTCTTGTTCCAGCAGTTCCAGGTACACTCCAGTTTAAGTCCCAGAACCTGCATATGCATTGTAATAATAGCTAAAATAATGAGTTGACTATACTCTACATGAACTCAATATATGCAGAGTGCTAACTTACAATTATCTCTACTTTTAACTTCATTTTACTTGCTCCAACTAACATAACATTGTTATTAGTCAAAACACTCTCCGATCTGCTAACATACTTATTAATCTTTGATACAAATATATATTTCCTTCGGAAAACGTTTTTACTTACTAACCAAACACTTGAAAACATTTTCCAGGGGGAAAAGATACCATGGAAATGACTTCGGTCATACCAAACACACTAAAAAGAAAAAGAAAAAAGTAGAATTGTAGCAGTTTACCCTCCATTCAAGACTGGGTTATTGAGCTCCAGCAGATTTTCAATCCCATTATATTGAATACCAATAATTTTTCCTCCTGGATTTGTCAATCTGAGTTGGAATATGCCATTATCTATTACCACCTGCACTGGATAAAACAGATCAAAATGGCTCTACTGGATGATCCAAACAATGACTGAGTTTTTCATGTTGCATTGAAACAAAAATATGGCTGTGATGACTGTAGTAAATACCAAAATCTTATTCCTCAGCAAAAATCATTGTCATCAGTGTTTGTTTAATGAAGACCCCATTTTAGTTTTTAGAGACTGTTTGGCTTAGCTAATTGAATTAAAGTAGCTCATAAAACACAAGTACTACAACATTTTTAGTTATTAGTTTTCTCTGTAAAATGAAGGGAGTCTTGGAATAACTGGTAAAGTTGCTGTCATGTGACCAGAAGGTCATGGGTTCAAGCTATGTAAACAACTTCTTGTAGAAATGTGAGGTAAGTCTGCGTACAAGAGACCCTTGTAGTCCGGCCCTTCTCCGACCCTGCGCATAGCGGGAGCTTAGTGCACCGGACTGCCCTTTAATTTTCACCGTAAAATGGAGAGATTAAGTGTTTAATTTCGGGGAGGGTATTTTTGGAGATTATAAAAGTATAAGGGATAAAGTAGTAAAAATCTTGGTAAAATTTAAAGTTGGGGGTGACCAATTAGTGACTTTTAATTAATTTAGACTTCTAAGCACTTTTAATGTTTGTCCATCAATTAGAAGTCAAAAAGTGTCTATAAGTTCCTAGTTTGACCAGCTTCACGTAACTCTCTTACTATCCCTCCCCAACCATATTCTCATGAAGTTTATCATTTTATTTTTATCCAAGTTAAAAATGATGTTTTTCGAATAGTTGTAGCGCATAGGAGAGATGACATGAAGACTAGATACAGGTTAGAAAAGTCTTATAAATACTAGGTTCTATAGCCATTAGCCATATCATGTAAGCCAAATTGAAAGATGTAAAGATAAATATTTTTCCTCACTAGTCTTCAAAAGAAAATTATTGACTGAGAGCACTCCTCCCCACCCCTCCAGAATTTCAAACACAGACATCACTAATAAGTAGTAGAAAAAGGAGGACACCAGAAACTGGACTACCCGAGCTAGTGATAGAGGCAAGAACACTTTCCGAGGGAGCAGAGCAGCAGACAGGCAAAGCAGGGAAAGAGATATGGATTGCACCGAAAGCAATGACCTTCGCACCTAAGTGCAACATGCTGAATATGCAAGAGTCAGGATTCATCTACGAGAGGCGCACTCGTATGCCTTTCGAGGCTTTCCCTCGTAAATATTCTCAGGTA
Organism: Anisodus tanguticus; assembly: GCA_034509755.1. Taxonomy (NCBI): domain Eukaryota; kingdom Viridiplantae; phylum Streptophyta; class Magnoliopsida; order Solanales; family Solanaceae; genus Anisodus; species Anisodus tanguticus. The sequence goes on along the minus strand of CM067553.1, from coordinate 8,722,229 downwards.
AGAAAGCAGAACCTCACCTCTTTCTGTTAACATAAACCTACTTTAGATCCACTAGAGCTTATGGCTATAGCAATGGGAGGGCCCAGAGAGAAAAGTCAGGATAATGAAGCTGTTGTGCCTCATTGACTAAGAAGGAGGCGGACACAGCAACTACATGGACCCCTTCCTTTCGGTTGTTGTCAGTATCACCAAGGATTGTAGTGGGATGTATATAATCCTTCCATCCTTGCTAGATATATTGAGTTAGAGCCCGGTGAATGGAGCGCTTCCATATTAATTGGTCTTGCACTATGCAAATTCGGATTAGTTGGACACAAAAAAACATATTGGACATCGGGTGGGAGATAAAGAAAAGTAAACAACAGAGGTATGCAACTATGTAGGTAAAAATACTACTATATATACCCCATCTTCCCAACCTAATTAGTACTATTATGAAAATTAGTACTATTATGAAAAGAAATAAATGCAAATATATCAGAAATAAAAAACTTTTGATTTTGCGATTTTAAATTAAAGATACGTAGAATGTATCAAAATGCGCTTTAATTTTATAATCTTAATTATGCCACGTGAAAATTGAAATTAATGAGTTACGTTGCTAAAGAAAAGAAAGAAACATCTTTTTAAAACAGATTAAAAAAGAGAGCCAGACAAACAAATTGAAACAAAGGGAGTAATATACTGTACTTGGTCCTCTTGCTGAAGAAGCTGAAGAACTCGAGTTGATATCTGTGAATGCTTTGGCACAATCATAATGCAAAACAGAACATGCAGCAGCTGCCAGCTAGAAATGTTCATTAGTTAATATTGAAGTAAACCTGTAGAAGTACATAAGTTTAACAGCATTTATGATTTGGAGGATATTTCTACATACGTTTGGACTTCTCTGTTCAATGAGTATAGAAATTTATAATTTCTTCGTGTGGATAGAAATAATATACTACTGTAGAAGATACACATAGGGCCCAACTACCAAATAAAGTAGTCGTTTTCTTTTCTTAACTTGTTCACCGTTCGAATGTCTTTACGCCAAAGTGACTCTTTTTTTAATAGAAGGGAAAAGGCCAACTATGTCTTGACAAATTAGAGAGTCACATGATGCAAAAAATTGCAATGTAAACAAGCCAAAAGAACCAATTTTTTTTTTCTTTTCAAAATGGAAACAGAGAAAAGAATATACGTTCAGCTAAGTTGCATTACTAAGTCAATGTAGTTAGGTAGTTTTGTGGTGAAATATGAAGGTCCGTTTCGCAAGTATTAATAGCTCAAATAATTAGTATTTCTTCAGTCCCAATGTATTACTATATAAAGAATCAAACAATTTTTATTTGGATTATAATTTTCTCAAATTTTGAATCATTATTTGTGTCTGATTGTAGTAATTTTTAAATATATAAATTTTATTTTAAAACATATAAAAAATCTGTATATAATTTCATGATCAAAATTAAGTATTTCGATCTCCGAGCTCAAATTCTTGATCTCTGATTAAAATTAAAGAATCACAACCAACTCACTACACCTCTTGGTGGTTCTTGTTTCGTGCTATCACAAGCCTTTAGATGAAGGGGCGGGTAATTTCACCATTTGGACAATAACTTTCTAAAAGACCTTTAGAGAAATATTTTTGAAAAAAAGCTGGCGTAAAACATTAAAATCCCCTTCTTAAAGGAAAAGCTGACACTGTAAAACTTGTGATACCTTATTTTTTGAAATTTTTTTGACTTAAAAGAAAAGTTAGGGAGAGGCCTAATAGGAGTTGTTACGAAGGGGATGTGAGTGTCTTTCTGTAAACCTTTCTTTCTTACTTTTTACAGCGCTTTATGTAGTGTAGATGTAAAATATCCAAACATTGCATGCAAATAATTAGGAGAAGATATATAGTTACACCTCTAATTATCATATTAAAGAAACTACCAGAGGGAGCGGTCAAAGTGATGAAAAACAAGAGAGAGAGGTCTAAAAATGTCTGTTATTTTAAGAAGAAATGTTCAAAATAAATTTACACCGACAATATTTGTAATTAGTAAATATAGAATACTACTTTTCAGTAAAAAAGTTCAAATAATATTCCCACATGATCTTTTTACTCTCAATAAATATTTTTCTTCGATGAATTAAAGCTTAATTTTATCATTTTTGTTAAAGAATTTTAAGGATCAACATTATTAATTAGGAATTTAACACGTGATTTGTATGTATAAACTATTAGGTGAATTCTGAATATCGAGCGTCTTGAACGTAAGCCTCACAAAACAAAATCCACACATCAATCTTAAGAATTTTGCAAGTGACCCGCCCAAAGCCAACCCTTACTTTCCTTTTGAAATATTTCCTTGTCTCTGCCTTAAAGCAAGTAAAGCAACATCTGTCGTGGTGGGATGATTGGAGTTTCTTCACATTTAAATAATTATTTCGGTTCGAGTTCTTGAAAATGTAAAAGATTCTATTGGGAGGGCCGCTCTCAGAAATGAATCCTAAAGTGCGTGATCCAAATTTAGTCGGGCTTCAATGCACCGCACACCAATTGAGTCATGCAGTGCACGATTCAAATTTAGTCCGGTTTCAATGCACCGCACGCCGAGTGAGAAACAAAGGAGAACAATTACTGATAGTAGTACTGAGGGAGTGAGACTACTATTTTCAGGAATAGTCAGGAATAGTCTGACGAACGCCGGGAAGATGAATATAAAAAAAAGAAATTAAAAAATTTAAAAATAAAACAGTAAGCAACATCACATCACAACATCAACATTTGTCATTCTGACGGCATTCTCGGAGCAGCAAGGTAAGTGCAAAAGTTGTCTTTGAAGACAGGGATCATTGATCAAACATAGAATTCTTTCTTGTCCCAATATACACATCGAAGGCAGCAAAAAGAGAAAACAACAACAACAAAAGCACGTGAAATGGTAAAGGGAAGAAAGAAAATTTATATTCTTTACACTATTCTTTTTCTGAATAATATTCTACTCTCACTAGTCCATTTTTGAAGGAAATATTTTTCATACTATTTTTATTCCTTGAAGTAAATAATATACATATTATAAGACTAGAGTTTACGCTATAATTATGGTACTCTAAATCAGAATAATTTACATTCTAAATATAAAATATACAAAAAGATTATTTTCATAATCTATCATACTCCCGCAGTCTTAGCGGGAGGCTATCGTATGCTGAGACTATCCATAATATCATCAAAGAGTATACGCGGAAGTCCTTTTGTGAATATATCTGCAATCTGATAGCGGGACGAGACATGAAGAACACGAACTTGTCAACGTGCAACCTTTTCACGGACAAATAAAATATCCATCTCAATATGTTTAGTGCATTGATATTGTACGGGGTTTCCTGACAGATATATTGCACTAACATTATCACAATAAACCAATGTAGCCTTTTGGATCGGACAATGGAGCTCCAATAGAAGATTACGGAGCCAACACGATTAAGAGACAACATTAGCAACCCCTCTATATTCGGCTTCAACACTAGATCGAGATAACATGGGTTGTCGCTTCGATGACCACGAGATCAAATTGTCTCCGAGAAAGACACAATAACCAGATGTGGAGCGACTGGTATTCGGGCATCCACCCCAATCAACATCGGTATAAGCAGTGAGACCAGAAATGGCGGACTTGTAAAAATGCAAGCCAAAATCAAGAGTACCCTGTATATACCGCAGAATTCGTTTGAGAGCATTCATATGTTCCTCTTTCGGGTCATGCATATGTAAACATACATGTTGAACAACATATGATATATGAGGTCTCGTAAAGGTGAGATATTGCAATACCCCTGCTACTGCGGTAATGTGTCGGATCGCCGTATGGAGACCCTGAAGAGTTACTAAACTTAGACTTTGTATCAACCGGCGTGGGTGACGACTTACATGATGACATGCAGGCTCTGTCAATTATCTCCTCTGCATATTTTCTTTGATAAAGAAATAGGCCACCTGCATGTTGAGTTACATCAATGCCCAAAAAGTAGTTCAAAGAGCCTAAATCCTTCATAGCAAATTCAGATGCAAGGAAAGACATAATAGACTGGCGAAGAGAATTAGATGATATTGTGAGGATGATGTCATTAACATAGAGCATGATGTAAGACATGTCATTCCCTTTCTGATAAATAAATAAAGACTGATCGGATTTGCTATGTGAGAAGCCCAGTGTGGAAACAAAATCAGTAAACCTGTTATACCATGCTCGAGGGGCCTGTTTGAGACCATATAAAGATTTCTTCAACAAGCAAACATAATCTGGGTGAATAGGGTCTCGGAATCCCAATGGTTGGTGCATGTAAACTGTTTCCTAGAGGTGACCGTAGAGAAATGCATTTTCGACATCCAACTAATGAATGGACCATGATTTTGACAGAGCCAAACTGAGAACGGTCCGAATAGTCGTTGGTTTTACAACTGGGATAAAAGTTTCATCACAATCCACACCAACCTGTTGAGACATATCATCACCAAGAAGACGGGCTTTGTGCCTCTCAAAGGAACCATTAGATTTCTTTTTATGACAAAAAATCTACATGAAACGAATTATGTTTACATTAGAAGGATGGGGCACCAAGTCCCACATCTTATTTTTAATAAGAGTGTCAATTTTATCTAACATGATTGCTTCCCAATTTGGGTCTGATAGGGAAACTTTCAGGTTTCGGGGAATTGGGAATGGTTGGACATAGGACATCAAATTAAAATGACGCTTAGGCCGAACAATCCCATGCATGCTACGGGTTTCGATGGACCTAGCTGAGGCTTGACCCAAAAGATGGTGTTGGGGCAGTGGGGCTGCTGGGTTGGTGTGGGCTTGGTTTGTGGTCGGCTGGTTACTGGGCCTGGTCTCGCCAGGAGAGGATCTCGGTCCAACTGTAGCCGAAAGAGATATGGAATTTATTGGGTTGGGTCGCGGGTGTTGACACCCAATTTTGTCCCGTCCTTTTCAATTTTAAATATTTTTAACACCTCAAAACAATTTTGATCTATATACATACATGCGTGTATATATATATTATTATTCTCTTATTATTATTATTATTCACATTTTTTACTATCATTTGCATTTTTACCATAATCATAAGTTTTATCCGAAAATTTTATGTTATTTTATTCTCACAAAATTGCATCGCATTTCCATTTTTTTTATTAAGCATTAAACATTTCGCAAATATTATATTTTTGTTAAACCCCTTTTATATTTTTTACACCCAAAACAATTTCTAACCCATTCCATTTTCCCAACCCAATACCAATTCCCCCAACCAAAACTCCTAAGCCCAACAACCCTTTTTCCCTTTAATTCCCCCCAAGGCCCAATCGGCCAAACCCATTTAATCTCCCCTCACCCAAAATAAATCAAAACCCACAAAACAAAACAAACCCCCAATTTTCGGCCCACACCAACCGAAGCCCAACTCCATATTCTCTCCCATATCCATTTCACCCAAAACAATATCAACCCTCCCCAAAAATCACAGCCCAAACGAACCCCATTTCCGCAGCCCAATCGGACAACCAAAACACCCACAACCCATTCCCCTTAATCTCAAAAACCCAAACAGCCAACCCGACCAGCCCATTCTCCCCCAACCGGACCAGCCCAATCCCAAATTAAAGCCCCCTATCACCCTTAACCTAACCAGATCATCCCAAACAAAAAAAAACAACGCCCCCCAAAAAAAACCAGCGACCCTCTCGAAAATCCGGCGGTCCTTCGCCGCTTCCACCTCCAAACCGCCGGATAAACACCAACACCAGTGCCACCATCGACCCCTCACATCACATAGTCTTCTTTTCCCCTTTTCTGCGAACAACAGAACTTTGGACAGCTCGTCCGGGTCAAATCGACCATGCATGAGTCATCGATCCTCAGAGCACCTTCAAGAACTCGTTGGGTAAGAACATGAACTCGTACCCCTCATTATCGTCTCGGTCTTCGATGAAAATAAACCGTCACTTTTTTCAATCTTATGTTTTGAATTCGAAATTCAAATCTCAGCCTTTAGGTTTTCAATGGTGATTATAAATAGAACCCTTTGTGGGTTATAGAGGGGGTTCTAATTTTTGCGAGCAAAAAGCCCTCTGTTCTTCTTAGCTTTTCAAAAGAAAAAAAAGAATCGACCTATTTTGGGGTTTCACCAAAAGAGTTTTCATTTTCAGAACCAAAAATCATTTCTTGAACAAAATTTGATATAAAAATCTGCTCCTTTACTCTCGTTTCTGGCTCGACGAAACACTCAACTCATTTTCTTTTCAATCGCATAAACACACTCCTCCGAGCGGACTCGACGACTCGAGACGCCTCGGTTCGCTGCCCGGAGAAGGTCCGTGAACTCACTTTATTATTTTTATTTAATGTGAAGTGGTCCGTATGGCTTGATTATGTATTTGTTAGATGTATTTATCTTAACATTAGTTGTTTATTTATGCTTGTTAGTGTGGGTCTAAAATATGTCTAGATAATGTTAAGTGTCGCTTGAATCTATTAGGTTAATTTTCAGGTATAATGTTTAATTTACTACTGTTCTGAGTCAGTAAGTTCAGTATCCTCTCAGTTTTAATTTCCTTTTGTGTTTCTGCACATGTTTGAATTACTGTTTGGTATAGTATGCTCTTAGTTTAATTTCGTTTAGTTCTTGTTAGTTAGATTACTAAACTAGGTTATAAGGTGCATTAAGTCTGTTTATTAATACTATTTTAAGCTGGCTTGATTTAGTCAAGGAATTTAACAATGTTTGAGTAAAGTGTGATCATGCTTCATATGGGTGAATAGGATGGTATATGTCTAAGTTAGTTTCCGTACCCCTACATAATTGAGGTTTTGTCTTTAAATGATTCCTCAAGCTGTCTGTTTGTCATTCATATCTGATTTGAGTTGGTTATACATTCTTATTTGTTTGTCTTGGTATAATTTTATGATGGTATGAAGTTCTTTAAGTCATATGGCAAGTGTGCATTGTCTACCTGAGTAGGGTTTGTGTGCTTAGTCTAATTTAGATAATTTCGTACCAAAATATCTCATTAAAAATAAGCCAACTCTATGGATACATTTATGTCAATCTGTTCATATACCTGCCATGTTTGCCTAAGCTTCATTCACACTCAATAGGTAGTTTAAATCTGACTTGTATTGATCCATTTCTAGTTATAGCAAGCCTGTTTCCTGGGATGTGTTATGTAATTCAGTTTATTAGGTTTTTCTTTTAGAAGTCTGGTACATACACCAAGACAGTCATATTGTGATTTATCTGCCTGATAGCAATATTTATAACTTGTGGTACCAGAACAATCTTGCACACTTAAGATAATATCTCTGAAAAGGATAACTCAACCATTTTAGTTTGCCTCCTATATCTGAACTGGTTAGGTAAGTTGTCTTCACTTTGTCCTAGTGTCAAACTGTCTATGTGTTAGTATATGAATTCCATTAAGCTATTTCATTTCATATTTTACCTACATTAATCAGATGTGCATGCTTAGTGTAGACCATACAGTGCTGTATCTGTAGAATGCTGTCTTGAGCTGGTCAAATTTGAGTCTCTGTGCCTATCAGTTAATTATATGACTGCTTTCCTTACTTGAGTGTTATCATGTTGGATAATGTGGCATGAATAGGACTATGTATGCTTTTGCTAGTTGAAAATACCATGCATCCTTGAAAATGCTTTCTTATAATGATTACTTACTTATTTTTCCAAGTCTATATGTTTGTCAAAGCTGACTACACATTCTGAATAAGTGCTGAAACACACATGACAGAAGTGTAATGTCTCTGAAATTATATTTAGTGCCCTGCCCATCTGGCAAATGGTCCAAATGGTAATTGGGTCCTTATGCATCTGGGTTGTTTCTTTCTCTTTAAATTCAAAAGTCATTACATTGGGCTTGCTTTTATATGCGCACTGTTTGATTTACCAAAGCCCAGTTTGAAGTAACATTGTTTGGCCTGCTTCATATCTGGGCCTGCTAGCTTTTTTTCCGTGTATAAACTGTTAGATATAAATTGTGTATATTTGTGTTTAACTTTATATCAGTGCTCACTTTTACTTTTATTATTGATGAATTTAGGGTACGTTCTAATCCCCCTTTTGTTTTCCACCTTCCTTGCATACCCTTCGGCCTGGTGGGTCCACCTCTCCGCGACTGCTTAAGTCGCTGGGCCTGAGGCCCAACAACATATTAATATTCATGAATTATTTATTTACATTTTTTCTTATGCATATGTTTTCATGTTCCGTTTACTAATCCTTTTCTTTTCTTTTATTTACATGAAATGCATCGGGAGCAACGAAGAGTCTCTTTATGAGACTCATCATGGCTAGTGTCAAACGAAGACCCGCATCCACATTCCTTGCATTCTCCAACCTCGGGATTTCAAAACAAATAGGGCTAGATGACATCGTCATCCGCCTTAGTTCCTTTTTTATTATTATTCTTTAATTTCGTTATTTCTATTCTTGGGCATGTAATAATTATTTTAATGTTTGTGTGATTGTTAGGATATTTAGAGTAATTAGGCCATGAATGGATAAGTAATAAGGTAGTAGCAAAATTAGAAATCCCCCGCTAGTTTATTTATTTTTTAGGCTCGTCGTGCATATTTTAAATTTTCAAAACAAATTTTGATCATCTTTTGTTCACTTTATTAATGGTACAACTCAAAATGATTTCCAAAAAAATTACTTCTTTGGCATATAAGTAACTCATTTTTCTCTTTGCTATTAATTGTTCCAAATGCATATTTTTCAACTTTACATGCATATTTTTTAAATACCATGCAAATGCATACTTGTACAAAATGCATCATTTACTAAATATTTGCAAAACTTTTGCTTAACTTTATATACTTTAAACATGCATTTTCCTTAGTATAATATTAACCTGAGTTTGACCGGATAACGCAAGTTAGCGGATCTTAAAGGATGTCTAACCCCTTCCCTTTAGGATAATAAAGAACCCTTACCTAGAATCTCAATAGTTTCGCAGGCCTCAAAATTGGAGTTTACATTGCAGCTTTTAGTTAATATTTAGGTGTTCTAATTCACCATAAAATAATTAGGTGGCGACTCCTTAATCATACTCGGGAATCACCTGAACACGTCATGATCCGCTTTTTGACCGGAGAAGGTCGAAAATTGGGCGCGACAGCGGGTCAAAGGGTAAAGGCCACTAGATCGAGGGAGCTGTGGGCTCCCGAGATTGCCACTAGACTGAGTGAGAGGGGGTAGTGAGCTCCCTAGTTTGGGCTTGAGCATCTGGGCTGCTAAGTTAAAACCGCAAGAGATGATGTAGCACAGTGTCCAAAAGATCATTCGAGAGCGGGTAAGGTGTGTGTATGTTGGCAAACGGGAATTGAGACTCATCGAAAATAACGTGGCGAGAGATGAAAATTTTCCCACTAGACATGTCATAACACTTATATCCCCGATGATTTTGTGAGTATCCTAAAAATACATATGAAGTGGAACGGGCTTGAAGTTTTTTTTATTATTGTGAAAGGAAAGAGAAGATAACATAAACACCCGAAAACCCTTAAATGTGTAGGAAGGATTCTGATGATAAAGAATTTGAGTGGGTGAGAAGTTTGAAAGCAGCTTGCTAGGGAGAATGTGTAAGAGGTACATGACCATTTAAAGAGCATGATGCCAAAATGATGGTGGTATGGAAGAGTGAGCAAGAAGTGTGCGAATTAAATTATTTATTGCTCGTATTTTTTGTTCGGCTTTCCCATTTTGAGGAGAAGTGTGTGGAAAAGAGAGACGAAATAAATACCATTTTTGCGACAAAAATCCTTAAATTGGTCATTTATGAATTCTCTCATATTGTCACATTGAAAACACTTAATAGATTTTCTCAAATTGGGTATGGATGAATGCACAAAATTGAATGAAAATAGTGTGAACCTGCGGTTTTTTCCCAATTGGAAATGTCCATAGAAAATTAGAGTAGTCATTTAAAATAAGCATGTAATACTTATGACCTACAAAACTTAACATTGGAGAAGTCCATAAGTCACTATACATGATATCAAATGGCATAATAGTGCTCGAAATAGACAAAGAGAAAGGTAGTTTAACATGTTTCCCAAAAATGCAAGACTGACAAACGGGAGAACACAAAGATTGTTTACATTCAACAAACTTATTTTTTCTAAGGGAGTTTAACACAGGTGCTCCCCGGGTGTCCTAAACGATTATGTCATAAAGTAGGAGAAAGAGCAACAAAAGTTGATGGAGAGGTGGCTTGTCGGTTGGTGGTGTTGGTGATAAGATACAAATCCCAGTGCTAGTACATCTCATTAGTGGAATCACCGTCCCAATGTCCTTCATAGAAAACCCAAACTGATCAAACTCAACAGAAATATTATTGTCAGTGGTGAAACGACACACAAATATCAAATTTTTAATAAGTTTGGGTGTATGTAGGACATTATTTAAATATAAATGTGGGTAGGGGGATGTGGAGGTTTGATTGCCCAATACAATGAATTGGAATTTCTTGTCCACTGAAACCATAATATTTTTATTACTGCTCATATTAAAATAAGATGAGAGAGTACCTTGAGATGACGTCATGTGAGATGTAGCACCAGTGTCCATGTACTATGTGTCGTCGGGAATATTGAGAGTCATAATGTACATGTCTTGCTCGATGTATGTTGGAGCATAACTCGAAGAAGATGGTCCGTGGGCTACATATGCTTGCTGTGGACGACTGTCAAGTACCCCGGGTTGTCGAGTTGGTGGTGGTGGTATGGCCCATGATGACGTGGGGTATGGGCACAGAGGGGATGCCCATTGTTATGGTGTCTAACCCCACGGTGGGTACTTCCCCTACAATTGTTGCTGAGTTTGCGGTTATCAAGGCCGGTTCTGCTCCTGCTGCCGGTGGTTTTTGCCACCGCCGGACTGGTTGCCGCCACCACGACCCTTTCCCTTTAGCCATTTTTTCTTTGTTATTGTTGCGATTTTGACTCCGGCTTTGTCCGTTGTTGTTGCGATTTGCTGCATTACCCTAACCAGAATTTTGAGGCCCAAAATCATCGGTATACGTGTTGGTAGAATAGAGGGCGGTGCCGCCATTGTTGCCCGCCTTCACCGCCTGTTTTATTTTTCGAGTTTCTTCGAGAATCAATCTCGAACGAGCTTCATAGAATGGTGGCAACAGATTATTTTGTTGAATGAACGTAGCAACACCATCATATTGTTCATTAACACTCGCAATTAATTGAGGAACTAACCTTTGATTCGTCACCGGTGCACCAACGTTGAATAGTTGATCGGCAAGCATTTTTAACTCTTGACAATAGGCGAAGACGTTTGGAAAATCATCCATCTTCACATTTGTGAATTGATTTTCTAGATAAACCGCACGAGAATTCTTGTTATCTTAGAAAATATTTTGCAAACGCTCCCATGCTTGTTGAGCAGTCGAATCCGGTTCCAATATGGTGTGCAAAAGATCGTTTGATATGGTGTCGTATATCCATTGAAGGACTATAGCATCCAAGCGAGACCATAGAGCCATATCAATGTCGGTGGACTTGTCTTTCTCTGTGACACTCGATTGAGGTTTTGGAGGAATAATATGGTCAATGACTTGATATGCGCGGCAATGAATTTTGAATAACTCTGCCTAAGATGAATATTGCCCTTTTTCCATCTCGAGAATTACCGAAATGAAGTTCTTGACGTTGTTTACGGTAAGGATGTAATTTGTTTTGGTCAACCATTGTTAGCCGAGAGAATCATGAAAAGATGAGGAGGAGATAAGGAGGTAGGGTTTCGGTGAGTTGAGAAAGAAACTGAGTTAGGGTTTCGGCGAGGAAGAAACTGAGTTAGGGTTTCGGCAAGGAAGAAACCGAGTTAGGGTTTCAGTGGCTAGGGTTATTGTTAGGCGGTTAAGGTTAATTTTTGGCTCTTGATACCATGAATGAAATATTTTCCATACTATTTTCATTCTTTGAAGTGAATAATATACATGTTACAAGACTAAAGTTTAGGCTACAATTATGATACTTTAAATCAGAATAATTTACATTCTACATATAAAATATACACAAAGATTATTTCCATAATCTATCAATTTTAAATATCTTCTTAGCTAAACTAATTTTGTCTTGTAAGTTGTAACTAAGAATATTAATTATTGTTTTCAAGTCTACCCTTGATCTAATACATAATTCATACAATTTTTTAAAAAGTCGTTCAACAATTTATACATTATTTTAAGTAATTTTCATCAATAAAATTCCATAAAAAGTTCGACTTTGAACTATGTCATAAAATTTTAATAGAAAAGGATAGACTGTGGTTTGTTCCATTATAATTAGTTACATAATATGTGCCAACATTTGAGTCGGCAATTTCTTCTATCAGAATATAGAACTTAAACTCTTTTAGAAGAGTTAGTATATATATTTTCGAGATAACGAAGTAAAAGAATATCTATACAAAGGATTCTCAAACAATAATTTGCCTTAGTCATGGGAAGGATGTCCTTCCAAGCGAATATAATCATACATGATGCCTTGAAAAGGACTAGTTGCATTTGCTTGTGTCAAATATATAGTATTTTCCCCTTCAACAAATATAGTACCCTGCAAATTCACACTGAACAGCCAGTAGAGTCCATGAATTCCATGCCTTGCTATCGCGTTATCCTTCCCTATCACTCCACTTGAAAATAGAGGAGTATTCATGCTTGGATCATTGACGCGAACCTACAAGTTACATTTTTGTGACTTCCTTTATCATTGACTCCAAAAGTATCTAATTATGATCGAAAAATGTTGGAACAACTGTGCTATAATACCTGTAATTCAGCTTGAGCTGTAGATGCAAGTGCCAATCTTAGTGTGTAGATCTCAGTTTGATTAACATTGTCGAGTTTGAACTTTATTTGCCATGTTGTTCCTTGATATATCTTCTCATCCTTTTTCCTAACGTACCCAAAAACACGAAAAAGGGAAGAAAATCCACATTTCAATTTAACGAAGACATCAAATATTAGGTCTCTCTTGAAGTCTACAAATAATTTCAGATGAAAATATAGCACTGATTTAGTAGTTTTTTTACCTAGTGACTTGAACAAAGAACCAATCTTTTTTGCAGTCATTCTCTCCAACTGTAAAGACTAAATCCCCATTTGGGTACAAGTCGGCGTATCTCTCCCATAGCCCGTACTGTCTAAACCTGAGAAAGATGACGATAATGAGTGGCAAAAAAAAAAAAAGATGACAATAATAGCCGCCGGATTCACTATTTGCTTTTTCTAGTTAGTATACATTGAATATATATGGCTATACACATATTATACATGAATTATACATATATTATATATCCGCGGGCTCATTTTAGTTTAAGCGGTTGGGTGAACCGCTATTTAGGTTAATTCATCAACAAAAAACTATCAGTGAAGGAGATAGCTAACCTGTCAGGATGATTAACAAAAAGTTTGTTAACATATTTTGGATCAGGATCAGGAATGTAAAATTCTCGAGCAGAACGATCAGGAATGCCGATTTCCCAAAGTGTAGGTCCATTTCTTGGGGGCTCAAAGACAAGATCATCCATCTCAATGTTGCAGCCTGATTTATGACAAGTTAATTTTAGCTCATGATGATCTTGAAAAGCTTGAAATTAATGGTCTTTGCTTGCTAAATAGGAAATTAAATACCTGAGGTAATTGTAACTTTAATGTCGCTTTTGTAATCTCCAATGAATCCAGGGACATACGCATACAAGTTATAGTCGCCTGCTCGTATATCTCTTATTATATAATTGCCTTCCTCATCTGCTCTTGTCCAGAATTGATAGTCCTGCTCATCATCAACTATTGAAATTGTTAAAAAGGAAAAAGAAAATCAAAGTAGTCTTGGAGTGATTGAGCTTTTTATGTTTCTCCTGAATTACCTTGCATTCTCTTTGCCACGAACCGGCTTCTCCTGGTGGAGCCAAGCCAACATATGCACCAGAAGCAGAAGTCTTATCATCTTTGAAGTATCTAAGTACAAAAAGGAGAAATATAAGTAGAGCCACTGACCATATAGTAAGGGGATCCTCCAAAAGAAAATAAGCAAATAATACCTGTCTAGGACTAACAATCTTCCACTAATATTACCGCGTTGAGACGATGATGGAAAATCCTCAGAGGCTGGAAAACTGTAGGGCCAGCTTTGTACTTCTATCAGCATCTGTTTTTTTGCAGAAAGTGCTTAGATACTCTAGTTATATTAGATAAGGACAAAAATACAATGTTTGGTTACAAATAGAATGATCTTTTGGTTAGTTTTTGAACATGACTTTTTCAAAGTGATTTTTTTCCACTCGCAAAATGTTAACTTTTATTCAACTGTTTAGCACATCCAAAAAAACCTTCAACTTCCAAATACCTTTTTCAACTTCAAATACTACATTTTTCAGATATAACTCAATTCATGTCCAAACGGCTACTTAATTATACCTGTTTTTTAGCATCCTTCCAGAGAGTAAGGGGATCCTCCCCTCCAGGGGCAGAATTCAGATATATAAAAACTGGTCCAAAGACTTTTTTCCATGGCTCCCCTTCTCCAAACTTCGCAACCAAATCTTCTCCTGCATAATGAGCACTGAGAAACATCTGCAAAATAGCATCTTAATGGATAATCAAGAAAGAAAAAAAGGAGTACTAATTTGTGATCTATGTGGAAATATGTGGTTATGTTTGCTAATTTTGTGTCTCAGGGCCTAATTAAGAAACAATTCAACAGGAACAAGAATGTGTCAAGGCTTGTGATAATATACTCACAGAAAGAGCAGTAGGACCAACATGAGAAGTGAGGTTTTGTTTAAGGGGTCCTCCAGATCGAAATTCGTCACTGGGAATAATAATCCAGAATCCTAGTGATGGATCCATACAAATCCATCCATGGACCTTGAGATCTTTGTCCTCACATGAGTATTGATACTTGTCATCCACCTGATAGAATTATCAATCACGACTCCTTATGAAATTGATAAATAGGACAATATTGCCTCTTCACTACGAGTAAACAGAAGTAACAAAGTTAAAGTTGAGAGCACACTTTTATGTACTTAATTATATTATATCTCAACGCCCCCTCCTCACGTGTGGAGTTGATTCTTTTTTCACGGACCAAGCGTTTTGAAATATTTTTTGCTATTTTTTTTGGGTGGCGGTGAGATTGAAATATGAATTCATGACCCTTGCATGCTTTGATACATGTCGAAGCGTCTCATCTAAAGCTTACTATGTTAAGAGAGAGCACATTTTTAATTACTTCATTAAATTGCAAATGACAGAAGCAAATATGCACCTCGCCTTTGAACTCAGGCTCGACAGGATTAACAAGCAGGACTGCTTCTGGATAAGCAAGTGGTTGTCCTCTATCTGGTAACCTGTCATCAGGTAAGGGCATATATCTCTGCCTGTTATCTGCCATAGCCATGTAATGAAACCTGGTCGACATTCAAGATTAGACAATTTAAAACATCCTTGATAATTGTTGTCAATGAAGCCATACATAAGAAATTGACAATGTGCCCTTGATGTACACAAACACTTAATCACTGATATTGTATGTATAGCTTTGTAAGTATGATAACTATAAAAGATATGCCATTAAGAAAATGTTACTAGCAAATAGATGTATAAACCTATTTTCCTTTTCATGACCAGGGTCGGAGCTAGAAGAGTGGAAGGTGGTTCATTTGAACCTCTTTCACAAGAAAATATATAAGGTCAATTTTTTTTTATGTATTATAGTAGATGTTGAACCCCTTTGGTAAAAATCCTGCTTCCACCGCTACTCACAACAAGTGGATGAAAAATAGATGGATGAAGAGAAAGTGAATATTACTTGTCTTTTCTAAGCTTGAACGCAATCCTAGTCTCATCAAGGTTGAAACCAGGCCATCCCTCTAAATGTTCATAAATTGCATAAGAATAGAAGCCTGAGGAACCCTTAAGCATTATAAACCTGAACATCATCCTTCTGATTAGTCATCAAGTACAGTCTCTTTTTCTCTTTTCTAGGTAAAAAAATGCAAACAAATCTTTATAGAAGGAAAAAACCCAGCCTTTTGTCTATGTTCAGGGGAATAAGCTCGTCCTGAAGCGACACATCCCATGTCCTCGAGAAGGACAGCTCTATTTGATCATCTGTTTCCAATATGACCTTATAGGTTGTGCATATGAGCCTACATTATTATTAAAGTGACACAATTTATTGCTCAAAATAATTTGGTTTGACAAAAAAAAATTACTTTTTGTTTGAGGTTCTTTGTCTATATATACCTTTCAAATGTTCCAGTAGTCCCTGTAGTTCCTGTCGAGCTCCAGACGACGTCCCAGTATCTAGAGAAACATTACGCATTGTCACATTCATATCATTTCACAAGGAGAACTTGTAGTTGATTCATTTTCACGATTAAAAAAAAGTGAAGTATCTGATCTTTGTTTTTTCAAACACATGTATTTGACTTATATAGCGGTTGTTTTATTTCATTATAGTAAACTTGAGCTAAGGAAATGGCAGATGGAGTTACCCTCTGTTTGTTTCATCATTTAGAACCTCAAGCAAATTGTCGACGCCATTGTATGTGATTCCAGTTACAATGCCATCCGGTACTGATAAAGTCACTTGCAGAATACCATTGTCCATGACCACCTGAAGAATTGTATCACAAAAATCCACATTTTCTTAACCAATATTTTAAACATAAACAATTAAAAAACATAAAAAATAAAAGAAATGAAAAAGAAAAACGAGTTGCTGCAGATCATATGTACAAATCTAGAGGAGCTGCCAAAGCATGTTTCTTGTCATCACCGGTTGCCGAGAATTGTTCACTAATCTGGAAGCTCTTTTTTCTTTTCGTTTCTTTTTAATTTCTTGTTTTGTAGTAATTGTTTGTTAGACAATACAACACGTGAAAAAAAGTAATTACTTTATTATTGTAAAAATAATTACACCAAGGCTTGAACACTATAACTTGATCACAATATACACCAAGTTCTTACTCTTTTATTTTTACCAACACTTGACAGTTGACACTACACTTAAGCTTACACACACTTTAGACTCACTTGGACACTTTTTGGATGCACACTTGGGACTTACATCCTTAAAGGACCCAAGGTCCCTATATATACATGATCAATGTTGGTTCATCAACCAACTTTACATTGCTAGAAGATTCTAGCTATAACATCATAATGGGCTTGGCCAAACATGGTGAATAACTAGGACATTGACTTTAGAATTTTCTAGCAATTATTTTCCTATGTATTTCTTGAATCTTTACCACATTTCTAGATAATTATATAACTTAATTTAGAATGTTCTACTAATGAGAGAGGCGATGGTGATTTTAACATTGTTTATGTTTAAAATATAGGTTATGACAACGTGAAACTTTTTATTCATGTGGCATGTGGACAGTGACAAAATGATAATGTGACGATTACATGTCATTTTCCGGCATCGAAAATTTAAACAACTAACATATAATTTAGTGACTTTACTGTCACGAGAATTAATCTGACTTAAGTGTTATAGATAGTTAGTTTCGTGACTTTCCTATTGCAAAAAATAGTTTCGTGATTTTAGTATTACAAAGAGTAAGTTTAGTGATCATCGTTGATATTAACCCGCACATAGCCATATATAAGGAAAAAACAAATATCCAGCAAAATGATATAGTTGATGAATAAATTACATTGTGATCATCGGGAAGGTGTAGCTGTACTCCGGGAGCAGTCATTGATCTTAGCTTATTTTTTCAGCGTCTTCTTAATTACTGCAAAAAATTTATAAATTTATTCACTTTATTCCCCAAGAAATTGAAGTCGTAAAAGTATGATATATAAAAAGAAGATACAAGAAAGATTATTGACCTCTTCTTGCAGTTTGGCAGAAGCAGTAAGTATGCAAGGTATTAATATGCATATGTTTGAATCAACACTTTCCTTGAAATGTAAATGTAAAGAAAAGCAAGCTTATGTTGATGTATATTGCAGAAAATTGTAAATCACTTAGCTTACTCGTCAACACTGGTTTGGTACAATTACACATATTTTTTAGCGTGTAAGAGTTGCCAAGCTGAAGTATACTAACTGATCATGAAATCATGATGACTAATGTGTGGGACAATAGTGGGAATTTCAGAATACTAGTTAATTTACTTTCATATGGACATGCTTAAAGATTTTTTGTAGTACTCAATCAAAAGGAAAACTTAATTTCAAGCTAGCTTGATTTCAGAATATTGAATAATGTCATGCTGACAAGACACCCCATGATGGAGGGTGGGCCGATGATGGTGGGTTGAAGAGAAGGATTGACAGATTTCTAGGTTGACAAGCTTTTAAAAAAGTATATATGACACCTCAGACGAATCCCACAATGAAATGAGAGAGGAAAATGAAGAGTTTTATAAGATATAACACAATTCACGTGGTATGTGAGCTTTTTGGCTCGATGATAACGTGGCTCATAGGACAAATATGTGAGGTCTGTTGGGCCAAACATACAATATGTATCTTCAATTAGGGTGACATGTAATCCACTACTTAGTTAAACTATCTCTAGAAGAAATTTATGTATTGATGCCCGTATTTGAAGATATTGTTACAAATATCTCATTTTTACCGTTTAAAATAAAATTCTTCTAGAGACATTAGTAAGACCATTGCCTAGTAAATAGCTAGATAAAAGTGGAACAAAATTGTAAAGTTGAGAATAATTAAGGTCGCAAAGAATTGCATGTGATATTGTGTTGTTTAGTATGCTCGTTAAACCTCAAGTTCTATTCACGAACATTTCAAGAATATATGCGGTAGTTACAAGGGCTTGTGCAGATACAATGATTCTTGCATAGAATTGCAAAATAATCAATCTCAGTATCCAAGCGACTCTGTTTCCAATTTCTACCTAACTTTTTATCCAATTTATATTTGGATGAGAAATTAAGTACTACTGTTTAAGGCAGAGGCGGATCTAGAGGATCAGTTACGATTTACGAGTTCACATGAACCTAGTAACTTTTACTCAGACCTTAAATATATTAAAGAATTCACTAAATATCAGTAAATATATGTATGTGGATGCAATTTATTATTGTAAAGTTAACTTGAAGTTGTCGTATATAGATGGTACAATTGTATAATAACACCTATCATTTGACTTGTTATTTTAATTGGTTTTAATAAATTGAATAAGCTACAACAACAACAACATACCCAGTGAAGTCCCACAGCGTGAGTCTGGGGAGAGTAGAGTGTACGCAGCTCTACCTTGGTAGGTAGAGCGGCTGTTTCCGAGAGATCCTCAGCTCAAGACAAAGCATAAGCACAAGCAAAGTAAGAGAAACGGCCAGACCCAGACATCTTAATTGCAGATGCAAGTTGCATAAGTAATTGGAACAGTTTTACATCTGAACAAAACGTGGAATTTTATTACTTCTCAAAACCAGAAGTTTATGCTAACCTGGTAATACAAATCAAACAGTTAACAATTACTACCGTATTTACTTATGAATTTGATTTATTTGAGCACTGTACAAAAAGGGGAACCCTGAACATTGCTTAGGTTGGTGGAGCTTCGAGACGAATATAGTCATACATAATCCCCTGGAAAGGACTTTGGTTTCTTGGTTGGCCTAAGTAAATGGTGTTGTCCCCTTGTACTAGAAGATTTCCCTGTATGTCAATGTTGTACAGCCAATATAATCCATGAATTCCATGCCTAGCAATTGAGTTATCTCTTCCAATCAATCCGGTTGTAAATATAGGCCGATTTGTGCTCGGGTTATTCACCCGAACCTGCAAGTACAAGAATATAGTAGTATATCAGTGCAATGTAAGAGACTATCTGGTCTGGATTCTGATCAGAAAATATTAGATAATGGACTACAAATTACTCAATTTCATTAAGACTAGTTAGTTATTTGCCAAATGCGATTTTTATACACCAATCAAAGACTAATAGCCATTTTGACCAAGCTTCTAAGACGCTAAAGATGTTTTCTTTAAATGCTTCTTTTAAAAAGTTGAGGTGTTTGGTCAAACTTTTAGGAATTTTTTTTTAGTGTTTTTGAGTAGTAGCTAATATTGTTTTTCATAAAATGAGAAAAATAGTTTTTCCCGGAAGCACTTTTGGGACCTTGACAAAGTAATTTTTAAATTGATTAGCCAAACACAAACTGCGGCTCTCCAAAAATTCTTTTTCGAAAAGCACTTCTCAAAATAAGCATATTTTAGAAGCTTGGCCAAACAGACTATAATTCTGGTTGTAGAAGCGCTTTTCTGATTAATAAGTTCATTAATATAATTCAAACCAAATAGGAGAGATCTAAGTTTACATCAATAGGGATCAGTGTACCTGCACTTCAGCTAAAGTTGCAGATGCAATTGCAATGCGCAATTTATATATTCCTCCTTGATTGACTGCATCAAGTTTAAATCTGATTTGCCACGTTGTTCCTTGATATGTGCCATCCTCTTTTCTCCTACAAAGAAAAAACTTTATCAGCAATAATATGTTTGTATGACACTCTTTTGAAACGTCGTAATATATTTGATAGTGAAGTATTAAAATGTCCGGATAAATGTTGGTGAAAAACAAAGAATTTAACATAGTATTTCAGTATTCAACTCATCAGATTGCTGAATAGCTTACCTTGGAACCTGAGCATAAAACCAATCTTTTCTATAGTCACTTTCTCCGGCTACATACACAAGGTCATCATTGGGATATAACTCGGCGTACCTTTCCCACAATCCATATTGCCTAAACCTGCCATTCAAAGACAATAACGAAAACTGGACATGTGATGAAATTTGAGAAAGAAGGGAAATGTATTAACTATGTGGAGTTAACTTATCATTCCTTATTCTACTCTAGAGGAACCAAAAAATAAGTCCTATACATAAAGGTAGGTTACTAACTTGTCAGGATGATCGACAAAAAGCTTGTTGATAAATTTTGGGTTGGGGTCAGGAACAAAAAATTCTGCAGCAGTACGATCAGGAATGCCTATTTCCCATAATGTGGGGCCATCCCTTGGAGGCTGATATACGATCTCGTCCACATCAATATTACAAGCTGTTTCCATGTATCACACTATCCATGAGATTCAGAGCATTTTAGTTAAGGAATAGGAGTTGAGTTGAAAAGTAAACATGGAGTCAAGACCTGGAGTTACTGAAATGGGAATCTCATATAGATAGTCCCCAATGAATCCAGGTACCCATGCATAAAGATTGTAGTCTCCGGGCCGTATATTGTTTATGAAGAAGTATCCATTGTTGTCAGATTTAGCCCAATATTGGTAGTCCTGAAACAGAAAACACAAAGACTTAACTCTTTTATTTTCCAATTTTCAAGTTAGCTAAATCATTTACACCGAAATGCTATGTCAAATAGAGCTTCCAACTTTAGGACAGGATTTGTCAGCTTGTTCTTTGATCTTAAAAATCAAGTTCACATTTACTTGTTTTAAATTTTCAAGAAGAGAGGAAAAACAGAAAATCTATATAAAAGGAGCAACCCGGTGCACGAAGCATCCGTGTTAGCAGGGTCCAGGGAAGGGCTGCACCCCAAGGGGTGTGATGTAAACAACCTTTCCGTTGCTTCCACGGCTCGAACCCGTGACCTATAGGTCACATGGACAGAAAATCTATACACATAAACAGAATTTTCGACGTATATCTGGGAGAGCTATACTGTAAGTCCTGCTTTTTTTTTATGCAATTATTTTGAAACATGTTTGATTTGTTGATAAATGATTAGGTTAGAAAAAATGACCTTGCATTCTCTTTGCCAGGAACCAACTTCTCCTGGTGGAGCAAGCCCAACATAAGCGCCATTTGCTGGTATACGATCATCACTAATGTACCTGTCAAAAGTAGTTAAGAAGCTTCAGCAAACCATATTAAATTTTAACTTGAATACAATGTTTAAGGACAGCATTACGTCCTTACTTGTCTTGAACCAAAAGTCTACCACTAACATTGCCTCTTTGATCTGCTGATGGAAAATCTTCTGATACTGGAAAACTGTAAGGCCAGCTTTGAACTTCATACTGCATCTACATCAGTAGCGGATATAAGAAATATGCATTCATGCACACACAAAAATTGGAGTAAATTTCAAATCCTTTCTCTATTAAACCTGTATCTTGGCATCATCCCATAGAGTAACAGGATCTTCCCCTTGCATAACAGAATTAACATATATAAAAACGGGACCAAAAACTTTCTTCCAGGCTTCGCCTTGAGCAAAATTTGGAGTTAGATCATCCCCAGCATAATGAGCGCTTAGAAACATCTGACAATATCACAACCTTTAAATGACTAAATGTATAACCGCGGAAAAGTATCCTATTGTTGTGAGCATAATGAGCGCTTAGAAACATCTGAGAATATCACAAATTTTAAATGACTAAATGTATAACCGCGTAAAAGTATCCTATTGTTGTGAATATGTCCATCTTGTTGAATATGTTCATGGTAAAAGTAATGAGTTAGAATAAAGCTCTTACAGCTAGGGTAGTTGGACCGACGTGGGAAGTGAGGTTCTGTTTGACAGGTCCACCAGCTCGAAATTCATTACTCGGAGTAATTTGCCAGAATCCCACAGGTGGGTCCATAGATATCCAGCCGTGGACCTTGTTGTCTTTATTATCACATGAATACTGGTATTTATCATCGACCTGTGTGCATGGGATGAATCAAAGCACTAACCATATCTCTATAACAATTCAACACGAGTTACTGGTAAAATGTTTTCAACTAATACATTAATATCATCCGATTGATGAATCGATGTTCCTCAAGTGATCAGCTATTTAGTCAAGTAACAATGGGTTGATAATAAACACAAAATGTTAGAAGTATGGTTTAAAAAATGGGCTTTTCTCATTTATGGCCGGTCGGCAGAAATTATAGCCAAAATATACAAAACATTTACACTGATTAAGTATATTATGTATATTCATAATTAATATACCAAACCTATACATTTGCTAGCTATTATTTTTTTGAACGGTCCAAAAATGTAATCATCCCTCAAAAAATTGTATCCAGATCTTTATGTGGATATCATTTTCTAGCGAAGTTGAAGAAACCAAACAATCAGAAAAACCAGAGTTTACCTCTCCTCTTAACTCAGGCTCCACAGGATTGTTCAATAGGACTGCTTCTGCATAGGCAAGGCGTTGGCATCTTGCAGGCATTCGGTCATCTGGTAGAGGCATGAATCTTTGCCTATTGTCTGCCATAGCCATGTAGTGAAACCTATCCAGTGAAAGTACCAAAATTATCACAAAGTTGTGACTACAGAGCTGATAAATATTTGACATATGGACAAAGAGCAATTGACCTCTAACTAAGCGAGATTGTATTGATTATGTCTTAAAAATGACATTTATCTAAGGTCCTAGACCAGGGCATCTGGTTTTGAACATACAACTAATTCTTTTTTTATTTTTGTGTCCGAGCCAGCTTGTGCACACCTCAACTAATTCCAGGAGTACCTGCTACCTCCTACTAGACAGGTACCGGATAACTCTGCCCACCGACCACAAAGGCTAGGACAGATTGAAAGAAATCACCTAGTGTTTTTGCCTCTGGTGACATACAACTAGTTCTTCTTACCAACCACTAAATAAGCTTAAGGGTAGAAAAAGGAGGAAAAGTTCTTCTTACTTATCTTTCCGGAGCTTGAATGCTATTCTAGTTTCACCGAGGCTGAAAGCAGGCCATTCAGGTGAACCAATGTGCTCATAAATAGCATAAGAGTAGAAACCGGAGCAGCCACGGAGCAAAATAAACCTGTTACACCATCATTAGTTTTATTAACACAATAATATAAGTGATGCAACATTAACAGTATGCACATTATTCTCATTTAAGATCATATGAAATATATAGGAAGGAGAACCTTTTGTCAATATTCAGCGGAACAAGTTTTCCTTGGAGGGAGGGATCCCATGGTCGTGAAAATGATATCTCTACTTGGTCGTCTGTCTCCTTTATAACGTTGAAATTTGTACCCTTGATCCTACGGTAATTGGTGATGTTTTTGCTTAAAATTAGCCAGATTTTCATTGATCAATTGTAAGTAGGTAACAATATAGAAAACCATACACTTCAAATACTCCCGTTCTTCCCCCATCGGGAGAATTCCAGACAACGTCCCAGTACCTGATATTACATTCATAGCTTAAGGTCACCAGTTCTGTATCATAAAGAAAAACATGCATACATATATACTGGAAAAAAACCCCTTATCCTTACAATCTAAAAATGTAATGTACTTGTTTCAGATGTGGTAGCTTGTTTTATGTCCTAATTTCTAAAGCTTTTGTTAATTCTCTTTGCACTTATTTAAACACAATTACATTTTCATGAGCTCAACCTAAGGAATATGCAAGAAACATGTAAACTGAAGCCAATTACCCTCTATTGGATTCATCGTTAAGGCCTTCAAGTAGATTATCAATGTTATTATAGCGTATTCCAGTGACAATTCCCTCTGGATTTGATAACGTGACTTGGACTAGGCCATTATCCATCATCACCTGCAAATGTTTAATGTTGTAACGAATCTATCTGTGTAGAGGAAACTTCATCATAAAGGTAACCACTATCTATTTTCTTTCATCTGTGTTCATAATGTGCAAACATTCACACATCCTTATTCATCTTTATATAGCATAATAAAAATGGGCGAAAACTGATACACAAGGGATATAATAGCGCCGTACAAAGATATAAAAGAAAAACAATCCTGGAAATGAAACATGAGGAACAAACATGTTAACTATACATTGTATTAAGATATCATTTTCATATTTCTGTTTTTTCTTTTTCTTCCAAAAAATTAAGGTAAGAGACAGTTCTAATGCTTGATACCAAGACAAAAGCAATGTAACAACTTCGCCAATTCAAGAATAATTAAGGGTGTGTTTGGTATGACGGAAAATGTTTTCCTACAAAATTGGTAAGGTCTGCATAGACTCTACCCTCCCTATACCCCACATTGTGGAATTTCATTGGGTATGTTGTTGTTGAGAAGTAAGCAAAAATATTTTCTGAAAAAATATTTATATACAATCTAGCCAAACACTATGGGGGTGAGTATGGGGTAAGGGTGTGATGGACGGTGGGGATGGGGTGAGGGTGGTGAGGTGTATTGGAGGATTATGGAATGCCATTTATGAAATTTGTTTACCCTACTTCTAATATGGAAGTCATTTTTCACATTTTTAAGGAACTTGTTTTCCTAGAGAAAATATTTTCTAAAAATTCTTACCAACCAAACACGAGAAAATTGGAAAATATTAATAAATATATAGATATTTCAACTGTTCCTTGCTCCTTACATGGCGATCTTGAATGTACAATCTCACTCCAATCGGGGACATTGTTCCAGGACCTCCACTATGACAACAAGCTCCTGTAAGATACAAAAAAAAGGAGAAAGAATGTCAAGTTGGCTCATTGTGGTGCAGTTTATCCAAGTACAAATTTGCAAGGCTAACTAGCAAAGGCGGATCTAGGGCAAGTTCCGTGGATTCAATTGAACTCATTACTTTCGATTCAAGTTATGTATGCATATGCCAATTTTTTTTTAAAGTACATGTGATATAATAAAATCACAAGGAGTCTTAGAGCAACGGTAAAATTGTCAACGCGTAAACTATACATCACGAGTCTGAGTCATCAAATCAGCCTACATCACACCCTTGGGTGCGGCCATTCCCTGGATCCTGCATGAATGCGGGATGTTTCATGCACCGGACTACAATTTTTTAATAGTAAAATCACACTCATCCTAAGACCACTGATTCTAGGTCCTGAATTCGTCCTCTGTTGACTAGGATAAAATCACAAGATCACTAATTCTAGATCCTGAATTCGTTCTCTCCTGACTATGTGACAAGCTAGAAAATATTGTTAAGAAGAAACCTGTTCTCCTTGTATTACTAACCAATTTGCAGTTAATTTTGGTGGTAGGAGTAGAGATATACAAATTAGATCAAGCTGTAGCACACATATATATAACAATATCCTTTTTTGTAATTAGACTTAACTTTAAGTACATGGAAAGAAATTCTTTTTATTTTCGTGGCTTTAGCTTTAATAATCCACTTTAGCTATTGCTCCACTATCGTTTGGTGAAATTAGAAATAGCTTGGAAGTAAAGACGCCCAATTGATGTATCATGGGTATATGCGTTATGTTCATTTATTTTTCAAGTTATATGCTTTTAAGTTATCTTTAATATGTTTGCATTAAATTGAAGTTTGTAAATTGTGACAATTTGAACTGACATTCTCCCTCATAGAGATGAGAAAGAATAAAATATGGTGTTAATAGGAAAGAAATGGGAGGGCCAGATGAAAATCGAGTATTCAATTTTAATCTTCTTTTTATGTTAAATTAATAGGAAAAAGTTATCGCCAGGAAAAATAGCGTCAAGAATAGTAGTGAACAAGTGATAATAAAACTAGAAAGCTAGTCAAATTTAAGCGGGTAGAGATATACTATGTGTCAACTAAAAAGCATTTTTATACCTAGAAAGTAGCTAGATCTCGTCCATCTTTATTACTCTCTCACTCACCCACACAGTTTTTCTTCTCTCTACCCCCAAATAAAGTCTTCCACATGTGATGTTTTTTAATTGTTTCCTTGATTAAATCATCAATCTTATTCTATTGCATTAGCTATAGAGTTAATATTAACTTACATTCAATTACCCTTAACAGACCCTTCCAACACCCTTCATCATACGTATAGATAAAATTTTATATTTTTCAACATTAATTAAGTTATCATTTAAAGTTAAAAATAAATATTTACCCTTCATTTTTTGTCATCACTTTATGAGTTTAATATATTTTTTGATTATTGTGCAAGATATCAAAATAAATAAAAGATAAATAATAAAACAAGAGAAATGAAAATTGAAAAACGTCATATATGACAAATTTTGTGGGGTGGGGGTGGATGTATGGGAGGATGAAGTAGAGAAGAAAAAAATGAGATGAATAAAGGTGACACTATGTGAATTGTGTCTGTAAGAGAGTGATAGAAATGGATGAGATTTGCCCCCAGGGCACATGCGAGTTGGTGTGTGGCAAGGTGATTGGGGTACAATCACTCCGACGTCGCGGGTTCGAATCCGTGTGGTGACAGTCTTTGCTGAAATATTGCAAGGGTTGTTGATGGATTCGTGTCCCGTTGGTCCTCTCCCTTGCAGGGCTGCCACTCGCGCATATCCCTCGATTTACATCCCACCTGGCCAAGAGGCCTCTGGTACAGGTGGGGGGATTTCGCCTTCGGGACTTTCCCCTTCACAAAGAAATGGATGAGATTTAGCTACTTTCCAGATATAGGAGCATTTTTTTTAGCTGACACATAATATGCTATTTTATTTTTATTGTGAATTTGATTACCTCACTCTATAAAGAGAATTAAAGAATTTTCACTGCTATTTTTGATATTATTGACACCATTTTCTTGGCGTCAAACCTCATCCTAAATAATAACATTTTAAGCTAAGCGTAAAGATCACATTATAGAAGGTTGTTCTAGCAAGTCTAGGACAAAGCAAAGTATAATGTGACTTTCAAGATAAATGTAACTGATTTAATTCTACTTATTTACTATTTTGACACTCAATGTGGGTCGGTCAATACAATTAGGATGGGGCCTAACTTTTCAATGGACTAAACAACGGCTGGCCTAATGAGCTATTGCTCTTGGCCTAACTTGGGCCAGAATGTCAATGGCCCATTTTCATTTTTATCATTTTAAATAGGAAAACTTACGTAAATGTAGCCTTCGAGCAACTAGTTTATCAACATGAACGAAGTATACACTATCTATATACTTCGGTTGTATATGTTGTATATAGATATGTATAGTACATATACATTTAGTATAATGTATACACTTCGATTGTATATGTTGTGTATGTATAGTATAAGTATATTTAGTATATACACTATCTATATACTGTGTACATATTTTGTAAACTAGATGACTCAATGGTATTTAACTGTAATTTTTCCTTTTAAATAATCTCAAATACAAAAGTAGAATGAATTTCCTGTCAACCCCAAAATGACAAAAAAAAAGAGTCAAATTTCACCTTATAAATGAACGGGCACAATGCTTTTCGAAAATATTGAGTAATTATTTGTATTCGGTTAATCAATTTAAAAAGTTTTTTTACCAATATTAAAACAATGATTTTTGCCTGACCGAACGTTAAAAGAAGTGTTTCTAAAAAAAATCTGAGGAGAAACTATTTTTCTTCAACTTATAGTACTACTTAAAAATATTTTTTCTTAAAATTTGAAAAAAAAAGTATTTTTTACTTTCAAAAGCTTGGCTAAAATAAATTAGAAATACTTCCATTTGTGGCCACTGACTAGACAAATGTAATAAACACCTCCTAATATATGGGGACACGTGTGACTACGTAGAATGCCGTACCTGTTTTTCCAGCGCTCGCGCATAAGCATTTAATCATGCGTTTGAAACGACGCCCATAACCCATTGTGCAATTGTGTAGGCAAAGTAGCTTTGCTGTCCCCGTCCAATCTTAGCCGTCCATTTCAATCACGCGCCACCAACTTCCGCCGTTTTGCCGCCAACCTCAGTTAAACAGTTGAATCGCCGCACATAATCAAGTTTATGCCTTAAGCGTCAAATAAAATCTGGATATTCAGCAAAAAAAATTTATTTTATTTTATTTTCCTTTCTGATCCTCTAATATCACAAAGATAATACGCGTATTTGTTTAATGGGAAATCTGTGTTTTTATTAAACGCAGGATTTAACAAATAAAATCATCAACGTATTGGAACTTTCTTTCGGAAAAAAATAATATTGAACAGAGAATTTTGGAGTTGGTTACTGCTGTGAACTTCAAAATGAACGGGCGGACAGGAATATACATTTCATTTTAATAGTGTCTCTTTCCTTTCTTTTGCTTTGTGGTTGTTAGTATTACTAGTATTATTTTAGGAGTTGATATTTAACAAATATTATTTGTTATACTTATTGTTGTCGAATATCAAATATAAAGAACCGGAAAAAAGTAGTACTACTAACTTTTTTGGAGCAATACACATGGCATGAGAAGTTTCTAAACTGTTTGGAAGGGAAAATGGTAATGAGTAAAACTTGCGTGATATGTGTATACATAAAATTCTCTTATTAACTATAGTTTGATTTATATATATTTTAACCTTAATAATTGAATCATGATAAACTAATATAACTACACACGGTATGAATAAATTTTTGTATTGCAATTACTTTGTGCACAAGCTGATTGCGGACCCGTGAATTGAAGCCTGCCTCTTGAGACATATTTGCACGATTGTCTCGTGAAATATTATTATAGGTTTGTTGAAGCCGCCTAAGTTGTTGGCGGTTGGGCCCCTCAATAGAGGTGGGAGGGGAAACAAATACACGTTCGGTCTCAAAATATTTATCATATTTTTCCTTTTAAAATTCAATTTAACTAAATTTTAAAATTAAATTAAATTAAATTATATTAATATAATATAATATTTTAAAATTAAAATTAGATATTCAAAATCTATATAAAAAGTACTATAAATTATAATTCTTTTCATATAAATATGATAAAAAATATAACTTAAAAATTGATCAAAGTTTATTTAGTTTAACTTTTAAAAAGCGTAATGTCAAGTATTTTTGGACATAGGAGTAGAATTCATGACCCTAAGCATTTTGGATACGTTAAGTCAGTATATGTCACACAAGTATATCTGCAAGTCCGAAGTTGCAAAAGATATCCAATTTATGATGTTTATTATTCCACAAAACAGAGCTCAGTATAGAGCCATTTAACATTAGTCATCAAGGAATAATATTTTGATACAAACACCATTGATTCAATAAGAATTGCTTCCACTTTATGATGGACCGAAATTTTCAAGAGGGCAGTCACATTATTTTCACTACCACTAAGGATACAATATGGTCAACTTCCACTTTACATAACACCCGTAACACCAGTTCAACTCATCTCATAAGAAATGGATTCACCTATTAACTACTTGTACAGACGGAATTCTTAGGCATATAGTTATTACATATAGTAAGAAATTCTAGTGATTTGAGGTATCAGTGGATGGATGAAGGGCAAAGCCTGCCGAGAGCATCTTCAATATTAGTGAACTCAAGTATTCTAGACTTTCCTCTGGAAAAGAAGTGAGCCTAATAAAACAGAAATGCCTGTTATCGCGATTGTAAATAGAAGCCGATTTTTGGAGAACTCTTGTGGCTGCCCTCTTGGAGGACCACGATCTCTTTCAGCTGCGTGCGTATTCCTTCAGAGAAACCAAAGAGAAAAGAAATGAAAAATAAATACCAGAACACTTGACATGCAACAGATAAGTTATGGTACTGAAAGTTCAATTAGGCGTTCAGGATCTGGTTCCAATTTACGTGTTTGAGAGAAAATGATGGAAATTCACTTCAACAAATGAACTGCAAACAGATTTCACTATAGTGATCAAATATGAAACAGACCACATGCTCAGGCCTTGTAACTTTGAGTCTATGCATTTTCATTCTAAAGATGATATAACTTTCCGCGTACACCATTTCATAATTTCACAACTGCTTGTTTCCATATTCACTATTTTTACACTAAACATCAGGTTCTTGTTTAATATACTACTAAGACTTGTGACAAAGATTCTGAAGCCCCTATGTCTCAAACTTGAATTCTGAATACACAGACATTGTCATGCTTGAGAGTGCAGTCTCTAAACATGTGAGCCATCTTCGGTATACGAAGGAAACAGAAAGACTTTCTCCTGATAGGTTCATCAGGTATTTAAAGAGAGGTTAAGACTGATTAAGGGTCAAAACCATTTAGCTTGCTGATTTTATGGGGCTTTGGCTGGTTAAATTGCACATATGCTGACCAAATTATGTTTTATTTCAATGCCATGGATCAATTTAAGGGCCATCCACATACTAACAAAGGTTGAGAGAGTTAATTGAGAGTTGAAATACGGCAATGGGTGATGATGCCATGGAATATATTGGAAAAAGAATTACCAGTTTAACATTGGGTAGCTGGAAAAAAAACAAACACTTCCTTAATCAACATAGAGAAGAAAGATGAATGACTGATATCACAGAAGAAGATGATTTTTTTACTAATCAGAAAGAGAAAATGTAAGAAAATGCAAGCTATGGATACTTTGGAGTCTGTCTTTACGTGGACGGTTAAGTAAAAAAAGTCTATAATTTTTTTATCTTCTGTCATTAACCTTGTTGCATCAGGGATGAGAACTAAAGAAAAAAACATCTTAAAGGCCCTTGTTCTGTCCATTCTAGATTTTACCAGAAAATATTATTTGCATGCTTGTGTCTGTTAAGGACAAATAACGATTTCCATTTATATTTGCATAGTTCAATAGCAACATATCCAAATTTCCTTCTTGATTCCATCCACGTACTGTGGTCTTAGGGGATTCGATCAAAATCGATTCCATGGTGGTGTGCCTTACGAAGTTATTTCCTGGCAAGTCAAAATTTGTCATGACCACACATCATGATGCATCTAGTCTGTTCCTTATAATTTGCTTTACTATAATCTATTCCTTTTCGCTTGTAGGAGTTAACTCCTCACTAATCACTATACCAGAAGATTGACATACTGGTTGTTGTACCAATCAGAGAGGAAAATAAGACATTAAGATGCCAGAAGAGGCACATTGAGGCAAAAAAATAAAAAAAACAGACAATAAGAATGTGAGGAATAGCATGTTTCCAATGGGAGCGGAACTTGATCTAAAGAATAATGCTAACAGTTGGATCTAATATATCTATATATTAAAAGACCTCGATGAGAGAATATTTGCTAAAAGCCAATTAAACAATTACTTTGTCCTTAATACCTGGAAGATTCTGCAACATTACTTATGATTCCATTGCATCTACTCTCATGAACATCTCTTTCTTGGAGTCTAATATATCTGCTACAAAGATGACATAATTCTGTTCGGTTCCCACATACTTCCTGATCAAGGCAGTGTAAATATCAGACCAAAGACCAAGATGCTAAAATCCAATCACCCCCGAAGATAGAAAACATAAAAAGATGTCAGATCTTTGAAAATTCTTATTACCTGATGGTCAAATAAATCAATCGCAGGCAAAGGAAACTCGCAATAATCGCATGTCACAATCCTTTTTGGGCAATTTTCACCTTTATGAACAGCTAGAATCTCACGTTGCATTGTCTCGCTACACAAAGAACAGGCAACCTAAAAATAAACAAGCACAGTAATAACATCAAATAGGTATTTGGCCTATGGAGTTACCATCTAAACTACAAAAAAGAGGGAACGGAATATTATTCCCTGCCCCACGGCAACCCCACCCCGCTCTCTCAATAAGAAATGAGAGGAGAAAGGTGAGAAAACATTTAATCAATATCTTCTATATATGTAGATCCTTGAGAAGAAAGAAAAGCTTTAACCTAAATGTACTCTTAAAGATGGTGGTCCTAGTCAATATCCCTATTACTTATCCATTGTTGAAGAAAAATTTACGTATCTATTGGTAATTCTTGAAAAGAAAAGGCACGAGCCAAAACATCTTGGGTTCTCTAAAGCCTTACTACCTCTTGTTTGCTCGATAGTTGCTAGCAGTCTGTTCTTAAAGCAAAATTTTAAAAGATATATTCAGCTAAAACTTCCCCACTCATGGGATAGGGTTTGTTGTTGTATATTCAGCTAAAAGTTAAAACTAACAACACTTGTTGTAAGCAAGAAGACAACAAAATAATACTTGCTCGTTCCTCTGCAGGCCTTACTACCTCTAAATTGTGTGATAGATCTTAGCAGTCTATTCTTAGAACAAATTTCCAAACAATATATTCAACTAGTTAAGACTTAACTTCAGTTGTTGTAAGCACCAAGACAACAAAATAATACGTGCTATGCAGGCTTAGCACTGTAAACTATTAACAGTTTCAGTAAGTTTCATATAAGCCCACTATGAGGAATCATCTTGGTTTCAGCGACGTCAGATCATTCCAAAGCTTGAGATTTTGCTGGGGGTAGGGGTTGCTCAAGTGTTCAATTGCAAACCCCTACCTGTTCATGTTGTTTATCACTAATCAAAACCTCCTAAATCGTTTATAAAAAGTTCTAGAATGGATCACATGCAGCAACTTTCACGTCTTTTCTTTATACAAAGAATTCAGTTGCAAAGACCATCACCAAAGCTTATATTTAGAAGACCAATATACACTAAACAAAAATGAAAAAGTCCCAAAGAAACCTATCTATACTCAGTTGATTATAGAAACAGCAATTGAAATCAACAGGCTAATGCACTTTTTGATTTATTTTGATGAACAGGCCAATGCACATAGATGACTTGAAAAACTATGATTAATTAAGGTAAGACTATTGAGCAGAGGAAGATCCCACTCATCGAGCTTGTTTTTCCAGTCTGTTTCAGTGAAGACTTTTATAGACCCTCTAATGCCATTCCAACTTGAAACTCAACTATGTGAGGACATGTGGTGCATGAAAAATAGTGAGTTCTACATCACCTAAAGAGCAAATACTTATTATCCCCATCTTCAAATTCGTTCTCATGAAATTACACCATGAAGTAGATACTTCTTACATATATTTTTTGCGAAAGGGATACTTCCAACTTATAGGATTATACTACTGATGCCAATGGGAACGAGATGGTGAAACATGTGGGCTAATGCTAGATACATCTATTCATGTTTATAAACAAATTTTTCTAGTTGTATTATTCTTTTTTTTTTTCAAGTTGTATAGTTTCATTATTGTAATTGCAAAAAAAAAAAAAAAAAAACATGACAGGGTAAAAACCCTTGCTCTAAATCCATATAAATTTATAATCAAGAAATCCCTAAGGGCCAGCTGGCTCACACTTCAAAGCTCAGTTGATAATTGCCCCGCCACTCTACCCTTCTCTACTTAAGACCAGGAATTAGTTTGTGACACGATTAGAATTTCTGCCGTGCACTTAACCTATACATTGTGCGTTGTGCTCTTACCACCAAAGCAAAGCCCGGGGGGGGGGGGGGGGGGGGGGATTATTGATGTAGGAATAAACATACATATAAAAAGAGAACCTACATTAATGCATGTTTATGTACAAATGCATTCTAAACAGTATGTACATGATGATCAGCAAATGGATTGTACGTGAACTAATGAAGGAAGACAGGAAGACATCTATCTTCAAATGAGTAACATCTATTGGGACCACAAAATACAGTCATATTCCTAGTTTGCACTCCTTGCACCAAAAAATCCAGAATAAGTAAGATAACAAGAAAATACCCTTTTTCCTATAGTAGGACTACTACCCAATCCCATCACTCACGAAGAGTAAAAGAGGCCAAACAAATAAGACTTACCGGAGCATGAGTGCTCAAGAAATGTTCCTCTGCAAATTTTTTAGGAACCATATCCTCACAGATTTTACATTTTTCAAGATTCCGAGAGCAGTGAGCAAAATGAAGATCGATAATGGTGGAAGGAATTGCTCTGTCACTGTAAATATCGCCATTCAAATTAGCAGGTGATGAATGCCGCAATGTCAGAAGTAAACAGAAGGATCAACAGTCAAATAACCAGAACATAAAACAAGTATGATGCTAGTAGCCATGCATATTTGGCAATATTGCCAGACAACTATACTTATAAAGATCCTTGTCCAAATAATTTTACACTGATCTCCACAACAACATACCCAGTGAAATCTCACAAAGTGAGGTTTGGGGAGGGAGTGTACGCACCCCTACCTTGGTAGGTAGGGAGGCTGTTTCCAGTAGACCCTCGGCACAAGAACAAGCAATTCAAAGCAGTATAAAAAGCCCTATAGAAAGCATGACAACGCTGACTGGAAAAAAAAGAGTCGTAACTACCACAACATAATACGATAATCAAAGTACAAGAAACAATAAATAGTAACAGAAATCGAAAGACAAGGAAATACCAGAATAATACTACGACCACTAACATGAAAGAATAAGTAGTCTCCCACTATAGCGTAAATTATATATCTTTTAAAAGATTCTTCAATTTCAATAGCGGAAGCGGACTAGATTCATATATTCAATGTAGCTTCCCCATTAAATTGGAGATACGATTCTTCTTTGTTGCAGAATAATAAGTCACATTAATCCACTAAGCTGAAAGAGACGATCAAAATGATGCTCATTGTTCCATATTAGGATATATCAACAGTTAAAAGTGGTCATATGAAAAGCTACTTTCAAGTAATATAATTTTCGTTAATTAAGCTAACAACTACGATAATTAATACACCTTTTTCTCTTCCTATCTATTTTCCAGCAAGAGAGTGCATTAAATTATAATCAGAAACAAACAAACATCGTTAAAATTAAATTTCCATTAATCTTCATCAAGCAAACAGAACAAAAACATGAAAAATAAACATAGTTAATTTTTTTTACCAGTGACTGCAGATGCTGGTGGCTTGATCAGAAGCTACAGCCATTACTCCGACCCGAAAAAGATCCTCGAAATCCTCTCAATTTGGTTTAAAATCTGTAATAACAAAGAAAAACAAGGGCAAGAAAGCAAAATTGAATACTTAAGAAGCAAAGATGAAGATTATTAAACAAAGGAAATGGAGTTAGGTAAGCGAATTACAGCAACAACAACATACCCATTGAAATCACACAACGTAGGGTCGTTAGGTAAGCGAATTGAGAATCTTAAATTAGGTAAACCAATTTCCTATTAAAAATTGTGATGAATTAGAACAAAAACATTGAGGATTTTAGAATTGAATTAGAAAAACAACCTACGATTCTGAAAAATTGTAGTTTTCGACACGATTAATAGAATGATCGTAGGATGGATGATTGATCTGTGTGTATCTCTTTTTTGGATTGAAGAAAGAGACGTTTGGTCTCCCTTTAGCTAAGAAATCGAGTCTACTTTGACGACGATTATGTTATGTTGCTTTTTTACTTACCGGGTCGGATTCCTATTTATGATTGAGAAACTATTTTTCCGGCCCACGGGAGTTTATTCGACCCATTCCCCAGTCTCCCGCACTGCTCAAGTAAGTGTGCGACTCCGTATGAGGACCCCCATATCTCGAGAGATGATTGTTATTACACGGACACAGACTCCGTTGTGCTTGGTCAACCACTCCCATGTGATTTTATTCTTCAGAAATAGGGAAATTGAAGCCCCCAAAGCAGGCCTGGAAGACTATGAGCCCCACCTTCTGCGCGCGAGCCGAATGACATAGGTGCACAAGAGTACTTCGCGCGATGGTAGATCAGTTGGGGCTGAAGCCCTTTTAAGTAAGGGCCTCATCCAGAGCCCTATCGAATCAGATCAAAACAGAAAGAGTCGAATTCATTCGAGAGAGATTGGTGGTCTTAAGAATGGTTCGGGTGGGGGATTCTCTTAAGAATAAAGAATTCGAATAGAATCTAATTCATGTTCGTATGCCTTCTTGGTCGAAGAGCCCTTTTTGACTAGTAAGGACGCAGAAAGCAAAAAAACTTGTGCGAAGGACGTTTTTATCGCTTTTTCACGCTCCAGTCAAGGATGGGTTTGATTGGGCTGAATGGGTATATATTGGGCTGATGCGCCTTGAGTTAAAATATGGGCTTGCTCGAAAAAATTGCACAGTTTGACCTTATCCTGGTTTTAAATATTTGCGGTTCATTTGCACATTAGCCACTATTTTGTGCTGGTCTTTAAGTTTTGCGCTTCAAAATTGAATTTATGCCTATAGGGACATGAATTACACATTATAATATCCACAAATTATGCCAGATCCCTTAAAGAACTTATGCCTTTATAGGAATAAGTTCAATTTTGAAGGGGGGAAATTAAAGACCCGTCTATTTGAAGGGGAAAAATTAAAGACCAACCATTTAAAGGGAAAAGCGTGCAATTACTTGAATATTTGTCCCTCAAATGGGCAGGTCTTTAATTTGACCTTCAAAATCAAACTTATGCCTCGTATAACATAAATTTTTAAGGGTGCGGGCATAACTTATGAATTATTATAATGCAAAAATATAAACTTATGCGTCACAAAAAAATTAAAGACCAGCACAAAATAAGGAGTAAAAGTGCAAATGACCCAGTTTGATCAGCTTTGGATTGGGATGTGGTCCCAGGCCCAACTTGAGGGGAGTGAGCTCTTGTGAGAAAAAATACATCTTAGAAATAGGTAGTTTTGAACTTTTGATCCCATTATGTCCCATGCCAAATATTCAAGGTAAAAAGTCAAAACTTGTTAAATTTAAAAATTTATTCATGAGATAAGCGACGTTAAACCACCTACCCGATTATTCTAGTCAATCACTCAGCTCTTGTGCTATGGTTTCCACGTCGGGACGCATGAAGGAGCTTCTAGTTGTGTGAATTTTATTTTAGTTTTATACTTGATGATGTACAACATATTTATATAGTTAAGTCATTTATTAAGTAGTTATAGATAAACATTTATAATAAATACTAATTAATAACTTGATAAATTAATTTATAGCCTTGATAGCGTAATTTTTTTTAGATTGCTAGTATATATAATTTGCATGCTCATTTTTTCCTATTCTAAACGAGTAGATAAAAGTGAAGTTAATTCATTTGTGTTTACCACGGAACTACTCACCATAGTTCTAAAAATGTATAAAATCACCATAGATGTTAGTGAAAATATTAAAAATACATACAAAATTATTGGTTTCAATCCGGAAAGAGAGGGGATAGCCTTATATCCTACCAATTCGTGAACCTAAAAGAATCACATGAATTTGTGCACATATAGTCTTTTAAAATCTGGGTATCCTTTTTAGAGACATGTAATGTAGAAGTGAATTAGAATGTTTGATATACAAAGGATCAATGTAAAATGTTTAATTTGACTTTACTAGTGTAAATTATTCTGCCGCATTTGCTGTTTTTGTATGATTTTTTCCGGTTGAAAATAAACCTGTAGCTAAGTTTTGTCTGCATATGATATATCAACAAGACATCCATGAAGACTTCTCCAAGCTTTTTTACTTTCATTCTCAATTTCATTGTTCCACTTGCATGACATAATTCAAAAATAGAAGAAATAGAGTGACCAATATAAAAGAACAAATTATACCAAATCCAAACTTAAACTAATAAATCATGGCAATTAGAAACTCTGAATGATGGCTCCTAACTCAAGTCTCCAAGTACTAAATTTGTTAATCGTGTAACTTGCATTATAAATTTGCATTACAGGCCTACTCCAACTTGCTGGTCATTTTTTAACTTAAAAAAAGTTCCGGATTTCTAGTCAATTAATATAGGGGACAAAATGGAAAACATGATATTAAGAAATTGGGCACGTATTATTTTGCATAAAGATAAACAATTACGACAAAAAAAGTAATTAATTGCCTATAGGGCACGCCATGATTATCTTTCCCTTTTCAAGTAAAATACGGCACATGATGATGATTAGTGGAAGTGGTTTGATTGTAACAATATAGAAACCTTAAGTTGGATATAAAACTTCATATATTGATAATTGAATTGCTCAATATCAATAGGGCACGCCATACTCTAACATGCTCAAGTTCAGCCTTCATGCTATTCCTTTTAGTCCATGCCTTCTCCCCAGCTTGCTTTAGGACAATTTATCTGAATTCGCGCCAAAATACTTTTAGTAGCGTTCCATATAAAGACAATTCAATTTTTAGGAGCCGTTTGAACATGATTTGAAATCATGAGATGAAATCATGATGATTTGAAATTGAAGTTTTGTTGGACATGTAATTTTGATTTCTTAAGTTGTATTTTTTTCTTATAGACATAAAAACCCCACAAGTTGTGAAAGTCACTTTCTCAATTCTTATACGATCTTACCAAATAAACAAATCATAGTTCATAACAAAATTAATACGCTACTAGAAGACCTTTCTAAAAAATACATCAATTGATCAAACTTTAGTTCAATAAAATGGAAAAATGAACATGAGTTGTAGTGTATCTACTCTTTAATATAATTCTCTCACATTGTTGGTAAAAGTAAATTTGTTATAAATATACTATCAACTTGTAGATCTTTTAATATTTGATATAAATGGATGGTAAACATGTTTGATAAATATATCTACCAACTTATGGATGTATTTTTTTATAAAATATAAACTTATGAGTCAACTTTTATATTTCAAAAATCTGAAATTCTAAATCATGCCTTTTTGGATGATTTGAGATTTTATCTCATGAGATGAAATCGCATGTCCAAATGTTGATTTCATCTTATGATATAAAAACGCATGTCTAAACGCCTACTTATAATTAATTCCAACCTTCTTACTCTGGTTACAGTACACTTTTACCTAAGAAAGCAAAATTGTCCTCCTACAAGAAAGATGTCCTTTGTAATTTCTCTTAATATTATGTTTCATTTTTTTACTCTCTCCGTAATAAAAAGATTGAGACTTTTCGCTTTTCGAGAGTCAACTTTTTAATTTTGACCGTGTGTTAGAACATAAAATCTTTAAATTTTTTAAAATAGAATTCATATTGAAAACCACGTAAAAGGTATTATAAGCTATCATAATTAATAATTTAAAATATTTAAAAGATATTTGAAAAAATTACGGTCAAAGAACAACTCGTTTGAAGTGTTAATTTTTTTGGAACGGGGGAGTATTTTATATCACAATGTTGGATTGAGTACCATTTTTTGAAAAACGAAATTTTAGCATGTATCAGAGCTATCTTTAAGACATGCGTCACTAAATATATCATGCTATTTTTTTATGACCATAAGAACATATCATTGATATAATACTAGTAATTAAAATATACGAATCGATAAAGTAAAGTTGAAAAGCTCTTAAATATAAAAAAAAATATTACTGTACTACATTATTCTTTTTAAAGTAGACTTAGAAAATAACCGTTGAAGTAATCATTTAAACGGCAGCACTTATCACACATAAGTAGATTTCGATGAGACAGTGACTTCATAAGCAAAACAAAAAAGAGGAGCTCCAATCTTAAATTTAATGTGTCGAAGGCATATCATAGGAAGGGGAAATCACTTTCTTAGTCTTGATTTGCATGCCCATTTGATTTTGGCTGATGATTGACACTTGTCCACCCTTTTTAGTTGGAGGTGAAAGATCCCCTCATTACTTTAATTAACTCCCTTGATTTTCGCTTAATTAAGGATTCATTGGATGGTTCAAATGTAAGAAGTATCTTGATTGGTCCAAGAAATCTTGTTCACGTGGGAGTCAACCAACTAAACATTAGTTCCTAAACCCTAGAAACGGACTCTATAGTCTATATTGGTGCCTTAATATCAGAGTGACAGAGCACTTGAGCATTGAACAAAATTAAAGTGCTGTAGAGAACCATAAAATAATGAACATCTATAGTAGCTAAGATGCTGTATAATTGACATTAATTTATAGCTCTTAAGATTAATTTATTCAATTTGATGTAAGTTTTGATACAATATCATCAAAATATGTACTCAAAACTTCTACCTAGTTGAGACCTTAGAAAAATCTTTGTCCATGTTGAACTATTATTACAGCCCTGTTGAACTATTATTGGCGGGGATTAACCGATTAGGCAAATATCTACTCGCGAATTAATACAAAAAAGTACATATAAAAGAGGGACTATGACACCTTACATCATTGTAAATTACCAATGTAAATACTTACTTAGATCATTCAAACTTATGATCAACTACATTATTAAAAAGCTTAAGAGGGGAGAATTAATATTTTCAGATGTGGTACCTTAGGCATTTCCAATATTTTCACAGTTGAAGAATTAAATAAAAAGTAGTTCATGACATACAATGATTATTCGAAAATTACATGAATAATAATGATGTTTTTATATGAGAAAGAGGCAATTGTACGTAGAAGAAAAATTGAGTATCCAGATTAGCAAAACAAAACACTTTTATTAAAATTGGATTTTGTCAATGCGGAGACATATGATATATGATGGAATCAGAGGTAATTAATTAATCATCTAGGTTTCAGTATCAAGTGGTTTCATTGACTAATTAGTCTATATATGTTTCTAAAACATTTTTCCTTCTCAACCTGATTTCCTCCTTGAATCAACATGAAGATTTGTGCTTGATGATAAAAAGGAAATGATATATAACAAGTTAAAACTTGCTCTTACAAATTGAAAGAAATAATCCCTTTCATTATTTTCATTAATTGAGAAGATATATATACAAGTTACAAAATAGGAGAATCATATTCCTATTCTATTCCTAAAATCTTATTCTACCATAATTCTAACTCTACAATTATGGTAAGTGTATAATCCTAATTTAGGTAACAAATACACTACAATATATGCCAAATATATATACCATATATACAAGATTACAATCTTGTGGATTGTTTGAAATCTGCCCGTGATGGGTTGTACCCACCGCCACGGGCCGCCGAAAAGCCCACTGGCGAAATGGGGCAATATACTTGTGATATACACTGTTGTATATTAGGTGTATATCACTGGTATATTGCTCTGTTTAACACACACCCGCATTCATAGCGGGCGGTCTTCGAACGCTGAGACTGTCCCTAAAATATTCAAAGAGAACCGTTGGTAGACCCTTTGTAAAGATGTCTGCAATTTGATAACGAGACGGGACATGGCATACACG
The DNA here is from genome assembly GCA_034509755.1 of Anisodus tanguticus. Classification (NCBI taxonomy): domain Eukaryota; kingdom Viridiplantae; phylum Streptophyta; class Magnoliopsida; order Solanales; family Solanaceae; genus Anisodus; species Anisodus tanguticus. Next base: position 8,680,450 of record CM067553.1, on the reverse strand, counting down.
AACGTGACCCTTTGCAACCTTTTCACGGACAAAGTGAATGTCCATTTCGATATGCTTGGTGCGTTGGTGTTGAACTGGGTTACCTGAAAGGTAGATGGCACTAATGTTATCGCAATATACCAAGGTTGCCTTCTGAATGGGACAATGAAGCTCCAACAACAAATTACGTAGCCAACATGATTCGGAGACCACATTCGTTACCCCTCGATATTCTCGCCCGCACTTGAGCGTGATAGAGTTGCACGACGCTTTGCCGACCAGGAGACCAAGTTGTTGCCAAGGAACATACAAGAGCGAAGTCGACCGTCGGTGTCGGGACAACCACCCCAATCAGCATCCGTGTAAGAGACAAGTGTGGATGTAGATGAAGGATACAAGTGCAACCCATAGTCCAGTGTCCCCTGAATATACCGAATGATGCGTTTGATTGCATTCATGTGCTCAACTCTGGGATCATGCATGAATAAACACACCTGCTGAACCGCATACGTAATATCCGGTATGGTAAAAGTAAGATACTGGAGGGCCCCTGCAAGACTGCGATAGCGGGTCGGGTCCTCGTATGGTGCACCTGCTGCGGCACTCAGCTTGGGGTTTGCATCAACTGGCGTGGAAATGGACTTACGGGATGACATCCCAGCCCTCTCTATGATCTCAGAAGCATACTTTCGTTGAGACAAAAACAATCCACCTGAATGACGCTTGATGGCAATCCCCAAAAAATAACTCAAAGGCCCTAAGTCTTTCATAGCAAACTCAGAACAGAGCATTGTCATGATATACTGGCGCAAGGCATCAGAAGAGGCAGTCAAGATGATATCATCCACATACAACAGAATGTAGGCCAATGACGAACCACAACGGTAGATGAATAAGGAATTATCTGACCTGCTGTGAGTGAACCCAATAGTTGAAACAAAGTCAGCAAACCTCGTGTACCAGGCCCTTGGAGACTGCTTAAGCCCATATAAGTACTTCTTCAACAAACATACATGATGAGGACAGTTTGGATCCCTGAAACCCAACGGCTAATGCATATAGACTGTTTTCTTGAGATCACCATGTAGGAAAGCATTCTTAACATCCAACTGATGAATTGGCCAAGTCTTTGAAAGAGCCAAGCTAAGCACAGTGCTAATGGTAGGCGGTTTGACCACCGGACTAAACGTCTCACCACAATCAATCCCAACCTGTTGAGTCTTACCATCATCCACAAGTCGCGCATTATGTCGAGCAAATGACTCATTTGAATTCTCCTTATGAGCAAAAATCCACATAGACCTGATAACATTAATACCATATGGACGGGGCACCAACTCCCACGTCTTATTATCAATAAGAGCATTATATTCATCAGTCATAGCAATTTTCCAATTAGGGTCATTTAATGCGGACACATGATTGCGGGGCAAAGGGGATTTAGAGACATCAGAATGTAAATTAAAATGTCTTTTAGGTGTAAATATACCCCGCTGACTACGAGTGACCGGTCTATGACTCGAGGAAGAATTGAGGGAATTTTGGGAATTTTCTGGGGTCGGGACGGACTGGCCAGCAGGTAGTGGGCGTGCTGGCCCAAATCGGAAAATTGAATCATCAACTGGACCAGTTCCAGAATTGGGCTGGACTGGCCCAATTGCGGGACCGATCCAAGAATCGGAACCGGCGGCTGGCGCAGCATGATTGTGGGTCCAGCGGGCAGTGGGCCCGCTGGCGGATTTTGGGTGTGGGGAAATGTCTGAAAAATTCTGAATAATATACGGGGATATTTGTTCATCCAGAAAATTATACGACCGAGGCTCGGGAGTATGAACTTTCGCAAAAGGAAATTGGGTTTCATCATAAAGGACGTGGCGATTAATTATGATTTTATTGGAGGATAAATCAAAGCATTTATAACCACGATGATTAGACGGATAACCCAAAAATACACACGGGGTAGACCGAGCCTGAAGTTTGTTAATTGTGGTGGATGGGAATAACGGAAAACACAAGCACCCAAAAACCCGAAGATGAGAATAAGGAGGGTTCTTATTATACAGTATTTGGAGGGGGGAAGAATATGTCAGACCTTTAGACGGAATTATGTTAAGAAGATATGTGGCCATTTGTAGAGCATGGTGACAAAAATATGAAGGTATGGAGACATGAATTAATAGAGTTCGGACAATGTTATTTATGGAACGAATTTTGCGTTCGGCCTTCCCATTTTGTGAAGATGTATGAGGACACGAAAACCGAAAATTGATCCCATTATTAGCACAGAATTCCCGAAACTCCCTATTGTCATACTCTTTCCCATTATCACATTGAATATTTTTCATTTCTCTTTCGAATTGAGTACGAATGAACACTCTAAATTTGATGAAGACGGAAAACACTTGTGATTTATTCGCAATTGGAAACGTTCACAAAAATCTAGAATAATCATCTAAAAAGAGAATATAATATCGATGACCCAATGAACTAAGAACAGGAGACGTCCATATGTCGCTATAAATAATATCAAATGGCATTGACAGATGAGAATTGGAGTATACAAATGGCAACTTAACAATTTTTCCTAATGAACAAGACTGACAAAGTGGAGTACGACTCGTACCCTTACAAGAAATAAAGCTATTTTTATCTAAAATTGATAAAATAGAAGATCCCGGATGACCCAGGCGAGCATGCCACACGGAAGGAGAGATGGCTGCAAAAATTGACGGCAAGGCTGGACTCGATGGACTGAAATCGGGCATGATAGGATACAGATCTCCCCTACTATCACACCTCATGAGATGGCTCCCCGTCTTGAAATCCTTCACAGAGAAACCAAAAGGATCAAATTCAACGGAAACCGAATTGTCAGTTGTGAACTTTCGGACAGACACTAAATTTTTAATCAATTTAGGAGCATGTAAAGTATTTTTCAAGAGAAGGGGTGGATTGGGGGGAGACAATGTTTTCTAACCATACCCTAGGATTGGAATAGAACTGCCATTACCAACAATTATCCCCCGAGGGGTGCTCAAATTGGAATAAGATGAGAGAGTACATGATTCGGAAGTCATGTGAGTCGTGGCACCGGTGTCCATCTACCAATTTGGGACCGGTTGAGTTAACCCCAACGTGTGCATCGCGGCCTCGATATCGGTTTGAGTGGGGCATGCTGCATGATGGGCTTGCGGAGGTCGGGGCCCAAGAATACCTGTCCGTGACTGGGCTGGGTCGTAGCTGCTGCTGCTGGGCCACTGCTGATTGTTGGGCCTGAATTGTTGGCCAGCCCACTGGCCACTGGAATTTCCTGCTGGATGATAAGGGCTGCTGGCCCATGGCCCACTGCCCCAGCCCCACTGTTGGGACCAGGGGGTGGTGGGCCACTGTTCCCTGGATGGGGCCCACCGCCTACTTGCTGACCACCGAAACCGCCACCAGAACCGCCGCGTTTGCCCTCGCGGTTTCTGTTATTATTCTTACGATTATTTTTGCCACCACCATGATTATGGTTTTGGCCCGAATTATTAACAAAACCCGAAGAACTTGGAGAGGACGCCACCATGACGACGGGGCTTGCTCCGGTAGCCGCCTTTTTAGCCAAACCGACTTCTTTCAAAATAAGCATGGAGCGGGCTTGATGAAAAGCGGGAAGAGGGTTGCTTTGACGTAGGAGAGTTTCAACGCCATTATATGCCTCCGAAAGGCCGGCAACCAATTGTAGAACCAGGCGATTATTGGTGACAGGTGCGCCCACATTACAGAGTTGATCTGCCAACTCCTTAAGTTTCTTGGAATAGGCAGATACGTTAGGAAATTCTTCCATGCGAACGAGGGAGAATTCCTGCTCAAGTGTGACGGCACGTGAATGTTGGTTATCTTGGAATATGTCATGCAATGTATTCCAAGTAGCCATAGCCGTGGTATCCGGCTCAATAATCGTTTGTAGAAGGTCAACTGAAATAGTGGAATGGATCCACTGGAGAACAATAACATCAAGCGTAATCCATAATTGAGGATCCTCCGCGGGACGAGGTGTAGTGGAAGGAATGATATGATGGATAACTTGATGAGAGATAGCGTGTATTTTAAACAACTCCGCCCACGTCGCATATTGAACGTTTTCCATCTCAAGCACAATCGGGATACAGTTCTTGATATTGAAAACCATGAGGGCAGGATGATAATTGTTCTTAGCCATATTGAAAGAACAAAGAAGGAGGGGAAATTTAAGAAAAGTTTTTGAGAGCGAAAGACGAAATTTGGGAGAGAAACCCGAGGGGGGGGGGGGTTCTCGCCGAGAATGGTCCACAAAAACTTTGGGAGAGAATTTTTTTTGTAAAACCTAGTCTCTTGATACCATAAAAGAAATAATCCCCTTGATTATTTTTATTAATTGAGAAGGTATATATACAAGTTACAAAATAGGAGAATCCTATTCCTAAAATCTTATTCTACCATAATTCTAACTCTACAATTATGGTAAGTGTATAATCCTGATTTAGGTAACAAATACACTATAATATACACAAAATATATATACCATATATACAAGATTACAATCTTGTGGATTGTTTGAAATCTGTCCGTGATGGGCCAGCCCACTGCCATTGGCTGTTGAAAAGCCCACTGCCGAAATGGGGCAATATACTTGTGATATACACTGCTGTATATTGGATGTATATCACTGGTATATTAATCTGTTTAACACAAATATAGTTCATAGTTCTAATTCTTCTAATGAGAAAAAAGTAAAGCAAACGATGAATGAATCTTAGGTAAAAGAGTTGGATCATAAAATAATTAAGCATGCTTGATTTTGATAGGTGATGGCAAATTGATTATTATTATGATTTGACTATGGAAATGATGACTTTTCACGTGAAATCTAATCTCTAAACCTCGTTAATCACGTCTATTATTATTTCTAGAACTTGACTGTTATTGTTTAATACCGGTACACTTATGCAAGTTTTCAAATAAAATAATATTATTGATATCGCTCTGTCATACTTTTAAATTTTTTAATTATCTGTAAGGTCATTATTGTTGACGAGATATTTTTTTATTTTCAGACTCTTAACATAATACAAAGACATTATTACTAACGATATGTTCTTTACCAAATTTAACATAACACTTTCATCGAACTGTGAAAACTTTAATTAGGTGTTTGTACGAAATAAACCAAGCTCTGTAATTCATGTATACTTTTTTGGAGTGATATTTTTTGTTCTTGACTTTTTCCCTCTTAGCTTTTCTTCTTCTTTAATTCTACTATTTGTTGGAGTCTTGGAGATAGGGAAAGAGGAGACAAACAAAAGACATTTGCCATGGAAATTAGGAGTTTTATGCACTGAGCAAGACTTCCTTATTTCGTAACCTTTCTTAATCCACAATTTGGACAATTGACAAGTGGGATCTTTTGCTGGATTAAAGGAACAAAGATGATCAAATTGCTGGATTATTATTTATTAATATGTACTATTCCCTAAAATACCTTATTTGCTCAGATGTTGCCTTTGATGATTGAACATAGATGAACAAAAAAGGAAAGCATGCTAAGAGTTAATAAGGAAAATAGTTCTTTCCTTTTTCATTTTTGGTTTAAAAAAAGGCTCAGGTTTAGTACAGTATTTTCTTTTTCATTTTATAGATAACGACATACTAGTATATATCAGATGTCACATCTCTAATCTCTTAGTGAAAAGTCAAATTTTCGTGAGCGTAAGATTTGCTCTATATGTCTAGAGGGAAGAAGGAGAAAACACTAGCAATACAACAAAACTAAAGTTAAATTAACAAATACCTGATACATGTCTTTATTTACACACTAGTTATTTAATACATGATATTTTTACATTGATTTATAACTTTACCATAATAAACTAAGATAATCTATCTATCCATATTATTTTAAAAACATGAATATAAATGTTGATTGACATAAATATTCTTCAAATATTGAATGATTTTTATACCATTCGAAAGCTAAAATATCTATTTAATGAAACAAAACCATGTTGGTTGGAAAAGAATGCTGGAAGCCAGAGAAACTTGTGAAACGTTCATAAAATGGTAAGTTGTGAAAGGAAACCTGTCTTTCTGGTGGGATTCTTGACTGGACAGTGGACCTTTGGCTCCTCATTTTCCTCAGATCTCTGAGCCTAAAAAACTAAGAGTCTCAGATTTTATGATTGATTCTAGGTGGAACAAAGAGAAGCTGCAAGAGTTTCTTCGTACTAATCTAGTTGAAGAAGTTATGAAAACTGTGATTCATGAAGACAAGGAAGATTTTGCTATTTGGATGCCTAGTAATAATGGTATTTTCACTAGCAAATCAGCTTGGAGAAAGCTCAGAAAAAAGAAAGGAATTACCCTCACAGCTAATATGATATGGCATCCCAAAGTTCCTTTCAAAGTTACTTTTTTCATGTCAAGGATGATCTCCAGGAAATTACCTACTGATGATGCCATTCAAAAATTCAATATTAATGGACCATCTAGATGCACCTGTTATACTAGAGGACACACTGAAGTTAGTGAATATCTATTCAGGAAAGGAGATATTGAAGATGAGGTTTGGAAATACTTTTCTGGAATTTGTGGCATTTCAACTCAAGGCAAGGATACCAGAGGTACTCTAATCAGTTGGTATCACAAGACCAAGAACAAAGTTCATTCTTTCTTTCTACAATGCTTACCTTCCATCATCTGTTGGGAAATTTGGAAGTGTAGATGTAGTATGAGATATGAAGGAAGCAAGATCAATATAAGAAGTATTATCTCACAGGTGGTTTTTCTATCCAGGATACTCATCAAAGCCCAATTTCCTAGTCTTGATTTGGATAAAGAATGGTTAGTAGCTTCTGAACAAATTGAGGATCTCAAATCAAGGATTGTCATTCAGACCCTACAGTGGCAGAAACCAGAGGCTTTTTGTTTCAAGCTCAACACAGATCGTTGTAGCAAAGAAAATCCCGGAAGTTCTGGAGGGGGTGGTATACTAAGGAATGATAAGGGGGAGCTCTTGGTAGCATTTGCTGCTTACTTTGGTAATTGCTCAAATATTGAGGCTAAGGCCAAAGCTATTCAAATTGGTCTATAATGATGCATTGACAATGGTTTTCATAATGTAAAGGTGGTTGGTCTCAGCTTTGTGGTCTTGGGTTTGATTGCAGTTATATGATTGGAGTACCGAGGCTTCAGATTCTCTTATGATTATTGATATGATCAATGGAAGTTGCAGCATACCTTGGCATGTCAAGACTATCATCAACAATATTTTGCTTCTGAAAGACAAGGAAACTTCACTTTTCAGCATTACTATAGAGAAGTAAATGTCATTGCAGATTGCTTGGCTAATATAGGAGAAAGCACAAAGCAAAACACTTTCTTCACACAGGATTTAGATCTCCCTCAGATCATAAAAAACTGTATGAGTAATGATATCAAAAGAACTGTTAGCTTTAGGATTAGAGCTCAAGAAGAATTTAGCTTTTGTTTACGGTAGGAACTGACTTTTTGGTTTTCTGTTTCATATGGACTATGTCCAGTAATCATAGCGTAAGCAGGATGTTTCATGTAATCCCCTTAGGATCAAGCTTAATTTTTGCTACATGGTTAACACCATGTCAATTGTTGTATTGGAGGCTAAGGTTTATGTCCTCTTCCATGTTTTAATTCTCTATGGAATACACAGGTAGGGGTCTAGGCCTAACTTCACACCTCTCAAGGTGGACTTTGATTTTAAAAAAAAACATGTTGGATAAAATTGTAGTTATTTAAGAATTTGCCTAATATTTAGGATGTTGAAATAAATCGGGCCTTTTAGATTCGTAGTGTAATAGACTTCAAATTTAATTTATAGCTATGCTACTGTCCAAGTCCGAATATAACACAACTAAAAGATACATGCGTGAACATGTCTTTAAACATGAAGCACTTGGGATTGAGATCTTAAGCTTAAGATCCGTCGTATCTTAAAAATTGTGGAAGGATTGGTTATTTCTTACTTCTTACTTTGATATCTTCAGAGAGTTTGGTTATATAATTGAAGTACTAATTTCTTTGGAAGCAATGTAGTTAAACTATGTCCATAAATTATAGTTGAAATTGTAACACGTATAGAAACTTCACTGTGAAATTAAACTACCGTAAAGTGAGAAAAACTAACTGAAATTGAAGAACACAATTTCTTTAAAAACATATCTTAGTTTTATTTCTTTTAAAAAATAAACGTACGTCAAAAGTGAAACAATTAAATTTATCTCATATATATTATTGTATGATTGACTAGGGATAAGACACGAATATAAATATTGGTTGACTAAAATATATTTTAAATATTGAACAACTTTTATACTTTAAAAGTTAAATTATTTCCTTTCAAAACTATTTCATATCGGATAAAACTGTAATATTCAAAACGTTGCCTAATATCTGAGATTTTGAAATTCACAATTTATTTGAACGTTTTAAAGGAGAATCATAATTTTTGTAGGAATGAATTTTCGTCGGACTTTCTCATTCTTTTTAACCTATTAAATAATGTAGACTTAAGTATTACGATGTCTTTGTTGTAGTATGATGCACAGCTTTGTTCATAGAAATTTGTTTGATAGACGATCTTTATCTATGGTCTCAATCTTTCTTTTGAGTATTTTTTTTTTGTGCACACAAATAATTACCACTGATTATAAAATCTCTATCCGATAAATTATCAATATGAAAAATAATATATCTCAAATAGTTAAAATTAAAGTCAAACTTGGTCGGTATTAGAAGTACAAATAAAATCACTTTAGTCAAAATTTTATTAATGTGTGTTTTCTTATATATTTTATAACTGTAGTCTTTTACGGATGTTCTAACTTCTAATAATATGTGTTCACAAGGAAAGTAGCATTGACGTGGATATTAATATCTCGAATTTTATTTCCTATTTCATTAGACACTAAAAATTACATCAAAGATGTTAATAAAAAAAGTGAGGTCATCCAACTTTCACAACTAATAGCATGTTTGATCAAGTTTGAGAAAAATATATACTTTTTTGAATGAATAATGTTGGTTAATATGCAAATTCACTTTAGATACTATCTAATTATAATTTTGATATTTTATAAAGTGTCTTTGATTCAAAACACCTGCTAATAATTGACATGGTATTAACGTGCGAGACACGTTCATAGAAACTAGTTTATATAAATATCATCTACATATAAGTTTTTACCATATAACAACTATATTGCAATTAGGGTTCTCGGGCTCTCCACCTGACGGCTTGACTTACAAACGATATGTCAATAGAAATTTCACAAAAGAACAGTCTCTGTTTTGCTAATTGAATTAATTAGGATTTTGTAATATATATCCAATGACAATGAGAGTTCTTTCAACATAATTAATGTAATTTACATTGTTATAGTAAATTATTTTTGTCATTTATTTAAGTTATCAATCAATATACTTACTACTAGAATTATAAGTAATTAACATATAAGTAATTCATATATTGTGTAAATACACCGTCAGTCTGTATAATTTCAATCATAAAATTGACTTGGTACACCGTAAGTACTGAATTAGTAGGAAGTAGGAACAATATTGTAAACCACACATGAAGATGGATGAAGGATATTATCGTATTGTGATTGATAATAATTTGAAAACGTAATATTTTTTATTAATATTTCACCGTGTTAATTAAGCAAACTTGAATCAACTGTACCCCTCAATAAACGACGTAGGAGTACAAATTAGCTGACATTAAAAACCTACTTAAAATTAAATTTAGTGTCACTGCGTTATTTTAAGTTTTGATCACCCTTCCTTTATTAGCCTCCCTAACGGGATAAAATAGAAATAGTCACCCAAATCAAGAAAGGATAAACACGTAATTTGCATGCTCGGTTCCGAAAGAGAAATTCCTAAAACGGGAAGAATACTTCTCAAATTACATGACAACTACAAAAACCACCAGTAGTCTTTATCAATTCCAACTAAAGCGGTTTTAAAGACTAAATATAAGTTTTGTGCACGGATAATGTATGTTTTTTTACATCATAATAATACTTACATATAATATAACAATAACATATTCAGTAAAATTCCACAACGTGAGATCTGAAAAGGATAGAGTATACGCAGATCTTACCTCAACCTTGATAATAATAACTAATTTCTAATATCAAGCATAAGATAATAATTTAGAAATAGAATAGAACTATATCCGATCAAATTATATTAAACTTATAAAATATATTTATTTCGTGACTTGCTTAGAAATAGAATAGAACTATATCCGATCAAATTATATTAAAATTATAAAATATATTTATTTTGTGACTTGCAATACACGTAACTTAAATCTTCGATGATTATTTCCCTGACGGCTCCCAAGCACCCCCCTTTATTTACTCCCCAACCCCTACATTCACCATCAATTTAAATTTATACACACTTTCCTCATGTATAGGCTATACATCAGGAGACTGAGCTAAAACTCAAAACGACGATAGTGAAGATTTAAGTTATATATATAGATAGCTTATTTTTTCTTATATTATTAGTAGAGTTTAACATGTGGTAACAACTAGCAAGTTAATTACAATATCATTTATCAAAGTGTCTATTAATATTTATCATAAAAAATATTTATAATAATTTTTTTATGTGACATGGAGATTGTGCATTTGATAACACAATACACAAATGCACAATCTGCATGTCGCTTAAAAAAAATTCATTCTTCGCTTCTAGCTCAATTTTGATCAATCAAGTTGCATTATTTTCATCATGTGCGTGTTAGCCTATGCGCTTAGTTGTAATTAGCTGATAGATTGCTGATAATTAGCTGGTAGATAGAATGTTGTAACAGTTGTATTTAACTGTTAGTCATAATTAATTAAGTAGCATAATTGTAGGTATTATTAGATAGGGTTGAGTAATCATAAGTTGTATAAATGTACTACCTATTCCATTGTGAAAATTATTCAGAAAAGTGTGAAATAAATCATCTCTTTATAATTTTATCATGGTATCAGAAGTCTAAATATCTATTCTTGTTCTTGTCTTTTTGCCAACCGGCTTCCTGCCTCAATTTTTTTTCCAGATCTTGCTTCCGCACTTAGTGTTCTCTTGTTTTTTTCTTTTGATTTGGTGGTTCCTGCTCATGGTTATTATTTTCATTAACCTTGTTCGTGATGGAATCGAAGCTTTCCTCATCGTCTGAGTTGGTGATGACCAAATTAACTGGTAAGAACTCCGTCGGCTGGGAATTTCACTTTAGGGTTTTTATCCAAGGAAAAGGTCTCTTTGGATTTCTCGATGGTTCATCCAAGATGCAAGTGGATCATTCATGCGCAGACAACACTGAAAAAGAAAGATTCCCTTTTGTTATGATGCGACAAACAAGGAGACCTGGATTACCTCCAACGCTAAGGTAATTAGATAGATGGTTAGCTCTATGTCGGACGACATTTCTACAAGTTTCAGATGTATGAGACGGCGGCTGAGATGTGGTCTTATGTGCACCAGCTTCATCGTCAACAAAGCCTAGCGAGAACCTTTGAACTAGAACGAAACCTTGTGGCCTATAAGCAAGGTGACAAGGATGTCGGCAACTACTACGCCGGATTTATGGCGTTATGGTCAGAGCAAGATCACGCTGTCCCTTCTACTCTTTCTGCCGCGACATTGAAGGAGATACGTGATGAGCGGCAGCAATCCAGGGTGGTCAGATTTCTCATGATGTTGAGATCTGAATTTGATCATGTCCGCTCTAATATATTGAATCGAGAACCTCTGCCAAATATAGACACAGTAGTGGCTGCTGTCTTGCAAGAAGAAATCCGCCTTTCATCCTATCTGGTATTGTCTGCAGCTCCTCCGACGGCTGCTCTTGTTGCTGGATTAAATTACCGGTCTACCACGCTCTGTTCCGTCTGGTAAGCAAATCCAGTGTTATGGGTGCCAGGGCTTTGGCCATATTTCAGCCCGGTTCCCCAAGAAACAATCAGGCCCAACAACATATTGGAACTATTATCGTGAAGTGGGCCATCTGCTGGTTGATTGCCCAACCCGGCCTGCTACGCGATTCCCGACAAAGCTTTGGAGACAGAGGTGGTTAAGCAACCAGCTCCTACTCCCCCTTCTTTTGACATGACATGCATGACTGAGCTTGTGGAGAAAGCTGCTGCCCTCATATTTTCAGCATTGGCACAAGGTACAAATAATTTAGTTATACCTTCTAAATCTTGGCATATAGATAGTGGTGCTGGTAATCATATGGCGGGTGATGCTTCACAATTATCTAATATTTCTTTACAATCGTCTACTGAGGTTGTTACTGCTAATGGTCATATTTTACCTACGTCTAGTTCTGGTTTAGTTGCTTCACTTTCAGATGCCCTCTTTGTTCGGAATTTGAAAGCTAATTTTGTTTCGGTTGGATAGTTAGTAGACCAAAATTGTATTGTTCTATTCTCACGGTCTTGTTGTATTATTCATAGACGAGGGGATGGATCATAGCAATGGGGCGTAAGGTGGGACTCTTATTTTTCCTCAGATCAATTAGTAATGAGAAGTTTACATGTTTTCTTTCGGCTTTGGTGGATGAAGTTTCTCATTCAAATAAATTGGTTGTCCTGTGGCATAATAGGTTGGGTCATCCTCATTCTCACCGCCTAGCTTCTATGCTCAAGTCTTGTTCGTTGCCGGATACACAAGCTCTTGGTGATGTTTATAATTTGTTATGTGAAAGTTGTGCCTCTTCCAAAAGTCACAAGCTATCTTTTCCTACTAGTAGTACTATGTATGATGCACCTTTTGATTTAGTTCATAGCAATGTATGTGGACCTTCCCTTGTATTGTCAAGACTTGGTTATAAGTATTTTCTTTTACTTATTGATTATGCTTCACGTTTTACATGGGTTTTCTTTATTAGAAACAAGAGCGAAGTTCCTATGATTATTATGAATTTTATTTCATTTATTCATACGCAATTTGAAAAGACAGTTAAGATCTTTCGATCAAACTCGGGTGAAGAATTTATTTTCACAATTTTGCTCAATTTCTTTTAAAATAAAGGAATTTCGGCTCAACGGACTTGCCCGCATACACCGGAACATAATGGGCTTGTGGAACATAAGAATAGACATATTTTGGAAACAACATTAGCTCTGTTGGATACTTCTTCTTGTCCTTTTCGGTTTTAGGTTGAGGATGTTCAAACGGCAGTTTACTTGATTAGTAGACAACCTTCTCCTATTACTAAGAATGTTTCTCCCTTTCGATATCTATATGGAACTGATCCAGATCTTTAAAGTTTGAAGGTGTTTGGTTGTGCATGCTATGTATTGCTATTACCACATGAGCATCATAAATTATCAAGTAAGGCAATTTGGTGTGTATTTCTTGGGTATAATGATATACAAAAGGGCTACTTATGTTATGATCAATCTCGGCATTTTCTACGAGTGTCCCGCCATGTCATTTTAAAAAAAATATTTTCCCTTCCAGAATTTGAAGACGGTTTTCAAATAAGAATATTACTGATAAGTTTGTGGTTTTGCCCATGGTAGATGACGAAGTTGCTGGTCCTAATGGTCCTCAACCAATTGTCTTTGTCGATGAGAATAATGGTAATTCGTCTGTGCCACCTTCTAGTCCTAGCTCATCACACTTCCCGAACCGGCATCGTTAGAGCTTAGTTGAAATTCCGCGGATTCTTCATTTGAAGCATTGCCTAGTCCCCTGCCTCGACGGTCTTCTTAAATCTCCACTACCCCGGTTCACTATGGTTATTCTTCGGATCGATATGGAAAGTCTTATGCACATTCTGCTCTTCAATCATCCTTGGTTTCTACTCAGGCTCCAACTTCGTATGCTAAGGCCGTTTTAGACACCAATTACCAGCAGGCTATGGCTGCTGAAATTTAAGATTTGAAAGAGAATCATACTTGGAGTTTTGTCGATAAACCTCCTGGATGTACAATTATCGGTAGTCGATGGGTGTACTCAGCTTACTGTTGATGGGAAGATTGATTGGTATAAAGTTTGGTAGGTTAATTATGGGTACAAATAAGAATATGGCATTGATTATGAGGAGACGTTTGCCCCAGACGCAAAGATGACAATAGTACGTATTCTGTTAGCTCTTGTTGTTGATGGATGTCAAGAATGCATTTCTTTATGGTGATTTGGACGAAGTTGTGTATCTCAAACCACCTTCGGGATATGTTATCCCTCATCTTAACCTTGTTTGTCATCTTCAGAAGTCTTTTTATGGGCTTAAAATAAGCTTAACGAGCTTGGTTTGATAAGTTTCGCTCTATAATATGTTCGGCTGATTCTCTCAGAGTTTGTCTGATAATTATTTTTCCTTCGTCGTTCATTTGCAGGTAATATAGTACTTCTCTTGTATGTGGATGACATCATTATTACAGGAGATAATATTGACGATGTTACTTAGCTAAAATCATTTCTTCATGCTTCATTTAAGATAAAGGATTTGGGTCATTTCACATACTTTCTGGGTTTGAAGGTTTGTGTATACTCCTTCTGGTATTACGTTGGGTCAACAGAAGTATGCGTTTGAGGTAGTTTCTTTGTGTGGTTTGAGTGATACAAAGGCAATTCTTACGCCAATGGAGGTTAACACCAAGTATGGTAGAGACGATGGTAAGCGTTTTCCCGATCACACGATTTATAGGAGGTTGGTTGGTTCACTTGTATACTTGACTATGACTAGGTCAGATATCTCTTATGCAGTTCAGGTATTGAGTCAGTTTGTTTCATGCCCTACCCGTATTCATTATTCGGCTTTGCTTCATGTGATTTAATATGTTTCATGCCCTACCCGTATTCAGATTTTACATATCAATTAGAAGGTTATTCTTATGATGACTGGCTGGTTGTCCCGACTCTATGCTATCGATTATAGGATGATGTATGTTTCTTGGCTCATCACTGGTTTCTTGGAAGTGTAATAAGCAGATTCGCACATCCAAGTCGAGTATTGTGGCTGAATATCGCTCTATGTCAGATGCTAACTCAGAGATTACTTGGCTTCGTCGGATTCTATCTGATTTGAAGATTCCCTTCGCTAGTCCATCAGGATTGCATTTGGGGATTCCCATCGTTGTTCCGTCAGTATTGCATGCAGATAACAGTAGTGTTATTCATATCGCCAACAATCTTGTTCATCATGAGAACACAAAGCATATTGATGTAGACTGTCACTATATCAGGGAGCTTGCTACTGATAAGACTCTCATCATTCGGCATGTTTCTTCTCACGATCAACTGACTAGACTTTTCACCAAAGTCATGACACGTTTACGACATCAGTTTCTTCTCTCCAAATTATTATTTTGTGATACTCTACACCAATTTGAGGGGGGATGTTAGCCTATGGGCTTAGTTGTAATTAGCTGGTAGATTGCTGATAATTAGTTGGTAGATAGAATGCTGTAACAATTGTATTTTAGCTGTTAGACTGAATCAATTAAGTAGCATGATTGTAGGCATAATTAGCTAGGGTTGAGTAATCATAAGTTGTATAAATGTACTACCTATTCCATTATGAAGATTATTTAGAAAAATGTGAAATAAAGCATCTCTTTATGTAGGTATAAGTTGGTGTATTCGAAAGGTTAAACAATATAAATGATTTGCTGAGTCGAGAGATGACTCTCTGTCTTTAAGACAAAATTACCTCGTATAGATGCTTTTAGGGTGATGGACAATAGTCTCCCAAGATACAACAACAACTATCAACTATACAAAGCAAATATAGTTGATTCTATCGAAGAAATAAATAAGAACAGATTGCTTGTTTGAGTTTTGATTCTCTGTTTCTGTTTATGTCGAACAAAACAGAAGACTGATTATTTGTTTTCCGTATATTCTGAACAGAAGAGAAGAAAAAAGAATAAAACAGAAGACTGATTCTTTATTTTTTGTATTGTGTGTTCTGTAATTCGACTGAACATTACTGTTCAATTTAAACTTGAGAAGGAGGATCGTTGCATCGTTTCTGGAATCTTTCAAATCGTTACAACATTTCAGAAATCTTCAGGGACCAAAGTGTAAATAGAAAACACTTCAGGGACCAAAAAGAAAAATTCTGTAAGACAACCCACAACCCATGACTCGAGAACCCAAAACCTGTGACTTATGAAATGAGACCCGAGCCCAGACCGGACGGGTGGGCAGCGACCGTGCGCGTGTGGGGCTTAGCCTTAAACCCAAGCTCACCTAGGTCCTCTCCCTTCTAAACACATGGGTTACCCCTTGGGGTCCCAAACCCTTACTCAAACTTAGAGTTTATATATTGCATAAACTCTCAATCTTCTACCAATGAGGGAGATTTGTCATTTTTGGCCAAAAACACTCCATCTTTTCATGTCTCAAACACCTTACTTTTTGTACCAATATATCTTTCATTTCTTAACAAAATTTAACGAAACTGGACATTAACATCATCTACTTACTTAGATGATTAGGCATGTGCGAAGAAATGATATTTTCAACATGCGGGGCCCACGTGTTTAAGTCATTAACCACATTAGTAAATTTCCAACAATCCCCACTTGAAAGAGAATTAGTGCACACAAGGTGCCAAAGTTCAGCAATCTTTCAGGGGAAAGATATTGCATCAGGAAAGGTAGATTTTGGCTATGAACCTTCCTTAGTTGATTACCATTGGATTTACTTACTGTGAGGTGAACGCGATGTCTTGAACCGTCAGTGTTTAGTGTAAACCAAGACATTGATATCAACACAATAACTCTCATTATTCATTTCTTATTGTTTTGTCCGTTGTGGCTATGGACAACGCTTGGATTCTTAAGTGTGTACATTTGAAACGGCATGTCTTCGCACTTAAATATGTGATCTCCTATAAGGTATATTGCTCTACCCCACTCGCAAGTGTTAGGAATCATTAAAAGTTTCAAAAACTTATCTTTTACCTATTATGTAGGTAGCACTTAATGTCTATCGCGGGAATGACTTTGGAGTTATATTTCTTTAAAGAATGATAATCTGAAGTGTTTTTACTTCAAGTGAAGCTCTAAACTGAGTCTCTATAGTTTAGTTTTCTCATTGAACCAAATTCTTGGGATCCAGTCAGTAAGGTTGGGTTACAACCATAAAGATTCTTATTATTTGGGTTTTAAGCCCATTCCCCTAGAAATGCAGAATATTTAACCTTTGGGTAGGCCTTTAGTTAATGGATCCGCTAAGTTATGTCTTATGCCTCCGACGAATATGTCTAGACTTGCCGTTGTACATATTACTTTGTGCCCTTCCTAAAGCCGATTGGCTATCATAGTGAATCATCACTGAAGGTACGGGTTTATCCCAACAAGGGATATCCTATAAGAAGTCGTGAAGCCACTATACTTCTTCTCCTGCTTTGTCCAAAGAGATAAACTCTGATTTCATCATGGATCGGGCGATGCATGTTTTCTTAGAGGATTTCCAAGACACAACCTCACCACCAATTGTAAAAATATACCCACTGGTGGATTTGGTGTTCTTTATGTCCGATATCCAGTTTGCATCACTGTATCCTTCCAGTACGGCTTAATATCTTGAATAGTGTAATATGTAAGTCATCAAATATTTCAGATACCGTAGTATCCGATTTAGCGCCTTCCAGTGATCATTTCCAGGATTACGAGTAAACCTAGCGAACTTATTGACTAGATAAGCGATATCGAGTCGGGTGCAGTTTGTAATGTACATTAAACTATCAATGACATGCGCATATCGCTCTTGGGATATGTATGCACCATGATTCTTATAAATTCTATGATTCATATCCATTGGTGACTTTATAGGGGGCTGTCAAATACATCAAATTTCCTTAAAACATCTTCAATGTAATGACATTGAGATAAGACCAGCCCGTCAGATGTCTTAGAAATCTTAATACCTAAGATTACATTTGCAATACATATATCTTTCATGTCAAAACATTGTTTCAACATATTTTTGGTTTCCAGGATCAAGTTTAGACTACTTCAGGTGATGAGCATGTCATCTACGTAAAAGCATATCATGACAAATGAGTCAGGGTTCCCTTTGACATGGATACATTTATCACATTCATTTATAAAGAAATCTTTTGATAATAAAGTATTATCAAATTTTTCATGCCATTGTTTCGAGGCTTGTTTGAGTTCGTACAGAGACTTAACAAGTCGACATACTTTCTTTCCTTGTCCTGGAACCACATACCCCTCGGGTTGTTCCATGTATATTTCATCTTCCAACTCTCCATTTAGGAAGGCTGTCTTAACATCCATTTGATGTATCTCAAGATCACGCAAAGATGCAATGGCTATGAATACCCTTATGGACGTTAGTCTAGACACAATGAGTATGTGTCAAAGTAATCGAGACCTTCCTTTTGTCTGTAGCCTTTGACTACTAATCTGGCCTTATACTTGTCAATAGTTTCATCTGCTTTGTACTTTCTTTTGAGTATCCACTTACAACCCAAATGTTTGCTTTCCGGAGGAAGATCAACCATTTCCCAAGTATGGTTTTGCATGATGGAATTTAGTTCGCTTTCTATAGCTTCTTTCCAAAGCAGTGCTTCTAGAGTTAACAATGCTTTCTTAATTGTCCTCGGTTCATTTTCAACCATATAGGTTAGAAAGTCTAGACCAAAGGTTTTGTCCTTTTTGGCCCTTTTGCTCCGTCTTGGTTCAACCTCTGGAACCCCTAAGTTATGTAGGTCTGGAATATTAAGTTTCGGATAGTCAGTAACTTCTGAGTCCTATAGATCTGGAACGCCTAGTTTCGGATAATCATAAACTCCCGGGTCTTGTTAATTTTGAGCATTTTGTTCATAACTTCGTTTGCGCGAAATTATTTCTTTTTCCTTTCTAGGAAAGATTTGTTCAAAAAATTCAGCATTCCTTGATTCCATGATCGTACCCTTGTGGATATCAGATATCTCCGACCTATACACTAAGAAGCGATAAGCACTACTATTATTTGCATATTCATCTACAGACTTAGGTCCATTTTTTACATGTTTTGGTTTAGGTACTTCGACCTTTGCCAAACAGCCCCACACTTTCAAATATTTGTAAGTGTGTTTTTTTCATTTCCATGCTTCATATGGAGTTTTATCCTTACGCTTATGCGGAACTCTATTGAGAATTGTGTTAGCAGTAAGAATCGTTTCGCCCTACATATTTTGGGCTAAACCGGAATTGATAAGTAAATCATTCATCATTTCCTTTAACGTACGGTTTTTGTGTTCGACAACACCGTTAGACTGAGACGAGTAAGGAGCGATCGTTTGATAAACAATGCCGAATTGAGCACAATATTCTTCAAACGGTGCTACGTATTCTCCCCCTCTATCACTACGAATTGCTTTAATCCGTAGGTTTAGTTGATTTTCAACTTTTGTTTTATAACGTTTAAATATTTCAAACGCTTCATCTTTACTTTTTAACAAGTAAACATAAAAATACATTGTACTATCATCAATGAAAGTCACAAAGTACTTGTTCCCTCATCTAGTTTGCACAAACTTTAAAACACATATATCGGTGTGAATAAGTTCTAGAAGTGCTATGTTTTTTTCAACGAAATGGAAAGATGACTTGGTTAATTTTGCCTCTACACACACCTCATATTTATGTTAAGGGTTTATGTCGAGGGAAGGCAACAATTCCAACTTTACTAACTTTTGAATGGATTTGTAGTTAACATGTCCTAATCTATGATACCATAAATTAGAAGACTCAAGCAAGTAGGTAGAAGGCTTTATTTCCTTAGATGAACAAATTACAGACATAACATTCATTTTGAAGAGGCTATCACATGCGAAGCCCCTTCCTACAAAATTATCATTCTTAGTTATTACAAACTTGTTGGACTCAAAAACTAGTCTAAAACCAGCCTTGACCAACAGTGGCCCTGAAATCAAGTTCTTGCGGATGTCAGGGACGTGAATCACTTCCTTTAGAGTGATCTCTTTGCCTGTAGTCATTTTGAGAACAACATTTCCAACCCCTTGCACTTTAGTGGTGGCACCGTTGCCCATGAACAACTTCTTGCTCGTAACTGGGGCGTAAGAGGAGAATGCATTTTTGTCAGAGTAGATGTGACGGGTTGCACTCGTGTCTATCCACCATTGCCTTGGGTTTTCCACCAGATTTGCCTCCAGCACCACTGCCGAGAAATCCACAATCTTATCGTCAAGATCCGGAGGATTACCCTCATCTTGTACAATGTTAGCCTCTGTCTTGCGTTTGTTCTTGGCCTTCAGGTCATTTGTGACCTGGATATTCTGGCCCACTTCAGTCGTTGTGTTAGACTGAGTGTCTATTGCATCCCCAGCAGAAAGAGGATCTTCTGTCTGAAATCGTGACAGGCTCAACGCAGTAAGATAAACATCTTTAGTCTCCTTCTCTTGTTGTAATTGTTAACCAGAACCTTACCTGGGCGTTTGATTTGAAAACTGTCAGGATTAGGGACAACACTTTCTTGAGCAATAGCAGCAGAACCAGAACCAGAAGCAATGTTTGAAATAGACATCTTTTGAACAGTTAGGAAATAGAAAATTTTGTCTTAAAATTGTAGGTATAAGTTGATGTATTCGAAAGGTTAAACAAAACAAATGATTTGCTGAGTTGAGAGATGACTCTTTGTCTTTAAGACAAAATTGCCCCGTATAGATGCTTTTAGGATGATGGACAATAGTCTCCCAAAATACAATAGCAACTAACAACTATACAAAGCAAATATAGTTGATTCTATCGAAGAAATAAATAAGAACATATTGCTTGTTTGAGTTTTTGATTCTCTGTTTCTGTTTATGTCGAACAAAACAGAAGACTGATTATTTGTTTTCTGTATATTCTGAACAGAAGAGAAGAAAACAGAAGACTGATTCTTTATTTTCTGTATTGTGTATTCTGTAATTCGACTGAACATTACTGTTCAATTTAAACTTGAGGAGGAGGACCGTTGCAATGTTTCTGGAATCTTCCGAATCGTTGCAATGTTTCGGAAATCTTTAGGGACTAAAGTGTAAATAGGAAGTACTTCAAGGACCAAAAAGAAAAGATCTGAAATACATCCCATGACTCGAGAACCCAAAACCTGTGACACGGATGGGCGGCGACGCGCGTGTGAGGCTTAGCCCCGAACCTAAGCTCACCTAGGTCCTCTCCCTTCTAAACACATGAGTTACCCCTTGGGGTCCCAAACCCTTAGTCAAACTTAGAGTTTATATATTTCATAAACTCTTCATCTTCTACCAATGAGGGAGATTTGTCATTTTTGGCCAAAAACACTCCATTTTTTCATGTCTCAAACATCTTACTTTGTGTACCAATATCTCTTTCATTTCTTAACGAAATTTGACGATACTTGACACTAACATCATCTACTTACTTAGTAGATTAGGCATGTGCGAAGAAACGATGTTTTCGACATGTGGGACCCATGTATTTAAGTCATTAAAGACGAGATAAACTCAATCTCACATTAGTAAATTTTCTAACACTTTACAATTCTATCAGTGCATGCGTCCACTTGCAGGTAGTCAGCCACACAGGAGACATTTTTTATTAAAAAATGAGTATTATTATTAGTAGTAATTAACAATCAGAACATGATTCGTGATGATGATGACTACTAGTAACTTTATATTTATGGTTATGGATATACTCCCAATTTACAATACTTCCAATAGGTCAAGTTGTAGAGTATGCATGTTTCTCTATATATAATACTAGCAGATATCTAACCTACCACGGATAAGACTAAGCAAATTAAACAAATTTAACTTTAGTGTAAAATTCGTTACGAGTAAATTCTTACCAACACTCTACAAACTCCCATCACAGGCCTATAACACTGTTGCTAATTACACTAATCAATTCATAGATGTCTAAATTCATAATGTATGTATCGTCCAAATTAATAACTGGACTTTAATTGCATTTGTAAATTATTAGGATGTTTTGAGTAAAAAGTCACAATTGATTACAGTCCATAAGAAATATTATTAGATAATTCAAATAAAATATGCATGGTCTTGGTGTCTTGGATATCCAAACTAATTATCAAAATTCCTCCTCATATTAGCATTATACTGACAACGAACTCCTTGCTCTCTCTTGGATACTCTATGCGTTTCCTCAGTTGATTCCTTAATGGCAAAAAAATGTACGTACATGTATTATGTGTACTGACACTAACAGGGGCGGATTTAGGGGCAAGAGGGTGTTCACTCGAACATCTCGATAAAAAATTATTCTGTATATATGATAAATTTTTTGTATTTATGTATATATATTAACTTTTGAATACGTTGAACAAATATAAATGGTTAGCTTAAGCAGTCTAGAGTGTTTAAAATTGTTTGTAGCATCCTAGATTCAATTCTCAAGAATAACATTATTTTTTATATTTAATTTTAATTATTTTTTCGAACCTCCTGAACGAAAATTTTGAATCCGCTAATGAACACTAATTGAGGTAACGTCTTAGTTTAACTTTCTTTTATCTATGTTGTTCGGTGAGTAACCAATTTCAAGTGGTCTCATTGGTTAGCTTCATCTAATACTCTTCACCTACTTCAAGAATTTTTAAAAATTAAATGATCAAGAGGTCCGCACTTATATTTGATGCATCCAAAAATTAATTGTTTTATTTCTTTACTTAGACCTCATTTGTTTACTCTTAATGAAAGTTCAAATCTTAATCATTCAGAATTTAGATTCAATCCATTAAGTGCATCTTTTTTACAAGTCTGAATCTTAATCATTGAGATTCAACCCATTAAATTCATTTATTTTATTTCCTTATGAAGCCTCTTAATGGGTCTGAATGAATCAGATCCGCAACAGAGTCTTAACACCATTCAAACTCATTTAAAATAATACGTCTTATTTCACAAAAACTTTCACGACTTCTTTTCTCATCAAAATTTTAACGCCTCTAGCTATTCTTTCTCAATCAAACATTATCAAGAACTCTCGTCGCCGCAAATATTAATTCATTAACCATAACAACAAAATTATTTTCTTGAATCAATTGTGTTTGAAATCCTATGTATAAACTTAGTTCATGATCTATTTTGCATCAGAAGAATTAAAAATGGAGAATTCATCTTATCAATAAAATCTCTTTCCTTCACTTCTCAATCATTGAAATATTGCAATGACTCTATAAATTAGTGTTTCTCGAGATAATAACAACGAATTAAAAAAACATGAATACTATGTCCCCTTCTAATCAAATTTGGAACTAAATATATAATATCAAGCTTCAAAAAATAACGGAGAATGCTTAGAAATTGTATCAAGTATTGAAATTTTTTCTCTTTTTTATCTTATTTTAATAAAGTTTATTACTAGAAAACATCTCGTGGGATTCAGCCATAAAGGTTCTCTTTAAATCAATTTCAATTGATAGAGAAAGGTTTACTAATTTAATAAAATGCATAAATTCTTTAAAAAAATCATGTTGCCTTGTTACAATAATTCTTTTATATTGATATAACTTTTATTTGCTTTCAGATGTTCAAATTTTATCTTTGTAGAAAAAGGAGATGGTTTAAAATTTTAATCAAATATAAATATTTAAATATTATTTTCTATCAAAAATAAATTTATTTTACTGAAGTGAGAGTTTTATAATATTTTATTGATATAGTGATTACTTCATATTCTCATTCAGATATTAAAAACAAACCGTCATAATCATTCAGTATTAAGATCTAGAGATAACATTTTAATATTTAGAAGTGTATTCGAATTCAAACATCCAAATCTTAATGCACATTTTAATATTCAGTTGTATATTCAGATTCAGACGTCTAAATCTTAATGAAAACGAATAAGGGCTTAGTAGTAAAAGGTAGGGAAAAGGGTAAAAAAATACTCCTAAACTATAAAAAAAAAATTGGCCAATTTTACCCTCCGTTTGCAAATGGGGTTATATACCTATGCCGTTAATAAATTGGGTCATATCTACCCTTAAAAGCTAACAGATCTCCATGTCATTCTTTCACCCATTTTAAGCTAATTTAATTGGTGACATGGACTGTCACGTTGGAATAAACCTATCCTGCCCTTTTGTTATATGTCTTCTACGTCTAAAAATAAACCCTCACTGATTTTGGGCTAAAAAAAATGTTTTGACTGTGGTAAGTAATTTCGAAAATCTTGGAAAACTCCGTACCCGAGGTGACGTTGTTTGTAACCTATTGCATTAGCACCTGATGAATCGAACATATATAGATTTGAGAATATCACATTTTGGAGTAGCAAAGCACCTGCAAACCATCATCCAATCCAACTATAGCATATAATATATGAGTACACCGACGGAGTCAGAATTTTCACTAAAAGAGTTCAAAATATAAAAAAATAAATATACGAAGAAGTCAAACGGTTCAACGTCCACTATATATACATAAAAAATAATTTTAATCATGTATAACTAGTGTAATTTTCCGTCGTAGGGGATTTGTGTTGAAAATTTACTAAATGTGGAAATAAGTATATCCCATTAATTTATGACTCGAACTATCGGACCCGCACGTCGGAAACATCGTTTCCACACACGTGCACACGTAGTGCCAAGTATCGCAATTTTCATTAGTGAAAGAGATATTGGTACATATGTAATACGTTTGAGACATAGAATTATGGACGGTTATTGGCCAAATGACAAAGTATTCCATGTTGGTAAACGAAGGAAGAAGTGTACAAAATGTAAAATGAAACGAGTCGGAAATCGCCGCGGAGCCGTGAAGGGCCGCAGTGCCACACCGTCGGAGCCGCGGTGCAAATTGGTTGGTCAGTCAATGGAGCCGCGACGCTAATTCACAGCGCCGCGGCACTTCGGAGACATAAAGCTGACCTTTGGATTGATTTTGGAGCATTGATTCTCCATTACTTGACATATAAATTCAGCCATTATTTGGCTAAATGTAACCCCTCAATCAAGTGCAATTACATGGCTATTGAAGATCATTAGTTGGCTAGTTGAGGGGTCTTCTACTTACACTATAAATTGAGGCATTTGGCTCAATTGAA
The DNA here is from genome assembly GCA_034509755.1 of Anisodus tanguticus. Taxonomy (NCBI): domain Eukaryota; kingdom Viridiplantae; phylum Streptophyta; class Magnoliopsida; order Solanales; family Solanaceae; genus Anisodus; species Anisodus tanguticus. The sequence goes on along the minus strand of CM067553.1, from coordinate 8,655,380 downwards.
ACACACTACACTCAACACTTAGAAAATTCTCCAGATTTTCAGAGTTCATATTATTTTTCTCTAGCAAAGTTACTATACTCAAAGTTTTTCAAGAATAACACTTGAGTTTCCTTTGCTCACTTGTTAAAGTTGTTGTTATATCTTGGGAGACTATTGCTCAACACCGTAAAAGAAGATATACGGGGCAATCTTATCTTAAAGACAAAGTGTCATCACTCGACTCAGCAAATCACACAAGCAGTTTGTAAGGTTTTAATTTTCAGATCTATTGTAATAGTTTATTTATTCTTTCTACTCTTGTAATATTCACTTACTTTCCGTTCCTACAACAATTGTATCCCAACAATTTGGATGAACCCCCTTGGCCCTTCCTCCCTCCGCCCCTGGCTGCAGATCGTGACAAGATTGGTACCACCGGCAAGCATTGGGGAAAGATTCGAATTGGGATTTTCTAAAACTGTTCCATATACCTTAATATTATCATCCTTCGTTAGTTGATCTCTGCTAAATCACCATCAAAAGCTAAAATTTTCGCAAAACAATTCCATAAAATTTTCAAGAAACTTTGATGTCTTACGTAGTACTTTATTTACCTAGAAACATATTTTTTTCCGGCGAGATACTCACTAGACATTTCAGACTATCTTCAGTGTGAAGATCTGAGAAGGTTACAACTATCTTTTTTTTATTATTGAGATTTGAGTTCGAAACAGAGTAAGGCTGTAATTTTTAGTCACAAAAAAAAAATTATTTAGGAAGAGCCAAAACCAGTGAGGGTTTATTTTTAGATGGAGAAGAAGACATATAACAAAAGGGTGGGGCAGGTTTATTCTAACGTGACAGTCCATGTCACCAATTAAATAAGTTTAAAATGGATTAAAGATTGATATGGATGTCTGTTAGTTTTTAAGGGCAGATATGGCCCCTATGGGGGTATATTTGACCCCATTTACAAATGAAGGGTAAAATTGACTCAATTTCGATAGTTCAGCGACATTTTTCATCCTTTTCCGTAAAAGGTATTCCCTTCAATCCTTTTTGTTTCTCTAGTATATATTGCTGGTTACAAAGATGCAGAAAATGAAAATTATAATTAATTGCTAAGTATTACAAGAACTGAAATTACAATTGAACAGTAAACTGAAATTACAAAGAACTTGAGGAATAAATTGGAACAATTTTTGGTATGCTAAGTCGAGTGTTTGCACTCTGTCTTTAAGACAATATTGTCTCGTATGTATAATTTCTACGTCCTGGACAATTGTCTCCCAAGATAAAATAACAAATGAACAAATGAGCAAAGGAAACTCAAGTGCAACCGTGAAGAATTTTGAGTAATGAAATGATGCTGGAAGGAAGTAGTTGAAGGAGAGGCTTACCAACTGCCCACATAAGTGTTATTACCGGCCAAGTAATGGCAATTATGGAGGTAGTAATTCACCAAAATAAATGGTGAATTTAATGTGCAACGGATGACATTTAGGAAGAGTAATCCAGTCAAAATAAATGGCTTGCCGGTTGACGTTCGGTTCTCTGCCCAATCTGACTTTCTTGAAACTTCAGGGACCAACTGTACATATGAAAGAATTCTGGACCAAACTGTACATATGAAAGAATTCTAGACCAAAATGTACATATGAAAAAATTATGGTCCAAAAAGATAATATCAGAAGAAGCACAGCCCACGATCCGTGACCCGTGAACCCGGACCGGACGGCGGCGGCGCGCGTGTGGGCTTTCCTCGAACTGAAGCACATCTAGGTCCTCCCTCCTTTAAACACATGAGATACCCCTTGGGGTCCCAAACCCCAAGCCAACTTTGAGACTTATAAACAAAACAATTCTTTCTTCCTCCACCGATGAGGGAGAATTGATCTCAATACCACATTTTTCCATGCTTCAAACACCTCACTTCGTGGACCAATATCTCTTTCATTTCTCAACGAAATTTGACGATCCTTGGCCCTACGGTTATCTACTTACTTAGTAGATTATGCACGTGTGAAGAACCGGATTCTCCAACATGCGGAACACTAGTGTTTAAGCCGTTAAAGTTGGTCGGACGCAACTCCCGCTAAAGGCAAATTTCCAACATATATTTTGCACGTTTCTTAAAAATTATTAACTAAATATTTATTTTATCAAATTAAACTTATCAATGATAATTAATTCTATCACTTTTAAATCTCATTTCTATCGGTAGAAGCTATTGAAACTAGATGAGGGTTGTTATAGTTGCTATTACTATTCCTTAAGAAAATAAATTTGACTACTAGTACTCCAAATAAGTTTGGAGTAGCTACATGATAAGAGTAAAAGTTGAAAAAAAATTAATTTCATCTTGATTTGTTAAAGCGGAAGACTAAAGGAAAATCTATTTTTAATATACTAGACAAGTAAAAACAAACAGGATGAGTATGAAGAATCGTTAATTACTGTAATTTTTAACGTATATAATTAAACTAATCCAAGGGACCGATTAGGTTAGCTTTAGCAATTTGATGGACCTAATGATCCTACATATAAATAAGTATTTTTGATAACCTAGTCTTATCATGTTTAAAGGAAGATTAATGATCTTCTCCTAATTAAATACACCAGTGGGACATCAGAGCTTATCTAATTCAATTTTGTACATACTATAATATATTACGGAGTATTGGGGTATCTAATTAATGTGAGCATTTCTTATATAAATAGTGAAAATATGAATTAATGTATTATTTGCACGTGAAATCTCTAATTTGTACCATTGCCACTAACATATATCCTTTGTCTTTATCTATGTGAAGGGAGTATTAGTGTGCAATTATTGTCTTGAGAAGCTGTAGTTTCGACTTTCGTCCAATGAGGAACTTAGAACTCTTTGCACTTGCACAGTGCTCATCTTTAATCACGATTTCTTATATACTCTTACGTATATTAACAAATAGCTTGGGGTATGAAGTTGATGGCTTGAGTTGAATTTGGGCCGGCAAAACAAATTGCGTTAAATAGGCGAGATAACGTTACTTGACCGAAATATGCTGGGCTGAAATGAGTAAATGTATCAAAACTTAATCCGTACAATTCTAAGTAAATTTTAATTTGCTTTTTTTTTTAATAATTTATTTAGGTATCTAATAAAACTCACTTTTTCTTTGTTAGGGTCAAATATAACATATCAAAAAAAAAAAAATCTTTTTAAAAATATTTTGACAAGATTTCTCATGAATCAACTTAGACGATATATCAATTCAACTTTTAGACAGACGATTGAACTGGAAGAGTCAAAATAAGTTGAATTCATAATTGGACAGGTCATTTTAATCTGCCAAAAATTGAACATACTGAGAGAATCATATTTTTATAGTCTAATTTTGCCACCTCTGTCAATAGCTATATGAACAAACTTAATGGGAACTCTTCCTCTTGTGAAAAGTACAAATTGTTGGAAATTTTCCTTTGATGGAAGTTGTGTCCACCCATCTTTAATGACTTAAACACTCGAGTTTCGCATGTTGGAGTCTTGAGTTCTTCACACGTGCATAATTTACTAAGTGAGTAGATGATCGTAGGGCCAATGATCGTCAAATTACATTAAGAAATGAAAGAGATATTGGTCCACTAAGTAAGGTGTTTGAGGCATGAAAATATGGTGTAGGACAAATCTCCCACTTCAGTGGGAAAATGAAGAATTGTTCTTTTTATAAGCCTAAAAATGGATAAGGGTTTGGGACCCTAAGGGGTAACCCATGTGTTTGAAGGAGGGAGGACCTAGGTGTGCTTGGGTTCAAGGCTAGCCCCACACGCGCGCTGCCGCCGCCTGTCCAGTCCGGGCTTGAGTCTCGGGTCGTGGGCTGTGGGCTTCTTCTGATATTATATTTTTGGACCTCAAACTGCTTAGTATTTACTGTTTGGTCTCTGAAATTTCAGGAATGCTCTAGCAACGGGAAAGCCAACAGTTTTGATGGCGTTAACCATCTGAAATGTTTGCACTTGTTACAAAACGTACAAAATGTTTCTGGCCATGAATATACCTCTTAAACAGCACATCTCCTCATCCTAAACACTATAAAGAGGAAACCTTTCTCTAATTTTGAGTAGACAGTAGAGAGAAAGAAAAGAAAGGGAAGACACAAGTCTTGAACAAGAGCAGAAACTCTTCATTTTCCTCTAAATTTTCCTTTAAATTTTCCATTCTTCAGCAAATCGTTTTATGTTTGTTTTCTTTGTCAGAATCAACATATTTGCTTTGTAGTGTTGATTAGTTGTTGTTTTATCTTGGGAGACTATTGCCCCGCTAACGTAAAAGCATATATACGGGGCAATCTTGTCTTAAAGACAGTGAGACGTCTCTCGACTCAGCCAGTGTTGTTGTGATTATCTAATTGGTTGCTAAGTGTTTCAGGTGTGAACTTCAAACTCAAAGGACTCTAACTGTTCGGATTCTCAGCGGTTCTACAAGCCACAAGTGTAGCAGTTCATGTTCTTGTATTTCTGAATACAAGATCCAGATTTGAAGTTCTAGTTCAAGATTAAAAGATTGACAATTTCTTGTTATAAGCTTTGTTGTTTATCCTTTCGAAGCACTTATAATATTTATTTATTTCTCGTACTGCTTTATATCCAACACAAACTACATAATACGTGCCTTTTAATTTGGTTAAATTTTTTGTTTCCGCATAAAGGTAATGGGATAGCAAGTAACATATCATGGGCGACATGGCACTCCTACCTATGAAAGAAGAACCTCATTCTACAAGAAAATATATCTCTCTTTTTAATATCGGTTAATGATACTCTTTAACCATAATTAAAGAATAATTTCAATGAGACAGTGACTTTATAACCAAAAAATAAAGAACACAATTGTTTTAATTTCAGTTACCCAGATAAGTACTGGGGTGTGTTGTAAAAACACTTTTTCAAGTATGGGAAAGGAACACTTTTCTTGGTCTTGGCTTGTGTGCCTGTATATATATTATATATGATGTGGTTGATGATTGACACGTGCTCATTATTTTTAGTTTCAGTTGAAAGAACCTTAATTAATTAATTGGTACTATAATTAGCTCCCCTTGATTTTCGCTTAAGGCCTTGTATGGTTCAAGTGGTAAGAAGGAATCTTATAGGTCCACCAAATCTTGCCCACGTGGGATCAGCCAACTAAACATGGGTTTACAAAGCACAAAATTAAGTGCATTTTGCAAACGTCGTCATTCTGTACGTAACTTTCTTAATTGAAGGCAAAAGATTACAAAGATAAAACTTTTAAAATAAAATGAGGACACACTTTGTTTTTATATCTTCTGAGATGTTTCATGCATGTGAAAAGGAGGTGTAATGATGCGTTAGTTAGGAGTGTAAGAGATTGGCGATAGTAGGAGTTAAGCGAGGTAAAGGTAAGTCGAAGAAAAATTGGAAGATGTGATTAGACAGGACATGACACAACTTCAGCTAATCGAGGACATGACCCTAGATCGGAAGATTTGGAGGTCGAGAATTGGAATAGAAGGTTAGTAGGTAATTAAATTTTGTCGCACTGTGTGTGAGAGGGGTAGGGGCTAGCCTCTTCATCTCATCTTCTCCCTTTCTTTGTAATATTATTTAGGTTTCGCGTAGATCCATTCTCTTATATGTATATTCTTATGTGTTGCTTTATTTGTTTTGTATTGTGATATCTTGTTGTCTTATTTTTCTTGAATTCCTACATTGATTATGTTCTTTTGAACCGATAGTCTATCAGAAACAACTTATCTACCCCATAAAAGTAAAGGTAAGGTATGCGTACATCTTATTCACTCAGACCTCACCGTGTGGGATTACACTAGCTATGTTATTTTTATAAAGACAATTACCACCAGAAGCATGTATAATGTATTATTAAAAGAACAATAAAACTACACTTCGTCAAAACGATTCTGTTTAAAAGTGAAAGTAATTGCAAAAACGATTTTAAAGTACTAAACGTCAAGATCAAGTTTACTATAGGGATATATAATTTTCTCTTTTTGTGGAATCACGATAAGAGAATTAAATCAAAATAATTGACAATGTCACCTCTATCTAAATTGCAGGTCCATACGGTAGGTGAACCAACTCATGTGTATTTTGTGAGTGAACGATAAATTAAACTTATAACAAGGAGAAATAAATGGTTTGCTCGGACTTCTATGTTCTTTGAATACTACCTTTCTCAAAGAAATAATCCCTTAATTACTTTCATTGATTGAAAGAGTATATATACAAATTATATATTTTCATAATAGGAGAATTATATTCCCATTCTACTCCTAAAACCTTATTCTACTTGGATACTAACTATACATTTATGGTAATGCAAATATTATGGTAAGTGTACAATACTAATTACATTACAGCATTACCTAAATTAGGATACTAAATACTACCTAAACTACACGGTACAAAGGAGAAAACTGAGAGACAACCGAGAGCCAAATATACACAATATACACATGTATATTGTGTATATTTAACACACACCCGCAATCATAGCGGGCGGTCTTCGAACGCTGAGACAATCCCTAAAATCTTCAAGAAGGACCGAGGGAAGACCCTTTGTAAAGATGTTGGCAATTTGATATCTTGACGGGATATGACAAACGCGTACCTGACCACGAGCAATCTTTTCGCAGACAAACTGAATGTCCATCTCGATATGCCTAGTGCGCTGGTGCTGAACCGGATTACCAGAAAGGTATATGACACTAACATTATCGCAATAAACCAAGGTTGCTTTCTGAATGGGACAATGAAGCTCCAAAAGCAAATTACGTAACCAACATGATTCCGATACCACATTAGCTACCCCTCGATACTCGACCTCGGCACTGGTTCGGGACAATGTCGACTGACGTTTTGTCGACCATGAGACCAGGTTATTACCAAGAAACATATAATAGTCAGATGTAAACCGTCTGGTGTCCGGACAGCCACCCCAATCAGCATCCGTATACGAGACAAGTGCGGAAGTCGAGGAGGAATATAAATGCAAACCATAGTCGAGCGTACCCTGAATATACCGAATGATGCGTTTGAGTGCATTCATGTGCTCAACTCTGGGATTATGCATAAAAACACACACATGCTGGACATCATACGTAATATCTGGTCTCGTGAATGTAAGATACTGAAGGGCCCCTGCAAGACTGCGATAGCGGGTCAGATCCTCGTATGGTACACCGATCGCGGCACTAAGCTTGGGCTTAGTATCAACTGGAGTGGAAGTGGACTTACAAGATGACATCTCAACCCTCTTAATGATCTCAGCTGCATACTTTCTTTGAGATAAGAACAACTCACCTGCATGACGAGTGACAGCAATCCCTAAAAAATAGCTCAAGGGCCCAAAGTTTTTCATAGCAAACTCAGAGTTGAGCATTGTCATGATAGACTGGCGTAAGGCATCGGAAGAGGCAGTCAAAATAATATCATCCACATATAATAGAATATAGGCCAAGGACGAACCACGACGGTAGATGAACAAGGAATTATCCGACCTGCTGTGACTGAACCCAATAGTCGAAACATAGTCTGCAAACCGCGTATACCAGGCCCGTGGAGACTGCTTAAGCCCATATAAGGACTTCTTCAACAAACAAACATGATGAGGATGTTTGGGATCCCTGAATTCCAAAGGCTGATGCATATTGATTGTTTCCTTGAGATCACTATGTAGTAAATCATTCTCTACATCTAACTGATGAATAGGCCATGCTTTTAAAAGAGCCAAGCTAAGTACAGTGCGAATGGTAGCAGGCTTGACCACTGGACTAAACGTCTCACCACAATCTACCCTAACCTGTTGAGTCTTACCATCACCCATAAGCCGCGCCTTATGTCAGGCAAATGAACCATCTGAATTTTTCTTATGAGCAAAAATCCACATAGACCTGATAATATTAATACCAGATGGACGGGGCACCAACTCCCACGTCTTATTATCAATAAGAGCATTATATTCATCGGTCATAGCAATTTTCCAATTCGGGTCATTTAAGGCAGACACAGGATTACGGGGTAAGGGTGATTTAGGGATATTAGAATGTAAATTAAAATATCTTTTTGGCTTAAAAACACCCCGTTGACTACGAGTGACCGGTCTATGACTCGAGGAAGAATTTGGCAGATTGCGGGAATTTTCTGGGCTTGGGACGAACTGGCCAGCAGGTAGTGGGCCTGCTGGCCCAACTCGGTAAACAGACGCAGGAACTGGACCAGTTCCAGAATTGGGCCGGATTGACCCAATCGCTGAAACTGGCCCAGTGACTATACTGGGAATTGCAGTGTGTGACGGACCAGCAGGCAGTGGGCTCGCTGGAGAATTTTTTATACGGGATACGTTTGAAAAATAGTGAATAATATACGGGGATATACTATCATCCAAAAAATTATACGAACTAGGCACGAGAGTCTTAACCTTAGCAAACAGAAATTGGAATTCATCAAAAATTACATGGCGATTAATGATGATTTTATTAGAGGATAAATCAAAGCATTTGTAACCACGATGATTAGACGGAAAACCCAAAAACACACACGGAGTAGACCGGGCCTGAAGTTTGTTAACTGTGATGGACGGGAATAACGGATAACACAAACACCAAAAAAACCGAAGATGTGAATACGTATGAGTCTTATTACATAAAATTTGAAGAGGGGGGGGGGGAGAATATGGCAAACCTTTGAAAGGAATTATGTTAAGGAGATATGTAGTCATTTGTAGAGCATGATGCCAAAAAGACGGGGTACAGAAGCATGAATTAACAAAGTTCGGACAATGTTATTTATGAAATGAATTTTGCGTTCGGCTTTCTCATTTTGTGAAGACGTATGAGGACAAGAAAATCAAAAATTGATCCCATTGTTAGCACATAATTCCGAAAACACCCCATTGTCATATTCTTTGACATTATCACACTGAATATTTTTGATTTCTCGTTCGAATTGAGTTCTAATGAATGCTCTAAATTTTAAGAAGACGGAAAAAACTTGACTCGATGGACCGGAACTGGGTGTGATAGGATAAAGATCTCCTCTACTGTCACACCTCATGAGAGGACTCCCCGTCTTGAAATCCTTCACATAGAAACCAAAAGGATCAAATTCAATAGAAATGGAATTGTCAGTAGTGAATTTACCGACAGAGACTAAGTTTTTAATCAATTTGGGAGAATGTAGGGTGTTTTTCAAGATAAGAGGTGGATGAGGGGGAGATAAAGTTTTATGACCATAACCATGAATTGGAATAGAATTACCATTACCAATAATTATGCCGTGGAGGTTGCTCAAATTGGAATAAGACGAGAGCGTACCTGAATCGGATGTCATGTGAGCCATATACCAATTTGGGTCTGGAGGATTTAAACCAAGCGTGTGCATTGCGGCTTCGATATCGGTAGACATGGGTGCCACTGCGTGATGGGCATGCGGGGGCCGAGGCCCAAGTATCCCTACTTGCTGCCTCGGTCCAGAAGATTGGTTGTATGTGGACCAGGCAGAATTGGGCTTGGACTGCTGCTGGGCAGCCCACTACCAATGGGGCGAAACTTGACTGGGCCCAAACTATTTTTGTGGGCCCCACTACCACCGCATAGGGGCCCAATATGGGCCCCAGAACAACTGTTGTTGCTGCTGACCACCGCGAGGGCCCCCACCGCCACCACCATTGTGCTGATTGCCGCCGCGGTTGTTGCTATTATTTTTCTTATTTTATCCTTTTTTGCCGCCACCGTTGTTGCGGTTTTGGCCCAAGTTATTGGAACCGGGAGGATGGACAGTGGATTCGATCATCATAACTATAGGACAAGTACCGGTAGCCGCCTTTTTAGCCATGGCCGCTTCTTTGAGTGTAAGCATAGAACGAGCTTGATAAAATTACGGAAGTGGATTGCTTTGACGAAGAAGCGTGCCAACACCACTATAGGCCTCGGAGAGGCCTAAAACCATTTGGAGGACCAAACGGTCATTTGAAACCGACGCACCAACGTTGCGGAGTTGGTCCGTCAATTCCTTCAATATTTTACAATAGGCCGAAACGTTAGGGAAATCTTCCATATTGACGTGGGAGAAATCCTGCTCAAGAGTAACAACTCTAGAATTCTGATTATCTTGGAATATATCACGTAGTCTATCCCAAGTCGCCTGTGCCGTAGCGTCAGGTTCAATAATCGTTTGCAAATGGTCGGTAGAAATTGTGGAATATATCCACTGAAGGACCGTAGCATCAAGAGTCGTTCACAACTTAGGATCATCCTCGCGTTTTGGCACCTCCGTATCCTCAGGAGCCCCGGGGATTATGTGATGGATGACTTGATGCGAGTGTGCGTGAATTTTGAACAGTTCGGCCCACGTCGCATATTGGACGTTTTCTATTTCAAGAACAAGAGGGATGTTATTCTTGATGTTAGAAACTGTAAGGGTAGGATGAAACGTGTTCCGTGATGTAGACATATTGATAGAACAATATGTGATTGAGGGATTTGGAAGAAAAAAATTGGAGAAAGATGAACCGTCGGCACAAAACCCGAGAAGAAGGGCTCGGATTTTAGAGACTTATGACGGAAAAGTGCAAGAAATTTTGGAGAGGATTTTAAGACCTAGACTTCTGATACCATGGAAGAAATAATTCCTTGATTATTTTCATTGATTGAAAGACTATATATACAAGTTACATATTTCCATAATAGGAGAATTCTATTCCTATTCTACTCCTAAAACCTTATTCTACTTGGATACTAACTATACATTTATGGTAGTACAAATATTATGGTAAGTGTACAATACTAATTACATTACAACATTACATAAACTAGGATACTAAATACTACCTAAACTACACGGTACAAAGGGGAAAAACCGAGAGCCAACCGAGAGCCAAATATACACATGTATACACATGTATATTGTGTATATTTAACATTTTCATCATTCAATTGCTCTCAAAGAACATCGGAGCATAAATATAGTCAATAATTTTGAAGTTAATTATTCTCTGCATCTTCAATTTAAATGTCTTAATTTGATTAGACATAAAATTTAAGAATTAAAGAGACTTTTAAATCTCATGGTCCTAAATTGAAGATGTGTATAACATACTAAAATGTCATATGAATTTTGTGATTATAAGTTTGTCACGTAGGACGTTTGAATTCTTAATTTATGAAAAATAGAAAAATATATTATTTTCGATAGAACAAAAAAAGTAAAAACACTTAAATTAGGAGGGGAAAATATACTTATCAAACTTAAGTTGGAAACTTGTAAGCCAAGAAGTGTAAACATAGAAAAGCGAAATGAAAGATTTCTATTTTCACTCTCAAAAAGATGAGGGCACGTGGAAGAAGCAAAAAGATTGACAATTTATAATAATAATAAAAAAGTTTAGTTACTGGTTTATGGGAGATACGAATCATATCTGATCAGGTAATCCAGCTGGCTATTTCAAAAAGATTTCTGGAGCAAAAAAGTGAAAAACTCAGGACAGGAAGGCATGGTTAGCTACTCCCAAGTGCTTTTTCTTATTTATTTATTTAGTTGTTATTTGTTTTTTAAGTGAATGGTACCGAGAATTAAAAAGGCCCGAGTTATTAATTATTACTTCATATATATATATATATATATATGAAGTAAGGCAACATGCTGTAGTTCAAGTGTTCCATTGTTTTCTTTCATTATTTAGGGTGTTTTTGGTTTCTTGGATAACGAGTAGATTTCTTACTTATATTTTAGTATTTGGTAAGAAAGAAAAAAATATCATTCCGAAGGCATTTGTATATAATCTAGCAAAACACTATGGGGTAAGATGGAGCGAGGAGTGGGGGTGGGTTGGTCAAATGACGGGGGTTGAGCAGCGTTGGGTGGGTGGGGATCAAGGAGACAATGAACTTGAAATTCACTCATGTAACTTATTTTCTCTACTTCTATTGAGGAAGTCATTTTTCTAATTTTTGAGAAACTTGTTTCTCTAGAGAAAATGTTTTTCAAAAATTTTGGCCAACCAAACATGAGAAGATTGAAAAATAGAGAATGTCTTCCTCCATACCAAACACATCCTTAGTGATTGACCGTGAATAATTAGAGAAAGAGAAGTTAGAACAGAGAATATTTAATTAGTACTAAAAGGTTAGAACTCTAATAGTTAGGTGGTATTAAGTCAAATTATGATAACTATTTAAAGTTGTAACTCATATTCTTGTTCAAGTTACTAATCTACTCACTTTAATAAGGCCATGCGTAAAATAGATTGAATTAGCTCGATTTCTTGGATTATTATGCCCCTAATGAGAGTCATCAAAATGCCCTTAATACTTCGGGATATTAATTACATACGAATTTATGGATACAAATATCATACTCGTTTACTTCCTTTTGATAGTTTCCATCATTGGCTAGTCAAGCTCGACAAAAGCATGCAAACGATGCAATTCCATTACATAATGCAGAAAAGAAAGATACATAACTTCCACAATGCTGAAATATTCGACTTCGCATTCTATTCCTATTGAAATACCCATAAGATGGGGAAGAAAATGGAATAAAGTTTTATTAAAAGAAGATATTTACATAAAGGTTTATTCCAAAATATTATGAATTAACACAATTTTTTTGTAGTTATCAGAATATATTTGCCATAGAAATTTTTTCGGTAAGGAGGAAAACAATGTTTAGGGAACGTTCATGAAAAAGTAAGGTATGTATTACATTTTTAGTGCTTGGTAGATGTGTAGATTTTTTTTTCCAATCATTTTAACTTTCTTGGCTTTCATTTGTGTGAATGTGTCCCGACAGTCAATTGAAATCAATGGAGTCAAAAAGAATTCCACATGGCCAATAAGTTAGCAATTTTATGCCTTGGCGCCTCAAATCAGCAATATATCATTTGGAAAATGGCTTACGGAAAGTGCTAACATAGAGAACATGTTTTCTTCAATATTTAGGCAATTAAATATGAAAAAATTATGCATATTTTCCTCCATACCAAACACACCCTTAGTGTTCATTTTATTTATCTTTTTTTTCCCTCTCGATTAGTTCTCATTGTTGAACCAATCATCAAGAAATATGCTTATTGAAAATGTGATGATATACAACCAATTATATTAAAACTTGCTTCTAGAAATAATACTTTATTTTTAATTGGTTCCTTAAGAAGAAGAAAAGCGCATGAAAAATGATTTCAAAATTTAAATCGTGTGAGAGCATATACTTGTTCCTCACCTTGTGTAAGAGTTTTCAGAAGTTCAATTACACTGCGTAAATATGTTTTATTTTGATGAATTGGTGGCAAAAAGGTTATTTACATTAGTTTGACTATGGAGAGGATGACTTTCACGTGAAATCTGATCTCTAAATCTCGTTAATCACTTTAAATTTAGGATGAAATCATCGCGGGCCCCTTGTGGTCGAAAGGATATTTCACTTAAACACTTCAACTAAATCTTGTTCCATTTAGACACATGAGATGGTCGCAACTGTATTATTTAGACACTTTTTATTGAATCAACCAAATATGTAAAGAGAATGTAGGAAAATTATTTGTAAACTATTTAGTTAATTAAAAACTAAAACAAGAAAAGAAAAATCCCATTTTCTATGCCCCAGCCCACCCAATTCCCATTTTCTTCAATCTCCGTTTCTCCGCCATAGCCTACTGAAAGAAATAATCTCTCTATTATTTTCATTAATGAATGAGTATATATACAATTTATAATCTCCATAATATGAAAAATCATATTCCTATTCTAACCACAAAACCCTATTCTATTTGTACAAGAATTCTACAATTACGGTAAGTGTACAATGCTAATTGACTACAAATAATATATTACCAAATATAGGTATACACGGCTGTGTATACCGTGTGTATCACAGTTTTCTATTTGTCTTGGGTTTCCGTGATATACACGGTATACACAAGGCATTGTATATGTCGTGTATACCTTGTATATTATGGTATACTTTCACACCCTCGCAATCATAGTGGGCGGTCGTTGTATGCTGAGACCGTCCCTAAAATCTTCAAATAGAACTGAGGGAAGACCCTTAGTAAAGATGTCGGCGATTTGGTACCTATAAGGGACATGATAGACGCGTACTTGCCTACGAGCTACCTTTTCGCGAACAAAGTGGATATCCATTTCGATGTGTTTAGTACGCTGATGTTGAACCAGATTACCATGAAGATAGACTGCATTAATATTATCATAATATACCAAAGTAGCTTTCTGAATGGGATAATGAAGTTCTAAGAGAAGATTACGCAACCAACATGATTCGGATACCACATTGGCTACCCTTCGATACTCGGCCTCTGCACTGGAGCGTGATAATGTAAATTGTAGCTTTGCAGACCATGATACCAAGTTATTACCAAGAAACATACAATACCCAGGTGTGGAGCGTCTGGTGTCTGGATAGACACCCCAATAAGCATCTGTATACGAGACAAGTGTAGAGACTAGCGATGGATATAGATGAAAGTCATAGTCAAGTGTTCTCTGGATGTATCGTAGAATGCGTTTGAGCGCATTCATGTGCTCAACCCTAGGATCATACATAAACAAACACATCTGATGTACGGCATACGTAATATCTGGTCTCGTGAAAGTAAGATACCGAAGAGCCCTTGCAAGACTGCGATAGTAGGTGGGATCCTCATAAGGTGAGCCGGCCGCAACACTCATCTTGGGTTTAGTATCAACTGGAGTGGAAGTAGACTTACACGAGGACATACCAACGTGCTCAATAATCTCAGCGGCATACTTCCTTTGTGATATGAATAACCCACATGCATGACGAGTGACAGCAATCTCCAAGAAATAACTCAAGGGCCTCAAGTCTTTCATAGCAAACTCAGAACTGAGTAGTGTCGTGATAGACGTGCGTAAATCATCAGAAGAAGCAATCAAAATAATATCATTCACATATAATAGAATATATGACAGGGAAGTACCACAATGATATATGAACAGAGAATTATCAGACCCGTTGTGAGAAAACCCAATAGTATATACATAGTCTGTAAATCTCTTATACCAAGTCTGTGAGGCCCGTTTAAACCCATACAAGGACTTTTTCAATAAACAGAATTAGGATATCTGGGGTCTCGAAAACCCAACGGCTGATGCATGTAAACAGTCTCCTGAAGATCACCATGTATGAAAGCATTCTTCACATCTAGCTGATGAATGAGTCATGCTTTGGAAAGAGTCAGAATGAGAACAATGCGAATGGTAGCCGGTTTGACCACCGGACTAAATGTTTTACCATAATCCATGCCAACTTGTTGTGTTTTACCATCACCTACAAGACGAGCCTTATGCCTCGCAAAAGAACCATCAGAATTATCTTTTTGAGTAAAAATCCACATAGACCGAAGAATATTAACACCGTAAAGATGAGGTACTAACTCCCATGTCTTATTTTCAATAAGAGCATTATATTCGCCATTCATAGCCAATTTCTAATTCGGGTCATTTAATGCAGACACTGGTTACATAGTAGTGGGAATTTAGAGACATTAAAATTGAGATTAAAATGATGTTTAGGTTTAAAAATACTCCTTTGACTACAAGTAATGGGCACATGAATCGAGGTAGAATTGGGTGGATTGATAGTGGGCATGTTGACCCAACAACTGAAATAGGGGCGGAACCAGTGGACTGAACCACTGGAACAGTACCGAGATCGGTATTGGGCCGTGGTTCTGGGCAGAGACGATGGAATTTTTTGGTCACAGGATCTGTCCGATAAAAGTTGAATAATATATGGTGAGATCTCGTCATCTAAAAAATTACACGAACTAGGCACGGGACTACTCACTTTAGCAAATGGAAATTGGGTTTCATTAAAAATAACATGGCGGCTTATTAAGATCTTATTAGATGATAAATCAAAATATTTGTAACCACGATGATTAGATGGATAACCCAAAAATACACAAGTGGCAGAACGGGCTTGAAGTTTGTCAATTATAGTTGACGGAAACAGTGGATAGCATATACACCCAAAGACCCTAAGATGTGAATACGAATGATTCTTACTATAGAGAATTTTAAGGGGAGATGTATATGCCAATCATTTGGTAGGAAAAATGTTAAGGAGGTAAGTAGCCATTTGTAGAGCATGATACCAAAAAGAAGGAGGTACGGAAGCATGAGCTAATAAAGTTCGGACAATATTATTAATGCTATGAATTTTCCGTCCGTCTTCCCCATTCTCTGAGGACGTATGAGGACACGAGAAACAAAAAACTATGTCATTAGCATCACAAAGCTTCTGAAACAATCCATTATCATATTTTTTGCCATTATCACATTGAATATTTTTGACTTCCCGTTCGAATTGGGTACAGATGAATGCTCTAAATTTTAAGAATGTGGAAAACACTTGCGATTTTTTTGCTAACGGAAAGGTCCATAAAAAATTAGAATAATCATCCAAATATAAAACATAATAACGATGTCCCAAAGAACTTAGAACGGAGAAATCCATAAATCGCTATGAATAATGTCAAAAGACATCAAAGTACGAGAAGTAGAGGCTACAAATGGTGATCTAAAATGTTTTTCTAACAGATAGAAATGAAAAATTGGAGTACTATGCGTACCCTTACACAAATAAAGTTGTTTTTATGCAAAGAAGAAACAATAGACGACCTAGGGTGACCCAAACGTGCATGCCACACGGAAGGAGCTAGAGCTGTGAATGTCGATGGTATGGCTGGACTTGAGAGACTGGTGGCGGTCGTGAGTGGATAAAGATCTCCCATACTATTGCATCTCATGAAAGGTATCCCCGTTTTGAAATCCTTCACAGAAAATCCAAATGGATCAAAATTAAAAGAAACCCAATTATCAGTGGTGAATTTTCGGACAGACACCAAATTTTTAATTAGGTTAGTGGCATGAAAGGTATTTTTCAAGACAAGAGATAGATGTGGGGAGACAAAGTTGTATGACCGTAACCACAAATAGAAATTGAGTTGCCATTACCGACAATAATGCCACGATTTTTGCTCAAATTGAAATAAAACGAGAAAGTACCTTGGTCGGACGTCATGTGAGAAGTAGCGCCGGTGTCCATGTACCAATTTGGGTCTGGAAGATTTAATCCAAGTGTATGCATGGCAGCCTCAATATTGGTGGGTGTCGGGATCGGATTCGGGACAGCAACAGTGAAGGCCTGCGGGGGCCGAGGCCCAAGTAGACCGACCTGCTGACCCTACCCAGATCGCGACTGGTTATTGTCGTAAGGACCTGAAAAATTAGGCATGTGATTCGGCTGGACTGGGCCATTGTCCACTGTTCCAGTCCCACTGCTAAGGGGCCTAAGGCTGAGACCAGGCGAACTGGGGCCCAATACCCCGAGGCCCACTGCCGGCGTTGCTACTGTTCCGTCCGCCGCCGTTGTTGCCGCCACGATTTTTGCCATTATTTTATGATTTTGACCCTTCTTGCCGCCACCGTTGTTGCAGTTTTGGCCCGAATTATCAACAAACACGTGAGATTTATCGGATGAAGTCATCATCGCCACAGAACTTGCGTCGGTAGCCGTCTTTTTTGCCAATCCGGCTTCTTCTAAAGTAAGCATCGAACGAGCTTGATAAAAAGGTAGAAGCGGCTTGCTTTGACGGAAGAGAGTCCCAACGCCATTATAGGTCTCAGATAAGTCTGCAACCATTTGTAGAATAAGACGATTATTGGTAACAGACTCTCCAACGTTAGGGAGTTGGTCTGCCAATTCCTTAAGTCGTTTACAATAAGCTGAAACATTCGGAAAATCTTCCATGCTAAGTTGTGAAAATTCTTGCTCAAGTGACAACTCGGAAATGTTGGTTATCCTGAAATATATCACGCAATCTATTCCAGGTAGCCATAGCTGTAATGTTTGGTTCAATGATCGTCTGTAAAATGTCGGTAGAAATAGTGGAGTAAATCCACTAAAGTAAGGTAGCATCAAGAGTGATCCATAACTGAGGATCATCCGCGGGTGTAGGGACAGCGGGAGAAATTATGTGATGGAAGACTTGATGTGAGATTGCGTGAATTTTGAACAATTCTACTCACGTCGCATATTGGACGTTCTCCGTCTCAAGAACAATAGAGATGTGGTTCTTGATGTTGGAAACAATAAGGGCGGGATAAAACATGTTCTTTGACGTAGACATAACGAAAGAACAATAGGTGAATGAAGTATTGGAAATAAAATTTGGGAAGAGAGGAGGTAAAGTTTGCACGGATTCTGAGAATTGACACAAAAATCGAGGAAGCGGAAGAGAGCAAAATCGGTAGAAGCACCTAGACTTCTGATACCATGAAAGAAATAATCCCTCCATTATTTTCATTAATGAATGAGTATATATACAATTTACAATCTCCACAATATGAAAAATCCTATTCCTATTCTAATCACAAAACTCTATTTTATTTGTACAAGAATTCTACAATTATGGTAAATGTACAATGCTAATTAACTACAAATAATATATTACCAAATATAGGTATACATGGCTGTGTATACCGTGTATATCACGATTTCCTATTTGTATTGGGTTTTCGTGATATACACGGTATTCACAAGGCATTGTTTATGCCATGTATACCTTGTATATGGTATACTTTCACCTACTTCCATAGCTTCCAATCTACTCCATTTGTGAAATTTAAGCTAGAGAAATTTTTCATTAAATATATTTTCCCATCTTAAATAAGCTTTAATGGAGTCTTTAAATTTTTGTCTCAATTTCTTCAATCCAAAATCATGAAGCAGTGTTTTAATTAAGAATTTCAGTACAAATACACAATTTATTGTTCATTTCAATCAAAATTTAGCCAACAAATTTGAATTTCAAATCTGGGTTTTCGCACTAATCTTCAAAGTGTTTAAGAGGGAAGCATTCTCTTTTTTTCTTAATTTCTTTATCGTTCTTCTCAGTGCTTCTTGACTTCTGAGATCGGAATTCATGGCAATTCCGACAGCACACCCGACAGAAGAAGGATTCTGTTAAGGAAAGATGCATATCATGTTGGGAGATTTCCTCTATGGTACTTTATAAAGCAGTACGGGAAGTATTTAACTATTACAAGTATTCGAAAGGATAAACAAAGATTTGAATAACTCAACATGGAATCTGAAATTACAATCGTTACATAAGTAAAAACTGGAAATTCCAGTTTTGTAGAAGACTGAAAAATGTAAATTGTTTTTTCTTTGAGTCGAGTGTAGCACTCTGTCCTTAAGACAATATTGCCCCGTATGTATCCTTTATACGTCCCTGGACAATTTGTCTCCCAAGATAAAACAAAGAATGGAACCCTTGAGCAAAGGAAACTCAAGAGCTACCGTGAAGAATATTGAGTAACGAAATGATGCTTGGAAGTTGTAGGAAGAAGAAATTTCGCTTGTGTATTTTCGTGTGTTGCCTCTCTTGTTTTCGTTAGCTTCTTGTTAGTGCTCAACAATGGTGTAATGGGGTGTTTATATAGGAGAGGGAGGGGCATTTATCGCTGAAAATCGCCTCCATAATAGCCAAATAATGGCCATTATGGAGGTAGTAAAGTGACCAACATAAATGGTGAAAGACCAACGGATTTGGCCATTATAGGAGGAGTAATTCACCAAAATAAATGGCCGAATTGAGTGCTTGGCTTTTCTCGTCTTCGACCGTCGAAATTCGAACTTCGGGGACCAAACCGCACATCCGAAAGAATTCGGTCCAAATCGTATATCCGAAACACGGGATCAAACCGTACTTCGGCAAAGTTTTCTGGCCCAAAAAGATAATATCAGAAGACCCACAGCCCACAGCCCGGAATCGGACCGGACCGGACGGGCGGGCGGCGCGCGTGTGGTCTTTCCTCGAACCGAAGCACATCTAGGTCCTCCCTCCTTTAAACACATGGGATACCCCTTGGGGTCCCAAACCCCAAACCAATTTCGAATCTTATATACACAACAATTCTTTCTTCCTCTACCGATGAGGGAGAATTACACACAATACAACACTTTCCATGCTTCAAACACCTTACTTCGTGAACCAATATCTCTTTCATTTCTCAATGAAATTTGACGATTCTTGGCCCTACGGTTATCTACGTACTTAGTAGATCATGCATGTGTGAAGAACCGGATTCTCCAACATACGTTACACTAGTGTTTAAGCCGTTAAAGTTGGTCGGTCGCAACTCCCGCCAAAGGCAAATTTCCAACATATCATCCTTAAGAGCTCAAGCAAAGGCTACACTAGATTGTGAATCACAAAAAAGTTTTTTCAGAATAATAAGAAACAGAATGGTGATTAGTAATCGAAATCAAGTCGTACTAGAGCTTTAAAGTTATTTTTTCAAATCAGAAAATCACGACTAAAGGAAAATATCAACTCCAATCCAATTCTGCAAAAATCTTCAGAAATCCCAAAAATTAGAATTAAAAAAAGATCTCGAAAATTCCAAATCCAAAAGTAACCCAGGACTTTGAAGAGAAAATTAAAGTGTGACGATATTAGATGGAAATACTTGGCGATATTATCGAGAAGAAGGAAATGAAGTAGACGTGGTGGTTCGGGTGGAGCAGGGAGAGAATTGATGAAGGATAGATATGTGAAGAAAATGGTACGAGGGAGGGAGGGAGGAAGTATACGAAGGAGAAAGAAAAAATAAAAAATAACTTTCTTTTACACTCCATGAAAAGGTGAAGTGCACCCACATTGTCATATCATCAAAAGATGTCTAATAATACATTTTAATTCAAATTTATATATTTAAATGAAATAAGATTTAATTAGGTGTGTTTAAGTGAAAGATCATTTCGACCACAACGGACCGCTAATGGGTTGAACCTTCAATTTAAAACTCATCGTATTATTATACACCATGAATTGACACAATAAAATAACAATAATGATGTTAGTGACAATTTTATGTTTTCATAACTATGTGCAAGGACATTATTGATGACGGAATATTATTTTGAGAAAATTCATAAAATCATTTCTAAATTTATATTCAAAATTCACTTTAGTCATTCAATTTTATGGACGTTTAAATACCACTCTAAACAACTTTCGAATGAATTTTGTTCAACCCGTCCTTACCTAAATCAGATCAAAGTTGTGAGTTGTTGAGTAACTCACTTCCTGATTGGACCACATCATTTAATGAATTTTTTTATATAATTCGTCTAAATTAAAAATAATTAAAATAAATTCCAACCCATCCCCAAAGAAAAAATCCGACCTGTTTCCAAAAACCCGTTACCCCTCTAACACCATAGCCATTGTCATCTCAAATTTTCAGACAAGCTGAAAGCTTCTGAAAACCCAACAACAATTGTAACCAAGATTGTATAAACTCCTAAAGTTTTTGGGTCATCTTTCTTGAGAACCACACACTTATGATTTCAAAGGGTAAAATGTACCCTTATACTTTGTTTTATTAACCAATTTTATTCACCGTTAGTGGTTGTAAGCAAATTTAACCCTGCCGTACAAAGTTTACATATATACTTTATTTGGATGAAAAATTCAAATCAAATTAAATTACCCAAATTTTAATAAATTATCCAATCCCTGACCCGCCCCGATCCAAACTTGGTTTCATCTTTTTCTCCGAGAAAAATTTGATCCAATCTCCATCAATTCTAAATCAAATTAGCTTAAATTTGAAATGTAACTTCCTCAAAATTTAGTGAACAAATCTCAACCACCAATTTCTTCAAACAAATATTGAATCAACAAAATCCATTTTCAATTTTTTTTCTCGAAGCTTCAAACATATGTGAGGGCTTTTGTGAAGAAAATACTTTCAAGTTTTAGGAAAAGACTGCAATGATAATTATGAAATCACCAAATTTAGAGTTGCCAAAAGATTTGGAATCACATGAGTACCAGGATTATAAAATGCAAGCAAACTGAGAATATTTAAGTGGGTTTTAAAGTGCTGTAATGTAATTCGGTCTATTGCTTAAGATTTTTTTCATTTTCTCTTTGGTGCTACTGTCAGAGTTACTCCAAAATTCTTGTTCTTTTACATATCGTGATTTCCTCTTGTTCATGTTGCATGAATTATTAGAAATAAAATTGAAGAAATTGGTGGTTGGGATTTGTTAACTAAATTTTGAGGAAGTTGTATTTCAAATTTGAGCTAATTTGATTTAGAATTGAAGGAGATTGGATTAAAATTTTCTTGGAGAATAAGATGAAACCGGGGCGGGTCAAGGATTGAATAATTTTTTTTAAAATTAGGTAACTTAATTTGATTTGGTATATGTGTAAACTTTGTAGACAGCAGGGGTATATTTGTTCGCAATCACTAATGGAGAATAAAGTTGGCTAATAAAATAAATGTTAGGATTATATTTGACCCTTTTCCCTAATACTTATCCTTGAATCATGACCAGCACTTTGGTTCTTGACTTTTTGTTAGTTAATTAACTAGCTAGTGTTCTTTCACAGGTTACGATCATTAACTTGTTCTTTCTAACTATAAACATAGTTGATCACGTCTTAATTTGCTGCATTTTGAGGTTTCCACGGGAACAAAATAAATTCCAACATAGTGTGGAGCTTTTTAATGTATCGTCAACAATTAAGGGACTCACAGTGTTGTCCATGAAACAGAGGTAAGTAGGGGTGTCAACATCTGTGTCTTTGATGTGTTGTTCTTGTCAATAGAGTGCTCCTCTGGCGGTCAATTCTCCGGCACCAGAGACACAACAGAGCACCAACGGAAGATTAAATATTTTGTTGGTTCAATAGTGTGAAAACACTACTGAACGTCCTTTGTCACGTCACCTCTTATATTTAAACGTTCGTAAAATTCAATTGCTAAAATACGTTTTCGATGTAAGTTTAGAGGTGATTTTATATATTTTCTCTATTATTTTTATCAATCTTCAACATACAAAAGGATATTATTTCTAACCGAATAGTCTTTACTTTCACAAAACACGTTCCATCGAGCTGTGTAAAATTAAATTAATAGGTGTTTTCTGTTGGTTGTACGAAATAATCTTATACTATATGTATCCACTACATGTTTTCTAGGGTGATGCTTTTGTTCTTTCCTTTTCTGTCCTCTTATTTTCTCTTTTCTTCAATTCCACTTTGAGTATGAGATAAAGAAAGGAGAGGAAGAGGGGGACAAAGGAAGGACATTTACCATTGAAATTAGAAGTTGCAGGCACAGAGCAAGACTTCCTTATTTGGCAAGTTGAAACTTGAAATGTTGAAATCTAAAATTAGATGGCATTATAAAGACAGTACTATGCAGAATATATACAAGTTGGACAGTTGACACGTGAACTTCCACTAGCTCGTTTGGTGTACCGTCACCCATCAGGACCTTTATGGCATTTTGGTTAAAGGAACAAAAAAGGTCCAAATCCCCGAATTGTTTCTTAATATATCCCATTCCTCGTATAGTACCTTTCTTGATTAAAATTTTGCTAAATTATGATAAATGACCAAAATAAGATATTGATTGTCTAAAGAGGAAAATAATTTTTCATCGAAAAGGACGTGTCATTTAAGTATATTATCAAAGAAGTTCAAATTAAAAGCTTTAACCTTTTAAATTTGGCATATAGTACACCCTTTACCTTTTTAATTGAATTAAAGACCTCGCTGACCTAAAATAAAAGTCCAAAATAAGAGTAGCTCTTGTCGGAACTCTCTTCGTTCTTTTCATTATACTCGTCTATCTCTCGATCAGTTAGATGGGCCTACGATTGCATGGCCATACTCAACAAATTTCATGGATTTTTTGTTGGTTTTTGCTATCATAGTAAAAAAATGTGTATACAATGTGAATCCTTATTGTGCCTTACATAACACTTGATTTTTTCCTCTTTTGACGATATGAGATTTGAATACAGTGTCATATACATCTCTTCTTTAGAAGCATGCTAGTCTTTTACCTTTACCAACACGCCCTCATTAGCTCATCATCCTATGTTAGGGGTGTGGCATACACCCCTTAGGTACTCAACGTCCTCGCTGAGGTTTGACCTATCATCATACTGAGGGAGTTCGATTTAGCTTCCTTGAAAAAGAAGTGCATATGATCACACTTACGCAAATCGCAAATCAGAAAGAGAGAAAAGTCAAGTGTTATATTAAATAGAGAACAAGCTTATAAGGTAAGCATGTTTTTGAGCTTGATAATGGAATTATCTCAGTCCACAAAATTCAGCAGTTTTTCATAATTCTCAGGCCCAATCAAGGCGCGGTACGGATAAATCTGGTAACATAGGCGGAGGTTCAAACCACTTGTATGCACTAGCAGATCATCAAGATACAGAGGCTCAGGCAGAAGTTGTCACAAATATGCTAACCGTTTTTACTTTTGACGTTTATGCCCTTATGGATCCTGGATCCACTCTATCATATGTAATCCTATTTATTGCTAAGAAATTCGAGATAGAGCCTGAAAAATTACATGAACCCTTTGAAGTATCCACCCCAGTTGTTGAGTTAGTTATAGCTAGATGAGTATATAGAGGTTGTTAGTTAAAGTCTATCACTGTGTTACAATAACTGACTGGGTAGAGTTAAAAATGGTAGACTTCGATGTAATCATGAAAATGGATTGGTTGTCTTCATGTTATGCCACAGTAGGCTGTAAAACTAAAATTGTCAGTTTCGAATTTCCCAGTGAACCAATCATAGAATGAAAGGGTGATGCAGTAGTACATATAGGAAGGTTTATTTCTGAAATAAATAATCCCCTTGATTATTTTCATTAATTGAATAGGTATATATACAAGATACAAAATAGGAGAATCCTATTCCTATTCTATTCCTAAAACCTTATTCTACCATAATTCTAACTCTACAATTATGGTAGTGTATATTCCTAATTATGGTAACAAAATACATTACAATATACTACACATATATTTTCCAAATATACAATATTCTTAACTACCAAATCAGCCACAAAACCGAGCTCAATAATGGCCATAAATCGTGGCACTTATTATGGTAATATACACTTGTATATTGTGTGTATATTGCCATATTTAACACACACCCGCAGTCATAGCGGGCGGTCTTCGAACGCTGAGACTGTCCCTAAAATCTTCAAAGAGTACCGAGGGAAGACTCTTTGTAAAGATGTCTGCAATTTGATATCTTGATGGGACATGACATACGCGTACCTGCCCCCGAGCAACCTTTTCACGGACAAAGTGAATGTCCATTTCGATATGTTTTATGCGTTGGTGCTGAACCGGGTTACCTGAGAGGTAGATGGCACTAACATTATCACAATATACTAAGGTCGCCTTCTGAATGGGGCAATGAAGTTCTAACAGCAAATTACGTAACCAACACGATTCTGAGACCACATTAGCTACCCTCGATATTCTACCTCTTGCACTTGAGCGGGATAGAGTCGCCTGACGCTTTACAGACCAGGAGACCAAGTTGTTGCCAAGGAACATACAATATCCTGACGTAGACCGTCTGGTATCCGGACAACCACTCCAATCCGCATCTGTGTATGAGACAAGTGTGGATGTAGAAGAAGGATACAAGTACAACCCATAGTCAGTGTTCCCTGAATATACCGAATGATGCGTTTGATTGCATTCATGTGCTCAACTCTGGGATCATGCATGAATAAACACACCTGTTGAACATCATACGTAATATCCGGTCTGGTAAAATTAAGATACTGGAGTGCCCCGGCAAGACTGCGATAGCGGGTCAGGTCCTCGTATGGTGCACCTGCCGTGGCACTAAGCTTGGGTTTTGCATCAACTGGAGTAGAAGTGGACTTACAGGATGACATCCCAGCCCTCTCGATGATCTCAGCAGCATACTTCCGTTGAGACAAAAACAAACCACCTGAGGGACGTTTGACAGCAATCCCCAAAAAATAACTCAAGGGCCCTAAGTCTTTCATAGCGAACTCGGGCGAGCATGGCCATGATATACTGGCGCAAGGCATCGGAAGAGGCAGTCAAGATGATATCATCCACATACAACAAAATGTAGGCCAATGACGAACCACGGTGGTAGATGAACAAGGAATTATCTGAGCTGCTGTGAGTGAACCCAATAGTTGAAACAAAGTCAGCAAACCTCGTGTACCAGGCCCTTGGAGACTGCTTAAGCCCATATAAGGACTTCTTCAACAAACATACATGATGAGGACAGTTTGGATCCCTGAAACCCAACGGCTGATGCATATAGACTGTTTCCTTAAGATCACCATGTAGGAAAGCATTCTTGACATCCAACTGATGAATTGGCCAAGTTTTTGAAAGAGCCAAGCTAAGCACAATGCGAATGGTAGCCGGTTTGACCACCGGACTAAAAGTCTCACGACAATCTATCCCAACCTGCCGAGTCTTACCATCACCAACAAGTCGCGCCTTATGTCGAGCAAAGGACCCATCTGAATTCTCCTTATGAGCAAAAAACCACATAGACTTGATAACATTAATACCATATGGACGGGGCACAAACTCCCACGTCTTATTATCAATAAGAGCATTATATTCATCAGTCATAGCAATTTTCCAATTAGGGTCATTTAATGCGGACACAGGATTGCGGGGCAAGGGGGATTTAGAGACATCAGAATGTAAATTAAAATGTCTTTTAGGTGTAAAAATACCCCGCTGACTACGAGTGACCGGTATATGACTCGAGGAAGGATTGAGGGAATTTTGGGAATTTTCTGGGCTTGGGACGGACTAGCCAGCAGGCAGTGGGCATGCTGGCCCAAATCGGTAAATTGACTCGTCGTCTGGACCAGTTCCAGAATTGGGCTGGACTGGCCCAATTGCTGGAACTGTTCCAGTGGTTGAAGAAGCTGCGACGGGCGGGACTGTGGGTCCAGCGGGCAGTGGGCCCGCTGGAGGATTTTGGGTGCGGGAGATGTCCGAAAAATTCTGAATAATATACGGGGATATTTGGTCATCCAAAAAATTATACGACTTAGGTTCGGGAGTATGAACTTTCGTAAAAGGGAATTGAGTTTCATCAAAAATGACATGTCGATTAATTATGATTTTCTTGGAGGATAAATCAAAACACTTATAACCACGATGATTCGACGGATAACCCAAAAATACACACGGGGTAGATCGAGCCTGAAGTTTGTTAATTGTGGTGGATGGGAATAACGGATAACACAAGCACCCAAAAATTCAAAGATTAGAATAAGAAGGGTTCTTATTATATAGGATTTTGAGGGGGAATAATATGTCAGACCTTTAGAAGGAAGTATGTTAAGAAGATATATGGCCATTTGTAGAGCATGATGGCAAAAATATGGAGGTATGGAGGCATGAATTAAGAGAGTTCAGACAATGTTATTGATGGAACGAATTTTGCGTTCGGCCTTTCCATTTTGTGGAGATGTATGAGGACACGAAAACCTAAAATTGATCCCATTATTAGCACAGAATTCTCAAAACTCCCTATTGTCATACTCTTTCCCATTATCACATTGAATATTTTTATGTCTCTTTCGAATTAAGTACGAATGAACGCTCTAAATTTGATGAAGATGAAAAACACTTGCGATTTATTTGCAATTGGAAACGTCCACAAAAATCTAGAATAATCTTCTAAAAAGAGAACATAATATCGATGACCCACTGAACTTAGAACATGAGACGTCCATAAGTCGCTATGAATAATGTCAAATGGCATAGAAGTATGAGAATTGGAGTCTACAAATGGTAACTTAACAATTTTTCCTAATGAACAAGACTGACAAATTGGAGTACGACTCGTACCCTTACAAGAAATAAAACTATTTTTATCTAAAGTTGATAAAATAGAAGATCCCGGATGACCCAGGCGAGCATGCCACATGGAAGGAGAGATGGCTGCAAAGGTTGACGGCAAGGCTGGACTCGATGGACTGAAACCGGGCATGATAGGATATAGATCCCCCCACTATCACACCTCATGAGATGACTCCCCGTCTTGAAATCCTTCCCAGAGAAACCGAAAGGATCAAATTCAACAGAAACAGAATTGTCATTTGTGAACTTTCGGACAAACACTAAATTTTTAACCAATTTAGGAGCATGTAAGGTATTTTTCAAGAGAAGTGGTGGATTGGGGGGAGACAACGTTTTCTGACCATACCCTAGAATTGGAATAGAACTGCCATTACCAACAATTATCCCCCGGGGGGTGCTCAAATTGGAATAAGATGAGAGAGTACCGATTCGGAAGTCATGTGAGTAGTGGCACGGTGTCCATATACCAATTTGGGTCCGATTGAGATAACCCCAGTGTGTGCATTGCGGCCTCGATGTCGGTTTGAGTGGGGCCTGCTGCATGATGGGCTTGCGGAGGTCGGGGCCCAAGAACTCCTGGCCGTGGTGGAGCTGGGCCGTAGGCCGCCGGGCCAGCGGCCGGTGGGCCGCCACTCTTTGGGTGTTGGGCCGGACCGTTGACAAGCCCACCGGCCGCCGGAAACTCTCTTTGGATGGTACGGGTTCCACTGCCATGGGCCCCACTGCTGGGCCTAGGGGGGTAGTGGGCCACTGTACCCTGGATGGGACCCACCGCCTGCTTGTTGACCACTGGAACCGCCGCGTTTGCCCCCACGATTTTTGTTATTATTTTTGCGATTATTCTTGCCGCCACCATTATTATGGTTTTGGCCCGAATTATTCACAAAACCTGAAGAACTAGGAGAGGACGCCACCATGACAACTGGGCTTGCTCCGGTAGCCGCCTTTTTAGCCAAACTGGCTTCTTCCAACGTAAGCATGGAGCGAGCTTGATGAAATTCGGGAAGAGGGTTGCTTTGGCGAAGGAGAGTTCCAACACCATTATAGGCCTCCGAAAGACCGGCAACCAACTGTAGAACTAGACGATTATTTGTTACTGGTGCGCCAAAATTACAGAGTTGATCCGCCAACTCCTTTAGTTTCCTGCAATATGCAGAAACGTTCGGAAATTCGTCCATTCGAACGAGAGAGAATTCCTGCTCGAGTGTGACGACACGGGAATGTTGGTTGTCTTGGAATATGTCAAGCAATCTATTCCATGCAGCCATAGCCGTGGTATCCGACTCAATAATCGTCTGTAGAAGGTCCAGCGAAATAGTGGCGTATATCCACCGAAGAACGGTAGCATCAAGTGTAATCCATAACTCAGGATCCTCCGCAGGAAGGGGTCTAGCGGGAGGAATGATGTGATGAAGAACTTGATAAGATATAGCGTGAATTTTAAACAACTCCGCCCACGTCGTATATTGACGTTTTCCATCTCAAGGACAATAGGGATACTGCTCTTGATATTGGAAACCGTGAGGGCAGGGTGAAAATTGTTCTTAGACATATTGAAAGAACAAAGAAGAAAGGGAAATTTAAGAGAGGTGTTTTTGAGAGCGGAAGACCAATTTTGGAAGAGAAACCCGAGGAGGGGGGGGGGTCTCGGCCAAAGGGAGGGCAAAAGTTTGAGAGAAAAAACTTTTGTTTAGACCTAGTCTCTTGATACCATGAAAGAAATAATCCCCTTGATTATTTTCATTAATTGAATATGTATATATACAAGATACAAAATAGGAGAATCCTATTCCTAAAACCTTATTCTACCATAATTCTAACTCTACAATTATGGTAGTGTATATTCCTAATTATGGTAACAAAATACATTACAATATACTACACATATATTTTCCAAATATACAATATTCTTAACTACCAAATCAGCCACAAAACCGAACCCAATAATGGCCATAAATCGTGGCACTTATTATGGCAATATACACTTGTATATTGTGTGTATATTGCCATATTTAACAATTTCATATCTTAAAGCCAGAAAAATGATATCCAAGGGGTACATTTACCATCTAGTTCGGGTTAGGGATGCAGATCCAGAGACCCCAACTCCTCGGTCTGTACCAGTTGTCAACGAGTTCCATTAAGTTTTTCCCGAGGATCTTCCCGGAGTCCTTCCCGATAGGGAGATTGACTTTGGAATTGATTTACTTCCCAATACTAAGTCGACATCTATTCCGCCATACAGAATGGCTCCAGTAGAGTTAAAAGAATTAAAAACTCAGTTGAAAGACCTCCTTGATAAGAGATTTATTAGACCCAGTGTCTCACTTTGGGATGTACCAATCTTGTTTGTTCGGAAGAAGGATGGATCCTTGCGTATGTTCATTGAATACCGGCAGTTGAACAAGGTCACCATTAAGAACAAATATCTTCTTCCCAGAATCGATGACTTATTCGATCAACTTAAGGATGTCCAGTGTTATTCCAAGATTTACCTCAGATCGAGATACCATCAGCGTAAGATTAAGGAAGTTGGCATTCTAAGGTGTCATATGCATTATTTCGTACATTCACCCACCTAGAAGTTTGTCCCTCCTTTACTTTAATTTGACCTGTGCATAGGGTTCAAATAAAATATTGTGAGTCCTACTGGACCCATAATAATCGATCTAGATATAGCTGCACTATATATACACACTCAAAATAGAAATTAGCTAAGATAAGAAGTACTTATAGGTAATTAATAGAGTGGTCACTGTGTCATTCCATTATTAGCTCCAAAGGGGTAAATTAGTCACCCAAATTCAGAAAGGGCAAATCCGTCAGTATGCAACTTCTAGTTCGAAAAGGCAATTTCCTAAAGTGGGAAGTTTATAAAAAAAGGCAAGACAGCCACGCGTCAGCAATCTAAACGAATGACGAAACTTTTCGTACGAGTCTGACCTTATATTAAAATACCTGACCAATAAAAATAAAACACGTGTCATAAAGGCACACAAAACCACCATCGGTTTTTATAAACCCAACGATAAGAGCGGTTTTTTGGAGACGCCCTAATACCCCCACCCCCTTTTCACCCACCCACCCCAAACGTGTTTCACCATTTTCATATATAAAGTTATAAACACACTTTCCTTATATAGGCAAATTCAATCAGTCCCAAAACGACGATTGTGTTGAATTCTCCTTTTGTCTCCATCAACTGCAAGTTTTTCCTTTCTTATAGGAGTAACTTTCTATTTTCATCATATTCACACACTGATTTTATCTTCGCGAATTCAATTTCTTTGGTAAGTCTGCAATTGCATATATTTTTGAGTTTTGTGTGTTCGCATATATGAGAAATTGAATATATATATATATATATGCATATGTGTGTATGTATTGGTGTGTAATTGTACCTAACTGTGTGTATTTATAGAGAGAGAAAGTAGAGAGAGAGAGAGAGAGAGAGAGAGAGAGTGCGTGAGATCGGCGATGGGGAGAGGAAAGATAGTGATAAGGAGGATCGACAATTCGACGAGCAGGCAAGTGACGTTCTCGAAGAGGAGAAACGGATTGTTAAAGAAGGCGAAGGAGCTAGCGATCCTGTGCGATGCTGAAGTCGGAGTCATTATCTTCTCCAGTACTGAAAAGCTCTATGAATACTCAAACACCAGGTGCTTTTCGCTAATTCCTTATTTTTGTGTATCTATAGGTTCTATATTCTTACATCGATTAATTTTTGAATTTTTCAGAACTTTTAGTTTCGTGTTTTATGTGGATTAACGAGATCTGTGTGCTAAGTAGTTTTTCACCAACCAGTTTTGCATCCATCTTGTGAGTTTGACCTGGATAATGTAGTATAATATACTAATATAGTGTAAATAAATTCTACTAGTCAGTGAAGTTCAAATCTAAATAGTAGGATGAGCTCAGAATCCGAGCGCTTATGGTTCAAAATGCTTTGTTTTCTCTTGATTGCACGCTTTCTGTTTGTTATAATGTCTCTCAGTTTGTTTAATGACTGTCGTGTATGAGCTCATTGGGTTGGAAAGGTGTGGATTGTGAGTTACGCTTAAGCTAATTAAGTGAATGTATAGAATGAGGCTAGCTGGTGCAATTAAGTGATTATGGCCGTTTGATGTTGATTATGAAAGTAGTGCTTTGAGAGAGTACTGACATTGCTATTGAACTTTCACTACTAAAAAATCTCTATTTTTTCCACTGATTTCTCACCGAAAAATGTTCAGTGACTATTTTTCAGTAAAAATCTAAAAAGTAGTATTTTTACACGAAAATATTACAAAGTTTTCCAGCGTTTTAATGGTAACATGTTTCCCACCATGCATTTTCCTAATGATCAGGTCCGGTAGAAATAAGGTGGAAAAATCATATTTTTATAAATTTCCCACTGAACGTCAATGGAAAAAACCTTTTCATCTAGTAGTGTTTCTTCTGATGTTTATGGGCTAATTAATTGCTTAGCTTATTTCTGTTGACAGCTCCAATGTATGATTTCTGGTTAGCTGAACTTGGTGAAACTTCGATTTAGTGTTAATATATCCACGCCCCTTAAAATAATTCATAGCTACAAAGCATGAAATAACCAAAACAAAGATAGCTTTTCATTGTTTATCTAGTAGACAAGTTAGGCATAGAAGCACATTGGTCGACTTTCAAAAGTGTACTTAAAGACCAGCACCACATGAACGTAAGGTGAGGTAACTTAGTACTATATGGGTATTCACAGTAGCTCATGCAGTAGAGATGCATACTCATCATAGTCGTACGATGTCTATAATTATTTTCTTTTAGTTCACATCCTTAAACTACTCTTAATGGGCAGACAGTCATTTTCAGAGAGAGATTTTTAATTTGTTTATAATAAGTTAATTAGATATGCCTGTTTGAATATATCATGGACCTATATACCCTTGATAATATTATAAGGCATATGAAGAATGGAAGAGGGAGATAGACATTGAGCTCATTTCAGTATTATCGAAACTCCACTCTTCCATTACACGATCACGAAAAGGGTATATATAGGCAGATGCGAATCCAAAATTTCAAGAGGATGGGTGCACCATTACTTTTAAGATCAGATAAAAAAAATTATAATGCAACAAGTTGACCTCAATCCCTTGACCTTCAAGAATTAAACTCAACGCCTTGACTAGTGCACCACTCCGTCTCCTTTGATCATGAGTTCCTTCTAGTGGTGGCCAGTGGGCCGGGCTCGGGTCGGGGCGGGGTCGGGGTCGGGGTCGGGGCGGGGTCCGGCGGGTTTCGTTTTTTTAAAAAAAATAACATATGTATAAAAAAAAAACTCAATAAACAAGACAAGATAATGTAATAAAAACATCCCAAGGCTGTTTTTGTGCCTCTTATATTATTTAATAGACATATGATTTTTTTGTAATACAAATACAATTGTCTAAAAAGTAAAATCTAAATTGCAACTTTGTGGTGTTGTCCAAAAGTTGCAAATTACATAATAAAATTGCAATTAAAAAAATTACATTCTCAAAAAAACCCGTTCTAATTGCTTGATGATTTCTTGTGGTTCTTCGGTTGGAATTGGTATTTGTTGGTCAAATTGATCTACGTCGCTTCCACCACCTTCGGATAAGATTTCGTTGTAGTTTTCGTCTTCTTCTTCGTTGATCTCCGGTTGACCGCACCTTCTCCGCTCCGCTCGTATCCAATCTCTGAATAATACTGCAATTTCCAAGCTGTCTCCGGCTAATGAGTGTCTGTGGTCTCCTATTTGATATCTGCCGGCAGAAAAAATGCTTTTAGACGCAGTTGATGATGCTTGAATGTTCAAAACATCTCGGCCCATCAATGAAAGTGTCGGAAAGGTCTTCTCATTCCCTCTCCAGTATTTCAGCAAGTCTTCATGTCCATCTTTATTGATAACTTCTTGGTACGGTACAGAACCCTGCAAAATAAAAATATCCAACTCGCTAATTTGGTTAGTAGTAGAGGTACGGCCGCACATTCTATTTCTAAGACTTTCAATACTAGCCGCAGAAATAACATGTCTTTTGTGAGTTTGTGTTGAAGATGAAGAAGATGGTATGGAAGCCGGTAAGTTACTAACATTTTCTTGTTGATAAAATCTATATATTCTTTTGCATTGGTGTTCTACGCTAGACAACACTTCTTCTTTAGTTTGTTCAATAGGTGGTGGGTGATTTAGATTTTTGGGACTTGGAGGTGGTAGGACTTCTATACAATCGTAAATAGTTTCAATTAGTGATTTAGTACCGTCTATTTTAATAGTAGGATTTAAAACAGAACCAATAATATAAATAGTGGGAATAGGAATAAAATATTTTTTTTATTTTGACAAATATTTTTTTAATAGCTGCCTTATAAACTGATTTTTCCATATATTCACTAAGGAATAAAAATATTAGAGTTATATAAAACAACGTAGTTGAAATAGTATGATAATATATACCGGAAAATTCTTTTGTTGCTTGAAAAAAATTCTCTAAAAATACAATAAGTTCGGAGATTTTTACCCAATCACTATCTAAAATCATATCAACTGGATTTTTATTATGAGAGTTAAAAAATAAAGTTATAGGTTTTCTATATTCATAAGCAACAAGTAGTTGCTCGTATAAAGAATTTCACCTAGTGGATACTTCTTGTGGAATTTTTCTATAAGATAGTCCACAATCGTGACAAGTTTTTTTACATTCTTTTCTACGTTGTACTTTATTACTTTTAAAAATAAAGTTTATAGCAAATTGTATTTTACTAAGAATGTCTTCAAAAAGTGATAGATCATCCTTTACAATTAAGTTATATATATGGCACACGCATTTTATATGAAAATGATCTGGAAAAGATGGAGTTAAACTATTTTTTTAAATTGTAATTGCGTAATTGTTAGAAGAAGCGTTATCTAATGTAATAGTCATTATTTTATCGGTTATTCCGTAATAATGGCACACTTGATAAATATTATCTGCAATAAAAGTACCAGTGTGCCTATCATCTATATATCTATACGCTAAAATACGTTTTTGCATAAACCATTTATAATCTATCAAATGACAAGTTACAGTTAAATAATCACAGCCGTTAGTACTACGACCTATATCAGACGTGATAGATATTTTGTCATTAAAATGATATAATGAATAACGTAAATATTGTTGATATTCATGCGCGAATTTAAATACATTTCTCTTAACAGTTGATCTAGGAAAACCATTAAAAGAAGGTTTATATATTTCTAATGTAATGAATAAAACCGGGAGATGAAGGAAATGAAAAAGGCAAACCCTCTACAGCAACTAATTTTGATATTGCTTCCCTATCTCTATGTTTATTGTATTTAGAGCCTACCATTCTCCCTCATAGGGTTAATTTGACCCTGTACTTGGTCCGGGACAGTATCAGTATGTAAACCTTGTCCCGATGGAGCGGGCGTTTGCGCACCCGGTTTTGAAAGATGAAGAGAAAATGAGTTATTTATAGTTGAAAATTTGGGTTAAAGTGTAAATATAATAACTTATGGGTTAAAAATAAATATTAAGGGGTAGGGGTTTGGGGGAGGGGGGAGGCCTAAAA
Organism: Anisodus tanguticus; assembly: GCA_034509755.1. Lineage (NCBI taxonomy): Eukaryota > Viridiplantae > Streptophyta > Magnoliopsida > Solanales > Solanaceae > Anisodus > Anisodus tanguticus. Next base: position 8,620,037 of record CM067553.1, on the reverse strand, counting down.
TGGCCGTTGGCGAACGGCCAAAATCTAAAATGGTCGTTGGTGCAACGGCCATATTTGCAAAGGGGGGACAAAGGGCGGGGTCGGGGTCGGGCGGGCTCGAGTTTGGCGGGACGAGACATTGTCCCGTCCCGAGTTCGAGTTTGATCTTGCATCGAACTTTTTTTTTTCAATTTATCGCCGAATGGTGGCGTGACCTTTATATCAATAGATCAAAAATTACAAAGCTGAGGGGAGCATAAGCTCAACCCACTGTATAGAACTAACATGTAAGTTTTCAAGGTGGTTTAAAACACCATCCAGAATATTTTTTTTTGCCCTTCTATGAAATGCAGGCAATTGTAATTTTCTGTTCATTCTCGAGGGGCCAAGTGTTTCCCTGGGAAGTTCACATTCTTGAAGAAGGATCTTTGGATTCTGGAGAGTACATGCACGTTTGGCTTACACATCTGCTACTTCATTACCTTCATGATAGCAGTGGTGGACCTTCCATCTCCTTTAGTTCACTTTCCTTTGAATTTCTTCTATCATATGTTGAAGCTTCCAGTGAGGTTTGAGTTTTTCATTAATCATATCAATTATGATCATAGAGTCAAGTTCCACTTCCAGCTCGATACAATTCTGTTGAGAACACCATGAAATCCCAATCAAAGCTGCATGAGCTTCATTGAAGTTGTTAGTGTAGAATCCGATAGGATGGGAAAAGGCCATTATCATATTTCCATTTCTATTCCTAATCATTCCTTCAGCTTCGACAATCCTCTGAGGTCATGTAGATTCCATCTGTATTTAGCTTCCAAATATCACCTATTGGCTTCTTCCAGTTGACCGTAGTGCTTGTGATCTTTGGCTTGTAGTTCTCTATCATAGAGCATAACTCCTTCCAATCCCAATTTTGTTCAATCCTGCTGAATCTCTTTCCTAAGGCGATGTTGACCTGAAAAAAAATTAATTAATGGCAGATTCTATTAGTGGAGGTATATTTTTGTTCATAGTTACTAGTACATTTAGCTTTCCATATTTTCCAACATAAAATGGAAGTGGAAATGTAAAAAAGGTATCTATGGATTTGGTTTTTTGTTGGTGCTTTCCACCAATGCCAATATTGTAATTAATACTTGTATTAGCTACTTTTTAACAGAAGTTGGTTACAACCCAACTCTTACTCCTAGTTGACATAGGTTAGCTAGGAATCTTGGAGGTAAGGTTTTATGTACCTCCTTGTTGTACTAACTTTTCCTGGCTATTAGTATACAAAGACGTTAGGGTTAAGTCCAAAATCCACAATCATCGCAAGAGGTGAAAGCTTGAATTGATTTAATAGAAAAAACATAATAACATAAGGTCAGATCATGCACGTAGTATAACTAAATTAGGCGGTGGATGTGTGACAGAGGATGGTGGAATACAACGATCCCTGATTTCCATCACCCTCTCCCGCACTTTTATAGTGGTGGAGTACAATGATCCTATTACATAAGAACAAGAGTGATATTCAGAATTGCAACAACTATAGCGGTATGAAGCTGCTAAACCACATTATAAAAGTGTGGGAGAGGGTGGTGGAGATGAAGGTGAGGAGGGGTGCGTCCATTATCGAGAATCAATTTGGCATCATATGGGGTGTTAAACAACAAAAACCATTCATCTAGTAAGGAGATTGATAGAGTAGTGTAGGGAGAGAGATGGATTTACATATGATATTCATTGACCTAGGAACATATACAACAAAGTCCCTAGGAGAGTTTTACGGAGATGTTTGAAGGCTAGAGGTGTACTTGTAGTTTACATTAGGGCGATTGGAGACATATACGATGAACCAAGACCCGAGTGAGGACAGTGGGAGAAGTTTAGGAGTATTTCTCAATCGTGATAGAGTTGCACCAAGGATCAACTCTTAGCTCGTTTTTATTTTCCTTGGTGATGGATGAACTGACACGACATATCTAATGAGAGGCGTGACGGTGTAGGCTATTTGCAGATGACATAGTATTGATTAACGAGACATGCGACGGAGTTAACTATAGGCTAAAGGTTTGGAAACTTACATTAGATTCTAAAGGGTTCAGGTTGAGTAGGACTAATACATAATACTTGGAATGCAAGTCTAGTGACGTAACTCATGAAGCTAATGTGGAAGTGAGGATTGATACACAAGTCATTTCCAAAAGAGAACGTTTCAAGTACAAACTCACAGAAGACTTCTCTTTTGTATTCTTTCCTACTTTGTGAAGTCCTCCAAGACTTACACCTTCTCGATGAGTTACTATTTTCTTCATAAACATGGAGGATTCACCCTATTTCGACCTCGAAACATGGCTTTTAGCCTACATAAACAGCTTTGTTGGATCTATAATTCAAGGTAATGGGAAGATAAATGATAATGTTACACGTCACATTGGAGAGGATTGGATGAAGTAGAGGCTTGCATATGGTGTCTTGTGTGATAACAATGTGCCACCAAGATTAAAGGCAAGTTTTATAAAATGGTAGACTAGCTATGTTGTATGGAGTGAAATGTTGGCCGGTCAAGAACTCACGCGTTCAGAAGATGAAAGTAGCGGAAATGAAGATGTTGAGATTGATGTGTGGGCGTAGTAAAAGAGATAAATTAGGAACGAAGATATTCGGGACAAGGTGAGAGTGGTCCCTATGCTCGACAAATGAGGGAGACGAGGCTGAAATGGGTTGGACATGTGAGATGCACAGATGCCCAAGTAAGGAGGTGTGACAAGTTGGCTATGGTCGGTCTGAAAAAAGGTAGGGGTAGGCTGAAGAAGTATTGGGGAGAAGTGATTAGACAATACATGGCACTCATGCAGCTTACACATGACCATAGATAGGAGGATATGAATGTCGATGATTAGGGTAGAAGGTTAGTAGGTAGTCGAGTGTTGTCTAGTTTCGTTATCAATATTAGTATTATTAGTCTCTACAATCTTATTCTTCAATTTTATTACATGTTTTCTTTGCTTTAATTATTATATTATTTGTTGCTGCTTATGTTTATTTTCAACATTGTTTTTTTATTATTGTTTTTCCTTTTCATACTAATTTTCATATGCATTACTTGCACTGAGGGTTCATCAGAAACAACTTCTCTAGCTTCATTAGGTAGGAATAAGACTTCATACACAAGTAAAATTAAATTGGGTACGTTATTGTTGTAGAAGAGATACAGAGATATGGAGACATCAAGTTAGAAAATTAGACATACAATTTGGAATGGATGATCTCAGGGTTCTAGATTTATATTAATGTCGCTCTACAAATATATAGTACAAATAAATAGGTTCACTGAATATCCTCTTGTTTCTATTTCTTATGACAAGCTTCTCACATGCGATAATATTTGACAAGCAAATTCGAATTGCAATCCTTGAATCGGAAAGTGTAGTTGTGGTAAAGTTTATCTATCTGCGCCTAATATTTACATCAAACCAATTCAAATTATTATGCTTAAGCAATTTAATAAAGTAAAAAAATATATTAATTAATCATGATTAAGTGATAATTATCTATATTCAAACACATATCATGCATTTTTAATTTAATGTAAACCCCCAATGCAGATAAACATTTACAGTTAATTGCAGAACATAATAATAACAGGTAATTGAAGAGACTCAACATCATTATCACTAAGTAATGTTTTTATAGTTTTTACACATTAATACAGGATAAGTTAATACGAGTGTTGCAAGGATAAAAAGACGCATCAACTTTTGATCTATCTATATTTGGGTTAAAGGTCTATCACTTTATTACTAGTATGTATATATTGAAGTAGTTCTAGTGTAGGGTCCCACGGCCACGAGTTAACCAATTACAATTAAGTAATTAACATGAACAAATATAGGGCTATAGGAGTGGGATAATAAGTTTCTTGTATATGACACTTGCCCTCAAAGCTTGTTTTTCAACTTTACAACTATATCAGCTGTTTTTAGCAATCTCTTACAAATATTAAATCAAAATATCACACCTCCCTAAGAAATCTTTAAAATGAAGTATAAAAACTTGAGTTAAACTAGATTGCTCTCCTCTAGAATTGGCACACAGGTTATGTATGAATATCGCTGTTGGACTTGTCTCGACATAGTGTAAAGTGCTCCACCGCTCCTGGTCTTCCTCAGCTATAGAACTACATTTTCCTACACGAAGTTAAAAGAAACCAAAATATGCATAAACTCTAAGATAGAACATCATAAAGCAGATAAACAAACAATTTAAAGGTAAGGAAGGAATTCATACCATCAAAATAAAGTTTGCTAATAGTGCCTGAATTCATCAATCCTTTTGGACTTGTGGGTTTCACCGTCATATAACAATATAAAATTTTAACTAATGGCATTTGGGCTTTTTCATTAGTTGAGGTGCAAAAAGACCAAACTAATTTATCAAGAAAATTTTCATGAGAAAGAATTGTATTATTTTGAAGTCATTACTTTTTCCAAAAAATGATAATTATTTGGTTCGTTTGAAAAAGAACAACACATATCTATATTACTATCATTTTGTACCCTTAATGACTCATTATGTAATCACAGAAATCTCATTACACGGTTAAGATTACAAGTATCGTGTCTTTTTTTTTTCTTTAAGTCTGTGCCCGTCAAACACAACGCGTAAATTAAAAAAAGGAGTATATATTAATTTGCATCAGTAAAAAAAGTTGGTGCTCCTATAGACAGTGTTAGAAGATTCAGTGCTAGCCGTAGTGCTACTATAGTAAGTAGATCCTAGCTTCTCTGCCTGGAAAGCATCTAACACAGAAAGGAGAAACAGGAAAATGTATTGTAGTGTATTAGAATTATCATGCATCCTATATCCATATTTTGCTAGTTCATACATCACCTCATTTTGTTTCTTGTAGTTGCGTTCAATCAAACGTTCTCCTAGTTGGTTCAGCAATGACCTACAATCACGAATGATGTTAGAGAATGTAAGTAATTGTCACTGATAGAGTTAGTCTATGACAATTTCCTACGGCATGATGAGAGACACTTGAGTTATCAACTCGTCTACAAATGATATAGCAACAAAAACTTTTGTTCGTTTGATTGTGCACTGCACTAGCTTTTTTGGAGAAAGGTACCAAATGTTATAAACTTTAGCACGAACGCAGTGCCGGTTGCCATATGTATAATTCAAAAAACAAAGAGTGTATCATTGATTCTTCCTACAAGGATTCTAAAACTTCTAAAATAGAGATTGACTTATTTGTAAAGAAAAATTTACACCAAAGTGAAACAATAAAACATAGTTCATTTTGATGTTCTTCCATTTCCCACTTTAATACTGACTTTGGCTTTCAAAGAAGTCCATAGACCTATGATGGTTCTCCATACAATTGTGAATTCCATTCTCTTACTTGTCACCGATGAACCTCCTTCATAGAGCTTGTTCTTCAAGACTATGCCTCTATAATCATTTCATAAGTAAACTCACAAAAGCAATTGTGCTTTTTCTATCATCAATATCTCCCGCATAATCACTATCACAAAATCCCACAAGGTTAAAGTCATTAGAAAAAGTATAAAACAGCCCAAAGGTCTATCGTACATTTTAGGTAAAAGAATTATTCTAGCGACTTTCAAGTGAGTGGAGGTAGGAGCTTCCATGAAACAACTTACTACTCCAACTGCAAAGAGTATATCTGGCGTCGTACATGCCAAGTACCTTAGACTTCTGAAAAGAGTGGAGTCCACCTTTTCTCCATCATCAAATTTGACAATTTTGTTTCACTCTCCATGTCCTCGCAAAGATATGAGGGCACTTTTGTACCCAGGACGGATGTGGGGTGTTCACGGGGTTGCAATCGAACATGTTGAACTTCTTCAAAATCTTTTTTGTATAGCTTTCTTGAGCTATGAAGATGCCTTTTCCTCCATTTGCTTCACTTCTAGGCCCAAGTAATATGACATGAGCCCTATGTCCGTCATCTCGAACTCAAGGGACATAGCTTTCTTGAAAGCTTCAAACAAATTTGGGTTATTACCCGTCAGAATAAGATCATCAACATAAGACAAACAAGCAGAATATCTCCATTAGTATCAACTTTTAATGTAAAGAGCATATTCATGGGGACGAGGAAATCCATTATCTTGAAAATACTTGTCCATGCGACTATTCCACGCTCGTGGACCTTGCTTCAGTCCATATAAAGCTTTATTCAACCTCAACACCTTTCTTCATGATTTCTGACTGCAAAGCCCAATGGTTGCTCAACATAGACTTCCTCTTCAAGATATCCATTCAAGAATGACGACTTGACATCTAGTTGATGGATTTTCCACTTCATTTGTGCCGCTAAAGAGATCAGCAAACAGATCGTCTCCATGCGGGCAACAGGTTCATAGACTTCCTCATAGTCAATGCCTTGCCTTTGCTAGTAGCCTTTAGCCACAAATCTTGCCTTGTATCTTTCCTTTCTTTACCTTGTATACCCATTTGACACCAATTGCTTGATAACCCTTGGGAGAGTTGTTAATTCCCAAGTATCGTTCTTCTCTATTGCCTCGATCTCCTCCTCCATGGCTTATCTCCACCTTTTGTCTGTAACAGCTTCATCAAAATTCATTAGTTCACTATCAGCAAAGAGAGAATACAAAAAATGAAAATTAGTAATTTCTTATGTATCATCATAGAGCTCTTGGATGCTCCTCATCCTATGTGGCCTTTCACTTGAACCTTCTTGAGAAAAAAGAGATGCAACATTTGTTGGAGAATGAGGTAGGGTTGCATCCTGTGCATGTGAAATTGTCTCCTGTTCTTCGTCATCTCCAAAGTATGGAAAAAAATCATATGCGTTTTCTTGCTGAGCCTTCGAATTCCATGTAGCTTCTTCATCAAACTCAACATCACGACTCACCACCACTTTGTTGTTGCTTGGGTTGTATAACTTGTAGCCTTTTGAACTTGTGTCATAGCCAACAAACACATGCTTGACACTTCGATCATCAAGTTTATCTCTCTTTTGATGTGGCACATGAGCATAGGCTATGCTCCCAAAGATTCTCAAGTGCTTGACACTTGGCTTTCTTCTGCTCCATGCTTCTTGAGGCGTTTGATCTCTAATATTTCTTGTTGGAGACTTGATGCTCAAGTACACTGCACACGAAACAGCCTCGGCTCAAAATTCTTTTGGCTTATTTTTAGCTTTCAACGTAACTTCCTTTCCACAACTCCATTTTGTTAGGGAGAGTAAGGTACCATTAGAGGGCGACGAATTCCATGAAATTGACAAAAGTCATTAAATTCTTTTGAAGTGAATTTGCCTCTTCTATCGGATCTTAATGCTTGTATTTCATAGTCGCTCTCTTTTTCTATGAGTGCTTTGAAATTTTTAAATGCAACAAAAGCTTCTGATTTTTGCTTCAAGAAATACACCCAAGTCTTTCTACTGAAATCATCAATAAAGAGCAAGAAGTATTTACTTTTACCAGAAGAGGGTGGATTGATTGGACCGCAGACATCGATGTGAACAAGCTGGAGTGGCTTGGTTGCTCTTGACGTTGCCTCCTTCAGAAAACTCCTCCTTGCATGTTTTCCAAGATGACAAGCTTTACACAACTGATTGGGATGGTTGATTGAAGGAATCTCATGCACCATGTTCTTTTCTCCCACTGATTTGAGTGCTTCAAAATTCAAGTGCCCAAATCGCATGTGCCAACCCCATGATTCATCTTGCACATTAGCCTTCAAACACTTCGCATCAATTGTCTTAGGATTCAAAGAAAATAGTCTATTCTTTGCCATACGCACTTTTGCGATTGATTTTCCACTTGAATCTCTAAGCCAAAGATTCATATTTTTCATATGAATATCATATCTTTAATAAACATCTTGAATTAACTTGTGGCCACCATCTTTACATGAGATTAAAATTGTAGCTTTTCCTTCGATTTGTACCTTTGAAGTATCTCCAAAGGACACGTTGCCTGTCACCTTCTTAGTGAGCTCCACAAACTTATCTTTGCATCCACACATGTGGTTGCTTGCTCCATTATCAAGATACCATGAACGACAATCATCATTATCTTCTTCTTTGAGTGTCATTAACAATGTTGACTCATCTTCTTTTTTCTTGTCGTCAACAAGGTTAGCTTTCTCTTCAACATTACTGTGACATTCCGAAGAGTAATGTCCAAATTTATAACAGTTGTAACACTCAATTTTAGATTTGTCATACCTCATTTCGTTGGTACCCTGATAATAGACATATCCTCGTCCTCCTCTTTGTCCACGACCATGACCTCTAAATGGTTGTTGGTTTCTCCCTTCATTGTTGAAGTTATTGTCGATGCTCCTTCCTCTTCCACGAGTGCCACAACCACTTCCTCGTCCATTTCCTTTATAACGTTTTTCACCTCCAAACTTTTTGAAGGATGCCTGAGTTTTCAGAAGTTGCTCCGGTGGCTTTTCTTATCTCCTTTTTATCTTTTCATCGTGGGCTTGTAAAGAACCCACCAATTGTTCTACCGTTATTGAGTCTAAATCTTTAGACTCCTCAATTGCATACACCACATAATTAAATTTAAGTGTTAAAGAGCGAAGGATCTTTTCTACCACACGCTGATCATCTACTTCCTCCTCGTATCTTTTTAATTGATTTACAACAGCCTATCACTCTTGAACAGAAATCCGAAATGGATTCGGATTCTTTCATCTTTAAAACTTCAAAATCAGCCCTTAGAGTTTGAAGTCTTATCTTTTTTACTTTATCAATTCCTTGCAGAGGATTTTGTAAAATCTCCCAAGCTTCCTTTGAGTTGGTTGCAGCAGCCACCTTCTCGGACATGCCATCATCCAGACATTAGGGGATGAGAGTGAGGGCTTGTTGATCTTTCTTCCTTGTCTTTGTCAAGACATTTTTTTCATTTTGGGACAGAGTTTCCTCATTAGCGGTTTTGTATACACAGAGTCTACGATTTACCAAACATCTTGAGAGCCAAGAATGACTTTTATTCGTAGACACCATTTTTCATAATTTTCTCTTGTGAGACGGAGGTACTGAAAAGACAGTGGACTATTATTTGTCATGGCTCTGATACCACGTTGTTGGGAAAATAATAATCCCACCTAGAAATAATATCCACATTACATCACAATAAAAAAAGAATAACAAGGACACCAAATCTTTTAACATGGTAAAAATACAATACACGAGAGGAGCAATATAATACCACTATAGTGAAAATATTACAACATGGTAGTCTCAAAAGACTACACCACACCAAAATAAAATAACTCTTTATTTTAGACACCTCATTATAACATTTACTCACACACTATATTTTTCTTCACAAACTATTTTTTATTAGTGTTTGTGAACTACTCTCAACTCTCTTTGTTGGTGTGTCTAAATGATAGAAACAAACTCCTATTTATAGGAGAACTTGCCAAACTTTGGACCAATCAAAATGGTTGATTTTCTACAACTTGCATTGCTACAATTGCAAATTGCTAAGTTGAGACTTGTGTCTAACTTTTACAACTTGTTGCCAACTATTATTCTTTTTCTTTATCTTTATTTAATTCAATGGGGCCCACACCACAGTGTATGCTATTTGTTAAGTTATGTTAATTGACGAAACTAGCAAGGGTGTCAACACAAAAACTTGGAACTATGGAGAAGCATTTTAGAGAGTTGGAATTTTACGATAAATAGAAGACTAAATACATGCATTGCAGGTTTAGTAAGCATGAAAAGAGACGAGTCGATGTGAGACTAGATGAAATTGTGGTGCCAAAATACAAACAATTTAGGTATCTAGGCTCATTTTTTAAAGATAATAGACTAATAGATGAAGATGTTAATCATAGGATTAAAACACTAGATGGTTAAAATGGAGAAGCGTTGCCAGGGTGGAAGGATGCCTACCAAAGTGAAAGGAAAATAATACAGAACATCCATAAAACTGACAATGCAATATGGCAGTGAATGTTGGGCTGCTAAAGTCTAACATGTCCACAAGCGTGTTGCAGAGATGCAGATGCTAAGATGGATATGTAGTCATACCATATTAGATAAGATTAAAAATAACCACATTTATCAAAAGGTGCAAATAGCACGCACTGAAGATAAAATGTGAGGTCACTTGAGATGGTTTGGACATGTTCTCGCCAACCAACAGATGCACTGATCCATAGATGTGAAACTATGGTAAGTGAAGACGAATGAGAGGATGTCGGTGGTACTTTGGCTATTATTATTGGGGACAATTATTATATTATTATTATTATTATTATTATTATTATTATTATTATTATTATTATTAATATTATTATTATTAATATTATTATTATTAATATTATTATTATTATATTATTATTATTATTATTATTATTATTATAAATGAAGAAGTGAGAATTCACATAGCCGACCCCAACTTGTTTCAGACTATGGCGTAGTAGTTATTGAAAATCACATAAGTTGCATTGAGGGTCTTTTAAAAAATTCCCTGGAATGAAAGAGCACCTAGCTGACCTTCACGCACCATTCTTCTTTGCCTATTGCCTTCTTTATCTACCTGCCCCAACATCTTCTACCATTTCCCAACTTGTTTTCTCCTCTCGCCCTTGTCCCAGTGGCTCTCATTTTTTGTTACAACATTGACCTTCAGGCCCTACTTTCTTTTTTCACTGCTTTCTACCTCATTGCATCTATGTCTCTTTAGTTACAAAATAAAGACACCTATAACTATTCCAAGGACTATGCTATGGTGGTATAAACATCTTTAACCAACCATAAATGACATTATTATGAGAAGTTGACAAGAACATTATCTGAATAGCAGCCACACCATATAATTCAACTTAAAGTCATGGTTGATTCCTCATTTAATCTTATAACGTAAAAGTGGGAGACGAGTCTGAATATATATTGCATAAGCAAAATATAGGACCATTGAAACGTGGAAACCAGCAAAAATGCAGATGATATTAGAACACCGTTAAGGGCGACAAAGACCTGTATTATGAAGTCTGATGATACTATGTTCTGGTGCTTCTTTCCGACAATAGATCTAGTTACACCAGCAGTCATACATGAATGAATGACTCTAGATGAGGATCCTTTTCCAGTTAGGACTGCAGAATGAGGATATGCTAAGTTTTTCTCATCAATCCTTTTTGAAATGACTACTACTTTAGAATCTTGTTCTTACTATTATTATTGAACATCAAGCAAGGCATGTCTGCATCTCATGCATGAATGTGTTCCTGTTTCGCTGTGCTTCTGGGTTTGATAACAATCAAACATGTTACCGACTAAACCAGAAGAAAGACCCTGTGTCATATACAGAGGAAGGGGATACATGGCATGTTATATGGTGAAACAAAGTCAGAAGCCGTGTCACGTTTTCTTTGCAAAATATCAATGCGGCACTAGAACTACAATTTGGCTTGATTTTTTTTTATATCCGTGGTGTCCTATAGCCAGCTTGGGCACACCTCGACTAATTCCACGGGGTATCGAGTTACTCTATCCACCAAGGTTTGGCAAATGGGAAGAAATCACCGAATGTTTTTGTTCCGTTGGGATTTGAACCTGAGACCTTATGGTTCTCAATCCACTTCATTGACCACTAGAGCACACCTTTAGGTACACTATAATTTGGCTTGACTAGTCGATATTTTAACTGGAATGTCAGTTACATTTCCAATTTCGATGTCAACAATTTTGGGTAATCACAGGAAATTAGAGACGGCCACTTGCATAACTATCACAAAAGAAAAAAAGTTGCATGTACTCAACAACAAAAAACAGGGGTGGATCCAGTACAGTCCTCCGTTGTACTGAAAGAAGTCTGAAATGGTAAATGGCCCAAGGAATTTGTTGGTCCAATCGTTTTATTCTATCTTTTGATTGCCAGCATGTCGATTCTAGCCTAAACATATCTGCTCTATCATCATTTCATGAAGCATTTCTCATTTAGTCATTACCTACGGGCTGACAAATTACTATCGTTGACGTGCTTGTTAGTATTATTTTATCTACTACCCTTCTACACAATTGTTTTCAATTTTATGAGAGGCTTCAGAAGTACTCTAGTTCTCCAACCACCTACTGCTGTTCCTTTAACTCAATCTGAGTTATCATTATGTGTCTCTTCTCCTGCATGCATTTATGTTATATACTAATCACGTTTGAAGAAATTCTGTTCTTTATATTTAGTACTGAGACGGGTTAACAGAATGGAGTTTGGATAAAATATACAATCTTAATAAGGGAAAACTTCAAATTGGACCATAATACACATGTTATTCTTTGTCAGAAGTTGGGTTGTATGTTTAAGACAATTCTGTATCACTGGATCACATTCAATAACTAGTATAGAATATAGAAGCAGCATAGACAATGCCAAGTGTGTTTAAGATATCAAGCTTCCGTATACTCATTAGAGCATGTTCGGTAATTTTTTCCGTTGTTTTGCTTCTAATATTAAAGCATGAAGCCAACAACCACAACTAATGAGTCAAATCATACCTTGATGATTGGTACACAAAAGCAGAGTTAAAGGAGCAAAACGTACCTTAAAGACAGCACCATTCACTTGGTAAAGTTTTTGTGTGCTATCACTCCCAAGTCCATTCAACTGAAAACCTAAGAGAGAAAAATTAAATACCAGAATTCCAGCCATCAGGTTAGTAAGAGGCCGCAAAAGATATTACCTGCCTTGTTTTATTTGAATCCTTTCTTATAAGTAGATAAAACAGTATTTATTACAATGACCTAGTATACAGTCAACACAATCTAAAGCGTATGTGTGTATTGACTAGACTAGAAACAAAACAGAGCAACTTTGTGATACTCCAAGATACTTGCTCAATCAGTACAATAAAGACAATTCTGAATATATTTACTTCGACAGCATGAAGTCGGTGATTGAAAGATACAACAAAACAAAGGAGGAGAATCATCAATTGGCAACTCCAACTTCTGAGGTTAGGGTAAGTTTCATGGTTAACTTGCAGTCAACTAGTCAAATTAAAATATGCATAACTAAGGTTTCTATCATTACCAGTTCATGCCATTGGACATAATCTATGAAATACCAAGGAAATTGTTGAGTAGTTGAGGCATAGGAGTAACAATCTTAAGATCTCAGGTTCGAAGCTAAGCTATAACACACAATATACACCTATCTACTCTACCATGGTGAGCTGATTTCTGGACACCTCTAAGGTGGGCTGGAGCAAGCTTTTCGGTGGACTAGTCAAGGTGAGAGCAAATTGATCCAGACACCACTATAATAAGAAAAAGATCTGTTCAAAGTTAAGAGAATAATTAAATAGTAGATAATATTTTAGTGATTATATTATAGATGAAAGTGAAGGGGATCATTAAAAATAACAATATGGAAAATATTCTTAGTGGTTATATCATAAATAATAGGAGACCATAGAAACATAAAACTTCCCTTATACAAGCAGCCCTCTTGATAGTATCAACCAGTTCCAACAAGAATTTCTCTCCGTCTCTCTCCTTCCACATATTGGGCGTATTGGGCTTCTACAATATTTGTAGAAACCTAAGTAAATATATCTTCGGTGATTTTATTACTCTTCCATTCACTTATCTCTGGCTTTACCAGCTATTTCCCCTATAATTTTTCTTTCTCTTAAACTGTTAATTCAAGCTTACATGATGTCCTAGAGATTTGTGTCACCGTACTCCTCTAAAAAAACATCTTTCCCCGTGGGCTGTAAGGTGCACTTTGTTGGTTGCAACAGCCCACTTTGTTGGTTGCATCGACAACAGTCTGTGAGAAAGAATACGACCTTTTACGGTGAATGATCACTATTCCAGCAACTCTTCTTAGATGACTGGCAATCATTAACAACAAGAACATCATACCCAGTGAAATCCCACAACGTGGGGTCTGGGGAGGGTAGAGTGTACGCAGACCTTACCTCTACCTTGATAGGTAGAGCGACTGTTTCCGAATCATTTTGGTGACTTTTAATATCTCCTGGTTTCAAACAGCGCAAGGTGGCTTGAAACTCCAGACATTGTTTTTGACAAGTAGAATTTATTCACTGAAACAGCAATTATCAGGTATTAAACCTGTACTCCTATCTAAGATACAATGAGTCTATATATAGTCCAAAAGAATGTCAAGATGATTTTAATGATAATTATTCTTAGGGATTATACCATTGTCAAGAGAACTATTAATTATTATGTCAAAATTGAGAACCCCAATGATTAGTTTTGACTTCCTCAGGGCTGTGTGAAGCTTAACTTGCTTTAACAGCCATGTGACGATTCAAGTTCGTGGTAGGCGTAGGAGCAGCGCTAGCGAAGTTCAGGTGGTAATATTCTTTACTCCATAAAAACTCCTAATAAAGAGCCCTTTTATATATAAACCCAAAAATTCAGTAAGAGCCAAGTGCTTTTCTAACAAGAAAAGTTCAGTAAGAGTTCCTCTACTTTCTTCTTTCTACAACATCGATGGATTATGGTGTACTGTTGTTTACACCTCTTTGTGAAAAGGATATAGAAGATATTAGCACCTATGACTAAGGGGAACGGAATGTCGACCACAGGGTGGAGAATTTTATAATACGAGGGAATGAAATACAGGGCGGAGAATCTTTTATAATACGAGGTCACATAAAAGAATAGATCAAGGACTATGACTTCGTTTGTCTAGCAATCACAGCATAGCTAGGGATAGAACTGCCTTAAAGTTCACAATTATTTTGAAGCATTTTACATCATATCAGCAAGAACATCTTCAGCTAAACAATTTTCATATAACCACTACAGTCTGCATATTAATGCGAAAAAAGATTCTACATGACAGCCTGATTTCCTGCAAGAGTAAAACAACAAATGGTTTTCATGCTCTTGAGAGGGGTACTAGAAGGCCACATGATTGGAGAAAAGACCACATGCTATCTTTTCACTGATGATCGCTACTATCAACTTCAAGGATTTAGCAATCTGTCTAATCCTGTTGTACAGGAAAGCTTGGCCATCTTTTAAATTACCTTTACAGTGTAAAGGTTCTATTATTGTGGGCAAAGTTCTAGTATGATGGACTCCAAAGACTGCTTATCTCCCCAGCCCCCCTTCTAATCAGTGTCAAAATCATAAACAAAATCTTCTGAATCTTAATCATTTGAGTCATGTCGACTCAACAAGGAGATCCAATTTGTGGTAGAGGTAGTAATGATTTCCTTGCGGTGAAGCCCATTCTTGAAAATTGTCAGCTAGGACACACTCATCTCTTAACTTGTCAAAGTTCTACCAAGATGACAGCTGATGTTACCCTGCATCTTATCTTCTTACTTCTACACAACCCCGCTTGTCGTTATTAAGCAGATAATGACATACATGGATAGCGCTAGGTTCTAGGTACTCCCGCTTCAAACAAGGTATCCAACTTTCTAACCTGTCTTAGTCATGTCATCTGTTCAGTATTTGGAGATCAATCACTAATCCTTCTTTGGAATTGCAGAAGGGAAAACAGAAGTCCGGCGGATGTTTCATGTTTTCAAGACACTGCAAAGGAATAAAAATTCCCATTAAAAAATAGTTCGTTCTTCGCAGATCAGTATTACAGGATTTATGCAGTTTCGCCGCATAAGAAAACAAAATGTGATGAAAAGTGAAACATGAGAAACATCGGGCCTTCCTGTGTTCAGAAATTACACGCCCTGATATTACCGTGAAACTGAAGCAGTATAGATTAGTCTACGGTATAATGGGACAAAAGCACCCTGCAGACCCAGATCAATCCTATGTTCAGGGAATTTTCATCTGACAGCCATATCAGTTCAGGTGCAGCAAGGAGCTTTTGTATATGGTATTGGAAGGTAATCCCCGGTAACATTGATCATGGAAGCACACTTGACTCCTTTTAATAATAAGACTGCATAGGCCACCAAAATTTAAGACATAACTAAGCATTCTGCTCGGGTTAATACTTCCATCGCGACATATTGCACTCATGTTCTTAGCACACACTTCCGATGGTACACAAAATCCAGGAATAAAAGATCTCATCTAGCGCTGCTTTGTAATCTACAAGACGGGCGCATCTAATTCTTATGCACAATACACAGTTTATCCCGACATTAAAGCCAAATCCCTGTGACACACCACTTTTGTGGTTGACCAGTTTTTTTAAAACATGTGTGTCACGTCCCAATAGGGTCGTGACACGTGTCATTAACATCTTAAAAAAACACTGAGCACCACATTGATGCAAACACCGGAACATAAGAACAAGGATATGGCTTTAGTGGTATGAAAAGCAGGAAAATGTATCCATCCTAAATGTATCTTCCACTCCCCTTTAACATTCAAGAACTATAACCAGATAAATGCTTAAGTCTTCAGATGATTGGACTCCTACAAAGAGACCTTTGAGCCTTAGACGAAATCCATTCTACTAACCAATTTCCATCACATGCCATACTGTCACTCTACTAAAATGAAGCTAACTGAACATGACCAACATTTAGGGAGCCTAAATAATTATCTGAAGGATACCCTTGCTCTCCAACATACATCTAAACCACACCAACTTATGTATTATTCTGAACAAAAGCAACTACTCCCTTTGTTTCAATTTATGTGTCTCTATTTAGACTGTCTCAGAAAGAATGTCATTTTCTATTATTTTTTTATAACCTTGGTGGCTGGCGCAGCTTGCGTGCACCTCGACTAATTCCACAAGATACCTTCACCTCTCACCAGCAACAGATACCAGCTAATTCTGTTCACCAAGGCTAGGACCGATGGGAAAAAATCACTTAATATTTTTGTCTCTGGAATTTGAACCTGATACCTCATGATTCTCAACCCACTCATTGAACACTAGGTCACAACCTTGGATGCAGTGTCATTTTCAACATTTAGTAACTCTTTAACTCCAACATCCTACATGGCATGTTTAAGACCACAAGATTTAAAGGCTTTTTGGTACATTACACATACCTTTAGTTTAAGACCACAAGATTAAAAAGTTTTCCTTACTTTTCTTAAACTCCATGCTCAGTCTAACTAAGATGCATAAAATGAAACTGAGGGAGTACTAGTTTCCTGAATGTCATGAAACCTCATAATAGAAGCATCGGCTACAATTGAGAGGGACAATGTTATCCATGATTATATGTGTCCAGCCCTATTCTAGATGATATCTCTCTATATGGCTTCTTCACTACTATATTTTCTTTTCTTATGATTTTGATATTCTTTACTTGAGCTGAGGGTCTATCGGAAATAGGGCTGACAATTTCATCCTAACCCGATGGATATCCGATCCACCTGACCCGATTATATGGACGAAAATTCGACAAAACATGGATTTTAATCGGGTGACGGATGGATCGGGTGACGGATCGGGTCGGATTCGGGTGGACATACATCCAACCCACCACCCGACCCACCCATCCACCCATTATAAATTAATTATTTTCAATCCACCCCTCTTGTAGATGTTTTAATATTTGATATAAATAATTGATAAACATGATTGCTAATTATATCTACCAATTTATGGATCTACTTTACAAAATATAAACTTCTGGTCAACTTTTACATTTAAAATTTGAAATCTCAAACTTATAAATAATTGATAAACATGATTGCTAATTATATCTACCAATTTATGGATCTATTTTTACAAAATATAAACTTGTGGTCAACTTTTACATTTAAAATTTGAAATCTCAAACTTGAGTTAAGAAATATGTGGCTCACTAACTCGTCCAAATTTAAACAGATTGAACAAATTATATTTTTATCTGCTAATTATACCACTCTAAGTTTGATCAAGTAAAACGTACATTGAACAACATAAGAAAGGGAAAAAACAAATGTTGATCGTTTTCACATAAAAATATAAACTCACGGTACTAGGAGGATTGATGATATTTATTTTATCTTAACAATTGATATAATCAAATGCAACTTTGTGGGTTTACTAGACCCTTCTTTTTACGTTTCATAGAAATAGATTTGACAGAGTAATTGCTTCCTTTTTTATTGATACATATATGTTGCTTCGTGGTAAGGAGCGAAATTAGAACATCTTACCTGAAAATCAACAGTAACAATGAAGTCTATAAATATTCTACCCAATTGTACCAAATTAAAGTTTGTAAATCCACTCCGCATTGCATACAAATTAGATTATGTAAATCTACTACCCAATACAGGTCCTACTACACCGAGTGGGAAACAAAAATAGAAGTTCTGCCATTCTCGAATTAATCCGTACAATTCTCTACTTCCAATAAAATGAACAAAGTAAAGTTCATTTTTGTGAAATTTGAACTGACATATTTATTAACTGTCATAAATTACGTACAAGACTTGAGTATCGACCAATTTTCACAAGTCATCGTCGCTTCCATCCGCGAAGCACCCGATTCACCCGTGGATCGGATGTGGATTAAAAAAATAGGGTGATGGATGGGTCGGGTGGTGGATGGATCGTTGGCGGGTGGAGGCGGATTGAGCTCCACCCGATCCACCTCCAATCCATTGCCAGCCCTAATTGGAAACAGTCTATCTACCTTCACAAGGTAGGGACACCACCCACCCCAGACCCCACTTGTGGGATTACATTGGGTTTGTTGTTATATGTGGATAAGTTCTTCAATTGTTACGAACATATACTTTCTGCTTACCTTTCGTTGAAAGTGATAAAGCTATATTTCAAGTTCCTAACATTACCAACTATGATAATATGGGTGGGATGAGAAGTAGCCTCTTTCCACATAAGTCCATCATCAAAATAGAGAAGCGGTCGCTTTACCATTAGCTTCATTTGCAAGTCAATAAACAAAACAAAGAGCATTTCTATTTAATATAAAAATTCATCAATAATGTTGTGAAAACTCACATTCATCATTTGAAGCATGTAAAAGATCTCTTTTAGTTATAAAGTGAATCATGTAAACTCTCCTAACATAAACATCCACAACTTGTTGTTCACACCCTTGTCTATGCTTGTGCTTTGACCCTGTTGCAGAAAAATTACATTCTTAACTCTTATGCATAAATGCACAGGATAAGTTCAATAGAATCCCCAGAAATACAACTTTGAAATACAGGAGATAATAAATCAACAACATTACATCATTGTTAATGCCAAAATACTAAAGACATGCAGAATAGTTTTCCAATTTCCTCCCCCTAATAAGTCAAATGACACGTTAACACCGCCCTCTTAGCATTTTAAATAACTCTGAACTCCTCTCTTATTACCCATAAGTCAAAAACCATGAAATCTAGAGCATGTTATAGGGCTTGCAACTCATTTTCACAAGCAAGAAGGAGAATAAGCTCCATGAAGTATCTCCAAAGCGTCGAAACGAAATGATACCGGAACACAAAAGCAAGACTCTTACTTTTAAAAGTTTTCTAACCTATGTGTTCAACACCGTCCATAACATCAGATATCAATCTTTTATTCCCTTTCAGATATCTCAATTTGATAGTAGGAGATATAAGAGGAGACGGTAAATGAGGGGTCTTCCTATGAACTAGAGACTGCATACGAAGAGGGAAAAATCAGTCTTGTGCTCCTATAAAATGGCGGAGTCCTATCTATATCATCTTTTTAGATGTAGAAATATTTATTAGTCAATGCTAAATCCAGTTGTAAAAAATCCCACACATGGATATGGTTCGACCGTGTAGAAGGGAAGTTAAAAATAAATTATACCACAATTAGGACCGCGAGCATTGGGAGGGGGAGGGGGTGAATAGCATATGAAAGTATATCATAGAGTAACCAAGATGTAATTGTAATTACTCAATTACAAAACTTCGCATTTGATTCCTCCATAATGTACCACACATCAAAGTTTATGACCATCAACTTACAATAGCTTATAGTTTTATCCTTGATGGCATATTGTAGCAAAATTCTTAATGGTAGGAATCAACTAATCTAAATACAATACCTTGTGGCAATATCGGTACGTCAAAACTTTGATCCCCACTGAAAAATAATCCGACACGCTGGTTTGAAGCATTCCTCACAAGTTTGCTGGAGTAATACACAACAAAATGTCAAGATGAGCTAAACTTACAATATTGTCTTCCACAAAAATGACAAAAAATGAATTCAACCTGGCTTGGATTCATAGTCAACACCTTAATCTGTCCTAATCATGCTAGACTCTAATCCTATTCTATTCCTAAATATTGACCTTTGTACCTGTAAAGAAACGGATCTTGGGCCTAACTCAACCCCAAAAGCTAGCTCATGAGGGGAGGATTGCCCAAGACCATACAAGGAGACCTAGAACTCATCCCACAAACGATGAGGGACTCAAACCCTCTCCCCCATCTGCACACCCAGGACTGCACATCTGGAGCGTGGAGAATATAAAACAGGGGGCCCAACATCGGAAACAATGAATCAGGATGGGTCTGGCTCTGATACCATGTTACGAAATAAATCTTGGGCCTAACTCAACCCTAAAAGTTAGCTCATGAGGGGAAGATTACCCAAGACTATATAAGGAGACCTAGAACCCATCCCAGAAACGATGTGGGACTCCAACCAAGTAGAAATCCCCACCACCCCCCACCCCCCACACCCCACCCCCCACACCCCACCCCCCACACCCCCACACCCCAAACCTTAATCTATCCTAAACATGCTAGATTCAAACACTTGGTGATTTCTTCTGTACAAGCCTTGGTGGACAAAGTTACCGAATTTAGTAGAGGTGCGTAAAATTGTCTCGGACACCACGGTTATCTAAAAAATCAGATGATTCACGACACCAACAACGTTCTCTTCATCATAGTATTTTTAACCATCTTATGTTATCTACTCCTGTTTGAAACTTGAATCCCTTCCATTAATGAGGAACTTTCTGCCTGAATCGGAGAATTTCCAAAATCCTAGTATGAACTAGCATCAGAAAAAGAGTTCCAAGTTTTATTTGTCAAAAATAGTTCTACCATTTGATAGGAGAAACCTATCAATGAGGCAATCCAGAAACAAGCATTGACATGCCTACAAAGTTCTTTTAAGATATAATTGTCTCTAAGCAAGAGTAGATCAATAAGGTTTTATATGCTATGTCCTCTAATCACATTTGATGTATCTTTTCTTTTTTGCACTTGTCTAATTAATCTCATGTTCTTCATTTGGAAATATTTACTTCTTGAAACAAATTAAACAACAAGAAGTATCTGTGTATTTAACCCTGAAAGTAGAAGAATTCAAGTTCTTCATTTTCCCTTTTCATCTTGCAAAAGAGAAGTGAACATCCATAAGGAGTACTAAGCACATCATTTCCAAAAACTGCAAAAGCATAATACGATAGAAAAGGAAACAACAAACAATGCACTAAGACTGATTCAAGCAGGGCATTAAGGATTCTTAACCAGATCTTCAATCCGTGGACAATATAAAGGAAATAATATTTGTATTTATATTAGCTAGTGAAATAGATGGGAGTGCAACCTTAAGATAGTGTATTTCACCTTTTCCTTCTTTTTTCGTCATTGATAGGGTGCAACCTCAAGGAAGTAGCTCTAGTTGATTTTCCCCCCATATTTTAAAAGGTCTCATAATTTAAAGATACATAATATTGAGGGTACACATGGATCTAATTCTCGAACCACAAGGAGGGGAACGACTCTATATTAATCTAGGTAGAATCCATTACATTTAGGCTTGGTTTGCTATTGATTTCACAACTAGTTTTGTCAAAGCATGCAGAAATATTCATTAATTCATCTGATGATAATCCAAAGCCATGTATTAAAGTATGTTTTCTTGTTAGCAGTTTTGGCAAAGGGAAGCAGCAATGCTGAGGCAAGAACTACGAAATTTGCAAGAGACTCACCGGTAAACTTTCTTGTCCTTTATTAGTTATGTCTTACTTCCACTAATAGCTTATTCAATGAGCTATAGCACAAATGTAAGGATTCTTTTGCATGTTAAGCAGTTCGTAAAATTTCTTAAATTGAGCTCATGCGGTAACTAGGTTGTCTCAATTGTAGTTTTTGAGACGTTTAAGTAAAAATTATATTAAAAGAAAGTACCCCAGTAATATTCATTGATTCCTACATCAAAAGAGTCAAAATGCTTCACCCATCGAAGTTTTCGTTCTTAGAAGTGTTTGATCGATTAGAAGCTTAAAATATTCTTTATGTTATATAAGGAGCTTATATAGTGACTGAGCTAGAATGGAAGAGTAGATAGACACAAGCACTGTGCATATTGGACTGGAAAACCCAGATGGCAACGTAAACAGGTGCATTCTGGTCTTTTTTATGGAGAAGATGGGGTTGGCAGAGATGAAGACAATGATCAACTTTTCATTTTAATGTTTAAAACATGATCCACTTTTAGATACCACAATCAAGTTCTGTCTAGTAAATGGAATCTCACAGGTTTCTTGGAAGCTCAATAGGTCTACGACAAAGTGATCATCATACCAAAGTAGTCAAAAGTAAAATGCGGTAAAGCTCGTTGGGACTTTAAGATCAAAGTGCGATTGAAGTATGGACTTTAACGAAGAAAAGCACTGGTGAAAAAAGATTAACGCAAGAAAATGCAACGATAAACAGAAAAGAACAAGAATAATTCTTGGTACAAAAGAATGGAATTAAGCTATATATGTGAAGTAAAAGTCATGTCAAGTAAGTTCAAAAAACATTTTAAATTTCCGATTTAGATGAAAAGATGCTGTTTTAAGTTTTTAATGACTGGACTTCTTACGTTAAACTTCAAATTTCTTATTTCCAATAACTAAAAGTTCAGTCATAACCTTTTTTTAACAATTAATTTATCACTTTGTCAACTATAATTATTGTCCAGCGCTATCCTTCTTAAAGACAGAGCTCATAGGTGAAGAAGCACACGTCATAGCATCTTAACACCTACACTAACAACCAGGGGATAGCACAACTTGAACTTCAACCGAGCTTCAAGACTTAAGTGCGCCTTAATCGAGACTTTAACAACACTGCACTCACATTGTTCATACCTATCATTAAAGCATTCAACAAGATGGACAAAGTAATGGCAAGGTATCTATGGGGCTTCACATCTCACAGGGAAGGGAAGATAGTTTAGAGGTGTATTATTTTATTTTGATAACCGTGGTGTCCGGGCCAACTTGTGCGCACCTCGACTAGTTCCACGGGATACCTGCCACCTCTAACCAGCAACAGGTACCAGGTAGTCCACCAAGGCTAGGACAGATGGGAAGAAATCACCTAGAGTTTTTTGTCTCTTCAGGGATTTGAACCTGAGACCTCATGGTTCTCAACCCACTTCATTGACCACAAGACACACCCTTGGGTGCGAGGCGTATTATCTACTGTATGCAGATGATACGTTTGTGATATTATACCGAGGAAAATCAGCTATGCTACTGCGGTCTCAAGGAACTCTAAGCTTAATCTAGAGTGTGAGATTCTTCTAACAAAAGAAGTGAAAAGCATTAAATAGTTGGCGGAGATATTTATTGCAGTGCTGGGTCCCATTATCCAATGTCTTATCTGAACTACTGCTGGTTGCGACTTACAAGGATTGGGAAATAAGAAAGTTGAGAGAGTCGAAAAGAGACTAACAGGCTGGTGGAATAAGTACTTCTTCTGAAAGTGAGAAACAGATGCTGATCAATAATAATTTGCTTAATCTGCCAACTTACTATGTATTCAATATTGTCTTCCAATCTGCCAATTTACTATGTATCCATATGGCCTGTATCAGGGATCGCAGCAAAAGGTTAAAAAGCTGTGTAGAAACCTTTTGTGGGACACGATAGTGGAATAGTCATACTTGATTAATTTGAAAATGGTTTTATCTATTTTAAGGTGAGGGACTATGAATTAGAGATTTTAGAATGTTCATAGAACTCTACTAGGAAAGTTCATTTGGGGGTTTCGCATGGAACTCAACCGTTGTGGGGAGCGGTTACCACCGACAAAAAAAGGGCAGCCCGGTGCACTAAGCTCCCGCTATGCGCGGGGTCCGGGGAAGGGCCGGACCACAAGTCTATTGTGGTATGTAATAAATGGGATAATGAAGCCCAATCAGATTACCATGTCATATTGAGCAACTCTGTGGAGGATATTGGGAAAATAGAGAGACCCTAGCAGAGTGACAGATTTAAAGGCCGGGGCCGGGGGAGGGAGGGGGGACATAAATGAAACTAGAAATGAATTCTGGAAATAGAGACGGTAGAGTCATTTCAATTGTGTTAACTTTTGTGATCATTTTCAATACTTTCAGCCAGCAGACACTAACAGTTGTCCACAATAAAAGAACGAGGGGAATTCTGCAGGACCAATTGCTTAAATTACCATACAAGCAAAGATATCATTCAAGGAGAAAGACAGCTGGAAACAGGAAAGACCAAAAAGATGTCTAAATTATAGTGATATCATCATTTTATAGTAGACTGCTAAAAAATCAGAATAGAAACTTTCCTCACTCTTCAATATGGATTCCGATAGCATTTGGGAAGTGTGTTTTTTTACATGGATAGTAACATAAGAAGGGGAGCCTTGGAGTAACTGGTAAAGTTGTTGCCATGCGACCAGGAGGTCATGGGTTCAAGCCGTGAAAACAGCCTCTTGCATAAACCCGCACATAGCGGGAGCTTAGTGCACCGGACCGGGCTGCCCTTAGTAACATAAGAAGTCATCCTCCTAGCAGCAAAGAATTTGAAAGATAAAATGGATTATCTGTGTCACTTTGTGCTTCATGTGCAAGAAAGCAGTATCTACAGAAGGGATGTAGGGTTTTAGGAGCATGTACCGTATCTCAATCAGTATTGATGACTGAATGCTATTTGTGGGGGAATGGTGCAAAATTCTCTACTTTTACACGCATCTATATATAGGAATTTTCCCATAACATCAGTATATTATTAATTTCAATTTTCATCAACAAAATTACTAGGCTAAATTGAATATCTCCTCCATGCACTACTTAAAATATTTAACAGTTGTGAAACTTTGGATTGAGAGTGTTACTTTTATGTCGCAAACTTCACGAAAGGCAATAGAGAAAGAATGTCTATTAATTGACATTAATTCCCTTGATAGTTATTTTGTTTATAATCCTGAGGTTTCTTTTGACGCTACAAAAGTTCCATTAAAGCACGCCATCAACCAACATTCAGTCTCTCTTCTGATTAAATGTATTAGCATGGAGGATTCTGTAGAGGTGTCTTCACTATATAAACTCAGAAAGCCACTCAATGTTAGGGAGTGAAAATCAAATAATAAGACCACCTCAAATGGGGTTAGAGATTTCTGCTAAGGTCCCCTCAAGCCGTTTAACATCAAAAACCCCAAAAAACAAGAAGTCACCGTTGTTAAAAACGGGATGTATATCTAAGTCACAGACAGTCAAATATCAACTTTTTCTGTTGCAGTTGCATGTGTCTTTAACAGTTTATTTCTGCATTGTAGACAAATGATGGGTGAAGAGCTTTCTGGTCTGAGCGTCAAAGATTTGCAGAACTTGGAGAACCAACTGGAAATGAGTCTGCGTGGTGTTCGTGTGAGAAAGGTATGAAACTTCCAGATCCATCAAATGTGCACTATATTGATTGAATTAAAATGAACTAACTGTACCTCTCATTTCTACAGGACGAAATTCTTATTGATGAGATACAAGAACTAAACCGAAAGGTCAATCAACATAAAATGCAGCAACTTTTATCAATTTATTCTAAAAAGGATAACTTTTCAAGAAGCTAAATTAATTTATTACCTTGCAGGGAAACCTCATCCATCAGGAAAACATGGAACTATATAAGAAGGTAAACCTAATTCGTCAAGAAAATATGGAATTGTATAAGAAGGTACCAATGTACATCACTAAAAGCTTTCACTATGCTTCAAGAACAATTATTTCCTTTTGTATTCTTATAACAAGTAAAAGAGTTCACCATTCTGCTTAGAACTCTAGCAAATTGTTTCTACATTTCGTGTTGAATTCCAGGTTTATGGAAATAGAGATGCAAATGGAGTGAGCAGAAATGCCCTTGTTCCAAACAGTTTAAGCATCAATGAGGACCCTCATGCTCCTGTTCATCTCCAGCTTAGCCAGCCACAGCAACAGAACTATGAGACATCAGGAACTACCGAATTGGGGTAATTTCATATTCATATACTTCATCTGGAAACACAATGGTAACTCACTAAGTTGATATTGACTATCGTGTTACCGGAAAATACTGCAGGCTACAACTGCATTAGCAGTGAACAAGACTCGTAAGAGTTTTGAGTTCTCATGTTGAAGAAGAAGCCCAAGCTTACAGATTTAATTAGTAGTGGTAGTAATGGTAGAGAACCCAGGGATGTCAAAAAAAAAAATCTTCAGTTCATATGGTTATTGACATAAACTTTGACAAGTGTGAGGTAATGCTTAGCACAACTACTTAAATCAAGATAACAGCGAATAAAAGAATACATTGGCACAGTATCTCTTAAGTTCTTTATCTTTATTGACACTTCATGCTTATGATGTGTATGCCTATATACTAGGATCGTACTTGATTTGACGTTTTCAAATAGTTGACTTGTTTAAAGAGGGATGGGAGCAAATAAATATAAGCAGAAAAGGTTATATATAACAGTAGCTCCTCATGGAAATTCTTTGAGAAACACGCCACAAGCAAACAGTACAGAGCAGAGCTAAGCAACTTAATAAATTAAAACATACCTCAAGTTGCATCAATATGCTTTGTGTGCAATAGTCTTAAGCAGGGATAAACTAAGTCCATTTCACACTGATGTCGAACTTCAGCATTCAAGTGCTAAAGAAAAAACACACAATAGGAATTTATATTAGTAATGCTCTTCCCAGAAATTCAGAATGGATGATCAGATAATATACGAAGCATGCTCCACAAACATTGTTTACAGCCGAAGACAGTAAGTGCTTCTTAAACAGTTAATTCTGGATCACAAGGACACTAATGCTAAACTCAAATGAATGGAATTCACAATCAACAAGCAGATTTTCTATACTACAGAAGACAGTCTCATCAAATTATATATTCGTACGCTTATAAAAAAAATTGTACAGCAATGACATACTAAAATTAACATGGAAGAATTCATGTTTATGTCGTGGAATGTCTGAGCATAAAGTCCATCTTAGGGTGAAGTCTTTGTATTACTTTGGGGAATACACATAGGCGAAGTGCAAGCATGCAATGTTACTAAATAATTAGATATTTAATTCTTCTCCATAGAGAGTACTCACTTTATATCAAATTTGAAATGTAAAATTGATTATCAGAAGCGTATTAAAATGGATTTAATTTCATAAAGACGCAAAAAATTTGAATTTTCAAAGCTGGTAGGTTCGTTTTCTCCAATTCACTAATATTTTTCTATTAACCTTGTTATATGAAATGTGTAGAGAATACTCACTCTATATTGAATTTGAAATGTGAAATTGATTATCAGAAGCGTATTAAAATGGATTTAATTTCATAAAGACGCAAAAAAATCAAATTTTCGAAATTGGTAGGTTCGTTTTCTCCAATTCGCTAATATTTGTCTATTATTCTTGTTATATGAAGTGTATAGAGAGCACTCACTCTATATTCATTCTACTTTGCAATGTGAAATTGATTCTCATAAAACTCATAAAATGGATTTAATTTCCCAGAGACGCAAAAATAATCAAATTTTCAGAATTTGTAGGCTCATTTTCCCCAATTCGCTAGTACTTTTCTATTATCCTTGTTATATGAAGTGTATAGAGAGTACTCACTCGATATTCATTCGACTTTGCAATGTGAAATTCACTCGATATTCATTCGACTTTGCAATGTGAAATTGATTCTCAGAATTCTCATAAAATTGATTTAGTTTCACAAAGACGCAAAAAAATCGAATTTTCAGAATTTGTAGGCTCGTTTTCCCCAATTCGCTAGTACTTTTCTATTATCTTTGTTAAATTAAGTATCAATATAGATAATAGTAATAAACTATATAACAAAAATATATAATCCTTAACATACAATTAACATGAATAATTAAAATTATATTAGTTTGTGATGCTTATTAAATTTTTTTATATATATATGTGTGTGTGTGTGTGTGTGTGTGTGTGTGTGTGTGTGTGTGTTTTAAATAACTACACCTAAACTACATTGTTTAGAACAAAACTATGTAGTTTTAATGTGTTAAGAACCCTAATAAATGAAGGTATAATTTTTTTCTATTTGGTTAATTCAATTAATTTTTTACCAATGTTGTAGATCCTTTGATTATTACTTTGAAGATTTTTCAATGGTCAATGTAGTGCTTTGTTGTTCCAAATGTATGACTTTATTGTTGTATTTTTTCTTCCTTTATATTGAGATATAATTTTTTCTATATAATTTCTTCTTCTTTTTTTTATCATTTTTCTTCTTTTGTTTTTCATAGATTTATGGAGAAGCACACCAAAAGTTTGAAGACCTGAAGAAATGTTTGATGTAATTGCATTTTGTTTTTGAGATGACATTAGTGTTTGGAAAAAAAATTCATAGAACTTTGATTGTATTTGGTAATTATGAAACTTATTTGGTAATATATTTTATAAAATTTGTCGAATTTTTGTGTTTTATTAGAGGAAGTGTATAACCCGCGGGTACCCAATACTCGAAAGGGGCAAATAAGGGTATGAAAATTATATACCCAGTGGGTAATGAGTAGGGTATGAGTGACACATTTGGGAGGTAGGGTACGGGAATCCCAAAACCCGCCCCAAACCCGACCCACTGCCATCCCTACACTCAATCCTCTATAAAAACATGAACTACATGGGTGCACCAAAAGAAAATAAGAGATCGGAGGCTACTTCTCAATTGAACAAAGCTTATCTCCACCATTTCAAAAGCTCTCCTATTTCTCTCCTCACAAATGACCTACATGAAAGCAAGAGGAGTAACATTCCAAGCCTTGTGCCTTCTTCTCTTAGCTCCACTCTTCCAGTTGAACATCAACTCCTTCACGGATCTTGGCATTGTCCAAGAAAGGTCAAACCATCTAAAGATATCCCACCATAACCTCGAGGCTATTTTGCAATGTAGCAAAATATGATCCACGTCCTCACATGTCTCCTAACATAGAAATACCAACTTATGCATACAACCTTTCGTTTCCTAAGATTCCCCGCCATTAAAATCATTCCTCAAGTAGTTAACCATGAGAAAAAGCACATCTTTCTCGGCACCTTAGGTATCCAGATCGACGAGAAACTATTCTCAGCCCTCGCCAGAAGCTTCTCATAGGATTTGACACAGAACACTTTGTTATTCCCCAACTCCCAGCACAAAGCATCGGGTTGGTCGACTGGATTGCATTGCTTGTGAAGTAAAGCTAGTAATCCCTAAATCTCAGTCGCCTCCCAATCTTGAATCCCTGCTGAACCTCAAATCCCAAAAAGTCACACCCTCTTGTGTCCCCCTAACTTGCTGAACGGACAATTTCCTCTGGCAAGAGACCTTATACAAAACCAAGAATCATCCTTTAGCACCAAATCTCCACACCCCTTTTGACTCCAAAAACTAACTCTACTCATCCCCAACTTTAAAAGCAATGTTGTCATTAAAGGTTTTCCCCCCGTTTATTATATTCCTCTACACACCACACTGGGTAGTAATCACATTTGTTCTCCATCCCTCTTCCATTACTTCATATTTATCCGTTGTCACCCCTCTCCATAAAGCTTCCCCCTCCGCCCCGAATCTCCACAATTATTTACCCAAAAGTGCTTTGCTAAAAGCCTTCAAGTCTTTAACCCCAAGTCCTCCCCACGGTTTAGGAGATGTCACGGTCTCACATCGAACTAAGTAAAACTTCTTTGCACCATCCGCGCATCCCAAAGAAAGTTTCTTTGCAACCTTTCCAACTTTCCTATAACAACGGTATGTACATTGAACAGGAACATGCAATATGTATGGATACTCGATAAAGTACTCTTAATAAGCATTTCATTCCCTTCTTTAGACGAGTATCTTATCGGCTAACCTCGTCTCTACGCTCTGAATAACGGGATTCGAAATGTCGAGATCTTTATTTGACGCACCTAGAGGTAATCCAGGGTATGTAGTAGGGAAAGCCCCTACCCTGCAATGAAAAGCTTGGGCAAGCATGTCAATGTTATCCACTACACCAACAGGTATGATCTCATATTTTCTGAGATTAATTTTAAGCCCTGACACCATCTGGAACCAAGTTAACACTTGTCCAATGTAGTGCAGTTGGATCTCATTTGCATCACAAAATGTATCATCTGCAAATAAGAGATGGCTAATCGACACGGTGCCAACACCGCCTACCTTAGCCTTGAACCCCTTGATATGTCTGCCAAAATAGTATTGTCCATCACCCTGCTCAAAGCTTCTATCACCAAAATAAAAAGCATAGGTAATAAAAGATCTTCCCGCCTCGAAATACCAAAGAAACCACAAGAATTGCCATTCACCAAAACCGAGTATCTCACCGAGGAGATGCAAAACTAACCCACTTCCTCCATTTCTTACCAAGCCTATATTCAATATAATGAAATCCAGAAACTTAACTTCCAGTTTATATGGTCATAAGCCTTCTCAAGATTTAACTTGCACAAAACACTCCGCTTCATGTTTCTTCCTTGAATCTACCAATTCATTAGCTACCAAAGTTGCATCCAGAATTTGTCTTCCTTCAATAAAAGCAATTTGCAAAGAAGAAAAAGCACCTTAGAAATGATTTTGTAAATGCTTCCCACTAGACTAATACGTGTGGCATCCCCGATGCTAGTAGCCTCTTCCTTTTTAGAAATAACGACAATGAATGAAGCATTTAAGCTCCTTTCGAATTCACCCCTCCTAGAACTCATTAATAGTACTCAATACGTCATGTTTGACTGTGCTCCAACAATGCTGAAAGGAAGTCAAAGTGAAGCCATCTGGACCCGGAGCCTTGCCCGCTCTAACCACTCATTATTATCCCCTCCAATTTGATTGTAAACCAAATCCCCACCCCCACCCCCATCCCAACCCCCAAAAAAAATTTGGCCTCCACTCTGCTTCCTCTTTGAACAATCGCTCATAGAATTGAACAATTGCTCCCCCTCTACTTCCTCCTCCATCACATATCTTCCCCCAACCTCCACTGGCTCTACAAATTCCTCCTCCTATTTGCAACTAAAATTTTGTGTTAGAATCTCTCTCTTCCAACCGCAACGCCTTCGATTTTTGTCTTCAACTAATCTCTTGAGCCAAAGCCAAAGAAGCTAGCTCCCCTTTTAAAATTTCTTTCTTCACCTTTTCCCTCTCATCTAACTCCCTTCCCACCTCTATTCTCTCTAACTCCCGCACCTCAGTCATAATCTCCCTCATTTTTACCTTTACTCTCCCAAACACTTTTCCTTATTCAACACCCTTATGTCATTCTTAAGCATCTTTAATTGTTTTGCAAGTCTGAAAGATGGTCCCCCCTCCACAACATAGCTAGCCCACCACCTCACTACTCTATCTCCAAAATCTATCGCTCGAAGTCACATGTTCTCAAATTTGAAAGGTTATCTTATCCTTCTACTCCTACCACTGTCCATCATAATAGGTGAATGATCTGAGATTAGCCGCGAGAGAAGGAATTGGATCACACCTGGTGCCAACTCCTCCCAAGAAGTAGACACAAGAAATCTATCCGGTCGAGATTTGGAACTCGGGTCCTCCATGTGAAAGTGGCACTTGTCAAAGGCAAATCTATAAATGATGGTTAACAATAAACTCTAAGAACCCTCTATAGCCCTGGATATCACCCTACAATCTAACCTCTCCTTCGGGAATCTTAGTGTTAATATCCACCCAAGAAATCTCCCACCTCTCCATTACCTTAGCCCCTCCCATACAGGTCCATACACACCCCAATCTTATATGTTTCGGAACTTAATATTTTACAGGTTTCTTTCATTTATGCTATTCGTTATTAAATATCATGTAATCCACAACCATTTCATT
Organism: Anisodus tanguticus; assembly: GCA_034509755.1. Classification (NCBI taxonomy): domain Eukaryota; kingdom Viridiplantae; phylum Streptophyta; class Magnoliopsida; order Solanales; family Solanaceae; genus Anisodus; species Anisodus tanguticus. Next base: position 8,588,069 of record CM067553.1, on the reverse strand, counting down.
TTATTAACGGCCAAATTAAATTTTAAGTAATACTTTATGTTAGCTCGACTTTAATGTGACATATTGTGCTTTTCTTACAGTTTCAAACTATTAGTTTAACGGCCAAATTAAATTTTAAGTAATACTTTATGTTAGCTCGACTTTAATGTGACATATTGTGCTTTTCTTACAGTTTCAAACTATTAGTTTAATGTATCCTTAATATGTCAAGCACAAACTATAAGAACATTCTTCCCTAACTTTCACAAAAGTAAACCTAGATGTAACAAAAATAGGAGGCAACATAAGAAAACATTTTGGTAGAAGCAGTTTTTGGAGAAAAAAAAAAGGGTAGCTCGGTCCACAAAGCATCCCGCATTAGCATGATCCGGGGAAGGGCCGCACCCCAACGGGTGTGATGGAACGTCATAAATTTCAAGGGGAAGGTTGCTAGTGAGCTAGATAGAGAAACAACAAATATAGTATGATCACTCAAACGTTAAAATTCAACAGTCTGAGAGATAAAAGCATACATGATTTATCCTTCTTGTTCAAAAAAAAGCTTTGAGTATTTATCACATGTGTCATGACTCGTGATCATAGTCCATACACTAACAACTATTTTGCAATTACAGGTGAAAAACAGCTTGAACCTATGTATGGTGGATTCACAAATCACTGCCTTTAATCTACTTGCCTACATCCACTCCCTCGCCTACTTCCGTTACATTTTTATATATTTACATTAGAAACAAAAAATTCAAGTAGAATATTTCTCATCTTTCTTATTTCAATGATTTTCATATTCATATATAAAGATAAAAATATGTAGTAGAACTATATTTTTTTGTTACCTACAAACAAAAAAGAATGACATAGCAGCATTAGCAACAAGAAATTTACAAGCGAGAAGAGGTAAAATCAAAGGGCATTACTAGACTGGTAATCTTTTCTTCTTTTTTCAAAAATCAGATGTGCCAGTTCAGGCCTTGAATCGGTTTCCTTATCAAGTGAATAAAGTGAGTGCATTAGCAATTCTATCTAAAATACCTATCTAAATCCTAATATGAATTCATCTAAAGTAATTCAATCTGTAATAACAACACCTATCTAAATCCTAATATGAATATTTATTTTTACTTAGGATTTAGATAGGTGTTGTTCATATAAATAAAATAATGAATATTTATAAATCCTATCGCCACTAACCTTGTTTATATGACTTCTTAGATCTCTCTACTCAAGAATAAATCAAATGAACCCATTAAGCAGTTAAAGGAAATAGTGATATCAATAATTTTGTATAGAAACAGGTTCACAATGAGGAGGGGAAAGGACTTACATGATTTACTATGTGTGATCATAGGCTAGAAAACCATTAATATTGTGATGCAAGACTTGCACGTTAAAACTAAACGAAAAGGAAGAGCACTGATAAAGTTGCAATACTAGTTGGTAAAATATTTTTTCTAATCCTAAGCAATTTATAAGATCCAATACGGCATAGAGCGTCATCTTCAATCCTACAACTCTTTATTCTACCGCATGGACAATTCCCTAAACTTCAACCATAAGAACATGTGACTAAAATACAGGAATCATTTACACAAGATGAATTATCATTTCTCTCGAAAAAAATCCTTAGTTTATGTTAGTACAGTGCTTAAATACAAGAAAGTAGGCTAGGTAGCCAATCCATTTGACGCGGTAAATTGCTTGGAATATGATCCCTAAAAAGTTTTAGAGGAACAAAGCTAGTTAACATTAAATGATATATTCCCAGAGCAATGGGTAACAGTTAACATGGTGTTACAAGATTTTAATTAGATCGCCAAGCAGTATTCAGTTCAACTTCTACTGAGACCATTAAACTGGTAAAACGGTCGATTTCTTGTTGATCATGTGTGTTGCATCGGTATAGTTTAGATCAAAAACACCAAAATTTATGACAACATTAACAGGAGGTAATCCAGACCATAACACAGTTCCTAGGAGAAGCCATAAGACAGCAGCACTAGGATTATACCACACAGGTAGGAAGCATATTCCACCTCTAATATACACAATGACATAAAGTAATTAAAAGTTATATCTATTTCGTCAAGCTATTCTTTGAACAACAATGATGAATTAATGCTGAAAGAGAAAAGTGTACATGCAATAATAAATATGGAGCCAGCACAGATTTGACCGAGAATTAAAATTATTTTCTTTACTGAAAATAGAGAAGCAAAATTAATTGCCAACAGTACTTCAAAGTGCAACATCAAAACCAAGACAAGATGCTTCTGGACCTCGTATAGAATTGAAACTCCAATAACTCGCAAGGGAATGCTTTGTGAGCTAACCTAAATTGCAAAAATAAGAAAATACGAAACTTATTGAAACGTAAATTTAAATTATACGCACCTGAAAAACAAAGCGACCGCATTTTCGCAACGCTGGGAGCGTGATCACATATCGTATCTTTAAAAAACTTATGATCTGAAAAAAGTTCCAGAAGGAAATTGAAAAGGCAAAACGAAAAATGATTCCGATCAGCAAGTTACGATATATTAAATGATGAAAATGAAACGTAAAACTATCAGAAAATGCAGTCAGTTTATAAGCAAAGGTGTAAATTGCGCTTAGCTTTCCAGAAACAACAAAAGCATATGATATTAAGAATATTTTATTTTATTTCTCAGGAACCAATAAGAAAAACGGTGAATTGAACCAAGGAACGAAGATTGCGATTCCAATTGGACAATTCGAGGAGAAGATGAAGTTATATGCACTGAGCATTTTAGGAAAAGAATTCGATTTGCGTAACGGCAGCTTTCATGGGAATAACAATATATGCGTCAAGGAAGAGAAATTGGGGGTAGATTTGTTCATTGAGGGAAGCGGTTTGAGGTTGCTGCTGTTACCCGGTAGCCCGACTGGTGAGTATTTTTTTAAGCATTTTCTACATAATCAGTTTACTCAAGAAATTCTTAACTATAAATAAATGAAGATTTATAAACGAGAAAAGAAAGTAGATGATTCAATGGCTTAACAGCGCTTTTTCGTCCCTCAGTAATGTGTAAAATTCTAATTATATATTGACTAAATATATTTAAAATTTATATTTAATTATTAAGATATGCCTTGTGAATCTATTTATTTATAAATATTTATAAATTTATCATAACTATTAACCATTTTGCTACTTTATTACTCAAGCTTCTATTGTTAGCTCATATTTGATATCAATATAATTCTAAATATAGTTTCTAGAAATAATTACTCCTTCTGTCTCAAAAAGATTTGACTACTTTCCTTATTAGTTTGTTCCAAAAAGATCGACACATTTCTATATTTATAAATAATTTAACTTTATGAGATCATTTACCGTCACACAAATTCTAAAATTGTGTGATCATTTACCGTCACACAATTACAATGCAACAACTCAAATGGTAAAAGCCATAAACCAACATACAGAAATATTGAAAGTAAGAATTAGGGACTGATAGATCGAAGAAGGGGATGAGAAGATACAGATACTCATAAGAAGGGAGATGAGGAGAAACAGATTCTTGACTCAACAATACGCATAATCCCCTCTTTCTAAGCCTTGGTCCCTTTTTAACTAGTTGCTAATGGGCCTGGATCCCAAATCAACCTTTTTGAAGGCCTTTTGATCCTATTACTTCTTCTTGGCCCAATAACTGATTCTATGACATCCATATCCATATTGGGCTGGGGCGGATTCATAACAATATTCATGTCCCCAATAACACGCTCCACACCGATTGTCTCACATAATAAGAGGATGTCATTGTATCCCTGAACCAGCTTAATAGGTTGAACAACCTTAACCCATTTACAAGTCACAATACCTGTAAGTTGGCCTGTAACAAAGATGCACTCAAAAGCACACATGCAATTAATATTGATCATTGGACTAACAATAGTATCAACCCAAAATGAGATGTCATCAGTAGAAATATATAGCATTGTCAAACACCACCTATAAGCACACTGACCTGTTGACACATTTTGATGCTCCATTATCCCTTCAAAAATTTAATTTTGGTCACCCCATGCACCAAGTGGCTCCTTCATTGTGCTTTTAAGCACTACTTGAAACAAGGAATTAGTCCCAAAGAGAACCAAATCACGACTCACTGTTTGGGATGAAGTTTTTGCACCCACCATAGGCCACGCACATTATTAAGACTTGCCATCCATTGTCCTGTGACAAACTCCACCACAAATAAGGAAATACAAAGAGCCCCCTTAATGTCTTCTTCCTCCTTTCTTTAGATTGAATATTCCCTTTCAAATGATCCTTATAAAAGTGATTTAGAATTGTAAAAGTAGCAACAATAAATCCCAACAATAGGTGTGCCTCGGTGGTCTCAGTAAGACCATTTCGGTGCATAGTATTCGAACTGATTCCGATCCCATACACAATTAACCATCACAGTTCCACCAAGCTTAACAAAGACAGATCTAGACAATCCACTATAAAGAGAGTTGGCATCGAAATACCTCGTTGGTAGGGCGTGTGCGGAATGTGCAGCCGGCATTACAGTTTCTCGACCACCAAAAGAAATTAGAAAATATGCACCGTCTTTAAAGTGGAGTTGCTGAACAGTTACCGTTTCTTTGGGTGTTTTAACGAGCACCCTAACCAGTAACAAAGTGGACGTAGCATTGAATACCTTGAAAACTCCATAGGACATTGCGTCGAACACTTGGTCCACCGTTGAATAGCCAGATTGCATAGCTATGATGTCGCTCGCCAACATGTCGAGCAGCAAATTATGAGCAGCCCCTTCCCAAGCTATTTTTGAGCCATCCCCGTTGCTATAACAACTTGAGCACATAATGGCAAAAATTAGGACACCGGCACCATGAGCCCCAATAGTAGGATAATAACAATTCTTATCAAATTCCATTGCAGAAAAATGATCACCAAATTTCTTATGCCGGAACACGAAATGAATGGGCTGAGAGATATGTTGTCCAGTATCAAACCAATAGCAAGTGTGTAAGCCATTGTTCATGCTCTCACACATTGTTAGATCCCCAAAATCGGCCAAATAATGGTTGGTTGAATAGGCACGGTAAAAACTCGGCAATCTCAACATCGTCAAAAGCAATATTTCCGGAGCCAAAGATACATTGTAACAAATATATGTTGGTGTACTCTATTGTACTTTATAAAGCAGTACGGGAAGTAATAACTATTACAAATGTTCGAAAGGATAGATAAATGGTCAATCTTCAAAACTGCCGCATGTGTGTTGTGTCCTGAATCTTGATCACCTTGTAAAGCCAATGTTGAGAACTGCCGCAAGTTTGTTGTGTCTTGAATCTTGATATCCTGAAATCAAGAAATAACTAAATCTGGATGATTACAACGTTGTGTGTTGAGTCAAGGATAGCCCTCTATCCTTAAGACAAGATTGCCCCGTATATATGCTTTTACGTTAGCGGGCAATAGTCTCCCAAGATAAAACAACACTATAATCTCAACACTACAAAGCCAATAGGTTGAGCCTGTCGAAGAAAATAAATATGACTCGACTTGCTGAAGATATGGAATAGGAAGGAAGAGTTTCTCTTTACTCTTCTCTTTTGTCTCTGTGTATATAGTGTGTCTCTATAGTGTATATCTTGTGTATACGTGAGGGTTTGGTCACTGTTTTTGACTGATTTTCAGCCACTGAAAGTGCAGTTATTCCGCCACTGTTTTCCAGTGGTTTACTGCCTGTTTTTCGTTCAGTTTTCTGGCTGTTTTTGGCTATTTTTCGGTCTGTTTTGTGGTCGGTTTTCTGCCTGTTTTCAGCCTTTTGTGCACTCCAAAATTGAGCCAACAACTGCTCAATATATAGCATGCAAGAGGGGCTGTCCAACTGCCAAAACAAGGCTGTAATGGCCATTAAGGGAGGCCATTAAAACAGCCAAGTAATGGCTATTAAGGCCATTGAAAGAGGCTGCCCAAATGCCCAAGTAATGGGCTGTTAATGGAGAGTTAATCAGCCAAGTAATGGCTGGTTAATGCTCCAAAACGCAGTCCAACGGTATGCAGAAAAAGTCTCCAGAAATTCTAGGGACCAAACTGTAAATATTGAAACTTCAGGGACCAAACTATACATATGAAACTCCAGGGATCAAACTGTACATCTGGCAGAGTTTTCTGATCCAAAAAGATAATATCAGCCCACAGCCCGTGACCGGACCGGACGGGCGGCGGCGCGCGTGTGGGCTTAGCCATGAACCCAAGCACATCTAGGTCCTCCCTCCTTTAAACACATGGGATACCCTTGGGGTCCCAAACCCTTTACCAATTTGAGACATATATAGAGAGCAATTCTTCCTATTCCTACCGATGTGGTAGATTTGTCCCACACCACATTTTCATGCCTTAAACACCTTACTTTGTGGACCAATATCTATTTCATTTCGCAACGAAATTTGACGATTCTTGGCCCTACGGTCATCTACTCACTTCGTAGATCATGCATGTGCGAAGAGACAAGGTCTCCAACATGCGGAACACTAGTGTTTAATTCATCAAAGATGGGTGGACACATCTCCCCAAAGGCAAATTTCCAACAATATAGCCTGATCAGAGAACCTGAAAGTTGAAGACCCTCCAAATATTTGTGCCTCCTCATTTTAGCAGCTCTAGATGACAATAAATTCTGTGGTTTCTGTCCAGTGTCATACCATTTGCATAAATGAAAGTTGAAACCCATGTGCGTCTTTAAAGACTTCATTCAGATTTGGTGCACAGTTAATGTATAAAGTCATTATGTACACCATAAAAGCTACAGTGCTAGTTGAGTTTTGCACAAAGTAATTAAAAGATGGAAGAGGGCTATACTGAATAAGTTGTACATGGACCCTAAATTCCTCCTTAGTTCCATCCAGGATATTGGGATGTACATCCAACTGGCTGTGTAGGAGTGTCGGCTGTAGGAAACCAGTTCATTCCTTTGAGGAAATTCATCGAACAGGTGATGTTCGCCGCCTTTTGAACCTGTAGCTGCTCCATCTTTGGCGTCTGTTGCAAAATCGTCTGCATCAACGGTTTCGATAGGGATGAGCAGAGGTCCCGAAGGACCAAGTGAGAGATAGTTAGATGCGTTCTCCAAATTTTCTTTCTCCACATCGATTGGAGGTTCTAACATCTCAGGATGGACCTCAGAATTTGAGTTGTCATCGTCCAGAGCAGAAGAAATTTCCGGTTCTGCGACCTCCTCTGTTTCACACTTATCGGCCAAAGAATTCTGCATGTTGTCCAGGCGACGACGCATACGAGATAAATTCTCATCCATTCGCAGCAATAGATCAATAACGGGAGACAATCCAAGTTCTGTAGCAGTTTGTCTGCTGTAATGCCAAGCCAATTTCTCAGTGAAATGCTTCCAATCATAGAACTGCTTATTGCGATACAACCAATTAAACCAAGAGAGGGCTTCTCCATCAAAGTAAAGGTAAGGAAGAGATAGCCAGATATCCTTAGAAAAGCCATAGAAGTTGAAATACCGCTCTGCCTGAGAAACCCATACTGTTGGGTCGGAAACACCGCTCCAAAACGATTGTAGCCGGCGTATGGCAAGAATATTTTAGGTACCCGTCAGCCAAGAAGTACGCTCAATGAAAGCACCAATGTAAGGAACTCAAATCATATAATTTGTAAAATTACTATACTAAATGTAATTATGTTATTAGTATTAGAAAAAACTATAAGGTCAGAAATATTTTCATGTAAATTGAAATTCCGCCCACCATAAATTGAAGGATGGTATATATTATATAAAAGAGATGTAGAACATCTAAATGTACCAAACTTACATGTCAACAAAGCAGTTACTGAAAAAAGAATAAATAACCGATGCTGACTAAAGCTTGAATTCGTACCGAGAATATATATATAAATCTCTTTTGCACCAAAAATAAATAAATAAAAGAATTCGTACCTATATTTATTTTTGACACTCACCAAAGTCAGAAACTTCTATTTGCCAAAAAGACAGTATATCAGAATTATATAATGAATTTTGGCGTCTTATTTTATCCCGAATAATTTCATTTATTGGATTGCTATCCTGTGGAAGATCACTAGTTTTTTCACAATTGTGCGAAGAGCAAATATATTAACTAATGGGGTATTAAATTATAGATAAATTTATGAAAAATACACGATAAATGAAGTGAATGTGATTTTGATTCCCAAAACTCAAGCATGTTGAAATTTCACTTGTAAATGTTCAAATTTAAATTGTATTAGAACATGCAAGAGTTTATGTGATGAATTTTTTCTCGTACTTTGGCTAAAAGGTATTTTTAAAATTTTTTTATTCACATTAAAGGACAAATTTCCAACTACTTTACAAACGCTGACAAAGCTTTGCAATTATAGGTTCAAAAAGCGGTCATTCATGCCATTTTTATCATTCCATACAAGGTATTTACGAAAGTGACCTTGAATTTTTTTATCTGCTTGCCGTATGGACTAAATTTCATATTCAACAAGTTTTGATTTTCGACTTTTTGAATAAGCAGGGGTCGAAAATTCAAGACCGCATGCTGTAATTTTCCTGTCAACAATGTGCTAAGTTTTAAATTGGATAAAATTTACATGAGCCCACGAACCCATACACCATAAGGAAGGCCCAAGATATCTCGTTTTCGTGTTGTCTAAATTCCACCTTGCAGGCCTCGCCAAATCCATAGCCGAACAGATAAGAACTCCTCTACTCACTCACTTCTGTTACATTCGTTATGCCCTTCAATTAGGTATCTAATCTTTCTTTTTGTTTCGTTTTGGTACAGTCATTAGTTGTAAAGTAATGTTTAGTTGAATCTTCCATTTGAACATTTATGGGGGTTAAACTTAAGTTTCTTCTAAATTTTGAGTAAGAAAAGTTCACATTTTGATTTCATTGCTTTATCCCATTTGAAAAATCAATTAGTTTCTCATTATAAGTTGCTATTTTGATTCAATTGAATCTGATTGTTGATATTGCTTCTTGTTGGTTTTGTGCATCCTAATGTAATATGTAATGCCTTTTTTTATCTAGTGTCCAAACCATGCCTTAATTTCAAGTACCCTTTTTTCAACACTTGAAATACCATTAACCTGATAAATAAACTGAGTTTTCTGGCCGTATTTTTTGTCAAAGTTATTCTTGCTTCATTCTTCAATTCTTCCACTAATGCTGTAGAAACAATACCGCCTAAGCGACGGTAAAATAAACATTTATTGCTGTCACAGCTCAAAGCAAACATAAGTTGTCCCCTTTTAGACTTTAAGTAATACAACAACATACCCCGTGTAATCACACATATGGGGTCTGATGAGGTTAGAGTGTAGGCAGACCTTATCCCTACCTCGTGGAGGTAGAGAGGCTGTTGCCGAAAGTCCCTCGGCTCAAGTAGCGCATATAAAACAGTTAAAAAATACAGAAGTAAAGTAGACATAGCGGATAATAGCGAAATCCTTACATGGCATTCATAACAAGGAACCGTAACAACAACAAAATAATGCGATAACCGAAGCAAAGAAACAACACGTAGTAACTGAAATCGAAGGATAAGAAACTACGAGACTAGTACTAATTAGACCGTAAGAGATATGGATCATTAATTAGTCTACGAGCAGAAGTTTCTCACTTTCTGGTTGAAGAAAGTGATTTTAGGATATTACTGTTAAATCCTGCATTTCTCAAAATAATTCTTCCCTTAAGATTGGTAAAGGGCGTGCACCACTTCTTGCTTCTGGCTTAAAGGCCTACGACAAGATCACCTTCTTTTTTATATGAGCATAGGGACAAGTTTGAATGTAAAACCACTCTTTTTTAATGGACAATGGGTAGCATTGGTACATTAATTGGAACGACACTAGTATTTTTACTCAAATTTGCAAATAACTGTATTTTATATATTTTAAAACCTCAAGGCTCTGTTAGCGAAAACATTGAGAAAGGTTTGTGTTGATCATCAGTTCACAAAGTTGTACTACAGCAATAGATTAACTTCTTCTTATGAATAACGACAAACTTCCTGTTGTATTAGGGACTCTCCATATTATGTAATTATTGATGGTAAAACTTCCATCTTTTGGATTTGATAGTCAATCATGTTTATATGCATTTCTTCGTTTAAAATTTAAATTGAAATGCTTGGTTCAGATAGTTCTTTGCAGAGTTTATGGAGATCCTTCCATTTTCATCCTCTTGCTCTTTAACCCGCATCCCGGTGCATTTACGGTGCTGTGTGCTTTTCTTCTTGGTAGATTTTCGTGAAGGGCTTGAATATGATCCTAAATGGATGCTCCTTGAGTTCTGGGGGTATTTGTAAACCTTACATGGCATGTAGCTCCAAGTCCTATAGATCTGCATCATCATGCATACTGCTGCAGCCTTCCAAGGTTATAGTCGCATGTGTTAATCGTTCACCGGCGGCATCTCATCAGTATCCAACGTTCTGCTTCAAAGGTGTGTATGAATTCTTGATGGTTATCCTTTTGCATGTCATTATTTTCATTCTGCACTTCTGAGTTAAAAATAAACACATTATTGAAATGGTGTTTGTTGTTGCATCATATGCATGACTGCAACTTAACTAGGTTGATATTTGGTTTCTTACTGAGGTCAGCATGCTATTATTCTCTAGCTTGAGAAAGTTGATTTTTACTGAAGCGTAGATCTGTTTCTCATGTTAGTTCTGCTTAGTCCTGTTTCCTCTATTTCTTTCTCCTTTCCCTTTTTATCCCAACAACTTGTCTTGATTTTGAAAATTGTGTCAAAGCTGGCTTTTGTTCTTTGGCTTCTTTTAGGGCCTAAGAGTTGAGTATATTTAATTCGAGTTTTGAATATTTAAGCTTGTGATATAGCATCTTTAGTTATGCAGCATATCATGAAGTTTGTCGTGAAGTTCTAATAATGCTTGTAAAGAAGTTACCGAGTGGATTAACTGATAGGTTTTTTGCTGGTCTTTAAGGAGAAATATATACTTCTTTTTCCTCAAAAACTTAAACTAAAAACCGAAATGGCTCAAGTTCCTTACACACCCATGTTTGGTGGATGTTATTATTAGAGATGTATATCCTTCAATTCCCTTGTTATACTGTTCTCACGCACTTCAAATAGACAACTGTGCAAAGGTGGCTATTCTAAAAATAGAGGTTTAAGGCATTACAGCAAGTCATACGTAGTTCGTTTAGAGGATTCACTGTTATAAGAAGGATGATTAAGGGAACAAAGTGGTCAAGAGACCATTAAGCCAATATATCTTATCTCTGTAAGCTTATGGTATAATTGTTTTCTGTTGGCTCTATTAGTTGAAAGATTTAAAGCTAGTTTCCCTATTAAAGTTGAGTTGTTAGTGCAGGATTCAGCTCCCTTGATCTTTCTTCTGCATCATCACTTCTTTTAAGTGGTGAATATGGTGGTCTTTCGAATGCTATGCCCCGGTTACCATGGCGACGCCAGTTGTCCCTCACCCCTAGAGCATCGAAGGATGTCCCCTATAGTTACAGGTTCCCCCCGATGACCAAAAAGCCCAGGTGGTGGTGGAGAACCTTAGCATGCCTCCCTTACTTGATGCCTCTTCACGAGACTTGGATGTATGCTGAGACAGCATATCATCTCCACCCCTTCTTGGAAGATTTTGAGTTTCTGACATACCCGTTTTTAGGAGCTATTGGGAGATTACCGAGCTGGTTTTTGATGGCCTATTTCTTTGTTGCTTATCTTGGTGTAGTGAGGAGAAAGGAATGGCCTCATTTCTTTAGGTTCCATGTGGTGATGGGGATGCTACTTGAGATTGCCCTGCAGGTTATTGGGACTATAAGCCGATGGATGCCACTTGCGGTATACTGGGGCAAGGTTGGCATGCATTTTTGGACTGCTGTCGCATTTGCCTATCTGTTCACAGTTTTAGAGTCCATAAGATGTGCACTTGCTGGGATGTATGCTGACATACCATTTGTGTGTGATGCAGCTTATATTCAAATACCTTATGATTAATGAAGCCAACATATGGGGTGTACACAGATGAAATCATGTTTCTTATGCCTTTTTGATAGAACATTGAGGCTGAGTGTAACTGAATTTTTAACTTGCAATGATCACTCTCTTGTGGATTGCTTTAAGGCCTGTAAAAGTCAATTTATACTAGTGCTGTTCTTTCCTCTCCCGTTCTCCAAAGGGATTGATTAAGTTCTCATCGGTTTTCAGTTTGTTCTCTTAATTTCAATTGTCATTTTCATACTGTTTATTTACTTGACTTGCCAGAATATCAAACGGGAAAAGCATTTCGCGAGTCTAGAGGCAGCAACATATATATAGATTTTTACTTTTGTCATCACTATTTAGACTGCAGCTTGGTAGAGCAAAACCAACAAGAGAAAAGGGCTTGTTAATCCAAGAGCTTTTGTAGATTATAGTATTAATTTACATAGGGTGAGGGTGTATTATATTCTCCATTAATAAACTGTGACTTTTGACCTTGAAGATTTGTCTATGGGGCATGCGGAGTCAAAAGGTTCAAGATCACGCATTTTAACGGTACATTTTGAACTTTTACACAAAAAACAACCAAGTAATTTTAATATATTTGAAATAGACAAAAGGAATACAATAACGCGTACACTCAGAAAGAACATCTAATTGCGAGAAAAGGGTGGAAGAATTGACAATGGAATAACCCGACCATACACCATAATTCATAACTAATTATATCAAACAACATAATCCGAAATAAAATCTTAGTAAAGGTCTATTCATTTGAATTATTTCAGTTGACTTATCAGTACTTTTATTAAATCAATTCAATTAACAAAAAAAGGGAAGTAAAATATTTGGATTGCACAAGATCATTTATAGTGCCAGTAACAAACTACTAGTATTATGTACCAAAAATAAACAAAACTACTATTATTACGTTAGAATGCTTATATTTACAAAAACTATCAGCTAACTACTAACTAAAAATAACCACAAAAAATGACAATTCAGTATGGAACCTAACAATAATTATAAAAAAGAAAAACCTAATAGAATCAGGTCTAAGGGCATCCATCAAAAGAAATGCCTTTGCCAGTGGGACAAGAAGCCAAATCACAATACTCTCCACCAGTTCCCCAACAAGAGAAGTTAACATTCCAAAGAGTAATGCAGAAAAACAGAACCACTCCCATTAAAGCCACTCCAGCATCTAGTGCTGCTGATAGGACATAATTGTACCTCTGCCACCATTTCTTTCTGTATCTGAAAATGATGAAACTGAACACCGTCCTAACGATAATCCAGCTGTTGAAATTCAATGATGTTGCTGGAGGCATACTGGCTGTAGCTGTAAGAAGTACTGGAAGGTTGATCAATTTAATCCAACTTTGGCTTGGGAATGATTTGTGTAGCACCCACATCAAAAAAGGTGCCACTACACCTCCAAGAAAGCACCAATTGAGGGCACCATATTCTCCAAGGGGTCCGAATATTCTCCACGGTCCTACTAATCCCCCTCCTCTGTGAGATTGCTATAGGATTATACGCAAATAGTTTTAGTGGATGTGACAAGTCTTTTGAAAATCTGCACTGAGCAAACAGTAAAAAAAAACCATCTTAGAAAAGCAAAAACTTTTTTGATTTTTATGTGCATGATTTTTGTAGAAGAAAACAATTTTCTTTAAGGAGGAGGAAAAGTAACATTGGAAAAGTTCTTTTTCAATAGAGAAGTAATTGTAGCTATATGTAGGCAAATATATTGAAGGGATACACTCATTCATTTAAAAGGCATCTTTTTTAAAAAATACTTTTATAAATAATTATATTTAAATAAAAACTCCAACAATTCCCACTTATTTAAATATAACTCAACTTAAAATCAAATAATGTATCTTTCGATTTGAACATTACCTTAGTATAACATCACAAGATGAAATCAAAATCTCATGTATCATAATAGCTTTGAACATGTTATTCTTTGTGATAACATCGGTGACACTATACATATAAATATTTCATTCTCGCTTTCCACTCAAACATGGCTAACACTTTTATGGTCATGTGTTATCCAAAATTCATGAACATTTATGAGAGTAACTCCACCTCTTAATCGAAGCGGCACCACTTCTATGTTCATAGAGTTGAAGTCTTTCAGTGTCTTTGTCACATTTGAGACACTTGTTCCTTGAACTGAACCTTATTAATAGTATAAGAATCTAACCCCCTAAGCTGTGAAACCAGTACTAGTATATCTCTTACTTAAGTACTGAAACATTCACATATCAATAACTTGGTGTTACCCTTTGAATCCATAACTATTCATTTCATAGTGCTGGGTAGGGTTGTCATTATTGGTGGACCTAATTAAGGAGTTTTAATTTAATCAACTCGAAGTTGATTTTTACCAACTTCCTTATAAGAGTTTTAGTAATTGGACACCGAAATTACTTTTTGAATCCACAAATGTGAGAGTCATGTCAACGATTTATGCATTTTGACTTTCTATTATATAATCATTATATACTCGAGTTAGAATGATTTGACTATCACAAAGTGGAGCTCAAACTCTGTATGTCAATGAATTCCCATAAGAATTCCCTCAACCAATCAAATCCTTAACTTGCTTTTACTAATACAAGTCTAATTCATGATTTTTAGAAATTGCACCTCCTCTCAAAGTAAGTACCCATCATGTGGAAAATTTATTTTCTCACATACTCGATATTCGACTTGCACTGATATATTCCTTTTGATAGAATATTGTGATTTGTACATAATCTTTCGGTATATTTTGTATATGGTAGGTGTATATTTAGTAATTGACTACCTTAATTCTAGCCTAGGATGATGCTTGTATTATGGGTATATCTACTACTCCTTTGGAATGAAATAATCAAGGAAGATATTTCTTACATGGTATCAGATTCTAGGGAAAGTTCCAAAATCCAAAAATTCCACAAACCCTAAAACTTGTTGCTGGCTCCCCCCTTTTGCCGCCGTCCACTTCCTTCATCTTCTTTGTCCCGTCAGCCATGTATGACTCGGAATTAAATTTTCATCCAGCCCTAGCTGTTTCAAACATTAAGTCTCATAACTCCATCACTCTTGAGATGGAAAACGTCAATTATGCGATATGCGCGGAGCTCTTCAAAATTCATTGTAGGTCACACCGGGTTATCCATCACATAATTCCACCAGAAAAAGGCAAGGAGAAGGTACCGAAAACCGATGATGAAAAGGAATTATGGTTGACTCTCGATGCAACGGTTCTCCAGTGGATTTATGCCACAATTTCGAGTGATTTGTTGCATACGATTATTGAACCTGACTCCACGGCAATGGAGGTTTGGGATCGATTACGTGACATATTCCAGATAATAAAAATTCCCAAGCCGTCACACTTGAGCAAGAATTCTCCACCACTGACATGACGGATTTTTCCAATGCATCCGCATATTGTCAATAGCTCAAGGTTTTGTCGGACCAACTCAAGAACGTCGGGGTGCCGTAACTAACAATCAGCTCATTTTACAAATGGTTGTCGGCCTCACTGACGCATATAGTGGCGTTGGTACACTCATCCTCCAAAACAACCCTCTTCCGCCATTTTACCAAGCCCGTTCTATGCTCATACTAGAAGAAGCGGGTTTCGTAAAAAAAACAGTCACCGTGTCAAATTCTGCAATGATTGTCGCTCCATCTGATGATAACTTTTCACAATTTGAAAATTTGCTGCCAAATCATGGTTAAATGGGACAAAATGGCAATAATAGCAGTAAAAATCGTGGTGGTGGCCACCAGAGTGGCGGAGGTGGCGGCAGGGGCAATGGCCAGCAGTAGAAGTTCTGCCAGGCATGGCAGCCGTGGGCCCAGTGGGGTAGTGAACCGCAACATTGGACCTGACAGTGGCCTTAGGTTGTACCGCACTGCCCTTTTCCTTTGGAAAATTGAGCCAGGCCCATTCCAAGGCACACTAGCCAGCAATCCACCAGTGGCCAACAACCTAGCATGTTTGGGACCAGCGTGCTTGGGCCATATCTACAGCTGAACCGGTGGTAGCAGGCCCATTCGACAGTAGCAACAACAACCGACATCGAGGCTGTGTTGCACACTCTTGGGCTAAATTCGCCCGACGCAAACTGGTACATGGACACCGGAGCAACGTCTTATATGACGTCCTCATAAGGTAATATCTCGTCTTATTTTAATTTGAGCAATAATCGTGGTATAATTGTAAAAAATGGTCATTCAATTTCAATTCGTGGTTATGGCAATACAAACTTGTCCCCCCCCCCCGAACCCACCGTTAGCCTTAAAGAATGTCCTTCATGCTCCCCAATTGATTAAAAACTTGGTTTCAGTTAGAAAATTTACCTCTAACAATTCGGTTTCTATTGAATTTTATCCTTTTGGGTTTTCCGTGAATGACTTTCAGACGGGGGATGCACCTAATGAGATGTGGTAGTCGAGGCGAGTTATATCCAATCACCACTATTACACATTGAGCCGAGTTACCATCCACTTTTGCAGTTTTAGCACATTCTTTATGGCATGAACGTGTGGGTCATTCGGGAGCACATATTTTTGCCTCCCTTAAACAAAATAAATTTATTGAGTGTACTAGAATTCGTAATTCTTATGCTTGTCACTCATGTCCTCTTGGAAAACATGTTAAATTGTCTTTTGTTGCTTCTAATTCATGCACTGTTATGCCTTTTGATATTATCCATAGTGATATTTGGACATCTTCAAATTGAGCTCTTCGAACCATTGATATTATCTTCTTTTATTGGATGATTACTCTAATTTTTGTAGACATTTCCTTTGTCTAAAAAGTCACATGTTTTTCCACGTTTCTCTAGTTTAGAACATTCATATGCACTCAATTTGAATGGGACATTAAGAATATTCAATGTGATAATGGTAGAGAATTTGATAATGAGCCATTTGGGATTTTTGCAAAGTTAATGGTTTGTCTTTTCGTCTCTCTTGTCCACATACCTCATCTCAAAATGGAAAAGCGGAAAGAAAGATCTGAACCATTAATAACATTGTTAGAACCTTACTTGTCCATGTCGCTCTACCACCATCATTTTGGTATCATGCATTACAAATGACAACCTATCTCCTCATCATACTTCCAAGCAAACATTAGCCTATCAATCCCCTCTCAAAATTATATACCTAAGGGACCCATCTTACTCTCATCTATGGGTATTCGGGTGCAATATTATCCTTTTTTCCCTTCTACTAC
Organism: Anisodus tanguticus; assembly: GCA_034509755.1. Taxonomy (NCBI): domain Eukaryota; kingdom Viridiplantae; phylum Streptophyta; class Magnoliopsida; order Solanales; family Solanaceae; genus Anisodus; species Anisodus tanguticus. Next base: position 8,570,843 of record CM067553.1, on the reverse strand, counting down.
CATCAATAAACTTCAACCCCGTTCTACTCAGTGTATTTTTTTGGAATATCCGTCAAACCATCGTGGTTACAAATGTTACGACTTGTCTTCTAATAAAATAATTGCGAGTCGTCACGTAGTTTTTGATGGATCAAATTTTCCCTTTATCAAAATGCATTATTCCGTGCCTCCTACCTACAAATTTGTTGATGATAGCATGGCCCCGTATTTGGTCCACCAGTTGGCCTCGCAAACAGGCCCAAATAATTCTAGTAGCTCGGTCTAACCAACTGGGCCTGCTTACCCGAGCCTATTGGTTGCCAGTCCAGCGGCGCCTTTCACTGGCAACCACTGCCGAGAGGTCCAACGCCTGACAGCCCACTGGGTGGCAGCCCAGTCCCAGGCAGTGTCCCACCGAATGCAAGCCCACTCCCGGGCAGTCCAATCCCATCTCTCTCGGCCTCCGAACCCATCACATGTCAGCCTAGTACCACTTCCCCTATCCAACCAACTCCAATTCTGTCCCAACGACCAGTCACTCATAGTTAACATGAGATTTTCAAATCAAACAAAAAATACGGTCTTCACACCCATGTTACCATATCACATCTACCTTGTAATCTTGTGTCTGCCCTTAATGACTCGAATTGTAAAATGGCTATGGATGATGAATATAATGCTCTTATTAATAATAGGACTTGGGATTTGGTGCCTTGTCCTCCTGATGCTAATGTGATTCGGTCTATGTCAATTTTTAGTCATAAATAAAAATTTGACGGTACATTTGAGAGGCATAAAGTCCGTCTTGTAGGTGATGAAAAGACTCAACAGGTTGGTGTGGACTGCGGTGAGACCTTTAGTCCGGTGGTCAAACCAACAACTATCTACACGGTACTAAGTCTGGCTCTATCTAAGGCATGGCCTCTACATCAGCTGGATGTGAAGAATGCCTTCCTGCATGGAGAACTCAATGAAACGGTGTACATGTATCAAACCATAATTTACAGAGACCCCACTTATCCTAATCATGTATGCTCAATGAAGAAATCCTTGTATGAGCTCAAACAAGCTCCTCGGGCCTAGTACAAGAGGTTTGCAAATTATGTTTCTACTATTGGATTTTCTAACAGCAGGTCTGATCATTCTCTCTTCATATACCGTCATGGTAATGATATAGCTTACATCCTTCTGTATGTGGATGATATTATATTAACGGCTTCGTCTGATGCTCTTAGCAAGTCTATCATGTCTCTTCTTAGCTCAGAATTTGCTATGAAAGATCTAGGGTCATTGAGTTATTTCTTGGGGATAGCTGTAACACGTCATGCATGTGGTTTATTTCTATCTCAAAAGAAGTATGCCGAAGAGGTCGTTGTACGAGCTATCATGTCCTCTTGTAAATCGTCCTCCACTTCGGTTGATACTAAACCGAAATTGAGTGCTACGTCCAGCACGACATATGTTGATCCATCACATTATCGCAGCCTTGCTGGAGTCCTGTGACAAATTAAAGCCAAGATATGTCAAGGGATAAGAATCAGTTAATACAACACAAAGTGAAAGATATCATAATATTTATTAGTACCATCATTTTAAAAAAGGGAAAATTACGGCCTGATACATTTCGATGATCTAGTTTTCTAAATATAACTCAATTCCTATTTTATTACCCATATATCCCCCCCCCCCCCCAATCACGGCCCATTAGTTTTTTTCTCACTATGCGGGAGAGTCGAAACAGGCAATTCGCAGGAATGCCTCTTTATTTTGGGGCGGTTTTTAATTTTTGTCCATTAAATTTTTAAAAAATTAGTTTTTGCTCTTCACCTAAAATTTTAGATTCTGGGTTTGAATTCCCACTCAAGCAAAAATTTTTAAAAAAATTGCAAGACATAATTTGGAGTTCGCGAGGCAGAGTTTGCCTGTAAACTATGTCTTTCCGGCAGAGTTTGCCTTAAGGTAGCAAACTCTACCGCTGCCACGAGGTCCTCCGCCACTGCCACCACCGCCGCCGTCGCAGTGTTTGCCACCATTTTTCTGATTTTGGCTTTTTTGCCGTCACCATTGTTACGATTTTGGCTAGAATTTTATGAGAAGGAGTGAGAGTCATCGGTGTCGCGGGATGTGGCTACCATCATGGCGGAAGTGGCTCCGGTTGCCGCCTTTTTAGCCAACCCGGCTTCTTCTAAGGTGAGCATGGAACATGTTTGGTAGAACGTCGGGAGAGGATTACTTTGACGAAGAAGAGTTCCAACGACATTATAAGTCTCGGATAGACCTGCAACCACCTGAAGAACAAGACAATCATTCATGACAAGAGCGCCAACGTTCTTAAGTTGATCCGACAACTCCTTGAGCCTTTGACAATAGGCTGAGGCATTTGGAAAATCCTCCATGTTGATATGGGAGAATTCTTGCTCAAGGGTCACGACACGAGAATTTTTGTTATCCTAAAATATATCACATAACATATTCCAAGCTTCCATTGCCGTGGTGTCAGGTTCAATAATAGTCTGCAAGAGGTCCGTAGAGATGGTGGAATAAATTCACTGGAGTACCGTAACATCAAGAGTTGCCCACAACTCTATTTCATCATCGGTGGTAGGCACCTTCTCTTTGCCTTTTTCCGGTGGGACGATGTGATGGAGGACTCTATTAGACCATACGTGAATTTTAAATAGTTCTGCCCACGTCGCATATTTGACGTTTTCCATCTCAAGAACAATAGAGATGTTGTTCTTGATATTGGAGACTGCAAGGATAGAATGAAAGGTGTTCTTTGTGGTAGATATGATGAAAGAACAAGAGGATAAGTAGGTAGTCGGAAAAAATTTGAAGGAGGGGTAGTCACGGCCGACGGTTGACGAGAGTACGGCGCCGGAAGCCACAAATTTTTGGAAAAGAAAAGTTTGTCCTAAATGACTGATACCATGAAAGAAAATAATCATTTGATTATTTTTTATTAATGTAAAAGATATATATACATGATATACAATCTCTAATTATGGAAATTAAATCTAACTTTTCCTATTCCTAAGGTAAGACTTTTTTGCTTATACTAACAGTTAGGTCTTACATAACCATAGCAAGAGAGCAGAACTATAGGAGAATACTGTAACTGCAAAGTGGGGTTACAATTTGAAATATTCCAACTATTTTTCTCTTCTTCTCTCAAGATATTCCTAAGTCGTAAAAAGATTTGGTGAACTCTTAGACAAAAAACGAGAGGGTTAATTGTACACTAGTTTTTGCTAATGAATGTGGATGAAGAAAGTTATTCGTGGGTTTTATTATTTATAGCAATTTGAATAAGTTGTCTTTTGTTTAACTTTGAATAGATAATAGTATTTGTTTTGACTTTTGACCCAGGGGCACATGCGAGTTGGTAAGTGGCAAGGTGATTGGGGTACAACCACTCCAACGTCGCGGGTTCGAATCCGTGTGGTGACAATCTTTGCCGAAATATTGCAAGGGCTGTTGTTGGGTTCGCGTCCCGTTGGTCCTCTCCCTTGCAGGGCTGTCACTCGCGCATATCCCTCGATTTACATTCCACCTGGCCAAGGGGCCTCTAGTACGGGGATTTCGCCTTCGGGACTTTCCCCTTCACAGAGATAATAGTATTTGTTGAAGTAAAATTCATGTAGTACGTAAAGGGACGTGTTGAACAAGTAAACAAGAAAAGGTCATGCTCATGCATGTAACAATTCTCGAATTCCAAAAAAAAAAACCCTGTTGTGTCTGTGTTTGATGCTTCAGAAAGAGGGTAATACAGGAATTTGATTTTAAAGGGTTATATAACAACGTAAGGAGTTCAAAGAGTCCACAGCTTTGAATGTTTTGTAGTTTGACCAACTGGCCTTTGTTGACGGAGTAATAAATGAGCCTGAAACTCCGTTATTGCCCCTTTACGTAAGAACTAGGAAATTCAGGGAGCATTACAAGAAATAAAAAGTTTGAAATAAACGACAATCTTATTTCATAACTACTAATATCATACAAAGCTAAACATGTAAATGAAATTAAATGTAAACTTATTGATTATCAGCAAAAAGTCTTCTTAGACTTTACCAGTTCATCATTCTTCTTCATACCTAATTGAGTATTTAATTTGTATATTCAATGGAATAATTTTGTTGGCAATTCCAACTCCTATAATTATTCATCACAAATTAAATTTATTAAACACATTATAGAAAATATATTCATGCATATGTCAGAATTTGCAGATCACGCCTATAAAGATGTTTAATATTGAATTCAACTAAAGATGGTGATCAATCAATAATGAAATCAATTTGAACATACTTGAATGCTCGAGCAGTTTATAATGAGGTCATGTCCAAACAATTCATTTAAATTTTGAGTTTATCTCATGATAAAGGAAATTATCCAAGTCAAAAAGTGTTTTAACACAATTTACATTTTTTTTATTGGCTTTGAATATCGAACACTAAATTAAACAAAATCAAGGTTAATCTTTCCTTACGAATTAATTCTGTATACACCAAATAATTATTGCTAGTATTAATTTTCATAATTATAACCAAACCTTCTCATATGCAAATGATTGAGAAAAAATGGATATGAAATCGATGATTAACCGGTGGAGCGGTAAGTATTCATTCATTATTAATCAGGGGCCTCTGGTCGAGCGTTGCCGGATGATACAAATTTGCCTCTGTTAGGGAGTACTTTACCCCAATGTGGGACTTTTCGGCACAAATTTGAATTTTGTCAAGCCCAATTATAAATAACAAACATCAGGTGGAAAACCAAAAAAATAAAACTATCATGAGAAAATATCCTTTTGACTGAAATTGGTATGTAAATAATGAAAGTAGTAATAAATGTACATGTGAAATCAACCTTTTATGACCATATATAGTTGGCTCTTGGCCATTTTAATATGTACTGCGGATTCTCATTTTGGTAACACAATTGGTATATGCTGTGAGGTGTGCTCCAAACTACAAATGGTTAGCAACTTATTAGTCCAGCAGTATATATGATCAATAATTACATTAAAAAATACAAATGTATTAGAGTACTTGCCTTTGTTAAATGTTTCAGTTCATAAGAAAATTAATCAAATACCAATAAAAACTTGCTCGAAAAATTTAAGAAAAACTTAGACAGGAGTACAAAAATTGCAACAAAAAAGACATCGCCAATTATAACATTCGAAACACATAATAGACTTAGACCACAATAAATTTTAGAAACTATGTAAATAACTCATAATCCAAATATACATCAAGGCTAATAGCTACAGGATATACACTAGAATCTTCAACAACTATAATGTAGAAATCAATGAAATTATCCTACTACTTCGCATTATTTTCCTTTATTTTTGTCCAACTTACCATCAAAAGAAAATTAAAAGAATGTAAGGAAAGGTTACACATAAAAGGAAACAAAAGGATTCAAGGAAAGAAACAAATTTATTTGATCTTACATGAAGATATTACTTTATTTGCTTAAGCATCTATAGCTGGCAAAATAAATTAAATTGCATGTATCCAGGACAATAACAGTCAATTAAGCATACAAAACTTTGAATCCATCTCATTTTCACGTTAGGAAACAGAATCATAACCATTTTTGGGCAAACATTAATTAACTTCATACAGATCTCCTAAATCTCTCTAATACATTATATATATATATATAAAGTATATCTTCTCATAACACCATATAACCATTCAAATATGGAAGATAATCATAAAGATTTAACGTACGTTGAAAAGGGAGAAAATTGGGGAAAATTCGAAAATGAAACAGAGGAACAGTCCCCTGTTGAAGAAGTTCGTTTAACAGTAGCAACTGATGATGATCCAAATGTCCCAGTATGGACATTTCGAATGTGGTTTTTGGGGATAATTTCATGTGCACTTTTGTCATTTATCAACATTTTCTTCAGTTACCGGCAAAATCCACTTGTGATCACCATGATTACTGCACAAGTCGCGTCGTTACCATTAGGTAGACTCATGGCAAACGTTCTTCCTACGAGGAAGTTTCGTTTGCCAGGATTTGGATCAAGCGAATTTTCGCTTAATCCAGGTCCTTTTAGCATGAAAGAACATGTTTTAATTTCAATTTTTGCTAATGCTGGTGCTGGATTTGGTGGTGGAACTGCTTATGCTATTAGTATTGTGGATATTATTAAGGTCTTTTATCACAGGAAAATCTCCTTCTTGGCTGGTTGGATCCTTGTCATCACTACACAGGTTTATTTCTTGAACGGTTATATGTCTAAATTTGTTTGACGCAATTAGACTTGATACGGAGTTTGAAAAAAAGTTAATCAACAATAATTTTTGGCCACATAAGTTAATAATACTATCGTATCTAATGGGACTCGCGATATGTGTCATGTGGAAAAATTTGAATGTACAAGTTCTGTTGTTTTTAAATATCGAAAGGTGTTATAGTATCAAACAAATTGAAACGGACGGAGCATTCTCTAATGGAGAAAAGGTTTGCAAGTTTTCCCTTCAAAGTATTGATTGGAAAAGCCAATATTTTAAATGACACGTGTGATGCAATTGCAGAAGCACTCGATTTCTATTACTCAACAATATCTTTATTCACCATCAAAAGAACATGAATTAGCGACGGAGAACTTCTATCACTAAATAATGAAAACCGTCATTTATCCAATTTAGTGACGGATAATCAAAAAATTGTTCTTGTTTTTTTTTTTTGTAGTGATTTTCTTTTGAATTAATGACATTTTATAATGTATTCAGGTTCTGGGATATGGTTGGGCTGGTATCATGAGGAAGTATGTAGTAGAGCCTGCAGAAATGTGGTGGCCATCTACCCTTGTTCAAGTTTCTATTTTCAGGTAACAACTAAAAATAATTGTTACTTTTTAGTCATGAATTTAGATACTAATTATTTTGCTGCTTCTTTTTTTTCATACAATAATCGATCTAAATACTTGTCACAACAAATTTTGGTTCTTGATGACATTTTACAGGGCACTACATGAGAAAGACAATAGTGGCAATTACTCCAGAGGAAAGTTCTTTTTAATAGCCATGATATGTAGTTTCACTTGGTACATCGTCCCTGGATACCTCTTCAAAACTTTGTCAACAATTTCTGTGCTCTGTTTGGCATTTCCCAAATCAGTGTTAGCCCACCAACTTGGGTCAGGCCAATATGGGCTTGGCCTTTTCTCTTTCACATTTGATTGGTCAGTCATTGTGTACTTGTCCAGCCCATTAGTCACTCCATTTTTTGCCATCCTCAATATTTTGGCAGGCTATGTTATAATTGTCTACATGATGATTCCTGCAGCCTATTGGGGTTTTAACCTCTACAATGCCAAAAATTTCCCCCTTTTTTCGACTGATTTATTCGATGCAAATGGGCAGGAGTATAATGTGTCAGCCATTGTTAATAACAAGTTTGAGATAGACAATGTTGCATATGAGAAGCAAGGACGAATAAATCTCAGTATCATGTTTGCTCTTTCATATGGACTAAGTTTTGCAACAATCATCGCTACCCTCACACATGTCATATTATTCAATGGGAAGTAAGTGAAATTCGTACTTTGGTTGCACTTTCCTGATAGATGTATGATTACAATTATGTTGCTCGCATTGTTCATTGTCGTTGCATCTATGTCAAATCCTTCAGAAATACATTATTTTTTCAAGGATCCAAGCAACATAGATAACAAGTACTCCGTATAAAAAATCATACTTACTAGACGAATGTTGTTCTTTTTATTATTGAGCAGGGAAATATATGGACGATTTCGTGCTTCATACAAGGGGAAAATAGATATTCATACAAAGCTTATGAGGAAATACAAAGACATTCCTTCGTGGTGGTTCCACGTGACCCTGGCTCTCTCGTTTGCTTTGTCTCTCCTGCTCTGCACTGTCTTGAAATCAGAGGTTCAGCTACCATGGTGGGCACTCATTTTCGCTTGCGCAATTGCCCTTATTTTCACCCTACCAATAAGTATCATTCAAGCCACAACAAACAATGTAAGTCAATTACTAGTTGTTTAATTTGCCCCTTTTCGCTTCCCTCTTAACTAACCCAATAATTATGTCTTTATGTTCATTTTGTGACAGTCACCAGGACTAAATGTCATCACAGAGTATGTGATTGGACTTATAATCCCTGGGAAACCAATAGCCAATGTTTGCTTCAAAACATATGGTTATATTAGCATGTCCCAGGCTGTATCTTTTCTCCAAGATTTTAAGCTTGGTCATTATATGAAGATTCCTCCAAGATCAATGTTTGTAGTTCAGGTATTACTCTAGTACAATAAACATTTCTTGACTTTTTTTTCTTCTAGAACCAACTTATAGCATGTTTGGTCAAAATCTTATTTTGAAAATTATTTTTATGTCAAAAGTGCTTAAAAAGTATTTTTGAAGAGTACCGGTTGGTGTTTGATTTTTATCAATACTAGAATAATAATTTGTGTTTGAACAACTTCTGCTACTATTTAAAAAACACTCATTTTTTTCTATATCCTAGTCAAACACCTCAACTCTCTAAAATAAATAATTTAAAAAAAAAATAAGCAGTTTGGGCTTCCCATAAATTTGGCCAAACAAGCTATATAGTGTCCCTTTTTCTTTGATTTCATTTTTAAAATTTGCTATCTGACACCTGATTTCACTATCCATTTTCAGCTAGTTGGAACCTTCATTGCTTCAACGATCAACATGTCATCGACGTGGTATATGCTAACACACGTTCCGTACATATGCCAATTGGATTCACTCCCTAAAGGCAGTCCATGGACTTGTAGAGGTGACCATGTTTTCTATGATGCATCAGTGATTTGGGGTTTAGTAGGACCAAGGCGATTTTTCGGCCCTCTAGGAAACTATGGAGCATTAAATTGGTTCTTTTTCGGAGGCGCTATAGCACCAATATTAGTGTGGTTGCTACACAAATCATTCCCAAAACACAGTTGGATCAAACTTATAAATATCCCTGTATTACTTGGAGCAACTGCGGCGATGCCACCAGCTAACACTTTGAATTTCAATAGTTGGATTGTGGTTGGATTTGTGTTCAATTTCTTCATTTTTCGATACAGAAAGAAGTGGTGGCAGAGGTACAATTATGTTCTTTCAGCAGCATTGGATGCTGGATTGGCTTTTATGGGAGTTTTCATATATCTGTTTTTTGGACTTACAAATCATGATAACATCGAATGGTGGGGAAATGTTGGAGAATATTGCGATTTGGCTAATTGTCCGACTGCTAAAGGAATTCAAGTTGATGGCTGTACATTGCTTTGATCATTGATTTCTACTTATAACATTTCAGCTAACGTTTATAGAAGTATTCTTTGGTCTTTGGCTATGTATTTATGGTTGTGTTAACAGTATTGAGTTTGATATTTCAGCTATTGTGTTTATTAAAATTATGCTGTTATATATTGTCTTCTGGAAACATATTATTTGGGTAACGATAAGTGATTCTTTTCGCCCAATTTTCATAAGTAAATCAGACAATCACTCCAGAGATCAAAGTGTAGTAGCACACTAGCACTTTACTTTTCAATCTGTAAAACTTCAAACTGATTCACCATACAAGAATGAAAAGTTCATATTGAAAGTATGTATGTCCTAGAGACAATCATTATTAGGGACAAATGTACTTGAACACATTCGTATTATTAACAAGATTAATATTTATGACATTTGCGATTATTGAATTATTATTTGATTGTTTGTAATTATTCATTAATGTGCATCCCTTGAGCTTACGTTGTCATTAATAGAATGAGTTATTGATGATAGAGCGTAACTCTAAAATAGCCTCGACTAATGATCATCGAGAATGGGATATCGATGATATGTTGTTATAAGTCGACATGTGGTCTGCATCACATATCTTAGAGAATGTAGTATGTCTCACCTGCTACTAGTAATGGTTACTAGTGATGGACACATGGATACTTTTGGAAAGTATTGGTATACCCTGCTGATAAACTATTTGTTAGACATGTCTAGAGTGTTATCAGCGTGTGGGATATAAATGTCATTTGACTTGAGGTCAATACGCACCTTGTTTACAGAGTAACGTACTTTGACCATGTCCTAACCTTAAACTCCTTATAGGATAAGACACGATTTGTGTTGGGTACATTACGATGTAAATTAAGGTGGTAATTAAGCCAAGAATAGGATTCATTCCTCGATTGGATATTCGAGAGAGCACTCAACTTCTCAGTGATATTAGGTCGACCAAGTCATTGGCCAATGCAAGAGACATATTTAGAATATGGTCTAGTTGTCGACTAATGAAAGGAATTTATCATCTCACATAAAGGTTATGTTTGTTGGATTCATTTAAACGTACTTCATATATTGAGTTTGTCGTACGGTGCAGTCTAGGAGTTCCGTATGGACCTTAATTGCATTAGTGTCGATATATGAATGCCTATAGGATCACACTATGTCGATTGTCTCTTCGATCTAAAGGTGTATTGAGAAAGTATTAAATATTCGATTTGGGATCGAGATATTTAAATTGATAATAACTATGGGATAATTTCTATTAGATGAAGATTATTTAATTAACCCTAAAAATGTCCTATATGCTCCTAACATCATTAAAAACTTAATATCTGTTAGAAAAATTGCTAGTGACAATTTCGTATCTATTGAGTTTGATCCTTTTTATGTTTCTATGAAAGACCTACGTACGGGGACAACTCTTACGAGGTGTAATAGTGTATGGGACCTATATCCTTTCTCATCCAATTTCGCCGCAAGTGTCAATCCACCTACCTCCCTAGCTGCAATCTCTCCATCAACTTAGTACAGTAGACTTGGACATCCGGGAGCACCAGTTTTTAACTTTCTTAGAAGTCACAATTTAATTCAATGTAATAAAGGAAAATTTACCCAAAATTTCTATTTTTGTCCTCTAGGAAAGCATGTTAGATTTCCATTTACGTCATCCTTAAGTGTTACTTTTTCTCCTTTTGACATCATTCATACGAATTAATGAACATCTCCCATTACTAGCAAACTGGGTCATAAATATTATTTGATTTTATTAGATGACTTCTTTCACTTTCTTTGGGTCTATCCGCTCAAATATATGTCTCAAGTTTACTCCACGTTTCTTGAATTTCGAACATATGTTAAAACACAATTTAAAAAGGCCAGAAAATCATTCCAATGTGATAATGGTCGTGAGTTTAACAATTCCCACTTTCATAAATCTTATGCGGACAATGGCATGGTGTTTCGATTATCGTTCCCTCATACCTCACCTCAAAATGGTAAAGCCGATGGAATACTCCGCACCATTTACAATATGATCCGTACAATGCTCTTTCATACCTCTCTTCCCCCTCCCTTTTGGGTATACGCGTTAAAAATGATAAAATACCTTCTTAATATATTACCTACCCGTACCCTTCAAAATAAAACCCCTACCAAAATTCTATTTCGCTGGATCCCTTCATATGATAACCTTTGGATTTTTGATTGTCTATGCTACCCAAATCTTGCCTCTACGGCCCCTCACAAATTAGCACCTCGCACCTCTCCTTGCGTCTTCTTAGGTTTCCCGTCGAACCATAGGGGATACTTACGCTATATTTGTCCACACATAAAATCTTAGTCTCTTGCCATGTCACATTCAAGGAAAACGTTTTCCCGTTTGCAAACGTCCAACAACTTCAAGTCACTGATTACAACTTTCTTAATGACCTGGACATTTCCCCTCTCATGCGAAACGCCATACATATTCCGTCACTGCCCCAAGTCACGTCGAACACCCCCCCACCTACTGCTCCAGTCACGACCTACCTGTCTTCATCGATCAATCACATGCCTCACTGCCCCAACCCCTCTCCTCCGTCGACCAGTCCCTGCCTCACTGCCCCAACCCCCATCGACATCCTAGCAACACCCGTTAACTACCCCTCTGCCCTAATGACCTCATAACCCCCGCCAACCCCATTGCCCCACAGTACCGTCACCCACTGCCCCCACTTTCTGCCAGCCCAAAAGTCCTAATTCCAACTCACCGTATGGAAACTCGTGCCCAGCATGAGATTTTCAAATAAAAGTCCACTTTAACCTATCCACTCAGACCATCTCACCTATACCTAAAAACTCAAAATTAGCCAAGCTTGATCCGAATTAAAATGCGGTCATATGTGAGGAATTTAATTCGCTCACTACACAGCGCACTTGGGATCTTGTCCTGAGACCAGAGGGGGTGAATGTGATTCGTTGCATGTGGCTATATAATCACAAATTCAGAGATAGTGGTGAGCTTGTACGCCATAAGGCGAGACTTGTGGCTAATGACACAGAGTAATAAGAGGGAGTTAATTGTGGTGAGCCATTCAGTCTAGTGGTTAAAACAACCACCATTCACACTGTTTTGAGCATAGCTACGGGAAAGAATTGACTGATTCATCAGCTTGATGTAAAAATACGTTCTTACATGGGGATTTAAAAGAAATCGTATACATGCATCAACCACTTGGCTTTGTGCATCCTTCGGCTCCTCACTATATATGTCGGCTTTGAAAGTCACTTTATGGCTTGAAACAATCCCCCAAGGATTGGTATGACTATTTTGTCACTTATATTTTGCATATTGAGTTCATGTGCAGCAAAAGTGATAACTCACTTTTTATTTTTCATCGAGGTAATGACAATGCATACCTTTTGCTCTAAATCAACAATATTGTCCTGACTGCCTCCTCTGATATACTGAAAAATGAGATCATTACCATGCTCAAATCTAAATTTGTCATGACAGACTTGGGTAAGTTGAGTTATTTCTTGGGGATTTCCGTGACCATATCCGAGAATGCAATGTTCCTATGTCAGCGTAAGTATGCCGAATATATTGTTTACAGGGCTAAAATGGCAAACTGCAAAATTATACCCATTCCAGTCGACTCAAAGTCGAAGCTTAGCGCAGATGATGGAGATCCGGTGCTTGATCATTCTCTTTATAGGAGTCTCGCTAGTACACTTCAGTATCTTACTTTTACTAGGATGGATATTGCCTATGCGGTTCAGCAAGTGTGTTTGTTCATGCATGATCCCAAAGAGCCTCACTTCACAGCCCTTAAACGTATCATTCGGTATGTTAAGGGTACTCTTGACTATGTGTTACATCTTTATCCATCTGCACCTACCAGGATGATATCATATACATATGCAGATTGGGGCGGCTATCCAGACACACGTCGATCTACTTCCGGCTATTTATGTATTTTTGGGTGATAACCTCATCTCATGGTCTACAAAACGGCAAGCCAAGATTTTCCGTTCAAGTGCAGAAACAGAATATAGATGCGTTGCGAACGTTGTTGCCGAAATTTGTTGGCTCAAAAACCTCCTTTTAGAGCTTTATTGTCCCTTACGTAAGGCATATCTTATTTACTGTGATAACATATCTGTTGTTTACTTGTCTCATAACCTGGTTCATCATCAACAAACCAAATATATTGAGATGAATATTCATTTTGTTCATGAGAAGGTTGACATGGTCTATGTTCGGGTGTTGCATGTTCCCTCTTCCTATCAGTACGCAGATATATTCATTAAGGGACTTCCTCGACAGATGTTCCTTAACTTCAGATCTAGTCTCAGCGTCTGGCCTCCTCCCGCTCCACTGAGGGGTGTGTGATAGAGAATATATTAATATTCTCCATATATTCTGTAATTATTATTCTAGTGTAATTATGTAAAGTAGAGATCCTTCTCCAATTAGGTTTAGAGATCCTTCTCCAATTAGGTTTTGTAATTGTAAACACTTATATATATTGCAGTAATAAGAAGCCTCCAACGAAGGAGAATTACACTATTCTATAATAATGTATAGAAATTGGAATGAGCAACGAGCGTTGTCAAAAAGTGAAACTCTCATGATGCGCTTAGTGCTCAAAAAATGTTATTCATATTCGGTATTTATATTAGACAATTATATGAATTTACATACTAAAGTGGTATATTGACTTGATAATATATAGTAATCACTCATGATTAGTGGTAAAAATATATATGAAAAATATACATGTCATGTTTTTTATTAAATATAGAGTGTGAATAAGTTTTTTTCCACATTACCCGTAATTGGCTTCTCATGTTTTTTACCCAACATAAATAAAAGGAGAATAAGGTCTATGTGTCCGTCAAAATCAATCACATTCAATATCGTATATAACTAGCATTGACAACTTAAATTTTGAACTTTTGACTAGTAAATCGTTTCCACTTCAATTTGCAATTGGCTTCACACGTATGCTTGTGTCGTCTATTGATCATCTTATCATAACATCCTCCTTAGCTGAATAATGTTGTTAGCTAATTACCATATTACAATTCTTTTCCAGGACTTAATACTATATTAAAGTTCTTTTCTAGGACTTAATACTATAATCAAGACGATAGACAATATCACACTTAATGTTTTCGTATATTGATGCGATATATTGATGTTGAAAGTTGTTGGAGTGTGAATACGTATGGTTGGAGGAAAATTTCATGTATGATTTAAATATATTCATCAATTTTTTTTTCTTCTTGCACCAAATTATAAGTATTGCATGACTGACAATTGGATTCGATGATGCATTTATGAACATTGTCTTTTTTAGAAAGATTATTCTTCCTAGAATGATTGAAAGGACAACGTTCTGGAAAAAAGAACATGACGAAATCTGAAATATAGACTATTAAAACGACAACAATGCTGCAACTAATTGGAAAATAAATGATAATGGCTTTGTTTTCTCCTTCCTGCACCACATTAATTGGTTCACATTGAATTGAAGTTGTTTTTACTGCACGACTTGGGAGATAATCACTTTCAATCTGCTTTCCATATGGAAGACTAGAAGAACAGCTTATTAAATTCCAATCAAATCATATTCTATAATTCAACTTAGCGTGGCATTTTTTAAAATGATTTTAAGTGATTGAGAGGAAGATACTGATGCTGCTCTTTGTTTTTGTTTTTTTGGTGTAAATAAAATTTTTCGTCCCTCAATTATTCATAAATTCTACTTTAATTTAGTGCTTATGAGTTATAATATGTTAATGCTTTAATCCTCAAATATTTGAAATGTGTATTTTTGATCTCTTTACTAATGAATATTCACAAATTTTAAAGAATTATTAAATGTTCCACGGTTCAATTGCACATGTATTATATATTACACTTATATTGGAGAAAATTAATTAACTTTATAAAAATACACAAACATATTTTTGGTCTTGGAAAAAGTAAATCCAATAACTGTACTTAGTATAATTAGCGGTGTTTATTGGTTGATTCGGTGTAGTTTTATGTGTTAATGATTTAGTTTGTTGATTTTTTATTTGTAACAGGCTAAATCGATAATTAATAAATATTCATTATTGATTTTCGATTAATCGGTTAGCAGTCCTTAATGGTTTTATTTTGGTTTAACCGATATTAAGAAAATACACCTCTAACGTTCAAAATTGTGCGTCGTCAAAACCACTTTTAGGACTATAGAATAACATTACTAAACCTCTTTTATTGTTCTATTTATTCAAACTTTCAATAAGTTAACATTTTCGTGAAGATATAACATGTTGACGTTCAATTGAAAATATTTTCTAATTTAGGTGCAAAATAATTGTTGATTACTGTAATTTCTTCTGCAGTATATTCATACTAAAGACTCTAGTTATGGTCCTAACTCATGATTCAAGCTCAATTTTTTTAATGTACAAAGGGGAGCAAATTAATTTGAAGTCAAAAACATGGAAGCTAAAGCTAATGGTTTTTATGAATTTCAAGCTGAGCAACAATCTCAAATACAAAAGAGATTGCAGACAAATGTCACTTGAACCCGTTCGTTTAGTGATTGACTACGTATTTTCAAATGATCGATAATAAGCATTATTATATATTAAGGGATTAAAAGGTAATTTTAATATGACATTATTGTTATCGGTTTAATCATAAACTAAAACCTGAAAAATCGAAACCTGAACTGATAGTCCAATAAAAAAATTTACAAAATCGTTAACCCAATAACCCGATGTCGATAAACCAATAGCATCTTTAGGTTTGATTTTTCGATTAAACCTTTTTTCACACCCCTAAGTATAATATCTAAAAACGCTTCACACAAGACGAGGAGTAGGGGTGGGCATGGTACGGTATATACCTATTACCATACTGAAACTAAAAAAAATTATACCGCGATTTCGGTATTATGATATTTGGTACTGCATATGGTATGCATTTTTTAAAAGTTTGATATTCGGTACAATATTTGGTATCTATTAAAAAAATACCGAAACACTGAATACTATACCGAAGTGTATAGTTACATATACCATTCATATATATTAATATTATAATACTAACAAATATATAAACTAGTATAGTACAAAACTAATTGTGTAGACGTTGGAATTTTGAGTAATCTATCTTGATTGAAATACCTATTTGTGGATTTAATTTTACGAAAGGGATTGCTTGTACTTTTTAAAAAAATATTTTTACATGGGTAAGGTGTTAGTACGATATAATTGAGATACTTTTGAATAGCAGAAGTGATAATTTTCTATCATATGAGTATACGTAAGTCAAAATCGAATAAACTATGGTTACCGATTTACCGTACCGCAAAATACCGAAATCGAACTTAAAGATACCGCGAATTAATTTGGTATGATAATGATATCGTATTTTTGAAAACTATAGTTACCGTATCAAAATTTCAAATACCGCACCATACCGTATAAGTCGAGGAGTACGTTTTGGTATAGTATTACATTTTACAGCAACTTCAATGTGAATATTTTCGCAGAATTAAAAAGAAAAAAGGGAAATTGCTCTCCGTTTCTATTTCTTCTACACTTCTCTGCAGGCCAACGCATGCGATCCAAACAAACCTATTGGGCTAAAATGAAAACAAACCAAACGAAACTGCGGGCCTGGAATACGAGCGTGTTATCATTGGGCCCAAATTGAACTATTTGAATCTCAAGCTCACCATCGCTAGCGTTTTAAGGCTCTGCAGAAGGACTAATTTTGATTTAATCCATAAGCATACTTATCGATCACCTTTCCAGGCCTTAAAATGCTTATGGATTAAATCAAAATCCATAAGTCCGAATGAATTATAATTTCAGTTTTTGGATTTTGCAACATGTAATTCGAATCCAATTCAAATACAGTCGGATTTAACATTAGTCCGAATAGATTCGGATTCGAATTTAAATCCGAATCTATTTTAATTGGATTCGGATTACATATTGCAAAATCCAAAAACTGAAATTATAATCCGAAATATGTTAAATTCGATCCAAACCGACCGATGAACCGACCTACTAGATACTACATATATAAAAACCTTTTTCCATTAAGAACGATTTTGTAGCAGTTAGAAAAAGGACAATAGTTTTCTCACGTTATAGGCATAACCGTACCGGTTAGTAAAATGGACACAGACAGGTCCCCAATATATGCGGATCACTTCTTGACATTCAAAATGAATATTAACTTACATAACCGACTCATATTTTGGTCTTTTAAAGTTTTATACATCCATTAAGAAAATTATTTAATAACATTAATTATAAGATAATCTAAATTATTTGTCACCTTTTCTCAAACTTTTTTGATCAATAACTGAAAAAAGTTAGATTTGAAAAAAAAAGATACTCTTCCATTGAAAGGCTAAGAGCTACTATAGCTCTTTTTTTTTTTTTAACTATATTTTCTTCCAGATCGGATCAGCTCGCCAACTTTCATGCACCATGAGACGATTAACTATTGACGTTGGCCGAAGAACAGCTCTGTTCCATTTTGATAATGTTATATTCCCTCCGTTTTATATTACTTTTACACTTTTCTTTATATGTATCTTAAGAAATCATAAATAAAAATATATTTTTATTATATTACTTTTATTTCTTTCAAATTAATTATATTCTAATTAATATTAATTATTATAGAAAAATAATTAATGTTGAAAATAAAATAGAAAAACTTTATTTAATTCTATATTTTATAAATTAATAAGTATTTTGAGATATTTATTTTTTGTAACGTGGATAACTAATATGAGATGGAAGAAATATTTATAATTGCAAAGATTCCTAAATTTAGAAAAAATAATTTTCAAAAATTTTAGTGCTATTACAACCACCAAAAATGGAAGTGACATCACATTGTTCAAAAAGCAAACGCACCAAACCACTAAGCTCTGTCACAATCTCATCTTCAACCACCCTCTTACCCCCAATCCCCCAACAGGGGCCTTATTACACCAACCCCAAAAAACCAAAAAAGCTCGACCCTTACCTCAAGTCTCAATTGCCGCAAAGGGCCATTACACAGACAAAAAAATTAATGGCAATGGCAATTGCTCTTCGTAGGCTCTCATATCATGCTTCCTCCATTAAGCTTCTTCGTCCTCTCTCCAATGCCTCTTCCCTCTATTACATGGTAGTATATAAATTATTTTGTTACTGAAAAATCATTAATTCCCAAAGCTGGTGATATTCAATTTGATTTTTTTTGTTTTTTTACAGTCGTCTTTGCCTAATCAATCAGTTCGTGAAAGAGAGGATCCACGCGTAACGGTTAGTAAATCGAATCACAATACATATCGACCTTTTTCATTTTTTATGGATCTTTGATTTTTATATATTTCCAATGCTAGTGCCAAATTGGCTATGTAATAAATATGTTGAGTTTTTAATGTTGTTGTTCGTGGTTATTTGGTTAATTAGTGGATAAAGCAGTTGAATGCGCCACTTGAAGACATCGATCCAGAGATTGCTGACATTATTGAGCTTGAAAAAGCTAGGCAATGGAAGGTTCGTAATCGTATTGTATTTACTTTGTTTTGTTTTCTGGCGTTCGCGATATTATGATTTGTTAGAAAAGGTTTTTTTTGTTTGTTAAAGTATATTGCAAAAGCTGCTTCTAATATGAGCTGTTGATACTCGAAATACCTATTTTCTCACTCCCTCCGTCCCAATTTATGTGACACTATTTGACTTGACACGGAGTTTAAGAAAAAAGTAAGACTTTTGAAATGTGTGGTTGTAAATCTATCTCATAAAATTAAATTGTTTTTAAATATAGAAAGGTGACATTATTTTTAGGACAAACCAAAAAGGAAATGGTGCTACGTAAATTGGAACAGAGGGAGTAATAGTCCGTCCCTCATTGTCGTCATTTTATAACACGGTATTTGATTGGAAACAGAAGATCGATATTAAGTTGACTTATGTATTATTCCTATCACTTATTGTATATAATGGAAAAGAAAGAATTAACTAATCATTAAAAAGTATAGTTTGGTAGAGAAAATAGCAAATCAAAGTTTAGAACTTGATTAGTTTAATGAATTTGAATTTTAGAAGTTGTATAGAAACAGAACTTTGTGTAAGATTTTGGTAACTCCCAAAACGGAAAAGGCATCATATATATTGGAATGATCTGACTGGGGCGAATTTAGGTTAAAAAAAATGGGGCACGGGAACCCATGGTCATTCTGAATAATTAAGTATTTTATGTACATATTTTCTAGAATTGATCTAATATTATCGCCTGACACCCATGCTCCAAAAGGGCTGAATACCACGCTTGGCTGGATGATGAGTTATTTAGCTAAAGGATCAGGGATCGATTACCACTTAGTCCTTTTTTTTTCTCCTTTTTAGTGGTGCACCCATGTCCTGTAAATTCTAGATTCGCCTTTGGAATGAAGAGAGTACATTTTACAAGCATGTAGTATGTTAAAAAATCATTTTTTATATGTATGAACCATGAATTTGTAGGGTCTTGAGCTTATCCCTTCAGAGAACTTTACATCACTGTCAGTGATGCAAGCAGTTGGATCAGTAATGACCAACAAATACAGTGAAGGATATCCTGGTGCTAGATACTATGGAGGAAATGAGTACGTTCACTGCTTTCATTCTCTGATTGATTTGAAGTAATCTTAATTCTAAGCTGCTGTGATAAACTTGCTTTCTGGCTTTTCAGCAAAAGTTTGTCATTCTGGCTATCATTTCTTGCTAACTGAATATCAATGGGAACATTTACCGTGTCTTCTTTTATCATTTTCTACAGGTACATTGACATGGCAGAGAGATTATGTCAAAAACGTGCATTGGAAGTTTTTAAATTGGATCCTGCCAAATGGGGAGGTAATTACATCAGGCAGAAAACTTCATTCTGAGTGGATCTTTGGATATGGACTGAACTTATTACGTCTCTATTCTTGATCTGTAGGCTTTTGATTATAGTTT
Organism: Anisodus tanguticus; assembly: GCA_034509755.1. Taxonomy (NCBI): domain Eukaryota; kingdom Viridiplantae; phylum Streptophyta; class Magnoliopsida; order Solanales; family Solanaceae; genus Anisodus; species Anisodus tanguticus. The sequence continues at coordinate 8,550,573 of CM067553.1, read as the reverse complement.
TTATGCTAAATATTCATCAAATTTTGTTGCAGTCAATGTTCAGTCATTGTCTGGATCCCCTTCCAACTTTCAAGTGTACACTGCTTTATTAAAGCCTCATGAGAGAATTATGGCACTAGATCTTCCTCATGGTGGACATCTTTCACATGGTTATCAGGTTCTGTTCTCTTGAACTAATATCTCTGAGGTGTATTTCGGTGTAATCTTTATTTCCCAGCAATGTCCTTATTTGTGTTTATGCTATGCAGACTGACACAAAGAAGATCTCTGCTGTTTCTATCTTTTTCGAGACCATGCCATACAGATTGGATGAGAGCACAGGTTATATTGACTATAAACAGGTAACCTATTGCTCGTCGGTATAAATGAGAGCACAGGTTGTTGTTGTTTAGGTTACAGGCCATTTTGTATTTCTTGTGTCTTGCACCTGTTGGCCACTTCTAAATTACTAATTTCGGTAGTCATTGACTCAAATAATCTGGAAAAAAAAAAGCCAAAATTATCTTTTGTCGACCCTTCTTCAATAGGCTGCATGCACTGATTTCTTGGTTGCAACATCAGATCCAGTAATTCTCCCTCAACTGCACCTGTGCCTTACTTCACTTTTGATTTAATTTTTTCTTAGTTCTTATGCTTTGACATGTTCGTAATGTCTCTGTCCACACGGAACACACTCTTTGAAGCTTCTAATCATTCTGAATAAACGATAATGAGGAAGTGAGGCAGACAAGTCTTTGCTGCTTCCTCTTTTCAAGGCCTTCAGCTGCTTCGGCACAAAAATTGTAGGCTGTTGAGCTCGGGTTACTTTTGAAGCAAGTGTCTTTATACCACCACAATCTACAGATGTTTATGCTAGTCATTTCTGGGGGGAAAGCATGCTTTATAGTTGACAAATCTAAGCTGCGACACGGATTCCTTTCCCTTTTTGTTGGCTTTCTCCAGTTCTTTTAGTGTAGTTAGTATGTGATTTCTTCAATTCATTCTTCAGTCGTTGAATTTCCATTTGCACAGCTGGAGAAAAGTGCAACACTCTTCCGACCAAAGTTGATTGTTGCTGGTGCAAGTGCTTATGCTCGCCTATATGATTATGCACGTATCCGCAAGGTAAGCTAATAGATCTTTTTATTCCTTTTCCCACTGCTTTGTTTTCCAACTTCTTAAAGTAGTACTGTTTTTGAGCAACTGACAGGTATGTGACAAGCAAAAAGCTGTTCTCTTGGCGGACATGGCACATATCAGTGGCTTGGTTGCTGCTGGAGTCATCCCTTCTCCTTTCGAGTATGCAGATGTGGTTACCACCACAACTCACAAGTCACTACGTGGGCCACGTGGGGCGATGATCTTCTTCAGGAAAGGGGTGAAGGAGATAAACAAAAAAGGAGAAGAAGTGAGTATAACCTGAAGTCAAATAACATGTAGTCCCTCCGTCCCAATTTATGTGATGTAGTTTGAGTGAACACGGAGTTTAAGAAATAAAGGAAGACTTTTGAATCTTGTGGTTTAAAACACGCTAGAGATATTTGTGTGGTTATAAATCATCTCGTTGAGCGTGAAAGATAAAGTTTAAAGTTAAATTGTTGCCAAATAAGGAAATGTGTCATTCTTTGTGGAACTGACTAAAAAGGAAAATGTGTCATAAATTGGGACAGAGGGAGTAGAATTTAGTGATACTCTTTGTAGCTGAAATCTAGGAAGGGAAATTTTGTTGTTAGTCCTTCCTTGGAGCTTGTTCTAGTTTAGTTCTCCTGTTACCATGTCCTGCACTGGGAATTTCGGCTTATGTTAGACAAGCCAATTTAGTCTTCCACTCCAAGTTGACCTAATTGAATAGTGTTATGGGTTCCACATTAACCCAATTCTCTGCTTATTCCTTGCACAAAGCCTCAGATCTTCCTTCGATCTTTTAAACTTGCCCCCTGGACACACCAAAAATCTTGTACCTCAATTAACACCACTACCACCTTGTTACCTACACTGGCAAAATAACTTGCAAAACTCTGCAGGGTCTGAAATATTGGTTAGATTTCTCTATATGATTGATTAAATAGGCCATTTCAAATGAATCAAAGGTTGAATGCATTAATCTCTATAATTTAAGAACATAAAATCAGAATTAATACAAAAGACTGGATGAAAAGCACAAAAATCTCATTGTTGAAATATGGATGCCACTTATATCTCCTTTCTTTTTTGAATCAATAAGAGAGAAACTGTAATGAGATAAGTAATAGTATGAATGTCATCCTTCAGGTGATGTATGACTATGAAGATAGAATCAACCAAGCTGTTTTCCCTGGACTTCAAGGTGGCCCCCACAATCACACAATTTCTGGCTTAGCTGTTGCACTGAAACAAGTAAGTAGTTCACCGTCTACGTTTATTTCCAATATGTAATTGGTGTAATTATATAAAATGTCTCTTTGTCTCTTATCTAGGTCATGACACCAGAATACAAGGCATACCAAGAGCAAGTTCTTAGCAATTGCTCTAAGTTTGCCGAGGTACTACTTGTAGTTTAACTTCTTCTCCCACTGCATAGTGTATGATCAGTTCTCCCACAGAGGGAGGTCAGTTGATGGTTTTGTTGCATGTCTTAATTTCTGATCACAATATTGTGCAGAGTTTGCTGGCAGCGGGATATGATCTTGTATCTGGTGGAACTGAGAATCATCTGGTGCTTGTAAATTTAAGAAATAAGGTACATAACAGGTTCATTTTAAGCTGATTGGAAGCTTCTTATTGTCCTGTAATTCAAATTGCTGATCTTTTTTCCATCAGACATCTAAAAGACCGTATTTTTTTTAATTTTGACAGCAGTGTTTATTTATATTTGCAAAATCTTCAGAAAAGAAATTTGGGGCAGACATCTTATCTTTTTTGTATTGGATGTATCTAATCAATCAAATATGACAATTTGTGCATTACATGGAAGTGTGGACTCCGACCCTTATATTTAACAGGGGAGCCACCTGTACTACAATTAACCTGCCTCAACTACGCCAATCGAAAATATCTTGTTAAATGTGCCTGATAATGACACTATTTATAATTGGCACCACCTGACATGGTCCATTTGGTAAATATTTTCTTCAGGGTATTGATGGCTCTAGGGTTGAGAAGGTTCTAGAGTTGGTGCATATTGCAGCCAATAAAAACACTGTGCCCGGTGATGTATCTGCCATGGTGCCTGGTGGCGTTCGCATGGGTAAAGAGCTTCTTTTCCCCTGTTTTATGATTGCTTAACATAACTGGAAGTATCTTTGATGTATCCTATAGTGTCCAGCATCTCATGAATTTAACATCTAGAGTGTCTAGGTTCTTCCAACTCTTCTTCTCTTTCCTCCCTTGTCTTGCAAAAGGTAGTTTTAGTATTAACCAGCTGGAGAACCTTTAAATATTCTTGTGGCAATATCTTAGACTTAGTTTTGACTTGTAATCCTGTTTGGGAATGAGGCGCAGTAGTTGTTGCTGACTACTAATTCCTGTTAATCTGAATTAAAAGCACTAATTAAACTGAGAAAATAGAATGAAGAAGAAAATTATTACACTAATGGTGACATGTAGCTATAAAGATCTCAATTCTCAAGTCAATTTACCCCTTCTCATGCTGTGATCCAGGAACCCCAGCTCTCACTTCTAGGGGATTTATTGAGAAGGATTTTGTAAAAGTGGCTGAATTTTTTGATGCTGCTGTGAAGTTGGCCCTTAAGGCCAAGGCTGAGACAAAAGGTTTGGCGATTTTCATGTTGTGAATTCTGGAATACGTCAGTTCCTCTGATCATACAATTTCTTATAACTTTCAGATTGTATACTTAAAATCGTTGGTTTCTAATAAATGTAGGAACAAAGTTGAAGGACTTTGTGGCAGCTTTGAGTTCAGACTCCAAAACCCAATCTGAGATTGCCAAGCTAAGGCAGGATGTTGAGGACTACGCCAAACAATTTCCTACTATTGGTTTCGAGAAGGAAACAATGAAATACAAGGATTGAGCTGGGATCTAGCATTGGGGTACTTCTGTTGCCGTACTTTTGTCCCGGAAAAAAAAGAAGTTATTTCTGTTTGTCTTTTTCTGTTTATAGAGTGTAAAATCGCGTATTAAACAATGGGTCCATTTACTTATCCATGTGAGGGTTCCTTTTTCTCCACATTCTGGAATTTTGCTTTCACTGGCTCTTTCTAACCGTTAAAATGTTTCATTTGCCTCGTGATTTTCTAAAAGAATGTATCATGTGCAATATGATTACCTTTTTAGTTCTAATTTCCAACTTTTCCCTATACCCTTATTGATGTTATTCTGCTATCAGGCGAGTCGGAAGGCATTGTTCTCCAATGAAATTAGAGCTTTGTTTTTTGAAGTCCTTTTGGATTCACCCACAGTGCACGGAAAAGAGTTACATGGATCACATTTGTATAATTTTCCAAATCAAAGTCACGGTCAGATGTAATTTGTTATCAATCTGTATTCCAAAAAAAAACCAATAAATAATAATAACTGAAAATAAACAGAATCAATGTTGAAAAATAAGAATGATTTTTCATAATATAATCGAACCCACTTAGTTCAAAGTATGTCCTTAAGGAAATTATTTCCCTCACAGTACTCGAGGTTGATGGAATATCCCCTCCCAGGATAGAACGATTATCTTACCAGAATAGTAGTACTCCAAATTCAGGTAGCGGCGAACCACTCAATGGCAGTATATCACACATAATTTATTTGTGCAGAAGAAGAAGAAGTTTTTGTTGTTCAGAAAATTCGTTAGTAACATTCTGAGGAATCAAACAAATTTATAGCCATGGAAGTACTGTTTCTGAAGGTTTGCAACCTTTCTGAACAACCACTAAAACTGGTGGGAAATTTAAATATGGGAAAGAAATCGGGTCGTGGGTCAGACACGCGGATCCGGGTCACTAACGGGTAGGATTGGATAAGTTAATTAATTTAATTAAATAATAATTAAAAATTAAAGAAAAGTTGGTATCAATCAATCAGATCATTTGACCGAATCCGAATCCGAAGCCGAGCGACGACGATGGCGCGAGGGGAGACCCTCTTCTTAACCCTTTAGCAACAAGAAGGAGTACTTCTACTTATAAGTAGAAGAACTTTTCTTTCCACTACCGATGTGGGACAAATGCTTATTTTATAAAGCAAGAGGGAACTCCCACTTTTCTTTCCACTACCGATATGGGACAAATGCTTATTTCATAAAGCAAGAGGGAACTCCCTCCATTTCCCATTCAATCTATCATTTAAACCCAACAATCCCCCACATGAATGGGGAATGGCTATAAGATAAAGGAATGCGCGGACAAGTGTGATATACAAGCGAGAATTGACTGCATCTGGATAAGTAGGTTTCCCTTTGAACTTTCCGTAGTGAACTTATATCGGATATACTCGATCAATCGGTAGATTTGATATCTTTGAACCGTCGAACTTTATTGTATACCTAGACAACATGAGTCACACAATCAACCCTCAACCGTTTATGGTTCTCACGGTTGTGTTCGTTTCAGCCATGAACACCTCCTGGTTTCATGAGTGCGTAGAGAATGGGCCTTCACTGTCATTCCCCTTTAAAGCGGCTTACACTTAACACTCACATAGGTGATTTCTAAACATGTGGTCCTATAGCCACATTATACGGTCATACACGCGATTTCGATAATCATTAAAGAACCTTAATGCTTTATTAACTCATTAACAAGCCATAAGGTTTTATCCTTATTTCTGAACATTGTCTTCATCCGAGAATGGGTTGAGTTATTTGACAATGTTGAACCGTCAGTCACAACTTTGTTTGATCTTCTTGAACCTAGCTCTTGGGATCTCCAGTCTGCTAGGTAGAGTTACCGCCATGATGACTTGTCCTCGACCTTAACCCCATTTCCATTGATGATCTACTAACTCTCTCTCTAGATAAGCCTTTTGTAAGCGGATCCGCCACGTTATCTCTTGACTTTACATAGCAATCGTGATAACACCACTAGAGAGGAGTTGTCTAACGGTATTGTGTCTCCGTCGTATGTGACGAGATTTTCCGTTATACATTACGCTCCCTGCCCTACCTATTGATGCTTGACTGTCACAATGTATACATTTAGGAGCCAAAGGTTTGGGCCAGAATGGAATATCTTCTAAGAAATTCCGGAGCCATTCAGCTTCTTCACCGGCCTTGTCTAAAGCTATAAATTCAGATTCCATTGTAGAGCGGGCGATGCATGTCTGTTTTGATGATTTCCAAGACACTGCTCCTCCACCAACGGTGAAAATATATCCACTCGTGGATTTAACCTCAGATGATCCAGTGATCCGGTTTGCATCACTATATCCCTCAATTACTGCGGGATATTTATTATAATGCAAAACATAGGTTTGTGTGTGTTTTAAATACCCCAAGACTCGTTTCATTGCCATCCAATGAGTTTGATTGGGATTACTCGTGAATCGACTCAGCTTGCTTATAGCACATGCTATATCTGGTCGTGTACAATTCATAATATACATCAAACTTCCCAAAACTCGTGCATAATTCAATTGTGAGTCACTTTCACCTTCATTCTTTTGAAGTGCAAAACTTACATCAATTGGAGTCTTTACAATATTGAAATTTAAATACTTAAACTTGTCAAGTACTCTTTCAATATAATGAGACTGCGATAATGCTAGACCTTGTGGAGTTTTATGAATTCTGATGCCTAAGATCAAATCAGCAACTCCTAAGTCTTTCATATCAAATTTGCTAGCCAGCATACGCTTCGTAGCATTTACATCGGTAATATCTCTACTCATTATCAACATGTCATCAACATATAAACAAACAATGACTTCATGATTTGGAGTATTTTTAATGTAAACACATTTGTCACACTCATTAATCTTAAATCCATTTGCCAACATTGTTTGGTCAAATTTCGCATGCCATTGTTTGGGTGCTTGTTTAAGTTCATAAAGTGACTTAACAAGTTTGCACACTTTCCTTTCTTTACCAGGAACCACAAAACCCTCAGGTTGTTCCATGTAAATTTCTTCCTCCAATTCTCCATTTAAGAAAGTTTGTCTTGACATCCATTTGATGAATTTCAAGACCATATACGGCCGCTTGTTGCCACTAACACCCGAATAGATGTTATTCTTGTTACCGGCGAGTATGTGTCAAAGTAATCAAGGCCTTCTTTTTGTCTATAACCTTTGACCACAAGTCTTGCCTTATATTTGTCAATAGTGCCATCAGCTTTCATTTTCCTTTTAAAAATCCATTTTGATCCTAAAGGTTTATTTCCAGGAGGAAGATAAATCAATTCCCATGTATGGTTGTTCAAAATTGATTCAATCTCACTATTGACTGCCTCTTTCCAAAATGCTAAATCAGAAGAAGACATCGCTGCTTTAAATGTTTGAGGCTCATTTTCAAGCAAGAATGTCACAAAATCTGGTCCAAAGGAAGTAGATGTCCTTTGACGTTTGCTACGCCTTGCATCCTCTTTACTTGGTGTATTTTCCTTTGGTTCTTCCCGCGGTCGTTTAGATCTTTCACTTGACGACTCACATTCAGTTTTATACGGATAAATGTTTTCAAAGAATTCAGCATTAGCTGTTTCAATTACCGTATTAACATGAATTTCGGGATTGTCCGATTTGTGAACCAAAAACCGACAAGCTTTGTTGTTTGTAGCATAGCCAATAAAAACACAATCCACAGTTTTTGGTCCGATTTTTACCCTTTTGGGCAAAGGAACTTGGACCCTTGCTAAACACCCCCACACTTTGAAATATTTCAAGTTGGGTTTTCTTCCTTTCCATAGTTCATATGGAATAGATTGTGTTTTGCTGTGAGGCACCCTGTTGAGTATTCGGTTAGTTGTAAGGATAGCTTCCCCCACAAGCTTTGCGGTAAACCGAACTTATTAGTAAGGCATTCATCATTTCCTTTAATGTTCGGTTTTTCCTTTCCGCAATTCCATTTGATTGTGGTGTGTAAGGGGCGTAGTTTGATGAATAATTCCATATTCTAAACATATCTCTCGCAAAAGGAGATTCGTACTCTCCACCCCTATCACTTCTAATCATTTTTATCTTTTTATTCAATTGATTTTCCACTTCGTTCTTGTATTGCTTAAATGCATCAATTGCTTCATCCTTACTATTAAGCAAATACACATAACAATATCGAGTGCAATCGTCAATAAAAGTTATAAAATATTTTTTCCCACCGCGAGATGGTATTGACTTCATATCACATATATCTGTGTGAATTAAGTCTAAAGGATTTGAATTCCTATCAATAGACTTATATAGATGTTTAACAAACTTAGATTCAACACAGATTTCACATTTAGATTTATTACACTCGAATTTAGGCCGAGCCGAGCCGAGCCGAGCCGAGCGACGATGACGGCGCGAGGGGAGACCCTCTTCTTAACCCTTTAGCAACAAGAAGGAGTACTTCTACTTATAAGTAGAAGAACTTTTCTTTCCACTACCGATGTGGGACAAATGCTTATTTTATAAAGCAAGAGGGAACTCTCACTTTTCTTTCCACTACCGATGTGGGACAAATGCTTATTTCATAAAGCAAGAGGGAACTCCCTCCATTTCCCATTCGATCTATCATTTAAACCCAACATAATTTTCAAGCTGTAAAACAACTGTTCCCAAATTTCAATTCTTATTCTTGGTTTAGAGAAGAATGAGAAAGCCAAGATGGTTTAGAGAAAGCCCTTTTTGGAATACTTGCAGATGCATTGAAGTAGTAATATACTAAAAAGAAAAGGGATACGATGGTGCAGTGATTGTTATAGTAGCTTTTATGCAACGAAGTGAATGAAAAAATGCAACTTCCACGCTGAGCCATATATGAAAATTTCATTGTGCTCGACCTGTGTGAATGGCCCTATTAGAGTCAGTCGCAATTCTCTTAAATCATTCATTCTAATCCATTTTCTTGACATGCACAATGAAGTGTTCGGTGAGATCCCATGGCTTGACGATATATCATGACGGGAAGATTTTTTACCTTACTCTTTATAAGGGTCCATTTGCCTGCCAGTACCTCATCTCAATCTTGATGATTGTAACTAGAATTCTGCATATCCTCCAATTGATGAATGGTTGATGCAAAGGTGGAACCATAATTTTTAGTTTAGAGGCTCTGAACTATAAACCTTTTTGCCTGTTGGGTTTTCGATAGAACTTAAAGGTTTGAGCCAAAGCTATTGGATTTTGTCGAATCCGTAACTTTAAGGCTGGCTCCGCCCTTTGGGTGATGAATGTCGATTTAAAGTATCACTCATGCTCCAAGGTGTGGCCTAGTAGTCAATGAAGTGCGTTAAGGACCATGAGATCTCAGGTTCAAATCCCAGCAGAGAGAAAAACGTAGATGTTGTTGGTGGGGATATTCAGTGGAATTAATCGAGGTGCTCGCAAGCTACCACGGTTATTAAAAAAAAGTATAATCAATCCTAGAAACAGATGGCACTACAGTCTTTATGTCACAAAGAAAAGGGAAAACGACCAATAGATAGGGCTGGCAATTTCACCCTGACCCGATGGATATCCGATCCACCCGACCCGATTATATGGACGAAAATCCGATAAAACACATATTTTAATCGGGTGATGGATGGATCGGGTGCCGGATCGGGTCGGATTCGGGAGGACATACATCCAACCCACCACCCGACCCATCCATCCACTCGTTTATAAATTAATTTTTTTTAATGTACAACTAAATTCTAGCGTTTCATTAAACAACTAAATTTGTCCTTTAACTTCTTTTTTAGTCTATTAAACAATAGGACAGATCACATCAGTAAACAATACATTCCAAGATAGGGGCAATCAAAGACTTACCTAATAAAATTTTGAGATACTAAATGCTATGCAATGGAATGAATTTGAAGTAGCTCATTATTGCTAGGTTTTCCTCTAGAAGAAGAAAAAAAATGGTGGCTTTCTGTTACATGCACTCTTTGCAGGACTGACAACTAAAAAAATGAAAGAGAATTCTAGCTAGAATCTTATGTTACCCCCTCTTCACTGAATCTAAGTTCCAACCTATTCACTGTATTATGTTACCCCCTCTTCACTGAATCTAAGTTCCAACCTATTCACTGTATTTCCTTCTACTGCAGGCTCCCCATGCTGCCTTAGCTAATAAGAGCATGGGTGATCATGCAAAGAGTCATCTACTTGCCTATAGCTGCAGCGCTACTTTCATTCGCGAAGCACCCGATGCATCCGATTCACCTGTGGATGAAAAAAAAATAGGGTGATGGATGGATACTTTGACGGATTAGAGTTCCACGCCGTTATACGCGTCGGTGAGACTGGCGACCAATTGCAAGACTAACCGGTTATTAGTAACCGGTGAACTAACGTTTCTTAATTGATCGGCCAACACTTTGAGTCGTTGACAATATGTAGAAATATTAGGGAAGTTCGTCATGTCAATGGTTGAGAACTCATGTTCCAATGTAACAGCGCGAGAGTTTTGGTTATCTTGAAAAATATCTCGCAAGCGTTCCCACGCCGTCATGGTTGTTGAATCCGGTTCCATTATCGTATGCAACAAGTTAGTGGAGATTGTTGCATAAATCCAACCAAGGACTGTGGCATCAAGTGTATCCCACAATTCCTTGTCTGCATAGTTTGTTATGTCTTTCCCTTTACCATATTTTGGAGGAATTATATGATGAAGAACTTTGTGAGCATGACAACATATTTTGAATAATTCCGCCCAAGTCGCATAATGAACGGTTTCCATTTCTAGTTTGATGGAAACATGTGTTTTGATGTTTGAGACAGGAAGGGCATGGTGAAAGAATGATTTGGTTTCAGACATAATTGGTTGTGATGAAGGATAATCAATAACGGAGTAAGAGAGAGAGAGAAAAAGTTGAGGAAATTTTCGGCCAACTAGGGTGTTCTAGGGAGGAAGATGACCGAAAACTCGGAAGAAAATAAACTAATTTTGGATCTTTCCTTAAGCTCTTGATACCATGTAAAACTTTGAAAGTATTTTCCTCAATGTATTCATCTTTAAAGGGCACAATATATACACTATATACATGTAATTAGGAAGAGTCAATCATGCCTAATCTTCCTAATCAATGCCTAATAATCTTCTACATAATTAACATAATATTCCTAATTAACATTTTACTACCTACCATATATAAAATGATACTACATTAATACATAATAATAATATGATTTACATAATATTCTAACAATACCGAGCTGAGCCGAGCTCAATCAAACTTTGTTATAGTATAACCGAACTCGAGTCTAGCCGAGCATGGATCAACTCTTTAATGTTTAGTAATGCGTTTGGTGCTATATTATTAGATTTTCTTTTAATAATAGATTGATTAAGAAAAATATAAACATTACTTTTAAATTAGCAATTGCACTCAAACGTTGGTTTTTTTTTATTTTAGTGAAATAAAATTTAGACTACATAATCTAATATTTTAGTAGATTGTTAATCGTGCTTTCAATTTGAATGTAAAACTATAAAGGAGCTCATTACTGTCATAGTTTCTGCTAAAGTGACAAAAAATTCTTAAATCTACTAAACCGAATAAAGGAATTGATTGCTCTTTATAAGTACAATATTTTTAGTTATAAATTATCTACACTCGCACACAATCACAAAAATTGGTACAGAGAAAGTACACCAAAAGGAAAAAATTTGCCACAACCTTTTGGAATTCAATCTCTTTTTTTTTCTTTCCATCACTGAATTTTACTATTTTGTTTATGAAATTTTAACTCAATTTTACGTAAATTGAAAGTGATAATATAACCGATAGAATAGAAAAATATAATTAGTCATAATTATGTATATTCTGCATATGGTAGATGTATATTTTAGTCATTAATTACCGTAATTGTAGCCTAGGATTATGTTTTTATTTTAGTATATTTACTACCACTTTGGAAGAGAATAATCAAGGAAGAATAATTCTTGCATGATATCAGATTCTAGGGAAAGGTCCTAAAACCCTAATTCTTCACTCTTGCCATCGCCCCCTTCCCCCTTCCTTGTGCGCCATCGGCTATCTCCTTCTCTTCCCACAGCCATGTCTGACTCGAATCTAATTTTCATCCAGCCCTAGTTGTCTCCAACATCAAATCTCATATATCCATCACCCTTGAGATGGAAAACGTCCATTATGAAACATGGACAGAGCTTTTTAAATTCATTGTCGCTCACACAAGGTTATCCATCACATAATTCCATCGGAAAAAGATAAGGAGAAGGTGCCGAAAACCGAGGATGAGAAGGAATTATGGTTAACCCTTGATGCGACGGTCCTTCAGTGGATCTATGCCGCAATTTCGAGTGATTGCTGCATACTATTCTTAAGCCTGATTCAACGGCTATGGAGGCTTGGGAACGCTTACGTGACATATTCCAAGACAATAAGAATTTCCGGACCATCACACTTGAGCAGGAATTCTCCACCACTGACATGGCGAATTTTTTCAATGCGTCCGCATATTGTCAACGGCTCAAGGTTCTATCGGACCAACTCAAGAACGTCGAAGCGTCGGTAACTAACAATCAGCTCGTGTTACAAATGGTTGTCGGTGACACAGCTACCGTGTCGAATTCCGCCATGGTTGCCGCTCCGTCCGATGATAACCCGTCCCAATTTGAATATTTACCGACAAACCGTGGTCAGAAGGGGCGAAATGGCAATAATTGAGGCAAAAACCGTGGTGGTGTCCACAGTGGTGGAAAATGAGGCGGCAACCGCCGCGGAGGAGGTGGCGGCAGGGGCGGCGACCAGCAGCAACACGACGGCCAGTGAAAATCGAGGGCTCCATGGGGCAGTGGGCCGACACCGTGAGCCTGGAAGTGGCCTTGGTTGTGCCTCCCTGCCTCTTCCCCACAGGAAACTGGGCCAGGCCCAGTCCACGGCCAACAACCCAGTAGCCTGCAAGCGGCCAACAACCCAGCAATTTTGGGCCTAACATTCTTGGGCCACTATCGAACCAGTGGCAGCAGACCCACGCGGCAGTAGCCTCCCCAACCGATATCGAGGCCGCGATGCACAATCTTGGGCTCAATACGCCAGATGCCAACTCTTACATGGACACCAAAGCAAATTCTCATATGACGTCCTCACAAGGTAATCTCTCATTCTATTTTAATTTGAGCAATAATCGTGGTATAATTATCGGAAATGGTCATTCAATTCTAATTAGTGGTTATGGTAATACAAACTTATCTCCATCGAAACCACTGTTAGCTTTAAAGAAGGTCCTTCATGCTCCTTAATTAATTAAAAACCTGATTTCAGTTAGAAAATTTACCACTAACAATTCGGTTTTTGGTGAATTTGATCCTTTTAGATTTTCCGTTAAGGATTTCAGACGGGGATGCGTCTAATGAAATGTGATAGTCGGGGCGAGCTCTATCCAATCACCACAACCACACATCAAGACACATTACCATCCTCTTTTTGCAGTTTTAGCTCATTCTTTATGGCATGAACGTTTGGGTCATCCGGGAGCGCCTTTTTTTGCCTCTCTTAAACAAAATAAATTTATTGAGTGTACTAGAAATCGTAATTCTCATGTTTGTCGATCTTGTTCTCTTGGAAAACATGTTAAGTTGTCTTTTGTTGCTTATAATTCTTTACTGCTATGCCCTTTGATATTATCCATAGTGATATTTGGACATCTCCCCTTTTTAGCTTTTCGGGCCATAGATATTATCCTCTTGTTGGATGATTACTCTAAATTTTTTTGGACGTTTCCTTTGTTTAAAAAGTCACAAGTTTTTTTCACATTTCTCTCATTTAGAGTATACATCCGCACTCAATTTGAACGGGACATTAAAAATATTCAATGTGATAATGGTAGAGAATTTGATAATGTGCCTTTTTGGGATTTTCGCAAAATTAATGGTTTGTCTTTTCGTCTCTCGTGTCCACATACCTCATCTCAAAATGGAAAAGCAGAAAGAAAAATTTGAATCATTAACAACATTGTTAGAACCTTACTTGTCCATGCCTCTCTACCGCCATCATTTTGGTATCATGCATTACAAATGACAATTTATCTTCTGAACATACTTCTGAGCAAACAATTAGCCTACCAATCCCCTCTCAAAAGTTTATACCTAAGGGACCCATCATACTCTTATTTACGGATTTTCGGGTGCTTATGCTATCCTCTCTTTCCTTCTACTACTATCAATAAACTTAACCATTGTCTACTCCGTGTATTTTTTTGGAATATCCGTCAAATTATCGTAGTTACAAATATTTTGACTTATCCTCAAATAAAATCATCATGAGTCGTCATGTAGTTTTTGATGAAATAAATTTCCCTTTTGCCAAAATGTATTATTTCGTGGCTCCTACCTACAAATTTCTTGACGATAGCATATCCTCGTATTTGGTCCATAAATTGGCCTCCCAAACAGGCCCAAATTTTTTCGGAGCCTCAGCGAGCAACTCGGCCCAGTTATCGAGCCCAATGGATGCCAGCCCATTGTCGAGAGGCCCAGCGGTTGGCAGTCCACTGGGTCACAGCCCACGACTGGCACGGGCTGCCCAGTTGCTACCAGCCCACTATGTGGCAGTCTGGCCCCTTCAATTCCGACCCAACGGCCAGCCACTCGTAGTCAACATGGGATTTTCAAGCTAAACAAAAAATACGGTCTTTACACCCATGTTACTAAATCATCGTTGCCCCCATAATCCTATGTTTGCTCTTAATGATCCAAATTGGAAAATGACTATGAATGATGAATAAAATGCTCTTATTAATAATAGGACATGGGATTTGGTGTCCCGTCTTCCTGATGTTAATGTGATTCGGTCTATGTGGATTTTTAGTCATTAAGAAAAATCTTATAGTACATTTGAGAGGCACAAAACCCATTTTGTAGGTGATGGAAAGACTCAACATGTGGGTGTGGACTACAGTGATTTCAGTCCGGTAGTCAAACCAACCACTATTCACACGATCCTAAGTTTGGCTCTTTCGAAGTCATGGCCACTTCATCAGCTTGATATAAAAATGCATTCATGCATGGAGAACTCAATGAAACGGTGTACATGTATTAGCCAATGGGGTACAGGGACCCCACTTATCCTAATCATGTGTGCCTACTGAAGAAATCCTTGTATGAGGTCAAACAAGCTCCTCGAGCCTAGTACAAGAGGTTTGCAAATTATGTTTCTAATATTGGGGTTTCTAATAGCAGGTCTGATCATTCTCTATTCATATATCGGCAAGGGGGTGATATATCTTATATTCTTCTGTATGTGGATGATATTATCTTAACTGCTTTATCTAATGCTCTTCGCAAGTCTATCATGTCTCTTCTTGGCTCAGAGTTTGCAATGAAAGATCTAGGGCTATTAAGTTACTTCTTGGAGATAGCTATAACACATCATGCATGTGGTTTATTTTTGTCTAAAAAAAAGTATGCAGAAGAGATCGTTGAACGAGCTGGCATGTCCTCGTGTAAACCGTCTTCCACTCCAGTTGATACTAAACCAAAGTTGAGTGCTTCTTCTAGCAAGCCATATGCCGATCCATTACATTACCGCAGCCTTGCAGGTGCCCTGCAATATCTTACTTTCACGAGGTCTGACATCTCTTATGTTGTGCAACAGGTTTGTCTATTCATGCATAATCTGATGGAGGATCACATGCATGCTCTCAAACGCATTATGCGTTATATTCAGGGCATTATCGATCATGGCTTGCATTTATATCCGTCTTCGACAAACATTCTTATTTCTTACACATATGCTAATTGGGGTGGATATCGGGATACCATATGCTCCACGTCTGGTTATTGTGTATTTCTCTGTGATAATTTGGTATTTTGGTCCTCCAAACGGCAATCTACCTTATCCAGATCCAGTTCCGAAGCAAAATACCGAGGAGTTGCCAATGTGGTGGCTGAATCGTGTTGGCTATGGAACCTTCTTTTGAAGCTCCAATGTCCGGTTCCGAAGGAGACATTGGTTTATTGTGATAATGTTAGTGCGATTTATCTCTCAGGAAATCCAGTTCAACATCAACGTACTAAACATATTGAGCTAGATATTCACTTTGTTCGTGAAAAGATTGCTCGTGGACAAGTACGTGTCTTACATGTCCCGTCACGCTATCAAATTGCCGATATTTTACAGAGGGTCTTCCGCTAGTTTTATTTGAAGACTTTCGGGACAGTCTCAGCATACGCCGACCTCCCCCTTCGACTACGGGGGTGTGATAGAATAAGAAAATATAATTAGTCATAATTATGTATACTCTGTATATGGTAGATGTATATTTAGTCATTACTTACCGTAATTGTAGCCTAAGATTATGTTTGTATTTTAGTATATTTACTACCACTTTAGAAGGGAATAATCAAGTAAGAATATTTCTTACAATAACTTCCCGCTAAATAATGCCCAAATTCATTTTACGAATACACTAATCCTCTCTTAATTAAAGTGTCTGCGATTGAGTTTTGGATATGAAAAATCATTGGTAGTGAGTGTTTTCCATGAATGGATCCTACGCGGTGCGAATATAGATTAATCGGACTTCAATACGGGTACGGAACACGGGATTGGTAAATATATATTTTTTTTAAAAACTTCTTTGGTGGGGTCCACGTAACTCCCTGAAATCAATCTCCACCGGTCTCCACTCTCCCCTGTTCTCATATAGGATTTTCAGTTCAATTTCATCCAAACACATCAAAATAATAAAGATAACATTTTTTTTTCTTCCTTTTTTTTAAAAAAAAAATCAGATAAATAACCAAAGAACAATGAAGTAACATTTTCCCAGTTTATACGCGGTGGAATTCATGGCTTCTTTGCCTTCAGTTGTTGTGGGCAACTCCCTTAAGCTTGAAAATGAATTCAAGAAAAACACAGTTACTTCTTTGCCTTTCGAAAAGGTAAGTTCTTTGCCTCTTAATTACTATTCCCTCCGTCAAAAAAAAAAGTCTTAGTTTAACTTACGCGAAATTTAAGAAATACTAAAGGAATTCTTTTTAAATATGTGGTCCACTTAGATATTTGTGTTAAAGTTAAATTATTTTTAAATATAAAAATATGTCAATTATTCTGACAAACCAATAAGTAAAGTAAAATAATATTTTTGATACTGAGAGGAGTGAGTAGTTTATTTCATTGAATTTGTCTATGCTCACTTGGGTTTACTATTTTTTTTTCAAACTATATTCAATAATTCATGTTTTCTGGTTTAATTTTCTGATAGAAGAATCATAGTCCAATAACTTGGGATAAAGCATTGGAGCCATTGAATCTTGAATTCAAAGAGGCACTTTCACTGATCAATGAAGGTAGTGAGAAAGTCGAATCGGCTTCTTATGTTCCATTATTGCAAGAATGTATTAAGAAGCATTCTGTTGCGGAAGCTGAATCAATACATGGCCACATAATTAAAATGGGTATCAATGAAGATTTGTTTCTCATGACATTTCTAGTCAACGTTTATGCGAAATGTGGGACGATGGGAAGTGCACGAAAGGTGTTTGATAATTTGCCTAAGAGAAATGTTGTTACCTGGACATCCTTAATGTCTGGGTACGTTCACAATGGGCAGCCGGATGTTGCTATTAATGTATTCCAAGAAATGCTGGAAGCCGGTGGATTTCCTACGAATTATACGTTATGTGTTGCATTCAACGCTTGCTCGTTATTAGGTCATTTCGAGTTAGGGAAACAGATTCATGCGTATGTTGTGAAGTACGAAATTGGGGACGATACGAGCATTGGGAATGCTCTCTGCAGCTTGTATTCCAAAAGTGGAAATTTGGATTCTTCAGTTAAAGCATTTCGGATGATTTCTGATAAGAATGTCATCTCTTGGACAACTGCTATATCTGCTTGCGGAGTTAACGGGGATTCTGCAATGGGATTAAGCCTGTTTGTTGATATGCTTTGTGTTGATGTGGAGCCTAACGAGTTCACGTTGACGAGCGTAATAAGTTTGTGTTGCATAATGCAAGCTTTAAAGATAGGATCACAAATTCATTCTTTGAGCATTAAAATGGGGTACGGTTCTAATTTACGAATAACGAATTCGATCATGTATTTATACTTGAAAAACGGATGGATTATCGAGGCAAAGAAGCTGTTTGATGGAATGGAGACAATTAGCTTGGTTACATGGAACGCAATGATTGCAGGTAAGGTTGTTAAATGGGCGGGTTGAGTTGAATTTGGTCGGGTCAAATGAGTTGAGTTAATAATAACCTGCCCAAAGTTACTTGGGCTAGAATGGGCTTAATAACCTTTCCGGCCCAATTCATACTAAGTTTTAATTTCTTTATGTGATTCTTTTATAATTTTTTAGTACCTAATAAAATTTATTTTTTCTTTATTATTGCTATATATAACATATCAAATAAAAAAATGTCTTTATGAAAATATTTTGACAGGATTTCTCATATGTCAATTAGGGCTACATATCAGCTCCAATTTTTTATGGGCTGAAATGGGCTACTAATAAATGGGTGGGTCAATGACCGACCCAAAGTTGGGCGGGTTAGGCGGATCATGTTTTCATGGGCTAATTTTGCCACCCCTAATTGCAGGTCTCGCTCAAATGATGGATCTTGGAGAGGATGGTATGGCTTCACATTCAAGTGGTTTCGAGGCACTACACACTTATTTGAGGCTGCATCGGTCCGGGTTGAAGCCTGATTTATTCACCTTCTCGAGTGTGTTAACCGTATGTAGTAGTTTGGTTGCTTTGGAACAAGGGGAGCAAATTCATGCTCAGGTTATTAAGTCGGGGTTTTTGTCTGACGTTGTAGTTGGAACTGCCCTCGTTAACATGTATAATAAATGCGGAAGCATTGATAGGGCAAGTAAAGCTTTTGTGGAGATGTCGACACGAACTTTGATATCTTGGACATCTATGATTACGGCCTTCGCACAACATGGTTACTCTAAACAAGCGTTGCAGCTTTTTGAGGATATGAGGTTCGTAGGAGTTAGACCAAACAAGGTTACATTTGTGGGGGTGCTATCTGCATGTAGCCATGCTGGACTGGTCGAAGAGGCATTGGCGTATTTTGATAAGATGAAAAAAGAGTATAAAATTAAGCCCGTGATGGACCATTATGCATGCTTGATTGATATGTTTGTGAGGTTAGGTAGGATAGAAGAAGCTTTTGATTTCGTCAAGAAAATGGATTTTGAGCCTAACGAGTTTATATGGTCACTTCTAATAGCAGGTTGTAGAAGCCACGGGAAATTAGAGCTAGGTTTTTATGCTGCTGAACAACTACTAAACCTGAATCCAAAAAATTCAGAGGCGTACTTCTTGTTGTTAAACATGTACCTTTCAGCTGAGAAATGGAAGGATGTTTCCAGGGTGAGAAAGTTGATGAAAGATGAAAAAATCGGAAAGCTAAAGGATTGGAGCTGGATCAGCATCAGGGACAAAGTTCATTCGTTTAGGACAGGTGATCGGTTGAATCCTCCATATGAAAATATAGACAATTTCTTAAGTGATTTGCATGATAAAGCAAGTACAATGGGATTTCAGCTACAGACAACATTGGAGCTCAAAAACGAAGAATATGACGAAGCAACTTTTCCTAAAGGTCGTCACAGTGAAAAGTCTGCTGTTGCATTTGGATTGCTAAGCACACCGAGTGCTGCACCTATCCGAGTTATTAAGAGTATTAGCATGTGTAGAGATTGCCACAACTTTATGAAATTCATCTCACAGCTAACTTCAAGAAAAATCCTCATTAGAGATAGTAAAAGGCTGCACAAATTTGTGAATGGACATTGTTCTTGTGGCGATTTTGGTAGTCTTGTTTAATTCTTTCTCTGCCTCGACTTACCTTACCTTCTTGTTTATCACTTTTCTTAAGCGTTATTCATTAACTGATCTACTGAATTTAGATCATGTAGCTTGTCATATGAAAACAAAATCAGAAAAGTAGATAGTGGTTTATATTTGAGTTCTGTACTTTACTAAATTCCAATTGCTATATCAGTTATACTCAAGGTTTCTCGTGCCATCTTTTGATTTATACGACATCTGAGACAAGGTTACATTTTTGTTATTTTTCTATTTATCAAGTCAGTGGTGTTCTTGAGAAGATAATAAAAGCAATTGAGAAATAAGGAACCTTAAAACTGTAAACAGAAAACAAATTTTAACACCTTGAGGACCCTCCTTTGTGTTCTTGGATCTTGGTTCATTTACTTCGCTCGGGAAATTTGATTGATTTATGCTAAATTTGTTGCGCCAAACCGGTACAACAACTACATACATCTCAGCCCTACTACTATCTCCTTCTATTCGCTTCCAGAGGTGCTCAACCGGACATTTTGTATCTTCGGGATAGCAATTGGTGATCTTCTTTAAGAGAACTTCAATCTAATATACTCATTATGAATTGAGGTCCACCAAACTGAAAAAAATTATAACATTGAACCGTTTGGCATGAGGAAAGGCATTTCTCAAAAAAGAGTTGGTTGCTAAAGCTCAAGTGTCGGACAAAGATGGCTTTCACCACAGTTGCCAGTGGCGAATATAGCTTTCGAGCTACGATTTCAATCAAACCTAGTATTTTTTACACGGAATGCAGGATATATATGTGAAAGACCACAAATTTTCAAAGTTACTCTGAACCCATAATTTCAAAGGTATTATGAGTTCAATGCTATGAATTATAAAGGTTGTTGAATCCATCAAAGTTCGGTCTTAGATCCGCCTCTAACAACTCCCTTAGCTGTTCACACAAATTTCATGGAAACAGAAAATTCCATGGTATACTAAGAACTACGGCACTGCAAGGTTGTTGAAGTTGTAAATCTTTCACAGAAGCTGATAAAATATAATCAACTTGACGAACTCTTCTCTACAAATTATGTTTACTCTCTGCTCTAAGATGATAAACTGTCACAACATCGAAATAATTGATACAAAACCTGGGGAAAGCGTGGGAGCTTTAGCCCTCACTTGGCTCGACTATAAAATAGTGTACTCACTGACTATATTGGGTACAAGAAACTGTAATATTTATACAAACACAGTACAGACAGATTCTTAAACAAACTATCATCTCTTTCTACTCCTTGTTTTTGTAACCCTTGATTTGCATGATTCATCCGGTGGCCTCCAGATTATATCCTCCAGATTGCCACAAAAGTTCTTGTAAAACTGTAAAAACCACAATAGATTATACTGTAAGCACTTGCTAATGCAAGGGAGTTTTGGATCATGTATATGTATGAAACAGAACTAACCTTGAGGAATTCACTAGCATCACCGGCTGCTTTCTGAACGTCTACCATGAAAAATGTAGGAGCAACTTCGAAAACCTGTTGAATATGTAATAAACAGCATTTAGCTAGCACAAGAAGAGTGCCACACAAATGGAAACAACTTCGGAAAGATGTAACTTGCCTCCAGAATTACAGAGAAATGAGAAGTCTTTTTCGCGGAGAGACCTTCTACCCGCATCTGAGACATACAAGCACAAAAGAGGACTAACCTTAGGAATTCTCCAAGAATAATTGCAGCATAAAACTTAAGTGATGAAGCTTAAGATGCCCTTTATTAATAAGAATAGGTACTGGTCTACCTTAAAATTGCGGATATGGGTCTTGAAACCCATGGACTGGGCCACAACTTCCATACTGGATAAAACAACTTTTGCTGGTTTCTGCGTAAGGAAACGTGTTTGATGATGCTTCAGTGAATCCTGTAAATCCAGCATCCAACATTTTACTTCTCTAAGTTGAAGACCAGCACCTTAATAATAAGAAGCAACTAACAAGGATACAGGAGTAAATTGAAAATCAGAAGCAAGATGTGCCTCTTGTTCTTTGCTCTAACTCACAACCAGTTGATAAATATGTTAATGGATACTATACTAATTCTGATTCATATGAAAGAGAGACAACCAGAGCCTCATTGTGAATGGTCAAGTTGGTAGAAGTTTCAGAATGAATACCTGTCCGCGGTCAAACAATACGGATAAGTTCAATCCTTGAGAGAGAATAATAAGGTCAAAGGCATTAAGAGCCAGCGGCCCAGTATCCGCATTGTCATATTGCTCCTTGGTTACTTCCTCCTAAACATTAAACATGCCATTTAAAGGGGCAAAAGCAAATGAAAAGAAAATAAACAGTCAATAACTAGAAATACCAAACACTCCCTAAAATCCCTACCAAATTAAAGTTTCTTTCATTTTTTCGTCCATATCGTCTGTTTTTTCGAAGAAGAAGTTCAGAGAGATTCTGAGTAATGCAAAAAGCTATGCTGAACACGCCTTTACAAAACAATTACCATCATCAAAGTCCAAGTGATAGCACCAATAAGTTTTCTTACTCAAAATTAAACAATAACGTTCTCAACTAAATGATAACAGGACATTCAACTTGAGCAATAAACAAGTACAAACTGATGCTTCAGCCAAGATCCTTATCGGCTTGACATCAAGCAAGCGTATTTCACTTAAAATCCCAATGTTTTGTATAGCAAAAGCATCAATTCAAAGCCTTACCAACCTCGGTATCATCAAAAGCTGCATTAATATCATCTAAATTGACGTCTTCATACTCCATAGCTTTGACAGGAACATAATTTTTTTTAAACCACTCATCATTACGGATCTCTTCAATCCGAATACGCTGCACAAAATAGCAGGATATCAAAATAGAGGAAATTCTAAGTAATAAACCACCGTAAAAATATATTAGTTTTTGTACAAGACCAAATTTATCTTCATGATCAATATTACTGTATAACGCTTAAACCTCAACACAGCTACTTCACTCCAAAAGTATAGCATGAAATCATGTAACGGAGAGTACAACGATACTTTAAAGAATAAATAGCTCAAGAAGCCATAAAAAATTACCATCTAACCCACAGAACTTTCTAAAAGTTGCAACTTAGCAGTTCTGCTATTTTAAAAAAAGAGTCTGCTAAAAAATAAAGGTGAAATAAGGACTTAAGGAGTTCCATTTTCCTTTTAATTTTTTCCTTTCCTTGAAACGACCACCCATCCATTCTGCAGTTGCAGCTGCTATCCTACAATTCTCCTTTTTCTCTTTCCCCTCTTGTCTTCTTGAGTTGTTCTGTGTTTATTGCTATTTTAGTACTAAGATGGGAAGGAAATGTAAGGTGAAAATAGAAAAATTAGACAAAGAAAGGAAGAAAGTGTGGAAAAAGGTCTAATGAACAAATGAATAGTTCAAACACTTGGAAACTGTCGGCAATAATGACGGTACAAAGAAGAAAAATGAAAGGGGAAACCCAAAAGGAAGAATTTGCTGGATTGCTGCTTCAGTCCACAACAATGGGGATCATCACGAAAAGCTGAAGTTTTAGCACGGAAACAAAATTGTGAAGCAGCAAAGCAGCACAAACAGCAACAAGTTTCTTCTTTGCTCTGCTTTTCTTTTTCTTTCTTTCATTCGCTTCCTCTTTCTACTTCCCTCCGTAGAGCCTGCATAGTTGTTGTTTTTCTTCTATCTTTTTGTTAAATTCCTTCCTTTCATTTTCCCTGTACTTGCTGATTGGAAAGAAAGAAAACAGTAGATGGAAGCACCCGTATACACATGAACCATAAAAAAGGAACAGAAAGGTTTGGATGAGAGGCCAAGGAGATGGAGGAGAACAAAAATAAAAAGAAGAAAAATTAGTGGAGAATAGTATAGACAACTGGAAATTTTAATATTTGCTAGTACATGACTTGCTTTAAGTCACATAGACAACTGGTACATATTTTAGAGAAAATCAAGCTCAATAGTAATGAAATTTGACTTGTAGACAAAAAAAAAAAAAATGGTGAGGAGAATGCCAGAGGGAGCAAATATGTTCTAATTTGTGTGGGGGAAGAAGAGAGGAGAAAAGGAAAAGCATTTATACTAAAGTTCCTCTTGCTTCCGTATTTAACAAGTTTGTTAATAAATACAACACAGAATGGATAAGTTGCAATTTTTTACAAGTTTAATGGGTAAAATGCTTTGTGACGGATAAGTTTCCAAAACAAAAAATGTTTTAAGGGCATACCCGTACACTCTCCGATTAAGTACTTACTGTTTGAGGATTCAGGTCTAAAATTCGATGTATCAGAGATTTTGCTCCAACAGGAAACCAAGACGGGCAGGAAAAATCTGCTTTCTCAATCTGCAGAAAAAATATAAACATACATGTTGATAGCTAAAACTTTAGTACAGGATAACCTTCTTCCACCGTGATGAAATGTCAAATTTTCAGCATGAGTATCCTATCTAACTGCGGTGAAATTAAGGAATTCGATTTAAGTAATTTACAAAACCATAAGAATGCAAAGCTTCTACCTTTGCGTACAGCGTAGTGAGATCAACCTCATCAAAGGGGAGATAACCTGCCATCAGAACGTACAGGATAACACCACAGGACCAGATATCTGCCACAGCACCGTCATAACCTTTGTGACTAAGTACCTATAAAAATGGTTCAATAGCAAGGACAAAAAGGGAAAATCTTGATCCATTATAAAAGCAAGATGTACTAAAGAACTAAGACTACTATAGTGGGAGCTGCCTAACCTCCGGTGCAACATAATTGGGGGTTCCACATGTTGTCTTAAGAATATTGACTCCCTATTAGAACACATTGGCAGCAGTTAGCAGCATAAAGACTTATGCCAATATTGTCGTTTTCTTGTTAATAGAGATAAACTGGTAGAGTTTTGTGGATCTTACTTCGCCAGGCGATGCACTAAGTCCAAAATCTGATATTTTTAGATTTCCTTGGGAATCTAGCAGAAGATTTTCAGGCTGAGCAATGTCGAAAACTGCAGTGAGATTTTCATTTGAATGCATAACAACTTATTGCTTTCTATATTTTACTTTTCTGTTAACAAGTACCTTTAGATCTCTATGATAAACTCCCTTGATGTGACAGTAATCAACTCCGTCAATCAATTGCTGAAAGTATCTACGAGACTCGGCTTCACTTAATCGTCCATGGTGGACCTTACAAATGCATACCAGAGATTATTCAAAGGTAAATATATGTTTAAGCAAAAATCAGAACAATCTGCATTAGTCCTTAATCCATTTTAAGGTACGACTTACTATTTTATCAAACAGTTCACCGCCTGTGATAAATTCCAAGATAATATAGATCTTCGTGCGAGTTGCTATAACCTGACAGAAAAATCTATTTATATCAGCAGCACACGTCAATAAAAAAAATCTCACCAATACCAGTAACCTAAAGTGAAACAGGCCACGAATTTCAGGAAACTAAAAGTCATCGGCTTTTGTTTTTGGCACATGCCTCATGTAATCGAACTACATATGGATGTCTAACAAGCTTCATTATGGATATCTCCCGCTTTATCTGCAAGATGAAATGCAGAAATCTCCTATTAGAGAACCAAAAAGAAATCAAATTACAGTCTTAACAGAAATACTGTTGCAGTACCACGCTTGAGAACCAATAACACAAACACAAGTAGTACTAGGATGGGTGACACCCCAGGAAGTCCTCGTGTTGCATCCCTCCTTTGAGGGTCTATCGGAAACAGCCTCTCCACCTCTCAAGGGTAGGGGTAAGATATGCGTACACTCTATATTCCCCAGACCCCAGTTGTGGGATTACACTAGGCACGTTGTTGTTGTTGTATACATAAAAAAAAATGATTATACATTTCTAGGACTATTACCTAGCAGCAATTTGTACACATTGTCAAAAATGTTCCATAAACTAACTTGAATCTGTTGATCAGAGTTCATATAACATCATTAACCTACATTTTATAGATCCTTCAGAAGGAAAATATTCTTCAGACTTGATTGGCTACCTTATGAGATATTCATTTAAGTTGCTAAAGTTATATTCTATTTTTCAATACAATACACTCCTTTTTTCTTTTTGATGAAGCAAGGGGGACTCAATGGAATCCACTCTTATCTCTAACAACAACAACATACCCAATATATTCCCACAAATGGGGTCTGATGAGGAAAGGATGTACGCAAACCTTACCCCGACCTCTGTGGGGTAGAGAGGCGCTTCGGGTAGACCTCGGCTCAAAAGAAACACTCTTATCTCTAACAATTAACTAAAATTTCAAATACGTTCACAAATTGACTTAAAAGGGTCAAACTTATCCCATTTATTAATCGAAAACTTGTTCCCTAAATTCAATAATATCAAAGGGCTGCAACAAGTCAAGAGAGCATTTACAAAATAATAAATTCACTTAATTAAGAACAATTACTCCAAAATATAACTTATAACAACATACCCAGTATAATCTCACAAAGTGGGATCTGGGCGGTTAACTTGAGGCTTTGTCCAATAGACACTCGGCTCAAAAAGAAACTCCAAAATACCCAATTTGAAAAATGGGGGTGGGGGGGGGGTGGGGGGGGGACACAGACCTGGTCAACCATCTTGTGCTTGATGATAGTGCTTCGATCGAGGACTTTCATGGCTACACTTTCACCTGTCTCAGTATTCTGAGCAAATTTAACCTTAGCAAATGTTCCTTCACCAATTGTTCTTCCAACTTCATACTTCCCTACTTTTCTTACCACCATCTTCTCCTCTTCACAACATCAACAACAGAGCAAAAATCAACACCCTTTTTCTTCCTAATTTCTTCAATCTTTTTTGCTTTTTTCTGCTTTTGAAGAAAACATATTGGGCTTGACGAACAAGATTTTGGCTTTTTTCTTTGTTTGTCGCCTTTATTTAACTAAAGCAAAATGAGGAATTCTTGGAAAAAATGGAATGTCTAACTGTGTAAGGAGTTGAAAATGAAAATGAAGTTACAAAATCGGGAAAAAAAAGTAAGGGTGTAAGACAGGTGTGTGCAGCCACTTAGTGAGGAGACAAGACCGGAGAGAAGAAATTCTCGCTCATAAGATATAAGCCTTAAACTTATTGTATACAACTCTTATCTACGACAAGTCTTGGCTCTTCTCCTTATGGACTCTTTGCTTGTACAGTGGGCCAGTTCGGTTCTGGCCGGCCCGCTACCCGCCCCGACCCCTTATAAAAAACTGGATGAAAAATGACGGTGTCGGGATTGAACTCGAAATGGGATTAGGGCTCGTCCCGCCCATCCCGATCCCGCCTACCCGCTCCACGACCTGCCCCGCCACCATCCCCTCCCCTTTGCAGAAATAATCATTGCACAACAATCCAATTTCAATTTTAACCATTGGCAACGGCTATAACGGCTATTTTGCCCCACCTCATAAACACTCTGCCCCTTTAATATTTATTTTTAATCCCTAAATTAGTATATTTACACATTAATCATATTTCTCAACTATAAATACCTCATTTTTCTCTTCATTTTTATCACAAATCTTCTTATCATCTCTCTAATCTCTATATATCTCTACAAGTCTACATTGCCTACTAAATATTATATTTTATTTATTATTTTCTATCAAATTTTAAAAATTGGGAGTGAAGTTGGCAACTAGCTTGAGGATCATCGAGCAAAGTTTCAATTTTTAACATCGATTACACGTCGACGTTACGTCGACGTTTGGTACCTTTGTTCCTTCTTTAAATTATTATTGTACTTAATTTTAATTAGCATACTTAATTTCATTATTTTTAATTATTTATTTGCATAATTATAATGGAATGAAATAGACATTTTTTGGTAGAGGTACTATGGGTAACAGGGGTAAGGGTGCATCTTCTAGTAATCCTAATTACGATGATTTCACTCATATAGATTAAACTGGTTTTTTTAATGTTAATATTAATATACCATTAGATCATGAGGTTTATTCTACATCTGAACTAAACTTTGATTTAGAAAATAAACTATAAGATAATTTAGATAACACACCCACTAGTGCACCTCCACCCCAGGATCAGACTAGTCTCAACCTGAAACTGAAACTGGAATGCCTCATATTCCCCTAGTATGAGTCGAGGTCAAAAACAACAAAAATTAAAATCAGCTGCATGTGATTTTTTTGATAGGGACATTGATAATCAACTAGCTATATGTAAAATTTGTCACGAAGTTTATAAATTTAAAATTGAAAAAGGTCAAGGTGGAACGGGAGATTTAATGAGACATGAAGAAAACTCTCACAAAGCAAGGTATAACCAATACCTGGCTGAAAAATCGGGTGTGCAAATGACTTCTGAGTCGGGACAAGGTTCACATAGTGTCCCCGACCAAGTACATGGTGGAATTAACCCGATGACGAGGGGAATTATAGGTCTTAAATATGATAAACACAGAGATAGGAAAATTTTAGCAAAATTAGTTGTTGTGCAGGGTTTGCCTTTTTCATTTCCTTCCTCTCCTGATTTTATTCATTACATTAGAGAAAACATATAATCATGCTTTTAACGGTTTTCCTAGATCAATTGTTAGAAGAGATGTTTTTAAATTTGCCCATAAATATCAACAATATTTACGTTATGCATTGTATCATTTTAATGGCAGAGTGGCTATCACTTCTGATATAGGTTGTAGTACTAATGGTAATGATTATTTAATCGTCACATGTCATTGGATAGATCAAAATTGGTCTATGCAAAAACGTTTATTAGCATATAGATATATTGATGAAAGGCACACTGGAGCTTTTAGTTCGAGAAATATTCATGAAAATTGTGAATATTATGGAATTACTAATAAAATTATGACTATTACATTAGATAATGCTTCTTCTAATGATTATGTTGTAAACATTTTAAAAACTCGATTTACTCCATCTTTTTTCCGATTTTTTTCATGTTAGATGTGCATGTCATTACAACTTAGTTGTAAATGATGGCCTGAAACTTTTTAAAAACATTATTGATAAAGTAAATTTGCTATAAACTTTATTTTTAAATGTAATAAAATACAAAGACGCAAAGAGTATAAAAAACTTGTCATGATTGTGGATTACCTTATAGAAAAATTTCAGAAGAAATTTCGACTAGGTGAAATTATTTGTATGAGCAACTACTTGTTGTTCACGATTATAGAAGACCTATAACATTATTATTTAACGCCCATAATCAAAATCCTACATATATGCTTGTAGATGATGATTGTGATAAAATTTTGGAACTTATCACATTTTTAGAGAAACTTTTTCTAGCTACTAAGGAATTTTCTGCTCACGATTATAGAAGACCTATCTTTTCGGTTTGGTTTTTTCCGATTTGGTTATTCGGTTCCATCATATAAGATAATTAACATAATCCCCCGACCCGTCCCGTCCGCTCTTCCGACAGGATGTGGGACGGGACGGGACCTCTTCCCGTCCCGCATATCCCGGCCCACCAAGACCCGGTCCGGAGTGTATAACCACCGAAGTGGTTTGTGGGGGTTTTATTGTTTTTTGGGATTTGGTTTGGTAAAGTTGGAATGACAACTAGTAAGAGAAATAACACAAAGTGTATAACCATCGAAGCACCTAGTTCACTCGATGAAGCTGCTACTTTCTTGATTAAAATGTCTCGAATTCAAACTTTGATATGAATCTATTTATTATAGAGAGCATTTTTCTAAATAAATCCTATATAGCACAAAATAAATCGTAATATAATTTGAACTCCAGTGTAAGTATCAAATAGACAGCGAAAATCACAAAAGGGCAGAAAGATGTAGAGTGTAGTGTTTGAAAAGGAGAGATGTTTTAGTGGAATGGCCTAAAATGGCAACATCTTTTTTTATTTCAACGCAACTAGATATTGGGCAGTGACTATAATTCTTTTCTAAAATCAGATAATATTGTTTAACAAATGTATTTAGTTATAGAATAAAAATAAAGGGAACAATTAAGTTTTGAAAAATTATTAATGTTGATGTTATTTACCTAATTCATTAAAGAGAGCTGACAATTTCAATATGACCAATTGAATTAAGTATATTTTTCATGGGAGTGTGTTTAGGGAGGTGCACTATTCGGATTAAACCGAAAAATCAAATCGAATCAAATTGAATTTTAAATTGGATTGGTTTATCGGGTTTTTGGTTTAGTTTCGGATTGGGAAATTAAAATTTTGTTTTTTTGGTTCGGTTTCGAATTTAAAAAATAAAAACCGAAAAATTGAAAAAGCCGATATATATATATATAGACACTTACTTTCAACCTTTCTTAGTGAGTGATCTATTTATATTAGAGTATAAAATGACTCATTCTCAATAGTTAGGTCATGGACATGTATTTATATATTTTTAAATATTGTATTTTTAAAGTTTTACCCGTGACTTATATTAGAAATATATTTAAGAGATTTGACATGATTACTTCTCATTCTCTTTAAAATTTATTCTTTTTCGTCATTCCAATTTATCTATTCGATTATGTTAATTATCTTATATGATGGAACCGAATAACCAAATCGGAAAAAACCAAACCGAAAAGAAAAAAATTGAATCAAACCAAATTAATTTTGGTTCGGATTGGATTGTGTTGCTTTTTAGAAATCGAACACCAAAAAATCAAAATCGAATGCACACCCTAATTGTGTTTATATGTTTTCTTTAATAATATGTTATTATGTTCTTCTTGAGGGCTAAAAGTGCTATTTTTTTTCAAAAATACTTTTTTTTAGATTTGAGGCGTTTGGCGAACAAAATAAATCTTTAAAGAGCAACAGAAGTAGTTTTCTATTATTAGAAAAATAGCTATAAATTTCTATTTTTTTCAGAAGCTGAAGCAAAAATTATTTTTTTCTAAGACAAAAATATTCTTACTATAAATCTATATTTATCAAACTATCCCTCATTAATTTAACATATCTTTCAATTAAATAAAAATTCATACTTATGTTGGTTTCCACCTTGTATTTTTCTTTTATTTTCTTTTTATATCTCTTCTTTTTCCTTTTCCTCTTTGAAATTGTCTGTCAAGTATAAATACGAATTTTAGCCACCCTTTTTTCTACCGTCCCTTTCCTCTGGTTTTTATCTCCCTTGGAATAGCAAAATATTGTTAGAAAAATAGGAATTAATATTTTTTTCGCATAACTTCAAAGTCTTTCACAATAAATATATAAAAAAAAGTATTTGATTCTAATATTAAAACACCATGATATTTGTCCTATTTTCATTCAAAAACACTTTTAGAAAAAATTGATAAAACACAATCTACTTATTAATACTGAAAAAAATACATCGTAAATGAACTGACCAAGCACAAACTACTTTTTCTGCAAAAGCGTTTTTCTAAAAAAGTTGCTTTGACGAAATTCTTAAAATAGACAGTTTTGATAGTTTGGTCAAACAAATTAACGTGTACCCCAAAAAAGCTCTTAAATATCTTATTTAATTATCCAAATATTAGGTATACTGGCTAAAGTAAAATATCTACATATTATTTAATTTCGCCAAGGCATGACATACACCTTTTTGAGTAATTAATTTATGGATCCAAATTGGGTATATAATTCTTTCAAATAATAAAAAAGGTTTATATAACTAAATCTTACTCAAATTTAATTTTTTAAATATTAGAAGCTTATATATAATATAAATAAAAATATTCAATACACAAAACATAGTTATTTGTCTCAAATACTAAGAAGATAATTAAACGATATTATTTAATATAGATTTATTTTTAAATAATAAAAAGATCAATCATTTTTTATTGTTAGACCTTCGAGTTTTTATAATAGTATAAAATATAATGGATAGTTTAATAAAAAATGTAAGAATAGTGTCTACCCAAGATATTAACATGATGTTTGAAAGGGGGCTATGGAACAATAAAAACAAAATAAAATAAATTCGAATGCCAATTATGTTTCCGAATGTCGGAAATTATGTCGTCCGATACTAGTAATAACACTTTAGCAAAACAGAAAACTTTGAAGAGTAAATGCATCAGGAATTTAAAGAACACAAGAGTTTTAAATTTTCATAAGTTATATATATAATATAACTTAATGGCCAATGACCAAATGTATGGTATATATATTATATACAAATATACATTTTTTTTTATTTTTTTAAAAGATTACAAGATAAAACGGAAAGGAATTAAAAGTTGAAGTCGCAGATAACTTCTGACTGAAAAATCTAACTAAGTAGACATAGACAACCACTCATTACAATCACTCCATACAAAACTAATCTAGAATCTAAACAGCAATTGTAATGTTGGACAGAACGTTGTCAACACACTTAGGTAACACTTGTGATCCAAATTTCTGAGATGAAATCCCGAGAGCTCTTTTGGTATTTTTACTTCCTGGTTCTGGATATCGATTCTCTGTAGTAGCCTCTCTATTTATAGTAGAGAGTCTTCCATGAAAAGTTCATCGATTGGTTGTGGAAGTTGAGGGAAATGTGAGCAGCTGGTAGGATTGGTTGGAGACTATCAAGGAGCAAAAACCTCTAACAACTTTGACTTATTCCTCACGAAAAGCAGCAGCCTTGCCTCGTTCTTCACACGTATTTACCAACTCCTTTTTACCTTGCCAAGTCATATTTACTACATAATAATCATTACGTGAAGTAAGGCAAAATCAGTTCTGAAAATGTTGATCCGAATGTTGTGTGACATTTGTCCTAACATTCTTATACATTCAAATCAATACTTCAGGAGATATGTTGGGTCAAATGTCGCAACATAAAATCCAACATTAACAATGTACTTTCAAATTATAAATTTTGAAAATAAATAAGAAATAAATTTCAACTCTAAATTTCTGGCCATAAGATAAATTTATTTAATTATTTTTAGATCTGTAACATGGATCTTTTATATTTTCTTCCTATTCCCCAATTGTTTCTCATTTCAAAATTTCTAAGTAAAATCCAAGAAGACACTAGGCTCGATCTAGAACGGCGGTGGTTTAAGATAGGGTGTTAATGGTATGATACGGTGTCGAAAACTTTGATTCTGTAATATATATTTTTAAATTTTAAAAGATTCTATTATTATCATAGCGAACTAGTTTGCTATGATTCGATATTTTTAATTTCGGTTTCAATATGTATGTGTGGATATGAGAAATTGGTAATCAACTAGCCAGGGAGATAATGGTGGGAATACTTCCATGCTTGAAACGAAGAGTTGCCAAAATTTTCACACGATGAAAAAATAATTGTTTCATCTCTAATAATGTTAATCTTTAGATAAGACATTTGTTATGAATTTTTTTTAGTAGAATGCAATTGTGAAGTGCATAAGACAAGAAGATCCGTGTGCGTATGACTTAAACACATGTCGGAAATACTATCATATTCGTATTTCTTCTCTTTTATTATCATTTTATGTTCTATTCGGGGTAACACAAGTTATTATGCGATATGAAAATAAAATTTTAATTTTCTATCCAATTCAAAATTAGTACATAGTAGTATAATTCAACAAAAAGTTGCATAATTTGGAAAACGAAATTTCCTTGTCCTTGGAGGAACATGAATCCTTTTGTCTTGTGTCAACAATCAAACATATATATATATATGTTTTCGTTGGGTTCGTATACGCAACAAAATTTGAAAATTTTGTGTTTCAAACTCAACAAGCGACAAACTGTAGGATGATTATGTATAATGTAAAACACGTCAATACATAACATGTATATAACCGTAATACTTTGATAGAATACTTACGATTTGGAAACTTTGGAGTCTTTTAGTAATTTCCGAGGGTGCGCATGCAATTGATCCTCGACGGCAAGTTCCAAGAACTCCGATGTATACCTCCTTCGAACAGCTAGGAAATTCGGCAGAGGTTCAAGAGAGAGTTTTATTCTAGGTCTCTAAGACTTAGAATAATATATGAATAATGTATCAAATAATGAATAAGGTGGTGCTCTAAATATAGGTGAAATTAGGCAAAATTCAGATTTTGGGTTGAGCTCAAAGCCTTGCCCAAAACGAATTACAGCATACCAATCTGATTTGGCCTGCTGCCCAATTAGCGTTGTGGCTCTGCCCATTGGGCGCCGCGGCGCCTCCGCCCTTTTCACAAAATATTTTCAGCATATTTTAATTAAATCCAAAATCCAATCTTGACTTAATTAAATAATTTCCATCAAATAGAAATTATTCCATAGTTATTATTAATTTAAATATCTCGATTCTAAATCGAATATTTAACACTTTCTCAATACACACTTCGATCGAAGAAACAATTGACATAGTGTTACTCTACATGTCTTCACATAGCGACACTAATCATATTAGGGTCTACACGGAACTCCTAGACGGCGCTGTAAGACGAATTCAGTATGTGAAGTACATTTACACGAATCCAGTAAACTGAATCTTTATGTGTGAAGATAAAATCCTTTCATTTTCGACGCACTCGATCAAGCTTGGATTTGCCAAGTGTCTATCCAAATGGCTTGATCATTATATCTCATCTATATTGGTCGACAACAAGATCATATTCTAGATATGTCTATTGCGTTGGCCAACGACTTAGTCAACCCAATATCACTGAGAAGTTGAGTGTTCTCTCGAATATACACTCGAGGAATGAATCCTAATCTTAGCTCAACTACCACCTTTAATCCACATCGTAATGTACCCAATACAAGTCGTATCTCAACCTATAAGGCATTTGAGCTTAGGACATGATCAAAGTATATTACTCTGTAAACAAGGTGTGTATTGACCTCAAGTCTAAGGAATTCTATCTCCCACACGCTGATCATACTTTAGACATGTATAACAAACAGCGTATCAGCAGGGTATACCAATACTTCCAAAGTATCCATGTGTCCATCACGAGTAGCCATTACTCGTAGCATGTGAGACATGCTATATCCTCTAAGGATGTGATGCAGACCACATGTCGACTTATCACATATCATCGATGTCCCATTCTCGATGATCATTAGTCGAGGCTATTTTAAGAGTTACGTTATAATATTAATA
This sequence comes from Anisodus tanguticus, assembly GCA_034509755.1. Classification (NCBI taxonomy): domain Eukaryota; kingdom Viridiplantae; phylum Streptophyta; class Magnoliopsida; order Solanales; family Solanaceae; genus Anisodus; species Anisodus tanguticus. The sequence continues at coordinate 8,515,716 of CM067553.1, read as the reverse complement.
TCTCACACTATTAATAACAACGTAACCTCTAGGGATTCATATTATAGAATATTACAAACAATCAACTAATAATTCAATAATTGCAAATGCCAAAATATTAATCTCCATTAATAATAATACGAACGTGTATAAAGTACATTTGTCCTAATATAAATTGTCTCTAGTACATACATATACTTTTAATATATATATATAAATATTATATATATATATATATATATATATTTATATATATATATATATATATATAAATATATAGATATATATGTGTGTGTCTGTTGTTTATGCATCCAAGAAGTAGAAGTACAAATTTATGTCCACCGTTCTCTTCTTAAAAAAAAAACTTATTCAAAATTCACTACCCCACCATGGTTCAATTTGGCCAAACTTATAAAATATGCTTATTTAAAAAAAAAAAACTTTTTGTAATACTTTCTAGTAAAAAGTAGCAGATTGCGGTTTGACTAATCAAGTTTTAAAATTTTCTTTTATCAATTTTAGAGCATCAATTTATATTTGTCCAAGGTTTAAAAGTATTTCGATAAAAAAAATTACTTTTTTTGACATATGAAATATAGCTTATGCTACTACTCAAAAATATTTTTTGTTTTATAAAATCTTGATCAAACATATCAATGCTCTAAAAATAAGTAGTACTACCATTTAAAGAATAATCACCTTTTGAGTTTTGACTTCTAAAAATTTGATCTAACATGCTAAAGGTAAAAAGAATATTTATCATTAATATACCACATAGGCACATACTTTATACTTGTCCACCTTTCTCTTGTTCATACATCCGTTCAGACATATAATTTCAAGTGTATAGCGTTGTGGAATGAAAATATTAAAAAGACTTTATGTGCTTTATCTTCTAAGATTTGTGATATATTTCCACAACACAGCTGCTAATATGTTTGTTTTCGGAAAATAAAGTTTATTTTTGTGATCAAAACAAACACAATAAGGTTAAGTTTTCTCCAACTCCTTGTCTAAGTTATCATTTCTTCTTGATTAATTTTTGAGATAGGTCTTAATTTTATAATTTGTTAATAACCAGGTGACAGCGTGATTTTTTTTTTTGGTCTCTTTTAATGTTTTGACATTTGTTAAATTATGTATTCATTGCTTTAATTATATAATTGACTAATCATTGCGAATTTGCGGTGGATACTTGATTAGTAGTCATTATTTTCAAAACATAAGATATTCCACAATTACTAATCCTATTATTCAGAGTATATCACTTGTATTTAACTAAACAAGTTTTACAAGTTAAGTACTAATAAAAATATTAAGTTCCAAAAAGAAGCCAAAAGAGCAGGTTGCCAACATAGGATTTACTTACTTGGAATCTATTTCTTTATAATTTATAGTTTCTTATTCCTAAACCCAATATAGAATGGAATTAGGTGAATTTGTCAGCAAACATAAGGTGAATTTAATTATGCCTTGATAGCGTGACGAGGTTTATTTGGCAATTTTATTTCATATATGGGCAGCTTAGTAGTGATTTTTAAGGGGTGTGATAAAATATTACCATATCTTGTATATTACCATTGATAGAATATTACCATATATTATATATTTTTTATATTAGATAAATTTATATTCCAATTGCAATTAAAAAGATTTAGTCACCTAATTTGTAGCCATGTAAATAATCATGTAACACTATATATATTGTACACAATAATCAATCAAATTCAGGGAACATATTCCTTTATGGTATCAGAAGCCAAACCCTGATTTCTTCCCAGCCGTCGCCCCCCTCCCCCCTCTCGGCAGCCACCCTCTTTTGCCGACATACTCCCTCTCCCATTTTTCTTCCAATTCTCGAAAAAAATCTCCTCCCCTATTCTTTCCCAATTTTCAATAACTGAACAACCTAAATTCCATCCTGATCTTGTAGTCAACAACATCAAGAACTTCATTCACATAACTCTTGAGATGGAAAAAGTTCAATATTCCTTTTGGGCGGAACTGTTTAAGATCCATTGTCGTGTATACAAAATCATCGATCACATCATCCTTCCAAAATCAAAGCCTACTGCCCAACCCCTGGAGAAACATGATGATGAACTTTGGTCACGTCTAGATGTTGTTGTTTTACAATGGATCTACAGCACAATCTCGAACGGCCTATTACATACAATCATTGAAACTGATGCTACTACACAACAAACTTGGGAGCGATTGGAAAGCATCTTTCACGATAACAAGACACAACGTACCTTGTATTTGGAAAATCATTTCAAGGACATTCAGCAGAGCGATTTTCCTAATGCGTCGGCCTATTGTCAAGAGCTTAAGATGATTGCCGATCAACTCTCCAACGTCGGCGCACCAACGATTGGTGATGCAACTCATTGCGAGTTTGAATGAATCTTATGACGGCGTCACTACTATCCTTCAACAAAGAACGACATTGCCTCCATTCTATGAGGCCCGATCGAGACTCATCCTTGAAGAAACTCGAAAAACCAAGCGGGCCACAACTAATGCAATCATTGCCGACGCTGCCCTTATAACCACCGGTGGCACAATTGCCAACTCGAGGGGTGTGGCCTCTGCCCCGCAACACCGACAAGCCAACGATCCAAAACGTGGCTCACAATCCCGGACCAACAACAAAGGGTGAAGTTTCGGCCGATGTCGCGGTGGCTGAACCGGAAATAGTAGCAGCGGCGGCAAAGTGCAGCCCCCGTCGACCGGCAACCAACCGTAGCGACAGTAGCAGTGGCAGCACCCCCGCCATGGGCTGCCTACTCACCATGGGCTGCATGGGCCCCACCAGGCATCCTTAGCGCACGTCCGCAGCAGGTATACAATGCACATGTCTCTCCTTCTTCAACCTACGCACCGACGAATATCGAGGTGGCTATAAACACGATGTCTCTCAATGTACCAGACGATGGTAGGTACATGGATACTGGCGCCACATCTTATATGACGGCATCCCGGAGTACTCTCTCGTCTTATTTCAATATGAGCAATTTAAATCGAAATATTTTTGTTGGTAGTAGACAAGGCATTCCCATTCGATGTTATGGACAATCATCCATCTCCCCACTACATCCATTGTTAGTCTTAAACAATGTTCTTCATGCCTCGAAACTTATCAAAAATCTAATCTCTATGCGTCGTTTCACAACCGACAATAATGTTTTCCTTGAATTTGATCTTTTTGGTTTTTCTGTGAAGGACATTATGACAAGGACGCGAATAATAAGATGTGACAACATCGGGGACCTCTATCCTATCACCACCACCGTCGGCCATCTAGCCTTCTCTCCATCAACCTTTACAGCTCTTTCGTCTTCTTTATATCATAATAGATTATGACATCTGGGAGATTCTGTTTTATGCTCCCTTAGCAAAAATAAATTTATTCAGTGCAAACATGTCTCTACTACTCCTGTTTGTGAATGTTGCATTTTTGGGAAACATGTCAAATTATTATTTTATTCTTCATCCATATGTACTTTAATGCCATTTGATATAATACATAGTGATTTATGGAATTCTACCATTTTAAGCACGGCCGGACATAGATATTATGTATTATTTTTAGATGATTATACCAACTTTCTGTGGACTTTTCCCATTGGTAATAAGTCCCAAGTCTATTCTATTTTTCGTCCTTTAGTGCTTTCATAAAGACACAATTTGAAAAGAATATCAAATGTTTTCAATGTGACAATGGAAGAGAATTCGATAATCAACAATTCAAACTGTTTTGCGCCAAGCACGACTTTGTTTTTCATTTTTCTTGTCCACATACCTCTCCACAAAATGGAAAAGCTGAACGAAAAATTAGAATCATAAATAACTTAATTCATGCCCTCATTGCCCACGCCTCTATCTCCCTCTATTTTTGGCATTACGCACTCTCAATGGCAACCTATCTCTTGAATATTCTCCCAAACAAGTCTCTCAAACACAGTTCACCCACTCAAGTTCACTATTTTTGGGATCCTTCCTATAAGCATTTATGAACTTTCGGATGTCTATGCTACTCCCTCCATCCCTCCACTCAAATCAACAAGTTGTAACCTCAGTTATTCCCGTGTGTCTTTCTTGGTTACCTCTCAATCATAGAGGTGACAATTGTTATGACTTGTCAAGCCGAAAATAATCGTTTCTAGGCATGTCATATTCGATGAGTCATAATTCTTCTTTGCCAAACTCAATTCTCCACCTCCAAATTCCTATGACTTTCTAAACGATAGTCTAAATCCCTTTCTAATCCATCACTTGCAAAATCAATCACCATCATCGGCAACCGGCCCCACCGCTGCCGTCTCGAGATGGGCAGTCCACTTATCCCTACAACGGGAGCCTCGGACCAGCTCGTCACAACTTTCCGTCTCGACTAGCCGAGCCTCGGAACAACCCATCACGACATTCCATCTCGGCTGCTTCTTGGCAAGCCAACTCTCTCCCCGACACCACTTCCCCATCTTGGCAACACCCCCCACTCTCGGTCCTACTCCCAGTCCTGCTGCCACGTCTCGGCCACCACCTCCCAATCTCATCCAACCTCCAGCGGCACCCCGACGGACAATCGAAACCCGTGCTATGCATGACATTTCCAAACCCAAACGACTATTTAATTTGTCCACTTCGGTTGCTTCTTCCCATGTTCCTCGTAATCCAAAAGATGCCTTGGCCGATCCTAATTGACAAATATAATGCTCTTATTGAAAATAAGACGTAGGATCTAGTAACTCGTCCTCTTGATGCTAATATTATTCATTCTATGTGAATTTTTTGACATAAAAAGAAATATGATGGTTATTTTGAGAGGCACAAGGCCCATCTTGTAGGTGATGTCAGGTCTCAATATGTGAGAGTGGATTGTGGTGAAACTTTCAGCCCCGTAGTGAAATCGGTGCCTATTCGGACTGTTCTCGGTAATGTTTTGTCCAAATCTTTGCCCATTCATCAGCTTGATGTCAAAAATATTTTCTTGCATGGGGGTCTTCATGAAACCGTATATATGCATAAGCCTATGGAATTCAAGGACATAGTTTATCCAGATTTTGTGTGTCTCTTGAAGAAACCACTCTATGGACTGAAACACGCTCCTCGTGTATGATACCAATGGTTTGCTGATTTTGTATCCTCTATCGATTTTTCACATAGCAGATTTGATCATTCACTGTTCATCTATAGCAAGGGTAGTGACATGGGATACATCCTACTATATGTTGATGATATCATCCTCACTACATTTAGTAGTGATCATTCACTGTGCATCTATAACAAAGGTAATGACATGGCATACATCCTACTATATGTTGATGATATCATCCTTACTACATCTTCTGATTCACTTCACCGATCCATCATGTCACTCTTTGCCTATGAGTTTTCTATGAAGGATTTGAGCCCCCTAAGCTATTTTTTTGGCATTGCTGCTACGAGACATGCATGTGGCTTATTTCTTTGTCAAAGAAAGTACGCCGAAGAGATTCGTGACCGAGTAGGCATGACGTCTTGCAAATCGACCCACACACCGGTGGACACTAATTCAAAACTCAACGCCTCTTCGGGTTCTCTATATGTCGACCCGACTCACTATCGTAGTTTAGCAGAAGCGTTGCAGTAACTCACTTTCACGAGATCAGATATATCCCATGTCGTACAACAAATATGCTTACATATGCACAGCCCGACGGATGAACATATGAATGCCTTCAAAGGTATTTTGTGATATGTACTAGGTACTCTTTATTTTGGCTTACACATGTACAAGTCCTCCCTCTCTGCTCTCGCATCTTATTCTGATGCTGACTGGGGTAGATGTCATGACACTCATCGATCCACGTCAGGTTATTGTGTGTTCCTCAGAGATAACTTTCTTTCTTGGTCTTCTAAAAGACAACCTACTCTGTCTCGATCCAATGCCGAAGTTGAGTACAGAGGTGTAGCGAATGTCATTTCTGAGTATTGTTAGTTATATCCTATGCCGTACGATAAATATGCTTACATATGTATAGCCCGACGGATGAACATATGAATGCCCTCAAACGTATTTTGCGATATGTACAAGATACTCTTTATTTCGGCTTACGCATGTATAAGTCCTCACTCTCTGGTCTCACATCTTATTCTAATGCTGACTGGAGTGGATGTCCTGACACTCGTCGATCCACGTCAGATTACTATGTGTTCCTCGGAGATAACTTGCTTTCTTGGTTTTCTAAAAGACAACCCACTCTGTCTCGATACAGTGCCAAAGCTGAGTACAGAGGTGTAGCGAATGTCGTTTCTGAGTCTTGTTGGATACGCAACCTTCTACTTGAGCTTCACTGCCCAATCCATAAGGCTACAATAGTTTACTGTGATAATGTAAGTACGATATATCTTTCCGGCAATCCCGTTCAACATCGGCACACTAAACACATTGAAATGGATATTCACTTTGTAAGTGAGAAAGTTTCTCGTGGACAAGTTCATATTATTCATGTTCCTTTCCGATATTAGATTGCTGACATATTCGGTAGAGGACTTCCGCGCATACCCTTTGATGATTTCCGAGCAAGTCTCAGCGTACGAAAACCTCCCGCTTCAACTGCAGGGTGTGATAGAATATTACCATATCTTGTATATTACCATTGATAGAATATTACCATATTTTGTATATCTTTTATATTAGGTAAATTTATATTCCAATTGTAATTAGGAAGATTTAGTTACCTAATTTGTAGTCATGTAAATAATTATGTAACACTATATATATATATATATATATTATACATAATAATCAATGAAATTCAGGGAACATATTCCTTTAGCTGGGTTGATTTATTTTTGACGATTATAGTTGATGTATCTTTTAGTTACGAAATTTAGTTTTATGACTTTATGTAATAAATTGACCATCGATGAAATTCACCCATATATTAAACTGTCAATTGGAAAAAAATTATTCAAACACTTTTGAGTCTTTTAGTTCACTTACTAATTATGAGAATGTAAAAATTGTTTATGTGGATACGATTGGATTATACAAGTGGTAGTGCTTCTCTTATCAGGATGAGGTATAGTAAAACAAAAAAAACATGTAAAGTGGTAAATAGTAATTAACTATCAGACAACATCAATATTGAAAGCTAGTAGCAATATTATATAGTTTAATATGATTTCAGAAAGATGGAGGATCGAGCTCTAATTGGTTTCGGTAGATTATTTTTTGTGTGTAATAATAACAAGAGAACTAGGGGGGAAAGTTGTGCGTGATGGAGCTCGAGCTCACCATCTATTCTTTTGCTTATCCAGTTTCATTACTTTGTGCATTTACATGTTGACATTGTGGATGCCATATGAATTTAAAGTTGATTAAGCACTCCACTGACTACACCTTTTAGAAAACATAAATACAGTAAAAACTCTATAAATTAATACTCTTGGGACCATCAAAATTTATTAATTAAAAGAGATATTAATTAATCGATAAATTAATAATTATTAATTTATATATTAATTAATACTTTATCAATTTATAGATAAATTTATAATGAAATACCCAATTTACAAAACACCCTTCAATCTTCCACTTCATTATTGTTCAATGTACTATATCAAATGAAGCACCCTTCAATTTGCCACTTTATTATGCTTCTTGTGTTCAATGTACTACTTTATGAATATTAAAAAATATTTCCTATATAAACACAAGATCAAATCACGCTAATACAAATAATGTATGTCGAACATGTCCTGAACTACCCAGAAGAAAATGTAGTTGCACAGTTGTTGACTGATGAAGAAATAATTGAGAGCGTTATGAGAACTGATAAAGGCGATGAAAATGATGATGAAAGTTCTACAGTAGAGCCCCCTTCGCGAAACGAGACTATTAAAGCGGCAATCACATTGAATAATTTCTTGTTGAGCTATGAGAAAACAACACCAGAAGTTCTTAGAATGATAAGAAAAATTAGAGATGAGATTCAATGTGACATTGATTTCAACAAAAAACAAAAGACAATTGAGTCATTTTTCAAGAAGTCTTCATAAATCACTCATGTATTATGTAGTATATAAGGAATTATTAATTTATATTTACATGGAGTCTATATGAGTAATCAAAAATGTATTATCTTATAATTTTAACGAATTATTAATTTAGCACTTTATCCCCGAGTCGAGACCGACCAAAAATATTATCTAAGAGAGTTTATTAAATAATCGAGTATTAATTAATAGAGTTTCTACCGTCATCTAAAAGGTGTAAAACGCTTCTCGCCAAAGATTCATCAGTTGCAGGGTTTGGATTTGCTTTCGAAAGTTCTACATTAGAATAGAGGGATATCTATCACTCCATTATCTTTTGATGGCACAAAGCAAAAAAATATAATAATATATACAAATTTACGAAGTAAGCTATAAGTTCACGTAAATTTAATAACTTTTACCCAGAAGAAACTCATAAATTTCAAATTTTGCATCCCTTTCGTGAGTTCATCATCGTCCATATATGTATTTCTATCTCTTTTAAATGTCGAATCAATATACATCAATGTATTAATTAGTTTCCAACTGTCACGATATATGCAAGAAAATGATTTAGTAAATTGGGGGTAATTAAACTAAGGTTTAAGGAATAAGGATCTTTCGAACATGAAACATGGGATAATTGTAAACAATATTATAAAGTAATCCAGGAAGAATGTGACGTTTCAGCGCGTTTCATGAACAAAAAAAATAAAGTAAAAAAAGTAGCTCGGCTAAGCACCCACTATGCGCAGGATCCGGAGAAGAATCAGATCAAAATAGTCTATTATATGCAGTCTTACCCCACATTTATCTACAGAAAATTATTAAACTTTTGCAATAATAAAAAGGATATTGAAGTACAATCATGTTGCATAAAACAATATTATTAGGTCTAGATAAGATTGACAATAATAAGTGACTTCAACACCAAACTATATTATATTGTTGAATTTCTTCAACTTAACATCCACTAGAATACGCCATAATTTTGCTGCCATATTGCCACAAATAATAATACAATAAAACATCTCTGTAATATTGTTGGGTTCGAAAATTCTTGGCTACTATAATAAATAGTTATTATATACCTATAACAACATTGATATTTAAATAATATTTTACTGTTATAGGCAAAAGAAATGCATACAACCTAACTTTTTATTGTAAATTGTCAAATCCTAAGCTTAATCACACTTTGTATAACGAAGGAAAATCTTTTAGTGATGAAAAATAATCTTTGTCATAAATAGTGTATTAAAATATCAAAATCTCTAGACCTATTATTGGTAATATTAGAGATTCTATTACAAATAACGTACTGTTATAAAGATGGTTGTTGTTATAGCTAAAATGCTATTATAAGAGATAAAATATAATATAAAAAATCAGTTTAAAAAAAAATTATATTAAAGAAAGGTGCTAATATAGGAGGATGTCGTTATAGAGAGATCTGAGTAATAGTAAACTCTATGGTTGAAGTCTTGAAGATAGTAGTACTAAATATTAGAGAATGCATTAGCTATCCAAAGTGTTTGGCCCAGTGGCCAATACATTAGGGTATTGTTGTCTAAGGTTCCGTGTTCGAGTCCTCTGATCAGCGAGAGTGGAACTGTGTTCCCCAAAAAAAATCCCTCCATACGCGTAGGGCCAAGCGGTGTATACTAATCCGTAGGGCCAGACCGGAGGTGGGATTTTCTGGGGTATGGGGCCGTAATGCGGTGGGACCAGTCACTTTAAAAAGTTTACCCTACCACAGTTTAGTCCGCTTGGGCAGCTCAATTGGTTATCAAGTGTGATATTTGAAAAATGGCCAAGGATCGAATCCCGTCAGCGGCAGTGTGGGGGTTACTTCTTGAAATAAAGGAGGACCCCTTGTGCGCAGCGTGGTACTGGTCTAACCTTTGAAATCAATTGAGTCACCATGATTTACCTCCTTCACTGACCTGTCGGACCGGGGTGTGGGGGCTCCTGGGGTGGGAGTTCCACCTTTTTTTGGAAAAAGAGAATGCATTAGCTGTCAACTAACTTCTGAACTTAAATGCCACTTGTACCATTAATTGGGGTCAAAATTAATTAATTTTGTGGCCCTGCCAATACTTGTAGGAACGTACCATCTTGGATCATCCGAGGGACAATTTTCAAAAGAATAGTTGACTTTAATCACATTTCAAGGTTTATAATTAGGGACAGATTCAAAAGTTTAAGCCAATAAATGTAGAGTACTACTATCAGAGTATTTAATATTCTGTTAATAATGAGTACAAACATATTAACCATATATTTCAAGTTGAAGACGGTGAAGGTGAATGTACCACTCACTATTGGCAAACTATATTGCCCCTATTTCTAGTTCTATACTACAAATTTGGCAACTCTTGACTTAGGGTGCCCAATTTTAAGAAGTAATTAAGTTTTCGTTGAAAATTAATAGGTAAAAATGATAGTGACATACAATAATATTTCGACGATACTATTTTAAGAGAATAAATTATGAGATTGTAGGCTAAAAAATAAGAGCTTGAGTTTCGTATAGCCTATAAAAACTAATTTAACCTAGCTATCATTTTAATTAATAGAAAGAAATTTGGACATATGGTCACTGAAATACTTTACTTTTGTCAAATTTTCTGCATATTCTACGTGACTATGTCTATTAGACTCACAAATGTAGCCGACTAAGAAATCAATTGTTCAGATTAGCTTGATTTTAGGGCCCATTACAGCAATATAGTCCAGGGAAGACTGCAACATAACAGGCCCAAATATTAATATCCATGAGTAAGGTTTTTGAGAGTGAAATCTTCCTCCAGCATTCTCCCGAATTTCAATCATTCCCACTCTCATCTTGTTAATTGACTTAACCACAATACTTGTTCAAAGACAAGAAATAATTACGTTCTGTCATATAAATATCGATATCACATTTATGATATGACAATGTGTTTTATTTTGCAATTTGCAACATTGATTCAACACATACTGTTGACTCCTCATAGAGTCATAGTGGCATTTGGAGTTTGGTCAGATTTTCTTTTACAACCTTTTAAGGGATACATTTCGATGATTTAATTTGCAAGTGAAGATATTAAAATAAAATATTACGAGAAAATTGTAACAGGCCAAAGACAATTTGTAGTTCTTATTCAACTTTTATTGTACTTTATACAAAGAAAAGGATGAACATGTAAACACGAGACGAGATGTGGAGAAAAAATCTAAAGAAAGAGAGATTTATTTTTTCCTTAAATTGATTTATAAAATAAATTGATCTAGCTCTTTATTTACAATATATAAAAAGTTGTTGCAAGTCTAGCTTTTAATGAGTTATTCTAAGTTGATTGCATCATGAGCTACTTGCTTGATTTTCAATTCTTTTCAGGAAGTTGCTGTAAAGGGTTGCGGATCTTGATATTTCACATGAACTTTTATATATATATATATATATATATATATATATATATATATACGAAATTCATTGAATATCTATAAATATTTAAAATTAACTGAACAAGAAAATGAAGATCAATATGAACTTGAGAGAGAACGTAATGTGTATATGTAATCTCATCGATTCATCTGAGTGTTCACAGTGGACACAAAGCTATATATAGTCGTATTGGATGAGATGTCTAGGGACGACACCGAGTCTGTTATTGTTATTATTTGGATGAGTTGTTAATAAATAGAATTAGGTAAAAATATCAACTACCCTTAATGACTATTCTCATACTTTAACGCTTTTTTACTGTAAAACTACTCATGTAGAATTGTATTAATCTCCCTTGGGGAGCCTTTCTCATTAATACAAAATATATATAGGAATACATACAATAGGGATCCTAATTCAAACATAATTACATAACACTAAATATGGTAAATATGTTATATTATACACGGCTAATACACCCCTCAGTCTGAGCGGGAGGAGGTCGGACGTTAAGACTGAATCTAAAGTCAAGGAAGAGCTGTCTAGGAAGGCCTTTTGTGAATATATCCGTGTAATGATAAGAGGAGGGCACATGTAATAATTTGACATGACCGAGAGCAACCTTCTCACGAACAAAGTGGATGTCCATCTCAATATGCTCGGTTCGCTGATGCTGAACCGGATTATGAGATAGATAGATGGCGGATATGTTATCACAATAAACAAAAGTCGCCTTACGCATGGGACACTGAAGCTCCAAAAGAAGGTTTTGAAGCCAACAGATCTCAGCAACTACATTTGCAACGCCTCTATACTCAGCTTTTGCACTCGAACGGGGTAGGGTGGTTTGCCTCTTGGCAGATCATGAAATGAGGTTATCCACTAAGAACACACAGTAGCCGGAAGTGGAGCGTCGCGTGTCCGGACAAACTGCCCAATCAACATCCGTATATGATAACAAACTGGTCGGTGTTGAGGGGGGTATAGATGCATTCCATAATCAAGTGTGCCCTTAACGTATCGAATGATACGCTTGAGGGCAGTAAAATGAGGCTCCCTGGGGTCTGCATAAATAAGCACACCTGCTGAACAACATAAGCAATATCAGGCCTGCTGAAAGTAAGATACTATAATGCACCTGCAAGACTCATGTAAAGGGTGGGATCGGTCACTGGATTACCATCAACAACACTAAGCTTTGATTTAGAGTCAACCGGAGTAGACATTATCTTGCAGTTTGCCATTTTAGCCATGTATATTATCTCATCTGCATACTTGCGCTAACACAAAAATATAGAATTTGCAGATCTAGTCACTGATATCCCCAAGAAATAACTCAACTTTTCCAAGTCAATCATGGCAAATTCAGTTTTAAGCAGTACAATAATCTCATTTTTCAACAAATCAGAGGAGGCAGTAAACACAATGTCATCCACATAAAACAATAAATAAGCAATGCTACTACCTCGATGAAAAACAAATAGAGAAGTATCACACTTGCTGCATACGAACCCAATCTGCATAAGGGACTGTGCAAATCGACCATACCACGCTCTAGGGGCCTGTTTCAAACCATAAAGTGACTTACGAAGACGACATACATATGAGGGGATGATGGATCAGGCGGCTGGTGAATATAAACAGTTTCGTTCAGGTCTCCGTGTAGAAATACAATTTTCACATCAAGGTGATGAATTGGCTAATACTGACACATAACAATACTCAAGATTGTGCGAATAGTAGTCGGTTTAACAACCGGACTGAATGTCTCACCACAATCAATACCCTTCTGCTAATTTGTGCCATTAGCCACCAGTCTCGCCTTATATCTCTCTAGATCACCACTGTCTCTGTATTTGTGATGAAAGAACCACATGCATCGAATCACATTCACCCCTCCGGTCTAGGAACCAAATCCCAAGTGTGCTGTTTGGTTAAATTATTAAATTTCTCACGCATGGCCGCATTCCAATTGGGGTCTTATTTGGCTAATTTTAGGGCTTTTTTAAAATTGGGGAAATAGTTTGTGTGGATAGGTTAAATTTGACTTTGGGTTTGAAAATCCCGTATTGAGCACGTGTTTCCATATGGTGCGTGGGTTTAGGGGTAGATTGGGTATTTTGGTGAGGGTGTGGTGTCGGGTCACTGGTTGCAGGAAATGGGTTGCGTAGTCTGTTGGATTGGTCGACGGGAGAGGTAACTGGGTGGGTAGGTTCAGGGGTCGACATCGGGAGAGGTGTGGGTATCGATCTAGGTAGATTGACGTGGTTGTTGTCGGGTACGGTGACAATGGTGGGGTTGTTGTGTTGTTTCAGATACTGGTGGTGTTTTGGGTTCCAGTAAATGGTACAGTATTGGGTTTGGTGGCAGCTGGTAACTAAGACACATTGGGCATCGATTGGGTGTCGTAGATGGTGACCGGAATCGACGGAGCTACAGTGGAAACAGTCGGTGATGACTGGACTAGAGCAGGGACACTGCCGGCGGTGGAAACGGCGTGAGGCAGTGACGGTGACTGGGTAGTAGTTGTGGTACCGACGGAGGACTGACCGCCGGTAGTGGCAGTGACGGAAGGTGGTGGTGGTAGAGTGTGGACTGTTGTCGAAATAGTGGTAGCATGTCGGAGAGCTTGGTGGATAAGCGGTGATGTGTCCGAATCATCAAGAAATTTATAATCAGTGACTCAGAATTTTTGAATGTTGTCGAAAGGGAAAACATACTCGACAAAAGTGACGTGGCGTGAGATTATGATTTTGTCAGTGGATAGTTCATAGCACATGTACCCCCTATGGTTCGATGGGAAGCCTAGAAAGGCGCGCATAGTAGATCTGGGTGCCAATTTGTGGGGGTCGTGGATGTCAGATTAGGGTAACGCAGACAACTGAAAATTCTAAGATGGTCATAGGTGACGTGACGGTAGAGAATTTCGATGGGTGTCCTATTTTGAATCGCACGGGTAGGTAAAATGCTGAGGATGTGTTCTACCATTTTTAGTGCATATACCCAAAAAGTAGAGGGGAGAGACGCATGAAAAAAGAGGGTACGAATCATATTATTAATGGTTATTATTTCGATGAATCATTTCTTCAGACAGAAAAAGATCATGTAAACACTTACTCGAGATCTCACTTATCTCACTTATCAGATTCCATTGTGGAAGACATAATTTTTTCTGAAGAATTCGCCATGAGTTCGGAGAATTCTTTCGGCTTTTCCATTTTGAGGGGAGGTGTGGGGGCACGATAAATGAAAGATCATGCCATTATCCGCACAAAATTTATGAAATATAAAATTATTAAACTCACGACCATTATCACATTGAAATGATTTTATATCTTTTCAAATTGCGTATTGACCAGTGTACGACACTCAATAATTTGGAGAAGACTTGAGATTTGAGTTTGAATGGATAGACCCAAAGAAAGTAAGAAAAATCATCCAAAAATACAAGATAATATTTGTGACCTAAGTTGCTAGTTATGGGAGATGTTCATAAATCAGCGTGAATAATATCAAAGGGAGAAAAAGTAGTACTCATAGAAGTCATAAATGGTAGTCTAACGTGTTTCCCTAACTGACAAGAGGAGGAACTATGAGAGAGGTTCCCTTTGTTACACAAGATTAAATTTCGGTTTCTAAGAGAATAAAAAACGTGAAAACCCGGATGACCAAGTCTACTATGCCACGTTGAGGGAGATATGGTTGTTAGAACTGTGGGAGGAGTGACACTAACAGCGGATGTGGGTAGGAAGGGATATAGGTCTCCATCACTATTGCATCTCGTAAAGAGTTTTCCGTACGGAGGTCCGTTAGAGAAAATCCAAACGGGTCAAAGTTAATTGAGACAACATTATCGGTGACAAATTTTCTAACAGAAATTATATTTTTATGATGTTTGGGGCATAAAAGATGTTTTTGAGAGAGAAATGGGGATGCGGTAGTGGGGTAATGGTGTGACCAAATCCTTGAATTGGAATGCGATAACCATTACCGACCATAATAGACTACAGAGTATTTAAATTTTGCAGATGAGTGAGATTACCAGAATTGTTTGTGAGGTGAGATATGGCGCATGTATCCATATACCACGCGTTATCGGATTGCCGAGGAGTCAATGTGGCAAAAGCCTGGTCCAAATTTGATTGGATAGGGCTTGGAGCAGACTGTTGGGATCCAATTAATTGGGCCTGAGGACGCATGAGGCCCATCAAATGGGTTGGGCTGGTCTGCTGGGCTCCATGTCTGATGGTCCACTACTGGGACTCAGGCAGCTGGACCTTGGTAAAAGCCCATCAACTGGGCTGGTCCAGTTTGCTTGTCTGCCTGAGGGTGGGCCTATTAGATGTGGCCCATCTTCGGTGTGTCCAGGCAGTGGACTGGTGCCTGAGACCTTCTGCCACCACTGTTGCGGTAGCTGCTGCCAAGACCAAGGTCGGTCTCTTCCATAGCGGCTGTCGGAGAGGAGGCGAAAGAGGACAAATTTTTTTTTGCAGTATACGGGTAGTATCGGCCGTATACGAGGTGTATAAAGGCTTAAGATAGATGTATACGGGTAGTATACAGTGGCTGGAGAAGTATATCAGTCGTATACAGGTGTATATCGACGTGTATTGGTTGTATACGAGGGGTATATGGCATGTTGAAGAGATATGGAGGGAAATAGGGCGGTATATCAGTGATATATCGGGTGTATACAAGGCTGTTTGTAGAATATAAGGGCTGGACAACAGTATACCAGCGTATATCATATGTATACCGGTTGTATACGGGCAGTTTTGTGCCGGGAAAAAAATGAGAATGGCAGCCAAATATTAGGTTTTAGGTCGGGAGGAATTATTGGCTCTTGATATCACGTAGAATTGTATTAATATCCCTTGGGGAACCTTTCTCATTAATACAAAATATATAGAGGTGCACAATGTGGAATCCTTATACAATATGAATCTTAATTCTATCATAATTACATAACACTAAATATGGTAAATATGTTACATTATACACGACTAATAACTCCTATGAATTATTACATATTCATTTGATGTTGACGTAAAAAAAAATTAAACTTCAAATTCTGAATCTATGTGGAAGATTTTTCATGAAGCTACTTGCCAATTGTTTGTATGAACTATTCGCTTATAAATTACTTACTATATATAAGCTACTTTTGTTGAATTGCAAGCTTCTTCAGGAAAATATGGAGATGCTAATATGGACATGTGTATTCATAAATCATAACAGAACAAAAACTAACTAAAAACAAGAAAAAGATGGCGACAATTCATGCAAATTTAATTATTACTATTATCAAGTAGTGATCCTGACATACCGTTCAAGAAAAGTCTCATTTTCACAAGGACAGAGCAAGAGACGTATTATATCAAGTTTTCACGTTGCCGGCATATAAATGGTTAATTTTCGTCATTATTTGTTCTCTCTGTCATTATTTTTGTTTAAGAACTAATATCGATTGGGACTGAAACATGGGCGTGGGTTGGCTGAGAAAAGGAAATAAGAGTTGGATTATTGGTATGCATCATCATGCATGACAGAAATAAACGAGTACCCTTTAAGCTGGGGAATCGTACAAGACACATGTTGATAGAATAATATTTGATAAAATTTTAAGGCTTTAAGTCATCTACTGCCCTTAAATTATTTTCTTAAACACCTCAATTTAGACTTTTAAGTTCTTTTTTTTTCTTCACCTTGTCGCCGGAAAAAATGGAGTTCTACCATCGCCACCTTTTCCACACCATCTCTTTCTCTCTGCCTTCCTCTCCTCAACGAAAATTAATTGTATTCAGAATAATAAAAACAGATCTAAAATAAAAACATGATCACATCTTAAAACAAAAAGAAAGATGTTGTCTGTAGGTGGACGGCGGCGTTGAAGAAAGGAGGAGGGAAGGTTCAGTGTATGGGGCTAGGGTTTAGAAATTAGATTTTTATTTTCTTTTTTCCCCTTAAAATAGTTTTTCTTTTCTTTTCTTTTCTTTTCCCTCATAATATTTTAATTCAGATTTTGTACCCAAAATAACACATGCACTCAATTGATTCGCTACTTTCCACGTCATTGGCAAGTGCATCAAATTCTCCTTATTATTTTGCTAATTAATTGTCAAAAAGGTATTCAATAGGTACACTTTTAGAATAGTATAGGTGTTCAATCTGAATAAGTCCAGTTAAGATGTCTAAGAAAATTTTGTGAACAACTTTAAAGGGTTGTGAGTGACTTAAGCCAAGTTTTAACTTTCTAATATTAAACTACTCCACAAGTTAAAGAAAATGGTAAGGGCATGTTTAGAAGGTCATTTTGTAATTCGATGTAATTCTATGATTTGATTGGTTTGTTTGGCATCACGTATATACCCATGAGAATTATAAGGAATATTTTGGACTCATCGAAGTGACATAAGATTGTTATACCTCTAACTACCGCGAGGTAATTAATAAGTCATCATACGTCTCATTATCATAAAGAACACAATATAAGAGAAGTAAATTTTTATGACATGAAAATTACTCCTGACAAGGGACAAACGAGATTCTAGAAACATCTTTATAAAATGAAACGTGAATATTTCTAACTTAGCAAGAATATAATTTTATTGGTGGGATGTCCGTTTACGTTCGTTTTCATTGAATTCATGTTGAAAGAAAGAAAGAGTAAGCCTCAACATGCATTTCTCGTCGAACCGACACTCCGAAATGTATTCAAGATGCATAACACTTCAATCTACAACAAACGGCAATAGAACCATCATCAAGTAAAGAAAGAATGTGATTTACCGAATGACAAGCGCGTCTCACCCAACAACCAATCACCCCTTCTATCATCTTTCCT
Organism: Anisodus tanguticus; assembly: GCA_034509755.1. Classification (NCBI taxonomy): domain Eukaryota; kingdom Viridiplantae; phylum Streptophyta; class Magnoliopsida; order Solanales; family Solanaceae; genus Anisodus; species Anisodus tanguticus. The sequence goes on along the minus strand of CM067553.1, from coordinate 8,497,438 downwards.
TCTTTTACAATATGTGTAGCACAACATCAACAACATAACCACCATATTCTTCATAATTCCCAGCCTCAAGATAGCTCAAGAACAATTAAAAACAGTCCAACAGCTACAATACTTCAACTATGCTACCCCAACCTTGATCCCCAAATTAGGCTTCTAATCAAGCATATATGTCATACCTTAGCGTAACTGGTAAAATTGTTGTTACGTGATCAGGAGGTCATGGATGGGTTCGATCGAGAAAACAACCTCTTGCAAAAATGCATGGTAAGAATACGTACAATAAATCTTTGTAATCCGGTCCTTCTCCGTAATCTACGTATATTGGGAGCTTAGTACACTGTACTATATATTTTTATTGGTTTGTTTGGCTAATTAATTAATTGGTAAGCGTTGAATTGACCGCATTATCACAGTTGAGAGAACAATGATGGTTAATAATTACATGGTGTAATTATCAAATAATTTCTCAAATTCTTTCTTTTTGCATTTTTAACATTTCTTATATCTTCTACACATGTATTTGTCACACATTAAAATTTATTTATATATTCATCTAAAAAATATTTATTGTTTTATAAGTAGCTTTTATTTAATGAAAAATTATCAAAATAAAGTATGTAATGATACTTGTGAAATCTATCATGCAATAAAAATTATAGTGTAGTTATATTATGACAAATAAATAAATTAGTATAATTATTATATTATATAATTATCAAGCAGTTGTGTAGTAATTTGGAAACAGAACCTAAATATTTGCTGGTAGTCATACCTTAGAGTTAGAAATTTCTTCTAATGGGAATAACTATACCAATATTCTTCCTAGCAATAGCATTGATTGACTTTATATACATGAAGAAGAATAGTCGATTCTTCTTCTAGGAGAGACTTTGGTGAAGTAAACTTTTTGAAAGAAATAATCAGTTCATTATTTTTATTAATAAAAGAGTATATATATCATTTATAATTTTTATAATAGAAAAATTATATTTTTATTCTACTCTCAAAATCTTATTATATTTGTACAATAATTATACAATTATAGTAAGTGTACAACTCTAATTTAATTACAACTAAACTACCTAAAATTGAGCCACTAATCCGTGATATACACGGTATGAATATACAGTGTATACCACGGAAATAGACAGCCCGTTACAACACATTATTTGTCATTCTGCTCGTGATATACACGATGTATATTACGGGTATTTATCACACCCCCGCAATCATAGCGGGCGGTCTTCGTACGCTGAGACTGTCTATAAAATCTTCAAAAAGCACCGATAGAAGTCCCTTGGTAAATATGTCTGCAATTTGATACCTGGAAGGGACATGTAGGATGCGTACTTGTCCACGAGCTACCTTTTCGCGAACAAAATGTGTATATATCTCAATATGTCTACTGCGTTGATGTTGAACCGAATTGCCAGAAAGGTATATAGCACTAACATTATCACAATAAACCAAGGTAGCTTTGTGAACAGGAAAGTGAAGCTCTAAGAGGAGATTACGGAGCCAACATGATTCAGACACCACATTAGCCACCCATCGATACTCGACCTCTGCACTAGAGCGGGATAAGGTAGCTTGTCGTTTGGCAGACCATGAGACCAAGTTATCATCAAGTAATATACAATACCCAGACGTAGATCGTCTGGTGTCCGGACAGCCACCCCAATCAGCATCTGTATACGAGACAAGTGTAGTCGTCGACGATGGATATAAGTGTAAACCGTAGTCAAGTGTCCCCTGAATGTATCGAATAATGCGTTTGAGAGCATTCATGTGCTCAGCCCTGGGATCATGCATAAACAAACACACCTGTTGTACGGCATATGTAATATCCGACATCGTAAAAGTAAGATACTGAAGAGCCCCTGCAAGACTGCGCTAGTGAGTCGGATCCTCGTAAGGTAAGCCAGTCGCAACACCCAGCTTGGGCTTAGTATCGACATGAGTGGAAGTAGACTTGCACGAGAACATGCCAGAACGCTCAATAATCTTAGTTGCATACTTTTGTTGGGATAAGAACAACCCACCTGCATGACGAGTGACAACAATCTCCAAAAAGTAACTCAAGGGCCCCAAGTCTTTTATAGCAAACTCAGAAGTGAGCATGGTCATGATAGACAAGTGCAAAGCATCAGTGGAGGCAGTCAAGATAATATCATCCCCATATAATAAAATATAGGTCAGGGAAGAACCACGATGATATATGAATAATGAATTATCAGATCTGTTGTGCGAAAACCCAATAGACGAAACATAGTCTGCAAATCTCTTATACCAAGCCCGTGGGGCCTGCTTAAGCCCATACAAGGACTTCTTCAACAAACAAACATGATGGGGATATTTGGGGTCTCGAAAACCCAAGGGCTGATGCATATAAACGGTCTCCTTGAGATGACCATGTAAGAAAGCATTCTTCACGTCTAACTAATTAATGGGCCAAGCTTTGGAAAGAGCCAGACTGAGAACAGTGCGAATGGTAGCCGGTTTGACCACCAGACTAAACGTCTCACCACAATCTACGCCAACCTGCTGAGTCTTACCATCACATACAAGACGAGCATTATGCCTCGTAAACGAACCGTCAGAATTATCTTTATGCGTAAAAATCCACATAGACCGAATAATATTAACACCGGAAGGACGGGGTACCAACTCCCACGTCTTATTTGCAATAAGAGCATCATATTCGTCAGTCATAGCCAATTACCAATTCGGGTAATTTAATGCGGACACGGGGTTACGGAGTAGATGTGATTTAAGAATATTAGAATTCAAATTAAAATGTCTTTTTGATTTAAAAATATCCTGTTGACTACGAGTGACCGGTCTGTGACTCGGGGGAGAATTTGGTGGATTTTTGGAAATATCAGGACATGTGACGGACTGGCCAGCAGGCAGTGGGCCTACTGGCCCAACACGGTAACTGGAACTGATGATAGAACCCGAGACTAGACCAGTTTCGGTATTGGTCTGGGCAATTGGCCCAATTACCGAAACTGGGGCTGAAATTAGCCCAATCACTGGACTGGAAATAGTGGACTGTGGCGGTACTGTAGGCCCAGCGGGCAATGGCCCTCTAGTGGATTTTGGGTGCGAGAAAGGTTCGATAAATGGCGGATGATATATGGGGAGACATCGTCATTTAAAAAATTATACGAACTAGGCACGTGACTACTCACTTTAGCAAACGAAAATTGGGATTCATCAAAAATAACATGGCGACTGATGAAGATTTTATTAGAAGATAAATCAAAACATTTGTAACCACGATGATTAGATGGATAACTCAAAAACACACAAGGGGTAGACCGGGCCTGAAGTTTGTTAATTGTGGTGGACGGAAATAGGGGATAACATAAGCACCCAAAGACCCTAAGATGTGAATACGAATGAGTCTTATTATGTAATATTTGAAGGGAGGAAGAATATGTCAAACCTTTGGTAGGAAGAATGTTAAGGAGATAAGTAGTCATTTGTAGAGCATGATGCCAAAAGGAAGGAGGTGCGGAATAATAGACTAATAAAGTTCGGACAATATTATTAATGGTACGAATTTTGTGTTCGGCTTTTTCATTTTGAGAGGACGTATGAGGACAAGAGAAACAAAAATTGATACCATTATTACCACAAAAATCCCGAAACAAACCATTATCATATTCTTTTCCATTATCACATTGAATATTCTTAATTTTCCGTTCGAATTGGATACGGATGAAAGCTCTAAATTTTAAAAAGGTGGAAAAAATGTGAGATTTTTTCGCTAACAGAAAAGTTCATAAAAAATTAAAATAATCATCCAAAAAAGAACATAATAACGATGGCCCAAAGAACTGATAACAAGAGTTGTTCATAAATCGCTATGAATAATATCGAATGACATTAAATTATGAGAATTAGAGTCCACAAACAGCAATCTAACATTTTTTTCTAAAGAATAAGATTGACAAATCGGAATATTACGTGTACCCTTACAAGAAATAAAATTATTTTTATCTAAGGAAGACAAAGTTGACGACCCCTGATGACCTAAACGTGCATGCCACAAGGAAGGACCAAGAGCTGCAAAAGTAGATGTCAAGTCTTGACTCGAGAGACCGGATGTGGGCGTGATAGGATAAAGATCTCCATACTGTCGCACCGCATGAGATGAATCCCCGTCTTGAAATCCTTCACAGAAAACCCAAAAGGATAAAAAAACAACATAAACTGAATTATCAGTGGTGAATTTACGGACATACACCAAATTTTTAATCTTTTTAGGAGCATGAAGGGTATTTTTCAAGACAAGAGGTGGATGGAGAGAGACAAATTTTTATGACCGTAACCGCGAATTGGAATTGAATTTTCATTACCAACAATTATGCCACGATTGTTGCTCAAATTGGAATAATACGAGAGAGTACCTTGGTCAGACGTCATGTGAGTAGTGGCCCGGTGTCCATGTACCAATTTGGGTCTGAGGGATTTAATCTAAGTGTGTGCATCGCGGCTTCAATGTCGGTAGGTGTGGGGCCTGCAGCATGATGGGTCTGTGGAGGCCGAGGCCCAAGCACACTTGATTGCCGCCCCGGCCCAGAATTATTGCGGAAACCTTGGACCAGGTTGTATTGGGCAGAAACAAAGGCTGGGCAGCCCACTGTCCAGGCGCTGGAAATGAAGGCGAATATGGGTTGTTGGGCCACTACCCATTGGCTCAGGCCCACTGCCAAGGGGCCCAGTGGGACGGTGGCCCACTGTTGCCGGGACGGGACCATCTGTTATTATTCTGGCCACCGCCACCACTGCCGGAACCATTGCGTTTGCCCCTGCGATTTTTGCCATTATTTTTTCGATTATTTTTGCCGCCCCTTTGAGAACGGTTTTGGCCCGAATTATCACCAAAATTCTGGGAATTAGAGGAGGATCATGACCACGGGACTTGCACTCGTAGCCGCCTTTTTAGCCAAGCCGACTTCTTCCAAAGTAAGCATGGACCAGGCTTGATAGAACTTTAGGAGAGGATTACTTTGATGAATGAGAGTTCCAATGCCGCTATAAGCCTCGGATAGGCCAGCAACCATCTGGAGAACAAGACGGTCTTCGATAACGGGCGCACCAACATTGCGGAGTTGGTTCGCCAATTCTTTCAACCTTTTGCAGGAAGCTGAAACGTTTGGGAAGTCTTCCATGTTGACGTGGGAGAATTCATGCTCAAGGGTAACAACTCTGGAATTTTGATTATCTTGGAATATGTCACGCAACCTATCCCAAGCAGCCATCGCCATGGCGTCTGGCTCAATAATTGTCTGCAACAGGTCGGTAGAGATAGTGGAGTAAATCCACTGAAGGACGGTGGCATCAAGAGTCATCCATAACTTAGGATCATCCTCGCGTTTAGGCATCTCCGTATCCTCAGGAGCCGCAGGGATTATGTGACGGATGACTTGATGCGAGCGTGAGTGAATTTTGAACAGTTTGGCCCACGTCGCGTATTGGACGTTTTCTATTTCAAGAATAAGAGGGATGTGATTCTTGATGTTAGAAACAACAAGGGCATGGTGAAACGTGTTCTTTGAATTAGACATAACGAAAGAATAAGAGGGATTTGGAAGAGAGAATTTGGGATTGGAAATTGCACGAAAATCGAGGGGAGGAGCTCGGAACCGAAGGAAAATTTTGAGAGAAAAATTTTCAACCTAGACTTCTGATACCATGAAAGAAATAATCTCTTGATTATTTTCATTAATGAAAGAGTATGTATACAATTTACCATTTCCATAATAGAAAAATCCTATTCATATTCTACTCCCAAAATCTTATTCTATTTGTACAATAATTATACAATTATGGTAAGTGTACAACTTTAATTTAATTACAACTAAACTACCTAAAATTGAGTCACTAATCCGTGATATACACGGTATAAATATACTGTGTATACCACGGAAATAGACAGCCCGTTACAACCCATTATTTGTCATTCTGCTTGTGATATACACGGTGTATATTCCGTGTATATCACGGGTATTTATCACTTTTTATTTTTACTTCATCATATACTTTTAAAACGGGTCAATTATTTTTAGCTGAGTCAAAAAAAAAAAGAAAAGGAACAAACTCCTAACAAGAGTTCAATAGGGTAGCAGGAAATATTCCGACAACAAAATAATGCCTACATATATCCTACATTTGCCATATATATATATATATATATATATATAATTCTAAACCTTAATCATATGTTGAAGCAAAATGGTGTTACATTTTGTCCAGTCAGGTGAAAGTGATGTATGATAGTACTAAATAGCCAAATTAAATACAAGCAGAAAAATCGTCAGTAATGTCAAGAAGGGTTAACTAATGATGAATATCATCATTACTTAATATTGTGAATCACAAAAGATCGGTTAGTCAACAAAAGTGGCCAGCTTTCAGATTCCTACAATGCTGAAGTATTCTTTCATTGCTTCAACATGAAGAGATCGGAGCAGTCTCTTTAGGCATCGATTAAGCAGACGTTCTGTTAGGAATCTTACGTTGTCCCTTTTTTTCATCACAAGTGGCTGTTAAAAACTCAATAGAGTAGCCATTGGGAAATGGTGCCTCTGCCTCTGTTTACCACATCACCATGTGTTCCACTTGTATTTCATGTAGAATACAATGGCTTGTGGAGTAGGAGGGTATATTTAGTAGTATGTGTTACTCCGTTAATTTACTTTTACTTATTTATTATTGACTTTACAGTTTATTATTAATTTTGCACATTATTTTAAAAATAATAAATAAAGTGTAAAATTTATTATAATACTCATATTTATTAATATATAATTTAATGGATTTAAAAAATAATTTAAAATGAGTAATTAATACTATGGGTAAAATAGAAAAAAGAAATTATTATTTTTTGATATATAAAAAGTGATAAATAAAAATAAAAATTTATTTTTAGTATAGTGAACAAGTAAAAATGATCAAAATAAAGTTGTCTTTTCTTGAGTATTTGGAAATGATCGGACGTTTACTTGTTATATATGCGCATAGTCCTTGAAAGATAGAATAATTTTCCTTGGTGATTCCTTTCATTATTTGCTCCAAAAAAAGGTGGAATCTCCCACCCCAGGAGCCCCCACACCCCGGTCCGACAGGTCTGTGAAGGAGGTAAATCATGGTGACTCAATTGATTTCAAAGGTTAGACCAGTACCACGCTGCGCACAAGGGGCCCTCCTTTATTTCAAGAAGAAACCCCCACACTGCCGCTGACGGGATTCGATCCTTGGTCTTTGCTCCAAATATTTGATTCCTTTCATTATTCACAATATATATAGCTGTACAAGGTTGATTCCTAATATGGTACGAATCCTAACTTACCTTACAAAGGTTGATTCCTAATACATTAGAATCCTAAGTTACCTTAAATATACATCTATCATAATTACAAAATATACGGAGAATATTCGCTAATACTCCCCCTCAGACGGAGCGGGAGGAGGCCGAATGCTAAGGTGGATCGGAAGTCGGTGGAAGAGCTGTCGCGGTAGTCCCTTTGTGAAATGGTTTGCATACTAATAAGAGGAAGGCACGTGTAAAATTTTGACCGACCACGGCAACCTTCTCTCGCACAAAGTGGATATCCATCTCAATATACTTAGTCCGCTGCAGTTGGACTGGATTATGAGACATATAGATAGCAGATATGTTGTCACAATAGACTATAGACGCCTTGCGTAATGGACACTAGAGCTCCAAAAGAAGATTTCGGAGCCAACAGATCTCAGCGACGACATTAGCAACACCGCGATATTCTGTTTCAGCACTCGAACGGGATAGCGTGGCCTGCAGCTTGGCAGACCATGAGATAAGATTATCTCCAAGAAATACACAGTACCCTGAGGTGGAGCGACGTGTATCGGGGCATCCTGCCCAATCTGCATCCGTGTAGGCTAGCAACTTGGTTGGGGCAAATGTGTATAGATGTAAACCAAAGTCTAGTGTGCCCTTAACATATCTGATAATACGTTTGAGGGCGGCAAAATGGGACTCTCGGGGGTCGTGCATGAACAGACACACCGCCGAACGGCATATGCAATATCGGGGCTAGTGAATGTAAGATATCAAGAAGAGCACCTGCTAGACTCCGATATAGAGTGGGATCAGAAACTGGCGCACCGTCATTGGCACTAAGCTTGGATTTTGAGTCCACCGGAGTTGGCATAATTTTACAATTTGCCATCTTGGCCCTGTACACTATCTCTTCTACATACTTATGCTGACACAGGAACATAGTGGCTGCAGATCTTGTCACCGATATACCCAAAAAATAACTTAGCTTGCCAAGTCAGTCATAGCAAATTCAGTTTTGAGTAGAGCAATGATTTCATTCTTCAACCCGTCAGATGAGGCACTAAGAACAATGTCATCGACATATAATATCAAATATGCAGTGCTGTTACATCGGTGAAAAGTGAAGAGAGATGTATCACACCTACTACATACAAAACCAATATGCAGAAGATACCTGGCGAACCGATCATACCAAGGCTGATGCATGTACACAAATCAGCATGAACAATATCAAATGGAGAAAAAGTAACACTGTTTGATGACATAAAGGGAAGACGAGTATGTTTGCCTAGTGGACAAGAAAAATAGTGTTGGGCAATTTTTCCATTATTACATTGAATACGCTTAGAAGTCCTAATAAAAGTAAAAACTGGGTCTCCGGGGTGTCCGAGTCTGTTGTGCCAAGTTGAGGGAGAGATCGTCGCAATGGATAGAGGTGCTTGCGGTCTGACAACGGAAGATTGAGTGAATGGGTAGAGGTCTCCTACACTATTGCAGCGTTTAAGAATTTTCCCCGTATTGAGTTCCTTCACAGAAAAACCAAAAGGGTCAAATTCGACAGACACAGAATTATTGCTAGTGAATTTTCTGACAGAGATTAAGTTTTTAATGATGTTAGGTGTGTATAGGACGTGGTTTAGGGAGAAAGGTGGGTGTGGATGTTTGGTGTGTGTGCTACCGTAACTTTCAATTGGAATGCGATGACCATTGTCGACAGTAATAAATTGAGGACACTTTGACCGACCTAGTTGAGATAGGTTACCTGACGATCGGGTGAGATGAGATGTGGCTCCGGTGTCCATGTATCAATTGTCGTCGGGCTGTTGAAGGTTCACAGTGGTGTAGGCCTGGCCCAAAGCGATCGGGGGCCGGTTGTTGTCTTCCGCTTTGCGGAGTTGTTGTTGTTGTTGTTCTTTGTCTGCACGCAGCCTGTGTGGCCTGCTCGCTGCTGCGTTGGTTGGCTTCCGCTCGGTGGCTGGGGAAGGGCCGAAGAGGCCGTCGACCACGGATGCCGGAACCGGGCCCCGCATTCTCAGTCGCCGCTGCGCTGTTGCCGTTCCGCTAGTTGTGCCCCCGCCATTGCTTGGTTCCGCTTCGCTTGGCCGGCTCGCTTGGTTGCGTTGGCCCTTTCCGCGGCCCTTGCCTTTGTTGTTGCGACCTCTGCCGCCACGACCTCCGCCAATGGCCTCGTCTTGCTTTGCTGGACTCGCTGCGGTGATGGTTCGCCGCCGGCCGCAGTGTTGTCATCCCATCAACGGCTAAGGCCTTTTGATTGTGTTCCTCTTGTTTAGCACGTCTAGTTTCTTCCAACAATTAGTTGTGAGCGTGCCTTGTTGAAACTTGGAAGAGGGTCGGCTTGTTAAATCATTGTTACGAGTGTGTCATATTCACCTTTTGGTAAACCCGCAACAAGTTGAAACACCATCTTGGTTTCTGAAACACAAGTCCCGACGTTGGATAGTTGATCGGTTATGAGTTTCAGTTGCTTACAATATTCGGACATGTTGTTAAAATTCTCGAGGCGGGTATTATTGAATTGCTCTTCCAAATATACGGTCCGAGTATTTTTATTGTCCTGAAAGATTTCTTCTAGCCGGACCCAAAGTTCACGTGACGTAGCACCTGTTTTAATGATAGTGCACAACAGGTCTTTGGAGATGGTGCCGTAGATCTATTGTTTGACGATGGCGTCAAGACTACACCAGATTGAGTCTGTAACATCGGTGGGACGAGGAACAAATTCGTCAATATGATCGAGCACGTTGTATGCACATGCATGAATGTAGAATAGTTCTATCCACATGGAATATTGACAGTCTTCTTGGTCAAGAATTATAGGGATAAAATTTTTGATGTTGTTAACGGCGAATGGCGAATGAAAAGAAGATACTAAACGTTGAGAGGGGTTGTCAAGTGTGCCAGTGGATGAATCGGAATTTGTGGGGGAAGACATGGTTGCCGCCTGCCGAGGGAAGGGAATTTTCTGGTTTGGCCGAGAAAGGGAGGAAGAAACCAGATTTTTTTTTCCTGTGAAATCAGAAGAAAAATGTTGATTTCGGCCGAGAATGAGGAGGAGAAGGGTTTTAGGTTTTAGGCTCTTGATACCATGAAAGATAGGATAATTTCCCTTGGGGATTCCTTTTATTATTCACAATATATATAGTTGTACAAGGTTGATTCCTAATAAAGTACGAATCCTAACTTACCTTACAAAAGTTGATTGCTAATACAATTAGAATCCAAAGTTACCTTAAATATACATCTATCATAATTACAAAATATACGGAGAATATTCTGAGAATATTCGCTAATCGTCCTCTTGAGTATTGAAAATTTATTGTATATTTTTTCTTCTCTTATTTTCCAACTGTTTCTTTTTAAAAGTGTATTACTGTAGTTATCTCTTGAAGTAGTAATATTTTTCTATCACATTTAAGAAATCAAAGAAGAAAAATCAAGAAAAGGGACCGTGAGAATTGAACTGGTGATTATGTATGAAACTTTTCACGGATAATTACTGAATTATAAGCTTTGATAATTGCATGGTAGCCTTTTTTATGGAATAAAATGAATATCTTTACGGGTGTTCAATTTATTTGACATAATTTGATTTGGTATAAAATTTAGGGGAAAATGCAGATTTTCATAAATATGCAATCTCAAAATTAGTGTGTAGTTATAAGACTTTTGAAATTTGTGAGAAAAAAATCTTTTTTATCTCTTTGAACTAAAAGAAATTGAGAGATGACAAAATAGATGCGTTTTAATTTCCTCCAACTCCATTAAATACTGCAATGGAGTTCCCGCCCCACTGCAAGTCACATAAGCCAATTCAACGAGAAACTAGAAATGAACCGCATCGCAATTATAAGATAGAATAATTTCTCTTAGAGATTCCTTTCATTATTCACAATATATATAGTTGTACAAAGGTTGATTCCTAATACAGTACGAATTCTAACTTACCTTACAAAGGTTGATTCCTAATACAATTAGAATCCTAAGTTACCTTAAATATACATCTATCATAATTATAAAATATACGGAGAATATTCTGAGAATACTCCCCCTCAGACGGAGCGGGAGGAGGCCGAACGCTAAGGCTGGATCGGAAGTCGGTGAAGAGTTGTCGCGGTAGTCCCTTTGTGAAGATGTCTGCATACTGATAAGAGGAAGGCAAGTGTAATATCTTGACCTGACCACAGACAACCTTCTCTCGCACAAAGTGGATATCCATCTCAATATGCTTAGTCCGCTGATGTTGGACCGAATTATGAGACATATAGATGGCAGATATGTTGTCACAGTAGACTATAGACGCCTTGCAGAGTGGACACTGGAGCTCCAAAAGAAGATTTCGGAGCCAATAGAGCTCAGCAACTACATTAGCAACACCGCGATATTCTGCTTCAGCACTCGAACGGGATAGTGCGGCCTGCCGCTTGGCGGACCATGAGATAAGATTATCCCCAATAAATACACAATACCCTGAGGTGGAGCGACGTGTGTCGGGGCATCCTGCCCAATCTGCATCCGTGTAGGCAAGTAGCTTCGTTGGGGCAGAGGGTATAGATGTAATCCAAAGTCTAGTGTACCCTTAACGTATCTGATAATACATTTGAGGGCAGCAAAATGGGACTCTCGGGAGTCGTGCATGAACAGTCACACCTGCTGAACGGCATATGCAATATCAGGCCTAGTGAATGTAAGATACTGAAGAGCACCTGCTAGACTCCGATATAGAGTGGGATCAGAAACCGGCGTACCGTCATTGGCACTAAACTTGGATTTTGAGTCCACCGGAGTTGGCATAATTTTACAATTTGCCATCTTGGCCTTGTACACTATCTCTTCTGCATACTTACGCTGACACCGGAACATAGTGGCTGCAGATCTGGTCACCAATATACCCAAAAAAATAACTTAGCTTGCCCAAGTCAGTCATAGCAAATTCAGTTTTGAGTAGAGCAATGATTTCATTCTTCAAACCGTCAGATGAGGCAGTAAGAACAATATCATCGACATATAATAGCAAATATGCAGTGCTGCTACCTCGGTGAAAAGTGAAGAGAGAGTTATCACACCTGCTACATATAAAACCAATCTGCAGAAGATACCTGGCAAAACGATCATACCAAGCGCGGGGTGTCTGTTTCAATCCATACAGTGATTTCCTGAGATGACATACAAACTGCGGAACTACCGGATGAACAAAGCCAGGGGGCTGATACATGTATACAGTTTCTTTCAAATCCCCATGAAGAAATGCATTCTTGACATCTAACTGATGAATCGGCCAATGCATGCCCATAGCAATACTGAGAACAGTTCGAATATTGGCCGGTTTAACAACCGGACTGAATGTCTCACCACAATCAATACCCTCATGCTGATTAGTGTCATTTGCAACTAGTTTTGCCTTATACCTCTCTAAGTCACCACTGTCTCTGAACTTGTGACGAAATAGCCACATACACCGGATAACATTCACACCGGTTGGTCTAGGTACCAAATCCCAAGTGTTCTGCTTGGTTAAAGCGTTAAACTCCTCGCACATGGCCGCATTCCAATTAGGGTCCATTTTAGCTAGTTTTGGATTCTTTGGAATGGGTGATAAGGTTTGTGTGGAGAGATTGAAGTGAACTTTGGGTTTGAAGATCTCGTGTTGTGCACGAGTCTCCATGCGGTGAGAGGGCCGCAGTGGGAGGTCGGGACTGGAAGACTACAGGCTGCGAGACTGGTTGTTGGACTGGGAGGCAGCATGGCTGCGGGACTGGTTGCTGGATTGAGGGGCAGCAGTGTCACTGGAGGTGCAGGAGACTCGATTGGAGGCAGTATGAGTGGTGTAGGAGACTCGATAGGGTGCAGCAGGGGTGGTGATTGGGTATTTGACCGAGAGCAGGGAGTTGGAGTGGGTGGCAGCATTGTTGTTGGGGGGTCAGACGACACTGCTGAAGACAACAGTGGTGTTATCGACCGAGAGCAGTTGGCTGGAGGCAGCAGTGGTGAGGACGGGGCTGTCGGAACAGTGGGCTACTGTTGGTATAGATTTTGGATGACCGGGGACATACTTGGTTCATCGAGAAAGAAGTAACCGTTGGTCTAAAATTTCTGGAGATTTGAATAAGGAAAGGTTGTCTCGTCAAAGGTGACGTGATGGGAGATGATGATTTTGCGAGTACTAATGTCATAGCACAAGTAGCCCCGATGATTAGGAGATAGACCAAGAAAGACACATGGCAGAGTGCGAGGGATAAGTTTGTGAGGTGCAGTGGAGGCTATGTTGGGGTAGCATAAGCATTCAAAAATACGTAGGTGATCATATGATGGTAGCCTACGGTATAAGATTTCGGTAGGGGTCTTATTTTGGAGTGTGCTAGTTGGTAAAATATTAAGAAGGGATTCTACCATTTTGACAGCATAGACCCAAAAAGGCGGTGGTAGACATGCATGAAACAGAAGGGTGTGAACCATGTTATTGATGGTACGTATAATTCGTTCAGCCTTTCCGTTTTGGGAAGAAGTATAGGGACAAGAAAAATGGGAAACCATGCCTTATTTAGAACAGAAATTGTGAAATGACGAGTTATTAAATTCACGTACATTATCACATTGGAATGATTTGATAGATTTTTCAAATTGTGTTTTAATGAATTTTTGAAACTCGAGGAATTTTGCAAAAACTTCATATTTGAATTTCAGTGGGTAAATTCAGACAAAATGTGAAAAATCATCCAAGAATACTAGATAAAATTTGTGACCCAAAGAGCTAACAATCGGATATGTCCACAAATCAGCATGAACAATATCAAAGGGAGAAAAAGAAACACTGTTTGATGACATAAATAGAAGACGAGTATGTTTGCCTAGTGGGCAAGAAAACAGTGTTGGGCAATTTTCCCATTATTACATTTAATACGCTTAGAAGTCCAAAGAAAAGAAAAAACTAGGTCTCCGGGGTGTCCGAGTCTGTTGTGCCAAGTTGAGGGAGAGATCGCCGCAAGGGATAAAGGTGTTTGCGGTCTGACAGCGGAAGATTGAGTGAATGGGTAGAGGTCTCCCACACTATTTCAGCGTGTAAGAATTTTCCCCGTATTGAGTTCCTTCACAGAAAAATCAAAAGGGTCAAATTCGACAGACACAGAATTATTGCTAGTGAATTTTCTAACAGAGATTAAGTTTTTAATGATGTTAGGGGTGTATAGGACGTGGTTGAGGGAGAAAGGCGGGTGTGGATGTTTGGTGTGTGTGTTACCGTAACCTCCAATTGGAATGCGATGACCATTGCCGCCAGTAATAAATTGAGGACACTTTAACCGACGTATGTGTGATAAGTTACTTGACGACCGTGTGAGGTGAGATGTGGCTCCAGTGTCCATGCACCAATTTTCGTCGGGCTGTTGAAGGTTCACGGTGTTGTAGGCCTGGCCCAAATCATTGGGGGCCAGCCGCCGGGTTGTCTTCGCTCGGCTGGATCGTGACCTGTACGAGATGGGCCTACACAACCGCCGGTGTGCCTACCTGGTGGTTGGAGACGAGCCCAGTATGCCTGTCGACCAAGGCTGTTGGAACTAGGCCCTTGCAGTTGGGTATGGGCTGGTAGGCGAGGCCCAGTTCTGCTGGTTTGGCCATGCCGGTTGCTGCTGTCCAGTCCACTGGAAATAGATTGGATTGGTGTCTTGGGGTTGCTGCTGTCCAGCCTACTGGTTGCATTGACCCTTGCCTTTGTTGTTGCGACCTCTGTCGCCACGACCTCCGCCGCTGGGTTGCTGCTGCTGGTGGGCCTACGGTGGTGGCGGGTTGGTGTTGGTTGCCGGTGATGCCATCCCATCAACGGCTAACGCCTTTTGATTATGTTCCTCTTATTTGGCACGACGGGTTTTTTCCAACAATATTTGCGACCGTGCCTTGGTGAAATTTGGTAGTGGGTCGGCCTGTTGAATCATTGTTGCAAGAGTATCGTATTCACCTTTCGGTAAACCCGCAACTAATTGGAGTACCATCTTGGTTTCAAAAATAGATGTCCCGACGTTGAAAAGTTGATCGGCTATGAGTTTTAGTTGTTTGCAATATTTGAACATATTGTTGAAATTCTCGAGGCGCGTATTGTTGAATTGCTCCTCCAAATACCCGCCTCGAGTATTTTTGTTGTCCTGAAAGATTTCTTCCAACCATACCCAAAGGTCACGTGCCGTGGCACCTGTTTTCATGATAGTACACAACAAGTCTTTTGAGATGGTGCTGTTTATCCACTGTTTGACGATGGCGTCAAGGCGACGCCATGTTGATTCGGCAATATCGGTGGGACGAGGAACATAGTCATCAATATGGTTGAACACGTTGTACGCACATGCATGAATATAGAATAGTTTTGTCCACATGGAATATTGACAGTCTTCTTGGTCAAGAATTATAGGGATAGAATTCTTGATATTTGTGAGGGCGAACGCCGGGTGAAAAGAAGACGATGAACGTTGAGAGGGGTTGTCAAAAGTGCCAGTGGAGGAACCGAAATTTGTGGGGGAAGACATGGTAGCTGCCTTGATGCTGTTTCGGCCGAGGGAAAAAAGAAAAAAATTTATGTTCTGGCCGAGAAAGAGAAAGAGAAGGGAGAAGAGTTGGGTTTAGGTTTTAGGCTCTTGATACCATGTAAGATAGAATAATTTCCCTTAGGGATTCCTTTCATTATTCACAATATATATATTTGTACAAAGATTGATTTCTAATACAGTACGAATCCTAACTTACCTTACAAAGGTTGATTCCTAATACAATTAGAATCTTAAGTTACCTTAAATATACATCTATCATAATTACAAAATATACGGAGAATATTCGTAGAATATTCGCTAATAGCAATGACTAAGACTCATATTAGAGGAGTATCGATTGTGAGACGTGAGCTAACACTCATATGCAACGGCAAAAATATTCGCCACGGGCCACCAACCACTTGAATCACTGATCTTAAGTATGCCAAACTATATTTGTGATTAGAAAAAAAAAAATCATCAAAAAATATAAAAATGCATTAATTTTTTAATGAACTAATGAAGAAATAACGTCAAATAAAATATCACACAGAGCGTTCAAATTACAACAATGACCTTACAGTGCAACGAAATCTGATCATGTTGAAGAAAGAGTTCCACATCTTTAAGGGATGTCACTGTTAGATCACAATGATAATACTATCTTTGGGAATAATGTTGTCCAATGAACTAGTTTGTACTCTTTTATTTCTTTCCTTGCTATAGAAAGGAAGAAAAGTAGCCCGGGTCACAGATGACTTGGTAAGTGTCAAGGTGATTGGGGTACAATCACTCCGATGTCGCGGATTCGAATTCGTGTGCTGACAATCTTTGCTGAAATTGTTGGAAATTAGCCTTTGGCGGGGAGATGCGTCCACCCATCTTTGATGAATTAAACACTTGTGTTCCGCAAGTTGGAGACCTTGTCTCTTCGCACATGCATGATCTACGAAGTGAGTAGATGACCGTAGGGCCAAGAATCGTCTAATTTCGTTGAGAAATGAAAGAGATATTGGTCCACGAAGTAAGGTGTTTGAGACATGGAAATGTGGTGTGGGACAAATCTACCACATCGGTGGGAATAGGAAGAATTGCTCTCTATATAAGTCTCTAATTGGTAAAGGGTTTGGGACTCCAAGGGGTATCCCATGTGTTTAAAGGAGGGAATACCTAGATGTGCTTGGGTTCAAGGCTAAGCCCACACGCGCGCCGCCGCCGCCCGCCCGTCCGGTTCCGAGTTCCGGGTTCACGGGTTCACGGGTCGTGGGCCTGTCTGATATTATCTTTTTGGACCAGAGAACTCTGCCAGATGTACAGTTTGATCCCTGAAGTTTCATATGTACAGTTTGGACCAGAATTCTTTCATATGTACAGTTTGGTCCCTAAAGTTTCAATATTTACAGTTTGGTCCCCAGAATTTCTGGAGACTTTTTCTGTAAATATTGGACTGCGTTTTGGAGCATAAAACAGCCATTATTTGGCTGATTAATTCCTCCATTAACAGCCCATTACTTGGGCAGTGAGCAGCCTCTTTCAATGGCCTTAATAGCCATTACTTGGTTGTTTTAATGGCTTCCTTTAAGGGCCATTACAGCCTTGTTTATGGCTGTTGGACAGCCCCTCCTCTTGCTATATATTGAGCTTCACTTGGCCAAAAAAAAGAAGAAGCAAGAAACAGGCAGAAACATAGACGAAAATACGGTGCAAAACTGTTCGAAAAACGATCACGAAAATAGCTCAAAACGGTGAGCAAATTGTGACGAAAATCATGAGCAAACCCACACATATACACAAGATATACACTACATAGACACACTATATACACAGAGACAAAAGAGAAGAGTATTGAGAAACTCTTCCTTCCTATTCCATATCTTCAGCAAGTCGAGTCATATTTGTTTTCTTCGTCAGGCTCAACCTATTGGCTTTGTAGTGTTGAGATTAAAGTGTTGTTTTATCTTGGGAGACTATAGCCCGCTAACGTAAAAGCATATATACGGGGCAATCTTGTCTTAAGGATAGAGGGCTATCCTCGACTCAACACACAACATTGTAACCATCCGATTTAGTTGTTTCTAGATTTCGGGTTATCAAGATTCAAGGCACAACAAACTTGCGTAGTTCTCAACATTGGCTTTGCAAGGTGATCAAGATTCAAGACACAACACACATGCGGCGAGTTTTGAAGATTGACCATTTATTTCTCATTTCGAACATTTGTAATAGTTATTACTTCCGTCTTGCTCTATAAAGTACCATAGAAAACCAACAACTTAAGACAAGATTGTATTGTAATACTATTAGTGTTCGAAAGATGTTGGTCAAAAATTGTGTGACCAAATCTGGATATGGCAATGGTTTTCTGATAGAAGGGAGTGATGATGATGAACGTATTCATGGTGTCACCGCTACCAAGACTGGTGGGAACAAGCGCTCTCGAGAGCCTGAGGATGTCAACTGAGACAAGAGGAGAAGACTGAAGATGTACTTCTATCTTGCACAGGAAGGCCGTATCTATCCCAGACAAAAGATCCGAATAATGGTAAGAAGGAACTGGACACTCAGTTTGATGAAGTGACTGAAGTGAGCCAGAATCCGAAATTGGAATAAGTAGTTTTTCTTACTTGTTAAGAATAAAGATTAAATGATGTCTGATTAAAAATGGATTAAAGTAAGGAGGAATATGAAAATAATTTATATTCCTTACGCTTTAAAATCAGAAGTTTAATCTTATCTTCTTTCCCGTTTAAAGATTGGATTGTAAATGACTTAAAAAGATCCGTTCTTTTAAGTGTAATTGTTAAAGTGTGTAAAGTACGTTCGCACATACGATGGAGAAAGATCCACTAACTGTGCGAAAACTGTTACCAATTTTAAGTAAGCGCCAAGAATTATCTGGGCACCAATCTTAACAGAAGGAGTCTAAAAGCTAAAGACGTTAAACCTGTCATACTTGGCAGAAGATCCTTCATAGGATGATATTGGACACTCAGTCATAAAAAGCCTCCGGGCGACTGGAGTGGGCCAAAATTCCTTTGATATGATGATATTGGACATTCAGTCATACAAAGCCTCGGGGCGACTGGAGTGGGGCCAGAATTCATTTCATAGGAAAATTAATGGACACCTAGTGTGGTGGGCCAGAGTTTCCAGGTCTTAATGATCTGAAGGCCTAAAGAAAGGCAGTAAAGAAATTAGACACTCAGTCTGCTAAAGCAACTGGAGTGGGCCAGAGTATCTAGATCATATATGATCCGGTTACGCCCTAACCACGGGCAAGAGGTTGTTCATGTGAAGCAACGCCACCTCTAGAATCAAAGGGGCTGGAGAGGTTGTCCTCAATAGGACTTCAAGGAATGGATCACTCTAAAAAGAGGTGATACATGTTCCCAAACTTGGTTTAAGGGACGCCGTTGGTCAATTTGGTTTGAGACTAGTCCAACAGGTCTATAATAACTAAGAATGGTACAGTATGTCTGTAGCCAAATGAATGATATATTTGTAATCCGTGCATCTATGCCATCATAGATTAAGACACGTTAAATAGCAAGCCATTCAAAAGCTAACGATGTTGAGATTGTTGCCTTCTGTCGAAATAAACCCTCAAAATAAATGTGAGGTAGATGAAGAGGCAAAATCACCTTTCCAAATTCCGTCAAGGGAATAGCGAAAGAAGCACCGCTCCTCTAGAACTTAGTCACATCTAATTGGGTGATTTGAAGTTTATACAAAATAGAGGGGGGAGACAAGTACGTTGTGATCTTCATTAATGATGGTACAACGTATGGAATCCTTTGTTTGTTGAAAAGCAAAGATGAAGTTGTTGAAGCGGATAAGCGCTACAAAGCTGAAGTTGAAAATCAACTATGCCTATGGATTGCAAAATTCGTAGCAATAGAGGGGGTGAATGTGAAGCATCGTTCATTAAACGACTGTTCATTTCTCACTTCTGTCCAACGGTGTTAGCCAAGCGCAAAGTCGTACGCCCAAATTATGTGGGGTGGCTTGGTAAAAGTTGGAATACTGAAACATGTCAAGTTGTACCTAAGACTGTAGATTGCATATCTACTGGATCTGCAAATAACAATAGTGTTGATCACCTCTTGGTGTCAAAGAATGCTGAACTCTTTGAAGATAGCTTTCCTTGAAAAAGGAAAAAGGAGTAATTGCTCAAGGTTAACAAGAACCCGCGAGGGCCTGACTGTCCGGAGCTAGACGTTCCGTATCTACAGGACTCGAAAGTTACTAGCTATCCGGAACTTAATATTCCGATCTGCGAACTCGGGGATTCTAGATGTTGAACCGAGACGGAGCAAAGAAGGGGACAAAGACTTGTTCCCGGTCCTTCTAGCGTGTATGGTTGAGAATGAACCATGGACAATTAACAAATAATTGTCATCTCCAAAAGCGCTGCTTTGGAAAGAAGCTACAAAGAGAGAAATAGATTTCCTCATAAAGAATCATACTTGAGTAATGGTTGATCTTCCTCCGGGAAAAGAACCTTTGGGTTGTGAAAAAGGATACTCAAAAGTAAGTACAAAGTAGATGGATCTACTTACGAGTTCAAAGCCTCGGCTACTTGTACAAGTGCTCCCCTGTGAGTAGCTTAACATCTTGGGCCATTGCAGTCTTGCGTGGCATGGATGTTGAAACAACCTTCCTAACTGGAGAGTTGGAAGAAGAGGATCAGAGTTGGTTTGCTGGACTGTTGGGCTTCTTCCCGAACTTTCATTTTGGTCCTTGAAATGTTTACATTTTGGTCCTGAAAGTTTCAGATAAAACAGAAACAATGAATCTAACCACAGAAACATTGACTCTGAAGTTAGAAAGCCAACAGTTGGAAAACCAACAGTCTGAAAGTAAAAGTCATATTGAAACAAAGTCTCGATATGAAAGATATGGGTATCACAGATGACATCTTAGGAATTGGATTTCTAAGACATCTAACGGACTGGTCGATAGTAGACAGTCTCGTTGAAGCCACCAATGGATATGAATCATAGAAATGATTGGAATCATGGTGCTCACATAGACAAAGAGCGATATGCACAGGTCATGTGTAGTTCAATGTATTGTACACACTACAACCGACCTGGTATCGTCCTACAAACAGATCAGTTGAACTAAGATTCACTGATGATCTTAATACATGATCAATAGAAGGCGTTAAGTCGATATGACGATATCCGAATTATTCGCTTATCTACGATTATAGTATTCGGATGTCCGGCGGTTCGGGAGAACACGGTGATGCAACCGGACATCGATCGAAGAACACCAAAGCCACAAGCAAATGTGTATGGTGGGTCTTGGAAATTCCTCTAAGCAAACTTGCATCGGCCGATTCATGATGGAATCGGAGCTTATCGCTTTATACAAAGCATGAAAGAAGTTGAGTAACTTCACGGCTCCTTAGAGGACGTCCCTTATTGGGAGATACCCGTGTCTTCAGCAGTTATACATCGTGGCTAGCCGGTCGGCTTCGGGAAGGACACGAGATGACGGCGTCTAGACATATCTTTTAGGATCTATCGGAGACATAAGACCGTATGGCGAGTTGATCATCACGGGTGTCACATCCTTGTTTACTAACTAAGGGACTACCGGAGATCAAGTGTTACTGTTTAGGGGAATTGGCTTAAAACCCAAACAATACGAACCTTTGCGGTGGAAACCCAACCATACCGATTGGAGATCCCAAGAATTTGGTTCAATGGGAAAACTAAGCGGCAAAAGGTTCGGTTGAGCGCTTCGGTGGAAGCAAGAAGCACTTCGGATGATGATTTTCGTACGGAAACATGAATCCAAAGTCGTTCCCGCGATAGACATTAAAGTCTTCGCTCGCATGGTGGGTAAAGGTTAAGCTTCCAAAACTTTTTAAAAGATCCTCAAACGGTTGAGGTTAAAGTTGTGGAACTTTTAATGATTCCTAACACTTGTGAAGTGGGGTATAACGGGATGCCTTGTAGGAGATCACCTATTTAAGTGCGAGGATGGCCGACTCAAATGAACGCACTTAAGAATCCAAGTGTGTCCATGGCCACAACGGACGTAAACGTAAGAAGGAAAATGAATAAGAAGAGTTATTGTGTTGATATCGTTGTCTTGGCTTACACTAAACACTGACGGTTCAAGACATCACGTTCACCGCGCAGTAAGTAAGTCCGATGGTATTCAACTAGGGAAGGTTCAAAGCGTAAGCTACCTCTCCTGATGCAATATCTTTTCGCTGAAAGATTGCTGAAATGTAGGCACCTTGTGCGTGCGCCACAATCTCTCTTTCATAGAAGGGATTGTTGGAAATTAGCCTTTGGCGGGGAGATGCGTCCACCCATCTTTGATGAATTAAACACTTGTGTTCCGCATGTTGGAGACCTTGTCTCTTCGCACATGCATGATATACGAAGTGAGTAGATGACCGTAGGGCCAAGAATCGTCTAATTTCGTTGAGAAATGAAAGAGATATTGATCCACGAAGTAAGGTGTTTGAGACATGGAAATGTGGTGTGGGACAAATCTACCACATCGGTGGGAATAGGAAGAATTGCTCTCTATATAAGTCTCTAATTGGTAAAGGGTTTGGGACCCCAAGGGGTATCTCATGTGTTTAAAGGAGGGAAGACCTAGATGTGCTTGGGTTCAAGGCTAAGCCCACACGCGCGCCGCTGCCGCCCGCCCGTCCCGTCCGGTTCCGAGTTCCGGGTTCTCGGGTTCTCGGGTTCTCGGGTTCACGGGCTCACGGGTTCACGGGTCGTGGGCTGTGGGCCTGTCTGATATTATTTTTTTGGACCAGAGAACTCTGGCAGATGTACAGTTTGATCCCTGAAGTTTCATATGTACGTTTGGACCCGAATTCTTTCATATGTACGATTTGGTCCTCGAAGTTTCAATATTTACAGTTTGGTCCCAAATTTCGGAGACTTTTTCTCGTAAATATTGGACTGCGTTTTGGAGCATTAAACAGCCATTATTTGGCTGATTAATTCCTCCATTAATGACCCATTACTTGGGCGATGAGGAGTGCCTCTTTCAATGGCCTTAATAGCCATTACTTGGGTCGTTTTAATGGCCTCCTTTAAGGGCCATTACAGCCTTGTTTGTGGCTGTTGGACAGCCCCTCCTCTTGCTATATATTGAGCTTCACTTGGCTGAAAAAAAAAAGAAGCAAGAAAAAAAAGAAACATAGACGAAAATACAAAGTGCAAAACTGTTCGAAAAACGATCACGAAAATAGCTCAAAACAAAGTGAGCAAATTGTGACGAAAATCGATGAGCAAACCCACACATATACACAAGATATACACTACAGAGACACACTATATACACAGAGACAAAAGAGAAGAGTATTGAGAAACTCTTCCTTCCTATTCCATATCTTGACAAGTCGAGTCATATTTGTTTTCTTCGCCAGGCTCAACCTATTGGCTTTGTAGTGTTGAGATTAAAGTGTTGTTTTATCTTGGGAGACTATAGCCCGCTAACATAAAAGCATATATACGGGGCAATCTTGTCTTAAGGATAGAGGGCTATCCTCGACTCAACACACAACGTTGTAACCATCCAAATTTAGTTGTTTCTAGATTTCAGGTTATCAAGATTCAAGGCACAACAAACGTGCGGCAGTTCTCAACATTGGCTTTGCAAGGTGATCAAGATTCAAGACACAACACACATGCGGCAGTTTTGAAGATTGACCATTTATTTCTCATTTCGAACATTTGTAATAGTTATTACTTCCCGTACTGCTCTATAAAGTACCATAGAATACCAACAGAAATATTGCAAGGGATGTTGCTGGGTTCGTGTCCCGTTGGTCCTCTCCCTTGCAAGGCTGCCACTTGCGCATATCTCTCGATTTACATCCCACCTGGCCAAAAAACCTCTGATACAGATAAGGGAATTTCGCCTTCGGGACTTTCCCCTTCACAAAGAAAGGAAGAAAAGTAACAAAACAAAAAACCTACTATAGCTACTGACTAATCGATTACTGTATTACTTTTTTCGATAATAAAGCTCTCCATATCACTTTGAAATTTTAGTACTAGAATCAAACAAGATAGAATTGAAAGTGCTTTAAATCTACGCAAAAAGAGAACTGATATACGGCCTAAGCCAACTTGTTTGCTTATTTTTGGTTCAACTTTAGACAAGTTTTCCTTAAATCTTCACAACATTAAAAATAATCTTAAGCTTTATATATAGTACTTAACTTTTCTTTTTACCGACTTCCAGTGAGCAAGAGGTCGATAGATGTCACAAAAGCTCACATGACCGACCATCAAAATTTATGCTTACCTAAATGTTCACGTATGTCACCCACATCACCTAAACCTAAATATGCACGCACGAAAGCTCACAATTTTTTTTTTTGCATGCATAACCAAACAAAGTACTGGCGGACAGTATATTTAAAGAGTGAATGATTATCTCTTAGCCTTGAAAATAACTTTTTCAGATCTTTTTCTTATACTTAAAAAATGAAGATCTATTATTAGATTGTCATAAAACTAAAAAAAAATTGTAAAAGATTAAAAGACCATTTCTCCCCATATTTAAGGCCATCCTTGGTTAAACTCGCTCGCTTTAATTAGCCGTTTGAACATGATTTGAAATCATAAAATGAAATCATGATAATTTGAAAGTGAAGTTTTATTTGAACATGAAATTTGAATTTCTTAAGTTGTATTTTTCTCTTATAGATATAAAAATTCACAAGTTGTGAAAATTATCAAAAAAATTCCAATTCTTATATAATCTTATCAAATGAGCAAGTCATAGTTCATTATAAAATTAATACGCTACTAGAAGGCCTTTCTAAAAAATAAAACATCAATTGATCAAACTTTAGTTCAATAAAATGAAAAATTGAACATGAGTTGTAGTGTAACGACTCTTTA
Source organism: Anisodus tanguticus (assembly GCA_034509755.1). NCBI lineage: Eukaryota > Viridiplantae > Streptophyta > Magnoliopsida > Solanales > Solanaceae > Anisodus > Anisodus tanguticus. The sequence goes on along the minus strand of CM067553.1, from coordinate 8,472,674 downwards.
AAATAATCATTTCACATGATTGATAATAGTAAATTTGTCATAAATACACTATCAACTTGTAGATATTTTAATAGTTGATATAAATGATTGATATAAATGATTGATAAACATGATTGGTAAACATATCTACCAACTCGTGAATCTTTTTTTCTTTTACAAAATATAAATTTATGAGTCAACTTTTACATTTTAAAAAATTAAAATCATGATTTAAAATCCCAAATCATACATTTTTGAATGTCAAACGCCTACTTACTATCTTCATACTTGCTACGTCGAACTATATATCAACTATGGTATTATTTTGCTGGGTGTAGTATGTGTTAGCGTTGGATCAATTTTGTAAACTTTTTTTAAAGATCTTTCTATAGCTATATGTAAGTTTTTAAACTGAACTAGACAACTACCCTTTTGTGACTTTATTCACGTCTGTACTAACACTTACATTAAGACACAATATTTCAATAATTTGAATAAAACGAAATCTTGTTACCGATTTACTTTATTTTGATTTGATTCTGATTAACAATGTAGAGTTCAAACAATATTGTTTATAAGGATGTCTATGTTCTTTTAAGATCAATTAACAATAAAGTGTGTAACATTTGCAGTGTTTAATTTCTTAAACTTGTTTTAGATTTGTGCTTAATCAACACCAGTTACTACTTATTCTTTCACTTGCATATCCCAATCCCATTACATGAAAACATTTCAAAAAAATATTACACACGCAATCATATTCATAGCCCGCCGCAAAGTTCACATAATCCTATTTTCACTTAAAAAACAAGAAATAATTAATTAAGGATAAGATTCAAGGCTTGCCAACAATTCTACCCTCTTGATTCAACGCGCCACCACTCTGCCTCCCATCCACCGCCGCCCTTACAGCGGCGGCAGCCACCGCTGGATGCTGCATTTGCTGTTGCATAACACCTGGCGGCGCAGTATAATAAACCTGTCTCCCTACACTATCATACCCAACTTGTGTATATGTTTGCTCCGCCGGCGCGTGTGGCCGCACCATCCCCATATTTTCCGACGTGTAAGTTCCTCCCATCTTTTGTTGTTGAATTGTTGGTTGTGGAGGAACCCCGCCGTACACCGGATGTTCCCGGAAAACCTCCGGTAACACGCGCTGCATGCCGTAATAAGCCTGACCACCCAATTGGCTAGTCACCGGTCGTATACCCGCCTGAGTTTGATAAACTCCGGCGGTTGTTTGAACTATATATACAGGCTGTTGATCAGTTTGGACTGCTGTTGCAGGGTATGGTCCACTTGTCATTTGACGTTCCGGCCAGAAGGTTCCCGGGTTTGTTACCGGCGGCGGCGGAGCTTTTTGCTGATAGTATTCTCCGGGATACATTCTAGGAATAGATTCCTCTATCTTTCTGTTATACATAGATTGTTCTTGATTAGAAATATGTTGCTGCAACCTTTGCATTTCATGAATTTGTCTCTGATAATCCGACGCCGGCGAGATTACAGTATCTCCGATGATATGCCGATCCTCCGACCCAGTATCAGAACCTGCAGTATGAAAATCCTTAGCAAAAACCTCTGGCACCGGTGGTGGCGGAGTTGGGTCTTGCAACTTCACCGGTACTGGAGGTTGTTGAACTTGTTGTCCTTTATCCAAACCAAACAGAAAATCAGGATTATTTAGATGCACAGGCACAGCCGTGACAGCTGTGGGTGAATTACTCACATCCAAATTCTGTAACTGAACAGAATTCAAAGCATCAACAAACCACTGACTCTCCGTTTTCGAGTCACTAGAACCAAAAGTACTCGTCGCCGGAGTACTCAACGGAAACAAAAAAAGCCGGAGTCTAGCCGGTTTAGCTGAACCACGATAAAGCCGGTCATATTCAAGCATCATATGCTCCAAATCCTCTTCATTCGTTACTGATATTAAAGCATCAAGGTCCTCACCAGGTAACTGATACTTAAAGCAAATATCACAATCGGAGATAGAAGAGAGTTTACTTACAAGATTTGAAAATCTGATATTACGATCAACGGACAGGATTTTAGTTTCACCGCCCACGTAGGCGAGTTGGTTATCGTGGGGTCTAGGGTGAATTTTTCCACCATAGCTACACATGAATTTGACTTTGTAGTTTGGTTGATCATCCCATGAAGCGTTTTCACAGTCAATTTCACGGGAACGTGGGGATGAATTTACTGAATCTGGGTATGAAGAATAATTAGAGTAGTTCTCCATGGATTTTGATTTATTATTTTGAGATATTTTTGTACTGCTATAAAGAAATGGAAGAATTTTGAGAAGCCATGAGAGCTTGAAGCAGCAGAGGTTTAAGGTGGAAAAAAAGGGCAGAGACATTTCACTGAGTTGAGGTGTTCAGGTGGGTCCCAAAAGTGGGGACATGTTATTTGAGGTGGGTCCATGTGTATTTTTTGTTTGGATGGAATAACTAATAAGAACGCAGCTGTGTTGCTGAGGCGTGAAAGAAAGACTCTGTCTCCCTCCGTAAAAAAATTAAAAAATTATTTAAATCACACAAATATATATAATTTAAAATTTAAGTTTTTTAAAATTCGTACTAAATCAAATTAAAATAATCTTTTTAATACGGATAAAATAATATCTAAAATTAAGTTGAAAAATTGAAGTTACTTTTAAATATGTATTTTATTTGTAAAAAAGTACGCTTTTTTCAAATATGAAATGGCAGTCTCACTTCAGTCTTTCAACACTTGGTACACTCTCTAAAGAGTCGAGCATACCCCTATTTCGGTCTCCAAATGTGTGATTCACGGAATCAGTGGATGACTTTTTGTTACCGCTAAGCTGGAGTCTATCTCTTAAAGCATTCTCAAACTTCCCCTTGTTTGCCTATTGAAGAAAGTTATGTATAATTAAATAAATTTAGCAAAAGAAATTTATGCCCAAACAAGTCATTAATAGTCCAGTTATCCGCTATGTGAACTTTTGCATTGTTGGTGAAGATTGCTTTAATTTCCTCTTCCTATATATAATAGATTAAAAATGGATATTATTAGATCTAACTTGAGCATATTTCAACTTTCGCAAAGTACTTGTAAGGTAGTCGGACTTGAATATGTGAAAGTTGAATCGTTAGTACAACAACGGAGTGTTAATTGTTCAATCCAGACAAAGAGTGGAATTAACCTAACATATTCATTATTGGATTCGACCCTTTTGTTTTCAAAGTTGCTACTTTAATAACAGTTGGGCTACCGGACTCGTTAAAGGAAATATCACCAAAATAATTTTTAAAAAGTTTGTCTTAGGTTCTACTCCCTCTGACACAATTTATTTGACATTATTTTCTTTTTGATTTGTTTTAAAAAAATATCATATTTCTATATTTTAAAACAATTTAACTTTATGAGATGATTTATATCCATACATTTATATAGGACTTGTCTTGGATCTAGGGATGGCAACGGATCGGATCTGGACCGGATCCTACTAGATCCAGATCCAGATCTGTTTTTCATACCTAAATCCAGATCCATCGGGTCCATAAAAATTATATCCAAATTCGGATCCGCCGGGTTCACAGATCGGATCTGGATCCACATGTAAAAAAATTGCCTTGCTAAGATTTTTTTGGTGAACTTACAAATGATTTTTACTTAGCTAACAGTTTACTGTGTTTCAATTTTGAAATGTTCATATGAGATATTTTGTTCGTTGTCTCGTTTTGATTGTGAACTATTAATTGAAAATGTTGGACAATGACAATAGTTGTGGAAAATGCTGACTAGTATTTCCACAATGCATAACTTGCATGTGCTTGAAATCTTCACAAATGAAGTGAATATAATTTTAACTACTTGTCTATGGAGATATTAGTCATTCACTAATATAACATTGATTTTATTATCGAAGTTACCTCTTTATTTTTTGGTTTTTGAGTTAACGCGGGGATAAATTAAACTTGTTTTGAGAATTAAACTTGCAAGGATGTGCTTAGCAATTTTAAGAAAATACTTATAAAATTACATTCTAGGTTATGAATATATTTAATAAAAAATAGATCCACGGGTCGGATCTGGACCGGATACGGATCTCACATACAATATCCAGATCCAGATCCGATCCGTCAGAAACGGATCCGGGTCCGTCGGGTCCAAAATTTGAAGATCCATATCCTATAAAACGGATCTGGATCCACCGGATTCGGACCGGGTCCAGGATCCACTGCCATCTCTACTTGGATCACACATTTCAGAAATCTTCTTTTCTTTCATAAACTATGTGTCAAGTCAAATGATGCCACATAAATTGAGACGGAGAGAGTAATATCTAAAACGATAATTTTAGGACAATCTGGATGTTTCAATAATTAATGTGAAAGGATATGTCAAAAGCTACTTAAAGTAAATTACAAGAGATGAAATAAATCAATGGTCAATTCTATTTTCGAATGTCAGCAGTTATGTCGTCTGACACCAGTAACAACACTTTAGCAAAACAGAAACTTTAAAGAGTAAATGCAGCGGAATTTAAAGAACACAAAGGTTTAAATTTTCATAAGTTATATATATTATATAACTTATGATGGTCAATGACCAGATGTATTGTATATATATTATATACAAAAATGCAAATTCCTTTCTTTACAGATTTACAAGATAAAATGGAAAGAAATTAAAAGTTGAAGTCGCAGATGACTTCTGCCTGAAAAATCTAACTACATAGACGTAGACATAGACATAGACAACCTCTCATTACAATCGCTCCATACAAAACTAATCTAGAATATAAACAACAATTGTAATGTTGTACAGAATGTTGTCGACACACTCAGGCAACACTTGTGATCCAGATTTCGGAGTTGAAATCCCTATAGCTCTCTTGGTATTTTTGCAATCTAATTCTGGATGATGGATTCACTGTTGTGGCCTCTCCATTTATAGTAGAGAGTTCCCTTGAAAGTCTCATCGGCAGCTTGTGTGTTTGTTGGAGAAGATCATGGAGTGAAATCCTCAACAACTTTGATTTGTTCCTTACTCGACTTATTCCTCAAGCTTTAACTCTTTCTCCCACGTTTTACATAACTCCAATTCACCACGCCTAAGTCATTTTTACCTCACAGTAAAATATTACTGCTTACCGTGAAGTAAGGCAAAACTATTTTTCGAAAATGTTGGTCCGAATGTTATGACATTTGTCCCAATATTTTTATGCATTCAAATCGGTGCTTCAGAAGATATGTTGGGTCAAATGTCACAGCACCAAACCCAACATTAACAATCTCCCCCTTTTGTCTTTCTTCACAAAACACATTACAAAATATACAAACGACCTAGTACATTATCACAAATGTTGTCCAATACCTGTGATTACGGACAAGCTTCCCCTTAACTTGTGATGGCATACAAACATACATGTGTATCCCAATTCATAAGATTAGAAAGGGAAATGTAAGCACATATATACACACATCATCCAATTTAAACAGCACAAGAGAAAACAATTGTCAGAGATTAACACCCACATCAACCATTACCAAAACAACCAAAACAAATTCATAATCCAAACACTCATAAATATTAAAAATCTTGGTGCACCCCATTAGTCTGCTTCTCCCTGGCTCATTATGCATCAGCAGCAGCTTCCAGCAGCTATCTACTTCTTCATAATAGCTTCAGCTTCACCCCTCAGCCTTAGCCTTTTTAGCAGCACCTTTCTTCCAACAGCTTCTTCCCTTTGCACAACAGTATTAATAACTTCTTCAGCAACAACAGTAGCAGCATTACCAGCATCACTATGTGCACCTGCAGCCTCTTCCCCCTGATCCCCCTACACAACATCTCCCCCCTTTTGTAAAGAAAGTAAGAGCAAGAAATGGTATGGGGCCTGAACCAAGGCATCTCTAGCAGCATCAACTTCTGAAATTTGTTGGTTGATTTTTGCAATTTGACCCACTAACCAGTCTATTGCCAGTGTTGACTGCCTTGAACTAGTGTTGCCCTGAATGTTGGTGACATTCCTGGCAACATTCTCATCTTATGCTTCCTTCTTCCAGGACAAATCAATCACTTTTTCTTTGCTCTTTAAAATTTCTTTATTTACTGTGTACAGTTCATGAAGCTTTCCTATAATATCCTCTCTCTTAGATTCAAAACCTTGGGTAGTTAAGATTTGGTAGATTAGAGAGGGAAATTGAAGGATTAAAGTTGATTCATTTTCAGCCAAATTGGCAACATGAGAAAAGATCATTTTTCCTAAATCAACTTTTAAGCCTTTCCCAATTTTAAACAATAGGGAAGCTTGTTCAGATATTACAACTGACTCATTCAAGGAAAAAAGCCAATTGTGAATAACAATTTTGTAGAGGGTGGAAAATAAGGCAGTTAGTTTTGAAGCTGGGCATCTAGGGTTTCATTTTTTCATTATACCTCCAGTGGGAAATTCAATTATTCTATCTCTATTTTCTGTCACTTGTCTAACTCTCTCTGCTGCATCAAGTCCCATACATTGATTTATGACTGAGGGTGTAAACTGATAAATCTTGTTGTAGAGATATATCTTCCCAAATTTTTTTAAGGAGACATCCTCTATAGCAGGACTCTGATTAGCATAGAACAACTTAATCACCTCATCAACATAGGGTTCTTTTTCTGTGACAGTTTTGAGAAGTTGTCTATCCTCAAGGAATTCTATTAAGCCATATTCAACACATGAATTAATATCTAACACTTTCTCAGATCTAATTACTCTATTCTTGTACCAGTCCCATTTATCATACTTAGCTTTAGAATAGAATTTTTCTGAAAAAATAGATACCTAAGTGTCTGAATTAGACATGGCTGCACTCTCGGATTCTGTACTGCTGGAGGATGTAGATAATTGTGTCTCTTCTGATGCTGGCTGAAATATTGCCTGAGATGTTGTGGTATCTGGGGCAACATTTGGAGCAGCACTTTTCCATGTAATTTTGGGAAATCTCTTTGGAAGGAATTGTTTCAAGGGGGTTTCATCTGGGATTTCCATTTCTTGAGGCATATTAGGTTGTTCAGACGCAGATAGTTCTTCATCAGTTGAGAAAACATAGTCCGTACTTTCACTATCACTGCTTGAGTAGACGGGTTTTGATGTTTAACATTTAGTCCTTTTGTTACTCGAATCTTCTTGGACTATTTTCTCAAACACTCTACTCGATCGGCGAGTAAGAAAGATAGATGATTTGGGCCTCTTACCAAAGATGTAAAATCAGTAGTTTCATCGACATTTATAGGGTTGTTATTGTCTCCAGGGAAACTAATGTCTAAAGGTTTATCAAAACCTTTAAACACTAATGCCATAGACAAATCATCTGGGGGTTTGAGGAAGAAGACTGGTCTGGTTGCTGAGGTGTAGATGGAAGGCTAATACTCATAGGGGTGTTGGCTGCAGTGTTGGCTGACATTGGTGTTGAGATAGGTGAGGTTTCCATTAGTGAATGTTGTGGAGAGGGTTTTGGGAATTTAGGGTTTAAGGTTGAGCAAGGAGTTTGGAATGGTGATGATTCCATCGGGTAGGTAGGGTTATACCCAAGGTGTGATTCCTCCTTCCCCCTCTTTTTTATTTAGGAAAAATCGGATATGATAAAAAATTGTAAATGAGAGGAATATTTATATACATGGTGAATCTTTCTAAGCAACAAAAATTCCTTAATTTTAGGAGTTTCAGATTTATCTATTAACTTACACCTAAAATTTTAGGATAAAAAGATGAACATCAAGTAGGAATTGGACTTATAATTTTAAAGTTTGAAATTCCTATTAAAACGAGGCATAAAATAGGGGGGGGAAATCAGATTTTTCTTAAATCAGTTAAGAACAACATCCCAACAAATATCACAATATGAAAATGTCAACAGTAATGTTGGCAACATTTTGGACGACACAAGTATTTTGATCCCTCAAGATTTTTTCATTTTGACAACAAATCAAGACACGTTTTATACGTATTTTATGAGTTTAACCACTGGATTAATGTAATAATTTCCATCGTGTCCTTGATCTAATAATAAAACACATACAAAAGAATTTTTTCGTGTGAAAAATAAGAATACTGATTTAGTATTCTCAAAATTCTTTTGAAGCATTTGATACTCATATAGAATAGAAACGATATCTTTTCAAGGGCTTTGCCCATTTTGCACAGTTGCCAAATATTTGTATAGGCTTTGCCTATTTAGAAAAGCAATAATTGGTATCAAAGCCATAAAGGGTAGATATAGCGAGCATGTGGTCCAGAACAGATGAAATTCCTTGTTAGAGGTTCGTATTCTTCTGAGGTTTTGTGCTTAGAATAGTCTAGGGTCGGTAAGTCCTCAACGTACGCAGACAGTTATACCCTAGGGAAGGCCTTTGATTGTAAGAAGAATACGGGTGCTCTGTTATAGGAGTTCCGTAACATGGATCCGTTTCTCAACAGATCTACTTCGCGTGATTTTGGTTCATCTTCTTCCATGGATTCAAAGAAGATAATAAACTCCGAAGAAATCTTGATATAAGATTTTGACAAATCTATCGATAATTGGGAAATACCGAAGGTAAATCGAGATCAGATTTACAAAAATTCAAAATACCAGTTATTCAAAACCGATTTCACAATCAAAACTGAGGAAAGAGATATCCAATTATCTCAACCTTATGAAACCATCCAATTACTTTCTCAAAATTCCTTGAGAAAACACCGAGAAAGAAACTTCAAATACATCCATATTGGATTAGTCCAAATAGGGATAAAACCTCTCACGAAGAAAGGATTAAACACCTCAATCCTTGCTGTTCTACGTGATGCCACATTCACAAATTTTGAAGATTCCTTATTGAGTTCTGTTGAGTCTAGTCTCTGCACAGGACCAATATCTTTTGACTGCTATCCAAATTTTTCAGTCTCTTTAAATGACAAAAACATTCAAAAATCCCTTGTCTTACAAATCAAGACTCACAATTACCAAATGCTTGAAGGATCGATTCCCGTAGCTATAATATACTGTATCCATTACAAAGCTATGACTTCAGCTTTTGCGACAAAAGTCAGATACCATAGTAAGAAAGGTGAAACCCTTCTTCTTCAAACCGATCTTTCCAGATCTAACACCGTTATACCGAGACCCATGAAATGGAAGGATATTTCCTTACCAGACGAATGGATCCTAGAAGGTGTTGTCAAACCTGAACCTCTTGAGACTTCCCAACCAAATACTCGTCTCAGAGAAATTACCCAATACCAAGATGGTAGAGTCAGTCTATCATTCCACAGAAAATCTACGAGCAGTAGATACGATGATTCCAGTTCCGTAGAAACTTTCGACTTGGGAAGAGTTTCACAAATTCCTTCAGTCATCAATACTCCGTACAGATCGAAACCTAGACATTCTACGTCTGACATACCCAATCTACGAAACGTAGATTACTCAAATGAAATACCGAGACCCGTTTACAAAAATCCTACTGTTAGAAAAAAGATAGAGGACCTAGAACCTACTAGTCCGACTTTTTCCTCTCTCACAGAAAACCTAGTAAACGAACTTGGCGTTTTACAAAAAGGTTTCGAAGTTGATAAAAAATTCCTTCAAAAAGATTTTTACGCAAAATACAACCTAGAAAAAAGAGTTTGGTTCTTCAAAACTTTTTTAAAAACTAGGACAAAAATACAGGAAGAATTTTACAATTTTGTTAATGAACATAGGATAAACATCTTGTTCTTTGACTGGTTTGAAATTTACTCCTCTGAAAATGCCATTCATTACCCCTTTTCTAAAACGGTAAATTCCGTCACGACTAGGAACAAAACACCGGAATGGGAAACCCTAGCTGATTCTAGGAAAATCCAGTCCAATCACCCTCCTTTACAAGGCATCAAGCATATTATTCATGGCTGCCCTGTAGAAGCGATTCCTCTCAAAAATCCTGCTGAGGATGAGAAAACAAATACCAGGAGCATTCTCGCTCAAAATAATTTCACCAATATCAGTTTGAATTCCTTAGGAAAACAATTCGATCGGGTGGAAAAACATATAAAGACCAACCCTTTAGTGACCATAGATTCTACGACTAAAGAGACAAAACCAAAAAACCAAAAGCCTATCTTCAAACCCTTTCAGTTGTCCAAAGATGGCGTCAAGAATATCCAGCAAAACAAGTCTGAATTTATTCAGGCTATCCAGGATCAATTGAGTAGAATTGGGACGTCCAACAGTTCTAGTACCGAACACGTTGTTCCTGATACTCCCCAATCCTCCAGCAAAATCACTACTCTTGTCAACGATTCCGACGACGGTAGTACTTCAAAACAATTCCGAAGCAAAAAACCTTTTGTTAACCATATGGATTGGCAACGGCCAATACAACAGGTCCAACAACAGCAATTACAAATTATTTCTGCTCCTGATCTAGGAATAGTAAAACCCCTTGCTCAATCCCGGTTTAATGCCTCTTCCATTTATGATTGGAACATAGACGGTATGACCGAATACAATATCCTTAGTTTCCTCCAACAAATGACCATGTCTGCAAATGCATACAAAATCCAAAATGCTGTGCAAGACAAGACCATCGCAGAACTGCTCATCGCAGGATTCTCTGGTCAATTGAAAGGTTGGTGGGATAATTATCTTGCCGATCAACAAAAGGAAGACATCCTCAATTCCATCTAAACCGACGAAGAAGGATTGCCAATCCTTGACGAACAAGGTGAACCACTATAAGATGCCGTAGCAACCTTGATTCTCACAATCTCTTTAAATTTCATAGGAGATTCTTCGCATTTGAAAGACAAAAACGCCGAATTACTTTCAAACCTCAAATGCAAACAACTCAGCGATTTCCAATGGTACAAAAATACATTCCTAACCAGAGTCATGCTCAGGGAAGATTCCAACCAGCCATTTTGGAAAGAGAAATTCCTTGCCGGATTGCCTACCCTTTTAGGAGAAAAGGTTAGGAACAAAATCAAAGAAAATTGCGGTAAACAGATTATACCCTACGGTGAGTTTACATACGGACAACTCGTCAGTATAACTCAACAAGAAGGTTTAAAAATCTGTCAAGACCTCAAGATTCAGAAACACCTCAAACTGGAGCTAAAGAAAACTAAGTGCGAACTTGGAATCTTTTGCAAACAGTTTGATCCAAATTTTTCAAAACCCTCTTCTAGTTGCACAGGAGACTGTGTCAAAAACCGTAAATCTCTTAAGAATACTTCTCGTGGTTACAAAAAAAAAGATTTCAGCAAATCCAACGAAGAGTATTACAAAAATCCTTACAAAAATACTCAACGTTTCAAAAAACCAAATACCAAAAAAGCTGATTCCAAATACAAGGATATTACTTGTTACAAATGTCACAAAAAAGGACATACATCGAGATACTGTAAAGTCAATACAAAAATACAAGAATTGAAGCTCGATGAAGACGTCACCCAGAAAATCTCCCAGCTTCTCATTGATTCCTCCGATTCAAATGCCGAGTCAGAACCTGACTACTTTTCTTTGTCTTCTGAAGACAACAAAGCCCTCCAAATAGATGAACTGCTTACAACCAGTTCTTCTGAATATTCCGATAAGGGTAAAAGAAAACTCGTCTGCGTTTTAACCAAGGATCAAGAATTCATGTTAAAAATGGTTCAACACATAGATACCGAACACCAAAAGGATTATTTGAATAAACTCCTCAAATCGTTTACTGACGAGAAAAAAGACTTCAAAAATTCCATTTTGCCAAACACCTCCAAAAATACCTACGATTTAACCAAAATCCTGAAAAAGGGTAAAGGGATAAAAGAAACCAAGGAAACCCCGATTCTAGAACTCCAGCGAGAGGTGAAACAAATCAAAGTAGAGATCAAGGCTCTACGAGAAAAACAAGATCAAGACTCTCTTTTACTAAAAACAATTCTTTCAAAACCCCAGGATAATTCTGAATCCAGTTCTGAGTCAGACAATTCCGACTCTGAAGATCTAGGAGAACCTCCTGACAACCCTTTCGTTGAAGAGGTCCCACAAGAATTCCTTGCTGTCTTACGACAGATCACGTCCAAAAAATACCTCGTTCAAATAACCCTTAAATTCCCAGGCAATTTTAGGATTACTACTATTGCTCTTTTTGACATCGGTGCAGATCTGAATTGCATAAAAACAAGTCTAGTACCTAATCAATTTCATGAAAATACCCAGGAAACTCTAGCAGCGGCCAATAACACGAAGCTAGAAATCAATTCCCAAACCAATGCGTCTGTTATTATTAACGGAGTTTCTATTACGACATCGTTTGTCTTAGTAAAAGACATTCACAATTCCGTTATCTTAGGAACACCATTTATTAATCTTATCACTCCTTATAAGGTCGATAATGATTTTATCTCTTTTGATTCCAATAAAAAGAATTTAAAATTCCCTTTCTTGAAAAAACCTAAAGCTAGCGACCTTGATTTGATTAAAACTTATTCCTGTCACCTAGGAGAATTGAGAAATAGTTTTTATCAAAATTCCAAGTGCCTTGCAAATTATGATACTTGTTCCTTTAAATTAATTGATTCCTTTGCATATAAAAAACTTTTGAAACGATTTTCGAAAAATACATTCAAAAATAATTTATGCAAACTTATTTCTGACAACTTTTTAGCCAGTGGTTTATCCGAAAACAGGAGAAGAAACCCACAGGTTTACAAAACCAAAGCAAAGACGAAATACCCTGTCAATATCCCTATAAAAATCCACAGATTTCCAATACCAGATACAACAAAAAAATGTCCTATCACTGTCCTTTGCCGCAATGTCCGGGTTTCAAAGAAAAAATATCCAGAAAGGACATGAAAGAATATGGACAGTACTGTTACCATGCAATGTGTGGAGCGTTACTCCAAAAAAGAAAAGAAGAAATACCTCCTCCACCAATAAATACACCTATTGTTGCAAAACAACAACAACCAAATTCCATGGCCCCTAAGAAACCCACAAAAGAAGAAAAAGAAAAATTCCCTGAAAAACTGTCATGGTATGAGATAGTCATGAAGGAAGAAAATGAAAATAGTGCAGCATCCGTACAAAAAACATTAGCACCAGAAATGACTGCGGAGAAACTCCTACAACTCCTGGCAAATTCACCAGAAGTACAACATGCATTGATGCAACTTCAAAATCCTAAACAAGAAGTTGCCCAAAGCTCAGGGGGGAAAAAAACCTCTCAAAATTTTATAAAAATCGAGAAAGGAGAATCTTCAAAAACCCTTTCTCAAAAAGAATTTTCAAAACTGCAACTTGAGAAAGAAGAGTCTTCAAAAAACCTCTCTCAAAAACAATTTTCAAAAAATCAACTTGTGGTACCACAAGTCCCCAAAAAATCTGCTCCCAAATTTTTCGTATAACCATTTTTTCAAAATATTGTGACTCTTGAAAAATGATTTTTTAATAAAGACCATTTTTAGCACTACAAAATTATTTTGGACAAAAGTGTTTTTATAAATCGTGGGATATTTTAAAAACCCCATATTTTTATCAGGCTATCCTTGAAATATCAGGATCATCAACAATTAAAAACAATTTTTTCAAGAAAAACCCAGATCCCTCCTATTCAATTTGCAAAATTCTCAGCGTAATTGCTCCTATTGATTGGGGGAATGACATGTCTCAACTACTAAATTTCCCAGACACCCACAAAAATGAACCGTTTTTTGATATTCCTTTTAATTACTGGGATTACCAACAAGCTTGGTTCAATTCCTTTTTCGTCCAAAATACCAACCTAAGCCACACTTGGCTTTTTCATTTTGATACCTCATGTGATCCATTGCAATTTCCAACATGGTGGAACTCATGGTGGGAACAATTTGGATCCACCATAGACATACAAAAACCAGAAGTCACTAAATCCTTCAGCCTCTTCAAATCCCAGTTTAAACCCTCTGAGGACGAAAAGAGATTTGTGCCTCTACACCTTTTTCACACAAAATTCCACTTACCATGGGTTTTTACATGGTTCGTAGATTATTCGGAAGATAAAATTCCTATTATCCGAAGAAGGTTCAAAATTCGATGGTGGGATAGCTTTAAAATACCAAAAAGCCTCGCACCACCAAAAGTCCAGGAATGGTTAGATACCCAAAAACCCATTCCTTTACAGGCGCCCTCACAAACACCACCGGCACCCTTACAAACAAAGGAGCACACTCAGTTCCTTTCACAAAAATCCCAGATGGCTTCAATGCTTGCAGCAGTCAAAACTCCAGAAGAAATGCAAGCCATAATCATGAAATTTGCACCATCTTCATCCAAACAAGGCTCTTCGTCAGAAGAAGAAGAACCAGAGATTGAGATTGAAGACAGTCCGATTTTTGGCAACAATGGATTCTGAACAAGAATTGCCAAAAGAATTCAAAATACCCGGAGTGGAGTTCCCGACAAAAGAAAATGCCCGACAAAAGAATGTGCTAGAAAAAGCCACTTTCAAAAAGAAAAAGCAAAAGCAAAGATTCCCGCAATAATTCGAGAAAATGCCAAAAGGAAGAACAGTGATTCTCCACTCGGATGAATAGTGACGCGGATGAATAGTGATGCGGGTGAATAGTTAAATGAATAGTCAAATCCCTATTCCTATGTAAAACTCCTATAAAAGGAGGCTCCCCCTCCCATAGGAAGATAAGCTTTTTCTTTCAAGCTTTCTTCTAAATTCTTTCATTGAGAGTCCTTACAGAAATCCCCCTTTAGGTTAGATATAAAATACCTCAAATACCCTCTCTAAATACCCATATGATTCAGTTCATATGACTCATATCATATGACTCATATCATATGATCCTAAATACCCCTGAAATACCCAAGGTTCATCTCCTTGATAATTATCTTTGTAAATTCCAATTTTTAAATGAATACGATTATGGACGGTACTACCGCCTAATCTTTTAAAATACTTTATGCATTTAAATTCCTGCATTAAATACTTGGCCGGTTCAACCGCCTATTTGATTTAAATTCCTGCAGAACCTTGTGATCCATGGTTTTCATAACTGAAACCTTGAATTGTAAGTTGTCCTTTATTTACTTTCTGCATTCTTCAATTATCCTTTAATTTTTCAATACCTTATATCTTGATTCCTTCCCTGTCTGTTATCCCCTTTAGATCATCGGCCTAAGTTTGGTATATATATATATATATATATATATATATATATATATATATATATATATATATATATATGTATGTATTTATATATCATCGTAGAGAACGGTATCATGTTGGAATCACATTCTTATTGAAGGATCATGGTTATGTGACCAAAAGTTATGCACCATACATCAATAATAATCAGTCAGTGATATTACATAGGTAAATGTCACCCGAAATGTTAGATAACGTTTTAGCCGACATTCACCAAAAATGCCTTCTTTTTAGAGATTACAAAGACCAAGAGATTTTTTCAAACTAGAAAATCTCTCATGTTCCAAAGCTTTTGTAAAAATATAAGCTAGTTGATGTAGAGTGTCAACATGTTCAATTTTAACTAGTTGTTTTCAACTAAATCTCTTAAAAAATGATGTCTAATATCAATATGTTTTGTACGTGAGTGCTGAACTGAATTTTTAGATATATTTATAGCACTTAAATTATCACAATACAAAATCAAAATGTTGCTAGTAAACTCATAGTCGTCTAACATGTGTCTTAGCCATATTAATTGAAAGCGGCAATTTACATATTCAGATTCAGCAGTTGAAAGTGAGACACAGTTTTATTTACGACTATACCATGAAACAAGATTATTGTCAAGATAAAAATATCATTCACTTGTACTTTTTCTATCATCCACATCTCCATCCCAATCCGAGTCACTGAATCCTATTAAGTTAGGATTAGTGTCTTTGAAATACCAAATTCTCAACACACATGTGCCAGCCACATATCGAATAATACGTTTCACAACGTTTAAGTGAGATATTTTGGGACATGCTTGAAAACGGGCACAAACACAAACACTAAACATAATATATGAGCGACTAGCAGAAAGGTAAAGAAGACTACCTATCATAGATCGATATAATGTTGGGTCGACATTTTCACCTAACTAGATTCTTTGCATATTTACTCTGTGAGATGAAAATTCCATCATCACTTTGCTTTAGCTGGAAGCCTAAGAAAAAAGTTAGTTTTCCAATCATGCTCATTTCAAATGTTGATGACATAACTTTAACAAATGAATTTAGGTACGACTGTAAGGTCGACCCAAAAACTATGTCATCTACATAGAATTGAGCAATTATATATCTACACCGTGTCGTTTAATAAATAAAGTACATTCAGCTTCGCCACGATTAAAACCAAATTCAAGAATAAAGTTAGTTAAACGACCATACCATGCACGATGAGCTTGTTTCAACCCATACAAAGCCTTTTTGAGCTTGTATACATAGTGTAGATAGTAAGGATCTTCAAATCCTGTTGGTTGTTCAATATAGACTTTTTTATCTAGATAACCGTTTAAGAATGCACCTTTCACATCCATTTGGTGTAAAGTAATTTTCAGATAACAAGCAATAGCAAGTAAAAGTCTAATTGACTCAAATCTAGCCACATGTGCAAAAGTTTCGTCATAATCGATTCCTTCAACTTGAGTATAGCATTGTGCAACTAGACGAGCTTTGTTTTTAACAACTGTTCCCGATTCGTCTGATTTATTTTTTAAAATCCACTTAGTTTCAATTACATTTGTATTATTTGGACGTGGAACTAAGTCCCATACTTCATTTCGAGAGAATTGTTCAAGCTCTTCTTGCATTGCTTGAATCAAAAAATTATCTTTGAGTGCTTCTAAAATATTTTTTTTGGTTCTAAAGTAGATATAAAATAAGAAAGACTTACCTCTTGGTATATGGTAGACATACACACATACCTTACCATTTCTCTGTAGTTGAGTGGTTCTTTCCCTCTTGTTTTAATTCCTTCAAAAACTCTCCCTATCACTTGGCATGTTGGATGATTCTTCCTAATCCTTGATGAGGGGTCCCTTTGAACTTGGTCTAATGATGCAACACTCGACTCCTCATCTGTGGCCTCTATTGCTGTTTCGGATGTTGCTTCTGGTGTGACAACATTTGTGGCAACATCTGATTCTTCTACAATATGTGGACTTTCCACTGTATCTATAATGTTATTTTTAATAATTTTTTCTAAAACATCAGAAAGATCATCAAAGATAATATTTACAGACTCTTGTACAGTTCTGGATCTCAGATTGTATACTCGATACGCATGACTATTTTGTGAATAGCCAACAAAAATTTCTTTGTCACTCTTAGAGTCAAACTTTCCAAATAATCCATGTCATTTAAGATATAACAAATACACCCAAAAACATGAAAGTAACGCAAGTTAGGTTTCTTTCCATTTATAATCTCATAGGGTGTCATCTTTGTTCCTGGCCTTAGATAGACTCTATTAGCTATGTGATTAGCAGTATTCAAGGCTTCTGCCCACAAACGTTTTGACAAATGTTTAGAACTAATCATTACTCTAGCCATTTCTTGCAATGTCCTATTCTTCCGTTCTGCAACCCCATTCCGTTGAGGCGTTTTGGGGGCAGAAAACTCATGAAAAAATCCCTTTTTATCACAAAAGGTTGTGAATGAACTATTTTCAAATTCTTTTCTATGGTCAGATCTAATCCGAAAATAGGAGAATAGAACAAATTCCTAATTCTAGAATGCAAGATTTTAAACATATCAAACGTTTGTGATTTTTCTTTCAAAAAATATATCCAAGAATACCTGGCAAAATCATCTACCATCACAAAGGAATACCTCATGCCTCCTAGACTGTCTACTTCAATTGGACCCATTAAATCCATATGTAGCAATTGAAAGCAGTGAGACGTACCTGAATGTTGTCCATCATGTTGGAGAGCATTATGAGAGACACGGGTTTGCTTACCTTTCAAACAGTCTTCACAGACAGTTTTACATTTATGGCTAAGTTTGGGTATGCCTCTAATAGCTTCATATGAGACTAATTTTTCTAAATTGCGGTAGTTGACATGCCCCAACTTATAATGCCATAGTGTTGTGTCATCGATCTTAACACTATTGCATGTTTCTTGTCTGACAACAAGATATCAATTATCACATGTTCTTGTACCTGTCATGACACATATATTAACTTTAGAGATGGCAGTGGATCCTGGACCCGGTCCGGATTCGGTGGATTCGGATCCGTTTTATAGAATATGGATCTTCAAAATTTGGACCCGACGGATCCGGATCGGACCCGGATCCGTTTTCTGACGGATCGGATCTGGATCTGGATCTTGTATTTGAGATCCGTATCCGATCCAGATCCGACCCGTGGATCCGTTTTTTATTAAATATATTCATAACCTAGAATGTAATTTTATAAGTATTTTCTTAAAATTGCTAAGCACATCCTTGCAAGTTTAATTCTCAAAACAAGTTTAATTTATCCCTGCATTAACTCAAAAACCAAAAAATAAAGAAGTAACTTCGATAATAAAATCAATATTATATTAGTGAATGACTAACATCTCCATAGACAAGTAGTTAAAATTATATTCACTTCATTTGTGAAGATTCAAAGCACATGCAAGTTCAGTATTGTGAAAATACTAGTCAGCATTTTCCACAACTATTGTCATTGTCCAACATTTTCAATTAATAGCTCACAATCAAAACGACACAACGAACAAAATATCTCATATGAACATTTCAAAATTGAAACACAGTAAATTGTTAGCTAAATAAAAATCGTTTGTCAGTTCAAAAGAAACTTCTTAGCAAGGTTACATTTTTAGCAAGGCAATTTTTTTTTACATGTGGATCCAGATCTGATCCGTGGACCCGGTGGAACCGATGGATCCGGATTTGGATCTGATTTTTATGAACCCGATGGATCTGGATTCAGATATGAAAAACAGATCTGGATCTGGATCTAGTAGGATCCGGTCCAGATCCTATCCGTTGCCATCCCTAATTAACTTCATTCGTAACTTTACAAGCATTTTTATTAAATTTTACCTCAAGGTCGTCATCACACAGTTGACTAATACTAATCAAATTAGCTATTAAACCCTCAACGTGTAAAACATTCCTTAAGGCTGGAAAACCAGGAACATCCAAGATCCCTTTTCCAATTATTTTACTTTTACTGCCACCTCCATAAGTCACATTTCCTTCATTGAATGACTCATAGTTCCTTAGAAATCCTTTTGTACCTGTCATGTGACGAGAACATCCACTATCAAAGTACCAAGAACTTGAAATGTTAGTTCTTAATGCAGTTATACAAACATTACAAGTTAAATTCATTTTAGGAATCCAAACTCTCTTAAAATATTTTCTACCTTTTGGCTCATAAATGTTGTTCCGATTGTTATCCGAAATGTTGGACAACAATTTAGGCAACATTTTTCTTACAAAATTTTGAAGTTTGAAACAGTATGGTTTTAAGTGTCCAATGGAGTTCCAGTGATGACATACAAACTTCATATTCTTTGATATGTATGAGAACCTATTATTCAGACCTTTTTCTTTTACAAAGCGTATTTTCTCATTTTTATCAAAGAGACTAGAGCATATGGTTTTAAGAGAGTTTTCGTACCTAATACCTGCATGTGAAGGTTTACTAAAGTTGAGTATCTCATTCAATTTCGAAGTCCCTGTGTTGAACTTGCGGAAGGTTGCTTCGGCTAAATCCAGTTTTGCACGAATCTTACCAAATTCAGTATCCCTTTTGGTAAGTGCAACCTCTAGTCTAGTTATTGTGCCTTTTAAATCTACATTCTCACGAGTTAAAGATTTTACATTTGTGGCAAGTTGCTTGGATTCTATGATTAAGGCTTTACAAATACATTGTAATTCACTAATCATATCATTTTTGTATTTAACTTGATCCATATAATCAGCCTCACTAACAGAAATAGAACCACCACAGCAATTAACATTAGAATAGTTAAAGAATTCATACCTTCCGGATGTTGTTGAGGATGTTGATGTCGTTGCTGATGTTGGAGCAAATGTTGTGACATCTGAGACAACATTATAGATGGCATCTTCATTATCCGATAGAGACTGTTCGTAAACAATAGCCAGCATTGCTAGTGTTTCAATTTCACGATCTCCTTCATCTTCTTCTTCATCATCATTAAGAGAAACCCATAGGTTCTTACCAAATTTTCTAAGAGTGTTTGTGCATTCGTTAGCATAATGACCCCAACCCGAGCATGCATGACATTTCATGGACTCGAGTTGTTTGAGATCAAATTTGGTACGATCTGAGTTGGTTCTTCTTAGTGATTTTCTTTTTGTACATTTGAAAGGAATCTAGCGGGCTTTTGGTTGAAGACTTGGTTTTGGTGCTCTTTAGATTTAGATTGATTTATCTTATTGTTGAACTTCTTCACTATCGAATTGTATTTTTGAGTGAGTAAGGCAACATTTGCACCTTCACCAATTTGTTCAAGATTCTCATCCTCTTCTTCGATTTGACTCTTCGAGGATTGAACTTGAAGTGCCACATTCTTGCTTTTATACAATTCCTTTTGATTTTCAATGTTCATCTAATAAGTTGTGAGTATGCTCATCAATGTGTGAAGGTCCATTGTGGCAAGATTGTGAGCTTCTTCAATAGCACAAATCTTTAAATTGAACTTTTCAGGAAGAGAACAGAGAGCATTTTCAACAAGTTGAGTGTTGGTTAATGGTTCACCAAGCACTTGACATTCATTAGAGATGCCAATCAACTTTTCAAAATAAGATTTAATATCATCCGCTTCTTCCATCCTTAAACGTTCATATTTACTCATGAGCATGTTTAGCTTTGTTCGACGAACACTTCAACTACCTTCACAATGAATTTGTAAAGTATCCCATGCGTCCTTAGCCGTGGGGCAGTTTTGAATAAGTTTGAACATATAGAGATCAACTCTTCCAAAAATTGAATTTAAGGCCATTTCGTTAAAGCTAGCACTATTGGTTTCTTCTGTAGTTCATTCGGATTCAGGTTTAGCAATAATGTCACCGTCCTTATCCGGTAGCAACATTGGAACAACATATCCATTGATTATAGATCTCCATGCACGAATATCAATTGATTTGATATGCGAACATAGGCGAATTTTCCAATAGGCATAATTTGATCCATCTGAAATAGGAAGTCTACCAATAGTCGGATTTGTCGGATCCATAGCTTATGACAACAGGGCCAAACACTTATTGTGTTAAGTGTCGGCTCTGATACCACTTGAAATGATATGTCAAAAGCTACTTAAAGTAAAAAACAAGAGATGAAATAAATCGAATGTCAATTCTGTTTCCGAATGTCAGCAGTTATGTCATCTGACACCAGTAACAACACTTTAGCAAAACAGAAACTTTAAAGAGTAAATGCAGCGGAATTTAAAGAACACAAGTTTAAATTTTCATAAGTTATATATATTATATAACTTATGATGGTCAATGACCAGATGTATTGTATATATATTATATACAAAAATATAAATTTCTTTCTTTACGAATTTACAAGATAAAATGGAAATGAATTAAAAGTTGAAGTCGCAGATGACTTCTGCCTGAAAAATCTAACTACGTAGACATAGACAACCTCTCATTACAATCGCTCCATACAAAACTAATCTAGAATCTAAACAACAATTGTAATGTTGGACAGAATGTTGTCGACACACTCAGACAACACTTGTGATCCAGATTTCGGAGTTGAAATTCTGAGAGCTCTCTTGGTATTTTTGCAATCTAATTCTGGATGATCGATTCACTATTGTGACCTCTCCATTTATAGTAGAGATTTCCCTTGAAAGTCTTATCAATCGGTTGTGGAGGTTGAAGGAAAGGTGGGCGGCTTGTGTGTTTGTTGGAGAAGATCATGGAGTGAAATCCTCAACAACTTTGACTTGTTCCTTACTTGATTTCTTCCCCAAGCTTTGACTATTTTTCCCACGTTTTACATAGCTCCAATTCACCATCCCTAAGTTATTTTTACCTCACAATAAAATATTACTGCTTATCGTGAAGTAAAGCAAAACTATTTTTTGAAAATATTGATCCGAATGTTATGACACTTATCTCAATATTATTATGTATTTAAATCAGTACTTCAGAAGATATGTTGGGTCAAATATCACAATATCAAAACTCATCATTAACATAACGTATGGTGGATTTTAGTAGGGTCAGAGTAAAGGAGAGAAAACTAATAAATTGACAAAAGGGGCAGCAAGGGTGGGTGAAGTATGGTGACGGCGTGACGCAGCAGCAAATATATAAGGGACAGTTGTCCTTTGCTTTCTGGATATAATTTGACTTTTTGTTGATTGGATTTATACAAAGATAACTATCCTTGTAAAATACTATAGAAAATGAAATACACTCTACTTATTAATTTAAGTGTTTTAATTTAATTAGATATAATATTTAAAAAATATTTTTTAATTTTTTTTTATGATATTTAATAAAAAATCTGTGATGATCTTTAAATTTCGTGGTCTTAAACTTATCAAAACTTACTAAATATAAAAAAAGTTACTTTTTTGAGATAAATTTAAAAAAAAATAAGACAGTTAAATTGAAACGGAGGAAGTAGATAATTTGGAAAGTTTGGTAATTGATGATGATGGTGCCATATTGGATGCATTGTGCAATATGTATCTCGTTTCATGGTGGGGCCTCTGTGTGACTCATCAAATGTTTCCATCCTTTTGCTCCTAGCTTTTTCAAAATTTTAATACTGAAGCAGTTGGAATTTGGAATAGACTCTTTCATGATGAAACTAGTGATTTTGACTAATAATTTCTATAATCAAACTTCTAAAATCTGGTAATTTTGAAAAATATTTTTTTGTTAAAAGTATTTTATGAATATTAGTAATTTATGTTTGGTTAATTATTGAAAAGTAATTTGGCCAATAATAGAGCAACAATTTGCGCTTTGTCAATATTTCAAAAATTCTTTGAGGACAAAATTACTTTTTCACTTTCTGAAAAACAGTTATAACTACTCAAAAATTCTTATTATTTCTTTAGAAACTTAGCCAAATACCCAATTCTCTAAAATAAGCATTTTTTCAACAAAAGTAAGCATTTTTTTATCTCCTAGAAACTTGGTCAAAATGGACTATAATTCTTGATTATTATTTTTTTGGGTACAAAATAATAAAACTACGAGTATAATTCTTGAGGTTAACTTTTATTGACTGCGATATGTAAAAAGTGTTAGTACATTTTTTTTCCGTGTTTAAACTGGTATAGCAGCATCTGTGCTAGTGTCTATGCTAAAGGAAATACAACACATTAAATCTACGGAAAAGGGTTAAAATTGCCTCTAAACTATTCGAAATAGCTCACATTTATTCTTCGTTTATTTTTTATACCAAAATTACCGTCGTCTATATTTTGGATCACAAATACCCTTAAACGTTAGTCTTGCCACATGGCAGTCCAGTTAGATTAGTTTGCTGACATGACCGTCCAATTAGGAGCCCAACATGACGAAAATCCTCCCCCTCCCTCCCTCCCCCTTTATGCTTTGTTCTTCCGAACTTTAATCACAAAAAAAAAGGACATTCCGGTGCACTAAACTCCCGCTATGCGCAGGGTCCGGGAAGAGCCGGACCACAAGGATCTAATGTACGCAGTCTTACCTCACATTTCTGCAAGAGGTTGTTTCTACAGCTTGAACCCATGACCTCCTGATCACATGACAGTAACTTTACCAGTTACTCCAAGGCTCCCTTCCAAAAAAAAAATCAAAAAATTAAAAAAAAATTGTTCTTGATTGATTTCATCTATATCTTAATGGGTTTTATGGTTGGATTAAAAACTCCATTGTTCTTTTTTGTGAATTTATAATAGGTTTAATCTGAATTTTTAGCTTCTTATCCCTCAATTCTCATTTGATACTCAGAGATTCACAACATCAACCCCAACAAAATATAGATCAAATGAATCATAAATTCACAAAATTCATTTTTAGATTTTCAAGCTTTTAAAAACTCTTCCATGGAGTTTTAGCTTCAAATCAAGAAATCGGTTGTTAAAGTTTAATTTTCAAATTTCAACTTCAATCGTAATACCCAAGCAATTTATAGTAACATACAATTAGATCTCTTCAAATTTAATTCAAATTTTTTGCACTTCAAGAACCCAACAACAATTAAAAAAAATTCACTAGTAAGCTTCAAATCAACAACTATTTTTGAATTTCGACACACAAAGAACAACACAAGTTTTCCAAAACACAATCAACCATTTGAATTAAATTTTCAGCTTGAGATTCGTTGACTCGAAAACCCAAACAACGAACTCGATCCTTCAACACACAACTACAATTTCAAACAAATTTCAGCACACTTCGAAATTGGAATTTCAAAGTCCGGACAACAACTTAAACTAGAACAATGAAAGAACTATTTGGTATTTTATTAATTTTATGATTAGGATTCAACAAGAAATAATAAAGCAAAGGGGGGAGGGGATTTTTGCCATGTTGGACTACCTAATTGGGCGGTCATGTCAGCAAACTAACTCAGTTGGACTGCCATGTGGCAAGACTGACGTTTTAAGGACATTTGTGATCCAGAACATAGACAACAAAGATAATTTTGATATAAAAATTAAATGAAGGATAAATGTTAGATATTCTAAATAGTTTAAGGATAATTTTGACCATTTTCCATTAAATTTAAGATCTAAGCAGCTAGCTACATGCAGCAAAGTTACACAATAGCATAATTGAGTTGCATTATGCATAGCTAGCAATTCCAAAAGACCAACTTTAGTGCATGTACCATGCATGTGTTCTTTGTAACGCGATATTTGGTCTTTGGGTAAAGCTTGGACTTTAGCTCTCCAAATTTTGAAGGCCTCATTTTATATCACAATAGTTATAATATAAGCTTTTATTTTTTGTAAAAAGAAATTACTACAGATTTTTACTAAAAAGAAATGAATCATTCGTATTTTGATTTGAAAAAAAGGGCCTTATTTTATACCACAATAGTTATAATATAAGCTTTTGTTTAAAAAGGAAAAAAATTACTATAGAATATTACTTAAAAAGGAATGCATTTTTTACACTTTATTTGACATAAAGAGGGCCTCACAATAAGTTTGGAACCTATAGAACAAAGAATTATGTGTCCCGCATAACTGGATGTCAAAGGAGGGAAACTTAAAATCCAGCTGGAGGTCTGCAGCGTGGATTTGAATCCTGGTGGGAGCAATTTGGTCTCTTATGGGGTAGGACCTTGTAGGTGATATCAGTTGTTCTGTTTTCAAACCCTGGTCCTTCAGGCACATCTCGCAATTTACTGGTAGTAGTGCTGAGGGATCGGGACTACTATCTTCAGGAATAGTCTGACGTAAGCCGGAAAACTGAATATAAAAAAAAAAAAAAAACTATGAAAGGAAAGTGAAAAATAATCATTAAATTTTCTTTTACCTTTTCAAGGAAAGAGACTTTTCATTTCCTTTTTTGAGCTATGCAAAAATCACTCCTTTTCATCTTTTTTTGTTCATTCAAGCTTCAAATTTTTTTATCTTTAATAATATTATTCTTCAAACAAGCAAGAACAAAAGCCAAAAGTGTGTGACAAAAGAAATATTGATCTGCATTTTCTTGGATATTCAAGCATTATTGAAAGTTTATGAAGCAACAAGTTCTTATTTTGAGATAATCAGATTCTGTTTCTTCATTTTTTTAATATTATTTTTAATTAAAGTTTATTGTGCTTGATATTTCTATTACATAGATATATATTATTTTTTAATTATTATTAAAATTTAAATATGCTAACTAGAAAATTTGAATCGGGTTATTCAAAACTTAAAAGAAAAGATGAAACTTTGATACAATCCCAAAAAGGAGCTCTTGATAAAAAAATTTACAAACAATAAAGAATCAAAAAATATAGGAGAGTGTTCTTTAAATGAACAAGTTACGAAGCCCTTTCTTTACTTCAAAATAGATTTGAACAATTTGTAGCTTTTGAAAATATTTTTGTGTTTTATTTAGTGGTAAAAAATTGAGATTACTAGATGATGAGAATTTAAAAAGACATTGCCTTATCCGTGAATGTTCTTTAAAATATAATAGTCACTCTGATATTGATGATTTAGATTTATTTTCTAAATTAAAAGTGTTAAGGGAGATAGTATAAGTAGATGATAATACCGTAATCGATATACTCAATCAGATAAAAAGACTTGATTCTTTTACGAATGCTTATATTGCCTATAGAATAATGTTAACAGTTCTTGTAACAGTTGACTCATCGGAAAGAAGTTTCTCAAAACTAAAATTGATAAAATCTTTCTTAAGATCAACCATGTCTCAAAAGAGCTTGAATGAATTATGTATATTATCCATTGAAAAATAATTATTAGAAGAAATCGATTATTCATAACTTTGAATCTCAAAAAACTAGAAAAATTAATTTTAAATAAAAACTATATATTATATAAATTTTTCTTAAAATAAAGATATTAAGGCATCTAATTGAAGTTTGGTTTTAGGCCACTAATAGTGTTGAACCTCCCAATGACCAACTAATGTAGTAGTAATTGCACTATTCATGTGATACAGTGATAGATTGTTCCCACATTTTCCTGGGGAGAAATAGACTATTTATATGAACTTGGACAATCCTTACTCTACAAGCTAATTTTGAGGGTTGAGTTAAGCCCAAGATCATATAAGGAGTCCATGTTCCCATTCTATATCTGATGTGGGACTCTTTAACAATTGTTCTCTACTATTTCTTTAACTGATGATACTCTGATAGCATTTTGATTTTTAAAACGGCCTCTAATTAAAGTTTCAACAGAAGAGACCATCAAGTTGCATATATTGGGCAAATTGTTCCCCTATTCCTCTCACATTAAAGGCCAAAAGAGAAGTATTCTGTAAAATAGGACAGCCTAATGATCAATTTTAATACTCCATTGTTATATCATAAAACTGTTCCATGAGCCAATAAAGGAGTGCTTATAATTCCAAGACTATAGTAAAAAATGTTATACTCTATATCAGAAATTTCTATAAGATTATATCATTTGCATAAGCAGAGCAGTGTGCACGTAGTCTCTCTTCATTGTATTTGTCAGTCATTCTAAACTTGTCGGGATTTCCAAGGAGTTTAATTGAGAATTACAAGTAGTTGTGTTACCATAACAGAACATGACTTCAGTACTATTTCATCGACAACATTCAAATACAAATATATTAGAATCAGTAGTGAAACATGGCATTGACATTCAATTGGAAGGTAGCTCTACTAGTGTTGTCAATGTGTGCTTCTCATGCCACATCCCGGGACTTGTATGAATCCTCGATGGTCCAGAAAAACGAGCAATGGATGGGTCGCGTTTGACGGGTGTACAAAGATGATGTAGAGAAGGCAAATTCAAGGACAATGTTGAGTACATTGAATTTGTCAACAAGGCTGGGACTCGACCTTACAAATTGGGCATTGACAAACGAAGAATAAAGAGCCAGTCGCTCCAGCTACTATGGATTGGAGAACTAAGGGCGCGGTTACTGGAATTAAGGACCAAGGACAATGTGGTAAGTTAAACAAATTAAAATCATGTTTCATAACTCATTTTAATGAATTTGTAACACTAAAATTTGTTGGAAATTTGCCTTTGATGGGGAGGTGCGTCCACCCATATTTAATGAATTAAACACTAGGGTTCCGCATGTTGGAGGCTTTGTCTCTTCACACGTGCATAATCTACTAAGTGAGTAGATGACCGTAGGGCCAAGAATCGTCAAATTTCGTTGAGAAACGAAAGAGATATTGGTCCACGAAGTAAGGTGTTTGAGGCATGAAAATATGGTGTGAGACAAATCTACCACATCGGTGGGAAAATGAAGAATTGCTCTCTTTGTAAGTCTCTAAATTGGCTAACATGTGTTTTGTTCAAGGCTAAGCCCACTCGCTCGCCGCCGCCCACCCCGTCCGGTCCGGTCACGGGTCTGCCTACCATTGGAGTTGATTTTTGGGGGCGTTATTGTGCATTAACCAGCCATTACTTGGCTGAATTACACCCTCCTTCAATGGCCATAAACAACCATTACTTGGCTGTTTACTCCCTCCTTCAATGGTCATTAACAACCATGTCTTGGCATTTGAGAAGTCTTCCCTTATGCTATATATTGATGCCTTTTGGCTCAATTGTGTTACATGCATATACAGAATATGACACAGAAAATACAGAAAATAGAACACAAAACAGAAGTGACAGAAATATATACACAGAGACAAACAGAAGAGTAAAACACAGTCCACAACGTGAGCAGTAACTTTGGGACGAAAAACAGAAACTCTTCCTTTCTTTTCCATTTCTTCAGCAAGTCGATTCGTATTTGTTTTCTTCGTCAGAATCAACCTATTTGCTTTGTAGTGTTGATTAAAATGTTGTTTTATCTTGGGAGACTATTGCCCGTTAACGTAAAAGCATCTATACGGGAAAATCTTGTCTTAAAAACAGAGTGTCATCACTCGACTTAGCACACAGTTGTAACAATCCAGATTTAGTGTTTCTTAATTTCAGGTTATCAAGATTCAAGACTCAACAAGCTTGCGGCAGTTCTGAACATTGGCCTACTTGTTTATCATTTCGAACACTTATAATATTTATTTACTTCCCGTACTGGTTTGCATATCCAAAAAAAATTCATTACCTAATAATAATGCAGGATGTTGTTGCGTATTTTCCGCGATTGCTGCTACAGAAGGAATCAACAAAATCAAGACAGGTAAATTGATTTCTTTATTGGAGCAAGAACTCATGGACTGTGACAGGAGTTCAGATATGGGATGTGAAGGAGGTCTTATGGATGATGCTTTTAAGTTCATTATTAAGAACCACGGGCTTACTACTGAATTCAATTACCCGTCTAAGGGAACCGATGGTAATTGCAAAAAAAGCAAAGAGTCCGATGATGCAGCTAAGATAACAGGTTATGAAGATGTTCCAGCCAATAGTGAATCAGCTTTGCTAAAAGCAGTTGCAAATCAACCAATATCTGTGGCAATTGATGCTAATGGATCTGATTTTCAATTTTACTCAAACGGTGTTTTTACCGGAGAATGTGGAACTGAGTTGGATCACGGTGTCACTGCAATTTGGTTATGGGGAGACTAGGGATGGTACTAAATATTGGTTAGTGAAGAATTCGCGGGGAACGAGCTGTGGTGAGGACGGATACATAAGAATGCAAAGAAACGTTGATGCAGAGGAAGGACTATGTGGAATCGCTATGCAAGCTTCTTATCCATCTGCTTAATTAAATGGCTGAGAAAGTCTATGGGGCAATATTATATGTTGATTATTCTGTAAAGATTAATGATGTTCATCATTATCATAATTTATGTGATGTATCTTTAGAGTCTTATGTGAAGGGAAGCCTTGGAGTAACTGGTAAAGTTGGTGCCATGTGATCAGTAGGTCATGGATTCAAGCCGTGGAAACATCCTCGTGCAGAAATGTAAGATAAGGCTGCGTACAATAGACCTTGTAGTCTGGCTCTTTCCCGAACTCCGCGCATAGCGGAAGCTTAGTGCACCAAGATTCCCCGAGTCTTATGCATGTTACAGACTCGCACTTTGTACATTTTAAGTGTTGAACAAAAGCTTGTGTATATAAAGATTGGTCATGAGATTCTGTCTTGTTATTACCTTTTATGTGTGTGCAATGCTAGACCTAGTTAATTTTCAAGTATCGATAGCTGATTAAATAATGGTCTAGATTTCCTTTTTTTCTTCTTTGCATTGCTGAACAAAGAAAAAAATTAAAATTAAAGCCAAAGTGTATTATAGATGAGGAAAATAAGCTAAAAATGGAGAAAGAGAAGTAGAGAAGTTCTTATTTAATTCATAGCTCTCCATTTACTTATCTTTTTGTTTCTATTATTCAAGTTAAATGACGTGAATTGATTTGTTTGTACAGCATGTGTCTTTATCAACGTCACACGATGAAATAATTCACCCTCAATTACAGTGGGTTCATATACAGACCTTAATATTAAATATATTTTCATAAAGATACAAAAGGATGTCAATTTGATTCATAATTAACTAACACGATAAAGAATTGAACCTTGCCTAATTGCGTCCCACATTAATCCAATTTAGACCAATTATGCACAGTTTTTCTCAAAAGACCTCAAATCACCGATGTGTGACTTTATTCGCAAATCTAAGAGTGTTTATATCTTACCTGTAGCTTCTCAATTTTTTTAACCATCAATGTGAAACTTTGTTCCTAAATTCAACAATTTCAATGACTAGTCACTAGGCACACATAAAGTTAATTTCTAAGAAACAAGCTAGGACTAACTTTTTTTCGAAATGAAATTTAGAGTACATATTACAAGGAGAAAAGATATAAAGTAACTAGTCACATAAAAAAGAAGTTTTAGGATTGTCAACGCATTGCCCCTAGGGGCACATGCGAGTTGGTAAGTGCCAAGGTGATTGGGGTACAACCACTCCGACGTCGCGGATTCGAATCCGTGTGGTGATAGTCTTTGCTGAAATATTGCAAGGGCTGTTGCTGGGTTCGTGTCCCGTTGGTCCTCTCCGTTGCAGGGCTGCTCGCGCATATCCCTTGATTTACATCCCATCTGGCCAAGGGGCCTCTAGTACAGGTGGGGGGTTTCGCCTTCGAGACTTTCCCCTTCACAAAGGATTGTCAACGCATTCATGAGTTACTTATTTTGTTTGCAAGTGTGCTAGCTAGTAACTTGACAAATCCTCACCAAAGAAACAACAAGATATTGCTTTTAAGAAACGCATCCCCCTAGAGGGCTCCCTAAGGATGATTAGTTTTATCTAGGATATAATGGATTTCATTCTTTCAAGTTGTCCATCAGTATTTCGTTTTAATGTACCAAAAAACATATCAATATTTCGTTTTAACATCAATGTTAATCAAATATCCTAATAAGAATCTTAATTTGATAAAGAATTGTCTCTTACCGCAACTTTTGGCCGCTCTTTAGCCTTTACTTTGCTAGGTTCTCATGGACTTTTTGATACCTCTAATGTCCTGACCAATTTGCCTGTATCTCAACTAATCCATAGAGTATGCACTACCTCTCCCCAGCACATGCATCGGATATGTCCACCAAAATTTAGGCAATGAAAAGAATTCACTTAGGCTCTCAAGTCTCAAGGATCATTCTGCTGAGCTAATTATTTTTTCTTGGCGACTCCTCAAAAAACTGAACTCTAGCTCCACCATTGTTATCCAGCAGCACACCAAATCATTTTCGAATGTATCAACTCCAAAATTTTGCCAATAGAGCCAGATAACTCGCTACCAAAGCAAGATAGCAACCACAAGCTTGACAAATTACCAGAGCTCCACAAAACCAGCTGATTTAATGTGGCGGTAGCTGTTTTAGTTCGTGCTCTGTCAAATATAGACGGGGTTGTTCTGTTTGTCAACAGGTCCGAAGTTATTGGTGAATGGTGGCTATACAGTTTGTTTTTCTTTAATATCTTTTGGAAGTGAGAAGTTCTACAAGATCTGTTGGGTGTACCAGGAGAGTATCAATTGGTAATATACTATAGTTGAATGAGGTTTTGGTCGATTACTTTGAAATGACTGACAAAATTTATATTGTTAACTAACATATAAAAGAGGAATAGTTTACATTCTTGCAGGTGGGAGCTAACACATTACAGTCATAATCAGAGTTCAACAACACTAGTTCACAAACCAAAATGAGTATCGGTAGGTAAAAATGCAAAGAGTGAAAGTAGTAGATGAATGGCAAAATGGACGGGGCGAACCTCCATCAGACAGTAACTGGAAACATGAATACCTGAAAGTCTGAAACCCAGTACTTCTCAATCGTGAAAACATGATTTATATTGTGTGTATAAAATGTGATTTGGACAACTACAACAAATATTTGCTGATAACTGTAAGGCATCGAAACAGTTGCTTGTACCTTCAAACAACTAAATATGCCTCCGTCTACTTTCTTCAAGAATCTGATAAATTCGGAGTAAGCCACAAAGTGTTTCAAATGAGATGATCCAATACATTAGTTTGAAAGAATCGTAAAAGCAACTCAAACTAAACATTTTTATTGCCACTGCTTGGAATATCATCAGTTTGGCAATTTATCTGGATGATCAATTAATACATGTATCATCACTTGGCACATCTTCTCCACTTGGAATACATGTATCATCACTTGGCATATCTTCTCCACTTGGAATTTTTCCTGGATAATCAGTTGCTGAAGAATCCGACCCGATCATGCTGTACAGTAGCAAAGTCAGCAGCTATAAAAAAATATGGAGATAGATTGGTTCAACAGGTTTTAGAGACACAAACCTTCTGTCAACAATAACCATGGACCGAAGTTCACAGTTCTGATATCTGTAAATGAGATGAGAACATCAAAAGATTAAACTGGTCACCACCTTTCACTATAATAATTCATCACAAGGAAAATGCTGAAACAATGTACTGTATCTAAAAATGGAGATGGTCAACTGCAAACATAATTTTAGCTGTCCTACCAAAATCTGAAACAATAGTTGAAGCGAGCTATTGTAGGGAAAATCAAAATCCCAAAGGAAATGAACACACCTTTTAGCTATTCTATTGAGCCATGAAACTTGAGTTATTTCAGGGAATATCAAAACCCCGAAAGAAATATATGCATGTTGTATTCTACTTCTCTCAAAATATTCAAGAAAGAAAGTCACAGGAATGGGGTAGGTGGGAGGAAATGATGCTGATCCGTATTAATCTGCTGGAAGGAAATGAATGAGCAGCATGAAGATAACCGCCATGGTCAATTAAAACGAAATTGATTAACAACCACATTTTATGACTTCTACATGCCCTTGCGAGACAGGCGTCAATTAGTAGAAAGATGGCCCTTTTATATCTGGATGCATAAGACAGACCAGAGAGATAAAAGTGCAATCATGTTCATTCTTTGTATGTATTTCCCTATATTTGTTGTCTTTAGGCAATAGTAGTTTAAAGTTCCATCAGGCATCTATCATGTACTGGCTTGTTTGATGTTAGTTCAACAATTGGAGTTAGAATGCGATCAAACCAATTTCCAGCATATTGGTTCACCATCGAGTTGAGACCTTACCGTTTACATATCTCTCTTTTCACATCTGGATGACAATCATTACCAAATGCAGTAAGTGTATGAGTCAAGAATCCACTATGTGTAACAATTGCAATCTCCTCCTCCTTCCGTGTCCACAACCTGTGGCAGTATAAGAACAAATTACTTAGGGGGAATATATGAAGGCAACAACACATTGGAATCTATTTCAGGAACCTTTAATGAACAGTAACACTTCCAGTAGATGAATTTTCAGAAGCCTTATTCTAGAGAAAATTACTGTAGTCTTATTCAAGATAATTCTTTAACAAAAGAAAAGCTAACAGAGAAGTCGGCGCCAAAAAATTCAAAGAAGCAAGCTTGACCAGCATCAATAACTGGTTCCAGAAAGCTCTCTTAATGACATCCTGACCTAGGCATAATGTTACTAAATATTAAGAGCATTAGTGAAACTACTTTCAGTTAATTGAATTACTGGACATACTGACACCTTACTGCATTTTCTTGTTCATCTAGATTTGTCATTAAACTCAAACATGGACAGAAACATCTGAAGATCATTAAGATCAATCTTGCATTCTTTCCGACACACCAGCACTTACCACTTGAAGAACTCCATTCCTCTGGAAGCAACATCTTTATTTGGCTCTCTAATATCAGGCTCCCAGAGAACATCATCATCACTTTCAATCTGGGAAAATCAAGGTTAACCTTGTTCAACGAGAAAACTCTAAGTGTGTTGCAGCAGGCAAATCATACCAAAAAACTAAAGCTAGCCTGAGTATTTTCCAAATATAATAAAGCCAAAGTACTTGCCAAGGAAAAATCAATTGCAGGAAATAGAGGCTTGTATTCGCTAATGCTTCTCCTCTTATCACACCAATGAACTCCCTGCATTTCACAACACACAAAACAAATAAACTTCTTGTATGCTAACATTAGAAAAGTGAGTTTCTACAGGTCTTTTGTAATAAACTCCCTTCATCCCAATAACACGAGCCTTACGTTTTTGGTCCATCCTCAAAAGAGTTTACCTCTTCCTTAAATGGAAGAAATTTCCCCCTTCAACAATTCAAACTAATATAAGAAAATTACTTTAGATCATTCTACAATTTATTTGACATCTCACCAACAAAATATTACAAACTATAATCACATTTCAACCCAGTAGTTAAAAGACAACATTCAACCTACATGGAATAGAGGTCGAGGACTAGTGGAATATAAGAGAAACAAGCCACCTAGTTGTTCAAAGTAACTCAAGAGAACGCCCATGCCTTACCTTTTTGGTCCATCCTCAAAAGACTTGACCAATTCCTTAAATGGAAGAAATTTCCCCCTTCAACAATTCAAACTACTATAAGAAAATTACTTCAGATCATTCTACACTTTATTTGACATCTTACCAACATAATATCACACTATAATCACATTTCAAACCAGCAGTTAAAAGACTTCTCCACCAAATAGTATAACATACTATTCAACGTTCAACCTACATGGAATAGAGGTCGAAGACTAAGTGGAACATAAGAGAAACAAGCCACCTAGTTGTTCGAAGTAACTCAAGAGAAAGCCCATACCACATTGTAACATTCCGTGAATTCGGGTTACGTGTGAATGAATTAAATGAGAGTTGATGTGTCCTTTTAGTTATGTTAATCTCTTTGGGATGAATTCGGGTGATAGATGGTCGTTTTGAAGTCAAACCAAATAAGGGAGTTCAGTAAAGTTCTTAATTTTGTCTAGATCTGAGGTAATGTTCACTTATGCCGAGTTTTCGGTAGTTACGTTGGGAATCTGAGAAAACTCAAAGCATAAAAGTTGTAGATCTTTGAAATACCTTTCCAATCATATATTGTGGAGCTCAATCGGAGCTATGTGCTAAGAGTTATGCCCATATTACCGAGCATCATACCCCTCGTGCGTCGCGCAAGCATCGCGCCAAAAACGTGTTTCGGGATCTCACTAACTGAGGAACGTGCGATGCACAAGCATAGCGCAACCCCATTTGCGCGATCGATGTGCGATGCACGGCCATGGAATGGCCTTTTTTACTGGTTTCAAATTTTATAAGTTTAAAACCTCGTCATAACTTTTCCCAACTTCATTTTGGACTAAAACGAAGTTTAGAGGGAAAATAACCCTAGAGACCTCTCTCAAACCCTGAGGTGAGTTTCTAATCCATCCATATTAATTATACGCCGAATTTAATCTAGTTTGACACTAGTTCTTACCAAACCCTAGATTCTTGAAAACTCAAGGAATGAGGAGAAGGGGTGTGTGGGATTTCGTCTAAAAGGTAAGACCTCTGATTTTTTTGATATTATTGAAGATTATTAGGCTATTATAAATTATATTACGGGATTAGGATCCACGAATGATTCTTATGAGATTCAAGAACAAGTTCTAAAGCTAGGAAAAAGCCTTAGTTTTCGAATTAGTGAGAACATTCGTAGAATTGAATAAAGTTTTAATCTTTCTCATCTAAATCTGTTATAGAGTGATTGTTGAACCTTGGATATTCCGTTTGGTAGCATTGTAGCGGGATTAGAGGTATGTCATAATGGAGGACTTAATCTTGAGAAAAGGCATAATGGATTGAAAGTGATTTAATTCTCTTAATGGTTTCTACTAACGGTTTCTCTAAGTTTGGTGAATTGTTTTATTACTGGATTTCGAACTGCTTTGCTTACATTGTTTTACTGCTTAATATTATATTATTTTTTATTATTTATTATCCTGGAGATACTCACTGAATACCCAGTAGTACTCAGACATACCATTGTTGTTTTGATGGTGTGTCAACTAATGAGCAGGTTCGTGATACGCCTACGACTTAGTAGAACTTGCTGATTTCGAGACTTCAGTGAGCCCACATGATTGTTCGTGGGGCACCATTCTACCTTTATTTTATTAGTATTAGTTTTCAGGCTGCGTCCTGAAATTAGACTATTTCCTTTTATCATCTTAGAGGCTCCATAGATAGACGGTGTCTTGTGGGTATTTGGTTGAGGTCGTCATTCGACTCTCATGGGCATTGCTACGTTTTTTACAAACTTATTTATTATAGACTTACGCTGATTTTATTTCGTGAATTGTGACCATGATCTTTACTTAGTTATAACTTAATTGAATTTATCAATGAAAGACTAAGCAGAGACTTGATAGTATTAATTCATAACGTGCTTCCGGTGTTGTTCATAGCATCGGATGCCTATTACATCCAGGGTCAGGTTTGGGGAGTGACACACATCCTCACCAAAAAAAATTGTCTAGAACAAGATTGATAAATCAGGGATTTATGCATGCTAACGAAGTTCTAAGAGTATATACCAAATGAAAAGGATCAAAAACATCAATGTGGATAAAAGAAAAGAAGAAGATAAGTTGTCAACCAATGATACCAAGTTTATCAAGATGCTTTACAAGGAACTATACCCCTAAAAGAAAAAGTAGCACCAAAGCCATTCATTTCCATAATCTTTTGTCATATTAACCACCCTTTTTCGCGTCTAAATATCCTCTATATGTGATGTAATTTTAATGTCCATACCAGTCTTCAGTAACAATTAGCAAGACACCACAGAGGACTCTCACGCCAAGAGATAGCTCAAAATCTTCATGTAGTTTTAAATTATTTCACATAATTGATATGCATTATTACAGATGAATTAACACTATGACAGAACTGCATAAATTTTTTCTCAAATCCAAAACAGAAAGACGAGTTTTTTCAATTCTTAGTGAATTTTTTTATAAGAAAATGCTTTCTAAACAATGGGGTACTTCTAGTCTCTAGACACATCAGATTTTTGTCGAGAACAAGGAACAGCATAAACAGTCATTCTGCATCCCAAACTCTTCTACCTCCCAAAAAAATTGGCATGCTAAGAAAGAAATAGAAGCAAAGGAGTTACACTTTTCCTGCCAACAAATGGTACTCCCGTTTGCAATCTCTAGGCACCAAAAAAAAATTCCACATCTCAAAGAAGAAAGAAGATTATATCCATGATTACGAACATTCTAGGTAAGAAACAAAGAAAGAGAGAGAGAGAGTGTGCGAGTGAGTGTGTGAGAGAGACCAAAGAACAAATCAGTTCTTGTCAAGGAAAAAGGACAGAGACTTAAATCAACATCAGAGAAAGAAAACAATCGTGGAAGGGAGGTAACTTTTAGGACGAAATACTCGTGAAGGAATTAGATTCATTCATCTGCATGAAACAAAAGCTAAGAGGAAACAAATATAAAGACAGGAAAAGAATAAAGAAGACTGACAGTCTTATGTCAGGTAACATTTAGGATGACATTACCAAGTGTTCTCGACAACCCTCCACCGCAATGAAGGGAGGGCAATTTAAACTTGAAATTGCTGGATGGTTGCTGTTTCCTGCATCTGTCACCATGAGTGGGGGAACGTCTATTCCATCTGTGTAACCTTCTCCACCAAAAACTCCAACTGCTGTTTGCATACACCTACAACGCAAGACCACCAAAGTTGGAGGTGCCAAAATAGAAAATTGCAGCTATCAAATCCAGAATAGATAGAGAAAGCATGTTCTAAGTCATCACACGCATGCAGACCTCTTAAAATAAAATAACCAGCTACCGTCGACAGTGCTGAAAAACCCCAACTACTCCCTCTCACCAGAAATGTAATCACTCAAAAAATATAAGGGAAATGATCTCATAGAATAATGTTGGGATACACATGCAAAAAAGAATTGTACTTCTCATGTAAGCCAAATAACCCAGAAACAACCCAGTTCTGGTCTCACTAAGCTCAAAACATATGATATCATAATGTTAAGTTAAAAAAAAGAATGATTATTCAAGAAATTCAGTGCTGCTTTAAACATCCATCACCAGAGACACCTCAAAAGCATAAGATTGTGCACATGTTCCGAAAAAGGAGATGAAACCTCCATAGCACATGAGAAGAAAAACAAATATGTCACAGATTATCGATACCAAGATATAGAACATAGTGTGTACCTTAATAGAGGAGAAGTGATAACTACTTCCACCTTCTTAGAAATTCCAGATGCGTGAACATGTTTCCGTAGATTGTCTACCTGAAACAGTACCAAATGAGATTATTGAAACCACAAAACTAAAGTTACTTAATGGCAGAAAAAATGTTCAAGTGACTGTTATTATCCTTATGGATAACACTTCTAAGCTTAAAAATTACTCCTAAGCTAAGAAAGGGACAGGGGAGAAGACTTCAACAAAATGGAGTTTCTTGAAGTCCACCATTGTCATTGGAGAGAAAGACGATCCTCACCTAAAAGATACCTACTACTAGACAAGTTCCTTATCAAAATATAAATATTTTCTTTTAGCAATTGGACAGAAAGGTAGCCATGTCTAACTATTTATCACCTGCTGCCAACCAAGAGGAGTAAGATGTGCATCAAAAAGGTGTGGAGATAGGTAGGCACTGTGGTCCTTTTCTCCTTCCACATTGTGAATCCCCTGAGCATGCCTCACCTACATGTTAGAGTCAATATAGTCCAAAATTCTTATCAAAAAGCAAGTTATAAAACCAAAAAAATCTTAACAAGGAAGGATCAAAGTTATTCTTTGAGGGTTTTTACAGCATATTTGCACATTTAGCCAAGACAGGCAAGACCAGTGACAAACCAGGTGTATAGTTTTGCAACGGTGTAAAGGATACACGACTTGACCTCCAGAGACGTCCATATCTGCATGTGCAAACATGATCAATTTTTACTATCATTGGACTAGCACACACTGAGACGGAATGACAAAAAACTACCGGAAGAACAACATCTACATGTTTCAGATTGATAAATAAGAATGACCTATTATCCCAAAAGAAGAGTATAGAAAAGTGAGACATTCCACTGTGAAGTAACATCTATATCAACTTAAACTTTCATGGCACTCTTTTGCCAATATGAAACATCGGCAACATACAGAACACCCTTCGTACATGCGAGTATTTCTTTTTGAGTTGTTTTTCTAATGAGGAGATCAGATGGTCAAGCCCCGTTCATGGAACTAATCATAAACAACTTACGCCATGAAATTCATTTGCAACATGTGGATATATAACAGTCATGCGGCAAGTAGCTACAATTTCTTAATTTTACTCATTCACATAGCTAAGGCATATGAGCCATTAAGAGACTTGTTCTTCTAGATACATTGATACATTTATGTATGGCAATGGAAGTGTCCAACCATTTGTGGACGGGATCTTTCCATCCTCCTCAAATTAATATCAAGCTGCAGTATTTCATCAAAATACAACTAAGTTCTATTCTTTCTTTTCTCACCTGAAGGCCTATAAGTTGCTTTTACACTGCACAGAACATGTGGAAACTGCATTTTAGTCACTACAAGATAAAGAAGTTACTAATTGGGGAAAGTTCAAGTAATCATGACCAGGACTAATGCAGACTAGAAACAAGGTTATCAATTCAAACAGTAGAAAAGTCAAGGTAAACATGTAATTCTCATAAATCAACAGAAGCCGCTGAAACTGTATTACCAAGGTACTCCCTCCATCCCAAAATTTAAGTGTTTACTTTTCTTTTTGGTTTGTCATAAAAAATCTGTCTCTTTCTATATTCAGTAAGTTGATAATTCAAACATCTTACATAGCAAGTTTAAAACCGCAACATTCAAAGTACATTTTAGTACATTACACACATCTTTAATTCAGTATCACAAGATTCAAAAGTCTCATATATTCCTTAAACTCTGTGCCCGGTCAAACTACGACACTTAAATTGGGACCGAGGGAGTATCAATTTCAGTTTAATTGAAACGAACCTATATTCTGACAGTACAAGCCAAAAGAAGAAGCTCAAATTTGCGATCTCAAAAAGTGCAGATACAAATAACAAAGACATGTGGAACCAAAGTAGCGTTACTACTATTAAACAGCCAAAAGTCCAAAAGGCTAGGATTTCAAAAACAAAAAAATCCAAAAAAAAAAAAAAACAAATACATTTCTTTTGGATAATCAAATGACATCTTCCTACCGGATGATAAAACTTTGCTGATTTTTTTTTCTCTTTCTAATTATTTAATTTGTTTCCTCAGATACCGAGACAACACTTTTAGGCTTTAACGACTGTGCTAAAAAATCTACAAATGTGAGTTATTAGAAGAATTCGTAAATCGTAACCAGAATACTGCAGCTCTCAAACTCGTTCTCGAGAAAGTTCTAAGAAAATATGAAAATGCATATATAGAACAAATAATTCAATCACAACAACATCAAATTATAATGAAATATTAGCGAAATACGGAATTTTTCTGACAAGTCAAACAAAAGAAAAAGAATCAAATTATCTCACAACAACATATATGAAAAATTAACAAAAAATGAGAAGTAGTATATCATTTGCTCAGATTCAGATTAAATCCAAAATATTAAAAACAACTATGAATCAGACGTAGAAAGAGATAGTGATTTTACCGGACGGAAAATAGAAATAGATAAGAGAGAGAAAGAGGTCACGTTGATATAAAATCCCCCAACTTCGGTTTGCTGATTGAACTCGTAACCCGCTTCGGCTGACGGTTTAACCAAACTCGGCAGTTTTATTACTGCCCCCATTTTGTAACATGGAGTACATTTTTACTGGTTTGATATTAATAAAGAGAAAGTAGACGTTTGTATATATCTGACATGAAATTTTAAATCATTTAAAAATATATAATTTGAAATTTCAAATCATGATTTTAAATTTTTTAAATATAAAAGTTGATCTATAAATTTATACTTTGTAAAAATAAATTTATAAGTTGTTAGATATATTTATCAATCATGTTTACCAATCATTTATATCAAATATTAAAAGATGTACAAGTTGATAGTGTATTTATGAAAAATTTACTTTTACCAACCATGTGGGAGAATTATATTAAGGAATAGTTACACTAAAACTAATGTTCAATTTTTTATTTTATTAAACTAAAGTTTGATCGATTGATATTGTATTTTTTAGAGAGGTCTTCTAGCAGCGTATTAATTTTGTTATGAACTATGACTTGGTCATTTGTTAAGATTGTATAAGAATTGGAAAAGTTTTGAATGTTTTTCACAATTTATGAGGTTTTCATATCTATATAAAAAATACATCTTAAGAAATCCAAGTTGCATGTCCAAACAAAACTTTAACTTCAAATTATTATGATTTCATTTTATAATTTCAAATCATGTCCAAACAACTCCTGAGTTTTTAACCTATGTTTTTGTGCGGTCATTATTAAATAGGCGTATGAACATGATTTCATTGAATTTTGAAAAGGATATTGAAATTTAAAGTTCAAAGTACTTGTGTGGAAATTGAATTTGTGTTTTGCCTTAGATTTTTACTTGAAAAATATTTAAAATTTTATGAGTAAAAACCTCAAGCTTGTTTTAAAATTTTCAAATTCTCTAGTTCAAGTTCAATTTTAAGTTAACATAATTGTTGAGTTCTCCCAAATCGGTGAGATAAGTGATCATTGGTCTCTTTATATGGCTTGAGCAATCCTCTTCCCTTGAGCTAGCTTTTGAGGTTGAGTTAGGCCCAAGATCCATTCATTTACATGGTATCAAAGTCAGACCGTCCCAGTTCATTGTTTCTGATGTTGGGCCCCCTTCTTATATTGTCCACGCTCCAGATGTTCAACACTGGGCGTGAGGCGGGGTATTGAGTTCTCCCACATCGGTGTGATAAGTGGCTTCTTATATGGTTTGCGCAATCCTCATTCCTTTAAGCTAGCTTTTGGAATTGAGTTAGGTCAAAGATCTATTCATTTATAATAATGAATGATACTATTAAACTAATACTCTGTTAATAAAATATTTGCATAATAGAGGTGCTCCTTAAGAATCTCTTGAAAGATGGGCGCATTAACCCATGACAATATAGTAAAATCTATATGTTCCTTAAGTATTGGTCAAAGAAGTTCTCTCCACGACAAATACGTGTTATCTACCCTG
This sequence comes from Anisodus tanguticus, assembly GCA_034509755.1. Taxonomy (NCBI): domain Eukaryota; kingdom Viridiplantae; phylum Streptophyta; class Magnoliopsida; order Solanales; family Solanaceae; genus Anisodus; species Anisodus tanguticus. The sequence continues at coordinate 8,430,578 of CM067553.1, read as the reverse complement.
TGTTCAAAAAATCAGGAAAAAAAAAACCAAAACCAGAAAAAAAAAAAAACAGAAACTGGAAAAATAATGCAGAAGTAAGAAAATATCCGAGACCACAGAATTCACTGTGTGTCCTTAAGGAATTTAATCCCTCACCGTACCCGAGGTTATGGATTACTTCCTCCCGGGATAAAACGGATATACCGTCGCAGAGTAGCAAGACATCAAACGCCTTCGACTTCGACGAACTCAAAGTTGGCAACGAAACACAGTAAGACTCGATAGTTTTATTTGTGAAAAGAATGCAGAATTTTCAGATGCAGGAAAAAAAATTTAGTGTCTTAAAATTGAGGCATTGCCTCAGTTTATATAGCCTCGAAGGTGCCTCTTCGGAATAGGTTGGTGACTGTTCGGAAAGGCTGCCTTTGCCTATTTTTTTTCCAGAAAAGGAGAAAAAAAAAATTACCCTCAATTTCTCATTCACACCAACTTAGCTAGCTTTATTCATTAACTAGCTTTAACAATCCCCCACATGAATGGGGAATGGCTATATGATGAAAAACATGCATGACAAAAAACTGTGTGATTCGTAAGCAAGGATTAATCGCATCTGGATAAGTAGATTTCTCTTTGAACTTTCCGTAGTAAACATATGTCGGATATACTCGGTCAATCGATAGCTTTGATATCCTTGAACCGTCGAGCTTTGGTGTATACCTAGACAACCACATGTCACACAATTAACCCTTTAACCGTCTTTGGTTCTCATTGTTTTGTTCGTTTCGACCATGAACACCTTTCGGTTCATAAGTGCGTAGAGAATTGGCCTTACATAATTCTCCTTGAAGCGGCTTACACTTCACACTTACATAGGTGATTCCTAAATGTGTCATCCCGTAGATACACTATTTGATATACCCCGTACCAAACTTAGGAACCATTAAAAAGCCGCAATGCTTTATCCTGGTACTGAACATTGTCTCATCACGAGAATGGACCAAAGAGTTATTGTGACAATGTTGAACCGTCATTAATGACTTTGTTTGATCTCTTTGAACCTAGATCTTGGGATCTCCAGTCTTCTAGGTAGAGTTACCGTCACGATGACTTGTCCTCGGCCATAGTCCCATTCCCCTTGATGATCTTTCAACTACCTCTCTAGTTAGGCCTTTAGTTAGTGGATCCGACACATTATCTCTTGACTTAACATAGTCAATTGTGATAATTCCACTAGAGAGTAGTTGTCTAACGGTATTATGTCTTCGTCGTATGTGATGAGACTTTCCGTTGTACATAAGGCTCCCGGCTCTTCCTATTGCCGCTTGGCTATCGCAATGTATGCATATAGGAGCCAACGGTTTGGGCCAAAATAGAATATCTTCTAAGAAATTTCGGAGCCATTCAGCTTCTTCACCGGCTTTGTCTAAAGCTATGAACTCAGATTCCATTGTAGAGCGGGCGATACATGTCTGTTTGGATGACTTTCAAGACACTGCTCCTCCACCTATGGTAAAAACATATCCACTTGTGGATTTAGTTTCAGTTGAACCGATGATCCAATTTGCATCACTGTATCCTTCAATAACTGCAGGATACCTGTTATAATGCAAAGCAAAGTTTTGAGTATGTTTTAAATACCCCAAAACTCGTTTCATTGCCAGCCAATGTTTTGGGTCGGGATTACTAGTGTAGCGACTTAGTTTACTTATAGCACACGCAATATCAGGTCGCGTACAGTTCATGATATACATCAAACTTCCCAACACTCTGGCATAATCCAATTGAGAATGACTTTCACCTTTATTCTTTGCAAGAGCAAGGTTCATATCAATTGGCGTCTTTGCAACTTTAAAGTCCAAATACTTGAACTTTTCAAGTACCTTTTCAATATAATGAGTTTGAGACAATGCTAGACCTTGAGGAGTCTTATGGATTTTAATTCCCAGAATTAAATCGGCAACTCCTAAGTCTTTCATATCAAACTTACTAGCAAGCATGCGCTTAGTAGCATTTATGTTAGCAATGTCGTTACTCATTATCAACATATCATCCACGTACAAACAAACAATGACTACGTGGTTCGGAGTGTTCTTAATGTAGACACATTTATCACACTCATTTATCTTGAATCCATTTGTTGACATTGTATGGTCAAATTTTGCATGCCCTTGTTTGGGTGCTTGTTTTAGTGCGTAAAGAGACTTAACAAGTCGACACACCTTCTTCTCTTTCCCTGGAACTACAAACCCCTCAGGTTGTTCCATGTAAATTTCTTCCTCTAATTCTCCATTTAAGAAGGCTGTTTTCACATCCATTTGATGGATTTCAAGACCGTACACGGCGGCTAACGCTACTAACACCCGAATGGATGTAATCCTCGTTACCGGCGAGTATGTATCAAAGTAATCAAGACCTTCTCGTTGTCTAAACCCTTTAACAACTAGTCTTGCCTTATATTTATCAATAGTACCATCAGCTTTCATTTTCCGCTTGAAAATCCATTTGGAACCTAAAGGTTTATTCCCTGGAGGAAGGTCAACCAATTCCCAAGTATGGTTGTTTAATATGGATTCTATCTCACTATTGATTGCCTCTTTCCAAAATTGAGCTTCCGATGAAGACAAAGCTTCATTGAAGGTTCGAGGCTCATTCTCCAACAAAAATGTTAGAAATTCGGTCCAAAGGAAGTAGACGTCCTTTGACGTTTGCTGCGTCTTGGATTTTCCTCATCAGGAATATTTTTCTTTGTTTCTTCCAGAGGTCGTTTAGATTCTTTGCTAGAGAACTCTCATTCCTTTTTATATGGATATATGGTTTCAAAGAAGTCAGCATTATCTGATTCAATTACCGTATTCACCTGAATGTCGGGATTTTCTGATTTGTGAACTAGAAATCGATATGCCTTACTATTTGTGGCATATCCTATGAAAACACAATCAATGGTTTTAGGTCCTATTTTTACCCTTTTGGGTTTAGGAACTTGCACCTTGGACAAACACCCCCACACTTTGAAGTATCCCAAATTGGGCTTCCTTCCTTTCCACTTGTCATATGGAATAGATTTTGTTTTGCTATGGGGCACTCGATTGAGTATTCGGCTAGTCGTTAGAATGGCTTCCCCCACAAGTTCGGGGTAAACCGAACTTATTAACGAGGCATTCATCATTTCTTTCGGGTTCTGTTTTTCCTTTCGCAAATTCGTTTGATTGTGGCGAGTAAGGGGCCAGTTGTTTGATGAATAATGCCATATTCCAAACATATTTGTTCAAAAGGAGATTCATATTCACTGCCCCTATCACTCCTTATCATTTTAATCTTTTTGTTAAGTTGAGTCTCAACTTCAGTTTTGTATTGCATGAATGCTTCAATTGCTTCATCCTTACTATTAAGTAAATAAACGTAGCAATACCGTGTACTATCGTCAATAAAAGTTATGAAATACTTCTTTCCACCGCGAGATGGGATTGACTTCATGTCACAAATATCTGTATGGATTAAGTCTAAAGGACTTGAATTCCTTTCAACTGACTTATAAGGATGTTTAACATACTTAGACTCAACACAAATTTGACATTTTGATTGATTGCATTCAAACTTAGGCAATACTTCCAAACTAATCATTTTTCGCAAGGTTCTATAATTGACATGTCCTAAACGTGAATGCCATAAATTATTTGACTCAAGTAAGTAAGACGAAGCAGAAACTTTATTATTATTGGCAACGGCCATTACATTCAGTTTGAAAAGGTCCTATGTGAGGTAACCTTTTCATATGTACATCTCGTTCTTACTTATTACAACATTGTCAGAAACAAAAACACACTTAAAACCATTATTTACTAGAAGTCCGGTAGATACTAGATTTTTCCTAATTTCAGGAACATGACAGACGTTGTTGAGAGTCACCACCTTGTCATATGTCATCTTTAGCAGTATCTTTCCATAACCTTCAATTTTGGCCGTTGCAGAATTTCCCATATATATGGTCTCGTCGGGCCCGACGGGAGCATATGAAGCAAAGGCTTCTCTAACAGCACAAATGTGGCGAGTGGCGCCAGAGTCAATCCACCACTCTTTCGGATTTCCCACTAGGTTGCACTCAGACAACATAGCGCACAAGTCATCAACTTCCTCGTTTGTTTCAACCATATTAGCCTGACCCTTCTTCTTTTCCTTTTTCGGAGCACGACGATACCGCAACTTTGTGTCCGGTTTTTCCACAATTGTGGCGCTTCCCTTGAATTTCTTCTTGTTGGGATAGTTCCTTGGTCCCGATGCATTTTTCCTCTTTTTCGCATTAGTTGGGGCGGTTTCAACAATATGTGCTCCCTATGGTTGATCTCCCATTTGCCTTCTTCTCCGCCGCCTTGTTATCTTCCTCGATTCTCAACCGGACGATAAGATCTTCTAGTGTCATCTCCTTTCGCTTGTGTTTCAAGTAATTTTTGAAGTCCTTCCATGAAGGAGGCGACTTTTCTATTACCGCCGCAACTTGAAACGCCTCACTAATCACCAAACCTTCGGCGAGTAGATCGTGGATGATAACCTCGCAACTCTTGAACTTGAGTAACAATAGACTTGCCATCTACCATTTTGTAGTCCGAAACTTGGCGGCGATAAACTTCTTTAATCCAAAGATCTTCTCGTTTTATATTTCTTTTCCAACGCATCCCATAGTTCTTTTGATGTTTCCACATTACTATAGACGTTGTAAAGATCATCCTCCATCCGCTAAGAATATAATTCTTGCACAAAAAATCTGAGTGCTTCCATGCCTCGCTTACAACAAAACGTTCATTCTCGGTGTTGATTTAAGCAAACCGGAACGACCTCCTTAATAAACTTTTGGAGGTTTAAAGTAGTTAAATAGAAGAACATCTTTTGTTGCCATCGTTTGAAATCAATTCCGATGAATTTTCCATGTTTCTCTGCCGGAGCCGGTGCTGGTGCAGTACGACTGGAGGACGCAACATTGCTCGTAGAACCAACCGTGGGGGCTGGTGTGGCAGTTGCAGTAACATTCAAATTTGGAGTCATGTCTCCCATTTCTATCGCAGGAAGCAACAAAAAAAGTTTAATAAACGGTGAAGACTTCGAACCGAATCAGTTTTGACAGCAACAAATATAATACACAACTGTGAAGATTTTATTTCTTCAAACCGAATCAAGGTTACACAAACAGATTTAAAATACTTGAAACGAAATGCAGTAAATTGTATGTTGTATACTTGATGAAGTTTTTATATCTTCAAATCAAGTACCCAAATGAGTAGAAAGTTATGAAAACTTTAATCTCAACCGGAGTAGAAAATCCGAAGATTTTAGTCTCCAAACAACACATAAGTTCGTTACACCGAAACAACTTTTTTCCCCCTTTCTGACAACATTATGTTGTTGTTAAACAAGAACAAGTGAACACAGAAATAATTAATAAATTCCTTAAGCTTGTTAACTACCCTGTGTTCAAAAAATCAGGAAAAAAAAACCAAAACCAGAAAAAAAAACAGAAACTGGAAAAATAATGCAGAAGTAAGAAAATATCCGAGACCACAGAATTCACTGTGTGTCCTTAAGGAATTTAATCCCCTCACTGTACCCGAGGTTATGGATTACTTCCTCCCAGGATAAAACGGATATACATGTCGCAGGAATAGCGGTACATCAAACGCCTTCGACTTCGACGAACTCAAAGTTGGCAACGAAACACAGTAAGACTCGATAGTTTTATTTGTGAAAAGAATGCAGAATTTTCAGATGCAGGAAAAAAAATTCAGTGTCTTAAAATTGAGGCATTGCCTCAGTTTATATAGCCTCGAAGGTGCCTCTTCGGAATAGATTGGTGACTGTTCGGAAAGGCTGCCTTTGCCTCCTTTTTTTCCAGAAAAGGAGAAAAAAAAATTCATTTTCCCTCCATTTCTCATTCACACCAACTTAGCTAGCTTTATTTATTAACTAGCTTTAACAGTACGCAGTTGGAATAGTCAAGAAAAGTAGTAATTAACTAATGTTCTTAAAATATGAGGGATAGAAATGGTGGTGTGTGGAGGAGGAGAGTTAGAGAAGTGGAAGTGACTATCGAACTCTAAGTTGAAATAAGTCGATGGCATTTTATCAAGTCTCTATTATTGATTCTCATCGAATATGTAAAGATTTTCAAAAAGGTTTGTAGTGAGCTCCTTCAATCACTGCCTTAAAATTTTATGTTGAATGCTGAAATGCTTTGATATCAAAAAAAAAAATTACATAGTATTAGAGCATAATTCAAGCTTACTTATGACGTGACTCTAGATAGAAAAGTGTGGAGGTTGAGGATTATGATATATGGTAGTATGTAGTCGAATGATGTTGCATTGTAGGTAGGAGAGGTAGGGGCAACCCCCTCTACACATATGCTTAGGAGCAGTAGTATTTAGTAACTGCATAATTATCTATTCTTCGATGTGTATCATTATCTATTGTGATTTTGATTTGTATCTTGCTATATTGCTACCTTTTTTTTTTTCGTATCTGCGTCGAATTCCTTTTCTTTCTTTTGAGCCGAGGGTCTTTCGAAAACATCCTCTCTGCCCTACAAAGATAGAGGTAAGGTCTGCGTACATTCTACACTCTCATACTTCACTTGTGGGATTACACTAGGTATGTTATAATTGTTGTATGTTCTATGCTATGGGCTTCTCTTTATTTCTCTAAATCCAAGCAATAGAGACACTAAGTAGGAGTTCGGTCATAAAAAATCAAATATTTTTCACTTTATTTGAAATTTTTTAAGTTAGTTGAAGATGGAGTTATGTTTGGTTATAGTTTTCACAAAAAAAAAATTATTATTTGAATGTATCGAAAGTGAAAACAAAATTTTAGGTATTTTCAAATTTCAAATACAACTACAAGTTGTATTTAAAATGTGTGAGGTCAAACATTGATTTTCAAATAAAGTTTATTTTAAAAAATAATAATAATAATTCTCATGATCAAACTGAAACTAAATTTACCCCAAATATACGTATTGACTTGTTGAGTCTAATTAAGCTCTCCCTCCTCAAGGGTCACTCATATTGAGCCTTCTCTCTTTATTTAAAAGGAAAAAACAAATCCACTTGTAACTTTAAAATCGAATTACTCGTGCGAGGGTATAAGAAATATTATGTTGTCTGTCGTTATTTATTTAAATCTTAAGCACATAATTTTTTTGGATGAAATGTTCAAATTCACTCGTTGCGTATACAGCACAGCACCCTGACATCAAGAGATGAAAATTGTTATTGTCCTTATGCTCATCTGAGCGATATGTTATTCTGATGCTATTTGAGTTGCTGCTCCATGCCCAAGTAGCAGCTTGTCAATGTCATCTCATTACCTAATTTACGACGGGCCATCAGTTAATGGGTCTATTTTTGTATATGGTAATAAAAAGGGGATGTGATGTTTGAATAAAGTACTCCCTCTATCCATTTTTTCTTGTTATGCATATTAAAAAATAATTATTTATTTTTACTTGTTCGGTTTAAAAAAACTAAAAGATAATTTATTATTTCATACATATTTTATTTTTACTATTAAATTATTAGACTGCACAACTTTTCAAACGGTATATTTTATTGATTTTAATCATCAAATTATTTAGCAATAATTAAGGGTGATATAGTAAATTGTTATTATATTTTTGACTCCTTAATAGGCGTGTCAAGTCAATAATGTCAAATAAAAAAGGACTGACGGACTAATATTTGAATTTTTTTGAAGAAGAGTATTTGAAAGTTGAAGTTGTGTCTGGAAATGCATTTAGTTTGAAAAAAAATGTATAAGTTTTGTGAGTGAATTTTTTTGTCAAAACTACTTTTTTCAAACTTGAAACTCGCTTTGAAAATTTGTTCAAAAATCAGTCCGATGAACAATATGAATCGAAATGTTCCAGATGAGTCGTGGTATATGGATACAGAGCAACGTCTCACGTGACGACGTCTCAAGGTAATCTCTCGTCTTATTGTAATATGAGCACTAATAAAAATATTGTTGTCGACAGTGGGCATGAAATTCTAATTCGTGGTATTGGTCAGGTAAACCTACCACCTCCAACCCCCAATTAAAATTGAAAAACGTCTTGCACGCACCAAAACTAATTAAAAATTTGATATATGTGCGACGTTTTACAATTGACAACAATGTTTCTGTGAATTTTGATCCGTTTGATTTTTCTGTAAAGGATTTTCAGACGTGGATGTCACTAATGAGATGCAATAGCATGGGGGAATTGTATCCTCTCACGACTGTTTCTAATAATTGCGTGACCAAACCATCTATTTTTGCAGCCATTTCTCCTACTTTGTGGCACAACCGGTTGGGACGCCGGGGAGCACCAGTTTTTGATAATCTTAGAAAGAATAAATTTATTTCTTGTAATAAACTTTTGGACTCTTATGTTTGCCAAACGTGCGTGTTTGGTAAACATGTTAAACTTTTGTTTGCATCTTCTACCTCCAATACTCTTATGCCATTTGATTTGTTGCATTGTGATTTGTGGACATCACATGTTTTGAGTTCTACGGGTCATAAATATTATCTGCTGATTTTGGGGTGATTTTTTGAGTTTTCTGTGGACATTTCCATTGGGGAATAAATCGCAAACCTATGCCATTTTAAAACAATTTAGTGTTTTTATCAAAATCCATCTTGAAAAGTTCATTAAATGTTTTCCATGTGACAATGGGGGGAATTCATAAATACCCATTTTAAGGATTTTTGTCACCAAAATGGGATATCTTTGTGTGTTTCATGTCCACATACCTCTTCACAAAATGGAAAAGCCGAAAGAAAAATTCAAACAATTAACAATATGATTCGTACTCTTCTTGTGCATTCGTCCACACCACCAAATTTTTGGCACCATGCACTTCAAATGGCCACATATCTTTTAAATATTCTTCCTAGTAAACCACTCTCTAATGTGTCACCCACACAAATGTTGTACCACTGTTTCCCACCATTCACACATTTACGGGTTTTTGGGTGTTTATGTTATCCTTTGTTTCCATCCACCACAATTAACAAACTTCAGGCCCGTTCCACTCCTTATGTGTTTTTGGGATACCTACAAAATCATAGGGGATATAAGTGTTATGATATGGCAAATGAGAAAATCATAATTTCTCGTCATTTTTGATGAATCTACATTCCCATTTGCAACATCTCGAGTGGCATCCTCACCTTCATATGATTTTCTGGATGACGGACTGCATCCAATTTTGAGGTATCATCTAAACACTCAAAACAATGTAGGGCTTTCTCAAACCCCAAACCCCCTGACCCAAACCCGAAATGGGAATGAGTCGGTCTGAGGGGTAGAGGTCACTCTTCCCTCGCCTCAGCCCAATCCATTGTGGGTATCGGGCAGCATCAACCACGAGAAAACCCTACAACCCCACCAGTGACACAACCCGATACACAGGCCATTGAATTCCGTGCAAGCCCAACTATCCAACCTCGGACAATTGAAACCATGCAATGTACAAATTTTTTTTACCTAAGCACCATTTTAACCTAACCACCTCTGTCCAACCATCACCCATACCAACAAATCCCAAAGTTGCCTTATCCAACCTGAATTGAAAAGTTGTCATGTTAGATGAATTTAATGCTCTTATTACAAGTAAGACGTGAGAATTAGTACTACGTCCATCTAATGTGAACGTCATTCGGTCTATGTGTGTTTTTTGTCGGAAAAAGAATTCTAATGGTTCTTTTACGAGATACAAAGCTCGTCTTGTTGGTGATGACAGGTCTCAGCAGGTTGGAATGGATTGTGGTGAAACATTCAATCCAGTAGTTAAGCCAACAACTATCCGGACTGTTCTCAGCTTGGCACTTTTCAAATCTTGGTCCATCCATCAGTTGGATGTTAAAAATACATTCTTACATAGTCACTTACAGAAAACAGTGTACATGCATCAACCGCTAGGTTTCTGAGATTATACCCGTCCAGATCATGTTTGCATGTTGAAGAAATCCTTATATGGTTTGAAATAAGCTCTTCGGGCGTGGTATAACAGGTTTGCAGGATTTGTTTCCAAATTGAGTTTCTCTCACAGCAAGTCCAATAAGTCATTGTTCATTTATCGGAAGGGCGCATACATGGCATATATACTTCTGTATGTCGATGACATTATTCTCACGACATCATTATCTTCACTTCGTCAGTCTATTATGTCCCTTATGGCTGCTGAATTCGCAATGAAGGATTTGGGTCCATTAAATTATTTTCTTGGCATTGTTGTGACACAATTTTCAGGTGGTATGTTTCTCAGCCAAAAGAAATATGCCGAAGAAATAATTGAAAAGGGAGGGATGTCTTCCTCTAAACCATCACATACTCCAGTTGACACAAAGGCAAAATTGAGTAACGCTATCGGTACTCCATAAATCGATCCTACACATTACCGCAACCTAGTTGGGGCCCTACAGTAACTGACCTTTACGAGGCCTGATCCTGGATGATCTACGTAATTCTGTGATCGGCGTTCGCTGATTTGTTTCAGAATCAGCATTTTCATCAACCTCGCCATCACTGGCTTGTCTACCTTCTTCTAGAGCTGCTTGTTCCTCTGCCACAGTAGTACTTTGTTGTAGCTCGGGTGTCGAGAAATCTCTCAAATAAATTGTTTCCAATTTATTGTTCTTAGATTCTGAACTCTCTCACAACTTGTTCTTGTACAACACCTGTTCATTGAAGACGACGTCCCTACTTCAGATGATCTTCTAATTTTGGTCATCCCAAAATCGATAACCAAACTCGGTGTCACCATAGCTAATAAATAACACTTCTTAGATTTCGGATCAAGTTTACTTCTAGCAGTAGCATCAATATGAACATAGGATAAGCAACCAAACACTTTCAGAAAAGAAAGATTTACCTTTTTCTACTCCAAGCCTCTTCTGGAATTCTGAAACCCAAAGAAACAGACGGTTCTCTGTTAATCAAGAAGGCTGTGATATTGACTCCATCTGCCCAGAATGTCTTGGGTAGTCCAGCGTGTATTCTCATGCTCCGTGCAGGCTCGTTCAATGTTTGATTCACCATTTTCGCTATTCCATTTTATTGGGACGTTCCAGGAATAGTCTTCACCATCTTGATCCCATTATTAGCACAATACTGTTTGAAGTTACCGTAAATGTATTCTCCACCATTGTCGGACCTCAAGCTCCTCAACTTGAGGTTTGTCTCATTCTCGATCATGGGTTTCCACATTTTGAAGATAGTGAATACGTCAGATTTATTTTTTATAAAATACACCCACAACTTCCTAGTTGAATCATCAATAAAGGTCACGTAGTAATGTGATCCTCCGAGTGAGGAGACAGTAGCAGGTCTCCACACGTCAATGTGCACCAATTTAAGCTTCTTAGCTTTCTATTCTCTACCTGCATTGGAAAAACTTACTCGTTTCTGTTTTCTGAGAATGCAACTCTCACACATATGATGATCCACCGACTTCAGCTCCGGAATCATGTCGTTAGTCACTAGAAGCTTCATCCCTTTCTCGCTCATATGCCCCAACCTGCAATGCCACAACTCTGTCTCATTGGTGTTGTCAGCAACAACAACTGTATCACGACAACTCGTCGTCATATAAAGAGTACCAATTTTCTTACCTCGACCAACCACCATAGCACCCTTCGTCACCTTCTAGGACACATTACCAAAATTAAGATCATGTACTTCATCATCAAACTGACTCACTGAGATCAGATTACGCATCAGCTTTGACACATGTCTGACATTTGTGATCTTCCACACATTTCCATTTGACATCTTCAAATTAATGTCTTAAATACAAACAACGTCTAAAGGGTTACTATCTGCCAAATAGACTTTCCTGCGATTCCCAGCAATGTAATTCATCATTATATCACAATGTGAGGTGTTGTGGAAAGACGCTCATGAGTCAAGCACCCAAGAGTCGATCGGGCTGTCAACAGACAACAACATTGCATCACCAATAGCTTCAGTGGCAGCATTGATTCCACCCCTTGTTATCCTCCTTCTTCGGTGCCCTGCAATTCTTCTTGATGTGACTCAGTTTCCCACAGTTCCAACACTCAAGTGTTCACCCGGATCTAGATTGACCCCTGTCATTCCTTGACTTCGACTTGCCCTTATTTCGATTGTAGTTTTTGTCATAATTTATGCCTCTGTTCTCAACATTCAAAGCAAAACTCGTCGATACCTCACCAGAATCTATTTTGCGAACCTCCTAAACAAGGATACGATCTTTAACATCGTTGAATTTCAGTTTATCACTGCCAACAGAATTACTAACCGCTGCTCTCATCGGCTCCCCGCTATTCGGTAGAGACGCTAGCAAAATTAGGGCTTGCACTTCATCGTCAAACTCGATTGCAACAGATGACAATCGTATTGAATTCATTCACGTGCGTTGCAACAGGAACACCTTCCTCTATCTTTAGATGAAAGAGTTTCTTTATGAGAAATATCTTATTGTTTGCTGAAGGTTTCTCGTACATGTCGGACAGAACCTTCATCATGCCACCGGTGGTCTTTTCCTTCACCACGTTGTGAGCAACGTTCTTCGACAACGTCAATCGAATGACTCCCAGAACATGTCTATCAATGAGATTCCACTCTGCATCATTCATCTCCTCTGGCTTCGGACTCAGCGGTTCATGAAGCTTTCTGGTGTACAAATAATCTTCAATCTGCATTCTCCAAAACTCAAAATCCGAACCAACGAATTTCCCGATGATGTGCGTTGAACCATCTTCGCCTCCCACCGTTTTCTGCATCGCAACACAATCTGTCGCTCTGATACCAATTGTTAGGATTTGAGTCTCAAATCATATCTAATCAGAAAACAGTAAATAAGTGAAGAACAAATAACACACAGATTTATAGTGGTTCACTCTCAATGCGAGAGCTACGTCCACTTTGCGGCTGCAGATTTTACTGTAATCAAATAGGGAGTTTGAGTTTACAATTCTCTCTTTCTCTCTTGCTCGACCACAAAGAAAGAAAACGCGCCCTAGTCTATATATAGCGAAAACTAAGACGAACATAATACGTCACCCTAGTCGATCAGCGTTTCACACTCTACGTAGGGTCTTCATAGTAACGGCGATGGATTAGGCTCCACAACTCAACAATATTTATATACCAATTTTTTAAATCACTCATGTTATGCTAACCTTTTCCACTGGCCCTCCTGGAGAAGTGTCAACGTTGTTCTTATTTAAAGAAAATATATAATTTCAACAAATTGATACATTTAGAGAAAGGACATTAATAATCATTACAAACTATCCAACAGAAATTATGTGGTTTTTTCAAAGCAGTGATAGTTGCTGCGAGGTGAAATTCGTTTGTTCGCACAATTCGACTCTTTTTTTTTTATTATTATATAGGGTGGGAAAAGAGAATGGGGATGGAATTACAAGGTGGGAAATTTAATCCTCACAGCAAAGTGAAAATTCATGCATTTGGTCTCTACCGAATAATGTAGGCAATGCGTAATAAATTCCTTAGCAATGATGATGTGGTTACAAATTAACGATAACATTTTACTCATCTTTGCTCCCTATAATAACAAAGTGAAGTTTGCAAGAAAAATTGCGATTACAAATTAATGAAGAAAAAAAATCTACCTTCCAAGAAGGAAAATAAAGATAAAAATTGTATATTGCCACTAATTTTTTTTGAACTGGATGGATAAATATTCTCAACAACATCCTTAAGAATTATATATAGTATTTGTTCTTTTCCCTTATTCTTCAAACGGAGATTCAATAATTCAACATGAAATCTAAAAATTACAATTGTTACACAAGAAAAATTGAAAATTCCAGTTTTGTAGAAGACGGAAAAATAGAAACTGTTTTTGCTGAGTCGAGTGTGGCACTCTGTCCTTAAGACAATATTGCCCCGTATGTATCCTTTATACGTCCTGGACAATTTGTCTCCCAAGATAAAACAGCAATGGAACCCTTGAGCAAAGGAAACTCAAGAGCTACCGTGAAGAATATTGAATAACGAAATGATGCTTGGAAGTTCTAGGAAGAAGATTTTTTCTGGTTGTGTATTTTCGTGCATATCAAGTGTGCTCAACAATGGTGTAAGGGGTGTTTATATAGGTGAGGAATGGACTGATTTATCGCCTCAAATCGCCTCCATAATAGCCAAATAATGGCCATTATGGAGGTAGTAAAGTCACCAACATAAATGGGAGAAAGACCAACGGATTTGGCCATTATATGAGGAGTAATTCAGCCAAAATAAATGGTTGAATTGAGTGCTTGGCTTTTCTGTCTTGACCGTCGAAATTCTGAACTTCAGGGACCAAACTGTACATCTTGAAACTTCAGGGACCAAACTGTACATCCGAAATAATTCGGTCCAAACCGTATATCCGAAACTTCGGGATCAAACCGTACTTCCGGCAAAGTTTTCTCGGCCCAAAAAGATAATATCGAGAAGACCCACACCCACGGCCGAACCGGAACGGGACGGGCGGGCGGGCGGCGGGCGCGCGTGTGGTCTTTCCTCGAACCGAAGCACATCTAGGTCCTCCCTCCTTTAAACACATGGGATACCCCTTGGGGTCCCAAACCCCAAACCAATTTCGAATCTTATATACACAACAATTCTTTCTTCCTCTACCGATGAGGGAGAATTACACACAATACCACACTTTCCATGCTTCAAACACCTTACTTCGTGAACCAATATCTCTTTCATTTCTCAATGAAATTTGACGATTCTTGGCCCTACGGTTATCTACGTACTTAGTAGATCATGCATGTGTGAAGAACCGGATTCTCCAACATACGTTACACTAGTGTTTAAGCCGTTAAAGTTGGTCGGTCGCAACTCCCGCCAAAGGCAAATTTCCAACAATCCCCTCTTGAAAGAGATTTTGGCGCACTCACATGGTGTCTTTTCATTTCCAGCAATATTTCAGCGGACCGATGTTGCATAAGGAGAGGTAGCCTCACTTTGAACCTTCCATAGTTGAATACCATCGGACTTACTTACCGCACGGTGAACGTGATGTCTTGAACCGTCAGTGTTTAGTGTAAGCCAAGACAACGGTACCAACACAACAAATTCCTTACTCTCTTCTTCGTAATGTTTTGTCCGTTTTGGCCATGGACAACGTCTTGGATTCTTAAGTGCGTTCAATTTGAGGCAGCCCGTCCTCGCACATAAATAGGTGGTCTCCTACAAGGTATCCTGCTATACCCCACTTCACAAGTGTTAGGAACCATTAAAAGTTTCCCAAAGACCTAACCTCAATCTGTTGAGGATCATTACAGTTTTGAAAACTTAACCTTTACCCATACCTGCAGATAACACTTAACGTCTATCGCGGGAACGGCTTTGGATTTGGTGTTTCTTTTCGAAATCACTATCCGAAGTGCTCATGCTTCCACCGAAGCGATCAACCGAACCTTTACAACTTAGTTTTCCCATTGAACCAAATTACGGGATCTCCGGTTCGTAAGGTTGGGTTTCCACCGTATTGATCCGTATATTTTGGGTTTTAAGCCCATTCCCCTAGACAAAGTAACACTTAATCTCTGGATAGTCCCTTAGTTAGTAAACAAGGAAGTGACACCCGTGATGATCAACTACCATACGGTCTTATGTCTCCGACAGATCCTGATAGATATGTCCAGACGCCATCATCCGTGTCCTTCCTAAAGCCGACCGGCTAGCCACAATGTATAAGCTCGTGAAGGTACGGGTTTCTCCCAATAAGGGACGTCCTCTAAGGAGTCGTGAAGTTACTCAACTTCTTTCATGCTTTGTATAAAGCGATAAACTCCGATACCATCATGAATCGGTCGATGCAAGTTTGCTTAGAGGATTTTCCAAGAACCACCATACACATTTACTTGTGGCTTTGGTGTTCGATGTCTAGTTTGCATCACCGTGTTCTCTCGTAACCGCCGGACATCCGAATACTATAATCCGTAGATAAGCGAATAATTCAGATATCGTCATATCCGACTTAACGCCTTCAATTAATCATGTATTAAGATCATCGGTGAACCTTAGTTCAATCGACTGTTTGTTGGACGATACCAGGTCGGTTGTAGTGTGTACAATACATTGAACTACACGTGACCCGAGTATATCGCTCCTTGTCTATGGGTGCACCATGATTCCAATCAGTTCTATGATTAATATCCATTGGTGGCTTCAACGAGATCGCCAACTATCGACCGATCCGTTAGATGTCTTAGAAATCCAATTCCTAAGATGTCATCTCGTGATACCCATATCTTTCATATCGAGACTTTGTTTCAATATGATTTTCACTCTAAGACCGTTGGTTTTCCAACTGTTGGCTTTCTAACTTCGAGTCAATGTTTCGTGATCGATTCATTGTTTTGTTTTATCCGAGACTTTCGGGACCAAAATGTTAACATTTCAGGGACCAAAATGAAAGTTCGGAAGAAGCCCAATAGTTCACAAACCAATTTCGATCCTCTTGTTCCAACTCTCCGGTTGGGAAGGTCGTTTCAACACCCATGCCATGTAAGACTACAATGGCCCGGATGTGAAACTACTCTCAGGGGAGCACTTTTTACAACCCAAAGGTTCTTTTCCCGGAGGAAGATCAACCATTACGCAAGTATGGTTCTATATGATATAATCTATTTCTTTCTTTAGCTTCTTTCCAAAGCAGTGCTTTTGGAGATGACAATTATTTGTTAATTGTCCATGGTTCATTCTTAACCATACAAGCTAGAAGGACTAGAACAAGTCTTTGTCCCCTTCTTTGCTCCGTCTCAGTTCAACATCTAGAATCCCTGAGTTCTGCAGATCTGGAATATTAAGTTCCGGATAGCCAGCAACTTTCGAGTCCTGTAGATATGGAACGTCTAGTTCCGGACAGTCAGGCCCTCGTGGGTTCTTGTTAACCTTGAGCAATTACTCCTTTTTCCTTTTTTCAAGGAAAACTATCTTAAAAGAATTCCGCATTCTTTGATGCCAAGAGGCGATCAGCACTACTGTTATTTACAGATCCAGTGGATATGCAATCTACAGTCTTAGGTCGAACTTGACCTGTCTCGGTAGTCCAACTTCTACCAAGCCATCCCACATCACAACTTTTGTATGTGAGATCATTTCCATATCTCACACGGAGAGTTATCCTTATCCTTATCCTTATGCGGAGTTCTATTGAGAATCGCATTAGCGGTAAGGATCGCCTTGCCCTACATAATTTAGGCATACGGGTTTGCGCTTGGCTAACACCGTTAGACTGAGGTGAGTAATGAGCAGTCGTTTAATGAACGATGCTTCACATTCTCCCCCTCTATCACTACGAATTTCTCAATCCGTAGGCTTAGTTGATATTCAACTTCTGCTTTGTAGCGCTTATCCGCTTCAACAACTTCATCTTTGCTTTTTAACAAACAAAGGATTCCATACGTTGTACCATCATCAATGAAGATCACAACGTACTTGTCTCCCCCTCTATTTTGTATAAACTTCAAATCACCCAAGTAGGTGTGACTAAGTTCTAGAGGAGCAAAGGCTTCTTTTCGCTATTCCCTTGACGGAATTTGGAAAGGTGATTTTGCCTCTTCATCTACCTCACATATATTTTGAGGGTTTATGTCGAAGAAGGCAACAATCTCAACATCGTTAGCTTTTGAATGACTTGCTATTTAACGTGTCTTAATCTATGATGGCATAGACGCACGGATTACAAATATATCATTCATTTGGCTACAGACATACTGTACCATTCTTAGTTATCACAGAACTGTTGGACTAATCTCAAACCAGCTTGACCAACAGCGTCCCTTAAACCAAGTTAGGAACATGTATCACCTCTTTTAGAGTGATCTCATTCCTTGAAGTCCTATTGAGGACAACCTCTCCAGCCCCTTTGATTTTAGAGGTGGCGTTGCTTCACATGAACAACCTTTTGCCCGTGGTTAGGGCGTAACCGGATCATATGTGATCTCGATACTCGGGTCCACTCTAGTTGCTTTGGCAGACTGAGTGTCCAATTTATTTACTGCCTTTATTTAGGCCTTCAGATCATTTAGGACCTGGAAACTCTGGCCCACCTTACTAGGTGTCCATTACTTTTCCTATGAAATGAATTTTGGCCCCACTCCGGCCGCCGGAGGCTTTGTATGACCGAGTGTCCAATATAATCATACCAAAGGAATTTTGGCCCACTCCCGATCGCCCGGAGGCTTTGTATGACCGAGTGTCCAATATCATCCTATGAAGGATCTTTCGCCAAATAATATGACAAAGCTCAACGTCTTTAACTTTTAGACTTCTTCCGTTATGATTGGTGCCTAGATAGTTCTTTGGCGCTTACTTAAGAGTGGTAACGATTTTCGCACGATCAAGTGGATCTTACTCCCTCATATGTGCGAACATACTTTACACACTTTAATAATTACACTTAAAAGAACGGATCTTCTTAAGTCGTTTACAAAATCCAATCTTTAAACGGGAAAGAAGATGAGATTAAACTTCTGATTTGTTAAAGCGTAAGGAATATAAATTATTTTCATATTCCTCCTTACTTTAATCTATTTTTTTTTAATCAGACATCATTTAATCTTTATTCTTGACAAGTAAGAAAAATACTTATCATTTAATCCTTATTCTTGACAAGTAATAAAAATACTTATCCCAATTTCGGATTCTGGCGCACTTCAGTCACTTCATCAGACTGAGTGTCCATTTCCTTCTCACCATTATTCGGATCCTTTGTCCGGGACGGATATAGGCCTTCGCTACAAGATAGAATAACATCTTCACTCTTCTCCTCTTGTCCCAGTTGACATCCTCAGGCTCTCGTGAGCGCTTGTTCCCACCAGTCTTGGTAGTGGTGACACCATGAACACGTTCATCATCATCACTCTCTTCTACCAGAAAACCATTTCCATATTCAGATTTGGTCACACAATTTTTGACCGACATTTTTCGAACACTAATAGTAATACAATACAAATATTGTCTTAAGTTGTTCTTTTCCCTTATTCTTTAAACGGAGATTCAATAATTCAACATGAAATCTGAAAATTACAATTGTTACACAAGAAAAACTGAAAATTCCAGTTTTGTAGAAGACGGAAAAATAGAAACTGTTTTTGCTGAGTCGAGTGTGGCACTCTGTCCTTAAGACAATATTGCCCCGTATGTACCCTTTATACGTCCTGGACAATTTGTCTCCCAAGATAAAACAGCAATGGAACCCTTGAGCAAAGGAAACTCAAGAGCTACCGTGAAGAATATTGAATAACGAAATGATGCTTGGAAGTTGTAGGAAGAAGATTTTTTTTCGGTTGTGTATTTTCGTGCATATCAAGTGTGCTCAACAATGGTGTAAGGGGTGTTTATATAGGTGAGGAATGGACTGATTTATCGCTCAAAACGCCTCCATAATAGCCAAATAATGACCATTATGGAGGTAGTAAAGTCACCAACATAAATGGGAGAAAGACCAACGGATTTGGCCATTATAGGAGGAGTAATTCAACCAAAATAAATGGTGAATTGAGTGCTTGGCTTTTCTGTCTTGACCGTCGAAATTTCGAACTTCGGGGACCAAACCGTACATCCGAAATAATTCTGGTCCAAATCGTATATCCGAAACTTCGGGATCAAACCGTACTTCCGGCAAAGTTTTCGGCCCAAAAAGATAATATCGAAGACCCACATGCCCCACGGCCGGAACCGGAACGGGACGGGCAAGGCGGCGGCGGCGCGCGTGTGGTCTTTCCTCGAACCGAAGCACATCTAGGTCCTCACTCCTTTAAACACATGGGATACCCCTTGGGGTCCCAAACCCCAAACCAATTTCGAATCTTATATACACAACAATTCTTTCTTCCTCTACCGATGAGGGAGAATTACACACAATACCACACTTTCCATGCTTCAAACACCTTACTTCGTGAACCAATATCTCTTTCATTTCTCAATTAAATTTGACGATTCTTGGCCCTACGGTTATCTACGTACTTAGTAGATCATGCATGTGTGAAGAACCGGATTCTCCAACATACGTTACACTAGTATTTAAGCCGTTAAAGTTGGTCGGTCGCAACTTCCGCCAAAGGCAAATTTCCAACAGTATTATCATACAAAAAAGGTACAAATATTGTTATATAATATAATCTGCAAATGCGGCTAAAAGTATGTCCACGAAGTTATGGTCAACAAAATCTTTGATTGATGTATATACTTGAAGTCTTGAATAAGGTTGATCAATAATAATTATACAAATTATTCGTAAGTTTACTTGCAACAATACTACATATACAACTTGCTTTATTTCTTTCTTCTCGTGTAATTAAGAAAAGTGCACTTGCATGAACCGTTAATAATTATATAGAACACTTGTTCTTTCTTCTCACAACAACTATAAAGTATAGGGAACTTACACAATTACTGGAGTAGTAAATTTACAACTATTTATAGAACCTACGACTTTTTTTTTTTAATTTACAGGATTTACAAAATATACACTATATATGATAAAAGAAAAAAATCTTTAGATATAGTCAATTTCGTATAAATACGGCAATAAATTATACAAGTTATATTTTTTTTCTTCTTAATTCGTCCCTACAATTTCTCATTTCCTACCTATCATTAAGAAAACATTATCTCAAACCCTATGATATTAAACCATAAATCAAGAATGTTGCTATTAATAAAAGGCTAATATTAAGGAGTTTAAAAAAATTCTAAAAATCCCCAACACACTCAACTAGCATTGTAATCAATAAACATGTATATTATTATTTATATAATATATATTATACTACAATTCTTTGAACAAGTATATATATATATATATATATATATATATATAAGATTTGTTATATACCTTATACTTTTTAGGTATATTTTCATGTATTTTTCTCATACCATATATCGTATATCATATCTTTTTCATGTACTTTTTTTAATATTAATAAATTCAAATAATTTCTTTTAGTCACAAGAAAAAACTTGCATCAGTCATCAAGTGAAAATAAGAATAAAGGAGTAAACGAAAGAAAAAAATATTTTTAAAACAGTATATGAAATATGGAATGTGAAATTGATTTTTGTTTATTTGGAAAAATAACATTCTCTCACACACTTTTCATAATTTTTTTTTGTATTGGGGAGGAGGGAGGGGATGATTCTGAAAGAAAAAGAAAGTAAAAAGTGGATATGTATTAATGGTAGTAACTCCTAAAATTAAGTATTATAGTTATTTTAGGAATGTATAAGTTGTGTTTTTGTAATAGAAAAGTTAAAATTTTGAATAAGTTGATTTATGTAATTTTTAGAAAGTAGTTGTAATACTTTTAATTACCATTTTAAAAAGTTGTATTTGTGTGACTTTTCCTAAAGTATTCCCTCCGTTTACTTTTACTTGTCCAGTATTCTAAAAATAGATTTTCACTTTTATTTGTCACTTTTAGCATATCAAGAAAAGACAATTTATTTTTTCATGTTTTACTCCATAATATTAATTGCTTTTCAAGTTCATTAAAATTATATATCAATTAATATGGGTATTATGATAAACTATATACTTCATTTATTATTTAGAATTTCTTAAATGATGTGCAAAGTTCATAGTGGACAAATAAAAATGAAAGGGAGTAATAAAGTCTTTGAGAAGATCAAGAGTATGACTTACAACTTCACAATCCTAACAAATTTCTAGGTGAAAAAATTGATCCTTGAAACAAAACTCTTTTACTTTCTCCGTCCTAAATAAACAGTAACTTAATTTAGTTTAAAGAAATTGTCCCAAAATAATTATTACTTTAGATATTCAAAATTAAAGTTGAATATTGTTTTTAACTATTTTCTTAGTTGTGCAGTATTTAAAGAAGAAATCAATTTACTTTTATTAAATAAGACTAACTTAATAAATTATAATTTGTGTTTATTATTTTCATAATGGTGTGACCTAAAGCGACAATTAAAATAGGACCAAGAAAGTAGTATTTGTCTAGAGTTACTACTCATTTCAAAAGGGGACAATTTGAATTCAAATTAGTGTGCTATATATTGCTTACTAATGAATATCTTTCAATTATACCAAGGGGTGTAGTTAGATCGATGTAATCCTTAATTACCTTTTATTATAAATCTTAAGTTTGAGTTTTGAAATGAAATTCCTGTTAGTAGGAGAGCATTTTACCTCCCATAGTGACCTATCCAATGCGAGTCTGGATTAATTAGCTTGATATTATTGAGTAAAGATAAATATCCTTCATATTACTACCAAAGGTGTGGTTGGATATTTAAGATCCCTCAACTTTTAACAAAAAAATCTCAAGTTCGAGTCTGAAAATAATAGTCTCCTAATAGGGAGTGCTTACCTCCTATAGTGGATATCTAGTGAGAGTCCGAATTAATCAAACCAGTTGGATTCGAGCATCGTTTACCCTAAAACAAAAGGAATATCCTTCAATTATATATCAAAGAAATATATATATTTACTCATGTTTTCCTTCTCATCTGTAGCGGAACTCAGTTAATCTTTTATAGCAATCTTTTGTCAGGAAGTAGCGGAGGAATAATCATCTTTCAAAATTTTGTTCTTGTGCTTTTCTTTCTGTTACTTAGAAAGTAGTTGCTTCAGCTTCAACCACTCGATTTTTTTTCATATTCCTCTTTATTTCTCATCAAATGAATGACGACCCCTGCTTCTTCAGGTGGAACTCCAGGTTGAGGAGTTACTCGGAATGCTGCCAAGATATTAGTATCCTTGGTTTGGTACTAAAGAGTATAATAAGTCACCGACGATTACTAGCAATTTCGGCTTCATGCAGGCGAGTTGCAGTCTGCAATCCGAACTGAGGATGGATTTTTGGGGTTAGCTCACCCTCGCGGGATCGCGACCCTTTGTCCCGGCCATTGTAGCACGTGTGAATGTCAACTAAGTATCGTAAGTATATTACTCCTGGTTGTTCAATCAATTGATAACCAGAGTCATTCTTTGATAAATGATGCTATGAGTCAAGCGTCAAAAACTAAATCACAAGCTTCTGATAAAAAATGAGCAGTTCTAATAAGATTTGTAATATAAATATCCTTACGCTTTGCAGAGATATAAGGTTCCATTTGATTTGAATGGGCCAGGGCTCCCATGGTACATATGATCGGCCCTTCGGATGTCTAGGTGATACAAATAAAGAAAATATGATGGTTTTTAACATACCCTTGAACAAATATCTGATCCTTATCAAAGGAGGAAATAAAATTGAAAACTGATAGAAATCAAAATGAAGGATTTGACTGATAGAACAACTACAATAAAAAATCAAATAGAAAGAATTACAAAATAGAAAAAGAAAGTAACTCGAGAAATAGACATTAGTCGTAATAAAATAAATAATATTAAAAAAATTAGAAACACCGACGAGATCTGGAAAAGCAACCCAATTGGGTGTCAGAGGATCCAAAATCTCGATTTCTGCTAATATTTCACGTGTTTCTATTTATGGTTATTATGGAGCTACATTGCAACAAATCTTCTTTTTCTGCAGCATTGCTTCTAAGATCACTGGCCGCCATGGTCCAAACGAAAGTAAAAAGACCGGTTCGACAACAGAGAATAGAACATCTCTGAAAAAGGGAAAATACCACAAGACATGCATAAATTCTCTATTTAGCTCATGATATTAGTTAATAAAGGATGGAATGTCAAGACAATCGTCTACAAAGTGGATATAAATCTATTACAAAGAAGAATTGCTTTGGATGAAGGAAGTTACTCGAGATCTTGGCTTTGAGCAGTCAAAGTACATTTTATTCTATGATAATCAGAGTGCTATTTGTCTCACCAAACACTCCATTTATTCTAAGACCAAACATACTAATAGAAAATCTCATTGAAGGAATGGATGAACACCGTCTTTTACATTGGATGGTTTGGTGTTTTGATGACCCCTACCTAATTGACGGCAATGTTGAAGTCTCTATCTACGATCATATCATTTCTGAACTCCCCAATGACCGCTTATCAAAGAGAAGCTTTTTCCTAGACTATAGTGGCAAGTCTATTGTTGTGTTTCTGAATTAGGGAAACAAAGCTTCAACAAGTAGTTTCAGAATACGATTAACCAACATGTTAACTAATTGATTACGATAAATTGGATCGGATTTTACTATTTTTTTCTGCAGTACCTCGACGTGACATGAGCGTGAAAGGTGTTCAAGAATTAGTTTTCTTTTTATAAGGTCTAAAAAAGAGTTCTTTATCAACCACCATCTACTTCATAAAACCCTACGAAAATCTTTTTCAAATACAAAAATTCAATATTTCCCCCCGAATTAGTGAATTAGGCAGGATTCCTTTGTCCAGAATAAAAAAGCGATCCCAACTTAGAATCGAACTCATACCCCGCAATCTACGATCTACTCAGTGACTTAGTTTATGTTGAATAGGCATACGATCCAACTTAGGTTCGTGAGTTTGTGGTCCGTGCCTAAAGCAACTCTTTTCCATTCGCGAATGTTTAAGAAGTCATCTCCCTCCTGGAAACAAATCAAGATCAAGAATGTTAAAAATATAGAGGTGTAAAAAAGATAATTTTATAGCCATCTTTTTATTTATAAAAATCCATCTGTAAAAAACAAATTTGCAGTCAAATGATCACTTGCATATTATGACTGGAAAATGCTAGTTTCGAATAATACAAAAGATCTTGTGACAAGCCAAAATAATAATATGATTCATTTACGTTAAAGCTCTTTCATTTAAGACTTCATGTTGGTTCAAATTGAATGATTTAATCTATATAAAAAGCCTCATTGTCTCCCATTTAAGAGGAACTATCAACTACAATTTGCACCTCCTTCGTTATGTTTAGAAATTTTAATACCTAAATCTCTTTGTTTATTAGTGAAGTCTTGTGAGAACCCTACTTAATTAATTATATTTGAAGATTACTTTGTCATACTGATTTCTTAGTGAAATGTTGCTCAAGTTGTGCGATAATTCTTTGAGGAGATTAAGGTTGGATTTCATTGTAGTGAGACTATGGAACAGCCAACAACCTACTAATTAAAAGTTTAGCATGTTTAACTTCTGAAAAGATCGTTTGGTGGTTGAGAAATTGCATTTTCTCAAATTATTAATTTGTGCAAATTGCAATTGTTCTTGGTAGACCACTTGCTCAATTATAAGATAATTATGGTTTCTACAATGAGTCTTTCTACTTATCTTATCTGTTAGAGTCATACACTATACACTAACGTGTGGAATGATAAGTACTCTTTCATCTTTAATTAAAGATTTCAGTTTCGAGTCCCTCTGAGTATGGAGTCGCCTTTTTAAGGGAGCGCTTTAACCCTAATGTGGGACTTTCAAGGCTCGAATCTGAATTTAGTCGAACCCCAATATGAATACCGGACACCTGGTCGGAAACCAAAAAAAAAGATAGTCATCGAGGATGCTACATTTGTTTCACATTATGGTTGTGTAAAGTGTAGGACAGTAATTCCTTGATTAATATTCTTCCCATGATACAAATATATATACAATAATAAGAGGCTTGTCTTAAGGAAGACTAATCTACTTTACCTAAAATATAAGATGCTAATTACAATCATAATAATTACAATATATTACACTATCAATTATAATACATGAGGATGAGAGATAATTATGGGATATGTCCAGAATTACTCTAACAGTCCCCCGCAGTCTTAGCTGGAGGTTCTCGTATGTTGAGATTGTCCCTGAAATCATCAAAAAGTACGCGCGGAAGACCTTTTGTGAAAACGTCAGCAATCTGATAACGAGACGGTACATGGAGAACACGAACTTGACCACAGGCAACTTTTTCTCGGACAAATAAGATATCCATTTCAATGTGTTTTGTGCGTTGATGCTGAACAAGATTGCCAGAGAAGTAGATCGCACTCACATTGTTATAATAGACCATTGTTGCCCTTTCAATCGTACAATGGAGCTCCAACAGTAGATTACGGAGCCAACATAATTCAACCACAACATTGGCCACCCCTTTGTATTCTGCCTCGGCGCTTGACCGAGACAATGTGGACTGGCGTTTGGATGACCATAAAATGAGATTGTCACCCAAGAACACACAATAGTTGGAAGTGGAACGACGTGTGTCTGGGCAGCCACCCCAATCCGCAACTGTGTAGGCAGAAAGACTTGAGATGGAGGACTTATATAGATGAAGTCTGAAATGTAGAGTACCCTTAACATACCGCAGAGTCCTTTTGAGAGCCCATATATGTTCTTCCTTCGTATCATGCATGTGTAAACAAACTTGTTGAACCGCATAGGAAATATCCGATCTTATAAAAGTCAGATACTGTAAGACCCATGCTAGGCTCCGGTAATGGGTAGGATCGTTGTATGGAGTTCTGGCATCATTACTCAATTTTGCCTTTGTATCCACTAGAGTATGTGAGGGTTTGCTGGACGACATCCCTGCTTTGTTAATTATTTCTTCAGCATATTTCTTTTGACTAAGAAACAAACCACATGCATATTGGGAGACATCAATGCCGAGAAAATAATTCAAAGGACCCAAGTCCTTCATTGCAAATTTTGCTGCAACAAGGGACTTAATGGACTGTCGAAGTGGAATGGATGATGTTGTGAGAATAATATCATCGACATACAAAAGGATATATGCCATGTCAGCGCCTTTTCGATAAATGAACAACGACTGATCAGACCTGTTGTGAGAGAATCCCAATTTGGAAACAAATTCTGCAAACCTGTTATACCATAATCGAGGAGCCTGTTTCAAACAATATAAGGATTTTTTCAACAGGCAAACATGATCTGGACGGGTATAATATCGGAAATCAAGCGGCTGATGCATATATAATGTCTCCTGTAAGTTGTCATGTAAGAATGCATTTTTAACATCTAACTGGTGAATGGTCCAAGATTTGGAAAGAGCCAAGCTGAGAACAATCCAGATAGTTGCTGGCTTAACCACCGGACTGAACGTTTCACCACAATCTACCCCAACCTGCCAAGACATGCTATCACCAACAAGATGAGCTTTGTATCTCGCAAAAGAACAATCAGAATTTTTCTTATGACAAAAAACCCACATAGACCGAATGATGTTCACATTAGACGGACGTGGTACCAATTCCCACGTCTTATTTGTAATAAGAGCATTAAATTCGTCTAACATGCTAGCTTTCCAATTCGGGTCGGATAAGGCAACTTTGAGATTTTTTTGTAGAGGTGATGGTTGAACAGAGGATAGTAGGTTAAAGTGACGTTTAGGCCGACAAATCCCGTGCATGGCATGGGTTTCAATGGTCTGAGGCTGGTCCATCACTAGTTGGGTGGTTTGGCTCTCGGGTATGTTATTGGGCTGAGGGGAAGGATGTTGGCCCAAGTGACTAGGTGTAGCCATTGCGGTATGAGGCTGGGCAACAGGAATGGTTTGGGCTAAGGGTGTGGTTGTGGATTGCCCTACTTGGACCAGACTGTCACGGAAACAGGACTGGGCCGAAAGGTGTTGAGCATTTTATTGGGTCAGTTCCATATTAAGATTGTGGTGTAAAATGGGATGTATTCCAGTGTCCAAAAATCATATCAAGGTGAGGATGTCATATGAGACTTAGCAAACGGGAATTTAGACTCATCAAAAATCACATGACGAGAGACAATTATTTTCTCATTCGTCAAATCATAACATTTATATCCCCTATGATTTTGTGGGTATCCCAAAAACACACAAGGAGTTGAACGAGCATGCAACTTGTTAATGGAAGTAGATGGAAATAAATGATAACATAAACATCCAAACACCCTCAAATGTGTAAAAGACGGAAAACGATGATATAACATCTGCGTAGGAGACACATTGGAGAGCAATTTACTAGGAAGAATATTTAAAAGGCATGTAGCCATTTGAAGTGCATGGTACCAAAACTTTGGTGGTGTGGAAGAATGCATAAGAATAGAGCGAATCATATTATTAATCGTTCGAATTTTTCTTTATGCTTTCCCATTTTGTGGTGAGGTATGTGGAAATGAAAGACGCAAAGACATCCCATTTTGGTGACAGAAATCATTAAAATGAGCATTTATGAATTTCTCCCCATTGAAAACATTTAATGCTTTTGCCAAATTATGTTTTGATAAAAAACACTAAATTATTTAAAAATGGTGTAGGTTTGTGATTTATGTCCCAACGGAAAAGTCCACAAAAAATTTGAATAATCATCTAGAATGAGCATATAGTATTTATGACCTGCAGAACTCAAAACGGGTGATGTCCACAAATCACAATGCACAATATCAAATGGCATATAAGTATGAGAATTAGAAGAGGCAAAAGGAAGCTTAACATGTTTACCAAACACACAAGATTGGCAAACAAAAGAGTCCAAAGGTTTATTACACTTATTCTTCCTAAAATTATTAAAAACGTGTGCTCATGGGTATCCCAATCAATTGTGCCATAAAGTAGGAGAAATGACAGCAAAGGTTAATGGTTTGTTCATGCTATTTTTGGAAACAGAGGTGATGGGATATAAGTCCCCAGTGCTATTGCATCTTATAAGTGGCATCCCTGTCTGATAATCCTTCACAGAAAAGCCAAACAGATCAAAATTTATAGAAACATTGTTGTCAATTGTAAAACGTCTAACATATATCAGGTTTTTAATTAGATTAGGTTCATGTAAGACGTTTTTAAAATGTAAAGGTGGGTATGAGTAGTGTTACCTGACCAATACCACGAATTGAAATTTCCTACCCACTGTCGACAACAATATTTTTATTATTGTTCATATTACAATAAGACGAGAGATTACCTTGAGACGCCGTCATGTGTGACGTAGCCCTTGTGTCCATGTACTATGACTCATCGGGAACACTTAGATGCATGTTATTCATGGCATGTTCAATGTCTGTGGGTGCATAACCAACAGATGATGGTGCTTGAGCCGCAAACGCATGTTGTGGACGAGATCCGAGAATACCGGGTTGGCGATTTGAAAAGGGAGGAGATCGAGCCCATGAAGAAGTCGGATATGGGCATGGCGGGGCAGCCCACTGTGGGTCCCAGGCCCACGGTGGGTACTAGCCCCACTGAGTACCGCCACTGCCCGGACTGGCCACTGCCGCCAGCAGAATTGGCCACCTCATCTCCCCCGCCCCTTTCCACCGTTATTTTTTCCTTTATTGTTACGGTTTGAACCCCGTTTTTACCATTATTAGGACGATTACCATGGCTCCCCGAACCAGAATTTTGGGGCTCCAAATTTGTGGAAGATGAGTTGGTGGAGACGAGAGCAGTTCCAGCGGTAGTCGCCCTAGATGATGTTTGTTTTGCTTTCTGCGTTTCTTCGATAATTAACCTTGAATGAGCCTCATAAAAGTGAGGCAGCGGATTACTTTGCTGAATGAACGTAGCAACACCATCATATTGTTCATTCAACCCCGCAATCAACTGAAGGACCAATCTTTGGTTTGTCACTGTCGAATTAACGTTGGATAGTTGGTCCGCAAGAACCTTTAATTCTTGACAATAGGCTGAGATGTTGGAAAAGTCATTCAATTTAACATTGGTAAATTGGTGTTCAAGATAAACTGCCATAGAAATTTTGTTATCTTGAAAGATGTTTTGTAACCTTTTCCACGCATGTTGAGCCGTAGAATTTGGTTCTAATATGGTATGGAGAAGATCATTCGAAATTCTGCCATAAATCCATTGAAGGACTATAGCATCTAATCGGGACCACAGTTTCTTGTCCACCGCAGTGGTATCCGACGGTGACTCGGACGGGATGATATGGTCAATTACCTCATAAGCGCTACAATGAATTTTGAACAATTCCGCCCAAGAGGTATACTGTCCTTTCTCCATTTCAAGAGTTATATAGATAAAGTTCTTGACGTTATTAACGGCAAGAGCGGAATGAAAAGTTTGTTTTTCGGCCATAGGTTCCACAAGAAATCAAACTAGAGAATGAAAAAAGTAGTGTTTGATGTTTGGGATGTGGAATAACCCTTAGGGTTTCAGATGAAAGGTAGACGAGGGGGGTTGGTGTGTAAATGTTGGCTAGGGTTTTGTTATTGTTGTAAGAAGTGGTTTAGGGTTTTGCTAGGGTTGGCCGAAAGTGAGGAGAAGAAGGAGAGGGAAATCGTGTAAGAGGAGGGGAGAATTAAGGCAAAGGATCTTTGACTCTTGATACCATGTAGGAAAGTAATTTGTTGATTAATATTCTTCCCATGGTACAAATATATATACAATAATAAGAGGTTTGTCTTAAGGAAGACTAATCTACTTTACCTAAAATATAAGATGTTAACTACAATCATAATAATTACAATATATTACACTATCAATTATAATAAATGAGGATGAGAGGTAATTATGGGATATGCCCATAATTACTCTAACATAAAGTATAAATTTTAGAAGATAATTCCTTTTCATGGATAACTATTTAGTAAACTCTCCTTTTTATTTTTTTGCAATTTATAATAGCCCTTTTAGATCATGGTCTAAAGAGTTTTTAAGTATGGTGTGAATCCTTTTTAGTTTTTACTAAGGAACTTTGTCCCTCGTCAAAAAAAGAAAGAAAAATTATTGTGCTTATACGGAGAAGCACTCGTAACTCTTAAAGAATTGAGAAGAAGACGAATTGAGTTTCGATCGGATGATCTGATTGATTCATATATTTTTTGACCAAAATTCCTTTCTTATTCCTTATAATTTTTTTGCGCAATTTTCCACGTGAGTTTTTTAAGATGCAAGTAGCTAGACGCTTCAGAATTCAATTTGTCCATGATCACATGAAATCCCTAGTTTGCCTCAAGCTACAGACGAATTAATTGCCCATAATTCTACATTTTCCTCGAGGTATTATATATTAAATCCAGAGTGCATCTTCTTAATAAAAATTAAGACAAAAAACATATATTGGTGTAGCCACCAAACGACCACGAAAACAGAAAGATTTTCTTGTCTACAGTCAACAGAAACAAATAAGTAATATTTTCTCTTTACATCTATGCCACAAGTCTCTCTTTTTCATTGTAAACTTATGAAAAAATCATAATCTTTTAATTCGCTAGTTACTATTATAATAAGTTTATAAATTGTTCATAAAACGTCATCCTCAAATTGCAAGCTTAGCTGATTAGTCAAAGATAAACTGGCAATTACAAGTTCAAGTTGGATTAGATACAAATTTAAAACAAGGAATCTTGACTACTAGGGTGATGCAAATCAAAGATCGCATCAAACAAATCCCTAATTTAGATCAACTAGACATTAATTTGAATATTAATTCTAGGTTTTAGCGGAGCAATTTGAATTTATGTATGGTTTATAATGCCTCCAGTAAGGCAACAAATGGGATTATGCAACGTTGATTCTAGACAAACATTGATAAAAATCAACTTGTGGGTCACGTCCCATGTAAAGCAACAATATATAGTATATTACTTTTATTTGAGTTTAAACTCCATGAAATACAAAATCATATCATGTATAAAATAATTATGGTAGATCTTTATGATAAAAAATAATTGATCACTATATAATAGATGTATTTGCTATGAAGAAAATTATTTTTCACTTTCTCGTGTTTGGTTGGTCAAAATATTTTTTTCTAAGTATATAAATTCTTTAAAAATAAAAAATGACTTCCTTAATGCGAGTAGAGAAAATGAGTTCCAAAAGTAACATTCCAAACTCAATGCCCCATCTTCACCCCCAACCCCGAGCCTGCCACTGTTAGATCTCTAAAACTCAAGATCGATGCGGAAATATAGAGAAGCAAACCCTAACTTCTAGAGAGAGGAAGAGAGAACATTTTATTTCGTATTAGAAAATGAAATGACAAATTATCTTCAAGAGGCTTCATCTGCCTTTTATATTTACATGAAAAAGTAAATGCAGGGACTGAAAAGTAATTAAAATTTATACAATAAATGAACCCGAGTCCCTCCTAACTTGGGCCTGGATCAATAAGCTCTGGAAGTGGGCTTATGTTAACAGCCACTCCTTCGGCCACCCCCACCCCGACATCAATAGTGTTTTCAAAAGTTATAATTATATTTAGATGTTTTTGTGAGAATATTTTTTTGATTACATACTAAACAACGTAAAATAAATAATGAAATCATTTTTTTTTCAAGAAACATTTTCCTTCCTATATCAAACACATCCAATATAATAACTGATTTTTCTCATAAATTAAACTATATTGATAATGTAAAAATTATTGACATACATTGCAAGTGTATTTTTTCGATTTTCCACCTGTTGTTTGATACTCATTTTGATACCTCGACTATTCAGATTCGCTTTGCGCAAGCAAAGAGGAAGCACGACTTACCATGATTTTTTCTATTCTTTGGGCTCAAACGGAAGTTAGCTATGAATTAAAGGATCTTATCTATCTTAACACAATTCTTACACTACTCGTGTATATGATTAGTTAATTAAATATTTTTTCTTTTGAGTAAGTTAAATGTACCTCTTAATTTTTA
The DNA here is from genome assembly GCA_034509755.1 of Anisodus tanguticus. NCBI lineage: Eukaryota > Viridiplantae > Streptophyta > Magnoliopsida > Solanales > Solanaceae > Anisodus > Anisodus tanguticus. The sequence continues at coordinate 8,398,077 of CM067553.1, read as the reverse complement.
AATAAACAGGCCACAACTTCTTCAAATGGGGTTATTTTCGTTTTCTCCATTAGCCTCATGGCTGAGTATGAGTACAGTAATTAATTACCAAGATAAAATACAAATATCAAAACCGCGGACTACCTAGTTTGTCATCCCACATTATTGGTATGAAAACCATTGGCTCAATGTTAGAGTAGTAGTAGGGCTGATTCGATCTGTTTAATTCTGTTAAGTTTATGTTTTTCATTGATTAATCAAATGATGACACAATTGATTGGGAAAACGCATCTTATGTTCAGTTTCCTTTTTCTTGATTACCATTTTTTTCTTAAATTAGAAATGAAGAATACAAGTACGAGATTCATGAAATATATTAAGAAATCGTATAGGAATCACGATATAGTAAATAATTGCAATATTTTTAGCTTAATGACCGATTAAAATAGGTTATTGGTCTATATTTCAAGGTATTCAATTGAGCTTGCTATAAGAATTTACTACTACCTTTTATTATACATGATTAAAATATGATGGTGTAAAAATATATATACAATGACAACGCACTTACCTTAAACTCATAATGTATTTTATCGCATGGTCTCACAAGGCAGCGGAATGATAAAGCCGAAAATGAAATGACATTTGAGTTAAGATTCTTGACTATGTAAATAATTTTTTAAAACTATCAATGCATTTAATTAGTCCGATATAAAAAAATCTTATCTTACTGTCTAGGTTAATAAAATTCGAAAATATTAGCAAATTTTACACTAAAAACTAACATATGAAGTTAAATTATTCTTTCTTTGGTGCATACAGTAGAAACCAAAAATTAAATTAAAGAAAATTCATTGCATGAAAGCTGTCAGCCCTGGATATATTATAAAAGAAAACCAAAAAAGGTCTAGTAGGTGGTAGTAGGGAGTGTTTATCGTGCTAATTAATGATTAGTGGAAACTCGAAGTTACTAATCATTGGTTTATACTAGAAAAATGATGTGTAGCAATAGTAGTAACTGATTAAGAGTTTAGAATTTACATACTATTGCATATTTTTTGTTATCACCCGAATAATATTTAGAGGTAATCTGTAACATATAAATGTGAGTTGAAAAAATATCACGTTGTATATAGCTGTAACTTCTTAATTAGAAATTAATGATCCCTATTTTTCGGGTTCTAAGTACAATTAAAGAATCCAACTTTTTAGCAAAATGCACAAATTAAAACAGGCTAAGTGTCGATCTATGAGAAGTAACTAGAAGAAGACAATGTTCATCAATATTCACCGAATTTACTGTTCATTATTTTTAGACTTTGCAACCAATATAGTCAAATAGGATCTCATACAACTCGTCTTTTTATGGTATTTCTGTTTAACCTATTTTTCGTCTTTTTGCACTTTTCGTCTCAATTTTCTTTCAGAAATAAAATGCATTTTTATAAGGCTCAAAACTCAAAATTTCTAAAATCAGTGCAAAAAAAAAGACATTCACTAAAGGCCAATACCGAAGATTTCAGAAGAAAAAGCAAAGTGAGAAAAGAAAAACTTTGTATTGTATCATTGAACTGAACTGTACTAGCTGGTCTGCTCTACCAAACATGTGTACTCTCTTTGTGCTATTTTTTCTGTAACCGTTTATACATGTGATTCAAAAAGACGTGATTTTGAATCCAAATCATAATTTTAAAATTTTAAAATTTTAAAATGTAAAAGTTAACTCATAAATTTATATTTTGTAAAATAAGATTTATAAGTTGGTAGATATATTTATCAATCATGTATTCCAACTATTTATATCAAATGTTAAAAGATCTACAAGTTGGTAGTATATTTAAAATAAATTTATTTTTACCAAACATGTCGAGGATTATATTAAAGAGTAGTTACACTACAACTCATATTTAATTTTTCATTTTATTGAACTAAAATTTAATCAATTGATGTCGTATTTTTTAGAAATGTCTTCTAGTAGCGTATTAATTTTGTTATGAACTATGACTTTCTCATTTGGTAAGATTGCATAAGAATTGGGAAAGTTTTGGTGGATTTCACAACTTGTAGGGTTTTTTGTCTATAAGAAAAAAAATACTAACTTAAAAAAATTCAAATTGCATGCTTAAACAAAACTTCAACCTCAAATCATCATCATTTCAAATCATGTCCAAACGGCTCATAAGTTATATAAACCGTTGTTGTAAAGTAATTTCTATATTATTTAGTCACTCAAAAGATAGTTATAGGTAAATTTTATTAAAATTTGAGATTTATAATTTTAAAAATACATGTTACTTGTTATAATAGATAAATATGAGTTGATAATGTAAAAATTACTTACATTGACGATCAGAGGCAGAGGCAAGATTTTAAGTTATGGGTTCTAGATCATATATTTCTTTTGCTTATTGGGTTCTGGATAGAATATTTGTACATATCAAATGAATTTCTTAACATAACAATAACAACATATCCGGTGAAATTTCACAAAGTGAGATTTGGGGAGAGTAGAGTGTACACAGACCTTAGTCATACCTTGAGAGGTAGAGATGTGATTTTTTATAGGCCCTTGGCATAACGACCTGCAATTCAAAGCAGTCTAAAAAAGAAATAAATAAAAACGAATAAACCATATCAATATATTACAAAAGCATGATAGACTAGTAACAACAACATAAAGAAGTAGTAACAATCACAAAGTAGTATGATAGTTAAAGAACGAGAAATAACAAATAATAGCATGAAAAGGCAACAAACTACAAATAATAGAAATTAAGCAAAAAATTATTAAGTTTTCCTTACCTATAAGGCTATAACTACTACTACTATGACTCCATCCGGACGTGTATATAAAAAGTCTATTTTTTTCACATTATCTTTAAGTGAAGTTATTGGATCGTATCACATGGAAGTTGTCCAGTCAATTAATTATGTAGTTAGGTAAGTGTTTGTCATAAAAGGGCAGTGTGACAGTACATTTTCAACATAAAGGGGTTCTCTTTCTTTTTAATGTTTTGTTATATTAGAATTATACCTTTTACATGTGAGTTAGTAAGTGGCAAGGTGATTAGGATATAACCATTTTGACGTCGCGGATTCGAATCCGTGTGGTGACAGTCTTTGCTGAAATATTGCAAGGATTGTTGCTGGGTTCATGTCCCGTTGGTCCTCTCCCTTGCAGGACTGTCACTCGGACATATCCCTCGATTTACATCCCACCTGATCAAAGAGCCTCTCGTACATGCGGAGGTTTCACCTCTGGGACTTTCCCCTTCCCAAAGAATTGTACCTTTCAAGTTGTATAACTTACTGTAGCAGCTAAATGTCAGCCTTAGAAAGGGAAGCTAAAAACCAAAATACTAGCTGCCTAGATCGTAGGGAGAGAGAGAAAATATATATGTGTGTAGCTAGTGGTTTTATGTTTTAATCTTGTGGGCTGCCAAAGTTGTATTCTTTCTTAGTTCCTGGTTTGGAGAAGAGTAAAATAGTTGTGATTTATTAATTTTTAGTTATAGTCCTTGGTTTTGCTAAATGCTAATTACATCTCTAGGTTTTTATTGTTAGGATTTGATTTGATTAACTAAATTTTGACAATCCCTTGGTTACACTTTTTTGGGCAAGGTTCAAAATACGAGAATCAAAATACTACTAATTTTAGTGTGAATTAGAACTACTATGATTCTTCAAGTTTGCATATTTAAAAATTATGTAAAAAATATATTATAAGACGTTTTAAATTTTCTTTTAAAAGCATGGTCAACATCATTGAATCCCCAAATAATAAAGTTGCCACGTAAATTTAAACCTAGGGAGTAATGGTTCTTTCTTATGTTAGCGCTTTTTGAACACAATCATATTATACGAGGCGAGACATAATATAATTAGATTATTAAAAGTGTACTTGTTCTAATAATTTATGCTAATAGATTAGTTGATTACATAATTTAATATATAGTAGCAAAGCAGAAAAAGGTTTCTGAGAATACAAATCTACCACTGTCACCTAGCAAAAAGAAAAACTAAAAATGATTTCACATGTTTTGTTCATGAAAAAGAATCAGGCCATACATGAGGGGACTATTGAAATATCATAAATTACTAACTAATTAAAAGTGTTTTTTGAAAGAGAATAATTTCTCGATTATTTTCATTAATAAAAAGGTCTATATATATATAATATACAAAATCTAATTAAGAAAATTAAATTTATCTTATCCTACTACAACTCTAATAGCTTTTCCTAATACAAGACTACTACCATAATTACACTTGTACAATAATTCTACAAATATGGTAAAGTATATACAAATTAGGACTTGTGATATACAGGGTTTTTAGCTGTGTATATTTCATATTCCTTCACACCCCCGCAATCATAGCGGGAGGTTGTTGTACGCTGATGCTGTCCCTAAAATCTTCAAACAGTACTAAAGGAAGACCCTTAGTAAAGATATCAGCAATTTGGTACCGTAAAGGGACATGCAAGACACGTACTTGTCCACGAGCTACCTTTTCGCGAAGAAAGTGAATATCCATCTCGATATGTTTAGTGCGCTGATGTTGGACCGGATTTCTTGAGAGACAGATATCACTAACATTATCACAGTAGACCAAGGTAGCTTTCTGAATAGGAAAGTGAAGCTCTAATAGAAGATTACGCAACCAACATGACTCAGACACCACATTGGCTACCCCTTGATACTCGGCCTTCGCACTGGATTGTGATAAAGTAACCTGGCGTTTTGCCGACCAAGAGACCAAGTTATCACCAAGAAACATACAATAACCAGATGTCGAATGCCTGGTATCTGGACATCTACCCCAATCAACATCTGTATAAGACACGAGAGTAGAGACGAATGATGGATATAAATGAAAATCATAGTCAAGTGTGCCATGTATGTACCGTATAATGCATCTGAGCGCATGCATGTGCTCATCCCTCGAATCATGCATAAATAAACACACATGATGCACGACACAAGTATTATCGGGCCTCGTGAAAGTAAGATACCGAAGAGCCCCCCGCAAGATTGCGATAGTGGGTGGGATCCTCGTAAGGCGTGCTAGAAGTAGCACCCAACTTCGGTTTGGTATCAACCGGAGTAGAAGATGATTTACAAGATGACATGCCAGCTCTCTCAATAATCTCAGCCGCATACTTCCTCTGTGATAAAAATAGACCACCGGCATAACGTGTGAGCTATATCCAAAAAATAACTCAAGGCCCCCAAGTCTTTCATAGCAAATTCGGAACTGAAAAGGGACAAGATAGACTTGCGCAGATTATCCGAAGAGGCAGTCAATATAATATCATCCACATATAACATAATGTATGCTAGAGAAGTACCACGATGATAGATGAACAGAGAATTATCAGACCTGCTTTGAGAAAACCCAATAGTAGACACATACTCTACAAACCTCTTATACCAAGCTTGTGGGGCCTGCTTAAGCCCATATAATGACTTCTTGAGCAAACAGACATGATTAGGATAATTGGGGTCCCTGAAACCTAAGGATTGATGCATGTATATTGTCTCATTGAGATCAATATGTAAGAAAGCATTTTCACATCTAGCTGATGAATGGGCCATGTTTTCGAGAGAGTCAGGCTGAGAACAGTGCTAATAGTTTCAGGTTTGACCACCGGGATAAATATCTCACCACAGTCTACGCCAATATGTTAAGTTTTGTCATCAATTACAAGACGGGCTTTATGCCGCTCAAAACAACCGTCAGATTTTTCCTAATGAGTAAAAATCCATATAGAACGAATAACATTGACACCAGGCGGACGGGGCACCAACTCCCACGTCTTATTTTCAATAAGAGCATTATATTCGTCATCCATGACCATTTTCCAATTCGGGACATGAAGGGCAGACACAGGGTTACATGGTAGGGGTGATTTAGTGACATTAGAATTGAGATTAAAATATCTTTTAGGTTTAAAAATACACCGTTGGCTCCGAGTAATGGCCCCTTGACTCAAAATAGAAGGGGACGGAATTTGGGTCGGTGGCGGGTCTGGTCGGGACTGGCCAGCAGGCAGTGGGCCTGCTGGCCGAGACAATGGACTAGGAGCAATATTTATTAGGCCAGCAGGCCCGAAACAGGAACTGGATCGAGACTGGGACACAATGTTGGGCCATCAGGTAGTGGGCCTACTGGCCAAAAATTAGGGACAATACCGTGACTATTTGGGCGTGCTGGCATAATTGGATCATGGGTCTGTTGGGCTAAATAATGTATGACATACAGTGAGAGTTCATCATCCAAAAAGTTATACGAATGAGGCACATAATTATACAATTTAGCAAACGAAAATTGAGATTCATAAAAAATGACATGGCGACTAATTATGATTTTATTAGCGGATAAATCAAAACATTTATAACCACGATGATTAGACAGATAACCCAAAAACACATAAGTGGTAGAACGGGCTTGAAGTTTGTTAATTGTAATGGATGAGAAAAGCGGATAGCACAAACACCCAAACACCCTAAGATGAGAATATGAGGTATCTTTATGATAAATAATTTTTAGTGGGGATTGATATGCTAAACCGCTGCTAGGGAGTATGTTAAGGAGGTAGGTAGCCATTAGTAATACATGATGCCAAAAAGAATGAGGTAATGAAGCATGAGATAGTAAGGTTCGGACAATATTATTAATGGTACGAATTTTTCTTGCGTTCGGGGATTTAATCCAAGTGTATGCATCGCAGCCTCAATATCTGTATGTGTCGAGACTACCGTTGAGCCCGCAGCAGCGAAGGCCTACTAAGGCTGAGGCCTAAGCAAGCCAGCCTGCTGGCAAGGCCCAGCAGGCTGCCTATTTTGGAATGGCTGCGAATTGGGCCTCTAGAACTGCTGGGAATGGCTGGCCCAATTCGCTGGGTACTGTTGCTGGAAATTGGGCCACTGCCCAATGGCCCTCCCCCACGACCATTGTGCACTGGCCCAAGGCTGCGGCCAGTGGTTCTGCGGCCCAGCCGGCTGGCCACCGCCACTACGACCTCCGCCATTGATGTCCTTCTTGCCGCCACTATCGCAGTCACCACCACATTTTTTGCCTCCATTTTTCTGATTTTGACCCTTTTTGCCTCCACCATTATTATAGTTTTGTCTAAACCTATTCGAGAAGGAGTGAGGGTCATCGGATGTGACCATCATCATGACGGAATTAGCTCTGGTAGCCGTCTTTTTAGCCAAGCCGACTTCTTCTAAGGTGAGCATGGAACATGTTTGGTAGAACGACGGGAGATGATTACATTAATGAAGAAGCGTCCCAACACCATTATATGCCTCGGATAGGCCTGCAACCATTTGAAGAACAAGACGATCATTCGTGACTGGCGCACCAACGTTCTTGAGTTGATCCGCCAACTCCTTGAGCCTTTTACAATAGGCTGAGATATTCGGAAAATCCTCCATATTGACGTGAGAGAATTCCTGCTCAAGGGTCACGCCATGGGAATTTTTATTATCTTGGAATATATCACGCAACCTATCCCAAGTGTCCATTGCCGTAGCATCGGGTTCAATAATAGTTTGCAAGAGATCTGTAGAGATAGTGGAATAAATCCACTAGAGTACCGTTGCATCAAGAGTTGCCCACAACTCTAATTCATCATCGGTGGCAGGCACCTTCTCCTTGCCTGTTCTTGAGGGGATTATGTGATGAATTACTCGATGAGAGAGTGTGTGAACTTTAAATAATTTTGCCCACATCGCGTATTGGACGTTTTCCATCTCAAGAACGATGGGGATGTTATTCTTGATGTTGGAGACTGTAAGAATAGGATGAAACATGTTCTTTGTGGTAGACATGACGAAAGAACAAGAGGTGAATTAGGGATTTGGAAGAAAATTTGGGAGACGGAAAAAAAAGAGTCGGCCGAGGGTTAGGATACCGAGGAGGGCTGCGGAAGTTGAATGTGGAGAATGAAATTTTGTCCTAGACTTCTGATACCATAAAAGAGAATAATCGCTCGATTATTTTCATTAATGAAAAATTCTATATATACATGATATACAAATCTATTTAAGGAAATTACATCTACTTTTTCCTAATACAACTCTAATAGTTTTTCCTAATACAAAACTACTACCATAATTACACTTGTACAATAATTTTACAAATATGGTAAAGTATATACAAATTTGGACTTGTGATATACACAGTTTTTTAGCCGTGTATATTTCGTATTCCTTCATTTTTCAACAATAAGATTAGTGAGGAAAGTACACGTGAATTATGTGAGTTGTGGATAACAACACGGCTAAGGTTACAACAAATGCATGCCAGCAAATCTTAATTACTATACGATCATGTTAATTACGGCTACTGTTTATTGAAGAAATAGGGACTGATAAACAACAGAAAGTACAATATATTAGCTTTAGTTATATCTTTTGCTTGTTAGAGTTTCAAACCTGTTGGCAATATACAGACGCGTTGAATAAATACATGCAAATTCATCCAGGGTGACTTGTGAGTAATAAAACTAATTAACATTGAAATGTTCATGCATTGTGAATTTCGGAGTTTGAAAAATGAACACATCAATGGTTGACAAAGCAAAAGAAAACAACATGACAACAAGATATATACATCAACAATACAATAGAGGGAAAGTAACTCTGTATGTATGAACTTGCTCATTAGTTGTCATTTTCAAGCCCGGGTAAAGGAGGTCAGGAGAACTACTATTGTAGTTGGTTGACAATTAACGGAAAACTAGTAAATTTATCATAAAGGACTGAGATAAACTTAAGTGGACCGACTTAATCAGTGAGGATTTGCATGACCAATGTAACGTAACCTTAACTTATTTGGGATTGACCATAATTATTACTTCCTCTGTCCAAAGATTGATATATTTTGTCCCAAAAAGATTGACACATTTTTATATTTAGAAACAATTTAACTTTATGAAATGATTTATAGCCACATAAACATATAAGGTTTGTCTTGTACTACACATTTCAAAAGTCTTCTTTTATTTCTTAAATCTCGTGTCAAGTTAAATTAGGTTTATCTTTTTAGAACGGTGGGAGTATTATGGTAACAAGGAAAATACTTCCTTCAAGGTCTACATTTAAAGAATGGTACGTTAAAATACCTGTAAACACTTTCGAAGGCAAATAAACAATTGACGTAAAGAAAATAAGGAAATGATGCAGTCATAGGTGGATGATTTTGGCAAGGCAACAATGAACTAAAAAGAAGGAAAGAAGATTGATAACACTAGCAGGCAAATGAAAATTTTGCCAAATATAAATGTGCCTCTTAAAATCTATTGGTACAGCAAATTGTTAAAGGTTGAATAATTTAATTAGTTGTTTTGATAGAGGCACGTTAGGTAAGATTAAAACCAAGCGTTGGATAAAAATGTTAAAGCGAATTGAAGGATTGGTTGGATATGTGAAATATTTGACTATTGCATCCCAGTTGCGTCATTTATATTAGTGTGAGTTTAATTTCTATTTATGAACGGTGTAGAAAATATTTATACAACTAAATCACTTATAAAATTATAAATAATTATATTTAATAATATTGATTGATAATCTAAAATAAATAATAAATAATTTGATATAATAGGTTATATTATACTTCAGTTAATATAACTTAAATTCTATTCTTATTGAATTTAACCTATATGATTTATACAGTAACAATGTAATTAGGATTTTTGGTTTTATCCTAAGAAGCTACCCCACGTTCGGGAACCTAGGCCGGAAATATATGCACATTCGTCTGCAGTGTTTGCGGTCTGTATGTTATTCTTGAAAGATTCCATTCCAATATTTATCAAACACGTTTGTGTTGATCCAATATTAGTTCACTTGTTTAGATTTTATCTCAATTGTTTAAGCTGGAATACTCTTGTTCCTAATTAAAAGAGGGATGAATTTAATCTTTGTTTAAAATGGATCATCATACCAACGCTTAATTTTATATCTCAGTTTTTGACATCATTTAAGTACATTTTTTCTAGTGAATTATGCAGGTTAGTGTAGTTAATTAATCAATATTACTTCTATATATTACCATTATGTGTATTGTAGATGTTTTGATGAATCGAAAGACTCAGCAATATTTCTTTGAATGATCTATATGCTTTTCGATCGAATATTTCACTAATGATGTAAGAAATACTATTACATCGTGAATATATATATAACTTAAATCCAATCTTATACATAGTTTGTAAGAGGTTAAAACCTCAACGGATGGACTAGTGACATATTGATTAGGTTAAGTAGACTAGCTTCAATCAGGAACCTTCATATTACCTTCATAACGTATACATAGCTAGCTTTCTCAGCACACATATTAATTTGGTCTCTTTATATGAATGGGGTAATATCTATCGCATCATGAGTAACTTTTGGAGCTTAAACCCAAGGTTCTTTTCCTTTATTATGTAAAATAATAGGGTCGGGTTCATTTCAACTTTTTATTTATCCGATATTAGGCCCAATGTTATGTTGTCCAGGCTCCAAGTGTCATTCATGAGATGAGAGTAGGGAGCATTGGGTTTCGCATCAATGTGGGAGATATAATTTGATCTCTTTAATTTGTATGATCTTAAACGGTGATCTTATCATATGAATTAGCTTTTGGATTTTCACTTCTGATCATCAACATGCGTGCTAGTCCTGCCTATTAACATATATTATAATATATATTTCATATATTTTGTAATATTTAGTGTTGTATAATTATGGTAGATATATGATCATTATTGTATTAGGATTTCACATTGTGCACACTATATATATTTGTATTTATGAGAAAGACTCCCCAAGGGAGATTAATATAATTTTACATGGTATCAGAAGCCAAAACCTAAATCCTATTTCTTCCATTCACCCGCAGCCTCACCTCGGTTTCCTCAACCGGTGGCTGCTCCTCGTGTCAGCAGAACAAAAATTTTCTTTTCTGCCTTTTCTCGAGAACCAAAGACACCTGCTTTTTCTCTTTCTTTCTGTTTTTTTGTATATCCAGCTTTCTGGCTTACGCCATACAATTTCTGGAGATAGTAGTCCCGGTCCCTCAGAACTACTGCCAGTAAATCGCGGGATGTGCCTGAATGACCAGAGTTTGAGAACAGAGCAACGGATATCACCAACAAGGTCCTACCCCAGAAGAGAGCAAATTGCTCCCACCAAGGTTCAAACCCACGTTGCAAGCCTCCAGTTGGATTTTAAGTTCCTCTCTTTTGCCATCCAGCTATGCCCCGTCTGCTATTTACAAGAACCAAAGCTGGTTTTATTCCTTTTACTCGAGAACCACAGAAGCCTACTTTTTCTCTTCATTTCTGTGTTTTTTCTTCTTCTTCGAACAAATTATCAGAAAACAAAACTATTTTCTGCCTCTCTCTTTACCCTAAAAAAATTGTCTTTTTTTCTCTCTCCTTCACCAAACATAATCCACTATAATGACTACTCACAATTCTGGAGACCAATTTTAGGCCCAATTTCAGGCAGCATACAAGTCCGCCTCAGGCCAGTCCATGGGCCATGGCAATTCAGCCCTATTTCCTGGAGTCCAGCAGTCCCCTCCAGGCCTCTCCCAGTACAATTTGGGCCCGCGTTCATCACATTGACCCCTCGGCAGTACGATAATGTGTGGTATATGTATACGGACGTCACGTCTCACCTCACCAACAATTCTAGTAACCTTCCTCAACGGCGAAGTTTAAATACTCCACAATCTATTATGGTTGAAAGCGACCATCATATTTCAATTCAAGGGTTTGGTCACACACTAACCCCACCACCGCATCCCAGTTCTCCTTGAATAATGTCTTATATGCTCCTAACATTATCAAAAACCTAATCTCCGTTAGGAAATTTTCCACCGATAATTTTGTATTAATTAATTTTGACCAAATTAGATTTTCAGTAACGGACCTTCGTACCGGGAAACTACTTATGAGATGCAATAGTAAGGGTGATCTCTATCATTTTCTATCCACGTCTGCTGCTAGTATCAATCCTCTCACATCTCTAACTTCTCATGTCACTCCTCCCACCGCTTTAGCAATAATTTCTCCGTCAACCTAGCATAATAGACTTGCACACCCAGACGCTCATGTTTTTAATTTTCTTAGAAATAATAATTTAATTCGTTGTCATAATGGAAAATTTGCCCAACAATGTCTTTCTCCTTTAGGCAAACATGTTTGCCTTCCGTTTCGGTCTTCTTCAATTATCACGTATTCTCTCTTTGACATTGTTCATGCAGATTTATGGACTTCTCCCATTACTAGCTCATTGGGTCATAAATTTTATCTCATCTTATTAGAAGACTTTTCTCACTTTGTCTAGGTCTATCCGCTTAAATTCAACTCTGAAGTGTTTGTTAAGTTTCTTACATTCCGTGTCTATGTCAAAAGACAATTTGAAAAAGACATAAAATCGATTCAATGTGATAACGGTCGTGAGTTCAATAATTCCACGTTTCACAATTTTTTCTCTACGAATAGCATAGTTTTCTGGTTCTCGTGTCCCCATACCTCCTCTCAAAATGGCAAGGCCAAACGAATCATTCGCACTATCAATAACATGGTTCGTACAATCATATTTCATGTCTCCCTCCCCCTCCCTTTTAGGTCTATGCTGTGAAAATGGCCGAATATATTCTCAATATTTTGCCCACCTAGACTCTCCAAAATAGAACACCCACCGAAATTATATTTCGTAGAATCCCAACTTATGAGAACTTACGAATTTTCGGCTGCCTGTGCTACCCAAATCTTGCCTCCACGGCTCGCATAAACTTACACCCCGCACCACCCCTTGTGTGTTCTTAGGTTTTCCGTCCAATCATAGGGGATATCTATGCTACGACTTGTCTTCCCATAAAATCACCTTTTCACATCACGTCACATTTGATGAAGCAATCTTCCCATTCACAAATATCCAAATATTCTAGAATTCGAATTACACATTTTAGACGAGTCCGACACATCACTACTTCTCTTCCTAGCTCTCGGTCACGCTGTCACTGTTTCGATAGCAACCACTGTTCACAATGCCTCTGCTCAATCTCTTTTCGGTCAGCCCACATCCACCATCGTCCCGAAGACCACCCTTCCACCACTGTCATCCTGTCATCATCACCGGTCAGGCCAGGCTTTGTCATCACCGATTTCCACTGCCATCGATGGCAATCGGTCAGACGGCCACCATCCAAGCCCTGTCGACGTCTCTCCGTCCCACCAGCAACTCCGACCATCGTCCCTTGTGTCAACCACCGCTGCTGCCACACCCGCAGCCCAACCCAAAAACCCATCAGACACCGACACCACTCCTCCCGTCGCCCAACCTTACTACCAAACAACTCTGCCACAAATTAGTCACCAAACCAAACAACATGCCACCCCACCCCTACACAGTAACCACCCTCCCATTCAGTTACCCTCACCGGTCTAAGAATCACATCTCACCAACCCACCAATTCTGACCCAGTCACCGACCTCACCAGCTCCGTCTCGGTCATCGGAACACCATTACCCACACCCGTACCCGATCGACACCCACCGCCAAACAGTTCCCTCCGTCACTGCCCTACAGACTCTGACCCCACCAAATAACCCAGAACCAACCACTTAACCAAATAACCAACCTACCCCTACTCACCAAATGGAAACCCGTGCTTAACATGGGATTTTCAAACTAAAATTTCAGTTTAACCTATCTGCCCAAACCATATCACTAATTCCTAAAAACCTAAAATTAGCCAAACTAGACCCTAATTGGAATGCGGCTATGTGTGAGGAGTTTAGTGATTTAACAAAATAGCACAATTGAGATTTGGTTCCTAGACTAGAGGGGGTGAATGTGATTCGATGCATATGGTTTTTTCGTCACAAATACAGGGACAATGGTGATCTAGAGAGATATAAGGCGCGACTTGTGGCTAATGGCACTAATCAGTAGAAGGGTATTTATTTTGGTGAGATATTCAGTCTGGTTGTTAAACTGGTTACCATTCGCATAGTTCTGAGTATTGTTATGGGTAAGCATTGGCCGATTCATCAGCTTGATGTGAAGAATGCGTTTCTACATAGGAATTTGAAAGAAACTATTTACATGCATCAGCCGCCTGGTTTTGTCCATCCAGCAGCCCCTCAGTATGTATGTCATCTCCGTAAGTCACTTTATGGTTTGAAACATGCTCCTAGAGTGTGGAATGATCGTTTTGTACAGTACATTATGCGGATTGGGTTTGTATGCAGCAAGTGTGATAATTATCTATTTATTTTTCATAGAGGTAGTAGCATTGCTTATTTATTGTTATATGTGGATAACATTGTGCTTACGGCCTCCTGTGATTTGTTGAAAAATGAGATCATTACAAGGCTTAAAATCGAATTTGCTATGACTAACTTAGGAAAACTGAGTTATTTTTTGGGGATATCAGTGACTAGATCTGCAGATTCTATATTTTTGTGTCAGCGCAAGTATGCAGAGAAGATAGTATACATGGCTAAAATGACTAACTGCAAGATAATGTCCACTCCGATTGACTCTAAATCAAAGCTCAGTGTTGTTGATGGTAATCCAGTGACCGATCTCACCCTTTACAGGAGTCTTGCAGGTGCACTACAATATCTTACTTTCACCAGGTCTGATATTGCTTATGATGTTCAGCAGGTGTGCTTATTTATGCATACCCCCAGGGAGCCTCATTTTACTGCCCTCAAGCATATTATTCGATACATTAAGGGCACACTTGATTATGAATTGCATTTATACCCTCAGCACCGACCATGTTGTTATCATATACGGATGCTGATTGGGCAGGCTGTCCGAACACGCGCGCTCCACCTCGGGCTACTGTGTGTTCTTAGGGGATAATCTCATTTTTTGGTCTGCCAAGAGGCAAGCCACATTATCCCGTTAAAGTGCAGAGGCAGAATATAGAGGTGTTGCTAATGTTGTTGCTGAGATCTGCTAGCTCCGAAACCTTCTTTTGGAGCTTCAGTGTCCCTTGCGTAAGGCATCCTTGGTTTACTGTGATAACATATCCGACATATATTTATCTCATAATCCGGTTCAGCATCAGCGAACCAAGCACATTGAGATGGATATACACTTTGTTCTTTAGAAGGTTGCTCTCGGGCATGTTAAGGTGTTGCATGTGCCTTCTTTGTATCGGTATGCGGATATCTTCACGAAAGGTCTTCCTAGACAATTATTCCTCGACTTCAGATCGAGTCTTAGCGTTCGGCCTCCTCCCACTCCGATTGAGGGGTATATTAACGTATATTATAATATATATTTCATATATTTTGTAATATTTAGTGTTGTATAATTATGGTAGATATAGGATCCTTATTGTATTAGAATTTCACATTGTACACACTATATATATTTGTATTAATGAGAAAAACTCCCAAGGAAGATTAATAAAATCTTACACGGCCTGTTGACCCTCTCCTGATCAACCCGTCCTCTATTATGGGCGTCACAAAAATGCACCCATAAATAATGTACATTAATATGTATACCTGTTTGTTTCATGAACTAAAATATATACGTACCTTCATATGCCTTTATTATATATGTGTATTTGTATACGTGTTCTTTGTACGTTTGTGTGTTTGTGAACTTGAGGCTCTACATCCAGAGGCCATAAACTGGCAATGGTTTTTGATTAAAAAAATATTATTTCTTCATTATTTCCTTTCTGTTTATAGCATAGATCATTGAACTATGATTGTACACGTATTCCTAGAAAGTATATTCTAGGTGCATGTGTCCAAAAGTTTATCCTTCGACTTTATCCTCTCAGTATATATATGAACTTGTAGCATGTGGCTATGATTCTCCCTATGGTATTTTTGTTCCATTAAAATGACCACAATCCCTTCTGTATGATTATCACAACCTGGATTAGGATAAGTTATATATGGTAAAATAATCATACTAGCCCTTAGAGGTTCTAATTTCTTGCCATCCGTGTTCAACAGAAACAAGAATAAAGACGAGCTTAACAAGATGCAATAAAAATAATATGTTAGAATTATGAAATTCTCCTGGTCGGAGGCTTCTCGTTAGTGCAATATATATATAGGTGTTTATAATTACAAACATAATTGTATAAGGATCTCTACTTTATATAATTACATTAAATTAATAATTACAGAATATATGAAGAATATATACGTCATCTATATGTATTATTCTCTATCACACCACTCAGTTGGAGCTGGAGGAGGCCGGACGCTCAAACTGGATCTGAAGTCAAGGAACAGCTACCGATGAAGTCCCTCAGTAAATATATCTGTGTACTGATAGGAAGAAGGAATATGTAACACCCGAGCGTGACCGATGGCAACCTTCTCACGAACAAAATGAATATCCATCTCAATATGTTTGGTTCACTGATGTATAACCGAGTTATGAGACAAGTAGACAACATATACATTATCACAGTAGGCCATAGATGCCTTACGCAAGGGACAATGAAGCTCTAGAAGAAGGTTTCTGAGCCAACAAGTTTCGGCAACAACATTCGCAACACCTCTATATTATGTTTCTGCACTCGAATAGGAAAGTGTGGCTTGCCGTTTTGCAGACCACGAGATGATGTTATCACCCAAGAATACACAATAGCCAGAGGTAGATCGCAGCGTATCAGGACAACTGCCTCAACCGACAACCGTGTAGGATATCAGCCTGGTCGGTGCAGATGAAAAAAGATGTAATCCATAGTCAAGATTACCCTTAACGTACCGAATGATATGTTTCAGAGCGGTAAAGTGAGGCTCCCTGAGAGCATGCATTAATAAGCACACCTGTTGAACGACATAGGCAATGTCGGGCCTAATGAAGGTAAAATATTGAAGTGCACCAGCGAGACTCCTATAAAGGGAAGGATCAAAGATCCCCATCACTGGCGCTAAGTTTCGACTTCGAGTCGACTGGAGTAGGCATGATCTCGCAATTTACCATTTTAACAATGTAAACAATCTCTTCGGCATACTTACGCTGACTCAGGAATATTGTATTCTCAGATCTGGTCACGGAAATCCCCAAGAAATATCTCAACTTATCCAAGTCTATCATGGCAAATTCAGATTTGAGCAAGGCAATGTCTCATTTTTTAGCACATCAGAGGAGGAAATCAGGACAATGTTATCCACATATAGTAAATGGTATGTAGTGTCATTACCTCGATGAAAGATGAAAAGTGAATTATCAGCTGCACACGAATCCGATCTGTATGATGTGAATGTCAAACCGCTCATACCAAGCCCGGAGGGCTTGTTTCAGACCATAGAGTGACTTTCTAAGATGGTACACATACTAAGGAGTTGGTGGATGCACAAAGCCATATGGTTGATGCATATATACGATTTCTTTCAAATCCCTATGTAAGAATGCATTTTTCATATCAAGTTAATGAATCGGCCAGTTCTTTTCCACAACAATACTCAAGACCGTACGAATGATGGCAGGTTTGGTCACTGGACTGAATGTCTCACCACAATCAACTCCCTCTTATTGTCCCATGCCATTTTCCACAAGTCCCGTCTTATGGCGTTTAAGCTCACAATTATCCCTGAAATTGTAATGATATAGCCACATATAATGAATCACATTGACCCCCTATGGTTTCGGAACAAGATCCCACGTGTGTTGTGTAGCGAGCACATCAAATTCCTCACGCATGGCTACATTCTAATTCGGGTCCAGTTTGGCTAATTTTGGATTCTTGGGTATAAGTGAGATAGCTTGAGTAGATAGATTAAAGTGAACTTTCGATTTGAAAATCTCGTGCTGGGCACGGGTTTCCATTCGATGCATAGGAATAGGGGCTGGTTGGGCAGTGAGGCTGGGCAATATTGGGCAGAAATGCTGGGCAGTGGGGTCGATGATGGTGGATTCGGGCTGTAGGGTTGGTGGCGGTGGATTGAGGGCAGTGGTGGTGGCGGGATTACTGGGGGTTGTCGATGGGAAAATTGGGCAGTGGGGAGGTGAGGTAGTGACGATAATGGAGGGCAATGGGTGGTCGACGAGATGGGGAGGGGTGGTCGACGGGTTGTGAGGTAGTGACGGGACAGCAAAGGGTTTTGCTTCTGATACCATGTAGAATTATGAAATTCTCCTTGTTGGAGGCTTCTCATTAACACAATATATATAGGTGTTTACAATTACAAACCTAATTGTATAAGGATCTCTAGTTTACATAATTACATCAAATTAATAATTACATAATATATGGAGAATATATACGTAATCTATATGTATTATTCTCTATCAAGATTTCATCTCATGACATATAACTTATGGTCGAAGACATAATTAGCTAAATAAAACTGTGTTCTTTCTAATAATTTAAACTTTTAGATGAAATGGTCACACGATTCAACTTAACATTAAAGTGGGCAGGGGTCCTGGATTTGAATTTCACCCTCACCCATTATCGAAAATAATTTTCACGTGTTTGACTTATGAAAAAATATCAGCCTCACAAATGAGGGTGCGTGTTGAAGACATGATTAATTAATTGAAAGTTTGTTCTCGCTAATATCTTATGATTTTAGATGAGATTGCCACACACTTCAACACTGGTAAAATAGTATATGTTCCAACCTTGGTTTCAGTTGCTAACTACCAATAAATGTGCTTGGATGGAGTCATAAGAATGAAAAATCCTTAATAGGAGTGGTTTTCCCTTAATAGGTCCTTCACAATATAAATCGAAATTAATTGGAGCAGTGAGTTTCGAGTGACTGATAATTACGTTAAAAAGAGGTTTCAGTTGCTACAGTAACAAGTGGGAACACAGGTTCGTGATCATTGTCATTATAAGGCCATGCAATTAATATATATGTCCGTTCAGAAAATAGGCCTTGTCGCGACCTTATTCTTTTTAAATTGATTTTATCCAACAAAGAAAAATAATGTCGATCCATAAAAGGAGATGATACTCTTAATTCAATAAGTATTAATTAATCCATTAATTAATAAGTTGTACTAATAAAGCAAGATCCTGACCTTGACTACAGAAATGTCCGCTAATGTAAAAGCCAAAATCTATAGACCGGTTACTCCAAAAATTAGTGTTAAAAATATCAGATTGTTCAGTAATGATATATTCTTGACCTCGATAAGACACTTAACATCAGCCAAATTTTAATTGATTAAGAATTACCTCAGATTCAATTAGCATAATACTGTACCTATTATTACTTACAAGTACGTTCTCTTATTTATATGTTCCCTATAGACGGGTTTTTAATACTATCTTATAATACTACTTCCCCTAATTTTCTTGTAATAGGAAAAACAAGAAACTGAATAGAGGTAATCAAATGATTAATTAATAAATAAAAAGTTAAACTAATTAAAATTAAGGGAATATTTTGACTAAAGATAGAAGAGGTCCACCAACTCTCTTGAAATTTCATAGCTAGGGCCAAAAGTATAAACTTTTTCCTGTGTGGTCTGTTTTAACGTGTGATGTATAAATTTTTTTCTTCATTATTATTATTTAAGTAATTATTTTATACTCCCTTTATTTCATAGTAAATGATTTTTAAGCTTTTAATTTTATTTTAAAATAAATAGCGCTTTGTTCTTTCAAGAAGAAATTGACCTTATTCTTTTAAAATTATTCTTATTTATACAATCAAGAATTATTAAGTAATTTTTCCTTTTTATGATTAATTAATTATGATTACATTAATAAAAATAATTATAATTTTTTATAAGTAAGCAATTTCTTATGATGTGTACATAAACTAAAAACACTAACTAAAATGGAGGGAGTACTATTTATATGACAATTAATTCCCCAGACATTTATGCATATAAAGAAGCTGACAAGGTAAACCCCCATCTTTTTCTGTGCAGACACAAACGTGGGTCAAAGTTATTAGACTCTTCCAAAATAAAATTTTATAACTCTCGGTGGGATACTTCATATGTTTCATATTAGTTGGTTATATTATTAAAAATATTCATATTAAATTATTTTATCGCTTTTTAAAAATAAGATATAATTAATTATGTCTTTCTTATTTGGCCCTTAACACTAATTATTTTTTAAAATAATTAATATTGAGTAGAGTGTAATTTATTGGAGAAAGATAAGAGTAGTGTAGGTTAAATACCCTTCTTATTTATAATTTTTAAGTGGCGTGTAAAAAATAAAGTGATCAAGTAATATGAGACGGAGGAAGGGAGTACCTGATGTCGGCGAAAATGACATAAAATCAACTAGCCAGCTGAGATAGAGAGCTAAAATTTAGCAGAAAAATAGTAGTAGTTAATATAAGATCATATGCTAAAAAAGGAAATGATATATAGTGGTATTATGTTTCTGGAAGGAATTATATGAATCTGACTTCACTTGAATATCATTTCTCTTCTTCTTCCACTTCATCTTTTGATTTTTTTTCATGTATTACATGTTAAATTTTAATGGATTAGATTTACTTGAATTGAATGAAAAACGTTTTTAGATATAGTTAACTGTTAGATTATTAGAATACAATAATTAGAATAATTATTTATTATAATTAATGATGGTATCATTTTATGTATGGCAAGTAGTAAAATAATAATTAGGAATATGTTAATTAGGAAGAAGATTATTATGGATTGATTATTGATTAGGAAGATTAGAGGCTTGATTTCCTCTTCACATTTATTTGTATATTGTGTATATATTATTCCCTTAATGGAGGAATACAATTGAGGAAAACATTTTCAAATTATTACATGATATCAGAAGTTTAAGGAAAAGATCCAAACTATTTTTCACTACCAATTTCGGTTATCTTCCTCCCAGAAACCCTAGCTTGGCCGAAATTTTCTTCCATTTTTTTTATTTTCGTTTCTCCATTAGTGGTCATCATCCATCCCAACCAACTATGTCTGAGTCCAAATCATCTTTTCATCCTGCCCTTACTGTCTCAAACATCAAAACACATGTTTCCGTCAAACTAGAAATGGAAAACATTCATTATGCAACTTGGGTGGAATTATTCAAAATATGTTGTCATGCTCACAAAGTTCTTCATCATATAATTCCTCCAAAAGATGGAAAAGGGAAGGAATTAACATCCTGCAGACAAGGAACTGTAGGATACACTTGATGTCACAGTCCTTGGTTGGATTTATCCAACAATCTCCATTGACTTGTTGCATACAATAATGGAACCGGATTCAACAGCCATGGCGGCTTGGGAACGCTTGCGAGATATCTTTCAAGATAACCAAAACTCTTTCGTTGTTACATTGGATCAGGAGTTCTCAACAATTGACATGGCGGATTTTCCTAATGCTTCTGCATATTGTCAACGCCTTAAAGTGTTGGCAGATCAATTAAGAAACGTTGGTTCACCGGTTACTAATAGTCTTACAACTGGTTGTCGGTCTCACCGATGCATATAGTGGCGTAGGAACACTAATTCATCAAAGTAATCTTCTACCTTTATTTTATCAAGCACGGTCCATGCTTGTGCTTGAAGAGTCGGGCTTTGCAAAAAAGACTTCAACTATTTCAAATTCCGCCATGATTGCCACTTCCTCAAATGATGGTAATTTATTTTACCCTTCTCAACAAAATAAGGGACAAAAAGGACGTAATAATAATAAGAATAAGGGTGGAAATCACTGAGATAACAAAGGTGGAGGCCACCGAAATTCCGGTGACGGCGGAAATAGCGGCAACACCAACACCGGTGATGGCGGCGGCAGCGAAGAAGAAGACAAGAGAGCAGCACAGCGGGCCTGGCAGTGGCCTTAGGCTGTACCGCCTAGCCAAGTCCCAATAGGGAATTGGGCAGGCCGCCCCAACGTCCCACTGGCCAGTCCCAACCCACCAATTATTTTTCTCAATATCCAAATAATGGGCAGAATCACAGACAGGCCCAGCAGGCCCATTTCGCTGGGTCTGCTTCGGTAGGCAACAATATTAGACCACTGCCGACCCAGTGGCACGAGGCTCATTCAGCAGTGGCCCACCCCACGGATATTGAGTCTGCCATGCACACCCTTGGACTCAACCTACCTGATTTAAATTGGTATATGGACTCCGGAGCGACGTCTCATATGACGTCCTCCCAAGGTAATTTCTCATCATATTTTAATTTGAGCAATGATAATGGTATAATTGTCGAAAATGACCATTCAATTCCAATAAAAGGGTATGATTTGGGCCCACTGGACCAAAGAACGATGGCCTAGCCGCTTCACAATTCGGTCAAGTAGCTTGGGGCTTCGGTTCTGAGGACCAGTCACCCTCTCTCTCTCACAATCCACACAGGAACAACCCACAGGAATCTTGGGCCACCTCTCGGCTCCAGGCCCAATCCCGAACCCAGTGGTCACTCTCCCAAACAGGGTCGCTCAGCCCACTGCCACTAGGCCGCCTAACAGTTTGAATTCCTCACTCTCCTCCAGTGGCGTCCAGTCCACTGGCCCTGCAAATCGTCCGGTCACCCATAGTCAACATGGAATTGTTAAATCCAATACTAAATATAACCTACACATCAGGTCTCGAAATCACATTTGTCTCGTAACCTAGTATCTGCTCTAAAGGACACTCTGGAGTATGGATTACATTTGTACTCATCCTCCATTTCCAAACTTGTCACTTACACGGATGCAGACTGGACAGGTTTTCTGGACACCAGATGCTCCATCTCATGTTATTGTGTCTTCCTCGATGATAATTTGATCTCCTGGTCTTCAAAAAGACAAGCCACAATATCACGTTCAAGTGCTGAAGCAGAATAACGTGTTGTTGCCAATGTTGTGTCCGACTCATGTTGGATTAGAAATATGTTACTTGAACTTCATTGCCCAATTGTAAAAGCCACACTGGTATACTGTGATAATGGTAGTGCAATCTATCTCTCAGGGAATCCGATCAATCATCAACGTACTAAACATATTGAGTTAGATATCCATTTGTTCATGAGAAGGTGGCTCGCGGACAAGTCCGAGTATTACATGTCCCGACACACCATCAAATCGCATATATTTTCACAAAAGGACTTTCGTTGGTATTGTTTGAAGATTTTCGGGACAGTCTCAGCATTCGCCGCCCTCCGGCTTCGACGGGGAGTGTTAGAATATTAGAATACAATAATTAGAATAATTATTTATTATAATTAATAATGGTATCATTTTATGTATGGTAAGTTGTAAAATGATAATTAAGAATATATTAATTAGGAAGAAGATTATTAGGGATTGATTATTGATTAGGAAGATTAGATGCTTGATTTCCTTTTCACATTTATTTGTATATTGTATATAAATTATTTTCTTAATGGAGGAAAATATTTTCAAATTATTACATTAACCTGAAAAATCCAGCTCAAAAAAGCTCAAAATTCTCATATATATGAGCAGAATTTAAATGACTTATGTTTGGGTAGGTTTAAGAAAAGCCCTTAAATATATTTATGAGCAATTTTGACTCTTTGTGTTCACTAAAAGTGAGGTTTTTGATATCCATCAGATATTTAATAAATTCTGATATTTAGACTTAACGAATTGCGGGGAAAAAGGATTTATCCAGTTTGAGTAGTTTTTTGGTTAATATTATTTAACAATTACCGTTAATCTAACTGTCGATGCTTGTAAAACATTTGAGGAAGACAAAAAATACTCATTTTTTGCAAGACCAAAACAAGTAAATAGCTCAAAAGTATATTTGAGGGACAATTTTAAACATATCCCCAAATATAAGGGATCAATTTTTGTCATTTTTTTTATTTGCACATAAAATTTCTCTTACTTTACCATGTCCAATTAATATACATTTTTATTTAATTAAATTATTTAATAATGATGAGTTAATACGATTTTATGTAAAGGTCGAGTACGGATAAATTCGTACCTCAATTTGACTTTCATTGACATAATGGAGGAATCAATACTATTCTCCGAACTACAATTGTAGAAACCATAGTTCCCTTCTCAAGAATTTGCCCTTACTATAATAAACAGTGACAATTAATGCCTCATAAATAAAAGTATAAAACATACGGAGTATACTATAATAGTAAGTATTGAAATTAAAAGCCTTGTTTCCTCTCCTATATATATCCTCCACTTTAGTGCAACTTCTCATTTTATCTCCACAAAACTCCATAGAAACAAAAGAGAGAAAATAAAATGGAGTATTACAATGACAATGGCTTCTTAGAAGAATTATTATCTCTAAGAAGTGACTCATTGTATACTACAAGTGTAGTACCAATCGAAATGTCAGATTTTTACAATTATAATTCATCATGTTTTGTTGAAAATATTCCACTTCCTTGTTCTACTACTACCTCTAATTCCTTTGAAAATTACTCATATAACAATTTTCCATTTGACCAAAGTTTAATAAATTGTACTTCATTTTATAGCCCATTTGGTGATGAATTATCTCCACCAGAGCTTACTGATAACACATCTTCATTCCCTTCACAAGAAGATTTTTCATCAATCTTGGATGATGAAGTGGGGACTTATAGTTTTCAAAATTTGGAAATGGGGAATAATAATAATAATGTTCCATGTAAATTGGAGCAAATTCAAGTATCTGAAGGTGCAGCAGCAGGTGGAGCTCCAAGTTTTAACATTGGTTTGTGCCCAGAAATTAGAAAGACAAAATCAAAGAAAATTGATGGACAACCTTCAAAGAATTTAATGGCTGAGAGGAGGAGAAGAAAAAGGCTTAATGATAGACTCTCTATGCTCAGATCAGTAGTTCCCAAGATTAGCAAGGTAGTTAATTTACACCCTCCTTTTCTTTTGGTATCTTTACCCCATTAGCCGGCTGGATTCACTATTTACTCTTTTTAGTCTGTATAAATAATCATAGATTATATATAATTATATACACATTATACGTATATTATACATTTGCCTACGGTTTAAAGTTTAAACAGTTGGGTGAGCAACTATTTAAGTTAACTCTTCTTCTTTTTCTTCTTTATTTACTGATGGTGTAAAAGAATTTTATTCAATCGGGTTAAATACGTGAATTTTTAAAAGAAATTTAGTATTGATAACCTGATAAAAATGGTAATTAACTTGTTATAAGTACCAGATTAAGCTATGTTGATTGTGAAATATTTCCTTTATCCTATTGGTGCATGTAATATAATTTGTTTTTTCTTGTAATTGTAATTTTTCTGATGTTAATTTACTTGTTTTACCCTTACAGATGGACAGAACTTCAATACTTGGGGATACTATTGACTACATGAAGGAGCTACTAGAGAAAATCAATAATTTGGAAGAAGAAATGGAACTTGAACCAAATCAGCTAAGCTTGATGAGCATTTTCAAAGATGTAAAACCCAATGAAATGCTTGTCAGAAATTCACCTAAGGTGAGTTTTAAGTTACTACAACGATTATTTATTTACGCCTAAATCTCAAACAATTTAAGTTGACGTTACAGTCTATCTCTCTATTTTGTAGGGATTTAGTAGTTCAGTTGGTTGGTTACCTAACTTTCACCTTGTTGTTGAGGGTTCGAATCCCCACATTTTAATCTTCTCCCACATTCCCCTTCCCTACCCCTCTATGTAATAAAAAAATTGAAAAAAAAGCTCTATTTTAAGTCTGTCTCAGTCTCATTATTTTTTTTATTTTTTTTATTGTTTGCAGTTTGATGTGGAAAGGAGAGGGGTTGATACAAAAGTGGAAATATGTTGTGCAGGGAAGCCAGGTCTTTTGTTATCAACGGTGACCACACTAGAGGCCTTAGGCCTAGAGATTCAACAGTGTGTAATCAGCTCCTTTAGTGATTTTGCAGTCCAAGCTTCTTGTTCTGAGGTATAAAATTCAACCAACACCTTCTTTATAAATTTTATTTTTCAAAAAATTATGTGAAAGTCTGGACCGTGGCTACAATACTAGGTACGAGTTCAAACGAACTCAATGTCTTTTTGCTTAGATCTTTGTATAAGGAAATCTGTTAAATATGTATAAATATTTAATTGTGAACTTAATAATTAAAACAAGTTATGAGTCTGATGGCAAATTTAAATTTCATAAATTTCAAATCTTGGTTCGATCTCGAGTACATTTTTTTTTACTGAAATTGTTTTTGATGATGTTGATAGGAAATGGAGCAGAGAGGAGTAGTGAGCTCAGAAGACATAAAGCAAGCATTATTCAGAAATGTTGGATATGGAGGAAGGTGTCTGTAGGCCATGTGGACTAAATCTAGAGGAAAAAGTTTGGATGTATTTTTTTCGTTACTTGGTTGATTCTTTGGATCTCTGTATTTTGACTAGTTAGGATCTCCTTTTACTCAACTGAGAGGTTGTAGTTGATTTTTGTGATTTTTGTCATCCAACATAAGTGGCTTATATTAATGCAAAATTGCAAACCATTTGGGGTTGCTTTTATCATAGCCAAGGTACAGAGATGTTCTTCTTATTTCTTTCTTTTTTCCCCTTATGGTAAGCTTGAAACTAAGGATTGACGGAGATTAATTTAGGCCTGAATTAGAGTTCTGGCTACTAGTTCGTTAAAATCTAGTAACCTTGGCTAAAATCATACATTTGTGTTACGGAATTCACTTAATATGTATAAATACTTTATCAAGAATTCAATAAGATGCCTATTTAAAAATTCAGAATTTATAAACTCAAAATTTTAGACTCGTTTCTAATCAAACTGGAGATATAACTCGATTTCAAAGTCTCTTTGTTTACAACCTGGGTAGAGTTGTCAATTTAACATCCCTTACCTTGATTTTACAGTTTATTCATTTGACACCCCTTGAACTTTACCTATCAGCTTCCATTACAAGGATATTAACTAGTTCTTGTGTGTTTCTTTCTTTCGTTAATTAACATGCACAAAAATGAGAAAATAACATGGATATATTTACTTTTCTTCACACTCTTAACTCTAGTAACTAGAAGAAAAATTTGATACTATTATCTAATGATGTTAGTTCCATTATGTTCTACTAATACAATCATGGACGGATACACATGATAAGTATTTGGGGTACATCTTTCATCAAAAAAATTTATTTGTTAGTATTGGTAAGATCGTTAGATTATTTATTGATCGCATTCGCTGAAAATTTTGTGTATGCTACTGAGTACAACCAAAAGCCTTGTGATTAAATATTTTCACTCAAAAAGCCTCAAATCACTTCTCTCTTTCATCAAATTCTGTACCCAATTTCTCATGCCACCAGTCCATCACAATGTCAACGGAAGTTACATTGGCGTCTGGCGAAACCCAACAAGTTACAAGTGGTGTCCCCCCAGTCTTCAAATTCAGAATTTGGCTCTGAGTACAACTGTATACTATCTTGATGATAAGGTCATTTGTATTTTTTCATGGAGACTTTATTTATTTGTTTGTGGGGGGGGGGGGGGGGGGGGGGGAGGCAGAAATTATGTGAGACATTCCAGCTAAAGGAAAAAATAAAAAAAAGGACACAACAATAGACGTGGACATTGAGTTCAAGAGGAACTTTATTCCTAAAATAAACTCCATCCACACTTCTTTGATAAGAGATAAAATGAAGAAGCAAAGAGATCGACATTAGGACAGAAGATGTCGAGGCCAAGCCCACATTTGAACTTGATATTTCATCTTCACATTATTGTTACCTCGGGTTTGGCCTAATATCGTAAACTATAAGAGAAGCAAGTGTAATATCATAAATAAATATAAAGGAAGTACGGGTATAATATCATAAACTATAAAGGAAATTAATGTTATGAAATCAAATATGAAAGAAAGTTTCAGATATTGTCCATTTATTTTATGATAATATAAAGTGGTAACAATCCTTTGCTACTATAAGGAATTCTAAGAATGGAGTGTTAGAGACATGTACAAATTCTAAGCATTAAATAGTGATAGTAACATTAATTTTGGATGTTAATGAGCAATGATCGCGTATATTACAGGGCCCTGCCCTATTTTGAGACATGATTCTATTTTCGGGGGTAAAGGCCAAGGAGTTTTAAGAATGTGTTGCCCCATATAACTATTCATCACTTTGTCGGATGAACTATATGAAGTATAAATTTTGATAGAAACCGTGTGTATATTTAGGTTACTTACCATATTTTGTAGAAGTCTTGTACAAGAATAATTAGGATATTAGTATTATAGTAGGAATATGATTTTTCATAGTTAGAGATTGTATATTGTATATATACACCTCTTCATTAATGAAAATAATCAAGGGATTGTTTTTTTCATGGTATCAGCAGTCTAGAGTAAATTTTTCATTCTCCAAAATTCCTCCTTCCGCTGCCCTACCATTGGCCGTCGGCCAACCTCTCCCTTCAACGTGTGGTTTTTTTTTCTCTTCCAAAAATCCATAATTCTCCTCTTGTTCTTTCCTCATGTCTTCCTCAAAGAACACGTTTCATCCTACCCTTACAGTCTCCAACATCAAGAACCACATCCCTATCGTTCTTGAGATGGAAAACGTCATATACGCGACGTGGGCGGAATTATTTAAAGTTTACGCACGCTCGCATCAAGTCCTTCATCACATCATCCCCGCGGAAGCAGGCAAGGAGAAGGTGCCTACCGCCGATGATGACCCTATGTTATGGACGGCTCTTGATGCTACAGTACTCCAGTGGATTTATTCTACTATCTCTATGGACATGTTGCAGACGATTATTGAACCCGATGCCACGGCAATGGAAACTTTGAATCGGTGCGTGGTTTATTCCAAGATAACAAAAATTCTCGTACCGTCACTCTTGAGCAGGAATTTTTCCATGTCAATATGGAGGATTTTCCGAATGTCTCAGCCTATTGTAAAAGGCTAAAGGAATTGACTGATCAACTCAAGAACGTTGGTGCGCCCGTTACTAATGATCGTCTCGTTCTTCAGATGGTTGTAGGCCTATCCGAGGCTTATAATGGCGTTGGGACGCTTCTTCATCAAACTAATTCTCTTCCACCGTTCTACCATGCCCGTTCCATGCTCACATTAGAAGAGGCCGGCTTGGCTAAAAAAACGGCTACCGGAGCTAATTTCGTCATGATGATGGCTACGTCTGATGACCCTCACACTTTCTCGGCCAACTCTAGCCAAAACTGTAACAATGGTGGCGGCAAAAAGGGTCAAAATCGAAAAAATAGTGGCAAGAACCGCGGCAGTGGCGGTGGTCAGAACAGTGGTGGCAATGGGCCAGCTAGGCCACAACACCACTGGATGTAGCCTTAGGCCACTGCACAATGGCCATGGGGCTGCTGGGCCAGTGGCCCAACATGGCCTTTCCAAGTTTCCCAGGCGTTCCAGCGAATTGGGCCAGCCAGAGGTCCAATTCCCAGTTCCAACAGTACCAACCCAAGTAGTCGGTTGGGCTCTGGAAGCAGGCTGGCCTGCTTGGGCCTCGGCCTCAGCAGGCTTTCGCTGTTGTGGGCCTAGTTTCCGGCCCGACACCTACGAATATTGAGGCCGCGATGCATACACTTGGATTAAATCCCCCAGACGAAAATTGGTATATGAACACCGGAGCCACTTCTCATATGACATCCGCCCAAGGTAATCTCTCGTCTTATATCAATTTGAGCAATAATCGTGACTTAATTGTTGGTGATGGATTCAATTCCAATTCGTGGTTATGGTCACACAAATTCCCCCCCCCCCCCACATCCACCTCTAGTCCTAAAAAATGTCCTTCATGCCTTTCACTTAATTAAAAATTTAGTGTCTGTCCAAAAATTCACAACTGATAATTGAGTTTCTTTTAACTTTGACCCTTTTGGTTTTTTCTGTGAAGGATTTCACGACGGGGATACCTAATGAGGTGTAATAGTCAGGGAGAGCTTTATCCAATCACCACCACCACCACAATTTCCACAAATCATACCACACCTTCTACATTTGCCGCTCTTGCTCCTTCTTTGTGGCATACACGTTTGGGTCATCTGGGGTCGTCTATTATTTCTTCTCTTAAAAATAATAATTTTATTGATTGTAAGGGTACGCGTAGTACTCATATTTGTCCTTCTTGTCCTCTAGGGAAACATGTTAGATTATCGTTTTTAGCCTCTACTTCTAGTACGTCGATGCCTTTTTGACATTATTCATAGTAATTTATGGACATCTCCCGTTTAGTGTTCTTTGGGCCACCGTTATTATGTTTTATTTTTGGATGATTATTCTAATTTTTATGGACTCCTCCTTTGTCTAAAAGATCTCAAGTTTTTTCCACATTCTTAATATTTAGAGCTTTTATCCGTACCCAATTTGAACGGAAACTTAAAAACATTCAATGTGATAATGGTAGAGAATATGATAATGAGCCATTTCGGGAATTTTATGTAACATCCCGTATTTTTGGGTAACGGTTGAACTCATAAACGTAGGCAAGTGGACCGGGCTCCGGAAAGTTTATGTTGTACTTCGTAGGCTAATAAGAAATTCGTTTATAAAAGGACGTGACCCCAAAATAATTTTTGGATTTAATAAATGCGATGACAGTGTTTAATAATAATAATTGTGTATCCCCGAAGAGATTATAGACTGGTATTTTATTACAGAAATTATGACATTGGCATAAGAGGATTTTATTAATCGCCGGTATTTAAAAAATTTGAGACCGGGGATTTAATTGTGTGTATAATTAATTAATTGTGGGATTAATTAATTATACTTGGGGACAAAGCATAGTGGGACATTACGTGGAGTGTTATAAACACTTGGCTCAAGTGACTACGCATTATACTCGATAGGTGGCAGACTCCCAAGTCTCCAAGCCGTTCACCCCTTCTCTGTGTTAAAGCCTCCATCTTCTCCAATCTTCTCCATTTTTAAAGACCTCCATTCCTTAGGCTTTGTAGAAATCATTTTTGGGGTAAAATTCTCATTGATAAAACTCCTTGGAATTCTCGGTCGAATTTGGGGGAATTTCCGTAAGTTTCTGCCCAACCAAAGGGGGGAGATTCTTGGTGTTTCGGACCTCGATTTCATCAACCTCGAGTCCTTAAGCAAGCTTGCACGTTCAGGAAACCAAGCAGAACCTTGAGTTTCGAAGGAGCTCTAACCCAAGTTGATTTTGGGCTCCTGTTCTGCTCGTCGAAACCTGGTTCAGGTGAAGGGTTGTTCGACAACGCTATCATCACACCTAGAGGAGGTAATCTTTCTTGTTCCTAAAGTTTATACAATTTCAGAATTCGATTCTTACCACTAGTTCTAGGACGATTGTCGAAAATGCTGAACTTGGGTTGGGTGTTGTCGGGACTGCCGTAATTGTAAGTTACTGGGATTGCATGTGAAATCGTTGTACTATTTTTGGGATTGTAGTGGGATTATAGCAGTAAAAATAAGGATTAAGAGGGTTGGGTGTTTCGCTACTTACATAGGTTTCGATATAGAGGGAATATAGGTTCTACGCATTCAAGGTATTCATTAGAATGTCCCTAAGAATCTGTTTCTAATATTTTGAGTCAATTATGATTTAAATTATCTGTATGATGTAGACAATCATTCATAGAGCTTACAAGGACCCGCGGAACTTAGATAATTTCGACAACAATGTATGCAAGGCTCTTTCATTCTTTTGGCATAATTCTATGTGTGAAACGTAACCATCATGTTGCTACATAAATTACTCTACTCTTAGTAGTTGAGAATGATCATGTTATTGACTCTTGTGTTAAAAGGTTGTTTAAAAATGTTTCTAAGTCCTTATTGAGGCATACGGAAAAGAGATTGATATTCACAGTGTTAGCCAAAGATTTAAGGATGTTGGACCAGGATGTGTTGTTGTCATTCATGCATTCTCATTTGCATTGCATTCATATATTACCCTGGACCACTTGTGTTATGCACATTATGATATGGTAAATATTATATATATATATATATATGTATGGGAATTGGGAAAAGGGAAAGGCGTTATATACGCACACCACCTGCAACTGGTACAGACTATCACAAAAGAGCCCTAAGAGGCCAATATGATGTGATATGGTGTGATGTGATGCATATATGGCTTATTGGGACGGGTTGCACGATCCGCAACACTAACATATATTGGGACGGGTTGCACGATCCGCAACACTAACACACACACACACACACACACACACACACACACACACACACACACATATATATATATATATATATATATATATATATATATATACCGCATTTGCATCATGTATACATTCGGTTACCAGTATATGGTATGATGCCCGCAGAGGCTGCTATGGTAAGGAAGATGCTCGAAGAGGCTGATGTATATGTATATTGCATGGTGCATAACATTTAGGCATGTGTGTAAGAGCCCTTAGAGGCATTTACTGATGTCCAGTTGTTTCTGTTTCAGACTATACTATGTCTCTGCTATGTTATTTCTGATGCCTGACATACTCAGTACATCAGTCGTACTGACGTCCCTTTTGTCGGGGGACGATGCGTTTATGCCCGCAGGTTTATATTAAGAGAGTGACGATTCACACTGATAGGTTGCTGGTACAGCTGGTATTTGGAGCACTCTATTCATTTGGAGTTGCGGTCTGGTCGTGGTATGTTTTACTCTTTAGAGGATTGTAGACAGGTGTCCTGTGGTTAGTGGTCGTGTATGGCCTTGTCAGCCTTGGTATATAAATGTGTAATGTGGGGCTTTTGGGTTAAAACTTTATTTAATCTATCACGGCTCAGTCCGTGTTAAATATATTTAAGGGTGGAGTGTTATGTGGTACCCGGCGGGTAGGGCCCGGGTGCCCGTCGCGACCCTTCGGTTTGGGTTGTGACATTTTGTGACACTCATGGCATATCTTTTCAGTTTTCTTGTCCTCATACGTCCTCATAAAATGGGAAGGCCGAAAGAAAAATTCGTAACATTAATAATATTTTCCAAACTTTACTAGTCTATGCTTCATTACTTCCATCCTTTTTGCAACATGCGTTACAAATGGCTACCTACTTCCTTAATATACTCCCTAGCAAAGGTTTAGCATATCAATCACCCCTAAATATTATTTATAATAAGGAATCCTCGTATTCTCATCTTAGAGTGTTTGGGTGTTTGTGTTATCCGCATTTTCTGTCTACTACAATTAACAAACTACAAGCCAGTTCTACCGCTTGTGTGTTTTTGGATTATCCGTCAAATCATCGTGGTTATAAGTGTTTTGATTTATCCGCTAATAAAATCATAATTAGTCGCCATGTCATTTTTTATGAAACCCAATTTCCGTTTGCTAAATTGTATAATTCCGTGTCTAGTTCGTATAATTTTTTTTTTGGATGATGAGCTCTCACCATATATTATCCTCCATTTATCTGAGCTGTCCCGTGACCAAAATCAACCAGCAGGACCAAATATTACTGATCCAGTCTCTGCTTCTCGGCCAACAGGCCCACTACCTGCTGGCCCAAATGTAGTCCACCCGAGTCCACTATTTCGGCCAGCAGGCCCACTGCCTACTAGGGGTGGGCAAAAAACCCGGAGAACTGAAAAAACCGAACCGAACCGAATTTCTTGGTTTTTTTAAAAAATTGATTTTTTGAAAAACCGAACCGAATCAGGATTTAGTGGTTCGGTTCGGTTTTTAAATTTTGGATACGAATCGAAAAAACCGAATTAAATATATAATTATTCTTATTTTTTATTTTAGGCTACTACTATCTCTTGAATCATAGCCATTGAAGTCAATCTATGAAGCTTTTATGGAAGTCGAATGCGGCATGAACTTGATTAACATATCACGGAAGCATTGACATAAAATGTAGGGAGAGAAAGTAGTTGTAAATTGATGAAACTTTCAATGGTCATAACTCTGCGTTCGGATGTCCATTTTACCCGATTTTTTTTATTTTGGGTATTTTTTCGAGACGGGGCCGGCCCAAGGCAGTTTGGCGCATCCAATTTTTACGAAAACGTCCGTTTTCCCAATCAATTTGTGTTTTCCCCCAAATCAATTTTTAATTTTTCTTTTTCTTTAGTAAACATCTCACGATACACAATAGATTTCAACGTCGTAATTTCATGGTAGTGCAGGTGTGAATGTCAATTTCAATTTTGGAAATTCAATTTTTTTAAAAAAAAAAAAAATCCTCGACTCGACCCGGCCCACTAGAAAAAACCGTTATAATCCGATATGTTCGGCGATATAAACCGAACATATCGGTTTTTTTTTAAAAAAATTATTCATTTTTTAAAAAAAAACAATTTTTATTCGGTTCATATTTTTCGGATACAAAATAGAACCGAACCGATATACGCCCACCCCTACTGCCTGTTGGCCTAGTTTTACCGTCACAGCCTTCTGCCACTGGACCAGCAGGCCCATTACATGCTGGTCCAGTTTTACCCTACCCGACACCTACCCAAAACACGTCACCTCTTATTTCAAGTCAAAGGCCTGTTACTCATAGTCAACATGATATTTTTAAACCTAAAAGACATTTTAATCTAAATTCTAATATCAACAAATCACCCTACCACGTAATCATGTGTCTGCCATTCATGACCCGAATTGGAAAATGGCCATGGATGATGAATATAATGCTCTTATTGCAAATAAGACGTGGGAGTTAGTGCCTCATTTGCCTGGTATCAATATTATTCATTCTATGTGGATTTTTACTCATAAAGAAAATTCTGACGATTCTTTTGAGAGGCATAAGGCACGTCTTGTAGGTGATGGTAAAACACAACAGGTTGCCGTGAATTGTGGAGAGACGTTTAGTCCGGTGGTTAAACTGACAACCATTCACACTATGCTTAGTCTGGCTCTCTCGAAAGCATGGCTCATTCATCAGCTGGATGTAAAAAATATTTTCTTACACGGTGATCTTAAGGAGACAGTATACATGCATCAGCCCTTGGGTTTTAAGGACCCCAATTATCCTCACCGTATCTGTTTGCTGAAGAAGTCCTTATATGGGCTTAAGCAAGCCACACGGGCTTGGTATAA
The DNA here is from genome assembly GCA_034509755.1 of Anisodus tanguticus. Classification (NCBI taxonomy): domain Eukaryota; kingdom Viridiplantae; phylum Streptophyta; class Magnoliopsida; order Solanales; family Solanaceae; genus Anisodus; species Anisodus tanguticus. Next base: position 8,363,165 of record CM067553.1, on the reverse strand, counting down.
GAGGTTTACAGATTATGTGTCCACTATTAGGTTTTCTCACAACAGGTCTGATCATTCTCTGTTCATCTATCATCGTGTTACTTCTCTAGCATACATTATGTTGTATGTGGATGATATTATTTTGATTGCCTTCTCTGATAGTTTGCGAAAGTCTATCATGACCCTTCTCAGTTCAGAATTTGCTATGAAAGACTTTGGGGCCCTTGAGTTATTTTTTGGGAATAGTTGTCACTCGTCATGCATGTGGTCTATTTTTATCACAGAGGAAGTATGCGACTGAGATTATTGACTGAGTTGGTATGTCATCTATAAGTCCTCTTCTACTCCGGTTAATACCAAACCGAAGCTGAGTGCAACGTCTAGCACACTATATGAGGATCCAACCCACTATCGTAGTCTTAAGGAGCTTTTCAGTATCTTACAATCACGAAACCAGATATTACTTATGCAGTTCAGCAGGTGTGTTTATTTATGCATGATCCGCGGATTGAACACATGCATGCGATCAAACGCATTATACAATACATACAGGGCACACTTGATTATGGGTTGCATTTATATCTATCATCAGTCTCTACTCTCGTGTCATATACAGATGTTGATTGGGGTGGATGTCCAGATACCAGACGTTCAACCTCTGGTTATTGTATGTTTCTTGGTGATAACTTGGTCTTTTGGTCGGAAAAATAACAAACTACTTTATCGCGATCTAGTGCGGAGGCCGAGTATTGAGGAATAGCCATGAGGTGTCTGAGTCATGTTGGATGCGTAATCTTTTATTAGAGCTTCACTTTCCTATTCAGAAAGCTACATTGGTCTACTATGATAATGTTAATGTCGTATATCTCTCTGGGAATCCGGTCCAACATCAGCGCACTAAACATATCGAGATGGATATTCACTTTGTTCGTGAAACGGTAGCTCGTAGACAAGTATGTGTCTTACATGTCCCTTCAAGGTACCAAATTGTTGACATCTTTATTAAAGGTCTTCCCTTGGTTATGTTTGAAGATTTTAGGGATTGTCTCAGCGTACGACAACCGCCCGCTATAACTGCGGGGGTGTGATAGAAACCGTGTGTGTGAAACTGTGTGTGTATATATATTTAGGTTACTTACCATATTTTGTAGAAGTCTTGTACAAGAGTAATTAGGATATTAATATTATAGTAGGAATATAATTTTTCATATTTAGAGATTGTATATTGTATATTTATACCTCTTCATTAATAAAAATAATTAAGAGATTATTTCTTTCAAATTTAGACTTAGCTTTAACCTTTGATGCATGTGAAAAAGTTAGATGTTTTGAATTATTATTTGTTTAGTTTCCAAAGTTAAATTTTGGAAAACAATTAAGATTCAGAGGAACAGGAAGCGCGCCTATGTTGTTTTTGCAATGTGTTCTTCGCCGTCCTTTCTTTTACTCTGGATGATTGAACTTGATGTACTAAATTAGTCTAAACATACTTTTAATATAATGTGATATTACTATTCATTTTAATTTAAGCTCGTGTTATTTTTGCCAAAAGATCTCACATTATAATATCCTATTCCTACATTTAGGGGGTTAAACCGACGAATTTAACTAAATTTTAAACGGATCAAAATAAATTGAATTAATAAATTGGTGAATCATTAACTTGTCTAAAAAGGTAGAGAATATTCAATTTGGGTTGAGATGATTGGGTCAAAATAGGCTAAACTGGATCATAATTGACCAGTCCAAATCTTACCAAGATTTACTTTTTTGTTTTATTTTCTTATAATTTGTTCATCTACCAAGCAGAATTAATAAAACTCATTTTTCCTCTTTATTATGAGTATATATTACATATCAAATAAAAAAACTTTAAAAAGGAAAATTTGATAAGATTTCTCATTAATTTATCTAGGCTATATGTCTAATCCAAATCAACCGAATTATTAAATGATTTGAGTTAGATGCGGGGTCAAAATAGATGAGTTATTAACCCGCCCAAATTTAAACAAGTTGTTAACACTCAAAACATTTTTAAGTGTTTAGCCGAATCAAGTGACAGCCGAAGGTGGAAACCTCAAAATGAGCAGGCAACAGAATTCTAAGGCGATAATCGAACTGACTCGTAGCCGAATCTATTAGTCCTAGCCCTCGGCTAGAAAAGCTTCATCGGCTATTACGGTAGCCTGACCGAGTCATAATTCCGAGGAACGACTGAGACCCACATTTATTTGGACGCCTCAAAGACCCCAAGAAACGATAACAACCAGCAACAGCTAGAAGGAAGTGCCATTAATCGTGCAAGAGGAAAACAAGGAGTAAAAATCGGCACCACCTCATCATAGTTGGCTAGTGGATTTAGTGGGTAATTTAATGGCTAACATAGGGGGATCACGTTTTATTTTTCTTGTACTATAAATATAGGATCATTTGTACAGAATAAGGAGACCAATCAATCAAACAACTGATTTTACATATCTTCATTTTATCTTTATCGCCTTTACTGCACTCTAACTGTATTTATGTTTCTTACCACTTAGTTTACTCAATCACCGTTCTAACGCTTTCTGGAGTAGTTGGGGAACCCATTGCTGGAAGTTAGAGTTCCGCTTCCAGTCGAAATTGCTTAGTTAAGGAATCAATTTATCATTTGATTTCGTCAGTCGATAGACGGCATACATTTTGGATTGGAACAAATTTGGCACGCCCAATGGGACCATAGGTGACTCCATAGCGAAGTTTGATTCTCCAGGTCAGGATCACGCTTGGCGTATACGCCTAAGGTCTGGTAAGAAAATGAATCCAGAGTCCAGTCCACATCCTAAACAGAATCCTTCCAGAAGGAACAACGAGCCACCATTTTCCTTGGGTATACCTACATCGGTTGATACCCCTCCACTTCCTCCATCAACCCAAGCTATGGGTGAACTTAGCCAACCTGAAGGTCCAACTGTCATGACCACATCATTCATTAGACAGTAGATTGAATTAGGCATCCACGATATTATGTACCAGGTTTCTAAACAGTTGACTGACATTATCAAGCCAATGGTGAATAATGAGGTTCAGTAGGCGAGGGAACTAGAAGCCAATCGACTGCATCTAGGAGAATGTTCAACTAGTTCTGCCATCCCTCTTATGAGTGGCGATGTGCAACATGCAACTGTGACTCCAGGTGTTGTTCCTCAGCCGAATGTGTATCAGTCAGTACCTACTCAGGTACAACCGATAGCACACCTAGGAGCACAAGACCAGTCACTTGGTAACCAGTCTACTGTATGGTTGCCACCAAACGCTGGGGGAAAACTGTGCCACTCAACCAAGCGAGTCTGCAGTATGGGCAGATCAATATGGGTTGCCACCCGTTATGCCGTACGCTTCTGCAAACGGCCCTACGGTACAGGCAACCAATGTTGGCCAGCCGGTGGCCCCTGGCTATGACCCTGCTCGGCTATATGGTAACGTTGTCTATAGCGGGATACCATTCCAGCAGTCACAGCCGGTACCCAATCCATACCATCCATGAAGCGCAAACTTTCCAAGAAATGTTGATGTCCGGGGAGAGCAGACATGGAACACTATTCCACCTTATGCTCAGGCTCCGTCGGCTGTTCTAGGAGCTCAGGTTGCAGGCTTTAGTGGCTATGCCTAACAACATCAATGGGGATGTACCCCACCTATTGGTAATGGCTAGCAGAATACCTACAACTTTCCAAACCCTGCTCAAGAAGGTACAGAATTGAGGCCTCCAATTCAGAACGCCTACCAACCGGTTCCAGCTGAGAATCGGCAGGGGACTTCACAACTGATGAACCCTGAAACTATCGTAAATACCATGAAGAGGTTCTTTGGCATCAAACTGAAACCCTTGGACATGCCTATTTACAAGAAGCCCTACCCCGATTAGGTAGATCGGATAGCACCATTGCCAAGAGGCTTCAAAATGGCTGATTTTGCCACCTTCTCGGGTGATGACAACAAATCTACCATTGAGCAAATCAGCAGATCAGCAGATTTACCACCTAATGTGGTGAGGTTGGCCGAAACGAGTATCACAAGTTGTAGTTGTTCCCCGTTTCTCTAATCGAAACAGTATTTGCCTGGTACTCATCCTTGACCCCTGAATCCGTACAGAGCTAGGCTGACATGGAGCATTATTTCCATGATAGATTTTATTATCCCCAACCTCAGGTCACTGTAACCGATTTGACGAATCTCAAGCAACAGGTCGATGAGTCAACTATCTATTATATCGAGAGATTCAGAAAGAAGGTTGGGAAATGCACTGTACACTTCCCTGAATCGAAATGTGCCCACATGATAATCAACAACATGCATCCTCAACTAAAAGAGAAATTAGTGGGACAATCCTGCTCTGACTTAAGCTAGTTAGCTGAGAAGGCTAGCCAAATAGCGTAGTATATCCAGGAGAAGGATAAAAGAAGAGCTAACCGAAACCAAGGCTCCCATTTGGTATCCATTATTGAGGCAGATGAACCTGACTCAGAGTCAGCCGATTACACGGCAAACGCAATGGTAGTCGAGATTGTCAGGGGTAAGGTTTATTCTTGCCTAGCCTTGAAAGCTACGAAAGGCAAGGAGATGAGTTCAACTGATGACAGGGTCGGTTACTCATTTGACATTACAAAGGCAGATCAGATCTTTGATCATCTGCTTAAAGATAAACAGATTCGGTTGCTTGATTGCCATAAGATTCCGCTTGCTGAAGAGCTCAAGGATAAGAAGTATTGTAAATGGCACAACTCATGTAGCCACGCTACTTCTAATTGTGTGGTCTTCAGGAAGGCAATTCAAAATGGCATCAATGAGGGGAGGTTCAAGCCAGTCGATAAAAGCATAGCTGAAATGTCTGTTGATACTGATCCCTTTTCCGCAGTATCGATATCTATGGTGTCCTTTGCTAAGCTAGATCAATCAAAGGATGTCAAGGGGAAACAGCCGATGAAAAATATATGGGTCCCAAAGAATCCCACTGGTAAGGAGGAGGCTATAAGGACCTATGTGTTTGATCGGCTAGGCAACTTACGTGACATCTATGAGGACACGGACAGGCAGCCAGCTGAAAGCATTTTTTGTGGTCGCCCTTATAAACCAGAGCATATTGATCGGGAACCTCACAAACAGTACCCGAAATTCAAAAGGTACCCAGCAGACCCCAAGCGCAGGCTTGGAGGGAAAGTATGGCTACCAGTCGATGAGAAGCCGAGCATGCCCCAGATAGATAAGGAATCACTCCCCATAGGTAAATAGATGGTGGCTGAGTTCAACGTAAAAGAAGGCATTTCTTCCTTACATATCACAGTGAGGGATGAAGGTCAACTGAAACATTAGAGGATGATTAAGCCAACAGCCAATATAGAGGAATGGAAGTGGTTCGTCAATCAGGCTTCTGGAAAGAAAGAGGCACCACCGAGTGTCGTATCCAGGACTCAGAAAAGAAGGATGCAGCGTGCCAAAGCCTTGCGCAAGATGAAGCAAACATTGCACATGATATCCAGCACTAAGGTGGCCGATAAGCAGGAAATTCCTGAGTCTGCCATAGCTGAGGCTATTGAGCGGGCATTCTACTCAATCTCTTCAGAGATGGTGCTGCATAAAGAAGAAGCTTTGGACCAACTAGAGCTGAAAATATAGCCTGATGACAACCCGACAGAGGAACCTCGACGGGAGACTACTATCCTGAAGGAATCCCTAGCCGAGACTGTTCCACAGATCGCGCAGATGATCCAAGCATTAGAACCTTAATTGGTTCCTATATGTCTCTAGGAGATGGAAGTTATTAACTTCTTGTCAACTGAATTGGATGAGGTGGGAGACTCCATCCTTGATTTATTTAAGCATGATACGGTCGATGAGATTTGGGCAGCTATTGAAATGGTCAGCATGATTCCATGTGAGTTCTGGGTCGGCCGCGCTACGCTGGATAACCTAAAAGGTGATGTGTGTATGGAAGACACTGAATGGGTGACTATAGCCTATACCACAGCTAGGAACGCTCTGAGCACTGTATTTGGTGCACCTACGGAAGAGATGGTTAAACACCTCAAACCTCTCTATGTTAAGGCTTACATTAACGGCAAAGCTATCAGTCGAGTGTTCGTCGACAATGGGATCGTGCTGAATGTGATATCGCTGCTTACTTTGAAAGACCTCAATAAAATCAGGGAGGATCTCATCCCAACTAACATGAAAATTGCTAGCTTTATGGGAGAGGCCTCTGAAGCTTTGGGGATCTTAGTAGTAGAAATCACCGTAGGTCCTAAAATGGTTAGATCTGCCTTCTTTGTAATAGATGGCAAGTCATCCTACGCCATTCTGTAGGGCCGAGACTAGATTCACACCAGCTAATGCCTTCCTTCTACCATGCTTCAAAAGCTTATTTTCTAGGAAGGAGACAAGATAGAAATCATCTCAACTCATGATAACCCATTTCAAACAGGGGTTAAGAACTTGGAGGCTGTCTTATATTCACCCTATGTGGCTTCCATAGATGTCGCAGAGCAATATGAAGAAGGATCTTGGGAATACTACAATCTTATTCCATGAGGTTTTGAAATAAAATAACTAGTCGAACCACGGCTTACCTTGGAAGAGTTAGATAATTGAGGAGACCCAAATCAAACGTGATCTGCGGCATCAGCTGACTGCTCTAAGTTCTGAAGCAAGGATAGCCGAGGCATTACAAGTAGAGGACTATAATAGAGAACCAACACTCGCAGCCGATGACATTAAGTTGCAGATGGAACTTGAATCGCCCATAAGAAGGGCTATGCTTAGTTTTGAGTCTCATGATCCCTTGGAAGATGTCAACTTTGGTATTGAGGAAATCCATTGGCTAACACATATTAGTGGTTGCTGAAGGATGAGGATAAACAAAGCATAACGGCTCTTTTCCTACAGTATAAGGACTGCTTCGCGTGGGATTATCATGAGATGTCTGGGCTGGCATATACTTTGGTAGAGCATAGATTGCCAATTAAGGAGGGTTTCACACTTCATAAATAATCGCCCAGAAGATATCACCCTCAGCTGATGCCTCAAATTAAAGCGAAGATTGAACGGCTGCTGAAGGTCGGGTTCATCAGAACGGCTAGGTATGTGGAATGGTTGGCAAACATTGTGCCAGTCAAGAAGAAGAATGGCAAGGTTCGGGTATGTATTGATTACAGGAACCTAAATCTAGCCACTCCCAAAGATGAATACGTCATGCCTATAGTCGATTCGATAGCCGCTAATGGTGTGTTAACATTCATGGATGGATACTCCGACTATAATTAGATAGCAGTAGCCGAGGAGGACATTCACAAGATTGATTTTAGGTGTCCAGGAGCCTTGGTCATTTACGAGTGGGTAGTTATGATGTTTGGTCTGAAGAATGCCGGTGCTACTTAACAGAGGACAATGAACACTATCTTCCATGATTTAATCGGCAAGACTGTAGAGGTCTATATTGATGATGTGGTGGTGAGATCTAAGGACTTCAAAGATTATTTAGCCGATCTTGAACAAGCACTAAAAAGAATGAGGATTCATAATCTTAAAATGAATCCAGCCAAGTACATGTTCGGAGTATCGGCTGGTAACTTTCTTGGCTTCTTGGTACATAAGAAAGGTATTGAGATAGATTATAACAAAGCCCGGGCAGTAATGGAATCTGCACCACCCAGAACAAAGAATGAGTTACAAAGCCTGTTAGGGAAGATCAACTTCCCAAGGAGGTTCATATCTAATTCAGCTAGCAAAATGAAGGTTTTCTCACCTTTGCTTAGGCTTAAAGGGTCAGAAGAGCTAGTATGGGGCCCGGAACAGCAAGAGGCATTTGACCAAATTAAAAAGGCCTTAGCAACTCCTCATGTGCTGGTGTCTCCCATGGAAGGGAAATCATTGAAGTTGTACATTTCGGTTGCAGATTTGTCTATCGACTGCCTGTTAGAACATGATGCCGATTATGGAACCGAAAGGGCAGTTTACTACCTTAGTCGAATGCTCAATGAGGCTGAAACTAGATATACCCCTATAGAGAAGCTTTGTTTGTCCTTATTCTATGCTTGTACAAAAGTTGAATATTATTTAATGCCACATGTGGTTCCCGTTTTGTGTAAAACTGACATCTTCCGGTACTTATTGAATAGACCTATTTTGCAAGGAAGACTAATGAAATGGGCAATCAAGCTCACTGCGTTTTCTCTCAAGTATAGGCCACTCAGGGATGTCAAAGGTCATGCGTTAGCCGATTTCTTAGCAGACCACCCTTGTGTAGATGCGGAGAACCCATGCGACTGCGTGTATGGATGTCGTCCCTTGGACGCTAACTTTTGATGGGTCAAGAACCCAGAAAGGAGTTAGAGTTGGAATAACGATAACCAATCCTAGAGATAAAACGTGAAGGTTCTTTTATATGGTAGATTCTGAATTGATAAATAACCAAGCTGAATACGATGCTCTCATCATGGGACTCAAACTCCTAGACTCTATGAAGGCGGAGTGCATCAAGATTCGTGGAGACTCTCAGCTGGTTATCAAGTAGTTGGCTGGGGAATATGACTGCAAGATCCAAATTTATTGGCCCGTTACAGAACGACTAGCAGGTTACTTAGTGGGTTCGCATCATCTACGTTAAGTTATGTTCCCATGGGCATGAATATTGAGGCTAACAACTTAGCACAAGAAGCTTATGGCTTTAGGAAGTCTCTACTCACTCTAGAGTATGATGAGCTGCCAGCCGAAGTGCTAGCCATGGACCATATCGACTCGTGGAAGCATGTGTTAATCGACTACTTAAAAGATTCTTCCATTTTTAAGAACCTTAAGGTTAAGAGGAGAGCCTTGAAGTATGTGCTTATTGATGATGATTTTTTACAAAATGAGCGTAAGTGGAGTGTTACTCAAGTGCATTGATAAGGCAGGGGCCTTAAGAGTCATGAGAGAAATTCATGAAGGAATCTGTGGATGACACAGAGCCGGACCAACGATGAAGTGGTTGATTTATCGCTATGGCTATTATTGGCCTACCATCACGGCTGATTACTTTTAATATGCAAAAGGGTGTGAAGAGTGTCAGAGATATGGACCAATCCAATTGGTACTAGCCGAGTTGTTGCACCCGACCGTGAATCCCTGGCCTTTCAGATGATGGGCTATGGACCTCATCGGCAAGATTCACTCGCAATCGGCTAAAGGACATAATTTCATTATTATGGATACCGATTACTTCACTAAATGGGTAGAGGCACAACCGATGAAGAGGGTTCATCAGACATATGTCATTCAATTTATCCAACACCAGATCATATATAGATATGGTATTCCTAAGATGATTACAACTGATCAAGGGATGGTGTTCACTGGTTCTAAGGTGGCAACCTTTGCTGAGAAATTTGGGATCAAGATGATCACATCATCGCCTTATTATGCACAGGCGAATGGACAAGTCGAGGCAGCTAACAAGCTTATTGTGGACATAATTAGTAAAAATATGGATGATAGACCGACAATATGGCATCTCACTTTGGATGAAGCTATTTGGGAAATCAAACACTCTAAGTCTACAGCTACTGGGACAACACCTTATTGGCTAACATATGGCCAAGATACAGTGTTGCCCTTAGAGGTTAATATTAAGTCATTACGGGTGACCAAACAGAATTCTTTAAGCTTAGAAGAATATCAGTAGGCCATGCTAATGGAGCTAGATCAGCTAGATGAAGATCGACTGATGTCCCTAGAAAGAATCGAAGTCGGTAAATGGAAAATGGCCAAAGCATACAACAAACATGTTAAGCCTAAGAGGATCACCGAAGGAGACTTGGTTTGGAAAACCGTGTTGCCGCTTGGGGTAAAAGATCATAACTTTGGTAAATGGTTGCCAAATTGGGAAGGACCCTTCGTAGTAACCCAACGGATTGCTAGCAACGTGTATCGACTAATAGACATGCCTGATGAAGAGCTTGACAGAAACGTAAACGGCAAATACTTAAAAAAGTATTACCCTTCGATTTGGGGTATGCATGAGTAAACAACAACGACAGACCGGTTGTCTGGCCGCACAGAAGAAACAAATTCCATTTGATTTGGGGAATACATAAATGAATAATAGCCACAGACCGACTGCCTGGTCACAGTCATATAAAAGGCAAAAAGTACTTCCCTTCGATTTAGGGAAGGCAAGAGTAAAAAATAGCCACAGACCGGTTGCCTGGTCACAAAAACAGACCCTTCTATTTGGGTTCAATAAAACTAGGAAGCCAAGTTAGTTAGTGTTTCACTAGCTAGAGGTTGCGCTACATCATCAGTTAGAGAGGTCTCAAGATTAGCCAAATCTTCGACTGCTTGGTCGTCTTGGGTAGCCGCAGTCTCTTTCTCATCCTCAGCCGCACCAACGGCTACTACCTCATCCGCTCCTACTTCTTCTGGGACTCCCCTTTCCGCATCCAACAAAGGCTCAGCCACTACAACTGATGGGGTCTCAATAAAAGCTTGAGTGTCGGCTGGTAAAGTGTCCTCTAGCTATTGTTCGACTTCTGATAATACCTCTTGAGTAATAGAAGCAGCGATGACTTCGGATTGCAAGTCCATGAGGATGTCAGCTGACAACTGAGCAACGGGATCAACATGCAAAAGAGTAGTCATAACTGAAGAATAAGTACCCTCGGATACCACTTCGAAAAAACTAGTAGGGAGTGTTGGTGTTGCTTGAGCAAGTCTATTTTTTCACATCGTCCACTCATTATCCAATTGGGCCAGCCGTTCACTGCCCGCATTCTAATCCAATTCCCAAACCACCTGTTGGTTACCAAGTTCCCGGATCTTGTTATCCAAATGAATGCTCTGCCTAAACAAAGAAGAGCGAGAGGAATCTTGGGCCTTAATAGTCGATCCTGAGGCGCCTATGGCTGGATCCTCCCCAAATCGGCTCGCAGTTTGACAGCTACTCCGGTAAGTCATTCCTTCGGCTGATATTCTGCTGCCTTTCTGCATTCATCTCATTGAAAGAAGTCTGAATGCGGTTCTTCTCTTGCTGAAGAGACCCCAAGTGTTGTAGAGCCGCCACCGCCTCATCATGGCTTCTTTGGCCATTTTTTGTAAAGCAAATAAGTCATTTAGAGCCAAATCCATGTCATTATAGGCGGTTGCCAAAACTTGGGAATCTGTTGCTTCTTTTGACAATCGGAATAGAGAATCCCTCAAAGAATGGAACTCTTCTTTGCTGGTCGGGATTGCCCTGGCAAAAGACTCCTCAACTCGCTCTCGATGAATGCCAACGGGCGAAAATGGTGATGGTGTAATGTCGACTAAGCTAAAATATTACAGAAGCGCGTCTTCGAGGATGATCTTAGCTGGCGCTTTTGAGTCATCAATTGGGTTGGTTTCAGTCGAGGGATTATCTCCAGCCGTCTCTTGTACAGAAAAGACATGTTCATAATAGAGTAAAGGGTTTGGAAACAGTAAAGGACCAAACATAATAGAAAGGGTATACATCTACGACTACATCGGCATAAAAATCTCCGACTGCCTTGATAGGAGAAATTTTGGCCTTGAGGACAGCCGATAATGGATCCTGCGGATGCGTAGAAGCATGAGCCGAAGAGGACGACCCCCCAATATGAATAAGGGCATCGAACTCTTTCTGCGACCGTCTGCGTCTTGTTTGTTGTGGTCTGTGAAGTGCAAACAGAAAATATAAATATTGAAAGATAGCTGTTGCGAAGGTATTTAAGCCAGACAAGGGATATACCTCGATTTCCTCATCTTCCTCAGTAGACACAGAAACTCTGGTTCTGTGGGATTCTTCCTCACTACGATCTCATATGACAACCCCTCTGCTTCGCCTGGGTTGCTTAGGAACACATTTCCTGGGTGACGGGGATTCGTTGTTAGAAATGGTCTCCAGATCGACAAACGTTGGGGAGGATTGAGTTGTTGAAAGACGCATAAGAGATGTTAGCCGAAAATTCATAAGAATAATTTGGCCCGACACATATGTAGAAAGAAATTTACCTTTTCTCTTCGATTGCCGCAACCTGATGGAAGACCTTGAGGTAGCAGGTCTAGACGATTTAAGGGGAGCAGTTTTCAGAGGGGCCTCTTTCATCCACGGGTTAGAGGTTTCTTGGGTCTTTTTTTATTTGACATGACCAGCCGATCACAGTAGACATCTAGAGGAAACTGGAAGAATTTCTTATTGGCCGTGTTCCACCAATCGTCAAAAGCAACAGTAGTATTTGCTCTCGGGGGAAACGGCTGCCAGTCAAATAGGGCGAGCCTATCAAGATTGTGATCGATTATTTTCCTTGCCTACTTTGCATCAAGAATACAGTGTTGGGTTGAACAAACAATACTGCGGTGAGGCCATGGTACTTGCTGAGTGAGACCGAATTGCCTTGCCACAAAGTTTGGCCGATAGGGCTCCGTGGTCAACTTATTGTTCCTATAGGTGGGCTTCAAGCCATCCAATAGATCCCTAGCCGTAAGAATGTACCCCCATATGAGGGCCATAGTTCTCTACTGAGAGAATATAAGGTTTTCATCGGCTACTTGACAGACCCAATTGGGGGTGGCCCATCTTTCGAGGACCGATTGTCAATCTAGGGTGGAGACCGCAATGAAAGCGTCCTGGGGAACGAAGGGTGTTTTTTGAATAGTATCGGCTAGCACCGATGGGTTTAATGGAAAACGGCGGTCATCAAAATCATCAGGAATAAACTCTGTGAAATACAAGGTGATCCACAGCTGAAGGAACAGCAGGGGACCGGCTAAGGAATCCAGATTTCTGGAGTCCCTTAACCTTGCTTGGGCATCGCCAAGAGCCATATAAAGCTAAGTCAGGAAAAGAGATGCCCAGCTGATATCTTCCCCCAAAACGGCTAGCGCCGCATAAATTTCCAACTCCTTCACGACTGCATAAGATCCTATGTAAACAAAATATCAGCTGAACCAAAAGAGCAGGAAAGCATGATGCTCGGCATCATCGACTGGAAGAGGCGATATTCGGTTGTTGTTGGTCATGAAGTGGTCATAGCCAGAAGAAGTCTTTGAGACCTTGATGCCCAAGTCGGCAACATCTATGTCGCTTAAGACAGGCGCTTCAGCTCCCAGTATCGGAAGGTCAAGTATCGCCGTCACGTCGAGTAGTGTGGGGGTCATCATTCCCCAGGGGAAAACAAAGGCGTTGGCAGTGGTCGACCAGTAACCGAGAAAAGCGTATATGAGACCAATGTTACAGGAGAGGTCAAACTCCGACAGCATAATGGCATCATAGAGAGTCATGCGTCTTCATTCGAACTTTATGGCCGACTTCACTCGTTTCAACCAATCAGAGTAGTTGGTAATCTTGGTCGGCTAATAGCCGGACAACGATCGCCGGTGAACTAATCGCAGGTATTAGAAAGGTCATAGTTTGTCGGGCTAAGATACCCCGAGAAAGAATGAGGTCGCCCTATTCAGATGTACCGTAGGGAGCAAGAACCAATTGTTCATCAATGAAGACAAATGTATGGGTTAGGTCATTAGCAGCCAAATTGACGTTATTTGATCCTTGAGATGGAGAGGAAGATGAAGACAAGGTTTTCTTATTAAGGAAATAGGGTTATTTGGAGAAGGAAAGGAATTTGGGAACGGCTAAAGATTAAGTGAGAAACCTCTGGGGGAGTCTCTCCTTAATTATTATTTTTTTGAGATATGGCTGATACACATTTGGACTACTTTCTTTTAAACATGTGGCTGAAATGCATTGGAATTCAGTTGTGGAAGCCGAGACGGCTCGGTTGAAAGGAAGAAACTTTTCAGAGAAAATCATCATTGCATGCATTTAGGGCAAAAGTTATTGAAATGACACACGTGGCTACCACACGAAACGACGGCTATTTTTTAATACATCAACTCAACAGCCGCACTCGAGCTAACGTAGGGGGCAATTGTTAACACTCAAAAACATTTTTAAGTGTTTAGCCGAATCAAGTGACAGCCGAAGGTGGAAACCTCAAAATGAGCAGGCAACAGAATTCTAAGTCGATAACCGCACTGTCTCGTAGCTGAATCTATTAGTCCTAACCCTCGGCTAGAAAAGCTTCATCGGCTATTACGGTAGCCTGGCCGAGTCATAATTCTGAGGAACGACTGAGATCCACACATATTTGGACGCCTCGAAGACTAAGTCAAAGAATCTTCTAGACCCCAAGAAACGGTAATAACCAGCAACAGCTAGAAGGAAGTGCCATTAATCGTGCAAGAGGAAAACAAGGAGTAAAAATCGGCACCACCTCCTCATAGTTGGCTAGTGGATTTAGTGGGTAATTTAATGTCTAACATAGGGGATCACGTTTTATTTTTCTTGTACTATAAATATAGGATCATTTGTACAGAATAAAGAGATCAATCAATCAAACAACTGATTTTACATATCTTCATTTTATCTTTATCGCCTTTACTGCACTCTAGCTGTATTTATGTTTCTTACCACTTAGTTTACTCAATCACCGTCCTAACGCTTTCTGGAGTAGTTGGGGAACCCATTGTTGGAAGTTAGAGTTTCGCTTCTAGCCGAAATCACTTAGTTAGGGAATCAATTTGTCATCCGATTTCGTCAGCCGATAGACGACATACATTTCGAACGGGAACACAAGTTGAATGAATCATATTTTCATGGCTAATTTTATCATCCTTACACATTTTATATGTTGCTTATGTAAATTTTTGTATGTTGCTTATGTAAATTTTTTGTCCTACTCATAAAAGAACTGTTAGACACATGAAGGGAACATGTGAAAGCGCGATTGCTATAATATAATTAATGACTCAAAGTACATTTTTTTCAAATGAAAATGATGATGATAATAAAACAAGACAAATGGCTAACATTGGAAAGCACATTGTTTTATTAGAAAAACCCCAAAAAAACATAAACGGTAAGATTGTATTAATTTCCCTTGGGAGTTTTCTCATTAATACAAATATATATATATATAGTGTGTAAAATGTGGAGTCCTAATACAAAAAGGATCCTATAACTACCATAATGATACAACACTAATAATTATAAAATATATGGTGAATATTCTAATGATATTCACTAATACACCCCTTCAGTTGGAGCAGGAGGAGGTCGGACGCTTAGACTGGATCTGAAGCCGAGGAATAGATGTCTAAGGTAGTCCTTTAGTGAAGATATCTGCATACTGATACGAATAAGGCACATGCAACACCTTAACATGTCATATAGCAACCTTCTCACAAACAAAATGTATATACATCTCAATGTGCTTGGTTTGCTGATGCTAAACCGGATTTTGAGATAAGTATATAGCGGATATATTATCACAGTACACCAGAAACGCCTTATGCAGGGACACTGAAGCTCCAAAAGGAGGTTTCGGAGCCAACAGATCTCAGCAACAACATTTACAGTCTGTTTTTCAGAATTTTTGGATATTTGAAAAAGGGAATATTGTCTCGTCAAACGTGACGTGACGAGAGACGTGAATTTGACGAGTGGACAAGTCATAACACAGATAGCCCCTATGATTAGACGGGAAGCCTACGAAGACACACGGAGTGGTTCGGGGTGCTAATTTGTGAGGGGCAGTGGAGGCTAGATTTGGGTAGCAAAGACAGCCGAATATCCGAAGGTGATCATAGGAGGGGATCCGACAGTATAAAATTTCGATTGTGGTCATGTTATGAAAGGTACTAGTAGGTAAAATATTGAGAATGTATTCTACCATTTTGACTGCATAGACCCAAAAGGAAGTATGGAGAGAGGCATGAAAAAGAAGAGTACGAACCATGTTATTTATGGTGCGGATGATTCGTTCTGCTTTGCCATTCTAAGGGGAGGTGTGGGACACAAAAACCAAAAAACCATGCTATTATTTTTGCAAAATTTGTGAAACGTGCAATTATTAAATTCACGACCATTATCACACTGGAAAGATTTGATGACTTTTTCAAATTGTGTTTTGATAAAGATACGAAATTCAAGAAATTTGGCGAAAACTTCCGACTTGAATTTCAGTGGGTAAATCCAAATAAAATGAGAGAAATCATCTAATAAGACTAGATAATATTTATGACTCAATGACATAGTAATGGGAGATGTCATAAAGCAGCATGAACAATGTAACGCTTAAAGATGATTTAAACAGAAGACGAACATGTTTGCCTAAAGGGCAAGAAAAACAATGTCGGACAAGTTTTCCATTATACATCGAATAAAATTATTGCTTCTAAGAAAATTAAAAACATGAGCTCTTGGGTGTGTCCAAGTCTATTATGTTAAGTTGACGGAAAGATAGCAGCGAGAGAGGTGTGTGAGTAGGATCTGGCAGCGGAAGTGGATGAGAAGGGATAAAGGTCCCCTGTACTATCGCATCTCGTAAGGGATATCCCCGTAAGCAGATCCTTCACAAAAAAACCAAAGGGGTCAAACTCAACAGACACAGAATTGTTACGAGTGAATTTCCTAACAGAGATTATGTTCTTAATGATGTTGGGAGCATAAAGGACGTTATTGAGGAAGAAAGGTGGGTGAGGTGGTTGGGTGTAGGTGGTACCCTAACCCTAAATCGAAATGCGATGACCATTGCCAACTGTAATAAATTGAGGGTACTTTAAACGAAACAGTTGGGAGAGATTACATGAAGATCGGGTCAGATGAGAAGTGGCTCCCGTATCCATGTACCAATTTTCATCGGGCTGTTGCATATTCAACGAGCTGAAGGTCTGGCTCAAATTTGTGGGGGCCAGACCCGCAGGAAATTGCTATTGGGCCACGGCACAGTGGCCTACTGGGCTGCTACAGCTGAAGGGTGCTGACATGGGCCTGGATACTGGCCCAATATGCTGGGCTGCCATGATCCAGAAAACTGGGCTGAGGCTTGCTGGATCGGGTAATCAGTCGCGGCCCAGCCTCCTGGATTGGGCCACTGCCCATGTCGACAGCTTAAAAGTGTGTTCTAATATAACTCCAAAAAACACATTGTTCCCTTGTTCATATATAATATAATAATCTATCTAGAAAAACAGACTACGTGTACTTAAGCATCACTATTATTCTAATAAACAATGAAAAAAAAGTGTTACATAATATTCATCAGATATAGGGTAAATCTAATCTACCTTTGGCTTTTGCTCTTGTTCTAATTCAATTATCAGCAATCTTTTGTAGCTTAGCATCCATAAAAATTACTTCAAATGGAACAATAATTTCTAGAACTAAACAAAAATATGTAAGTTATACTCCTTCCGTCTCAAATTATTTGTCGTAGTTACTAAAAATAGTTATCTCAAATTATTTATCATTTTAGAAGTTCAATGCATAACTAATTATTTTTTCTCCATTTTTTCTCCATTTTAGAAGGTCAAATACCTATCTTAATTAATATTTCTTAAAGGACGTGTAAACAAAAAACAAAAAACAAAAAAATTGAGACTGATGGAGTAATTAATAAAAATATCTTCTCTTGAACAACTTAAGTTTTTAGATAAACAGCCAATTTTTAGGTTCTAGTTTCATTTTTGGTCGAAATCAAGCAATTTTCATGTATTTGACCTTAAATAATGTGGTGTACACGTAAAAGAGAGCGCTAAGACAATTTTATATAAACTACAATTCTCTATCTAATACTCTAACTTAATTTTTTAAACAAGTAGATTCTTATAATTAAGGGTGTTAAATGTGTTGGTTGGGCTATGGACGGGTCAAAAGGTGTTTGGGTTGAATTAAGCTAGCCCAAAATGTGCTAAATGATGAGTTATGCCCAATTATTCCAACTTTTATCATATTTTTAATTTATTTGTTTGTTTTCTTATAATTTGTTTAATTACCTAATAAATTTTTATTATTATAACTATATATAATATTCAAACAAAAAAATTCAAAAAAAACTTTGACAAGTTTCTCATTGATCAATTTCAATTGTGAAAAAAATGGATATAGAAATTGCAATCTTAACGATTGTAACTCCACTCTACGTACAATTTCTTAAAAGAAAAATAAAAGACTAGGCTATTCTGAACATTCCTTATGGTTAACCTTAATTGCTTACGGCCCAATCGTTCATTTTTATAAAGGCCCAATTCAAAAGGTTACACGCAAGTCCAACTTAATTTTAGAAGCGACATTACATGATTAACTTTTTACTGTATGAGGTATATATAGGCTAAATACACGCGAATAGCCATTTTTAACCCTTGTAATTGGAAAATAATATTGTCATGGAGGTACAAATCCTGCATGTAAAATTTTAGGACATTGCATGGAATTTCACCTGTGAAATTTAAACTTTCATTAAAGAGATTATTTTTTAGTTACCAGATTAAATAGTAGTTAGCACGCGCTATTATTACGTTTATATACATACCAATACCAATAAAATAGGATGTGCAATTTTATGTGCAACACTACTCTAAGTGCATCTATTTTCTCTGCTACATGGCCTGTCGACGGTCCAACTGGGAATAGGCTATATATTGACTAGACATTGAGCCTCAGTGGAGCTTAACATTTTACTGTTCGGCCCAACGTATTCTTCAGCGCAAACATAATCTTGCCTGGCTGAATTTCTGGCTAAACTATTTGGGCCACTCTGTTGTAAATACAGGAGCTCTATTTTATATTTGGGAAAACGGCCCAAAATACAAGGGAGCTCTATTTTATATTTGGGAAAACGGCCCAAAATACACGGGAGCCCTATTTTATATTGGGAAAATGTCCCAAAATATATATAACGGCTCAAATAGCTCTACCATTCTTGAGCCCACTCGATTGACACATTTATTTTCTTTCACCAATTTAAAATTAATATAATGTCAATAGATTTTTAAGTCGAGGAAAAATGCTTTTTTGTTCCTTTTTATCAGAGTAATCATTTAAAATGAAAACTAAAAAAGTGATAAAACTATGATGATTGATAAGAAAATAGTTCATGATCAATAAAAAACTTGGTTATTAGACACAAATGTTCTTTTTTAGGTCATCATTTAGATTTTTTTCCATGTTTTTAAAAGTTGTGTAAATAAAGCCCTTGAGATTAAAAAATATTAGATTGTCGTCTAACATCTACAAAATTTTAGATTTCTCATAAGATTTTTAGATTACACAATCTAAATGTTTTAAATCTAAGGGCAGCCCGGAGCACTGAGCTCCCGCTGTGTGTGGGGTTCGGGGAAGGGTCGGACCACCATGGTCTATTCTACGCAGTCTTACCGCATTTCTGCAAGAGGTTATCTCCACGGCTCGAACCCTTAACCTCCTGGTCACATGACAACAACTTTATCAATTACGACAAGGCTCCCCTTTATTTTAAGTCTAAAGAAAAATAAAATAAAGGTCTGTTATTAAATAGCTGTCCAAAAAAGGAAAATTGTCAAAATCTTCTTTTTTGAAAAGAATTTTAGAATTTATTGACAAACTCAATGAATGTGAATAATGTAGAGAATAGTATTGCATCTTGAATTTGTATGACTATGGAATGAAATTAGTTGGAGTAGTAATTCATAGAGTGAATTAACATGTTTTTTAAGGACAGACATGTTATGAATGCAAGGCCTATCCTTTTTGGTACTGAAAGACAAAAGTATTGAATGTATTTGTCGCATGAAGAGAACAATCATGTCTCATCACTAACCCCATGCTAATTTAATGAACCGAAAGTTGTCTCAAATTAAAACCATCATTATATTATGAATGAATACTAAGGAGGCGTTTGATTTTGCTTTTCCTTTTGTTGTTGTAAATTAGTTTGTATGTTTGGATTTGGTTTTTAGAAAAAAATATTTTAAACAGTTTATCAGATGGAAAATAAAGAAAAATCAGATAGAATAAGATTGACAAAGAATATTTGATTTCTACAAAATATATTCTTTAAAAGCCGAAACGTTAAAAAGAAAAAGCAATTGAAAAAGGATCTAAAACTTGTAGTCAACTGACTGAAAATATATTCACCCGCCTAGCTATAACAGTTTGTAGTCGTTGCTGGTTTATTTTCATGTACTAAAAGTGTATACGTGCATAATGTATATAAACCAATTATACAATAATTACATTAATTTTATGTTATCGATTTAGTTGGACTATCGTGTAGTGTAAAAAATCCTCAAACATTAGTTAACGTAGCCATAAGCCCATAAATATAAACTGGTTAAGTTGGCCTAGTAAATAAATCAAAATAATTTCTTTAGAATGAATAAATTATTAGATGGCATGCATCCTATGATGATCAAATTTATCTTGAAAGAGTGATGATCTGATATAAGTTTTAGAAATTAATTAATATATGATAGAGAGATTATTTCTGATAGACTTCGGCACAAGAAAAAACATATCAAAACAGGATAGCTCTCAATAAATGAGGAAATATTTACTACGAAGAACTATCTAATGTGTTGATTTTCAAGGCTAAAAGCACCTTAGATATGTAGCAACTTTTAATGAAATCAAATAAATATGTCAAATTAATGAATATAAATGTACCTTAAACTCATTTAATTGATTTTTTTCTGTATGACCTACAAAATAATCTTGACAAGAACTACATATTTTTTTAGTATAATACTAAAAATGAAACATCAAACAAGTCATATTCTCGTGATAAATGAATTAAAGAGGGTTGATGTGTAATACTATTTGAAAAGTTGGTCAAGACTCCAAACTACCAAATCCTAAAATTTTGTGTGAATTTGAGCTTTATCAGATTTCTGAAATTGAGCTTTCAGCAATCAGCATAGCATAGCACACATGTGAAATGGTATCAGAGCTTGTAAAGGAATAAAGTTATTAAAATGAAGATATCCCCGTCTTTTGAGAAGATTAACATGCTAAATAAAATAAAATGGTTATGCAAACAGATTAGGCATCTTTTAATAAAAAATAGAAATAGTAATGAATTGATAATGAAATACCAGGATGAATTACTAAGAAAAGGTAAAGAAACATTATCCTTAGAAGAATTAAATAGTTTGGTAGATGATAACATAACAACTTATAGAGAATGGTTACATTTAAATAGTGAAATATATATGTGCAATCATAGAATAGAAGGTTTACAAGAAGAATTATGGATGTTTACAGAACAATATGGATGAAAACAAATTAATAGAACTTCAAATAATAGCAGAAAACCCGTTTACATACAATAGAGATATAAACCAACATATAGTAAGTTGTAGAATGAGTATAGATCTTATAAAAGATAGAGATAAACGTTTACAAGAAAATTCCCAACAAATAGGTGAACAAGAAAATACTATTAAAACCTTAAGAAACATGATAGCACTAAGAGATGAAATATTAAGACAAAAAGAGGAAGAAAATATAAAACTAAGAGAAGAAAAGAGAAATAATCAGAAAAAATAATGAATTAAAAGACCCAAATGATATTATAGAAGAACAGTATAAGTACATTAACATGTTAAGATATGGATAAAGGAAAAGAAATAGTAGAAGATTCTAAAGAAACATATTACCAAATGAATATGTATAAAAGAGGAATAACACATAAGCTTTAAACCAGAAATATATCAAAAAATACAAGATGAAAAAGAAGAACTATCTATTAAGAAAATATTTAAAACTAAATGGTTTTAAAGAAATAAAGAAACAAGATATATAGCACAAAAGCATGAAAATATAATAGACACAACTAGTGTAAATGGAAGAACAAAAATAAACTTGATAACAGATGAAGTAATAAAAAGAGAATTAACAAAGCTATCTACTAAAGAAGCTAACAAATATAGAAACATATACTTTGGAGGAAGAGAATTTACTATAAAAGCATACTTTCATAAAAACATAGATACACCTATACAAATATACATACTAGATGATATGATATTAGGAAATTTGCAAGATGCTTTAATAGCAGTAATAAAATGAAATTTAATATATCAAAAATTAAAATTTACAGTACAACCAGATTTTAGTATATCATTAAAAGATGAACATAAAGACTTAGCCTTAACACTATATTATAAATTAGATGAAATAAATATGTCACTAGGTAGTAAAGTTATAAGTATAGAAACAAAAATGATATATGCCCTAACAGAAAATCATCATGTAAAGAAACAACATGAAATAATTTTTTTAGTACCAAAGATGTACCAGGAAATATTAGAACAAATAGAACATAAAGAAAATTCCAAGATAACCATACCAGAAGAGATATATATGGATTTTAGTACTAGAACTCTAACATCATCAAAAAGATTAATACCAAAAATAGAAGGATCTAGACTGAGTATCACAAAAGAACCAATGATATCAAGACAAACTAGCCTAAGATTCATACAACCTAGAATATTAGATTTAATAAATATACCGAGTAATAGATTAAGGATTAAAGTAATAATATTCAATGGTATAATAACAACGGATTGTATAGCTGAAATAAATACAAGAGCTATTAAGAGTTTTATACATATAAGTAAAATTAACAAAAACGATTGTAAGTTAATAGAATCACAAAGTTATAATTATCCTGAAAACGAAAGAGAAATAATAATTACCAAAATTATTAATTTAAAATTTAAAATCCAAGATCTAGAATATAAAATAAATATTGGAGTAGAGCTTTTAAGAAAACAACCAAATCATAGAAGCTTTACAAAAAATGAAAAGTGTAAATGCAGTCATAGAAGAAGAACATGAAATCGATATAAAAGATGCATTTAATAGACCTATAGGAACAGAAGTAGAAACAGATGATATAATAAATTAAGACACTAGTGATTACCCTGAAGAAGAACTAATAGACCCCAATTTAGAAATAATAACAAGAAAGCATACTAGATTACTAGAACACATACCAGTAGGACAACAAGCGGAATTTAAAGAATTTGTAGGATCAATGTCACAAGGTGTAAACTTTAATGTATATTTCCTAGATTTAGACAATGTTTATGATGAACAAGAAATAGGAAGAAGAATAAATGATTGGAATCTCGTAATGTATATAGCATTAATGAACTCGACACATACTGAAAACCTAGATTACATTTATGACCTGATATCAAAAATATTAATTGGAAAAGTAGCATATTGGATGGAATCTATAGCATACCAATTAATAGGAAAAGTATTTAGTCATGCAAGAGATTGGAAATCTATGCTAATGATATTTGATATTGTACTAAAAAGAGAATTTTTACGAGAAAAATGGTTAGTAGCACGAGAAAACGTATTTGCATAAAGAAAACTGAAATAATAATGAATCTAAATAACATGAAATGTTGTAAGATTAATAAACCGCCAGAATATACAATAAGTTTTAGTAAATTCTTTTATGAAGCTAGATTCTTACCACAAGAAGGTTTAATATATCAACAACTTTATTATGACCACTTACCAACACCATATAATTTTGAAGTATCAAAAGAGTATACCTAACTAGAACCAAAAGAAAACACATTAGGAGAAAGAATAAGAGTACTAAGAGCATACTTAATGCAAAAAAAATAATTAAAATATAAGAAATTAGGATTAAGAGAAATGTGTGGATTTATGAAAAGAAGACTAGTATTTGGATGTGATGATAAAAGAAAAGAAAGGAAATATAAGAAAGGTCATAAAAATAAGAAATATCAGCAAAAGAGATATAAAAGATATAATAATTACAACAAACAACAACACAAACCTTATTACAAACCTTATAGGAAAAAGAGGTTTAAAAATATAGAAATACCCCTGAAACCAAGAAAAAATTTAAATATAAGAGAAAATTTAGGAAAAGATAATATATAAAACCATTAGAAGAGGAAAAACTTAATAAACGTAAATGCTGGAATTGTAATGAAAAATGACATTATGCTTATAAATGCCCAATGCTAAAGAAAAAAGGTGTAAAATATATAAATACAACACAATTTATAATGAGTCTACAACAGATAAAGGAAGATAATGATAAATGGTATAAATATAAAGACTTTTATGTCAGTCAAACTGATGAAGAAAGTGAATCAGAATTAGAAAATGTTAAGTTTATTAACCAAAACTCAGAAAGTGAAGGTAGTTCTGAATAAAATGGAGTTACAAGAAGGGGGGAAATTGTTTGAAGAAAGAAATTATTGGATACAATGTGAAAGACATGTTCGCCATAAGCTAGTTATAACTACAACTACTAGTGAAACGGAAAATAAATACTATAATGATAGATATAAAAAAGTTACTATGAACCTTAATAGAATAAGACAAAGATTGAGTGAGATAAGATGGCAAGAAATACTAGAAGAAGTAAGAGAAATAGAACAAGATGAAGATATTCAACGAAGATTAAGCGAAATAGATATGGAACAAAATAGTAATACCTAATTAAATGGTAGCAATTTATATAGAAGCTCATATATAATATAAGT
The DNA here is from genome assembly GCA_034509755.1 of Anisodus tanguticus. Classification (NCBI taxonomy): domain Eukaryota; kingdom Viridiplantae; phylum Streptophyta; class Magnoliopsida; order Solanales; family Solanaceae; genus Anisodus; species Anisodus tanguticus. The sequence goes on along the minus strand of CM067553.1, from coordinate 8,338,817 downwards.
CTAATAAAATGATAAAACAAAAAATATTTATAGATAGTGGAGCAGACTTATGCCTAGCAAGGAAAGAAGTGTTACAATCACACAAATGGAAAATGTCTAAAACACATAGGACAAGAGTATCAGTATTTAATGAACAGGTAAAAGAGTTGGATATAATAGTAGAGAATATGAGAATCATAGTAGGTAAAACAGTATTTCGACTATCAATAATATACCAATTAGATGACATGAAGCAACAAGTATTATTAAGAAATAATTTCTTAGACTACTTTAAGACACAAGTTATAAATAATAGTACTTTTAGCCTACAAACGTCATGTAATAAATGGATAATATTAAAAAGGATACTATCAATACACACATTAAGACTGTGTAACATAAGATCTGATAGGAATAACAACCTACAACTATTAAAGGAAAAATACCTCAATATATTAAGAATGAATTTTGGAGAAAATCCAATAAAACTATGGGAAAAAGAAAGGATATATGCTGAAATCAAGTTAATAAATCCTAATGATATAGTTAGGACTAAACCTAATAGATATAGCCCAACAGATCAAAAAGAGTTTGAAACTCGGATAAAAGAATTGGTAGAATTAATAATGATACCAGAAAGCAAAAGTCCACATAGTAGCCCAACCTTATTAGTTAGAAAACATAGTGAACAAAAAAGAGGAAGGCTAGAATGGTAATTGATTATAGAGAACTAAATAAAAAGACAATATTCGATGGATATATAAAAGAAACCTTATTAATAGATTAGAAAATAAAAAATGATTTAGTAAATTTGATTGTAAAAGTGGATTTTGACAAATAAAACTAACAAATGAATCAAATCTTTAACAACCTTTAGTGTCCCTCAAGGACACTACGAATGGAATGTACTATCATTTGGATTTAAAAATGCACCACAAATATTTCAAAGAAGAATGGACCAAGTGTTCAGAAAATTAACAGAATTTTGTATAGTATATGTTGATGACATATTAGTATATAGTGATAATCCGAAAGACCATATAAAGCATCTAGAAGAGTTTATAAAAACTGTAAAACAACATGGAATATTATTATCTGAAAAGAAATCTCAAATCTTTGAGAATAGTATCGAATATTTAGGATACATTATAGGTAATGAATGATTACAACTACAAGAACACATAGTGACAAAGATAAAGAATTTTAAAGATAAATTAGAAAATAAGAAAAAAGTACAACAATTTCTAGGAGTAGTAAACTATGCTTCAGATCATATAAATGATTTACCACTCTTAAGAAAGTCATTACAAGAATTAACTAGAAAAATATAACATTTGAATGGAAAGAAGAACATACTAAAGTCACAAATGAAATCAAGGAAAAAGTAAAAGGCTTGCCAAAACATAGAATACCAATGGACTAGATCTACTATAACTTTTTACTGATGCTAGTGATATAAGATGGAGAGCAGTCCTCATAGCATATGATAAAGATGATATAGATAAAGATAAACCACTAATTTGTGGATATGGATGTGGAACATGGAAATCAAACGAGAAAAATTATCATATTAATGAAAAAGAACTATTAGCAGTAAAATTGGGAATAAAGAGATTTCATTACCACTTATTACCAGTGAAATTTGTGGTTAGAACTGATAATACCCAAGTGAGAGCTTTCATTACAAATAAAATAGACCCTTTACCGGAACTAAACAAAAGAAGAAAATGACAATCATTCTTTTATTGTTACAATTTTATTGTCAAAATATATCTGGAACTAAAAATATTCTAGCTGATTTTCTTAGCAGGTACAATAATGTCAACCAGCAGTGACAAGTTTGAAGAATATATTATCAGTGTTACGAAAATCATCAAAGATAACCAAGAAATCATAACAACCAAAACACAAGAAAATACACATCTGCTAAACCAACTGACATAAGCTTTCCGAGACTTCAAAAACCTACAAGACTTAAAATCCCATCAACCTACTATAGAAAAATAAAGAACTTTTACATCCAAACTTGCAACCATGTCATCCACTATACCATCTCCCATAACAACCTCATCTTATCAAATACCAACAACAGTATCAATGTGTGACAAACTGAAATTTGCACCTGAATATATTACAACTTAGGAAAAAATAAATAAATTTTATGATTATAAATCTAACACTCATATTTTACGAAGTGCAAAACTTAGCAAATACCCAAGATTTTTGTGTAGTAAAAAATCTAACTATGATATAGTTTCAAAATTATTTACTTATGGTTTTATAGATAAAATAATAGTAGATGAAACTTTCTACAATATTGCTAAACTACCTCTTTTTATAATAGATTATGTTAGAGCAATGATGAAATCATTCGAAAAATGTATATATGGTGTACAACTATTTGATGCCTCAACCGATTTAACTGGAAAACCTATTATAATATGTCAATTGTTTAAAACTGGAAAAAATAGCAACATCAGTGGAGATGATGAAGATTTCAAGATGAAGATACCATGTACCCTGGAAAATTTTCAAGAATGGCTAAGTGCCAAAAGAGTCATTGGACTATTAACACTGAAATCAAAAATAGAAGACATGTTAAAAGCAAGAAAAGCCTGCATCATTGGAACCTCCAAAGGTGGAGAAGTTGGAGAAATTATTACTTTATTCTACAACAACGACATACTATCTCACGACACTATGTAACTTACAAACATGCATGACCGGATTATAAATATAAAACACAACCATTCCAGTGCAACTATGAACAATACGAGCTTTTAACAAGCCAAAGGAAAATGCATGTTATCAACATAAAAAATGATGTCAATATTACTCATACTACTATGAAAAAAGAAGGATCCTCTAATCCTTTCGCATGAAATGACCCAATGTAGTATAACTACAGAAAGCCACAATGTAACAATTTGATACGACCCAATGTAGTCTAACTACAACAAGCCCATATATTATCATCATACTACTAAAAGAGATACCGTTCCTATTCTATAGGAGTGTCTATTGAAAAAACTGAAATGATACCGTTCCTATTCTATAGAAGTATCTATTAAAAAAATTGAAACGATATCGTTCCTATCCTATAGGAGTATCAAGTGCTTCAAATAGAATTTTGAAGAAGAATTTTTTTGTCTTATTATGCAAAGAAGACAGCTTGCAAGATATTTGTGGAAAAAAGCAAACGACCTCAACAAATTGCAAAAGGTGACGGACCCACAAAGAATCAATGACAAAGATGATAGCTGACAACGTTGAAAAAATGGTAACAAAGACAAACAACTTTGAAGAAAATCTGCAAATTACTATTTGCTTTTAGAATTTTGTAGCAAATTATTATTTGCTTTTAGAATTTTGTAGCAAATTATTATTTACTTTTAGACTTTTGTAGCAAATTATTATTTGCTTTTAGACTTTTGAAGCATAGCAACAATGTAAGCAATCGAAGAAGTTATCTCAATAAAGAGTCTCATTGTAACTTCCGAAATCATCTTTCGAAATACAACAACTTCAATCTTCTAAATATCCTCTCTCATGTCTAGCTAAAAACCCCTTTAGTCTATAATCCATATCAATAAGAATATCATAATACCAGAGAAGGAATACTTTGAAAGATTATACTTAGAACCATACTAGTCCATAAAACTACATCTCTTAAAAGAATTTAAGAAAGAGTCTGTCGAGCAACTCCCAGCACCTAGGCCATTTATCCTGTCGAATTCAGTGAAGGAGAAAAGAGAGGCAGAGCCAGGGTGGGTTGAGTATCTCCGGTGATCTTGAAATTATGCTAAGAGGTATGTTTTCAGACTATGTGTTTCTAATTATAATCTTGATAAGTATAGTCTCTGCAATTATGATGTTAAATATTGGTAGAAGGTTATAGACTTTTATTTAAAAAATGAATTTTGAGTTGATAATAACCACTTCCGTATTACATGCTTGTTATTTGATAAACTTAGATAGAACTTTATTAGTATACCATCTATATTCCTACCATCTTCAGAGGTGTTAGATGATGAAAAGATCCGCGGTACGAAATGATGACCAAATTTCTTAGAATAATTTATATATAAAAGAAAATATCATTTCTTATTCATTAGTATTTATCTTTTCCTAATTAACATTTTCAATTTAAAATGTTGAGGTGACAGTGACCTGCGAATAGTGGGAAAAGAGATTAATGCAGAAGAGTATAGGGATGGCAACGGATAGGATTTGGATCGGATACTACTAGATTCAGATTCAGGTCCGTTTTTCATACCTATATCTAGATCCGGATCCAGATCCACCGGGTCCATAAAAATCATATCAAAATCCAGATCCATCGGATATACAAGGTCCACGGATCGGACCTGGATACACACGTAATTTTTTTTGCCTTGAATAATATTCCAACATTCAACATACAACCATTCCAGGATAGTACGATACTGAATCAACAAAACACAACAACATTCATATATAATATTAAAGACAATGCATTCAGTTTCCAGTAACTAGCAAACTGGAAAGTTCCAATGCATTCAATTTCCAGTGCATTCAGCTACTGAATCAACAAAACACAACGACATTCATATCCAATGCATTCAGATTCCAGTTTCCAATTTCAAAATTGAGATACTGGAAAGTTCTTTTTCTCATAAATAATAGATGTGTGTGCAAATATGAATTGTATCGACGTTTCAATTTGCTGCAAAAATTTATAAGCAAAAATTAGTCTTTGTTCTCTGCTCTTGTTGGATTGATAATATCATACACATATATTTTTTTTCTGTTTGTGTTTGACTATTAATATCTTTCATTATCCCAAAACATCAAATATTATATAAATGAAAAACTGTTAATATGGATTTTCCTCCATATTAAGTATTTGCAGGACTAATTTAGAAAAGTGATTTACTCTTGATTTTAAGCTTTCCTTTTCTTCTCAAGCAAATACATGCAACAAATGATATTTCATTTATTTTACTTTTACTAGCTACAATTTTCTAAAATCCACATTTCTAGCAAATTTCTTGACATTCAACAAACCTTAACTTTAACATATATGTCTAGGACAGTCTTGATAAATCATCACAATACCAAGATTACTTAACTTTTGAATGTGTTCATACTCGAACAAAATCCTTAAACAAGAAAGATGTATTAAAGAGATACCAGAACCCAGACCAAACAACTTCGTCTAATAAATGGTTAACCAATCTTCTTTTAGTTATATTCATTTTTGTGTGTGTGTGTGTAGATTATGAAAATAACAGAAGTTAAAAGAGCCAAAAAACAAAAATCGAACTCACCTTTTGTTGTGTAGGGACGACAAGTAGAGACGACGGCTAGGGTTTGTCTTACAGAAGGAAACGAAATGAATGAGGAGGTCTTTGCCCTTTCGTTGGGTTAAAGACAGGCAAATGGGCTAGGCTTCGGTCCTTAAAGGACTTGGGCTTGGCCGAGAAAAATAAAAGAAGTTCTAGGTTATGGATTGGTCTTACTTATGGATGTATAAATGTATAATGTATTTAATAAAAAATAGATTCACGGGTCGGATCTGGACCGGATACGAATCTCAAAGACAAGATCCATATTCATATTTGATCCGTCATAAATGGATCCGGATTGAATCCGGATCCGTCGGATCTAAATTTTAAAGATCCATATCCTATAAACAGATCTGGATCTACCGGATCCATGATCCGTTGCCATCTCTAGTAGAATGTCTTGTAGAGGAGGCTAAATAAAATAGAGACGCATTAGCCGAATATGGAAACATATACTAGGAGAAATTTGGGAGCTTAAACGCTTATCATATTTTACTTTTGGAGAGATTTTTCATAGATCTAGTAATTGATGGATCATTGATAAAAAAACAATTAGCAGCTGTCAGATTTAATGGTTCGATGAATTAATTTACAGATATAATAGTTTGTGAACCACTTCATCTTCTTACTTGAAGATTTAGACAAATCGAGCTTGAATGAAACTAAACATGATTTAGCGAACAAATACAAAAGTCAAAGACTATATTATTTTCATTTGTAATATCTAAATTTACTAGTAATTGTATGAGAATTCAGTATTCCAAAGGTGAAGACTATAAAGTTCAAGAGTAATTATGATAAGAAAATAGTTCAATTGTGTATCAAATAAACGGTGTCTGTCTTCAGGAAATCTTGTTGTATGATGCTTAAAAAGGGTGTAGAATGTCTCGGGTTAAATCTGAAGGAGAATATTTTATTTATAAGCTCTATGAATCTCTGAATGCTCTTTATAATCTCCACAATATTTCTTATTCTCTCTTGTTATGAAAATAACTAGCAACACCCCTATTTAGAATAGTATGAAACTTACTTTAACTCAAAACATGAAAACCTATTCCTATATTAATTTGACTATAAATCATAACTATACATGAATTAAAATATCAAATCCTAACTAAATTGGTTTTCTACAACTTTGAATTATTATTTTCAACATTCTCCCGTAATTCAAAGTTGTATATCCAATTTTTGATGTTCTTGTCACCGTCTTTCAATTTCTATTGAAGTACTTGTCTTCAACCCCGTTGATGCACTTGTCACCAACACCAAATTTTGTTGAAGCACTTGTCTCCAATCCCGTTGATGCACTTTGTCACCAACACCAAACTTTGTTGAAGCACTTGTCTCCAATCCTGTTGATGCACTTTGTCACCAACACCAAAAAATTGTTGAAGCGCTTGTCTTCAACCTTGTTGATGCACTTGTCACCAACACCAATTTTCTGAGCACTTCTCTCCAACTTCCATTGTTTTTTTTCTTGATTGTGTTGGAACACTCTCTCCAAATTTCAATCGTTGATGCACTTCTGATTAACATTCAATTTTTTGTTGAATCGCTTTATCTTCAACTTTCAATGTGTTCTTCTAATTAGCATGATTGATCTTCATGCATATCATTGGCCCGGCATTTACCAACATAATTATTAGCCAGACGGGCGACACACATTGGCTAGTGTTGCCTGCCGACATCGGAAGCCCTTTGATTTTCTACCAAGATTATAGAAGCTTTGATACCAATTTGAAAGAAAATATTTTATTGATAAGTTCTATAAATATCTGAATGCTCTCTACAATCTCCACAATATTTTATTATTCTCTCTTGTTATGAAAATAACTAGCAACACCCATATTTAAAATAGTATGAAACATAATTTAACTCAAAACTGAAAAATATATTCTTATATTGATTTGACTATAAATCCTAACTAAACGTGAATTAAAATATCAAATCCTAACTAATTTGATTTCTTATAACTTTGAATTATTATTTCCAACAAAAACTCTACATTTATACAAGGTGGAATATTAACAATCACATTGTGATTTTTTTTAAAAAAAGTTTATTAAGGGAATGTAGATATTTTTTAAAACTAAATTAAGATATAAGAAAAAGAATGTCTATTTGTTCAAGTTGAGAAGAGGAGTTTAATTAATTTTTAAAGCAAGTTGGATATGTAAGTTATTTTCAACAACTTTTTTTGTCGATACTGTTAACGTTCCATTTTTCGTAACACGACTAAAACTTGACGGTGTTTAGCTGACTCCCTTTATTCTATTTATTCATTTTTTTATTTTTTTTTATGATTTTGGGGCGCAATAAAATGTCTCACTTTGTTTCTTTTTCCTTTTGGTAGAAATATATAAAAATACACATACAACGCCATAATTACCTTTCTAGCTTCAGGTTCTCTTAAATATTTTATGTCTATCTGCTTTTGTCTCTTGTGCTTCTTTCGGCGTAGTGAACTTTATCCTTTTCTTACTAGTATATTTTTGCAAAATATAGAAGGAAAATCAAGGAGTGGATAACTACAAATATTCTTTTAATTATATATGTTTCATTAAAAAAATTAAAAAGGATAATTAAATACATGAGATATTTTAATCATCATTTTCTTTTATTGAAATTGTCTAAATAGGATTTTTTTTTAAGAAAAAAGTGAAGGAATTAAGACATGTAATGATGATGAAATCTTCTCTTTTCTCTTTACTTGCTTGATGAAAATCTTCTCTTTTAGTACTTCATTCTCTTGTTGGTGCTAGTTGTATAAAGTTTCTAGAAGGCATATAGATATGCAAAGAGTACCAAATACTCACACATGATAATTTTATAAGCCAAGAATTTTAATCAGGATTTAAATATTATGCACTGTCAAATCCCTTTTACACAATCAATTCATCTTTATTTATTGTAGTATGTTATATGTCTTATTTTTAAAATTTTAAATTTCACATTTAAGGAGACATAATTATATATATATATATATATACATATCAGTTAGATAATCTGATAGTATAAAAAATTGTTTACACTGACACTATACAAAATTTAAGCTCAATCACTAAGTAATGCTTCAACCCCTAATAAAAGCATTAAATTAGTTTACAAACAGCAAAAAACACAGTATCATTGTTTGCAAACTAAACCAATTTGCATAAGTACTAATAATATGCAGAATCTAAAAGGGAGAATAGGTTGAGATTCTGATGAAGAGGGAAAAAAGAGTGATAATTAAAAATACACTCATTGTCTCTCTATACTCTGCAGCAAACATGGCAACTTTCTTCAGTTTTGTCAGCCACAAATAACTTCATTTTTTACTAAAAAGTTTGGTTTGTCTGTCTGGCATTCTCAATCCACCATACCAAACTTACCACTTTCTCTTCATTTTGTTTGTGCAGTACCCGGAAAGATTTCTCCATAATGTTGCATGCCACATTAGTATTGTGCCAGGTTATGTTCAGATACTTTGTAAATTATCCGGAATTTTTTGTTGTAATATAATATGGATATAAGTTATATACATTAATTGATTATTTTAATTTTTATTTATTTTGCAATTAACATAGTTTAGTTAACTTAACAAAGAAAGTGAGTTAACATTTATCATGTTATCAATTAATAATAATACTAATATATCCCCATTTCAAAGCCATATATTGATGGAGTGTTTGGTTGAGATGGTATAGATTATAGAAGCTGCCGGCAAAAGAGAGATTTTTTTCCCACTCGGTGTATGTATGATACTGCCTTTGGGAAAGAAATTAGATGGAGGTTCAGTTTTTGAGACATCAATCAAAGTTTAGTTACTGTTTTTATATGTAATTTAAAAGTAGCAATATTTTAATAATGTAATAATAATATTTGAACAAAAGCATCCCTAGTTAAAACACGAAATAACTTCAGCACGCGAAAAAATAAAATTCTAATACAGGAATTTGAACTTATAAAGTATAAAACTCACAGAACTAAGTTTGATCTTGTAAAGGAAATAGGTACCATAAGTGAAACTAACCTATTTTGAACTCAAGAATAATACAAGTTGAAATTTTATGATTATGTCTTTGAGTTCTAACAAGTCTTGCATGGAATTTTAGTTTAAAATTCGGTTAGAATTCAACATAGTAGGTTAGAGTTTCACCTTTAAAAATGTCAAACACTATGCATAAAGTTTTACCTTTAAAAGTTTCAAACTCTAGGGTTCAAATATGATAGAATACTATGATATACACGGTTTTGACTAGTCTTGTACCATAAATAGAAGTAGTAAATTATGTTGTATAATTACCATAGTTGTAGAATTCTTGTACAAGTAGAACTAGGATATTAGAAATTTAGTAGGAATAGGATTTTCCATATTTGGAGATTGTAACTTGTATATATACATTCATTCAATAAGAATAATCAAGGGATTAATTCTTTCATGGTATCAGAAGTCTAGGTCTAGACTACCTCCCTTCCCAATTTTCTTCCGCTACTCTCGGCTCAAATTCCGATAACCCTTCTCAGTTTCCTGCCGACTTCTTCCTCCTTCCTTCCCAATTTTCTTCCTAATTCTCCTATCGTTCTTTCGTTATGTCTATGTCAAGGAACCTGTTTCATCCAACCCTTACAGTTTCCAACATCAGGAACCCCATCCCTATTGTTCTTGAGATGGAAAACGTCAAATACGCGACATTGGCGGAATTATTCAAAATTCACGCACGCTCGCATCAAGTCCTCCATCGCATAATTCCCTCAACACTTGGCACAGAGGAGGTGCATAACCCCGAGGAAAATCCTATGTTATGGACGACACTTGATGTTACCGTTCTCCAGTGGATTTATTCCACTATTTCTACCGACCTCTTACAAACGATCATTGAGCCCGACACTACGGCAATGGAAACTTGGAATATGGTGTGTGATATATTCCGAGATAACAAGAATTCTTGTGATGTCACCCTCGAGTAGGAATTTTCACATGTCCACGTGGTAGATTTTCCTAACGTTTCGGCCTATTGTAAAAGGCTGAAGGAATTGGCAGACCAACTCCACAACGTTGGTGCGCCAGTTACCAATGATCGTCTTGTTCTCCAAATGGATGCAGGCCTGTCTGAGGCCTATAACGGCGTTGGCACACTATTTCGTCAAATAACCCTCTACCACTCTTTTATCAGGCCCGTTCCATGCTCACGTTAGAAGAAGCCGGCTTAGCTAAAAAGGTGGTTGCATGTGCAAAATCCGTCGCCATGATGACCACGTCAGACGACCCTCACTCATTCTCCGAGAATTCTGGCCAACACCGCAACAACGGTGGTGGCAAAAAGGGTCGAAATCATAAAAATAATGGCAAAAATCACTGTGGCAATCGCGGTGGTAACAGAGGTGGCCGAAATAATGGTGGCAGTGGACCTCGGGGCAGTGGGCGGCAGACCAACTAGTCCCAGCCGTAGGACCCCTGGCCGTGGAACTGGGCCAGTGGCCATTGGCCCAATAGTCCCTATTTTCCTCCTAGCCCTTACCCCGGGTAACTGGGCCCAGTTCCAGCAATAGGTCAGGCCCGTTTCTCGGGTCCAAATACTGGCAACATATTCACTTCTAGGTCGGGGACGCAGGCAGCTTTGCTTGGGCCTCAGCCTTCGCAGGCGTTCCAGACAGTGGCCCTACACCAACTCCGACAGATATTGAGGCCGCAATGCTCACGCTTGTATTAAATCATCCAGACGTGAATTGGTATAAGGACACCGGAGCCACTTCTCACATGACGTCTGACCAAGGTACTATCTCATCTTATTTCAATTTGAGCAAAAATTATGGTATTATTATTGGTAATGGCAATTCAATTCTAATTCGCGGTTATGAACATACAACTTTGTCTTCCCCTACATCCACCTCTAGTTTTGAAAAATACCATTCATGCCCCTAACTTAATTAAAAATTCGGTGTATGTCCAAAAATTCACCATTGATAATTGGGTTTCTGTTAATTTTGATCCCTTTGGGTTTTCTGTGAAGGATTTTAAAACGGTGATACCTCTAATGAGATGCAATAGTAAGGGAGAGCTTTATCCTATCACAAATACCATCACTTCCGCGAGTCAAGCCATACCGTCTATTTTTTCCGCCCTTGCTCCTCCCTTGTGGCATGCCCCTTTGGGTCATCCATGATCGTCTATTATTTCTTCTTTGCATAAAAATAATTTTATTTTTTGTAAGGGTACGCGTAGTACTCCACTTTGTCCTTCTTGTCCATTAGGGAAACATGTTAAATTACCATTTGTAGCCTCTACTTCTAGTACTTTGATGTCGTTTGACATTATTCATAGTGATTTGTGGACATCCCCCGTGTTAAGTTCTGTGGGCCATCGTTATTATATCCTATTTTTGGATGATTATTCTAATTTTTTGTGGACCTTTCCTTTATCGAAAAAGTCTCATGTTTTTTCCACATTCTTAAAATTTAGAGCATTCATTTGTACCCAATTCGAACGGGAAATTAAAAGTACTCAATGTGATAATGGCAAGGAATATGATAATTGCTTGTTTCGGGAATTTTGTGATGCTAATGGCATATTTTTTCATTTTTCTTGCCCTCATACGTCCTCACAAAATGGAAAGGTCGAACGAAAAAATTGTATCATTAATAATATTGTCCGAACTTTATTAGCACATGCTTTTGTACCCCTTTCTTTTTGGCATCATGCACTACAAATGACTACTTACCTCCTTAACGTACTTCCTACCAAAGGATTAGCATATAAATCTCCCCTTAAAGTTCTCTATAATAATGATCTTTTGTAATCTCATCTTAGGGTCTTTGAGTGTTTATGCTACCCACTTTTTCCGTCAACTACAATTAACAAATTTCAGGCATGTTCTACCCCTTGTGTATTTTTGAGTTATCCGTCTAATCATCGTGGTTACAAATATTTTGATTTATCATCTAATAAAATCATAATTAGTCGTCATGTTATTTTTTATGAAACCCAATTTTATTTTACTAAAGTGAGTAGTCCCGTGCCGAGTTCATATAATTTTTTAAATGACGAGGTCTCACCATATATTATCCACCATTTTTCTGACTTGTCCCGTGACCAAACTACTCCAGCAGGCCCACTGCATGCTGGCCCACAGTCTACCACAACCATTGTTCTGGCCAGTGGGCCGATGACACGGTCCAGTACTGATCTCGATATTGTTCCAGTGTTTCAACCCAATCCCAAACATGTTACTGTTCATGTTCCAGTTGTTGGGCCAGTAGGCATACTGCCTGCTGGCCAGTCCATCCTCGTTCCACACATTGCCCAAAATTCATCCAATTCCTCCTCTAGTCAAGGGCCCGTTACTCGTAGTCAAATGGGTATTTTTAAACCAAAACGGAATTTTAATCTCAATTCTAATGTCCTTAAATCCGACCTCCCGCGTAACCCTGTGTCCACATTAAATGACCCGAATTGGGAATTGGCTATGACTGATGAATATAATGCTCTTATTGAAAATAAGACGTGGGAGCTGGTGCCCCATCATTCTGGTGTTAATATTATTCGATCTATGTGGGTTTTTATTCATAAAAAAAATTATGACAGTTCTTTTGAGAGGCATAAGACTCGTCTTGTAGGTTATGATAAAACTCAACAGGTTGACATGGATTGTGGTGAAACGTTTAGTCCGGTGGTCAAACCAGATACTATTCGTAATGTTCTCAGTTTGGCTATCTCAAAAGCATGGTTAATTCATCAGTTGGATATGAAAATGCATTTTTACACGGTGATCTTAAAGAGACAGTTTATATGCATCAGCCCTTGGGTTTTCGAGATCCCAGTCATCCTCATCATGTCTGTTTGCTGAAGAAGTCCTTGTATGGACTTAAGCAGGCCCCACGGGCTTGGTATAAAAGGTTTGCAGATTATATATCTTCTAATGATTTTTCTCACAGCTGGTCTGATCATTCTCTCTTTATATATCGTCGTGGTACTTCACTGGCATACATTTTATTGTATGTCGATGATATTATATTGAATTCTTCGTCTGATAATCTGCGCAAGTCTATCATGACACTTCTCAGTTCAAAAATTGCTATGAAAGACTTGAGGCCCTTGAGTTATTTCTTGGGGATTGCTGTCACTCGTCATTCAGGTGGTCTATTTTATCACAAAGGAAGTATGCCGCTGAGATCATTGAAAGAGCTGGTATGTCATCTTATAAATCTATTTCTACTCCGGTTGATAATAACCCGAAGCTGAGTGTTACATCTGGCACTAAGTTCGAGGATCCCACCCACTATCGCAGCCTTGTAGGGGCACTTCAGTATCTTACCTTCACAAGGCATGATATTACCTATACAGTTCAACAAGTGTGTTTGTTTATGCATGATCCACAGATTGAGCATATGAATGCGCTCAAACGCACTATACGATACATCCAAGATACACTTGATTATGGCTTGCATTTGTATCCTACGTCTGTTTCTACACTTGTGTCTTATATAGATGTTGATTGGGGTGGTTGTCCTGATACCAAACGCTCGAATTCTGGTTATTGTATATTTTTGGGGATAACTTGGTCTCATGGTATGCAAAATGACAAGCTACATTATCAAGATCCAGTGCAGAGGCCGAGTATCAAGGCGTGGCGAATGTAGTGTCATAATCATGTTGGTTGCGTAATCTTTTGTTAGAAATACACTTTCCTATCCAGAAAGCTACATTGGTCTATTGTGATAATATTAGTGCAGTTTATCTTTATGGCAATCCAGTCCAATATCAACGCACTAAACATATCGAGATGGATATTCACTTTGTTCGCGAAAAGGTAGCTCGTGGATAAGTACGCGTCATACATGTGCCCTCGCGATACCAAATTGCTGACATCTTTACGAATGCCTTTCCTTCGATTTTATTTGAAGATTTTATGGACAGTCTCAACGTACGACAACCGTCCGCTATGACTATGAGGGTGTGATAGAATACCGTGTATATCCCTATGATATACACGGTTTTGACTAGTCTTGTACCATAAATAGAAGTTGTAAATTATGTTGTATAATTACCATAACTGTAGAATTCTTGTACAAGTAGAACTAGGATATTAGAAGTTTAGTAGGAATATAATTTTTCATATTTGGAAATTGTAACTTTTATATATACCTATTCATTCAATAAGAATAATCAATGGATTAATTCTTTCAAAATAACACTCTATACCAGAGTTTTCAGTGTTTTAGACAAGAGTGTTCTTTCCAATTTCTTTATGTATTTAAGAGTAGCTAAACATATAATAGTTTTGGGATCTTTGGTAAAGCCGGATTAGCAGTCCAAATAGTGGTTATTTATTAATTTTTTTCTCGCTTTGGTTTGACTAGTCTGAATTTATACCTTAACATATGATAAGTGTTCCTATTAGACACTTCTAACTCGAATTTTTGAAAGAACTTTATGCATGTTCTCAAGGCCCATTACGTAGATAAGGTAACCACTTCAAACATGTCTATCTCCCTTAATTATACATATTAACTTCACTAAGTCGTAAAACCTCATGTATGTTTCAATTGATGTTGATGTGTATAATTAAAGGAGGAGATATATTACATGTGATATGATCCCGAGGAGCATACATGAGTCAAGATACTTCATCCGAAGAGCACACATGAGTCAAGATACTTCATCCGAGGCCGAGCCAAGAAAATTTGAGCCTTACAAGTCATGGTGATGCAAAGAGAGGCTTTGGAGACCTTTGAAGAGCTTCACATGAGAGCATATGACGTGTGGATGATTGCTTGGTCGCGTGGAGTGAAGATGAGATGGAGGGAGACGATGGTAGTTATTTATGCAAACCGGTTATTCTTTAAAGACAAGTCATCATTCATGAAGAAGACAACCAAACAAACCCTTACTTCATTAATGATATTTTTGTATTAGCTAGCCTTGTCTTCTTTAGCCTAGTAGTATAAATACTACACTTGCTATTTTCATTCTCAAGTTTTGATGTTGAGATGATTACTCTAAATGAGTGTTAGTTTGCTAGGTAGAATTAGTGTAGTGTTAATCAAATGATTAGTGTTAGTGTTAGTGATAGTTAATTATGGTGGATTTCATTGTTGGCTATTGAACCATTTTCCATTGATTTTCATACAAAGTTGTTCATTTGTGGATTTATTTGGATTACTCTTTGTTGAAGATCAAATAGTATAGGTTCTCTTAGGTTGATTCAATTGGTAGGGTTTGGATTTCATATATCCAATTTGCTCATAAATCCAATCATAATTGAGTCTTGCTTCTATCCTTCTCTTCTCATCTCAAATTCTTCCCTTCTCATCTTTGATTTATTCCTATATTTCGATTCCGCATTTTGATATTTATCAACATGTGATTAACTTATCTACATAATGCGTGCTTGTGAACACGCATGTAAATTTTACAAAATATACATGAAAAGTATCTAATAAAAACACTTTTATCACTTGTTCAAGTGCTCAATTAAAACAGATCATAATTTGAGTGTCTAAATAAAAATATTTTTAAGGGATTATTAATGTATTGGGTCATGTATAAAAGTTCCTTACACATCTAAATTTTACGGACATCTTTTACCCTTACACTTGTTCAAAATTGAAGGCTTAATACATAGGCAGCCCTTTAAATTTGTCAAGATGTTTCATTTAGACATTCGAACTAAACCTTGTTTCAATTCAACATCTTAACTCCTAATAAAGTGTTTCAATTAGATACTTTTGATTTAAATTTTAATTTTTTTATGTGTGTTTTCATTTGTCTAATAGATAGTTAAGTTAACCACATAAAATATGTCATCTTCTCTATTATACGCATTCACCTCGATAAATTGTAAAACTCCAGACATTTTCTACTTAAGGTTGATGCATGTAATAAAATGAGATGACATATTTTATGTAATTAACTTAATTACTTAATAGACAAATGAAAACACACATAATTTTTTTTCAAAATTTGAACCTAAAATGTTTAATAAAATGTTTTATTAGGAGTTGAGGTGTTCAATTAGAATATGATTTAATTCGATAGTTAAAATGAAATATTCTGATAAATTTAAGTGGCTGGTGATGTGTTAAGCCAAAATTGCACTAATATTCTCATTATTGTTTTTAACCGGTTTGAGCAATTTTACTCCTAAACTCAATTCTCAAGTAGAACAATGATGACATATGAATGACGAAGGTCGTAGAGGCATGGTACGTATGTGTGCCGTATGATGATGGGAGAAACATAGCAAACAAAGCCATGCATAGAATACATGATGCCATGTCATCTTTTCTCTCACATGCTTAAAAGACCGAGCGTGCGATAGTGGTAGCAGTTAATGATGATTAATGACTTTTCCCCTCAAATCCTTAACATTAATTTTAAATTTACTTAAAGGAGTCTTCGCTCCTCATAAAAAGATAAACACCCAAAGTACCTCTATAGCGCGTGCAATTCTCACGACTCAACTCGCAACCTCGATTAATAGATTGTTTAGCAAAAATTCGGAAAAGTTTTAAAGTTTTTTTAATATATATATAGAGAGAGAATTGAGTTGTTTGGTATATTTTTAGGAAAATAATGCTTTTGACTAGTACTAGAAGTTGTAATTCAAAAATAGAATTAATAGCGTTTCCCATAAGAGCAATTTCAGAACCTTATTTAAACATAAATTTCTGCTCTAACATTAATAAAAATGCTTCTTAAATTGATTAGGCAAACGCAGTCGGTTACTTATCAAAAACATATTTATATAAAGTACTTCTAATAAAAAACACGTTTGATTTACAAGAATATCATTGAAGGTTAGTGGTTTTAAACTTTTGATCTCGCTTGCTCCAGAATATAATTTTAAAGAAATTTTGACTTTTTAATGTGAAGGTTCGCTCACGAAACAAGAGGGGTCAAAATATTAAAATCTTCAATTTTTAAGATCATTATGTGTAAATTGTAATTTCATATTAAAATAAATAAATTGTCAAACCCATCATCGGCAGCTTGTGGCCGTCAAGATCTTTCACTTAGACACTTCAATTAAATTAGGTTCATTTAGACACATGGGTTGGATCCCACTGTGTCATTTAGACATTTTTCGTTGATTTGGCAAGTTATATGTATTTCACACCAAACAAGCACGTGGAAAGACCAAATATTTTTTTTTAAAAAAATCCTCCTTCTTCATTTTTTCTTTTGTATTTTCTATTTCCTTCTTCTTCTTCATTCTTTTTTGGTCAAACCCATTGTCATCCACATGTGGTTGTCCAGATTTGTCACTTGAACACCTAAAATAACGCTTGTTATAACTAGACACTTCAAGTGGACCTCCGATGTGTCATTTAGACATTTTCGTTGATTTGACAATTTGTGTGATTTTCACATAAATAAGGCGCGTGAAAAGCACAAAAAAATAGATTTTTTTCTTTTTCTTTTTAATTCTTCTTTTTCTTTTTCAAATATTTTTTTGGCGAAACTCCATTATTTCCGATCTGATTTCGTTCATTTTTTCCTTTTTTCGATCCGAGTTTAGATCTAGCAACTCCATTTTGTCTCTTTGGATTATTTCAATTAATCGGGTCTAAATACCATTAATATAATCTTTAGAAAGCTTGAAGGTTTAAAATGAATTACTTGATTTGATGAAAATTTTGAGAAATTGATGTTGGGGTTGTCTTCAAGTCTTCTTGGGAAATCTTTAGTTGAAGTTATAACAAATTTGGAGGAGTTTCTCTTAAAATTTTGAATTAAAATCGTGGTTAGAACAAGAACACATATGAAGATGGTGAAGAACACCAAGAACATGCTTTCTTTTTCTTTTTTGAAATATTATTTTTTTGTCAAAATTTAGTTTTTATATTACTATTTGATCAAACGCCACATGTCCTAATTTAATTTGTCATTTTGCCAAGTTATCGAAGAGTGTGTTACACACATTTTACATATTTGGCAGATTGTAAAAATGGTTTAAATGGCACAACGGAAGTCCGTCTGAAGTGTTTAGATGGAACAAACGTTACTTGAGGTGTTCAAGTGACAAATCTGGATGACCACGGGTGGCTGGCGATGGGTTTGACCTTCTTTTTTTACCATCTTCCTACAATCACTGATAACACAGCCGTCACTATCACTACCGAAAAAAATCAATTTCATTTTTAATTCAACTCAATTTCTTGTTCTCTTTCCTAGTTAAAAGAAAAACATTCAAAAGAACTCATCGAAACATCATAAAAGGGATCTTTAGAAAGCTTGAGGGTTAAAATGTGTTACTTTATTTAATGAAAATCTTGAGAAATTAATGTTGTGGTTGTCTTTCCGTCTTCATGGAGAATCTATAGCTGAAGTTATAACAAATTTGGAGGAGTCTTTCTTAAAATTTTGGATTAAAATCGTAGTTGAAAAAATAACATACATGAAAATGGTGAAGAACACCAAGAACATGATTTCAAAAATTTTCTTTTGTTAGTAAATGTGTTTTTTGTGAGTTAATAATGTGTAGGGTTTAGAAAATAGATTTTTTTTTTGAAATTCAATTTTTGACTCAAAGTTTATTTTTTATATTATTATGGAATCAAACGACACATATCATAATTTAATTTATCATTTTGGCATGACATCGACGAGTGTGTTACACACATATTACATATTTGGTTGAGTCAACAAAAAATGTCTAAACGACACAGTCAAACCCTACCACATGTCTAAGTGGAATAAAGTTTAGATGATGTGTCTAAGTGAAAATTTTTGATGACCCGCCGACGAGTTTGGCCTAAATAAATTTTAGAGATTGATCAAACATAATTAAGTTTTGCAAGCAAGTGGTTGAGAACACACGTTGATGTAGGGGCGTGGAGGAGAAGAGGAGGGGTGAGGAGGTTATATGTCGCGGTCAGCACCAGGCAAAGGAGAAGGAAAAGGAGCTTTCTGGTCGGAGTATAAACTATAAAGATGATACGGCCACCTTAGCTTTTGTCTCCCTTTTTCCTCACCCTCCCTCACTAATTGCTTCCCCCCATTCCCCCCTTCTGCGTAACCCCTTACTCAACCCCCCCCCCCCCCCCCCCCCCGCTTTCTACAAACCCTATCATTCAACATAAAAAAAAAAAACTAAAATCAAATCACACAAATTAATTGTAATACTTAAAAATTAAAATAATAATACATATATCACTGTGAATTTACAAGTAATTATTTTGCATATTAAAATATTAAATACTTATAAATGGGTGATTAAAAATTCATTTTTCATTGCATATTAACTTGAGTTCAAAGGCGAATTTAAGATTTCTAGAATATGATTGCAGTATTTATGTAAGTGAGAATTGATCCCTACTCCATTAAGTAAATAATATACTCCTTTCGTTCCATAATAAATAGTATTTTTTTTTTCAAAATAAGTGGTGCTTTAGGATTTCAAGAAGAAATTGACCTTATTCTTTCAAAATTAACCTTATTTACATGATCAAGAATTATTAAGTATCTTGTTTTTTCTACATATTAATTAGTGGTAAGTTATTAAAAACACTCATAATTTTCTAGAAGTGAGCAATTTCTTAAGGGGTGTGCATAAGCTAAAAACATCACTTACTATGGACCGGAGGGAGTAACATTCAACCAAGTGCGTCATTGAACATTTTTGAAGCATAAGTGCCATCAGTTATTATTGTATTAATTTTTAAAAAATATATACACAAAATATCTAGTTATAAGGAAATACAATTCTTTCACGTGCCCCATAATTTATATGTAAATTCGCCCTTGTTTGAGATCACTACGGAAATTCACAAGCTCCAAATCATAGGTGCCCCTTAATTTATATGTAAATTCGCCCGGCTTGAGATTACTATATAAATTCAGAAGCTCCAAACCATAGGTTTATCTTCTATACTTGACCATAATCAAATGTACATGAAAGACAAGTAGTATATATTATTTTTGTTATGTTGGTATAATCACGTCGTGTAAATAAATTTGTATCCTTTTTCTTCTCCACTAGGTAATACTAACAAACTTATTATTTTTAAGAAAAACTTCAGATTAATTTTTTTAAATTTAACTTGTTTTTTTTGGGGGTGGGGTGAAATAGTTTTTAATATGTGCAAAACGCTTTTATTTAAGTAGTGCTTAATAAAATTGTGTTGTAATTATTAGTATTTGCGTGTGTTCTCTTGTACTTTTATATTTTACCTCTTTTTTTCTAATTACAGATAAGAAATTATAAGTTGGTGGCAATTGGGTTCTTAGAGCACAATCTTTTTGCTAACGAATTTAAAAATTAGGTGTCATACCAACTATACAACTCAAAGTAATTTATTTTATTTTATTTTGTGGCGATGTCGATGAATTGCAAGGCTTGATCAATAATTTAGTTCTACTAATACCATTAAACAAATACTCTCTTTTTTAAAAAAGAAAATTAAACAAATGGTTAATATTTTTCCCAATTAATCCATAAAAATAGCCGAGATTCATGGATCTTTTTTCTACTTTAATTCAGCTTTTCTTCATGATAAATAGGAGTAGAAATTAGCAAGCGTATTTCCTAATCTACCCTTTACAGGTGGGGACAAACTTGATTGGCCCCAAAGTATCTTGCGGCATTTTACCGTGGGTCCCATTTAGTCACCATGTGCTTGAAGGTTATTTACTTATTTATGACACCAAAAAAATTTGAGCCTTTAATATGAATTTAATAGAGTGTTTGGCAAAAAGGTCAATGAATCTTTTTTTAATTTAAAAATATATTTATTTCAGAGAATTAAAATGTTTGGACAAACTTATAAAAAAAAGTGCATTTTGAGGGGGTAGTAAGGAAAAAATTACACATTCCGTGAAATATTTAGTGCATAAAATACTTACTTATTGGACGGAGGTGTAAAGAAGGATTTAAGTTCAACCACATCGGGTAAATTATGTATTAAGCATATCGAATGACATTGGGACAAAATGACCTCGATTTCGTCTTTCCATTTATTTATTTATTTATTTATTTGAATTTGTGAAATCATCTTATTATACACTGTACATTTCTTTTTTAATAAAACCCGCTAAAAAAGCATATGCAATGAATAACAAAAGTGATTATTGAATCTTGTATTACAATTTATGTATTAAAATTACTGCATAACTAATCCGTGAACTAAGCCATTATACTTCAATATGAAGGATCTAACTTTTTCTAATATTTTTGAAATTACTGTTAGAGTAATTATGGGAACAATTACACAAGTATTGTAAGTTATCATTTTTATAATTAAATATACTATAAAGATCTTTAAACCAATTATAAATAAGTTTTTATCTGTTTGAATAATAATGGAGCATGTGATATGGAGTAATATAAAAATAGTAAAAGTTTCTTTTAATGATAAAGAGGAGAAGTAATGAGTGGAGTGGTTGAAAATTGTTGTATTGGCCAAAGGGAGGCCTGCTTTTCTTTGTCTACCATAACTATTATGCTTCTTTTTTTTAGCCCTAGTCCTCCAGAAAATTGTTTGTCTTCCATCTCCTTTTGTTTTCTTGGCAATTATAATTTATCACAAAAAGGGTTATAAATTTTTCTGAGGGATGAAAAAGAAAGGCTGAAATAATGCTAAAAAAGTTTTAGACATTTTGGTGGATTGGAAATTCATCTCAAGTGAATTTTGGGGGGTTGGAAATGGACAATAAAGAATCATTATCATTAATTATTATTTTAGGTAACTTTTCCTAATTTATTTATTTTTTTGTTTTTTTCCTGGCTCCATAATTAGACAAAATTGGAAACATGAAAAACTGACCTAGTGGGGGTGTGGGGGTGTGGTGGAGGTGGGGGGTGGGGGGCTGTCCTGTCTACTCTTTATCCTGTCTTGTAGATCTATCATCCATCTTCATCACATGTGTGTTAGTATGTGTTTGTTTGTGTACTTTGGTCAGGTCAATTGTATCCGTATATGGATTTTCCCCTTTCTTTTGCTGAATTTTGATTCTTCAATCCGAAAAATAGAATTTTTATTTCTGGTTTATAATTTAGTATTCCAAATTTATGATGGAACTAAATAATTTAAATTCGCGTTGGTTAGACTTACTAATGAGGTAAAACGCTCTTCAAATAATCTAACGCATTGGTTATATATATATATAGCTCTCACTTGATACTTATGATTAAGAATGCAAGAATTTCTATTGCGTCAACCGTGCCCTTGGTGAAAAATACTTCTTCATTCTTAATTTAAAATTTTGAAATTTGAGTCTTGAGTATGAAATCGCCTCTGTTAAAGAGTATTTAATCCTTAAATAAGGAATTTTTTAATTCAAAATTCAAATTTAATCGGACACTAATACAAATATCGAACCTCAGATGAAAAAGCAAAATAAACAACTTCTAATATAAGGAAAATGATTGAATTTCCCTGAATTTATTCTTCAAGTATCACGATGAAGCTTATAAAAAAGTGAAATTTTCTGTTTTAACCTTTTTTTATTTTGATTTTCAGAAATAGAAAGGAAATACTACCTAAAAGGAAAAAGAATGAAAGAATTGACCTTGTATTTTTTTTATTGTGTGGATAAAAGGTTGACTAGAAGCACTATGAATACAACTTTCTTTAAGGTTGATTGTTGACTATAACCACAAATACAGTAATTAAACTGACTTGTATCAAATTCTAAAAGGTCACTATATCCTCGTGTATCATGAAATATGAAATCCTAAATTATTTTTCTTTTGAAAAATACAGAACAATTTGATAGAATTAACAGTAGTAATAATTCATCTGTTTTGAAATTACCAAGCAAATTTTAAAGTATATCCTCTCATTTTTTTTGCTTTCCTATGAGAGGCTGATGTACAATGACTAATTGAACATCCTGTTGTACTAAAACAGAATTTAAGTTTTCATTAAAAAAATGTTTGAATATATGCAAACTGACAAACACATGATCTAAATTATACCGGATTCAATCGTGCAAGTTGGAAATTTTGCTAAATTCGTAGTATAAAACTGTAGATGTTACATTATTCCATTTTTGGAAAATTTTAACTAATACTTACTACACTAAACATTATCTTTCCTTGAGTTCCCACAAAACAGTCACTAAAACATCATTTAAAACATGTTTATCCTCAATCAATGCATGTTTTTCTTTTCTAATCTCTCGACAAACTAGTACTACTATATCTTTATCCAAACTTTACCCTTTTAGACCATTCAAAAAGCTAAGGGGTATATTTGTGTTTAACCTTTCTTAATGAAAATTTTGACCTTTAATGGTATTATGAAAAAGAAAGTGTTTTTTTTTATTTCCTCTTTTTTCCATTTATTCCCCTTCATTTCACCCATGACAACCACCCAAGAACAATAGGGCGGGTGTACAATAGAAATTACTTATACCCGATGTTATACCAAGCTAAGCAATTTATACGTTTATACAATGATTTTTAGAAATTAACTATTATTCCTTCTGGTTCATATTATATAGTGCTTTTAATTTGAGCACGTTCCTTAAAAAATCGCTCACCCTTAAAAAGTATTAGGTATTTTATTGAATCACCCTTAATTAAATAGTAATACTTATTTAATATCATTTTAGTTATGTAAAAATTCACTTATCTAAATAAGGATAAATTTGAAAAAAAATTAATTCATACCTTTTTAATTAGTAAAAATTATTTATTAGACTAATTATAAATATCGTGTCTATCTCTCAAAAGATAATCTCCATACATCATATCTTCTTCAGACCTCATTTGTGAAATCACACAAGATATATTATTATTGATAAATACTAAAAATAACATATAATATTGAGAGGGAGGACTAATAAACATGCATTTTTACATAATTAAATATCTAAATTATCGTAAAATATTTATATGATTTTACGTAGATATCCAGTACAATAAGTACTTACTTTTAATGCTACTTTTTTTCACCTCTGGAGCGCTTATTGGAAATAACTTTCTACTTTAACAAGGTAGAGATGATCTTCATATACTCTACCTTTCAAGATCCTATATATGAAATTACATTGAGTTTGTTATTATACTCGGTACCGATAAGTATTTACTCCATCAATCTTAATTTATGTGACATTTTTTTTTGTTTGTCTAAAAAAGAATGTCAACTTTCTATATTTAAAAATAATATAACTTTATTACATGATTTAAAACAACACATTTATATCAGACTTGTTTTGGACTATACATTTCAAAAGTCTTACTTTATTTCTTAAGTTTTGTATCAAGTTAAATAGTGCCACATAAATTGAGATGACTAATATCATTTAGCCCTTTTTTTTTGTCTTTACTTTTTTTGTCATTACAGAAATGGAATTTCAAGTACCTCTGGTCTATTATCCAAGAGAATTGAGAGATTGATGACGATGTCACACATCATATTGATCAGGGTGGATGAAATAGAGGCTCGCATCTGGAGTATTGTGCGATAAAAATGTGCCACCAAAACTTAAAGGCAAGTTCTATAGGGGTGGTTAGACCGACCATTTTGTATGGGGCGGAGTGTTGACCGGTCAAGACTTCGCACACCCAAAAGATGAAAGTTGCGGAGATGAGGATGCTAAGATGGATGTGTGGGTATACAATGAGGGATATAATTAGGAATGATGATATCATGGACAGAGTGAGAGTGGCCTCGGTGGAGGATAAGATGTGAGAAATTAGGTTGAGATGATTCAGACACGTGCAGAGGAGAGACATAAATGCTCTCCAGTGCGGAGGTGTGAAAGGTTGGCTATGAACGGGTACATGAGGGATAGAGGTAAGCCGAGAAAGTAGTGAGGAAGGGTGAATAGACGAGATATGGTGCAACCCACTGAGTATATGACATTAGATAGGGGTTATGTAGGACATGTATATAGTAGAAGGATATTAGGTAGTACATCGTAGTCTTACCTACACTTATAGACCGATAGTTGTAGTATTATTATTGTAGGCTCGCTTATCCTATCATATTGCCTTATAGTTCCTTATCGTTTAGTTTATGCTATTATGTGTATTTTGTTTGCATTAATTATTTGCATTAGCTATTGCTTCTTTTTGCGTCTTTCTTTTTCAGAATGTGATGTCATGACTTACACACTTTGTGTGTTTTACTTTGTTTAGACTTGTGCTTTGTCTTGAGCTGAGTTTCTTTTGAAAATAGCCACTCTATCTATCAAGGTAGAGACTCTACTCTATCCAGACCTCATATTGTAGAATTTCACTCGGTATGTTATAGTTGTTTCTGGGAAGTAGTACTCCTACTTTATTTAATTTTAAAATAAGCATAGGGGTTTCACATAGGACAGCAAATAAGCTTTTGTTACTGTCTGCCAAATGGAGGGTCCCTAGTTTTCTTTTCTCTCTCTTTGCAAGCAAAAAAAAAACCTCACTACACCATCATCATCTTCTTTCTTCTTCTTCTTACTGCTACTGTTGCTTCATCTTTCTTCCTTCTGTTTCTACTTGGGTTTTCTCTTCACAGATCAAGTTTGTTTCAAAGGTAAAAGTATTTTCAGTCCATTTTTTCTCTTTTTTTTCAGATACTAATCTTGTTTTTTTACCTCTTGAAATTTTGACTTTTGCTTTCCTTCTCATCTGCATGTTGCTAATTTGTTCTTGTTTTTCTTTTTGTGTGAAGTTTCTGGTTTTGGGGTGATCTGTACTCTGTTTCATATGATTTTGTAGATCTGCTAGTGATTCTTCATTTTTCTTTTTTGTCTTAAAATCAGCTATATTTTCTGTTTGAGCTGCATATACTTGTTGTAACTTGTAAAATGAAAGATATCTTTTTGTTTCTTGATTTTGGTTCTTTTCTTTTTTTCGCTTTTGGAATGATTTGTGGAGTAAAGGAAACAACTAGTGGTTTCTTTGTCTTTGGGGTGTGTGTTTATGTATTCAAGATTTAATCTTTGAGGTATTTGGGGTTTAGTTCTTGGTTGTGTTTATGAAAGATATTTTTTTGTTTCTTGATTTTTTTTCTCCCTTTTGGAATGACCAGAGGAGTGAAGGCAACAACTACTGGTTTCTTTGTCTTTGTGTGTGTGTGTGTTTATGTATTCAAGGACTAATCTTTGAGGTATTTGGGTAGGGTTTAGTTCTTGGCTGTGGTTTAATTTCACTCTTGATACTTCCTTTTGAAATGGGGAATATTCCTTTTGTAAAGCTTATCATCTTTCTTTTTTATACCTCTGAAATTTTCTGGGCAAAAGTAGTTGCTTTAAGAGGGGAAATTCTTATTTTTCCTGCTAAAGTAATGTGGATATTTGCTAATTATTTCCCCCAAAAGAGTAGAAGACTTTACCTTGCTCATATCTAGTTTGCTGTGTATTTTTGCTTAATATGACAAACTTAGTACTCTAATTCCCTTGCGAAGACCTCTTTTTTTGGGTGTTTTTTCTTTGTACGGGGTGGGGGGTGGGGGTGGGGGTGGGTGGGTGGGTATGTTTGAACCAAGAATCCCTTGAATACTCCTTTGATGCAAATGAAAGGAGCTCTTTTTTTTTTATACAATGGCTTTCCCCTTAAAGTATTCTGTTCAGACTCTATATTTGCTATTGTGCTTCTAGGGTTGTTATTGTTGTTGTTCATCTACTTCTATCCTAGCCATCTATTGGGTTGTTGCACTTGAATTTTGATCTTGAAGGGAGTCGTGTTGATATTTATTTTCCTTTTCTTGAATTGAGCAGTGAAAAACTATTAGAGTGTGATTTGGAATTCTGATGTCTCCGCCACTCCTTGGTGTCGGGGAGGAGGAGGGCCAGAGTAATGTTACTCTACTGGCTTCTTCAACCTCCTTAGGAAGTATATGCCCAAAAGGATCATCACTTACAGAGCGAAACTATATGGGCCTCTCTGATTGTTCGTCGGTGGACAGCTGTAATATTTCCACCTCATCAGACGACATTAATACCTGTGGATTAAATCTCAAGGCAACCGAGCTAAGGCTCGGGCTACCTGGATCCCAGTCTCCCGAAAGGGCCACAGACGCTTGCCCTTTAGGCTCGACAAAGGTTGACGAGAAGCTGCTCTTTCCCTTGCACCCTGCCAAAGATACTGCTTTCTCGTTAACACAGAAAACAGCTGTTACTGGCAACAAACGAGGATTTTCAGACGCTATGGATGGATTCTCAGAGGTGAAAAATCGAGTCTTTATTAAGGATACTGATATTCTGGTAGAGCTGTAACTGAAGTTCCTAAATCTATCCTACAGGGAAAATTTCTGTCGAATTCAAGTGTGAAAGCAGGTGATATAAAGGAGACCTCCCATGTGCAACCACCAAAAATGAAAGATGCAACTACTAAGAGTACAGTTCCAGAGAAGCCTTCTGCTGTGAGTGGTGCCCCTGCTACCAAGTGAGTATTTCCTGCTAGGAGAAAGAAGCGAGATATATGGACTTGATTATAACAAGGGCTTTTTTCATTTTTTGCCCGTTGGTCAAAATTAACTACTGGCGCTAGCCAAAATATACAAAAGATATACATTGATTATGTATAGTAAGGTCTATCTACCCTCACCAGACCCCACATATACACTGATTATGTATAGTATATGTATATTTATACTTAATATACAAAACATATACATTTACCGGCTATTATGTTTTAGAGCTGTCCAAAAATGTAATTATATAAAAATGGTATAATCTGTGATCTTTGTTTAATTTCAGGGCACAGGTTGTAGGTTGGCCACCCATTCGATCTTTTAGAAAGAACACATTAGCATCTGCCTCAAAGAACAACGAAGAGGTGGATGGAAAAGCTGGATCACCAGCTCTTTTCATTAAGGTCAGCATGGATGGTGCTCCTTATTTGAGGAAAGTGGATCTCAGAAACTATTCTGCATACCAGGAGCTCTCTTCTGCTCTTGAAAAAATGTTCAGCTGTTTTACTATTGGTAAGCTATTTTGAAGCCTTTACTAGTTCATAATTTCAGTGATTGTCTTAAAACAGCAAAGTATTTGTTTCAAGATTTATGCATTACCCGAGTTACTGCTATTTCCGTGTTATGACAGGTCAATATGGATCTCATGGAGCTCCTGGGAAGGATATGTTAAGTGAGAGCAAATTGAAGGATTTGCTTCATGGATCTGAATATGTACTCACTTATGAGGATAAGGATGGGGACTGGATGCTTGTCGGTGATGTCCCTTGGGAGTAAGCTCTTGCTAGTTCCATTTTTTTGTTTAGCATTGTTCTGTATTATCAACACTTTCTGCCAACATATTTCCTGGTAATCTTCATTTTCTTTTGAATAAAAGTAATTGAACGCATGTAATATGGATATAGTTTTAGTCATGTAAATGCAACACTTTTACAGGTATGGAAATGGCTTTAGAATACTAGAGTGATATTGCCTTAAGGAAGTAAGGTAAGTCCTGTAACTGGAAGCTTAGAGAGCAATGCTGCTCCAGTAGTTCCTAATTTAGTGTGAAACCCAGGGTCCAAGGAGTAGGCGGCTTAAGTATAATATTCATGAGTTTGTATTGGGAGGAAACCACTCAAATGAACCATTTAGCACCTGGAATGAGGTCCCTCCACCATAAGTTAACTTCAAATGTGACCATCCAGGAATCTGCCAAAGTAGATAACTCAATGGTAAATGAACCAACTTCCATAGAGATGTGCAGGCAGGTTTGACTTCATGTTTTGGAGAAGAGATAAAATCTTTTGGGAGATTAAATTACGCTGCAGTCTGAAAAATTATAATCAAGAATGAAATTTGAGGGCTTTCATGTTGTATGCGTGTGCCTCTTTTTAGAAGATAGTCCTGGGTATGAAAAGATTTGTCAATGAAGTTGATAATAGAGAATTGTCTGCTATCTTTAGTTATGGACTATTGTGGTCTTATTGCTAGCATGTATCATGATGACAACATTATGGATTAAAGGGATGATAGAAGTAACTCTAAAATTTGGTGCAATTGTTGGTTCGATACCAAACTAGGGTCCAAAGATATTGCTTGAATGAGTTAAGCAATTTTGCTACTAGCCGCTTCGGAAAGGACACCTAATTATCTATATGTAACATTCGTCCATTACTTCTTACAAGTTCAATTATTAGTACTTCTGCTCCAAGTAACTTGCATTGTAACAGTTGAATAACATTCTAATCATACACATAAGAAGATAATACTCTAATGGTGCAGAACATGAATCTGCAAGTTCTTCTCCACAGCTTGATTTAGATTTGCCTCCTTGGCCAATGTGTGACTTGACGTTAATTCAGTATGTATGAACAGAGATCTAACCCCCACCCCCACCCCGCTTGCTCACACACATACACTCTATCTCCTTTCTTCGTTCCTTTTCATGTTTGTGTCTACTATTTTTTTTAAGTCTACTACTTCCTCGGTACAGTTTTGTGATACACTTTCCTTTTTAGTCTGTCCCAAAAAGAATGATACATTTCTAAATTTAGAAATAATTTAGCTTATATCTTTCCCTTTTACCCTTAATGAAATGATTTACAGTCACAAATATATATGGCTTGTTTTGGACCACAAGTTTCAAAAGTCTTCATTCCTTGAACTCCGTGCCTAGTCAAACTATATCACATAAATTGGGACGGAGCAAATAATTTTTTTGATCAAGTAAAAGAAAGTTTGAGTCTACTATAATAATGATTGACTTGAAGAGATTTCTTGATTCTGTTGCCTCTTGGACCATATAATAGTACCAGTATTGTGTTTGTTAAGGTTTGCTCTTTGCAATTTCTAATGTAGTAGTTTTGTTTTATACTATTTGTGATGAATCTTGTTAAATGTAATTTATGTTTGATAATTTCTATATTTATGGTGACCATGCTTTTAATTCCTAATTGGCATGTTGCAGGATGTTTATTGATACCTGTAAGAGGCTGAGAATCATGAAAGGTTCAGATGCCATTGGCCTGGGTAAGTATCTCTTCTTGAACCACTGAATTACTAGACCACCTCATCCTCATTATCAAAACGTAAAAGGAAATATCATTTCCTCCTAGATCTTCCCCTCCTTTGTTCTCAGCATTTATACCTCTTATTATTGTACTTTGCCATGCATATTCACTTGGTGATGAAATAGAGTATACGGACTGTTAACCCAAAATTATCAGGTTTCAATATTTCAAATTCTGTTTGATTTTCGTGAACCTGAACCTTGATGTAGTTTTATCTTTTATATTACTTATTCAGGTAGTATGATATGTAAAGATATTACAGAAATCATTAAGAGGTTATGAAATGCTTGTTTGGTATTGTTCCACCCCAGCAATATATCATTAAAACCTTGATGCTCTTTTTACCAAAGACTGTTAGGTAAGAGAGAATTGCTTGCCTAGCAGAAGTACAGTTACGGCTCTGTTAAATTGTTACATTTGTACGCTGCACATGCATTATAGGGAATATATGCATCTGTGAGAGATGGGGGGATGTAGAGTTAAGGTGAATGGTTAATGAACTCCCAAAACCAAAGGAGACTAGCAGTGTGATTCTATGGGTAGTGCTATGCAGGTATTACTGTTTTAAGCAAGAAAGTGTATGTCACCTTTCTTCCACAGAAAAAATCAGCTGGCTGATAGCACCTATGAAGTGCAATTTGTTATTTAGGTCCGTGTTAAGTTCCCACCAGATTTCTTCAAAAGTTTCTTTACCCAGTAATCCACTTATGTTGATTCTTTTGCAGACTAAAGATAAACTTGGTATACATCCCATGAATCTGTTTACCCTATGGTTATGCTAGTCTAGTAAAATATTCTGTATTACTTGCAATTTTGCAAAGGCCAACTCCTGCATCTAAGGGTATGATTGATCTGCTACAAAACATGATATTCTGCAACTAACTTCTATGCATTTTTATGTGCAGCCCCAAGGGCTATGGAAAAGTGTCGGAGCAGGAACTAGCCTTATCTACACATGATGAAAGCTATCAATTATCCAGCATTACCAGTAGGAGAGGAAACACAAAACGGGTGAAGAGCTCATAAACTTGAATCCTTTTTAAAGGCATAAACAGTGGCTGGCCGGTTGTTGGTCTTGAATAGCACAGCATGGGTAGATGCTTTACCTAATTACCACATGGTGGTTTTTTATATTCGCTTAATATATGCCCTCTTAAGCTCTATTTAAAAGACCTTTTGATGTTGGAGTTTGTCTGCAAACTAATGTGTCTCGTGTACTGAGAGTTCTTCTAGAGGTAATTTAGTAATGTTTGAGTGTATTGCTTGTTGAAGTTCCCTTCTAAGTGTACTTTTGACCCACATTTGTCGTTTGATTCAGTATATCTATGTGCACTCGAGAAATCGTTATTACTGTGTGAATAAATGTGTCCCTCACATTTTTCATCGGATTGTGTAGTCATCTGAAATTGACAACTTATTTCACATTGCATTGGTGTGGTCTTGAAATGATAAGAAAATTAAAATAGCATTTCACCAGAAGCTTTATATATTTAGCTTCCAAAAACTATAAACAATTATGCAGGATATCAAATTGTTGAAGAGGAAAGGCCACATACACTCTTAACAGATATAACATTGTTTGGTTTGTCTAGAGGTGTTGTGTACACTCCTTGACTCAATTATTTGTATGTAACATCACATCTTTTTGTCTATTTCAATCCCTTTTCGAATGTGTTGATATAAATATTGATGGCTTGCATTATTGAAATATTGCTGAGAAAGGAATTAATATTATGGTTAGGAAAAAATGGGGCACATTTTTTTTGTCTCCACTAACTGCTGATTAGAGTTTTCTCCAACCAATTTATCTTGGCTGAATTTTATATTAAGTGGGGTTTTGGCCTTTATGTTGAAAATGCATGGTTGGTAATAATAAGTATAGAATTCTTGGCAACTTGAATATGTCCATTGTGGAAAGTTCATTGTACATGAATGCGTTGTGTAGCTCACATTTGCTCATCTGACACTTGAAATGAAAGATTTGTTTTTCATGCACAGTTCTGTGGCTTTTTTTGAGTGGCAACAGGTGAATCAGTATTTATCATTTGTACTTATTTACTGTGCAGAAGATGGGGAGAATCCTGGAATAAGTGGGATGTATGTATATAGTACCAATTATCAACCTCTCAATATCTCATATGCACTAATCGCTTATCTTAATATTCCTGCCTGACCATCATAATTTTTTTGAATATGTTCCAATGCTTACACGGAATTTGCTATATTTTATTTATTTATGTTAGAAAAATAGGTAAACAAATTGAAGTAGAAATGACTTTGTTTTACTGTGTTTTTATTGTTCCTTACCATCTTTCTATAGTCCTGTCCTTCTGCTCCTCTAAGTTGGTGTCTTTCCGGCTCTGAAGCTCGGCATGGAGTGGCTCTAACTCGGTCTTTTTCAATCACCTCCTACCTTAAGGCCCACTGCTGAATACCCTCAATCGAAAGCTTTTGTTGAAGAAGCAACAATAAAATAAAACGTGAATAAATAGACATTTCTTAAAGGAATATTGCCCGTATACAAATTGGGAAAAATACAAGCAATTTCTGTCGGACACAACAAAGTCCGTGTTAAACTTGCTGATTTTTCTGTGCTACTTCCTTCTTCCTTCTGAAACTCTCATACTAGGGGACTTCTAATTGTCGATTGCCAGCAGATATTGTTTAGTTTAATTTAGTTGATTTCTATTAGCTTGGTATTAGGTGTGATTAATTAATTGAAACTCTAGTTTCCATTTCTTGCAAAATATTAGATGCGAATGTATACAGCCTGGCCGAATAAGTCATTTTGAACAAACACAAGTGTTCCTCTTTAATAGTTTAAGCTTTTGGTTGAGAGTATATACAAATTATAATGTATTAAGATAGATAATGATCCTGAATATTGCACCATTGGGTGTCGCTGTCTTTAACAAAATTATGTTTAACAAAATATAGCCAGAAGACTGATGGAACTTACTAGAAGTTAAGTTTAGAAGATGACATTTTAAGAATAAATAACTTGA
The DNA here is from genome assembly GCA_034509755.1 of Anisodus tanguticus. Taxonomy (NCBI): domain Eukaryota; kingdom Viridiplantae; phylum Streptophyta; class Magnoliopsida; order Solanales; family Solanaceae; genus Anisodus; species Anisodus tanguticus. The sequence continues at coordinate 8,305,622 of CM067553.1, read as the reverse complement.
GTGGACAGTATTCTGTATTTCAATTCAGTATATATTGATTAATTTGTAATGATATTAAATTTTGACATGGTTTAAGGGCAACTAACAAGACTGTATGAGAGAGGTGTTGCAAAATTAAAATAAAAAAATAAACATACATTGTAAATTTTAGATGATAACGGTTTGTATAATTCAGCAAACAAACTGTTTAGTCAGATACATGTACAGTTCCTCTTGTTAGAGTGGGTCACAAATAGGTCTAACGTTAAGTTCCAATAAAGTGTATTTTTTAATGGGCTCATACTCATTAATTGTCTTAATATTTTGATAATCATGTTAAAAGAAATGGAGGTTATTAACAAATGGAACTACATACTGTTTTATGGATAACAAACTAATCCAGTGGGCTAAAATGAAGGCAACTTGTCCAGACGCTCCATTTTGTTGAATTTAGATAGGGCAGAGAGTCGTATAAATCTCATAGTTTTCAGCAATGTTGGAAGATAAGAATCTGAGTCAGGGGATATGGGTATAGTAATATAACCCCATTTTTTGATGTTGGCAAATAAGCCTACCAGAATTCTAACACCTACATTTCAGCCTGCCATGACAGTATTTGTATTGTATTGCTCTTAAAATTTCTCTGCGAGCAGCGTTTTGAATGCCTGTTACATAATCCGTTTATCTTATTTTGTTTTACATGATTTGTTTAATAAGCTTTCAAGGGTACAGCTGGTTGATCTCGCTTATTTTTGAAATAAATAACTCGGAGTTGTCACGACCCAAACCGGAGGACCACGACGGGCACCCTAACCTCACCTGTCGGGTACCATTAATCATATACTTACATCTACCCATAAACAATCATGATCCCCAAGGCCCGTCACCAGGTGCCCTGCTGACACATAGATATGATATACTGGAAAGAAGCTATGTAAAATTTTACCAACAGAAGGACCCAACCCATGCATATATTCATACCAAGGCCAACAAGGCCACACCTGACTGCTATACACACGACACTGTCTACAAGCCTCTAAAAGAGTACATGACATCATAAGGTCGGGACAGGGTCCCGTCATACCCATATGTACATGCAAAAATACCTTACCAAGATTAGACCGACACTCCGAAACAAGGGGAGTGCTCCAATATCCGCTGAGTCAGCAACCTACTAATGCGGATCGTCACCTTGCCTACGTGAACATGCGGGCATGAAACGCAGCGTCCCCTGACAAAAGGGACGTCAGTACGACTGATGTACCGAGTATGTCAGGCATGAAAAATAGCATAACCGAGATATAAAAATAAACTGAGACAGAAATAGCCGACCAGTAGTGAATGCCTCTGAGGGCCATAATATGCCTAAATGTCATGCACAATGCGGTATATATATATATATATATATATATATAACGCCGTCTCCCTTTAGTCTATGTGGGCATCATATCATATTGGCCTCTGTGGGCATAATCATCATCATATACCAACTGATCAGGTGGTTGCGTATATAACGCCGTATCCCTTTTCCCATCCCCAATATATGGTCCATGGTATTACATGAATAAAAATGCATGAATGACAATAAAACATTTTGCGTTTATCTGAGTGACATAATATCCTTGTACATTCGGCTAACATTGTGAATATTAACATCTTTCCCATATACCTCAATAAAAATTTTAGGAACATATTTAAACATGCTTTCAACATAGGAATAAATAACAGGAACTTCCTTAACTACTAAGAGTAGAATAATATATGGAACAATATTACGTTTACGTTTCGTACTTAGAACATGCCGAAAGAAAGAAATGATTTGCCTTAACATACCTTAATTTACGATCTTGGAAATAACTACGACGGGTTAATCTCCCTTTAAATCTTAATCTCAAACCCAAGCTTAAAAGTAGAATAAACACGTTACTGCATGTACACCTTGTCTTGTGCTATGCATAAAATTAATGAGAAAATTTTGCTAATTTTGGCTCTAAGTTTCGTAAAACAGAAAGAACTTTTGCTGAATGTTTTGGTATAGGATTACACTTCGGCATCAAATGGTTTTATCCCATTAATTGTTAAGAAACGAGACAATGCTTCCAGTCTAACACATGTCATCTCCTACTTAATATAATGCCACCCTATTTTACCTAATGACACCTCATTTAACAGGATATCACCTTAATCCTAACCACTAACACGTAATACCCCTCCTAATTTTGCATGCATTTTAGTGGATTTGTTGTCACTTATTCATGCTACACATGGACCATGTCCACCAATCACTTATCCCCCAATTAATCAATCACAAACATAATTAGTTTCTTGATTCCAATTCGCCTAAATCTTAATGACTTATAAAACCTTCATACACTCAATGTCATAAGCGTGGGATATAACACTAGTCTACAACCTCTTTGGGGACCTACAACTATTGTTATTAATCTCCATCGTCACACTTATTAAGTCTTAAATTATTTCGGGACTGCATCCTTTTATGTACTAAACTCTTTATTTGCATACGTGAATATAACATAAATTCCTCAAGGCTCGAGTCTATTTGCATACATCTAGATGCTCAAACTATCGCCCGAAAGTACGGGGTGTTACAGACATTTCCCTTATTTTTTATTGCCAATTTTGAAGGAAACAAAAGAAAAATATCCAAAAGAATAATTTAATTAGGTATAAATAGGAAATTAAAAAACGATTATTTAGGAGAAATCTCGCAAACTAGAGAGAAAAGGAGGTAGGAGACTTCAACCAATGTGGGAAACTCAACACTCACATCAAAACCTGTCAACTGGGGCATGAAAAATATAATATAGAACATTAGCATCGGACTAAGCAAGAATTAGGAGGAGTGACTCTAATATGATGATAAGAAATGGACGTCTAAATCAATCCAAAAAATTCGCTCATGGGTGAGAAACCAAGTCTCCCATCCACAATCAATGTGAGGAAAACTCAACAATATTTTTATATGAATTTGACAAAAGAATCTAATTAGACATGAAGTATAGAAACTACCGAATATCAACTCTTAAACAATTTAGGTTTGGCGTTCTTGATTTAATTCCTACAAATTTTAGTACGTTGAATTGATCAATAATAATAACTGTTGTTCTAACTCTCTCATATAAGCCACGCTTGTGCATACAACCAGACCATATGAAGATGTTTAAAATATTGGTGCTACGTGTGTCTTTTTCGTTTGCTACGAAGAAAACAAAAATCAATTTCTTTGATAGGAATTTAAAGTGTTTCATATGAAACTGAATTTCTCTAAAAGAAAATATGATCGATAATTTATTTTGTCCCATTATCTACAGATGGTGAAAAATTATATATTCCGATAGTTCTTTGATCTACCAGAAAACTATATTCAAAATAAAAAAATTAAGCAACCTTGATATTCTAAAATTAAATTTTAGAAAAAAGAACTGGGTTAGCCTTAATTCATTGCTCCATATAATTTTGGTAATTTTATGGTAAATTGCTGTTGTTGCTCCTCTAATTTTGAAAATCGAATTGAGGTCCTATATGCCTAAAGTACCTAAACGGGATAAACAATATATTAAGTACTACTCTACTAGTATATTATCACTCAAAGAAGAGGTACGTAACGACGTTTTGTATTTAAGTTTACTTATTGAAGGCGAGACAAAATAATTATTTTTTCAGTTGACTTTAATAATGATTCAATTTATTATTTTGTATTGGTGATTGGTTAATAATTCCGAACAGAAAGTATTAATAAGAGAGTTAGTTGGGCCAATCATAAGACTTATTTGCTGTCATTACTTTGTGAACGGGAAAGTCCCGAAGGCGAAACCCTCACCTGTACCAGAGGTCCCTTGACCAGGTGAGATGTAAATCGAGGGATATGCGCGAGTGGCGACTACCGCAAGGGAGAAGACCAACGGGACACGAACCCAGCAACATCCCTTGCAATATTTCAGCAAACACTGTCACCACACGGATTCGAACCCGCGACGTCAGAGTGGTTATACCCCAATCACCTTGCTACTTACCAACTCGCCTGTGCCCTGGGGTTATTTGCTGTCATTACTCAACTGCTAGATAATTCGTTGCATAATTGATTGGCCCAATTAGCTAGGTGAGTTATCACTTACTAATACTATTAAGGCATGCAATTAGTTATTCATTTTTTTTTTTGCGGATTTCCCTTCAAAAGCATTGGTCATTAATTTTCGCACCTCAAATTCAGAATCTTTAATTTTCCCTTCGTTTAAAAATTTGAATGCAAACTCTGACTTGCGAATCCAAACTCTACCTTGTGAATTTTTTTATTTTTGACTGAGCACGGATTCGAATCCGAAACCTTGAAATATTTTTATTTTTATTTTTGCCTTATGCCTGCCGGCAACTTTGCCTGCCTTAAGGCATATGCCTTTGCGAATCCAAATTATGTTCTTTTGATTTTTTAAAATTTTTGACTGAGCGGAGTTTCGAATTCGGAACCCAAAAATTTTAAGAAAAGAACAAAAATTAAAAAATTTCAATTTGAGGGATAGAAATAAAGAACACCCCAAAGGCATTCCTGCGAATTGCCCTCAGTTATTTTCTCTTTTGATCTTTTTCCTTCTTTTTTTTTTAAGGTTTGAACATGCACACTAATTAGTTGTCTCCAGTAGGATTTTGTTTTTTGAGGTTTTACTGTGCCGACCTAATAATATAAATAAAGTAATATCTCACATTTTAATTTGTTCTTTGACTTTTCGAGTTTCCGACGTATGTTAAGGAATTAGTTGAGAATATATTTCTAGATAAAATTATATGATGAAATGTAAAAGAAAAGGAAATTTTCTCTCTTTCATGCATTTGATTTGAAAAAGTTAAAATTTTCAGATAAAGAATTAACTTGTTGGGCAAAGCATTTAAAAGATACTCTTAGTAGAGTACGCTTAAGATTAAGTTCACGAGGCTTTTATAAAAGCATCTTATCATTAAGATTATCCTTACACTTACATATATATGGTTGGAAATTTACTAATGTGGGATTGAGTTTATCCATTATTTAATGACTTAAACATGTAGGCCCCCCCGTATGTAGAAAACATTATTTCTTCGCACATGCCTAATCTGCTAAGTGAATAGATGATGTTAGTGTCAAGTATCGTCAAATTTAATTAAGAAATGAAAGAGATATTGGTACACAAAGTAAGGTGTTTGAGACATAAAAAGATGGAGTGTTTTTTTGCCAAAAATGACAAATCTCTCTCATTGGTAGAAGATGGAAGGATTGAACAATATATAAGGTCTAATTTTGAGTAAGGGTTTGGGGCCCCAAGGGATAACCCATGTGTTTAGAAGAGGGAGGACCTAAGTGGGCTTGGGTTCGGGGCTAAGCCCCCCACACGCGCTGCCCGTCCAGTCCGGGCTCGGGTTCTTGGGTCACGGGCTATCTTCCAGATATTTTATTTTTGGTCTCTGAAGTGTTTCCTATTTACACTTTGATCCCTGAAGATTTTGGAAACATTGCAACTGTTCGGAAAAGCTCTGCAACTCTTCTTCAAAAACAACTCTTCTGCTTTTGATCAATATACAGGGAACATAAAACAAAAACCCTTCCTCTTTCAAAACAAGGAAACATAAACTTTTCTGTGTTCTGTTCTATTCTTTCGATACACAAAACAGAAACTCCTTTCTTCTGTTTTATCAACAAGAATATACAGAAACAAAACTCTTTTCTTTTCTTCTATTTATTCTTTTCAAAGCACAGAAACTCTCATATGTTCTATTCTAAACACAGAAGCAGAATCAATAATCTGTTCTATATTTATTTCTTTGATAGAATCAACTATATTTGCTTTGTATAGTTGATTGTTGTTGTTGTATCTTGGGAGACTATTGTCCATCACTGTAAAATTATCTATACGAGGCAATTTTGTCTTAAAGACAGAGAGCCATCTCTTGACTCAGCGTTTAATTTGTTTAACCTTTCAAATACACCTAACACTAATTTTTACCTACAATTTTAAGACAAAATTTCTATTTTCTAAGTGTTCGAAAGATGTCTATTTCAAACATTGCTTCCAGTTCTGGTTCTAATTATGGGTTTTGCTCTGTTTCCGCCAACTGTTCTGTTGACAGTTCTGTTAACAAGTCCGTTGGTAGTTCTGGTTCTACCTTTGTCAATAGTTTTGTTTCTAGTTCTGCTGTTGCTGTTCAAGGCACTGTTGCTGGTTTTGCTATTGCTGATCAAGGCACTGCCTCTGGCACTGCTCAAGGAAGTGATGTTGTCCCTACTCCTAACATTTGTTCAAAGCAAACGCCCATGTAAGGTTCTGGATAACAATTACAATAAGAGAAAGAGACTAAAGATGTTGTTCTATCTTACTGCGTTGAGCCTGTCACGATTTCAGACAGAAGATCGTTCTTCTGGTGGGGATACAATGGGCACTCAGTCTAACACAACGACTGTAGTGGGCCAAAATATCTAGGTCACAAATGACCTGAAGGCCAAGAACAAAAGCAAGGTAGAGGCTAACGTTGTACAAGACAAGGGTAATCCTCCGGATCTTGACGACAAGATTGTGGATTTCTCGGCAGTGGTGCTGGAGGCAAATCTAGTGGAGAACCCAAGGCTATGGTGGATAGACACGGGTGTAACCCGTCATATCTGCTCAGATAAAAATGTATTATTCTCTTACGCCCTAGACACGGGCAAGAAGCTATTCACGGGCAACGACGATACCTCTAAAGTGCAAGGGGTTGGAAATGTTGTCCTCAAAATGCCTTTAGGCAAAGAGATCACTCTAAAGAAAGTGATGCACGTCACTGACATCCACAAGAACTTGGTTTCAGGGCCATTATTGGTCAACACTGGTTTTAGACTAGTTTTTGAGTCCAACAAGTTTGTAATAATTAAGAATGGTAATTTTGTAGGAAGGGGCTTCGCATGTGACAACCTCTTCAAAATGAATGTTATGTCTGTAATTCGTTCATCTAATGAAATAAATTATTCTACCTACTTGCTTGAGTCCTCTAATTTATGACATCATAGATTAGGACACGTTAACTACAAAACCATTCAAAAGTTAGTAAAGTTGGAATTGCTGCCTTCCTTCGACATAAACCCTCAACATAAATGTGAGGTGTGCGTAGATGCAAAATTAACCAAGTCATCTTTCCATTCAATCGAAAGAAACACTGCGCCTCTAGAATTTATTCACACCGATATATGTGATTTAGAGTTTGTGCAAACTAGAGGGGGGAACAAGTACTTTGTGACTTTCATTGATGATAGTACAAGGTATTGTTATGTTTACTTATTGAAAAGTAAAGATGAAGCGTTTGAAGCATTTAAACGTTACAAAGCAGAAGTTGAAAATCAACTAAACCTACGGATTAAGGCAATTTGTAGTGATAAAGGGGAGAATACGTAGCACCGTTTGAAGAATACTGTGCTCAATTCAGCATTGTTCATCAAATGACCGCTCCTTACTCGCCTCAGTCTAATGGTATTGCCGAGTGCAAAAATCATACGTTAAAGGAAATGATGAATGCTTTACTTATCAATTCCGGTTTAGCCTAAAACATGTGGGGTGAAGCGATTCTTACCGCTAATAAAATTCTCAATAGAGTTCCGCATAAGCATAAGGATAAAACTCCATATGAATTATGGAAAGCGAAGAAACCCACTTACAAATATTTGAAAGTGTGGGGCTGTTTGGAAAAGGTCGAAGTACCTAAACCAAAACAGATCAAAATTAGACCTAAGACTGTAGATTGCATATTCATCGGATATGCAAATAACAGTAATGCTTATCGCTTCTTAGTGTATAAGTCGGATATACCTGATATCCACGAAGGTACGATCATGGAATCAAGAAATGATGAATTCTTTGAACAGATCTTTCTTAGAAAGGAAAAAAAAACAATTTCGCGCAAACGAAATTATGAACAAAATGCTCAAAATCAACAAGACCCGGGAGTTTTTGATTATCCGGAACTAGACGTTCCAGATCTACAGGACTCATGAGTTTCTGATTATCCAGAACTAGACATTCCAGATCTACAGGACTCAGAAGTTACTGACTATCCGGAACTTAACGTTCCAAACCTACAGAACTTAGGGGTTCCAGAGATTGAACCAAGACGGAGCAAAATGGCCAAAAAGGATAACACATTTGGTCCAGATTTTCTAATCTATATGGTTGATAATGAACCGAGGACAATTAAGGAAGTATTGTCAACTCCAGAAGCACCGCTTTGGAAATAAGCTATAGAAAGCGAAATAGATTCCATCTTGCAAAACCATACTTGAGAAATGGTTGATCTTCCTCCGGGAAGCAAACCTTTGAGTTGTAAGTGGATACTCAAAAGAAAGTACAAAACAGATGGAACTATTGACAAGTAGAAGGCCAGATTAGTAGTCAAAGTCTACAGACAAAAAGAAGGCCTTGATTACTTCGACACATTCTCCCCCGTGTCTAGATTAACGTCCATAAGGGTATTCATAGCCATTGCAACTTTGCATGACCTTGAGATACATCAAATGGATGTTAAGACAACATTCCTAAACGGAGAATTGGAAGAGGAAATATACATGGAACAACCCGAGGGGTATGAAATTCCAGGACAAGAAAAGAAAGTATGTCGACTTGTCAAGTCTCTGTATGGACTCAAACAAGTCCCGAAATAATGACATGAAAAGTTTGATAATACTTTATTATCAAAAGGTTTCTCCACAAATAAATGTAATAAATGTATCTATATGAAAGAGAACTCTGACTCATTTGTCATGATATGCCTTTACGTAGATGACATGCTCATCACCGGAAGTAGTTTAAACATGATCTTGGAAACCAAGAATATGTTGAAACAATGCTTCGACATGAAAGATATGGGTATTGCAGATGTAATCTTAGGAATTAAGATTTCTAAGACATCTGATGGGCTAGTATTGTCTCAATCTCATTACATTAAAGATGTTTTGAGGAAATTTGATTTATTTGACAGTCCATCTATGAAGTCACCAATGGATATGAATCATAGAATTGATAAAAATCGTGGTGCACCCGTATCCCAGGAGCGATATGCACAGGTAATTGGTAGTTTAATGTACATTACAAACTGCACCCGACCCGATATCACTTATCCAGTCAATAATTTGGCTATGTTTACTCGTAATCCTAGAAATGTTCATTGGAAGGCGTTAAATCGGATACTACAATATCTGAAATATTCGTTGACTTGCGGATTACATTATTCAAGATATCTAGCTGTATTGGAAGGATATAGTGATGCAAACTGGATATCAGACATAATGAACCCAAATCCACCAGTGGGTATATTTTTATAATTTGTGGTGGGGCTGTCTTGGAAATCCTCTAAGCAAACATGTATCGCCCGATCCACGATGAAATCATAGTTTATCACTTTGGACAAAGCAGGAAAAGAAACAAAGTGACTTCACGACTTCTTAGAGGATATCCCTTGTTGGGATAAACCCGTACCTTCGGTGATGATTCACTATGATAGCTAATCGACTTTAGGAAGGGCATGGAGTAATATGTACAACGACAAGTCTAGATATATTCGTCGGAGGCATAAGACCGTTAGGCAGTTGATCACTACGGGTGTCATTTCCATTGATTACGTCAAATCAAAGGATAACTTAGCGGATCCATTAACTAAAGGCCTACCCAAAGATCAAATATTCTGCTTGTCTAGGGGAATGAGCTTAAAACCCAAACAATAAGAATCTTTATGGTAGTAACCCAACCTTACTGACTGGAGATCCCAGGAATTTGGTTCAATGGGAAAACTAAACTATAGAGGTTCAGTTTAGCGCTTCACTTGAAGTAAGAGCACTTCAAATTATCATTCCTTAAAGAAATATAACTCCAAATCCGTTCCCGCGATAGACATTGAGTGCTACATGCATAATGGGTAAAGGATAAATTTATGAAATTTTTAATAATTCCTAACACTTGTGAGTGTGGTAGAGCAATATACCTTATAGGAGATCACTTATTTAAGTGCGAAGACATGCCGCTTCAAATGTACGCACTTAAGAATCCAAGCGTTGTCCATGGCCACAACGGACAAAACAATAAGAAGAAATGAATAAGGAGAGTTATTGTGTTGATATCATTGTCTTGGTTTACAATAAAAACTGACGGTTCAAGACATCGCGTTCACCGCGCAGTAAGTAAATCCGATGGTAATAAAGGAAGGTTCAAAGCCGAAATCTACCTTTACTGATGCCATATCTTTCCGCTGAAAGATTGCTGAACTTTGCCACCCTGTGTGCACCAATTCTCTTTCAAGAGGGGATTGTTGGAAATTTACTAATGTGGGATTGAGTTTATCCCGTCTTTAATAACTTAAAACACTAGGGCCCCGTTTTTAATAACTTAAAACACTAGGGCCCTGCATGTCAGAAATATCATTTCTTCGCACATGCCTAATCTACTAAGTGAGTAGATGATGTTAATGCCAAGTATCGTCAAATTTCATTAAGAAATGAAAGAGATATTGGTACACAAAGTAAGGTGTTTGAGACATGAAAAGATGGAGTGTTTTTGGCCAAAAATGACAAATCTCCCTCATTGGTAGAAGATAGAAGGATTGAACAATATATAAGATCTAATTTTGAGTAAGGGTTTGGGGCCCCAATGGGTAACCCATGTGTTTAGAAGAGGGAGGACCTAGGTGAGCTTGGGTTCGGGGATAAGCCCCACATGTGCGCCGCCGCCGCCCACCCGGTCCAAGCTCAGTCACGGGTCCCGGGTTCTCAGGTCATGGGCTGTCTCTGAATATTTTCTTTTTGGTCTCTGAAGTGTTTCCTATTTACACTTTGGTCCTTGAAGATTTTGGAAACATTACAGTTGTTCGGAAAAGTTCTGAAACGTTGCAATTGTTCGGAAAAGCTCTGCAACTCTTCTTCAAAACTATAAATTGAACTCTAACGTTCAGTTTAAGAAAATACTGGATGAAAAAAATCGTTTCTGCTTCTGATCGATATACAGGGAACAGAAAACAAAAACCCTTCCTCTTTCGAAACAAGGAAACATAAACTTTTCTATATTCTGTTATGTTCTTTCGATACTCAAAATAGAAACTCCTTTCTTCTGTTTTATCAATGAGAATATATAAAAACAGAACTCTTTTCTTTTCTTCTGTTTGAAGCACAAAAACTCTCATATGTTCTGTTCTAAACACAGAAGCAGAATCACCAATTTATTTTATATTTATTTCTTCGATAGAATCAACTATATTTGCTTTTTATAGTTGATTTTCTCTGTTGTATCTTGGGAGACTATTGTCCATCACCGTAACAACATCTATACAAGCCAATTTTATCTTAAAGACACAGAGTCATCTCTCGACTCAGCATTTCATTTGTTTAACCTTTCAAATACACCTAACACCAAATTTTACCTATATATATAACTTTTCAATATTTTCAACTATAAACATCTGACTTTATTTTCACATAGTACATGAAAGTATAGAATTGACAACAAAATTTTAGCAACAATAAATATGTTGTTGCTAAAAAACGTAAGGACAACAAAAAATTAATATATTGTTTCTAAAAAACATAAATGACAACAAATTTAATATGTTTTTGTTGTGAAAACTTTTCACATCGGAGGTTATTGCAACGACATGCAACAACTTTTGTTGTCGCTAAAAGTATTTTTGGCAACAACATCTAACATATGACAAAAAAATATTATTGTCAAATGTCTTTCTTCTTGTAGTGACATCTAATAACTCTGAATTCACACTAAGTTCAACATGGCACATCATTGTGATCCATTAGCAAATTTATGAGATTTACTGTGTGTCACCCACATGACTGAACATTTATGGCCATCGAAGCTCTAAACTAGCTTCTTCATGTGCGCATGCGTCTCCAAGCCACCTTTGACATGATAAATATAATAAATACATTCTCACACCATCATTCCATCATCTATGTACTTGTTTCAAATTTTTTTGGCTATGTTAGCGCTTGTTGGTTAAGCAACTAAAATATACATTTTACATGATGTAATAATATATGTATTTTTTGGGCCAAACTACCTTCACTGTATCTTATATGTAGCTTTCAAATCTTTTCGACTATCAATATGAGACTTTGTTTGCATATGGTACATAACTACCTTCATTTCTTTAAAAATTCTTTCAAGCCTTTTTTTGTTGGCTTAAATCATCAACAGACCATTTAACTTGTCTGTGTATTCCACTTAGACCCTCCAATTGAGACCCTTACCATCTGAACCCTCCAAGAAGACGTTTAATGTGCCACTCGGACACATATCCATGTGCGTGTCTCCCACATCTCCTGGGAGCGTGAATAAATATAAAATACTATTAATGTGGGTCCCTAAGTACACGTATCAACATGGAAAATAAATTACCAAAAAAATAACTTTTTATTTTTAATCTTTTCTCTTTCTTCTTTATGTTGCCTCCACCCCTATCCTAGCCATTACCTCCGCCACCACTTCCCTGCCACCTCCACCATCGGAGCACTGCCTCCGCCACCACCGAGCATATCTCAAAACATATGGACCACTATAAATTCCAATTGATGTATTACTATACACTTACGGCTATAAACGGGATTTTGTCTCCTTCCTGTTCTTACATCCAAGAAACAATATTGTCTATATTGACATTTTCACGAGGAATTTGAATTCAAGTTCTCCATGTATATTCTTAATGGAAGAACGAGCTCTTTTGCTCGCCCCTATCTCTAAAGGGGCGTAAGCACTTCACTCGACTATGTCAGTGGATCATTATATTGCATTCTATTAGTTTTAGTTTTGTATGTATTACAATTTCATGGATGCTTAAGCTAAAAAAAGATATTAGAAATTTCATTTTTGAAAAAAGATTGTTAATGTTGGGTTTGGTGTTGTGACATTTGACCCAACATATCTTCTGAAGTACTGATTTGAATGCACAAAAATGTTAGGACAAATGTCACAACATTCGGACCAATATTTTTTAGAACAATTTTGCCTTACTTCACGGTATGCAGTAATATTTTATTGTGAGGTAAAAACGACTTAGGCGTGGTGAATTGGAGCTGTGTAAAATGTGGGAGAAAGAATCAAAGCTTGGGAAAGAAGTCGAGTAAGGAACAAGTCAAAATTGTTGAGATTTTCACTCCTTAATCATCTACCACAAGCTGCCCACCTTTCCCTCAACTTCCACAATCAATCGACGAGCTTTTCAAGGAAGACTCTCTACTATAAATAGAGAGGCCACAACCGTGTATCGATATCCAGAATCAAAATGTAAAAATACCAAGAGTGCTCTCGGGATTTCGTTTCAGAAATCTGGATCACAAATGTTGCCTAAGTGTGTCGACAACATTCTGTCCAACATTACAATTATTGTTTAGATTCTAGATTAGTTTTGTGTGGAGCGATTATAATGATAGGTTGTCTATGTCTACTTAGTTAGATTTTTCAAGCAGAAGTCATCAACGACTTCAACTTTTAATTCCTTTCCTTTTTATCTTGTAAATCTGTAAAGAAAGGAATTTGTATATTTGTATATAATATATATACAATACATTTAGTCATTGACCATCATAAGTTATATAATATACATAACTTATGAAATTTTTTAACTTTTGTGTTCTTTAAATTCGTTGCATTTACTCTTTAAAGTTACTATTTTACTAAGTGTTGTTACTGGTGTCAGACGACATAATTGTCGACATTCGAAAACTATACTTGTAGTTGAATGTTACTAAGTGTTGTTACTGGTATCAGAGCCAACACTTAACACAATAAGTGCTTGGTCCTGTTGTCATAAGCTATGAATCCGGCAATTCCAACTATTGGTAGACTTTTTATTTTAGATGGATCAAATTATGCATATTGGAAGATTCGCCTACGTTCGCATATCAAATCAATTGATAATCGTGCATGGAGATCTATAACCAATTGGTATGTTGTTCCAATGTTGCCACCAGATGAGGAAGGTGACATTATTTCTAAACCTGAATTTGAATGGACTACAGAAGAAACTAATAGTGCTAGCTTTAACGAAAAGGCCTTAAACATAATTTTTGGATGGGTTGATCTCTACATGTTCAAACTCATTCAAAACTGCCCCACGGCTAAGGACGCATGTGATACTTTACAAATTCATTGTGAATGTAGCTCAAGTGTTCGTCGAACAAAGCTACGCATGATCATGAGTAAATATGAACGTTTAAGGATGGAAGAAGCGGATGATATTAAATCTTATCTTGAAAAGTTGATTGACATCTCAAATGAATGTCAAGTGCTTGGTGAACCATTAACCAACACTCAACTTATTGAAAAGGCTCTCCGTTCTCTTCCTGAAAAGTTCAATTTAAAGATTTGTGCCATTGAAGAAGCTCACAATCTTGCCACAATGGACCTTCATACCTTGATGAGCATACTTAAAATTTATGAGATGAACATTGAGAATCAAAAGGAATTATATAAAAGCAAGAATGTGGCACTTCAAGTTCAATCCTTGTAGAGCCAAATCGAAGAAGAGGATGAGAATCTTGAAGAAATTGGTGAAGGTGAAAATGTTGCCTTACTCGAAAATACAATTCGATGGTGAGGAAGCTCAACAATGAGAGAAATCAATCTAAATCTAAAGAGCACCAAAACCAAGTCTTCAATCAAAAGCCCACTAGATTCCTTCCAAATACACAAAAAGGAATTCAACTAAGAAGAACCAACTCAGATGTACCAAATTTGATCCCAAACAACTTGAGTCGGTGCAATGTCATGCATGCTCGGGTTGGAGTCATTATGCCAATGAATGTGCAAATACTCTTAGTAAATTTGGTAAGAACCTATGAGTTTCTCTTAGTGATGATGAAGATGAAGAGGAATGAGATCGTGAAATTGAAGCACAAGCAATGTTGATCACTGTTTTCGAAAAGTCTCTATCGGATAATGAAGATGTCATCTATAATGCTGTCTCAGATGTCACGACATTTGCTCCGACATTTGCTCCAACATCAGCAATGACATCAACATCCTCAGCGACATCCGAAAGGTATGAATTCTTTAACTATTCTGATGTTATTTGCTTTAGTGGTTCTATTTCTGTTAGTGAGGCTGATTGTATGGATCAAGTTGAATGCAAAGATGATATGATTAATGAATTACAAAGTATTTGTAAAGCCTTAATAATAGAATCCAAGAAACTTGACATAAAGGTGAAATATTTAACTCGTGAGAATGTAGATTTAAAAGGCACAATAACCTAACTAGAGGTTGTACTTACCAAAAAGGAAACTGAATTTGGTAAGATTCGTGCAAAACTGGATTTAGCCGAAGCAACCTTCCGCAAGCTCAACACAGGGACTTCAAAATTGAATGAGATACTCAGTTTTAGTAATCCTTCACATGCATGTATTAGTTATGAAAACTCTCTTAGAACCATATGCTCTAATCTCTTTGATAAAAATGAGAAAATACGCTTTGTAAAAGAAAAAAGGATAAATAAAAGGTTCTCATATATGTCAAAGAATATGAAGTTTGTATGCCATCACTGTAACTCCCCTGGACACTTAAAACCATAATGTTTCAAACTTTAAAATTATGTGAGCAAAATGTTGCCTAAATTGTCGTCCAACATTTCGGATAACAATCGGAGCAACATTTCTGAGCCAAAAGGTAAAAAACAATGTTTCAAGAGAGTTTGGGTTCCTAAAATGAATTTAACTTGTAATGTCTGTATAACTGCATTAAGAACTAACATTTCAGGTTCTTGGTACTTTGATAGTGGATGTTCTCATCACATGACATGTACAAAAGGATTTCTAAAGAACTACGAGTCATTCAATGGAGGAAATGTGACTTATGGAGGTGGTAGTAAAAGCAAAAAAATTGGAAAAGGGATCTTGGATGTTCCTGGTTTTCCAGCCTTAAAGAATGTCTTACTCGTTGAGGGTTTAATGGCTAATCTAATTAGCATTAGTTAACTGTGTGATGACGATTTTGAGGTAAAATTTAATAAGGATGCTTGTAAAGTTACGAATGAAGCTAATATATGTGTTATGACAGGTACAAAAACATGTGATAATTGCTATCTTGTTGTAAGACAAGAAACATCCAATAGTGCTAAGATCGACGACACAACACTATGGCATTATAAGTTGGGGCATGTCAACAACCGCAATCTAGAAAAAATGGTCTCATATGAAGCAGTTAAAGGCTTACCCAAACTTAGCCATAAAGGTAAAATTGTTATTGAAGATTGTCTGAAAGTGGAAAATGCGCAGACTGGTGAAGAATCAGATGTTGCCCCAAATGTTGTCACACCCGAAGCAACATCTGAACCTGAAATAGAGACCACAGAGGCCAGATGAGGAGTCAAGTGACGAATTGTTAGATCAAGTTCGAAGGGACCCCTCATCGAGGATTAGGAAGAATCATCCAACATGCCAAATGATAGGGGGAGTTTTTGAAGGAATTAAAATAAGAGGGAAAGAACCACTCAACTACAAAGAAATGGTAAGGTATGTGTGTATGTCTACCATATACCAAGAGGTTAGTCTTTCTTGTTTTATATCTACTTTAGAATAAAAAAATGTCTTAGAAGCACTCAAGGATAATTTTTGGAATCAAGCAATGCAAGAAGAGCTTGAACAATTTTTTCGAAATGAAGTCTAGGACTTAGTTCCACGTCTAAATAATACAAATGTAATTAGAACTAAGTGGATTTTAAAAATAAATCAGACGAATCGGAACAGTTGTTAGAAACAAAGCTCGTCTAGTTGCACAAAGCTATACTCAGGTTGAAGGAATCGATTATGACGAAACCTTCGCACCTGTGGCTAGAATTGAGTCAATAAGACTTTTACTTGCTATTGCTTGTTGTCTGAAAATTACTTTGCACCAAATGGATGTGAAATGTGCATTCTTAAATGGTTATCTAGATAAAGAAGTCTATGTTGAACAACCAAAAGGATTTGAAGATCCTTACCATCCACACTATGTGTACAAGCTCAAAAAGGCTTTGTATGGATTGAAACAAGCCCCTCGTGCATGGTATGGTCGTTTAACTAACTTTCTTCTTGAATTTGGTTTTAACCGTGGTGAAGCTGATCGTACTTTATTCATTAAACATCACGGTGTAGATATTATTATTGCTCAAATCTACGTAGATGACATAGTCTTTGGTTCGACCTCACAGTCTTATCTAAAGTCATTGGTTGAATCTATGTCATCGACATTTGAAATGAGCATGATTGGGGAACTAACTTTTTTCTTAGGCTTGCAGATAAAGCAAAGTGATGATGGAATTTTCATCTCACAGAGTAAATATGCCAAGAATCTAGTTAAGAGATCTGGTTTGGAGAACGCTAAATAAATGAAGACGCCAATGGGTTCATCACAGAAGGTATGTAAGGATAATGTTGGTGAAAATATCGACCCAACATTATATCGATCTATGATAGGTAGCCTTCTTTATCTTACTGCCAGTCACCCAGATATTATGTTTAGTGTTTGTTTTTGTGCACGTTTTCAAGCCTGTCCCAAATATCCCACTTAAATGCCGTGAAACGTATTTTTCGATATGTTGCTGGCACATGTGAGTTGGAAATTTGGTATTCCAAATACACTAATCCTAACTTAATAGGATCCAGTGACTCGAATTGGGCTGGAGATGGGGATGATAGAAAAAGTACAAGTAGAGGATGTTTTTATCTTGGCAATAATCTTATTTCATGATATAGTCGTAAACAAAACGGTGTCTCACTTTCAACTGCTGAATCTGAATATGTAGCAGCTGGAAGTTGTTGCTCTCAATTAATATGGCTAAGACACATGTTAGACGACTATGAATTTACTAGCAATATTTTAATTTTGTATTGTGATAATTTTAGTGCTATAAATATTTCCAAAAATCCAGTTCAGCACTCACGTACAAAACATATTGATATTAGACATCACATTTTGAGAGATTAGTTGAAAAATAGCTAGTTAAAATTGAACATGTTGACACTCTTCATCAACTAGCTGATATTTTTACAAAAGCTTTGGACCATGAGAGATTTTCTAGTTTGAAGAAATCTCTTGGTCTCTGTAATCTCTAAAAAGGCATTTTTGGTGAATGTCGGCTGAAATGTTGTCTAACATTTCAGGTGACATTTACCTATGTAATATCATAAACTGATTATTGTTGTTGTATAGTGTATTACTTTTGGTCACACAAGCATGATCCTTCAATAAGAATGTGATTCAAACGTGATATCGTTCTCTGCGATGATACATAAATACATATATATCATAAAATGGGAGTATCAAAATTGGCAAAGCCTATACAAATATTTGGCAACTGTGCAAAATGGGCAAAGCCCTTGAAAAGATATTGTTCTTATTCTATAGGAGTATCAAATGCTTCAAAAGGATTTTGAGAATACTAAATAAGTATTCTTATTTTTGACACGAAAAATTCTTTTGTATGTGTTATATGATTAGATTAAGGACACGATGGAAAAATGTTACATTGGTCTAGTGGTCAAACTCATAAAAATACGTATAAAATGTGTCTTGATTTGTTGCCAAAATGAAAAATTCTTGAAGGATCAAAATACTTGTGTCGTCCAAAATGTTGCCGACATTGCTGTTGACATTTTCAGATTGTGATATTTGTTGGGATGTTGTTCTTAACTAATTTCAGTAAAATCAGACTTTTCTCCCTATTTTTATGCCTTGTTTTAAAAAGAATTTCAAACTTTAAAATGATAAGATTAAATTGAATTCCTACCGTGATGATCATCTTTTTATCCCAAAATTTTAGGTGTAAGTTGTTAGATAAATCTGAAACTCCTTAAACTAAGGGATTTTTGTTGCTAAGAAAGGTTAGCCATGTATATAAATATTCTTCTCATTTGCTATCATTTTATCATTTTTATGAATTTTCCCATAAAAATAATTTAAAAAATAATAATAAAATAAAAAGGGGGAAAGTCACATCTGGTATACATTCTCTTACCCGATGGACTCACCAAATCAAACTCCATTCTCAATCTCAAATCCTAAATTCCCAAAACTTTCTCCACAATATTCACCGATGGAAACTTCTCCAATGTCAACAACAATGTTAGCCAACACTCCGACCAACACCCCAATAAGTACAAGCCCTCATATGAACACTGAATCGTCTAAGCAAAATGAACCGCAACAACCCTGCCGGTTATCTTCTTCACCATCCACAGAGGACTTGTCCAAAGCTATAGTATTTAAAGGTTTAGATGAACCTTTAGACATTAGCTACCCAGGTGATGACAACAATCCAATAGATGTTGATGAAATATATGATATTTCAGCATTGGGTAAAAGTCCAAGATCCATTACGTTCCCTACTCGTCGATCTAGTAGAATGTTTGAGAGAACTGTTTGTGAAGAGCCGAGCAACAAAAGGTCCAGATTTGATACATCTATACCTGCTTGCTCGAGCAGTGAGGTGACGACACAGACTTTGTGCTCTCAACTGAAGAGAGTGAAGAAGAACCAATTGCTTCTGTACCGCAAAATGTGTCTCAAGAAATTGAGAAAGTTCCTGATGAAACTCCACTGAAGCAATTCTTTCCAAAGGGAATTCCCATATATGCCAAATCGAGTGTTGCACCGAATGTTGCCACTGATGCCACAACATCTCAGGCAACATTTCAGCCAACATCAGAAGAGACACAAACACCAACATCCTCCAGCAAAACCGAATCTGATTCAGACCTTGAGGTATCTATCTACTCAGACAAATTCTATTCTAAAACTAATTCTGATAATTGGGACTGGTACAAGAATAGAGTTATTAGGTCTGAAATAGTATTAGACATTGCCTACTGTTCAGAATATGATTTAGTAGAGTTCTTAAAAGAAAGATACTCTTAGGATCTGTTACTGAGAAAGGACCATATGTTGATAAAATAGTCAGATTGTTTTATGCTAATTTGAGTTCTGCTATAGAGGATACCTCCTCGAAGAAATTTAGGAAGGTATATCTCTATAATAGAGTATATTTTTTCACACCTGTTGTTATAAACCAATGTATGAGATTAAATGCTGAGGAGAATGTTAGATAAGAAAACCATGCAGTGGACAATAGAGATGAAGTAATTGAGTACCTCACAGGAGGTATAATGCATAAGTGGATCTCTAGATGTCCAGCCTCTAAATTAACAGCCCTGTTTGCCATCCTTCACAAAAGTGCTATACACAATTAGCTTACTTCAATGAATGAGTCAATTGTAACTACCGAACAAGCCACTCTGCTGTATAAAATTGGGAAATGTTTGAGAGTTGATCTGGACAAGATGATCTTCCATCAAGTTTCCAACTTGGCACAAAAAGAATCAACATGAATCCTCCCTTATCCCTCTATGATATACAAAGTTTTAACTACCCAAGGTCTTAAGCCTAAGATAGAGGACACATTAGGGAAGGCTCCTGAACTGTACACAGTAAACAAAGCAGTTTTGAAGAGTAGAGACAGAGTCATCGATCTACCCTAGAAAATGGAAGGAAATAGTTCTGATGTTGACAGGAATGTCACCAACATTCTTGGCAACACTGGTCCTAGACAGTCTCCACTGCCTACTGAATGGCTTGTAAATCAAATTGGAAAGATCAACGAACAAATCTCTGAGGTTGATGCTGTGAGGAATGCTCTGATTCAAGCCAGAGACCATTACATGCTACTACTTTCTTCACAAAAAGGGAGAAAATGATGTTGCTGATGCCGAGGGAAGCAGAGGAAGTGCTGATGCAGGGGGAGTTGAGGAAGAAGGCTAGAAGTTGTTGTTCTGTGCAGAGAAATAGTTATGCAGGAGTAGAAAGCTATTACTGTTGTATGATGAGTTAGGAGGAGCTGTTGCTACTGGTTGATACTGTATGAATGTCGTGAATGTTGCTCAATCTGAGCAGTTAACTGTTCGACGGCATGTATATTGATTTATGTGGACAATGGAATATTTCTATTTATGGTATGTATATAAATCTATATAAGTGGAAGATATGTATATATGCGCTAATATCTTTCTTCTTTTTTAATCCTATGAATCGGTACACGCATGATTACTTGAAAGCCATCGCAGGTTAAGGGGGAGCATAACATTGATATTATTGATCACAAATGTCAAACAAATATTTTTCTCAATATCCTAAGTCAGTTTAGGTTTGTAATGAGTTTTGTGAAGAAAGGCAAAAAGAGGAGATTGTTAATGTTGGGTTTGGTGTTGTGACATTTGACCCAACATATCTTCCGAAGTACTGATCTGAATGCATAAAAATGTTGGGACAAATGTCACAACATTTGGACCAACATTTTTTAGAACAATTTTGCCTTACTTCACGGTAAGCAGTAATATTTTACTGTGAGGTAAAAATGACTTAGGCGTGGTGAATTGGAGCTTTGTAAAACGTGGGAGAAAGAGTCAAAGCTTGGGGAAGAAGTCAAGTAAGGAACAAGTTAAAGTTGTTGAGATTTTCACTCCATAATCATCTACCACATGCTGCCCACCTTTCCCTCAACTTCCACAACCAATCGATGAGCTTTTCAAGGAAGACTCTCAACTATAAATAGAGAGGCCACAACAGTGTATCGATATCCAAAATCAAAATGTAAAAATACCAAGAGAGCTCTCGGGATTTCGTCTCAGAAATCTGGATCACAAGTGTTGCTTGAGTGTGTCGACAACATTCTGTCCAACATTACAATTGTTGTTTAGATTCTAGATTAGTTTTATATGGAGGGATTGTAATGACAAGTTGTCTATGTTTACTTAGTTAGATTTTTCAGGCAGAAGTCATCTGCGACTTCAACTTTTAATTCCTTTCCTTTTTATCTTGTAAATCTGTAAAGAAATGAATTTGTATATTTTGTATATAATATATACAATACATTTGGTCATTGACCATCATAAGTTATATAATATATATAACTTATGAATTTTTTTAATTTTTGTGTTCTTTAAATTCCGTTGCATTTACTCTTTAAAGTTACTTTTTTACTAAGTGTTGTTACTGGTGTCGGACGACATAATTGTCGACATTCGAAAACTGTACTTGTGATCGATTGAATTCTGTTCATCTTATTTTTATTTGATCCGTAGCTCCCTTCAAAGATATTAGAAATACCATGATTTTGTCAATCTTATTTGTCATAACACCTAGTTTGTGGAAGAGAAATGGAGGAGAGTCTCCTTTTTGGGTAATCTGGGAAAGAAGAAGAATGAGTGCCGGAAAAGGTGGGTGGAAAGAGATGAGGGGTTCCATTTTGGGAAAGAAAGATGAATGAGTGTGGATTAATTATTTTTTAAATCAAAAGATTTTTGAATTAATTAATTATTTGATATTTAGAGCTATGTGTCCGTTTTTAATTGGTTTAATTGTCACGTCATCGCGTGTGAATTGCACGCACTTGTTGTATTTGGCTGTAATTTAATTTTATGTTCAAGTGGCAAAATAAACGTCTTCTTGGAGGGTTCAGATGGTAAAGTGTCAATTAAAATGTTTAAATGGAATATACAGACAAATTAAAGGTCTATCGATTACTTCCACCTTTTTTCTTTCACAACTTTTCTGTTTACCCTATGTACAAAAAGTGCTAGAAAGTTATTGTCAATACTTTTCTTTTCCTCCCTAGCGAGCAGAGGATACATCGTTGGACATATATTCAAGGAATTTCCCTTTTAGCATCTTTTGTTTTTCAAATAATTGGTAATGATATTGTTCTTATTACTAATTTTGTACAACCTAGCTACATCTTTTAATCCCATGAGTGAATTAAGTTCCACCAGTTAATGTATAATTGTATTAATCTCTCTTGGAAAGTTTTTCTCATTAATATAAATATATATAATGTGTACAATGTGGAATTCTAATACAATAAGGATCATATATCTACCATAATTATACAACACTAAATATTACAAAATATATGACATATATTTTGGTGAATATACTTTAATACACCCCCTCAGTCGGAGAGGGAGGAGGTCGGACGCCAAGACTGTATCTGAAGTCAGGAATATTTGTCTAGGAAGACCTTTCGTGAAGATATCCGCATACTGATATGAAGAAGGCACATGCAACACCGTAACATGACCGAGAGCAACCTTCTCACGAACAAAGTGTATATCTATCTCAATGTGTTTGGTTCGCTGATGCTGAACCAGATTATGAGATAAATATATGGCAGATATGTTATCACAGTAAACCAAAGACGCCTTACGCAAGGGACACTGAAGCTCCAAAAGAAGGTTGTGGAGCCAACAGATCTCAGCAACAACATTTGCAACGCCTCTATACTCTGTTTCTACACTCGAACGGGATAATGTGACTTGCCTCTTGGCAGACCAAGAAATGAGATTATCCCCTAAGAACACACAGTAGCCGGAGGTGGAGCGTCGCGTATCCGGACATCCAACCCAATCAGCATCCGTATATGATAACAATCTGGTCGGTGCTGAGGGTTATAAATGCAAATCATAATCAAGTGTGCCCTTAACGTATCGAATGATACATTTAAGAGTAGTGAAATGAGGCTCTATGGGGGCATGCATGAATAAGCACACCTGTTGAACAACATAAGCAATATCAAACCTGGTAAAAGTAAGATATTGAAGTGCACATGCAAGACTCTTGTAGAGGATACGATCGGACATCGGATCACTGTCAACAGCATCAAGCTTTGATTTAGAATCAATCGGAGTGGACATGATCTTGTAGTTCGCCATTGGGGAGCCTTTTTCATTAATACAAATATATATAGCATGTACAATGTGGAACTCTAATACAATAAGGATCATAAATCTATCATAATTATACAACACTAAATATTAAAAAATATATGAATTATATTTTGGTGAATATACTTTAATAGTTACATAGCTCTAATTATGTTTGTGCATGTAGGACTCAACACTAGAACGTGAAAAGGAAGCACAAGATCCAAGTTCATTGAATAATATATATTATTAGTAGGAATAAGACCGTAGCTTATAAGCCAATTTATCAAAGCTCTATTCAGCCGAAATAAACGTGTATAAGTCCACCGAAAGTGTCAAAGTCTAGAAGTTAAAGTGTACTAGCCAAAAAAAAAAAACTCTTTAAGGGAAGAAGGTCATTCACGACTTATTCGATTCAATGAATAATAATATTGTTGGGATCTTTAATATCTGAAATATATATATCCATCTTGTGTCTTGTTTTGCATTTATGAATGTATATCCCTATGATTGATTTGGTCCCCTTGCATTTGTATACTTTGTGAGACTATCCTTTTCAAGATAGAAAAATGAAGTATTTTTTCTAAGAATCTCACAAGATCTCAGTATGTCAATTTACATTGAAATACTTCATTTCTTGCTCCTTTAATGCTTTGTCTGTACTATGTAATAATAAAAAAAAGGTGGGAAGATAAATAGTAAATGTAAAATTAATGCTTTTATTCAATTATCCTCCTCTCTTTTTCATTCTTTTTTATGTATTATCACTTGTTTGGGCAAAAATAAGAGTGGAGAAGGGAAGTGCTTTCTTCTTTCTCTATTTGACAAACACAAGAGATAGAAAAAGGGAAAATTTCTTTTTCTTCCCTTAACTTTTTTTAACTGCAAAACAAAAGAGTAATGAAATTCTTTTTACCTGGACCGTTTCTTTCCCTTATTTTCTTCCATAGTAGTGTCATTTTCCAATCTTTGAAACCAACTATGATTATGTAGCAATTTGTCTCCTTTTTAATTGTTCTTAGGTAATTATTGTGCGTTATGTATAGATAAGGATTAAGTTATATGCGTTGACAGAATAGCAATATATACACTATTAATGTAATTTCACTTGACTATAGCAAATCATTACTCTATTTTTCAATTTATTATATCATGGTGTTACGAAAAGTTACCATCGAGACCAAGACTTCTTACAACTCGCACCAATAATGACATTGACTAGCGGAGATTGATTAAAAAGGCAGGCCCTACCGACCCTCACCCCCCAACCTAACCGCATCCTATTTACTCGTGTTCGTAGCTCGATCACAGGGCAAGACTATCGTCTTGTGGAAAAACAAAAATAGTTTATATAAGGTGATATATGAATTGCACAAGGGAGATATATATGTATATCTATCAATTTTAAACTATCCTCTATCTGGATAGATATGTCTTTAAGAGCGACTATACTGATGTTTATATGTTTTAGTCATGTCCCGTAGAAGAAGGCTTTGTTGGAAATTTGCTTTTGGCGGGAGTTGCGTCCAACCATCTTTAATGACTTAAACACTAGTGTTCCGCATGTTGGAGAATCCGGTTCTTCACACGTGCATAATCTACTAAGTAAGTAGATGACCGTAGGGCCAAGGATCGTCAAATTTCGTTGAGAAATGAAAGAGATATTGGTCCACGAAGTGAGATGTTTGAAGCATGGAAAAGGTGGTAAAGACCAATCCTCCCTCATCGGTGGGGGAAGAAAGATTTGTTTAGTTTATAAGTCTCAAAGTTGGCTTGGGGTTTGGGACCCCCAAAGGGTATCCCATGTGTTTAAAGGAGGGAGGACCTAACTGTGCTTCGATTCGAGGATAAGCCCACACGCGCGCCGTCGCCGCCCGCCCGTCCGGGCTCGAGTCTCGGGTCGTGGGCTTCTTCTGGTATTATCTTTTTGGACCCAAATTTCTTCATATTTACAGTTTGGTCCCTGAAATTTCTGGTAAGTTAAATTGGGCAGAAAATTTGTACTTTTGCTGGCTGTTGGTTTTTGGAACGTTAACCATAATATGCTCTCAATTCAGTCATTTATTTTGGCTGAATAACTCTCCCTAAAAGGCTAATCCGTTGCACATCAATTCACTATTTATTTTGGCTGAATTACTACCTCCATAATTGCCATTACTTAGTCAGTAACAACAATTATGTGGGCAGTTGGTAAGTCATTTCCAACAACTATATAATGGAGCATTTGCCAATTGTTGAGAGCACACAGAACACACAAACGAAATCAGTTTCTTCCTACTACTTTCCAGCATCATTTCATTACTCAAAATTCTTCAAGGTAACACTTGAGTTTCCTTTGCTCATTTGTTGATTTGTTGTTTTATCTTGGGAGACAATTGTCCAGAACGTAGAAAGGATATATACAGGACAATCTTGTCTTAAAGACAGAGTGTCATCACTCGACTCAACATATCAAAATTGTTTCAGTTTCTTGTTCCAGTTCATTGAAATTTCAGTTTGTTATAATTTCATTGTATTGTAATTCTTAGCAGTTATTTATTTCCGTTCCTACACCATTATAACCAACAGGCTTGAGTCTTATGTTGGTCTAACTTAATTTGATAGTACAAAAACTACTCCATATACTATCCTTGCTCAAGACTTTTATCAGTCATAGGAGTCAGATAATTTTAAAGAACTTGAACATTTCATTATAGGATTATTGTTTTGAAAGAACTTTAAAGTTCTCACATATATAGAATGGAATTGTAACATCTATTTAAGTTACTCGGAACAGATAGTAGTGTGAGTAATTTGGTGAAGGCAGAAGGTGGTCGTGTGAGTTAGCAACTCAATATTAAAATTAACCAATCCGTACCAAATCATTATTGTAAAAGTTATCTATAACGAAAATAAAATCAACTCCATTAAAAGCTCTGTTTCTTATTTATGATGAGAAAGGGTAAGATGCAAAGAACTGTTATAGGAACATGCACAATCCTCCCTCTTTATTAAAGTCATCTCAATATATACCTATATTTTAATATAGAAATAATAAAAAGAATAAAAACAAAACCAATCTATATTTATAACACCCATATGGAGCATAATATGGGCATTAGCTTACTTGGACATGCATATATATTCCTCCATCAACTATAACTACTAATTGATTAATTAATCATGTTCGTTTAATTAAATAATCAAAATGAAAGGGTGGTTAAGGATTTTTTAATCAGCAGTTATCTGTTCATAGCATGTGCCCCAATAATAGTAGAGCATCTCAACCACCAGAGAATGCTTTCTTTTTTTCCAAATTGCAGTTGTTATTGTACTTCTTAATAAGGTCATCCTTTCTAGAACTTATTTTTTGACATTTTTTGCATTCGAAACATATTGACTCGATTAATCTGAATTTATGCGAAAGTATATAACTAAAGAATTAGAAGTTATATCACAATCTCAGTTCATGATCTTTATTATTCGTTTTGGTACAACAGACATTATAAATTTATCTATCTAAATTATATCATTATAAAGCTCAAAAGTTCACGTACCGTATAAATTTATGTTATATCAAATCATTTTTCTTCTCCCATATTTATGTGATTCATCTAAGATATGTGAACCCTTCTTTAGAAGGTTGTTAGCCTATAAAACTGTTAGTCTTCTTCTGTGACCCTCCCTCATCTGCGCACTCCATACCAAACGAGTCTTCTTTCACAAAGTTCAAACTTTGAGATATTTAACTAAAGCAGGCAAAATTCAGACCATATCACCCCAACCCTGGGTGATACAAGTCCCCCCTCCCACCCTCCCCCCCACCCCCTTTATTTTTTTACCTTAGTCTAGTTTCCTTCTTTATCCATGTGGTTACCTACTTTTTAATTTGAACATAACCGAATCATTCTGCAAATGACGAGCTGAATGCCATTTTTTTTTCTTTTCTTTTCATATTGGGTCAAATTAGGTATTACACGGTAACAATTTCTTAACAATCAAAATAATGGAGACAGTCCAGAAAGTTTTTAATATCCACACGATGAGCAATCTAGACTACAACTAATTGGTGCATTATGCAAATGCTGATAATAGCATGGTTATACAATAGTTAGCTAGGTTAGTAAAATTGGATTGCTGAATATACTACTTATTTGTTTTCATTTTGATAGTACAATATGATGAGGTAAACAAATATTTTATTGATTTAGTTACCAACTACTTGCTAATAGTACAATTGTGATAGTGAAAATAATGAAATGGCCAGGCTATTGCCAGCTCCATCTTAAGGAGATGACACCTGTTATTGCAGAGTGGTTAAGATCTAAGACTAGACTCTAGAGTAAGAAGAATGTCTTCATATAATTGCTCTCACTATATCCAATTTATTGAAATAAGACAGCAGTAAATTATAAGCAATTGTCTAATATGAGATTAAGCCTTGAAAAATAATAACACCTTTTAGATTAATAATATAATTAAGTGAAAAGTAAATATTATCTTGAATAACATGTACTTGAAGATTTGATGATGGTGTTAGTCACATTACCATATGCAACTTTCTGATTTAGATTGTACTTAAAAATTAAGACTATCTTAAACAAAGCTAGATCTCTTTTAATGGTCAGCTCCCTTAATTCATTTCTTCAAACCCCACTCTTAAAAATGGCTCTTCTAGTTAATGATTAATTTACTAAAAACAAGATCCTTTTCATATGGCGTGTCCAAAAATGTCATGTGACATAGTGGCCATTTCTTAAACTACAAACTAATAAGGTATCTATATATATAAAAAAAAAAAAACTATTAGTAGATGCCTTTCAATATTTGCCCTCAATCTTTAATGAAGTATATATTCATGGAGATCATTTGAATTTATAGAACTATTGAAAGAGTGACAAGTGCATCTGTTTTGTATAGACTCGTGTGCTAATGCTTGTTGAAAGTATAAATCATCTAATTAATGAGGCATCGGCTTGCTTTATGGAGTTTGGTCAGCTAACTGCTGCTGGTAAATGCTAAAAATGAACCAAGACATGATTTGATTGGTCAGGATCTAATTGATTAATTAATCTTTGCTTGGTTCAAACGATAAACAATTAGTTTAGGAGCAAGTCAAACTTGGAGTCTAGAAGAACATAAGCTCTTTGCCTTTGAATAAATAGTAGTATTTGTAATAGTTGATAAGCTAGTAGTTAAGAACTTACAAAAACTCAAAGGAGTGTCCATTAATTAGCTTGCTATATTTTATATGATATTATTTTTCTTTTTGTTTGTTTTAAAAGAATGTTACTTTTTCATATTTGAAAATTCGTTAATTTTATATCCCTTCTTTTACCTATAATGACACGCTCTCATAGTTATAGAAATATGATAAGAAAATAAACTTGGACGTGACTCAAACCAAAAAATTAGCTCATATCGTGAAAATTATTCAAGACCAAATAAAGAGATCAAATTACATCTCCCACACTGATATGGGACTCAATAACCCCCACTCACACAAGGACTGAATATCTAACGCATGGATAATATAATATGGATCCCAACATCGGGTAAATCAAAAATTGAAATGGGTCAAACTTTGACATCATGATAAGAAAAATGAATTATGGGTCTAACTCAACTCCATTAATCAAAAGAAGTCATATGGTGAAGATTGCTCAAGTCTATATAAACTAATCAAAATACACCTCCTACGTCGATGAGACTCAATAAAATGTCATAGCATATTTAAGATCACAAATTCTTGTGATACCATTTTTTTAAAACTTCATATCCTGTTAAACAACAAATTACATGCCATTAGTGGGGGAAATCCAACTATTTCTTCCCACTCACAAAATGTTTACTAGTATTATTTTTTTTCATTTCTTTTATCCACCTTTTCAGAAGAAGAGTACTTGAGAATCCCTTTGGTTTAATAATAGAATGGGTTAATTCCCTCATAACTTCACTGCTTTACTTCATTTTTTAAGTAACTCTCTTTTTAAGAAAAATCATTCCTAACAAAGAAAAATAAGTTGAGCCATTAAACAAAGATTTTTGTGGTTCAGTGACTTCCAAACATTCAAGACTAAACTATTGGATTATAGTTAATTGTATAAAGAGGGAGAGAGGGGCAGCCACAAACAGAAGCACGTGTAGAAGAAGATTATTCTATCATTGCTTTCTTTTAGGGACATTGAAAAGCTCTATTCAGTATAGGATATGCTCTTGAATTTGTTTCTAACTGAAATCAATCATATCGTACCTTTTTTTAAATATTATTTTTGGTTGAAGACAATGGTGTGTTTGGTATGAAAGGAAAATGATTTCCTAGAAATATTTTCTTAAGAATAAATGATTTTTTTTTACGTATTTTCTAGTATTGATAAATAAACAGATTAAAAAATATAATTTAGGTAAATACTATAACGAGGAGGGGGAGAGATTGCTGGATTAGAAGTGCAGTCAAAGATGGAGCCAAACTTGAAGCTTATAGGTTTTGGACTAGTCCTTTTTAGTTACTAGGTTCTAAACTAATAATGTGAATATTTAGTGAATTTCTTAAGACAATCACAGGACTTGAATCAAAGCTATTGGGCTCGGCCAAATCCGTAACCTGTATTATAACTCTGCTCCTGGGGGTTGGGGTGGAAGGCGTGAAGATGGGGTACAGGGAGGAGACAATTAGTGTACAATGTCACTTATTGAACTTGTTTTCCCTATTTATCTACTAGGCAGGCATTTTTAAAATTTTTAAGAAACTCATTTTTGTAAAAAAGAAAAATTGTTCAAATATTTTAATCAACCAAATATGAGAAAATAAAAAAATATTTTCTGTTATCAAACACACCTTAAAGAAAAAGAGAAAAAGATATATTTTTTCATGCAAACTCTAATAATCTCTTTTATTTAGTCCAAGACACTCCATGAAATATATATCATGGTTAATGTTAGGAGTTTCAAGTGTGGGTCCTTCTGGCCCAGCCCCAATCAGAAAATGACGTCCTATTAATGTTCTTTAGTGAGGGTCCCTCGTATATTAATTTAAGGTTTTGTCATTTATGATAAATGCTATGTCCAAAATTAATAATCAACACATGCTAAACCTATTACACCAAAAACGTCATGGAGAACGACCTCAGATAATAACATTCAGTTTCATCCTTTAATATGTTTTCATTTTTGTTGAGAAAAAATAGAAAATGGAACTGAAATTATTCCAAGAAAAATCCTTCGTTTTTTATTACTTAATCTACATTAAATAACATTATCTGGTAAGAGAAGACTTCTAGAAACTTCATTTAAACTATAAGAAAGGAAGGGATCTTAATTAATGTGCATAATAAGACTTGTTACTTGTCTATTTATCTTATTATAGTAAATTAGTCATCATTTATATATATATATATATATATAATGCGCATAATAAGACTTGTTACTTGTCTATTTATCTTAGTATAGTAAATTAGTCATCATTTATCTATATATATATATTATTGTTATCAATATGTATAGGGTCAGACTTGTATATACTGACAGTTTAGGCTTGCCATAAAGTAAAGCCTTTAGCGAGGGAAAATGTGATTGCTAAAAGTCATTATGATAAAAAAAAAAAATTGGTCGTCACCGATTGCCGTTAAAAAGTACTATATGTTTGAATTGCAACTCAGTCGTTAAAAACCCTTTGGCAATAGCAAAAATTTTAGTCATTATACCTTCTTTTAGCAGTCGATTTTTTCCTTCGCTAATTATCTGTTCGATCGCTAAAAACATAAATAATAGCAATTAATTCAGTATCTTTTACTACATTTATGATGACCGGATTTATGCTTCTTATCTAAGAAGTACTTAAAAGCCTAATTTCTTCGTGTAACTATCAGCATCAGGGCCGTCTCAAACATTTTGGAGACCCTATTTCACTTTACTTTGATTGGGCTAAGACCTGCGAATTATGAGCCTTTATAGTAAATGTTAAATATAGGTTGTATACACGTGATATACACTTAATGTATATCATGTGTTTTGTATATATTATCTCGGATTAGTGCTCCACGGTTGTGTACTGTGATTAGGTAATACAATTATGGTAAGTGTACAATACTATTTAAATTATGACTAATACTACTTAATAAAAAATGAAAAAATGGGCCCCTTAAAAATTTCGCTTTCCGGGGACCCTGTGCAGTAGCACAGCTCGCACGGACCCAAAGACGACCTTGATCAGCATTATAATTAAATGTAACTAGATAAAACTAATCATCTAAAAATAAGAAAAACAACTTTTATACTAGGTTAAATTAAACGAATAACTTAAATATTGTGGGCAAAAATAAGTTAAACTTTAAATACATTTTGAGTGAACTAACTCGGAAAATATAGAGTGAGAGAGATCAAGAATTTATGAAGAATGATTTAAATTAAAATGTTTGGACAATTATATCGGAACAAAATACACATAATGCTGGGTTTCCTAATCTGGAATATAGTCAACGAGGTTTGAAGAAACCGCGTCATACGTATATAGCAAGTCCATGTGGAAGTCAGAGAGCAAAAGGAATGAGTATGGGCCTATGCCATGTTGGATCCTACTTGGACATCCCACATGGCATGTTACTGCTTCTTAGATTCACAATAAAATATATATATATATATATATATATATATATATATATATATATATATATATATATTAACAAAAGAAATAGGTCAAATTAAACATCACTATATAGGGGGTCATTTGATTCAAGAGATTATGTGGGTTATCCTGGTATAAATTTTGGAATTAAATTTATTTCGTATTTGGTTAGAGATATTAGCTAATATCGGTATTTTTATACCAAGAACTCGATATAACTTATTCCATAAATAAGATGCATAGATAGGTTATCCAAATTATAATGCTGGTTATAACAAGAATTATAATCCTAGAACGTCTTGGTTTGAACTAAATGGGTCCTACCTAGACCTAGCCAACTCTCCATATGGTCATATATGTATCTAAATAAACTTCACATTTGTTTTGTTTGTATTTTGATGTTTATTATTGGAACAAATTGTTCAACATAGATCAATCTTGTTGATTCTTGATTGTTTAGGAATGAGGATCCGTCATGAAAAGATCATAACTTTCATAAAAAAGTTGGCCGTTTGTTCTGTTTATTAATATTGATTTTTTGTCCAGTTATGTTATGTATAATTAAGTTTTATTTCTCGTAATGTATATGAGTTAAGATGGAATAATTCTAGTGGATCTACCTGTTGTCGTTTTTATTATAGACAAGCATAAATAAAAAGAATGTGACTAGTAGTTTTGTTCCAAAAATCAAAGTCCTTCTAATAGCACGATCAGTATAGTTCTAGATTTTTGGTTTGTGATAATTGCTTAAGCAAATAGTTTAGCTGATTTTATCGAATGAAATGCAACTAATTAGGTTTATACTAATTATACATTCTTTAATTTGGATCATGCAATAATAATACCAATTATCCCCTTGGATAGAGTAACTTTACTGCATATCATACATTCACATGCAAGAAGGAATAGTTTTTTCTTTTTTGGTAGTAACTGTGAAATTACCGTTGTTATCAAGAAGGAATAGTTGCTTGTTAGATAATCCCTGAACAAGTAGAAATAAGGCTATAATATATAAGTTTTGAAATATAAAATCTTACTACTATACATACATCTCATCACGATTAAGTAATAAGTCACGACTCAAGCTCATGATTCGTATTATCCGCTATGACCCAATAGACCTCACAGATTTTTCTCTTAGGTCACACCATCATCGAGCTTAAAAGCATGTGTGTCATGTAAACTAGTGGTATGCCTTATAAAACTATTCATTTTCCTATCCAATTTTAATGTAAGATTCGCCTAAGTCATGTGCACCCCTTCTTTGGGACCTTATTGGCCTAGAAGTCTGTCAGGCCGTGACCCGCCCTTGGTCATGCGCGTCACAACTTATCCATAATGTAAAGAATAGATCTTTGGCCTAATTCAACCCCAAAAGCTAGCTTGTAGGGTGAGGATTGTCCAAGTCCATATAAGGAGTTCATGCTCTCATTCCATATCTTATGTGAGACTCTAAACACTCCTCCGCACTGCCATACCTTGTTAACTAGAGCGTGGATAATATAATTTGTGGGCCCAACATCAGTGAATAAGGAATTGAAATTGGCATGGCTCTAATACCATGTAAAGAATGGATCTTGGGCCTAACTCAATCTCTAAAGCTAGCTTTTCAATTTTCATGTCCACATACGTTATCACAAAATGGGAAAGCCGAGAGAAAAATCCGTACCATTAATAATATTGTTCGTACATTACTAGCCTATGCATCATTATCACCTTCATTTTGGCATCATGCATTACAAATGACAACTTACCTTCTTAACATACTCCCTAGCAATGGATTAACATACCAATCCACACTCAAAGTTCTTTATCAAAAAAGACCCTTCGTGTTCTTATCTTAGGGTGTTTGAGTGTTTATGTTATCCTCTATTCCCCTCCACTACCATTAACAAACTTCAAGCCCGCTCTACCGTTTGTATATTTTTAGGTTACCCATCTAATCATCGTGGCTACAAATATTATGATTTATCCTCTAATAAAATCATCATTAGTCGCTATGTCATTTTTTATGAATCCCAATTTCTGTTTGCTAAGTTGCATATTCCGCGTCCAAGTCTTATGAATTTTGGATGATGGGCTATCACCGTATGTGGTTCACCATTTGGTCCACCCCACACCTCGGAACCTGGACCAACATGCACAGTCATGCCCACTACATGCTGGCCCAACACTCTCTCGTCCACATTTTCTGCTAGTAGGCCTACTGCCTGCTGGCCCAAATAATTGTAGCCACCAGCCAGCCCAAGTCCTCCCAACCCGAATCGATACCGACACCTCTACACCAACCCGGATCCAGTCCAATTCTATTCCGGGACAAAGGCCCATTACTCGTAGCCAACAAGGTATTTTTAGACCAAAACGATAATTTAATCTCAACTCTAATGGCACTAAATCACATCTACCACGTAACTCTATGTCTGCCCTTCGTGATCCGAATTGGAAAATGGTCATGGATGATGAATATAATGCTCTTATTGAAAAAAAAGATGTGTGAGTTAGTGCCACGTCCACCTGGTGTTAATGTGATTCGTTCTATGTGGAGTTTTACTCATACGGAAAAATCTTATGGTTGTTTTGAGAGGCATAAGTCACGTTTTGTATGTAATGCAAAACTCAATGTGTTGGCGTGGATTGTGGAGAAATATTTAGTCTGGTGGTCAAATCGGCAACTATTCGCACTGCTCTCAGTCTAGCTCTCTAAAAAACATGGCCCATTCATCAGCTGGTCGTGAAAATGTGTTCTTACACGACGAACTCAAGGAAACTGTATACATGAATCCGCCCTTGGGTTTAAGGGACCCCGCTCATCCTAATCACGTGTGTTTGCTGAAGAAATCCTTGTATGGGCTAAAACATGCTCCTCAGGCATGGTACAAAAGATTTGCAGATTATGTGTCTAATTCTAGCACAACATACGAGGATCCCTCCCACTATCGTAGTCTTGCGGGGGATGTTCAATATATCATGTTTACGAGGCCCGATATTACTTATACAATGTAACATGTGTGTTTATTCATGCATGATCTGAGGGAAGAACACATGCACGCTCTCAAACGCATTGTGCGCTACATTCAGGGTACTTTTGATTATGGTTTACACTTATATCCACTATCGGTATCTACTCTCATGTCGTATACAAATGTTGATTGGGGTGGATGCCCAGATACCAAGCTACTTTATCGGCTAAACGCCAGGCTACTTTGTCGAGCTCTAGCGTGGAGGCCGAATATCGAGGGGTCGTCAATATGGTGTCTGAGTCCTGTTGGTTGCGTAACCTCCTCTTAGAGCTTCATTTTTCTATTCGGAAAGATATCTTGGTCTACTACGATAATGTTAGTGCGGTATATCTATCGGGGAATCATGTACAATATTAGCGCACTAAACATATCGAGATGGATATTCACTTTGTTCGCGAAAAGGTAGCTCGTGGACAAGTACGTGTCTTGTATGTCCCTTTATGTTATCTAATTGCTGACATCTTTACTAAGGGCTTTGCCTTAGTTATGTTTGAAGATTTTAGGGTCAGTCTCAGCGTACGACAATCGCCCGCTATAACTTCAGGGGTGTGATAGAATATACACAATATATTCTTTTGATATCATTAGTGATCTTGTATATATGTAGTTATGATAGTAATCTTTTATATTAGTTAAGTGTATATTTGATTTCCGTAATTATAACCTAAGATGATTATTTAATATCATGTATATACGTCAGTTACATTAATGAAATGTGCAATTGATTATTCTCTTTCACATAAGGTTTTTGTGACATCACATCAATCATCTATGTCAATTGAATATTGTAATTCGTTTGATGGAAAGAGCAAATAGAAACAAAATAAAATAATTAAGCTGAAGATAGTAACTAAAAATAATAATCTTAGGTGTGCGAATATTCGGCATTGATACTTTCTACCGGTTGAAAAGAGGTGACAAATGTGCAAAGGGGTTTGTTCATATTCCAACAAGAGCTAATCTAATTAAAGTGGTAATATTACCTGTATTCCCATAGCAGTGGAATAACAATCCCTTTTTTTAATTAGTTCTAATTGACTAACTTTATATCGAACTAGGGATTAAAAAGATTCCAGTACATTATTTACCTAACCAAGACCCTCAAAAGTCCATAGAGGGAAGATAAGATAATTTTTTGACTAAGTAGGAGGAAAATACCATATTTTATAGAAATTCATGGACTTTGGATCCAAAGATTTGGACTTTATTTTTATAGAAGTTACAAATTTGGTAGTTACTACTTCTTGCATGGTGAAATCTTGACGTGGGATGGTGACATGTCTTAAAATAAATTATAAAAAAACTAAATAATTTCATTATCCTCAAGAAAAGAAAGTTAGGTGAGAAGCACGTTAATTTTTAGAGGATTTAGGCAATCTTCAGATAAAAAGACAATAATGGTTAAATTAATTATTAGTTAAAGTAGCTTTACAAAGTGCCTAACTCTGCTTAATAAAATGATTAGGTTAAGATTTGGTAACAATAATTTAATGAGTTTACAGTATTTTTTAGTTTTTACACTCTTCCAAAGTCCAAAAGGAGTTTTGACAGATAGCGTTTCAGAAATGTCACATCTCCCTAAAGTATCATATTCCAAAGATTTTTGCGTCACCAAACGGCGTTTGGAGAAGTGTGATTTTTTATTTGTTCTCGTGATTTTCTGGAGTTTCTTTGTTCCAAGACCGCATGTTGCTTAGGTGATTTTAGCATTTAAGTTTCGTACGATAGTGTAAAGAAATTTTTCGCTATGAAATTGTCTAAAAGATAGTTATAGTATTCTTCCATTTCAATTTATGTGTCATAATTTAATTAAATATAATCTATTTTAAAAAAAAAATTATAATCTTAAATTAAAAATGTGTATAATGTATAAAATGTCATTTAATTTTGTGATTATAAACTTATCATGTAGAATTTTTGAATGATCAATACTTATCATGTAGAATATTTAAATTCTTCTTAGGAGAGAACAAAAAAGACACTTAAAATGAGATGGAGAGAGCATCATATATGTAACACTTTTTTTGATCAATTATTGATTAATTTTTGTTTTAATCCCTTAAATAATGAAAGTTAAACCCATTAAATCTTCAATTAATTGAGTTGTATATTTTATGCTTTTCTTGTGGATGTTAACAAATTTATCATACCTATTAAATATTTAATCACTTAATTAATGATGTGTTATGTTACATTTGTAATATTATTTTATATTTTGATAGTAATATAGTTATATAAATTATCAAATACTTTCTTCGTTCATTTTTTACTTGTTCAGTTTGTAGTTTGCACATCCTTTAAAAATAATAATTAATATAAATATTTTATCACAATATTCATAAAAATTAATGTTTAATCTTAAGTCTTGAAAAATAATTTGGGGAATAAAATGCTAAGGCTAAAACATAAAAGAAAATATATTTTTCTCTTGATATACCAAAAGTGACAAATAAAAGTGAAAATATATTTTTTGTATAATAAATAAGTGAAAGTGAACATAGGGAATACAACATATTTTGTACATGAATAAATAAAAAAAACATATTTTAATTAATTAAAAGTTAAAATATATACTGAATCATATATGGTAAAGACCAAAAGCGTAAATTACCAATAATTGTTGGCTAAAATGCGATATCTTAATTTTATTTCATCTTTTTTGCCCCCCTATTATATTCTGTTTTCCACTGTCAAGTCTTGTAAATACTGCTGTTTTTGGAAAGGTACAATATCACACAAGACAGTTGCAGAGAAGCTGTGCGTGTCTAAGTTACTTGTCCGAGATGGTTAGAGATTGTACTTTAATTAAAGGTTGAAAAGGGATTAAGAAATGTAAATTATTCATTCGACTAATAATTTTAGATTGCTTATTGACTTTGCATTGCACAGCATTCAATTTTCTTCCACACTTTTTCTCAGTAGTCAATTAAGCACTATCTAAATACTCTTTGCATGTTAGTTTTTGATAAGTTCCTTTTGGACTGTCATGATTACTAAAAGAATTTTCGAAATTAAGAGTCGAATTAATTATTTAGTAGGTAACATGTCGAAATACGAGCTGACTTTTGGTGCATAGAAGCATAAAATATATGATTTTTGTATGAAATAATAAAATATTTCAGACTTCTTTTAGAAATTTATTAAATAAAACTATTTAATAATTTTCATTAAGAAATGCTTTTCTTTTTTACCTCAACTTCAAATACAAAATATTTTTCAACTTCAACTTATTATTGTCCAAATGGGAACTAAAGGAGTTCTTCATATTTGAAAAAGTTTCACGAGCAACAAATACAACTAGAGTTCATAATTCATTAGTAAAATTAACTATTTAAATTTGTGATGAATATAAAAAATTTAAATATAAATTCTTTTAAAGAATGAAACTCATAAAAAAGTTATGAATGATATTGACAAAGTCACTACACTAGGGAAAATAAAATGAGATGGAAGAAGTATTAATTTCTAAAAAACAATTTAAACTATTTAAGCTATAATTGATTTGTCTATAAATTACTAAAGCCAGAAGTCATTTGTCGGCCTGAATGATTATTCACAACTATTTATTCACCATATAAATTTCCTCGTAACTGCTGATGGAAAACTCAATTATAGTTAGCTACTTGGCTTAATTATTTTGCCACAGAATACCACAAATTAAACAAATTGAGCTGCTATTTCCTCGAGACTGAAAATAAACCATGCACGTTCCAATCCATTAACACGTCTGGAGCAGTTGCATTGTTGCAAATAAAAATAGCAGCATTTTTTTTGGATATACAACTTCTCGGCTTACGTCATATTATTTCTGAAGATAGTAATCTCGGTCCCTCAGCACTACAATCAGTAAATCGCGGGATGTGTCTGAATGACCAGGATTTGAGAACAAAGCAACTGATATCACTTACAAGATTTTACCCCAGAAAAGAGCAAATTGCTCCCACCAGGGTTCGAACCCACGCTGCAGGCCTCCAACAGGATTTTAAGTTCTCCTCCTTTGCTATCCATCTATGCCCCGGTGACATAAAAATAGCAGCATTAATCTAGCCTTTGTTCCAACACTAAACAATTTGTAGTTAACAAAAAATCTAATTTGAGATGTTTAATTTGATATATTTATTTCTCCTATTTTTTTAGATATTTGCTTTTTGAAAAATATTTAAAATTTTGATTCCCGTTATTATTTGTGGTGTCTTGTATTTCGATTCACATATAATTTTGTGGTAGTTCATATTGTTCTCTTTTCTAGAATGATTGTAATCTCTATTTAGCATTTCATAGTTTCGTCTATGATTATTTCCTTTTACTCTTTGCTTTGGCCGGTTTGCTTTTCTTTGAGCCGAGGATTTATCGGAAACAACTTCTCTACCTCCATGATTCTGCATACACTTTAACCTCTCCAGATCTCACTTTGTGGGACTACATTGGGTATGTTGTTGTTGTTGTATTTGCTTTTTGTAAAAATTGGTATGATCGAACATGAGTAACAACAACAACATCATACCAAGTATAATCCCATAAGTAGGGTCTTGAGATGATAGAGTTTACGCAGATCTTATCCCTATATATCTTGGAGGTAGAGAGTGTTTTCGAGAGACCATCTGTTCAAGAGATGATCGAACATGAATGAATCCAATATTTAAAATATGAGTTCAACTTTTTAAATTTTTAACATTGAATCTATTGTATTTTTGAATTATGAATTTATATATACTATTTATCAGAATTTTAGTGAGGGTTTTACATAAATTTTATGTTCCAGCATCAAAAATAGATTCATTTGAAATTTTGAATACAACATCGAAACGTTGCATCCGCTTCTGTGCCCGAGCCTAGGAACAGGAAAAATACAGTAGGTGAAATGTGTATAGTTTAGAGTTGGAAATATTTATTTCTTGGCCAAAGCTAAAGGAAGAAAAATATTTTCATCAAAATTTAGATACTTCTTTTTGTGCTTATATTTCTAAATAATTACTACTCCCTCTGTCTCAATTTATGTGGCACAATTTATTTTTTATTTTGTTCCAAAAAAGAATGTCAACTTTTTATATTTAGAAATAATTTAATTTTATGAAGTAATTTGCAGTTACACATTTATATAAGATTTCTTTTGGATCACATATTTTAAAAATCATCATATTTTTCTTAAACTACGTGATAAGTCAAATGTCTCCACATAAAGTGAGACGCAAGGAGTATATCTGAAGAAAAGACATAAAATTTAAGAATTTAATATTACAAACTATAGTTTTAATTTGATATATCTGGAGTAATATTTTTTAAAACTTTACTAGGTCTAGGGGCTACAAGAGAAACAAAACGGTCTGAAAAGAACTGACACTTATTTCATAGACAACATTTGCCTACTCATTAGATAGTCTCATAGTCTAGCTCTGGTTCTAATACTACTACAGCTATATAGTAAATGCTATGAATAATAAATGTTTTTTAAAGACTAATTAATGACTCAAAGATCAAGAATTTTCACACAAATGACCATACTAGTTCCCTACTATAGGCTCTCTTAGCTGTAATTTTTGTCTTTTAGTATATAAAAAACATTTAAAATTGCTTTTTCATACTTGCAGTAGCAGAACTTCCTATATAGTATATATCTACTTCCCCTACCTAAATCATAGCAAGATGCCAGTGTTGATTGGGATAATCGTGTCAGATTTTCATTTTTAAAAGAGTTTTTAGATTTTTTTGGTAGGTTTCAATAATTTTGACATGATAGGTAACAATTGCATTATGATTTTTAATTTTCAGGCTTGTTTGTAACTTCTTTTAGTACTAATACTTTATGCTCTCTTCTGTTACATAATTTAAGTTCATATCGAACTCTTTATACTATAATAATACTGTGAAATGTTGACAACTCAAAAAAATTGTACATTTGCAACATCTTTTTTTATTTATTTCTCACTGGCCATCTGATATCCGCATTACAGCTCGACTAAATTCGATTCGCACTTGCAAGTCCCATTTTGCGGAGCAACACACTCTCTAACCGGGGACTCAAATATGAGACATCTGATAAAGAAGAAAGAATATTTGTCACTCCACCACAACCCTTGTTAATACATTTGAAGCTTCTTAAAACATCTTCAAAATATTTTGCAACTTACTTCTATAAAATATTTTGTAACTTTTTAAAATATAACAACATACCCAGTGTAATCAAGAGGTGGCCAATGGGACGGGCTCGGGACCATCGGGCCGGATTTGGCGGGATCGGGTTGGGGTGGGACGGGGGAAGGGGTGGGATCGGGTCGGGATTGGGGCGTTTTTTTTTTGACACTTAATTTTAAAAATAACATATATATAAAAAACTCAATAATTAAACAAGACAAAATAGTGTAATAAAAACATCCCAAGATTATTTTTGTGTCTCTTATATTATTTAATAGACATATGATTTTTTTTTGTAATACAAATACAATTGTCAAAATTGCAACTTTGTGGTGTTGTTCAAAAGTTGCAAATTACATCGTAAAATTGCAATTAAAAAAATTACATTTTGAAAAAAACATGTTCTAGTTTCTTGATAATTTCCTGTGGTTCTTCGGTTAGAATTGATATTTGTTGGTCAAATTGCTCCACGTCGCTTCCACCACATTCGGATAAGATTTCGTTGTAGTTTTCATCTTCTTCGTTGATCTCCAGTTGACCGCACCTTCTCCGCTACACTCGTATCCAATCTCTGAATAATACTACAATCT
Organism: Anisodus tanguticus; assembly: GCA_034509755.1. Taxonomy (NCBI): domain Eukaryota; kingdom Viridiplantae; phylum Streptophyta; class Magnoliopsida; order Solanales; family Solanaceae; genus Anisodus; species Anisodus tanguticus. The sequence continues at coordinate 8,263,568 of CM067553.1, read as the reverse complement.
CCAAGCTGTCTCCGGCTGATTAGTGTATGTGCTCTCCTATTTGATATCTGTTGGCAGAAAAAGCGCTTTCAGACGCCGTTGATGACGCTTAAATGTTCAAAACATCTTGGGCCATCATTGAAAGTGTCGGAAAGGTCTTCTCATTCCCCCTCCAGTATTTCAGCAAGTCTTCACGTCCTTCTTCATTGAGAACTGCTTGGTACGGTACAGAACCCTGCAAAACAAAAATATCAAACTCGATATTTGGTTAGTAGCAGTACGGCGACACATTCTATTTCTGAGGCTTTCAATAATAGCCGCAGAAACAACATGTCTTTTGTGAGGTTGTGTTGAATAACAAGAAGATGGTATGGAAGCCGGTAGGTTACTAGCACTTTCTTGTTGGTAAAACCTATATATTTTTTTGCATTCGTCTTCTACGCTAGACAACACTTCTTCTTTAGTTTGTTCAATATGTGGTGGGTGATATGGATTTTTGGTACTTGGAGGTGGTAGTAATTCTATACAATCGTAAATAGTTTCAATAAGTGATTTAGTACCGTCTATTTTAAAAGTCGGATTTAATACAGCACTAATAATATAAATAGTGGGAATAGGAATAAAATATTTTTTTATTTTGATAAACATTTTTTTAATAGGTATTTTATAAGCTGGTTTTTTTCTCTCCATATATTCACTAAGTAATAAAAATATTAGAGCTATATAAAACAACATAGTTGAAATAGTAGGATAATATATACCGAAAAATACTTTTGTTGCTTGAAAAAATTTCTCTAAAAATACAATAAGTTCAGAATTTTTCCCCCAATCGCTATCTACAACCAAATCAGCTGGATTTTGATTATGAGAGTTAAAAATAAAGTTATAGATTTTCTATAGTCATAAGCAATGAGTAGTTGCTCGTATAAAGAATTCCACCTAGTGGGTACTTCTTCTGGAATTTGTCTATAAGGTAGTTGGCAATCGTGACAAGTTTTTTTATATTCTTTTTTTCATTGTATTCTATTATTTTTTAAAATAAAGTTTATAGCAAATTGCATTTTACTAATAATGTCTTCCAAAAGTGATAGACCATCCTTTACAATTAAGTTATATATATGGCACACACATTTTATATGAAAATGATTTGGAAAAGACGGAGTTAAACTATTTTTTTTAAATTATAATATCGTAATTGTTAATAGAAGCGTTATCTAATGTAATAGTCATAATTTTATCAATTATTCCGTAATAATCGCACACTTGATAAATATTTTCTGCAATAAAAGTATCAGTGTGCCTATCATCTATATATCTATATGCTAAGATACGTTTTTTCATAGACTATTTATAATCTATCCAATGACAGATTACCGTTAAATAATCATGGCCGTTAGTACTACGGCCTATATCAGAAGTGATAGCCACTTTGCCATTAAAATGATATAATGAATAACGTAAAGACCGTTGATATTCATGTGCAAATTTAAATACATCTCTCTTAACAGTTGATCTAGGAAAACCGTTAAAAGCAGAATTATACATATCTCTAATGTAATAAATAAAACCGGGAGATGAAGAAAATGAAAGAGGCAAACCCTCCACAACAACTAATTTTGTTATTGATTCCCTATCTCTATGGTTATCGTATTTAGGGCCTACAATTCCCCCCGTCATAGGGTTAATTTGACCATGTACTTGGTCCAGGACATTATGTGAACCTTGTCTAGATGGAGCGGACGTTTGCGCACCCGATTTTGAAGCTTCGTATTGGGCATACCTAACTGGATGAGCCCTTGTTACGTGTCTCATTAAACCCTCTGTCCCACCTTGACATTTTCCAGTTTTAAATTTTAAAACATCTTTACAAATTTTACATCTAGCTGCTTGATTCTCTACGTCCCTATCAAAAAATGTCCATGCATCTGATTTTAATGTTCGTTTTGCTGGACCTCGTCTCATACTAGGGGCGATAGGAGGCATTTCAGTTGAAGGTTCACTAGTGGGTGTGTTGTCATCTACATTAGTGGGTGTATCATCTAAATTATCGTCTTCTTGAATTTCAGAAAATAGCTTCTCGTCTAAATCTAATGGTATTGTAGGAAAATGTTCAGTATCAACAAAACCATCCTGTGTGGGAATATGATTCTGTCTAGAAATAGGACTCTTGTCCTTGTTTCCCCTACTAGAAGAAGCATGACCCCTATCCGTAAGCATACGTTTAAATCCTTCCATTATAAATTTATAGTTTTAATAATAAATAATTAAAGTAACTGAAATTAAGTGCGCTAAATAAAATAAATAGACAATAATAGTTTAATGAAGGAATGAATGTACCAAACGCCGACGTAATGTCGACGTGTAATCGAGAGGTTGAAAATTGAAACTTTGCTTGATGGAAGATCCTCAAGCTAGTTGCCAACTTTACTCCTAAATGAATAAATAAAATTGAATATTTAGTAGACAATGTAGAATTGTAGAGAGATAGATTAAGAGATTAGAGAGATTGTAGGAAGATTTGTGAGAAAGATGAAGAGAAAATAAGGTATTTATAGTTGAAAAATTGGGTTAAAGTGTAAATATAATAACTTATCGGTTAAAAATAAATATTAAGGGGTGGGGGGTTGGGGGAGGGGGGAGGCCAAAAATGGTCATTGCACAACGGTCAAAATGTAAAATGACCGTTGGTGCAACGGTAATTTTTGCAAAAGGAAGGTTTCCGGCGGGATCGGGGTGGGACCGAGATCGGGTCTGGACTGGCGGGCATGGGGTGGGCCGGGACGGGTCGAGACCATGTCCCGTCCCGGATCGAGTCCCGATACTGCGAATCTTTTATTTTTTTTAAATAGTCGGGTTCGGGGTGGTGTCGGGTGGGACCGGACCGGGCCGATCCGGCCCACTGGCCAGCCATTGTGTAATCTCAAAAAGTGGAATATGGGAAACTTTTTAAAATATCTTCAAAATATTTTGCAAAAAAAAGAGCAAATCTCTTGGAGTTTTTATAACTCGATTTGTACAATCTTATGAAATTTTGGAATTCCTTTTTATAAATCTATACAAATTTGGTTTAAAATTTGAAAAAGATACAGCAATATTATTATTTTTTTGATAGTTCATGATACTCCAATATTCAAATTTATAAATGAAGAACTCTTTTATCCATTTTTAAAAAATCCATAAAGGACAGTTGCCTGTTCATTGGCAAAGTGAATATCAGAAGCTGAGATCATTATTCCAAAAGAAGTCGAGCTACATGATGATTGATGGAATAGTGTCCAATCCATACAAAAAGGTACTAGAAAATTGTTTGATTTTATGAATGAGATTCCATTGTACTTAGATCAATGTGACATCACAAGATATCATTCATGGACAAGCATCTTAATAAAACTCATCTAAAATCACTAGTGATTATTGTGTTAATAAAATTTCACTCACATCAAATGAATTAGCAGTTGATAACAACTTTCCATTTTAACAAGCATGTGTTATTTCTTGATTGATGTTTTTGCCTAATATGTTGATCTATCTCTATGAATTTGTTTCTACACGAAAAAGGAAACAATTAAATGGCATTAAGAAATATATTTGGTTAACTATGATCAAGAGATATTTTAATCAAACAAAATCTTATCCATTAAATTCTAATTGTGTTTAGAACATCTACATAATCCACCTAGGTAAGTGAAGAGAAGATAATAGGAGGAGTCTAATCCAAGTTAAGCATAGCTTGAAACAATAAGAATGCACTATTATACTATTTGAAATCTCAAATTTACTTCTCATCACTGTTTTGTACATTTATACTCTTGTAGATAACAAATCATTTTATATTTATCTTTTTCATTAACAACGTTCCAACATATAGGTGGAATCCACCTGTCCAAATATTTTGGGGAAAGTATAAATTTACCCCATCGACTATAGGGGGCAAATTCAACCCTTATTGTTAAGAAATTTCGAGATATAAGGTAACATAATTCGAAGTGTCCCGATGTTACCTTTACATAACTTTATACTCCCTTTGATAAGAAAAGTTTTATGAATTCTGAAGTCTTAATTAAAGATGTTTGTGATGTATCAAATTCCTTGTGAACCTTATGGAACATGACGCGTGAGATGAGATTCAAAGAGTTACTAAATGCAAATGAAGGTAAGATATATAAATTGAAACATACATAATATAAAAAAAATATGTGTTAAATTAATTTCATAGCATATAGGAGTAATAGTCCTGTCATAAATGTGAAATCAAGAATATCATGTGTTTAATCATATCAACCTCTTAATCATGATGTTATTAAAATAAATCAAGTCCTCTTGGAAGAAACCGTTGACCTTAGGATCCAAAATAATAGTAGTAGTAATAAAAAAAAAGATAAGAGCCAGACTTCCAATTCTGTTTTCACCACACTTCTTTAATGCAAATATTACTACAGTATTTATTTTCAAATCTAGATGCCAAAAACCAACCAAGCACAAGGTAATTTTCTCCTCAAAAAATGATTTTACCATATCCCAAGGAATATACTCGTATATATATATTCATAGTTCATACAACAAGACTACTCAAAACTCCCCCATATGACACCAGACACAGAGTGCAATAGAGCAAAGAAACAGATCTCAAGCACTTTATAGATGCAGCTATCTTTTTGTGTCTAATAGGAGCAAAATTGAACTCATCACAGAAGAAAAAAGGCTCTGACTATAATTCTGAGCTGGGATTTCTATATCTTCAATTCCTCTTCTAGTTTCTTGTCTTCTCTCTATCCTTTTCATTTGCCTTCCTCAATCGAATCTTCTTCTTATTCTTCTTACCATTTTGTCTTCTCCGTCAACTTCTTCAGATCCATTATATATTAGTACTATAGTTTCTTGAATCTTGAATTTTTGGGAACATTTTTTTGAGATATGGGGACAGGTTGGAGGAGAGCATTTTGCACAACAATCCCAAGAGATAGAGAACCACAGTTTGAGGATAAACATGCACAAGATTCACAACAACAACAACAAGAAGTTAACAATGGTGGACAACAACAAATCCCAAGCCCAAGTCCTAGTCCAAGAAGTTATGCAAAGCTTGGTTTTTTATCTAGTAGTAATCCCTCTACTCCTCGTTTGCGTTGTAAAACCAATAATAAAGCTTCTTCCAATGACATTAACAGTCTGATTAGTCCTAAACTCCATTGCAAAACTACCCCAAAATCCAACACTAAAAGCCCAAAAACTTTTCTTGGTTCTAATACATCTTCTCCAAGATCTCCCTTTTCCATCCTCAAGAACACCCTCCGTCTCTCCAAAGTAAGAATCTTTTTTGTGCTTTTATATACCATTTCTCTGTTATGTTGTATATTATATGTATATTTTGTGTATACAATGTGTATGTTTATACTTAGCAACTCCCGTTTGGACATAGATTTTGAAGTTAAAACTTAAAACTTGAAAATTTAAGTTTTTGAAGTTGTGATTTTTGGAACTTAAAGTTGCGTTTGAACATGCATCTTACTGGAAAAAGTTTGAATTTTTGTTAGTGGACGTGAAATTTCTCCCAAAAAGAGCCAATTTTTGGAACTTGAAAATATTTTGAAAATATATTTTCAAAATTTGATCACATTTCATAGCCAAACAGGTATTTGATCCAAAATCTATGCCCAAACGCTAACTTAATATACAAAACCTATACATTTGCTGGTTATTATTCTTTTAAGCGGTCCAAAAATATAATCATCCCTATTTTCCCCCTCAAGTCTTGGTTAAAAATCTAATCTTTGTGTTTTTATTATTTGCAGCACAGCTGTGGAGTATGTACACAAAGTGTAAAATCAGGTCAAGGAATGGCTATATACACAGCAGAATGTTCACATACTTTCCATTTCCCTTGCATTGCTTCACATGTTAGAAAAAATAGCACTTTAGTTTGCCCTGTTTGTAACTCCACTTGGAAAGATGTACCCCTTTTGGCCATTCACAGACTTCAACAACAAGATTCACAAATAACTCACCAAAATCAAGAACAAGAATCATATCCCAATACACCCAACAACAAAAAACAACAAACTTTATTACCAAATGTGAAAACTTACTATAATGATGATGAGCCCCTTATGACTAAATTTGTTCCAATACCCGAAGATGAGGAAGAAGAAGAAGTTGAAGAATTTCGCGGGTTTTTCGTTAACCCGATTTCAAGTGACCAAGCATTTACCAACCATAGAGACAATAATAGAATTATTGAAGTCAGCTTAATGCCCGAAGCCGCCATTATATCCGTCGGAAAAACCCACGAAACATACGCCGTCGTTTTGAAGATCAAAGCTCCACCACCACCACCACCACCTCCGCCATCACTTCCAAAAACCGGATCGGGTCAGTTTCTTGACCCGACCCGGAGAGCCCCGATTGATTTGGTTACGGTGTTGGATGTGAGTGGTAGTATGAGTGGAGCGAAGATACAAATGTTGAAGCGAGCGATGAGATTGGTTATTTCGTCGCTCGGCTCGGTTGATCGGCTTTCGATTGTGGCTTTTTCGGCTACACCGACAAGGTTGCTTGCTTTAAGAAGGATGACTCCACAAGGACAACGATCGGCTCGGCGTATAATCGATCGGCTTGTTGTTAGCCAAGGGACGTGTGTTGGTGAAGCTTTGAGGAAAGCACAAAAGGTGCTCGAGGAAAGGCGTGAGAGAAACCCAGTTGCTAGCATTATGCTCTTATCTGACGGTCAAGATGAAAAGATCCAGGGAAGTAATACTGATAATGCTCATAATCGACTGTCAGAATCACCTCGTGTGTCTTCGACCCGGTTCGGTCATATCGAAATTCCGGTTCATTCATCTGGATTTGGAAAAAAAGCCGGCTACAGTCATGAACCGGCTGAGGATGCTTTCTCGAAATGCGTTGGCGGTTTATTGAGTGTGGTTATTCAAGATCTAAAAATCCAGCTGGATTTCTCATCCGGTTCGGACCCGGCTGAGGTGGCAGCAGTTTATTCGTACAACGGTCGGCCAGCTGTACTCGGCTCGAGTTGTGTTCGGCTCGGCGATTTATACGCCGAGGAGGAAAGAGAGTTATTATTAGAAGTGAAAGTCCCAATAATGACTAACGGCTCGTCACACCATGTGTTATCCGTTAGATGTTGTTACAAGGACCCTGTGACTCAAGAAGCAATTTACGGAAGGGAACATTCTTTGCTGGTTCCGAGACCTCAAGCCGTTCGATCGTCAATCCCGAAAATCGAACGGCTGAGGAATCTGTTTATAACTACTAGGGCGATCGCGGAGTCTAGGAGATTAATTGATCATAATGAGTTATCTAGCTCAATGCACTTATTGTCATCGGCTCGAGCATTGTTGATACAATCAGGGTCGGCTTTTGTGGACGAGTATGTTAGAGTGTTGGAAGCCGAGCTGACGGAAGTGCAATGGAGGAAACAATATCAACAGCAGATAGAGCAGCAAAAAGTTATCCAACGGCAGAGATCGAACGAGAGAGAAATGAATTTATTCCTCGATGAAAATGGCGAGCCGCTAACGCCTACATCGGCTTGGAGAGCAGCTGAGAAGTTAGCTAAAGTGGCTTTGATGAAGAAGTCGATGAATAGAGTCAGTGATTTGCACGGCTTCGAAAATGCTAGATTTTAAAATTATTTTTCCCTCTTTTATTTTGTAATAATTTGGATAGGTTTTAAAGGAAGGCAACGACTGGGGTAGCGGCCCATGGGCCATGCATATAACAGTGACTGTTGATACCGGACGGTCCGGCCCTCTCTGCAGTGTGTAGGATTGATTGATTACTGGGCCATAGGGTTTTTTCTAGTACTCTTTAGTTATTTATTGGTACTGAAACTTGAAAGAGATTGCTTTTGCCTTTTGTATTTAAAGGACAATGTAAATGCAATTCTCATGCTTAAAACTAATGATGAATACAATTTGAGAGGTTTTTTTATTGCACTTTTGGTGTGGCAACTATGGATTTATATTTCAATCGTCAAGTGTAAACTTTTAGGAGGTAAGTTTAGACTCTACTTCAAAGATTAGGTTAAGGTTTCATTAGCCTACAATTTTCGATATTTAAATTGTAAACCACCAAGTTTCTCGTATATATTAATTTATTAGGTATTTGGTGACTTTTAAGGATGGTATCATATAAAATAATTTTAGGGGCACACAGTTCCACATCTTGAAATGGCATCTCATAACTCATATCAAAGTCATTTTTGCTAAACATGTGATGAACATGAAGGACCTATGAACTTAGTTTAAATAGTATTAAACTAATGATTATAGCTATCACCAACTCTCTTACATTATTTTCTGAATGCTAGTCATAATTAAGGGCACTCTTTGATCCTTATTGAACAAGAATTAAACATGAGGAGGTGATAATGAGTTAAAAGTATTTGTAAATCCAATGGTTAATTGTGTCCATTTAACTTAATCCAATCGCAATAATTGAATATTCAAGGAATTCAATTAAAAATGTACCCAAATAAAAGGGAATTCAAATAAAAACCTAAGGTAAACGTACCTCTAGTAGTAGGTGTATTACAATAACTTTAAGGAATAATATGTGGAACAAAATACTTGTAATCTTGAACAACTAGGCAAGATGGTACACTTGCACAAAAAGATAAAATGTCAGTGAGTTTTAACCCCACCAGAGCATACCAAAATTTTCCTATGGATCACTGCTGTCCAAGCACTGTACCAAAAATTGACTCATCTTCTGCAAATTCCAGGACACATTTAGGACCCTAAGCAAAATGTCCAAAGAAGATAAATGACCTAAAATCTCAAAGTTCTATCATACCACAATTTTACCTAAGGTTTCACCAATAATTGGTACATGATACAAACAATGACGATGGATAAATCAAAAGAGCCTGTGTAATATACGGCTCATTGGCAAATGCATTCATGTGATTTATTTGGGACCACACACTTCATTAGTTTTCACACAAGACCATGCAAGTTGAAGGATGGAAGCCCTAACACCAACCTCCACCCCGACCCCATGGGTGGAGCCTCAGCCACATGTTCGAAGGGGTTCAATTGACCCTTTAACGAAAAACCAACTCCGCAAACAGAGTAAAAATGTTTTTTTTATGTCAATTACATTAATTGTTGAATTTTCTCGACGTAAGTGAATCTTCTAGTGCAGCTTCAAACGTGATTCAAACATGGCCTGAGGTTACATGTTTGAAACTCAGGTGTAGCATTCTTTCATTTTCTTAATTCCTTAATGAGAATTCTTGGCTCCGCCATTACTTAATGCCCCCGACTCCAAAACTTCTCCGTAGCCCTGACCTCCCTCTACTTAGAATGGATAGAAACAGCTCCAACTCTAGCATATATAACCGAGTGACATATTTGTTTTTCTAGCAAATAGGGCATAGAGCAATAAATGTAAAAGTTTTCCATGATACAATGTTAACTGTCTAATCTTGTCAACATTTCATTTGATCCTTCACGCACATGAAGCCTTAAAAGATGAAGATTTTTCTATGCTCCATTTTTGCACAAAAGTAGGATTAAATAGATAACACATTGTTTTTTCTCATTTTTATGGCATTAACTTTCAATTCTCACATGTTTCACAAATGTTCAGGTCTAATTACTGAAGCTTTTGACATATACATAAAGTTGCAGATATCTTTATGGCCATCTGCACTTGCTTGTGGGTAAATGCTCTAAATGCTTGTGGGGCTAACTGGGATCTATTCATTTAATGTCCATGAACTTGAAAGAGCAAGAAGCATGAATGCATGATACACATAACACAAGTATTCCCTAACTAGACTACAAAGATAAGGGTTGATATTATACGAACCAAGAAAGGACATAACTTAAATGAATGGACAAATTAATGTGTTGTGCAGGAAGAGTGGGGTGGGTGGGATTCATTATTGATAGACTTTGGAACTGATGATGTCTTTGAATTGTGTATTCTCTCTTTATTCATGGCTTGGCAGCTACCTTGTTTCCTCATAAATACAATTTCAGTACTTGTAAAGTCTGTTTTAGACATGAGTAATTGTAAATGTTGAACTTCAGCATCTACAATTGGTGTTATATTGAAAACTTGTTTGAAGAGTACTTTGAGTGAAATAATGGTATATATTCACACATGTTCGGTTTTTTTTTCTAAGTGAAATTCATGTAGAAGTACAATATCACTAGGAGGAGAAGATAAGGACACCTTTCTTTCTTCCGTTCCACTCTTGCTCCAATTCCAATAGGATAAATAGAGCTAGCACTTGCCCCCAATGGAATGGATCGTTTTGCCAATGAAATAAATGTGGAGCCCATTCCGAATGCTTCTGTGATCCGGAAGTTCTCGCGGAGAGAGCAACAATAGAATGAAACCGTTCAAAATGGGTATGATATCGGGCCTTGCAGGGTAAGGTCAACTGATGATACCCGACAAGACAATCGGTTATATGAGGACTCCCGTCAATCAGGCTGGCCCCCATGATCTCCCCTTGAACGATCAGACTTCCAAAATACTCTTTTCAACTTAAACTTAAGTACTCTTTTTTTCAACCTCAACCAAATACTGTCCAAATGCCTACTATACTTAGAAGATGAGAAAGTATGTTGCTTGGGCTCATAATAAAATGTGATCTTTTAATATGTTTAAGGAGTGTTCTAAACAAGTGAAGTAAAAGGTTTATAAGATATTAGTTTCGTATATAATCTGATCATTTCGTCAAAACCAGAAAAGTAAGTTTTTAATTATAGTAAGCTCCTTATTCTAATAAACTCAGTCTTTCTGCTACTTATTGAAGGAAAGTTCAAGAAAATCTATAATAACAGTATTTAGTGAATAGGTTTGATATGCGAAGCGAAGTACAGATGATCATCAACTAACAAATTTGATAAGTTCTGATTTCTTTCTTCAGGATTCTTCCCTAGTTTTGGTATACCAAAACCTAGTTGACCCTTTTATGTTTCTACCTGCTCTGCAAAATCATTAGGGTATTATCAGTTAAACGAACTACTTTTATATCTGAGGCAAATAAAGTAGACGAACCATAATCCGAGACCAAGCTGTCTCACAGAACAATATGTGAAAGAGAACAGAGCAGCATTCCAGTAATCAAAGTAAAGGGAAAATAAGTCCGAATGAAATTATTACTTCAAAGTAATAATCATAATAGTAAATGAATCAGTGAATATATATTACAAGGCTAGAACTGTTTGTGGAAGGAGTATACGGATCTCTCCCATGAATCGTTCATTACAAGGATCAAACTTCAAGTAATAATGTCTCAATAGAACAGCTACATACAAAATGTACTCTTTAAGACACAAGAGGATTCCGCAATCAGAGGTTTGCATATATCTTCGACTAAATTAAATCATGTCCTGTTTATGCACAGTAGCGCCAACAGAAAATACAATTGAGGAATTCTTCCTCTTATTCGGTCGAGGCTCTGAGAAAATTTTCAAGAAAAGAAGTTTGAGACATGCACCTTATTTTTGAGTTTGCTCCACTTTTGCTCGGATTTTCTGTTCCAATACTGATATATCTGTCTCAAGGCTGAACATCCTATTCAGAGCATGCATATTCTCAAGGGTCTCACTCAATGTACGGCTGTCACTCCCGTCACATCTTAGGTGTTGCATGGGACCATGAAGGAGCTTGTTAACTATACCACGACTAAGATCATCAACAGCCTTCTTTGTCTTCTTTGAGATATCATCACCCATTTTTGACATGCACTTTTCCAGTTCAGCAAGCCTTATTCTTTCTGCATAAGCCCTCAGTTTCTTGATGGTTGGAACAGTCTCCAGCGAATCCCTCCAAGCTTCAAATTGTTTGGATTCTTCAGAAATAATTGCTTGAGCTTCCATTGCTTTTCTAAGACGGTCCTCCTTATTAGCTGCCACAACCTCTTTTAGATCATCTACATTGTACACTCGTGCACTCTCTAGCTCATTCACACAAGCACCCACATTCCTAGGAACCGAGATGTCAATGAAAAGCCTTAAACCCTCAACACTTGGACCAACAGGTGGAAGATCCACCACATGCTCTTTCATAAACAGTGGGGTTTCTGACGCGGTGCTTGTGAAAATAACATCAGCTTCAGCAGCACAGTTAAGCATTTCATTGAGGGGCTTGTAGATTATCTCGACATCTTTCATCTCTTCACGGATGACAGAAACTCTATCCTCACTCCTGTTTACAACAACCATCTTTGTGCATCCTTTAGCTACCAAGTGCTTAATCACAAGCTTACCCATCTTGCCTGCTCCAATAACTAGCATCCTAGAAGTAGCGTGGGAGGATTCCGGAAGCTTCATCAGAGCCAATTCCACAGCAGCTGAACTAACAGAAACTGCCCCTGCTGCAATGTTTGTTTCAGTTCTAACCCTCTTTCCGACTGTGATTGCATGCTTGAATAGTCCACTAATGTTCCTTTCAAAGCCTGTAACTCCTTGACCAACCTTGACTACTTGCTTGACTTGAGCAAGGATTTGACCTTCCCCTAAGACCAAGGAGTCTAGCCCAGCTGATACTTCAAAGAGGTGCTGCGTAGCATCATTGTTATACAGTAAAAAGCGGTGCTTACAAATCTCTGTAACAGGGACTCCACTTGTCTGCAAAAGAAAAGGACAACTGCTTATCAGTTTGATGCTTATACCTGTTGCCAAGAACGCAAACTCCCTGATTGTGACAGAGAACCCTAATGTTGCAAATATAATGTAAAAACACATGCTATTATCTTTTCAAGGGGGAAATTCAGCAAGTACTATCCCCTTTTCACCAAGAAAATGACAATGGATAATTGCACTTTTCTTATTCTAATAATCATCATGCAAAAGTAAAAGATAGCAGATGATAAAGCTACAAAATCACATATAAAGTTCAAGGGAAAAGTACCTTTGACATCCATTCAGTAACTTCTTTAACGCCACGATGTTGAGAAAGAGCCACAACATAGATCTCCATCCTGTTACAGGTACTAAGAACTGCAGCTTCTTCAATATGATTCAAATTGCAGAGCTCCCCAATGGCTCTTGGCCACTCTGCTTCAGGAATTGCCAGTTTTTCACGTACTTCAACAGGTGTAGTGTGGATACTGAGCCCGATGACAACAATACTGCTCCTTTCCTTGGTATATCCTGAGGCATATCAAGATAAAAGTGTTGGATATATGTCAAAAAAAATGTGAGGTTTCACATCTTATTGAGCGTACATTGATTTATATTCAGCAATGGAATGGAAACACATTACATTTGACATTTACATTAGCGAGTACTCTTTTTGTTATATTTGGAACTATGACCAGCACAATCATATTATATATTAATTTGAGAAGATATCACATTGGCTATCTTGTCAGATCATCAAGAACGGAAAGGACTGATATTACAGCACCATATGCAAAGTCGGATAGGCCAGGAAACTATCAAATATTTGGTCAGGATGCAGAAATATGAGGTCCAACTACACACTAGCAGCCAAACGAAAAAAAACTAAGTGATTTCTTCCATTTGCCTAAGCCTTGGGTATTGTTCTTGTTGCAGTATTTAATAAGTGATAATGTTCCAATCTGTCATGCAACAGGAAAACAGCATAAGCACAAACGATTTCCGGCCTAAACCTATATGAAAAACTAGTAAGACAACAATATCCTCAATAACCAAAAAAATTGACTAAAGACCACAATTCCACCATATGCTCTTCAACTGTAAGACAAAGTAAAGTCTGCAAATGCCTTCTTGCAAATAATTGCACAAAGAATAAGCCTTGATCAAGTAGGAAAAACTACTCCAACAAAAGAGCAGAATAACAGAAAATAAGATAGATTAATATGGAACTCATGAAGGATGCAGCAGCTAGAATATGTTCAGCTCATTGATCAAATAGAATCATTGAACTTCTAAAGAATCATATCACCAGAGTTAATATGTATTGAAGTGTGACCATCTCATCTAAAAGCTTAAGCTATTAAAGAGGGCACGCTTTTATTTATTCAATTATATTCTCAACATGCCACCTCAAGTGTGGGCCTGATTCTTTCTTTCATGGCCAAGCACGGGAACATTCTTCTCAATAATGGGTAGCAGTGAGATTCGATCTCAGGACATCTGTTGCTCTGATACCATACTGAAGTGTGACCATCTCATCTAAGCTTAAGCTAGCACGGAGAGCACATTTTTATTTATTTAATTGTATTCTCAACAATATGAAACAAAGAAAGACACCAACAATTACGTAGATAAGTTAACCACATAAACATATCACGTCCTTTAATTGTACACATCAGTCTAATATGAAACACATAAATCCACAAACAATTAAATTGTAAAAATAGAGAAATAAAAAACACAATAAAACTGCAAAGTGGACCCATGAAACACATACTGTCAGCAGCAGAGGTCTTGAGTTGTTCAAGAGCAGAAAGACTTGAAGAGTTAGTCACATTGCCATTACTCTGACTTTGATCCAACACATCAGATGCTGCAACTTTACACCTGATCCCTGAATTGAATAAACCCTTTTGAATTGACACCCTTCTGACCCGACCCGGATTGCAGAACAACCCAATAGGAGCCGGAGAAGTCGCCGGCACGGACGAAGACGATAAAGACTCGAGCTTCGCGCCGGATAATGCGGTTGGAATAGCCATTTGCTGACAACAACAAATTCGAGCTCCCAAAAACCCTAACCCTAAATTTGTAATGTTGGACGGAGATATGAATTTGGGGTTTTTAGGAGCTCTGTGGCCAGAAATGGTGGAAAGCGTGTGCCGTCCAAAGGAGAAAAGTTTTGTAAATTTTTCAACTGTATTTCTTGTTTTTTTTTTGTAATTTTTGTGTTTGGTTGGGCAAGTATTGACCAAAGATGATATTAAGGATTTATGGGGATTTCTTTCAATTCTGATTGGCTGTGGTTTCCACGTTTTATCCACACTCACTAACTCCTATCCACCATCAATATTTTTTGTGGGGCTATTTGTTTTTTTAAAAAAAACTTTTTATCACTATAATCGTGATGTCGGAGTAAATTTGTACATCTCTTCTAATTCTACGAGATATTTGTTATTTCCTACAAATACAAGACCAAAATACATGATAACTTGACTTGAACAGATGAGAAGAAATTAAAATATTTTTGTATTTGCCGAAATTTAAACATTAAAATCTAGTGGTTCTCAACCAACCACATTGCTAAACTTTGTTGCGGTTTCATGATTTTTTTTTTTGTTCTCTTTTGTGTCTTTTTATTTTTTGAATTTTAAATTAATATTTTTTGGGTGGCATGAATTTGTATGGTGAGAAAGGAGAAGGTAGAAAAAGAAAGAGTGATAAACGCAGTCGCAATTTTTTATTTAAGTAATGTAGAATGAAATTGCAATCATTTTATTAATATTATTAGTTGGTTCTATTCAATTCATCTTCCATTTCGTTTTAACTTTTGTAGGATTTTAATCTTAACTAATCAATATCGCCTGAATTCAAAGTTTAATGGTTAGTTAAATATTGAAAATTAGGACTTTCGAAAACTATTAATAACGTCAATATTTATTGTGTTTCACTATTTATGTAGAAAATTTCTTTTTCTTTAGTTACTACAGTGAAATGACCTGAGCATAAGCAAGATAATTCAAGTGTAGTATATAAATGATAATTGGAATGAGAAATTCGGAAAAAATCATATTACGCAATCATAAACTTTTACTATAATTATCATGATAGAGCATGTATTTTTACTTCAAGGAATTTAAACTTAAATTGTATTAAATCTTAAAATAATATTAAGTAAGTTGAAACTTACAAATCTTCATAAAACACTTTAAGCATATCGCATCTTTAAAATATAGTTAAGGATTCAACGTTTCTAACTTTAGTATTAGTAGTAGATAGAAAGAAGCAAACACCTAGTAGAATAAAAGTTAGTAGTAATCGTTCACCCAATCTTCAAGAATTTAGATACTATACTATGAAGATGAGAATCATTATCTTGGTTTTGGCCAATGAAAGGCTCAAGTGGAAATACCTCTCATCTTAACACATTAATTACCAATTTTCTTGGAAATTTTGGTTTATAGTCTATCATAAATATTATTTTATAATCTTTTTATAGGAGATATGTAAATAAAATGCTAGAGATATTTGTAGAATTATGTTCATTTTTCAACTTGTAAGTGGGCATAGCACATCATTTCCTCAAATCTTTTTCTTCTCTTATTTTGAATTATTTGACGACTATATTTTAAGAAAAAAAATGTGAAAAGGAAGAAGTTGTCTCAATAATATCTTAGCACATATAGAAAAGGATAGTAAAATAAAACGTTTGGTGGAAAATGATAGTAGGAGATACTGAAAGAAAAGGATCAGATGAGAAGAGGGGACTAGTGATTGAGATTTGTTCATAGGATTTTCAGGGTCTTTTTCTACCACAATTTTATTTACAATATGGTCGTGGAGAGTCTCTCTACTCTCATCATTAAGATATGCACACATTTTTCATCTTGTGGCTTCCACAATAATTAAAGTACAAAAATCCAATCACCAGCATTTGTACTTTCATTCGATAAAATCAAAATTTGCAAAATTAAAGTGTGTACAAATTGATGAATAGAAAAAGATCACTCTAGTATAAGCTCTATTTCGTTTTGTTAAATGAAAAAGGCTGAGAAGAGTGTGATTTTTAGCTTTAGCTTCCAAATTACTAAATATATAAGTTATAATTAGCTAGCATGCAACATTAACTACAGAGTATCCCTTCCTTTTGTTTGTAAATAATCAATGTGCACTAGTTGGTTAGATTAACCTAGCGCTTGGAAATTCATCATCTACAATTTCAAAAAAAAAAATATGAGAAAAGAAATAAAAAGAGAGAGCGAATGCAAGATTTAAAAACACTTTGATAACAACTCAAATTGTTCTCCATTCGGTTTACTCTCTTGATATTGCTTGTAACTTATTGTAAAGACTAGAATAACTTAAACCTTAAGTTGTTAGAGATGAATATCTTATGTGAATTACTTAATTTTCAATATTATGATACACAATTACGATATGCTAGTGCTATAAGACGTGAAGTGTAAAATGTAACATTTTCTTTTTGGCTAAATAACTTGACACGATCATATAAAATTAACTATTCCCACCATAGAATAGTGGGAGAAAAAAACTAATGTAATCACACAAAACTAATGAGTCTTGTAAGCAAGGATGGCTTGATAATCCAACAAACTCTAGGAACTTATTGCAAATCTTCTAGAGGTCTAACCACTAACAAGTTGTGATACTTCACATTTTCCAGCAAACCCTTTTCCCCTTTGGGTAAGGCTTTAACTTGAATATAGCTTCATTCCTTTTTCTGGCTGCGTCCAACTAAACCTATCTAGCGGGCTCACCTGGCACGTTAAAGGCTTAGCCCACAGGCCAACTTGGAAAAAAATAGTTGGGTTGGCCAATTTTTCAGCCAGTATTCAAAGTTTAGGCTTCGTATTATTAATGTTTATTAAAAAGTAGCCACTTTTTAATACAAAAATAATATCTGAGAAAAAATATTCCAAGCTAAAAGATGAGACAATCTTGCTGGAGTTCAAAACTTTGAAAGTAAACGATTTATGGAGTTTGAATATATAAAGGTTCAAATTACATAGACTTTTCATGGCTTATAAGTTGGCCAACCCAACTAGTTATGGCTATTACATGAAACAGAGGGAATATAAGTGAAATATGTACATGAAAAAATTTTGAGAATGATTAATTTATTCATGATACTTCTTTTGAACTTAAGAATAATGTTTTGGAGTTAAGTTGAAACTTCATGATTAATTGTGTCTTCGCGTTCAAATAAGTCTTGATATAAAACTTGCAGCATGAATTTTGTTTTAAAACTGGGTTAATTAGAACTGCAGCACAATGTCGTGGAGTTTCACTTTCAAATCAGTAAAGATTCATATAGTCGATCTCAAATTATTTGGGACTACAACGTCCTTGTCCTTTCCTGTTCCTAGTAAAGCATAAGACTTGACTGGACCGACCAAGTTCAAAGACACTTATGGGATATGGCCCATTGAAAGGCCGAAACCGAAGAGATAAGTATCCAACAGCTTCTTAAACATGAGAATTAGATGGGCTACCGCAATACAGCCTTGCTCTAATACTACATGGCCCTGCTGCTCATGAGCCCTGGAACTGACGTGATTACTAGGCAATTTCATCTGGGTCATTCGCACAAATCCCTATTTTGGGGACGGCCTTTACTTTTTGCCAGGAGGTCAAATTCCGATTGTTGCGAAAGTTACCGAATGAATATATTTTATTCTAATTCGATCTAAGAAGAAAAAAAATCACGCTCTGTAGGATTTGAACCTACGACATCGGGTTTTGGAGACTCACGTTCTACCGAATTGAACTAAGAGCGCTTTCTTATCAGAATAGATAAGACTGTAAACAAAAGAATTATTTTCATAACCCCAATACATTTTGTATGCATATACTAGAATAGCATGATAAAAATCAAAGAGAGTTCTTTAATTTTTACTCTTTATTATTTTTAGCGTTGCGGCAAATGTATCATACACAATCCACATATTATGCCGGATAAGACATAACTTTCAACAATCAACATAATATGAGAAATGCATAATTTCATATTTCGGCTGGCATATTTTACGTTTAATTTCAACATATGTATCATAACATCCACACAAACTATGTTGGATAAGGCATAATTTCCAACACTCAACATAATTTAAAAAATTACTATAAAACTATGCCGCGCGAGGCAAAAATTCAATTTTGAAGAAAAAAATATTATAGAAAATATGTCTTGCGAAGTAACTTGGATATTTTCATTAAAAAATAGCAGGAGGGGAAATTAAATACCAGTGCGTTTGAGGGAGATCCGCACAAAAAAATGATTTCATCTTAACCCTAATAATATACATATGATAAAACCTTTTTTCTCTTGAATTTTCACTAACCCTAACCCTAACACCACCTCTAGCTTAACAAATTTTCCGTTGTTTCCTTTTCCTTACTTTTTCTTTTGGTGATTCGGGTTTCAACAAAGTCCTTTAGGCACATTGTCACATTTGAAAATTTTGTCAGGTTAGGTAAATTTGATCCGTGCACGTTGTCATATTTGAAAAGTTTGTCATGTTAGATAAATTTGATCAGTGAATCGAGTTACACAAGCTAAAAACATATCAATCTATATTTTCACTAGTGTGATCTCCGTCACTAATGGACAAATATGTTTGAAAACAAAGCTCTTTTATGCGGAATTAGACCTATTTGTCATAAGATTGAAGTTGTAGCCAACTTAACTATGTTGTAAGCGTCGAATTTGTGCATGTCTAGCACTCGCCCAATCTAATGTAGTTTTTGTCGTGTAACCGATCAATCTAATGTTTCAAATAAGGTTAGGAACTCAGAAATCGCGACAGCTTCTTTATCAGCTTCCGATCCAACAATGTACTCAGCTTATGTTGTCGAATCATCAGTTGTAGCTTGTTTGGAACTTTTCCAGCTCACTGCTCCACCATTGAAAATGAATGTGTACCCAGACTGAGGTTTGAAGTCACCAAGATCCGTCTGGAAGCTAGCATCAGTGTACCCAGTAGCAACTAGCTTTTCTTCCCCACCATAGACTAAGAAGTAATCTTTAGTTCGTCTAAGATACTTAAGAGTACTCTTGACTGCTTTCCAGTGTTCTTCCCCGGGATTCTGCTAGAATTTGCAAGTCATACCAAGTTCAAAGGCCACATCTGGCCTAGTACAGGTCATGACATACATGATCGATCCTATAGCCGAAGCATATGAGATCATCTTCATCCGTTCAAGTTCTATAGTATTAGAAGGACTGTCCTTCTTAGATAACTTGATGTCTTGTCCCATAGGTAGATCGCATTTCTTAGAATTTTCCATAGAAAAACGTCTAAGCACTTTGTCTATGTAGACTGACTGTGACAGCCCCAACAATCTATTAGGTCTATCTCTATAGATCCTAATTCCCAGAATGTAGCAGGTTTCACCTAAATCCTTCATCATGAAGGTACTGGACAATCACTCGTTGACTGACTGCATGAGAGTCTTATTGTCTCCCATTATCAATATGTCATCTACATATATAATAATGAAGGCAATACTCTCATCCTTGTGTTTACTATAAACACATGGATCCTCTATCTTGGTAGGTAGAGCGGCTGTTTTCGAGAGACCATCGGTTCAAGGAAAAGCATAAGCTCAAGCAAAGTAAGACACACAAAGTGCGTAAGTCATGACAGCGCATTCTGAAAAAGAAAGAAGCAATAGCTAATGCAAGTAAATAAGGCAAACAAAATACACATAGCAGCATAAATCAAATGACAATGGACTATAAGGCAATATGATAGGCTAAGCGAGCCTATAATAATCGTTAGGGGTGGCAACAGATCAGATCTAGATCGGATCCAATTAGATCCAAATCCAGATCCGTTTTTCATACCTGGATCTCGATCCCGATCCAGATCCATCGGTTCATAAAAATTAGGTCCAAATCCGGATCCATCGGATCCACGGATCGGATCTGGATCCACATGTAACCTTCAATTGTGTTTGACCACTAACTCCAATCTGCAAATGCTTTACCGGACACGTCTTCATAGAATGTTTAAGAAGATGTGAGGTTCCATTTGTACCATTATAAGAGAGTAAAAATGTATAATATTTACACTTTGCTCTTGTAACACCTTTCACTACGACCTTATCAAAAGATTCTCATGCTTCAGAAGTGATTTTCTTGCTTGTAAGTTTATTTGATTGATTTTTTTATTTTACACCAAGCTCAATAAAACCTTTCGAATCCCCTTCTCAATCATCCACTCCACAAAGCAGAGGCACTAGAAGTGGGCAGAAGAAGCAGCATGACTTTTATTAGTAGCATTTGCATTATTGTTAGATTGTTCACCATCCATTTTCTACATGTTAATAATAAAAAAAAAGTAAAAACACAATGAGTATATTGGCAGATATGGCAGACAACAAACAGTAACCCACCATCACCAATCCTAGAACAAGTGTACACCCATTAAAGCACATTTAAACTTCTCTTGAAGTAAAAGAACCATATTAAAGTGACAAAAGATGCAAGATAGGACGAAAATTGAACTCCTCTGTTTTCAAACGCAAGAAATATATTGCAATGAGGGTTTCTGATTTTGAGAATTTTTTACTATGAAAGTTGGAGTCTGGTAGGGTTTCTAATTTTGAAAGAAAAAGCAATGAGAGTTTCTGATTTTGAGAATTGGAGGCTTAGAGCTTGTAGGGTTTCTTTTGTTAGAGATATGTTTTCGCTTAGTTTTTTATTGGGCCTTTTGAGAATTATGGGCTTAAACGTATGTACCATTTAAAAAATAAAGTCCAAATCTGAATGTAAAATACAAAAATTATGAAAATTTTTAAGAAAATACTTATAAAATTACATTCTAGGTTATGGATTTTTTTAAATAAAAATGGATCCATGGGTCGGATCTGGACCGGATACGGATCTCAAATACAAGATCCAGATCTATATCCGATCAGTCAGAAACGGATCCGGATCCGTTGGGTCCAAATTTTGAAGAGCCATATCCTATAAAATGGATCTAGATCCACCGGGTCCAGGATCCACTGTCATCTCTAATAATAATACTACAACTACCAGTTTGTAAGTATAGGTAGAACTACGCTGGACTACCTACTATCATTCTACCCTAATACTTATCCTCCATAACCCCCTATCTAAGGTCATGTCATCAGTGAGTTGCACCTGCGCCATATCTCATTTAATCACATCTCCCCAATACTTCCTCGGCCTACCTCTACCCACCATCCATAGCCAACCATTCACACCTCCGCACTGGGCATTTATGTCTCTCATCTACACCTGTCTGAACCATCTCAACCTAGCTTCTCGCATCTTATCCTCCACCGAGGCCACTCCCACTCTGTCCCTGATATCATCATTTATAATTCTATCCCTCTTTGTATGTCCACACATCCATTTTAGCATTCTCATCTCTGCAACTTTCATTTTTTGGGTGTGCGAAGTCTTGACCGATCAACGCTCTGCCCCATACAACATGTTTGGTCTAACCACCACCCTATAGAACTTGCCTTTAAGTTTTGGTGGTACTTTTTTTCGCACAATACTCCAGATGCTAGCCTCTATTTCATCCACCCTGACCCAATACAATGTGTGACATCGTCATTAATCTTTTTATTCCCTTGGATAATAGACCCGAGGTACTTGAAGCTCAATTTATTTGGAATGACCTGGGTACCAAGACTCACATCCACGCCTGTCTCAAGGTCACCCCCGTCACTAAACTTGCACTCTATGTATTCTGTCTTGGTCCTACTCAGTTTGAACCCTTTAGACTCCAAAGTCTGTCTCCAAACCCCCAGCTTAGAGTTCACTCCACTGCGGGTCTCATCAATCAGGACTATGTCATCTGCAAATAACATACACCTAGAGATGGCAGTGGATCCTGGACCCGGTCCGGATTCGGTGGATCCAGATCCATTTTATAGGATATGGATCTTCAAAATTTGGACCTGACGGATCCGGATCGGACCCGGATCCGTTTCTGACGGATCGGACCCGGATCCGTTTCTGACGGATCGGATCTGGATTTGGATCTTGTATTTGAGATTCGTATCCGATCCAGATCTGACTCGTGGATCCATTTTTTATTAAATATATTCATAACATAGAATGTAATTTTATAAGTATTTTCTTAAAATTGCTAAGCACATTCTTTCAAGTTTAATTCTCAAAACAAGTTTAATTTATCCCTCCGTTAACTCAAAAACCAAAAAATAAAGAGGTAACTTCAATAATAAAATCAATGTTATATTAGTGAATGACTAACATCTCCATAGACAAGTAGTTAAAATTATATTCACTTCATTTGTGAAGATTCCAAACACATGCAAGTTCTGCATTGTGGAAATACTAGTCAGTATTTTCCACAACTATTGTCACTGTCTAAGATTTTCAATTAATAGCTTACAATCAAAACGAGACAACGAACAAAATATCTCATATGAACATTTCAAAATTGAAACACAGTAAACTGTTAGCTAAGTAAAAATCGTTTGTCAGTTCAAAAAGAATTCTTATCAAGTTTATATTTTTAGCAAGGCAAAAGTTTTTACATATGGATCCAGATCTGATCCGTGGACCCGGCAGATCCAATGGATGCGGATTTGGATATGATTTTTATAGACCCGATGGATCTGGATCCGGATCTGGATTCAGGTATGAAAAATGGATCTGGATCTGGATCTAGTAGGATCCGGTCCAGATCCAATCTGTTGTCATCCCTACATACACCGTGGCACCTCCCCTTGGATTTGTCACGTCAGTTCATCCATCACCAAGGCAAATAGGAATGGGCTAAGAGTTGATCCCTAGTGCAGCCCCATCATCACTGGAAAGTGCTCCGAGTCTCCTCCTCCTGTCCGTACCCTGGTCTTGGCTCCATCATACATATCATTTATTACCCTAGTGTATGCCACATGTACACCTTTAACCTCCAAACATCTCCATAGAACCTCCCTAGAGACTTTATCGTATACCTTCTCGAGGTCGATGAAAACCATATGTAAGTCTTGCTTCCTCTCCCTATACTGCTCCGCCAACCTCCTAATAAGATGGATGGCTTTTATAGTTGACCGCCCCAGCATGAATCCAAACTGGTTCTCAGAGATAGACACTCATCTTCTCACTCTCATCTCCACGACTCTTTCCCAAACTTTCATAGTGTGGCTTAGCAACTTGATACCCATATAGTTGTTGCAACTATGGAAATCACATTTGTTCTTGTTCAAGAGTTTATGGAAGTAAGACTGCCACCTCTGTCTAATATTCGCGTCCTCCACTGGCACTTTGATGTCCTTATCCTTGATGCACCTCACGTGATCCAAGTCCCGGGCCCTCCTCTCCTTCGCCTTGGCTAGTCTGTATAACTTTTTATCCCCATCTTTTTCCTCTAATTCCACATATAGATGTTTAAAAGCCATCATTTTCGCTGCTGTAACTGCTAGTTTTGCCTATTTCCGTGCCATCTTATATAATTCCCTATTCAGCCACTTCTCCACATCATCCTTGCTTTCTACAAATTTTGCATACATAATTTTTTCGCTTCCACCTTCTCTTGAACTTTATCATTCCACCACCAGTCCATCGATGCCCACCATGACTACCCCGCGAGACCCCTAGCACTTCTCTAGCAACCTCCCGAATGCAACTGGCCATCTTGTCCCATATTCCAGTCACATCCACACTACTCCCCCAAGGTCCCTTGGCCATCAACCTCTCACCCATCTCCTTTGCACTAGCCATGGTCAATCTCCCCATTTGATTCTTAACCTGTCATCCACAACCCTCTTATTCTTCTCCATCTTGATCTCCAAATCCATCACCAAAACCTTATGTTGGGTTGTAAGATCCTCCTTCGGAATAACCTTGCAGTCTTTACAAAGACCTTTGTCAACCTTTCTAAGGAGCAAAAAGTCTATCTAAGTCTTAGCCACTGAACTATGGAAAGTCACCAAATGCTCCTTCTCTAGGAACATTGAATTGAATATCACCATCCTAAAAGCTCTAGCAAACTTCAAAAGTGAGACACCTCTCCCGTCCATGTCCCCGAGGCCAAAACCTCCATACACGTCGTCATAACCCCCCAAAAGTGTCCCGATATGTTCATTGAAATCCCCTCATACAAATAACTTTTCAGTGGTTGGTAAACCTCCAACCGCTTCGTCCAAATCATCAGAAAAATGCCTCTTCTCCTCCCATTTCAAGCCCGTCTGCGGCGCATACGCACTAATAATGTTCATAGTGCACCCTTCAACTACCAACTTAATCGCCATCATCCTGTCATTGACCCTCCTAACCTCTACCACCTCACTGTCTACCAAAATGCCTACCTCTTTCCTATACTTCGACCTATCAGAGAACTATAACTTATACTCGTCTACATCCTTAGCCTTAGGTCCTACCCCATTTGATCTCCTGGACACATGCTATATTAATCTTCCTCTTCTTAAGAATTTTAGCTAGCTCTATGGCCTTCCCCGTTAGAGTTCCAATATTCCAAGACCCTATTCTCAGCCTAGAATTACCCTTATCCCACTTACCCCCCTAACCCACGCCTCTGTTCCCGACTGAGAACATGACCCTAGTCTACCATTATTCACCAAAACCACTAAAGCAAAAAATACTAGTCAAAGGCTAACGTTAACACACACGAGAACTAATACTAAAGCACAAATTAGCAAGAACTACCAAAAGGGAACGGAAACAATGCTAATAAAACTAAAGATATTATAATACAGTAAACAAACAGAATACCAAATTAAGAATACTCAAATGTTTACCCTAAAACAGGGAGGGATCAAAGTGCAATCATAAATTAATAGGAATATAGAGGCAAGTACAACTACTACACTAAGAATGCTATAAGTAAAGACAAGAAGCGAAAAAAAAATTAACAGCAAGGTTAAGGACAATAAATGGATACGGGCAACCGGAGGTACCAACTCCAGTTGAATCAAACCTGTTTGCCGATGAAAATCATTGTTCATGATCGACGGAAGTACTGTTCACCGGAATTTTCACCCAAAACAAAATCGTATACATGCGTAGATATAGGAGAAAAGAACATAAGAACAAGAACAAGAACAAGAAAAAGAACAAAAAAACAAAAAACAAATGTAATTTTTCCGTCGACGCCGGCTGGTGGTCGGAGCGATGCTGTTGGGGTCTTACCGTCGCCACCGGTGAGTGGTCAGAGCGACGCTGATGGGGTATTACCGTCGGGAATGGGGGGTGGATGGGGTGGGGTGGGATGGGAGCTGGTGATGTTACCGTTAGAGAGAGAGGAGAAGAGAGATTGCAGTACAAAATTCTAGAGGGTCCTTCACAATCTTCCTCTCAAACATGACACAAGAAAGAAATCTAGATTATAACAGAAATTGAATAAGAGAAATCAGAAGACTCAAATTGTGAGCTTTCTCAATTACAACAACAATAATATACCCAGTGCTATCCCATAAAGTGAGTTTGGAAAGCATAGCGTGTACGCAGATCTTACCCTTATCTTGAAAGGTAAAAAATTTGTTTTTGAAAGACCCTCTGCTCAACTTTTCTCAATTCTCATTTAGATTTATACACACTTTTGTTCTCTTTCTAGCTAGTATTCAAGAAGTATATATTGGCTTCAACTATCTCTCATGGAATATTTTTAAAAAAAATCATGGTGTTTCAACCACCATGCGTACCTCAACTAATTCGGAATACTTGTTCTCTCATGGTATTACCAACTTGAGCATCACAGTTGACATCGAAAAAATGTTTATTTGAAAATTTAAACGTTAAGTCTGATCTGATTATTTTTTTTATTTGGGACCAAATATGATCATAGACTAAAATAAGCTATTACGTACAATTTTTTTTTAAAAAAAAAGTAAAAAGAGGGACCAGGGAAGGCAATGATAAAGAATGATCTCTCCGTCCGCATGGGCAGCTCAATTGGTTTCAAGGGGGATATTTGGAGCAAAGACCAAGGATCGAATCCCGTCAGCGGCAGTGTGGGGGTTTCTTCTTGAAATAAAGGAGGGCTCCTTGTGCGCAGCGTGGTACTGGTTTAACCTTTGAAATCAATTGAGTCACTATGATTTACCTCCTTCACAGATCTGTCGGACCGGGGTGTGGGTGCTCCTGGGGTGGGAGATTCCACCTTTTGGAGCAAAGAATGATCTCCAAACCCTTTGGGAAACTACCCCTAGTAGTAGCCCCCACATTAGCATTTAATTGGACCTATGTGTGATGTCTATTTCAAACTTCAAAGCCAGTCACTCTCTTCTTGGAGCAAACAATCTCCATTCCTGGCCATATCCCTATCCCAACTCTGCTCCATATTTCTCCCATCTTTTTCTTTATGATCAGTTTAAATCATAAAGAAGAAAAAGAAGTTTGGGGGTGCATAAAAACTCTGCCATTAATTAAAAGCACTCCACAACATATATTTCTATCTCTATATTTAAAACCTGCCACAATTTTTCCAGTGTAGTTCATCAAGTGAGAATTGTCCAAAATTATAATCAACTATATTAAATCTCCCATATGAGAACCGATTGGAAAATTCAGACACTCTCGTCCCTCGTACGTCCATGTTGGCTAACCGGAGCGCGGACAATATAATATAAAAATTTAATATTAGGTAAATCAATAATTGCAATGAATTTCATTCTGATACCACGATAAGAAATATACCTGAGTATAACTTAACCTCAAAAACCCAGAAAGTGAGAATCACCCAAAAGTCAAAATCATATAAAAAGACCAAATCACCGAACTGGTGCAGAAAATTTCGACACAAACCTTTCTGTGTATGTAGCACGAAAAAAACAATTTTTTTTTTAATTTATAAAGCTTGAACACGAGACTTCTATAAAGATGGGAGAATCTCAATTCATCTCATTTTATCCTAGATGGCCTCCGCAGACTCATAAGATATGGTATACCCCTTCGGATGGTCTTCTTTTCTAGTGGCTCTATTTCACTTGCTTTAGGCATGTATTTTATTCAAATAACTATTTCCTCCGTCTTATTTAAAAGGTAATTTTTATTATACTTTTAAAAAAAAACTGACTGAATTATCGATGAAAATTATGTAAATTGACGGTGGAGAGAGAAAAAAGATTATGTTGCTTGTCCTTTTTATTTGATGAAACATATAGTAAAAACTTTTTGGATAGTTATTATTGAATATGATACTCTAATTAAAGGGTGGAAGAAGTGGAGCTTTGCCTACTTGTTGGGTAAACAGAAAAAAAAATTTCACCAAACAATGGGTATATCAATAACTAATATTGGTCAATCTTCTTTAGTTTGTGATTCTGCTTTGTTCCCAATTTTTATTCTTAGCTAGTTGGTTTAACCAAAAATATTTAGGAGTTCTTTGGCTATGAAAATCAAATATTTTTTATTTTATTTAATATTTTAAAGATGTAATTGTGTTTGGTTATAGTTTTTCAAAAAAATATTTGATTATTTGAATGTACTGAAAATGAAAAAAATAAAAATATCATTTTAAGTGTTTTTAAAATTTTAAATAGAATTAAATTTTCATGATCATACGCTAGTTTATAAATAAAGTAAAAAATCTCATAAACAGATACTTAATTAAAGATATTTCTTGCGCAAGGAAATGAGTAGATTGTAGCTGCTATTATCAACTTTTAGCAGTATAGAAAACGACATCTGTCAGAAAAATGTACATCTCTGACCAAAGAAAAAAAACAAATTTATAACAAAAAAAGAAGCAACTTGTATATGACGCGGAAATTAATTTCTTGAATTTCTAAATATAACGGCTGTCATCGCTTTCAATTTTTATTTATTTTTAACGCTCTTTATGATATATCAGTTGTATTATATATTCGTCAACGTCCATAGCAGCTAGCTCTAGCACTCCCTCTTTGCATTAAGGGATAATTATATCAAGATCTCCACGCAGGGGCATTTAATTTAAGTAGTCTAATTTCGTATATTTAATACATTTAAGTCCTAAATATGTCATTTTAATTTATCCAAAAACGTTCGTACAAAGCGACTTTTCCGACTTTAATATAATATCATATTTTTAGTTTGGCATACCCCTTAAAAATTTCACTCACACCTAGAAGTAAGAGATGTTGTTCACTAAATTATCCTTAATTAACTAATAATTATTTAATATTGTTTCTTGGTTATGTAAGAACTAACTTATCTACATAAAGGGTAATTTTAAGAAATTAGTATCTTCTTAATTATATAAAGAATTATTTATTTTATACTAAATATAAAGGTTAAAAACATCGTATAATATGGATTGGAGGGAGTAATAGCGTATATGTTACTCCAGTTACCATTGAAAATTTGGCGCAAAAATAGTCAAGTAATTAATGTGGTACATGATGAAAAATACTTTCAATATTAATAGTTAATGTCCTTCTATTAACAGGGAGGAATCAAAATTTACTAAAAATCAATGGGTTTAATATATATACTAAAAATCGATTATATATATATATATATATATATATATATATATATATATATATATATATATTATGTAATTTTTCGACGAATCAGTTCAAATTAGGGGTGTCAAATGGATGGGTTGGACTGAATTTAAGCGGTTCAAAATGGACTGAATTAATTAATGGGAGGGGGGTTATTGACCAATCCAAAAGTTACTTTGGCTGGAACGGATTGTGTCAAAATGGACTAAAAATGCAGGTTATAATCCAACCACTCAAGTCTTACTAACTTTTAATTGCTTTATTTATTCTTTTATAATATTTACCTTATAAAATTATTATTTTTCTTTATTATGGATATATATTATATATCAAATAAAAAATATTTTTTTGAAAATATTTTCACAAGATTTCTCATGAATTAATTTGGACTATATATGAGCTGAAATAGACTAAGTTAATAAATGGAAGGGGCAATAACCCGCTCAAAATTGAACGAAATAGACGGGTTATATTTTTATGGGTTGATTTTACCACATCTTAGATCAAATGAATTCTGATGTGCTTCCCAGCTCCGCTCCTGTGTTTATATACTGCGTTGTTTGAATAATAAATAATTTGTATTTGATGAATTCAAGCTAAATAATAATATGATCGCTTCAAGGCTTCTAGCAAGTTAAGTAGTTTATTTTCCGAGTTATTAATCACGTTCATCATAAGCATTTATCCGTATTTAGCTGTGATGGAATAGAGTTATTTACACCGTTTATTTCTTTTACCAAGTAGAAGTACTGCGCAAATATCTCAATGAGAAGTTTGTGATGCCCATAACGGAGAAGGAAATTACGAATTTTATAAGAAAGAGTTTAGAATCAATTGTTAATGAGATTTTTTAGTTTAAAATTTGAGGAATAAATTTGTGCCGATCTAATTTCAAAGCGTCAATAGCTTAACCATTAAACTAAGGCCGTCACAAAGTTTGCATCCGAATACATACAACAAGTTGCAACTTGTACCTAATGGGACGTGCAACTTGTACATTAATCACCAATTAATTTACAGTAGAAAAGGAACACCTAAGATTATGTGAGAAAAAAAGATAAAAACAGTTTCTAAACAAAACATATTGAGATTTGTGGGGTCCAAAAATAGGCGAAATAATAATAATGAAATATATCCGCTGAAATTGGAAGGTGTGCCCCTTTGGAGAAAAGTAAACAAAGCAATGGAGAGGAACAATCTTCAATTCTTGATATATCGAAAAGGTCATCAAGTTGCACGTGTCTCTTGCTCCCTTAAGCCATGTCACGGGCTGTCCTTTTGTGCAGGGGCATATATCCGTTCATATCGATTTTGTATCCGAAAAATATGAACCGAATAAAATTTATTTTTTTAAAAAAAATTGAATCCAACTTTTAAAAAAAATGATATGTTCGGTTTATATCGCCGAACGTATCGGATTATTTCGGTTTTTTCTAGTAGGTCGGGGCGGGTCGGGTCAGAGAATTTTTTGTTTTTTTTTTTAAAAAAATTGAATATCCAACACTGAAATTGGCATTCATACCTACATTATCACAAAAATTTGATGTTGGAATGTATTGTATATCGTGAGATGTTTACTAAAGAAAAAAGAAAATTAGAAACGGATTTGGGGGAATTCACAAATTGATTGGAAAAACGAACGTTTTCGTAAAAATTGGCGGCGTCAAACCGCCTTGCGGCATTTGTCCGGCCACGTCTCAAAAAAATACTCAAAATCAAAAAACAAATATGGTAAAACGGACATTCGAGCGCAGAGTTATGACCATTTAAAGTTTTACCAATTTACAACTACTTTCTCTCCCTACATTTTATGTTAATGCTTCCGTGATATGTTAATCAAGTTCATGCCGCATTCTACTTCCATAAAAGCTTCATAGATTGACTTCAATGACTATGATTCAAGAGATAGTAGTAGTCTAAAATAAAAAATAAGATTAATTACATATTTAATTCGATTTTTCGATTCGGTTCGTATCCAAAATTTAAAAACCGAACCGAATCACTAAATCCTGATTCGGTTCGATTTTTCAAAAAAATTGTTTTTTTAAAAAAATAAACGAATAAAAACCGAACCGAACAGCCGGTTCGGTTCGGTTTTTTCGGTTCTCTTTATTTTTTGCCCACCCCTAATTACAAATTAATTTTATAAAAAAGTGTGTTCAGTTAATTTTTATTTTTAAGTTAAAAGAGTATCTATTTATTAAATTAAAAATATTAATTTAATTTTTGTTAATTTATCCTTGTTAAATATTAAGTGACCAAATTTTAATACTTATTTAATTAGGAGTCATACTTATTTTTGTATCCATTATTATTTGAAAGTTATGACTTATTAAAAGAGGAAGTATTCCTTATTTAGTTATATTTTTTCTAGACTTTGAATTCGAAAATTTATATCATATCTTTTTCATTATGACCCTGTTATTATATAGTAGAATTTTCAAACAAGTTGTTACACATACCATTAATATAGTTGCGGAGTTATCTTTATTCAAGAAAAACAATTGACATTCATTCATTTCTTTAAAAAATAAATTAAATAAATAGATTAATTTTATACTCACTATAGGTTAAATTCTATTGAAGTGTATAAATTATATTTTGACTTCCTTTAGTAAAAAATTAATTTCACCACTACATATGATATTTATATCATAATAATTAATTTTATATAATTTTTTATTAATTTCATTATGATTAATTAATATGTATTTTACTTTACTTTTATTATAACTTGAAGAAAGTTAAAATATATAGTTTGATGTAAGCATTGCATGTAAATAAAATATTTTTTGTTTTCTATTGGTTTTTTCTACTGTATTCACATTCAGTGTACAATGTTTTTCCTCTTTTTGGGTGGCTCTTGTGAAAATCCTATACTAAATAAATAAGTTTCAGAAACATATTCGTTACGAATGCTTGATCAAAGTCGTAAGGAACTAGTTTGAATTTTTTTTGATAGGGACCGCTTTCTGTGAGTGAGTTCTACGCGACGCGAATTCGGATATAATCGAGTTCCAATGCGAGTACAGATACAGGGTGGAAAACCAAAAAAAAAAGTAGGAAGGAACTGAGGATTATATTGTTGTAAATTGTAATATGTAAAAATTTGAGGATGTGAGAATAGGCATTAGGCAACAATGGAGTAGAGTTTCAACACTAGGACCATCTTCAATTTAGATATTTTTGAAAGTAAATGTATGTCCTAGAGACAATCTAAATTAGGATAAATGTATTTTATACACGTTCGTATTATTATTAATGGAGATTAATATTTTGGCATTTGCAATTATTGAATTATTAGTTGATTGTTTGTAATATTCTATAATATGCATCCCTGGGGGTTACGTTGTTATTAATAGTGTGAGATATTAATATTATAACGTAACTCATAAAATATTCTCGACTAATGATCATCGAGAATGGGATATCGATGATATGAGATAAGTCGACATGTGGTCTGCATCACATCCTTAGAGGATGTAGCATGTCTCACCTGCTACGAGTAATGGCTACTCGTGATGGACACATGGATACTTTGGAAGTATTGGTATACCCTGCTGATATATTGTTTGTTATACATGTCTAAAGTATGATCAGCGTGTGGGAGATAGAAGTCCTTAGACTTGAGGTCAATACACACCTTGTCTACAGAGTAATATATTTTGATCATGTCCTAAGCTCAAATGCCTTATAGGTTGAGATACGGCTTGTATTGGGTACATTACGATGTGGATTAAAGGTGGTAGTTGAGCCAAGATTAGGATTCATTCCTCGAGTGTATATTCGAGAGAACACTCAGCTTCTCAGTGATAATGGGTTGACTAAGTTGTTGGCCAACACAATAGACATATCTGGAATATGGTCTTGTTGTCAACCAATATAGATGAGATATAATGATTAAGCAATTTGGATAGACACTTGGCAAATCCAAGCTTGATCGAGTGCGTCGAGAATGAAAGGATTTTATCTTCCCACATAGAGGTTCCGTTTACTAGATTCGTGTAAATATACTTCACATATTGAGTTCGTCTTACGACGTCGTCTAGGAGTTACGTGTAGACCCTAATATGATTAGTGTAGGGTAACACTATGTCAATTGTTTCTTCGATCTAAGGGTGTATTGAGAAAGTGTTAAATATTCGATTTGGAATCGAGATATTTAAATTAATAATAAATATGGAATAATTTTTATTGGATGGAAATTATTTAATTAAGTCAAGATTGAATTTTGGATTTAATTAAAATGTGTTGAAAATATTTTGTGAAAAGGGCGAGGCGCCGCGGCGCCCAATGGGCCGAGCCGCAACGCTAATTGGGCAGTATGCCAAATCAGATTGGCCTGCTGCAATTCGTTTTGGGCCAGGCTTTGAGCCCAACCCAAAATCTGAATTTTGCCATAATTCACCTATATATAGAGCACTTCGTCATTCATTATTAGACACATTATTCATATATTATTCTAAGTCTTAGAGACCTAGAATAAAACTCTCTTTTGAACCTCTGCCGAATTTCCTAGCTGTTCGAAGGAGGTATACATCGGAGTTCTTGGAACTTGCTGTCGAGGATCAATTGTTTGCGCACCCTCGGAAATTACTAAAAGACTCCAGAATTTCCAAACCGTAAGTATTCTATCAAAGTATTACGGTTATATACATGTTATGTATTGACGTGATTTATATTACTACATAATCATCCTACAGTTCGTCGCTTGTTGGTTTTGAAACACAAAATTTTCAAATTCCGTTGCGTACACGAACCCAACGAAAACTTACAGTGGCATCTAACGTAATTAAGTCTTGTGAAAATATGTATTTATATTAAATTCATATCCATTGTCAGAGAAAAGGAATGTACATGCACAGTGATTTTTCATTCCTATTAATCTAAAACCTTAATCCAGCTTTCAGGGGTGTGATATAGTATATATTTTTTTTAGAACAAAGTTTAATGAATAAACGATAACAGATATTTTGTCGAAAGTCAGTAAATAAGCAGATGCATTTAACTCTAAATAAAAGTTACATAGGCTTAAAGAAGCATTATAAGTGAGACTAAAAACAAATTGCAATGACATTTTGGTCTCACTAACGCCAATGTCCAATACGATGTTTGAAGCATAAATACAACAACAACAATAACATATCAAGTGAAATCCCACAATATGGAATATGGGAAGAATAGAGTGTATGCAGACCTTACCTCTACCTTCATAGGTAGAGCAGTTGTTTCCGAGAGACTCTCGGCTCAAGATAGCGAATTCTTAAAAGAAAAAGGAAGCAAAAAGAATCAATAACTAATGTGAGTAAATAAGACAAACAAAATACACATAGCAGCATAAACCACACGACAAAGAACTATAAGGCAACAATGTGCCTACTAGTATGATAGGCTAGGCTAGCCTACAATAGTAATACTATAACTATCAATTTGTAAGCGTAGGTAGGACTACGCTGGACTACCTACTACCCTTCTACCATAATACGTGTCCTCCATAACCCCTTATCTAAGGTCATGTCCTCAGTGAGTTGCACCTGCGTCATATCTCGTCTAATCACATCTCCTCAATACTTCCCCGGCCTACCTCTACTCCTCTTGTACCCGTCCATAGCCAACCTCTCACACCTCTGCACTAAGCATTTGTGTCTCTCATCTGCACGTGTCCGAACCATCTCAACATCGCTTCTCGCATCTTATCCTCCACCGAGGCCACTCCCACTCTGTTGCGGATATCATCATTTCTAATTCTATCCATCCTTGTATGACCACACATCCATCTTAGCATCCCCATCTCCACAACTTTCATTTTTTGGGTGTGCGAAGTCTTGACCGGCCAACACTCCGCCCCATTCAACATAGTCGGTCTAACCACCACCCTATAGAACTTGTCTTTAAGTTTTGGTGGCACCTTTTTATCGCACAAGATGCGGGCCTCCATTTCATCCACCCTGCACAAATACGATGTGTGACATGGTCATCAATCTCTCAATTCCCTTGGATAATAGACCCGAGGTACTTGAAGCTCCCTTTCTTTGGAATGACCCGAGGTACCAATACGATGTTGAAGCATAAATAAAAAGTATTATTATTACCACCAAATGATGTGGTGTATCGGATGAGGTTGCTCCTCCTTAATCAAAGGTGTTGGATCTAGGGCTACGGATAAGCAAGAATATGTAAGAATAAAACCGTAACAGCTAGAACAATTCAAACAGTTTCTGGGTGTTGCCTTCAATGTTATGTCAACATCTGAGGCAACATTGTGATAAAACCAGTTATAAACCTTTATAGAGTAAATGCAGCGAAAAAGTAAAGAGACACAAGGTTTATATTTTCAAGGGTATATATATTAATATATCCCTTGATGGTCAATGACCAAAGAATTGTATAAATTATATACAATTAAAAAGAATTTCTTTATGCAAGATTGAACAATAAATGCGAAAAAGAAATTACAAACAAAAGTGAAGTCGCAGATGACTTCAGCCCAAAGTTAAAAGATCTAAAAAGACAAATACAACATCTTCATTACTATTGCTTGAAATATAAGCTTGATCTAGAATCTGGGCAACAATAGTAACGTGGGACTAGATGTTGTTATACTACTTTAGGCCAAGTGTGTTGATTCAGTTTCTAAGGTGATTATGTGAGAGCTCTCTTGATAATTCTTCTCTTTTAAATCTGGATATCGATACTCTGAAGTTCCCCTCTATTTATAGTGTGGAACTTCCCTTGAAATCCTCACTGGTTGGTTGCGGAGGCTGAGTAAAAGAAGGCTTCAGCTTGGACCGATTCTTGCTCCTTCAAAAGCTCAACGTTCTGGACTTGGTCTTCACGATGCTTTCTCTCAAAGCTTTGACTGTTTCTTTTACCACGTTTTCAACACAACATCATTGTTAGCTTGCCTAGGTTATTTTTTACTCACAGTAACACAACCTGTTTTGGCCGAAAGAATAGGCAAAATCGATACAGAAATGTTGTCAGGAATGTTGTCACAACATCGCAGGCAACATTCTTATTTTCATAAGATGTTGTCCTGAGCATTTCCAGATGTTGTCACAACATCCATCCAACATCAACAAAAGGTCTCGGGTTCAAGTGTAGGATATGAAAAAAATCTTGATAGGGAGCATTTCTCACAAATGAACCCTACGCAGTACGGATCCGAATATAGTCGGACTCTAATATCAATATCAGACACCGAATAAAAAAAAGACAAGAGTATGATTGTCGAGGAGTGTGGTGAAAGTGAATTATAAGATTTCACCATTCTTAATTAAAAATATTGAGCTCAAACATGGGAATTAAATCATTGATGATAGAAAACACTTTATTTAATTGATAGAAAACCCCAAAGTTTTTGAATTATATACAACGTGAGATTAGTCAATTTCAAATAGCGGAGTATTTGGGGGGAAGTAGTGTAGACATACTTGAGAACTTATTTTATCACTTTATTTTACGATTGGTGTGATAAAGTTAAACAGCCGTAACCAAGTAAAGTTTATCCCAGATGAAGCTTTACCATAACGTCAAGTGTAGCTACAATTAAAAGTAGCATTTTTTTTTTTAAAAGAGTCCAAAATGTCTTTAAATTTACAAGTTCCCAGATTTGATTCCTTAAACTAAGCATTTTGACAACTTTGTCTCTTCTGATTAATATCGCTTTACGCGTTTGTTTGGTGAACTTATTGGAGAAGTGGGGCAAGGAAAAAAGAAAAAAGAGAATGTGTTTCCTAAGATGAAAATAGGAGTTACGGAATCCAACTTTAATGTGAATTTGCAATTTTCATAAAAGTGAAAAATTATTTCAGATTAAAGTAAATAATTTATGACGAACCGGTCCTTATAATATATTTTTCAACTCACTATTTATTTTTAAAGTTGTATTTAAATACATTCAAACATGAATATCATTTCAAATATTATTTATAAAAAGTATAAATAAACACAACTCTATCTTCAATTTCAACTCTATAAATTTCAAATAAAATAAAATATATTTGAAATCTATAGCCAAACGCCTACAAATTGAAATGGAAGGAGGAGTTGTTTATTATCTTTTTTCCTTTACCTTACATTCGCAGGATATCAATAATCATTATTCATCATATACAGATTCAGAATTTAAAATTTATAAATTTCTATAATAATTTTAAATTGATATATAATAATAATTAGGTATTTAACAAATTTCATAATACATCTACTGATCTTAACAAAAATTATTGAGTAAACGTGAATTCATATAAAACATGTATGCATCCGTTGCTGCTTCAATTAGAGTGTCAAAAAAGCGAGGACGACGTGGAAATGTCGAATGAGAATGTTAAACATTTAGGCGATCTAAATCGAGTCAAATTCAATAAATAGTTTGAATCATAATTCACCTAATACTTGGACAGCTCTAGTTCAGTTATACGTTATTTTGCCTTTTCTTTAATTAATATCTAAAAGACCTAATAAACAGTGATTCTACAACTCATTGCTTAAAACATGGACCTAATATGTACAATTTAATATTCCTGTAAGACCAAGTTGATAAAATTATCATATAAATTACAGGAAAACTTGCAGATCATGAGATGAGGATGAATGCAGTGAATAGCAGATAGAAAAAAGAAAGAGTACAAACGCCGATTCTCATTTTTTGGCTTTGTGATTACGCCTCTGACGTGTATCCTACCCACCCACCCACCCACTTCCTACCGGTCAATACGACCAGATTTCTTCCTTTTGGACCGAATGCCTTTTTTCGGTTTCCTATCGGGGGGATTCGGTACGGTTCATTGATAATTGACTAAATTTGAATTCGCGTTTTAAGATTCATTATAGAGAGTGCTCTTAATAAGATTTGTTTTCATTCTCATGGCTCGAATCTGATACCTTTAATTAATGATAAGAACCCCAATCATATCACCATAATTCATATTAATTGCACCGAGCACTTTCTTACGCATGTACAAATTTTTAAAATTTAATTTTTTATGGATTTAATCTTTAGAAATTACTATTATATTTAGTATTCCTTTCGTCTTAGTTTTATTTATGTTGTAATTTTTGAATTTCAAGAGTCAAATAAATTTCTTTTACCGTAATTTTTTCATACGACTTTTAAATAATTCAAATTATTTACTTTTATGACATATAGTATAGTTTCTAAATATATAATTATTTTAAAAAACTAAGTCAATTGTCCAAATTAATGAAAAAAATTAAAATTTGATTCTCAGAATTTGAACTGCGCCCCATAAAGGAGCATATTTTTCAAAATTATAAATTTAAGCTTATTACTTTTAAAATTTTAATAAATTCATTTTTTGAGTCGAAAATAATATATTTTTATGCACCTATATAATTAGCGCATCTACTTACGTATATTTGTCTCCACGTCAATTTGCCATTTCAATTAATTTCCCTAACTGGCCTTTTCCCTCTTATCCCCATTATCTTTTTGTCCTTTTAATTTGATTTAAGAGAAAATGGAAAAAGTAATTATCAAACCAGCTAATTTTGCTAGCAAAGTTCAAAGTTGTAGGATTTGGAGTTAGAGTAAAGTGGTCGTAACTCTATTTTACTACTGTTACGGTACAAGTTTTTTACTTTACATTCTACAAAATACATTGTCCCGCTTCTATCTCCTCTCCATTGCTTACGGATCTAATTCAGAAACTTTAGAAAAAGAGTACCAATATTATAGTTATCCACGTAAGAAACAACTAGATTTGATAAATGCGAAGAATTGTATTGTTGAGTATCTATCATTTTTTTAGTCATTTGACTGGATCTTTACTAATACTATTTCAACGATGTCATCAAGAAGAAATAAAAAAGAATTCAATTAAGAATGTATTATATGAAATTTTCAAATTTTTCATGTTTGATTATTTAAAATTTTATAAAACTTTTGTTCTAGATCCAAGCTAGTCAATCTGTTGGACCTTGTTCGGCCTAGCCCCCTCCCCGAATTCCCCCACCATCGAGTCCCACCGAGCCATTCGAGACCGGGTCATAATAGGCTGGGTCAAGTCGGACACAACCGATCCAACCAACTATCACCCTTCTAACACATTTGACCACCACGCCACCTCCGCATGCCTACCCTCTATCTCCACTTTCATAGTCTTCAATAAATTATAGTGTATAAATATTTTTAAGATAATATTTTTTGTTATTTACTAAATTCCAAAAAATAGGTAAAAATATCAGTTATTTTTCAGAAAAACATTTTCTTTAGTACCAAACACACCCTAAGTTCAATTATGTCCGTTTCCAGGGTTTGTTCCTCTGAATTTTTTCGATTAGCAAGTAAATCCTCATTCATGAACTTGGTGATTCATTTTCGGAAATTAATTAATGGCATTACACAACCATGTTGTCTTTTTCTAGCTACATAAAAAATATTTCTTCTTTAAGTTTCCAAAAATCTTATCTTGACAAATTCTTGGGTTTATCCACTAACCATGGTTAGCTGGAACCAACGTCGAACCGTGTGTAAGCGATACTATAAATTCCGCACTTCACTTCCCCAAATGAACACATCCTTCGATTTTCCGTTTCGTCTTAATTTCACTTCAGTTACTTTGTATGGTTGTACCCTTCCGTTTCAACCCTTTCGCTTAAATTTTCCTTCAAATTCAGCTTTCAATTCCTCGATTTCATCATTATCTTCCTCTCTGATTCTGGTAATTAGCTCTGTTTTCGTTATAGGCGAATTTCATACTAAGTTCGCTTTTCGCTTTAATTTTAATATAATAAGATCATATTCGTCTTCACTACTAAAAATAGAGGATCTTTTGAAAATTTAAACTATAAAATATAATTTTTCTCACTTTATTTTCACTGAACCAATTTATTTAAAAAATGTACGGGGAACATATTTTCATTGAAGCGATGAGAAAATTTCTTAATTTTTTTGTGTGAAAATTTACTATTTAGATTTTTTCTACACGTGAGAGGAAAAATAGAATTATTTTAGTGGTGCCTGAATTCACCTACAATGGATCCGAAATTTACCTCCAATTTTCAACATATTTGTCGTTCACGAACGTGGTCTTTTCCCTAATAGAATGTTAATTCTCAAATGACATTAGAAGTCAATCAAAATTCCTTACAAATTACTTATCCAGAGGTCGGGTTGCACATTCCCCGAGAAGCCAGATTTTGCATATGATAGTTCTTATTTCCTGGCTTCTAGTGTTATGCCGCCTAATTAAGAGAACATGAGGTCACGCCAGTACAGAAATTTTGTTGATACTCATTTTTTGTGATTAAATTTGCAGGAAAAAGATGGCGTCGAACGGAGTGGGAAATGTAGAATTCAGTTTTGATAACAAGAGGAGGAGTGGATTGCCGAAGATCCAGACACAGAAAACAGATGATGAAAACGTGGTTTGCCACGACGACAGTGCAACGCCGGTGAAAGCTCAGACGTTGGATGAGTTGCATTCACTACAGAAGAAGAAATCGGCACCGACTACTCCGATCAAGTCCCCACATGTATTTGGTGTTTCCGTTTCTGAAGAAGAACGCCAGAAACAACAGCTCCAATCCATTAGGTAATCATATCATCATTAGATAAAATTGGTTGTAACATATTTACGCTAACGTCGTCGTTTTCTCGCCAAAAAGTTTCCGAAAATGAGAAAAAGATGGGATCAATTTTGTCGTGTTTATCCATCAGAAAATTGAGGAATTACACGGGATATTTATTAAATTTGAACTTTATCTTATACTCTATTTGATAAGAGGGAGTATAAATTTATATTAGTTATTTTATCTCATCTCTCATACGAAATAAATTAGTTGTATGATTATAATTCCAACATTATAATAATAATTTAATCTTCACACCAAATAACTTTAGTTCTATATGGAGGTGGCAAATTTAACCCATTAAATCATAACCCGTCCAACTCATTCAAGTTTGAGCGGGTTATTGATCCACTCATTTGTTAATTCAATCCATTTCAGCTCAACTCATTTCAACCTATTAAAATTTGGGTTGATATCTAGCCCAAATTAATCTATGAGAAATCTATCAAAATATGTTCAAAAAATATTATTTTATTATTTGATATGTTATACATATTCATAATAAAGCAAAATAATAATTTATTAGGCATTAAAAATTATAAAAAAATAAATAAGGCAATTAAAGCTTAGTAAGAATTATGTGGGTTGAGTTTTGATCCGCTTTTTTGTCCATTTCAACCCATACATTGCAGCTCAAGCAATATTTAGTCGGATCAATAACCCGTCAATTTATTAACTCAATCCATTTTAGGAATAATAGGTCCTATTCTTTTTTTATTGACCCTTATTTCAATTGATTGGATGTTTGAGCACTCAGAGATTTTCGTGAGTTCCTCGTATATAATAAAGTACCTTCCACCCCCTTCCACAACTATTTAAATTTCCTATCAGGCTCTCCAATCTAATCCAGAGTCTAGTCATTATACAATGCATTAATAATAGAATTTTTTTATTTGTAGTAAAAAGATTTACCCTCCCAAATTCAACCAACCCCTCATTTGACACCCCCGGTTCTTAGGATATTAATACGTCGGGCATTGGCCCTCGAGTCCATGACTCTACGTAATATTTGCTCACCTTCTAGATCTCTTCCTCCACTTTAATTTTCATGTGTCAATTCAATTCTAGAAGATAATTAAAAAAAGATTGTGGAATTGAAATTGTAATTTAATGTCTTAATTTGTTGTTGTCACTTAGAGGTAGAGTTTGCTCAATCAACGATCTTTTTTACTGTCACGGACTGGATCTTTTCGAGAAGATGACAAAAAGTACCAGCACAAAGAAAAAGAATTTTACCGTGATAATATTATCTCTTTTTAATTTTTTCCCTTGAATTTTTTAACATTAGGATCGTTTGGTAGAATGGTGTTGGTATAAAAATTTTGTACAATATTTGGTTGCAAATCTCACTTATATACCACTACTATTAGTATTACTTGTACACCTTATTCAACACTATTGTTAGACCTAGTAAAATATGACAATATCAGTGCTAGTCTTATACTTATACATTATATTCAGTACTACTCCTAATAATATAATGTATGTTATTTTTAATACAATAAGTCAAATAATAGATAAAAGATAAATGCCAACATACTTAATCTCAATATTACTAATCCCAATACTATTTGTATTCGAACCAAGCAACCCCTAAAGTTTCAAAACGTTAATATTTTTTCCCATTTTGTTGTCTAAAAATAATGCATCCTTAGCGTCATTGACACGAGAGACAGGGCCAAAAGTGGTGAAAGGAGACCCGGCAAGGCAAGCGGAAACACCGAAGGTGCAACAGCATACTCATCACCACCACACACCTGCCCTTAACATTAGTGACAGTGGCCTCAAGTTCACCCACATCCTTTACAATCTCTCTCCTGCTGGTAAATATTTAATCTTACTATCCTATTTTTTTTATTTCAATAGTAGCTTTTGTTTAAATATTATATTGATATTTAAGAATTTATTAAATTTTTATACATATTAAATTTAGAATTTGATTATTAGCATTTGAAGAAGGGATAAAGTTGAGATGCCAATTAGTATTACTCTTTACATCACTATGACTGATCTCCCTTGACTATTCACATTTTTTTCTTTGACTAATGAAAATAGTGGTTACCCATCCTCCATTTTACTTTTATGGTCAAGATATAATTAAAACTCTTGTGCTATTTTCAAAATTTAGGTACGTGATAACATTATTTGATTGAGCATTACGTGCTACTTTTATGAGTTTATCTACCTCATATATAAGCTTTTATGTTCTATACCGTACAATTTTTTAGTCACTTGGAATAGTCTTCTTTTGCAAAGAAAAAGGAAAATAAGAGATTTTTACCCTTGTGTCATAAGGCTCAACGAGTGTGTTTGAATTGACTTTTTAAAAGCGGCTTATAAGCTAAAAAGCTAAAAGTCATAAGTTGATGTTACCCAACTTTGGACTTTTGACTTATTTTTGTACCCTTTTAACCTAATAATAAGTGCTTAAAAATATTTTTTTTATCTCACTCAAACACCCACGGCGTTTGAATTTTTCTTTTTTGAAAATCATAAAATTCTTGGCAATTTCTCTTGTAACTTTTGAGTAATTCCTTGAAAGGTGAAAATTAAAATTGTGAGCTAAAAAGTGCCATCCTTTGTTAATTATAGCTGTTTACCATTTTGAGAATATATTTCATTTTCGTGCCTTCCTTTTCATAGAGCTGTATGAGCAAGCAATCAAGTATGAAAAGGGATCATTCATCACG
The DNA here is from genome assembly GCA_034509755.1 of Anisodus tanguticus. NCBI lineage: Eukaryota > Viridiplantae > Streptophyta > Magnoliopsida > Solanales > Solanaceae > Anisodus > Anisodus tanguticus. The sequence goes on along the minus strand of CM067553.1, from coordinate 8,220,229 downwards.
TCAAGTGGTGCTTTGGCCACACTTTCCGGAGCCAAAACTGGTCGTTCCCCTAGAGACAAACGTGTTGTTAGAGACGAAATTACTGAGGAAGACCTTTGGTGGGGAAAGTAAGTTTTCCCTATTTCACGTTTTTAATGTTTTCTACTCGAACTATATATATCGTGAGAGATTCACATATGCGTCTAGCATATATTTATTATTTTACTAATTGGTTTAATTCATCAATTTATTTTTATTCCAAAAGGAGTAGTATTATTTTTATTTTGTAATGTCACTTTCTAACGTCATTAATTCAACAGGGGCTCACCTAATATCGAAATGGACGAGCAGACTTTCTTGATCAACAGAGAAAGAGCTGTTGATTACCTATGCTCTTTGGAGAAGGTATATTATCTACTTGATTTTAAACAATATTATCATTTAACTAAAGTCTCCTTTCTTAATAATTTATAACATGCACTAAGATCTCTTATCCATATCCTACCAAGTTATTAATGTCAACGGTTATAGAAACTATGCATATGCTTCCCCCTTGTTTAGTGCTGCCGCGTCATGATCTACACCACCATGTTTATTTTCCTGACTTATAGAACATATAAGTACCTCATTAAAATAGTGTTGGTCAATAAGTAATTTAATTCCAGAACTTGAGGATATAGATAATATTCCATATTCAACAACAACATAACCAGATATTCCATAGTCATTCTTCGATATTCTAAAGGCGTGTCTTATTTCCCATGTAAATAAAATAATATTTGTATAGGGGCCTACTTCCAATCCTTTTTTTGGGGAAATTCACCTAAATACAATCCAGGGAATATATATATATATATATTATTCATAATTAATATGTATTTTTTATATACCGGCTAGTGAATGTAACTATCGAACAGCCAAATGTGCTAAAACGTTTTTGGTGGGGTGGGTTTTGTGGTATATGAAATGGCTACAGTAGCTGTCACAACCTGTATGTTACATTGTCTTATTCATGTTACTGTACAATAAGTTTGCAGAATTGATGTTACTATTCTTAGTCCCATTCTTAACAATATGCGGAGTCATCCATTTTTTGTCATGATTCACGGGCCTATGAATAAAAAGATAAGAGCATAGTCACAAGAAAATCATGTTTATGGTGCAACAAAATCTCCTCATCTTCCCATAGGAATAGATATGTTACATATGCTTGTAACATATGCTACCCTTTAATGAATATGTACACTTGTTTTACAACAAAGTGGTATTGATCTTGGTCCCAATATGGAGTAAAATATCTGTCTATTCATATCCACTAGTACATACAATTATATCAAAATATTGTTATTAAGGTATCCAAAGATTGAGATCACGGTACAGTCGTCTTCGTGTTACCTATAGGTTACGGTTTTGGGCCGTAGAATTAGCCATTAATGCTTGTGTCAGGGTATACAGCCTACATTATACCCTTAGGGCGAACCGTATGTGAACGTAGGATGCTTCAAGCACTGGCCTGTCCTATCCAGAGCTTTTGTTGATCTCTTCACAAATGTTAGGTCTTATACTTCATAGGAACCTTGTAGTTGGCAGTGCTTTTCGGTCAGTCATACAGATCACGGATGGTGACACCTGCAATTCATTGTAATTGACAAATTCCCAGTAAATGAAAGACATAACAGGAAAGAAGCTCCTTGCACGTATAATTAAGAAGCCTTATAATCAATTTTATAGTGATGAAAATACCATCTCTTCTGACTAATTTGCTACTTAGTAGGAGATCTATCGATATGTTAAACAACTTGGGTCTACATTTCAGGTGTTCGTGAATGATCAGTTCCTCAACTGGGATCCAAACAACCGTATCAAAGTTAGAATTGTATCTGCCAGAGCCTATCACTCCTTGTTCATGCACAACATGTAAGAAACTGATCATGAAACTTTTTAGAACTCTCTGCTTTTACTTATGTTTTACAGGTCACCAGATAAGTATCTTTCTACTTTTACATATGCACATTATCTATCTTTAGATTTTACAACCATTAAAGAGCCTTAGTGAATTAAAGGAATATCAAAAGATCATGTAAAACATGTTAGTCAGTGCAATTCAATAACCGGGTCGGTGACAGGTGTATCCGACCCACTCCAGAAGAGCTGGAGGATTTTGGTACTCCGGACTTCACAATATACAACGCTGGTCAATTCCCATGTAACCGTTACACCCATTATATGACTTCCTCCACTAGCATAGACATCAATCTTGGTAGGAGGGAAATGGTCATCCTTGGCACACAATATGCTGGGGAAATGAAGAAAGGTCTTTTCGGCGTAATGCACTATCTAATGCCTAAGCGCCAAATCCTCTCTCTACACTCTGGCTGCAATATGGGAAAAGAAGGAGATGTAGCCCTCTTCTTTGGATTATCAGGTATAATATAAAGGGATTGGTCCTCCCTTTATCGCAGCAGCAACAATACGTGCTATCTTTATATTTATATCTCACAGAAATATTTGACATCATTTCTATATACTTTGATGCTCATGTTTCTCTTTCTGCACTTGTTTCATCATAGGAACTGGGAAGACGACACTGTCTACTGACCACAACCGATACCTGATTGGAGATGACGAACACTGCTGGAGTAATCACGGTGTCTCAAACATTGAAGGAGGCTGCTATGCCAAATGCATTGACCTTTCAAGGGAGAAGGAGCCTGATATCTGGAATGCCATCAAGTTTGGCACTGGTATTGTTCTGATTCCCACTTGATCATGTCTTGACGTGATTTTCTGTTAAATTAAATTGTGAACCCAGATTGATATGTTCGTTCTCTGTAGTGCTGGAAAATGTGGTTTTCGAAGAACATACCCGAGAAGTGGATTACACAGACAAATCTGTAACAGGTAACATTTGCTGAATCACAGATATTTTTCATCTCGAAGTGTTGAATCGATTGATGTTGCTTCATGGCTGGCTATAAATATAATGGAATGGTTTGATTGCAGAGAACACCCGGGCAGCATATCCGATTGAATACATCCCAAATGCTAAAATACCATGTGTTGGTCCTCATCCAAAGAATGTCATTCTCCTTGCATGTGATGCATTTGGCGTTCTCCCCCCTGTCAGCAAATTGAACTTGGCACAGACAATGTACCACTTCATCAGTGGCTACACAGCTTTGGTATATACTCATGAATTCTGACGCCTCACAAATTACATAAGAACTTCCAAGATAAGATGTAAAGATTATTGCTTCAACAATTCACAGGTAGCAGGAACTGAGGATGGTATTAAGGAGCCTACAGCAACATTTTCAGCATGTTTCGGTGCAGCATTTATCATGCTTCATCCAACAAAATACGCAGCCATGCTGGCTGAGAAGATGCAGAAACATGGAGCTACAGGGTGGCTTGTGAACACTGGCTGGTCAGGTGGAAGGTAAGAGCACTACTCACCCACAACATGTATCCAAATGATGTCATTCAAACTATATATGTAATGTATCTCTCTGTTATGACCAGTTATGGATCAGGCAGCCGAATTAAGTTAGCATACACAAGGAAGATCATCGATTCCATCCACTCTGGCGCCCTTTTGAAAGCGGAATACAAGAAGACCGAGGTATTTGGGCTGGAAATTCCAACTGAACTTGAAGGAGTACCTTCCGAGATTCTGGATCCAGTGAACACTGTAAGTTATAGCAAACACCTCAGCATTGTCTAATTGCTACATTCTGCAAATACCTTTCAATTAATGTCATTTCATCTGTTGTTACAGTGGCCCGACAAGAAAGCCCACAAAGATACCCTGTTAAAACTGGGAGGCCTCTTTAGGAAGAATTTTGAGGTGTTCACAAACTACAAGATTGGAACTGATAGCAACCTGACTGAGGAGATCCTGGCAGCTGGTCCAAACTTCTAATTGAAGAAGAATTTAATATTGCCAGAAAACAATGGAAGATTATTTGTGTGCTACATTTTACGTGTAATTGACCAGGAAGACGGTTTCACATCCATGAGTTATCGTTTTTTTTTCTTTTCGTTTCATTGGGGTTGTGTTTGTTTTCTAGTGAGGTTGAGGTGGAGGTCATATTTGTAACTTATTCATTTGTGCTGTAATATCTTCAGTCAACAATGAAAGCTTCATACCCAATTGTTTCTTCTCTGAACAATCTTAGAATAGCACTTCAATAGAGGAACTTGAATGTTGAGTAGGACAAGGAAAGTGAAGGGAAGGGAAACATTTTCCTTTGTTCCATCCATCTTAAAAAGAAAAGAAAAAAAGGCAAGGCAAACAAGACCGAATTCTCTTCATTTTCCTTTTGGTGTTCAGAATTCCCTATCATTTGCCTTCTCTTCAAACATTGTCGGTAGAGAAGTACTGCAACTTAGCAATTCACATCCTTCAACTGCTATTAAAGTAACAGGACAGATTTTATGAAGTTTGTCCACGCTATTAATGCAGCTACACACAAATAAATTGGATTATCAGTTAGACATAGGTCAATAACTTCCCCTAGCCTTGTAATTGTGCTGAGTATCTCAATGTGAGTCAAATTGTTGAACTTCTGAAATTTCAGAGTCTTATTCCATGAAGGTCATCTCATTAACAATTCACATAGAGCCCAGAGTTGATAATACACCAGCATGGCGAACTTACTCAACAGGAGTCGAATTTAACAATTCGCTGATTCTATCTTCTTCCATTTACGTTGCTACTTGGTGTCCAACCTTGCATAATATGTTGGATAGGAACCTCCTCTTCATCTATTGTATCTTTTTGAAAAAAAACAATATGCTTAGGCAAGCTTGAACTTAGTCAAGAGAAAGGTTGGCACAAGCAATTACGATGGAACTAAATGAGTGCTGAGACTGCTGCCAACAAGTTCTCCACCAACTTGATATTTATTTTATAGAACTAGTTTTAGTGCACGTCTGGGAATGGCCCGGTGGAGGATAAGATGCGGGAAGCGAGTTTGAGATGGTTCGGGCATGTGCAGAGGAGAGACACAGATGCCCCAGTGCGGATGGGTTCAAGAGGAGTAGAGGTAGGGCGAAGCATTATTGGAGAGAGGTGATTAGACGGGATATGACGCAGGTGCAACTTACTGAAGACATGACCTTAAATAAGGGGTTGTGGAGGACACAAATTATGGTAGAAGGGTAGTAGGTAGTCGAACGTAGTCCTACTTACGCTTACAAAATAATAGTTGTAATGTTATTACTGTAGGCCCGATTAGCCTATCACACATATAGGCGCAGTATTGCTTTATAGTCCCCTGTAATTTGATTTCTGCTGCTATGTGTTCTTTAGTGTACTTTGTTTATCTTATTTATCTGTGTTAGCTACTTCTTCCTTTGTCAGAATGCGCTACCATGGCGTATTCGATTTTGTTATCATCATGTTCATATTGCTTTAATTTCTTGTCTGGGTCTGACCGTTTCGCTTCATTTGCTTTGTTTGTGATTATGCTTTGTCTTGAGCCAAGGGTCTTCCGGAAACAGCCGCTCTACCTACCTAGTAGAGGTAAGGTCCGCATACACTCTACCCTCCCAGACCCCACGTTGTGAGATTTCACTGGATATGTTGTTGTTGTTGTTTTAGTGCACGTGTGTTGCACGTATCTTTCACGTCAATCATTAATAGATTGTAAATCAGAAGATCGAATTATTTAAAATAGCAGTTAACGTTAAAATAGTATAATATTCATTTAAATGTACAAAAATAAATGTTTAATACATAGCTGTGACAGTTAAATAAAAAAATTAGTTGTCTTCATAGACTATGTTCTTGGTGTATGTTCATTTTTATCATGACGAAAGCACTTGTTAACGATATTAATATTCATCTAGAAATTGCGATACATAGTTAGCCATGTGAGAAAATATGTTGGGACAATTGTACAGTCCAACACTAAGAATTGTTTGACAATGCATTTTACAGTTTGAAGGATACATATTCTTATTAATATAATTGGCACATTTTTCTTCAAAATCAACCTGAATACCAAATAAATTTATTTTTAAGTAGGTCAATTAAATTAGCATGAAGACACAAACTATCAATCTAACAACCACAATTAAAACTAATTTTAATACCACAACCATCAAGTGATAAGACTCCTAGTCTTAGTTGAACATAGAGTTGTGAAGTGTGAAATTAAGAAATTATCTTGCTGATTCATAAAAATACCTAAAAGGACTCCTTGTCCTATTTGGACTCCAACTGGTTTGTTTACTAAATATGACCAGGAATTTAGAAAAATTGTATTATTAAAATAAAAAAGGACGAGAAGCAGCAGAATTTGACAATTGAGATGCATACATGAAATAAATCTTTAAATTTTTAAGAGAAAATTCATGTGATTAAATTTTTTTACCTTAAGTGGGAATGATATTTCGTGTAACAATAGTTGATTAAAAAAGCCTATAAACAATGCAATACGATAATTGGTCAAAAGCTATTACAGTCGAATATAATGTATTAATCTCCCTTAGAGAGTCTTTCTCATTAATACAAATATATATAGGTGTACAATGTTGAATCCTTCTATAATAAGGATTCCAATTCTATCATAATTATACAACACAACATATGGTAATTATATTGTACATACACGTGCTAATACACCCCCTCAGTCTGAGCGGGAGGAGGCCGAACGCTAAGAATGGATCTGAAGTCAAGGAAGAGTTGTCTAGGAATGCCTTTTGTGAATATATTTGTGTACTGATAAGAGGAAGCCACATGGAGTATTCTGACATGACCGAGAGCAACCTTCTCACGAACAAAGTCGATGTCCATCTCAATATGCTTGGTTCGTTGATGCTAAACCGGATTATGAGATAGATAGATGGCGGATATGTTATCACAATAAACCAGATATGTCTTGCACAACGGACACTGAAGCTCTAAAAGAAGGTTTCGGAGCCAACAGATCTCAGCAACAAAATTAGCAACTCCTATGTATTCTGCTTCTACACTCAAACGGGATAATATGGCTTGTCTCTTGGCAGACCAAGATATGAGATTATCCCCCAAAAACACACAATAGCCTGAGGTGGATCGTCGCGTGTCTGGACAAGCCAGCCCAATCGCATCCGTATATGACAACAATCTGGTTAGTGCTGAGGGTAGAGATGTAATCCATAGTCAAGTGTGCCCTTAACGTACCGAGTGATATGTTTAAGGGGAGTAAAATGAGGCTCCTTAGGTGTATGCATGAATAAGCATACCTGCTGAACATCATAAGTAATATCAGGTCTAGTGAAAGTCAGGTACTGTAGGGCACATGCAAGACTCCGGTATAAGGTAGGATCTGACAGTGGATCACCGTCCAAAGCACTGAGCTTTGATTTGGAGTCAACTAGAGTAGACATAATCTTGCAATTTGCCATTTTAGCCCTGTACACAATTTCCTCTGCATACTTACGTTGACTAAGAAACATAGTGTCTGCAGATCTAGTCACTGAAATCCCTAAAAAATAGCTCAACTTCTCCAAGTCAGTCATAGCAAATTCTGTTTTGAGCAGTGCAATGATCTCATTTTTCAACAACTTAGATGAGGCAGTGAGCACAGTATCATCCACATATAATAACAAATATGCAATGCTACTACCTCTATGAAAAATAAATAAAGAATTATCACACTTGTTGCATACAAACCCAATCTGCAAAATATATTGTGCAAAGCGATCATACCACGCTCGAGGGGCATGTTTCAAGTCATAAAGTGACTTACGGAGACGACATACATACTGGGGGGCGGCTGGATGGAAAAAACCAGGCAGTTGATGCATATAAACCGTTTCTTTCAAATCCACGTGTAGAAACGCATTTTTCAAATCAAGTTGATGAATAGGCCAGTGCTTACCCATAGTAATACTCAGAATTGTGCGAATGGTGGACGATTTAACAACCGGACTAAATGTCTCACCACAATCTGTACCCTCATGCTGATTAGTGCCATTAGCAACAAGTCTAGCCTTATACCTCTCTAGATCACCATTGTCTCTGTATTTGTGACGAAAAAGCCACATACATCGGATCACATTCACCCCCTCCGGTCTAGGAACCAAATCCCAAGTGTGTTGTTTCGTTAAAGCCTTAAATTACTCACACATAGCCGCATTCCAATTCGGGTCTAGTCTGGCCAATTTTGGGGTTTTGGGAATAGAGGAAATGGTTTGTGCGGATAAGTTAAATTGGACTTTGGGTTTGAAAATCTCATGTTGGGCACGGATTTCCATTGGGTGTGAGGAGGCTGGCTGGGTATGTTTGCTGGGTGTCGGGATTGGGTTACTGTGTCAGGTTGGATCCGAGTTTGGGTGAGATGTCGGAACAGTATATGGGTTGGGTATAGTGGCGGGGTAGTTGATTTTTAGGTGTGACGATGGGTTGGGAGTTGTCACCGATGTGGGTAGACTGAGACTGGTTGAGGTCGACGAAGTGGGGTATGGTGTCCGTGGTGGGTTGAGAATGGATGAGTGGGTTGGTGGTGGGATTATTGTGGGACGATGTGGGTTACCGGTGGCTGAATTGGTAGCGGGGTTGTGTTGATTTTGGGGAGGCGACACACTGGTGGGGATGACGGCCGGTGGTGAGACGGAGCTACTAGGTTGAATGCTGGTGGTGGTGGCAATCAGAGTTTGTGGTGACGGAGAGCAGTAGGGTGGCAGAGACGCAGGGATGCCGTCGGTGGTTCTGGCAGTGGGTGGCAGGGATGGGTTTGTTGTGGTGTGGGGCTGACATAGTTCGATGAGGATGACGGGGGAGATGTCGGACTCGTCTAGGAAGGTACAGTCTGTTTTGTGAAATTTTTAGATGTCCGAAAAGGGGAATGTGGTCTCGTCAAACATGACGTGACGAGACATGGATTTGATGAGTGGACAAATCATAACACAAATAGCCCCTATGATTAGACGAAAAACCTACAAAGACACACAGAGTGGTTCGGGATGTTAATTTATGAGGGGCGGTGGAGGCCATATTGGGAAAGCAGAGGCAACCGAAAATTCGAAGGTGATCATAGGATGAAACCCGACGGAGTACTATTTCAGTTGGGGTCATGTTGTGAAGGGTGCTAGTTGGTAAAATATTAAGGACGTATTTTACCATTTTGACTGTAAAAACCCAGAACGATGGAGGGATAGAGGCATGAAACAGGAAGGTACGAACCATGTTATCTATAGTGCGAATGATTCGTTCTGCTTTTTCATTTTGAGGAGAAGTGTGAGGACACAAAAAATGAAAAACCATGCTATTATTTTTGCAAAATTTGTGAAACGTGGATTATTAAATTCACGGCCATTGTCACATTGAAAAGATTTTATGACTTTTTCAAATTGAGTTTCGATAAACGTACAGAATTCAAGAAAGTTGGCAAAGCTTCCGATTTGAATTTAGTGGGTAAATCCAAATAAAGTGAGAGTAATCATCTAATAAGACTAGATAATATTTATAACCTAGAGAGCTAGGAATAGGGGATGTCCATAAATTATCATGAACAATATCAGAAGGGGCAAACGTAACACTAATAGGCGATTTAAATGGAAGACGAACATGTTTGCCCAAGTGACAAGAAACATAGTTTTGGACAAGTTTCCCATTATTACAATGAATAAAATTATGGCTTCTAAGAAAATTAAAAACAGGAGCTCATGGGTGTCCAAGTCTATTGTGCCAAGTTGAAAGAGAGATAGCAGCGAGGGAAGTATGTGAGTGGAAGCTGGCATCAGAAGATGATGGGAAAGGATAGAGGTCCCCTATGCTATTGCGTCTCGTAAGAGATGTCCCTGTACGTAGATCCTTCACAGTAAAACCAAATGGATCAAAATAGACAGACACAGAGTTGTTACGAGTAAATTATCAAACATAGATTAAATATTTAATGATGTTAGGAGCATACATGACGTTATTTAGGAAGAAGGGGGTGAGGTGGTTGAGTGTATGTATGACCATAGCCCTGAATTGGAATGGGATGATCATTGCCAACAGTAATAAATTGATGAGACTTTAAGCTAAATAATTGGGGTAGATTACATGCAGACCAAGTGAGATGAGATGTGGCCCCTGAATTAATGTACCAATTTTCATCGGTCTGCTGCATATTCAAAGCGTTGAAGGCCTGGCCCAACTCAGTAGGGGACAGACCTTGGACTTGCGGTTGTGGGGCATGGACAAAGTGGGCTTGACCCTACAGGTTGTTGGTCTTCCCCGGACTTTGGACCAAGAGGCTGGTCTGCTGGAACCCGTGTTGGGCCTGCTTAAAATTATATGGGGCTCGCGACTGCTGCTGGAAATAAATTGGGGTAGAGGCCCAGGGTGCAGTGTTGGGCCAGCCTAAGGTGTTGTAGTCGGTGACTGCCCTGCGTTATTTTTGCCTCGGCTGCGGCCACCCCTTCCATTCACATGACCTTTACCGCCTTTTCCACCACCGCGGCCACCCCGTTGTTAGTGGTTGGCCGACGGTGGTTGGCCAGTAGGAGGGGCGGCGTTAATGGTAGGCGAATCAACGTATAATGCTTTTTGGTTGTGTTTGTCCTGTTTAGCACGACGTGTTTCCTCCAATAATAATTGCGATCGAGCCTTATTGAAACTTGGTAGGGGATCGGCATGTTGGATCATCATGGCTAGGGTGTCATACTCACCCTTAGGAAGACCTGTGACTAGTTGTAGAACCATCTTTGTTTTAGAAATGGGTGTTCCCACGTTGGATAATTGGTCCGCCACTAGTTTCAATTGTTTTCAGTAGTCGGACATGTTAGAGAAATTTTCAAGGCGTGTATTATTAAATTATTCTTCCAAATACACAGCACGTGTGTGCTTATTATCTTGAAAAATTTCTTCTAACCGAATCCATAACTCACAGGCTGAGGCGCCGATTTTCATGATAGTGAGGAGCAAGTCCTGAGAGATAGTACCATATATCTACTGTTTGACTACGGCGTCTAGGCGACGCCATGTTGAGTCATCAGCCTCAATGGGGCGAGGAAAAGAGTCGTCGATATGATCAAGCACGTTGTATACACATGCATGAATACGGAATAGTTCAACCCATGGAGAATATTGAATGTTCTCTTGATCAAGACTTATGGGGATGAAGTTCTTGATGTTGATGACGGTGAGTGCTGGATGAACAAAGGGTGAAAAGGTCATGATAGTGGATTATAGTTATTGAAGAAGAGGGAAAGAAGACAAGGAAGACTAATGGTGGTTATCGGCCAAATGGTGGTGGAGCCGCCGGTGGTTGCAGACCTTAGGTGAGCAGCGGAAAAAAGAAGAAGTAGGGTTTAGGGTTTGACTCTTGATACCATGTAAGAAAGTATTAATCTCCCTTGAGGAGTCTTTTTCATTAATACAAATATATATAGGTGTACAATGTTGAATCCTTCTATAATAAGGATCTCAATTCTACCATAATTATACAACACAACATATGATAATTATATTGTACATACACGTGCTAATAGAATCAACCATGCAATATGAAGACCAAATCCCAATAAATTAGCCTTTATTACACAAATCAAAACTGAAAAATAAGTTTTACAATATAATAAATTAAAAAACATGTAGTTTAAATTTTCCTTTTAGGACTTTGAAGCAAACACCAAACTCATTCACGATGCAAAAGATTAAGAGCAAATTTCTGAGGACTGATTGCAATTAGGATTAAACCCTTGACATGAAGGGGCAACAAAATTGAGAATTGAGATGCATACATGGAATTAATATTTGAATTTCAGAGAGAATTTATGTGATTAAAAGAATTACCTTAAACGGGACTGATATTTTATACATGTAACGAAAATTAATGACATATTCACCAACTACGACATCGGGATATAATAAAGAGGTAAAAAAGCTCAGTAAATTGAATGCTATCAATACTACAAATCACATGTAAAACAAAAAAACTCCTATTCAAGTTTATTATAAATTACGTATATATAGATTCTATCACTTAAAAGTTAAAACCTACCGCAAAAGAATTGTAGTTGAACTTTAATAGGGGGAAAAGCACTCCTAAACATAAAAGGAATTTTAAGTGCTTGAGATTTACTAACGTGCAAGAATCTACTGTGTTATTTTTTTTTCCTTACAAATTTGGTATGTTTCATACTGTTAATAAGGTTAAAATTAATTATTCTAATTTTAGTTAACTCCTACATTTAATGTGAATTCTTTCAGCACGAAAATTTCTATTTTTTCTTCTACAAAATTGTTATGTTACATTATTCAAATAAGGAAAGATTTAATATACATAATTTAGTTGATTTTAAAATACTAAAGTAAATGAGAACTTTGTCTATTAAAGTCTTTTAATAAAGAGAAAATCGAATCGCCTTCGTGCTTTTAATATAAATATAGATATAGATTAAGTCATTAGATTAAGTCATTTAACGAGTTTGCTTCAAATCAAGGAAATCTACTCAGCAGTGATTGAGAATTTCTTCCTTGTGGTCTCATCTTAACTAGTTATGTTTGACACGAGAATACAGATTAAATTTCAGCGGAATGGATGCAGCATATTAGAGGGTGTTTAGATTGGGTTTTAAAAATTTGCTTATAAATTAAAAGCCAAAATTCATAAGTTGATAATATCCAATTTTTAGCTTTTGACTTATTTTTATACTTTTCATGCCTAAAAGTAGGTGCTTTTAAGTAGGGCTGGCCAGTGGGCCGGGATGGCCCGACCCCGACCCGACCCCGTCCCGGTCCCGCCCCGACCCCGCTTTAAAAAAAAATAATTAACGGGGGCGGGACTCGAACTCGGGACGGGACGATGTCTCGTCCCGCCAGACCCGAGCCCTCCCCAGGCCCGCCTGACCCGTCCCCGACCCCGCCCTTTTCCCCCCTTTGCAAAAATGACCGTTGCACCAACGACCATTTTAGATTATGGCCGTTGGCCAATTCTCAATATATCTCTCTACATTGTTTGCTAAATATTCAATTTTATTAATTCATTTGGGAATTGGGAGTGAAGTTGGCAACTAGCTTGAGGATCTTCCATCGAGCAAAGTTTCAATTTTCAACCTCTCGATTACACATCGACGTTACGTCGGCGTTTGGTACATTCGTTCCTTCATTAAATTATTATTGTCTATTTATTTTATATTTTTATTTAGCGCACTTAATTTTATTGTCTTTAATTATTTATTATCATAATTAAAATGGAAGGATTAAAAGGTATGTTTAAGGGTAAGGGTAAGAGTGCTTCTTCTAGTAGGGGCAACCAGGGCAAGGGTACTTCTTCTAGTCATCTTATTCCTACACATGATGATTTTGTTGATACTCAACATTTTCCTACAATACCATTAGATTTAGACCAGGAGCTATTTTCTGGAACTCAAGAAGACTTAAATTTAGACGATGATCTAGATGATATACCCACTAATGTTGATGACAACACACCCACTAGTGCACCTTCAACTGAAATACCTCCTATTCCCCCTAGTATGAGACGAGGTCCAGCAAAACGACCATTAAAATCAGATGCATGAACATTTTTTTATAGGGACGTAGAGAATCAAGTAGCCATATGTAAAATTTGTAAAAATGTTTTAAAATTTAAAACTGAAAAGGTCACGGTGGGACGGGGGTTTAATTAGACACGTAGTAAGTGCTCATCGAGCTAGGTATGCCCAATACTGGCTTCAAAACCGGGTGCGCAAACGCCCGCTCCATCGGGACAAGGTTCACATACCGATATCGTCCCGGACCAAGTACGAGGTCAAATCAACCCTATGACGGGGGAATTGTAGGCTCTAAATACAATAAACATAGAGATAGGGAAGCAATATCAAAATTAGTTGCTGTGGAGGGTTTGCCTTTTTCATTTCCTTCATCTCCCGGTTTTATTCATTACATTAGAGATATATATAATCCTGTTTTAACGGTTTTCCTAGATCAACTGTTAAGAGAGATGTATTTAAATTCGCGCATGAATATCAACAATATTTACGTTTTTCATTATATCATTTTAATGACAAAGTATCTATCACGTCTGATATAGGTCGTAGTACTAACGGCCATGATTATTTAACTGTAACTTGTCATTGGATAGATTATAAATGGTCTATGCAAAAACGTATTTTAGCGTATAGATATATAGATGATAGGCACACTGATACTTTTATTGCAGAAAATATTTATCAAGTGTGCGATTATTACGGAATTACCGATAAAATTATGACTATTACATTAGATAACGCTTCTAATAACAATTACGCAATTTACAATGTTAAAAAATAGTTTAACTCCATCTTTTCCAGACCATTTTCATATAAAATGTGCGTGCCATATATATAACTTAATTGTAAAGGATGGTCTATCACTTTTTGAAGACATTCTTAGTAAAATACAATTTGCTATAAACTTTATTTTTTAAAAGTAATAAAGTACAACGTAGAAAAGAATATAAAAAAACTTGTCACGATTGTGGACTACCTTATAGAAGAATTCCACAAGAAGTATCCATTAGGTGGAATTATTTATACGAGCAACTACTTGTTGCTTATGACTATAAATTACCTATAACTTTATTTTTTAACTCTCATAATAAAAAGCCAGCTGATATGATTTTAGATAGTGATTGGGTAAAAATTTCCGAACTTATTGTATTTTTAGAGAAAAATTTTCAAGCAACAAAAGAATTTTCCGGTATATATTATCCTACTATTTCAACTATGTTATTTTATATAACTCTAATATTTTTATTACTTAGTGAATATATGGAAAAACCAGCTTATAAGGCATCTATTAAAAAAATGTTTGTCAAAATTAAAAAATATTTTATTCCTATTCCCTCTATTTATATTATTGGTTCTGTATTAAATCCTACTATTAAAATAGACGGTACTAAATCACTAATTGAAACTATTTACGATTGTATAGAAGTACTACCACCTCCAAGTCCCAAAAATCTAAATCACCCACCACCTATTGAACAAACTAAAGAAGAAGCGGTGTCTAGCGTAGAACACCAATGCAAAAATATATATAGATTTTATCAACAAGAAAATGCTAGTAACTTACCGGCTTCCATACCATCTTCTTCATCTTCAACACAACCTCACAAAAGACATGTTGTTTCGCGGCTAGTATTGAAAGCCTCGAAATAGAATGTGCGGCCGTACCTCTACTACTAACCAAATTAGCGAGTTGGATATTTTTGTTTTGCGGGGTTCGTACCGTATCAAGAAGTTATCAATGAAGATGGACAAGAAGACTTCTTCGAAATCTTTGGAGGGGAATAGAAGACCTTTCGACACTTTCATTGATGGCTCGAGATGTTTTGAACATTCAAGCGTCATCAACTGCGTCGGAAAGCGCTTTTTCTCGCCGGCAGATATCAAATAGGAGACCACGGACACTCATTGGTCGGAGACAAACTTGGAAATTGCGTATTATTAAGAGATTGGATACGAGCGGAGCGGAAAGGTGCGGTCAACCGGAGATCAACGAAGAAGATGATGAAAACTACAACGAAATCTTAACCGAAGGTGGTGGAAGCGACGTGGATCAATTTGACCAACAAATACCAATTCCAACCGAAGAACCACATGAAATCATCAAGCAATTAGAACATGTTTTTTTGAAAATGTAATTTTTTTAATTGCAATTTTATTATGTAATTTGCAACTTTTGGACAACACCACAAAGTTGCAATTTAGATTTTAGACAATTGTATTTGTATTACAAAAAAATCATATGTCTATTAAATAATATAAGAGGCACAAAAACTGCCTTGGGATGTTTTTATTACACTATCTTGTTTTGTTTATTGAGTTTTTTTTATACATATGTTATTTTAAAAAAAAAAAAAAAAAGGAAAACCCGACCGTACCCCGCCCCGACCCCGCCCCGATACCGACGGGATCGGGATCGGGACGGGACTGGAGCAGGTCCCGCCAGACCCGACCCCGCTAGGCCCGCTAGACCCGACCCCGACCCCCTGGCTCGCCCCGCCCCGACCCCGACCCCGCCAGACCCGAGCCCGGCCCACTGGCCACCCCTACTTTTAAGCACTATTTTTCATTGTCAAACATCAAAAAAACTAAAAAATTGTTTAAAAGCCAATAAACACTTAAAATAAGCTAATCCAAACACCCTCTTAGTTTCTTTTTTCCTTTCCCTTATCTGGTACATGGCAAAGAGAACATATGGCCTGTGCCTCGCTCTTACCAGAACCAAAATTAGCACCCACGTTCTAATGACAGCACGAGGCATAGGGATTGGAGAAAGACGCTCAATGTGACACAAATCACACAATTAGTTCAACATGTAGGCTGGTCATTTGCATTTATCAACTGTGACCAAAATTAGCACCCACGTTCTTCCTTCTTTTCTTCATCCCCTAGCTGGTGGTCATTTGCTTTTATGAGGGCTGTTACACAGATGCATAAGTTTAAGTTATCAACATGTAGGAACACATCAAACTACTGACAAGCTGTTTGTTACCATGGGATGCTCCTGGTGCAAAATTATGGGAGAGAATGAAACAATATCCAAATAACACTAGCCAATGCTCTATAAGACATCTGCATGTAACCAATGAAAGAATGTAACCAGAGGATAATGCGACACAACAGAAATATTAATAAAACCGGTAAGACAAATTATATGCATCCTGAGGCATATTAACATGAGAATACAGATAAACTTCAATATGACATTGTTTCTCAAGGTGACACAATCTTAGTTACGAGATATTCTGGAATTGTTTGAATACATTTTATACAAAACACCAAACTCGGTACAGAATTGCTCATTCTTAAGTCAAATATAAGGCAAGCAATAGGTACAAGGTAGTAACTAGTATCAAGAATTATAGGTTTCCAGCAGCCTTCAAGGAGCTCCAGTGCCTCAAAACAACTTTGACATCACTTGATCTTGGAAGATCATTTGTGCTATACAAACACCATGACGTGGTCCAACCAAAGACAACATAGAACAGAAAGGTAAAGAAAAGCAAAAAGTAATCACATAGAATCACATTGAGCCATCAGTTTTCCCAATTTTGTAAGGTTGGGATAGGAAAACAGATGCAGATACCAAACATTTGAAGAACAATTATATCCATAACAAGGTGCTAAATGAAAAACCAGATGCACACCACTAAGCCAAATAAATTTGAGGGCATAAAGAACATGTTAAAGAACTAAGCAAACAGGACAGTTGTATCTCAAAAGTTTAGGTTTCACAAGGCTTGAATGACATGAAAATTTGCCTCCTTGAAATGATTCATGAAGAAACAGGAAGGACACACTAGTCCAGATAAGTTTAAAGGGAATAAAGCACACATTCAAAGACCAGCAAATATGATAGATGTATCAGAGTTTAGGTTTCACAAGGTGAATTTCATGAAGCATTGCTGCCTCAATGTGATTCGTGACGAAACAATACGAGCACCACAAGACCAAATAAATTTGAGGGATAAAGCACACACTCAAAGAACTCTACAACTATGACAATTGCATCTCTCCAGCTTCACAAGGCTTGAATAGAAAAAATAATTGCTGTCTCAATATGATTCATGAAAAAAATAGGAAGCACACCAGTACTAATAAATTTGAGGGCATGAAGCACAAGTCAAATAACTCAGCAATTATGACAGTTGTATCTCGAAGTTCAGGTTTCACAAGGCTCTTATAACATGAAAATTTGCCTCCTCGATGCAATTCAAAAAATAACACGAAGGGCATCACTAATCCAAATAAACTTAAGGCATAAAACATATGTTTAAAAAACACAGCAACTAACAGTAGAATCTCAAAGTTGTTTCAAAAGGCTTTAACACCCTTTGTCAAAAGGAAAAAGGTTCTAGAAAACAACAAATTTTGTCTCCTCAATATCATTCATGTAAAGAAGGATTGGAACCACTAGTCCATACAACTTGAGGGCATAAAGCACATGAAACTTTGACTCCCCTATGTGACTCATTTATGATGAATTTGAGGGGTAAATTACACTGTCAAAAAACTCCATAAAGTTTACAGTTTTATCTTGTGATTAGGTTTCATCACGCTAAAATTTCATCCCCTTGTCAAGATTCACTGGACGTGGCCACATCATCTTTGTGTTTAATCATGCCAGAATCAACAAGAACAGGAATCTCCGCTGCAAGCCATGGTGCAAGACCCAAACAAAGAACGTGTGCTATGCCAAATCTGGGACTAAATGAATACCAAAAGTTAGATTTAAGTAGAAAGACACTTTAGTTCCAATGTACTGAAACTAAAATACGAGAAATATGAAGCAAAGTGTATTCCTTTATCTACCTAGGCAAACATAAGCACATCTTAGAAATTTTTTATTCATTTAATACAGAATCTACTATGTTCTCACTTCTCAGTCGACCAAACATTTGCTCTTCACTCAATCAGGACTTGATCCTACTAGCAGTCTGGTCATTCAAGAGCTAAACCCAAGTCAAAGAATAAATTGATCAATTACTCCTTAATCCAGAACCTAAACAAGTTGGAGTACCCTTATGAATCTTCTATATCCATTACTCTCTATTCGGACATTGACATCATATTATGACTAGATTAAAACTGACTGTTAACCTGCTGTAACCATCAACCTTTATCTCGGCCCATTCCCAATTTTGAATGTCTCACTAATGCAGTCCTTATAATTGGGAAGACAGAACCGAAAAAGAAAACAAATGTTTGACGAATGGAGTGCATATGAAAGAGCTTGATATGTCGAAAACAACGTGGTAGACCAAGAGATACTATCATGAATTGACTAAAATAAATAGTAATCCAGCTTCAATTCAAATCAAAGAGGAGAATAATTACCAATTCTTCGCCCATAGCGGCTTGAAATGCACTGTCAGGCATATTTTACCTCCTCTGTACATCTACATAAAAACAACAATAATCAATTAATCAACAAACTGCGCTACAATTCCAAACTAATTCGAGTCAGATATATGAATCTTATCTATCTATTCCACTCTATTCAGACCCATTTCATTTAAATATCAGTAAATAATCTGCTTTTAATATAAATTAGGGTTTTGCTAAACTTCAAGTATAACAACAACAACTACAATACCATAAACCAATCATAACAGCAAGAATTCATCTCTACAGCATATATGATCAGATAGATGAATGTAACAAATAAATAACGAACCTTTTCTGTCTTGCCATCGAGTTCAGAACAACAATTAGGGTTTTACTAAACTACAAGTACAACAATAACTACTACAGCTTAAACAAATCATAACAGCAAGAATTCACCAATATAAAGAATATATGATCAGATAGATGAAAGGGACGAACCTTTTCGGTCTTGCCGTCGAGTTCAGGCAACTCAAGCTCCGGAGCAGTAGCAGGGTAAGTAACAGGGATATCGAACTGGAGATCAAACTCGTACTTGAGAAGGTTATGCACATACCAACACTTACCCTTCCAACGAGTACCTTCAGGATTAGCAGCAGATATACGAAACCAATCATTATCTTTCGATTTGTTCATTGATGTATACGCAATTAGGGCTTTATACTCTTCCTTCAACCGTTGTGTCCATAACGCGCCGTCGCGTGGACCGGACTTGATTGTCAACAACGGGATCTGTGTGAGTGTTGATTTCGTGTTCGGATCCCAACCCTCCATTTCGCCGGACAAATTGATACGACCTCTGATGAATACAGAAAGGTTGTTTGAATGGTTGTCATAATGTTCGCGTTTGGCCCAGGCGTGGCCAGTGGACCGGGTTCGGGTCCGTCGGGATGGGGTCGGCCGAGCGGGATGTGGAAGGGTCGGGATTGGGACCGGCGGGATGGGGACAGGCGTGATTCGCCTTCGTCCCGTTCCGATCCCGATCCCGTCGGAATCGGGTCAGAACGGGTTCAAAGAATCGGGATCCGCGGCGGGTTTTTTTTTTTTTTTTTTTTACTTAATTTAAAAATAACATATATATATAAAAAAAACTCAATAATTAAATAACATAATCTAATAAAAACATCTCAATTTTATTTTTGTGCCTCTTATATTATTTAATAGATATATAAAAAAAAATTGTAATACAAATACAATTGTCAAAATTGTAACTTTGTGGTGTTGTTTAAAAGTTGCAAATTACATAATAAAATTGCAATTAAAAAAATTACATTTTGACAAAAAAACTATTTTAGTTTCTTGATAATTTCCTGTGGTTCTTCGGTTGGAATTGGTATTTGTTGGTCAAATTGCTCCACGTCGCTTCCATCACCTTCGGATGAGATTTTGTTGTAGTTTTCGTCTTCTTTTTCGTTGATCTCTGGTTGACCGCATCTTCTCCGCTTCGCTCGCATCCGATCTCTGAATATTACTACAATCTCCAAGTTGTCTCCGGCTAATGAGTGGCTGTGCTCTCCTATTTGATATCTGCCTGCAGAAAAGCGCTTTCAGACGTCGTTGATGACGTTTGAATGTTCAAAACATCTCGGCCCATCATTGAAAGTGTCAGAAACGTCTTCTCATTCCCCCTCCAGTATTTCAGCTAGTCTGCACGTCCTTCTTCGTTGAGAACTGTTTGGTACGGTACAGAATCCTGCAAAACAAAAATATAAAACTCGCTAATTTGGTTTGTAGCGGTACGGCCACCACACATTCTATTTCTGAGGCTTTCAATACTAGCCGCAGAAACATCATATCTTTTGTGAGGTTGTGTTTTTTAAGAAGAAGATGGTATGGAAGCCGGTAGGTTGCTAGCACTTTCTTGTTGTTAAAACCTATATTTTTTTTCCATTCGTCTTCTACTCTAGATAACACTTCTTATTTAGTTTGTTCAATATGTGGTGGGTGATTTAAATTTTTGGGATTTGGAGGTGGTAGTACTGCTATACAATCGTAAATAGTTTCAATAAATGATTTAGTACAGTCTATTTTAATAGTCGGATTTAATACAACACTAATAATATAAATAGTGGGAATAGAAATAATTTTTTTTTTATTTTGATAAACATTTTTTTAATAGTTGCCTTATAAGCTGGTTTATCCATATATTCATTATGCAGTAAAAATATTATAGCTATATAAAACAACATAGTTGAAATAGTAGGATAATATATACCGAAAAATTCTTTTGTTGCTTGAAAAAATTTCTCTAAAAATACAATAAGTTCGGAAATTTCCCCCCAATCGCTATCTACAACCATATCAGCTGGATTTTGATTATGAGAGTTAAAAAATAAAGTTATAGATATTCCATAGTCATAAGCAACAAATAGTTGCTCGTATAAAGAATTTCACCTAGTGGGTACTTCTTCTGGAATTTTTCTATAAGGTAGTTGACAATCGTGATAAGTTTTTTTTATATTCTTTTCTTCGTTGTATTCTATTATTTTTAAAAATAAAATTTATAGCAAATTATATTTTACTAAGAATGCCTTCAAAAAGTGATAGACCATCATTTACAATTGAGTTATATATATGACACACACATTTTATATGAAGATGATCTGAAAAAGATGGAGTTAAACTATTTTTTTAAATTGTAATAGCGTAATTGTTAGAAGAAGGGTTATCTAATATAATAGTCATAATTTTATCAGTTATTCCGTAATAATCGCACACTTGATAAATATTTTCTGCAATAAAAGTACCAGTGTGCATATCATCTATATCTATACGCTAAGATACGTTTTTGCATAGACCATTTATAATTTATCCAATGACATGTTACCGTTAAATAATCATGATCGTTAGTACTACGGCCTATATCAGAAGTGATAGCCACTTTTTCATTAAAATGATATAATTAATAACGTAAATGCCGTTGATATTCATGTGCGAATTTAAATACATCCTCTCTTAACAGTTGATCTAGGAAAACCGTTAAAAACATGATTATACATATCTCTAATGTAATGAATAAAACTGGGAGATGAACGAAATGAAAAGTCAAACTCTCCACAACAACTAATTTTGTTATTGCTTTCCTATCTTTATGTTTATCGTATTTAGGGCCTACAATTTCCCCCGTCATAGGGTTAATTTGATCCTGTACTTGATCCGGAACAGTATGTGAACCTTGTCCCGATAGAGCGGACGTTTGCGCACCCGTTTTTGAAGTATCATATTGGCATATCTAGCTGGATGAACCATTGCTACGTGTCTTATTAAACCCCCCCTCTCCCCCCGTCCCACAGTGACCTTTTTCAGTTTTAAATTTTAAAACATTTTTACAAATTTTACATCTAGCTACTTGATTCTCTACGTCTCTATCAAAAAATATCAATGCATCTGATTTTAATGTTCGTTTTGCTGGACCTCGTCTCATAATAGGGGGAATAAGAGGCATTTCAGTTGAAGGTGCACTAGTGGGTGTGTTGTAAATCATCTACCTTAGTGGATGTATCATCTAGATCATCGTCTAAATTAAAGTCTTCTTGAGTTCCAGAAAATAGCTCTCCGTATAAATCTAATGGTATTGTATGAAAATGTTCAGTATCAACAAAATCATCCTGTGTAGGAATAAGATTCTGTCTAGAAATATGACTCTTGCCCTTGTTGCCCCTACTAGAAGAAGCATGACCCCTACCCGTAAGCATACGTTTAAATCCTTCCATTATAAATTTATAATTATACTAATAAATAATTAAAGTAAACGAAATTAAGTGCGCCAATAAAAATAAACAGACAATAATAATTTAACAAAGGAACGAATGTACCAAATGCCGACGTAACGTCGACGTGTAATCGAAAGGTTGAAATTTGAAACTTTGCTCGATGGAAGATTCTCAAGCTAGTTGCCAACTTCACTCCCAAGTGAATAAATAAAATTGAATATTTAGTTGACAGTGTAGACTTGTAGAGAGATAAATTGAGAGATTGTAGGAAGATTTGTGAGAAAGATGAAGAGAAAATGAGGTATTTATAGTTGAGAAATTGGGATAAAGTGTAAATATAATAACTTATGGGTTAAAAATAAATATTAAGGGGGTAGGGGGTTGGGAGGCCAAAAATGGCCGTTGCACAACGACCAAAATGTAAAATGATCGTTGGTGCAACGATTATTTGTGCAAAATGGGGGGTTTCGGGCGTGATCGGAGCGGGACCGGGATCGAATCGGGCCTGGCGGGATTGGGGCGGACCGGGACAGGTCGGTACGAGACCATGTCCCGTCCCAGTTCGAGTACCAATATCGCAATTGTTTTTTTAAAAAAAAGGTCGGGTTCGGGGCGGGACCGAGCCGACCCGGCCCACTGGCCAGCCATACCTCCGCCCCCCCTCCCGCCCTACCCACACATATCCCCATCCACCCCCACCCCATTGCCCTACCCCATCCTCAAATTTCTATTTCATATTCTTTTTACTTTTATAAAAAATATAATTTTTTTCTTACTTCCCCCCTACCGCCCTAACCCCACCGACCCCCTCCACCCAATCCTCAAATTTCTATTTCATATTTTTTGTTAATTTTATAAAAAAAAAATTATTATAAATATTAATTTTTTTCTTACCCCCTCCACCCCCACCCCATGCACTACCTCATTCTCAAATTTCTATTTCATATTCTTTTTATTTTTATAAAAAATTGTAAAAAATATGAAATTTTTTCTTACCTCCTACTCTCTCTACCCCATGCCCTACCCCATCCTCAAATTTCTATTTCATATTTTTTTACTTTTATAAAATAATTATTAAAAATATAAAAAAAATTCTTACCCCCTGCCCTCCCACACCACCTCGAAGTTTTTATTTTATATATTTATTTTACTTATATATAAAAAAAATTAAAAATGAGAAACTTTTCGTACCCCATCACCCAACCCCTCCCCCCACTATCCCCCGCCCTCCCACCCACCACCAAATTTTCTATTTTATATATTTATTTTACTTTTATAAACTTTTTATAAAAAAAATGTAAAAATTTTGCTTACCCCACCCCCCACCCGAAGTTTTTTACTTTATATATTTATTTTACTTATACAATTTTTTATAAAAAATGAGAAACATTTCTTACCCCACTAACCCCCCCCCCCCCCCCGCCTCTCACCCCCTGTCCCACTACCCCTGCCCTCCCACCCATTATTTTATATATTTATTTTGCTTTTATAAAAAATAAAAAAATTCTTAAAAATATTATTCTTATTTTAAAAATAAAGATATGAAAAAATCAAATATCATACAAAATAAAATAACATCATAGAAGTTAAGTATGAAATTTATAAAAGTAATGAATCAAGTTGGGCAAGTTGGGTTATGACCCATTATTTAGTCCATTTTGACCCGCTTATCTTAGCCCATATAAGTTTTGGGCGGATTGAGCATTGGTTCATCTATTGATTCAGTCCATCTTGAGCAGTCCAACTTCAACCCAAACGGCCCATCTGATACCCTAGTTTTATCTAAGTGAAACAGACATGACTTCTCACATCTATGAATTATAGCACTTAACCTTTGTGGAACAATATTAGATTTGTCTCCACTGAAAGTCCCACCTTCAAAAACTGCTACTCTACCCGTGAATTCTACATTCCTTTTAAAGGTATGAACAAATATTTTGCATTACATTATTTATCTTAAAAAAAAAAAAAAAAAACAATTGCCCCTGGTTCTTGATGTTATTTCATTGTTTGTGTTCATGCTCTTTAGTACATATTGCCAAGTTTAACGGCACTGATGATCAATGCATCATAATTCATTTGCCACGGCTTCATTCCTTTTATTCTGTTCAACCTTGATTCCTGTTACTCTGCTTTCTAAATTACAGTTCGTAAGTTATACGTGCTTTGTGTGTCCTACAAACATACAACTTGTATTGATTAGCTAAAATGGAATTAGTTTTGTAGCAACATTTCTTTCTGGAGAAATAACAACAACCAATACTACAATACAAGACGTTACAATTCCTAACTGATAGAGAATAAGTAAATATTATCTATATATTCTGTATTTATTATTCTAGTGTAATTAGATAAAGTAGAGATCTTATACCATTAGATTTGTAATTGTAAAAAAACACACACACACAGAGAACTACACTGTTCTACATGGTATCAGAAGTCAAACCCTCCCTGCTCTAAAATTATACTCGGCCGCCACCCCATCTCTTTTTTTATTTTCCGGTGGTAACCCCCCCCCCCCCCCAAACCCTAAAAATATTCCGCCGCTACACACATCTCCTTCATTGCTTCCAGCGGCCACATGGCTTCCCCGCTTCCTCCTTCTCCACCCACGACGTCACACATCCTCCTCATCCCCCTACTAACACCTTTCATCCGGCCTTTGCCGTAACGAATATCAAAAACTTTATCCCTCCAGGTCTTGATCAAGAGGATGGACAATACTCATCGTGGGTCAAATTATTTCAACTACATGCTTGTGATTACAATGTCCTTGATCACATCGATGCCACCACCCCATGTCCACCCGACGTCGACAATCCGACGTGGAAGCGACTCGATGCTATCGTCAAACAATGGATATATGACACCATATCCAATGATCTACTTCATACTATTATGAAGACATGTGCCTCGGCTCATGAATTATGGACACGGCTAGAGGAAATCTTTCAAGACAACAACATATATGTGCCGTCTATTTGGAGGAACAATTCACCACCACTCGTCTTAAGAACTTTGCCAACATGTCAGACTATTGTAAACAACTAAAATTGGTTGCCGATCAATTGTCTAATGTTGGCACTATGATTTCCGAAACAAAGATAATTTTACAACTTATCAATGGTTTGTTGAAAGGTGAGTACGATACACCTGCGACGATAATCCAACAAGTTGATCCCCTCCCTAACTTCAACAAAGCCCGGTCACAATTGCTGTTGGAGGAGACTAGACGAGCCAAACAGGACGAGTACACTCAACATGCATTGGTGGTTGTCGTAACGCCAACAACCAACACACCCGTCGGTCATCCGCAACCTACGAACCACCAACCTCAACATGGTGACCGAGAAGGCTGAAGGGGACAGGGTCGTGGAAACCAAGGCGACCCACTTCTCCACGTCCGAGCAGCAGGCCTACGACCCCATGACCCCTACCGATCTGAGTCAGGCTTACAACACTATGAATCACTAGCAACCCGACGATGCATGGTACATGGATACATGTGTCACATCCCACCTCACTCGCGACTCTAGTAATCTCCCTCACTTATTCAATTTGAACAATCCTCAATTTATTTGGCCGACAATGACAATAGCATTCCAATTCAAGGCTATGACACCACTCAAACACAACCACATCACGCACCATTTACCATAAAAATGTCCTATATGATCATACCATCATTAAAAACTTAATATTTGTTAGGAAATTTGCTAGTGACAACTTCATATCTATTAAGCTTGATCCTTTTGATTTTTCTGTAAAGGACCTACGTACGAGGACAACTCTTAGGAGATGCAATGGTGTGGGGGACCTATATCATTTCTCATCCAATTCCGCTGCAAGTGTCAATCCACCAACCTCTCTAGCTGTCATCTCTCCATCCACTTGTCACAATAGACTCGGACACCCGGGAGCACCAGTTTTTAATTTTCTTAGAAGTCAGAATTTCATTCAATGTAATAACGACAAATTTACCCCCGCTTGCTACTCTTGTCCTTTAAGAAAGCATGTTAGACTTCCTTTTCAATCTTCATTAAGTGTAACGTTTTTTCCTTTTGATATTATTCATGCGGATTTATGGACATCTCCCATTACTAGCAAACTGGGTCATAAATATTATTTGGTGTTTTTGGATGATTTCTCTCACTTTCTTTGGGTGTATCCTCTAAAATATAAGTCTAAGTTTACACATTTTTCTTGAATTTCAAGCATATGTTAAAACCAAATTTGAAAAGACCATCAAAACTTTTCAATGTGATAATGACCGTGAGTTTGACAACCTTCTCTTTCATAAAATTTGTGTGGACCACGGCATGGTGTTTCAATTTTCTTGCCCCCATACCTCTCCTCAAAATGGTAAAGTCGAAAGAATCCTACGCACCATTAATAATAAGATCCACACTATGCTCTTCCATGCTTCCATCCCCCTTATTTTTGGGTGTACGCCTTACACATGGCGGCATACATCCTTAATATATTACGAACACGAACACTTCAAAATAAAACTTCAACTGAAATTCTCTTCCGTCGAATCCTGTCTTACCATCACCTTCGGATTTTTGGTTGTTATGCTACCTGAATCTCGCCTCCACGGCCCTTCACAGATTAGCACCTAGAACTACCCTTTCCATTTTCTTAGGTTTTCCGTCAAATCATAAGAGGTACTTATGCTATGATTTGTCCACAAATAAAACTTTAGTCTCTCGCCATGTCACACTCGAGGAGAACATTTTTCCATTTGCAAAATCCAAAAATTTCAAGTCCCTGATTACGGCTTCCTTAATGATCTAGACACGTTCCCTCTCATTAGAAATGCCATACATCGTGCCACTCATCCCGTCTCGTCATTGCCCCACCGTCGACTACCCCCAACACCCATCGACTGCCCCCATCCCGTGGACCACCCACCGTAATGAGTCACTGCCTCACCCTCAATCAGTCACGGAAAATACCGTGTCCCAAACCATACTATTGCCCGTGACCCAAACAGTCCCGCTTCTGACCCACCGTGTGGAAACCCGTGCCCAGCACGGGATTTTCAAACCAAAAGACCACTTTAACCTTTCTACTCAGACTATCTCACATATACCTAAAAACTCAAAATTAGCCAAGCTTGACCCGAATTGGAATACGACCATGCGTGAAGAATTTAATGTGCTCACTACATAGCGCACTTGGGATCTTGTCCCGAGACCAGATGGGGTGAATGTGATTCATTGCATGTGGCTATATCGTCACAAATTTATAGATAGTGGTAAGCTTGAACACCATAAGGCGAGACTTATGGCAAATGGCATGGGGCAACAAGAGGGAGTTGATTGTGGTGAGACCTTCAGTCCAGTGGTTAAACTAGCCACCATTCGCAATGTGTTGAGCATAGATATGAGAAAAAATTGGACGATTCATCAACTTGATGTGGAAAATGCGTTCTTATATGAGGATTTGAAAGAAACTGTATATATGCATCAACCGCCTGACTTTGTGCATCTAGAGGCTCCTCAGTATGTCTGCCGTCTTCGAAAGTCACTATATGGCTTGAAACAAGTCCCAGGGCTTGGTATGAGTGCTTTGCCACTTTCATCATGCAGGTCGAGTTTGTGTGCAGCAAAAGTGATAATTCACTTTTTATTTTTCATCGAGATAATGACACTGCATACCTTTTGCTCTATGTGGATGATATTTTTCTGACTGCCTCATCTGATGTGTTGAAACACGAGATCACTACCCTACTTAAATCCGAATTTGCTATGACAGACTTGGGTAAGTTGAGTTTTTTTTGGGGATTTCAGTGACCAAATCCGAAAATGCAATGTTCATGTGTTAGCGTAAGTATGCCGAAGAAATTGTTTACAGGGCTAAAATGGAAAACTGAAGATCATGCTCACTCCAGTCGACTCAAAGTCGAAACTCAGGGCCGATGACGGGAATCCGGTGCTCGATCCTTCTCTTTATAGGAGTCTTGCTGGTGCACTTCAATATCTTACCTTCACTAGGCACGATATTGCCTATGTCGTTCAGCAAGTGTGTTTGTTTATGCATTCTCCCATGGAGCCTCACTTTACCGCTCTTAAATGTATCATTCGGTACGTTAAGGTTACTCTTGACTACAGATTAATCGTATACGGATGCTGATCGGGGCGGTTGTCCAGACACACATCGATCTACTTCCGAATACTATGGATTTTTGGGTGATAATCTCATCTCGTGGTCTGCCAAACGGCAAGTCACGCTTTCCCGTTCGGGTGCAGAAGCAGAATATAGAGGCGTTGTGAACGTTGTTGCGAGATTTGCTGGCTCAGAAACCTTCTTCTAGAGCTTCATTGTCCCTTACATAAGGCATCTCTTGTCTACTATGATAACATATCTGTTGTTTACTTATCTCATAACCCGGTTCAGCATCAACGAACCAAACATATTGAGATGAATATTCATTTTGTTCGTGAGAAAGTTGTCATGGGCCATGTTCGGGTGTTACATGTTCCTTCTTCTTATCAGGACGCAGATATATTTACTAAGGGACTTCCTCGTCAGATGTTCCTTGACTTCAGATCCGGTCTGAGCGTCCGGCCTTCTCCCGCTCCAACTGAGGGGGGTATGATAGAGAATAAATAAATATTCTCCATATCTTCTGTAATTATTATTCTAGTGTAATTAGGTAAAGTAGAGATCCTTATATAATTAGGTTTGTAATTATAAACACCTATATATATTGCATAAATGAGAAGCCTCCAACCAAGGAGAATTACACTACTTTTGCAACTATGGTTTTACGCATACACAAAGAAAGATGGGAAGGTTAGTTAAGAATTTCACAAGTTTAAAACTTGTATTTTAATGTTTGATCTCAGCATTAGACTGCCTTTTTATCTGTTGTTTCAGAGCTGAACTTTGGCTACTCATTTTTACCTTCTGGGGTATCTAATGTAGTTATGCTGCGTAATTGCTGCAGGTGTGCCTTTATAACGAAGGCTAGAAAAGCACTAAATTCAAGAAAAAACATAAATACGAGTGCAGTTTAAGGATGTTCCTGGTGATATATTAGATGCATGTGTCCTGATCTCTCTAAGGATAATATTATTTTTGTCTTACTTCCTAACATTTTTCTAGATGTTTAATTGTTAGCTCATGTTACATAGACTAGAAAATTTCATCCCATATACTAGCAAAATGCATCACCTAAAATTGCATGTATCAATTTTACTTAAGCCAGAAAGATCTACTTCTGGTTGATACGTGGATGGTGTCTATAGAAGCGATGCAAACTTTGATGAAGCCTCTTCCGTTGACAATATATATACATGAATGTCCGATAGCTATTCTACTTGAATAGTTAGCTCCTTCCAGTATTTTTGTAAAGGGAGCTTATTTTAAAAAAAAGATTCTCGAAGGGCTGGAGCAGCTTTAGGTTAGTCATCAAGGAGGGTGCAAAGATAATAGTATCGCAAGCTCGGGATGGAGCTTTGATGCTCGTAGGTTAAATCATAATTGCTGCTTTTAGTTCTCCTAATTGAAGTTCACTATTTCTAAGCCATTTAATATCGTGATTTCATTTTTGGTTTTCCATCAATTTTTATGCATTACATGAAACTTCACCCACTAGGTCATGTACTTGTTCCCTTTGTGACTTTATTACTGTGTATCAGAGTTTCAATCAAGTTCAATGATGGAAAATACCTTTTGTGACATATTAAGCAGGTCAAAAGCAGGGAAGAAACGAGTTTGTGCTACGCCTCCAGCCTTCAGAAGCCATGTACATGAAGCTTACGGTAAGAATAATTTCGTGCTACTTGTTCTGTCCAAGTTATCAGTTTGGTTATTCATCAAATAGTTTCTGCGTTGTCATGGCCAGGAAGTGTTTAAATTACAAACTGAGAGGAGCCGCTATTTTGTTCATTATCTAAACTTAAGAGAATAGGGATGTCCATCTATTTATTTTTTGATAGACCATATATTCTGCAATACTTTGTAACTAATATTTTAGTGTAATTATGTAAAGTAGAGATTCTTATTATGAAAAGAATCCACTCAAGGAATTTTTACACTATTTTACATGGTATCAAGAGCCAAATCCCTCCCTACCCTAAACCCTAATTTCGGCCGCTCTTCTCTTCCCTTTTCCGGTGCCAAACCGCCCGTATACCGTCGGTATACCTCTGATATACATTTATTTACAATTGCTCAGCCCTCCACTTCTACAACCAGCCCCGTATACCTCTGGTATACTACCGATATACAACCTTCTTACCCTCTCTATCTCTCCAACATGCCGTATACCCTACAACTGCTATACATCAGTTCTACGCCATTTTATTTCTCTACTAAATTTTAGATACCCTCATGGCGTCACCCTCGGCTCACATAGCTTCTCCCGCTTCCTCTTCCTCAATACCCGGCGTCACAAATCCTCCTCCCTCTTCCACCCAAAACACCTTTCATCCGGCTTTCGCCGTAACCAATATCAAGAACTTCGTCCCGTTGATTCTTGATCAAGAGGATGGACAATACGCGTCGTGGGTTGAACTCTTCCATATTCATGCATGTGCTTACAACGTGCTTGATCACATTATACCACCTATCCCCGCCCATCCGACGTCGACGACACGATGTGGAAAAGTCTTGACGCCATCGTCAAGCAGTGTATCTATGACACTATCTCCAAGGATTTGCTTCATACTATTATGAACACCGGAGCTTCGGCTCATGAGTTATGGACACGGTTGGAGGAAATTTTTCAAGACAACAAGCATACACGTGCCGTGTATCTTGAGGATCAATTCAACAACACCACCCGTTTTGAAAAATTTGCGAATATGGCCGACTACTGCAAACAATTAAAATTGCTTGTTGATCAACTATCCAATGTTGATACTTCAATTTCGGACACGAAAATGGTATTGCAGTTGATTAATGGTTTACCGAAAGGTGAATACAATACCCTTACAATGATGATTCAACAGACCGATCCCCAACCCAGTTTCAACAAAGCACGATCCCAATTGCTATTAGAGGAGACGAGAAGAATGAAACAAGGCGACCATACCTCCAAGGCGTTGGTGGTTGACGCCCCCGCATCAACCACTGCCACCTCTGGCCGGCCACCATATTCTGACCACTAACAGGCGCAGCACAACCGCGGTGGCGGCAGAGGCAGAGGCCGCGGAGGTGGCCGGGGAGGCAAAGGAAAGGGCCGAGGGCAACAGGCCAACCACACAAATAATAAGCCGCAGGCCCAGTACCGGACACACTGGGCCAACCCACTTCCTTGGTAAGTAAATGTTCGGGCACTGGGCCCCATCGACCAACCCTTTTCCATGCCAGGCCCAGAAGCAACAGTGGGCACCGCCGTTGAGGCCCAACATTTTGTGAGCCCATCCAGTGGTTTGCCAACCAAGCCCCAATTATCAGGCCCACTACACAACAACCCAGCAGTTGACGTCCAGCCTCACTCCAACGGATTTGAGCCAAGTTTTCGGTTCTTTAAATATTCAGTAGCTCGATGATGCGTGGTATATGAATACGAGGGCCACGTCTCACCTCACCAACAATTCTGGTAATCTTCTTCAACTGCACAATTTAAATACTCCTCAATTTATTATGGCCGGAAATGGTCATCGCATTCAAATTCAAGGGTTTGGTCACATGCTAACTCCACCACCGCACCCCCACTTCTCCCTTAATCACGTCCTATATGCCGCTAACATTATCAAGAACCTAATCTTTGTTAGAAAAGTTGTGACTGATAATTCAATATCTATTGATTTTGACTCGTTTGGTTTTTCTGTGAAGAACCTACATACGGGGAGACTTCTTACGAGATGCAATAGTGTGGGACCTCTATCCTTTCCTATCCACGTCCGCTGCCAGTGTCAATCCTCCCACATCTTTAGCTGCAATCTCCTCCTCAACGTGGCATAGTAGACTTGGACATTCCGGAGCTCCTGTTTTTTATTTTCTTAGAAATCACAATTTAATTAAATGTAATAAAGGGAACCTTGCCCAAAATTGCTACTCGTCATCTTGGAAAGCATGTTAGACTTCCTTTTACGTCATCTTTGAGTATTGGTTTTCTCCCTTTGATATTATTCATGCAGATTTATGGATCTCATCTATTACTAGCAAATTGGGTCATAAATATTATTTAATATTTTTGGTTGATTTTTCTCACTTTCTATGGGTCTATTCGTTCCACTTTAAATCTCAGATCTACTCAAAGTTTATTGAATTTCGTATGTATATTAAAACATAATTTGAAAAAGAAATAAAAATGTTTCAGTGTGACAATGGACGTGAGTTTAATAATTCGCTCTTTCATAAATTATGTGCGGCTAATGGCATGGTCTTTCGTTTATCCTGCCCCCATACTTCCCCATAAAATGGTAAAGCCGAACGAATTCTCCGCACCATTAACAATATGATTCGTACATTACTGTTTCATGCATCTCTTTTCCCAACTTTTGGGCATATGCATTAAAAATGGCAGAATGCCTTCTTAATATACTACCTACCCGTACGCTCCAAAATAGGACCCCTACCGAGTTTCTATTTCGTTGTATCCCTATCTATGATCACCTTCAGATTTTCGATTGTCTATGCTACTCGAATTTTGCCCACACCGTCCCTCACAAATTAGCACCTCGTACCACCTCGTGTATCTTCTTGGGGTTCCCGTCGAACCCTAGGGGGTACTTATGCTATAACGTGTCCACATGTAAAATCATAGTCTCGCCATATCACATTTGATGAGAATGTCTTTCTCTTTGCCAACATCCACCAATTTTGAGCCACTGATTACAGATTACTTGATGACCCAGATACCTCACATCTCCTTCAAAATGCACTACATTGGCTAGATACCATCCTGTCAAACACCGCCCCACCCACTGCTTTAGTTATGGGCCCCATTGCCCCAGTCACTACTCTAGTCCCGACGCCCCTACCCACTGTCCCCATCGCAAACAACCCTGCCCCGTCACCCATCCCGTCGCACAGTCACCCGACGCATTAACCAGTCACCCGACACACTGCCCCACCTTACATACTGCCTAGTCCCGCCAGTCCACTGCCTCCCGCAACGTCACCCAAACCTCATTCCCCGTAGTCCCCACCTACTACCACACTGCCCGTGATCCAGCCCCAACCCACCCTATGGAAACACGTGCACAACACGAGATTTTCAATCCAAAGGTTCACCTTAACATATCCATTCAAACTATCTCACCTATTCCTAAAAACCCAAAATTAGCCAAACTTGACCCAAATTGGAATGTAGCCATGCGTGAGGAGTTTAATGTATTAACCAATCAACACACTTGAGATCTTGTCCCGAAACCATAGGGGTGAGTGTGATTCGTTGTATGTGGCTCTATCGTCACAAATTCAGAGACAATGGTGAGTTTGAACGTCATAAGGCTAGACTTGTGGCTAATGGTACAGGGCAACATGAGTGAGTTGATTGTGGTGAGACCTTTAGTCCGGTGGTCAAACCAGCCACCATTCGCATCGTGTTGAGCATAGCTTTAGGGAATAATTGGCCTATTCACCAGCTTGATATAAAAAATACTTTCTTACATGGGGATTTGAAAGAAACCGTTTATATGCATCAACTGCCTGACTTTGTGCATCCGGAGGTTCCTCAATATGTCTGTCATCTTCGTAAGTCACTATATGGTTTGAAACAAGCCCTTAGGGCTTGGTATGAGAGGTTTGCTACATACATCATACATATCGGGTTCGTGTGCAGCAAGAGTGATCATTCACTCTTTATTTTTCATCGAGGTACTGACACGACTTACCTTCTTTTATATGTGGATGCTATTGTTCTGACAGTTTCTTCTGATACACTGAAACACGAGATCATTGCCATGCTCAAGTCCGAATTTGCTATGACAGATTTGGGTAAGTTGAGTTCTTTTTGGGGATATCAGTGACCAGATCCGCACATGCCATGTTCTTATGTCAGCGTAAGTATGCAGAGGAAATTGTCTACCAGGCTAAAATGGCAAACTACAAGATCATGTCCACTCCTGTCGACTCTAAGTCAAAACTCAGTGCAAATAACGGGGATTCGGTCAGCGATCCCTCTCTTTATAGGAGTCTCGCAGGTGCTCTTCAGTATCTCACCTTCACTCAGCCCGATATTGCATATGTAGTTTAGCAGGTGTGCTTGTTCATGCACACTCCTAGGGAGCCTCACTTTACCGCTCTTAAACGTATCATTCGGTATGTTAAGGACACTCTTGACTATGGACTACATCTATATCCCTCTGAACCGACTAGATTGCTCTCTTACACGGACGCCGATTAGGTAGGCTGTCCGGACACTCGTCGCTCTACGTTGGGCTATTGTGTATTTCTGGGGGATAATATTATTTCATGGTCTGCCAAGCGGCAAGTCACACTTTCACGTTCGAGTGCAAAAGCAGAATATCGAGGCGTTGCAAACATTGTTCCTTAGCTATGTTGGCTCCATAATCTCTTTCTTGAGCTTCATTGTCCCTTATGTAAGTCATCTTTGGTTTACTGTTATAGCATATCTGTTGTCTACTTGTCTCATAATCCGATTCAGGATTAGCGAACCAAACATATTGAGATGAATATTCACTTTGTTCACGAAAAGGTTGCAATGAGTCATGTTATGGTGTTACATGTTCCTTCTTCATATCAGGACGCAAATATCTTCACTAAGGGGATTCCTCGGCAATTGTTCCTTGGCTTCAGATCCAGTCTCAGCGTCCGGCCTCCTCCCGCTCCGACTGAGAGGGTGTGATAGTGAATATATTTCCATATATTCACCATATATTCTGCAATATTTTGTAATTAATATTTTAGTGTAGTTATGTAAAGTAGAGATCCTTATTCAATTTGAATTACAATTGTACACATTATATATATTGTATTAATGAAAGGACTCCGCTCAAGGAGATTTACACTATTCTACATTTTTGTTTCATTCATTTCAAGGAAATAGAAGAGAAGAAAAGGAACACCTCTTCTAGCTGCGCTCCTTTGGTGACACTTCTTTTTCCTTCTCGTGCAGGTCAAGCAGCCTGGATTTGAAATGTCAACTGTTCAAAGTGAATTAGACCTGTCGTATAGGCAGCATTACCAAGGGGTTGTCATTCCAGAGGGTTATGAATGTCTGATTCTCGACACGTATGGTTCTCAGCCTTTGTGCATGTTGCCTTAGTTTTGACTTGTTTGGTTCTTGCATTACGCAGACTGGCAGATAACAATATTGTGCTCAGATTAACAATGTTTTCATACTATACATAATTAGAGGGGATCAGCAACATTTTTGTGCGCAGAGATGAGCTCAAGGTACGTAGTGCTTTTTCTTTTTGGTATATATGTTGTACTGTTACATACACGTGATTGGTGATAATTCTTATTCTGTTAAAAATAGGCGGCTTGGGAGATTTTTACCCCTCTTTCGCGTAGAATTGACAATGGAGAGGTCAGGCCAATTCCATACAAGCCAGGCAGCAGAGGCCCTGCTGAAGCAGATGAGTTGTTGCAAAATGCTGGTTATGATTCAGTAAAGTTTGGAGTTTTAGTGCTTAAGGAGTAGCGTGGGTCTATAGAACTTGAATAGAAGTAACTTTGTTACATTATAGAAAGAACTCCTGGCCAGCTGAGTATATCTCTGATTTTTGTTATCTGATTTCTTTACTTTATTGTAACTACATTTATGATGAACAAAGTTTTATCGTTTTATTCCATGGAAAATTATGAGGCAAGTTGGATGTACTTGTGAAATATACTGAACTCAAAAGTCAAAAATCATACTTCACCATGCCAATGGAAATGCTGTCAAGGAAGTTTAAAGTTGTAATAAAGTGAAGTTTCATTTTTGTCCTGCAAGTATATCTCATAAATAGCCATGCTAGCAAGTCAAAAGAATCACATTCAGATAGACAGCTACCGAGGACGACTGCCAACAACATGGTGGCTCACTGCATTACTGCATCACCGTTTGCCAATACCAGCTTCGGTCAATGCAAACATCCCATGTAAAAAATATTTACTTTGCTATGCAGTGCTTTCTTCACCCGACTACCATTGACAACTTCAAAACTATATTCACGTGTAATTTTATTTCAGCAGAAAAGTAATCAAAACTCCTCAAAATACATGCACATGCATTGTAGCTACGCACCCTTCACATTCTCTGAAATATAAATTACCGATAGAATATCAGTTGAAACACAAAATAAATATTAGACATTGGGCCCGTGCTTAGCACGGGTGATTCCCCACTAGTACAATTTATAGGTAACAAGATTGTCAAGAATATACTTATAATTATAATTGACATAAATACACGTGCAACGTAGCATATAGAAATTAGTATATATATACCTGAGCAGACTGAATCAATACCCAAAATTCTAAACTATCAAATGTCTCAAGAATCATAAATGTCTAAAATGAAAACATATTGGCTATAAGTTGAAACTTTTTTATATTAATATGATGAAAAAATATAGCTTAAAATATTGATCAAAATTCATCTAGTTTGACTCTCAAATAAATTAAATAATTTAACAAAAAATAAATTCTAAAAAAACAATTTGCTACAAAATTGTATTATTCTTCAACACTCCCTCCTATTCATATTATATCTATCTTTTAAATTTGTTAACATCCGCTAAAAATTTTTATAGCTTTAATTATAAATATATTTATTTAAATCATTTTTTCTTTGTTCAGTTAATTAGAAATTAAATAAACATTAACAACAAACTAAATTATAAAAATAATAAATAAGATAGTATTTTTAATTTCAAATAATTTGAGTAAATCCAATTTTTAAAATGATAATATTTAAAACGAATAAAGTATTATATTTAAAAAAAACAACCATCCTGTTTGACTAATATTTGATGTTATATGATAATTGTTGATTCGATAACTACTTGAAATATAAACACTACAAATTGATAAAAATTATTATCTCGTCATTATATAATATTTTCCCCTTCGATTTTCTCTCCAATTCGTAGTTCACTTCTCCCAAAAATTAAGTTAAAATGATGATAATTTTGTAATTAGTTACTTGTATATTAAAGCACCATTGTGTTTACGGAAGACAACCTCACAAAATAGGGTCATCACAATTTTGAATCTAGTCTCACAATTGCGATGTCCCTTAATTTTATGGCTATATCACAAATGCACCTTCCCCTCGCAATTGCAATTCAACATCCGCAAAAACGACCGCATCATAAAAGAATAATATGCAATATGCTAGAATATGTTTTCTTGTCATAAACTCACCCGCACCCCTTGAGTCCCGAGCCGAACCATCCCAACAAGTCCCATAACACTGTATGAATCTTCAAAAAGTCTCAAATCAAGAAATGAGATTCAGATACTCAAAATTAAGGACCCAGAGGCTACAATCTAATACTTATAGCCAGAGGCGAATCTAAAATTTCTGAAACATGGGTTCACCACTAAAAAAAAAAAGGAAAAAATGTATTGAGTGGGACTTAATCCCTAATTCTCTAGGTAAACAACTTAACCTTAGTCCAAGTGCACAATTTAGTATTTTTATAGCATTGGTTCAGCAGATAGTATTATACTAATTTTAGGAAATATATATATAAAATATCTAGTTTTACAGAAAAATCATGTGTTCACGTGTCCCAATTTTAACACCTAAAATTGCCCCTTGTTATAGCATAATTTTATCTGTTGTGACTCCATGTTAGCTATTGTTGTGTTGAGAGGAAAGGCAAAACCTACAACTTCTTGATTTCATTATCAAATAATCACAACAAATCATAGATTCACCTGCTGTGGGAGCTTACATACTTTGTAGGATTCAAATTCAGCATTAGGACACGAACTTATATATTAGGATTATGAGTCAAATTAGGGGTGGTAAAATTAGCCCAAATCCAAATAACCCGTCCAACCCGCCCAATATTTTATGGGTTTAGGCAAGAGTGATTTTGATGATGGGTTGGTTTGGGCTAGCCCAAGTTGACCCATCATAAATCAAGAGCCCAAATAAACTCATGATGATGCCCAAACTTGATCCATGAAAATGATCAATCTTAACGATTAGAGCTCCACTCTAGATTAAGATTTTTATTCATAAATAATTATTTAAAAAATTCCTTTATTATTTCGGAACAATAAAAATACACCAACGCACCCAACCACCCACCACACTATCCATCCACCCTACCCCTCCCCTACACAACCCCCACCCAAGCACTGAACCACACTTAAATCTTTGTCTCATACCTTGCCTACTCCACCCTACCCTACCCACCTCTACCCCATCTACCCCACCTCCCGCCCTACCCCCGACCTACTCCATTCTCAAATTTTTATTTTATATATTTTTTAATTTTATAAACAATTTATAAAAGATATGAAATTTTTTCTTACCCCCTTACCCACACCTACTCCACCCCACCCCATTGCCCTACCCCATCCTCAGATTTTTATTTCATATATTTTTTTACTTTTATAAACAATATGATTTTTTTTCTTACCTCCCCTTACCGCCCTAACCCCATCTACCCCTCCACCCCCACCTCATCCTCAAATTTCTATTTTATATTTTTTGTTACTTTTATAAAAAAAATTATTAAAAATATGAATTTTTTTCTTACCTCCCCCTACCCCCTCCACCCCCACTCCGTGCCCTACCCCATCCTCAAATTTCTATTTCACATTATTTTTACTTTTATAAAAAAAAGTATAAAAAATATGAAATTTTTTCTTACCTCCTCCCCCCTACCCCCTCCACCCCATGACCTACCCCATCCTCAAATTTCTATTTCATATTTTTTTACTTTTATAAAAAAATTATTAAAAATATAAAAAATTTTCTTACCCCAACCCCCTGCCCTCCCACACCACCCCGAAGTTTTTATTTTATATATTTATTTTACTTATATATAAAATTTTATTAAAAAATGAGAAATTTTTCGTACCCCATCACCCAACCCCCCCCACTACCCATCCCACCCTTAAATTTTCTAGTTTATATATTTATTTTACTTTTATAAACTTTTTATAAAAAATGAGATAAATTTGCGTACCCCATTCCCACCCAAAGTTTTTACTTTATAAATTTATTTTACTTATACAAAATTTTTATAAAAAATGAGAAACTTTACTTACCCCACTACCCAGCCCCCCTTCTCACCCCCACCCCACTACCCCTGCCCTCCCACCCATTATTTTGTATATTTATTTTGCTTTTATAAAAAAATCTTAAAAATCTTATTCTTATTTTAAAAATAAAGATATGAAAAAAATCAAATATCATACAAAATAAAATAACATCATAGAAGGTAAGTTTGAAATTTGTAAAAATAATGGGTCAAGTTGGGCAAGTTGGGTTATGGTCATCTTAGCCCATGTAAACTTTGGACGGGTTGGGCATTGACACATCTATTGATTCAGCCCATATTGATCCGCCCAACCTAAACGGCCTATCTGACCCCCTAGTCAAAATGATGTATGTTGTAATTCTATAACAGAGACGGATTAATGCATATTTTGTGCATTATGATCTTGTAATGGATGTATATGGAGGATGACAGAGAGGATCAAACAACAGAAATGGATGCCCAAGTTTTATCCCTGTAAGTTTCAGGGATGTATTTGAGCCCAAAAGAAATATTAGGGATAGTTTTAGGGGTCTAGACAATAAGTTAGCGGAGGACATTTACGTTGGATACTTTCTTGGCCCTTTTCCGTTGTTTAAAAATCCTGTCAAACTGATTAGTACTATATTTTAAACATTGGCTCTAAAAGTGGATACGCCCGCAAATCGTCAATATCTTATGGGCCACGTAGCCGCCAGTTATATGAAGTCGGCCCAATATCCGATCCAAGCCCCAAATTTCCCTCAAGAAATTCAAAATCCCCAACTGATGATATCCCTCTCTCTTCACATACGAAAAATGGTTACAAATCTCTATTTATGATATCTACTACTACCACTATCCTTAACGCCAACGCGTTATTTCATCCATATTTCCTATCCGGCTTGGCGTCGGCGGCGGACGGCGAAGTAACGGTCTTTTTCTCCGGTCTAATTCAAAACCCTAAATATAAGTAAACCCTAGCTATATGGCCGGAACAATTAGAGAGCAAGCCTTACCGCTACTTGCGGCGGCCAACAACCACGGTGACGTGGCAGTAAAGCTATCTTCGTTGAAGCAACTGAAAGATATATTGCTATCGGTTGAGACAACACAAATTGCTGGGCTTCTTCCTTATTTAATTGATCTTCAGTCGTCGCCCGAAAGTCTCGTACGCAAATGCCTCATTGAGTAAGTTCAATTTGAACCTTTTAATATAGTAAATTGTACATTTGTTAGCATAATATAGTAAATTGTACATTTTGTTAGCATAATATAGTAAATTGTACATTTTGTTAGCATAATATAGTAAATTGTACATTTTGTTAGCATATAAGTATCATGTAGCACATTCGTCATTTATTGGACCTTTGACTAGTGAATAGCTAACTTTGATTCTATTGC
This sequence comes from Anisodus tanguticus, assembly GCA_034509755.1. Lineage (NCBI taxonomy): Eukaryota > Viridiplantae > Streptophyta > Magnoliopsida > Solanales > Solanaceae > Anisodus > Anisodus tanguticus. The sequence goes on along the minus strand of CM067553.1, from coordinate 8,179,161 downwards.
CGAAACATGTTAGAAAAACATAGACAAATTATGCATTACAATATCAAGGAGGGTATATATATGTTGACTCAAATGCCTCATTGAGTAAGTTCAATTGAACCTTTTTATCGAAATATTAGTGTCATTCTTGGTGATATGGAGTTGTAATTGTTGGAATAGTGGGTGCCTGAATCACTATTGGGTTAATTTACAGATAAGGAAATCAAATATTGCACCTTTTTTGTGATTGAATTAGTTCTTTAGATTTGTATTAGAAGCTTATTGGTATATAAGTTCAATTGAACCTTTTTATCAAAATATTAGTATTATTATTGGTGTCATTGAGTTGTAATTGTTGGAACAGTGGGTGCCTGAAGCACAATTGGGTTAAGGACCAGCTAAGGAAATCAAAAGTTGGACCTTTTTTGCGATTGAATTGGTTCTTTAGATTTATATTAGAAGCTTATTGGTATATAAGTTCAATTGAACCTTTTTATCGAAATATTAGTGTCATTTTTGGTGGCGTGGAGTTGTAATTGTTGGAACAGTGGGTGCCTGTATCACAATTGAGTTAAATTCCAGCCAAGGAAATCAAAAGTTGCACCTTTTTGTGATTGAATTGGTTCTTTAGATTTGTATCAGAAGCTTATTGGTATATAAGTTCGATTGAACCTTTTTATCGAAATATTAGTGTCTTTTTTGGTGATGTGGAGTTGTAATTGTTGGAATAGTGGGTGCCTGAATCACAATTGGGTTAATTTACAGATAAAGAAATAAAAAATTGCACCTTTTTTTGTGATTGAATGGGTTCTTTAGATTTGTATCTGAAGCTTATTGGTATATAGGACTAATCTGTTTCAAGGTGTGTGGAAGGTGTTGCATGTTGTGCTTCTCTTTTGTGATAGACAAGGATTGAAAATTACAGCCTGGCACCTTCTTTTCCGCACATAAAAGGCAAGTCCTGCTAAATTTTGGTTACTCCCTCGATATGAGAGGGTTGCCCTAGCGGTTAGAGCCATCTACTTCTAGCCAAGAGGTTGTGAGTTCGAGTCAACAATGGGTGGAAGTGGGAATACCACTATTGATCTCTGGATAGAGGATTTTTCTTGGGTGGGCGGGGTACTGAACAAAAAGTAAATTAAAATTGATTACTTGCTGTTGCAATCAGTAGTTGATAATTTGGCATCAGCTGATACCAGAAGAGTCTTGTAAAAGACGTGCTTGCATGCTTTTGGTGTTTTGGTTTTATGTGCACTTGTTTCTTTTCCATACCGTTTTCATCATTCTGACTTTATTCTGTACGTATGTCAGGGTAATTGAGGCGGTTGGGATGAAAGCAAAGGAACATTTATTAGTGTTAATGCCCGTGTTATTCACATGCTTAAAAGATATGAATTCTATGATGGTAAAGCAATCGATTATATCCGGCATGAAAATCTTTTGTGGCGTATTGGAGGAATTATCATCTCAGGTCACAGACTTATTCTTGATTATGCATTTGCTTCATTTTCTGTATCTTGTTGACTGAGCCCTCGTGCAACATAGGCTTGGTTTGCTATGATCATGGCTGTGAATCTTTTGAGGAGATATTTGGTCTCTTTCAGCTCTTATCCCAAAAAAGTTGGGTCTCTTCGGTGCTAATCTTGTGCACTGGGTCACCTCATTTGTTTTCGGATGTTATGTTTATTCTAGGCTTGTTAGTATTTTAAGGCCGTAATTGCATAAGTTGCTCAATCAGAAACTTGGGTGATACCTTTTGGTTACTGATAATAATACTTAAAGAAGGTCGAAAGCTAATCTTATAGGCTCTCTTTCAAGTTTGGAAGCACAATGTTTGGTTCTGAAATCTACTTATGGTGCTAGTTTTCTCCGAAATCTTCTAAAACAAAATGTGTCCGACACGTACTAGTTGACATAACTAAACATTTCTATTTAATTCTTCAGTAATATTCCCCTTTGTTCATTTTGTAATCATTCATTCTCTTTAGAAAGGAAGGTGAAATTTGGTTGGTTGGCGCCGGACAAAGTGATTTTTGGAGCTTGTGCCATAAGTGATTTCTTCAATATCGAGGGTTGTGTGGTATAAAGAACATGTAGACAGGAAGGTTGAAGCTGTAAAATGTGCCTCTAGTACCTTAATGATTCATGCCTATCTTGCCAAGTACTTGAAACTATGCTAGATTTGTTTTAGGCAGAATACATAGTTTATTCCCTGACCTTGAGCCCAAATACCTGTGACACACCCCTCTAAAAGCAACCCTTTACACACACAACCTCTTCCGGAGTGTGTCTAATATACACCATTTTTCTTGACCAGTTTTCCAAAATATGTGTAATGTTACACACAAATAAGGCCGTGACACGTGTCACCAACTAAAAATAAAAAGATAACACTTTAGAATTACAAAAAATGTCCCCATCTTCTTCATCTTCTCCACCATGAACTGTCATTACCATGCTTCCATTTCTATTGAGGCAATTTTGATTCCTGCAATTAAAAGCAGCAAGGTTGTAATAATAAGGAGGAAAGTATACTTATCTTCGTAGAAGTTTAAGAATTTTACAATTTAGTTATGTGGAAGTTCACCCATTAACAGAATTAAAAAAATGTGCTTATTTGCAAAAGCATGAGCTAAGCTTTAATGGTTGGGGGAGCTACATAAAGCTTTACTTGAATTCTAGTCACTATTTTTCATCAAAAAGATTTTACAAAAAGCTAAAAATTAATCAACCAGAAGAGATATGAGAAATTTTGGTGGGTCTATTTGAGAAGAAGGAGATCAGGTGGTGGAGAGATGTGGGTCTAAATGTCAAGGAGTAGCCATGGCAGATTTCTTAAAACAAAAAAGAAGATGACCCAATTTAATGTTTTTTTAAAACTATTTTTTTGGACACGTCCCTCAAATAAGACATTTGATACAAAAATTCTCCTTCATGCGCTTATTTGTTGGTAAAAAACACTCAAGGACCATTTGGGCAAAGTGGTGTGTCTTAGACACACTTTGGAAAGGTTAGGTGTGTAAAGGGTTGCCCGAGGTGGAGAGGTGTCACAAGAATTTGGCCTCAAAATCAGGGGGTAAACTATGTATCCTACCTTTGTTTTCATAAACTAATTGATTACCATTTTTTTGTGTTGGATCACTAGCTTTGATTCTTTAAGTTTTATCCTCCCTGTTCCTGTGGACTTTCTGGTATACCATCCGTAACATGCTTAATTTATCTTTCTTTCACAGTACTTATCTTCTTCTCTAATACATTGAAGTCCTAAATCCTTCTTTTATAAATTATAGTTTCACCGGCATGGTATAGTCGAAAGGTGGCTTGAAGAGCTCTGGACATGGATGGTCAAGTTCAAGGATGCTGTCTTTGGCTTTCTTTTTGAGGTATCTTGTTCTGCTTGTGTAGTGGGTACTTGTTTGCTAGTGAACTTAACTATGGTAATCAATTCGGCTGTGTCTTGGTCTTGGGAACACATCATTTTTTTGAACCCGTCCTCACAACAATGTGCAAAATGTTTGTTCTGAAACTTGCCCTTATATCTTCTATCCTGATAAACGGTTTTCAGTTTTTCCTTGTTAGTTGTTCCAGTAACTTCATATTGGAAATAAATAGATCACAATATTTTGTATGTTACAAAAGAGGATCATGATATGTTGTGAACTTGTAAAAAAGTACAATAATATTTTGTGAATGTTTTTCAAACACGATGCAAGAAATTTCGGCCGTCGGATATGTCTATTCTGGTGAGAGGATACTTCCTGTTATAGATACTTTGATTTCTATCTATTTATGTATGCTGGTTTGGGAGATAATATTTTCTTTACCATATGTGACTACTTACTAGGCGACTGCATGAGGAGCCGTCTATTTAAAGAAGTGTAAGCAAGACAATGTCCTGTTACTTGCTTAGCTTAACTGTCTGGTTTATTTCATCCTTATGAAGCTTGGGGACAAAGCAGTGACTTGTTAATATGTTTGAAATGACTAGTCACACTCCTTTCTTTAGGGACAAAGAATAACTTAATCCTGATTTAGTAGCCATTTTTGGAAGTACTGCATTTTGGTAATAAGGAGATGAATGGATTCCTATGAGCACGTGGTTTACTTATATATATTGTGCAGTCTTGAACCTAAAGTATAGTGTTTCATGTTTGTTGTCTTAGTGAGATCTGCGTCCAAATGCTCTTTCTTGTCTTCTGCTTTGTTAATATCTGGGCCGCAGGAAGGCATATCAAAGGAAATAGAAGAAAAAATAAATCCATTTTCAGGCCTTGCTGATATGTTTTAGGATGTCCCTCTGCTAATTGTTTGGCATATCCAAATCACGTGCTTTTCTTGTATATGTTTTTGCAGGCAGGCCCTATTGGTACGAAATTGCTGGCATTGAAGTTCCTTGAAACATATATTTTACTTTTCACGTCAAGTGATTCTGAGAAATCTGGAGCACAAGGTAAATTTTTTGCAGGACTTCAAGGATGTGAAGATTCTGAGTACAGGAGATTTTTCATGATTCACTATTATATATAGTAACTTATCAGAAAAGAAACACTATGAGAATTTTATATTCATCAATTTGCTTTCCTTTTTTCCTGTTTGCTTAGTCTTATTTTTGTTTGTGCTTTGGATGTATCTTTTTTTTATACCTGCAGCTAAACCTGGATGGACTTTTAATATTTCATGGGTAGTTGGTCATCACCCTGTTCTTGATCCAGCTTCACTTACATCAGATGCAAAAAATACCGTTGGCACTCTGTTGGATCTATTGCGCTCAGCTAGTTCTCTCCCTGGTTTACTAACCATTTCTGTCATTAATAGGTGAGCATTTATTTGTTTTACACATAAACCTGAATTATTCATATGGGCTAAGTGCTATGTTTGATCTCCAGGGAAGATTCTAAATTCATCTAGGCTCTAGCTAGTCGAAAGCTTTTTGCACGTGATTCGTCTTTTTCTGTAGGTGAGGAGTCTTACTTGTGAATGAATATAGAGGTTGAGAAAATAGACTTGAACAGATTAGTGTCAGTAAAAGGTTAGGTAATTGCATGAGTTGCATTGTCAGATTGAGGGCTGTCTATGGAAAGATCGACTTATAAGTTTCTAGTTAGGGTGGGTTGGTGCCTACTATTTGTGATTATGCTGATCGCCTTGAAAACCATCCGCGGGGGGGGGGGGGGGGGGCTTTTAATTCCTTTACATCATACATAAGCCAAGTTATTCTTCTGTACAATTATCGGGAGCATATTTGAATAAGATCTGTTTTGTGAGCGTGCTTCTCATGTTGAAGTTATCTATGTGGAGGTTTTTGATGTCTATGTAAATTTTCTGCTACAATGCCCCCAAAGGAGTTTGGGGCACGGTTACCTAGAATAGTAATTTCTGCTAAATTGTGATATTTCTGCTATGTTTTTTTTGATCAAGGATATTCCTGCAATATGATATGCTCTTCTAGGATATATTAATAAATTGTTTGACAGAATACGACTCTTCAGTGAAAATTGCAATCCCACTAATATTAATTGTTAAAGATTTGTCCATTTATGTTTTTTCTCTTTTTGGTGTAACATTCCTCGAGCAGATAGATTTTGACACCAAGTTGGCGTGACATCAAAAATGATATTTGATTTATCATGAACTTTGAATGAATCAACTGCTTAAGAACAAGGCATGTGTTATGTTATGAAGATAATTGAAGTTATTATCTTTCTTCCTAGGGAAAGGCAATCTTCATGCTATTTATTAACATCATTATTAGCAAATAAGGGTCCTTCCTCAGCTTCTCTGTCCTTATTTTTGGGTATCGAAATGTGTGAAATATGTTGTACTTCAGGGTGATAGGCAAAAGTCATTCGAGCTCGGTACAAACACATCTGTGTTCTATATGTGATTGTGCAACTGCATTTTAACTTTTATTGTATTCCTCATTATCATCCAAACTTTTTAAGTTGTTACAGTAAAAGAACTTCAAGTACGGAAGCAAATCAAAAGAGAACAATTTTTTTATGGAAGCAAGTGCTTATTATTAGTAGGAGGCAAAACAACAACAACAACAACATACACATTGTGATCCCACAAGTGGGGTCTGGGGAGGGTAGGATGTACGTAGAACTTACCCCTACCTTTGTGTGGTAGAGAGGCTATTTCCGGTATTATTAGTAGGAGGCAAATTTGAAATTTATGTCAGATCATTCTACTATTATTATCCGCATCAAGTCAAACTAAGAGTATAAATATGGTATAGCAGGAGCATGTTCTGGGGTTCTAGTCATTATTTATTTTAGACTAACATCAGCCTTGTACATGAGTAATTGCGGTGTTGATATTTTCCAACTATAATTGATTGAGAGGTGTTACTCGTTGCCTTCATCAACAGGACATATAACTTGTTTCTTACGTCTCTGTTAAAATGACTTGAGGCGACATTTACTTGCGTATGGAACTATTACTTGTTCCAGAAGAAATGAAACAAAAGATACACAATAAGTTTATATGTGTTTTTGGGATTATTATGTAGCTGATAAAGTCTTGGTTCTTTTTTCTGACAGTAAGTGGCAACTATGCCAGTGATCTCTGCCAAAAGTTTTTGTTACATTTCCCAGAAAAATCTAATATGATAGTTTCAAAAAAAATAAAATCTAATATGATGATCCGTTGTCATAACCTGTCAGTAAATCCCATGTCGCCCCAGCTAGATAAAACTTTCTGACTTTGGACTATTTTTGGTGGTGATTGCTGTTTTATTTATTATTTTGAATTTATGGAGAGTTGACAGATGCTTGGAAATAGCTGTAGTTCAAGTTCAACTGCTTATTTTTGCTGTTATTGCAGCATGAGCCCAGCTTTTTAACGTGGAGTTAAACTGGCATTTTGCTTGGAATGCTGAACTGATGGTTCAGATAACAGATGTAAAAGTTAGCTGATTTCCACAAGATTGACAGATGGTAGGCAGATTAAGCGGTGGATAAATTGGTCACGTCATTTGCGATAAGAACTGTTTGGACAAGCTATTAACCAAGCATTGTACATTTTCGGAGACACCATTAAAGTTTAGCAAATTCTTAATCTCTTAAATTGTACATACGGCAACATTACCTTGTAGTGTCGGAGACTTCAAGTATTGGTTGATAATGTATTGTTACTTTTTGTAACATTGACGCACTTATTATTACCCAGATAATCTAATTTTCGACAGGGTTTCCCCCTGGATAAACCTTCTGTTCTTACTTCTGTTTTTCTTTTTTGCTGCGGTTACATTGTCAATTTTACTGTATGACATGCTGTGTTCCACATTGATTTTGAACTTAGAAATTGGTGATACTGTACTTAACAATCTTTTCTATAGGCAATTGTGAATTAGTAAAGTTTTCCTACATAAAAAATCCCTCAAGGAATAGTTTATCATGTCTGTATGGTGCCGGTAAAATTTCTGTGGTATGAGTACTTTTTCTTCATCTTGTCAAATATTTAAATTCCTTCCAAGAGTGGACAGTGTTTTACCAAGTTAGATGTATACAGCGGCCCTTCCCCGGACCCTGCTAACGCCGGATGCTTTGTGCACCGGGCTGCCTTTTTTTATGTATATAGTAGAGCTGCTGTAGCATGAGCAAATCCAGCAAATATGAATTGTCTCTTTGCATTGTTTCAAACAAAACGACATCATTATCATTGGTAAATAAGCAAAGCTTACATTAAAACTTTTCTACTTAATGGCATTTTGAAATCAGAAACAGATAAAAAGCTAAACTGGTTTTTGAATGAGAAATCCAATACTCTGGGAAAGGCTGCATGTAGATTGTTATATTCTGTTGGAAATTCCCCTGCTTTTATGAGCACCTTGCATCAGTGTCTTGGTTTGATATCAACTGTAAAGGAATGTCAACCAAGTTTTGCAGGGCATGTCTTTCCTTCAGGATGAACACTTATTTCATCAACACCAGGACATTCCGTTCTCTTCTCCTTCTTCTTTTTCCTTGAAATGACAAGTTCTGAAACGTTGTGATGTTAAACATAATTAAAGCTTTTTCTCTTACCAATCAGAATGTTTTAGCTGTTTTCGAAGATGAAACACCGGACTTCCATTTAGTTTGGATAGTGGGGTAGCATAGTATTGTCTTAGCATCTCCTTGACACTATGTATGTAACAAGTAGCTTGATGTAACAAACTTAAATGGTGAAATTAATGGCTTACAGTGTGGCAACACATTAGATTAGGAAAGAAATTGAGGATGATCGACTCGAGCTTATTGTGGTTATTTGATGAGGCAATAACTACTAATTGTAAGAAAGTTGTCCTCATTATAGTTTCAGATGAATAGAGATACTCAAGTACATGCCCTTAATTTATTGAAGTTTGAGCTAGTTGATCGAGCATGTGAAACTTGATGTATGAAAGATGGAACAAGATCTTGTTAAGTTGTGCCAGGAAAATGTTCCAGATAATTGTGCTTCTTGACGCTTAGCATTATGCTGAAGGCATTTGAAAAAATGTTGCATGGTTGTACATTGATTATTGTGTTTTTCGTCTTTTGTAATGGCTTTGCTGGCTACTTGCCATTTGGAAGTGTCAGGTGTTCTAAAAATTGCATAAACATTTAGTTTTAACACTTGACCACTGTGTTTACTTGAATGCATGTTTTCTTAATTATGATGGTGGTGTCCAACCAACATGAGCCTAGTTGTAGTAATCAAGATAGGATAAGATAGGTTGAGTTGAATCCGAATCTAGTGGGGTTGAAATAGATCCTCAGAGCTGTTTGCTAGGTAATCATGCCCACCTAGATTGGAGCAGATGGGCTTATACTGAGTGTTGTAGTTGGGTTAGGATCCTGTAGTCTCGGGTTCTTATTCCTATGGTGCAACCACCCAGCTGTCTCCTTGTTGACCTTTTGGGATTGTTTTTTGTGGCTTCTTTTTTTTTATCTAGATAACATGGTTGATATGGTGTACTCCTTGATTCATGTTTTGATTTATTTTGGGTGATTGGTCTGATTAAATTACTAATGATGTGACAGTCGGAATATTTCTAAAACTCAAGTTCATTGCAAGCTTTAGAATTCATGCTTCCTTTGTTTTAAAGGATGACATCAGTCCAGGGGATGAAGAAAAAGAACTTTGTGGTTGGTTGACATAGCTAATTCACTACTCAGTATGTGTTTTAGAGTGCCTTGCTTTGGATGTTCTTGAAGATTTAGGATTTCTGCTGATAATCTTTTTTCGCTGAGGACATTGTATTTCCATGGATGTAACAACTGATTAAGAGTGTGTGTATATATATATGTATATATATGTGTTGGAGTAACTGGTAAAGTTGTTGCCATGTGACCAGGAGGTCATGGGTTCAAGGCTTCAAGCCGTGGAAACAACCTCTGCAGAAATGCAAGGTAAAGTTGCGTATAGCAGACCCTTGTGGTCTGGTCCTTCCCCGGACCCCGCGCACAGCGGGAGCTTAGTGCACCGGGCTGCCCATATATGTGTTTGTGTGTGTGCGCGCGTCTGCGTGTGTATGTATAGACATATTGAAAATATCTTGCATCAAGTAGCAATGCTTGTATAATCTAAAGCAGAACATGCGAAATTTCTTCGAGCTAAAGATTGATGTACATTTTCAAGTACGAAGTGCCTCAGCGAGTAAAATGTTGGCCTTGCCATTTAGCTCTCTTTCCTAATTTTTAACAGAAGAGTTAGCTGAAATCCTTATATAGACTTAAGTTTCATCTTTCTCCATATATCAAATTATTGTTTGGTACTTCAATATTGATTGCAATAATAGAGTTGTTTGGTTTCCTTAAAACTGATTGAAGTGGATGGATCTTGCGTATCAATGCAATAACTGAATGATCCACCTGCAAATAGGGTAGCGAAACTGGTGACATGATTTAGTCTAGCTGCCAACAGTGGGCAGTGTATATTGTTGTTGTTGCCAGTAGTAAGCGTAAGTTTGGTTCTTGTACGCCTGGTTTGCAGTTAAACTTCAATTGGGATTGTTCGTGGTCATTGGATGTTACTTGACCCATTGTTGTAGCAGATCTAGTTTTTCTAGTGAACCTCGCAACTGTTCTTGTAGAGGGACCAGCTTGCTGTATAACATCTGAAGATGTGGAAATTACTTATATGATTTTGTTTTTAAAGTCTTCTGCTGGCATACAGTAATATGTCGTAGATAAATGTAGTGGTTGTGATTGGGTATAGATCTGTTAAAAAGCCAATGGGGTTTATCTTCCTAGTGAATAATGTGACCTCGCCGTGGAGGTATGCATACTAAGGTTCCTTAACATGTAATGGCATAATAAGCATGCACTGTGTCCGAGCATAGTTCACCGATGTGCGCATAAAGATCTTATGGTCGTGTTTAACATCTTCTCCCCGGTTGGTTTCTAAAGCATTTAGGATATAATGTAAAAAATTATCCAGTAAAATTTTCCTCATAATATCAAACATGTATTCATGCTTTTACTTGCTGTTTCTTTTGATGCTTAAGTTCTGAAATGTGTGAAATAAGTAAATTACGCTAAATAGCAAAATCGTGTTGTTGTTAGCCTTTCAAATTGGTTGGCAGCAGTAATTTATGCTTCAGTTTGTGTAAAAGCTTCTCTTTGATGGAGTGTTACTTGTTTCAAGAGGAGATGGACGTGGACTCAGAGGTAGTTTTTAGTTGAGAAAAATGTGTGCTAGTAGAAGGATAGAAAATAAGAGAGTACAGCCTACACAAGTGCATCCCAAGCTAAAAAGTATTTCTTTCTATTCATTAAAAAGTATGTTCTCTTTTACCTGTACTTCCATATTCCCATACCGCCTCTTAACAATTTCAAGGACTTCCTTAACTAGAGTTACTCCCTCCGTTTTGTCTGGTTTTGACTTGGCACGGAGTTTAAGAAAGTAAAGAAGACATTTGAATCTTGTGGTCTTATAATTAAAGATATGTAGAATGTACCAAAATGCCCTTTAATCTTATGGTCTGAAACATGCCATGTGGAAAATTGGAATTAAAGAGTTGCCAAAAAAGGAAAGAGGCATTCTTTTTGAAACGGACTAAGAAAGAAAGTAAGACAAACAAATTGAAATGGAGGGAGTATTACTTTTATTTTCTGATTGGAATCTTCTGCCGTTTTTTTGATTGGTAATTTCTGCAATTTTTTTCCTAATCTAGTATAGAACAACAGCTGGCATCAGGTAGAGAAGGAATCTGTTTTCTCTAAGATCAAACATTTATCATATGTAAAACTGAAGATGGTAAAGAGTTGAATAATGAACATGCATGCTGATCTGAGGATACTTTATCCTAAGAAAACAACACTTCGCTGGGACTAGACTAGTTGAATCGCTTAACTGTGCTTATTTCTGGGTTTGGGAACACTTAAAAGTGTCATTTGGTTGGTAACCTGGTAAATTTTGTTTTGTATTTTATGGGTTACTCTGCCTGCTGGCTGCTTATGATAGACCACAGTGGTGCAGTGGTTAGTTTTGTGATAAAAGGTGGACAACTGAAGTAGATTTGGTAGTTCTCTGTCTTAATACTAGTTCATCTGTGGTAGATTATTGAGGTGAAGCTGTTACCTTGTTTCATAATGTCAGTTTGTTTCTTTGTTTTCTTTTCCATTTTCTTTCCCCCCTTGAATTCGTGTTTGTAATTAATCATATCATTTGTTTCATCTTCAACTTGTATAATTTATTTATGTTGTTTATACTTGATCTGATAACTCTTTGTTGTTTCCAGTTTGGCAGTTATAGCAAGGAGACGACCTATCCATTATAACCACATTTTTTCAGCATTGCTTGATTTTGATCCAAACTTTGAGATGACAAAGGGTGGACATGCTTCCAGTATTCAGTACTCTCTGAGAACTGCCTTTCTAGGATTCCTGAGGTGTACACATCCTTCCATTTTGGAGGTATACTTGACATGTCATATTAGAGCCTCATAGTTCTTTATCTATGCATTTCCCCGTCTTCCAATTTCTGTCTCTTTTCAGGGCGTCCACCACTGCAACCTTCTTTCCAACTATTTTTTTGGATATTAAACAAAGGTGCTTCTATTTATACTGTGATTAAGAATTACACATTGGATTGAGAGAATGATCTGTAGTTTTGTTATAGGGTGTTGTAAAATGCGCTCACTTCATGAACTATCCCTATTCTTTGGTTATCCGGTGTCGGGCCCCCCTTTATGTTATCCACTCTCCAATTGTCCAAACTTGGATATGCAGAGTGTTAGAATAATATCCCACATTGGTTGGGGGAATGTGTTTTAGTCTTCTTATAAGTTCTTGTGCAATACCTACTTCGTGAGCTGGCTTTTAGGGTTGAATTATGGTCAAACTCCAATTTTGTTTGTTTTTTTGCTTTAGTTTTTAGGGGATGAAGTCAAATATTTCATTGATAGGCATCAAGATGATGCATAAACTATAAAGTACAAAAAATAAATTAGCTCCTCTAATAAAAATTCAAGTAATGAAGAAAATCAATTTCTCCTAAATATAATGTTCCATGAGTTGCCTTCAATATATGGTATTATTTTTGGTTAGAGGATCTTACAATCTTAGGCTTGTGCTTTGTCTTGAGCCGAGGGTCTCTCGGAAACTGCCGCTCTACCTACCAAGGTAGAGGTAAGGTCTGCGTACACTCTACCCTCCCTAGACCCCACATTGTGGGATTTCACTGGGTTTTTTTATGTTGTTGTTGTTGTTTACTTTATGTTCAAGCTCTGAAAAGAAAGATTCTCAATTCTACCATTGCTTTGAACCAATTCAAGTTGTGGACTTCATTATGTTCCACATTCTTGCTATCTACGACCTCTATTCGTATTGGCGCGCTCCCTGGTTAGATTAAATGTCATTTCTATTTTGCCATGCTGCAAATCATGTGTATGCTGAATGGGGATTCTATTCCTCTCTCTGCATATAATATATATATATATATATGGCCCGGCCCTTCCCTGGACCCCGTGCATAGTGGGAGCTTAGTGCACCAGACTGCCCTTTATATATATGTGTGTGTGTGTGTGAATATTTAGTATGTTACGCTTTTTAAACTGGATTTGAACTTCGGGATGTATAAATAATCCATTTTAAGCTGTGACCATATTTCTACGTTCTACCTTATGTAAGATTGGGTGTATACACCTGCCGAGATCCTAATAACGTGTCAACTTCGATCAGAATGTTCAGTTTGAAAGTATAGAGTGTATGACAATTTACTGATATTGAGTACTCTTGCATATGCCTTGTGGATCTACAGTTGAGCTATATTCTTGCCAAGAAGATCGATGGAAATCTATCTCAAAAAGAAGAATGATCTACACATGATGTTTATTGATCTAGAGAAAGCATATGATAGAGTACCAAGCAAGGTCTTTTGGTGGGTGAGGAAGAAAGGAATTCATATTAAATATATAAACATAAAGGACATGTATGAAGGAGCTGTCACTAGCATGGGTGATACAGAGGAGCTTCCTGTAACAGTGGTTTACACCAGGGATTGGCATTTTTTTGATAAGGTAAAACACCAGGGATTGTCATTGAGCCCCTACTTGTTTATCCTAGTTATGGACAGGGCGGGCTAACTAACGCAATATAAGATGAGGTCTCATGGTGTATGTTATTTACTGATGATATCGGGTTAATTGACGAACTAACAAGGGTGTCAACCAAAAGCTTGAACTATGGAGAAGCACTTCAGAGAGTAAGGGTTTTAGGATATGTAGAAGTAAGACTGAATACATGTATTGCAGGTTTAGTGAATATGAGAAGAAAGGAGTTGAGGTGAGACTAGATGGGATTGCGATGCCAAAACGCAAACAATTTAGACATCTAGGCTCATTGTGTCAAGAGAATGGAATGATAGATGAAGATGTTATTGATATTATTAAGATTGGATGGTTGAAATGGAGAGTGCTACGGGGGTGTCATGTGAAGGATGCCTACCAAAGTGAAAGCTAAGTTCTATTGAACAACTATAAGACCAACAATGTTATATGGAAGTGAATGTTGGGCTGCTAAATTCCAATATATCCACAAGATGAGTGTTGCAGAGATGCGGATACTAAGATGCATGTGCGACTATGCCAGAAGGTGCAAGTAGCACACATTGAGGATAAAATGCGAGAAGGCTAAGATGGTTTGGGCATGTTCTGCATCGACCTACAAATGCACCATCTATAGGTGTGAAACTATGCTTAGTGAAGGAATTAAAAGGGGATGTGTAGACCTAAAATCACATGGAAGGAAGTTGTCTCGAAAGACAACAAATGTTGGGTATCAATGCAGACTTAGCTAAGGATAGGGCACAAGGGAAGAAAAGATTCATATAGGTTAAAACTACTATTGAAAAATAGGTTTTAGACTTGTTAGAGAACTTCTAATATTATTATTATTATTATTATTATTATTATTTTTATATATTTTTAACTTATCTTTCACTTTTATTTTATTTATCATGATAATGATGATATGATATGGGCTTAAATGAAGAATGACGATTCATATAGTGACCCCAACTTGTTTGGGACTAAGGCATAGTTGTTGTTGAGTACTCTTGCATATACTCATTCCTAATTCTTGTAATAGCAAACTATAAATCAAAAGGTATATTCTTTTCCTTAAACTTCAGCTAAGGGTGGGTATTTGACTTTCTTATACTTCGAAAGAGCCATATATACTTGATGTTCAAAGACGCAATAACAGGACTACATTAAAATACAGTGTGATTTACTGTGATGAGTAATGCAAGACAAAGTTGTACAGCTTCAAAGGATCTCTGTGTTCTATACTGTATGAGAAGTGCTATTAATATCTTTTAACTTTAGGACACTAGATATTTATTACTGATAATCTTTAAATTAAATTGAACTACTTAAGTGTGTTTTTGTTTTTGAATTTAGTCGAGAGAAAGATTGTTGAAATCGTTGCGAGCAATGAATGCTGGTGATGCTGCTGATCAAGTTCTTAGGCAACTCGATAAAATGATGAGAAATAATGAGCGAGCTTCACGTGATTCTAGATTGAACAAGGTAATTCACTCAGTAACAGAGTCCGCTTTATTTGTTATTGAAGACCAAAGTATCAGTACTTCACGATGTGAAATATATTTTTCAGAAACCGTTCTCAGAACTTTCTACTTTCTTTTTCAGGATGAGCAGTCATCAAACCACTTGCCTGTTTCAGGTGATCCAACAAAGAAGAGGTCAACTCCATTAGATAATGAAGATCCATCTAATAACTATGATTTAGCTTCAAAAAGGGTTCACTATGGCCCTAACAATCACAATCACAATCACAATCACAATCACAATCACAATTACAATCACAATCACAATCACAATCACACAGCTCCGCTTGTTGAGAGAAATGAATCTGGGAAGGAATATGTCAATGGGTTGGATCCAGCGGTTGCACAAATGATTGCCATGATTGGTGCTTTGCTAGCAGAAGGAGAAACGGGTGCCAAGTCTCTTGAAATTCTAATATCCAAGATTCCTCCTGATTTGTTGGCTGACATAGTCATAACTAATATGAAGCACTTGCCTAAAAATCCCCCTCCTTTAGCACGATTTGGAAGCTTTTCATTAGCTCAGGCAAGTGATTCTACTAATCTATCCCAAATTATGGCACCAATTGATTCCTCATTAGGCCAACAGGCTTGGGTTCCTGGATCCCAGACACCAATCTCTTTATCAACTGCCACAAGCAGTTCATTATCAGAAATGCCTACTTCTGCAAGTCTCCCTTTAGATTCAAAACGCGATCCCAGAAGGGTGAGAAAAACTATAGTATTTTATGTTTTTTCTTTGCTGTTTATACTCTATATTCTCTCACTAGCTACACTAGTAATAAACTGTTTTCCGCATGATGATGCTTCACAGGATCCACGGCGCCTTGACCCAAGGCGTACAGCTGTGGCTGTTGAAGTATTGCCAACAATTGTTGCAGAGCATAATACAAGTGCTATGCAATCTGCAATGCTGCAATCTGAAATCAATCCTTCCAGTTCACCTAATATTGACATTGCAGTACCCTTGATGTCAAGTTCCGAATGTATACCAACGGCATATCCCAAGATGGAAACTGACTCTATCGCTGCTGAAAGTTCACTAGGACCAGGAGCCAGTCTGTCAGCCTCCAAGGAGGAAGTTCATGATGAAGACCTGAATGAAGCTATTCCTGATCACAAGTTGGATGCTGCAACACATCTTCCACTATTATCTCCTGGCAAAGTAGAACAGGAATTGGTGCCAGAAATTCCATCTGAAGTTGGAGTGACAAATGAAATTTACTCTCCTTCGTCAGAAACAGATCAACTTTCTCCCCCTATTTCAACTGCTGCAACCCCTGAAGATGCATGTGAGGACTTGCCTGCACTTCCACCTTTCATTGAGCTGACTCATGAGCAGCAAAGAAATATGGGAAAACTGGCTGTTGAACAGATTATTGATTCGTACAAAAAATTGAAAGAGACAGACAATAAGCATACAGGAATGGCATTACTTTCTCGGTTGGTTGCCCAGGTGGGTCAAACTTTTAGATTTTGACTATTTGTTTTTTGTTTTATCATGGGGCTACTTTTGTTTCATTAAGTTACAAGATATTGGTTGCTGAATAATTTAGAACTTCGTGGTGATAATCTATCCATTCTGTCTCGACTGGTGTAATATAATATTCTTTTGAGGGGCAACAAGCTACACTATTCAGTTGAATAAAGTGTAGTTTGCCACTTCATCACCCTTGTAGATTTCCTCTCTGAGACTCATTTGTGTCATACCTCTGTTGGTATACCCACTTCATCATTCTAGCGCTCTCTCCTTGAAACATAATTTGTTTCCTCCCAGTGTCATATACTAATCATGCCTTGGAAGACACTTGAGTTGTTTTTAAGAAATCTATATAACGCAGGATAATTCGTCCTTCCCTTTCTAGTTTGGTGTTGAAAGTCACTTGCGAAAGACACCTACCTGTTGGACCAACTCATCTTTCAGATATATGCTAGAGTTTCAGCACAACTCCTAATGACTTCTCTTGCATGCCAAGTCAGCCATGGTAAACAAATTAAGCAGGAGAAGCTAAGATCTAGGAAGAACATCTGTTGTCCAAATGATTGCTTTTCTAAATTACTTAACCCATTTTGGAACTGGGGATGGTCGGGATTATGGTTGATAGTACAATGATAAGTAGCTGAAATTGGTATCCAATTCAGGATCTTTTGTGTTTAGAGCAGTTTGTGTACTTGTCTGTTTGTAGTCCTGTATTGTTCTGAATACAAGGTGCAGTTGGGTGTGCTAAGTACAACTACAGTACTGTAAATTCAAGGTGAATTAGTAAATAAGTTGATGGATCGTTGATGAGTTACCCCTGGATATACTGTTTCTAGTATTGTGCTTATTGAATTATGATTAGTATATTGACATAGATAACAAACACGGTCAGACTTGACCTCAAAAATATCTGTCATTGTGAAAAGTAATTTAGGTAGATGCTACTTAGGTCTGTTTATGAAGTCAAAGTTATTTTGGTTCATATAGGAATTAAGCTGATGCGTGGTTTGAGTGGTGTTGGGATATTAACTTGAACAGTGAAGATATTTGAGAAATACTTCCTCTGCCTCTTGATGGAATAAGTCTCTTAGATAATTCTCTGGCTAACCTCCCTAAATTCAAGTTTGAAATTGACAACGATTGCCAGAGTTGCTTCATAGAGCTGCTAATAGGTTCTGCAGTCGATGCAAAACTTTCTTCTGGGATTATCTGCAATCATTGGTTTGCTGGAGTAACATCTTGACAGCAATGATTGCAGATTATCCCAAAGGAGAAAGATGTTATTCATTTTGGGATACAGTGAGTGAGGAAATATAGCTATGAATGTTAGACGTTATTTATGGTGAAAAGGAGCGATGCTGATCGAGGTACTAATGAAATAATGAGCCCTTAGGACATAAGCCAGTAAGAGATAAGGTGAACTCATCATGTTGATCAGGCAATCTGGTATGGCTAACCATATTTGTGTTACTAGAAGTGTAAATACTGATGTCTCCTTTGTTAATCTTATGTTATGATTTTATGTGCTTAATTCTGTTTATAAGCTGATTTAATAGGTCAAATTATTTAAGTGCCTCTGCGAATTTGTTTTACTTTAATCGATCTCATAGTTTGGCAACCACTAGTCCGAGCATGTGAATGTGATAATTCAGTATTTATTTACCTTTTGCTTTGTTTAACCCTGCAGATTGGTGCTGATGCTGATGCTGATGCTGATGCTGATGTAGTTGCGATGATGCAAAGGCATATTTTCTCAGACAACCAGCATCAGAAGGTATCTACCTTCTCTCTTACTCTCAGAGTATCTTATGCTAGCGTCATTGCTCATGTTGTGCAATCAATCAACTATGATTACTTTCTCCTTTTGTGTTGGTAAGATTGGTTTTAATTGGGTGAAGTGTTTTAGAATCATGATTTCAGTTAAGTGAAGGGAATATTCTGCCTGTTTTATACGGCTTAAATGCTTTTACTGCCATCCAAAAATCTTCTCGGAGTGAAGTCTTTCCAAAGCGTCATGTAGTTGTTGCATATAGAGTTAAAACAAAGATATTCGTCTTTCGAGGAAAGTCAGTTCATTGTAGTACCTGTGGTGGTTCAAACCTCTGTGGCTCAAACACTTCCAACAACCACATTATTAGCAGTATATACACACTGAAACAAATCACAAAAACAGAAACAGAAACAGCTTTTATGTAGTATGCATAATTTGTAAATGGTTCTGGAGCTTCATGCGTGCCGTCTTTCCTCAGAAGCTTTGATCTTCCTCTGCCTCTTCTTGTCATGATCCCCTTATTGTTCTGTTTCTCAGTTTGGGCAATCTTCTTAATGTTTTGTACTTGGATTTGACTCCATATCCAGCAAAGGGATGTAGACTGATATAGTTTGTTCACAAATTCCATTTTACGGCTTTTGTTCTGTTGTATATCTTTTTCACAAATGAAATTGTAGTGGAAAATGCAGTTGCAAGCTAACTGTATGTTGATTTGATCCTCAGGTACATGAGCTTGCAATGCATGTACTTTATCATTTGCACTATGTCATGCTATCAGATTCAGATGAAAACATTTCACCTGCTGCTGCTCTATATGAGAAATTCCTCCTCAGTGTGGTAAATACATTCATTTACTATCCTTATCTACATCATTCCCAAAGTTCCTTTAGTAAGTTCTTTGTTTGTAGGCAACATCATTGCTGGATTCTTTACCAGCAAATGACAAGTCATTTAGTAGGCTCCTTGGTGAAGTTCCATATCTACCTGAATCTGTGGTGAGACTGCTTGTTGATTTATGCTCTGAAAATTATCTTGGGAAAGATGGTCGTGATGGTGACCGTGTAACTCAGGGCCTTGGTGCAGTTTGGAGTTTAATTTTGGGGCGTCCCCCTAATCGTCAAGCGTGTCTGGATATAGCTTTGAAGGTATATGACTATCAAATGTTCCGTGATGATGTATTATATTCATTTCCGCAATTGCAGGTATTAGTTGCCTAAGGAATATCAGAAGGCGCATGCTAAAGCATCATTTTTAGTAGTTGATAGAGTTTTGGAAGAAAGATTTAATAAGCGGGCAATTTAATCGAAGCAAAATGACTGCTTTGAAGTTACTTGTTTTACGTGTTTTTGACCTTAAGTAAACTTTAGTAATTGGAGAAGTGCCGGTCTCATTCTCAATTATGTTACATGGACTCCAGTATGAGTATTGAATTCAAGTATCTATCTAAAGTCCTAATTCTTTCATAAGGTTCACTGCGTATTTCAAGTATTCAAACAACATTTCATTTCCGTGTTTAACTAGTTGGAGACAGACTTACCAAGGCAAAGCATAGATTCGAGTAACACTGATTTCTTTTAATCAGTAGGGTCCCAGTAATATTGATTTTTGACACGAAGGTGTTTTTGAGCATGATGGTGGAGCAGCACGAAAATAAGTAATCACTAGCTATAGAGAGAACAATATCTAGGGTTCGACTCCTAAATGTGTTTCAAGGAGATGATTGGGGCACAAATATAAATGTAGGTGGAGAATAGGTGGTTTTGATACCATCCCTAGCCAGTAGGTTGTGTTGCCAATGGATGTTTATTAGTATCATGAGATGGCTGCAATTTACATTTTCTTATAATGTTGTGCCGTATATCGTATTTGGTTTTATTAATATTAATGTATGTGTGTGTGTGTCATATATCATTTTGTAAAATGTGGCTCGGTTTTTATTTTGGAAGGTTATTTGTCAAACTTTTTCTTGCATTGAGTTGTTTGATGGTGTGGCTACTTTTCATGTAAGTGGAATAATCTTCTTCAGGCCAAATAATTAACACTGTAACATTTAGTTCTTAGTATCTATCTTTTGATTTTTTTGGGGGGTGGGGTGGAGGGCTATGTAGGGAGGGAACACGGCGGATGAAGAGCGAAGGCCCTCGTGAGATTTTACCCTGTACCTAAATGGTGCAGGGTGGAGTTGCAACTCTATTCTCGTTTTTTTTCTTCCGAAAAGGGTAACTTTACTCTAATTTCGGGGTTTTGTATCTATTTTGATGTTTATTTCTATGTTTAGTAATTGAGTGACATCTTATTGTGTGGTAAGTCACGTGTTAAGAATTGTTATGTGTTGAGTTCCATGATACCAAATATACACAACTCTTGATGGACTGTCCTACAATTTTGCATAGTAAAAATCAAAAGTAATGCTTGCCTCTGGCAGAATGACATTATAATGTTCTCATTAGAGTTCATGCTTTCACGCAGTGTGCTATTCACCATCAGGACGATGTCAGAGCAAAAGCTATTCGCCTGGTATGTAAACTTGTGACTGTTTTGTGTTGCCTGCTGTGGGTTTTCACCTGCTGGTGACCATTCATTACGTTTCTAATCTATGGGTTATTGTATTTAATCTCTAAAATGTTGTCACTCTTGATAGGTGGCCAACAAACTTTACGTGGTTGGTGACATTTCAGATAATATCGAGCAGTTTGCTAAGAATATGTTCTTGTCAGCTGTAGACCAGCATGTCACAGGTGCAGAATGTTCCCAGTCTGGAACCTCGGTTCAGAGAACAGGAGAGGTGTGCTCTTTTTTTGTGTTTCGCCTTTAAATTCTCTCTGATTTTTGTGCTGTTTAATGTCTTCGCGAGAATATTTTTAACAAAATAGGTTTTCTGATCTGGATTTCTCTTTTCTTTCTGTTCTGGCTGCATTTGTTCCTTTAATATTTGATCTTGAAGTTGTTGCTTGAGGACTGATTGGTTTTGGAGGGTTTTGGTCATTCCTTATTTGGAAATTGTTTGTGGTTGGAGCTCATGTTCATGTTTGAATCTCTTGTTTGGTTAGTTTCACGTCAGCTTGACCAGATTGCAGTGACTTGGAACCTTTTTTTTTTGGGTTAATAATATTTAAATATGAGTTGGGATGTGATTTCTGTAAACAAATTTGATAACTGAACAGATGTACTCGAAGATGAGACCTTTTACATTGCAAGAATATTTAAAGATTGTCTTCTATGTTGTGGTCGAAAATAAATGAAGTTTGACTAGCGAAAAGTGAAACAAGACATGCAATTTTAAAAAGGTGTGAATATTAATTTACACGTTTCACCTTTATCCTTGTACAACTAAGATATTTTCTTTTATAGCTAAAATACAAATTATGTAGTTTAACTGAAGAATCCCTGACTTTTGAGATAACTTAGTTTTGGAAGTCTACTAAATTCTGTGATTCTATGTCAAAGAATTAAAGTATTTAGATTAGCTATTTATTCAGAAGTAGCAGTAGCTGCTAGGGACTTAAAAACATTAGAACTTTTTATAACTGTATCCCTATGAGGAGAAATATATATTCTAAATTTTGTTCTGTTAAAATGCGTGTTGTTCTGTAGTTAAACATTAACAATTGCTCAAAATGGTGTTGGGAAGGCAATCCTGTTTGTCTTGTTTGGTTTAAGAACCCCAAATATATCCGTGGCCACATCTGACTTAATAATATTATTCATTGATAGGACAAAAAATGCGACGTGCTTAAAAGGTTTTTGTTGTTAAGAATTACGATCTTTTAGAGTGAAACTTGTTCACCTTGACTCATCCATGGAGAATTTTAAAATCTTGGATGTTTTAGATGTGTATCAAATTCTTGAAATGATGAATTAGCTTTTATGTTGCTGTAAGACTTAGTAGCTTGGTCAGTGAAATCCAATATATGGATTGAAGAAAGAGAATTTTCTATTTCTGGACTTCAATAAGTTGAGGAACACTTACCTTCTGTTTTTTTTTTTTGTTGCTTAAACTGTTCTTTCTGTACCGTTTCTTTTCTCTATGTTGATAAATTCTTCTTAACCTAAGAAAAATATCTTCTTTTTTATTTGAATATTAATCTAAGAAAAGCATGATTATCAGACAGGAAATCAGGAAGCCTCAGTTAGTGGTTCTCAGATTTCAGAGCCAGGATTCTCTGAAAATGATTCTGTTAAGTGTGCAGCATCTGATTCTAAAAATGATTCAGAGCTGTCTTTAGCTCAAGCGCAGCGGCTTATCTCATTATTTTTTGCTCTATGCACCAAGGTTTGGACAATTGATAAGTGCAAGCATTTCTGTTGAACGTGCACTTATGATGATGCTGACTGGGTAACTTTTCTTGCAGAAATTCGGTCTTCTCCACCTTGTATTTGAATCCTATGCACGTGCTCCTAAGGCAGTTAAGCAGGTCTGTTTCTTATTGTGCTCATCTTTTACAATCCTAATAGCAGACTTAATAGTGGTTTTTGTTAGGTGAATTAATCATTCAGCCTGATAGAACTATAAATAGGCCAGCACTAATTTCAGTGTCAAATGTTCTCCCACTTTTTTCCTTCTAGTTTTCGCATATTTCCTGCTGAACAGCCTTAATGGCTGGTGGTATCATTGTGTTTCCCCGTGTCTTCTAATCCTGTATCCTTACCCCCTTTCCACGTTGGTGGTGAATTTCCTCTTCCACCTACCCTTCTCTTTCTGTCCCCCCAAAACCTTACTAGCCTTCGTCCCTACTCGCTACTTCTGGTCAAGCAAATAACATGAGACTAGAAAATTTCCTTTAGTCTGGCCGTTAATAGAGCTAGGGATTGCTTGAAAACTATCTTAAACGTCAAGGTAATAAGACAAAAAATTACCACCACATAACTCTCTCTGCATCCTTATCCAGAGGTCTTGGGTTCAAGTCCGGGGAGTTTCACCTTTGTTAGGCAATGCTTTACCCTCCAAAGTGGGACTTTCCAGTGTGAATCTGGATTAGTCGGGCCCCAAAGCAGGTACCAGATGGGAAACCAAAAATAAGTAAGACAATTTGTTTTGAGGATAGAATCACAACTTTCTTGAAAGAATATATAGCATTTTGATGATCTACTCACTTTTGTTTTCCAAGATAAGCTTTAATGAGAATCCATATTGCTCTTCAGGAGCACTGTTAACAATTTCTCATTAACTTGTTCTGAACTGCTTGTATTGCTCTTCTTGTTCTACGCATTTCAGTTTGGTTGACATTCCTTTCATAATTTTTTGATCTGGTACAGGCTGTTCACCGTCATCTGCCTGTTCTTATTAGGGCTATAGGCTCTTCATGTTCTGAACTGCTTCAGATAATATCTGATCCACCTCAAGGCTGTGAAAATCTTTTGACACAAGTAGGTTCCTAAACCTCACGTTTTGAATATTGCTTTTCATCTTGAACTCTCTTCTTTATCATGGTGACATTCTTTTATTCACTGCAAGGTGCTTCAAATACTCTCTGAAGGGACAACTCCTCCGCCTGACCTAGTTGCAGTTGTCAAGCGGTTATATGAAACTAAACTGAAGGTATAGGTTTTTCCTTTTTTGTGTTTCGTTTTTCCTTGACAGCTCTCAATCAGAAACTCTGCAGTTCCACCAGTGATACCCTAAATTGTTTTGCAGGATGCAACTGTTCTTATTCCAGTGCTTTCCTCATATTCTAAGAGTGAGGTATTCTTCAGATTTTTGTGCATTTTTATTTCTACACACATTTTCAGTCCTTTTTTTTGTGATAAGTAATGGTATGTGATATATCTCCATCTCACTAACCCTGCATGCCATCTCTCTATAATATATCACACTATCTCCATTTTAACTTTACTGGCTCAAAAAGGAGTTCCTGTCTATGTCATGGGTTTTCCTGATAAAGATCATTGTCTGGTTAACTTGGCAAGCTTTGGGGCTTTGTTCATGTCTAGGTTGTAAATTATCATTTCTTAAATAAGTTTTCTTATTTTTGTGAGCAAAGCTATACTTTTCCTTTCTTAAATAAATATTTTAAATTTAATGTTTGGATTCCTCCTGATGAGATATTTAAATGCTTGCTACCCTTTCCGATCGGTTACTGCACTTAATTCGGGAAGACTAGCTTTTGATGATTCTTTTTGTTTTTGTATTAGGTTCTACCTATTTTCCCAAGGCTTGTTGCTCTCCCACTGGATAAGTTTCAGATAGCCCTGGCTCGGATATTACAGGTTTGATTAAATTTTATTTTCCAATAGATGTTTTACTTCTCTGTAGTTTTTAGGTACCTTCTGATTTCTGGGTGAATGATTTTTATGCTCATTCGATTTAACCATGATACTCTTCGTATCTTCATTGCCGTGTTCAGCTCTTTCTTCTGAATATCGTGCTCATTCAAACTACATTATGTTTTTATTTATTTTTCTTAGGTAAATTATTTTGTGGTTCTTTTAATTAAAGTTCACAAGCACCATTATTGTTTAATAATTAGATGACAAAAAATTTATCACCCGACGCCACTGCTAGTAAAGAATTCCATATTACTTATTGTAATCTGGAACACATTGTTCATTTGTTCTGGAGATAGACAAAAGATAAAAGGTCCTTTACTCGATTCATGGCAGGGTTCTGCCCACACTGGTCCAGCTCTGACCCCAGCAGAAGTACTGGTTGCAATACATGATATAAATCCCGAGACAGATGGCCTTCCACTAAAAAAGGTATGCGATCTTCCACTTCTAAAAGTTTGTCTTCGGCTTGATGGTTGTTGCATTTATTGCAGCATGTAGAACTAGAAAATCCATTGATATCTAGCCCTCAGGTGCTTTGCCGTGTATATCCTCAATTGCGTGATTCCCTTGTTTCGTGTTGAATTCTGTTTCTCCTCCCTGTTCCTTACTACAGATTCAGGATATTGTGAAAATGCCTTGGCAGAATTACATACCTATTTTGTGATACTTTGATGCTATTATCTTTCAGATAATGGATGCTTGCTCAGCTTGTTTTGAGCAGCGGACTGTTTTTACGCAGCAGGTCCTAGCGAAAGCCTTGAGACAGATGGTATGGAAAATATGCAAATACATAGATAGAGACTGTATGGATAATTTTCTAATCTCTGCAATGTTCATTTAATCAGGTTGACCAGACTCCTCTCCCGCTGCTCTTCATGAGGACAGTGATTCAGGCCATTGACGCCTTTCCTACTCTGGTAAATCAACAGTCTATTACTAAGTTTTTGCTAGTATCACGTATACTACCAAATAAATACAAAGAAATAAAGCTGAGTATCGATATGCAGAGGGATCAGCTTAGCTACGAATGATGCCAAACTATTCCATTACTATGCTTTTACTAAACCATGCTTGAGGAGAATGTTTTAAATCATTTAGAGATCTGTGCAACTGTCATAAATTTCACCAGACTCTCTGGAGCAACGAAACCCGACAATTGCTCTTTATACACCTCATCTTCAAGATCAACATGAAGAAAAACATTCTTGAGGGATATATCATAATTATCTCTTAATAGATGGATATGTGTGATTGTATTAAAAAAACATTGTACTGCTGATTATTTTGTTTTAGTGGCGAAGATTATGTTGCCACCTTGAAAGAAACTCAAAATAATGTGTAACTTCTCTTTGGGGTGCTTTATATTCCTCTTTGCTTCTTAGAATAATGTTTTGTTTCCTTTGTAAGTGCATGTCCAAATTGGCTACCTCTCTTTTTTCTCCTGCTCAATATACATATAAACACATACATAGTATACATAAGTTAACATGTCTTAGCATCTTAATTTCTTTATATTCCTCTTTGCTTCTTAGAATAATGTTTTGTTTCCTTTGTAAGTGCATGTCCAAATTGGCTACCTCTCTTTTTTCTCCTGCTCAATATACATATAAACACATACATAGTATACATAAGTTAACATGTCTTAGCATCTTAATTTATTTTTGGATAAAGTTGTTCTTCCATGTCTCTTAGTTTGCATTCCTTCGGCCTACCATATGACACGTGAAGGGGCAATATTGAAGACATAATTAAGTGAATAAAAGTGTGTTTTCCTGAACAACTCGAGCTTTTAGATGAGATGGTCACACACTTCAACACCTTATGGATGTGATTTATTGGTCTTGGGTTTTGAAAACTATATAATCCAAGATATGTAATCCTTCTTTTCTCTCTCCTTTCCTTTTGGTGGTTTGGGGGGGTTGGATTCCTGGATGTTTATGAACTAGGTCTTATACAGTACTGCAGAAGCGTTTCATCTAGATGTTGATGCAGCTGGGTAGAATTATTATTTTAAAGTCTACAACAGTATAAGTTTTGTGCTTAGCAATTAGCATGGATATTTCTTTGACGGGGGCTTCTTCCTGAGCATATATTTTGTTTGATGTGGAAGGAATGCAATCATTGTGTGTGACATTGTCCTTTTATGATGTCTAGGTTGATTTTGTGATGGAGATACTCTCCAAACTCGTGATTAGACAGGTATTTAAGCTTAGATTCCCCCCTAATCATGAACTGTAATTATTGCTCTATGAATGAATGGTCACCCTATCACATGTTGGATGCAGGTATGGAGGATGCCAAAGTTGTGGGTGGGATTCCTAAAATGTGTCTCACAAACGCAACCACATTCCTTTCCTGTACTACTACAGGTATTATTTGGTAATTTTTAATTTAATTTTATATATTGTGCATGGAGGCACATTAACTTTATTGCTGTCTTTTGTCTTAAAATGCTTGGATCTTGCTTGCAGTTGCCACCACCGCAGCTTGAGAGTGCTCTAAACAAATATGCTAGTCTACGAAGTCCATTGGTTGCCTTCGCAAATCAGCCAAATGTTAAAACTTCACTTCCTAGGTATATTTTGTATCTGATCAACTGTTATGTTTATGTCCCACCTTGTTAACATCTTTTTCTTAAGTTCATGGCATTAGCATCTATTTTTTTGAGACATATTAATCTATGTTTCAGTTATTAAATACACCAAGGTAGGAATTCAGATTGCGTCTTTATGTGAACCTAAAAGAAGAGCTAATTGCATAAGTTGTCACCAATGTATGTCACATACACTGTTTATTATGCTCCAAAAGTTTCCCCATGATTTACTTATCCAAAAAAAAAACTCATGTTTTTTAATTAATCAACTAGTCTGGTCATTTAAGTGGTTTGGCATTGATGCAGATCAACCTTGGTACAACTTGGTCTTTTTAATGAACCGAGTTTGCAGTAGTCACATATCTCATCTACTGTGCGTGCCTCAGAGACGGGTGCTTCTGTTCATGGAACAACTTTAACGTGATGGTGCAACTTCTTAAAGCTGAGGAAAGAATCAGTGAAGTAATACATGGCAGAGGCACCATGACTCCTGCAGTCCCTTATTGCAACAATGTGCTATGATTCTCCAGGGTCTGCATAAATTGTGGCTAGTATCTGCGCCCCTTAGAAGTCGGGTACAATCTGCTGGCAACAAGATGGCTCATGGTATGGCAGTGCCCAAAATTTTACGAGAAATCTCCCTTTGGAAAATGTATCATAAGATGTCAATTTCCCTCAGCGGTTTCTTATCGGCTATCCATTTGTCAATTCATTAATTTGTTGCTTAATGTCTGTAGACACCATTTTAAGGTGTCTGGGCAACCATTTGTGCCTTATGTTGTAGCATAGCTGGTACATCAGGTTCTTTCATCCTTTTGTATGAGGGAGGCGAGCCGGAAGTGTGTAATTGTACTATAGTTTTATAGCCCCATCCCACTTCCCCCCTTCCCCTCCCACTTGCCTCGCTTTTGGTCCAGGTAAATGTGTTCGATTAAGCAAAAAAGATAAATAACGAAAAGAAAATCAGAGTTTATTGGTGAATGGGTTGCTGATTTGGAACCTTTTTAAACGGTAAAATGGCCGAAAATTAAGTAGTTAAAGCTGTAAAAACTATATCCAGTAACCAGTTCTAGGATCAGTGACTAAACCAGTGTTAGAAATGTAACTGGAAAATAGTAAGTTTTCAGTCGCAGAAACCTTCCTGCCCTTATTTGCTTCATCTTCTTTGTTTTTCTTTAATCAAACAGTATTCTAGAGTTTTACTTGTAGTAATTGAAACGCTGTGGCAGCCTTGGAGTTCAGTTATTACTATTTGTTTTATTTAGAAGTTACCGCTTTTAGTTTACTAAGTTTCTCGATTTGATTATGTTCATGGAATTTGAACGCATACATTGTTGAATTGTTGCATTGATGCCTTTACAAATAGATTCCAGCGCAGCATGTAGAATTTTTATTTACTTCAGACAGGCTTAATTTAAAGATTATGAGTACTAATATAGTGAGATATGATAAAGAATTATCTTAGCTGCATCGATCAATATCTGTTCCTTGATAAAGACTGTCCAACATTTTCAGTAACTTCAAACTCACGTCTATTTTCGGTTGGAAATACGACCGTAACTCTCGTACTTGTGTTGCTAAGTGAGACTCTTTCGACGGCCTTGGGTTTCTGACACTTGCCTTATCAAGTGAGTTGTCCAACATGCTCGAATTCAGTATAGTGTTTGGAGTTCGAATACCGAAGTGAATCTCCAATAGTCTTGAGTTAAAAAGGGAGATTAGTGTAAATTTTCATAGTGTTCAAGCGAACTCGTTAAATTAGTGAGAGAGACAACAGCTTCTGTACCGTTGAACATTTCAAACATCAGGCATGGGCCAGGTCTCTTCTATTTTACAACTTAACCTAGAAAGGAAGTGATTACAGAAGGATGGTACATCTTAGTTGGTAGACAAAGGGCATGTGTTTCAACAGTCAACTCAAGAATAATTGAAGCTGGTAGAAATGAATTTCACGTACAAAGTATAAATAAACCTGTATGAGAAAAATTCAATGGCTCAAATTTAATTTGCAAAAACTCTATGCAATAAGAACCTTTGCACAACAAGGGTGAAAAATGCAGGTCCTGTATGATAACCGTTCTATCAGAAACAGAACTGTAAAAGATTACAATTTGAACTGAGACTCACTTGCTTCCTGCTTCCGAGGATGATAATTCACAACCATTCCACTCTACAGCACGCACACATTCCGTTTCGTGACGGCAGTAGCATTCAATCTTGCAATGGAAATTGAAGACACCACACCCCTCACCTCGGGAAAAGCAGCAAAACTCCACAACAAAACGAGTTCTGATGTGGTCAAAGAATATTTTTGAGAAAGTCAAAAAAGAAAACCGATCACTCTTTTCTTTATAGTTATTCTGTAATTGAGGCCATGTATTGCTGCTCCAACTTCGGCAGTCAAGTATTTCTCTGATCAGCTTGAAAGTGATAGCTTCCCATTGGGATTAGCACTGGCCTGTCAAAAAAGAATTGCAGCTGATTGCTTTCTTTTTTCTTTGCGCCAAACTAAATATGCTAGAATTTGGTGATGTTAATTAAGAGAAGCTATTCCTCACCCACCAATCCCTAGTTCACTCATTTCGCATTTGACCTTTTCTTTACAAGACGAGAAGTTGTAGGTTTAGAGGAGATAAGAGGCACTGACCTCCTTCATGGACACCATTAAGAGTCTTTGCACCTTGCTTGTGTTCTCATGTGGTAGAGAAAACGGCATCAAGGTTCTTTTGAAGCAGCCAGCCTCTTGGATAGACAAGTCCACGAGCTTCCAGATGAAGGTGCCAATTCAATACCCTTGAGCAACCAGGAGGGATAGCCTCCATTTGGATTTCATCTTCAACAATTTGTTCAATGAAAGTGGTCTCCTGCAAGTAATCAATGTGAGTAAATTTCCAACTTCAAACTGTTCACACAAGCCTCTATCCCCAAAGTACGAAATGAAGGATTTAAAAGGAGGAATATGATGCATACTTGGAAACCCTCCTTCACATTGTCCAACTGTCGAATGGGATCCGAAGTTGGTCGATGCCATTTCTTTGGATCCCATAATATAGTGCTATTGAAGGCAAAGCCAGACATATCGACATGAAATCTTCTAAGTTGCTTACTCTTCTCATTAGTATGCCACCCAATAACTTGACTTCCATTGCACACAGGACCCTCCAATACTGCTTTGCTTTTGCTTTGTGCCAGCATAGCAACAGGCCAAGTGCCAAAACGACTTTAAAGAGAAGATCACAAGAAAATAGAAGCAGATTAGAAAAGAAAAGACAAAAAAGATAAAATTCCAACAATGACGTCAAAATCTGCAAAAACAATTATGCTCTCCTTCAACTTATAGCATCTAAAAACAGTCATAATCACAGGAAACGACATACATATTACCTCTCATACCAACAATGACATAAAAAGTTACTCATGTCCTAGTTCAACCATTTTACTTCACCATGCTTCCTAGATAAGAGCGAACTTCACTGGTACTTCACCAGAAGTGTGTCCAGAAGTGGATATAAGTTTATTTTATTGAATATTCGTGCTTACTTTAGTATAAAAAAAGTTCTGTAGCATCTTTCCAGAACCAATTTAAATAGCATGGAAGAGTCTAGGATGAATCTACTTTCTTTAAGTATCCGGGATCTGGGAACAAACAAATAGATTAGTTACTAAAGCACTCAGGAAGAATCTTAAGTCAGGTTACATATTCTTGAATTCATGCAGAACTCTAAGCATGGTAATCTGTCATTACGGAAGCTCAACCCTTGCGGCAAGCCTGTTAGATAATTCTATTGAAGTAAAAGCTAAAACTGTTGATTCAAAATACAATAAAGATATCTTACATGTATTGGCTTTTATTATACCTTTCCAGTAGCACGTCCTCACGAAGAAGGAAACAAATGAATATGACTAAAGCATGGACAAAAAGAATCTGTTGGCCATTGCTGAGGAAATTCTCAAAGGTTTATTGAACATATTTCAGCAAAAGTAATGAGAACAGGGGCACAAGAATTACAGTTCAACCTGTCACTGCTCATGCTACAGTTTATCAGATTTTATTTATTTTCTTTAATTCATAAGTTGTTATGAAGTCTTATCATAAGTAGATGTCATGGATTGCTGGCAGTGCAAGCAGAGAGCTTATATTCTTCGGATAATGACAGCATCAAGTTGGAAGGAGCCGAGGATTGGAGGTGGCATTCTGGGGAAACACAGTAATGATCATTAACTTCGCATCCTATGGGTGAGGAATACACAAATATTCAAGTCTAAGAAGATTACTTGAATTGTCTTCAAACAATGATTTGAGGAAGCAATACAACAACAACATACCCGGTATAATCCCACAAGTGGGGTCTGGGGAGGGTAGAGTGTACGCAGACCTTACCCCTACCTTGGTAGGTAAGCATAACAAAAGGTCAGACACCAAATTTGAGGAAGCAACAAAATTTGGAAACCTCAATTTTCTACTCGTTAGACTTGTCAATTGTGGCAAAGAACCAACCATCTTATCCTCCAGAAATTTTGTCGTTGGAAGAATTTCATGAGCTTTTCGACAAGAATTACAGCCACCTGTGAGTTTTTTTTAAAACATCCACCTGTGAGATATATTCAATATGGGGCATGTTTACCAGTTAAGAGTCATTCTTGGATTACTTTGCAGGAAGAAGTTGGGAACTAAACTGATCTATTTCTAACATAGTTCCTGATGGCCAAAAGGAAGTTGCGCGGAAGTATTTGTAACCTACTTTATTACATGGTAGGTCATCACACAAAGACAACAACAACATACCCGATGTAATCCCACAAGTGGATCCGAGAGTGTAGAGTGTACGCAGGCCTTACTCCTACCTTGGGAGGTAGAGAGGATGTTTCAGAATGACCCTCGGCTCAAGGGAAAGCATATCAAAGCAGGTCAGAAAAGGAAAACGAGGATGCAGCAGAGTGATAATGTTGCTCTAAGTAAATTGTTGTTGCAAACCAAGTTTTTCACTTACTAATAGAAGGTAAGATTTCCTAAGGAATCTTATCACAACTTTTACGTCGAAGAAAATTGGTCCATGTTAAAGCATTAAAGAAGATCATATCAAATGATCATATCAAATGCTAATGCCTTCGAATTTGCCTAAAGGTTTGAAAGTAGTCCAATCTTTAAATTACCAATTGAATGAATTTAATCCAATGATATCTGAGAACAGCTGCAAGATCAGCATGGGATGAGCATAACCTAGAACCTAAGGGACAAGGATCAAGAGTATTGGATTTGAAAGAAGTTCTTGAAGCAGAAATTCCTATCATCTTTTCCTCATTATGCAAACAAAGCAACCAGAAAATAATTGGATCTCAGAGGTTTTCTTTTGATAATGTAAGATCTTATTAATAAAGTACCACAGGGTTCACACAGAGATCAACAAATTGGATCTGAACATGTATGAAGAGTTTAAATAAGCACTATCATGAGATCCAAGAATTTTCAACATGGAGGAGCTGATGCAGGAAGAATAAAAGTATCAGAATGCTGCAATTACTAAATAGCTTCTATCTTGAATAGGGAGTGGGCAAAGACATGCAACTTCTGTTTTGGGGGCACACAGTCACCTACTGAGCGTTCTTCATGAATCAAGTAGCATTCCAAATAAAAATGCATTGCCTCTTTCAGTGAAGAAGACAACAGCCTAGCGTTGACATTCCTGACCCATGTTCGACATGAATATACTATTTCCCAGGAGCATCAGGAGTAGTTACTGACTTGTCTAGTGTGTTTTTTAATCAGTACTGACTTGTCTAGTGAGTTTTTTAATCAGTACTGACTTGTCTAGTCTATGTTGTTATTTGAGCTTAAATTGTATTATGGATTTAATTCCTATACCTATAGTTGGTTCAGGAGTTCAGAATTTAGTCATTTCTTTTTCAACAACTACTTAGAATATGAGTTCTAGTTTTCTAGGATATGGGTCGGGCTTAAAGTAGATATGTATAGATAGTCTTACATTGTAGAAACCATCTCTTATTTAAAATATTACTCATTCAGTTATAGCAGCGGAGCTCCTGTCTCTGGCATATTATTTGCACCTCTCATGGTTGAGATTTAGCTTTCCTTAATCCTCCTTTGCAAACTGCTTTTACCGGAAGCTATGGGAAGGAAATGTTTTTTTATGTGAAGTAATTGCGATATTTGTACTCGTTCAGCATCTTCTTGATGCCATTCAATATAACAATTACTTCATCAGAAAAATTAAGGTTTCTTCCCCATAGCTTCCAGTAAAAGCAGTCCCATAGAGGCTTGTTTTGTTGCATAAAAAAAGTCGCAACACTGAGTTCACTGCTTCTAATCCTCAGAGACCTATTTGCAACATATTAAACAATAAGAAAAATTACCAAGGAATATTATAGACTAACTTCCTTGGTGACAAGTGCCAAGACATATTGACCAAGGTAAAAGTTTTTGGAGTAGTGGGCAATTTCTTTAAGCTTGCTTGTGGGAAGTAGACATCATGGAAGATGAGTAGCTGCTGTCCTTCACGGAGCAACCCATAGGACACTCATAATCACTATTGCAAGGGTCAATCTACCAACTTATGGAGATGAAACAAGATGCCAGTAAAGTCATTTTTATGTAGAAGTGTTCTAGAAACTACGTTAAAATTACTTTTTCTACATCAGATAACTTTGGCTAAGCAGAGAGATGAATAAGTTCTTTTAAATAAGTAGAGAGACAAATAAGTTAATTTCACCTATGGCTATAAACGAGGACCCTTACAGTTATAAATACAGTACATTTTTATAAGGGTTCTGATTATTGACTATGATAGCAAGCATGCCATACTAATTATGGTAATAAAATGTAGTATGACATTTACATTTCAAAATAACAAGAAAAAGTGGAAAATTATTAGTAAGGAATGTAGTTGGACTCTCAGAATAAAGATGGGAAGACTAGCTGTTTCTTTTAGACCCCTTGAAAAGAAGATAAAGTGGATGAAGGCATCACAAGGATTTTCTATGAAAATAGTGAATGACAAAAGAAGTGGATGAAGGCATCACAAGGATTTCCTACGAAGAAAGTGGATGGCAAGCGAAATCAATGTATCAACGTTAGGGATCAAGCAAGCAATCTTAAGTTGGAAGAGTGTTTTTGCAAAGGTAAATCAGTGCCCTTAGCATATACAAAAGAACGGGTGGAAGAAGTCTAGTGCTAGTTATTACTAATACTTCTTTATCTAACTTCCATTTTTAAGTGGTTTCTCTGTTCTCTTAATTGGATCGAAAGAACTCTACTAAAAAGGTTGAACCACATCTGTCCAATCAAGTGGTTGAAGTATATCTCTGTCAAACCAAGCTTTTTCTTTGACATAAATTAAGAAAAAACAAGCAGATAATCCCACTAATCATGAAGATGCTGCATCTGGTGGTCATGTCAGAGTAGAAGCCCTTCTAAAAGTCATATCAGCCAAAGCGCATAACTCTTTTTGTCCACTAATCCAATTCACACCATCTATATTTTAACAGAAGAAGGGGATTCCATTATACACTAACAAGGTGGTCATTTTCTCAGCTTCTAATATAAGGACCGCCATTTTGAAGAAGAGTTGAGATAATAATTTAAGTCCAAAAATCACACAAGCAATGGTCGAATGTAAACTGTCCTCTTTAGAAGCTATGAAGATGATAAACCGAAAAGGATACCAGGAAAGTTTTTTGTTAGACAAATTGTAATGAAATGGGAAATGGCTCCAGACTATGCACCTATTATCAACTTGAATTATCTACATAAAGCACATGATATCATCCTGAACATGTTCACAGCAGGATAAAATAAAGACAGGTCATGTAAACAAGAATGATGAATCTCAACTTACTTGATCGATCTAATGCTCTCAAACAACTCAAGTGAGTAGATATTATCATCATCTGCAAAGTAAACAATTCCATCGAGCCTATGACGTTCAATATGATCCAACGCAACATTCCTCTGATGCACGCCGCGGTCTTTTATATCTGTCATATTCTTGGAACACACCAGATGCCGATACATAACTCCTGTCTTCCTCAGAATATCCGCAGTCTCAGCAGAAGCCACATTCATCTCAACCACAATCCACAACAGTGGTGATTTCACGAGCTTCAACACCTCGCTCAATCTATTAAGATAATAACCTTGAAGTGCCCTATTATAAGTCGGAGTCACCACAATCAACAGTTTCCTGGGTACATAATCAAACTTCTCCTTCACTTCAGGTAATTTAACCGAGTTCACCACAACATTATCAGGCCTCGCGATTACCACATCTTTCATCTCCTCCTTAACATTCACAGCCGGTGGCTTAATCTCAAACGAAAAATCACGTCTCCTCGCCTCATCAAAACCACCAAATGGTGCCATACCTAATACAAACCCTAGCACGAAAAATATCAAACACCTATAGAACAACTTCTTCCTAGATACGTAATTTTTTCGCGAATATAACACCGATGAGCTTTTTCCATTACTAATGAGCTTATGTGATAGCGATTGAACTGAATATTGATTTCCATTCGAAATATACCGTTCGTTATTCGGTGACAAAGTCCTTCGAATCGATGCCATTAATTAAATCGCGAGATCACAATAAAAATACTCCTATTTATATCAACAAATACGTAATTTCCATGATCCTAACGTAGAACAAACAGTGTGTAAATGATCATACCAGCTCAGATGATTCAGTTTGAAGCGAAACTCCTAGAAGCACAACTGATTACACTGAAACCCTAGAAATACGAATATAACCTATTTTCCGAATCAATATATGCCTGATTTGGTAAAAATAATGAATGAAATCTATGCTTCAGCGGTTCCACGTGTCAGATTAGTGAGATTGTTCAACAATCCGGTGAAATGCCAGCTAAGCAGTACATTTTCCGGTGGAATTTGAGAGTTTGAGTGTCGGTTGAGAATTGAGAAATGAGTCGCTCAGTGGCGGAGGGGGTGTAGTGCGCATCAAGGACGATGTGCACCAGATAAGCAGAGATGGGTGTTGGTTGTGGCTAACGCGCGCCAGGTTGGTGGGCCCATATAGGAAACTGACGCGTGTGTTGTTGTTGCCTGGGGAGGCAGTTTTCTTATTATTGTCGGGGTGAGAAATTTAATTGACTCTAATTAATCATCGTGATTAGGACTTTTAACACATTGTTTTGGACCGTTTGGTAAAGCTAATCATGTTTTGTTTAAAACGTGACATACATCTCAAATTATTTGTCGTGGTTACTAAAAAAAAAATCTCAAATTATTTATCATTTTAAAAATTTAAGGCATAATTAAAAAAAAATCTCTCCATTTTACCCTT
This sequence comes from Anisodus tanguticus, assembly GCA_034509755.1. Lineage (NCBI taxonomy): Eukaryota > Viridiplantae > Streptophyta > Magnoliopsida > Solanales > Solanaceae > Anisodus > Anisodus tanguticus. Next base: position 8,142,712 of record CM067553.1, on the reverse strand, counting down.
TGTCATTAATAAAAAATGACACATAAATATAATAAATATTTAATGAAAGAAATTATAATTTAAACATAAATGAAGGTAATATAGGCCAAATACTCCTCCTAATTTATATTTCTTAAAGTGCTTGTAAATAAAAAAACCGACAAATAATTTGAGCCGGAGAGAGTAGTGATTACATTAATGGTCAAATGTCAATCGCTATTAGAAAGTGTAGTACTAAGATTTTATGAATTCAGAAGCACAAAAGTTGGAAAATAAAAAATTTTAAATTCATTACAAAGAATGATTGATATATATACACCGATAATAAAATGTCAAACGCATAAAGCAACTACATTGACCTCTTTCTCTCTTTCTTACAATGAAAATTTCAAATATCAATTAAAACATCTTAATAAAATGTGATGTTTGCATATAATGTGATCGAATGACATAATAATCTATTTGAACAACCCTAACATCATCGAAATAGTACTATTTGAATTAGATCGACATAACAATCTTGTAACAACTTTGACATATAAAATGACTGTGTTAGACATACCAGACATACTTAATTACAGTTTATGATTCAACTAAATTTTTTCTCCTAAAATTAATTTGTAAAAGTTTCGCAAGTCTTATTTATATAGGAAATACATACCCACATATATATAAACTGGATGTACTACAGACACTACATATATGTGACGGGAAGAAGTGGCATTTGGAAGTGTTGCTGACTTAACATTTAGGTTTCGGCATAACAAAGCTTGCACTGTCTTTTCGCACTTAGGCGCACAACGTTCCATTGGTAATGATTCTACTACGGTGCTACAAATTCGCAAGCTGATCCTAAGTAATCGTTGTTGTTCATTGGATTCCGGAGGAACTACTTCGTTAGGATTGGGGAATTGCTGCGATTCTTCCTGAATAGCCTGGATTCTCCCGTCGAGAGTCACTTTGAAAGAATGAAATTTGATTCATATATCATTATAGGCAGACAACACTAACAAAGATAAAGCGACATACATAAAAAAGAAATTGATTCATCATCTATAACATCTATCCATCCCGCAATTCCAATGGTGCTTATTTCTTAATAATGCAATAAAAAGTTGTAAGAAAAATCAATAGGAAACGTTTTTATCACATTAAGTGGATAATGATAGGGGGTAGCGAGAAGACTAGTAGTATCGACTGAATCACTATTCCAATTTTTCATTTTGTTTTAAAGCCCATCGATGAAAGAACAAATCAAACAATAATAAATTAATGAATATTCATTTTATATAATTTCAATCTTACCACTCTTCTTTGTCTGTCAAGTCATTCTCTTTGAGTTATGTATAGCTAATAATGTTGCACTAAGTCATCTCGTGGAGGGAAACACAAAATATAGTTATTTGTTCACCACTCGGTAAGCTAACCTTATCCAAACCGATATAGGTGCAAGTAGAGGCAAAACAGTTCCTTAGCTTTAGTTTGTCCGTCGAGTCAACGGCTCTTGCAAATTAAGTGTGGAAAAATTCAAATTCAAATTCAAATTCAAATTCAAATTCAAATTATCAAGATTAACTAAGTGAGAGGTTAGATAGAATAACTTTATGAAATTCTCTCATTTCTAAATTGCGCAAAGTGCTTCACGAGTAAGTGTGGACGGAGTTGTTTCAATTCCTTGGGTTCGAAGTTGCACTTATCCACGAGTTTTCGCCTACAACAGACGGATGGTCGAATTGAGAAGGTAAATGTCATACTTGAGTGTTACTTAGGCGTTTTATGAGTGCATAAAGGGGATTGGAAGAGGCTCCTTTCCACGAAGGGAAACTCACTCTTAATCTAATTCAACATGGAATAACAATACAAGGATTAAACACCAAATGACAAGACAACCCTTTTATCGACACCTTCAATTTTTTTTAAAATAAATTCATATTTTACATATATATATATATATATATATATTATTTTTAGCGTAGTTATTTTGTGTACAAATACTTGATACAAAATATTTTTTACATTATAATGCTTGTATTACTAATTTCTGTATTACTTAGTTTCTTAACCAAGCCACTAGTATTAGGTCATTGGATGTCAAACTTTTTGAGTAAAGGTCTTCATTTCCAGGCTGATTGTGAACTTGATCTATCAGACTTCGTGGTAAATTGCATGTTATTCTTTTAGGCTATAGAAAATAATATATAGCAAGGACAGTAAAGGTATTTTGAAACACTCACAAGAATTCAACTTCCTCATCGTTCAGCTGATGAATCATGTCTATTCGAGCATCAACTATTTTATTGGGAAATGATGGAGAATATATTAATATTTTTCATATATTCTGTAATTATTATTCTAGTGTAATTATGTAAAGTAGAGATTATTCTCCAATTAGGTTTATAAATTGTAAGCACCTATAAATATTGCATTAATGAGAAGCCTCCAACTAAGGAGAATTACACCATTCTACATGGTATCAAGAGCCAAAATACTGACACCCTAAAATTCTTTCTTTTTTCGACCGCCACCCCCCTTCTCTCTTTCCGGCGGCAACCCCCCAAACCCTAAAGATTTTTTGCCGCCCCTCCCCTCTCTTCCCAAACTTCCGGCGGCAATATGGATTCTCATGATTCCTCCTCCTCCACACAAGAAAGACGTCACACATTCTCCTCCCTCGTCCTCTACCAACCCCTTTCATCCGGCCTTCGCCGTCACAAATATCAAGTATTTTATCCCTTTAGTTCTAGATCAAGAGGATGGACAATACTCTTCATGGGTAGAGTTATTTCAAATTCATGCTTGTGCTTACAACGTTCTTGATCACATCGACACCACCATCCCCCGCCCGTCTGACGTTAACAACACTACGTGGAAACGACTTGATGCTATCTTCAAGAAATGAATATAGGCACTGTATCCAACGATCTACTTCATACTATTATGAAGGCACGAAGTATGGACAAGACTAGAGGAAATCTTTCAAGACAACAAACATACTCGTGTTGTCTATTTGGAGGAACAATTCAATAACACCCGTCTTGAAAACTTTGCGAATATGTCTGACTATTGCAAACAATTGAAATTAGTTGCAGATCCATTAACTAATGTGGGAACAACGGTTTCAGAAACGAAGATGATTTTAAAACTAATAAATGGTTTGCCAAAGGGTGAGTATGACACACTTGCGACAATGATTCAACAAGTCAATCCCCTCCCTAGTTTCAACAAGGCCTGGTCACAATTGCTCTTGGATGAAACTAGGCGTGTCAAACAGGACGGACATAATAAAAAAGCCTTGGTAGTTGATGCACCGGTGACCACCACCACACCCATCGGCCAGTCGAAGCACACAGACAACCAACAACCGCGGTGACGGTAGGGGAAGAGGCCGCGGTAACGGCCGTGGTGGAAAGGGAAAATGACGCGAAAGACGGTTCAGTTCCGGCGACCAACCACAGCAGGCCCAATACCCATCTCAATGGGCTGGCCTATTTTCAGAACTTGGGCCTTGCCCCCATATTCCTACCCGAATGTCTTGGCCCAAGGCACTGCCTAGTGGCAACAACCTAGTATTCTGGGCTCTCATCTAGGCCAACGTCCGATGGCCCATCCACAGCAGGCCCACTTCTCGGCAGTCCAACAGTAAAAACAACTGTACGACCTCCTTACCCCTACCGAATTGGGCCAGGCCTACATCACCCTGAATTTACAAAAGCCCGACGATGCCTGGTATATGTATACGGGCGCCACATCCCACCTCACTCGTAACTCCGGTAATGTTCCTCAACTGTTTAATTTGAACAATCCTCAATTTATTTTGGTTGGAAATGGAATCGCGTTCCAATTTAAGGCTATGACACCACTCAAACTCCACCACCTCACCTTCTATTTTCCCTAAAAATGTCTTATATGCTCCTAACATTATTAAAATCTTAATCTCTGTTAGGAAATTTGCTAGTGACAATTCTGTATCTATTGAGTTTGACCCTTTTGGTTTTTCTGTGAAGGATCTACGTACGGGAACAACTCTTACGAGATGCAATAGCGTGGGGCCTATATCCTTTCTCTTCCAATTCTGCTGCAAGTTTCAATCCACATACATCTCTAGCTGTAATCTCTACTTCAACCTGACACAGTCGATTGGGCACCTAGGAGAGAAGTCACAATTTGATTCAATGTAATTAAGAGAAATTTACCCACAACTATTATTCTTGTCCACTAGGAAAACATGTTAGACTTCCTTTTAAATCGTCTTTGAGTGTTACTTTCTCTTCATTTGATATCATTCATGCGGATTTATGGAAATCTCCCATTACTAGCAAACTGGGTCATAAATATTATTTGATACTATTAGATGACTTTTTCTCATTTTCCTTGGGTCTATCTGCTAAAATATAAGTCTCAAGTCTACTCCACCTTTCTTGAATTTTGATCCTACGTTAAAACGTAATTTGAAAAAAACATTAAATCGTTTCAATGTGACAATGGTCGTGAGTTTAACAATTCACCCTTTCATAAATTTTATAAGGACAATGGCATGGTGTTCCGATTCTCTTTCCCCCATACCTCACCTTAAAATGGTAAAGCCGAAAGAATCATTCGCACCATCAATAATATGATCCGTACCATGCTATTTCATTCTTCTCCCCCCTCCATTTTGGGTCTACACGTTACAAATGGTAGCATACCTTCTTAATATATTACCTACCCGTACCCTTCAAAATAAAACTCCCATTGAAATTCTATTCCGTCGGGTCCCTTCCTATGGTCACCTCCGAATCCTTGGCTGTCTATGCTACCCTAATCTCGCCTCCACGGCTCCTCACAAATTGGCACCTAGGACTACTCCTTGCATCTTCTTGGGTTTTCCGTCAAACCATAGGGGGTACATATGCTATGATTTGTCCACAAATAAAGTCTTTGTCTCTCGCCATGTTACGTTTGAGGAGTACATCTTCCCTTTTTCAAACGTCCAAAAATTTCAAGTCACTGACTATGGCTTTCTTGACGATTCGGACACTTTCCCCCTATTTAATAATATGATCCATGGAGCTAGTAGTTCGACTCAAAACCCACTTTCCCACTCATCTCCCCCGACACCCACTGCTTCCGTTACCTCACACTGCCCCACTGCCATCTGTAAAAACCCTACTGCCCCACTATCACCCGCAATCTCCCCTGGCCTACCCACTGATCCCGTGATAACCCCACTGCCCCACTGCCACCCGATACCGTCACTGACCCCCCAGTCCCCGTCGACCAACCCCTTGCTCGCAAGTTCCATCGCCTCCTCACAACCCCACTGCCAGTGTCCTCACTCACCACAAAACACCCAAACAGTCCCCATTCCAACGCACCACATGGAAACCCATGCCCAACATAAGATTTTCAAACCAAAAGTCTACGTTAAGTTATCCACTCAAGCCATCTCACCTATACCCAAGAACCCAAAATTAGCCAAGCTTGATCATAATTGGAATGCGGCCATGCGTGAGGAGTTTGATGCACTCACTACAAAGCAAACTTGGGATCTTCTCGAAAAACCAGAGGGGGTCAATGTGATTCATTGTATGTGGATATACTATCACAAATTCAGGGACAATAGTGAGCTTGAACGCTATAAGGCGAGACTTATGGCAAATGACACGGGACAATAAGAGGGAATTGATTATGGTGAGACCTTCAGTCCAGTAGTTAAACCAACCACCATTCACACTATTTTGAGAATTGCTATGGGAAAGAATTGGTTGATTCACCAGCTTGATGTGAAAAATGTGTTCTTACTTGGGGATTTGAAAGAAACCGTATACATGCATCAACCACCTGGCTTTGTGCATCCTTTGACTCCTCAGTATGTCTGTCGGCTTTTGAAGTCACTTTATGGCTTGAAACAAGCCCCCAGGGCTTGGTAAGATCGCTTTGCCACTTACATCTTGCAGATTGGGTTCATGTGCAGCAAATGTGATAACTCACTTTTTATTTTTCATCGAGGTAATGACATTGCATACCTACTGCTCTATGTGGATGACATTGTCTTGACTGCCTCCTCAGATGTGTTGAAAAATGAGATTATCACCATGCTCAAATCAGAATTTGCCATGACAGACTTGAGTAAGTTGAGTTATTTCTTGGGGATTTCCGTAACTAGATCCAAGAATGCAATATTCTTATGTCAGCATAAGTATGCCGAATAGATTGTTTACGGGGCTAAAATGGCAAACTGCAAGATCATGCCCACCCCAATCGTCTCAAAGTCGAAGCTTAGCGCCGATGACGGGAATCCGGTGCTTGATCCTTCTCTTTATAGGAGTCTAGCTGGTGCAATTTAGTATCTTACCTTCACTAGGCCCCGTATTTTCTATGTCGTTCAGCAGGTGTGTTTGTTTATGCATGGTCCCAGGGAGCCTCACTTTACCGCTCTTAAACGTATCATTCGGTACGTCAATGATACTCTTAACTACATATTACATCTTTATCCATCTGCACAGACCATACTAATATCTTATACGGATATCTGGTGTTTACTTGTCTCATAACCCAGTTCATCATCAGGGAACTAAACATATTGAGATATATATTCATTTTGTTCATGAGAAGGTTGCCATGAGTCATGTTCAGGTGTTACATGTTCCTTCTTCCTATCAGTACACAAATATATTTACTAAGGAACTCCCTCGGAAGCTGTTCCTTGACTTCAGATCCAGTCTCAGCGTCCGGCCTCCCCCGCTCCGACTGAGGGGGTGTGAATTAATATTCTCCATATATTCTGTAATTATTATTCTAGTGTAATTATGTAAAGTAGAGATCCATCTCCAATTATGTTTGTAAATTGTAAACACCTATAAATATTGCATTAATGAGAAGCCTCAAATCAATGAAAATTACACCATTCTACAAGAAAGAACTTATAAGCACTGAAATTCTATAAATAATCTTTATTTTATTAAGTTCTTGAGAGGTTTTATTAAAAAATAATGCATATATCTATTTATATGTATATTTATGGTATTATAAAATTATGAATACTCTGAATGAATGTCGATAGACGAAAATATTACTTTTATGTCCCTTAAACATATGGAGTAAATTATTTACTTGGTGACCTTATTGTACAAAGTTGTATACTCTGAAGTTTTCCATGGAATATTAACGGTCGCCTTAGAAATTATAAAATATTTATTTTGGTGTATATATCAAATTATTTTGACATTTTCTAGAGTCAGCTTCTTGAGATTCTCATACATGTATCACATTTTTCATAACTAATTTTCACAATTTCTATGTTTTATCTTCTCGTTTTCCTTTTTGCAAATTTGACTTTTTAAAATTCCTAATTAATGAATTCTAGATGCAGTTTTTACCTTAGAAATACAAAATTAATCTAAAATAATTCCGAGATAGATATATTTACAATCTGAAAACACTTCAATAGTTATCCTCATACCAACTATATAAACTAGTGTGTCAACCAGTCAAGGAGGTAAGGCCTCCTATATCCACTATATTTTCTTAAGAAAATATTAACTAAAAGATAATTTCACTAAACTATCTTTATTTATCCTTTGATCTCAATTTTATATTATATATTCTTTCTTTCACCACATTAATATCTCTCCCTATTTATCAAAATAAGAGTAAAGGTGGAAAAAATAATTAATTCTATAATGATTTTCTAAAATAACAAAGTGTATAATCAATTATTTTTAATAATCATGACAAGTAAAATAAACCTGAGGAAGTAGTATGTCATATAAACTATTAGAAAGAGCCACAAACTACGTTGCTCACACAGTTTTTCTCAGCTTCAAGCAGGGGACGTTTTATAGTAACATGTAAGGGGTTCACAAATAGTTAGTAGCTTTTGCTTAAATTCTTGTATATATTAAAAAGTTATTAAATATTTATATTTTAATTATATATTTAATAATTACTATATAGTATTAATTTAAAATTATTATAAAAACTTATAAACTTTATAATCTACGTCAATAAACAAGCTAGTTGCGTCGTGACTCGGGAGCATAACAAAAATAGTAGAAGTACAAGAAGAACAATGCAAAGCGTTAGCTGGTTAAACTTCCAAGAAATACAAACACCAACTCTCACAAGAGAACTCATAGGCGCTAACATATACATTTCCTATATGAAGGAAATGTTTTTGGTTAATATTTCATTCCTTGAATACAATATTATATATATATATATATATATATATATATAAGGTTAAATAAACCAAGGATATACTACAAATATTTACATTCTAAATGTATGATATTTGATTTGATTATGGAAATAATCAAAGTCTTAGAGGGAGGTTCTCGTATGCTGAGACTGTCCCTGAAATCATCAAAGAGTATGCGCGGAAGTCCTTTTGTGAATATATCTGCAATCTGATAGCGGGACGGTACATGTAGAACACGAACTTGTCCACGTGCAACCTTTTCGCGGACAAATAAAATATCCATTTCTATGTGTTTTATGAGTTGATGTTGGACAAGGTTTCCTGACAGATATATCGCACTCACATTATCACAATAAACCACGATTGCCTTTTCCATCGGAAAATGCAGCTCCAATAGAAGATTACAGAGCCAACATGATTCGGAGACAACATTCGCTACCCCTCGATATTATGCTTCAGCACTTGACCGAGATAGAGTGGGTTGGCGCTTTGACGAACACGAGATTAAGTTGTTTCCAAGAAATACACAATAACCAAAGGTAGAGCGCCTGGTGTCCGAGCATCCACCCCAATCAACATCGATATAATACGTGAGATCAGAAATGATTGACTTATACAGATGTAACCCAAAATCAAGAGTACCCTGAATATACCGCATAATTCGTTTGAGGCCCCCCCATGTTCCTCATTCGGGTCATGCATATGTAAACAGACATGTTGAACCACATATGAGATATCAGGTCTCGTAAATGTAAGATATTGCAATGCCCGTTCTAAACTGCGGTAATGTGTTGGATCGCCGTATGGAGATCCTGAAGAGTTACTCAATTTTGTCTTGGTATCTACCGGCGTGGGTGACAGCTTGCAAGATGACATGTTGGCTTTGTCAATTATCTCCTCGGTGTATTTTCTTTAAACACAGAAATAGACCACATACATATTGAGTTACAGCAATGCCCCAAAAATAGTTTAAATGGCTCAGATCCTTCATAGCAAATTCCGAAGCAAGAAGGGACATAATAGACCGATGAAGGGAATAAGATGATGCTGTGAGGATGATGTCATTCACATATAGAAGAATGTATGCCGTGTCATTTCCTTTCTTATAAATGAACAGAGACTGATTAGATTTGCTATGTGAGAAGCCAGTGTGGAAACGAACCTTGCAAACCTGTTATACCATGCTCTGGGGCCTGTTTGAGACCATATAGAGATTTTTTTCAACAAGCAAACATAATCAGGATGAATAGGATCTCGGAAGCCCAAAGGCTGGTGCATGTAAATTGTTTCCTATAGGTGACCGTGTAGAAAAACATTCTTTACGTCCAACTGATGAATGAACCATGATTTTGACAGAGCCAGACTGAGAACTGTCCGGATAGTCGCTTGTTTAACCACAGGGCTAAACGTTTAACCACAATTCACGCCAACCTGCTGAGACTTACCATCACCAACAAGACGGACTTTATGCCTCTAAAAAGAACCATCAGACTTCTTTTTATGACAGAAACCCACATAAAACGTATTATGTCCACATTAGAAGGACGGGGCACCAACTCCCACGTCTTATTTTTAATAAGAGCATTAATTTCATCTATCATGGCAGCTTTCCAATTCGGGTCCAATAAGGCAACTTTTAGATTTAGGGGAATCAGGAAAGGTTGGACAAAGGACGTCAGATTAAAATGACGCTTAGGCAAAAAAATCTCATGCATGGCACGAGTTTTAATGGACCGTGGTGGGATCTAGACGGACTGCCGGGACAGTGGTGGAATTGCGGTAACTGGACTGGGGAGAAATGGACTGCTTATTTGGGCTTGAGGAATTGGGCTAGGGTACCGGGTTGGTGACGGGGGAGAGGAAGCAATGGGCTCCATTATTTGGGCTGGCTGGACTCGGTAACTGGACTAGGCCGAGGCTCGGGGGAGAAAGCAGTGGGCTACCTCATTTGGGCTGGCCCAGTTTGGTTTCTCGACTGGACCGACAGGAGTGGAGAGGGGGAAGTAAGCCCCCTCGTTTGGGCTTGTGGAGATGGGTCATTTAAATGCCATTTCAATATTCGATTTAGCCCATCACCCAAAATATTATATGAAGGTGGGGAAGACGTGTGTATGTTGGCAAACGAGAATTTGGACTCGTCGAAGACCATGTGACGAGATATGATAATTTTACCACTAGATATATCATAAGACTTATATCCCCTATGATTTTATGGGTATCCCAAAAATACACATGGAGTGGAACAAGCCTGAATTTTATTTATGGTTGTGGAAGGAAACAAAGGATAACACAAACACTCAAAAACCCTCAAATGTGCGTATGAAAGAATACGATGATAAAGAATTTATGTGGGTGATATGTTTGACAGTAGCTTGCTAGGGAGAATATTTAAAAGGTATGTGGCCATTTGAAGAGTATGATGCCAAAACGATGGTGGTATGGACGAATGTGCTAGAAGTGTGCGAATCAAATTATTGATTGTTCGTATTTTTCGTTCGGCTTTCCCATTTTGAGAAGAAGTATGTGGATAGGAGAGACGAAATGACATACCATTTTGAAGACAAAAATCTTTAAATTACTCATTTATGAATTCCTTCCCATTGTCACATTGAAAATATTTAATAGATCTCTCAAATTGAGTTTGGATGAAAGTACTAAATTGTTTGAAAATAGTGTGAAGTTGAGATTTTTTCCCAATGGGAAACGTCCACAGAAAATTCGAGTAATCATCCAAAATAAACATATAATACTTTTGACCTGCCGAACTTAAAACCGGGGATGTCCACAGGTCACTATACATGATATCAAATGGCAAAACAGTTTTTGAAGTAGATAAAGAAAAGGGGAATTTAACATGCTTCCAAAAAACAAAAGTCTGACAAACATGAGAATCCAAAGTTTGTTTACAATCAATAAACTTATTTTTTCTAAGAAAATTGAACACCGGTGCTCCCGGGTGTCCCAAACGATTATGACATACGGTAGGAGAAAGAGATGCAAAGGTTGATGGTGAGGGGACTTGATTGTTGGTGGTGGCGGTAATAGTATACAAATCCCCAATTCTATTACATCTCACTAGTAGCATTCCCGTCTGAAAATCCTTCACTGAAAACCCAAATGGATCAAAATTAACATAAACATTGTTGTTAGTGGAGAATAGACACACATATATTAAATTTTTAATAAGTTTGGGTGCATATAGAACATTATTTAACTGTAAAGGTGGGTGATAGGGGAGATTTAATTGTCCAATACCACGAATTGGAATTTCCTATCTATTGCCAACCACAATATTTTTTTACTACTGCTCATATTAAAATAAGACTAGAGATTACCTTGAGATACCGTCATGTGTGATGTTGCCCCCGTGTCCATATACAATGAGTCATCGGGAACATTGATAGTCATATTGTTCATGACTTACTTGATGTCAGTGGGAACATAACTTAAAGACGATGGTCCATGGGCTGAAAACGCATGTTGTGGACGACTGCCTAGGACTCCGTGCTACCGGGATGTGTTGGGCCTGGCCCACTAGGCTGTCGAATATGGGCAGGGATGGACCCACTACTGCGGGTTCCATCCCCAAGTGGGAGAACTGACCCCACTGCCCACTGCCGTTGTATTGTTGAGGCTTCTAGTGGGGTCGATTCTGCTCCTGCTTCCCGCGGCTGCCGCCTCCGCCGGAGTGGATCCCTCCGCCACGGCCCCACCCCTTTCCACCATTATTTTTTCCTTTGTTATTGTTACGATTTTGACCTTGTTTTGGTCCATTATTTGCATGATTTGTACCACTGCCCGAACCAGAATTTTGAGGCTCAAAATCATCGGTATACATGTTGGTGGAAAGGAGGGCGGTGCTGACATTGTTTGCCGCCGTCGCTGCTTATTTCACTTTCCGGATTTCTTCAAGAATTAATCTCAACTGAGCCTCATAAAAAAGTGGTAAGAGGTTATTTTGTTGAATGAACGTAGCAACACCATCTTATTGTTCATTCAAACCCGCAATTAATTGGAGAACTAACATTTGATTTGTCACCGGTGCACCAACGTTTGATAGTTGATCGGCAAGCACTTTCAATTCTTGACAATAAGCAGAGACGTTTGGAAAATCATTTATTTTGACATTAGTGAATTGATGTTCAAGATAAACCGCACAAAAATTCTTGTTATCTTGAAAAATATTTTGCAAACGCTCCCATGCTTGTTGAGCCATCGAATCCGGTTCCAAAATAGTGTGCAAAAGGTCGTTTGATATGGTGTCGTAAATCCATTGAAGGACTATAGCATCTAAGGGGGACCATAGAGTTTTGTCAATATTGGTGACCTCCGTTTGAGACTTAGGAGGAAGAATATGGCCGATAACTTGGTATGTGCGGTAATGCATTTTGAATAACTCCGCCCAAGAGGAATATTGCCATTTTTCCATCTCAAGGATAATTGGAATAAAGTTCTTGACGTTGTTTACGGCAAGAGCAGGATGGAATTTGTGTTGGTCGGCCATTGTGTTCCTAGAGAAGAAGGAAAACCGAAAAGAAAGTAGGATTTTGGCAAGGAAAGAAACCGAAAAAGTAGGTTTCAGCTAGGGGAGGGGGTGGCAGAACCCTAATTAGGGTTTGTGGAAGAAGGAGTTGGCCGAAAAGGTAGGGTTTCAACTTAGGTTTTTGGTCAAAAACCAGTAGGGTTTCGTCTTAGAGGGGGGGTGGCTGAGTAAAATTAGGGTTTTGGGGGTTAATTTTTGGCTCTTGATACCATGAAGGAAATATTTTCCGTTCATATTTCATTCCTTGAATACAATATTATATACATCAATATAAGACTAAAGCTAGGCTATAATTAAGGTAGAATATACTACGAATGTTTACATCCTAAATGTAAGATATTTGATTTGATTATGAAAATAATGAAGGATTATTTCCATAATCTATCACTATCTATAAATACCAGCAACCTCACAAGAGTAAGTCATATATTTGCCTTAGAAAAAAAAAAGAAAAAAGATGTATGCTTACCACAGTAATCCTAGTGGTATAACTTACAACCCTACTACTTCCAAATACTCAGTCACCTTCGCCGGAAAAATAATAGAAACAACGTTCTAAAAGGTTAAATCATTCCTCCCTTTGCTTTGGTTGTGTTTAAGTGCGGTTAAACATATCTCAAGCATCTTATTCCATGCAATGAAAGAAGTTTTTTTTTTTTTGTAAAACAAAGGTGTAAGAGCTGAAAAAACTCTAGTAAGATAATCGATAAAAATGTACGTCTGAACCAAAAGGATTGCATTATTTTGGTTGAGGTACGCCAAATGTGAAAACAGCGACGAAATTCGTCAGGCCAATCTGAAGTAATGCATTACTTCGAATTGCAGTTCGTATCTTGATTTCTAAAGATTCCTTTTAGCCTTTTTTTTCTTTCCCTACACGACTTTTTACCAAAGTATACTCTCATCAAATTGACATTTAGCACAAAATATAATGGTCTGTATGTGTGATACTTTATATTCTAACGTTTTACACAATTAGAACGAAAACAAGTGACATTACCAAAAAAGCTAGTAGAATGTAAATTTTACTAGTAGTTAGATCCTCTTAGCTAATTTGTATGACATCAAAATGTTTGGATCCTCTATTTGCTATTTTTACAAGTTGTCCAAACTCCATATGTACACTATTTTTTCTAATGTCTTCTTGCAATGAAAGTTTTTCTTACAATATACATGAATGAACCAAATACCTTTATGTTGCCGTAAAAGTTTACTTATATCGAATAAAAATATATGTATTTGTACATAAATAATTCTCTTAAATTAATTAGTTATAAGTTTTCTTTAATTTTGCAGTAAACAAACTGCAATCGTGTTTATGATATTCAAAACTTATTGACCCCATTTATTTGGACATAACCATTCATATACTCCCTCCGTCCCAAAATGTTTTTCGTCTTTATTAAAAATATTTGTCTCAAAATACTTTTCATTTTATTTAATCAAGGTAAATTTAAATAGTTGCTTCCCATTTTACCCTTGCATTAATTAGCAGCATTTAAGAGGTTCTATCATTGATAGAGTAAATATTTATTGAGGAGAGATTACATGATGAAATATGTTAAGAGGGAAAATAGTCAAAATGATATTTTTATAAATACTTTCTTAAAGGGTGTGTAAATAAAAAAATGCGATAAGTAATTTGGGACAAAAGGGGTACAAAATTGGGAAAAGAACATGGTGTGATGACGAATAAAAAGAAAAGGCCTAAAAATGCCCAACTTTAAGCAAATGACCTGAAATAGCTTTTAAGCCAAAAATAAAAATAAATTTAGTAAAATACTAAAATTTCACTCTGAAGTCTGAACTCTCTTCCAATTTTCTGCCGCCGCCGCCGATTTGTATCTTCTTCATTGCCGTTTCTTCGTCGATATCGGTGCTTTGCACCTTTCTTTCAATTCAAATGATCTGTTTATTTTTCATCTCTAGAGAAATTAGGCTCCGCTATCTCCAGCGGATCAGCCGTTATGCGTCTTAAGTTTCAACATAAAAGTTGAACGAATTACTCAATTAATCAGTTACGTAAGTGTTGGATCATAAACAAGTTAAAAAGAATTCACATATTTGGGTCATTTACCAGCAAAACAAAGATCCGTAATAGACCTTTCATTAAGAGGTTGAACATTGCCGGAGCGGATGTTTGGCTTCGGTTTGACTATGTGCTTTCGCCGGAGTTCATATAAACACCGTAAAATCAGTAGATCTATGGTCATCTAATACAGATCTGGCCGGAATTTTTTTCGGCGATCTCCACTTTTTCTACGATAATCTTTGTCGGTGTGTAAATAGTGTAGAATATGTATCATTAGTGTGTACATTATATATTGATTATACGTTTTATATATATATATATATATGTATGAACAGATCTTTTAACTTGGCGCGAGCTGACAACTATGACCTTAAATTTTGCTAGTGCATAAGTAGGCACTTAAACTTGTCAAAAGTTGAACACCCATACACACATGTCCTACAGGGCAAAGTGCGTGAGATACACTCGAAACACATGCGAGTTGAAGATTGTTCAAGTCCATGGTATGTAAAGAATGGATGTTGGGCCTAACTCAATCCAAAAACTAGCTTGTAGGGTGAGATTGTACAAGTTCATATAAGGAGTTCATGTTACCATTTCATATTCGATATGGACTCTTAACCGTATCTACTGCTCAAACATTGAAAATATCAGGTGAAAGAAAGCAAAAATTATATGGAAGTTGCTTAATCTCTATTTAGCCATAAATAAGTGGAAAGTTGCTTCATTCAATTTTCTTTCTGCCCAAAGATTGACTCCTCGCATTTGATAGCCTTTTATATCAAAAGTAAGGACGCATATCTTGCAAAATAGGAAATGTAATCCATCTGCTCTACCCTTCCTTTTAACTAAATATCAGGAGGCTTCATTAACTTGCCTGCTCTCTGTTTGATCTCAGCTCCCTAAGCTTGAACCTAGAGTAACTGGTGAATTAATGTTGGTAGACTCTGCATAATTTACTCTGAATCAGTAAAACATCACTAGTACTTTTACCCTTTACAAAATTTAATGCACAAAGCAATCAATTGTTTATACTAGTAGCTTTTGTATTTACATGCTTTCATGGGATGCAGCAATTTCTCTCAAAAGCCACTGTTGAACTGCATTTTCCGGTTATGGTTTGCCTAGGTTGTGCTATGTATTTCAAAGTGGCTTGACATGTAGTGTTTGTCTTCGAGAGTAGTGGAATAAGATATTGGTTAACATTGAAAGGCCATTTTTTGGGCAGATAAGGTCATCAATGATTCATTTATGTGAAGAAAAGTTGATTTTTCCCTGCACTTGTTTCAGGATAGGACTTTTTTGTACATTTCCCGACACTCTTCATTACACTCATGACTGGTTTCTTTTATGGTCAAACATCAAGGTTCTATCTCAACTTATTTGCTAAGGAAATAACACATCATAAGTGACCAACCACCAATTTTTGTTGCAGGGGATTTATATGGATTGATAATTCTGCCACCAGAGCGACCAAGGTCAATTCATATGTTTAACTTTGGTTATGCTGCTGGCTTATCCAATGGATTCCGGATATAAGGTCATCAATAATTTATTCCCCGTAAGCATGATCATAATCGACATTGTTACTTCTACGTTTGTGTTTAGTATAACTTGGTTTGCATATATCAGTTATTGGAAGGGTTAAATAAGGCAATATACACACAATATACATGTGTATATTGCCTTATTAAGGCTCTCGGTTTACTGCCCATATTGGCTCTCCTTCTTTTGGTAATTGTTAATATTAGACAATGTAAGAATATTGTATATTAGGAAAATATATGTGTAGTATATTGTAATGTATTTGTTACCATAATTAGGAATATACACTACTATAATTGTAGAGTTAGAATTATGATAGAATAAGATTTTAGGAATAGAATAGGAATAGGATTCCCCTATTTTGTATCTTGTATATATACATATTCAATTAATGAAAATAATCAAGAGAATTATTTCTTTCATGGTATCAAGAGACTAGGTTTTACAAAAAATTTCTCTCCTAAAAATTTTGCCACTCTCGACTGAGTACCCCCCCCCCCCTCTCGGATTTCTCTTCCGAAAGTAGTCTTCCGCTCTCAAAATCTCTCTTACTTTTCCCAAATTTCCCATCCTACTTTGTTCTTTCAATATGTCTAAGAACAATTATCATCCCGCCCTCATGGTTTCTAACGTCAAGAATAATATCCCTATTGTCCTTGAGATGAAAAACGTCCAATATGCGACGTGGGCGGAGTTGTTTAAAATTCACCCTATCTCCCATCAAGTTATTCATCACATCATTCCTCCCGCTACACCTCTTCCCGCGGAAGATCTTCAATTATGGATTACTCTTGATGCTACCGTTCTCCAGTGGATCTACTTCACTATTTCGGTTGACCTTCTACAAACGATTATTGAGCCGGATACCACGGCTATGGCTGCCTGGAATAGATTGCGTGACATATTCCAAGATAACCAACATTCACGTGTCGTCACACTCGAGCAGGAATTCTCTCTAGTTCGAATGGACGGATTTCCAAACGTTTATGCATATTGCAAGAAACTCAAGGAGTTGGCGGATCAACTCCGTAATGTTGGCGCACCGATAACAAATAATCGTCTGGTTCTACAATTGGTTGCCAGCCTTTCGGAGGCCTATAATGGTGTTGGAACTCTCCTTCGTCAAAGCAACCCTCTTCCTGACTTCTATCAAGCCCGCTCCATGCTTACTTTGGAAGAAGCCAGTTTGGCTAAAAAGGCGGCTATCGGAGCAAGCCCCGTTGTCATGGTGGCGTCCTCTCCAAGTTCTTCAGGTTTTGTTAATAATTCGGGCCAATGGCGGCAAAAATAATCGTAAGAATAATAACAAAAATCGTGGGGGCAAACGCGGCGGTTCCGGTGGTCAGCAAGCAGACGGTGGGCCCTATCCAGGGAACAGTGGCCCACCACCCCCTAGTCCCAACCGTGGGGTCCATGGCAGTGGGCCATGTGCCAGCAACCCTTATAATCCAGTAGGTAATTCCAGCGGCCGGTGGGCTGGCCAACAATTCAGGCCCAACAACCATCAATGGCGGCCCACTGGCCAATGGCCCAGCAGCAACAGCTCCAGCAGCTACGACCCAACTCAGTCACGGTCTGGAATTCTTGGGCCCCGACCTCCGCAAGCCCATCATGCAGCAGGCCCCACTCAGACCGATATCGAGGTCGCGATGCACACATTGGGGTTGACTCAACCCGACCCAAATTGGTACATGGACACCGGGGCCACTACTCACATGACTTCCGATTCAGGTACTCTCTCATCTTATTCCAATTTGAGCACCCCTCGGGGTATAATTGTTGGTAATGGAAACTCTATTCCAATTCAGGGTTATGATCAGAAAACGTTGTCTCCCCCCATTATCTTACCTTTACCAGACCCGACCCGCTATCACAGTCTTGCAGGGGCCCTCCAGTATCTTACCTTTACCAGACCAGATATTACGTATGCTGTTCAGCAGGTGTGTTTATTCATGCATGATCCCAGAATTGAGCACATGAATGCAATCAAACACATCATTCTGTATATTCAGGGGACATTGGACTATGGGTTGCACTTGTATCCTTCATCTACATCCACACTTGTCTCGTACACAGATGCGGATTGGGATGGTTGTTCGGACACCAGACGATCTACGTCAGGATATTGTATGTTCCTTGGCAACAACTTGGTCTCCTGATCTGCAAAGCGTCAGGCGACTCTATCCCGCTCAAGTGCAGAGGCAGAGTATCGAGGGGTAGCTAATATGGTCTCAGAATCATGTTGGTTACGTAATTTGCTTTTGGAGCTTCATTGCCCCATTCAGAAGGCAACCTTAGTATATTGTGATAATGTTAGTGCCATCTACCTCTCAGGCAATCCGGTTCAGCACCAACGCACTAAGCATATCGAAATGAACATTCACTTTGTCCGTGAAAAGGTTGCTCGGGGGTAGGTACACGTATGCCATGTCCCGTCAAGATATCAAGTTGCAGACATCTTTACAAAGGGTCTTCCCTCGGTATTCTTTGAAGATTTTAGGGACAGTCTCAGCGTTCGAAGACCTCCCGCTATGACTGCGGGGGTATGTTAAATAAGGCAATATACACACAATATACATGTGTATATTGCCTTATTAAGGCTCTCGGTTTACTGCCCATATTGGCTCTCCTTCTTTTGGTAATTGTTAATATTAGACAAGGTAAGAATATTGTATATTAGGAAAATATATGTGTAGTATATTGTAATGTATTTGTTACCATAATTAGGAATATACACTACCATAATTGTAGAGTTAGAATAATGGTAGAATAAGATTTTAAGAATAGGATTCTCCTATTTTGTATCTTGTATATATACTTATTCAATTAATGAAAATAATCAAGGGGATTATTTATTTCAGGAAGCTGTTGGTATACCTATCCTGCTGAAAAATCTTTGCTATTGCTTAGGGCTGTCGTTCTCATTTGTGAAATTATAGGCATGTGGAAGGCGATAAGTCTTCGATTCAGGACAAAAGCCTTTTTTTTTGGATCAAGTAAGTCAGGACAAAAGTCTATTCAATACTGAAGTGACGCGATGCTTTGGCTCACCTAGAGTTGTATATTTAGCTCCAATAATGAATTCAACTTTGGATATGGAATTTTTACCTTGTCAAATGCTCCATAATTGCAGGTTGTGCACAACACTCCTAAGTTACGGCACGTACCCTCCTTGCTACATTTACTGCTTAGTAATTTAAAAATTATGTCAGGGATGATACAATTTATTGGTTACAAAGGTGCAGGAAACGGGAATTACAAGTAACTGCAAAGTAATGCAAGAACTGAAAATTACAATACAACAACAAAACTGAAATTACAATTCCGTTGAAGAAGAAAAGCGGAAACTGTTTTGGTTTTGTTGAGTCGAGTGTGACACTCTGTCTTTAAGGCAATATTGCCCCGTATGTATCCTTTATACGTCCTGGACAATTCGTCTCCCAAGATAAAACAGCAATGCAACAATTGAGCAAAGGAAACTCAAATGCTACCGTGAAGAATATTGAGTAATGAAATGATGCTTGGAAGTTGTAGGAATAAACTGTTTTCTGCTTGTGTATTTTCGTGTAGTGTGTTGTTCTCAACAATGGTGTAAGGGGGTGTTTATATAGGTGAGGGAGGAGCAGCAAAATTGCCTCCATAAGTGTCATTACTGGCCAAGTAATGGCCATTATAGAGGTAGTAATGTCACCAAAATAAATGGTGAAAAACACAAACGGATTGGCCATTATAGGAGGAGTAATTCAGCCAAAATAAATGGCTGAATTGAGTCTTTGTGGCGTTTCGCTTTCGATCGTCCAAATTTCGATTCGGAAACTTCAGGGACCAAAATGTACATATGAAACTTTTGGGATCAAACTGTAATTCTGGCAAAGTTCTCTGGCCCAAAAAGATAATATCAGAAGACCCGCAACCTGCGAACCCGAGAACCCCGAAGCACATCTAGGTCCTCCCTCCTTTAAACACATGGGATACCCCTTGGGGTCCCAAACCCCAAACCAATTTTGAGTCTTATATACACAACAATTCTTTCTTCCTCCACCGATGAGGGAGAATTGAACACAATACCACACTTTTCCATGCTTCAAACACCTCACTTCGTGTACCAATATCTCTTTCATTTCTCAATGAAATTTGATGATTCTTGGCCCTACGGTTATCTACGTACTTAGTAGATCATGCATGTGTGAAGGACCGGATTCTCCAACATACGTAACACTAGTGTTTAAGCCGTTAAAGTTGATCGGTCGCAACTCCCGCCAAAGGCAAATTTCCAACACAATTCTCCAACTTAGTTGCAGGTACTGCACGTTAAGCAAAAAACACTATTATCCTAAGCTGTTGAGCCAATTATGGTGCGTGTTTTGAGCAAGACAAAGATATTTTTAAATGGTAAGACTGACTATTATGCTTAGTGATGAGATACATCAATGTGAACTTTTCAGATATAATAGCTCATGAACAACTAACAAGTATTTTGACTCATATTTCTGCTTGTTGTTATCAAGTCATCATCATTTTTACTTGTCCAATTTGCAATTTCAAATTCTGGACGTTGACCTCTGGGAACCCCACTAAATTAATAAAAACAATTTGGTTCAATACAAGTTCAGTATCTTTTCTCTTTTTACATGGTACTCATAGCTTATTGGACTCTTTTTTGCCCCTTTCTGTTTTGTCTCTCTCGACCTCTGATTTGTTAATTGTCCAATTTAATGTAAGGCATGATCATGAAGCCCCAGCTGAAAACCTACCGATCCTTTTTAGTCAAACCCAAAAACAAAACAAAACTAAAGAGGAAAAGGGTCAAACACTAAGCTTTCAACAGCATAGAAATGTCAAACGCACTAAGTTTAAGAAGGGTATGGCAGTCTCTTTCCAATTGCTTCTTTTTCTTTTTCAAGCAAAGCTACGTGCAATCAAAGTACTATACTAGTTATAAAATAGTGAGTTTAACGTCTCTTAAGCTTAATCCTCCACGTGTTGTGCATTAGAAAAGTATTTAAGCAGTTTTATCCCAATAAACTAATGTTTTGTTCCTTTCACTCAGGTAGTTGTGGCCAATAAGGAATTGGCTCATCTTTAATAATAGTCTTTGTTCAGTTTATCGTAGCTTTGGAGATTGACTTGGAATAAAGCCATAAAGAAACATACATGAATGTGGGACCAACACTAAAGAGATTTATTTATGATTTTTTTCTCTTTTCTTTTCTTATCTTTGATTTATTTAATAATTTAGAGGTTCCCAATTGGAGGCAGACTCTTTGATACAGTGTGATTTTTCTAAAGGAGACAAGTATTACCCTAAGTTTGTCAAACATTATTGCTAAGAGCCCTAAAAGCAACAACTGTTGTGTCCTACAAATAACAACAAATGCTCCTTCTTCTTTAGTGGTGCCCCAAAAGTCTCCACTAGGTGACACTTAAAAGAAAAAAAACCAGAGACGGTGTCGTGGTTGTTTTCGTCGTCGTCTCCTTGTGCATGTGCTAGTTTAGAATGGTCCACTATCCACCACATGATGGATTGATAATAGGGGGAAGAGTTTCATTTCTACACATTGATATGGTAAAAAAAAACCTGTAAAATCCTTTTTTCCATAGCCTTGGAGCTATTTATAAGAAACCAATTAGGAAGTGTCAGATGTAATACCACTTTTAATGCAGTTATCGATTCTTTCAAAAGGTCATATATAATTGCTCCAAGTAAAGATATTAATGATGAGGAATACTTTTCTGTTATGTTACTATAATACTTGCTTTGTTATTCTGCCCAAGATCGACTGAGGAAAAGTTGCGAGGTGTAAAACAACTATAATAAATGCAAATAACCATCCATAATAAGTAGAAGATAACTACAATGGAATTGGTAATTTGGAAGATAAAACAGGTTACATGCTAAATAGATTAAAAGATGTTGCTTCTGTTAAATTCTTTTTTACATTATCAGTGTACAATAACAACAACAATAATATACCTAATGTAATCTTATAAATGGGGTCTTAGAAGAATAGCGTGTACTCAAACCTTACCCCTATCTTGTGAATTTTTTACATTATTAGTATATATATAAGTTAAATGCTAAGAGAATACTTGAAACTTTTATCTTTGGAAAGCTAGATGGTACTACAGTCCTCCTTGTTGGGTTTTTGGGTTTTCCCTTCAGTAAAATCCAATCCAATTTGGATCAGTCCACTTTTGTCCTAAAATTCACTGTATATAAGATCAACTTAGGTCTTATTTCATATACACAAGAGTGAATTCATAGCAGCCATATAGAGAGAAAAATTTATTTTCGCACATTGAAAATCTGGTACAACAGTATGCTTCAAACAGTGTTTTCCGTTTCGTTAATCGTTAGATCGTGCTCAAATTTGAACTGGCGGTTCTCAACATCTGGTTCTTCGATTTCAACGGTGGAGATTGGATTTTGTGGTCTGTATCTCTAGTTATTTAGCACGAACAATAACTCATTTTTTGGGGGTGATTTATTTCCTTTCTTCACTAGTTTTTGTGCTATCTTTTATGTATTGTTGCTCCGTGTTTGGCGTTGATGTTGTAGAAATTTGGAGAACATTGTTGTAACTCTTGTTGATTTTAGTAGAGCTTTTGTGGGCGGAGGTCCCGTGGTTGTTTCTGTTAGAATATTATTTAATCATATTATTATTATTATTATGTATTAATGTAGTATCATTTTATATATGGTAGGTAGTAAAATGTTAATTAGTAATATTATGTTAATTAGGTAGAAGATTATTAGGGATTGATTAGACATGATTGACTCTTCCTAATTACATGTATATGGTGTATATATTGTGCCATTTAAGGATGAATACATTGAGAAAAATACTTTCAAAGTCTTACATGATATCAAGAGCTTAAGGAAAGATCCAAAATTAGTTTATTTTCTTCCAAATTTTCGGTCATCTTCCTCCCTAGAACCCTAGTTGGCCGAAAATTTCTTCATTTTTTTTCTCTCTTACTCCATTATTGATTATCCTTCATCACAACCAATTATGTCTGAAACCAAATCATCCTTTCACCCTGCCCTTGCTGTCTCAAACATCAAAACACATGTTTTCATCAAACTAGAAATGGAAACCGTTCATTATGCGACTTGAGCGGAATTATTCAAAATATGTTGTCGTGCTCACAAAGTTCTTCATCATATAATTCCTCCAAAAGATGGTAAAGGGAAAGACATAACAAATGATGCAGATAAGGAATTGTGGGATACACTTGATGCCACAATCCTTGGTTGGATTTATGCAACAATCTCCACTGACTTGTTGCATACGATAATGGAACCGGATTCAACAGCCATAGCGGCGTGGGAACGCTTGTGAGATATTTTTTAAGATAACCAAAACTCTCGCGATGTTACATTGGAACATGAGTTCTCAACCATTGACATGTCGAACTTCCCTAATGTTTCTACATATTGTCAACGACTCAAAGTGTTGGCCGATCAATTAAGAAACATTGGTTCACCGGTTACTAATAACCGGTTAGTCTTGCAATTGGTCGCCGGTCTCACCGACGCGTATAACGGCGAGGGAACTCTAATACGTCAAAGTAATCCTCTACCACAATTTTATCAATCAAGGTCCATGCTTGTACTTGAAGAGCCGGGCTTGGTGAAAAAGGCCTCAACTACTTCAAATTCTACCATGCTTGCCACTCCTTCAAATGATGGTAATTTTTTTGACCCTTCTTAACAAAATAAGGGATAAAAATGACGTCATAACAATAAAAATAAGGGTGCAAATCGCTGAAATAACAAAGGTGGAGGCCACCGAAATTTCGGTGGCGGCGGTAATGGCGGCAACACCAACTCCGGTGGTGGACAGTGGCAGCAGCACGGCGGCAGGCGTGGCAGACAGTGGCAGCAGCCCAATGGCTGGCAGTGGCCTTGGGCTATACCACCCCCCCGGCCCCCCCAACAGTAATTGGGCCGAGCGGCCCCAAAGGCTCGGCGGCGGCGTCAAGCAAAACAGTGGGTATTTTCCACCAATTTGGCAGCAACAACAACAGGCCCAACAGGCCCATTTCGCTGGGTCTGTTAACACATGTAGTAGCAGTGGGCCTCAGCCGACCCAGTGGCATGAGGCCCATTCAATAGGGGCCCACCCCACAGAAATTGAGTCTGGCATGCACACTCTTGGACTTAATCCACCGGATTCAAATTGGTATATGGACTTTGGAGCGACGTCCCATATGACGTCCTCCCAAGGTAATCTCTCGTCCTATTTTAATTTGAGCAATGATAATGGAATAATTGTCGGAAATGACCATTCAATTCCCATAAAAGGTTATGGTTCTAGCAAATTGTCACCACCAAACCCACCCCTAATTTTAAACAATGTCTTTCATGCTCCCAAATTAATCAAAAACTTGGTTTATGTTAGAAAGTTTACAGCTGATAATTGGGTATCTGTCCATTTTGACCCCTTTGGCTTTTCCGTGCATGATTTTTAGACGGAGAAGCTTCTCATGAGATGTGATAGCAAGGGGAGCTCTATCCAATAAATCCGTCAACACAACAATCCAAGTTTCCTTATGTTTTTACAGCCTTGGCACCATCTTTATGACACCAACATTTGGGACATCTGGGAGAGGTCGTTTTGGCTTCTCTTAAGCAAAATAATTTTATTTCTTGTACCCAAACACAGACTTTAAATAAGTGTCATTCTTGCACACTTGGTAAACATGTTAAGTTTCCATTTATTTCCTCTACTTCATGCACCCTTTTGCCATTTGATATTTTACATTGTGATATTTGGACATCACCCGTTTTGAGTTCTTCTGGTCATAGATATTATTTGCTTATACTTGATGACTACTCTAATTATTTGTGGACATTCCCTTTGTCAAAAAAATCACAAGTGTTTTCCACTTTTAGAGCATTCATCTGAACTCAACTTGAACGTGATATCAAAAATATTCAATGTGACAATAGGGGGAGTTTGAGAATAAACGGTTTTGGGATTTTTTCAAAACAAATGGTCTTCAGTTTCGTCTGTCTTGTCTTTATACTTCATCACAAAATGGGAAGACGGAACGCAAAATTAGAACCATTAACAATATTGTTAGAATATCTCTTTCTCATGCTTCAATTCCCCCTGTATTTTGGCATCATGCACTCCAAATGACCACTTACCTGTTGAATGTCCTTCCTCATAAAAACCTACCATACCAAGCTCCTCTAAAAATGCTTTATTTACGAGAGCCCACATATCATCACTTAAGAGTGTTTGATTGTCTTTGCTACCCCCTCTTTCCATCCACCACAATCACAAAACTCTAAGCCCGGTCTACTCCATGTATTTTCTTGGGATATCCTACTCATCATCGCGGTTACCAATGTTACGACATTTCTTCCAAAAGAATATTTATAAGTCGTCATGTAATCTTTGATGAATTTTTTTTCCATTTGCTAAGATACATGCCACCGGGACTCATAACTATAATTTTTTGGATGATGATAAGCTTTCGTATCTAACACATTTTTTTCACATCTCGCTACCTATTGCTAATGTTGAACACAGTAATTCAGGCCCATTGGGCCAACGATTGATGGCCCAACTGATTGACATTTCAATGCAGCAGCTTGGGCCTTCGATTTCGAGGCCTAGTCCCACTACCGCACAATCTATCCGGTCCAACGGATTGGGCCAGTCCACCACTATGGGCCCAATTCCAGCTCCATCAATACAACCCACTGGACCCTCAGTTTCTCACTCCTCGATCAGTGGCATCCAGTCCACTGGCCCAACAAACTGTCCGGTCACCCGTAGTCAACATGGAATTATCAAACCCAATGCCAAATATAGTCTTCACACCCAGGTCTTGAAATCACATTTGCCTCGTAATCCAGTGTCTGCTCTAAAATACCCGAATTGGAAAATGGCCATGGATGATGAATATCACGCTCTAACTACAAATAGGACATGGGATTTAGTACCTCGCCCATCTAATTCTAATATAATTCGATCTATGTGGATTTTCAGCCATAAAGAAAAATCTGATGGAACTTTTGAGCGGTATAAAGCCCGTCTTGTAGGTGATGGAAAGACACATCAGGTTGATGTAGATTGCGGGGAAACATTCAGTCCAGTGGTCAAACCAGCAACTATCAGAACAGTTCTCAGCCTGTCTCTCTAAAAAAGATGGTCACTTCATCAATTGGATATCAAAAATGTCTTCCTCCATGGACACCTTAATGAAACTGTATACATGCACCAACCGTTGGGATACAAAGATCCTAAATATCCCAACCATGTGTGTTTGCTCAACAAATATTATATGGCTTCAAGAATGCCCCCAATGCTTGGTATAAATGGTTTGCAGATTTTGTGTCACACATGGTTTTTTCGCACAGCCATTAAGATAATTCCCTGTTTATTTATCGTCAGGGTAATCATACTGCTTATCTTCTTCTATATGTGGATGATATTATTCTAACAACATCTTCAGACTCTCTTCGCAAGAATATCATGTCACAGCTTAGTTCTGAATTCGCTATGAAAGATCTTGTCCCACTACACTACTTTCTAGGAATTGTTGTGACACGATATACATGTGGATTATTTCTCTCCCAGAAGAAGTATGCATAAAAAATCGAGGAACGAGCTGGGATGTCTTTCTACAAACCTTCGGCAACTCCGGTTGACACAAAGTCAAAATTGAGTGTCATCTCTAGCAAATTTTTTGCTGATCCGATGTTATACCGCAGCCTAGCAGGAGCTTTACAGTATCTCACATTCATCAGGCCATATATTACATATGTAGTGCAACAAGTGTGTCTATTCATGCATAATCCAATGGAGGAACATATGCATGCTCTGAAACGCATTGTGCGATATATTCAGGGCACTCTGGAGTATGGATTACATCTATACCCGTCCTCTGTTTCCAAACTCGTTACTTACACTGATACAGATTGGGCAGGATGTCCGGATACAAGACGATCCACCTCCGGGTATTGCGTCTTCCTTGGTGATAATTTAATCTCATGGTCCTCAAAAAGGCAGGCCACGGTATCACGCTCAAGTGCTGAAGCAGAATATCATGATGTGGCCAATGTTGTATCTGACTCATGTTGGATTCGGAACCTGTTACTTGAAGTTCATTGCCCTATTCCGACTGCAACAAATAGTATACTGTGATAATATTAGTGCAATCTATCTTTCAGGGACTCTCATCCACCATCAACGCACTAAACATATTGAGTTAGATATTCATTTTGTACGCGAGAAGGTGGCTCGCGGACAAGTACGGGTGGTACATGTCCCAACGCGTCATCAAATCACAAATATCTTCACAAAAAGACTTCCGCTGATATTATTTGAAGATTTTAGGGACAGTCTCAGCATTCACCGCCCTCCAGCTTCGACTTCGGGGGAGTGTTAGAATATTATGTAAATCATATTATTATTATGTATTAATGTAGTATCATTTTTATATATGGTAGGTAATAAAATGTTAATTAGGAATATTATGTTAATTAGGTAGAAGATTATTAGGGATTGATTAGAAAGATTAGACATGATTGACTCTTCCTAATTACATATATATGTTGTATATATTGTGCCCTTTAAGGATGAATACATTGAGGAAAATACTTTCAAAGTCTTACAATTTCCTCTTCACGTTGAAGGGGTTTCCACGTAAATTTGGTATCTCTTGCATTCGATTTATTTTTGTTTCCTTTAGTATTTTATTATTGGTATAGTTGTTATCCATATATCCATTTGTGCTTGAAATTAATTTGCTCCTCTTGTTCAAATAGTGTGAATTTTTTTTTGACTTGGGTATCCTTCCGCATTTACGTTGTCGTGCAATTTGATTATTGGTGGTTTCTTCCCAACACTCTTTGGATACACACACAAAAAAGCTGAATGCCACACGATTGGCATCTTTGAATGGCCCCAAAAACAATTGATCCAAATTTGAATATGAGAATCCTACTTGTTTCTTTCTTTGTCAATTTGTCATAGCCATTTTTACACACTATTTGGTCAGCACGCATGTTTTTGCCTTGGTCTTCTTTTTCGTGGCATGGTAAAAGCCGTATCTCTTATTATCCTCAAAATAGTAGTGTGACATGACCAACTCTTAATTTCTGCCTTCCGTTCATCATCCCATCCACCGTACTCTCTGCCAAAAAAAAAACATACTTTATAGTATTATTTTTGTGGGTTAGAAAAGTCGATAATAATACGGAAAGTTACTTTGTCAATTATGCAACTTTTGATGTTTGCCTATAGGTCTATAATAATAACAATAAGATTCATGAATCTCCATATTTTAACATATCAGCAAGCTCTGAAGATGTATACGGCAAAAGCATTTAAGCCGTGCAATACAACAGTAGTACTTCTTTTAGATCAATAATTCTTCCCTTCCAACATTATAGACTATTGGGTTAGGGGGTAGGTATTCTTGGAATTTGCCACATGATAGTATGTATCAATGTGTGGTCAATTATACTTGTTCTTTAAAATAAAAATATTATATAAATAATTTATCTGATGTGTTATTTTGTAGGCTTTTTAGTGTGAATGAGAGGATTGCCTTTCGGCAATGGCGGAATTAAACAGTTTGTATACAAGTTTTCTTCTAGTGAAAATTTCAACACTTGTTAACGAGTAGTAGTAAAGCATATACAATCATGCTATGCTATTTAATAACTCTTGGAAGTATTGGTCAAACTTTTGTCCTTATCTTGTGTTAATTGGTCGGAGAAGGATAAAACCATTTGCTATTCATCTCTTTGGTGGGGTTTTAATTTGATTTGAAAAGACATTCACTTAAAAACGAATTAATCAAATCAACCTATCCTTTTTCCACCTCCCAAAAAGGGCAATTAGATAGTAATAGTAATTAAGTAGGAGTTAATTCCCTAGATGGTCACCCAAATTTAGGGATTTTCCTATAAAAATTACTTTTGTTTCATTTAGGATATTAAAGTCACTCAACTATCACTATTTTTCTCAAAAAATACCTAAATATCTCAAATGTCTTATTCTCTTCTAGTTGGCATGCCATGTCTTTAAAATCCCATTTTTAAATAATAAATATATTTAACTCATTAAACCCATTCACCCACACATATCTTATACCCGATCAAATATGATCCGGTTAAAAAGCGGCAAAGGAACAAACTGGCATGTATCTAAATGAATTTTAATCAAAGGATGAAGTTTTAAAATTAAAATTAAAATATAAAATCCTTGAATTTGAGTTACTTTAGGACTTTAGTTTAATATATTGCTATATATTAACATGACAAGTTGGAATATCTATATCTTTAACATAAAATAAAATAATAATATATTATATTTCATATAAGACTAATGATATAATTTTAAAAAAAAATATAAGAGTAATAATATAATATTTATATAAATATTATACTAATGAAAATTCTATAACTTTTGCATGAGAATAAAAAGATCTCGATGATATAAAAATGAAAATACCAAAAAGTTGTATTTAAGGATAAATAATTTTAAATACAACGGAAAAATTTACACTATATTTTAAAAAAATACTATTCAATTAATTTTTTAAAAAGTTAAACTGATACAAATGTCATCTTTGTGTTAGTTGTCCAATGTCATTTTAATGTAGAAAGAATATATTGTTTAATGTGAAAAAATATATTTTTAAAAATTTGAATTTGAGTAGCAAAAATTACTTGAATTTAAATTTAAATATAATATATTTGAAAAAGTGGCAAAATATGGGTTGATTCCTTTGCCTCTTTTTAACCGGGTCATATTTGATTGAGTATTATAAAATATGAATTTGCTTGTGGTCCGGCCCTTCTCCGGACCCTGCGCATAGCGAGAGCTTAGTGCACTGGGCTGTCCTTAATTGAGTTTGATGAGTTAAATATGTCTATTATTAAAAAAGATGGGGTTTTAATGACATGGCATGCCAACTAGGAGAGAAGAAGACTTTTGATGTGTTTAGGTATCTTTCGAGAGAAATAGTAATAGTTGAGTGACTTTGTTGTCCTAAATGAAAAAAAAAGTGATTTTTGTAGGAAAATTTCTAAATTTGGGGGACCATCTAGGGAATTAACTCATTAAGCAGGCGTTTGGCCATGAAAATAAAATATTTTCACTTTATTTGGAATTTTAAAATTGGAGTTGAATATATAGTTATGTTTGGTTATAGTTTTTGCAAAAAATTATTGATTATAATGTACTGAAAGTGAAAACAACGTTTTATGTGTTTTCCAAATTCCAAATACAACTTGAAGTTGTATTTGGAATTTTCATGATCATCGCTGATTTTCAAATAAAGTGAATTTTTTTTCGAAAAAAAGTGAAAATTTCTCACGGTCAAATTCTAAATATAAAACTACGAACACTTTGAGCTAAATATTATGAAAAACTGAAAATAATATTTTTCATAAGATGTTCTAGAAGAATAAAATCAAGAGATGAGAATGGTAATAGAGATGAACCAAAATAGGATTTTATTTTAGAAATAAATTGCAGTGAACATGGGAAATAAGCACAAATGCTGATTGCAGTTTAGGGGTATGCCTATGAGGGGATCTCAAAAATAATTGTATCTTTTATTCTTTTCTTGAAAGAATCTACAAAAATTTCAGTGTGTGTTTCCACCTTTTTGTTAAGTTTCATTGATGCATTACCCTACCACTTACTTGGGCTGCCAGACAATTAATTAATTGAGTCTTGAATCTAAATTTTCCCATAATTTTTTTTTAGTTATGTGGCACATAGGATGCTACCATTGGTGCCTTTACTAACTTTGAGAAAAGATCCTTTCAGAAAAATAAAAATGTCTTTAGCAGAAGAGGGATGCATTTCCAACAATTGTGACAAGCACTAGAGAGGAGTAAGAAGAATCGAAATTCTTGGGAATAGTACGTCGCACCGAATTATTCAATATTCGTTGAGTTAGAAATTAGAATGAAGTGCTAGACAATGATGTGTTTTTATGAATACGAGTTGTGGTGGAATAAATATGATAAATCACTTCTGATCAGAGTTCTTGAGTTTCAAGAATGATTTTTTTTTTCATATGGAGTGTTATCCCCTTTAATTGGCCTAGCGCGACGCGAATTCATATTAGTCGAAATGATAAAGCGGATAACAACCCTGGGGTGGAAAATAAATAGAGAAAAAAAGGTTTTTGATTGATATATATAACAAGGAGAATCTCCTTTCTGTAAGCCACATTCTTTATACGCAGCTCATGGATTTGATACGCAGAAATAAGTATAATTTCCGTTGTCCCAAAAGAACAAAAGAACAAAAGAAAAAATAAATTAAACACGAAAACTATTTCTTTTAATATTCGATGTGAATTCAAATTGTTATTTTCCTTAATTTTGACAAATAAAATTATATTAATATTATAAATAAATGAGCATGGGAAACTTGGTTCGATCTGACAAACAATTCAAAGAAAGTGAGGATGTAAATAGGGTATAATATTAAGACATTGAGGGATGGAGATGAGCGTTTGCCTCTAACTTCTAGAACCATCACTTAGAGAGTCGAGGCGAATTCATAATTTAAAATTTATAATTTTGAGTATTGTTTCTTTTAAATTAGTGATATAATAATAATAACAACATACACAATATAATTTTATAAGCGATGTCTTGGTAGGGTGGTGTGTACGTAGCTTTATGTCTACCTTGTAAAGATAGAGATATTGCATTCGATAGATCATTGGCTCAACTAAAAAGATCAAAATCAATAAGAAAAAGAAATACAGTAGTGAAGAAGCTCCCGCTATGCGCGGGGTCCGGAGAAGGGGCGGACCAATAGACCCTTGTGGTCCGATCCTTCCCCGAACTTCGCTCATAGCGGGAGCTTAGTACACCGGACTTTATTTTTTAGGAGACATATTATTTATGTTATCCAAAAGGGACATCTCTATTTTGAGATTGTAAATAGTACCAAACGCTAGAATAAGGACATGCTACACTATTTCCATTTTCAAACTCTCACTCCGATAGTTGTCAGGTACAGTCTTCCCCCCATTACCCACAATCTGACATTATTGTTTCTAATATACTTCTAATTCTGTTTAAAAATGTCTATCTTACTCTTTTTTTTTTGGTGTGTTTCAAAATATTTGCATTTTCCCTTTTTTGGAACTCTTTGATTTCAACCTTTCACTTGTCATGTTTAAGACAAAAGATTAAAGAGAATTTTAGTATATTATTTATATATTTAATTTAAGATCACAAGATTCAAAAGTCTTTTTTACTTTTTTAAACTATGTGTCAAGTCAAAATCAGACAAATATTTTGAAATGGAGGGAGTATATATATACAAAACAACAATAATACTCTAATAACATTCCAGTGTAATCTCATATATGGAATTTGCGGAGAGTAGAATATATGTAGACCTTATCCCTACAGTTTTGTGCGTAGAGATGTTGTTTCTGTTAGACCCCCGACTCAAAAGAGGTGTAATATATGTAAATTCTTCTCTTAAAATAAAAAAGGTTTCCCCCTTCTATTTGCTATTAAGAACAACAATTTACCATTGTAATATGATTATGAGATTCGAAGAGGGTAGGATGTACGTGAATCTTATCCGTATCTTTGTGAGGTAGAGAGACTGATTTTTATAGACCTTCGGCTCCAAATTATCATTGTAAAATCATCAAATTAAGTATTTCCCAACATAACGCATCGAGTTTGTGATTTTTGCCATAATTTTTATTAGTTACTCCTAGTATTTTATGTGATTCATGAAATATTCATCCCAAAATAGAACTCTTACTTCCTCTTTATTTCATTTTCACCATTCATCGTTTTCCATGAAATGATATTTTCGTGTATATATATATAGACACACACATACACACACTAAGTTACATTCTTTTATCAAGCACACTAAGTTGTTTGTCTATTAATTTTACTTTGAGCATATCTAAAACGTAACTGGTGTATTTATAAAAATCAGTATCAAAAGCTATAAAAAGAAGTACATATAAACTCATGTTTATAAAAATCAGTATCAAAAGCATATAAACTCTTTTTAATTAAGAATGAAGTGGTGAGGAGTCCAGGGAGGAGGGAAAAGGAGAGTGGAGTGAGTCATTCATTTTGGTGAAATTTGATTGGATTTCCCTTTGGCACTTTTGGTATTAAAATATGTTGAAAGTTAACACAGAAACTTTGGTAGCACTAGATTAAAAGAATTAGAGTTGCCTAAACTAGGACACGAAAATAAGGTTGGAGTGGCCTCTGTAGCGGACAAAATAAAAGAAGTGAGACTGAGGTGATTCGGACAAGTGAAGAGGAGGCGTGAGAATGCCTCAATTAGGAGGTGTGAGAGAGTGACGATAGCATGAGTTAGGAGAGGTAGATATATATCGAAGAAGAACTAGGAAGAGATGATTAGACAAACATGACACAGTTCCAGCTGATGAGAACATGATATGAAGATTTGGAGGTCGAGAATTAGGATACAAGGTTTAGTAGGTAGTTCAATTTTCGTGCACCGTGTGTGAGAGGTGTAAGGGGGCTAGCCTCTCCATCTTCTCTTCTCCCTTTCTTTGTAGTATTATTTAGGTTTCATGTAGATTCATATTTTTTGTGTGTATTCCTACGTGTTGCTTTATTTGTTTTGTTATTGTGATATCTAATTGTCTTATTTTTCTTGAATTTCTGCATTGACTATGTTCTTTTGAGCCAAGGGTCTATCGGAAACAACCCCTCTATTCCACAAAGATAGAGGTAAGGTCTGTGTACATTTTACCCTTCCCGGACTCCACTGTGTGGGATTACATTGGATATGTTGTTGTAAACTAGGACACGAAACAGTAGGCACTAGATTACTCTTCAAAAGGTGGAACAATATTCCACAAAATAAAACTAGGACTTATTTCTAGATGACTAACTTAAAAATAGAGCTTGATGAAGTAATTCCTTTCCTAAATAGTAGATATGCTGAGTACTGAATAAAGTAGAGCTAAGATTTTTCTTGAAGGGTGTGTTTGGTGAGGAGGAAAATATTTTTTTGAAAGATATTTTAAAATAGTTTCATGTTTGATTGGTCAAATTCTGAAAAAATATTTTTGTTAGTAAAACAAATTTCTCAAGAATTAAGAAAATACTTTTCCTAGTCAAAGTAAGGAAAAACAGGTTTCATAAGTGATATTTCATACTAATTGTCTCCTCCCACTCCAAATATTACACCCTCTGCCTTCCCTCCGCTCGATGCCCCTATGATATCCCCTCCCCGCCCCCCGCCTTTATCTCCATAGTATTTGTCTAAATTATATTAATACTCTTAGGACAATATTTTTTGTTTACTTACCAACAACAAAAACATACGCAGTGTAACTCCACAAATTGGATATAGAGAGGGTAGGATGTACGCATATCATACCCCTACCTTTGTTGGGTAGATATGTTATTTCCGATAGACCATCGGCTCAAAAGAAGTGTAATCACAGAAGAACTGAAAGAAAACTAATGACAACAAAATGCGCAAGATAAACAAAGTAAATAAAATAACATATAGTAGAAATAATTAAAGAATAAGATACTAGGCGAATACTAAATAATACTATAAAATAAATAACAAAAAAATTACTTAATTACAAAAACCATTTTTTAGGATAATATTTTGCTTGGCACCAAATACACGGGCGAAGTGTGACGCATTTATAGAAAAAAGAGAACAGATGATGCAAAGAGGACAAGAGTGGAACTGCGCTCGAAAATTGACCTAATTTAGGCGTGAGTCTCTGATACATATGATGCAAGGTGCCACAAATGCCAGCAAATCTTCTCACTACCTACTTATAAACTTTGTGGGACTAATTCTCTGATATTTCCATATTCATTTTCCATATAAAATGGGATAAGGAATAGTCCTATGATAGCTATATCCCTCCAAACACCACTATACATTACAAGCTTTATCTTTCTTTTTTTTGCAAAAAAATTACATAGTATGTTAAATTTAAGTTATACTCTCATTTAAATTTAACTTGCATTAATATGTAATTACTCTATTTTTCAAGATATAATATATATATATATATATATATATATATATATATATATAACACAAGCTCCTATCTAGGTTAGCTTAACTCGATAATCTAAATTTTGATACATTTTCATTCCTATTGTAGGTTAGCTTAACTTGATAATGTAATTTTTTTTATACGTTCTCAGTCATAGAACTTAAACTCTTTTTGCATATGTATACATAGTTCTTCCAAAACAATGGGTTCAGTTGAACCAACCTAACATGCTCTAAATCCGCTCATGTGCATGCAAGGTTGAGTTCTTCCCCGAGAAGTCATACTAATAGATGATGAACCCCTTGATGAAAATCCTACCTTTGTCATCATGTGCATGCAGTGGCCGAGCCACCTTTTGTCCAAGGAGTGTCAATTGACACCCCTCAGTTGAAAATTACATGGTGTAGATACGTATTTTTGTGTGTATTTAGAGTATATGTTTGAATTCTCTTGGCTTCTTCAGGTACGATTTAGTTATTTATATTTTATCTTCCGTTAATGAAAATCATGGTTCTGTCACTATGTGCATCATCATGAATCAACATTGTTCTTGTTGTAATTAAACCTCCTCTTTATTCAACAATAAAAAAATCCGTGGTTGAGTGTAGTTTTCTTGGTGGAGCTAGCTAGTGGTGCATAATTTGTTTGTAAGAAGAAATGGACACTGTGATGGTGGGGAAGAAGAGGCTGGAAACTGCTATGCAGAGGCACTGCACAAAGTTTTGTCATCTGAGAAGTAGACAGAGGCAATAATAGCTGGATTTTGTTTCTTCAGTTACAAACAGGGCCCCCATCTGATACTTCTCCACTCTACTGCCACCCCCTTATAATTTGTTTGGATATATACATAACACATTCTCTCTTTCTCTCCTCATTTTAGTTGTGTCTCATGCAACGTAAGAATCTCTTAACCATGTACTTTATTACTCCCCCGTTTCAAAATATTTGTCTTACTTTCCTTTTTGGTCCGTTTAAAAAAGAATGTCTCTTTACATTTTTGGCAACTCTTTAATTTCAACTTTCCACATGACATGTTTAAGACCACAAGTTTAAAGGGCATTTTAGTACATTTCACACACCTTTAGTTTAATACTGCAAGATTCAAAAGTCTTCTTTACTTTCATAAACTTCGTGTCAAATCAAAATCAAACAAACATTTTGAAACAGAGAATAATTTTCTTTGTAACATGGGGTTCATACTAAGGCTGGCTAGTGGGACGGGATGGGACGAGACGGGACGGTATTTGAGGAACGGGATCGGGACAGGGCGGACCGGGATATGGGGGACTGGAAGAGGTCCTGTCCCGTCCCACATCTCGCCGGCAGAGGGGACGGGATTTGGGAGAACGGGTCGGGTCGGGTAGGGGGATTTGGGAGAACGGGTCGAGTTGGGTAGGGGGATTTGGGGGGACTTTAATTTTTTTTAGACACTTAATTTTAAAAAATATATATTTAAACACTTAAATAATTGAACAAGATAGTGAAACAAAAATATCCCAAGGCTGTTTTTTTTGCCTCTTATATTATTTAATAGAAATATGATTTTTTTTGTTATACAATTTCAAAATTGCAACTTTATTTCGTAGTTCAAAAGTTGCAAATCACATAGTAAAATTGCTATTAAAAAATTACATATTCAACCATACTTTTTTCTAATTTCCTCACAATCTCTTAAGGATCTTCTGTTGGAATTGAAAGTTGTTGGTCAAATTGTTCGACGTCGCTTCTTGTTCCTTTGGATAAGATTTCGTTGTAGTTGTAGTCGTCTTCTTCGTTGGTCTCTAGTTGATTGCACCATCTACGGTACACTCTAATCCAATCTCTGAATAAAACTGTAATCTCCAAGATGTCTTCCGCCAATGAGTGTATGTGCTCTCCTATTTGAAACCTTCCAGTAGAAAAAGCGCTTTCAGAAGCTGTTGATGACGCTTGAATATTCAACACATCTCGGGCCATCTTTGATAGGGTCGGAAATGTCTTCTCATTCTCCCTCCAGTATTTCAGCAAATCTTCACGTCCATTTTCGTTGACAATTGATTCGAATGGTACAACACCCTGCAAAACATAAACATCAAACTCGCTAATTTGTGAAGAACTTGAACCACTATACATTCTATTTCGAAGACCTTGAATACTTGAAGTAGAAACAACATGTCTTTTATTAGGTTGAAGTGAAATAGAAGAAGATGGTACATAAGTCGGTTGATTATTTGCATATATATATATATATATATATATATATATATATTTGCATTCTGTTTGTATGCTAGACATAATTTCTTCTTTAGTTGGTTCGTAAGTTGGTTCTTCAGTTGGGTCTATTGGAAGTATTTCGAAGCATTCATAAATCGTTTCAATAAGGGCATTACAATCATCTACTTTAATAGTAGGAATTAATACAACACAAATAAAATAAATAGTGAGAATAGAAAAAACATATCTTTTAATTTTACAAACATTTTTAATAGCTCTCTCGTAAGTTGGTTTTTGATATAGTCATTAAATAACAAAAATATTAGAGTTATATAAAATAACATAGATGAAATAGTAGGATAATAAATACAAAAAAATTCCTTAGTAGCTAGAAAAAATTTCTCTAAGAATACAATAAGTTCCATTTTCCCCCAATCATCATCTACAAGCATATCCGAAGGATTTTGATTATGGGCGTTAAATAATAAAGTTATAGGTCTTCTATACTCGTGAGCAACAACTAATTATTCATACAAAGAATTCCTCCTAGTTGCAACTTCTTCTGGAATTTTCCTATAAGGTAATCCACAATTATAACATATTTTTTTATACTCTTTGCGTCTTTGTATTTTATTACCTTTAAAAATAAAATTGATAGCAAATTGTACTTTATCAAGGATGCCTTTAAAAAGTTTTAGGTCATCCCTTACAACTAGGTTATAAATATGACATGCACATCTAACATGAAAAATATCGGGGAAAATGGAGTAAATCGAGTTTTTAAAATCTTTATAGCAAAATCATTAGAAGAAGCATTATCTTATGTAATAGTCATAATTTTATCAGTAATTCCATAATATTCATTAATTTCATGAATATTTCTTGAAATAAAAGCTCCAGTGTGCCTATCATCAATATATCTATATGCTAAATATATGTTTTTGCATTGATCAATTCTGATCTATTCAATGACATGTAACAGTTAAATAATTATTACCATTAGTACTACGCCCTATGTCAGAAGTGTTAGCTATTTTGCCATTAAAATGATACAATGCATAACGTAAATATTGTTGATATTCAAGCGCAAATTTAAAAACATCTCTTCTAACATTTGATTTAGAAAAACTGTTAAAAGCAGGATTATATGTTTCACGAATGTATGAATAAAATCAGGAGAGGAAGGAAATGAAAAAGGCAAACCCTCCACAGAAACTAATTTTGCTAAATTTTTCTGATCTTTGTGTTTAGCATGTTTAGGACCTATAACTCCCCCCGTCATCGGATTAATTCGACCATGTACTTGGTCGGAGACACTATGTGAACCTTGTCCCGACTCAGAAGGCATTTGCACAGCCGCTTTTTCAGCCAAGTATTGGTTATACCTTGCTTTGTGAGAGTTTTCCACATGTCTCATTAAACCTAATGTCCCACCTTGACATTTTCCAGTTTTAAATTTATAAACTTCGCGACAAATTTTACAAATAGCGAGTTGATGAGGAATGTCTCTACCAAAAAATCTCATGCAGGTGATTTTAATTTTAGTTGTTTTGGGCCTCTACTCATACTAGGGGGAGGCATTCCAGTTTCAGTTTCAGCTTGAGACTTAGTCTGAGCCTGAGGTGGAAGTGCACTAGTGGGTGTGTTATCTAATTTATCTTCTAATTCATTTTCTAAATTAAAGTCTGTTTCAGATGTAGAATATACATCATGATCTAATGGTATATTAATATTAACATTAAAAATATCAGTTTCATCTACATGAGTGAAATCATTGTTATTAGGATTACTAGAAGATGCACCCTTACCCCTAGTACCTCTACCAAAAAAGTCCACTTCATTTCATTATAATTATACAAATAAATAATTAAGTTAATGAAATTAAGTACGATAATTAAAATTAAGTAACAATAATAATTTAAAGAAGGAACGAAGGTACCAAACGCCGACGTAACGTCGACGTGTAATCGAGGTTGAAAATTGAAACTTTGCTCGATGATCCTCAAGCTAGTTGCCAACTTCACTCTCAATTTTTGAACTTTGATAGAAATTAACAAATAAAATATAATATTTAGTGTGCAATTTAGACTTGTAGAGAGAGAGAGAGATTAGAGTGATGGTAGGAAGATTTGTGTGAAAATTGAAGAGGGAAATGAGGTATTTATAGTTAAGAAATATGGTTAAAGTGTAAATATACTACCTTAAGGGTTAAAAATAAATATTAATGGGGTAGGGGGTTTATGGGGTGTGTGGGGCAAAAATGGCCGTTATTAGCCATTGCCAATGGTTAAAATCGAAATTGACCCGTTGTGCAATGGTTAATTGTGCAAGGGGGGGGGGGGATGGGTCGGGATCGGGATAGGTGGGACGGGCCCTAGTCCCATCCCGAGTTTGAACCCCGCTGCCGACATTGTACATCCCAAATATTTTTACGGGTCGGGGCAGGTAGCACGTCGGGCCGGGCCGGGATCGTGCTATCCCGCCTCATTGGACAGCCTTAATTCATACAATAACAACACACCCAATGTAATTCCATAGGTGAGCTCTGGAGAGGATAGTGTACACAGACCTTACAGAGGTTGTTTCTGGTATGGTAGACCCTCAGCTTAAGGAAAGCATTTCAAAGCAATTTAAAAAAAAAAACAAGATACGAAAGTGAAGAAGCCATGACAAATAATAAAGAAAGCATTACATAGCATTCTAAAGAAAAGGAATTGTAAAATGGGTTCATGATCCTAATTAATGACTAGCTAGATAGTCAATTAATCTTTTACTAGGAGAAGTACTCAAAGTATTAGTAATATTATTGTTGTATACTCTTTTAAAATATTAGAATAATTGTGAAAGGTTCTAAAAGATTCGATGATTTCAAACGCTAGCTAGGCAGAAAAGCCAAAAGGATTTGAGATGGAGTACACAATTTTAAATGCAGAAAAGCCAAGAAAAAGTTCTCCTAATCACAATTTTGGAAAGTATTCTTGGTTGTGTTTTTCAACTTTATCCTACTTAACATTCTACAAATTAAATAAGAAAAAAAAAGAGAAGAACATATAAAAAAGGTGACTTTTGAAGTAAGGATGTGCTGTAAAGCAACCTTGTTAGTTTCCAGAATTTGAGTTGAGCTTCTGTTGCATGCAAATAATCTAGACAATTGCTCACATAATTGTGCAATTGAAGATCCAAAAATGGAAAACCAGATCGAAGAGAGGAGAGGATATTTGTGGAAGCTTTTCTCTTATTTTCTCATACATGCAAAAATGTGAATTATACACTTATTTATACTTGTATATGTAGACTAACTAAGCAAAAAACTTTTAACAACTTCTAACAAACTCCAACTAACTAACAAACTTAACAACACAAGTTAGAGCATAAATGATGATGTGTGATGTTGTTGCATGTTATGTTGCTGTGATGCCGCACTCTGCATCCTCTGGCACTTAGCTGCTGCACTTCAACACCCCCTGCAAGCTAGGTACTGAGAGCAGATTCTTCAGACCTAGCTTGGATAATAAATGAACATGATGGCCTTGTGTCAAACTTTTTGTTAACAAATATCCAGGTTGTTCTGAGGTCGCTGTATATAGAGTTGATACCAGACATTGTTGAACCTTCTCCCAGATGAAATGTCAATCAATATCTATATGTTTTATACACTCATGAAATACTGGATTAGCAGCCATCTGAATGGCTGATTTGTTGTCATTGTATACTGAAATAGAAAGCTGTAAACATATATTTAATTCTGTAAACAAACCAGAAATCCACACTATTTCTGCTACCACTGAGGCCAGACTTATGTATTCTGCCTCAGCAGAACTTTTGGATATGATAAACTGTTTCTTGGACTTCCAGGAGATAAGAGAGGATCCAAATAACACAAGATATCCTGTATCTGGCCTTCTAGTATTGGGACATGATGCCCAATCAACATCACATTATGTTGTTAGCATGTTGCTGCTCCCTGTAGGCATAAAAATGCCTAGACCTGGTGCATGTTTAACATATTTGACTATCCTCTCAACTGCCACATGATGAGATGCCTTTGGTGCTTGCATGAATTGATTTAAACACTGGATTGCAAAAGCAATATCTGGTCTTGTGTTAGTCAGATTTAAAAGCCTTCTAATTAACCTCTG
Organism: Anisodus tanguticus; assembly: GCA_034509755.1. Taxonomy (NCBI): domain Eukaryota; kingdom Viridiplantae; phylum Streptophyta; class Magnoliopsida; order Solanales; family Solanaceae; genus Anisodus; species Anisodus tanguticus. Next base: position 8,101,058 of record CM067553.1, on the reverse strand, counting down.
ATAACTAGTGGAATCTTCCAACAATAGTTCATTAATCACATTCTCAGTGCCTTCAGTAGTTGCTGCATCATTTACAAGTTGATCAAATACAATAGAAGTTAACTTGGCATTCAACTCCATTGGTGATCCTGCAGGCTTTGTTCCTGTGAGGCCTATGTCTGTTGTCAATTCAAAGGCATACTTCATCTGATGCATCACAATACCATTCTTGTTTCTAGCGAATTCAAACCCCAAGAAATATCTTAGCTTCCCCAAATCCTTGATCTTGAAATGATGTTGTAATGCAGTTTTAGTCTCAGCTATCAGCTTGGCATCATTCCCAATAATGAGCAAATCATTCACATAAATCAATGCTATCACAATTTTATCATTGTCTTTCCTTGTGAGAAGAAAATAATCCAAATGGCTCTGAGTAAAGCCAGAAGATAATAATACAGTAGTCAACTTAATGTTCTACTGTCTGGAAGCCTGTTTAAGTCCATATAGAGACTTTAACAACCTACATGCCTTTCCTTGCTCGTGAACAAAACCTTGAGGTAAACTTATGTACACTTCCTCATTGAGATCCCCTTGTAAGAATGCATTAAATAGATCCATCTAGTATACAACCCATCCTTTTAAAGCAGCCACATAAATGATTGATCTGACAGTCACCATTTTCACCACTGGTGAAAATGTATCATGATAGTCAATACCTTCCATCTGGTTGTATCCTTTTGCCACCAACCTTGATTTAAATCTCTCAACTTCACCTGATGTTTTATACTTGATTTTGTATACCCACTTGCAGCCTATTGCCTTTTTGTCGCTTGGTAGATCAACTATCTCCTAGGTCTTGTTTTCTTCTAAAGCCTGAATTTCAGCTTTCATGACTTCTATCCCATCTCTTATCTTTAGCTGCCTCATAGTATGACTTTGGTTTATGTTCTTATGATATCTTGGCAATGAAACTATGATAGGACACATATAATCCAGCATAACTAACTACATCAGATAAATGATATGTACATGTTCTCCCACTCCTTGTATTCACATCAGGCTGGATGAAGTCTTTTATCCAAGTAGGTGATCTTCTATCTCTGGTGGACTTCCTAGCTTCCAAGTCATTCAGGGTGGTATGATTTTGTGAGAACAATATATCCCCAGATAGTCTCTATACATGGTTTTCACCATCAAGTTGTGCAGGTTCAACATCCTCAAATTATGTATCTTCAGTGTTTGACCTTGGTACTGCTCCACCTGGCAACTGATCACCAATTGACAATCTTACTCATTCATGTTTTGTAACATCATCAACTACAACTTGTTCTTGCAAGGCCATATCCATATCATTATACGTGCTAGGAACAAAAGATAATAAATATATGATCTTGCAATATATGTGTCCATATCACCATGTCTAATCTGTTCAAAAGGGAAAATATTTTAATAGAAAGTCACATCTCTACTGATAAAGACAACCCTGCTCTCCAGATCAAGCAGTTTGTATCCCTTCTGTCTGGTTGCATATCCATGGAGTACTAACTTGGTGCCTCTCACATCAAACTTATCCCTTTTTACCAGATTAGTAGCATAACACAAACATTCTATCACTTTCATATGAGATAATGAATGTGTCCTTTTAAACAGCTTCTCATAAGGTGACACATCTCCTATAACCACAGATAGAATTTTGTTAATCACATAGACTGTTATTTTCACACAGTCTCCCCAAAATCTTGCTGGCAAATGACTTTGAAACTTGATGGCTCTAGCCACCTCTAAAATGTGTCTATGCCTCATTTCCACCACTCCATTTTGTTGTGGAGTGTATGGACAAAAGCTCTGATGTACAATTCTATGTCTTTATCAATGCAAATAAATTCCTAAGAACAATGACTACATTAGACTTAGCATGCAGTAGAAACACCCAAGTCCATCTAGTATAATCATCCACCACTGTAAGAAAGTATCTCATTCCAGAATAAGTTGGAATCTTATAAGGTCCCCATACATTAAGGTGCAATAATTGAAAAACATAATCTGACTTACTACTACTAACAGGAAAAGGCTTTCTTATTTGTCTAGCTAAGAGGGCAGATGTCACAATGTCTTATTGAAAACTGGACTTCTCACCAATGCTAGCAATCTTCCTAAGCACACTCATTGGCACATGTCCCATCCTTCTATGCCAGAGTCATGCTTGTAGTTCAGCTGCTGTAGTTGTAGTTGACATGTGTGCTTGCACTCTTGTATATCTCTTTTGTGACTCCAACATGTATAATTCATCCACCTCCCTACCAATCTCCTTCACATTCCCAGTTAAGAGATCATGTATGACAAAGAAGTCAGGAAAAAATCTTGCACTGCAGTTTAACTCTCTTGTCAACTTTGAGACTGAAAGTAGATTGAACTTAAAACTTGGCACACACAACACATGTTTTATTAGATCACCCCATGTCAACTTGTAACTTCCTGTTTGAGTAATTATTGTTGTATCACCAGTAGGCAATTGTATTTTTTCTGCATTATCTATGAGATTAACTTGTTCAATCATGCCCTTATCACTTACCTTATGATTAGTTGCTCATGGATCCACTATCCAACTATTATGTTCCTTATCAAATACAAGTTTACCTTCCATCAGAGCTCTAGATACTGTTGTATTTCCATGATGTGCACCAATAAGTACTGTTGCATTGCTACTGCATCCACCAACATCTGCCTGTTGGTTCAGCAATGTGAGCACTTTATCATATATGTCTGGAGTGCAAATTTTTCGCAAGCAATTGATCTGCTCAAGTTGCTCTTGAGATAGTTGCTTCAACTCTCCTGCATACTTTTGGTTTGTATATCCACCATAGTAATGTTGTTGTGATCCATCAAGATCTTTGTGATGAGCACATGTCACAACTATATTAACCTTCTTCTTACCTTTAAAATGAGAAGGATATCCTATGAGCCTATAGCAGTTACCTCTGACATGTCCCTTGTTTTTACAGAAGTCACAGAACATCAATTGGTAGCATATGTCCCTAGTATGTCCCTTCATTTGACAAAAGTCACAGAATGCATTTGGTGCATAAGGCTTCTTCTGTTTAAACTGTGGTGTCCTGCTGAACAAAGCAGTGGGCTCAACTTGCTCTCCCATGCTTGTGTACTTCCCTGTAATCATCTTTTGACTTTCATCCTGAGCAATCATAGCATAAGCTTGGTTAACACTAGGAGTAGGTGACATTAATATAATGTGACTCATTGCTTGATTGTAAGTGTCATTAAGCCCCATGAGAAACTCTAACAACCTCTAATTTGCTAGATGCTCAATATACTCCCTAGGACTGTTATAATCACATGTTAGAGGAGGAATAATTGAATCAATTTCATCACATAGATCTGACACATGTGATACAGCATGACCAGTTCCTTCTTCAGGTTGTATACCCCAGACAAGTTAATCTTATCAAATCGTTTCTTCAAATCCTTTCAAACTGCATGTGCAGTGGATCTGTATAGTATTCCACTAAGTAGATTTTTGTCACATTCCTCATGATCCATGAAATGACCATTGCATTACATCGATCCCATTGTTTCATTTGATTAGCACCATATGTGTCTCTCTTAACAATTCCATCAATAAATTCAATTTTATTTTTGTTAGTAGAGTCAATTTCATGGCTCGACTCAACAAAGTATAATTCTCCATACCTATTAATTGAATTTCCACTTAAACTGCTCCAGGTGTATCCGAAGCACTCATGAATAATGGATGATTGTGATCAACAATGTTCAAGTGTGAACTCGAACTATCATCGACAGTTAATGATGCATTTGGAGATGTGTTTTTCATCAATTACAATTACAATATACTACTATTGCCGGGAATAGAATTCAAACAGAAAATCAACATGTAAATCTCATTGATTGAAGATGAAACCAGCTTAGAATCTCGATGTAGAATCCCTCGATTTCCAGTATCAATTTGAACAGAAAATCCCTCGATTCTCCTTGTTAGTTCTCTGATACCATGTTAGTTTCCAGGATTTGAGCTGAGCTTCTGTTGCATGCAAGTAATCTGGACAATTGCTCACAGAATTTGTGGAAACTTTCCTCTTATTTTTTCATACATGCAAAAATGTGAATTATACACTTATTTATACTTGTATATGTAGACTAACTAAGCAACAAACTTTTAAAAACTTCTAACAAACTCCAACTAACTAACAAACTTAACAACACAAGTTAGAGCATAAATGATGATGTGTGATGTTGTTGCATGCTATGTTGTTGTGATGCTGCACTCTGCATCCTGGCACTTAGCTGCCGCACTTCAATAAACCTATAAGAAAATCCTTCACGTCCTCATTAATATTGAAAAAAACAAAAGACATATATATATATATATATATATATTAGATAAATAAAGAAAAAGAAGAGCGAAACTCCTGTCAAAAAAGAAAGACAAAAGAGTGGAAATATTAATATTTTGTTTGCGTTGAGTTGAAGTTTGATGTTCAAGTAATGTAGTACTAATATATATAGTACGGAGATATGCTTAAACGTTTCCATTTTAGGCAGTCAATGTGTGGCCTTATATGGTATGGGAACAGTTAGAAAGCTTGTTATTAGGTGTATATATATATCCCTTTCTCCCACTCTTCCAAACAACTGACAACACCTTTTCCCTTTCTCTCCGCCACTTTCAATGCCAATATAATAGTAAGAATTTGAGTTCTATGCGCTTTGAGTGCATAAAATAGTTACACAATCATGTTATGTATTAAGTAATTACAAGTAAATTTCATAAAAGCTTAAATTTTATATACCACTAATATAGATATTTTCTTAAAATTCATCATGTCATCCAACGATCTACAACTAACCATCCTTATAACGTGGGATTTGAAATTTTGAAAATATGATATCCTACTACAACACGTAAAAATAACTTGATGGTATAAAATGATTTGCACTGACGATGTATATTACTTAAACTTATTTGTTTAGTATTATTTGATAACATGATAAAAATGGTAACTAACTTGGTATTACAAATTTAAATTTGGTAAAAAAAACCTTTACTAACTTAAAACCATATAATGGAGAGGCTTTTCTAGGTTTAAACAAAAACATATACTACTTCTTATTCATAATCTTTAAAGGTATCTTTAGTATAGGATTATTTTAAATGAGAACTAAAGTAGGAAAAAAGAAACAAATTGGGAATAAACCTGTAAGAGGATACATGTATATCTACATATTCCATATTATTATTACAAGGGCCATGATGGAAAAAAAAACATCAAGAGAATATAACAAGCTAGCTACTAGGTTTATCCTGATCACCAACACACTCTTCAATTTGATCAAATGTTAACATGATTAGTATATAAAATCCCAATGAACAATTTTTCACATCAACCCATCAAAGGGTATTTGAGGGACCAAAAAAGAAGTGGAAAAAGTAAAAAATAAATAAATGGAGAGTTAATCCAATAAATGCACAATAACCTCTAAACATTAAGTAGTAGCAATAGTGGAAGGTATGAGAGGGTCTGTGTCAAGTGAAGCAGCTGCTGATTTCTTCAAATCTTGATCTTCCTCTTTATTGCACAAAATCTCTTCAAGATTATTATTATTGTTAGCCCTCTTTTTCTTCTTCTTGTTGTCCAAATTAGGCATTGTCACTGGTAAAGAAGCACCACAACAAGTAGTAGAAGAAGTTGATTGTGTTAGTTGTTTTGATCTTTCCACTTGAACTTTCCAATCAGTTTTGCACAACACATATAGCATGAGAATTGCACATGAGGCCTGTGCTGCAAGCAACCCAATCCATAGTCCAGCAAATTCTTTTTTTAGTATAAATCCAAGAAGTATAGCTACTGGCATTCCCACTAAATAAAATGAGCCCAAATTAATATTAGCACCAATTGTAGGCCTTGCACTTCCTCTCAACACCCCACAACCTGTAGTTTGTGGACAATTTCCCAACTCACAAAGCCCTACTATAGGCAATGCAATTGAAGTTAACTTAAGAATCTCCACATCCTTAGTAAAAAAAGAACCCCATTTGTGCCTCATCAAAGTAGTAAACAACATTGCCCCTAGTCCCAATGACACCGCACAAAAAAGCGACACGATCATCGAAATCCGGGCCCTAGCAGGTCGGTTAGCTCCTAGCTCGTTCCCAATACGGGTCGAGACACCAAGGCTTAGGGAAGATGGGAAGACGTAGACTAAAGAGGTCGTTTGAATGAGAATCCCCATAGAGGCAATTGTAGCTTTGGGATTCGCCAAAAGCCCACATAACAATATCATAAATTCATACCACCACCACTCGAGGCAAACGGAGACACACGTGGGAATCGCTAACGCCAACAAAGAGGACCAACCGCGAACACAATCCATGCTCGGAACAACCCATGAATCCTTATATACACCCGAAAAGTAAATAAACGAGCAGAGTAAAAGGAAAAGGTTCAAATTTGTCCAGACCATTGCTAGCGCGACGCCAGCAATGCCCAAATTAAAATATCGCACGAGGAGGAAGTTGAGTGGGACATGTAAAAGTACCGAAATGGCGGAACAATAAGTTAAGGGCAATGTAATATTTTGTGTCCTAAGGTAAATCCTCAGGGGATGAAGCAAAGAGAGGAAAAAAAGGTCAGGGATTGCAAAGACAATGAAAGTATGGGCCATAGATGAAATATCCTCATCTTGGCCACACCATAAAAGGATTCTTTTCATGTTTAACCACATGAAAGAGATAGGGATTGATGTGGAAAGAAGGAGAAGTACTGTTCTTTGAAGGGTTATTCCAAGAAGTTTCATTTGTTTAGCACCATAAGCTTGTCCACAAATTGGTTCCATTCCCATAGCCAAGCCAGAAATTACAGAGTAGCCAGTGATATTAGCAAAGCCAATAGAAAGAGAGCCACCAGCAAGTTCAAGTTCACCTAAATATCCAAGAAATAGCATGGAGATCATGGATCTTGAATAAAGTACCAGCCCTGTGATTGCTGTTGGTCCTGCAATCTTCCCTATGTCTTTGATTTCTTCAAAAGCCTGAATTTTTTAAACAAAAAAAAAAATTAAAGTGCTAGTGTTGTAGGAAAGAAAGAAAGTACTTTACATGCATATATATTAATATATATATGGTGGTGACAGAGACAGGATTTTCACTAAAGGGGTTTCAAAAAATACTGAAGTGTTGTGACTAGAGTACGTGAACTGCAATTTAAAACATTTCTTGAACTTGCTTTACCACTACACAAAAAGCTTCCCTATAGAGTTGTAGGGGTTAAAAAGTTTACATAGAAAAGTTGTTTTCTTGAACTTATATATGCACAATGTAATTTTCCAGCAAAGGGGATTTCAGTTGAACCCCTTGAGCTAATGTAGAGTTAATGTAGCTCTATATTAGCTAAGTTGGGGTAGGGGAAAAGGGTTTCTTTCGTTTTTATCTATTTATATATTTACCTCAGTTGGGGTTGGCCATCTATGAAGTAGTTTTTCTTCATCATTTTCTTGAAAATCCACTGGTTTGTGTGAGTTCACAAAATGGACTTTTTCAGTGACAAAGGAGGATGGAGAAGAGGGCTTTGGATTGCACATAGTTTTCTCTTATCTATATATATCTATCTATCTGGCTAGTTAGTTTCTTTCTTTGTGTGAAGAGAAGGTAAGCTTGAAGATGTAATTGAAGTAATAATAATAATAATAATATAGTTTTGTGGGCGACAGAAGTAGAAAAGGGAAAGAGAAATAAATAAATATATAGAGAGAAACCTTTGTTGGGGGCTTTAGTGAGGTACTATATATGTTTTTGTTGTTTTAGAGCTTTGAATGCAAGTAAGGGTGCAACCAAGATGTGAGTATATATACATGTAAGACTTGGACCCTACAATGGCTTCAATAAGACGTGTCACTACATTAGGGTGCGAAAATATTCCAAATAAAAAGCGGCTCTTGGTGAGAAGAGAAATAGGGGTGGGGGCCTAGGGGTAAGGTTCAGACGAGCCCATCTTTTTTTTTTGTTTAGAGCTTGCATATGTATTAGAATATAATATATATATTAATTGTGAATCCAATAACTAAAATAAATTAGAAATTGGGTAATAATTTCATAATTCATAAATTTTAAATTATGATTCCGGTTTCGACTGGGGCTCTATCTATCTCATCACCCTACTACTTTTATTTACAAAAAAAAATCTCTCTTTGATTCCTTTTCTTACTTAAATGAGATGGAATGGACGTGTTGATTCTACCTAATGAAAAGGTAGGGCCTTGTCCATTTCAAAAGGGTATGAATGGGAGCTTTTTCCATCTTGTCTTAATAATATAAGCAATAGTAGAAAGTAAATGTAAGTATACCTAAGAGGGGTGATGTTGGTCCATGAAAAAGGATGCATTAGAAAAGCTATTAATTTAAAGAATTTGGTAATGGGCATATTAGTTTTTCACCGTCCAAACGGTTGCACTTGAAGAAATCTGCATGGTTTTGTTCAATTGTCAATGCCCTACTGACAATTTATCATGTTGGGGATTATACCCTATAGTTAAATAAACACTTTATTTTATTTTATTAAGTCTTGGATAAGTTTTTATTACATCCTCTTGTTAGGTTTCGATTAATTATGTCCTTAATTAGCCGCCTATCCAACCCCACCCCTTTAATTTTTTACCACCCAAAAGAAAATCGTTTCATCCTCACCCATCAAAAGAGGGAAAAGAGGGAATAAAAAGATTATCTCTGTTATTTTCTAAGTTGAAGGAATTGATTGACAAGCATTACCAATATTGTTCAACTCTAGCTAGTTGTTTTGATATGACAAACCACATATAACTTTCTTGATGCCTACGGATGTGCATACAGAATTGATCATAGGCTCTTGGTAAGGAGCATTTTTTCCTTTAATATTTCTTTGTAAAGTCTGAATTCGAATTAATTGAATCTGATACAGAATATATTAATATTCTCAATATATTTTATAATTATTATTTTGATATAATTATGTAAACTAGATATTCTCATACATTAGGTTTGTAATTGTAAACACCTATATATATTGCATTAATGAGAATCCTCCAAACAAGGACAATTATACAATTCTATATGGTATCAGAGCTCAACCCTAATCTCACTCCTACCCTACATAAAACCGGCGAACCGGCGCCCCCCCCCCCCCTTCTTTTTGCACCGCCGAAACAACCATTTTTCATGGCTTTTCCCGAGTGTTCCTCCTCCACCCCCGACGTCACACATTCTCCTCCTCCCTCCTCCTCTCCTAATTCCTTTCATCCGGCCTTTGCCGTAACAAATATCAAGAACTTTATCCCTTTGGTTCTTGATCAAGATGATGGACAATATTTATCGTGGGTTGAACTATTTCAAATACATGCTTGTACATACAATGTCCTTAATAACACGATGCCACCACCTCTCGTCCACCCAACGTGGAAGCGGCTAGATACAATCGTCAAACAATGGATATATGGCACCATATCCAAGGATTTACTTCATACTATTATGAATACAGGTGCTTCGGCTCACGAATTATGGACAAGGCTAGAGGAAATCTTTCAAGACAAAATACACACGTGTCGTGTATCTAGATGAGCAATTTAATAACACCCGTCTTGAGAATTTTGCTAATATGTTCGCCTATTGTAAACAATTGAAGTTAGTTGCAGACCAAATATTTAATGTTGGAAATCCAATTTCAGAAACAATGATGGTTCTGCAACTAATTAATGATTTGCCAAAGGGTAAGTACGACACACTTGCGACGATGATCCAACAGGCTAATCCCCTCCCTAGTTTCAATAAGGCCCGATCACAATTACTATTGGATGAGAGACGTGCCAAACAAGATGAACATAATTAGAAGGTGTTGGTAGTTGATGCACCGCCGACCACCGTTGCACCCGTCGGACCACCGCAACACGCGGACCACCAAAATCAGCGCGGTAGCAGAGGTCGAGTCTGCGATAACGGACACGTCGGCAGAGGAAATGACCAAGGGGTCGGCCCAATTTCGGTGGACAGCCACATCATGCCTAGTCCTCGTATCAATGGGCTAGCTCAATACCGTGGCCAACCCTCATAAATTGGGCCTCCCCCCTTGCCCTTACCCAATCGCCCCAGCCCAGCATCCGAGTTCGATACCGAGTATACTAGGCCCTACTTCTGGCCCACACCACACGGGTCAGCCGCACCAATATACTTCTCTACGGCCTAACAGCAACAACAGACATACGGTCTTATGACCCCTACCGAACTGAGTTAGGCCTACAACACTATGAATCTCCAACAGTCCGACGACGCATGGTACGTGGATACAGTTCCACATCCCACCTCACTCGTGACTCTGGTAATCTCTCTCAACTATTTAATTTGAACAATTCTCAATTTATTTTAGTCGGCAATGACAATCGCATTCCAATTCAAGGCTATGGCACCACTCAAACACAATCATCTCACCCTCAATTTATCCTAAAAATGTCCTATATGCTCTTAACATCATTAAAAACTTAGTCTCTGTTAGGAAATTTTCTAGTGACAATTCTATGTATTGAGTTTGACCCTTTTGGTTTTTCTGTGAAGGACCTACGTACGGGGACAAATCTTACGAGATGCAATAGTGTGGGGGACCTATATCCTTTCTCATCCAATTCCGCTGCAAGTGTCAATCCACCAACCTCTCTAGCTGCAATATCTCCATCAACTTGGCACAGTAGACTCGGGCACCCAGGAGCATCAATTTTTTAATTTTCTTAGAAGTCAGAATTTTATTTAATGTAATAAAGGGAAATTTACCCACGCTTGTTACTCTTGTGCTTTAGGAAAGCATGTTAGACTTCCTTTTCAATCTTTATTTAGTGTAACTTTTTCTCCTTTTGATATTATTCATGCGGGTTTATGGACATCTTCCATTACAAGCAAACTGGTCACAAATATTATTTAGTACTTTTGGATGATTTCTCTCATTTCCTTTGGGTTTATCCTCTAAAATATAAGTCCCAAGTCTACTCAACTTTTCTTGAATTTCAAGCATATGTTAAAACCCAATTTGAGAAGACCATCAAAACGTTTCAATGTGATAACAACCGTGAGACAACTTCCCCTTTCATAAATTTTGTGCGGAAAATGGCATGGCATTTTGATTTTCTTGCCCCCATACCTCACCTCAAAATGATAAAGCCGAAAGAATCCTACACACCATCAATAATAAGATTCGCACTATGCTCTTCCATGCTTCCACCCCCCCTCTTTTTGGGCCTACGCGTTGCATATGACAGCTTACCTTCTTAATATATTACCAACACGAACTCTTCAAAATAAAACTCCAATCGAAATTCTCTTCCGTAGGATCCCTTCTTATGATCACCTTTGGATTTTTGGTTGTCTATGCTACCCGAATCTCGCCTCCACGGCCCCTCACAAATTAGCACATAGGACTACACCTTGCATTTTCTTGGGTTTCCCGTCGAATTATAAGGGGTACTTATGATATGATTTGGCTACCAATAAAATCCTAGTCTCTCGTTATGTCACATTCGAGGAGAATGTTTTCTCATTTGCAAACGTCCAAAAATTTCAAGTCACTGATTTCAGCTTTCTTGACGATCCGGACACTTCCCATCTCATTAGAAATGTAACACATAGAGCTAGTATTCTGGCTCAATGCTTACCGCCCCTGCCAGCTATCCCGTTGACCAACCCCCTACCCTTGTCGACCACCCCCTACCTACTACCCCCGTCACCAACCCACTGCCCCACAGCCCCTTAAACCCATCGCCTAACCCACTACCCCGTCGACCATCTCTGCCCCTGTCACTGCCCTACAACACTCGTCAATGCCCCATGGCCCCATACCCCACTACCCCCATCACTGCCCCAACACCCCACCCCACTGCCCACTGCCCCCGACCCCTATTCCTACACACCGCATGGAAACCCGTGCCCAACACGGGATTTTCAAACCGAAAGTCAATTTTAACCTATCCACTCAAACTATTTCACCTCTACCTAAAAACCCAAAATTCGCTAAGCTTGACCCAAATTGGAATGCGGCCATATGTAAGGAATTTGATGCGCTCACTACACAACACATTTGGGATCTTGTCCCGAAACCAGAGGGGGTGAATGTGATTCGTTGTATGTGGCTATATCATCACAAATTCAGAGATAGTGGTGAGCTTGGACGACATAAGGCGAGACTTATGGCAAATGGCATGGGGCAACAAGAAGGAGTTGATTTTGGTGAGATCTTCAGTCCAGTGGCTAAACCTACCATTATTCGTACTGTTTTGAGCATTGATATGGGGAAGAACTGGCCGATTCATCAACTTGATGTGCAAATACATTCTTACATGGGAATTTGAAAGAAATCGTTAATATGCATCAATCACTTGGCTTTGTGCATCCCTCGACTCCTCAACATGTCTGTCGTCTTTGCAAGTAACTCTATGGCTTGAAACAAGCCCCCCAGGCTTGGTATGAGCGATTTGGCACCTACATCATGTAGATCGGGTTCGTGTGCAACAAAAGTGATAATTCACTTTTTATTTTTCATTGAGGTAATGACACTGCATACCTTTTGCTCTATGTGAATGACATTGTCCTGACTGCCTCCTCTAATGTGCTGAAAAATGAGATCATTATCTTGCTTAAATCAGATTTTGCCATGACAGATATGGGTAAGATGAGTTATTTCTTGGGGATTTTCGTTACTAGATCCGAGAATGCAATATTCTTGTGTTAGCGTAAGTATGCCGAAGAGATTGTTTACTGGGCTAAAATGGCAAACTGCAAGATCATGCCTACTCCAGTCGACTCGAAGCGAAACTCAGCGCGAATGATGAGGATCCGGTGCGTGATCCTTCTCTGTATAGGAGTCTCGCTGGTGCACTTCAGTTTCTTACCTTCTCTAGGCCTAATATTTTCTATGTTGTTCAACAATTGTGCTTGTTCATGCATGCTCACAGGGAGCCTCACTTTACCGCTCTTAAATGTATCATTCAATACGTTAAAGGTACCCTTGACTATGGATTGCATCTTTATACATCTGCACCGACCAGGCTAATATCATACACGGACGCCGATTGGGGTTGTTGTCCTGACACATGTCGATCTAGTTCCGGCTATTGTGTATTTTTGGGTGATAACCTCATTTCGTGGTCTGCAAAATGGCGAGCCATGCTTTCCCATTCGAGTGCAGAAGCAAAATATAGAGGCATTGCGAACGTTGTTACCGAAACTTATTGGATCAGAAACCTCTTTCTAGAGCTTTATTGTCCCTTACGTAAGGCATCTATTGTTTACTGTGATAACGTATCTGTTGTCTATTTGTCTCATAACCGGGTTCAACATCAGAGAACTAAACATATTGAGATGGATATTCATTTTGTTGTGAGAAGGTTGCCATGGGTCAGGTTTGGGTGTTACATGTCCCTTCTTCCTATCAGTACGCAGATATATTTACTTAGGGACTTCCTCGGAAGCTGTTCCTTGACTTCAGATTCAGTCTCAGCATTCAGCCTCCTTCCGCTCCGACTGAGGGGGTGTGATAGAGAATATATTAATATTCTCCATATATTCTGTAATTATTATTTTTATGTAATTATGTAAACTAGATATTCCCATACAATTAAGTTTGTAATTGTAAACACACACACACATATATATATATTCTCCATATATTCTGTAATTATTATTTTGATGTAATTATGTAAACTAGATATTCTCATACAATTAGGTTTGTAATTGTAAACCCCCCCCCCCCCCCCCCCACACACACATTTATATATATATATATATATATATATATATATATATATATATATATATAACCCCCCCCCTCACACACACACACACACACACACGTATATATATATATATATATGTGTGTGTGTGTGTGTGTGTGTATTGCATTAATGAGAATCATCCAAACAAGGAGAATTACACAATTCTACAGGATCAACGGGTCACAATCGATATCGATCTCATCAAGAAGAAAACCTTTAGGCTTGTTATCCAGGAACTTGTTCAGAAATACCGTAATGAAATGAACATAGGAGTTTGTCACTAGGTATTTGACCAAATAGGATCATTCAGTTCCTATAGAACCTATCACTAAAATACCCCTAGAGGGGGATAAGGCTAAGCGGAGCAAGGTCAAGTTAGTAATTTTTCTTACATCTCCCCCTCCTGATTTCAGATACCAAATGTTCGATTCTTCTTTTTTTCTTTTGAGGTGTGGGATGCAAAGGCGGATCTAGCCTTCAAACAATTGAGTTCATGTGAACTCAATAGCTTTCATCCAGATCCTTATATTTGCATTAAGAAATTCACTAAATATATATATCTAAATATTTGGTTATAAACTCGATTCTTATTTTTTATTAACTTGACGTCGCTGTAAAAATCTGTAAACTTTAAGTCTGGATCCGCCAGGAAGTGTGGCTAAGGAAATGTTGGCATGTCGTAAGGAAAAAGAATTGCATGCATGTTACATTCCCCTCGCAGCCCATGTGATGCATCAGAATATGGAGCATGACTTATGTTGTCTGTAACACCCAAACACCGTTTTAGCCTTTGGCTACTTGCAACTTTTTGTTAGTGCACATCTGTTTTTCTAAAATTCTGTTTTCAAGGTCCCATCTTTTTTTGGCCTTTACATATAATTTATGTACTATTTTTTCCACTTTTGTTATATCAACAACACTAGGAGATTATAATATAATATCAAGTACCACTGTAAAAAAAATGCCTTATGAAGACAACACGTTAAGTTGGAGAACTTGTGGCCGGAATTCCCCTTCTCTTCAAGCAGTGGGAAGAGCAAAAACTGAATGATTCCTTATATGACATTTTCATATGATTTAAATTTAATATAGATATCCCTTTTATAGTCTAATCACTGATGTTATGGTCGGTTTTTTTGGTGGGCCATTTGGTATGGGCATTTCTTCGTTTTAAGTCCTAAAAGGGAACTTATTCATTTCTAATATTCAATAAGGTATTGTGAGTGGCTGGCTACTAGCCAACATCAAAGGCAGTTCCTTCTTTAAAGAATCATCCTCATCAAGCAGCTGCAACTTCTACACGAATTTTCAAGTGGACGAGAACAATCCAATGGTCTCAATCGAAGATGAGATTGTTTGTGTTTAAAGCTGAGGAAATGGTTAAATTTGCCAGCGGTATGAAAGATATATCCTTTAATCTTGAGAATGTGTATGTACGCCTCTGGGAACTTTACTTAGTTTGTTTGAGACAGTACAACACTAGAGAGTATTTCAATTTTCTCTAGAGCTGATTTGTGATTGTGGAGGATTTGGATAGGAACACAAGAAGCAACAAACTGGTGGGATTATTTTTTTAAAGTGGCCAAAAGTGTCAAATCCAAGGGATCTTTTCTCTTACATAAAATTTGATCTTGTAGTTTAATAAGTTATCCTGAATACTCACAGGTTGTGGGAAGTAGAAAAAAGAAAATGGGGAATTGTTGGGTAACTGGGAAGGTGGTCGTATATATTGCAAGCATCATGCAAAATTGCAAGAACAAATGAAAAGAAAAAGGAAAAAAGGGACCACTAAGGTTAATTGGGTGGGAAGGTGTGACAGTAGCTAGCAGTAGATAGCCATATGAATAAGAAGCAGATGGAAGAAAAGGGGACACACTGAAACAAAATCTTGAAAATAAAAATAAAAAGTACATGGCTGCATTTACAGCCATTTAAATTTTATTGTATCCAATTTTCACAACAGGGATCAATGTCTCCAAGTGGGGGGGCTTAATGCCCTGTTTGGGCGTGTCTCTGTATATCTGCAAAGCAAAAGCAACATAAACAGAAACAGAAACAGAAGCCCTTTAAGCAGCAGCCAGAGTTAGCTGCAGCTTTCTTCGTTCCCCCACTTGAATGAAACAACCACAATATTAGATTTTTACAATTTTGGGTCAAAAAATCAACTTTACCACTTTATTTCCATCCAAAAAAAACCTTATCATCATGTCAGAGCACTCGTTTTCCCTTCTACGTATACTTTTTAACAATTGATATTATGTTTTAACCACCACCTAGTACGGTTAAATCTAGTATTTCCACATTTTTTAGTGTCTTTATATATTGACAGTATACCGACAATAAGACAAGTAATTTGCTATAACATATTAAATAATATTTGATAACGATAACTACTACGACACAATAATAAATAAGTTGGAATCAGCTATATGAATCCTCACTTCCTTTTAAACTTTACTTGTGTGAGCTTACTTACAATTTCTGTTCCGAGCCCAAATAAGAGAAGAGAGGGTTATGGTAGGGTGGCAACCCGCGGCAGCCATAAAGTGGAGAATTTCCATCCATTTGTTGTCTCCAATTTGTTGACTATTACTTAGAAAATCTTGCTCTATAATCTGGTTTGATCTTGTAGTCCAAATAATCCCGTACCATGACGTATCTGAAATAGTAGTAATTAGTGAAATAAAAAGACTTATACAAATCAAAACCACGACCGCTTTACTAATTCTGAGTAAACATCGCTTAATTTGATTAACTTCTCCATGCATGCGAATGAGCCTTTTCAGTTTCTAAGCATGGTCAGAAGTTGGAAACACTACATGAAGCTGCGGGCAACTCTATAAAAGAGAAAAAGGAATCCAAAATGAACCATCGAAAAAGGCAAGAAAACAGACAAAGGAAGAAATCAAAAAGGAGAAAAAGAATTATATTTTTTTATCTCATAAGATATTGAAATTGTAAAAATTCTGTGCATTATTACTGTATATAAGGTAAATAAAGAGGATTATACCCAGACTTGGACCGGCAAGGTATGTAAAATCGCACAAGCGGATTTTATATGATACTGATATAGTAAAAATTGTTTGCATGATTAGTATATATAAGGTAAATAAAGTATTTGGATCCTATCCGCCAGCGTGGCTACGTTAAACAAATGAATTGTAACATACTTTATGCCAATTGGATAATGATTGCCAGTTCAAAGGAAAAAATCTCTTTCACTCTTCAGTACTTCAATAATAATTATATATATAATATATAAAAAAAAGTACACTAGTGAAATAAACTCTTATCATTTAAAAAATGTTTTTCCACCGCTGCTCTACTTTAATAATATGCTACTGATTTTTGCTCAATATCCCAGATGGGAGGTGGGGATCCACAGTTACAGCTATATGCATATGAAGCTGATGCCATCAGATCGTAATGAACCAAAATTGACAGAGTGTTAGAATCTAAAATTGGATCTGATTCACAAGTACGGTTTTTCCTGTTGATCTCGTCTGTAAATTCATCTGCACCAAAGTTTTATTCTTCTACAACATTTTCCACCAAAAAATTTTTGAGCATCGTAATATGCCAAGTTTAGTACGTTGATATCGCCTTTTAGAACAGCAAAAGAATTTTTTTATCTATTGTCACGTCGTTCCACCAGAGATGTCACACCATAAATATGTTCAAGTTCAACATTTTCCCAAGGATGATAACTCTTTGCACACTACAGAACAAATTCACTGATTATAATCCAAAAACAAAAAAGGATGGTAGCTAATCTTTTCTCATTTCCAGTATCTTCTTTCTCTCACCCCAAATGTCACACATTTGTGACGACAATCTAGAGGTCTTTCGATGGGAAAAGGAAATATAAATGAATGCGTGAATAAACTTCGAAATCTTTCACATTAAGCAGACAATGATGTGATTCTAGACATCTTAGGTCTATTAATGCATTGCATTTTGCCATTTCAGCTAAGCTACAGTTAAAATTCCAATGGTGTTTAAACGAATCGTACCAAGGGACACCTTTATAAAATGTAAGCATTACATGAAGAGGCAATAAAAGCCATCAAAGCTTTTATAGATACTGATAATGCAATAACAGTAGGAATTTATTCCCAAGCACGCATGAAAGCTACAAGAAAGAGAGAATATTAGAAAAGGTAACCTTTATCATCCAAATAATCCCTTGATTATTTTTCATTAATTGAAATAGTATATATACAATTTACATATTTTCATAATAGAAAAATCATATTCTTATTCTAATCCCAAAATTTTATTCTAGTAATACAAGAATCCTATAATTATGGTAAGCGTACAATACAAATTATTACAATTATATTACACTAATTAATAAGGCCAAACCCGTGACATACTCACGGGAATATATGTATATTTAACACACACACCCAGTCATAGCGGGCGGTCTTCATACGCTGAGACTGTCCCTAAAATCTTCAATGAGTACTGACGGAGACCTTTGGTAAAAATGTCTGCAATCTGATACCTGGAAGGGACATGACAAACGCGTACTTGTCCACGAGCTACCTTTTCGCGAACAAAGTGAATGTCCATCTCGATGTGTTTAGTGCGCTGGTGCTGAACCGGATTACCAGAAAGGTAGATGGCACTAACATTATCACAATAAACCAAGGTAACTTTCTGAATAGGACAATGAAGCTCTAATTGAAGATTACGTAACCAACAGGATTCAGAGACCACATTAGCTACCCCTCGATACTCGGCCTCTGCACTAGAGCGTGATAAAGTCGACTGATGTTTTGCAGATCAGGAGATCAAGTTATTACTAAGAAATATACAATAGCCAGACGTAGACCGTCTGGTGTCTGGACAGTCACCCCAATCAACATCTGTATATGAGACGAGTGTAAACGTCGACGAAGGATATAAATGTAAGCTATAGTCAAGTGTCCCCTGGATGTACCGAATAATGCGTTTGAGTGCATTCATGTGCTCAACCCTGGGATCATGCATAAACAAACACACCTGCTGTACAGCATACGTAATATTTGGTCTCATGAATGAAAGATACCGAAGGGCTCCTGCAAGACTGCGATAGCGGGTCGGATCCTCATAAGGTGAGCCAGTCGCATCACCCAACTTGGGTTTAGTATCAACCTGAGTGGAAGTGTACTTACAGGATGACATCTCAGCCCTCTCAATGATCTTAGCTGCATACTTCCTCTGGGATAAGAACAACACACTTGCATGACGAGAGACATCAATCCCCAAAAAGTAACTCAAGTGTCCCAAGTCATTCATAGCAAACTCAGAACTGGGCATTGTCATGATAGACTGGCGTAATGCATCAGAAGAGGCAGTCAAGATAATATCATCCACATATAATAGTATATAAGCCAAGGAAGAACCACGACGATATATGAACAATGAATTATCAAACCTACTGTAAGAGAACCTAATAGTCGAAACATAATCTGCAAACCGCTTATACCAAGCCCGTGGAGACTGCTTAAGCCCATACAAGGACTTCTTCAACAAACAGACATAATGAAGATATTTGGGATCCCTAAACCCCAAGGGCTGATGCATATTAGACTGTCTCATTGATATCACCATGTAAGAAACCATTCTTCACATCTAACTGATGAATGGGCCATGCTTTCGAAAGAGTCAAGCTGAGCACAGTGCGAATGGTAGCCGGCTTGACCACCGGACTAAATGTCTCACCACAATCCACACCAACCTCCTGAGTCTTACCATTACCGACAAGACGAGCCTTATGCCTCGCAAACGAACTGTCAGAATTGTCCTTATGAGCAAATTTACTAGACCGAATTAACACCAGATGGACGTGGCACCAACTCCTACGTCTTATTATCAATAAGAGCATTATATTCGTCGGTCATAGCAATTTTTCAATTTGGGTCATTTAAAGCAGACACAGGATTATAGGGTAAGGGTGATTTAAGAACATTAGAATTGAAATTAAAATGTCTTTTCAATTTAAAAATACCTCACTGACTATGAGTGACTGATATTTGACTCGGGGAAGAATTGGCCGAATTTTGGGAAATATTGGGACACGTGACGGACTGGCCAACATGCAGTGGGCTTGCTGGCCAAACTCGATAACGGTCCACTGTTTTCGTCGCTGAAACTACAACAAGAACTGGGCCAGAACTGGGCTGGGGAGGTGGCCCAGTTTCCGGAGCCACAACGGGATGCAGGGACTGGACTGTAGAACCAGCGGCAGTGGGCCCGTTGGCGGATTTAGGATGCGGGATACATCCGACAAATGGTGAATATTATACGGGGATATACCATCATCCAAAAAATTATACGAACCAGGCACGGGATTACTAACCTTAGCAAACGGAAATTGGGATTCATAAAAAAATACATGACGACTAATGATTATTTTATTAGATGATAAATCAAAACATTTATAACCATGATGATTTGGTGGATAATCCAAAAACACACAAGGGGTAAACCGAGCTTGTAGTTTGTTAATTGAGGTGGACGAAAAGAGTAGATAACACAAGCACCAAAGACCCTAAGATGTGAATACGAAGGAGTCTTATTATATAAAATTTGAAGGGGGGTGAATATGTCAAACCTTTGGAAGGAAGAATGTTAAGAAGATATGTAACCATTTGTAGAGCATGATGCCAAAAAGAAGGGGGTACGGAAGCATGAATCAATAAAGTTTGGACAATGTTATTTACGGTACGAATTTTGCGTTCGGCTTTTCCATTTTGTGAAGACGTATGAGGACAGGAAAAATAAAAATTGATCCCATTATTAGTACAAAACTCCCGAAACACCCCATTATCATATTCTTTGTCATTATCACATTGAATATTTTTAATTTCCCGTTCGAATTGGGTTCTAATGAATTCTCTAAATTTTAAGAAGGTGGAAAAACTTGAGATTTTTTCGCTATCGAAAAAGTCCATAAAAATTTAGAATAATCATCCAAAAATAGAATATAATAACGATGACCCAAAGAACCGAGAACAGGAGATGTCCATAAATCGCTATAAATAATATCAAATGGCATTAAAGTATGAGAATTAGAGTCTACAAATGGCAACTTAACAAATTTTCCTACAGAAAATTCGGAGTACTACGCGTACCCTTACACGAAATAAAATTATTTTATCTAAGGAAGACAAAATAGACGACCCTGGATGACCAAGACGAGCATGCCACAAGGAAGGAGCAAGGGCTGCAAAAGTTGATGGCAAGGCTTGACTCGAGAGACCGGAACATGGCGTGATAGGATAAAGACCTCCCCTACTATCACACCTCATGAGAGGACTCCTCGTCTTGAAATCCTTTACAGAAAACCCAAACGAATCAAATTAAACAGAAACAGAATTATCATTGGTGAATTTACGGACAGACACCAAATTTTTAATCAATTTAGGGACATAAAGAGTATTTTTCAATATGGGGGGGGGGGGGGGGGGGGGGGAGACAACGTTTTATGACCATAACCACGAATTGGAATTGAATTACCATTACTAACAATTATGCCACGAGGGCTGCTCAAATTGGAATAAGACGAGAGAGTACCTTGATCGGATATCATGTGGGTAGTGGCTCCGGTGTCCATGTACCAATTCGGGTCTGGCGAATTTAATCCAAATGTGTGCAATGCGGCTTAAATGTCGGTTTGTGTGGGGCCCGCTGCATGGTGGGCCTGCGGAGGCTGAGGCCCAAGAACCCCAGTTTGCTGCCCCGGCCCATCATTGCGTCCAAAAAAACTAGGTTGCTGCGAATTGGGCCTGAAAGGCTGGCCAGCCCACTGCCCATGATGTGGCGATCCAGAAAAATAAGGGTTGTTAGGCCACTGCCCATTGGCCCACGTCCATGGGCCCAAGGCTGGGACCAGTTGGGTTGTGGCCCACTGCTATTGGGGTGGGACCCACTGTCGCCGTTACCACCGCGTTTGCCCCCGCGATTTCGACTATTTTTGCCGCCCCCTTGAGATCGGTTTTGGTTCAAATAGTCACCAAAATTCTGAGAATTAGTGGAGGACGTCATCATGACCACATGACTAGCACTCGTAGCCATCTTTTTAGCCAGGCCGACTTCTTCCAAAGTAAGCATGGAGCGGGCTTGATAGAACTTCGGGAGAGGATTACTTTGACGAATGAGAGTTCCAAAGCCATTATAGGCCTCGGATAGGCTAGCAACCATCTGTAGAACAAGACGATCGTCACTAACGGGTGCACCAACGTTGTGGAGTTGGTCCGCCAATTCTTTCAACCTTTTGCAATATGCTGAAATGTTCGGAAATTTTTCCATATTGACGTGGGAAAATTCCTGCTCAAGGGTTATAACACGAGAATTCTGATTATCTTGTAATATATCACGTACTCTATTCCATGCCGCCATCGCCGTAGCGTCTGATTCGATAATCGTTTGTAAGAGGTCGGTAGAAATAGTGGAGTAAATCCACTGAAGAACCGTAACATCAAGGGTTGTCCATAACTTAGGATCATCCTCGGGTTTGGGCACCTCCGTATCCGTAGGAGCTGCGGGGATAATATGATGGAGGACTTGATGCGAGCGTGCGTGAACTTTGAACAATTCTGCCCACGTCGCGTATTGGACGTTTTCTATTTCAAAAATGATAGAGATGTGATTCTTAATGTTAGAAACAGTGAGGGCATGGTGAAACATGTTCTTAGCCATAATAGCAACGCAAGACGTGAGGTAGGGATTGAGAAGAAAATTTTGGGAAGAGAGGAGGGACCGTCGGGCACAAATTCTGAGAAAAAGAGGCTCGGTTTTGAGACTTAATCGACGGAAAATTGGAAGCAATTTTGAGAGAGGATTTTAAGACCTAGACTTTTGATACCATGAAAGAAATAATCCCTTGATTATTTTCATTAATTGAAAGAGTATATATACAATTTATATATTTCCATAATAGGAAAATCCTATTCATATTCTAATCCCAAAACTCTATTCTAGTAATAGAAGAATCCTATAATTATGGTAAGTGTACAATACAAATTATTACAATTATATTACATTAATTAATAAGGCCAAACCCGTGAGCCGTGACATACACTTATTTAGGGAAGTGTATATCACGGGAATATATGTATATTTAACAATCCAAGCTTCACATACACGACAAATCATAGTGAAAAATTATGTCTTAATCAAGGTCTCAAGCTGCTGGAACTGTTTAGCCTCAATCACAATATATTAAATGAATTCACCGATATCATGCACAAATTGCATGAGATTCCGGGCCACCTTGATATATCACCAAAGCAAGTAAGCTTGCTAAAAACATGATATTTTTGGTAAAAGAATAAAGCCTAATAGCAAACAAGGATCCCTAGCTGTAACTTGACTTCTTTTTCAGGATTATTAGCTACGGGCACAGACTTCATGACCATGATTGGTCGACAAAAACAAACCTTGATTCCAAATAGCCTATCAGACATAGAAGAGACAAACTTGTGTCCTGCTGTCTTTGTGCAGCAGAATAAGATGGAACATCTGACACGAAACTTGTTCTCATCACAGTTAGTGAATAATCTGTTTGCACTACATGCTATCAGCAGCTCAACTGTAAAGGTTTCAGTAAGGATCTAGTTGTACAAAAGTTGGACTCGAGGGTTTTAATGCTATCAAATTGCCTATTCGGTCATTGCTCGTGCAGGGAACATTGTGTAACATCCTGACAATCTTGAGCATGGGAGTGGGTGCTGAGTAATAGTTTTCTCAGTTATCTTGTGAGTCAACAGTTTTGAGTTATTATACTCCAGTTTTGAAGTAAACATAGTAAATAATAGTTGGTGCAAAAGATGGTTTTGTCTACCAAGACCTGAGGGTAAATTTGTGGTTTTAAGATACAGAAAACGAGGGCCCTGATAATGTTCCAGAATAGTTTTCTATGTATGTATCTTCCATCTTCATAAATATCATGCATCTAACAACCAGGTTATTTTGAAATAATATTACGCATAGGTTCTTACTCCCTGTGGTTGAATTGGGCAGAAAAATCAGCCCATGGAATCACTAGTTTAGGGTGCCATTATGTATGCCCAAGACTGTAACTCCAGAATATATTCATTACTATACATGGCTGATCATAATTTTTGTTGCATGTCAAAGCTAACAATCTATAAATGGCTGGCAGCAATGTGGATGAGATGAATTCTGTAATAACCTTGTATGACAGAGCACAATAACAGAGTACTATTTATAGCCTTCTGTTATATGGATGTGATGAATGCCCTTGCAGCTGAAAAAGAGTACTATTCACAGAGTACAACTATACTAGGAGATAGATGGAATGCACAAAGAATATGTGCTTTATTTACTTAACACTTCTTGTACAGGTGTACTGATAGTTGAAATTTGCTTTATCCAGAAAGTGGTGAACCACCAAAGAGAAAATTGTTCAGCAGAAATTTGAGTAACTAATTAAATGATGCGCAAGAACAGCAATGTTGAATGCTAATCAATACCGAGTGAGTGGAAGAGCTATATTTACAAAATGGTAGTGCAAATTGCGGGTTGAACAATAAAATTCAAAAAATAGGATACAACAATATACCTCCTCAAACTCTTCAGCATTCAGATTGAGGAATAGTCAAAACGGCGACCACAGAAAAATTAAGCGCCTGCCACGGCCAATGTGGAGAATTACCAGCACCATCAAGCTCATGTTCCAATGCGAAAAATAACCTACCCAGAGAACATATTATTATGACCCAACAGCTCAAGAAAAAGTAGAAGACAGTCCAATAGGAAAAATAGATCAGGAAGTCCCTCTAGAATGGCAACAAGTGTTAATAAGCAGATGATAAAAGTCTTTTTACAATCACAAGTTTGTAAGCATGTGCATAGGGAAAAAATGAGGAAAACAGTGTCAACTTTATGCAAGAACACTCCAAGGTATTTCTACATTAACATCATTAGAAATGGATTTTAGAAAGAGATAAATCAATACTCTTTGACTTTGTAAATTCTTTTCAAAAAACCTCATACGATCGCAACTTTGTAAGCATGTGTATTGCGTGAGAAAAAATTATCATTTTTATGCAAAAATGCTCAATGCATTTCTTCACTGACTTGGTTGGAAAAGGATTCTAAATATGAGATTAATCATTCTAGAGCACTCTTTAGTTTGTAATTTATTCTCCCCGCT
The DNA here is from genome assembly GCA_034509755.1 of Anisodus tanguticus. NCBI lineage: Eukaryota > Viridiplantae > Streptophyta > Magnoliopsida > Solanales > Solanaceae > Anisodus > Anisodus tanguticus. The sequence goes on along the minus strand of CM067553.1, from coordinate 8,076,103 downwards.
TCTCTTTTTTTTTCAGGAAACATTTGTCAAATCATGCAAGTCATTATTTTTTTACAGACATTTCTTACTTACTTTCGTTGCTTTCTCTTTCGCTTAATTTGTGCTGGGTTGGTTATTGACTGCTTAGTACTACCTCGTCGATTAACTACACCTCAATCACAACCTAGTTGGGATTGGCTACTTAATACAACTCATATCGAGGTTTTTATCAATAAATTTCATTATAGGGAGATACTTAGAGTTCTTGGGAAGTTAAAAGAAATAGATTTGTATTACTTATGAAATTAAGGTAAGACTATGATCTTATTAGTGGATATTAATGACCCTATAATAAAATGCTAAAAACACTAAGGCCTTGTTTGAGATTAAGATTGAGATGTCTAGAACTGAATATACATTTAAATATTAAGATATTGCATCTAGATTTGAACAATTAATAATTAAGACCATCTGTTTTCAAATGAGGATAATTAATCTTTGTTTAAAAACTAATATTATAGAATTCAAATAGTTACTAATAAATATTATAGAATCAAATAGTTACTAATAAATATTATATCCACGATTATTAAAGAAAATATTAAATTTACATGGTGTTGTATAAATTGTTTAATCTGACAGAAGTGGTGGTCGATGACGATAGTTATAAGCTGGTGAGTGGTGATGGATGGTGGTTGTAGTTGTAGTTGTATAGAGGAGGTTGGCAGGTGGTGATCTGTGATGGTTGTGCAAAGTTGGCCAGAGATGATGGATGTGCACTGGTGCATGGGGATGGAGATAGTTGGTGATGGTGGTTATGTGGTAGAAGTTGGCAAAGAGGTGGTTGTTTTGTGGTGGTGGTGGTGGTGCTTCTGCGGTGAACGCTGGAGGTGGAGGCGATTGATAACTATGGCTAGTGGTGAAGGTGGTTGCTTGTTTGGTGGTAGTTGTTTGGCGATTGTAGAGGTGGCTAGTTGTGGTAGGTTGTGGAGGTGGATGGTGATAGAGGTAGTTGACGGTGGTGGTTGGAAGCGATGGCAGCTTGGGGTGGTAATAAATAGAGTAGCATTAAAAGGTCATATTCACATGAATGATCCCATACCTATTAACAACTAGTAAGTTGTTGTGAAGGAAAAAAAGTGAAAATAATATGGCCTAACGCTACAAAGGTACTTTGGTTTCTTTCAAATGTTCATGACACAAAAACATGATTTTGCTATTTCTATGTAAGTTGGACATAGTTATTGATATTTGTTGTCCCCTTAATGCTTTTAATGATAAATCAACATTGCAATTCCTTTAACACGGTGATTTCTCCTCTTTAAAACATACTACAAAAACGAATGCTTTCTCCTCTATTAAAACACACTATCAGTGTACCATAATGTGACCACATTGTAAACATCAAGCACAAAGTGGATTCCAGACTTTGAAAACGCTTTTCTTGAGCCGAGGGTATCGGAAACAACCTCTCTACCTCAAACAAAGTAGGGGTAAGGTTTGCGTACACTCTACCTTCCCCAGACCCCACATTGGGTATGTTGTTGCATGCGTGAGTTTAATCACACTGTCAATTCAAACCCGGCTGAAGGAGGAGAATTGCAATAGGTTTACAACCAACTAAAAGCTAGTAATCCTCATCATATACACGAAATCAACAAGTTGGGATCAAACTTGGTCATGATTGTATACTTACATTAGGTTCAACGAGTTCTTTGTGCATGCCAGTAGAAATTGCAGAGTACATCTGGTGTTAGAGAACACTAAGTTAATGAATATCGGAATGAAATAGTTCCAAATGGATTGAAATAGATAGTGACACGGACTAGCTTGGAATTGAGGCGTAGTAGTTGTTGTTGGTTCCAATTTCATTAGATGATTTTATCAAAGCAATCATTAACTGTGGGTAAATTAGTTCCAAGGCAGCTTCACACTAAAAGGGAGCTTTTGTATAACAGGGTATATTCCTAACAAAGCTCTGAAACCCATACGGAAGATATGCTCAAATCAAGAACTTTCTCTAATCAGCAAGTATCAAATCAAAAGGAACAACAAGAGGTGAAGTCAAATGAAGATATGCTGGAAATATATTGACTTTAATTTGAACAAGAAAGAGCCTCAACAAATTCAAATCAATTAATAAAAAAGATCAGGAAAAGCAATATCGGGCAATCTTGAAAGTTTGGAGCAAAGAATCTAGATATCTCTAGTAGACTCTATATCATAAAACCATGAACAGGTATCAATAGTTTTAGGAACATGGGAAAAAATACCTAACCTTTTTAAGTTACTAGGATTTGCACCCTAGTTTTCAATGGTGATTATTTTAATTTCATTTCCCTACAGACCACACCTTGGATGCATTTAGGAATGAACAATAACAGGAATAATATGCTTTGACCATAATATTCTAAAGCTTGATTCCTGAAGCAATTTGTTACATCTACCTCTAGTCCAGTTTAAAAACTTGGATTTGCGTAGTCATTCTTGTGCAGGGCCATGCAAAATCCTCTACGAATGGTTGCAATTTTATTAGATTGTCCTGTTAAATATTTAAAATTGTCTAACAGAGAGTGGATGAATCCAAGACTTGAATACTGTACTTAGTTCCAGCCCCTGCAACTACTAGACAAGAGAAAATATCTGAACACAACCTTGACCAAACCCAAATCTATGATTTCATTCTCTGCATTTTGCTCTATTTTGAATCAACTATAAATCATTTAGAGTTGCCTGAAATCTGTTTTGAGTACACCCAATGCACTCATTGATCCTCTTGTGTGTTTATCAGTTGTTGTACAATTTAATCAGATAAGGCAGAAATGAGAAAAACAATTATAAAAGGTTAGTTTGAATTTATTCTCATAGTTGTTAAATTTCTTTTAGGGTCCTTTTGGATAAATACAATTGGATTTAAGTAAAACTATTAGATTTATGAATTTCACATCGTTAAGATTCATATGACATTTTCTGTAACCAGAGGATTAGTGTTGTAAAATGGAGATGTTTATATGGATGTAGAGTAATACAAAACTTGACAAGAAACCGACTGAACATGCAAGTAACACACGTATAGACGGAAAAACAAAACAAAATCATCTAAGACAGTTTAGTCATGTTCTACACGGACCTCCAACTGCACCGGCTCCTAAAGTTTAATACCATCATACTTGAAGGTATTAAAATTAAATAGACAGACAAGAAGTCAAATCGTTATCACAAAAGACCTACAAATTCTCATAATCCATGCAGACTAATAAGAAAATGGAAGCAAAGTATTTGTACAAGTGATACCAACTAGTTACACGGATTAAGCTTTTAGTCATGATTGGACACTTACATCCATCCGGTGTTTGATAAATTAGGTTAGAGATTATATGACAGTGCAGTCTTGAGCCGAGGGTCTATCGGAAACAGTCTCTCTACTCCTCAAGGTAGAGTTAAGGTCTGTGTACAATCTACCATCCCCAGACCCTACGTGTGGGATTATACTGGGTATGTTGTTGTATTATATGACAGTGCAGAATAGGTGTAACAGTTAGAGAAACCTTAGTTTTGGAGAACTTCTAATTTGTTTTTCTTTTTTAGTGGAAATGAAAGGGGCCCAAATGGAATTGAGATAGAGGATTCATAAAGCAACCTTAACTAGTGTAGGATTGAGGTATAGTAGTAATAGCTGAATAAATATAGCTTCTAGAGAGTATAACTAGACATTAATAAAGATGTTAAGAATCTCCACTATTACATATTATGTATATTTTGATAGTCAATTCAAACCTAAATGTTAAGGCTGGTTTTAGAAAGGAGCCTATAAAAGGCTCAGGTCAACATCAACATTTATTGATATGCTCAATTATCTAACAATGATATGACCTGATATCTCAGGCTATGGGTTATTTTGACAAACTGGACATGATCTCCTTCCACTAGATAGTCTCTCCTTGCATTTTAACTGGTAATAAAATATTTTCAAACACTACAATAAGATGTGGTGACCAGATTAAGTCCCGAAGCATAGTATCAAACCATGTCTTTAGTCATATGTGTGCTTATATGGTCAAAGAAATTTCTATTAGAGTTGGTGCATTGTAGAAATGAAAAAATGCAACTGATCTGAAAATCAAGTGGTGCTGCATTTAGGTTCAAAACTGATGTTACCTAGAATGAAACACATTCAGAAAGATTGTCCTTTATTAGATAAAAGATGGAATGAGAATGCATTGTGATTAGGGTAGAGGGCAGGCCCATTATCCACCGAATTCCAAACTGTGCGCCACTGATCCTAGGGGATTTCTCGGTTATCAATAAAAATGTATTGTGACTAGTTAGCTGATATTCTTACAAAATTCTTCGAGGCTCCAAGATTGGTTATATTTTTTTTTAATAATCATGATGTTCGGACCAGCCTTGAACTAATTCACAGGTACCTGCTACCTTCCACCAGCGCAAGCACCGGGTAACTCTGTCCACCAAGGCTTAACAAATGGGAAGAAATCACCTAGTATTTTTGCCTTCGATGGGATAAGATGATTATATTTGTAAAAGGGGTATACAATACGTACATCTTAACTTAGGGGAGTGTTAATCTACAAAGATTTTAAACTGTCAGTATCTTGTTAAGAATCTATAGACAGCCACTCTATTTATGTGTCAGATTAGTGTTGGAATATAAAGAAAATGTGTATTTAAATTCATATATATCCAGATTCATCGTATTTAAATAAGAAAAATCTTATAAAATATTCTATGTGATACCTTATGATACTCTATATGTAATTATAAAATATTTACTTATGTTATAAGCATATAAGTTGAATGAATACCTTCCATATTGTATGTAGTCTAGGACTCTTACCTCTGATACATTGTTACTCTTAAGTCGAGTCAATGAGAAATTCTTTTTTCTATTTTCACAATTGGAAAGCCATTATTGACGCCAATTACGTGGTTTATGTCTCTTTTCATGCATATTTAACACTATTTGATACCACAAAACTTGAGGGAATAATAAAGCTTCTCTTAAACTTGTTTTTCAATTTTTTCTTTATTTCAGATATATTTAAATTGGAGAACATATATAATAAGAGGCATTAAGTCTTCCTTATTTTTGTCAGTAACTTCTTCCTAATCTGAAGTATAATTACTAGGATAACAGATATACTAACAGATTCTTAGGACGCAATTCTAAGTGCATCTGGACCGTGATGCTTGATATAGGGATAGATTATACTGTGTTAGTAAGCTACCATGAATGACAAATTAGGAGTGAATTGCTGATGAAGACATCCAAAGGATGGAGAATGAAGCTGGTGCTCGGCGCCTAGACTTTGTTCATTTCCTACACTTCCGGAGATATGTTACTAAAGCGTTGGAATAAAAGGAGAAGTCTGAGTTCGAGATAATGAAGTAGAGATGGTACACAAGATTGAGGGAGCGACAGAGCTAGAGCGCGCTAGAAAATGACACAGTATACAAGGTCAAAATTACTCTTTATGCATATAAAGTAGAAGTTAAATCCCCTTAGCTTCGTGTGTGTTTACTTTATTATATTTTGAATCCCCTTGGTGAAAATCCTGGTTTCGCCTATTGATTGAGGGGGTCACTTTTTGCATGAATATTGGCTGATTATAGAAACTGAATAACAATAGAGTGCAGAAACTCACAGCAGAGGAAAAGGTAGAGGCTTCAAGAGTTGCAGACAATGCAGAGAACTCTACTTACCCCTCTAATCTAGTTCTAAATTGGAAAAGAAATGGGTCAAGCGAGTATGAATTCAAGCCCTATTAAAGGTCCTTAAATGGGGAAAATTGGTTCTCTTTAGGAAAACACTAGGTGATTCTTCCTATCTATCCCGGCCTTGGTGGTCAGAGTTACCTGGTACCTGCTGTTGGTGGGAGGAAGCAGGTATCTCGTGGAATTAGTCGAGGTGCGCACAACCTGGCCCGGACACCATGGTTATCACAAAAGAAATTGGTTCTCTTTGGAAGACTAGAGATGAGATAATTTATATGTGGTGGACAAATAGACAAGAAAAAAAAGGAGTTCAAATGGAGATATTAGCAGGCATTACCTCATGCAAAGATCTTGGGCTTCTCAACCCGTGTTCGAGGAATTGCCAAGATGGCTATAAGTCCACCAGCAAATGCTGAAAGTGCAGCCACAAAAAAGGCTGGTGAGTTGCCACCACCAAATAGCTCATCCCATGGTCCACTCCCAAGTGAAACCACGATCTGTGACCAATAACAATATCTTTTCATTCAGTGGCCTATATAACTTCAGGAAATGATAAGATGCATGCTATAAAGGTGCAGCGAGCGAATATTCCTATTGGAAGCACCCATGAGAATAATAATATTATGTATTCAGTTGAATGATACTCTAAATTTCCATCACGTACAATGCTTCACTCTTTGCCTCATTATTTTTAACTCTTAACGAAGGGCTCAACAAATAACAGTTACAAGATCAAACTGGCAAGACGCAACAAAATGCACTTGTGGCACATCCATCTATATAAAGCTTTGACGTTTATTTGGACCACTTTATAGAGATTGTTCTAGTTTCGAAAGAATTCATATAAACAGATGAGCAACATTTATACCTGTGGGAACACAATTGCCAGGTTCAGAACGCCCATTGACAAGCCTGCAAGGTTGAAGTAGTAATTGAAGCACTATTTTCTATTTGACCTACAGAATAATGATCAAAATAGACATAACTCAATCTACCTTGTCCTAGCCCAAGAGCTTCAATCCTTGAGGATACTAAAGCATATGGAACACTGTATGTTATCTGCAGAAAATGACTTGCATTATACAATAGACCTAAATAAAGCTCGCTTCTAAGCCCACATGAAACTTGTGCTTAAACTGAAGCCTTTAGAAACAGTAACCTCCAATTTCCTCTCGAATCATGTTACATTTGATAGGCATCTTACATGATAAGATTATTTCAGCCAGACCGAATTTCTAAGTACATTTTTCAACAGTAACAAACTCTGAAAAGCACAATTCAGCTGTACATAACGTTCCGGTTAAAAACTTTCGAAGATTCAAGAAAGTTAAAGATAGTCTTCGACTAAGTGATGAAATAAAAAAAGTAGAAATGATAAAGACAGATAAAGGCTGGTTGGCTGTAATAAAATATTGGAGAAGAAAATTATAAGTGGTTTAGAGGAGTTCACTAGTTCTACACATAAACCTGTGTGGTAGTGCAAAACAATTTCTTGTTGGGACTTGAAAATCAAGTAAACTTACAGCTAGTGGGATCCCAAGAATAGCAAATACAACAAGAGCCGCAATAACAATGCCATCTGGTGGAAGACCTTCGCCAATGTCTATGTTACTCCTAACAGCAGTAATTATAAGCATGGCTATAAAGCAGAGGGACATGACGACGTTTGAAACTCCCCATGTGAAACCAGCCCCCCATTTTCGACAGAGCTTCTCCATGAACAATGAAGTTACTCCAAGAAGCACGGAATTCAACATTAGACCCAACGAGCCCATTCGGACTCCTGCACTATAATTCTTCCCATCATTTGGTTCACCACCATAAATTTCTCGACCAAACCAGTCAGTATCGAACAAAAGAAATGGAAACCATCCAATCCATGTCAGGGCAGTAACAAGTAGGATCACCCAAACAACACCTGGGAAAAACTTGAAAATACCAAACAACTCCCAGAGAAAAGCTTCTTCTTGACCATGGCTTGATTCGGCAATCTCTTCTCCAGTATGAGGGGAACCACGAGTGGGATCTAGAGGCTGCTCATTGGCTGCCGATATGCTGATACATGTAGTTGTTGCGATAAAAATAATATCGAGAATAAAAGCGGCCTTTAGATTGGCACAGTTGACGGTGCATGCGGAATTGAGGGTGAAAGGGAAGATCTTGTACCAGCCACTGTAAGATCCAGTTGCAAAGCCAAGGATGTTACCGATGGCCATAAACAGAGAAAAGTATGCATTTGCTACCCGATTTCTTCTATGATCCTTTTCTGCATATTAAAAAGCAGAAAAAATGTCACTAGTTTGAAGGTAAATTCATGATATAAATATGCACAAAGCAATGACAATGACGTCGTACAAAAATGTAAAACTGATATGTCTCGCCCTGAAAAATTAAGCTCTACCAAGCTTTTCCTTTTGGGGCCAATTAGGGGTGGGCATAAACCCCGTTGAACCGAAAAAAATGAACCGGCGGTTCGGTTCGGTTTAAAAAAATGATTTTTTAAAAAAACCGAACCTACTTGTGTTAAATGATTCGGTTCTTTCGTATTGGGGATGAACCGAACCGAAAAACCGGGGGAAAATATGTAATTAATCTTATTTTTTATTTTAGGCTACTGCTATCTCTTGAATCATAGTCATTGAAGTCAATCTATTGAAACTTTTGTGGAAGTCAAATGCGGCATAAACTTAATTAACATATCACGGAAGCATTGACATAAAATGTAGGGAGAGAAAGTAGTTGTAAATTGGTGCAACTTTAAATGGTCATAACTCTGCGCTAGAATGTCCGTTTTACCCTCTCTTTTTTTATTTTGCGTATTTTTTCGAGACGCGACCGATCAAACTGCCTTTAAGGTGGTTTGGCGCCGCCAAATTTTAGGAAAACGTCCGTTTTCCCAATCAATTTGTGTTTTCCCCCAAATCGGTTTTTAATTTTCCCTTTTCTTTAGTAAAGATCTCACGATATACAATAGATTTCAACGTCCAAATTTCGTGGTAATGTAGGTGTGAATGTCAATTTCAGTGTTGGAAATTCAATTTAAAAAAAAAATCCCCCGACCCGTTTATTTTATTCAAGTGTTGGACTTTTATTTTGTGGGGATGTAAACTTTAATTTGGAGTTTTTTACATGTTTTAAAAATATATGTGATGCAAACTTTATGTTTTTGGACTTTAAATTATTTTTTTTGGACTTTATATTTGAATTGAAAAAATCAATATAAACCGATACATTCGGCGATATAAACTGATATATCGGCTTTTTACAAAAAAAACAAATTTTATTCGGTTAATACTTTACTTTTTTGATACAAAACCGAACCGAACCGATATACGCCCACCCCTAGGGCCAATCAATAAAATGAGATTTTCTTTTGAATTTTGGATATGTAAGTTAGCTTCAACAAAGTGAGGATGTGATGCAAATTAGAAGGAGGTTTTACTAGCTCCTTAGATGGGATATATAATAATATTAACGAACTAAATTAAGCACTTTTTTATGCTTATGAAAGGAAGGATTCTGTGCAAAAACAAATCAAGCTTTTCAAGAGCTCTAGAAAAACTGAAGGAATTAAATAAATAAAAGAGTAGGTGCACCTCTAAAGGCCAGTATATGTAGACTATTGGATATCCACTGCATGAGTGATCATAAAATATTGATTTTGGATCCTACGGGACCATGTTATTTTCGACTTCAGAAGCAAAAATCAATAAAGCCGTTTTCTGAATAAGGGTGAAACTAACACGGGATTTAAGAAGCAGCAACTTCTATTTGGAGAGGAATCATGTATCAACAAAATCCTGAAAGTGAGAAATCAGACCGTTTTGTCTCTTTTTCATTAATTTTCTGTTGTAGGAAAAGGAGGATGAGAGAGAAGCTAGCTCAGCAGCACACATTTAGCCATGATTTACTTTAAATTGGAGGTTGAGCTCACTTACAATGTTCCAAAATTTTGCTTTTCTCAGAAGTTCTAGATTTCAATTTTGTTTTTCTCATACAGAAAATTTATTTTGCTTCTTGTCAAACGTCCTACTCCCTATGTCCCAATTTATGTGATGTGCTTTCATTTGGCACGCACTTAAAGAAATAAAGGAAAGACTTTTGGATCTTATGGTCTAAAATAAGCCAAAGATATTTGTGTGATTATAGATCATCTCGTTTTGCGTAAAAGGTAAAGTTTAAAGTTAAATTGTTGTCAAACAAGGAAATATGTCATTCTTTTTTTGACAGACTAAAAAGGAAGGTGAGTCATCCTTTTTGGGACAGAGGGAGTAATTTAATCTCCAAAAGACTCTCATAATGTGATGATGTAATCATGCCATCAACCTTAAAATTGTATAAGATCCTTGGTTGGTGCTTTCTCTTATTATTAGTTCCGCACTTCCGTGAACAAAGTCCTAGTGCCATCTTTTCTTCAAATCATAAAATCTTCTTCAGGGTGAACCAGGAGACAAAACACAAATGCAGTACCATCTTGCACGACACCAAAATATAGAAAATGGTGCATATGTCCCTCATATTAGAACTAATTGTATCAGAATTCCAAACTTTATTGACTAAAGATGTCTAAAACCTGAAGTTATCTAGCAGCAAGACTTTGTTTCTTCTATTTATCAAGAAACCTTCTACTCTCTTCCTTCACTTAGCCATTAACTTTTGCATAATAAGACCAAAAGAAGAATGTCACATGTGGTAGCTTCTGAAGATGGAGGAGCTGCTGCTGAACCCACTACCATCACCACTAAAGCAAATAATACTAGTCTTCTTTTGGAAGGAAACAAACTTAACAAGGAGTACACAATGTATGTAGACAAAGTAGACCTAATCATTAGACTCCATAATCATTTTTTTTTTTAGACAACATAGACTCCATCATCTTCTCAGCAAACAGTAAGTGCTTCTTATCTATTTTTGCTATCCTGAACAGGGGTTAAAGAAAACTAGCTAATCCTGATTTTGTTTCTTTTGATTAGCAGCAGTTTCCTTTGGAATATATGGTCACAGCTGCTGGTAGAGGCTCCTGAAGAGCTAGATAATGAACATTTCTAGGAACAATTAGCTCAAAAATCTTGTCTTAGAGGGAAATGGTACAATGGTGATGATGATGATGATGATGATGACATGTCATGCTCCAAGAATGAAGTTTCTCAAAATCAACACCACCACAAGCCCACATTTTCTGTTACCCCTTTTGTCCCTTCTCCCCTCTCAAAAACACTCTGCAATCAATTGTGCATTCAAGCACTATAACTAAAAAGTAAATTCCAAAACCCCAAAATGCTTCAAAATATGTGACGCCAAAACTTTAACTAGTTTTTGTTTATTCTCATATAAACAGTTCAGATATGGATACAGAGTAAAAGATGGTTCTTACTTGTTTAACTCACCATTGCAAATATTGTGGGCTCAGGATCTACCATTTTATAGAGCAGGCTCTGGGCTTTTCTTAGGAGATTGACCAGACATGACGTCTGTTTGTTCTTACTCTGTTAAGAATTAATAACCAAGTCAAAGGATGGACTAAAAAGTCATATTTCCTTGGCATGTTCAGTTTAGACATGTTAGGTGGATAATGGCAAGGATTATGATATAGTTACTGTTAAACAGTAAGCACCATTGAACCTTTTCTCTCATTGCAGTATGCTAGTTCGGATCGATAGTGATAGGGACTAAAGCGAAAGGAAAAACTCAAATAGATTCACTAAGATACTTGATTTGTGTTTTATTAAAATAATACAATTTGAGGAATCTGATCAAAGAAAAAACAATGGTGTGATCATAGAAAATAATAAATGGTGTGATCATAGAAAGTAATACTGGTAATTTTTCGCCTTCAAAGGTTTGAACTACAAATTGTAATCTGATAGGAATGATAGGTGATATCACTATTCCCAATTGATATCAGTGCTCTTCTCCAACTGTAATTTTTCTGCTACTTTCAGCAGTGGAATGGACATCAATATTTTGGCAATGATAAGTTTTCAATTGTCCATAGGAAAAATACACAAAATAAAACATTTTTTACCAAACTCTACACCAAAAGAATAAAGCCTAGTGCAAGTGCGCGAGGAGGCCAAAAACTAGATTATCAAATAGTTAAAATGAATATTCAGTACTTCTTTCTTCTTTTAGTATCACATATGTGAGTTCTACTGCCCTAGCAATTTACTTCATATATAGTATCTAATTTCGCATGCAATTGTGGATTGGTGATGAGAGCAAAAATCACTTGATGTTGAGTGAGGCAAATGCACTGACTTTCCCAAGCATGCTTAGCTAAACAGAGGCATTTAACCTTATTTACTTGATTTTGTACCTTTGCCCCCTTTAAACTATGTAATGAGTTATCATTGTTTCATCATTTTGTGCAAATCTGAAGCTTCTGGTTCTAGAGAGGTTATCTAAAACCTTATTGTCAATGTACAAATGATTCATGAAGACTGCCGCTTTTAGAACTAAAACAGAAGCTACAAAAATATTAATTATTCTTTAGGCATGCACCATAAGTAAAGGTTATGGCAACAACAATCACTAGCTCTAAAAACAAGCTTTTGACTGGAAATAGTGGTCCTACTTCATAATCATTAGGAAGAGATGTACTTCTCAAAACTGATGATCCCGCTCAACAGAATTTCTAGATCCGGTCTTGGCGGTAATATAGCTTGTCCATATAATTTGTCATTCAATTACATAGCTTAGTTCAATTAACCTTCAACAACAACATAACCAGTGTATACCCACAAGTGGGGTATGAGGAAGGTAGAGTGTACACTGATCTTACCCCTCTTCCCCTCTTGAGTAACATGTAACAAGGCATAATTTAACCTTCAATGGCTGGTTTAAAATCATCAAAGTGCAAAATCCCCAAATCAAACATCAAAACACTAAATTTCATCACAGATACGTAGGCTGAAGAGTAAAGTACAATTATATTCCCGATGGCCCAACGGCTCAAGTCAACAGACGTACATCAGCTAGTATTATTATTTAGCCGAACGAAACAGAGAAATTAGGATACAGTGGGTCCCACCCGCATCATCGGCGCAGGGATATTTTTGTCAATTTCAGCTGAACTAATACGTTTTTTAACGCCAAAAAGTAGAAAAATCTATCGCGTTTCCATTGTAGTCTTGAGCAATTATATGCTGAAGAAATTAAAGCTAAATATTCCATAAGAAAAGAGGCTCCGCAACTCTTTAAAAAATACTTATATTCTAAGGAAAATAATTAAAGGAGATGTTTGAAGCTTCATCTTCCTTAAGCACTAAACAAATAAAATGCATCAAACTGATAAATTACAAATGAAGCGTGAAAAGAAAGAAGAAAACAGAGTAATTCACAAGCAATAAACAAAACAAAAAAATTGAATTGAAAAGCTTACGTGTAAGATCAGCAAGAAGAGCTCTACAAGGTCCTTGAGTCATGTTATTAGCAACATCGAGAAGCCAAAACCCTACAATAAACGCCGCTATAGCTCGCACTTTGATTTCACCTCGATCACCTAATAACCACCCTATATCAGCGGAGAAACCGATAATCAACACCGCAATCATGATCGATACTGCTCCAACGACAATAAACGGACGCCGGCGACCGAACCGACTGGTGCACTTGTCACTCATATGACCTACTAACGGCTGAACCAGTAAACCTGAAAGCGGTCCACATAGCCATATTATACTCGCCCAAGCATGCGGTATTCCTAGCTCTTGCACGTAAGGTGTGAGTAGTGATAGTTGTAAAGCCCAGCCAAATTGAATTCCACCGGCTACCGAAGCTACTCGGAATATGAGGCGTAGTGGTACTCTGTGTTTTACCGGTTCTCGAACCGCCGGTCGGTTGTGTCTTGTTCTGTGCCTTTCTATCTCCGGCATCGTACAAAATATCAAAACGTCGACGTATTGATGTGTGCTATACACGTTTTAGCTTATATTTTTGTGTGTGATAATGGAGAATTGTGAGGGAAAAAAGGTGGCGAGGTGGTGGAAGAGGGAGGACAGTGGTGGTGCGGAAAATGTAGAAAAAGAGATAAAGAAATGCCCTTGTAGAATGATAATATTACAGGATATATTGCGAATAGTGAGCAGAAAAATAGATTATTCTCGGGGCAGAGTTGTAATTATGGTAAAGGCGCTGGGAGAATATGGAGCTTGGTATATATGCTTTACACCTTTTGAGTGCTATCGTTTCCTAATTGCTTTATCAATGGAAACAGAAAATTATGCCTAAGCTAAATACATAAGATTAATTAGCTGTATTGAGAAAAGGAAGTGATTTTTTTTTTCATTTTCATGATAACTAGCAACAACAACTACTCAATTAGTTGTGTTTACGGTCGATGATGCTAGAAAATAGTGTCCACTTTCTACATTTTGACACGTGTATATAAATGAAAAAATTATGTATGTTTTACTATTTTCAGCAATTTTTTCATTATTTCCTTTATTAAAAAAACAAGATTAACATAACATTATTAAATTATTCAAACAAGGGTTAGTTGGACTTTTGATCTCTCGATTATCAATAAATTCTGATTATAGTCTTTATAATATTTAATAAACCCACACCTTAACTTTCAATTAACTTAAATATGTGTTTTTTATTCCTTTATATAAAAAATATGTGATTTTTGTTAATGTTGGATTTGATGTTGTGACATTTGACCGAACATATCTCCTAAAATATTGATATGAATATGTGAGTATGTTGGGACAAATGTTGCACAACATTCAAACCAACATTTTCTAAACAGATTTTGCTTTACTTCACGCGATGCAGTAATATTTGTGTTAATATTACTATGAGGTAAAAACAATTTGACAAGGTAAAAAGGAGCTGGTAAAAAATGAGTGAGGACTATGTCAAAAGTTGCTGCTTGTCGTGAGGATCAAGTCAAAGTTGTTGAGATTATTACTCCTTAATCTTCTCCAACCAATCCCACTAGTAGTCCACATTTCCCTTAAATTCCACAACCGATCGATGATCAATTCAAGGAATAATTTCTACTATAAATAGATAGGCTACTACAAAGTATCGATATCCAGAACCAGAAAGTAAAAATACCAAGAAAGCTCTCGGGATTTCATCTCAAAAATCTGGATCACCAATGTTGTTTGAGTGTGTTGACAACATTCTGTCCAACATTATAATTGTTGTTTAGATTCTAGATTAGTTTTGTATAGAGCGATTGTAATTAGAGGTTGTCTATGTCTACTTAGTTAGATTTTTCAGGCAGAAATCATCTGCGACTTCAATTTTTAATTCCTTTCCGTTTTATCTTGTAAATCTGTAAAGAAAGGAATTTGTATATTTGTATATAATATATATACAATGCATTTGGTCATTAACCATCATAAGTTATATATATATATATATATATATATATATATATATATATATATATATATAACTTATGAAAATTTAAAACCTTTGAGTTCTTTAAATTTTCGCTGCATTTACTCTTCAAAGTTTTCTTTTTTGTTAAAGTGTTGTTACTGGTGTCGGACGACATAATTTCCGGCATTCAGAAACATAATTGACATTCGAGTTTATTTCATTTTGTTTTTATTGTTCCATAATCCCCTTCAATTTTCATACAATATTTTGAATTATATTACTCTCGAGTATGGAGTAAAAATATGATTCAATATGATAACATGGACAATCATTCTAAAAGTGTACTTATCAATTAGTTAAAAGTGTAATGTGCATAATTTTTCTAAGGACTAAAATTAAAATTTGTCAATATCTGGATTTTATGCTAATTTTCCTTCAAACAAATAGTATTCAATTCATAGTTAAACTACTCCCTTTCGATTTATTTGTCTTACTTTTTTTTTGATATATTTTAAAAAGAGTGTTTCTTTGACAACTTTTTAGTTTCAAAACACATAATATATTTAATACGACAAGATTTAAAAGGCATTTTGATATATTATACACATTTTTATTTTAAAATTATAAAATTTAAAAATAAATTAAAATGGAAGGAGTATTTCTCTGAGAGGCATGGCGAGTTGAACGAATATCTTTAGAAATTTAACGGAAAGAACCAAACGCCTAAAGAGGAATAGAACGAAAGGGACTATTTTTCTTGTAAAATAGAAAGGTGGGCACGTTATTAGGTAAATCATGCAGCCATCTAGTGCCCTAATTAAATATTAAACTACCTAAGTGTGTTTCACGTTATTAGGTAAATCATGCAGCCATCTAGTGCCCTAATTAAATATTAAACTACCTAAGTGTGTTTCACGTTATTAGGTAAATCATGCAGACATCTTTAGAAATTCGAGTGCGGTTGGTTAACTTTGTTTCATGCTAGTAGCTTTTTTCCCTACTAAGTTTACTAGTTATGAAAAGACAATTTTCAAAGACAAACTTTTTAGAAACGTTTATAATATTTCTGAATGAGTTTATTTGATGCCCTATTTAAAAAGAGATAAACCTTTTTCTTATTAAGATTGTCTATATCAACTTTTTAAAGAACTTCTAAACACTAAGTAACAATCTATTTAATCACTTAATTCTATTTAACATCTACAAAAAACATTTTATTTCAACAAAGATTAAGACGTTAGAATGAGCATATTTTTACTTTACTAAATTTCAATAAGCCTCCTCATATATGGTCTGATTCTTTTTTATAGGACAAATACGTGGAAGTTCTTCTTTATAATGAATATTTGTGAGACTCGAACTAAAAACGTTTTGTTGCTCTAAAATTATATTAAATTGTGTGACAATCTTATTTAAAAGCATAAGTTATTATATAAAACATACTTTTGTTCGAATATGCTGGTCACATCGCTCATTACCTTAAGGTTGTGTGCTGGATATTCAAATTCTTATCACATAATATAATTAGGACCAAACTTTAGTGAGCCCGTTAATTAGAGAATTGTCTTTTTTTTACCTACTGTGATGCCATGGGTTTCACCCTCAACTTAGCTCGATCTGCTCTAAATTCTTTTGCTTCTCTAAGTTCAGCTCATCGAGCCATATTATATTTCATTTAAAATTTATTGCTTAGTTGTTGAGTCTACTCTCCAGTCTCCTCTCAGCTCCATGCTAGCCCACTTTTCAGCCTGTTGAGTTTGGTCGTCTCTAGATCTTTACATCAGGTATTAAAGAATACACTTGTCTGACATGTCTAGATAGATTTATAGTGAATCACTCCATTATTATTTAAATTTTTTGGATCGAATGCTCAATTTTTTTATATTTTATAAATACTTCTTCATTCTCAAATTCTCATTTGCCATCCCTAACAGAGTATTAGTTGCTCCATTCATTCAAATTTTATGTGGTATAGTTTAATTTGAATAATTCAAGAAATAATGAACATAGTTTATGAACAGTGAATGCTTATCGAGCATTCGACAAACTCACATCATCAATTTCAAATAGAATTTCCTTTGAAAAAGATTTTCACAAAACTTGTTGAAAATAATGTTATAATATTTTTGTTGTTATAAGAGTAATATGGGGGAGCAGACCTAATATGGTCTAAAATACTACAACCAAAGCACAGGTTCGCTATATGGTTAGCTAACCAAAACAGACTACTCACCAAAGCCCGACTTTAGAGGTCGCAAATCCAAGCGAAGGTTGATATTTGTTTATGTGATGCAGATGTTATTGAGACTCGGCAGCATTTGTTTGCATATTGTTCTTGGATCACATAAGTTAGGAATGGGCTTCAACATAGCTATCAAGAAAGAACTGGCTGTAGCAATTTGGGAAGTAATGATTTACTATACATGGAAGGTCAGGAATTGGAAGTTATTCAGGAACAGAAGTGTACATACCAATTTTGTCATAGCACAGATACAGAGAAAAAATAAACTTAGGATAGAGATCTTGTTGAAGCTATGGTTGAAACTTGTTTATGAGAGGATTGATTGCTTAGACATTGGTTCCCTTGGGGTCATCGTAAAGAGTTAGGTGAGTTTGTTAGGTTAATCAATTGAGGTTCATAGTTTCATATATTTTGAGTTATTTTTTATTCATTCTCTTGTGTCTATTTATCTATCATTTAATTCTTATTGATTTCTGTTTATCTTCGGCATTCGATATTGTATCAAGTTTAAAATTAAATTATTTTTTAAATATAAAAATGTGTTATTTTTTAAAATAAATTAGTTAGAAATAACGTCAATTGATATCAGCATTAAATGGCGGACTATTTCGGCAATCTCCTCTGGGGACCTAAGAAGTAACGCCAAAGTCAAAATACAATAAACCAAAAGAGCAATTTGCAGAAAATCGTCGTACGAACGGTGATACTGATGATGCTAGTTCTGCTTGAATATTATATGTGCTAGTGGTCCTTATGGGCGGATTGGACGGATAATGACGCTTAACGGTTGATTTAACGACTATTAATAATATACTAATTCGCTAGTCAATCGATATCTCAGTCTCGGATTAACAATTATCGGGCGGTTATCGGGTGACGTTTCAGTTAAATAGAGACAATAAAATACTGTTATTTAAAATTTTAGACTTTCAATGTTGTCAAACTTTCAATTTGATTTCCTTAGCTTTTTGCACCATTCTATTTCTGGACTTAGAAGTTTATAACTAGTATGAACTTATCGACGCCATTCATTTTTTGGACTTTTGAGATCCGCTGACCATGACTATTCCGTATATCATTTTCTGCCAAAATGTGAACTTGTTGAGTTTGAAATTGAGTGAATGGAAATTTCAAACTCAACAAGTGATGAGGAGTGACTCGTTTTTCTCTAAGCTAAGAAGTGAATTGAATACTTGATGGGGCTTTAGCTTTAGAGTTTACAATAGATATATATGAAAATTCTTAACGGGTTAACGATTTGCCCGATAAAAAAATTGAGTAATTAAGTTTCGCATCGATAAATCGTTAACTATAAAAATTTAATCATTTCTTCAACCGTTAATCCGATAACTCAATACCAATAAGCCAGTTTTGCGATTGAGTTATCGATTACAGTTCCTTATATGTGCTCTTTAGAATACCTCCAATTTAGATGAGATGAGAGCTGAAAAATAATTAGTTAGGCTGTGAACATTGCATAAGCATTGGTTCAACGGGGTAAAATATCTCGATAAGAATATTCAATATTCTATTGTGAACATTGCATAAGCATTGGTTCAACGGGGTAAAATATCTCGATAAGAATATTCAATATTCTATACACCACATTAAACTAATTACGTATTTATGAGTGGTATTATTCAATTTTAAATACTAATCCCTTCATCAGTTGTGACAGCAGGTCCCTCACCCTTTTTAAAATGTGTGCAAACTGTCGTTTAGTTGGTGTCGAACATATTCTTCTGGAATGAATTAAACTTTTGTGTCCATTTTGATCTTGAACTAAAATCTTACTAGTAATTAGTACTAATGAGTTACAGCAAAGAAATCATTGAGTAAATTTTAGAGTAATGGTAAAAAAAAACACATCTGAACTAAAAAAAAAAATTAGTTTCCTATCTGAACTATCATGTGTATGAGTTTTCTGTCTGAATTATAACTAACTATTTATCAAAACACACTATCAGTTGTTCATTTTTTCTATCTAAATGATGGTGATGGAAACAATTAGAAGTTGGATGTATTTTAATAAATAGTTTGTGATAATTCAGATAGAAAACTCACGAAAAAGTGATAGTTCAAATATAATTTTTATCATTATCTTTAAATTTTAATGTAAATTACCCAAGGCGTGTAACATGTCGGTTTCTTTGTGTAATAATGGAGAACCGGGAAAAGAAGGTTTATCGTGAGGAGTTTTAAGTAACATTACATCATATGGAAAAAGTTTTTATACAATTAAACTATCTTTATATATTACAAGTTTACAACAAGTGATATATTTTATTTTCTCATTAAAAGGTGGCGGGAGATGGTGAGAGTTGTGGTCTTGGAACTTGGAACTTGGAAATGGAAGAGTATATAAATGGATAAAGAAATGTTCTCGTGCAACAATAATATCAGGGAATATATTAATAATAAACAGTGATTTCTAAGTGGATAATTTATTTACTCCCTCCATTCACTTTTACTTGTTAACTATTTCAAAAATATATTTTTATTTTTATTTATCACTTTTGACATATCAAAATAAGATATTTTTTTATTTTATTTTTAATTTATTTACTACCAAAACTTCTTGAAATTATAAATCGATTTTAGCTAACCAATACTTTATCGTGGGATTGAATCGATCCGATTGATACACACCTCTTCGTTAATTCTCCTAATTTTAAAATATGGAGAAACATAATTGTAGGGATTTGTTGGGTTCGTAAATTAAATAGTAAGCACAACTGAAGTTTAAAATTTCTTACCCAATAACAATCCTGACATGACTTATACGACAATCATGTTGTAAGTTCAAAACATGATAAAAGAAAACGTACAAGTTTTCGTAAGGATTCAACACTAAGGTATCCACGTGATTTGTTTCCTCGATTACAAGATCTAACTCCATTGTATTTTCTATTCAAGAAAGCTAGAAAATCTTGCTTTAGGAACTGCGAAGTTATTTTCTGTTGTAACTATATAATTATGGGGTATGTGTTGTATATATAGGAGTTCAAGACAAAACCTAAACAGATATAAAATAGAAAAATCTGGGCCCATGTTAATGTTCAGTGGACCAGCCCAGCTGGTCCACTTCACACGCCCCAGTGGATGGCCAAGGTTCCAATTTTGGGCCAGTATTTTCTGGCTCAATTGCTTCCCTGTATTTGTCCGAGTACCCATATAATATATCCAACACATTTAATTAAATCCGAAATCCAATTCGACTTAATTAAAATAATTTCTATCAAATAAAAAAATCATAATTATTATAAATTAAATATCTCGATTTTCAATCGAATATTTAATACTTTCTCAATACACTCTTAGATCGAAAAAACAATCGCATATAGTGTGACCCTATAGGCCTTCACATATCGACATTAATCTAATTAAGGTTCATACGAAACTCCTAGACTGCGTCGTATGACGAACTCAATATGTAAAGTACGTTTACATGAATCCAGCAAACTTAACCTTTATGTGGAACCATAAATTCCTTTCATTCGTGACACACTCGGTTAAGCTTAAGATTTGCCAAGTGTCTATCCAAATGGCTTAATCACTTTATCTCACATTTATTAGTTGACAACTAGACCATATTCTAAATATGTCTCTTGCACTGGCCAGTGACTTTAGTCAACCTAATAACATTGTGAAGTTGAGTGCTCTCTCAAATTTCCAATCGAAGAATGAATCCTATTTTTGGCTCAACTATCACCTTGATTTACATCTTGATTCACCCAACACAAGCCGTATCTTTTCCAGAAGGAGTTTAAGCTTAGAACTTGGTCAAAGTACATCATTCTGTAAACAATGTGTGTATTGACCTCAAGTCAAAGGACTTTTATATTACACACATCGATAACATTATAGACATGTATAACAAATAGTTTATCGGCAGGGTATACCAATACTTCTCCAAAGTATCTATGTGTCCATCACTAGTAACCATTACTCGTAGCTGTGAGACATACTACATTCTCCAAGAATGTGATGCAGACCACATGTCGACTTATAACATATCACCGATATCCCATTCTCGATGATCATTAGTCGAGGCTATTTTGAGAGTTACGTTCTATCATTAATATCTCACTCTATTAATGGTAGCGTAAGCTCAAGGGATACACATATATGAATAATTGCAAACAATCAAACAATAATTCA
This sequence comes from Anisodus tanguticus, assembly GCA_034509755.1. Lineage (NCBI taxonomy): Eukaryota > Viridiplantae > Streptophyta > Magnoliopsida > Solanales > Solanaceae > Anisodus > Anisodus tanguticus. Next base: position 8,054,652 of record CM067553.1, on the reverse strand, counting down.
ATAATTACAAATGTCATAATTATTAATCTCATTAATAATACGAATATGTTTAAGTACATTTTTATCCCTATGGTAGATTATCTCTAGGACATACATACTTTCAATAATTACTCCACTTAAAGTCATCTTTGGAATTTTTTTTTCTTCAAAAGTTCTTTTCTTTTTTAACTCTCGAGTTAGTAAAAAAAAAATTGTCAGCGTCTCCATTCTGAAATGGACGAAGATGTGAAGAACATATTGAAGGAAAAATTACAACAATGTTTGGCTCCAAAAAATTTGGTGAAGTATTTTCTGTATTGTTTGGTTGTAAAATTTTCTGAATTGTTTGGCTCAAGTGAAGCATTTTTTAAACTGTTGGCTCCAAAAAAATTTAAGCACTGTGAAGATAGATGAGTTGTAAAGTGCTATTAATATCTATAAAAACTTAATGTTGAACCTTAGAACTTTATACTAGTTCTAATAATTATGTATGAAAAATTGGTTTCAATCATTGAGGTTTTTTATTAATTAATAGGGATATTGTGGTAAAATATCTATATCAATGATTGTTTTTTAACGAGCTTGAAAAGTTTAAAAGTGACAAATAAAAATGAACTGAAGGAGTATTTTAAGTCATCCGGAAGGGTTTCTTTCTTTAAAATAGGGGAGATTTGATAAATTTGATACGAAGATATTCCATTTTACTATTTTCAACATCTTTTTTGATATTTTCTTTTTCTAAATTATAACCATTAACACTACGTTAGACATCTTCCCTGAACACGTACTCCATCTCAATTTACATTATTTTAGTCTGTTTTAATGTAACAACTCAACCTTCTAGTGATATTGTTCGCTTTGGACCTAGGCCCGCACGTTTTAAAATGTGTCACTAGGGTGTAAGGTTATTTTATTTATATACTCAACATCTCTTATGTGTTTTGCCGATATGGGACACCTTTCCTAAGCAAGGGTGTCACATTTAACAAAAACAAAAAAATTATATTTAAAGTGATTTATATTTTTATTGGGATTTTACTCTTTAGAATAATATTTATAGCCTCACAAATGTCTAAAATTTGTCTTAAATTATAAGTTTAAAAAATAATCTTAAATCTAATGTCTAATAAAATAATGTCACATAAATTGAAGCCAATAAACAATTTATATTTTATTCATACTCTAGTTCCCTAAATAAAGATTAAAAAATGTTGTACATTATTGACCCTTTTTGCCTTTTAAGCTTTCTATCATTACGTTTACCTACCACTAGTGAGTTTGCCGCGCTTCGCGCTTATAAACATAAATTAGTGATTTCTTAAAATGTCATTTTTAATTCTCTATCTATAAGTTGACTGAATTATAATGCACATTACTATGTTTTGGGCTCCAACACTTTATGTAATCAGTTTCACAAAATATAATTTGAAGGAAAAAAGGTGATATTAGAACTACAACGATATATACTTAATTGATTTTGTATAGAGACCCTATAACCTACTAGTGCCACTTTTCTCTTCTAATTTAACAGACGATCAATATTTTAAGCTAATAGGGGGAAGTACAATTACACTCATAATTTTTTGTGTGAAATATACACAGTTTCGTTTATATAGGTGTATGTTCGTAGGAGAGGTAGAAAAAAGAAAAAGATTAGATAATTGTAGAGCAAATTCAGATCCAACTAGCAAGGCATATGGTCTTGGACACATAACCAAACTCTTGATGAACGCTATCAATCTTCACCTTATGATGCTCTCCTTAGCCTCCGGCTTGGGCGTGGTGAAGCAATGGGTTAGTGAGATCGACCCTGATCAGTGCAGTTATATAGTTAGAATTAGTAGTTTCTTCAACAATTCAAAAAAGAGGAGTTGCTCTTAGAGTTAAGAAGCGAGTGGAATTAACGAGTTCAATACGCTGGATAAGAAGCGTAGTATACTAAGCGATCACTAGAGCGAAGGAATGTAATAGACAACAAGAATTACAGAGCTATATACTTTGAGAACGACTGGAATACCTGGAACAAGAGAGGGTAAAAACCTTTTAAATACATATACACATGTATTGTTTAATTTGAACACGGTACATGTAGGTACACACGAAAATTCCAGTCACAACTACTTTCAGAATTAAACATCCGGCCCTATAATTTTAGTGCTCCACAAACATTTGAGATGATTTTCGCGTATTTACTAGCACAGGATGCTTGCATTGATTAAACTCATGAATGCAAAATATATAACACTCATACACACATTTAGTACTTAATGTATTCAATTTTATTTTTTACCGTAAATGTTGAATTGTTTGATTTGATATAAATATCAAATATGAGTAAGTAATTATAATTATAATTTAGTCATCCGCTTAGCCTAAATTTATTTATTAGGTCAATCAATTACATGTTGAGTTGTGGAGCCTAATTCATTTACCGACACTATGAAGACCCTACGCAGAGGGTTGGAATTAGCCTATTGGAATTAGCTGATCGTGGGGGGGTTGGCATCCGTCGGTGTAATGTTATTAGTTGAGGGTACTTTGGGAATTTTAGGCTTGTATAATGTTCGCCTAGTTTTCACTATATATAGTCTAGGGCGCCGTCTTTCTTTGTGTGGTTTTCTAAAGAGGTTTTTTGAGAGGTCTCATGAGCATAGTCGACAAAGGGAGAAAGAGATAATTGTAAACTCAAAAAAAAACTCCATTATAGTAAAATCTGCAGCGGCAAGTGGACTAGCTCTCGCATTGAGGGAGAACCACTATAAATCCGTGTGTGTTATTTGTTCTTCGTTTAATTTACTATTTTCTGATTAGGTAGGATTTTGGAGGTAAAATCCTAACAACTGGTATCAGAGCGACAAGTTGTGTTGCGATTCAAAAAACAATGGGAGGAGAAGATGGTTCGGCACACGACATCGGTAAATTCGATGGTACAAATTTTGCGTTCTGGAGAATGCAGATTGAAGATTATTTGTACGGCAGAAAGCTTCATCAACCACTGAGCCCAAAGCCAGAGGAGATGAATGATGCAGATTGAAATCTCATTGACAGACAGGTTCTAGGAGTAATCTGATTGACGTTGTCGAATAACGTTGCTCACAACATGGCGAAGGAGAAGACCACCACCAGCATGATGAATGTTATGTCCGACATGTATGAGAAACCTTTGGCTAACAACAAAGTATTTCTCATGAAGAAATTTTTTGATCTAAAGATGAAAGAATGTGTTCCTATTGCAATGCACGTGAATTAATTCAACACAATTGTTAATCAATTGTCATCGGTTGTAATCGAGTTTGACGATGAAGTGCAAGCCCTAATTTTGTTGGCGTCTCTACCGAACAGTTGGGAGCCAATGAAAGCAGCGATTAGTAATTCTGTCGTCAGTGATAAACTAAAATTCAACGATGTTAGAGATCGTATCCTTGCCGAGGAGGTTCACAGGATAGATTCTGGAGAAGCATCAACAAGTTCTGTCTTGAATGTTGAGAACAGAGGCAGAAATTATGACATAAACCACAGCCGAAATAAGGGCAAGTCAAAGTCAAGGAATGACAGAGGTCAATCCAGATCCGGGCGAACACTTGAGTGTTGGAACAGTGGGAAACCGGGTCACATCAAGAAGATTTGCAGGGCACCAAAGAAGAAGGACAACAATGGGAGTGGAATCAATGCTACCACTAGAGACATTGGCTATGCGTTGTTGTTGTCGGTTGATAACCCGATCGACTCTTAGGTTCTTGACTCAGGAGCGTCTTTCCACACCACCCTACATCATGATATAATGATGAATTACGTTGCGGGGAATCTCGACAAAGTTTATTCGGCAGATGGTGAGCCTTTAGACGTTGTTGGTACATGAGACATTAATTTGAAGATGTCAAGTGGACACGTGTAAAATATCACAAAGGTCAGACATGTGCCGAAGCTGATGCGTAACCTGATTTCAGTGGGACAACTTGATAATGAGGGACATAATGTTAACTTTGGTAATGGGTCCTGGAAGGTGACGAATGGCGCTATGGTGGTTGGTCGAGGTAAGAAAATGGGTACCCTTTATATGATGACAAGTTGTCGTGGTATGGTCGTTGTTGTTGACAACACAAAAAAGACAGAGTTGTGGCACTGCGGGCTGGGGCATATGAGCCAGAAAGGAATGAAGCTTTTAGTGACTAACAACTTAATTCTGGAGCTGAAGTCGGTAGAACATCATATGTGTGAAAGTTGCATTCTCGGAAAATAGAAACGAGTAAGTTTTTCAAATGCAGGTAGGGAATTAAAGGTCGAGAAGCTTGAATTGGTGCACACTGACGTGTGGGGACCTGCCACTGTCCCCTCACTCGGAGGATCACATTACTACGTGACCTTCATTGATGATTCAACCAGAAAGCTATGGGTCTATTTTATGAAAAATAAATCTGACGTGTTCACTGTCTTCAAAAGGTGGAAAGTCATGGTCGAAAATGAGACAAACCTCAAGTTGAGGAGCCAGAGGTCCGATAATGGTGGAGAATACATTGATGTTGACTTCAAACGGTACTGTGCCGATAATGGGATCAAGATGGTGAAGACTATTCTTGGAATGCCCCAACAAAATGGAATAGCGGAAAGGATGAATCAAACATTGAACGAGCATGCACGAAGCATGAGAATACACGGTGGACTGCCCAAGGCATTCTGGGCAGATGCAATCAATACCGCAACCTTCTTAATTAACATAAGACTGTTTGTTCCTTTGGGTTTCAGAATTCCAGAAGAGGCTTGGAGTGGAAAAAAGGTAAATCTTTCATTTCTGAAAGTGTTTGGTTGCTTATCCTATGTTCATATTGATGTTGCTGCCAGAAGTAAACTTGATCTGAAATCTAAGAACTGTTATTTTATCGGCTATGGTGACACCGAGTTCGGTTACTGATTCTGGGATGACCATAATAGGAAGATCATCTGAAGCATGGATGCCATCTTCAATGAACAAGTGTTGTACAAGGACAAGTTGCGGGAGAGTTCAGAATATAAGAACAAAGAATCAGAAATAGCTGATTTGAGAGACTTCTCGGCAGTCGAGGTACATGCAGGTACTACTGAGGCAGAGGAACAAGCGAGTGATGGTGGGGTTGATGAAAATGCTGATCTTGAAATAAATCAGCATACGCCGATCACAGAATTAAGCAGATCATCCAGGATCAGTAAGTTGGTTCACAGGTTCTCTCCGTCCCTCAACTACATTCTGCTCACTGACAGAGGGGAGCCAGAATGTTACGAAGAAATAATGCAAGTTGATGAATCGATCAAGTGGGAGCTGACAATGAAAGATGAGATGGACTAACTGTTGTCAAATAATACTTGGGAGTTAGCTAAGTTACCAGATGAGAAGAAGGCATTGCAGAACAAATGGGTCTATAAGATAAAGAAAGAACACAATGGAAGTAAGCGTCATAAAGCAAGGCTTATTGTAAAGGAATTTCAACAGAAAGAAGGCATCGACTACACGGAGATATTCTCTCCCATAGTTAAGTTGGTGACAATCAAAACTTTTCTTGGGCTGGTAAAAAGGGAAGATCTACATCTTCAACAGATGGACGTAAAAACTGCTTTCCTTCACGGTGGTTTAGATGAGGAAATCTACATGAAATAACCTGAGGGATTTGAGGTCAAATGGAAAGAGAATCTGTTATGCAAGCTTCAAAAGAGCATGTACGGACTGAAACATGCTCCAAGACAGTGGTATAAGAAGTTTGACAGCTTTTATGAAGAAAGCTGATTTCGTAAGGTGCGAAACATATCATTGTTGTTACTTCAAGAGATTTGAAGACTCCTACATGATACTGCTTCTTTATGTTGACGACATGTTGATCGTAGGAGCAGACCTACATGAGATTGATCGGCTCAAAAAAGTTGTCAGAAAAATTTACAATGAAGGATCTGGGAGCCGCAAAGCAAATCCTTGGGATGAGAATCATTAGAAGTAAGGAGGGTCTCAATCTCTCACAAGAAGAATACGTGAAGAAGGTTCTCAAGAGGTTCAACATGGATGATGACAAGCCAATCAATACTCCATTGGTTTGTCAAAGGATCAGTCGCCGATGACTTAGGACGAGATGAAGCATATGGATAAGGTGCCTTATGCCTATGCTATTGGTAGTCTTATGCATGCGATGATATGTACGAGGCCGAACATTGCACATGCAATGGGAGTTGTTAGCAGATTTATGAGCAATCCGGGAAAGCAACACTGAGAGGCTGTGAAGTGGATTTTCAGTTATCTGAAGGGCAACTCGAGTTTAGTTTTGTGTTTTCGAAAGTCAGAGACAGGATTGCAGGGATATGTTGATGCTGACAATGGAGGTGATGTCGATAGTAGAAAGAGCACATTCGGGTATATTTATACCTTCGGAGGTACTGCGATTTGCTGGATTTCAAAGTTGCAGAAGATAGTAGCTCTCTCTAGCTATGAGGCTGAGTAAGTTGCCGTGACGGAGGACATGAAGGAGATGATGTGGCTACAATCTTTTCTGCAGGAATTGGATCAGGACCGCGAGAGGAATGTGTTATACTGTGATAGCCAGAGTGCCATTCATTTGGCAAAGAACCATGTTTACCATGCTCGCACAAATCATATACAACTTCGGTACCACTTCATCCGATCAGCTTTGGAAGATGAAGTGTTAGTGCTTGAGAAGCTTCCAGGGAGTCAGAATCCAGCCGACATGCTGACGAAGGTCGTGTTGAATGATAAACTGAAGTTGTGTGCAACTTCAGTTGGACTTCTTGGATGAGAATCAGAGTCACTACTACAGATGGAAACAAATGATTGAAATTAGTCTCTAAGTGGGAGATTGTTGAGTTGTGGAGCCTAAATCATTTTGTTGATACTATGAAGACCCTACGCAGAGGGCTGGAATCAGCCGATCGTGGAGGGTTGACATCAGTCGGTGTAATTTTATTAGTGGAGGGTACTTTGAGAATTTTAGGCTTGTATAATGTTCGACCTAGTTTTCATTATATATAGTCTAGGGCGCCGTCTTTCTTTGCGTGGTTTTCTAGAGAGGTTTTTTGAGAGGTCTCTTGAGCGTAGTTGACGGTGTAGTCGACAAAGAGAGAATTGTAAACTAAAAAAAAATCATTATAGTAAAATCTGCAGCGGCAAGTGGACTAGCTCTCGCATTGAGGGTGAACCACTTTAAATCTGTGTGTGTTATTTGTTATTCGTTTAATTTACTGTTTTCTGATTAGGTAGAATTTTGGACGTAAAATCCTAACATTACATTATTTAGATGAAGTCACAACCAACGTAATTAATTTAAATTGAGTTAATCCTTGATAGTGTGACTGCGTGAGTAAAGCGAGAGCGAAATAATATGAATAGAAACATAGATAACTAAAGAAAAAACAATTGATAAAGTAAAAAAGATAAAGATTCATATTGATTCTCCCGACTCCGATGACGAGAATTTCTTAAGAGCAATGGTGAATAGTCATGTTTAGAGAAAATAACTGAAAAGGCATGTGTAATCAGGTGAAATTTAGATAGATACAATCGTGAGGGAGTGGAAAATTTATAGGATTGCTAATAGTATTGCTTCTGTGATCCTCGCTTGTTTCAGTCGTTATATATCTAAGATCATGGGTGTAAAATGGGATTAAATGAAATCTTTGAGATCTCGGACCCTGACCGTTGTATAAATAATCCTCCATTTGGATACGCTGGATCTTCCCGGATGGATTGTTCGGATTTTTGCTATCTCACATAAATGAGGTACTTTCGGTGATGATTCTTGGTTGATCCAACAAATCTTCGATTTGACTGGTGTTGACCAATTCAATAATTGACTATAACCTTCTCTACGTATTCGATCAACTAGTCTTCGCTTCCTGCGTACTTTTACCGATACACCATCTCCTAAAGAAATCATAGATTTGAAAATTTAGGAATAGAAATTGAACTTGTCATCCTAGTGAACCAACAACTAGGGAATATACTTTAATAAAGGTAACATATATAAGAACAAGGATGGCAACCACATTTTACTTATGGTCCAAATTCCAGAGTTGGCGTAGGAATTCAACCAATATTTGCCTGTGTCTCTACACCTTTTTGCTACATAAGTGGTTCTGCTGTTAGATTCCCATTTGCACTTTTGCGTCATCATTGCAATTTGCAGCAGGTGGGTGTCCCGTTGTTCTGTTTTTAGCCGCTGTTACTTTACGGTATCCATTACTATTCCAACTTAAACTTCGGCTCTGTACCTGTTTTTAGTAGGCGTTTTTTGCCATAGATTTTGAAATTTTCACTTTATTCAGAATTTATTGAGCTAAAATTGAAGATAGAGCTAAAGACTATTTAGAATAATGCTAATGTTGAAATGTATTTTTCAAATTTGAAATATAACTTCGAAAGTGAAAAGTGAGTTGAAAACATGTTATATATAATTAGGTGTATTCAAATTTAAAATACGATTTCAAGTTGGATGTCCGGCTAGTGTTTTCCCAAAGTTAAGATTGTCAAATGAACGAGTCGGTCTCAGAGCAAATCAGAATTTTATTAAGAATATTCAAAAAATATAAAAAAGTAAATACATGAAGAAATCAAGAGAATTCATCCTCTACGTAATATATGAAAGTATGTATGTCCTAGAGACAATCATTATTAGGGACAAATGTACTTGAACACATTCGTATTATTAATAAGATTAATATTTATGACGTTATTTAATTATTTGTAATTATTCATTAATGTGCATCACTTGAGCTTATGTTATCATTAATAGAGTGAGATATTGATGATAGAGCGTAACTCTAAAATAACATCGACTAATGATCATCGAGGATGAGATATCGATGATATGTTATAAGTCAACATGTGGTCTGCGTCACATTCTTAGAGAATGTAGTATGTCTCACCTGCTACTAGTAATGGTTACTAGTGATGGACACATGGATACTTTTGAAAAGTATTGATATACCTGTTGATAAACTATTTGTTATACATGTCTAAAGTGTTATCAGCGTGTGGGAGATGAAGGTCCTTTGACTTGAGATCAATACGCACCTTGTTTACAGAGTAATGTACTTTGACCCTGTCCTAAGCTTAAACTCCTTATAGGATAAGATACGGCTTGTGTTGGGTGCATTATGATGTAAACTAAGGTGGTAGTTGAGCCAAGAATATGATTCATTCCTCGATTGGATATTCGAGAGAACACTCAATTTCTTAGTGATATTAGGTCGACCAAGTCATTGGCCAATGCAAGAGACATATTTAGAATATGGTCTAGTTGTCGACTAATATGGATGAGATAAAGTGATCAAACCATTTGGATAGACACATGACAAATCCTAAGCTTGATCGAGTGTGTCGCGAATGAAATGAATTTATCATCTCACATAAATGTTATGTTTGTTGGATTCATGTAAACGTACTTCATATATTGAGTTCGTCGTACGGCGCAATCTAGGAGTTCCGTATGAACCTTAATTGGATTAGTGTTGATATATGAAGGCCTATAGGGTCACACTATGTCGATTGTCTCTTCGATCTAAGGGTGTATTGAGAAAATATTAAATATTCGATTTGGAATCGAGATATTTAAATTGATAATAACTATAGTACAATTTCTATTAGATAGAAATTATTTAATTAAATCAAAATTAGATTTTGGATGTAATGTGTTGAATATATATATGTTAAACGAAAAACGGGAAACATTGTTTGACGTAAGGCGCCGCGGCGCGCCTGCTAGGCTGAGCTGCGGCGCCGACCCGGCAGTGAGCCCAGTCAGACTGGCCCACCGCACCTCGGTTTTGGGCCAGGCTTTGAGCCCAACCCTAATTCATTTTGTGACCTAAAAATCACTATATATACAACACTAATATCTAGTTATTATACAAAGAATACCAATCCTAAAACTAATTCTAGACTTAGAGTCTAGGACGAAACTCTCTCAAACCTCTGGCAAGATTTCCTGGCTTTCTTGACATAGGAATACACCATGGCATAGTGATTGCAGTCGAAGGGACAGTTGCGTGCATTCCCTAAGTAAAGACTCCAGATAATACAACCTGTAAGTGTTCATGTTTTATGTTACAGTTTTTTATTGTCATATAATCATACCAGAAGAAATTGTTGGGGCAAGTAGAACAAAATTTTAAAACTTCTGCTGTGCCTACTTATATATTTTGAACCCAACAAAACTCTACAATAAATATACACACAAAAGATAGTTCAAACCTTGTATCTAGAAGAATAACTTTTAGCGAAGGAAGTTCTTATGAACTGCCTTGTTCCGTCTAATTAGACTGAATGTGATTGAGTCAAAAGTCATTAAATTACCACCTACAAATTATTTAGACTGAGGAGAGTTGAATCAAAATAACCTAAATAATGAATCATAACACAAACACTAATTTAGATGAGCTAAATTCTGTATGAGGGATACATGATGCACAAATTTAAATAAACACATGTCAATAAATAAGAATAATCTAACATTGAAAGGTGAAAGGTGTACCAACATTTACCACAAGAAAAATATCTACACAAAAAGTACGGGAAGTTGAATCTTTGAAGTAAGAATCTGTCCCACTCCCTACAGCTTATAATTCTTGGCTTCACGATCTCCAAATGTAACATCAAATTTTATAGGAAATCTTTTAATAACTATTTTATATCCAAAAATTCGGAGTTGTAATATTTAAAATTATGCCGCAGAAGGTCCATTAAAAGAAAAAATACCATACAATAATTTTTTATTATTTTTAAATTTAAAAATCTCCGGTTAAAGATGGAAGAATCCTATATATCCAAAAGGAATGGTAGACTGTGTTGGCCGTTTACCCATGAAAACATTAAGAAAAAAAGTGACGCTAAATTCAAAACTTGTAACAGAAAGTAGGATCTGTAGAAAATTATCGAATGGACGGTGTTAAACAAAGCCCAGCAGTGGGCTCAGCCCATTCTCGGCCAAATTAGTTACAAAACAATATTGTATATATGGTATATATATTTGGAGTATATTGTAGTGTAAAGGTTACCTTAATTAGTGTTATACACCTACCATAATTATATAGTTAGAATTATGGTAGAATAAGGATTTAGAAGTAGAATAGGAAAAGGATTTTCCTATTATGGAAATATGTAACTTGTATATATAGCTATTAAATCAATGAAAATAATCAAGGGGATTATTTCTTTCATGGTATCAAGAGACTAGGTCTAAACAAAAGTTTTCTTCTCTCAAACTTTTTGTATCCTTGGCCGAGAACCCCCCCCCCCCTTCCCTCGGGTTTTTCTCTCCAAATATCTCGTCTTCCGCTCCCAAAAACCTCTCTTAAATTTATCCTCCTTCTTTGTTCTTTCAAATATGTCTAAGAACAATTTTCACCCCTGCCCTCACAGTTTCCAATATCAAGCTCGGTGTCCCTATTGTTCTTGAGATGGAAAACGTTCAATATGCAACGTGGGCGGAGTTGTTTAAAATTCACGCTATCTCGTATCAAGTTCTTCATCACATAATTCCTCCCGCTAGACTCCTTCCCGCGGAGGATCCCGAGGTGTGGATTACACTTGATGCTACCGTTCTTCGGTGGATATACGCCACTATTTCGGTGGACCTTCTACGACGATTATGGAGCCCGATACCACGGCTATGGCTGCATGGAATAGATTGCGTGACATATTCCAAGACAACCAAGCATTCCCGTATCGTCACACTCGAGCAGAATTCTCTCTCGTTCGAATGGACGTATTTCCGAACGTTTCGCATATTGCAAGAAACTAAAGGAATTGGCGGATCAACTCCGTAACGTTGGCGCACCGAAGAACAAATAATCGTCTAGTTCTACGGTTGGTTGCCGGTCTTTCGGAGGCCTATAATGGTGTTGGCACTCTCCTTCGCCAAAGCAACCCTCTTCCCGACTTCCATCAAGCCCGCTCCATGCTTACGTTGGAAGAAGCCGGTTTGGCTAAAAAGGCGGCTACGGAGCAAGTCCGATTGTCATGATGGCATCCTCTCCTAATCCTTCGGGTTTTGTTAATAATTCGGGCCAAAACCATAATCATGGTGGCGGCAAGAATAATCGCAAGAATAATAACAAAAACCGCGGGGGCAAACGCGTGGTAATGGTGGAGGTTCCGTAGTCGCAAAACGTCGGTGGGTCCCATCCAGGGAACAGTGGCCCACCGCCCCCATGGGCCCAGCGGTGGGGCCCATGGCGCAAATGGAGCGATGGCGGTGGACCGTGGGCCGGCAGCCCATACCAAACAGCGGCAACAGAAATTCCCGGCGGCCGGTGGGGCCGGCACGGTCCGTGCCCAATGCCCGGCGGTGGCGGCCCACCGGCCGGTGGCCCGGCCAGCGGCGGTGGTAGCAATTACGGACCGTGCCCGGCTCGGCAAGGAGTTCTTGGACCCCGACCTCCGCAAGCCCATCATGCAGCACAGCCCTACTCGGACCGATATCGAGGCCGCGATGCACACGTTGGGATTGACTCAACCGGACCAAAATTGGTACATGGACACCGGGGCCACTACTCACATGACTTCCGACTCGTGTACTCTCTCATCTTATTCCAATTTGAGCACCCCTGGGGATAATTATTGGTAATGGCGATTCTATTCCAATTCTAGGGTATGGTCGAAAACGTTGTCTCCCCCCAATCCACCACTCCTCTTGAAAAATACTTTACATGCTCCTAAATTGATTAAAAATTTAGTGTACGTCCGAAAGTTCACGAATGACAATTTCTGTTTTTCGTTGAATTTGATCCTTTCGGTTTCTCTCGTGAAGGATTTCAAGACGGGGAGTCGTCTCATGAGGTGTGATAGTAGGGGGGATCTATATCCTATCATGCCCGGTTTTCGTCCATCGAGTCCGGCCTTGCCATCGGCTTTTGCGCACCATCTCTCCTTCCATGTGGCATGCTCGTCCGGGTCATCCGGGATCTTCTATTTTATCGTATTAGATAAAAATAGCTTTATTTCTTGTAAGGGTACGAGTCGTACTCCAATGTGTCAATCTTGTTCATTAGGAAAAAGTGTTAAGTTGCCATTTGTAGACTCCAATTCTCATACTTCTATGCCATTTGACATTGTTCATAGCGACTTATGGACATCTCCTGTTCTTAGTTCAATGGGTCATCGATATTATGTTCTCTTTTTAGACGATTATTCTAGATTTTTGTGGACGTTTCCAATTGCGAATAAATCACAAGTGTTTTCCGTCTTCATAAAATTTAGAGCATTCATTCGTACTCAATTCGAAAGAGAAATAAAAAATATTCAATGTGATAATGGGAAAGAGTATGACAATAGGGAGTTTCGAGAATTTTGTGCTACTCATGGGATAAATTTTCGGTTTTCATGTCCTCATACATCTTCACAAAATGGGAAAGCCGAACGCAAAATTCGTTCCATAAATAACATTGTCCGAACTCTCCTAATCCATGCCTCCATACCTCCGTATTTTTGGCATCATGCACTACAAATGGCCACTTACCTTCTGAACATAATTCCGTCTAAAGGTCTGACATATTCTTCCCCTCTCAAAATCTTATATAATAAGAACCCTTCTTATTCTCACCTTCGGATTTTTGGGTGCTTGTGTTATCCACTATTCCCATCCACAACAATTAACAAACTCCGTGCTCGGTCTACCCCGTGTGTGTTTTTGGGTTATCCGTCAAATCATCGTGGTTATAAGTGTTTTGATTTATCCTCCAAGAAAATCATAATCAATCGCCATGTCATTTTTGATGAAACTCAATTCCCGTTTACAAAAGTTCATACTCCCGAACCTAAGTTGTATAATTTTTTGGATGACCAAATATCCCCGTATATTATTCGGAATTTTTCGGACAACTCCCGTGCCCAAAATCCCCCAGCGGGCCCACTGCCCGCTGGTCCCCACGATATCATCGCCCCTCGCTGTTCCAAGATCGGAACAGTTCCGAAATTGGGCCGGTTCAGCCCACTCGGAACCGGTCCGTAAACCGAGGAGCCCGTTTTTTACCGATTTGGGCCGGCGGAGCCCACCGCCCGCCGGCCGGTCCGTCCCGAACCCGGAAAATTCCCAAAATTCACTCCATTCTTCCTCGAGTCATAGACCGGTCACTCGTAGTCAGCGGGGTATTTTTACACCTAAAAGACATTTTAACTTACATTCGGATGTCTCTAAATCCCCCTTGCCCCGCAATCCAGTGTCCGCATTAAATGACCCTAATTGGAAAATTGCTATGACTGATGAATATAATGCTCTTATTGATAATAAGACGTGGGAGTTGGTGCCCGTCCATATGGTACTAATATTATCAGGTCTATGTGGATTTTTGCTCACAAGGAGAATTCAGATGGGTCCTTTGCTCGGCATAAGGCGCGACTTGTTGGTGATGGTAAGACTCAGCAGGTTGGTATTGATTGTGGTGAGACGTTTAGTCCGGTGGTCAAACCGGCTACCATTCGTACTGTACTTAGCTTGGCTCTTTCAAAGACTTGGCCGATTCATCAGTTGGATGTCAAGAATGCGTTTCTACATGGAGATCTCAAGGAAACAGTCTATATGCATCAGCCGTTGGGTTTCAGAGATCCCAACCGCCCTCATCATCATGTCTGTTTGTTGAAGAAGTCCTTATATGGGCTTAAGCGGTCTCCACGGGCCTGGTATACACGATTTGCGGATTTTGTTTCGACTATTGGGTTCACACACAACAGCAGTCCGATAATTCTTTGTTCATCTACCGCCGTGGTTCATCATTGGCCTATATTCGTTATATGTGGATGATATCATCTTGACCGCCTCCTCCGATGCTTTGCGTCGGTCTATCATGGCCATGCTCGATTCGAATTTGCTATGAAGGACTTAGGGCCGTTGAGTTATTTTTTGGGGATTGCCGTCAAACGTCATTCGGGTGGCTTGTTTTCGTCTCAACGGAAGTATGTCGCCGAGATCATAGAGAGGGTCGGGATGTCATCCCGTAAGTCCACTTCCACACCGGTTGATGCAAACTCAAAGTCGAGTGCCGCGGCGGAGTGCACCATACGAGGACCCGACCCGTATCGCAGTCTTGCGGGGGCCCTCCAAAGATCTTACCTTTACCGGACCGGATATTACATATGCGGTTCGGCAGTGTGTTTATTCATGCATGATCCCGTAGTTGAGCACATGAATGCAATCAAACGCATCATTCGGTATATTCGGGGACACTAGACTATGGGTTGCACTTGTATCCGTCATCTACATCCACACTTGTCTCTTACACGGATGTCGATTGGGGTGGGTGTCCGGACACCGACGGTCGACTTGCCTCGTATGTTCCTTGGCAACAACTTGGTCTCATGGTCGGCAAAACGTCAAGCAACTCGTCACGCTCCGGTGCCGAGGCGAGAATATCGAGGGGTAGCGAATGTGGTCTCCGAGTCATGTTGGCTACGTAATTTGCTTTTGGAGCTTCATTGTCCCATTCGTAAGGCAACCTTGGTATATTGCGATAACATTAGTGCCATCTACCTTTCGTGTAACCCGAGTTCAACACCGGCGCACCAAGCATATCGAAATGGACATTCACTTTGTCCGTGAAAAGGTTGCAAAGGGTCAAGTTCGCGTATGCCATGTCCCGTCTCGTTATCAAATTGCGTACATCTTTACAAAGGGTCTACCGGCGGTTCTCTTTGAAGATTTTAGGGACGATCTCGGCGTTCGAAAACCGCCCGCTATGATCGCGTGGGGGTGTGTTAAACAAAGCCCAAGAAAGTGGGCTCACCCATTCTCGGCCAAATTAGTTACAAAACAATATTGTATATATGGTATATATATTTGGAGTATATTGTAGTGTAAAGGTTACCTTAATTAGTGTTATACACCTACCATAATTATATAGTTAGAATTATGGTAGAATAAGGATTTAGAAGTAGAATAGGAAAAGGATTTTCCTATTATGGAAATATGTAACTTGTATATATAGCTATTAAATCAATGAAAATAATCAAGGGGATTATTTCTTTCAGACGGAGATGATGCTAAGTTTGTCTTTACATTGCAGATACTTCTGCACTATGCGCTCTGCAAAAACCTCCAAATTTGATAAATTAGATGTAATTAAAAACATCAGCTTTCTTTAACGTTTTTAAGCGTTAATCCAACAGGGACAAAATCTCGGGAAAAAAATTCCTAGGATTGGTATTAAACTATTAATTAAATGATGTAACTAATCCATGTCCCGTACCTTTTTTTGTCACGAGTGTGACAGCAAGCCCCTCTCTAAGGGAAAGGTAAAAAAATACTCCTTTACTTTGAAAAAAAAAGGCTAAAAATATCCTTAATTACGAATTTGGATCAAAAGTATCCCTTCCATCATTAAAGTTTTCAAATATAGTCATTTCTTAATGAAAATTCTCAAATTCCAAAAATAAACTTATTTCAATTTTTAAACCGGCTCCATTATTTAAACCGATTCAACTAAATAATATTTCTCTTCGACAACATTAGAGAGAGAAAAGAGGGTTCCCATCTTTCTAGTTAGCATTAATTGCACCCATCTTGTGCTATCCTATTAGATCGGTTCTAGGGTGATTCATGATTTTTCTTACCTATTTGTTAACTACAATAATGTTTGTAGGGTAGAATCACTCATAAGAAACAAGAAAAGGGTGAAACCATTCACATTATAATTTGTTACGTAGTTAAACCCTGAAATTTAGTTTACAATGAATGCAACTTTATAGAATTTATTAAAGAAGAAACTAATTTAAAGTCTATCAGCTCCTAGTACATTTAGCTTCTTGTAAAGTCCAACTTAACTACTAAAGTCTACCAGCTAAACTATGAGAGATATCATCACCAAACTATCATCAAGCCTATCATGATGTATGAAGCTTCTGTAATCAATTCTTCAAAGACTCAAGCTTATTCAGTTGGGCCGGTTTAAATAATGGAGAGATTTTAAAAATTGAAATCGGGTTATTTGGGGGATTTGAGAATTTTCGTTAAGAGGGGTATATTGAAAAACTTTAATGACGGAAGGGATATTTTTGACCAAATTAATAACGGAGAATATTTTTAGCCCTTTTCCGAAAGTAGAGGGATATTTTACCCCTTTTCCTAGTGTGCAAATTCTCATCATATCAATACTTGGATTTTGATTTGATTTGTTATACACTTAACTTATCAACTTTACATTCACAAAAAAAAAGTGTTTTGCTACGGAAGTGGTAACAATTAAACTACATCTTTACTTGTTGACACATTCTTGAATGAAAAGAAACTACTAGGTCCATCATATAGATAATATATTGCTATTAAGTCACGCCAGAGATTGAGCTAGATCATTAATTATGAGTTCAGACGAACTTAATGGCATTTGTTTTATTTCGTATTTTTATATATATTTTTTAAAAAATATGTGTAAATATTTAATTGCGAACTCAAGAAACTTTAAATTCTTACTCTCCCCTATTAATTCGGCAGTTCATTACATGCTTGTTCTTTTCTTCATAATAATCTAATGAGGTTTTACGGATAGGATGACTAATGGTCTTTTATATTTCATCATGATTGATCAATGTTTGTTCAAAATCACATTAGACGTTAATGTTTTGTTAGCTTGACCCCACAATTGGGAAATTTGCATGAATGTTCTTATTTTGGAGTGGTCTTTAATTTTTGTCCTCAAATTAAAAAATAATAATTTTTCCCTTAGTTTAAAATTGCTAGATTTCGGGTACGAACCCTCGCTCGGTTAAAAAATTTTAAAAAAATTGCAAGACAGAGTTTGCCTTAAGGTAGCAAACTCTACCTTAAGGCAGACAAAGTTTGCATGCAAATTCTACCTTGCGATTTTTTTTTTGACTAAGCAACGATTTGAATCCGGAACCTCGAGGTATTTTTAAGTAAAGGATAAAAATTAAAGATTTCAAATTTGAGGGGCAAAAATTAAAGACAAGTGACTTTGAAGAACAATCGCGTGCAAAAAAAAAAAACCACAATTACATCAGAATATAGGGGTGTTTCTCACCTTTTGAATGAGTGACCATGCCATCTTGATGTTAACTCTAATCTCAAAATAAATTAGAACACTTTCTAAACTTGACTGAGCACAATACATTTAATTGCATGGTTTTCCCTTCAAATGGGCTGGTGTTTAATTTTTGGTCTTCAAATTTAAATTTATGCTTAGCGGCGGGACATAAATTTTTTAAAAATGCGAGCATAACTTAAGAGATATTATGATGCAAAAATATTATACGAAAAAGTTATTTGCATTGGGGGACAAAAATTAAAGACCCGCACAAAACAGGGTCAAAAGTGCAAATGACCCAACATAATATTAGTGTTACCATACCATATACACATGATCATTTTAAGTGTACCCTTAAAAGATAAGTGGTCATCTTGAGCTCTATTCTTTTTTCCGATAACTCCTATTAAAACAGTACGTCTTCATGAAATAAGAACGAAAGTGCTTATTTTTTAAACATGAAGAGTCATTAGTCCTATCATGTATTAGAACATCTTTAGAGTACCTTTAACATAATAAATCATTTTGGACTTTTTCTCCAAACCATAATCATGTTAACTTTTTAAAAGAAGGCCTTCAAATACACGTTTTGGTTGACATGTCCATCAACAATTATCCCTCTTAAATGACTACGGTGGACATGTGGACCAACATAGGCTTGATAGCAAACAAATAAAGAAATTTAAATTTGATACAAGCGGGATGGATTCAGCTATGATTCATTATTGAGTTCATCTTAACTTACTTTATTACAACACAATTAACTTTTGGACAGAATTAGATAATGACCTATTATTCAACCCGTTTTGATCCGTTCAAATTCAGATTAAGTCGAACATTTACCACCCCTAGACCAACAAGTGAGGATGACATTCACAACAAGCGCCCCCCCCCCCCCCCCCCCCCCACACACACACACAAACCTTGCTATTTTGGGCTAATCTTAGATTGATAAGCTTATTGGGCCATTCTCTCTGCCGGCAACCCAAATGAACCAATAAAGGAAGAAGCACAAGCTGGACCCAAAATCAACTCACACTGGCACTGAGTACAGTCCCATACAAAGTTCTTTATAATCAAAGATGGGCCCTTTACTAATCCAAGTAGCTTCATGGGTCCCTTAATTTTTCTAAATTTATTACTCCCTCCTTCCCAAATTAAGTATTATTTTAACAAAAAGCACACTCATTAAGAAATTAATAAATGTCATGTAGAGTTTACTAAACTAAACATATTTATTACATATTTTTTGAGAATCCAGCAATATTAAATAAAATTATTTCTTTAATGTTAAGGGTATAGTTAGAAACACTTATAAATTTTTATCTTGAATTTTTAGGATGACACTTATTTTGGAATAACTTTTTTAAAACAATCAGAAAAAGAATAAATCACGTTAGTGGTGTTGGTAAGAGATGTGGTTTAGAAAATGAGATTGTGGAACACATGCTTTCTAAATGTCGTGATTCTCAAATAATTTGAAAAATGAGTCATATTAACCGGAATGATTTTGACAATATTACTGAATTCTCTTTGTTATGGAATGATAAGACCAGTAGGGAAAAAATGCTTTAATTTTGCTAGTGTTTTGAGTTTGATGGTAATGATCATAATGTGACATATATGAAAGTCTAGAGATGCTTGATATTTTAATAATGAATTGACTGATCCTCCCATGTAGTGGCAAAAACTTTATTTGAGTATAATAAATTCTTTGAAATAGTGATTAATGATCCTTCGAATGGTACCGTACAAGAGAATCATGAACATTAATTAATTGTGTCCGGAAATGGAATTTATTTATTTGTTGATGCATAAGTTGAATCGAAGAAGGCAACCATTAGTATGATTGTTATGAATAGCAAAGATGTTTTGCTTCATGCCTATAATTTCGTGATCCTTTGTTGGGAGGTCTATAATTGCTGAGGCATTTGCATTAGACAAGTGATGGAAAAAGCGACATAATATGAATGGAGAAAATTTTATATCTTTTATGGTGCGAAAGGAGTAGTAGGCAACGGTGACACTATATTGGGACGAGAGAGTACATTTCAGACTGGACAAAGGTCCACTAAGAGCAAATCCCAACAAAAAAGAAAAAACTAGTAATGTGAATCAAGGGATCAGGCGCTTTAAGATGAGTTGACCCGACTTTAATAAAAGACTTGAATATTCCCATATGAAATTATAAGTGCGGAGAAAAGATTTGAATGACACAAAAGATTGATTCCTTGTTTGTCTTCTTCTTTCATATTTTAGATGATGATTTTTTTATTTTTAATGAGCCTTCGCATTTGGGTTTTACAAGTCTTTCGGCTCTTTGCAAATATTTTAAAATAGATGGTTTAAAGAAGGTGAATGAATAACTTCAAAAAGATTACACGCGTCATTTCTATTAGCGAATATTCTCTGAATATTCACCGTATATTTTGTAATTATGATAGATGTATATTTAAGATAACTTAGAATTCTTATTGTATTATGAATCAACCATTTAAGGTAAGTTATGATTCATATTGTATTAGGAATCAACCTCTGTACAACTATATATATTGTGAATAATGAAAGGAATCCCAGATTATTCTATCAAACAATTCAATTATTAAATGATTCATATGGAACTTTTAAAAGTTCGAATAATCTAATCCTGCATATACAAAGAGAAAAATATGGCATGCATGACATACAACAACACATACCAGACCAGTGTAATTTCATGACATAATTAGTTGTATTTCTCAATAAACTTCCATATGTCCATTTAGATTTTTTCGAATATACAGTATAAAAAATGACTCTTTGTGTATTGTTTATGTGTTCCTAGAAAAAATCTAGCTTCCGTACTAAAGTCATTAAAATATATTTGACCACTGTCATGAATTCATCTGAGTTAATTAAATGAATGATTCATCGACATACACATTAGTACATTAGATATAATTTATGTACATGAATGCCTTACACGTTAATTAAATTACGTTAAAATAATTGTATTTCGAATTATACAAACGTAAAGAGAGCTAGCAAGATGAAGATATCATAACTCTGTATTGGAAACATTACATACGTAAGCATTAGTTTTAGTTCGTTTGATATAAAGATGGAAACTGTACAAAATCCGTTCATTTACCATTGAGATTGAAGTGTTACCACATTGGTATCTAAGAAGGAAAAAAAACTACCATAGTCCATAAGGTGTATTAGATTGATTGTGTCGACTATTTGGGCAACGCCAGACTATGCAAATTGTGGCCATGCTTGTTACAAAAAAACTTTTTCTTCTGGCAAAGTATAATTAAATTTTGTTTATTAAAAAGTTACTTAGTGAGTTGTTGTGATATTTAGTAAATTGAATGATTTTTTTCGTTACACAAGAGAGTTTAGTGAATTTCTGTAATACTTGGACAAAATAGAATGATTTTTTAATTAGAAAAATAATTTAGTGAACTTGGTGCAATAATAATAAAGTTAAGTGACCATTCACGAAATTACCCCTTATACTATAGTACTCTCTTGGTTTTAGTTTGTGTCTTCTTTAGTCTTTTAAAAAAATACCACTTTTTATATATTTAGTATTTCAAAAATTTCACAAGACATGTATACATTACAAAATTCAAAAAATATTTTGCTATAACATCTATATATTTCATTAAAGCGCATCTCATTCATACGAAGGTATATAAAAATAAAATGGAGGAAATTAAATATGCATTTTTTTCGACAATTATATATAAGCAGTCCAGTCTATACGATTATTAACAAAATAAATGGAGCGACTGAAGCAAAGGGGGCCCTACAAATCTCCGAGTCTCCCAATCTCCACACCACCCAAAGGAATAAATCAAAAAGGAAAAGAGAAGGTCAAATCATATTCGATTGTATAAACTTATAAATTAAGGCTGCTTATATTAAACTGTTGTGTCATAAAGTATTTAAAAAAGTGAAGTTGAATCAGTTACGCCAGTTCATTAGATGCTAGGGTCTATATATGATTATTTGAATGAAGATATACATTCAAATCTCTTTATAACAATATTATTTATTTTGATACTTTTTATTACTACAACATAATATTATTTAAAAAATATATAATATAATATAATATGAAAGATCGAAAATAAAAAATATGATTGTTATAATTAAGTATTGTTATATAAGAGGATGATGTTCTATAGAAGTTTGACGATAAAAAAAAGATTTTGAAGACAAAGTGAACCAGTCAAACACTCATGTTTCAGGGTCCAAGCCACTTGGCTCTATAGTGGCGAGTCTGCTTCAGGGCTGTCCATGGGGTCGGGTTCGGGGTCGGGCGGGTCTCGGCGGGACGGGAGCCGGCGAGATTGGGAAAGGATCGGGACCCGTCCTCTGGCGGGATCGGCGGGTCGGGACTGGTGGGACATGCCGATGTCCCATCCCGTCCCACATTCCGCCGGAAAAGGGGATCGGTGTTGGCGGGGTCATGTCTGGTCCGAGATTTCAGTTTTTTTAGACACTTAATTTCAAAAAAATTGTGAATATAAACACTTAAATAATTGAACAAGATAGTGTAATAAAAATATCTCAATGTTGTTTTTATGCCTCTTATATTATTTAATAGAAATATGATTTTTTGTAATAAAATTTCAAAATAGCAACTTTGTGGTGTTGTTCAAAAGTTGCAAATCACATAGTAAATTTGTAATTAAAAAATTACATAGTTAAAAACACATTTTCTAATTTCTTCACAACGACTAGTTTTGCAAAGGGAATGGGGGATTGGATCGGAACGGGGTCGGGGCGGGATGGGTCGGGGTGGGTCGAAGCGGGACAAGCCCAGGTCCCGTCCCGGTTTAGAATCCCAACACCGTAATTTTTTTAGGGGGATCGGGGCGGGGTCGGAAACGGGTCGGTACCGGGCCGACCCGGCCCACCGGACAACCTTAGTCTGCTTACACTAAACTTATTTCTCAAACAGAATTATTGTTTGTCCCATTGTGGCCTTTTATCATTGTACTTATTTTAGTTGCTTAAAAATGATTATTCAGACTAATTAGTCATGCAAGAAAAAGAAGAAAAAAAATATTAAACTCAAGATTTCTCAGATACTGGTATCTAAAATTTTATCCAATTAGAAAGGTATTGGCTTTGTGGCCCATTTAAAAAGAATTTGGTTTGGGTATTGGCTTTGTGGCCCATTTAAAAAGAATTTGGTTTGTTTAATGAAATAGTGATTTTAGATGTTCCACTTTAAACTGATAGAATAATTATATTAAATGTTGTATTTATTATAATTATTTAGTAATTAGTGTAATTGATAGTAAAATTAATTGTATATGGTAAGTAAATTAGATAGCATGATTTGTGCTTAAGTCTAGCCTAAATTATCGTTGTATTTGTAATATATTACCCACACTTTTGGAAGATAATAATTGAGGAAAATAAACTAATTATTCCTACATTCTTACATGGTATCAGAAGATTAAAGAAAAGATCCTACCCTAAATAATTTTCTCTCCAAATTTCGGCCATCCCTCACCTTTCCTCCACCACCGGCCGACCACCACCTTTCTGCATATTTGTATTTTTCCCATTATTGTTCTTCATTTTTCGGTCAACAATGTCTGACTCCAAATCCACATTCCATCTCGCCCTTATCATTTCTAACATCAAAACACATATTTTCATCACTCTTGAGATGGAAAATGTCCACTATGCAACTTGGGCAGAGCTTTTTAAGATATGTTGCCGTTCCCAGCGGGTTATTCATCACATAATCCCGCCGGCGACTGACAAAGGAAATGAGTTAAAAACCGATGATGAAAAAGAACTTTGGGAAACTCTTGATGCCACCGTTCTTTCATGGATTTATGCAACTATCTCTAGTGATTTGTTGCATACAATAATGGAACCCGATTCTACAACAATGGAGGCTTGGAATCGTTTGCGGGATATTTTTCAAGACAACAAAAATTCTCGAGCCGTAACGTTGGAGCAAGAATTCTCCACCACGAATATGGCGGACTTTCCGAATGCATCGGCATATTGTCAACGCCTCAAAGTCTTGTCGGATCAACTCAAAATTTTGGTTCGCCAGTTACCAACAATCGACTGGTTCTCCAATTGGTTGTCGGTCTTACCGACGCGTATAGTGGCGTGGGTACACTTATCCGACAAAGCAATCCTCTACCAATTTTTTATCAAGCCCGTTCAATGCTTATTCTTGAAGAGACGGGTTTCGCCAGAAAGACCGCCACCGTTTCAAACTCTGCCATGATAACAAATGACACTACCACCAACTTTGAGCCTATACAACAAAATCAGGGACAAAAAGGATGGAACTGTGGTAAAAATTGGAGTGAAAATAACCAAAATGGCAAAAATAGCTGCAACCAAAATTCCGGTGGTGGAAGTGGTGGCGGAAATGGCGGCAGGAACAGCGGCACCGACGGTCAGCAGTGGCATCCCCGGCCACAGTGGGGTGGCGGCCCAAACCAGTGGGCCTGGCAGTGGCCTTGGGCTGTGCCACCTTGCCCTTACCTGTCGGGTAACTGGGCCAGGCCCAGTCCAAGGCCTACTGGCCAGGGCACGGGTAACCGGCAGCCCAGTTTTGAGCCAAACAACTTTGGGCCGCGTAACAGTGCAACCAGCAATTCCAGCAGCTTTGGGCCACTGCCGAACCAATGGCAGGAGGCCCATTCGGCAGTGGCAAGCCCAACGGATATTGAGTCCGCCATGCACACCCTTGGACTTAATCCGGCCGATGCAAATTGGTATATGGACTCTGGAGCGATGTCACATATGACATCCTCCCAAGGTAATCTCTCGTCCTATTTTAATTTGAGAAAAAATAATGGTATAATTGTCGAAAATGACCATTATATTCCAATTCGAGGTTATGGTTACACTAAATTGTCACCACCAAACCCAACATTAATTTTATAGAATGTCCTTCATGCTCCACAATTAATCAAAAACTTGGTGTATGTTAGAAAATTTACTACTGATAATTGGGTGTCTGTTGTTTTTTACCCTTTTGGATTTTCCGTGAAGGATTTTCATACGAGGACGCTTCTCATGAGATGTGATAGTCAAGGGGAGCTCTATCCAATTACATCACCCCACCAACGAACCAAGTTACCTTCCAGTTTTATGATTTTACACCCTCGTTATCCCATGATCGTTTGGGTCATCCAGGGGCACATGTTTTAGCCTCTCTCAAACAAAATAATTTTATTTCATGTACTCAAACACGTAATTCTAATATGTGTCGTTCATGTCCACTTGGGAAACATGTTCAATTGCCATTTGTTTAATCTAATTCGTGCACACTTATGCCATTTGATATTATTCATTGTGATATTTGGATATCACCCGTTTTGAGATCTTCGGGCCATATATATTATTTGTTATTGCTAGATGACGACTCTAATTTTTTGTGGACATTTCCATTGTCATAAAAATCACAAGTCTTTTCCACATTTCTCATTTTTAGAGCATTCATTTGGAAACAAATTGAACACGATGTTAAAAATATTCAATGTGATAATGATAGGGAGTTTGATAATAGGCATTTTTGGGATTTTTGCAATTCAAATGGTTTAAATTTCCGCCTTTCATGCTCACACACATCCTCTCAAAATGGGAAGGTGGAACGAAAAATCCAAACCATCAATAACATTATTAGAACATCCCTTGCCCATGCCACACTACCTCCATCATTTTGGCATAATGCACTATAAATGACTACGTATTTATTGAACATACTAGCCCATAAAAATTTGTCATATCAAGCCCCATTAAAAATCATATACTTACAGGACCCATCTTATTCTCACTTACGGGTATTTGGATGTTTATGCTATTCTTTTTTTCCATCCACCACCATCAACAAACTACAAACCCGGTCTACTTCTTACATTTTTTGGGTTATCCTTCCAATCATCGAGATTATAAATGTTACGACCTCTCCTCCAATAAAATCATTGTGAGTCGTCACGTCCTCTTCGATGAAACCACTTTCCCATTTGCAAAATTTCATGTGTCCGGACCACCTACCTATGATTTTCTAGATGATGGCATATCCCCGTATTTGACACACCAATTATTGGGCCCTACAACCACTGTTTCGGCCAGCCCAAATTATTTGGGTGACTTGGCCCCAGAAACAATGGCCCAAAACCACCCCATAGCCACTGTTTTGACTGACCTAGTGCACCCAAATAATTTGGGCTCCAAAGCAGTGGCCCATTCTCGAGAAATTACTGACCAACGAACTGGGCCAGTTTTACTAACACTGGGCCCAGTCTTCCGTGTCCCACACCTGGCCCCACTTCCAGCCTCGCGGCCCGTCACCCATAGTTAACACGACATTGTCAAACTCAACACCAAATATAGCCTACTTACTCACGTCCCAAAATCATCATTGCCTCGTAATCCCATGGCTGCCCTTAATGACCCGAATTGGAAATTGGCCATGGACGATGAATTTAATGCTCTTATTAAAAATAAGATGTGGTAATTGGTACCTCATCCCCCTAATGCTAATATAATTCGGTCTATGTGAATTTTCAGTCACAAAGAAAAATATGATGGTGCTTTTGAGCGGCATAAATACCGTCTTGTAGGTGATGGGAAGACACAACAGGTTGGTGTGGATTGCGGTGAGATGTACAGTCCGGTGGTTAAATCGGCAAGTATCAGAATGGTCCTTAGTTTGGCTCTATCAAAGGCATGGCCACTTCATCAGTTAGATGTCAAAAATGTCTTTCTTTATGGACAACTACATGAAACTATTTACATATACCAGCCTTTAGGCTACAAGGACTCTAAATATCCCAATCATGTGTGCCTGCTCAATAAATCATTATACGGGTTAAAATAATCCCCATGGCATGGTACAAGAGGTTTGCCGATTTTGTCTCACATATTGGTTTTTCCAACAGCCGTTCCAATCACTCACTGTTTATCTACCGTCAGGGTAATAATATTGCTTATCTGCTTTTATAGGTGGATGATATTATACTAACTGCCTTATCAGATGCACTTCGCAAGTCCATCATGTCACAACTTGGTTCTGAATTTGCAATGAAAGATCTAGGGCCACTACACTACTTTCTAGGTATAGTTGTGACACGTCATGCAGGTGGTTTCTTTCTATCCCAAAAGAAGTATGCAGCTGAGATTGTTGAACGTGCTAGCATGTCCTCCTGCAAACCTTCGGCAACTCCAGTGGATACTAAATCCAAATTGAGTGCATTATTTGGCAAACCGTTTGCTGATCCGACACTCTACCGTAGATTGACAGGGGCCCTGCAGTATTTGACATTCACCAGGCCGGATATTTCTTATGTTGTGCAACACGTGTGCCTTTTCATGCATAATCCAATGGATGGTCATATGCATGCTCTCAAATGGATTGTGCGGTACATTCAGGGCACTCTCGAGTATGGCCTACATCTATATCCATCATCGACATCCCCACTTGTCGTTTATACAGATGTCGACTAGGGAGGGTGTCCGGACATCAGACGCTCCACGTCTGGTTATAGTGTATTTCTTGGTGATAACTTGGTATCTTGGTCCTCGAAAAGGCAATCAACCTTATTCAGATTCAGTGCCGAAGCAGAATACCGAAGTGTTGCCAATGTTGTGTCTGAATCATGTTGGCTTCGAAATCTTCTCCTCGAACTCCACTGCCCAATTCCGAAGGCCACATTAGTATATTGTGATAATGTTAGTGCCATCTACCTCTCTGGGAATCCGGTCAATCACCAACGCACTAAACATATTGAGCTGGATATCCACTTTGTTCGTGAAAAGGTCTCACGCAGACAAGTGCGTGTGTTACATGTCCCGTCACGCTATCAGATTGCAAATATTTTTACTAAAGGTCTTCCACTGATTCTATTTGAAGATTTTCGGGACAGTCTCAACATACATCTACCTCTCGCTTCGACTGCGGGGGAGTGATAGAATAATTATATTAAATGTTGTATTTATTATAATTATTTAGTAATTAGTGTAATTGATAGTAGAATCAATTGTATATGATAGGTAGATTAGATATCATGATTTGTGCTTAAGTCTAACCTAAATTATGGTTATATTTATAGTATATTACCCACACTTTTGAAAGAAAATAATTGAAAAAAATAAACTATTTATTCCTAAATTCTTACATAAACGAACATTTATATGGTGGATTTTTACCTTTTTATCGACTTTGACAAGTGTAGAGGCCAAAGTAAATGGATCAGCAGCAAGTTGCCCATTTTAGTGGAGTATTAAAAATTGATATCTGCATGTCATGTGGGAATCCAACTGAGATCATGTGATAATAAGTAGTTCTTTTTTAAATTGATTTTTTTAAAAGCAAGACATTTAAATTGGATAAATATAAATACATTCAAGAAATATATTGTAAACATACTAGAAAACGGACAATTGAACTTCCCATTCACTTAAACAATATCTTGTGTTTCTCTACAGCATATGATATATCATATCAGAGTTAAACTTTAATAACTTGTTTTTATCTAGTTTAATTATTGTCCATTCTGCCGAATGGGCGATTTTGTCTATTAATTTTCTCACAGTAATTCATATATTTCTGTAGCAGCAATATACTTGAGTGCAGGCCGCATTGTATGGTGGCCCCTTGAATTATAAGTTCTTGGTCAGACTTACTAATTAAATGCTACTCCCTAATTTAGCACTCTTTTTGACTATATTCATTTCATCAATAAAGATATGTAGGAAAAAGTATTTTACATTCCAGAAGTTCAAATGATGTCTTGCAGATAAGTGCAAATAATTCCATGCTATTCAACAACAGAAATTGAAGCCTTTTTCGCATCCCTTCTCAGACGGCTTATTGAAGTTCAAATGAGCTCTTATTTTAGGTAGATTTTATATTTATATATTAATTATGTCTTTTATTTTAGGTAGAATTATATTTTTTATTATAATTAAATTGATTAATTACCTAGTTTAGATATTCTTGTACTACTATATATATTGTACATTATTGATGAATACAATCAAGGAACATGTTCCTTTATGGTATCAGAGACATGCTCATCCCAATTCTTTGTTCACGGATGTTGGGCCCCCAAATTATATTATCTACGCTCCAATTAACAAGGTCTGGGCGTGAGGGGGAGTGCTAAGAGCCCCACATCGGATATGGAATGGGAACATGGACAATTCTCACCCTACAAGCTAGCTTTTGGGGTTGAGTTAGGCCAAAGATCCATTCTTTACATGGTATCAGTAGCCTAACCCTACACAAAAATACCCACCACGCCGCCGACCCCATCTCGGCCACCGCCACCCCCCACGACGGAACCCTAATTTTTTCGGCCACTCCCTCTCCCTTCTCTTCCTAAGTTTCATCCTCCATGACTGACAAAATCAAATTCCATCAAGCACTTGCAGTCAACAACATTAAAAATTTCATCCATGTGACTCTTGAGATGGAAAAGGGTCAATGCTCCTCATGGGCGTAAGTCTTCAAAATCCATTATCGTGTCTACGAAGTTATCGACCACATCATCCCTCCTAAATCAAAGTCCATAGACCCACCCTCGACTTTGACTTCTGATGATGCACTTTGGTCTTGTTTGAATGCCGTTGTCCTCCAGTGGATATACGACACGATCTCTAATGATCTGTTGCACACAATCATTGAGACCGATGCCACTGCCCGGAAACGTTTGGAACGTATTTTTCACGATAATAAAACTCAACGTGCGTTATACCTTGAAAATCAGTTCAAGGACGCTCATCATGATGATTTTCCAAACGTATCTGCATATTGTCAAGAACTCAAGATATTTGCCGACCAACTCTCCAACGTTGGCGCATCAGTCACTAATCAGTGATTGGTCATGCAACTTATTGCAGGCTTGAACGAATCCTATGACGACGTTGCTACAATCTTTCAGCAATGCACGTTGTTACCATCGTTTTATGAGGCCCGTTCGAAGTTAACTCTTGAGGAAACCCAGAAAATCAAACGCAGCACCACTCAGGCCGGCATTGTAAACGATGCCCTCACCACCACCGTCGGGCCCTCCGCCGGCGGCAGGGCCTCCAATTCCGGTAGCCAGTACCACCGACCCGAGGACCCGCAGCAGCCCAGATCGACCCGCAACAACCGTCGAGCGGCAGTCTGAAAAGGGTCGCGGCAGACAGAATCCCGGCAGCAACGACGGTGGGAAGGGACAGTCCCCGCTGACAGAAAACAACCAGCAGTGACCGCGGTAGTGGCAGCAGCCTCCGCCATAGGCTGCCTAACCCGCAGTGGGCCGCGTGGGCCCTTCGTCATGTGCCTCTCCTTATTGCCCGTATCCGACATCCTCATAGACTCCACCTCTAACCCGACAGGCCCAACTTGACATACTCGGCGCACGTCCACAATACGCCTACAAAGCAAAGGCCCCGCCCTCAACTTTTGCACCAATTGACATTGAGACAACTATGAACACAATGTTACTCAACGCTCTTGACAAAAATTGGTATATGGACACAGACACTACATCTCACATGACAACATCATAAGGTACTCTCTCGTCTTATTCCAATATGAGTAATTTAAATCGGAATATTATTTTTGGTAGTGGACAAGGCATTCCTATTCGTGGTTTTGGTCATTCATCCTTATCCCCACCACATCCACCACTAATTTAAAAAAATGTCCTTCATGCCCCCTAAACTCATTAAAAATCTAATCTATGTGCGACGTTTCACAACTGATAATAATATTTCCCTTGACTTTGATCCTTTTGGTTTTTCTATGAAGGATTTTACGACACGAAAATGAATAATGAGATGTGACAGCACCGAAGATCTCTACCCTATCTCAAATGTCGTTAACAAACCAGCCTCAGTTCTATCAACCTTTGCTGCTCTTTCGTCTTCCTTATGGCATCCTAGATTAGGACATCCAGGAGATTCTGTTTTACGCTCCCTTAAGAATAATAATTTTATTCAATGCAACCGTATTTCTAAGACTCCTATATGTGAATCCTGTGTTTTTGGAGAACATGTTAAATTACCATTTTATGCATCCACAAATTATACTTTAATGCCTTTCGATATAATACATAGTGATTTGTGGACTTCCCATGTTTTAAGTATGACTGACCATCGATATTATGTGTTGTTTTTTTATGATTATTTCAATTTTCTATGGACTTTTTCAATTGGTAATAAATCTCAGATCTACCACATTTTTTTCTCATTTAGTGCTTTCTTAAAAATACAATTTGAAAAGAGCATTAAATGTTTTCAATGTGACAATGACATAGAATTCGATAATAATCAATTCAAACAGTTTTACTCCAAAAAATGGTCTTACCTTTTATTTTTCCTTCTCTCACACCTCCTCCCAAAATGGTAAAGCCGAACGAAAAATCCGAACCATAAACAACCTAATTCATGCCCTACTTGCCCACGACTCAATTCCCCTCTCAATTATAGAATTACGCACTCTCCATGGCCATCTATCTCCTCAACATAATCCCAAACAAGTCTCTAGCTCTAAGGTTGCCTACTCAAGTTTTGTTTCGTAGGAACCCCTCCTACAAACACTTGCGTATTTTCGAATGTCTCTGCTATCCTCTCCATCCGGCCACTCACAAACTCCAACCTCGGTCTTCTTTATGTGTGTTTCTAGGTTACCCCACCAATCATCGTGGTTACTTTTGCTATGACTTATCAAGCCATAAAATAATTATTTCA
The DNA here is from genome assembly GCA_034509755.1 of Anisodus tanguticus. Classification (NCBI taxonomy): domain Eukaryota; kingdom Viridiplantae; phylum Streptophyta; class Magnoliopsida; order Solanales; family Solanaceae; genus Anisodus; species Anisodus tanguticus. Next base: position 8,022,951 of record CM067553.1, on the reverse strand, counting down.
GGCCATGTTCTATTTGATGAGTCTCAATTCCCTTTTGTCTCACTAAACTCGCCACCTCGGCATTCCTATGACTTCTTAAATGATGGCTTGAACCCCCTTCTAATTGATCATTTACATAATTCGACGTCCCAGTCCCCGGCACTCGAACACACAACGGTCAGTTCGGGACACGCTGCCCACCCGGTTCCACTGACGGTCGCTCGAAACAGCCCGTCTCAGGGTGATATCGCAGCCACCTCTCGGCAAACCAAGCCTCAACCATCTTGATCCAAGTCTTGGCTCATTCATCAGCTTGTTGTCAAGAATGCTTTCTTACATGTAGTTCTTCATGAATCGGTATATATGCATCAGTCTATGGGTTTCAGGGATCCTATTCATCTGGACTATGTGTGCATATTGCGAAAATCGCTCTATGGATTGAAACAGACTCCTCGAGCATGGTACCAGCGGTTCACCAATTATGTCTACTCTATCAGTTTTTCACATAGCAAATCCGATCATTCCATGTTCACCTACAGCAAGGGTCTAGACATGGCTTACCTCTTATTATATATTGATGACATCATCCTCACGACATCATCTGATGCCCTCCGCCGGTCCATTATGTCTCTCATTTTATCTGAGTTTGCTATGAAGGATCTGGGCCCCCTGAGTTATTTCTTGGGCATCTCTATCACTCGCCATTCTGGCGGCCTATTTCTATGTCAGAAGAAATACACTGAAGAGATCCTTGATTGTGCAGGCATGATGTCTTGCAAGCCATCCCATAAGCCAGTGGACATCAATTCCAAGCCCAACGCTGTAATCCGGCCCTTCGTATTCAGACCCGACTCACTATGGTAGCCTGGCTGGGGCCCTGCAGTACCTCAGATTCACGAGACCATACATATCATATGTCGTGCAACAAATCGGTTTGCACATGCACAATCCAACAGAAGCACACATGCATGCCCTCAAAAGTATTTTACGATACGTCCAGGGCACACTTCACTTTGGCTTACATCTATACATGTTTGCACTTACTAGTCTCACTGCTTATTCTGATGCTAACTGGGGTGGATGTCCTGACACCCGACGCTCCACGTCTGGTTACTGCATTTTCCTCGGAGATAACCTATTGTCTTGGTCTTCCAAAAGGCAACATACACTATCCCGATCCAGTGCCGAAGCAGAATACATAGGTGTTGCCAACGTCATCTCTGAGTCTTGTTGGATCCGTAACATTCTACTTGAGCTTCACTGCCCGATTGAAAAGGCAACACTGGTCTACTGCGATAATATTAGTGCGATATATCTTTCCGGCAGTCTCGTCCAACATCAGCGCACCAAATACATTGAGATGGACATTCATTTTGTTCGCAAAAAAGTGGCTCGTGGTCAAGTTCGTGTCCTTCATATTTCTTATAGATATCAGATTGCCGACATCTTCAACAAAGGACTTTCGCGCATACTGTTTGATGATTTTCGAGTCAGTCTCAGTGTTCGTGAGCCTTTCGCTTTGACTACGGGGGTGTAATAGAATATTCACCAAATATTCTTACATTAATGGTATATTTTTTATTTTAGGTAGAATTGTAATCCTATTGTAATTAGGTCTCCTATTTTAGATAGAATTATATTTTCTATTATAATTAGGTTGATTAGTTACCTAGTTTAGATATTCTTATACTACTATATATATTGTACATTATTAATAGAATAAAATCAATTAACATATTTCTTTACTTACTTTAGTAATGTGTAATCAGCTACTTGGCACCACGTCTGTTTCTGGAAAAAAGTTATAAAGGGCTCCATACGAAGAAAAAAAAAAGTAAGTTGAAGCCAGTTACAAGACAGAATTTTGGTTTAATGTTTTTTTGTTAGTAATATTTAGGGGACTGATTGTTCTTTTTATCTTTGCGTTTTCTCTCTATTATTGCGTTCCTTACTTTTTCCGTTTTGCAACTCTTTTTATTCCCTTGCCTGGTCAACAAGAATCAGTGGTTAGAAACTAACAACAACCCACTGAAAAAGTGAAAGTCTATTTTGGTAAATTGAAAGTCTATTTTCAATAGATCCTCCACACATGGACCAGCAATTCAAAATAATATAAAAAAGGGCAAGGTAAAGGGCATCCCGGTGCACTAAGTTCTCGCTATGCGCGAGGTCCGAAAAAGTGTCAGATCAAAAGGGTCTATTGTACGCAATATTACCTTGCATTTCTGCCTGAGGATAAAACTGATACTACAAAAAAAGTCATGGCAAAATACTACAAAAAACATGATAAAGTTGTTCGATAAGAAAGCAGATATAACTACCACACATTAATATGATAATCAATAATTAAAGTAAAAGGAACAACAGATAGTCACAGAAATCGAAGGACAAGAAACTACAAGGATAATACTACGACTAGTATGAAATGACAAGTAGGACAACGTTCAACTACCTATTAATCTTCTACCCTAATCCCGCTTCCTCCATAACCTCTTATCTAAAGTCATATCCTCGGTAAGCTAGACATGCGTCATGTCCTGTCTAATTAAGTTTCCCCAATACTTCTTCGACCTACCTCTACCCCTCCCGAAATCATTCATAGTCAACCTCTCACACCTCCGCACTGGGACATCCGTGCATCTCCTCTGCACATATCCGAACTATCTCAGTCTCACTTTCCCCATCTTATCCTCCACCGAGGCCACTTCCACCTTGTTCCGAATATCTTCATTTCTAATCTTATCTCTCCTAGTATGTCCACACATCCATCGCCGTATTCTCATTTTCGCAACTTTCATCTTCTGAACGTGAGAGTTCTTGACTGGCCAACACTCCGCTCAATACACCATAGTGATTAGAAACAAGAAAATGTTAATACTAACTTCGACACACACACCAAATAAAAAACGACCAAACGTTTTAGAAAATTCTAAAAAAGGGTTTCAAAATTGTTAAGTGGATTCAGCAATATAGATATACGAAAACTAGTTTTATTCTATGCACACAATATATTTTTCGTCAAAGGATCATATAATAGAACTTACTTTCCCATAAGTAGCTCCGCCACGGCATGTTATTGTTACAAATTTAAAATTGATACATATGCTTAACAAAAAAACATTAAATTGGACACATACGCATTAATTTATTTTCTCTTAGTTGCTTTCTAACAGAAAAAAGAAAGAGAGAAGAAAGGTTTCTCTCATATAAACAAAGACACTGCTCAAACTTGCACATAGAATACGTAAACAGCGTGCTGAATCGGTTGCTTGGTTGGTTAAATCAAGTCATAGAATGGGCCAATTACTATTATTCCATTAGAATGTGACAACATAAATATAACTAGCTAGTTGCCATTAATATTACTCTAATATTTATAACACTAAAACTACTTTGACTAATCTCAAACTACATATTTATATTAATGAAATAGACATCTTGGGTTCCATATTAGTCAGACCGACCAAAAAAATAGGCTAGATGTGATTTCTCTTTCAATAATGTAAAGTTCAGTCTTATGGAATTGAAGGCAAGAGAAGATAGGGTTGGCAGCAAAATGCCAATAATCAATTGATTGAGTGCAAATAACATTTCTGTATGTTTTATTTAGTGATAGAAAGTTCTGAACATGTATTATATTTTATACATTAGTATATGCTGGACATTGCTGGTTTTATGACTAAGTGAAATTAATTATCATTCTTTTTCAGTTGTTTCATATTTAATTATTGACTCCGATAAATTCCTTTAAATAAGAGGAAGTCCGGAAATTTGATCACCAACCGAATTTATAACATGTCTGGTTGGCAAGCAGCAAGGAATATGCATGATAGCGAATATATTTATATATTTCTCGTATATTCTGTAATTAATATTTGAGTGTAATTATGTAAAGTAGAGATCCTCATTCAATTAGGATTCATATTGTATACACTATATATATTGTATTAATGAGAAGACTCCGTCAAGGGAGATAATTACAATTTTACATGATATCAGAGCCAGACTCATTCCAAGTCTATGTTCACCGATGTTGGGTCCACCGACTCGACACCCCCACTTCCCAAATTCACCGTCACCAGCCCCCACACCCCACTACCCAGAGTCCACATCCCTGCCACACACCATTGCCCCTGTCCCACACACAGAATGAAAACTCGTGCCCAACACGGGATGTTCAAACTAAAAGTCTACTTTAACCTATCCGCTCAAGCTATATCATTTATACCCAAAAACCCGAAACTAGCAAAACTTGACTCGAATTGGAATGCGGCCATGCGTGAGAAATTTGATGCGCTTACCACTCAGCGCATTTGGGATCTTGTACCAAGACCAAAGGGGGTGAATGTGTCGTTGTATGTGGCTCTTTCTTCACAAATTCATAGATAGTGGTGAGCTTGAATGTCATAAGGCCAAACTTGTGGCAAATGGCACAGGGCAACATTATGGTATTGATTGTGGTGAGACTTTCAGTTCGGTGGTCAAACCAGAAACCATTCACACTGTTCTGAGCATAGATATGGGCAAGAACTGGCCGATTCATCAACTTGATGTGAAAAATGTGTTCTTACATGGGGATTTGAAAGAAACTGTTCACATGCACCAACCGTCTGTATTTGTGCATCCAGAGGCTCCTCAGTATGTCTATCGTCTCCATAAGTCACTATATGGTTTGAAACAGGCCCCAGAGCTTGGTATAAGCGCTTTGCTACTTACATCAAGTAGATTGGGTTCGTGTGCAGCAAAAGTGACAATTCACTTTTTTATTTTTCATCGAGGTAGTGACACTGCATACCTTTTGCTATATGTGGATGATATTGTTCTGACTGCCTCGTCTGATGTGCTGAAAAATGAGATCATTACCCTGCTCAAATCCAAATTTGCTATGACAGACTTGGGAAAGTTGAGTTATTTTCTGAGGATTTCTTTGACCAAATCTGTCGATGTTATGTTCATGTGTCAGCGTAAGTATGCCGAAGAAATTATTTACAGGGCTAAAATAGCAAACTGCAAGATCATGCCTACTCCAGTCGACTCAAAATTGAAACTCAGCGCTGCTGATAGGGATCCCGTGCTCGATCCCTCACTTTATAGGTGTTTCGCTGGTGCTCTTCAGTATCTTACATTCACCAGGCCTGATATTGCATATGTTGTTTAGCAAGTGTGTTTATTTATGCACTCCCCTAGAGAGCCTCACTTTACATCCCTTAAACGTATCATTCGATACGTTAAAGGTACTCTTGACTATGGATTACATCTCTATCCCTCTTCACTGACCATGCTGATATCATATACGGACGCCGATTGGGCAGGCTATCCGGACACACGTCGATCCACCTTCGGCTATTGTGTATTCTTAGAAGATAATCTCATCTCATGGTCTGCCAAGCGGCAAGTCACACTCTCCCGTTCGAGTGCAAAATCAGAATATAGAGGCGTTGCAAACATTGTTGATGAGATCTGTTGGCTCCGAAACCTTCTTCTGGAGCTTCATTGTCCCTTACGTAAGGCATCTATTGTTTATTGTGACAACATATCTGCGGTCTACTTATCTCATAATTCGGTTCAGCATCAGCGAACCAAGCATATTGAGATGGATATCCATTTTGTTCGTGAGAAGGTTACCATAGGTCATGTTAAGGTGTTGCATGTGCCTTCTTCGTATCAATACACAAATATCTTCACTAAGGGGTTTCCTCGGCAGTTGTTCCTTGACTTTAGATCCAATCTCAGCGTCCGGCCTCCTCCCGCTCCGACTGAGGGGGTGTGATAGAGAATTTATTTATATATTCCTCGGATATTCTATAATTAATATTTGAGTTTAATTATGTAAAGTAGAGATCCTCATTCAATTATGATTCATATTGTATACACTATATTTATTGTATTAATGAGAATACTCCAGCAAGGTAGATTAATACAATTCTACAATGCACTCTAGCTACCTTCAATAGATTGTGTTCATATATACAGTTGTAGTATTAGGTACGGTTCCGACGAACTCAATAGCTTTTGATTATATTTGGTAATTTGTATTGAAAAAATTATTAAATATGTATTAAAATTTAACTGTGAACTATATAGAAACGGAACTATGTCAATTGTCAAGTACCAGATCGATAGTGGAAAAAGATAGCAATTCTAGTAGGAAAACAATTTTAGGTTTATATTTTCAGAAACGACCAAAGAAATATTTCTTAACGTATTTGGATATTAAGCAATCCATAATATGCTTCCTTCTATGTTTGTGTGTGTGAGAGAGGAGTTATGCATAAAAGTAGTAGTATAATCAGAAATTCACTATAAGGGGATTCGAAAAAAATACAATATCATACGTAAGATTTAAACATGTGATCTAAAACAAGTTTTGAATCCCTTTTATCATTACACTAGTTTAATTTTTAATCCTATTTGAGCTCCATGATTTCTTAGCGAATAGGATTCAATTGAATTTGCTTATCTCTATTTAGCTCTGCTCTTGCATAAATGTATTTGCCCCAGGAAGAATCCAAAAATCTCATTTTCACAATGTGTATACACACTACTTGTATTGTGTTAAGTTGAGATTCTCAACTTTACCTTTCAAGCCATTATGCGTATTAATGGCCGTCCCAATAAATTCATTTCCCCTAGCAATAGAGTTCTTGATTTATGTCTCACCAAGTAGGTGTTAATTTGAGAATCTCAATCTTCAAGCTTTTATATATGCTTATCAGAGGTCTCAATAGTTGCATCTCACCTAACAACAAAGTCCTTTAATTTCTTGATGTCTTCTTCGTTTGCTTAATTTGATGTCTTTTTCGTTTGTTTGTTCATTTTGGAATATGTTGAGTAAAACTCAAGTTTGATCCTTGCCTGGTCATTTCGATTAATGCATGCACTTGAAAAAGACTAATGAAAGACTGGCCGAAGTGCCCCTACACGGGATTTTACGACCATCATTTAAGTTATATGTTTTTAGTGCCAAAAATTTCTAACCTCATCCATTCTTAATAACTTCAAATATGCGTGAAGTTCAAATACGACGGAAGTTCATTTACTTCAGACAAAAATGTCTAAAATTAAGTCATATAAAATTTCAGAGACTTTGTCAAGCCATAACTTTAAAAACAACATATCTAAAATAGATTCGAAATAGAAGACATATAAAGTTTATGTTAATTTCCCTAATCCCAGCTTATCCTTGATTGCATGAAGAGGATCTGCTCAATTACATACTGGATTTAGCAACTGAAAATACAGTGATGTGTGTGTTTCGAAGTAAAAGAAGAAGAGTAAGATATTTTGTGGAAGCTTTTCTTCAATTTTTTTATATCATGCAATGTGTCCTACACACTTATTTATACATGTATGAAATAAGTAAAAAAAAATGCCCAAAATAACTAACTCCCAACTAATCTCTAACAGACTCCTAACAGACTAACAAACTAGTGTAGAGATGTTGTTGTGTGTTGCTGCGCAAGGATGTTGCTGTGTTTCTCTGCACCCTATCTTGCTCTGCATCTCAACACCCCCTGCAAGCTAGGTACTGAAAACATTTTTTTCATACCTAGCCTGGACAATAAGTGACCATGAACACCCTGTGTTAAACTCTTGGTCAGTAAGTCTGGAGGTTGATCTATAGTGGCTATGTATAAGGTAGATACCAGACCCTGCTGGACCTTTTCTCGAATGAAATGGCAATCAATATCAATGTGTTTCGTGCGCTCATGAAGCACTGGATTGGCAGCAATATAAATAGCAGATTTGTTGTCACTATACACTGAAATGGGAAGCTGCAAACAGACACCCAGTTCTGTAAATAAGCCTGAAATCCACACTACTCTTCCACTACTGAAGCCAAACTTCTGTATTCATCTTCAGCATGGATATGGTGACATGTTTCTTGGACTTCCAAGAGATAAGAGAAGAGCCAACAAATACAAGATATTCTGTTATTGACCTCCTAGTATTTGGGCAAGATGCCCAGTCTGCATCGCAATATGCTGTCAACATGTTGGTATCCCCTGCAGGCATAAAAATACCCAAGCCTGGTGCTTGTTTAACATATTTAACCACCATTTCAACTGCCACCTAATGGGATGCCTTTGGTGCATGCATGAATTGGCTTAAACTTTGGACTGCAAAGATAATGTATGGCCTTGTGTTGGTCAGATACAAGAGCCTTCCAATCAGCTTCTGATAACCAGTGGGGTCTTCTAGTAATGGATCATTGATCACACCCTCAGTGCCTGCAGCAAATGCTTCATTATTCACATATTGATCATTTACAACAGAAGTCAATTTGACATTCAGCTCCATTAGTGATCTTCCAGGTTTAGCTCCTGTGAATCCCATATCAGCAATAAACTCAAGAGCATACTTCCTTTGATGCATCACAATGCCACTCTTATTCCTGGCAAACTCAAATCCCGGGAAATATCTTAACTCTCCCAAATCTTTGATCTTGAAATATTGTTGTAATGTAGCCTTAGTCTCAACTATCATCTTGCTATCATTCCCAGTGATGAGTAAGTCATCAACATAGATTAATACTACCACAACCATTTCTTTATCCCTTTTTGTGAATAAAAAGTAATCTAAATGACTCTGAGTAAAACCAGATGATATCAAGGCAATGGTTAGCTTAATGTTCCACTGTCTAGAGGCCTGCTTAAATCCATACAAAGACTTAAATAGTCTACATGCCTTTCCCTACTCATGTGCAAATCCCTGAGGTAAACAGATGTACACCTATTTATTAAGATCTCCTTGCAATAATGCATTAAACATATCCATCTGATATATGATCTATCCTTTTGTTGCAGCCATAAAAATGACTAACCTGACAGTCACCATTTTCACTACTGGTGAGAAGGTATCCTGATAATCAATGCCTTCTCTCTGGTTATAACATTTTGCCACCAACCTTGATTTAAACCTTTCCACCTCATCTGATGCCTTGTATTTAATCTTGTATACCCATTTACAACCTATTACCTTCTTGTTACTTGGCAAATCAACTATCTTCCAAGTTTTTTTCTCCTCTAAAGCTTGAATTTCAGCTTTCATTGCTTCTATCCACATTTTATCCTTAGATGCCTCAATGTATGATTTTAGCTCATGTTCTTATGATATTTTGGCAATAAAACCATGATATGATACATATAAACCAGCATAACTAACCACATCTGACAAGGGATATGAACATGCTTTCCCATTTCTTGTATTCTCAGTAGGCTGAATAAAATCTTTCATCCATGTTGGTGGTCTTCTCTCTCTGGTAGACCTCCTATCTTCCAAGCTATTTAAGGGAACATGATTCTGTAGTGGTGACACATTTCAGACTGATTCTGTGTAGGAACTTCATCATCAGGTGTAGGATCAACAACACTAGGCCCTTCATCATTAATGTTTGGAATTGGTACTATTTTTGTTAACAAATGATCATTGCTTGACATTCTTTCTTGCTCTGTAACCTCTTCAACCAAAAACTAGTCCTGCATAGTCACATCAGTATGAACAGGAAAATAATCAGCACTTGTCCCTGCAATATGTGTGTCATCCGAACCCCATCTGACATGTTCAAAAGAAAAGATATCTTCATAAAAGGTTACATCTCTACTAACAAAAATAGTTTTGTTCTTCAGATCAAGTAACATGTATCCCTTTTGTCTGACCTGCATAACCAAGGAATACTGATTTAGTAGCTCTAACATCAAACTTATCCCCTTTTATCATATTAGTAGCATAACACATACACCATATTACTCTCATATGGGATAAGGAAGGTGATTTCTTGAACAACTTCTCATAAGGTGACACATTTTCTATTACCACAGATGGAACTTTGTTGATCACATAGACTGCAGCCTCCACACAATCACCCTAAAATCTTGCTGGCAAGTGGCTTTGAAACTTGATGGCTCTGGCCACCTCTAAGATATGTCTATGTCTCCTTTCCACCATTCCATTTTGTTTTGGAGTGTATGGACAAGAGCTCTGATGAATAACTCCATTATGGCTGAATAACTAAACGCTGAAACTGTTAATAAATTTTGTTCCATTGTCTATTCTGACATTCTTCACCATTACATTATATTGTGTTTTGATCTAAGAAAATAAATTCCTAAGAAAGTAGATACATCATACTTAGTATGCATTAGGAACACCTATAAATCAATATGTAACAAATGAAAAATAGAATCTGACCTTCTATTACTAACAGGAAAATGTTTTCTTGTATGTCTAGCAAGTGGACAAATGTCACAATGCTTTATTGCAAAACTAGATTTATCTCCAATATTATCAATCTTACTGAGCACACTCATTGGTACATGTCCCATCCTTTTATTCCAGAGCCCTGCTTGCAGCTCAGAGGTTGTAATTGTAGTTGACATGTGTGCTTGTGCTCCTCCCAATTTAGAACCCCTTATTTGTGACTCCAGCATGTATAATCCATCTACTTCCCTACCAATCTCCTTCACCTTCCCAGTGAAGATATCCTGTAGGACAAAGAAATCAGGAAAAATCCTTGCACTGCAATTTAATTCCTTTGTCAACTTTGAGACTGAAAGTAAATTAAACTTAAAGCTTGGTACACATAACACATGCTTTATGAGATCACCTCCTAGCAATCTGCAATTTCCTGTTTGAGTGATTGTTGTTGTATAACCAGTAGGCAACTCTACTTGTCCTGAATTTTCTATGAAATCAATTTGTTCTATCATGCTCTTATTACTTACCATATGATTTGTGGCTCCTGAATCTACTATTCAGCTACCAAGTTTCTTATCAAACACATGTTTACCTGCCATATGTACTCTAGGAGCAGTTGCATTGCTGGAATGTGTATCAGCAGGTACTGTTTGATTGCCATGATATACACATGTGTCTGCTTGTTGACTCAGCATTGTAATCACTTTATCATATATGTCTGGAGTGCAGGTTCTCAATAGGTAGTTAACTTGTTCATGCCGCTCTTGAGAGAACTGCCTCATCTCTCCTATGTTCATCTGGTTTGGATGTCCTCCATAGTACTAATGTTGTGATCCATCAGGATCTCTGTGGTGAGCACCTGTCATGACCATATTGACTTTTTTCTTCCCTTCAAAATCAGAAGGATAACCTATGATCATATAGTAATTGTCCCTAACATGTCCTTTGTTCTTACAGAAGTCACAGAACATCAGTTTATAACATGTATCCCTAGTGTGTTCTTCCATTCGACAGAAATCACAGAACATATTTAGAGAGTAAGAATTCTTCTGCTTGAACTGTGGTGACCTGCTGAACAAATCAGCATGTTCCATCTGTTCTCCCATACTTGTGTATTTTCCTGTAATCATTTTCTGACTCTCATCCTGAGCAATCATGCCATAAGTTTGGTTTACACTAGGTGTAGATGATATCAACAGAATATGACTCCTAGCCTGATTATAGCTGTCATTGAGTCCCATAAGGAACTCTAGCAGCCTCTGATTTGCCAGCTGTTCAATATACACCCTATGACTGTCACAATCACATGTTGGAGGTGGAATAATTGAATCAATTTCATCCCATAGATCCTTCATATTCGAGTAGTAACTAGATACATGTGATACACATTGATGTAGCATAGACAATTCCTTTTTCAATTGATATACTTTGGATAAATTTATCTTATCAAACCTTTCCTTCAAATTCTTCCACACTGCATGTGCAGTGGATCTGTATAGAATTCCACTCAGTAAATTCTTATTCACATTCCTCATTATCCATGAAATGACCATTGCATTGCATCGATCCCATTGTTTCACTTGAGAGGCACCAAATGTATCTCTCTTAACAGTTCCATCAATGAATCCAATTTTATTTTTTGTCAGCAGAGTCAGCTTCATAGCTCGACTCCATAGAGTGTAGTTTTCTATTCCTTCTAACTGAATTTCTACTTGAACTGCTCCAGGTGTATCAGAAGCACTCAAAATAGTGGATGATTGTGGTCAACAATGTTCGAGTTTAAGCTCGAACTTTCATCGACAGTCTGTGAGGTGTTTGGAGATATATTCTCCATCGATTATAGTTGCAGTTTACAACAAGGATTGGAAACCAAAAATCAAACAACAGAAATGCAATTCTAACAAAATTGACCTGTAAATTTCACTGATCCACCATGCAATTAGCTCAGAACTTTAGTGGAGCATCCCATGATCTCTGGTCGACCTCCGGCCAGAAAACCCCTCGATTCTCCCTGCAAATGCTCTGATACCATGTTAATTTCCCTAATCCCAGTTTATCCTTGATTGCATGCAGATGATCTGCTCAACTACATATTGGATTTAACAACTGAAAATGTAGTGATGTGTGTGTTTCGAAATAAAAGAAGAAGAAGAGTAAGTATTTTGTGGAAGCTTTTCTTCAATTTTTCTATATCATGCAATGTGTCCTACACACTTATTTATACATGTATGAAATAAGTAAGAAATGTCCAAAATAACTAATCTCTAATAGATTCCTAACATACTAACAAACTAGTGCAGAGATACTGGTGTGTGTTGCTGCGCTTGAATATTGTTGTGTTTCTCTGCCCCCTTTCTTGCTCTTCATCTAAAAAAAAATGTGTCTAAATAAAATAAGCCGTACAACTTTTACATCAAAGAAGTTAAGAAAACGGTCGGTGGCCGGTGGGCCCTTAAGTTGAGAGAGAGCCAAAATACTGACCCCACAGTCTGCAATCATTTAACCTCATCACTCGCGTGCAAATTAATATTTAACTGCATGCAAATTGAACGCATAAGTTTTAGTTTAAAAGTTGATTTTTACATTTGCGGCCGTGAAATACTGATTATGGTTTCAATAGAAGTTATTATGTAGTTACAAGTTAAAATTATATTTCTTTTTTTTGGTCACTATATGAAAAATTACCATAAAGAAGTAGCTAGATGATATATACAATCCGATTGTCATTAGTCTAGATGTGACAACAATTAGATTCATTTATCAGTCCAGAATTTTGCTGTGGTAAGCTCATGGAATCCTATAGAACAGCAAATTAAAGTGTAACAGGAGGAAGGGGAGCCCACCCAAAGGTAACAAAATATTCCATGAAGATATGAAATGAGAAACTTTATGTATAAGTTTGTTGTTATATTGGGATGAGGAATATGATAACACATGAAGCCAAACCGGCCTAGTCCCTATGAGTCATGACGTTGGTACTTTTGTGCTTGATATAGATTATATAGTGTGTGCATATATTTTTCAAATATCCCTCTTCTCTGTGTGTGCGCATATATAATCCATAGGAAATGAGATATGAAATGGATTTAAGATTTAAATTTTATAGGTTTAATTTTTTAAGATTTTAGTATTGAATTTATTATATTTTTAAAGTTATGAATTAATGTCTACTCATTATTATAATTATAATTAATTTTATGCATAAATTTATGCTCCGCATATATGTTAGATCCGCCTCTCTATCTTGCAATTTGAATAAAAGAAAATGATCTTTTCAAATCTTTTATTTTTAAAAATAAAGATCTCTTGTACAAAAGATATAATACTAAAATTTTGTAAATGGATTATAAAACCTTTTCTCCTCTATATTACATCCCTTCCATTTAATTCATCAGCACTGTTTTATTATAGTCACACAAAAAAAAAATTATAATTATTGTCATGCAAAGTGTTAATATACTTTAAAATCACAAATTTTAAAAATTTTATAGCCATATCAATGTTATTGCTTATTTAAAATTACAAACATTACTTTTTTTAGAATGATAACATTGTATTCATCACCAACAAACATTACTTTATATATTTATTAAACTTTGTGTCAAGTTAAATAAATGAAAGGAGTATATATATAGTTTTATTTTCTTTCAATGATCACTTGCTTATAATCAACCAGGAAATGAACAATTTTCCAGTCTCATAGCAGTGTTGGCATATTTTTAGTAGTCTCTTCATCGTGAGGATGAAGTTCATACATTTATTGAGAATTTGCGAATCCTATGGATAGAATGACACGAGACAATATTATAAGACTCTACTTAGTTCACTAAATTAATGACTTCGTGCACTATATTCCATCCTCATCGAGCCGTGCTTTAATTCTCTTCAAATATTCATAAAAGTCTTATCTTAGATCATTTTAGTTAATTTTTTTTAATGTAAATTCAAAATAACTATCGAAAATTGAACGGATAAAAAACATATGGTTGACGAAGTCGACGTGGTAGGTGTAGGAGGAATTAGTCCTAAGGTCAACGTCTGCGGCTTTATTTGTAGTTTGCGTATAACACCTTCTATATATGCATCGACAAATCATTTTCAGAAATCTATGACTCGAAAGCAACACGAAAGGCATGAAAGTGAGACAATTCGAAAGTGGAACTATGAGCTGCACCATGCTTCTTTTAATTCTGTCCTGACAAAAATCATAATCTAGTTCTACTATATATATATATATAAAATATCACGCGGGCATCTTATTCTGTGTATCCTTAAATCAATCCTACACATTTAGTTGTTATTCTAAATCACAAATTTATGGGTAAATCAACAAAATTATGGTCGGCTCTGAACATAAATAATTTAGCTTTAAACGGGTCATTAATATTTAAGTTTATGTATCGCCAACATCTCTCTCAAAGTTTGTCCATATATGTGGAATTCATTTATGATGTTGCATATATACACCTTTCTAAAGGACACTGAAATTAGTTTACCATGTCCAAAATTAAACACGAATTAACTTTAATACCGACATACCTTGTGTGTATATTACCAAGGGATACTGTTAAAACTTGACTTGAAGCTAAACATTGAAATAAATTGAAGTTGGTGTGTGTGGAAATAGAGAGCAAACTTTTATTTCTCAGAATTGGAAAATATATCAAATAAAAATACTTATTACAACTGGGCCCAGGATCACCCTTATATGGGATCTGCCAACTTAAAAATATAAATCCCAACTTTTTGAATATTACACAGAGACTCATAAATAAAATGATCAAGAATACTAAAGAAAAATCAACTAATGCCACTAAGAGAAGTATGAAATCCAACACCCTCCTTCAAGTTGGAGGGTGATAAAACTCCCAACTTGCCAAGATGAGAGTGATGAGCAGCTCCAGGTAGACTCTTAGTGAAGATATCAGTCAACTGAGAAGCACTGGAAGTGTGACGAAGACTAATAGAACCATCATGAAACTTGGTGCGAACAAAATGACATTCTAATTCGATATGTTTGGTCCCCTCATGAAAAACTGATTTTTTTGCAATATAAATAGCCATCTGGTTATCACAAAACATCGGAATATAATGCATAGAAGGAAGACCAAAATCAGTCAACAGTCGGGACAACAAAGTTACCTCACCTACAACCTTGCTTAAGGACCTATATTCAGATTCAGCTAAAGATAAAGACACCACAAAACTGTGCGAATTATTTCAATGTAAACTGCTTCTTTCAAGTCCCCATGTAGAAACACATTTTTCACATCAAGCTAATGAATCGACTAATGCTTGTCCATGGTTATACTCAGAACTGTTCGAATGGTAGCTGGTTTAACAACTGGACTAAACGTCTCACCACAGTCAATACCCTCTTGCTGATTTGTGCCATTAGCCACAAGTCTCGCCTTATACCTCTCTAGATCACCGATGTCTCTGTATTTGTGACGAAAGATCGACATGCAATGGATCACATTCACCCCCCGGTATGGGAACCAAATCCCACATGTGCTATTTTGTTAAAGTATTAAATTCCTCACACTTAGCCGCGTTCTAATTAGGATCTAGTTTGCCTAATTTGGCGTTTTTAGGAATTGGGGAAATTAATTGTGTGGATAGGTTAAAATAGAATTTGGGATTGAAAATCTTGTGTTGGGCATGGGTTTCAATTCGGTGAGTGGGGGCAGTGGGTGGATAGTTTGTTGGTGGCGGTTCACTGAAATATTGCGTGTGGTCGGGTTGTGGAGTGGTCGAACAGGGTAGTGGGTGAGGTGAGTAGCAGTATGATGGTAGATCTGGTGGGGTCGACGATGGGTCGAGTATAGTCGGAGATGAGGGTTGGGTGGGGTAGGTACCATTAGGTAAGGGGACGGTGGTAGGTTTAGAACATGACACTTGTGTGTTGGTGTGGTGGTGGTGTTTCCGGTAAAGGGCTGGTCGACAGGGAATGGGTGGGTAGCAGAGATGTCAGAATTGTCGGTTGGTGGAGGCGGCATAGTAGTTGGTGGTGGGTGATGGTTTTGGGTGGTGGTGGGTTGGAGGACCGAAGGTGAGACAGAAGAGTTGGACCGGCAGCTAGTGGTGGTGGCAACCGACGATGGGTGTGAGTGAGAAGTGGCCGGTGACACTGGCGCAGAGCTGATGGCGGTAGTGGCAGCGGTGGGTGGCAGGGACTGGTTCACGGTGGCTGACTGATGCAGTTGGCTGAGAATGACGAGGGAGATGTTGGGCTCGTCAAGAAAGGTATAGTCCGTATTTTGATTTTTTTGGAGATTCGTAAAAGGGAATATGGTCTCATCAAACGTGACGTGATGAGAGACGTGAATTTGACGAGTAGACAAGTCATAGCAAAGATATCCCCTATGATTAGACGGGACACCTACGAAGACATACAGAGTAGTTCGAGGTGCTAATTTGTGAGGGTAGTGAATGCAAGATTAGGATAACACATGCAACCGAATATCCTTAGGTGATCGTAAGAGGGGATCCTACGGTATAGAATTTCGGTTGGAGTCATATTGTGAAGGGTGCTAGTAGGTAAAATATTTAGAATGTATTCTATCATTTTGACTGCATAGACCCGGAAGGACGGAGGAAGGGAGACATGAAACATGAGAGTATGAACCATATTATTAATGGTGCGGATGATTCATTCTGCTTTACCATTTTAAGGTTATGTGTGGGGGCATGAGAATCGGAAAGCCATGTCATTATTTTTACAGAATCGGTGAAACATTTAATTATTGAATTCACCACCATTATCATATTAAAACGATTTTATGTATTTTTCAAACTGTGTTTTGATAAAAGTACGAAACTCAAGAAATTTGGCAAACACTTCTGATTTAAATTTGAGTGGGTAAATCCAAATATAATAAGAAAAATCATCTAACAAGACAAGATAATATTTATGATCCAGTGAACTAGAAAGAGGTGACGTCCACAAATCAGCATGAATAACATCAAACAGAGAAAACGTAATACTGAGAGATGATTTAAAAGGAAGACGAACATGTTTGCCTAGAGAACAAGAAACACAGTGTTGGGTAAGGTTCCCATTATTACATTTAATAAAATTATTGCCTCTAAGAAAATTAAAAACTGAGGCTCCTGGATGGCTAAGTCTATTATGCCAAGTTAACGGAGAGATAGCAGCGAGAGAAACGGGAGAGCGGGAACTGGCAGCGGATGTGGATGAGAATGGATAGAGATCCCTCGTGATATTTCATCTCGTAAGAGGTGTCCCCGTACGAAGATCCTTCACAGTAAAACCAAAAGGGTCAAATTCAACATAGACATAATTATTACGAGTAAATTTTCGGACAAAAATATGATTCTTAATGATGTTCGTAGCATACAAGACATTGTTAAGGGAAAATGGTGGATGAGGCGGTTGTGTGTAGGTGGTACCATAGCCCTATATTGAAATGCAATGACCATTGTCAACTATAATGTGTTGAGGATATTTTAATTGAAACAGTTTGGAAATATTACATGTAGAGCGGGTGAGGTGAGATGTGGCTCCTGTGTCCATGTACCAATTTTTATCTGACTGCTACAAGTTCAAATTGCTAAAAGCTTGGCCCAAATTAGTCGGGGCCAGACTAGAGGAAGGTTGCGGGTACTGGGCCTGCATTAGGTGGGCTTGGTGTGGTTGAAAGTGGGTTGACCGAGCTGCTGGAGCGGGGCCCAATACTCTCTATTGTGGGTAAGAGAATTGAACCGATACATGGGCAGGATAGGTGGCCCAGTTCCGTTCTGAAATTGGGCAACTGGGCTGGTCCAATTTGCATAGGAACTGGGCTGCTGCGGCTATGGATTCTTCTAGTGGCCACGGCCCCCTTTCCCACGCCCTTTTCCACCTCTTCCACTGCCTAGACCTCTCCCGCCCCTGCCGCCGCGACTGATTATTTTCTGGCGGAGACGAGCCGGTGGTGATGTTATTTTTGGGAGACGTTTCGACTGCTAACGCCTTATGATTATGCTCGTCCTGCTTTGCACGTCGGGTTTCTTCTAGCAATAATTGTGTGCGGGCCTTGTTGAAATTGAGTAACGGATCAGCATGTTGTATCATCATGGCTAAAGTGTCGTACTCACCTTTTGGCACGCCTGCAACTAATTATAGGACCATCTTTGTTTCGGAAATAGGTGTGCCGACGTTGGATAATTGGTCTGCCACTAGTTTGAATTGCTTGCAATAATCGGACATGTTGGATAAATTTTCAAGGCGTGTATTATTGAATTGTTCTTCCAAATACACAGCACGAGTGTGCTTGTTATCTTAAAAAAATTCCTCTAATCGAATCCATAAATCACGGGCCAAGGCGACGGGTTTCATTATAGTAAGGAGCAAGTCCTGAGAGATAGTGTCATCTATCCATTGTTTGACAACGGCATCTAGACGACGCCATGTTGAGTCAACCTCAGGGGGGCGAGGGACAAGCACATTATAGACACATGTATGAATACGAAATAGTTCAACCCATGGAGAATACTGACCGTTTTCTTGATAAAGAATTATGGGAAGAAAGTTTTTGATGTTGGTGACGGTGAGGGCTGGATGAACAGAGGGTGAAAAGGATGATTTTGGTATGTCAGGGGTGATGACGGTTGAGGTTGAGGCTACTGTGGGAGTTGTAGGAGGTGTCATTATAGTGGATAAATGTTATCCAAGGAGGAGAAAGAAGACAAGGAAGACAAAGAAAGAGAAGATGGTCTTCTCGGCCAAAGGGTGGTGGCCGTCGGTGTGAGAGATCTGGGGGGGGGGGGGTTGAAATTTTTAGAGAAAAGCTAGGGTTTTGGCTCTTGATACCATGTAAGATTGTAATAATCTTCATTGGGGTGTCTTCTCATTATTACAAAATATATATAGTGTGTACAAGGGTGGAATCCTAATACATTATGGATCCTAATATATCATAAATATACAATATTCATAATTACATAATATATAGAGAATATTCGCTAATAATGATGATGGGTTGATGGAAGTTATTTGGTGTGTAGTCCCCTCACTTTTATGTTTTCTGGCCTTTTTCACCCTTTATATGTATTTGACAAAAAAATTACTCATTTTCATTTGGTTCAAGTGATTTTGTGAGCTCATATGACTTTGGTTTATATTGGGTAATGGGACAATATATCATTTCACAAACATTTGAACTTCTGAATAATATATAGATATATGGATATACATATCCAAAATTTTGATTTAACTTCTTAACAAGGACAAATGATTGGCTTCTAGAAGCATTAATTTATTAATGAGTCGTTGGTTTAAGTTTTTTTTTTATACTTAATTAATTAGCTACAATGTTGATTAAGTCATTTGGTATTTAAATAGGAATGTCCATATTATGTATTGCCAAATTACCCACCACGGAATTGTTGATTAGGTGATCAGTGATCCAACATAATTTGATCTACGTTTGGGTCTGAAGGCTTAAATAGCGGGTGATTTACAGAAATGGGATTATTTAATGTCCCATGTTTAACTTTTATTCTCGTTTAAGGAATTTTGTGCAAAAATATCTCCAGCACTACCCACTTGAAAAATAAAAGATTACTCGTCAACAAGCTAGGGTAGTAACTTTAGTACAATTATTATTATTATTATTTTTTTTTTGATAACTCAGGTCTCGAGGCGACTTGTGTCTCCATATCGCTTGTACCTGCACAAGTACTGGTACTAGACTCCTGGGGATGATGGGACTGGTCCTTCAGCACCCCACCACCAGGTAAATCGCGGGATGTGCACCCGTGGTCAGGGTCTGTTTGCGTCCAACGGATCAATGCTACAAGGTTGACCCCCTCAAAGGCTTGGCGGGGAACGAACCCACACTGCAACATGCCCGCGCGGCTTTTAGCACCCAGACTTTACCGCGGGTATATGCCCCGGAGGACGATATCCGCCGAGTGAGGTTCGAACCTGCGACCCGAAGGTCACAAGCAAGAGCCTCTGCCACCACGCTGGCCTCAGCAGATTAGTACAATTATTATTATTCAGCCTATGTTAAATTGTACACAAATCTTGTCAGATTGGAGTAACTTGTATGTGTTCAATTGTTCACAAGTTATGACGAGCGCATCATAATATTAGTATAATTTTTATTTTCCAATCTTGTTAAATTGTTCATAAATTTTACTGAATTAACATAATTTTTATGTGTTTAATTGTTCACAAGTTACGACATGCACATCATATATACTTTCATTACCGTCTTCGCTTTCTAATCTTGTTATATTTTCATAATTCAGTTAAGATTGAGAAATTTTGCTTGTGTTCAACAGACTTGTCATAACTTCAGTATAATCTCGTTTCTTATCTTGCTAAAATATATTATTTACAAATCTTGTTGAATTGACAAGGCAGATAGATTGTAGCGCCCAGGTTATTTCTGCCCGAGTTTTTAAGCGCAGAAAAATCATAAACTTTTTATAGTTCTTCTATAACTCTAGATCATTGAGTTTAAAATTTCCAGTGAACTTAGGTGAAACTTTTCGCTTGTTATAATTTAAACTCTTTTGATAAGAGAAACTTGATTATAACTTGATTATTTGTTACTATTATATTGGAATGTAGAACATGACAGTCCATGGAGCCAAACCGTCCACGAGTCATAATCTTGAAGCTTTTGTACTTAATAATTAGGGGGATTAGTGTTAGTTAATTAGTAGAGTGTAATTTTTCTTTCTTTCTTTCAATCATTTGATTAAATAATTTTCCTAGACAATGTGTCTTTCTTAGTTGACTGTCCATGCTTCCTTGACGTCGATGTATGGTCATTTGATATTGTAAGAATATATTAATCTTCTTTGGAGAGCCTTTCTCATCAATATAAATTATATATAGGTGTACAATGTTGAATCCTTCTATAATAAGGATTCCAATTCTGCCATAATTATACAACACAAAATATGATAAATATGTGCCTTGTTACACGTGCTAATACACCCCCTCAATCTGAGCGGAAGGAGGTCGGACGCTAAGACTGGATCTGAAGTCAAGGAAGAGTTGTCTAGGAAGGCCCTTTGTGAATATATTCGCATACTGAATAGAGGAAGGCGCATGTAATACTTTGACATGAGCGAGAGCAACCTTCTCACGAACAAAGTGGATGTCCATCTCAATATGCTTGGTTCGCCGATGTTGAACCGGATTTTGAGATAGATAGATGGCGGATATGTTATCACAATAAATCAAAGACGCCTTACGCAAGGAACACTGAAGCCAAAAGAAGATTTCGAAGTCAATAGATCTCAGATACTACATTTGCAACGCCTCTATACTCAGCTTCTACACTCAAACGGGATAGGGTGGCTTGCCTCTTGGCAGACCATGAAATGAGGTTATCCCCTAAGAACACACAGTAGTCGGAAGTGGAGCGTCGCGTGTCTGGATAGCTTGCCCAATCAACATCCGTATATGATAACAATCTAGTCGGTGTTGAGGGGTATAGATGTAATCCATAATCAAGTGTGCCCTTAACATATCGAATGGTACTTGAGGGCAGTAAAATGAGGCTCCCTGGGGCATGCATAAATAAGCACACCTACTGAACAACATAAGCAATATCAGGTCTGGTGAAAGTAAGGTATTGTAGTGCACCTGCAAGACTCATGTAGAGGGTGAGATCTGACACTGGATTACCATAAACAACACTAAGCTTTGATTTAGAGTCAACAGGAGTAGATATGATCTTGCAATTTGCCATTTTGGGCCTGCACACAATCTCCTCTACATACTTACGCTGACAAAGAAACATAGTATCTGCAGATCGAGTCATTGAGATCCCCAAAAAATAGCTCAACTTTCCTAAGTTAGTCATAGCAAATTCAGTTTTGAGCAAGGCAATAATCTCATTTTCAGCAAATCAGAGGAGGCAGTAAGCACAATATCATCCACTTACATTAATAAATATGCAATGCTACTACCTCTATGAAAAATAAATAGAAAATTATCACACTTGTTGCATACAAATCAAATTTGCAAAATAAACTATGCAAAGCGATCATACCATGCTCGAGGGACCTATTTCAACCCATACAGTGACTTACAAAGACGGCATACATACGGAGGGACTTATGGATGAACAAAATCAGACGGCTGGTGCATATAAAAAGTCTCTTTCAAATCTCCGTGCAAAAATGCATTTTTCACATCAAGCTGATGAATATGCCAATTCTTACCCATAACAATACTCAAAACCATACGAATGGTAGCCGGTTTAACAACCGGACTAAACGTATCACCACAATCAATACCCGCATGCTGATTTGTGCCATTAGCCACAAGTTTTACCTTGTACCTCTCAAGGTCACCACTATCTCTGTATTTGTGACGAAAAAGTCACATGCATCGGATTACATTCACCCCATCCGGTCTAGGAACCAAATCCCAAGTGTACTATTTTGTTAAAGCATTAAATTCCTCACACATGGCTACATTCCAATTGGGGTCTAGTTTGGTTAATTTTGGGTTTTTGGGAATTAGTGATATGGTTTGGGTTGACAAGTTAAACTGGACTTTGGTTTGAAAATCCCATGCTGGCACGAGTTTCCATATGGTGGGTAGGGCTAGGGGTACTTTCGGTGTTAGATGGAGGACATTGGATCTGGAGGGTGACCGATTGGGTGTGATGTTTAGGGGAACTGCGTACGACGATGGGGTGGGGTGTTGGGTTTATGGTTACTGGATCTATCGGTGGTGGGTTGGGGATGGTTATCAGTGGTGGTGTTATGAGGGTATCGATCTGAGTTCCGGGGTTGGTCGACGATGTAGGAAAATTGATGTGGTATTGGTTAGGTAATGTTGGATAAGGCGTCGGGGGTGGGGTGGGGCCTAATCGGTGGTTTGGTGGTATGTGGGTGATGGTCCGAATGTGGGTGATGGTTGGGTTTGGGTTGCCAGTGACTGGGGAGGAGTCGAAGGGAGGGTGGTGTACTGGGAGGTCAGCGATGGTATTTTCTTGTGGCGGAGACACAGTGGTTTGACGGGGAATCCGATTATCGGTGGTGTGGACAGAGACGACGCGTCGGTTGCCAGGAGTGATGGCAGTCGGCGACTGTTGTGACCGAGACAGTGACAGTGACGGCGGGGAGACAGTGGGGATGATCCGGTTGCCGATGGTGGTGGCAACCGGAGATGGTTGTGATGCAGAGTGGTGTACTGCTAGATTGCCGGAGGTGGCAGTGCCCTGACTGGGGTTTAACGGAGCAGTGGCGGTACTGGGGTTTAACGGAGCAGTGGTGGTGGCAGATCAGATTGGAGGGGGTGGGGAGCTGACGATCAGACTGCCGATAGTGGCAGTTTGTGCGCCTGCCGCAGTCGGAGCCATTTTCTTTCTTTTTTGATTACCTTCCTCAACAGTGGCAGTCTGACAGAATGCTTGTTGGACAAACAGTGATGGGTGTGAATCTTCGAGGAATTGGTAATCAGTGACTCGAAATTTTTTAATGTTGTCCAATCGGAAAACATACTCAACAAAAGTGATGTGGCGAGAAATTATGATTTTGTCGGTGGAGAACTCATAGCACATGTATCCCCTATGGTTTGATGGAAAACCTAATAAGGCGCACGGAGTAGATCTGGGTGCCAATGTTTTTTTTTGGGGGGGGGGGGGCGTGGAAGTCAGATTAGGATAACACAGACAATCGAAAATTCTAAGATGGTCATAAGTAGGGATCCGACGGTAGAGAATTTCGGTTGGTGTCCTTTTTTGAATCGCACGGGTAGGTAAAATGTTGAGAATGTGTTCTACCAATTTTAGTGCATATACCCAAAAAGTAGGAGGGAGAGACGCATGAAAATGGAGGGTACGAATCATATTATTAATGGTTCATATAATTCTTTCCGCTTTACTATTTTGAGGGGAGGTATATGGGCACGAGAAATGAAAAATCATGTCGTTAGCCGCACAGAATTTACGAAATAAGGAATTATTAAACTCACGATCATTATCACATTGAAACGATTTTATGTCTTTTTCAAATTGTGTTTTGACCAGTATACGAAACTCAACAAATTTGGAGAACACTTGAGATTTGAGTTTGAGTGGGTATACCCAAAGAAAGTGAGAGAAATCATCCAAAAATATAAGATAATATTTGAGGCCTAAGTTGCTAGTTATGGGAGATGTCCATAAATCAGCGTGAATAATATCAAAGGGAGAGAAAGTAGTACTCATAGAAGTCGTAAATGGTTGTGTAACGTGTTTAACTGATAAGAGGAGCAACTATGAGAAAGATTCCCTTTGTTACATTGGATCAAATTTTGATTTCTAAGAGAATAAAAAACGTGAGAACCCAAATGACCAAGTCTATTATGTCACGTTGAGGGAGATATGGTTGTTAGAACGGTGGGAGGAGTGACACTAGCAGCGGATATGGGTAGGAAAGGATATAAGTCTCCTTCACTATTGTATTCCGTAAGGAGTTTGCTGGTACGGAGGTCCGTTTCAGAAAATTCAAACGGATCAAAGTTAATTGAGACATAATTATTGGTGATAAATTTTCTAACGAAAATTAGATTTTTGATGATATTTGGGGCATAAAAGGCATTTTTAAGAGAGACGTAGGGATGCGGTGGTGGAGTAAGGATGTGGTCAAATCCTTGAATTGGAATGCGATGATCATTACCGACCATAATAGAATGCGGAGTATTTAAATTTAGAAGTTGAGTAAGGTTACCAGAATTGTTGGTGAGGTGAGACGTGACACCCGTATCCATATACCACACGTTATTGGGCTGTCGAGGAGTCAATGTGGCGAAAGTCTGTCCCAAATTAGATTGGGAGAGGCCTGAAGCGGACTGGTAGGCTCCAGGAAGTAGGGTCGTGGGAGAAGTCATTATAGTGGATTATTTTTTGTGAAGGAAGACTAAAGAGGACATAACTTCTCTTCTCGGGTTAAGAAAAGAACCAGAAGAAAAAGGTATTCTGCTTACGATAAGTTGGACGAAAAGCACTGTATCTCAGGTTAAGGAAAAGTGAAAAAAAAGAGTTGTGTTGTTTTCTCGGTAAAGGGAAGATCTGCAGAGAAAAGGAAAAGGAAAAGTGTGCTTTGGTTCTTCGAGAATGGAGAACTAACAAAAAAAAGCACGAAAAGGGGGGCCTGACAAATTTGCAGGTCCCCTACAGTAACGAACAGAAGGCAGAAAAAAGAGAAAACACTATTTTCGGGCAGTTGACCTCTGATACCATGTAATAATGTATTAATCTCTCTTGAAGAACTTTTCTCATTAATACAAAATATATATAGGTGTACAATATTGAATCCTTCTATAATAAGAATATCAATTTTACTATAATTATACAACATAAAATATAATAAATATGTGCATTGTTACACGCGCTAATAGATATGCTTTGGCAGTTAACTGAATGATAATAAAAGCAAAGATAGGTTGTCCCACACACACTTTATTTCATACTCACATTTGGGATTATTTTTCTTTTTTTCGTAAATATATTCGGATATTTTTTCATCTCTTATTTTACTTGCTTTACCATTTTTCTTTCACATGAAAAATCTGAATATTTCACGGGCAAAGGTACAGAAAAAGTACAGATATGACAAATTTAAAATATAGAAACTTGCAGTGTAAAATCTTTTGCCATATCAAGTGTAATTTTTCTGGATTATGCAAATTAGCATATTGGATTTGATGTAAAAATTACATATTATTGAAAAATGGTACAAAAATTTTGTGCTATTAATACATAGAATTTAAATTCTACCATGATCATGCAGGTAAAGCCACCAAAGCCCATGCTTTAGGACCCAATTTTTTGCGGCCTCATTTTTCACCCAATATAAGAGTTTATATATATATATATATATATGTGTGTGTAAAAATCATATTTTTTTCCATCTAAAATTTCTTCTTCTTGACATTTTTATTACATAGGTACAAATTATTTATTACAATTTAAATATGTCAACTAGAAAGTATGAATTCAGTTGTTTATAATTAAAAAAGAAAGAGAAAAGAATTGAATCTCTAATATAATATAAAAAATGAGCTCTTAGATAAATTTTTAACAAATAATAAAAGATTAAGAGTCTGGTTGGTAATGGAGGAATACATTTTTTTCAGAAAATATTTTTAAATTTTCTCATATTTGACTAATCAAAATTTTGAAAAATACTTTTTTATAAGAATATATATATTTTTTAAATGAGAAAAATGACTTCCTAAGTGGAAGTAGGAAAAACAAATTCAACAAGTGAGACTTCACAATAATTGTTTCCTCCTTGCCCTAGGTTTGGATGTTTTTTTTTTTAGAAAAATCAGAAGCCTCACGATGAAGTTTGCCTTTATGCCACCAAAAGTATTGAGCCGGCAGGGCGACGTCGATATGTTCAAAATCTCTACTCCCTATTTGGATATAACAAAAATAAAAGATTTGAAACACAAAGTCCAAATACGGTTGATGTTATCTCTTATTTTCAATTCTTTTGAGTGACTCTAGAAGTATAACATTTTAAAAAGTGATTAAATATTCATCTAAGGTCCAATTTTCTTCGTTCAAACAGGATAAGCATTAGTGGTGCAAGTTAATTATTTCATAACTTTTGACCGTGCTTGGTGCAGATTATCAATAATTGCGCATTACGCATAATCAATACTATTAAATATTGGCGTACTCAATAAATGTGAACATTTTTTAAAAGGATTTTTTATTTTTTATTTCAAAGCAAAATTAAAAAAAATAGTGGGTATAGATTTAGTGGTGAAATAGAAATACAAATTGACTCCAAAAAATTTAAATTAATTGTTGTATTATCAAAATAATTGGGGTTATATCTGCAACATTGACATTTAGGATTACCTTTGGCACTTTATTAGTTTGCAAAATATATAAATTATTCTTAATGTCTCAAATTAATTTTTGGTCAAATTTCATTATCTAGTCACCAAAATGTCGTATTTTTGTGTCTCATTTTGCAGCCAATAGTTGTGCATTCAAGCAGTAGCCTTTTTGTTTAAAACTTACGTGACAATAAAACAAAGAAGGCCACGTAATTTAAATTAAGAAATGGATTATCTTTTAGACATTTTAAGCTGAACCTAAATTTATCAAATTAACTACTACTAACATGAACAATCATTTCACACGTTCGATCTTGGAGTTGGTGAATTTTTTAAAATAATAAAAATTTATTACTTTTTCTGTTCTAATTTATTTCAATTTAAATATTTTAAATTAATTTAAAATAATATTTAAAAAATAAAGATTTTTTTAAATTTTATAATTATTAATTTAAAATATATGTAATTAAAAATATATATAATGTACTAGAATATTTAAATTGTTAACTTATTAAATATATAAAGAGATATCTTTTTTTTATTATAAATTAAGAAAAAAAAACACTTGAATGGAACGGGAGAAATATGTTTTTACAAAATAAATAAAAAAGATAGAGGAAGGAAGTCCACGTGGTGTTTAGGGTCAACATAGGCGGCTTTGAAGTTTCCATGAAACAGTCGGTCTACAACATATACACTTTGAGAAATAAAAATATAAACAAAAAAATTAAAATTAAAAATTGAAAGCGAAAGCAAGTGGAAATATGAACTGCACTGCACTACCTGTTTTATTTCAATCCAGACAAAAATCATATGCAGTCTTCTTCTCTTGTCCCCTCTCTGTCTCTATTATTATAATAATAATAATAATAATAATAATAATAATAATAATAATAATAATAATAATAATAATAATAATAATAACTACAAAAATATGTTACTTGTTTTTCATGGACAATTATGTATAATATATATAGTGTTACATACTTATCTATCTTTTTAAAAATTAAGTAAATATTTTTTTTAAATTATAATTTGACTACACTTTCTAATTATACTTCAATTATAATTTTACCTAATATAGGAGATGCACAATATTCTATCATACCCTCGCAGTCGAAGCGGAAGGTTCTCGTACGCTGAGACTGACTCGAAAATCATCAAAGAGTATGCGCGAAAGCCCTTTAGTAAATGTGTCAGCAATCCGATATCGGGAAGGAATATGAAGAACACGAACTTGTCAACGAGCAACTTTCTCACGTACAAAGTGAATATCAATTTCAATGTGTTTAGTGCGTTGATGTTGAACGGGATGTCGGAAAGATATATCACACTTACATTATCACAATATACTAATGTAGCCTTGCGGGTTGAGCAGTAGAGTTCCAATAGAAGGCTGCGTATCCAACAAGACTCAGAGACAACATTCGCGACTCCTCTGTACTCAGCTTCGGCACTGTATCGAGACATAGTAGGTTGTCTTTTAGAAGATTAAGAAAGCAAGTTATCTCCGAAAAAGACACAGTAACCTAACGTGGATCGACGAGTGTCCGAACAGTCACCACACTCCGTGTCAGAATAAGAGGTGAGACCAGAGAGTGTGGACTTGTACAGGTGGAAACCGAAGTGAAGAGTACCTTGTACATAACGCAAAATACGTTTGAGCGCATTCATATGTGCATCCGTCGGGTTGTGCACATGTAAGCATATTTGTTGCACGACATAGGATATATCAAATCTCGTAAAAGTGAGATATTGTAATGCTCTTGCTAAACTGCGATAGTGAGTCCGGTCGACATACAGAGACCTGAAGAGGCACTGAATTTGAAATTAATGTCCACCGGTGTGTGGGCTGATTTGCAAGACGTTATGCCTACCCGGTCAATGATCTATTCGGCATACTTCCTTTGACAAAGAAATAAGCCACCTGCATATCGTGTAACAGCAATGCCAAAAAAATAGCTAAGGAGACCCAAATCCTTCATAGCAAACTCAGAGGCGAGGAGTGACATGATGGATCGACGAAGTGCATCAGAAGATGTGGTGAGGATGATATCATCAACATATATTAGGATGTATGCCATGTCATTACCCTTGTTATAGATGAACAGTGAATGATCAGACCTGCTATGTGAAAAACCGATAGAGGATACAAAATCAGCAAACTATTGGTACCATGCACGAGGAGCATGTTTCAATCCATAGAGTGATTTCTTCAAAAGACACACATAATCTGGATGAACTGGATCCCTGTATCCCATAGGCTGATGCATATATATGGTTTCATGAAGGTCTCCATGCAAGCAAGTATTTTTGACGTCAAGTTGATGAACGGGCCAAGCTTTGGACAAAGCAATACTAAGAACGGTCTGAATAGTCGTCGGTTTCACTACCGGGTTGAAGGTTTCATCACAATCCATCATATTTCTTTTTATGTAGAAAAATCCACATAAAATGAATAATATTAGCATCAGGAGAACGGGGTACTAGATCCCACGTCTTATTTTTAATAAGAGCATTATATTCGTCAATCATTGCATTTTTCATTAGGATCGGACAAGGCATCTTTCAGATTTCGAGGAATAGGTGAAGGAACAACCGACGTGAACAAGTTAAATAGTTGTTTGGGTTTGGAAATGTCGTACATAGCACGGGTTTCCATCGTCTGTATGGGTGCCGCAGAGGGGGGGGGGTGGACGGGATCAACAAGTGGCTGGGCAGGGCGGTGGCCGAGAGTGGAGCAAGGTGATGGAGGATCGGAGGCTGGCCGAGACTGGGCAGCGGTGGCGTGGTAGGTATTTTTGTGTAGGGTTAGACTACCGATATCATAAAGGAATATATTAATTGTTTTTCATTGATCATTATGTACAAAATATATAGTGTTACATAATTATCTATTCCTTTACAAACTAGATAACTAATCTTCTTAATTACAATTGGACTACATTTTTTAATTACACTTATACTACAATTTTACCTAATATAGGAGATGTAAAATATTCCATCAATAACCATGTATATTTATACCCAGTCGACTGGAAAATGAGTGAGATACAACGTCAAAACAGTCAATCTTTACTGAGAATTACTCATTATCTTCTTAATTTCTTCTAGGTTTTTAGAAACTAGAATAAAACTAAAATTATAAATTACGTTTTTAGGAATAACGTAAAACTAATAAGTACCTAGTTATATAATTAATTTGATCTAAAACAAAGAAAATTCTATAAAAAATGAGATATTTTCTAATAAATTAGATAGTATTCTAAGAATATGCTTTTTGTAAGAATGTGATGATTTTTTTAAAGAAAACTAAAAGTGTAATTTAAAGAACTAGATTTTTCTACTAAATATATAGAAAAATTATTGATTTTGTGTACATAAAAGAAATTTATTAAGCTTCAAATACTAAATAGCTCTCGGAAACCATAGGGATGCTTTCCGGTATTGAAAGGGACCTGTATAAGTATGAAATCCTAATGTTAAAAATTTGATTCCTCTACCTAATTTTTAAATGTGCCTGTCTCATATGTGTGGAACATGGTCTTTTTCGGTTCTAGCCTCTCCCTCGAATACATAGGGTAGGTAGGGCTGGGTGAGAAATGATTCCCTCTTGCCAATAAATTTTCAAGCTATGACGTCATTCCTTGCGGTAATCACGGGAATATTACAGAATGATCTAAAGAGAGTCATAGCTTATTCAACTTGCAGTCAATTAGGCTATATGATCTTTGCCTTCAGCGCTGTTATCGGACATTGCAGGCTGAGCATCTATTTCTCGTATATCGTTCCACACCGAGAAGAGGTCTACCTTTTATATTTGAGATTTGTTTGTTCTAAAAAGAATTTGCTTAGTGTTTTTTCTAATATATAACAGCTCAATATACCTAACTGAGTATGTGTCACTGGTCAAACAACAAAATAATCTTTATAGTGTTTACGAAACAACTTGAGTAGCATGTGATGAGCTATTTGCAACAGTATGACATTTGTAAAGTGACTCTTCAAATTTTCATATCTATCTGTCGTTTTTGTTATGGTAATAGTTATTCAGACAACTGACAAGTGAATTTTTCTGAACAATTAATCCTTGTCTAATTAAGTAAAGCATGATCTCTTGGAGTGAAAAGAAAATATTTTTGCCATATATTGAGTTTTATTGTCACAGAGTTCAAGTTTATGATAAGTATTTTTAGCTTTGGATCTAGGTCAATATGAATTTATTTTTTGAGCTATGCAATATCGATCCTCAAAAGCGCATTTATCATGTGAATTTGAATTACGTTTTATAATATTTTTCACTTTCCTTTTACGTTAAGAGGTAGGATTCGTCTTTTATCATTCTAAAGACCTGTCAATTCTATTTGAATCGTCCCTGGTAGGAGCGCCACATTTATCTTTTTGTTTTTATAATATGACTTTTAGCTAGCAGAATTGAATAACTTTCAAGTAAAATTCTTCATTACATAATACTAATATATTGCATTGCTGCATTTTTCGACTTACAGTTAAGTAACATTAGCTTTTTTAACAATTGATCATAAGCAATTAAAAGTCAAACAAATAACTCATACGAAAAAATTGTTATTATCAAAGTTTATGTCAACTCTTTATTACCACCACAAAATGCTTTGCCGGCAATTTTCCTCTATTGAAGCAAACGAAAATCGTTTTCTTTATTTTCTGACATAACAAAATCATTTTCTTACAAGGGGAGAAACAGTTGTAAATAAATAAATAAAACAAACAAATTAAACAGTAAGATATATAATGTGAATGCATATAATTAGTTCGTTAGAATTGGCGCTCATCATAGTCGTCGTCTCTAACACGTTTTTCTTAAACCAGAAGACAAAAAACTTCTCTTCGTCCGACATGGCGGCGCATTTTAATTGCCGACCGGAACTTATCCTCTTTTTCTCTATTTCCTCCTCCTTCTTCTTCTCCGTCGCTTTTTCCGACGAGCTTCAAACACTTCTATCCATTAAATCCACTTTATCTAACCCCACCACCACCACCACCAATGTATTCAAAAATTGGGAACCCAATACTCCTCTCTGTAACTTCACTGGAATCACATGTAACTCTGATGGTTCAGTCAAAGAAATTGAGCTTTCAAGTCAAAGAATATCTGGGGTTGTCCCGTTTGAAAAAATATGTTCACTTAACTCATTGGAAAAGCTCTCTATGGGTTACAACTCACTTTCTGGGAGTGTTACTAATGATTTAAACAAGTGTGTTAGGTTGAATTACTTGGATGTTGGGAACAATGAATTTAGTGGGATTTTTCCTGATATATCTTCACTTAATGAGTTAACTCATTTTTATGCAAATAACAGTGGATTTACAGGAAAGTTTCCATGGAATTCTGTTGCTAATATGAGTAAACTGATTGTTCTTAGTCTCGGTGATAATCAATTTGATCGAACGAAGTTTCCGGAAGTGATTTTGAAGTTTAGTAAGTTGAATTGGTTGTACTTATCGAATTGTGGACTTGAAGGGGTAATTCCGGAAGAAATTGGAAATCTTACGGAGCTGATTGATTTAGAGCTGTCGATGAATCATTTGACTGGTGAAATACCTGTGGGAATTACTAAGCTGAAGAAATTATGGCAACTTGAGTTTTATGAAAATGAGTTGACAGGGAAATTGCCTGTTGGGTTTGGAAATTTATCAAGTCTGGAATATTTCGATGCTTCGACTAATTATCTGTACGGTGATTTGTCGGAAATTCGAAAACTGGATCATTTGGTAAGTCTTCAGTTATTACAGAACCAATTTTCAGGTGAAGTGCCTGAAGAATTGGGAGAGTTTAAAAAGCTTGTAAACGTGTCTTTGTATACTAACGAGTTTACGGGACAGTTACCACAGAAGTTAGGTTCTTGGGCGAATTTTGATTTCATTGATGTATCGGAGAATAATTTCACCGGTCCAATTCCACCAGATATGTGTAAGATGGGGACTATGAGAGGATTATTGATACTTCAGAACAATTTTACAGGTGAAATTCCGGGGACTTAAGCTAATTGTCTTGCTTAATAATGCATTCTTGTTAATCCTTATATTAGGTTTACGTTAACTTGAATAGGCGAGCAGATATTACGGAATAGTTATTGTTAGATAGGCGACAGCCCATTGCCGTAGATGATTTCATCTCATGGTTAAAGTTTATTATTTTTAGTTAGTTTATACTTATAACTATGGATTTTATTTCCCGTTTAGATAATTTATATTATATTAATTTAGTTAATGATTAATCACAAATCTCTATGGGACATATTGGATAATCTTATCACTTTCTTACATGTGGAAGAAGGGAACTATGAGAGGATTATTAATACTTACTATGGATTTTATTTCCCGTTTAGATAATTTATATTATATTAATTTAGTTAATGATTAATCACAAGTCTCTATGGGACATATTCGATAATCTTATCACTTTGTTACATGGGGAAGAAGGGATGAGAGGATTATTAATACTTGAGAACAATTTTACAGGCGAAATCCCAGAAAGTTATGCAAATTGTACAACAATGGAGCGGATTCGAGTGAGCAAAAACTCACTTTCCGGTGAGATTCCTGCCGGAATTTGGGGGCTGCCGAAACTGCAAATTATCGATGTTGCGATGAATGGGTTCGAAGGTAGTATGACTTCTGATATCGGAAGAGCAAAATCTTTAGGTGAAATTGATGTTGCTAATAACAGTTTGTCGGGTAAGATACCTTCTGAAATTTCAAATGCTTCGGCATTGGTGAGAATTGATTGTAGCAACAATCAGTTTTCCGGTGAGATTCCGGCGAGTATTGGGGAGCTTAAAAAGATTGGGAATCTTTATTTACAGAACAACAAGTTTTCTGGTTCAATACCAGATTCTTTAGGCTCTTGTGTTTCACTAAGTGAGATTAACATGGCTAATAATTCGCTTAGTGGATCCATTCCTGTTTCACTGGGATCATTACCGACTTTAACTTCATTGAACTTGTCGGAAAATCAGCTTTCAGGGCAGATTCCGACAAGTTTATCATATCTGAAGTTAAATCTTCTTGATTTTTCGAACAATCAGTTGAGTGGAGCAATACCGGATTCTTTATCAATCGATGCTTATAAGGGTAGCTTTGCTGGAAACAATGGTCTTTGTAGCCAAAACAGTAAGAACTTTCGTCGCTGTTATGGTGAATCTGGAAAGCCCGGAAAATTGCACACCCTTTTGCTTTGTTTGTTGGTGGCGGTTATTGTGGTGCTCCTTTCATTTGCGGGTTATTTGTACTTCAAGAAGAATAGTCAAAAGGGAAACGAGAGGCCTTTGAAGCAAAATTCTTGGAATACAAAGTCATTCCATATTTTGACTTTCACGGAAGATGAGATTCTTGATGGAATAAGACAAGACAATTTGATTGGAAAAGGAGGTTCTGGTAGTGTATACAGAGTGCAGCTTGCAGATGGAACAGATTTCGCAGTAAAACATATTTGGACTTCTGATTCAGGAGGAAGGAAAGTGTCGGGAACAACATCACCGATGTTGGGAAAACCAGGGAAGAAATCAAAAGAATTTGAGGCTGAGGTTCAAACGCTGAGCTCAATTCGACATGTGAATGTGGTGAAACTGTATTGTAGCATAACGAGTGATGACTCGAGCTTGTTGGTGTATGAATATATGCCGAATGGGAGCTTGTGGGATCGATTGCATACTTGCAAAAAAATGCCACTTGATTGGGAGACGAGGTACGAGATAGCTCTTGGTGCAGCCAAAGGATTGGAGTATTTACACCATGGTTGTGATAAGTCAGTGATTCACAGGGATGTTAAGTCTAGTAACATCTTGTTGGATGAGTTTTGCAAGCCAAGAATTGCTGATTTTGGTCTTGCTAAAATTTCTCAAGCTGATTCAACCAAAGATTCAACTCATGTCATTGCTGGAACACATGGATATATTGCTCCTGGTAAGACAGTTCATTCTAGTTGACTTTTGTATGTAGTATGAGTTTATCTTCTGAACACTAACCATGTATGCATTTTTTGCACCATCTGTAAAATTGACTTACAACAATAGGTAACTTTGCGTATCAAGCATGATATGGTATCTTGAAAATATAGTGAGAAGTTGTGTTGCTCGGATACTTCAAAATTGCCACCGTGCCCGAGTTGGACATGAGTGTGAAAATATTGTTGAAGGATCCGAGCAACATTTGAAGTAAAACAATATTAGTGTATATTAACATAGATCCTATCTAGATTATCTATTCGTTTGGTCAATTCGAGTTTCTCATTTCTTGTATCCTTTTTGAACTTATTTGAAATGAATTGGTGTTGCAGAATATGGATACACCCACAAAGTGAACGAGAAAAGTGATGTATACAGTTTCGGAGTGGTGTTGATGGAGCTTATATCTGGGAAAAGGCCAATAGAACCCGAATACGGAGAGAATAGCAACATAGTTACATGGGTGAGCAGCAAATTGAAGAGCAAGGAAAGTGTATTAAGCATAGTGGACTCAAGCATTCCAGAAGCTCTCAAGGAAGATGCAATCAAAGTCTTGAGGATTGCCAATGTATGCACAGCTAGGCTTCCAACATTAAGGCCAACAATGAGAAATGTAGTCAAAATGCTGGAGGATGCAGAACCCTGCAAATTGGTTGGGATAATTGTAAGCAAAGATGATGGTAATAACAAGGCAGAGCAATTGAAGGATCGCAATAAGATGTAACTGAATCCCCCGCCTTCGATGAGTTTTAGCCGGTTAACTTCATACCACTTTTGTCTGTTTCACTCTTCAACCTGATCTCTACGTTCAACTACCAATCCTCCGTGGAACGTCAAATCTTGTAGTAGTATGTAAAATTTTGTAACATATAGTAGAAGCTATATTCATGCTAGTGTATTGAATTAGATTGAATTTAGAGATGCATGGCATAAGTGCCATAAGGTACTACTTGTACGTAGGGGTGACAGATAGACTGTTTGGGCTGAAGTTGGGGGTCAAGATGGGCTGAATTAATAGATGGGTCAATGTTTAACCCGTCCAAAGCTTATATGGGTTAAGATGGGCGGGTCAATATGGGTCATAACTGAAAGATGGAATAATTTCCCTTCGGGATTCCTTTCATTATTCACAATATATATAACTGTACAAAGGTTGATTCCTAATATGGTACGAATCCTAACTTACCTTACAAAGGTTGATTCCTAATACAATTAGAATCCTAAGTTAGCTTAAATATACATCTATCATAATTACAAAATATACAGAGAATATTCGGAGAATATTCGCTAATACTCCCCCTCAGACGGAGCGGGAGGAGGCCGAACGCTAAGGCTGGATCGAAAGTCGGTGAAGAGCTGTCGTGGTAGTCCATTTGTGAAGATGTCTGCATACTGATAAGAGAAAGGCACGTGTAATATTTTGACCTGACCACGGGCAACCTTCTCTCGCACAAAGTGGATATCCATCTCAATATGCTTAGTCCGCTGATGTTGGACCGGATTATGAGACATATAGATGACAAATATGTTGTCACAATAGACTATAGACACCTTGCGGAGTGGACACTGGAGCTCCAAAAGAAGATTTCGGAGCCAACAGATCTCAGCAACAACATTAGCAACTCCGCAATATTCTGCTTCAGCACTCGAACGGGATAGTGTGGCCTGCCTCTTGGCGGACCATGAGATAAGATTATCCCCAAGAAATACACAGTACCCTGAGGTCAAGCGACGTGTGTCTGGGCATCCTGCCCAATCCGGATCCGTGTAGGCAAGTAACTTGGTTGGGGCAGAGGGGTATAGGTGTAATCCAAAGTCTAGTGTGCCCTTAACGTATCTGATAATACGTTTGAGGGCGACAAAATGGGACTCTCGAGGGTCGTGCATTAACAGACACACCTGCTGAACGACATATGCAATATCAGGCCTAGTGAATGTAAGATACTGAAGAGCATCTGCTAGACTCCGATATAGAGTGGGATCAGAAACTGGCGCACCGTCATTGGCACTAAGCTTGAATTTGGAGTCCTTCGGAGTTGGCATAATTTTACAATTTGCCATCTTGGCCCTGTACACTATCTCTTCGCATACTTACGCCGACACGGGAACATAGTGGTCGCAAACTGTTACCGATATACCCAAAAAATAACTTAGCTTGCCCAAGGCGTCATAGCAAATTCGAGTTTTGAGTAGAACAATGATTTCATTATTCAAACCGTCAGATGAGGCAGTAAGAACAATGTCATCGACATATAATAGCAAATATGCAGTGCTGCTACCTCGGTGAAAAGTGAAGAGAGAGTTATCACACATGCTACATACAAAACCAATCAGTAAGAAGATACTGGCAAAACGATCATACCAAGCGCGGGGTGCTGTTTCAATCCATACAATGACTTTTCGAGACGACACACAAACTGCGGAGCTGCCGGATGAACAAAGCCAGGAGGCTGATGCATGTACACAATCTCTTTCAAATCCCCATGAAGGAATGCATTCTTGACATCAGGTTGATGAATCGGCCAATGCATGCCCATAGCAATACCTAGAACAGTCCGAATAGTGGCCAGTTTAACAACCGGACTGAATGTCTCACCACAATCAATACCCTCCTACTGATTAGTGTCATTGGCGACTAGTCTTGCCTTATACCTCTCTAAGTCACCATTGTCTCTGAACTTGTGCCGAAATAGCCACATACACCGGATAACATTCGCACCTTCGGGTCTAAGTACCAAATCCCAAGTGTTCTGCTTGGTTAAAGCGTTAAATTCCTCGCACATGGCCACATTCCAATTTGGGTCCAGTTTTGCTAGTTTTGGATTTTTTGGAATGGGTGATAAGGTTTGTGTGGAGAGATTGAAGTGAACCTTGGGTTTGAAGATCCCGTGTTGTGCACGAGTCTCCATGCGATGAGACGGCAGTGGCGGTGGGTCAGGGCTGGGAGGTTGCTGGTCCACTAGTTCGGACCGCCGGGCGCGCATTCAAATTGGGACTGGTTTCGGTGACTCGACTATGGGTCGTAGGGGTGAGCGAGGGGAGTCATTGGGGTGGTGCGGACGTGGCGAGACTGTCGGAACAGTGGGCTACTGTTGGTATAGATTTTGGATGACCGGGGACAGACTTGGTTCATCGAGAAAGATGTAATCGATAGTCTGAAATTTTTGGAGTTTTGAAAAAGGAAAGGTTGTCTCGTCAAAGGTGACGTGACGGGAGACAATGATTTTGCGAGTAGAAATGTCATAGCACAAGTAGCCCCGATGATTAGGAGATAGACCAAGGAAGACACATAGCAGAGTGCGAGGGGCAAGTTTGTAAGGTGCAGTGGAGGCCATGTTGGGGTAGCATAAGCATCCAAAAATACGCAGGTGATCATATGATGGTAGCCTACGGTATAAGATTTCGGTAGGGGTCTTGTTTTGGAGTGTGCCAGTTGATAAAATATTAAGAAGGGATTCTACCATTTTGACAGCATAGACCCAAAAGGCAGTGGTAGGCAGACATGAAACAGAAGTGTGCGAACCATGTTATTGATGGTACGTATAATTCTTTCAGCCTTTCCGTTTTGGGAAGAAGTATAAGGACAAGAAAAACGGAAAACCATGCCTTGTTTAGAACAAAAATTGTGAAATGCCGAGTTATTAAATTCACGTCTATTATCACATTGGAATGATTTGATAGATTTTTCAAATTGTGTTTTAATGAATTTTTGAAACTCGAGAAATTTTGTAAAAACTTCAGATTTGAATTTCAGTGGGTAAATTCAGACAAAATGTGAAAAATCATCAAAGAATACTAGATAGAATTTATGACCCAAAGAGCTAACAATCGGAGATGTCTACAAATCAGCATGAACAATATCAAAGGGAGAAAAAGTAACACTGTTTGATGACATAAATGGAAGACGAGTATGTTTGCCTAGTGGACAAGAAAAACAGTGTTGGGCAATTTTTCCATTATTACATTGAATACACTTAGAAGTCCTAAGAAAAGTAAAAACTGGGTCTCCAGGGTGTCCGAGTCTGTTGTGCCAAGTGGAGGGAGAGATTACCGCAAGGGATAGAGGTGCTTGCGGTCTGACAGCGGAAGATTGAGTGAATGAGTAGAGGTCTCCCACACTATTGCAGCGTGTAAGAATTTTCCCCGTATTGAGTTCCTTCACAGAAAAACCAAAAGGGTCAAATTCGATAGACACAGAATTATTTCTAGTGAATTTTCTAACAGAGATTAAGTTTTTAATGATGTGAGGTGTGTATAGGACGTGGTTTAGGGAGAAAGGTGGGTGTGGTTGTTTGGTGTGCGTGTTACCGTAACCTTCAATTGGAATGCGATGACCATTGCCGACAGTAATAAATTGAGGACACTTTAACCGACGTAGTTGAGATAGGTTACCTGACGACCGGGTGAGGTGAGATGTGGCTCCGGTGTCCATGTACCAATTGTCGTCGGGTGTTGAAGGTTTACCAATGGTGTAGGCCTGGGCCAAATCGGTCGGGGCCGGCCGCGGGGCTGCGATTCTTTCTTATTGTTCGGATCGCAACCAGTGTGCTTCTTCTGGTGGGGCTCGTGGTGGGGCGCAGGGGCCCAAGAGGCCGATCGGCCGACCAAGGTCGCTAGAAGCCCAGGCCCCTGCAGTCGGGTATGGGCATGCATGCGAGGCCCAGTTCTGCTGGTTGGACCACTGTTGTTGTTGTTGCTGCTGTCCACGCCACTGGTTGCGTTGGCCTTTTCCGCGGCCCTTGCCTTTGTTGTTGCGACCTCTGCCGCCACGACCTCCGCCATCGGCCTCGCCGCTGCTTGGACATCTTTGTGATGGTGGTTGTCGCTAGCCGCAGATGTTGTCATCCCGTCAACGGCTAACGCCTTTTGATTATGTTCCTCTTGTTTAGCATGTCTAGTTTCTTCCAACAATAGTTGTGAACGTGCCTTGTTGAAACTTGGGAGAGGGTCGGCTTGTTGAATCATTGTTGCGAGTGTGTCATATTCACCTTTTGGCAAACCCGCAACAAGTTGAAGCACCATCTTGGTTTCTGAAACAGAAGTCCCGACGTTGGATAGTTGATCGGTTATGAGTTTCAGTTGCTTACAATATCCGGACATGTTAAAATTCTTGAGACGGGTATTATTGAATTGCTCTTCCAAATATACAGCCCGAGTATTTTTATTGTCCTGAAAGATTTCTTCTAGCCGGATCCAAAGTTCACGTGCAGTAGCACCTATTTTCATGATAGTGCACAACTGGTCTTTGGAGATGGTGTCGTAGATCCATTATTTGACGATGGCGTTAAGACGACGCCAGATTGAGTCTGTAACATCGGTGGGACGAGGAACAGATTCGTCAATATGATCGAGCACGTTGTATGCACATGCATGAATGTAGAATAGTTCCATCCACATGGAATATTGACAGTCTTCTTGGTCAAGAATTATAGGGATAAAATTCTTGATGTTGTTAACGGCGAATGCCGGATTAAAAGAAGATACTGAACGTTGAGAGGGGTTGTCAAGTGTGCCAGTGGATGAACCGGAATTTGTGGGGGAAGACATGGTTGCCGCCTGCCGAGGGAAGGGAATTTTCTGGTTTGACCGAGAAAGGGAGGAAGAAACCAATTTTTTTTTCTGTGAAATCAGGAAAAAAAATGCTGATTTCGGTCGAGAATGAGGAAGAGAAGGGATTTAGGTTTTAGGCTCTTGATACCATGAAAGATGGAATAATTTCCCTTCGGGATTCCTTTCATTATTCACAATATATATAGTTGTACAAAGGTTGATTCCTAATATGGTACGAATCCTAACTTACCTTACAAAGGTTGATTCGTAATACATTAGAATCCTAAGTCACCTTAAATATACATATATCATAATTACAAAATATACAGAGAATATTCGCTAATAATAACCCAACTTGCCAACTTGACCCATTACTTTTACAAATTTCAAATTTACCTTCTATGATGTCATTTTATTTTGTATGATATTTAATTTTTCCATATCTTTATTTTTAAAACAAGAATAATATTTTTAATATTTTTTTCATTTTTTATAAAAGTAAAATAAATATATAAATTAATGGGTGGGAGGGCAGGGGTAGTGGGTAAGAAAAGTTTCTCATTTTTTATAAAAAGTTTATAAAAGTAAAATAAATATATAAAATAGAAAATTTGGGGTTGGGGTGGGAGGGCGGGGGTAGGGCGGAATGTGGGGGTAGAGTGGAGGGTAGGGCGGGAGGTGTGGGGTAGGTGGGGTAGGTGGGGGTAGGGGTGGTAGGGAGATAGGGGTGGGGCGGAGTAGGCAATGTAGGGGGCAGAGATGTGAGGGTGGTTCAGTGCTTAGATGGGGTTGGTGTAGGGGAGGGGTAGGGTGGATGGATAGTTTGGTAGGTGGTTGGGGTGCGTTTGTATATTTTTATTGTTATAAAATAATAAAGGGTTTTTTAAACAATTATTTATAAATAAAAATCTCAATTGAAAGTGGAGCTCTAATCGTTAAGATTGAATATTTTTGTGGGTTGGATATCATTAGGTGCTTAATATACACGAATTTCGAACATGTTCATGTATTGCGATAAAACTCCGTGAAGTAAGGAGGCCTGAATGATAAAATGAGAAGTTAAATGTATCTAGTATTTAGCTATTCGGCCTTTTATTTTCCATGTACACAAATATGGAGAAAATGGTTTTCCAGATTCTTCATTTTCACTTCCCTAATGCTCACGCGAAGAACAAAGGAAATCCACTCTTTGGCCCAACAACTGGAAAGGCCCATTAATACGATGAGTCTATTGTGTATTTGGGCCTTTGTGAAATGCTCCCACGCCATAATAGCGAATAGAGATGGCAACAAATCGGCAAGAAAGGTAGGGAACCTATTCGATGCTGTAATATTACTTCAAAACTAATCAAGCAAAATTTTGTATAGAACCAACTCACTTCTACGTTTACTTGGTGGCCTATTTCTTATGGATTTTATGTATAATTTGGTGACTCATTAGTGTATATGTGTGGAAAACAAATTACAAATGGGCTAAGTGCACTGGTACTCACTTATAAGGCTTTTTCAAAATTTGTAAAAGTATTTAAGATGTAGCAAAAAAACATCACCTCAACTCAAAGAGTGCTCTTTCTTTTTCTTCTCCCAATTGCAGTAGTTGGAGAATCCAATCTAAATTCTTGACAGCAGCTAACTAATACGAGCACAAAGCACAAAGTATATTTTGTTTACTTCTATTCATCATGATCTTCTATCATGCAATAGGGGAATGAATTATGGTTGTAAAGCACAAGAAAGTGTTTTCTTTTAATTAGATGTATCTTGAATAAAGATAATTTCTGAGGAATATTTTTTTTTGTCTCAGTATTAGTGTCCTCACATCCAGTACAAATGTTTAACAAGTGAATACTAATAATCCCAGAAAAAATACTAATAACTTGCATTAAGAATATTGAGGTGATTTCATATTCATGACTTGAACACAAAATTTATAATATAGGATGAAGGAGCAATTACCACTCTACTATAATTCTTGTTGGTGTATTGAACTATGTTGATAAATAGAGATATACAAAACTAAATTGAAATCATGAAATTTCTTGATTTGCATTTGTTTGGATAATTTAACCTAAATTCTCGGACTCTTCACTCGACACAACATGTGTGTGGGTGTGGTATCCTTACCAGATATGGTCAACTGATCGATGGAGAAATTAGGGACATATACAATGATTTTTGTAATCAAAACAAAAGTTAAGATGAAATTGAAGAAAAAAGAATACCTTGTATATAGAAATTTCTATATTAATCCTTTTTCTTGTAGCTACTTCTGGAATTCTCCTCTTGATCAATATTTTCTTCTCAGAATACTTTATAAAGTCTCATTATTTAGACATATAACTCTATTTTAGATTTCAATTATTTTTAGTCAAATCCCCTACCTGTATCCGTACTTGGATTTATACCTCAAATTCTTAAAATTTAGATCATAAAAAATCCGACCTCTAGATCCGCACCTGTATAAGACATTCACACTCGAATCCGAGCACCTGAGATTTTAACTACCAATGTTAGACAAGTCTATAGTCGAACAAACAAAACTCTAAAACTAATATAATTCCGCTTGGTTTTTATTTGCTAGTATCTTTTCACATGATATTTTTGAGTGATCCCCAAAAGTGAGTTAAGAAATGTATCTTAATAAGTTGTTGAGTGTTGGTTACAATTTGTTGTACTTGTGAAAAGGATTTAGATAAATCACATAAATTTAGGTTCGTTATTCCTTCACCACAAAATCCAAATTATATTTTGTCACGGTTGCTCCTTAATTTTAAAGTAAATATTAGATGAACATGAAGCTTAAGCAAAAGTTGTTCAACTTGACGAGTCTTCCAATGCAGTGAAATTTTTTCAAACGGGCGGATGTTGAGTTAATGGTCCGACTCAACATAATCTAATAACTTTAGTCTAAAACACAATGCTTGATTTTAAAAAATTATTTGATATGTTTATATTTTTAATTTGAAACTTAATAATTAAGAGAATTAATATCATAATACATGAAATTTAATTTTTGGATTCCGCTCTCTATTTCTAACGAAAGAAAGTCCCCCGTAAACTTGTTAGCTTCAACCTTCATCTTTCTTCTTTTTTTTTCGAAAAAAATTCGAGTGTCACAATCAAATGACAATAACATAACTTAAAAAGTTTACATTTTGAACTAATTTTTGGATTCCTCTTTTTTTATTAAGTGTAACATGTCTAAAACAGGTTACCATTAAAAGACATTCAATCTGTGACTAAAGAAATATCAAAGAAATGGTTAAGAAATGAATTATAGTTTCTGACATTTCAACATTTCAACAATGGGCTCTGCTCCTCATTGATCATTTGTCTGACTTTGGATTTGAAAGCAACTATAATCTTTTTCCCCCATAATGAAAGCAAGTGTACTTTTTCTTTCAATTTGCAAGCAATTGCATTCTATTTTTGAATATGAAAGCAACTCTATTAAATAAAGAACTTACCAATTTACGTTAAGAATGTTTGTCTGATTAAAAAATTTAAGAAAAAATAAAACTTTAAAATTAATTATCTAAAATAAGTTATAGATATTTATATGACTATAAATCATCTCATTGAGGTTAAATTAAAAATTTTGAAATTAAATTGTTACTCCTTGCATCCAATTTATGTGAAGTGTTTTAACTGATCACAAAATCTAAGAATGAACTTTTGAAACTTGTAGATTGAAATAAATCATAAATATTTGTGGGATTATAAATTTATTTAATATAAAATGAAAAGTTTAAAATTAA
Organism: Anisodus tanguticus; assembly: GCA_034509755.1. NCBI lineage: Eukaryota > Viridiplantae > Streptophyta > Magnoliopsida > Solanales > Solanaceae > Anisodus > Anisodus tanguticus. The sequence goes on along the minus strand of CM067553.1, from coordinate 7,978,666 downwards.
ATTATTAATACTAAATATAAAAATATATTATTATTTCTAATAATGATTAAAAAGGAAAAAATATTATATAAATTAAAAAAATGAATATAAATATATAATTTTTTTTTCTTATAGAGACTAAAAAGGAAAGAGTACGTACGAATTGAGACATACTTAGAAAATACTAGTAATAATTGATTGGCCCTTTTCAAAGCTATTTTTTTAAATCTTTTATTTTTGGAAGCTACTAATTTATTACAACAACTTCAGTGTAATGACACAGTATAGGGTCCGAGTATAGTATATAGAGATATTATTTTCGATAAATTATCGCTCAATACAAATCATAATCACACCGAGTCAATCATCTCGGGCTCTTGTACAATGATTAAAATTGCACACTAATCGCCATTGATAATCATCTCCATAATCTAGTTCCATTATAACTCTTCAAATCTTCATGATTTCTTCTTTATTTTTCCATTTCAGTGTCATGGATTTCCCGGCAAACAAATTCTCCGGCGTAATTCCGGCGGCTTTCGGCGCCCTTGCTAACTCGTCATGTCCTCTTTTCAACTTCCTCGGGCAACTTTCTCCGGTCACCGGTGCAGCATCCGCCGCCGCGATTCTAATCGTAACCGTCGCACTCCCGGGGTTTTTTTACTTGAAAAAAGACAAAAATAAACACCCTCGTCTGAACGGTACATATATATTTACTATTTGTTTTCATCAATTTTTCTTCTTTAATTTTGTTGGTGATGTTCTGGGTCTGATTAAATAGTTCTCTTTCTCTTATTTTCTGATCAACATGTGCACAAAATTACTTCCCAATTTTCACTAAGCTTACACAATTTTGTAGAAATTCAAATTCTTTCTTAAAAATGGCAGCCCGGTTCACTAAGCTCCCGCTATGCGCGGGTCCGGGGAGGGCCTGACCAGAAAGGGTCTATTGTACTGATCACTAAATAAAAAAGGATCACATTCTTTATTGATGTTGTTGTTTGATGTTACAACAAAAATTATTTTGGGTTTTCCTACAAATTCGTTCGCTTGAAGTTGAATTAGGGATGGCAACAGGGCGAGGACGGGGCGGGTTGAAACTATTTTTTACTAGTGCGGGGCGGGTTTCCTGCATGCACTTGCCAGTGTGTTGTTAAATGTATATTTACGGGGAGGGGTGTGTTGAAGTCTTTGCGGATTTATGCGGGTTTGCCCCGCAACTGCCGCGCCCCACACCGTTTGACATCCCTAGTTGAATAGTATGTTGTTTTACCGGTTTCTTAAATCTTAATTTCAGCTTTTAGACTATTGTAGATATGTTTTGAAACTATTTTTTAGCTTGCCTTTTTTTTGTTCTTTGGGAATGCCTGGTCCTTGTGCCGAGGGTCTATCGAAAACAACCTCTTTATCTCTAGGTAAGGTTTGCATACACTCTACCCTCTCTAGACCCACTTTGTGTGATGTCACTGGGTTGTTATTGTGTTGTTGTTGGGAATGCCTGGAAGTGATAAGCAAAAATGCTGGACTTTTGCCTTAAAATACTTAGAGGCTCCTAGTTCTCACACAGTGAAAATGAGCTACCTCAAGGATTCAGGATAGTGTTTCCTGGGATTTGATGAAATTCTGTGGAACTCCCGTTCCATTCTATCCCAATGAATTTTACATCTCAACTTTTTTGGGTAATGATTTTTTGATCGTTTATCCTTTCCTGCGCTTGTCTTGTATTGAGGTATACTCAAGAAATGAGTAAAAGTAGGTTATAAGGAGGAGGGGTAATTTATGGTCTCTTCTGGTTGATGTTAGGTTATGTATTTTGAATTGCAGATTGATTTAGAGAAACCACTCATTAGTCTGTCATAAATCACTCTTATGGCCCATTTCACCAAGCTTCTGGGAAGCACAAATGCTTATTTTCCTTAAAATATGCTTATTTTAGAGAGTTGAATCGTCAAGCTTTTAGAAAAAAAGAAAGTGTTTTTGAGTAGCAGAATCTGTTTTTCAAAAGCTTAAAAAAGTAGCTTTTCCCCTGAAGCACTTTTAAAAACTGGTCAAGCACAAATTCCTCGTCTAATTTGGCAAAAGTGTTTTTTGAAAAAACACTTTTCAAAATAAGCAGATTTTGAAAGTTTGGTCAAATAGGCAATTAGAACTTTTGTACCCGTTTTATTTGCTTGAACTATTTTCTTTTCTCATTAGGTGGTTGGTTATGTTGATTCTAGGTCTTGATCTTCTACATAGGTAAGAGATCATGCTACAATGATGCTAAGTTGCAGAGATGATCTTCATTTTGTGTTCATTGTTCTCTGCTTTATGTTAATCTCATATCATGCGTTTTAAAACAATGATTTGAAAAGGGGAAACCAAGAAAAGGATGGGGTATGAATTTTCATTGCTTGAAAGCAAAGCACCAGAGCCCTACCAATTTAAAAAGTGGAAGTTAGATTATCATATATCAAAAATTACAGTCGGGGTTTGAAGTCTTTTTTGGACTCATGTTACACAAGGCTCGATAAAATTCAAAATAGTTACTGATAGCTTATGCACCCAAATACCATCAGGCTTTTTGTTGGTTATTTTTTGTTAGGATTAAGCTCTAGAGTCTAATGAGTTGTTGACTTACTTGGTTGAATGAAATATTTTCTATTCGACCAAAAAAAAATCAATATAGTTCCTCTCCAGGTCATTCTTGAAATTGTACATAATGTAAGCAATGTTTAAACCTATTTGTTATACCCTGGGTGTCCTTACCCTATTTCAATTTGAAATGAAATTTTGGTTTTGTTCCCTTGAGAAAAAATATTATTATTAAATTGTTGTATCTACATTATTACACTGAGTCATATTTACAGACACTACATTACAATCCTTTTTCTAGTAGGATACTATATATGAAATCCTATTCTGGTGCATACAAGTCATATGTACCGAGCTTGTTACAGATGTAATTAATACGAGGACCAGTGATCGCTTGATTTCACAAATTTTATTCTGCAAGCTGATTGCTTGATTTCACAAATTTTATAACAATATCTCCGAAGATAATCTTTTCTTTGACAAAGTGTCGGTCAATCTCAATGTGCTTAGTCTTCTCATGAAATACCGGATTTGATGCGATATGAAGGGTCGCTTTGTTATCACACACAAGTTTCATTTGACTGATTTCTCCAAATTTTAGTTCTCTGAGAAACTGCTTAATCCAAACTAGCTCACAAGTTGCTACAACCATTGCTCGATATTCTGATTTAGCACTAATCGAGCAACGACACTATGTTTCTTACTCTTCCAGGACACTAAATTATCTCCTATTAACACACAATATTCGGATGTAGAACGTCTATTAGAGCGTGATCCTGCATAATCAACGTCTGTATATTCAACGATCTGCTCATGTCCTCGATTTTTGAAAAACAGTTCTTTACCTGGAGCTGACTTAATATATCGCAGAATGCGGATAACTGCATCCTAATGACTATCATAGGGAGAATTCATAAATTGACTTACAATACTCACAAGAAACGAAATGTCAGGTCTAATCACTGTGAGATAATTCAACTTACCAACCAGCCGCCTATATCTTCCAGGATCACTGAGTGGCTTCCCCTGATCTGGCAGGAGTTTAGCATTCGGATCTTTTGGAGTGTCACGAGTCTACATCCCATCATTCCTGTCTCCTCAAGAATGTCTAAGGCATACTTGCTAACAATACTTGACGTGGATTGAGCAACCTCAATACCTAGAAAATACTTCAGTTTGCCGAAATTTTTAGTCTGAAAATGTTGAAAAAATGTTTCGTTAAATTAGTGATACCCTCTTGATCATTGCAAGTTATAATGATATCGTCAACATAACCACTAAATAAATACTCAAATCTGAAGCAGAATGTCGATAAAACACAGAATGATCTGCTTCACTGCGATTTATGCCAAACTCCTGAATTACCGTGCTGAATTTACCAAACCAGGCTCGAGGAGACTGTTTTAAACCATAAAGTGACCGACGCAATCCACACACTATATTAGACTCCCCCTGAGCAACAAAACCAGGTGGTTGCTCCATATAAACTTCCTCCTCAAGATCATGGAGAAAAACATTCTCAATGTCCAACCGATAAAAAGGCCAATGGCGGACAACAACCATGGATAGAAAGAGACGGACATACGCTATTTTAGCCACGAGAGAGAAAGTATCACTGTAATCAAGCCTAGATATCTGTGTATATCCTTTCGCAACAAGGCGAGCCTTAAGTCGATCAACTTGACCGTTCGGACCAACTTTGACGGCATAAACTCAACGACAACCAACAGGTAAGAGTAACAAGCTCCTAAGTACCACTCGTGTGTAAAGTAGACATCTCGTCAATTATAGTCTGTCGACATTCGGGATGAGAAAGGGCTTCACTTGTAGAATTAGGAATGGGGACAGAAGATAGTGATGATACAAAGGCATAATGGGATGATAATAGACGATGATAACTTAAAAGGGTATAATGTGGATTAATATTATGAGTGGAGCATTTACCTTTTCGAAGTGCAATCGGCTGATCAGAAGGAGACAAGTCCATAGTAGGTGCAGGGTCTGGTAGTAGAGGCCTTGTGATTCATATCCTACGTCAATCGTCTGTCCTGTACTGCGGTCCTGTATATAAAAGAATCATCAAGAAATAGTATGACACAATTTAAGGCACGAGTCAAACGACTGACCGAAGCAAGATTAAAAGGACAACCAGGGACATAGAGAACAAAATTTAGAGTGACCGAAGATATGAGTTTAGCTTGTCCAACTCCTTTTGCTTTTGTTTGAATTTCATTAGCTTAAGTAATAGTTGGAAGAGACGGTGAATAACTAATATCCGACAAAAGTGATTCATCACCAGAAATATGATCAGAAGCGCCAGAATCTACAACGATCCAACGGTCTTAGATTGTGCGACTGAGGCTGCTTGTGGAGATGTCTGTTTACTTGCTCTATACTGAAGGTACTCATTATATTCTTCTTCGGATAAATAAACTTGTTGGTTACATGTAGTGTGGCAGTCTGAGCAATATGAGTATTCTTGGGTGGTCGACCCTGCAGAGAATAACATATTTCACGAGCATGTCCAGGCCTTTTACAATAACTACACTTAGGTCTATATCTTTCAAAACGACCTCTTTTTCGTCGAATTTTAGACTGTGATGTTTGATTTTTTGATCTCCTTATTAAGGGTTGTGAATTAATCATAGGACTTGATTTTACAATTTTCGTGTTTTTTGAATTAAAAACATCAAATCCGAGACATGATTCAAAACTTTAAGAAATCTAAAGAGGTTGATAATGCTCAGAAATCGTGATCAAGAAGCTACAGGAAACAGTCACCGGAAAACTTGTCGGAAAAACTAAAATGACCGGAATCTGAAATAAATTGTACAGTATGGCTCGGAAAGAAGAGGCGAGCCGACTCGTAAAAATATTCTGTGTTTGCGGCGCGTCTAGGTGTGTGTGGATTCAGTTGCCGGAGCAGCTGACTGGGCTTTGATCGCCGGAATTTATGCATGGGACTGTCTGACTGTATTTTCGAGATGTTTCTCACCGATGCTCTGATACGTGAGAAATTATGGGAGAAAATATTATTATTAAATTATTGTATCTACATGATTACATTGAGCTCTATTTATAGACACTACATTACAATCATTTTCTTAGTAGGATACTATATATGAAATCTTATTCCTATTCTAACAGTCCCGTACCAAATATTTCTGTGATCCACATTTGTGCTTATAATCACGTTGCAGGATTTGTTGGAGGGCCTATAAGTGAGATAGTTGTCCATCAAGATGCTGAATATGCAGAAGAGTTACAACTCCAAGAAGCCTTAGTAGCCTCACTTTACATTGGTCAAAGCAGTAGCCATGCATCTCTATCTGTTCAAGACAATCAACTTAACAGCTTCTGCGAGATTTGCTTGGATAACAAAGGAAGTTGGGAGATGTTTAAAAATGACGGTTGTTCTCATTCCTTCTGTTATGAGTGCACAAGCAGGCATATTATCGCAAGGATTTCACAGAAAGCAAAAGTGATTGGTTGCCCAGGAGTAAGTTGCAGTGCTGCACTTGATGTTAATGCTTGTAGGTTCATGATTCCCAAAGAGGCACTGATCAGGTGGGATGAATCAGTATGCCAGTCGATGATTCTCGACTCTCAAAAGTTGTACTGCCCTTTCCGTGATTGCTCAGCCCTGTTTGTAAATGATTCTGGGGAGAGTATTGAAAAGATAAAATGCCCTTTGTGCAAGAGATTGTTCTGTGCAGCATGTCAAGTTCCATGGCATTCGGAATTTACATGCAAAGAATTCCAGAAACTGAATGCCAAAAAGAGGGGCAAAGGGGAAGACATGGTGAAGACACTTGCCAAGAAGAAAAACTGGCAGAAATGTCCTAATTGTAAAATATTTGTTGAGAAGACAGAGGGATGCATTCACATGACTTGTAGGTGTGAATATGAGTTCTGCTACAGATGTGGTGCAAAATGGACTGGTTCTCATAATTGTGGTAAAAAATGATGCTATGCTGGAAGCTCCATAAGATTTCTCCGGGAAGTGAAATCGGTGAAACTTCCTTTAGGGTCACTTTTAGCTAATAGTAAATGTAGTTCTCAATTACTTGAATCTTTTGGGAAGGCAGTTGAATTGGTTATGATGTACATAACAATCTGGATTTTTAGCTTTTGTCCATGGTAAGTCCTAACTTGCAGTGTTGGGTAACATAATGGCTTTTGCTTATTTACAATGTTCAGAAGGAAAAAAAGATGCATATAATACTAGTGTTTTCTTTTCTTGAAACTGGTAGTGTAAAAGAAATTGAAGTACCGGTGTTTTCGGATTTGCTCTTTCTATTACTCCCTCCACCCCAATTTATATTATACACTTTTAGTCTGTCCCAAAAAGAATGATATAGAAATATTTTAACTTAAAACTTACCATTTTACCCTTAATGTTAGCTTCTAACACTACCAGTTTTTCTTCTTGGCCATCCCCAAGTATTTGCATTGACCTTTTTTGGGCATGGCCCAAGTGATTTGCAGTCTTAGATATCTTCTACTTAGGAACGATTCAATAAGAATGCTCTTCTTTAACATTGTAGAAGTACCATTTATCAGGCATTGTGATTTAGCAAAATCTAACAAGGAAATCTGTCTCACCATTTCACATGGGTGAATATACCTAAGCTACTTGAACCAGAATCAGCAGTATTGACAAGTAATTGTACGGTTTGGGCTTCAAATGGACTGGTCTTTAATTTTTGCCCTTCAAATTGAACTTATGCCTATAAAGGCATAAATTCTTTAAAGGAGCTGGTATAACTTATGAATTTTATGATGCGTAATTTATGTCAGATCCTTTAAAGAACTTATGCCTTTGAGGGGTAAAAATTAAAGACCAGTCCATCTGAAGAACAAACCCTGCAATTAGATGACAGGTTTGGGCTGCAGCCCGTTCTGAGATGAGCCCAATTCATGTATATGCATGACAAATTGCAACTGGGTGTCTACAAAACAAAGTGTAGAATATAAGAGATGACAAGTGTTGATTTAGTGATAAATCACCTTCACCTTTAACATATGAGTTGGGGTTCGGATTACACTTTGGAGTTAAATGGAGAAAACCCGATGATAACGGTATAGTCTCGATGAACATAGCATCACATGTTCACGTAGGGTTCGGGTGACTTAGAGCAATAGTAAAATTGTGTTCGTGTTATCTATAGGTTATTGGTTCATGCCGTGGAATCAACAATTAATCCTTATTTCAGAGTAGGCCGCCTACTTTGCACCCCCTTGGGGTGAATCCCTTTCTCGAACCTTGTGTAACTATTAAAAGATCTATATTTTCCCACTAAAAATGTTCGATGACTATTTCCCACTTAATGTCGGTGGAAAAAATCTAAATAGTAGTGTTTCACACGAAAAATTAATAAGTTTCCCCACATTTCAAGAAATGGGAACCTGTTTCCACCATGTGTTTTTCCAGTGAGCTGATTCGGTGGAAATAAGGTGAGAAATTATGTTTTATAGCACAAATTTTCCACTAAATGACGGTGAGAATAACCTCTACTTCTAGTAGTGCGTGAACACGTGCTATTTTGTGCATCGAGCTGCCCTTTATATTGATATCTTTATTTTCAATCCTACCTTCTCCCCTAGCTAACTCTTAATTGATCACACAAGAGGGGGAGTGATAACAACAACAAAAAAGTGTTCGAGAAGGTGTAGCAAGTGTTCGATGGGACATGACAATATTGGAGAAGATAAAACTTTGAGAAAATGGTTTCCGTTTCGGATCAACATTCTCACAAAGTAGCTTCTCTCTTTTGTAAAGGTGAAGGAAGCTTTCTTTTCATGCTTTCGCAAGCAAGGTTTATTTGTTTATCTCGTGTTATTAGTTATATATTGTAGCTAGGGAGTGTACATATTTAGTAAAAGAAAAAACAAAAATGTTGACAAAATAGATGGAATTCTTGAGGTAATGAACCTATAATCCTAGCTAAGTTTTTGTTAAATAAGCTAGCTTGAAATTTGAACAAATGGGAAAGTTGAATTTTCTCGCGTGAAATAATTGCAGGACTAAAAAACAAACGTAGTCCAATATATGATAGAAAGATTTCGTTCAAATTATTGGTGCTTTTACTGCTTTTATTAAGAGGATATATTTTATATATATAAACTAACCGTTACAGGATGTGACCTTTCTCCTCAATACAAAAGAAGGCGGTGAAATGAAACGTAGAAGTGCAGTTGTAGCACTATTAATACAATCATATTTAGACACAGTATTGATACTATTTTTACTGCTTTTGAGTTGTGAGAAATTTGTTGAAGCCATGTGCTAAGGTTGCCGGACAAGATGTAATAATTCAAACTATAGTGTTAAGTGGTTTAGTTATCACTTATATCCCATTCTCCTCTTCCTTAATCAATTGTCAAAGCAAAAAAAGAAAAGTGAAAGATTTGTTGAAAGATATTTAGTAAAAAGCAAATATGGATAAGAATTTGTCTAATCTGGCACCCCATTTGACAAGGGATCAATAAATACTAATTCTTGATTTCTTTAGTTATAGATAAAAAGATTCAGAAAATCAGTTAGGTATTATAAAGGTGAGCTTTCTTTCTTTGTCTCATTCGTTGCTTTCTTAAAGCATAGAAGATTAGTTTCCTAAAGTAAGATTTTAACCTCAGTAAGAGTAAAACTCCATGAACCACTTGAAAGCCAACTCATTTTATTAGGAATAACTCAGGATTCAAACTTAATAAATTTAACTTTTAAAATTTATTATTTAATTTGTGAAATTATGATTCAAAATTTAATAATCAATAGAAATATATACTCTATATTAAAGATGTTGGGTTTTAGATGAATGGCAGATACTTACTCGTATTAGGTGTTTACACCAGTTGTGAAGAAGAAAATTACACCAATAAATGTAATTTATTATAGTTAAGTGACTTAATAAGGAAAAAATATATATTAGTTTACCATGATTAAACAATAATTTAGTGTAAATATCGGATTTTTTTTAGCTGGTGCAACATGCTACATAAATGTGCCATAACCCTCATAATCTTATTTAGTCCAAATTCTATCACACTTATGTCATAATCAAAGTTATAATCAATTGAAAGTGTTGAGTGTTTCACCAATAGGAAACTTTGCACTTTTGCTTTTCGTTCACTTTTTAAATTCAGTGCCCTATTTGGTTGGAGGTTATGATAATAAAAAAAGAAATTAAATAAACAACGATCGTGCAATAATAAAGCATTAAGAGATAATTGCTAACTCCATTATGGAATAACTAATGTTTTAATAGCATGGGGCATTATATTCCCAAAACTATCATTACAAATTGACTTGCTAAAGCTAATCCTATTCATCCCTTTACACAAGGAGAGGAAAAGAAATAAAGAGAAATGAAAGGAATAGATGTGCCCTGGGATGCGGCCTACCGCAACATTAACTTGACATTAGGGGTCGTTTGGTAGAGTGTATAAAAATACTGCTGAATAAGGTGTATTATTAATGCTGATATTAGTTATGCTTAGATTATTTCTTATCCACTGTTTAATTTGGTGTATTAACAATAACATGCATTGCATAAGTTTTTTTAAAAAGTGCTAGCTACAAAAACACCCTTCAAATTCTATAGCTTTGTAAATTTGTGAATATCTAAAATCTAATCAATAATCAGTTTACCACTTTATTTTTTTCAAAAGAAGTATATGTTGCGGATATACTTTCTGTCCTTGACATAAAATATTTAAATGTGTAAAAAAAATTATGAAGCGTAACAAAGTTATCCCACAATCAATATTTTTATATGAAAACGATTACGTACTACTGCTAAGGAGACAAGGCTAGGCTTGAGGAGAGGTTCAAGATGGAAAATCTCTGGTTCTTCACTTTATTTGGTTAAGATTGAATTCGATTTTAATGAACTGGTAATATTCGTAGTAGTAAAAAATTGACAGATGATGTTTTTATTATCAAGATTTTATTGATGGATAATTCCTAGATCTTCTTTCAGTTAATATATATATATATATATAATACCAATAATAGAGGGGGGTGATATTTCAATAAATTTTTCAATAGGGGGTGTGTGTATAGTTGTGTAGTCTTACATATCTAGAAGAACAGGGAGGTTTCCCTTTCGGGAGTCCCGGAAACTGCTACTGCTACGGTGAAAGCAAAGTATATTTATATATATATAAAAACATAAAATTAGAAGGACAATTTTATCTTTAACTAAGCTTATGCATGTATTAATAACTTTGATATTGCTAATACCATGATTTACTATGTATTAGCTATACATAGGATAATACTAAATATAATATATTACTAATACAAGAGATTATTAATACCAAAGCTAATGCATGTATTACATTTTCTAATACCTTCTACCAAACAACCACTAAAAGTAAAAGAGAATTCTTTGGACATCTTTTAGGGCCTTAATCACAACTTTATCGTTTGCTATACTAAAGTGGAAATAGATAACTCTTCTTGTCGAATTTTTGGAGAACTTCGTAAAGTGATGATACATTTCATTTTTCCCTACTTACATGCTACTGCTAGTTATTAACAATGGCAAAATAAAATAAAATAGATTCAAATGGACTGTGTCATTATTGGAAATACTACCTCTAAACTGTTGAAGCGTGTGAAGTTTTAGATGAGACTGTAGCACATTTCAATATGCCGATTCGGATTAGAATTTTATTTTCACTCATTACCAAAAGATTTTTTACAAGTTTAACTCATGGAAAAGATTCAGGCTTCACGCGTGAGGAGACACGATAAAGACATATAATTAACTAAATATAAGTGTTCTATCTATAATAACATTAACTTTTAAATGATGAGATGTTTACACACTTCAATATGATATCAGAGCAGATAGAGATTCTGAAATTCAGTAGACTCATTGTCATACATTATTAAAAAAAGAATTTTTTCATGTTTAATCATGAAAAAAAATTAGGTTGACATATGAGGGGCGTGTTGACTGTTGACTAAGATAATAATACATCAACCTTAACAACTTTGGAAAGAAAGAGTAGAAGACTCCCCGGCGGATATATGGTGACCACATAGTTGCTACATCAATTACCAAAAATCTTTAAGTGAGCAAGAGGGGATATCTTTATTTGCACTTCCACTATATAGAGTACCTTATCCAATAGATATTCCCATTTACGTGCTCAATAGAAACTCCCTGCCTGATCTTTGATAATATATGGTGGTCGAGTGATATGTTAAAAATATAATTAAATATTAAAAGTGTGTTCTATCTAATAGCTTAACGCTTTTAGATCAGATAGTCACACACTTCAATATGGTATCAGAGCAGGCCAAAGGTTCTGTGATCGAACCTTACTACCACCCATTATCAAAAAGAATTTTCATGTGCTTGGACCATGAAAAAGAATCAGGCCAATACGTGAGGGGGGGTGTTGAGAATATAATCAAATATTAAAAGTGTGTTCTATCTAACAGCTTAAGTTTTTAGATCAGATGGTCACACACTTCAATATAATATTCCTTGTGTTACTGATCGGTTAAATTAGGAGAAAAACAAAAAAAAAATATCACACTATTCTTATGGCCAAGACTAAGTTGAAAGATGTAGCAAATACACTCTGCGAGAAGTTAAAATAACAGTCAAACACAAATAACTGAAAGGTGAAAAGGATCAAAAGATTCTTGAATTTGAAAAGGTGAAAAGGACCAAAAGATTTTTTGAATTTAAGTTTTATACATCATTTAAATAATTTTTTATATATCAAATCGTTTAAATGATATCAATAGATAAGTCTCTTTGAAATATACTTGAAAATAAGATCTACTACCACATGTGAAAATAACCTAATAGTATAAAAATTAATACTAACAAAAACGATGTATACTACTTAAACAGTTGGCTCTTAATTTCAACAACACTATAAATCCTCAAATATTCCAGGTGGTCCTTTCCAATGCATTATGAGATATTCTGATAAATTTTATATACCGAGGACAGATTCAAGCTTATCCACCTTTATCTTTCAGCTACTTGTTATGAACTTAGCTAAGTTTTTCTTTTTCCTGTAGTATTACATTTGATATTCAAAATTCATTGTTAAAACTCATTCAGGTTCACACAGCATAATATCTATTAAAGAATAAAATGTTCACTATCAGGACTTTCTCTATTCTTGAGCTTAAAGTCAAGTTCAATGATTAAGGTTCACTACTAAAAAAAAAATTATTTTTTCACTGAATTTGCTATTAAAAAGTGTTCAATAGCTATTTTTCATGCATTGAAAGTCGATGGAAAAAACCTAAATAGTAATATTTTCACAATAACATACCCAGTGTAATCTCACACAGTAGGATCTGGGGAGGGTAAAATGTATGCAGACATTACCTCTACCTTTGTGTAGTAGAGAGGTTGTTTCCGATAGACAAATAGTAGTGTTTTTCACACGGAAAAAAATTAAAAGGTTTCTAGTGTTTCAATAGAAAACTGTTTCCCACCATTCGTTTTCCAGTGAGCTGATTCAGTGAAAATGAGGTGGAAAAATTATGTTTATAGCATAATTTTTCTATGTCGGTGAAAAAATCTCTTTATAGCCGTGGAGGAAGAAATCTGATACATTTTAGTGCACTCGTTGGTGGTACCTTCATTGAATTTTATTTTATTTATTTATTTTTTTTTTTTTTTTTTTTTTTTTTTTGATAATCCAGGTCTCGGGGTGGCCTTAGTACCCCCATATCGCTAGTACCTGCACAAGTACTGGTACTAGGCTCCTGGAGGTGATGGGACCGGTCCTTCAAAGACCCCACCACCAGGTAAATCGCGGGATATGCACACATGGTCGGTGTCCGCTTGCGTCCAACGGATCAATGCTACAAGGTTGACCCCCCCACAAGCCCCATCCCTAAAGCTTGGCATGAGACCGAACCCACATCGCAACATGCCCGCGCGGCTTTTAGCGCCCAGGCTTTACCACATGTATGTGCCCCGGAGGATGATATCCTTAGGGGGGAATCGAACTTGCGACCCTAAGGCCGCAAACTTGACTCCCTGCCAGCAAGCTGACCCCTTTGGATACCTTCATTGAATTTTAAGAGCATAAGAAATCAGTATGTATTTCCGTACAGTTGTACAACGTGTCCATTTCTAAGAAGTCTGAACTCTGAACCAATGTAACATAGAATAAGTTACTGGTTTGATTCATCCTTTCAATTTCGATTGAGTCTATCTCAAAATTCATAATGTTCAAAACTTTTTCTTACCTTTCTATTGAAAAATAAAATGTGGATTTTCAGTCACAAATAAACACCCTTAGGCTATATCTTAAACATGTATAGTATTAATTACTTTTGTCTGGATGGTATTCCACATGTGTAAGTGGAGCACAAGGGACAAGAGTACGAATTGATTTTCCTATTTGATGGATGAATAGGTTTATATTTTCTATATATTCTGTAATTATTATTTGGTGTAATTATATAAATTAAATATTCTCATACACTTATGTTTATAATGGTAAACACACACACACACACACACACACACACACACACACATATCTATATATATATATATATATATATTGCATTAATAAGAAGACTCTAAAAGAGGAGAATTATACAATTCTATATGATATCAGAAGTCAAACTCTGATCCTCTCCCTAACCCTAACCCTAACCCTAGACTGAGCCCCCCCTCTCCCTTCTTTTTTTCCTTTCCTTGCATCGCCGACGGCCACATGGCTTCTACCGAATATTCCTCCTCCACCCACGACGTCACACATCCTCCTCCCCCTCCTCCTCTCCGAACACCTTTCATCCGGCCTTTGCCGTGACAAATATAAAAAACTTTATCCCTTTGGTTCTTGATCAAGAGGATGGACAATACTCATCGTGGGTTGAATTATTTCAAATACATGCTTGTTCCTACAACGTCCTTGATCACATCGATACCACCACAACTCTACCACCCGACGTGGAAGAGGCTGGATTCAATCGTCAAATAATGAATATATGACACCATATCCAAGGATTTACTTCATACTATTATGAAGACATGTGCTTCGGCTAACGAATTATGAACCATGCTAGAGGAAATCTTTCAAGACAACAAACACATACGTGTCGTGTATCTGAAGGAGTAATTTAATAACACCCGTCTTGAGAACTTTGCTAATATGTCCGACTATTGTAAACAATTGAAATTAGTTACAGACCAATTATCTAATGTTGGCACTCCAATGTCAGAAACAAAGATGATTCTGCAACTAATTAATGGTTTGCCAAAGGGTGAGCACGATACATTTGCGATGATGATCCAACATGCTGATCCCCTCCCTAGTTTCAACAAGGGTCGATCACAATTGCTATTGGAAGAGACTATATGTGTCAAATAAGACGAACATAATCAGAAGGCGTTGGTGGTTGATGCACCGACGACTGCCACTGCACCCGCCGGATCACTGCAACACACAGACCACTAATATCAGTGTGGTGGTTGAGGAGGTGGCAGGGGCTGAGGCCGCGGCAATGGGCGTGGCGGCAAAGGAAAAGCACAGTCCAATTCCGGCGAATATCCACAGCAAACCCAATACCCTTCTCAGTGGGCCAGCCCAATGCCATGGACAACCCCCAAAAACTGGGCCGAGCCCCCATGCCCTTACCCAATAGCCCCGAACATGGGTCAGCATCCGCAGCAGCATACTGGGCCCTCTTCCAGACCCACGCTATATGGGTCAACTACATCAGGCCTACTTCTCTCCGGCCCAACAACAACAGTAAGTGTACGGTCTTATGACCCCTACCGAACTGGGCTAGGCCTACAACACTATGAATCTACAGCATCCCGATGATGCCTAGTACATGGATACGGGTGCCACATCCCACCTCACTCATAACTCCGGACCTACGTACGGGGACAACTCTTATGAGATACAATAGTGTGGGGGACCTATATCCTTTCTCATCCAATTCCATTGCAAGTGTCCATCCACATACCTCTCTAACTGCAATCTCTCCATCAACTTGGCACAATAGACTTGGGCACCTGGGAGCTCCGGTTTTTAATTTTCTTAGAAGTCAAAAGTTATTCAACGTAATAAAGGAAACTTTACCAACGATTGCTACTCTTGTCCTTTAGGGAAGCATGTTAGACTTTCTTTTAAGTCATCATTGACTGTAACCTTTTCCCCATTTGATATTATTCATGCAAATTTATGAACATCTCTCATTACTAGCAAATTGGGTCATAAGTATTATTTGGTGCTTTTGGATGATTTCTCTCACTTTTTTTGGATTTTCCTCTAAAATATAAGTCCCAAGTTTACTCTATTTTTCTTGAATTTCAAGCATATGTTAAAACTGAGTTTGATAAGAACATCAAAACGTTTCAGTGTGACAATGGTCGTGAGTTTGACAATTCCCCCTTTCATAAATTTTGTGCGGATAATGGCATGTTGTTTCAATTCTCTTACCCCCATACCTCACCTCAAACCGGTAAAACCGAAAGAATTATTTGCATCATTAATAATATGATATGTACTATACTCTTTCGTACTTATATTCCCCCTTCCTTTTGGGTTTACGCATTGCACATTGTAGCATACATTCTTAATATATTACCAACGCATACTCTTAGAAATAAAACTCCAATCGAAATTCACTTATGTCGGATCCCTTCCTATGGTCACCTTCGTATTTTGTGTTTCTATACTAACCAAATCTCGCCTCCACGGCTCCTCACAAACTAGCCCATAGGACTACTTCTTGCATTTTCTTGAGTTTCTCGTCGAATCATAGGGGGTACTTATGCTATGCTATGTCCACAAATAAAATCCTAGTCTCTCGCCATGTCACATTTAAGGAGCACATTTTCCATTTGCAAACGTCTGAAAATTCCAAGTCACTAACTATGGCTTCCTTGACGTTTCGGAAGTTTCCCTTTTATTAGAAATGTCATACATGGAGCTGGTGGTCAGGCCCAACCCGTTCCTTCGATGCCTTTCTCCACTTCCGTCCAAGCCCATCCACACTGCCTGCCTACAGCCAGCGTATCATCCCCGTCATCCCCTTCCCCTGCACTGCCTGCCTATGGCCAGCAGCCCCCACCAACTAGCACACTGCCCACATTGACCACCTCCCTTCCCCCGTCTGCCCCCGTCCTCCGAGCCCAGATCAGGCACAGCCCAGCCCCATCCTACAAATTGTCACCCGCCCGGTCCATATTCCCACATACCGCATGAAAACTCGTGCCCAGCATGGGATTTTCAAGCCGAAAGTCCACTTTAACCTCTCCACTCAAGCTATCTCGCCTCTACCTAAAAACTCAAATTAGTCAAGCTTGACCCAAATTGGAATGCGGCCATGCGTGAGGAATTTGATGCGCTCACTACACATCATACTTGCGATCTTGTCCTGAAACCAGAGGGGGTCAATGTGATTCGTTGTGTGTGGCTATATTGTCACAAATTTAGGGATAGTGGTGAGCTTGAACGCTATAAGGCGAGACTTGTGGAAAATGGAACGGGGCAACAAGAGGGAGTTGATTGTGGTGAGACTTTTAGTGCAGTGGTTAAACCAGCCACCATTTGTACTATTTTGAGCATTGCTATGGGGAAGAACTGGCTGATTCATCAACTTGATGTGAAAAATACGTTTTTACATGGTGACTTAAAAGAAACCGTCTATATGCATCAACCACTTGGCTTTGTGCATCCCCCGACCCTTCAACATGCCTGTCGTCTTCGAAAGTCACTCTATGGCTTGACACAAGCCCCTCGGGCTTGGTATGAGCGACTTGCCACTTACATTATGCAGGTCGGTTTCATGTGCAACAAAAGTGATAATTCTCTTTTTATACTTCATCGAGGTAATGAAACTGCATACCTTTTGCTCTATGTGGATGACATTGTCTTGACTGCCTCATCTAATATGTTGAAAAATGAGATCATTACATTACTCAAATCTGAATTTGCCATGACGGACTTGGGTAAATTGAGTTATTTCTTGGGGATTTCTGTGACCATATCCGAGAATGTGATGTTACTGTGTCAATGTAAGTATGCCGAAGAGATTGTCTATAAGGTTAAAATGGCAAACTGCAAGATCATGCCTACTCTAGTCGACTCAAAGTCGAAGCTCAGCACCAATAGTGGGGATCCAGTCCTTGATCTTTCTCTTTATAGGAGTCTCGCCGGTGCACTTCTGTACCTTACCTTCACTAGGCTCGATATTGCCTATGTTGTTCAACAAGTGTGATTGTTCATGCATGCTTCCAGGGAGCCTCATTTTTCCGCTCTTAAACGTATTACTCGGTACGTTAAGGGTACTCTTGACTATGGATTACATATTTATCCATCTGCACCGACCAGGTTGATATCCTATACGGACGCCGATTGGGGCGGTTATCCTGACACACGTCGATCTACTTTTGGCTATTGTGTATTTTTGGGTGATAACCTCATTTCGTGGTCTGCAAAACGGCAAGCTACGCTTTTCCGTTCGAGTGCAGAAGCATAATATAGAGGCGTTGGAAACGTCGTTGCCGAAACTTGTTGGCTCAGAAACCTCCTTCTAGGGCTTCATTGTCCCTTACGTAAGACATCTATTGTTTACTGTGATAACGTATTTGCTGTCTACTTGTCTCATAACCTGGTTCAACATCAACGAACCAAGCATATTGAGATGGATATTCATTTTGTTTGTGAGAAAGTTGCTATGGATCATGTTCGGGTGTTACATGTTCCTTCTTCCTATCAGGACGCAGATATATTTACTAAGGGACTCCCTCGACAGTTGTTCCTTGACTTCAGATCCAGTCTGAGCGTCCGACCTCCTCCCGCTCTGACTGCGGGGGTGTGATAGAGAATATATTTATATTCTCCATATATTCTGTAATTATTATTTGGTGTAATTATGTAAACTAAATATTCTCATACACTTAGGTTTATAATTATAAACAACTATAAATATATATTACATTAATGAGAAGACTCCAAAGAAAGAGAATTACACAATTCTACACTAATAATTAACACCACCAAATTTCTGTGTTTGGCGACTAGCCATTTGTCTTGTATAAAAAAAAAATGCACTATTAAAGAGATCTTTTAAATACTCTAAAAATGATAAAAATGGCATAACTTAGGGATGGACCACCTCAATCATTTCAAAATAACCATCAATAATCTGCAACATAGGCAGATAATAAATTTATGGCCCGATACATGTTTAGATGGAGGTCGACAAAACAATACGCCCGATACACTCATCCAAGAAACAATAAAAGAACAAGATAATATAGTCCAAACAAATACTACCTACGTTTCCATCTCTAATCATATATAGTACTACCATTAGTAGAAGTACAAATGATCAATCGATAAGACCATTGGCTTAGACACCTTTCTACACCGCTTCGCTGAAATATTCATTAAATACATATTGAGTGGCACTTTAATGATAGACCGATCTTTTTTGAAAATATCGCAAAATAAACATTGATTTGCTATTAGAAGGAAAACCTTACAATCTTTTACAGACCCAGACACGAACCGAGTTAAGATAATAGGCCGACATTGTTTGCACATTAACTGCAAAAACAACTATCAATTTTGTACTAGAAGTAAAACCTTACAACCTTTTACAGGCCCAGATACAAACTAAGTTGAGATAATAGGCTGACAGTATTTGCACATATGCGAGATAAACATCAAATTGGCACTAGAAGGAAAAATTTACAACCTTTTACAAACCCAATTACAAAACTGAGTTGAGATAATAGGAGCCCGACGGCATTTGCATAAAATTCTGGTTGGTCTCTGAGAATTATAATAGACCATCGCTGTTTGAAAATATTGCAAAATAAACAACAAATTTGTACTAGGCGGAAAACTTGACAATCATTTACAAACCAAGACATTAACTGAGTTGACATAATAGGCCGACACTGTTTACACAAAATTCCGCATATGTCACTGGTTAAGAGTTAAGACATATGATCAAATTGACAAATCTTCATTAACTAAATCCATGCAGAAAATAAATAATGCAGTATACTGCGACAGCTCTTGATGAGTATAAAGGGCTTTATGTAGATGTTATATTCTCTTGGAATTGCAAGTGGGGGGTATAAACATAAAGCTTCTTTCTTTCCATTTCTCCCTTTCACTACATCAAGTGCTTCTTCACACTGCACCAAAATGTTCCGATCAATCTTCCCTTTTATATATTTCTTCACCACAATCTCCTCTACAACAACCAAAAAATAACCACTTCCATCTCCCTCTAATACTATTCAAAATGACTATTCAGAAAATTGTCACACTTGTGTTTTTTCTTACTCTGTCTAGCTTTGTTCAAGCAACCACAAAAAATGATCAATCTCAGTTCTTTGTACTCATGAATAAATTTGCCACAGGTAATTCTTTGTCTAATTGGGATATTGGAAAACCAATTTGCCAATATAAAGGAGTTGGTTGTGATGAACATGGAAATGTTACAAAAATTGATGTGTCAGGTTGGTCTTTATCAGGCCAATTTCCTGATGATGTGTGCACTTATTTTCCAAGATTACAAGTTCTTCATCTTGGTCACAATAATTTCCTAGGTGATTTTCCTAGACAAATCACAAATTGTTCTTTCTTGGAAGAATTAAACATGACTGCAACATCACTTACAGGACAAATTCCAGACTTGTCAAGTCTACAATCTTTGAAGTTACTTGATCTTTCCAATAATAAATTGACAGGGGATTTTCCTTTGTCAATTTTTAACCTCACCAACTTAATCCTCCTCAACTTCAACGAAAATCGCCAATTCAATCCATGGCAATTACCGGAACACATTTCCAGGTTGACAAAACTCAAGTGGATGGTTTTAACAGCTTGCAAGTTGCATGGGCTTATTCCGACATCAATAGGAAACATGACATCTCTTATTGATCTTGAATTAAGCGGAAATCGCCTTGTTGGTAAGGTCCCACGAGAGCTCGGGAAGTTAAAGAATTTGAAACTCCTTGAGCTTTACTACAACCAACTCGAAGGTGAAATCCCCGCGGAGCTAGGGAACTTAACGGAACTTGTAGACTTAGACATGTCCACGAACAATTTGACAGGGAAAGTTCCGGAATCTATAAGCCGCCTTCCTAAACTTTCAGTCTTGCAGCTTTACTATAACGCGCTTTCAGGAGAGTTTCCATCAGCACTTGCAAATTCAACCACTTTAACAATCCTGTCCCTTTATGATAATCTCTTTACAGGAGAAGTTCCACAGAATTTTGGCCTTTCATCAGCTTTGTTAGCATTGGACTTGTCAGAAAATCGATTTTCTGGAAAGTTACCGCCTTTTCTGTGTAATGGAGGTAAACTGAATTATATTCTTTTACTCCAAAACATGTTCTCAGGTGAACTGCCTGAAGGGTATGTGAAATGTGAATCTGTTGTTCGCTTTCGCGTGAATTACAACCAGTTGGAGGGAAGAATACCTGAAGAGCTTTTTACTCTTCCACATGTTTCGATTATTGATGTGAGTTATAACCATTTCAGTGGTCCAATTCCAACAACAATTGGTAGTGCTAAGAATTTATCAGAACTATTTATGCAAAGTAACAAGCTTTCAGGTTTGCTTCCTTTTGAAATATCTGGAGTTACTAATCTTGTTAAGCTTGATCTTAGCAATAACATCTTGTATGGTCCAATTCCTTCATCAGTTGGTAAATTGAAAAGCCTCAATTTGTTACTCTTGCAAGGTAACAAGTTCAATTCATCAATCCCCGAGTCACTTTCCTCGCTTAAATCTTTGAATTATCTTGACCTTTCAAGCAATCTTTTGATGGGGAATATCCCTGAAAGCCTTGGTGAACTGTTACCAAATCCCATGAACTTGTCAAACAACTTACTTTCCGGTCCTATACCTCTTTTGTTTATAAAAGGAGGTGTTTTGGAAAGTTTTTCGGGCAATCCAGGACTTTGTCTCCCTTCCTCTCTGAATTCATCAGACAGAAATTTTCAAACATGTTCACATAGTTATAACCATAAGAAGACAAATAACATTGTTTGGATTATCGGGACATCGGTTGGAATTGTTATTGTTGGAGTGATATTGTTTCTCAAACGATATTTTGGAAACAAAAAGGTGGTTATGGAACAGGACGATCAATCCTTGTCATCCTCATTTTACTCCTACGATGTTAAGAGTTTCCATCGATTGAGTTTTGATCAACGTGAGATTTTCGAAGCTATGGTTGAGAAGAATATTGTTGGATACGGAGGGTCGGGAGCTGTTTACAAGATTGAGTTGAGTAACGGAGGAGTAGTTGCTGCCAAGAAACTGTGGAGTCACAAACACAAGCATTCTGTTTCTGAGGATCAATTGGTTTTGGACAAGGAGCTTAAGACAGAAGTTGAAACACTTGGTAACATAAGGCACAAGAACATTGTGAAATTGTACTGTTATTTCTCAAGTTTGGATTGTAGTTTGTTGGTTTATGAATACATGCCTAATGGGAACCTTTGGCATGCTCTTCATGGAGGGAAATTCGTCTTGGATTGGCCTATTCGTCATCAAATTGCACTTGGTATAGCACAAGGATTGGCCTATCTTCATCATGATCTTAATCCACCAATTATTCACAGAGATATCAAGTCCACCAACATTCTCCTAGATATTGATTACCAGCCAAAAGTCGCTGATTTTGGCATAGCCAAAGTTTTGCAAGCCAGAGGAGGCAAAGATTCCAGTACCACAGTTATTGCAGGAACTTATGGTTACTTGGCACCAGGTATAATTTTCACAATTCAAAATTATGATCAATCTTATAATATCATAGAATGTTTCCAAAGTGGTGTAGTTTCTTGAAATTCTTAGGGGTCATTTGGTTGCTGGTTAGAGTTATGCAACTAAAAAACTACCAAACAAGGTATCACTTATGCTGGTTTTAATACATGACTAACTCCCTCCTAACCAGCGACCAAACCACCCCTTAGAGCTTAAGAGTTATACATATCACAATCTTGAGTTAGCATTATGGCTTTTTATGTGAAAATAACATCTCATATGCTCAAGTAGTACAATTCAATTTTAGAATAGATTAGACTATTGAATTTCATATTTTCATTTAACACAAGTTGAGCTCTTCATTTTGGCCTAATGTTACTCTAATATGGTTCAATGTGGTGTAACAGAATATGCATATTTTTCCAAGGCAACTAACTACAAAGTGGTGTAATTTCTTGAAAGTTATACATATCACTATCTCGAGTGAAGGTTATTTGAGTGCATATATCACCCTATTTTCTTTATAATAGCTTTTTATGTGCAAATAACACCCCATATGCTCAAGTAATACAATTCAATTTTAGATTGGACTTTCATTTAACACAAGTTGAAGTGTTCATGTTGGCCTAATGACAACTCTATTTTGGTTCAATGTGTTTAACAGAATATGCATATTCTTCAAAGGCAACTACAAAATGTGATGTCTATAGTTTTGGAGTTGTCTTGATGGAATTGATCACTGGAAAGAAGCCAGTGGAGCCAGAATTTGGAGATAACAAGAACATTGTTTATTGGGTATCAACAAAAGTGGAGACTAAAGAAGGTGCATTTGAAGTCTTGGATAACAAAGTCTCAGATTCATTCAAGGAGGACATGATTAAGGTTCTACGTATAGCTATACGTTGTACGTATAGTACACCAGCTCAGCGTCCTACGATGAATGAAGTTGTTCAGCTGCTAATCGAGACGGATCCTTGCAAATTCAATTGTTGCAACATGTCAAATAAAAAGAAGAGTGACACAGAAGAAGTGATCAATAAGCCAAAGAGCATATATGATTTGTGAATTTAGTATATCAGATTAGTATATAAGGTATATAGAATATGAGTACTGTATGGTCTCAAAGAATGTCTTTGTGTTTTTTTAATAAATGGTACTCTAGTAGTTTATAGATTCTCTATGACCTTAATTTCCTTTTAGTGTCACTATGATTTTATAATTTTGGCCTGTTGTAAGTAGTTGGGAATTTATGAAATACAAGTATACAACAGCTTCATAGTAACGCATAGAATATTTGTATTATGGATTTCTTGTTGGATATTCCACATTTGGTGGGGATAAGGCCCATTTGTTTCCTTATATGACCCGAACAATCCTAACTCTAGAGCTAGCTTTTGTGATTAAATTATATTTATTATTCATTTTATCATGATATTAGAGTCAGCAATTTCCTGATTTATCCGATGTTGAGCCTCTATATTGTGTTGTTCATACTCCAATTATAATCAGGTGCGGTGGGGGAGGGGAGTTGGATATTTGATGGGTTAAGTCGGGTCCAATGTTCATTTATTTATTTGTTTTTCCCCTCGACCCACAAGATGGAAATATTTGTCATCCCTTTAATCTTTTTGTTATTTTCTTCTTTTTTTCATGAGACTTGTCAAATAAAAGAGGTTACAATCAAAAGGAAGAGATGTAGGTAAAGGGTGGATGAAAGGGGTATTCTTTTGTGCATGAAAGTGGGGTTTCTGATTCCAAACTTTATAATATGCGAATGATTTTTGTTTATGGTGGGACCTATTTAGCTCATAATAAATACATATATATTCCATTAAAAAGGAAAATGGCATGATTGATTGATGAGCATCGTCTTTGTTTCCATTTTAGAAAGGTACACTCATGAAAAGTAAAAAAACAAAAAAAATCTCTACCTCTCTTTTTATAAGATGAACTATACTGTTTTTATTGAAATATAAATGTAATGACAAAGTACTAATGGAAAATATTAAGCTGATGGTGTTCCACGAATCTCCACTTGCAAAATGTATATATTATTATTCTGAGTGGGAAATAGGATTCATTGAAGTCATTTAACAACCTTTGATTACCCCTATACACTAGGAACAATAACTAGGCAACTTTTCTTAGACAAGAAATAAGTAACTATAGATGTATCAATTTGAGGTGTTAAAAATAGTTCCTCACAATATCACGAGACAAGAACAGTGACTACTACAAATAGAGATTTTTTCTATCGACATTCAATAAAAAAATTATGCTGTAAAATATGATTTTTTTCGTCTCATTCTCACCGAATCAGCTCACATAAAAAATTCCAAACACGGAAAAACTTTTTAATTTTTTCATGTGAAAACACTACTATTTAGATCTTTCCAACCGACATTCGATGGGAAATAGCTTCAAAGAAAAAATTAGTGGGGAAATATAAATCTTTTAGCATTGAATGCATAAATTAACGCGGATTTATGTTATATATATACCAACATTATAAAAAAATTACATCATCAATATACCTGCAATAATAGGTCAGTATCTGAATATTAAATTAATATTATCATAGAAATATTTTCTATTATCTTATAAGTGCCCTGATTTTCTAAATAATTTTTTGCGTCATCACACGTCTGCTAGTTCTTTAAGTTGGTTAAGTGGTAGGCTGGAACTAGGGCTGGCAAATTGGACCCAAGCCTAATTGACTCATCCAACTAGCGGATTTTAATAAATTTGGGCATTGACATACAATTAAATGGGCTAAGTATGGGCTAGCCCAACTTAACTCATTTATCCTGAGCAGCCCAAACCAATCCATTACATTAGCTCAAACTAACTCATCTACTATATTTATATTTTACCCTTAGTCTTCTCACGAAAAACCTATTCATCCTGAGCAAACCCCGAAATTGTGTGCTCCTCCATTTTAGCTCACTGGTATTTCTAATTTCTGTTAATTTGTTTTATGTTCTTTTTCTATTTTTGTATAATGGTACGGAAATTTTATGTTTTCTTGATTGTTTATTTTTATTTCTCAGTTACTCTGTTAATTATTTTTTCTGGGTTCATTTGAATCATACCCATAAATGAAGTAACGGTTATATGCTCACTGGTATTTCTATTTTTAGCCCAACTATTGATTCACATTATGTTACCCTGGTATCTCAGTTACTCTGTTAATTAATTTGACATCGGATTTTTGGATTTTACAAAAGAAGGTATCACATGATGTTACCCACTGTGATACTCAAATGTACTGTTAATACCCTCACAATACTTTCAATAAGGTTGCCTATCTTACTTGTTGCCAAAATAGGAAATCTCTATTCTCTGTTAATTATTCTCTCCCTTGATCATATATTATATTTTTCTCTTCTATTTTGTTAGTTAATGTCAAAATAGGAGATCTCTATTATAATTAATGAATTTCTATGGTTTAAAATTGACGAAGACTACAACTGTAATGTGCTTGAATAAGTTATTATTACTCAATTTGTCCTAATTTATTGGGTTTTGACCTATTTAAAATTTGAAATTATTGTAAAGAATTTGATCAAATTGGACGAGTTGGGTCACGACCCATTATTTAGCCTATTTCAACCCAGCCCATCTTGACTCAAATGGACTTTGAGCAGGGTTGGACATTAGCCCAACTTATTTGGGCTAGCCCAACTTCAGTCCAAATAGCTCATTTGTCGCCCCTAGCTAAAATAAGAAGAATATGTCTTTTAGGTGCTGAAAAAAATGCAAATTCGATCAAAAAGTTTTTCTTTTTAGCATGGTGGAGCGTGCATACAACGAATTAAAAGGTTCAAATGATTCTTCAATGGAATACTTCCTCTAGCATGGAACTTTACCTATTATGTACAAGTTTCTGATGCAATAATTGATAACTTTACAATTCCCATATTTAAAAGAAGAATATTATAATAAAAAATTAAAAAAGAGAGGAAAGAAACAGAGTCGCAATGATAATTGTCACTACTTTCCAATTCACCTCCTTTTCTTGAATATCCTAAAGGGGGAGTGCATGTACTTACAGATGCCATTGTTTTACTGCTTGAAATGACAAATAATGGACTTTTAAAAAAAATGGCAATAATGGATTCAAACTCAAGATTGACAGCAGCAAGCAAGTTGGAAGAAGAAAAAAAAAAAAAGAGAACACGTGATGACCTAAAGAAATTTCCAGACCACATTTGTCATTACACTAAAAATCCTCCCATATATTAAGAAAATTTAACAGTTTAAATATAACAAAAACACACTCTATTTGCCCTATTAAATCCCGGGCTCTATATAGCATCACCCTTATTTCTTTAGCACACTTTTCTAGTAAGAAATTATTAATTGATTAGATTTAGAGAAAAATATCAAAAAAATTAATTCAAAAATTCAATGTTCTCCTAATGTAAAGTCCAATTGGAATTACCCTTCTAACTACTATACCAATACTCTATACACATGTCTTAGAAGCCAAAAGAACCAACAACAAATTCAGTCACTATGAAATAATGGGCCGGCAAATTCGAGTGAGGTGGGTATCCTGGATAGCCTATTCACAATGTAAAGGCCCAACTGAGCTATGGGACGTAGTAACATGACTCGAAATTTTGGGCAATTGTAGAGTGATCTTTAATTTTTGCCCCTTAAATTGGTGGTCTTTAATTTTTTCCCTTCGTCTAAAAAAAATGATCGAATATACCCCTGAGGTTATGGGTTCGAATCCCAACAAAGTAAAAAAAATCGCAAGGGAAGATTTCATAGAAATTCTGCCTATTCGACCAAAGTTATATAGAGACTATGCCCCTTGGGGCATAGTTCCCATGTAACAATATAATTTTTCAACGAAACTTTGCCTTCAGGCATAGTTACATAGAAACTATGCCACAAGGGGCATAGTCTTTATATAACTTTGGCCGAATAGGCATAATTTTTATGAAAAAATTGTCTTGCGATTTTTTTTCTTTTTTTTCTCTGCTAGAATTCGAACCCAGAATCTCTGATTTAGTAGACCTGTGAATAAAGGGTATTTTGGCCCATACTTATTCATTAAATGAGAAGTAGAGGTAAAAATTAAATATCATTAACTTAAGGGATAAAAATGAAAGACCAGTCCATAGAAAGGGCAATTGGCGCTCAAAAAAATTGACGTGATAATAGCGCAAGCTAACCACTTTTCAGTTATGTAACTGTATTATCATGAAATTTGAAAATTTACTGTTAAAACTCCGAAATAGGAGTAATGATTATTTTTTAGTTATATACAAAACGTAGATATTTATGAATTTCATCCATGGGAAACTGAAAAACGAACAAGGCAACTAAAAGCAGAGTTTAGTGCAATTAATGGACACTAGGAAATACTCCCTCCGTCTCAAATTATTTGTCGTGGCTATCAAAAATAATTATCTTAAATTATTTGGTGTTTTAAAAGTTCAAGGTATAATTAATTAATGTTTCTTCATTTTACCCTTTGTTATTAATAAAGATAACACATAAATAAAAAAATACTTAATGAAGAGAGATTATAACTAAAACATAAATAACAATATAATAGATCAAATATACTTCATAGTTAATATTTTTTAAAGGTCATGTAAACAAAAAAATGATAAATAATTTAAGAGGGAGGGAGGTAGTAACTTAAGCGATAAATAAATGAGTCAAGATATTCACAAAGACATAAATATGTTAAGGTATCAAACTCACAAATACCTCTCACTAATTTCACTTTTCGGAAATTGCATTTGCAATCACCATATCCTTCTAATTCAATTCCACTATTCGTGTTCCCACAATTATTCAGTGGTGCACATATCAGAATTGCAAATTTCAGTTATGTAATTAACTATTCACTAGTAAGACAATATAGTATATTTATGAATGGTGAATAATATACGAAGATATATTATCATCTAAAAAATTATACGAACTAAGCAAGAGATTACTAACCTTAGCAAATGGAAATTGAGATTCATAAAAAATGACATGTCGACTAATGATGATTTTATTATATGATAAATCAAAACATTTGTAACCACGATGATTAGATGGATATCACAAAAACACACACGGGGTAGATCGGGCCTGAAGTTTGTAAATTGTGGTGGACGGAAACAACGGATAACATAAGCACCCAAAGATCCTAAGACGAGAATACGAGGGAGTCTTATTATATAAAATTTGAAGAAGGGATGAATATGTCAATCATTTGGAAGGAAGAATGTTAAGAAGATATGTAGCCATTTGTAGAGCATGATGCCAAAAAGACAGGGGCACGGAAGCATGAATCAATAAAGTGCGTACAATGTTATTAATGGTACGAATTTTGCGTTCGGCTTTCCCATTTTGTGAAGACGTATGAGGGCAAGAAAAATAAAAATTGATCCCATTATTTGCACAAAATTCCCGAAATACCTCGTTGTCATGTTTTTTGCCATTATCACATTGAATATTTTTTATTTCTCATTCGAATTGGGTTCTAATGAAAGGTCTAAATTGTAAGAAGATGAAAAAAACTTGAGATTTTTTCACTATCGGAAAGGTCCATAAAAAATTCGAATAATGATCCAAAAAAAGAACATAATACCGATGACCCAAAGAACTAAGAACATGAGACGTCCATAAGTCGCTATGAATAATATCGAATGACATTAAAGTATGAGAATTAGAGTCTATAAATGGCAACCTAACAATTTTTCCTAAAGAATAAGAATGACAATTCGGAGTACTATGCGTACCCTTACATGAAATAAAATTATTTTTATCTAAGGACGACAAAATAGACGACCCCGGATGACCAAGACGAGCATGCCACAGGGAAGGGGCAAGGGCTTCAAACATTGACGGCAAAGCTGGACTCGATAGACCGGAACATGGCGTGGTAGGATAAAGATCTCCCCTACTATCACACTTCATGAGAGGACTCCCCGTCTTGAAATCATTCACAAAGAAACCAAACGGATCAAATTCAATAGACACACAGTGGTGAATTTACGGACAGACACTAAGTTTTTAATCAATTTGGGGGCATGTAGGGTATTTTTCAAGATAAGGGGTGGAGGGGGGAGACAAAGTTTTATGACCATAACCACGAATTGGAATAGAATTACCATTACCAACAATTATGCCACGTGGGTTGCTCAAATTGGAATAAGACGAGCGAGTACCTGAATCGGATGTCATGTGGGTAGTGGCACCCGGTGTCCATATACCAATTCGGGTCCGGTGGAGCCAAACCAACTGTGTGCATCGCGGCCTCAATATCGGTCTGTGATTTTGAAGAAGTGATAAAATGGTATTTGGGTTGGAAGGAACTTATTCCACTTGAACTTCAGGCAATTGAACACGTTTGCAGTCGACTTAATCTTGTTCTAGAAATGATGAACCAGGCTGTTGAAGGCTTGGAGGTGGTTCAGCCTGGTTTGAAGAACATAAGTTATCTTAGGGTTCTTGAAAAGAGGCGGTTTGAGACTCAGAAAAAAGCAGCATCACAAACTCAATCCCGTCCTTCTGTGGGCTCGAACAGTGGTATCCAAGTGGATGGTACAGGTGGTGTTGACATGATCGTGAAAGAAATTATTGAAGATCATGCTCAACGGAATGGTTTGCTGTTCAAGCCTAAGCCAGGCAGGATGACACTATTTAACTTTTTTGGGTTTTAAATACTGTCATTAAAGGAGGAGGAGGATTAGAACTTACAAGTTAAATAGTGTCATTAAAGGAGCAGATAGGATGCCACTAGGGGGAAAAAATATTTCATCTTCTCATGACTTAAATGCAGCATAATGCGAGATCCAGTGTAGCAATATCCGTGAAGCCTAAAATTAGGTTTAGAAAGCTTGGAGTTGTTCTCATACATGACATTCAAGAACTTAAGACATTTATCGGCGCTTTAACAAAGATCGATTATGCAGGTCCAACAGCAGCTCAAGTGACACCAAAGACCACCTGTCCTCAACTTGCGCAAATACCTTCTGATTGAGAGGATCTACCAAAATCATATATCTGATGACCATCTTGCATGGAGGTCGTTCAGCCTGGTTTGAAGAACATAAGTTATCTTAGGGTTCTTGAAAAAAGGCGGTTTGAGACTCAGAAAAAAGCAGCATCACAAACTCAATCCCGTCCTTCTGTGGGCTCGAACAGTGGTATCCAAGTGGATGGTACAGGTGGTGTTGACATGATCGTGAAAGAAATTATTGAAGATCATGCTCAACGGAATGGTTTGCTGTTCAAGCCTAAGCCAGGCAGGATGACACTATTTAACTTGTAAGTTCTAATCCTCCTCCTCCTTTAATGACAGTATTTAAAACCCAAAAAAGTTAAATAGTGTCATCCTGCCTGGCTTAGGCTTGAACAGCAAACCATTCCGTTGAGCATGATCTTCAATAATTTCTTTCACGATCATGTCAACACCACCTGTACCATCCACTTGGATACCACTGTTCGAGCCCACAGAAGGACGGGATTGAGTTTGTGATGCTGCTTTTTCTGAGTCTCAAACCGCCTTTTTTCAAGAACCCTAAGATAACTTATGTTCTTCAAACCAGGCTGAACGACCTCCATGCAAGATGGTCATCAGATATGTGATTTTGGTAGATCCTCTCAATCAGAAGGTATTTGCGCAAGTTGAGGACAGGTGGTCTTTGGTGTCACTTGAGCTGCTGTTGGACCTGCATAATCGATCTTTGTTAAAGCGCCGATAAATGTCTTAAGTTCTTGAATGTCATGTATGAGAACAACTCCAAGCTTTCTAAACCTAATTTTAGGCTTCACGGATATTGCTACACTGGATCTCGCATTATGCTGCATTTAAGTCATGAGAAGATGAAATATTTTTTCCCCCTAGTGGCATCCTATCTGCTCCTTTAATGACACTATTTAACTTGTAAGTTCTAATCCTCCTCCTCCTTTAATGACAGTATTTAAAACCCAAAATTTGTTTTAATGTGTTTGAAATTTTTGGGTAGTGATTTTCCCTAATTTTTGCTCTCTTCTTGCTTTTCATCTTTGGTCGTATTCCTTTCTCTAATGGCTTGATTATTTTATTTTTTTTCTTGGGTCTATTTTTTTTCGTTTTCTGTTCTATTAGAGCTGATATTTGTTTTAACTTTTGCTACTTTGTTAGCTAATTGGATTGCACTCATATTGCATGCTCTAAATTTTTACATTGTTGATTCTCTTCTCTGCTGGTACTTCTACGTTTTTCTTAATAATCTTAATATTAAGATATGGCTTGATAGGTAGTGGAGTGCTAATAGCCGCTGAAGTTATCGCGATCGGCATCAACAGTAAAACAATTAGATACAGGTATACATTGTTTGATCTGTAGCTGCATTAGTAATCAGGGTATATAGTTCTCATTGTGATTACAATGGTGTCAATTGTTCAATCTGACATAAGCTATTTCTACCATTATAATACTTTTGTAACTATGAATCCTTGATGGCGGATTATGGTAAAAATACTTTTACCTTTTCTCTTTGATAGGTGTTTTTTTTTGGGTAATGTTTTGATGGCGGATTATGGTAAAAATATTTTTTGGGAAAGGGTCATTGAGATGAGGATGAGGAGAGGCGTGTCTATTTCCGAGAACCAATTTGGATTCATGTCGGGGCGTTCGACTACAGAAATCATTCATCTTATTAGGAGGCGGTGGAGCAGTATAGGGAGAGGAAGAGACACTTACATATGGTTTTCATCGACCTCGACAAGACATACGACAAAGTCCCTAGGAAGGTTATATGGAGATTGTTAGGAGTCTCACATTGGAAATGGAATGGGAACATGGACTCTTTATATGGACTTGGACAATCCTCACCCTACAAGCTAGCTTTTGAGGTTGAGTTAGGCCCAGGTGCCATATCTTTACAGAGATGTTTGGAGGTTAGAGGTGTACCAGTGGCGTACACTAAGGCGATCAAGGATATGTATGATGGAGCCAAGACTAGGGTATGGGCAGTAGGAGGAGACTCGAAACACTTCCCAGTGATGATGGGGTTGCACTAGGGATAAGCTCTTAGCCTATTCTTGTTTGCCTTGGTGATGGATGGACTGACACGACAAATCCAATGGGAGATGTCATGGTGTATGTTATTCGCAGACGACATAGTCCTGATTGATGAGACTCGCAGCGGAGTGAACGCTAAGTTGGAGATTTGGAGACAGACTCTGGAGTCTAAAGGGTTCATACTGAGTAGGACCAAGACAAAATACTTGGAGTGCAAGTTCAGTAATGGGAGTGACCTTGAGACAGGCGTGGAGGTGAGGCTTGGTACTCAGGTCATTTCAAAGAAAGGAAGCTTCAAGTACCTCAGATCTATTATCCAAGGGGATGGTGAGATTGATGACGAAGTCACACATCGTATTGGGGCGGGGTGGATGAAATTGAGGCTCGCATCTGGAGTCTTATACGATAAAAAGGTGCCACAAAAACATAAAGACAAGTTCTATAGGGCGGTGGTTAGACCGACTATGTTGTATGGGGCGGAGTGTTGGTCAGCCAAGACTTCGCACATTTAAAAGATGAAAGTTACGGAGATGAGAATTCTAAGATGAATGTTTGGGCATACGAGGAGGAATATGATTATAAATTATGATATCCGGGACAGAGTGGGAGTGGTCTCAGTGGAGGATAAGATGCGGAAAGCGAGGTTGAGATGGTTTGAGCATGTGCAATGGAGAGATATAAATGCCCCAGTGCGGAGGTGTGAGAGGTTGGCTTTGGACGGGTTCAGGAGGGGTAGAGGTAGGCCGAAAAAGTATTGGGGAGATGTGATTAGACGAGATATGGCACATGTGCAACTTACTGAGGACATGACCTTAGATAGGGGGTTGTGGAGGACACAGATTATGGTAGAAGGGTAGTAGGTAGTCGAGCGTAGTCCTACTTACGCTTGCAAACTAGTAGTTGTACTATTATTAGTGTACTCTATTTAACTTATTTACCTGCGCTAGTTACTGCTTACTTTTTCAGAATGCGCTATTATGGCCTATTCGCTTTTGATATCAGCATTTTCATACTGCTTTACATTTTTTTTGACCGGGTCTGACCGTTTCTCATGCTTTACTTTGCTTTGCTTTGCTTTGCTTTTGCTTTTGCTTTTGCTTTGCTTTGCTTGTGCTTATACTTTGTCTTGAGCCGAGGGTCTCTAGAAAACAGACGCTTTACCTACCAAGGTAGAGGTAAGGTCTGTTGGGATACAATTGTTGTAGGAAACGGGAAGTAAGTAACTATTACAATAGTAGAAAGGATAAACAAACTATTACAATAAAACTGAAAATCAAAACCTTAACAAACTGCTTGTGTGATTTGCTGAGTCGAGTGATGACACTCTTTCTTTAAGACAAGATTGCCCCGTATATCTCATTTTACGGTGTTGAGCAATAGTCTTCCAAGATACAACAGCAACTTTAACAAGTGAGCAAAGGAAACTCAAGTGTTACTCTTGAAGAACTTTGAGTATAGTAACTTTGCTAGAGAGGAAGAAGAAGATGAACTCTGAAAATTCTGGAGTATTTTCTAAGTGTTGAGTGTTGTTCAATTGAGCCAAAGGCCTCAATTTATAGTGTAAGTAGAAGACCCCTCAACTAGCTAACTAATGGCCTTCAATAGCCATGTAATTGCACTTGATTGAGGAGTTACATTCAACCAAATAATGGCTGAATTCATGTGCCAAGTAATGGAGAATCAATGCTCCAAAACCAGCCCAAAGGTCAGATTTTTCCAACTTCCCGTCGCAGTTCTCTGCCTCCGAGGTGTTGCGGCCCTGTGAATTAGCGTCGTGGCTCCAGTAACTTTCTAGCCAATTTTCATCGCGGCGCTCCAGCGCCGCGGCTCCGACGGTGTGGCCCCGCGGCCCTTCACGGCTCCGCGGTGATTTCCGACTCATTTCATTTTACACTTTATACACTTCTTCCTTCATTTACCAACGTGGAATACTTTGTCATTTGGCCAATAACCGTCCATAATTCTATGTCTCAAACGTATACGTACCAATATCTCTTTCACTAATGAAATTTGCGATACTTGGTACTATGTGTGCACGTGTGTGAAATGACGTATCCGACGTGTGGGCCCCAATTGTTCGAGTCATAAATTAATGGGATATACTTAATTCCACATTTAGTAAATTTCCAACAATCCCCTCTTGAAGGAGATTTTGGCGCACCCACTTGGTGCCTTTTTCAGCAATCTTTTAGCGGACCGATGTTGCATCTGAATAGGTAGCATACGCTTTGAACCTTCCATAGTTGAATACCATCGGACTTACTTACTGCGTGGTGAATGTGATGTCTTGAACCGTCTATATTTAGTGTAAGCCAAGTCAACGGTACCAACACAACAACTTTCTCTACTCAATTCTTCGTAATGTTTTGTCCATTGTGGTCATGGACACTTCTTGGATTCTTAAGTGCGGTCATTTGAGGCAGCATGTCCTCGCACTTAAATAGATGGTCTCCTACAATGTATCCTGCTATACCCCACTTTACAAGTGTTAGGAACTATTAAAAATTTCCCCAAACCTAACCTCAACCGGTGAGGATCATTAAAGGTTTTTGAAACTTAACCTTCACCCATACTGCAGATAGCACTTATAGTCTATCGCGGGAACGGCTTTGGATTTGGTATTTCTTTACAGAAATCACTATCCGAAGTGCTCATGCTTCTACCGAAGCGATCAACTGAACATTTACAACTTAATTTTCCCATTGAACCTAATTCCTGGGATCTCCAGTCAGTAAGGTTGGGTTACTACCGTATTGGTCCTTATACTTTGGGTTTTAGGCCCATTCCCCTAGACAGGTAGAACATCTAATCTTTGGGTAAGCCCTTTGTCAGCGGGTCTGCTATGTTATCCTTTGACTTTATGTAATCAATGGATATTAAACCCGTGGTGATCAGCTGACTAACGGTTTTATGCCTCAGTCGAATATGACGAGACTTGTCATTGTACATAGCATTCCGTGCCCTTCCTAGAGCTGAATGGCCGTCGCAGTGGATCATTACAGAAGGTACGGGTTTGTTCCAGCAAGGAACATCCTCTGAGAAGTCATGAAGCCACTCAGTTTCTTCTTCTGTTTTGTCTAAAGTAATAAACTCTGATTCCATCGTGGATCGGGCGATGCAAGTTTTCTTAGAGGATTTCCAAGACACAGCCCCACCACCAATTGTAAATACATACCCACTGGTGGACTTGGTGTTCTCTATATCAGATATTCAGTTTGCATCACTGTACCCCTCTAGTACAGTTGGATATCTCGAATAATGTAACCCATAAGTTAGCGTGTATTTCAGGTATTGAACTACTCGATTCAAAGCCTTCTAGTGATTATTACTCGGATTACGGGTAAACCTAGACAACTTGTTAACTGCATAAGCAATATCAGGTCGGGTGCAGTTTGTTATGTATATCAAACTACCAATCACTTGCGCATATTACTGCTGGCATATGGGTGCACCACGATTTTTATCAAGCTTTTGATTTCTATCCATTGGTGACTTTATAGGCGAACTGTCATACATCTCGAACTTTCTCAAAACATCATCGATGTAGTAAGACTGAGATAAGAGCGGTCTGTCAGACGTCTTAGAGATTTTTATCCCTAAGATGACATCGGTGATACCCATATCTTTCATGTCGAAGCATTGTTTCAACATGTTCTTAGTCTCTAGAATTATGTTAGGACTGCTCCATGTGATCAACATGTCGTCTACATACAGGCATATCATAACAAACGAGTCAGAGTTACCTTTCATGTAGACACATTTGTCACACTCATTAATGGTTAAACCCTTCGATAATAGAGTACTATCAAATTTTTCGTGCCATTGCTTCGGGGCTTTTTTCAGCCCGTACAGAGATTTGACAAACCAACAGAATTTCTTTTCTTGCCCTTGAACCACATACCCTCGGGTTGGTCCATATAAATTTCTTCTTCCAAATCACCATTTAGGAAGGCTGTCTTGTCATCCATTTGATGTATCTCAAGGTCACGCAACGCTGCGATCGCAATGAATACTCGTATGGATGTCATCCTAGACACCGAGGAGTACATGTCAAAATAGTCAAGGCCTTCCTTTTGCTGATAGCCCTTGACTACCAACCTGACCTTGTACTTATCTATAGACCTATCTGTTTTATACTTCCGTTTGAGTATCCACTTACAACCCAACAGTTTATTTTCCGGATGAAGATCAACCAACTCCCAACTATGGTTATGCAGAATGAAACCTATTTCACTCTCAATAGCTTTTTTCCAGAGCGGTGCCTCTGGAGTTGACAGTGCTTCAGCAATTGTCCTTGGTTCATCATCAACCATATAAGCTACAAAGTCAGGACCGAAGGATTTATCCTTCCTGACCCTTTTACTTCGCCTTAGTTTCATCTATGGAGTTTCCAAGTTCTGAGAATCTGGAACACTAGATTCCGAATATTCAATCACTTCGAGATCCACTAGATCTGAACCATCTAGATCCGGGCCGTCAACGACTCCCGGTTCCTGAGAGCTTTGTTCATAACTTCGTTTGCGAGAGGGTATGTCTTTTTCCTTTCTAGGAAAGGTATCTTCAAAGAATTGAGCATTTCTTGATTCCATGATTGTACCCCTGGAGATATCTGAAATATCTGACTTATGCACAAAGAAGCGATAAGCACTACTGTTATTTGCATATCCGATGAATATGCAATCTACAGTCTTAGGCCCAATCTTGATCTGCTTTGGCTTAGGTACTTCAACTTTTTTCCAAACAACCCCACAATTTAAATATTTATAGGTGTGTTTCTTTCCTTTTCATGATTCATATGGAGTTTTGTCCTTACCCTTATGTGGAACTCTGTTAAGAATCGTATTAGCGGTAAGGACAGTTTCTCCCCACATGTTTTGGGGAAGACCGGAATTGATGAGCAAGACATTCATCATTTCCTTCAATGTGCGGTTCTTACGTTCCGCCACACCATTCGATTGAGGTGAGTATGGAGCCGTCGTTTGATGAACAATGCCTGATTGGGCACAGTATTCCTCAAATGACGCCACATATTCTCCCCCTCTATCGCTACGAATGGATTTAATCTGCATGTTTAGTTGGTTCTCAACTTCTGCTTTGTAACGTCGGAACGCTTCAAAGGCTTCATCCTTACTTTTCAATAAGTAAAGGTAACAATACCTTGTGCTATTATCAATGATGTCACAAAGTACTTGTTCCCCCCTCTAGTTTGTACAAACTTCAAATCACATATATATGTGTGAATAAATTCTAGAGGAGCGGTATTCCTTTCGACGGATCGAAAAGAAAGCTTTGTGAGTTTTGCCTCTACGCACACCTCACACTTATGTTGAGTGTTTACGTCGATAGACGGCAACAACTTCAACTTTATCAACCTTTGGATGGATCTATAGTTGATATGTCCTAATCTATGATGTCATAAATTAGAGGACTCAAGCAAGTAAGAAGAAAAGGCTTCAATATTATTGCTTGTGTGTAATACAAACATGGTGTTCACTTTGAAGAGTCCTTCACAAACGAATCCTCTTCCCACAAACGTTCCATTCTTAGTGACTACAAATTTATTGGACTCAAACACTAGCCTAAAACCAACATTAACCAATAAAGGACCTGAAATTAAATTTCTTCTAATCTCAGGAACATGCATCACTTCCTTCAGAGTGAGCTCCTTTCCAGAAGTCATCTTCAGGACTACCTTTCCTACCCCGAGCACGTTAGAGAAAGCGTTGTTGCCCATGAACAACTTCTTGTTTGTAACCGGTGTATAAGTGGAGAATGCATCTCTATTGGAACAGATGTGTCTTGTAGCACATGTGTCCATCCACCACTGCATGGGATTCTCAACAAGGTTTACTTCTAGCACCACCGCTGAGAACTCCTCAATCATGTCGTCCAGAAACTAGTCTTTAACGACGTTAACCTGTGTCTTGCCCTTAGCCTTAGCCTTGGCCTTCTCTTGTTGCTCAATCTTGAGCTTGTGGCAGTCCTTGATCATGTGACCAGGTTTCCCACAGTGGTGATAGTATCCTTTGAACTTCTCTGTTGCTTGGGTCTTGCCGTCTTTTTGGAACTTGCGCTTCTTGCTTGGGTTCCCTTTGGCCTCAGCCAGATTTGCCTTTGCCTTTGCCTCAGCGGGTTGTTTACCCCTAGGCAATGCCTTCTTATTATCTTCCTGAATTTGGAGTTTGATAATAAATTCTTCAAAGGTCATCTCATTTGTCTTGAGTTTTAAGTAACTCATAAACTTATTCCATGAATGAGGTAACTTTTCAATCAGTGATGCAACCAAAAACTGCTCATTTGGTTTCATTCCTTTCAAATCCAGGTGATGTAGAATCATTTGGAATTCCTGGACTTCGGACATCACTGTTCTA
Source organism: Anisodus tanguticus (assembly GCA_034509755.1). NCBI lineage: Eukaryota > Viridiplantae > Streptophyta > Magnoliopsida > Solanales > Solanaceae > Anisodus > Anisodus tanguticus. The sequence continues at coordinate 7,939,965 of CM067553.1, read as the reverse complement.
TTATCCACCATTTGAAATTTCAAAAATTTTCCAATGATGAATTTATTTGTAACTGCATCTTGTGCGTTGTACTTCTTTTGCAGCTTCTCCCATAACTCTTTGGCAGTGCCAACGGTGCAATACACCGTGTAGAGAGGATCTGACAAGTAGTTCAATATGTAATTCTTACACATGAAATCACTATGACTCCATACATCAAGAACCATCTTCATGCCATTAATGACATGGATACCTAGGCCCCCTTCACCCCGTTTCAGAAGGCGAAGGGTCCATTTCATCTCCAGCTTGTGGAGGATCTTCTGTTAGGAAATGTACCATTCCCATAATAGTCAGATAGAATAGCATCTTTTGTTGCCATCTCTTGAAGTTTGACCACATGAACTTTTCAGGGCGTTCATGGTTAAATCCAATGGGTGGAGGAACGACAACATTCCCTTGAGCGTCAGTAAAGGCGTTGAATGAGCCTTGAGCAACCAGAAAAGCATTAGGAGTGCCATGAGCAGTGGGGAAGGCAGAGGGATTGCCTTGAGCAACAGAATCAGAAGTAGTTTGATCTATGACAGTCATCTTTCTAACTTACTTACAATAAATCTCGTCTTAAAATTGTTGGAATACAATTGTTGTAGGAAACGAGAAGTAAGTAACTATTACAATAGTAGAAAGGATAAACAAACTATTACAATAAAACTGAAAATCAAAACCTTAACAAACTGCTTGTGTAATTTGTTGAGTCGAGTGATGACACTCTTTCTTTAAGACAAGATTGCCCCGTATATCTCCTTTTACGGTGTTGAGCAATAGTCTCTCAAGATACAACAACAACTTTAACAAGTGAGCAAAGGAAACTCAAGTGTTACTCTTGAAGAACTTTGAGTATAGTAACTTTGCTAGAGAGGAAGAAGAAGATGAACTCTGAAAATTCTGGAGTATTTTCTAAGTGTTGAGTGTTGTTCAATTGAGTCAAAGGCCTCAATTTATAGTGTAAGTAGAAGACCCCTTAACTAGTCAACTAATGGCCTTCAATAGCCATGTAATTGCACTTGATTGAGGGGTTACATTCAGCCAAATAATGGTTGAATTCATGTGCCAAGTAATGGAGAATCAATGCTCCAAAACCAGCCCAAAGGTCAGATTTTTCCAACTTCCCGTCGCAGCTTTCTGCCTCCGAAGCGCCGCGGCCCTTCACGGCTCCGCGGCGATTTCCGACTCGTTTCATTTTACACTTTATACACTTCTTCCTTCATTTACCAACGTGGAATACTTTGTCATTTGGCCAATAACCGTCCATAATTCTATGTCTCAAACGTATACGTACCAATATCTCTTTCACTAATGAAATTTGTGATACTTGGCACTAAGTGTGGAAACGACGTTCCCGGCGTGCGGGCCCCAATTGTTCGAGTCATAAATTAATGGGATATACTTAATTCCATATTTAGTAAATTTCCAACAAGGTCTGCGTACACTCTACCCTCCCCAGACCCCACGTTGTGAGATTTCACTAGGTATGTTGTTGTTTTGATTTTTGAAACAGACTCTCTACCCCCACAAAGGTAGGGGTAATGTTTGCGTATATTCTACCCTTTCCAGACTCCACTTGTGGGACTACACTGAGGATATTGTTGTTGTTGTTTTGATATTTGAAAAATGATGCTTCAGAAGCATTTCTTTCGCTAAAGAGTTAAATATTATATATTGAGGTTTAAATTATACTATTAGGAACTCCATAAGTGTTGCTGCAAGCTAAACTCAAACAATTTTGATTCGATGGGAATTTTATGTGCGCTCTAATGCATCCAGATTGTTTGATGATATGTTGAAGCAGATGAATTCTTTTTATTGCTTTTTTTCACATGAATTCTATAAAATACACATCCATCACCCCGTAACTCAAAAGGTACATTGTTTAACTTCTACTGGACTGTATTGCTAACTAGTAAAAATTGCCGCGCTTCGCGCGCTTATGAATCAATTATAAAAGATCTTATTATATTTATAAAATAATTATTTTTTTAATATTCAAATAGTAAAATAAAAGAAAAGGAACTTTATATACTTAACTTTTAACCTTTCCGTCCTCTTAGATCATATCAGATTTCACAAAAGGAAACTGAAAAACATAAATGAGTGTGTACGTAATTTAGTTTTCTTTGCATGTACGTAATTTACTCAGTTAGTTGTTTGACGCGAGCTTAACAGAAATAAAAGAGACATATTTCTTTCTCCTTGTCTAGTTTTAATGTAATATAGAAAAATTGAAGTGAATAGCTATTTTTCTTCTACTTTTCTTTCTCTATCTTTTTAAAGGAAAATGACCTTTATTATAGCTCTCATCCTTTATCCATGTTTTCGCTTATTGTGCTAATAATATTTTTTATTCTTTTCATTTTCATTATTTTCTTCCTGCCCATACTTTTCAAAATGAAAGTGTGTTACTAATTTAAGCTTGATATTTACTATTTTAAATTTAATGGATCGATAATCACAGCTCCACTCTTATTAGAGATGAAGCACAAATGTATAATGACATTGGCACAAATAAATTGGAGGAATTATTTTATCAAGATAAATATTGAACTTGCTATTAGTAGATTTAGAATATGTGATCTAATTTACGTCTGTGCCTACTCATAAAACACATCTAAGGAGATATATCTGGGAAATAAGTGCAAAACTTAATACTCTAATAAATGCAATTAGAAATTTGGGAGCATCAACAATTAAAAGATAGAAAAAGAAGCAAACACTAAAAGACACCAATGAAGATTCGAAAATTTTGAGCAGTGAATCACAAAAATTAAAAATAATTTCTCTGTCTTAAAGATAGGTGTCATGTATTTCTTACCATTACCATCGTGATTACACAAATTTAACAATTTCCTTGATGATTCATAAGGTTCTTATCCTACGAATTTACTTCTTGCTCCATAAAATAAATTAAGGAGACGATAGAATTTGTAAGAAAAAAGAATCAACTTTAAATTTGGAGAGGGTGAGATAATGTCTGCAAATTTTTTGCATAACCAATCTGCAACAACAGACTTTATAGAAAAACTTTTAGAGTAGACAAATAGAGACTTCAATTCACACATATTCTATTGGTGTAAGGGACAAAGAGACTTTTTCTTCATGGTAATTTTGCACATCTTAATAGTGCTCTATCAATGTTTCTATATACATACGTTACTTGAAAGTATTCATTGGAAAGAAACCTTTATAAACTTGGCCGCATTTCGCACGACTATGACCAAAAATAACATATTTACAATCATATTGCGTCATAAATTTGCTTGAGATAGAAGAAATACAATTTTCATGTAAATGAATATAAATACAAATATTTGTCAAGGACAATTCCAGAACTCATTTTACATTTTATAATTTTGTTCTCGTGGTTGACTAATTCCTAAAATAAAATATTTTACTGAATCTATTCTAAAAATAGACTAAAAAGATCTTAAAATCGAAATAATGATTCTATTTAATCAACAACTTATTGGAAAGGGCTAAGACATGTATTCTTTATGTTTAATCAATCTCTCTTAACAACTTTGTTGTACTACACACACATAAACTAAGCACTAAAAATGATAAAGTCTTTTAGTCATGATTTCTTAATAGTTATTACTATATGTTTGCAACTTAGAAAGTACCCATGAACATCAAACTAATTACTTTAAGAGATCGACTTCCAGTAAACACATCACATTCATATTGAATAGCAAGTATATTTTTTAATCCTCTTTATCTCATGTATCCGTACAAATCTACAACTCATTCCTTCTGGCCATTAAGATAACTTAGAAGCACTACCCACTTCATATTTTCATCCAATTTCAAAACCCAAGATCAAACAAACATGATCTCTCTTACGTCTTGACAATTCCATAACAGTTTCTTTCTTGATATTGGAAACTACACTTGTATTCGCGAATCACGTTACACATAAACTGAAATTAATCAACGGGTTCATGTCCCTGTTTTATTTTAATATAGACACTAAAGACATTGTTAGGGTGTAATTAGTTATGGTAAAGAATGGATTTTGGGTCTAACTCAACCCAAAAAGCTAGCTTATAGGGTGAGGATTATTCAAGTCCATATAAGGAGTCCATGTTTCCATTCCATATCCGATGTGGGACTCTTAACACTCCCCCGCACGCCCAGACGTTATTAACTGCAGTCTGGAGCGTGGTATAATTTGGGGACCCAACATCGGTGAACAAAGAATTGGAATGGGTCTGACTCTGATACCATGTAAAGAATGGATCTTGGGCCTAACTCAACCCCAAAAGCTAGCTTATAGGGTGAGGATTGTCCAAGTCCATATAAGGAGTCCATATTTTCATTACATATCCGATGTGGGACTCTTAACAATTATCATAATAAATTAAATAAGAAAAATAGAAGTAAAATGATAAATAGGATTCCTCCATTGTGAGAGATAACATCACCGGCTTCTTCCCTAGTCTCACATGACATAATTTATATAGTTTATTAAACTAAAACTTGCAAATATAAAGTGTAAGAAATTTAAAGCATTCATAAAGAAAAACTTTTGAAACAATTTACTATGTTAAAAGTGTGATGTTTCTGAAAGTAATGCCTATCCAAATGTACTATATGGTTAAGCTAAGAAAGTTGTTTAGAACTTTGTTAACTCGATTAACTCTGTAAAAATGATTATGTATATTGTTAAACAGAGCAATATACCCGTGATATACACCTAATATACAGCAGTGTATATCACGGGCAATGCAGTGGTATTTCGGCAGTGGGCTTTACAGCAGCCCAGGCCCAGCAGCGTCCAACAGTGGAGGTTAATTGAATATTACAAAGCGGCAAGGCAGCAACGAAAAGAAGCAAACTTTATTGCTGCATCCTGGGTTAAGCCGTAATTATGGGGATTTACGACGCCTATTAATTTTTTTTCATCTGAAACGGTTTTCAAAGCAAATTTTAGGAAACAATATTAGGGAGACGTTTCGGAGAAAAAGACAGTAAATAGACCACTAGGGTGTAATCAGTTATCATAATAAATAAATAAATAAATAAGGAAAATAGAAGAAAAATCCAAAAACCTGAGAAAATAGATAAATAAGAATCCTGCATTCTTATTTATGTCCCTGCTTTATATTATTATGCCACATCAGCAGCTTCATGTCCCTGCTTTATATTATTATATAGATATTCATGTTTTTATTTGTTGTTATGTTAAAGAAACGCGTTTGGAATGTATGTTGCTTGGATGTGTATTTCTGTCCTAGCATTGCTACTGTTTGTCTAACTTTGGGTTGATTAAAATAATTAGAGTACATTTAAAAAATTATACCAGCATATAAATGTTCACTTAACAAAGTTATAAACTATTTCAATAGGGAGTATATTGTGATCATAGTTAGTAACTAGATGATGCTTCCTCCACCACTAATCATTGGACTCTATTGAACTTATTTTCTCCAAGAAGATAAATCAATATTTGAGAAGATTTGTGGTGGACTTAAAGTCGGGTTTGGCTTACACTAACTGTTGTGAATATGTAATGTAACACCCCGTACCGTACCTTAGCGTTACGATGTGGTTATAATTGTAAGTTTGAGCAATTTTGAAATCATCATATATTGCGATATTTTTATTCAAGTAATATTTGTTTTTGTAAATGTTTGATAAATATGATTTCTTTCTTCTCATTCTTTTCATATCTAATGTAGTAGCAACAACTTGATTGAAGATTTCATCCTTTCTTTTGAAAAAAAAAATATAATTCCCAAGTTGTTGAAAAAGCAATTTCATTCTAGATCAAACATAGTTATATTCCTCCATCAATTTCATGATTATAAACATCGATTTCTTCCGAATCCTAGCAAATTAAACATTATTCGCGGTGAAGTAAGATGTAAAGAGCTTAGTTCTTTTCATCCATAACGTGTGTTGTATAGACTACTCGAGGGGTTGTTGAAGGATCTACATCTAAAGGTATGTTAAGGAAAATATTTCTTTCTTTTAGTATGTTCCATGTAACGAAACGTAAACGTATTATTGTTTCATAAATTATTCTACTCTTAGCAGTTAAGAATGTGCATGTTATTGATTCTTATGTTGAAAGCATATCTAAATATGTTTATAAATCCTTCTTGAGGTATCTGGGGAAAATGTTGATATTCCCAATGTTAGCCGAAGGTACATGTTAATATTCTCAATGTTAGCCGAAGGTACAAGGATATTATGTTACCCGATAAGTTCAGAATGTTTTATTGTCATTCATGCATTTTCATTTACATTATATTCGTGTATTACCCTGGACCCACATGTGTTATATAGACTACTATATGGTATCAATATATATATGTAGGGGATGGGGAAAAGGGAATGTCATTATATACGCGTCACCACCTGCAGCTGGTACAGATATCACGAAAAGGAATGCCCATGTGAGGCCGATATTGATGCCCTTATGTGGCCAATATGATAATGAAATGATGCCCACAGAGGCTGTTATGGAAAGGAAGATGCCCTTGTGTGGCCAATATATATATATATATATATATATGTATAACGCATTTGCATTGTGGATAACATTTAGGCATATTAGGACCCTCAGAGGCATTCACTACTGGTCGGTTGTTTCTGTTTCAGGTTGTTATGTATCTTTGTTATGTTATTTATTATGCCTGACATGACGTTGTGTTTCATGCCCACAGGCTCAGGTAAACAGTGGAACGGTTCGCGCTAGTAGGTTGCTGGTTCAGCTGATGTTGGAGCACTCTATTTGTTCCAGAGTTGCAGTCTAGTCTCGGTATGATATTTTGCATATGCATATGGGTATGGCGGGGTCCTGTCCCGTCCCTGTGATGTCATGTATTCTTTAGAGGCTTGTAGACGGTTGTCATGTGTATAGTAGTTGTGTATGGCCATGTCGGCTGTGATGTATGTGTCAGCCGAATATTCGGTAATGGCCCTTGTGGCCATGATTGATTACGGATATATGTTAAGTGTGTGATTAATGGTGCCCGGCAGGTGAGGTCCGGATGCCCGTCATGACCCTCCGGTTTTGGGTCGTGACATGTAATATATTTGAATCCTCGTTATTTTCTTGCTATTATTTATACAAATCTTTTCTTTATAAAAGATTATTGTTGATTAGCTTCCTTCTTGTTCCAATTGCCTCCTTACTGCTGCTGATGAGACAATATGCCAACTTATGTTGATATTTTTTACTGTGGGGCAGTGGAATTTTTTCGAATTAAAGAATGTTGGTTATTTGTCTAACCACACAGAAAATGCATCAAGCTAAATGTAAATATCACCTCTTATTGTCTTTACAAGCGACTGGATAATGTAATTTTCCTGATTTAACCATAATTGCTTCCAAGTATTCTCAGACCCCATTTTGTAGGATTTCAGTGTGTATGTTGCTGTTGTTGTTTCCAAGTACTATGATGGTTATGGAGGTGATCACGGTAAAGCAAGACTTCAACTTTAAAGTGAGCAATGATTTAGTTATTTACTTGATGTTAGTATCTTTTGCTTCTCTTCTTTTGACTTGGCTTTTATTTTAGCAACATGATGGTGAAAGCTTAGCTCCTATTCTTTCTTGTGTTGGGCTTCTCTGGTCCCTATGCTTGCCACTGAACTGTTGTACTCCTTCAGCTTGCTTTTTTCATGTATATGTGGAAGTTCATTGTTGTTCCCTACTTTTCTTGTGGAGATTTATAATCTTTTGTAATCTGGTCCTGTATCTTTTTACTGAAGTGTGATACTGTCAGGATTCCTTTTCATGTATTGAACCAATGCAGTTTGCACCAAGGACAATGAAACTGAACCTGTATGTGTTTGCAGGACTACCATGAATACATATAAAGAAAGTAAAGTGAACTCCCTCCACTTTTTGTTAAGTGAATTGTCAATTCTCTCTTTTTGCCCTTTGTTGATCAATCCTAAAGAAAAATCCAGGCTTCACAAAAATGACCTATACAACTATGGCGTACAAACTAAGCAAAAGAATTTAGAAGGCATTACCATTAAGAATTCATTAAAAGCCTGTCCACAAAAGTTTTAGGCATGGATGACCATTTCTCAAAGCTGATAGGGAAGTACATAGAATTTGTGGCGAGCTGCCCCGCAACTCCCGCAAGTAGGCCAGCTGATTTTTAAATAGCTGAACCAAACTCATCAAATTCTACAATCATACGCAATCCATCATCCAAGTTATGGACATCCTTAACCTTCGATTTAACCTTTTTTATCACTTGACTTGACGTTCATCTACAACAAAAGAAAGATGAAGTTAAAAACATTAACCGAGAAAAACAAGAAGTTACTAAATATTGTCTGTCCCTCATATATGCTAGACATTGAAGATGCCTATTATAGATGAGGGACGGACAATATTTTGTTTTCTTTGATTAGTGTTTTTAACTTGATCTTTATTTTGTTGTAGATGAACGACAAAGGATAAAAAATGTTAAATAGAAGGTAAAGGATGTCCATAACTTGGAGAATGGATTGTGTATGATTGTAGAATTTGATGAGTTTGGTTCAGCTATTCGAAAATCAGCTAGTCTACTTGCGGGAGTTCTGGGGCAGCTCACCACAAATTCTCTGTACTTCCCTATCGGCTTTGAGAAATGGTTATCCATGCCTAAAATTTTGTAGACAGCGAGTTTAATGAAATCTTAATGGTAATGCCTTCTAAATTCTTTTGCTTAGTTTGTACCTTTTAGTTGTATACGTAAAACTGTCCTAAACTGACGTATTCGGGCTTAATCTATAGCGTGTGGCTGATGATCCATTATTGAGTAAAGAAGATATTATCAAGAAAACGCCGAAAGGCATGCCATGGGCATTGTTTGTTAATTATCGCTCAAAAGATGAAACAGATGTACTTCGTGTATATTTGCTTCTGCAGAATTGCTTCTTTTCTTCTGGTGCTCCTCCTCCTTCTTCTAACAGAAACTCACCTATTTTAACTTTTAGCCGTCTTGCAGGAGGATTCGACAACAACAGACAATTCTTCATACTAGCGATGCTAAGAGTTTGGCTGAGATGGTACTTAATACAACGTGCTTAGTGATACATTCTTTAGATAACTTATGTTCTTGATTAATTAATAGTAGCATTTTACTTTTTGAAATTTCAGAAGTAGTAACTTATAAAGAATGAATCTTGGGCTCCCATCGGTGAAAAAAGAAGTGCATTCTTTAGACAATTCTTTTTGTTGTCGTGAAAAATACTTTCCAAATGTTCCCACGTTTGGCGGGCAGTGGCATCAGTCTCAATGATTGTGTGCAACAGATCATTTGAGATCGTGTCGTATATCCACTGGAGGACAGCTGAATCCAAACGAGATCAAAGTACATCATCAGTAGTCGAAGTCGAGGGTGGTCTGTGGACTTCGATTTAGGAGGGATGATGTGGTCGATAACTTCGTAGACACGACAATGAATTTTGAACAGTTCCGCCCACGAGGAGTATTGACCATTTTCCATCTCAAGAGTCACACGGATGAAATTTTTAATGTTGTTGACTGCAAAATTTGGCTTTGTCAGCCATGGAAGATGAAGTTTATGAGGAAGAGGGAGGGAGAGGCCGAAAAAACTAGGGTTTTTGTCATGTGTGGTGGTGGCCAAGGGGGGGAGGGGGTCGGCGGCTGGGAGGTATCTAAAAACCTTATGTTCTTTAGATAACTTATACTCTGATACCATGTAAAGAATGTATCTTGGGCCTAACTCAACCCCAAAAGCTAGATTGTAGGGTGAGGATTGTCCAAGTCCATATAAGAAGTTCATGTTCTCATTCCATTTCCGATGTGGGACTCTTAACACTCCCATATACGTCTAGACCTCGTTAATTGGAACGTGGACAATATAATTTGGGGGCCTAACATCGGTGAACAAAGAATTGGAATGGATCTGGCTCTGATACCATAAAGGAATATGTTCCTTGCTTTCATTCATTGATGATTTACAATATATAGTATCTACATAAATATTTATCTTACTACAAATTAGGTAAGTAATTAAGCTAATTACAAAAGAAATATAATTCTACCTAAAATAAGAGATATACAATTAATGTAATAATATTCGGTGAAGATTCTATTACTCTATGCTTGGCCTTTTACATCTGTGAGAAGCTGCAGATTCATTTGGCCTTGTCCTTCTAGTTGTAGTTCTTTCATAGTGTGACTAATTTTGGTTTTAGTTAAAGATATTCTCTGTAGCAACAAACTTATCGGTCTTAGATTGACGAGTACCTGAAAGATTCTGAGCAAGTGGAGAATTTAAACTTATTTTCTAATATTATTTTTTTGTTACAGGCACATGACTAATGAAAGTGGCGCTCCGTCACCAATTGGGCCAAGAAGGTCCTCCGACGGAAGTAACAATGGAGGTGGAGTGAGTGACAATTTTGTAATCATTGTTAGGATTAACTATTTTGTTTGGGTATTGTAATTAATAGCTCTTTCATACTTTAACTTGAATTTTCTTGATGTAATGTTGGGCTACTTATATTTAATATGATAAATATTTGCTTATTTGATCCTCTATATTTTGTGTTAAAATTGTTATGAAGGGTGTTTGATTGCATTAGGGTGCAATGGGATCCGAATGTGGAATTAGAAATCGTATGACAAAATGTTCAATTAATGACCTTTTCATGATTTTTGCTTCCTTCCTGCCAAACAAATTTAATTTGCTCTTAATTCATGTATGACAAACATTTCAATCCAAGAATAATTATGTCACATGATCTGTTTTCTGTATTACATATTTGGTGACGAGGACTTTGTCTCCGACGGCTAGTTGTGTTCTTTTAAAAAATATTATTACACAAGGATAGGAGAAGGAAAAAACGGGGGAGGTGATTACAATTTAGAGATTCGAACATTCACCAACAAGTTTAAAGTTTAGATAGTCAATCAACTAACTTACTAAAACCCTACAACGGTGAGTTGTGTTCATAAGTATTTTTATAACTTAAAGAATCTCATGTTTAGTGACGGTGGCTGAAATTTTTATTAATTAAGTTTGAGGTTTCTATATTTAATAAATTTGATTTTATGATCAAATTGCCACGTCTTGATCAGTAAATAAATAATTGATAAGGTGGGTGTTCACTGAAATACAAGACACCAAACAAGCTTCATCAAATTAAACAACTGTTGTCGGGAAGATTATGATTAGGTTAAGAGTTCGGACTATTTTAAAACTTATTTCAATGTTTAACCGCTTTTTAACACATAAATAAATATGAATAAGAATACCCCTAACTAAACTACAGAAGAATATCAAGAAAATTATTGGAGTTTGAACGTTTATCAGTTTAAACTACATAAACTTTTGAAATTTTAAAATCCGAGAGTTTGAACGCCATATTTGAAACTCTACAAAAAAATTAAATCCATCACATTATCTTGGGGATCCTCACTTTATGAACTTAATTTTTAGATTTAATTAGGTCAAAAATTCAATTCTTATCACATATAATCACACAATGAAATGCACTATAAGTTAATCATTAATTTATGCTTAAAAGGAATATGAATGCAAAATCATTTAAACTCAACGCCAACATTTTATTGGACTGATCAATGTGTCGTGAAGGTGACAAAAGAACATAGTGCGCTTAAAAAAAAAGGGAGTAATTAAGTTCTAACATCCTTCCTATAATTTCAAGTGAACCTTAAATTTCCACGTATGTTGCATTTGGCCACTTGCAAATGAAATGGTTTTCATGGCTTCGTTGAATAGTTGCAACAAATGAAAGATGGAGTGGTGAAGTGGGGTGGATAGCTTCAGAAAATAAATAATGAGAATATTCAATACTCCTCATTAAATTTAACATCTATACTCTATTTCAGTAAATTAAAGACCTACATTTACATGTCTCATACACATTAATCGGTAAAAAGGGGAAGGGAAAAAAAAGGGGGGGGAGGGGGGAGGGAGGGGGGTTGGGCAGAGGCGTTGAACACGTTGTATTTTGAAAGTTATGGGTTCATGTCTACTCCTTCCGTTCCATATTATTTGTCCACTTTTTTCTTTACACTCCCCTTAAGAAGTTATAAATAAAAATGTGTATTTTTACTACCTTATCCTTATCTTTCTCCAAGAAATGTACTCTAATCTAGGGGTGTTCAGGGTTTGGTTAGAAAACTATTCAAATCGATTAAATAAATCGATTATTGTTTGGTTTTGATTTGGTTTGGTTTTACATTTTAAAACTCCGATAATATTTGGTTTGCTTTGATTTTACTAAAAATAAACCGAAGAAAAAATCAAAACGAACCGATAAATTATAGTTTACACAAAATTTATAATTTCATATATACAATATATAAATTTTATAAATAATTTTAGATACTTTGTATACTTTTTGATTAAAATTTTATTCATCTTCAATAGGCTAATAAACTTTATACTTTAAGCGCATTTCGTTAAAGAAAGTCATGAATCTAAACTTTATTAATTCAAAGAAATAACTATGAGATTTACCTATATCTTTTTTTTGTTTCTCATAAACTTTATTCACTTATTTTCCTAGTCTAAGAAAATTGTAGCCGCCAAAATAAAAGGTTAATAACGAATTATAAGTTGAAAAAATGTGAAATTCTTTTCAAATTACGAAAAAAATCATGGAAGAGAGAAATACCATTAGATTTCATAAAAACCGAATAAAACGAACTAAACCGATAACAACCAAACCGGTGGATGTGAATTATATTTGGTTTGGTTTGGTTTGGTTTGGTTTGGTTTGGTTTGGTTTGGTTTGGTTTGGTTTGGTTTGGTTTGGTTTGGTTTGGTTTGGTTTTAATAATTAAAAATGACTTAATTGGTTTGGTTTTGGTTTTGGTTTTGGTTTTAACCAAAAACTGACCTAAACCAACTCATGAACACCCCTACTCTAATCAATATTGATTATTCTCAAAACCATTTAATAATAAGGGTAAGATGGAAAAAAATTAATTAATTTTAACTTAATTTTGTAAATTGACAAGTACTCCCTCCGTTCCATATTAGTTGGCCACATTACTAAAAATATGCATCTCAAATTACTTGGCCACTTTCTAAAAATAAGATAGAATTAATTAAAGTTTTCCTACTTTGCCCTTAACATTAGTTGTTTTTTAAAGTAATCAATATTGATTAGGGTGTAATTAATTGGAGAGAGATAAAAGTAGTGTAGTAAAAAGACCATTTTTATTTATGATTTCTTAAAGAACGTGTAAAAGAGAAAGTTGTCAATTAATATGGGACGGAGGGAGTAATTTGGGACAGATATTTTTAATAATGTAGACAAGTAATATGGGACGAAGGGAGTACTATTTATTGCAATTTTAATAAAACTTTACACATAAATTTTTAATCCGTGTCAAAAATTAGTGGTTCAATCAAACCCCCAACTATCATGATACATCCGCCACGGGGAGGGGGGGGGGGAGTAGTTGGATTTATAGCTAAAAAGGGAAGAAAAAAAGACACTATATAATAATGGGCCGGCAAATTCGAGTGAGGATAGCCTTTCTACAATGAAAAGGCCCAAATGAGCTACGGGCTTAGTAATAAGAATGAAATTGTGAAACTCACACAAATGACTAGTTTAGTGATTTTAAATTTATCATAGCTATACTTTTAATATTTATAAGGTGTAATTACTTTTTAGTTGCTACAGCCTTGTTGTATTCATAAAATGGTCTTGTTGTATTCATAAATACATCGAGTAAAAATCTGCTCAGTAAAGTGTATTCAAAACAGAAAAATCTCTTTCACAATGCAAAATACAACCAAAAATTAAATACAAAAAATAAAATACACTCCAATACACTGGATTTTACATAAAAAGATTACGAATACACTCAAAAATTGAATACACAAAATAAAATACATAACGAAAAATTAGATTTTACACTAGAAAAAAAAACAAATACACTCCAAAAAATACTTCAAATTCATTGTATACATTTAAAATCTAAATACAAAAAAATAAAATACATAACGAAAAATTGAATTTTACGCTAGAAAAAAATGAATACACTCTAAAATACACTTCAAAATCATTGTATTCATTTGTATACAAAAAGATCTCCTTCAAAATACAGGTGAATAAAGTATATTTTTCGATCAGTTCTGGACAATAAAGTGTATTTTTCGGTCAGATCTGGATAATAAACTGTATTTTCGATCAGATCTGAACAATAAAATATATTTTTCAGCAAACAACCGTCATTCCGTGTTCCATTTGATTTCTTTTTGTACTTTTTTGGTATCCATTTTGATATACTGTAGTGGAAATTTGACGTGTTTGACCCTAAACTTAATTTTGATGATGTTTCAGTAGAATCCATCTACGTCCAAGTGAAGCACCATAAAAAAAAAAAAAAAACTCAACCTCATTCACTCAAATGGAGAAGTGAAGCTCTCCAATTTTAATTATTGTTTGCTGTAAAAGGCAAATAAAGTCAGATTCAAAATCGAAGTCTCTCGTTGGAGTTAGTGTGGGCCTCGCCGGATTCCGGTGGCTTGTATAGAAGAGGCATCGTGAGAGATTAAGGGAGTCTTTGACTCTCTCGAGAAAGACTAACAAAAGAAAATGGTTGAGCCCTTGAGTTATTACTTATTAGTCACCATGTGTAATTGAAATACAATATTTAGTTATAAGATTTAATTAATATAAACTATAGCTAATAAATATAATTATATACTACTAGTTAATTATGTCATGTAAATTTTAGAATGAAATTTTCATTCAATTTACTTGATGAGTTGACAACGGGAAGAAAAATAACACAGTTTAAGGCAATTAATGGACACTAGGAAACATACCATAAATGTGTCTAGAGATTCACAAGACATAAATATATGTTAACGTGTCAAACTCGACAAACACTTATCACTAATTTCACTCTTGGGGAATTGCATTTGCATTCACCACTTCCTTCCTTCTGTTTTCAATTCCACTATTTGTGTTCCCACAATTATTTAGTGGTGCACATATCACAAATTCAAATTTCAATTCTGTATTTACTACATTCACTATTAATACAGTTGACTATTTTTTCCCTTTCCCTATTAATACACTGTGCCTCCTCTCTTTTTCTTTAACACGTTATTTTTAATCTTGAAGGACTGAGATATTTACACTCAAGATGCAAATTTTGTTCAGTCCAATTTTCTTACTCCATGAGTGTTAACGTCTCACGATGGTCGAGAATATATAGGGTAGTTGCATAATATAATCTTAAACAATCTTCATCACATAATTTAACTTTTAAAAGTTAGATTAGATGCAAACTTCATTTATTTAATAATATGGTATCAAAGACTGATAACCCATTTTGATGTTGAGTTAAATATTCAACATTAAGGTTAGGGTGACATGTTATAGTATCAATACTTAAAATGTCCAATCTTGAACGTGTGAAAAGGTCCAAGTTTTTTTAACATGGGAAATACTACCTTTCTTATTTTAAGTTTTTAAATTTGTTAGTATACTAGTTAACATGACTGTCTTGATTCTAATCTTTTACACGCTCTTTAAAAAATATTAATTATGAGGATTTTAATTATTTTACCTTTCATTGGTATATGAATAATTATTATATCACCCCATAATTGATGTGTTTGTAGTCTTTAAGAATAATTACAACTAGGGTAAAATAGGAAAAAAATTATCTTGAACTTCTAAAATAATAAATAATTTGAGATAATTTTTTTTTAAAATCACAACATATAATTTGAGACGGACGGAGCAGAATACAAGATATTCTAGTTTGATTTTGTTAGAAATACATATTACTCCTAACATTTTTACTCAAAATTTGTGTTGCTACAATGATATTAACACATGTTTAAAGCAAAACATTGTGTAGATGACCAGCCATCTCCAAATCGACACGCAGCATCGATCATTACATTTAAAGAAAAGAAACAATTAAACAAATGACACTTGTTAAATAAGTTTTAACTAATAATTAATTGCTTGTCATACATAATTATATACAAGAAAAGATAAAATATTGTCTTTGCCGGAGCTATAAATATAATACGTTATGTTGCCGTTTTAGGTATTACATGTCGTTGTTACTAATTCAAAAAATATTAGGGATCGATACATATGTTGCATGGTGCCGGAAAACACCACTAAAAAGATTAATTGTTAGTTAATTGTAGGGGTGGTCAGTGGGCCGGGGCGGGGCAGGACCAGTCTCAGCGGGAACGGGGGAGGTCGGGATGCGGGGTCCGGCGGGATTAGCGGGCCGGGATAGGCGGGACAAGAAGAGGTCTCGTCCCGTCCCACATCTCGCCGGAAGAGGGGCCGTGATTTAGGGGGACGGGTCGGGTTAGAGAATTAGGGGGATTTTTTTTTACTTAATTTAATAAAATATATATTTAAACACTTAAATAATTGAACAAGATAGTGTAATAAAAACATCTCAATGTTGTTTTTGTGCCTCTTATATTATTTAAAAGAACTATGATTTTTTGTAATACAAGTTCAAAATTGCAACTTTGTTTCGCTGTTCAAAAGTTACAAATCACATAGTAAAATTGATATTAAAAAAATTACATAGTTAACCATACTTTTTTCTAATTTCCTCACAATGTCTTGAGGATCTTCGGTTGGAATTGGAAGTAGTTGGTCAAATTGTTCAACGTCGCTTCCTGCTCTCTCGGACAAGATTTCGTTGTAGTTGTAGCCGTCTTCTTCGTTGATCTCCGGTTGACCACACGTTATACGCTCCGCTCTAATCCAATCTCTGAATAAAACTGCAATCTCCAAGCTATCTTCCGTCAATGAGTGTCTGTGCTCTCAATTTGAAATCTTGGAGCAGAAAAAATGCTTTCAAACGTTGTTGATGACGCTTGAATGTTCAACACATCTCTGGCCATCTTTGATAGTGTCAAAAATGTCTTCGCATTCTCCCTCCAGTATCTCAGCAAGTCTTCACGTCCTTCTTCTTTGACAATTGATTCGTACGGTACAACACCCTGCAAAACATAAACATCAAATTCGCTAACTTGTGAAGAAGTTGAACCACTAAATATTCTATTTCTAAGGCCTTGAACACTAGTAGCAGAAACCGCATGTCTTTTATTAGGTTGCAGTGAAGTAGAAAAAGATGGTACCGAAGCCGGTTGATTATTTGCACTTTCTTGTTGGTTATACATATATACTTGTTTGCATTCAGTGTGTATACTAGACGTAACTTCTTCTTTAGTTGGTTTGTGACCTGGTTCTTCAGTTGGGTCTGTTTGAAGTACTTCTATACAATCATAAATCGTTTCTGCAAGTGTTTTACAACCGTCTACTTTAATAGTCGGATTTAATACAACACCAATAATATAAATAGTGGGAATAGGAAAAAAATATTTTTAAAATTTAAAAAATATTTTTTAATAGATGGAGCGTAAGATGGTTTTTTCATATATTCATTAAGTAACAAAAATATTAGAGTTATATAAAATAACATATTTGAAATAGTAGCATAATAAATACCGAAAAATTAGTAGCTTCAATTTTTTTCTCTAGAAATCTATTAAGTTCTAAAAAAAAAAATCTCAATCATTATTTACAAGCATGTCCATTGGATTTTTATTATGGGCGTTAAATAATAAAGTTATAGGTTGTCTAGGGGTAAGATGAAAAAATAATTAATTTTATCTTAATTTTGTAAATTGACAAGTACTCCCTCCTCCATTCCATATTAGTTGGTCACATTACTAAAAATATCCTTCCCAAATTACTTGGCCACTTTCTAGAAATAAGATAGAATTAATTAAATTTTTCCTGCTTCGCCCTTAAAATTAATTAATTTTTTTCCATCTTACCCTAAAAATTTCTCTAAAAATGCAATAAGTTCCGATTTTTTTTCCCAATCATCATCTACCAGCATATCCGTTGGACTTTGATTATGGGCGTTAAATAATAAAGTTATAGGTCTTTTATAATCGTGAGCAACATGTAGTTGTTCATATAAAAAATTCAACTTAGTCGAAACCTGTTCTGCAATTTTTCTATAAGGTAGTCCACAATCATGATAATTTTTTATACTCTTTGCGTCTTTGTATATTATTACCTTTAAAAATAAAGTTTATAGCAAATTATACTTTATCAAAAATGTTTTTAAAAAGTTTTAGGCCATCATTTACAACTAAGTTATAAATATGGCATGCACATATAATATGAAAAATATCGGGAAAAGATGGAGTAAGTCGGGTTTTTAAAAGGTTTACATCATAATCATTAGCAGTAACATTATCTAATGTAACAGTCATTATTTTATCAGTAATTCCATAATATTCACAAATTTCATTAATATTTCTTGCAATAAATAATCTAGTGTGCCTATCATTAATATATCTATATAATAAAATACGTTTTTACATAAATCAAGTATGATCTATCCAATGACATTTAACGGTTAAATCATCATTACCGTTAGTACTACGGCTTATATTAGAAGTGATAACCACTTTGCCATTAAAATGATATAATGCATAACGTAAATACTGTTGATATTCATGTGCAAAGTTAAAAACATCTCTTCTAACAGTTGATGTAGGAAAATCGTTAAAAGCATGATTATACGTTTCTCTAATGTAATGAATAAAACCAGGAGAGGAAGGAAATGCAAACGGCAAACCCTCCACCGCAACTAATTTTGTTATATTTTCCCTATTTGTGTTTATCATATTTAGAACCTATAATTCCTCCGTCATCATGTTAATTCGACCATGTGCTTGGTCGGGGACACTATGTGAACTTTGTCCCGACTCGGAAGGCATTGGCACACTCGATTTTCAGCTAGATATTCGTTATACCTAGCTTTGTGCATGCTTTGTACATGTCTCAATAAACCTCCCGTCCCACCATGACCTTTTCCGATTTTAAATTTATAAATTTCTTGACAAATTTTACATCTAGCTAGTTGATTCTCACTGTCCCTATAAAAAAATCTCATGTAGGGGATTTTAATTTTCGTTGTTTGGGGCCTCGACTCATACTAGGGGGAATATGAGGCATTCCAGTTTCAGTTTCAGGCCGAGACTCAGTCTAAGTCTGGGGTGGAGGTGCACTAATGGGTGTGTTATCTACATTATCGTCTAATTCATTTTCAAAATTAAAGTCTGGTTCAGATGCAGAATATACCTCATGATCTAATGGTATATTAATATCAACATTAAAAAGATCAGTTTCATCTACATGAGTGAAATCATCGGGACTAGGAATAGGATTACTAGAAGATGCACACTTACCCTTGTTACCCCTAGTACCTCTACCAGGAATCAAGCGTCCAAGACGTTCCATTATAATTATGCAAATAAATAATTAAAGTAAATGAAATTAAGTGCGATAATTAAAATTAAGTAACAATAATAATTTAAAGAAGGAACGAAGGTACCAAACGCAGACGTAACGTCGACGTGTAATCGAGGTTGAAAATTGAAACTTTGCTCGATGGATGATCCTCAAGCTAGTTGCCAACTTCACTCCCAATTTTTGAACTTTGATATAAATTAGCAAATAAAATATAAAATTTAGTAGGCAATGTAGAGTTGTAGAGAGAGATATAGAGAGATGGTAGGAAGATTTGTGAGAAAAATGAAGAGGAAAATGAAGTATTTATAGTTTAGAAATAGGGTTAAAGTGTAAATATACTAACTTAGGGGTTAAAAATATATATTAAGGGGGTGGGGGGCATTTTAGTCGGTATACCCGTTGCACAACAACTAAAATCGAAAATGACCGCTGTGCAACAACTATTTTTGCGGGGGGGGGGGGGGGGGGTCGGGACGAGCCCCAGTCCCATCCCGAGATCGAACCCCGCTACCATTTATTTTATATTTATGGGGATCTGGGCGG
This sequence comes from Anisodus tanguticus, assembly GCA_034509755.1. NCBI lineage: Eukaryota > Viridiplantae > Streptophyta > Magnoliopsida > Solanales > Solanaceae > Anisodus > Anisodus tanguticus. Next base: position 7,920,099 of record CM067553.1, on the reverse strand, counting down.
GACATGTCAGGTATCGGGCCGGGGCGGGAATGACCCAACCCGGCTCACTGGACAACCCTAGTTAATTGACATACAAAAGTACTGATATTTTATAACACTAATAAAGTAATAATTAGATATGAATTCAAGAAAATATAAAATTAGAAGGGGAAAAGAGAGAAGATGCTAAAAAATTATTTTGGTACTACTCCTTTTGGTCCCAGTTACTTGTCATTTTAATTTTTTGCATACCGTTCAGCAAAACATTAATAATAACAAAAAGTATTTGACTAAATCACCTTTATTTATACGTTGATCTCTCAATCTTTTTACTTTTTTTCCAGAACATTTATTAGAATAGTAAAGGTAAATTAAAAAATATGTATTACTTAATTTTAAACTTTTTAAAATGATAATTAATGAGAAACAAATAAGAGGGAAAGGAGTATTGAGAATTTACTTATGTTAATTCTATGGTATTGGTAAAATTAGAGATGTGAATTGTGATCACAAATCACACGATTGGTAACGAAATTGCATTTAGTAAGGAGCAATTTACCCTCAAAGAGATGTGAATTGTGATCACAATTCACACGATTGGTAACGAAATTGCATTTAATAAGGAGCAATTTACCCTCAAAATAGAGTATTTCTGCAAGAGTTTCGATTAGTGGAAACTAAAAGTTGGATATCGGACACTAGATATAAACCTACAAAAAAAAAGTGGTAGCAGATTTAACCTGCCTGTCACTCTTGGCGGCTATCAACTTAATGGCATTAAACTTTTTTTTTTTTTTGGTTGACGAAGAGCCCTGTACCGCTACTCTCTCAGAAACAAGACAAGGTAAACTCCGGATCGACGCAATAGCCGCAAACCACGTCGGCCGATTAACCACACTTGGCAAGCCATGTGTGACAGGCTCAACCAAGAAGGTTTATGCAGGACATCGAACTCGTGACCTTGCGGTCCCGCGCTCTACTGCTACATTGGCATTAAACATTCTTGTACAGTAGAAGTATTTGTTCACTTACTTAGCCTCATCTACTTATCCTTTACCGCCCGTATGTCTATTGATGGTAAAATTGATTGCCCGGTCAATTTCGTACTACTTACTTCATCCCAAAATACTTGTCATGTTTTTATTTTTAAAAGTTAATTTGATTAAATTTTAAAGTTAAATTAAATTATATTAATTTAATATTTTAAAATTAAAATTTAGATATTCAAAAATTATATGAAAAGTATTATAAGTTGTCATTTTTCTCATATTAATATGATAAAATAATATAACTCAAAATATTGGTCAAAGTTAATATTGTTAAGAGTCTCACATCAGATATGAAATGATAATATGTACTCCTTATATGGATTTGACAATCCTCACCCTACAAGCTAGCTTTTGGGGTTGAGTTAGACCCAAGATCCATTATTTACATGGTATTAGAGTCATACTCATTCTAATTCTTTGCTCACCGATATTGGACCCTCAAATTATATTATTCACGCTCCAATTAATAATGTCTGGCGTGCAGGGGAGTGGTAAGAGTCTCACATCGGATATGGAATGGGAACATGGACTACTTATATGGACTTGGACAATCCTCACCCTACAAGCTAGCTTTTAGGGTTAAGTTAGGCTTAAGATCCATTCTTTATAAATATAATTTGACTCTTAAAAAGCGTAATGTGATAAGAATTTTGGAACAAATGGAATACATTTTAACTGCACCCATTAGTAACAGCTTTAGCACTACTTAAATGAAGTCAACCTACTACGTTAGTGGTACGAATTTTGTGTATCAAATGAAACATCATTTTCTAATAAGATGTTGGTACCAGGAAGGAAAAAGAGATGGAAAACGCTTTTTTTTTTTTTATTTCAAATTAGTTTTAAAGTGCACAACATATGCTCTAGGATTAATAGGTTTAGTCTAAAAAATCGGTCTTTCCTTTGTTTTTTTCTTGTAGTAATATCGATGTATCGACAACTTTAAATAAGATGCTTACAAAAATTCAATGACTACCGTATTTGATTAATAAATTTAAGTTATATACATTAAAAGTATACACAAATAAATTGATGTAGATTAACCTGTTATAGCATCTTACCGTTTTCATGAGGTTGTCTAACATAATGTGAAGATTTATTTGTACATACATGGAGTATTATTGACTCGGTTGTATAAATATTTATTATATTATCAGTACATATCACTTAAACTACTACGAGCAATTCTACTCATGTTGTTGTTTATCTTTTTCATTCTTGATATTTAATTTCTCACATTTTGTTCAATCTTTTTTTTTAAAATCAAAACCTATCGCTGTCAAAAAAAAACTTGAACGAATTTGTACTCTATAATAGAATATTTCTCAATATTCTTTCATTAATTGTATATCTCCTATTTTAGGTAGAATTATAATCTTTTATAATTAGGTTAATTAGTTACTTAGTTTGTATCAAAGCAAATATTCTTATAACCTTATATATATCGTAAATCATTCATCAATAAAATCAAGGGAACATATTTCTTTATGGTATCAGTAGCCTATAACTACAAACCCTACCATAGCCGCTGATACACCTTCTCGGCCGCCACCTGTCGGAACCCTAGTCGCCGACCTCTCTCGGCCACCCCCCATCTTTTCCTCATGACGGAACCCTAGTTTTTCCGGCCATTTTCCCTCCCCTTTCCTCCTAAATTTCCTCTTCCATGGTTGACAAAACGAAATTCCATCCGGCATTTGCCGTAAACAATATTAAAAATTGCATCCCTGTGACTCTTGAGATGGAAATGATCAATATTCCTCGTGGGCGGAGCTTTTTAAGATCCATTATCGTGTTTACGAAGTTATCGACCACATCATCCCTCCCACGCCGAAGTCCACAAACGTACCATCAACTTCGACTTCTGATGATGCACTCTGATCTAGTTTGGACGCAGCCGTCCTCCAGTGGATTTACAGCACGATATCTAATAATCTATTGCACACCATCATTGAGACCAATGCCACTGCCAGCCAAACGTGGGAACGTTTGGACAGGATTTTCCACGACAACAAAACTCAACGAGCGTTATACCTTGAAAATCAGTTCAAGGACGTTCATCAGAACGATTTCCCAAACGTGTCTGCTTGTCAAGAACTCAAGATGTTTGTCGACCAACTCACCAACGTCGGCGCACCAATCACTAATCAGCGATTGATCATGCAATTTATTGCAGATTTGAACGAATCTTATGATGGCGTTGCCACCATCCTTCAGCAATGCACGTCGTTACCTCCATTTTATGAGGCCCGTTCGAAGCCCATCATTGATGAAATCCAAAAAATCAAGCGCAACACCACTCGGGCCAGCATTGCCGATGCCGCCCTCACCAACACCATCGGGCCCTCCACCGACGGCAGGGCCTCCTAGTCCGACAACCAGAACCATCAGCTAGAGGACCCGCAACAGTCCACTTCCTCCCGTAACAACCGCCAGAGCAGGCAGTCCGGCAAGGGCCGCGGCGAAAGAAATTCCAGCAACAACAACGGCGTGAAGGGGTAGTCCCCACCGGCCAGAAATAGCCAGCAGCGATCGCGGCAGTGGCAGCAGCCTCCGCCGTGGGCTGCCTACCCGCTGTAATCATATTATTATTGTTGGTAGTAGACAAGGTATTCCCATCCGTGGTTATGGTCATTCCTCCCTATCCATACCACATCCACCACTAATCTTAAAAAATGACCTTCATGCCCCTAAACTCATTAACAATCTAATCTTCGTGCGACGTTTCACAACTGACAATTGGGTTTTCCTTGACTTTGATCCTTTTGGTTTTATTGTAAAGAATTTTACGACAGGGAGACGAATAATGAGATGTGACAGCACCGAAGATCTCTATCCTATTTTAAACGCCGTAAAAAATCCAGCCTCAGTTCCCACAACCTTTGTTGCTCTTTCGTCTTCCTTATGACATTCTAGATTAGGACATCCGGGAGACTCTGTTTTACGCTTCCTTATGAAAAAATATTTTATTAATTGCAACTGTATTTCTAGGACTCCTATATGTGAATCTTGCGTTTTTGGAAAACATGTTAAATTACCATTTTATGCATCCACAAATTGTACTTTAATGCCTTTCGATATCATATATAGTGATTTGTGGACATCCCTATTTTGAGTACGGCTGGCCATCGATATTATGTGTTGTTTTTGGACGATTATTCCAACTTTCTATAGACTTTTCCAATTGGAAATAAATCTCAGGTCTACCCCCATTTTTTTTCATTTAGTGCTTTCATAAAAATACAATTCGAAAAGAGCATTAAATGTTTTCAATGTGACAATGGGAGGGAATTTGATAATAACCAATTCAAACAGTATTGCTCAAAAAACGGTCTTACCTTTCATTTTGCCTGCCCTCACACATCCTCCCAAAATGGTAAAGCCGAAAGGAAAATCCGAACCATAAACAACCTCATTCATGCCGTACTTGCTCACGCCTCAATTCCCCCTCAATTCTGGTATTACGCACTCTCTATGGCCACATACCTCCTAAACATAATCCCAAACAAGTCTCTAGCTCAACGGTCGCCCACCCAAGTTCTGGTTCGTAGGAACCCCTCCTACCAACACTTGCTTGTTTTTGAATGTCTTTGTTACCCTCTCCATCCGACCACTCACAAACTGCAACCCCGGTCTTCCCCGTGTGTGTCATATCTCCTAAACGTAATCTCAAACAAGTCTCTAGTTCAACGGTCGCCCACCCAAGATCTGGTTCGTAGGAACCCCTCCGACCAACACTTGCGTGTTTTTGGATGTCTTTGTTACCCTCTCCATCCGAACACTCACAAACTCCAACCCCGGTCTTCCCCGTGTGTGTTTCTGGGTTACCCTGTCAATCATCGTGGTTACTCGTGCTATGACTTGTCGAGCCGTAAAATTATTATTTCACGTCATGTCCTATTTGATGAGTCTCAATTCCCCTTTGTTTCTCTACACTCGTCACCTCGACATTCCTACGACTTCCTAGATGATGGCCTAAACCCTTCTCTAATTCATCATTTATATTGTCCGCCGGGCTCGAAAATATTCTACTACTCTATGCAATTCTATTACTAAGGAATCTAGATATTTCATATACATATTATTATCCCTGTCGAATGATCAAATTAAATGAACGGATAATGATTCTCTTTTCTAAGACAAAATGTTCAGTTAATGATCTTTGTCATGATTATTGCTTCCTTCCTTGCGAACAAATTTTGCTCTTAATTCATGTATGACAAAAATTTCAATCCAACAAAATAATTGTCACATGATCTGTTTTCTGGATTTACATGTTTGGTGAGTGGTGACGAAGACTTTGTCTGAGAGTCATGTTTATTAGTGTTTTTAAAAACTTGAAAGAATCTCATGTTTAGTGATGGTGGCTGGAATTTTCTTAATTAAGTTTGAGGTTTATATATTTAATAAAATAATTTGATTTTAATAGATCAAGTTGCCATGTCTTGATCAGTACATAAAAGAATTGATAAGGTGAGTGTTCACTGAAACAGAATATACCAATCAAGCTTATAATTAATGTCCCTATGCCTTTGTTGGAGAAATTGACAGATATTTTTTATGTAATTAATAATAGAGAAAGAGGAAGCAATTATGTCAATTAATTAAACTTCTGGAGGGACGAGAGAAGAGAAATTAATTTTAATTGGTCACAGAATTTAAACTCGTAATAATATTATTTGAATAATAACCTCTTGACACTGAACTATCGGCAAAAGACTTACAACTAGAACTAGAAGATACGAAGTTTGATTTTTTGTCTTATAAGAATTGGTGGATGTTTTACATATGACAATTCATTTCAATTACGGTTGAAAGAACACCACAAGATCAAAGTTAGTTAGAGAAGTTAACTCGTTAGTTAATAAAGTAGTTAGAAAGTCAACAAGTTAGTTATGAAGTTAGGAAAGTTATTAGAAGATTACAAAGTTAGTTATAACTAATCTACATATCTCTACTTCTAATAAAAAACTATACGTGACATGAAGATATATAAATAGGGATGTATAAGCATTTGTGTAAGACTAACTTTCGAATTAATAAGAACTACACAAACGGTTCTTCCTCTTCTTCTTCCTCTCTTGAATATATCTTGTTTATCTGGTGTATATCTCAACATCTCACATACTTGAAATGATCATTTCAATATGGTATCAGAGCTTGATCCAATGCTCAAGGATTAGCTTTCTTCCACAATAATCTTGAAGTCAATCTACTGATATTGGTTTAATTTCTCCTCTCAGTTCTTTCTGTTTCTGCATGGTTCTGATCCATTATTTCTCTTTAATTTCTGGTTTCTTCTCTGAGTTGTGTATTGTTCTGAGTTGCTTTGAACAATAGTCATGTATCTGTTCTTTCCTAATTTCTTGTTTCTGAAGTTCTAATTCTTCTCTGAAAATTCTGATCAAATTTGATATTGTTCTGGTGATTCTATTCTAGTTATACCACATAACATATAGATCGTGTTTACTTATGAAAAAAATTGGTTTAATCCTACAATCTTACACACAATTCTGTTCTACTATGGACACTGACAATAACAATAACAACAATACACATATGGCTGAGGAAAATAACAACAAGAAGAAACCAAATCCAGGAATTACAGCAACTATAGATCATAATCACCCATTGTTTCTTCAATCTTCATATGTGAGTGGTGTGTCCCTCATATCATTTCAATTACTAGGATCTGAAAATTATGCATTATGGAGCAAGTCAATGAGAATTGCACTACTTGGGAGAAATAAACTAGGCTTTGTTAATGGGAAATGTAAAAAAAAAGAACTATGAAGAAGAGTGGTGGGATCAGTGGGATCGAGTGAATGATGTGGTTCAATCCTGGCTGATGAATTCAGTATCAAGTGGCTTACTGAGTGGTGTGTTGTATGCTGATACAACCTATGAAGTGTGGGAAGACTTAACAGAAGGATTTGATAAAGTAGATGGATCAAGAACCTATGATCTTCATAGAAAAATAGCCATTTTAACACAAGGAAATTCAAGTATGGCTGAATACTTCTCCAAACTCAAGACATTATGGGTGGAATTCCAATCTTTAGTTCCTCCTCCTAGTTATGGATGTCCTAAGTCTAAAGAATTTGTATAATATCTTCAAAGGTAAAAACTGTACCAATTCGTGATGGGATTAAATGAGAATTACATGCAAGCAAGAAGCCAAATCTTGTTAATGTCCCATCTGCCAACTGTTAACAAGACATATTCTATGATTACCAGTGATGAGAATCAAAAGTCAATAACTGCCAAGTCTGCTGGTCTGTTAGGTGTTGGTCCTAGTGGTTTTAGCCATAATATAAGTCATGATCCTACTGCTATGTATTCTAAAGTAGGATCAGGCACACAAAAGTTCAGGAAAAATTCTAATTTGTTCAGTGAAGTGTGAAAAATGAGGGGCCACACTAAGGAATTTTGTTATAAGGTGATTGGATACCCTCCAAGCTTTAAGTCAAAAAGAAAAGAACATGCTGCTCACAATGTATGTGGACAGGATGATGAAGGTGTGATTGGGAAAATATGTAAAACCGGTGAAATAAGTGATAAATCTATTGGATTGACAAATTCTGGTTGCCAAGTTGGAGGAGCACATATGTTTTCTAAAGATAAGTATGAACAAATTGTAAAGCTATTGAATCACAATATGGTGTAGACTGAAACTACTCAACATCAAGGATCACATGCCACACAATCAACTACAAATGCAGCAGGTATGAACAATCACAAAGCTTTACTTGTAGCTAATATACTTAAACAATGGATAATAGATATTGGTGCCACTAATCATATGGTTTCTGATCTGAACTTTCTAAATAAAGCAACTATAGTAGAAAATACATCTGACACTAAGAAAGTACATCTGCCTAATGGAGAGATGGTTAAGGTGACACACACTGGATCAAGTACTATCTCAAACAGAAGCACTCTTAATAATGTGTTTTACTTACCACAATTCAGATTCAACTTAATGTTTGTGTCCCAACTAACCAGAGAATTACAGTGTGCAACAGTTTCTACCCCGATTTCTGTTTATTTCAGGATCTTTACAATGGGAGGGTGAAGAAGATTGGTAGAATACATAATAGCTTATACATGTTAGTGAATCATTCATCAACCAAACCTCTAAATGAACAAGTAAAGTTAGGACTAAATATAAGGAAAGCTAAGGAAACTGTGGCAATGACTGAGGAAGAGATAGAGTTATGGCACAGAAGATTTGGTCATACATCAGCACTATTCTAAGTAAACTGATTAGAGCAAAACTTGATGTTATATATAATACTATAAAGAGTTGTAATGTGGGTACATGTGCTAAACAATGTAGATTGCCTTTTCCTATTAGTAATAACAAAAGTACTTCAAGTTTTGATCTTGTTCATATGGATGTTTGGGGACCTTATAAAGAATGACTTGGATATACTTATTTAAGCTAAAATAAGATGTTTGTGTTGTTATTCAGCAATTTCTAAATTTTGTGTATACTTAGTTCAATAAATCAGTTAAAATAATTAGAACTAATAATGAAACAGAGTTTGTAAATGAGGTGTGTACTAGTCTGTTCCTAAAACTAAGAATTATACATCAAAGATCATGTGTCTATACACCATAATAGAATGGGGTGGCAAAAAGAAAACACAGGCATATACTAGAAATAACTAGAGCTGTAAGACTTCAAGCCAATATTCCATTGAAATTCTGGGGAGTTTGTGTTCAAGCTGTTGTGTATCTAATAAATAGTCTACCATATTCTATTACTGGCATAACACCCTATGAGAAACTGTATAAGAAAAAACCTTATATTAGTCATTTAAAAACACTAGGTTGTTTGTGTTTTGCTAATGATTTGTCAATATCTGATAAACTGCAATCCAGAGTAAAAACTTGTATTATGATGGGATACTCTGAAAACCAAGTAGGATATGTTCTATATGACATGCAAAATAAAGTTTTCTTTGTCAATAGAGATGTTATTTTTAGGGAAACTGAGTTCCCTTTCAAGACAGATACACCAGAAAGACTAATTTTTCAGAATGATCCAAATGGTAAGTCAGATGACCATCATATAACAAATACATATATGCCTATACCTATCTGTAATTATGAGAATCGGGTTACTTCACAAGAAGGTGTAGATCAAAGAGTCTATACACCAGAAAATACTCAAAATACCACATCAAAAGATACAAACCAGAATGAAGCCAATACGATATCTACCAGAAATTCTATACCTCAGGTGACTCAGATTCAAAACCAGCCAACTAATGCAATATCTATCAGGAAGTCTACCAGATCAAAACAACCTTCAATTTGGCTTAAAGACTTCATCACAAAGAAATCTGACTCTACAACTATACCATATCCTATAGACAATTACATATCCTATGAGAAAATCTCACCAAAATATAAAGCTTTCCTCATTGCCTTCTCATAAATAACTTAACCAAATAACTATACTGAGGCATCCAAAGATCCAAGATGGGAGGAAGCAATGAAAGCAGAAATAACAGCATTACAAGACAATCACACATGAGATATTATTTCTTTACCTAAAGGCAAATATCAAATAGGATGTTAATGGATTTACAAGATCAAGTACAAAGAAACATGAGAGATTGAAAGACTCAAAGCTAGACTTGTGGCAAAAAGATACAGTCAAATAGAAGGAATTGATTATCAGGAAACCTTCTCTTCAGTAGTTAAAATGGTTAATGTGAGGTCCATCCTATCAATAACAACATCTATACACTGGCACATATATCAAATGGATGTGTACAATGCTTTCCTACAAGGAGATCTACATGATGAGATATATATATAAAACTACTACAAGGATTCATCAGTCAGGTGGACAAACAAGTATGCAGACTGACAAATCCTTGTATGGACTCAAACATGCACCAAGACAATGGAATTTTAAACTCACAGAGGCAATGATTCAAATGGAGTTCAGACAATCACAATATGACCACTCATTGTTTATAAGGAAAACTGAAAAATGAATAACTCTAGTATTAGTTTATGTGGATGACATGATATAACATGGAACTGATAGAAGAAACAAAACATGCTCTACAACAAGCATTCAAGATGAAAGATCTGGGAGAATTGAAGTACTTTCTAGGGATAGAATTTGCAAGATCAGAAAAGGGAATTCTGATGCACCAAAGAAAATATGCATTAGAACTCATTTCTGAACTTGGTCTGGCTGTAGCTAAACCTATTAATACACCGATTGACTGCAGTGTGAAACTAACTACCAAGGCGTATGATGATCATATACATAAGCTTCAGGAAACAGAAAAGAGAAAAACAACACTAGAAGATGAATTACTGAGTGACATCAGCTCATATCAAAGGCTGATAGGTAAACTACTTTATCTCACAATCACAAGACCAGATATAGCTTACAGTGTTCAGACACTTAGCCAATTTCTACAACAGCCAAAGAAATCTCACCTTAATGCTGCACTAAGAATAGTCAGATACATAAAGAACCAGCCTAGACAAGGTATACTCATGTCCAATAGTATACAAGAGACAGTAACTGCCTACTGTGATGTTGACTGGGCTACTTTCCCTCATACAAGAAAGTTAGTTACTGGTTATATTGTTAAATTTGGTGACTCACTTATATCATGAAAATCAAAGAAAAATAATACAATTTCCAGAAGCTAAGCTGAATCAGAATACATGAATCTAGCAGGAACAATTATTGAACTAACCTGGATACTTCGCTTGCTAAACGAGATTGGAATTAACATCAATTTACCGGTACCAGTTTTTACAGACAGTAAGTCAGCAATACAAATTGTTGCAAATCATGTGTTCCATGAAAAGACTAAACATATAGAAGTTGATCTACATTTCATAAGGTAAAAGATTCAAAAATGAGTGGTGAAAACAGAATACATCAATACTACAAATAAACCTGCAGACTTACTCACCAAATGATTGAGTAGAATTCAGCATCAACATATGTGTTCCATGCTTGGATTGTTGAACATCTTCATAGCATCCAGCTTGAGGGGGACTATTGAAAGAACAACACAAGATCAAAGTTAGTTAGAGAAGTTAACTTGTTAGTCAACAAAGTAGTTAGAAAGTCAACCAGTTAGTTATGAAGTTAGGAGAGTTGTAGGAGGTTATAAAGTTAGTTGTAACTAATCTACATATCTCTAATTCTAATAAGAAACTATAAATGATATGAAGATATATAAATAGGGATGTATAGACATTTGCGTAAGACTAACTTTCGAATGAATAAGAACTACACAAACTGTTCTTCCTCTTCTTCTTCTTCTCTTGAATATATCTTGTATATATGTTGTATATCTCAACATCTCACATACTTGAGATGATCATTTCAACAATTACAATAATGAGTTGCTGCAATATGATCTCCTTTTGAGTTTGATAACAAGATATTGTTTTTAATTTTTTCAATGCTTGGAGTTAAGATTGAAATGTATGGGTTCTGCATCAATTCTAATCCTTTTGAGTTATTAGATTTTAAATTAATAATTTATATATATATATATATATAAATTAGAAGGAATATAGGATTTGGACCATAACTATTGGGTTCTGTCGAATCCCGAACCTTCTACCCTAGCTTCACCTCTATATTTGATTGACTAAAATATTTAATTTGTAAAAACATTTTTTCATAGAAAAAAATCTTCTTTATAACAAGGAAAATAACTTGAGTGAGAATATGGAAGTCATTTTTCATGAATGATTGACATCCCAAGCACGTAGCATTTAGCCACTACTTGACCACTTGCAATATGCAAATGAAATGGTGGTTTTCATGTCTTTGTTGAGTAGGTTGCCAGCAATTGAGAGATGGAGTAGTAGAGAAAGTGGGTTGGATGGCTTCAGAGAGTAGTGAGACTATTCAATACTCCACATAAATTTAACTTATGTACTTGATTTCAGTAAAAGAAATGTCTCTACTCATATTTCATCTGTATCAAATTATTTATCTTATTTTTATTTTACACGTATTTTAAGAAAATATTAACTAAGAGTAGTTTTTTTACTATTGTACCCTTATTTATGTCTTAATATAAAATCTCTCTTCATTGAATATTTACTCTATTTATGTGTCATCTCCACATAATTGAGGTATTTGTAGTTTTCAATAACAATTACTACTTATTGACTGGGTGTAGATAACGTTGTTTTTAGAAACCAAGACAAATAATTTAAATGAGGAAAAAATAGATTTGTCTTAAACTTCTAAAAGAACAAATATTTTGATTTGTCTTGAACTTTTAAAAAAACAAATAATTTGATTTGTCTTGCACTTCTAAAATGACAAATAATTTGATTTTTTTGAACTTCTAAAAGTACAAATAATTTGTGACAACTATTTTTATAAATTACGATAGATAATTTGAGACGAGGAAGTACACATTAATGGATAAAAAGACTAATTTTACTTGATTTATACATTGTACATTAAGACACGAGTTCTTAACACTAAAGTTAAGAATAGCTGACCTATAAAATTGGAAATTTCCTTTGTACTATGTGTGCCGCACGCGCATGTTGAAAAACAAAATCAAAGATCCCCTAGCACGCAGTAATTAAGGATGAGATGACTAGAGATGTCATGTGGTATAATTTTGTGGATTTCGCATGACATTTGCTTCAGTTGGGGCGGGTATGGGTATAACTTTGACGGGTAGTAGGCGGGTATGAGTATTAAAAATGTATATGTCATTGGTAGGCGGGTAGGTGGTGGATTTGCAGTCATACCCGTCTACCCGCCCGCCTTATACTCGCCCCAAGCCCAAAATATTAGCAGTCCATAAGTCATGACAAGTCTCTCATTCTCCAACAAAACTCAAAATCCTACCCTCTTCAGTCCTTCACGCCTTCACGCCTCCCTCTCTCTCGTTCCCCTTCACGTCGTCTCTCATCTCTCTCATTCTCGACGTCTCTGCCTTTTTCTTTAAGGGAAAAATCATAAACTTTTTTCACGGAACCACCTCGACGTCTCTGCCTTTTTCTTTAAAGGAGATGATGATCGGTAAATATTGGAAAATATTGTTGTCTTTACTTTGTGCTTTGGGGTTGTCTTGATGAGATCAATTTTTGTGCATTTATTAAGTTTTACCTATTGGGATAGTGGAGTTCAATTGAAAAAGTTGAAAAACTTTAGCTTATATAGCTGAAATAATATCTGGGTTTTGTCTACATTTGTAATATATAGCTATTTGGGTGGATAATTTTTGGGTTTTCTTGAAAATTTTGTTTTCTTGATTCTATGTTGTGCAAGGGGGAAGAGGTCAAAAAATGGGGAATTCTGATGGTGAAAAAACCCTGAATTCTCTTCTCTCTCTCCCAAAGAAAATGAGACCGTGATAGTATTGATTCTTGCCTCAAAATTTTGGGATAATTTCTGAAATTTGAATTTTTGGGATCATGTTGATCACTAATTGATCACAAATGAATTGATTACAAAATATGGCAGGCGGGTATTGGCGGGTGACAGATATCCACTTGGGTGGTGGAGCGGGTGTAGATTTAGGAATATAACCGCCTAAGCGGGTATGGATGTTGAAAATTGTACCCGCCACGGATGACGGGTAGGTGACGAATATAAAATTTTCTGACGGGTACGAGTGCGGGGAAGGTACCCGCCCCGCCTAATGGTCATCCGTAGAGATGACACCCTTTATTATTTTTAGACTGGTTGATTATTCTACTTAACATGTTGAGGAAGATAAGATAAAATACTTGGCCTCACTATTAGACGTCAAATAAAAGGCAAAAATATTGACACAGGTGAGCAATGACCAAGGACTCGAGCAAGTAAACCAACACATTATCTGACCACTGACCACTGACCACACCAGTCTATTGGACCATCATCAGGGAGCAAGACAATGATAAATAATGTTCAAAGTGTTCAAGATTTAATATATAATCCTTATATCTATATTTATGTGGTACCATTTAAATTTTGATAGTCAAACATTTTAACTTTGACAGTAAATTTAGTATGGAATTTTTAAATTTTCAAAATAAAATTTATATATTTGAAAATTGTGTAAAGATATTATATGTCATGGTAATTAATAATTTAATATATTTATAAAACATATGACAATTTGCGGTAAAAAAATTCGTCTGACTCTCGAAATTCGATAGATGCCACATAATTAAAACGTGGAGAGTATTAATATAAATTTTCAAATATACTAAAATAATTTTTTGATGAAAAATGTTTAACTGAACATTCGTCTGTTGCTCCGCAACTAGAACAAGATATTAAGAAAAGGATAAAGGTGTAAATATACCCCTCAACTTTGTGATTTAGAGCAAAAATATTATTAGTTAAAGTGATGCATATATAACCCTACCGTTAACAAATGGTGCAAATATACCCCTGCCGCAATAAATGGTGCAAATATAGCTCTGACATTACAAAAATTGTGCAAATATACCCTTTCCGATGACAGATTTTTTTTTAAAATCATTAACTTATGTTTTAAATAAAAAATACCATGAGGCTTTTAAAAATAAGTCTACCTATATTTTTTAGTAGACTTATTTTTTTAAAGTCACGTGGTATTTATTTTCTAGTGGGTCGGGTCTGGTTTGTTGAAAAAAAATAAGTCTACCCATTTTTTAAACGAACTAAAGTACTAAACACAACACACCAGAAAAAAATTACCATGTGATTTTAAAAAATAAGTCAACTAAAAAAATGGGTTTGACTTTTTTTTTTAAATCCAAGTAGTAACTTTTTATTAAAAATAAGTTAAATAATTTTTAAAAAATATGCAGTTAGCAAAAAGGGTAAATGTGCACTATTTGTGTAACGGCAGGGGTATATATGCATCACATTTTTAACAAGGAATATATCTGCTCTATATCGTAAATTTCAGGGATATATTTTTCACCTTTTCCCTTAAGAAAATTCTAGGGAGGGGGTTTCTAATGAAGCACTTAATACATTTAATATTGGTATTGTGTACATTTATTATTGGTATTGTGAATATGTACGCAACACATTATTATGTATGTAAAGAGTAAAGAAAATTATAAAGAGATTCAGAAAACAGAAGTGGTCATATCACATATAAATCCCATTTAAAGTAGTACGTTTATTTATGCATGGTAACCTTTCGAATCATGGACGTCGTTATACGTGTATTGACGTAGGGGTTCCGTCTTCCTTTTCTGGTTTTTTTTTTTTTTATAATCCAGGTCTCGTGGTGGCCTTAGTACCCCATATCGCCAGTACCTGCACAAGTACTGGTACTAGGCTCCTGGAGGTGATGGGACCGGTCCTTCAGCACCCACCACCAGGCAAATCGCGGGATGTGCACACATGGTCAGTGTCTACTTGCGTCCAACGGATCAATGCTACAAGGTTGACCCCCCCCACAGGCCCCATCCACAAAGCTTGGCGGGGACCGAACCCACACTGCAACATGCCCGCGCGGCTTTTAGCGCCCAGGCTTTACCACATGTATGTGCCCCGGAGGACGATATCCGGAGGGGAGAATCGAACCTGCGACCCTAAGGCCGCAAAGTTGACTCTCTGCCAGCAAGCTAACCCCTCTAGATTGGTTTCTTCTTACTATACATAGTTGATTGTACTAAAGTAAATTGTCTTCACCAAATGAAATTGTTTTCGCCTCGAATTTTGTTCTCGACGTTTTATCGGCTGACAAAATTGGGAGACAAATTGATTCCTTAAATTAAGCGATTTGTGCTGAAAACAAAACTCTAATTTTCAGCAATGAGTTCCTCAACTACTCCAGAAAGCATTAGGAGTTAAGACGGTGTTATGAATAAACTAAGAGGTAAGAAACATGAATGCAGCTGAGTACAGTAAAGTAAAAGATAAAATGAAGTAAAATGATAAAGATAGATAACAATTGAGTTGTTTGATTGATTGGTTGTGTCTCATATATACAAAGAATGATCATATTTATAGTACAAAAAAAGAAAAAAAAAACTGTACAACGTGATCCCCCATGTCAGTCATCAAGTAACCCACTAAATTCAATGGCCGACTATGGGGGAGGTGGTGCCGATTTTCTCGCCCTCTACTCCTCTTGCTCGGATAATGGGCCTTTCTTTTAGCTGTTGTTGACCGTTATCGCTTGTAGGGGTCCGAAACCCTTTTGACTTGGTCGTTGAGGCGTCTGCATCTGAGTGGGTCCCAGTCGTACCTCTAACTAACAACTCGGCTAAGATGCCTTAGTAGCCGATGAAGTTCTTGTAGTCGCGGGCTAAGAGTAAATTCGGCTGTCACTGAATTCGGCTAAACACTTCAATTATTTTTTAGTGTTAACAATTGCCCCCCTACATTAACTCGAGTGTGACTGTTGAGTTGATGTATCCGAAAGTAGCCGTCGTTACAGTATGACAGTCGCGCGTGTCACTTCAATCGTCTCGTCTCTAGTGCATGCAATGATGATAACTCCTTGAAACGTGTTTCCCCTTTAACCGAGGTGTCTCATTACCACGAATTGGCTCAGATGATTTTCGCCCGTGCTTTTGAAAATAATAAATTAATCACAGTCGCGCCTATGAAGGTTATTTAAAGAAAGGTATCCCCCATAGGTTTCTCATATAACCTTTGGCCTTTTTCATAGTCAGAAACCATGGCTCAATCTTTTTTATCTCGAAGATCAGGAAAAATTATTCGAGTCGATAGTGACCTGACCCCTGCCTTGTCATTCGTTGATGAACAGCTGGTTCTGACTCAGTACGGTGGACCAAAACAAGGTGATTCCCTCTTATTTCAGTATATCGGCCCGATAAATCATAATTTTCTTTCTACTTGTGACTGGTTCACCGGCGGCCGTTGTTCGGCTAACCTTCGTACTTGGCCGACTAAGGTCGCTCATCATTCGGGTTGGTTGGACTGAGTGCAGTTGGTCACATAAGCCGAATGGAGGCGCATGAGTCCTTTTGATGCCGCCGCACTGTCGAAAATTGATTTTCGTTGTAACGCTGGGTTCGGGTATGTGCGGCGCCTCTGTTTTTGTGCTTGGTTTACTTGGATGTGGGAATCTGTATCCCATCCTTTAACTTCAGCATTGCTCTCAACATTCTTGAGCAAATTTAGAATAAATCCCGCAGATTTGATGGGTCATTATCTTTTGACCACTTGGTATGGCGTTTCTTCGCTTGAGCAGCGCGACTAACCTTACGACACAAATGTGTGTAAAGAAATGGCTTTCTCTGTATTTTGTGACCGGACAGCTGGTCTATGGTTGTCATTTAGCCATACATCTCCCGTCGGAGGGAATTAACTTATTTTGTGTGATCAGGCAGTCGGTCTGTGTCTGTCGTTTATTCATGCATGCCCCAAATCGAAGGATAGTACTTTTTTAGATACTTGTTGTTTACATTCCTGTCCATTTCTTCGTCATGCATGTTTATTAGTCGATATGCATTGACGGTGATCCATTGGCTTACTACGAAAGGTCCTTTCCAATTTGGTGACCATTTTCCATATTTACGATCTTTCATCCTAATCGGCAAAATGGTTTTCCAAACTAAGTCTCCTTCGACAAACCTCTTAGGCTTAACATGTTTGTTGTATGTTTTAGCCATTTTACGTTTACCGACTTCGATCTTCTTCTAACTAGTCTAAGTCCATTAGCATGGCCTGTTGATACTCCTCTAAACTTAGAGAGTTCTTCTTGGCCACTCGTAAGGATTTTAACTTATAAGGACAACACTGCATCTTAGCCGTAGATTTAGCCGATAGAATGTCATCCCCGTAGCTGTAGATTTAGAGTGTCTGATTGCCCATTTCATTTAAGACATGTCTTTGTAAAACGGGTTTATTCAAACTTTGCACAAAACATTTCCCCCTCTTTCTTTCCGAGATCCTGATTGACTGAACATTTCCCCCCTTCTATGTTGGTGGCTGGTTTAATCATTCTCTGGGGTCTCGTCTGGTCCTCATTTCTTGCCGTGATACGTAAGGACAAAACATCCTCATTTTCGTTAAACTCGACCACCCTCTATTTGGTTTTAGGGAGTGGTTCTTCATCTATTCGAGGCATGCTCGGCTATCGGTTGGTTGGCATCCTTACTTGCCCCCCCAGGCCTATACCTAGCATCGATAGGGACCCTTCTGAACCTCATGGTTTTTTCTTGAAGTTCTCGTTCAACGTCTCTCGAGTATTTAGGGTGGCCATGAAAACTGCTCCTAGCTGGCTGGCTGTCATCACGAATGTCATGTAGGCTGCCTAACCGGTTGAACACATAGGTCCTTGTGGCCTTCTCCCATTCGGTAGGTTTCTTTGAGATCCACACTCTTTTCATCGGCTGTCTCCCTTTAGTGTCCCTTGACTCATCAGGCTTAGCAAAAGATACCATAGATATTGGTACCGCGAGTAAGGGGTCGGAATCAATGGACATTTCAGCCATACTCTTGTCGGCTAGCTTGAACCTCCCCTATTTGATGCCCTTTTTGATCGCCTTTCTGAAGACCACACATTTAGAAGTAGAGTGACTGTATGAATTATGCCACTTGCAGTACTTCTTATCTTTGAGTTCCTCGGCAGGCAGAATCATATGACCATCAAGCAGTCGAATCTGCTTGTCTTTGAGTAGATAATCAAAGAGTGATCCTATTTATAATACAAAAAAGGGGGAAAATGTACAGCGTGATCCCCCCCAAGTCAGCCATCAAGTAACCCACTAAGTTCAATGGCCGACTATAGGGGAGGTGGTGCCGATTTTCTCATCCTCTACTTCTCTTGCTCGGATAATGGCCCTTTCTTTTAGCTGTTGTTGGCCGTTATCGCTTTTAGTAGTCCGAAACCGTTTTGACTTCTAATTTCTAGCCTGCAGTTCTTCCTCTGGTGGGAAGCTGTAGAACGCTTCTTTATTTTATCGTCGGCAGCTTCTTGCTATTTTCAATTCACCGATCAGACTTTTTGAAAATAGCAGATGAAATTCTATTTCTTTTTTTGACTTTGAAATCATTTTTATTACAGTTCTATATGTGATTTTATATCATATATATCTCTCATTCTATATTTATTTCAAATTCTAATTGTTTAATGAAATGTTCCCCACCTTAACGACAAAAAATAGGATTGATCAAATTCTATTGAGTCTGACTCATATTGATCATTTATCAAAGAATGACTCTGGTTATCAA
This sequence comes from Anisodus tanguticus, assembly GCA_034509755.1. Classification (NCBI taxonomy): domain Eukaryota; kingdom Viridiplantae; phylum Streptophyta; class Magnoliopsida; order Solanales; family Solanaceae; genus Anisodus; species Anisodus tanguticus. The sequence goes on along the minus strand of CM067553.1, from coordinate 7,900,902 downwards.
ATGATTGAACAACCGGGAACTCGCCCTTTGACACCAAGGGATAAGAGCTGATTGCTGGCGATGACTTGGTGAAGGGAATCTATGAGAGAAGGTTCTCAAACCGGTTTACGACCAAATAGAGCGTGGAACCAACGAGTTCAGTCGAACAAGGTAACGAGTCTAAGGGAAGGATCAAGCTTGAAAGGAATGGGCGGTTGAGGCATCTGCATCTGAGTGGATCTCAGTCGTACCTCTAACTAACAATTCGGCTAAGATGTCTTAGTAGCCGATGAAGTTCTTGTAGTCGAGGGCTAGAAGTAAATTCGGCTCTGGAGCAGTTCGACTGTCACTGAATTCGGCTAAACACTTATTTTTAAATGTTAACATAAATATTTCGAACTTGATTTTGGTTTCTAAGGAATAATATGAGCTAACAGCTTGTAACTATTAATACTCCATTAATCTTATTTTACAATTACATAATATTTATTATTCTTTCATTCATTCTAAAAAGGTCATGAACTTTTTACATTTGAAAAATCTTTAATTTTTTCGTTTTTTATTCTACTTTATGTGACACTCTCTTATATGAATGCCATTAAGATATTTCAAAACTATTAGATTCTATGAGTATTGCTGGCAGAGGAGGACTTACTTAAGTGTCACCGGAACCCGATAATATCGGGGGGGGGGGGGACTTTTACATAGGTATGTGCATATATATATTTTGAAGAACGAATATACTATATTTTATTAGGAATCCTGAAATACAAAAGTTGGTTGGAGGCACTTGTCGAGTCTACCGCTTAAATTTTGCTTGTGTTAGGTTAGATTCCTAACAATAGCCGCAGTACCTTAATTCTTTTTTAGTGGTGTCTCGCTCTCTTCAAAGTTTGAGTCAGGCTCTAATTGTTATTTGTATTACACATATTTAACTTCTATGCGAAATGTCCATACAAATTACAAAATGAAACGAAGAGAGTGGTAAGTATTAATTAACTAGTGAGTTGATGATACTGTTATAATTTCATTATGTAAAAATCTACAAAAAGTACTGTTCATTTGTGTTGGTTGGGAAGGAACTGAGACATTGAGAGATAAAAATGCGACAATGATTTTCTTAGGGGGTAGGATTGATGTTTGAATAATAAACCACTTTTATCTCTCTCTCAACTGCCTTTGTTCCGTATAAAGTCATGAACCCATTAATAATTGTATGAAAAATAAAACAAGCCTTTTGACAAATATGCTTGTAGCCATAATTGCTACCCGTACTTGTTTAACTTTTTTTCCTATTTTATTTTTTCTTAAATATTTCTGGTGAAATTTATTTAAACAATTTTATTTATGGAAAAGATTTTAGATGATCTTGATGATAGATTTTTAAAAATTTTGCAAGCTTTTCTCGTACTGACTTTAATTAAATAAAAATTAATAACATTAACAACAATAATAAGTTCACAACTTTCATACTTTAGATAATATATACTACTAATACTTTATAACATTTTCTAACAACCTGGCATTAGTCTACCATATATGTTTTTGCCATCACCAAAAATCACGTGGAAATACAATTAAAAAGAATTAAATGAAATATTCATAAAAATACATGTATTTATCCTTTCTTATCATTGATCTACCTTGCATGTTTTTATTATGAAAAATTAAGCAAATCAAATCTTTAATTTTCTTTTCCTTTTTTTAGTAATACAGATCTTAACAGAAATTTTAACATATAGTAGTAGCATACTTCACATAAAAATACTAAACATTCAACAGAAGTTAAAAGAAAGAAAGATTATGGGAAAATGGCCTCTAAAAACCGCGTGTGAGAGAGTGAAAATAGAAAACAATTTGCTAAAAAAAACAATTTAAGAAACAAAAGTCAAGAAGATGAGTACTTCTTGTTAAAGTACGATAGAAATATAAAAATATAGTAAACGGTAAATGCGTTAGGGCTCTAGCCACTAGGACATAACCAGAAAATTAACATAACAATTCTATATCGAACCAAATTGGTTGCTATATATTACGTATCTGTTTTTCATACCTAAATTAAACCACAACCTGTTATGTTGCATTATAGTGACAATACAATGAGAACTCACTATCCAACAAGTTGTTTGTAAGTAAATAGGAAAAGGAAAAGGAAAATGTGATTAATTCAAATTTAATTTGTGTCGGTATGGCCTATACAGAGGGGAAACTGCTCCTTACCGGGAATTTGCTTATTCCCAACACTCAAAGTTAAATTTGAAACCTCTAATTAAGTAGGCGTTTGGTCATAGAATTTAAGGATCAAATTTGAAGTTTTGATTTGAAATTAGCATCTTTAAAAAATAAACAAAACTTGAACTTCAATTTCCAAATCATGATTTGAAAACTTAAATTCTTCAAAAAGTAGAATTTCAAATTGCGATTTCAGTTTTTAATGTAAAACTCGACCATAAATTTTATTTTTTTTGGAAAAATAGACCAGTCATTTTAAATTTTGTAAAAAATGACCCATGGGCGTACCACGTGTGATGATTATATTAAAGAATAGCTAAATTGTTGATTTATTGGACCAGTAAATCTTTTTAAATTATCTGTATTTGAAAGTTTGTAATAGCATGTAAACACAAAATATTTATTTATAAAAGGAATATGGAGATATGCGATTTATTAATTTGGCGCCCTCAGATATTCCGATACCTTCTTTATGAATTATGATTTGCTCATTTGATAAGATAATACAATAGTCGAGAATGTTTTGATAGTTTTCACATTTTGAGAAAAATACAATTTAAGAAATCTAAATTGCATGTTCAAATAAAATTACTTTAAATCAACTTAATTTTAAATCATGTCAAAACGGGCCCTAAAGATGGAAGATTTTCATCAATGCAACACACCTCTTCGTACTGAAAAGGGTTTTACTCTTAACCAACGTCTCCAAAATACTTTGGCACAAGAAAATAACAACATTTAGGATTAAACAAGTGAGGCAAATAACGGTAGAGTTGCAGGATTAGTAGGGAGACTATTTGTAGCCATTTAATGTTGAATTGTTTACATCGAGAGGTATCGTATAAAAATAGAACATATCAGTACTAATTTTGTATAGGAACATTTACTAAACAGAAGAAAGCTGTTGGGAGTAGTACGTATAGCCTGTTAAAAATGTGCAATGAATGAAGGGTTCAAATTGAAATGTCAAAATGAAAGCTGAAAATGACCAATTATTCTTTACGAAAACCAACAGACAGTGCCTGGACAAACTTGCAAGATTAACGCTCGCTCATTTCTGACTTGTTTCTTTATACCAATAATTAAATTAACTAAACACACCATCTCTTGTTTCTTTTTTGTCAAACTTATTGCAGCTTAGGTTAATGTCTTTTGACCTTTATATCAATAACAAACAAATAAAGCCAAATTAATACAATAACGAGATTTGAAGTTCTTTTTCACATAAATTATGTGGTATTCGAAATACATTGTCCTATGGCAGGGCAGAGGCATATACAAAGGTACGGGTTCGACTGAATCTAATAATTTTGATCCAAATCCTATACTTATTTAAGAAATTCATTTAATATATATAAATTATTAATTCAAGAACTCAATAATTTAAAAGGGCTAGAATATGTAACCTATACACTTCTCTACTTAACGATAGGTGCAGATAGGACTGTAATAATGATAAAACCAAATAGAGATATTGTTCAGAATTGATTAAGATGGTGAGCACCTAAATTCTAACTCAGTCTCTATCTAATGATATTTCTAGGGCCATAAGAAAAGACACTTACTATTAGAAGTTTTTTTATTTCTCGAGTTTGAATTTGAAAACTTTGATTAAAAATTTACCCGCGTATGTTTTTTGTAATGTCGCACCCACTATGTTGATTCTACTCTCATATATAATTGATATTTTATGAAATATAAATGTTTTTACTCAATTTTATAAAAAAGCAACACTGGTGCAATAATTATTAATACAAAATTAAAATCTTGAATTCATTTCTTTTCACGACCTACTACAACCTTTAAAAATTTAAATTTTAAAGATCTACATAGCATGTCGGTGACTATTCAATATTTATTGCGCAATGTAGCATTTAGATTTTTGTCTTTTATTTATTGTTGGACATACTACATAATATAGAGAAGAAGTAAAAGGTTAAAAAGAGCAAGACAAAATCAAATGGGAAAGTCTCACCAGAAGAAGGAACAAAGAGAAGTTGAAAATGGCCTTTCACCGGCCTCTACCCATAAATTCCAAATCCAAATAATTCGGACCAAACACCTCCCAAATTCCCAAATCCCTATACCCCCCCCCCCCCCAGACCCCCACCTAAATTCATTTTTTTGACATAACCAATCAAGAAAACTAAACTCTCTCTCTTATGAAAATTGAAATTTTCTCTCTCTCTCTCTCTCTCTAGACCTTCAGAAAAATCAGACAGTTGCAGAATATACTAGTACCAGTACTATTACTAGTAGTAGTGCTGTTGGGGTAGTGTAATTTTTTTTTTTTTGTTTTGGTTCAAGATTTGTTGTTGTTGTTGAGCTGAAAATGGGGAATTTGTTCTCAACTGGCATTGCGAGGAGGAAGAAGAAGAAGAAAAAGAAGAGGATGATGTGGAATGGCGAATCTGCCCTTATGTTGTTGATGAAGAAAGAGGTAGTGCCGTTTGACCAACGTTGTTTTGTAAATCCAAGGTTGTTTCTGAGTTTTCACAGATTGAAGGTGGAGGAGGACAATGTAGGTGTCTCTATGTGAAAAAAAATTCTCATTTGCGTGGTTAAAAGGGCAAACAGGATGGAGCCAGGCATTTTTTATTTATATCAAGTTCGTTTTTTAATTTCTGTTTTTCGTTTATTTTATATATAGTGTTTTATTTTTTTTGCTAATGAAAAGAAAGAGAACTGTTATACCAGCTTGGATGATATATTTTTTCGGTTGGTGCTTATTTTGTGACTCTTTAATACATTTAACTGGACTTAAAGAAAGTTAAAGATTGGTCTTTTATTATAGTCATGCATATAGTAATGAAGAACCTACTGAGCTAAAAGAGATAAAAAGAAAGATTAGGTTTGAACTGAAATATAGATTTATCTTTGTACTCATATAAATGATGTAGTTGGACTCATGGGAGGAGCCACCTTAGCCAAAGGGTGATACTCATGGGAGGAGCCACCTTAGCCAAAGGGTGATCAGATGCACATCCTTTGTCAGAAAATGTTAGTTATGATAAGTATATATTTAATTTTGCACGCCCTTAACACAAGTGAGAAGAAAAAATTGCACACCATTCTCCAAATTCCTGGCTTCGCGTCACTTGGTGGCTGTCTATACATTTTATTTTAAGACCATTGGTGTTTTCTTGTTCATATTCCCAATATTTCATAGAAATGGATATTTGAATGCAGTATAATTTTTTTGGCCGCCCTTTTCTATATTCTCACCTAGATTTCTAGCATTATTTTTTTCTAATTCTGTTTTCGATGGTGGGGTTAAGGGGTATCTGTGCTTGCTTAATCAAGTTTTGGGGTTCATTTGAGACATCTAATTAAGATTTTTAGCTTCTATAAATGGCTGTTTGGAAATAAATTTGAGATCAAGATATTTAATCACTGATTCAGGGATATTGCATTCGGATATGGGTGATTCGTATAGCTAACCTCGACTAGTTCTGATGTTAGGTGTAGTTATTGTTGTATTGATTCTGGAATATTATGTGGTTGTGTTTTCCTTTCATGGGCAGAATTATTAATGTGTCACATGTCTAAACCTTCTGAATGTCTTTCCATAAGCGACTTTATGTTGCGTGCGAAGCGTAGAGTAAGTGAAATCAGGATATTGCTTAACATCATTATATAATTGTTCCATCTTGTGGACAATTGACAGGGCTGAAAGCAATGTAGTGTTCTACTAAGGCTTGTAAAAAGAAAATGACATATAGAACTCTTTAAATTGTTCAAAATGCACATTCATTTATCTTTATCTCTGAAATATCATGATATTGTTGTGTGAAGCTCGTTATTTATATGATTCTTTATCACCTTGCAGTGCACCTTTTGCCTTCATGTTGTCTGTACTGTTCTGTTTAGAACTCACCATTTCCTCATTTTCAGTGAAAGAAAAATATGGATGTCCTCATTTGCCTTCCATGTATAATCCAACTTCATGAAAGTAATTTCAGCTTAATGTATTTGGTACTTATGAGGTAATATTGGCCTATGCGTGCACTTTCACCCAAATAATCATTAACCATTAGAAAAGGTTAGAATGTTGTGACCATGCTTAAATCAATTTCCTACTTCAATAAGAGTCATTACCTTCGCGATATCTATGACCTCCCTTTAAATCATTAAAGAATTGCATTTTTCATTTGAAGTAGGGTATGTTAGAGCGTAAGTTTTGGACTAGTACAGAGAGCCTTAACTCTATTTGTAGATCTAGATGAAGTGCATTTGTAAGTTATTTTGCTCATGTTGAGTTCTTTGGCTTCGAAATATTCTTGACCCCTTCTTTATGATCTTTGCGCACTTCACTAGTGTTGCTGCGTACCTAACTTCTCGTTCTGCTGATGATATGTCAAACTCAATTCTTCTTCACAACTTGCTTGTTGAAGTTACTCCTTCTGTGGATTGCATTTTTTAGTATATTACCTGGTGAGGACTTATTTTCCATCCTTTTTGTTATACACTGCAAATTGAGTTAGCTAGCAAATCTCCTGCATCCAGTAATTAGCTAAGTACAGTCTTGTTTCGAAAAAAGTCGGGCAGCTCAATCTGGAAAAACTTACCATGCTTGCCATTTTCATTTGCTTAAGGTATGCTGATATTTGTTGAAAGCCACTAGTTTTCAAAAAATGTTTTTTTTTATAACCGTGGTCTTTGGGCCAGCTTGCGCTGCACCTCGACTAATTCTTTTAAAGGATTATTTTCTGAAAGCCACTATTTCTTATTTCTGTGCTTCTTCCTTTTCTTGCTTGCTTGCCTAAAAGTGATTATTTACATTTGCATCCTCCTCAAGTGAGGGACAACCTACTGTAAAGATCCTTCACCTCCATCCATAAGGTACCAAAGTAAGAAAAGGGCCAACTCTATTAGAGAGAAGTGATTCAATTTTAGGGAAAAATTCAAAAACACCTGATTGAAGAAGAAGTTTTTAAAAGTTTGTCACCCTTTTGAAACAAACTCCACCTAAAACTTTCAGATTTTCAGTTAGTGCTTTTCTTTCTCTGGCAGTGAGTATGCAAACAAAGGGTTGCCTCAAAAGTTGAGACATGATGTTTTATAACATGACATTTCCTTGTGAAGTCACTGAATTCAGCTTCTGTAACATGACTATTATTTTCTTTTTTGAGGAAGGTAACAGAGAAATAAAGATGACTATTTGTCTTGCTCTTTTTGCTATGTCAGTTCACAGTTGGCAGTTTCTATAGTTTTTTTCACTCTGCATTAGCATTTTTACCAGGATGAAAGGGACATGTCATATTGGTTATACTAGGATGAAAGGGATATGTCTAGTGTTAAAGCTGCTTGCATATTGCTCAACTCTGGGATAGTAGTTATACATATACTTGCAACAATATCTCATATTATGGGAGCTTTTGTCATCAACAACCACTTGACTTAGGACCACGGACCACCTGTTTGTTGCCCGAAATTCTTGCTTGTAGGAGCAGACAAAGTCCATTTTAATCTTTTCTGTTGTAGTATCTGTTTTATCTAGATCTTGATAATCTTAGTATCCATACCACTAGAGCCTGTTTCTCTTGTTTAATTCCATCATTCTTGATTTGATGATTTTGAAGTACGTGTAATTAACTACTGTAGATCCAAATAAATAGATAAAGGTGTTGACTTTTTAACACTTCAACTTGTAGACCGTGCAACTATACTAATTTATCATGCTTGTGCGATAAATTGAGGCAATAATGTAATTTTTTTTATGGTAAAGTGATTAACTTTGTGTATATATAACACATGTCGTGCACTCATTATATGGTGTAAGCACTGATCCGATTAAGTATTTGGGGAAATAACACAATTAGTCATATGGTGACTAGAGACACTCAATGACCCAACAATCTTTAAAGTCACTTTTTAGCCTTTAGCCTTTTCAAGATAATTTCATTTCTAGCAATATTTTAATTAATTTCAGCATACTAATAGAAAATATATCATTGTTGTATAGAATATGTATCACTACTATATATATATATATATATATAAATGTATAATGCCCATAGAAATTGTATCGTTGTATGCGTCACTACTGTATATGTATAGAAAAAGTGTATCACACGTATGTTACAGTTCACTTTTATGCAGAGGGGCATAAAAGCTACTGGATAACTTGTGAACTCTTGAAATTTATTTTATTTAGAGTCGGCACCTACTTTATAAGGAAAATTAGGAAAATCATATTTTAAAAGGGTTTTTCAAAAATAAAAGAAAAATTCAATTTAAACCAAAGTTCGGGTAAGAGTTCAAATGATCCCTCGAGGAAGGTGTTAGGCACTCCGGTATTAAGAATCTATAAAATACGGTTGACCTCGAGTCCTATATAATATATAATTATGTTAAAATTGCTTATTCAAAATCTCCCGCCAAAATAGCTTTTCACACACTTTAACAAAAAATGAGACAAGTTTTTCTTTAAAATCTTTACTTTTGAAATGCAAAGTCTTCTTTCAATCACATAGCAAAATTATTTTGTTTCCTTTCCAAACATTCAACTTTAGAGATATGTAGTGAAATATCAAATATTTATATATCTTTATTTAAAGGAGGTAGTTTGTTTCCTTTTCCCAAACTCTAATTATGAGGATTTTCCAATTTTTTAAAAAGCAAATCAAAAGTTGATTTGAGAATGTTAATTCAAACTTAATTTAAAATTCATGCCAAATTGAGGAAGAAAATCATATATTTTTTTTTGCAAGTTTAAACCAAGTTATTTTTCTTTATTTTTTTCAAAGATAGTTTTAGGGAAAATTGAGAATATACAAATCAATGGCCAAGAAATCTAGTTTTTTATTAACTTATCCAAAATTCATTTATTTCTTAAAGACATAAAATATTAGCAACTCTATATAATTAAATTCTACTTAAAAGGTTCCAATAATATATAGTATTTTACAATTAGCAAATACGTAATGAAATAAAGCAAAACGGATTGGTGGGTATACCCGCCCACCAACGACCGTATAAAAGGAGAATCCTAAAATTCTAGGCCATTTTCATCCATGAATGGACCTTCTACCATTTTTACTCATGGTTGGGCCTTCATTATGCCGGACTCGATGAGAATAATGTATTGTTGGGCCCTCAGGCCCAACGGCTCAAACAATGATGAGAAAGCAGCGAGATGTGGGCCACATGCCCACGGGACATGCACAAGGAGAGGGGAAAGCAAATATCACAGTAAGAACTATCCCAAATTTATCAGTTATAAATAAATTGGTAATGAAAATTTAAACATTTATTTTGTATCAATTAGCAAACCAAATAAACAGTCCAGCAGGCCAAAAAATGACAATTCAAATACTTAACTCAATATTGGGTTTATACAGAAGGCATGATACACACACAGAGGGACAGGCCCAATAACATGCATTTGTTTTCGAATTTTTAAAAGAGGAAAAGAGAACAATCCCAAAATGCACATCAACCTAGGGGTGGACATAAAAACTGGCGACAATCGACACACGCTATTTACAAACATTTCTAAATGGGTAAATAAAATCTTTTCAAGGTCCAAGAACATGAGACATTGCCGTCCATGGATCCAAAACATTACTCTATTTTGTTTCATTAAATAAATATATAAGATTTACAAAATTCAATTTGCTGTTGTTTGTGATAAACTCAGATCTTAAGTTCTTATATAGAAGTTGAAGGAATTTCTGGAAAATAAAGGACCAACTAGAACTAGCCAAGCTTACCTTTCATTCCTTTGAACGTATTTTAATGTATTAAACCTCTATTAGATATGTTTATGATAACCTCTACTCAAGTTAAAATTTCATCGAACATATTTTTAGATAATTTATGCAATTTTAGGAATTTAGGTAATATATAATTTGAAAAATGGCTATATACAAAATTATATTTAAAAGTCAAATTTGATAAAAGATTTCTGAAGGGATTAAATTGAATCGAATGCAGAACCTTGAGGATCCATTTTCCTTTCATATAAACTAAAGGGACTTAACAATTCAAAATTCCTTGTGAAGTTTCAATGATCCCATTTGTCAGAAATGACCTGCCGTTTTAACATAGCATGTGCTAACCGACAGCAGTGTTGAATACGTGAAAACGACGCACTACTATCCATGTAGTTTTTGTTCTTGACATTTTTGCCCTTCCCACTACAATTTAATTCAGCGCCATATTTAAATTGTTCTTTTTTGTAATTATATCTAAGGGTGGCCAGTGGGCCGGGACGGCCCGAGCCCGCCCCGGTCCCTCCCCGAGTAAAAAAAAAAAATGGTAACGGGACTCGAACTCGGGACGGGACAATGTTTCGTCCCGCCAGACCCGAGCCCGCCAAACCCGACCCCGCCCCGAGCCCGTCCCGCCTCCGCCCCCGCCCCCGATCCCCCTTTGCAAATATAACCGTTGCACCAACGGCCATTTTAGATTTTGGCCGTTGGGCAACGGCCATTTTAGGCCCCCCCTACCCCTTAATATTAATTTTTAACCCATAAGTTATTATATTTACACTTTAACTAAATTTTCCAACTATAAATAACTCATTTTCTCTTCATCTTTCTCACAAATCTTCTTACAATCTCTCTAATCTCTCAATATATATCTCTCTACAAGTCTACATTGTTTACTAAATATTCAATTTTATTTATTCATTTGGGAATTGAGAGTGAAGTTGGCAACTAGCTTGAGGATCTTCCATCGAGCAAAGTTTCAATTTTCAACCTCTCGATTACACGTCGACGTTACGTCGGCGTTTGGTACATTCGTTTCTTCATTAAATTATTATTGTATGTTTATTTTATTTAGCGCACTTAATTTTATTATCTTTAATTATTTATTATCATAATTAAAATGGAAGGATTAAGAGGTATGTTTAAGGGTAAGGGTAAGGGTGCTTATTCTAGTAGGGGCAACCAGGGCAAGGGTACTTCTTCTAGTCATCTTATTCCTACACAGGATGATTTTGTTGATACATAACATTTTCCTACAATACCATTAGATTATTTTCTGGAACTCAAGAAGACTTTAATTTAGACGATGATCTAGATGATACATCCACTAATGTTGATGACAACACATCCACTAGTGCACCTTCAACTGAAATACCTCCTATTCCCCCTAGTATGAGACGAGGTCCAGCAAAACGATCATTAAAATCAGATTCATGGACATTTTTTGATAGGGACGTAGAGAATCAAGTAGCTATATGTAAAATTTGTAAAAATGTTTTAAAATTTAAAACTGGAAAAGGTCACGGTGGGACGGGGAGTTTAATTAGACACGTAGTAAGTGCTCATCCAGCTAGGTATGCCCAATACCAGGCTTCAAAATCGGGTGCGCAAACGCTCGCTCCATCGGGACAAGGTTCACATACTGATACTGTCCCAGACCAAGTACAAGGTCAAATTAATCCTATGACGGGGGGAATTGTAGGCCCTAAATACAATAAACATAGAGATAGGGAAGCAATATCAAAATTAGTTGTTGTGGAGGGTTTGCCTTTTTCATTTCCTTCATCTCCCAATTTTATTCATTACATTAGAGATATATATAATCCTGCTTTTAACGGTTTTCCTAGATCAACTGTTAAAAGAGATGTATTTAAATTCGCGCATGAATATCAACAATATTTACGTTATTCATTATATCATTTTAATGGCAAAGTATCTATCACGTCTGATGTAGGTCGTAGTATTAACGACCATGATTATTTAACTGTAACTTGTCATTGGATAGATTATAAATGGTCTATGCAAAAACGTATTTTAGCGTATAGATATATAGATGATAGGCACACTGGTACTTTTATTGCAAATAATATTTATCAAGTGTGCCATTATTACGGAATAACCGATAAAATTATGATTATTACATTAGATAACGCTTCTTCTAACAATTACGCAATTACAATTTTAAAAAATAGTTTAACTCCATATTTTCCAGATCATTTTCATATAAAATGCGCGTGCTATATATATAACTTAATTGTAAAGGATGGTCTATCACTTTTTGAAGACATTCTTAGTAAAATACAATTTGCTATAAACTTTATTTTTAAAAGTAATAAAGTACAACGTAGAAAAGAATATAAAAAAACTTGTCACGATTGTGGACTATCTTATAGAAAAATTCCACAAGAAGTATCCACTAGGTGGAATTCTTTATACGAGCAACTACTTGTTGCTTATGACTATAGAAAACATATAACTTTATTTTTTAACTCTCATAATAAAAATCCAGCTAAAATGATTTTAGATAGTGATTGGGTAAAATTTTCCGAACTTATTGTATTTTTAGAGAAATTTTTTCAAGCAACAAAAGAATTTTCCGGTATATATTATCCTACTATTTCAACTATGTTGTTTTATATAACTCTAATATTTTTATTACTTAGTGAATATATGGAAAAACCAGCGTATAAGGCAGCTATTAAAAAATATTTGTCAAAATAAAAAAATATTTTATTCCTATTCCCACTATTTATATTATTGGTTATGTATTAAATCCTACTATTAAAATAGGCGGTACTAAATCACTAATTGAAACTATTTACGATTGTATAGAAGTACTACCACCTCCAAGTCCCAAAAATCTAAATCACCCACCACCTATTGAACAAACTAAAGAAGAAGTGTTTTCTAGCGTAGAACACCAATGCAAAAAAATATATAGATTTTATCAACAAGAAAATGCTAGTAACTTACCGGCTTCCATACCATCTTCTTCATCTTCAACACAACCTCACAAAAGACATGCTGTTTCTGTGGCTAGTATTGAAAGCCTTAGAAATAGAATGTGCTGTCGTACCTCTACTACTAACCAAATTAGCGAGTTTGATATTTTTGTTTTGCATGGTTCTGTACCGTACCAAGAAGTTATCAATGAAGATGGACATGAAAACTTGCTGAAATACTGGAGGGGGAATGAGAAGACCTTTCCGACACTTTCATTGATGGCCCGAGATGTTTTGAACATTCAAGCGTCATCAATTGCGTACGAAAGCGCTTTTCTCGCCGGCGAGATATCAAATAGGAGACCACAGACACTCATTAGCCGGAGACAGCTTGGAAATTGCAGTATTATTCAGAGATTGGATACGAGCGGAGCGGAGAAGGTGCGGTCAACCGGAGATCAACGAAGAAGAAGATGAAAACTACATCGAAATCTTATCCGAAGGTGGTGGAAGCGACGTAGATCAATTTAACTAACAAATACCAATTCCAACCGAAGAACCACAGGAAATCATCAAGCAATTAGAACAGGGTTTTTTGAGAATGTAATTTTTTTAATTGCAATTTTATTATCTAATTTGCAACTTTTGGATAACACCACAAAGTTGCAATTTATATTTTACTTTTTAGACAATTGTATTTGTATTACCAAAAAATCATATGTCTATTAAATAATATAAGAGGCACAAAAACAACATTGGGATGTTTTTATTACACTATCTTATCTTGTTTATTGAGTTTTTTTTTTATACATATGTTATTTTTTTTAAAAAAAAAGGAAACCCGCCCCGACCCGATTCCGACGGGATCGGGATCGGGACCGGGACGGGACTGGAGCAAGTCCCGCCAGACCCGACCCCGCCAGACCCGAGCCCGGCCCACTGGCCACTACTAATTATATCAAACAAAAAGACCCATTGTAAACAAACAAAATTAAATTAAATTGACCGGCCGAATTTAACCATGGTTAATCTAGACCAATAATGATCTATTAGCTGGCAACTAATCATAACCACAGGTTAAGTATAACTAACCGTGGTTCACAACCGCATTTTTTTTTCTTTTTTTGAAGCTGTTCATAGTATAAAAAGGGCTTTGAGGCACAAAATGTATCAGATCTGAAAATCGTTGGAATAGGCGTCTTGATAAACGCCGTTTCTTTCATTTGCATTTGAAATTTGAAAAAAGTACCGAAAATGAGAGAGTGCATATCGATCCACATTGGTCAGGCCGGAATTCAGGTCGGAAATGCATGCTGGGAACTTTACTGCCTCGAGCATGGCATTCAGGTATGTGTTTTTCACCATCTCTTTATCTTTTCAAACTTAAGTTTCGAAATGTTTTTGTATAGATCTGTTTGAATTGTATGCATTTACGTTCCTTTGATGTGAAATTTATTTGAATCTGCATTATATACACGGATCTATGTGCTCTGCTTGAATCTGTTTGAATAATATAAAATGTTGTGCATAGATCACTTCAAATGCGAAAGGTTTTTGTATACATCTGTTTGAATTATTTAATTTTAGACCCGTTGATAGGGAAAGTATTTGAATCCGCACTACATTTAGGAAGATCAATGTGCTTTATAAATCTCTTCAAATGCAAATGTTTTTTTTTCTTTCTAAATTCTATATGAATAATATGAGATCAAAATGATTTGAATGCATATGTATTTGACTAATAGTAATTACATTGTATCGATGCCAGAAACAGTTGAACACGCACTCGTTTGGATAGATCTGCAAATGTTTTTTCTAAATTCTATATGAATAATATGAGATCAAAATGATTTGAATGCATATGTATTTGACTAATAGTAATTACATTGTATCGATGCCAGAAACAGTTGAACACGCACTTGTTTTGATAGATCTGCAAATGTTTTTTTCTAAATTCTATATGAATAATATGAGATCAAAATGATTTGAATGCACATGTATTTGACTAATAGTAATTACATTGTATCGATGCCAGAAACAGTTGAACACACTCGTTTTGATAGATCTGCAAATGTTTTTTTCTAAATTCTATATGAATAATATGAGATCAAAATGATTTGAATGCATATGTATTTGACTAATAGTAATTACATTGTATCGATGCCAGAAACAGTTGAACACACACTCGTTTTGATAGATCTGCAAATGTTTTTTTCTAAATTCTATATGAATAATATGAGATCAAAATGATTTGAATACATATGTATTTGACTAATGTAATTACATTGTATCGATGCCAGAAACAGTTGAACACGCACTCGTTTTGATAGATCTGCAAATGTTTTTTTCTAAATTCTATATGAATAATATGAGATCAAAATGATTTGAATGCATATGTGTTTGACTAATAGTAATTACATTGTATCGATGCCAGAAACAGTTGAACACGCACTTGTTTTGATAGATCTGCAAATGTTTTTTTCTAAATTCTATATGAATAATATGAGATCAAAATGATTTGAATGCATATGTGTTTGACGAATAATAATTATATTATATCGATGTCAGAAATAGGGATGGCAACGGATCGGATCTGGACCGGATCCTACTAGATCCAGATCCAGATCCATTTTTCATATCTGGATCTAGATCCGGATCCATCGGGTCCATAAAAATCATATCCAAATCCGGATCCATCGGATCCACGGATCGGATCTGGATCTACATGTAAATTTTTTTGGCTTGAATAATATTCCCACATGTTGAAACTTTTATGACAAAATGAAATGCAATCTGATTGAAAAAAATGATTGAGTTCATTCAATCAACCTACACAAACATGACACAATTCTTTCAAAATATTAAATAAATTTTTAGCATCACAAGAAAATAAAGACGATTGACTTCATTAGTGATGTTGAACAGGTTGCAACTTTGAGCTAATTTTTGGAGGCTTTAGTGATGCTCCACTTGTACTTCTACTTCTACTGATTGACTTCATTAAACAACATAAAACAATGTTAGTCATATATCAAAAGTCCTATTTTTTTTGCTGATCAAACAAATGAGAGAAAGATACTTAAAGCTTACGGTTAGCAGATTCAAGAAAGGAAAATTTAAAGAAGAGTGATAATTTTTTCTTTTTATAGAAATGAAAATATGGGAATCTGGAGAGAGCATATAGGTAAAAGAAATGAAACTTCAAACACAAATTACATGGGTGTGTGACTTGTGCCTTATCCTGGTTCAACCCTTTACCCAAAACATAAATTATGAAAAAAAATTAAGAAAATACTTATAAAATTACATTCTAGGTTATGAATATATTTAAGAAAAAATAGATCCACGGATCGGATCTGGACCGGATACGGATCTCAAATACAAGATTCAGATCCAAATCCGATCTGTCAGAAACGGATTCGGGTCCAAATTTTGAAGATCCATATCCTATAAAACGAATCTGGATCCACCGGATCCGAACCGGGTTCAAGATCCATTGCCATTTCTAGCTAGAAACAGTTGAACACACTCGTTTTGATAGATCTGCAAATGTTTTTTTCTAAATTCTACATGAATAATATGAGATCAAAATGATTTGAATGCATATGTGTTTGATTAATAATGATTACATTGTATTGAGGCCAGAAACGGTTGAATTACGCACTCGGTTTGATAGATCTGCAAATATTTTTTTATAAATTCTAAATGAATAATGTGAGATCAAAATGATTTGAATGCGTATGTATTTGACTAATAGTAATTACATTGTATTGATGCCAGAAACAGTTGAATACGCGCTCGTTTTGATAGATCTATTTGCGGCGGTAATCTGTTTGAGTAACATCAATTTTTAATCAAATCTCTCCTAAATGCGAAACTTTTTTATATGGATTTGTTTGAATAATATGATGTCGAAATGATCTGAAAGTCAAAATTTTCTAGATAGATATTGTGATCTGTTTGAATAGATGGGAAGAATGTCCATGGCACAATATAGATTAGGCATGGCATGTGGGTACAATTTTGCGGATTCCACATCGCAGGGCAGGTATGAGTATAACTTTGGCAGGTAGTAGGCGGGTATGTGTAGGTGTTGGATTTACAGTTATACCCGCCTCATACGCGCCTGCCCCACCCTGCATCCAACCGCCCGCTTTATACCCGCCAACTATAATTTTATTTGTACAACTTTATATTTATCTAAAGCCCAAATAATTTGGCACATAATTTTAATAGCCCATAAGACCAATAATAATGAATTGGCAGGTTGACAAAATGACAAATGAATTGATTACAAAATATGGCTGGCGGGTACAGGCGGGTGGCGGATATCCATTTGGGTGGTGGAGCGGGTGTGAATTTAGGAATATCGGCGGATACGAATGTTGAAAATGTACCCACCATGGCGGGTAGTTGACGTGTATAAAATTTTCTGGCGGGTACGGGTGCGGGGAGGGGGTACCCGCACTCGCCCCGCCCAATTGCCATCCCTAGATAGATCCTGTACAATAGAACATTATGTGTCTGTCTGTCACCTATTTTAGATAGGTGGGTATGCAACTTTTAGATGGATCATCTTGAATGCTATATTAACTAGTGTATCTTAGAGATTATTGATGTATTAGTGAGCGCAAATCTATGTAAACTGAACATAGATGTAGGATTTATCGTGAATAAATTATAGTCAGTGCTGTCATCCTTTAAGATTTTAGCTAATGTATTCAATAGTTAGGTTCGTTTTTGGGATTATCTCAAATTATTTGGATATATGGAAACATATTGTCCATTAGAATTGTATCTGTTGCGAAGAACCTGTTTTTATGCATTGCTGACGATCTTGTTATTGTTATTTCTCCCAACAGCCTGATGGCCAGATGCCAGGTGACAAGACAGTTGGAGGAGGTGATGATGCATTCAACACCTTCTTCAGTGAAACTGGAGCAGGCAAGCATGTCCCTCGTGCTGTCTTTGTGGATCTTGAGCCTACTGTCATTGACGAAGTCAGGACAGGAACATACAGACAGCTCTTTCACCCTGAGCAGCTCATCAGTGGCAAAGAAGATGCAGCCAACAACTTTGCCCGTGGACATTATACAAGTAAATATTTGTACCTTACTTGCACCACTGCATTTGGTTTTGTTCAAGCTTGATCAAGTTCTTATATTTGTATTCTTGTTTGCAGTTGGAAAGGAGATAGTTGATCTCTGCTTGGATCGGATCAGGAAGCTTGCTGATAACTGTACTGGTCTCCAAGGATTCTTGGTTTTCAATGCTGTTGGTGGTGGAACTGGTTCAGGTCTTGGATCACTTCTGCTGGAGCGTCTCTCTGTGGACTATGGAAAGAAATCAAAACTTGGTTTCACCATTTATCCATCACCACAGGTCTCAACCTCTGTGGTCGAACCTTACAACAGTGTCCTGTCAACTCACTCCCTTCTTGAGCACACTGATGTCGCAATTCTTCTCGACAATGAGGCTATCTATGACATTTGCAGGCGCTCATTGGACATTGAGCGCCCCACATATACCAATCTGAACCGCCTTATTTCACAGGTACCCATTGTTATATCATATTCAATATATTTAACTGCAAAGTTTTTTTAGTTGAGGTATTAAATTTTGTGCAATCTATGCAGGTTATTTCTTCACTGACTGCTTCTTTAAGGTTTGATGGAGCCCTGAATGTTGATGTGAATGAATTCCAGACCAACCTTGTTCCCTACCCCAGGATTCATTTTATGCTTTCATCCTATGCTCCTGTCATTTCATCTGAGAAAGCCTACCACGAGCAACTGTCAGTTGCAGAGATCACCAACAGTGCTTTTGAGCCATCTTCCATGATGGTTAAGTGTGATCCTCGTCATGGCAAGTACATGGCTTGCTGCCTTATGTTCCGTGGTGATGTGGTGCCAAAGGATGTCAATGCTGCTGTGGCTACCATCAAGACTAAGCGCACCATCCAATTTGTTGACTGGTGCCCTACTGGATTCAAGTGTGGTATCAATTATCAGCCACCAACTGTTGTTCCTGGAGGTGATCTTGCCAAGGTGCAAAGGGCTGTATGTATGATTTCCAACTCAACCAGTGTTGCTGAGGTCTTCTCACGCATTGACCACAAGTTTGATCTGATGTATGCCAAGCGTGCTTTTGTGCACTGGTATGTTGGTGAGGGTATGGAGGAAGGTGAGTTCAGTGAAGCACGTGAAGATCTGTCTGCTCTGGAGAAGGATTACGAGGAGGTTGGTGCTGAACTGGATGAAGGAGAAGACGATGATCATGAAGAATACTAGAAATGTGATTCATTGCTTTTATCTGTTGGGTTATTTCGTTGGGTATTGTTCAGTTGCTGCGTGTGAGACTTTCCAGAACTACTTTGTTTTTTCCATTCTTGTATGTCGAAGTGATTTTTTCTGCTATGGAAGTTAAACGTTCTTGTTTAATTAAAATTGCTTTGCCTTTCGTTTTCTTTTTCTTTCTATATTTTTCAAATAATGTTCCATTTTCTCCATTGATTCCTTTGTGGTTCAGCAGATGCCGATATTCAGATTGAAACACAATAAATGATGCATTCCTTTACCGTTTATTTAAACTGCTACTCCATGGAGATGTTTTACAAGAGTTTTGTCTAGTTAAAAACTCTTATGCCTACCATCCACTAAGGAGGCAAGTCAATGTAAGTTTGCATGTCTTATTGATAAGTTACTGGGAGAAGGGCCACAAAAGGCCCTTAATTACGAGAAACAGAATAACTTTGCCCTTTGTTTGAATATGATCTTTGAATAAGCCATTATTGTTAGTGGAATGACTTAGATTTGCTCGTCAACTATGAGAATTAGAACAATTTTGCCCTTTGTTACGATTTGGTACAAATATGCTCTTATAATTGAAGAACTTGCTCATATTTGCCTCTCAAAACCAATGGACCTTCAATATCTTATTCTTACCCTTTTGATTGCTCGGGAGGGGGAGGGTACGCCTCCTCTACCAAAAAGTACTCGGTTTTGCATGTCACCCCTCCTATATGTGTTTAAATTTTCAAATTTCGTGGCACAAACATAAAGGAAGGGAACAATCTGAATCCCCAAGTACCTTGGTTTCAATCAAAGTTCGAACCTTATGTGAATTTTCAGTTCTTTGAATTGAATCTACCACATGTTACAAGCAGCTGATTTCACTTTCTGATAATTCCAAATCTAAGCGTATCGAGAATTCAGTTTCTTATGAGAAAATGATGCTTCCTCCATCAATTGCTCCCTTTTTCTTCAATACCAATCCAGCCAATAAGCCAATTTTTTTTAATCAAGAAGGTCCATTCATTCACCAATTCTACATCAACATCAGCGAGAGAATTCTCGACTCATTTGCTTAAAAATAAAAATGGGTCTGGTATGGAGAAGGCTCTAAACACAGTTAAGGCTAAACTTGATGCTAGGTGAATTAATGAAGTTTTAGAGAAATGCGCGGCCCTTGATTCTTCATTTGGGCTGGCCTTTATCCCAGCTATAGGCACATCAGTTACATGTTTAGTAGAGCTTATAAACTACTCGGTGTTGATCGCGAACCACTAATTGTTCAACATGTCATTGAGGCTTATAGGCTGCAGAGTTATGTTCCCCAAGTGCCAAGATGTTTAAGGTTATATTGAATTTGTGTAGAGAGGGGAAAGATGCTAACTTGGGCTTGTGGGTGTCGAGGAAAATGAAAAGAGTATAATTGTCGCCCTGACACGACAGTGTATAATGTAGTCATTCGATTATTATGTGACAAGGGCGATATGGATGATGCGCTGTTTTTGATGAGAGAGATGGATTTGACTGACCTTCGTCCTGATATGATCACATATGTTGCGATGATTAAAGGATTGTCTAAGGTGGGTAGGTTGGAAGAAGCTTGTGGATTAATCAAAGTTATGAGGCAACATGGATGTATGATAAATACCGTGACATGTGTTGGATATAATTGTTGGAATCAAAGCAGTACGGGAAGTAAAATAAATATTACAAGTGTTCGAAAGGATAAACAAACAACCAAGATTATGATCGCCGCAAGCTTGTTGAGTCTTGAATCTTGATAACCTGATAGAAACACTAAATCTGGATTGTTACAATTGTGGCTGAGTCGAGAGATGACTCTCTGTCTTTAAGACAAGATTGCCCCGTATATATGCTTTTACGTTAGCGGGCAAAAGTCTCCCAAGATAAAACAACAACTAATCAACACTACAAAGCAAATAGGTTGATTCTGACGAAGAAAACAAATATGAAACGACTTGCTGAAGAATGGAAAATTTAGAGGAAAAGGAAGAGTTTCTGTTCTTTTCTTTTTACCGTTTCTGCTGCTCTCTTATCTTTCTACTCCATTGCCCTCAAATAAGAGTAAGGTCTCAATATATAGTGTTTAGGAGGATGACCTCTCAACTAGCCAACTAATGCCTTTTAATAGCCATGTAATGACACTTAGTGAGGAGTTATATTCAGCCAAGTAATGACCGAATTCAAGTGCCTTGTAATGGAGATTCAATGCTCCAAAACCAGCCCAAGAGGTAGAAACCTTCTACCTTCCTCTTCCTAATTTTATCTTTCCTGAAACTCCAGAGGCCCGAGACCGGACGGGACGGGACGGGCGGGCGGCGGCACGCGTGTGGGCTTAGCCTCGAACCCAAGCACACCTAGGTCCTCCCTCCTTCAAACATATGGGTCATCCCTTGGGGTCCCAAACCTTTATCCATTTTTTAGGCTTATAAAAAGAACAATTCTTCCTTTTCCCACCGATGTGGTAGATTTGTCCCACACCATATTTCTATGCCTCAAACACCTTACTTCGTGGACCAATATCTCTTTCATTTCTTAACGAAATTTGACGATCCTTGGCCCTACGGTCATCTACTCACTTAGTAGATTATGCACGTGTGAAAAGACAAAGCCTCCAACATGCGGAACCCTAGTGTTTAAGTTATTAAATATGGGTGGACGCAACCCCCCACCAAAGGCAAATTTCCAACAACCTGTTCAGCTCTTCTAGATGGGATTTTGAAGTTCGGAAGTTTGGAAAAGGCTCTTGAATTATTGAGAGAAATGGATAAAGACGGTGGGCAGTGTAAGCCCAACGTCGTTACTTATACTATTGTGGTTCAAAATTTTGTTGAAAAAGGCCAGTCGATAGAGGCATTAAGTATCTTGGACCAATTGAAGGATTTTGGTTGTAAACCAAATAGGGTACTTATCTGTACTTTGATACAGGGTCTTTGCAAAGACGATGAAGCTCATAAAGTCATTGACAGAGTTGCTGAAAGTGGTATTCCATATGATACTTGCTACAGTTTTTTAGTTGTATCGTTGTTTCTGATTGGAAAACTTAAGGAGGCAGAAATGCTTTTTAGGAGAATGTTGGATGCCGGCCTAAAGCCTGATGGCTGGACTTCAAGCATGATAATAATAAGATGGTTGTGTCAGCAGAGACGAATACTTGATGGATATCAGTTGATTGATCCAGTTGAGCAGTCTACTATCGATTCTGATATCTATTCTATTCTTATGGCTGGACTATGCGAGGAAAATCATATTGTTGAAGCTATAAAGCTTGCTAGTATAATGGTAGGGAAAGGAATTCAGCTAAAAGTCCCTTCTGTTAAGAATGTTATCGAATATCTTAGATGTTGTGGGAAAGAGAATTTAGCTTCAAGCATTGGCAACATTAAGAGCTGATGAATGATTGATATTGCATTAATATTGTATTAGCATTATTTTTTCTTATAGGGATGTGATTTCAAGAATTGTGGGGAAAATATCTCCTTTGTATATACATATTGTTTCAGTCCATGTTAATGATTGAACAGTGAGTAGTCAGACTCTTGTGTAGTATGAATTCCGGGTGACTACTGTATGATCACTTAAAAATTTGGTGACGTTTAAACAATTTTTTCATTTGCAATAATCAGTTGCAGTACGGAATATTACTGATAGTTGTCCTCATTAGTTTTGCGTGTTTTCACTCTTCTTACCTGATAATAGCGTGAATAGAGTTTTCTGCTTCTTTTTTCCAGTCCCGTACATGACCTGAGTGAAATTTTACCAACGTCCCAATCTTTGGATGAGACGATTCTCAATTTCCGATCTCTTCTTCATCATCAATGTATACCTGTCAACAAGGACTGGATCTGCAGCAGGCACCACTAGCTTGCAGCTTAGGGATGTCTGCTCCAATTTCCCGAGATACATATTAGAGACGGGCACAAATTTTCCCTTCTGGTTGCACAACCAACCGTGAGCAGCTCTCAAGGCAGCACCAAGGGAAGCTGAATCTGTTGAAGCAAGTGAAAGCAATTCTTCATCAATAGCACCTTGGAAATCATCTTTTACAAGAGTAAGGCAAAATTCCCCCGCTCTTACATTATAGCACAATGTATGAGTTTGTTTACCTGGTTTTTGGACAATATAGACGTTGCACCCAAAAATAGAAGCGATCATTCTCAGGATATGATCATTTGCAGATGCACCTCCAGTTGCGATAATCTTTTTGGGTGGAGAAGGCATTCCGAGTCTCTCAGCATGAGCTCGCATGGAGAGTAACTGCCCCTCAATTAATGCTCGAACCTGTAAGTAGTACCTTTTACCTCCATTTGTGTTTGTGTCTATAGATACTAATTAAAGTCCTTTATTATTCAGACGAGTTCAAAAAACCAAGGCCACTTACCTCTGAAGGTGGATCAAACTCCTCTACTTCGTGTTCTATTACTCCATCCATGGAGTCACCCGTGAAATTATCAAGAATATAGCGGTGGAAACCAACTGGAGATCAAGCTTGTGAGTTTTATCATAAATCAACCGGGCTATTTCAGATCAATTCTATTTTAACAGTGCACTGACCTGGAAGAGGAGGAAGTATTTCATGCTCCTTGTAATAAAAACCAATCTTTCCACCTTTCGCAAGTAAGAAGTGTACAATGTTTATAAAGAAGCTTACAGTTAACGAGATTTGAATCAAATTTCACTGACCATTCAGAGGTGGAGTTTGCTGTAAAAACATATTGAAAACCTCCCAAGATCCATCCGCGTAGCGATCACGTATGTCTACGAGGGTTTCAAGAACTTGCCAATAAAATGTACCCAACTTCACAGACACCCGTACAGTAGTAAATCAGATACAAGCAGAGTGAGTACCTTCACGAGTCAAAGACCCGTTCTTGTAGACCAACATTACCATGAAGCTTTCGGTGTCTACTGGATTAGGAAATACATGCCCATCTAAGCTAGGTCTATGATCCGTGGCAATCCCGAAGACCTGGATAATCGGCATAATTAGATATAAATCATGTTATTAACAGCCCAGAAAAAGAGGGGAGAAAAGGAAACAGAAATTGGCTCTTCTGCTGTTCTGCACATATGGTGTCTTTATGCAACTCTTTGACACTAAAGTTTGCTGTCCCTTTGAATTAAATATATATCTATGGAGTAAGTAGTACACCAACTTTTACAACAGCATTTGTTTGATGGTGTTTAACATGTTATAAGTGCAAAGTTCTTTTTTTCTTAGAAAAAAAGCAATGCAAGGTATGTATGCAAGACAGCAAGTTTAAGTCGCTTACAGTGTCACTTGTGCCAAGACTGATTGCCAGATCTCCATAAGCATTGAGGGTCAACCCTAGAGGATCCAAAAGTTCAGTTAATAGTTGTATGCCAAAGGATGAAAAATGGATTCTATACAACAACAACATACCCAGTGAAATCCCACAACGTGGGGTCTGGGGAGGGTAGAGTGTACGTAGACCTTACCTCTATCTTGGTAGGTAGAGCGACTATTTCCGAGAGATCCTCGGCTCAAGAAAGACTAAAAGCAAAAGCAAAAGCAAAAGCAAAAGCACAAAGTAAAAGCAAAGCAAGAGTAAAACAATCAAGAGAAACAGTCAGGAAAAAATTTAAAGCACTATGAAAATGCTGGTATTAAAAGCAAATAAGCCATGATAGCGCATTCCGAAAAAGTAAGCAGTAACTAGCGCAGGTAAATAAGCTAAACAAAGTACACTAAAAGACACATATCATCAGAAGACAAGCTACAAGGGACTATAAAGCAATATTGTGCCTATTAGTATGATAGGCTAAGAAGTCCTACAATAATAACACTACCAGTTTGCAAGCGTAAGTAGGACTACGCTCGACTACCCACTACCCTAATCCGTGTCCTCCATAACCACATATCTAAGGTCATGTCCTCAGTAAGTTGCACCTGTGCAATATACCGTCTAATCACATCTCCCCAATACTTCTTCGGCCTACCTCTACCCCTCGTGAACCCGTCCATAGCCAACCTCTCACACCTCCGCACTGGGGCATTTGTGTCTCTCCTCTGCACATGCCCAAACCATCTCAACCTTGCTTCACACATCTTATCCTCCACCGAGGCCACTCCCACTATGTCCCGGATATCATCATTTCTAATCCTATCCCTCCTTGTATGCCCGCACATCCATCTCACCATCCTCATCTCCGCAACTTTAGATGTGCGAAGTCTTGACTGGGCAACACTCCGTCTCATACAACATAGTCGGTCTAACCAACGCCCTATAGAACCTGCCTTTAAGTTTTGGTGGCATATTTTTGTCGCATAAGACTCCAGATGCGAGCCTCCATTTCATCCCCAATACGATGTGTGACATCATCAATCTCTCCATCCCCTTGGATAATAGACCCAAGGTACTTGAAGCTTCCTTTCTTTGGAATGACCTGAGTACCAAGCCTCACCTCCACGTCTGTCTCAAAGTCGCTCCCGTTACTGAACTTGCACTCCAAGTATTCTGTCTTGATCCTACTCAACCTGAACCCTTTAGATTCCAGAGTCTGTCTCCAAACCTCCAGCTTAGTATTCACTCCGCTGCGAGTCTCATCAATCAGGACTATGTCATATGTGAATAACATACACCATGGCACCTCCCCTTGGATTTTTCGCGTCAGTCCATCCATCACCAAGGCAAATAAGAATGGGCCAAGAGTTGATCCCTGGTGCAGCCCCGTCATCACTAGAAAGTGCTTTGTGTCTCCTCCTACTGTCGGTACCCTGGTCTTGGCTCCATCATATATATCCTTGATCGCCCTAGTGTACGCCACAGGTACACCTCTAACCTCCAAACATCTCCATAGAACCTCCAAAGGAACTTTGTTGTATGCCTTCTCGAGGTCGATAAAAATCATATATAAGTCTCTCTTCCTCTCCCTATACTGCTCCACCAACCTCCTAATAAGATGAATGGATTCTATAAGGCCTCTAAATGTATATTAAAGAATAATGTTAGTATTCATCATGGAAAACCGGGAAAAGAACAAGGAATTCACCTGCTAAGCTGTTAGGGTTGTCTCCAGACCATTGAACGACTACACAGTTATCATTGAAGTGGTACCTGCAGCTGTTTCTATTAGATAAACACAAACTAACAGAAGAATGAAGCAGAAATTGGCATCATAAATTCATAATGAGCAAATGCATCAAAAGATAATACAATATTTGTTATGGTCAGAACATTATAAGCAGATATGTTTTTAGTTAGACTTGAATATACCGACTGAATACTCACAATGAAAGAAACATTACTCTTGAGAAGAAACGAGATAGCTTTGTAGAATCAGATATAAAAGATGATGAACAGAAGCAAAGCTCAAAATGGAAAAGCTATTGAAAAAGGCAACAAAAAGTTTGTAAATAGCATGTCGATTGTCGCTAACCTCTCAACATAATAGGAAGCAATAGAACCAGCAACAGCATAAGCAGGAGCTAACTTTCCAAGTTTCTCCTCTAAACCAGGCGCAGTAGCCTAGAACAAACACAATTTCGACACAATCAACTGCAACACTTAAATAATCTATATATCAACTTCCTTTGAAATCCCAAATATGGTATTATGAAAAATTTAACTACAGTAACATAGACAAGAAACAACCTCCATAGCTATATTGGACCAAGTTTGATGCTCAATGTCCATGAGATTCATTCCTGCCCCATCAGTTTGATCAATGCAAGCATAACCCCCAACAAGTAAAGACGCCATAAAAGAACTAACTAACGATATCCTCTCTGTATTCTGATAAATTTCGGGCTGTGTTTCAAAAATCTTTCGAATTTGAGGACCGACATATCTTTCATGCGCACGAGAACCAGTAAGTTTAGCCAACTCCAATCCACCACCAACATCTTTCTCAATAGCTTTGCATTGTTCTGTGGTGCTGCAATCCATCCATATGGGCGATTCTTCGATCGAAAAAGCATCAACAAATTGATCCACAAGTGTTTTTTAGGATCCAATGATGATAGTATTTTAGAATTCCCATTCTTCCAATAAGCACTACCATGTTGCTGAGCACTACCAGAAACAGATGCAATTTTTCCAAAGTCTAACTTTGACTTTTTAAGTCTTTGGAGAATTAGGTCTAGGGCTTCCACCCACATCAATGTTGGTGATACAATTCTGCCATTAACGAAAGGGTCACGAAAGACCCCACCTTTGGTATTGTAGTGAGGCAACTCAGAGTCATAATTCACAAGCTCTGATATAACTATGTTGAGATTAGCATCTAACACAGTTGCCTTCAGTGACCTAAAAAATCAAGAACCATAAAAGTTGTTCAGTTAAAGATCCAATTTTTATGATCATTTCTTGATTCTTGAAAAATTTCAAGGAGTACCCAAGTTCAAGAACAAGCAAACCAGTTAAATGGGCTAAGCATATTGCTATTGTAATTATGGATAAAATCAAGTTGGGAATAAACAGGTAATTTGATTAACTGTGCTATCTAATTTGCAGTTAGAGATATGAAAGAACTTACTGAGTGGAACAATCAAAACCTAGGAACAAAGAGTCCTGAGGGAGGGAGCAATCTTCCATATGAGAAAATTTAGTGGAAAATTCAAGCAAGCTATGCAACTAAGTAGAATTGGTTCATTGCTGGAAGTTGCTGCTGCTTTGAGGGATTAGACAATTTAGGAATCAAGATAGGAACATATGCTATAGCTGCCATAGTGTAGTGTGGAACCCATCACTTGGAAGTTTCAGTACCATAATAATCTAAAGATTAGATTTTCTAAAAGATTTTAATACTACTTCAAGAGAATTGAGTATGAAGATAGATTGTGTCCTCCACATTCTAACCCACCTCATCTTCAACTTAGCAATACTTATCTAGATTATATATAAATATTTTTTTTTAAAGTAAAAAACTCACATATTTTTCTAAAAATATTTTATATTTTTTACTTCATACCGAACAACTCACAAATTTTATATTTCTAAAAAACTCACAAATTTTCATGATTATAGCCTGTCCGCCTAAGCTTTTTTTGAAGATTTGAAGTATATCGCCAAACTTTTAGAAAAAAGGATGAGTGTTTTGTGAGTGATAGTAGCTGTTTTCAGAAATTAACCCAAAAGCAATGCAATTTTTAATTAAAAGCTTTTCTAAATTGATTAACCGAACATAAATTACTATTCCCAAATACACTTTTTTTCAAAAAATATTTTTTAAAAATAAATAAATTTTAGAAGCTTGACCAATAGGTTTTCCTACTTCCATATTACAAAATACAACAGTTTTAAAGTCTTAACTAATATAAGGATTATTATTCGGTACAATTAAGATAAGAAGCAAAACATAGACAGCTCCGTTGGTCAGATGCAAAGGCAGATAAAGGATGCAGCCTCATAGCATGTTGCATTTGATAATCGCTAACTGCAGATCATGCATAAGAAAGAATTATCTTAGTATTATGTTGCATTTGATAACCTATGATTTTAGTATTATGTTATATGCCATCACTAGTAAAACTTAGGCGCGAATCATCATGAATTCAAAATATTCAATCATCTGATAGCCTTCCCGAATTTGTTTACAGAGAGTATAGGCTTATTCTAACTGAAAAAAGAAAGAATGAATTTTAAGAAAGTTCTCATCAGGTTCAAGGATAAATAGAGAGTCAAATAATCTGACATCTTTGCTTCTCTCAAATTATTTGGAGCCGGCTACCTAGAATAATCTCAAGATCACAAACGCCCCAGCTTTTCAACGAGGCGATTCTCAATTTCAATTCTCTTCTTCATCAACGTAGCATACTTGGCGACAAGCTTCTGATCTCCTGCTGTTGCTGCGAGCTTGCAGTTAAGTGATGTCTTGTCCATCTTGTCCATGTACATGGACGAAATTGGCACAAAACTACCCTTCTTGTTGCACAACCAACCGTGAGCGGCCCTCAAAGCAGCACCAAGAGAAGCCGAGTCTGCAAATCAGCCCAGGGTTAAAACTAGCCAGAAATAATCAAGATTAGGAGGCAATGAGAATTCATTGCATGTCATTTCCTGAATCTTGATTAGGGCATTGCAGCAGTACTAATTCTTAGTTAGGGTAAGGATATAGAGTACTAGATGAGGAGTAGAACGATGAGGTATTTAGGTGAAAAGGAAACAACCGGGAGATAAGCTAACCTGGCTGTTGGACTGTGTAAACATCACATCCAAATACGGAAGCTATCAAGCTTAGAATGGAATTATTAGCAGAAGCACCTCCGGTTGCAATTATTCGCTTCGGAGGAGAAGGCATTCCGAATCTTTCAGCATGGGCTCGCTTGGAAAGAAACTGACCCTCTACGATGGCTCGAACCTGCAAGGTAAATTGTGATTCGTAAATGTAAGTTACTTCTGCTTAAAGGTCAACTAGATGTCTATGCACAAAACATGCAATAAAACCGGCAAGTATCTTTCATATGAATACTGTTCTAACTCTGACCTCAGAAGGGGGATCAAATTCTTGCACTTCCTGCTCTTTTATTCCATCAAGAGAATCTCCTGTAAAGTTCTCAAAGATATATCGGTGGAACCCAACTGCATGAACCAGTTATTTCTTAGAATTGTCAGCATAATGGTTTTGTTGAAAATAAGTAGCAAGATGCATTATCACTTCACACAATCTCACATATAAAGATCAACTTTTCGAAGTTAAATTCTAACAAATTGAGGATGTCAGCGTGATATTTTGAGGGCCTCAACATCTCCATGTGCTATTTCAATGCAAACTAATTGGTCATTACATGCCTTAGCCATTCTTCATATTTTTGACAGTATATTCTCTTTAGACACGTAATAGCACTATTTCCTTTTCAATGTTAAATCTAGAAGCATTTAACAGAGATAGATTTAAGCCGTCACTAGTGAACTTACCTGGGAGGGGCGGCAGTATCTCAAAATCCTTATAGTAAAAGCCTAATCTACCACCTGCAGCAGATATCAGAATCATTTCACATCCCAGAAAATCTATTATATTTTATTTCCAGAAAATCTATTATATATGTACATTATTGTTTTACTAACCATTTAGTGGGGGAGTTTGCTGCAGATATTTGTTGAAAACATCCCAAGACTTTTCCGCATAATGATTGCGTATATCTGCCAAGGATATGGTTCATACTCAATAAAATCAACTTTAGGTGTTAATCCTTTTTAGTATCTGCTGACATCAATAATTTACCTTCACGAGCTAGTGATCCATTCTTATAGCACAACATTACCATGTAGCTTTCAGTATCAACGGGATTAGGGAAAACATGCCCTTCCATGCTTGGATTGTGATCCTTCGTTATTCCAAAAACCTTTTAAAAGAGAAAAAGAGCCGATATTATGATACTAATAACAACCAAAACAAATGAAAAAACTCAAACTTACTTCTAGTTGCATAACAATTATCAAAAGTCAACTATAATATCATAAAGAAACAAAAAGAGCTGATATAGTGATACTAATAACACCCAAAACAAATGAAAAAAAAAACCCAAACTTACTGTATCGCTAGTGCCAAGACTAATTGCCAAATCTCCTGGAGTATTTAAAGTCAACCCTACACATCAAAAAGCCAATTAATCAGGACATTGTAAACTATGAGCTAATACAACTATTACGTTGATACACATGAAAACGAATAGTGCAAAGGCAGAGTGGCAAATTACATAAAAGAATATTTATTTCTAAAACAGATAAGTGCGACAATCTTTCTGGACCTACTCACATGCGAAATTATGTCTCAAGGATTATCAATGTATCATACATCAAAACCCACTTGTGAGTGAATGTTTACGAGATTACACCATAAACTCTTAAGATAATTGAACAATATATAAAGCCTAAAAACTAGCTGATGGCCAGACTTATATGCTAATACATCAATTCTATTTTATGTCCATACTCTAGTAACTCGAAACTCAGCCCCATCATCAACTTTGACAGAGGAAAGTTAGGATGGCGAATTGGGCACGCTATATACTTGACTGGACCTTCATAAGTTTGGCATATACAGTATGAGAATCAAAACCATCTGGCAGCGCACATAGTTTGCAGTAAACTAGACAAGTAAACGTCCTTAAACAATGACCACTTAGCAAGCAAGAAGTTCGAGAGAAGTATCTAACAGAAAATACACACCTGCCAAGCTGTTGGGATTGTCTCCAGACCATTGAATGATCAAACAGTTTTTGTTGAAGTGATACCTGAAGGATGGTTTATGGAAGATTTAACTCGCAGATAGAAAATATAAGGAAAAGTATCTACACTAACACCTAAGAAGAGCAGAGAGGTTTTTGGCGTAGAACATTGTGAACCCAGCTAAGCATTTCAAATCAAAGTGCCTATCTAACCACTTCACCAGAAATAATAGAGAAGAGGCCAATAGAGAGATTGTATTGAATGCAGAGGTGGATCTAGGATTTGAATTTTATGAGTTCTAGTTTGGGATTCTGCAACAGCCCATTGGATTTACTGTGTCCGAATTCTATTTTTATACTAATCCTGAGGATCTTTTAACATACTGGGTCCGCCACGGATTGAATGGATGATTAATCTCTACTAAATCCTTTCTCCCAATTTGTGTTTGTTTCTGATAATTGTCAACTATGAAAAAAGAACAAAAACCACGGGATACAATAATGGTATAATGAAACTTGTAATTAGTTATAATCTCCATTTTGAAGATCCAAACGTCAATTTGATCATCACCAGTGACTTCCTAGTTAAGTACACCAAGGGGGCTAACATGAATCCTCTCATGAACACCCACTGATTTAGCTCAAGAATATTAGCCAGAACGAGATAAGAAAAGCTTTAAATTTCTTATGATGAAACTGAGTTTAAAGCAAGGAAAACTACATATAATCATCTACCTCTCCACAAAATAGGAAGCAATAGATCCAGCAACAGCATGTGCAGGAGCTAATTTTCCAAGTTTTTCCTCCAAACCAGGAGCTGTGGCCTGGAGAACCAAGTAAAGCACAATTTAACCAACCAACAAAATTAAGACTCACCCAAAATCTAACAATGATTAAAATAGATAAGCACTAATTTCTTCCCAAACACATTAACATACACCAAGAACTGCTAATAAAAAATACTAAATAGAACAGGGAGGCATAAGTTCCATTCTTATTACAAAACAAGAATACCTTCAAAATGATTTCGGACCATGCTCTCTGCTTAATGTCCATCAAATTCATCCCTGCACCATCAGTGTGATCAATGCTGGCATAGCCTCCAATAAGCAAAGATGCCATAAAGGAGCTAACAAGGGAGATCCTCTCAGTATTATGATAAACT
Organism: Anisodus tanguticus; assembly: GCA_034509755.1. Taxonomy (NCBI): domain Eukaryota; kingdom Viridiplantae; phylum Streptophyta; class Magnoliopsida; order Solanales; family Solanaceae; genus Anisodus; species Anisodus tanguticus. The sequence continues at coordinate 7,868,425 of CM067553.1, read as the reverse complement.
TCTGGTTGTGTCTCAAACAATCTACGGATCTGGGGACCAGTAAATCTCTCGTATGCACGAGAACCAGTAAGTCTAGACAACTCGATTGCCCCTCCAACAGCTTTCTCTATCGCCTTGCATTGTTCCGTCGTGCTGCTGTCCATCCATATTGGAGATTCTTTCGTTGAAAAAGCATCATTTAGTTGCTCCACCAACGATTTCTTAGAATCTAGAGACGATAAAATTGTAGTACTCCCTTTCTTCCAATACACACTACCATGTTGCTGTCCACTACCAGAAACAGCAACAATTCTCCCAAAATCCAATTTTGTTTTTTCAAGTCTTTGAAGGATCAATTCAAATGCCTCTACCCACATCAAGGTGGGTGAAACAATTCTGCCATTTACTAACGGGTCACGATAAACACCACCTTCAGTTTTGTAATGGGATAACTCAGAATCGAAATTAATCAATTCTGCAGCCACGATATTCAGATTGGCATCAAGCACAGTAGCCTTCAGTGACCTGATAATCCACAAAGAAAAATCATACATGCCCCAAGTACATTATTCTTCATTAAATCAGAAATACCTACTTCTATTCCAATTTATGTGACACAATTTGAATTTCGAGAGTCAAACTTGTAAATTTTGACCGTGTCTTAGGCCAAAGAATTTTAAGTTTTTGAGATAAAAGTAACCTATTTGAAAACTAGTCAAAAAGTAACATAAGTCACAATAATTTATGGTTCAAAATATTTAAAAGACATATGAAAAACATCATGACCAAAGAAAAACTAGATAGAATCTCAAAATCAGAAAGGTGCAAGTAGAAGTAAATTGGGACGGAGGGAATATTTGATAATAAACCTAAGCCATTACAAGAAAATTTACAAAACCTAGGAGTATTAACCAAATTGAATGAATCCATTATGAATATTCAATATACCCAATCAGGGAAAAACACATCATTTCATGACCAATTGATAGGGATATCAAAGATCCGGTAAATATTAATTATTGGAGAAATTAAAAAGAAAGCATAATTGATTACTTACTGCGTAGAACTGTCGAAGCCAAGAAAAAGAGCATCTTGTGGGAGTGAGGAATGCGCCATTGGAACAGGGAAAGAAATTTGGGATTTTAAACTTTAAAGTACGAGGTTAAGATTCTGATTTGATACTAACGAGGTGGAAAAAGAAGGAATTGGAGGATTTGATATGGATAAAGATGCAATGTTTTGAATTTATTACAAATTATGACTCTCACAGTGCTAATATCTAACTAGGATACTACTACTTATCAAATTGTGTCCTGTTGTATTTCTTTGTATACTATGTTTTGATTTTATTCATCGATAATATACTATATATATATATCAATATCAGTACAAGAATCAATCTAATTATAATAGAAATATAATTCTACATAAAATAGATCATCATAACTATAATAAGTATATAATTCTACCTAAAATAGAATATATACAATAATACAAGAATATTTGGTAAATATTCTATCACACACCCGCAATCGAAGTGGGAGACTCACGTACACTGAGACTGGCTCAAAAATCATCAAAGAGTATGCGCGAAAGTCCTTTAGTAAATATGTCAGCAATCTGATATCTGGAAGGAACATGAAGGACATGAAATTGACCACGAGCCACTTTTTTCGCGCACAAAGTGAATATCTATTTCAATGTGCTTGGTGCGCTGATGTTGGACGGGATTGCATGAAATGTATATAGCACTAACGTTGTCACAGTAGACCAATGTAGCTTTATGAATCGGGCAGTGAAGCTTCAGTAGAAGGTTACAAATCCAACAGGACTCAGAGACGACATTTACTACACCTCTGTATTCTGCTCTGGCACTGGATCATGATAGTGTAGGTTGTCTTTTAAAAGACCAAGATAGTAAGTTATCTACAAGAAAAATGCAGTAACAGCGACGAGTGTCAGGACATCCACCCCAGTCAACATCAGAATATGTAGCCAGACCAGTGAGCGAGGACTTGTATAAGTGTAAGCCGAAGTGAAGAGTACCATGGACGTACTGTAAAATACGTTTGAGAGCATGCATGTGCGCATCCGTCGAAATGTGCATGTGCAAACAGATTTGTTGCATGACATATAATATGTCTGGTCTCGTGAATGTGAGATACTGTATGGCCCCAGCCAAGCTGTGATAATGTGACGGGTATGAATATAAGGGGCCAGAATCGGTGCTTAGCTTGGAATTGGTTTCCACTGGTGTGTGAGTCGGTTTGCAAGATGTCATGCCGGCACGGTCAATGATCTCTTCGGTGCATTTCTTTTGACAGAAAAATAGGGTGCCAGAATGACGAATGACGGATATTCCTAAGAAGTAGCTCAGGGCCCCCATATCCTTCATAGCAAACTCGGAGGCAAGTAGTGACAAAATAGACTGACGGAGAGCATAAGATGATGTGGTGAGGATGATGTCATTAACATACAATAAGAGGTAAGCAATGTCTTGACCCTTGCTGTAAATGAATAGTGAATGGTCGAATATGCTGTGAGAAATCCGATAAAGGAGACATAATCAGTGAACCGCTGGTACCATGCTCGAGGAGCATGTTTCAGTACATAGAGCGATTTCTGCAACAGACGGACATAATCTGGATGGACAGGATCCCTGAAACCCATAGGCTGATGCATGTATACTGTTTCATGAGGATCCCCATGTAAGAAGGCATTCTTGACATCACAGTCCACTCCTACCAGCTGAGATCTGCCATCACCTACAAGATGAGTTTTGTGCCTCTCAAAAGAACCATCATATTTCTTTTTATGTCTAAAAATTCACATAGAATGAATAATGTTAGCATCAGGTGGACGGGGTACTAGGTCCCATATCTTATTATCAATAAAAGTATTATATTCGTCAATCATTGCGGCTTTCCAGTTAGGATCAAACAAGGCATCCTTAGGATTACAAGGCACGGGTGAAAGGACAACCGAAACGGATAGGTTAAACAGTCATTTCAGTTTGAAAATGTTGTGCATAGCACAGGTTTCCATCGTCCGTGGGTGTGCCTTGGGACGCTAGACGGGAGGGGGGAGGTGGCCGAGAAGCGGGAGGTGGCGGACTGCCGGGAGTATGCGGGACAAATCGAGGGGGGTAGTGGTTGCAGGAAGGGGCTCGGCTGGCTGAGAGGCTGCCGAGTCGGACAGCCGTGACGGGTTGGCTGTTCCCGTGATGGGTTTGCCGAGAGGCTGCCGAGGGTTGGGCGAGAAGAAACCTTGAGATGGGCTATTCCGAGCCTCCCTCTACGGAGGCGCGGGAACTGGCTGATCATGAGTGGCCGTGGTAGGGTCGGGTGACAGCGACTAAGATGTCGGATTACGTAAATGATGAATTAGAAGGGGGTTGAGACCATCATTTAGGAAGTCATAGGAGTGTCGAGGTGGTTAGTTTAGCGTGGCAAAAGGGAATTGTGACTCATCAAAGATGACATGACGAGAAATGTTTATTTTACGGCTTGATAAGTCATAGCAAGAGTAGCTACGATTATTGAGGGTAACCCAGAAATACACACGGAGAGGACCGGGGTTGGAATTTGTGAGTGATCGGATGAAGAGAATAACAGAGACAATCGAAGACATACAAGTGTTAATAGGATGGGTTCATACGAAACAAAACTTGAGTGGGAGACTGTTGAGCTAGAGACTTGTTTGAGATTATGTTTAGAAGGTAAGTGGCCATGGAGAGTGTGTAATGCCAAAATTCAGGAGGAATTGAGGTGTGGGCAAGTAGAGCACATATTAAGTTGTTTATGATGTGGATTTTTCGTTCGGCCTTACCATTTTGAGAGGAGGTGTGAGGACAAGAAAAACAAAAGTTTAGACCATGTTTTGCACAAAATTGTTTAAATAAGTTATTATCGAATTCCCTACTATTGTCACATTGAAAACATTTAATGCACTTTTCAAAATTTGTTTTTCCTAAAGTACTAAATGAAGAAAAAATGGTGTAGACTTTGGATTTATTACCAATTGGAAAATTCCATAGAAAGTTGGAATAATCATCCAAAAACAACACATAGTATCGATGGCCTGCCGTACTTAAGATTGGGAAAGTCCACAAATCACTATGTATTATATCAAAAGGCAGTAAAGTACAATTTGTGGATGAATAGAACAACAATCTAACATGTTTCCCAAAAATGTATGAGCTACAGACAGGAGTCTTAGAGACACGTTTACATTGAATAAAATTATTGTTTCTAAGGGAGCGTAAAACAGAATCTCCCGGATATCCTAATCTAGAATGCCATAAAGAAGGTGAAAGAGCAGCAAAGGTTGATGGAACGGAGGTTGCTTTGTCTGCGGTGTTGGTGATAGGGTAGAGATCCCCGGTGCTGTCACATCTCATTATTCGCTTCCATGTCGTAAAATCCTTCACATAAAAAACAAAAGTAAGTATCAAAGTCAAGAGAAACATTATTGTCAGTTGTGAAACGTCGCACAAAGATTAGATTCTTAATGAATTTCGGGGCATAGAGGATAGGGATGAATTACCAAAACCACGAATTGGAATGCCTTGTCCACTATCAATAATAATATTCTGATTTAAATAACTTATATTGGAATAAGATGAGAGAGCATGTGAGAGGTGGTGCCTGTGTTCATGTACCAATTTTCGTGCGGAGTGTTGAGAGACATTGTGTGCATAGCTGCCTCAACATCGATCGGGGCATAGGTGGAAGACGGAGAGACTTGTGCCGTGTAAGCCTATTATGGACGTGCGCTAAGTATGCCAAGTTGGGCAGGTGGTGGAGTCCACAATGATGTAGGATACGGGCAATGAAGAGAGGCCCAAGATGGTGGGGCCTACGCGGCCCACGACAGGTAGGCATCCCACACGGAGGCTGCTGCCACTGCTGCGGTCGTTACTGGTTATTTCCTGCCAGAGGGGAATACCCCTCACCGCCGTTGTTGCTGCCAAAATTCCTTTTGCCGCGACCCTTGTCGGACTGCCGCCCTTGACGGTTGTTACGGGTTGATGCGGCCTGCTATGGGTCCTCGGGCCGACGGTGCTGGCTGCCCGAATTTGAGGCCTTGCCATCGGCGGAGGGCCCAACGGTGGTGGTGAGGGCAACGTCTGCAATGCTGGCCTGAGTGGTGCTGCGCTTGATTTTTCGGGTTTCCTCAAGAATTAGCTTCGAGCGGTCCTCATAAAATGGTGGTAACTTCGTGCATTGTTGAAGGATGGTAGCAACGCCGTCATAGGATTCTTTCAAGCCTGCAATAAGTTGCATGACCAATCGCTGATTAGTGACTGGTGCGCCAACGTTGGAGAGTTGGTCGGCAAACATCTTGAGTTCTTGACAATATGCATACACGTTGGGGAAATTGTCCTGATGAATGTCATTGAACTGATTTTCAAGGTATAACACATGTTGAGTTTTGTTTTTGTGAAAGATAATTTCCAAATGTTCCCACATTTGCCGGGCAGTGGTATCGGTCTCAATGATTGTGTGCAGCAAATCATTAGAGATCGTGTCGTATATCTACTGGAGGACAATTGCATCTAGACGAGACCAAAGTGCATCATTAGAAGTTGAATTCGAGGGTAGGTCTGTGGACTTCGATTTAGGAGGGATGATGTGGTTGATAACTTCGTAGACACGACAATGAATTTTGAACAGTTCCGCCCACGAGGAGTATTGACTCTTTTCCATCTCAAGAGTCACATGGATGAATTTTTTAATGTTGTTGACTGCAAGTGCATAATGGAATTTGGTTTTGTCAGCCATGGAAGATGAAATTTATGAGGAGAAGGGAGAGAGAATGGCCGAAAAAACTAGGGTTTCCGTCGGTGGGGGTGGGGCGGCCGAGAGATGAAGTCGGCGGCTAGGGTAAGAGATTTAGGTTGTGGCTTTTGATACCATAAAAGAATATGTTCATTGATTTTATTCATCAATAATGTACGATATATATAGTAGTACAATAATCAACCTAATTACAATATGAATATAATTCTACCTAAAATAGATTGTCCTAATTACAATTGGAATATAATTCTACCTAAAATAGGATATATACAATAATAGAAGAATATTTGGTAAATATTCTATCAGTTTCCTTCTAAAGAGGCGCGGAATTACTATTGGTGGGTGTAAAGGGTTGACCCGAGTTGAATATGGATCAACACTTGGATAAAACGGTGCAAGATTAATTAGTTACTCTTTTTTATTTCTTTTTAATTACATAGGAGTAGGGGAAGGGGAAATATGGAGGAGATTACAATGTGGGGATTCACATACTCACCGACAAGGTAAAAGTTCAGGTAGCCAATCAACTGAGCTATTAGATTCCTACATTTGTTACTCCCTCCGTCCCATTTTAACTTTTGTTTTAGCTCAAAAAAATTATTCTAAATAATTGTCACTTGAGAAATTCAAAGCTAAAGTTGATAATTATTTCCAACTTTACTCTTAACATTAAAGAATTATGCACAAAATTTAAGAGGAAAAACGAATCTACATTTATTAAATAAGGGCAACTCAGTAAATTATACCTTGTATTATTATTTTTCTAAATGCGTGTGAAAAGAGCTAAAACGATAATTAAAATAGTATGGAGGAAGTATTAAACCGTAATTGTAATTTCAAATTCTTAGACTTAAAATTAGTCCACCTATATTAAATAAGGGCAACTTAGTATATTTATTAAGGAATTGAATAATTACTTAAAATGAGGAGAAAATCCAACAAATGCCAAAAAAAACAAAAAAGATAAATAGGAACGGAGGTCATAGAAAGGTCACACATCACCTTGTCTATACCTAACTTTATATTATATATAGATATAGATATATATTTTCTTTTGTTATGAGGATTATTATCCTTTTATTCAATTTGGAATGGTCTCGAATAGGAAAATGCAAGATTACAGGGCATATTGACCCTTTTTAGATTTTGAGAGGTAAATTGCCGTTAAATAAAACATTGTGGCACACGATCCCTGCAATGATTAAAGGCCATGCCCAGATTGATTGAGAATGATTAGTATTCTATTTCCCTTTTCTTTTTTTTTCAACAGACAATTGATTTGTACTAATTGAATTTCATAATAAGCAAACAATTACATTAATATTGACGGATCTAGAAGCGAATGAAGTTATACTAACTTATGTACTTTGATTTGAGCACCATAAATATACACATATGTTTGTATCCAAATTAAATCGTAGATCTGTAAGTTCGCATAAAACTTGTGAACAAGAACAACAGGAAATCCCTTCAAAGAAATGTCAATGCGCATGCAAGCAAGCTAAATTAAAGTGTCTCCATATAATTTGAAGATTGGGCCTAATAGATCACAGTAGGCCCGTTACTGTCATATGAGGCCCAATCCAATCGCTTAAGAGCAACAAAAGAACCCAAATTTGGAGATGGGCCCCAACTTTAACTATAAAACGACCCAGGAACCCATTTGAAGGGAAAACCGTCTTAGAAATGGATGGTCTCGAACTTTAACCACCGCTTGCTCTATCGACAAACTTTCAAGATCAAAAGTAAAATTTGTTAAACTTAAAATTTTGCTTATGAAACAACAAAGGTTAAAAGTTCAGGACCACTCACCTTTAAGGTTATTTTTGTAAATCACAGGCAAGTCATAGACTGAAATGCATATGAAAGAAATATTCTTTATTGATAAGCAATGGACCAAATTATCAATAGGGAAGGAAAAAAATACAGAATTTGATGGGCTAACAATTGGAATATAACTTCTTTATAGAGACTTCGTTTTCAATTACAAAAGGAACTTTATTTAAACGATATAACATATATCAAAAAGATTCTTTCTTCCTTCAGTTTTACATTCCAAAGATAACATCTTTGAAATGTTATAGAATCCAAGTAATGTGGCATCTCGTGTGGGTTATACTATCATTTTTGATAGATAACAAGAACAACTTTTGTAGCCATATGCTCATAGTCATATATAGACTTCTTGGAACAAGCCATTATCATTTTTTGTACTATAGTGGTCCTCACCCTTTGTGTGTCTTACTGTGCTTGGACTTGTAATTTATCTTGAGCCGAGGGTCTCTCAGAAACAACCGCTCTACCTACCAAGGTAGAGGTAAAAAAGTGCACGTAATGCCTACCCTCCCTGCACTCCGCGTTGTAGGATTTCACTGGTTATATTGTTGTTGTTGTAGTGGTCCTCACCCTCAACAGGATTTTAAAAAAAGGTGTTGCTTTTCACATATTAATGTGAAGTATAAAAGTCCAACTGAACAGTACGTAGTATATGAAAATCATCAATTTAACTTAGTGAAACTGCAATTTTAATTCCGAACAGCACAAAGTCCCTAAATAAAATGTCAATATGTTTGAAAAAAAGATTGTAATGGAAATAACAGGCCCACTACTCTTATCTTGAGGTTGCAAGCTAAAGAACCCAATTCAATTGTTTTTAGATTAACCAAAGACCCAATTATAGTATACTGTTCAGTATAAAGGAATCAAGGCCCAACTTTAACTATGAAAATGACGGCAAATAATAAAAGGAAAGTTACACATTTGACCGCTCCTCGAAGATACTTACATCAACGAGCTAAATACAAATATATATATATATATATAAAATATGTATCGTGCATGTATATATAGGTTAATATACCATATACATTTTTCGGCTTTTATTTTGGTGTGCAATAATATAATGTAAAAATGTCAATAATAAATTGATAAGTGAGTATTACATTTTATTAGCGAATATTCTCCGAATATTCACAGTATATTTTATAATTATGATAGATGTATATTTAAGGTAACTTAGGATTCTTATTGTATTAGGAATCAACCATTTAAGGTAAGTTAGGATTCTTATTGTATTAGGAATCAACCTCTGTACAACTATATATATTGTGATTAATGAAAGGAATCCCTAAGGGAAATTATTCCAATCTTACATGGTATCAAGAGCCAAACCCTAATCCCCTCTCTAATTTTTTCTCACGGCCGAAACCCCCCTCTTCCCTTCCTCTCGGCTGGCGGCAACAAGGTTGCCACCATGTTTCCCCCCACTAATTCCGGTTCATCCACTGGCACACTTGACAACCTCTCTCAACGTTCATTGTCTTCTTTTCATCCGGCATTCACCGTTAACAACATCAAGAATTTTATCTCTATAATTCTTGACCAAGAAGACTGTCAATATTCCATGTGGATGAAACTATTCTATATTCATGCATATACATACAATGTGCTCGACCATATTGATGATTCTGTTCCTCGTCCCACCATACAATGTGCTCGACCATACTTGGTGTGCACTATCATGAAAACAGGTGCTACGGCACGTGAACTTTGGGTCCGGCTAGAAGAAATTTTTCAGGACAATAAAAATACTCGGGCCGTGTATTTGGAAGAGCAGTTCAACAATACACGTCTCGAGAATTTTAACATGTCTGAATACTGTAAGCAACTGAAACTCATAACCGACCAACTGTCCAACGTAGGGACTTCTGTTTCAGAAACCTAGATGGTGCTTCAACTAGTTGCTGGTTTACCGAAAGGTGAATATGATACACTCGCAATGATGATTCAACAAGCCGACCCCCTCCCAAATTTCAACAAAGCACGTTCACAATTATTGTTAGAAGAAACACGTCGTGCCAAATAAGATGAGCACAATCACAAGGCATTAGCCGTTGACGGTATGACTCCACCGGTGGCCAACACCACAAGACCACCACCACCACCAGCCCTGTGGAGGAGGGCGTGGCGGCAGATGCCGCGGTAACAACAATAAAGGGAAGGGCCGCAGCAAAGGCAACCGCAACCGCAACCAGCAGCCAGGCCCAACTACTGCTTATTTCCCGTGGCCTGGACAACAGCTAATATGGCCCAATCAACAGAACTGGGCCTCTCCTGCATGCCCATACCCAACTGTAGGGGCCAGTTCCAGCAGCCTGCTTGGTCACCTGGCCTATTGGGCTCGCCCGGCCAACGAGCGAGCCCACCCCAGCGAAGAAGCGAGCCCATATGGTCTCGGTCCAGCAACAACCTCAACCCAGCAGCCTGCCCCCCACCGACTTGGGCCAGGCCTTCAGCACCATGAATCTTCAACAGCCCGACGAAAATTGGTACATGGACACCGAAGCCACATCTCACCTCACCTGGTCGTCAGGTAACTTATCTCAACTACTTCAGCTAAAGTGTCCTCAATTTATTACTGTCGGCAATGGTCATCGCATTCCAATTGAAAGTTACGGTAACACACATACCAAACGTCCCCACTCGCCTTTCTCCCCAAGTCACTTCCTCTACACCCCTAACATCATTAAAAACTTAATCTCTGTTAGAAAATTCACTAGAAATAATTATGTGTCTGTCGAATTTGACCCTTTTGGTTTTTCTGTGAAGGATCTCAATACGGGGAAAATTCTTACGCGCTGCAATAGTATGGGAGACCTCTACCCCTTCACTCTATCTTCCGCTGTCATACCTCAATCACATCTATCCCTTGCGGCTATCTCTCCCTCAACTTGGCACAACAGACTCGGACACCCATTTTTTACTTTTCTTAGGACTACTAAACGTATTCAATTTAATAATGGGAAACTTTCCCAACACTGTCTTTCTTGCCCGCTCGGCAAACATACTCGTCTTCCATTTATGTCATCAAACAATGTTACTTTTTCTCCTTTTGATATTGTTCATGTTGATTTGTGGACATCTCCGATTGTTAGCTCTTTGGGTCACAAATTTTATCTAGTATTCTTAGATGATTTTTCACATTTTGTCTGGATTTACCCACTGAAATTCAAATATGAAGTTTTTGCCAAATTCCTTAAGTTTCAAAAATTCATTAAAACAAAGTTTGAAAAATCTGTCAAATCATTCCAATGTGATAATGGACGTGAATTTAATAACTCGGCATTTCACAATTTTTGCTATAAACAAGGCATGGTTTTCCGTTTTTCCTGTCCCTATACTTCCCCCCAAAACGGAAAGGCTGAACGAATTATACGTACCATCAATAACATGGTTCGCACCCTTATGTTTCATGCATGTCTTCCACCGCCTTTTTGGGCCTATGCTGTTAAAATGGTAGAATCCCTTCTTAATATTTTGCCAACTAGCACTCTCCAAAACAAGACCCCTATCGAAATTTTATACCGTAGGTTCCTATCCTATGACCATCTTCGTATTTTTGGCTGCTTATGCTACCCCGACATAACCTCCACTGCACCTCACAAACTTGCCCCTCACACCTTGCCCTGTGTCTTCGTTGGTCTCTCTTTTACTCATCGGGGCTACCTGTGCTATGACATTGCCACTCGCAAAATCATCGTCTCCCGTCACGTCACTTTTGACGAGACAACCTTCATTTTTTAAATCTCCAAAAAATTCAGACAACCGATTACATCTTTCTCGATGAACCGCGTCTGTCCCCGGATATCTAATCTCTATACCAACAGCAACCCACTGTTCCGACAGAGCATATAGCCCCATCCCCGACACTGTCCGGCACCAACCAAATAAATCCCTGCTCTCAGTCGAACACCCCACCAACACTCCTACTGCCTCCAGCCGTGTCTCCTGCCCCCCAACAGCTCTCTTCCAGTCTAGAACCCGTAAGCCTGCAGCCTTCCAGTCCAGACCTCCCACTGCTGCCTACCCATCGCATGGAGACTCGTGCACAACACGGGATCTTCAAACCCAAGGTTCACTTTAACCTCTCCACACAAACCTTATCACCCATTCCAAAAAATCCAAAACTAGCAAAACTGGACCCTAATTGGAATGCGGCCATGTGCGAGGAGTTTAATGCTTTAACCAAGTAGAACACTTGGGATTTGGTACCTAGACCAGACGGTGTGAATGTTATCCGGTGTATGTGGCTATTTCGTCACAAGTTCAGAGACAGTGGTGACTTGGAGCGGTATAAGGCAAGACTAGTTGCCAGTGACACTAATCAGCAGGAGGGTATTGATTGTGGTGAGACATTCAGTTCGGTTGTTAAACCGACCACTATTCAGACTGTTCTCAGTATTGCTATGGGCATGCATTGGCCGATTTATCAGCTTGATGTCAAGAATGCATTCCTTCATGAGGATTTGAAAGAAACTGTGTACATGCATAAGCCCCATGGCTTTGTTCATCCGGCAGTTCCGCAGTTTGTATGTCGTCTCAGGAAGTCATTGTATGGCTTGAAACAGGCACCCCGCGCTTGGTATGATCGTTTTGTCAGGTATCTTATATAGATCGGTTTTATATGTAGCAGGTGTGATAACTCTCTCTTCACTTTTCATCGAGGTAGCAGCACTGCTTATTTGCTATTATATATGGATGACATTGTTCTTACTGCCTCATCTGACAGTTTAAAGAATGAAATCATTGCTCTACTCAAAACTGAATTTGCTATGACTGACTTGGGCAAGCTGGGTTATTTTTTGGGTATATCAGTGACCAGATCTGCAGCCACTATGTTTTTGTGTCAGCGTAAATATGAAGAAGAAATAGTAGATAGGACTAAGATGGCAAATTGTAAAATTATGCCAACTCCAGTTGACTCGAAATCTAAGCTCAGTGCCAATGACGGTGCGCCAGTTTTTGATCCCACTCTATATCGGAGTCTTGTAGGTGCCTTTCAGTATCTTACATTCACTAGGCCTGATATTGCATATGCCGTTCAGCAGGTGTGTCTGTTTATGCACGACTCCCGAGAGTCCATTTTGCCGCCCTCAAATGTATTATAAGATACGTTAAGGGTACACTGGACTTTGGATTACATCTCTACCCCTCTGCCCCAACCAAGTTACGCTCCTACACGGATGCAGATTGGGCAGGATGCCCCGACACACGTCGCTCCACCTCAGGCTACTGTGTATTTCTTGGGGATAATCTTATCTCATGGCCCGTCAAGCGGCTGGCCACGCTATCCCGTTCGAGTCTTTGAAGCGAATATCGCGGAGTTGCTAATGTCGTTGCTGAGATCTGTTGGCTCCGAAATCTTTTTTTGGAGCTCCAGTGTCCACTACGAAAGGCGTCTATAGTATATTGTGACAACATATCTGCCATCTATATGTCTCATAATCCGGTCCAACATCAGCGGACTAAGCATATTGAGATGGATATTCACTTTGTGCGAGAGAAGGTTGCCCGTGGTCAGGCCAAAATATTACATGTGCCTTCCTCCTATCAGTATGCAGACAATTTCACAAAGGGACTACCGAGACAGTTTTTCACCGACTTCCGATCCAGCCTTAGCATTCGGCCTCCTCCCGCTCCGACTGAGGGGGAGTATTAGCGAATATTCTCAGAATATTCACAGTATATTTTATAATTATGATAGATGTATATTTAAGGTAACTTAAGATTCTTATTGTATTAGGAATCAACCATTTAAGGTAAGTTAAGATTCTTATTGTATTAGAAATCAACCTCTGTACAATTATATATATTGTGATTAATGAAAGAAATTTCTAAGGAAAATTATTCCAATCTTACCCATTTGAATGAAATATTCTTTATTGATAAGCATTCTATAGGGGAAGTGGAAAATAGGCTAACAACTGGAATATTTTTTCCTTAAGGAGGAAGGCTTTTCAAATACAAAAGAGAATTTGTTGAGCTGGCACATCGATTTCTAGAAAAAGAAATTCTTAGAAAATATTCTTCTTTTCTTCTCCCTTTATGTTTACGTACAGAAGATATAATAATGTTGAAGATGTAGTAGAATCAAAGCAGGTAGATAAATAGTCGTGATTATGCGGCATCTCGTGTGCGTTATCTTTATCATCTTTGACATATAGCAAGAACGACTTTGAAATTTTGTAGCCAATTTGTCGTGGACATATTTTGCTAATGTGAACTCATTTACAGATGTTTTTATTCTTTCTTGGTACGAGCCATCACCAATAATTGTAATGTTAGTGTAGTATTATATTGGTCCTCAACGGGGATAAAAAAGGATTAGGGAAGTTTTAGAATACTTAAATGGAAAAAACAAATATAATATAGTTATGTAGATTAGAAAAGTGTTAGTCGCTTTGTTTGTCTTACTTTGCATGTGCTTTGTCTTTAGCTGAGGGTTTCTCGAAAATAGTCGCTCTACCTACCAAGGTAGAGGTAAGGTCTACGTACATTCTACCCTCCCCAAATCCACATTATGGGATTTTACTGGGTATGTTGTTGTTGTAGATTAGAAAAGATCAAACGGGATGACAATTATAGGAGACAAACTCGTAATACTACAATTGTGCTTTCTTTTTTAGCGTCATTGTGGTTCTAGACTATATAAGAATTTAGGGGCCGTTTGGTTGGTTAATTAGATTATTGCACTATATAATTTGAGATTAAACCTAGTATATCTCTGTCTGACTGAGGTTATTAGCTAAAATCGGGATTAAATTAATTATATATCACAATCATGAAATATCTCCTCGGGTCGATTATCCAAGATAATGGAGAGATTGATGATGATGATGTCACACATCACATTGGTGCGGGTGGATGAAATGGAGGTTCGCATATGGAGTCTTGTATGACAAGAAGGTACCACCAAAGTTTAAAGACAAGTTCTACAGAGTGATGGTTAGACCAACTATGTTGTATGGGGCAGAGTGTTGGCCAGTCAAGAGCTCTCACGTTCAGAAGATGAAGGTGGCAGAAATGAGGATGTTTACATGATGAGAGACATGATTAGGAATGAAGATATTCGGGCCAAGGTGGGGGTAGCCTCGGTGGAGGACAAGATGAGGGAAGTGAGGCTACGATGGTTCGACCATGTACAGAGGAGAGATGCGGATGTCCCCAGTGCGGAGGTGTAAGAGGTTGACTATTGATGGTTTCAGGAGGAGTAGAGGCAAGCCGAAAAAGTATTGGGGAAGATGTGATTAGACAGGATATGACGCAGTTTTAGCTCACCGAGGACATGACCTTAGATAGAAGGGTATAGAGGACTCAGATAAGGGTTGAGGGCTAGTAGGTAGCATGTCATGCCTCGTACTACTCGTGTAGTTTCTTGTCCTTCGTTTTCTGGTATTATCTGTTATCTGTTGTGCCATGATCACTTTATTGTGCTTTGCTTTACTTTACTTTACTTTTTTCAAACCGTATCTGGCCTTCTTTGTCATATTTTCTCTTGAGCAGGGGGTCTTTCGAAAACAGTATCTCTTCCTCCCAAGGTAGAGGTAAGGTCTGCGTACACTCTACCCTCCTCAGACCTCACCATGTAGAATTATACTGGGTATGTTATTGTTGTTGTTATTATAATCATGAAATATCTATTTTATATAGAAGTTGGGATAGGTAATCTAATCTCATGATTTTAATCCTGATTTCAGGATTATAATTATGGATATAATTTTTTTTTAACCTTTGTTTTGATCTAACACTCTTTAGTGCCTAGTGATACTAAAATACTCGAAAGTAAGCCAACAAGCTTCTAATATTGAAGGATTTATATGTAGGACGTTTACTCTAACAACTTGTTTGTGAACTCAAAGTCGAAATTGGCTGCAAAGATCATGCTGAAATGGCTTATTTTTCAAAAATTTCAGGCTCTAGTGCAGTGCTGCGATCATGCAATGATACATGAAAAGAAGCTAACTGGCTAGAATTTAAAATCCAAACCACCATTTTTTCTTTCTAAGTTCCAATTACACTTTAGCAGATTATTCATTATATAACCTTTTTTCAAATTTTCCTTGTACTATTATTTCATTTGTCCCAATTTATATGATGTAGTTTGACTGAACACAAAATTTAAAAAATAAAGAAAGATTTTTGAATCTTGTGGCTTAAAATAAGCCAAAAATAATTGTGTGATTATAGATCATCTCATTAAGCGTAAAAGGTAAAATATAAAGTTAGATTATTGTCAAATAAAAAAATATATAATCTTATTAAAAATAATTAAAAAGTAAAATGTGTCATATAAAGAGAGGAGTAATTTATAGGCCAACTTGTGAAAACGTCCTTGAAATTTTGTCCTTGTTCAAATAGCGTGGACAACACAGCCTAACATATGTAGTCGCACACCTTTGATAAGTCTTAATTGGCACTACATGTTTTACTATTCGACACGGATTAGAAGTTTACCAAGTTGTCCGACAATAAGTTGTGGTTAAACACAACTAAGCCACAAAAGAATCTTGTTTGAGAAAGGAACGGAATCTTTTTTCTTAAATATCTATCTTAGACATGAAGATGGTAAAATGAGCTCATGAAAATATAACTCGTCTAATCTGTTTATGTTTGGACAGGTTATTGACCCGCTTATTTATTAATTCAATCAGCTTAATCCATTAAAAATTGGACTGATATGTATCTTGAATTGACTCATAAGAAATCTTGTCAAAAGATTTTTATAAAAATATTTTTTTATTTGATATGTTATATATATTCATAACAAAGAAAAATAATAATTTTATAAGGTACTAAAAATTTATAAAACTTGAAATAAAGCAATTAAAACTAAGTATGATTTGAACGAGTTGAGTTATGATTTTCATTTTAGTCATTAACTTTTGGGTGGATTAATAACCTGCATATTAATTAACTCAACCCATTATTTAACCAAACCCACCCATTTGAGCCCTTTACTGAAACATGAATCTATGGAAGATGTTTGCAGTAGTACAGGTTATGACCAGAGTTCTCTTTTTCTTAGTTTTACAAAGTGAACTAGCTAGGCTAGGAGTCAAGTAAACTCATCCTAAGATTCGAACATGTAGGGTTTGTTTATCGCTCGGTTTGATTGAATTTTGAATGTTACTGATTTGGTTTATCGTTTATTAATTTGTGAACATACTAAACTGATAATCAAACTATTAATACATCGATTGTCTGTTATTCGTCAGATAGTTAATAAAGTTCAGCTCTATCTAGATTAGGGCCTCTTTGAAAATGAATGTTTATATATTAGGCTTTGTAATTATTAGGGAATAGTAATAATTTAGTTATTACACAAAATAATAATTATAATGACCTATTTGTTTATTATGACATAATTAATCTCTTGTGTGGTGTTTGGTTGGACAAATATAATTACATAGTTTGATATTTTTTAATTCTAAACAAAAGCTAGTTAAAAATAAAAAAATTCAAATGAACATGCAAATAGATTTAATTGTATGAAAAATATACGTGTATATAGGAAATATTAAAATAAAAAAGAAAGAATTTAAAAAGTCACACCATGTAATTAGCACCAATTTTTTTGCCTCCCTCAAGAATTGGAGAATGTAATTTTCTTTGGGCCCTCAATTACACCAAATTTGATGTTGACCAAATAATCAATTAGACAAATCCAATTACAGGATGATCTTTCCAAACATGCACTAAGAGAGTTTTACGACTACAAATTTATCATCTCTAGCTTACATTATCTTGTATCTTTTATGGTTATTGCACACATTTTGAAATCATGAGAGAAATTGTTAAATAACATCACTCAATTAACATCTACTAATTAATGAAGTAACGCTAAATGGAGAAAAAACTTCATGAGTAATATCTTGAAACAAATTAATTTTGCTAGAACAACTACTACATGTGTACCAATTTATGTGTTACATTTTTCTTTTAATTTGAGCAAAAAATGCCATATTTGCTTATTTTGAAATAATTTAACTTAAATTGTCATGATCTTAATGATATAATTTGTAGTCACATGAGTATCTCTGTCTTGTATTAAATCATATACCAAGATAGTTAGTGTAATACTACAAGTGGAGTCTTGAGAGGATAGTGTATATGCAGAGAGGTTGTTTTCGAAATACGTATCCTCAGCTCAAGCAAATAGTTCTAAGCAAGTTTGAAAAGGAAATACAGTAGTGAAAGACAAAATAGTAAACCAAAGAACAGTAACAACAACAAATACTACGATAATCGAAACAAAGAAAACAACAAGTGGTAAGTATAAAAATCACAAAATAAGATAAAAGAAAGGTAATAATAATACGAATGACAAGAAAAACTAAACAACGCTCGATTACATACAAATATTTTACCTTGATCCTCCACTTCTGTACCCTCCTATCTAATATCATGTCCTCGATAATTTTTTAAAAAAACATCTTTCTATAACTGTGTACTTAATGGAACATAAATTGGTACGAGGGGAGTAATAATGTTTGGAGAGGGGTACTGTTATCTTATCATATCTAGATCTAGCTTAAAACTCAAAAGTCATGCACTGGTCATGAAATGTGGGCTTGGGAATAGTGGAGATCCGTGGGGGTAGGGGGCGCAAGAACCCGTGACCTCCAATAGAAACTCTCATTCTATGAAGTCAATTTATGCAGCAGTTTGGACTATGGCACGACCACTTGAACGATTTTTGTCTGTACGTCTCTTGAAGGTCACAAACGGTTGCTCCATTATTTGAACTGTCCTTTCTTTATCATATTATTCATATGCTTCACTACAAAAATGTCAATGGCATGGGTCATTGCCCTGTGCTCCTGTTTCTTCTGATGGCAACATGACAGATGATGACCTTCTTCACCAGTTAATGTTTCTTTTGTCTTCTTTCTTCATTTTGTTCTTCTACTATTGGCCATTATTTTCAATCACATATTAGAATTTAGTTAGTTAGTTGAAAATCCTTGAACTTTTGATTTTTATATGCACGAGCGTATTTTCATTTCTTTTTTCACTTATATATAAGGTCGAAATTAGGTGTAGATTTTGTTGGAAATTTGCCTTTGGCGGGAGTTGCGACCGACCAACTTTAACGGCTTAAACATTAGTGTAACGTATGTTGGAGAATCCGGTTCTTCACACATGCATGATCTACTAAGTACGTAGATAACCGTAGGGCCAAGAATCGTCAAATTTCATTGAGAAATGAAAGAGATATTGGTTCACGAAGTAAGGTGTTTGAAGCATGGAAAGTGTGGTATTGGGTTCAATTCTCCCTCATCGGTAGAGGAAGAAAGAATTGTTGTGTATATAAGATTCGAAATTGGTTTGGGGTTTGGGACCCCAAGGGGTATCCCATGTGTTTAAAGGAGGGATGACCTAGATGTGCTTCGATTCGAGGAAAGACCACACGCGCGCCGCCGCCCGCCCGTCCCATCCGGTTCCGGGTTCTCGGGCTGTGGGTCTTTTGATATTATCTTTTTGGGCCAGAGAACTTTGCCAGAAGTACAGTTTGATCCCAGAAGTTTCCAGATGTACAGTTTGGTCTCTCAAGTTTCCGAATCCGGACAACAAAGCAGTTGTTGCCAACACTCAATTCGACCATTTATTTTGGTGAATTACTCCTCCTATAATGGCCAAATCCGTTGGTCTTTTCTCCATTTATGTTGGTGGCTTTACTACCTTCATAATGGCCATTATTTGACTGTTATGGAGGGCAGTAATCAGCCCCTCCCTCACCTATATAAACACCCCCTTACACCATTGTTGATCACAAAGGAGAACACCAAAAACAGTGCACGAAAATACACAACCAAAAACAGTTTTCTTCCTACAACTTTCAAGCATCATTTCGTTACTCAATATTCTTCACGGTAGCTCTTGAGTTTCCTTTGCTCAAGGGTTCCATTGCTGTTTTATCTTGGGAGACAAATTGTCCAGGACGTATAAATGATACATACGGGGCAATATTGTCTTAAGGACAGAGTGCTACACTCGACTCAGCAAAAACAATTTCCATTTTTCCATCTTCTACAAAACTGGAATTTCCAATTTTCTTGTGTAACTATTGTAATTTTCAGATTTCTAGTTGAATTATTGAATCTTTGTTTATCCTTTTGAATACTTGTAATAGTTATATACTTCCCGTACTGCATTATAAAGTACCATAGAGCAAAAACTCCAAACAGATTTGATGTCTACACTAGGTCCAATGTACCCATACATACCTGGAACAATCTTACTTAAGGTGCTTCGACCAAATAATGGATGTGGTGGAGATGGAATGGGATCCCTCCAATTTTAATAATAGGTTTAAGTTTCGAATCTTGAGAATAGAGAAACTTGTGGTAGAGAGCACTTCTCTTTTAACTGGTCATACACAATGAGAAACCGAATAAGTTGAAACAATGAATTCCAGATACGAGATGGTTATTAAAAAAGAGGATATACGTGAGTTGTTTAAAAACACCTAGCAATCGAGGCAATACTAATTAATAGAATATTTTTCAAATATTCTTTCATTAATTGTATATATCTTACTTTAGGTAGAATTGTATTCCTATTGTAATTAGGTCTTCTATTTTAGGTAGAATTGTATTTTCTATTGTAATTAGGTTGATTAGTTACCTATTTTAGATATTCTTGTACTACAATATATATTATACATTGTTGATGAATAAAATCAAGCAACATATTCCTTCATGGCACTAGAAGCCTAACCCTAAAAATCCCACCATAGCCGCCGACCTCTTTTCTCGGCCGCCACCCTTCTCACGTCGGACCCTAGCCACCGATTTCATCTTTCGGCCGCCCTCTTTTCCCCATGACGGAACCCTATTTTTTCCGGCCATTCTCCCTTCATCTTCCTCCTAAATTTCCTCTTCCATGACTGACAAAATCAAATTCTATCCTGCACTTGCAGTCAACAACATCAAAAACTTCATCCCTGTGACTCTTGAGATGGAAAAGGGACAATACTCCTCGTGGGCGGGGCTTTTTAAGATCCATTGTCGTATTTACGAAGTTATCGACCACATCATCCCTTCTACACCGAAGTCCATAGACCTACCCTCGGCTTCGACTTCTAATGATGCACTCTGGTCTCGTTTGGACGCAGCCGTCCTCCAGTGGATATACGACACGATCTCTAATGATATGTTGCACACCATCATTGAGACCGATGCCACTGCCCGCCATATTTTCCACGACAACAAAACTCAACAAGCGTTACACTTTGAAAATCAGTTCAATGATGTTCATCAGGACAAATTTCCAAACGTGTCTGCATACTGTCAAGAACTCAAGATGCTTGCCGACCAACTCTCTAACGTCGGCGCACTAATCACTAATCAACGATTGGTCATGCAACTTATTGCAGGCTTGAATGAATCATATGATGGTGTTGCCACCATCTTTCAGCAATGCACGTCGTTACCTCCATTTTATGAGGCCCGTTCGAAGCTTATTCTTGAGGAAACCAGAAAATCAAGCGCAACACCACTCAAGCCAGCATTCCCGCCGCCGCCCTCACCACCACTGTCGGGCCCTCCGCCGACGGTAAGGCCTCCAACTTTGGCAACCAGAACCGCCGTCCGAAGGACCCGCAACAGCCCGTGTCCACCCATAACAATCGTTGGAGCAGGTAATACGGCAAAGGCCACAACGGATAAAATTCTAGCAACAATGGCGGCAGGAAGAGGCAGTCCCCGCCGGCAGTAAATAACCAGAAATGACCGCGATAGTGGCAGTAACCTCCGCCTTGGGATGCGTGGGCCTCTCCTCTTTGCCCGTATGCGACATCCTTGTGGACTATACCTCAGAACCGATAGGCCCACCCTGGCATGCTTGGCCCATATCCACAATAGGCCTACACAGCACAAGCCCCCCCGCCCTCAACTTATGCACCGACTGACATTGAGGCAGCTATGAACACGATGTCACTCAACACAACAGACGAAAATTGGTATATGGACACAAGTGTCATATCTCATATGACTGCATCACAAGGTACTCTCTTGTCTTATTTCAATTTGAGTAATTTAAATCAGAATATTATTATTGGTAGTGGACAAGACATTCCTATTCGCGGTTTTGGTCATTCATCACTATCCCCACCACATCCATCACTAATCTTAAAAAATGTCATACATGCCCCTAAACTCATTAAGAATCTAATCTCTGTGCGACGTTGCACAATTGATACTAATGTTTCCCTTGAATTTGATCATTTTTGTTTTTTGTGAAGGATTTTACGATAGGGAGATGAATAATGAGATGTGACTGCACCGGAGATCTCTACCATATTTCAAATGCCATCAACAATCCAACCTCAGTTCCATCAACCTTTGTTGCTCTTTCGTCTTCCTTATGACATTCTAGATTAGGACATCTAGGAGATTCTGTTTTATGCTCCCTTAAAAAAAATAATTTTATAAATTGCAACTGTATTTCTAGAACTCTTATATGTGAATCCTGCATTTTTGGAAAACATGTTAAATTACCATTTTCTGCATCCACAAATTATACTTTACTACTTTTCGATATCATACACAGTGATTTGTGGGTGTCCCTATATTAAGTACGGCTGGCCATCAATATTATGTGTTGTTTTTGGGCGATTATTTCAACTTTCTATGGACTTTTCCAATTGGCAATAAATCCCAGGTTTACCCCATTTTTTCCTCATTTAGTATTTTCGTAAAAGCACAATTTGAAAAGAGCATTAAATATTTTCAATGTGAATATGGCAGGGAATTCACTATTAATCAATTCAAACAGTTTTGCTCCAAAAAAGGTTGTACCTTTCGTTTTTCCTGCCCTCACACCTCCTCCCAAAATGGTAAAGTCGAACGGAAAATCCGAACCATAAACAACCTAATTTGTGCCATATTTATTCACGCCTCAATTCCCTATCAATTATGGCATTACACACTCTCCATGACCACATATATCCTAAATATAATCCCATACAAGTCTCTAGCTCAACAGTCGCTCACTCAAATTATATTTCATAGGAACCCCTCATATTAACACTTGCGTATCTTTGGATGTCTCTATTATCCTCTCCATATGATCGTTCACAAACTTCAACCCCGGTCTTCCCCATGTGTGTTCCAGGGTTATCCCGCCAATCATCGTGGTTACTCGTGCTATGACTTGTCAAGCGTAAAAATATTATTTCACGTCATGTCCTATTTGATGAGCCTAATTCTCCTTTGCCTCCCTAAACTCGAAATCTCTACATTCATATGACTTCCTAGATGATGGCCTAAACCCTCTTCTAATTCATTATTTACATAGTCCGCCGTCCCAGAACCCGACACCCGCCCCCACCTCAGACAGTCCGGGACACACTGCCCACCCGATTATGCCGACGGTGGCCCGGAACAACCTGTCTCAAGGTGATTCCGCAGCCACCTCTCGGCAAATCGAGCATCAATCAACCCTACCCTTCCTCCTCTTCCCGATAGTCCTGCGGCACCCTCACTCCCACTCGCATCCCAAGACACTCTCTCGGACCATGGAAACCCGTGCCATGCATGAAATTTATAAACCTAAAAGGTTGTTTAACCTATCCATTTTAGTTGTCCCTCGAAATCCGAAGGATGCCTTATCCAGATCTTAGTTGGAAAGCCGCAATGATTGACGAATATAATGATCTTATTGATAATATGACGTGAGACCTAGTACCCGTCCACCTGATGCTAACATTATTCATTCTATGTGGATTTTTAGACATAAAAAAATCTGATGGTTCTTTTGAGAGGTACAAGACTCGTCTTGTAGGTGATGACATGTCTCAACAGGTAGGAGTGGACTATAATGAAACGTTCATCTCGGTCATAAAGCCCGCAACCATCCGAACAGTCCTCAGCATTGCCCTATCCAAGTCTTGGCCCATTCATCAGCTTGATGTTAAGAACACCTTCTTACATGGGGTTTTCATGAAATGATATATATGCATAAACCTATGGGTTTCAGGGATCATATTCATCCGGATTATGTGTGTCTGTTGCGGAAATCACTCTATGGACTGAAACAGGCTCTTCGAGTATGGTACCAGCGGTTCACCGATTATGTATCCTCTATCAGTTATTCACACAGTAGATCCGATCATTCCATGTTCATCTACAATAAGGGTACAAACATGGCTTACCTATTATTATATGTTGATGACATCATCCTCACCACATCATCTGATGCTCTTCGCTGGTCCATTATGTCTCTCATTTCCTCTGAGTTTGCTATGAAGGATTTGGGCCCCCTGAGTTATTTCTTAGGCATCTCTGTCACTCGACATTCTGGCGGCCTATTTATGCGTCAGAAGAAGTACGCCGAAGAGATCCTTGACCGTGCAGGCATGACATATTGCAAACCATCCCACACGCCAGTAGACACCAATTCCAAGCTCAGCGCTGATTTCGGCCCTCCATATTCAGATCTGACTCACTATCATAGCCTGACTGGGGCCCTGCAGTACCTCACATTCACGAAACCTGACATATCCTATGCCGTGCAACAAATCTGCTTACACATGCACAATCTGACGGAAGCACACATGCATGCCCTCAAACGTATTTTATGATATGTCCAAGGTACAGTTCACTTCGGATTACATCTATACAGGTCCTCGCTCAATGGTCTCACTGCTTATTCTGATGCTGACTGGGGTGGATGTCTTGACACTCGACGCTCCACGTCTGGTTACTGCGTTTTCCTTGGAGATAACATATTGTCTTGGTCATCCAAAATGCAACCTACATTATTCAAATCCAGTGTCGAAGCAGAGTACATATGTGTCGTCAACGTCGTCTCTGAGTCTTGTTGGATCCTTAACCTTCTACTTGAGCTTCACTGCCCGATTCAAAAGGCAATACCGGTTTACTTCGATAATATTAGTGCGATATATCTTTCCGGCAATCCCGTCCAACATCGGCGCACTAAACACATTGAGATGGACATTTATTTCGTTCGCGAAAAAGTGGCTCGTGGTCAAGTTCGTGTCCTTCATGTTCCTTCCAGATATCATAATGCCGACATCTTCACCAAAGGACTTCCGTGCATACTATTTGATGATTTTCGAGCAAGTCTCAGTGTTCGTGAACCTCGCGCTTCGACTGCGGGGTGTAATAGAATATTTTCCGAATATTCTTTCATTAATTGTATATCTCTTATTTTAGGTAGAATTGTATTCCTATTGTAATTAAGTCTCCTATTTTAGGTAGAATTGTATTTCATATTATAATTAATTACCTAATTTAGATATTCTTGTACTACTATATATATTATACTGATGAATAAAATCAAACAATATATTCCTTCATTAATTCTTGACGGTTCTACTAATCTTTCTAAAAACACATTCCTAAAAGATCTAGCATTGTATTGCTTTTATTTAGCTAGTCTTTATTGTGGAGCAGGTGAGTACGTCGTTTACTCATTTATGAAATCCATCTGCATTACATCTTAATTGCTTTTGCTATTCTTATATATGGTTGAGGGAGTAATTAGACCTATAATATATGATAGATCTCCTACAAAATCAGGTTCTTATGTTAATTATGCTCCCTGCCTCTATCTGTAAGTCAATACTGAGATGTATTTTAGTATTCCGCCCGTCCCAATTTATGTGGAACTATTTTATCGGGTATGAAATTTAAGAAATAAAGAAAGACTTTGTTATGTTTACCAAATTACCCTTACTTTTGTGTCTACTTTTGTTGATTTTCTTCAGAATAAGTACATCTTTAAAATTTAGTGGGACCCAACAAGGGTGAAATATGGATGGTAACATTAAATAGTTGAAAAATAAAAAAATATATCATTTTTTTGAGATAAACTAAAAAGAAAATAATGCTACATAAATTGAGACGGATGAAATATTATTTTTGGAAGCAACCGCTAAGGACCATTCTGTTCGGGAGGATGTACCTAGAAAGTGTTCTTTATAATATTACTACTAATAGTTTTGCCGACTACCGTTATGTTTTTCAAGTTGAGACCAAAAAGAGAAACTTTAGGAAATGTGACTGTAGAAAAACACTGTTTGAGAAAAATTTGTCCGAAGATAGACTAGCACTAATTTAGCAAAGTCCCATATTGACTTGTGATCAGGGTAGTTATTGAAGAATGGATACAATCTTTTTGGAAGTTGGAAAATCCAGAAAGAGAAATTAAAAAGTCAGTAACAACAAAAATATGGAATAATAGTTAAATAATTTAAATTATATATATCGATAGTGTTTATCATTTATGTTCCTTTATGTCAGGATACTATGTAATGTTTTCTTTATTACAATAATTGTCATGATGTCTTTACTTTCGTATTTCATTTTTTGAAAATTATTTTAATTTTTTTTTCTTTATTTGAGTCGAAGGTTAATCAGGAAAATTCTTTCTAACTCCACAAGGTAGAATAAAGTATGCATATATACTACTCTCTCAAACTCAATTTATGGAATTACTTTGAATTTGTTGTTTGTTGTTGTACGCCGATAGTGTTTGATTTTTTACACCAAATACGAATCATATATATTTTGGATGAGTGAAGAACCACTTGATCTTTAAGAATTACTAGTGGAGTGAAAGGGAAAAATAAAATAAAATACACACATGCATGCGAACAAGTTGAGATAATTAACTAATTTAGAAGAACCAAGATCACAAAAGCCTTAGTTAGGTCCGCTTTTACTTATTATGCATTATACTATTGTTTATGGTTCTATAAAAATGATAATTGTCACATTTTTCAGCCTCACTTTTTCACCGCCACTTGTTTGTGTTGGTGGGGAGGTGCGTCCACCCATATTTAATGATTTGAACACTAGGGTTTCGCATGTTGTAGGCTTTGTCTCTTCACACGTGCATAATCTACTAAGTGAGTAGATGACCGTAGGGCCAAGAATCGTCAAATTTCGCTAAGAAATGAAAGAGATATTGGTCCACGAAGTAAGGTGTTTGAGGCATGGAAATATGGTGTGGGACAAATCTATCACATCGGTGAGAAAAGGAAGAATTGTTCTCTTTATAAGTCTCAAAATTGGCTATGAGTTTGGGATCCCAAGGGGTAACCCATGTGTTTGAAGGAGGGAGGACCTAGATGTACTTGGGTTCGAGGCTAAGTCCACACGCGCGCCGCCGCCGCCCGTCCGGTCCGGGCTCGGGTCTTGGGCTTTGGACTTCTTCTGATATTATCTTTTTGGATCCAAATTTCTTTATATTTACAATTTGGTCCCTGGAGTTTCTGGAAAGATGAAATTGGGTTAAAACTCCATTAATCTACACATAACTCCTCCCTAAAAGCTCCTTTATGTTGCACATTAAATCAGTCATTTACTTGGCTGATTAAACTCCTCACTAATGGCCATTACTTGGCTATTAACAACCATTAGTTGGCAGTTGAGAAGTCCCTCTCCTTATACTATATATTGAAGCCTTTGGCTCAATTGTTGAGACTACAAAAAAGAAAAAGACACAAACAGAAGAGAGAACAAAAACGTGAGCAGAAACAGTGGACAAACAGAAAACTCTTATTCCTTTTCCATTCTTCAGCAAGTCGTTTCGTGTTTGTTTTCTTCGTCAGAATCAACCTATTTGTTTTGTAGTGTTGATTAGTTGTTGTTTTATCTTGGGAGACTATTGCCCGCTAACGTAAAAGCACATATACGGGGCAATCTTGTCTTAAAGACATAAATCAATCTCTCGACTCAGCCACAGTTGTAACAATCCAGATTTAGTGTTTCATGATTTCAAGTTATCAAAATTCAAGACTCAACAAGCTTGCGGCAGTTCTGAATATTGATTATTTCTTCATCATTTCGAACACTTGTAATATTTATTTACTTCTCGTACTGCTTTACATATCTAACAGTTTGTACCACTCCTATTTTTATCCTTAATTTGATACTCCATTTCTAGTTTGCTTTTAATGGTCGAAGGTATCATTTGGCAAGTGGGATAAAAGTTACGTAATAACGTATGATTAGATGGGATAACATTTACATATTCTGTCATTCACACACTCGGAATGTTTCATAATTACCTTGGTCAAAAAACACAACAAAAAAAGGGTCCAGATAAGGGGCATATTTAGGAGGCAGAAGTTAATCTAATAATTTATCTGATACATAATCATTCATACCAAATATGGTAATTGGGATTCGATTCTTACCCTTTCATATATTCCAATTTTGATGGACTAGAAAATCCAACTTATATTATCTCCATTACGAAACGGCCCTTTGAATTCTTGAAATGACAAAGTAATCTTTCACGAATAAACTACAGATAAATTGATTTTTTTTACTTCTAGTTAGAATGCACAGAAATTATTATGACAAGAAAAGTTCAGTTTAAAACAAATCATTTCACTAAAAGGAAGTCTTTTAATTAATTTGTTGATCCTTGTTGTGTCTGAGCCACAAATTAGGATTTTCAAAAACTTATTTTTGATGAAAATAAAACCTTACGCATTTTCTAAAGATTTTTACCAAGAAATACATGAGCTATAAAAGGGTAACTATTTACCTGCACGGCGTGTTTACACCAAATAAACATAATTTATCATTAAGTGATTTAATAAAGTGAAGATGTGCATTAATTAACCATGGCTAAGTGGTAGATATGTGTATTCCAACACATGCTATGCATTTATTGAATTGGGTAAACACGGGAATATCAGTAAATTTTTATGCTATAAAAGGGGTTATTCAATACTAGAAACAAATGTTTTTCCCATCGAATGAGGAATTTGTGCTATAAAACATGATTTTCTCAGCTCATTCCACTAAACAAATTTACTGGGAAACATGTTCCCATTGAAACGTTGAAAAACTTCTTAATTTTTCCGTGTAAGAACACTACTATCTAGTTTTCTTTTTACCGACATTCCGTGAAAAATAGCCACTGAGTATTTTTCAAAATACATTGCAAATTGAGATTTTTAGTAGCGATTTCTCACTAATGAGATTTTCTCAGAGAAAATATTTATTGTTCCCCTTACCTTTGAAATAATACTTGCTCACCCAAATATCTAGGTCCGGTTATTTTTTAAGTCACACAACAAAAGATCGCAGAGGAATATCAAGTTCGTAGCTATAATTCACGCTTCAGGAGGTAACTGTCAAATTTTACATTTGGTAATATTTAGAGTCGAATTCAGAATTTTAAGAGAATGGTTGCACCAGAGCGGATCTAAGGGGGTGAATATGCACATAAATATATTTTTAATTCCCTAAGCATAAGACTAGAAGTTGACTCAGTGATTTATGGGGTTTAAAATTTTTCTTGAGGTTTCAAATTCAAATCCCAAGCACTACATTTTATTTATATTAGAAGAGGGGAAATGAAGAAATAAAATAAAGGAGAAGAAAGCGCACCAACAAATTTGATCCAAAAATATTCTTATAGTTGCTTCATTGGGTCAAAAATGCCCTTTTTAATAAAAATATTATTTCTTTTCTTTTAAAATACATTCTTTTTTTATAAAATATTATTTTTAAAGATCAGATTTTAAAAGAAAAGAAACAAGAGGGGGTTCTTTAAAAATAACATTTTATAAGAAAAAATAATGTGTTTAAAAAGAAAAGAAATTATATGTTTATTGGAAAAAAAAATGGCA
This sequence comes from Anisodus tanguticus, assembly GCA_034509755.1. Lineage (NCBI taxonomy): Eukaryota > Viridiplantae > Streptophyta > Magnoliopsida > Solanales > Solanaceae > Anisodus > Anisodus tanguticus. The sequence goes on along the minus strand of CM067553.1, from coordinate 7,839,187 downwards.
TTTTGACCCAATTAGGTAACTATAAGGACATTTTTGGACCAAACTATTAATGGAGATCATTTTTGTTTAATTTCACATAGTTTAAGGACATTTTTAACCCTTTTCCATATTATCTATATATACATCTCCTTTTCTATTCTGATTATATACTTTTCTTTGTGAGAGATACACATAACTATTGGATTATCTACTCTTTGATAAGAATAAATCTTTATTATATTTGATTCTTAATTTTATATTAAAAGAGATCGGATGAAATTTCTTTAAAGAATGTGTCATACACACGCCTCAAGGTACGAAAATTTCAGTGATTCTCAATGTACGGTCCATACGAAGGAATAACATGATTTAATTTCTTAATTTCTACATCAGCCTTTGGCATTATGCTAAATGATAAGAACTTGCATAAACGTTCTAATATTTTTCAAGATTTTGTTCCTATTTTAAAATGCGTTTATAATTGACTGCCTATTGTCACTTACCTGCCTGTTATGTATTATGTCTTCAAAGAATCTTCTTCTTTTCTTCATTATTATGTGACAAAATTTAACGTCATTATAATTGCTAGAATCATCTCCATTATATCTATTTTTGTTTTGTTTTTTCTAATTATTTAACCACTTGTCATGATATAATAGTATTTTTAATTTGGTATATTTGTTGTTCTTGCAAGTTATAACTTATAAGTAATAGGATCTACAGGGTTGACCCGCTTGACCGCATCAGAGTATGTTGTTACTTGTTAGTCAAGGCGGTGGGAACTAACCAAAGATGTAATAGATAGTGTACCTTTGGTTTATGTAATTTATTTTAAATTTAGTACATATTATGAGAAAATATGTAATTGTCTTAATTATAAGAGTATTCGGCTAATTTATCATTTATGTCTCTTAAATATTTGACTTTTATTAAGACCACAAATTTTATTGGAGTAGTACCGATAGATTTAGAAAAAATAGTAAATGTTTTTTTAAAAATAAAATAAAATTATTACGTAATTTTAGTTTAATCGGGGGCAGTAATTGTTTTACTCTACTTTGACAATTTCAAACCAAATGTGTAAAAATGTTGAACTTGCTAACTATTTAAGTATCAAAGCTAATAATTTATTTCTGCCCTCAAACCCCTTCACTACATTATGACTAAGCATTCCAAATAATATTCTTAACTTTCGAATAATTTGGACTTAAAAGTTAGCATTCAATATCAAAGCAAGCAATCATTTGGAATAAAATAATTAAGAGTATCAAATAATTCCTAATTCGTGGTGTCTTATAACTTGTCCAACTGCCATATTCCAGTCTAAAGGTACCTTCAACTTCTCACTTTACTTTTGCAAAGATAAATAAGAAAATACAAGATTATAATTCGTATATTCTGCTTCGTGAAAATAAATGAAACTTGTAAACGTTTGGAGAAAAACTGGATGTACAAGTGGAAGTTAATTGATCATAGAGACCATCCTTTTTGTGGTCAACAAAACAATCAATTGATCTATTGAACTAATTATGAGTAAGGGAATCCAAAACTCTTAAGTGTGGTTAAAAACTATCTTTTGAAAGGTTTATACTTATTCGTTTGTTCCAAATTCTTCAAACGTGTTTAATATTCCAATTTAGTGCTAATTTAAGATAAGTTGGAAGTTGGAACAAGCCACTCAAAAATGAAAATTCCCAAAATTAAAGGTTTCGTCTTTATCTTTGTGCATGCACCAAAAACTACCTTTTTTTTCAAAGAAAATGATGGTCCATCTTGGAGGGCAAACATTTTTTTCCCCACAATTAGCGCATAAAACGTTTATCTAATTAAAAAGAAATCATTTCTCCATATTCTAATACTCCATAACAAAGAAGATTTTTCTCCATATTCACATTAATATTATATGTGAAGTTGAAATGTATAACTCACAGACATTAATGGTGGTAAAAATAGTCATGTCATGAACAATTGGTCTGTGAAAAAGATTAGAGATTCTATTTGATATGCCTTAGTATCAATCTCACAAATGATGATTTGACATATTCTTTTAAACGTTATTTTTTATAAATATAGCATTTGATATTCTTTTATCATAGTTATAATCAAATTATAATATTTTATACTTATAATAAAATAAGATGAAAAGGAAGATAGTACAAGTTTAATCCAATTTGGAATTGGATTAGCAATTCACGTAGACGCCACCATAAGGGACTTAGAAGCAGAATCCAACTTGGGTTGGATCAGCAAAGGACTTTGTTTGCTGCGGCCATTAAGTGTCTCTTTAAGAATTGGATTCCGGTTTTAATTCCATTGTGAAAATTTCCTTAAGAATTAGACTTGTATCCTAAGTAAAATATTACCTTAATCAAATGGGAAACAGTTTCAGAGGTGATGTTATATAAAAGGTGATGGAAATAAAGTTTCATAGCAAGTTTTAAGAAAAACACTTTGTTGAAAGTGTGTGAGTATTGCACCTAATTAATAGATAAAATATAATGAACAAGAAAATTTTCTTAATCCAATTTGTCTCTGAGTTCCGTTGATCTTTGATACCAAAGATCGGTCTCGATATGGATACGCATAGAGTCTTTGTACTATCAAAGAAATTTTCAATTACGATTCTCGTTACCAGGTCTATATTGGAGCCCATCTTTGAGATGCTATAAATTTTAAACACAAATAGATATGTTCGAAATTGTTTGTCTTCCATTGCGTGTTATGAACATTGTGCAATCCTACATCCATAGTAGGCAGTATCTAAAATCATCGGTGAAACCATGAATATAAATGTAAAACAGACCTAAAGATTCGAACATAAATATTCAAGGGATTCGGTAATTTATATACATAAAGTGTGCTCAGTAATCTAAAAATAGGGGGTTACCTGATATAACAAGTTATAATCCACTATTATAATATAAAAAAAATTTACACCACCAATATATATAAATTAAATTCGTGTTCAATTTTTTCATAAAAGAGAGGGATATATAATACAGTGATCGGTACATTGATCATCTCGAATATGAAGTGTGGTAGAATCAGATTATTTGGTGAAATCGACGTTTCCTCTTTGTCATGGCAATTCAAAATTTGTAAAGAAACTGACCAAATTCATCAAAGAATACAAAATGACTGAAAAATGTAAGATAGAGACCGTTGAGTCTGTAGGGTTTTGTTGGGTTGTTGTACGCAGCGGATATTGAAAATTTATTTCAAATCCAACAAACGTAGAACTGTTTAATTATAGGGTAATTTAAAACCGTAAACATAAGACTTGAATGGTACTTACATGTTTACAATATATGAAATTTTTATCAACTGTGGGTGCGCACACGAATGCCCTTTCGATTGCAAGTTCCAAGCTTCAATGTATTCCTCCTTTGGAAAGCTAGGAAATCCGGCATAGGTTCGAGAGATTGTTTTGATTATGAGTCTCTAAGACTTACAATAATGATATGAAAATCAAGTGTGATGAATAATGAAGTGTATGTCTAGATTTATAGGTGAAAAATTAGGTCAAACCGGATTAGGATTTGACCTTGGGCCTGACCCAAAAAAATTCAGCACATTCTTAATTAAATCCAAAATCCAATTTTGACTTAATTAAAACAATCATCGTTCATTTAAATATCTCGATTCTAAATCGAATATTTAATACTCTCTCAATACATCCTTAGATCGAAAAGACAATAGGCATAGTGTGACCCTATAGACCTTCACATATCGACATTAATCAAATTAAGGTCTATGCGGAACTCCTAGACGGCGCCGCAAGACGAACTCAATATGTGAAGTACGTTTACACGAATCCAGTAAACTTAACCTCTATGTGGTAAGATAAAATCCTTTCATTCACGACACACCCGATCAAACTTAGGATTTGTCAAGTGTCTATCCAAATGGCTTAATCATTGTATCTCATCTATATTAGTTGACAACTAGACCATATTCTAAATATGTCTATTGCGTTGGCCAACGATTTAGTCAACCTAATATCACTGAGAAACTGAGTGTTCTCTCGAATATACATTCGAGGAATGAATCCTAATCTTTGCTCAACTACCACCTTTAATACACATCGTAATGTACACAATGCAAGCCGTATCTCAACCTATAAGGCATTTGAGCTTAGAAAGGATCAAAGTATATTACTTTGTAGACAAAATGCGCATTGACCTCAAGTCTAAGGACCTCTATCTCTCACACGCTGATCATACTTTAGACAAGTCTAACAAACAATATATCAGCAGGGTATACCAATACTTCCAAAGTATTCATGTGTCCATCACGAGTAGTCATTACTCGTAGCAGGTGAGACATACTACATCCTCTAAGGATGTGATGCAGACCACATGTCGACTTATCACATATCATCGATATCCCATTCTCGATGATCATTAGTCGAGGCTATTTTAAGAGTTACATTATAATATTAATATCTCACATTATTAATAACAACATAATCTCTAGGGATGCATATTATAGAATATTATAAACAATCAACTAATAATTCAATAATTGCAAATGTCAAAATATTAGTCTTCATTAATTATAATATGAATGTGTATAAAATACATTTGTCATAATACATATTATCTCTAGGACATACATATACTTTCAGAGTCAACTAAGGATTTCTCCTCCTCTTTCTTAATTTCTTTATTTTGCAAAAAAAAAAAAAAAATGTTTGTGCAAAGTTTTCAATGAATGGTATAGCACAAATGTTTCATTTTCAATGGTTAGGACCAAATGCAAAAGGCAATTTGTGGGGACCCTTATTCTTACTGGAAGGAGTGGGTGTCTTGGAAATGATATAAAAGCACATTCGAGGGTGCAAAATTAACACCATCATTCCTTGGCCTAAAGTTCATATAATTGCACACAAAATTCATACTATAGTATTTTAGGTAAAGATTTCACAATATCTTTTAGTATAGTTTTTCAATTTCTTCCACTACTCTTGGCTCCAAAAACTTTTGGGCCTTTGACCTGAATTTTTAGCAACAAAGTTTCTTATTGCCCTTTTCTTGTACTCAATTGTCCCTCTTTTTTCTCTCTTATATAATCCACCTTCCTTAACCATTTATACAACTTAGCTCCAAACATCTTGAAAATACACATGCACATACTTGAGAAGACAGAGAAGAATATGGCACCTGAATTTCAGAAGAGCACCATGTACGTGTCAAATGAACTTGAAAGTGGAGACGTTCAAAAAAACTTTGATGATGATGGACGCGAAAAAAGAACAGGTAACATGTTATTACATTTCTGAGTTCAAGTGAACATATCACTTTTAGTTTCAAATTATGCATAACATGACATAAACTGTCATACTTAGGAAGTACTATATATTATGAACCCACTGACTATAGATTCTGGATTCGGTTCTTACTATGATTTTTCTTATTTGCAGGGACTTTGTTGACTGCGAGTGCACATATTATTACTGCTGTGATTGGTTCTGGAGTGCTTTCTCTAGCATGGGCTATAGCTCAACTAGGATGGGTAGCTGGTCCTATTGTTCTCTTTGTCTTTTCTTTCATCACTTATTTCACTTCTACACTTCTTGCCGACTGTTACCGTTCTCCGGGCCCTATTTCCGGCAAGAGAAACTATACTTACATGGACGTCGTCCGCTCTCACTTAGGTATTTTCATAATTATTATATTGTCAATATATAAAAGTTAAATTCTTACTACTAAACCAACGTAGTGAATTCTCTGTTTTTTGCTCTGTTTCCATAGTTCCCAAGATGGGTTTCTTTTACAGATAAAACTAATCAGAATAAGGACTGCAATTATGCTAGCAACTTAAGTATTTATGGGATTTTGACATTTTCTTGATTACTTTTCTTTTTTTGGTTAAAAACAGGAGGTTTTAAGGTGACACTGTGTGGAATCGCACAATATGCTAACCTCGTCGGAGTTACCATTGGATATACTATTACAGCATCTATTAGTATGGTGTAAGTATAAAAGTCTTATTATTAAAGAAAACATTACGACCTTTTTGTCAATACTTTGACTAATCTGACTTATGACAATGACATTATTACTATATTAAATAAATGATATTGTCATAGTCTTATTCTCCTGTGTTTATAATTAATATAATTTTGTGTTATTTTTCAGGGCGGTAAAGAGGTCAAATTGTTTTCACAAAAATGGCCACAAAGCTAGCTGCTCAATTGACAGCTATCCATATATGATCATATTTGCAGTTATCCAAATAATTCTTAGCCAAATACCAAACTTTCACAAGCTCTCATGGCTATCCATTCTTGCTGCTGTCATGTCTTTTGCTTACGCTTCTATTGGTCTTGGACTCTCCATAGCCAAAGTTGCAGGTACTCCTCGAGCACAAAACTATGTATAATGATAGTGTAAAGTATTTTTTACGATATTATTTTACCCACACGTTAATTATTTCCTCCATCTTAATTTGTATGATGCATTTGACTCAACATGAAGTTTAAGAAATAAAAAAAGACCTCTGAAATTTGTGGTCTAAAATAATTCATAGATATTAGTGTGTATAAGAGTGTGATGAAAAGTTTAAAGTTACATAACAGCTCGTCTACAATTACATACACTAGTTAAATGTGTATAGTTTTTATTGCACTATCAGTATGCAAAACTTACTCTTTTTATGAGAGTAATTGCCTGGATCTTTGTACTTTTTGGTCCATATAAAGACACTAATTGTGTGCAATTATATGTTTCATTTATAATTTAGGTGTAGGGCACCATGTGAAGACAAGCCTAACAGGGGTGATAGTTGGGGTGGACGTATCTGGAACAGAAAAAGTATGGAGAAGTTTCCAAGCCATTGGAGATATTGCTTTTGCTTATGCTTATTCAACCGTTCTCATTGAAATACAGGCAAGCACCTTAATTCATGATATATATCTTTTAATATTTTATAAGGTTTATTTGATCTTTATTGTATGCATGTGAAGTTGCATGAATTATGTGTAGCAAATGCACATGCCCCCTACGCACGCTTCAATCCAATCGTGTCATGCTCATGTTGGCAGCAAAAGTAGCCGTCCCATAAATGTATCCACAATTAAATTCAGTGAACTCAAAATGAGTATAATATATATATTATATATGTGTGTACGTACCAATGTATATATATAAATTATAAATATATATACACATAGATCGAGTCAAAAGTAATAAATTTAGTTGAACTTACCAGCTACAAAACTCGATTTAAAAGTGTATCTGGCTGACTTTTTTATTTAAAATAATTAGACCTACATTTTGATTTCTAATAATCAGAACTTAAAAAAATCGCTTACATCCATTAAATCATTCATAATCTTTTATAAAACGCACTTCTCTTTTCTAATTGACATTTTCTTCTCTGGACTGAGTTTCCCTCGGTGCCATTAATTTTTCTGTACCATCGTAATAGACGGATTTTGTACCCATCAGTCTTGGATCCTCACCTTAGAGGAAAATTTACCGGTGAATGCCGTGCGTCACTGCTCTCCCTTTCACTCGATTTCATTTTATGTGAGATATTTTCTTTTTTAGTATGTGTACCAAAAAAAGGGTATTCTTTTGTCATGCAATTTTGTACAAAAATTTGACTCCCCAATGACAAGTAACCCCACCAATCCATTCATTCTCACCCAAACAAAAATCTGAGTTGCTCGGTTGAAATATGTGCCTGACTAATTAATGAAGCGTTGTATGAAGTATCTATCTTTAGATATACTCGTGTATACTGTATACTTGGACAAATCTATTTACTAGTATTCAGTAATCAGTCTATAGACTGTAGTTAGCCACATATTCGGTTTTGTAGCATTAGGAATTAGGATGGTCCAGGTCTTATTATTCTATTTATATATAGTATTAAGATTCACAAATATCAAGATTAGTATCTTATGTTTTACTCATAAGTCATAACTGGTCCACTTCATTTGAAATTGTCCTCCAATAACGTTGAAAACCATTCATTCTTTATCCTATTTTTCTTTAACTGAGAGCCACAGCAAAAACTCACGAGCATTGTTTTTTTCCTTAAAAACTTAAGTTAAAGATTAAACTAGTGGACCACAGAATGTGTATTTTGTTCTTTCTTTCTTCAGAATATGATGTTAGAGCCAGAATAGTACCATCAAAGATGTGGTGCAATGTGTGGGGGCTGCTCCTCCCAGAAACAGAGGTCTCGGATTCGACCCCTGTGTATGAAAAAATTCCTGATAGGGAGCGCTTTCCCTGAATGTTCCCTAGTGAATCCGGATATAATCGGGCGCCAATGCAAGTACTGGACACCAGGTGGGAAACCAAAAGAAAAAGGGCCAGAATAGTATATTATTCCTCAGGGACCATAGAAAGATGGACCATGAATTTTGGGTCACTGATTCTTTAGGCCTTTCCGTAAAAGAAGTAAAAGCTCACTCTCACTCTTCTTATAGTTTCATAACAACCATCCTTTTTTTTGTGCAATTATCCGATCACTATGGTCATTTTTTTAGTGTCGTCACATCTTTTTATTTCTTTTCATATGATGTAATTCGAGCAAGATTTGATTTCAATGGTCCCCATCTCTCACTTCAAGATTATAAAACCACAAACACATTTACCACAACTTGTTTGGAATTTTTCCTAAATCAAACAATCTTGTGGTCAGACGTGACAGAGCGTCTAAGATTTTTTAGATAAATGGCTGTAACATAATTTCCTTACAATGAAAGATTTATTAGATCGGCAGAACTAGTAACTTTGGTCCAAATACGTGAAAACCCATTAACCTCAAATTCTGAATCCACCTCTAGATTATCATAGGCGCTTGACACTCACTATACCAGAGGACAGTTTTAAATAAAGTCAAAATGAATCCAGACAACTGAATATAGGTCCAAAATGGCGCAACTTTTCCACAATTTTTAGACACGTAAGACGGGCGATAATGCTAATAAGGAGAAATTATTGCTTAATCAGCTCTTTAATTGCAGGACACACTGAGATCATCACCTCCGGAAAGCAAGGTAATGAAGAGAGCATCACTAGCTGGAGTTTCCACCACAACCTTATTCTATATACTATGTGGTACCATTGGCTATGCAGCCTTTGGAAATGATGCTCCAGGAAATTTCCTCACTGGTTTTGGTTTCTACGAACCCTTTTGGCTAATCGACTTCGCCAACGTCTGCATCGCCATCCACCTTATCGGAGCTTACCAGGTAAAATTTCCACAACACGTCATAAACCTGTTTCCTGCAATTACATACAACATAAATAATCTAACAAACCAAATGTATCGTCGTTGTGTAGGTTTTCTGCCAACCTTTATATGGGTTCGTGGAGGCTCGTGCCAATCAGCGATGGCCAGACAGCAAATTCATCACCTCTCAACACGCTATACAAGTTCCATGCTGTGGCGCTTACAACGTCAACTTGTTCAGGTTGGTGTGGAGAACAGCATATGTTGTAGTGACAGCCGTGATTGCCATGATATTCCCATTCTTCAACGACTTCTTGGGCTTGATCGGGGCAGGATCGTTCTATCCATTAACCGTCTACTTCCCAATAGAGATGCACATTGCCCAGCGAAAGATACCAAAGTATTCTTTCACATGGGTATGGCTGAAAATACTGAGCTGGACTTGCCTGATCGTATCACTTGTTGCAGCTGCTGGATCTATCCAGGGACTCGCCACTGATGTCAAACATTACAAGCCTTTCTCAACTCAACAATAAGTTTTCAGAATTGTTCAAATTAAATATGTAATGTTTTCAATAAGAAGTTTAATCCAAGCTGATTGGCTGTATGTTATTCTTATAAATTTTATACAGTACGCTTCTTTTACAACTCTACATGGCATCAAGCTGCTTTAGGGCACTACTTCTAGCACAAAATCTACCTGCAACCTAACTTTCAACTCATTTCTCGTCACTATAGAAAATTATCTAGGTCATCAAATTACTTAAAATAGCAGACTTCATCTACATCTAATATTGCTTGTATCTCAATATGATTTATCACAGACTAACAAATCGAAGGTATATATTTGTTGATCAAGGCAGGCTAAATGAAACTATGAACAATAAAGCAGTCTAAAACCAGTGTTTGCTCCTAGATGAGTACAGGAAGACATCAGAAGTAAGACTCATTCTAGGCAAAAAAGCAACTAATTCAGTTAAACATTTTTTTTTGGAGGTTGTGATTAGCACAAATGCTACTACAAGCTATATTACATGGACTCATTAATAGATACGTATCCAATAGGGTTGTCCATAAATATCCAATACGCGTACTACTAAGTATCCAAATCCATAAAATAGAAGTCCAACATAGGTATGTTAATGCAAATGGAGGATCCATGTAACACAGTTTACAAGTCAAACTGAATCAGACAAAGCATTGCATTTCGGGACAATAGCAGTTACAAAGCTGTTTGTATATCAGATCAGATCTTTTCCCTAGAGACAATTAAGAAGCAACTCATTTTATGTAGAATTGGGAGGAAACTCACGCCTATTCTCCTGCAGCTCAACTAATCTATTCTTCCTTCTAGTCTTGAACATCTCCCTTACATATGAAAAAGACAAATATATGCAAGTTTGGCCTTGTATAGTCACTTTCTTTTGTGTTCAGAAAGATAAAGGATCGTATTGCTGATGGTTAATAACTAAGCTGAGCAGATCATAATTATATTGACTTAACACTTAAAGATCAACAAATATACCTGAACCAGTACTTGACTGGAGAGTTTAAGCAATCTTATAATTAGAGAAGAGGAATTATTACCCTCTTCATCTGATCCTTCCATTTCTTCTCCTCCTTCAACCATCCTATCAAGTACCAAAAATAGAGCTTTCTGAATAGATTCAGTTTCCTTCTCACCCTTATTACCATTTTCATCAGTGCAACTGTCTTTTTCCTTTGTTTCACCCTCAACATCAGCATCGAGCTGTCCGCTTCCTACTTCATTTTCTTTTTCTGAACCTACAATAAGTATCACCCTCTCATCACAACCAATGATACCATCCTCAACTCGAACTGCACCACCAGTTTGCTCTCGTATTGGAGAAATAATGCTGCTATACTCTTCAATAAGAAAATCTAATCATTGAAGCAGCACATAGTAAATGAACTTTCGAAGGTGATCTTTGGCCGTCGGAACTAAAATATACTGATTTCTGCTACTTCCTTCGGCCATTTGTTCCTGCAGGGCTCCGATCATGCTGTCGCTTGGAAGGTGTCAGCTTTATTGACATGTCTGCAATTTTTTTAAACAGGTCCTATTTTCAGGAAAGAATTATTAAGAGTATAAAGTGAAAAGGATGTATGACAAGCTTTGCCACATTGTTATGTAGTAGAAGTTACACACTAAGCTTGCAAAAGCTCCTTCAGCTCACTGAGGACAAGACCTTAGATAGAAGGGCTTGGAGGTCGCAGATTAGGTTAAAAGGTTAGTAGGTAGTTGGCACGTTCTTGCAGGATAGGCTTGGTGGTAGTTTGGTGCACTGTTCCTGTTTCTCCTTCCATACCAGTAACAGCTACAGTTCTAGATATCCTAGACGCTTCATAGACACGTATTGATGCTTCCAGATATGTACATATGTTTTGTTTCAGACTACAGTTAGATTTGTTTCGTTCTTTTGTATTCACACCTTCAGTTTCTGTTATATACAAACAGTTTATCTTAGAAGCATGTTGTTATCCTGCTTTTACAGACATTCTAGATATATGCGAGTATTGTGATTCTTACAGGTTGGTTCACTCGATCAAGTTAAGTCACCGGGTGCCAACCGCCTCACCCAGGTATGGGGCGTACTAGCATTATTCTCGTAGTTCCTTGTCCTTCGAAACCTGTTACTACTTGTGATTCTTATGCTTCGGTTATCGCATTATTTGGTTGTTATTACTGTTCCTATTCCAAAATGCTATGTAATATTTTTCCAATTATTTTTTGCTATATCCTCTTTGATTCTGTATTTTTCTTTTTTAATTGCTTTGATATGCATTACTTGAGCCGAGAGTCTTTTAGAAACAATTTCTCTACCTCCACGAGGTAGCTAGGTTAAGGTCTGCATACACTCTACCTTCCCCAGACCCCACTTATGGAATTATACTAGGTATGTTGTTGCTTACGAAAGCTCAAAGCCAAAAAAAAACAAATTTCAGCTGAACCTTATATAGAATAACTTGTTAAAAATTATTTAATGGTCTATCCTTATAAAGTATCTACATTAATCAACTTCATAGAATTCCATACCTACGTATTTGCTATTTACAAACCGCACAATTTTGAAGCTTTTATGGAAGACTTCAGTTATAAATTTAATTTTAGCAGGACCAATTTTTTTATATTTAGCTTGGCCACTCAGTGAAACTGAAAGTATATAATCGAGAAAGCGAAAGAGTGAAGGAGAATCGAGAGATTCAGCATTTTTACCAATTATTTCGTCAGAGAAAATTCGGACCGCTTCACGGAGGAACTAGGGTTCTGCCGGCGGCGTTGTGGCGGTGAAGATAAATTTAGGTATCCGGCGGAACGAATTTGTGCATTTGTATTATTGCTTATTTTGCTCGTTTGCAATTTTTGTGGGAAAACATAAAGAAAAAAGAGGTGTCAATGAACTTTTTTGGGGTTTAAGCAGAACTTATTGGCCAATTAATTCCATTTGTGATGCTTTCTTCATTTTCACAGAATCAAATTCAAAATCTCTACATATATCAACCTCAATTGCTTTGTGAAGGGATCATAGGTGAAAAAGAAATAAAGTCGAACCAAATTCAAAAACGAATCAAATTACTTTTAAATGACATAAATTTTAATTCTATTTAGTTTACTACTTTTAGATTTTATAATAATCGCCATACTTATTTTAAAAGCGGGAGTCTTTCAAGTGTAAAGTTAAATCATAAAAATGTCAATTAAAAATTGAACGATTATTTTACCCTTCATTTAACTCTTTTTTCTATTGTATTTTTGTACCAAAAAACAAGCTATCTTCCAATAAATAATACAATTGTAAATGAATGAGGAGAATTGAAAGAGTTGTTTGGAATAACCATTATAGACTAAATTCAAGTGATCAATTCAATACAAAAATATGTTGTAACTATCTTTGGCCCGAAAAAAATTAAATAATTATCAATCTTGAGAGTATGAACTTGTCCATAATAACTTGACTATTTCAGTATAATGTTACCTAAACCAAATCCAGAACCAGATTACAAACCTTGTTATTATCAACAAATTAATTGTGATGGTCAACTTGTTTCTACTGTATATATAAATAAACACTATTGAAATTTCAAATCTGAGTCAATACTCTTTCACAGTGGAAAAAGAGTGGATCTTTGCCCCCAAAAGGCCATATCGGGTAAGTCTGTCTCCTCATGGATTTTTTGTAATAATATTCCGTGTAAACCCGCAAGTAAAGTGGGGAGGGCAAGATGTATGAGACCTTATCCTGTTTTTATGGGATAGAAATGTTGTTTTCAAAAGATCATCAATTAAAAAAAACAAAAATAAAAAGAACGAAAAAAGAATTCGAAGCAGATACTAAAAGATAGTAGCAAACTAGCAAGATGCAATAAAATCATCCAATTTAATTTGATTTTCCCAAAAACCAACTTTTTGGTGCCTGAAAGGTGATGTAGCATACCACATCGCCCACTAAATTTTGGAATTGCTCAGAATGATCATTCAACTTTATAATTTTTGTAAAATTTTCTTTTGTTTCTTAAATAAACTTCATGACAAGTCAATGATAATGAGTAAAAGACTTCTTTTAATTACACCAATTTTTTCACCCCCCTTGTCCTCAAAACAATGTATCTTTTATTTGGTGAAAATTTTATTTATCGTATTAATATTATTAAGTATTGGGTAAATGAAAGAAATTTTTACTTGGTGAAAAAACACACTAGAAATATTGTCGGATAAGAAAAGGAAATCAAATAAATATTATTATTTAGAATTGAGTTTATTTAAGAAAGAATAAATACTTAGATAGCCTCTGAAACTTGACATCATTTGTAAGTTAGACACCTCCAACTTTTTTAAGTGATAAGATCAGGATTCAGGTGTGTGAAAAACACTGACATGGCAAGTGAACCTATTAGTTAATGACACATGGAATTTGAATGAAAAAATAATACTATAAATGTAACTTTAAAGAAAAAAAATGGAAAAACAAATCCCACTTTTCTTGTAACCACACCAGTAGAAATTCCCATCCTTTCCCCTGAAATGTCCTGCTTCACCGATGACCATTTTTTCTACTATTATTTTCCCTAATTGCTTAAATTCTTTCCTTTTTCACACTAACTTTTTTCTTTCTACTTTGCTAGTCAAGACGTTTCATCAGTTTAGTTTATCTAAAGATTCAGTGTAATGATTGAAGAGTTTAATTGGTTATATCAGGTTAATCAGATATGTTTATGCACAACGTTTTACACTAATTAAGCTTGAGTTGTTACCTGATAAAATTGAAAGAAATAATTCCTTTTGCTATTAGAATACTATATATGAAATCATATTCCTATTCTAATACTTCCCTCAAGCTGGTGCATACAAGTCATATGTACCGAGCTTGTTACAGATGTAATTAATACGAGGACAAGTAAGGGACTTGGTGAAAATATCTGCAAGCTGATCATTGAACTTCACAAATATTTCAGTCTGCTAAGATCTTTAGTACGAGTCATGCCAAACTCTTGAATTATTGTGCTGAATTTTCTAAACCAAGCTATGGGAGACTATTTCAGACCATAAAGTGATCGACGCAATCGACACACCAGGTTAGACTCCCCTGAGCAACAAAACCAGATGGTTTCTCCGTATAAACTTCCTCCTTAAGGTTACCATGGAGAGAATATCATACTTCACGAATGTGTCCAAGCCTATTACAATAACTACACCTAGGTCGAGATCTTCCAAGACGACCTCCTCCTCGTCACTTCTTCATGGACTGTGATGTGCGATTTTTGGATCTCCTCCTTAAGGGTTTTGAAGTAATCATAGGATTTGAACTTCCAATTCCCGTATTTTGGAGTTAAACATATCAAAATCGAGAGACATAGCGAAATCTGACTTGAAAGATGGATGGAATCTGGCGAACACAACCAAGAAGAAAATCACCTAGATCTGGCCAGAAAATGTGCATGCGCGGCGTGTGTATCTGACGCGCTAGCCGGAGCTGGCACTTCGAGCGGCACGTGGTGGCGTGTGACGGTGTGAGTGGGTATTTGCTAGAGCCACTGACTGGGTTTTGGTCGGATGGACTAATCTACCTCGTGGTGGTGTTGGAAGTTGTGCAACACTACCTGAAAGTAATTTTGATGCGGACAACTATGTTGTTACCAGAAATATTGCACGGTAACTGATTTGCTTTCTCGAAAATTGTTGGAAATTTGCACAACAATTAGTTTCTCACTAGCTTGAACCTGATTATGTTGTGGTGGTGTCGGATTGGAATCTCTACGTGATCCTGACAGTAAAAATAATTCTTAAAAGAATGGCCCAAAACAGCCTGGGATCGCCGGAACCCTAGTTCCGACGATTGGAATATGGTAAATGTAAACGCCAAAATTACTATTCACGACGGAAAAACACGATTCGTGTGGTATTGTCCATGCGGCACTGTTCGCACTTACTTTTTTTTTCCCGGTGATAATATTCTATTTGAAGGAGAATATTTTATTTAGAAGTATCTGAAAGTTCTCTACAATCTTCATTCTACCATTATCTTTGGCCAGACGGGCGACACACATTGGCTAGTGCCGGCCGCCGCCAACGAAAGCTCTTTGATTCTCTATCAAGATCGTAAAAGCTCTGATACCATGTGAGAAAATATGAGAGAAAAATATTATTATTGAATTCCTTTTCCTATTAGGATACTATTTATGAAATCATATTCCTATTCTAACATTTCATATTCCTATTCTAACAAAAATAAAGTGAATGATCTGCTACAATTGACTAAATTACACGTACTTAGTAACTAGCTTTAAATTCGTAGCAGTAGTATTACTATTAAGTACTTGCATAGTATCTTTTACTTTGTTTTATTTGTTGTGTTTATCTTGCTACTTTATTGTTGATTTTTTCCTATAACATGTCTTTGGTACTGCGTCGTTGTGCCGAGAGTCTATCAGAAACAACTTCTCTACCCTATAAATGTGTAGGGGTACTGTCTGAGTACATACCACCCTCCCAGATACCACGTATGGATTTACACTGTGTTTGTTGTTGCTGTAGTAACTAACTTTAATCTTTTCTTCAAATTGCTATTCTATGTTACCAGATGTCAGGCTGTTCAAATTACCATTTGCTTTCACTAGCAGTACTCTTACTTCTAGTAGCAATTGATGCAAGTTCACAAACTCAACCAAGAAAAGTGAAATCTGCTGTGTTTTTATCACCAAAATTTGTGCTGGAATCTGGATCAGTTGCTAACAAATATTACTACAAAATAGATTTCCCTAAGGCCATGTTGCTATAAAAGATTTTCGTGCTGAAGTAGTTGATGAGGCAGGGGAACCTGTACCATTATATGAAACATATCTTCATCATTGGGTTGTTGTAAGATATTATCAACGAAAAAAAGATGAATTCAACACATCGGATATTATCGTTGGGGGCAACTCAGGGATATGTGATGTTGTTCTTAATCAGCATTTTGGGCTCGGATCTGAAACGAGAAAAACAGCCACGTATGTTCCGGATCCTTATGGAATAGAAATTGGTAATCCAAAGGAAGTACCTGATAGATTCGAGGAGAGGTGGGTGCTTAATTTACATGCAATTGATACGCGAGGGGTTGAAGATAGATTGGGATGCACCGAGTGCAAATGTGATCTTTATAATGTCACAAAGGATGACCATGGCCGAGTTATAGAGCCAGATTATATCGGTAGCCTGAGATGTTGTTATGATCAAACGAGATGCAAGTTGAAAGATGGGTTCAAAGGATCGAAGAAAGGCTTTTACCTGAAGTACACTGTGAAGTATATTGATTGGGATGCCTCCATTGTACCTGTAAAAATTTATATATTCGATGTCACAGATAGGTGGAAAAAGCTGGAAAACTCAACAGCAAAGGCAAAACATCCGTGCCAGGTGTGATTTCCTATGATGTGTTATTTTCTTTATCTATAAAAATTTTAAGTGGCAGAGTGGTCTTGACATGATCCACTGATATTCAGCCCTTTGTCACTCTGACTCCTTCAATAATCATCTAGTATTAATATCATGTACTATGCACATCATCTTGTACCTAGTTGTCTGGCTAACAATTCAGGCAATTTTCTGATTTCAGATTGAATATTCAGTGGAGCCATGTTCTTCAGCTGGTGCAAATGTCGGTTGTACTGATACAAAAAAGTTAAGTGTACCTTTTCCTATTGGTGGAGATGTCATCTATGGAGTTGCTCATCAACATGCAGGAGGGGCTGGTTCAACTCTCCATGGAGAGGTACTCTGAGCTACTTATATTACGTCCCTATGATTTTTCTCTACTTTCTAGTAAATAGTGAGGTGTTGATTATTATTGAGCAGAGGGTCTTATCTGAAACATTCTCTATGTGTACACCCCACCCTCTCCAGAGCTCACTTGTGAGATTACACTGGATATGTTGTTGTTGTTGTTGTGTGGTGTTGATTATTTTCATTATATTTCTTGGGCTAGGATGGACGTGAAATATGCTCATCTCACCCGAT
Organism: Anisodus tanguticus; assembly: GCA_034509755.1. Lineage (NCBI taxonomy): Eukaryota > Viridiplantae > Streptophyta > Magnoliopsida > Solanales > Solanaceae > Anisodus > Anisodus tanguticus. The sequence goes on along the minus strand of CM067553.1, from coordinate 7,821,501 downwards.
CTATGGAAAAGGAAAGGAGCCAGGTGATGAAGCTGGTTACGTAGTAGGGATGTCTACATGTTATCCTAAACCTGGCTCGATTAAGATAATGGAAGGGGAGACTGTAACTTTACTAACAAATTATAGCAGTGCCCGAAGACATACTGGAGTGATGAGTTTGTTCTATCTCTTGGTTGCTGAGACATCACCAAAGGCTAATTCTATCCCAAATTCTACAGATAGTAAGATTTTAAGTATATTTACCAAATATTGGCAACTTTTGTCAGTAGACCTTTCATTCTTGGCACTAATTTGATTTTATTTCCTTGTTTTTGCAGAGAGGTACTGAGACTGTACACAATGTTGTTGGGGCCTAGGCAGGGTTTGGAGTTGGGCTGCTTGTTCTTGCTGCTGTATTTTATCAACGTAGGAAAAAGAGAGAGGAAGGATATGACTCTATAGTGATATGAAGTTTTATTTGTTTTAGTGTTGTAGTAGACAGTTAAATGTGAGAGGAGGAAGAAAAACTTGATTGATTTTCCTTCAATACGATGGGTGTTTAAATAGCAAATTATATATGTCCTGAGAAGGAAAGAAGAATCTATAGTTTCCTAATTACCAGATATGATCACTCTAAATGATTTCCTAATAATCTTAAGTGATTTACATAATAATATATGCACAATCTTAAGATGTGATAAACAATGAGGATTGCAAGTTGATCATTTGATTTCACGAACATGTGATTATGTTCGCTGAGAAGTTTTCTCGTCTAACTGAATGACAATCAATTTCGTTATGCATAGTTCTCTTATAGAACACCGGAATTGAAGCAATGTGAAGTGCAACTTGATTATCAAACTCAAGTTCCATTTGGCTAATCTATCCGAACTTCGGTTCTTTCAATAATTACTGACTCTATGAGCTCACAAGTCGCTACTACCATAGGCCCTTATTCTTCTTTTGTGATGGATCACGCAACTAAATTTTGTTTCTTACTAATCCAAAATACCAAACTTTCTCCAACCAGAACGCAGTATCCGGAACTAGAGCATCTATGTTATATGGTGATCAAAGTCAAATTGGCATATGTTATATTCATGATGAGAAAAGGCCTAAAATAGTCCCTCATCTTTGAGCTTAGACTTAAATCATCTTTATTCTTTTATACGGACCGTTGACAATCCTCATTGTTTATCAAGTTGGTGCACTTTTAGTCCCTTTTCGAACTGCTGTTATTTTACTAACGGAATGATTAACGGGAAAACAGTTTTTTCTCATCAAACCTATGCTCTCCTCGTTATTTAATATAAAAGACAACCAAAGACCAGAAAAGGGGAGGAAAATTCATTTGGAGTTTTTTGCTAGCGCTAAGAGTTCTTGAGATTTAAAGTAACTCACTACTTTGTTTTGTGATGAAATGTATAAGTTGATCAAATCACTTGTATATTACCCGATTTTGATCAACTTTTAAAGCACCGAGTTTCTAGAGAATGGAGTATCAAGTGTCGATATTGCTTCCAATATGATATAATCAAACACGGAGCTGATATCCTTGTTGCTGCTAAAACCTTTAACATGCATTCTATTTCATCTCTCACCCTCAAGTTTATGTCATCTCAGAAAATACGAAAAAACGTACTTGTAGAAGTTTATTACTATGAATATATCACGTGAGATTTGGGTTTCAATTTAAAATAAAATATCTGGTGAGTTGCTCTCACTGTTAAGAAAGTAACAGATGTTTGAGGAGGGATTAACAGTGCACCAAATTGACAAACAATAAGTTAATGGAATTATTAAAAGGAAATTAAAATAAGGGAGGTAAGCTTAATATTGCAAACCATAATGGCAAGTAATACTAAGCAAAAGTTGAAGAGAAGTTTCTAAAATTTTCCCATCAACTCTCATTAGACTGCTTTCAGTTCCCTTTTGTTGGAACTTGTATGGAATTAAGAAGAAATAAAGTGATCAACGGACAGAAAATTCGAATCAAAGGTTGCAACTTTTCACAACAATTACAACCTTTGGTATGAATGGCTACAACTATTTTATGCTACTCTATATAAAGGATGTTGATCACTTGGTTGGATATACATACAACAAGACAGAACAAACTACAATCAATCAGTTTTTCACAATTAATGATTTAAGATTGTGGCTTCTACTTCTTCTTCTTCAAAACAAGTTTCTGAAGAACACATATAATAAATTCATCAGAAGTGAAGTTCTTGTGCTAGAACTCTCACTTAGATAGTTGTATCCTCTAGACAGACGTCCGTAAAACTGCAGCACAAGTGGGGGCGAATTTTTGTCTTAGGACACTGCATCAAGCAGGCCTCTATCGACACCAAGTTAGTATGTGTTTTCAATTTGCTGAATTCATTGTTGTTGATTTCAAGTTATTTTGAGTTACCATTATATTATTGTGCTCAATTCATTTCATCATTAATGATACTAGATTGACAATAACACCTTTAATGCATAAAGATAAAAACTAAAAATGAGGTCTTGAAGCTACACTTCTGTCAAATTGAGCCAAGGAATGGTTCCATCATATTTGTCGGACAAAAAGACAGGGCAGTTTGTAAATGTCTGCAAACAAATATGTTTCAAAAAAACCCATCCCTAACTCCTACCTAGAATGGTCATCTCAAGTGAAGATATATCAATACGTTCAGTGAAAACTTTACAACCGCAGCATCCGAGTCTGTAAAGCCAACTTGCAATACTTCTGATGCTCTAACATGCATTCTTTCCGTTTTTCCTTGTCAAGAGTTTGCTGCTTTGCGCACTGCTAAACCATATTTTCCAGTTGCCATCAACACAAACTCCAGCTTCAGCACTGTTCAAAACACCTTAACAATAAGTCTTCTGGAATAAGTTAGCAGTGTTCTTCGAATTCACATTGACAAAAGTATGAAAAGGGAGTACAACTAACTGTTCTCCATTCACAGCTCATGAAAAACCAAGGTCATTCAGTTTAAGGTCCACAAGATTGAGATAATTACCTCACTGCCATTAATCAAGCAGCTTCAGTCTCGACCATTACGAAGGCTTGGATGAGACTCTGAGCAGCATTTGTCTGCTCAGGCGTCCCAGATATAATGATCACAGTCTCTGTTGCTCCAGGCTTGGGATCATTTATGGTGACTTTCGCATCAGAAATCTAGAAAATAATTAGCCAAACAAAGAGTCAAAAAGTAATATATTTTCATACAACACAAACAATTTTGTAATAAGATTGGACATAGATTTGGTTGAAACCTGGAAAAAGAGTTTTTGAAGTTGAAGCTGAAAAATGGTATTTGGAAGTTGAAGTTGTGTTTGGACATGCATTTCATTTGGAAAAAAAATTTGGAAGTTGTGTGAGTGGAAAAAGATTTTTCACTTGAAAAACTAACCAAAAAATCAGTCCAATGTATAACCAAACAATGTTTTGAACAAACGGGGCTAAGTATATTGATATACTTCTTTTAAATACAGAAAAAGGTAAAAGAAACTTCAGTAAGCCTCAGATCTTTTCTGATATAGAAATGGAGAAGAACATGTAGAGGAAGACAAGAAGATATCTAGAATAGTTTTAACAACGAAAACAAAAAGTAACTAAGAAAGTAGAAATATGTACACAAAGAGGGCAATAATATTTAGTCAAATATAATACATAAAGAGGGACCAAAAAGAAATAAAAGGCAGAATCCAAAAAAATAAAAGGTATAATGCTAAGTAATTAGGGACAATCACATAGATCATACCTCACATATTTGTCGAAGACATCCCCCGCCTTCTCCATAGATTGCAGGAACGACAGATCGAGGTACAACTACTTCCACAGTAGTGTTTGTGATCACAGCGGGATGACTTCCTCTATATTAATGAAATTCACGTGTAACAGAGACATACATATATCATCAATATATAATAGAAATAGCAGCTCATAAATGAACATTAAAACATCGAGAAGAAAAAGAAAGGAAGATGAAAGAAAGAGTCTGGTCATTATCTAGAAAGTACAGACCCTCCAAAGCCGCCGATACTTCGAGGGCCTCCTGCATAGTCTGGGAAGCCATGATGTCCCCCAATTACACCCACTCCCTGCAATCCAGTTCAGAAAAATAATATTTCTCTGATGTTTGTCATTTTTTGGATCAAAAATTTTAATCCAGCGGAAAGAAGAAGTGCTCTAGGACAATTCTGACGCTCACTTTAAATTACATTATGAAAGCAACAAGCATGTGGTTACAAGTACATTAGGTGGAGCATCCTATATATAAAAATCTACCAACTCCCCTTTTAAAATCCACAAGAAACTAGAATGGTAGAATTAACTGCAACCAAATTCTACCTGAGAACCCCATGGTGCTGAAGATGGCATTCTATCAGAAATATGAGGTGGCATGCCTGGCCTATGGAAATTTTGCATAAAGGGAGGACGATCATCATGTGGATGGAAACCACCATGTGGAGGTAGAACATCAAACTTGTGAAATGGTGGACGAATGTTGGAGAACATGCCTGGAGGTGAAAATTCTCTCCTTCCCATGTGTGAAGGGAATGGAGGTACTTGGTCCAGAAAGCCAGGATTTGAAGGAAATGCTTCACGAAAGTAATGATTCTGCAATCTGGCAGTAATCTGCAGAAGGGCTTCACGAACTTTTTCAACATCTCCATTTATCTGAGCAGCCAAAAAAAAAAAGTAAAAAGCAAGTCGAGAACTAGGAATTAGGTCTGTCCTAAACCAAACAAATGTTGCCATAGACATCACACAAAACCAAAACAGAGAAAATAAAAATAAAAATTAATGTCCAGCTAGCAACAAATCCTCTAAATATGCAGAAGAAAAACTGCCAATTTTTATTCTTGTAAAATAACTCAAATCATAAAAAGCAAAAAGCACCTGAACTACTTCTTCATTTTCTGCCGCACACTTTGGGGTTTGATCCTTGCCTACAATACGGATATAAGCACCAGTTGACTTCCTCATTTCAGCTATTATACCACCACCTTTACCCAAGAGACACCCAATTTGATTGGAGAACACCAAAAGTTTTGCAACCATAACATTGTCCTGGTTCTCAGGTGCAGCCCTAAAAATTCGGGATTGGATGCGAAGGACAGCATCTTGCGGCAAAGATATTCTATCATCTGGGTGCTGCATAAATAGAACGACCTTACCCTTTTATTTTACAAAATGGTTAGGTTATAGAACAACAAAGAAGCATAATTAAGAAGAGGAAAGAAGAAAGAGTATCAGTTTTACCAAAAAAGGAGGAACCCCCCCCCCCCCCCAAAGCTGCCAACTAAGGGCAAACCAGGAAAAAGAAAGCAAATAGATCAAAGATTCAAATCGTACCGCTGGACCAGAGATGACAATAACTCGATCTTCAGCTTCACCTGCACCTTCCAGAACTTTGATTTGACACCCAGTCTCATGCTGAAGTGCTTTGATTATACTCCCACCCTTTCCAATTATACCTCCAACTTTTTCGTCTGGACAAAGTAATCTGAAAGTCAAGGCATCGGGAATAGGATTCATTCGGCCAGGTATACCAACTTCCCCATCTCGAAATCCAACAGAGGATGGCGGCCCCTGCCCATGGTAAGGGCGTGTTGACAGTGGACGCGATTCCCGGTTAGACAGAGGACGGCCAGGAGACTGAGAACATGGACCACCAGTATCAGCAGAGAGAAAATCCTGATCCCAAGAGGAACTCACAAGTAATTGTCGGGCAACGATTTCAAGAGCTTTTTTAACTGCATCACGCTCCCCAGAAATCTGCAACATAACAATTAGGAGTGTCTCCAGAATTGAGGTTAATATGACAAGATTTGGCAGGCTAACAGAGTACTGCAGAAAGCAACAGATAATATTTACAATGATCAACTCTGTGAAACGTGAGTCAGGAAATGAGATGGTGATGAAGCAGTATTCAACATGAACTCAACAAGTAAGAAGAATACACCAACTTTCTCAGATTGAACTGTATAGATACAGGGGCCATTCTCTGACACCAAAGTCAAATCAGAGCACCTCCTAAAGTAGAAACTAATATTATACCAATAATAAGCCACAGACCTTTCAAAACATCGTGACACGCACACACACAAAGCAGGGCAGAATTATGAATACAACTCAGCAAGATAGATGATCACATTGATGACAGTTAATGCCTAAGCTGAGAGAATCATTTTGACTAATACTTGCGCAGAATGAATGAATATAAATATCAACAAATATACCTGAACCAATTCATCAGATGAAGTCGCACATGAAGGTCGTTTGTCCCTGGGAAGAATCCGTATCTGTGCCCCACTTTCAGAAGACATTTGTTTTATCACACTACCACCTTTTCCTAGCAAACAGCCCACTTGACTGGAGAGTATAAGCAAATTTATAATTAATGAGGAAGAATTATTACCCTCTTCATCTCCTCCATCCATTCCTACTCCACCTTCAACCATCCTATCAAATACCAAGAATAGAGCTTTCTGAATAGATTCATTTTCCTTCTCAGTTTTGGAATTTTCTGCCGGAAGAGACACCTTATTCTCATCCTTATCACCATTTTCATCATTGCAACTGTCTTTCTCCTTAGTTTCACTCCCCTCAACTTCAGCCTGGAGCTGTTCGGTTCCCGCTTCATCTTCTTTTCCTGAACCTACAATAACTATCACCCTCTCATCACAACCAACAATACTATCCTCAACTCGAACCTCTGCACCAGTTTCCTCTCGTATCCGAGAAATGATGCTACTATCCTCTCCCATAAGGAAATCTATTTTTGAAGCAGGACATAATATGCGAACTTTCGCAGGTGATCTCTGGGAACTAAAAGATGATTTCTGCCACTTCCCTCGGCCATTTGTTTCTGCAGGGCTCTGATCATGTGGTCGTTTAGCAGGTGTCAACTTCATTGACATATCTGCATTTTTTTGTAACAGACGCTAATTTCAGGAAAGAATGATAAGACTATAGAGGATGTATATGAGCAAGGTTTGCAAAAGAAATTATTTTGGGGAAAATGTAAGTTTTTTTTTAACATTGCCAACTAGCAGACCCAATTCGATAAGGCCTGAAACCATGAATGCAATTATAATCAATCAAACTCCATAGAGCCACATTGGTATTCATTTCCAAACACCGTACACAATATTCTCTTATATGATCACTAAGACACGTTTATCAATGAGTAATACCTGAATCAGAGAAAATAAATGTGCCAAGTGCAAACCCTTGCCGCGAGCAACACCGCATATTTCAGTCTGAGCATTTGGCATTCAAATTATCCTCCACCAACATAGGCAGTAAATTTTAATACCTTCTCACCTAAACCCTTAAAAACCTAAGCTAGTGTTCATTTTAGGGCCATTAGGCAATACCTTCTTCTTCTCTCTTCTTTTTTTTCCAGATTATATTTTAGGGCCAACGCACTTCATATGTTTATGTAATAGAAAGCTATGCACTAGACTTGCAAAAGCCCAAAACCCAAGAAAATAAATTTCAGCTGAAGCTTAAAAAAACAAACTTATTAAAAGTTATTCAATACTCTATATTAATCAATATCACGGAATTCCATACCTACGTATTTGCTACTTACAATCTGCACAAATTTGAAGCTTTAATAAAAGTCTCTACTTTATAACTTCAATTTTAACAGGGATAATTTATTCGAAATTTAGCCTGGCCACTCAGTGAAACAAAAAAAGTACGAAATCGAGAAAAAATGAAAGACTGAAGTAGAGTTGAGAGATTCAGCATTTTTACCAATTATTTCGTCGGAGATAAAGCCGGACCGGAGTAGGGTTTGCCGGTGACGTTGTAACGGTGAAGATAAACCTAGGTATCCGCGGAGGTCAGGGAGAGTGGTGCTATTTCAGAACTGGGGTTTTCGCTTTTGTAGTTAGTATGTACTTACATAGATTTTTACGAATTAAATTCGCGTGCATTTGATTCAAGTCTATTTTTTTCTTATAATATGCTCTTTTGCATTTTATATGAAGAAAAAAAAAAAGAGGTGTCAAGTGTCAACAAAGAATAAGAACTAAAACTAAACTAAATTCGAAAAAAGAAAAACAAGCTAAATAGAGCTAAATTGCTAGTAAAACAATGTGAACTTTGATTTAATTGTATATATTTATGTAAAAAATTACAATTATCTTTCCTTTTGTTTCCTTTCATCATGTTTTTGTAATGGTATTTAGAGAATCAAATTAAATGTCTTTTACGTTGTTTCTCTTTATGTAATTATAAAATATAAGCGAGTTAATAAAAGTTATTTTTTAGGTGTTTGAATCTTGCATTATATGCTGAATAATATGATAAAGAATTTTTTTTTGCATAAAACATGTTATTTGTGAAAATATAAAGAGAGTGTGAGCGCTAATAATGAATGTCAAATTAATCGGAAATATGTTGTCGATGTTGTTGTGCCTGTGTTCAAAAAATCAGGAAAAACAGAAACCAAACGGAAAGACAAAAACCATAAAAAAAAGCGGAAAAATAATACGAAGTAAGAAAATATCCGAGACCACGAATTCACTTTGTGTGTCCTTAAGAAATTTAATCCCCTCACTGTACCCGAGGTTATGGATTACTTCCTCCCAGGATAAAATGGATATACCTGTCGCGGGGAGTAGCGGTACGTCAAACGCCTTCGACTTCGACGAACTCAAAGTTGGCAACGAAACACAAGTAAGACTCGATAGTTTTATTTGTGAAAAAAGAATGCGAGAATTTCGGATGCGAGAAATTTTTGGTTTTGGTATCTTTAAAATGAGGCATTGCCTTAGTTTATATAGCCTTGAAGGTGCCTCTTCGGAATAGGTTGGTATTTGTTCGGAAAGGTTGCCTTCCATTTCTCATTCACACCAACTTGGCTAGTTTTATTCATTAACTAGCTTTAACAATCCCCACATGAATGGGGAATGGCTATATGATGAAAAACATGCATGACAAAAAGCGTGTGATTCGTAAGCAAGGATTAATCGCATCCGGATAAGTAGATTTCTCTTTGAACTTTCCGTAGTGAACATATGTCGGATATACTCGGTCAATCGGTAGATGTGATATCCTTGAACCGTCGAGCTTTGGTGTATACCTAGACAACCACATGTCACACAATTAACCCTTTAACCGTCTTTGGTTCTCATTGTTTTGTTCGTTTCGGACCATGAACACTTTGCACTGGTTCATAAGTGCGTAGAGAATTGGCCTTACATAATTCTCCTTGAAGCGGCTTACACTTCACACTTACATAGGTGATTCCTAAATGTGTCATCCCGTAGATACACTATTTGATATACCCCGTACCAAACTTAGGAACCATTAAAAAGCCGCAATGCTTTATCCTGGTATCGAACATTGTCTCATCACGAGAATGGACCAAAGAGTTATTGTGACAATGTTGAACCGTCATTAATGACTTTGTTTGATCTCTTTGAACCTAGATCTTGGGATCTCCGGTCTTCTAGGTAGAGTTACCGTCACGATGACTTGTCATCGGCCATAGTCCCATTCCCTTGATGATCTTTCAACTACCTCTCTAGTTAGGCTCTGTAGTTAGTAGATCCGACACATTATCTCTTGACTTAACATAGTCAATTGTGATAATTCCACTAGAGAGTAGTTGTCTAACGGTATTATGTCTTCGTCGTATGTGACGAGACTTTCCGTTGTACATAAGGCTCCCGCTCTTCCTATTGCCGCTTGGCTATCGCAATGTATGCATATAGGAGCCAACGGTTTGGGCCAAAATGGAATATCTTCTAAGAAATTCCGGAGCCATTCAAACTTCTTCACCGGCTTTGTCTAAAGCTATGAACTCGATTCCATTGTAGAGCGGGCGATACATGTCCGTTTGGATGACTTCCAAGACATCTTTGCTCCTCCACCTATGGTAAAAACATATCCACTTGTGGATTTAGTTTCGATTGAACCGGTGATCCAATTTGCATCATTTGGATCCTTCAATAACTCTTTGGATACTGTTATAATGCAAAGCAAAGTTTTGAGTATGTTTTAAATACCCCAAAACTCGTTTGATTGCCGACCAATGTTTTTGGTCGGGATTACTAGTGTAGCGACTTAGTTTACTTATAGCACATGCAATATCGGGTCGCGTACGGTTCATGATATACATCAAACTTCCCAACACTCGGCATAATCCAATTGAGAATGACTTTCACCTTTATTCTTTGTAAGAGCAAGGTTCATATCAATTGGCGTCTTTGCAACTTTAAAGTCCAAATACTTGAACTTTTCAAGTACCGTTTCAATATAATGAGATTGAGACAATGCTAGACCTTGAGGAGTCTTATGGATTTTAATTCCCGAATTAAATCGGCAACTCCTAAGTCTTTCATATCAAACTTACTAGCAAGCATGCGCTTAGTAGCATTTATGTTAGCAATGTCGTTACTCATTATCAACATATCATCCACGTACAAACAAACAATGACTACGTGGTTTGGAGTGTTCTTAATGTAGACACATTTATCACACTCATTTATCTTGAATCCATTTGACAAAGCATTGTATGGTCAAATTTTGCATGCCATTGTTTGGGTGCTTGTTTTAGTCCGTAAAGAGACTTAACAAGTCGACACACCTTCTTCTCTTTCCCTGGAACTACAAACCCCTCAAAGGTTGTTCCATGTAAATTTCTTCCTCTAACTCTCCATTTAAGAAGAAATTTGTTTTCACATCCATTTGATGGATTTCAAGACCGTACACGGCGGCTAACGCTACTAACACCCGAATAGATGTAATCCTCGTCACCGGCGAGTATGTATCAAAGTAATCAAGACCTTCTCGTTGTCTAAACCCTTTAACAACTAGTCTTGCCTTATATTTATCAATAGTACCATCAGCTTTCATTTTCTGCTTGAAAATCCATTTGGAACCTAAAGGTTTATTCCCTGGAGGAAGGTCAACCAATTCCCAAGTATGGTTGTTTAAGATGGATTCTATCTCACTATTGATTGCCTCTTTCCAAAATTGAGCTTCCGATGAAGACATAGCTTCGTTGAAGGTTCGAGGCTCATTCTCCAACAAAAATGTTAGAAATTCTGGTCCAAATGAAGTAGACGTCCTTTGACGTTTTTTGCGTCTCGGTTTTTCCTCATCGGGAATATTTTCCTTTGTTTCTTCCCGAGGTCGTTTAGATTCTTTGCTAGACGACTCACATTCCTTTTTATACGGATATATGGTTTCAAAGAAGTCGGCATTATCCGATTCAATTACCGTATTTACCGAATGTCGGGATTTTTCGATTTGTGAACCGAGAAATCGATATGCCTTACTATTTGTGGCATATCCTATGAAAACACAATCAATGGTTTTAGGTCCTATTTTTACCTTTTTGGGTTTAGGAATTTGCACCTTGGCCAAACACCCCCACACTTTGAAGTATCCCAAATTGGGCTTCCTTCCTTTCCACTTTTCGTATGGAATAGATTTTGTTTTGCTATGGGGCACTCGATTGAGTATTCAAACTAGTTTGTTAGAATGGCTTCCCCCACAAGTTCCGGGGTAAACAGAACTTATTAACGTGGCATTCATCATTTCTTTCGGGGTTCTATTTTTCCTTTCCGCAATTCCGTTTGATTGTGGCGAGTAAAGGCGAGTTGTTTGATGAATAATGCCATATTCCAAACATATTTGTTCAAAAGGAGATTCATATTCACCGCCCCTATCACTCCTTATCATTTTAATCTTTTTGTTAAGTTGAGTCTCAACTTCACTTTTGTATTGCCCGAATGCTTCAATTGCTTCATCTTTACTATTAAGTAAACAAACGTAGCAATACCGCATACTATCGTCAATAAAAGTTATAAAATACTTCTTCCCACCACGAGATGGGATTGACTTCATGTCACAAATATCGTATGGATTAAGTCTAAAGGACTTGAATTCCTTTCAACTGACTTATAAGGATGTTTAACATACTTAGACTCAACACATATTTGACATTTTGATTGATTGCATTCAAACTTAGGCAATACTTCCAAACTAATCATTTTTCGCAAGGTTCTATAATTGACATGTCCTAAACGTGAATGCCATAAATTATCGAATCGAATCGTTTTGACAACAACAATTATAATACACAACGGTGAAGATTTTATTTCTTCAAACCGAATCAAGGTTACACAAACAGATTTAAAATACTTGAAACGAAATGCAGTAAATTGTATGTTGTATACTTGATGAAGTTTTTATATCTTCAAATCAAGTACCCAAATGAGTAGAAAGTTATGAAAACTTTAATCTCAACCGAAGTAGAAAATCCGAAGATTTTAGTCTCCAAACAACATATAAGTTCGTTACACCGAAACAACAAACACCTTTTTTTTTTTTTTTTTTTTTTCCAGTAAATTGTATGTTGTATACTTGATGAAGTTTTTATATCTTCAAATCAAGTACCTAAAGGAGTAGAAAGTTATGGAAACTTTAATCTCAACCGGAGTAGAAAATCTGAAGATTTTAGTCTCCAAACAACATACAAGTTCGTTACACCGAAACAACAAACACCTTTTTTTTTTTTTTTTTTTCCCAGTAAATTGTATGTTGTATACTTGATGAAGTTTTTATATCTTCAAATCAAGTACCCAAAGGAGTAGAAAGTTATGAAAACTTTAATCTCAACCGGAGTAGAAAATCCGAAGATTTTAGTCTCCAAACAACATACACTTTTTTCTTTTTTTTTTCCCGACAACGTTCTGTAATTGTTAAACAAGAACAAATGAACACAGAAATAATGATTAAATTCCTTAAGCTTGTTGTTGTGCATGTGCTCAAAAAATCAGGAAAAACAGAAACCAAACGGAAAGACAAAAACCAGAAAAAACAGAAACTGAAAAAATAATACAGAAGTAAGAAAATATCCGAGACCACGAATTCACCTTTGTGTGTCCTTAAGGAATTTAATCCCCTCTTGTACCCGAGGTTATGGATTACTTCCTCCCGGGATAAAACGGATATATACGTCGCGGGGAGTAGCGGTACGTCAAACGCCTTCGACTTCGACGAACTCAAAGTTGGCAACGAAACACAGTAAGACTCGATAGTTTTATTTGTGAAAAAAGAATGCAGAATTTCAGATGCAGAAATTTTTGGTTTTGGTATCTTTAAAATGAGGCATTGCCTTAGTTTATATAGCCTTGAAGGTGCCTCTTCGGAATAGGTTGGTGACTGTTCGGAAAGGTTGCCTTCCATTTCTCATTCACACCAACTTGGCTAGTTTTATTCATTAACTAGCTTTAACAGTCGATACTTGATATACTAACTGCTTGAAAATATGGATGAACAAATTGCTTAACTTAATAAACCTAATATATATTCAATATAATATGATTATTCATATCTCTTGTTACTTTATTATGCTGTCCTTCGTTTTATGCGCTTACTTTCTTGTTATTATACTATATCTCAGGTTATTACTGTCACAATCTTGTGATATATTACAAATTACACTATCTCAATCAGTTAAGATTATTTGCACTATAGTTATCCACAGCAGTTTGATGCCGCCTACATTAATTTGTTAATGATACCACATTTCATGTTGCGTGTATATCTATATAGGTTTGACATTAAATTTGTCAGTTACAAATATCACAATATGTGTACGCTTGTCACGACAATCAACAGATAGTCATCAAAATGCTCCCACCAACTAGGCAACATTTCTAACAATAACATACCCAATGAAATCTCACAACGTGGGATCTGGGAAGGATAGAGTGTACGCAGACCTTACCTCTACTTTGGTAGGTAGAGCGGCTGTTTCCGAGAGACACTCGCCTCAAGACAAAGCACAAGCACAAGCAAAATAAGACAAACAAAGCTATTAAGTCATGATGGCGAATTCTGAAAAAGAAGCAATAACTAATGCAGGTAAATAAGACAAACAAAATACACATAGCAGCATACATCAAACGACAGGGGACTATAAAGCAATAATGTGTTTACTAGTATGATAGGCTAAATGGGACTACAATAATAACACTACAACTATCAGTTTGTAAGCGTATGTAGGACTACGTTGAACTACCTACAACACTTTTACCCTAATCTGTGTCCTCCATAACCCCTATCTAAGGTCATGTCCTCAGTGGGTTGCACCTGCGTCATATCCCGTCTAATCACATCTCCCTAATACTTCTTCGGCCTACCTCTACCACTCATGTACCCGTCCATAGCCAACATCTCACACCTCCGCACTGGGGCATTTGTGTCTCTCCGTCCGAACCACCCCAACCTCGCTTTCCGCATCTTATCCTCCACTGAGGCCACTCCCATTCAGTCCCTCATATCATCATTTCTAATTTTATCCCTCCTTGTATGCCCACGAATCTATCTTAGCATCCTCATCTCCGCAACTTTCATCTTTTGGGTGCTAAATCTTGACCGGCCAACACTCCGCCCCAAAAATATATATACTTTAACTCGTATAACCTCTTCTTAGTTTTTCTTTCTTTTATCTCATAAGTAACAACTTCTCATATTCTTATGGAAAAATAATTACTCCCTCCGTCTCAATTAATGTGATATAATTTGCCTAGGCACGGAGTATAAGAAAGAAAGGAAGACTTTTGAAATTTGTAGTCTAAAATAAGTCATAGATATTTGTGTGGCTGTAAATCATTTCATTAAGGGTAAAAGGAAAATTTTCAAGTTAAATTATTTTTAATTATAGAAATGTATCATTCTTTTTTAGACAGACTAAAAAAGGAAAGTATATCACACAAACTGGGACAAAGGGAGTATATAACAATAAATTAAACATATTAAACATGTCATACTCAGTAAAAATTAAATAAAAACATTTAGTTAATATCTGAAGTAGCCCGCTAAACATTAGATTTATAAGCACACGTTCTAAATAAAACAAGCTTGTAGTTGAGACATTCTTTATAGTGTTTAAATAATTGAATTATTAAATCATATACAATCAATTGAAAAATGTGTTGTGTATCAAAACGGGTTAAGGATCAATTCTCTATCTACCTTAACTTTTAGTTGAATTAAAATAAACTCCACTTGATCTAATATTGGCAGTTATTTAACAATTTTGATAAAAGAACCATCAATTAGAGTAATTCATATATTAAGATTCACATCTCAATCAAATAATCTCATATAATCACCGTCCATCTCGAATCAAAATGCATTTCAATCCTAAAACTCAAATTTAGTGCAAGAATTACAAGTTCTTTGATTAATTCTTTGACTAGTTTAACAAATCGTTGATATTGGTTAAGAGCTCGTTCAAAGCTTCTCAATGTATGTTTTCATTGTTGCGAGTTATTATCACATATTCTTTAAAAAAAAAAAAAATAGGGTTTAATTTTCTTACTCAAAGCGGAGAAAACATAAAGACCTAATATTTTAAAAATTAGAAGGTTTACTATGATGTGGTGATACGTCCAAATTACACCATTTAAATAGGTATAAAGCGGTTGTTGTTTAAATATAGAACTCAAACGAGGTTGGGGTCGAATTTTTGAATCCCACAGAGAATACAAGAAAAAAAATCTACTTATTAAGTGTAATGCTCGACTATTAGTCTTAATTTATGGAAAAGGGGGGAAATAATTATTTGATTGTTTGTAATCGTAATACTAATTAAAATGATTTAAGTATTGATTTATAAATATAATTAAAATGACTAGGGTTGTGGTGCAAAATAGAAAGTAATGCGATTGGTTCGCTATAATTGATTCACTTATATGTCGAATGTTCTAAATAGTGGTTTCTTTTAAGTTCACTGAATTTTCCAATCAAATTGGTGAATTTCATTACTAAGCTTTTCCAACTCTTAGAATGTGAAAATATGAATAACCATTTTAATTTCAAGTTGATTATTCTATTCCTAACTCAAGTCATTAGATGAGATTTAAAGCCCTAAGTCCTTGCTAACTATCATTTTTCTAACATTTTTTTGAGGCATAAAGATAGTTATATTATATTAACAAAAACTACGGAGGAACCGTACTATTACAAAACGTTGTGTCACTATTGACACTTAGATTACCCATACTAGCAAGCAGATTGCATATATCTGCTTTAACAGTTTTACTACAAACAGTAAGACCCTGCTGGTCTGCATTAAGTTGTTTACATAAAAACATAGGCATCCTAACATACTTCTTAATATTACTAAACTTGGACTGAGTAAGAGCTTCCTTTGCCAACAAGTGAGCTGCTGCATTTCCTAACATTTACTTTCTTTTTCTAGCAAAATAAAGATCTTTAGGCAAATTTAAAGTTGGTCACCATTAAAAGATATTGAAGATTAAAAAGTAGCTAGAAAACATTGACAACATATAAATAAAGCTTAAATTAAATATCAAGACTCAATCACATAACTAACACATTTTGGTTTCACAACTCTAGCTAAGAAGATTAGCCACTCATATTCATAAATGTAAAAGCATTAAATATAATAGCTTTCATGAAAACTTCTTAAAAGCTTCAATGAGTACTAACTTTTTGTTGGGATCGAGAGAAATCAGAGCGACATGCGAAAACTAATAATTGAAAATCTTGAACAACGATAAATTAAACGACACAAAAACTATACTAAAAGAAGCATTATATATTGTTGGAAATTTGCCTTTGGCGGGAGTTGCGACCGACCAACTTTAACGGCTTAAACACTAGTGTTACGTATGTTGGAGAATTCGGTTCTTCACACATGCATGATCTACTAAGTACATAGATAACCGTAGGGCCAAGAATCGTCAAATTTCATTAAGAAATGAAAGAGATATTGGTCCACGAAGTGAGGTGTTTGAAGCATGGAAAGTGTGGTATTGAGTTCAATTCTCCCACATCGGTAGAGGAAGAAAGAATTGTTGTGTATATAATACTCGAAATTGGTTTGGGGTTTGGGACCCCAAGGGGTATCCCATGTGTTTAAAGGAGGGAGGACCTAGATGTGCTTCGGTTCAAGGAAAGACCACACGCGCGCCGGTCCGGTTCCGGTTCCGGGTCCACGGGTCCACGGGTCGTGGGCCTTCTGATATTATCTTTTTGGGCCAGAGAACTTTGCCAGAAGTGCAGTTTGATCCCAGAAGTTTCAGATGTACAGTTTGGACCGAGAATTCTTTCGGATGTACAGTTTGGTCCCGAAGTTTCAAGATGTACGAGTTTAGTCCCCGAAGTTTCAAGATGTACGGTTTGGTCCTGAAGGTTTTCGAGAAAATCAAAATTTCGACGGTCAAAACAGAAACGCCAAAGCACTCAATTCGGCCATTTATTTTGGCTGAATTACTCCTCTATAATGGCCAATTCCGTTGGTCTTTTCACCATTTCATTTGGTGGCTTTACTACCTCCATAATGGCCATTATTTGGCCAATAATGGCTGTTATGGAGAGCGAGCTAAACAGCCCTCCCTCACCTATATAAACACCCCTACACCATTGTTGAGAGACACGAGAAAATATACTAGCTATATACACGAAAATACACAAGCAAAACAGTTTCTTCCTACACCTTCCTTGCATCATTTCTTGCTCAATATTCTTCAAGGTAGCATTTGAGTTTCCTTTGCTCAAGTGCTCCATTGCTGTTTTATCTTGGGAGACAAATTGTCCAGGACGTATAAAGGATACATACGGGGCAATATTGTCTTAAGGACGAGTGACACACTCGACTCGGCAAAAAAAAACGAGAAAAACAGTTTTTCATTTTCATCTTTGTAATTTCCAGTTTTCTAGTTGAATTGTAATTTCAATTCTTACATTAGCAGTTGTTTGTAATTTCCGTTTCCTGCAACTTTTGTAATAACCAACAACTTAAGACAATATTTGCTTCTTGAAACTGCTATAACATGGCTGGAAATATGTCCGATGTTGTTGCTACTGCTGCTGCCTCTCGAGGCAATGTTGCTGCCTTCCCTACCAATGCTGCTACTGCTCAAGGTAGTAACACCGCCGCCTTTCTTCTTTGCTGCTGCTTCGCTGCCACTCGCTCAAGGCGATAACACCGCATTGCCTTCCGGCCACTCGGAGCTCCACCCTCTTCTTCACACCACCATGATCGCCCTGAAAAATTCATGGGATCGAATTCAAAAGATGGCGACAAAAGATCTTGTTTTACTTAACGATTATGGGCATGGCCCGGTTCCTTACGGAAGATCCTCCACAAGGCGGAGATGAAATGGACTCTTCGCCCAATGAAACGGGTGAAGGGGGCCTTGGTATCCATGTCATTAATGGCATGAAGATGGTTCGTGATGCATGGAATCATAGCGATTTCATGTGCAAGAACTATATCTTGAACGCTTAGCGAGACCCTCTCTACACGGCCTATTGCACCGTTGGCTTTGCCAAAAGAGCGTGGGAAAAGCGCAAAAGAAGTACAACGCACAAGATGCGGGTACTAAGAAGTTCATCGTTGGGAAATTTCTAAAATTCCAAATGGTGGACGATAAGACGGTGATGTCCCAAGTCCGGGAATTTCGAGATGATTCTACATCACTGGATTTGGAAGGACCGAAACCAAACGAGCGAGTTTTTGGTTGCATCGGCGATTGAGAAGTTACCTCCTTCATGGAATGAGTTTATGAGTTACTTGAAACTCAAGACAAAGGAGATGACCTTTGAAGAGCTTGTTATCAAGCGCAAATCCGGAAGATAATAAGAAGACCTTGCCAAAGGGTAGACAACCTGCGAGGCGAAGGCGAATGCGGCGAGGCCAAAGGGAACTCAAGCAAGAAGCGGAAGTTCCGGAAAGACGGCAAAGCCCCTGCGGCGAGAGATGTTCGAGAGGTAATTGTCATCAACGTGGGAAACCTGGTCATAGGATAAAGGAATGCCATAGCTCAAGGCGAGCAACAACGAGAAAGCCAAGTCAAAAGGCAAGGCTCAAGCAAACGTCGTCAAGGACACGCTCTGGATGACATGATCGAGGAATTCTCTGCGGTGGTGCTAGAAGCCAACTTGGTGGAGAATCCGATGCGGTGGTGGGTGGACACGGGTGCAACAAGACACATCTGTTCCAACAAAGATGCCTTCTCCACGTACACTCCGGTCTCCGACAAGAAGCTGTTCATGGGCAACAACGCTTCCTCGGACGTGCTAGGGGTTGGAAAGGTGGTCTGAAGATGACTTCCGGCAAGGAACTCACTACGAAGGAAGTGATGCACGTCCCGGATATTAGAAGAAATCTAGTTTACGGACCTTTATTGGTTAATGCTTTGGTTTTAGGCTAGTGTTTGAATCAAATAAATTTGTACTCACTAAAAATGGCACATTTGTGGGGAGGGGCTTCGTCTGTGAAGGCCTCTTCAAAGTGAATGCCATGTACGTATTGCGTCAAGGAAATAAAGTTGAGTCTTCTTCTTATTTGCTTGAGTCTTCTAATTTATGGCATCATAGATTAGGACACGTAAACTACAAGTCTATTCAAAGGTGGTAAAGATGGAGTTGTTGCCTTCTATCGACATAAACCCTCAACATAAGTGTGAGGTGTGCGTAGAGGCAAAACTCACCAAGCTTCCTTTTCGATCCGTCGAAAGGAATACCGCTCCTCTAGAACTTATTCACACGAGATATATGTGATTTGAAGTTTGCACAAACTAGAGGGGGAACAAGTACTTTGTGACATTTATAGATGATAGCACAAGGTATTGTTACTTTTACTTGTTGAAAAGTAAGGATGAAGCCTTTGAAGCGTTCCGACGTTACAAAGCGAAGTTGAGAATCAACTTAGCCTACGGATTAAATCCATTCGTAGCGATAGAGGGGAGAATATGTAGCGCCTTTTGAGGAATATTGTGCCCAAGAAGGCATTATTCATCAAACGACGGCTCCATACTCACTCAATCAAACGGTGTGGCGGAACGTAAGAACCGCACATTAAAGGAAATGATGAATGCCTTGCTTATCAATTCGGACTTCCCCAAAACATGTGGGGAGAAGCCGTCCTTACCGCTAATACGATTCGAACAGAGTCCCACATAAGGGTAAGGACAAAACTCCATATGAATCATGGAAAGGAAAGAAACCCACCTACAAGTATTTTAAGGTGTGGGGTTGTCGGCAAAGGTTGAAGTACCTAAGCCAAAGCGAGGTCAAGATTGGGCCTAAGATGTAGATTGCATATTCATCGGATATGCAAATAACGATAGTGCTTATCGCTTCTTAGTGCATAAGTCGGATATTCCGGATATCCACCGGGGTACAATAATGGAATCAAGGAATGCTCTATTCTTTGAAAGTACCTTTCCTAGAAAGGAGAAAGACATAACCTCTCGCAAGCGAAGTTATGCACAAAGCTCTCAAGAACCGGGAGTCCTTGACTGCCGGATCTAAATGGTTCGGATCTAGCGAATCTCGAGGTGGTGAGCATCCGGAATCTAGTGTTCAGATTCTCGAACTTGGAGACTCCGAGATATGGATCTAAGGCGAAGTAAAAGGGCCGGGAAGGATAAATCCTTTGGTCCCGACTTTGTAGCCTATATGGTTAATGATGAACCTAGGACAATTGCTCGGGCGTTGTCAACTCCGAAGCACCGCTGCGGAAAGAAGCTATTGAGAGTGAAATAGGCTCAATTCTCGCATAACCATACGTGGGAGTTGGTTGATCTTCCTCCGGAAATAAACCGTTGGGGTGTAAGTGGATACTCAAACGGAAATACAGAGCGGATGGGTCTATAGACAAGTACAAAGCCGGGTTGGTAGTCAAGGGCTATCGGCAAACAGAAGGCTTTGACTACTTTGATACCTACTCCCCGGTATCCGGATGACATCCATACGGGTATTCATTGCGATCGCGACTTTGCGTGACCTTGAAATACACCAAATGGACGTCAAGACAACCTTCCTAAATGGTGATTTGGAAGAAGAAATATATATGGACCAACCCGAGGGGTACGTGGTTCAAGGACAAGAGAAGAAAGTCGTCGACTTGTCAAATCTCTGTATGGGTGAAACAAGCCCCGAAGCAATGGCACGAAAAATTTGATAGTACTCTACTATCGAAGGGTTTCGCCATTAATGAGTGTGATAAATGTGTCTACATGAAAGGTAACTCGACTCGTTTGTTATGATATGCCGTATGTAGACGACATGTTAATCACGGGAAGCGATCCTAGGGTCATCCTAGAGACTAAGAACATGTTGAAACAATGCTTCGACATGAAGGATATGGGTATCGCGAGATGTCATCTTAGGGATTAAAATCTCTAAGACGTACGACGGGCTAGTCTTATCTCGGTCTCACTACATCGAGGATGTTTTGAGAAAGTTCGAGATGTTAGACAGTTCACCGATAAAGTCACCAATGGATTCAAATCAAAAGCTTGATAAAAATCTTGGTGCACCTATATACCGGGAGCGATATGCGCAGGTGATCGGTAGTTTGATGTATATAACAAAGCGCACCCGACACGATATTGCTTACGCGATCAATAAGTTGGCTAGGTTCACCCGTAATCCAAGTGATAATCACGGAAGGCGTTGAATCGGGTATTACAATACTTGAAATACACGTTAAATTACGGGTTACACTATTCGAGATATCCGAAATTTGTACTAGAGGGGTACGGTGATGCAAGCTGGATATCGATATAGAGAACACCAAGTCCACCGGTGGGTATGTATTTACAATTGGTGGTGGGGGTGTGTCTTGGAAATCCTCTAAGCAAACTTGCATCGCCCGATCCACGATGGAATCGGAGTTTATCGCTTTAGACAAAGCGAGGAGAAGAAGGCGAGTGGCTTCATGACTTCTTAGAGGATGTTCCGTGTTGGAACAAACCCGTACCTTCGGTAATGATCCGCTGCGACGGTCGGTCGGCTCTAGGAAGGGCACGGAATGCTATGTACAACGGCAAGTCTCGTCATATTCGACGGAGGCATAAGACCGTTAGGCAAGCGATCACCACGGGTATAATATCCATTGATTACATTAAATCAAAGGATAATATAGCGAACCCATTGACAAAGGGCTTACCCAAAGATCGGATGACTTGCTGTCAGGGGAATGGGCTTAAAACCCAAAATATAAAGGCGATACGGCGGTAACCCAACCTTACTAGCTGGAGATCCCGGTAATTTGGTTCAATGGGAAAACTAAGTTGTAAAGGTTCGGTTGATCGCTTCGGTGGAAGTATGAGCACTTCGGATAGTGATTTACGAAAAGAAACACCAAATCCAAAGCCGTTCCGCGATAGACTTTAAGTGCTATCTGCGGTGTGGGTAAAGGTTAAGTTTTCAAAACTGTAATGCTCCTCAACGGTTGAGGTTAGGTTTGGGAAACTTTTAATGGTTCCTAACACTTGTGAAGTGGGGTATAGCAGGATACCTTGTAGGAGACCACCTATTTAAGTGCGAGGACGGGCCGCCTCAAAATGAACGCACTTAAGAATCCAAGACGGTGTCCATGGCCAAAACGGACAAAACATTACGAAGAAGAGAGTAAGGGAATTTGTTGTGTTGGTACCATTGACTTGGCTTACACTAAACAACGACGGTTCAAGACATCACGTTCACCGCGCGGTAAGTAAGTCCGATGGTATTCGGCTATGGAAGGTTCAAAGTGAAGCTACCTCTCCTTATGCAACATCGGTCCATTGAAATATTCGGAAATGGAAAAGGCACCATGTGAGTGCGCCAAAATCTCTTTCAAGAGGGGATTGTTGGAAATTTGCCTTTGGCGGGAGTTGCGACCGACCAACTTTAACGGCTTAAACACTAGTGTTACGTATGTTGGAGAATTCGGTTCTTCACACATGCATGATCTACTAAGTACGTAGATAACCGTAGGGCCAAGAATCGTCAAATTTCATTAAGAAATGAAAGAGATATTGGTCCACGAAGTGAGGTGTTTGAAGCATGGAAAGTGTGGTATTGAGTTCAATTCTCCACATCGGTAGAGGAAGAAAGAATTGTTGTGTATATAATACTCGAAATTGGTTTGGGGTTTGGGACCCCAAGGGGTATCCCATGTGTTTAAAGGAGGGAGGACCTAGATGTGCTTCGGTTCAAGGAAAGACCACACGCGCGCCGGTCCGGTTCCGGTTCCGGTTCCGGGTTCCGGGTCCACGGGTCCACGGGTCCACGGGTCCACGGGTCCACGGGTCGTGGGCCTTCTGATATTATCTTTTTGGGCCAGAGAACTTTGCCAGAAGTGCAGTTTGATCCCAGAAGTTTCAGATGTACAGTTTGGACCAGAATTCTTTCGGATGTACGAGTTTGGTCCCGAAGTTTCAAGATGTACGGTTTAGTCCCCGAAGTTTCAAGATGTACGAGTTTGGTCCCCGAAGGTTTTCGAGAAAATCAAAATTTCGACGGTCAAAACAGAAACGCCAAAGCACTCAATTCGGCCATTTATTTTTTGGTGAATTACTCCTCTATAATGGCCAATTCCGTTGGTCTTTTCACCATTTAATTTGGTGGCTTTACTACCTCCATAATGGCCATTATTTGGCCAATAATGGCTGTTATGGAGGAGCGACTAAACAGCCCTCCCTCACCTATATAAACACCCCTACACCATTGTTGAGAGACACAGAAAATATACTAGCTATATACACGAAAATACACAAGCAAAACAGTTTCTTCCTACACCTTCCTTGCATCATTTCTTGCTCAATATTCTTCAAGGTAGCATTTGAGTTTCCTTTGCTCAAGTGCTCCATTCTTTGTTTTATCTTGGGAGACAAATTGTCCGGGACGTATAAAGGATACATACGGGGCAATATTGTCTTAAGGACGAGTGACACACTCGACTCGGCAAAAACGAGAAAAAAACAGTTTTTCATTTTCATCTTTGTAATTTCCAGTTTTCTAGTTGAATTGTAATTTCAATTCTTACATTAGCGATTGTTTGTAATTTCCGTTTCTGCAACTTTTGTAATAACCAACAACTTAAGACAATATTTGCTTACGGCTTGCTATAACATGGTGGAAATATGTCCGATGTTGTTGCTACTGCTGCTCTTGCCTCTCGAGGCAATGTTCTTGCCTTCCCTACCAATCTTTGCTCTTTTGCTCAAGGTAGTAACACCTCCGCCTTTCTTTCGCTGCTTCTGCGCCTCGCTCAAGGCGGTAACACCCGCCTTCATTCTCGGAGCTCCACCCTCTTCTTCACACCACCATGATCGCCCTGAAAAATTCATGGGATCGAATTCAAAAGATGGCGGCAAAAGATCTTGTTTTACTTAACGATTATGGGCATGGCCGGTTCCTTACGGAAGATCCTCCACAAGTGGAGATGAAATGGACTCTTCGCCCAATGAAACGGGTGAAGGGGCCTTGGTATCCATGTCATTAATGACATGAAGATGGTTCGTGACGCATGGAATCATAGCGATTTCATGTGCAAGAACTATATCTTGAAGCTGCTTAGCGAGACCCTCTCTACACGGCCTATTGCACCGTTGGCAACGCCGCCAAAGAGCGTGGGAAAAAGCGCAAAAGAAGTACAACGCACAAGATGCGGGTACTAAGAAGTTCATCGTTGGGAAATTTCTAAAATTCCAAATGGTGGACAAGTAAGACAGTGATGTCCCAAGTCCAAGAATTTCGGATGATTCTACATCACCTGGATTTGGAAGGACCGAAACCAAACGAGCGAGTTTTTGGTTGCATCGGCGATTGAGAAGTTACCTCCTTCATGGAATGAGTTTATGAGTTACTTGAAACTCAAGACAAAGGAGATGACCTTTGAAGAGCTTGTTATCAAGCGCAAATCCGGGAAGATAATAAGAAGACCTTGCCAAAGGGTAGACAACCTGCTTTGAGGCGAAGGCGAATCGGGCGAGGCCAAAGGGAACTCAAGCAAGAAGCGGAAGTTCCGAGAAAGACGGCAAAGCCCCTGCGGCGAGAGATGTTCGAGAGGTAATTGTCATCCTTTGTGGGAAACCTGGTCATAGGATAAAGGAATGCCGCAAGCTCAAGGGCGAGCAACAACGACGAAAGCCAAGTCAAAAGGCAAGGCTCAAGCAAACGTCGTCAAGGACACGCTCCTGGATGACATGATCGAGGAATTCTGCGGTGGTGCTAGAAGCCAACTTGGTGGAGAATCCGATGCGGTGGTGGGTGGACACGGGTGCAACAAGACACATCTGTTCCAACAAAGATGCCTTCTCCACGTACACTCCGGTCTCCGACAAGAAGGTTTGTTCATGGGCAACAACGCTTCCTCGGACGTGCTAGGGGTTGGAAAGGTGGTCACGAAGATGACTTCGGCAAGGAACTCACTCGAAGGAAGTGATGCACGTCCCGGATATTAGAAGAAATCTAGTTTACGGACCTTTATTGGTTAATCTTTGGTTTTAGGCTAGTGTTTGAATCAAATAAATTTGTACTCACTAAAAATGGCACATTTGTGGGGAGGGGCTTCGTCTGTGAAGGCCTCTTCAAAGTGAATGCCATGTACGTATTGCGTCAAGGAAATAAAGTTGAGTCTTCTTCTTATTTGCTTGAGTCTTCTAATTTATGGCATCATAGATTAGGACACGTAAACTACAAGTCTATTCAAAGGTGGTAAAGATGGAGTTGTTGCCTTCTATCGACATAAACCCTCAACATAAGTGTGAGGTGTGCGTAGAGGCAAAACTCACCAAGCTTCCTTTTCGATCCGTCGAAAGGAATACCGCTCCTCTAGAACTTATTCACACGGATATATGTGATTTGAAGTTTGCACAAACTAGAGGGGGAACAAGTACTTTGTGACATTTATAGATGATAGCACAAGGTATTGTTACTTTTACTTGTTGAAAAGTAAGGATGAAGCCTTTGAAGCGTTCCGACGTTACAAAGCGAAGTTGAGAATCAACTTAGCCTACGGATTAAATCCATTCGTAGCGATAGAGGGGAGAATATGTAGCGCCTTTTGAGGAATATTGTGCCCAAGAAGGCATTATTCATCAAACGACGGCTCCATACTCACCTCAATCAAACGGTGTGGCGGAACGTAAGAACCGCACATTAAAGGAAATGATGAATGCCTTGCTTATCAATTCGGACTTCCCCAAAACATGTGGGGAGAAGCGTCCTTACCGCTAATACGATTACGAACGAGTCCCACATAAGGGTAAGGACAAAACTCCATATGAATCATGGAAAGGAAAGAAACCCACCTACAAGTATTTTAAGGTGTGGGGTTGTACGGCAAAGGTTGAAGTACCTAAGCCAAAGCGAGGTCAAGATTGGGCCTAAGATCGTAGATTGCATATTCATCGGATATGCAAATAACGATAGTGCTTATCGCTTCTTAGTGCATAAGTCGGATATTCCAGATATCCACCAGGGTACAATAATGGAATCAAGGAATGCTCTATTCTTTGAAAGTACCTTTCCTAGAAAGGAGAAAGACATAACCTCTCGCAAGCGAAGTTATGCACAAAGCTCTCAAGAACCGGGAGTCCTTGAGTTGCCGGATCTAAATGGTTCGGATCTAGCGAATCTCGAGGTGGGTGAGCATCCGGAATCTAGTGTTCCAGATTCTCGAACTTGGAGACTCCGAGATATGGATCTAAGGCGAAGTAAAAGGGCCGGGAAGGATAAATCCTTTGGTCCGACTTTGTAGCCTATATGGTTAATGATGAACCTAGGACAATTGCTCGGGCGTTGTCAACTCCGGAAGCACCGCTGCGGAAAGAAGCTATTGAGAGTGAAATAGGCTCGGTCGCATAACCATACGTGGGAGTTGGTTGATCTTCCTCGGGAAATAAACCGTTGGGGTGTAAGTGGATACTCAAACGGAAATACAAAGCGAGATGGGTCTATAGACAAGTACAAAGCCGGGTTGGTAGTCAAGGGCTATCGGCAAACGAGAAGGCTTTGACTACTTTGATACCTACTCCCCGGTATCCGGATGACATCCATACGGGTATTCATTGCGATCGCGGCTTTGCGTGACCTTGAAATACACCAAATGGACGTCAAGACAACCTTCCTAAATGGTGATTTGGAAGAAGAAATATATATGGACCAACCGAGGGGTACGTGGTTCAAGGACAAGAGAAGAAAGTCGTCGACTTGTCAAATCTCTGTATGGGGTGAAACAAGCCCGAAGCAATGGCACGAAAAATTTGATAGTACTCTACTATCGAAGGGTTTCGCCATTAATGAGTGTGATAAATGTGTCTACATGAAAGGTAACTCGACTCGTTTGTTATGATATGCACGTATGTAGACGACATGTTAATCACGGGAAGCGATCCTAGGGTCATCCTAGAGACTAAGAACATGTTGAAACAATGCTTCGACATGAAGGATATGGGTATCGCAGATGTCATCTTAGGGATTAAAATCTCTAAGACGTCTGACGGGCTAGTCTTATCTCAGTCTCACTACATCGAGGATGTTTTGAGAAAGTTCGAGATGTTAGACAGTTCACCGATAAAGTCACCAATGGATTCAAATCAAAAGCTTGATAAAAATCTTGGTGCACCTATATACCGGGAGCGATATGCGCGAGTGATCGGTAGTTTGATGTATATAACAAAGCGCACCCGACACGATATTGCTTACGCGATCAATAAGTTGGCTAGGTTCACCCGTAATCCAAGTGATAATCACTTTGGAAGGCGTTGAATCGGGTATTACAATACTTGAAATACACGTTAAATTACGGGTTACACTATTCGAGATATCCATTTGTACTAGAGGGGTACGGTGATGCAAAGCTGGATATCGATATAGAGAACACCAAGTCCACCGGTGGGTATGTATTTACAATTGGTGGTGGAAATTTGTGTCTTGGAAATCCTCTAAGCAAACTTGCATCGCCCGATCCACAATGGAATCGGAGTTTATCGCTTTAGACAAAGGAGGAGAAGAAGTGAGTGGCTTCATGACTTCTTAGAGGATGTTCCGTGTTGGAACAAACCCGTACCTTCGGTAATGATCCCGCTGCGACGGTCGGTCGGCTCTAGGAAGGGCACGGAATGCTATGTACAACGGCAAGTCTCGTCATATTCGACGGAGGCATAAGACCGTTAGGCAAGCGATCACCACGGGTATAATATCCATTGATTACATTAAATCAAAGGATAATATAGCAGAACCCATTGACAAAGGGCTTACCCAAAGATCGAGATGACTTGCTGTCAGGGGAATGGGCTTAAAACCCAAAATATAAAGCGATACGGCGGTAACCCAACCTTACTAGCTGGAGATCCCGGTAATTTGGTTCAATGGGAAAACTAAGTTGTAAAGGTTCGGTTGATCGCTTCGGTGGAAGTATGAGCACTTCGGATAGTGATTTACGAAAAGAAACACCAAATCCAAAGCCGTTCCGCGATAGACTTTAAGTGCTATCTGCGGTGTGGGTAAAGGTTAAGTTTTCAAAACTGTAATGCTCCTCAACGAGTTGAGGTTAGGTTTGGGAAACTTTTAATGGTTCCTAACACTTGTGAAGTGGGGTATAGCAGGATACCTTGTAGGAGACCACCTATTTAAGTGCGAGGACGGGCCGCCTCAAAATGAACGCACTTAAGAATCCAAGACGGTGTCCATGGCCAAAACGGACAAAACATTACGAAGAAGAGAGTAAGGGAATTTGTTGTGTTGGTACCATTGACTTGGCTTACACTAAACAACGACGGTTCAAGACATCACGTTCACCGCGCGATAAGTAAGTCCGATGGTATTCGGCTATGGAAGGTTCAAAGCGAAGCTACCTCTCCTTATGCAACATCGGTCCATTTGAAATATTCTTGGAAATGGAAAAGGCACCATGTGAGTGCGCCAAAATCTCTTTCAAGAGGGGATTGTTGGAAATTTGCCTTTGGCGGGAGTTGCGACCGACCAACTTTAACGGCTTAAACACTAGTGTTACGTATGTTGGAGAATTCGGTTCTTCACACATGCATGATCTACTAAGTACGTAGATAACCGTAGGGCCAAGAATCGTCAAATTTCATTAAGAAATGAAAGAGATATTGGTCCACGAAGTGAGGTGTTTGAAGCATGGAAAGTGTGGTATTGAGTTCAATTCTCCACATCGGTAGAGGAAGAAAGAATTGTTGTGTATATAATACTCGAAATTGGTTTGGGGTTTGGGACCCCAAGGGGTATCCCATGTGTTTAAAGGAGGGAGGACCTAGATGTGCTTCGGTTCAAGGAAAGACCACACGCGCGCCGGTCCGGTTCCGGTTCCGGTTCCGGGTTCCGGGTCCACGGGTCCACGGGTCCACGGGTCCACGGGTCCACGGGTCGTGGGCCTTCTGATATTATCTTTTTGGGCCAGAGAACTTTGCCAGAAGTGCAGTTTGATCCCAGAAGTTTCGGATGTACGATTTGGACCGAGAATTCTTTCGGATGTACGGTTTGGTCCCGAAGTTTCAAGATGTACGGTTTAGTCCTGACGAAGTTTCAAGATGTACGAGTTTGGTCCCCGAAGGTTTTCGAGAAAATCAAAATTTCGACGGTCAAAACAGAAACGCCAAAGCACTCAATTCGGCCATTTATTTTGGGTGAATTACTCCTCCTATAATGGCCAATTCCGTTGGTCTTTTCACCATTTAATTTGGTGGCTTTACTACCTCCATAATGGCCATTATTTGGCCAATAATGGCTGTTATGGAGCGCAGCTAAACAGCCCTCCCTCACCTATATAAACACCCCTACACCATTGTTGAGAGACACGAGAAAATATACTAGCTATATACACGAAAATACACAAGCAAAACAGTTTCTTCCTACACCTTCCTTGCATCATTTCTTGCTCAATATTCTTCAAGGTAGCATTTGAGTTTCCTTTGCTCAAGTGCTCCATTCTTTGTTTTATCTTGGGAGACAAATTGTCCGGGACGTATAAAGGATACATACGGGGCAATATTGTCTTAAGGACGACAGTGACACACTCGACTCCAAAAACAGAAAAACAGTTTTTCATTTTCATCTTTGTAATTTCCAGTTTTCTAGTTGAATTGTAATTTCAATTCTTACATTAGCTTGATTGTTTGTAATTTCCGTTTCCTGCAACTTTTGTAATAACCAACAACTTAAGACAATATTTGCTTACTGAAACTGCTATAACATGGCTGGAAATATGTCCGATGTTGTTGCTACTGCTGCTGCCTCTCGAGGCAATGTTGCTGCCTTCCCTACCAATGCTGCTACTGCTCAAGGTAGTAACACCTCCGCCTTTCTTTGCCGTGCTGCTTCTTGCCTGCTTGCTCAAGGCAAGAACACCGCATTGCCTTCCGCCATCGGAGCTCCACCCTCTTCTTCACACCACCATGATCGCCCTGAAAAATTCATGGGATCGAGAATTCAAAAGATGGCAAAGCAAAAGATCTTTGTTTTACTTAACAGTTATGGGCATGGCCCGGTTCCTTACGGAAGATCCTCCACAAGCTGGAGATGAAATGGACTCTTCGCCCAATGAAACGGGTGAAGGGGGCCTTGGTATCCATGTCATTAATGACATGAAGATGGTTCGTGACGCATGGAATCATAGCGATTTCATGTGCAAGAACTATATACTGAACTGCTTAGCAGACCCTCTCTACACGGCCTATTGCACCGTTGGCACTGCCAAAGAGCTGTGGGAAAAACTGCAAAAGAAGTACAACGCACAAGATGCGGGTACTAAGAAGTTCATCGTTGGGAAATTTCTAAAATTCCAAATGGTGGACAGTAAGACAGTGATGTCCCAAGTCCAAGAATTTCAGATGATTCTACATCACCTGGATTTGGAAGGACTGAAACCAAACGAGCAGTTTTTGGTTGCATCGCTGATTGAGAAGTTACCTCCTTCATGGAATGAGTTTATGAGTTACTTGAAACTCAAGACAAAGGAGATGACCTTTGAAGAGCTTGTTATCAAAGCGCAAATCCGGGGAAGATAATAAGAAGACCTTGCCAAAGGGTAGACAACCCGCGAGGCGAAGGCGAATCGGGCGAGGCCAAAGGGAACTCAAGCAAGAAGCGGAAGTTCCGAGAAAGACGGCAAAGCCCCTGCGGCGAGAGATGTTCGAGAGGTAATTGTCATCTTGTGGGAAACCTGGTCATAGGATAAAGGAATGCCGCAAGCTCAAGAGGCGAGCAACAACGAGAAAGCCAAGTCAAAAGGCAAGGCTCAAGCAAACGTCGTCAAGGACACGCTCTGGATGACATGATCGAGGAATTCTCTGCGGTGGTGCTAGAAGCCAACTTGGTGGAGAATCCGATGCGGTGGTGGGTGGACACGGGTGCAACAAGACACATCTGTTCCAACAAAGATGCCTTCTCCACGTACACTCCGGTCTCCGACAAGAAAGCTGTTCATGGGCAACAACGCTTCCTCGGACGTGCTAGGGGTTGGAAAGGTGGTCCGAAGATGACTTCCGGCAAGGAACTCACTCGAAGGAAGTGATGCACGTCCCGAGATATTAGAAGAAATCTA
Source organism: Anisodus tanguticus (assembly GCA_034509755.1). Lineage (NCBI taxonomy): Eukaryota > Viridiplantae > Streptophyta > Magnoliopsida > Solanales > Solanaceae > Anisodus > Anisodus tanguticus. The sequence goes on along the minus strand of CM067553.1, from coordinate 7,790,167 downwards.
GTTTACGGACCTTTATTGGTTAATCTTTGGTTTTAGGCTAGTGTTTGAATCAAATAAATTTGTACTCACTAAAAATGGCACATTTGTGGGGAGGGGCTTCGTCTGTGAAGGCCTCTTCAAAGTGAATGCCATGTACGTATTGCGTCAAGGAAATAAAGTTGAGTCTTCTTCTTATTTGCTTGAGTCTTCTAATTTATGGCATCATAGATTAGGACACGTAAACTACAAGTCTATTCAAAGGTTGGTAAAGATGGAGTTGTTGCCTTCTATCGACATAAACCCTCAACATAAGTGTGAGGTGTGCGTAGAGGCAAAACTCACCAAGCTTCCTTTTCGATCCGTCGAAAGGAATACCGCTCCTCTAGAACTTATTCACACGAGATATATGTGATTTGAAGTTTGCACAAACTAGAGGGGGAACAAGTACTTTGTGACATTTATAGATGATAGCACAAGGTATTGTTACTTTTACTTGTTGAAAAGTAAGGATGAAGCCTTTGAAGCGTTCCGACGTTACAAAGCAGAAGTTGAGAATCAACTTAGCCTACGGATTAAATCCATTCGTAGCGATAGAGGGGAGAATATGTAGCGCCTTTTGAGGAATATTGTGCCCAAGAAGGCATTATTCATCAAACGACGGCTCCATACTCACCTCAATCAAACGGTGTGGCGGAACGTAAGAACCGCACATTAAAGGAAATGATGAATGCCTTGCTTATCAATTCCGGACTTCCCCAAAACATGTGGGGAGAAGCCGTCCTTACCGCTAATACGATTACGAACGAGTCCCACATAAGGGTAAGGACAAAACTCCATATGAATCATGGAAAGGAAAGAAACCCACCTACAAGTATTTTAAGGTGTGGGGTTGTACGGCAAAGGTTGAAGTACCTAAGCCAAAGCGAGTCAAGATTGGGCCTAAGGCGTAGATTGCATATTCATCGGATATGCAAATAACGATAGTGCTTATCGCTTCTTAGTGCATAAGTCGGATATTCCGGATATCCACCAGGGTACAATAATGGAATCAAGGAATGCTCTATTCTTTGAAAGTACCTTTCCTAGAAAGGAGAAAGACATAACCTCTCGCAAGCGAAGTTATGCACAAAGCTCTCAAGAACCGGGAGTCCTTGGCGCCGGATCTAAATGGTTCGAGATCTAGCGAATCTCGAGGTGGTGAGCATCCGGAATCTAGTGTTCAGATTCTCGGAACTTGGAGACTCCGGATATGGATCTAAGGCGAAGTAAAAGGGCCGGGAAGGATAAATCCTTTGGTCCCGACTTTGTAGCCTATATGGTTAATGATGAACCTAGGACAATTGCTCGGGCGTTGTCAACTCCCGAAGCACCGCTGCGGAAAGAAGCTATTGAGAGTGAAATAGGCTCAATTTCGCATAACCATACGTGGGAGTTGGTTGATCTTCCTCCGGAAATAAACCGTTGGGGTGTAAGTGGATACTCAAACGGAAATACAGAGCGAGATGGGTCTATAGACAAAGTACAAAGCCGGGTTGGTAGTCAAGGGCTATCGGCAAACGAAGGCTTTGACTACTTTGATACCTACTCCCGGTATCCGGATGACATCCATACGGGTATTCATTGCGATCGCACTTTGCGTGACCTTGAAATACACCAAATGGACGTCAAGACAACCTTCCTAAATGGTGATTTGGAAGAAGAAATATATATGGACCAACCCGAGGGGTACGTGGTTCAAGGACAAGAGAAGAAAGTCCGTCGACTTGTCAAATCTCTGTATGGGTGAAACAAGCCCGAAGCAATGGCACGAAAAATTTGATAGTACTCTACTATCGAAGGGTTTCGCCATTAATGAGTGTGATAAATGTGTCTACATGAAAGGTAACTCGACTCGTTTGTTATGATATGCCGTATGTAGACGACATGTTAATCACAGAAGCGATCCTAGGGTCATCCTAGAGACTAAGAACATGTTGAAACAATGCTTCGACATGAAGGATATGGGTATATGAGATGTCATCTTAGGGATTAAAATCTCTAAGACGTCCGACGGGCTAGTCTTATCTCGGTCTCACTACATCGAGGATGTTTTGAGAAAGTTCGAGATGTTAGACAGTTCACCGATAAAGTCACCAATGGATTCAAATCAAAAGCTTGATAAAAATCTTGGTGCACCTATATACCGGGAGCGATATGCGCGGGTGATCGGTAGTTTGATGTATATAACAAAGCGCACCCGACCCGATATTGCTTACGCGATCAATAAGTTGGCTAGGTTCACCCGTAATCCAAGTGATAATCACGGAAGGCGTTGAATCGGGTATTACAATACTTGAAATACACGTTAAATTACGGGTTACACTATTCGAGATATCCAATTTGTACTAGAGGGGTACGGTGATGCAACCTGGATATCCGATATAGAGAACACCAAGTCCACCGGTGGGTATGTATTTACAATTGGTGGTGGGGCGTGTCTTGGAAATCCTCTAAGCAAACTTGCATCGCCCGATCCACAATGGAATCGGAGTTTATCGCTTTAGACAAAGCGGGAGAAGAAGCCGAGTGGCTTCATGACTTCTTAGAGGATGTTCCGTGTTGGAACAAACCCGTACCTTCGGTAATGATCCTTTGCGACGGTCGGTCGGCTCTAGGAAGGGCACGGAATGCTATGTACAACGGCAAGTCTCGTCATATTCGACGGAGGCATAAGCACCGTTAGGCAACCGATCACCACGGGTATAATATCCATTGATTACATTAAATCAAAGGATAATATAGCAGAACCCATTGACAAAGGGCTTACCCAAAGATCGATGACTTGCCTGTCTAGGGGAATGGGCTTAAAACCCAAAATATAAAGGCGATACGGCGGTAACCCAACCTTACTAACTGGAGATCCCGTAATTTGGTTCAATGGGAAAACTAAGTTGTAAAGGTTCGGTTGATCGCTTCGGTGGAAGTATGAGCACTTCGGATAGTGATTTCGAAAAGAAACACCAAATCCAAAGCCGTTCCGCGATAGACTTTAAGTGCTATCTGCGGTGTGGGTAAAGGTTAAGTTTTCAAAACTCTGTAATGCTCCTCAACGGTTGAGGTTAGGTTTGGGAAACTTTTAATGGTTCCTAACACTTGTGAAGTGGGGTATAGCAGGATACCTTGTAGGAGACCACCTATTTAAGTGCGAGGACGGGCCGCCTCAAAATGAACGCACTTAAGAATCCAAGACGGTGTCCATGGCCAAAACGGACAAAACATTACGAAGAAGAGAGTAAGGGAATTTGTTGTGTTGGTACCATTGACTTGGCTTACACTAAACACGACGGTTCAAGACATCACGTTCACCGCGCGAGTAAGTAAGTCCGATGGTATTCGGCTATGGAAGGTTCAAAGTGAAGCTACCTCTCCTTATGCAACATCGGTCCATTTGAAATATTCTTTGGAAATGGAAAAGGCACCATGTGAGTGCGCCAAAATCTCTTTCAAGAGGGGATTGTTGGAAATTTGCCTTTGGCGGGAGTTGCGACCGACCAACTTTAACGGCTTAAACACTAGTGTTACGTATGTTGGAGAATTCGGTTCTTCACACGCATGATCTACTAAGTACGTAGATAACCGTAGGGCCAAGAATCGTCAAATTTCATTAAGAAATGAAAGAGATATTGGTCCACGAAGTGAGGTGTTTGAAGCATGGAAAGTGTGGTATTGAGTTCAATTCTCCACATCGGTAGAGGAAGAAAGAATTGTTGTGTATATAATACTCGAAATTGGTTTGGGGTTTGGGACCCCAAGGGGTATCCCATGTGTTTAAAGGAGGGAGGACCTAGATGTGCTTCGGTTCAAGGAAAGACCACACGCGCGCCGGTCCGGTTCGGTTCCGGTTCGGTTCGGGTCCACGGGTCCACGGGTCCACGGGTCCACGGGTCCACGGGTCGTGGGCCTTTCGATATTATCTTTTTGGGCCGAGAGAACTTTGCCGAAGTGCGGTTTGATCCCGAAGTTTCGGATGTATGAGTTTGGACCAGAATTCTTTCGGATGTACGAGTTTGGTCCCGAAGTTTCAAGATGTACAGTTTAGTCCCCGAAGTTTCAAGATGTACGAGTTTGGTCCCCGAAGGTTTTCGGAAAATCAAAATTTCGACGGTCAAAACAGAAACGCCAAAGCACTCAATTCGGCCATTTATTTTGGTGAATTACTCCTCTATAATGGCCAATTCCGTTGGTCTTTTCACCATTTAATTTGGTGGCTTTACTACCTCCATAATGGCCATTATTTGGCCAATAATGGTCTGTTATGGAGGCAACTAAACAGCCCTCCCTCACCTATATAAACACCCCTACACCATTGTTGAGAGACACAGAAAATATACTAGCTATATACACGAAAATACACAAGCAAAACAGTTTCTTCCTACACCTTCCTTGCATCATTTCTTGCTCAATATTCTTCAAGGTAGCATTTGAGTTTCCTTTGCTCAAGTGCTCCATTGCTGTTTTATCTTGGGAGACAAATTGTCCGGGACGTATAAAGGATACATACGGGGCAATATTGTCTTAAGGACAGAGTGCCACACTCGACTCGGCAAAAAAAGAAAAACAGTTTTTCATTTTCATCTTTGTAATTTCCAGTTTTCTAGTTGAATTGTAATTTCAATTCTTACATTAGCAGTTGTTTGTAATTTCCGTTTCCTGCAACTTTTGTAATAACCAACATATATTAATATGGTTTGACCAATTCGTCTACATATCAAAAACTAATATAAAAGAAAGATGAAAACTATTGAGAGAAAAATATCTCTCAAAACAAAACTCTTTAATGGCTACCTTGTGGATACTATTGTGTTGTTTATGAGAAGAACGAATATCCTATTTATAGAAATTCAAAACTTCTCCTCCAAGCAAAAGATAAAAATATGGTAAAATAGTTTTCCACAAAGAAAATATTTTCACTAAGAAAACTTTTTTGAAATAAAACATAATTATAATAAAATTCAAATAAGATAGAAAATTCAGGGCAAATCCTAACACTTTTATCTTCAATAAAGAGATACAAAATCTGAACATAATTGAGTTCAAAACCTTAGAAGGGTATTTATACATCCCAATAATGTGATCTCAAAGTTGGACAAAAATAACTCCAGTGAAAATAGTTATGGATCGTAAAAAACAGAATTAAAGTCCGTCAATTTGCTGCGCACGTCGTGAAATTGAAATCCTTCAGAGCTAGGTCCTCTTTCACGCTCGCTTTTACGGACCAAAAAACAGGAAATACGGTCCATAATTTCCTGCCTTAATTGCTCTCAATTTGACGATGACTTAGTTTTATGATAGACTTCAGTTGCATCGTCATTATGTTAAGCTTTCCGGTTGGTTTTAAAGCTTACAATGTTGAAAAAGGAGACAAAAAGTGAAGATTCCTTCTTAAAATTTTTATCATCGAAGAAGAGAGACAAAATCTGAACATAAAATAATCTAGTTCAAAATCTTAGAAGAGTATTTATACCTCCTAAAAACGTGCTCCAAAAGTTGGATAAAAATAACGCTTGAAAAAAAAAATACGGACCGTAAAACTGAATTACAGTCTGCGCACGCCGTGAAGCTAAAATCCTTCAAAGCTAGAGTCTTCTTTCACACTCGCTTTTACGGACCGGAAAACAGCAATACGGTCCGTATTTTTCAGACCGTAATTTCTCTCAATTTGATGACGACTCTATTACATTTTACGGTAGATTTTACACTTGCCGTTTTTTCTTCAGTTGGTCGTCGTCTGTTAAGCTTTTCGGTTGGTTTTACGATTAAAAAAATATTTCACGGTCTGTAATTTCTTCCGTATTTTCTAACTTCACAATTTGGGCTTTTTCTATGCAACTTTTTTATTTTTGCCATTTTATTTCCGAATACATGCAACAAGGCAAAATACATAAGAAACGACATGAAATTACTTAAAACAATCAAAACTCTTCATAAAAAGACATCAAATGTGTCGTAATTCCACGGCACATCATGCGGTAATTCTTCCTTTATACTACATGACATATAATGACAATTCGTCTACTTGTGCCAACTTTTTCATATTAAATAAATTTGAAAATTCTGCAACACAATACAATTCCACAGTATAATGAATTTTAAATTCGTTTGAAGCTATTAAGTTATATCATAAAGTAGATTATGCACTGTATTTTTTTCATTCCTTTCTTATTTTAAATTTTGTCCTAATTACTCACACAAGTCGCATCTCAATAACAAAATTATTTTCATTTTATAGCACTCATAACTTATTTATAATCATAACTCCAATAACAAAAAAATTGTAAGGCAATTGGAGGATGCTACCATGAAGCAAAAGATGTTTTTTCTATAGCATAGTCGGAGGTCATAATATTATAACATGCAATTTGATGTATTAAGTTCACTTTGATTTTCATGTCCAATTTCAGCAATAAGAATAATGCCTAGTAGAATGCATGTGTCACATATAAGTAGGCTGAAGGCGAATCTGAATTAATTGTATTTTAAAGTGGATAATAAATACCGAATGAAAAATAAAAATAAAAGAAGATGATCTGACTTGTATTACAAGTGTAATATTCCACTTTGATTATTTATTTTCTTATACCACCTTATATATTTAGACTAGTTAATTTATATGCGATTCACACAGTTATAATAGATCTAAACAATCTTTTACTGATATAATATAAAAAAATATTTTATTATCAAACCCAAACACGTTAAACTTCAAATTTGATTCTTTTTTATTAGTAACACTTAACTTTATATTTCTTTTAGAAATTTTTATATCACTTGATGATTTTCTAATCTTCTATAAATACTTGATTGTTTTTATATAAACCAATATATAGGGTGAAACTACACTTGGGTCTCTTTTACCTTTTTCTATTTTTCCTTCCTTTTTCTTTTTAAATTTGTTTTTTACTTGCTAACCTGATAACTTTTTGAAAGAAATTTTTGTATAAGATCATTATTCTGTATATAATATTAATCATACCTCGAAGAGAGACGGGGGTTGGGAAGTAGAACCAAGAAATGGTGGTAGAACTTCTTGTACACTTTTGTACAATAACATACCTAGTGTAATTCCATACAATAAGGTCTGGGAAAGGTAGAGTGTACGCAGACCTTACCTTTTACTTTATGAGTTAGATAGACTTTTTTTCTGAAAGACCCTCGGTTCAAGAAAAAACATGAAAAAAGTGAGATAGGATTTGAATAAAGTAAAGTACGGAGATCATGATAAAATACTATAGCTAAGCATTAATGGAGAGATTTTAACCGTAAATGCATCATACTAGTACGATAATCGGAGTACAAAAATAGTAGATAGTAACAAAAAATTGAAGAGTAAGAACCCATAGAATAACACTACGTCTGCTGGTATAGAAGGATACACGAGTCACGTATTACTGTGACTTGATAGGAAAAGGAGTAGGATAAAAAACATCTAGCATACCTTGAAAGCTGATGTGGTGTGCTTTCAGAAAACAAAGGTGTAGGGGGATATTGCAAATCTAGTCAAAGAAGTCGGGAAAAACAACTATGTTCAATTGGAGGCAAGTGGCACTAGGGGTGGCATTGTCATAATGTGGGATAAAAGGATATGGGAAGGAGAGATCAGCAGTCTGGGTACTTACTGAGTGTTTTGTAGGTTCTCTGAGAAAAACCAAGACTTGAACTGGCATCTGACAGGGGTCTATGCCCCAAATGACAGACAGGAGAGGGAAGAGACTTGGTGGTAGTTGGTGCAGCTATTTACAGGACCTTGAGTTCTTTGTGGAGACTTCAACACAGTCAAACATCCTTCAGAGAAGAAGAACTACAAAAGAATTAGCAAGACAATGACATATTTCTCTGAATTTATTAAAGATACGGAGTTGGTGGATCTGGACCCGATATGAGAAAATTTTACTTGGAGAAAGAAAAATATAGGGACATCAATTTCGAAAATATATTTTGCACAGGGTGACCTCTAACCATTCATCATTAATATTGCAATGTGGAGAATGGGAAACTATCATGTCATATTTCAAGTTTGAAAATTGGTGGCTACACACAGAAGGCTTCAATGAGAGAGTGAAGATTTGGTGAGATATTTTCAACTACAGTGGTGGCCAAACTGAAAGCTATAAAGGGGAAGCTGAAGGAATGGGGTAAGACAGCCCAAGGAAACCTGGGCATTTAGAAACAAAATGCTTGTGTTCAACTAGCTGATTTGAAAAGATGAAAGAAGTTGACCTAATATGGAACTCCATAATGCTACCAAAGCAGAAATTCATATTATGGTTAGCATATAGAAACAGATTACAAACAAAAATGAGGCTCCAGAAGTTGAACATACCAGTGGATGATACAAAGTGCAACTTATGTTCTACAGGTACTGATGAAAACCAAGCACATCTGTTTGGAAACTGCAAATGGAATACAACACTTCAAGAAGAAGTTGCAAAATGGTTGGGCATAACAGTTAGGCAGAATGATGTGAAAGCAGGAATAGATTGGATAAAAAAAAGACATTGGAGACAATTCAAGAAGAAAACTGTTGCAGCAGCATGGGGGCCATGATAATACATGGCAAGCAAGAAACATGAAGATATACAAGAAGATAGAAACTGATGTGAGGGTTGTAAGCACCCAAATACAGTCTGAAATTTGTACTAGGATTGAAGTAGTTAAATGTTCTAAGAGGGCATTTAAATGCAGATACGGAATTGAACAAATATGTAAATAGTCAAATAGCTGATAGATGCTAATTGTTAAACTCTAGATGATTAACTATACCCTTAATAGGAAGGGTAGTAGTTAATTGAAAAGTACTCTCTAAAGTGTATATATTTTTTACAGTAATGGTAATACTTCACCGTTGTTTACAAAAAAAAAACTAGCTGATTTGGAAGAGACACAGGAACACAGAGCTTTAGACAAAGAGTTCTCCAGCTCTTTGGTTATTAAAAACGTAATAGTTGCTCGATACTATTCTCCAGAAACAGATCAACCGTACATATTGGTTTAGACCAACCTGATAGAAAAGATAAAGAAAAACAGTCATACTGCTTATTGCTCCAATTCTAAAAATTAACCAAAAAAAGGTCTACAAACAGCAACAATAAAATATGGCAGTACCTGGGACAAGAAGTGTGTGTTTTTCCAGATAATATAAGGACAAAGCTTCCAGTAATGCAAATTTCCATGTACTAGTTTCAAGTAAGTCATAGTTTGGACATAACATCTGCCAAAAAAAATAAGCAAGAAACTAAAATCACCATTCGAAAAGTTGATTTTTTCAAAGAAACAACTTCAGCTAGATGCAACAGATTTTCTACTAATAATTTATCTTTTAAGCTAACTACTGTGACCAAGTAATTAATGTATGTCTGCTAACATTTTTTCTTTTCAGTTATTTTAGGCACTACTTCTTCCATGACCCATCACAGAAAAGAATGGTGATGTTGGCTTATAGAAAATTTTTAGGGCAAATTCCGAATTGACCACCATTAGTAATTTAGTCCATGGAGGCCACCGTCTAGATTTTGTTTCAGCAATTACTTTATCTTTATCGGATTTGTACTCGACATTGAGATTTTGTATTGTTGTATATGCTCGTTGGGTAGTGTGTTGGTACAGTTTTGGATATTTTGTCATTACTTATACACTTTGGATCATTTGTTGGAGGGCACCGTCTATCTTTTATTTCGCATTTACTTTATGTTTAACAGATTTGTATGACAGTGAGATCCGACATTATGGAGCTCCATAATACTGTTGGGTAGTATGTAGGTACTAATTGGGATTTTTGTCGTTATTTCTGCACTTTGGATTGTTTGGGGACTTTATGCTATTTATGCATGTTGCTACTGCTCAACTTATTTAATTGGATGGTTTTTCTGTCAGAAATCAATATCAAATAAAAGAATAACCCATCAACATCAATATCAAAAGACAACTGTAAAAATAAATTCATATACAACCATAACTTTGCTCCAATAAGGTGGAATCTCCCACCCCAGGAGCCCCCACACCCCGGTCCGACAGGTCTGTGAAGGAGGTAAATCATGGTGACTCAATTGATTTCAAAGGTTAGACCCAAGACCACGCCGCGCACAAGGGGCCCTCCTTTATTTCAAGAAGAAACCCCCACACTGCCGCTGACGGGATTCGATCCTTGGTCTTTGCTCCAAATATCCCCCTTGAAACCAATTGAGCTGCCCATGCGGACCATATACAACCATAACTTAATCCAAAATTTTAAATCAATGGTTGTGTTATAACTTATAACCCTTTATATCCCCCGCCCCCTCATTTTCTTCTTCTTCTTTTTTTCATACAAAACGCATAAGTAATCTGTTGGTAATAAACCGCAAATGATAATAACGAAAACGGGGTTAAAGGGTATTCGAAAGGTTAAACAAAAGGAAGGATGAGTCGAGAGATGACTTTCTGTATTTAAGATAAAATTGTCATGTATAAATGTTTTTACGGTATTGGACAATAGTCTCCTAAGATAAAACAACAACTAATCAATTGTACAAAGCAAATACAATTGATCCTAGCGAAGACAATGATTATGAACAGATTGCTAAAGAAAGAGAGCTGAAAATGTTTTCTACCTGCTTTATGTATTTTCGTTTTCTGTGTGTATGTTCTTGACGAAGAACAGAACAGAAAGATAAACTAGTTTGAGTTGTGTTCTGCCTGTGTCTTTTTTCTATTTCGTCCTCTCTATATTTTTGTTTGAACTGAAGTGTTCAATATATAGGAACAGAAAAGGAAGCCAGAAGTCATTGAGAGGCAAAACGTCTTCAATGTTCATAAATGTTAAGTCTTTATGACCAACAGTTACGTCTTGAAAACCGTCGTAACGTTCTGAGCAATTAAGCAATCATCGTTACGTCTGTTGGTTTTAGAATTGTGGTAACGTTCAGAGACCTTCATGGACCAAAATGTAAATAGATAACATTTCAGGGATCAAAAAGAAAGTTCCAAAAGAAACCAACAGACCAACAGCCCACGACCCGGACCGGATGGGCGACGGCGCGCGTGTGTGGCTTAGCTCTGAACCCAAGCTCACCTAGGTCATCTCCCTTCTAAACACATGGGTTACCCCTTAGGGCCCCAAACCCTTACTCAAACTTAGAGCTTATATATTGCTCAATTCTTCCTTCTTTTACCAATGAGGGAGATTTGTCATTTTGGTTAAAGACCCTCTATCTTTTCATGTCTCAAACATCTTGCTTTGTGTACCAATATCTCTTTCATTTCTTAACGAAATTTGATAATACTTGGCACTAACATTATCTACTCACTTGGTAGATTAGGCATGTGCGAAGAAATAATATTTCCGATATGCGAAGCCCACGTGTTTAAGTCATCAAAGATGGGATAAACTCAATACCACATTAGTAAAATTTCCAACAATCCCCTCTTGAAAGAGAATTGGTGCACACATAGTGCCAAAGTTTCAGCAATCTTTCAGCAGAAAAGATATTACATCAAGAAAGGTGGCTTTCGGCTTTGAACCTTCCTTAGTCGATTACCATCGGATTTATTATGTCTTGAACCGTCAGTGTTTAGTATAAACCAAGACAATGATATCGACACAATAACTCTCCTTATTCATTTCTTCTTATTGTTTTGTCCGTTGTGGCCATGGACAACTCTTGGATTTTTAAGTACGTTCATTTGAAGCGGCATGTCTTCGCACTTAAATATGTGATCTCCTATAAGATATAGCTCTACCACACTCGCAAGTGTTAGGAATCATTAAAAGTTCCAGGAACTTATCATTTACCCATAATGCAGGTAGCACTTAATGTTTATCGCGGGAACGACTTTAGAGTTATCTTTCTTTGAAGAATGATAATATGAAGTGCTCTTACTTCAAGTGAAGCGCTAAATTGAACCTCTATAGCTTAGTTTTCCCATTGAACCAAATTTTTGGGATCTCCAGTCAGTAAGATTGGGTTACCACCATAAAGATTCTTATTATATGGGTTTTAAGCCTATTCCCATAGACATGTAGAATATTTGATCCTTGGGTAGGCCTTTAGTTAAAGGATCCGCTAAGTTATCCTTTGATTTGACATAATCAATGGAAATGACACCCGTAGTGATCAACTGCCTAACGGTCTTATGTCTCCGACGAATGTGTCTAGACTTGCCGTTGTACATATTACTTCGTGCCCTTCCTAAAGCCGATTGACTGTTACATTGAATCATCACCGAAGGCACGGGTTTATCCCAACAAGGGATATCCTCTAAGAAGTCGTGAACCCACTCTGCTTCCTCTCCTGCTTTGTCCAAAGTGATAAACTCCGATTCCATCGTGGATCGGACGATGCATGTTTGCTTGGAGAATTTCTAAGACACAGCCCCTCCACCAATTGTAAAAATATACCCACTGGTGGATTTTGTGTTTATTATGTATGATATCCAATTTGCATCACTGTACCCTTCCAGTACGGCTGAATATCTGGAATAATGTAATCTGTAGATCAGCAAATATTTCAGATATTGTAGTATCCAATTTAACGCCTTCCAGTGATCATTTCCTGAATTACGAGTGAACCTAGCCAACTTATTAACTGGATAAGCGATGTCGGGTTGTGTGCAGTTTGTAATGTACATTAAACTGCCAATGACCCGTGCATATCGCTCCTGGCATACGAGTGCACCAAAAATTTTATCAATTCTATGATTCATATCCATTGGTGACTTCACAGGGGGACTGTCAAATGCATCAAATTTCTTTAAAACATCTTCAATGCAATGAGATTGAGATAAAACCAGCCCACCAGATGTCTTAGAAATCTTAATTCCTAAGATCACATCTGCGATACCCATACCTTTCATTTGGAAACACTGTTTCAACATATTCTTGGTTTTCAGGATCAACTTAAGACTACTTCAGGTGATGAGCATGTCATCTATGTAAAGGCATATCATGACAAACGAGTCAGAGTTCCCTTTGATATTGATACATTTATCACATTCATTAATGGAGAAACCTTTTGATAATAAAGTATTATCAAATTTTTCATGCCATTGTTTCGGCGCTTGTTTGAGTCCGTACAGAGACTTAACAAGACGACATACTTTCTTTTCTTGTCCTGGAATCACATACCCCTCGGGTTGTTCCATGTATATTTCCTCTTCCAAATCTCCGTTTAGGAAGGCTGTCTTAATATCCATTTGGTGTATCTCAAGGTCACGCAAAGCTGCTATGGCTATGAATACCCTCATGGACGTTAATCTAGACACAAGTGAGTATGTGTCAAAGTAATCGAGGCCTTCCTTTTGACTGTAGCCTTTGACTACCAATCGGGCCTTATACTTGTCACTAGTTCCACCTGCATTTGTACTTTCTTTTGAGTATCCACTTACAACCCAAAGGTTTGCTTCCCGGAGGAGGATCAACCATTTCCCATGTATGGTTCTGCATGATGGAATCTATTTTGCTTTCTATAGCTTCTTTTCAAAGCGGTGCTTCTGGAGTTGACAATGCTTCTTGAATTGTCCTCGGTTCATTTTCAACCATATAGGTTATAAAGTCTGGACCAAAAGTTTTTTCCTTTTTGGCTCTCTTGCTCCGTCTTGGTTCCCCCTCTGGAACCCCTACGTTCTGTAGGTCTGGAGCATTAGGTTCCAAATAGTCAGTAACTCCTGAGTCCTGTAGATCTGGAACGTCTAGTTCCGGATAATCAGAAACTACCGGGTCTTGTTGACTTTGAGCATTTTGCTCATAACTTCGTTTGCGCGAAATTATTTCTTTTTCCTTTCTAGGAAAGATCTCTTCAAAAAATTCAGCATTCCTTGATTCCATGATCGAACCTTCGTGAATATCAAGTATCTCTGACTTATACACTAAGAAGCGATAAGCACTACTGTTATTTGCATATCCGATGAATATGCAATCTATAGTCGTAGGTCTTATTTTAACCTGTTTTGGTTTAGGTACTTCGACCTTTGCCAAACAGGCCCACACTTTCAAATATTTGTAAGTAGGTTTCTTTTATTTCCATAATTCATATGGAGTTTTATCATTACGCTTATTATGAATTCTATTAAGAAATGTATTAGAGGTAAGAATTGCTTCGCCCCACATGTTTTGGGGTAAACCGGAATTGATGAGTAAGGCAATCATCATTTCCTTTAACGTATGGGTTTTGCGCTCGGCAACACCGTTAGACTGAGGTGAGTAATGAGCGGTCGTTTGATGAACAATGCCGAATTGAGCACAGTATTCTTCAAACGGTGTAACGTATTCTCCCCTCTATCACTATGAATTGCCTTAATCCGTAGGTTTAGTTGATTTTCAACATCTGCTTTGTAACGTTTAAACGCTTCAAAGGCTTCATCTTTACTTTTCAAAAAGTAAACGTAACAATACCTTGTACTGTTATCAATGAAAGTCACAAAGTACTTGTTCCCCCCTCTAGTTTGTACAAACTTTAAATCACATACGTCTGTGTGAATAAGTTCTAGAGGAGCGGTGTTTCTTTCGACTGAATGGAAAGATGACTTGGTTAATTTTGCCTCTACGCACACCTCACATTTATGTTGAAGGAAGGCAACAATTCCACTTTACTAACTTTTGAATGGATTTGTAGTTAACGTGTCCTAATCTATGATGTCATAGATTAGAAGACTCAAGCAAGTAAGTAAAAGGATTCATTTCATTAGATGAACGGTTTACAAACATGTCATTCATTTTTAAGAGGTCGTCACATGCGAACACTCTTCTTACAAACATAACATTCTTAGTTATTACAAATTTGTTGGACTCAAATACTAGTCTAAAACCAGCCTTGACCAACAGTGGCCCTGAAACCAAGTTCTTGTGGATGTCAGAGACGTGCATCACTTCATTTAGAGTGATCTCTTTGCCTGAAGTCATTTTGAGGACAACATTTCCAACCCTTTGCATTTTAGAGGTGGCGTTGTTGCCTATAAAGAGCTTTTTGCCCGTGACTGAGGCGTAAGAGGACAATGGATCCTTGTCAGAGCAGATGTGAGAGGTTGCACTCGTGTCTATCCACCATTGCCTTGGATTCTCTACCAGATTAGCCTCCAGCACCACTGCTGAGAAATCCACATTCTTGTCATCAAGATCCGGAGGATTACCCTCGTCTTGTACAACGTTAGCCTCTGCCTTGCACTTGTTCTTGGCCTTCAGGTCATTTGTGACCTGGATATCTTAGCCCACTTCAGTCATGGTTTTAGACTGAGTGTCTATTGCATCCCCACCAAAAGGAGGATCTTCTGTCTGAGATCAATACAGGCTCAACGCAGTAAGATAGAACATCATCTTTAGTCTCTTTCTCTTGTTGTAATTGTTGTCCAAAACCTTACTTTGGCGTTTGCTTTGGAAACTGTCAGGAGCATGGACAACAACATTTCCTTGAGCAGCGCCAGAGACAACAACATTTCCTCGATTAGCAGCAGTGGCTAGAACAGCAGCAGCAGAACCAAAAACAAAACTGTTGACGACAGCCGAAGCATAACTATCAACGAAATTGTCAACAGAATCTTGGGTGATAATAGAGCCAAAACCTGAATTAGAACCAGAATTGGAACCATAACTGTTGATTGACATCTTTCGAACACTTAGAAAATGAGGTTTTGTCTTAAAATTATTGGTAATAAATCGGAAATGATGATAACAAAAATGGGGTTAAAGGGTATTCGAAAGGTTAAACAAAAGGAAAGCTGAGTCGAGAGATGGCTCTCTGTCTTTAAGATAAAATTGCCCCTTATAAATACTTTTACGGTATTGGGCAATAGTCTCCCAAGATAAAACAACAACTAATCAATTGTACAAAGCAAATACAATTGATCCTTGCGAAGACAATGAATATGAATAGATTGCAGGAAAAAAAGAGCTGAAAATGTTTTTTGCCTGCTTTCTGTATTTCCGTTTTCTGTGTGTATATTCTT
Source organism: Anisodus tanguticus (assembly GCA_034509755.1). Taxonomy (NCBI): domain Eukaryota; kingdom Viridiplantae; phylum Streptophyta; class Magnoliopsida; order Solanales; family Solanaceae; genus Anisodus; species Anisodus tanguticus. The sequence goes on along the minus strand of CM067553.1, from coordinate 7,774,237 downwards.
GACGAAGAACAGAACAGAAAGATAAACTAGTTTGAGTTGTGTTCTGTCTGTGTCTTTTTTCTGTTTCGTCCTCTCTATATTTTAGTTTGAACTGAAGTGTTCAATATATAGGAATAGAAAGGGAGGCCAGAAGTCACTGGGAGGCAAAACATCTTCAATGTTCATAACTGTTACGTCTTTATGGCCAACAATTACGTCTTGAAAACCATCGTAACGTTCTGAGCAATTAAGCAGTCAACCGTTACATCTGTTGGTTTTAGAACTGTTGTAACGTTCCGATACCTTCAGAGACCAAAATATAAATAGATAATATTTCAGGGACCAAAAAGAAAGTCCGAAAGAAACCAACAGCCCACGACCCGCGGCCCGAGACCCGGACCCAGACCGGACGGGCGGGCGGCGGCGGCGTGCGTGTAGCTCCGAACCCAAGCTCACCAAGGTCCTCTCCCTTCTAAACACATGGGTTACCTCTTGGGGCCCCAAACCCTTACTCAAACTTAGAGTTTATATATTGCTCAATTCTTCCTTGTTTTTACCAATGAGGGAGATTTGTCATTTTGGCCAAAGACCCACCATCTTTTCATTAAACAGAATGAAAAGCCCGGGTGGAAGCACAAACAAAAGGAGAGAGAAAAAGGTCTCAAACACCTTACTTTGTGAACCAATATCTTTTTCATTTCTTAACGAAATTTGATGATACTTGGCACTAACATTATCTACTCACTAGATTAGGCATGTGCGAAGAAACAATGTTTCCGACATGCGGGGCCCACGTATTTAAGTCATCAAAGATGGGATAAACTCAATCCCACATTAGTAAAATTTCCAACATAATCAAAAGAGATTAGCATTGCAAAATTATCCCGAGGGAGAGACGCTTTCTACGTAACTATAACCAATTTGCTGATTAATTTTCGAACATTCTCACGACGCATGATTGCCGATAGAAATGATAGAGATGATGGAATGTTTTGCCTGAATATTTCATTGAATCCATCAACATTATATACAATATTACAAGCAAAGATTATGGCTGAGATTGTGCTAAATCAAATCAGAAATTATGCTAAATCAAATCTGAAATTATTCTAAATCTAAATCTAATCAAATCAGAAATTATGCTAAATCTATATCTAATCATACTAAATATACACATTCTAAATCTATGAAGATTCTTACTTTTGCTTAATCGTCCTACAAATTCTAATATACCCCCTTAGTTGAAACAAGAGGTTTGCGTACGTTGAGACTATCTCGAAAATCATCGAAGAGTTGCAGCGGGAGTTCTTTAGTGAAAATATCAGCAATTTGATAGCGTGAATGAACATGGAGGACATGTACTTGACCTCGAGCGACTTTCTCACGTACGAAGTGTATATCCATTTCATTGTGTTTAGTGCGTTGATGTTGAACTGGGTTACCGGAGAGATAAACCATACTAACATTGTCACAGTAAACCCAAGTGGCTTTTACAACTGGACAGTGAAGCTCCAGAAGTAAGTTTCGTATCCAATAGGATTCAGAGATGACATTGGCTACTCCACAGTATTCGGCCTCAGCACTTGATCTGGATAATATAGGTTGCCTTTTTGCATACCAAGATATCAAGTTATCTCCGAGGTAGACACAATAACCAGAAGTTGATCGTCTAGTATCCGGATATCCTCCCCAGTCTGCGTCAGTGTATGATATGAGTTTGCTGATTGAAGTTGGGTAAATATGGAGTCCGAATTCGAGTGTACCGTGAATGTAGCGAATGATACGCTTTAATGCCCATCATTTTCTGAATCGCAACACAATATGTCGCTCTGATACCAGTTGTTAGTATTTGAGTCCTAAATCCGACCTAATCAGAAACAGTAAATAAGCGAAGAACAAATAACACACAGATTTATAGTGGTTTACTCTCAATGTGAGAGCTATGTCCACTTTGCCGCTGCAGATTTTACTATAATCAAATAGGGAGTTTGTGTTTACAATTCTCTCCTGCTCACCTTTTCTCTTGCTCGACCAAGAAAAAAGCGATGCCTTAGTCTATATATAGCGAAAACTAGGGAGAACATATTACAAGCCCGAAATTTCCAAAATATCCTCCACTAAATAACCTTACATTATAAAAAAATTCAGCCCCCTACTCCTCGGGAGGGGCGTTCCACACTCTGCGTAGGGTCTTCATAGTGTCGGCGATGAATTAGGCTCCACAACTCAACAGAACACATGCGTGAAAATCCCTTGATGTTTAATCATGTAATTACACCTAGCTATCATAATTAAAGCTAATCAACACATCTATAAACTTCAAGAATTTCACTTAAGGTGGGTGATAGGAAAAGAAATGACGAAAACACAAATTTGACATAATTTAGTTTCGCAGCTTCTATTTTTTTTTTCTTAAAAAGGTAAATAAAGTAACTATGTCCTTTATAAGAAAATAGAAGAAACAACTATAAACAGAAATTAAAATCCCGACAATTGGACATTTCACTTCTAAATTTCATTTTCAATCATTTTCAAAGAGCATTGGTCAAAATTTTCTTAATTATTGTGCTCCAAGACCAATCTCTAATTCTCTACATTGTTGATCATAGCTATATCTATCTCTACCAACAAAACGAACAGAAGATAAACCAAGATAATGCTCTCTTATTGATACAAAAAACAGTAGCAGTAGTAGCCAAATGTAAGTTTATTGTAATAAAATAAACAGATTATTTCAGAGATCTTTCCCAAGTTTCGCATAACTAATCGAATGAAATTGACGAATAATCATTTTTAGATTGTTAATTACGTTTTAACCAACTTTCAAAATTATTTAATATTTAATCATTTTTTATTTGAAAACATAATTTTGATAAAAAAAAATTTAGCTGAAGTAAAGGAACACTCTAGAAAATACTCCTGAAATTCAAATTCCATAAGAAAAAATCATAGAGTTTGAACCTTTGTTACTTCGAATTTAACTGTAACAACAATAACTAAAATCTACTTTACTAGACAAGTTAACTTTAACATGTGAAAAGGCAGGGGCTTGAATCTTGATGGTGATGTATATATTTGTATATGTAACTATGGTTGATTTTATGCCAAGTGTAGGTTCTTGGTTGAGGCACAACAAGTGTTTGATTAAAGAGTCATTTGGACATAATTTGAAATCATAATGATTTGAAATTGATGTTTTGTCTGTACATGTAATTTGGATTTCTTAAGTTGTATTTTTTCTTATTGACATAAAAACTCCACAAATTGTGCAAACCATCAAAATTTTCTCAATTCTTATACAATCTTACCAAATGAGTAAGTCATAGTTCATAATAAAATAAATACGAGACTAGAAGACATTTCTAAAGAAATACAACATCAATTGATCAAACTTTAGTTCAATAAAATAAAAAATTGAACATGAGTTGTAGTATAACTACTCTTTAATATAATCCTCCACATTGTTGGTAAGAGTAAGTTTGTTATAAATATATTACCAACTGGTAGATCTTTTAATATTTGATATAAATAGTTGGTAAACATGATTGATAAATATATCTACCAACTTATGAATCTTTTTTTTTTCAAAATATAAAATTATGGGTCAAGTTTTACATTTAAAAAATTAAAATCATGATTTTTAATCCAAATCATGCCTTTTTGGATGATTTGCGATTTCATCTCATGAGATAAAAAATACGAAATCACATATCCAAACTCTAATTTCATTTCATGAGATAAAATTGCATATTCAAACGCCTATTAAATGTGCCAAAAAGATATTATGGCATGTGATGCAATGATTTCAGCAATATACTTTCACTGATAAAAATTCGAGCTTCAACATATTGTGTTAGAATTCTTTCGTGTGTTTAAGTAGAGCTATTTTTGTCCTTTTTTTTGCATTAAAAAGTGATTTTTTATCAATTTAATTTTAGATAGTGGCTGAACATTAAGAACGGTCCAAAAATAGTCATCCTATTCAATTTTACTCACTAACTTCCTTGGCGATTTAAGATATTAGGTCCAGTTCCCTTATTTTGATTTCCTTAGTCTGTTTATTACTATTAACTTAAATATTTACACTTTGATAAGTTACCCTTAGAAAGTTAATTTTATGAAGAGAAATTCGAATAAAGTTGGCTGAAATTATCTCAATAGTATTATTTCTCATAACTCTAGTCACGAAGAAGGAAGGGAAGTCAAGATGTGTAAACACTCAACACAGATGCATCTGATATTTCCAGAAGTGTAAGATTAATCAATTAAATATTTATATGGATCTGATCAGGATTCAATTTGAGCACAATTAATCTTTGTTAATGTGCGGCATATATGCCTCTGTAGTTGGAACAGCGAATATAATCCTAATTAATTCATTAACTTTGATTAAATTGAAACCTACTTGATAACTAGTGGAGCATTAGCACATCTAATTAGGTTTCAATTTAATCAATATCCCTCTGAAAATAAGGCAAAACCATTAGATAAGGCCCATTCTTCTACTTTTTTCTTTTACTTTGCTTTAGTAGATTGTGACAAGGACGAAACAGATAAGCAAAAAGGCCTAATGATGACGTACCGTTAATGAGGCATATCTTAACGAATTAAATTAATTTTACAAGTTATCAAGGATTAGCATAATGTTGAAAGCATCGAATTTGAAATATTTAATTTGTTGAGATTGTTTCATTTGTTTAATTAAATGGATTAGGTTGGGTAATTGTTTCATTTGTTTAATTAAATTGACTAGGTTGGGTTACCTCTCAAATGCAAATATTTGATACGGTAAGGAGCTTATAAATAGTCATTAGTGAACTCGAAGGATCAAGGTTCGTTCATGTCCATTATCAATTAAGTATCAGCAAAAATATGAAGATGAAAAAAATAAATCACGTATTTAATCGATCAAATTGATCAACAAATAATATACCAAGGTCATATTGTTAATTGGAAATTAAAGAAGGGAGAACAAAAGCCAGTGTGAACAAGCTTCCTTTTCTTTTGGAATAATATATATAACTTATTTCATTTTCCTGTAATCTTAGTTGAAATATTAGTTAAAATTATCATAAATTTTATACCACAATCACGGAATTATATATCTTATATAGAAGGAGGGGTCGATATTCTCGATTATAATCTCAAGATAACTTGGTTATTTGAACCAAACGATCCCTAAAATAACAATGTGTAGTGCAACATAAACCCAAATTACAGAAACCATTTGGATGATAATTCAAAAAGACCCAAAGCTTTAGAGTTTGGTACATGTCAATCAAGGACCAATAGTAATCCTGTTAATAGATTTATGCATGAAGCCATGAAGTCATCTGTTTATTTAATTAATGAAATGGAACCCCACATAGGTTATGATAATTATCAACTTGTTTTGTTAGTCCAAACATATCAACTTCAGCTTAATTAACAGGAGTATCTAACCCAATAAAACATGTTTCATAATTATGGAAAAGTACAAGGTTACTGTTAATTAATTAAAGATTAGCAAATGATCATCTCCCCTACTACGTGGAGTGAAGTACTCACCTAGTACCCATAAATTCTTTTTGTTCTATTTGGATGGAGCAATCCTAATTACCAATAAAAGAAAGATAAAAGAGGACCACATGCCAACATAACAAACTAGATCTTGTGATTTTTGACCCGAGGATAACTTTTCAAATACACATTGTGTTGGAGTATATTTTATTATTAAAATAAATTATTCATTTTTTATATTTGTTAGTGGTCATAAAAGCTAGAAGATGGCTATAACTCTCATTCTTCCACTATTCCATGATATAGAATGTAGTTATTACTCTCATTAACCACATCTCCATGTCCTTCCTCAATTATCCATTACTCTCTATATTTACTATATGAATGATTTCTACACCTATATATAAAGGTGTTTTTTACATGAGTTGAGATGAAAAAATATTGTATTGTGTGTGAGAGGTGTGAAGAATATTGTGGTGTATAGTGAGGTTGGAGAAGTGAAAAAAGAGAGTTGAGAGGAAAAAAACAATCTAAGTCTCCAACTTCGTTACTACAAAATAGAGTAATTTTATGTTGAATGAAGGTGTTCTTATTGGTGGAGCTTTGGACTCTTCAACTAGTCCGGAGTCGGGTTGTTGTAACCAGGAGGGGACAAGTCAAGAGATATACTGCTGGACCGGTGAAGATTATACCGTAGTGAACTTGAATCTCCTTAAAGAGAGCGAGATATACGTGCCTCAACCTGAATATTTATTTATTTATTTATTGTTTATTTTATTGTAATTTTCAATTATAATAATTTGTGGTATATTCACCAACACATTGTAATAATCACATTTCTTTCCATACTGTATAAAAGAAAAATTACCAGTAAAAGTTTTCAAAAAATTATTTGATCGGGTCTGTTTCAAAATTTAAGCTTTAGTCACTTGTGAATTATGATTCCCCCCCCCCCCTTTTTTTGTTGAAACAGAAATTTTATTGATGAATATGCGGGTACAATTCGATTTATTCCCTTGATTCTTCTCTTTTATTTTTTCTCTGTAATTCGAGGGTCGTTAATAGCGCATTTCTCGAATGTAAGATGACCTCCTTGTGATGTATTTGATCTCCAAAAACGTCGGGCAGTTTGATAAAGACAATATTTGATGTCTTGATCCCTTTGTGGATATACGAGGAATTTATTGAATTTTGCAGATGTCTTAAAAGACAATATTTGATGATCTCTTTATGAATACCCTTTTATTATACGTTTTTCAATTATTAATATAGTACCATTAAAGTTAATAACTTGATATAGGATTCTCAAAAAACTAGAAATTTATAGAGTGGAAAAATATATGTAGCTAGCTAGCCATAAAAGAAAAGCAAATTGACTTTGTATATGTTAGTTAAGACGATATAATTTGTGTATGTATGTCGAAACAGCAATTTGGATAAATTCTTTCATGAATTACCTTCAAATTAAGACGTATGATTTGACGTTGTCTTAAGTAATGACCTAAAAATGTTACTCAAATCAATTCAAGTTCAACCAACTTATTCTGAAGTACAAGACAGATATCTGGAAACGTCTAATACATAGACATAGAAGTAGAAGAAAAGAAAAAGCATGCAAATGCTTTGAGAAGTTAGGATATGAGAAATATATAAATGGTAAAGAACGGTAAATAATAAATATTGACCTAACTCAATCCCAAAAATTAATTTGTAGATGAGAATTGCTCAAATGAATCCATATTTTCATTCCATTTCGGACGTGAAACTCTTAACCTAAATAATAGAGCTACCAACTTTGTCACTATTCAATTTCCCAGATTGGTCTCCTTTTTAATTTTTTTTCTTTCTGTACACGCAAGAGTTTTGGACAATTCCTTAATTTTGTATAAGAGAATGCATATTCTACAAAGGAACTATTTATACAATATTATTAGATATAATAATTTTGAATTTAATCTAGATCACTAAAAATTGGGCGAAAGTTAACCATAGTCTACTTTTTGTTGTTAGGGATTATATCATTGTTGAACCCTAAGTTATTCGTAAATTATTTTTTCTCCTTATGATGTATTTCTCAGTATGTTTAATCTTTAATTAACTAAAATGTGTGTTCTTAGTCCCTTCATGTAGAAAACATGTTATATTTAATCAGTTATAGAACTATATTAAATTTAATATATCACACTAATAATTAAGTGGTTGAACAATTTATAATTATGTTAAATATGTGAATATTCATAAGCAAAGGGATCAAAAGTGTAAGATTTAATTAATTGAATATCTGATGTATTTAGTCAAATATTAAGAGACTAAAATTAAAATTAATCAATAATTGAGGAACCAAAAATATTATTAAACTTTGTTGTTATTTGGAAGAATTAAAGTTTTAATTTTTATGTATAGTTGTTTACTCCAAGCTGACACATAGGATCAACTCAAGCAATTAGAATCTTCCAAATTAAGCAAAAGCATGAAGAAAAAAAGGAAGAAATTTCAGGGTAGGATATGCACGTTGCCAACTTGGCATGCAATTAATGGTAAACAAATCTTGATTTTGTGTTGTGATTAAATAAGATATTAGATGAGATGGTATAAATCTTAAACATATCTGGAAATGATGTCCAACTGTTCAAGATAAGTCCAAGTACATGAAGACCATGTGGATTCCATATCCATCATAAAATAGTAAAGTATTTTTTTTCTTTTAAATTAATATGCATCACAATTACGTATTCAGCATTGAATCATATGCTCGATTCACACCTCACTCCAATTCTGAAAAGAATATAATTTAAGACTCAGAAATGCAATAATACGTATTTGGAGTATTACTTATTTTAATTTATTGGTACTTAAGCATAAAGTTACAATATCGTATAAACAACACAAATTTATAAAAGATATGAAAGTGGAATTATTGCGAAGAGTGATAGAAGCCCGTATTAAAAGGCAAAGATCAATTTATTTTTATTTTTAACATAAACCAGAATATTTTCTAAAAAGCAGCTTCCACGCATTACGTTTGAGCACTCTGGTATTCATTCATTCATACAGCTAACAACAACTCACCCACCCAATACCCCTCTTTTTTTGCTCTATTGCTTATGTTCCCATTATATTTTCCATGTGGTTCTTAACCCTCTAATAGGTCAAGAATGTATTTTGAGTCTCACTCAACTCAAAAATACTTAAATAGCTTATGGGTGAGGATTGTTCAAATTGATTACGTTTTCTCATTCCATTTAACGATTTGATACTCTTAACATTCTCTGTTCCATATACGACTTGGATTCTTAACATATATATAACCCCCCACTCTCCTACTTTTCTTTCTCTCCTTTCGATTCCAGCACCTTCACACACTTTTATCGCCATTCAAGAATCCCTTTAAAGAGGCTGCAAGTCGTATAAAGATTCAATTTTTTTGCTATTTGTGTTTGTGGGTGTCAAAGATCTTAACTTTAACTATTTGGGTTTCCTGGGATTAAAGATTACAAGCCTTTTTTTTTTCCAAATTTGTATTTCTGTTATTAAATATTTGAACTTTTTTGAAAAAAAAAATCTTGTGTATCTTGGATTAATTTGTTTTCTTGAATTGGTTGATGTAGAAAGAGGGAGAGGGAGATTTTGTGGGGTAAAAATTTAATTTTGGTGTAAAAATATCTGTAAGGGGAATGAGGATGAAGGGTGAAGTAGCGGGATACAACAGGAGGGAGATGGAAGATAACTACACAGAGGAAAACCAGAAGGAAATGGTTCAGTCTAATAAGAAATTTGTTGTGGTGGGTTATGCTCTTACCTCCAAGAAAGTTAAGAGCTTTTTGCAGCCTAAGCTTGAAAGTCTAGCTAGGTAATCTTTGCCTTTCTTTTTTCCTGTAAATCATGACAAATTTGCCTTTTTTTATGTAAAAGTTCTAGCAAGATCATTTACACACTCTGTTGGAGCTTGAATATAGTGCTTTGTTTGTTGTTTTTGCCTTTTATCTGAATGCTTCTTGTGAATGCTCTCGACTGTTCTTCTTTTTTTTTCCTTGGTGTGTTAGAAGACTAGTTTTGAGAAGTGTACTTTAGGATCATCTTATCTGCATATTCGATGGTGTTCCCTTGTCATATTTTATATCGTATTTTATCATTACTTCTTCAATTTTGTTATTTCTTTTCCCGACTACTTTGGTGTGCTTTTCTTTGAACCGAGGCTCTATCGAAAATAATCTTTCTACCTTACAAAGGTAGGGTTAAGTTCTCCGTAAGTGGAATTACAAAGGGTATGTTGTTGATTTGATGGTGTTCCCAAATGACTGTTTTGCTGGAAAAAAGATTTGATTATTTTGTGGTTGAAAGTTGAGAATTTTAGTATTTGGATCCATTCTCTTACATGATTGCTTTTGTGGGCTCTTTCAATTTGCACAGTAGATCATTTGGAATAATCATATTTGAGGCAGTATATTCTTTTACTTCATGTGGCCAGCATAGTTGGAGAACATTCTGGACAGTAACCTCTGACATATATTTTTTGGTGCTGTGGCATACTTCATTTTTACAAAATTTTAAATTCTTGAAAAATATCTATTGATTTACTGGTCCCTTTCTAAAAATGACCCGTTTGTACATTAATCAATGGTGTTGCCAATTTGGCGTTTGAGAAGTAGCGGATTAGGAATTAGTCATGGTGGGCTTCTACATTTAACCTACTACAACAACAACATACCCATTGTAGTTTCACAAGTGGGGTATGGGAGAGTAAGATGTACGCAAATCTTAGCCCTAACTTTATGAGGTGGAGAGGTTGTTTCTGGTAGACCCTCGGCTCAGAAGAAAAGAAGACGGTGTGACAACAAATTGCATGACAAAAAACATGGTATCAAGAAAAAATATGACAACAAAATAGCAAGATAAAAAACAGATGCGCCAAACCTAAACTACGCAACTTCTACATTTAACCTCTTGACAGATATTTTTTGGTGTTGGTACAACTTTGTAGAACCAGAACTGAACATAAACTTAAAAGTTAAAACTGATGAATGAAGAGCCCATCCACTTTTTCTACCATGCCATTTCCTTGATTTTGTTTCACTTAATTTTATATGCAAAGTTTTCTTGCTCAAGCCTTGTCCACGTAGATTTAGAAAACTATTGCAATTTACTGGCTAACCTTGCTCATGAATTATGCAGGACTAAGGGAATATTATTTGTTGCTATTGATCAAAGCAAACCCCTTTCAGATCAAGGTCCTTTTGACATTGTGCTCCATAAGGTCCACATGTTTACCTTTTATAATTCCTTTTGTGTATCTCCCCTTCTTATGGGAATGTATTCTAATAGCATCTTATAAGAGCACATTGTCAAATATCTATTCTTGTGTGTATATGCTTCCATACCTAATCCTGATATTTTCGTGCTCCTCCTTTCTTGCAGTTGGCAGGAAGCAAGTGGCGGCGTATTCTTGAGGTTGCTTCATTTGAAAGCTTTCTTTATGTGTGGGAATAACGTTATTCACAGAATCCCGTTGATAATAGTTATCATGCATTGTGCAGACAAATCTATTATAATTATAGGCTACAATATAACACAATTATGTGATGTCGATTAGACATGCTTTGGCAGTGATTGATGAGACGAGCTGTCTTTTGCTTAAACTTGTTCCGTCTGACATAATTGCAGACTGCTAGCTCTTTTCTCCATCATGAATCATGACTTGGTAATTGTGTTCGAAGCTCAAGCTTCCAGCCAGTGAGAATCTTTCCCCTGGGTGGACAGATTAGCTGATTGATTGCAGATAGGATTCCTGGTTTAGCATGAACGGATCCCATTTCTTGAGGGGCTCATCAAAATCCTTATATCAGCTTAAGTGGAGAGCACTAACCTAATAAATGTCCTTTAATATTCGGTATGCTCTAATGTTCCCCAACTTGATTGGGATTGAGACGTAGTAGTAGTTGTTAGTTAATGTTGCGCTGGCTGACTAGAGTGTTGGTTACTTGTCCTTGCTGGATTATGAATTTTTTGGTTATTTTTCCACTGTAGCTCATACTAGTTTTGTCATAGTTGTTTGAAAAGGCGAACTCATGGTCTGCTCTTTATTTTCATTCTGGTTTTTAACTGCTGTTTGCTTCTCTAGAGCCTATGTTTTGTTTAATCAACTGAGTATATAGGAAGAACCTCCATTATTTTTCTCCTTACCTCTTTCTTTGCTCTCTGTGTAGGAATATAGGCTAACACATCCAGAGGTCACAGTTCTTGACCCTCCGGATGCCATACAACATGTATACAACCGTGAATACATGCTTGAAGATGTTGCAGACCTGAACTTACCGGACAGCTACGGTAATATTTCCCATCTTTTTATGATTATTTGAGAACTATTGGTTGCATTAATTTCGGCCCTGAGACGCTGTGTATTGGGATTGCCACATTTATTTTTCATTTTAGCTTGGAGAAGTGAGGAGAGGGCCAAAAAAGGATTAACTTAATTTTGATTGCCTGACAGGGAAAGTTGGTGTTCCTAGGCAACTGGTTATTGAGAAAGATTCTTCATCTATTCCGGATGCAGTTAATAAAGCTGGTCTGAGACTACCTCTTGGTGCGTATTTGTTTCTTTTCTTGTTCGTCTTTAATCAACTGATCCTTCGGCAGTTGCCACTTTTTAAACAAAGTAATCTGTTCAGACAATTTCCTGAATTGAGCTTCTTTTATCTTCTCAGTTGCAAAGCCTTTGGCTGCTACGTCCCATGAGTTATCTCTGGCCTATGACAAGTTCTCTCTTCAGATGCTTGAACCCCCACTTGTGCTACAGGAATTTATAAACCATGGTACGTATATTAGTTGAGAAATGTTGAGCTTGTGCCTTCCATGTGTAGTTGTTTATGAGGCATCTTGTTGCTGATTATGTAATTTTTTCCTTGTGGTTGTAGGAGGAATTCTGTTTAAGGTATACATTGTCGGAGAAGCAATTAAGGTTGTTAGACGATTCAGTTTACCTGATGTTAGCAAGCGTGAGCTGTCAAAAAAACCTGGGGTTTTCCGATTCCCAAGAGTTTCTTGTGCTGCTGCATCTGCAGATGAAGCAGATTTAGACCCTTGTGTCGGGGGTGAGCCATCTTTTACCTCTATGACTTTCTGTTTCTGGATACATCAAATACATCATGGTTGCTTTAGATATACGGATGCACCAAAATTGACGGCATACACTAGAAGAATAAAGCAGATGAAAAATAAGTGCTTTTTGTATTTCTTTTTATTTGATTAGTTGAGTTTGTTTTTTCAAACCAGTCGATGATTTCAGAGCTTCAAATATATAATTTCTAAAACCCTGCAATTTAGAATAGGTTTGATTAAGTGGGACGTACAGAGCATTTGCTGTTTAATCACCTTTCTCTATCAGCTTCTGGAAGTGCTTTAAATGGATCATACTTTGATGATGTTCTTTATGAGGGATTACAAGAAGAAGGGATTGATTAGGAAGTAAGCCATGGCACTCATGATTGTTCTCTGGTGTATGATTCTGTTTGAAGTAGTTCACAGACAGGGCACTCAATATGAAAGTTTAAAATGTAGAAACTAAAGAGATTATAAGTGTTGAAAAAATCTTAAAGGTTCAAGTATGTGGCAAAGTGGAATTGCATTTGAACTCTTAGGTGTGGGATTTGTTACATACTGTATTTACTTCATGTTGGTGGATTAGACGAGTGATTGCCATCTTACCTAGGTGAATACTGTTCTACTCGGGATGACACGTGTTGTGGTGGTGCATTTAGTTAAGTATCTCTACTTGTTGAGACTTGAATTTAAATCGTGGAAAGTGGTCATGATTTTTTCACATCTTATCCTTTGCAGAGCTTCCTCCGCGACCATTGCTTGAGAGGCTTGCTAAGGAACTTCGGCGTAGAATGGTATTTTACTTTCTGTTTTCTCTTTCCATAAATTATGTCGTAAATGATGTTTGGTGCTTTCTTTGCGATTTCTGCATTCTCATCTTTGAGTTGTGGTTCTGCTGCTTCATAAGGTAATATTCTAAGATATCATTGCAATATTTTGTGCAGGGTCTCCGGCTCTTCAACTTGGATATAATTAGAGAGCTTGGAACAAAAGACCGATACTATGTCATAGATATTAATTACTTTCCTGGTAAGAAACCCATCACATGGAATTACTTTCTTTCCGGGATAAAGTAGTTTGATTGTTGTGCACCACACTTTTGAAGAAAAAGAAAATGTTTCTCTGAAATTCTTGATTGCAATAATTTTATGCTGTGCTGCAGGTTATGGGAAAATGCCAGAGTATGAGCACATATTTACTGATTTTCTCCTGAGCCTTGTGAAGCAGAAATAATGAGGAATTGGGAAAATCCGCTCCTCGTTAACTATTATTTTAAATGGATGTACTGGGAAGGAATCCTCCCGCCAGCACGAGGAGGGTAGAATCTTGCAAAGATTTCTGGCGCAATTTCTAAAATTTGGTCAGAGACGCTGGTGGAAAGTTCAGAAGAGCTCTCTGGATAAGGTTGCTCCTTTGGAAGCTTGCTTTGTCCCTTGTAACACAATTCCAATTTACTGACCTTGGGATCTCTCTCTTGTTTCCTGTCTTTGATAATTGATAGGTTTAGTGGATTGGAGAAGCTTGAGCCCTTGGTAAATGTTGGATGGAGGGTGAATATGACCGTGTTCCAAGTGGCAAAGAATTGCTTCCACCTTCTAAAAATTCCAATCCTATGATTGTAAAAGTTGGTCATGTTTAGAACCTAGTCAAGATGACCACATCATGGTGTAGTTAAATGAGTCTATGCCTTGATGCATCCGCAAAAGCGGGGATTGTTGGAACAAACATAGGATACCCAACCCAGAGTGGTTAGAAAATAGTGTTTACAAGAATCAAATGTAGAACATTATTGCAGTTGCTGAAGGAGCGGAATGATTTTAAAATAAAGACGATGTTGTTTCTTCAAAAGTTAAAGCAATTTTTTAGGGAAAAGGTCTTTCCCATGACACTTTTGTTACTTAAGAAAACGGAAAACAATGGAGAGACTGGTAGTAATTCTACACTTGTTGTTGCTGGGAAACCTATGGATATTGCTTGCTTCTACACACAAGTTGCAGTTTGCGACGTTCTTCCTTTTAAGAGGTTGGTTATTTTAGTTTAGCAAATTCCGAATTGGCCGTTTGATAAATTTGTTGTAAGCATGCATTTTAACAATGTCCATAAAAGTGAATAGAGTTTGAGTTCTTGAAAGAGTCAAAGAGTCGAGAACCAGAATATCAGGAATTTGCAAACATTAGTGCACCAACGTCTAAGACAAAATCATGGCTAATTTAGCCTATGTCAGCTCACTAGGTCATTCATCTAACAGGAAGAAGAGTAAAGCAACGTACAATAATCAAATGCTTTGGGATTTGGCTGATGCATATGAATACGCAATTACAAAATCAGATCATTTCCATGCTATCTAAAATTATTTGATGGAAAAAGAAAAATCGGAACTTAGGCTAAAACTCAAGTCATCTTACTGAAGAAAGAATTTAACCAAAGGAGAGTTACTCATCTAATTTATTATTGAAATTGGTATTGCTTGCTTAGGTCAACTAAGCTACTAGTAATAGGATCCCTTTCACTATTACAAGGTATTATTGTTTTATTATCTCTGCCCTGTGTTATCACAATTCACAAGGACATTTTCTTGAAGACGTTTATCTAGTCGCAATTTTTCTTGGTGTTCGGCTAGCTTACGAGCATATCGACTAATTCCATCGTTTATTTTTTCTTCCTGCTAGGATTTGAACTGTTCATTAGGTTGAACAGATTAAAAATTGTAATTTTTACTAGCGTAAAATACTTGTAATCACCTGTCAGAGCATTCATTCTATCCAAACTTGCGCCAAGACTATAATTGAACAAGTTGCAAATTCAACGGGCAGAAATACATTATTAAGCAAAAATTCTCAAGTATCAAACGGAAACACCATTATACAAAGCTTAAATGACAAATTAAAAATCACAGAAAAATTACTCAGACTTGGTGCCGGACTCCGAAGCTCCGACAGCAGCGGGTTGACCCGATTCATCACTAGCAAATGACCACTCCGGCGGTAATGGAGGCAACGGAGCATAAACAGCTGGTCCACGTCGAATGTCCCAAGCTTGAGTTTTCCTTGGCCTTGTCTTCTTATGGTGAGCTGTAGCCTTCTTTTGTGGCCTCGATGAGCATTCAATTACCAATCCTTCAACACTTCTCGGCGCCGCTGGCAACCTGGTGGCTCCGCTGGGGAATCCGGTGGTTGAAGGACGCGGCAACACGGACATCTGTAACCCGAAAATGGCCGAGGCGGACATTTTTGTTCGTCTGGCTGTGTTTTTTTTGGAACCTTTGATAATGGATTGCCTTGGTTATCTTATGGTTTTGCTACTGCACGACGTCGTTTGGGGTTTGGGCCTAAAAGCCTTTTGGTTATTTGATAATGTTGGATCTAAAGTGAAAAGTAGAAGGACAATTCCCACGAATGTCCTTGTTTTAGGGTGGTCTTTAATTTTTGTTCATCAAATTTAAAATATTTAATATTTATCATTCGTCTAATATCTTGAGTTTTTGTGTTCGAATCCTTACTCGGGTAAAAATATGTCTATTAGGCATGGCAATTTTTTACTTAAAATTAGGCCTTAAGGCAAATCTCTGTCTTAAATGTAAACTTTTGCCGATATAGGCCTAGTTTTACTACAAATCTCTGCCTTGCGAATGTTTTTTTCTAATTTTTGTTGAGCAGAGGTTCGAACCCGGAATTCATTATTTATAGGCGAAAAATAAAAATTAAAAATTTCAAATTTGAAGTGGGAAATTAAAGGGCACTGGTCTGTGAAGAGACTAGGTTGATCTCTATTCGTGTCAGGCCCAAATCAATCTGAGGGATATTATTAGAATGACCACTTTTCAGTAGTACATTTAAAACTTAGTTTTTTTTTTTTTATATATGCAGCTTCCTGCTTACGTCAAACTATTCCTGAAGATAGTAATCCCGGTCCCTCAGCATTACTACCAGTAAATCGCGGGATATGTATAAATTACTAGGGTTTGAGAACAGAGCAACTGATATCACCTACAACGTCCGGAAGTGAAACTTTTAGGAATGTGATCGTTTTCACTTACAGAGGCTGAAAATGATTATTTGTGAATTTTAACTAGGTGAGTCGTTAGTTCATGCTTGCATGTGTATGTATATTTTTGTAACAAGATGTTTTTAAATTATTTAGGTAAGATCTCAAGCTACTAATAATCTAAAATAGGTACTGGAGTTGTAGTCTTGTGGTCAGACTCCACGTCCCCATTCTACATCTCTTTAGGTGTAACATTTCAATTTTACCAAGTCTTTCCTTCTTCTAGTTTTAGCTTATTCTCCACTGTCCTTCTCTGTAACAATATTTTACTATAATAATCATGTTTCTTTGAAATTGATCTTTCATATTATGTTATATTATAAGTTTTTCGTAATAATATTTTATTATAGCAGTCAAAAAGTTATTGAAACAAACGACGCCGTGGGTCGATTTGCGTACTCATTTGTGCACTCAAGAAAATTAGGAAAAAAGGTAATTCCATATAACAATTTCCTTTAAGAAATAAGACGGTTAAATAGGAGTTAGAAATTATAGTGCTGGAACAACTAATGTAACCCTTAAGGTAGCAATGTGGTAAGAAAAACACATGAGATTAAAATAATAATAGTCAATAAATATAGTTATGGATACCATAAACTTTAGTATTAAATAGTTAGGTTGATTAGTAGTGTTAAACAATAGCCCTGTACAGGGGCAGTCACGGCCCAATATGGACAGCCCAGTAAATGGGCATTACACGGACTAGGGGCTGAAATTATGGGATTGGAGGATTGGTATCTTGTACCAATCTTGTATATATGGTATATATATTTAATGTATATTGTAGTGTAGTTATTACCTAAATTAGGATGATACACTTACCATAATTGTATAGTTAGAATTATGGTAGAATAAGGTTTTAGGAATAGAATAGGAATAGGATTCTCCTATTTTGTAACTTGTATAAATACCTATTCAATTAATGAAAATAATCAAGGGGATTATTTCTTTCATGGTATCAAGAGACTAGGTCTAAACAAAAGTTTTTCTCTCAATTTTTGTCTTCCTTGTGGCCGAGAACCCCCCCCCCCCCCCCCCCCCCGGGTTTTCTCTCCAAAATTTCGTCTTCCGCTCTCACAAACCTCTCTTAAATTTCCCCTCCTTCTTTGTTATTTCAATATGTCTAAGAACAATTATCACCCTGCCCTCACGGTTTCCAATATCAAGAACAGTATCCCTATTGTCCTTGAGATGGAAAACGTCCAATATGTGACGTGGGCGGAGTTGTTTAAAATTCACGCTATCTCTTATCAAGTTCTTCATCACATCATTCCTCCCGCTAGACCCCTTCCTGCGGAGGATCCTGAGTTATGGATTACACTTGATGCTACCGTTCTCCGGTGGATCTACGCCACTATTTCAGTGGACCTTCTACAGATGATTATTGAGCCGGATACCACGGCTATGGCTGCATGGAATAGATTGCGTGACATATTCCAAGACAACCAACATTCACGTGTCGTCACACTCGAGCAGGAATTCTCTCTCGTTCGAATGGACGAATTTCCGAACGTTTCTGCATATTGCAAGAAACTAAAGGAGTTGGCGGATCAACTCCGTAATGTTGGCGCACCAATAACAAACAATCGTCTAGTTCTACAGTTGGTTGCCGGTCTTTCGGAGGCCTATAATGGGGTTGGAACTCTCCTTCGCTAAAGCAACCCTCTTCCCGACTTCTATCAAGCCCGCTCCATGCTTACGTTGGAAGAAGCCGGTTTTGCTAAAAAGGCAGCTACCGGAGCAAGCCCAGTCGCCATGGTGGCGTCCTCTCCAAGTCCTTCGTGTTTTGTTAATAATTCGGGCCAAAACTATAATAATGGTGGCGGCAAGAATAATCGAAAGAATAATAACAAAAACCGCGGGGGCAAACGCGACGGTTCTAGTGGCAGTTCCGGTGGTCAGCAAGCAGGCGGTGGGTCCCATCCAGTGAACAGTGGCCCACCACCCCTCTGGGCCCAGTAGTGGGGCCCATGGCAGTGGCGCTGGGGCAGTGGGCCGTGGGCCAACAACCCTTACAATCAAGCAGTGCAGTCCAGCGGCCAGTGGGCTGGCCAACAGTCTAGGCCCAACGCCCAGCAGTGGCGGCCCACTGGTCAGTGGCCCAACAGCAGCAACTCCAGCGGCTACGGCCCAGCACCGTCACGGACAGGAGTTCTTGGACCCCGACCTCCGCAAGCCCATCATGCAACAGGCCCCACTCAGACTGATATCGAGGCCGCGATGCATACGTTGGGGTTGACTCAACCGGACCCAAATTGGTACATGGACACCGGGGCAACTACTCACATGACTTCCGAATCAGGTACTCTCTCCTCTTATTCCAATTTGAGTACCCCCTCGGGGTATAATTATTGGTAATGGCAACTCTATTCCAATTCAGGGTTATGGTCAGAAAACGTTGTCTCCCCCCAATCCACCCCTTCTCTTGAAAAATACTTTACATGCTCCTAAATTGATTAAAAATTTAGTGTCTGTCCGGAAGTTCACTACTGACAATTCCGTTTCCGTTGAATTTGATCCTTTTGGTTTTTCTGTGAAGGATTTCAAGACGGGGAGTCATCTCATGAGGTGTGATAGTATGGGGGATCTGTATCATATCATGCCTGGTTTCAGACCATCGAGTCAAACCTTGCCGTCGCCTTTTGTACCATCTCTCCTTCCATGTGGCATGCTCGTCTGGGTCATCCGGAATCTTCTATTTTATCAGTTTTAGATAAAAATAGCTTTATTTCCTGTAAGGGTATGAGTCGTACTCCACTTTGTCAGTCTTGTTCATTAGGGAAAATTGTTAAGTTACCATTTGTAGACTCCAATTCTCATACTTCAATGCCATTTGAGATTATTCATAGCGACTTATGGACGTCTCCTGTTCTCAGTTCATTGGGTCATCGATATTATGTTCTCTTTTTAGATGATTATTCTAGATTTTTGTGGACGTTTCCAATTGCGAATAAATCACAAGTGTTTTCCGTCTTCATCCAATTTAGAGCGTTCATTCGTACTCAATTCGAAAGAGAAATAAAAAATATTCAATGTGATAATGGGAAAGAGTATGACAATAGGGAGTTCCGGGAATTCTGTGCTAAAAATGGGATCAATTTTCGGTTTTCGTGTCCTCATACATCTTCACAAAATGGGAAGGCCGAACGCAAAATTCGTACCATCAATAACATTGTCCGAACTCTCCTAATTCATGCTTTCATACCTCCATATTTTTGGCATCATGCTCTACAAATGACCACATATCTTCTTAACATAATTCCTTCTAAAGGTCTGACATATTCTTCCCCCCTCAAAATCCTATATAATAAGAACCCTTCTTATTCTCATCTTCGGATTTTTGGGTGCTTGTGTTATCCGTTATTCCCATCCACCACAATTAACAAACTTCAGGCTCGGTCTACCCCATGTGTATTTTTGGGTTATCCGTCGAATCATCGTGGTTATAAGTGTTTTGATTTATCCTCCAAGAAAATCATAATCAATCGCCATGTCATTTTTGATGAAACTCAATTCCCATTTGCGAAAGTTCATACTCCCGAACCTAAGTCGTATAATTTTTTGGATGACCAAATATCCCCGTATATTATTCGGAATTTTTCGGACATCTCCCGTACCTAAAATCCTCCAGCGGGCCCACTGCCCGCTGGACCCACAGTACCGCCTCGCCCAGCAATTCCAACCACTAGAAGAGTTCCAGCAATTGGGCCAGTCCAGCCCAATTCTGGAACTGGTCCAGAAGACGAGTCCAGTATTTACCGATTTGGGCCAGCAGGCCCACTGCCTGCTGGCCAGTCCGTCCCAAGCCTAGAAAATTTCCTCAATTCTTCCTCGAGTCATAGACCGGTCACTCGTAGTCAGCGGGGTATTTTTACACCTAAAAGACATTTTAATTTACATTCTGATGTCTATAAATCCCCCTTGCCCCGCAATCATGTGTCCGCATTAAATGACCCTAATTGGAAAATTGCTATGACTGATGAATATAATGCTCTTATTGATAATAAGACGTGGGAGTTGGTGCCCCGTCCATATGGTATTAATGTTATCAGGTCTATGTGGATTTTTGCTCATAAGGAGAATTCAGATGGGTCATTTGCTCGACATAAGGCGTGACTTGTTGGTGATGGTAAGACTCAGCATATTGGAATTGATTGTGGTGAGACGTTTAGTCCGGTGGTCAAACCGGCTACCATTCCCACTGTGCTTAGCTTGGCTCTTTCAAAGACTTGGTCAATTCATCAGTTGGATGTCAAGAATGTTTTTCTACATGGTGATCTCAAGGAAACAGTCTATATGCATCAGCCGTTGGGTTTCAGGGATCCCAACCGCCCTCATCATGTCTGTTTGTTGAAGAAATCATTATATGGGCTTAAGCAGTCTCCACGGGCCTGGTATACCCGATTAGCTGACTTTGTTTCGACTATTGGGTTCACTCACAGCAGGTCAGATAATTCTTTGTTCATCTACCGCTGTGGTTCGTCATTGGCCTATATTCTGTTGTATATGGATGATATCATCTTGACTGCCTCTTCTGATGCCTTGCGCCAGTCTATCATGACCATGCTCAGTTCTGAGTTTGCTATGAAAGACTTAGGGCCTTTGAGTTATTTTTTGGGGATTGCCGTCAAGCGTCATTCAGGTGGCTTGTCTTTGTCTCAACGAAAATATGCTGCTGAGATCATAGAGAGGGCTGGGATGTCATCCTGTAAGTCCACTTCCACGCCAGTTGATGCAAACCCGAAGCTAAGTGCCGCAGCAGGTGCACCATACGAGGACCCGACCCGGTATCGCAGTCTTGCAGGGGCTCTCCAGTATCTTACCTTTACTAGACCGGATATTACGTATGCGGTTCAGCATGTGTGTTTATTCATGCATGATCCCAGAGTTGAGCACATGAATGCAATCAAACGCATCATTCGGTATATCCAGGGGACACTGGACTATGGGTTGCACTTGTATCCTTCATCTACATCCACACTTGTCTCGTACACGAATGCTGATTGGGGTGGTTGTCCCGACCCCAGACGGGCGACTTCTGGCTACTGTATGTTCCTTGGCAACAACTTGGTCTCATGGTCGGCAAAGCGTCAGGCAACTCTATCACGCTCAAGTGCAGAGGCAGAATATCGAGGGGTAGCGAATGTGGTCTCAGAATCATGTTGGCTACGTAATTTGCTTTTGGAGCTTCATTGTCCCATTCAGAAGGCAACATTGATATATTACGATAACATTAGTGCCATCTACCTTTCAGGTAACCCCAGTTCAACACCAGCGCACCAAGCATATCGAAATGGACATTCACTTTGTCCGTGAAAAGGTTGCAAAGGGTCAAGTTCGCGTATGCCATGTCCCGTCTCGTTATCAAATTGCAGACATCTTTACAAAGGGTCTACCAGCAGTTCTCTTTGAAGAGTTTAGGGACAGTCTCAGCGTTCGAAGACCGCCCGCTATGACTGTGGGGGTGTGTTAAACAATAGCCCAGTACAGGGGCAGTCACGGCCCAATATGGACAGCCCAGTAAATGGGCATTACACGGACTAGGGGCTGAAATTATGGGATTGGGGGATTGGTATCTTGTACCAATCTTGTATATATGGTATATATATTTAATGTATATTGTAGTGTATTTATTACCTAAATTAGGATGATACACTTATCATAATTGTATAGTTAGAATTATGGTAGAATAAGGTTTTAGGAATAGAATAGGAATAGGATTCTCCTATTTTGTAACTTGTATAAATACATATTCAATTAATAAAAATAATCAAGGGGATTATTTCTTTCAAGTAGCAAATAGTCTGAAAATTGTAGCCTTCATATTAGGTTGATTAGTAGCAAATAGTCTAAAAATTGTAGCCTTCATATCAACATAAATGGGCCAGAGTAAATTTCTTAAAAGGTGATCCATGTTTTTAGAATTGTCCGTTAATATCACTTTTGTTGTTTTTAGAACTAAAATATCACTCAACTATCACTATTTTTCTCAAGAAGTACTAAACACAAAGTCTCCTTCTTTTCTAATTGTCATGCCATGTCATATTAAATTTTTATTTTTTTTAATAATAATTTTATTTAACTCATCAAACTCATTTACCCAGCTCAATCCAAACGCCGTTAACTGATGTTAAAAAATTTATTATGTTATGGTATTTAAAGTCATGATTTTTATAGTTTTCGTTTATCAAATAAAGCAATAATCACTAAATTTGCACAATTGCAAATTTGGTTTGTAGCTATGAGTTTTTTATATTCATCATCTTTTTCCTTTTTCTTTTTGGTGCATTCCTATGTACAACAAATTAATTAATATCCGAATTGCTGTAAAAATATGTTATCAATTTGACTTCTCTGTAAAGACACAGTAATGTTGATCTTCGCATCTTAACAGCTAAGGATAGCTAATTAGTTTATAAATAATAAAGACATGGTTGGATTGGTTAAATAGGTTTGGGTTGAGTTAGTTAAATGAGTCTGATGAGTTAAATAAATTCCTTTTTAAAAAAATAAAACTTTAATGTGACATGGCATGCCAACTAGAAGAGAAGGAAGATTTTGTGTATTTAGTATTTTTTGAGTAAAATAGTGATAATTTGGTGATTTCTAGTTCTAAAAGAAACAAAACTGATATTAGTGACCAATTTTCAAAACATAAGTCACCTTTTACTAAATTTACTCAAAATGGCCGTTGTGGAGCTGAAGGACAATATATGAGATCATATTGAGAAAATAAGTTACGTGAATAAAATTTCGAAAAAGCTCTGGGGGGACGAGAATTGTCAAATGAACACAACCTAATTAAATTCCGGTAAGTTATAGTCTTGTAGAGATCATGGACACAACTCTTCAACTTGGGTGTGTTTGGTAATATTTTTAACTAATCATGATTATCAAAACCATTTTAATCATTTTCTCTGGTGTTATATGGATATAAAAGCAATTCTAGGATATTAGTGGAATAGGTATTTTGGAAATAGCTTTAAGAAGTAAATATCGACTATTACGTCACCTGTTTAACTTGGGGAAGATATGACTTTACTTCGGGTAGAATTGTATTAATCTCCATTCGGGGTCTTTCTCATTAATACAAATATATATAGTGTGTACAATGTGGAGTCCTAATACAATAAAGATCTTATAACTACCATAATTATACATCACTAATAATTACACAATATATGGTGAATATTCTACTAATATTCACTAATACACCCCCTCAGTCGGAGCGGGAGGAGGCCGGACGCTTAGACTTGATCTGAAGTCGAGAAATAGTTGTCTAGGTAGTCCTTTAATGAAGATATATGCATACTGATAAGAAGAGGGCACATGCAACACCTTAACATGTCCTATAGCAACCTTCTCACGAACAAAGTGTATATCCATCTCAATGTGCTTGGTTCGCTGATGCTGGACCCGATTATGAGATAAATATATGGCGGATATGTTATCACAGTATACCAAATACGCCTTACGCAAGGAACACTAGAGCTCCGAAAGAAGGTTTCGGAGCCAGCAGATCTCAGCAACAACATTTGCAACGCCTTTATACTTTGATTCTGCTTCTGCACTCGAATGTGATAGAGTGGCTTGCCTTTTGGTAGACCATGAAATGAGATTATCCCCGAAGAACACACAGTAGCCGGAGGTGGAGCGTCGCGTGTCCGGACAACCTGCCCAATCTGCATCCGTATATGATAACAACATGGTCGGTGTAGATGGGTATAGATGCAATCCATAATCAAGTGTGCCTTCACGTATCAAATGATACGTTTAAGAGTAGTAAAGTGAGGCTCTCTGGGGGCATGCATAAACAAACACACCTGCTGAACAACATAGACAATATAAGGCCTGGGGAAATTAAGATATTGAAGTGCACCTGCAAGACTCCTATAAAGAGTGGGATCGGACACTGGATCACTATCAACAACACTTAGCTTTGATTTAGAGTCAACCGGAGTTGGCATGATCTTGCAGTTCGCCATTTTAGCCTTGTACACGATCTCCTCTACATACTTATGGTGACACAGAAATATAGTATCTGCAGATCTAGTCACTGATATCCCTAAAAAATAACTCAACTTCCCCAAGTCAATCATGGAAAATTCAGTTTTAACTTTTAAGCAGTGCAATGATCTCATTTTTCAACACATCAGATGAGGCAGTAAGCACAATATCATCCACATATAACAACAAAGCGTTCATACCACGCTCTGGGTGCCTGTTTCAAACCATAGAGTAACTTACGAAGATGACATACATAATAAGGGGCCTCTAGATGGACAAATTCTTACGGCTGGTGCATGTAAACAGTTTCTTTCAAGTCCCCATGTAGAAAAGCATTCTTCACATCGAGTTGATGAATCGGCTAATGCTTACCCATAACAATATTCAGAACTGTGCAAATGGTAGCCGGTTTAACAACCGGACGAAATGTCTCACCACAATCAATACCCCCTGCTGATTAGTATCATTAGCCACAAGTCTCGCCTTATATCTATATAGGGCACCATTGTCTCTGAATTTATGATGAAATAGCCACATGCATCGAATCACATTCACCCCATCCGGTCTAGGAACCAAGTCCCAAGTGTGCTATTTTATCAAAGCATTAAATTCCTCAAGCATAGTTGCATTCCAATTAGCGTCAAATTTGGCTAATTTGGGGGTTTTGGGGTATTGGAGGTATTGTTTAGGTGGACAGGTTAAAATGGGTCTTGGGTTTGAAAATTTCATGTTGAGCACGTATTTCCATTTTGTGTGTGGGGAGTGGGATCGGGTTGGCAGTGGTATAGGTAGGTGGTGGGGCAGTGGTCGACATGTTTTGTGTGTCGACTAGCAATGTGGATCGACGTGGTGCGATGGGGCTGGGTTCGGTGAGTGGTTGTTGTTGGGTTGGTCGATTGGGTGGTTTGGGTCGACGGGTTGATGGTTTTGACGGGTACCGATCGGTAGGTAGCTATCGGGGTTGGGTGGTTTCTGGTGATTGGTGGGTTATTGGTGTCAATAGCTGGTGGGTGTTTGACCGATGAGGGCAAATGGATTTCAGTGACTGGTGGGTTGGGGTATTCGAGTAGAATTGGAATGGCAGTGGTGAAGGGGTGGTCGACGGGATGATGTCGATTGTGGACTGACCGATAGGAGACTAGGCAGAGGCGGTAGGTACAATTGTTGCTGCCGAAACAGTGACAGCTCAACCGACAACGAGGCGGAGAAGCAGTGATGTGTCGAACTCATCTAAAAATGTGTAATCCAAATTCTGGAATTTTTGGATATTTGTGAATGGGAAGATTGTTTTGTCAAACGTGACGTGACGTGACGTGAGATGGTGATTTTGCGGGAAGACAAGTCGTAGCACATATATCCCCTATGATTGTGTAGGAAACCTAAGAACACACAAGGAGTGGTGCGGGGTGCAAGTTTATGCGGGGCCGTGGAGGTAAGATTCGGGTAGCACATGCAGTCGAAAATTCGTTAGTGCTCATAAGTTGGGATCCTACGGAATAGAATTTCGGTGGCTGTTCTATTTTGGAGAGTTTGGGTGGGCAAAATATTTAGAATATATTCGGCCATTTTAACAGCATTGATCCAAAAGGAAGGGGGGATGAAGGCATGAAATAGGATCGTACGAACCATGTTATTGATAGTGCAAATGATTCGTTCGGCCTTGTCATTTTGAGAGGAGGTGTGGGAACACAAGAACCAGAAAACCATGGCATTAGTAGAGCAAAAATTATGAAATGCGGAATTATTGAACTCACGACCATTATCACATTGAAATAATTTTATATCTTTTTCAAATTGTGTTTTGACATAGACACGGAATGCAAGAAACGCGACAAACACTTCACACTTGAATTTAAGAGGATAAACCCAAATAAAGTGAGAATAGTCATCTAATAAGATGAGATAAAATTTATGACCTAGTGATCTAGTAATGAGAGATGTCCATAAATCTGTATGAACAATGTCAAAGGGAGAAAAAGTAACACTTAAAGAAGACTGAAATGAAATGTGAACATGTTTGCCTAAAGGGCAAGAGAAACATCATTGGGCAAGTTTCCCATAATTACAACGAATTAAATTATTTCTTTTAAGAAAATTAAAAGCAGGAGCTCCTGAGTGTCCAAGTCTATTGTGCTAGGTTGACAGAGAGATTATTGCTAAAGTTGTGGGAGGAGCGACATGGGCAGTTAGAGATGTGGGAGGATTGACATTGACATTGGAGGTAGATAGGAAAGGATAGAGGTCTATTACATCTCGTAAGGAGTTTCACGGTACGCAAGTAAGTTACAGAAAACCCAAATGAGTCAAAATTGATTAATACGGAATTATCGGTGGCAAATTTTCTAACGGAGATTAGGTTCTTGATAATATTTGGGGCATATAGGACGTTATTTAGGGAGAAGTGGGGATGCGGTGGTGGGGTTAGTGTGTGGCCAAATCCTTGAATTGGAATACGATGACCGTTTTCGACCATAATAGATTGTGGAGTATTTAAATTTCACAGTTGAGGAAGATTACTAGAATTGTTGGTGAGGTGAGATGTGGCACCCGTATCCATATACCACGCATTATCGGGCTGCTGAGGAATCAATGTAACTAAAGTTTGGCCCAAATTGGATTGGGGAAGGCTTGGAGCGGACTGCTGGGCTCTAGGAAATTGGGCCTAATTATTGTGGCCCACCGGCTGTGCTCCCAGTTTGTTGGGCCGCTGCTGGGCTGCAGGAAATTTGGGTCGGATGGCTGTGGCCCTTCGACTGGTTTGGGGCGGACTGTTTGGCTGCCTGAAAGTGGGCCTGTTTGTCGTGGCCCATCGTCTGTGCTCCCAGGCTATTGGGCCGCTGCAACCATAGTTTATTGTGGGCCGCAGCTGCTGAACTATGTCTGGAGGCTGCTGGACCCTTGCTGGAAGCCCAGTTCCCAGCCCTACCCCCTTTGACTGCCATGCGCCGATGGCCACTGCCACATTCGTGGTTGTTATCAGCCATGAAGGCTGCCGGAGAGTTGGTGAGAGAGAAAAATAGGAGGGGGTTCGTTACATATACGAGGTGTATATGGGCCATATACGAGGTGTATATCGGCTTAGGAAGGCTATATACAGGAGTGTATAGTGGTAGGAAGGGTATATCAGTCGTATACAGAGTGTATATCGGCGTGTATAGGTTGTATACGAGGGAGGGGGTATACGACCTGTTGGAGAGATAGGGAAGTAAAGAGGGTTGTATATCAGTAGTATACCAGAGGTATACAGAGTTGTTTGTAGAATTGGAGGGTTGGGAAAATGTATATCAACATATATCGGATGTATACCGGCGGTGTACGGGTTGTTTGACACCGGAGAAGAAAAGGGAAGGGCAGCCGAATTTAGGTTTTAGATCGGGGAGGATTGTTGGCTCCTGATACCATGTAGAATTATATTAATCTCCCTTCGAGAGTCTTTCTCATTAATACAAATATATAGTGTGTACAATGTGGAGTCCCCTAATACAATAAGAGTCCTATAACTACTATAATTATATTTTATTAATAATTACACAATATATGATAAATATTCTACTAATATTCACTAATACTTCTAAAAGGTGAAATTGTTACTTCAATTGTTGTCAAATAGTTATCATCTTTTCTGTATTTGTTGATGATATTGAAGCACATTATTTCACCTTTATGGATACTTTTAGATTTTCATTAGCACAATGACACTTTTGGTTTAAAGGCTTGTCAGTGGCGTATCTAGGTCATGAGGGGCTTGGGTTTACGTGTACCTATGATTCCCTTCCTAAATTATACTATTATAATAATGTTATATATTTAAAAAGTTATTACGTATATATGTGCGTAGCCACTCTCGATTTTTGAGCATGTTGAAGGCTTAGGCGGCAGTTGAGAGATGCTCATATTACCAAATGGTGCAATGGTTATTTGGTGCTGCTCTCTAAATGTGGTCGAGGTTTCAAATTTTATGTTGATCTTCTTCTTTTTTCCGAGAACGAGGCTCACGCACAGGAATGGACATATCAAGTGTACCCTTCTTTTTCTTTCTTTCTCTCTTTGTTTTGTTCAACTTTTTCTAAATTTTCAAATCTAACACATTGGAACCCCTGTTTTAGCTTTAGTCATTATAAAATTTATATTATTAGACTAAATATGTATATTAAACTAGTAGCACTGGGTGATATAACATGTAGTTAATAGTTTCAAACATATTCCAACATTTTCAATACGGAGTATAAATATTTATATAATATTACTATTTTTAAAAAATGATTTTGAACCTATAATTTCAAAAATATAAACGGTAAAAACGTAAATGTTGAACTCATCAAATTTATGTTGGAAATTTGCCTTTGATGGAGAGGTGCGTCCACCCATATTTAATGAATTAAACACTAGGGTTCCGTATGTTGGAGGCTTTGTCTCTTCACACGTGCATAATCTACTAAGTGAGTAGATGACCGTAGGGCCAAGAATCGTCAAATTTCATTGAGAAATGAAAGAGATATTGGTCCACGAAGTAAGGTGTTTGAAGCATGGAAATATGGTGCGGGACAAATTTACCACATCGGTGGGAAAAGAAAGAATTGTTATCTTTATAATTCTCAAAATTGGCTAAGGGTTTGGGACCCCAAGGGGTAACCCATGTGTTTAAAAGAGGGAGGACCTAGATGTGCTTGGGTTTAAGGCTAAGCCCACACGCGCGCCGCCGCCGCCCGTCCTGTCCGGGCTCGGGTCACGGGTTGTGGGACTTGGGCTTCTTCTGATATTATCTCTTTGGACCCCAAATGCTTAATATTTATAATTTGGTCCCTAGAGTTTATGGAAATATGAAATTAGGAACAACAGAAGGCAGAAAGCTGCCTACCGTTGAAGTTCATTTTTTAGGGCGTTATTGTGCATTAACCAGTCATTACTTGGATGATTAACTCCCCCATTACTTGGATGTTTACTCCCTCCTTCAATGGCCTTAAACAGTCATTACTTGGTTGTTTACTCCCTCCTTCAATGGCCTTAAACAACCATTTTCTTGGCAGTTGAGAAGTTTCCCCTTATGCTATATATTGATGCCTTTCCTTTTGGATCAATGGTGAGTGACCAGACACGAGACTACACTATATGCACCGAGACAAACAGAAGAGAAAAATAAACACACATTCTGTACACAAACAGTGAGCAGAAATAGTGTCAAAATAGAAACTCTTCCTTCCTTTTCCAGTTCTTCAGCAAGTCATTTCGTGTTTGTTTTCTTCGTCAGAATCAACCTATTTGCTTTGTAGTGTTGATTAGTTGTTGTTTTATATTAGGATATTATTGCCGTTAATGTAAAAGCATATATACGGGACAATCTTGTCTTAAGGACAGAGTGTCATCACTCGACTCAGCCACAGTTGTAACAATCCAGATTTAGGGTTTCTTGATTTCAGGTTATCAAGATTCAAGACTCAACAACTTTGTAGCAATTCTAAATATTGACAATTCGTTTATCCTTTCGAACACTTGTAATATTTATTTACTTTCCGTACTGCTCTAACATATCCAACAAGCTTAAGACAAGATTTGTATTAGTGTTCAAAAGATGTCAGTCAAAAGTTGTGTGACCAAATCTAGATATGGTTGTGGTTTTCTGTTAGAAGATAGTGATGATTATGTTGTTGAAGGTCAACATGTTCATGGTGTCATCGCTCTTGAGAATGGTGGGAACAAGTGCCCACGGGAGGCTGGGGATGTCAACTGGGACAAGAGGAGAAGGCTGAAGATGTGGTTCTATCTTGTAGCAGAAGGCATGTATCTGTCTCAGACAAATGATCCGAATTCTGGTAAGGAGGAAATGGACACTCAGTCCGATGAAGTGACTGAAGTGGGCCAGAATCCGAAATTGTGATAAGTAATTTTTCTTCCTTGTCAAGAATAAGATTAAATGATGTCTGATTAAAAAGGGCTTAAAGTAAGGAGGAATATAAAAATATTTTTCAAAATAATTTATATTCCTTACGCTTTAAAATCAGAAGTTTAATCTCATCTTCTTTTCCATTTAAAGATTGGATTTTGTAAACGACTTAAAAAGACCCGTTCTTTTAAGTGTAATTATTAAAAGTGTGTAAAGTATGTTCGCACGTACAAGGGAAAAAGATCCACTGACTGTGTGAAAACTGTTACCACTCTTAAGTAAGCGCCAACAATTGTCTAGGCACAGTGTCAAAACAGAAACTCTTCCTTCATTTTCCATTTCTTCAGCAAGTCGTTTCGTGTTTGTTTTTTTCGTCAGAATCAACCTATTTGCTTTGTAGTGTTGATTAGTTGTTGTTTTATCTTGGGAGACTATTACCCGTTAACGTAAAAGCATATATACGGGGCAATCTTGTCTTAAGGACAGAGTGTCATCACTCGACTCAGCCACAGTTGTAACAATTCAGATTTAGTGTTTCTTGATTTCAGGTTATCAAGATTCAAGACTCAACAACTTTGCGGCAGTTCTGAATATTGGCAATTCGTTTATTCTTTCGAACACTTGTAATATTTATTTACTTTCCGTACTGCTCTAACATATCCAACAATTTATATCTTGCATTCACATCTCTGTGTTTGTTGGTTAGATCTAGCTGCAGTTTGGCAATTAGTGGTTTGTTTTATAGGAAAAAGAACAAAGATGCCCTCAACTATGTAAAATAAAATAAATTTGGTGCCATTATTGTTAGTGGACTACCTCAAATTTACTCCTCAGCCATGACAAATCTTAGTCAGTCCGCTAATAGTAAGGGATTGTTTGGTTATTGATTAGGAACTAAGTTATTTCAGGTATTAAATTTCACTTAAATAATACTTATAATATTTTGTAGTACTTTTTTTTTTTATGTATAAAATTTAACACATTTAATATGGTATTTGGTTTATAATTTAAAAGCTCGCATAACTAAATATATGTACAAGTTTGAAGGAATATATATATTAATTTATGCGAAATAGAAAAAAATAAAATAATTAATACATGAATGACTAAATTTTTCATGACTAATTACTTCATAAAATATTACATCGATTCTCTCAAAACTAATATGTATATTATTAATACACTTGTAACTTTAATTAGCAAACCACATGCGGACTTATTTGAAAGCAATGAAATAGGAAATTGATTAATTTTTACCGTAGCTAGAGTACAGCCTACGATTATATCATTTCCGGATTAAACAATACGTAGTCAAGTAGTAACAATGACACAACTAACGACAAAATAGCAATTACAACTACAGAGTAACATAAAAAATTTCACGACCTATTATTAAACTCTTTTTTTTAATGGCGGCAGCTAAGCTGGTGAATTATATTTTTTGACTATTCATAAACAATTATTTCCTCTTATTTGACCCCTGAAACATGATTAGCTAAACTCCATAATTGGATACCACTAATCCTTCTTGTTGAGTTTTCTGCTTAATATAATCAAATCCACCAAACTTCATACTACTACTAAAATTAGTCTCCGCATTGTTTTTAAAGTAATTTATAAAAAGAGTTTAAATGATAAGTATACAACTATAATATTGCTTCATGCTGACGTTATTATAATCAAAAAGCCAAATTGCAATCCTGACATGCCACGTGTCGAAACAAAATAGTCCAAAACAGACCCATTCCATTGCATTGCATTTTTTCCCCTACCCACAAACTATTGAGAGATCATCATGTGGGACCCACGGGCAACAACCTAAGGATATAAATGTCATTTTAGAAGTATGCATAAGGGTAATCTGGTAATTGACATAAACAGATGGAGCCGAACTCCTGCTGGCATAAAATCAAATCCAGGCTGTAATCCAACCACACGAACAGAGTTTCTATTTAGCAGCTAAAGGCCTAAAGCCCACTCCTCTCCGTACAATAAAAAATGTAAACAAATTGTTTAAATAGTTTATTTATTCCATTAAACAGAGTTTCTCTTTTTTTTATTTATTTAATTTACATTACCGAAAAAGGGGCTTATTAGAGTCGTCTTCTTCTTCCAGAGATGAACATAATATTTATTTTCTAGTGGAGCCAATTACCAGGGGGTGCGCACTGCGCAACAATTCATCTTTTCTCTATGCACAAATCCCTATGGACACTATTTCAATTTCTTCTACACAACGGCGCACATTAGTGTTTCTCTTAAACCTACGCTTCTCTTAATCCTTCAATTTCAATTTCCTTTAGTTTTGTGTGTGGATAATGGATCCGTGTCCGTTTGTGCGACTTAGTGTGTGTAATTTGGCGT
Source organism: Anisodus tanguticus (assembly GCA_034509755.1). Classification (NCBI taxonomy): domain Eukaryota; kingdom Viridiplantae; phylum Streptophyta; class Magnoliopsida; order Solanales; family Solanaceae; genus Anisodus; species Anisodus tanguticus. The sequence continues at coordinate 7,741,368 of CM067553.1, read as the reverse complement.
TAAAGATTCCGGTAGCTTTGAAGCCGGCTAGTTCCGTCGTGCATCCTTCGTCTTCGCCGTGTTTTTGTAAAATCAAGTTGAAGAATTTTCCTCTTCAGACGGCGGTTGTACCGTGCATTTTACCGGAAAGTCAGTTTCCGGACGGTCAGGTACAAAGCCATGTGGCGAGTTTTCACCTTAACAAGTCCGATCTCGAGAAGCTCGTTGCTAAGTCTCTCTTCGGCGGCGGAAAGTTGTACCTTAAAATCTCAATTTACACCGGCCGGCGAGGGTCTACATGTGGTGTGAACTCCGGGAGGTTGCTAGGGAAAGTTGACCTACCGTTGGATCTGGCGGGAACGGAATCTAGGTCAGTATTGTTCCACAATGGCTGGATTGTGGTTGGAAAGGAAGCGAAGAACTCGAGCGCGCAGTTTCATTTGAGTGTTAAGGCGGAGCCCGACCCGAGATTCGTGTTTCAGTTCGACGGAGAACCGGAGTGCAGTCCTCAAGTGTTTCAAATTCAAGGAAACATTCGCCAACCTGTTTTCACATGCAAGTTCAGTTTCCGTGCCACCGGTGACCGTAATCAGAGGTCCAGGTTGATTCCTATACTTTTTTTCAATCTTTTGTACACTTTAGTATCAAAGAGCCTCACCTTGGCCTTACGCCACTAATTTAATTGAGACGCTCTTGTTTAGTACTGACTTACACAATAAGGCTCACTACATTTGCCACATAAAAGATTTGAAATTTCATTGTTCAAAGTGCATTTGGGAAGTTAACTTTTACGATTCCTAATTAAAGCGAAAAAAGTAGCTTCGAATGTCAGTGTAATGAGAAATCATTTCTTCATTTGGTTGAAAAGAATCGACAACAAAAACATAGTTCATGTTTAAAGCAAAGACACGCAACTTTTTCTCCCACTTTTTTATTCACGAGATTTTACTGCATTTTGCAGGTCTTTGCCGTTGGAGCATAGTTCGCGAGGTTGGTTGAGTTCGTTCGGAAGCGAAAGGGAACGAACAGGGAAGGAACGAAAGGGTTGGTCAATAACGGTCCACGATCTCTCCGGTTCACCAGTCGCTGCTGCATCAATGGTTACACCATTCGTTGCCTCGCCCGGTTCAGACCGGGTAAGCCGATCCAATCCCGGTTCATGGCTAATTCTCCGTCCAGGTGACGGAACCTGGAAACCATGGGGGAAACTTGAGGCCTGGCGCGAACGTGGTTCAGCGGACGGCCTCGGGTACCGGTTCGAGCTAATCCCAGACTCAGCCGCAGCTGGGATAGTCTTAGCCGAGTCCAAACTGAGTATTAACAAAGGTGGAAAATTCGTGATAGACATCGGAACTAGTGTTTCAACGAATGGGAAGTCCACACCTGGAAACTCCACATCACCGGCGTGTAGCCCTAGAGGTAGTGGTGACTTTGGGTACGGACTGTGGCCTTATTGCATGTATCGAGGATTCGTGATGTCGGCTGACGTGGAAGGCGAAGGTGGTGGGAGTAAGTGCAGTAAACCTACAGTGGAAGTTAGCGTGCAGCACGTGACCTGCACGGAGGACGCAGCAGCATTTGTGGCTTTGTCAGCTGCTATTGATCTCAGCATTGACGCTTGCAGGCTTTTCTCTCAAAAGCTTCGGAAAGAATTGTGTCCTTCTCAGGATTTACTCTCCTGACTTCTTCTTTTTTTAACTTTTTAACTGTTTTTTCGTTTTTTTTTTTAAACTGTTTTTGTGAGTGGTAATGGTGGCGATGAGTTTTAGATTTCGGTCATCACTGGTTAAAAGATTTGGCTGATTGTTAGTAACTTAGTAGTAGTAACTAACATTAGGCTGCTTTCTTCAATATGTACAGAGAGAGTGGGGAATTTGACTGACAGATCACCTTTGCTAGTTTTTTTCCCCTTAATTTGGTGTATTGCTCTTGTAATCTTTCATTACTATTGCAAGTTGTCAATGTCAAGGGTGATTTTTTTTCTTTATGTTTTCTTCATGTTCAATCTTGTTTCATATGGGTAAAAAACAGATTCAAATTTGTTTCCTCAAGTGGAACTCATGTCTCTTTCTTCTAGTGTATTCTTCATATACAAGTATCATACTCGTGTTTAGCCTACTTGGTGGTTGGGAGAGTATTTGATTTCGCATACCTAACACTTGGTAGTTACAAACTACTCTTGAAATTTACCCGGTACTTGAAAATCTAGTATTAAAGTAGTTTGATTAGCGGACTAAGTTATTATGGAATTATAGTATGAGATAATAATTTTTGGGCTAATTTATTCTAAAAGGTATTATAAAATAACATTAAGTTTGATGGGATAAGGTGAAATATTTATGATTAAAGTTGAGTTTAAATATATATTTTTATTAAAGGTATAAATCTTAGAATAATTTTATACTTTCGATCAAAGTGCAAATTTAATTTTACATTCAATTTAAAAAAAAATTCACCTTATCCCATTAACCGATTAAAGATATTATTCTCATCCCGAATTCTATTTTCTGCCGTTTTATCGAATGACCGTATTGAAATACAAATTGATTCCTTAACTTAAGCGATTTGGGCTGGAAACGGAACTCTGATTTTCAGCAATGGGTTCCCCAACTACTCTAGAAAGCGTTAGGACGGTGATACTAAGAAGTAAAAAACATGAATGTAGCTGAGTATAGTAAAGTAAAGGATAAAAATAGATAAAAAATTGAGTTGTTTGATTGATTGATTGTGTTTCTATATATAAAGAATGGTCTTATTTATAGTATAAAAAGAGGGGGGGGGGGAATGTACAACGTGATCCCCCTATGTCAGCCATCAAGTAACCCACTAAGTTCAATGACAGACTATGGGGGAGGTGGTGCCGATTTTCTCGCCCTCTACTCCTCTTGCTCGGATAATGGCCATTTCTTTTAGTTGTTGTTGGCTGTTACCGCTTCTACGGGTCCGAAAACCCTTTTGACTTGGTCGTTGAGCCGTCTACATCTGAGTGAGTCCCAGTCGTACCTCTAACTAACAACTGGGCTAAGATGCCTTAGTAGCCGATGAAGTTCTTGTAGTCTAGGGCTAGGAGTAAATTCAGCTCTAGAACAGTTCGACTGTCACTAAATTCGGCTAAACACTTAAATTACTTTTGATTGTTAACAATTGCCCCCTACATTAACTTGAGTGTGGCTGTTGAGTTGATATATCCGAAAGTAGCCGTCGTTTCAGTCTGACAGTCGCGCATGTCACTTTAATCGTCTCGTCTCCAGTGCATGCAATGATGATTACTTCTGAATTGAGTTTTCCCTTCAACTGAGGTGTCTTTATTACCACGAATCGGTTCCAATGTTTTTCAACCGTGCATTCGAAGAGGTAGCCCTAATTTTCGCCACACATCGAGATCTACGTAAGGAGATACATCTTTCCGAGAATTTTTCACTTGATCTTACAGTCATTCTCGATTTCTTCCCTTCTGCATAAAAAACCCTAATTTCGGTCCTTTTCTTACTAGGATGCCATGGCTTCTTCTTCCTCTTCTTAGAAGATATATGGGATCACTCTAGCCGATAAAGACCTAACCGATGCCTTGGTCCTTATGGATGAACAGTTGGTTCTGGCTCCATATGGTAGGCCGGAACAAGGCGATTCTCTCTAGTTTCAGTACCTCAGCCCGATAAACCATGACTTTCTTTCTACTTGTGACTGGTTCACCGGCGACCGTTGTTCGGCTAACCTTCGTACTTGGCCGACTAAGGTCGCTCATTATTCGGTTGGTTGGACAGAGTGAAGTTGGTCACAGAAGCCAAATGGAGGTACATGGGTCCTTTTGATGCCGCCGCACTGTCGGAATTTGATCTCCGCTGTAACGCCGGGCTTGGGTATGTGCGGCGCCTCTGTTTTTGTGCTTGGTTTACTTGGATATGGGAATCCCTATCCCACTATTTAACTTTAGCATTGCTCTCAACATTCTTGAGAAAATTTAGAATAAATCTCGTAGATTTGATGGGCCATTGTCTTTGACCACTTGGGATGACGTTTCTTCGCTTGAGTAGTGCGACCAACCTTACGACACATGCGTGTGAAAGAAATGGCTTTCTCTGTATTTTATGACCGGGCACCGGTCTGTGGCTGTCATTTAGCCATACATCTCCCGTCGGAGGAAATTATCTTATTTTGTACGACCAGACGGCCGGTTTGTGGCTATCGTTTATTCATGCATGCCCCAAATCGAAGGATAGTTCTTTTTTAGATACTTGTCGTTTACATTCCTGTCCATTTCTTCATCATGCATGTTTATTAGTCGATATGTGTTGTCGGTGATCCGTTGACTTACTACGAAAGGTCCTTCCCAATTTGGTGACCATTTGCCGAATTTACGATCTTTCATCCCAGTCGGCAAAAAGGTTTTCCAAACTAAGTCTCCTTCGGCAAACCTCTTAGGCTTAACATGTTTGTTGTATGCTCTAGCCATTTTATGTTTACCGGCTTCGATTTTCTCTTGGGCCATCAATCGATCTTCATCTAGATGGTCTAACTCCATTAGCATGACTTGTTGATACTCCTCTAAACTTAGAGAGTTCTGCTTGGCCACCCATAAGGATTTGACATTAATTTCCAATGGCAACACTGCATCTTGGCCATAGGTTAGTCGATAAGGTGTCATCCTGGTAGTTGTAGATTTAGAATTCCTGATCGCCCAAACGACTTCATCTAGAGTGAGATGCCACATTCCTTATTTATCCTCCACATTCTTACTAATTGTGTTCACAATAAGTTAATTGGTTGCCTCGACTTGCCCGTTCGCATGTGCGTAATAAGGCGAAGATGTGATAATCTTGATACTGAACTTCTCAGCAAAGGCTGCCACCTTAGAACTAGTGAACATCGTCCCTTGATCGGTGGTAATCGTCTCAGGAATACCATATCTGTATATGATTTGGTGTTGGATAAACTGAATGACATCTGTCTGATGGACCCTCTTCATCGGCTGAGCCTCTACCCATTTAGTGAAGTAATCGGTAGCCATGATAATGAAATTGTGGCCTTTAGCCGATTATGGGTAAATTTTGCCGATGAGGTCCATAGCCCATCCTCTGAAGGGCCAAGGTTTTACGACTGGGTGCAGCAACTCGGCTGGTACCCGCTGGATTGGTCCATGTTTCTGACATTCTCCGCATCCTTTTGCATACTGTAAGCAGTCAGCTGTGATAGTAGGCCAATAATAGTTGTGGCAGTAGATCATCCACTTCATCGCTGGCCTCGCTATGTGTGATCCACTTACTCCTTCATGGACTTTTGCCATGACCCTCAATGTCTCTGCTTTGGCAATGCACTTGAGTAGTACTCCGTTCACACTCATTTTATAGAGGTCATCGTCAATGTGACGGGCCAGCTATTTGATTACCAGCTGAGAGTCTCATCAGATCTCGATGCACATCGCCTTAATAGAAACTAGGAGTTTGAGTCCCATGATGAGAGCATTGTATTCGGCTTGGTTATTTGTCAATTCAGGATCTTACTGATAAGAGAACCTCCACGTTTTATCTCTCGGATTTGTCATCGTGACTCCGGCTCCAACTCCTTTCTGGGTTATAGACCCGTCAAAGGTTAGTACCCACGGCACGACGTCTATACATGCAGTAGGAGGGGCGGATGGATCCTCCATGTCTATATAAGGGTGTTCTGCCAAGAAATCAGCTTCTGCTTGACCTTTGACTGCCCTGAGTGGCCTATACTCGAGAGAAAACACAGTAAGCTTGATGGCCCATTTAATTAATCGACCTTGCAAGACATGTCTATTTAGTAAGTATCGGACAATATCAACTTTGCACAAAATATATATAACATGAGGCATTAGATAATATTCGTGTTTTGTGCAAGCATAGAACAAAGACAGACAAAGCTTCTCCAAATGAGTATATCTAGTTTCAGCATCGTTGAGCATTCGGCTAAGATAATAAACCGCTCTTTCAGTTCCATCATTGGCCTCCTGTGCTAGCAAACAACCGATAGATAATTCTGCAGCCGAAATGTACAATTTCAACGGCTTCCCTGGCACGGGAGGCACCAGTACGGGGGAAGTAGCTAAGGCATTTTTAATTTGATTAAAGGCCTCTTGCTGTTCCGGACCCCATACTAGCTCTTCTGACTCTTTAAGTCTGAGCAAAGATGAGAAAGCCTTCATCTTGCCAGCCGAGTTAGATATGAACCTCCTTAAGAAATTGATCTTTCCCAATAAGTTTTGTAACTCCTTATTTGTCTTGGGTGGTACGGATCCCATTACTGCCTTGGCTTTGTTACGATCTATCTCGATGCTTTTCTTATGTACCAAAAAGCCAAGGAAGTTGCCAGCCGATACTCCGAACATGCATTTGGCTGGATTCATTTTGAAATTATAAATCCTCTTTTTAATGCTTGTTCAAGATCGGCTAAATGATCCATCAAGTCCTTAGACTTCACTACTACATCATCGATGTAAACCTCCACAGTTTTGTCGATCAAGTCATGGAAGATGGTGTTCATTGCCCTTTGATAAGTGGCACTAGCGTTCTTCAGACCAAACGAACTACCCACTCATAAATGCCCAACGCTCCTGGACATCTGAAGGCGGTTTTGTGAATGTCGTCCTTGGATACCGATATCTTATTGTAGAGAGAGTATCCATCCATGAAGGTCAATACACCATTAGCGGCTGCTGAGTCGACTAACATGTCGACTATCGGCATGACGTACTAATCTTTAGGAGTGACTAGATTTAGGTTCCTGTAATTAATACATACCCGAACCTTTCCATTCTTCTTCTTGACTGGTACGACATTTGCCAACCATTCCACATACTTAGTTGTTCTGATAAACTCGGCTTTCAGCAGTCATTCGATCTCGGCTTTGATTGGAGGCATCAACTGAGGGTGATACCTTCTGGGCGGCTGTTTTTGGGGTCTGAAACCCTCCTTGAATGGCAATCTATGTTCTAACAAAGTACGTAAAGTTGTTGTTTTATCTTGGGAGACTATTGTCCATAACGTAAAAGGATATATACGGGGCAATCTTGTCTTAAAGACAGAGTGTCATCACTCGACCCAACAAAATATCAAAGTGGTTGAAATTTCAGTTTGTTGTAATAGTTAGCAGTTACTTACTTTCTGTTTCCTGCAATTGTTGCAACCCACAATTATATATGTAATCTTCAATTGAAAATGCCTGAGGTTTTACGGTTTATTGAGACTAATTCATATAATGGAGGTGACATATTTTAAGTGGTTAAATTATCTACATAATGAATATTTGAGTACATGAACATAAAAAGTTCAAAATTGAACTAAATCGTCTAATTGAAATGCTTTATCGCATGTTCAATCGGAACAAGCCGTAATTCGAGTGTATAAATGAAATTTGCAAGCATTTTAAAAAGGTTATTAATATATTAAGCCTAGTATTTAAGAAGTTTAGTGTGGGAATTGGGGACATATACAGTGGCGTTGGTGTATATATGTGCCGTTCTGGTTTCTGTGGGTGACTGAAATGGTGGGGGACCAATGCAATAGGCCAATATTGTAGTGTTAGTGGAGGAATTGCAAATTAAATCAAGAGCTTATCAGTCCCTCAAATTGAACGTGGAAGTAAGACTAGGTCTGCCCGTTACAACAACAACAATATATCCAGTGAAATCCACAACGTGGGGTATGGGGAGGGTAGAGTGTACGCAAACCTTACCTCTACCTTGGTAGGTAGAGCGGTTGTTTTCGAGAGACATTCGGCTCAAGACAGAGCATAAGCACAAGCAAAGCAACAACAAAAGCAAAGCAAGAGAAATGGTCAGACCGATTCAGGAAAAAATTAAAGCAGTATGAAGATAATGGTATCAAAAGCGAATAAGCCATGATAGCTCATTCCGAAAAAGTAAGCGGTAACTAGCGCATGTAAATAAGCTAAATAAAGTACACTAAAGAACACATAGCAGCAGAAATCAAACTACATGGGACTATAAAGCAATATTGCGCCTATTAGTATGATAGGCTAAGCGGGCCTACAATACTAACACTACAACTACCAGTTTGCAAGTGTAAGTAGGACTACGCTCGACTACCTACTACCCTTCTACCATAATTTGTGTCCTCCACAACTCCCTATCTACGGTCATGTCCTCAGTAAGTTGCACCTGCGCCATATCCCGTCTAATCACCTCTCCCCAATGCATCTTCAGCCTACCTCTACCCCTTCTGAACCCGTCCATAGCCAACCTCTCACACCTCCGCACTGGGGCATTTGTGTCTCTCCTATGCACATGCCTAAACCATCTCAACGTCACTTCCCTCATCTTATCCTCCACCGAGGTCACTCTCACTCTGTCCCAGATATCATCATTTCTAATTTTATCCCTCCTTGTATGCCCGCACATCCATCTCAGCATCCTCATCTCTGCAACTTTCATCTTTTGGATGTGCGAAGTCTTGATTGGCCAACACTCCGCCTCATACATCATAGTCGATCTAACAACCGCCCTATAGAACTTACCTTTAAGTTTTGGTGGCACATTTTGTCTCATAAGACTCCAGATGCGAGCCTCCATTTCATCCACCCTGCCCCAATACGATGTGTGACATCGTCATCAATCTCTCAATCTCCTTGGATAATAGACCCGATGTACTTGAAGCTTCCTTTCTAATTAAAGACCAAATTATCTAGGCAACAATACTACAAATGTTATATACAGTTTTCTTCAAAGATATATTAAAATTTAAATTTGATGAGTTCATTTTTAAGGTTCTTAACTCTTATTACTGAAACCATCACTTATACATCATGTAGTATTAGACTCTCCTCTCGATTTAAGCAAGATCTGTACCAAATCATTTGGGTAAATATTCATTCCCACTAGAACATCAAATCATCACCGCAAGAAAATATAGAATTAACAATAAATATTTTATTATTAAAAATTATAAATGATAATAAATTTAATATGTTGTTGCGAAATTATATCCTTGTTCACCATTTTAAAAATAAAAGACTTGCAACTTGCAAGCAGTAGCACTTTCAATGTACAGGAGTAAACTGGTGCTAGTAAATGAAGTGGGGGATCTGGTCTATATATTAAAACTGGTCAATATTGTACCAGATAAAGTAACATTTATTATGCTGAGTGTGTTTGGTGTTGTAATAGGTTCAGAATGAGTCATTTCCTAACAATACGAGAATCCGATGTCATTGTCTCTGTTGCTTCTTAACTAAGCACTCTTTTCTCGCACCGTGGCTAGTCCAAGTCCAGTCATCACGTAGCAGAGGTCACGTTCTTGAATTACTTCTTCGATTTTTCGTATAAAATTTATTCGTATGCGGTGTTTACATCAAATTAATATGCGCATGACATGTTTTTATCAATAACAAACATATCCCGTATAATTTCACATAATGAGGTCTTCCAAGGTGGGATACCCAGACTTTTCCCCTACTTTATAGACTATCAATAAACATACCTTAACCTCTAACTAAACAAGAACATGGCAATATCATTTGATAGTCAATTTTCAAGCAATAAATGGCCATGACTATATATTTTCGATATACCCTTAGCCGCCCAAGAAAGAACACACACAAATTTAAAAGTAAAAGTTATGGTGAAACATTTTGTAGAGAAGAAAAAAAAATATTGACAACAAAATCATAAGGATAAATCAAGTAAAAGAAATAATAATAGTAAAATAATCAGAAGAATAAGATAGTAATAGAATAATAATGATAATAATAATATTAATACTGATAAATATTATTATCAAATCCTCTCTCTCCTCTTTGTCCCCTCTCTCCACAACGGTAATAACAACTCCCCCACCCCCACACCACCCACCCCACCCCCACCATTTCCGACGGTTCGGCTGGTGAACGGCGACCAGGTACTCCTTCCCCTTTTTGTCCTACTGTCGATGAAGCTTTCCGACCAGACCCTTCTGGTTGGAACGATTTCCAGCCAGTTACCCCATCTCTCTCTTTCCCCTAGCTTCATTCCCCCTCAATCGGAAACCCATCCCCAATGGGTTTCCGGTCAGATCTGGACAGGAACTCAGCTTTTCCGACAGGTTTTGGCGGCGAGCATCGCGTTTTTGGCAGGCAACAGTAACCCAATAATGATTTTCCGACAGTGAACAGTGCCATCCGGCGGCGAACATGTTATATTCACCTAGAGTTGGTACCTCCGGGGGCCCATACTCACTTCTTTTCCTTCATTTGTTTATTGTTTGTTAATTATTGATTATTGTTTCAAGTAACCACGTTGTAGTTATTGTTTTGAGTTGTGTGCTTATTTGTTTATTGAGCATTGATTAGTGCTTCAATAGTATTCTTATTTGTTTAATGTTCATCGAATAGTGCCATATTTGCTTATTGTGTATTGAAGAGTGTCCGTACTTGTTTATTGTTATTGAGTATTGTTTCTACTTGTTTACTGCTTTTGATTCTTTGAACTGGGGAACCATAAATATTTCTTCTTATTTCTGGAGTTTTGGTACCTCTTATTGCACGCACTCAATTTTATTGAATCTTAACTTTAGATTCTTGCCTTTATTATTCTTGTCCCTTGCTTTATCATTCTAGTTTGTAGTAGCCTGACTTTGTGCTTTAGTGTTGGTTCCCGTGTGTGTTAACGTTAACCTCTGACTAGTATTTTTTTTTGCTCTAGTGGATTTAGTGAATGATGGTAGACTAGGGTCATGTTCTCAGTTGGGGACGGAGGCGAGGGCTAGGGTGGTAAGCGGGGGTAGGGGAGGTGCTAGGCTGAGAATAGGGTCTTGGAACATTTGGACTTTAACAGGAAAGTCCATAGAGCTAGTCAAGATTCTTAAGAAGAAGAGGATTAATATAGCATATGTCCAGGAGACTAAATGGGTAGGACCTAAGGCTAAGGAGGTGGACGGGTATAAGGTATGGGTCATTGGTAGGTCGAGGTATAGGAATGGGGTAGGTATTTTGATAGACAACGAGCTAAGAGACAAGGTGGTTGAGGTTAGGAGGGTCAACAATAGGATGATGGCGATTAAGTTGGTAGTTGGAGGATCCACTATGAACATTATTAGTGCTTACGCGCCGCAGACGGGCTTGGCCGATGAGGAGAAGAGGCATTTTTGGGAGGAGTTGGACGAGGTGGTGGCAGGTGTACTACCCACTGAGAAGTTATTTGTGGGAGGGGATTTCAATGGACATGTCGGGTCACTTCCAGGGGCTACGACGATGTGCATGGAGGCTATGGCATCAGGGACAGGAACGAGGGGGGAGTCTCACTTTTGGAGTTCGCTAGAACTTTTGGGTTGGTGATAGCCAATTCGAAGTTCATGAAGAAGGAGGAGCACTTGGTGACTTTCCGTAGTTCGGTGGTTAAGAGTCATATAGACTTTTTGTTCCTTAGAAAGGTCGATAATATTTTTTGTAAAGACTGCAAGGTTATTCCAAAAGAGTGTCTTACAACCCAATATAAGCTTTTGGTGATGGATTTAGAGATTAAGATAGAGAAGAAGAGAAGGGTTGTGGATGACAGGTTGAGAATCAAATGGGTGGGTTTGACCATGGCTAGTGCAAAGGAGATGGAAGAGAGGTTGACGGTCAAAAAGGCTTGGGGGAGTAGCGGGGACGCGACCAGTATGTGGGATAAAATGACCAGTTGCATTCGGGAGGTGGCTAGAGATGTTTTAGAGGACTCGCGGAGTAGCCATGGTGGGCATCGAGGTGACTGGTGGTGGAATAGTGAAGTTCAAGAGAACGTGAATGTGAAAAAAATTGCGTATGCGAAACTGGTAAAAAGCAAGGATGAGGTGGAGAAGTGGACGAATAGAGAACTATATAAGATGGCGAGGAATGAGGCAAAGCTAGCGGTCAGAGGGGCAAAAACGACAGCTTTAGAACGCCTATACGTTGAATTAGAGGAAAAAAATGAAGAGAAAAAGCTGAACAGACTTTCCAAGGCGAGGGAGAGGAGGGCCCGCGACTTTGATCACGTAGGGTGAATCAAGGACGAGAATGACAAAGTACTGGTGGAGGACGCGCATATTAGGCAAATGTGGTAGTCTTACTTTCATAAACTCTTGAACGAAGAAGGAGAAAAAGACATTGTGTTGGGAGAGTTGGAGCAATCGGGTAAGTACCGGGATTTCAGGTATTGTAGAGGCATTAAGATTGAGGAGGTCACGGGCGCTGTTCACAGGATGCGCGGGGGATGAGCGACCGGTCCGGATGAGATCCCAGTTGAATTTTGGAAGAGCATAGGCAGGTTAGGCTTGGAGTGGCTGAATGAGTTGTTGAACGTCATTTTTAAGACGATGAGAATGTCCGAAGAATGGAGGTGGAGTACAATGGTTCCTTTGTACAAGAACAAAGGTGAGCCATACTATGAAAATTTGGGAAAGGGTAGTGTAGATGAGGTTGAGAAGATGCGTGTCTATTTTCGAGAACCAGTTTGGATTCATGCCTGGACGTTCGACTACAGAAGCCATCCATCTTATTAGGAGGTTGGTGGAGTTGTATAGGGGGAGAAAGAGAGACTTACATATGGTTTTCATCGACCTCGAGAAGGCATACGATAAAGTCCCTAGAGAGATTTTCTGGAGATGTTTGGAGGCTAACAGTGGGAGGAGACTCGGAGCACTTTCCTATGACGATGGGGCTGCACCAGGGATCACCTATTAGCTCATGCTTATTTGCCTTGGTGATGGATGGATTGATGCGACAAATCCAATGGGAGGTGCCATGGTGTATGTTATTCTCAGATGACATAGTTCTTATTAATGAGACTCACAGTGGGGTGAACGCTAAGCTGGAGGTTTGGAGACAGACCCTGGAGTGTAAAGGGTTCAGGCTGAGTAGGACCAAGACAGAATACTTGGAGTGCAAGTTCAGCAACGAGAGCGACCGTGAGACAGGCGTGGAGGTGATACTTGGGACCCAGGTCATTCCGAAGCAAGTAAGCTTCAAGTACCTCAGATCTATTATCCAATGGAATAGAGAGATTGATGACGATATCACACATCGTATTGGGGCAGGGTGGATGAAATGGAGGCTTGCCTCTGGAGTCTTGTGTGACAAAAAGGTGCCACCAAAGCTAATAGGCAAATTTTATAGGGTGGTGGTTAAACCAACTATATTTTATGGGGCAGAGTGTTGGTTAGTCAAGACATCGCACACCCAAAGGATGAGAGTGGCGGGGATGAGGATGTTGAGATAGATGTGTGGGAATACAAGAAATGATAAGATTTGAAATGAAGATATCCGGGGCCGAGTGAGAGTGGCCTCAGTGGAGGATAAGATGCGGGAAGCTAGGTTGAGATGGTTTGTACATGTGCAGAGGAGAGACACAAATGCCCCAGTGCGGAGGTGTGAAAGGTTGGCTATGGACGGGTTCAGGAGTGGTAAAGGTAGGCTGAAGAAATATTGGGGGCGAGGTGATTAGACGAGATATGGAGCAGATGAGACTTACTGAGGACATGACCTTAGATAGGGAGTTGTGGAGGTCACATATTAGGTTAGAATGGTAGTAGGTAGTCGAACGTAATCGTACTTACACTTACAAACTGGTAGGTGTAATGTTATTACCGTAGGCATGCTTAGCATATCATACGAATAGGCGTAGTATCGCTCTATAATCTTCTGTTGTTTTATTCCTTCTGCTATGCGTTCTTGAATGTACTTGATTTATCTAATTTATCTGCGTAGTTACTGCTTCTTTTCAGGATGTGCTATCACGACGTATTCACGTTTGCTAGCAACATTTTTTTACTGCTTTAAATTTTTGACCGGGTCTGACTTTTTTTCTGATGTGCTTGTCCTGAGCCGAGGGTCTGTGTACACTCTACCCTCCCCAGACCCCACGTTATGTAACTATACTGGGTATGTTATTGTTGTTGTATTGATAAATAAAAAAAAGGGAGCAAGCAAGGTTCTCTAAGCTAGAACCATACTTGTCCATAAGAACAAAGAAAATTATTTTACTATCTACTAATCATCTATCTTAATTCTTGACTTTCATACTTTCTATATAGGATCATGTCCACGGTAAGCTAAAGATGAGTCATGTCATGTCTAATCAGTAATCACTTATATTTTTATCATTTAATCATGATTAATTAATATATATCTTTACTTTCTTAAATTATTTAACTATAATATATATAATTGATTTGGTATTCAAATACCAATGCAGGCAAATGTTTACCATCTATTTGTGCCATTTCCTCCTACTATAACATTAAATAGATGTATTGTGGCTCTAAAACAGCAGACAGTAGAGACAGAGTAACGTGAAAGTCTCTTTCACCCTCTAAGCACAAATTTCAATCCTCAATTTGCGGCTGTACTTTTCCTTTTTAAAAAAAAAAGGTGCTAACTCCCATCCCAGGAGCCCCCATACTCCGGTCCGACAGGTCTGTGAAGGAGGTAAATCATGAGACTCAATTGATTTCAAAGGTTAGATCAGTACCACGCTGCGCACAAGGGGCCTCCTTTATTTCAAGAAGTAATCCCCACAGTGTCGCTGACGGGATTCGATCCTTGGCCATTTTTCAAATATCCCCTTGATAACCAATTGAGCTGGCCAAGCGGACATGACTGTACTTTTCCTGATGCTACAATTGGTAGAGAAAATGGGCATCCACAAACTTCATCCACAATTTAAATTCATTATGTGACCATACAATTCTTTTCAATATTCAGTATACATATAAAATGTAAAAGATAACTCATCTGAACACATCACATGAATATAAACATCATAATTACAATTATCCTTAATTTGCATTAATAATTTGAGCATGTAGTGACTATCGATATTCCATATATGTACTGATAGAAAGTCAAAGAAAACCTATGTGAACTCATCACTATTATAATTGTTCTTGACGACTTTTGTATGTTATAAAAACTTTGGTGGCGCACTGTTTTAATGAGTTTATTTTATCTACTTTCTCCTTCATTTGTTGATCTTCGTTTTGTCTCCAACAGGATTTTTTCAGACTGTCAATATAATGTTTATCCAAATTTTATATTGTCAACATTATAATTAGCTCGTTTTCAACACTAGATTTTATTAAGTAGTGAAAGATTATAACAAAGAACTCTTCGTCTCAAAACCTATAGCCTCACTTAGTGACTAGCAAGTCAATGCTTCCTGATTTATTTCACACTAATTACAATCTTATCGAATGGATTAATAGTTATCTAATTTTTCAGTTTACTTTGGTACCTATTTATATAGAATTGGAGTTGTATTGTATTAACTCCAATTTTAAGCTTACTTTCTTTTCAAATTTGTTTGCATTAATGTAATTTTTTAAAAGAAACTCGTAAATCTTAATCTCAATGAAGGTTAGAATTTCAGTTTTCATGATTTGAATGCTTCTGCATATATAATGTTTGACCAAAATAATTTGGACAGTATTGGTCTGCCACTTTCCCCTCCCTGTAGTCTGTACTATTATACATTTGTGGTCCATAAATCATTTTATTTAATGAGATAAGACTTCATAACTTACATATTTAATGTATTCATCAATGAGTTATCGTTATCCAGCTGGGCATTATAAAGAAACATGTATATTCAAGCTCTGAAAATTAACTGAAATTATATTATTGAAGTCCAGTGTGGATAAACTAAATTTGAAGTGTCCCACAATATGCTCACAAATCACAGACTATATTTGTTTATCTGTGTTTCATAAAACCAAATAAGAATTTATCCTGGGCCTAATTCAACCAAAAAAACTAGCTTGTAGGGTGAGGATTGTCAAAGTCCATATAAGGAGTCCATGTTCCCATTCTATATTCGATGTGAGATTCTTAACACTCCCGCTCACCAAAACCTTGTTAACTGGAGCGTGAATAATATAATTTTGGGGGGGTCCAACATAGGTAAACAAATAATTGGAATGAGTCTGACTCTGATATCATGTAAAGAATGGATTTTGGGTCTAACTCAACCCCAAAAGCATATAAAGAAATCTTGGATCTAACTCAACCTCAAAAGCTAGCTTGTAGGCTGAGGATTGTCCAAGTCCATATAAGGAGTCTATGTTCTCATTCCATATCTGCCGTGGACTCTTAACAATTCCAATGGGATACTTTTATCAGTTTTTTTTATATCAGTTTTTGTAAGATGATATTAATCTCCCTTGAGGAGTCTTTCATTAATATCAAGGTATATATAGAGTACAATATTCATCCCTTATACAATAGGAATCCTAAGCCTATACAAAAGAGGAATCCTAAGCCTATAATCTTACCATAATTATATTTACACAATATATGAAAATATTCTAATTATGGGTAGGGAATATATTTACACGTTTACACACCCCCTCAGTCGGAGCGGGAGGAGGCCGGACGGCGAGACCGGCTCAAGTCAAGAAATAACCGTCGGGAAGTCCTTTGGTAAATATGTCTGCATACTGATAGGATGATGGAACATGTAACACTCTGACATGGCCTAACGCAACTTTCTCACGAACGAAGTGTAGGTCTATCTCAATATGCTTGGTTCACTGATGTTGAACCGGATTATGAGAAAGATAGATGGCAGAGATGTTATCACAATACACAATAGATGCTCGACGCAAAGGATACCGAAGTTCTAACAAGAAATTTTCGAGCCAACAAATCTCGGCTACTACATTTGCAACGCCTCGTACTCGGCCTCGGCAGATCGGAGCGAGATAGGGTAGCCTGTCGCTTCGCGGACCAAGAAATCGACTATCCCCTAAGAAAACACAAAAGCCGGAGGTGGAGCGTCGCGTGTCCGGACACCCCGCCCAATCTCGCATCCGTATATGAAAGCAAACTGTGCGGTGCGAGAGGGATATAGGTGCAAACCATAATCAAAAGTGCCCTTAATGTATCGAATGATACGCTTAAGAGCGATGAAATGAGACTCCCGGGGGCATGCATGAATAAGCACACTGCCGAACATCATAAGCTATGTCTGACCTGGTGAATGTGAGATACTGAAGTGCACCTGCAAGGCTCCTATACAGAGTAGGATCAGAGACTGGAGCACCATCCATAGCACTGAGCTTACTTTTATCAGTTTTTTTTATATCAGTTTTGAGATAGGTTCTTGATAACAAAAAAATTCTTATTTTAATTTTCCTTTTTTGTATCCTTCAACTTCAAAAGAAGATCACGTAGTTCTTATATTTGCACAAATTTCTTGAATGTGATAAAAAGTTAAACAACGACCCTAAAAGCAGTGGCGGAACTTGTCCAAAGTATTAAGAGGAGCGGTAACTACTAACTAAAATATTATAATTGAAATTTATAAGAACAAAATATAATTTTATCAAATATTCAAAATAACATCAACACAACAAAAATATAATATATAAAAGGAAAGACGTACCTAGAATTAAAGTGCTACCCTTCGTTCTTTTAAAGACTTGAAATCATTAATAATTGAATCAGAGCTAAAGCTTTCAGCAATCTCTTTTTCAATATAAACCATCATATTGTCAGCAAGAAATCCATCCTCCATTTTATTACGCAACCTTGTCTTGATTATCTTCATTGCTAAAAATGATATTTCTGTAGTAGCCGTAGAAACTGGAAGAGTTAAGATAAGGCGGATTATCTGGTCAATCAAGTAATATGTATTCGTCTTCCATGTTTTTTTCAAAGCTTCACATAATTCAGACATAGTTGACAATTTATTCAATTCTGGATGACTAACAGCTTCAAGAATAAAGTGTTGAAGTTGAAATCTCAAATTTGTTTTCTCTTGCTCACTAAAATTCACTGGATATAATTTTTCTACAAGAGCACATATATCATCCATATCAAATGCTTTGTAAATATCTTTAGGAACCAAACTATTGCTTAGCCTCAAAAGCTCAATTGTTTGCACATTAAACCTGTGATTCAATTCCTGCAATTGTTGATCAATTGTAACACAAAAGAGATTCGCTCTAAAATGTTGACCTATTGTGATGTGATCCTTCTGATGACGAGCACGCCCTTGACGCTCTATATAAACATCATTACAATCAGGAGAATCAATATCATGTTGTTCACAAAATAATGTCACATTTTTCAATAATTGATCCCATCCTTCATCTCTCAACTTCTGAATTAATGTTTTTATAGTGCTGACTAAATGTATAGCATTAAGTATATCTTGGATGCTTATCTCTATTGAGGGGATACTTTTCAACTTGACATTGATAGGGACCCCAATTGAGATAAGCTCTTCGAACTTCATCTCTTCGATTCACTGGATATTCCCAAATTTGGGAATGGTGCTTTTCAAGTGTCGATGTTGAAGCTATACAATTTTCATCTTTGTTGGAAGCTTTCGTCTTGAAAAATGCATCAATTTTCTTAGGTTTGATCATCGTACCACTCCTAAAAAATACATAAATCAATTATCAAAGATAACATCTAAATCTGAAAACAGAACTAAGTCAGAGAAATTCGGCTTTTAAGGCCTTAATCTGTTAATTCCACTCTCATAAGCCCAAAATAACCTCGTATATGATGAAACAAACATAAAGTTGTAATCTTTTGTTGATTTAAAAGAAACCCATATCAAGAATTACCCATTAAAACCCGTATCATCTATATTGGAAACAACATGTAATTGCTTATGATGCAACTATGCATCCAAGACATACTAGATTTATGTTTTGTAGAAGAAAAAGAGACCCAAATAAATAAATAAATAAATAAATCTTCTGTAGTTAAGTATTACCAGAGATGGAGAGACGAGTGGAGAGAAATAGATTGGGAGAGTGGAGCCGTGCTGCGAGTGTGAGTTCGTGAGTCGCTGGTGCCGCCGAGAAAGTGACGGAATTTAGAATTTTTAAATCGTGAGTAGTATATATATTTTTTTGAGTTTTTTTAGGGAGGCCACAGTTCCCCTCCGCTCCTACCATAATCCGTCACTGCCTAAAAGGATAGGAAATTACACCAAATTACCTTGGAAATGAGTGTTCTTGAACTTTTGATCCTCACTTGCTCCACGGGCAAATCTTCAAGATCAAAAATCAAAACTTGCTAAACTTAAAATTCGGTCCATGAGACAAAGAAGGTCAAAAGTTCAACATCAGTCACCTCCAAGGCCATGTAAATCACCTTTTAAAAGGAAAACTCAAAAAAATTACACTATACAGTAACCTAAAGTGGCTCATTTTTAAAAATAACCTCAATCTTTATCTTTTACAATATAATCCAGTATAACATGTGTATAATCAATTTGTATAATATACATTAACTATACAATTATTACATACCTTATTATTAACTTAATATATTTACTCTACATTGAGTATATACGTCCATCGATTACAAAATGTTCTGGCTAGACGCCCTTAAATATTTTAAACCACTTGGCTAAACGGTATTGAAACCAATCTCTCTACCTTCATACGGCAAGGGTAAGAGGCCAATTTAGAGATTTCAAGAGAATGAGTGTACCATTGGTTTTTACGTTAAGATAAAAAAAAATTATAGTGCACCAAATTAGGTTCGATCCCTTGATCTTGAGAAATTAAACCTGACGCCTTAACCAATGCATCACTCAATTCCTTTTGACCATAAATTCTTTCAGATAATATTAAATATATTTTAAGATTATACACATAATATACCGAATTTAATCGAATGACCATGAGTTTACGTAATTCAATATTTGCACATAAATTCGTCAATGATAATGTGAGATTTCACTGGAAATATTATTGGTTAAAACTGTAAACATTTTTTTTTTTTGGTTTGGGAGCGAAACTAGTTATGGGCCTAAATGAGTTTATCTGGGTCAACTGGCTTCAGATTTGGTAGTTCAAACTTCAAAATAGAAACAAGAAATTGCGTGTGAGAGAGGAAGAGAGATGAAGGTGCTAGGATGGTGGTTGATGCTAGTGGGTACCCTTCGGCTTGCATCGGTATGGTTCGGTTTCTTCGACATTTGGGCTCTTCGTCTCGCTGTTTTCTCCAAAACCACCAGTAAGTTTCGTGCTTTGGACAACGAGCGTGCACGCACGCACATTTCGGCTTCGATCTGATTTTGTTTTTTAATTTGTAAACAAGCAAATATATTACTTTCGCCTTATGTTCTGTGATTTGTCACATAGAAAGTGCCTTTTTAGTGATTTTATTCCATTGCCAAGGATGATTACATACAGATCTGGATTTTAAGTTAGTTTCCACTGCAACCTATTGTTAATTTGTGGTTATAAATATAATTTGAATCCCAGCTACAATACTCCGTGTGAGCTCATCTACTATAGTCTTAGTGCGGTTTACCGAGAGGAAATGATTTTAATTTTGATTGGGAAAAGGAATAAGCGACAATGCACTGTTAAAAATTGATTTGCTGGAATGGCAATAAGAATGAGTAAACGGATCAACACATTATGTCATTTTGGGCTCAAGACTTGGATTTTGACTTCGTTTCTTTGGAATGATTTCATAGGCAATAGAATTGATTGGATTTACGGGTTTGAAATCTGTGATATTTGTTGCTTAACTAGTATTAAACTAGCTTAAATTTTCAATTCTCATTCTTAACATCCAAGGATTACTAAGTCCATATTTCACGTTCTCTTGATTTAAGAATATGATGAATTCTTCTATTTGAATATTTTATGCAATTATAACCAGATTTTCGCTTAAGTGTTATTGTTTTAGAAATTATTATCTCCAATCCAATGACATCAAAATCGGAACTTGAATGCTATCAAAGTGAACAATTTCAAGAATCAGATCAAGCTCCTCTCCTTGCTACGGATGGAATATTTGTGCATTTTAGGTGGTATTTAGTTGTGATTGGTAATACCTTCTTATAACTGGTTACCAGAGCAATCTATTCAATATGCTGATACAAACCTATTAAAAAAATATGTAGATACAACAATTACAAACTAATGTAAATATAACCTACTTATGATATCCTATTGCCTAATGGTGTTTATCATCTAACTAGGCATTTTAAAACAAGACAAACTCCTACACATGGACAAAGTTCAGTTGAAACAGGAAAACCAATCGTACCTACAGATTTACACTCAGTTTTTCATGATGTGAGAATGTGATATATCACCAGGTGCTCAGATTTTTCAATCCACCATTTGAATGAAGTACGAGGACGATAGGATTTTCCCAAAAAGAGGCTAAATATTTCTACTCAAGCACAGACATTACATATAACAGGAAAAGAATCATTTTTTCTTATAAGGAAATGGGTAATAATCATTTCTGAAACCTTATTCGGATACGTGTAAGCACAATTCTTTAAGTGAAGTAATTGTCATCTGTAGCTTGGCTTAGCTCTTAAAGTTTGGAACATATGAAAATGTATTATTCTCTTGCAGTATTTGTAGCACTTCTTTCATGTGTCTCTTATTTCTTAACTTCCAATTCCGCATGTCTATTTAAAAATGTAACATTGCTCCCCTTGACCAGAATTTTTTACTTCATAAATGGGCATATCCGGTACCTCCAAGCTCTCCACGTAGTTCTATCCTTTCTCAGAGAAGTATTTCTCTCACAATTGCAGCACAAAGACTTCTTAAAAAGTTCTTTTTATGTCTGCAAGTTACATTTGTCTTCATGGCATCCCATTTGTGTTATTTGCAACCCAGGTGGAGTTGATTAAATCCGAGAATTTGTTCATCTTGATAGATTGCAATAGTACTGTTGACACTACTTGCTTGACCCTGATGCACCTATAATAGTTTAATCTATCATCCAGTAAGTGTGACATATTATGCTTCTCATCTGGCTTGAATAATTGGACAAATGTGGATGACAAGGTGGGAATTCAGTGGTCACAACTTGTTACAGTATAGCTTTTTGTCAGGAAAATAGAACCTTAAGTTACTGCAATCAACAACATATTTTCTTACACATTGCGTGTTCAACTTCATGAATAACTTTCAAAAACAGTGACTTTGTAAGCACATATCTGCCATACATTTCAAGTTTGACAAGTGATGATACTTTGTATTGCTTGGGATCAGAAGATTTTACTTGCGAATGCATTGAAAATCCATGCATTACATGACTCTTTCTTTTTCTTAATATTCCAACAGTCCTTCTTTTCAAGGTCTTGTCCTATACTTAGATATGTATCTAATGGAAACTTCCATTTCTTATTTATCATGTTGCAGTGTCAGAAGTTCATGGGAGGACGTTTGGAGTGTGGACTCTTCTAACCTGCACTCTTTGCTATCTTTGTGCGTTTAACCTACATGACAGGCCTTTGTATTTGGCAACCTTGTTGTCATTCGTCTATGCATTTGGTCATTTCCTGACGGAGTTCTTGATCTATCAGACAATGGAAATAAAAAATCTGGTCACTGTTGGTATATTTGCGGGTAATGTTTTTAGTAGCACTACTAGATTTACACAAAGGGGAGCCTTGGAGTAACTGGTAAAGTTGCTGTCATGTGACCGGGATGTCATGAGTTCAAGCCGTAGAAACAGCTTCTTGCAGAAATGTGAGGTAAGACTGCGTTCAATAGACCCTTATGGTCCGGCCCTTCTCCGGACCAGCGCATAGCGGGAGCTTAGTGCACCGGGCTGCCCTTTTACTAGATTTACACAACTAGTGTTTTAAAAATGCATGAACTGCTTTCAAATGATATAACCTGCAATTCGTCCTTTATTCACCTAGGATCATGAGATTTAGAGTTTCTGTTTAGCATCTATTAATATGGACCTGGGTTCATTTAGTTGTGCCATGTCACTGAATCCCCAACTTAATCCTTTGACGACCTGCTTGTGCTCCTAACTTTTTTGAAAAATCTTTGTCAAACTTCCCATGTTTCTTCCTTGTGAACTTTTTGATTGCCCTAATTGAACTGCCGCAACTCGCTCTCTTTATGAATTAAAGCCCATCTTTTGGGTGGAGTGCTGGTTGCTTAAGCCCAATTTACTACCTAAAGATATTAGTTACTGTAAGAAAAAGGAGATGATCAAGCAAATCTTTAAGATGGTTCTAATGAAGGGTTGAATTAGTTATCATCTTCTGAACATATTTTCCTATGTTTGTGGTTTAACTATATAAGGAAGTTCTAATGATCTGGAGGTAACTAAAAAATACAGCCGCATTAGTGGTATTATCTTTCTGCATCAGCACATACTCTTCGTTCTTTGCAGTAAATTTAGTTCACTTCAGATCACACATCACTTTTGACAGTCTAAAGAGTTCCATTTTCTCTCAGGCACATCTATAGTTTGGATGTCGTTGCAGTGGAATGCACACCAACAGGTCAAAACTAAGAGTCCATAGACATGAATCAACGGCTTGAAGCAGATTTATTGGATGTTACTCCTTTCGACCTATGCCTTTGCTGTTGCATTTTAAGTCTTAAAGTTTCAGGTGGGAGGAAACACGCGTTCATGGTTGAGCTCTGGATGAATCCCTCCTGGAACTTCTTGGCTGCAATTTTCTCTTTGTAATGTCTCAATGCCAGCTTTTCTTCTGATTGGTTTTTGTAGCAATGCGAAGGATTGTCTGTCTTTTAAACTTGGTTTATTGGAGCTTTTCGAATAAACGTGGAATGGCCCGTGTTTTTGTTTCCTAGTACAATTACTTTTGCAAGGTGGATCCTCATTTGAAATGAGTCATTTCTTTTTAACTTCTTTTTGGTTTATATCAGCTTTATTTTGTAGATATGCATCCTGATAAGCATTAACAGATGTACAAATTTGGCCATTTTTTTATTGCCAAAGCCAACATGATAGAATAGTTGGAGCAACTGAGTATGACTGGCAGTAGCTAATGCCTTTCATCAAGGCAATCTTTTACAAATAAGTCATATTTAGAATGCAGAAAGCTTGCTTTTGGGTTGAAATACATATAAATTAATAGCAATTGTCTGTCTATTTATAAATATACTGCTTGAATGATTTACTAATTCTGGAAAATCACCATTGCATAGAATTCCTCTTGAATACTGAAACATGCAAAGTGCACATAAAAACACTAGTAAGAAACTATTAGTAATGACTTCCAAAGTTGATCCATCCACCTAAATACAAATACAATTACATATAAGCACATCTATATATTTCAGCAGCTTTACTTGTTGACAATTAACTTCCAGTCGCCTGTTGACATCCTAAAATGCTCTAACAAAAACATTTTCCTGTAATCAAATACTAGTAGTTTCTTTCTATCACTGAGCTGTGGGAAAACAGCAACTTATACTATATCATACACTACCTAAATATAATACTATCACGTTATTTGTCTACCAATTAAAAGGACGAGCTTTTTCAGACTGCATCTCTTCTGCTTGTTGCATCTTTATCATCTTCATCTATTATATATTCCAATTGCTCATGCTCTCCAACACCATCAGTCTCATCATCTCCATCATTCTTCCCTTCATCTAGTTCTTCCTGTTCAAGATCTTCATCTGGGGTTTTTTGAAACTCAGCAGCTAACTCATCTAGCAGCAAGGGATTCAGATCTTTTCTCCCTAACTTCACCACTTGTTGCAAATCTTGTTCCTTCACTGTTTTATCTCCCAAATTTTCCACTAACTCCACCTTGTTATTGCTGTAAGATCTCTTAACTTGGTAAATCAACCATATGCAGATCAAAAAAAGAGCAAGTGCTTGAAAAACATGCTTTAATTTGAACCCTTTTGTCCTCAGATTCCTACTTGATGATTGCTTCAACATGTTCAGTATAGTCACAATACTGCTATTCCTCCATGTTTTTTTACCTACTTGAAGTAAAAAATACAATATGTGTGAAGAATGAGATAAAAACAAATATTAAGCAATCTACTATTTGATAATTAACAAAAAAAAATCATATATTAATAAAATAGTGTTATTAAAAAACGGATATTTTAAGGAACTTACCGGTAGAAGTAAAGGAGATGAGTGTCAAGTATTAGAGATGAGGTGTGAGAAGAAAAGGGAGTGAGGCTCCCACTTTATTTGGATACTTAGATACATGTGGTGCACTGGTGTTGGTTATTTTAAAGTTATGTGAGTGTGTCGGTGGAGGGAATTTAATGAGGTCCAGCAGTTGAGTCAAAGATTATTTGACTAAAAAGGTAAGTATCTCTTATCAGAGCAAGTTAATTTAATTAATTTCTAAAGCTATGTTTTATCTTTATGAGTAATCTTAAAAATCTGAGAATTTAAGCCAAAACTTAAGTCGAAGGAAATACTATCAACTATCGTCCAAGATCTTCACAACACACAATTAATGCAAGATAATGCAAAATTCAACACCTTAACACGTATAATCGAGAATTAGCTTTGACAAATGTGAGAAAGGTTTTTTTTACAGATATTCCATGTGACAACATGTAAACTAATACATCTAAAATAATCTAAACATATGAAGCAATAATAAGTAGAGCGACAAAAACACCTAAAGATATGACATAATGGTCAATAAGAGTGGAGATGGAAGTAGGTGATTTTTTTTGCATATGTCCAAGTTTTGACATGTAAAATTAATCGATATTAGTGCGTGTGAGAGATAATATTAAATATATCTGGAAAAATTAGTTGAAGTGCGTATAAATTGACTCTAACACCATCAATATCAATTAGACAAGATATGCATAAACTAATACAAACACTACAAACATTAAAAAAATAGTGACATAAAATCTTTATAAACTCTTGTATAACTCCTACACAACCAATATGAGACATTTATTTAGCTTTTAAGTTTTAACAGTTAAATCAAATTCTTGATACATAAGATAACACAAGGGACAAGAGCAGGGGTGACAGGTGGGCTCTGGGCCGGGAACTGTAAGAAGGCAGAAAGATAGGGGCTTTTCAGTGTAAAGTATTGGTGTGAGAGGCCTTAGACCTATCTGGATCACCTGGCAGCCAATGCCACTAAATATGTGTATTATCATTTTTCTCCATTTTTTCTAAATGTTCTATTTACCTCAAATTTACTCAAATATGAACTTTAAGCCACTTGTATAAAAGAAACAAAAGATCATAAACATTACTAACTTGTTAAAAGAAAAGGGTCATTTGCACTTTTTCCCTATTTTAAGTTGGTCTTCAATTTTTGCTCCTCAAATGAAATTTATGTCTATTGGGGAATAAGTTTTTTAGTAAATCCGACACAATTTGTAACTTATGTTCCAATAGACATAAATTCCATTTGAGGGGTAAAAATTAAAGACCAGTCCATTTGAAGGGCAAGCCGTGAATAAGAATGAAACAACGAAGAATGAAGGAGAAACATAGTGTCAGTCCTGCGCTCAAGCCTTTTTATTTCTGGGCTTCTGTACATACCGTTGTTTCACATGGGGTCATTTACATTTTTGGGCTTATTTTGTGCTGGTCTTTAATTTTTGTCTTTCAAATGGGTGGTCTTTAATTTTTTTCTCTTCAAAATTGAATTTATGCCTTATAGATTATGAATCATAATATTCATAAATTATGTCAGCTCCTTAAAGAATTTATGCCTTTATAGATATAAGTTCAATTTCAAAGAACGAAAATTAAAGAAAAGCCCATTTGAAGCACAAACCCGGCAATTACTTGTTTGACATGAGGCTGCTTCCTAGTTTCAGGGAAAGGCCACCGAGTTCATATACAAGCAAAACCGAGTCTCTTACTTTTTTTAAGCAGATCAATTCAATAAATTGCACGATTTTCCCTTCAAATAAGCTGGTCTTTAATTTTTGGCCTTCAAATGGGTTAGTCTTTACATTTTGTCGTTACTTTCATTTAATGAACTTTGTCTGACCAAAATATCCTCTAACCTGAAAACACAACTCCATTATTTCTTCAACAATTTCAGTGGAATATCACGCGTCTCTGGAGCTCTGACGAGAAAGAGCGAAGAGGGAAGGGGTTCGCCGGTGGTGTGGTGTGGTGTGGTTTGACGGTGTGAGATCTGACGGGGAGGGGCGGTGGAGCAGTGATGGCGTGGGGGCTGGAGTTCGCCGGAGATGAGAGAGACGACGAAGAAAAGGGAAAGGGACTGGATGATTTTACGGTGGCTTCTCCGGTTCACCGGAGCTGGAGCTCCTCGCCGGAGCAGTGGGGGAGGAGAACGAAGGGAGAAACGGGGTCGCGATGGTGAAACAGTGGGGTGGATGGTTGTGGTGTTGGGTGGGCGGTGGTTTGGTTCGCCGTCGGCAGTGGCTGTCTCAAAATGAGAGAGGAGAAGAATAGGGTTAGCCGGAGCAGTGGGGGAGGAGAACGAAGGGAGAAACGGGGTCGCGATGGTGAAACAGTGGGGTGGATGGTTGTGGTGTTGGGTGGGCGGTGGTTTGGTTCGCCGTCGGCAGTGGCCGTCTCAAAATGAGAGAGGAGAAGAATAGGGTTACTAGGTTTTGAAGAGAGAATAGAGATCTGATAAATATTAAGTCCCCCCAAAATGTGAATGAATTTCATTAGGAATATCAAAGAACGGCAAGTTTTTTCTCCATCAATTCAAGCTTTAAAATCTCTCCATCTCTACGATACCAAGGGTAGTGTGGAGGAAAAAATGTGCATATGTTCTTGGAGCATGGAGAAAGTGATGTTGATGGAAATATGTTTCTGCGATTTCAGAGAGAACAAATGTCCACGCTCTGTACTCGGAGGCTCTATCTATATTCAGCAATGTTCTCACAGACTTTGTTATTTAAATAATACATTTTTCTGTTTTTCATATCATGGGTTTTTGTCAATTAGGTTGGTCTTGAGATAATTGATCGAATTTCTCAAGAGGAGGGCATCTTGTTAAACACAATACAGTCCAAGGCCTTGGTAAGGATATGTTGTTATTCTAAACACAAATTAGTGTTGAGCTTTGACGGGTTCTCTTTGATGCACTCTGTACAGGTTCCATTGGGGAGTTACTTGTGGTATTGGCAAAGCCTCAGTCTACATGAACTTCAGTGGAGAATCAGTATATTTTCAGAAGCTATTGTTGTTTAGTTATTCAATGTGTGCGCAAATTTTTTTCATAACTATTAGTTATTTAAAGTGGAAGTAAAATTATTCAGTACTCCATGGGCATTTGGACAACATTACACACTTTTCTATCATTGGATTATGCATATTTCTTCTTTACCAGTTGCTAAGATCAGCTGTTGTGTTTGTGTCACAATAAAAGAGGCTACTTTTAGTTTTCTTTCCATATAGAAGCTTAAGATACATAGGTTGTTAATTTAGATTGTCCCCTGTGATAACCTGTACAACAACCTTGTCACCTTCAATTTGGATCAAAGCTTTTAATCTGCCTCATATAAATGCTCTTTCAAAACCTTGGAACTCTACTCAGTATACTTGTTGTCTCTTTTTAAATCAGCGTCTATTTGTAATGAACAGACACGTTGCTATTATGCTTGTGCATCTGCTTCTTAGAAAGAGTTGAAACATGTTAGGTTCTTTGATCAACTCTCTGATTGCGCTAAAATGAAAGGCTTGGTGGATCAACATTTCCAGTTAACCAGATTCTATCTGCCGCATATTGAACCTTCTCATATTTTGCTGAAACTGATAATAGAGTTCACAGTTTTAGCCCCTTATCAGGCTAGCAAATGTATTATAGACATACTGTTCAATTGGCATAGTTTCTGATTTCCATTTTACTGAATTTTGTTTGACCAAACAGATGAGAGCTCTGTCATAGTATAATTTATGTTTTTAAATTAACTAGGACAAAAAAGTTATATTATGGTCATTCTACTGCCAAGTGTAATGTAATAAGCAGATTTTTTTACTTAACTGATCTGGTTTGGTATTGTTCATTTTGTTATTTTTTAGCTGAAATTCCCCACCTCAAGCGGTTTGGAGTTGAAGGTGAATACAGTGCCATGATTATTGATCTTCTTGCCGGTTTTATGCTCAAGGAAGATGCTACTATGGTCATAATTGCAAATACTTGCATGATTCTGTAGATATTTAAACATCTTCACAAATCCACTACGTTTGGTTCCTTTTTTTGGGTGACAAGTCCTTTGTCTCGGGGATAGCGTCATTGTTCACAAAAACTTGAAGAACAAACTGTTTTTGATTTTGTTCAACTGTTTTCTATTCCCCAACTGCAACGCTCAAAGCAAACTATCAAGCTCGAACGGAAATTTGTCATGATGTATTGGATAGATTTAAAAGTCTTAAACTGATTTGGAATGAATGTAAATTGATTTATCATTGAGTTGTTTTTTCTTTGATAACTGTATGAAAATCGACCAACATTAGCACCAGAACTTTGCCCGCCAGATTTTGGGGCAGAACATTGAATTTTAAGTTTTGTCACGACTGATTCGAGCTAAGTTTTGCCTTATGAGTTAAAATTTGTGTACGAGTTAAGATGTGTTTAGTTACTACACAATTTATTCATGTTAACTTATTTTTTAGAGAATTATGGCGGAAAAACATATGTTCTATGTAATTTTACAATAACAATATACCCAGTGAAATATTCTATGAAACATTGTCTTGCTAAATAATTACTATACAACTTATACATGTTACTTAATTTCTACAGAACTATGCTGGATAAGGCATATGTTCTATGTAACTTTGCCCGAATAGGCATAGTATGCCTTGCGAAATAATTACTACACAATTTATGCTTGTTAACTTAATTTCTACAAAACTATGCCGGACAAGGCATATGTTCTATGTAACTTTATTCGAATAAGCATAATTTCTGTGAAACTTTGCCTTGCGAAATAGTTATTATACAACTTATGCCTCTTTAACTTAATTTCTACAGAACTATACCGGACAAGGCATATGTTCTATGTAACTTTGCTCGAATAGACATAGTTTCTGTGAAACCTTGCCTTGCAAAATAGCCACTACACAATTTATGCCTGTTAACTTAATTTCTACAGAGCTATACCGACAAGGCATAGATTGTGTGTAACTTTTCCCGAATATGCATAACTTTTGTGAAACCTTGCCTTGCGAAATAGTTATTACACAACCTACGCATGTTAACTTAATTTCTAAAGAACTATGCCAGACAAGACATATGTTGTATGTAACTTTGCCCGAATAGGCATAGTATTTATGGAACACTGCCTTGCAAAATAGTTACTACACAACTTATGTATATTAATTTAATTTCTAAAGAAATATGTCGGACAAGACATAAATTCTATGTAATTTTGCCCGAATAGACATAATTTATATGAAATATTGTCGTGCGAAATAGTTACTACACAACTTATGTCTTTTAATTTAATTTCTATATAACTATGTCGGACAAGGAGTAGTAGAATTTATAACATAGGAAATGAATTCATCAAATGTTTGCAGAACAACTCATCACCAGAAGCATCCAATCTTGCTAATATTATTCGGTTTCTCTCTTCTTACCTTTGCTCTTAAGTTTCATTAAGAAAGTGATCCACAATCCCTATTCTATTTCCTTTTGCTAAACTTGGCTCAAGAACCTGTAAATTACATAATGTAAATCAGAATTTTTCTTATTTATATATTGTAATTCTGATTTATATATTGTGAACTAAAATAAGATTTATATATTAAACAAACTTAATCATTTCTTCTTCCGCAAATTGACGAATTTTCAGCATTTTCTTGTTGTATTTTTAGATCTGTGAGTGAGGCTATTGGTTGAGTAATTACTTTAAGAGAATTTTTTTAATACTAATAGAAGCTTGAAACTGTGATTAGGTTGCTGTTAGAGAGAAGTAGAGAGAAGTTAATGGCGAAATTTGAAATCCATCATTGTTGATATTTAGAGCTCATGGATTTGAAATATGAAGGAGTAAAGAAGGATGAAGTTAGGAAAGACGATGAATCTGAGAAGAAACCTAAGCTATGGGGATGGGAGGGGTAGTTTCGTCCATTTATTAAAGTGAAGGATAAATTTAAAACAATCCTATAGAAGGGGCAAAAATAAAAGACCAAATGACCCAGATCAATTTGGTAACTAAATTACATTTAGTTTCACGATTTTTTCTTCAAATGGGTTAGTCTTTAATTTTTTTTTTTTAAAATTAAATTTATACCCTGCGAAAAAATTATTTTTTTGTCATGGGCAAAAATTAAAAACCAACACAAAATAGAGGAAAAAGTGCAAGACTAAAATATTACTTCTCCATTTATTTGTCATTTTATCCTTAAAGAAGATCAATTTGAATACTCTTCTAAATGAAAATTGAAATAAATAAAATTCAATTTTAAGAATGTGATTTAAATATTCAAAAAACAAGATATTCTTCCACTGTCTCAAAAAGAATGTCACATTGTTATAATTACAAATAATTTAATTTTAAAAATTTTCTTTTACCTTTAACAAAATAATTTATAGCTACATAATTATAGGCTGAATTTTATTTCTTAAATTTTGTATCAAATCAAATAATGCACATAAATTGAGAGGAAGTAACGGCTAACTATAATAGATAGGAGTAATACATACACAAGAGGGTGGGCAGAGAACACATGCAAAGAACTCGGTAAACGAGGGGAGTGTCATACGTAGTAATGTGGCCTTTCATAGAATTTATACATCGAGGTATAGAGAGGCCCATGGTGTTAGGGGAAGAACCAACCTTTTTTCTCGAGTGATATACATATTTTGTTTGCGCGGATTTCTCCTCGAAGGCACAGTTTTTAATTTTTGACTCTCAAATTTGAAATTTTTATTTTAAAATATTTTTGGGTTTCAGGTTCGTATTTTTACTCAATCAAAATTAAAAAAAATCACAAAACAATTTTTTTCTTATGCTTGAAAATAAACTCTGTCTACTTTAAACTAGAGTTTGATATCTTAAATCAAACTTCGTTGACCTTGATCTTTAAGATAAAGTTTTGATTCGCAAAGACAGAATTTATTTTAAAGTATCAAACTAAACCTTAAGGTAGAGTTCACAAGACAGAATTTGATTGCCTTGCGAATCCAAACTATACTTTATGATTATTTTTAAATTTTTTGATTAAGTGGGATTCAAACCCACGGACAAAAATTTAAAACTTTCAATTTAAGAGACAAAAATCAAATAAACCCCGAAATAAGGGCATTGATGCGAATTGCCCAGATATACACACACAAAATCTTGTAAGATACGAAAACACACAGGCCAGGTCCCCCTCTTTCTATATCTGCTGGCAGAACAGTGCACACTGCCCACTGATCAGCCGCCCCACTCTCCTTTGCTTCCTCCCTTTCAAACGGAGTATTTAACTAAACCCCTATCTCACTATCGTCACATTCACATCTACCTACTATGACCCTTTCACAGAATGCGACGAACAATAATCCAAACTGCTCTGTTACACATTGACGAATCGTTTTGCTTTATGGTATAGAAAATAAGTTATAGATGTACCGAAAAAATATAGAAATAAGTTTTTAAAAAGGAATGATGGAAGAAGCAATTCATATTAACAAACTCCGAACTTATAAATCATTCGAATATTTGTAGGTAAAAGTGTATCAGAAAGGTTAATCAACAATGAAAAACTGAGTCGAGAAATGACTCTATTTCTATAAGACAAAATTATCTCGTATAGATGCTTTTATGGTATTGTACAATAGTCTCCCAAGATAAAATAACAACAACCAATAATACAAAGCTAGTAATATTGATTTCGGCGAAGAAAAGGAATATTGAGTAGATTGCAAAGAGAAGAGAGGATATTTTGTTTCAATAGATCCGTTGGTGTTAAAGCTAGTTAATGAATAAAACTAGCCAAGTTGGTGTGAATGAGAAATGGAAGGCAACCTTTCCGAACAGTCACCAACCTATTCCGAAGAGGCACCTTCAAGGCTATATAAACTAAGGCAATGCCTCATTTTAAAGATACCAAAAATCAAAATTTTTCGCATCGAAATTCGCATTCTTTTTTCACAAATAAAACTATCGAGTCTTCCGTGTTTCGTTGCCAACTTTGAGTTCGTCGAAGTCGAAGGCGTTTGACGTACCGCTACTCCCGCGACGGTATATCCGTTTTATCCCGGGAGGAAGTAATCCATAACCTCGGGTACGGTGAGGGGATTAAATTCCTTAAGGACACACGGTGAATTCGTGGTCTCGGATATTTTCTTACTTCGTATTATTTTTCCGAGTTTCTGTTTTTTTCCGGTTTTTGTCTTTCCGTTTGGTTTCGTTTTTCCCGATTTTTTGAACACAGCACAACAACAAGCTTAAGGAATTTAATCATTATTTCGTGTTCATTTGTTCTTGTTTAACAATTACGAACGTTGTCGAAAAAAAAAAAAAAAAGTGTATGTTGTTTGGAGACTAAAATCTTCGGATTTTCTACTCCGGTTGAGATTAAAGTTTTCATAACTTTCTACTCCGTTGGGTACTTGATTTGAAGATATAAAAACTTCATCAAGTATACAACATACAATTTCTTGGAAAAAAAAAAAAGGTGTATGTTTGTTGTTTCGATGTAACGAACTTGTATGTTGTTTGGAGACTAAAATCTTCGGATTTTCTACTCGGTTGAGATTAAAGTTTCCATAACTTTCTACTCCGTTGGGTACTTGATTTGAAGATATAAAAACTTCATCAAGTATACAACATACAATTTACTGGGAAAAAAAAAAGGTGTATGTTTGTTGTTTCGATGTAACGAACTTGTATGTTGTTTGGAGACTAAAATCTTCGGATTTTCTACTCCGGTTGAGATTAAAGTTTCATAATTTTCTACTCATTTGGGTACTTGATTTGAAGATATAAAAACTTCATCAAGTATACAACATACAATTTACTGGAAAAAAAAAAGAAGGTGTTTGTTGTTTCGGTGTAACGAACTAATATGTTGTTTGGAGACTAAAATCTTCGATTTTTTTACTCCGGTTGAGATTAAAGTTTTCATAATTTTCTACTCATTTGGGTACTTGATTTGAAGATATAAAAACTTCATCAAGTATACAACATACAATTTACTGCATTTCGTTTCAAGGATTTTAAATCTGTTTGTGTAACCTTGATTCGGTTTGAAGAAATAAAATCTTCACCATTGTGTATTACATCTCATTTCTTTGTCAAAACCGATTCGGTTTGAAGTCTTCACCGTTTATTAAACTTTTTCTCGTTGCTTCGTTTGCGACGAAATGGGAGACATGACTCCAAATTTGAATGCTACGCTATCGCCACACTAGCCCCCATGGTTGGTTCTACGAGCAATCTTTGCGTCCTCCGGTCGTATCTTGCACCAAAGACCGCTCCGGCAGAGAAGCCTGGAAAATTCACCGAAATTGATTTCAAACGATGGCAACAAAAGATGTTCTTCTATTTAACTACTTTAAACCTCCAAAAGTTTATTAAGGAGGTCGTTCCGATTTTCCGGAATCAACACCGAGAATGAACGTTTTGTTGTAAGCGAGGCATGGAAGCACTCGATTTTTTGTGCAAGAATTATATTCTTAGCGGATGGAGGATGATCTTTACAACGTCTATAGTAATGTGGAAACATCAAAAGATCTATGGGATGCGTTGGAAAAGAAATATAAAACGAGAAGATGCTTTGGATTAAAGAAATTTATCGCCGCCAAGTTTCGGACTACAAAATGGTAGATGGCAAGTCTGTTGTTACTCAAGTTCAAGAGTTGCGAGGTTATCATCCACGATCTACTCGGCGAAGGTTTGGTGATTAGTAGGGCGTTTCAAGTTGCGGCGTAATAGAAGGTCGCCTCCTTCATGGAAGGACTTCAAAAATTACTTGAAACACAAGCGAAAGGAGATGACACCGGAGGATCTCATCGTCCGTTTGAGAATCGAGGAAGATAACAAGGCAGCGGAGAAGAAGGCAAATGTGAGATCAACCATAGGGGGAGCACATATTGTTGAAACCGCCCCAACTAATCGAAAAAGAGGAAAAATGCATCGGGACCAAGGAGCTATCCCAACAAGAAGAAATTCAAGGGAAAGCGCCACAATTGTGGAAAAATCGGACACAAAGTTGCGGACTGTCGTGCTCGAAAAAGGTAAAGAAGAAGGGTCGGGCTAATATGGTTGAAACAAACGAGGAAGTTGATGACTTGTGCGCTATGTTGTCTGAGTGCAACTTAGTGGGAAATCCGAAAGAGTGGTGGATTGACTCTGGCGCCACTCGCCACATTTGTGCTGTTAGAGAAGCCTTTGCTTCATATGCTCCCCGCCGGCCCGACGATACCATATATATGGGAAATTTCGCAACGGCTAAAATTGAAGGTTATGGAAAGATCTTTGCCGAAGATGACATCCGGCAAGGTGGTGACT
Source organism: Anisodus tanguticus (assembly GCA_034509755.1). Classification (NCBI taxonomy): domain Eukaryota; kingdom Viridiplantae; phylum Streptophyta; class Magnoliopsida; order Solanales; family Solanaceae; genus Anisodus; species Anisodus tanguticus. The sequence continues at coordinate 7,706,260 of CM067553.1, read as the reverse complement.
CTTAACAACGTCGTCATGTTCCCGAAATTAGGAAAAATCTAGTATCTACCGGACTTCTAGTAAAGAACGGTTTTAAGTGTGTTTTTGTTTCGACAAGGTTGTAATAAGTAAGAACGAGATGTACATAGGAAAAGGTTACCTCACAGAGGGCCTTTTCAAAGCGAATGTAATGGTCGTTGCCAATAATAATAAAGTTTCGCTTCGTCTTACTTACTTGAGTCAAATAATTTATGGCATTCACGTTTAGGACATGTCAATTACGAACCTTGCGAAAAATGATTAGTTTGGAAGTATTGCCTAAGTTTGAATGCAATCAATCAAAATGTCAAATCGTGTTGAGTCTAAGTATGTTAAACATCCTTATAAGTCGGTTGAAAGGAATTCAAGTCCTTTAGACTTAATCCATACGAGATATTTGTGACATGAAGTCAATCCCATCTCGCGGTGGAAAGAAGTATTTCATAACTTTTATCGACGATAGTACGCGGTATTGCTACGTTTATTTACTTAATAGTAAAGATGAAGCAATTGAAGCATTCAGCAATACAAAACCGAAGTTGAGACTCAACTTAACAAAAAGATTAAAATGATAAGGAGTGATAGGGGCGGTGAATATGAATCTCCTTTTGAACAAATATGTTTGGAATATGACATTATTCATCAAACAATCGCCCTTACTCGCCACAATCAAACGGAATTGCGGAAAGGAAAAATAGAACCCCGAAAGAAATGATGAATGCCCTGTTAATAAGTTACGGTTTACCCCGAGAACTTGTGGGGGAAGCCATTCTAACAAACTAGCCGAATACTCAATCGAGTGCCCCATAGCAAAACAAAATCTATTCCATACGAAAAGTGGAAAGGAAGGAAGCCCAATTTGGGATACTTCAAAGTGTGGGGGTGTTTGGCCAAGGTGCAAATTCCTAAACCCAAAAGGGTAAAAATAGGACCTAAAACCATTGATTGTGTTTTCATAGGATATGCCACAAATAGTAAGGCATATCGATTTCGGTTCACAAATCGAGAAAATCCCGACATTCGAGTAAATACGGTAATTGAATCGAGATAATGCCGACTTCTTTGAAACCATATATCCGTATAAAAAGGAATGTGAGTCGTCTAGCAAAGAATCTAAACGACCTCGGAAAGAAACAAAGGAAAATATTCCCGATGAGGAAAAACCGAGACGCAAGCAAACGTCAAAGGACGTCTACTTCATTTGGACCAGAATTTCTAACATTTTTGTTGGAGAATGAGCCTCGAACCTTCGGCGAAGCTATGTCTTCATCGGAAGCTCAATTTTGGAAAGAGGCAATCAATAGTGAGATAGAATCCATCTTAAACAACCATACTTGGGAATTGGTTGACCTTCCTCCAGGGAATAAACCTTTAGGTTCCAAATGGATTTTCAAGCGAGAAAATGAAAGTCGATGGTACTATTGATAAATATAAGGCAAGACTAGTTGTTAAAGGGTTTAGACAACGAGAAGGTCTTGATTACTTTGATACATACTCGCCGTAACGAGGATTACATCTATTCGGGTGTTAGTAGCGTTAGCCGCCGTGTACGGTCTTGAAATCCATCAAATGGATGTGAAAACAAACCTTCTTAAATGGAGAGTTAGAGGAAGAAATTTACATGGAACAACCCGAGGGGTTTGTAGTTCCGGGGAAAGAGAAGAAGGTGTGTCGACTTGTTAAGTCTCTTTACGGACTAAAACAAGCACCCAAAAACGGTGGCATGCAAAATTTGACCATACAATCTTTGTCAAATGGATTCAAGATAAATGAGTGTGATAAATGTGTCTACATTAAGAACACTCCAAACCACGTAGTCATTATTTGTTTGTACGTGGATGATATGTTGATAATGAGTAACGACATTGCTAACATAAATGCTACTAAGCGCATGCTTGCTAGTAAGTTTGATATGAAAGACTTAGGAGTTGCCGATTTAATTCGGGAATTAAAATCCATAAGACTCCTCAAGGTCTAGCATTGTCTCAATCTCATTATATTGAAACGGTACTTGAAAAGTTCAAGTATTTGGACTTTAAAGTTGCAAAGACGCCAATTGATATGAACCTTGCTCTTGCAAAGAATAAAGGTGAAAGTCATTCTCAATTGGATTATGCCGAGTGTTGGGAAGTTTGATGTATATCATGAAGCGTACGCGACCCGATATTGCATGTGCTATAAGTAAACTAAGTCGCTACACTAGTAATCCCGACCAAAAACATTGGTGGCGATGAAACGAGTTTTGGGGTATTTAAAACATACTCAAAACTTTGCTTTGCATTATAACAGTATCCTGCGAGTTATTGAAGGATACGGTGATGCAAATTGGATCACGGTTCAATCGAAACTAAATCCACAAGTGGATATGTTTTTACCATAGGTGGAGGAGCGAGTGTCTTGGAAGTCATCCAAAGGACATGTATCGCCCGCTCTACAATGGAATACGAGTTCATAGCTTTAGACAAAGCGGTGAAGAAGTGAATGGCTCCGGAATTTCTTAGAAGATATTCCATTTTGGCCCAAACCGTTGGCTCCTATATGCATACATTGCGATAGCCAAGCGGCAATAGGAAGAGCGGGAGCCTTATGTACAACGGAAAGTCTCGTCACATACGACGAAGACATAATACCGTTAGACAACTACTCTCTAGTGGAATTATCACAATTGACTATGTTAAGTCAAGAGATAATGTGTCGGATCCACTAACTAAAGGCCTAACTAGAGAGGTAGTTGAAAGATCATCAAGGGAATGGGACTATGGCCGAGGACAAGTCATCGTGACGGTAACTCTACCTAGAAGACCGGAGATCCCAAGATCTAGGTTCAAAGAGATCAAACAAAGTCATTAATGACGGTTCAACATTGTCACAATAACTCTTTGGTCCATTCTCGTGATGAGACAATGTTCAGTACCAGGATAAAGCATTACGGCTTTTTAATGGTTCCTAAGTTTGGTACGGGGTATATCAAATAGTGTATCTACGGGATGACACATTTAGGAATCACCTATGTAAGTGTGAAGTGTAAGCCGCTTCAAGGAGAATTATGTAAGGCCAATTCTCTACGCACTTATGAACTGGGCAGTGTTCATGGTCGAAACGAACAAAACAATGAGAACCAAAGACGGTTAAAGGGTTAATTGTGTGACATGTGGTTGTCTAGGTATACACCAAAGCTCGACGGTTCAAGGATATCACATCTACCGATTGACCGAGTATATCCGACATATGTTCACTACGGAAAGTTCAAAGAGAAATCTACTTATCCAGATGCGATTAATCCTTGCTTACGAATCACACAGTTTTTTGTCATGCATGTTTTTCATCATATAGCCATTCCCCATTCATGTGGGGGATTGTTAAAGCTAGTTAATGAATAAAACTAGCCAAGTTGGTGTGAATGAGAAATGGAAGGCAACCTTTCCGAACACCACCAACCTATTCCGAAGAGGCACCTTCAAGGCTATATAAACTAAGGCAATGCCTCATTTTAAAGATACCAAAAACCAAAAATTTTTGCATCCGAAATTCTGCATTCTTTTTTCACAAATAAAACTATCGAGTCTTACTGTGTTTCGTTGCCAACTTTGAGTTCGTCGAAGTCGAAGGCGTTTGACGTACCGCTACTCCTGCGACAGGTATATTCGTTTTATCCTGGGAGGAAGTAATCCATAACCTCGGGTACAGTGAGGGGATTAAATTCCTTAAGGACACACAATGAATTCTGTGGTCTCGGATATTTTCTTACTTCTGTATTATTTTTCCAGTTTCTGTTTTTTCTGGTTTTTGTCTTTCCGTTTGGTTTCTGTTTTTCCTGATTTTTTGAACACAGGCACAACAACAGTTGGTTGGCGCCGTTTGGAGATGATATAGCTGTTGCAACGTTTTCGAAATATTCAGGGACCCAAAGAGAATTCTGGAAGAAATCCCGAGACCCGTAGGTCCTCCCCCTTCTTAAAACTTGGGTCACCCCTTTGGGGCCAAAACCCTTACTCAAAACTATAGTTAATATAGTCCTCAATCCTTCCATATTCAACCGATGTGAGAGTTCTATTATTTGGCCAAACCAATCCATCTATTTGTGTCTCAAACACCTTACTTTGTGCATCAATATCTCTTTCATTCCTCAACGAAATTTGACGATACTTGACACTAATATCTACTCATTTAGTATATTAGACATGTTCGAAAAAATGATGTTTTCGACATGCGGAGCCCATGTGTTTAAGTCATTAAAGATGGGGAAAACTCAATCTCATATAGTTAAATTTCCAACAATATTACATTGCTCTAAAGTTTTCCTTCTGTAAAAATAAGTTAATACAACATCAAATGTTGTAGTTATAAAATAATACTGCTTGATTTATTGCAAAAATAAAAAAGAACAAGGGCGGAGGTGATTCAGGATTTAAACATATGAATTCAACCTTTGAAGTTTTTAGCATTAAATTGATTGTATTATAAAGTAATGAGTTCATATAAAAATAATGGATTGAGATGAATCGGATACAACTATGTTGCATCTGCCCCTGAATAAGGGCCATCACATAATTAGTGGTATTTGATTGGCAATATAAAAATACTTGTATTAAGTTAAGTCAAAATTAATGTATATTTTTTTGCGGAATAGAATATGAAGAAAATAAGTTTAAGCCGCAATTTATGCTTTATGTGTTAATGTACGGAATAGAATGGGAAATAAAAGTATGTTAACCCAAAGTTTATGTATTTTATACTACCACATAAACTATGAAATAGAGAAATACGTTAGCCATGCATAAATTAAATTACGGTTTAAAGTAACTAATCATGTATAACATTCCCTTTAATATTAATCACTATTTAAGCCATCCCTCGATTTAATTCCCATATTACTAACTAAAATGTAAACCAAACCACGATCAATTGGCATTCCAGAACTGTTTAATCTCTTGTAATTAGTTCATGTATATAGACAGTTGAAGAAACATATTTTATCCATACAAAAACAAAAAAGATATTTTTCCTTCCTTCTTTTATCAAGGATTAAAGAAAAAGTTTCCACATTTACACTTCCAACACATAGGCTTATAATTGGATATTCCATCACCTCTTGAATATGCTAAGAAGAATTTTGGAATTGCATTCAATTGATGACTTCTTGATTTTAGATTTGGCACAATTGGAACTTGAACTGCCTCACATGGTCCACAATTTCTACATCTTGCTTCACATCTTGGTGGCCTTGATCCTATTAAAGATCTCACCTTTAACATCTTCTCTTCATTTTTCCTCTATTTTTTCAAACAAAATATGTCAATTTCTCATTTATTTTTCTATTGAAGGTGAGAAAAAGATGAGGCATGTTGGGTCAAGAATCAAGAACTCACCCGAGTAATAATTCCAGTTTGCAGCTTGAGTATTCTCCTACCTGCAAAATATTTGAAAATTCTCATTTAGTAATAAAGATTTGAAGTTTTTATAAATTTGTAACAAAATCTTGAAATGACCCTTTTAGGCTTTTACCTTCAGCTGTTAATCTAACATGTGTCAAGCCTGAAATGAATATAAGTAGCAAAAAGATGATAGTCTGTAGATTCCTATGCCAACAGACTAAAAACTGAGAGCATCCCATTGTATTTTTTCTTCTTCAGAGTATAAAAAACAGAGGAATTTTGATATGTTAACACAAGAAAGTGAGAATAATTGAGAAAAGTTGATCAAAAACTGAATAAAAACTCAACCCCATGACCATATAATGCTAAAAAGAGAAGTGAATAACACATTCTTTTCACCAAAGTCTATTCTACTAGTACTAGTAGTACACTGATGGAAGTACAAAAAAAAAGTGGAATAATGGTGTAAAAGATGAAGAAAGAAAATAACTAGAGGAAATCCCTGAAATTGTAATGACCAAAACCTCGTATTATGAACCCTCAGAAATCCCAAGAAAATAGAGGTAAAAAGAATGGAGAAACGAATAATACAGTTTATAATTGAACAAAAAAGGATTTGAAATGAAGTGACGAGACTGAGGCCCACATCTGATATGGAATGAGAATGTGGACTCCATTTAGACAATCGTAAATTTATAAGCTATCTTTTGAGGTTGAGTTAGGTCAAAATTCATTATTTATATTGTATCATAGTCAGACTTATTCTAATTCTTTGTTCACAGATGTTGGACTCCTCAAATTATATTTTTTCACGCTCCAGTTAACAAGGTCTGGACGTGCGTTGGAGTGTTAAGAGTCCCACATCGGATATGGAATGAGAATATGGATTCATTGTATACTTGGACAATCCTCACCCTACAAGCTAACTTTTGGAATTGAGTTAAGTAAAAAATACATTTTTTACCGTGACAAATTAAAATAAGATAAGAAGATTTTTTTCCACAGGGGGACAAGTGAATTTACTGGTGTAGTTTATGGTCTTTCATTTTCTTTTATTCTCACTCACTTTGTCCCCCTTTCTTTTGTAAATATCAAACCCCACCCCTAGATCTATTGTTACTGTTCTAGTTTGGTTTTTGAGCAATTCAACTTTAACACGCTATATAACAATGTGGTGATGAAGTGAGTATTTAATTTCCAAGAAAGATTAGGATATATTTTAGGAAAGTAGGTGTGGTGGAATCTGCACGAGCTCTGATTATGATGAGAAGGGTTATCTCCATACTCACGCAAAAACTGTTGTACCATACTTGGTCATATCATGACACGCTCAATCACAATTTGCCAAGTCAATATCTTAAAAGTAAACATAAAAGATTTGGAATATTTTCATTGTATGACAAGAATGATAAGTAACATTTTTTTGGTAAATCAAGAATGATAACATTAGTATCTAGAGGATCAGCTTGCTGGCAAGGAGTCAATTTTGCGGCCTTAGGGTCGCAAGTTCGATTCTCCCCTCCGGATATCGTCCTCCGGAGTACATACATATGGTAAAGTCTGGGCGCTAAAAGCCGCGCGGGCATGTTGCAGTGTGGGTTCGGTCTCCGCCAAGCCTTGTGGATGGGGCCTGTGGGGGGGTCAACCTTGTAGCATTGATCCGTTGGACGCAAGCAGACACCGACCATGTGTGCACATCCCGCGATTTACCTGGTGGTGAGGTGCTGAAGGACCGGTCCCATCATTTCCAGGACGTCTGGGTAATACCAGTGAAGTAGTCAGGCGCAAGCCTGGAAACCTGGATTATCAAAAAAACAAAAAAAAACAAAAAAAAAAATTAATAAAAAAAAACAAAAAATGATAACATTAGTAATTTTAAAATTAATTGATTCATTCATGAATTTCATGCTATTTGACATTGACATATAGAACTTGAAACATACTAGCCTCTTTTGCCAATTGAATTTTCCTATGAGAAAATGAGACATTTTCCGTAGGTACGAGAGTTTAACCAAGTTGTAACCCTAAAATTCATTATTATATAGCATAATATTGCGTTGTAGCTATTATCCTTTTTTTTCAGAATGCTTGTCAATCTTTAGTATTTTGCCGTGACTTCTCTTTTCATTATCTATTTTGAAATATTTCTCCTTAAGCCGAAGATCTATTAAAAATATCTCTATCTCCCAAAGTAGGGTAACGTCTACGTACAAACTACCATCTCCAAACCAACTCATGGAACTACACTAGGTATCTTGTTGTTGTAGTATATACTTGAAAGAGATCAGCCTTCTTGCTTCTTTCACGTGACAACCTTCTTCTTGCCAAGACTTGATTTTTTCGAATGTACCGGTATCATATGTTTACACTAGATCAATAGATCAATGATAGGTGTTTGCATAGCACATCCTTCACTAAAACCATGGTTAATTGTTATATATTTTAACCTCATTAAATCACATATAATTCGGTATACCCGGATACGGTAAGTTTTTACTTTTATTCTTCTCCACTCGCAACAGTAATTTGCGTAGTGTGTGACTGTGTGCTAATGAACTTTAGGTAAATCACATTTAGTTCAATGTTTCAACCTTAAATTGAAACAATTCTCCTAAACTAGGACATTAAAGCGTAACGATCATATTTTGGGGTAGTACTAGTAGCGGACATTACACACTATTATTGAGAATAAACAATAGCAGTAAGAACAACAAGTAGGAAATCTTGAAAACCTACTCTTTGATCAAAAGATTATGTAAGGCAAATATATTTGGCCAAATGAACAAGCAATTCAATTTTCAAAGGCATAATAATGGAAGTGGCACGTCCCCTCGGGCATAGCTGGATGACAAGGGAGGAAACTTAGAATCCAGCCGGATGACTGCAGCGTGGATTCGAACCCTGATGAGAGCAATTTGCTCTCTTCTGGGGTAGGACTTTGTAGGTGATATCAGTTGCTATGTTCTCAAACCTTGGTCATTCAGGCACATCTCGCGATTTACTGGTAATAGTGCTGAGGGAGCGGGACTACTATCTCCAGAAATAGTCTGACTGGTAATAGTGCTGAAGGACTGGGACTACTATCTCCAGGAATAGTCTGGCGTAAGCCGAAAAGCTGGATATCAAAAATAAAAAAATAATGGAAGTGGCAGATATGAGCAATCATTTTTTTCACATACAAAACTGTTAACAGTCCACATCGGATATTGTAGAGGGAGGATTGTCCAAGTCCATATAATGAATCCATGTTCCCATTTCATATCCGATGTAGAAGCAACAATTCGGAGCTCCATTGGCCCGATTCCTTGAAAGAAAATATCATATGTCAGAATTGAAACGAGTCTTTTGCTGCAACATCAGTTGGAAAAATCGACCAAGTTTGTGATTCTTGCATAATCTCTTTAAGATCAGAAGCCACTCCAACTCAGTCAATAAAAATTGAAGCTGGGATATTTGAGCCCGTTCTGAACATAAATTCCTCCGAAACTTCAACTGCGTCAGATACTTCACTAAAAAGGAGTACAGGAAGAAAAAAGAAAAAGGCTGTGGAAACATATCCAAGGAAAAAGTCCCTCCGAATATCTTCAGCGCATATAATCTCAGGAAGGTAGGATCAGTTGAAGACACCAAACAGGTTATCCAATCCAGGTTATTCTCCACACTCAAATGGAGCTGTGACACGACGTAAGACTCTTAACAATAACAAAAACTATTACTCACTTAAAATATTGTATGTCACACATTACAGTGAACAGTGGACTTTAGTATGAGCACGCAAAAGTTTGCCTTCGTAGGCTGTAATAATAGCTGTAAAGTTATACATATATAGTTGTGATAGATTTGTTTTTCTGCTTTCTATTACCTAATTAGGAACTTTGTAAGATTCATTAGGAACTTTCAGAAATAAAACATGGGCTTCACCTTCACCTATATTTGTAAATGAATAAGTAACTGGTTTTGTTAGCAAAAAATCACAGTTACTCCTAGTATTATATTGCCAGGAAGAAGGGACCAGCAGTAAATATTAAATATTGAAAAGTAGGTAAAAATGAGCATCTAATTTGAATAGACATCATGCATTAAGGGCAGTAGTCAGAAAGTAGGGAACAAATCCTACCTGATTTTAGGTAACCTGCTTTATTATCAGCTTTTTTTTTTTTTTTTTTTTTTTGATAATCCAGGTTTCCAGGCTTGCGCATGACTACTTCACTGGTATTACCCAGACGTCCTGGAGATGATGGGACCGGTCCTTCAGCACCCCACCACCAGGTAAATCGCGGGATGTGCACACATGGTCAGTGTCTGCTTGCGTCCAACGGATCAATGCTACAAGGTTGACCCCCCCACAGGCCCCATCCACAAGGCTTGGCGGAGACCGAACCCACACTGCAACATGCCCGCGCGGCTTTTAGCGCCCAGGCTTTACCACATGTATGTGCCCCGGAGGACGATATCCGGAGGGGAGAATCGAACTTGCGACCCTAAGGCCGCAAAGTTGACTCCCTGCCAGCAAACTGACCCCTCTAGATTTATTATCAGCTTTTTTGCTACTACTACTGTAGGACTTGGCGAAAGTGGACTTGCATTAACGTACACCTCAACTGAACGACCTTTCTTTTTTCAAGTTGGGGGATGGGTGAAAGTATGGGAAGGACAAGTGGTAGCTCTGTTAATTGCTAATATCACGGCTAGGGAAGTATTCCTTGAAAATAAATTAATCGTCCATTTTATTTTACATGACCATGTTATTATCTGCACGTTAAATGCTGTTTTTACAAAATTGGCGAAGATCACCTAAGAACGACGAATATTTGCATGTCTGGTACCATGCTATTATCTGCAACTTAATTTTGCGCTATCCAAAATGAATAATTTTGCCCTTAGTTTAGTTTTTCCCATAAAAATGCCCTTACCGTCAATCAAGTAGCTCAAAGCTCTTATCATTAGCCAAGTACTCAAAACTGTCCTACCCACTAATGGAGGACAAAGTTGTCCTAAATTTTTTGAGATATACTTATTGAACTATAGGGAATGTGTAAAGAATGGATATTGGGCCTAAATCAACCCTAAAAGCTAACTTATAGGGTGAGGATTGTCTAAGTTCATATAAGGAGTCCATGTTTCCATTCCACATCCGATGTGAGACTCTTAACACTTCCCCGCATGCCCAGACCTTGTTAACCGGAGCGTGGATAATATAATTTAGGGGTCCAACATCGATGAACGAAAAATTGGAATGGATCTAGCTCTGATACCATGTAAACAATGGATCTTGAGTCTAACTCAACCCCAAAAACTAACTTGTAGGGTGAGGATTGTCCAAGTCCATATAAGGAGTCCATGTTACCATTCCATATCCGATATTAGACTCTTAACATAATGGAGGACTAAATGATCCCATGTCAAATAGTTCAGAGGCAAAACTGCTCCTTTTTCATCTAAGCTAGAGCAATAGTTAGTGGGACGGCATTTTTAAGCTACTTGGCTTACAAAGACACGATTTTGAGCTACTTGATTAACAGAACATTTTTTGTACCAAAAACGAAACATATGACAAAGTTATCCTGTTTTAAACAGTTCAGGGGTGCAAAATGAACTCCTTAACCAATCAAACAAAGCCAAAAGAGTTCGTGCTTCAAGTTGAATTCTTATAAGAATTCTCAATGATCAGTACAAGGTAAAGATTGAAAACAGATTTTCTGTTTCATTTTAGATGACATTATTTGTAAAAAAAAAAAATATTTTCCTCGACTACGACTTAGAAAAGAAAGTGTTTCGTCCATTGATTTCTCTCATAGCTGTCTTCCGAATATATCTATTTTTAACTAGCGAGTAATAGTACTTATAAGAATCGATGTCCAAAACCAAACTGGAAAATAAAGAAAGTTAACCCTCATGCTTGAATCATATTATTGGTTTTGGTACAGAAGCCATGCATGTCATTACATTTAAAGAAATACAAGCTGTACGAACTACATATCCAAATTGTAGTTCAAAAACTTTACAAATAAATTCACTGTGCTCTAATAACTACAATACACCTAACTTGAGATTTGACTTGTCATTCTTCTTGAATTCGTATGTATGCATCCTCTACAATCACAGGCCGCCAGCCAATATGTATTGTAAAATACAACTACTTCCCTACTTCTATAAGACAAAATTGTCGATCACGTGTTGTATAACATCCGCTCCATCAGAATTCATACAATAGGACTGCACCTGAAATTACAAAACAAAGGATATTAAGAGATAAAATGCAATAGAGGATTTCTGTGTGGCTTGAAAACTGGAAACTCCTAAAGCATGGGATATATATCTAACACGCTTGACGCACTATACATTCCATAAGGACCACTCTTTTCTTCTTTGACCTCCTCCTCTCTCTCTCTCTCTCTATTCATTCCTCATATTAACCAATGTCTAGAGATTTGACTCAGAATCCTTAAAAAAAAAACTCATAAGAACGACCAAATTTGCTTCTGTTTGTTGAAAACAAATAGTTCAAGCTCACGATGACTTGTGTACATTTCCTTTTGGGATTGGTTGAGACCTTTGGTTCAAAAGAAGCTAACTGGATAGTGAAGATTCATATGCCCCAACTAGTTTGGAATTGCCAGATTCATAGTTACCAGTTTGAGCATTATTATCCATTCTTCATTACCCACAGTTTGTCTAACCTTAAAATAGTATGCTTCAACAATCCATCTAATCACCCCATAGTATGCAAATTTATGACCGTATAGACATGAAATAAAAATCCCCGAGTAACTAGCTAATGAGAAAGCAATTTGCCAAGGTCATAATAGAATGATGGTATGCGGTGAAATCTATGATGATTTATAAGTGTGTTCAAGACGGAAAAAATACATGCCTGAATTGCTGTGTGCGCAAAGTATCTCTGTTTACTTCCTTTGAAGCTAACATCAATGCGTTCCCAGCTCAACTTTGTTAAACCTTTGATCATAACCTCTACAACAGTTAACCATGACGAAAAGTGTTAGTTGAAAGTGAAGGCTAACATGCTTAAAATTGCTCCTCAAATACCATTAAAAAGAAAAAGAAAGAAAAAAGACACTAACCTTCCATTTCTTGAGACTTGCGTTCATTTATTTTGACCTCAGTAGGAGTTTCTTCTTGAGAACTAACACTTGTTACCTCATCTACGTTTACAATATGTGGGTATTTATCCACTTTTTTCAAGTTTCGACGCTGAAAAGAAAAGTATTAGATGTATGATGCAAGCTTGTGCTAAAACTCAAATGTCATAACTTTTACCTTTGGAAGCTCAGTTCTGCGCCGCAAAGATGACGTACTCCATCCAACAAGATCTATACAAGTGTTAAGGTTTTTGCATTATAGGAAATAAGTTTCATATGGAATTAAGGTATCGTTGAATCAGGCATAAGCACTTATCCACTTGTTGAATTATCTCATGATGGACTTAAGTTCTAGGCACCTGATTCTGGATATATAATACGCTGAAGATTGAACAAACAAGAAAGAGAAGAACAAAAGGACGAGGTTCAAGAGGATACAGTCAAAACATGTATTTGCATAGGCCGCACGACGCTTAAATGACTGCAAAGCGGATCTGCAAGGAGAAGTTAGGATAAAGAATTTGCTTGAAATTCTGAAGTTAGGTAGTTAATGTTCACTCACATAAATGGCAGATCTTCAGAATCACTGGCCATCCGAAGAAGAAGAGGTTTCCTCCCTTCATCACAATCTTTCAAAAAGAGATGCCTTCCGCTTCTTCCAAGTAACCATGAGGATTTTGATGCAACTTTTTCAAGTGAGTATAGCCCACAGAATGCTGGAGCCTACAATATTTTTAAGACACGTTAAACGCTTTGGGGATAAGTAAGAAATATCGGCATGATGGAGGAAGAATGAAACTAAAGCAATGTAGTTATTTGGGATTCATAATATTCATGCTGCTAACTTACTATGCACTTACATAATAAGCAAAGTTCAGAATGAAAGTAGACCAAAATATTCGAAGCCATTTAAGATGCTGAACTTTTTAATAAAATGTCAAGAAGTGTAAGTATAGGTGCAACCAAACTACAATCATGTTAGATGAGTTTGGATAACATTCTCTCAGATTTACCAGATGAGTGACTTAGGAATCTCTTTGTTAATCTCAGGAAGGACAATGCAATTTTTATACTTAACCTTGATAATGGCGCATTACTACTAAAGTTTCTAACCCTGTTTACTGTCCACTTAAAGTCAGAGACATTCTTGAGTTAGTTTAATCTCAAAAGAATGTCTAAATTAGCAGTGTACATGATAATGAAAATCTTCTTTTGAAGTCTACCGTGAGAGAACCTAAAATTCAGTTTTGGTGGTAATTTCCGCATCAGTTGTGTAGTATTGCAGAGCTCATTTAGAAGATTATCTTTCTCTTAAGAATGTGACTGCTGACCATAATATCAGAATTTAACAGAAGATCAATTAATTAACGAGGATTGAGTAAAAATCCTCTAATCACCTGTTTGTGGCCCCTACAACCGAGATGTGGTGTAGCACAGGTTATAAAGTTCACAGGTTCCAGCCCAGCAATTTTTCTTTTTGACACCTCTTCTTCCACACGCGAATTAGTGGACCCATTAAGACTACATTCCATATCTCCTCCGCAAGCTCTTCTTGCAGATCTTTGCTCATATAGCTTTGCAATTGCATATCTACATACTAGGCCACCTAGGGAGTGACCAACAAAAGAAATTTTCTGTAGATGTGGATGCTTTTTTATAACAGATAGTACCTGACAGTAAATATGCAAAGCAACAGTTATGAAAATTTAAGTCCAAGTAGATATTGTTTAGCAAATAACTAAACTTACATGTTTGACCTGAAAAATTAGAATCAGATTATGTGTCATCCTAATAAAATACAACATCCCACATGATACAACAATGGGAAATATTAGTAACCCAGTAGCTTTTGCTCAACCCCTGTATTTTGTATTACAAATTCATTTAATATGTCCAAGTAATATGTTCAGAACCCAGTAACCAAAATGAATTGTAGTCCAGAACCCATAAGCTAAAGGTCCTGGCTCCGCATCTGATTTTGATGGAGTGGTTTGTATTGAGGAACAAGATTTTAGTTTAAATTGACTCAATTGCGGGGAAGAAACAAATGATTCACATACCTCTTCAGCAAGTCTTGTCCCCATTTTGTCAACACCATCAAATGTCAACCTCGAACAATTAGATGTACTGCCTGGAAATAGCATATTAATTAGGAAAAGTTGAGAGTAATACAGGGAATTAGACATATGGCTCTACCTAATAGAGAGATGCATAAAAATTGTGGAAACATGCAATCAATACAAATTTGGAACTCATATTAGTTTTCAGAAACTAATGGACCGATAGAATTTTGATTGCGGAAAGGCATGAATATCTAATGCAAGTTTGGAAGTGTAACGCCAAAAGTCAAAATTTCTAATCCTCTCCAAGGACCTCTGTACTTACTTTCCTTTTGAGGAACAAAAGGGTTCTAACACCAATATTTCTTCATGTAAATTAATCCAGCTGACATTTTAAATTATGGATCTTTTCATGAATATCAAATTGAGCTATAGACTAGCTTATATAGTCAGTGGACTTTGTCCGTATTGTTAAGAGTTAGAAAAATGGCGACCCGCTATATAAAAACAAAGGGCAGCCCGGTGCACTAAACTCCCGCTATTGTACGCAACCTTACCTCACATTACTGCAAGAGGTTGTTTCCACGGCTTGAACCCATGCAAAAAACTAAGAAGAAAGAGGCAACTCTCTTATTTGCATCAACATTCATTTCTTCTTACTTACCAAAATACACATGTCTGCCTTAATATGACATTTCAAACACATAATTGCTACTCCAAATTAATTAGACTTAACACTAACAATATCACTTCAATCAATTAGACCAAAAAACAGAAGTAAAATAGAACCAAGGAATGGCCTTACAATGAACAATGATATCTCGTGGATAGGCCTTCACAAATTGCTTGGCCGCATATTTCCAATCGTCCGCACTGCAGAAGCAGAATCTCTCATCATACAACAATCATAATGCTAGGACTAAACTTAAAACCCACTGATGTTTCAACCATAGCTTCTTTCCGCTTTGTATGAGAGTTTAAAGGAAATTTGTCTTATCCTTCTCTTTAGCTAGTACTACCACTTTTATGTTTCACCAAGCTCGGTATGACTTACTCGATAAATATCGGTGATCATAGGCGCTAGGACTAAACTTACCAACCAAAATTTCCACATTTACAAGTGATTAACCTACAACTACTACTGAAAATAGCAAGAACAACAAGAATTAATATATTTCAATCTAAAACTAGTTAAAGTCAGCTATATAAATCCTCAATATCCATTTGGACTGCACCCTCTACCTCTCATGATAGGGGTAAGGTCCGTATACAATCTACCCTTCCCAGATCTCACTTATGTGATTACACTGGGTACATTGTTTTTGTTGTTGTTGTTGTTATCCATTGGACTGCACCCAAGGGTGTGGCCTAGTGGTCAATTAAGTGGGTTGAGAACCATGAGATCACAGGTTCAAATTCTAGAGACAAAAACACTGTTTTTTTCCCATCTGTGCCAACTGTTGGACTAGTTTTAATCTTATTAAAATTGAGTTAAAAATTGAAGCTACCTGCCAATAATGCCATTAACCATGACAACTAAGTGAGAAGGAGGAGGACCCTTTTGGCTAGCTTCCACATTGAAACTACATTCACCAGCAGGTGTCTCAACAACCGGAACTTCATCATCCAATCTCATACATGCAAACCTAGGAAAAATACAACACCTTCTTCTCCTTGTCTTCTTATTTCTATTCTCAATACCCATATCAGATTTCCTCTCTTCCTTCTTATTGTTATTCTCATTCTTGTCAATACCCATTTCAGATTTCACCTCTTCCACTGCTATTTCATCAGTAAAGTTTGAACCTTTTTCCATTTCCGACGAACCCATTTTCGTATAATCACCTAACAGCAGTAGCAGAAAGCTTTTGCGGGTCAAATAGTGATGATCCGGGGTTCTTGGATTTGGAATTTTGGGTTCGGGATTTATAGATTTATAGACCTTTTAGTCCACATGGAAGGCTGCTGATAGTAAATGGAACCTTCTTCTTCTACTACTTCTTGTCTCTGTAAATGTTGCTGACACAAACTCGGAATAAAATAATAATACTACTTGTAGTAGTATAAAATTATGAATCAACAATTGCATTTTGACATTAAAATTGAAGGTTGATTCAATCAAAAGAGGGGGAAAATGGGAACTCTGGTTTCGTGGAAGTTTCAAGTTTGACGACCGTCAATATTCAGAATTTAGAGCACCTTTGCAGCTTTGCTTGCTTGCTTTTTCCTTTACTTTTTTCAAATTTTCAAATATATTTTTCAAGAAGACTATTTTATGTTGCTCTCTCGCTTTCTAGAATTAGAGGGGTCCAATTTCTGACCAGGAGTTCTCTTAAAATAGTGACCATTTTGGTGCATTTTTAAATTTAACAAAGCTGTTTTCTTCCATTACATCAAAATTATTGTTCATGCAGTATAAATTTAAGTCCAATTTTCTACTATTACTTCCTAAATAGAAGTAAAAACTCATCTAGGTTCTTACCGGGGCGGCCCAATATTTGGGGCCTAAAGCCAAATTTTAACGAGGGACCTTAATTTTTTGTTACTAAAATAAGATAAAAAGAAAAATTTATATCAGATATTCCACTAACTTCCTCGTGAGCTACTTTTTTGAGAGTGTACGGAAGATTCAATTTCTCTTTATTTTTTTGAGTTTTAAACAAATGGATACATATTTTCTAGTTGACATACTTTAAATTCTAAAAAAAGCTAGAAAGACAATATATATTACGTAGTAAAATATCAAAACAAGCAAGTTTAAGATGAAAATAACATTAAGAAGTTAATGATTTGAGAATACTTGTTTGGTGCTTTAATATACTTCTTGCAATATTTGATGTCCAAGAAAAAAATAGCAAATTTATAGCTCTTGTCTTTCAGAACAATTTAATCAAAGACTCTCTTGAAAAAATAAAATCTAAAAATGTAGAAGTATACTAAAGTTTTAGTTAGAAAGGTTAAAAAGTAGATTTAGTATTATAGAAAAATCAATCAGGAGCCTTTCCTTTTTGTCAATATACTAAAAATAAATTAAATTTTATACTATATTTTACTTATTGATTTAGGGATCTTCTTTTCAATCAGTTAGTTAACTATTTTTTTAATGATAAAAAGTAAAAGTATTTTATAATTTTTTAACAAAAAGTGTGGCCTAAAAAACGAGGGTCCTAAAGTCCGGACTTTATTGGCTTCACCCAAAAACCGCCCAGGGTGCTTACACTATTAATTAACTTAAGACGTATGTTTTTCGTATACATATATATATGTATCACTTAAGTGATATATGGTTCTCATTTAAAATTTTAATTACTAGGATTAAATTACATAATTTCATATAGAAAACGTGTGCAAGTAAATATTTAATATACCCTAAAAAGGGTTAAATTATGATGGTTTACTTTTCTCATTCAAAAGTTGACATGAGCATGGTAAGTATAAATTCTTTCGTCCAAAAAAGAATAACACTTTTCACTTTTCGAGATCAAATAAGTTATTTTTATATCTTAATTTTTTCAAATGTCTTTTAAAAATTATAAATTATTAATTATGATGACTTATAGTACTTTTTATGTTATTTTCAAATATGTAAATTTTATTTCAAAAAAATTAAAGATTTTATATTCTAATACACGATCAAAATTAGAAAGTTTGAATCTCGAAAAACAAAAAGTTTCATCTTTTTGGAGCAGATGAAGTATTATCTAAAATAAAACATATGGGTTAATTGAATCTTTTAATGATCAGGCTTCAAAATGGAGGGTCAGGGATAACTTTTTTCTCCCCTTTTTAAACTTAGCATCTCGAAGAAAAGTCGTCGTTCACTAATTAGGTTGTTCTAGAAGTTATTATACTCTAATTCCCCTTTAGATATTGTTTATAGATATCAAAAAGTCTGTGCAATCTACGGAATTAATGAAAAAAGTAAATTGTCGTGCCCAACCTCTTATTGTGAGAGGGCTTTTCACATCAATAAACTTGCATGTGATACGCAATTAAATATTCTACTCTTTTTATCTTGATGCAGCTATTATATTCCTAATTATCCACAAGGCAGAGATCCCTAATTATTTCCTTGTAGGAATGTATTTTCCAACTACGCACGTTTAATGGAGTTTAATTTTTATACACGAACCATCAGATCACTTAGATGAAAATTATAGGTATTATTCTATGGCATGTATCAATTAATAACATGGTAAAATAGTACTAACTATCAAAGGATAAATAAAAATATATTACTTAAATTCTTTTAAAATATCAGATTTTTCCTGCCTTCATTTCCTTTGTTTAGGGCTGGCAATGGATCGGGTGGAGCTCAATCCGTCTCCACCCGCCAACCATCCATCCACCACCCGACCCATCCATCACCTTATTTTTTCTTCATCCACATCCGATCCACCCATCATCCACGAGTAAATCGGGTGCTTCGCGGATGAAATTTGTTATAAGTTTAACCATTTGTTCTAGTTTAAAATCAGTGATAATATTAGTAATTAGTGTTCTTAAATCTTTTTTTTTAATTCACAACAAAAAATGAAGTGACCAAAACTAATATAAATACTCTTAGTTCCAACGTAGCAGTGTCTCATATGATTAGCACCTTAAATATTTTTATTCATATTCCATTTTTATGTTAGCTCAAACAAATCATACTTTACGTTGCAAAATAAATAATAAAATTAATTAGACCTAACAATGAATAATTTTTTATATTTTCATAAATGATCACTAGCTAAGAACATTATAAAACTTTACTGTTATGGAAGTGAACTCTGGGCCAAAATTATGTTATTCTTGATTTGCCAAGTTTCATAAAATAATTTTAAAAAAATTAATAAATGTTTACTCTTACCCAATTAACACTTTATAAAGCTTGAGTTATCATGGAACATGAATATAAAGGCTATGAGCTTATTTAGTTTACCACTGCAAATTTCGTAATAAACTAGTAATTACGACAGCAAATATCGAGCAACATTTTCTCTCAATTCTAACATCTATAGTTTATTAGAATAAAAGAAACATGTTCACAAGTAAAAATAATAAACAACTTAAATTTCAAGAGTGTTTTTTTTTACATTCCTTAGAAAAAAAAATAACCAAGAACTATCAATACCATGAAACAAAATACGTAAAGACCAAGTTATAAGCTACACACGAGCAAGACTTTGAAGAAACATGCATATTTCATATATTAAATAGCTTATGTCAATACACGAGCAAAACTTGAAGAAAACATACATATTTCATATATTAAATAGCTTTTGTCAAACTTTCATGTATAATAAGAAGAATTCTAATTAAATAGGTATAAGAAGGGTGGAGAGAACCTGTTAAATTAAATAGAGCGCAACAAGACTACTTTTAATGCCGGAAAACGGATAAAGTACGGTAACAAGAAGTGTCACGCCGTTACTTGGACAAAACCAGTACTCAACCGTGTTTTGTCGAATTTTCGTTTATATATTCAGATCGGATGGATCGAATATCTATCGGGTCAGGGTGAAATTGTCGGCCCTAACTTTGTTACATTAATGGCAAAGCGCCGCATATCTACCATAAAATATAGACAGGGGATGACTGATGTAAGTAAAATTTCTAGAGAATGGTTGTGTGAAGAAATTTCATTCCACAATTGTTTCTTGCTTTTACACCTTTAATATAATTTGGACTGTTTTTGTTTGACGCTATAAGGAGTCTATGATTAATTGATAAAATGTATTGAAAGTGGTTTCAAAAAGTTGAGAAAGAAAGTTACGTCTGTATACCATAATGATATTTCATGAAGGTAAAAAATGTATTTTGGATCTAATTCAATCCTAAAAATTAGTTTATAGGGTGAGGATTATCGAAGTCCATATAAGGAGTTCATGTTCTCATTCACACTCTTTCGCACGTCCAGACCTCGTTAACTGGAGTGTGGACAGTATAATTTGGGAGTTCAATATCAGTGAACAAATAATTGAAATATGTTTAACTCTTGTACTATATAAATAATGAATTTTGGCCAAATTCAACCCCAAAACTAGCTTATAGGGTAAAGATTGTTCAAGTTTATATAAAGAATTTATGTTATCGTTCCATATCCCATGCGGAACTTTAACAATGAGAATTGAAAACTGTTGGAATAAAATTAGATGTACTTAAAATTTTATTGATTTTTTGTCTACTACTCCGTGAATTTCGTTTGATTTACGTCACTTTATAGGGTCATAACCATCTTGTCCCCGGTAAAACCTCACATTTATGTCAAAATCACCCTTTATTATTTTTGAAAAAGATTTTAAAATCATTGAGAAAAAGCAAAAAAAAAAAATAGGGAGCAAAATGCAACTAGACATTCACATGAAGAATGCAAAGAATCAGAAAAATCCATAGACCTACAAAATGTCAAATAAGGCTCACTTGTAAAATGGAAAATTTATCACATTTTATTTCTCGATAATCAAACTATATGAACTTGACCAACATTTTAAGATGTGATTTCACCATATTGATTTGAAAAAAATTACAACATATTGTATTTTTCGTATAGCTTTTGAATTTCTAAATTTTAATTATAAAATATTAAATTAATCCAATCTAATATCATTTCGATTAGTTAAATTGATTTTAAAAAGGGTGAAACGTGATAACTATTTTGAGACCGAGGAAGTATAATATTATAATATGTTAATTAAAAATGGTTTACTTACATTTTTTATTTCCCATTTATAGCTCACGTGATTGTAAACAGTTACCTATAGGTAGTTTAAATTAAAACCTGAAATCTCGTAGAACTTCAAGTTGGCAGCGACTTGGCAGGTCAAGTTTAGAAGGCTAAGACTAATTATAAATGGTAACACTAAGAGCACCAAAGTTGAATATCTATTAGAAATTGTCAAGGCAAAGATCCCTTTTCATATTTTGGCAGGGGATAAACGTTGCAGCCTATTAAATACCTCCAACAGAAAATAGTATTCTTAATATATTTTCTGATACTATTCCCCATATTCAATTTTTGTGATATAATTTAGATTTTAGTATAAAATTTCTTTGTTTTGATCATAAATTCGGACATACAATCTTTAAGTTATTTAAAAACTAATTTACTTATTTAGAAATTATAGAAAAAATACAATAATTAATAATTAAAAATATTTAAAAGACATATGAACTTTTTTTTGTTTGATTCTTAAAAAATCGAAAAGTATCACATAAATTGAAACAGAGTCAGTAATAAACATCTAGTAACAGAAAATATTTAACTGATATACTAATGTAAAAGAGAAATTCGTATGAACTGTGGATATACTTAAAGTTCATTCCTTAATATTCCCTCCGCTCACTTTTACTTATCTACTATACTAAAAATAGATTTTCACTTTTATTTGTCACTTTTAGTATATCAAGAATAGATAATTTTTTTCCTGTTTTACTCATAGTATTAATTACTCATTTCAAGTTCATTAAAACTATGCACCAATTAATATGAGTATCATGATAAATTACATACTTCATTTATTATTTTTTAAGGTGTGTGCAAAGTCAATAGTGGATTAAGTAAAAGTGAACGGATGAGGTTGTGGTTTCGAATCTCAGCAGCGTCAAACAAAAAATTCGTAAGGCAATATTTCATTAGAAAATATGCATATTCGGCCAAAGTTTATAGAAATTATGCCTCAAGGGGCATAATTTTTATGTAATTATGCCTTCGAAAATACCTCTGAGGTTGTGCGTTTGAATTCCAGCAGAGTCGGAAAAAAAATCGCAAGGCAAGATTTCATAAAAATTATGCCTACTTGGCCAAAGTTGTATGTATAGAGATTATTCCTTAAGGGATAGTTTCTATGTAATTATGTCTGAAGGCAAAGTTTCATTGAAAAATTAAGATTATTTCTTGTCCGGCTAGTTACATATAACTTTGACCGAATAAACATAATTTCTATGAAAAATTTACCTTGTGATTTTTTTTCCTCTGTTGAGATTCGAACTCAAAATCTATGATTTAATATACCCGTAAATGAATGATATTTTAACCCATAAATTTTCATTAAATGAAAAATAGAAGCAAAAATGAAATAACAGCCGTATGAATTGCAATCCACGCAGTAGTATTAGTTTCTCTTTCCAATTGCAAAGCCCAGTAGGAAAATTGTTGGGAGTTCCATTATTGACTTTGACGTGCCGCATGGTCTCCGATCCAACATTATCTTCTGGTTAGAGAAATGTGAACATCTTGATATAATTAACATTGAGAATGATCTTTTTTCGTTGAAGAAATCCATATTGCACAGTTATATGTGTATATCAATTTTTATTTTTCCAAGTTACTAGGGAAACAAACATTAGTAGATGCCCTTCAACAATTATTTGTGTATTGGAAGTCAATAACCACTGCATCCAATTTTCATAAATTTCAAGTTTGGAATCCTAAATAAGAATGTAATCAAACAATACATGCATAAGCAATAGAGGGCTTTAACTGGACAACTTTATGCAACAACATTTGATTTTGTATCTTACAAAAAGTACTTGATCACGAACACCATACATAATTTTTAAAGCTTGAGACATGTCAAAGACAATGTCCTTAAGGATATTTCACCCGATATTGGAACTTTCATCTTATTATAGCTAAAGAATCACCACATGGGGAACTTGTATCCCCAGGATTAAACAAGCTTCTAGTATAAAATTAGGAGTCAGAATCTAACAAAGATTAAAGAAGAAAACCCACCATCATATAAAAAGGAAGAAGAAATTTTCTTGAGATATGTAATAAGATCTCATAACAATAGCAATGTTTATAAGAATTAATGTTAAATGAATTGGCTCCAACGGACATATCAAGATTAATGCTAATAAAAAGGAGTAAATACTAATGAATAGAGAATATGTTACTAAACCACCACAAAGACGAGGCCTTAATGTATGAATATTAAGACCCATATTTGAATGATATTAGAATAAAGAAAATATTAAAAGAGTGAACATTATTTTAGTAAGAATGAACTTGAACACTTCCTTTTGAGATATCACATGTATATTTTTCTCATTAATCCACTACATATCTCAAAAAGGAATATTACAGAATAGAACGAAATACGAGGTTTTGTTGGGTTTCACATATGAGTACAATACGTAGAATATGATATCTCTTTGATTATAAATCAGATCTAAATAAAATAAGATTAAACTTACATCACAATTTGTGAGATTTAAAACTTCTATGAACCAACTATTATTTTGTAAGTCCAGGTTCTTATTCTATCATACTATACTTGCACAATTTTTATAGTTATCGCGGTTTAGCGTTAAGAGGTCATGCACATGTCCCGGTATTCATGATTGCTCTAGAAATCTGTCACAATTTCATAGGAGCGACACCACCCACACTCATATAGGTCCACCCATCATGTATTCTACAGAGCGGTATACCACCTATAAATGATATGGTAATGGATTAAGAATTTATAAATCAGTCTCACTCTGCCTTGTAGAATTGAACCATATTCACACACCATAGGCAGAGACATAATTTAATAGTGCATTATTGGTCATCTAATGACTTGTTATTGTTGGAAATTTGCCTTTGGCGGGAGTTGCGACCGACCAACTTTAACGGCTTAAACACTAGTGTAACGTATGTTGGAGAATCCGGTTCTTCACACATGCATGATCTACTAAGTACGTAGATAACCGTAGGGCCAAGAATCGTCAAATTTCATTGAGAAATGAAAGAGATATTGGTTCACGAAGTAAGGTGTTTGAAGCATGGAAAGTGTGGTATTGTGTGTAATTCTCCCACATCGGTAGAGGAAGAAAGAATTGTTGTGTATATAAGACTCGAAATTGGTTTGGGGTTTGGGACCCCAAGGGGTATCCCATGTGTTTAAAGGAGGGAGGACCTAGATGTGCTTCGGTTCGAGGAAAGACCACACGCGCGCCGCCGCCGCCCGCCCGTCCGGTCCGGTTCCGAGTTCGGGTTCGGGTCACGGTCACGGCCGTGGGGCCGTGGGCGTGGGCCTTCGATATTATCTTTTTGGGCCAGAAAACTTTGCCGAAGTACGCAGTTTGATCCCGAAGTTTCGGACGTACGGTTGGAACGAGAATTCTTTCGGATGTCTTGTTTGGTCCCCGAAGTTTCAAGATGTACGAGTTTGGTCCCGAAGTTTTCGAGAAAGTTGGAATTTCGACAGTCAAAGCGAAACGTCCAAGCTCTCAATTCAGCCATTTATTTTGGCTGAATTACTCCTCCTATAATGGCCAAAACAGTTGGTCTTTCACCATTTATGTTGGTGACTTTACTACCTCCATAATGGCCATTATTTGGCTATTATGGAGGCAGTTTTCAGGCAGTTTTTCAGCCCCTCCTTCACCTATATAAACACCCCTTACACCATTGTTGAGCACACTTGATATGCACGAAAATACACAACCAGAAAAAATCTTCTTCCTACAACTTCCAAGCATCATTTCGTTACTCAATATTCTTCACGGTAGCTCTTGAGTTTCCTTTGCTCAAGGGTTCCATTCTTTGTTTTATCTTGGGAGACAAATTGTCCAGGACGTATAAAGGATACATACGGGGCAATATTGTCTTAAGGACAGAGTGCTACACTCGACTCAGCATAAACCAGTTTCCATTTTTTCAGTCTTCAACAAAATCGTAATTTCAGTTTTGTTGTTATATTGTAATTTTCAGATTTCTAGTTGAATTATTGAAATCTTTATTTATCCTTTCGAATACTTGTAATAGTTAAATACTTCCCGTACTGCTTTATAAAGTACCATAGAGCAAAATCTCCCAACAGTTATTACCCATATGAACCTAATTCATGGGATCTCTAATCAAATAGGTTGGGTTACCATCATTGTTGATCTTATCAAATTTACAAAAAAGTCACATTCCACTCGATGTTTCTTATAGTCTGTGAATTGACCAAGTTCACCTTTGACTTCACATATTTTATTTACGTAAATAATTTCATCGCACAACAACTGCTTTATCACATTATATCTCAAATAAATATGTCTATCTTTTTTTGTCTATTGAAAAATTTATTTTCCCTTATAGTTGTGGCAACCACAATGTATTGACACAAAATTAATGTTGATTTATTTCCACTTGGAATACTCACTTTGAGATCTCTTAACCCTTCAGCCTCATTACCAGCCAATTCCAAAATAATAAATTTTATTTAGTTGATTTTCATGTTCCACAAAGAATAAACACATAATCGCTGGTGAATTTTATGATCCACTTAATATCATTGTACCCCTTTAATACCACAAAAAATTCAATGTATTTAATACCATAATTGTAGTACCTCTCAAATATTTATTTATCCATCAACTTCATCAACAATAAGACCATGTGGGATATTTTCACTTTTTCCCCATATTTAATAATGGCCATTAGAACTAATTGTTTCAAGACACAGGAGTCAGTATGATCAAAAGTATATTCTTCTCAATTTGAATTCAAATATATAACTATTACAATTAGAAAATAAATTATATTTGAAAACCATTCAATGGTCTGTCCAAAGTTTAACGTTAGAAATATATTCACTAACAATAATTCTTTCAAAATCAGACATTGTACCCCCCCCCCCCCCTTCAAAAAATATTACGGAAGGAGATAATATTTTCATCACTAATTAATAAAAAGTATTATCAATTTTCTCAAAATACATTTCATATTAAAAAATAATAGGCTCATACGAAATTCATCACCCACAAATATGTTATTTTTCTTAACACCTTATCAAACTCAAATAAAACCTTAAGCAAACTTTTCCTAATAATCACATAAACCAAATTGATTCACATATTAGGAACATGTACCACCTCAGTTAACGTCAATGTTTTTTTTTCTCCCAATGTGAGTTTAAGAAGAATTTCTTTCCCTTCTTCAAGAACTTGAGTAGTTATTGGATCAACAATATAAACAAATTCTTCTTCATCACCAAACGTGGGTGTAAGATACAAAATTAATTTTGCTAGCAAAAATATGCTTAATAACACCACAATCTAACATCCAATCCCTCACATTAGCCACAAGATTCGCTTAAGAAATGACCATAATAATTATATCATTCGCTCAATTAAATTAATTTTTGCTTAGTAAAATTATCATTTCTCAGAATCTTCTACTACAATATGTGAAAGAGTTTGCCGCACATAAACTAACCGTTATTTTCATTAAAGATCCTCTTATATGGAGTTTCGACTTGTAACATAATAACTTTTTTTCTTAAAATAATAGAGATTATAGAACTTACCTGAGTAGTTGTAATTGTTGGATATAAATGATGTACGGAAAGTATATAAATATTACAAGTGTTCGAAAGGACGAACAAAACAACCAATATTCAGAACTGCCGCAAACTTGTTGAGTCTTTAATCTTGATAACCTGAAATCAAGAAACACTAAATTTGGATTGTTACAACTGTGGCTGAGTCGAGAGATGACTCCCTGTCTTTAAGACAAGATTGCCCCGTATATATGCTTTTACGTTAGCGAACAATAGTCTCCCAAGATAAAACAGCAACTAATCAACACTACAAAGCAAATAGGTTGATTCTGACGAAAAAAACGAACACGAAACGACTTGCTGATTTAGAGGAAAAAGGAAAGAAGAGTTTATGTCTTTGTTGTGCTCACTTATGGACTAATTTTCTCTTGTTTTCGTCCCCTCTCTCTCTCTCTCTTTACCTAAAATCTGTTTCAGAAGTTTATATAGCGTTTTTGGAGGAGGAGAGGTGTAATCATGGGTATTCATAGCCAGAAACGTCTTGTAGTAAGTGCAAAACGTTTCAGAAGTTCAATGCCATAAACTGCTGGCTTTCTGGGTCCAAAAGATAATGTCAGAAGAAGCTCAGAAGCTCGTGACCTGAGCCTAGACCGGCGGCGCGCGTGTGGGGCTAGCCTCGAACCCAAGCACACCTAGGTCCTCCCTCCTTCAAACACATGGGTTACCCCTTGGGGAACCAAACCCTTATCCATTTTTTTGACTTATAAAGAGAACAATTCTTCCTTTTACCACCGATGTGGTAGATTTGTCTCACATCATATTTTCATGTCTCAAACACCTTACTTCGTGGACCAATATCTCTTTCATTTCTTAACGAAATTTGACGATCCTTGGCCCTACGGTCATCTACTCACTTAGTAGATTATGCACGTGTGAAAAGACAAAGCCTCCAACATGCGGAACCCTAGTGTTTAAGTCATTAAATATGGGTGGACGCAACCTTCCCACCAAAGGCAAATTTCCAACAGTAATTTCATTTTCTTTGACTGCTATAACTCTCTGGTGTTGAACCTTATATTGTCCTCATGACCTCATCATCATATTCAACATCAACTCAAAGAACATAGACTTCACCAAACAGAAACAATAGCATCCAAGACCCAACCCAGCTTTACAAGAGTGATTGTACGTCCTAGCTGTTTACCAATCACCGGATTTCTAATTCTTTGTAGTAAAAGGAGTACTACATTACGTACACTTCAAACCACAATAATCTAAAGGGAAGTACAGAACAAGAATCTGTAGTATTTTTCCTTTCTTTCCAAATAGAATTTTCATTATTCTCCGTAAGAACAAAGTGTTAATATCCTTAAGATTGTCGAAAATCTTACGGAAAATCTTGATCACGAATACCGTACGAAATTCTTGAAAGCTTGAGGCATATCCAAGGATACTAACCCTAAGGATATTTCACCCGTTATGAGTGTATCTTCCGGAATTCAACAAGCTCTTCTAGTATATGGGCAACTATCTCTTGCGGTTCGGAGAGGACTCATCTGTTAGTTAGTACCCTTGGTTAAAACTAGAAACCAGAATCTAAAAAAGATAAAGAAGAAAACCGAGCACCATATAATATAGGAGGAAGAATTTTTCTCGAGATATGTATCCAATAAGAAATGGACTACAATTATATATAGGTGACACGACAACTCAGGATCAGAATAAGATCTCATAAGAATAGCAATGTTTATAAGAATTAATGTTAAATGAATTGGCTCCAACGGACATATCAAGATTAATGCTAATAAAAAGGAGTAAATATTAATGAATAGAGAATATGTTACTAAATCACCAGAAAGTAACATATGAAATGAGGAAATAAAGGAGGGCCCTTGTGCGCAGCGTGGTACTGGTCTAACCTTTGAAATCAATTGAGTCACCATGATTTACCTCCTTCACAGACCTGTCGGACCGGGGTGTGGGGGCTCCTGGGGTGTGAGTTCTACCTTTTTTGGAAAATGAAATGAGGGAGCAAAATAATTCTGCTAACGTCTAAAAAATTAAAGACTCATTATTAGCAATAGTCTTTAATATAATGGGTCAATGAGTAAAGACAAGGCCTTAATGTATAAATATTAAGACCCATAGTTGAATGATATTAGAATAAAGAAAATATTAAAAGAGTGAACATTATTTTAGAAAGAATGAACTTGAACACTTCCTTTTGAGAGATTTAGCCTTACACCATAGTCCATAACATCAAATGATCAGCAACTAGTATATTTCCATCATTATGCTCCACCAAAGGATGACTTTAATTTGAGAAAGATATCTTTGATCAATTATCTCATGGACACTGAGATTCAACTTAGTTGATCCATGACATTTTAAGTTGCTCTTGCAGTCTATTGGCAATTAAGAGCCACTACCCCTTTTAATGGACGCCAGTAAAAGCTTCAATCCATTGGGTTAATTATGTCCATATATGAGGTTAATGCAGCATAAAGACCCACATCATTTGCTTTTTATTCTAGTCTATGAGTCTATATCTGAGTGTGCAGGTTCAATAGACAGAGACCGCCCTACTTTTCTTGTGGTGCCAATTGCCAAACAGAACACATTCAGTTTAATGCAGTTCTTAAAACACAAGTTTTAGGCTTCTTGAAAACCAGATGTTCAGTTCATGATTTGTCACAGGCCAAGCCCAAGACATGTATTGTCCTATTCGGCCCAACAAACCTCATGAATTTGTCCTTGGGCTAAGCCATCATTGATCCCCAAAGCGTGTGTACCGTGTGATCTTGTGTTATGCCTTATACAACTTTTCTCTTTCATCTCCCATTTCGATGTGTGATTCACCTAAAGTGTCAAGTTCACCCCCTCTTCACAAGCTTGCCAGCCTATAGAGGCCTACCAGTCCTTCTCTTTGACCCGCCCTCGTCAACCGCAATGCAAGATCATTCTTACAGTATTCCAGTATTGCAAATTTCATATTGCCAAGTAAAACTACTAACTAATTGTGTGTCTGTTTGTCATTTGTGTACTTCACCTATTTGCTGTTAGCACATGCTTTTCAAAGAAAACTTATCACGGGCTATGAAGAATGTGGGCATAATTTTCTTCATTTAACTGCCTGATAGACAAAGTTCCTAGTAATTTCAACTGAAATTTCCTAATTCCTAGTAATGCTTCTTCATGTAATTTCCTTATTCATGTGAGGTGCATTTTCCAACATAATATTATGGAACTTTTCAACATAGAAAAACATTACTCCTCACGCAAAGGGTAGTTTTTGCTTTTCTTCTTCCTTTTGCTTTGCTCTCCATATCAAATGTCGGTTGAAACCATTTTCTTTTTTCCACGTTTTTGGTCTCCTCGTGATATTTTTAACAAAGTTCAAGAAAATAATACACTAATAACATGCCAATATTTGGATACATAATGGATAAATTACTAAAAATGCAAGTTTTGTAACTGAAGTTCATACTAAAAAATCTTTTCGTTTGCGGTTTTAATAATTGGAGATCTTTGGGATCAAAGGAAACTTAAACATTCTTGGACACTTGAATTGAGTTTTGCTAAGAATGTGTATATAACCAAACATTAGGTACAAGTAGTCAATAAGCAGTTGAAATCTGCTTAGTTTAGCAAATTCTAAAGCCCCATATTAAATGAAAGCCTGAGTTTACCAAACAAATAAATTTCTTAAGAATTACATTTGGCTTGTAAATATACACCCAAGAACTAAAAGGAAAGGAATCAGAAAATACTTATTTTAATAAGAAAATATTTCCTTAACTTAACCTATATACTATATAGAAACCTTCCATTTGAATTCAAGCATACATCTATGTACTATAGCTAGGATCTAGTGGGACTTTGCCCCAAGATAAAGAAAACTTGCTAACAAAGCATCCACCAATTAAAAAATTAGAACATCAAAATTTTAAAAATAACATATACGTATGCTAAAATTCACACAATTATCAAATGGTGTTATAATTGGTTGGTGTCCCGCGCTTTTCTGAAGACTTAGCTTGCAAATTTTCTCAAACAAACACAGAAGAAGAGTCATATATAATGAAGAGTGTTAGATAGTGTATATTCCCGTTATATACATAGTGTATATCACGGACTTTGGTCCGTTCTAGGATTGTAATTAGTGTAGAATATTGTTATTACTTAGCATTGTACACTTACCATAATTATAGAAGTCTTGTACTACTAGAATAGGGTTTTAGGAGTAAAATAGCAAAAATATTTTCCTATTATGGAAATATGTAAATTGTATATATACTTTTTCAATGAATGAAAATAATCAAGGGAATATAATGCTCTTAATTACATTCTAATGTTCTTCAATTTTGCCTTTACCCCGTAATCCTGTGTCTGCATTAAATGTCCCCTAATTGGAAAATTGCTATGACCGATGAATATAATGCTCTTATTGATAATAAGACGTGGAGTTGGTGCCCCGTCCATCTGGTATTAATATTATTAGGTTTATGTAGATTTTTGCTCATAAAGAAAATTCAGATGGTTCATTTGCCCGACATAAGGCGCGGCTTGTGGGTGATGGTAAGACTCAACATATTGGTGTGGATTGTGGTGAGACGTTTAGTCCGGTGGTCAAGCCGGCTACCATTCACATTGTGCTTAGCTTAGCTCTTTTGAAAGCATGGCATATTCATCAGTTAGATGTAAAGAATGATTTCTTCCGTGGTGATCTCAAGGAAACAGTCTATATGCATCAGCCTTTGAGATTTAGGGATCCCAAACATCCTCATCATGTATGTTTGTTGAAGAAGTCCTTATATGGGCTTAAGCAGTCTCCACGGGCCTGGTATACGCGGTTTGCCGACTATGTTTCGACTATTGGGTTCACTCACAGCAAGTCGGATAATTCTTTGTTCATCTATCGTTGTGGTTCGTCATTGGCCTATATTCTGTTATATGTGGATGATACTATTCTGACTGCCTCTTCCGATGCCTTACGCTAGTCTATCATGACAATGGTCAGCTCTGAGTTTGCTATGAAAGACTTGGGGCCCTTGAGTTATTTTTTGGGGATTGCTGTCACTCGTCATGCAGGTAGGTTATTCTTATCTCAACGGAAGTATGCAGCTGAGATCATTGAGAGGGCTGCGATGACATCCTGTAAGTCCACTTCCACTCCCATTGATACTAAGCCCAAGCTTAATGCTGCGGCCGGAGCACCATACGAGGATCCGACCCGATATCGCAATCTTGCATTTTGCAGGTCGACTTCGATTTCTCTTCCGCTGACAATGAACCTGAGTGCCCCTAAATGACCGCTCAGAAGGCCTACCTATTTTTTCCCCCAATCTGTCACAGTATCTCAAATTCACGTGACCAGATATTACGTATGATGTACATCAGGTGTGTTTGTTTATGCATGATCCCAGAGTTGAGCACATGAATGCGCTCAAACGCATCATTCGGTATATTCAGGGTACACTTGACTATGCCTTGCATTTAAATCCTTCTTCGACGTCAGCACTTGTCTCGTATACAGATGCCGATTGGGGTGGCTGTCCAGACACCAGACGGTCTACTTCTGGATATTGTATGTTTCTTGGTAATATCTTGGTCTCATGTTCTGGCAAGCGTCAGTCCACTTTATCACGCTCTAGTGCAGAGGTCGAGTATCGAGGGATAGCCAATGTGGTGTCCGAATCATGTTGGTTACGTAATCTTCTTTTAGAGCTTCATTATCTTATTCAGAAAGCTACCTTGGTTTATTGTGATAATATTAGTGTCATCTACCTGTCTGGTAATCCGGTTCAGCACCAACGCACTAAACATATCGATATGGACATTCATTTTGTTCGCGAAAAGGTAGCTCGTGGACAAGTACGCGTCTGTCATGTCCCTTCCAGATATCAAATTGCAGACATCTTTACAAATGGTCTTTCCTCGGTCCTTTTTGAAGATTTTAGGGACAGTCTCAGCGTTCGAATAACGCCCGCTATGACTGCGGGGGTGTTAGATAGTGTATATTCCTATGATATACATAGTGTATATCACAGGACTTTGGTCCGTTTTAGGATTGTAATTAGTAGGGATGGCAACGGATCGGATCTGGACCGGATCCTACTAGATCCAGATCCAGATCCTATTTTCATACATGAATCCAGATCCGGATCCAGATCCGTCGGGTCCATAAAAATCAGATCCAAATCCGGATCCATCGGATCCACGGATCGGATCTGGATCCACATGTAAAAAAAATTGCATTGCTAAGAATGTAACCTTGCTAAGAATTTTTTTAAAACTGACAAACGATTTTTACTTAGCTAACAGTTTACTGTGTTTCAATTTTGAAATGTTCATATGAGATATTTTGTTCGTTGTCTCGTTTTGATTGTGAGCTATTAATTGATAATGTTGGACAATGACAATAGTTGTGGAAAATGCTGACTAGTATTTCCACAATGCAGAACTTGCATGTGTTTGGAATTTTCACAAATGAAGTGAATATAATTTTAACTACTTGTCTATGGAGATGTTAGTCATTCACTAATATAACATTGATTTTATTATCGAAGTTACCTATTTATTTTTGGGTTTTTGAGTTAACGCGGGGATAAATTAAACTTGTTTTGAGAATTAAACTTGCAAGGATGTGCTTAGCAATTTTAAGAAAATACTTATAAAATTACATTCTAGGTTATGAATATATTTAATATAAAACGGATCCACGGGTCGGATCTGGACCGGATACGGATCTCAAATACAAGATCCAGATCCAGATCCGATCCGGATCCGTCGGGTCCAACTTTTGAAGATCCATATCCTATAAAACGGATCTGGATCCACCGCATCCGGACCGGGTCCAAGATCCATTGCCATCTCTAGTAATTAGTGTAGAATATTTGTATTACTTAGCATTGTACACTTACCATAATTATAGAAGTCTTGTACTACTAGAATAAGATTTTAGGAGTAGAATAGGAAAATAATTTTTCTATTATAGAAATATATAAATTGTATATATATTCTTTCAATTAATGAAAATAATCGAGTTATTATTTCTTTTAAAACAGGTTATTTGCTTTCAGCTTTGCTCGTCGACTCTTCAAACCTCGTACAACACAACACAAACATTCCCATGTACTCTGTCCTTAAAACAAATTCGGCATTTTGATTAATTGTGTGATTGTGGCTATAGGAATCAAAGGAGAGTATGGATCAATCACCAGTTGTCACTGTTAACGACAACTTTGATTCTAAGGTACGAATTGGGTTTTGCATTTTTTTTCTCAATTGGGAAATGTTGGTCCATTTAGAAAGCAGAGATATGGGTTTTTGAGATTCTTGAATATCAACAAATTTTGCTATTCGAAGGGTTTAGATGAAGGGTTTATGGGACTTGAGACTGGAGTTACTGTAGGCAATTTACATAAGCTAAACATCCAAATATGATAATATTTCTTGCAAATGTATACGTAACTAAAATTACGTTAGTTGTTGGTATAAGGTGTTGGAAATTTGCCTTTGGTGGGTAGGTGCGTCCACCCATATTTAATGAATTAAACACTAGGGTTACGCATGTTGAAGGCTTTGTCTCTTCTCACATGCATAATCTACTAATTGAGTAGATGACCGTAGGGCTAAGAATCATCAAATTTCGTTGAGAAATGAAAGAGATATTGGTCCACGAAGTAAGGTGTTTGAGGCATGAATATATGGTGTGGGACAAATCTACCACATCGGTGGGAAAAGGAAGAATTGTTCTCTTTATAAGTCTCTAAATTGGCTAAGGGTTTGGGACCCCAAAGGGTATCCCATGTGTTTAAAGGAGGGAGGACCTAGATGTGCTTGGGTTCAAGGCTAAGCCCACACGCGCGCCGCCGCCCACCGGTCCCGTCCGGTCGCGGGTCGTCGGACTTTCTGATATTATCTATTTGGACCCCCAAATTGCTTAATATTTAGAGTTTGGTCCCTAGAGTTTCTGGAAAGTTGAATTTGGGAACGACGGAAGGCAGAAAGTTTCTGCCTACCGTTGGAGTTGATTTTTGGGGACGTTAGTGTGCATTAACCAGTCATTACTTGGCTGATTAACTCCTCCATAATCAGCCCTCCTTCAATGACCATAAACAGCCTCACTAATGGCCATTAACTGCCATGTTTTGACAGTTGAGGAGTCCCTCCCTCATGCTATATATTGATGCCTTTTGGCTCAATTGTGTAACGACGAAAAACACAAAATATACACAGCAGAAACAGAGACACACTATATACACAGAGACAAAACAGAAGAGTAAAACACAGTCCAAAACGTGAGCAGTAACGTTGGGACGAAAACAGAAAACTCTTCCTTCCTTTTCCATTTCTTCAGCAAGTCGATTCATATTTGTTTTCTTCGTCAGGGTCAACCTATTTGTTTTGTAGCGTTGATTAAAGTGTTGTTTTATCTTGGGAGACTATTGCCCGTTTAACGTAAAAACATATATACTGGGCAATCTTGTCTTAAGGACAGAGTGCCATCACTCGACTCAGCACACAGTTGTAACAATCCAGATTTAGTGTTTCTTGATTTCAGGTTATCAAGACTCAACAAGCTTGCGGCAGTTCTGAACATTGGCCTATTTGTTTATCCTTTCGAACACTGCTTTACAATATCCAACATAAGGAAACACATGCATCGTGCGTGTTTGTGTTGGAGAAGTTGATTTAGGAGAAAAACTAGCTTACATTTGCGCAAAATGTTTCCCAACGTGTACTCTTTAAGGTTTTTTGTATTCTATTCAGCATTTTGAGTTTCTCTATTCGAATAATTGTGTGATTGTGACAATAGAAATCAAAGGAGAACATGGAGAAGTCGCCAACGATCACTGCTAACAGCAACTTTGATTCTCAGGTATGAATTGGGTTTTGCATTTTTCCTAATTAAGGAATGTTGGACTATTTTAGAAAAGGAGAGCTATGTGCTCTCTGAGATTCTTTTACTGATTTAACCGGTTTACTAATATCTAAAATTTGCTATTCGAGGGGTTGAGGAAGGGTTTATAGCATTCGAGACTGGAGTACTATATGCAATTTCCATAAGCTAAATATCCAAGTATGATGAATTTTCTTTCAAATCCATAGATAATAAAGAATGGCATTTAGTATCTCTACAAAATAAAACCGTAAGTACCTTAGGTGTTGGTTTAAGGAAACACAATCATGGTGTGTATTTGTGTTGGCGAATTGGATTAGGATAAAACGAAAAGGGCTTACCTCGTGCACGAAATGCACCACAACTAGTGATGGAGTAGGGGGAGAATGGTTGTACATCCTAAGCGGCTTTCTCCTTCATTTTCTGCACAAAAGATGAATCCACGCCTCAAATCTATGGCTTACAGCCACAGGAGCAAATCTGTCGTTGTGCCAAGACTCGCCTTAAAATATGTGTCAGAAGAGATAATATTTCTATTAAATAATATGGGAGGCACAAAAACAACTTTGGTATGTTTTTATTACACTATCTTGTTCAATTATTGAAGTGTTTTATATATATTATTTTTTAAAATTAAGTGCCAAAAAAAATCCCGATCATGACCCGCCCCGCCCCGTCCCCCCAAAACCGGTCCACTTTCCGGCGGGATGTGGGACGGTACGGGACATCCGCCTGTCGGACACCCTTAGTGTAAAAGTAACTGTTATCTCTCTTTTGATTATGTTCTGTTGAAGGAATTTCTAATTTGACTGGTTCTTCTGCTCCATATCTAGGTGGACAATCATCTGTGTAATAGTCAAAAGCATGGGCACTGGTGTAACTACAATTTCTAGAGTTTGAAAACTTTTCAATTAAAACAGATTTGACATTGAATTGTGCCATCTTCTTTAGTTCATTTTGAAACTGAACTAGTGAGCGGCAATTAAATGTGGTGTTCTAATTGATCCTTTTCTTCTTGATCCCCGTTTTGCTTTTCATTCTCTATTTACTATGTATATCAAAGTTTCGTCTGAAGTGTTCTTAACAAAAGCTACGACTGTGTAGTGTCAAAGCCACAGACAAAGACTGGGTGGCGTTGCAAGGGAAGTTCCTTCTAAATGACTCCCCATCTCAGGCTGTTGTCTTTCTAGAAGGTCCACCTCCAGGCTTAGATATCCTCCTTAACAATTTAGTCATAAAGCATGCAGCTAAAGCTCCTCCTTCTACTCCACCAGTTATTGAGGTTAGTGGAATATCCTGCAATGTGTTCCTAGAGGAACTTGAAGCCTAATATTCCTGTGGAAGTGTTAGGTTATGCCACTTAAGCTATCTAGTTGGAAATTCAATTGTTTGGTCTGTTTAAGCATTAAGTACTTTCATGCTTCTCTGACCATTACCTCTCCGTAAGTCGCTTGATGCATTCTGTTTTGTTTTTCATCTCTTTTAGGATGCTGGTTTTGGTGTTAATATAATCACAAATAGAAGTCTGAACGATGGCACAAATAGCTGGTTCCCACTTGGAAACTGTACAGTAAGTGTTCAAACAGGCTCACCACATATAATGCCTCCAATGGCTCGAGATTCGCTCGGTGCTCATGAGCCTTTAAGTGGGCGTTATATTCTGTGACTGGTCATACTCAAAACTGGATGGGCCCTGCTCAGATGATCTCAGATGAAGTAAAACTCTATTTGACATATCAAGTATCTGCATGGGTTAAAACTGGACAATCATCAGGACCTCATAACGTAAATGTTGCCCTAGGAGTAGACAGTCAATGGGTGAACGGGGGCCAAGTTGAGATCAGCGATGATAGATGGCATGAAATTGGAGGATCTTTTAGAACTGAGAAGCAAGCAACTAAGGTTATGGTCTACATTCAGGGTCCCGCTGCTGGTGTAGACCTAATGGTTGCTGGGCTTCAAATTTTTCCAGTTGACAGACGTGCACGGTTTAGACACTTGAAGAGGCAAACTGCAAAGGTAATACTTAATTTTGTGTTCATGGTATTTCACTTATTGTGTTTTAAGTAATGATCATCAGTTGTTATAATCAAGACTCTCTTTCTTGCTGATTTTCTTCATAGATACGCAAGCGAGACATCATGTTGAAGTTCTCAGGATCAGATTCAGGCAGTTTGCTTGGCACATTTGTTAGAGTTAGGCAACTGGAAAACAGCTTCCCCTTTGGAGCAGCCATAAGCAGAACAAACATGGACAATGAAGACTTCAATGCCTTTTTTGTGAAGAATTTTAACTGGGCTGTGTTCGGAAATGAGCTGAAATGTTACTGGACGGAAGCACAGAAAGGGAATCTCAACTACAAAGATGCTGATGAACTCTTGGACTTTTGCACAAAAAACAACATCCAAGTTCGAGGTCACTGTATCTTTTGGGAGGTGGTTGGCACTGTTCAAGCATAGGTACAATCCTTGAACAAAAACGACTTGATGACGGCTATTCAAAACCGTCTAACAGATCTGCTGAAACGGTACAAAGGGAAGTTCCCTCATTATGATGTGAATAATGAGATGATGCATGGTTCTTTCTACCAAGATAGATTGGGTAAAGACATCAGGGTAAACATGTTTAAAATTGCACATCAATTGGACCATTCCCCCACCCTATTTGTAAATGATTGCCATGTTGAGGATGGCTGTGACACCCGATCTTCCCCTGAGAAGTACATTGAGCATATTCTTGATCTCCAAGAGCACAGTGCACCTGTTGGAGGTATAGGTATTCAGGGACATATTGGCAGTCCAGTTGGTTCCATTGTATGTTCTGCTCTGGACAAACTTGGTATTCTTGGACTTCCAATCTGGTTCACTGAAGTTGATGTGTCTTTTGACAATGAATACATTAGAGCTGATGATCTTGAAGTCTTGCTTCGGGAAGCTTATGCTCACCCTGCTGTAGAAGGTATAGTGTTGTGGGGATTCTGGGAGCTGTTCATGAGTTGAACAAATGCACATTTAGTGAATGCAGAAGGTGATATCAATGAAGCTGGGAAAAGGTACCTTGCTCTTAAGCGCGAGTGGTTATCCCATGCTCATGGTCATATTGATGAACAAGGGCAATTCGGCTTTAGTGGAGTCCATGGCTCCTATGAAGTGGAAGTCATAATTGTTTCGAAGAAAATCACCAAGAAATTTGTGGTTGACAAGGGTGATAATGCACTGGTGATCTCCATTGATATATCGTGATGTTTTAACTCAATTTATCCCCTCATCGTGTGATTGTGATTGTGCAAAAGTTATGTTCATGTCTTCTGGTTACGTGCACTAGTCTTCTGCAAATTGTCGCATTTGTTTATTTTATTGTATATTTTCAAGTGAGTAAATAAAGAAAGATTTCATGTGATTATATAACTGCAATGAATTAGTTCATCAGTATTACTAAAGGAATATGTTCTCTGCCTTTTCATTCATTATTGTGTACAATATATAGTAATACATGGTTATTCACAAAGCTACAAACTAGGCAACTAATCTTCCTAATTACAATGAGAATACTAACTAACCAAATATAAAAGATTTACAATGATACCGGAATCTTCTTGTAATATTCTATCACACCCCCGTAGTTGAAGCGGGAGGTTCTCGTACGCTGAGACTGGCTCAAAAATCATCAAAGAGTATGTGCGGAAGTCCTTTAGTAAATATGTCAGCAATTTGATACCGGGAAGGAACATGAAGGACACGAACTTGTCCACGAGCAACTTTCTCACGTACAAAGTGAATATCCATTTCAATGTGTTTAGTGCGCTGATGTTGAACGAGATTGCCAGAAAGATATATCGTACTTACATTATCACAGTAGACTAATGTAGCCTTGCGGATTGGGCAGTGAAGTTCCAACAAAAGGTTGCGTATTCAACAAGACTCAGAAACAACATTCGTTACTCCTCTGTACTCGGCTTCGGGACTGGATCGAGACAAAGTAGGGCTTAGACAACCAAGAAAGCAAGTTATCTCTGAGGAAGACACAGTAACTCGACGTGGATCGACGAGTGTCTGTACATTCACCCCAGCATCAGTGTAAGAGGTGAGACCAGAGATTGAGGACTTGTACAGGTGTAAGCCGAAGTGGAGAGTACCTTGAACATATCGCAAAATACATTTGAGTGCATTCATATGTTTATCCTTCGGGCTATGCATATGTAAGCATATTTGTTGAGCATATACTTGATCTCCAAGAGCACGGTGCACCAGTTGGAGGTATAGGTATTCAGGGACACATTGACAGTCCAGTTGGACCCATTATATGTTCTGCTCTGGACAAGCTTGGTATGCTTGTACTTCCTATCTGGTTCACCGAGGTTGATGTTTCTGACAATGAATACATTAGAGCTGATGATTTAGAAGTCATGCTTCGGGAAGCCTATGCTCACCCTGATGTGGAAGGTATAATGTTTGTGGGGATTCTGGAGCTGTTCAATAGTCGACAAAATGCACATTTAGTGAATGCAGAAGGGGACCTCAATGAAGCTGGGAAAAGGTACCTTGCTCTTAAGCACGAGTGGTTATCCCATGCTCATGGCCATATTGATGAACAAGGGCAATTCAGCTTTAGTGGATTCCATGGCTCCTATGAAGTGGAAGTCATAACTGTTTCAAAGAAAATTACCAAGAAATTTGTCGTTGACAAGGGTGACGATGCACTAGTGATTATAGTTTGACCTTTAAACTCAAGTTATCGCCTTATAGTATGATTTTGTGTTGTGCAGAAGTTGTTGGTCATGCCTTCTATTATCATTCTGAACATTTTCCAATATACTTTTTTGAATTAATGGAACTTCTCAGCTTCTTTCTGGTATATGGACAACATTATTCCTCAAGTAAAGGTAGTTTGCTTTCTTCTTCATGTTGCTTTGTTCTACGTATCATGTGTCAGTTGAATCCAGTTTCTTTTGACGCTTACTTTTGGTCTAATCGTGCCTAAAGAGTGTTTTGAATCTCGATTTCCAGTGGCAATACAATGCAGACCATGTACCTATATTTCTGTTAACCCATTAAGCAGTTGAAGTCTGCATGGTGCTGCAAATATCAGAGCCCAAAGACAGTTTGGCTTGTGCAAAAGATTGTTCCTCATGCTTTCTAT
This sequence comes from Anisodus tanguticus, assembly GCA_034509755.1. Lineage (NCBI taxonomy): Eukaryota > Viridiplantae > Streptophyta > Magnoliopsida > Solanales > Solanaceae > Anisodus > Anisodus tanguticus. The sequence continues at coordinate 7,665,421 of CM067553.1, read as the reverse complement.
CATCCATCCAGTGCATGAGTTTTTGCAAATTGTCTTGCTTATAAAAGAATTGACTTCATGTGATTATATGTAACTGGAAATGAATTAATTCATCACTATCACCCCTTAATTCACAAGTCATGCATCTGTTTTAAATGAAATTTTAACGTATACAAGACCTAATTTCAACTAAAATTTAGTTAGCACATAGTATCGCCTCCTGACCAGTCAAAATGCAAGTGAAACATGCCTTTAATCAAAATCCCATTATCGAAAAAAAGTGTGACATGTTTCAAAGAAACACAAAATATGAACTTGCAGGTTGAAATATTTTCTTATATAGAGGTGAATGTGCTTAATGTTTCAGGGACGTAATAAAAAATGTGGGCTGTAATGCAGAATTATGGTGGATGAGGGGGGACATTCGCACAAATGTTCTATTTTGGGGTGGTCTTTAACTTTTGCCCTTCAAATTTATATTCTTTAATTTTTGTCCTTTATTATTTTTTACGCATCATAATTAGAATTCGCAAGGCATAATTAGTGTTTATCTTCGGCATATGTATCATACACAACCCAACAAATTATGTCGGATAATGCATAACTTTCAACACTCAACATAATATGAAAAAAAAGAAGCATAATTTCAGATTTCGGCGGACATAGTTAGCGTTTAACTTCAACATATGTATCATAACATTCACACAAACTATGTCGGATAAGGCATAATTTCCAACACTCAACATTTTTAAAAGATTACTATAAAATTGTGCTGTATAATTTAATTTCTACATAATTTATACTGCACAAGGCAAAATTTCAGTTTTCGAAGAAAAAATATTATAGAGATTATGTCTTGCAAAGTAGACCTAGATATTTTTATAAAATAAATAGCAAGGGAAAAAATTAAAGACCACATATATCAAGGCAAAAATTAAATTTTTCATGCAAACCCAAGGTGCCTCCACAGATGGTCTGCTTTCTAATGTTCAGCCGGTGTTTTTAATATTTAGCCAATTTTCAGTTACAAAAGATATTCTTGCCCTTATCTTCTTTGTTAGTGGCACAGATCCAATTTTCATCCTCCTGTATTTTTTCTTCGAGTTTGAACTGCATGCTTTATACTCCACGAGTTTTTCATTGAACTGATAAAGGTTCAAATTTCAGATTTTTTTCATGGAGTTTGAATTGACATTTAAAATTCCAGAAATTTTATATATATTAGCGAATATTCTCCATATATTCGTTATATATTGTGTAATTATGAATATTGTATATTTATGATATATTAGGATCTTTACTGTATTAGCATTCCTCCCTTGTACACACTATATATATTTTGTAATAATGAGAAGACTCCCCAAGGGAGATTATTACAATCTAACATGGTATCAGAAGCCAAAACCCTAGGTCTTCTCTAGTAAATCTGCCTCCCCCCCCCCCATTTTTTTCTCTCGGGTTTCTCGCCGGCGGCTACCCTCTCTTAGCCGAGAAGACCACCTTCTCTTTTTGTTCTTCCTTGTCTTCTTTCTCCTTCGATAAAATTTATCCACTATAATGACTCCTCCTGCAACTCCCACAGTAACCTCATCCTCAATCGTCATCACCCTTGACATACCAAAAGCCTCATTTTCACCCTCTATTCATCTAGCCCTCACCGTCACCAACATCAAGAACTGCCTCCCCATAATTCTTGACCAAGAAAACGATCAGTACTCCCCATGGGTTGAACTTTTTTGTATTCATGCATGTGTCTATAACGTGCTTGACCATATCGACGACACCTTCCCTTGCCTCCCTGAGGTTGATGACTCCAGATGGCACCGTCTCGACGCCGTTGTCAAACAGTGGATATATGGCACTATCTCCCAGGACTTGCTCCTTACTATAATGAAATTCGGCGCCTCGGCCCGTGATTTATGGCTTCGGTTAGAGGAAATTTCTCAAGATAACAAGCACACTCGTGATGTGTATTTGGAGGAACAATTTAATAATACACGCCTTGGAAATTTCTCTAACATGTCCGATTATTGCAAGTAGTTGAAACTTGTGGCGGACCAATTATCCAATGTTGGCACGCCAGTTTCCAAAACAAAGATGGTCCTACAATTAGTTGCAGGCCTTCCAAAAGGTGAGTATGACACGTTAGCCACTATGATACAACAGGCTGACCCGTTACCTAGTTTCAACAAGGCCCGCTCACAATTGTTGCTAGAAGAAACCCGCCATGCAAAGCAAGATGAGCACAATCAGAAGGCGTTAGCTGTTAAAAAATCTTCCCCAAATAACATCACCGCCGGCTCGCCTCTGCCGGAAAACAATCAGTCGCGGCAGAACCGCGACGGCAGGGGCGGCAGAGGCCGCGGCGGTGGCAGAAGTGGAAAAGGACGAGGGAAGAGAGGCCGAGGCCAGTAGGGCCAGCATCAACATCCCCAGCAGCCGCAGCCCAGTCCATATCCTCACTAGATCGGCCCCAGTTGCCCATCATCATCACTAGAACTGGGCCTCATCTCCTGCCTAGGTACAAGCCCACTTCCCTTACCCACAACATGGGTTGTTGGGCCCGCTCCAGCAGCTTGGTCAGCCCAATTTCAGCCCCCACCAGGCCCACTTCATGCAGGCCCAGTAGCCGTAGTCTTCATTCGGTATGGCCCAACTGAATTGGGCCAGACTTTTAGCAGTTAGAACTTGCAGCAGCCAGATGAAAATTGGTACATGGACTCGGGCGCCACATCTCACCTCACCCGGTCTACAGGTAATATTCCTAAACTATTTCGATTAAAGTATCCTCAATACATTACAGTTGGCAATGGTCACCGCATTCCAATACAGGGCTATGGTACCTCCTATACACAACCACCTCATCCACTATTTTCCCTTAACAATGTCATGTATGCTCCAAACATCATTAAGAACCTAATTTATGTCCACAAATTTACTCGTAATAATTTCGTCTCTGTTGAATTTGACCCTTTTGGTTTTACTGTGAAGGATCTTCGTATGGGGACACCTCTTACGAGATGCAATAGCACGGGGGATCTCTATCCATTTCTATCCACCTCCGCTGTCGGATCATGCTCTCCCGTCTCTCTCGCTGCTAACTCTCCGACCACTTGGCATAATAGGCTTGGCCACCCAGTAGCCCCCGTTTTTAATTTTCTTCGAGTCAATAATTTTATTAAATGTAATAATGGGAAACTTGTCCAGAACTATGTTTCTTGTTCTTTAGACAAACATGTTCGTCTTCCATTTAAATCATCTTCCAGTGTTGCATTTTTCTCCGTTTGATATTATTCATGCCGATTTGTGAACGTCTCCTATATCTAGTTCACTTGGTGACAACTATTATCTTGTATTGTTAGATGATTTTTCTCATTATATTTGGATCTACCCACTTAAATTTAAATCCGAAGTGTTTGTCAAATTTCTTGAGTTTCACACTTTTATCAAAACACGATTAAAAAATGCATAAAATCGTTTCGTTGTGATAATGGTCGTGAATTCAATAATTTCATGTTTCACCGATTCTGTAGAAATAATTGAATGGTTTTCCGTTTTTCATGCCCCCACACATCACCTCAAAATGTTAAAGCAGAACATATCATCCGTACCATTAATAACATAGTTCGTACTTTCCTATTTCATGCCTTCATTCCTCCGTACTTCTGGGTCTATGCATCCAAAATGGTAGAATACGTTCTAAATATTTTACCTACCAGCACCCTTCATAATATGACTCCAACAGAAATTCTATACCGAAGGATCCCCTCTTATGACCGCCTAAGGATATTCGATTGCCTGTGTTATCCCAATCTTGTATCTACTTCCCCTCATAAATTAGCACCTCGAACTACTCCGTGTGTCTTTGTAAGTTTTCCGTCCAATAATAGGGGCTATCTTTGCTATGACATGTCCACTCGTCAAATCCGTGTATCTCGTCATGTCATGTATGAGGAGACCACTTTTCCTTTTTCGAATCTCCAAAAATTCTGGAAAATGGACTATACCTTTCTTGACGAGCCCAACATCTCCCCTGTCATTCTCAGCCAATTGCATTAATCCACCACCGCTAACCCATCTCAGCCACCCATCACCACCATTACCACCATCAGCTCCACGGTAGTGACTCCAGCCAACTTTCAATCATACTCATCGCCGATTGCCACCGCCACTGGCAACCGATCAAACTCCCATGTCTCCCCGCCGGTCCACCATCACATCACCACCCAGAACCTTCACCCGACACCAGTTGCTCTGCCACCTCCTCCAACCGACACTTCTGACAGCACAACTACCCACACATTCCCCGTCGACCTACCAGTTGCCGACAACATCACCAACCAAATCCACCACCGTCCCTTTACCCGATGATACCTACCCCACAATCGTCATCTTCGACCATACCCGCACCATCATCGACCCCACCTGATCTGCCATCACACCACTCCTCACCTCACCCATTGTCATGTTCTGCCACTACACATCCCAACCACTCACAATAGTTCTGTGACCCGCTACCAGCAACCCATCCGATTAACCAACCACTCATTGCCCCCATGCACCGAATGGAAACTCGTGCCCAACATCGGATTTTCAATCCCAAGACCCATTTTAACCTATCCACACAAACAATTTCCTCAATTCCCGAAAAACCCAAATTAGCCAAATTGGACCCTAATTAGAATGCGGCCATATGCGAGGAATTTAATGCTTTAACGAAACAACACACGTTGAATTTGGTTCCTAGACTGTAGGGGGTAAATGTGATCCGTTGCATGTGGCTTTTTCGTCACAAATACAAAGACAATGGTGATCTTGAGAGGTATAATGCAAGACTTGTGGCTAATGACACAAATCAACCGGGGGGGTTATTGATTGTGGTGAGACATCCAGTCCGGTTGTCAAACCGGCTACCATTCGCGCAATTCTGAGTATAGCTATGGGCAAGCATTGGCTGATACATTAGCTTGATATAAAAAATGCATTTCTACATGGGGACTTGAAAGAAACAGTTTACATGCACCAGCCACCTGACTTTGTCCATCCAACAACTTCTCAGTATGTATGGCGTCTCTGTAAGTCACTGTATTATTTGAAACATGCCCCCAGAGCGTGGTATGACCGCTTTGCCAGATACATTATGCAGATTGTGTTTGTACGTAGCAGGAGTGATAATTCTCTTTTCATTTTTCATAGAGGTAGTAGCACTACTTACTTACTGCTATATGTGGATGATATTGTTCTCACTGCCTCATCTGATGGGTTCAAAAATGAGATTATTGATTTACTTAAAATCGAATTTGCAATGACTGACTTAGGCAAGTTAAGTTACTTTTTGGGGATATCAGTGACCAGATCTGCAGATACTATGTTATTAAGTCAGCGTAAGTATGCAGAAGAGATCGTGTACAGGGAAAAGATGGCCAATTGCAAGATCATGCCCACTCTGGTCGATTCTAAATCAAAGCTCAGTGCTCTTTATGGTGCTCCAGTCTCCGATCCCACTCCTGATATTGCGTATGCAGTTCAGCAGGTGTGTCTGTTTATGCATGCCTCCAGAGAGTCTCACTTCACTGCTCTTAAGTGTATCATCTGATACATTAAGGGCACAATTGATTATGAGTTGCATCTATACCTCTGCACCGACCAGGTTACTATCATATACGGATGCAGATTGGGCAGGGTGTCCGGACATGCTATGCTCCACCTCTGGCTATTGTGTAATCTTAAAGGATAATCTTATTTCATGTTCTGGCAAGAGGCATGCCATACTATCATGTTCGAGTGTTGAAGCGGAGTACAGAGGCGTTGCAAATGTTGTCACTGAGATCTGTTGGCTCCGAAATCTACTTTTGGAGCTCCAGTGTCCCTTACGTAAGGTGTCCATCGTCTACTGTGATAACATATCTGCCATATATCTATCTCACAATCTGGTTCAACATCAGAGAACCAATCACATTGAGATGGATATCCACTTTGTTCGTGAGAAGGTTGCTCTCGGTCATGTCAGAGTGTTGCATGTGCCTTCGTCATATCAGTATGCAGATATCTTCCCAAAAGGGCTTCCCAGATAGTTATTCCTCGACTTCAGATCCAGTCTTAGCGTCCTGTCTCCTCCCGCTCCGACTGCGGGGGTGTATTAGCGAATATTCTCCATATATTCGTCATATATTGTGTAATTATGAATACTGTATATTTATGGTATATTAGGATCCTTACTGTATTAGGATTCCTCCCTTGTACACACTATATATATTTTGTAATAATGAGAAGACTATCCAAGAGAGATTATTACCATCTAACAATATAGGTACCACCCTTGAATTACACCATTATTTTCTCAGTGCCACCCATGAAATTACACATTATAGTTTTCTTGTACACTTTGGATTGATTTATTTTCTTAGGTACAACTCATGAAATCGCTTCATCATGGTTTTCTTTGTTCATTTTAAAATGCGGCGTTGTAGGTACTTCACATGAATATGTTTTTGAGTTCGAAATATTACAAGTTTAACTTGGGTAAAACTTTATAACATTGTCCTGGAATTTGAGGAGTCAGTTCAAACTTCATGAACTTTATTAGAATTTAAAGTGATAAAGATTTGATGGGCTGGAGTTTTACATGTAAGAGTTTTGAACTCCAACATTGCAATTTGCATGCTAGAGGCTTTTTCATATTTTAGCTAGAAATAGTTTTTGTTCAATTTTTATTTTTGTGTTATAAAGTGACTAACTTAAAATAAATTTGAAATATTGGTTAAAGCTTGATTAACTATTTAAAAAGTGGTTATTTGCCAAAACTTCTCATGTTTTGCCATTTTGGATAGCCCAATACCCAAAAGACCCTTGCTAATGTTGCTCACAAGTAGGGACGGCAACGGATAGGATCTGAACCGGATCCTACTAGATCCAGATCCAGATCCATTTTTCATACCTGAATCCAGATCCGGATCCAGATCCAGCGGATCCATAAAAATCATATCCAAATCCGGATCCATCGGATCCGCCGGATCCACGGATCGGATCTGGATCCACATGTAAAAAAATTTACCTTGCTAAAAATGTAACCTTGCTAAGAATTTTTTTTTGAACTGACAAACGATTTTTACTTAAGTAAACGGTTCTTGTTTTTCAATTTTGAAATGTTCATATGAGATATTTTTTTCGTTGTCTCATTTTGATTGTGAGCTATTAATTAAAAATGTTGGACAATGACAATAGTTGTGGAAAATGTTGACTAGTATTTTCACAATGCAGAACTTCCATGTGCTTGGAATCTTCATAAATGAAGTGAATATAATTTTAACTACTTGTCTATGGAGATGTTAGTCATTCACTAATATAACATTGATTTTATTATCGAAGTTACCTCTTTATTTTTTTATTTTTGAGTTAACGCGGGAATAAATTAAACTTGTTTTGAGAATTAAACTTGCAAGGATGTGCTTAGCAATTTTAAGAAATACTTATAAAATTACATTCTAGGTTATGAATATATTTAATAAAAAATGGATCCACGGGTCGGATCTGGACCGGATACGGATCTCAAATACAAGATCCAGATCCAGATCCGATCCGTCAGAAACGGATCCGGGTCCGATCCGAATCCGTCGGGTCCAAATTTTGAAGATCCATATCCTATAAAACGGATCTGGATACACCGAATCCGGACCGGGTCCAGGATCCATTGTCATCTCTACTCACAAGTTTAATTTTAGGTTCTTTAGAAAACAAGACTAGACACTTGGAGGTGAACAGCTAAAAGATTGTGCCAAAGAATAAATGACCAAAAGAAATCGTACAGAATAGGGCGGTAGAGTTGTAGGGTTGGGGGGGGGGGTAGTACCGCTATCTAATCAAAGTCAATTTAGTATAACTGTGATCACGTAAGAGTTTGGTGCATAACGTCCCAATAATTAAATACTGGCTGCTCATTCCCCAAGACCATATAATATTAGGGATACGTAAGAAGAATACTAAGATTAAAATGAACTAATCATTTAGGTAATCTCAACATCCACTCAAATCAAACTTGTTATATGCATTAACAAGTAGACGTGTTGTATACCTATGTATGCACACTTGTGATAAGTGGTTGCAATTCCATCTGAGCCATTGAAGTTTGCTCTTAGTATGTATTATTCCTCAGCTTCAATTTAGGTTTGATTAAGCACAAATTTTTAAAAATTAGGAAATAAATCTGTTCTTATGATTCTGATCTAAAATTGTGTTTGATGTATTAAAATAGTATTTGAATTTTATTATCTGAAACAAGTCATGTTATATATCATAATCATAGTACAATTATACATATTTACATCCGAGCAAATACGTAATAGGTATAATCAAACTCGTTATGCTAGTCTGGAATCTACTACATGATAAAAAGTTTTTCCTCAAACTCTCATATCAGGAGCATTTAATTAAGACATAATATTTCATCTATTATTATAACAATTTAGTAAATCAAATAGCCTATTTGTCTTATTTTATGTAATACACTTTGAAGAGTATTTAGATATGTTCCTAATTAAATCCTCCATTGCACAGGATATAGTTACCAACAATCATTTGTGACCCTAATATTATACAATGGGGCCCAATTCTAAAAGTATGGATTAGGCCCACAAGTCAGATCTAGTGATAGACTCCCACCATCTGCTTCCCTTAACTAGGAGCATGATTAAACTATTGTTGGGCCATCAACTCCCAAACAAAGTACCTTTCTCTGTTTCATGTAACTGCTACCTGGGTCCACTCCACATGGGTACTCTATCTTTCCCTTGTGAAATTTCAAGTCCTTAATTTTTTCCTCTTCTTTATGAAAGTAGTAGATTAAAAGTACTCCCCCGTTTCAATTTAAGTATATTAATTTGATTTCGTACGGAATTAAAAAAATAAAAAGAATTTTTTAAATTTTGTGGTCTTAAATTAAAAATGTGTAGGTTTTTTAAATTTTGTGATCTTAAATTTGTCTTGGAATTGAAAAACTTACTAAATATAGAAAGAATTACTCTTTTAGAGACGGATTAAAAAGGAAAATAAGAAACTTAAATTAGGACGGATGGAGTAATAAACAATTTTTCTCACGGAATTGTTCTTATACAGAAATGGAAACACACTAATACTGTCAAATCCAAAGCAAGGAAATTTGAGGAAAGCTGGGAATATTATAGTAATACTACTAGTCAATAAAGTAATTATCCTGGGACCGCTTAATTGATTTGAAGTAATTAGAATAAATTGGGGTCTAATAAGGACAAGGTGAGATTAGAATTAGTTAAGGAAACGGAGCTTACTGTCATCAAGTGAACCTCCAAATGTGATGCATCGTGAGATAAATTATGGTCCTAATATTTGACATATTCATATTCCAAAAGTCCAACTAAAACCCTAGTAGCTGAATATGAAGTATTCCTAACTATTGCAATTGAATCCGTTTATTATTGTTATTGAAATAAGCGATACTTAATTAGAAGAATCAACTACTTTTATGCTAACTATCTCGCTTAGAAGGACAACTCCAAAATTAGACGAAGTGACAAATGTAACTCACTCCAGCAAAATTATTTGTGATCTATGCCGGATGTACAAATTAAATACTTGGTTCGTTTCATTTTATGTGAAATAGTTCAGAGAATGAAGATTAAATTGACTAACTTTCAGTGTGAAATAAAATATAAATTTTAAAAAATAAATTTTTTATATTTAAAAACTGCATAAATAGTAGTACAATTCACAATAATTTAAAATATTTAGAAAATATGATTAAAAAACTCAACTATTGAGAGTAATAGTATCACATAAAGGGTGTGACTAGTACGGAGGAAAACATATGTTTCCTAATTTTTTCATGTTTGATTGGTCAAAATATTGAAAAAATATTCTTTCTGAGAAAATAAGCTCCTTAAAATTGAGAATTGTCTTTAAAATTGAAAGATGGGAAAACAAATGTCATAAGTGGCATTCCAAAAGTTCACTGTCTCCTCTCCACCCACCCAATGCCCCAACCCCCAACCCTTGATCATTCCACTCCATACCACCCCAAACCCCCACTCTTCACCTCATCTCATACCCATAATATTTTACTAGATTACGTATAAATATTCTTTAGGGGTGATATTTTCCAGATACCAACCCAAAATGATAAAGAAGAACTATATATACAATTATCTTTAAAAATAGCAATTCTATTTTTACTTTTACAAGAAAAAGAGTAAAGTGGATAAATATAACTTAACATTACAGAATAATGAAACCCAAGGAAGCAAAAGCATTTTTCTTTTTCTTTTTGGTTACTTAATTTGTAACCATTGGTTTTTGTTTATCTTTTAGACTTAAGTAGGAGAGGTAGGTTGTGAATGTGGGTTTGGGTGGGGACTGACAGAAGGATTAATGATGTCTGAAGGCATTGTGGCAAGTATTGAGGCACGGGGAAACAGCTCCCGCGCTGTTTTCGCGCGCCCTGATCCAGACGAGGGACCCGTATTCTCACGGTCTGAGAAGACATGTCTTCTTTATTTTTACCGTCTTTTGTTTTTGTCCGTGTGGAATACAATGATATGTTACCCGTTATATAATCTCATAAAGTGAGGTAGGGAGGGTACAATATATACAAACTTTATTTTTACTTTTGTGAAGGCGAAATCCCCATCTGTATCAGAGGCCCTTTGGTCAGGTGGGATGTAAATCGAGGGATATGCGCGAGTGACAGTCCTGCAAGGGAGATGACCAACGGGATACGAACCCAACAACAACCCTTGCAATATTTTAGCAAAGACTGTCACCACACGGATTCGAACTCACGACGTCGGAGTGATTGTACCACAATCACCTTGCCACTTACCAACTCGCATGTGCCCCTGGGGCTATTCACTCTTCATTATTAATGGAGCAACTAAAGTTACAAATTTGCTTTAGAGTTCATAATTTCAAAGTTTCTGGCTGGTAACTTTGACATTTCTACTGCCTTCTGGAAACTAAAGTTGGTTATTTTTGAGTTTTTTTATACTTTAAACAATTTAATAATATCATATCATATTTACCTATTATAGCATGTAACATATTTTATTTTTAAAATTTCAAACCCTATATTTTAATAAGGTTTACTTATGAATATCTTTTGTGGGGGCAGAGATGTTGTTTTTGATAGACTCTCAACTCATAAAGAATGTAGTCAATGCAGGATTACAAGAAGAATAAGACAGTAAAATATCAAGATATAGAATAAATGCAATAATACACATAAAAATAATGCTCTGCGTGATATCGAAATACTATTACTAAGACAAAGAGAAGATGAGATGAAAATACCCCCCACCTCTCTCACACACATCGCGACAGAACTCAACTACTCATTAACCTTCAATCCTAATCTTCGACCTCAATATCTTCTTATCTACGGTCATGTCCTCAGTAAGTTGAATGAATATGATATTTTTAATTAGAGATTTTGGGTTCTAATAACAAGTATTGATAAAATTATCTTAGAAAGTGTTTCTCCCTCAAATGCACTTTACATGCACAATACAGATTCAAATTATTCGAACTTAATACGAGTACGAGACATCGAATGAAAAATTAAGAAATAAAGATGCATTTTTCATCACCTACAAGACAGGCTTTATGTCTCTCAAATGTACCATGAGAGTTTTCTTTATGACTAAAAATTCACATAGACCGAATCACATTAACATCAGGAGGATGAGGCACCAAATCTCACGTCCTATTATTAATAAGAGCATTATATTCATCATCCATAGCCATTTTCTAATTCGGATCATTAAGGGCAGACACAAGATTATGAGGCAACAATGATTTAATAACATGAGTGTGAAGATCATATTTTTTATTTGGTTTAAAAATCTCATGTTGACTACAAGTGACCGGTCGTTGGGCCGAAGTTGGAGTTGGTTGGATAGAGGACATGATATTAGGCTGACGTGAGTTGGGTCTGGAGGCCGAGGTTGTGGGGACTGAACTGTCCGAGAGTGGGCCTGTGCGTACTGGCCTGCTACTACCTGAGGTTGGCCCGCCATCCAATGGGCTGCTAGGCATTGGGCCTTTCGGCAGTGGGTTGCCAGTGAGAGACACCGCTAGACTGGAAGCCACTGGGCTCGGTTAGGCTGGCCCAGAATGTTTGGTTTGTGACGGATAAGCTGACCCAGACGAGTTACCCGAATTAAATGGGTTGGCTGAACAGTTTGGGTCTGTTTGTGACGTCAATTGGTGGATCAAATACGGGGGCATGCTATCATAAAAAAAAATCGTAGGTAGAAGGCACAGAACAATGCATTTTGGCAAATGAAAATTTTGATTTATCAAAAACTACGTGACTACTCACGATGATTTTATTAGAGGATAAGTTATATCCACAATTGTTTGACGGATATTCCAAAAAAATACACATAGTAGACCTGGTTGAAGTTTATTGATGGTAGTGGAAGAAAAAAAAAGGATATCATAAGCACCCAAATACCCGTAGGTGAGAGTAAAATGGGTCTCGTAGGTATAAAATTTTGAGAGGGGATTGATAGGTTAATTATTTGCTCGGAAGTATGTTAAGGAGATAGGTTGCCATTTATAATGCATGATGCCAAAATGATGGTTGTAGAGAGGCATGAGCAAGTAAGGTTCTAACAATGTTATTAATGGTTCGGATTTTTCTTTCTGCTTTTCCATTTTGAGAGGAGGTATGTGGACAAGAGAGATGAAAAGATAAACCATTAGATTTGCAAAAATCCCAAAATGGCCCATTATCAAATTCTCTACCATTATCACATTGAATATTTTTAATGTCCCGTTCAAATTGAGTGTGGATGAATGCTCTAAAGGAGAGAAATGTGGAAAGAACTTGTGACTTTTTAGATAAAAGAAATGTCCACAAAAAATTAGAGTAATCACCCAACAAAAGAAGATAATATTGATGGCCCAAAGAGCTCAAAACGAGAGATATCCAAATATCACTATGGATAATATCAAAAGGCATAACAATGCATGAATTAGAAGCAACAAAAGGCAATTTAACATGTTTCTCAAGAGGACATGAGCGACAAACATGAGAATTATGCGTTCTAGTACACACAATAAATTTATTTTTTAAGGGAGGCAAAAACAGGCTCTCCCGGATGATCCAAACGTTCATGCCATAAAGAATGAGCTAAAGCTGCAAAAGTGGATGGTAACGTGGCTTGATGTGTGGTTGTGGTGATTGGATAAAGCTCGCCCCGACTATCACATCTCATTAGACGCATCCACTTCTGAAAATCCTTCACGAAAAAATCAAAATGATCAAATTCAACAGAAACTGAATTGTCAGTAGTAAAATTTCTAACTGAAATCAAGTTTTTAATCAATTGAGGAGCATGAAGGACATTCTTTAAAGTTAACGGTGGGTTCGGGTGAGACAAGTTTATAGTACCATAACTACGAATTTGAATTGAATGACAATTTCCGACAATTATACCACGATTATTGCTCAAATTAAAATAGGACGAGAGATTACCATGTGAAGATGTCATATGAGACGTTGCTCCGGTGTCCATGTACCAGTTTGAGTCGGGCGGATTGAGCCCAAGAGTGTGTATTGTGGCCTCGATGTCAGTTGGAGTCGCTACTGCCGAGTGGGCCTGTTGCCATTGGTTCGGCAGTGGCCCAAATATGTCGGGCTGCTGGCTGTTGGGCTGCGGCTGGATTATTTGCCTCGGACTGAGCCTGGCTCAGTTTCCTGAGGGAAAGGTGCAGGGAGACACGACCCAAGGCCACTTCCAGGCCCACATTGCCGGTCCACTGCCCCACTTGGCCCTTGGCTGCCACTGGCTGGACTGTTGCTGCGGCCGCCGCCCCTGCCGCCACATCTGTCCCATCGGTGGCCGCCACCCTTGCCCCCACCACCGCGGTTTTTCCCTCCATTATTGCCATTTCGTCCCTTTTGACCATGGTTTGACGGCAAATTTTCAAATTATGAAGAGTTATCATTGGACAGAGCGACAACCATAGCGGAATTCGACACGGTGACTGTCTTTTTGGCAAAACCCGCTTATTCTAGTATGAGCATAGAACAAACTTGGTAAAATGGTGGAAGAGGGTTGCTTTGGCAGATAAGCGTACCAACTCCACTATATGCGTCGGTGAGGCCGGCAACTACTTGTAAAATGAGCCGATTGTTAGTTACCGACGCCCCGACGCTCTTGAGTTGATCCGATAAAACCTTGAGTCATTGACAATATGCGGATGCATTGGGAAAATCCCCCATGTCAGTGGTGGAGAATTTTTGCTCAGTGTGACGGCCTGAGAATTTTTATTATCTTGGAAGATGTCACGTAAGAGATCCCATGCCTCCATTGCCGTGGAGTCGGGTTCAAGAATCGTATGCAACAAATCACTTGAAATTGTGGCATAAATCCACTGGAGAACCATCGCAACGAGGGTCAACCACAATTCCATTTCATCATCGGTTTTCGAGACCTTCTCCTTGCCTTTTTCCGGCGAAATTATATGATGGATAACCCGGTGTGACCGACAGTGAATTTCGAAAAGCTCTGCCCACATCGCATAATGAACGTTTTCCATCTCAAGAGTGATGGAGATATGTGATTAAATGTTTGAAACTATGAGGGCTGGATGAAAATTTGATTTTGAGTTAGAGATGGCTGACGGAAGAGGAGGGAAGTTGGCGGCACAAAGAAGGGGGGGGGGGCTAGGGTTTAGGAACTTTCCGTAGAATCTGATACCATGTAAGAAATATGTTCTTCGATTATTTCATTCTAAAGGGGTAGTAAATATACTCATAATACAAGCATAATCATATGCTGGAATAATGGTAATAAATGACTAAATATGCCCCTACCATATACACAATTATGACTAAAGATTCTATAATATTCTAGCATTTAATAGTAATTTTTACATTTTATCCTTAATAATATTTTTCTTTAGAAATAAAGACGCGACGTATTTATGATCACTCGAATTAAATGGTAATTTATTATGTCGCACACATCTTTATATAAGTCCTCAAATTTTGAAATTATTGTTGATATTCATAAACAAGTTGGTTTAAGAAAAATTTCGTTTTCTTCTTTTACTACTCAATTAATGCTGCGACTTCTCTGTTCCATATTTCATTGTTATGGTCATTCTTCTGTCTACTGGTACGACTATCAAAAGTGTCATGCTTATGTTATGGTTAATCTTAATTAATCTGAGGAGTTCACTTTTTCTTTTTGGCTTTGTGGCTCATGAGTTACCTGACGCTCAGGAATTAAAAGAATATATCAAATCGTGACCAAGAAAATTAAAAGAACATATCAAATCACAGTTAATATAAAATCGAGCAGGCAGAACAGCAATTAATTCTTGATAGCTTCTTACAAGGGAAACAAGGCAATGGGGATTAAGGGGAAAAGTAATCAGGTGGTTTCCACTTTACACTGTCTACTCAATTGAATCAATTAAACCGTAATATAGTAGTTGAATTGCTTATTCATTTATAATTAAAATGCAATTCCTATGTGTTACACTGCAAAAGCGTTACTATAATCGATTCTCACAATTACATCTTATGAGCCAAATATTATGTTAAATTTGCATGGAGAAGACATTGATTAGATACAGGGTCGGCTAGACCCTAAAGCAAGTCAAGCACTTGCTTTAGGCTCCAAGAATTTATATAGTAAGAGTTAAGGGATCAAAAACACACCTCAAGAATCAATTTTTTAGTTTCTATCCGAACTATCAGATGTGAAAGTTTTATATCCAAATTATCACTAACTAGTTAGCAAAACACATCTAAGTTATTACTTGTTTACTTTTTCTACCTAATAAAGATTTCGCTTTAGGCCTCCGATGTTGAGGCGCCCTGGATTAGACATGTTGTACTATTTTAGGTGAAAAAATAGAGTAATAAAAAAGTGGTAGAGATCATTATCACTATCGTAATCTTTAATTAATTAAAGTGTTTATATAATATTTGCCATAAAGGCTGCAAAGCAAGGAGAAAGGTAACATTGTCCTTCATTGAATGCCTTTATCATCAATTTGCATGCAGTTTTATTTCGTATAGAGAGCCTACGTACCTAAAAGCGCAGATTATTTATCACTTTTGATGGTTAAAAGGTGAAGATTGATTATCTTTTTTAAGGTTAAAAGGTAATTTTAACATGATTGAGTCAACATAAACCCTTTAATTATGTGGTTTACGAGTCAGAGTATTTTTTTCAAGTCTTAAATTATTGTCATTTGGAAAGTAGTAGCAACTTCATGTTATGAGATGGAAAGAGATGTTTATTGTAGATTTATAAGATATGATACCCTCTGCATGGAAATTGTAGAATAAAGAATAAACTAGCCTACTCATAAAAAAATTGCAATATAATAGAAAAAAAACGATAATCATCCAAACTTCTTTTAGTGCTACTTCCTCAGTGGCAATTTATTTGATATACTAATATATTTATATATTAAAATAATTTAATATTAAACTTCTCACTTTTGATTTATTTTAACTAACTTTTTAGCCTTTTTATTTAGTTCAAAGTAAATAATTTTTAAAAACTAGAAAAGATACTAATTGCGGTCCAATTAATTTCAAAACAGGAGTCCAAATTGGTGTAGGAAAAGGATTTTTTACAAACCAAAAGAAAATTTAATTATGTTGTTTCTAAAATTTTCTCTTTTCTTTTCCTTTAGGAACCTACTTAACTTTCCTAAACTGTCAATTATGAAAAAAATTAGGAAACAAACAAATCCAACTCCAGGTAGGTTTATGTTAAATAAAAACTATAAATAACTACTTCTCGCCATTTATTTTCTCATTCGTTTCTTTTCATTTACATCTCAATTTTAATAGTGAAAGTCCAGTTCGACTCCATGTCTCTGTATGTACCTTATTATTCCGAACAAAATATTCATTTTCCTGTTATCGAAAATACAATTAGAATTTGCCATGTTCAATCAACAATCAAACAGCGGGTCACACCTATCTACGTCAGTTGGTCTTTTCCTCCTTTGAAATTTATCAAGATCAACGCTGATAGAAGTTTTATGCCCAATTCAAGATTAGCGGAATTTGGAGGCATTGTGCGAGATGATAAAGGAAGGTGGCTAGGCGGATTCTACGGTAGAGTTAGTATAAAAGCAATGTCAAGCCTTACACCTAGAGATGGCAGTGGATCCTGGACCCGATCCGGATCCGGTGGATCTAGATCCGTTTTATAGGATACGGATCTTCAAAATTTGGACCCGACGGATCCGGATCGGACCCGGATCCATTTCTGACGGATCGGATATGGATCTGGATCTTGTATTTGAGATCCGTATCCGGTCCAGATCCGACCCGTTGATCCATTTTTTATTAAATATATTTATAACCTAGAATGTAATTTTGTAAGTATTTTCTTAAAATTGCTAGGCACATTCTTGCAAGTTTAATTCTCAAAACAAGTTTAATTTATCCCCGCATTAACTCAAAAACCAAAAAATAAAGAGGTAACTTCGATAATAAAATCAATGTTATATTAGTGAATGGCTAACATCTCCATAGACAAGTAGTTAAAATTATATTCACTTCATTTGTGAAGATTCCAAGCACATGCAAATTCTGCATTGTGGAAATACTTGTCAGCATTTTCCACAACTATTGTCATTGTCCAACATTTTCAACTAATAGCGCACAATCAAAACGAGACAACGAACAAAATATCTCATATGAAAAATTGAAACACAGTAAACTGTTAGCTAAGTAAAAATCGTTTGTCAGTTCAAAAAAAAAAGTTCTTAGCAAGGCAAAAAAATTTACATGTGGATCCAGATTCGATCCGTGGACCCGGTGGATCCGATGAATCCGGATTTTGATCTGATTTTTATGGACCCGACGGATTTGGATCTGGATCTGGATTCAGGTATGAAAAATGGATCTGGATCTGGATCTAATAGGATCCGGTCCAGATCCGATCCGTTGCCATCCCTACTTACACCAGAACTGTGGGCTATACGCGGTGGTTTAAACATAGCAAAAAGTTAGAACTTGAAGAACGTTACTATTGAAACAGACTCGAGTGAAGTCTTGATGGTGTTAACTGTAGGAGATATCGTCGAAAGTCATCCTGACCATGTCTTAATAAAAAAATGTAGGCATCTCATTGCCGAGCTTGAGATTTCTCTTATTCACACTTTGAGACAAGTTAATAATTGTGAAGATCACTTGGCAAAGTTGGAAAAAAAGCAAAATCAGGACTTGGTGGTATTACATCATCCTCCATGTTCCATGCATCAATTGATTCTTGCGGACATGTCTCACGTAGGATATGCTAGATATCCAAAACATGTAATGTAATGTAGAGGGGGAAATGTGAAATTGTACCATTTGTAAATACAAAAAAAAAAATACAATATTATTCTTTAACGTCCGAAGATAATGTTGTTAATTTGATAAGAGGAGTTACTCAGATGGTAAGCGGCCTTCACTTTCAACCCAAATGTTGCGAGTTCGAGTCATCAAGGGAGTAAGGAGGGAGCTCCTGGGGAAGGGGTTTAAAAAAATGTTTTTTATTTTTATTTTCTCTGTATTTTTTCCTAACATAATTTTTACTCAATAGCACTTTAACTATTTAATCTGGCTGGCAATACTACAATGACTATTTACGCATCAAGTAAATGTTTAACGTCTCATTAGAGTGTAACGTATTATACTTGTTAACTTTTTTTCTATCATTTCAAGTACTACTACTAGATTATCTGAATTGGATAGTTTTTTTAAAATTAATTTTACTTCTTAAGGAGGCGTAGACCTTTTATTTCATCAACAAAAAAAGGTGCACAGATCCGAGGTTGGGAAAACCAGACCTTAGCAATCATTTACAGCAAATCTGGAAGCATAAGCTACCTAGAACAGGGGGATAAACTCCCAGATGCAAATTAAAATTCCTAGCAACTTAAGCTACATTTATACATACATGTTCTTCTTTTGTTTGTGTTTGATGGAAGCCACATTGTCTTTGTCCAGAATGTAAGTCCCGGCTGACTCTTTTGTAAGATCCTTTATTTCAAAGATTATTTCTTCTTGTCCATTCTTACTCCATTTAGCCAATGCATCCGCGATTTGATTTGCTTCTCTATAACAATGTTGAGCAATGTAGTTTGTCTGAGAGAACAATTGTTTTATTGTATCTATAGAGTCTTGTAACTGCCAAGCAATATTGATTTTTCCTTCTAGCATGTTGATTATGATGAGAGAATCACTTTCCAGAATGATGTTCCGAAAGCCATTAGACATGCGCCATTTCACTCCATATAAAGCAGTAGCTTCTGCTAGATTACTAATTCCTTTTCCAAGAAATTTTACAAATGCCATGATGAGTTGTCCATTACTGTCCCTGACAATGCCTCCAGCTCCAATATCATCCTCACTATTATGACTACCATCGGTGTTCAGCTTAATCCAATTCAAAGGTAGTCTTATCCACCTTACAATTTAGTCTTTGAGACTATTCATCTGATATGATAGCTTACCTGGGAAATGACCCTAGCCTTTGAGATTTTTGATTTGCCATATCTATTTGAGCACCTTGATTTCCATATTTCCAGAAAATGACAACAGGAATTTCTTTGGCCTGTAAACAACAACAACATTTAGTATCAACATAAATTCCTATCCTACTGAAAATGTTATCAAAAGGTAATTTGTTTTTAAGCATTTTTCAAACTAGAAAAGATATTTTGAAAGGGATATATTTGTGCCAAATTTTGTGAAGAATTTGATCGGTGTCTTGACTTTGTTTGATGATTCCCCATGAAGAGGAAGTTGAGAATTTTCCATGTGGTAAAGGCATCCAAACTGATAATGATCTCATTGGAAGGTTTCATTTTCATAGCTGCCAGAAGATACATTGATTGAGATTGTAGAACATGCTTGATCAGAATTGCCTTGCCACCAACTGACAGCAATTTACCTTGCCAACCAGATATTTTCCTGATCACCTTTGTGACATCGTCATTGAAAGTAGATATAAGCTTTCTGCCAACATAAATAGGGCTTCCAAGATATACAAAAGGAAATTTCTTGTGCTTGTAACCTGTAATATTTTTTATTCTGATAATCTCTTCCGAACTGGTTTTAGGACTAACCTAGAAACAACTTTTATCCTCATTAATTAGTTGGCCAGAGCATTTTGCATAATTGCTTAAGACAATTTTGACTAAATTCAGAGAGTAGAAATTCCTAGATGTGAAGATAATAACATCATCAGCATAAGCAAGGTGAGATATATGGGAACCAAATCTGGGCATAGAGAAACCTGTGTACAAGTGATTTTCATGAATACTATTTAACATCCTGGATAATACCTCAGCACCTAAGATAAATAAGGAAGGAGATAAAGGATCTCCTTGCCTCAAACCCCCTTGTTAAGTGGAAAAAACCTTTTCTGGAACCGTTTATCAGAGTGGAATACCAAATATTAAAATTAGATCTCCAAACAAGGTCCATCCATTTGTCAAAAAAATCAAACTTTCTCAAAACTGTCAGGAGGAATTGCCAATTGACCCTATCACAGGCCTTTGACATATCTAATTTAAGTACACCATTTTTACCCTCCTTTTTCCTGATGCCGTGTATAATCTCCTGAGCAAGAAGAACATTTTCTGTCCATGTATAAATCCTGATTGATTTTATTAAACAAGTCTTGAGAGATGTGCAGCCAGTCTGTTGCTCATAATCTTGGATATAACTTTGTTAGAAAAATTGACAAGCTGACAGGTCTCATTTCTGAGAAAGTAGAAGGGTTCTCAACTTTAGGAATCAGCACAAGGCAAGTACTTGAGAAGTATTTTGTAGGTTGTGAACCATTGAAGAAGCTTTGAATCAAGTCCACTAAATCTTGTTTAATAATATTCCAGCAAGTCAGGTAAAAGTAAGGTTGTCCCGTGGGCAAGGCCGATCCGGACCGATTCCGCCCCTGCTCGGCCCGGTATCCGCCCGACCACCTTTTAAAATATGGGATAAAAAATATCAGTAGCAGAGTTTGAATTCGAGACGGGACTAGGGCTCGTCCCGATCCCGCCCCCGACCCGTCCCGTCCCACCCGCTTTGCAGAAATTAATTGGTGCACAAACAATAACTTTCAATTTTAGCCGTTGACAATGGCTAGTAACGGAGTCGGGACAAGGTTCACATAGTGTCCCCGACCAAGTACAATATCAAATTTACCTGATGACGGGGGGGGGGGGGGTTATAGGTTCGAATTATGATAAACACAAAGATCGGGAAAATTTAGCAAAATTAGTTGTTGTGGAGGGTTTGTCTTTTTCATTTCCTTCATCTCCTGGTTTTATTCATTATATTCGAGAAACATATAATCATGCTTTTAACGATTTTCCTAGATCAACTATTAGAAGATATATTTTTAAATTTGCGCATGAATATCAATAATATTTACGTTATGCATTGCATCATTTTAATGGCAAAGTGGTTATCACTTCTGACATAGGCCGTAGTACTAATGATAATGATTATTTAATTGTTACATGTCATTGGATAGATCACGATTGGTCTATGTAAAAACGTATATTAGCATATAGATATATTGATGAAAGGCACACTGGAGTTTTTATTTCAAAAAATATTCATGAAATTAGTGAGTATTATGGAATTACTGATAAAATTATAATTATTACATTAGATAATGCTATTTCTAATGATTATGCTATAAACATTTTAAAAACTCGATTGACTCCATCTTTTCTCCATATTTTCATGTTAGATGTGCATGTCATATTTATAACTTAGTTGTAAATGATTGTCTAAAACTTTTTTAAAACATCCTTGATAAAGTACAATTTGCTATCAACTTTATTTTTAAAGGTAATAAAATACATAGACGCAAAGAGTAAAAACTTGTCATGATTGTGGATTATCTTATAGGAAAATCCAGAAGAAGTTGCCACTAGGTGAAATTATTTGTATGAACAATTACTTGTTGTTCTCGAGTATAGAAGTCCTATAACTTTATTATTTAACGCTCATAATTAAAATCCACCGGATATGCTTGTAGATGATGATTGGGATAAAATTTCGAAACTTATTGTATCCTTAGAGAAATTTTTTCTAGCTACTAAGGAATTTTTTTGCTATGGATTATCCTACTATTTCATCTATATTATTTTATATAGCTCTAATATTTTTGTTATTTAATGAATATTTGAAAAAATCAACTTACCTATGGCAAAAATGCTTGTAAAATTAAAAAAATATTTTTTTACCTATTCTCACTATTTATTTTATTGGTGTTGTATTAAATCCTACTATTAAAGTAGACGGTTGTAAACTTGTAATGCCCTTATTGAAACGATTTATGAATGCTTAGAATTACTTCCAACTGACCCAACTGAACAACCAACTTACGAACCAACTAAAGAAGAAGTTATGTCTAGCATACAAATACAATACAAAAATATGTATATGTATTACCAAGAGCAAAGTGCAAATAATCAACCGACTTCTGTACCATTTTCTTCTACTTCACTTCAACCTTATAAAAAACATGCGGTTTCTGCTTCAAGTATTCAAGGCCTTCGAAATAGAATGTATAGTGGTTCAAGTTCTTCACAAATTAGTGAGTTTGGTGTTTATGTTTTACAGAGTGTTGTACCGTTCGAATCAATTGCTAATGAAAATGGACGTAAAGACTTGCTGAAATATTGGAGGGAGAATGAGAAGACATTTCCGACACTGTCAAAGATGGCCCGAAATGTGTTGAACATTCAAGCATCATCAACAGTGTCTGAAAGAGTTTTTTCTGCCGGCAGATTTCAAATAGGAGAGCACATACACTCATTAGCGGGAGATAACTTGGAGATTGCAGTATTATTCAGAGATTGGATACGAGTGGAGCGGAGAAGGTGCGGTCAACCATAGATCAACGAAGAAGAAGACGAAAACTACAACAAAATCTTATCCGACGGAGGTGGAAGTGACGTCGAGCAATTTGACCAACAAATATCAAATCCAACCGAAGAACCACAAGAAATTATAAAGAAACTAGAAAATGTATTTTTAAATATGTAATTTTTTAATTACAATTTTACTATGTTATTTGCAACTTTCAACACCACGAAGTTGCAATTTTGACAATTGTATTACAAAAAAAATCATATTTCTATTAAATAATATATGTGGCACAAAAACAACATTGGATGTTTTTATTACACTATCTTGTTCAATTATTGAGGTGTTTATATATATGTTATTTTTTAAAATAAAGTGTAAACAAAATCGGAAAAACCCGACCCCATTCCGCCCCGACAATACCGGTGCCCTTTTCCGACGAGACAAGAAACGGGATGGGACTCGGCCCTCCCCGTACCCACCCCGTTGGCCAGCCTTAGTTGAAACTAAATGAAGGAGATAGACTATAGGGTGAAAGTATGTATGTCCTAGAGACAATCATTGTTAGGGACAAATGTACTTGAACACATTCGTATTGTTAATAAGATTAATATATTTATGGCATTTGCAATTATTGAATTATTATTTGATTGTTTGTAATTATTCATTAATGTGCATCCCTTGAGCTTATGTTGTCATTAATAGAGTGAGATATTAATGATAGAGCGTAACTCTTAAAAGGCCTCGACTAAAGAACATCGAGGATGGGATATCGATGATATGTTATAATTCGACGTGTGGTCTGCATCACATTCTTAGAGAATGTAGTATGTCTCACCTGCTACTAGTAATAGTTACTAGTGATGGACACATGAATACTTTTGGAAGGTATTGGTATACCCTGCTGATAAACTATTTGTTATACATGTCTAAAGTGTTATCAGCGTGTGGGAGATAAAGGTCCTTTGACTTGAGATCAATACGCACCTTGTTTACAGAGTAATGTATTTTGACCTGTCCTAAGCTTAAACTCCTTATAGGATAAGATACGACTTGTGTTTGGTGCATTATGATGTGAACTAAGGTGGTAGTTGAGCCAAAAATAGGATTCATTCCTTGATTTTATATTCTCAACTTCTCAGTGATATTAGGTCGATCAAGTAATTGGTCAATGCAAGAGACATATGTGGAATATGGTCTATTTGTCAACTAATATAGATGAGATAAAATGATCAAGCCATTTGGATAGACACATGGCAAATCCTAAGCTTGATCGAGTATGTCGTGAATGAAAGGAATTTATCATCTCACATAAAGGTTATGTTTGCTGGATTCATGTAAACGTACTTCATATATTGAGTTCGTCGTACGGCGCAGTCTAGGAGT
The DNA here is from genome assembly GCA_034509755.1 of Anisodus tanguticus. Taxonomy (NCBI): domain Eukaryota; kingdom Viridiplantae; phylum Streptophyta; class Magnoliopsida; order Solanales; family Solanaceae; genus Anisodus; species Anisodus tanguticus. The sequence goes on along the minus strand of CM067553.1, from coordinate 7,641,171 downwards.
TTCGTATGGACCTTAATTGGATTAGTGTCGATATATGAAGGTCTATAAGGTCACACCATGTCGATTGTCTCTTCGATCTAAGGGTGTATTGAGAAATTATTAAATATTCTATTTGAAATTGAGATATTTAAATAGATAATAACTATGAGATAATTTCTATTAGATGGAAATTATTTAATTAAGTTAATATTGGATTTTGAATTTAATGTGCTGAATATATATATTAAACGAGAAACGTTATTGACGTAAGGCGCCGACTCGGCAGTGGGCCCAGTCAGACTGGCTCACTGCACATCGGTTTTGGGGGTCAAGCTAAGAGCACAACCTTAATTCGTTTATAACCTAATTGTAACTATAAATACATCACTCTTATTGTTATTAAAGACACTAATTCTCATAAGCAAATTCTAGACTTAAGAGTTTAGGATAAAACTCTCTCAAATCTCTGCCAAGATTTCCTGGTTTTCTTGATAGAGGAATACGCCGTAGCATTGTACTTGCAGTCGAAAAGGGAATCGCATGTCCACCATTTAGTAAAGGCTCCAGATATTACAACCTGTAAGTGTTCATGTTTTATGTTACAGGTTTTGATTGTCATTTAACCATACCAGAAGAAATTATTAGGGTAAGTCGAATAAAATTTAGACTTCTGTTGTGCCTACTTACATGTTTTAAACCCAACAAAAACCTACATAGGGGTATCCTTATCTCATAAGTGATTAAACGAGAAAATAGCCAAATGAGCTCCCAACGCTTGACTGAAATTCCAACTACTCATTGTACATTTGCGGGAGTTCTATTACACCCCTAGACTAATTTAAACTGGAATATAGTACTCCCTAAATGCTGAGGTGGCAAATAAATTGTATTTCACTCTCTTAGATAGAGTGAGAGGCAAAAATAAATTATTAATTTTTTTTATAAGTATATTTTATTTAATATTAACTTTTTGATTTTTTAAAGTCTTTCCCTTTCTTGTTCATTTTCTTTTTCTTTTTATCCAATATTAAAATTTTATTACTATTCACACAAAAATGTCTTCATTATTAAAACGCTCTCCTCCTTCTCCCATTTTCATATCCGCCGCCGCCGACCCTCCACTATCAGAGCTCCAGTGAAACCACCCAAACCACCGCAAAGATGTCGCCATCAGATCTGTCATCCTCATTCAACACTCCACCACCACACTACTACTCCCGTCGTTCTCCCCTCACTGCTCCGGCATGAAGCTCCAACCAGAGCTGTCGCGAAACAACCCAAAACCCACCACAACCACCAGCGAACTCCACTTCCGCACCTGTCTCTCATCTTCTTTTTTCCAGACCAACAAAATGACACCAACTCTGGCGAAGTACAACAACCCCCAACACCACAACGGCACCACCAGCCCCCAATCTTCACGAACCCTCCGTTTTCCCATTGTTATCCCATTACGGCAACACCCTTAAAAGGCCAGATCTGGCCGGAATCGTTAAATGCCGACGAACTCCATTCGTCCATGGTTTCTTTTTATCACTGTTTTGCTTTATTTTCTGCTATGCTTCCGTTAGTTGCTTGTTTTTTCAAAGTGTTGCTTTTAAATTTGTTTGGACTAATTTTGAACTTTCTTGGTGGCTGTTTAATTGACTTTGGCGACCTCGTACTGATCCGCCGGTGGTGTGTCCGTTAGGGGTGGGGATTGTTAGTTGGGTTCAGTTAAAGAGAAAGGAGGAAGAGAGAGAAAATTATGAAAAAGAATAAAAAAGTATAAATAATTATTTTTTATCAAATATACAGGTGGCAGGCATGTGCACTTCACTCTCTAATACATAGCTGGAATTAACATTTGAATGAGCAATATATTCCATTTTGAATTAGTTCAGGGGTAACAAGACTCCTTAAAAGTTATATTATGTAATTGAGATTTCGGTCAAATGTTGAAGGCTCATTTGACAATTTCCTCAATTTTTTTAGTAGAATTTTTCATGAGTAAATTTAAAAAACAAAGATCAATATAGTCAATATAGAGCATTCTTAATTAATGTTCCAAAGTAGCTTTCTTTAAGGTGTGCAAATGACTAAATAAAAAAGAAAGGAGAGGGAGTAGGAACAACATCCTATTGTACAAAGACTTATACATCTAAATTAATTAATTATGTCTAAGTAATATGGTTGAGAAACTCTAATACTCACTAGGAGTTAGTAGAGTACGTGGAATCAAATAATGCTGAAGCAACAGTAAAAAAAGGAATAATATGATGATAAGTGAAACTCGTCCACGTTGCTTATATTAAGTGAACCACACTAATCCACGTTGCTTATAGTACAAATGCATGAATCATATATATATTTAAGCACATACTATCTCCTCGGATTCTGCTTATTTTTATTTGATTAATGTCAAATGAACATATCATTATCACAAAAATATAGTTTAGGATATTGCTAGCTGATTTTCTAATCTTTAACATGATAGAGTTAGTCGAACAGTAAATAATGGTCCCCAATGGAAAGTTATTTGAACTATTGCTGAAAGGGGATTAATTAATAATACTAGTAATCTTCCATTGAAAATGGTCACTAATCAACATGTACGAGACAAACTTTACTTGACTTCAAAATTAGACGTGATAATGATTGGAGTTATGTTGATTAGTTGGCTTAATGCTGCTTTTAGAAAATATCAAGCGCTCATCCAAATAAGAAAATACATGCATTTAACTCGTATAATATCTAAAAAAAAATATCTTTTTTTTGGTAGAGAAAAGATCTGAAAAAAGCACGAATTTTTAGTCCCGTTAATATTCCCTCCATTCACTTTTGTTTGTCCACTTTTGACTTTACACAACCCTTAAGAATTAATAAATGAAGTATGTATTTTACTGTAACATCCGTATTAATTAGTGTATAATTTCATAGACTTGAAAAAAATTGGTAATGAGTAATTAATGTTAAAGGTAAAACGAAAAAATGTATTTTTTTGATACGCTAAAGTGAACAAGTAAAAGTGAAAATCTATTTTTAGAATAATGAACAGGTAAAAGTGAACGGAGGAAATACATCTTTACCAATTTTAGACTGTTGCCTAGGGGTGTGCATAGTTTGTATTAGTGAATATTAGTAGAATATTCACCATATATTTTGTAATTATTAGTGTTGTATAATTATGGTAATTATATGATCACTTTTGTATTAAGATTCCACATTGTACACACTATATATATTGTATTAATGAGAAAGACTCCCCAAAGGTGATTAATACAATTCTAAATGGTATCAAGCGCCAAAATTTCCTCCCTACCCTAAACCTTGAATCGGTGCCCCCCCCCCCCCCATACTTCTATCCGGCGTCGACTCCACCGATATACAATCAGTATACGCTGATATATCATCGGTATACACTGATATACCTTTGATATGCATCCCTATTTCAACAACAAGTTGTATACCACCGGTATACGTGGTTACACCTCTCATATACATTTCTCTCAACCTCCCCGAACCCCGATTTTTTTTTATTTTCGGCAACCCTCATGGCGGAACAAAGCTAAACCAGTTTTTTTGGCCACAACAGGAGCACAACGGCGGACTGGGCCTTCAGAAATCCCCAGTCCAGAACCATGAGAGCCCTTCCGCTGGGCCTTTATCACTAGGCCTAAGCCCCTGCAGCCATACAGTGGCCCACCAGTATGGGCTCAGCTCCACCATGCCACATCCTACAGGCCCAACATCCTGGGGCCCATCAATTCGTCCCAAGTCTAGCCCAAGCCGAATTGGGCTAGGTTTTTGGCACTTTGACCCATCAACAGCCCGATAACGCGTGGTATATGGCTACGGGCGCCACATCTCATCTCACCAACAATTCTGGTAATATTCCTCAACTGCGCAAGTTACAAACTCCACAAGCTATTATGATCGGTGATGGTCATCGCATTCTAATTCAAGAATTTGACCACACCCTTAACCCACCACCACATCCCCACTTCTCTCTTAAAAACGTCATTTATGCCCCAAAATATCATCAAAAACCTAATCTTTAGAAAAAAATTCATCGATAATTCCGTCTCAATTAACTTTGACCCGTTTGGATTTTCTGTAACGAACCTCCGTACCGGGAAACTACTTACGAGATGCAATAGTGAGGGGGACCTATATCCTTTTCTATCCACGTCCGTTGCTAATGTCCACCCTCTCACATCTCTAAATGCCCTTGTCACTCCTCCCACCATTTTAACAACCATTATTTCCCTCAACGTGGCATAGTAGACTTGGTCATCCGGGTTCTTACGTTTTTTATTCTCTTAGAAATCGAAATTTAATCCAATGTAACAAAGGGAATCTTTCTCATAGTTGCTCCTCTTGTCAGTTAGGTAAACACGCTAGACTACCATTTACGATTTCTATGACTACTACTTTCTCTCCCTTTGATATTATTCACGCTGATTTATGGACATCTCCCATAACTAGCAACTTAGGCCATAAATATTATTTGGTATTTTTGGATGATTTCTCTCATTTTCTTTGGATCTATCCACTCAAACTCAAATCTCAAGTGTTCTCCAAATTTGTTGAGTTTCGTACACTAGTTAAAATGCAATTTGAAAAAGACATAAAATCATTTCAATGTGATAATGGTCGTGAGTTTAATAATTCCCTATTTCACAAATTTTGTGGGGCTAATGACATGATCTTTCATTTCTCGTTCCCTCATACCTCTCCTCAAAATGGAAAAGCCAAAAGAATTCTCCGAACCATTAATAATATGATTCGTACCCTCCTTTTTCATGCGTCTCTCCCCCCTACTTTTTTGGTGTATGCACCAATAATTGTAGAACACATTCTCAACATTTTACCTACCCGTGCGATTCAAAATAGGACACCCACCAAAATTCTCTACCATCGAGTCCCTACCCATGACCATCTTAAAATTTTTGGTTGGCTGTGTTACCCTAATCTGACATCCACGGCGCCCCACAAATTGGCACTCAGATCTACTCTGTGCACCTTCCTAGGCTTCCCATCAAACCATAGGGGGTACATGTGCTATGAACTATCCACCGACAAAATCATAATCTCACACCACGTCACTTTTGTCAAGTATGTTTTCCCGTTTGACAACATTTAAAATTTGGAATCACTGATTATAAATTTCTTGATGATTCGGACACATTACCGCTTGTCCACCAAGCTCTCCGACATGCTACCACTGTTCCGGCAGCAGTCAACACTCTGCCACCACCACCACCCGTCACTGCCACTACCAGCGGTCAGTCCTCCGCCGGTACCACCACTACTACCCAGTCACTGTCACTGTCACTGCCACTACCGGCAGTTCCCACGAACAATCACAGTCGCCACCGGTTGCCTCTACTTCCATTAGCAATCGGTCGGACACCCTCACCTATAGGTGGCCAGTGGGTCGGGCTCGGGTCTGGCGGGCCGGGTCTGGCGGGCCGGGTCTGGCGGGGTCAGGGTCGGGGCTGGACGGGAGAAGGGGTCGGGGTCGGGTTTGGCAGGGTCTAGTGGGGTCGGGTCTGGCGAGACTTGCTCCAGTCCCGTCCCGATCTCGATCCCGTCGGTATTGGGGCGGGGTCGGGCTCGAGGCGGGGTCCGGCGGGTGTTCCTTTTTTTTTAAATAACATATGTATAAAAAAACTCAATAAACAAAACAAGATAGTGTAATAAAAACATCCAAGGTTGTTTTTGTGCCTCTTATATTATTTAATAGACATATGATTTTTTTGTAATACAAATACAATTGTCTAAAATCTAAATTGCAACTTTGTGGTGTTGTCCAAAAGTTGCAAATTACATAATAAAATTGCAATTAAAAAAATTACATTATCAAAAAAACATGTTCTAATTGCTTGATGATTTCCTATGGTTCTTCGGTTGGAATTGGTATTTGTTGGTCAAATTGATCCACGTCGCTTCCACTACCTTCGGTTAAGATTTCGTTGTAGTTTTCATCTTCTTCTTCGTTGATCTCCGGTTGACCGCACCTTCTCCGCTCCGCTCGTATCCAATCTCTCGAATAATCGCAATTTCCAAGTGTCTCCGGCTAATGAGTGTACGTGGTCTGCTATTTGATATCTGCCGGCAGAAAAAGCGCTTTCAGACGCAGTTGATGACGCTTGAATGTTCAAAAAATCTCGGGCCATCAATGAAAGTGTCGGAAAGGTCTTCTCATTCCCCTTACAGTATTTCAGCAAGTCTTCATGTCCATCTTCATTGATAACTTCTTGATACGGTACAGAACCTTGCAAAATAAAAATATCCAACTCGCTAATTTGGTTAGTAGTAGAGGTACGACCGCACATTCTATTTCTGAGGCTTTCAATACTAGCCGCAGAAACAACATGTCTTTTGTGAGGTTGTGTTGAAGATGAAGAAGATGGTATGGAAGCCGGTAAGTTACTAGCATTTTCTTGTTGATAAAACCTATATATTTTTTTGCATTGGTCTTCTACGCTAGACAACACTTCTTCTTTAGTTTGTTCAATAGGTGGTGGGTGATTTAGATTTTTGGGACTTGGAGGTGGTAGTACTTCTATAGAATCGTAAATAGTTTCAATTAGTGATTTAGTACCGTCTATTTTAATAGTCGTATTTAATACAGAACCAATAATATAAATAGTGGGAATAGGAATAAAATATTTTTTTATTTTGGTAAACATTTTTTTAATAGCTGCCATATAAGCTGGTTTTTCCATATATTCACTAAGTAATAAAAATATTAGAGTTATATAAAACAACATAGTTGAAATAGTAGAATAATATATACTGAAAAATTCTTTTGTTGCTTGAAAACATTTCTCTAAAAATACAATAAGTTCGGAAATTTTTACCCAATCACTATCTAAAATCATATCAGCTGGATTTTTATTATGAGAGTTAAAAAATAAAGTTATAGGTATTCTATAGTCATAAGCAACAAGTAGTTGCTCGTATAAAGAATTCCACCTAGTGGATACTTCTTGTGGAATTTTTCTATAAGGTAGTCCACAATCGTGACAAGTTTTTTATATTCTTTTCTACGTTGTACTTTATTACTTTTTAAAATAAAGTTTATAGCAAATTGTATTTTACTAAGAATGTCTTCAAAAAGTGATAGACCATCCTTTACAATTAAGTTATATATATGACACGCGCATTTTATATGAAAATGATCTGGAAAAGATGGAGTTAAACTATTTTTTAAAATTGTAATTGCATAATTGTTAGAAGAAGCGTTATCTAATGTAATAGTCATAATTTTATCGGTTATTCCGTAATAATGGCACACTTGATAAATATTATCTGCAATAAAAGTACCAGTGTGCCTATCATCTATATATCTATACGCTAAAATACGTTTTTGCATAGACCATTTATAATCTATCCAATGAGAAGTTACAGTTAAATAATCATGGCCGTTAGTACTACGACCTATATCAGACGTGATAGATACTTTGCCATTAAAATGATATAATGAAAAACGTAAATATTGTTGATATTCATGCGCGAATTTAAATACATCTCTCTTAACAGTTGATCTAGGAGAACCGTTAAAAGCAGGATTATATATATCTCTAATGTAATGAATAAAACCGGGAGATGAAGGAAATGAAAAGGGCAAACCCTCCACATCAACTAATTTTGATATTGCTTCCCTATCTCTATGTTTATTGTATTTAGAGCCTACAATTCCCCCCGTCGTAGGGTTAATTTGACCCTGTACTTGGTCCGGGACAGTATCAGTATGTGAACCTTGTCCCGATGGAGCGGGCGTTTGCGCACCCAGTTTTGAAGCCTGGTATTGGGCATACCTAGCTGGATGAGCACTTACTACGTGTCTAATTAAACCCCCGTCCCATCGTGACCTTTTCCAGTTTTAAATTTTAAAATATTTTTACAAATTTTACATATAGCTACTTGATTCTCTACGTCCCTATCAAAAAATGTCCATGCATCTGATTTTAATGGTCATTTTGCTAGACCTCGTCTCATACTAGGGGGAATAAGAGGTATTTCAGTTGAAGGTGCACTAGTGGGTGTGTTGTCATCAACATTAGTGGGTGTATCATCTAGATCATCGTCTAAATTAAAGTCTTCTTGAGTTCCAGAAAACAGGTCCTCGTCTAAATCTAATGGTATTGTAGGAAAATGTTGAGTATCAACAAAATCATCCTGTGTAGGAATAAGATGACTAGAAGAAGTACCCTTGCCCTGGTTGCCCCTACAAGAAGAAGCACCCTTGCCCTTACCCTTAAACATACCTTTTAATCCTTCCATTTTAATTATGATAATAAATAATTAAAGACAATAAAATTAAGTGCGCTAAATAAAATAAACAGACAATAATAATTTAATAAAGGAACGAATGTACCAAACGCCGACGTAACGTCGACGTGTAATCGAGAGGTTGAAAATTGAAACTTTGCTCGATGGAAGATCCTCAAGCTAGTTGCCAACTTCACTCCCAATTCCCAAATGAATAAATAAAATTGAATATTTAGTAAACAATGTAGACTTGTAGAGAGATATATTGAGAGATTAGAGAGATTTGTAGGAAGATTTGTGAGAAAGATGAAGAGAAAATGAGTTATTTATAGTTGGAAAATTGGCTTAAAGTGTAAATATAATAACTTATGGGTTAAAAATAAATATTAAGGGGTAGGGGGGTTGGGGGAGGCCTAAAATGGCCGTTGGCCAACGGCCAAAATCTAAAATGGTCGTTGGTGCAACAGCCATATTTGCAAAGGGGGGACAAAAGGCGGGGTCGGGGTCGGGTCGGGCGGGCCTGGGGCGGGCTCGGATATGGCGGGACGAGACATTGTCCCATCCCGAGTTCGAGGCCCGCCACCATTTTTTTTAGCGGGATCGGGGCGGGGTCGGGCCGTCCCGGTCCACTGGCCACCCTTACCCTCACCCAACCACTGTGCATACCACCCCAACCTAACACAGTTCCCGGACTCAAAACCTCCACGCCCCATCACAGAACCCACAACCTCCATCCACCATCTTTCCGTCACCGGTAATGTCTCCAGGACACCAAGCCGACGTCGATCTACTCAGATCATCACAAACCCAACATCAAACCCCAACACCACTGCCCCGATATCAATGTCCCCAAACCCAACATCGAACTCCATCACCAAACAACCAGTACCCTACCCCACCACCCGACTCAGCTGTACACCCGATACCGCCTCGACAATACATCAAACTAACCTACCAACTCCTACCCCTACGCACCACATAGAAACTCGTACCCAACACGGGATTCTTAAACCAAAGGTCCACTTCAACCTATTTACCCAAACCATATCCCCAATTCCTAAAACCCAAAAATTAGCAAAGAAAGACTCTAATTGGAATGCGACCATATATGATGAATTTAATGTTTTAACGAAACAATATACTTGGGATTTGGTTCCTAGATTGGATGGGGTGAATGTGTTCCGATGCATGTGGCTTTTTCGTTATAAATTCTGAGACATTGGTGACCTAGAGAGATATAAGGAGAGACTTGTGGCTAATGGCACTAATCAGCAGGAGGGTATTGATTATGGTGAGACATTCAGTCCAATTGTTAAACCGGCTAGCATTCGCACCGTTCTGAGTATTGCTATGGGTAAGCATTGGCCTATTCATCAGCTTGATATGAAAAGTGTGTTCTTACATGGAGATTTAAAAGAAAATATTTATATGCACCAACCACCTAGTTTTGTCCATCCAGCAGCCCCTCAGTATGTATGTCGTCTCCGTAAGTCACTTTATGGTTCGAAACAGGCCCCTAGAGCATGGTATGATCATTTTGCATAGTATCTTATGCGGATTGGGTTTGTATGTAGCAAGTGTGATAATTCTCTCTTTATTTTTCATCGAGGTAACATCATCACTTATTTATTGTTATATGTGGATGACATTGTGCTTAATGCCTCATCTGATTGGTTAAAAAATGAGATAATTGCATTGCTAAAAACCGAATTTGTCATGACCGACTTGGGAAAACTGAGTTATTTTTTGATGATATCAGTGACTAGATCTGCAGACTCTAAGATTCTATGTTAGCGTAAGTATGTAGATGAGATAGTACACAGGGCTAAAATGACAAACTGCAACATTATGTCCACTCCAGTTGACACTAAATCAAAGCTTAGTGTTGTTGATGGTAATCCGGTGTCCGGTCTCACACTTTACAGGAGTCTTGCAGGTGCACTACAATATCTCACCTTCACCAGGCCTGATATTGCTTATGTTGTTCAGCAGGTGTGTCTGTTTATGCATGCCCCCCAGGAGCCTCATTTTACTGCCCTTAAGTGTATCATCTGATATATTAAGGGCACACTTGATCATGGATTACATCTATACCCATATGCACCTACCAGGTTACTATCATATACGGATGCAAATTGGTCAGGTTGTCCAGGCACGCGTCAATCCACCTCCGGCTATTTTTGTATTCTTAGTGGATAATCCAGTTTCATGGTCTGCCAAGAGACATACCACACTATCCCGTTCGAGTGCAGAAGCAGAGTACAACGGCATTGCCAATGTTGTTGCCGAGACTGTTGGCTTCAAAATCTACTTTTGGACCTTCAGTGTCCTTTGCGTAAGGCGTCTATAGTCTATTGTGATAACATATCTGCTGTTTATTTATCTCACAATCCGATTCAGTATCAACGAACCAAACACATTGAGATTGATATATACTTTGTTCGTGAGAAGGTTGCTATGGGACATGTCAAGGTATTACATGTGCCCTCTTCATATCAGTATGCGGATATATTCACTAAAGGACTACCTAGACAACTATTCCTTGACTTCAGATACAGTCTAAGCGTCCGTCCTCCTCCCGCTCCGACTGAGGGGGTGTATTAGTAAATATTAGTACAATATTCACCATATATTTTATAATTATTAGTGTTGTATAATTATGATAATTATAGGATCCCTTTTGTATTAGGATTCCACATTGTACACATTATATATATTGTATTAATGAGAAAGACTCCCCAAGAGAGATTAATACAATTCTACAGTTTGGATAAACCCGAAATCCGAACATTTTGGACTTATATTTTGAAATTTTCAGATTTTTTAATATTTTTTTTTGGATTTTGGATCGGATTCAGATTTTGAACTTCGGTTTTTTGGATAGCCGAAAATCGAATTTCTTATATCTTATGTTTAGGCTACCCCATTATCCATTAATATATTAGTGCATTACCTATATGTTCAATCTAATAAGTAAAATATACCCTACTCATTACATATCAACCCCTTTATTAAAAAAAAATTACTAAGTTTAATATGTTTGAATTTGTTAATTTTAAAGATGACTACTTTTTAGATTTTCTTTTTATTTTCATTGTCAGTATATATTCTATGTATGAGATGATTAATGTATTAAATTGGACTTGTTAATTCATAGGACCAGTGCTTCTGTTGCATCATCGACAATGATTTATTGCTTGTATGAGTATTTTATTCATATGATTGTGATAGCAAAGATGGACTATATATTAAAGCAATTTGGTATAAATATTATATTTGGTTGTTCCTTTTGTAAGAAGGAGAAGAAGAAGAAATTCAATTTATAAACCGAACCGAAAATTTGAATTATCCAAACCGATTTATCTGAAATCGAACTTAAAAAATTCGTCCAATCCGAACATATTTGGATCGAATTCGAATTACATGTTGCGAAATCTAAAAACCGAGAATTATAATTTAAAATATGCTAAATCCGATCCAAAACTACCTATGAACAAGCCTGTATTGCCAAAGTTCTTCTTTTCCTCCTCCTTTCTCTTTCTTCTTAATGTGTTATAGAAAATTAAAAGTCCATTGCTTATTTGTGATTAGAATAGAGTTTGTAATGTTTCGTAAAATTTATATTGTCTATCCTTAATGGTTATTGGTTTGGTTGAAGAATATTAAAAAACATCATTATTGAATTTTGTTGAGCTTGAATTTTTTTTTATTGAAGAAGATATTGAGTCTATCGATTTTTGAAGTTTTGTGAATCTAACTATTGAAAATTATTGAGATTGATATTAGAAGGTTGTATATCAAATTGAAAGTGAAGGGTTTTATTGGGTTCAAAACACATAAGTAAGGCATATCGGAAGTTTAAACGTTTTTGTTTCTTACTTACCCCAACAATAATTCTGGTATGGTTATACAACAATGGAACTTGTAACATAAAACATTTACTTACAAGTTAGTATTATCTGAAATCTTTATCTACACACGCGGTTGCCCCTCTGATTGCAAGCTCCAAGCTTCAATGTACTTCTCTTTCGGAAAGCTAGGAAATCCGGCTGAGGTTCGAGAGTATTTGGTGTGTATAATAATGAGGTGAATGCCTCTATTTATAGTTGAAAAATAGGTCAAAACCGGATTAGGGTTTGACCTTGGACCTGGCCTAAAAATCGAGGCAGAGGCGGCGCGGCCCTAGGGTATGGGCGCCGCAGCGCTCGACATGCGCCTGCACTGCGCCGCGGCCCTAGGGTATGGGCGTCGCGGCGCTCGACTTTATTTTTCGTGCATTCTTAATTAAATTCAAAATACAATTTTGACTTAATTAAAATAATCATTATTCATTTAAAATGTATCGATTCCAAATCGAACATTTTAATTACTCTCTCAATACATCCTTAGATCGAAACGGACAATCGACATAGTGTGACCCTACAGACCTTCTCATATCGACATTAATCAAATTAAGGTCTACACGGAACTCCTAGATGGCGCCGGAAGACGAACTCAATACGTGAAGTACGTTTACACGAATCCAGTAAACTTAACCTTTATGTGGTAAGATAAAATACTTTCATTCACGACACACCCGATCAAGCTTAGGATTTGTCAAGTGTCTATTCAAATGGCTTAATCATTGTATCTCATCTATATTAGTTGACAACTAGACCATATTCTAAATATGTCTATTGCGTTGGCTAACGACTTAGTCAACCTAATATCACTGAGAATCCGAGTGTTCTCTCGAATATACATCTGAGGAATGAATCCTAATCTTGGCTCAACTACCACCTTTAATTCATATCGTAATGTACCCAATACACGCCGTATCTCAACCTATAAGGCATTTGAGCTTAGGACGGGATCAAAGTACATTACTTTGTAGACAAGGCGCGTATTGACCTCAAGTCTAATGACTTCTATCTCCCACACGCTGATCATAATTTAGACAAGTATAACAAATAATATATCAGCAGGGTATACCAATACTTCCAAAATATCCATGTGTCCATCACGAGTAACCATTACTCGTAGCAGGTGAGACATACTACATCCTCTAAGGATGTGATGCAGACCACATGTTGACTTATAAGATATCATCGATATCCCATTCTCGATGATCATTAGTCGAGGCTATTTTAAGAGTTACGTTCTATCATTAATAACTCACTCTATTAATGACAACGTAAGCTCAAGGGATGCACATTAATGAATAATTACAAACAATCAAATAATAATTTAATAATTGCAAATGCCAAAATATTAATCTCCATTAATAATAATATGAATGTGTATAAAGTACATTTATCATAATACAGATTATCTCTAGGACATAAATATACTTTCAGAAAGTCATATGAAGTTAATCTGGACTTATTTTAAAACAAAAACGTGTATGTGAAAGTTTTGCACAACTAATTATGGTGACTTCTCAGAATTTTGTGGTTATGATTATATATAATGGCGAAAATCTCGGGATTTATTCATATTTAGCCTAAAATCCTGGCAATTATCGTGACAAAACAAGATTTGCTAGTAAACTTGGAATTCTAACGATTCGTCAATTTTTTTTAACATAAACTTACCCCCAAATCTATTTTTGCAAATATGTTCTTAAAAATTCACAATTTAAACGATGACGATGAAACATTCAGTATGTGCAAATCTCAACAACAACAACATACTCAGTGTAATCCCACAAAGTGGAGTCTGGGGAGGGTAGATGTACGCAGACCTTAACTCCACCTTTATGAGGTAGCGATGTTGTTTTCGATAGACCCTCGGCTCAAAAGAAAATGGATTGCGAGAAAAATATGACAATAAAATATCCAGATATAAAGCACATAGTAATACACACATAAGAGTAAGAATCTGCACGATACCTAAACAGTACCACTAAAAAAAGGAGGAAGATGAAAAGAAGAGGCTAGCCTCCCCTCTTCCACACAAAGCGACAAAACTCAACTACCCACTAACCTTCTACCTTAATTCTCGACCTCCAAATCTTTATATCTAAGGTCATATCCTCAGTCAGCTGAAGTTGTGTCATGTCCCGTCTAATCACCTCCCCAGTTCTTTTTCGACCTACCTCTACCTCTCATAACTCCTGCCACCGCTAATCTCTCACACCTCATGAGTGGCGCATCCTCACACCCAGGGGCGGATTTAGTAGAGGTCCAGGGTGTTCGGCAAAAAATTACAGCGTATATATAGGATAGATTTTCTGTGTTTATATACATATATTAACTTTTAAACATCTTAAAAAAATACAAAAGCTTAGCTCAAGTGGTCCAGGGTGTTCAAAATTATCTCTAACATCCTAGTTCAATTCTAAATGACACTATTATTTTTTATATTTAGCTTTTGTTATTTTTTCTAACACCCTAAGTAAACATCCTGAATCCTCCACTGCTCACACCTCCTCTTCACATGTGCGAACCATCTCAGCCTCGCTTCTCTCATCTTATCATCCATGGAAGCCACTCTGACCTTGTCCCATATGACTTCGTTCCTAATCATATATATCCTAGTATGCCTATACCTCCATCTGAGCATCGTCATCTCCGCTACCTTCATCTTCTGAACATCGACGTTCTTGATTGCCCAACATTCAACCCCATACAAAAATGTTGGTCGAACCACCACTATGTAGAACTTAACTTTCAGCCTTGGCGATGTCTTCTTATCGCAAAGCACCTCGGAGGCGACTTCCATTTCATCCATCCTGCTCCAATATGGTGTGAAACATCATCATCAATCTCCCAATCTCCTCGGATTATGAATCTAAGATACTTGAAGTTTCTAGTCCCCCGGGGCATAGTTGGATGACAAATGAGAGGAACTTAAAATCCAGCTAGAGGCCTGCAGCGTGGGTTCGAACCATGGTGGGAGCAATTTGCTCTCTTCTGGAGTAGGACCTTGTAGGTGATATCAGTTGCTCTGTTCTCAAATCCTGGTCATTCATGTACATCCCGCGATTTACTGGTAGTAGTGCTGAGGGACCGGGACTACTATCTCCAGGAATAGTCTGGCATAAGTTGAAAAATTGAATATAAAAAAAACCAGATAATTGATGTTTCTTTTTTAGGTATAACTTATGTCTCGATCTTCACTTTCACATCTGACTCCTTCATCACGTCGCTGAACTCAAAAAAGAGTGTGTGTGAGAAGAAAAAGATGATTGGAGTAATTAAAGTGGTTGAGTTGTAAATGAGGTAAGGAACTGTTGGGTGGTGGGTGGGTGGGGGCAAAGAGAGTAGTCCAAAAGAGGTTCCTTTCTGGTTTGCAGCGCGAGAATTACGGGCGAATCGAAGTCAGAACCAAATAGTAAACATACAGTCCCCAAAAGATACAAAATCCTCAGTGACTCGTCAGTATTTCTTCTCTGTTTAGTCATTCATCTTTCTATCTTTCTGCTCAAATTCCACTTCTTCATATTCATAATGGCCATGGCTGAGTCCAATATTTTAAGTCTCACTTCAATTCTGTCTCTCCCTAAGATGATTAAGAAAAACAATGTGATTGATTTTTATACTAATGATGCATTAATTGACTTACTAAAGCTTATTATGGATAGATAGATACGCATTGTAAATAAAGACTAAATTTTAAAATACATGAATTTTGAACTTGCCACTAAATTCATAGTCGCCGGCCTATAAATTGTCATAGCCCATGATAAAAAAAATGAACCTTAAACCTAACTTAACTCAAAAACTAGTTGATGCCAAAATCATATAAGAAGATCAGGTAATCCTTGACCCACCGATGTGGGACTCTAACACCCCCAAGACCATATAGAGATACCAATTAACTCTTAACCCACCGATAAAGGACTCCAACACTCCTCACCCCCCGCACGTTAAGATTGGATATTTAGGGTGTGGACAATATAAGACATGCGTCTAATCGAGCAAACGATCAGCTGGGATGAACCTGACTCTAATATCATAGCTATAAAAATTAAATTTTGAACCTAATTCAACCTCAAAAGCTAGCTTGTAAGAGAAAAATTGTTCTAACCCATATAAAAAAAATCCTTAACCCACCGATGCCAACTCCAACAACCCATTGGCAGTGTTGGAGGCATTTTTGTTCCAGAAGTGTATCGATACCTTTTTATTAAAAACATTATATTATATATATAGTAAATATATACTTTGTGTTGGGAGATTTGCTCTATGGTACTTTATAAAGCAGTACGGGAAGTATTTAACTATTACAAGTATTCGAAAGGATAAACAAAGATTTCAATAATTCAACATGGAATCTGAAATTACAATCGTTACATAAGTAAAAACCGGAAATTCCAGTTTTGTAGAAAGACGGAAAAATGTAAATTGTTTTTCTTTGAGTCGAGTGTAGCACTCTGTCCTTAAGACAATAATGCCCCGTATGTATCCTTTATACGTCTGGACAATTTGTCTCCCAAGATAAAATGAAGCAATGGAACCCTTGAGCAAAGGAAACTCAAGAGCTACCGTGAAGAATATTGAGTAACGAAATGATGCTTGGAAGTTGTAGGAAGAAGAAATTTCTCGCTTGTGTATTTTCGTGTGTTGCCTCTCTTGTTTCGTTAGCTTCTTGTTTGTTCTCAACGGTGGTGTAATGGGGTGTTTATATAGGAGAGGGAGGGCATTTCTTGCTCGAAAACTGCCTCCATAATAGCCAAATAATGACCATTATGGAGGTAGTAAAGTCACCAACATAAATGGTGAAAGCCCAACGGATTTGGCCATTATAGGAGGAGTAATTCAGCCAAAATAAATGGCTGAATTGAGTGCTTGGCTTTTCTGTCTTGACCGTCGAAATTCGAACTTCGGGGACCAAAGCGTACATCTTGAAACTTCGGGGACCAAACTGCACATCTGAAAGAATTCTGGGATCAAACTGTACTTCTGGCAAAGTTTTCTGGCCCAAAAAGATAATATCAGAAGACCCGTGACCCGTGACCCGGAACTCGGAACCGGACCGGATGGGACGGGCGTGTGGTCTTTCCTCGAACCGAAGCACATCTAGGTCCTCCCTCCTTTAAACACATGGGATACCCCTTGGGGTCCCAAACCCCAAACCAATTTCGAATCTTATATACACAACAATTCTTTCTTCCTCTACCGATGAGGGAGAATTACACACAATACCACACTTTCCATGCTTCAAACACCTTACTTCGTGAACCAATATCTCTTTCATTTCTCAATGAAATTTGACGATTCTTGGCCCTACGGTTATCTACGTACTTAGTAGATCATGCATGTGTGAAGAATCGGATTCTCCAACATACGTTACACTAGTGTTTAAGCCGTTAAAGTTGGTCGGTCGCAACTTCCGCCAAAGGCAAATTTCCAACACTTTGATCCTCTTAATTTTTTTTATGTATCAGTACTCTCATAACTTAAAGTCATACGGTGTCAAAATACGTATAAATCCGAAAAATATACTTAGATCTGCCTTTATTATATGGAGCTATATTTATTTTGCTACCCCACAGGGCATAGCCAACATGAGGGAAACCTAATCAATCCAGCGTTTATGTGTCATTCTTGTCTCTCTTTCCCAACTTTTTGCTTCCCTTTATTCTTCGTTTTTCTACTACTTTTTTGTCCCTCAATATAAATTTTAGTTACTCCATATAACTTGTAAAATCACTAAAATCGCTCACATTTTCTCAAATGTTTTTCCGACGTCACTGACTGCTTTCTTATAGGGGAACACCATGAATAGTACGTATTTCTCCTTAAAGTGATATACGAATTTCGGTTCGGTTGGTATAGTTTTCTAAAAGTGTATAGGAAAAACATTTGTACTTGAAATAATTTTGAGGATTTTCTTTATAACATGTAAATTCATTTTTGTGATAATCCATCTTAACTTTTTTTGGGGGAAGATATAGAGTTGAGGTAAACAAAATATAATTTTTTTATTATGATATTTGAACAAGACATAAAGTTTAAGATGATAATTTGACTTATAGAGTATATACTAGTAATAGTAGTGGAAGAAAAGGAGTATTAATTAATTATAGACAAGTTAGTTACACTGAGATAGCATCACATCAAAATTTAAAGTTCAGAGGTTGATGCATTTGAATTCTTGAAGTTGGGAGTAACAAATTTGTATAAATATGATCCAAGAGAGTATAGTTTAGAATTTAAATTTTACTTAATGAAAAGGTAACCCAATGGGAGTACTTAATATTTTTTGGTAGAAGGAGAAAGTACGGAGTACTTCAGGACACGAATTTAATTTTGTCTTAGAAAATATGTACACAATTTCGTGACAAGCAAAAACAAAAAACATACCGGATACGTGTTTTTATTTCCAATACATATACGATGATGATTGGTTTAAGTTTAATGTCACGTACCTTCGACTCTGATTTCGAGTTTTATCTTTGAATATAGATAGATCCTAATGGAAAATATTTTTTCTTTAATACATGAGTTTTACGCGATATAAATTTAAATTAATAAAATCTAATACAATTAATTAAACATCGAATAAGACAAATGTCATATATAAGAGAATAGGTCAGTTGGAACTGTGAGTCAAGGGAAGTACTGTTAAATAACTAAAGTCTGACTCCATGTTAAGCTAAATAGCTAATGCATGTGCTCTTCTGCAAATAACAGTACTCTTTGCTAACATCCCAGTAGAGTTTCTTTTCTTTTTGGGCCCGAATTAGTGATT
This sequence comes from Anisodus tanguticus, assembly GCA_034509755.1. Classification (NCBI taxonomy): domain Eukaryota; kingdom Viridiplantae; phylum Streptophyta; class Magnoliopsida; order Solanales; family Solanaceae; genus Anisodus; species Anisodus tanguticus. The sequence continues at coordinate 7,622,253 of CM067553.1, read as the reverse complement.
TATGCAACAATAAATTAAAGAGAAAAAAACAAAGATGTGACACTGGTCACTTTCTTTGTTCTACTGTTTATCGTTGAATTTTTGTACCATTAATACCTATATCTAGCTATTAGCTACTTCAACACCTTCTACCATTCTTTTTGTTCAATTAATTTATCGCTCACATAAGTTTGAGTTATCACAGAGTTAAGTCAAGGTACGTAATTGATATGCATTTTTAAAGGAAGTATTTTTATTGAAGTGATCTAAGTCAACACTTACCAGGATCATTATGACAAAATTGATAAAAACAATCATATAATGTTAAATATGTGTACATCTCTGTAAAATGGGAATCAGGGGAAGCACCGCATTATAATTGGAGAATCGTGCAAGAAAATCGAGAATTTGGGGCTAGTTAAGCTAGGTCTGATTTTAAAATTCTTGCAGCACACATTACCTACTGCCATATTTGTCGAGTCACGGCACCTAGAATAATATGTGTTTGTTCTCGCCCCGAATGTTGTCTTCAGCCATTTTATTGGCTGATAAAATCGGAAGATAAATTAATTTTTTAACTTAAGCGATTTTGGGCCGGAAACGGAACTCTAATTTTCAGCAATAGGTTCCTCAGCTACTCCAGAAAGCGTTAAGACGGTGGTATGAGTAAACTAAGAGGTAAGAAACACGAATACAACAGAGTAAAGTAAAAATAAATGATAAAGTAAGATATAAAAGATAAAGATAGATAAAATTTGAATTGTTTGATTGATTGTGTGTCCTTCTATATACAAAAATGTATTCTATTTATAGTACAAAAAGAGAAATTTTTTTGTACAAACGTGCCCCCATGTCAGCCATCAAGTAACCCTCCAAGTTTAATGGCCGACTATGGGAGAGGTGGTGCCGATTTTCTCGCCCTCTACTCCTCTTGCTCGGATAATTGCCTCTTTCTTTTAGCTGTCGTTGATCGTTATCGCTCATGGGAGTCTGAAAACCCTTTTGACTTGGTCGTTGAGGCGTCTGCGTCTGAGTGGGTCCCAGTCGTACCTCTAACTGAAAACTCGGCTGAGATGCCTTGGTAGCCGATGAAGTTCTTGTAGTCGAGGGCTAGGAGTAAATTCGGCTTCGGAATAGTTCGACTGTCACTGAATTCGGCTAAACACTTAGCTATTTTTTTGAGTGTTAACAATGTCCAATCGTTTATATATATATATATAGGGGTTGTAGTAATTGTAGAATTAAATAAGAAGAGTTAGTTTTATAAAGATTCTAGCTCTAGTATTCAAGTATAAAATATAATTCTTGATATTACATGTATTAGTACTATTAACAACATTTAGGTACAACCCGAAAATATAAATGGTTAAATAATATCGTATATGTGGTTAAATATTTGAGAAAAAAAGATTATAAGGTACAACCCGAAAATATAAATGGAAAGAATCTGATTACAACTGCTAAATACATGGATGTTCATATTCCATATGATAATCATAGTATAAATGTGCCAATTGAGCCCACCACAATGCATATATGCCAATGCATTCGTAACCAAAACATGTTACAAGCAGTGCGTGCTCTCAAACTAATTGTCTTACATAATTAATCATAGTGTGCTAAGTTCGAAACTCAGTCGATTTATGGCATCTCACACGCACAAGCTTGGGCTCAGTCTTAAATATTGTGATCGTTTAACGATGCAACATATTGTGCATATTATTATGCTTATTTATTAAAATACTAATCATACAACTTCATAATCATGATATCATGCACAATCCTACTATCAATAGCAATAGCTCATATGTAATAGTAGAAGTCATTTTTAATTAAGACATGAAACATTATATGTCACAAACAATTACTACCAAGCATACAATCACCCCCACAAATGCTAGTCAAATTACCCTTTAAAGCAATTATGCAATATTAGAAATCATGCTTTAGAAAACAAACAATCAAGGGGCGTATAACCTCAATTGGACCCTAGAAATCATGCTCATCAACTCTTTATCGCGATCATACATGGCGTTATCAATCCACACAAATCATTCAATAACAACATCAGTTATCTCTATAGGAACCATTTCTCAAATTTTAAATTTCATTCAACTAAAAATCAGTTTTCGATTAACGGTCAAATTTACTGAGTCAATATGTTTTTGAGTTTTTCATAGTCAAACAAATCAAAAGATATGATTAAGTTTTCAATTGGAGCCAAATAAGTCATTCAATTCCCTAATTTTTTATTTTGGGGTTCAGTGTTCAATTTCATTATTTTTATGTCAAATTTTACATTTAATATAAAATTTTATGGATAATAGAACTCAATCCAACTTCTGGAACATGAGATAACTATTATGTCAATTGCATTAGGAAGCCAGTTGAATAGTCCAAACCCATATAGTCTAAATCTAAATTATACCAACATATATGTAAACCTGTAGTAAAACTATTAAAACACAAATAGATAAAATAAGGTGGCGGGTTATTACAATTTTTGCACAGATAATGCTATAACTAACAATCATGACATTTATAAAGTACTAATAACAAATAAATATCTATAATATATTAATTTATAACTTAATATTATCAGTATGTAATTTGTTATAACATGTTAACTTAAACTTTAAAAACTTGACACAATAGCTTAAGAAATCAATAAAAAGGAAAGAACTCTCCCAAAAAAGAAAAGGACAAGAAAGTGAAAAGTGAAAAAAAAAACACTGATTTCTCTTTGTAATAGCTAATCCGATTTGTTTAACTTACTTTTTCTTTTTAATTCATTACAAAAAGAATGCCTCTCTTTTTACCCACTCTTATATTCTAACTTTTTACGTGGCATATTAACAATGCTCCATCAGGATCGAAAAGCGCATTTAATTAGTTATTTATATACTCTTTAAGAAAATATTAACTTTTAGATAAAAATAAGTAATTTGATTAAAATATCTCTAATTAAACAGATATTGAGATTTAATCACCTAATACTTAATAAGGACAAATCTAAAAAAATAAGATTAATTTTTTCTTAATTTAATAAGTGAACACTTTTCTTGACTCAAAAAATAAAGAGTAAGTGAACACACTTTTTGATCCAGATGGAATACTAGAAACAAGAGGTTTTTCCAACTGGCCGTGGGAAATTTGTGTTTCCCCACCTCATTCCCACATAACCAATTCGCTGGAAAATGGATGACGGGAAACAAGTTCTCATTAAAATGATGAAAAACTTTCTAATTTTTTCGTATGAAAAAATTATTATTTAAATTTTTACACCGACATTCGATGAGAAATAACCAATGAATATTTTTTAGTGGAATATTTCGTGAAAATTTAGTAGTGTTAAGACCATAAAATTAATGAACATATGGATACATTCAACATATCTTTAGTTTAAAATCATAAAATTCAAATCTTCTTTTAATTTTTTTTAAATTCGGTATAAATTCAAAAGCAGACCCACAAATTGAAATAAAGAATAATAAAATAGGATAAACTGTTTTCTTTAGATGATTTAGTGGTCTTTCTTGCTTTTCCTTCCATGTAGGGGGAGTAGATTTATATATATTTTCCAATACATATTTCTTTATTCATCAAGGAAGAACGTCTTGTCACCCACGCAGCCGCTACCAAGAGCACCCCCACCTCCATCCCCATCCCCATCCCCTCTTTTCTTTTTCTTGTTCACAACTAGCCACAATTCTCTTCTAAGATCTCTATCCTTTCTATGCTCTGATTATAACAACTTCATTTTAATATGCAAAAATTTCTTCAGTGCAATTTCACCTCTACCCCTTATATTATCTGATATCCAAACTTTTGTTTGTTTGTTTATGTTACCAAATAAAGAAGAAATCTTGAAGAGTACTTGAATGAACTTTCCTCATATAGTTGAGGTATAGTAAGTATTGTAGACTTTTTTAGGGTTTCATTAAGTTGTCATCATATCTTGATTTAGGGTTTAATTAATGGAGAATAATTATAATAATCAAGTAAGGGAGAACTCAAGTCAAAGAGGTCACTTCTTTTATGGAGGTACTCCAGTTCTTGCTGCACCGCCAACTCCATCTATTTATGGAGCAAGAACTAGTGGCGGTGGCGGCGATTGCTATGATCCGATGATAGTGAAGACAGAAGGAGGAAGTACTCATCATCATCACCATACATTCCACTATCCTTCGATAATTCGGCATCATCAGACGGTTCAAAATCATCATGAGAGTACTGAGACTTGTTCTGGTGGTGGTGAAGTACTTGAAGCCTTAAAAGCCAAAATTATCGCTCATCCTCAGTGTTCCAACCTTTTGGATGCTTACATGGATTGTCAAAAGGTCTGCACATTTTATTTTACCTAATTATTAAATGTGAAAATATTGACGTGGCTTGAGCAAAATGGTTCCTCCTTTCCTTTTTCTTACTTTCCTTGAATTACTAATTCATTTGGGGAAAAAATTGATTGAGTGTCCTTGTTTCTCTTTGAACTATGGATTTAACTCATATATAATTGTTTATGGTGACCTTGTGGTTGATTGACCTTCTTGAACTCCTCCTGATGTATTATCTTCTTATTCTTTCAAGGTGTTCACTTGATCTTTTTAGCCGTAAAGATTTTTACAAAGTGCGGAACAATAAATCATATGGAGTAATTATTTTATAAAAAGCCCATATGTAATTACCTAACATATTGTAGCAGGTAAGTCTCTTATTTTTCAGATTATTAATTTAATTTATTATGGACCATAATTCTTTTGCATTGCCAATATACATAAAGTTACACTCTTAAACTATTATCCACCTCGTCTCAATGTCTGGAACCAAAAAATAAATTGGAACAAGGTGGATAATTGTTCAAGAGTTTACATATTTGTTGGGTTTATTCCCACAAGTTAAATTACATTAATAGTGTAAATATTATTTATACGTTTGGTTTATTTAAGTTGCTAAATTACTGTATAGGTGGGAGCACCGCCGGAAGTGGCGGCGAGGCTGTCTGCGGTACGGCAAGAGTTTGAGGTGAGGCAACGAGCATCGTTGACCGACAGAGATGTTTCCAAAGACCCAGAACTTGATCAGTTCATGGTCAGTTTCTTTAACTTCATCTTTATGTAAGCATTCATTTTATTGCTTCTAACTTATGGATTCAATCGAACTTAACAACTTTATCCTAATCCTTATACATGTGCAAAAACTTTAACTAAAGAAGCAAAATTAATATAGATTTTGCATATTGAACTCGATCCTGTTATAATATTTAAATCATGAATTTGCCTTTTACGAAGAATGTGCGGCTGAATTTGTTGATTTATATGCAGGAAGCATATTATGACATGCTAGTGAAGTACAGGGAGGAGCTAACAAGGCCTCTACAAGAAGCAATGGAGTTCATGCAAAAGATCGAAACTCAGCTTAATATGCTTGGTAATGCTCCCGTTCGGATCTTCAACTCTGGTACTAATTATACCTTTTCTTCTCTAATTTTCTTAAATATATTACTCTCTCCGTCCCGATTAATATGATGTTATTTAATTGAGAATGAAGTTAAGATTTTTTTTAAAATGTAATTTAAAACAAGTCATAAATATTTATTTTATTTAAATAAAAAATAATATTATATAAATTACGGAAATACTATTACTACTTGCTAGTTGAGAACAATGAAATTTAATGTGTTCATAGTAATTGCCTAGCATGGAAAGAATGAAAGAAGAATAAACTAAGGGACTGATGAAAGTTCCACATTTGAGTGCTTAAAGAAGAAAAAAGAATAAGGAGAAAACAAAAACTAAGGGCATTTATTTGAACTTTTGTTTCTGGGTTCAGTGTAAAAACTGTTGGTTCATTCAATATTTGTCCCAATGTGTTACTATTTCTGTCCAAGACAACATTGACCCAAAAATCATTCTTCATTTCCAATTAATGCTTTTCTATGGAGAGAGAGAGAGAACAACATTGCATTTGGAGTAAAAAAAAACCCTATTCACGTATGTTTTGGTTGCATTATGCAAATGAAGTACTATATACTTCATTGTTAATAAAAAAGAAATGAATTGGTTGCATTATGCAAATAAACAAATGGAGGGCGAGCAGCGAGACAGGCAGATCTTCTATTCTAGATATAAACACTGTACAGGAAGCCACATGTTTGTTTCTCTAATATCTTTAATACTTCATCCGTCTAAATTGACACTTTACTTTTTTATATTTATTAACAATACAATTTTAAATTTTACTTTTATATCCTTAAAGAAATGATATTTAACCCCACAAATTTATATTAGTTAGTTTAGACCATAAATTTCAAACATTTTCCTTTATAGAACTTTAGCTTTATGGGGCCATGCAGTGTATTCACGGACAAATTCTTAACGATGTTATTTTTCCCACTTAATAAATTCTATGTTGTAAAGTAAACCCTTTGAGTAACTCGTAAAATTGATAACATGTGATCGGAAGGTCACATTATGAAACAGTCTCTTACAGAAATATAAGGTAAGACTTCGTATAATAGACCTCCTTCTCCGAATCCGCGCATAGCGAAAGCTTAGTGCACTGATCCCGTTTAATAAATTCTATGTTATCTCTCTATCTCTCACACATTAATCTGACACTCCGAACAAAAAATACTATAGCTGGCCAGTGGGCCGGGCTCGGGTCTGGCGGGCCGGGTTAGGTGAGGTCGGGGCGGGAGGGGTGAAAGGGGCGGGATTGGGGCTGGGCGGGTCAGACGGGATCGGGTTTGGCGGGACTTTCCGAAGTCCCGTCCCGATCCTGTCGCAATCGGGTCGGGGCAGGGTCGGGTCGGGGGCAGGATCAGTATCGGGTTCCGGCGTTTTTTTTTTTAATAACATATGTATAAAAAAAATTCAATAAACAAGACAAGATAGTGTAATAAAAACATCCCAAGACTGTTTTTGTGCCTCTTATATTATTTAATAGATATATGATTTTTTTGTAATACAAATACAATTGTCTAAATTGCAATTTTGTGGTGTTGTCCAAAAGTTGCAAATTACATAATAAAATTGCAATTAAAAAAATTACATTCTCAAATAAAACCTGTTCTAATTGCTTGATAATTTCCTGTGGTTCTTCGGTTGGAATTGGTATTTGTTGGTCAAATTGATCCACGTTGCTTCCACCACCTTCAGATAAGATTTCGTTGTAGTTTTCGTCTTCTTCTTTGTTGATCTCCGGTTGACCGCACCTTCTCCGCTCCGCTCGTATCCAATCTCTGAATAATATTTCAATTTTCAAGCTGTCTCCGGCTAATGAGTGTATGTGGTCTCCTATTTGATATCTGCCGGCAGAAAAAGCGCTTTTAGATGCAGTTGATGATGCTAGAATGTTCAAAGCATCTCGGGTCATCATTGAAAGTGTCGGAATGGTCTTTTCATTCCCCTCCAGTATTTCAGCAAGTCTTTGATAGGGACGTAGGGGGGGGGGGGAGGCCTAAAATGGCTGTTGTACAACGGCCAAAATCTAAAATGATCGTTGGTGCAACGGTTATATTTACAAAGGGGGGGGGGTTACGGGCGGGATCGGGTCGGGATTGGCGGGACTGGGGCGGGCCGGGCCGGGTCGGGATGAGACATTGTCCCGTCTCGGTTCGAGTCCCATTACCGATTTTTTTATTTTTTTTAAATACGCGGTGTTGGGGCGGTGTCGAGCCGGGTCCGGGCCGTCCAGGCCCACTGACCATCCTTAGAAATTACTTGCGTCTCACAGTATTCTCCTAAGTAACTATATGTGGGTTTTTCTCGTCTTTCTTTTAATTTTTTTTAATAATCTTTGCAAATGAATATTGAATAAACTTGGTTTAAAGTAATATTAAATGTAATGTAATTTTTAGAGCTAAAAGTAATACATGCATGTATCTCAAGCCTGAAGGTAGATCAGATAATAATAATAATATTGCTGTCATTTCCAAGTAGAATTTACTTGTATGTGGTAGCAATTACGCATTGGAAAAATGAAGAACATTGGGTGCTGTTCATATCAGTGCTCTACCATGTAGCCTGTGTACCATATCTGTCAGATTTTGGTCTTCCCAACTATTTACAACGTTTTATTTTGCTTGTGGGTATGCTATTCATACTTGAAAAATATGTCATTCATACTCTCCCCTTCCCTATTTGTGCATCAATTCTTACGCAGGCCATGTGTCAATCTCACGCAAAAGCCTTACTTTTTTTTAGCCTTCTAATTTTATTACTGTTATCGGGTCTGGCTTTATTCATTAACTAGCTTTAACAATTATCGGTAACAATCTCTTTACCCCCACAAAGATATTAATAAAGTCCGCGTACATCCTATCTTTTCCAACTCTTTTTGTGAAATTACATTAAATATATTATTCCCGTTGTTGTATCGTTCTAATTATTTCAGATGTCTTTGAAGGGACAAGTCATTCATGCTAGTTGCTATTTATATTTAGGCCTTATATTTAGTACTCCGTATTTGTTGGGAATTTGCACGAGGAATTGAGAAGTAAGAGATTGGTGGACCTCATCAAGGGAACAAGTTTAAGTTATTGCAATAATTGAAGTACATGATCATTCAACATAGACCTGTCAATCACATTGAATTTCTTTAAGTGATTAAATGTACTGACTCGAATCCTATTCGATGTGCCTCGAATTTGAATCTTGAAAATGGAGTCGTATTTAGTAGAGAATGCTTTATCTCAAAGTAAGATTTTTCGATGTGAATCTGAATTATTAGTCAAGTCTAAAAGCAAATACTACAAGATACCGGATAAGCCTAAAAAAATATATTTTATGTGCAAAGTGTCTCAACATACTAATCGCTGGAATATTTATCTTATTCTGTGAAGGGAAATGTGCTCATTTCTAACGTAAAATATTATTCATCTAATGCATGATGCGGTTTTCATTTATATTTTATCACCAAAGACATAAAGTTCCAATTAATTCTCAACACTGACTCTTGGTTGAACATGTCCATTTGGTAGGAGAGGACTAGCTTTCTTTGGTTCTCATCTGTTGAGGAGGAGAGCTTTAACATTTAATTTGTTACTTAGACCAATTTTGTTATCTTTATTTAATTGTTTGATGTGGTATAATAAAAAATACAAGTTTACTTCAGCTTTTAATATTCTTTTTTGTTATTTTATTTTCCCCTTTTTCTTCTTTTAATTTAAAGGCTTATTTTCAGAATTTCGTTTTTTCAACACGAGAAAGTTAAGCAGTGATTTTTATCAAAGTGGGTGACCATTTTATTTAAAAGTTTAAGGTGTTAGAAAGAGCATATTTTTATTTGCTTAATTATAATATCAATACGCTCCCCCACATTCGGGCCTTATTTTTTCTCCATGGGTCAAACACGTGTTAAAATTCTTTTTTAATAACGGATGACAGTAAGATTTAATCCCAGACCATCAGTCTGCTACGATACCATATTGAAATGTGTGATAATGTCATCTAAAAGCTTAAGTTATTAAAAAGATTAGCACACTTTATTCACTTAATTATATTTTCAACAGGTTTGTTAAAACAATTTCTTAATCTAATTGAAAGAAATAACCCTCTTGATTATTTTCATTAATTAAAATGTATATATACAAGTTACATATTTACATAATAGGAGAATCCTATTCCTAAAATCTTATTCTATCATAATTCTAACTATACAATTATGGTAAGTGTATAAGACTAATTAAGGTAACCTTTACACTACAATATATTAACAATATATACTAAATATACATCCCTGACCGTGATGGCCATCTGGACTGCCGTCTGGGCTGCTGGAAAGCCCACTGCCGAAACCACTGCATTGCCCGTGATATATACTTATGTATATCACGGGTATAAACCTTGTTTAACACATCCCCGCAATCATAGCGGACGGTTTTCGAACGCTGAGACTGTCCCTAAAATCTTCAAAAAGGACTGAGGGAAGACCCTTTGTAAAGATGTCTGCAACTTGATATCTTGACGGGACATGACAGACGCGTACCTAACCGCGAACAACCTTTTCGCGGACAAAGTGAATGTCCATCTCGATATGCTTAGTGCGTTGGTGCTGAACCGGATTACCAGAGAGGTAAATGACAGTAATATTATCGCAATACACCAAAGTTGCCTTCTGAATAGGACAATGAAGCTCTAAAAGCAAATTACGTAACCAACATGATTCTGAGACCACATTGGCGACCCCTCGATATTCAGCCTCGGCACTTGAGCGAGATAGAGTTGCCTGACGCTTCGCAGACCAGAAGACCAAGTTGTTGCCAAGGAACATACAATAGCCAGACGTCGACCGTCTAGTGTCTGGACAATCAACATCTGTGTATGAAACAAGTGTGGATGTCGAGAAATGATATAAATGCAAACCATAGTCCAGTGTACCCTGAATATACCTAATGATGCGTTTGATTGCATTCATGTGCTCAATTCGGGGATCATGCATAAATAAACACACCTGCTGGACGGCATACGTAATATCTGGTCTTGTAAAAGTAAGTTACTGAAGGGCCCCTGCAAGACTGTGATAGTGGGTCGGGTCCTCGTATGGTGCGCCGGCCGCGACACTAAGCTTGGGTTATGTATCAACTGGAGTGGTAGTGGACTTACAAGATGACATCCCAGCCCTCTCGATGATCTCAGCTGCCTACTTTCTTTGAGACAAAAAACAAACCATAATCCCCAAAAAATAATTCAAGGGCCCTAAGTCTTTCATAGCAAACTCAGAGCTGAGCATGGTCATGATAGACCGGCGTAGGGCATCAGAAGAGGCAGTCAAAATGATATCATCCACATACAACAAAATGTAGGCCAAGGACGAACCACGACGGTAGATGAACAAGGAATTATCTGACCTACTGTGAGTGAAATCAATAGTCGAAACATAGTCAGCAAACCGTGTATACCAGGTCCGTGGAGACTGCTTAATCCCATATAAGGACTTCTTCAACAAACATACATGATGAGGACGGTTGGGATCCCTGAATCCCAACGGCTGATGCATATAAACTGTTTCCTTGAGATCACCATGTAGGAAAACATTCTTGACATCTAACTGATGAATAGGCCATGACTTCGAAAGAGCCAAGCTAAGCACAGTGCGAATGGTAGCCGTCTTGACCACCAGACTAAACGTCTCCCCACAATCTATACCAACTTGCTAAGTCTTACCATCACCCACAAGTCGCGCCTTATGTCGAGCAAACGAACCATCTGAATTCTCCTTATGAGCAAAAATCCACATAGACCTGATAACATTAATACCAGATGGATGAGGCACCAACTCCCACTTCTTATAATCAATAAGAGCATTATATTCATCAATCATAGCAATTTTTCAATTCGGGTCGTTTGAGGCAGACACATGATTATGGGGCAAGGGGGATTTAGAGACATTATAATGTAAATTAAAATGTCTTTTAGGTGTAAAAATACCTCGCTGACTACGAGTGATCGGTCTATGACTCGAGGAAAAATTGAGTGAATTTTTAGAATTTGCTTGGCTCGGGATGGACTGGCCAGCAGGCCCACGACGGTAAATCTACCTTAGAGCTGGACCAGTTCCAGAATTGGGCTGGACTGGCCCAATCGCTGGAACTAATCCAGTGACGGTAATTGGCGACTGTCCAGTGGGGCCAGCGGGCAGTGGGTGTGCTGAGGATTTTGGGTGCGGGATATGTCCGAAAAAAGGTGAGTAATATATGGGGATATACCATCATCAAAAAAATTATACGAACTAGGCTCGGGAGTATGAACTTTAGTAAATGGAAATTGGGTTTCATAAAAAATTACATGGCGATTAATTATGATTTTCTTGGAGGATAAATCAAAATATTTGTAACCACGATGATTAGACGGATAACCCAAAAACACACGGGGAGTAGATCGGGCCTGAAGTTTGTTAATTGTGGTGGATGGGAATAACAGATAACATAAGCACCCAAACACCCGAAGATGAGATTAAGATGGATTTTTATTGTATAAAATTTGGAGGGGGTAAGAATATGTCAGACCTTTTGAAGGAATTATGTTAAGGAGATATGTCGCCATTTGAAGAGCATGATGCCAAAAATATGGGGTCTGAAAGCATGAATTAAGAGAGTTCAGACAATGTTATTTATGGAATGAATTTTGCGTTCGGCTTTCTCATTTTGTGAAGATGTATGAGAACACGAAAAATGAAAATTGATCCCATTATTGTCACAGAACTCTCGAAACTCCCTATTGTCATATTCTTTTTCATTATCACACTCAATATTTTTTATTTCTCTTTCAAATTGTGTTCTAATGAATGCTCTAAACTTTATGAAGACGGAAAATACTTGAGATTTATTTGCGATGGGAAACGTCCACAAAAATTTAGAATAATCATCCAAAAAAAGAACATAATACCGATGACCCAACGAACTTAGAACATGAGACGTCCATAGGTTGCTATGAATAATATCAAATGGCATTGAAGTATGAGAATTTGAGTCTACAAATGGCAACTTAAAATTTTTTCCTAAAGAACAAGATTGACAAAGTGGAGTACAACTCGCACCCTTACATGAAATAATTTTTTTTTTATCTAAAACCGACAAAATAGAGGATCCCGGATGACCAAGACGAGCATGCCACAAGGAAGGAGAAATGGTTGCAAAGGCTGATGGCAAGGCTTGACTCGATGGACTGAAATCGGGCATGATAGGATAAAGATCTCCCCTACTATCACACCTCATGAGAGGACTCCCTGTCTTGAAATCCTTCACAGAGAAACCAAAAGGTTCAAATTCAACAGAAACAGAATTGTTAGTGGTGAACTTTCGGACTGACACTAAGTTTTTAATCAATTTGGGAGCATGTAAAGTATTTTTCAAGATAAGGGGTGGATTGGGGGGAGACAACGTTTTCTGAGCATAACCCTGAATTGGAATAGATTTATCATTACCGACAAATATACCGCGAGGGTTACTCAAATTGGAATAAGATGAGAGAGTACTTGAATCAGATGTCATGTGGGTAGTGGCCGTGACTGCTGATTGTTGGGCCTAAAATTGGACTGGCTAGCCCATTGGTTGCCTGATCCAGTGACGGGAAAATAGGGGTTGTTGGCCCCGGTCCATTTCCCCAGCCCCACTGCCATGGGCCCCATTGCCGGGACCAGTAGGGGGAGGCCCACCGTTGACTGGACGGGGCCCACTGTCGGCCTGCTGACCACCGGAACCGCTGCGTTTTTCCCCGCGATTTTTGTTATTATTCTTACGATTATTTTTGCCGCCACCCTGAGTATGGTTTTGGTCTGAATTATCAACAAAACCTGAAGAATTTGTGGAGGACGTCATTAGGACGACGGAGCTTGCTCCGTCTGTCTTTTTATTCTTCCAAAGTAAGCATGGATCGGGCTTGATAAAAAGCGGAAAGTGGGTTGCTTTGACGAAGGAGAGTCTCAACGCCATTATAGGCCAAAGAAAGACCGACAACCAATTGTAGAACCAAACGATTATTTGTTACTGGTGCGCCAACGTTACGGAGTTGGCATCCGTAAGGTCTGCCAACTCCTTGAGTTGGCATCCGTAAGGTCTGCCAACTCCTTGAGTTTCTTGCAATATGCAGATACGTTTGAGAATTCTTCCATGCGAACTAGAGAGAATTCCTGCTCGAGTGTGACAACACGTGAATGTTTGTTATCTATCTATTCCAGGTAGCCATAGCCGTGGTATCCGGCTCAATAATCGTCTGTAAGAGGTCAACCGAAATAGTGGAATAGATCCACTGGAGAACGGTAGCATCAAGGGTAATTCATAACTGAGGATCCTCCGCGTGAATAGGTGTAGCGGGAGGGATTATGTGATGACTAACTTGATGGGAGATAGCGGGAATTTTAAACAATTCTGCCCACGTCGCATATTGGACGTTTTCCATCTCAAGCACAATAGGGATACTGTTCTTGATGTTAGAAACCATGAGGGCAGGATGAAAATTGTTCTTAGACATATTGAAAGAACAAAGGAGGGAAAATTTGGGAATAGTAAGAGAGATTTTGAGAGCGGAAGACGAATTTTGGAAAAGAAACTCTAGGGGGGGTGGGTTTCGGCCGAGAAGGACACAATTTGGGAGAGAATTTTTTTTGTTAGACCTAGTCTCTTGATACCATGAAAGAAATAATCCCCTTGTTTATTTTTATTTAATTGAAAGATATATACAAGTTACATTTTTACTCCTAAAATCTTATTCTACCATAATTCTGACTATACAATTATAGTAAATGTACAAGACTAATTAAGGTAACCTTTACATTACAATATATTAACAATATATACCAAATATACATCGCTGATCGTGATGGCCATCTGGACTGCCTACTGCCGTCTGGGCTGCTGGAAAAGCCCACTGCCGAAACCACTGCATTGCCCGTGATATATACTTACGTATATCACGGGTATAAACTTTGTTTAACACTAATCACCCATTAGAGCTTGGGTGTGCTTAATTTATACCATATTGGTGATAAACATTATACAAGGTTGAAGTGCATTTGATTAATCACTTCTATGTTCTGATATTACTGAACATGAGAGGGTAAAATGAAGCACATTTAAGTGATTATATGCAACTGAAAACACTATTCATGTTGTTTCTCAAGAAGAACCATGGTAGATCTTTGAGAAAGGTTTAATTCATCCTATTAATTTATTTTTTACCTATCGTCTGTTGATTCTGATACATTAATTGATAAATAAATGGACAGAGGACAAGTGTCAGGCCGTTGGATCATCAGAAGAAGATCAGGACAATAGTGGTGGAGAAACTGAACTTCCTGAAATTGATCCACGAGCTGAAGATAAGGAACTGAAGAATCACTTATTGAGAAAATACAGCGGCTACTTAAGTAGTCTCAAACAAGAACTTTCCAAGAAGAAGAAAAAAGGGAAATTGCCCAAAGATGCACGCCAGAAGCTGCTCACTTGGTGGGAGTTACACTACAAGTGGCCATACCCTTCGGTACATACATATAAACTCTACATATATAGGCACTACTCAGTATTTCCCATAGTTCAATTCTTATGCCCTGGCGATTTAAAAAAAAATCAGGTAATTATAAATGAATTTATATGATAGACATTATTGGTAATTTGGTAAACAGTAGTATATTTATGTGAATTTGTTTGACTGAGCATGAAGTTTAAGAAAGAAAGAGAGTTTTAGATTTTGTCGTTTTAAACATGTCATAACATTTATGTGATTATAAAACTTTTGAAATTCGTATTATTTAACATGCTATAACATTTGTATGACTATAAAAATTTCTCGACAAGGCTAACACGGGAAGTTTAATTAAATTATTTTTCAAACTAAGAGGAGTTGTTCCCTTTTCTTTTTGATGGATTAAAAAGAAAAAAGTTCAACATAAATTGAAATGAGGAGTAATTAACATGTTATAATTCACATACTGCGTAAAAAATCTATACACTGTTAGTGTATATAAACTTAAGTCCATATTTCACCTAATACATTTGATTTTTACTTCTATGTGATGACAGTATAGAAAATTTTTACGCTATCAGGTCACCTAATATTAACTACAGATAGCTGTTTACGCAAAATGAGATTTATTACATGTAAAATATGGCAAGTTACTTATATAATATGTTCAGAGTATAACTTTAATTTGTAGGAGTCAGAGAAGGCGGCATTGGCAGAATCGACAGGATTGGACCAGAAACAAATAAATAACTGGTTCATTAACCAAAGGAAAAGACACTGGAAACCTTCAGAAGACATGCAGTTCATGGTCATGGATGGTCTTCATCCTCAGAGTGCTGCTGCTCTTTATATGGAAGGTCACTACATGGGTGAAGCCCCTTTTCGTTTGGGTCAGTAATAACATGGATTAATTAATGATCCAAGAAAACAAGCCAACATCTTTGATATGTTTTGAGATTTTGGAAAGATGGATGGATTTGCAGCATTTCCCATTTGGGTGACAGCCATATTGTATTTCCTTGTAAGGTGAGTATGAATAGTTTAAATTTTCTATGGTTTTTAATTAGCTCTAGTAGTATGTTTATAGCCTTGTAGGCCTACGCAAGGGTATTTATTGCTTGTTCAATTGTATATGCCGAGAATCCTTTGTATTACCAAAATTTGGTGTTTATTGCGATGGTATTGTAACCATTTGGCTGTATTATACTGACCGTTTAATGTTGATGAGATGAATTTAAATGGAAAAACATTTCACGGTGAATTTATATAGCCAACTTGGAACTGAGGCATTTGTGGGTCATATTGGTTTGACAAATTATTGTTTCCCGTCCTTTAAATATTTTCCAGGCAAAGTCAGTCTTACATTATTAGCACTTGATTATGCATCGGATCTGATAGCAGTAGCTGCTAATTGCTGAAAGTAGCTAGTTTAGTTGCTTTCATTTCCCCTCTAAACGTGACTAGATAAGAGAAGTTAAGTTGTCCAATGATGAAGTAAAAACTAAATGTATTTAATTAATTAGGATGTGGCGTTCAGACATTGAATAGCTATACTTATTGAAAGAAGTCGAGAACTACATCTTTTAAATATTTTTAAGAGAAATGTATTTACGCGATCAATCAACTTAAAAGATAATTTGAACTAATTTTATTTACTAAGCAATGGTTGGTATTTAACTTCAAATCAATAGTAAATAACATATATATATATATGTATGTATGTGTTTTAAACATATCAAATTGTTTGACGGTGATGCAAAAGATCATTACATGGAGCAAACTGTTTTCAATATATCGTATATTCAAATTCACTTCCTACAAAAGCATACAATGTGTAATTCTACAAGTGAGAAGGGTGATGTATATGTGGATTTTATCACTTATCTTGTGAAGGTAGAGAGAATGTTTCTAATAAACCTTCGGCTCAATTAAAGCAATTCAAATTCACTTCCTCTCGTTTAAAATATATTCCTAGATATTCAATGAACAATGTGAATAGTACAAGTATTAGGATAGGGTATGAATAAACTAAAACATTTATCCTCTGAATGAGTAATACCGGTGTTATCAATACATTCTCATTAATATCTAGTTTTTGATAACAAAACTCACAGAAGTACTTTCATTAATATTATAGATTGTTAATAATGAAGGTATTGTATCTAGGGAAAATTTTATGGTCGTGATCTTTTCAAAGGCTGTAGTGAGAGTAGCTCTTATTTTCGAGTGTATAGTTTTTAAGTTATAAGACTATGGTATAAAGACACATTAACCCCATTTCTAAAAAGATTAGCTACCTCATAGAAGTGGGAGGGTAAATACTTATCCGCATACATGGATGTTTACATTGAATTATTTAAATTTATTATAATTAAGTGATTTAATGAGGTAAAAATGTATGTTAATTAATTAATCATGCTTTATCAAGTGGAAGTCACGTTAAAAAGGTTTACGCCAGCATAAATATTTGATATTTTCATTCATAGATATATGACAACTAAATAATATTGAGAATGAAAATACATTATGGGTGTATTTGGTACGCAAGAAAATATTTTCCATGGAAAATGTTATTTTGGAAAACAAGTGGGTTTCTTACTTATTTTCTAGTGTTTGGTAACTAAGCAAAAATTATTAACCCAAGAGTGTTAAAATCAAGAGGGAACGGAAATTTAGAGAGAATAAGAACAATTGGAGAATTTTTTCTTGCCTTTCATTCATTACAATGACCTCCTTATATAGAGACCGTTTCTTCTTTTCCCTAGTCTAACAAAAAAACCATATTCTAATAAAACTATCATAATTACAATTCACCAAAAATAAACTATTAGACTTAGAATATGATTCTACCATAAACCTATTAAAGTTAGACTAGGGTTTTCAATCCGGGTTCGGACACATTCTGTCAATAACCCCCCCTTAAGTTGGAGCATGGAGATCTCGAATGCCCAACTGCCAAGTAAATATTCATGTTGTGATTGGTCCAAAGCTTTTGTAAACACATCGGCCAATTGCTCGTTAGTTGAAACATAACTCGAAAGTATTATGTCAGATTGGAGTGCGTCCCGAATATAATGACATTCAACTTCAATATGTTTAGTCCATTCGTGAAACATGGGATTTCATGCAATATACAACGCCGTTTGACTATCACAATACATTTTCTTCGGAGATTTATGTTCAACACTCAGGCTATGTAGGATTCCCTTCAACCATTTTAATTTGCAGACCATCATTGCCATTGAATGATATTACGCATCTACTGACGAACGAGAGACAATGTGTTGCTTCTTGATTTTTCATGACACATGTGAATTCCCGAGGGAGATAAATCTTTCGTTAGGCAATTTTTGAGTCAACGGACATCCAGCTCAGTCCGAATCACACCACCTATATAATCGGCGATCACAGCCCTTCCTTAACACAATGCCTTGCTTAAGGTTTTTCTTCAAGTATCTAACCACTTGGAGAGCGACTCTCTAGTGCATTTCCTTCGGTTGGTGCATGAATTGCGACAGAATATGCACACAATAGGACAACTCCGATTGCGTAAAACTAAGGTATATCAATTTACTGACCAAATGTCGATATGGTTCTGGATCTTTCAAATTGGCCCATTTGATCAACGCCAAATTGTTATTTTGTTCCATGGGACTATTAATCGATTTTGCTCCCAATAGCCCGGACTCAGATATTATATCCAATGCATATTTTCTTTGACAAAGGAATAACCCGATTGGTCCACGCACAACTTCGAACCTCAGAAAATACTTCAGTGGGCCTAAATATTTCACGTGAAAACAGGCTCGGAGATAGTCTTTGAACCTTGCAATGGCACTATGGTCATTTCCGTAGATAATCAATTCATCCACATAAACTAAGACGATAAGTTGTATACTTATCCGGTGCATCATGAAGAGAGAATAATCGGAGTATGACTGTTTGAACTCATATTTTATCTAGGCACTTGATAATTTTGCAAACCCGCACCGTGGGGCTTATTTCAACCCATACAAAGATTTTTGGAGTCGACATACTTGCTCCGGACCCGACATATGGAATTCCAGTGGTAATCTCATATAAACTTCTTCCGCCAGTTTACTGTGCAAGAAGGCATTATGAACATCCATCTGATGCAACTCCCAAAATCGAGCGGTCGCTACCGCTAAGAAGGTCCGTACGGTCACTACCTTCGCAACTGGGGTAAACATTTCATTATAGTCAATACCTTCCTCCTGCTTATTTTCTAAGATGACTAATCGAGTTTTATATCGTTCAATTGTGTCGTCCGAGTTGTATTTTATCTTGTACACCCATCTACATCCGAGTGTTTTTTTATCCGGCGGTAATGGTTTCAATGTCCGTGTTCCATTGTCCTCTAATGCTTGGATTTCTTATTGCATGACTTTTCTTCACTATTTCTTTTTATGGCCTCCGAGAAGAATTTTGATTCAATTCTTGTGGTAGTTGCTACAATAAAGCATTTGTTTTGCATGAAAAAATTATTAGAGGATATATAGTGAGCTAAAGGATAAGGCGCACCTGAGGGTTGCTGAGGATCGGGTGAACTCGTTGATGATCTTTCTTTTCGGAATATTTCAGTAACGTAGTCATGTAATCGAACCGAGTCATATTTATGATATTTATCTCAACCTAATTGTTCCTCCGGTGGCTTTTCATTAGCCCAAGTAGCTTCTGTCTGTACTTCTTCCATGTTTTCATTATTCAAACTAGCATCTGCCAGGTTTAATTTTTGCTGATCCATAGGTTCGGTATCTGCTGACCGAATTTCTTCTATTTGAGCTTCGTTTGCACTTACATTATATGTCTGTTCTTCTTCGAAAACGTGTTGATTCCTTTCTTTCTTTGTTTCGTCCTGGATCACTTCTATGTTGTCGACCAAATTACTTGTTCCTATGGCAAAAGAAAACTTAGTCTCATAGAAGTCCAAATCTCTTGAGACTAAATATTCATCATTTTCTAAATCATACAATCTCCAACCTTTCTGTCCACATGAATATCCCAAGAAGACACACATACGACTCATACTCTCAAACTTGTCTCTCGTTCTCCCCCTTTTTGTGTGCATAACATAGTGACACTAGCACCCTTAAGTGATCATAATGAGGCGCCTCCCTGTATAAAACTTCATATGGGGTTTTTCCATTCAAAATAGAAGATGGTGTTCTATTGATCAAGTATCCCGCAGTCAAAACACATTCTCCTCAGAATCTGATCGGAAGATGACCCTGAAATCTTAATGCTCGCGCCACATTAAGAATGTGATGGTGTTTTCTTTCAATTCTGTCATTCTGCTGCGGTGATCCCGTGTAAGAAGTTTGGAAAAGAATTCCATGTTCGAAGAAGTAAGTCTTCATACATGTGAACTTAGTTCTGTTATCACTTCTAACAATTTTCACATTCTTACCAAACTGCCTATCCACCAGTGCAAAGAAAATTTCAAGGTTTGGGACACTTCTTTCTTATCAACTAAAAGAAAAATTCATAAGGCTCGCGACCGATCATCCACAACAGTCAACAAAATATGAAGCACTGCAAGAAGAATGTGTTCTATACGGCCCCTATAAATCACAATGAATCATATAAAAAATATCGAAAACTATATTATCACTTGAAGAAAAAATACTTCTTGTTTGTTTTGCCATTTGGCATACATCACATTCTTTATCTAAACTAACACTACTTTCTTTTAAACCTAATGTCATAATAGACTTTTTCACTTGTGTAGAAAAATG
This sequence comes from Anisodus tanguticus, assembly GCA_034509755.1. Taxonomy (NCBI): domain Eukaryota; kingdom Viridiplantae; phylum Streptophyta; class Magnoliopsida; order Solanales; family Solanaceae; genus Anisodus; species Anisodus tanguticus. The sequence goes on along the minus strand of CM067553.1, from coordinate 7,601,558 downwards.
ACCTAACCGTTTGTGCCAAAGATCGAACCAATCAAATGCCTCCGCCTTCATAGCTCATATTCGCGGCACATTCCGGAAATAGTAAAGTCTAACTCATCGCTCACCATTCCAAGTAGCTTCCTCATGGTGGGGTCCTATACAACACACATAATTTTGTTAAAATTTACATCACAATCTAAATGATCAACAAGTTATGATACATAAATTAAATTACAAGTTAAATACGGAACGTAAGTACATCCTTTAACCAAATTCTATTATTTAGTCTGTTCGTTCCTTCTCTCGTAGCCATCGAGCTACTTCCATCCGGAAGCCCAACCAGACATTCAGAAATGTCCCACTAATTGCTCAGTTTCTCCGGATTACCTGTCATGTGATTGGTAGTTCCGGAGTCAATAATTCAGGATGCGTTTTCAGTCTTACTATCCATCTTGCTATTCGGATTTATTCTTTGTGAATTCAACACGTGAATCACCATTTTTCGGATCTCCTCGCTCAGATTGTGAGGTCCTATCCGCATGTATTCATCAATTCTATCTCAACATGTGTATCATTGACAACAACGACATTAGCCTGGTATTTGCCTCTTCCGCGATCGGATCCGTACCTTTATTCTGTGTTTGTTGTTGTCTTTGTCCTCTTCCTCCGAAATTTTCGTCTCCTTTTTTATTTCCTGGCCACCATTCCGGATACCCAATAAGTTGAAAATATCCTTCCACACTGTATCCGGATCTCTTGCAATGTGTGTAGAATGCACCATCGTTCTTCCCTTTACCTTAGTCACGGTAAGGATTTCTCCCTTGTACGACAAATGCCATGGTTTCACTCCGTTCTTCCATTTTTTGTGTGAGTCCTCTGGCACACTCTTCTTGCACTAGCTTCGAATAGACTTTGTTTAATGATGACAACGGTTCTTGTGCGAGTATGTTTGATCTCACCATTTCATATATTACCTCATCCAATTCCATGAGGAAAAGATGCACTTTTTCCTCTTCTCTTTTGGTTTTCAAGATTATCCCCAGATTGCACGTACACTTTCCGCACTTGCAAGTCAGAATCTGTTCGTAGTTTGTCAATTCTTCCCACAACTTAGTTAGTTTTCCATAGTAATCCACTATGGTCCTTCCCTTCTGCTTGCTCTCCGCAAGTTCTGCCTTTAGTTGTTGCATCCGAGGGTCTTTGATAACAGCGAACCGCTCCCAGATGCTCGTCCATAATTCTTCTGCTTCCTTTTTATGCGAAATTATTGAGCGAAGCGTTGGTTCGATGGTGTTGTAATTCCACGACATCAACAAAGAGTTTACAGTCCATCAATTTTCTAAGTCCGATGACTTTTCATCCGGATTCTTGATCGTACCATCAACGAAGCTGAATTTCTTCCTTGCTCTTAGGGCCGTCCTCATGGATCTAGCCCATTCTTCGTAGTTCTCTCCCTTTAATTGGACTTGTGTCACCACAATTCTGGGATTATCGTTTGACGTAATGTCCTAAGGGGAGATTGTCTTTCTTTGGATTATTGTTTTCTTCATCGATGATTCCTTTATTTTATCACCGGTTTCTCCGTCACCCGCCATTATTTAGATTTTTGTATTCTTTTAACGAGTCTCTGATACGATATTAAATCAAGAGGAGACGGAAATTTAGAGAGAAGAAGAACAATGGGTGAATTATTTCTTGAGTTTTATTCATCACAATGACCTTCTTATATAAAGGTAAGTTCTTCCTTTTCCTAGTCTAACAAGGAAACCCTGTTCTAATAAAACTACCATAATTACAATTCACCGAAATAAACTATTAGAATTAGAATAGGATTCTACCACAAACCTATTAAGCTTAGACTAGGTTTTTCTATCCGGGTTCGGACACAATCCGTCAATAAAGAGCATTTATATCTAGAAAAACACTATGTGGGTGGAGTGGGGAATGGGGGTTCTGTGGTGGGGGAGAGGGTAAAGGGGGTGGGGATTTGGGGCATTGTGGGGGGAGGGGGGTAAGGAAGAGACAATGAACTTGGAGTGTCATTTATTGAACTTGTTTTTTCTACTTCTATTAGAAAAGTTATTTTCCTCATTTGTAAGGAACTTGTTTTCCTAGAAAAAAAGTTTTCCAAAATATTTGAACAACCAAACATGAAAAAATTAGAAAATATTTTTCGAAAAACATTTTCCTCCATACCAAACACACTCTATGCTTGAACATATTTTAGTGAAGTACCATAATTGGTAGCCGAAATAGTTTGTAATTGTCGTCGATGTATACTTAATATATAACAGAGGTATAATACGTATATAATTAATACACATACTATTTATATATTCTATACATTATATACTGGCTAAAATTTATAAAAAAAAAAGTTAAGATCAAGATTTTCTTAAAACTCTATTAATAGAACATATCACTTGTCACTATTTTTTTTCACTTGATGCTGATTATTTTCTTCCTATTACTCAACTTATTGATATGGGCCTAGCGGGTGGGCCGGAACAGAGCAGCTCACTCGCTCTTGTTAGTTGACAATCTACATTTACTTTTACTCGATCTTGTTATTTTATTGGGCTGGATCAGTCAACGATTTTAATAGTAATATTGCTTAGTTTTTTTTTTAAATTCCTTTTCATAGAACTGACATTGATTTTTATCAATAAACAGGCAAAAATAAATAAATATAAAGGGTATACCCACAAATCTCTGTATTAAAAAAAATGATGATAACAATTAAACTTAGCTGCATGTTAATGTAATTGAAACGACCTCATTTTAACAGCTACTTCAGATCGTATATAAATTTCCAGCCAATTATATACACAGATAAATAAAATCAACAGTAATTACAATAGAAAAGAGCGATGAAAGAGCCGAAGACAGAAAATTACACGTTGACTAATATTAACTTGACTAGTTTATTTGTACGCACTTTGCGTGTGACCAAAGTGCATACCTTATTTGACAATAAAATAAAAAAGAAATTAGACTTACTACGAATTTCATCTTTAATAAGTTGCTAAATGTCTCGTAACTAACAATCTTTTTTATAATTCATTAGTAATCTGTCGGTAGCTTTACAACTGGATATTTTGATGTCTCATTTTTCTTCTGCTACTTTTCTTTTGAGCCGAAAGCCTATCGAAAATAGTCTCTCTATCCCATAAAGGCCGAGATAAGGTCTGTGTACATCCTACTCTACCCAAACCCACCTCGTTGGATTATGGTATGTTGTTGTTGTTGTTATTGTATTAGTAATCTGTCGGTAAATAAGATTAGCAATGAATTCTACTGTTTAACTTTCCGTCGCTAATTCAATATTTATTTAGTAGTGAAATAACTTAATCTATAAATAATATTGATAGGTATCATTTATTTGATAAGTGTAACAAAAAAATGAAAATCCATTTAGAATATGTTTTCTTCTACTATTTCCTTCGTGCTATTTAAAATTTTCATTTTACCAATTTAATTTTTAATATTATACTATAATCAATTTTGTTTTATTTCTAATTTCCTTCACCAGTAATATTTTTCTTATTTAACAAATTTATATACTTAAGAGTTCTGTTAGTTTAAAAATAAATTTACTAACGTGTAGAATTTGAAAAAGAATAAAATTTGATTCTTTTGCTGATTAGTTATTCAAATTTTAATTATTTGTTCGCAACATCAGGAAATAATTTACCTTTTTATTGATATTAGTTTTACAATTCCATACAAATTCATATTAGAAAGAAGATCCAAGCGTTAAAATTTGGTCCAGCCATGTAATTGTCTTTTTAAACAAATAATTAGTCAAATCTAGCCTTTTATTTCCGAGAAAACTTCTTTATTTGTTTCATAAAAATTAAGTTTTGTTTCTAAATCTAAGTTTTTCAAATTTTAAACAAAGTTTTCAATCCAAAAGAAGCAAAACTGGAATATATATCCCTTAAGCGTTTAAACAATTCATCTCAAAATTTATACTAAGATTATGATTAAAATAATTCAAATCATAACATTATTCACATAACGCATAAACATTAGAAGGAAAAAAGAAAATAAAATGCTACTCTATATACAAAACCTATTGTATTTTAGTGAAGAAGAGTATAGGGACGGGCCAATTATCTACCACTTCTCTCGAGGATTTCACAATAAAAACTACTGTTAATGTAACCAAGAGTAAAGTCTGAAAAGTAGCAAATGTAAAAATCAACTCAAATTTGTATCACTTGACCCCTTATTTTCGTGTCATAATTTTTTTTTGGAGACTTTCACTATTCTTTAAAAAAAAAAGAATAATCAATATAAAAGAAAACCATCATAAAATTATGTCCTCAATTCTTCGTTTTTGCGTAATCTGCTAAAAATATAAAAATACTACAACAATCTCAATTTTATATGACGTCTCAACTCCTAGTAAAGAGACAAACTCTTTTTTGAAACAATAAATTCAAACTCTTTGTTCCTTATCTCACCGATCAATAGGGTCTTTCAGAGAATTAGATATATGTTCACCATAAATCTAAGGCCAAACGTAACTTATGTTTAGCAAACTTCTTTTAGGTTTACGAAAATAGAGGAAAAGATTTCACGTTATAGGGATTTCAAATTCTTACCTTATATAAATGAACGATTTTAAAGAATTTAATACACAAAATCTAGTAGGTTTTGAAGTCCTAAATATTAGAAAAATAATCAAATGGTTACTCTTATTATTAGTAAAATAGTAAATACCAATTTTGTATATTGTTGTGTCTTTTAATGACTGACAAAGAGTTTCATATAAATTCATATTAGAAAAATATTACTTAGAATTATATCCAACATAAACTATATTTTGAATTTATCTTTTAAAGGGGCACACAGACCAAACCGCTCGACATATTCAACAACTACGGAGCTATACGATGACAATCCAAAAACACAATTTAAGTCAAATGCACCATAATTTAAACATGATGAAATAAGTAAAAGTGATACTCATTCGAAAGCATACCAATTACAAATACTCCAACATTACAGATCAAAGTTCAGAAAAAAGAACCAACGAAACAAAATCAGCTCAAAAAGAACTGAAAACTAATACGCAATAGAAGCAAATTCACCACGCTGGCTCCTTCATATAGTGGATATAGGCTGCTCAAAGAGTTTGTGTTCGTACGGAATTGTTATAGTTTTGAACTTCAATAATATATAGGACCTAAAGTTGGAATCTGATTAGGATTAGGAGCCGAAATTAGGCCAAGATTTTAAAACAACTTTATCCAACGTAGAAATATATTAAAACAAACAATCAAAGCACAAAAAACTAATACTATAAGAACGTAATTCAATCCTATTCAGATAGAGAATACTATCATCAGCAATTCACTACTTTCAAATTTAGAGTCCTTCCCCGAAAAGATAACTAAAAAAATAGTTGATTTGAAAATTTACCTGATCCCAAGAACTACTTCTGCCACCTCTCGTGATCGAAAGCACACAAATATAATTCTTAACTTGAGGTGCTATCTTGAATAGAAGTTTGCGATGTAATTATCTGTTAAATATCACGGTATATACCCGTGATATACACTTTCCATATAAAGTGTATATCATGGGTTATTGGACGAATTTAGGACAATATTTAGTGTGAATATTTGTATTGTACACTTACCTTAATTATAGGAGTCTTGTACTAATAGAATAAGGTTTTGGTTTTAGAATAGGAATATGTTTTCTATTATGGTAAATTATAAATTGTATATATACTCTTTCATTAATGAAAATAATGAAGGGATTATTTCTTTCATGGTATCAGAAGTCTAGGTTAAATTTTCCTCTCCCAAAATCCGAAGCTTTTCGTGCTCCATACCCGGTTTCCGAAACCCCACCTCGGGTTCCGTGCCCACTTTCTTCCTCAAATTTTCTTCCCCAATCTCTTCATCACGTTGTTCGTTGCTATCATAGCTAAGAACATGTTTCACCCTACCCTTACAGTTTCTAACATCAAGAATCATATCCCTCTTATTCTTGAAATAGAAAACGTCAAATATGCGACGTGGGCCGAACTCTTCAAAATTAACGCACGTTCACATCAAGTCATCCATCACATAATCCCCGCGGCTCCTGAGGATACAGAGGTTCCTAAACGCGAGGATTATCCTAAGTTGTGGACGACTCTTGATGCCACAGTCCTTTAGTGGATTTACTTCATTATCTCTACCGACCTGTTGCAGACAATTATTGAGCCTGACGCTACAGCAATGGCTCCTTGGGATAGAGTGCGTGACATATTCCAAGATAATCGAAATTCCAGAGTTGTTACACTTGAGCAGGAATTTTCCCACGTCAACATGAAAAAATTACCGAACGTTTCAGCATATTGCAAAAGGTTGAAAGAATTGGCGGACCAACTCCGCAACGTTGGTGCGCATGTTAGAGACGATCGTATTGTTCTCTAGATGGGTGCTGGCCTCTCCGAGGCCTATAGTGGCTTTGGAACTCTCCTTCATCAAAGTACTCCTCTCCCGAAGTTCTATCAAGCACACTCCATGCTTACTTTGAAAGAAGTCAGCTTGGCTAAAAAAGCGGCTACGAGTGCTAGTCCCGTGGTCATGATGACGTCCTCCACGAATTCTCCGGGGTTTATTGATAATTCGGGCCAAAACCGGGCTCACGGTAATGACAAGAATACTCAGAAAAATAATGGCAAAAACCGCGGGGGCAAACACAGCGGTTCTGGTGGACAACATACCGGCAGTGGGCCCCGTCCAGTCAGTAGTGGGCCACCGCCCCATTGGTCCCAGCCGTGGTCCCCACGGCAGTAGAGCTGGGGTAGTGGACCGTGGCCCAACAACCTTTATTTTCCCGGTCCTTCATCCAGCGGGCAATGGGCTGGACAGTCGCAGTTCAAGCCTAACTTTCAAGCCCCTCATTCCAGATTCAGCGCTGGGCTGAGACAGCAGGGTGGACTGCTTGGGCCTCGACCCACACAGGCATTCTCAGCAGTGGGCCCCACACCCACTCAAACTGACATTGAAGCCGTGATGCATACACTTGGATTAACTCAACCGGACCTGAATTGGTACATGGACACCGGCGCCACTACCCATATGACATACGATCAAGGTACTCTCTCGTCTTATACCAATTTGAGCAACCCTCGTGGTATAATTGTTGGTAATGGTAATTCTATTCCGATTCGTGGTTATGGTCATAAAACTTTGTCTCCCCCCCCCCCATCCACCCCTTATCTTGAAAAATACCCTTCATGCCTCAAAATTGATTAAAAAATTGGTGTTTGTCGGTAAATTCACCACTGATAATTTCGTGTATGTTGAATTTGATCCGTTTGGGTTTTCTATGAAGGATTTCAAGACAAGGATTCCTCTCACGAGGTGTGATAGTAGGGGATATCTTTATCCTATCACGCAAAGTTTCGGTCTCTCAAGTCAAGCCTTGCCATCCACTTTTACAGCCCTTGCTTCTTCCTTGTGGCATGCTCGTCTAGGTCATCCGGAGTCATCAATTTTGTCTTCCTTAGATAAAAATAATTTTATTTCTTGTAAGGGTAAGTGTAGTACTCCGAATTGTCAATCTTGTTCTTTAGGAAAAATCGTTAAGTTTATGGACATGCCATTCGATATTATTCATAGCGATTTATGGACATGTCATGTTCTCAGTTCTTTGGGTCATCGGTATTATGTTATATTTTTGGATGATTATTCTAATTTTTATGGACTTTTCCGATAGCGAAAAAATCTCAAGTGTTTTCCACTTTCCTATAATTTAGAGCATTTATTAAAACTCAATTCGAACGAGAAATAAAAAAATATTCAATGTGATGATGGCAAAGAATATGATAATTGGGTATTTCGGGAATTTTGTGCAAATAATGGGATCAATTTTTATTTTTCTTGTCATCATACATCTTCACAAAATGGGAAAGCCGAACGCAAAATTCGTACCATTAATAACATTGTCCGAACTTTATTGATTCATGCTTACATACCCCCGTCCTTTTGACATCATGCTCTACAAATGACTACATATCTTCTTAACATTTTTCCTTCCAAAGGTTTGACATATTCGTCCCCTCTTCAAATTTTATATAATAAGACTCCTTTGTATTCCCATCTTAGGGTCTTTGGGTGCTTGTGTTATCCACTCTTTCCGTCCACCATAATTAACAAACTTCAGACCCGGTCTACCCCTTGTGTGTTTTTGGGTTTTCCGTCAAATCACCGTGGTTACAAATGTTCTGATTTATCATCTAATAAAATCATAATTAGTCGCCATGTAATTTTTGATGAATCCCAATTTCCGTTTGCTAAGGTTGGTATTCATGTGCCTAGTTCGTATAATTTTTTGAATGATGATATATCCCCGTTTATTATTCACCATTTTTCAGATGTGTCCCACACCCCAAATTCACTAGCGGGCCCACTGCTCTCTGGCTCCACTACATCACCGATACCCACTGCTCCCGGTTTCGCCACTGGGCCAGTTTAAGCAACCGGCCGTCCAGCCCCATATCTTGGAAACCGGGTCCGGATTTCGGCTACGCACCGCCACTTTTCACAGTTCTAGGCCAGCAGGCCCACTGCCTGCTGGCCAGCCCGTCCCGTGTCTCAAAAATTCCCAAAATTCACCCAATTCTCCCCCAAGTCATAGACCAGTCACTCGAAGTCAACGGGGTATTTTTAAACCAAAAAGGTATTTTAATTTAAATTCTAATGTTCTTAAATCACCGCTACCACGTAATCCTGTGTCTGCTTTAAATGACCCGAATTGGAAAATTGCCATGACCGACGAATATAATGATCTTATGGATAATAAGACATGGGAGTTGGTGCCACGTCTGTCTGGTGTTAATATTATTAGGTCTATGTGGATTTTTGCTCATAATGTCAATTATGACGGTTCTTTTGCGAGGCATAAGACACGTATGATGGTAAGACTCAGCAGGTTGGGGTGGATTGTGGTGAGACATTTAGTCCGGTGGTCAAGCCGGCTACCTTTCGCACTGTGCTCAACTTGACTCTTTCGAAAGCATGGCCCATTCATCAGTTAGATGTGAATAATGCTTTTCTTACATGGTGATCTCAATGAGACAGTCTATATGCATTAGCCCTTGGGGTTTAGGGACCCCAGATATCCTCATCATGTCTGTTTGTTGAAGAAGTCCTTGTATGGGCTTAAGCAGTCCCCACGGGCTTGGTATAAGAGGTTTGCAGACTATGTTTCGACTATTGGGTTCTCTCATAGCAAGTCTGATAATTCATTGTTCATCTATTGTCGTGGTTCCTCCTTGGCGTATATACTTTTATATGTAGATGATATTATATTGACTGCCTCTTCTGATGCATTACGCCAGTCTATCATGACAATGCTCAGTTCTGAGTTTGCTATGAAAGACTTGGGGCCCTTGAGTTACTTTTTGGGGATTGCCGTCACTCGTCATGCAAGTGGGTTGTTCTTATCTCAGAGGAAGTATGCAGCTGAGATCATTGAAAGGGCTGGGATGTCATCCTGTAAGTCCACTTCCACTCCGGATGATACTAAACCCAAGTTGGGTGCTACGGCTGGCTCACCGTATGAGGATCTGACCCGCTATCGTAGTCTTGCAGGGGCCCTTCAGTATCTTACCTTCACGAGACCTGATACTACGTATACAGTACAACAAGTGTGTTTATTTATGCATGATCTTAGGGTTGAGCACATGAATGCACTCAAACGCATTCTTCGATACATCCAGGGGACACTTGACTATGACTTGCATTTGTATCCTTCATCAACATCTATACTTGTCTCGTATACAGATGCTAATTGGGGTGGTTGTCCAGACACCAGACGGTCTACGTCTAGCTATTGTGTGTTTCTTGGTAATAACTTAGTCTTCTGGTCTGCAAAACGTCAGTCGATTTTATCACGCTCTAGTGCAGAGACCGAGTATCGAGGGGTAGCCAATGTGGTCTCTGAATCGTGTTGGTTCCAGAATCTTCTTTTAGAGTTGCATTGTCCTATTCAAAAAGCTACATTGATTTATTGTGATAATGTTAGTGCCATTTACCTTTCTGGTAATCCGGTTCAGCACCAGCGCGCTAAACATATCGAGATGGACATTCACTTTGTTCGAGAAAAGGTAGTGCGTGGACAAGTACGCGTCTGTCATGTCCCTTCCAGGTATCAAATTGCAGACATCTTTACAAAGAGTCTTTCCTAAGTCATTTTTGAAGATTTTAGGGACAGTCTCAGCGTATGAAGACCGCCCGCTATGACTGCGGGTGTGTGTTAAATATCACGGTATATACCCGTGATATACACTTTCCATACAAAGTGTATATCACGGGTTATTGGACAAATTTAGGACAATATTTAGTGTGAATATTTGTATTGTACACTTACCTTAATTATTGGAGTCTTGTAGTACTAGAATAGAGTTTTGAGTTTAGAATAGGAATATGTTTTCTATTATGGTAAATTGTAAATTGTATATTATATATATACTCTTTCATTAATGAAAATAATGAAGGGATTATTTCTTTCCCTATCAAGTACCTTAATTATAATTAGCACTAAAGTGTCCGCTCCAATAATAGTGTCCATACCTAAAACAGATGCCTAAAAAATATTATGAAGAGGCTTCGTAAGTATACAAAAAAAGGGAGAAATTTAATATGCAATAACCACACAATTTATTTTCATATACTAATCATCAAAACTCTATATCTTAAACTATCTGAAGTGTTTAGTTTTGTGATTACGTAGGAGAATCTGACTTTTTGTTATCTTATAATCTCAAACATGCTTGAGATTGTGATGTGCTCCATGGAGTGTCCAATTCACTGTATAATCTTTTTTATCACAATTTTTTTCACCTGTAAAAGAAGCCAAAAGATATTGTTACATGACAAGAATTGAATAGTCACAATAATTTGACTTCACGTACAAAGAAAACCACAAACAATTGAAACTTAAAACTCTAAAATTTGTTGCACAAAAAAAAAATATACAAGAAAATCTATAGAAAATTGAACATGGAAACAATATGTAAAGTACTTAAAAACCGCAGACGTTGGCAAGGACACCAAAAATAAACGTTGGTCTTTTTACTTTTTTAAAAAATAAAATATTTGCCAAAACAAAAAAGGACTCCAAAAATAAAGGTGGATTTTTTTTACTTTTTCAAAAAAATATACCAAAAAATAACGGTTGGGTTTCTTACTTTTCCAACAATATATATTATTAGTGTTTATTTATAATTACACATATATTTAATGAGGAAAATAGTAAATTATAATTTTTCTATTGTAATGTCTTTTAACAAAGGACAAAACGTTCAATAAACATTTCTAAGATTTTTCGTGTTTTTAATATAATATAGATTATTTCGGTTTAATGGGCTAAAATATATAATTCATGGACATAATTTGGGCTGCTTATTTATTTGTTGGACCTGGATTTCTTCATGTATTGATGTGGGATAATATTAGTGTATCATGTTTACGATCTAATAAAGCCTTTTATGAGAAGGACCATTGGGTCAACTGTCAAGGAAGGAAGACATAGCCGAATCCATATTTTTGGTATACTCACAACACAACCACATTGATAGTTAAGACAACTTAATAGGTACACGCCTTATCTTCTCATTACAATGTTCTTGATCTATGCATTATTCTTACGTTTATTACAACTAACTTACACTCTCAACAGGTAGCTTAACTACACCAAGTCTAGTACGATCCCTTATAATTAACTTTGTTCATATATAACCTGCACTACCAATTGAAAAGTTAGTAAATATTAAAAATCAGTGTAGAGAATTAATTAAAAAGCGCAACTTGATTGACTTTTGCTGCTCTGTTTGGACTAGTGTTCTTTAAAAAAATGAGAACATAATTATTGATAACCATTTCTTAGGTCATCAATAAGACTATTAGAAACATATGTTTTTTCCACCGATATTCGATGGAAAATTTATACTATAAAATATGATTTTCTCATTTCATACCCATAGAACCAGTTCACTGGGAAAACGCATGATGGAAAACAGATTTCTACTGAAACGCCGAAAACTCTCTAAATTTTTCGTATGAAAACACTACTATTTAGGTTTTCTCCATCGACATTCAATAAAAAATAACCACGGAATATTTTTCAGTGAAAAAAGTGGGATAATAGAGATTTTTTAGTAGCGTAATCTGCCATCAGTATAGCACAACATGTTCAATCTAATCTTAGATACAGCGGATATATTTAGGGACACTGTTGGTATTTGACAGACAGCCGACCATCTATGATTTTTAATTAGTAAAACAGACAATTATGATCTTATGAAGATATTTAAAACAAAAGTCATCTTATTACACATGCGATTGTTGTCGTCTTATGTAAAACAAGGTTTAATATTCCGTGATCAGTTTTACTACTACATTATATTCTACCTCGTTTTTGATATTACTCCCCTATAGTTTATAAAGATTGTCAAATGTGTAACAATAATTATAGGTCAATCCCACAATTATCTTCAATCACTACTAATTAAGTGTTGGAAATTTGCCTTTGGTTAGAAGGTTGCGTTCACCCATATTTAATGACTTAAACACTAGGGTTCCGCATGTTGGAGGCTTTGTCTCTTCACACGTGCATAATCTACTAAGTGAATATATGATCGTAGGGCTAAAGATCGTCAAATTTCGTTAAGAAATGAAAGAGATATTGGTCCACGAAGTAAGGTGTTTGAAGCATGAAAATATGGTGTGGGACAAATCTACCACATCGGTGGAAAAATGAATAATTGTTCTCTTTATAAGCATAAAAAATGGATATGTTTGGGACCGCAAGGGATAACCCATGTGTTTGAAGGAGGGAGGACCTAGGTGTGCTTGGGTTCGATGTTAGCCCCACACGCGCGCCGCCCGCCCCCCCGTTTTGTCCGGGCTCGGGTCGTGGGTCTCGGGACATAGGCTATGAATACACGTCTTAAAGGACCTCTTAATCACCTCTCCTCCTCCTAAACACTATATATTGCCTGAAACAAAAATCAACGGTTTTCCCCTCATTTGCCTTTACAAGTACACATCTTAATCACCTCTCCTCCTTCCTCCTAAACACTATATATTGCCTGAAACAAAAATCAACATTTTCCCCTCATCTGCCTTTACAAGTACCACTTGACAATCTTTTCCTTCAAATGAAACTTATGCTTTTTGGGGCATAAGTTTTTTACAGGATTCGACGCAATTTGTGTCTGGCCCTTTAAAGAATTTATACTCCGGAAGGCATAAGTTCCATTTTAGAGAAAAAAATTAAAGACCAATACAAAATAGGGAGAAAGTGCAAATGACCTTTAATTTTTACTCTTCAAAATTTAAGTTATGTCTAACGGGGTATAAGTTCTTTAAGGGCGCAAGACATAATTTATAGGATATTATGATATAAAAATATAAAATTATGCCATTATTTGTCTTGAGGGAAAAAATTAAAGAATAGCACAATAGGGTCAAAAGTGCAAACGACCGGGTAGAGTATAATATAGTAGTAAAAATTGATCCACAGAATATTAAACCTTGTTTAACATAAAACGTCAATAATCCCATCATGTGTAATAAGATGGCTCTTAATTATTTATCTTCTAGAATGTGAAAATCTCTTCACAAGATAATTATTGCCTGTTTGACTAATTAAAAAACACAGATGGGCAGCTGTCTGTCAAATGCCAACAGTCTCCCATAGACCCCTAATAATATTAAAATAAATCTAATTAGATCAGATTGAATATTTTGTGCGAATGAAAAATTCTTTCTGATGACCAAAGATTTGTTTATAATTTCTTACGTTTGATATCACGTTTTTGTAACACACTTGTCCAAACAAAGCTACAAAAGTCTACCAATTTGTCACTTTTTAATCGTCTTTTGATCAACTACACTGATTTTTATATTAACTGACTTTTCAATATATAATACCTCAGAGAACATGTAGCCTATTATGCCCCTAGTGATTGTAGTGGGCCGTCCTCTATACATTGATAAAAGTTTCAACGGATCACACATTTTTTTTTCCTCAACCCCATGGGAGCCTTGGAGCCTTGGAGTAACTGGTAAAGTTGATATTATGTGATCAGGAGGTCATGTGTTCAAACCGTGAAAACATTCTCTTGCAGAAATGTGAGGTAAGACTGCGTACAATAGACTCTTGTAGTTCGGCCCTTCTCCGGATCCCGCGCATAGCGGGAGCTTAGTGCACCGGGCTGCCCTTTCTCTACCCGATATCCAGTATGCGCATTGGAGCCTCGAACTCGAGACAATACTTACTACTCCATCACAATCCTTATTGGCGATCTTACAAGACCTATCTATATCAAGATACGTTTTGGGAGTCCATCTATTAAAATGTTTACTTAATAGAGTTAGAATTACTTGCAACTCAAAGAAGTTGGGTCGAGGATAGTAGACGGGTTGCATGTGATTTTGTTCCAAGGCTTTGTTAAATTTTCAAACATTAGGGTTATGACATTTCCAAACATCTTAGGGTTTGATTTCTGGGATCAATAAAGAAAGCGTTTGTTACTTATGGACCTCAATACAGTGAGAATATGAATTAGTTGGGTCATACGGATACTATATGGTGAAATAGGAAAAAAAAAAGGTACATGACATTTCTACATGTAGAACTCCAGTAGATGCTAAAATAATAATAATTAAAGCTACTACTAAGGTTTGACAAATGAGTGATTTGGGCTGATTTGGATGGGTTAAATAAGTTTAATTGACAAATGAGTCATTATTCTTGCCCAAAATTTAATTGAGCTGAAATATGTTGGGTCAAGATGAATTAAACAGCACAATAAGTCATAACTTAATCCACCCAACTATTACTAAGTTCTAATTTGTTTGTTTGTTTAATTTTCTTGGTTAATTTTCAACAAAACTAATAAGACTTTTTTATTATAGCTACATATAAGAAATCAAATAATAAAAAAATATTTAAATATTATTGGTCAATTTGGGCTACATACATAGTCATATCAACCTAACTTTTAGATGAGCTGAATTAATAAATGAAGAATTTACTACTTGTATAATCTATACGTACGGAGTAAGAAAATAGTGAATCAAACCGGCTATTTGTATAAAATTCTCTTAATAATTGTGCGGGTCATATACCCTCTTAAACTTGAACGAATTGAACAAATCATATTTTAGGGGTTAATTTTATCACTCTGACTATTAGTAACATAAACAAACTATCCCAAGAACAACAGAATGGGAAAAATGATAAGGGATAGCCTCTGATAAACATTTGATATTGATGCAATTCGAAATGGTTCTACATAGGGAGTGCACACTCGTGGCTAATGAATCTGAGAATTAAACTTATTCTATCTTCAATCTGACCATTGTATATTTCTCATGTCTTTTATCTCAACTGCTCATATGCCTTTAATTTACACAAGTACCATTTTGTAAGAATAATTATGGGCAATCCCATAATTATCTCCAATCACCACTAATTAAGAATATTGTAATATTGTAATTAGGAGTGTAAATCAATTTGTCATCAATTAGTTAGGATGATTAGCATCTTATATTTTAGGTAACCCAGATTAGTACTACATTATAATAATATATATAATTACTAGGAATTAATCTTCCTACATGGTATAAGAGTCAAAGACCCTTTGCCCTAAACCCTATTCTTTCTTTCTCTTAACCGAATTCTTGTCTATTCCTATTGTTAATTTCCGGCCACCTTAGTTTTAGTTTTTCATACCCCCTAAACCTAAACAACCCCTAAAACCTAAAACTAAAACACTAACATAGCCGACATCTACCCCCACCTCGGCTAGCACATACTTCTCTTCCAAAAAACCCTAACCAAAATCTAGGATTCTTCCATCCACTTCTAACAAAACACCACCTACTCCCCTTATTCTTTTGATTTCGTGTGGAACCTATGGCCGAAAATCGAACTTTTCATCCCGCTCTTGCCGTTAATAACGTCAAGAACTTTATCTCCATAACACTTGAAATGGAGAAAGGGCAATATACCTCTTTGGCGGATTTATTCAAAATTCATTGCCGCGCCTATGTGGTGATCGACCATATCATACCTTCCGAGTCGTCATCGGACGCCATTTTGACGAACAAAAAGCTATGGTCCCGGTTGGATGCTATTGTCCTTCAATGGATTTATGACACTATATCCAACGATTTTTTACATACCATTTTGGAGCCGAATTCTACGGCTCAACAGGCGTGGGAACGTCTACAAAATATATTTCAGGATAACAAACTTTCTAGAGCCGTTTATCTTGAACACCAATTTACTAATGTTAAATTGGATGATTTTTCCAATATCTCCGCTTATTGTCAGGAATTGAAGATGCTTGCGGACCAACTATCCAACGTTGGTTCGCCCGTGACAAATCAAAGGTTGGTCCTTCAGTTGATAGCCGGATTGAATGAATAGTATGATGGGGTTGCTACGTTCATTCAACAAAGTACTCCATTGCCTCCTTTCTATGAGGCCCGTTCGAGGTTAATTCTCGAGGAAACACGAAAAGCAAAACAGGCATCTTCTGGAGTAGCCACCGCCGAAACTGCCCTCGTCTCCACCAACATATTTTCCACGGATTTGGAGCCCTAAAATTCTGGTTCGGGGGGGGGGGGGAATAGTAATTGTCATAATAATGGCCAAAAATAGGGTTCAAACCGTAACAATAACAAAAGGGAAAAATAATGGTGGAAAGGGATGAGGATGTGGCGGTGGCCAACCCGCCGGCGGCAGTGGACAGTCCGGGCAGTGGCGGTAATCAGTGGGGGCAGTACCCACCGTGGGCTGTCCCGCTATGCCCATACCCAACTTCTTTGTGGGCCAGACCTCCACCTTCAACTCGTCAACCCAGAATTATAGGGTCTCGTCCACAACATGTATTTGCGGCCCATGCACCATCTTCTGTCGGCTATCCGCCAACTGATATCGAACAAGCCATGAACAATATGAATCTAAGTGTTCCAGACGAGTGATAGTACATGGACACAGGGGCTACGTCACACATGACGGCATCTTAAGGTAATATCTCGTCTTATTTAAATATGAGCAATAATAAAAGTATTGTTGTCGGCAGTGGTCAGGAAATTTCAATTCGTGGTATTGGTCAGGTAACACTACTCTCTCCACACCCACCATTATACTTGAAAAATGTCATACATGCACCAAAATTAATTAAGAACTTGATATATGTTAGACGTTTTACAATTGACAACAATGTTTCTATGAATTTTGATCCGTTTGGCTTTTCTGTAAAGGATTTTCAGACGGGGATTCCACTCATGAGATGTAATAGCACGGGGGACTTGTATCACATCACCTCTATTTCCAACAAACGCATAACCAAACCATCAACCTTTGCTGCCATTTCTCCTATTGTATGGCACAATCGGGTGGGACACTAGGAGCACCAGTTTTTAATAATCTTAGGAAGAATAATCTGTTTTCTTGTAACCAAATTTTGGACTCTTCTGTTTGCCAATCTTTTGTGTTTGGTAAACATGTTAAGCTCCCTTTTGCGTCCTCTACTTCTCATTTAATATTTTTCATTGTAATTTGTGGACATCCTCTATTTTGAGTTCTACAGGTCATAAGTACTATATGCTAATTCTAGATGATTATTCAATTTTTTTTGGACTTTTCCCTTAGGACATAAATCACAAACCTACACCATTTTAAAATAATTTAGTGTTTTTATCAAAACTCAATTTGACAAATCCATTAAATGTTTTCAATGTGACAATGGGGGGGGGGGGGGGATTCATAAATACCCAATTTAACGATTTTTGTCACCAAAATGGGATGTCTTTGCGTGTTTCTTGTCTACATACATCACCACAAAAAGGGAAAGCCGACAGAAAAATTCTAACAATTAATAATATGATTCGCATCATCCTTGTGCATTCTTCCACACCACCAAATTTTTGGCACCATGCACTTCAAATGACAACATATCTTTTAAATATTCTTCCTAGTAAACTGCTCTCCAATGTGTCCCCTACACAAATGTTGTATTATCGTCTTTCGTCTTTTACACATTTGAGGGTGTTTGTGTATTATTTCCATCTACCTCCATTAACAAGTTGCAGGCTAGGTCAACTCCTTGTGTGTTTTTGGGATACCCACTAAATCATAGGGGATATAAATGTTATGATCTGGCAATTGGGAAAATTATTATTTCTCGTCATGTACTTTTTGATGAGTCTAAATTTCCGTTTTTCATGTGGCATCCTCACCTTCATATGATTTTTTGGACAACGGAATACATCCCATTTTACACCACTATCTCAATACTCAACCACCAGTTGGCCCGACACAACCGAATAACCAAATTACCCCGACCCCACTACTACACGGGACTGCACCAGTGGTCTCGGCCCAGTTGAGTTTCCGTGACAACCAGGCCTATGTGGGGGAGCCCACTGCTCCCTCACCCGTCAACCAAGACAACCCATTTCCCCGGCCCAATACCAAACTGGTAACCCACTACTACACACATTTGAACTTGGGCCATAATACCTCCACTCCACCCACTGCCATACCCGAGATCCCTACTACCCAATCGATGATGGTACAACCTCGGACTATTGAAACTCGTGTCATGCACGGGATTTTTCTGTCCAAACGTCAGTTTAACTTACTATCTTCGGTTCAACCATCACCTATACTAAAAAATCCCAAAACAACCTTATCATACCCGAATTGGAAAGCTGCCATGTTAGATGAAATTAATGCTCTTATTGAAAATAAGACGTGGGAATTAGTGCCCCGTCCATCTAATGTGAATATTATTAGGTCTATGTGGGTTTTTGTCATAAAAAGAATTCTGATGACTCATTTGCGAGATACAAAACTCATCTTGTTGGTGATGGCAGGTTGGAGTGAATTGTGGAGAAACTTTTAGTCCGGTGGTTAAACCAGCAACTATCAGGATGTTCTTAGCCTGACACTGTCAAAATCCTAGACCATTCATCAGTTGGATGTCAAAAATATTTTCTTGCATGGCCATCTGCAGGAGATAGTTTACATGCACCAGCTGTTGGGTTTCTGGGACTCTACACATCCAGATTATGTTTGTCTGCTGAAAAAATCCCTATATGGCTTGAAACAGGCTCCACGGGCTTGGTATAACAGGTTTGCAGGTTTTGTATCCACTCTTGGCTTCTCACACAGCAAGTTTGATCAATCATTATTCATTTATAAGAAGGGAAGTGACATGGTGTATATCCTCCTATATGTAGATGACATCATTCTCACTGCGTCATCTACCTCACTTTCCCGGTCTATTATGTCCCTTCTCACAACAGAATTTGTGATGAAGGATTAGGGTCATTTAAATTATTTTTTAGGCATTGATGTAACTCAATATGCAGGTGATCTGTTTCTAAGTCAAAAGAAATACGCCGAGGAGATCCTTGAAAAATCGATATGTCCTCCTGCAAGTTATTACACACACCCGTGGATACAAAAACTAAATTGAGTACCACTGCAGGGACTTCGTACAGTGATCCTACACACTACTGCATTCTCGCAAGGGCCTTGCAGTACCTCACTTTCACGAGGCCTGATATCTCCTATGACGTTCAGCAGGTGTGTTTACATATGCATGATCCCAAAGAGGAACATATGGGGGCTCTAAAAATGATTTTGAGGTACATCAAGAGTACTATTCAATTTGGACTGCATTTGTATAAATCCTCTATTTATACTCTCTCATCTTATACATATGCGGATTGGGGTGGCTGCCCGGACATACGACGTTCCACCTCGGGTTATTATGTGTTTTTGGGAGATAATCTGATTTCATGGTCATTCAAACGGCAGCCAACTTTGTCTCGGTCAAGCGCTGAGGCAGAATACATGGGGGGTGGCCAATGTGGTCGTTGAATCGTGTTGGCTCTGTAATCTTCTCTTAGAGCTCCATTGTCCGATTGAGAAGACAACAGTTGTTTATTGTGATAATGTGAGTGCGGTATACTTGTCCGGTAATCTTGTCCAACATCAACGCAAAAAACATATCAAAATGGATATCTTATTCGTCCGAGAAAAGGTTGCATGTGGCCAAGTCAGTGTTCTACATATACCGTCCCATTATCAGATTGCAGACATATTCACAAAAGGTTTTCCGCGCGTACTTTTTGATGATTTCAGGGACAGTCTCAGCATACGCAAACCTCCCGCTAAGACTGCGGGCGACTGTAAGAATAATTATGGGGCAATCCCATAATTATCTCCAATCACCACTAATTAAGAATATTGTAATATTGTAATTAGGAGTGTAAATCAATTTATCATCAATTAGTTAGGATGATTAACATATTATATTTTAGGTAATCTAGATTAGTACTACATTGTATATTGTATATATTTGCTATCATTAGAATGAAATAATCAAGAAATTAATCTTCCTACGCTATACAATAGATTATTGTCATGATGGGTCCATCCCAGGGTGAGTTTACAATTAGAATAGTCTAAAATTTTAAATGGTCTGATAATGATTAAATTCGAATGACTCAAATGGGCTGATTGTCCTATGTGACACATAATTAACTTTAAAAGTGTGGTCCTCTTGAGATAATAGTGTTAGAAAAGTAGGCAAGCATGACTTTTTCTCCAAAAAATAAGACGTGTATATATTTTTTATACAAGTTGTATTCTTAGTATAACCCATCTATCTTCAGATACACAAAATAAAAAATGAAGTTTGTCCAAGAACAAGTCTAAAAACTCGCAAAAACATGAATAAATTAAAGGTTGATTAGTGGTAAAGAAAACGCTAAATAAGTATTTATTAGGTTAGGCTTTTGGAGCGTGCGAAAATCTACGTATATGGACAACAAATTGGACGTGGAGGATGACGATAGGAGGCTGGTGATTATGATCATGAAGTTGATGATTATTGATTAATTAGTGACGGTTTTTTATGTTGACCAGATATGCATAGATGTCCCTAGAACAAGTAATTAATTATGATATATATTATGAGTTTTTCACTAGTATTTCTGTATTTTCTTCTGGTATATTTACAATCATTTTCAGCAGGTTCACAAGGAGGCAGAACTCAAATTGTATTAAACTTCCTACAGGATATAGGTTGATTTGCAAATTTTCTTAATAGTTTATGTGTGGAGAAGTCCTAATTCAAGTAATGAGCTTGACGTCCTAAGAACTTTTTTTCATTTGAGGATCAATCCAGCTCATTGATAATAGATAGCTTATAATTTGACCTGTTTTAAACTTTCTTTTGTAAATAACTGCAATAATATGTGACTCTATAAGTTGTTTATTACTTTGTAATTCAAATTATGTTGCTGGACCAGGATTGCTTATAGATTAATTGCGGAAACGCGACAGAATTTGCTTAGCTCCTAGATGTTTCTTTTACTTAGTCACTTCGTCACTTAGTGTTGTAACAATTCCCTAATTAGTTATCTTAAAATTACTGAAAATATAATTAAGAGTAACCATACAATTCAATGAAACTATATACTCCATCATTTAACCTCTTTTGTATGTTTTTGCTGTTATCTAATTTACTAGGCAAGTCCGATGAAAGTTTGGTGTTCGGTTGTTTTGAGTTGTATGCAAAAAGCGAATCTTTAGAAAGATCCATAGTGTATCATACTTGAGTTTATTGTACATGGCTTGCATTTTTGTTACGAACAAGGGTAAAGGAAGTTTGATTTAAGGATAGTTTTTGTGATTTGATAAATAGTTTTACGATGTACAAAGTCGACAAAGATCGAACTAGGCTAATAAGGCTACTGTTTTGTATATTTGGATTAGATATCTCTGATTCACTGGTCCGCTGAAACCAATTCACCATGAAGGTGGCTTTACTAAAAGAAAAAGAATTACTCTCTCCGTCTCAATTTTTGTGGCATAGTTAAAATTTCGAGAGTCAATCAAGTTTTTTTTTACGGTAGTTTCTTTATATGCCTTTTGAATATTTTAAGGTGTTAATTATTATGATTTATAGTAATTTATAGTTTTTAAATAAATAGTAAATTTTATTTAAAAAGACTTAAAATTTTTATGTCCGAATTCACGGTTAAAATTAAGTTTTTCTACAATATATGGCAGAACCTTGATTAATGGTTAGCTCTATGGTAAAACAGAAAAAATTAATAAAAGTAAAGAGCAAATTAAAAGATGATCAGTATTGATAACATTACAGGCAGTTTAGTTCTCTCCCTAAGAAAAGGAGCATTACGTAAGCTGGTTCCTCTTGCAGGCATCAACCCAAACATCAATATCTCATTCGATTTTCATTATGTCGATTAATGCTTAACTATTTCTACAATTTCATCTTAATTATAAGCTTTGAATTGAATTCCAGAAAATCATGTTACTTTGTCTAATAGTACCTATCACGTTTAATAATAGGACTAACAAATAACCCAATTCTAAAAAATACCATTCAAATCACTATCATTATTCAATAGCTACGGTACATGTTGAAGTTTACGTAGGAAACATATTTTTATTTACTTAATTATATTCTTAAGCTTTCTCACATATCGACCCGATTCGTTTTTCATGATCAATCATGTAACACTTCTTTTTGATAATGGACGGAATGAGATTCAATTTCAGGACCTTCATATTAAAGTGTATAACCATCTCATCTAAAAATTTAAGCTATTAAAAAAAATAAATTATTTGTTTAATTATATTATCAACACATACACACGTCTAAACTGATCATTCTTGGTTTAGCTAGTAAATTTATATAACAAAAAGTCAAACTTAAAGCAGTAGATCAAATAGAGTCTAAGCAATAGAAATGGAACTTTTATTTTCCACATATACCCGATTTAAAGAATATACATACGTACAAAAATACTGAATAGATAACATACATTATAACTAAAGAAAACATATATTCCTCGATCACTTTACAAATATTGGATTTAACAATATTACACTTAACTAATTAATTAATCCACACACCTATTAGCTATAGCTAATCATCATGTTAATTAAGACCCTTTTTAGCTTAACAAAGCTGTTGATGGATTTGTGAAGGAGCCATAAAAGTGAGGCTTCTGATCTCCAATTGAGAAAGAGATTTTGGTGGAATTGTCACCGGTTGCACTGTAAGTTCTCTCGCATGAAGCGCACATACTAAGGGTGGCTGCCGATAACTGTACACGAAAGGGTGCTGACATTTTCAGAGATTTCAGCTCTTGTAGTTCTTTGTTTAATCTTCTGTTCTCGTCTTTTAAGTCTTCGTAACATTTTCGAAGTATTTCGCAGTCTACTTCTGTTTGTTTCAGCTTTGTCCTGTGATCGATCAAAAAAAAGAAAGTTTTCTCATAATTAAGATTGAAAAGATACCAATATTTAGATGCGCAAACAGTACAAATATTTTTATGGAGAAATGAGAGTACTAATTTCAACAATTTTCATAAGAAAAAATAGAATATCAAGAAAAGGTGAAAAAGTTGGATAAAAAACTGGGTGATAACGCTAGCCCAGACACCTTGGTGCAGGAGTATCATGATCCGATACCGCTTCGCCATTTTTTTTTTATTATGAAATATATGTATAGAAACGCTATTCTTATTTATATGATACTTTTTCTTTTTTAATATTCAAACGGGGTATACTTAGATCAAAATTTTAAATTATATGTTTTATTATATTGATATGAAAAGAATCACATCTTATACTTTACTACTTTTTGAATATTTAAATTTTATTTTTTAAAATATTAAGTTGAACTAATCCAATTTAGCTTTAAAGATTAGTTAAGTTGACTATCGATGACCAAAAATATTACATAAATTGTCACAAAAAAAAGTATTTTTTTCGTAAAACAAATACAACTTGAAACTAATATGTAATGATAATGAAAAATCAATTTAATTGAAACAGGAAGAAAAATCATAAAACCAGCCTCTAAAATCCCAGATCCAAACGCATATACTAGTCCAGTTATGTTTGTGCAAAATTTTACGTACACTATTGGGCGGTGGAATTAATTACTAATAATTATAATTGTATTACCTGGCTCTTCGATTCTGAAACCACACTTCCACTTGTCGAGGACGTAAACTTAATCGTCTCGCTAAATCTCGCTTTTGCTTCTGAAAATTTGAGTTGAAAAAAAAGAAAGAATTCAACTTTAGAATATTTCAAACATTCATGAAAAGAAAAATAAAAAAAATAAAATAAAGGCAAAGTTAAAGATGAATTACAGAATTAAGAGTAGTATGCTCTTTGAAGCTATCTTC
Source organism: Anisodus tanguticus (assembly GCA_034509755.1). Lineage (NCBI taxonomy): Eukaryota > Viridiplantae > Streptophyta > Magnoliopsida > Solanales > Solanaceae > Anisodus > Anisodus tanguticus. Next base: position 7,577,301 of record CM067553.1, on the reverse strand, counting down.
TAAAACATCAGATTGTTCCTTAGTAAGTCTAAGTTTCTTCCTCGTACCATACTCATGAACATCTTCATCATCATCAACTAATAATTTTGGGGAAATTATTACAACTTTTTTGGTCTCCAAATTTTCTACTTCTTCTTCTTCTTCTTCAAGGCTAGCATCTCTTTCCCTTTTCACACTTGTGTTAGAAAATGAAGAAACCGATGAATTAACTCCTAATTTAGGGTTAATCATGTTACAATTTGTAAACTCTGATGAAGTTGATAAACAAAGAGTTAATTCTTGATCATCATCATTGGTTGATTTTCCCTTGTTGGTATTTTGATGAATATTTGCATCATCATGAGGAGTAGTAGATGATCCTAAGCTAAGACTCAGCCTTGTGTTGCATATCATTTTATTTTTTTAGGATTTGAGTGTAATGAAAATTTTACAAGGTAGTAATGTTAATATATAAGGAATGGTTTAGAGGTTTATAGAATGAAAAAGAAAGGTGAGTGTAGAAAAGCTGAATTAATTACTCCATCCATCCCTGTCATCATGAGACTTGGCATGAAGTTCAAAAAAGAAAGGAAGACTTTTGAAATGTGTGGTCCGAAATAAGTTTTTATATAAATGTGTGATTATAAATCATCTCATAAAGTTAAAATTGTTTCCAAATATTGAAAGATGACATTCTTTTTTAGAAAGAAAAAAAAAGGAAATAATGTCACAAGAATAAGAAATAATTAATTTCTAATTAAAGCAAGGGACACTAATCTAGAATTCTAGATTGAGCAAGGGACACTATAAACCGTTGTCTCTTTATAATCACTTTAATCCTCTCTCTCTCTTATCTTAGGTTGACCAAGATTAACACTCTATTCACACAAAAACACACAGTAGTAAATATTTTATGTATATAACCAATAAAGCATATTATATTAATTATATTATTGTGTACATGAATAGCTGACATACGTAAATGATACGTGGAATAATATTGGTAGTGGATGAAGCAAAGAACACGAGGGAAGGGAATGGTTTGCCACTTTTAAAATTTGTATATATTATATTCTTCTCTTTTTTTGTTTTTCCTCTAAAAAAGAAACATTAATTTATTTTAGTTTTACTCTCTTTGGGGTCCGATTTGAATATGGTTTACGCGTTGCAAACTTTAGACGTACACATTCGATTCTAATCTAAATTGTTATAGTAATATATTTCGTTAGAAGACAAGCTTTTGTGTTCAACTAATATATCTAATTGTTCAAGTCATTTAGCACTAACACTATACCATACACAATGATTACCTATAATAAGCACTTGCATTCAAAGTGTAATGAGTTTGGCATATCTATAGAGGCGCATTCATGATTTCAATTTTAGGAATTCTGAATTTTAAATTGACAAGTTTAAGTACTAATAACTGAATTAATGTATATATATTATCTATTTGAGCAAAGACTACTGCATTCGGCGGACGAATCGGAACTTCTCCGCCTTCGCCTCTGAATATCCAACCCACAAATAGATTATGAGGAGGTTCGATTTTATGTCTCACTCCCTAATGTTTTCTCCTTTTAGTTATTAATATACAAGATAGAAGTCGATATAAACCTCCGCCACCCCATGGCGACTTTAGTTGAAAACAGAACTCCTAATTAATTAGCTGGAGTAAAAATACAAAAAAGCACTAGTAGATTCTGTAAGATCGAGTTGTTAATAATTCTGCATGAAACCAAATAATGTGTTGCTTTTAATTGCAAAAGTATCAAGTAGTTATTTAACCATTCAAACTCACCTCTTATTATTACAGTTATATGGCAGTGGTTTTTGGATGTTAAGAGGTTGCTGTCATTCTTTATGCAGTCTCATTCCTATAAGTTAATTCATTTTATTAGCGAATATTCTTCGAATATTCACCGTATATTTTGTAATTATGATAGATGTATATTTAAGGTAACTTAGGATTCTTATTGTATTAGGAATCAACCATTTAAGGTAAGTTAGGATTAATAATCTCCCTTAGAGATTCCTTTCATTATTCACAATATATATAGTTGTACAAATGTTGATTCCTAATACAGTACGAATCCTAACTTACCTTAAATGGTTGATTCCTAATACAATAAGAATCCTAAGTTACCTTAAATATACATCTATCATAATTACAAAATATACGGTGAATATTCGGAGAATATTCGCTAATACATTTGATTATTGATAGATGAAAATAATTCACCTAACTAGAACTTCGCGAGTGAACGCAAAGAAGCAAACCAGATTAGACAAAAAGAATCCGAGTAAACAAAGCAAAAGCCCATCTGGCTAACTAGACCATCCTCTCTGGTCCATCCCTCCCCATACTCCTAATTAGGGGGTGGAAAGTGAATGAACTAAATTATTAGAGTACTGAAGAAATAAATTGTCATCGTGGGCTAAAAGGGCAGCCCGGTGCACTAAGCTCTCGCTATGCGTGGGGTCCGAGGAAGGGCCGGACTAGAAGGGTCTATTGTACGAAATCTTATCTCACATTTCTGCAGGAAGCTGTTTCCACGGCTATAAGCCTGTAAGCCTATAATTAGGCTTTAAGTTATGATCAGTAAGGTTTCAAGGTTAATAAATCATAATTATGTCTCACTTTTTCTCATTTATCAGAGACAAAAATTGGTTCCACAAAAATCTTTTTTAATCAAAAGATGAAAATGGGAAAGAAAGGAAAAGATAAATGTTGAGAAAGAAATTTCAAATGGTCCAGTTGAGATACTAAGCTAGTTTTTGTCTATCACTTGACATGTATAGTTGTCAAAAACTTGTATTGTCTTTTCCGGTGCTTTAATTTTTACAAGCAGTTTTCTAGCTGCAAACTGGAACAGAGGGTCGAGCTACTGCTCCCCTCAGCTTTGTAATTTCTGTTTTTGTTATTATAAAGGTAACACAACCATATGGTGGTAATTAAAAAAAAATAAAAAACTTCAAATTGATCATAAACATGGAAGAGATAATTAGTGAATGGATGATCTAATTTGCCGCGCGCGGGCATCATTTCTTGCTGTCTTAGATAATTAATATATTGATTTTATGAAACCTAAACATTCAATATACAAATTTTCAATTGCACAAGATTTCTGTGAAAAAGTTTTAATTCCTACAAAGAGTATATACAGTAAAACCTCAATAAATGAATATTCGATAAATTAATGGTCTCGATTAAATAATAATTTTTTCCAGTCCCGACTTGGGCTAATGGGATAAAATAATAACCTCGATAAATGCATAAGATAATAATTTAAAAAAAATTCCTTGTGGCCCACTGAAAATATAAAATAATAATTCATTAAATACGTATGAAAATTACATATATAATTCATAAAATAAAGCACATTCTAAACAATTTTTATTTCAAAATTTATGCTTTCCTAAAATATGTATCTATAGTCAATTGGTTCTTCTTTTCATGCGAACTGAACTCAATTTCATCTTTAACTTTTTGGATGGCATAAACTACATTCGGCACATAATGCTTTTCTCATCTCATCAGTCAGCGTGAACTTTTCAAATGAGTAGCCATGGAATAAAAGATATAATATATGAATTTTTCTATTTTGATATATGAATTTTTCTATTTTGGTATATGAAGTTAAAGTACATGTGTCTATTTATAAACTCTATATTGTGTACTTGAAACAATTCACAACACTTCATATTCTAATGTACATGCATTCTATTTTGAATCACGTCAACCCAAGATTAATAAACTTCTTTTTGACAAGATTAATAAACTTAGATACAATGCACCATCATTAATTAATTGTTTATTTATTTTCTTTTCTTAGTTACCAAAAAAAATTAATTATTTAATTTGAGAAATATAATGAACAAAATAAAAATTATTCTATAAATTAATAAATATTAATTTATTGATAAATTAATAAATATTAATTTATCGATAAATTAATAAAATATTCATTTATCGATAAATTAATAAAATATTTATTTATCGATAAATTAATAACCTTGTATAAGATAATAATTTTTCAGGTTCCAAGAATATTCATTTATAGAGGTTTTACTGTATAACATATCTTCATATGTTTAGCGGACACGAGTGTGGATCCATATCATGTATAATAGTAGTATTTTTAACTAATTAATTGCTCTTTGTTTTATTTTATCCATATGTTTTTTCTTTATTCATTTAACAGAGGGTTTGTCATATTCTTGAGAAATTCATTTAATTCTCAACAGCAAAAATGTAATGGACTTGATGAGATATGATCAGTACAGTGAGATTATCTTCTTCTTTTTAATATGCATTCAAGTAGGAAGAAATAAAGAGATAGATAATCCGCCGACAATTTTATTACATCCAATCTATTAACCGAAAGATAATGACGTTAAATATGGTTCTAACCATTTAATTATTTAATACACTTTAGTCTTGAAAGTTACTGTAATCTTCCAAGAATATGATTGTAAAGATACAAAAAAATGGATGAAAAGTGGAGGATTAGGTCATTATGCTACAAAAAGTTTGATTAGATGCATAATTAAATGACAAGATTATAATCATATTTTATACAAGCCTTCGTTGACAAGTTTCCTTGCGTGGATACGGACAATGACTTTATTTGACGCATTAACTAGAAGAAATCAACAATATTGTAATTACACTTACAAGATGACTAGGAATGATTGCGATTATAATAACTAATCTTTCCATAATCCCACTTGCCTAATCGATATAGTTGAGATGAAAGATATACTCAAAAACTAACGTAAGCTAACTAGCAATAATAGCTAAGCTTCCACAAACCACAATCTTCACGGGTTCAATTGAACTTTTTACTTTTACTCTCCGTCCAATTCTGTCTCCATGTATGTGTATATATGGAGAAAGAAAATTTTAAAATTAAATATTTATATTAATCTCACACTTATATATTGCTTCAAGAAATCAGTTAATGTAGTGGTAATTAAGAAAAAAATGTAGTGATAGAAAATCAGCTGAAGAGATAGTCTTTCTTTTATGTTTATCTCAACATATCGACAATTTTAATGAATTCGCTCTTAAATGTCTAGCATCAAAGCAATTTTTTAATTATTATTGAGGGTTCTCACTATTCTAATGCCGACTTTTGAATGATATGAAAGAAAGATAAAAGTTGAGAGGGTTAGTACTAGCCGCCTGAAGCATATAACATATCAGCTGATATAAAGCAGGTTAGGAAGCTTGACATGTTAATCACTTATGATCCGATGAAGGATAACATTAGTACCTCACCTCACCTCACGTTTTAGGAATTAAATGAGAATTCACATATAGACAGGCTTAGTATTCTCTCCGAAAGAGAATAATCTTTTAATTATTTTCATTAATATAATAGGTTTATATATATGATATACAATAGTAAGTCTAGCCTATAATTACAGAAATCAAATACATTTTTCTAATACTAAAGATTACTACCATAATTACAGATGTACAATATCACTAACAATATCAAGGAACATACTACATATATTAGAAATATACTACGTATATTCTATCACACCCCCGCAGTCATAGCGGGCGGTTGTCGTACGCTGAGATTGTCCCTAATATCTTCAAACAGAACTAAGGGAAGACCCTTAGTAAAGATGTCAGCAATTTGGTACCGTGAAGAGACATGCAAGACACGCACTTGTCCACAAACTACCTTTTCGCTAACAAAGTGAATATTCATCTCGATATGTTTAGTGCGCTGATGTTGGACAGGATTTCCAGAGAGATATATCGCACTAACATTATCGCAGTATACCGATGTAGATTTTTGTATAGGAAAATGAAGCTCTAAGAGGAGGTTATGCAGCCAACAGGACTCACACACCACATTGGCTACCCCTCGATACTCGGCCTCCGCGCTGGAATGCGATAAAGTAGTATGACATTTAGCCGATCAAGAGACCAAGTTATCATCAAGAAACATACAATAACCAGATGTCGAGCGTCTGGTATCTGGACATCCACCCAATCAACATCTATATAAGACATGAGAGTAGATACGGATGATGGATGTAAGTGTAAACCATAATCAAGAGTGCCCTGAATGTAACACACAATGCATTTGAGAGCGTGCATGTGTTCTTCCCTCAGATTATGCATAAATAAACATATCTGCTACACTGCATAGGTAATATTGGGCCTCGTGAATGTAAGATACTGAAGAGCCCCCGCAAGAATGCGATAGTGGGAGGGATCCTCATATGGTGTGCTAGAAGTAGCACTCAGCTTCGGTTTGGTGTCAACCGGAGTAGGAGATGACTACAAGATGACATGTCAGCCCGTTCAATAATCTCAGTTGCATACTTTCTATGGGATAGAAATAGACCACATGCATGACGAGTTACAGATATACCTAAAAAATAACTCAAAGGCTCCAAGTCTTTCATAGCAAATTCGTAGCTGAGAAGAGATATGATAGACTTGCGTAGTTTATCAGAGGAGGCAGTCAATATAATATCATCCACATATACCAGAATGTATGTCAAAGAAGTACCGCGATGGTAGATGAACAGAGAATAATCAGACATGCTGTGAGAAAATACAATAATAGACATATAATTTGCAAACCTTTTGTACCAGGCCCTAGGGGCCTATTTTAGCCCATACAAGGACTTCTTCAGCAAGCACACATGGTTAGGATGATCGGGGTCCCTTAAACCAAGGGTTGATGCATGTATACAGTTTCCTTGAGATCACCGTGTAAAAATGCATTTTTCACGTCCAGCTAATGAATGAGTCATGCTTTTGAGAGAGCAAGATTGAGCACAGTGCGAATAGTTTGGGGTTTGACCACCGGACTAAATGTCTCTCCACAATCCACGTCAACCTATTGAGTTTTTCCATCACCTACAAAATGGGCCTTATGCCTCTCATAACACCCATCGAATTTTTCCTTATGAGTAAAAATCTACATAGAACGAATCACATTGACACAAGCCGGACGGGACACCAACTCCCACGTTTTATTTTTAATAAGAAAATTATATTCATCATCCATGACCATTTTTTATTCGGATCACGAAGGGCAGACACGGAGTTACGTGATAGGGGTGATTTAGTGACATTAGAGTTGAGATTAAAATAACATTTTGGTCTAAAGATACCCCGTTGGCTATGAGTAACGGGCCCTTGATTCGGAATAGAAGTGGGCCAGACCTGGGTTGGTGTAGTGACGTCAAAACTGACTGGACTGAGAGGGGGTCACGGGTTGGGCCAGCAGGCAGTGGGCCTGCTGGCCGAAATGGTTGTGTGACGGAAATTGGACCAGCAGGCATTGGGCCTGCTGGTAGGGACTCAACGAAAGAGGAAAATGGGCCAACATGCAGTGGACCTACTGGCTGAATTGGATGACGGAGGGAGTTTAGGTCAGCATGCAGTGGACCTGATGGCTGAATTTGATCAGAGAAAGATTCTGGGCCATAAGGCATTGGGCCTGTTGGTGTCTATTGGTCCAAATCCCGAGATATGGGCCAAATCAAATGGTGGACCACATACGGTGAGAGCACATCATCCAAAAAATTATAAGAATTAGACAAAGAATTATGCAACTTAGCAAACAGAAATTGAGTTTCATAAAAAATGACATGACGACTAATTATGATTTTATTAGAGAATAAATCATAATATTTGTAATCACAATTATTAGACGGATAACCCAAAAATACACAAGCGGTAGGGCGGGCTTGTAGCTTGTTTATTGTAGTGGAGGGAAAGAGAGGATAGCACAAACACCCAAACACTCTAATATGAGAATACGACATATCTTTGTGATAAAGAATTCTGAGTGGAGGTTGGTATGCTAATCTTTTGATAGAGAGTATATTAAGAAGGTAAGTAGCCATTTGTAATGCATGATGCCAAAATGAAGGTGGTAATGAAGCATGACCTAGTAATGTCCGAACAATATTATTAATGGTACGTATCTTTCTCTCGGCTTTCCCATTTTGTGAGGATGTATGTGGACAAGAAAACTGAAAAGATATACCATTAACCTTACAAAATTCCCTAAATGGTCCATTATAAAATTCCCTTCCATTATCACATTGAATGTTTTAAATTTTCCGTTCAAATTGGGTACGGATGAATGCTCTAAATGATAGGAATGTGGAATAAACTTGAGACTTGTTAGATAACAAAAATGTCCACAAAAAATTAGAATTATCATCCAAAAATAACACATAACAACGGTGGCCCAAATAGCTCAAAACGAGAGAAGGTAGCCCAAATGGCACAAATCACTATGAATAATATCAAATGGCAACAAAGTACTAAAATTTGAGGCAACAAACGAAAATTTAACATGTTTCTCAAGCGGACAAGAAGGACAAACATTAATACTACACGTACTATTACACTCAATAAATTTATTATTTTTAAGGGAGGAAAGAACAGACGCTCTCGGATGACCCAAAAGCGCGTGCCATAAGGAAGGTACTAAGGCGACAAATGTTGACGGTGTGGCTTATTTAGTGAAGGTGGTGGTGGAGGTGGTGATGGGATAGAGCTCGCCCCGACTATCACATCTCATTAGAGGTATCCCCGTCGAGAAATCCTTCACAGAAAATCCAAAAAGATCAAAGTCAACAGAAACCCAATTATCAGTTGTAAATTTTCGAACAGACATCAAATTTTTAATTAAGTGAGGAGCATGAAGGACATTTTCAAAGCTAAGGGTGGGTCAGGGTGAGATAAATTTGTGTGACCATAACCACAAATAGGAATTGAATTACCATTACTAATAATTATGCCATGATTTTTTCTCAAATTGAAATAAGACGAGAGATTACCTGGTGCGGACGTCATGTGAGAAGTAGTACTGGTGTCCATGTACCAATTTACATCCGGAGGATTTAGCCCAAGTGTATGCATTGTCGCCTCGATATCCATGTAGGTCTGGGCTGCTGCTAGGCCCGCAGCAGTGAAGGCCTGTTGTGGCCAAGGCCCAAGTAGGTCAGGCTGCTACCAGGCCGTGTAATTACGAGGCACATGCTTCTACTGCCTCTACTGTCTATTGGGCCTGGCCCAAGTTGAAATTGGGACGGAACTGGGAAGGGCGACAGGGGCTACTGTCCATTAACCCAAGGTTGGGCCCAGGGCCACTGTCCAACGACACAAGCCTGCTGCCAGGGGTTCAGTGGCCTAGTCCCCTGCTGACCGCCACTGCCGACTGCTTGTCCGCCACTGCCGCCGCAGTTGCCGCCGAGGCCACCACCCTTGCCGCCACCACGTCCGCCACCGCGATTCTTTCCACGGCCCTTTTTGCCACCCCCGTTGTTACGATTTTGATCATAATTTTTGGAGAATGATTGAGAGTCATTAATTTCGCGGGGCGTGGCCACCATCATGGTGAATTTGGCTCTGGTATCCTCTTTTTTAGCCAATCCTGCTTATTCTAAGGTGAGCATGGAACGAGCCTGGTAGAACGGTGGGAGAGGATTCTTTGGCGAAGAAGAGTGACAACCCCATTATGTGCTTCAGAGAGGCCTGCAACCATCTGAAGAACTAGACGATCATTCGTGACGGGCGCTCCAACATTTTTTAGTTGATCCGACAACTCCTTGAGCCTTTGACAATAGGCTGAGACATTTGGAAAATCCTCCATATTTATGTGGGAGAATTCTTGCTCAAGGGTCACGACACGGGAATTTTCATTATCTTGAAAAATATCACGCAACCTATTCCAAGATTCCATTGTCGTGGCATCGGGTTCGATTATTGTCTGTAAGAGGTCCGTAGAGATGATGGAATAAATCCATTGGAGCACCGTAGCATTCAGAGTTTCCCACAATCTATTTCATCATTGGTGGAAGGCACGTTCTCCTTGCCTTTTCCGATTTGACGATGTGATGAAGGACTCTATTAGACCTTGCGTAAATTTTAAATAGTTCTGCTCACATCGCGTATTAGACATTTTCCATCTCAAGAACAATAGGGATGTTGTTCTTGATATTGGAAACTGTAAGGGCAGGATGAAATGTGTTATTTGCGGTAGACATGATGGAAGAACAAGAGGAGAATTAGGGTTTCGGAAAAAAAATTGAAGGGATGGGGGAGTAGGGCGGCGGAAGTGGTATATTTTTGGAGAAGAAAAAATTTGCCCTAGACTGCCGATACCATGAAAGAGAATAATCTCTTGATTATTTTCATTAATGTAATAGGTTTATATACATGATATACAATAGTAAACCTAGCCTATAGTTACGGAAATCAAATATACATTTTTTTAATACTAAAAATTACTATCATAATTACATATGTACAATATCACTAATAATATCAAAAAATATACTATATATATTAGAAATATACTACTTATATTTTATCACTCCCTAATCTATTTACACCCGTGCAATTACTCATATTCTCGTGTATTATACAACCGTTATATTCTTCTAAACACCTCTTCATATATATTCGTGTTTTCTTGAAGGCATATTTTTTTAAAAGAAAGATGAAATGACACGTGGCAAGCAAGTGGGAACAGGAGACAAGAAAGAGTAAGAAAGTAGGAGCCACAAATGATATGGCATGATGGGCGGTTTGATTCTAGTTGTAAGGAAATGGAGTATGATTGATATTGAACGGTTGATGTTGGGCAATGATGGGTGTGGTTTTTGTTTTGATTTGGGGGAATTTTCAGGGGTTAAGGGGATATGATGTTTGTTGGGAGATAAGGTTTCAGATGAGCCTCTGGACTTTAAGGCTCAACCCCCCGACCAATCTCAGTGCCTTTTTGTGGTCCTTGTTGTGCTTTTTCCCAAGCTTTTCTATGCAAAAACCAACCTAAATTTTCTGTCCATTGTTTCCGGGGGTGATTTATTTGGCTTTTACTTTACTAGTATATAAATTTATTGGGGATGAAGTGGGAGTGACCTCAATTGAGGACAAGATGCGAGAAGTGAGACTGAGATGATTCGAACATGTGAAGAGGAGAGACATAGATGTCCTAGTGTGGAGGTGTGAGAGGTTGGCTATGGATGGTTTAGGAGAGATAGAGGTAGGGTGAAAAAATATTGGGGAGAGATGATTAGACATAACATGACGCAATTTCAGCTTACCAAAGACATTACCTTAGGTGAGGTTGTGGAGGAACAAATTAAGGTAGAAGGTTAGTAGGTAGTCGAGAGTCGTGTCGCTTATCCTCTCATACTAGTAGTCGTAGTATCACTTTTATAATTTTTTATCTGTACCTAAAAAGCAATTCAACTCTCCTGAATATTAAAAAAAAAAAATCTCCGTTGTTCCTTCTATTGACTTTTTGTGTTAAGGAAAGCATTGAAACAAAGATAAAGTTATACAGTAATTTTAGTGTGATCGACAAATCAGAGATTATCCCGATAAATTTAGTTACTGATACGTGTATAGATTGTGAGATTTTGCTTTTTTGGGAATCATTGCTAGTATAGGCTGTCTATATTATACTTTCTTTGGGGAGCGGCCATTTCATATCATGTATATATTCATATTGATCATCATAGCTTCATCCCCATACAGTCATAAAGAACGAATTATGTTAAAAGGTATTACTTTGTACATAACATGCAGTACTACTTTCATATCATAAAATTTGTGTTAAAGAGTCTCACATCAGATATAGAATGGTAACATATACTCCTTATATAGACTTGAAAAATCTTCACCCTATAAGCTAGTTTTTGGGTTGAGTTAGACCCAATATCCATTCTTACATGGTATCAGAGTCATGTCCATTCAAATTCTTTGTTCACCGATGTTGGGCCCCCAAATTATATTATCCACGCTCCAGTTAACAAGGTCTGGGCGTGCGAAGGAGTGTTAAGAGTCTCACATCGGATATGGAATGAAAACATGGACTCTTTATATGAACTTGAACAATCCTCACCCTATAAGCTAGCTTTTGGGATTGAGTTAGGCTCAAATCCATTCTTTACCGTTTGTTACTTGATATGTTCTATATATTCCAGTTAGACGTTGAAAAAATATATATTAACATTCACAAATTGTTCGTCAAATTTTGCAAGTTAAAACTTTTGGTATGAATATTTTGAATGCTGAAACAATCGTGATCAAAATTAACCAAAATTGACTTCCGAAAAAGTTAATAACAAATATTTTAGGGATACAATGAGTATACTCTTTCAAAGTGTTCGATCGTAGGCAACAAGTGTCTTAAGTTGCACTATAATTTTTAAGTACATGATGACAATTGACTTCACCGAATGTAAGTAACAAATATTTTTGGACAGAGATAGTATATTCTTTTATACCGTTGGTAAGCAAAAAGTAGTATTCCAAGTAGTATTTTAAGGGTTTGTAAACACGTTGACAAGTTGGGATTCCTTTAATTAACTTTATTACTATCTCCGGATTTTCAACATTCGTATTTAGAATCTCATGAGATATAATTTTTTTTAAATTTATGTGGAATGAAAAGAATACCAAGAATATAATTTAGCTATCAGCAGGGGAGGCATTTATGCCCTTGGAAAGAATGAATAAGAAAAGATTAGCGGTGCTATTCTCTAGATATAATAATGGACAATGTTGAATATGTCAACACCAAAAAAACAATAAAAAGGGATGGTAATAAGTTCCCTTTGGACAAAGAAAAAGGTCTAATAGTCTCTCAGCAACATGAATCTGATTTTACATAAATAATTCTTTCATTTCATTATTTGCAATAAGAGCATATATCAGCAGCTCACCGACTTTCACAAAAAGCAAAAACATTATAATTAATACCCCACTTGGATTGTCTTCCTCTCTTCTCTTGTTGAGCCAAGTTTAATCATTGAATAAAGTTTAATTATATGCCAATTTTAAGGTAGTAGTACTAAGGGACCGTTTGCTTTGGTTGTAGCACAAATATCCATATAAAAACCAGCACAAGTTTATTCTACCATATTTGGTTGAAATTTAAAGAAATTTAATCTCCATATATAGGAAAATTTTGGTTGCTCTTTTTAATTTTTCTCCTAAATAATACATGTAAAAATTATGCGAAAATCTGTGTACTATTTTATAGGAGATATAGTGTGGAATAAGAATGTGGGCATTAAGTAATACATGAATTAAAATGATAAAATGACCAAATTAACCCTTATCATAGTAAGAAAAAATATTTATTTTGTTTAACAAATAGTTTAAATTATATATTGTAATATGTAATACATCAAATCAAATATTCAACAAAAAATAATCTCAACATTATATAATCTTTGGATATATAACAACGCATGCATAATTATTTCTCTTATAACTAATCTGTTGGGAGTTTTGCTCTATGGTACTTTATAAAGCAGTACGGGAAGTATTTAACTATTACAAGTATTCGAAAGGATAAATAAAGATTTCAATAATTCAACATGAAATCTGAAAATTACAATAGTTATACAAGTAAAACTGGAAATTCCAGTTTTATAGAAGACGGAAAAATATAAATTGGTTTTTTTGAGTCGAGTGTAGCACTCTGTCCTTAAGACAATATTGCCCCGTATGTATCCTTTATACGTCCCTGGACAATTTGTCTCCCAAGATAAAACAAGAATGGAACCCTTGAGCAAAGGAAACTCAAGAGCTACCGTGAAGAATATTGAGTAACGAAATGATGCTTGGAAGGTGTAGGAAGAAACTGTTTTGCTTGTGTATGCTTCGAATTTTCGTGTATCATATATGTGTGTTCTTGGTGCTCAACAATGGTGTAAGGGGGTGTTTATATAGGTGATGGAGGGGGCTGAAAATCGCCTCCATAATAGCCAAATAATGGCCATTATGGAGGTAGTAAAGTCACCAACATAAATGGTGAAAGACCAACGGATTTGGCCATTATAGGAGGAGTAATTCAGCCAAAATAAATGGCTGAATTGAGAGCTTGGACGTTTCGATTTGACCGTCGAAATTCCAACTTTTTCGAAAACTTCGGGGACCAAACTCGTACATCTTGAAACTTCGGGGACCAAATCGCACATCCGAAAGAATTTCGGTCCAAACCGTATATCGAAACTTCGGGATCAAACCGTACTTCGGCAAAGTTGTCCGGCCCAAAAAGATAATATCGAAGACCACGCGACCCCAATGCCCCACGGCCCCACGCCCCACGACCCGTGACCCGTGAACCCGAGAACCGGAACTCGGAACCGGAACCGGACCGGACGGGACGGGACGGGCGGGCGGCGGTGGCGCGCGTGTGGTCTTTCCTCGAACCGAAGCACATCTAGGTCCTCCTCCTTTAAACACATGGGATACCCCTTGGGGTCCCAAACCCCAAACCAATTTCGAATCTTATATACACAACAATTCTTTCTTCCTCTACCGATGAGGGAGAATTACACACAATACCACACTTTCCATGCTTCAAACACCTTACTTCGTGAACCAATATCTCTTTCATTTCTCAATGAAATTTGACGATTCTTGGCCCTACGGTTATCTACGTACTTAGTAGATCATGCATGTGTGAAGAACCGGATTCTCTAACATACGTTACACTAGTGTTTAAGCCGTTAAAGTTGGTCGGTCGCAACTCCCGCCAAAGGCAAATTTCCAACAATCCCCTCTTGAAAGAGATTTTGGCGCACTCACATGGTGTCTTTTCATTTCCAAAGCAATATTTCAGCGGACCGATGTTGCATAAGGAGAGGTAGCCTCACTTTGAACCTTCCATAGTTGAATACCATCGGACTTACTTACTGCGCGGTGAACGTGATGTCTTGAACCGTCGTGTTTAGTGTAAGCCAAGACAACGGTACCAACACAACAAATTCCCTTACTCTCTTCTTCGTAATGTTTTGTCCGTTTTGGCCATGGACAACGTCTTGGATTCTTAAGTGCGTTCAATTTGAGGCGGCCCGTCCTCGCACTTAAATAGGTGGTCTCCTACAAGGTATCCCGCTATACCCCACTTCACAAGTGTTAGGAACCATTAAAAGTTTCCCAAAGACCTAACCTCAACTGTTGAGGATCATTACAGTTTTGAAAACTTAACCTTTACCTATATTGCAGATAGCACTTAACGTCTATCGCGGGAACGGCTTTGGATTTGGTGTTTCTTTTCGAAATAACTATCCGAAGTGCTCATACTTCCACCGAAGCGATCAACCGAACCTTTACAACTTAGTTTTCCCATTGAACCAAATTACCGGGATCTCCGGTTCGTAAGGTTGGGTTTCCACCGTATTGGTCCGTATATTTTGGGTTTTAAGCCCATTCCCTAGACAGCAGTAACACTTGATCTCTGGGTAGTCCCTTAGTTTGTAAACAAGGAAGTGACACCCGTGATGATCAATTGCCATACGGTCTTATGTCTCCGACAGATCCTAACAGATATGTTCAGACGCCGTCATCCGTGTCCTTCCTAAAGCCGACCGGCTAGCCACATGTATAACCGCTCGAAGGCACGGGTTTCTCCCAATAAGGGACGTCCTCTAAGGATCCGTGAAGTTACTCAACTTCTTTCATGCTTTGTATAAAGCGATAAACTCCGATTCCATCATGAATCGGCCGATGCAAGTTTGCTTAGAGGATTTTCCAAGAACCACCATACACATTTACTTGTGGCTTTGGTGTTCTTCAGATCTGATGTCCAGTTTGCATCACCGTGTTCTCCCGAACATTTGGACATCCGAATACAATAATCCGTAGATAAGCGAATAATTCAGATATCGTCATATCCGACTTAACGCCTTCTATTGATCATGTATTAAGATCATCGGTGAACCTTAGTTCAACTAATATGTTTGTAGGACGATACCAGTCGGTTGTAGTGTGTACAATACATTGAACTACACGTGACCCGTGCATATCACTCCTTGTCTATGGGTGCACCATGATTCCAATCGTTCTATGATTCATATCCATTGGTGGCTTCAACGAGACTCGTCAACTATCGACCGATCCGTTAGATGTCTTAGAAATCCAATTCCTAAGATGTCATCTGTGATACTCATATCTTTCATATCGAGACTTTGTTTCAATATGATTTTCATTCTAAGACCGTTGGTTTTCCAACTGTTGGCTTTCTAACTTCGAGTCAATGTTTCGTGATCGATTCATTGTTTCGTTTTATCCGAGACTTTCGGGACCAAAATGTTAACATTTCGGGGACCAAAATGAAAGTTCGGAAGAAGCCCAACAGTTCAAAGCAAACCAATTTCGATCCTCTTCTTCCAACTCTCCGGTTTGGAAGGTCGTTTCAACACCCATGCCATGTAAGATTACAATGGCCCTGGATGTGAAGCTACTCACAGGGAGCACTTTTTACAACCCAAAGGTTCTTTTCCGGAGGAAGATCAACCATTACACAAGTATGGTTCTATATATGGAATCTATTTCTCTCTTTAGCTTCTTTCCAAAGCATCGCTTTTGGAGATGACAATTCTTTGTTAATTGTCCATGGTTCGTTCTCAACCATACAAGCTAGAAGGTATGGAACAAGTCTTTGTCCCCTCTTTGCTCCTTCTTGGTTCAACATCTAGAATCCCTGAGTTCTGCAGATCTGGAATATTAAGTTCCGGATATCCAAAGAACTTTCGAGTCCGTAGATACGGAACGTCTAGTTCCGGACAGTCAGGCCCTCGCGGGTTCTTGTTAACCTTGAGCAATTACTCCTTTTTCCTTTTTCGAGGAAAGTTATCTCCAAAGAATTCAGCATTCTTTGACGCCAAGAGGCGATCAACACTACTGTTATTTGCAGATCCAGTGGATATGCAATCTACAGTCTTAGGTCGAACTTGACCTATTTCGGTAGCCCATCTTTTACCAAGCTACCCCTCATAATTTGGGCGTACGGGTTTGCGCTTGGCTAACACCGTTAGACTGAGGTGAGAAATGAACAGTCGTTTAATGAACGATGCTTCACATTCTCCCCCTCTATCACTACAAATTTCTCAATCCGTAGGCTTAGTTGATTCAATTTCTGCTTTGTAGCGCTTATCCGCTTCAACAACTTCATCTTTGTTTTTCAATAAACAAAGGATACAATACGTTGCACCATTATCAATAAAGGTTATAACGTACTTGTCTCCCCCCCTCTATTTCGTATAGACTTCAAATCACCCAAGTAGGTGTGACTAAGTTCTAGAGGAGCGGTGCTTCTTTCGCTATTCCGTTGACGGAATTTAGAAAGGTGATTTTGCCTCTTCATCTACCTCACATTTATTTTGAGGGTTTATGTCGACAGAAGGCAACAATCTCAACATCGTTAGCTTTTGAATGACTTGCTATTTAACGTGTCTTAATCTATGATGTCATAGATGCACGGATTACAAATATATCATTCATTTGGCTATAGACATATTGTACCATTCTTAGTTATTACGGACCTGTTGGACTAGTCTCAAATCAGATTTGACCAACAACGTCCTTTAACCAAGTTAGGAACATGTATCACCTCTTTTAGAGTGATCTCATTCCTTGAAGTCCTATTGAGGACAACCTCTCCAGCCCCTTTGATTTTAGAGGTGGCGTTGCTTCACATGAACAACCTTTTGCCCGTGGTTAGGGCGTAACCGGATCATATGTGATCTAGATATTCTGGCCCACTCTAGTTTCTTTGGCAGACTGAGTGTCCAATTTCTTTACTGCCTTTATTTAGGCCTTCAGATCATTTAGGACCTGGAAACTCTGGCCCACCTTACTAGGTGTCCATTACTTTTCCTATGAAATGAATTTTGGCACCACTCCAGTCGCCCGGAGGCTTTATATGACTGAGTGTCCAATATCATCATATCAAAGGAATTTTGGCCCACTTCAGTCGCCCGGAGGCTTTGTATGACTGAGTGTCCAATATCATCCTATGAAGGATCTTCTGCCAAATAATATGACAGGCTCAACGTCATCAATTTTTAGACTTCTTCCGTTATGATTGGTGCCCAGATAATTCTTGGCGCTTACTTAAGAGTGGTAACAGTTTTCGCACAGTTAGTGGATCTTTCTCCATCGTATGTGCGAACATACTTTACACACTTTAACAATTATACTTAAAAGAACGGATCTTCTTAAGTCGTTTACAAAATCCAATCTTTAAACGGAAAAGAAGATGAGATTAAACTTCTGATTTGTTAAAGCATAAGGAATATAAATTATTTTCATATTCCTCCTTACTTTAATCCATTTTTAATCAGACATAATTTAATCTTTATTCTTGACAAGTAAGAAAAACTACTTATCATTTAATCCTTATTCTTGACAAGTGAGAAAAATACTTATCCCAATTTCGGATTCTGGCTCACTTCATCAGACTGAGTGTCCATTTCCTTCTCACCATTATTCGGATCCTTTGTCTGGGACAGATATAGGCCTTCTGCTGCAAGATAGAATAACATCTTCACTCTTCTCCTCTTGTCCCGATTGACATCCTCAGCTCTCGTGAGCGCTTGTTCCCACCGTCTTGGTAGCGGTGACACCATGAACACGTTCATCATCATCACTCTCTTCTACCGAAAACCATTTCCATATTCAGATTTGGTCACACAATTTTTGACCGACATCTTTCGAACACTAATAGTAATACTATACAAATATTGTCTTAAGTTGTTGGGAGTTTTGCTCTATGGTACTTTATAAAGCAGTACGGGAAGTATTTAACTATTACAAGTATTCGAAAGGATAAATAAAGATTTCAATAATTCAACATGAAATCTGAAAATTACAATAGTTATACAAGTAAAACTGGAAATTCCAGTTTTATAGAAGACGGAAAAATATAAATTGGTTTTTTTGAGTCGAGTGTCAGACTCTGTCCTTAAGACAATATTGCCCCGTATGTATCCTTTATACGTCCTGGACAATTTGTCTCCCAAGATAAAACAGCAATGGAACCCTTGAGCAAAGGAAACTCAAGAGCTACCGTGAAGAATATTGAGTAACGAAATGATGCTTGGAAGGTGTAGGAAGAAACTGTTTTGCTTGTGTATGCTTCTGAATTTTCGTGTATCATATATGTGTGTTCTTGGTGCTCAACAATGGTGTAAGGGGGTGTTTATATAGGTGATGGAGGGGGCTGAAAACTGCCTCCATAATAGCCAAATAATGGCCATTATGGAGGTAGTAAAGTCACCAACATAAATGGTGAAAGACCAACGGATTTGGCCATTATAGGAGGAGTAATTCAGCCAAAATAAATGGCTGAATTGAGAGCTTGGACGTTTCTGATTTGACCGTCGAAATTCCAACTTTCTGAAAACTTCGGGGACCAAACTGTACATCTTGAAACTTCGGGGACCAAACCGCACATCCGAAAGAATTTCGGTCCAAATCGTATATCCGAAACTTCGGGATCAAAGCGTACTTCCGGCAAAGTTGTCGGCCCAAAAAGATAATATCGAAGACCCATGCCCCACGCCCCCCGCGGCCGTGACCGGAACCGAACCGGAACCGACCGGACGGGCGGGCGGCGGCGCGCGCGCGCGTGTGGTCTTTCCTCGAACCGAAGCACATCTAGGTCCTCCCTCCTTTAAACACATGGGATACCCCTTGGGGTCCCAAACCCCAAACCAATTTCGAATCTTATATACACAACAATTCTTTCTTCCTCTACCGATGAGGGAGAATTACACACAATACCACACTTTCCATGCTTCAAACACCTTACTTCGTGAACCAATATCTCTTTCATTTCTCAATGAAATTTGACGATTCTTGGCCCTACGGTTATCTACGTACTTAGTAGATCATGCATGTGTGAAGAACCGGATTCTCCAACATACGTTACACTAGTGTTTAAGCCGTTAAAGTTGGTCGGTCGCAACTCCCGCCAAAGGCAAATTTCCAACATAATCTCTATATAATTTATCTCCGAATCAAATGACCTATAACTTGTGCTAGAACCCGTGCATAATATTTGTTGGATTATTCAAGGGTTTTGGAAATTAACTAGAATGTTTGAAACTAGATTCAAATCTAATCAGTGAAAAATGTTATATTAAGTGATTTCTTCTCATCTACTAAGTTTTGGTCGGCAAAATTATTTGATACTATACTAACGTTTAGATAGCATGTGGCAGTAAAATAGTCAAGATGGTTTATAAAGAACATCACCATTACAAAAAAGAATGGTCAAACTCATCATCGGCCCCTTGTGGTCGTCAAGATCTTTCACTTAGACATCTTAACTAAATCTTGTTCCATTTAGACACCTGAGGTAGACCTCCACTGTGTAATTTAGACACTTTTCTCTGACTTGGTAAATTATGTGAATTTCACATCAAACAGGCGTGTGGAAAGGCCAAAAATCATTTTTTTTTTAATTTCCTTCTTATTCTTCTATATTCTTTTTTTTTTTGTATTTTAAATTTCCTTCTTCTTATTCATTCTTTTTTCTACCATATTCCTATCCTCACCGCCGCCACTATCACTATCGGGAAAAAAATTACATTTTTTATTCAATTCAATTTCTTGCACTCTCCTAGTAAAAGGAAAAAAAAAATCAAAGAAACTCATTGAAATACCATTAAAGGGTTCTTTAGAAAACTTGAAGGTTTAAAATGGTTATTTTATTTTATGAAAATTTTGAGAAATTAATGTTGGGGTTGTCTTCGGGTCTTCGTGGGGAATCTTTAGCTGAAGTTATAACAAATTTGGATGAGTGTTCTAAAATTTTGGATAAAATCATGGTTGAAACAAGAACGCACATGAAAATAGTGAGAACACCAAGAACATGATTTCAATTTTTTTATGTGTAGTTAATGTGTACGGTTTAGAAAATAGAGTTTTCTTTTCTCTTTTGAAATATTAGTTTTACTCAAAATTTATCTTTCATATTATTATAGGATCAAATGACACATGTCATATTTTAATTTGTCATTTTTCATGTCATCAGCGAGTGTAATACACACATTACATATTTAATTGATTCATCGAAAAATGTATAAATAGCACAGTCTGATCCTATTTCATGTGTCTAAATGAAACAAGATTTAATTAAGATATTTAAGTGAAAGATTTTGATGATCAAATAAGCCGCCGATAGATTTGGCCAAAAAGAATTGAAACTATAGTTAGGGTCTTGAAGATCAGGAAATCCAAAAGGGGCCTAGCTAGCTCCATAACTACATATTTTTGAGCTGGAAGAGTGGGATAAAACATCGACACCATATGGGCTGTTGGTGACACAGCATGGCTCTTTCTTTGACTAATTGTACTAAAAACGAAAGAGATTTAATTTTAAAGAATTAAAAGCAACTTTGAGTATCACCACATGCTTTTAAGTATGGCTCTTCAAATTGACATGTCCCCTTACTCCATACTATATGCATGGAGTTTTAAATTATTATGATGATTTATTACATTTTTTATATGAATTTAATGTCTATATAATCAATTGTATAAGGGAAATTGTTATACACTCGTCCGCTATGTCAGCGTCACGTCGGAAATCTTCTAAACTTTAATTTATATTCTTTTCCTTTTCTTTATTCATTTGATTTTTTTATTAATTATATTTACATTAATTAATTCCTAATTAATCATTAAAAATTCTAATAATTATCTTCTTCATCACTAAGCCACTCCACCACCCCATCTCACCGGAAATATCGTATCTGCTGCTGCCGCCACCATCAATAATTATATTTTCTAAAAGTGTCATTTTGTTATATCTTTTTTCGGGTGTTTATTAATTTATTTCTTTTAATTTGTTGCGAAACAAATTTTGGGATCTATTTCCTCTGCTCATAGCCACCCTAGTACAAATACCAAATTCAATGAGTGACCTAATGACTGAGTTCCCCTAAACCATGGTTCACGTTCTCACTTCTAATCTCTGAGCTTTATATTTTTTCTCTCTTTCAATCAGTCAACATTCAACAATGAAGTAGTCCCCACATCCTCTAAAACCTAGCTATTGAATCAAACTTCCCTTTAAAAAAGTAAATAAAAAACCTCAAAACCAGATCAAAGAAAGGAAGCAAAATTCGGTTCTTTGGCCTACACTGCCAAATTTTATGGACTTCATGGATGAAAAAAGTAAGATCTTTAGTAGAGAGAGGAAAAAACGTGGAAAATGAAATGTGATGGGGGCGACAAACGGAAGAGGGGAAGTGGGTCGTTGTGGGCGTCGCTCACCGTAGACGAGCTCGTCGGAGCTCCGGCAGTAACGGAAGTGGATGAGCTTGTGAGATGGGGAAAAGATGAAGAAGAAAGGGAGGGGTGGGGTGGGATTACAAAAATCTGGAATTTGCAAAATAAAAAAAATGAAAAATGAATAAAATTTAATTAAAACAGGTCTCTTTTTTAATTATTTTAATTTTTTGTGTCACGTCAACTTTCAGGGATTAAATAAATTCACTTTTGAGATTGTCAAAAGTAAAATAGTTCGCATAATAGTTTAAGTATGATATCGAGATTTTGGATAAAATTTAAGAGTCAATTTATATCTTTTCCTATTAAAAATTTGAGAAATTAATTACTCAAAATAGTGAAAATAATCCATGCTTGAAGATGAATAGATACATGCATGTCATACTTAGTTGTTCTTGACCATTCTTTTATTATTTTATTTGACCCAATTTATATGATACACTTCAGATTTTGAGAGTCAAACTTCTTTATTTTGATCGTAAATTCGGATATACTATCATTTTTAAGTTTTTTGAAAATTTTACATATTTAGAAACTATATAAAAAGTACTATAAGTCATAATAAGTAGCAATTTTTAAAATATTTAAAAAGCATACAAAAAATTTCTTATTTAACTCTCGAAATCCGAACGCTATCACATAAATGGAGACAAGGAAGTAATTTATAAGTAATAATTGGCTCCTATTGTATATAATTTGATAAACCTTTTTCCTTCGTAAGAAAAATTAGTAGTAAATGTCTTTTTTTTCGCATTGTTTGGAGTGTTAAAAGTCTCACATCAGAAATGGAATGAAAACATGGATTCCTTATATGGACTTGGATAATTCTTACCCTACAAGCTAATTTTTAGGATTAAGTTAATCCTAAGATGCATTCTTTATCCGGAGGAATGAGGAATCCTTCGTCATTTTCGAGACAGAGTGACCTTTCTTGTGATAATATAAGTGGAGTTCCTAGTCACGAATTCTTTTTGGTTTGTTAATTTTAGAATCAGAACTTTGCTTTTATTCGTGGGAGTCAACGTGTTTACGTGTTAAAATACATGCATCTTTCCAATCATGCAGCATAAGAAACAATACTGCGAATTTCCCTGGGAAAAGAATATCAGCTGGTTAATTAACTAATATTTATTGACCGATAGTGCAATAAAAATTACATTTTCACTGTTTAATTTGTTATAGTAGGTTATCTATTTCATTTTCATATTACTAATCTCATTTATTGTGGAAAGTTTCATGCTGTTATCTTTTAAACTACTTGCAGAAATGGAAGTTAAATTTTAAAATTGTATCCTAAGATTTATATTAAATACAATTAGGGGTGCCAAATTATAGGTTGGGTTGTATATGGGCAGGTTAAATGAGTTGAGTTAATATATGATCGTGTTATTAACCTGCCCAATTATTATTGAATTAAAATGAATTGGGTCAAAATGGGCTAAACAACTAGTCATAACCTATAATTAATTATAATCCAACCCACTCAACTCTTCTGATCTAACTTTTTTATTTGTTTTCTCATTATATGTTTAAGTACCAAGCAAAGCTAATACAAAAAGCTTTTATGATTATAACATATATATATAACATATTAAACGAAAAATTAATTTTTCGTTTACGTATTTTGATAAAATTTCCCATTAGTCAATTTTGGAATCTATATTTAATCTAAATCAAACTAATTTTTAGATGATCTGATTGGACAAGTCAAAGATATTTGTATGAATAAAATAACTCTGGCAGTTCTAGTACAGTATAAATTAACAAAGCAACTAAGGCAACATACCGTAACAACGCAGTAGTAAAACAGAAAACCTTTGAAGAGTAAAATAAACAGCGGAAATAGAAAGGACACAAAAGTTTTAAATTTTCATAAGTTATATGTTGATATAACTTATCATCAATGACCAGAAGTATAGTATATATTCAATTGAATAAATTCTTTCTTTTACAATTTTACAAAATACAACAAAAGGAATTAAAAATTAATGGAGACGCATATGACTTCTGCCTGAAAAATCAACCTAAATAGACATAGACAACTTCTCATTACAATTGCTTCAATACATAACAAATCTAGAATCTAAGCAACAGTTGTAATGTTGAACAGAATGTTGTCGACACGCTCAGACAACACTTGTGATCCAGATTTCTGAGATTAATTCCCGAGAGCTCTCTTGGTATTTTTTATTTCTGATTCTGGATGTCGATTCACTTCAACATCCTCTCTATTTATAGTAGAGAGTCTTCCTTAAAAAAACTCATCGATTTGTTGTGAAGGTTGAGGGAAAGGTGGGCATCTGGTTTGTTTGTTGGAGAAGATCATGGAGCAAAATCCTCTAATTTCTTGGATTTGTTCCTCAAGCATAGAAACGACTTTGACTTGTTCTTCCCACATTTTTCATCAGCTCCTATTTACCTTGCCAAGTCACTTTTACTTCGTAGTAAAATTTTCACGAATATTGCTTCATTCCGTGAAGTAAGGCTAAACTGTTTTTCATAAAATGTTGGTCCGAATGTTGTGACAATTGTTCCAACATTTCTTAAATTCAAATTAGTACTTAAAACGATATATTGGGTAGAATGTCACAACACCAAACCCAATATTAACATTCTCCCCCTTTTTGCCTTTCTTCACAAAACTCATTATAACCTATGCAAATGACTTACGACAATGTCATAGATGTTGTTCCAATATCTATGATTATAGTTATGCTCCCCCTTAACCTGTGATGTCATATAATAAAAACATATGTATACCAGTGTATACCAAGACATATGATTAAACACAATATTAACACATACATTAATATACATATCATCCAATATACAAAAGAAAATACCCAAATGTCAATTTTAAATAAATGTCTCAACATCAATCATCAAGTTAACACTTCAGCCAAATAAACAGCCAAATAAGAATATTGTTCTTCAAAACAACTCAGTTAGATAGCAAATTAATCAGAAAGCAGATTAGCAGCAAATCAGTCTGCTCCCCTTAGCTTATTATGCATCAGTAGTAGCTTCCAGCCTCTTTCTACTTTTGCCTGACAGCTTCTGCTTCAGCTCTGAGCTTTAACCTCTTCAGCAACACTCTCCTCCCAACATCATCTTCTCTCTGCACAACAGCAACAACAACTTCTTCAGCAGCAGTAGCATCTGCAACATTGCCTTCAGAACTTTCAGCCCTTTGCTCCCCCTGCACAGAAGAATCATATCCCCCTTTTTGGGAAGAAAGCAATAGTAAGAACTGGTCATTGGCCTGAACTAATGCATCCCTGGCCGTATCAATCTCTGAAATTTGTTGGTTGATTTTGGCAATTTGACCAACTAACCATTCGGTTGTCAGAGGTAACTGTCCAGAACCAATGTTGCCCTGAGTGTGTGTAACATTTCTGAAAACATTCTCACTGTCAGCTTCTTTTTTTCATGGAAGGTCAATAACTCTTTCTTTGCTTTTCAAGATTGACTTGTTAACTGAATATACCTCAGGAGCTTTCCCTAAAATATCCTCTCTTCTAGGCTCAAAGCCTTGTGTAGTTAGAATTTAGAAGATCAGAGGGGGAAATGGAAGGATTAAAGTTGACTCTTTCTCTGCTAAATTGGCTACTTAATAGAATATCATACTTCCTAAGTCAACTTTTAATCTTTTCCAATTTTGAACAACAGTGAGGCTTGATCAATTGTTACAATTAACTTATTTAGTGAAGGGAGCCAATTGTGAATGACAATCTTATGGAGAGTGGAGAATAAGACAGTTAACTTTGAAGCAGGGCATCGAGGGATCCATTTCTTCATTATACCTCCAGTGAGGTATTCAATTATCTCATCCCTATTCTCTGTTGCTCTTTCTCTTGTGCTACTTCTTTCTTCATGCTCAATTCCCAAACATTGATTAATAATTAAGGGTGTAAACTAATAAATTTTGTTATAGAGGTATATCTTCCCAAATTTCTTTGAGGAGGCATCTTCTATAGCAGAATTCAAGTTCGCATAAAACAACCTAATTACTTCATCAACGAATGGTTCTTTTTCAGTTACAGATTTGAGTAGCTTTCTATCATTGAGGAACTCAACCAAACCATATTTTGAACACGAGGCTATATCTAACACTTTTTCAGCCCTGATAACTCTATTCTTAAACCAATCACATTTATCAAATTTAGCTTTGGAATAGAACTTTTCTGAAAAAAACGTTTCCCTCAAAATCAGAGTCAGAATCGGTTTTTCTGAAGAAGGATGGTGTTGGTGTCTCTTCTGAAGTTTGCTGAAATGTTTCTTGAGATGTTGTGGCTTCATCGACAATATTTTGCAGCATATGTTTTAGCACAACTGGGAATTCCCTTGGGACAGAATCTCGTCAGTGGGGTATCATCAGGGATTTCCTCATCTTGAGACACACTTTGAGGAACAGAGGCAGTAGGTTCTTCTTCAGTTTCTTCAGAGGACTGCTCAAAGTCCATATCTTCAGTGTCACTGCTTGAGCAAGCAGGTATAGTAGTTTCAAATCTGGACTTCTTGGTAATAGGCTCCAGTTGGACTGTTCTTTCGAACATTCTACTCAATCTACGAGTAGGGAAGGGGGAGGAACTGGGTCTTTTACCTAGGGTCGAATAATCTGATGTAGCATCTATATCTATGGAATTATTGTCATCCCCGGGATAACTGATATCAAGAGGTTCCTCATTACCTCTGAGAACTATGGCAGTACACATGTTTTCAGGCAGGTGTGAAGAAGAAGAAGATTTGCCTGGTTGTTGAGCTGGAGTGGTGGAGTGTTGCTGGGTGTGTTGGTCGACATATGTGTTGACATTGTGGAGGTTTCCATCGGTGAGTTTTGAGAGGATTTTAAGGGTTTAGGGTTTTTGAAAGACAATGGGGATTGAAATGGAAAAGGTTCCATCGGATAGGTAGGGGTTTTACCGAGGTTTGTGATGTGATTTTTTCCTCTCTTTTTTTTGTTTTTAGTTTTAGGAAAAATCTAGAATGGTAAAAAGAAAAACAAATGAAGTGAATATTTATACCCTTGGCAAGCCTTTCAAAATAGTAAGAATTCCTTAATTTTAGGTGTTTGAAATTTATTCAATAACTTACACCTAAAATTTTGGGATAAAACAATAAACATCTTATTTGGAATTTAATCTTATCATTTTAAAGTTTGAATTCCAATTAAAACATGACATAAAAATAGGGAAGAAAAATGTGATTTTCTGAAATCAGTTAAGATCCATATCCCAACAGATATCACGTTCTGAAAAATGTCAGCAGCAATGTTGACAACATTTTGGACGACACAAGTATTTTGATCCCACTAGAATTTTTCTTTTTGGCAACAAATCAAGACATGTTTTATACATATTTTATGAGTTTGACCACTGGACCAATATAATATTTTCTCATCGTGTCCTTGATCTAATCATAAAATACATACAAAAGTTTTTCGTGTCAAAAATAGGAATACTTATTCGGTATTCTCAAAGTTCCTTTGAAGCACTCGATACTCCTATAGAATAGGAACGGTATGTTTTCAAGGGCTTTGCCCATTTTGCATAGTTGTCAAATATTTGTAAAGGCTTTGCTTTATTTTGATACTCTTTTTTATGATATGTAATATCATCGTAGAGAATGGTATCACATTGAAAATACATTTTTAGTGATGGATCATGCTTGTGTGACCAAAAGTTATGCACCATACAGTAACAATAATCAGTCAGTGATATATCATAAGTAAATGTCACCTGAAATGTTAGAGAACGTTTCAGCCGACATTCACCAAAAATGCCTTTTTAGGAATTACAGAGACCAAGAGATTTCTTCAAACTGGAAAATCTCTCATGGTCTAAAGCTTTTGTAAAAATATAAGCTAGTTGATGAATAATGTCAACATGTTCAATTTTGACTAGCTGTTTTTCAACTAAATCTCTTAAAAAGTGATGTCTTATATCAATATGTTTTGTACGTGAGTGCTGAACTGGATTTTTGAAAATATTTATAGCACTCAAATTATCACAGTACAAGACTAAGATGTTAATAGTAAAACCATAGTCGTCTAACATGTGCCGTAGCCATATTAATTGTGAGCAACAACTTCCAGCTGCTACATATTCAGATTCAACAGTTGAAAGTGAGACACAATTTTATTTACGACTATACCATGAAACAAAGTTATTGCCAAGATAAAAACATCATCTACTTGTACTTTTCCTATCATCCACATCACCAGCCCAATCCGAGTCACTATACCCTATTAAATTAGAATTAGTGTCTTTGGAATACCAAATTCCCAACTCACATGTGCCGACAACATATCTAATGATACGTTTTACGATATTTAAGTGAAAATTTTTGGGACAAGCTTGGATTCGAGCACAAACACTAAACATAATATTTGGGCGACTAGCAGTAAGATATAGAAGGCTACCTATCATAGATCGATACAAAGTTGGGTCGACATTTTCACCAAGATTATCCTTACATACCCTCTGCGAAGATCCCATTGGAGTTTTCATCTGTTTGCCATTTTCCAACTCAAATCTCTTGACTAGATTCTTGGTATATTTGCTCTGGGAGATGAAGATTCCATATTCACTTTGCTTAATCTGCAAGCCTAAGAAAAAAGTTAGTTCCCCAATCATGCTCATCTCAAATATCGATGACATAACTTCAACAAATTACTTTAGATAAGATTGTGAGGTCGAACCAAAGACTATGTCATCTACATAGATTTGAGCAATAATAATATCTACACCGTGACGTTTAATGAATAAAGTACGATCAGCTTCATTATGGTTAAAACTATATTCAAGAAGGAAGTTAGTTAGAAAACCATACCATGCCCGAGGGGCTTAAATCAATCCATACAGTGCCTTTTTGAGCTTGTAAATATAGTGTGGATGGATAGGATCTTCAAATCCTTTTGGTTGTTAAACATAGACTTCCTTATCAAGATAGGCATTTAAGAAAGCACGTTTTACATCCATCTGATGTAGTGTAATTTTCAGACAACAAGCAATGGCAAGTAACAGTCTAATTGACTCAATTCTAGCCACAGGTGCGAAGGTTTCATCATAATCGATTCCTTCAACCTGATTATAGCCTTGAGCAACTAGACGAGCTTTTTTTCTCACAACTGTTCCCAATTCATCTGATTTATTTTTAAAAATCCACTTAGTTCCAATTACATTTGTATTATTTGGACGAGGAACTAAGTCCCAGACTTCATTTCAAGAAAATTGTTCAAGTTCTTCTTGCATTGCTTGAATCCAAAAATTATCTTTGAGTGCTTCTAAAATATTTTTGATTCTAAAGTAGATATAAAACAAGAAAGACTAACCTTTTGGTATATGGTAGACATACACACATACCTTACCATATCTCTGTAATTGAGTGATTCTTTCCCTCTTGTTCTAATTCATTCAAAAACTCCCCCTATCACTTGGCCCGTCGGATGATTCTTTCTAATCCTTGATGAGGGATCCCTTCGTACTTGATCAAGCAATTCAACATTTGATTCCTCATCCATGGCCTATGTATTCTCTATTTCAGGTTCAGATGTTGCTTCAGGTGCGGCAACATCTGATTCTTCTGCAGTCTGCTTATTTTCCACTGAAACTATAATGTTATTTTCAGTTGTATCTCCTGAAAGATCAGAAAAGTCATCAAAAATAACATTTACAGACTCTTGTACAGTTTTGGTCCTTAGATTGTATACTCGATAAGCATGACTATTTTGTGAATAGCCAACAAAAATTCATTCATCACTCTTAGAGTCAAACTTTGCCAAATGATCTCTATCATTTAAAATGTAACAAATATACCCAAAAATATGAAAGTAACTCAAGTTAGGTTTCTTTCCATTCATAATCTCATAGGGTGTCATCTTTGTTCCAGACCTTAAATAGACTCTATTAGCGATGTGACAAGCAGTATTTAAGGCTTCAGCCCAAAAACGTTTTAATAATTTTTTAGAACTAAGCATAACTCTAGCCCTTTCTTGCAATGTTCTATCCTTCCTTTCTGCTACCCCATTCTATTGAGGAGTTTTGGGAGCGGAAAACTCATGGAAAATTCCCTTTTTCTCACAAAAATTTGTGAATGAGCTGTCTTCGAATTCTTTTCCATGTTCGGATCTAATCCAAAATAAAGGAGAATAAAATAAGTTCCTAATTCTAGAGTGCAAAATTTTAAGCATGTCAAAAGTTTGTGATTTTTCTTTCCAAAAATATATCCATGAATATCTAGAAAAATCATCTACTATCACATAGGAATACCTCATGTCTCCTAAACTGTCTACCTCAATTAGACCCATAAGATCCATGTGCAACAATTGAAAACAGTGAGACGTACCTGAATGTTGTCTGTCATAATGAACAACATTATGGGAAACACGGGTTTGCTTACCTTTCATACAATCTTCACAGACAGTTTTACCTTTATGGCTAAGATTGGGTAACCCTCTAACCGCTTCATATGAGACCAATTTTTCTAAATTATGGTAGTTGACATGCCCCAACTTTTGATGTCATAGTGTTGTGTCATCGATCTTGACATTATTGCATGTTTCTTGTCATGCAACAAGATTGCACTTATCACATGTTCTAGTACATGTCATGACACATTCATTAGCTTCATTCGTAACTTCACATGCATTCTTATTAAACTTTACCTCAAGATTTTCATCACACAATTGACTAATTTAATCAAATTAGCCATAAAACCCTCAACGTGTAAGACATTTCTTAAAGCTGAAAATCCAGGAACATTCAAGATCCATTTTCCAATTATTTTGCTTTTATTGCCACCTCCATAAGTTACGTTACCTCCATTGAATGACTCATAGTTCTTTAGAAACTCCTTTGTACCTGTCATGTGGCGAGAACATCCACTATCAAAGTACCAAGAACCTGGAATATTAGTTCTTAATGCAGTTATAGCAACTTTACATGTTACATCTTTTTGGGAACCTAAACTCTCTTAAAACATTTTTTACCTTTCGACTCAGAAATGTTGCTTCGTATGTTATCCGGAATGTTGGACAACCTTTTAGACAATATTTTGCTCACAGAATCTTGAAGTTTGAAACAATATGGTTTTAAGTGTCAGGGGAGTTACAGTGATGACATACAAACTTCAAATTCTTTGACATATATGAGAACCCATTAGTTATTCTCTTTTCTTTTACAAATCATATTTTTTCATTTTTGTCGAACATACTAGAGCATATAGTTTTGAGAGAGCTTTCGTATCCAATACCTACATGTGAAGATTTACTAAAGCTGAGTATCTCATTCAACTTCGAAGTCCCTGTGTTGAGCGTGTGGAAGGTAGCTTCGGCTAAATCCAATTTTGCATGAATCTTACCAACTCAGTATCCTTTTTTATAAGAGCAACCTCAAGTCGGGTTATCGTGCCAGTTAATTTCAGATTCTCATGAGTTAAAGATTTTACCTTTTTATCAAGTTGTTTGGACTCTATGATTAAGGCTTTACAAATACTTTATAATTCATTAATCATGTCATCTTTGCCTTCAACTTGATCCATACAATCAGCCTCACTACTAGAAATAAAACCACTAAAGCAATTAACATCAGGATAGTTAAAAAATTTATACCTCTCGGATGTAGATGGGGATGCAGATGTCGTTGCTGATGTTGGAGCAAATGTCGTGACATCTAATACAACATTACAGACGATATCTTCATTATCAGACAAAGACTGTTCGTAAACAGTGGCCAACATTGCTTTTGATTCGACTTCTTGATCTCCTTCCTCTTCTCCTTCATCGTCACAAAGAGAGACCCATAATTTTTTGCCAAATTTTCTAAGAGTGTTTGCACATTCGTTTGCATAATGACACCAACCCGAGCATGCATGACATTGCACAGACTCGATTTGTTTGGGATCAAATTTGGTACGATCTGAATTGGTTCTTCTTATTGGACTTCCTTTTTGAGTACTTGGAAGGAACTTGGTGGACTTTTGATTGAAGCCTTGGTTTTGATGTTGTTTAGATTTAGATTGATTTCTTTCATTGTTGAATTTCCTCACCATCGAATTGTATTTTCGAGTGAGTAAGGCAACATTAGCACCTTCACCAATTTCTTCACTATTCTCATCCTCTTCTTCGATTTGATTCTCCGAGGATTGAACTTGACGTGCCACATTTTTGCTTTTATATAGTTCCATTTGATTCTCAATGTTTATCTCATAGGTTTTGAGAATGCTCATCAAGGTATGAAGGTCCATTGTGGCAAGATTGTGAGTTTCTTCAATGACACAAATCTTTAAATTGAACTTTTCAGGAAGAGAACGGAGAGCCTTTTCAACGAGTTGAGTGTTGATTAAAGATTCACCAAGCACTTGACATTCATTTGAGATGTCAATCAACCTTTTAAAATAAGATTTTATATCATCCGCTTATTTCATCCTTAAACGTTCATATTTGTTCATGAGCATGCGTAGCTTTGTTCGACGAACACTTGAGTTACCTTCACAATGAATTTGTAAAGTATCTCATGCATCCTTAGCCGTGGGGAAGTTTTGAATGAGCTTGAACATGTACAGATCAACCCATCCAAAAATTGCATTTAAGGCCTTTTCATTAAAGCTAGCATTATTGGTTTCTTCCGCCGTCCATTCGGATTCAGGTTTAACAAGAATGTCACCTTCCTCATCCGGCGGCAACATTGGAACAACATACCCATTGGTTATAGATCTCCATGCCCTATCATCAATTGATTTGATATGAGAACGTATGTGAATCTTCCAATAGGCATAGTTTGAACCATCTAAAATGGGAAGTCTACCAATAGTCGGATTTGTCGGATCCATAGCTTTAAATAACAGGACCAAACACTTATTGTGTTAAGTGTTGGCTCTGATATCACTTGTTAGATCCCGGGGAGCTATGGAACAGTAAATAAAATGCAAATAAACTAAATCAAATTTGAATGTCAATTCTGTTTCCGAATGTCAGGACTAATGTTGTCTGACAACGGTAACAACACACTAGTAAAACAGAAAACCTTTGAAGAGTAAAATAAACAACAGAAATATAAATGACACGAAGATTTTAAATTTTCATAAGTTATATGTTGATATAACGTATGATGGTCAATGACCAAAAGTATTGTATATATTATATACAATTGAATAAATTCCTTCTTTTACAATTTTACAAAATACAACAAAAGGAATTAAAAATTGATGAAGACGCAGATGACTTCTGGCTGAAAAATCTACCTAAATAGACATAGACAACTTCTTATTACAATTGCTTCAATACTCTTTCAAATATATTCTACCCATAAAGGAAGTTCTCTTATATGGCAATACTAGATTGGCGAGACAAGAGAGATAACAAATCTAGAATCTAAGCAGCAGTGGTAATGTTTGACAGAATGTTGTCGACACGCTCAGGCAACACTTGTGATCCAGATTTCTGAGATTAATTCCCGAGAGCTCTCTTGGTATTTTTGATTTCTGATTCTGGATGTCGATTCACTTCAGCATCCTTTCTATTTATAGTAGAGAGTCTTCCTTGAAAAGCTCATCGATTTGTTGTGAAGGTTGAGGGAAAAGTGGGCATCTGGTTTGTTTGTTGGAGAAGATCATGGAGCAAAATCCTCTAACTTCTTGGACTTGTTCCTCAACCATAGCAACGACTTTGACTTGTTCTTCCCACGTTTTTCATCAGCTCCTATTTACCTTGCCAAGTCACTTTTACTTTGTAGTAAAAATTTCACGAATATTGCTTCATTCCGTGAAGTAAGGCAAAACTGTTTTTCATAAAATGTTGGTCCGAATGTTGTGACATTTGTTCCAACATTTCTTAAATTCAAATTAGTACTTAAAACGATATGTTGGGTACAATGTCACAACACCAAACCCAACATTAACGATATAAAAGATAAACATTGATGCGACATTCAATTTAGATGATGCGACATTCAATTTAAATGATGCGCCTCCCTATCACTTTAATTTGTTGAACAATGGGAAACAGCTAATAAATAAAGATTAAAGAGTGTTGCTTCCTTCAAAAGAATTGAATAATAGGGCAAGTAGACGATGGTTTTAGACCAATCTCATAAAATCTAACAGTGGCAAGAATATTCATTTTTGTATATAAGAATATATATACATGGAGAATTAATTTGACGGTAACTACTTATATTTCCTTCTAGAAGGGAATCAATTGATATTGTCTATAAGTTGAATAATAAAATGAATAATATACGTGAATATAATTCATATATACTGCACTTTAGATTCTTATTAGAAGACCAAATATTTGTGATGTAATAATATTCTTTGGTACATAGTATTATTGGCAAGTCTTGTCAACCTCTTAGCTAATTGCTTTAGCAAAAGCAATGTTCTTATTCGGTTCACATCTGTTCCCTAATTGGTACGTCATAATATCCATCATTTATTTAGAATATATCAAACAAAAAAGACAGAAAAGGAAAAAAATTGAAAAACGTGCAATTTTACCGTGTTGGTTTGCGTAGAATGGAGGGTGACTAGAAATGAAAGAAATAATAAGGATTTTCAATGACAAAACTAATACAATGGTGATATTAGAAATTGAGCATGGTTGAAATTTTTTCGAAACAGAATTATTACATTATTGTGAGAGAAAGTGGGAGACATGAACTGAAAGAGAGAGAAAGTGATTTATAGAATTTTTTTGGTACATCTGAGAAGAGTAGACAATTTTAAATCGTTCGTAAGTCTCATGACTTGAATCTGTCAGGAGAAGAAACTTTAAATTCTTGGTTACGGCTTCTTTGATTAGCAAATTCATGCTTGTGTCCTTTGTTTACCAGAAAGTTAGCAAATTGGTCTCTCTCCATATATGTTTAATGATGAACTTATTAGCTTTCAATAAATATATACAATTTTCAACAATAGCCTTCAGAGGGACATCATATGTTATTAGCGAATATTCTTCGAATATTCTTCATATATTTTGTAATTATGATAGATGTATATTTAAGATAACTTAAGATCCTAAAACCTAAACCCTACTCTTCTCCCTTCTCCTTCTCTTTCTCGGCCAAAAACAGATTCTTTGTTTCTTGTTTTTTTTCCCTCGGCTGAAAACAACAGCCACCATGTCATCCCCCACGAATTCTGGTTCCTCCACTGGCACTTTTGACAACCCTTCTCAACGTTCATCGTCTTCTTTTCACCCGGCATTCGCCGTTACAAATATCAAGAATTCTATCCCTATAATTCTTGACCAAGAAGACTGTCAATATTCCATGTGGACAGAACTATTCTATATTCATGCATGTGCATACAACGTGCTCGACCATATTGAGACTCCGTTCCTCGTCCCACCGATATTGCTGAATCAACATGGCGTCACCTTGACGCCATCGTCAAACAGTGGACATACGACACCATCTCAAAAGACTTATTGTGTACTATCATGAAAACATGTGCCACGGCACGTGACCTTTGGGTACGGTTGGAAGAAATATTTCAAGACAACAAAAATACTCGGGCTGTATATTTGGAGGAGCAATTCAACAATACGCGCCTCGAGAATTTCAACAACATGTCTGAATATTGCAAACGACTAAAACTCATAGCCGACCAACTTTCCAACGTCGGGACATCTGTTTCTGAAACCAAGATGGTACTCCAATTTGTTGCGGGTTTACCGAAAGGTGAATACGGTACTCTTGCAACAATGATTCAACAGGCCGACCCACTACCAAGTTTCACCAAGGCACGGTCACAATTATTGTTGGAAGAAACCCAATGTGTCAAACAGGAGGAACATAATCAAAAGGCGTTAGCCGTTGACGGGATGGCACCACCGGCAACCAACACCACCCCGCCACCGCCGCATGTTCACTAACAGCAGCAGCAGCAGCAGCAGCAACAGGCTAGTTGCGGAGGTCGTGGCGGCAGAGGTCACAACAACAAAGGCAAGGGCCGCGGAAAAGGCCAACGCAACCAGTGGGGCTGGACAGCAGCCAGGCCCAAACACTGGACAACAGCAACCCTGGAACCAGCAGCAGCAGTGGTCCAACCAACAGCAGCAGTGGCCCAACCAGCAGAACTGGGCCTCGCCTGCATGCCCGTACCCGACTACAGGGGCCCAGTTCCAACAGCTTGGTCGATCGGCCTCTTGGGCCTGCCCCGGCCACGAAGCAGCAGCCCATCGGCGCAAGCAGAACAGACCCACCTAGTTGCGGTCCAAAGAACAATACCCCAGAAGAAGAAAGCCAGCGGCCCCCGGCAGCCGGCCCCGACTGATTTGGGCCAGGCCTACACCACCGTGACCTTCAACAGCCCGATGACAATTGGTACATGGACATCGGAGTCACATCTTACATCACCCCGTCATCAGGTAACATATCTCAACTACGTCGATTAAAGTGTCCTCAATTTAATACTGTCGGCAATGGTCATCACATTCCAATTGAAGGTTATAGTAACACACACAGCAAACATCCACACCCACCTTTCTCCCTAAACCACGTCCTATACACACCCAACATCATTAAAAACTTAATCTCTGTTAGAAAATTTACTAGCAATAATTCTATGTCTGTCGAATTTGACCCTTTTGGTTTTTCTGTGAAGGAACTCAATACGGGGAAAATTCTTACACGCTGCAATAGTGTGGGAGATCTCTACCCATTCACTCAATCTTCCGCTGTCAGACCGCAAGCACCTCTATCCCTTGCGGCGATCTCTCCCTCAACTTGGCACAACAGACTCGGACACCCCGGAGAATCAGTTTTTACTTTTCTTAGGATTTCTAAGCGTATTCAATGTAATAATGGGAAAATTGCCCAACACTGTTTTTCTTGTCCACTAGGCAAACATACTCGTCTTCCATTTATGCCATCAAACAGTGTTACTTTTTCTCCCTTTGATATTGTTCATGCTGATTTGTGGACATCTCCGATTGTTAGCTCTTTGGGTCATAAATTCTATCCAGTATTCTTGGATGATTTTTCACACTTTGTCTAGATTTACCCACTGAAATTCAAATCTGAAGTTTTTGCAAAATTCCTCGAGTTTCAAAAATTCATTAAAACACAATTTGAAAAATCTATCAAATCATTTCAATGTGATAATGGACGTGAATTTAATAACTCAGTATTTCACAATTTCTGTTCTAAACAATGCATGGTTTTCCGTTTTTCTTATCCCTATACTTCTTCCCAAAACGGAAAGGCTGAACGAATTATACGTACCATCAATAACATGGTTCGCACACTTCCGTTTCATGTCTGTCTACCACCGCCTTTATGGGTCTATGCTGTCAAAATGGTAGAATCTCTTTTTAATATTTTACCAACTAGCACACTCCAAAACAAGACCCCTACCGAAATCTTATACCGTAGGCTACCATCATATGATCACCTACGTATTTTTGGATGCTTATGCTACCCCAACATAGCATCCACTGCACCTCACAAACTTGCCCCTCGCACTCTGCCATGTGTCTTCCTTGGTCTATCTCCTAATCATCGGGGCTACTTGTGCTATGACATTGCTACTCGCAAAATCATCGTCTCCCGTCACGTCACCTTTGACGAGACAACCTTTTCTTTTTCCAATCTTCAAAAATTTCAGACCACCGATTACTTCTTTCTCGATGAACCAAGTTTGTCTCCGGTCATCCAGAATCTATACCAACAGCAGCCCACTGTTCCGACACCACTGCTGACTCCAGCCAACTGCTCCCGGTCGACAACACCGTTGCTGTCTTCAGCAGTGTCGTCTGACCCCCCAGCAGCAAGGCTGCCACCCAGTCCAGCTCCCTACTCTCGGTCCCAAACACCACCCCTGCTGCACCCTGTCGAGTCTCCTGCACCACCCACACTGCGTCCAGTCCAGCAACCACTCGAGTCTCCTGCACCTGCAGCAACACTGCTGCCCATCAGTCCAGTAACCAGTCCCGCAGCCGTGCTACCTCCCAGTCCAGCAACCAGTCCCGACCTCCCACTGTTGCCCTCTCACTGCATGGAGACTCGTGCACAACACGGGATCTTCAAACCCAAGGTTCACTTCAATCTCTCCACACAAACCTTATCACCCATTCCAAAGAATCCAAAACTAGCTAAACTGGACCCTAATTGGAATGCGGCCATGTGCGAGGAGTTTAACGCTTTAACCAAGCAGAACACTTGAGATTTGGTACCTAGACCAGCTGGTGTGAATGTTATCCGGTGTATGTGGCTATTTCGTCACAAGTTCAGAGACAACGGTGACTTAGAGAGGTATAAGGCAAGACTAGTTGCAAATGGCACTAATCAGTATGAGGGTATTGATTGTGGTGAGACATTCAGTCTGGTTGTTAAACCGACCACTATTCGGACTGTTCTCAGTATTGCTTTGGGCATGCATTGGCCGATTCATCATCTAGATGTCAAGAATACATTTCTTCATGGGGATTTAAAAGAAACTGTATACATTCATCAGCCCCCTGGCTTTGCTCATCCGGCAGTTCCACAGTTTGTATGTCATCACAGGAAATCACTGTATGGATTGAAACAGGCACCCCACGCTTGGTATGATCGTTTTGCCAGGTATCTTCTGCAGATTGGTTTTATATGTAGCAGGTGTGATAACTCTCTCTTCACTTTTCACCGAGGTAGCAACACTGCATATTTGCTATTATATGTCGATGACATTGTTCTTACTGCCTCATCTGACGGGTTGAAGAATGAAATCATTGCTCGACTCAAAATTGAATTTGCTATGACTGACTTGGGCAAGCTAAGTTATTTTTTGGATATACCGGTGACCAGATCTGCAGCCACTATGTTCTTGTGTCAGCATAAGTATGCAGAAGAGATAGTGTAGAGGGCCAAGATGGTAAATTGTAAAAGTATGCCAACTCTGGTGGACTAAAAATCCAAGCTTAGTGTCACTGACGGTGCACCAGTTTCTGATCCCACTCTATATCGGAGTCTTGCAGGTGCTTTTCAGTAACTTACATTCACTAGGCATGATATTGCATATGCCGTTCAGCAGGTGTGTCTATTTATGCATGACCCCCGAGAGTCCCACTTTGCCTCCCTCAAACGTATTATCAGATATGTTAAGGGCATACTAGACTTTGGTTTACATCTATACCCCGATACACGTCGCTCCACCTCAGGGTACTGTGTATTTCTTGGGGATAATCTTATCTCATGGTCCGCCAAGCGGCAGGCCACGCTATCCCATTCGAGTGCTGAAGTAGAATATCGCGGAGTTGCTAATGTCGTCGCTGAGATATGTTGGCTCTGAAATCTTCTTTTAGAGCTCCAGTGTCCATTACGCAAGGCGTCTATAGTCTATTGTGACAACATATCTGCTATCTATATGTCTCATAATCCAGTCCAACATCAGCGGACTAAGCATATTGAGATGGATATCCACTTTGTGCGAGAGAAGG
Organism: Anisodus tanguticus; assembly: GCA_034509755.1. Taxonomy (NCBI): domain Eukaryota; kingdom Viridiplantae; phylum Streptophyta; class Magnoliopsida; order Solanales; family Solanaceae; genus Anisodus; species Anisodus tanguticus. Next base: position 7,537,807 of record CM067553.1, on the reverse strand, counting down.
TTGCCCGTGGTCAGGTCAAAATTTTACACGTGCCTTCCTCTTATCAGTATGCAGACATTTTCACAAAGGGACTACCGCGATAGCTCTTCACCGACTTTCGATCCAGCCTTAGCATTCAGCCTCCTCCCGTTCCGTCTGAGGGGGAGTATTAGCGAATATTCTCTGAATATTCTCCGTATATTTTGTAATTATGATAGATGTATATTTAAGGTAACTTAAGATTATAATTGTATTAGGAATCAACCTTTGTAAGGTAAGTTAGGATTCGTACCATATTAGGAATCAACCTTGTACAGCTATATATATTGTGAATAATGAAAGGAATCCCTAAGGAAAATTATTCTATCTTTCATATGTCCTTATTGGTAATCTTGACGACAAGTAAGCAGTCTATTTCCGCTTTTAAATCTTTGTATACTATTTCTTTTCTTTTTGATGCTCCATAATTCTTGACGAGACTTGAAGAGGGATTCATCTATCATCACTTTCCTTGATCATTTCTAAAGAATCGTTCAATAACAACATAGCCAGTTTGTCTTGGAACTACTATCAATGTTAAATTTTATTTTTCCAGCCCATGATAAAGATCAAGTGATTAGTTTAACATATTTGGAAATAGGAGTTGACTAGGATTTCAACAATTTTCCTAGTCATAATCTGTAATCTGTTTGCATATTGTTTTTAAACAAGGTATAGAATAACTCTTTAAGAGAGAAAAAAATCGTTTTTAGAAATTTTATTTTCAAACAGAGAATACGTCGGATCTGGAGTTATCCCAAACGGCTTAGGCCTACTTCTGAAGTCTCGGACGCGGCCCAATATGAGGCCCAGTTTATCTAACATACACGAAGCCCCACTCTCCTATCTTACTTTGTAAAATATTTATCTGTTATTTGTATTTTCTCCTCTCTTTTTTTCGTGTAACTTAAATAGAAGCTAAGGAGCCTCATAGTCTACAACATCAAGGTCACCAAATACTTCCTAAACAATTTCAGTCCAATAACTTTCTCTCAAAATGTGTGATTTCTGTCTCAATTTGCATCAAGCACATCCAAATGGAAATCATCAACCTGAAATAAATATATTATTTGATGTGCAATGATATAGATATGCAGTTTTTGAATATGTTATACCTTCTAATAATCAGAGATTCATGTACGATATGAACTTGAAAGTTGTTATATACTGTATATTAATAAAGTATATATTTGACTAACTATTGTTATTTGATACTTTGAAGTGTTTTTTTGAAGCAAGTGTCCGTTCCTAATTCAGCTAAAAGTCTCATGGGCCGAGGATATTCACTTTGCTGGCCTGTATGATGGACTTCAATCAATCCAGCTTGGGCCGGTTCAGGTCTTCTATTGCTATACTTTAGGAAAATAGGAATAGAAGTTTTTTTTCTTCTTTTGGGAGATCGGAGAAGAGCTAAAGAGGCAAACGTTGAACTTATCGATTAGGCTCGACGACTAGGAGAAGCAAAACGAAAGTAGAATTGACCGAAAAAGAAGAAAACTACGGATACGGTTAGACTTACACTTAACGTTAAAAAAACTATTACATTTAGCACGAGCTACATCTTGAGTAGAGTAATTTCTTGGAAACCCATAGATGAGAGGTTATTTCTTTAATTTTCTTATATATGGTATCCAATAAGTAAATAAAAAAAGAAATTCGTTAGTTTGTTTTGTCCCTTTAGATAACTTCATCATGTTACACAGAACTCACGAATAAAGATACTTGGTATTTCATCTAATAAACCATCTTTAACGACGGCAATAAAGCAGAATTTTACAAAGAATTAAGTTAGCTAAGCAAGTATAAAATGTCGTATAAATAGGAACATTTTCTTTCCATTTTCTCTGTTGTTCCATTTGGTAACCTCCGAAGTCCAAAGCATAATCTCAATTAACATGCGTGCTATTCAACTAAAGAATGACTAACCAAAACTAGGAAAAAAATGCATCTTAAGGTCTTATATTTAGTTGGTCATCACAATCAGAACTCTTTAATTAGGGTGAAGAAGCTAGTTCACTAATCCAAATTGTGAACTTCAAACCGTTAAAAGGGGATTCTGACTCGTATATATGATTATCTTATTACGTCTTCACTTGTGATAGTTTGGACTAGGGTTGTCCAGTGGTCGGGACGTCCAGATCCCGCCCCGCCCACAGTGGCGGAACTTGCCCAAAATATTAAGGGGAGCGGTAACTACTAACTACAATATTATAATTGAAATTTATAAGAACAAAATATTATTTTATCAAAGATTCAAAATAACATCAACACAATAAAAATATAATATATAAAAGAAAGACATACCTAGAATTAAAGTGTTGTCTTCGTTCTTTTAAAGACTTGAAATCATTAATAATTGAATCAGAGCTAAAGCTTTCAGCTATCTCTTTTTCAATATAAACCATCATATTGTCAGCAAGAAATTCATCCTCCATCTTATTGCGCAACCTTGTCTTGATTATCTTCATTGTTGAAAATGATCTTTCTGTCGTAGCCGTAGAAACTGGAAGAGTTAAGATAAGGCGGATTATCCGGTCAATCAAGTAATATGTATTCGCCTTCCCTGTTTTTTCCAAAGCCTCACACAATTCAGACATAGTTGATAAGTTATTCAATTCTGGATGACTAACATCTTCAAGAATAAAGTGTTGAAGTTGAAATCTCAAATTTGTTTTCTCTTGCTCACTAAAATTCACTGGATAAAATTTTTCTACAAGAGCACATATATCATCCATAACAAATGTTTTGTAAATATCTTTAGGAACCAAACTATTGTTCAGCCTCAAAAGCTCTATTGTTTGCACATTAAACCTGTGATTCAATTCCTGCAATTGTTGATCAATTGTAACACAAAAGATATTCACTCTAAAATGTTGACCTAATATGATGTGATCCTTCTGATGACGAGCACGCCCTTGACGCTCTATATAAACATCATTCGAGAAACGTATAATCCTGCTTTTAACGATTTTCCTAGATCAACTATTAGAAGATATGTTTTTAATGCGCATGAATATCAACAATATTTACTGTATGCATTATATCATTTTAAGGGGGAAATGGCTATCACTTCTGACATAGGCCGTAGTACTAATGATAATGATTATTTAATTGTTACATTCATTAGGTAGATCACAATTGGTCTATGAAAAAATGTATATTAGCATATAGATATATTGATGAAAGACACACTGAAATTTTTATTTCAAGAAATATTCATGAAATTAGTTAATATTATGGAATTACTGATAAAATTATGACTATTACATTAGATAATTCTTCTTGTAATGATTATGCTGTAAACATTTTAAAACTCGATGGACTTATCTTTTTCCGATATTTTTCATGTTAGATGTGCATGTCATATTTACAACTTAGTTGTAAAGGATGGCCTAAAACTTTTTAGCTCTATTCTTGATAAATACAATTTGTTATCAACTTTATTTTAAAAAGTAATAAAATACAAAGACGCAAAGAGTTTAAAAAAATATGTCATGATTGTGAATTACCCTATAGGAAAATTTCAGAAGAAGTTGCAAGTAAGTGGAATTCTTGTATGAACAATTAGTTGTTGCTCACGAGTATAGAAGACCTATAACTTTAGTATTTATCGCCCATAATCAAAATCCTTCAGATATGCTTGTAGATGATGATTGGGATAAAATTTGGGAACTTATTGTATTCTTAGAGAAATTTTTTCTAGTTACTAAGGAATTTTCTGGTATTTATTATCCTACTATTTCATCTATGTTATTTTATATAGCTCTAATATTTTTGTTATTTAATGAATATAATAAAAACCCAACTTATGCTCCAGCTATTACAAAAATGATTGTAAATTTTTTTAAAAAATATCCTATTCCCACTATTTATTCTATTGGTGATGTATTAAATCCTACTATTAAAGTAGACGGTTGTAATTAGAGATGGCAGTGGATCCTGGACCCGGTAGATCCAAATCCGTTTTATAGGATATGGATCTTCAAAATTTGGATCTGAGGATCCGGATCTGACCCAAATTCATTTCTGACGAATCGGATCTGGATCTGGATCTTGTGTTTGAGATCCGTATTCGGTCCAGATCCGACCCGTGAATCCATTCTTTATTAAATATATGCATAACTTAGAATGTAATTTTATAAGTATTTTCTTAAAAATTTTCATAATTTCTGTATTTTACATTCAGGTTTGGAGTAATGCATATTGGAAATTTTAGGAAGAATTAGCTGGAACAACAATTTTATTACTCCACTAATCACCCTCAGCTTATATTCTCACACCTCTTAGTTTCCTTGAATAAATAAATTAACAGACCTCTTAATTTATTCTATAGATATAAATTAGTGTTGTAATATATTTACTTTCCATGTTTGCTTCAATATGACTTTAATGCATTCTACTCCAAAATGGTTAAATGAAACAACTTCTTTAAATACCATGCATTCTTTAACATACTCAAATTATCTCTTGTTTACTTATTTAATTGTATATCTATCATACTGAAAAATGCATTTTGTTACAAGTATATGTACACGTTTCTCAAATTTAATTAGGTCTTTATCATTTTATGAGGCTTCCTGATTTTTTTTTTTTGATGTTATAGAATCAAGGAGACATTCATTTGTCTACGGCAATATAGGGAGGCCAAAGATGTCATAGTCCAATTCTCCATGTGCAGCATGCAAATTATTGCGTCGAAAATGCACTCAAGAATGTGGATCCAGATCTGATCCGTGGATCCGATGGATCCGGATTTGAATATGATTTTTATGGACCCGATGGATCTGGATCTGAATCTAGTAGGATCCGATCCATATCCGATATGTTGCCATCCCTTGTTGTAATGTCCTTATTGGAACGATTTATGAATGCCTAGAAATACTTGAAACAGAACCAACTAAAGAAGAAGTTATCTCTAGCATACAAACACAATGCAAAACTATGTATATGTATGAAAGAATATAATCCCTTGATTATTTTCATTAATGAAAGAGTATATATACAATTTACAATTTTCCATAATAGTAAAATCCTATTCTTATTCTACTCCCAAAACCCTATACTAGTTGTACAAGAATCCTATAATTATGGTAAGTATACAAGCCTAATTTAATACAATATTTACACCAAAATAGTACTAAAAACCCGTGATATACACGGGCTTGTATACCGTGTATACCACGGTTTCACATAGGGTAACTTGCCTTGTGAAACCGTGATATACATGGTATACAAATCCATGTATATCACGGGCATAACTAACACACCCTCGCAGTCATAGCGGGCGGTCTTCGTACGCTGAGACTGTCCCTAAAATCTTCAAAAAGAACGAACGGAAGACCATTTGTAAAGAAATCGGATCGAAAAATGGATTCTTGTAAGAATCAAGGAACTGACAACATAGATGTACCAGCACCTGCAGATGAAGCAGTGGGCAAACCCGATCCATATCATATAGAGGTTATGGCAAGCAAGACGGACATGAAACTAAAGCGACCACATCGTCAACCGCAATTAGGCTATCGTATTCGGCTTCGTCTTCGCCTTCACTCCGCACCTTCCCTCCCCTTCTACAAGGAACTATCATGGGGTTCTCTCAACATACATATCCAGGAGGTGCAACTGTTTAGTAGGCAAGGATTGGAACGGGCGGATCCCAAGTCAAATTTCTGATCTATTAGTTTCAGCCATAGAGGATTGAGCTTTTTGAGATGTCGGCAATTTGATACCTGGAAGGGACATGCTAGACGCGTACTTGCCCACGAGCTACCGTTTCGCTAACTAAATGGATGTCCATCTCAATATGTTTAGTGCGCTAATGTTGAACCAGATTGCCAGAAAGATATACTGCACTAACATTATCACAATAAACCAAAGTAGCTTTTTGAACAGGAAAGTGAAGCTCTAAGAGAAGATTACGTAACCAACATGATTCATAGATCACATTGGCCACCCCTCGATACTCGGCCTCGGCCTCTGCACTGAAGCGGTATAAGGTAGCCTACCGTTTGGCAGACCATGAGACTAAGTTATCACCAAGAAACATACAATAACCAGACGTAGAGCGTCTGGTGTCCGGAAAGCCACCCCAATCAGCATATGTATAAGAGATAAATGTAGAGATTGACGACGGATATAGATGCAACCCATAATCAAGTGTGCCCTGTAAGTATCAGATGATGCGTTTGAGCGCATTCATGTGCTCAACGCAAGGATCATGCTTAAACAAACACATATATTTGACGACATATGTAATATCAGGTCTCGTGAAGGTAAGATACTGAAGTGTCCCTGCAAGGCTGCGATAGTGGGTCAGATCCTCATACGGTGAGCCAGCCGCAGCACCCAACATGGGTTTAGTATCAACTGGAGTGAAGGTAGACTCGCATGAGGACATACCAGCTCGCTCAATAATATTAGTTGCATACTTCCGTTGTGATAAGAATAACCCACCTGCATGACGAGTGACAACAATACCCAAAATGTAACTCAAGAACCCCAAGTCTTTCATAGCAATTTCAGAACTGAGCATTGTCATGATAGACTTCCGCAAAGCATCAGAAGAGGCAGTCAAGATAATATCATCAACATATAATAGTATATAAGTCATGGAAGTACCACAATGATAGATGAACAATGAATTATCATACCTGCTGTGTGAAAACCCAATAAATGAAACATAGTTTACCTCTTATACCAAGCCTGTGGGGCCTGCTTAAGCTCATACAAGGACTTCTTTAACAAACAGACATAATAGTATATAAGTCATGCATGAAAACGGTATCCTTAAGATCACCATGTAAGAAAGCATTCTTCACATCTAGCTGATAGATGGGCCAAACTTTCGAAAGAGCCAGACTGAAAATAGTGCGAATGGTAGCCGGTTTGACCACCGGACTAAACGTCTCACCACAATCCACGCCAACCTGCTGAGTCTTACCATCACCTACAAGACGAGCCTTATGCCTCGCAAAAGATCTGTCAAAATTATCCTTATGAGTAAAAATCCATATAGACTGAATAATATTAATGCCAAAAGGACAGGGTACCAACTCCCACGTCTTATTTGCAATAAGAGCGTCATTTTCGTCGGTTATAGCGAATTTCTAATTCGGGTCATTTAAGGCGGACACTGGGTTACGGGGTAGAGGAGATTTAAGAACATTAGAATTTAAATTAAAATGTCTATTTGATTTAAAAATACCATGTTGACTACGAGTAACCGGATTGTGACTCGGGGAGAATTGGGTGGATTTTGGGATAAAGTTGGCGGGGTGACGGACTGGCCAACATGTAATGGGCCTGCTGGCCCAAAACTGAAAGCTGAATCGTGGGCTGGACCAAGAATCGAAATAGGGGCAGAACTGGGCTGGAGCGTCAGCCCAGTTGCTGGACCCATAAGGGGAGGGCAGGGAACAGGCGACAGTGATGTAAGACCAGTGGGTAGTGAGCCCGTTGGTGGATTTTAGGTGTGGGACACATCCGATAAATGGTTGATAATATACGGGGATACATCGTCATCTAAAAAATTATACGAACTAGGCCCGAGACTATTTACCTTTGCAAAAAGAAATTGTGTTTCGTCGAAAATAACATGGCGACTAATGATGATTTTATTAGATGACAAATCAAAACACTTGTAACCACAATGATTCGATGGATAACCCAAAACACACAGGGGGTAGAGCGGTCTTGAAGTTTGTTAATTGTAGTTGACGAAAATAGTGGATAACATAAGCACCCAAAGACCCTAAGATGTGTATACGAAGGAATCTTATTATAGAGGATTTGAAAAGGGGAGGAATATGCTAATCCTTTGGTAGGAAGTATGTTAAGGATATAAGTAGCCATTTGTAGAGCATGATGCCAAAAAGAAAGGGGTACGAAAGCATGGACCAATAAAGTGCGGACAATATTATTAATAGTACGAATTTTGCGTTCGGCTTTCCCATTTTGTGAGGATGTATGAGGACAAGAGAAATGAAAATGTATACCATTAGTACCACAAAAATCCCTAAATGACCCATTATCATATTCTTTGCCATTATCACATTGAATATTTTTGATTTTCCATTCGAACAGGGAACGGATGAATGCTCTAAATTTTAAAAAAGTGGAAAAGACTTGAGATTTTTTCGCTAACGGAAAAGTCCATAAAAAATCAGAATAATCATCCAAAATAGAACATAATAACGATGGCCCAAAGAACTGAGAACAGGACATGCCCATAAATCGCATGAATAATATCAAATGGCATTAAAGTATGAGAAGTAGAGTCTACAAACGGCAATCTAACAAGTTTTCCTAGTGAACAAGATTGACAAATTGGAGTACTACGCGTACCCTTACAAGAAATAAAATTATCTTTATGTAAGGAAGAAACAACAGAAGACCCAGGGTGACCCAAACGTGCATGCCATAAGGAAGGAGTCAGAGCCGCAAAAGTAGATGGCAAGGCTTGACTTGAGAGACCGATGTGGGCATGATAGGATAAAGATCCTCCCTACTATCACATCTCATGAGAGGAATTCCCGTCTTGAAATCCTTCACAGAAAACCCAAAAGGATCAAAATCAACAGAAACCTAATTATCAGTGGTGAATTTACAGACATACACCAAATTTTTAATTAAGTTAGGGGCATGAAGGGCATTTTTCAAGATAAGAGGGGGGTGGGGGGAGACAAAGTTTTATGACCGTAACCACGAATTGGAATTGAATTGCCATTACCAATAATTATGCCACGATTGTTGCTCAAATTGGAATAAGACGAGAGAGTACCTTGGTCGGACGTCATGTAACTAGTGGCTCTGGTGTCCATATACCAATTTACTTTCGTCGGATTTAACCCAAGTGTGTGTATCACGACTTTAATGTCGGTAGGGGTGGGGCCCGCTGCATGGTGGGCCTACAGAGGTCGAGGCCCAAACACACTCGCTTGCTGCCCCAGTCTAGTAGACTGTCTTGGGAACCACTGTGGCTGGGCAGAATTGGGCCTGGAAGCCGAAACTGGAAATTGGACCCAATGTTGGTTGTGGACATACGACGGAAAATAGGGGTTGTTGGGCACAAACCCACTGGCCCAGTTCTACAACGATGGGCCCCAGGGCTGTGGCCAGTTGGATTGCGGCCCACTGCCACCCCCGTTATTGCCACCTCGATTTCCGCCATAATTTTTACCATCATTTTTGTGATTCTGACCCTTTTTTCCACCACCGTTGTTGCGGTTTTGGCCTGAATTGTTGGAGACGGATGAAGAATAGTTGGATTCGGTCACTATGACGACAGAAGGGGCCCCAGTGGCCGCTTTCTTAGCCAAGCGTGTTTCTTCAAGCGTGAGCATGGAACGGGCCTGATAAAACTGTGGAAGAGGACTGTTCTGATGAAGAAGGGTACCGACGCCACTATAGGCCTCAGATAGGCCTGCAACCATCTGAAGGATAAGACGATCGTTGGTAACGGGTGCACCAGTGTTGCGGAGTTGGTCCGCCAATTCTTTCAACCTTTTGCAGTAAGCTAAAACGTTAGAGAAGTCTTCCATATTGACGTGGGAGAATTCCTGCTCAAGGGTAACAACACGAGAATTTTGATTATCTTGAAATATATCATGCACTCTATTCTAAGCAGCCATCGTCGTAGCGTCTGGTTCGATAATCGTCTGCAACAGATCGGTAGAGATAGTGGAGTAAATTCACTGAAGAACGATAGCATCAAGGATCGTCCACAATTTAGGATCATCCTCGGATGTAGGCACCTCCGTATCAGCAGGGTCCAAGGGAATTATATGGTGGAGGACTTGATGCGACTGTGCGTGAACTTTGAACAGTTCGTCCCACGTCGCGTATTGAACATTTTCTATTTCAAGAATGATAGGGATATGCCTCTTGATGTAAGAAACAACAAGGGCAGGGTGAAACGTGTTTTTAGTCATCACAATCAATGCAAGACGTGACGTAGGGATTTGTGGAATAAAATTTAGGAAGGTAGAAGGGATCACAATGCACGGAAACCGAGGGGAAAGCTCGGAATTCGAGGCACGAGATAGGGGAAAGGTTTGGGAGAATTTGTGACCTAGACTTCTGATACCATGAAAGAATATAATCCCTTGATTATTTTCATTAATGAAAGATTATATATACAATTTATAATTTTCCATAATAGTAAAATCATATTTCTATTCTACTCCCAAAACCCTATACTAGTTGTACAAGAATCCTATAATTATGGTAAGTGTATAAGCCTAATTTAATATAATATTTACACCAAAATAGTACTCCAAAACCGTGATATACATGGGCTTGTATACCGTGTATACCATGGTTTCACATAAGGTAACTTGCCTTGTGAAATCGTGATATACATGGTATACAAACCCATGTATATCACGGGTATAACTAACAATGTATTACCAAGAGCAAAGTGCAAACAATCAACCGGCTTATGTACAATCTTTTTCTACTTCAGTTCAACCTTATAAAAACACATGCGGTTTCTGCTACAAGTATTCAAGGCATTCGAAAATGTATAGTGGTTCAAGTGCTTCACAAATTTGCGAGTTTGATATTTATGTTTTGCAGGGAGTTGTATCTTCGTATCAATTGCTAATGAAAATGGACGTGAAGACTTGCTGAAATACTAGATGGAGAATGAAAAGACATTTCTGACTCTATCAAAGATGGCCCGAGATGTGTTGAATATTCAAGCGTCATCTATAGCTTCTGAAATCGCTTTTTCTGCTGGAAGGTTTCAAATATGAGAGCACAGACACTCATTGGCGGGAGACAGATTGGAGATTGCAGTTTTATTTAGAGATTGGATTAGAGCGGAGCGTAGAAGGTGCGGTCAACCAAAGATCAATGAAGAAGAAGACTACAATTACAACGAAATCTTATCCGAGGGAGCAGGAAGCGACGTTGAACAATTTGACCAACAAATTTCAATTTCAACAGAAGATCCTCAAGAGATTGTCATAAAATTAGAAAAAGTATGGTTGCATATGCAATTTTTTTAATGCCAATTTTACTATGTGATTTGCAACTTTTGAACTACGAAACAAAGTTTCAATTTTGAAATTGTATTACAAAAAAATCATATTTCTATTAAATAATATAAGCAACAATTAGCCTTGGGATGTTTTTTCACTATCTTGTTCAATTATTTAAGTGTTTAAGTATATTTTTTTAAATTAAGTGTCTAGAAAAAAAATTAAAAGTCCTCTCAAATCCCCCTTTCCGTCCCATCCTGTCCCCTCTGATAGTGGGATGTGGGACGGGATGGGACCACTTCCAATCCCCTAATCCCGATCCCGACCCACTCCACTGTTCCCCCAAATTCAGTCTCATTCCGTCCCACTAGCCAACCATAGTTTGGACCCAGTGGTGAATGTCACATATAAGCAATGGGTTCATCCAAATTTAATATTTTTATGTAAAATATAAATTTATATATAAAAATTTATTAAAATTTCAATAAATATAAGATCTGATTCTGAAGTCATAATTTAAAAAGGCAAATAGGTTCACTGTTAAAAATATTATAAATTAAACCCACTAAATTTTAAATCTAAGACCCATCTATGTTTGGACTGTATCACATGCCATCGGAATATAAAAGCAGCAAATTGGATAGAATTAGCTGAGATGACATAATATAAACTTTGTAGGCGTTTGCCCGTCTTTACAAGAATGAATAAATAGTTGTCCGCTTTGGCAGCTCAATTGGTTTCAAGGGGATATTTGGAGCAAAGACCAAGGATCGAATCCCGTCAGCGGCAGTGTAGGGGTTTCTTCTTGAAATAAAGGAGCCCCCTTGTGCGCGGCGTGGTGCTTGGTCTAACCTTTGAAATCAATTGAGTCATCATGATTTACCTCCTTCACAGACTTGTCGGACGGGGGTGTGGGGGCTCCTGGGGTGGGAGATTCCACCTTCTGGAGCAAAGAATGAATAAATAGTCGATCGAATCCCGTCAGCGGCAGTGTGGAGGTTTCTTCTTGAAATAAAGGAGGGCCCCTTGTGCGCAGCGTGGTAGTGATCTAACCTTTGAAATCAATTGAGTCACCATAATTTAACTCCTTTACAGACCTGTCGGACCGGGGTGTGGGAGCTCATGGGGTGGGAGATTCCACCTTTTTGTAGCAAAGAATGAATAAATAGTTGTAGTTGGTGTAGTAGTCATCGTCAAACTTTGGACTTCCTATAACGCCGTGAGCAGACTGGACATTACTTGCAATCATTACCATCTATAAGTCTTCCCCTCAATTCTCCATGACTTCTATTAGTATTTTATTTGCAAAATTATATGGAAATTGAATCAACCACGACGTACCCTCTCCTTTACTAGGCTTCACATTTTAGTATCACTTGGCATTCTATCTGAGACAGGTTTAGAATTTAAGATTTATGAATTTAAGTTCGATGCTATCACAATTTATTTAATTTATTAGATTGCAAATTTATTTTTATACTAATCTAGGGATTTTTCAAGAGTCTTTTAACGTGTTTGGTTGTTTGGCCCAACCAAAGACATTGTATAAAAAATATACACTAATTATGAATAAAATATGTACAGTAGTTATATTATATAATTGATATATAACAAATATATATTTACTGATTATTATTTTAGTGGTAGGACTGTATAATCTCTTTATTCAACATATATATATAAAGCTCTGAGCCAAATTCACTCAATTCGGATGAAACTATAATTAATGCACTAGGTCCACCCTGGCAATTCAGCTAGATCATGCTGATTTACCTAATAACCACCTCAAATTAAATGTCAGTTGTTCTTTAAAGTCAAAATAATTTGGTTCGTTAAATCTTCGGAACTTAGAACTTCAAAGGGATGTACTTCGTGGATCATTTTATTACAAGAGCTAGCTTTTCTCAAACAAATAAACACATAATTGAAATTAAAAAAAAACTTCTCAGATGAACTAAATAAACATAAGCTGTTATTTCTCAAAAATCCTTTGGACAGTTATTTTGATAAATATATTTATCTAAATAAATATTTTTGGAAGTTTCGCGCTGACAAAAAGAAAAGGAAAATGCTTTAATGACGAAAAAGTGTGGAAAAGAGCTTTATTTGCACGAGAACAGAGCAAAATTAACATTTCCAAATTTCTGTATAAGGTGATTATACCAAATTACTCTCTCCGTTTTAAAATATTTATTTGATTTTGATTTAGTACGAAGCTTAAGAAAGTAAAAAAGATTTTTAAATCATGTTATTATTAGCTAAAAATATATAAAATGTATAAAATAATCTTTTAATCTTATGATATACAATATGTCACGTAAAAGTTAGAATAAAAGAATTGGAAAAAAGCATTCTTTTTAAATGAATTAAAAAAAGTAAGACTAATTAAAAGTTAAAACGAGGGAGTAACATTATTATTGAACTCCTTGCAGATGACGCCGTTTCAAAAGTCAGTCAACCCCACTAAAAGCGCCAAAAAAAATCGGACATTGAACATAACAACCAACTTTCAACACGCTTTTGTAGTTTTCTTTACTATATATAACAACACCCAATTCTTCTTTCCCTTTCATAAACCAACCAAAATTCTTACCAAAACATTCTAATTTCGTAGAAAAAGATCATGTGTTACGAGGTTAAGTGTTCGACTTGTGGAAAGACTAGTTGGGGTGGTTGCGGACGACATGTTCCTTCAGTTTACAATCGAATCCCTGAAGGCCAACACTGTCAGTGCAAGAATTGGCCCGGTGTCAAAACCGCCGGCGATGGGTCTGTCTCCGGCGCCGGCGACGGCGACGGCTGCAACGGGGATTCTAAACCTGCTTCTTATTGTACTATCCTCTAAAAGTCGAGGACTGGAATAATTTCTCTTTCTTTTTCGTTGTACTCTAATTAATCAGCGTCTTGGAGTTATCAGTTATGTTTGTTGTTTAGTACTAATTAATTAATGTAATAAAAGGATATGGTTATGGAAAATAAATCTTTTATTTTCTTTATATTTCTGTTTTGCAATTTATGAAACCCTCCTTTCCAAATTATCTGTCATAATTTTTAAAAATATTCGTATCAAATTATTTGTATTTTAGAAGTTCAAGACAAAAATAATTATTTCTTTCACATGATCCTAGTAGTATTTACAAACAATTTAAAATGACACATAAATAAAATAAACATTGAATCAAGATATATTATATCTTAAGATATAAATAAAAATAAAATAATCAAAAAATCTTATTACCCTCTCGATGTCTCACTTATAAAATTACACTGAATATATTATTATAATTATTATTGTATTTAATGTTTTTATAAAGTGCGTGTAAAAGAAAAAAACTTATAATTTGAGACCGAGGAAGTAATATCCTTCGCAAGCTATTTAATGTGGAATTAGTAACTCATTTTTAGGGATGTATGGAGACAGATCTTTTGGGAAGTCAATTAAGTACGATTATTTTTTTCTCTTGGTAATGACAAATACTTCTGAATATAATGAACTGAATAAAACCAATTAAAATATTCAGCCCGATCTTTCCTGTTCATTGCTTTAGAAAAAATATATTATGTTCAAATATTTTCGCTTTAAATTAAGAAATTAAATACATTAGCCTAAATTATTTTTATTTTATTCTTAAATAAGTAATTAATATTATATGCCTTCATTGGTAAGCGTAGAATTGGAAAAGTCAAATGCTCATTGTAATTAGTGCTATTAAATGATTTTTTAAAGAATATATAGAAAATCTGAACAACAAATAAAAATAATTGCAGAGAGTATTTCACCAAAGAGAAAATGAGAAATGGACGGCGACTTACACAAAAATACGATAATTTAAGGGTGTTTTTTAGATCTTGTCCCGTGGCCGAAGTTGCCCAAAATATTAAGGGGCGGTAACTACTAACTAAAATATTATAATTGAAATTTATAAGAACAAAATATAATTTTATCAAAGATTCAAAATAACATCAACATAACAAAAATATAATATATAAAAGGAAATACGTACCTAGAATTAAAATGTTGCCCTTCGTTCTTTTAAAAACTTGAAATCATTAATAATTGAATCAGAGCTAAAGCTTTCAACTATCTCTTTTTCAATATAAACCATCATATTGTCAGCAAGAAATTCATCCTCCATCTTATTACCAACCTTGTCTTGATTATCTTCATTGCTGAAAATGATCTTTCTATAGTAGTCGTAGAAACTGAAGAGTTAAGATAAGGCGGATTATCCGGTCAATCAAGTAATATGTATTCGCCTTCCATGTTTTTGCCAAAGCTTCACACAATTCAAACATAGTTGACAAGTTATTCAATTCTGAAACAACTTCAAAAATAAAGTGTTGAAGTTGAAATCTCAAATTTGTTTTCTCTTGCTCACTAAAATTCACTGGATATAATTTTTCTACAAGAGCACATATATCATCCATATCAAATGCTTTGTAAATATCTTTAGGAACCAAACAATTGCTTAGCCTCAAAAGCTCCATTGTTTGCACATTAAATCTGTGATTCAATTCCTGCAATTGTTGATCAATTGTAACACAAAATATATTCACTCTAAAATGTTGACCCACTGTGATGTGATCCTTCTGATGACGAGTACGCCCTTGACGATCTATATAAATATCATTATAATCAGCATAATCAATATCATGTTGTTCACAAAATAATGTCACATTTTTTAATAATTGATCTCATCTTTCATCTCTCAACTTCTGAATTAATATTTTTTGTAGTGCTGACTAAATGTATAGCATTAAGTATATCTTGGGATTTCTGTTGTAAAGCTTGACAAAGACGATCTGTAATTCGTATAATCGCTTTCATTATGTGCAAAATCAATATGAACTCAAATGGATTCATAAATCTTATAAGCAACATTAGCATCCCCTTGTTGAGAGTAAGTTGATCCATTTTTCCTTATATTTTGAAGAACCACACAAGTTGCATCATGCATATTTATCATACTACAAACAGAAGAAAAATGTGAGCTCCAACAAGTATCTCCAACTCATTTCAAAGTGTCCATCTGATTTTGTCCTTTACCACTATCAACTTCACCAATCTCTAGCAAAAGTGATATCTCATCTAATTTGACAGATTGCAACTCATCATGACGCTTACTAGAGGAACATACAATATTGACAACAAAAGTCAAGTTTGACCATTGTACCACTCCTAAAAAAATACATAAATCAATTATCAAAGATAACATCTAAATCTGAAAATAAAACTAAGTCAGAGAAATTCAGCTTTTAAAGCCTTAATATGTTAATTCCACTCCTATAAGCCCAAAATAGCCTCGTATATGATGAAACAAATATAAAGTTGTAATCTTTTGTTGATTTAAAAGAAACCCATATCAAGAATTACCCATTAAAACCCATATCATGTATATTGAAAACAACCTGTAATTGCTTATGATGCAACTATGCATCCAAGGCATACTAGATTTATGTTTTGTAGAAGAAAAAGAGACTCAAATAAATAAATCTTCTGCCGTTAAGTATTACTAGAGATGGAGAGACGAGTGGAGAGAAATAGATTGTGAGAGAGTGGAGTCGTACTGCGAGTGTGAGTTCGTGAGTCGCTGGTGCAGCGAGAAAGTGACGGGATTTAGGATTTTTAAATCGTGAGTAGTATATATAAAAAAAAATTAAATGTACTTGAGGTTAATACGCAATGTACTTGAACACGTTCGTATTATTAATAAGATTAATATTTATGGAATTTGCGATTATTGAATTATTATTTGATTGTTTGTAACTGTTCATTAATGTGCATCCCTTGAGCTTACGTTGTCATTAATAGAGTGAGATATTGATGATAGAGCGTAACTCTAAAATAGCCTCGACTAATGATCATCAAGAATGGGATATCAATGATATGTTATAAGTCGATATGTGGTCTGCATCACATTCTTAGAGAATGTAGTATGTCTCACCTGCTACTAATAATGGTTACTAGTGATGGACACATAGATACTTTTGGAAAGTATTGGTATACCCTGCTGATAAACTATTTGTTAGACATGTCTAGAGCATTATCAATGTGTGGGATATAAATGTCCTTTGACTTGAGGTCCTTGTTTATAGAGTAATGTACTTTGACCCTGTCCTAAGCTTAAACTCCTTATAGGATAAGACACGACTTGTGTTGGGTACACTATGATGTAAATTAAGGTGGTAATTGAACCAAGAATAGGATTCATTCCTTGATAGTATATTCGAGAGAGCACTCAACTTCTCAATGATATTAGGTCGACCAAGTCATTGGCCAATGCAAGAGACATATTTAGAAAATGTTCTAGTTGTCGACTA
Organism: Anisodus tanguticus; assembly: GCA_034509755.1. NCBI lineage: Eukaryota > Viridiplantae > Streptophyta > Magnoliopsida > Solanales > Solanaceae > Anisodus > Anisodus tanguticus. Next base: position 7,520,486 of record CM067553.1, on the reverse strand, counting down.
ATATAGATGAGATAAAGTGATCAAGCCATTTGAATAGACACATGGCAAATCCTAAGCTTGATCGAGTGTGTCGCGAATGAAAGGAATTTATCATCTCACATAAAGGTTATGTTTGTTGGATTCATGTAAACGTACTTCACATAATGAGTTCGTCATACGACGCAGTCTAGGAGTTCCGTATGGACCTTAATTGGATTAGTGTCGATATGCGAAGGCCTATAGGGTCACACTATGTCGATTGTCTTTTCGGTCTAAGGGTGTATTGAGAGAATATTAAATATTCGATTTGGAACCGAGATATTTAAATTGATAATAACTATGGGATAATTTCTATTAGATGTAAATTATTTAATTAAATTAAAGTTGGATTTTGGATTAAATTTGCTGAATATATATATAAATGAAAAAAAACGGAAACAAATTTTACGTAGGGCGCGCGATGCCTGCTAGGCTACGCCATGACGCCGACCCGGTAGTGAGCCCAGTCGGACTGGCCCACTGCACTTCGGGTTTTGGGCCAGGCTTAAGCCTAACCCTAAAACGTTTTATGACCTAATTATAACTATAAATACAACACTAAACCATTGTTATAACACACCAATTCATAAACAATTCCAGACTTAGAGTCTAGGATGAAACTCTCTCGAACCTCTGCCAAGATTTCCTGGCTTTCTTGACAGAGGAATACACCATAGCACAGTGCTTGCAGTCGAAGGGACAATCGCGTGTAATCTCTAAGTAAAGACTCCAGATTGATTAACCTGTAAGTGTTCTAGTTTTATGTTACAGGTCATATAATCATACCACAAGAAATTGTTGGGGTAAGTAGAACAAAATTTTAAACTTCCGTTGTGCCTATTTATATGTTTTGAACCCAACAAATCCCTACAATATATATATATATATATATATATATATAATTTTACATGCCCTCATACATATAACTGTTTATTTTTCTAACCAATCAATTATGTCTCTTAATCTCAAACTAGTGGGGATCAGAAATTTAGTACTATCTATTTTATTTTAAACACATGCTTAGATTACATACCGATAAATTCAGTGTCCACAAAATTCATTATAATTTGACTATATTTTACATTGATTGTATGATCAGTTTAACTCTGATTTTATAGTATATGAAATATTTTATTTGTCATTAATGATTTTCAACAACCTTAACAGGGAAAAGTCATATCAACTCCAAAATCTAGTGGAACCATTCTTGAAGGAGTCACGAAGAAAAGTGTCATTGACATTGCACATGATCTTGGATACCAGGTTAATTAATTATAAGATATACTGATTAACACAAACAACTTGACCCCAGGTTTTTTTTAAAAAAAGAGGATTTTTAAGTGATTATTTATTTATTTATCCAATTTCGTCTAGGTTAAAGAATGTTTGATTCAAGTTGAGGAATTGGTTACAGGCTTACAGCGGATGAAGTGTTCCGTACAGGAGCTGCACTTGGTGTTGCTCCAGTAGGAAGTGTTACTTACAAGGGTAAACGGTAAGTTATTAATTTAATTTACAAATTATATAACTCCACTTCATCCCAAATATAAAAATTAATTTTGAAATGTAATGCAGGATTGAATATAAAATAAATTCAGAAATGATAAGCCAACAATTGAAATCGAGGCTAGTAGGGATTCAAAGAGCAAAGACCTCTTGCGATTGACAAGAGGTTAATTGATTACTAGTGAGAATTAAAACAGAAATAATTTCTTTTCCTAAATCGTGTCATAAGGAGCAAAGACCTCTTGTGATTGACCTTTATATCAATAAACTTATCTGAGTTAATTTCTTCGTGAGGATTAGAGCAAAAAGAAATAAAATAAAGATATCCTCAAATCAATACACTTATTTAAGTCGACCCCTCAGTGAAAATTAGGATCAAAAGAAATAAGACAAAGATCCTTTAAATCAATAAACTTGTTTAAGTCAACTCCTCCTTGAGAATTAGATTTGAATGCCGTTAATAATAGTGACCTCCCTTGTGATTTTAGATACTACACTAACTTCCCTTGTGTAGATATTTTTATAACAAAACTTGTATAATTAATAAATTTTCTATGTTCTACCTAATCTACCCTTTTGTGACATTAAATTTGCTTTCTCTCTCATGCAGTAACACACAAATTCAGCAGAAATGAAATCAAGATGCCGAACATACGAGAATTCTCTTTTTATTGGCTAACCAGATTAAACTTAACAATTTCAACAACTTCCTATTCAATTTAATTAAAAATAGTTCATGCGTAAGATCTTAAATTCTATAATCATTTTCTAAATTCAGTTATCATATGTATTTTTACATCATGTCTACTTATTCTGAGCTTTCAAACCGGTAAATTTCTTCCAAAATATTTGGTCTAGTTCCCTGTCGGCCAGCTAGCTTCTAAATATTTGGTCCTTTCTGTTAGTAACAAATTGAGTTTGCATATTTAATTTGAAGACTTTGTGCAATATTATATTAAATTACTATGATGAAATGGATAATAAAATGGGATAACAGTAGGAGGTTGGTATTGTTATTTGCTTCATTCATCGTTCCATTTGGATGGAAAATCCAGTTCTTTGATTGATTTAATATACCTGACATACTGATTTCGTCGTTTTTTTGTCACAAAAGGGTAGAATAGGAATAACATACTAAATTTATCATTTAAACAAGTTTTATTACAAAAATATTTACATAAAGGAGGTCAGTGTAATATCTGAAATTATAAGGGAGGTCATTGTTATTAAGGCAAAACATGTTGAAATAATAAATAACTAAAAATTATTACTACTCTATTTTATGCAATGATTATAGTATATTACTTTGCGAAAATTAATACAAAAATACCACAACATAAAATATAAAAGAGTAGCAATGATATTTTAGAAAAGTGAAATTCCGACACAAACTGGATATAGAAATAAAGAACTTTAGGACAAGGAATAATTAAAATAAAAATAATTACTATAATGACATACTTCATCAACTATCCCAATCGAAAGAAATTACTCCATTAAGGAGTATATAGACAAAAGATCCACTAAAATATAAAAACTAAAAATAAAAAGATAGAAAGAACAATAACCAAAGTTAGAGAGAAAAGTGACTATTTTGTTACTACTCAAGATGTCTTCTATACAAAGAGTTGCCTTCTATTTATAGAAGTGAATTTCTTCTTTAAATGAGGAAATGTAGTGTAAGGAAGATGTATCTTGAGAAGATATATTTTGAGGAATATCTTGAGGAAGATATAACTTCATTTCTTGCATTGTGAAGTGAATGTGTCACACTCTTCTCTTTTCTTTCATCTTTAGCTACATTCATGACTTTCTTATTTTTTGCGAAACATGTCAGAAAACATATAGAAATTGAAGTATTATATAACTTCTATATAAAATAGTATAGTTTTAAGTATATAATTATTATACTTAAATACCTCTCATAGTTAGCTACAATACGTAAAAATTTCATAAATTAAAGTATCAAAGTAAAGAGACCGGCAAGCCCAAAGAAAACCAAAATAACGTTGGGCTTTATGCCATTGATTGTCACCTATTGGATTGGGCCCCTTAGTTGCGGTTAACTATAGCCTGCATTTGACAACTTAAAGATCCAAATTACACGTAAAGATAACACTGGGCCAAAAATAGATAATGGACTCAGTTGACAACAGATTTAGCCATGCAAAACTATTTCAAACATGTAGCAAGACGGAAGGATTTGATGTTAAGTTAAATATGGAATAGTGCCATTATTTATGTATCTCCATCAACATCGGATTCCTATCACATCTTTAATTTCCCTGTTTGCATTAATCATTTTTTGTGCTACTGCTACTAAATTGTTTAAAAACTAGATGACATTTTGACAATATGTACCTATCCTACCTAAGATTTTGATCATGCGCAGGTCATGCAACTTATTTTTTTTAAATCGTCGCAACTTAATTCCCATAAGTTTATAACTTACTATGCCATTTCTTCCCAATATTCTTAATCTTGCATTATTCTTTTCTAAATTTTCAATATCAAATATACATAAAACCACACAAGAATTGTTAATGGAGACTCGAACTTGGGTCAAGACAAGGACATATATTTTACTAAATCTTGGAAGAAGAAAAAAAACTAAAAGATCCGATAGGAAAATTTTAAAAACTCAAATTCATACATACGTTTTAATTTTGTAGCATACTTCGATAGTAACCCAATCAAATTTGTGAACCGGTTATTAGTGAATATTACAATATATTCACCACATAATTTGTAATTAATAATAGTGTATAATTATGGTAATATAGAATCCTTATTCTATTAAGATTCAACATTGTACACACTACAGTAAAACCTCTATAAATGAATATCCTTGAGACCTGAAAAATTATTATCTTATACGGGGTTATTAATTTATTGATAAATGAATATTTTATTAATTTATCAATAAATTAATTATTAGAATAATTTTTATTTTGTACATTATATTTCTCAAATTAAACAATTAATTTTTTTCGGTAACTAAGAAAAGAAAACAAATAAACAATTAATTAATGATGGTGCATTGTATATCTAAGTTTATTAATCTTGTCAAAAAGAAGTTTATTAATCTTGGGTTGACGTAATTCAAAATAGAATGCATGTACATTAGAATATGAAGTGTTAGAATATGAAGTGTTGTGAACTGTTTCAAGTACACAAATAACACAATATAGAGTTTATAAATAGACACATGTACTTTAACTTAATATACCAAAATATAAAAATTCATATATTATATCTTCTCTTCCATGGCTATTCATTTGAAAAGTGTAAAAAAGTCTACGCTAACTGATGAGATGAGAAAAATATTATGTGAGTACAAAAATAAAAATCATCGAGTTATGTAATTTTAGGAAAGCATAAAGTTTGAAATAAAAATTGTTTAGGAAGTGCTTTATTTTATGAATTATATATGTAATTTTCATACGTATTTAATGAATTATTATTTTATATTTTCAGCGGGCCTCAAGGAATTTTTTTAAAATTATTATCTTATGCATTTATCGAGGTTATTATTTTATCGAATATTCATGTATCGAGGTTTTACTGTATATATATTTGTATTAATAAGAAAGATTCCCTAAGAGATATTAATACAATCTTACATAGTATCAAGAGCCAACAATCCCTAACCCTAAATTGGCCGCCGTATACCTCCTTTTTTTCCGACTCAAATTTTTTTTCCGGCGATCCCCTCTCCTTCTTCTTTTTCCGGTGACATACAATCATATACTACTCGTATACCCGTGATATACTGCCCCATATACTGCATATATCCCTGATATACTCCCTTTTCTCTCCAACAGTCTCTGTATACTGTTGATATACAACAATATACACATACAACCAACCCCTATATTCCCTGCCTGGTAGCCCGCATACATCAAGTATACCAACATTATACACCACCCGATACCCTTATCATATTAGAAGCCCGGTATACCGCTGTTATACAGCCGATATACGGCAGCCTCTCAACCGATATTCTTCCACAAAATTAGTGGTAACCCTCATGGATTCTCCACTTCCATTTCCTCAACTCCCGACGTCTTAAATCATTCTCATGAAAAATTGGGCCACTAGTACATATAGTCCGCAACAGGCCCAACAACCCAGCATCGGTCCAGCATCATTCTAGAAACAGTAGGCCGACTCGAACTGGGCCAACACATCTGACAGCCCTCCAGTGGCCCACATACAGGAGCCCAATCGTGTTTTGACAGTGCCTCAACAACAGTGGGCCAAGTCGGACTGGGTCATCCTTTTACGCGGCACTCCAGTTGGCCAGAAGCAGCACTCTCAATGGATTACATCGAGGCCCAGTATGCTGCCAGCCTATCCGACGCCCCCTCGTGCAGGCCTACTACACAACGGCCTAACAACAACCGTCCAACCTTAATGCAATGGATTTGGGCCTTACTTCCGGTTCTCTCAAATTGCAGTGGCCTGACAATGCATGGTATATGGATACATGCGCCACGTCTCACCTCACCAACAATTCTGGTAATCTTCCACAACTCCGCAATTTAAATACTTCTCAATCTATTATGGTCGACAATGGTCATCACATTCAAATACAAAGGTTTGGCCATGCACTAACCCCACCACCGCATCCCCAATTCTCCCTTAAAAACATTCTATATGCCCCTAATATTATCAAGAACCTAGTGTCCGTTAGAAAATTTGCCATAGATAATTCCGTATCTATCAATTTTGACCAATTTGGGTTTTCTATAATGGACCTACGTATAGGGAAACTTCTTACCAGATGTAATAGTGAGGGGGACCTCTATCCCTTCCAATCCACGCCCACTACCCATGTCACTCCTCCCACCGCTTTAGCTACAACATCTCCATCAACGTGGCATAGTAGACTTGGTCATCTGGATGCTCATGTTTTTTATTCCCTTAGAAACCGAAATCTAATCCAATGTCATAACGGGAATATTTCCCATTGTTGTTCCTCTTGTCATCTAGGGAAACATGTTAGACTTCCATTTACGCCTTCTCTAAGAATTACTTTCTCTCCCTTTGAATGCAGATTTATGGACTTCGCCTATAACTAGCAACCTAGGCCATAAAAATTATTTAGTATTTTTGGATGATTTCTCTCACTTCCTTTGGGTCTATCCGCTTAAACTCAAATCTCAAGTGTTCTCCAAATTCCTTGAATTTCGTACAATGGTTAAAACGCAGTTTGAAAAAGACATCAAAACGTTTCAATGTGATAATGGTCGTGAGTTCAATAATTCCCTTTTTCATAACTTTTGTGCGGCTAATGCCTTGATCTTTCTTTTCTCATGCCCACATACCTCCCCTCAAAATGGTAAACCCGAAATAATTCTCTGCACCATTAATAATATGATTCGCACCCTTCTTTTTCATGCGTCTCTCCCCCTATCTTTTGGGCATATGCATTAAAAATGGTAGAACACATTCTTAACATCTTATCTACCCGTGCAATTCAAAATAGAACACCCACCGAAATTCTCTACCGTTGGATCCCCACCTATGATTACCTTAGAATTTTCGGTTGTCTTTGTTACCTAAATCTGACATCTAAGGCCCCCCACAAATTAGCACATCGCTCCACTCCGTGCGCCTTCCTATGTTTCCAATCAAACCATAGGGGGTACTTGTGCTATGAGTTATCCACAGAGAAAATCATAATCTCACGCCACGTCACGTTTGTTGAGTACGTTTTCCCATTTGACAACATCAAAAAATTATAAGTCACTGATTACAAATTCCTTGATGATTTGGACACCTCACCTCTAGTCCAACATGCACTACAAAACATACCGCATGTCGTTCCCCCGGCACATACCCATCCCGCAAACTACCACAACCCAACCACCGGTCCCGCACTGCCCCAAAATGACCCGCTGCCCAATAAGTGCCAACGACACCCCAAACAACTTGTCTCCACCCTGCTTATGTCTTTCTCCACCCCGCCAATACATGCCCCACCCCTGGCACACCCAACCAACCCGCAGTACACCGCCACCCAACCCCCTACCTCGCATACCTCTGCATCCTCCCTCCATCAACTGCCCAGCCCCACACCACACTGCCCCATCACGAACCCCTCCTCACCAACTGCCACAGACCCCGAGGCCCACTGCCCCACCCCCGTACCCACACACCACATGGAAACTCATGCCAAACACAGGATTTTCAAACCCAAAGTCCACTTTAACCTATCCACCCAATCCATAACACCATTACCTAAAAACCCAAAACTATCCAAACTTGATCCAAATTGAAATGCGCCCATGCGTGATGAGTTTGATACGCTTACCTCTTAGCGCACACGTGATCTTATTCTGAGGCTAGAGGGGGTAAATGTGATTCATTGTATGTGGCTCTTTCGTCATAAGTTCAGAGATAGTGGTGATATTGAACGTCACAAGGTTAGACTTGTGGCAAATGGCACAAGGCAGCAAGAGGGTGTTGATTGTGGTCAGACTTTTAGTCTGATGGTCAAACCGGCTACTATAAGCACTTTTCTAAGCATAACTATGGGTAAGAACTAGCCAATTTATCAGTTTGATGTGAAAAATGCGTTCTTACATGGAGATTTGAAAGAAACAATTTACATGCACCAACCGCCAGGCTTTGTACATCCAGAGGCTCCTCATTATGTTTGTTGTCTCCGTAAGTCCCTATATGGTTTGAAACAGCCCCCCTGGGCTTGGTATGAGCATTTCGTTACTTACATTATGCGGATTGGGTTCGGGTGCAGCAAATGTGACCATTCCTTATTCATTTTTCATTGAGGTAGTGACATTGTGTACTTGTTATTAAATGTGGATGATGTTGTTCTGACTACCTCATCTGATGTATTAAAAAATGAGATCATTCGGCTGCTCAAATCCGAATTCACTATGACTGACTTAGGGAAGTTGAGTTACTTCTTGGGAATTTTTGGGAATTTCTGTGATTAGAACTGCAAATAGCATGTTCCTATGCCAGTGTAAGTATGCGGAAGAAATTATGTACATGGCTAAAATGGCAAATTGCAAAATTATGGCTACTCTGGTCGACTCGAAGTTGAAACTCAGTGCTGTTGACGGTGATCCAGTGTCCGATCCCACTCTCTATAGGAGTCTTGCAGGTGCACTTCAGCCTCACTTTACAGCTCTTAAACGTATCATTCGATACTTTAAGGGCACACTTGATTATGGATTGCATCTATACCCCTATGCACCGACCATGTTGCTATCATATACGGACGCCGATTGGGCAGGACGTCCAGACACGCGGCGTTCCACGTCCGACTACTGTGTGTTCTTAGGTGACAATCTTATCTCATGGTCTGCCAAGAAGCAAGCCACGCTCTCCCGATCAAGTGCAGAAGCAGAGTATAGAGGTGTCCGTTGTAGCTGAGATTTGTTGGCTCCGAAACTTCCTTTTAGAGTTCCAGTGTCCCTTACGTAAGGCTTCTATGGTTTATTGTGATAACATTTATGCGGTCTACCTATCTCATAACCCGGTTCAACATCAAAGAACCAAGCACATTGATATGGATATACATTTTATTCGTGAGAAGGTTGCTATAGGTCAAGTTAAGGTGTTTCATGTGCCTTCTTCGTACCAATATGCAGATATTTCACAAAGGGTCTTCCTCTGCATCTGTTCATCGACTTCAGATCCAGTCTCAGCATCCAGCCTCCTCCCGCTCCGACTGAGGGGTGTATTAGTGAATATATTCACCATATAAATTGTAATTAATAATAGTGTATAATTATGATAAATATAGGATCCTTATTCTATTAGGATTCAATATTGTACACACTATATATATTTGTATATATATTGTAATCACTAACCACTTCGAATATAAAAACGTACATGAATTGCTAAGAGCTTTTCGTCATTAGCTTAGTCCTTGAAGAGGGGGTTATCGAACTTTAAAGACATGGAAAATATGGAATAGATGAAAAGGGTATTGGGAAATTAATACTTCCCGTGTAGTTATACAAATGAGAGCTGAAAATGATAGGATATACGGAGATCTTACTCCTACATTTATAGGATAGATAAGTTTTTTCCTATAAACCTTCAGCTCAAAAGAAAAGATAGGAGTGTGACAACAAATTGCAAGATAAAAAACACGGTATCTATTAAATAACAGTATGAAATACTACGTAGTAGTCACATAAATTATATGGAAAGCAAAACAGCAAAAGTTGTCTTGAGCTGCACAAGTTAATCAAGTAAGTTAAATCATAGACATATACACAATCCAAGTGGGTACCAGCAGGACTTGATAATTACTTGTGATTGAAAAGTCAGCCAAATAGTCTTCTTCTCTCATCTATAATAATCTCTGTCGTATTTAATGTAATTCTTGTCCTATTCGTGTTGAAAATGTTTGTGCATGTTGCAATTGACTTTGACTTGGTTCATGTATATCTAGTATTTTTTTTATGTATTCTGTTTGGCTCTCTGATCCATGTCCAAATTTAATTGTCATTAGTCATGTATCTCATAATTAGTTGCAGAGTCGTTTGCAAAGCAAGGTTAGCACCTTTAAGTCTCAACGATAATCTCTTATATATTATAACAACAATAATGTCTCAATCCTAAATAAGTTGGATCAACTATATGAATGCGGCTCACTGACAATATCACTTCCGTTTAAGCTCAAAGAAGTTCTACCATATTTGGTACAAGTGACAAATGGACAAATCGGACTGAATTTGGGAAGATCAAAGTGGGTTGAATCAATAAATGATTCATTGTCTAATGGGTTAATGGTACCTATATCCTTATTTTGTGTTGATCTTTAATTTTTGCCCCTCATAATAAATAAGTACTAATTTTTTTGCGGTGCATAATTAAATTTATATTATCGCATTATAATATCCCACAAGTTATGCTCCATGTTTTTAAAAAATTTATGTTAACTTGACATAAATTCGATTGCTAAAGACAAAAATTAAAGACTAGTCCATTTGAACGGAAAAAAAAAGTAAAGAGCAACGTAAAGGGAAATTCCGGCAGTTTCTTCTTGTCCAATTCTGTCCAAAGTTTACATATGAGAAGATGGACTAGATCAAAATATATAAAACAATAAGTCATAACCCAATACCTTTCAAAACTTGTAAATCCACACTTACGTTCCATGACTTCACTATTATATAAGAGATTCATATCATAAAAATAAAACGGCACTTCAAATGGATTATTTGTTAGACATCAAAAGAGGCACTACAATATCAAAAATATATTTTCATGTTTTAAGATTAAACATTTTCATAGATCAAGGTTGAACATCATCACGAATCTCTTAGACTTCTGTTATTTGATAAATTGACTCGAACATAACCTAAATCAACCTATTATTAAAATCGCTCTACTCCGAACTCATGAAAACCACTCATATCGGTTGCAATTTGGAGTCGTTTCGATGATATGTGAAGTCTAAAGCAAGTACTTCCTCCATCTCAAATAAGTGTCACCTTAAGGGGAAAAAAATTTATTTCAAAATAAGTGTCACCTTAAGGGAAAATTTTTTTATTTCAAAATAAGTGTCACCTTAGGAATTGAAGATAAAAATTGATAAGTGTTTTCAACTATGCCCTTAGCATTAAAGAAGTAGTCCTCGTTAATGTTGCTCATTTCCCAAAATAACATCTAATAAATAGGAAAGTTTAGTAAAAGCCATATTGTATTTATATTTCCTAACGAGCGTGATTTTTGATAAGATAATATTTATTTTAGGATGGAGGGAGTAAAATTAGAAAAAAAGCGTAGCCGCCAGCAACGGAATTAAGGCAACAAACTGTCGCGCATTAGCCTTCAGAGAGCATTATTAAGATAGTCAAATTGAATGGAAGTGTAACACATGCAATTATGCAAAGCTACACTAACCTAAAGAAAAAAGTGTGAGATTGTTGGTGGCCAATAATAAATGAGAGGACCAATAAGGTCAAGTATGTAACTCCAATGATGTGACAATGAAGACTATCTCCCAACGGCCAAGTCTTCTTGTACCTTTGCAGTGTAGCCATCTCTGGTGGGGCCTCATTTTACCCCTCTCCTGTTTTTCTTCTTTCATTGTTCCATGGAAGATTCACTAATCCCTCCAATCATAGACATGGCAATAATCTTATTATATTTTTTGCTAATTCAAAGCTTCTTGCGATTGTTTTACATACATTTATAATATGAAATGGACTCTAAGTATAACTCTGACTTCAATAGCTAACTTATGAAGTAAGAATTGTCCAAATTCACAATCTCACATAATGTGAGAACAACCCCCTTCTTGTCCACTACTATTCGACATCTGGAATGTGAAAATAAATTACCGGGGCCAAACATGAATGAAGTAGATCATATGAGAATTGGAATGAGACGATTCTGATAAGAAAATAGATCTTGTGTCTAACTCCACTCTAAAAAATTTATGAAATAAGAATTGCCTAAAAACATTTAAGAAGAATAAATTTTTATATCTCATTAGATGCAGAAACTCAACATTGTACAGATCATAAAAGATATTCAATTGGATACTCCGACTTAATAATTATACATGTAATTTGAATTACGGTCTCTTTGAACATTAACTGAATCGTCCGTTGGAGATCAAAAACCACTTGTGAGGAGTAAACTGCTTAGTGAACCTTTCTAGTTATTGCTCTGGCACAAATAACACAATGTAGAGATACTTCTCCTTTAGCCGTTACACACATATAACACTATCAAAAATGTTGATATTAACTACGAACTTCATCGCTAACTAATATGTTGCTAAATTACTTATAGCTAACAAAACCTTTTAAAATCTATCGCTAAACAAGATTAACGACGGATTTTACGGTTTAGCTACAAAATTCGTCAGTCGCTAATTCCTATATTTTTTTGCGTATAAAATAGAGCAAGACCTCCAAGTTTTAGGAAACAAAGCCTAACAATTCTTGGCCAAATTTAGCACCTTAAAATGTTTAATTATGTGTCTCCCTTTGTCAATACATACTGTAACCTTTAACTGCTAAATTTGAGAGAGAAACTAAAGTAATCAAAAATGGAAATTGCTATACTCAAAATGCAATCCGTTGTGTTCGCATTTCTAATTTTGTTGGTCATTTGGTCACCTACCTAAACGGAAAATTTTCACTGTGTTTATGTGCTAGAGTATATATTTTGCCATCTTTCAGTGCCTTCACGTACTTTGCTTCTAGAACTTTTTGATGGTTTTTAGTGTTTCATAATCCGACGTCAATTTGACTTCGTGCTTATAGTCCTAGCTAGTGGCTATATGTACTTTCCACGAAGTTGTAATTTCATGATTACTCAATGATTGCGTCCTAATTACTTCAATATTGTTTAGAAATTTAAGGAACAAAATGAAAAAGGATAACATCAAACAATTATTTGTTGTGCGACTCGTTCTGTAGGTAATTAAACATTGATGCAATATGGGAAAGTAAAAAATTACTAAACCACGTAAAAATTAAACCAAATATACAATTTACGCATATAGTCAAACCCACACATAAGTAGCCTGATGAAGATATAATTAAATAAATAAATATATTTTTTATTTAAAGATTAAGCTTTTAAATGATATGATCATACATTTTAACATAGTATCACAACAGACAGAGGGTTCCGAGTTCAAGTCTCATTTCATAAAAAAGAACTTTTAAATAAAATTTTCACATATTTCAACATATGTAAATAAATAATTCATGCCGAGTATCATGATAACTAAGGTAAATTTAATAAATAAAATGAAAATAATGACTTATATTTGCCTTGATAAATTTTGAAGGTAGGAAAAGGTATACTCTGCGAGTCTACGTATTAGCTTAGCTCGCCGATTATTTAACTTGGCGAAGACTTGTAACAATATGTTGCAATGTTCAAATGGACGGTACTTAGTTATAAATAAGATTTTAAAATTATTGGACATGCATTTCCAACTTTTTTACAAATTTCTTAGGTAAAGGACATAAACCTCCAATGATCAATAAAAAATGTCTAGTGTATATTTAATGATTCGGCTAAGAGAAAGACAAGAAGAAAAAACCCTTATTTTCTCTTCTGGCATTCATCTTCTAGCCACACCCCTACTTTTCTGACTGCTCCTTAAAACATGTTTATCCTCTCTCATTTATTATATTAATCTCTATTATTATTCCCCTTTCCCCTCTCTCTCTCTCTCTACACACCAAAGTAAATTACACTCAACAAAGGGATAGAAGAAGAAGAGGAATATAATTAGCTTAATTAAACCCAACTTAGCTTGTTATTAGTGAAAGCTGAAAATCAGAAATGGGGAGAGCTCCTTGTTGTGACAAAAATACTGTCAAGAGAGGGCCATGGTCACCTGAAGAAGATGCTAAGTTGAAGTCATATATTGAGCAAAATGGGACTGGTGGAAATTGGATTGCTTTGCCTAAAAAAGTTGGTAAGAGAAGTCCCAAATTAATCTCTTTTATTTCTTGATGAAGATTAATTTAGTACATATCTTAAGCATCCCATGATTATTATTGTACTATTCACTACTCACATGTTGTTTTTATCTAAAATCTTTTAGGCCTTAAGAGATGTGGAAAGAGTTGTAGGCTTAGATGGTTAAATTATCTTCGTCCAAACATCAAGCATGGAGGATTCTCAGAAGAAGAAGATAGGATCATTTGCAGCCTCTATATAAGTATTGGAAGCAGGTAATTAATTTCGAATCTTAATGACATCAATTATTTTCGGAAAAAAATAATTAAAAGCCCTTAGTTTCATCAAATCATGTTCTCTCTCTCTCCTCCACCTTTATGTTTTTGGGTTTAAAACTTAATATAACCATTCCCTCCCACTAGCAACACTAGCTAGTACTCCGTTAAGTCAGAAATTTTCTTAAGAGATTCAAAAAGTATAGGATTAATATCACACATGACACTTGAATTTGTGTAGCATTTTTAGCATTACACTAAAAGCTTCCCTTTAATCAAAGAGATTCAAAAGTTTTTATCTACACACAAACAAATTTGATTTTACCCTATTTCACGCATTATAATTTTCTGACAAATGGAATTCAATTGAACCTCGTTCATTACACGTATAGCCCTGTTACTGAATCTAACTATTAATTACGTACTAAGTTCTCTGAGGGGTATACCAGGTGGTCAATAATTGCAGCACAACTCCCTGAAAGAACTGATAATGATATAAAGAACTACTGGAACACTAAGCTGAAGAAGAAGCTATTTGGAAAACAGCGCCAAAAGCAAGGATCAAAAAAAGGAAAAGAAATAAAGTCCATGGCAGTTTCCAATAACAACAACCAAAATCCTTACTGGCCGGAGCTTCCCATCATGCAGCAGCCAATACCATACTCAAACAATGAACAAAAATTCATTAATGACCATACATCCATCAGAAAGCTATTAATCAAGCTTGGAGGTAACTTTTCAGAAGATGACCAATTGACAAATATTGTGCCAAATTCTCAATATCCTATCGATAATTTATCGATGCAGCTGATGTATCAGAATCATATCAATTTCATCTCTTCTTCTCCAATAAACTATGTACTAAACACTACACTTTCTCCCTTGCCAAATACTAAATACAATATGGATGGCCCAGCTGAGTTTGAGCATATGATTAACAATAATCCACAAAAAATAGATGGTCTTGAATTTTTGTATGAGGATATATTTATCGATAAATCTGCTTCTACTTCTGGAGGAAACTTGGATTGGGAAGCGATGGATCCTTATTTGTTTCCTCTTCCTCCTATTGTTACTTTGAACGATGGAGGTTTTCAACAAGGTGTTATACTTCAAGAGGGTGCACTTGATGAGCTGCGATACCCTATGGCACAATGATAATATTGTACATTTTGTTTGACATTATATTGTAAAGTTTTGTTGTTAAGGGAGAGGGCTGGATGATTTATGTAAGTTGGAGAACCTAATAAACTTGTTTATTAGTACATCTTTGATTTTGTTATTGAGGACCAATAATAGCTAGTAGCATGCCCAAATTTAGTTTGATTATCTTTTACCTTGAAGTTTATTTGTTTGAGCTAGCTAGGGGTGTTAAGTTGTCACCATATCAGTTGTGGGATGTGGAATTTGAATTTTAATCCTCACTTCATGAGCTAGCTTTCGAATTTGAGTTAGACCTAAGATCCAATACATTGTTTGGTATTAGAGACAGACCCATCATCAATCTTTGTTTACCCAATATTGGATCTTCATATTATGTTGTTCATGCTCTATTTGGCGGATCTGGGCGTGCATGTGGGGATGTTAAGTTGTTCTACATCAGTTGTATGATATAAAATTGATCTCCTTCATATGATCTTTGACAATTTTTATCTTATGAGTTATCTTTTGAAGTTGTGTTAGTCCCAACATATTCATTTCTTTATTAGGGATTAGGGAATTTTGAGTTTGAATGCACTAATATTAATGATACTTCTACAGGTTTTCCCCATTAATTTAGTGCTTTCTTTCTTGAATTTGTTGTTTCTTTTGACTGGTTCTTCACAGTTATAACGTTATATATACAGACTTTGTATTATCTAGCAATTGGAAAAATATATATTAAATATTAATCACCTTATTTCTGAATGCTCAGAGGATATCATCAGTCACATATTTTTTAATGATAAAATATTCCTGTCGTAATAAGTTCTGGTCTATTTGGCCATAACTTGCTGGTTTTTAGCGTCCAAGATACTATGCGAGTGCATTATTAATAAATTTAATACAATCTTCAATGTCGTCTAAAATGGGATTAATTGTATCATCGTCCATTGTGGAAAGTAAACTGTCGCATTCTTTTCAAGGTTCATATTGTCTTTCACTTTATTTCTTGAAGGCATTAGTGAGCATAATCCAAAGTTGAAACCCTAGATGTACATGTTCATATGATTTGTTATAATTTTAATTTGAAGAGCATGGATTCCAGAAAACGAAAAGAACGGTATCCTATGTGTTTAACGGACATTAGTTATTCATTGTATTAGTAATTACTAATTAACATGATTCCACCCTTAAGAATTCCGTCGACTAGTTCATCTTTTCAGAATAGTGTTGCAAGTAATAATCTATAGACTTTAATAATTTAACCCAATCCTGGTCAAGGTGCTGTAGTTTTATATATCTCGGTATTACCATATAAGCTTTTACATTTATGCAATCTCTTATCTCTAAGTATTAGATCATCTAAATGTTGTGAATAAAAGTAAGTAAATAAAAGTGTAATCTTTGTAACAACTTATGCTTTTAAATGAGATAATCACACACTTTAACATGATATCAGAGTAGATAGAAATCCTGAGATCGAATCTCATCGAAAGCACAATAAAAAAGAAGGCAAGGGGGCTTGTTGAGAATATAAGTAACTAAATTAAAGTGTAATCTCTCTAACAACTTAAATTTTAGATGAAATGGTCAAACACTTCAACACGAAAGACCTATAAATAGTATCCACAATAGTCTCAACATTGCTAATTATCTACAAGATGTTGTAGATATGTTAGTGATAATTTTTATCAATGGATAGGACCACTTAGGTTTTCGATTTCACAATAACGTCATTCTGACGACTTCGGAAATTTTTAAGAACTCACGAAAATGAAAGAAAGTTGCTATACTTTGGACTTTGATACCTAATTTTTTTAGCTCATGGACTTTTGTTCCTCAACACTTTTGTTTGGTAAGCTAAGGTCGTGGTTTGTTAAAACCCCGTTGACATAAAATCTAAACGGAATTTGGTGTTTCTTTTAGCAGCAACCTTATGTAAACTTTTCACTCACTTTGCATTATCTGATTTCGTTTTATTTTCTTACAGTCCTTAAGTTGTTTATATGGAACCATAATCATACACTTCTGCAAGCTCCAATAGTAATAAAGATGTTGTTCCCCGGCCATAGCTGGATGACAAAGGAGGGGAACTTAAAATCTAGCTGGAAGCCTGTAGCGTGGGTTCGAACCCTGGTGGGAGCAATTTGCTCGCTTCTGGAGTAGGACCTTGTAGGTGATATCAGTTGCTCTGTTCTCAAACCCTGGTCATTCAGGCACATCCTGCGATTTACCGGTAGTAGCACTGAGGGACCAGAACTACTATTTTCAGGAATAGTCTAGCGTAAGCCGGAAAACTAGATATAAAAAAAAGATGCAGAAAGACGTGTATATCACGTTTGCCAATTTTGTAAATAATTTACCATAGTTCTAGAATTATTGTACAAGTGTAATTATGATAGTAGTCTTGTATTAGTAAACGCTATTAGTCTTGTATTAGGAAAATATAGAATTAATTTCCTTAATTAGTTTTGTATATCATGTATATATAGACATTTTCATTAATGAAAATAATCAAGGGGATTATTCACTTTCATGGTATCAGATCCAGGCCCATTCTAATTCTTTATTCACCGATGTTGGGCCCCAAATTATATTATCCACGCTCCAGTTAACAAGGTCTGGGCGTGCAGGGGAGTGTTAAGAGTCTCAAATTTTTTTTCCTCTCCCAAATTTTCTTCCAAATCCCTAATTCTCCTCTTGTTCTTTCGTTATGTCTACCACAAAGAACACATTTCATCCTGCCCTTACAGTCTCCAACATCAAGAACAACATCCCTATCGTTCTTGATATGGAAAATGTCCAATACACGACGTGATCGGAATTATTTAAAATTCACGCACTCTCTCATCGAGTCCTTCATCACATCATCCCCTCACAAGTAGGCAAGGAGAAAGTGCCTACCACCGATGATGAAATAGAGTTGTGGGCAACTCTTGATGCTACGGTACTCCAGTGGATTTATTTCACTATCTCTACAGACCTCTTGCAAACTATTTTGAACCTGACGCGACGACAATGAACACTTGGGATAGGTTGCGTGATATATTCCAAGATAACAAAAATTCTTGTGTCGTGATCCTTGAGCAGGAATTCTCCCACATCAACATGGAGGATTTTCTGAATGTCTCAACCTATTGTAAAAGGCTCAAGGAATTGGCGGATCAACTCAAGAACGTTGGTGCGCCCGTCACGAATGATCGTCTTGTTCTTCAGATGGTTGCTGACCTATCCGAGGCTTATAATGGCGTTGGTACACTTCTTCGTCAAAGTAATCCTCTCCAGTAGTTCTACCAAGCATGTTCTATGCTCACCTTAGAGGAAGCCGACTTAGCTAAAAAGGCAGCTACCAGAGTCAATTCAGTCATGATGATGGCCACATCCGATGACCCTCACTCATTCTCAGACAATTCTAGCCAATACCGTACTAATAGTGGCGACAAAAAGGGCTAAAATTGGATAACTGGCGGCAAAAACCGCGGCGGTGGCAGTGTCGGCAGCAAGGGCGGCAATGGCCGAGGTTGTAGTGGCGGCGGCCAGCCGGCTGGGCCATAGCACCACTGGACGCAGCCTTGGGCCAGTACACAGTGGCCGTGGGGCTGGGCCAGTGGACAGTGGCCCAATTTCCCTTTTCCAGTCCAGGTAGCCTACCCAGCGAATTGGGCTAGCCAGCAGAGGCCTAATTCGCAGCAATTCCAGTCCAGGCAACCAGCTAGCCTAATTGGGCCTCGGCCTTAGTAGGACTTTACGGCTGCGGGCCCTACAATAGTTCCAACACCCACGGATATCAAGGCCGCGATGCATACAATTGAATTAAATCCCATGAACGCCAATTGGTATATGGACACCGGTGTTACTTCTCATATGACGACCGCGCCAGATAATCTCTCATCTTATTTCAATTTGAGCAAAAATCATGGCATAATTGTTGGTAATGGTCATTCAATTCCAATTCGTGGTTATGGTCACATAAATTTATCTCCCCCACATCCACCTCTAGTCTTGAAAAATATCCTTCATGCCCCTAACTTAATTATAAATTTGGTGTCTGTCCAAAAATTCACTACTGATAATTGTGTTTCTGTTAACTTTGACCTGTTTAAATTTTCGGTGAAGGATTTCACGACGGGAATACCTTTAATGAGATGTAATAGTCGGGGAGAGATTTATCCAATCACCACCACCACCACTTCCACGCGTCAAGCCACACCATCAACGTTTGCCGCTCTAGAATCGTCCTTATGGCATGCACGTTTGGGTCATCCGGGGGGCGTTTGTTCTTTCTTCTCTTAAAAATAATAATTTTATTGATTGTAAGAGTACGCGTAGTACTCATATTTATCCTTCTTGTCCACTAGGAAAATATGTTAGATTACCTTTTGTAGCCTCTACTTCTAGTACTTTGATGCCTTTTGATATTATTCATAGTGATTTATGGACATCTCCCGTTTTGAGCTCTTTGAGCCATCATTATTATGTGTTATTTTTGGATGATTATTCTAATTTATTGTGGACCTTTTCTTTGTCTAAAAAGTCTCAAGTTTTTTCCACTTTCTTAAAGTTTAGAGCATTCATCCGTACCCAATTTGAATGAGAAATTAAAAATATTCAATGTGATAATGGAAGAGAATTTGATAATGGGCTTTTTTGGGTATTTTGTGACACTAATGAAATATCTTTTCGGTTCTCTTGTCCTCATACGTCCTCACAAAATGGAAAAGCCGAACGAAAAATTCGTACCATTAATAATATTGTCCGAACATTACTAGCCCATGCTTAATTACCCCATACGTTTTGGCATCATGCATTACAAATGACTACGTATCTCCTTAACATAATTCCTAGCAAAGGATTAACATATCAATCTCCCCTTAAAATTCTTTATCACAAAAAACCTTCGTATTCTCATATTAGAATGTTTGGGTATTTGTGCTATCCACTGTTTCCGTCTACTACAATTAACAAACTTCAAGCCCGTTCTAACACTTATGTGTTTTTGGGTTATCCGTCTAATCATCGTGGTTACAAATGTTTTGATTTATCTTATAATAAAATCATAAATAGTCGTCCTATTATTTTTTATAAAACCCAATTTCTGTTTGCTAAATTGTATAATTCTGTGTCTAGTTCTTATAATTTTTTGTATGATAGACTCTCACCATATATTCTCCAACAGTGGGCCCAACCTTCCCGTGATCCAATTCTGCCAGCAGACCCACTGCCTGCTGGCCCAATAATTTCTTCCCCCGGTCCAGTTTCTGGTTCTGACCCAAATTCCCAATTTCCTGATCTTGTATATCAGCCAGCAGGCCCACTTCCCGCTGGCCCAAATATTTCTCCCACGCGTCCACTATTTCAGCCAGTAGGCCCTCTGCATGCTGGCCAGTCCCGAGCCGACTCGACACCTACCCAAATTCCGTCCAATTCTATCTCGAGTCAAGGGCCCGTTACTCATAGCCAATGGAGTATTTTTAAATCAAAACGTTATTTTAATCTTAATTCTAATGTCCCTAAATCGCCCCTACCACGTAACCCAATGTCCGCCCTTCATGACCCTAATTGAAAAATGGTCATGGATGACGAATATAATGCTCTTATTGAAAATAAGACATAGGAGTTGGTGCCTCGTCCACCTGGTGTTAATATTATTCGTTTTATGTGGATTTTTACTCATAAGGAAAAATCTGATGATTCTTTTGAGAGGCATAAGACCCGTCTTGTAGGTGATGACAAAACTCAACAGGTTGGCGTGGATTGTGGAGAAACATTTAGTTCGGTGGTCAAACCGGTAACCATTCACACTGTTCTTAGTCTGGCTCTCTCGAAAGCATATCCTATTCATCAGTTGGATATGAAAAATATTTTCTTACACGGTGATTTCAAAGAAATATTATACATGCATCAACCCTTTGGTTTCAGGGACCCCGATCAGCCTCACCATGTCTGTTTGCTGAAGAAGTCCTTGTATGGGTTTAAGCAGGCCCTTCGGGCTTGGTATAAGAGGTTTGCAAATTATGTGTCTACTATTAGGTTTTCTCACAGCTGGTCTGATCATTCTCTATTCATCTATTGTCATGGTACTTCTCTAGCATACATTCTGTTATATGTGGATGATATTATATTAACTTCCTCTTCTGATAATCTGAGCAAGTTTATCATGTATCTTCTCAGTTCCGAATTTACTATGAAAGACTTGGACCATTGAGTTATTTTTGGGTATAGCTGTCACACGTCATGTATGTGATTTATTTTTATCACAGACGTTCGACATCAGGTTATTGTATGTTTCTTGGTGATAACTTGATCTCTTAGTCGGCAAAACATCAGGCTACTTTATCGCGATCCAGTGTGGAGGCCGAATATCGAGGGGTAGCCAATATGGTGTCCGAGTCATGTTGACTGCGTAATCTTCTATTAGAGCTTCACTTTCTTATTCAGAAAGCTACCTTGGTCTACTGTGATAATGTTAGTGCATTATATCTCTTTGGGAATCTGGTCCAACATCAGCGCACTAAACATATCGAGATGGATATTTACTTTGTTCGCGAAAAGACAGCTCGTGGACAAGTACGTGTCTTGCATGTCCCTTCATGGTATCAAATTGATGACATATTTACTAAGGGTCTTCCCTTGGTTTTGTTTGAAGATTTTAGGGACAGTCTCAGCGTACGACAACCGTCCGCTATGATTGCGGGGGTGTGAAGACGTGTATATCATTGTAAACCGTGTATATCACATTTGCCAATTTTGTAAATAATTTACCATAGTTGTAGAATTATTGTGCAAGTGTAATTATGGTAGTAGTCTTGTATTAGAAAAAACTATTAGTCATGTATTAGGAAAAAGTAGAATTAATTTCCTTAATTAGTTTTGTGTATCATGTATATATAAATATTTTTATTAATGAAAATAATCAAGGGGATCGTTCTCTTTCAGATGCTTTATTAGCATGTGACTAGAAAGTCCATATTAGACAATCATCAATTGTTAGGTATTTAAAAATGCATATTTTTCTATAATAAATTATTGAATAGTAAGATATATTTAAATTTAAATTCATTTAAATGTAATAGCGCAACTAAGAAAAAAAAAAGAAAAAGGAAGAAGTAAAATATGAGAAATTGCAAATTTACCTAAAAAACTACTAGCAATACGTTTGAAACATTAGAAAATGAGAAGAAAATAAATGGAAAAGTAAGAGTACTATAAAGTGAAAATATAATTGAAAAGGAAAAATAGAAGGAAATTTGAAAAGCCACCTTGTAATTTTATCATATAGGAGTAATTTTCAGGAACTCGGCTTTTCCGACAGGTTTCAGCGGCGAGCAGCGCGTTTCCGGCAGGCACCAGTAACCCAATAGTGATTTTTTGATAGTGAACAGTGCCATCCGGCGGCGAACATGTTATATTCACCTGGTGTTGGTACCTCACGGGGCCCATATTCACTTCTTTTCCTTTATTTGTTTATTGTTTGTTAATTATTGATTATTGTTTCAAGTAACCATGTTGTAGTGTATTGCCTACTTTTATTATTATGAGTTGTGTGCTTATTTATTTATTGAGCATTGATTAGTGTTTCAGTAGTATTCTTATTTGTTTACTGTTCATCGAATAGTGTGTTATTTGCTTATTGTGTATTCAAGAGTGTCCGTACTTGTTTATTGTCATTGAGTATTATTTCTACTTGTTTACTGCTTTTGATTCTTTGAATTGGGGAACCATAAATATTTCTTCTTATTTCTAGAGTTTTGGTACCTCCCGTTGCACGCACTCAATATTTATCCTTATCTTTGTAGTTAAATTATTGCGTGTTGTGTTTTATTGAATCTTGACTTTACATTCTTGCCTATATTCTTCTTGTCCTTTTCTTTATCATTCTGGTTTGTAGTATCCTGACTTTGTGCTTTAATGTTGATTCCCGTGTGTGTTAACGTTAACCCCTGACTAGTATTTTTTTCTCTAGTGGATTTAGTGAATGATGGTAGACTAGGGTCATATTCGTGGTTGGGGATGGGGGCGAGGGCTAGGGGTAAGCGGGGTAGGGGAGGTGCTAGGCTGAGAATAGGGTCTAAGAACATTGAGACTTTAACAGGGAAGTCCACAGAGCTAGTCAAGATTCTTAAGAAGATGAGGATTAATATAGCATGTGTCCAGGAGACTAAATGTGTAGGACCTAAGGCTAAGGAGGTGGACGGGTATAAGTTATGGTTCTCTAGTAGGTCGGGGTATAGGAATGGGGTAGGTATTTCGGTAGACAACGAGCTAAGGGACTAGGTGGTTGAGGTTAGGAGGGTCAACGATAGGATGATGTCGATTAAGTTGGTAGTTGGAGGGTCCACTATGAACATTATTAGTGCTTACGCGCCGCAGGCGGGCTTGACCAAGGAGGAGAAGAGGCGCTTTTGGGAGGAGTTGGATGAGGTGGTAGCATGTATACCACCCACTGAGAAGTTAATTATGGGAGGGGATTTCAATGGACATGTCGGGTCACTTCCAGGGGGCTACGACGACGTGGATGGAGGCTATGGCATCAGGGACAAAAACGAGGGAGGCGTCTCACTTATGGAGCTCGCTAGAGCTTTTGGGTTGGTGATAACTAATTCAAAGTTCATGAAGAAGGATGAGCACTTGGTGACTTTCTGTAGTTCGTTGGCCAAGAGTCAGATAGACGTTTTGTTCCTTAGGAAGGTTGATAACGGTCTTTGTAAAGACCGCAAAGTTATTCCAAAAGAGTGTCTTACAACCCAATATAAGCTTTTGGTGATGGATTTGGAGATTAAGATGGAGAAGAAGAGAAGGGTTGTGGATGACAGGTTGAGAATCAAATGGGGGAGTTTGACCATGGCTAGTGCAAATGAGATTGGGGAGAGGTTGACGACCAAAGGGGCTTGGGAGAGTAGCGGGAACGCGACCAATATGTGGGGAAAATGACCAGTTGCATTCGGGAGATGGCTAGAGAAGTGCTAGGGGTCTCGCGGGGTAGCCGTGATGGGCATCGAAGTGACTGGCGGTGGAATAATGAAGTTCAAGAGAAGGTGGATGCGAATAAAGTAGTGTATGCGAAACTGGTAAAAAGCAACGATGAGGTGGAGAAGTGGACGAATAGAGAACTATTTAAGATGGCGAGGAATGAGTCAAAGATAGCGGTCGTGGGGCAAAACCAGCGGCTTTCGAATGCCTATACGTTGAATTAGAGAAAAAAGGCGGGGAGAAGAAGTTGTACAGACTTGTCAAGGCGAGAGAGAGGAGGGCCCGTGACTTTGATCACGTGAGGTGCATCAAGGAAGAGAACGACAAAGTACTGGTGGAGGACGCGCATAATAGGCAGATGTGGTAGTCTTACTTCCATAATCTCTTGAACGAAGAAGAAAATAGATACATTATGTTGGGAGAGCTGGAGCAATCGGGTAGGTATCGGGATTTCAGGTATTGTAGAAGCATTAAGATTGAGGAGGTCAAAGGCGTTGTTCGCAGGATGCGCAGGGGACGAGCGACCGGGCCAAATGAGATCCTACTCGAATTTTGGAAGAGCACATGCAGGGCAGGCTTGGAACAACTATAGGGGTACAATGGTTCATTTGTACAAGAATAAAAGTGATATCCAAAGTTGTAACAACTATAGGGGTATCAAGCAGCTGAGCCACACTATGAAAGTTTGGGAGAGGGTCGTAGAGATGAGGGTGAGAAGAGGCGTGTCTATTTCCGAGAACCAGTTTTGATTCATGCCTAGGCGTTCGACTACAGAAGCAATCCATCTTATTAGGAGGTTGGTAGAGCTGTATAGGGAGATGAATAGAGACTTACATATGGTTTTCATCGACCTCGAGAAGTCATACAATAAAGTCCCTAGAGAGGTTCTCTGGAGATGTTTGGAGGCTAAATGTGTACCTGTGGCGTACACTAGGGAGATTAAGGATATGTATGATGAAGCGAAGACCAGGGTATAGACAGTGGGAGGAGACTCGTAGCACTTTTTACTGTGACTATGGGGTTACACCAGGGATCAACTCTTAGCCCATTCTTATTTGCCTTGGTGATGGATGGATTGACGTGACAAATCCAATGGGAGGTGCCATGGTGTATGTTATTCGAAGATGACATAGTCCCGATTGATGAGACTCGCAGCGGGGTGAAGGCTAAGCTAGAGGTTTGGAGATAGGCCCTGGAGTATAAATGATTCATGCTGAGTAGGACCAAGACAGAATACTTGGAGTGCAAGTTCAGCAATGAGAGCAATCGTGAGACAGACGTGGAGGTGAGGCTTGGGACCCAGGTCATTCTAAGCAAGTAAGCTTCAAGTACCTCAGATCTATTATCAAATGGAATGGAGAGATTGATGACGATGTCACACATCGTATTGGGGCAAGGTGGATGAAATGAAGGCTTGCATCTGGAGTCTTGTGCGACAAAAATGTGCCACCAAAGCTAAAAGGCAAGTTTTATAGGGTGATGGTTAGACCGACTATGTTGTATGAGGCGGAGTGTTGGTTAGTCAACGCGTCGCACACCCAAAGGATGAGAGTGGCGGAGATGAGGATACTGAGATGGATGTGTGGGCATACAATGAAGGATATGATTAGAAATGAAGATATCTGGGGCAGAGTGGGAGTGGCCTCGGTGGAGGATAAGATGCGGGAAGCGATGTTGAGATGGTTTGGACATGTGCGGAGGAGAGACACAGATTTCCAGTGTGAAGGTGTGAGAGGTTGGCTATGGACGGGTTCAGGAGGGGTAGAGGTAGTCCGAAGAAATATTGGGGCGAGGTGATTAGATGAGATATGGAGCAGACGAGACTTATTGAGGACATGACCTTAGATAGAAGGTTGTGGATGTCACAGATTAGGGTATAATGGTAGTAGGTAGTCGTGCGTAGTCCTACCTACGCTTACAAACTGGTAGGTGTAGTGTTATTACTATAGGCATGCTTAACATATCATACGAATAGGCGTAGTATCGTTTTATAGTCTTCTGTAGTTTTATTTCTTATGCCATGCATTCTTGAATGTACTTGATTTATCTCATTTATCTACGTAGTTACTACTTCTTTTTAGGATGCGCTATCACGACGTATTCGCGTTTGCTAGCAACATTTTTTTACTGCTTTAAATTTTTGATCGGGTCTGACTTTTTTTCTTTGTTGTGTTTGTCCTGAGCCGATGGTGTCTCGGAAACAGCCGCTTTACCCACCAAGGTAGAGATAAGGTCTGTGTACACTCTACCCACCCCAGACCCCATGTTATGGGACTACACTGGGTATATTGTTGGAGTAATTTTCAGCAATTCTCATAACTTCTTCAGAATTGAAGAGTACTGTATTAGATAAATACACCAAAACTATGTAATTATAGTATTATGTTGTATCCAATTATAATACTAAAGGTAAATTTCCAAATAGGCTCTTAGCTATACATTGAGAGAAAGAGAGAACGCTCCGTAGCATTGCTAAAGAAATTAAGCTAAATATGGAGCCAAGAAAGCCAAATAAATAGAGATAAAAAAATCCTCGTTTTAAAATGCACAAGGTGTACGTAGCATTGCATTAACTCTTTTTTTTTAGATAAGACAGCTTAAGCTTTCTGTAAAGTCAGAAAAGAATATCCTTAGCAAGAAAGAGCAACACAGAAAAATCCTCAAACAAACAACCAAAAATTTCCCCCTCTAAATTAAGAAAAAATTAAAAAAGAATTCAAACTGAAAACACAATCTGTCTAACAGTACTTGATGACGATAATAATTACCAAAGATCGTGATTAAGGTCTTTCCTTGGCCATGACAACAGCCAAACGACGACTACCTTACCACTTTTAATTACTAAAATATATATTAAGCACACAATAACATGTATAAAATATTGAAATGGATTGTTAATTTATTAAAATTAAGATGGTGACACTCACTAAGATAAGAAATTCCTTCAGATTTGTCCTATCCCTGAAAAATGGTTGTTATTTATTTTAAAATTTGTTGAAAAAGCATGCATTTTTGTATCTATTAGGAAATAATTATGATATGATCATCTTATTTAAAATATTAAATTATTAGAAGAAAATTAAAGGTTGAGTACATCGATAACCTCTTGAACTTGTCAGTAAATTTATTTAGATATTTGAACTACAATTTTTTTGATTAAGTATCCGAGCACATGATGAAATCTTCTTAGTAGATAATTTTTTACTCAAATTTTGAAAAAACTTTTGCACATGAACAAGCCCCCATTACATAGATAAGTTGACCATTTAAAATGTATCACCTCCCTTAATTTGACGCATTAGTCTAAATAAGCTATAAAACCTCAAGCCTTTTCCAATAAACCCACTACTCCTCGAACAATTGAATCAGAAGTCAAGATATTCACACCCACACATAAAGAATAGCCTGTGAATGCCCTCTTTTTTAGGAAGAATTTGATATTGACCAGGAATGAGAACAGAATGAGCCTAATGACGTACCTTCAACTCTTGAGGCTGATATGTATAATTAAAGTAGCTGACATATTTTACGTCGTTAAATTATCTACATAATAGACACTTGAGAACACACACAAAAAAATTCTAAATTTAAGTTGAAAATATCTAATAGAAACATTTTATCATGTGTTTAGGTGCTTAATTAAAACATGTCATAATTCGAGTAATACTATAAAATTTAAATGGCTCTCTATATATTCATTCTATTTTTTAAAACTTAGTTATGTTCCATACACCCCTCACTTGCTGCCTTTACGTGACTTTTTTTTTTTTAATAGATGCCAGTAAAACTTGAACCCAAAAAATCTATTTGTTCTATATAAAAATGAATTTTGTGTGATCACCTCAAGAGTAAACAAGTTACGTACTTTTTTGTGAGCGCCTTCCCATCAAAAGTTTTACTTATTCAAAAAGTTTATATTTTCACTTTCAAAATCTCGCCTTCTTATTTATTCATACCCGGTTGATTGCTTTAATGGCCCAAAATGAGCTTACCTCATTATGGGCCGGGTTGGCTTTGAAAGGCCGTCCATTGTCACTGTGGGCTTGTGGCAGCAAATGGGTAAAATCCTTTTCCCCCGTCTTCTCATTACTCAACGGGAATACCAAAGTTAGTTCTCCCTCCGTTCCAAAAGGTACTTTCATTTGTCACGTATTTTAACAAATAAAAAAATATTTTTAAATTTTATGATCTAAAATAAGTTAAAAATATTTGTATGATTATAAATCATCTCGTTTTGCGTAAAATCTAAAATTAAATTATTATCAAAGAAGAAAATATATTATTTTTTTGGAATAAATTAAAAAGAAAAGTGTGTCATTCTTTGTGGGAGAAATGGAGTATCTTTCAACGACAAATTGATGGAGTCTGACATGCAAATATTCGACAACTCTTTCGCTAGTATTAGGAACATGTAATGCAATTTTCGCTTTAATTGTTATTCCGCCGCAATGTCATTTTTGTTTCACGCAAGTATGTTAGATGAGTATTTTCATGGCTGAATATGGTGTATCATTGGTCAATCCGTTCGGTTTCGATTTTCATTTTCTTTTAATAAGTAGTACTCCATTCGTCTCAATTTATTTAAAAGTTAACCAGTTTGAGAGTTAAATAATTTTTTTTTACTTAATTTAAAAGATAGATTTTTTAAATATTTTATAATAAAATTTAAATATTTAAAAACTATATAAAAAATATATAAATCTGCATAATTAATAATTCACAATATATTTCAAACAACTTAATACAAAGGGAGTAGTAAATTGAACCAATGATTTGGTACAATTTTTTCTTAGGTTCGGTTTTTTCAGTTCGTTTTGATGGTTAGGGAAGAAGAAAATGTGGTCTTTACTTTTCATACTTCTTTTCTGTTTTACCAATCCGCTAACATGGACAATGGTGAATGCTAATGAGGATTCCGTCTGTTGTATTGAAAAATGAAGTCAGTGCTTATGAACAACGGAAAAGGGTAAAAAAAATACCCTTAGAATTATTAAAAATAGATCACTTTTACCCCTGTCTTCTAACTTTGAAATCATATATACCCTTATATTTAATAGACCTCCACATAAGCTGCCAACATGAAAAAAAGGTTGACGTGGCTGCCAACATGAAAAAAGAAACCTCGTCCTTTTGACCCGACCCACTGACCCAAAACTTTTTTTTAACCCGCAAATTAAAAAACTTCAGGAGAGGTTGGATTCTAGTGACATTTTTGCCCTTTTTGGAGAGGAATTAGAAGCTAAAGAGCAAGATGTAAGAGAAGCTTTTGAAGTACTTGATGAGAACAAAGATGGATTTTTCGATGAAAGGAATTTGCAGAAGCACTTATTAATTTTTTGGAAAAGGTGCAAATATATACCTCAACTTTAACTTTGCAATTTAGAATATATATACATTCGTTTAAAAAGTGGTGCAAATATACCATTATCATTATACAAATGGTGCAAATATATCTTTTTACTAACGAAATATTTTTAAAAAATCATTTAGCTTATTTTTTCAATTAAAATAATATCATGTGATTTTTAAAAAAAGTCTACTCAATTATAGAATTATATTTTTAAAGCCACTTGGTAATTTTTATTTCTGGTAGGTTGGATCGGGTTCGTTTATAAAATGAGTACACTTAATTTTTTTTACCCACAGAGATATTATTTTTAAACGAACCAGATCCGACCCATCAGAAAAAATTAACACATGACTTAGAAAAATAACTCTACTAAAAAGAATAGGTAGACTTATTTTTTTTAAAGCCGTGTGACATTTTATTAATTAAAAAATAAGCTAAATATTATTTTTTTAAAATCTGTAAGTGAAAAGAGTATATTTGCACCATTTGTATAATGACAGGGGTATATATGTACGACTTTTTAACGACGGTATATCTACCCTCTGTCGCAAAGTCAAGAGGTATATTTACACATTTGCCCTTAATTTTTTGTTCAAGTGATCCTGAGATGCCAAGGAAGTAGTCTGAAACTTGGTAGATATTCTGAGTTGTTGTAATAGTTCATGGACTGAATCTTTTCTGAACTATCATTGTTGGAGAATGGCTGAATGCAACTTTCAAAATTCAAACAAATATATGATTACTTGTGCATATATAGGGAAAATACAGAACATGTTGACAAGATTTGGTAGGTTATACTTCTCAAAAGGATTTGCAGGTGTGAAAATGGAAATGGTAGAATCGATTTTCAGGAATTGTCTCTGTTTGTGTTAACCTTTGGGTTTCTTAAATTTTTGCGGATTAAAAAATAAAGTTTTGGGTCAGTGGGTCGGGTCAAAGGGACACATGGAGGTTTTTTTTTTCCACATTGGCAGCCACATCAACTTTTTCCCATGTTGGCAGTTTGTGTGGAGGCCTATAGATGGCAAAGGTAAAATTGATCTCAAAACTTAACATTTTCAATAGTTCAAGGGTAGTTCTGACTAGGAGTGGCCAGTGGGCCGAGCTCGGGTCTGACGGGCCGGGTCTGGCGGGGTCGGAGACGGGGCGGGACGGGAGAAGGGGTCGGGGTCGGGGTCGGGGTCGGCGGGCTCTGGCGGGGTCGGGTCTGGCGGGACTGGAGCAAGTCCCGTCCCGATCCCGATCCCGTCGGTATCGGCTCGGGGCGGGCTCGGGGCGGGCTCGGGGCGGGATACGGCGGGTTTTCCTCTTTTTTTTTTTAAATAACATATGTATAAAAAAACTCAATAAACAAAACAAGATAGTGTAATAAAAACATCCCAAGGCTGTTTTTGTGCCTCTTGTATTATTTAATAGACATATGATTTTTTTGTAATACAAATACAATTGTCTAAAATCTAAATTGCAACTTTGT
This sequence comes from Anisodus tanguticus, assembly GCA_034509755.1. Taxonomy (NCBI): domain Eukaryota; kingdom Viridiplantae; phylum Streptophyta; class Magnoliopsida; order Solanales; family Solanaceae; genus Anisodus; species Anisodus tanguticus. The sequence goes on along the minus strand of CM067553.1, from coordinate 7,489,324 downwards.
GGTGTTGTCCAAAAGTTGCAAATTACATAATAAAATTACAATTAAAAAAATTACATTCTCAAAAACCCCTGTTCTAATTGCTTGATGATTTCATGTGGTTCTTCGGTTGGAATTGGAATTTGTTGGTCAAATTGATCCACGTCGCTTCCACTACCTTCGGTTAAGATTTCGTTGTAGTTTTCATCATCTTCTTCGTTGATCTCCGGTTGACCGCACCTTCTCCGCTCCGCTCGTATCCAATCTCTCGAATAATATCGCAATTTCCAAGTGTCTCCGGCTAATGAGTGTCGTGGTCTCCTATTTGATATCTCACTCGTTGAAAAAGCGCTTTCGACGCGATTGACGACGCTTGAATGTTCAAAACATCTCGAGCCATCATTGAAAGTGTCGGAAAGGTCTTCTCATTCCCCCTCCGATTTCAAACAAGTCTTCATGTCCATCTTCATTGATAACTTCTTGATACGGTACAGAACCCCGCAAAACAAAAATATCCAACTCGCTAATTTGGTTAGTAGTAGAGGTACGGCCGCACATTCTATTTCTGAGGCTTTCAATACTAGCCGCAGAAACAAAGCATGTCTTTTGTGAGGTTGTGTTGAAGATGAAGAAGACGGTATGGAAGCCGGTAAGTTACTAGCATTTTCTTGTTGATAAAATCTATATATATTTTTGCATTGGTGTTCTACGCTAGACAACACTTCTTCTTTAGTTTGTTCAATAGGTGGTGGGTGATTTAGATTTTTGGGACTTGGAGGTGGTAGTACTTCTATACAATCGTAAATAGTTTCAATTAGTGATTTAGTACCGTCTATTTTAATAGTAGGATTTAATACGAGAACCAATAATATAAATAGAGGGAATAGGAATAAAATATTTTTTTATTTTGACAAACATTTTTTTAATAGTTGCCTTATAATTTGGTTTTTCCATATATTCACTAAGTAATAAAAATATTAGAGTTATATAAAATAACATAGTTGAAATAGTAGGATAATATATACCGGAAAATTCTTTTGTTGCTTGAAAAAATTTCTCTAAAAATACAATAAGTTCGAAATTTTTTCCCAATCACTATCTAAAATCATATCAGCTGGCTTTTTATTATGAGAGTTAAAAAATAAAGTTATAGGTAATTTATAGTCATAAGCAACAAGTAGTTGCTCGTATAAAGAATTCCACCTAGTGAATACTTCTTGTGGAATTTTTCTATAAGGTAGTTGGCAATCATGACAAATTTTTTTATATTCTTTTCTACGTTGTACTTTATTACTTTTAAAAATAAAGTTTATAGCAAATTGTATTTTACTAAGAATGTCTTCAAAAAGTGATAGACCATCCTTTACAATTAAGTTATATATATGGCACGCGCATTTTATATGAAAATGGTCTGGAAAAGATGGAGTTAAACTATTTTTTAAAATTGTAATTGCGTAATTGTTAGAAGAAGCATTATCTAATGTAATAGTCATAATTTTATCAGTTATTCCGTAATAATCGCACACTTGATAAATATTTTCTGCAATAAAAGTACCAGTGTGCCTATCATCTATATATCTATACGCTAAAATACGTTTTTGCATAGACCATTTATAATCTATCCAATGACAAGTTACAGTTAAATAATCATGGCCGTTAGTACTACGACCTATATCAGACGTGATAGATATTTTGCCATTAAAATGATATAATGAAAAACGTAAATATTGTTGATATTCATGCGCGAATTTAAATACATCTCTCTTAACAGTTGATCTAGGAAAACCATTAAAAGCATGATTATATATATCTCTAATGTAATGAATAAAATCGGGATATGAAGGAAATGAAAAAGGCAAACCCTCCACAGCAACTAATTTTGATATTGCTTCTCTATCTCTATGTTTATTGTATTTAGAGCCTACAATTCCCCCCGTCATAGAGTTAATTTGACCCTGTACTTGGTCCAGAACAGTATCAGTATGTGAACCTTGTCCCGATGGAGCGGACGTTTGCGCACCCGGTTTTGAAGCCTGGTATTGGGCATACCTAGCTGGATGAGCACTTACTACGTGTCTAATTAAACCCCCCATCCCACCGTGACCTTTTCCAGTTTTAAATTTTAAAACATTTTTACAAATTTTACATATGGCTACTTGATTCTCTACGTCCCTATCAAAAAATGTCCATGCATATAATTTTAATGGTCGTTTTGCTGGACATCATCTCATACTAGGGGGAATAGGAGGTATTTCAGTTGAAGGTGCACTAGTGGGTGTGTTGTCATCAACATTAGTGGGTATATCATCTAGATCATCGTCTAAATTAAAGTCTTCTTGAGTTCCAGAAAATAGCTCCTGGTCTAAATCTAATGGTATTGTAGGAAAATATTGAGTATCAACAAAATCATCTTGTGTAGGAATAAGATGACTAGAAGAAGTACCCTTGCCCTGGTTGCCCCTACTAGAAGAAGCACCCTTACCCTTACCCTTAAACATACCTTTTAATCCTTCCATTTTAATTATGATAATAATTAATTAAAGACAATAAAATTAAGTGCACTAAATAAAATAAACAGACAATAATAATTTAATGAAGGAACGAATGTACCAAACGCCGACGTAACGTCGACGTGTAATCGAGAGGTTGAAAATTGAAACTTTGCTCGATGGAAGATCCTCAAGCTAGTTGCCAACTTAACTCCCAATTCCCAAATGAATAAATAAAATTGAATATTTAGCAAACAATGTAGACTTGTAGAGAGATATATTGAGAAATTAGAGAGATTGTAGGAAGATTTGTGAGAAAGATGAAGAGAAAATGAGTTATTTATAGTTGACAAATTAGGTTAAAGTGTAAATATAATAACTTATGGGTTAAAAATAAATATTAAGGGGTAGGGGGGTTGGGGAGGGGGGGCCTAAAATGGCCGTTGGCCAACGGTCATAATCTAAAATGGCCGTTGGTGCAACGGTCATTTTTGCAAAGGGGGGAAAAGGGCGGGGTCGGGGTCGGGGCGGGCTCTGGTCCAGCGGGCCTGGGGCGGGCTCGGGTCTGGCGGGACGATATATCGTCCCGTCCCGAGTTCGAGTCCCGCCCTCGTTATTTATTATTTTTTTTTGGCGGGGTCGGGGCGGGACCGGGGCGGGCTCGGGACATGGTCGGGTCGGGCCGTCCCGGCCCACTGGCCAGCCCTAGTTCTGACCCTTTTCCATATGAACAATAGAGTTACCTCTTAGAATCAAGAAAGAGCTCTCAGTAGGCAGAAAATAAAGTTCCAAGAGAGAAGCTCTTGGCTCAGATTACCAACCTGAGTGCTTTGTTTCTCAACCTATTAATTCCATTGTTCGGGAGTTTGGTGCCTTCGATTCTAGTGAGAAATCTGCCACTGTTTTCAAGCATTGGCTCATGATTACATTGCCTTTGTTCGAGGTTTTTAGTTCATTGTTCACATTTTCTGAACTTGCTCTCCATATTCATGGTGATTGTGGTTAACTAGTTCAAGACTTTCTTGGCCGATTTTGTGGGGAATCCTTCACGGTTTTCAGTGACAAATGTGCCTCGAATTTCTTGTATGTGTTCGTGGTTTCTCTTTTCCTGATCATGCTTAAGTAAGTATTCCACTCACGACGATTATTATTAACTAGTTCAAGATTTTCTGGGTTAATTTTGTGGGGCAAATGCCACAGATTTCTTGCCTCTGCTTCAGGATTTTCATGGACTTCATACTCTACATATGATTTCCTAAACCTTGTTCAAGGCCTCATCCTTGCTCTTTGATCCAAAAAGTTTTGTTTTTCGGGAAGTTTGATCCAAAAATCCTTGCTTCTTAGATTCCAATGTGTTTCTCCTATGATTCGGCATTTGAAATTTGAATTCAAGATTCAAAATTTGAATTTCAAACTTGCTTTGCCGCCTGAATTTGGAAGTAGACAACCCCCTAGGTTTTTTAGACTCCAGACTGATGCCCAGGATTTCCGGCCTGTAGACTGCCTCCCAGGATTTTTGGGTCAGACTGTAGCAACGCTCCCTCGATTTCGGCTATCAAAAGGCTTTAGTCTACGTACACAGTAGCCTATTTTCTGTATCTGCAATCTGGCCAAAAAGAAGCGCACTAATTACTCGCCCCTGCCCATCACTATGGGTCAGGCGTCCGTCGAATACTCTCCGAGTGGGGAGCCGACGCCTTCGGTTCTTAACTCCCCTTCGGTCTTGGGAACTCCCCCTCTTCACCTTGCTTTAGCTCAGGCTGCCCTTACGCAGCCAGAGGTCTCTGTTCAGGAGTTTCAAGCTACTCTTACTCAGCCAGATTCGTCTTTGAATATTTCTCTAAGGCCTGGTTTTATTTGGGGCGTTTCAAACCCTCCCTCTTCTTCTGTCCATATTCGGGGTGTTTCAGACCCCTCCTGCTCTTCTACTGCGGTCTCTCGTACCCTTGGGTCGGAGGACTCTACCTCCTCCTCCGACGGGGACGATTCTATTACTGTGGTGCCACCTGATGAAACTCATGTTCCAGATATTGTGATAAATAATGATAAGGTTAATCCGACTAAGACCCCCACCATCCCTGACCCTAAGGCAGCATGGGAAAAAATGGTTAAGGGTAACAGGGACGCCAATAATTGTTCTAAACTTCATCTTGTGGATATACCGCAATATGAGGATACCGTTGTCTTTGATGACGAGGATTTCGATGACCTTCATTCCACCTGGGGACACATTTTGGTTGGCTACTTTGCTGGTAAATACCCGGGAGGTCCTGCCTTGCAAAAATTATGTCGATCTTGGGGGGTTAAATACCGATTTAGCGTTCACAATAGTGGTTGGATCATTTTCAGATTTGATTCGGCTGAAGATAAAATTAAGGTTATCAGTAAGGGGCCTCACTTTGTTTACAACACTGCCCTTTTACTCAAAGACATCCCCAAATGTTTCACTTTCGACTCACAGAAAATCTGTGTTGTCCCCCTTTGGGTGAGACTCCCATCTCTTCCTCTTGAGCTTTGGAACCCTACGGCTTTAAGCAAAATCTTATCGCGGGTGGGAAAACTGGTTGCCACTGATCTACTTACTCGTAAGAGAAACCAAATAAATTATGCTCGTGCTTTGGTAGAAGTAGATGTTCCCAAAGACCCAATTCATGAAATCAGGCTTGATATAGGCAAGGCGGAGCCTGTTGTACAGAAAATCCTCTATGAAAAGTTCCCTAGCTTTTGCACTAAATGTAGAAGGGTTGGGCATTCTGATACTGAATGTGATGAGCATTCAACGTCCACTAAAAGACGGGTTGAGGGAAAGGAACCTACTAATGGAACGGGCGATGCAAGGAACTATACGGGGGGTAAGGCAGTGCACTCATACATTGCTACCCCTCCTTCCTCTCCTCGTCCAAATAGACAGCAGGGTAATGACAAGGAGAGTCACATGACTCATTCGGTAGGTCGGCCTTCGGAGTTGCCAACCGGGGTCGATAAGGTGGGAACTTTTGCGGAAATGAAGGGGTGTCGGTTATTTTTGGAAGCCAGTCTTCCGGGGTACAAACTGAGACTGGCACAGGTGATAGGGCTCGGTTTGAACCCCGACAGGCTGGTCCCCAAGAATACCTGAACCAGCCTCTGTTTGTGTCCCCAAAGGGTCATCAGTCCTCCCCTTTTCAGTCAAATTCTAAGTGGCATGCTGACCTGTACCAACCTCAGTTTGTACCTCCGAAGGCAGGCCCCCATGAAGGTGCAGAACATCTCCATTGTCATAACCTTGAAGACCTGCACCAGCCTCGGTCTGAACCCTCGAAGGCTGGCCCCCATTGATCACCGAAGCCCTATCACCTGTGCCAGTCTCGGTTTGTACCCCGGATGACTGGCCCCCAAAAATAACCGACACCCCTTCATTTCCGCAAAAGTTCCCACCTTTATCGACCCCGGTTTGCAACTCCGAAGGCCGACCTACCGAATGAGTCGTGTGACTCTCCTTGTCATTACCCTGCTGTCTATTTGGACGAGGAGAGGAAGGAGGGGTAGCAATGTATGAGTGCACTGCCTTACCCCCCGTATATTTCCTTGCATCGCCCGTTCCATTAGTAGGTTCCTTTCTCTCAACCCGTCTTTTAGTGGACGCTGAATGCTCATCACATTCAATATCGGAATGCCCAACCCTTCTACATTTAGTGCAAAAGCTAGAGAACTTTTCATAGAGGATTTTCTGTACAACAGGCTCCGCCTTGCCTATATCAAGCATGATTTCATGAATTGGGTCTTTGGAAACATCTACTTCTACCAAAGCACAAGCATAATTTATTTGATTTCTCTTACGAGTAAGTAGATTAGTGGCAACCGATTTTCCCACCCGCGATAAGATTTTGCTTAAAGCCGTAGGGTTCCAAAGCTCAAGAGGAAGAGATGGGAGTCTCACCCAAAGGGGGACAACACAGATTTCCTGTGAGTCGAAAGTGAAACACTTGGGGATGTCTTTGAGTAAAAGGGCAGTGCTGTAAACAAAGTGAGGCCTGTCGCGCCCGTTTTTGACCCGACCCCCCGCGAGAGGTCGGAAGCGGAGCACAGACGTGTTCCGGTGATTCCTGGGTAAAAGAGGGTTGAGGAGTCGCCACCTAATTATTATTTTTTTTTGGTGAATTAGGACACCTAAATTTTAAACTAAATGCTGCAATGTAACTCCAATTTTAAGGTCTGCGAAACTAGTGAAATTCTAGGTAAGAGTTCTTTATTATCCTAAAGGGAAGGGGTTAGACATCCTTTAAGATCCGCTAAATTGCGGTTATCCGGTCAAACTCAGGTTAATTATTGCTAGAAAAAATGCATGTTTTAAAGATATAATAGATAAATAGATGTTTGCAAATATTTAATAAAAGAGTGCATTTTTTGTACAAGTATGCATTTGTATGGTATTTAAAGTGAAATACATGTAAAGTTGGAAAAGTATATTTTTGACAATTGATAGTAAAACAAATTATTTATAATGCCAAAGAAGTAAAATTTTGAGAATCAATGAATTGTAAATTGACAAAAGATAAACTTATTCGGTATGATTAATAAAGCAAATAAATGATGACAAAAGTTGTTTTGAAAATCTTGAATACACGTGACGAGCCTAAAAATAAATAAACTAGCGAAGGATTTCTAAGTTTGAATTTAACCGAGCCTACGAATAAATAAGTTAGCGACGGGTTTCAAATCTTAAACTACCCTATGAATTAATCCTAGGTTTGCCTATTCTAAGCATTTCAATAGTTACATAAGTGCGATAAATAATATTACAATACAAAGCGGGATAAAAGCTGAATTAAAGAAAGAAATAAAGTAAATAAACTCCGAGGAACTTTGGCCTTTATTTACTTTAATCCCTGCAAGCTGTCAAGAACAAACGATTAGAAACAGTTAAATACAAATAACTTCGGATCCGTGTCCAAAACAGTAAATGTTTTGATCACGGAGGGCTCAGATTTAAATTTTGAAAAGAACATTCCAATCACGTCGTGGCTGCAAACATATGACTAATGTGATTTATTTTGATTGCCTCGCCTACTAAACGTGTTGGTCTCTTGGGTGAAATAGAAAAGATCACTATAATCACGTCGTGGCTGCGAGTATATAACTTGTTGGTTATTTTAGTCACCTCGCCTACTAAACATGTTGATCTCAGATGAAATAAAAAGGTTTAAGTCTTCATCATTGCCTAGAAGTTATATTTCCGTCTTTGCAACTGTGGAGGCCTCAAAATCGATGGATATTTTCATCGGCCAGTGTAGTATCGTGTTCAAATCAGTAAAATTTTAAAATGAAACGAAGAAAACGACGGCGGACGGTAAAACGAAGCGAGAAAATAATTTCCGGAAAAGACACGGTGTTTAGTTTAAAACAGTAAAAACAGTAAAACAAATATTTGAATGCCGAAACAGTAGACTGGAACAGGAAAGCAATATTTGAAAGGTGCGGTGTTCAGTTTAAAACAGTAAAAATGATAAAAAAAGTAAATCGATGTCCGAAACGGGGAGCAAGCGAAACAGAAAAAAACGGCGCCGAACAGACGCGGTATTTATTCAAAACAGTAAAAACAGTAAAGTCGAAATATTGCAGTTTGTCCAAAGCAGTTTTAAACCAGCTGTTTTCAGCCGAGAAAAACAGCAGCAATTAGGTTTAAAAATAACGCAGTAGTGGGCTTGAAACTAAGAAGCAATGGGCTGTCCGAAACAGCCTAAAGTAGCAGGCTTTTAGCCAAGAAAACAACAACAATTGTGCTAAAAATACAGCAGTGATAAGACATCAAACGAGCTCAAAATGCAGCAGTAAAATGTTTCCGAAAAGAAGTGTAAATGGTCCACATTGCAGCAGCTGTGCGCGGCAAACGCAGCAGCAGAATAATGGCTCGAAAGTGCAGTAATCAGCCCAAGTATTGCAAAGCAAGCTGGCGGTCTCGGAATCAGCAGCCAAAATGCAACAAAACCCATAACCAGAACTATTTAAAGATGACATATATCCAGAATTTCAAGGTGCAACTGGATACCAAAACTACTGGTAGCACAACCAAGAATAAAGGGGAAGGTAAACTTAAAGACCAATCACTCTAAACTTCAAATTTGAAATATAAGAAGACCAAGGGGGGCTACCACCATTCATTTCCGATGTCGCAACAAAATTCAAAAGGTTTCTAGAACCTTAGGCATGGCAGGCTATCGAAGAAGGCTAAACCCAACCCGAAGCTTGTCTTCGCTTTCAACCAGCATAATAAGATAATAGGACAGTTCTGACAAGGCAACTATGAAAGAAAACATTCGGCAATAAACATAGAATGCAGACATGGGCAGTAATATAACACGACACAAACTGGTTCAAATACGCGCAAAAATGCTAATACATATATCATTCATCAAGTTAGTAAACATAGCATGATATAAGATAACTTAAGAGACTTTATAAGATATATGTAGGCACTTAGCACTTCAACCGGTTGACAGACAGGCTGAAACAAAAAATTAATGCTAAAACAGAAAATGAAAAAGTGCGGCCTCGATTTCAATTTCATCGGCCTAAATGTGATACTTATTCAAAGCAGTAAAATAAACAACATAGCCGCATACAATAGTAAGTAATTAAATGCCCGACCCGGATCATGAACACTGACCCGAATGGGTGACCCAATTCTGAAAACAGATTTTCAGTTTACAAACAAATAAGTCATGAAATGCAAGAATTCTGGAAATATCCAAATCGGGTCGGTGACCCTAAATCAGTGAAGAAACAACGAATCGATTTTTTTCAGCAATTTCAGATAACCAATATGCAAGATGCGAAATGCAGTAATTCTAAAAAAAATCCAAATCGGGTCGAACCGGGTCGGGTCGGTGCCCCGACCCGAACCAGTGATTCAAACCCGAAATCAGATTTCAGCACCAACTTCGGATAACCAATAACAAGAATATGTAATGCAAGAATTCCGGAAAATATTCGCACCGGGTCGACCCGACCCGGGTCAGTGACCCGACCCGAATCGGTGATAAAAAATCAGAGAATCAAAAGTTCACCAATTTCAGATAACCAACATACAGAAATATGAAATGCAAGAATTCTGAAAATGTTACCCGAATCGGGTCGACCCGACCCGAAATCAGTGAAGAAAATCAGAGAATCAAAAGGGGAGAACAAACCTTTTCGGACTTGATTCTTGAATAACAAGGAAGGCAAATGCTTACAATCAAGAACACAACAAAAAATTTATGTATATATGGAATAATCTTCCGAAAAATCCTCCAAAAATCTGTTTTTCTCTCGAAAATCCCCCCCTCCCCAAAATGAAGAACAACATGGGGTATTTATAGGTGGATTTCCCCCCCAAGAACGAGTTTGAAATTTGAGTTAAAGGTAAAGAAAATCGCGGATTTGAGGGGCATGGGTCGCGGATTTTATGGTGTCAGCGCAACTGAGGGGGGTCGGTGAAGGCAGAGGGTTGGTGGTGGCAGGGGCGAGGTGACCGGCGACGTGGGGTCGCCGGTATGGGTGTGGGGTCGGCGGCTTGGGGTTGAAGAGAAAGGAGTGTAGGTTTTTTTTTTTTGATTTTTCTGATTTTTTGGGGGTTTTGTTTGGTTTGGGGGGATTAAAAATGGGGAGATGGGTTATGGGCCGCGGGTTTGGGCTGGGGGGACGGGTTAATGGCCGGTTGGGCTTGGAGTTTTGGTTGGTGCTTGGTGAAATAAGGGAATGGGCTTGGGAGCTTATTTTGTGGGTTTGGTTTAAATGGGATTGTGGGGGGTTGGACTTGGAAGGTGGGGTGGCCGATTGGGCTTGGAAAGGTTTTGGGATTTTGTTTTGTGGGTTTGGGTATAAGGGAATTTAATTGGGGAGTTTGGGCTTGTTTGTTTGGGTAGAATTTGTATTGGGTTGGGAAAATAAAAAAAAAGGGTTATAGATTTTAAAAATATGAAAAGGGGCTTAATATTAAAACATATTTATATATTTTTTGTAAAAGATGTGAATTATTTAAAATAACGTAACGATGTGATAATAATAAAAAATAAAAAATAATATTTGCGAAATGTTTAATGCTTGATAAAAAAAATGGAAATACGATGCCATTTTTGTGAAAAAATAAAATAACATAGAATATTGTGGATAAAACTATGGTTATGATAAAGATGCAAATGATAGAAAAAATGTGAATAATGATAATAATAAGATATATACACATATATGCCTATATTAAAAAATTGTTTTAAAAATGTCAAAAATATTAAAAATTACGAATAAAATCATAAAAGATGGGACAAAATTGGGTGTCAACAAGGCCCCTTACTGATAAACTTAATTTTATCTTCAGCCGAATCAAATCTGAAAATGATCCAACCACTATTGTGAACGCTAAATCGGTATTTAACCCCCCAAGATCGACATAATTTTTGCAAGGCAGGACCTCCCGGGTATTTACCAGCAAAGTAGCCAACCAAAATGTATCCCCAGGTGGAATGAAGGTCATCGAAATCCTCGTCATCAAAGACAACGGTATCCTCATATTGCGGTATATCCACAAGATGAAGTTTAGAACCATTATTGGCGTCCCTGTTACCCTTAACCATTTTTTCCCATGCTGCCTTGGGGTCAGGGATGGTGGGGGTCTTAGTCGGATTAACCTTATCATTATTTATCACAATATCTGGAACATGAATTTCATCAGGTGGCACCACAATAACAGAATCGTCCCCGTCGGAGGAGGAGGTAGAGTCCTCCGACCCAAGGGTACGAGAGACCGCAGTAGAAGAGCAGGAGGGGTCTGAAACACCCCGAATATGGACAGAAGAAGAGGGAGGGTTTGAAACGCCCCGAATAAAACCAGGCCTTAGAGAAATATTCAAAGACGAATCTGGCTGAGTAAGAGTAGCTTGAAACTCATGAACAGAGACCTCTGGCTGCGTAGGGGCAGCCTGAGCTAAAGCAAGGTGAAGAGGGGGAGTTCCCAAGACCGAAGGGGAGTTAAGAACCGAAGGCGTCGGCTCCCCACTCGGAGAGTATTCGACGAACGCCTGACCCATAGTGATGGGCAGGGGCGAGTAATTAGTGACTTCTTTTTTAGCCAGATTGCAGATACAGAAAATAGGCTACTGTGTACGTAGACTAAAGCCTTCTGATAGCCGAAATCGAGGGAGCAGTTGTTGCAGTCTGACCCAAAAATCCTGGGAGGCAGTCTACAGGCCGGAAATCCTGGGCATCAGTCTGGAGTCTAAAAAACCTAGGGGGTTGTCTACTTCCAAATTCAGGCGGCAAAGCAAGTTTGAAATTCAAATTTTGAATCTTGAATACAAATTTCAAATGCCGAATCATAGGAGAAACACATTGGAATCTGAGAAGCAAGGATTTTTGGATCAAACTTCCCGAAAAACAAAACTTTTTGGATCAAAGAGCAAGGATGAGGCCTTGAACAAGGTTTAGGAAATCATATGTAGAGTATGAAGTCCATGAAAATCCTGAAGCAGAGGCAAGAAATCTGTGGCATTTGCCCCACAAAATTAACCCAGAAAATCTTGAAATAGTTAACAATAATCGTCGTGAGTGGAATATTTACTTAAGCATGATCAGGAAAAGAGAAACCACGAACACATACAAGAAATTCGAGGCACATTTGTCACTGAAAACCGTGAAGGATACCTATTTTATGTTGTGAACTTCTAACGGAAGGCATAATAATACAGTTTTACATAATTCATGGGCTAACTCTGGACCTTTTTGCTTATTAGAATTTACACTTCTTTCTAAAATACAAATGATAATTCAATTGTATATATATCTCAAAGCAAGTCAAGTTAAGGTAAATAGCTGTTTAAATTAAGGTAACAATTTTGTGTCATTTTCTAGATACTATATGTTAACTGGTATCTCGTTTCACAGTACTCTATCGAGGATATAACGATGTGAATGTTACTTCATTTTTTGAACTTTGTCTGCAATCCCGAGTTTTCTGCATCAAGTATGATTCTTTCTGTGAAAAATCCTGGTTCTTTAGCTTTTGGCAGAAGACTTTCATTAGCCAACATCATAACCACAGAAAGACATGTTTGGCCTATCGTCTGGACATTGTTGCACACATAATAAACCGACTTGGATTGACCTTAAAACTTGAGAAATATGGCAAGAATCAGCTAGTTGCTCATCAATTATATCCAAGGACCTATCTTCTTTGTAAAGCTTCCATGCATGTTTGAGTTTAGATCATATGGATCATGACAAATTCCATGTGTTGTTAAGAAAAGAAAAGAGTTATATATGTAATGCAGACAATGTATAGAGTGCCTACATGACCGAAAAGGTTAAGGTTGTGATCTTGATGGACAAATCCTCTATTTTTCTTGCAACTCACAATCTCTAATAATAAGACGCCAAAGCTAAACACATCTGATTTTATCGAGACAATTCCATCTATTGCATATTCTGGGGACATGTAGCCACTGTGCCAAAAAAAACAACACCATGAGAACTAAAACGAGATGTCATATGAGAGTACATTGTATGACATTAGAGATTCTTACTGTGTTCCAACCACATGGCGTGTTTTTGCTCCTATCTCATTTCCTGCGACACATCTGGCTAAGCCAAAGTCTGATATCTTTGGATTCATTTCTATATCACTGCTAATTATTTTTTATGTCATATGTAAGTCTCTCTTCCTCTCCCTATACTGCTCCACCAACCTCCTAATAAGATGAATGACTTTGGTGGTCGAACGCCCCGGCATGAATCCAATCTGGTTCTCAGAAATAGACACACCTCTTCTCACCCTCATCTCCACGACCCTTTCCCAAACTTTCATAGTGTGGCTTAGCAGCTTGATACCCCTATAGTTGTTACAACTCTGGATATCACATTTGTTCTTGTACAACGGGATAATTGTACTCCACGTCCATTCCTCAAGCATTCTCGCCGTCTTAAAAATGACGTTAAATAACTCAGACAACCACTCCAAACCTGTCATGCCTCCGCTATTCCAAAGTTCAACTAAGATCTCATCAGACTTGGTCGCTTGTCCCCTGCGCATCCTACGAACAACACCCTTAACCTCCTCAACCTTAATGCTTCTACAATACCAAAAATCCCGGTACCTACCAGATTGCTCCAGATCTACCAGCACGATGTCTCTATCCCCTTTTCGTTCAAGAGTTTATGGAAGTAAGACTGCCACCTCAGCCTAATATGTGCGTTCTTCACCAGTACTTTGCCATCCTCGTCCTTGATGCACCTCACATGATCTAAGTCGCCAGCCCTCCTCTCCCTCGCCTTGACTAGTCTGTACAACTTCTTATCCCCGCATTTCTCCTTTAATTCCACATACAGGCGCTCAAAAGCCGCGGTTTTCGCCGTCGTAACCGCAAGCTTTTCCTCCTTCTCACCATCTTATACAGTTCCCAATTCTTCTATTTCTCCACCTCATCCTTGCTTTCTGCCAATTTCGCATACGCCGCTTTCTTCGCTTCCACCTTCTCTTGAACTTTACCATTCCACCACTAGTCCCCTCGTTGCCCACCACAACTACCCCTTTAGACCCCAAGCACTTCTCTAGCTACCTCTCGAATGCAACTGCCCGTCCTGTCCCACATACCGGTCGCATGCCCACTACTCCCCCAAGCCCCCTTGGCCATCAATCTCTCCCCCATCTCATTTCCACTAGCCATGGTCAAACTCCCCCATTTGATTCTTAACTTGTCATCCACCACCCTCCTCTTCTTCTCAATCTTGATCTCCAAATCCATCACCAAAAGCTTATGTCAGATTGTAAGATACTCCATCGAAATAACCTTGCAGTCTTTACAAAGACCGTTGTCAACCTTCCTAAGAAGCAAAAAGTCTATCTGAGTCATAGCCACCAAACTACGGAAACTCAGCAAGTGCTCCTCCTTCTTTAGGAACCTCGAATTGGCTATCACCATCTCAGAAGCTCTAGCGAACTCCAAAAGTGAGACACCTCCCCCATTCTTGTCCCCGAGGCCAAAGCCTCTATGCACGTCGTCAGAACCCCCCGGAAGTGACCTGATATATCCATTAAATCCCCTCCTATAAATAACTTCTCAATGGGTGGTATACCACCCACCACCTCGTCCAAATCCTCCCAAAAGCGCCTTTTCTCCTCATCGTCCAAGCCCGCCTGTGGCGCGTAAGCACTAATAATGTTCATAGTAAACCCTCCAACTACCAATTTAATCACCATCATCATGTCATTGACCCTCCTAACCTCTACTACATGATCACTTAGCTCGATGTCTACTAAAATGTCTACCCCATTCCTATACCTCGACCTACCCGAGAATTATCACTTATACCCGTCCACAAGGTCCTACCCATTTGGTCTCCTGGACACATGCTATGTTAATCCTCCTCTTCTTAAGAATCTTAACTAGCTCTATGGACTTCCCCGTTAAAGTCTCAATGTTCCAAGCCCTTATTCTCAGTCTAGCATCTCCCTTACCCCACTTACTCCCCCTAACCCTAGCCCCCGTCCCCGTCCCCGACCGAGAATATGACGCTAGTCTACCATCATTTACCAAAGACACTAAAGCAAATATAAAATAATAGACTACTCAAACGTTTACCCTAAAACACGAAGGGATCAAAGTGAAAGCACAAGTTAACAAATATACTTTAAAGAAAGAAGAAGATCTGTATTTGCCCACCACATAGATAAACGGTTTTTAAGCTAATGAAGAAGTAAGGAAAAAACTGTTGCCTAAAAATGATCTGTCTTTGCCATTTGATCAATGTGCAATTCAAAGTTAACTGGGTGCCAAATCACTGGGGTGGATCCACAATACGACATGTGGTTTCACGGAACCAGTAGCTTTTGTCTAGCCCCTATATGTATATTAAAAAGTCTACTTGTTATAGGAACCATAAATTTCTATCTGAATCTACCTCAGCAAATCACTGTCTCCCAAGAGTGAAGCTCATCATTGTAATGACCAGTTTGACGACTTCCAAAACATGAATTTAAGAGTGGGGTTTGACATGGTCCTCGATATAACTTCAACAGTCCTTGAGTCACTTACTAGTATAAAGAATTTGACAATTTCCTCTCTTCTTTAAGAGGTACGTACAAGAAATTAGTGAAGAGGACCGGAAAAGGACTTGAGCCACATTAATTAGTCTGACAATTGGGGTTCCTCACTTATCCAAAATCCTAGCCAACTTGTCTAAGACATTAATCTATGAAAACATCTATTTGTCTTTTTCGCGAGACTTCGAGTCAACACTTGAGTCATCATTAGTGATCAGAAGTGTTTCACTTAATAGGCTAGTCTTTTGGGTTGGACTCCACAGTTCAGTTTGTAACAATTGGTACCAGAACAGGACAATCAATGCTTGAGGTCGTTGCTCCTCAAGAGGGCAATGGTTGTGTGCGGATTGCAAAGAGAAAGGGGAGAGGAGGGAAATAAGGGAACACATGGAGTAGAACATTTAACACAATTACCTACTTAATTTTTCCTATTCTACTAGTACTATTTTTATATTTTACCCTTACCCCGTCCATGCGTAACATGCTCTTGCCCGGATAACACACGTAATTTACTGCATGCAAAGGCACGATCACTGAGAACTAAGTCTCGTCTGGACCACATTTTGTTTGCTCAATTAATGTGCATATAATCACTATGATCTACAAGTTGGTTTGGTGTCAGCAAAAAGTATAAGAAAGAGAGAACTAAACACAAACACATTTGAATAAGGGCCAAAACCAAGGCTTAGGCATCAAGGCATCACAGATGGAAGCTAGTTTCTTCCTACTTTTTATACTGTCTTTCTACTCTTGTGTGCACAAGATTTCTACTACAACAGATGTGATCACTACAAATCACTCCATCATAGATGGTGAAACTATTGTTTCATCGGGTAGAACCTTTGAGATGGGATTTTTCAGTCCCAGTGATTCCTCAAAGCGATATATTGGGATATGGTACAAGCAAATTCTTCCTATGCAGACAGTTGTATGGGTTGCCAACAGAGAAAAACCACTCACCAATACATCTTCAGTTGTTTTGAAGGTCACCAAGCCGGGAATACTTGCTCTTCTCAATGACAGGAATGAAACTATATGGTCCACTAACACCTCACGATCAGTCCAAAATCCAGTTGCACTACTTTTAGATTCTGGTAATCTTGTTGTAAAGGATGCAAATGATGGCAATTCAAAAAGATTCCTCTGGCAGAGTTTCAATATCCCAACTGATACGCTCTTGCCTCATATGAAGCTCGGCGAGAATTTTCAAACTGGCGAAGAGGTTTACCTTTCAGCATGGAAGAACGACAGTGATCCAACTCCAGGGGAATTCACTCTACACGTTGATCCTACTGGATACCCACAGGTCCTCGTAAAACGTGGCACAAGTGTATTAGGTAGCTCAGGCCCATGGAATGGTTTACGTTGGAGTGGGGATCGCGCACCACCACCAAACCAAAGCAGCATTTATGAGATTCAGTTTGGTTTCAATAAGGAGGAGGTTTTCTGGAGTTATTATTTCATAAACAGCTTGGTGTTACCAAGAATGGTCCTGACTAACAATGGTTATTTACAAGGCCTCATGTGGGTGGATCAGACCAAGAGTTGGCTTCACCTCAGTTTACCTCCGAATACATGTGATACATATAGCTTATGTGGTGCCTATGGGAGCTGTGACATAGAAAATTCCCCTGTATGTGGATGTTTGGATAAGTTTGTAGCTAAATATCCACAACAATGGAAAAATGGAAATTGGTCAAAAGGGTGTGTCCGGAGGAAACCCATCGATTGCAACAAGGAACATGTATTTCTAAAATATTCTGGAATTAAGTTGCCTGATACTAAGTACTCTAAGTACAATAAGACCATGACACTCGACAGGTGTAGGCAAGTATGCTCGAGCAACTGCTCTTGCACAGCTTATTCGAGTCTAGATATAAGGAATGGAGGCAAAGGCTGCTTGTTTTGGTTTGGCGAGTTAGTTGACATCAAAAAGATGTCCGGAGGGCAGGACATCTACATCAGGATGGATTCTTCAGAACTAGGTAAGAACTTATGTTTATGAAATTTCCAATGATGTGTTTTAAAACTTAGATTTCAATGCATGGAGACCATATAATGCAACACTGGTGGACATATTGATTTGTTGTGGCTGATAGAAAAAATTGTTGTAGTATCTAAGGCAGGTTCGAACGGAAAGAAGGCAAAGATACTCGCAGTGAGTTTCTCACTATTGATGGCAATGATTCTGCTAGGCCTTGTTCTGTTGATGTACAAACGGAAAAAGAAGAAACTGAAACTCAAAGAAGAATTTGAGCTTCCACTGTTCCAATTGTCGACAATAACAAGAGCCACAAATAACTTTTCAGTGAATAACAAGATCGGAGAGGGTGGATTTGGACCAGTTTACAAGGTATACACTGAAATTTGTTTGGAACAGTGACCATTTTTTGCTTTAGATTAGTGTATCAGACAAGATCTTCATTCTACAATATTCTTGTCTTTGTAAACTATATATTCTCTTGATATACTGTTGCCATTTCTAGGGGGTCCTGGAAGAGGGACAAGAAATAGCCGTGAAGAGACTGTCAAGGACTTCCATGCAAGGATTTGATGAATTGAAGAATGAAGTTATCTACATTGCCAAGCTTCAGCATCGAAATCTTGTGAGACTTTTGGGTTGTTGCATTCAAGGAGAAGAAAAGATGTTGATCTATGAATACATGCCTAACAAAAGCCTGGACTCACACATATTTGGTTTGGATTTTTCACCTACGACACAAGCTAAAATAATATGATTAACTTTGCTATATTAGTCATAACATGTACATCTAAACCTAGGCAAAACCATGTTCACAAAAACAACTAATTCATTAGAAAGCTTATTTTGTAGATGAAACAAAGAGCAAATTACTTGATTGGCCAAAGCGTTTCAACATCATAAACGGAATTGCTCGTGGCTTATTGTATCTCCATCAAGATTCTCGACTCCGGATTATCCATAGAGACCTTAAAGCAAGCAATGTTTTGCTAGATATAGAAATGAATCCAAAGATATCAGACTTTGGCTTGGCTAGAAGTGTTGCAGGGAATGATATGGGAGCAAACACAAGCCATGTGGTTGGGACACAGTAAGAATCCCTAATATCAAACAAGTACTTACCTATAATATCTCGTTTCTTCAATTTTATTGATGTTTTTTTTCCTGGCACAGTGGCTACATGTCCCCTGAATATGCAGTAGGCGGGACCTTCTCAGTAAAATCAGATGTGTTTAGCTTTGGCGTCTTGTTGTTAGAGATTGTCAGTAGTAAGAGAAATAGAGCATTTGTCCATCATGATCACAACCTTAACCTTCTCGGTCATGTAAGCACTGTATAGCCTGTATTACACACAAAACTCATTTTTTTCTTTACAATAATAGAATTTGTCATGATTAATTAGATGCAAATTCAAACAGGCATGGAAGCTTTACAAAGAGGATAGGTCCTTGGAACTAATAGATGATCAACTAGTTGATTCTTTCAATTTTACTCAAGTTTTAAGGTCAATCCAAGTGGGTTTATTATGTGTGCAACAATGTCCAGAAGATAGGCCAAACATGTCTTCTGTGGTTATGATGTTGGGTACCGGCCATGGGAGTCTACTGCCAGAAGCTAAAGAACCAGGTTTTTTCCCGGAAAGGGAGGTACTTGATGCAGACACAAGTTCAAAGAATGAAGTCACAATCACAATGTTAGATCCTCGGTAGAGTGAAAAAAAAAATATTTTGACTTGTGTGTACATGAGTAGTAATTTTAGATAAAACTTAGAACTTTGATTCATGAAAAATATAGCAATATCTAAATAAAAACAGCAAGTTATATGGTTCTACCTGAACATGTTATCTACTTATGAACACACTTTTTTCATATTCCTATTGTTCTTTATAAACTTCAGATATGTTTCTTATAACATACTACTTTTAAAGATGTTACTAATTTGTTCTCCAGTACTAATAAGCTATAACAATTAACAAAGCTTATCGTGTAATTAAAAATGACAAAACCATATTAGTAGTTGAAAATTTTCACTTTATAACTCCATTTGTTGTTTAAAATAAATTAAAATTGTACAGAGTTGATATATATTTTAAGCAGCACTTTACTCGTCTCAAACCAAACATCCTTGCGCGAGACGCAGCATAGAAGAAAATGATATTTGCGGAACAATAATGAGTAAACAGAAAATGGCATTACCTGTTCCGAAAAGCAAAAGACGTCTTGAATATCTGCATGATGGAGTCCATCAATTCGTCACTTTAAGGTACAAACTTTGGCTTCCCCTGAGTAGTACCACAACTGCAAACCAACCAACTCAAACTTATCAAGTATCAACATATCAAATTTCCTTAATATAAATTCTAAAGCTGTCAACTTTATGATGCTCGCCCCTCAACAGGGAAAAAACAAGACCCATAAAAAATCAAGGTATTAACAACTCGCACCTCAATATTCAGACCACATTGCTGCAGATATTCTGTTTTCAAAGGTTCACTTCTTGAATTCTTCCAGCATCATTGGTCGAGGATCCGGCTGAGTGGGGAAGCGGAGGTGGAAGGGGTAAGAAGTTCTCTTTTTTCTTCAGGAAATGTCCCAGAATTGCATAGCTGTTTTGATGTTTAAATTTTATTTAGCCGTTATAAATCAGTACTTTTTATATTATAAACGAAAATAATATATTTATTAAATTTAAAATCTTAATTAATTTTCATATCTCATTAATTAAAAATTAAAAAGATTAATAAATTACAAATAAATTCATGACTAGTTGTAACATACCGATAAAGAATTGAAATCTAAGGAACATATTCATTTAAAATTTATTGAGAATTTTAATATAATTTCAAGTTTGACGTAAGAATTCTACAATTGTAGGTTTTTTTTATAAATTCCATTCTCTTAGAGATTTTTCTAAATCAGATCACTATGAGAAATATATATATATTCATACTTGAAATTTACTATGTAGATGACATTAATGATGATTATCATAAATATTTTGATATTTTTTTTATACATAATATATTTCTTACAAATATTATTATATAATATTTGAGTATGACTGTTATAGATATGTAATTTTATAAAGATTGTACCACTATAATGAATGACATTATTGTTATAGGTAAAATGTTGTTATAAAGTGATTGTTATTATAGCGAATAACAATCATAGAAATATTTGAGTGTATTGGAAAGTTCTCTTGTAAACGTTGTTTTCCCTAAAATATTACTAGTAGTATTTGTAGTTATAGCCATACTTATCTATGTTTAGTCAAATTATTTCAGAAGTATTTTTTTGCTACTATTGAAAAACTAATTTATATTTGATCAATCTTCTAAAACAGTGTTTCAAACATCAAATTATAAGAAAGGCATGTAAAAAAATACTTTTGCTTTAAAATGGTTTAATTATTTATATTAGAGACTGATTAAGTTTTCAAATTTTAATTAAAATGTTCTATATTATTTGAAATTTGCGGCAATAAATCGTCGGTGAGATAATGAAAAAAAGCCACGGGAAAATGTTCTAAAGGTTAATTTTCTGTTGAAGTCAATAAGTTACAACTTACAACTAATTTAATGTGTGTGAGTATAGTTCAGGGCACTTTTGACCCACTGCTTTTGGGTATAAGTTGCTTCTTAGTCCTCTTTTAAGATTTTCTCCCTGTGATATCTCATCGAAAAATGAGGCCTAGTGATCAATAAAATGAATTAACCACAAGATTTTCAAGTTCAATTCCAAGATCTATGGCATTCTGCGGGAAAAAACAGAGACAGTGTTATATGACATCTATTGAAGATTAAACGAAGGGCATTTATTTTTACATGCTTTTACGAATGAAAAATTCGCTTTGCACATTTAAATGAATTATTTGGTTTTCACCGCGCAAAAGTGCTCATGTCTCCAGGACAATTTGGAAGCCATTAGTAGAGGGCATAAAAGCAATGGCTACACATGCACCAACTGTCTCGTGTTCGAACTATATATACATATATAAATATACATATGTACTGTGTACACAGATTAAGTTAGTAGTATCCCTGACCGACTGTTACAATTTATTGGGGTATCGAAATTACCCTTTACCAATCTAAACTTGTCCTTGGGCTACGACCCATCTAATGAAGTTGTAATCGAGACACTAGTTGAAAACTATCTTCATACTCCTTAATGTCCATTAAACACTCTTGAAGAAAGTAATGTGTAAAACTGCTGCACGTTTTGGTGTGAAAACTTTAGTAAAAGATCCAGATGATTAAATGAATTGTGTGTGATGATTGTATTTGTATCCTCCTCAAAAGTCAGGTCTTTTCAGAATGGTCATAACCTACTGATACAAATAAATTAGGCAGAATATGACTTATCATATTAACATAAGAATTTTCAAATGTCCATCTGGTTTTCTTCCAAAGTGATCCACCTTTTTCACTAATCAAAATGTTAGAAACAGCAAAGTCAGCACTTACTGCCGTTGTCTAAAGGCTGTGAATATTCAAAAGTGTGCTAGTCAATGCACATTGAATTTGGCTTTCAAGTCTAAATCATAGTCATTATACAGGCGACCAAAGGCTTAGGTATCATCAATGCATCAATAACGAATGCTAGTTTCTTCCTACTTTTTCTATTATCTTTCTACTCTTATATACACAAGATTTCTGCTACAACAGATATAATCACTGCAAATCAGTTCATCATAGATGGTCAACTGTGGTTTCATCCCGTGGAATATTTCAGATGGGATTTTTCAGCCCCAGTGGTCAAATTCTTCCTCATGTGCAAACAGTAGTATGGGTTGCCAACAGAGAGAAGCCACTCACTAATACATCTTCAGTCGTTTTGAAGGTCACCGACCCGGGAATACTTGCTCTTCTCAACTACAAGATGTTGAGTTGTGGAGCCTAATTCATCGCCGACACTACGAAGACTCTACGCAGAGTGTGGAACGCTGATCGACCTGAAGGGTATTTTGGGAATTTTAGGAGGACAGATGTAAGATTCTTTAGTAGAGGGTATTTTGGAAATTTCAGGTTTGTATTATGCTCGCCCTAATTTTCGCTATATATATATTTTAGGGCGCCGTTTTCTTTTTCCTTGAGGTCGAGCAAGAGAGAATTGTAAACTCAAACTCCCTAGTTGATTATAGTAAAATCTGCAACGGCAAAGTGGACGTAGCTCTCGCATCGAGGGTGAACCACTATTAATTTATGTGTGTTATTTATTCTTCGCTTATTTACTGTTTTCTGATTAGATAAGATTTGAGACTCAAATCCTAACAACCGTCACATCCTTTTTCCAGCAGCATGTCAAGATTCAAAACTTTTATCAGACGTCATACTATTATGTCAGAAAATGGAGTTATATATTATTGCTGTAGTAACTAAAATATAATTCCAAGGTTTTCCCTTTCACCTTTGGTAATAGCTTCATAGCCTTGTGCTTATATATTAATTTGGATAAAAAGAATTGTATAAAACTTATCCAAACTAAGAAAATATAATAAGAAACACGATATAATTGTTAGCGATAATAAATATCTCTTTATATGTTAAAACATACAAAAATGCAAAAAGAAATACAAAAAAGCCATATCAAAGCTATGTGTGACATAAAATAATATTATAAAAAGAAAGTAAAGTAATAATAGTTAAATTTATATTTCCAAAGCAAAATAATTAAAAATAATATAATAAAATTGTCATTATATTTTTGGCTTTTTAATATCTCTTTTTATCCACAAATGTTCTTATTCTCGCAAACTTTCTACTCTATATGATTGTTTGATTATATTTGTGATCGATACCCCATTTTGTTTGAATAATTCTCCAGATTTGCTTCCTTATCTAGTGATCAATAGCATCACTACAGAAATCACCATTTGATAATAGTCTTGTTAGGATTTAAGTCTCAAATCCGACCTAATCAGAAAACAGTAAATAAGCGAAGAACAAATAACACACAGATTTATAGTGATTCACTCTCAATGCGAGAGCTACGTCCGCTTTGCCGCTGCAGATTTCACTATAATCGAATAGGGAGTTTGTGTTTACAATTCTCTCTTGCTCACTTTTTCTTTTGCTTGACGAAGAAAGAAAACGACGCCCCAGTCTATATATTTAGCGAAAACTAGGGCGAACATAATAAAAGCCCGAAATTCCAAAAATAACCTCCACTAGGGCTTGTATTATGTTTGCCCTAGTTTAGTGGAGGGTATTTTGGGAATTTCGGGTTTGTATTATGTTCGCCCTAGTTTTCGCTAAATATATTCTAGGACATCGTTTTCTTTTTCCAGAGCGTGTGTGTGACAAGAAAAAAGAGAGAATTGTAAAACCACAAACTCCATATTCTGATTATAGTGAAATCGGTAGTGCCAAAGTGGACATAGCTCTCGCATTGAGGGTGAACCACTATAAATTTGTGTGTGTTATTTATTCTTCGCTTATTTACTATTTTCTGATTAGGTCGGATTTGGGACTCAAATCCTAACAAATGGTATCAGAGCGACAAGTTGTGTTGCGATTCATAAAACGATGGGAGGCGAAGATGGTTCGGCGCACGACATCGAGAAATTTGATGGTACGGATTTTGCGTTTTGGAGCATGCAGATTGAAGATTATTTGTACGGCAGAAAGATTCATGAACCGCTAAGCCCGAAGCCAGAGAAGATGAATGATGCAGAATGGAATCTCCTTCACATACAGGTTCTGGGAGTCATTCGATTGACGCTGTCGAAGAACGTTGCTCACAACGTGGCGAAGGAGAAGACCACCGCTGGCATGATAAAGGTTCTGTCCGACATGTATGAGAAACCTTTGACAAACAATAATGTATTTCTCATTAAGAAACTATTTCATCTAAAGATGGAGGAAGGTGCTCATGTTGCAACGCACGTGAATGAATTCAACACGATTGTCAATCAATTGTCATCTGTTGCAATCGAATTTGACGATGAAATGCAAGCCCTAATTTTGCTAGCGTCTCTACCGAATAGCTGGGAGCTGATAAGAGCATCGGTTAGTAATTTTGTTGGCAGTGATAAACTGAAATTCAATGATGTTAGAGATCGTATCCTTACTGAAGAGGTTCACATGATAGGTTATGGTGAGGCATCGACGAGTTCTGCTTTGAATATTGAGAATAGAGGCAGAAATTATGACAAAAATTACAACCGAAATAAGGGCAAGTCGAAGTCAAGGAATGGCAGGGGTCAATACAGATCCGGGTGAACACTTGAGTGTTGGAACTGTGGGAAACTGAGTCACATCAAGAAGAATTATAGGGCACCGAAGAAGGAGGACAACAAGGGGTTTGCAATCAATGATGCCACTGAAGACATTGGTGATGCGTTGTTGTTGTCTGTTGATAGCCCGATCGACTCTTGGGTGCTTGACTCAGGAGTGTCTTTCCACACCACCCCACATCGTGATATAATGATGAATTAAGTTGATGGGAATTATGGGAAAGTCTATTTGGCAGATTGTAAGCCTTTAGACGTTGTTGGTATTGGAGACATTAATTTGAAGATGTCAAATGAAAATATGTGAAATATCACAAAGGTCAGACATGTGTTGAAGCTGATGTGTAGTTTTATCTCAGTGAGTCAGCTTGATGATGAGGGACATGATCTCAATTTTGGTAATGGGTCTTGGAAGGTGACGAAGGGTGCTATGGTGGTTGTTCTATGTAAGAAAACTGATACTCTTTATATGAAGACGAGCTGTCGTGATACAATTGCTATTGTTGACAACACCAAAGAGACAGAGTTGTGGCATTGCAGGCTGGGGCATATGAGTGTGAAAGTGATGAAGCTTCTGGTGACTAACGACATGATTCCAGAGCTGAAGTTGATGGATCATCATATGTGTGAGAGCTACATTCTCAGAAAATAGAAGCGAGTAAGGTTTTCAAATGCAGGTAGAGAATTGAAAGCTGAGAAGCTTGAATTGGTGTACATTATCCCTTCCTTTTTCAAATATTTTTACGAATACACTTTTTTGATGTCGAAGTACACTGACGTGTGGGGACCTGCTATTGTCCCTTCACTTGGAGGATCACATTACTACGTGACATTCATTGATGATTCTAACAGAAAGCTATGGGTCTATTTTATGAAAAATAAATCTGACGTATTCACTGTCTTCAAAAGGTGGAAATCCATGGCCGAGAATGAGACAAACCTCAAGTTGAGGAGCTTGAGGTCCGACAACGGTGGAGAATACATTGACGGTAACTTCAAACAGTAATGTACTGATAATGGGATCAAGATGGTGAAGATTATTCTTGGAACGCCCCAACAAAATGGAATAGCGAAAATGATGAATCAAACATTGAATGAACGTGCACTGAGCATGAGAATACACGTTGGACTGCCTAAGACATTCTGGACAGATGCAATCAATACTGCATCCTTCTTGATTAACAGAGGGTCGTCTGTTCCTTTGGTTTTCAGAATTCCAGAAGAGGATTGGAGTGGAAAAAAAGTAAATCTTTCTCATCTAAAAGTGTTTGGTTGCTTATCCTATGTTCATATTGATGCTACTGCTAGAAGTAAACTTGATCCTAAATCTAAGAAGTGTTATTTTATTGGCTATGGTGACACTGAGTTTGGTTATCGATTATGGGATGACCAAAATCGGAAGATCATCTTAAGCAGGGACGTCGTCTTCAATGAACAAGTATTGTACAAGGACAAGTTGCGGGAGAGTTCAGAATCTAAGAATAAGTAATCGAAAACAGTTGATTTGAGAGACTTCTCGGCACCCGAGCTACAACAAGGTATTACTGCGACAGAGGAACAAGCAACACTAGAAGTAAAAATGACTAAAATATTAGGCCAGCTTTTATGCTTTATCTTATACTAATTAGCATTGATAATTTTTTTTGTATAACATGCTAATGTCAAATTTATTGAGTTAAGGAGGATAATAACAT
Source organism: Anisodus tanguticus (assembly GCA_034509755.1). Taxonomy (NCBI): domain Eukaryota; kingdom Viridiplantae; phylum Streptophyta; class Magnoliopsida; order Solanales; family Solanaceae; genus Anisodus; species Anisodus tanguticus. Next base: position 7,462,896 of record CM067553.1, on the reverse strand, counting down.
AATACATTTTTGATAATCGAGATGGTCCGCCTCTCTATTATTTTTCACTTAAATATAATATTTTTTTCTGCGATAGGATTCTAGCTCATGATATGCGCTTAGCCCACACATCAAGTGTTGCTTTTACCACTAGACCAAAGCCATGACAACAATAATAACCTATTATTTAAATCTTCAATAGGGTCTAAGTAAGCTCGAGTTTGCTATCGAAAAGAAGGATCTCCCATTGCAATGTTCCTAATACTAATTTAGAATAAATAGCTTTTATGATAAATAATGGAGAAATATATGGGGATTAACAAAACGAAACAAGTAGCTCTTCAAGAAAATGTGGTTTAGTTGATTCCCAAAGAAGTGTTGCCATTATTTTTCTCATCCAATTGTGGACACTAGTCTATTATCCATCTGATGAATATAAGTTTTATGCGCCGAGAATGTAACATATATTTATATGATCAGATCACTTATAGATAATTATAAGTAAATCTCTGTGATAAGCATTAAGTGGTAACCTGATAAAAATAGTGATTAACTTGTTATCAAGGTTAAACTGTATTGATAATGTTAAATTAAAACAACTAAAATGTCAGGATATATTATTAAAATTCTTTCTCAAATATGCATTTAATATTTCTCCAGGCCTCCAAATAAACAAGCCTGATATTCCTTATTATGTTTTGATTATATTTCTAACGTTCAACAGGTGTCAGACCCCGGATTTCAAGTTAATAGGTGCACCACTACCTTTAATGTAGAGTAGCCACCACCCATTTTTTAGAAAAACTTAATGAGCAAACTATCATGTATACAGTATACCATTACAAAAAAATTCTTCACAGTAGTCATATATGAGTTTTCACACTTTGGAAACGATGATAATAGCACATTACTAAGACTTGCAAATACTTCACGGTCAACATGATAAATTAAACAACCATTTAAAAATTCATATTGGACTCATTCCTCTCTCTATCAACAACACAAACAACATGGTAATAAACATATTGGCACATCCTCTTTTTCAATAGAGAAATCACACATCTTCTGGACTAAATTAAATCCTAACTATTTAAGTTTTTGAAAGAAAAACGAACAAACTTGCAAATTTGTGAGCCGAAAGCTATGAGACAATGAGCACAAGTTAATCAATTCTTGCAGCTTATTTTGACGCCAATAACCTGCATATTAGTTTGTTCATTCATTTACGATACAATGAATATTCAAATTGCATTATACTTCTCAAAAAAAATATTATATAAAAGTCTCAACAAAGACAGTTTAATGAAAGATGCATATTTTATTAGAATTGCTAACTGACTCCAATAACCAAGTACTTTCCATTCAAAACCAACCTAACATGAGGCCAAAAGTGGTTTTTATTTGTTACTCCATATTTAATCAACCCACAACTACTCTTTTCTTCACTAACTAAGCTAAAAAGAAGCAATTTACTTTTGAATTTTGAAGGCATAATACATGAATAGGCCTCAAACTTAGCCTCATCTAGTAAGTATGCCTTCCAATTTTGGGTGTGCACAAGTAGACACTTACTTCAACTTGTCTCACTTTGTCAGTTGAACACTCCAAATTATAAAATAATCATCTAGACACCTTCAAAATTTATGTACCACGTCAACATTTGTATTTACGTGTTCAACTTTATACGAGTTGAGGTGACTACTTGTACACACCCAAAATTAGAGAGCATACTTGCTAGCTGAGACCAAGCTTGAGGGTTTGTTTTTGTATTACACCAAATTTGAACCATTGAGAATCTAGACAAGTCCTAATGGATGTACCTCTAAACGATCCTCTGTTTTGCTGAAGAACAATTAAGAAAAGCCAGAAAGTAGTTTCAAAAGAGTGTGATCATATTTTTTTCTTCTTAAATAATACTCCATTTTCTACAAGTGAATGTTTGAGTTATCATCGCACAGGTACAGTACCGCTCCCATGAATTCCACCAAATATCAAAATAGCAGCAAGGAACTAGACCAAAATGTGTAGCCCTAGCGTGGAAATTGAGAGGCAACTGACCGAGAATTATGGGGAAGATGCCCGAGATGGAGTCGGGAAAAAAGAAGTCCCGAAAGAGAACCTGAAAATTTGTGGCTTTAAGCTTCGTGCCTATGGAACGATGAGTTGGATGGGGTGTAGAGAATATTCCACGATCAAGATAAGTGGCAGTGAAATTATTTCATAAAAGTTCATTAATATCTTTTTTTTATAAAGTAAATCGACTTCGATTCTTGAATAATTCATATCACTTCTGCTTCTATTGGAACACAAGATTTCTCTTTTATGTGGAAAATATCCGTATCAATAATTCTGATTTTACGGAGCAAAATAAATGAAAAAGGGAAAACTAAAAGAGAGTATATAAAATTAAAATTAAATGAATCAGCAAAATTGCTCAATAACCTTCTTCAAGTCACGGGTCCCTAATCAATACTCCATCCCCAAAAAACAAATTCTTATATTTTATTTGATTATAACTTTTTCGAATACTTTATATTAAATATTTTAAATTATTAACTATTTTGACTTATACTATCTTTTATATAGTTTTAAAATATATAAATTTTATTTTAACAAAAATTAAAGATTCTATATGCGAAATAATTTGACTCTCATAATTCGAATCATTACAATCTTTTTGAGAGGGAGGAGTATTTATTTTATAAATCTGTTGCAAATCAATGTTTGTCTGATCATTTTGTTAATTAATTCAACTTCAACTTGAAGTAAAGAAATTGGTGATTCCAAGATTTTGCTAGCTCCTTCTGTGTATGTTAACTCTGTTTTTTGGCCAGACATAGCAGGAATTACTTACACTAGACAAATTTCAGGCTGTAATATTAATATTGATGGTGGGGTTGACAATCACGAACCAATTGGAAGCCAAGCTCCAAACATTTCTATAGTTTATAAAATTATATTTCTAAAAAAAGAAGAAGAAGAATTTGAAGTTGAAGAATTTATTTGAGGAGTGTTCCATATGAAATATTATGATTTTCATTCACAAAATTTAGTATTTTTAAAATTCATGTTGAGATACAATTTCAATTTTAAAATACTATTTATGACTTCAATAATAGATACTCATCTTTCAAACTTCACCAAGGTATCCTCCAAATGGGTACATTATTCTGAGCATTCTTATATCTAGGAACTTTCTATTTGTCATTTTAGTTTCTCTTAGTACATTTTGAATACTTAGCTACAGATGCATTCCCTGCATTTAGAATTACACATTCACCACTCTTCTTAAATGAAAATATTATTCAAGAAAATATTTGTAAAGAATTTTCATTATATAAAGAGGTTAAACAAATGATTTTAAAATATAAGTTTAATGTAATTTACCTGTTGTAATATTAGCCATTCGAATGTTTTGACCTTTGATGAACTATACAAGTTTAAAATTTTCACTTATGGTCCACGTTATGATTTGTAATATTCGGATGTATTATGACAATTCAAAAGACACGGAAACAAACAGACAAGATAGGTCATTGTAACTAATCGATTGATGGACACATAGCTTATACATTATTGGTGGCATATATCTCAACAATATTTTGAAGTCAATATAAGTGGGTCAGTTATTAGGTAATGGAAGTCTTATGCAGGAACCTAAGATGATTTCAAGTAATGCAAATCAATCATTACATTATTAGTTACGGAAAGAAATAATCCCTTCATTATTTTTATTAATTGAAATAGTATATATACAATTACATATTTTTATAATAGAAGAATTTTATTTCTATTCTACTCCTAAAACCTTATTTTACTTGAATACTAACTATACAATTATGGTAATACAAATATTATGATAAGTGTACACTATTAATTACATTACAACTTTACCTAAACTAGGATACTAAAATATACTACCTAACTATACACGGTAGAGGGGGAATTCGAGAATCCAAGAATCAATATACATAGGATATACACGTGTATATCGTGTATATCCTTTGTATATTTAACACACCCCTGCAATCATAGCGAGCGGTCTTCGAATGCTGAGATTGTCCCTAAAATCTTCAAAAAGGACCGAGGGAAGACCCTTTGTAAAGATGTCGGCAATTTGATATCTTGACGGGACATGACAGACGCGTACCTGACCACGAGCAACCTTTTCGCGGACAAAGTGAATGTTCATCTCGATATGTTTAGTGCGTTGGTGTTGAATCGGATTACCAGAAAGGTATATGACACTAACATTATCGCAATAAACCAAGGTTGCCTTCTGAATAGGACAATGAAGTTCCAACAACAAATTTCGTAACCAACATGATTCCGAGACCACATTAGCTACCCTTCAATATTCGGCCTCGGCACTGGATTGGGACAATGTCGACTGACGTTTTGCATACCATGAGACCAAGTTATTGCCAAGAAACATACAATAGTCAGACGTAGACCGTCTGGTGTCGGGACAACCACCCCAATCAGCATCCGTATACGAGACAAGTGTGGACGTCGATGAAGGATATAAATGCAAACCATAGTCAAGCGTACCCTGAATATACCGAATGATGCGTTTGAATGCATTTATGTACTCAACTCTAGGATCGTGCATAAACAAACACATCTGGTGGACAACATACGTAATATTTGGTCTAGTGAATGTAAGATACTGAAGGGTCCCTGCAAGACTGCGATAGCGGGTCGGATCTTTGTATGGTACGCTGGCCGCGGCACTAAGCTTGGGCTCAGTATCAACTTGAGTGAAAGTGGACTTACAGGATGACATCCCAGCCCTCTCAATGATCTCAGCTACATACTTCCTTTGAGATAAGAACAACCCACATGCATGACGAGTGACAGCAATCCCCAAAAAATAGCTCAAGGGCCTCAAGTCTTTCATAGCAAACTCAGAGCTGAGCATTGTCATGATAGACTGGTGTAAGGCATCGGAAGAGGCAGTCAAAATAATATCATCCACATATAACAGAATATAGGCCAAGGACGAACCACGATGGTAGATGAACAAGGAATTATCCGACCTGATGTGAGTGAACGCAATAGTCGAAACATAGTCTGCAAACCGCGTATACCAGGCCCGTGGAGACTGCTTAAGCCCATATAAGGACTTCTTCAATAAACAGACATGATGAGGATGTTTGGGATCCCTAAATCCCAAAGGCTGATGCATATAGATTGTTTCCTTGAGATCACCATGTAGAAAATCATTCTTTACATCTAACTGATGAATAGACCATGCTTTCGAAAGAGCCAAGCTAAGCACAGTGTGAATGGTAGCCGGCTTGACCACCGGACTAAATGTCTCACCGCAGTCTACACCAACCTGCTGAGTCTTACCATCACCCACAAGCCGCGCCTTATGTCGGGCAAATGAACCATCTGAATTGTCTTTATGAGCAAAAATTCACATAGACCTAATAATATTAATACCAGATGGACGGGGCACCAACTCCCACGTCTTATTATCAATAAGAACATTATATTCATCGGTCATAACAATTTTTCAATTCGGGTCATTTAACGCAGACACAGGATTATGGGGTAAGGGTGATTTAAGAGCATTAGAATTTAAATTAAAATGTCTTTTTGGCTTAGAAACACTCCGTTGACTACGAGTGACCGGTCTATGACTTAAGGAAGAATTGAGCGGATTTCGGGAATTTTCTGGACTCGGGACGGACTGGTCAGCATGCAGTGGGCCTGCTGGCCCAACACGGTAAACGGGACCTGGACCGGTTTCGAAGTGGGGCGGGCCCGCCTCAAACCGGCCCGGTGACTATACGGGCACTGTAGCTCGTGACGGGGCAATGGGGCCAGCGGACAGTTGGCCCGCTGGAGAATTTTGGGTGCGGGACATGTCCGAGAAATGGTGAATAATATACGGGGATATACCATCATCCAAAAAATTATACGAACTTGGCACGGGATTACTTACCCTAGCAAACGGAAATTGGGATTCATAAAACATGACATGACGACTAATGATGATTTTATTTGAGGATAAATCAAAGCATTTGTAACCACGATGATTAGACAGAAAACCTAAAAACTCACACAGAGTAGACCGGGCCTGAAGTTTGTTAATTGTGGTGGACGGGAATAACGGATAACACAAACACCCAAAGACCCGAAGATGTGAATACGAAAGAGTCTTATTATATAAAATTTGAAAGGGGGAATAATATGTCAAACCTTTGGAAGAAATTATGTTAAGGAGATATGTAGCCATTTGTAGAGCATGATGCCAAAAAGACGGGGGTACGGAAGCATGAATCAATAAGGTTCGGACAATGTTATTTATGGTACGAATTTTGCGTTCGGCTTTCCCATTTTGTGAAGACATATGAGGACAAAAAAATGAAAATTGATCCCATTATTAGCACAGAATTCCCGAAACACCCCATTGTCATATTATTTGTCATTATCACACTGAATATTTTTTATTTTTCATTCGAATTGGGTTCTAATGAATGCTCTAAATTTTAAAAAGATGGAAAAAACTTGAGATTTTTTCGCTATCGGAAAAGTCCATAAAAACTTAAAATAATCATCCAAAAAGAGAACATAATACCGATGACCCAAAGAACTAAGAACATGAGACGTCCACAAGTCGCTATGAATAATATCAAATGGCATTAAAGTATGAGAATTTGAGTCTACAAATGGCAACCTAACAATTTTTCCTAAAGAGCAAGACTGACAATTTGGAGTACTACGCGTACCCTTACATGAAATAAAATTATTTTTATCTAATGACGACAAAATAGATGACCCCGGATGACCAAGACGAGCATGCCACAAGGAAGGAGAAAGGGCTGCAAATGTTAATGGCAAGGCTTGACTTGATGGACCGGAACTGGGTGTGATAGGATAAAGATCTCCCCTACTATCACACCTCATGAGAGGACTCCCCGTCTTGAAATCCTTCACAGAGAAACCAAATGGATCAAACTCAGTAGAAACGGAATTGTCAGTAGTGAATTTATGGACAGACACTAAGTTTTTAATCAATTTGGGGGCATATAGGGTGTTTTTCAAGATAAGGGGTGGATGAGGGGGAGATAAAGTTTTATGACCATAACCACGAATTGGAATAGAATTACCATTACTAACCATTATGCCCCGATGGTTGCTCAAATTGGAATAAGACGAGAGCGTACCTGAATCGAATGTCATGTGGATAGTGGCACCGGTGTCCATATACCAATTTTGGCCCGGATGATTTAAATCAAGCGTGTGCATTGCGGCTTCGATGTCGGTAGAAGTGGGTGCCACTGCGTGATGGGCCTGCGGGGGCCGAGGCCCAAGTACTCCTGCTTGCCGCCTCTGCCTAGAGAGCTGACTGGAAGTGGACCAGGGAGTGTTGGGCACCGGCTGCGCGGTGGGTAGCCCCGCCGGTATGGTGAAAAATTATTTGGCCCAAACTGTGACCGTGGGGCCCACTGCCACTGCATAAGGGCCCATTGCGGGGCCCAGAACTACTGCTGCTGCTGACCGATGCGAGGGCCACCACCACCACCACCACTGTGCCGGTTGCTGCCATTGTTGCCGCCGCAATTCTTGCCATTATTTTTCTTATTTTCACCCTTTTTATCGCCATCGTTATTGCGATTTTGGCCCGAGTTATTGGAACCGGTAGGATGAATCGTGGACTCGATCATCATGCCCATGGGACTAGCACCGGTAGCCGCCTTTTTTGCCATGTCAGCTTCTTCGAGTGTAAGCATAGATTGCGAAAGTGGATTGCTTTGTCGAAGAAGTGTGTCAACACCACTATAGGCCTCGGAGAGGCGTGACACCATTTGGAGGACCAAACGATCATTCGAAACTGGCGCGCCAACGTTGCGGAGTTGGTCCACCAATTCCTTTAATCTTTTGCTATAAGCCGAAACGTTAGGGAAATCTTCCATATTGACGTGGGAGAAATCCTGCTCAAGAGTAATGACTCTAGAATTTTGATTATCTTGGAATATATCATGCAGTCTATCCCAAGTCGCCTGTGCCGTAGCGTCAGGCTCAATAATTATTTGCAAAAGGTCGGTAGAAATTGTAGAATATATCCACTGGAGGACAGTGGCATCAAGAGTCGTCTACAACTTAGGATCATCCTCGCATTTTGGCACCTCCGTATCCTCAGGAGCCGCAGGGATTATGTGATGGATGACTTGATGCGATAGTGCGTGAATTTTGAACAGTTCGGCCCACGTCGCATATTGGACGTTTTCTATTTCAATAACAAGAGGGATGTTTATTCTTGATGTTAGAAACTGCAAGGGTGGGATGAAACGTGTTCCTTGAAGTAGATATACCGATAGAACAATATGTGATTGAGGGATTTGGAAGAAATTTTTTGGGAGAGAGATGAATCGTCGGTACAAAAACCGAGATGAAGGGCTTGGTAATGAGGCTTAGGACGAGAAAGAGGAAAATTTTTTGGAGAGGATTTTAAGACCTAGACTTCTGATACCATGAAAGAAATAATCCCTTGATTATTTTCATTGATTGAAAGAGTATATATACATTTACATATTTCTATAATATGAGAATCCTATTCCTATTCTACTCCTAAAATCTTATTCTACTTGGATACTAACTATACAATTATGGTAATACAAATATTATGGTAAGTGTACACTGTTAATTACATTACAACTTTACCTAAACTAGGATACTAAAATATACTACCTAACTATACACGATAGAGGGGGAATCCGAGAATCCAAGAATCAATATACATAGGATATACACATGTATATCGTGTATATCATTTGTTTATTTAACAGTTACGCGTTAGTATACTCTTCAAAGGCAACAATAGCTTTCTTCCTTTGCTAGTTTTCTCTCAAGGTGCATTGCATTCTCCCCCATCATTAATTTTGAGAGAAACGATTTTTATTGTTATTTTTTCATATATCTTTTAGATATTTTAAAATTTTAACTGTTGTGACTGAAAGTATATTTATGTAGTTTTCAAATATATAAACTTTATTTCAAAAACTTAAAAATTCGATGTCCGAATTCACGATCAAAATTAAGAAGTTTGACTCTTAAAATTCGAACAACCTATTGATTTTGTGATTGTGGAAGAAAAGTGGATAAAGGCGTAAAATGGGATTGGGGCGGTGAGGTGGCATGCTATGTGGCGTCAACATCAACAAAGTATCAGACTACTTGGACGGGTGTTTTCCATGGTGGAGGGCTTTAACGGAGAAGGGGTATATTTGCACTAGTTTATAACATTGAGGGTAATGGTGGACTGAAAATATAACGGAGGGTATAAATGATCCTTTTCGCATAGTACATGGGTATTCTTTTGACCCTTTTCCCATTTTAAAATATCTTTTTTTTTGTAAATCATAAAAGTGGTGGTAGAGGAAAATGACCTCAAAATGTCTCCAACTACCAACTTCTCAGTAAAATTTTCAGACGAAATGCTGACTTCAACTTCAAGTGTCCATAGGTGCTTCAAGTCGTGGTATGGCAAACTTTGGAACCAAAATTCAAATGACTAGACTTGTCAATAGTATCATCCAGAAAAGTCAGGTGGTAATGGACTGACCATAGCCTTCTAACATTCCCATTTTGATTTGTTCAACATGGGAACGGTGTTTCTCTATTCAAATATTGGATGTAAACCTTGTCAAAGAGACATTAAGAACCTATTTACAAACTTCAAATGCTTGTCTACCCCGCCATTGTTTACGACTATTCTAACAAATAAATACATTTCAAACAAATTTCAGAAATGAATATGCCATTTTCCAGAAAGCACTACACTTATGTCCAAATTTTGGTCTAAAGACTAATCAAAGGCTTAGACCTCGTGGCATCATCTATGGAAGCCAGTTTCTTCCTACTTTTTCTGCTGGCTTTCTTCAATTCTATACACAGTATTTTTTCTACTACAACAGATGTAATCACTACTAATCGATACATCATAGATGATGAGACTATTGTTTCATCCGGTGGAACCTTTGAGCTGGGATTTTTCAACCCCAGCGGTTCCTCGAATAGCTACATTGGGATATGGTACAAGCAAACTCTTCCTCATGTCCAAACAGTTGTATGGGTTGCCAACAGAGAAAAACCAATCACAAATACATCTGCAGTACAACTGAAGGTAACCAAGCCAGGAATACTTGCTCTTCTCAATGACAAGAATGAAACTATATGGTCCACTAACACCTCAAGATCAGTCCAAAATCCAATTGCAGTGCTATTAGATTCTGGTAATCTTGTTTTAAAAGATGCAAATGATGACAACTCAGAAAGTTTCCTCTGGCAGAGCTTCCATTTTCCAACTGATACTCACTTGCCTGATATGAAGCTTGGCAAGAATTTTAAAACTGGCCATGAGGTTTACCTTTCAGCATGGAAGAACGATAATGATCCAGCTCCAGGCGAATTCACTCGTAACATTGATCCTACTGGATATCCACAGGTCCTCACCAAACATGGCACAGGTGTATCGGCACGTATAGGACCATGGAATGGTCTACGATGGAGTGGGTCACCCATACCACTACTAGAATGCTGCCATTTTCAACTTATTTTCAATGAGGAGGAGGTTTACTATACCTATTCACTCATTAACAGCTCAGTTTTAACAAGACTAGTCCTGACTAGCAACGGTTATATACAGCGTTTAACGTGGGTGGATCGGACAAAGAGATGGCATATTTACTACAATTTACCAGCGGATAATTGTGATACACATAGCTTATGTGGTGCCTATGGGAGTTGTGACATAGATAATACACCTACTTGTGGATGTTTGGAGAAGTTTGTAGCTAAACATCCACAACAATGGGAAAAGGGAGATTGGTCAGAAGGGTGTGTTCGGAGGACACCCTTAGATTGCAACAAGGAACATGTATTTCTAAAATATTCTGGAATAAAGTTGCCGGATACAAAGTGTTCTCAGTATGATTGGACCATGACACTAGAAGAGTGTAGGCAAGTATGCTCCAGGAACTGTTCTTGCACAGCTTATTCAAGTCTAGATATAAACAATGGCGACAAAGGTTGCTTATTTTGGTTTGGGGAATTGATTGACATCAGAAAGCTGTCTGAAAGAGGACAAGACATCAGGATGGATTCTTCAGAGCAAGGTAAAAACTTGTTTAAGAAATTTCCGAAATGATGTGTTTCTTAACTTCATTTTTCAACACATAGAGATGGTATTATGCAAAGTTAGTGGGCTATATTGATTTGAAGTGGCTGATTTAAAAATATGGTTGTAGTATCTGAGGCAGGTTCAAACAGAAAGAAGGCAGAGATACTCGCGGTGAGTTTCTCGTTGTTGATGGCAATGATTCTGCTAAGTCTGATTTTGTTTTTGTACATATGGAAAAAAAAGAAGAAACTAAAACTCCAAGACGAATTTGAGCTGCCAATGTTCCAATTGTCGACAATAACAAGAGCCACAAATAACTTTTCCGTCAGCAACAAAATTGGAGAGGGTGGATTTGGACCTGTTTATAAGGTATAAACTACAAATTTGTTGGAATAGTAACCAGTTAATGCTCAAGATTAGTGTGTCAGAGATGATTTTCATTCTGCAGTATCCGCATCTTTGTAAAATCTATGTTCCCATGATAAACCTTTGCCATTTCTAGGGAGTGCTGGAAGAGGGACAAGAAATTGCCGTGAAGAGACTCTCAAGGACATCCATGCAAGGACTTGATGAATTCAAGAACGAAGTTATCTATATTGCCAAGCTTCAGCATCGAAATCTTGTGAGACTTCTGGGTTGCTACATCCAAAGGGAAGAAAAGATGTTGATCTATGAATACATGCCAAACAAAAGCCTGGACTCATACATATTTGGTTTGTATTTCTCACCCACTACATAAGCTCAAATAATACATAATGCTTTCTGCTATTAGTCATCACATGAAAGAAGTTGCTAACAAGAAAGCTTATTTTGTAGATCAAACAAAGAACAGATTACTTGATTGGACAAAGCGTTACAACATCATAAACGGAATTGCCCGTGGCTTATTATATCTTCATCAAGATTCTCGACTACGAATTATCCATAGAGACCTTAAAGCAAGCAATGTTTTGCTAGATACATATATGAATCCTAAGATATCAGATTTTGGCATGGCTAGAAGTGTTGCAGGAAATGAGATGGGAGCAAAAACATGCAATGTGGTTGGGACACAGTAAGAATCTCTAATATCATACAGTGTACTCTCATATGACATCTTGCTTCCTTAATTCTTATGGTGTTGTTTTGTTTGCACAGTGGTTACATGTCCCCTGAATATGCAGTAGATGGGATCTTCTCGGTAAAATCAGATGTATTTAGCTTTGGCGTCTTGTTGTTAGAGATTGTGAGTAGCAAGAGAAATAGAGGATTTGTCCATGAAGATCACAACCTTAACCTTATCGGTCATGTAGGCTCTCTATATATTGTCTGTATTACATGTATAACTCTTTTCTTCTTTACAACACATGGAATTTGTCATGATCCATGATCAACTTAAGCAGGCATGGAAGCTTTATAAAGAAGATAGGTCGTTGGAACTAATTGATGAGCAGCTAGCTGATTCTTGCCATGTATCTCAAGTTTTACGGTCAATAGAAGTGGGTCTATTATGCGTGCAACAATGGCCAGAAGATAGGCCAAATATGTCTTCTGTGGTTCAGATGTTGGGTAACGAGAATCTACTGCCCGAAGCTAAAGAACCAGGTTTTTTCATGGAAAGAAAGGTACGTGAAGCAGAAAACTCAGCATCGCAGACAGGAAGTTCAAAAAATGAAGTCACAATCACATTGTTAGAACCGCGGTAGTGTGTGAACAAGATAACTATTTTAACCTGTGTGCACATGAACAGGAAATATTAGAAATAACATGGAACTTTGATTCTACCTGAAGATATTATCTACTTATGGATGAAATCTTCTTCTATTTCTACTGTTCTTTGAATAGAACAAAACTTCTAAAGATTTTCATTTGTTTTTGTAAACAAACACAAATATGGAGGAATTTCCTTGTATTTCATTCCATAATGAAAAGGTATAAATACATCTGCACTAGGTTCTAATTAAGGAAAAGCATAAAAGAAGATATCCTAAGAATCGGTATATATCTCCTAAGCTATGTACATAATATTAAATGTAGTCCATATTCATTATGTACTCCCCTCAAGCTGGAGCATAGATATTGATCATGCCCAGCTTGTTACACATATAATTAACTCGAGCTCCATTTAATGCATTTGTAAACAAATCAGCTAGTTGCTTCATGTCTTCACGTATCTAGTGGAAATCAAGTTTTCCTGAATCTTCTCCCGAATAAAATGACTGTCAACCTCAATATGTTTAATTCTTTCATGATACACCGGATTTGAGGCAATATGAAGAGCAACTTGATTATCAAACCAAAGTTTTGATGGAGTAGGATGCTTCAACCCAATTTCAATCAAAAGATGATGTATCCACATAATCTCGCACGTAGACTGCGACATAGCTCCGTACTCGGATTCTGCACTGGATCGAGATACAACACTTTGTTTCTTACTCCTCCATGATACTAAATTCCCTCAAACAAAAACATAATAACCTGTAGTAGATCTCCTATCAATTTTGAATCCAGCATAGTCAACATCTGTAAAACATTCAACACGAGTATAGCCGTGATTGCTATACAATATGCCAAGACCAGGAGCTCTTTTCAAGTAACATAGAATTTGTTCCAATGCTTCCCAATGTTTGGCCGTAGGTGCGGACATGAACTGACTAACAACACTTACTGCAAAAGCAATATCTGGACGAGTCAGAGTGAGATAATTTAACTTTCCAACTAACATCATGTATCTCTCTGGATCATCAAAGGGATTGACATCATCTTTCATCATATGCACATTAGGAGCCATTGGACTAATGCACGGTTTGGCTGCCAACTTTCCAGTTTCTCAAGTAGGTCAAGAATATACTTTTACTGAGACAGAAGAATTTTCTTCTTGCTTCTACTTCTACTACTAAAAAGTACTTCAACTAGCCTAAGTCCTTCGTATGAAATCTAGTATGTAGGAAAGACTTGAGAAGGGAGATCCCCCTAATCACTTCCTGTGATGACAATGTCATCAACATATACAATAAGAAGAATAGTCCCAACTGCTGATTGTTGGTAGAAGACCGAGTGATCACATTTGCTCATTTTCAGCTCAAACTCCTTAACTACCTCACTGAACTTGCCAAACCAAGCCCGGGAACTCTACTTCATATAATGACTTCTTCAAATGACACACTGTGACATACTCCCCCTGAGCAACAAAACCGGGTGGTTGCTCCATATACACTTCCTCTTTAAGATCACCGTGAAGGAACACATTCTTGATATCCAACTGATGTAAAGGCCAGTTCTCAGAAGCAGCTAAAGAAATAAACAAGCAGACAGAAGTGAGTTTAGCAACCGGGGAGAAGGTATCTGAATAATCCACTCCATAAGTCTGAGCATACCCTTTAGCCACAAGTCTGGCCTTAATCTTGCCACGGAACCGTCTGAATTAACTTTAACTGTGAGCACCCACTGGCATCCCACTGATTTCTTTCCTTTGGGTAAATCCACCAAATCCCATGTGTGGTTTTCCTCTAAGGCATGTATTTCCTCAAGCATTGCACAAGACCATTTAGGATGATTCAAAGCCTCTTTCACTGTTTTGGGTACAGAGATGGAGTCTAGAGAAGCAATTAAAGATCTAGACGTAGAGGATGAATGATCATAAGAGACAAAATTAGTAATGGAATATATTGATTGGCAAGTCTGTGTACCTTTGCGAAGAGCAATAGGCAAGTCAAGGTTTCCTGGAGGATTAGCTGGAGGAAAATTTGATGACAGAGAAACTGATGCAGGACATATATCATCGGTCTCTCATCTCCTCGAATAAACTTGAACAATTGGCGTCCTTGCTGGGGCAGGTACTGAAGGCGTAGTAGTCGATTGGCCCTCAATAGAGGAACTAGGAGATAGAAGAATAATATCATCTGATTGTTCTGTCACAGCACGAGTAACCTGATAGACTAACCAATCATCTTCCTCCCCCTGACTTGTAGAAATGGGAGGTGCATAGAAAAATGGTGTAGTCTCTAAAAATACCACATCATTTGACACCGGATATTTGCCAAGTTTAATAGAATAACACTGATACCCCTTCTGAAGACGAGAATAATACAAGAAAACACACTTCAATGCCTTAGGGTCCAACTTAGTAACAGATGGTCGAACATCTCGAACATAACACGTGATTCCAAATACCTTCGATTTCACGGAAAATAGTGACTTGTTTGGAAAAAAAAACACTATAAGGCATATTACCAACAAGCACAGTCGATGACATGCAATTAATCAGAAAACAACCCGTAGAGACTACATCGGCCCAAAATTGTTTAGGAACTTTCATTTGGAACAAAGTGTTCGAGCTGTCTCAAGTAGATGCCTATTTTTCCTCTTAGCAACTCCATTTTGAGAGGGTGTATCAACACATGAAGACTGATGGAAAATACATTGTTGTCTCATGTATAAATCCAAGTCATTGTTCTGTGCCTCATACCTATGAATTTCTTGATGATAGTAAACCCCCATATTTGGTCCGTCTGTTATTTTCCCAATCTAGCCCAACTATTTCGGCCAGCCCAGTTAATTCGGGCAAACTGGGCCCAGTTACCTCAGCCCAATAGTTGTTTTCTACTGCCCAGCAAACTGGGCCTGCCTGCCCGAGACCAGTGGATGTCGGCTTAGTTGGGCCTCTCGCTGGCAGCCCAGTGTCGAGCGGCCCACTTTCTGGAAGTCCCGTGGGTAACGGACCAGCCTCAAGCAGTGGCGGCCCAGCAAGCCCAAGACATTGCCCATTGCCGAGCAATCACATCTCCTCTACTGGCCCACCTCCAATTTTGGCCCAACGGTCAGTCACTCGTAGTCAACACGGGATTCTTAAGCCAAACAAAAAATAAGGTCTTCACGTCTATATAACCAAATCACCGTTGCCCCGTAACCCAATGTCTGCCTTTAATGACCCAATTTAAAAATGGCTATGGATGATGAATATAATGCTCTTATTAATAATAGGACGTGAGATTTGGTGTCCTGTACTCATGATGTTAATGTGATTCGATCTATGTGGATTTTTAGTCATATAGAAAAATCTGATAGTACATTTGAGAGGCATAAAGCGAGTCTTGTAGGTGATGGGAAGACACAATAGGTTGGTGCGGACTACGGTGAGACCTTCAGTTCGGTGGTCGAACCAGCAACTATCCGCACGATACTAAGGCTGGCTCTTTTGAAGACATGGACGCTTCATCAACTTGATGTAAACAATACTTTTCTACATGGAGAACTCAATGAAACAATGTACATGTATCAGCCCATGGGATACAGAGACTCCACTTATCCTAATCACGTGTGTCTGTTGAAGAAATCATTGTATGGGCTCAAATAAGCTCCTCGGGCCTGGTACAAGCGGTTTGCAGATTATGTTTCTCATATTGAGTTTTCTAACAGCATGTCTGATCATTCTCTATTCATATATCATCAGGGTAATGATATAGCTTTCATTCTTCTGTAAGTGGATGATATTATATTAACTGCATCATCTGATGCTCTTCGCAAGTCTATCATGTCACTTCTTGGCTCTGAGTTTGCGATGAAAGATCTAGGACCACTAAGTTACTTCTTGGGGATAGTTGTGACACGTTATGCATGTGGTTTATTTTTATCCCAAAAGCCGAAGAGATCGTTGAACGAGCTGGCATTTCCTCGTGTAGGTCGTCCTCCACTCCAGTTGATACTAAACCGAAGTTGAGTGCCTCTTCCAGCAAGCCATTTCCCGATCCATCACATTACCGCAGCCTTGCAGGGGCTCTGCAGTATCTCACTTTCACGAGGCCCGACATATCTTAGGCTGTGCAACAGGTTTGTCTATTCATACATAATCCGATTGAGGATTACATGAATGTGCTCAAACGCATTGTGCGCTATATTCAGGACACTCTTGATCATGGGTTGTATCTATATCCATCTTCGACATCCACTCTCATTTCTTACACAGATGCATATTGATGCGGATGTCCGGATACCAGACGCTCCACGTCTGGTTATTGTGTATTTCTTGGTGACAATTTCGTATCATTGTCCTCCAAACGGCAAGCTACCTTGTCCAGGTTCAGTGCCGAAGCAGAATACCGAGGAGTTGTCAATGTAGTGTCTGAATCTTGTTGGCTAAGGAACCTTCTTTTGGAACTCCATTGTCCGGTTCCGAAGGCGACATTGGTTTATTGTGATAATATTAGTGCGATTTATCTTGCAGGGAATCCGGTTCAACATCAACGCACTAAGCATATTGAGCTGGATATTCACTTTGTTCGCGAAAAGGTAGCTCGCGGACAAATCCGTGTCTTACATGTCCCGTCACGCTATCAGATCGCCGATATTTTTACCAAAGGTCTTCCGCTGATTCTATTTGAAGATTTTCGGGACAGTCTCAGGATACGCCGACCTCCCGTTTCGATTGCGGGGGTGTGATAGAGTAGGAAAATATATTCGGTCATAATTATGTATATCTTGTATATGGTGGTGTATATTTAGTCATTATTTATCGTAATTGTAGCCTAAATTATGCTTGTATTATAATATATTTACTATCATTTTGGAATGAAATAATCAAAAAAGAATATTTCTTACGAGGGTTTTTCACAGAACGAAACGTATTTGATGAAGCAAAATCAGGATCGCAGACAGGAAGTTCTAAAAGTGAAGTCACAATCACATTGTTAGATTATCGGTAGAGGGTGAACAAGATAACTATTTTGACTTGTGTGCACATGAACAGTAATTTTAGAAACAGCATAGAACTTTGATTCTCGAGTAATACAACAATATCTAGATTAAACAGAAATCTGGATTTTCTACCTGAAGATGTTATCTACTTGGGGATGAAATCTTTTCTATTTCTATTGTTTTCTGAATAGAAATTTTAGATAAGTATCTTATATCACAAAACTTCTAAAGATGTTAATATGTTTTCCAGAACTATTAGCTACAACAAGTTTTACCATGTTACTAGAAATCACAAATCCATATAAGCAGTTGAAAATTACTTTGAAAATCCATTTCTTAGTTAGAATATATTTAGAAACGGTACAAAGTTGTTACCATTGTCTCTTCTGCTTCAATTTTCTTCCGATCATGATGTTGTTACTGCATATATTTCCATAATTATTATGTTTCTACTTTAATTGAGCCGAGGGTCTATTGGAAATAATATATCTATGGTAAGGGTAAGGTCTGCGTCCACTCTATCCTCCTCATACCCCACTTAGGACTATAATGGGTATGTTGTTGTTGGTACAAAATTGTTACCGTTTTTGAACAGCCCTTTATCTTCACTTTTGTTTTTGAATTTGTAAGACATACAACTAAATCTTAATTTATATCTTACAAAGATATGTAAATTCTAATGAGCGAAAAAATCCAAATTTTTCCATGAACTATGTGAATGGCTTAACTATGCCCTCCATTAGATGTTCGCAACAAAACTAGCCCTTGTCATTACATAGTCATATCATATTTGACCTTATTTTCTAACTCAGCAAACACGAATCCTCGTTAGCATTCATCATTATCCATGTTAGCAGGCACGTGGAAAAATATCACAGTTAGTTTTGAGGGTTGAGACTTGAAAGTTTTAACTTTTTGAATCACCTTTTTCTTTGTCTCTTTGGAGTGTTATTTACCAAATGACGCGCGCACACAGAGAGAGAGAGAGAGAGACGTCTCTTCAATTATTCATCTTAATTAGACTTAAATTACTTGTTTATAAAAGATTTTGGGTAAGAAAAAAAAAAGGATTGAAACTCTGTGAATGTCATAAATTTGCTCTTTAGCTGCAAGTTTGACGATGGCAGCCAAGACAGAGCTAGGATTTTCAATCTATGGATTCTAGATTTTAGAAAAAAAAAGTTATTGAGCTTTCTATAAATTATATATATATATATATGTTAAGTAAATCTTTTAACACAAATATATACAGGATTTTTTGTTAAATTACTGAATTCTACCAAACACGCAAGGAAAATACTAGCTCCGCCTACCATTTTAAAAGGTCACATAAGTGAGATACATCGACCAAAAAAAAAGAAGAGAAAATATTAGAATTTGTCATTTATCTTTTCAAAATTACTCATTCATAAAAGTGGTGGATATATACCTCTGTCGTTATAAAATGGTGCAAATATATTTTTGTCATTACACAAATTGTGCAAATATATCCTTTTCGCTTACGAATTTTTTTTAAAAATCATTAATTTTATTTTTTAATTAAAAAATTTTCACAGGGCTTTAAAAAAAGTCTACCAATTTTTTTAGTAGACATATTTATCTAAAGCCACATGGTAATTTTTATCTGGTGGATGGGGTCTGTTTGTTTTAAAAAATATCTCCGTGGATTTAAAAAAGTAAGTCTACCCATTTTTTAAACTAACCAGACCCGTCCACCGAGAAAACAAATTATCATGTGGCTTTAGAGAAATATGTCTACTAAAAAAATGAGTAGACTTCTTTTTAAAGCCCCGTGATATTTTTTTAATTCAAAAATAAGATAAATATTTTTTAAAAAAAAAACCATCAGTAAAAATGGTATATTTGCATCATTTTATAACGGCAGATGTATATTTGGACCATTTTATAACGACAAAGGTATATACACCATCTTTATAACGGGGATATATCTGCTCTAAATTGCAAAGTTGGGAAGTTTATTAATATTTGCACCTTTACTTTTTTAATCTTTATTTAAGAAGGAAACCATCATCACCATAGCCGGTGATTAAGAAGAGCTTCCACCACCATTTGTGAACTTTTAAAAGAACTTATTAGTTTGATATACAAGATTCCTTCTTTTTCTTGTTCCGAGTCAAAGCAGTTGGGCATGTGCACCAACTATCTCAGAACTCGAAATATGTGTGTACACAATTTAAAATGCAAGGAGAAACTATAAAATTTGTATACACATATTAAAAGATAGATTCATTAAATTTAAATTTTAGAATCACCTCTTTCCTTTTTTCGCTCTCATGTCGCCACACGGAAATATGAGGACGTAAAAAAGAGGGCCTATCAACTTTTTCCGATCTAAAATAATAAGCTCTGGAGTGGGTTGCTACTGATTACTGAAATATACACTTCTTTTTTTTTGACAACTAGGACGATGTCGTCGAAAAATTTGCTAATTGACAAATGACAACTTAAGCGCCCAAAAAAAGGGATAACAACCCAAAATATCCATAAAACCTAAATTAATTTTGTTGTCCCCACTAAAGCTAATTACATCAATACCTATTCACTCAAAGCAATTTACCGAGATACCCTCTCTTCAATCTAAGCCCACATCTTCCTTTAGCTTTAGTCTATTTGATTACTGCTTTCCTTCTTTTGAGTTAATACAATTTGCCTAACTCACTTTAATTTAATCTTATCGATCATTTAGTTTTTATTCTTTTTGTCATTTTTCTTATTCTGTCTTTTGTATTTTTTACTATTATTATTTTAAAGATAAAAAATAAAATATAAAGATAATTACTAGCTAATTATTTTAGACTAATAAAAAATTAAACAATTAGACTATAACAAAAAGTAATTAAGAAAAATACTAAGGTCACTAATAGAAAACATATTTCATAATTTCTTTGTACAAAAAGAAACAAAGTTTATATATATAATATGACTCTATTTATATTCCACAAGTACTAGCTAAAATGATATCAAAATTATGCTTCGAACTCTGTTGTTGTATTTTTTTTATATTTTTTAAAGGAAAGAATCTGTCCTTTATACCATGTCAGTATATTATACATACTACGTGGGTATCATAAATGACCAAAGAGTTTTTTTAAGAAATGAATTTGTCTTTTATGATACCTTGTCACTATATGATATATACAATGTGGTGATTATAGAGGATTGGTAAGTGTTCTTTTTAGTGTTTAAGGAATGATATGATACTATGTCAGTATATGATATATATCATGTGGGTATCATAGAGGATTGAATTGTGATATTTTAAAATGAATGAATCATTCCTCTATGATATCATGTCAGATATATACCATGTTGGTATCATAGATAATTATGTTGTGTTTTTCTTGAAGGAATAAATAAGTCATTTATGATACTCTCTCAGAACATGATATATATATCATGTGAGTATCATAGATGACTACGTTCTTTTTTGAAGAAATAAATCAGTCATGTATGATATCTTGTGAGTATATGATATATTATGAATAAATTACTAACTTTAGTATTTTTTTGTTAATTACTTCTTGTTGTAGTATAATTATTCAATTTTTCTATACTTTTTAATAGTCTAAAAATAGTTAACTACTATATATAATTTTATATTTAATGTTTATCTTAAAAAGACAAAAGAAATATAAAACAAGACCAAAAAAAGAGAAGAAAAAAGAAGAACAATTTCAATTCATTCAATTACAAGAAAAGAAAAGAAGAACACCTTAAAATAAGCATGACATGTAATTAATGAAAGACGCTGATGTCAGCGATGAAAAAAGGCCAAAGTTGTCTGAGTTGATGACATCATCATGATGTCACGCACAGAAAACGGAGAAATGGTTTGGAGGGGTAAATATTTTTGGTATTATGAAAGTAAAAGGATATGAGTGTGTAATTATTTTGTCTTTAACGGGCATTCATATGCTTTTCCCCAAAAAGAATTGAAAGAACGGAGAGGAGCGAGGGAGTCTTGCAGACCCAGAAGTTTTAAGTCGCGGGCGATCAACTGCTTTTAATCCAATGTTATCAAAAGCAAAAAGCCCAAAAAAGGTACTTTGGGCCTTTAACACAGACAAAGTGTGGGTTTTATTGAAAAAAAATAGGGGTGGACGTATATCGGTTCGATTCGATTTTGTATCCGAAAAATAAAAATCGAATATAACTATTTTTTTTTTAAAAATCCGATATGTTCGGTTTATATCGCCGAACGTATCGAATTATATCGGTTTTTCTAGTGGTCCGGGTCGGGTCGAGGAATTATTTTTAAAAAAAAATTGAATTTCCAAAACTGAAATTGACATTCACACCTACACTACCATGAAGTTTCGACGCTGAACTCTATTGTGTATCGTGAGATGTTTACTAAAGAAAAAGGAAAATTAGAAACCAATTTGGGGGAAAACACAAATTGATTGGAAAAACGGACATTTTCGTAAAAATTGGCTGGGACAAACTGGGCCGGCCCCGTCTTGAAATAATACCCAAAATCAAAAAAAATATCAGGTAAAACGGACATCCGAGCGCAGAGTTATGACCATTTAAAGTTTCACCAATTTACAACTACTTTTTCTCCCTACATTTTATGCCAATGTTTCTGTGATATGTTAATCAAGTTCATGACGCATTCGACTTTCATAAAAGCTTCATAGATTGGCTTCAATAGCTATGATTCAAGAGATAGTAGTAACCTAAAATAAAAAATAAAAAAAAGTCATATATTTAATTCGGTTTTTCAGTTCGGTTCGTATCCAAAATTAAAAAATTGAACTGAATCACTAAATCCTGATTCGGTTCGATTTTTCAAAAAATCTTTTAAAAAAAAAAAAAAAACCGAACCAAATTTCGGTTCGGTTTTTTCGGTTCTCGGGGTTTTTTGCCCACCCCTACTCCTCTGCATCATCTTCCTCCACCGTTGTTGTCATATATGTAATCAGTGTTTAGGGGTGGGCAAAAAATCCGGAGAATCGAAAAAACTGAACCGAACCAAAATTCGGTTCGTTTTTTTTAAAAAAAAAACGGTTTTTTGAAAAATTGAATCGAATCAGGATTTAGTGATTCGGTTCGGTTTTTTTAATTTTGAATACGAAAAAACCAAATTAAATATATAACTATTATTATTTTTTATTTTAGGCTACTACTATCTCTTGAATCATAACCATTGAAGTCAATCTATAAAGCTTTTATGGAAGTCGAATGCGGCATGAACTTGATTAACATATCACAGAAGCATTGACATAAATGTAGGGAGAGAAAATAGTTGTAAATTGGTGAAACTTTAAATGGTCATAACTCTGCGCTCGAATGTCCGTTTTATCCGATTGTTTTTTTGATTTTTGGTATTTTTTCGAGACGGGGCCGGCCCAGTTTGGCGCAACCAATTTTACGAAAACGTACATTTTTCAATCAATTTGTGTTTTTCCCCAAATCGGTTTCTAATTTTCCTTTTTCTTTAGTAAACATTTCACGATACACAATAGATTTCAACGTCGAAATCTCATGGTAGTGTAGGTGTGAATGTCAATTTCAGTTTTGGAAATTCAATTTTTTTAAAAAAATAAAAAATTCCTCGACCCCACCCGGCCCAATAGAAAAAACCGATATAATCCAATACGTTCGGTGATATAAACCGAACATCTTTTTTTTTTATTAAAAAGTTGTATGCATTTTTTTTTGAAAAAAATGATTTTTATTCGGTTCATATTTTTCGGATACAAAACCGAATCGATATACGCCCACCCCTATTGAAGACCAGTCCATTTGAAGAACAAACCGTGCAATTTCTTCCTTATTGCCTCTTCCTTAAGTTGATTTCCAACATTTGAAAAGTAAAACAAGAAAGAAGGTTATGGGCCAGCTGACCACGACATGAGAGATTCCTCACAAATTTTGTCATACGACAACTTGCAACAAGTTGATACTCAGGTTCGGCCCCTTCTTCGAGTGTTTGTTTATGTTCTCCGTGTTTTTCTTTCTTTTTATTAATGAGTATTAGAATATATTCACCATATATTTTATAATTATTATTAGTGTATAATTATGGTAGATAAATGATTCTATATCTATTATAATTATATATTATTAATAATTATAAAATATATGATGAATATATTCTAATATATTCACTAATACTTTTAACCTACATTATCGAGGCTACTGGGTACTTAAAGCACGTATTGTTTCTGCCCAACATTATGTTTATATTTTGGAAGCTAGAAAGAACATACAAAGATATTGATTAAGCATCCAATCTTACAAAGTAATTATAGATTAAAGCAGTGTAGTCAAAGCCGCGCTTACGCCTTGAAGTGATGCACAAAACATGTTGAGCACTTCGCCTCGCTTTATGGGCGCTTCAGTATCGTCATCAAGACTCTAAGACATACTTTTCCTAGCCAATGAGTGTAATCCCGAAGATGTGATACCAAACAATTGATAATTCACTTTGTTTGCAATTTCTTTGTTCATATATTTATTATTCATGCTTGTGATTATTATTTTTGGACTGCATATACATATTTGTATTTTTTTTCTATTTATACTTTTTTTAGGGGTGGACAAAAAATTCGGAGAACCGAAAAAAATGAACCGAATCGAATCAGGATTTAGTGATTCAGTTTGATTTTTTAATTTTGGATACGAACCGAACCGGAAAAACCGAATTAAATATATAACTATTATTATTTTTTATTTTAGGCTACTACTATCTCTTGAATCATAACTATTGAAGTCAATCTATGAAGCTTTTATGGAAGTCGAATACGGCATGAACCTGATCAACATATCACAGAAGCATTGACATAAAATGTAGGGAGAGAAAGTAGTTATAAATTGGTGAAACTTTAAATGGTCATAACTCTGCGCTCGAATGTCCGTTTTACCCGATTGTTTTTTTGATTTTTGGTATTTTTTCGAGACGGGGCCGGCCCAGTTTGGCGCAACCAATTTTACGAAAACGTTCGTTTTCCCAATCAATTTGTGTTTTCCCCCAAATCAATTTCTAATTTTCTTTTTTCTTTAGTAAACATCTCACGATACACAATAGATTTCAACGTCGAAATTTCATGATAGTGTAGGTGTGAATGTCAATTTCGGTTTTGAAAATTCAATTTTTTTTAAAAAATAAAAAATTCCTCGACCCGTTCCGACCCGGCCCACTAGAAAAAATCGATATAATCCAATACGTTCGGTGATATAAACCGAACATCTTTTTTTTTATTAAAAAGTTGTATGCATTTTTTTTTGAAAAAAATGATTTTTATTCGGTTCATATTTTTCGAATACAAAACCGATATAAACCAATATACGCCCAGCCCTACGGAGGAGTCATTGGCATGGTCGCCGACATGGAAAGGAAAGAAAGAAAGAGAGAAAAAAAAGAGGAAAAAAAAAAGAGAGACGGGGAGAGATAGGGAGGCAAGATAAAGAGAGGGGGAGGGGGGAGGGGGGAGGGGGGGGGGAGAGAAGAATAGAGAGAGGGTGTGCTTACGCCGGCAGTGGTTCGATTAGAATTCGCCGGCATAGATTAGCAGTGAGAGAGAAAGATGACTATTAGAGAGATCTGGGGAGAGATGAGAAGTCAAAATGTAGTCAAGTAAATATATAGTATATTTATGGTATGTAATTAAATATATAGTGTAGCTATGGTATTTAATTAAATACATAGTGTAGCTATAGTAGATAATTAATTTAAATTATAGTTACTATAGGTAAATACATCTTAGAGTTAGCTACACAATGTGAATATTTCATAAAAATATAATGTCGGGCAGAGAAAAATACGTGCTCAAGTACCCAGTAGCCTCAATAATGTAGGTATCAGTTCATAATGGAAAGAAAAAGAAATACAGATCACACAAACAAAAACTCGAAGAAGGGCTGAACCTGAATATCAACTTGTTGCAAGTAGTCGTAGGGTCATTTGCACTTTTGCTCCTATTTTGTGCTGGTCTTTAAACTTTGCCCCTCATAATTAATGGAGTAGCTTTTTTGTGGGGCATAAATTTATATATTCGCATCATAATATCTCATAAGTTATGTCTCGCGTCCATGCTAGGCATAAGTTCAATTTTGAAAGCAAAAATCAAAGACCAGCCCATTTGAAGGGAAAACCATGCAATTTCTTCGTTGTTGTCGTATGAAAAACTTTGTGTGAGGAATTTCTCCAGGTCTTGGTGGGCTGGCCCATAGCCTTCTGTCTAGTTTTACTTTTCAAATGTTGGAAATAAACTTAAGAAAGAGATATAAGAGCCTTCAATGCTCATATGCGATAACGACTAGTAGAAATAACAGTAGTGCAGTTGCCGTGTCCCAAAGGTTGTGAAGTAATTTACACAATTTCAAGACTGTGAAGCAGCACCTTAAGTCTAAATATCATAGGCTATATAGGCGACCAAATTAAAAGGCTTAGGCATCAAAGGCATCATTGATGGAAGCTCTCCTGCTACTTTTTATACTGTTTTTCTATTTTTCTATTTTTCTATACCCAAAATTTCTACTACAACAGATGTAATCACTACAAATCAGTTCATCACAGATAGTGAAACTATTGTTTCATCCGGTGGAACCTTTGAGCTAGGATTTTTCAGTCCCAGCGGTTCCTCAAAACGATATATTGGGATATGGTACAAGCAACTTCTTCCTTATGTACAAACAGTTGTATGGGTTGCCAACAGAGAACAACCACTCACAAACACATCTTCTGTTGTTTTAAAGGCCACCAAACCAGGGAAACTTGTTCTTTTTAGTGACAAGAATGAAATTATATGGTCCACTAACACCTCACTATCAGTCCATAATCCAGTTGCACTTCTTTTGGATTCAGGTAATCTTGTTGTGAAAGATGCAAATGATGGAAATCCAGAAAATTTCCTTTGGCAGAGCTTCAATTTTCCAACTGATACGTTCTTGCCTAATATGAAGCTTGGCAAAACTTTTAAAACTGGTCATGAGGTATACCTTTCAGCTTGGGAGAACGTTAACGATCCAACTCCAGGAGAATTCACTCTCCACATTGATCCTACTGGATATCCACAGGACCTCATCAGACGTGGCACAAGGGTATCATTTCGAGCAGGACCATGGAATGGTTTACTGTGGAGTGGAGCACCCGCACCACTACAGATGCAAAGCACCATTTATACATATCAATTTGTTTTCAATGAGGAGGGGGTTTACTATAGTTTTTCTCTAATTAACAGCTCGGTGTTATCAAGGCTAGTCCTGACTAACAATGGCTATATACAACGGTATATATGGGAGGATCAAACTAAGAGTTGGCGTCTTTACCTCAACATTCCTCTGGATACTTGTGATACATATAACTTATGTGG
Source organism: Anisodus tanguticus (assembly GCA_034509755.1). Classification (NCBI taxonomy): domain Eukaryota; kingdom Viridiplantae; phylum Streptophyta; class Magnoliopsida; order Solanales; family Solanaceae; genus Anisodus; species Anisodus tanguticus. The sequence goes on along the minus strand of CM067553.1, from coordinate 7,435,770 downwards.
TGCCTATGGGAGCTGTGTCATAGATAATTCCACTTTTTGTGGATGTTTGGAAAAGTTTGTACCTAAATATCCACAGCAATGGGAAAAGGGAAATTGGTCAGAAGGGTGTATTCGGAGGAAACCATATCATTGCAACAAGGAAAATGTATTTCTTAAATATTTGGGAATAAAGTTGCCGGATACTAAGCACTCTCAGTACGATAAAACCATGACACTTGAAGGGTGTAGGCAAGTATGCTCAAGGAACTGCTCTTGCACAGCTTATTCGAGCCTAGATATAAGCAATGGAGATAGAGGTTGCTTGTTTTGGTCTGGGGATTTGATTGATATCAGAAATCTCGCTGGAAGAGGTGGACAAGACATTTATATCAGGATGGATTCTTCAGAGCTAGGTAAGAACTTATCTCAAGGAAATTTCTAATGATGTGTTTTTAAACTATAGTTTTTGAACATATGGAGACCATATTATGAAAAAACAGTGCTATCTCGATTTGAAGTGGCTGATTTAAAAATATGGTTGTAGTATCTGAGGCACGTTCAAACAGAAAGAAGGCAGAGATACTCGCGGTGAGTTTCTCGTTGTTGATGGCAATGATTCTGCTAGGACTGATTTTGTTTTTGTACATATGGAAAAAGAAGAAACTAAAACTCCAAGACGAATTTGAGCTGCCAATGTTCCAATTGTCGACAATAACAAGAGCCACAAATAACTTTTCCGTCAACAACAAACTTGGAGAGGGTGGATTTGGACCTGTTTATAAGGTATAAACTACAAATTTGTTGGAATAGTAACCAGTTAATGCTCAAGATTAGTGTGTCAGAGATGATTTTCATTCTGCAGTATCCGCATCTTTGTAAAATCTATGTTCCCATGATAAACCTTTGCCATTTCTAGGGAGTGCTGGAAGAGGGACAAGAAATTGCCGTGAAGAGACTCTCAAGGACATCCATGCAAGGACTTGATGAATTCAAGAACGAAGTTATCTATATTGCCAAGCTTCAGCATCGAAATCTTGTGAGACTTCTGGGTTGCTACATCCAAAGGGAAGAAAAGATGTTGATCTATGAATACATGCCAAACAAAAGCCTGGACTCATACATATTTGGTTTGTATTTCTCACCCACTACATAAGCTCAAATAATACATAATGCTTTCTGCTATTAGTCATCACATGAAAGAAGTTGCTAACAAGAAAGCTTATTGTAGATCAAACAAAGAGCAGATCACTTGATTGGACAAAGCGTTACGACATCATAAACGGAATTGCTCGTGGCTTATTATATCTTCATCAAGATTCTCGACTACGAATTATCCATAGAGACCTTAAAGCAAGCAATGTTTTGCTAGATACAGATATGAATCCTAAGATATCAGATTTTGGCATGGCTAGAAGTGTTGCAGGAAATGAGATGGGAGCAAAAACATGCAATGTGGTTGGGACACAGTAAGAATCTCTAATATCATACAGTGTACTCTCATATGACATCTTGCTTCCTTAATTCTCATGGTGTTGTTTTGTTTGCACAGTGGTTACATGTCCCCTGAATATGCAGTAGATGGGATCTTCTCGGTAAAATCAGATGTATTTAGCTTTGGCGTCTTGTTGTTAGAGATTGTGAGTAGCAAGAGAAATAGAGGATTTGTCCATGAAGATCACAACCTTAACCTTATCGGTCATGTAGGCTCTCTATATATAGTCTGTATTACATGTATAACTCTTTTCTTCTTCTTTACAACACATGGAATTTGTCATGATCCATGATCAACTTAAGCAGGCATGGAAGCTTTATAAAGAAGATAGGTCGTTGGAACTAATTGATGAGCAGCTAGCTGATTCTTGCCATGTATCTCAAGTTTTACGGTCAATAGAAGTGGGTCTATTATGCGTGCAACAATGGCCAGAAGATAGGCCAAATATGTCTTCTGTGGTTCAGATGTTGGGTAACGAGAATCTACTGCCCGAAGCTAAAGAACCAGGGTTTTTCATGGAAAGAAAGGTGCGTGAAGCAGAAAACTCAGGATTGCAGACAGGAAGTTCAAAAAATGGAGTCACAATCACATTGTTAGAACCGCGGTAGAGTGTGAACAAGATACCTATTTTGACCTGTGTGCACATGAACAGGAAATATTAGAAATAACATGGAACTTTGATTCTACCTGAAGATATTATCTACTTATGGATGAAATCTTCTATTTCTACTGTTCTTTGAATAGAAATATTAGATATGTTTATATCACAAAACTTCTGAAGATTTTCATTTGTTTTTGTAAACAAACACAAATATGGAGGAATGTCCTTGTATTTCATTCCATAACGAAAAAGGTATAAATACATCTGCACTAGGTTCTAATTAAGGAAAAGCATAAAAGAAGTTATCCTAAGAATCTGTATATATCTCCTAAGCTATGTACATAATATTAAATGTAGTCTATATTCATTCTGTACTCCCCTCAAGCTGGAGCATAGATATTGATCATGCCCAGCTTGTTACACAGATAATTAATTCGAGCTCCATTTAACGCCTTTGTGAACAAATCAGCTAGTTGCTCTCCTGTCTTTACGTATCCAGTGGAAATCAAGTTTTCATGAATCTTCTCACGAATAAAATGACAGTCAACCTCAATATATTTAGTTCTTTCATGATACACCGGATTTGAGGCAATATGAAGAGCAGCTTGATTATCAAACCAAAGTTTTGATGGAGTAGGGCTTCAACCCAATTTCAGTCAAAAGATGATGTATCCACATAATCTCGCATGTAGACTACGACATAGCTCTATACTCAGATTCTACACTGGATCGAGATACACCACTTTGTTTCTTACTCCTCCATGATACTAAATTCCCTCAAACAAAAACACAATAGCATGTAGTAGATCTCCTATCAATTTTGGATCCAGCATAGTCAGCATCTGCAAAACATTCAACACGAGTATAGCTGTGATTGCTATACAATATATTATATATTGATGACAAAGAAACCGATGCAGGACATGTATCATCGGTCTCTCATCTCCTCGAATAAACTTGAACAATTGGCATCCTGGCATGTACTGAAGGTGTAGTAGTCGATTGTCCCTCAATAGAGGAACTAGAAGATGGAAGAATAATATCATCTGATTGTTCTGTCACAACACGAGTAACCTGATAGACTAACCACTCATCTTCCTCCCCTGACTTGTAGAAATGGGAGGTGCATAGAAGAATGGTGTAGTCTCTAAAAATACCACATCATTTGACACCAGATATTTACCAAGTTTAATAGAATAACACCGATCACCTTCAGAAGACGAGAATAACCCAAGAAAACACACTTCAATGCCTTAGGGTCCAACTTAGTAACAGATGGTCGAACATCTCGAACATAACACGTGCTTCCAAATACCTTCGATTTCACGGAAAATAGTGACTTGTTTGGAAAAAGAACATTGTAAGGCATATTACCAACAAGCACAATCGATGACATGCAATTAATCAGAAAACAAGTCGTAGAGACTACATCGGCCCAAAATTGTTTAGGAACTTTCATTTGGAACGTAAGTGTTCGAGCTGTCTCAAGTAGATGCCTATTTTTCTTCTCAGCAACTCCATTTTGAGACGGTGTATCAACACATGAAGACTGATGGAGAATACCCTGTTGTCTCATGTATAAATCCAAGTCATTCGAGAAAAATCATCTACAAAACTGACAAAATATTTATGCCCAGTTTTGGAAACAACAGGACATGTCCCCAAACATCAGAATGAACTAATTCAAAAGATGACTCAGCTCGCTTATTGACCCTTGGACCTAACTTGCAAATCGACATGACTCACAATCCAATGAAGAAATATTCTGAAACTGAGGACAGAGCTTCTTCAAAAGAAGCAGAAAAGGATGCCCCAATCTACAATGTGCCTCAAATGAAGACACGATGCTGGAGCAGACAACAGACCGAGACTCTCATTCATGAAGGATATAGAGATCATCAGATACATATCCTTTATCAATAACCCGATTCGTTATAAGATCACAAAACAGACAATGATCGGGATATAACGAGATATAACAATTAAGGTCTCTGGTAAGTTTACTGACAGAAATCAAATTAAAGGCCAACTTTGGTAGACTTAATGCATATGACAAGGTAATAGAGGAAGTTGGTTTATTAGTTCCAGATCCGACAATCTTACAAGTTGATCCATAGCTACTATAACCGAAGAGGGTGCTTTGTATGATTGAAAGCTAGAAAAAATATTAAGATTACCTGTCATGTGATTTGTGGCACCTGAATCAATCACCCATTTATTTGAAGAGGTCATAAGACATGTTTTATATGATTTAGAAAAAGGAGTAACTGAAGATGACCCCTTCACTAATTTCAAATATTGAGAGAATTTAGCAAATTCTTCAGCAGAAACTAGAATCGTTGGACTAGGAGCTGTAGAATCATTAGCCACCATTTTGTTTCTTTGGTTTCTTAATTAATAGTAAATTTAAGAAACCAGCAAACTTTCAGTTGTCACACCAATAAAGATAGTACAAGAACGCAGTAACCAAAAGGGTCACACAGATAAAATCACCTCACAGATCAGAAAACTAAAATTTATCAAACAAATTAGAGAACAAAAGTGTCACACAAATAATGTCACCCCACAGATCAGAGAACCAATATTTACCCCAAAAAATTAGAGAATGATCAAGGTCACGAATCAGAAAGCTAAAAATACAAACCGAATCCGAGGACATAAATCGATCAGCAAAGACCAATTCAATTTTGCCGAAAATGTCACTAGAGAGTCACTGTAACTGTGCTGCAGCCTGCGGGTAGCCAAAAGAGTCACTGGAAAATTCTCAACTGAATTCTCGACCCCCAGGAAGAAGAAAATTATGAAACCAGAAAATGTCGCTGGAAACTGAGAATCACACCGGAAAAGTTTCTGAAAACTGCTTGTACACTGAAAGAGTGACTAGAAAAATCAGAAAATAATGGATTCTGGTCGGAATAGTTAGATGAGTCCCAATAACCAAGGATCTGAGATAGATCGCTGAAAAGTGCCTCACGCGCTCCGCGGGCGCGTGGAACTGACTTGTTACTGGTGACTTTATTGTTGACGATACATGGTGGTGCGCCCGGGTCAGATGCCAGAGGGGTTTACGGGGTTTTGTTTGCCCGAGATCTCTGATTCTCGTGGTGGTGTTAGTTTTCTCACCACACTCACGAGGAAGAAGATGCTAGAATCAGACCTAATAAAAGATCGCCGGAAGAGAAGCAAACTGCCAAAGTCACTGGCTAGAGCTTTTACGCCACGGCTCTGATAACATGTAAACAAACACAAATACGAAGGAATTTCCTTATATTTCATTTCATAATGAAAAAGGTATAAATACATCACTAGATTCTAATTAAGGAAAAAGCATAAAAGAAGATATCATAAGAATCTATATATATCTTCAGCTATATACATAATATTAAATGTAGTCTATATTCATTCTGTAACAGTTTTCTATATTAGATATGTCACAAATAATTCCAGTTTTTTCGTTATATATCTAGAAAATGGTGCAAAGCTATTATCTGAATTTAAGCTGCCGTTCATCTTAACTTGATTTGTTTTTGCATTTGTGAGACATACAATTAAATTTCAATTTGCACTCAAGGGTGTAGCCTTTCATTGAACATCATGAGTTTTCAGGTTCAATTTTCAGTTGAGATAAAATACTATGTGATTTTTTCCATCTATTTTAGTATGGTGGACAAAGTTATTTTATATTTATTTGTTGGAGAGAGATGACAGGTATCATATGGAATTAGCCAAGATGTGCGCAAATTGGACTGACCACCACGATTAAAAAAAAAAAAAACAACTAAACTTCAATTTAGTAATAAACTCTAATATGCGAAAAGGTACAATATTTCTAACTCAGCAAACGGAATCATCCTTAGCATTCACCACTGTCCACGTTAGCAGAGTGCAGACAGTGCCGTATGTAGCATTGGAGGTGGAGTTCAATTTAACCCCTAAATTTCAACGCAGAGCGTAAATTTATATGTAAAAATTTATTAAAATTGTAATAAATAATAGATACGAACCTATAATTTTTAAAATACAATAGGTTCAACTAAGAATCATGAAAGGTTGAACCCATAAAATTTAAATCATATTTCCTCCCCTGAGCGCCGACACTGGAAAAAATTAGAAAAGAGAAGAGAAATAATGACCATATCCTTCTTCCCTGACCATCAGCTCACACTCCTCTCAGCCATGAAAATTAATAAGTAAACCGAAAATCGGATTACCTGTTCCTAAAAGCAAAAGAGGCCTTGAATATTGCATGCTGGAGCAGTCCATCAATTTGACATTAAGGCACGTATTAACTGCAAATCAACTAACTTAAGCTTATTAACGCATCAAAATTTCCATATTTAACCACAAAAGCATAAATTTTACAGTGCTCGCTCATCAATAGGAAAAGGAAACAAAAAGGGCCAAAAATGGTCTTACGACGCTGCTTGTTATCTGCACATTGTTACCGTTATCAACGCATGGATCCCTGGTATCATCAACTGCGGCTCTGCTTCCATCTTGATGATTCAGTTAATAATTGAGGGTTGAGACTTTTTTAATCACCTTTCCTTGGTCTCTTTGGAGTGTAATTTACTGAATCGCGCACAGAGACAGAGAGAGACGATTCTTCAATTATTCATCTTAATTAGGGAAAATAACATTGTCATCCGTCAAACTTTGAAATCAAATTTATCCTTTCTGTTATCAAACTTAATAAATTTGCCCTCAGGCGGATGGATTTCTGACTTGTACTCCATGTATACACATACGGCTGAGAGGGCAAATTTAATAAGTTTGCTAACGATAAACTTAAATTAATCTTAAAGTTTGACGGAGGACAATGTTAAACTATAAAACATAGTTGGAGGACAAATTTGATGCTTTTCCCTCTTAATTATTACAACATACACAGTAAAATCTCACAAATTAAATCTAAATAGGATAGAGTGTCTTGAAAGAGATAGAGACATTATTTCGGGTACACCTCACCATTCATCTTAATTATTGGCATGGAATTTCTTACTGGGATAATAATCCTAAGAGTGTTTTAGCGATGGTAGTTCGAGCCATGTGAAATATAAATGAAGATAATTTTTCTTTGGAATAAAATATTGGGGAAAAAACATATATAACCGGCCACTACTATAACTTACTTCTAGTAGTCCTTATTATAACTTACGACTAGCCATAAAATTTTCTAGCCATAAATTTAATAAACATATTGACAAACCCATGGAATCTTACTGAATCTTTCCAGAACCAGCGGAAATAACTCCCATATCTCCATATCTCCACTATGCACACTAACCTTTGGCATGATTCATGGGAACATACCATCGTCTATAAACTTCCATACTTAGTCATATTTTGAAGAAGATTCAAATAAAATTCTTTCTTTTAATTTTTCGCTCTTCTCGCTTGCAAGGATTATAACTCTCAAACCGTAATCCAAATAAGGTGTTTCTTGCGCCGAATCGAAAGTAACACAGGGACCTATCACTATATCAAGTTTTCTCTAAAAATACTTAGTGTAACTAGTACAAATTCACGAAAGAACTAACCCTATAAAAATTATCTCGCCAAATTTTAAAAATAAAATATAATCTTAAAACAGTCATAACTTTTTATCCGTAAGTCGGATTGATCTCAGTAAGGTCTCAAACTGTCAATAACATAGAAAACTAGAACTTTTGTTTAGCACAAATTTTCAGATTCTTTACCGATTTGTACAGTTTTTCGTTATACGTTCTGCTCTTCCGGATTTCAATCGATCCGAGGCAGAAACTTTAAACAGTGATAACTCTAAAATCGTATGTCGGTTTTGGCCCTGTTTGGGCTCAATCTGACCGTGAAAGAGAGATGTAAAACACTGGAAAATTTCGTCCCATTCTAGCAAGGATAACTCAGCGAAAACAGTCCACAATTACATGACTCAAACTTGTTCCAGGATAATACTTATATTAAATAATTCATCACAAGTTATTATAGCAATTTTAAAATTATATGGAGGCATCATCATAGAAAAAAAGTAAATATTCAATTTCAGTGCTTGACATAAATTAGTCAAAAGAGACAACTACTAAGAGTATAAACGGCAACTATAGAAAATTACACACAGTCAACATATCCAAACAACGTATGAATCATAAACGTTGTCTTTTGTGGCCATCAATAATATTTCAATACTTGAAATTAACGTAGTTCAACATTTACGAACATTGGTTGGCTATTAACATGCATATTATGTTTTAAGTAACATGCATTATAACTCAAAACAAAAAGATTTTTACTAAGAATTTGTGAGTGAGAGAACTCACATTTATTTTTTCGAAATCTTTTTCGACCTCTTTAAGATCTTTTGCGAAGAATAATTACAAAAAGAAAAACGGTTACGATCTACTGCGTATTAAATTCACTGAAAGCAGCAACAAGCGTCGTCACTGAAACTCAACCGGAACCAGAACACAAACTCGCAATTTCTCAAACTATTTTGCTAAAACTACTTTTTTTTCCTTCCGGATTGGTTTTGCTTTCTATGTTCTGTCCTCTTTTTGTTGTGTTTTATATAAAAGTGTGTGTGGGTTGTGTTTGTAACCAAGTGCAAATGTGCCCATGATAAATGGGACGCGAGGGAGTAAAATGGGGAATGGAGGAGTTAAGGTGAGTGAGGTGTAGTGTTGTGTGTGTTTGTATTTTTATTTTTTTTTACTTAATTACTTTTTTCAGGACTTTATAATATTGTTCATGTCTGACCCAATCCGTCCTACGTTAAAATTTGGAATGGCACGATCCATATAAAATTGGGGGTTCGAGGAGGGGCTAAGCCGTAAGAGGTTACCGAAGCAGATACTAGCCTGAGTTGCCTGTCCACTGGTGCACCAGCTCGATAATTAAGAAAATTAAAAAGTTGGTCACTTTAAAAAGCAAATTGAATTTGCAATCTTATCAATTAAGTTTGACTTTCTAAAAAAATTGTGTGTAGTTACAATATTATCAATTAAAGTCTAAAGCTTTAAGAAAAAAATGATCGTTTCCTATTCAATTTTTTATAAATAAATTTTTATGCAAAAGTTCAATATTAAAATGGATTTTCATAACTTATGTTGATGTACATTTTAGTCATTAATTAAAATATCAAAAAATTAGTCTAACCTGGCCCACCAAACTCAAATAATTTTTTTAACGAGCTGGAGACTGAGCGAAAATTCTTTTTCTACTCCCGACCGACCTACAACCTGCCCCACTAGGGTTGAGCCCCATCGGGCCCGAAATTCATTGGGGCTTACTTAGGGAGTCGGGTTAGCCTAACTTAAACAGTTGTCGGGCTTACTTAAAATTATCTTTAGACACTTTCACTAAGTACTGAATCAGTTATTAATCAACAGAGTGAATAATATGGTCTATAAAAATTAGTAGTATTTAAACTTTAGACGACCCTCAGAAAGAACGTTAACAAAAAATACAAAGTAGAGGAAACATATTTCTTAATATTCAAAATACAAGCATTTAAGAATACAAATACTCTCTCCACTGATGCAACAATATATTGATGTTCATCTCACACACTCATGGACACGGAAAAAAACTCATAATCAACAAAACTCTATCTTCTTTACCCAATAGGCATGTTATTGTAGGTTCATAGAGTTTATAACAACTTAAACTCTTATTTTTCGTAGTGTCAGAAATTTGTTTTAACATGTTTGTGTTTGTGTTTGTGTTTGTACATACAAAATTTGTGTTTGTGTTTGTACATACATTTGTTCTAATACTCTCTAGGACATAAATATACTTTCAAATATGTCATAGCTAGGTCCGAAGTTGGGCTACATTACCACTCACTCACCCATAAGTAATACCTTTTTTTTTACTTTAATATATTTATTTGTGTTTGAATTTCAATTGTCAACTGATTTGAGTTGGTTTTATTTTTGGATGCAGAACTCTTTTGCTTACATGTAATGGAGTAGACTTATAATCTCTGTTTTGGATTTATATCCTTGTTTTGAAGTTTTATCCATGTTTTCAGCATTCTATTGCTTACATGTAATGGAGTAGACTTATAATCTCTATTTTGGAGTTATATCCCTATTTTGAAGCACAAATCAGTTCCATCACTCTTCCAAAAACTAACAAATGATATATTGATTATGTAAAGATCGTGCTAATTTACAGTTGACATGTCAAATCTAATATATGAGGTATAAAACAATTATATCATTTATAAACATAACTAAGTGACTGGCTGATCTTTGAATCTGTGATAGAGAGGTCCGAAGCAATTTTGAAATCCGGAAATGGGTTAGAATTGAAGAGGAGCTGAACTACATTCTCTTGATTATCCCTATTACATTATGTGTGGTAGCTTATGGAGTCATGTTGTGCTTACATCGTCTATCACACATCCTATATTTAATAAATTTAGTTGTGTTTGAATTTCAATTGCTAACTGCTTTTTTTCTTTTTGTGTGCAGATTATAACAATCAGCATTTATCATGTACAGTAGTTATTTTGTTGCTTACATATAGTGGTTTTCCTTCGGTCGTTTTATTTTGATGAAGAACTCTTTCTTGTGTAGGCTTATATTTTCAGCTAGCAAATAAATTTTTATTGCTTCCATTAGCTCTTTTATGTTAATCTGCGCGTCATTTTTGTATACTTGGTAGCCATTTGGCAATAAAAATCAAATCTTTTTTATTTTATTTAGAATTTATGAAGTTAAAGTTGTGTTTAGTTTTAGTTTTGCAAAAAATATTTGATTGGTTGAATGTATTAAAAGTAATTTAAAAAAAAAATGAAATATGATTTTAGATGTTTCCCAAATTCCAAATACAACTTTCAACTTCAAGTTGTATTTGAAATTTTCATGAAAGATTGATTTTCAAATAAAGTTTCTATCTTTGTATATATTAAAACCACTTTTGACTAGGGTTGGCTAGTGGGACGGGATGAGATTTGGGGGGACGGGGTGGATGGTCGGGATCAGGATTTGGCGGGTCGGGAAGAGGTCCCGTCCCGTCCCACATCCCTCCGGAAGAGGGGGCGAACTCATCGTTTGCAGTGCAGGCTCCTACCGAAGGGTTAACCCTTCATTTATATAGTGAAGGGTAAAGTCACGCGGGTCGGGGTCGGGGTCGGGTCAGTGATAGGGCCGGGTCAGACAGGTAAAAATTTCTGACCCTGGCCCGACCCTACATATGATTGGGTCCTCACTTTTTCGGATCAGGTTGCTCACGGGTCAGATATAAGCTGACCCTGGCCCTGGTTTTTTCAGGTCAGGTCGGGCGGGTCCCCGACCCGATGGATAGGTCTAGTTACCCCTAGTACCTCTACCAGAAAATGTTCACTTCGTTCTTTATAATTATGCAAATAAATAATTAAAGTTAATGAAATTAAGTTCGATAATTAAAATTAAGTAACAATAATAATTTAAAGAAGGAATGAAGGTACCAAACGCTGACGTACCGTCGACGTGTAATCGAGGTTGAAAATTGAAACTTTGCTCGATGATCCTCAAGCTAGTTGCCAACTTCACTCCCAATTTTTGAACTTTGATAGAAATTACCAAATAAAATATAATATTTAGTATGCAATTTAGACTAGTAGAGAGAGAGAGATTAGAGAGATGGTAGGATGATTTGTGAGAAAAATGAGGTATTTATAGTTGAGAAATAGGGTTAAAGTGTAAATATATTAACTTAGGGGTTAAAAATAAATGGGGTATGGGGGGTTTTAAGGGGTGTGCAGGGGCCAAAATGGCCGTTATTAGCCGCTGCTAACAGCTAAAATCAAAATTTGGCCATTATGCAACGGTTATTTCTCCAAGAGGGGGGGTCGGGATGGGGCGGGATGATCCCTAGTCCCGTCTCGAGTTCGCACCCCGCTACCGACATATACCATCCCAATTTTTTTTTTGTAGGTCGAGGCGGGTTGTGGGGCGTGATCGGGCCGTCCGGACCCGATGTACACCCCTTACTTTTGACGTCCAGTAGCTACCTGCCGTCACGTCCTCGTTCCAGCTACAGGTCAAGATTCAAAACCTTTATCAGACGTCATACTCTTTTCATGTCGAAAAATCGACGTAAATATTATGTATTAGCTAAAACATAATTTCTAGATTTCTCCTTTTTCCTTTGGTCATAGCCTTATTCCCTTGTGCTTATATATTAATCTGGACCAAAAAGAATTGTATAAAACTCATCCAAACTAAAAACATATAATAAAAAATGTGATATAATAGTTAGGGTTAATAAATACCTCTTTATATGTTAAAACACACAAAAAATGTAAAAGAAAATACAAAAAAGTGGCATGAATGACATAAAATAAGCTCTAATAACACTTTAAAATAATATTATAAGAAAAAAGTAAAGTAATAATAGTTAAATTTATATTTTCAAAGTAAATTAATTAGAGGTAATGTAAAATTATTATTATATTTTTGGCTTCTAAATAGACATGCTAGGTTAGTACATAACAAGTAAAAATGATCGGAGGAATTAACACATTAATTTTAATAAGAGAAGATTACGGTTGAAACTTACGGATAAAAATTGCATACAGTCAAAACTCTGATACCACTCTAATTTTTTTACTTGTATATTTTAGCAAATCAAGGAAAATTACTTACATTTTTAATATAAATATATATATATATATGAAGTAAATCTTGTGAGAAACGTAACGTTAACAAATGCTAATTTAGTTCATTGTCCGTCGTCGATTAGCTTATTCCAGTCAATAAGTAAACATAAAAAGTGACGTCCAAAATGTGTCAAAAAAAATGAGAAATCAGTCAATGCAGAAAAAGTGACAACTACTGAAAATATCATACATTTTAAATCAAATATTTTTCTCGTCAAAAGTAATTAAACACAAAAATGATCACTTTCTTTCATAATACACCCACTAAAAAAATCATACATATTAAAGTTAGCTTTTCAATAAAAAAATTAATTATAATATTTTATATAATTATTTTTATATTAGTTTACTTTACAAAAATTTAACTATAAATACTTTATTTTATTTTTATTATATTATTTAAAAGTGATATCAGAGATTTTATGTCAAATTTAGCTCTGATATCATTATCATATCTAACATTTATACCGTGATTCTTATTATTTTAACAAATAAGTCAAATATATATATTTTTAAAACAAAATTTCTATGGCCAAACGCCTACCAAGTTTCCCAGCATTCTGAGAGTAGTGAAATCAAATTTGTTTCGATACGTTTTAGAAATAAAATATAAGGCATTTACTATTTTTTCTTTTCCTTCAAAATCAGCCTTAATACTCCAATTAGTGAAATATTAAATAAAAGATAGATTAGACTAGATAATTGCAAATAGTTGTTGATGAGTATGAAGTGTTGAAATTAATTTCTTAAATAAGTAATTATATGTTTGAATAATCATGTTGAAACTGATAATAAAAAAATAATATGTTTGATATAAAAGCGTTGATAAGTTTTTTTTTTTTGTTTTGTTAAAGCGACTTATACCATTAAAACTTTCACAAAATATTATAAGTTCAAAAGTATATCGATAAGGAGGAGGAGGAATGACTGATATGAAATAAAGAGGAAGTTAGGGTTATGTTTTAAGAAATGTAATTTGAGAATTAGAAAAATATAATTAAAATAAAATATTAAAAATTCTTGTCAAATTAAAAGTGCTTACAAGTTGAAAAGTTGTGAGTTTGTATGATCAATTTATAACTTTTGGCTGATTTTGCCTTATAAGCACCTTGAATACTTACTAAACACGCAAATAAATCAAAATAATACTTATATATAAGCTAGTTTGTCCATCTTATTAACTTTCTCATACACCCTCCAATAATCTCATGATTAAGGCTATTATATGTATGTGTTAACGGATATGCAAAAACTCCAGGATATTCACTATTTTTCAAATAACTATTGTTTTGAAATTTTAAATTTTACAAGTGAAACTCAAGTACTTTATCTTGGAGTTTAACTTGTAGATTTTGAAACTCTAGAGCAATAGCTAATTTTCAATTATATGGGGCTGAAAAGTGATTATTAATAAATTTTCCCTCTAAGTTATAATTAATCATAATTTCTTTTTTCATTTATTTCACTTGTAGAAAAAACTATATACTATAATAGATTGTATTAATCCCTTAAGGAGTCTTTCTCATTAATACAAATATATATATAGTGTGTATAATGTTGAATCCCAATACAATAAGGATCCTATATCTACCATAATTATACACTACTAATAATTATAAAATATATGGTGAATATATTCTATTATTCACTAATACACCCCCTCAGTCGGAGCGAGATGAGGCCGGACGCTGAGGCTGAATCTGAAGTCGATGAATAGCTGTCTAGGAAGTCCTTTGGTGAAGATATCCGCATATTGATACGAAGAAGACACATGCAACACCTTAACATGACCTATAGCAACCTTCTCATAAATAAAATGTATATTCATCTCAATGTGTTTGGTTCGCTGATGTTGGACCGGATTATGAGATAAGTATATCACGGATATGTTATCACAGTACACCATAGACGCCTTACGCAATGGACACTGAAGCTCCAAAAGAAGATTTCGGAGCCAGCAGATCTCAGCAACAACATTTGCAACGCCTCTAGACTCTGCTTCTGCACTCGATCGGGATATGGTGGCTTGCCTCTTGGCAAATCACGAAATGAGATTATCTCCTAAGAACACACAGTAGCCGAACGTGGAGCGTCGCGTGTCCGGACAGCTTGCCCAATCGGCGTCTGTATATGATAACAACCTAATCAGTGCAGAGGGGTAGAGATGCAATCCATAATCAAATGTGCCCTTAACGTGTCAGATGATGCGTTTAAGAGCTGTAAAATGAGACTCCCCGGGGGTATGCAACAAATGCACCTGCTGAACAATATAAGCAATATCAGGACTGGTGAAAGTAAGATACGGAAGTGCACCTGCAAGACTCCTATAAAGAGTGGGATCGGACACTAGATCACCGTCAACAGCACTGAGCTTCGATTTTTAGTCAACAAGAGTAGGCATTATATTGTAGTTCGCCATTTTAGCCCTGTACACAATTTCTTCTGCATACTTACGCTGACACAGGAACATAGTATCTGCAGATCTAGTCACCGATATTCCCAAGAAATAGCTCAACTTCCCCAAGTTAGTCATAGCAAATTCGAATTTCAGCATAGCAATGATCTCACTTTTAACACATCAGACGAGTCAGTTAGAACAATATCATCCACATATAATAATAATTATGCAATGGTACTACCTCGATGAAATATAAAGAGGGAATTATCACACTTGTTGCATACAAACCCAATCTGCATAATGTAATGGGTAAAACGGTCATACCATGCTTTGGGGTCCTGTTTCAAACCATATAGTGACCTACGTAGACGACATACATAATGAGGAGCCTTCGGATGGACAAAGCTTGGTGGTTGGTGCATGTAAATAATTTTTTTAAAGTCCTCATGTAAAAATGCATTCTTCACATCAAGCTGATGAATCGGCCAATGCTTACCCATAGCAATGCTCAGAACTGTGTGAATGGTAACCAATTTAATAACCGAACTAAATGTCTCACCACAGTCAATACCCTCCTACTGATTAGTACCATTTAGCCACAAGTCTTGCCTTATATCGCTCAAGGTCACCACTGTCTCTGAATTTGTGATGAAATAGCCACATGCATCAAATCACATTCACCCCATCCGATCTAGGAACCAAATACCAATTGTGTTATTTCGTTAAAGCATTAAATTCCTCATGCATGGTTGCATTCCAATTTGGGTCAAGTTTGGCTAATTTTGGGTTTTTGGGAATTAGGAATATGGTTTGTGTGGAGAGGTTAAAATGGATTTTAGGTTTGAAAATCTCGTGTTATGCATGGGTTTCCATATGGTGTGTGTGTGGGGGGGGGGGGGGTCAGGGGTAGTTTGGGTAGTCTGCATGGGTATCGGGTCAGTGGTAATTGAGGCAGTGACGGTGGTAGGTGGTTGTTGGGGAAGGTCGACGGAATAGGGGATATGGCGGGTGGTTTTTGATGACCAAGATGGGTTGGGTAGGGGTGGAGATCTGGTCAGATTAAGTGAGTGAGGGTGACTCGATACCGGGGCCGGTGATGGTGATTGGTTGGGAAGGGTGTCACGGGGTTGCGGTGGGGCTATTTGGGTCTGGGTGCTGGTACTGTGATGGGGCTGGTTTAGGTGACTGGATTGGCGGTGACACAGAGGTTGTCAGTTGGGTTTGCCGGTGGATGGGAGAGACAACGATGGGACAGGCCGGGGAGACCTCAAACCGATTATTGGTGGTGGCAGTGGCAATCGACGACGACCGAGAGTGGTCTGACAGAATGCCGGTAGTGGCAGTGGAATTTAGCGGTGACTGAGATGTGGGGGCTATGGCGATGGTAAGACGGAGTTCGGTGAGTATGATGGGGGAGGTGTTAGACTCGCCTAGAAAGGTATAGTCCGTGTTTCAGAATTTTAGATGTTTAAAAAAGGGAAAATTGTCTCATCAAACATGACGTGACGAGAAACGTGGATCTGATGAGTGGACAAGTCATAGCATAAGTATCCCCTATGATTAGACGGAAAGCCTATGAAAACACATGGAGTCGTGCGATGTGCTAATTTATGAGGGGTAGTAGCGGCAAGATATGGGTAGCAAAGGCAACCGAAGATCCGAAGGTGATCATAGAAGGGGATCCGACGGTATAGAATTTCGGTGGGGGTCATGTTATGAAGGGTATTGGTAGGTAAAATATTAAGGATATATTCTACCATTTTGACTGCATAGATCCAAAAGGAAGGGGGGAGAGAGAGAGGCATGAAAGAGGATAGTATGAACCATGTTATTGATAGTACGGATGACTCGTTCGGCTTTGCCATTTTGGGGGGGGGGGGGGGGAGGTGTGGGGCTTTAAAGAAGAGAAGCGGAAAAGAGCGAAAAGCTACTATAAAAAAGAGAGAGGCGAAGCAGCTCGGACACGAAACCGAAAAACCATGCCATTATTTTTGCAAAATTTGTAGAACGTGGAATTATTAAACTCACGACCATTATCACATTGAAAAGATTTGATGGCTTTTTCAAATTATGTTTTAATAAAAATACGAAACTCAAGAAACTTGACAAAAACTTCAGACTTGAATTTTAGTGGGTAAATCCAAATAAAGTGAGAAAAATCATCTAATAAGACTAGATAATATTTATGAATTAGTGAGCTAGTAATGAGAGATGTCCATAAATCAGCATGAACAATATCAAAGGGAGAAAACGTAACACTTGAAGGTGACTGAAAAGGAAGGCGAACGTGTTTGCCTAAAGGACAAGAAAAATAATGTCGGACAAGTTTCCCATTATTACATCGAATAAAATTATTGCTTCTAAGAAATTAAACGCATGAGCTCCTGGGTGTCCAAGTCTATTATGCTAAGTTGACGGAGAGATGGCAACGAGAGAGGTATGTGAGCGGGATCTCGCAGTGGAGGTGGATGAGAATGGATAGAGGTCCCATGTACTATTGCATCTCGTAAGGGGCGTTCCCGTAAAAAGATCCTTCACAGAAAAACCAAAGGGGTCAAACTCAACAGACACATAATTGTTACGAGTGAATTTCCTAACATATATTAAATTTTTATTGATGTTGGGATCATAAATGACGTTATTTAAGGAGAAGGGTGGGTGAGGTGGTTGTGTGTAGGTGGTACCGTAACCCTGAATTGTAATGCGATGATTATTGCCAACTGTAATAAATTGAGGATACTTTAAACGAGACAGATTTGAGAGATTATCTGAGGATCGGGTGAGGTCTGATTTGGCTCTCGTGTCCATGTATCAATTTTCATCGGGCTGTTGCATATTTAAAGAGTTGAAGGCTTGACCCAAATCAGTTGGGGCCAAGCTGTTAAAGTGTTGCTGTTGTTGGGCCTGCATTAAGTAGGCCTGATGGAGTTGGTTGGTGACGGGTCGATGACCTTGGCCTGAGCCTAGCAGACCCGGCTGCCATGGGCCATTGTACTGGGCCAATGACTGCTGGAACGGGTAAGGAGCCCAGTCGAGATTGTTAGGCCAGTGGCATGGGTTGGCCCAGTTGTTGGGCTGGATGGCCTGATCTGCCGCCCCTTCTGCGACCTCTGTCATCCTTGTCGCGGCCTCTGCCACCGCCGCGGATGCCCCACGGTTGTTGGTTGTCCGGCGATAGTGGCTGGGCGGTGGTGTTGTCATTCGTCATCGAATTTTCAACTGCTAACGACTTCTGATTGTGTTCATCTTGTTTGGCACACAGGGTTTCCTCCAAAAGTTATTGTGAACGTGCCCTGTTGAAGCTTGGTAGTGGGTCGGCTTGTTGAATCATGGTTGCTAGAGTATCGTATTCGCCCTTTGGTAAGCCAGAAACTAGTTGGAAGACCATTTTCGTTTCGGAAATTGGTGTCCCCACATTGGATAATTAGTTCATAATAAGTTTCAATTGTTTGCAATACTCGGACATGTTGACAAAATTCTCGAGACGTGTATTGTTGAACTGTTCCTTCAAATACACGGCACTAGTATGCTTGTTATCTTATAGTATCTTCTCCAAACGTATCCATAACTTACGAGCCGAGGCACCGATTTTCATACTCGTATGAAGCAAATCTTTAGAGATTGTGCCATAGATCCACTGTTTGACTATAGCGTCGAAACGACGCCAAGTCGAGTCTGCAACATTGATAGGGCGAGGGAAAAAGTCATCAATATGGTCAAACACGTTAGACGCGCATGCGTGAATATGAAAAAGTTCAACCCACAAAGAATATTGACCATCTTCTTGGTCAAGAACTAAGGGAATGAAATTCTTGATATTAGTGACGGTGAATGCCGGATGGAGGGAAGAAGTGGTGGAGGGATCGGGGGGTTGTCTATGACGACCGTGGAGGAGGAGGAAGCCTTAGGAGAGGTGGGAGTAGACATGGTAGTCACAAAAATTGGACAAAGAAAGGCATAAAAATATGTGTCGCCGTCGGCCGAAGTGGGGAGTCGGCGGCGGCTGCAAAGAAAAAAAAAGGGTTTAGGTGTTTTTAGGGTTTGGCTCTTGATACCATGTAAGATTGTATTAATCCCCCTTGAGTAGTCTTTCTCATTAATACAAATATAGATAGTATGTACAATGTTGAATTTCAATACAATAAAGATCTTATATCTATCATAATTATACACTACTAATAATTACAAAATATATTATGAATATATTCTAATATATAGTATGACTCAATTACCAGTTTGATGAATATTCCAAAATATGAATTTAAGAGTAAGGTTGCACCTGTGGTCCTCCATATATATCACTTCAAATTGAAAGAAGTACACTGTCCTTTTATGGTGTATCATCACATTTAAGTGATACTAATTGACTTTGCCTAACTTGCATGGCAATTTGCTCTCTAATCAGATCATTCATATAATATATTTAAAAAAATTCCAAGATATTTGAGATTTTCTGTCTGACAGGTGTACTGTTAATTAAAGGACCAGAAAAGGACTTAACACAGTACTGTAATGTAACAAGTTGATTTCCACAGCTATCCAAAATCTTGGCCAAGCTGCATGGCTTAGATGTTACACTATGAAAACATATGTTTGTTTGTTTTCGTGTGACTTGGAGTCAACCCAAGATCATATGTCCTTAATCAAATCATTTGCTTTTTGACACAGGCTGGAGAAGCAACCAGAACAAAAGAAGGTATTATCAATGTATGCAATATATATATGGACCATGATGACTATTTTTTGTAGCTAGTTAATGACTAGTTGCATCTTCGAAAATTCTGCTAATTAACAACAGTAAAGAATGAATATTGGGTCTAACTCAACCTCAAAAGCTAGCTTGTAGGGTGAGGATTGTTCAAGTCCATATAAAGATTTCATGTTCCCATTCCATAACCGATGTGAGACTCTTAACACTCCCCCGCACGTTCAGACCTTGTTAACTGGAGTGTGAATAATATAATTTGGGGGTCCAACATCGGTGAACAAAGAATTGGAATGAGTCTGACTCTGATACCATGTAAATAATGAATCTTGGGCCTTACTCAACCCCAAAAGTTAGCTTTTGGGGTGAGTTAGGCCCAAGCAAGATCCATTCTTTACAACAACATAAGCGCCCGAAAGAACAGACAGAAAGGAGAGGAACGAAAGAGTCTGGTGTACCCAGAATTTTTAAGTTGCGGATGCTCAACTGTCTTTAAGTTGTACTCCATTTTCCTTTTTAGTATGTCTAAAAAAGAATGTCACCTTTCTATATTTAGAAACATTTTAACTTTATTGGATGATTTATAACCACACAAATATATAAGATTTATTTTGGACCACAAATTTCAAAAATCTTTCTTTCTTTCTTAAACTACGTGTCAAGTCAATAGGTGCCACATAAATTGAGACGGCAGGAGTAATTACTTTCTAAGATTGAGTGCTTAGTCAATAACTTTATATGTTATTACTAGCTTCCAATATAAAATATAATGTTTTGGCAGAAAACAGTGGATGCTTATGACAAACTTTGTGCTTGTGAGGAACCTATCAGGTCTTGGTGGCTGGCCATATCCTTCTTGTTACTATATGTGTTCTTCAGAAACTTATTTTTTTAAGAAGAAGAAGTAGAAGCCACAATCTTAAATCATTAATTGTGAAAAAACTGATTGATTGTAGTTTTTTCTGTCTTGATGTGTCTCTTTCAACCAAGTGATCAACCTTTTTTATATAGAGTAGCATATGAACAGTTACAACCATTCATACCAAAGGTTGTAATTGTTCTGAAAAGTTGCAAATTTTGTGAAAAGTTGCAACCTTTTATTCAAATTTTATGTCCGTTGATCACTTTATTTCTTCTTAATTCCATACAGGTTCCAACAATACCCCAAATTTTCTATTCAAACATCAACAATACCCCACATTTGGATAGAAAATAAGATAATACGACACTTTTCGTTATTTTTGAACAACGCGATATGACATGCATCAGAAACAGTGTCTTTTGGACTTGAACCGTTCGTAGTGAATACATATCGGATCTACTTTGTGAAATAGTGGACGAAATGTTTTGAACTATTCACATTTTGTAGTAAATCAATACAACAAGTATCACACATATCATATCAACATATTTCAATTTTTACGGTTGTGTTCATTTCGGTCGTGAACAATTCCTTCTTCGTGAGATTTTCTAGAGAACGTAGCCATATCGGTTCTCCCAGATGCGACCCCACATCAATCTCATATAGGTAATACCAAACAAGAATATTCCGTACTATCCCACCATAAGGCTTTTAGTATTATTAAGAATAAGATTCAACCCTGAAAACATCAACGGATTAACACACTTAGTACACTATAGGAATGAGCATATGTGTGTGTTTATGCTCCTTGAGTCTTCCCCAACTAGTTTTCCTATTGAACCTAAACCATGGGATCTCCAATTATGATAGGTTAGGTTTCCGCCAGTTAAGGACTCATTGTTGGCTTTAAGCTCATTCCCCTCGATGTAAATACGACTTGCTCTCTGTTAAGGCCTTTTGTCAAAGGATCCGCTATATTATCTTTTGATTTCACATAATCAATGGAAATAATTCCATTCTTCAGCAAGCTTCGTATTGTATTATGACGTCGCCTTATATGTCTCGACTTGCCATTGTATATCTGATTCTTTGCCCTCGTCAGGGAAGTCATACTATCACAATGTATGCAAATGGCGGTCACATGCTTTGTCCACAACGGAATACATTCTAGGAAGTTTCTGAGCCATTCTGCCTCTTCGGCAGCTTTGTCTAAGGCTACAAACTCTGCTTCCATAGTTGATCGCGTATTTACCGTTTGCTTTGATGATTTCCAAGATACCAACGCTCCACCAAGTGTAAATACATAACCACTTGTGGACTTACTTTCTGACTGGTTGGAAATCCAATTAGCATCACAATATCCTTCTAACACAGGAGGATATTTTGTATAATGCAATCCATAGTTTATTGTATGCCGTAGATATCGGAGTGCTCTTATTAGTGCAAACCAATGATCATTTCCAGGATTATGTGAGTATCGACTTAGTCGACTCACTGTATATGCTAAATCCGGTCTCGTACAATTCATTATGTACATCAAGCTTCCAAGAACTTGTGTATACTCCAATTGAGATACATTTTCACCTTCATTCTTCTTAAGGTGACTAGCGGGATCAAATGGTGTAACAACCGGTCGATCATCATAGTGTCCAAATTTTCTAAAGACCTTTTCAACATAATGGGATTGTGTTAAGATGTAATCATCAGAATTCTTTTAAATTCTAATACCAAGAATGACATCCGCTATTCCCATATCTTTCATATCAAAAGCGGCATGCAACATCTTCTTAGTTTGGTTAATTACATCTTTATTCGTTCCCATAATTAGCATATCATCAACATATAAGCATATAATGACATATGCATATTTACATTGTTTAATGTAGACACATTTATCACATTCATTTATTTGAAAACCATTTGATAATAATGTATTATCAAACTTTTCATGCCATTGCTTTGGAGCTTGTTTAAGTACGTATAAAAACTTAATCAATTTACAAACCTTTCGTTCTTGACCTTTAACAACAAACCCTTCGGATTGTTCCATGTAAATTTCTTCATCTAATTCACCATTCAAGAATGCGGTCTTCACATCCATTTGGTGTATTTCCAAATTGTGAATCGCCGCTATAGCAATTAACGTTCTTATAGACGTAATTCTCGTTACTGGTGAGTAGGTATCAAAGAAATCTACACCTTCTTTTTGTCGAAACCCTTTGGCTACTATACGAGCTTTGTATTTTTCTATAGTACCATCAGACCTTAATTTTCGTTTGAAAATCCATTTATGGCCTATTGGTTTTTGTCCCGAAGGGAGATCAACCAATATCCATGTATTATTTTGCACAATGAATTCTACCTCACTTTGAATAGCCTCTTTTCAATAAGGTGCTTCGGATGAGTCCATAGCAGCCCTATATGTTTGAGGTTCTCCTTCAACGGAAAAGGTCATGAAGTCTGGTCTAAAATCTTTGGCAATTTTCCCACGTTTACTCCTCCTTGGTTCAGAAATTTCTTCTTGAACAGATGAAGTAAGATTTTCATCATTATTAGTGTTTTGGTTTGACTCATCTTGAGGTAGTGTCCTTTTCTTATGATTAGGAACACTTTTATCCTTGTCTTTGTAAGGAAAAATATCCTCAAAAAATTCTGCTTCAGCAGATTCCATAAATGTGTTTTTGTGAATACCTTCAACATCGGAATGATACACCAAAAACTTATATACTGCACTATTATTAGTATGACCAATATATATGCAATCCACCGTTTTTGGTCCAAGTTTAGTTCTCTTTGGTAAGAGAACTTGAACTTTCGCTAGGCAACCCCACACTTTCATCCTTTTGAAAGTAGGCGATCTTCCTCTCCATAACTCATAAGGAGATTGGTCATTTTTCTTTTGAGGAATTTTGTTCAATATCATATTTGCAGTAATTAATGCCTCACCCCATAGACTAAGGGGTGCACCCGAACTAATCAACATTGAATTCATCATATTCTTCAATGTTCTATTCTTACGTTCGGCAACTCCATTTTGTTTTGGAGTATAGGGCACAGTGGTTTGATGAACTATACCATGAGTAGAACAGAATTCTTTGAACTCATTTGATTGATATTCACCACCTCTGTTTGACCTTAGAATCTTAATTCTTTTGTTAAGTTGGTTTTTCACTTCTGCTTTGTATGTTTTAAACATGTTCAAAGCCTTATCTTTGGTATGTATTAAGTATACATAACAAAATTTACTGCAATCATCTATGAATGATATATAGTAATTCTTTTCGCCACGAGATGGGGTTGCTTGGTAATCACATAAATCACTATGAATTAAACCAAGCACTTCATTTGATTTCACTACAGATTTATGAGGATGACTTGCATATTTTGATTCTATGCAAACTCCACACTTAGTCATTTTGTTCATAGAGCAATTTGGCAATATGTCTAACTTTACCATTCTTTGTAAAGAGCGATAATTAACATGGCCTAATCGTGAATGCCATAAAGAAGGGGAATCAACCATATACATAGAAGCAGTGCTAGTGCCTGCATTTTCATTAATAATGGCAATTGCCTTAGTAGGTACAACAGATAGTTTGAAGAGTCCCTCACTGAGGTAACCCTTCTCTACATACAACCCACCCTTGGTGAGTACAAATTTGTCAGATTCAAATACAATTTTGAAGTCCTTGTTACTAAGAACAAGCCCAAAAATCAAATTCTTATAAATTTCAGGCACGTGCAACACATTAGTGAGCACAAGATCATTTCCGGAAGTGAGCTGTAAAGTCACTTTCCCTTTCCCTTCCACTTTCACAGAAGCAGCATTCCCTACGAACAATGGTTCTCCATCCTTGATGGCCTGGTAGGATGAAAACATATCATTTTCAGAACATATGTGCATTGTAGCATCCGTGTCCATCCACCAATTTGTTGAATTTGTAACCAGATTTGCTTGAGCCGCCACAACCCCAATGAATTGGTTTTTAGTTTCAGCCCGGTTGGATTGGTTGACATTACTCGAACCTCCAACACCACCACCTTGATTCTTGTGAAGGCGACAATCTTTTGCTCTGTGTCCAGGTTTTCCACATACCCAACAGAGTCTTGGTTGTGATTTTTTTAATGCATTGGTCCTTTGTGGGGCGAATGCATTCCTCCCGGTTGCAAAAGATGGTTTGGCACCATTAAATTTGCCTTTGCCTTTATGAAACTTGGCCTTAGAAGCATTGCCTTCAACCATGTTGGCATTAGGCTCCAATGAAACATCATCTGCCTTTTCATTCTTCGGGTTATCCTCTTCAACTCGAATTTTCAGAACTAATTGCTCAAAATTCATTTCCTCGGTTAGATGCTTAAGATAAACCTTAAAATCCTTCCACGAGGGAGGTAATTTCTCAATAATAGCACCAACAAGGAAATTCGGGTTAAGGCCCATACCTTCAACCTCTAACTCATGAACAATGATTTGGAGTTCCTCCATTTGCTTGACAACTGCCTTGGCATCACTCATCTTAAAGTTCAGAAACTTTTCGATGACGAACTTCTTGGAACAAGCAACCTCAGTTTTGTACTTGTTCTCCAACGATTGCCACAACTCCCGTGCCGTTCTGAATGTGGAGTAGATGTCGTAGAGAGAATCATCCAAGGCATTGAGAATATAGTTTCTGCAAAGAAACTCCTGACTTTCTCAAGTTTGAATGTCTTTCAGCCTTTCAGCCTTCTCCGCATCAGTCGGAGTATTCTCCCCTTCTCCTTCTGGCAAAGCCATAGGAGCCTCAACAATCAATACGTTTTCCACGTGAAGAGTTGTCAAGTAGAACAACATCTTCTGTTGCTAGCGTTTGAAATCAGAACCTTTGAATTTCTCAGGTTTCTCAACATGGTTTTTCACCATTGACGATACAGATTGATCCATCTTTGCAAAGCATGAAATTAAATTCTCTGAAAATTTTTGCAACCTCAACAAATCAGGAAAAAAAATTCTGGATTTTTTTTTTTTGAATAGGAATTTTTGTCTTAGATTGTTAGTGTCAATCTAGTATCATCAATGATGAAATGAATTGAGCACAATAATATAATAATAACTCAAAATAACTTGAAATCAACAACAATGAATTCAAATTGAAAACACATACTAACTTGGTGTCGATAGAGGCCTGCTTAATGCAGTGTCCTAAGACAAAAATTCGCCCCCACTTGTGCTGCAGTTTTACAAACGTATGTCTAGAGGATACAACTATCTAAGTGAGAGTTCTAGCACAAGAACTTCACTTCTGGCGAATTTACAATATGTGTTCTTCAGAAACTTATTTTTTTTAAGAAGAAGAAGTAGAAGCCACATTCTTAAATCATTAATTGTGAAAAAATTGATTGATTGTAGTTTTTTCTGTCTTGTTGTGTCTCTTTCAATCAAGTGATCAACCTTCTTTATATAGAGTAGCATATGACCAGTTACAACCATTCATACCAAATGTTGTAATTGTTCTGAAAAGTTGCAACCTTTGATTCGAATTTTCTGTCCATTGATCACTTTATTTCTTCTTAATTCCATACAAGTTCCAACACTTCTATCTTGTTTCTCCAAAATGGTCCCCCGAAACACAGTGCTTATGACAAACTTTACTTTTCAAATGCTGGAAGTAAGCTTCACGAAGAGGCAATTTAGAGCCTTCAAATCCTAATATGTGATAACGACTAATAGAAACAAGACTAGTACCCTGCCGTGTCATAAAGGCTAGCTGTGAAGTAACACCATTTCAAGACTCTGAAACAGCACCAAGATCTGTTATCAACCGCTCCTATTAACTAAATTAAACTAATGCAAATTATGTATATTCAAACTTCTCTATAACAGCATTGTTGGTTTCGAGAATTTTCTGGTTGTTATTGTAATTGATTGTTATACATCTATAACAACATTGTCATTTAAATACTTTTTGGCCGTTATAGGCAAAAAAAGATGCATAAAATCTAACTTTTTTAAAATTTTAATGTCAAATCCTAAGCTTAATCACATTTTGTATAAAGAAGCAAAATCTTTTAATGATGGAAATATGTATTTATATAATATTCTTTGTCATAAATAGTGTAATAAAATATCAAAATATTTGGTCAAATTGTGTAGACCTATTATTGGTAATCCTAGATATTCTATTTCTATAAAGATGATTAATTATTATATTACCAAGAAAAAAATAGTTGTTATAGATGAGTAATTTTACAAAAAGTGTATTGTTATAAAAACGGTTATTATTGTTGTAGGTGAAAAGTTGTTACGTAAAACATAACATAAAAAATTGATTTAAATAAAACTTGGTTGTTATGGTGAGGTGTTCTTTAAAAATGATGTTATAAATAGATCTGACTGTATTAAGTTGATTTTTCCAAAGGATGTTGGTCATTAATTAATTATACTGCCTCAAGAATTGTAAAACAAATAATTAGAACAAGCAATTGAACGAAACAGAATAGGCAAGCCTGGGTTGACGAAATCGATGACATGAGATATTCTAGGGCTATGGTCAACTAACAATCTCGTTGAATTATTAATTAAATTATTTGGTTTATTAATTGACAAACTTACTACTATTTGTAGGAATCTTTAGAGGCCTTACTCACCTATTCAAGTTAACCTAATGACTATAATTCTATGGAATTAGAAATAACAACACATTAACTATAGAAAAGTATCACTCATTTGCAGACAAAATAAAAAAGAAAATGTGCCACGTAATTGGGATATGAGAGTAACCCCAAAAGCTAACTTGTAGGGTGATGATTGTCCAAGTCCATATAAGGAGTCCATGTTCCCATTTCATTTCCGATGTCGGACTCTTAACAATATACATTCTAGTCAACTGGCAGCCAAATAATTTGATAAGCCTTTTAAGGCCTTCACTAGCTGGATTTGTACTGAAAAAGGTCAGTTTACCTCCAGATATCTGCATAGGTAGGTCCAACCTTTTTTGTGCAAAGAACCTATCTTTATCCAATTCTAATAACTCCCATTAATCAGACCAGTACTTTGGTAGATGACTTGGTTTATTATAACTCTGGGGTTAGGTAGCATGTGATAGAGCAATTTTAATGTCTTACAGGAATCTTGATTTTGGTAAATATAACTTGTTACTATGTTGACCAAAACTTGACTTTGGTTGTCAACTATTTCAGTCTCCAAAGAAAACTAAACAGCATATATCCAATGGAAAATTTTCTGCTTATGTTTCAGTTGTTGCAGATATTGTTATGTGGTTTTCTATGCTCAATTTTTAGTGCAAAAGATACTATCACTGCAACTGACTTTCTAACAGATGGTAAGACCATTACTTCATCTGATGGAAGCTTTGAGATGGGATTTTTTTCCCCGGCTAGTTTCACGAATAAATGGTATGTCGGAATATGGTACAAGCACGATTTACCTGACAAGTGCGTTGTATGGGTTGCCAATAGAGCAATTCCACTCACCAACACATCAGGTGTTACATTGAAAATCATCAATCCAGGACTACTTGCTCTTCTCACTGCTGCTAATACAATCATGTGGTCTACTAATTCATCAAGGCGTTTGGCTGTGAAGAATCCAATTGCACAGTTGTTGAACTCGGGGAATCTTGTCGTAAGAGATACAAATGATGCTAATGTTGAGAACTTTCTGTGGCAGAGTTTTGATTATCCGACTGATACACTCTTACCAGACATGAAGATGGGTAAGAACTTTGTGACTGGACAAGAATTTTACCTCTCCTCATGGAAGAACGAATATGATCCAGCTCCAGGGAAATATACATATCATTGTGATCCCACTGGATATCCTCAGGATGTCATGAGGAAAGGGGAAGTTAAGGTGTTCAGTACCGGACCATGGAATGGACTCCGCTTTAGTGGTGTACCAGGACTGACAAAAAATACAATTTATACATTTAAGCTGGATTTGGATGAAAAGAAAGCATTGTACAGCTTCACGCTTCTGGGTTCTGTTATGACCAAATTAACAATGAACAGTAAAGGTATGCTTGAGCGTTCGATGTGGGATGAGAATAGACAGGAATGGAATGTTTACATTGCTTCACCAGCAGATAACTGTGATTATTATGGAACATGCGGTGCATATGGTAGTTGCAACAACGTACTCACTCCTGTGTGTAGGTGCTTAGACAAATTTGTGCCTAAAGATCCAAGAAATTGGGCAGTGACAAAGTGGTCCGGCGGGTGTGTTAGAAGGACACCCCTTAATTGCCAGAATGGAGATGGATTTCTCAAGTATTCTGGTATAAAGTTACCAGATACACAGTATTCATGGTTTGATGTGAGTATGACACTCCGCGAGTGCAAGCAAGCTTGCTTGAGGAATTGCTCTTGTATGGCTTACTCAAATCTTGATATACGCAATGGTGGCAGTGGTTGTTTGCTTTGGTTTGGCGACTTAATTGACATACGAGAATTATCTGGAGGACAGGACATTTTCATAAGGATGGCTACCTCAGAGTTAGGTAAAATTTGTGAATTTGATGAATACGGAGTATTAGCTGAATGAATTAACTTCCCAAATATCAGATTTAGTTGTATTTTACTTAGCTATTTGTTAAAATTTGACATAGTATATGTCATTAGTTGACTTTTCACTCTCTATTTAGTTTATTTCACCCTCCATCTTTTGTTTTCTTTTTCAGGCTCGAAGAAAACAAAACTACTTGCGTTGAGTCTGTCACTATCGATTGGAGTGGCTGTGATTGGCCTGACCATAGGGCTGTATATATGGAAAAAGAAGAAGCAGAGGAACCTGAATTTGAAGGATGACCTAGACCTCCCACTGTTTGCCTTATCAAGTCTAACTAAAGCAACCTCTAATTTCTCAGTCGAGAACAAGATTGGAGAAGGTGGGTTTGGATCTGTTTACAAGGTAAGATTGTAAGTTTATGAATCATTCTTTTAGGAAATTATATGTACTATAATAGTATAATTGACAGTAAACAGATGACACTTTTGAATCATTTAGCCAGCTATATGTTGATATTATAGGGAATCCTGGAGGGAGGACAAGAAATAGCTATAAAGAGGCTCTCCACGTCTTCCTCACAAGGAGTTAACGAGTTCAAGAATGAAGTTATTTGCATTGCCAAACTTCAGCATCGAAATCTTGTGAAGCTTATAGGTTGCTGCATTGCAGGAGGAGAAAAATTGCTGGTCTATGAATACATGCCAAACAGAAGTCTAGATCTCTTCATATTTGGTCTGGTTACTCTTGCTTAACACAAAAAATTTGATAGTTTGATCACATTTTAGCTGCACTTTCTAACCTATGTTGCTCGGACTCTTCAAAATGCCTGCCCCACCCGTGTCGACACGACATGGGTGTAGGTGTGGGTGTGGGATCCACACCGGACTTGGTCAACTTACCTTGGGTGCTTTGATTACATCTACAACCAAGAAGTATAGATTGATTTGGTACTTGGTTTAATTTTTTGGTTTATGTCATATATATATATATATATAAAGCATGAGAATGTTTTTCTATTACATGAGATATCTTATGTATAAAATATTGGTGTCTATAAAGAATTAAATTTTATGAGTTTTAGTTAAATAGCTTTAATTAATCGAGATATATACTTTATATGTTAATATACATTTATTGACCGTATCCCGGCACATGTGTCCACACTCGGATCCATATCCCGAATTCTAAAATTTATGTGATGAAGAATCTGACCTCTAGATCTGCACCTGTATCGGATACCCACACCCAAGTCTGAGCAACATAGTTTCTAACTATATTGTTATCAATGTTCTAACAGAGGACCTGTTAACAGACGAACAGAAGAGCCTGTTACTCAACTGGCCTAAGCGCTTCAACATCATCAATGGAATTGCTAGAGGACTTCTGTATCTCCATCAAGATTCTCGGCTAAGAATTATCCACAGAGACCTGAAAGCTAGTAACATTCTGCTAGATGCTGACATGAACCCCAAGATCTCGGATTTTGGCATAGCTAGAAGCCTTGTAGGGAATGAGACTGGTGCTAATACACACCATGTGGTTGGGACACAGTAAGAAATTTAATACTACTCACTTTTTAGCATTTATATTACGTATAAAATCCTTTGTTTAACACTATTTTCTGCTTAATATGTGATGCAGTGGCTACATGTCCCCTGAGTATGTAGTCCATGGTGTTTTTTCAATAAAATCAGATGTATTTAGCTTTGGCGTGTTAGTGCTAGAGACAATCAGTGGTCGCAGAAACAGAGGATTTTCCAATGAAAGTCGCAGTATCAACCTTATCGGACATGTAAGCCTTGTTTGTTAATTAAAGGGGACTTTAATATTTAAACAATGAGGTCACTTATAAGGTAGTTACAAATATTTCTTTATAATAATTACTAATTGATAACCTGGTAAAAATGATAATTAACTTATGATTGTTAAACTGCATTGAACTTAAATCCATTAAAGGCACATCAACCGCTTCATGTTTCTTGATTATGTTGTTGACAGGTATGGAAACTTTATAAAGAAGGTAGATCATTGGAGCTAATTGATGCGCATCTAATGGATTCATGTTATATTTCTGAATTGCTACGCTTAATCCATGTCGCTCTGTTATGTGTACAACAATGTCCAGAAGACAGGCCAGACATGCCTACAGTGGTCTTGATGTTGGCTAATGATGCTATTTTGCCTCAAGCTAAGGAACCTGGATTTTTCACAGAAAGCAAAGTCACGTCTGAATATTCCACAAGCATGTATTCAACAAACGAAATTACCGTCACACTGTTAGAACCCCGGTAAATTAAATTAGATATTTCATTCAGATCGTTCAATGTCTACAGGCTTGAATTACATGAGGGTCTCCAGGTCTAGCTTACTATTAAGATTGTACAGTTTATGAATTGTATCATATTAGGAAAGAAGTTACCAGCACTTCGTGTACACACGTTTGATAGTTTAACCTCTAGGATGAGTATTGGTTACAGATTTAGGTGAGTTAGACCCTTCTTGTTCTCTTTCCTTGATTGTGAATCTTTCCTATGAATTCTAAGGTGTTTTACTGATATTTGAAGATATGTATTTATCGACTTGATGCAGAAACCAACTTCGCATGAAGTATACTAACTAGGAAACTATTTTTCTAAATTCTAGCTACAGATAAGGAAAACCTAGATTGACTCCATAGAGTTCAAGAGGTCTTTCTCAGGAACTTAAGCAAAGTAATCTCCTACTTAGTTACTTAACCACCCTCCTAACTTTTGCTAAATGTGTTAAACATTTCACTTAACAGCAAGTAATATTTGTGAAAGAAATTTTGTTGAAAGGTGTAAAGAGCAACAGTGTTTTGTGCTGTAAAGCCACAGTTGCTTATGTGATATGGGATGTTATTAGTACGTTTTCAATAAGGGTGTGTATCAGTATTTAATGTGGACACCTGTAGTTTTTATTAATTCTAATGTATTTTAAAGAATTCGTACATATACCTAGTCAACATTAGTACATCAAAATAAATGAAAATTCCATATAAAATAAATCAACACTGAGAGTACACAAGAACGGCAGAAGCCATGGTTGATGGCTTTTAGAAGCTCCAGTCTCATAGTACTCCATTTAGTACAGAGTATCAGTTATGTTGTTCCCTTCTCTTAGTTTAGGACATTCATTGGCTGCGGTCCCAGTTACATGATCGAACATCAGGCAGTCACTACACTAACAACTAGAATGATAGCAGAATGGCTTGATGAAAGTCATCAAACTGCCAAGACTAGAGGGATTGGAAGGATTGCAAGTCTAATTTCTTATTTTCCTGCTAGGAAATGTACAACTACAGCCAAAAAGCTAAAATAAACAAAATCCTCTAATAGAATAACCTGTAAGTATTTCAACTATACATGTAAGAACATCATACTCTAACAGAAGGTTTTAGAATTCATGGAACTATCATCTGTACAAAAACTTGTTAAATATACACTTGATATACATGGGTTGTATACCATGTATATCACAGTTTCACAAGGAAATAAACCAAGTGTGAAACCGTGGTATACACAGTATACTACCTAAGTATATCACGGTTTTGGTCATCAATTATTGTGTAAATATTGTATTAAAATTAGGCTTGCACACTTACCATATGTATAGGATTCTTGTACAACTAGAATAAGGTTTTGGGAATAGAATAGGAATAGGATTTTCCTATTATGGAAAATTGTAAATTGTATATATATTCTTTCATTAATGAAAATAATCAAGAGATTATTTCTTTCATAGTATCAGAAGTCTAGGTCTCAAATTCCTCTTTCAAAATTCCATCGACTTTGTCTCGAAATCCGAGCCTCTTCTCGGTTTTTGTGTCTAACGGTGTCCTCTCTCTTCCCAAAAATTTCTTCCAAATCCCTACATCACGTCTTGCGTTGCTATTATGGCTAAGAACACGTTTCACCCTGCCCTTACAGTTTCTAACATCAAGAATCACATCCATATCATTCTTGAAATAGAAAACGTCCAATACACGACGTGGGCCGAACTGTTCAAAGTTCACACACGCTCGCATCAAGTCCTCCATCACATTATCCCCGTGGCTCCTATAGATACGGAGGTGCCAAAACCCGAGGATGATCCTAAGTTATTGACGACACTTGATGCTACCGTTCTTCAGTGGATTTACTCCACTATATAGACCAACCTGTTGCAAACGATTATTGAACCAGACGCTAAGGCGATAGATGCTTGGAATAGAGTGCGTGACAATATTCCAAGATAATCAAAATTCTCGTGTTGTTATCCTTGAGCAGGAATTCTCCCACGTCAATATGAAAGATTTCCCAATGTTTCAGCATACTGCAAAAGGTTGAAAGAATTGGCGGACCAACTCCGCAACATTGGTGCACCCATTATCAACGATCGTCTTGTTCTTCAGATGGTTGCAAGCCTCTCTAAGGCCTATAGTGGCGTCAGTACGCTTCTTCGTCAGAGCAATCCTCTTCCGCAGTTTTATCAGGCCTGTTCCATGCTCACGCTCGAAAAAGCAGGCTTGGCTAAGAAAGCGGCCACTGGGGCCCTTCCGCAGTCATGGTGGCCGAGTCCAATTTTTCTCCATCCGTCTCCAACAATTCCGGCCAAAACCGCAATAACGGTGGCAGCAAAAGGGGTCACAATCGCAAAAATAATGGCAAACCGTGGCGGAAACCGAGGGAATAACGGGGGTGGCAATGTGCCTCGGGGCAGTGGGCCGCAAGCCACCTGGCCCATGGCTGTGGAACTGGGCAAGTGGGCCTGGCCACACAACCCCTATTTCCCGTCGTCGGCCCAACCACCTTATTAGGCCCAGTTTTCGTATCCAGCTTCCCGGCCCAATTCTGTCCAGAATCAGTGGTACCGCGTGCAGGTTCTGGGCCGGGGCAGCAGGCTAGTGTGCTTGGGCCTCGGCCTCCGCAAGCCCATCATGCAGTGGGCCCCACACCTACCGACATTGAAGCCGTGATACACACTTGGATTAAATCCCTTGGACCCGAATTGGTACATGGACACCGGAGCCACTACTCACATGACGTCCGACCAAGGTACTCTCTCGTCTTATTCCAATTTGAGCAACACTCGTGGCATAATTGTTGGTAGTGGAAATTCAATTCCAATTCGTGGTTACGGTCATAAAACTTTGTCTCCCCCATCCACTTCTTGTCTTGAAAAATACCCTTCATGCTCCTAAATTAATTAAAAATTTGATGTATGTCTGTAAATTCACCACTGATAATTTAGTTTCTGTTGTTTTTTATCCTTTTGGGTTTTCTGTGAAAGATTTCAAGACGGAGATTCCTCTCATGAGATGTGATAGTAGGGGAGATCTTTATCCTATCACGCCCACATCCGGTTTCTCGAGTCAAGCCTTGCCATCTACTTTTGCAGTTCTTGCTCCTTCCTTGTGGCATGCACGTCTAGGTCATCCGGGGTCGTCAATTTTGTCTTCCTTAGATAAAAATAATTTTATTTCTTGTAAGGGTACGCGTAGTACTCTATTTGTCAATCTTGTTCTTTAGGAAAAATTGTTAGATTGTCGTTTGTAGACTCTCATTCTCGTACTTTCCTACCATTTGATATTATTCATAGTGATTTATGGACATCTCCTATTAACATTTCTTTGGGTCATCGTTATTATGTTCTTTTTTTGGATGATTCTTCTAATTTTTATGGACTTTTCCGTTAGCGAAAAAATCTCACATTTTTTCCACTTTTTTAAAATTTAGAGCTTTCATCCGTACCCAATTCGAACGGAAAATTAAGAATATTCAATGTGATAATGGAAAAGAATATGATAATGGGTTGTTTCGTGATTTTTGTGGTAATAATGGTATCAAATTTTGTTTCTCTTGTCCATATACGTTCTCTCAAAATGAGAAAGCCGAACGCAAAATTCGTACCATTAATAATATTGTCCGAACTTTATTGGTCCATTCTTCCGCACCTCCTTCCTTTTGACATCATGCTCTACAAATGACTACTTATCTCCTTAACATTCTTTCTACCAAAAGTTTGGCATATTCTTCCCCCCTTCAAATTTTATATAATAAGACTCATCCGTATTCACATCTTAGTGTCTTTGGGTGCTTATGTTATCCCGTAATTCCGTCCACCACAATTAACAAACTTCAGGTTCGGTTTACCCCTTGTGTGTTTTTGGGTTATCCATCTAATCACCGTGACTACAAATATTTTGATTTATCCTCTAATAAAATCATCATTAGTCGTCATGTTTTTTATGAAACCCAATTTTTATTTGCTAACGTGCGTAGTCCCGAGCCTAGTTCGTATAATTTTTTGGATGATGCCGTCTCTCCATATATTATTCACCATTTTTTGGACTTGTCCCGTACCCAAAATCCACCAACGGGCCCACTGCCCGCTGGACCTACTGTTCCGCCGAACCCTACTGTTTCCAGTCCAGTGAGTGGGCCAGTTCGGCCCCAGTTTTGATAATTGGGCCAGTTGCGCATCCCAATTCCGAAACTGGTCCAGTCTTGGGTTCTGCCATCAATTCCAGTTACCGTGTTGGGCCAGCAGGCCCACTGCCTGTTGGCCAGTCCGTCACATGTCCCGATATTTCCCAAAATCCATCCAATTCTCCCCCGAGTCTCAGACCGATCACTCGTAGTCAACGGGGTATATTTAAACCAAAAAGATATTTTAATTTAAATTCTAATATTCTTAAATCCTCTCTACCCCGTAACCCAGTGTCCACATTAAATAACCCAAATTGAAAATTGGCTATGAACGACGACTATGATGCTCTTATTGCGAATAAGACGTGGGAGTTGGTACCCCGTCCTTCTGGTGTTAATAGTATTCGGTCTGTGGATTTTTACTCATAAGGATAATTCTGACGGTTCTTTTGCGATGCATAAGGCTTATCTTGTAGGTGATGGTAAAACTCAGTAGGTTGGCGTGAATTGTGGTGAGACGTTTAATCCGGTGGTCAAACCGGCCACCATTTGCATTGTTCTCAGTCTGGCTCTTTCCAATGCATGGCCCATTCATCAGTTAGATGTGAAGAATGCTTTCTTACATGGTGATCTGAATGAGACTGTTTATATGTATCAGCCCTTGGGTTTCGAGTCCTCAAATATCCTCATCATGTCTGTTTGCTGAAAAAGTCCTTGTATGAGCTTAAGCAGGCCCCACGGGCTTAGTATAATAGATTTGCAGATTATGTTTCGTCTATTGGGTTTTCGCACAACAGGTCTGATAATTCATTGTTCATATATCGTCGTGGTTCTTCCCTGGCTTATATTTTGTTATATGTGGATGATATTATCTTAACTGCCTCTACTGATGCTTTGCGCAAGTGTATCATGACCATGCTCAGTTCTAAGTTTGCTATGAAAGACTTAGGGCCCTTGAGTTACTTTTTGGGGATTGTTGTTTCTCGTCATGCAGGTGGGCTGTTCTTATCCCAACAAAAGTATGCATCTGAGATTATTAAGCGTGCTGGCATGTCCTCATGCAAGTCTACTTCCACTCCCGTCGATACTAAGCCCAAGCTCGGTGATGCGACTGGCTCACCTTACGAGGATCCGACCCGCTATCGCAATCTTGCAGGGGCTCTTCAGTATCTTACCATCACGAGACCAGATATTACGTATGCCGTCCAACATGTGTGTTTGTTTATGCATGATCCCAGGGTTGAGCACATGAATGCGCTCAAACGCATCATTCGGTACATCCAGTAACTTACCTTCACGAGACCAGCTATTACGTATATCGTCCAACAAGTGTGTTTGTTTA
Source organism: Anisodus tanguticus (assembly GCA_034509755.1). Lineage (NCBI taxonomy): Eukaryota > Viridiplantae > Streptophyta > Magnoliopsida > Solanales > Solanaceae > Anisodus > Anisodus tanguticus. Next base: position 7,398,839 of record CM067553.1, on the reverse strand, counting down.
TGCATGATCCCAGGGTTGAGCACATGAATGCGCTCAAACGCATCATTCGGTACATCTAGGGGACACTTGACTATGGCTTACATTTATATCATTCGTCGACGTCTACACTTGTCTCGTATACAGATGCTGATTGGGGTGGCTGTCCAGACACCACACGTTCTACGTCTGGCTATTGTATGTTTCTTGGTAATAACTTGGTCTCATAGTCTGCAAAGCGTCAGTCTACATTGTCTCATTCTAGTGCAGAGGCCGAGTATCGTGGGGTAGCCAATATGGTATCGGAATCATGTTGGTTACGTAATCTTCTTTTAGAGCTCCATTGTCCTATTCAGAAAGTTACCTTGGTTTATTACGATAATGTTAGTGCTATCTACCTTTCTGGTAATCTAGTTCAACACCAGCGCACTAAACACATCGAGATGGATATTTACTTTGTTCGCGAAAAGGTAGCTCGTGGACAAGTACAAGTCTGTCATGTCCCTTCCACGTATCAAATTGCAGACATCTTTACCAAAGGTCTTCCGTCGGTACTCTTTTAAGATTTTAGGGAGTCTTAGCGTACGAAGACCGCCCGCTATGACTGCGGGGGTGTGTTAAATATACACGTGATATACATGGGTTAGTATACCATGTATATCACGGTTTCACAAGGAAATAAATCAAGTGTGAAATCGTGGTATACACGGTATACTACCCATGTATATCACAGTTTTGGTCATCAATTATGGTGTAAATATTGTATTAAAATTAGGCTTGTACACTTACCATATGTATATGATTCTTGTACAACTAGAATAGGGTTTTGAGAGTAGAATAGGAATAGGATTTTCCTATTATGGAAAATTGTAAATTGTATATATACTCTTTCATTAATGAAAATAATCAAGGGATTATTTCTTTCCAACAATGTTAATCTTCCCATCTCTATGTGAGACACGGATAATCTAAACACTTCCAAAACTCTTGCAGCTCCAGGAGTGCTTATAAGAACTATCTCATGTGTATACTAAAAGCCTCTATTCAAGATATCGTCTTTCTTTCCTCCAAAAATGAATAGTTAGAAGAATCACGACTGGCAATATCACCGCATTACTTGATTATGATTCTCCAATTTCAACGTATTTTGAACCCATTATGAAGAGAGATGGACAGGGCTTTTTCCTATAACCAACAAGGTGTCAAGAACATTTTAATAGATATGCAAATAAATAATAATTGTTGCATAATAGTCATTTAGCAATTTGAACCTGGATTAATTTCTAGGTCTTCAAGCCTGCAGTTGTTATGATTTGGGGGCATAGGACCACCCAGCGTGTGGGAATTGGATTTGAACCGAGTATAAGCTGTTGTGAGTTTTTGATGGATCTCTTTCATTTTTTTCATTTTGCTCATCCTGCCGGTCCATTTCAATAAGGATCTGTGGAAATGAACACATGGCATAAGAGGCATTTAATGGAAAATATTCTTAACTGAATGTAGCAATTAAAACATACCTGAGCAGGGACGTGCCTGAATAATGGTTGAAACCTTTGCCTGCAATACTCATTGAAAAGGAGTGTCAAGATTATCAGCAGAATTACGAAGCTTGACGCCACTGTAGACTTTTTTAGTCTAAAGACTGCCATGGCTATAATTTGCATCAGTACCATTGAGAAAATTGTTGCATTGTGCACAATAGGCCAATAAGTTCCCCCAGTTTGATATTTTGTTACATATACATTGAGGATCTGAAAGTTTTAGTGAATTGTTGTTACAAACACAGGCTACAAGTGTGGATGCAGACATAGATATTCAGGTTATAATACTAAACATAGCGGTACAACAAGATTAATCAAAAACCTTTCTTGAAATGTCCTCCCACTTAGATGACTTCCCGTAATTTTTCGAACCTTTCAAGATAACGTTCACTTTCTTTAGTAGAAGAGTCCTATTACACATATTTTTTCTAAATCTATGATTCCTAACTGTCAGGCCAACAGATCCTTGGTTATGACTATCACATTAACCTTGGTAAGTAGGATCTTTTTGTCACCTTAAAAACCACAAATGTGAACTTCCTTACAGTACATGCATCATCTTGTTGCTTTTAGAACTAAAAGCCTTTTCTTTTCATGCACAATGTCGTTAGGGAATTCCGAGTACATTGGGGGTTCTCATAGAACTAGATCTAATAAGTAATAATCCAAGATAATCAACAAGCTTCTTGCTGCTACGTAATCTATTCATGACATTTTTCGCCTGTTTATTTCAAGTAGATTAAGATAAGGTTTCATAACAATCTTTGAAATACTGAAAGGCAAAAGCAAAACTACCATGCTACTAAATGCTCAGAGGTGATATTACTTTATTACCAAATTTGACTGTGTGGATATTACTTTCATATTTATAAGGTCTCGTGATTTTATTTTGTTTTGAGTTTCGATCCTACTGTACATAACTGTTGTGCAACCATAAAAACTTTAGACAAATTTATTCAATTCAGCCACAAAAGCACAACTGAAACGCAGCTAACATCTCCAGAGGTATCATTTTTCATCAATTTCACACTAATGAAATATGAGAAATGCAAGCAATTTAGAGGCGAGAAGCAAGAAGTTCATTGACTTTCAAAATATTAAGGCAAGAACAGGTATCTTGAATAATCTGCCCTTACAAAATCCAGACAAGGCTTGATTTTCCTTTTTTCTTATTGTTGGCTCAAGCAATTACTGGATGTTTTTTACGATCCTTAACCTATACGTTTCATCTGTTAAATAAAACAAAACTGGACACATAAAGAAGATTAAGAATAGATGGAATAATTCAGAAGGGGATGTTTACCTGATTACGGTATACGAGGTATGCAAGGGAAAAATAAACCAGCAAGAATGGCAGTATCAAAGGAGACAATGTGGATTACACAAAGCCAAAAATTCCAAATAGAAGGATCCTCGGAACTTTTGTGTGGTATGGAAAAATCAATGTGCTGTATGTAGTGACATCCTTGTTTCTGAGAATAAATCTATAGAATAAATTGCAGAGTAAACCAAATGGTTGCATGAGTTCACATGATAGACTTGCCCAGCCTGATGCCAAAACATAAGTCATAAAAAAGGTGGCCTGCGAAAGAGGTGAAGGTTAAGGGATCAAAACAGGGCAGTTCATTGTGTAGAGAAAGTACTCAATAAGGAAATTTTTAAACAAAAGGGATAAAGAGAACGCAGATGTAGTTTTCCAAAGTCTCCCATTTCCTAATTGGACAGCTTAGAGGCAGTGATGATCGCTGCAGTTTTTGTTTTAATTCCTTTTACATTCTCATCACAAGTTGGCTAGGGCAAGTTTCTGCCCTTTATCATATCTAATGATGTAGGAAAGGGGACAGGTACTTTCTACGAAGGACTAGTACGATTCCTTCTTTTTCCTTCTCACCCTATTAATCTTGAATAAAATGTGGTGCAACTGACAAGTGAGTTTCTGCTACCACATAAATGAATAATAACTACACTAAGAAGATTAGCTCTCTAGCATCTATCAACCCAATAAAAGGCTAAAAATAAACCTACTATTACCATTGTTGTTTTCTCTATGGAAGCATTAACAGAAACATGATGAATTCCTAAAATCAAATATTTTTCGGTTTAATATTTGAGGATTGGAAAAAATAGTTAGGATAAAGGGAAAGCAGGTAAACACACATATACACATAGAGGAGGCAGGTTACCGTTGATGGTACTGCAGTTGCAAGTAGGTAATTTACATCCTTGAAAATCTTACTGAACCTCTCAATCACAGACCCCGAGAGGATGTTACCAAAGAAAATATTCCAGATGAAGAAGCACAAAACTTTTATGCTTGCACTCCTCTTCCTGCCACTACGAGAGATAGAGCCTTCCAAGGTAGAAAATAGCAACATTATTGGAGGAACCATGTACATAAATATTATTAGCACGGCGCTTGGTAGATATCCCGTAGCCAGCTGACTCATTGCTTTCCTGCAAGAAAGAAAGGGATAAAAGATAGCCATATTGCCCATGGATATAGCTCAGACTTCATACATTGGTAGGAATATTATCTATCTCTAGGCTGACGGGTTAAGTTTAATACAGAGAATGAAAGAGAAGCATTGAAGTAAAATGCAGAATGGAAACAGTGCAAGGAGATGTGTGAGGTGCTAATTTGTGAGGGGGTCGTGGAGGCAAGATTTGGGTAGCATAGATAACCGAAAATCTAAAGGTGATCATACGAAGGGATCCGACGGAATAGAATTTTGGTAGGGGTTTTATTTTGAAAGGTACATGTAGGAAATATATTAAGAAGTATTCTACCATTTTTAACGCGTATACCCAAAAGAGAGGGGGAAGAGAGGCATGAAAGAGCATTGTACGGATCATATTATTAATGGTGCGGAGTATTCTTTCGGCTTTACCATTTCGAGGTGAGGTATGGGGGCACGAGAATCGAAACACCATGCCATTATCCACACAAAATTTATGAAAGGGGAGTTATTAAACTCACGACCATTGTCACATTGAAACGATTTTATGGCCTTTTCAAACTGTGTTTTAACATATATTCGAAATTTAAGAAACGTGGAGTAAACTTGAGACTTATATTTGAGCGGATAGACTCAAAGAAAGTGAGAGAAGTTATCTAATAATACCAAATAGTTTTATTACCCAGTTTGCTAGTAATGAGAGATGTGTATAAATCCGCATGAATGATGTCAAAAGGATAAAAAGTAACACTTAAAGATGATGTAAACGGAAGTCTAACATGCTTTCCTAGAGGACAAGAATAGCAATTTTGGGCAAATTTCTCTTTATTATATTGAATTAAATTTTAACTTCTAAAAAAATTAAAAACTGATCCAAGTCTACTGTGCCAAGTTGATGGAGAGATTGCAGCTAGGGAGGTAGTGGATTGACACTTGCGGCAAAATTGGATGAGAAAAGATATAGGTCCCCCACACTATTACATCTCGTAAGAGTTGTCCCCGTACGTAGGTCTTTCACAGAAAAATCAAAAGGATCAAATTCAATAGATACAGAATTGTCACTAAAAATCTTCCTAACAGATATTATGTTTTTTAATGATGTTAAGAGCATATAGGACATTTTTAGAGTAAATGGTGGGTGAGGTAGTTGTGTTTGAGTGGTGTCGTAGCCTTGAATTGGAATGTGATTGTCATTGCCGACCAAAATAAATTGAGGATTGTTTCAATTAAATAGGTGAGAGAGATTATCAAAGTCGCGAGTGAGGTGGGATGTGGCACATGTATTCATATACCATGTGTCGTCGGGCTGCTGGAGATTCATAGTGATGTAAGTCTGACTCAGTTCGGCAGGGGTATTGGAACAATAGGCCTGTTGTTGGGCCGTGAAGAAGTGGCATGGTGCTGGTGGCATGGGTACCGTGGGCCTGGAGGTAGGCCCAGAATGCTGGGCTGCAACAAGGAATACCGTGTCATGTTCATGGATGGTAGGTTATATAGAAAGATGAGGTTGTTGAAGAACCCTAAAAGCGAGTGATATGCTTTTCAGGACGGCAAAAAGTTGTTGGAATCCGTTAATTTGAGAGAAAAATGTGCTATTGCAGGAGAGAGAAAGATGATTGTGGCACTAGTATCCGAGATAGGTTCAGTGCTTTCTGATGATACATGAGAAATTGTTATCGACAAGGTGTCTGATAAGAGATATGAAGCTAAGCTGCCGCGCCCAATATGCAACTAATGAACCCTTACTAGTTACTTTTGATGGACAATACCTAGTGTGGCTGCTGAATCTGAAGAACCCACAAGGAAGGAGGAAATTGAAGCTGCTTTGCAATATGAAAGAGCAAAAAGGAGCACCAATCAATAAAAATCCGAGAAAGGGAGCAAGTTGAAGGCTTAAGGATTGCCGTTCAACTTAAGCTAGCAAGTTGAAGGGGTAGGGTTTGGCTTCTGATACCACGTAGAATACCGTAATTCTCATTGGCCGGAGGCTTTTCATTAATGTAATATTTATAGGTGTTTACAATGTACAAACCTAATTGGAGAAAGATCTTTACTTTATATAATTACACTAGAATAATAATTACAGAATATATATTCTCTATCAGTTTTGAATATTTGAATTACAAAATTAAGTAGATAAATTCCAAGATTTATATATATGTCAAAGTGCCCTATATGTATGTCAATGTTTTATATTAATTGGTTTCATGGTCAAGGGTACGTTCGTAGCCTCGCGCCAACATTTGCACATCAAAATTAAATCCCCTCGAGAGAGATTAATTCATAATAAACATCTAGTCGTCTATACTTTAATAAATATTAAACTTGACATCTTACTTACAAGTATATGCATGCTTAATGCTTATTGGTGGACCTAGCTCTTATATTAACAGCCTTATATTCACGTGTTTAGTATTTATATCAATCAAATCAGATAAAGTTTATTATAATAAGTCATAATTAAAGTAAGATTACATTTGAACTATATTTAAGTGATAGAAATTTATAGATAATTAAAACATGTACCTTGCATTCATTTACTTTGTGCAGGATGCAAAACATTTATTCTATCAATGTCTCAATCTCAACAACTCTGTTTTTGTTTAATTTCTTTGTCCCATATTTTCTAGTGATCGCGAAATTAATGAAGCAACGAATTATAACATTTGAAAATGGACATAAAACATGAAAGCTACCAAGTGGGCAGACCATTTATCTGAAACATGAAAACATCAAATAACTCTACGAGAACAATAAATAAAAAAAAAACTCCACAGAACAATATATATATGTTCCCTAGCTATACTACAACTCTCAAATTATTACATCAAATATCAAACACTACAGCAATAATATATCTTTCGACGATCTGTTCTTGCATCACCTGATGATAACTTAACAACCCAATTCGCAATTGTTCTTCTCCTCCTTGAGCCAGCGGCCGCCACAGATGACGGCTGCTGCTGAAAATTCCTGCAGAATTCTCTGCCGGAATTGACAAAATTATTAATCCTATGCATCGCGAGGTCCAGAGTTTCTTTCGACGTATTCGCGAAACAAATTCTGAACCAACCGGGTTCACTGCAGTGACAGGAGGATCCAGGGGATACATTTAAACCAAGATCACTAATTATTTTCCTCCATAGTTCCATTTCTGCTTCGAACGTGTTCGATTTTAGCAAATGCCTCATGTCCACAAAACAAAATAAACCAGCGTTACTTTTCAAACACTCAATCCCCGAATTCGCTAGCCCTGAAGCGAGCATTTCCCTCCTATTTTTCAATTGCTTCTTGTTTTCTTTAATGTAACGTTTTATAAAAAAATTATCTCCGAGAATTTTAGACAAAAGATACTGAGTTTGCGACGAAATTAGTCCAAAACTTGGCATTTTTGTAGCAGCAGCTATGAGTGTTTCGTTGTTTGAATAAATCATCCCAATTCTGAAACCTGGAAGGCCTAGATCTTTCGATAGACTCGACACAATGTGAACTTGGTTCCACATTTTGGATTTTTCGAGTTTTCTATCGATTAATGCCTCCATATAAGCTTATGAATTTTGGTGAATCGAACACAGTCCCAGCGTATATTTCGTCGCTAACTATGTGAATTTTTTTTGGTCATGGCAAACGTGATTAGAATGTTTAGTTCATCGCGTGACATTGTTGTGCCTAGTGGATTTGAAGGATTTGTGATGACTACACCCTTGACTGTTAAATTATGTTTTTGGGCTTCTTCATATGCTTCTTCAAGGGCTAATTCAATTATTTTGAAGTTATTTGAATTGTAGCAGTGTATGGGTACAATTTCAGCCCCTGTTCTCCATTTAAGGTCTCTATCAAACCTGTCAAGATAAATAAAAATCAGAATAATGGTTTAGAATTTGTATGGAGTTGTTAATGAGTTAAGTTTTATGCACGACAGTAGAAATTTTTTTGTACACCATCTAGTCACTTAAAAGGTAATTTTATATAACTATTTATAGTAAGTATTATTTTGATCCATAATACAGATTATAGAATAAATGGTAAGAATTCACAACTACAAAAATAGAGGAATTAATTAGCAACGGACAAATGCTATAGTTAAAGAGCAAAATTCATCGCTAATCCTATTTATTAACAGATTATCAAAAAAATATTAGCTGTGAGCAATTTAACGACAGATTAACGGCGAAACTCGTAGCTAATTCCAATTTTTTTGTAGTAATTTGTTATAACACGTTAAGTTACATTGATGGTATAAAAATAGTTTAATTGTCAGTGCATATAACTTGAATTAATTTGTTGTTAATTTATTTGTAACTGATGGAACAGTACTAAGTAATGTGTTACCCTGGATAATGAGGAGTTGGAATAAGGAGAGCTTCTCCAGGTTCAGCTAAGCAAAATATGAGGGTTTCATTTGCTGAAGTTGACCCGGCTGTGAGTACTAACTTCTTGGGATCAAATTTTACTTTGTTTCTTCTGATCTCAGCCATGAATGCCACTAGTACCTGTAAATTAAAATGTAGCTTAATATCAGTTTTTTTCTCATCCATACATACTGGAAATTTATAAACCATGATTATATATAGTGTACTAATTAATCTGGAGCATGTGAAATGAAATTCCATCATACGTAAAATAGTAAGGACAAGATCCTGACATATGTTGGCTTGGACCCTCCAAGGAGTTGGTTATATCCATGTCGGACCATAAAAGTGTATAGCTTTTGGAGGATCTAACATGAACGCGGCGATATTTTGAAGAGTCCGAACAATATAAATTCTGACTCTAAAATTAAGGTCCCAGAAGCAAATATATAAAAAGTATATGCACAAAAAGGAATAGCATTACATTCTTGAAAGCCTGCAATCCATGATAATCTTGGAAAAGAGCTAAGTCTCTGAACATGGACCCTCCATTTTCTCTAAACCGAATTACATCTTGGTTCCTCGTAAGCCATGATTCAAGAAGATCGAAAGATAGCTGTTTGATTAATTAGAAGAATAAAAATATAAGATTAAGACATTCAAAAGTACTTAATTGTTTACAAAAGGAAATATAATTAGAAACAAAAAAGAAAGTTGTGCATGGTATTCCAGACATGAGGTACTGCCTAGTGTTTCAGTCGAACACTTTTTGGTTGGTATAATTAGTCAATGTCACATGAAGCAAAAGCCAAACTTTGAAAACAAGACATATAGTATTATCAAAAGTAGCATATTATTTATTACTACTTTTTTTCCTTTTAGACGAGGATCATACATAATTTGTCATAATACCAAACTATATATATCGATTATGCCATTTATAAACTTTTCAATCATCGATCAATTACTCTAGATTATCGTCTTTTTCTCAGAATATATCATCAATCATGCATTCGTAATAACACCGTCCTTTTTATGTGGGGAACAATTTTTTTTATTTTTATAAGAAGGAAAGAAAAATAAAAAGAGAAGTTGGGTTTACCATGTTGATAATTAACCTACTACAATAAGTAAATGTGATCTGATCGTGTAATAAAAATTTATACTGACAATATATAAAATTTAAGCTGAGCAAATATATACCTGATTCTCAGCTAGACCCATTTGAATAATACCAGAAGGATTTTGAATGGGATCATAAGGGTTCTTCTCATATTCTTGCCATCCTATGAAATAAGAAGAGTCTTGTCCGTGTGATTTGCACATAGCCATTTTTGACAACATTTTAAACATTTTATGGATGAGTAGAAGAAGGGATATATATATATTAAAGGAGAACAAGAATGGATATCCAGAGGGGGAAAGGAGAAGAAGAAGACAGCAGCTATTTTGAGTAGGTATATTGCAATGTCGAATGTATTTATAATAAGCCTAAGATCACAAAAGAAAAAAAATATCCCCATATATCGACAGTAGTCTTCCATGGTGGATGGATTTCATTATACTTTGACTAACGTGATCAATTCCTTTCTTGGAGTTTTTTCTTGGCTCCCAACAAAATTTCTACTATTTTCAGTTTCTATAAATATTTAGTGAATCAAATTTAGTTTCACCGCTCAACCGACTTTAATTTGTTACATTAAATGCTACTTCTTAGCTCGTTTTCTTATTTAAGTTTGAACTAATTCGTTCATGTTAGAGAAAACATAATTTTATTTACTTCATTACATCTTCAATGTACCCGCTGTATAGATTTCACTCGGTAGGTATGTTATTGTTGTTATTGTTGCATTACATCTTCAATGCACTCTATTTGATGTGGGTCTGCTTTTTCTTTTATGAGTCAAGTGTATGGACTTTTTGATAATGTCGACTGTGGGGCTCGTACTAGACACCCTATAAGATTCTTTTTCAAATCCGCTTCCATTGTGAATCAAGAAAAAATCGACTCGAATCGTTACGATAATTCCTCACTCAGGATGAACAGGGGTGATCTCGTAATTTTTAATATGTGAAGTTGTGTTGTTAAGTGCTCCATTTTAATTTTCTCATTGAGGCTAAACCTAAACAATGTACTCGAGATATAGTTGTCTATACCCATATTACGATAAAGTGCGGATTCTTGAGAAGTGAGGAGTCATGTTAGTTCCTTTATCTACTCAGAATTGATGTTGAATTGTGTGATCATCTCATCTAAAAACTTTTAGAAGAACACACTTTTATTTAATTATGTCTTCAACACTTTTAAATTGTTGATCACTTTTCATATGAAATAAGTGAAAGAAATAATCTCTTGATTATTTTCATTAATGAAAGAGTATATATACAATTTACAATTTCCATAATAGGAAAATCATATTCATATTCTACTCCTAAAACCTTATTCTACTTGTACAATAATTATATAATTATGGTAAGTGTACAATTCTAATTTAAATACAACAAAACATTTACCTAAATAAGACCACTAAACCGTGATATACACGGTATGTATACACCGTGTATATCACGGGTTTAACAGCTTGATTTTGAGCATTCGGCCCGTGATATACACGATGTATATTCCGTGTATATCACGGGTATTTATCACACCCTCGCAGTCATAGCGGGCGGTCTTCGTACGCTGAGAATGTCCCTAAAATCTTCAAAAATGACCGAGGGAAGACCCTTAGTAAGGATGTCTGCAATTTGATACCTGAAAGGGACATGGCAGACGCGTACTTGTCCACGAGCTACCTTTTTTGCGAACAAAGTGAATATCAATCTCGATGTGTTTAGTGTGCTGGTGTTGAACCGGATTACCAGAAAGGTAGATGGAACTAATATTATCACAATAAACCAAGGTAGCTTTCTGAATAAGACAATGAAGTTCTAAAAGAATATTACATAAACAACAGGATTCAAAGACCACATTGGCCATCCCTCGATACTCGGCCTCTGCACTAGAGCATGATAATGTAGAATGACGCTTCGTAGACCGTGAGACCAAGTTATTAACAAGAAACATACAATAGCCAGATGTGGAACGTCTGGTATCCGGATAACCACCCCAATCAACATCTGTATACGAGACAAGTGTAGACGTCGATGAAGGATATAAATGTAAGTCATAGTCAAGTGTTCCCTGGATGTATCGAATAATGCATTTGAGCGCATTCATGTGCTCAAACCTGGGATCATGCATAAACAAACACACATGTTGTACGGCATACATAATATCTGGTCTAGTGAAAGTAAGATACTGAAGAGCCCCTGCAAGACTGCGATAGTGGGTCGGATCCTCATATGGTGAGCCAGCCGCAACACCCAGCTTGGGTTTAGTATCAACCGGAGTGGAAGTAGACTTGCATGAGGACATACCAGCTCGCTCAATGATCTCAGCTGCATACTTCCATTGTGATAAGAATAACCCAATTGCATGACGAGTGACAACAATCCCCAAAGAGTAACTCAAGGACCCCAAGTCTTTCATAGCAAACTCAGAAGTGAGCATTGTCATGATAGACTGTCGCAAAGTATCAGAAGAGGCAGTCAAGATAATATCATCCACATATAATAGAATACAAGCCAGGAAAGTACCACGATGATATATGAACAATGAATTATCAGACATACTGTGTGAAAACCCAATAGATGAAACATAGTATACAAACCTCTTATACCAAGCCTGTGGGACCTGCTTAGCCCATACAAAGACTTCTTCAATAAAAAGACATGATGAGGATATTTGGGGTCTCGAAAACCTAAGGGTTGATGCATGTAAACGGTCTCCTTAAGATCACCATGTAAGAAAATATTCTTCACATCTAACTAATGGATGGGCCAAGCTTTCGAAAGAGCCAGACTAAGAACAGTGCGAATGGTAGCCGGTTTGACCACCAGACTAAACGTCTCACCACAATCCACGCCAGCCTGCTGAGTCTTACCATCACCTACAAGACGAGCCTTATGCCTCGCAAAAGAACCGTCAGAATTATCCTTATGAGTAAAAATCCATATAGACCGAATAATATTAACACTAGAAGGACGGGGTACCAACTCCCACGTCTTATTTGTAATAAGAGCATCATACTCATCGGTCATAGACAATTTCCAATTCGGGTCATTTAATGCGAATACCGGGTTACGGGGTAAAGGGGATTTAAGAATATTAGAATTAAAATTAAAATGTCTTTTTGGTTTAAAATACCCCGTTGGTTATGAGTGATCGGTCTGTGACTCGGGGGATAATTGGGTGGATTTTGGGAAATATCGGGACAGTGTGGATCGGCGGCGGGCGATGGGCATGCGGCCCAATCGGGGCGGGGCTGGGACACGGTAATGTAGTAGGAGCCAATTCGGCAGTGGGCTGGAAAATAGACCCACTGGACCGAGCCGACCCTGAGGACGTAAGTGATGGAGAGGGTAGTGGGCCTGCTGGCTGGATAGGGGCGGGTTGGTCCAACAACTGACGTAGAATATAAGGTGGACCCCGTCATCCAAAAATTCATACGAGTCAGGAACGGTAGAACATACTTTGGTAAACGAAAATTGGGTTTCATCAAATATAACGTGACGACTGATTATGTTTTTATTAGAGGATAACTCAAAACACTTGTAACCACGATGATTTGACGGATAACCCAAAAATACACAAGTGGTAGAACATGCTTGAAGTTTGTTTAACGTAGTGGACGGAAATAGTGGATAGCATAAACACCCAAAAACTTTAAGATGGGAATATGAAGAGATTTTATTATAGAGAATTTTGAGTGGAGATTCAAAAGCCAATCTTTTGTTAGGAAGTATGTTAAGTAGATAAGTAGCCATTTGTAGTGCATGATGCCAAAAAGGCGGAGGGGCGGAAGCATGGGTTAATAAGGTAAGGACAATATTATTAATCGTACGAATTTTTCATTCGGCTTTCCCATTTTGTGAAGACGTATATGGACAAGAAAAATGAAAAACTATGCCATTAGCCGCACAAAATTCTCGAAACACCCCATTATCGTATTCTTTTCCATTATCACATTGAATATTTTTGATACCACGTTCGAAGTGGGTATGATGAACGCCCTAAAATTGATGAAAGTGGAAAATACTTGAGATTTTTTCTCTAACGGAAAAGTCCATAAAAAAATATAGAATAATCATCCAAAAATAGAACATAATAACGATGACCCACAAAACTTAAAACTAACGATGACCCATAAAACTTAAAACTAGAGATGTCCATAAATCGTTATGAATAATATCAAAAGGCATCAAAGTGCGAGAAGTAGAGGCTACAAAAGGCAATCTAACATGTTTTCCTAACGGACAAGAGGGACAAATTGGAGTACCACTCGTACCCTTAGAATGAATAAAATTGTTTTTATTTAAAGAAGACTTAATGGACGACCCTGGATGACCCAAACGTGCATGCCACAAGGAAGGAGCAAGAGCATCAAAAGTGGAGGGCATGGCCGGACTGACGGAATTGACGGTGGTGATTGGATAAAGATCGCCCTACTGTTGCATCTCATAAGAGGTATCCCCATTTTGAAGTCCTTCAGAGAAAATCCAAAAGGATCAAAATTAACAGAAATCCAATTATCAACTGTCAATTTGCTAACAGACACTAAATTTTTAATTAAGTGAGGGGCATGAAAGGTATCTTTTAAGACAAGAGGCGGATGAGGAGGGGACAAAGTTGCACTACCGTGACCATGAATTGGAATAATATGACCATTACCAACAATAATACCACGATTGTTGCTCAAATTGTAATAAGACGAGAGAGTACCTGAGTCGGATGTCATGTGAGAAGTGGCTCCGATGTCCATGTAACAATTTGCATCTGGGGGGTTCAATCCAAGTGTGTGCACCACGACTTCAATAGCCATTGAAGTGGGACCCGCAACATGATGGGCCTGGGCCGACCGAGGCCCAAGCACACCTGCTTGCTGCCCCGGTCCAGAATGTGGTCTCGGACGGTACTGCTGGCTCAAAAAATTGGGCATGTTTGTGTGTGAAAAGTGGGCCCAATTTCCCGGATAGGCCAAAGGGGGGCAATAGGGGCCATTGGGCCAAAGACCACTGGCCCAGTTCCAGGGCCACGAACCCCAGGGCTGCGACCAGTTTTTTCGAGGCCCACCCCCATTATTTCCACCTCAGTTTATGCCATAATTTTTCTGATTATTTTTCCGAATTTTACTATTTTTGCCTCCACCGTTGTTGCGATTTTGGCCTAAAGTCTTGGAGAATTAGTGAGTGGCGTCGGATGTGGTCATCATGACGACAGGCGTGGTGCCAGTAGCCGCCTTTTTGGCTAAGCCAGCTTCTTCCAACGTAAGCATGGACCAGGCCTGGTAGAACTGCAGGAGAGGATCACTTTGACGAAGGAGGGTTTCAACGCCACTATAGGCTTCGGATAGGCCAGCAACCATCTGGAGAACGAGACGATTATGTCTAATGAGCGCACCAACATTGCAGAGTTGGTCCGCTAACTCTTTCAGCCTTTTGCAATAGGCTGAGACGTTCGGAAAATCCTCCATGTTAACATGAGAAAAATCCTGCTCAAGGGTAACAGCACGAGAATTTTTGTTATCTTGGAATATGTCACGCAACCTATTCCAAGTTTCCAATGCGGTAGCATCGGTTTCAAGAATTATTTGCAAGAGGTCCGTAGAGATAGTGGAATAAATCCACTGCAGAACGGTAGCATCAAGAGTAGTCCATAATATCGGGTCAACTTTTGGGGCGGGCTCCTGGCCTGCGGTTGAGGGAATGATATGATGAAGAACTTGATGCGAGCGTGCATGAATCTTGAAAAGCTCAGCCCACGTCGCATATTGGACGTTTTCCATCTCAAGAACAATAGGGACGTGGTTCCTGATGTTGGAAACTGTAAGGGCAGGATGAAACGTGTTCTTTGACGTAGACATAACGAAAGAACAATCAGTGGATTAGGGAAGTAGAAGAGGAAGAAATATGGATCGGATCCCGAGAAGAGGTCTCGGATATCAGGCCGAGAGAGAGAGGCAGCGGAAAAGTGTATGAGTTTGAGAAACTTGGACTTTTGATACCATAAAAGAAATAATCATTTTATTAGTTTCATTAGTGAAAGAGTATATATACAATTTACAATTTTCATAATAGGAAAATCATATTCCTATTCTACTCCTAAAACCTTATTCTACTTGTACAATAATTATACAACTATGGTAAGCGTAAACTTCTAATTTAACTACAACAAAACATTTACCTAAATAAGACCATTAAACCGTGATATACACGGTATGTATACACCGTGTATATCACGGGTTTAATAGCTTGATTTTGAGCATTCGGCCCGTGATATACAGGTATTTATATATATATATATATATATATATATATATGAATTGAACAATTCAACGTAATGCGACTCATTCTCTTGTATTTGAAATACATATTTCAAATGATGTTATAATACATAATTAGCGTGAGATATATGCTATTTTAATTACAAACGACTGGTCTAAATTACTATCTTCGATCAATATCACCTCATATATATTATACGAATGTCAATTTGAAAACCTAAGATATAAACAACAATAACAATAATAATTAACGTAGTGAAATCCCACAAAGTGAATCTGAAGAGGATAGAGTGTACGTAGACTTTACCCCTATCTTATGAAATAAAGAAGTTGTTTTCGGTAGACAAATATCAAAATATGATTAAAAAAAAAAGAACAGAAAATATTTGTTTAGAAATTATGAAATACATATTTCAAATGATGTTATAATACATAATTGGCGTGAGATATATGCTATTATTATTACAAACGAATGGTCTAAATTACTATCTTCGATCAATATCACCTCATATATATTATACGAATGTCAATTTGAAAACCAAGATATAAACAACAATAACAACAACAATAATTAACATAGTGAAATCTTACAAAGTGGATCTGAAGAGGGTAGAGTGTACGCAGTCCTTACCCCTACCTTGGGAGATAAAGAAGTTGTTTTCGATAGAAAAATATCAAAATATGATAAAAAAGAACAGAAAATATTTGTTTAGAAATTATAACACATCTTTTACGAAGACATTTTATTTTTCATGGAAAGCTATGAAAAAGGAGTTTTTTTTTGTCGGGGTCCTTTAGGGACCAAAAGCCCCACCATGTCTTCGTTCCCAAATAGTGCTCCCCGAAATAACGAATATATGTATCATGGTCCATGTGTTGTAACAATTATCAATTATGCATCTACTTTAAATTTGTACACTGAAATTCCTTTTGAAAATTTGATCAAATATGCTACTAATATCATGATTAAAGAAATAGATGAGACAAAGATTGAAAGTTAGACGGTTGGATTGGACATACAAAAGGAGCCCTTGTTCCATGAAAAGTAGAGAATCATGTAGAAATAAAATTCCCTTTAAAAGAAGGGGTTATTTTCATAAGTGGGGTAAGGGTAATGCTAGACTGAGAATATGGTCTTGGAATATTGAAACTCTAACGGAAAAGGTCATAGAGCTAGTTAAGATTCTTAATAAGAGGAAGATTAATATAGCATGTGTCCAGGAGACCAAATGGGTAGGACCTAAGGCTAAGGATGTAGACGGGTATAAGTTATGGTTCTCGGGTAGGTCGAAGTATAGAAATGTGGTAGGCATTTTGGTAGACAACGAGCTAAGGGGTCATGTGGTAGAGGTTAGGAGGGTCAATGACAGGATGATGACGATTACGTTGGTAGTTGGAGGGTGTACTATGAACATTATTAGTGCGTATGTGCCACATGAGGGCTTGAAAGAGGAGGAGAAGAGGCGTTTTTGGGAAGATTTGGACGAAGTGGTAGGAGGTATACCAACCACTGAGTAGTTATTTGTAGGAGGGGATTTCAATGGACATAATAGGGCACTTCCGGGGGGGTTATGATGACGTGCATGAAGGTTTTGGCCTCGGGGAGAGGAACGGGGGAGGCGTCTCACTATTGGAGTCTGTTAGAGCTTTTTGGGATGGTGATAGCCAATTCAAGGTTCCTGAAGAAAGAGGAGTATTTGGTGACTTTTCATAGTTCGTTGGCTAAGACTCAAATAGACTTTTTGCTCTTTAGGAAAGTTGACAAAAGTATGTGTAAATACTGTGAGGTTATTCCGAAGGAGGATCTTACAACCCGACATAAGCTTTTGGTGATGGATTTGGAGATCAAGATGGAGAAGAAGAAGGTTGTGGATGACAGGTTAAGAATCAAATGAGGGAGTTTGACCATGGCTAGTGCAAATGAGATGGAGGAGAGGTTGATGGGCAAGGAGGCTTGGGGGAGTAGTGATGATGCGACCGGAATGTGGGACAAGACGGCCAGTTGCATTCGGGAGGTTGCTAGAGAAGTATTAGGGGTCTCGCAGGGTAGCCGTGGTGGGCATCGAGGGGACTGGTGGTGGAATGGTAAAGTTCAAGAGAATGTGGAAGCAAAAAAAGCGGCGTATACGAAATTGGTAGAAAGCAATGATGAGGTGGAGAAGTGGACGAATATGGAATTATATAAGATGGCGCGGAAAGAAGCAAAACTAGCGGTTATGGCGGAGAAAACGATGTCTTTTGAACGTCTATATGTGGAATTAGAGAAAACAAATGGGGATAAAAAGTTGTACAGACTAACCAAGGCGATGGAGAGGAGGGCCCGGGACTTGGGTCACGTGAGGTGCATCAAGGATGAGGACGGCAAAGTGCTGGTGGAGGACGCGCATATTAGACGGAGGTGACAGTCTTACTTCCATTAACTCTTGAACGAAAAAGAAGATAGAGACATTATGCTGGGAGATCCGGAGCACTCTGTTAGGTACCAAATTTTTGGGTATTGTGAAAACATTAAGATTGAGGAGGTTCAGGGTGTTGTGTGCAGGATGCGCAGGGGATGAGCGACCGGGCCTGATGAGATCCCAGTTAAATTTTGGAAAAGCGCAGGCAGGACATGTTTGGAGTGGCTGACAGAGTTGTTTAACGTCATTTTTAAGACATCGAGGATGCTCGAATAATGGAGGTGGAGTACAATGATTCCTTTGTACAAGAACAAAAGTGATATCCAGAGTTGCAACAACTATAGAGGTATCAAGCTGCTAAGCTATGAAAGTTTGGGAAAGAGTCGTGGAGATGAGAGTGAGAAGAGAAGTGTCTATCTCTGAAAACCTGTTTGGATTCATGCCGGGGCAGTCGACTACAAAAGCCATCCATCTTATTAGAAAGTTGGTGGAGCAGTATAGGGAGAGGGAGAGAGACTTACATATGGTTTCCATCGACCTCGAGAAGGCATACGACAAAGTCCCTAAGGAGGATCTATGAAGATGTTTCGAGGTTAGATGTGTACATGTGGCATACACTAGGGAAATCAAGGATATGTATGATGGATCCAAGACCAGGGTACGGACAGTAGGAGGAGACTCGGAGCACTTCCAAGTGATGATGAGGCTGCACCAGGGATCATCTCTTAGCCCATTCCTATTTGCCTTGGTGATGAATGGACTGACGCGATAAATCTAAGGGGAGGTGTCATGGTGTATGTTATTCATAGATGACATATTCCTGTTTGATGAGACTCGCATCGGAGTGAACACTAAGCTGGAGGTTTGGAGACAAACTCTAGAGTCTAAAGGGTTCAGGCTAAGTAGGACCAAGACATAATACTTGGAGTGAAAGTTCAGTGATGGGACCGACTTTGAGATAGGCGTGGAGGTGAGTCTTAGTACCTAGGTCATTCCAAAGAAAGGAAGCTTCAAGTACCTCAGGTTTATTATCCAAGGGAATTGAGAGATTGATGACGATGTCATACATTGTATTGGGTTAGGGTGGATGAAATTAAGGCTCGCATCTGGAGTATTGTGCGATAAAAAAGTGCCACCAAAACTTAAAGGAAAGTTTTATAGGGTGGTGGTTAGACCGACCATGTTGTATGGGGTAGAGTGTTGGCCGGTCAAGACTTCACACACCCAAAAGATGAAAGTTGCGAAAATGAAGATGCTAAGATGGATGTGTAGGTATACAAGGAGGGATAGAATTACAAATGATGATATCATGGATAGAGTGTGAGTGGCCTCGGTGGAGGATAAGATGCGAGAAGCTAGGTTGAGATGGTTCGGGCACGTGCAGAGGAGAGACAAAAATGCCCGAGTGCGGAGGTGTGAAATGTTGGCTATGGACATGTACATGAGGGGTAGAGGTAGGCCGAAGAAGTATTGGGGAGAGGTGATTAGACGGGATATGGCGCATGTGCAACTCACTGTGGACATGATCTTAGATAAGGGGTAATGGAGGACACATATTAGGGTAGAAGGATAGTAGATAGTCCAACGTAGTCCTACCTACGCTTACGAACTGGTAGTTGTAGTATTATTATTGTTGGCTCGCTTAGCCTATCATATTGCCTTATAGTCCCTTGTCGTTTGATTTATGCTGCTATGTGTATTTTGTTTGTCTTATTTACTTGCATTAGCTATTGCTTCTGTTTGCTTCTTTCTTTTTCAGAATTCGTTGTCATGACTTACGCACTTTGTGTGTCTTACTTTGCTTGGGCTTGTGCTTTGTCTTGAGCCGAGGGTCTCTCGGAAACTGCCGCTCTACCAAGGTAGAGATAAGGTTTGTGTACGCTCTACCCTCCCCAGACCCCACAGTGTAGGATTCCACTGGGTATGTTGTTGTTGTTGTTGTTTCCTATATTAAATGTTTTTTGTCAAAAATATTTCAAACAAAATACTTTTGGAGAGTAGGAATTCGTGTTTGACTAATAAATTTAAAAAATACGTTGTCAATATTAGAGCAGTAATTTATGATTAGCCAAGATTCTAAAATGCTACTACTTTGTTTTTAGCTTTTGCTACGACTCAAAAACACTTATTTTTTTTCATAAAAAATTGGTCAAACACCCTAACTTCTAAAATAAAGACTTTTTAAAAAATAATAAGCACTTTTACAACATATATGGTCAGTATGTGAGTGAAACGATTTTATATTAAATTTGCATCTCAACGAAACCGGGCACAAAATACAACATCAAGTGCGCATTCTTTGCTATTTTCTGAAGATTTTAACTTTTTACACTTATATAAACACTATAAGAATAATTGAAATGAGTATTCTGAACAATGACATAGATAATTTGTTATGATAAATTAAAATATATTTATAGTATAAAAGTCTTTTAGTGTATATACATATAGAAATTAATTCCTTTTTCAAAATGATAGCATCTCAAAGCAGTATCAAACACCTAAGGAAAACATGTCAAATGATAATACTGAAACTTCTGAAGCACCCTCTAGAAAATAATCTTAAAGAGATTGGAATTACAATTTAAAGCTTCTTCGTTCTATAACATTAATGTAGAATTTGAGTTTCATGAAAAATCTCACCTAACCCCAAAATAACAAAATTTAAAATCTCTAATTTTCGAAGATATTAGATTTTCAATATTGAACCAATATTACATACTCGATTCGTAACTTAGAAAAGCGCCCAATAATGTTAGGACAAGAACATATTGTACGTCACCAATATTTGTTATATATGGGCTCAAAAAATGAACTAGGTTTAATTTAAACCGTTTAAATGGTATTTTCGCTCATTTGAACAATATAATTCTGTATGTCCTGAAGAGAAAAAAAAATATGTAGCACAAGTCGCCCCACTCCTTTGGCAGCTAAAATAGCCCGCTTCAAGAAGAATATATCTCTAAAAGTATGTTATAATGAGCGTAAATTCTCAAATCGTCCAAATTATCTATAAAGAAAATAAATAGAATAACTCAAACCATGTCAATTTTTAGCGAAAGAACCGCATCGGAGTATATATCAATACCTATTACAGGTAAAACGATGATATTGAATGAAATAAGTATCCACTACTAAAAATTCTCTATTTTTCTATTGATTTTCCACTGAAAAATATTCAGTGACTATTTCTATTGAATGTTGGTGGGAAAAAATTAAATAGTAGTGTTCTCACACGGGAAAATTAGAAAGTTTCTCAGCGTTTCAATGGGAACATGTTTCTCACCATGCGTTTTCCCAGTAAGCTGGTTTGATGGGAATTATGTGGGGAAAATCAGGTTTCATAGAACAAATTTCCACTGAATATCTGTGAAAAAAATCTATATTTCTAGTAGTGTTCAGAATTAAAAAGAAATCCCTTGGAGTATATATTAAATAGTTTGTATCCATAGAATATCTAGTCTGACATAAATAATGAATAAATAAGTGTTAATATCATTTCAATTGTTGTTATTACACAAGTAACTACTATACTATTTTGGAACTAAAAGATATTTTGGACCAATAATTATTCCAAAAATATATATTTCTATATCCCAATTCATATGATGAACTTTTTTTCTTAGTATACACAAAAAGAATAATATCTTTCTTTATTTAAAAATAAAATAATTTTAAAATTTTATTTTACCCTTACAGCTTGTTTGGATGAACTGTTCACCTTGCATTACTTTAAATACATTTTTCTTGATTATTACTTAAATTTTATTATATTATTTTTTTAATTCATCATTACGTAATTACAGAAAGTGTCGTTTAATAAAATGATCGGTTTAGTGTGATCATGTCATTATCTTTTACCCTTTCTTTTCTTTTTAACTTTTTTAGTAATAACTTTACCTCATATCCATTTTTTTCGTATAATATTGTAATTAAGCTTGTTCTTCAAATTGATCTTGGATGGCTTTATAAAACTACTGAAAGCGATACAATCTATTCATCAAAATCATACAACTCAATATAGAGTACAGTACAATATATTACAAATCGATATGTAACAAGTAACAACCATTCAAATAAATTGTTAATGAAATGATTTATAGTCACACAAATATCTATAGTTTGTTTTAGATCCTAAGTTTCAAATATTTTTCTTTATTTTTCTAAGATTCATTTAAAATGCATCACATAAATTGGGACGGATGAAATAATACTATTGTCGAGTGACACGTGTCCTGCTCCCCTTTAAACTCATTGGTGGTCCATATATATAAACACCAATTTGATCAGTGATATAATTCGTTTGGGCAAATGTATGGCCTCCCTCTGAATCAAGTCTGAACCAGAACTGTCCTATTTGGCCCCATATTTCAAACCCCATTTTCAGCAAACTTATTATTCTGTCTTTCTGGGATATTTAAACCCTTTATTTCACATATTTAACACACAAGCAAAGTGCTTTCCATATAAGGAACGACAACTATAAACTATTCAACAATGAATTGTGGACTATTTTTCCTCTTTCTAGCATACGGCCAAACTTTTCTTATTCAAATTTGCACTTATCCTAGAGCTCAGTGCTCTGATGATGAACCTTCTTTATCAATTTTTTGTTCTTTTTTCTCAAGTCTTTGTGACAAGACTTGAGCAATTGAGTGTTCTGCTATAGTTCGATAAATAATTTGACTCCAAGTCGTCGAGGCATGCAGTGGCTGGTGCAGGATAATACCAAAATTATCCACCGTTTGACACTTGGATCTAAGGGAACAAGTCATGTTTCCACAATATTGGCAATATTCTTGACGTTTCAGTTTTTGCAATTCAATTAGGGTTCAAGAAAATCGAACAAAACAAAAACACAAGGCTACCTTCATTGACTAAAATGCAACTTGTGAACTTGAAGTGAAATTTGGTAAGATAGAGTGACAGAGCCATGGAAAGTTAAAATATTTCACGCACAATTATAGTAACAGATTAATAATTGATAGAACAATAGATCTTCCACAGTTGGACAAGAAGACGGTTAAGGTTCTACTACTCCCTCAGTTTCACTTTGTTTGAGTAGTTTGACTTGTCACAAAATTTAATAATTAAAGAAAAAAGATTTTTAAAATTTATGACCTTGAACATGTCATAACATTTGTGTGGCTATAAAAAAATTATAATTTTTATTTTTAATATTATAGCATTTGCGTGCCGGGCAGGAGTTAGAGCGGCATAAGCGGTTCATCCGAACCCTTTGGCCGAAAATCACAATGAATATACAAGGTTTTTTTAATGTAAGATGTTGAATCTTCTTTATGAAACTTTTACATCCCTCATTATATGGATGGCCATAAAAGTTTCTCATTAAGATAATATAGAAATGTGTCATATATTTTTGTAAACGGAGTAATAAAAAAATAGTGTCAAATAAAATGGAATGGAAAGAGTATTGTTTTCCCTAATCACATACAAATACAAAATGATTAATGAAATGGAGAATTTCTACTTTCTATAAATGAACCAACGGCTAGCATCTTTCTCTCATTTACGTCGTTGGACAAAATAAGTTTCAACAATATATAAGTCATCTATTTATAACTAACGTGTACAATATATTATACTCCAAATATTGTGTAATATTTAGTGATGTATAAGTATTGTAGATTTAAGATCCTTGTTGTATTAAGATTTCAGATTGTATACTATATATAATTGTATTAATGAGAAAGACTACTTAAGGGAGAATAATACAATTCTACATGGTGTCAGAGCAAAAACCTAAACCCTAATTATTTCCTTCGATTTTCCTCGATTTTTGTGATTTCTCTCGTCTTCCGTTACATGAGAAATCATCACGAGCATAGACATGTGTCTGCAGCCCTTCCGAGAACACTAACAAGCACCACGAGTTGTCAGTTTTCTTTTTTTTTCTCTTTCTTGTTCTCTGCAACTTGTTGTCTGTTTTTTAGTCTTTTCACGTCTTCATTCAACTGAGAATCTATCAAAATCACCAACCATTGTCTGCAACTCTGTCTGTCTTTTTGTTTTCTCACGTTTTCCTGCAACCAAGAAACAATTAAAAGCACAAAACTTTTTGCCCTTCTTTTCTCCTTACCCGAGAACCATCAAAAGTTGTCCTTTTTCCGAAATCAAAATAATGTTTTGTAATCTGCATTTTGTTTTTCCTTCCCGAGAACAAAATCTTTTCACGTTATTTTTTTCTTTTTCCCTCATCCAGAAGCCCTCATGGCAAGCAACCAATTTTGGGCTCAGTTACAAGCGGCCTACCAGTCTGCCCCAAGTCAGTCAATGGGCCACAGTAATCCGGCCCTGTTTATTAGAGCTTAGCAATCCGCTCCAAGCGTCTCCCAATCTAATTTGGGCCCGGCTTTCATCACATTGACTCCTTGGCAATGTTAAGTCTGTTTAAGTACTGTTTTAGAGTGCGTTTTAGGGAGTCTTGTGTTAGTCTTTAAGTTGTTTTGTACCGTGTTACGCTTGTTTTTGTTTTGTTTTCAGGACAAAGTGATACAGAATGGAAGTGAGGCGGATTTAGAGAAATAAGCGGATATTGAGGATAAATATGCCGGTTTAGTCAAAGAAACAGTTCAGAGAATTCATGGGAAGTTCGTGAGGCAGTTGAACGTGTCTCGGATGAAAAAAATGACAAATGAGCCGCGACGCCTACAACAAAGCTGCGACACTTTTGGAAACAAAGAGACCACGTTTCTGGACGATGAAGTGTCGCGGCGCTCTCTGGACAGCGCCGCGGTGCTTTTGGAAATCTGTAAATGAGTTGCGGCGCTCTAGTATAGAGCTGCGGTGATTGTGTTCGTACAGATTACGAGAACTCATTTTTCACAAGGGCAAAAATGTCTTTTCAAAGGATAAAATAGGGTTTGCTTTAAAAGGGAAAAAGAGGAGAGAAAAGAGGCGGACAAGCAAGGAGAGAAAGAAGTTTTGGAACCTTGGAGGAGCCATTGGAGATCAATTCCTCAAGTTCTTTTTCTTTGTCTTGAATTATCTTTATGTTAATTTTCAGTTTATGTGTTAATTTTAGAGTGACTATGAATTAATTCTTCTATTATGGTTTTCAATTAAATCACTTGAACCTCTAACATGAACTAACACAAAGCTATCTTGTCTTCTTTATCTATTAAGGTCTTTTCAATTGTGTGGTTATTGAATGAGAATTGATTGGTCATTGGTTTTCGTTTATCTAAATGAGTTTAAATCAAAATCTGAAAAGTGAGATTTGAATATGCTATAGTTGAATTGACATAAGCATAATCATGAACGAGAGTATCACGATTGCTTGTGTAGCTTTTAGGTTGTTGATCTTAATGCTTCCTAAATGATGGAATTTATCATAGAAATATAGAAAATTCTCATTTAGGTTGAGTTTTATATGTCGTAACTGAATATAGAACGTTTTTGTTAACCTGCTATTTTGATAAGAAGAAGAACTGTTAATCTTGCATTAGTAAATGGTAGAGTGGATAGTTGATGAGATTGTAATCCCTAATTGCTCTCATTCTCGAATTTAACTCGTGTGTTTTTGTTGTTAGTTTATTTTTACATTTTACCTTCGTTTATGTTTTCTTTATTTTTAACCTTTACAAATCAAGATTCGTTAGCCAAATAGAAACTAAAGATTAATTGTTTGGTAATTGATTATTCAGTCTCTGTGGGACGATACTCGGTCTTACCGAAAATTATTACAAATTGCGATACGTATACTTGCGTAGCTCTAAAATCCGCAACATGCAGCCCGATAATGCGTGGTATATGGATACGGGCGTCACGTATCACCTCACCAACAATTCTGGTAATCTTCCTCAACTGCGAAGTTTAAATACTCCACAATCTATTATGGTTGGAAGCACTCATCGCATTCCAATTCAAGAATTTGGCCACATACTAACCCCACCACCGCATCCCCACTTCTCCCTGAATAACGTCTTATATACTCCTAACATTATCAAAAACCTAATCTTCGTTAGAAAATTTTTCATCGGTAATTCTGTATCCATTAATTTTGACCCGTTTGGATTTTCCATAACGGACCTCTGTACTGGGAAACTCCTTACGAGATGCAATAGTGAGGGTGATCTCTATACTTTCCTATCCACGTCCGCGTCTAGTGTTTACCCTCCCACATCTCTAACTGCCGATGTCACTCCTCCCACCGCTTTGGCAACAATTTCTTGGTCAACCTAGCACAATAGACTTGGACACCCAGGAGCCCCTTTTTTTTAATTTTCTTAGAAACAATAATTTATTTCATTGTCATAATGGAAAATTTGTCCAACAATGTCTTTCTTTCCCTTTAGGCAAACATGTTCGCCATCCGTTTCAGTCTTCTTCGAGTGTTACGCATTCTCCCTTTGACATTGTTCATGCAGATTTATGAACATCTCCCATTACTAGCTCACTCAGTCATAAATTTTATCTCGTCTTATTAGATGACTTTTCTCATTTTCACAATTTTGCTCTACTAATGACATGGTTTTCCGATTCTCGTGTCCCCACACCTCATCCCAGAATGGCAAAGCCGAACGAATCATTCACACTATCTATAACATGGTTCGTATGACCCTGTTTAATGCCTCTCTCCCCCGTCCCCCCACTTTTTGGGTCTATGCTGTTAAAATGGCCGAATATATTCTAAATATTTTGCCCACACAAACCCTTCAAAATAAAACACGCACCGAAATTCTATTCCGTAGGATTCCAACTTATGAGCACCTACGAATTTTCTGTTGTCAGGGCTATCCGAATCTTGCTTCCACAACCCCGCATAAACCTGCACCCCACACTTGTGTATTCTTAGGTTTCTCGCCTAATCATAGGGGTTATCAATCCTATGACGTGTTTTCCCACAAAATTATTGTGTCTCGTCATGTCACGTTTAATGAAGCAATCTTCCCGTTTGCAAACATCCAAAAGTTTCGAAACACATACTATACCTTTCTAATGAGTCAGACACCTCACTCATCATACTCACCGAACTCTATCGAACAACCACCACCGTCCCTGCATCTCCGTCGCTGCAAAATACCACTGCCACCAACACTATTTCCGGCCACCCTCCGCCACCGTCTCTGCCACCTACCAGTTCCAGTAGCGTATTTGTCTATCCTCTGCCATCTCCGTCCACATCTCTACCGCGAGTTACTGCATCCTCCGGTGGCAGTTGACCCTCTGTCCCCATGTCAAATCCAGTCACCATCCAGAACACCCACCGATAAAACAAACCAACGACCACCGTGTCACCACCACCGGCAACAGTCTTTCCTCGAACACAACCCAACACCGACACACTACCCGTCACCGGAACCCCTAGCCGTACCTACCTTAGTACCCAGACCACTACTAACCCACTAACTCACCGATACTTGAGCCCTAACCCATCGCCAACATCTTACCCAACAGCACCCACCGCACAGCTCATCCCAGTTCATCGACCCCACCGAACCCATCGTCACCGTCACCAGACACGATGCCCTATCCCGACACTACTCACCCGCAGCCAGGTCCCCGTAATAGTGACCCACAATCGTAAACCCACCACAATGACCCACAACCGCAAACGCAGAAAAATATCCAACCACCCACTGCCCCAACACACCCAATGAAACCCGTGCCCAACACGGGATTTTCAAACCCAAAGTCCAGTTTAACTTATCCTCCCAAACCATTTCTCCAATTTCCAAAAACCCAAAATTAGCCAAACTAGACCCTAATTGGAATGCGGCCATGTGTGAGGAATTTAATGCTTTAACAAAACAACACACTTGAGATTTGGTTCCTAGATCGGAGGGGGTGAATGTGATCCGATGCATGTGACTTTTTCGTCACAATTACAGAGACAGTGATAATCTAGAGAGGTACAAGGTGAGACTTGTGGCCAATGGCGCTAATCAGCAGGAGGGTATTGATTGTGGTGATACGTTCAGTCTGGTTGTTAAACTGGATACCATTCGCACAATTCTGAGTTTGCTATGGGTAAGCATTGGTCAATTCATCAGCTTGATGTGAAAAATGAGTTTCTACATGGGGACCTAAAAGAAACTGTCTATATGCACCCGCCGTCTGGTTTTGTCCATCCAACAACCCCTCAGTATGTATGACGTGTTCGTAAGTCACTTTATAGTTTGAAAAAAGCCCCTCGAGCGTGGTATGATCGCTTTGCACAGTACATTATGCAAATTGGGTTCGTATGCAACAAATGCGATAATTCTCTATTTATTTTTCATTGAGGTAGTAGCATTGCTTATTTATTGTTATATGTGGATGACATTGTGCTCACTGCATCCTCTGATTAATTGAAAAATGAGATCATTGCATTGCTTAAATCCGAATTTGCTATGACTGACTTGGGGAGGTTGAACTATTTTTTGAGAATATCAGTGACTAGGTCTGTAGATACTATATTTTTGTGCCAACGCAAGTATGCAGAGGAGATAGTGTACAGGGCTAAAATGGTGAACTACAAGATCATGTCAACTCCGGTTGATTCTAAATCAAAGCTTAGTGCTGGTGATGGTGATCCAGTGTCCGATCCCACTCTTTACAGAAGTTTTGCAGGTGCACTACAATATCTTACTTTCATCAGGCCTGGCATTGCTTATGTCGTTTAGCAGGTGTGTTTCTTCATGCATGCCCCAGGGAGCCTCATTTTATTGCCCTTAAGCGCATCATTTGGTACGTTAAGGGCACACTTGATTATGGATTGCACTTATACCTCTCAGCACCGACCAGATTGTTATCCTATATGGATACTGATTGGGTAGGATGTCCGGACACGCGACGCTCCACCTCCGGCTACTATGTGTTCTTAGGGGATAACCTAATTTTCTGGTCTGCCAAGAGGCAAGCCACATTATCCCGTTCGAGTGCAGAAGCAGAGTATAGAGGCGTTGCAAATGTTATTCCTGAGATCTGTTGGCTTCGAAACCTTCTTTTGGAGCTTCAGTGTCCCCTGCGTAAGGCGTCTTTGGTCTACCGTGATAACATATCCGCCATATATTTATCTCATAATTCGGTTCAGCATCAGCGAACCCAGCACATTGAGATGGATATACACTTTGTTCGTTTGAATGTTGCTATCGGTCATGTTAAAGTGCTGCATGTGCCATCTTCGTATTAGTGTGCGGATATCTTCACGAAAGGCCTTCCTAAACAGCTCTTCATCGACTTCAGATCCAGTCTTAGCGTATGGCCTCCTCCTGCTCCGACTGAGGGGGTGTATTAACGTGTACAATATATTATACTCCAATTATTGTGTAATATTTAGTGATGTATAAGTATGGTAGATTTAAGTTCTTTATTGTATTAGGATTCCAGATTGTACATTATATATATTTGTATTAATGAAAAAGACTTCCAAAGGGAGATTAATACAATATATATATATGTCCTAGATTTATATATTAGTTTCTCCAAATAAAACCTATAATCGGCAGCACTCAGTTGTTTGATGGATCATGGCATTTACTATATTATATACAGAAAAGAGTTTAACTTATATCTACTGTCAGTTCGAAAACTTTTGTCTACACAAGCAGTTAATTTCAACGGATAATAGCTTGTTATAATTATTTTCTTATTTCTTATTTTCTGAAAATTAGACCTTTAATTACTTCTTTCCTTGTGCGCTCCATAATCGTCGGACTTCCCATTTCCCTGCTATTCCTCTTCTCTCTCCCCTTCATCTCAGTCCCAAAAGAAATTCTAACAGTTCTATAGAATTTTAAGATCATACTCAATTAAAGAAGTTTACTTTTTAAATTGTATTCATCTCTAAAAACTGGAAAAAGAAGATAATGTATAAATAATTAATTCCCCTCTTTCAGTTTACGTGACACTTTTTGGGTTTTGAGATTTAAATTATGTAAATTTTAACCTATTTTTTAATTGGATTGGTATGAGACGAATTGCAACTTATAGTATTTTTCATATAGTTTTTAAATATCTAAATTTTAATTTAAATTTTTTAGTTGATCTAATCCAATTTAATTCAAAGACTAGTCAAATTGATTCTTGAAAAACGAAAATGTGATATAAATTAAGACGGAGGGAGTACCATAGTATAGAATTGTAAAGATGATTAATTGCTTCTAAGGTCTATTCAATTGCTTCGAAGGTTGATGTTGTTAATTTGCTTCAAAATGGGTGTTGAACAACGATGAAGTAAAAGTTTACATCAATGGAAACAAGAACACACTGTGGAATCCTTCATATTTTTGGTAACAAGGTCATAATCCTAAAAGAATTCAGGAACAGTAAATGTAGAATCCAAGTTGCCTTCTACAATTGATTTCCTAATTTATAATTTAAATATTAAAAAAAAAAACTAAAATAACTAAAACTTACCTATAATAGGCTTTTTAGTACTGCTCGTGTAAAAAAAAGTCTCCACTGACTGTGCATACTAGTTAATCTCAAAAGAAAAAACTATACTAATACTCTCTCCTTTAATTTCCACTTATAGGTTTAACGATCTAAAATTGCATATTATTACCTATTGTGCTTCTTTATAGTTAGATTCAGACGTAAGTTAGGCGATAATGTCGTAAATAAAATTAGTTCTAGACATGGTTAACATGTACTATATGCTTTAAAGTTTCATTAATTGATCGATAGACTTTTATTCATTGATGTGCATCCCTATTGGGATACACTTGACAAATTCGTATTCATATTGCGCTGCCGCTCACAGAAGAGGGTCACGCCACTTACCACATATTTCTATTTTATTAATTTTAAGGTTTGAACTCGAGATTTTCAAAATTCCGCTGCACTAATTTTTAAGAATATAATTGACCTGACACTTATCTAATATGTGAACCAAATTAAACAGTGTTGCGAATAAATGTTGTAGGAGGAGATCATGTGGCATGTGAATGCAAAGAGTAAGAATGGTCACGTGAAAGCATCGTTCTAGGGTTCTTCAATGTACCCTTAAAACCATCATTCTAAGATCTTTGGGTCCTTAGATGCACTTTCATTTGGCAACATATAACGTGATTGCCATGTTATACCATAACTCTTTGTTCAAACAAAACCACGAGAACATTTTGTTTCCTTTACTAAACAACCTTCCTTCCTACCCCCACCCAAAGAAAATAATTCGATTTTTTTTATCTACTGACAATGTAAACAATTTCTACCTATCAAATTACTTCAAAATTAATAAATGAAAGAAATAAATAATCCCTTGATTATTTTTATTAATTAAAAAAGTATATATATAATTTACAATTTCCATAATAGGAAAATCATATTCCTATTCTACTCCCAAAACCTTATTCTATTTGTACAATAATTATACAATTATGGTAAGTGTAAAATTCTATTTTAAATACAACAAAAGATTACCTAAACTAAACCACCAAACCGTGATATACACGATATGTATACACCGTGTATATCACGGGTTTAACAACCCATTTTTCCTAATCAGCCCGTGATATACATGGCACATATACTGTGTATATCACGAGTGTTTATCACACCCCCGCAGTCATAGCGGACGGTCTTCGTACGCTGAGACTGTCCCTAAAATCTTCAAAAATGATTGAGGGAAGACCTTTAGTAAAGATGTCTGCAATTTGATACATGGAAGGGACATGGCAGACACGTACTTGTCCACGAGCTACCTTTTCGCGAACAAAGTGAATATCCATCTCGATGTGTTTAGTGCATTGGTGTTTAATCGGATTACCAGAAAGGTAGATGACACTAATATTATCACAATAAACCAAGGTAGCTTTCTGAATAGGACAATGAAGCTCTAAAAGAAGATTACGTAACCAACAGGATTTAGAGACCACATTGGTCAACCTTCGATACTCGGCCTCTGCACTAGAGCGTGATAATGTAGACTGACGTTTCGTAGACCATGAGACCAAGTTATTAACAAGAAACATACAATAGCCGGATGTGGAACGCCTGGTATCTGGACAACCACCCTAATCAGCATCTGTATACGAGACAAATGTAGACGTCGATGAAGGATATAAATGTAAGTCATAGTCAAGTGTTCCCGGATGAGGTTATGCATGTAAACGGTCTCCTTAAGATCACCATGTAAGAAATCATTATTCACCTCTAACTGATGAATGGGCCAAGCTTTCGAAAGAGCCTGACTGAGAACAGTGCAAATGGTAGCCGGTTTGACCACCGGACTAAATGTCTCACCACAATCCACGCCAACCTGCTGAGTCTTACCATCACCTACAAGACGAATCTTATGCCTTGCAAAAGAACCGTCAAAATTATCCTTATGAGTAAAAATCCACGTAGACCAAATAATATTAACACCAGAAGGATGGGGTACCAACTCCCACGTCTTATTTTCAATAATAGCATCATATTCGTCATATTTACAATTCGGATCATTTAATGCGGACACTGGATTACGGGGTAGGGGGGATTTAAGAACATTAGAATGGAGATTAAAATGTCTTTTTAGTTTAAAAATACCCCATTGACTACGAGTGACCAGTCTGTGACTCGGGGGAGAAGTGGGTGGATTTTGGGACAAAATCTGTGGGGTGACGGACTGGCCAGCAGGTAGTGGGCCTGCTGGCCCAAAACTAGACGGCGGAGCGGAGGCGGGAACGATGAATGGAGGGGTAGTGCGGGGTGGACGGTCGGCCCGATGGCTGGACCCGAGACCTGAGGGACTGGCCCACTGGGCATAGTGGACGGAATAGGTGGTCCAGCGGGCCCGCTGGCGGATTTTGGGTGTGGGACAAGTCCGATAAATGGTGGATAATATATGGGGAAACATCGTCATCTAAAAAATTATACGAACTAGGCCCGGGACTACTTACTTTAGCAAATGGAAATTGGGATTCATCAAAAATAACGTGACGACTAATTATGATTTTATTAGATGATAAATCAAAATATTTGTAACCACGATGATTAGATGGATAACCCAAAGAGACACAAGGAGTAGAACAGGCTTGAAATTTGTTAATAGTAGTTGACGGAAATAGCGGATAACATAAGCACCCAAAGACCCTAAGATGTGAATACGAAGGATTCTTATTATAGAGAATTTTAAGATGGGAAGAATATGTCAATCCTTTGGTAGGAAGAATGTTAAGTAGATAAGCAGCCATTTGTAGAGCATGATGCCAAAAGGAAGGGGGTACGGAAGCATGGACCAATAGAGTTCGGACAATATTATTAATGGTACGAATTTTGCTTTCGGCTTTTCCATTTTGTGAGGAAGTATGAGGACAAGAGAAATAAAAAACTATGCCACTAGTTTCACAAAAATTCCGTAACAACCCATTGTCATATTATTTGTCATTATCACATTAAATATTTTTTATTTTCCGTCCGAATTGGGTGCGGACGAATGCTCTAAATTTTAAGAATGTGGAAAAAACTTGTGATTTTTTTGCTAACGGAAAGGTCCATAAAAAATTAGAATAATCATCCAGAAATAGAACATAATAACGATGGCCCATAGAACTTAAAACGGGAGATGTCCATAAATCGCTATGAATAATATCAAATGGCATTAAAGTACGAAAAGTAGAGGCTACAAATGGTAATCTAACATATTTTCCTAAAGGACAAGAATGACAAATCGGAGTAATATGCGTACCCTTACAAGAAATAAAATTGTTTTTATGCAAGGAAGAAACAATAGACGACCCAGGGTGACCCAAACACGCATGCCATAAGGAAGGAGCTAGAGCTGCAAAAGTAGATGGCAAGGCTTGACTCGAGAGACCAGATGCGAGCATGAGTGGATAAAGATCTCCCCTACTATCACATCTCATGAGAGGAATCCCCGTCTTGAAATCCTTCACATAAAACCCAAAAAAATCAAAATCAACAGAAACTCAATTATCAGTGGTGAATTTACAGACAGACACCAAATTTTTAATTAAGTTAGGGGCATGAAAGGCATTTTTCAAGACAAGAGGTGGATGGGGGGACAACATTTTATGACCGTAACCACGAATTGGAATTGAGTTGCCATTACCAAAAATTATGACACTATTGTTGCTCAAATTAGAATAAGATGAGAGAGTACCTTGGTCGGATGTCATGTGAGAAGTGGCGCCGGTGTCCATATACCAATTCGGGTCTCGGGGAGTCGGTGTGGGGCCTACTGCCTGGAATGCCTGCGGAGGCCGAGGCCTAAGCACATCGGCCTGCTGCCCCGGCCCAGAAACTGATCTGCCACCCGAAGCTGGACCCGAGAAACTGGGCCTGGCCTGTTGTGGAAACTGGGCCCAGTTTCCCGGGTAAGGGCTCGAAAAATATCCATTGTTGGGCCAAGGCCCACTGGCCCAGTTCCACTACATGGAGGCCCATTACTGAGCCCAATTGGGTTGTTGCCCACTGCCTCTAGGGCCGCCGCCACCACTGTTGCCGCCGCGATTCTTGCTATTATTTTTACGGTTTTGACCCTTCTTGCCGCCACTATTGTTGCAATTTTGGCCCAAATTGTCGACAAAACCATGAGAATTATCGGACGAAGTCATCATCGCCACGTAACTGCGCCGGTAGCCGCATTTTTTTGCCAAGCCGGCTTATTCTAAGGTAAGAATCGAGCGGGCTTGATAAAAAAGGAAAGCGGATTACTTTGACGAAGGAGAGTCCCAACGCCATTATAGGCCTCAGAAAGGCCGACAACCATCTGTAGATCAAGATGATTATTGGTCACAGGTGCGCCAACGTTACGGAGTTGGTCCGCCAACTCCTTAAGTCATTTGCAATACACAGAAATGTTTGGAAAATCTTCCATGCGAACTTAGGAGAATTCTTGCTCAAGGGTGACGACTCAGAAATGTTGGTTATCTTGGAATATATCACGCAATCTATTCCAGGTAGCCATAGCCGTAGTGTCCGGCTCAATGATCGTCTGTAAAAGGTCGGTAGAAATAGTGGAATAAATCCACTGAAGGACGGTAGCATCAAGAGTAATCCATAACTGAGGATCCTCTGCGGGAATAGGGGTAGCGGGAGGAATTATGTGATGGAGGATTTGATGGGAGATAGCGTGAATTTTAAACAACTCTGCCCACGTCGCATATTGGACATTTTTCATCTCAAGAACAATAGGGATGTTGTTCTTGATATTAGAAACAGTAAGGGCAGGATGAAACAAGCTCTTTGACGTCTACATAACGAAAGACCAAAGGGTTATTGAGGGATTTGGAAGAAAATTTAGGGAAGGGAGGAGGTAGCAACCGGCACGGAAATCGAGGAGGGGCTCGAGTTTCAAAGTTGCCGAGAGAAGCGAAAGCTTTTGGAGAAGGGAGTATGTGAGACTTAGACTTTTGATACCATGAAAGAAATAATCTCTTGATTATTTTCATTAATGAAAGAGTAAATATACAATTTACAATTTTCATTATAGGAAAATTCTATTCCTATTCTACTCTCAAAACCTTATTCTATTTGTACAATAATTATACAATTATGGTAAGTGTACAATTCTAATTTAACTACAACAAAACATTACATAAACTAAACCACCAAACCGTGATATACACGGTATGTATACACCGTGTATATCACGGGTTTAACAACCCATTTTTTCCTAATCAGCCCGTGATATACATGGCACATATACCGTGTATATCACGGGTGTTTATCAATAAATAATACGAGTTTATCTTAATATCGAGCATGTATTAATACATGTTACAATATATATATATATATATATATATACCACAAAGAAACACGCCTATATATGCACATGATATACAAACTCGAGAAAGAATTTTTATAATAAGGATTGAATTCATCATGTTATTTACCTACTTGATATGGAGAATATGAAAAAGAAATGGTGATATATACTAACATGAATATACAGCTAGCTAGCATGCACGCAGCTGAAATAATATTAAACCAGACTACCATTGACGACTAGCAAGATTTCCTCGTGAGATTTTCAGAAATGTGGCGGTGGAGAAAGAAAAGTCGAAAAAATTGAATGCTTTCTTGGCATGCATTTATCCAAAAGTACATATTCCAGCAAGAATTTTCTGCAAATATGTTTGGAAAAGCACCTACATAGTTAAAAGTTTTCTAATATTGTACTATGGACTTTTCAACTTTCCACCTTTCCCCCAATAATTCTTGTATGAGTAAACATATTAGAAGTGGTTGCTAAAATAAATATGATTCTATATATGTTGAAGACAATAATTAAATATAAAAAATTTGTTTTCTCTAACATCTTAAACTTTTAATGAGATGGTTACACATTTTAATATGATACTAAAACAGATAGAGATCAGGATTTCAAGTTTCACTATCACTCTTGTTAAATGAATTTTTACATGTGTCAGTACGTGGTAATCAACTTCGTGCAAATAAATAAAAGTATGTTATGTCTAAAGTAATTACATTTCCCCTCTATATATTATCCAGGTGTTTCTTGTCCTCCAAGAACGAAGTCCATATCGAACACAAAATGGAGACAAAAGAGCACATGCATGAAGTTTCAAGGAATTGCTATCCATTTTCCTCTTTATAGCTAATGTTTTTGGGTGTAAAGGGTGAAACGTGTATATCTTCATGTTCAAATAAGTCGCTATGAATAATGTCAAATGGCATAGAAGTATGAGAATTGGAGTCTACAAATGGTAACTTAACAATTTTTCCTAATGAGCAAGACTGACAAATTGGAGTACGACTCGTACCCTTACAAGAAATAAAGCTATTTTTATCTAAAGCGATAAAATAGAAGATCCCGGATGACCCAAACGAGCATGCCACATGGAAGGAGAGATGGTGCAAAAAGCGATGGCAAGGTGGACTCGATGGATCGACACGGGCATGATAGGATATAGATCCCCCCTACTATCACACCTCATGAGATGACTCCCCGTCTTGAAATCCTTCACAGAGAAACCGAAAGGATCAAATTCAACAGAAACAGAATTGTCATTTGTGAACTTTCGGACAGACACTAAATTTTTAATCAATTTAGGAGCATGTAAAGTATTTTTCAAGAGGAGTGGTGGATTGGGGGGAGACAACGTTTTCTGACCATACCCTAGAATTGGAATAGAACTGCCATTACCAATAATTATACCCCGAGGGGTGCTCAAATTGGAATAAGATGAGAGAGTACCGAGTCGGAAGTCATGTGAGTAGTGGCCCGGTGTCCATGTACCAATTTTGATCCGGTTGAGTCAATCCCAACGTGTGCATCGCGGCCTCGATATCGGTGCGAGTAGGGGCCTCGCCGCATGATGGGCTTGCGGAGGTCGGGGCCCAAGAACTCCCGGCCGTGCGGTCCCGGCCCGTAACTACTACCATCGCCGCCGCCGCCGGGCCGCGGCCGGTGGGCCGCCTTCGCCGGGCATTGGGCTCGGATGTTGGCGGCCCCGGCCGCCGGAATTTCTGTTTCGCCTCTTTGGTATGGGCCGCGGCCCACGGTCCACCGCCATCGCTCCATCGCCATGGGCCCCACCTGCGGGCCCATGGGGGTGGTGGGCCTTGTTCATTGGATGGGACCCACCGACGTTTTTGCCGACTACCGGAACCTCCACCATTACCACCGCGTTTGCCCCCGCGGTTTTTGTTATTATTTTTGCGATTATTCTTGCCGCCACCATGATTATGGTTTTGGCCCGAATTATTAACAAAACCCGAAGGATTAGGAGAGGATGCCATCATGACAACGGGACTTGCTCCGTAGCCGCCTTTTTAGCCAAACCGGCTTCTTCCAACGTAAGCATGGAGCGGGCTTGATGGAAGTCGGGAAGAGGGTTGCTTTGGCGAAGGAGAGTGCCAACACCATTATAGGCCTCCGAAAGACCGGCAACCAACCGTAGAACTAGACGATTATTTGTCACCGGTGCGCCAACATTACGGAGTTGATCCGCCAATTCCTTTAGTTTCTTGCAATATGCGAAACGTTTGGAAATACGTCCATTCGAACGAGAGAGAATTCTGCTCGAGTGTGACGATACGGGAATGTTGGTTGTCTTGGAATATGTCACGCAATCTATTCCAGGCGGCCATAGCCGTGGTATCGGGCTCCATAATCGTCGTAGAAGGTCCACCGAAATAGTGGCGTATATCCACCGAAGAACGGTAGCATCAAGTGTAATCCACACCTCGGGATCCTCCGCGGGAAGGGGTCTAGCGGGAGGAATTATGTGATGAAGAACTTGATAAGAGATAGCGTGAATTTTAAACAACTCCGCCCACGTTGCATATTGAACGTTTTCCATCTCAAGGACAATAGGGACACTGAGCTTGATATTGAAAACCGTGAGGGCAGGGTGAAAATTGTTCTTAGACATATTTGAAAGAACAAAGAAGGAGGATAAATTTAAGAGAGGTTTTTGAGAGCGGAAGACGAGATATTTGGAGAGAAAAACCCGAGGGAGGGGGGGGGGGGTTCTCGGCCAAAGAGGAGGCAAAAGTTTGAGAGAAGAAAACTTTTGTTTAGACCTAGTCTCTTGATACCATATATATCTTTTCCCGTGATGGACTGAATTCTGCCCGTGATGGGCTGTGATGATGGACTGTTTAACAATAACTCATGGAAGTGTATCTAAAGTCATGATTTAGGTTTTGTTTTCTAGTAAGAAGTTAAAAGTTAAAACTCTATGGATAAGATGTACTTATAATACAGTCACACCGACTAACACTATTGAATTGTCTTTTTTAGTGGTGCAGTACAATTCTATATTTGTTGAGTTGCCTGTGTCCAATTGGCAGAACTCAATATTGATAGACGTACTCTTGTCATCTTACTTGAAAAAGAACTATTTCTCTATTTAAGGTATTGTTCCTCGATTAAGTTATGCTATAGGCATTTGTCGTTTTATATTTTCTTCAATCTAGACAATTACCATCTCTCTCTTTTGATTTATTTTCGAGTTCGTTGCTTAAATAATTACAGGATTATATTTTTCTTCTTTCGTATCAAATAAATCGTTTATGTTTTACTATTTGATTCAAAATGTCATTTTTTAGTAATAGAAAAATCACTTATCTTTATTATTTTACTCAAAAAGTCTTGTGACAATTCAAAATGTTAGGATTACCTTTTAAGCAAATGTGTTGATATGTGACTTCTCTAATACAAAAGAAAATAAAGTGACCGTTTGAGTCAAATAAGTAAATTTTTTGATAAAGACTGACTGTGTTCACCTATTTTCAGTAGTTCAGTTATCCCTCTTTAAGCAATGAATTCTTTATTTTCCTTCGCAGTTTATCCAAGATGATTTGATCCAAATTTGTTGATATGTAGTATAAAAAAAAATTACATTATCAGCCTAGTTTAAGCAACACTGGTATGAGCTAGCTAGCTAGCTAGATGGTTATTCTGATCAAATTTGTGCGAGTTGCATGGAATGCATGATTATTGCAAGGATATATCCAATCAGGTGGCTTCTAATTAAAATGGGGCCAAACGGTTCCAAATTTATGAAAACAAAGTTAAACTAAGAAAATCAACAAATCAAAGTCGTGATTGGATACTAATGCTTTATTAGGACATTGATAGCAACAGTTGACCATGTTGTCCCACTATTATTTATCAACTGTTCTCACTTTATGAGAACAAATTCCCAGCTGTATCCATAAAAAGGCCCTCTCTAGTGATGTTAAAGTCAGCTCTTGTCTGTGCTTCCATCACTCTAATTTCTTTGTGTGAGTTCAGTACTCTTTTGTTTTCCTTTGTGAGAGTTTAGTACTAAAGTTTGAAAATAATATGGCTTCACTGAAAGCAGTAAGTAATTATTTTGTTAAATATACAAGGTAGGGGTGAATGCCAAATTCGCCATCACCTCGGATGCATTTAACCTGGGTGAATGGATTTAAGGGGGAAAATTGTCATAACGTAGGAAGGAGCCAGGATTTAAAACTTATATATTCGGAATTTAGTCTTTTTAAGTTACCAGATTAAATCTATAATTTGCACATGCTAAATGAATCTTTCAAGACAAATACAAAATTTAAAGCAAACTACTGAATTCTATCGTTTCCGCTTCGCCCTTGTTTCCACGTGAAGGAATCTTAGTAAACCAGTTAATTGACTATCTCGATTTTCAACTTATTGATAAGCGTTCGATTTTTCATCTTGTAATTACTTCCTTCATTCCGCTTCCTCCAATGTATAATTAAAATGAATCATTGCCTCTTGGAACTATTCCTATTTTTATTTTTCCCTTTTCCCCCTTTTAGTCTCTTAATTTATTTTGAATCCAAACCTTGACTAATTAGAAAGTGTTTTAATACGTTTCCTATTTTTTGCCTTATGTATAACTTTCTAAATGAGTAGGTGAAAACATGTCGCCTCACAAATAAAGGTAACGTTAAAGTATAGACGACCAAAATAAAAGTAAGACATGAAAGCGGAAGACAAGGTATATGGAGTTTGTCACCAATAAAACATGAAATAAGCAAATAAACAGAACCAAAAAGAGAAATACAGATGATGTACTCATTTAGCTTAAGTGGCCACTAAAACGAGAATCACAATAGTCTCCCATGAAACAGAACTTTAATTCCCATTTGCAATAAATCAACAAACTGCTATAACCCAATATATCTAATGAGAATTAATACACTAAGATGGCATACTGAATATTTTTTCAAGGAGACACAGCTGATAGTTGTCATAACATATCTTCACATCATCCACAAGCTATGCGCTGCGATTCCTTTTGTGTATAACTTTCACGTAATTATATCAACGGTAAGATCTCAGGTGGAAAATTTGGCAGCTAGGAACGTAAGATTTCTTCGAAGCAGCTTGCTCAAACTTCTTAATGGCGACTTCATTTTCTTCTAAAACTTGTTTGAACGAAATACCGGACTCACCACGTTTAACTCCTCAATTTGGCCTTTGTGAGAAAAGAAAGCAAAAGTGGAAGTAGTTGGCATCAGGTTTCAAAATTAAGCAAGATTATCTAAGTCCATATACTATCAATTCTTATGAAGGGGAAAACAAAAAGACAGAGAAAAAGAAATTACGAGCAGGCCTTTCACTAAATATTTCACCATACAACTTTGGCTGCCAATTTATTGGGACAGCACAATTTGCAGCATGAATTCTCTTCGACAAATGTATATAAACATTTTTATTGAATTGAACGTGTTCATTCATTTTGATTACTTTAGCATATTTTCTCATACTAATTTGTACTCTACCTTCCCGGAGTTCATTCTCCGGGAAACCTTTTTATTGGGAAATATAAAGTCTGACTTTTGACAAACACAGATATGATACTATAGGTAGAAATCGGGGTAAAGTGTATCCGAAAGGTTAAACAAAAGAAACGCTGAGTCGAGAGATGGCTCTCTGTCTTTAAGATAAAATTGCCCCGTATAAATGTTTTTACGGTGTTAGGCAATAGTCTCCCAAGATAAAACAACAACTAATCAATTGTACAAAGCAAATACAGTTTATTCTAGCGAAGAAAATGAATAAGAACGGATTGCTTGTTTGAGTTTCTGATTCTCTGTATGTTCTGAACAGAAGAGAAGATGTTGAGTTGTGTGTTCTGTGTATTTTTGTTGCTTCGAATTGAACAGAAACATTCAATTTATAAGTGAGTGACTTTCATAAGCGAATTAGCGCCGCGACGCTCTAATAGTTGAGTCGCGGCGCCGACGACGTCAGGACAGCGAAAAGCCTAAATTTAACAAGGGCAAAAAGGTCCATTCTGGGGGTTTTCCATAATATAAGCTGGGGGAGGCGAATAGGGGGAGGGGGAGGACACTTTGGAGGCAAGAAACAAGAGAACAAAGAGCCATTAGAGACATGTATTGTTCAAGTTCTTTTTCTTTTCTTTACTTTAATTCAGTTCATGTTGGATATTAAGTTAATTAGTTTCTTAGCATGCCTATGAGCTAATTACTTTTATTAGATTTTTTCGTTGAGTCACTTGATTATGATTTAATGCATTGCTAATGTTCTTCTTCATCTATTAAGATCTCTTCAACTTGTGTTTATTGAATGAGAATTAATTGACCATTAGTTTTCATTACCTATATGATTTCAAATCGAGATCTGAAAAGGGAGATTTGAATATGCTATAGTTGGTTAGACGTAAGTTTAATCTTGAACAAGAGTATCACGATTGCCTGTGTAGCTTTTTAGGTTATCAATCTTAATCCTCCTATGTGATTGAATTTATCATAGAAATATAGAAAATTAGGTTGAGTTTTTATATTTCTTAACCGGAATATAGAACATCTCAGTTAACCTGCTATCTTAACAAGAAGAAGAATCGCTAGTCTTGCATTAATGAATGATAGAGTAGATTGTTGATGAGATTGGAAACCCTAATTTCTTTCATTACTGAATTAAACTTCGTGTGTTTTCACTACTACTTCATTTCTGCAATTTACTTTAGTTGTTAATTCGTTAGTTTAGAAATCATCACCTATATTCCTTAGCCAATAGAAACCAAAGATTAGTTAATTGGTACTTGATAAATCAGTCTCTGTGGACGATACTCGGTCTTACCGAAATTATTACAAATTGCGATACGTACACTTGCGTAGCATCTAGAAATACCGCAACAATATGCACTACTGTTATTTGCATATCCGATGAATATGCAATCTACAATCTTATGTCCAATTTTGACCTGTTTTGATTTAGGTACTTCGACCTTTGCCAAACAGCCCCACACTTTCAAATATTTGTAAGTGGGTTTCTTTCCTTTCTATGATTCATATGGAGTTTTATCCTTACCCTTGTGCGAAACTCTATTGAGAATTATATTAGCGGTAAGAATCGCTTCGCCCCACATGTTTTGGGCTAAACTGGAATTGATAAGTAAAGCATTCATCATTTCCTTTAACATACGGTTTTTGCGCTCGGCAATACCGTTAGACTGAGGTGAGCAAGGAACGGTCGTTTGATGAACAATGTCTTATTGAGCACAGTATTCTTCAAACGGTGCTACGTATTCTCCCCCTCTATCACTACGAATTGCCTTAATCCGTAGGTTTAGTTGATTTTCAACTTCTGCTTTATAACATTTAAATGTTTCAAACGCTTCATCTATACTTTTCAACAAGTAAACAAAATAATATCTTGTACTATCATCAATGAAAGTCACAAAGTACTTGTTCCCCCCTCTAGTTTGCACAAACTTTAAATCCTCACATTTATGTTGAGGGTTTATGTCGAAGGAATACAACAATTCCAACTTTACTAACTTTTGAATGGATTTGTAATTAACGTGTCCTAATCTATGATGACATAGATTAGAAGACTCAAGCAAGTAGGTAGAAGGCTTTGTTTCATTAGATGAACGGATTACAGACATAACATTCATTTTGAAGAGGCTGTCACACGCGATGCCTCTTCCTACCAATATACCATTCTTAGTTATTATAAATTTATTGGACTCAAAAACTAGTCTAAACCAGCCTGGACCAACGTGGCCCTGAAACCAAGTTTTTGTGGATGTTAGGGATGTGCATCACTTCCTTCAGAGTAAGCTTTTTGCTTGAAGTCATTTTGAGGACAGCCTTTCCAACCCCTTGCACTTTAGAGGTGGCGCCGTTTCCCATGAACGACTTCTTGCCCGTGACTGGGGCGTAAGAGGAAAAGCATTTTTGTTAGAGTAGATATGACGGGTTGCACCCGTATTAATCCACCATTGCCTTGGGTTCTCTACCAAATTTGCCTCCAGTACCACTGC
Source organism: Anisodus tanguticus (assembly GCA_034509755.1). Classification (NCBI taxonomy): domain Eukaryota; kingdom Viridiplantae; phylum Streptophyta; class Magnoliopsida; order Solanales; family Solanaceae; genus Anisodus; species Anisodus tanguticus. The sequence goes on along the minus strand of CM067553.1, from coordinate 7,355,066 downwards.
CAAGAAATCCACAATCTTGTCGTCAAGATCCGGAGGATTACCCTCGTCTTGTACAACATTAGCCTCTGCCTTGCATTTGTTCTTGGCCTTCAAGTCATTTGTGACCTAGGTATTTTGGCCTACTTCAGTCGTTGTGTTAGACTAAGTGTCCATTGCATCCCCACTAGAAGGAGGATCTTCTGTCTGAAATCGCAACAGGCTTAACGCAGTAAGATAGAACAACATTTTTAGTCTCCTTCTCTTGTTGTAATTGTTATCCCGAACCTTACCTTGGCATTTGCTTTGGAAACTGTCAGGAGCATGGACAACAATATTTCCTTGAGCAGCGCCAAAGACAATAACATTTCGTTAAGCAGTGGCAGAGACAACAACATTTCTTTGAACAACAGCAGTGCCTTGAACAGCAGCAGCAGAACTAGAACCAAAACTATTGACAGTAGTAGAACCAGAACTACCAACATAATTGTTAACAGAACAGTTGGCAGAAACAGAGCCAAACCCAGAGTTAGAACCACAATCGGAAACACAACTGTTGACATACATCTTTCGAACACTTAGAAAATAGCAAAATTTATCTTAAATTGTAGGTAGAAATCGGGGTAAAGTGTATCCGAAAGGTTAAATAAAAAAAATTAAGTCGAGAGATGACTCTCTGTCTTTAAGACAAAATTGCTCCGTATAAATGCTTTTACGATGTTGGGCAATAGTTTAACATCCCGTAATTTTGGGTCAATGTTTGAATCACTATGCGTATGTAAATATACCAGAGAGTTGGAGGATTTTTTGTCATATTCACGTATACAAATAAAGAAGTTTGGAATATGAAAGGATGAAGTTCCGAAATAATTTAGGACTTAATAAGTGTGACGACGGGGATTAATAATAATAGTTGTATATCCCCAAAGAGGTTATGGACTGGTGTTATAGCGCACGATTATGACATTGAATATATGAAGGTTTTATAAGTCATCAAGATTTAAGTGAATCGGGACCAAGAAATTAATTATGTGTGTGATTGATTAATTAAGTGGGAATATTTTTAGCACGAATAAGTGTTATGTATTAGCCGCTAGTACACATGCACCTTAAGTGAGGTGTCATGTGTCTAGTAAGTGGATTATGAGCTCCTATTAAAATTACACGTATGAAATGAATAGGTTATATAGCCTTTGGTATTAATCCCTTAGCATTTCATGTTGTACGATTAAGACATTGCGACACCTCTATATTACCAATAGGTACACGCCATTCTCTCTTTGGAGGAACAACACAATTGTATACACATAGCAACATTTCGTGAGAACCATTAGAAATTTCATATTCTGTAATCTATCTAAGCAAGTGTGTGTAATGCAATTTAGTTCAAAAAGGGCAACATGAGTTGGAAATTTTAGGCAACAACAGCAAGTGAAAACACGGACCCTAAGTTATACTAAATTCCATTTTTTAAGTTGATTTATTTGTGCTTAAGGTTAGGTGCTATACGGACTATCTGGGTTGTTTTATCAACAGACCAATAAAGGTATGTCAAGGCAAATTATTTCTTCTTTTGTCATGTTCTATGTAACAAAACGTAACCGTGATATTATTTCATAAATTATTCTACCCTTAGTAGTTAAGAATATTCATGTTAGTGGTTCTTATGATAAAAGCATGTCTAAATATGTTCCTAAATCCTTATTGAGGTGTGTGGGAAAGATGTTGATATTCCCTATGTTAGCCGAAGGTACGAGGATATTATGTCATCCGGTAAATTCAGAATGTTTTGTTGTCACTCATGCATTTTCATTTGTATTATATTCATGTATTACCCTGGACCCATTTGTGTTATATACACTGCTATATGGTATAAATTATATATATGTAGGGGATAGGGAAAAGGGAAAGGCGTTATATACGCGTCACCACCTACAGCTGGTACAGATATCACGAAAAGAAATATGCCCATGTGAGGCCAATATTGATGCCCTTGTGTGGCCAATATGATATGATGCCCTTGTGTGGCCAATATAACCTGATGCCCACAGAGGCGGTTATAGGAAGAAAGATGCCCTTGTGTGGCCAATATCTATATGTATACCGCATTTGCATTGTGCATAACATTTAGGCATCTGTATTAGGGCCCCTCAGAGGCATTTACTACTGGTTAGCCATTTTCCGTCGATTGTTGTTACTGTCTGTTGTTTCTATCAGCTGTCTTTGTCGATTGTTTCTGTTTAAGGTTGTTATGTATCTCTGCTATGTTATTTATTATGCCTGACATACTCAGTACATCAGTCGTACTGACGTCCTTTTGTAGGGGGACACTGCGTTTCATGCCCGCAGGCTCAGGTAGCCAGTGGGACAGTTCACGCTAGATGGTTGTTGATTCAGCTGATGTTGGAGTACTTTATTTATTCCAGAGTTGCAGTCTAGTCTCGGTATGATATTTTACATATACATATGGGTATGGCGGGGCCCTGTCCCGTCCTTGTGATGTGATATACTCTTTAGAGGCTTGTAGACAGTTGTCATGTGTATAGTAGTTGTGTATGACCCTGTCGGCTATGATGTATGTGTCAACCGAATATTTGGTAACGGCCCTTGTGGCCATGACTGATCTCGGTTAGTTGGTAAGTATGTGAAGAGTGGTGCTCGGCAGGTAAGATTCGGGTGCCCGTCATGGCCCTCCGATTTGGATCGTGACAAATAGTCTCCCAAGATAAAATAGCAACTAATCAACTGTACAAAGCAAATACAGTTGATTCTAGCTAAGAAAATAAATAAGAACGGATTGCTTGTTTGAGTTTCTGATTCTCTGTATGTTCTGATCATAAGAGAAGATGTTGGGTTGTGTGTTTTGTGAATTTCTGTTGCTTCGAATTGAACAGAAACATTCAATTTATAAGAAAGTTTCGGAAGGGATCGGGACCCGGGACCCGAGCCCGGACGGGCGGGCAGTGGCGCGCGTGTGGGGCTTAGCCCCGAACCCAAGATCACCTACGTCCTCTCCCTTCTAAACACATGGGTTACCCATTGGGGTCCCAAACCCTTACTCAAACTTAGAGTTTATATATTGCATGAACTCTCCATCTTTTATCAATGAGGGAGATTTGTCATTTTTTGCCAAAGACCCTCCATCTTTTTATGTCTCAAACACCTTACTTTGTGTACCAATATCTCTTTCATTTCTTAATGAAATTTGACGATACTTGGCACTAACATTATCTACTCACTTAGTAGATTAGGCATGTGAGAAGAAATGATGTTTCCGGCATGCGTGGCCCACGTGTTTAAGTCATTAAAGATGGGATAAACTCAATCCACATTTAGTAAATTTCCAACAGATACGGTATGAATGACGATGTTATAATGAGGCTCAAATGAACTGCTAAAATGCACTCAAATATTCTCAAGGCAACATCAAGAATTTAGATCAACTAAAACTAATAAAAGAGCAAGACATGATAAGCCGTTTCATATCAGGGTCGAAGGCTCCTAACTAGGATTAAAGTCTTAGAATCCAACACATTGGCTCCACACACCTAAAATTTATGAGAGACAAAATGTCCACACACTGTAACAAAAATATGTAAGTTTATACGATGCAGGAGCAGGTCACTTACCAACCCCCCAAATCTGGACTTCTCTGCAAACTTAGCCTTGTGGTGACGTGGTTAAGCTACAATTATCAAATATTGACATCAGATGAACACCAATAGAATTTTCTGGTACAAGGTTTCCCATTTTAAGTTGCCTCATGCAGAAAATCCTACCAATATCTTACACGAAGCAATCATGTGGAGTAAAGGACGCAGGTCATTAGAAACTTATGCATGGAATGATATGGTTAAAAGGAGAAAACTGAAGGAGTTAACAGCTCTATGAAATCAAGGTGATCGAACTCTCTAACACATCCAAAATACAAAATGTTACTCTATATAGGATGTTGTATGTTATTTTAGCTGATCCAAGTGGTCCTTCATGATGGATTCCTGGGCGACTATCGAGCCATTAGCTTCCAGCGTTGTGCTAGTCGACTGGTACACGTAGTCTCTTGACATTCTTGTCTTCTTTTCGAGGTTTTCAAAATAGGTTCTTGTTTTCTTTTTTCTTCAAATTCACGATATAAGAGTACTTCTACAGCTGAGAAGGTTGTAACTTCCAGGATTAGTTGCTTTTGTAATTCCTCTTCCTGGAAGAGCTCAATTTGTGACGTGGGATAACTGAACATATGGATTAACATTGTATATCACACAGGCTTTAGTACAATGTAAGTTAGGTCAAGATGTCAAATAAAGAGAGAAAAGGCTGTAATCAACCTATGAATTTTGCCTTGTATTAAATCTGAGTGGCCACTGAATTGCCCATTGTAAGTAGTTGATTATGTTATATCCTTGGATTTGGTGATAAACGATTTGAAGAAACTTCTTGAAATTATTCATTGTAGTAGTATCACAAAAGGTCGAAATTTAGAAGAAACAAAAGCCCAATTTATATGCTATTATTCTGTCAAGTAATAGCCATAAGCATTATTACATTAATTTCAATCTTAAGATTCGAGCCCTTCAACTATCAGTTTTCATGCTTGTTCAATTTCTCTTCCATTGTCAAACTCCAAAAATGAATACTTCTTTGATATCAGTAAAATCAATGAATTATTCTTCAATTCCAAATTTATAAATGTCAGAAATATAAATAGCCGGTATCTATTTTACTCTCTTCGTGCTTATTTCGTCTAATACTAAATCATTTGTATTTAGGTGTCATTAGTTTACAAGAATTTGCTCCAACTCGAAATAGACTAACAAGGATTAAAAAGTATTATTTTGGACGTAATAACTAAAGTAACTACTGATTACAGAGTTTCAACTCTACTCCATGCAAAATTTTCGTTCTTTGAAATCTCACGAAGTGTTCTAATTGGCTGGTAAATAACCGCTTGATTCGTGAATCTTTGTAAATGAACTAGACAAGGTCAAAACTATGAAACCTACGTAACTCGCTTTACTTGTTTTCTTCAAGTCACTAGTCAGGAAGAAAATCAACAAACAAAGAGCGAAATTCTATTGTGTCTGACATAATATGTAGAAATTTGTGTGCGCTTTTTGTCTGTTTATGTGAACGTGTAGATTATAGTAAACACCGGTGAGTTTGTTCCCCCTTCTTGATTCTTGAAGAAAACAAATTTGTGCAATTCAAAAGCTTTGGCCAAATAGCTGAGAAGTGAATCATAAGAATTGGACAAAGCCCGAGTTCGTACTTCGTAATGGTATCACTATTAGACATAAGTGACAGTAGCAAACAATGCAATGAGAAGTAAACTAGTTATAATATATGCAAGTTTCTGTGTTGAAAGACACGCCCTTTTATTTGCGCATGATTCCCGTAGTTGGTGTTGGGGCTTAAGAGGCTTACTGTTATTGGCAATTTTAAGAGGCCTACAATCTCAAACCAATGTGGGAGAACAATAGGGAAAAGGAGAAGGAAAACAAAAAAGGAGCAGAAGAAATCATGTACAGAAAAGAGACAAATATATGATTGTACAACTTATATTTACTTTCCAGTTAATAGTGTAATCAATCGTGGGAACAAACGAAAAGGAAAAAGATTACAAGAAAACACTAGCAACCAAAAAATATGTTAACAGTTGAACTAAACTCTTGACACTCACAACCAGATTACTGATGGAGGTGGCACAATGGCACAGCCTTATTCTGTTTTCAGCAGTTACAATCTCACTTCAGGAGGAGCCCTGTAATATGCAGGAACAGTAGCCGGGAAGAACATCTGCCTGATCCCTTCCGCCTTGATGATAGGGAAAATGATTCCAGATGCACCCTGCATTTGAATCAACATCAAATTGTCAAAATACAAGGTCAAGCGAAAACATGTGAAGATCGCAAATATATCAAGTAAAATCAAGATTGACACCTACCGATATTAGCCGGGCTCCAATCCATAAACGTTTGGGTGATGGGAAAGGCAGCAGCAAGCGGCCAACACCATAGATAGCCACAGCAAAGAAATGACAAACGAGACTTAGTGGACGAGGATTTAAGCCAGAAAGCAAAGATACTGGTCCTTCGGAGAATACTCCACCAAGGCTCAAATAATCAAAGCATGCTTCCCGCATCTCCTTCCTAGCTTGATCAGGTGAAGCACAAAACACCTTATACAAGGCACCAGCCAATGTATTGATGGTGGAGGCCACGGGCTGCAGATAAAATACGCGAGCAGAACAAGTTAATATCTATTAAGGTAATAATATTCTAGTTAAGTCTCAAATTTCTAGAGGAGAATTGAATGATCCTCTTCTTCTCTTTCTTTATTTTTTTGAAAAAGTAAGTTACAGGAGAATTGAGTGAGTCGAAAATCCTAAAACCCTGTAATGAACCAGGCCTTTACACATTACTGTCTTTATTTGTAGATCGATAGCTGGTGAGATCATCAAAGGAATGTCAGTTTTGTGGTTCCAGGTCCTTGATTACTAACTAGTCAACATAGAGCTCTTACTTCACTAAGGATTCTTAAGAGTAGAAAACGAGTACCGTCTTGCAGAAACCAAATATGTTGCTTATGCGAGGAAGGATATCAAGCGATTTTTACCTTACGCAAGGTGTAAAAGGACTCCAGATATCTGCAAAGAGTAGGTGCATCATTCAAATCACGAAGAGGTTTGAGAAGATCACGCAATACAACAATGTCAGACAATGCTACAGTCATTCCTCCACCAGTCAAGGGATGGCGCATATTGAATGCATCTCCCATGAGAAGAGCACCAGGAGTTGGATGAGGAGCAGCTGGCATGCTTCGGTTTGGCATTGTCCTGATGTTCCCTTTATCAACTGCGGCAATGAATGCATCTTTTATCTCAGGAGGGAGCTGGAACAACCGCACAAACATCTCATTGAACATCATGCAACTTAAGTATGTATACTACTATAATGACATGGTATGGCATTCAGGATGAAGTTTTCATCAATTCTTTACCTGGGGAGCAACGACAGTTTTCAAATATTTAGCCATTTCACCATTCGAAATAGAAGGCACTTTTTGACCAGGTACATCAACCAGACAGCGGACCTCAGTACTGCTTATGGGATAGAACAAGATAGGTGATGGATCAGCCAAAACGACATGTCCATGATTTTCATGTGGAAGCTGGCAGTTCTCCAGGACCAGACCAACAAAACAAGAAGGGACTTCTACCTGTACAATGTGATGTCATTGTGAGAGTCAAGAGAAACAATAGGAGGCTCCAAAAATTGTGATGTTTATAGAAAAAAAATTCATTCAGACAAACTTGGGTACACAGTTCATAAAACAATTAAAACCAAAATATTTCACAAATGAGCTTTTTAAACAATTAATCACCCAGTGCCATTACCTTTGGGTCGCAAAGGGTACGACGCAGGTTCGAGAAACAACCATCACATACTACGGTTAATGGTGCATATGCTTTCAACTCTTCACCAGATTTAGTTTTGTACTGAACACCTCTAATGGTCCCGTTTTCTTCAAGCAGGGAGGTAACAGTGCCTTGTTCTAGTTTGACACTGTTAAATAGTCAAAGATGACGTGCATTTAATCAATACAAGCGGAGATAAACTATTTCAATCAATCAACTAAGCCTTCACCCAGACTGTAACATATTCAGAATGATGCAATCACTAAAAAAAAAGAGAGAGAGATTTGCCAAGGAAAAAAGGAATAAATGGTAAGAAGGATTACTTGGGAAGAGATGCAGCTTTCTCTCGCATTCTTTGAATGAAACGCCCATTGTGGAAGCTCCTTCCAGAAACATCAGCGTGAAATTTCTCCAGGGGATAAGAAAGACGCGTGCTCTTGCCATCCTTGAAAAGAGCATACCCAAACACTCGTTGAGCATCAATTTTCTCCACACAATCTGTAGTAGACCAAAATACAAATATGAGAAAATGCAGAAAAAGAGACAAAATGAGAAGCTAAAAATGTAAGACAGACTTCCTTTTTTCTCTTCAATAGAGTAAACTAACCAGAAATGACACAAATCACATTATTTGGAAACTTTACCTTCCAATCCCAACTCCTGCAATTTGAGGTAGCCACCTGGTTGTAGGAGTTCTCCAACAATTCGATCAGGCTCTGTCAGATCTCTTTCAATTACTTTTAAACGGCGCCCTTCCTGTAGTCCAAAATGTATAATCATAATGCGTCTCACAAAAGGACCCCTTTTCCCCCTCCTTTCAAAATTTAGCCTATGATTTCAAAGCAATTTTTAACAGAGAATTGTCAACAAAGAGTTACAATAGAATCATTTGCAGTCACCACCAGCTTGCCAAACGATTCTATATTATGACCACCCCTTCTCATGTATTGGAAAAGAACAACAACAACATAGGGTAGAGTCCCCTCGGTAGAGAGGCTGTTTTCGAAGGACCTCAGCTCACGTACAACAAATCAAAACAGTTATGAAAAAGGAAATACGGCAGTGAAGAAAACATGGCAACTTAAGTAATTACAACAAAATAGTGCGATAAACGAAACATAATATGTAACAGATATCAAAAGCAAGAAACAACACACGGTAGGGTAAAATATTGTTTTTTTTCCTTCACACCAAATGCTTTCATCTTTCATTTATCTGATTTCATCAAATTAACAATCAAGTTCATGTCTTTTATGAATAATCACATCAATTATGCCTTCAGGTACGAAAAATCAATCAATCTAAGCACTCCTATCGGGTCACCTAAATGTATCTCGGGTTCACTATTTTTCATAATTCGATATCAATCCACCACAATATAGTTTGCTCACATATATCGGACACGTAAGTAAATACACAAGGAAAAATTAATTTTAGTTTTGTTCAAAATATGTACATAGGAAAAAGTTAAAGGATTAAAGTTGAATTAAAACCTTGCCAAGGGTGTGAGCGAGGGCGGCACCGGCAACACCGGCACCGACAATGATGATGTCAACGTCGTCGTTTCCATCCTTTGATCTGCACTCTCCATCATACGCCGTAGTTGTGGTGGTGTCCACGTCATCAATTTTATGTTTGCGGCCAACATTTCTCTGAATGATGAGCAACCAAAAAACTGCAACCAAACCCAGCAACACCGCAAGAATAGATCCGGAGAGACCCAAATCCACCATTGTCAAGGACGGAAAACGACGACGGAGCAAGGAAAACGACGACGTTGGTTCTTTAGTTTTGTAACAATGGGAATCTCTCTATCTAAAAAAAAGGAAGATAATGATACTTAAACGTAACAAATGTTGGGCTGTATTTGATGAATGCGAGAGAGAGAGAGAAAATTCTGGACACAACGTTCACTTTCATGAAACTAACCAACCCTCCTTTATTTTATATAGGCTCCATTATACCTTATAGGCCGTATATATTTTTATAGTCAAACTAATATATATGATTTATTTTAAATAAAAATGTTTTTTAAAAAATTAATTTTTTAAATAAATTTTATGTTTAATCAAACATCATCATAATAATTGAGACTTAACGAGTATTAAAGTAAATTAATACTTGATCCAGAAACAATTACTTTTATTAGCTTTTCTATTTGGAAAAAAAAAACAGAAAAAGAGTTGCTGGTTTTGTTCTAGTGATGGTGTTATTGCTAGTGTTTTTTGTTTTCATATAATTTTGGAGTTTGCCTAATTGGGGTTAGCCTTGAATACTTAAAGATGTCACTATTTAATTAAGAAATTAAGGTGTGATTTGGATTTGGTGCTAACTATTGTTGGTATTGGCCATGTGATATGAGGAAAAAATATTGATGAAGAGGGTTATGTGGTGAGTTTGTGACTTGAGAGATAGAAATTTTAGGAGAGTGTTTTAAGAAATTAACTAAACATTGTGCCGCATGTAGTTTGTATTTGATTCCTTTCTTAGTTTTTTTTAATAAAGCATACTAAACATTCTTGTAATATGGTTCAGTTGTAAATATAACCGCTATACTTTATAATTAAACACTTATACTATAACAATTCTACACATATATACTAACTTAGTTACGAATACATCTCTTGTAATAAGACTCTTAAATTAGAAGGAAAAAAGAAAGAAATAGTATCGAACATGACTTTTTCTTGTGCTTCATTTCTGCTGCTATTTTCCCACTTGATTGGTTAAACAATCATCATAACCATCCTATTCAAAGTAAACTTTCAGAAGATAAAAAAGTTTTCTCTTCTTTTTTATCAGAGCAAATTCAAAATTAGAAATTTGGCGTTTTAGCATTTAGTCTCCAAATATTTCTTTGTGGTAGTGGTCTTTATTTTCCTTAAAATTAGTGGGGAATAGAATATAATTAAATAGATGAAAACCAAGTCTCACCAACCTTTAGCCACGTGAAATGCAAATTAGTTAAGAATTGCAACTCTTTCATTAAACGCCGAGGAAAAATTGGTGTACACAGCTATTCGAGCAATATTAATTCATTAATAATCAATTTAGTTTTAGATCTCTGCACATTAGTACTTACACATGCCTACTTTGGAACATTTGATTATTTAATTGAACTTAGGTGGAGTTTGCACACTTCCGTTATTCGAAAAAACAAACATCGTTAGTATTGGTATTTGTAAGTATCATAATTTTCTATTTTAATGGACTCACATATATTTTATACTACAATTATATATGTGTGTGTGAGATATCAATTAAAGGATCTGCTTTTAAGATGTAATAAAGTACTAACTATATGAGTTTTGCAAAAATATCAGTTGGTAAGGTAATAAGTTTTATATGTATAAAAATTCATTTAATTTTCAGTTATAATTTATTGGCTAATGAAAGTCGCGCCTAAAAAGTTATTTTTCGAAGAGTGGCATATTTTATAGAAAATTGTGGTTTCTAAGTCTATATATAATTATAACCTGCATTTTCTTTCACTATCCATCTCAAGGAACAATTAACAAACAACATTTGAAGACTCTTTCAACTGTAAATCAAGATTAAAAGATTTGCAACAATATAAGGTGTCGAGTGTTGTGTCGATGTAAAGGTCAAAAGCCGGTCGCCGGCCATGCATGCAGCAAATTAAAGGCTTGGATGATTCCACGTCCAATGTACATAACTCATTGTGCTGGCTAACCTACAGCCATAATTTGGAACTCATAAATGCTTGCCTCTACCAAACGTAGTCATTCCACAAGGGTGCGGATTCTGAATTTTGCGAAATTCCAAATTAGAAAGTTAAACGAGTTATACTTTAAATATAATTTTTATATGCTTTTTAGATATTTTAATTTATTAATAATTCTAATTTATAATATATTTTACATAATTTTCAAATATGTAAATTATATTTAAATTTAGAAATTTAGTAGCTCGGTACATAGTACTGCAGTTTTATCTTAGTTTTGGAGTTTAATTAGCATTAATAGAATAATTTTCGAATATTTTTCCATTAATTATATAAATTGTATATCTCCTATTTTAGGTAGAATTATAATCCTTTTGTAATTAGGTTGATTAGTTACCTAGTTTATATCAAGGTAAATACTTTTGTAATATTATATATATTGTAAATCTTTCATCAATAAAACGAGGGAACGTATTCTTTTATGGTATCAGTAGCCTAACCCTAAATCTCCCACCCTAGCCGTCGACTTCTTCTCTCGGCCGCCCCTTTCCCCGCGACGGAACCCTAATTTTTCCGATCATTCTCCCTCCCTCTTCCACCTAAATTTCATCTTCCATAGCTGACAAAACCAAATTCCATCTTGCACTTGCAGTCAATAATATCAAAAACTTCATCCATGTCACCCTTGAGATGGAAAAGGGTCAATACTCCTCATGGGCGGAGCTTTTAAGATCCATTGTCGTGTTTATGAAGTTATCAACCACATCATCCCTCCTACACCGAAGTCCGCAGACCTCCCCTTGGCTTCGACTTCTGATTATCCACGACAACAAAACTCAACGAGCGTTATACCTTAAAAATCAGTTCAAGAACGTTCATCATGATGATTTCCCAAACGTGTCTGCCTATTGTCAAGAACTCAAGATGCTTGCTGACCAACTCTCCAACATTTGCGCACCCGTCACTAATCAGCGACTAGTTATGCAACTTATTGTAGGGTTGAACGAATCCTATAACGGTGTTGCCACCATCCTTCAGCAATGCACATTGTTACCACCATTTTATAAGGCTCATTCGAAGCTAATTCTTGAGGAAACATGAAAAATCAAGCGCAGCACCACTCAGGCTAGCATTGCAGACACCGCCCTCACCACCACTGTCGGGCCCTCCACCGATGGTCGAGCCTCCAACTCCGGCAGCCAGCACTGCAGAACTGAGGACACACAGCAGTCCAGATCGACCCACAACAGCCGCTGAGGGAAGCAGTCTGGCAAGGGCCGCGACGGATGAAATTCCGGCAACAACAGCAGTGGGTAGGGACAGTCCCCGCAGGCAGGAAACAATCAGCAACGACCGCGACAATAGCAGCAGCCTCCGTCGTGGGCTGCCTACCCACCATGGGCCACGTGAACCCCACCATCATGGGCCTCTCCTCTTTGCCCGTATTTAACATCCTCGTGGACTCCACCTCCGACCCGATATGCCCAATCTGGCATACTCGGTGCACGTCCACAACAGGCCTACACAACACTGGCCCCCTGCCCTCAACTTATGCACCAATTGGCATTGAAGCAGCTATGAACACAATGTCACTCAACGCTCCAAATGAAAATTGGTATATGGACACAGGTCCCACATCTCACATGACGACATAATAAAGTACTCTCTCATCTTATTCCAATTTGAGTAATTTAAATCTGAATATTATTGTTGGTAGTAGACAAGGCATTCATATTCGCGGTTTTGGTCAATCATCCTTATCCCCACCACATCCATCACTAATCTTAAAAAATGTCATTCATGCCCCTAAACTCATTAAGAATGTAATCTTTGTGCGGCGTTTCATAACTGATAATAATGTTTCCCTTGACTTTGATCCTTTTGGTTTTTCTGTGAAGGATTTTACGACATGGAGACGAATAATGAGATGTGACAGCACCAGAGATCTCTACCCTATTCCAAACGCCGTAAAAAATCCAGTCTCAGTTCTATCAACCTTTGTTGCTCTTTCATCTTTCTTATGGCACTCTAGATTAGGACATCCGGGAGCTTCTGATTTACGCTCCCTTAGGAACAATAAGTTTATCAATTGTAATCGTATTTCTAAGACTCTTATATGTGAATCTTGTGTTTTATGAAACATGTTAAATTACCATTTTATGCATCCACAAATTGTACTTTAATTTCTTTTTGTATCATACATAGCGATTTGTGGACTTCCCCTATTTTAAGTATGGCTGGCCATCAATATTATGTGTTATTTTGGACGATTATTCTAACTTTCTATGGACTTTTCCAATTGTCAATAAATCCCAGATCTACCCCCTATTTTTCCTCATTTAGTGCTTCGTAAAAACACAATTTGAAAAGAGCATTAAATATTTTCAATGTGACAATGGCAGAGAATTCGATAATAACCAATTCAAACAGTTTTGCTCCAAAAATGGTCTTACCTTTCATTTTTCATGCCCTCACACCTCCTCCTAAAATGGTAAAGCAGAACGGAAAATCCGAAGCATAAACAACCTAATTCATGCCCTACTTTCTCACGCCTCAATTCCCCCTCAATTCTGGCATTACGCACTCTCCATGCCCACCTATGTCCTAACATTAATCTCAAACAAGTCTCTAGCTCAACGGTCGCACACTCAAGTTCTATTTCATAGGAACCCCTCCTACCAACATTTGCTTATTTTTGGATATTTCTGTTATCCTCTCCATCCGACCACTCACAAACTCTAACCCCGGTCTTCCCCGTGTGTGTTTCTGGGTTACCCCGCCAATCATCGTGGTTACTCGTGCTATGACTTGTCAAGCCGTAAAATTATTATTTCACGTCATGTCATATTTGATGAGTCTCAATTCCCCTCTGCCTCCCTAAACTCGCCCTCTCGACATTCCTACGACTTCCTAGATGATTGCCTGAACCCCCTTCTAATTCATCATTTACATAGTCCACCGTCCCAGATTCCGGCACCCGCACCCACCACGGTCAGTCCGGGACACGTTGCCCACCCGGTTCCACCGATGGTGGCCCAGAACAGCCTGTCTCAGGGTGATTCCGCAGCCACCTCTCAGCAAACCGAGCCTCGGCCAGCCGATCCCGCCACCTCTGCCCTTCCTCCTCTTCCCGGCAATCCCGCGGCACCCCACCCTTCTTCTATCCCGCATCCCGAGACACGCTATCGGATAATGGAAACCCGTGCCATGCATGAAATTTCTAAACATAAACAATTGTTTAACCTATCTGTTTGAGTATAGAGGAGTTGCTAATGTTGTTGCTGAGATCTGTTGGCAATGAAACCTTCTCTTAGAGCTTCAGTGTCCTTTAAGAAAAGCGTATCTGGTCTATTGTGATAACATGTCCGCCATATACCTGTCTCACAATCCGGTTCAGCATCAGCGAACCAAGCATATTGAGATGGACATCCACTTTGTTCATGAGAAGGTTGCTCTCAGGCATATTAAGGTATTGCATGTGCCTTCCTCATATCAATACGCGGATATTTTCACGAAGGGCCTCCCAAGACAGCTGTTTCTTGACTTCAGATTCAATCTTAGTGTTAGGCCTCCTCCCGCTCCGACTGAGGGGGTGTGTAAACGTGTACAAGTATAACACTACAATCCCTACCCATAATTAGAATATATTCCATATATTTAGTGATAGATAATTATGGTAAACTAGGATTCTTCTTGTATTGGGAATATGATTTCTCTTATATTAGGATTGTATATTGTACACTATATATATTGATATTAATGAGAAAGACTCCCCAAGGAAGATTAATATCATCTTACACCAATCAAAGCCACACGTTTGTTATATTATGCATCATAACAAAATACAGGATCACGCTGGACCGAAATAGTTAGAGTTTTGAAGTCAGGTAGATCATTATTATTACAAAAGTAATTTCTAGTTTGTTTGCTATAAAACATCAATAACAATTGATAGCTTTGAGAAGATTTTATAAACTTTTATACATGTACTAACAATATACAAGTTATAATAAGAGGAGTTAATAACTCTACTAGAATGTATTCTAACATATATCTTTGATATTGTTGGAAGTGGCTCGACTATAAGGCCAGTAAAGCAATTGTTTCCAAGAAGTTAAGTTGTGTGTGCTGTTAAGTTTGAAGAATTTTTTCAGAGAGAAAGTACAATAATTTTTCACATTATAATGTGGTGATCCTTGCAATAATAGGGAATGGAATAACTTTACACGGTAATTGGGTAGCTATTTTATTGTCTCATTTATATCATAAAAACTTATATGGGTCAAATTATTATTCATATATTTACCTTTTTTCATTCTCCCTTTTTACTATTTTTATTCTCAATATTGAAAAGTCTCTCAAACGATAATTTATTACGGCTTACAAATTACAAATAAAAAGACTTGATTCTTTTCAAATACATATATTGCTTACAGAATAAAGTTAATAGTTTCTATAATTGTTGCCTCAGCCGAAATAAATTTTCCAAAACTAAAATTGATAAGATATTACTTAGATCAACATTGTCTCAAGAGAAATTGAACGGATTAGATATATTATCGACATAAAAAAATTGTTAAATAAACTAATTATAAAAAATAATTAATGACTACGCATCTAAAAAAGATTGAAAAGTATAATTTAAACAAAAATATATACGACGATCTTTTCTTTAAAAAATTAGTTTCTCTTTGAAGTTTGCCTTTAGTAACGTGTGGTCCGAATCTCTCTGTCTCATTATGATGCCAATAAATTAAAATGATTCCAAGAATTTGCCGATTTAAGTTTTTTTTCGTCTCAATGGAATGTGCCAAGTTTCAAGAGTTTTCATATTGGGATCTTCTTCATCTTATAATCCTATTAAGAATGTTTTCTTTGTGTTGGTTCTCTCTCTTCTTTGCAAATGAATTAAAGGCTATATACCTAATGTAAGAAATGAGAATAAAAGGTCCTGAGAGTTATACTACTATGTTGTATTAGCTGTTTTGGCAACAGTACGACATATTAAAATGTTTGGTCCAAAATCATATCTTAGTTTTGAATACTTCTTCTATTTGGAAAACAAAAAAGAGTTCTCTTTTTTCTTTTTGACTATAGAGGTGGTGTTTGCCTAATTGGAGTTAGGCTTGAAGTAAAAACGTTATTTAATTAAGTAATTAAGGTTTGATTTGGATTTGGTTCTAACAATTGTTGATAATGGTCTGTGATGTCTTTCGGAATAGTAAGGGTTTATATTTGAACAAATAATTGATGTTTTCTCCATTTTCTAACAATAACAACAATACCCAGTGTGATCTTACAATTGAGGTTTGAAGAAAGTTGTGTATGCAGATCTTATCCAAATTTTCGTGGGGTAGAGAGACTGTTTTCGGTAGACCCTCATCTCAAGTAAAATTAATTTCCATAATAGGTTTGAAAAAATGTAAGAGTAAATAATATAAGATGAAAATATTAAAGAAAGAAAAAAATTGGCGACAAAAATAGTAAAGATAATCAAAGTAAAAGTAAGAACAGTAATAACGAATATAAAAATAAGAATCTTTTGGACAAAATATTTTTGTTAAAAATGATAGATAAAAGGGGTCAGAGGAATCAGTAATTTTTCAAATCATAAGGGTATATGACTAGACTAAATATTATCCACATATGATTTCTTTAAAAAATGCAAGCTTAATTTAAATATTGGAGGTCACACAAACTTGGTTTAATTAGCCAAAATTCTGGGATTTCTTGTACTTCCTTGCCTTTTTGGTTGTACATATCTTTTAGGTTAAATCCAAATACAATAAAACAGTCTTCCGTCAACTTAATCATTCAAAATCTAAAACTGGAAGGGTTCAAGGGTTCATTTTCTTTTTGACCGAACCAAAGTTCTACGTAGATCAGAAATTTGGCATCATAGTAATTGAAGTAGCCAAAAATTATTGAGGGATGTGGTGGATTCTTAGTTTGATACTTAACTAAAAATATTGAGTTCGAGTTCTGAATATAAAAAAGAAAAAAATAGAGAGTATTTTTCTTTTAATAGGTCTAATTAGTGGCACAAATTCAAATTAATATGATCAGTATATTTTCAATACCTAATGATTATACCAAGAAAAAAAAAGTCCCTATTACTTTTGTCCCTAATTACTTGTGGGAGTAGTCTTTTTTCTTTTAATTTTTACCAAGAAATACATCTATAAATAGCTGAAAACCATATCTACCTAACTTCTACGCAAATTATTTAAAGCAAACCAGACCTTGCATTAAATGCCATATCAAATATCTTAGATTTTTTCCCCCAAACATTAACCTACTCTGAAGGAAATTGATTATTCCATAATGTGCCAAAAGCACAGCGTATGGTGCTTTCTTTCTTTTTTGGAATTTTTTGGGAGGTAGCTTCTAAAATGCAAATACGTATAGTATTTGTACAATTGTTAACTTTTAGAACATCTGTTCCGTTGCCATTTTTTCATTTTTTGGGGAAAATAGGCTAACATTGTTTCACTTCTTGAAAAACTTTCCTTGATATTTAGAAACATTCTATAGTGTTAAATATACACAATTCTCCTATTATGTAACTGATATATATAGCCTTTTACATAATGAAAATAATCAAGGGATTATTTCTTTCATATAGCAAATAATCACTCCCCTAAAAGATAAATGTTATCAAGATAGAAAAATTAGAAAACAATTAATCTAATCACAAGAGTACATGGATGAAACAATTGAGCATCTTAAGTCAAAGGGGAAAAGTTAGGGAATCAAGGATTTAAGAAACCAAGGATTATTTAACTTTAGCAAATCCTAGAATTTGCATGGAATGCGCCATCAAACATACTTCACATTTTTCTTTTTATTGGTGCATAATTTTAATAAACTTGAAAAATGATTTGAAATGAGTAATTAATACTATGTGTAAAAACGGAAAAAGTAAATTGTCTTATTTTGATATGTTAAAAGTGACAAGTAAAAGTGAAATTAATTTTTAATATAGTGGACAAGTAAAATTGAACAGAAGTAACAGTTTAAAATATCCGTGATTAGGAAAGGAAATTGATAGAGTTAAGTTGTGAGAAGCCATTATTGGATTCAAGTTTCCATGACGTGCTCGTGATTAGAACAAAAGTTTGACGTTCAACTAATTAGTTCTCATTTTATTACATCTTTTATTCACGCTGATTTTACCTAATTAAAGACAAACAAAACAATGCATCTTTGACTGAACCAAAAAACCTGTTTTCTCTTTTTTTGCTTGCGATTCTCTTCTTATTTGCTCAAAACATTAAGGATTGTTTGGCTCACGAGATCATAATAATTTTTTCATACAATGAATAATTATATAAAGACTGCTACTAACTAATACTCAGTCTATGGATCAAATGCTAGTACATATGTTATTTGACATTTTATTCTACATAAAACAATAAACAATAAATATCGCATAACGTAAGAGAGTATATATTAGCCGTGCGGAATTTAATAATATCAAACAAACTTGCATAAGCTACGGTAATCTATTTTTTTCTTATGCTGCAGACAATCAATATTTTATTAGGTAGAATTTAATGTTAGTATTATCTTTGTTGTTGGTCCCAACTAGGGGTGTTCAGGGGTTAAAAAACAATCCAAACCCCAAATCGAACCAAACGGATTAAATAAATCGATAGTTATTTGAGTTTGGTTTGATTTTAAATTTTTTAAAAACAAAAAAAAATTGAATCAAACCGACAAACTAATATACACAATTTTTATAATTATATATACACAACATATTAATATTTATAATAAATTTTAAATACTTTGTTAACTTTTTCATCAAAAAATTCTTCTATCTCTATTAGACTAATGAGCTTTACACCTTAGATCATTTCTTAAAAGAAATTCATGAATCCAAACTCATTTATTCAAAGAAATAACTATGAGATTTACCTAAAAAATTATATTTCTTATAAACTTTATTCACTTGATTAAAGCTTATAAATATTAAGACATTTTCTCCGTAATCCAAGAAAATTATAACTCGGACAATGAAAAGGTAATATGATAATATAAATTGGAAAAGAATAGAAAAGTCTTTCCTAATCATAGAGAAAAAATAAAAAAGAGAAATACCATCAGATTTCTTAAAAATCGAAAAACCGAACCAAACCAACAACAACCAAACTGATGAATATGTATTATGTTTGGTATGGTTGGTTTGAATAATTAAAAAAAATGACTATATTAATTTGGTTTTGATTTTAAATAAAATCGACCCATGAACACCCCTAGTCCTAACTCTCCATTAATAAGAATAAGGAAAATGCCTGAGTGTATTAGCTGTACATGTATACTAACATGTTTTAGGTAAGGATTAAGTCAAATGCTCAAGGAAATTAGTAATATTAGTACTTTTTTAGCTTATTATCAGGACAAAGTAGGACATTCAAAGGAATTAATTATTAGGGCCGAATAAATGGAATTGTGGACAAACATTTGGAGCTTATACGCCGGCCATGCATGCACCAAATCCCTCTATGGTTTCCATGTCTTATCATCCAACAATTTGGAACTCATGTGTTAAGAGTCCACATCGGATATGGAATGAGAACATGGACTCCTTATATGGATTCGGACAATCCTTCACCCTACAAGCTAGCTTTTGAGGTTGAGTTAGGTCCATGTGTCATTCCTTTGCATGGTATCAGAGCCAGACTCATTCAAAATCTTTGTTCATCGATGTTTGGCCCCCAAATTATATTACATGGGAGTGCATGGAGTGTTAAGATTCTCATATCAGATATGAAATGGGAACATGAACTCATTATATGCACTTGGACAATCCTCACCCTATAAATTAGCTTTTGGGGTTGAGTTAGGCCAATATGTCATTCCTTTACATCGTGATAAATGTTCTACTTTACCAACGCCATGACTTAGGGAGTATGGGTAGAGCTACCGTTATAGTCACGAGTTTGATAAGAGGTGGAGATAAAGAAAAAGATATGAATTTAAATTAATAACTTCAATTCAAACTTATATTTATATTTAAAATTTATTGATTTAAAACGACTAGAATCTAGAATCAATACTTTTCACATCTTGAATCTTCCTTTGAATTCGGCAACTCACTAACTTTAACTCGAATCCTATATATTAATGCTGAAAGAATTATTAGTATATATGAATAATTTAATAAAAAAATTATAATTCAAAATTTATTAATTTAGAATCCTAAATTCGTATTTGTCCGGGATAATTTACATGTAACGGTTCAAAAGGTGCAACGAAGTACAAACTATAAGAGAAGACCCACCTAATAGAACATTAATATATACTTATAACAGTCCCACCTAATAGAACATTAATATATACTTATAACAGTCCCACCTAATAGAACATTAATATATACTTATAACAGTCGTCTTCAATCTGAAAGGAATTAAAGAGCAAACATAACAAAATATGAGGAAGATACTTCATTTTCGCAACATATATTGAGGTCCTTAGTGATTTATCACGTTGATGCATAAGAGAGTAGAGA
Organism: Anisodus tanguticus; assembly: GCA_034509755.1. NCBI lineage: Eukaryota > Viridiplantae > Streptophyta > Magnoliopsida > Solanales > Solanaceae > Anisodus > Anisodus tanguticus. The sequence continues at coordinate 7,334,477 of CM067553.1, read as the reverse complement.
CATATATACGATAATACGACTAATAAAATCAGCGTGTGCAATCTTCTTATCACGTGGATATAAAATGGTACTCTCTCCGTATCAATTTACATGATGTAGTTTGATTGAACACAGAGTTTAAGAAATAAAAGAATTTTTTTAAATTTTAGGTCTAAAATAAATCAAAATATTTGTGTGGTTATAGATCATCCCGTTAAGCATAAAAGGTAAAGTTAAACTTTTACCAAATAAAAAAATGTATAATTTTTTTGGGGAGTGATATCAACAAATTACATGTATAACCCGCAAGGGTAGCCAAGTTGGTGTAGCAGTAGAGCGCGGGACCGCAAGGTCACGAGTTCGATCCCCTGCATAAACCTTCTTGGTTGAGCCTGTCACACATGGCTTGCCAAGTGTGGTTTGCAGGCTATTGCGTCAGTCCGAGGTTTACCCTGTGCGCACTCGAGAGAGTAGCGGCTGCGGGTTCCTTCGTTAACAAAAAAGAAGAAGCTATACATGTATAGGAATAATAAATGATGGGCTTTGGCCCAAATGCAGAAAGCTATTGTTAGGGCTTCTCCTTTGATTTGGGCTCGTCTGTAATGTGGGCTCTAACAGTGTGTGCCTAATAATTTCCTTGAATATAGAGCAGAAACCGAGAAAATGATCTAGTTTTGTAGTCTCGACTTGAACTCGTTTGAGAATTCATAAGGCACTCAAGGAAGAAGGGCTTGAAGAAAAAGATTGAATTGAGGAAGAAGATGACGTAATGATGAACTAGAAGCACAAGAGGATACCATGCAAGGGATTGTATTCCTTAAGCTAGGATTTGAATTCTCAACGTTAACCGTATAACCAAGTGAATTGACTTTTAAATTTACGTATACTTAGTTTTTTTTATCAATTAAAAATTTAAAAATCACAAAAGTTACTTTTCAAATTATGCATGTAGAAACTCTGTTAAGTATTATTGCATAAAGCTAAAACTACACCAAAATTGAAACCATGGCCACAATGCCAACATTGTTACTTAATTTTAAAAGGTGTATCCGTGTATGTGTGTTTTTAATTTTCATTAAATGAAATAAGTTAGGGTTCAAGAGAGAAAAATATATTGTACTAGTTTTTTGCACTAAAACATTAATTAAAATTTCTTATAATATTTCTATAGTGTATATATGAATGTTAATTTTTTACTCTAAAATTATGGATTTAATCGAAACTCTTATACCATATGAACGTGTTAGCTAAACAACCTCAAATAGGTTTAGCAGACTCGCTTCAAGCTAAAATTTTATGCAATCATAAATCAATTAAATTAACCCGAGGTTAGAAAAGCAAATATTCGGAACCTAGAAACTAAGTGGTGGCAGCATATAAATATTTAACATTTATAGAAAATGGCGCGATAGTTCCTGTTTGAGCTCGAACTGCATTCGCCGGCGATGGACTTCAAATGTTCACAGTGGAAGGAGGCCCATATCGAGTCACTGAACAAGCCTAACCCGTCTCCCTTGATGATTTATACCGGAATTAACTTCCCGGCGTTCTCCGATAACGAAACCCTAGTTACATCACGACTCCCGAACTCACCAAGCTCATACAGTGGAAGCTTACAAGAGGCATATGGAGGTTCTTACTTCTCTCTTCATCTAACATATGCCAAATTATATGTATTTACTTTTGATAATTGCTACTCCCTCCGTCTGAATTTATGTGTTATTGTTTGACTAGGCACAAAATTTAAGAAATTTTTGCTCTATAACAACCATTAGACATTTGGTTGACTATAAAAAACCATTTCATTAGAATTTTAAAGTTAAGCTATTTCTAATCATAAAAATGTGATATTCATTTTGGAACCGACTAAAATTAGAAATTTGTGTGTGTATAAATCACTTCATTAAGGTTGGGAAATTTTAAAGTTTAAGTTATTTATAATTATAGAAATGTGATATTCTTTTTGGGACATACTAAAAAAGAAGTGTATCACATTAATTGGGACGGAGGGAGTATGATATATGGACTTGATTATAAATATTATGATTGTGTGTAAGTATTCTGGTTTGTGCAACTTTTTTGTAGTTAGTTTAGTGTATTTTGAAGAATAATCTACATAATATGTTGTATTAGATGCAGTAGTTAAGGCTACGAAAAAAATCAAGTAACGTATGATAATTGTTATTCAGGCCTAGGCTGTTGGATTTTGTATCATCACTGGACGACGCCGTTGTGAGATCTGCTTCAGAGAAGGCATTTCAGTCTCTACCTGATATCTCAAAAGCTATTACGGTGCTCACTGTCTTGAAAGGTGTGGTCCAGCCACTGCCTCCGCTGTTCTGGCTGCTTATGCGCCAGATATTCCACCTTTTATATCGGATGAAGTAAATTTATCATGATCTTCTTGCTCTGGAAAACTCTACTTGATTCTCTGCAATTTGATGATTGAAGTGTACTAAAATGTTTGATTTATGTGAAAATGCTGTTTTGTTAGGCAATGGTTGCTGCAATCGGTAACTCAAAAGACTACTTTGAAGCAGTATCTAGTTCTAGTGGACAAATTGCAGGCAAAATCCAAGGTTAGCTCGACTATTTCTCTATGTTTTTGTTATAATGATGATTTCATCTGGGTGTGATTAGCCTATTTTTGGGAATGAGTTCACCAAATAGCTCAAACTATAAGTTACTTTAGTTTGATTCGTTGTTCAGAACACGTGACAAAGGGCTTAAATTTTGATGTAATACAGAACACAGCAGATATCCTTTTGTCATCTAAATGTCTGCCTGATTGCAAAACCACACAATATTCCTTTCATGATTCTATTAACAAGCAGGAAATCTACTGTAATCTGTATAATTCTAGCTTCCACCTGAAAGTTTGGTTGAACAAAGATGCCTTCTCTTCCTAGTTTCAGAAGTTCATTTGATTAGCTAGGACAAGAATGCATTATGCATGGATACCAGCTAATCATTGTCCTGTTTTCATACTTATACGTCATTTAGTATGTGGTTTTCTGCCTTCACAAAGCACGTGTATCTCATCATTTAGTTTGTGATTTGCTCCTTAAGTTTCAATCAAGCCCACATCTTTGGTCTTCGGTCAAGACCACATCTCTGAGGAAAGATACTAATAATCTGTCTTGTATCAGACTTTGTTTACATGCATGCCATGTTCAGATGAAGCCACAAGTTTTTCTGTCACCAGGACATCAAAGAATGCTAATCCCCCCCCCCCCCCCCCCCCCCCAACCCCGCACTTCCACTCTGGGTAACTCCTAGAAATGTTATTCATGGTTCTCGTAGTTGTGCCTCAGACGTCCTAACCTTTGGATGAAGAAAACAATTTTTTTAAAGAGAAGCACTATAATTGCTGTGGGTGAAATGGTCATTCTATAGGTTTGGCCTCAATAGAGACAAGAGGAATGTTTTGGTAATTTACATTATAAGATTAGCGTCAAGGACCTGATGAGATGGTGAAGTAAGAAGAAGAAGGCAATATTTATGTGATGACCTGAAGTAAATTTATGGTTTTCTGGAGTTGAATTGATTCTGGTATGCTGATTGATTCCACAAGTTTGAATATCAATATTGAAGTAAAAACATGTAGAACTAAGTCCGAACTCTGATTTACCTTAGCCATTAATCTTAGGAAGGATTGAGAGTTTGTATATTTTGAGTCTTTTTCACAATGCTAAGTAGCTTTTCCGTGAACCAAACCAAATCCTTTGTAGTGTTTGTAAGTCGCTTGAACTTTTATGCTGAACCAATTGTACATTGTTGATTGTTGCCTCTGAAGCGGAGGACCTATCTCATTGCATGTTCCTTTGGCAATTGCTTAACAAGAGTTATCAGCAACAAGAGACACTTTTACTCCATCAGACGTTGAAAGGGCGCTGTGGAGTTCAGCTGTGGGTGCCAAATCAAGTGGCTTGTCAAAAGATCCTAAGGAGGTCAACTTGAAGCCGAAGTCCAAGAGGAAGCGCGTACAATGACTTGGATGGTGCTGGTCGAGTTCAATAGGTGTTTATCAACCAGTAAGTTTAAAGCTGTTCTTGTTCGTAGGGTTCCTAAACTGCATGTATATATTGCTAATGTAAACCTTTGAAGGAAGCACTTGTTTCATGTAAGGGTGGCCAGTGGGCCGGGCTTGGGACGGTCGGGTTTGGCGGGACTGGGTCGGGTCAGGCGGTCGGTTAGACGGGATTGGGATAGGCGGGATTTGCCGAAGTCCTGTCCCGATCCCGTCAGAATCGGGGCGGGATCGGGGCGGGATCCGGGGCGGTTTTTTTTTTGCACTTAATTTAAAAAATAACATATATATAAAAAGCTCAATAATTAAACAAGATAGTGTAATAAAAACATCTCAATGCTGTTTTTGTGCCTCTTATATTATTTAATAGACATGATTTTTTTTGTAGTACAAATACAATTGTCAAAATTGCAACTTTGTGATGTTCAAAAGTTGCAAATTACATAGTAAAATTGCAATTAAAAAAATTACATTTTGAAAAAAACCTGTTCTAGTTTCTTGATAATTTCCTGTGGTTCTTCGGTTGGAATTGATATTTGCTGGTCAAATTGCTCCACATCGCTTCCACCACCTTCGGATAAGATTTCGTTGTAGTTTTCGTCTTCTTCTTTGTTGATCTTTGGTTGACCGCACCTTCTCCGCTCCGCTCGTATCCAATCTCTGAATAATACTATAATCTCTAAGTTGTCTTCGGCTAATGAGTGTATGTGCTCTCCTATTTGATATTTGCCGGCAGAAAAAATACTTTCAGACGCCGTTGATGACGCTTGAATGTTCAAAATATTTCGGGTCATCATTGAAAGTGTCGGAAAGGTCTTCTCATTCCCCCTCCAGTATTTCATCAAATCTTCACGTCCTTCTTCATTTAGAACTGCTTGGTACGGTACAGAACCCTGCAAAACAAAAATATCAAACTCGCTAATTTGGTTAGTAGCGCTACGGCCACCGCACATTCTATTTCTGATGCTTTCAATACTAGCCGCATAACATCATGTCTTTTGTGAGGTTGTGTTGAAGAAGAAGATGGTATGGAAGCCGGTAGGTTGCTAGCACTTTCTTGTTGGTAAAACCTATATATTTTTTTGCATTCGTCTTCTACGCTAGACAATACTTCTTCTTTAGTTTGTTCAATAGGTGGTGGATGATTTGGATTTTTGGGACTTGGAGGTGGTAGTACTGCTATACAATCGTAAATAGTTTCAACAAGTGATTTAGTACCGTCTATTTTAATAGTCGGATTTAATATAGCACCAATAATATAAATAGTGGGAATAGGAATAAAATATTTTTTAATTTGATAAACATTTTTTTAATAGCTGTTTTATAAGCTGGTTTATCCATATATTAATTAAGCAATAAAAATATTAGAGTTATATAAAACAACATAGTTGAAATAGTAGGATAATATATACCGGAAAATTTTTTGTTGCTTGAAAAAATTTCTCTAAAAATACAATAAGTTCGAAAAAAAAATTCCAATCGCTATCTACAACCATATCAACTGGATTTTGATTATGAGAGTTAAAAAATAAAGTTATAGGTTTTCTATAGTCATAAGCAACAAGTAGTTGCTCGTATAAAAAATTTCACCTAGTGGGTACTTCTTCTGTAATTTTTCTATAAGGTAGTTGGTAATCGTAACAAGTTTTTTTTATATTCTTTTCTTCGTTGTATTCTATTATTTTTAAAAATAAAGTTTATAGCTTTTCTCCATAAATTTATTTTTTTGCTAGTAATATCCCCTACCAAGCTCTCTTTTCAGAAACAAACGTATTCCACATCCCAATGTATCAGTATGTTCTAGTTATAAGTTTGTTGACTAAAAGATATTGTGTATTTGAATTAGTATATAAGGTATTAATAGATGTTATGAATTTCCAGTACTTTTTAATGATACTACTACTTCCATCCAAGAGTTGTTAGTCCGTCTTCAATTTGGATTATTAAATGAAAACATTACTGGGTTATATTATCATTAAAAGGTAGGAGACGATAAATTTGTGGAAGTGTATCATTCAGGCTCTTGAAACTTTTCGTGGTAGTTAAAACTATAAACAATTTTAACGTTAGTAATAAACATTTTGAAACAATCCAAAAAGTAAAATAGGACAAGCATTCAAGACAAAGGAGTTTTTAGATAGGTTTCAATTATCACATTACATAAATGAGTTGATCCTTACTGTATAAGAACTTCTTGAACTATGAAATGAGATGATTACTGCTTCACACTAGGTGATCTTTCATGAGTCTATGACTACTTTCTGAAATTAAGGAATGTAGTACAGTTTATTGTACTAGAGTTAGATAAGTTTAAATGAGACTCAACAAGTTCGAAAGTACTTAGAAAATTGTCTAATCAAATAATCAGTAAAATGAAGTAGCAATTCTTTTAAGTTCTTTGAAGATATGGTGATGGATTGACTTTTCAGTTAGATCCAAAGTTTCTTGTAAATTCTGACAGAATAAAAAGTGGATAGAGTGATAAGGAATAAAAAGAAGAAAAAAGTAAAGTGATAGAGTGATACAGAATAGAAGTGCTAATTTTCTTCCAACAACATGGAATGAATTGTAGGGAGTAAGTTTCTATAACAAGAGTCTAGACAATTTAATTATAAATAAGCTCTTTTCCTTTTTGATTAATGCATTTCTCATTCATTAGGGAAAACGTGTCGACATTTTAACCGTTAAAACTCTAATTTGAGTTGAGGGATCTAGTTCCAATTTGTGAGTGGACATCTTCTGAAACTTAGCTTTAAGTTGACAATGGATGTGTCTATCAGTTAAATGTGACCCCATGAGAACCAAGAATTATGTTGTGACGATTAAGAGATCATTCAAGGCGAGATATCACCTCATAGTGGAACATGCCAATCACGTGCTTGAGGTTTATTGCCAGTGATGTAATCTGGTGGTAAATAAACATAATTTCTACGATATGTAATTATTTGGTTTTCTATTTAGAAACTAGTTGCAAGGGAGAAATAGTTAGCTGCTAAAGTATATAACAACAACAACATACCCAGTGAAATCCCACAATGTGGGGTCTGAGGAGGGTAGAGTGTACGCAGAGCTTACCTCTACCTTGATAGGTAGAGCGGCTGTTTTCGAGAGTCCCTCGACTCAAGACAAAGCACACGCCTAAGCAAAGTAAGACAAACAAAGTGAGTAAGTCATGATAGCGAATTCTGAAAGAGAAAAAGAAGCAATAAATAATGCAAGTAAATAAGACAAATAAAATACACATAACATCATAAATCAAACGACAAGTGACTATAAGGCAATATTGTGCCTACTAGTATGATAGGCTAAGCGAGCCTACAATAATAATATTATAACTACCAGTTTGTAAGCGTAGGTAGGACTGTGCTGGGCTACCTACTACCCTTCTACCCTTATACGTGTCCTCCATAACCTCCTATCTAAGGTCATGTCCTCAGTGAGTTGCACTTGCGCTATGTCCCGTCTAATCACCTCTCCCCAATACTTCATCGACCTACCTCTACCCCTCTTGTACCCGTCCATAGCCAACCTCTCACACCTCCGCACTGGGCATTTGTGTCTCTCCTCTGCACGTGCCCGAACAATCTCAACCTCACTTCCCGCATCTTATACTCCACCGAGGCCACTCCCACTCTGTCTCGGATATCATCATTTCTAATTATATCCTTCCTTGTATGCCCACACATCCATCTTAGCATCCTCATCTCCGCAACTTTCATCTTTTGGGTGTGCGAAGTCTTGACCGGCCAACACTCCGTCCCGTACAACATAGTCGGTCTAATCACCACCCTATAGAATTTGCCTTTAAGTTTTGGTGACACCTTTTTATCTCACACGACTCCAGATGCGAGCCTCCATTTCATCCATCTTGCCCCAATACGATGTGTGACATCATCATCAATCTCTCCATTCCCTTGGATAATAGACCTAAGGTGCTTGAAGCTTCCTTTCTTTGGAATGACCTAAGTACCAAGCTTCGCCTCCACGCCTGTCTCAAGGTTGCTCCCGTTACTGAACTTGCAAGTATTCTGTCTTGGTCCTACTCAGCCTGAACCCTTTAGACTCCAGAGTCTGTCTCCAAACCTCCAGCTTAGCGTTCACTCCGCTATGAGTCTCATCTATCAAGACTATGTCGTCTGCTAAAGTATATAGAGCTTGATTATACTTTATCCAACTTATTACTACATAAAATACAATAAATTTGTTAAAATTTCAACATCTCTTCCACTATGTCCAGGTTCATACGGTGTTTCTTTGCTAATCATGCAGTCTAAATTCTTATATCGCAGTATCACCTTAACTGAAGGAGGTGATTCTCCTTGTCTAAGGGATGTAGTCCAGTTGCTATTGAGAAGTCTATCTAAATCAGCTGGCGTATGATATTACACCCTTGTTATACTTGTTTCTCTACTTTTAGATGGTATACCTGCCTGTAAATGCACTATCTGCACTCCACCGCTAATATGCATTACTTCTGTTGTGTTGGGCAGATTCACTGAGATACACATCAGCCTTGTCAGTTTCTTTGGCTGTTGTATTCGTGGTGATCACAGCTGGGATAGTCATTGTTAAGATCATTAATGGAAGCATCGGAATGCCTCTCTTGCTGCCTAATCTTGTTGATCAGGCGTCTTTCTGGAAGCTTTTCACAACTGTTCCTGTACTTGTTACTGCCTATATTTGCCATCACAATAGTAAGTTTTAGTTGCCTTTGATCACTTATACAGCATATTGTCAAAGAATAACTTTAGTAATAAACTTCTCTTTAAGTGAGCGGATATTTAATTCAATTATCCTTTCTGATGTGAACTTTACACACCCAAACCATGCTGATGACATTTTCTCAAAGGCTTTCAAATGACATGCTTTAGAAACCAACATATCTGAGTTATGTCTAGGTTTTCTTTGTCATACATTTTGTCCTAAGCATATTTTCTGCATTTTAGTTGACTAGCTCTTTCACGAGCTTGAAGTCATGGATGTCTATTCGGGTTGAGGACATGTAGGTGTTCCTTTATATACATTCCTTGTCAACAAAATTTTCTTGTTTTGTGAAAAGGAATAGCTGCAATATTTCTGTAGTCAGTTTTACTTTGTTGTGGTGACATAGACACAAAAAAAAAAAAGGAAAGTGAAGAAACTTTGAAACTGAAGCTTTTGAATATAAATGGAAGAATCAAAATGAATTTGCTACTCTAGGTTACTTAAACATCTAAACTAATTTATTCAGGAATATTAGGCATTTTGAATTTAAGCAATTGTTAAATATTTGTTTTCTGTCTATTCTTTTTCTGGCTAAGAAAATTATACTTCAAACTCTCTTAATAAGGATTAAGAAATACGATATATGGCTCTAGGTATCAACAATATTACATGAAATCTTCATTTGCCTGACATACTCATGTCAACAGGGCCATGAAATGGGTATGGATACTTGGTCCAGATCCTTCAAGTACATTGAAAACTTGCAAAAATCTATCGTCCTTGTACTAGGCACATTCCGCATACCCAATTCCATGGAACATTGGGTATAGTCACATTTCATGGTCCTGAAAGATCAAGTCTTTACTCCTGGGCAATATTTTTACTCCTGGGCAATAATGCTTTCATCTTGCATGTTCAGCGGAACATACTGATGCCAAAAAGTAAATATTTTGATTTATAAATCAATAGCTTGCCAATTTGTCACTTTTGCATTTCCTAGTTGTATTTGGCCTACTCTCTGTCATTGATTTTCTTTTGGGTCTACTTCTGCTTGGAGTAGATTCTCCCTGCATAATTGGTCTGGTAGAATGACAGTGCCATAAATGCAAGTTGGGTGAAATCTTGGTAGTCTGGCCGAAAGGGAAAAAAAAAGAGGACATCTCTTGGAAGTTCATTTGCATCAGAAATGCAGCAGAATGGTTAATTAATGGTGATACAGTTATCATGCAGCATAATAGAAATAGAAAGAAACAGAAACAGGGTTCAAAAAGAATGGGGAAAACGTTTTGTTCATTGCTGCTCTTTCTTTGCGAGACATTTTTTTCAATTAAATAAAGCTAGGCTATTTGTTCAACCAAAATGAAGCAAAAGAAACCTCACTTGCTAGACAAGGCGTTGTCCTGAATGTCAGTCTTCATAAATGCTTAATGAGTGGCCAAAAGTTTCTAATACAACGTACAAACTCTAATACTTGTTTCAATAAATGTTGCAAACTTGCAGTACATCCAATAGAGAATGAGCTAAGAGGTGGCAGCCAGATGAAGTCAATAGTCCGTACCTCAATTGTGTTATGCTCAACTGTATATGTAGCAACCAGCTTTTTCGGATTCCTTCTGTTTGGCGATCATACCTTGGATGATGTACTCGCCAACTTTGATGGTGAACTTTGAATTCCTTACGGCTCATTACTTAATGATTTGGTGCGAGTGAGCTACGTGATCCACTTGATGCTTGTTTTTCCAATCGTCTTCTTTTCCCTTCGCCTCAATATGGATGGCCTCTTTTTTCCATATGCAATTCCTATTGCCTATGATAATCACAGATTCTTTTCAGTCACAGCAGCTCTCATCTATTTCATATTTTTGGGAGAAAATTGTGTACCTAGCATCTGGGATGCCTTCCAGTTTACTGGTGCCACAGCTACTGTCTCTGTTGGTTTCAAGTTTCCTGCTGCTATTGTCCTTGGTTGGGTACCCATGTCTACCAATCTTCCTTTTTCAGGCTGGCTTAAGAATGGAATCTTAAAGCTTCTTAATTGTCCAATCGTGTCTTTAATGAAAATTCTTAAAAGTATTTAACTATAATCTTTTTTTATTTCTCATACTACTATAAGTTAATTTCCACCTTTGCCATTGATCACAGGGATACACATGGTATTGCAACTAAGAGGGACAGGTTAGTGTCATGGGTCATGATACTGTTAGCTGTTTCATCAAGTACAGTGGCAATCTGCAGCGACATTTACAGCATTTTTAATATTGGAGTTGAAGCTTAGAAGAACGCGAATATTCTTTGTCTATTTAAAGATTTGCCAGATTCAGATTAAGGTTCATAGTCAATTGCATTTCCGGGAAGTTTAACTGATTCTTTGGTTCCTGATTAATGCCAAGTGTATTTCCAAGAGAAATGTGAATATCAACTGGAAAATACCTGAACATGCAGGGATTGGTCTGTTCTGTACAGCACAAAAAATCTGTAATATGCAAAATGGAAGAGCTATTTTTTTTTTGGTGGGGTGGGGGGTGGGTGGTTAACATTATGAAATTGAGAGCGTTTGTATACAATCTTGTCAACTTTTCTTAATACAGCTTTCAATTTCGCATAGTCGTGACTTTTAATATAAAGAGATGAAGATCTCACCAGCTAATGTTGTTTGTTATAGTTTAGTCTTATTTACATGTTCTATTTCTCTTGAGATAATAAGGTAGTTCTCGTTAAAGAAAATGGTAGGAGAAGGGAAGGAAAACGCTTGGGAGATTCAAAATATAGAGAAGCGAAGGGATTCAACATCTAGAGTATATTTTATATGCAGTATAATCCGGCGAAGGGTTTGGATGATTCCTTGCATCCCCAACTCCGCTCATGCCTTCATATATCAGAAGGGGGGGGGGGGATTCTTCCTGGAATGGAAGCATGGGAGAATTCTATAGGTAGATCTTTACAAAAACTAACACTCCGTACATAAAACAACCCATTTTTAATAACTCATCTAAACACAATTTGTGTTTATTAGTATTATTTTCCAAAACTAAAACCAAATCCAAGTGTAGCTCATCCCTTTTGTTTAAAGTTTCTCTCTGAAGTTTAAATGCTCATTGACCTCGATAGCACAGAAATCTTGAAAAGGCAGAATTGCTGGCATCATTAACTATTCTTTTCAGGCATCGCCCAACATTTTTGGTATCTTATAACCTAAGTAAAAAAATTAGCAAAAGTGAAAAAAATCCAAAGAGACTTTTCTGGTTTCCAGACTTTTTGTATGTAAAAAGGTTTGGAAGATATGTCACTTTAACTTTTGGTCAAATGCTTTTTTGACTGAAACTTTCTTATTTACTATCCCGAGTAATAAGATAATTCTTACATATTTTAATACCGATATTCTATCTATTAATAATTTCTTACTTATTAAGAAAGGGTCTAATAAGATATATAAGGTTTTTTCCTTTACTAGTAAGAGGCAAAGATCATCAGGCTTCTTCAAAGGTTTTAGGTTAAAAAAGATTGGATGAAATTGCAAGAGTACAAATTAAAGAAGAGGAAAACTAGTGTTAAGAAGGCATTGACATGCGTGCCAAAATGTTGCATATTACCATATGAACATGTGGGGCCTGTTTGGAAAGTCACCCTGTAATTAGATTTGAATGTAATTGGGTGTAATTATACAGTTTAACATGTTTATTTGATAATTATATCGTTTTGACATGTTTATTTGATCAAGTAATTACTTAATCATCATGTAATTTGGTATAATTGGAAGACTGTAAATTACACTCTCCAATTCTCAAGGGATAATGAGAATTGCAGGTAATTACATGATGTGATTATAAGGTTATTTTTTGAATTTTTTTTTCCTTTTTAATTTATTTTTTGTTTCTATTTTTTTTTCTTTTAAATTTTAAATTCTTTTTTTATATTATTATTTTTTATTTCTTTATTTTTCATTTCTCAACCTTTAATTCACGTTCTCTACATAATTTCTCATATTGTGCTTATTTATTATTTAATTTTATTTATTTATTTATTTCATTTAGCTATGTTAACTTTCTTATTTGTTTTTCTTTATTTTTTATTTTAACTAGCTATGTTATTATTCTAATTTTTTCTTAAAAAAAGTTACACCTCCTAATAAGTCATTCACAAACTTGACTTATGACGAGCTAGTGATGTCATTGAAGTTGAATTTCGTTGTTGGATGAAGTTATATGCTAACTTAGCTTATATTAAGTGATGTTAGCATTGATAGATTAATTTTTAACATTTACATAATATTATGAAATTATGGTTGTAAATATTTTTTTGTCAAACATGTTGTCCGTGATGTTATTGCAAAATGTCTGCTTCGTAAGAAGTTCTTATTAATTGATTCAATTAAAATATTATTTATTTATGTATATCAACTCTTTTACAATACTAGTTATAAATATATAATTATTTAGTTTTATATATTCGAAGTAATATGTATCTTGAATACACAACAACGCTAGATTAAATTAAGTAATACTTCTTATATGATCATATATTTGTCAAACATTAATGTTTAGTTTTTGATAATTAACTTTTATTTTTAAAGTATAAAATATTTAACTGTGTAATTACACTTATGCAATCAAATAGTACGCTTGTAATTAAAGTATAATTACCTTATGACAAACGATAGGTCATCATAATTACTATATTGTATAATTACTAGGTTGTGTAATTACATTAATTCCGATTAGCAGGTGGCTTTCCAAACAGACCCTTACAAACTTGACACAAATGTGCCAAATATATTTCTACCGCTTACTAGTGTTTTTAGAATTTCTTTTCCCATACTTATCCAATCCATCCTTTGTAATTTACCCAAAACCATATTGTTAACTTGTGACACTGACATTGTCCTACCATGTGTCTATTGGAATGGCACTATTCTGGCCTAGTCATGATATTCCAGCATGCAAGGAGGCAGGAGATAAAATCATATCACTTGCACTCAAAGTTGTTGCTAATCATTAATGAGGCGAGTGAAAATTACTAGAGATCGAAATTTAAATTATAATAATAAGAAAATTTTAATATTTGTTTAAGATTTAGTAGGTATAATTTTCAGCACTTATGCTGGTGGAATATAGTTGACGATAATATATTTAAGATACATACAAACTAGTTCAGATACTATTATCATCATGCAAAAAGCATACAACTAATTTTGTTTCTTTTTATCTAGCTTCTCATTTATTACGATAAACCTTCAAAATAAATAAAAAATTTATGGTGGTCGTTCTAATCTTGTAGTATATACTAGTAATAGAGAATATTGGAGGTCTCTCAAGTTGATGCTGGTACGATTCTAGTTGCTGTCTTTTAGGCTAGCTAAGATCAGTGTAAGTTATAAATTTTATGACGTGACATCTCAACTAAGTATCTAATTTTGGCCGTTAACCTTGAATCTACTGAATATGGTGAATTCATCCATACACTAAAATTTAATCCCACGTGTCCGTTTCAATATTAAATTTCCTTTCCTTTTATGTCAAAGATCACAAGGGGAATTAGGAAAATATTTTTAGGATCACTTAAAAAAATAACTTTTTCAAATATTTTGTATGTTATTTTTTGTGTAAAATCTCTTTAAAAAAATGACTATTCAAACTTCAGATCTCCGATATAAAATTAAAAACAAACCTCTAATTACGTATGTACATGTTCTCGAGCCCAAATGAGTATTCTTGTTTGCATATCGTTATCAAAAGGAACTTACAAGTAGAAGCTAGTGGAGAAGATTCTTGTGTAATAGGGTTTGTCGAATTTACAATTCAAACTTGGAAATCTTTTTGGTAGGAAATAATTTATCTTTTTTGGTGGATTTATTCGGATTGATCGAGAAAGTAAATTTCAGATACTGGATAATTAAAAAAAGTCTTATTAGCTAACATGATAATTGTTAATTACAATTTAATTCGACAAATTCTAATTTATATTTATTAAAGACAATTTGGTGCATGAAGTATTTTGTGTTCATGCAGGGTCAATGAAAGGTTGTCCTCAAAGGGGTGTAGTGTAAGCATCAATGACCGATTATACAGCTTGAATCCGTTACTTGCAAATAAGACACAAATGACTTTACCATTGCTCAAAAAAATTATTTGGAGAAGATTATTGAGTAATATATAGCCAATATTTACTGTTATGCTAGCTGTAGATGACAAACAAGAAGACAGTAATTAGTTGTCCTTCAATTTAGATTGAGATGTCTTTTCCCAACACCTCATGATGGTGAAACTTTAATTAGCTACTTGGCTCTACAGCTTAATAATGTAAAAATCCTCCAAATTTAGTAGAGAAACTAATTAAATTTGCTTAAGTGGGGTTTCGAATATGAGTGAGACTGGGTTATATATAAGTACTGATTTTGAATGCCGCATAAGTGGGGGAAAAAGATTTTAAAAAATGAAAAAGTGAACATTGATATCTCCGACGGACAACAAAAAAGTGCTGCAGTTGATTTTGTCTTTGCGCCAGTTTCCAATTCGGTCTTCATTTGGATTTGTGGCCAGGTGTTTTTATCGCATTTCTTTTATTATGTATATAACACTGTCTAGAAAGTTAGAATGCAGCTGAGGCGTAGTATTATCTTTATTCTCTGCTACTATTTGTTATATATTGTACTTTATATATCGTATTAATTTACTTTAGTTACTGTTACTTTTCTTCATAATGTTTATTTATAGTATTGTGTCATGGCTTTTTTACTTTCGTTAATTCTTATCTGACCTGTTGCCTATTTTTTTGAGAGGCCTTTCGAAAACAGTCTCTCTGTCCTCCAAGATAGGGATAAAATCTGCGTACACTATATCCTTTCCAAACCCCATTTGTGAAATTACATTTGATATGTTGTTGTTGTATAACTCTGTCTAGAAAAAAATTACGATAGGATAGTTTTTTATCTTTCTTGTGAAGAACAATGTTTTAAAAGGCATTTTAGTCGTGAGATGAGGGGCCCCAAAAACACCCCGAAGTGATAATGGGGTGAAAGTAGGGCTGGCCAGTGGGCCGGGACGGCCCGACCCCGACCCGACCCCGCCCGGTCCCGCCCCGACCTCGCTTAAAAAAAAAATAAAAAAATAACGTGGGCGGGACTCGAACTCGGGACGGGACGATGTCTCGTCCCGCCAGACCCGAGCCCGACCCCGCCCTTTTCCCCCCTTTGCAAAAATGGTCGTTGCACCAACGGCCATTTTAGGCCCCCCCCTCCCCCAACCCCCCCTACCCCTTAATATTTATTTTTAACCCATAAGTTATTATATTTACACTTTAACCCAATTTTTCAACTATAAATAACTCATTTTCTCTTCATCTTTCTCACAAATCTTCCTACAATCTCTCTAATTTCTCAATATATCTCTCTACAAGTCTACATTGTTTGCTAAATATTCAATTTTATTAATTCATTTGGGAATTGGGAGTGAAGTTGGCAACTAGCTTGAGGATCTTTCATCGAGCAAAGTTTCAATTTTCAACCTCTCGATTACACGTCGACGTTACGTCGGCGTTTGGTACATTCGTTCCTTCATTAAATTATTATTGTCTGTTTATTTTATTTAGCGCACTTAATTTCATTTACTTTAATTATTTGTTAGCATATAATTAAAATGGAAGGAATTAGAGGTATGTTTAAGGGTAAGGGTAAGACTTCTTCTAGTAGGGGCAACCAGGGCAAGGGTACTTCTTCTAGTCATCTTATTCCTACACAGGATGATTTTGTTGATACTCAACATTTTCCTACAATACCATTAGATTTAGACCAGGAGCTATTTTCTGGAACTCAAGAAGACTTTAATTTAGACTATGATCTAGATGATATACCCACTAATGTTGATGACAACAAACCCACTAGTGCACCTTCAACTGAAATACCTCCTATTCCCCCTAGTATGAGACGAGGTCCAGCAAAACGACCATTAAAATCAGATGCATGGACATTTTTTGATAGGGACGTAGAGAATCAAGTAGCCATATGTAAAATTTGTAAAAATGTTTTAAAATTTAAAACTGGAAAAGGTCACGGTGGGACGGGGGGTTTAATTAGACACGTAATAAGTGCTCATCCAGCTAGGTATGCCCAATACCAGGCTTCAAAATCGGGTGCGCAAACGTCCGCTCTATCGGGACAAGGTTCACATACTGATACTGTCCCAGACCAAGTACATGGCCAAATTAACCCTATGACGGGGGGAATTGTAGGCTCTAAATACAATAAACATAGAGATAGGGAAGCAATATCAAAATTAGTTGTTGTGGAGGGTTTGCCTTTTTCATTTCCTTCATCTCCCGGTTTTATTCATTACATTAGAGATATATATAATCCTGCTTTTAACGGTTTTTCTAGATCAACTGTTAAGAGAGATGTATTTAAATTCGCCCATGAATATCAACAATATTTACGTTTTTCATTATATCATTTTAATGGCAAAGTATCTATCACGTCTGATATAGGTCGTAGTACTAACGGCCATGATTATTTAACTGTAACTTGTCATTGGATAGATTATAAATGGTCTATGCAAAAACGTATTTTAGCGTATAGATATATAGATGATAGGCACACTGGTACTTTTATTGCAGAAAATATTTATCAAGTGTGCGATTATTACGGAATTACCGATAAAATTATGACTATTACATTAGATAACGAGTCTAATAACAATTACGCAATTACAATGTTAAAAAATAATTTAATTCCATCTTTTTCAGACCATTTTCATATAAAATGCGCGTGCCATATATATAACTTAATTGTAAAGGATGGTCTATCACTTTTTGAAGACATTCTTAGTAAAATACAATTTGCTATAAGCTTTATTTTTAAAAGTAATAAAGTACAACGTAGAAAAGAATATAAAAAAACTTGTCACGATTGTGGACTACCTTATAGAAGAATTCCACAAGAAGTATCCACTAGGTGGAATTCTTTATACGAGCAACTACTTGTTGCTTATGACTATAAATTACCTATAACTTTATTTTTTAACTCTCATAATAAAAAGCCAGCTGATATGATTTTAGATAGTGATTGGGTAAAAATTTCCGAACTTATTGTATTTTTAGAGAAATTTTTTCAAGCAACAAAAGAATTTTCCGGTATATATTATCCTACTATTTCAACTATGTTATTTTATATAACTCTAATATTTTTATTACTTAGTGAATATATGGAAAAACCAGCTTATAAGGCATCTATTAAAAAAATGTTTGTCAAAATAAAAAAATATTTTATTCCTACTCCCTCTATTTATATTATTGGTTCTGTATTAAATCCTACTATTAAAATAGACGGTACTAAATCACTAATTGAAACTATTTACGATTGTATAGAAGTACTACCACCTCCAAGTCCCAAAAATCTAAATCACCCACCACCTATTGAATAAACTAAAGAAGAAGCGGTGTCTAGCGTAGAACACCAATGCAAAAATATATATATAGATTTTATCAACAAGAAAATGCTAGTAACTTACCGGCTTCCATACCATCTTCTTCATCTTCAACACAACCTCACAAAAGACATGCTGTTTCTGCGGCTAGTATTGAAAGCCTCAGAAATAGAATGTGCGGCCGTACCTCTACTACTAACCAAATTAGCGAGTTGGATATTTTTGTTTTGCAGGGTTCTGTACCGTACCAAGAAGTTATCAATGAAGATGGACATGAAGACTTTCGAAATACTTTGGAGGGGAATGAGAAGACCTTTCCGACACTTTCATTGATGGCTCGAGATGTTTTGAACATTCAAGCGTCATCAAGCTGCGTCGAAAGCGCTTTTTCTACGCAGTGCAAATATCAAATAGGAGACCACAAACACTTATTGGCCGGAGACGGCTTGGAAATTGCAGTATTATTCAGAGATTGGATACGAGCGGAGCGGAGAAGGTGCGGTCAACCGGAGATCAACGAAGAAGATGATGAAAACTACAACGAAATCTTAACCGAAGGTAGTGGAAGCGACGTGGATCAATTTGACCAACAAATACCAATTCTAACCGAAGAACCACAGGAAATCATCAAGCAATTAGAACAGGTTTTTTTGAGAATGTAATTTTTTTAATTGCAATTTTATTATGTAATTTGCAACTTTTGGACAACACCACAAAGTTGCAATTTAGATTTTAGACAATTGTATTTGTATTACAAAAAAATCATATGTCTATTAAATAATATAAGAGGCACAAAAACAGTCTTGGGATGTTTTTATTACACTATCTTGTTTTGTTTATTGAGTTTTTTTTATACATATGTTATTTTAAAAAAAAATAGGAAAACCCGACCCCGCCCCGACCCGATACCGACGGGGTCGGGATCTGGACGGGACTGGAGCAGGTCCCGCCAGACCCGACCCCGCTAGGCCCCGCTAGACCCGACCCCGACCCCCTGGCTCGTCCCGCCCCGACCCCGACCCCGCCAGACCCAAGCCCGGCCCACTGGCCACCTTTAGGTGAAAGTACACCCGGACATAAGGCGAGTTTTTGTGTGGGACATAATCCCAAAAAGGATTTTCAAATTAAAACAAATTTTGATGAATAAGCCCTTAACGTAATATCTAAATTCTCAAAAATCAGTTGTAATTATTCAAAAGTTTTAAAAAAAACTCAAACATTAAAATATATAAGTTACGACCTAAATTCTCAAAAGTCAGATGTAATTATTCAAAAGTTTTAAAAAAACTCAACATTAAAATATATAAGTTACGACCTTTTTCACGGCAAGAAGCCCTAATTTATGTTCTTTCTCTTATTTTCTATTATAATAATAAATAAATAAAAAGTAATAAACAGTCACTTGTAAATACGAAGAAAACTTTATTCTCCTGCATCGCAACAAATTCAAAGTTTAATTGTTGGCCTTTTTAATTTTTTGCTCTCATGGATGAAACCTGCTCTCAAGAAAAGAGGCTAGATAAAGTGAAATTTTAATTCACTTATATATAATTTTCTTCAATTTTTAATTCAATTTTACATGTTTAAAAATATTTATTGTAATTATATTACTTTATGAAATACTAAAAATTAAATATCTATGGGATTTACATCCCGCCCAGATATATGTAAAAACGTTTCGTCTTACGCCTTCACCTTTTAAAACACCGGTTAAGAAAAGAAAATCAATATTGAGAAACCTTATTTAGCTCTCGATTTGAGCATTAGGAAGATTTTTTTTGTAGGGTGCTTTACTTTCCTAATGGACCTACTCAGATTAGTTGTCGAGTCAGTAAATTACCGATATTAAATGATTAGAAAAACCCTCAATGATACATGCTAACTGTTAAATACAGCTAATTTCGGCTAATCCTGAATAACGATTACCAAGGTGTATTTATTTGTGATGTCCTTGGAAAATATCTTACCTTAGAAAACACATTTCCAGATTAGTTTTGGTGTTATGGTTAGTAAAAAAATATGTAGGTTAAAATTCGTATTTAAATTAAATAAAGGAGCCAAGTTGTCTGATGAAGCTAACACAATTATTTGAAGATAAGTCGTGTCAGTACCTCGATGAAAAATATATAGGGAAGGATCACTCTTGCTGCACATGAATCCTATATGTATGATGTATGTAGCAAACCTCTCATATCAAGCCTTAAGGGCTTGTTTCAAACCATATAGTGACTTACGAAGACGACAACATAATGAGGAACCTCCGGATGCACAAAGTCAGGCGGTTGATGCATATAAACGGTTTCTTTCAAATCCCCATGTAAGAAAGCATTGTTTACATCAAGCTGGTGAATAGGCCAACTTTCCCCATAGCTATGCTCAACGCTATGCTCAACACTATGCGAATAGTGGCTGGTTTGACCACCGGACTAAACGTCTCACCACAATTAACTCCCTCCTGCTGACCAGTACCATTAGCCACAAGTCTTGCCTTATGGCGTTCAAGCTCTCCACTATCTCAGAATTTGTGACAGTAGAGCCACATACAACGAATTACATTCACCCCTTTTGGTTTCGGAACAAGATCACAAGTGTGCTGATTGGTTAACGAATTAAACTCCTCACGCATGGCCGCATTCCAATTTATATCAAGTTTGGCTAATTTTAGGTTTTTAGGAATGGGTGATATGGTTTGAGTGGATAGGTTAAAGTGAACTTTTGGTTTAAACATCTTGTGTTGTGCACGGGTTTCCATGCGGTGTGGGGGAACGGTCACGGGTGGGGCAAGGGGGCTGGGAGGTGACGGACTGGATTGGGCAGTGGGGTCGGGATTGGGTAGTGGTGACGGGCAGTGGGGCTGGGCAGTTGGACGGGCAGAGACTGGGCAGTGTGATGGGCAGGGTCTAGGTAGCGGGGTGGGGTAGTGTGGCGGACAGGGACTGGTTAGTGGGGTGGGGCAGAGTGGGGGGTGTATCATCGGGAAGTGACTGAGCAGGGACTGGGCAGTGGGGTGGGGTCGATGGGACGGGTGGCGGGACAGCCTAAGGTTGCGGAATTTGTAGTGCATTTTGGACTAAAGGTGAGGTGTCCGAGTCATCAAGGAATCCGAAATCAGTGGGGCGGAATTGATGGATATTGGCAAAAGGAAAGATGTTCTCCTAAAATGTGACATGACATGAGACTATGATTTTGCATGTGGACACTTTATAGCATAAGTACCCCCTATGGTTTGACGGGAACCCTAAGAAGACACACGGAGTGGAACGGTGTGCTAATCTGTGAGGGATGGTGGAGGCCAGATTCGGATCGCAAAGACAATCGAAAATCCGAAGATGATCATAGGTAGGGATCCGATGAAATAGGAACTCGGTAGCGGTCCTATTTTGGAGTGTACAGATAGGTAGTATATTAAGAAAATATTCTACCATTTTTAATGCATATACCCAAAAGCTAGGGGAAGAGATGCATGAAGAAGTAGGATACGAATCATATTGTTAATGGTGCGTAGAATTCGTTCGGCTTTACCATTTTGAGGGGATGTATGGGGGAAGGAGAAACGAAATACCATGCCATTAACCTTACAGAATTTATGAAAGAGAGAATTGTTAAATTTATGACCATTGTCACATTGAAACGTTTTTATTTCTTTTTTAAATTGCGTTTTATCATACATACGAAATTCACGAAACTTGGAATAGACCTGAGATTTAAAGTGGAGCGGATAGACCCATATGAAGTGAGAAAAATCATTCAAGAATATTAAATAGTACTTATGGTCCAATTTGCTAGTAATAGGAGAGGTCCATAAATCAACATGAATAATATCAAAGGGAGTAAAAGTAATACTCAAAGATGACGTAAATGAAAGTCTAACATGCTTTCCTAGATGACAATATAGCAATTTTGGGCAAGGTTCCCTTTATTACATTTAATTAAATTATGGTTTCTAAGAAAATAAAAAATATGAGCTCCGGGATGTCCAAGTCTACTATGCCACGTTGAGGAGGAGATGCCAACTAGAGATGTCGGAGGATTGACACTGACAGCGGACGTGGATAGGAAAGGATATAGGTCTCCCACACGATTTTATAGTGTAAGAAGTCTCCACGTACGTAGGTCATTTACAAAAAAACCAAACGGGTCAAAATAAATGGATACAAAATTATCGGTGACCAATTTTCTAATAGAGATTAGGTTCTTGATAATGCTAGGGGCATATAGGACATTTTTAAGGGAGAATTGGGGTTGCGGTGGTGGAGTTAGTGTGTGGTCAAATCCTTAAATTGGAATGCGATGACCATTTCCGACCATAATGGATTGATTAGTATTGAAATTGTGCAGTTGAGGAAGATTACCAGAATTGTTGGTGAGGTGAGACATGGCACCCCTATCCATATACCACGCATCATCGGGTTGCTGAATTTTAAAAGAACCGAAAGCATGGCCCAAATCCGTTGGATTGAGGCTGGGCGGCTGATGTTGGCCCTTTGTGTAGTGGGTCTGGTGGCTGAAAATGGTCTCGATGGTGTTGGGTCGTTGTGTAGTGGGGCTCGAAGGTGCCTACTGTTGCTGTTGGGCCTGTCTTGGAAAAGGATCGGTCGATATGCACACTGTTGCTTGGCTGCGGTGTAGTGGGCCTGGTGGTTGGAAAGGGGCCCGATGGTGTTGGGCCGCTGTGTAGTGGGCCTCGGCGGTGCCCACTGTTGCTACCGGGCCTGGCTTGGAAAGGGGTTGGTTGATGGGGACCAGTGCCTGATCAATGGCCAAGGACGTGGGTTGGCCCACTGTGTCGGGTACTGGGCCTATGGGCGATTATTTTTGATGTCGATTATTGAGGAAGAGGAAGAGGAAGCAGTGGAATCTTTGTGGACCGCGGGTGAAACCATTAGGGTAGCCAAAAAATGGTGGAAAAATATTGGGTTTGGTGTTGCCGTATATCAAATGTATAACAACGGTATACAAGTCTGGTTGGGCGATATGTGGCTCGGGTTGGCTGTATATCAGATGTATACGGGCGAGAAAGGGGAATATGAGGGCTGGGTGGGTTGTATATCTCGGTATATCAGTGGTATTCAGAGTTATTTTATAAGAAGATGGGAGATGGGGGTCGTATATCTCGGTATATCTGAGGTATATAAGCTTGTATTTAGAGAAAGATGAGAGGTTGTATATCACAGATGAGCAGTGTATATGGGTTGTATATCACGGAGGAGCAGTGGTATACGGGGCTGTATATTACGGAGGAGCTGGGTGGGATGTATATCAATGGTATACAGGCTTGTTCTAAGAGGAAGATGAGAGGTTGTATTTTGCGGAGGAGCAGTAGTATACGGTGAGTATACGACTGATATTTCACCTGAAGAGAGAGGCGAAAAAGACTGGTATGGCGGCCAACACTGGGTTTAGGGTAGGAAGAGATTTTTGGCTCTTGATACCATGTAGAATAGTGTAAATCTCCTTGATTGGAGTTCTCTTATTAATGCAATATATATAGTGTACAATTATAGTCCTAATGGAATTAGAATCTCTATTTTACATTAATTATACTAAAATATTAATTACATGATATCTTGTGAATAAATTCTATATATTCACTATCACATCTGATAAAATTTAGTTGCAATATTCGAATAACAATAATTCCTTACGTGATATCCACTAACTTGGCATAAACCCTTTGAATCTTGGCCTAACCACTAAGTCAAAAATAAAATGTCCTCTCGTTTTTTATTCTTTATTCAATCAATTGAAAAAGAAAAAGAAAAAGAAAACAAATTATGTTCGTATGGTCCAATAGGATCAAGAATTTTCAGGAATATTTGAAGAAAACAAAGCACACAAGAATTTGCTTTTTAGTTCTTGCAACAGCATAAAATTATATAGTATGATCAGAGCAATTGTTTGGATTTAATTTTTTGAATTACTCTTCACTATAGTAATATCGTATTATATGACAGATAGTGTATCAAACTGGTAACTGTTACTGTTATTTTATATGGGGTGTATGACATCTTACAAGTTAAATGAGGTTATCATTAAAATATTAAATTTTCATGACCATAATTCTTATATTATAAAAAGTAAAGAGAAGAAAAAGGAAAACAAAAAGGACTTGGCATGATTTAAATATGAACCAAAAGAAAAAGCAACGAACAACCCTCATAAAAAGAAAAATAAAACCAGCAGGAACCATACAAACGTCAAGATTATGTATTTTTGCATACAAGTATGGCATTAAATAATCAAAAAGAGTTGGTCACACCGACATAAAAAAATTTATTAAACAAGCCCTAATATTTCCATTCGCTAGGTAGTAATCATCCCCACATTAAACTTCCTTTCATTTTTCAATCAAATCCAACCTAAAATTAACTTGCACATGTTGTTGATTTTGACAATCATTGCAATTTTATTTAAGGATTTCAAAATTCTATATTGTTTTAAGTCTCAATAATTTTTCATATGTGATGCATAAGTACACATGATCATAGACTTTTTGCACCAATAAAATTTCCCACTCAATTAATAAATTATAGTAGTAGACCCTTAACAAGGTCGTAATTAACACGATTTCGTTAATTTTTTGTTTTGTTTTTAATTCTGAAAAGATTAATTAGAGGCACTAAAAGTCTAATGTGCTCATTGGCCGTGGAACCCAAACGGGCGAATTAAAAAAAGACAACTTTAGATGTCACTAATCATTGTTTACTTGGATAAACAAATAAAGTTATCTATTGTTAATTCATTAAATAATAAATTAAGACCTTCAGATGTATAATTGAACTATCTAGTTGTACACAACCAACGGTAATGATGAATGTAATCTTGAAAATTAATAAATGTTGGATTAATACTCTATGGTTTTCAATCAAACTTTACACATTTGGTTAAAGATTAAATTATTTTTTCATTAATTGACCCTACACTTTGGATTCCGTCAATGAAGCACTTCATTTGCTTCTCTTTTTTTTTTGTTCTTTGTTCTTTGTTCTTCACTTCTTCTTGATCATTCATCTACATTTTACAAGATTAAATTAAGGGATAGTAGCAACTTTTAGTCCTTTAGTTGTTGATAATTATGATTTGATCCTTGTAATATTTTACTTAATATATTTAAACATTAATTAATTGCATGTGTGTTTTTAGTTCATTTATGTAAGAAGTATGTCATACTTGAACTCTTTTTAAACTATATTATCGCTAAATATATGAAGTAATATCACAAGCTTATTGCAACACGTGACTAATTAAGTAATGGAATGGTTAGTGATTATAATAAATTTTGCGAATCAAAGGAACCAAAAATACACTTTTCAATTGATTAAAGGGTAAATATACTTAGTCTAATATCAGAAGGACCAAAAGTACTTTTTTTTTTGAATTTATGTGATAGATTTTGACATAACATAAAACTGATAATTATGAAATTTATAATCTTAAATCTATCACATACGTGATATTTCTATGATTATAAAACTAAAAACGAAAGTGTAAAAATTACTGGTCATAACTTAAAATCGGCATTTTTTTTTCTTTTCACATAATGGACAATTTTAATTCTAGTACTTGGAAATCTAGTCATTGCACGTAGCCGGCGGAGGTCGGAGTTAAGACGTCAAAAATTTAGCCGGCGGTGGTTGACATCGTGCTGGTCTTACCGATTTTATTCATTCAGGACTTTAGTTCATGCATAAGGTGATATCTCAAGATTAAGTTTGAAATTGAATTTATACCTTATTTCTCTGAAGATATAACTAATTCCAGGATTAATTTATACCTTAAACTTGGTATCATTTTATTTCACCTGAAAGATAGGATAAATTACCCTCAGTACTATAATTCCGAAATAATTTTATCCACGAATCAAACGACACCTTAATAGTCTTGCACGTGCCTCAAACGAGTAGTCGCACGTGCCTAAGACAATTCCATTTTAAGGAATTATTCATGTGTTGTCGGGTTGGTCTAGTAAGGAAGATGGCAGAATTTTTGAATTTTGAAACTGCCATTCTGTTTTGTTTTATATTTTGTTTGAGAGACAATTCCAATTGGCATTCTGTTCTACTACAAATATAAATGATTTTTTATTTTTTTTATATAAAAGTTTTATGGAGGAGATATTGCGTAATTATTTTAGCTTGAAATATTGTTCGTAATACTCATTGATTTGTGGGCTTGGTGGTCCAAATGAGAAAATTCTTTGGAAGGTCTAATTTGACAAAGACTAGAAGAAAGGGCCAAATAGTTTTGAGCTGTGACACTTCAATTTGAATTGTAAAATAAGAAAATATTTAGAGCCTGTTTGGAAAGGAACCTAAAAATTAAATTTATGTATAAATATATAGTCTATCATTTTTATCTGATCAAGTAATTATATGGTGAATATGAAACATAATGTAATTGAAGGGATATAATTATATTCTTCAATTCTCAAAAGGAGATTTGAGAAATGAAGTTAAATACATCACGTAATTGCAAGCTAGAATAATTTTTCAATTTCTTTTTTATTATTTTATCATATATTTACTATTCTTTTTAATATTTATCTTCAATTTCCTTTACTCTTATCTTCTAACCTTCCAACATGTTGGTTATGGTGTGCTTCCACAAACTTCTCATATTTCACTTTTCTTTTTTTCCTTAGTTGTTAAATGCAATTTCGAATTTTACTAGCTTTATTTTCTATTCATAAATATAAATGTTTTTCATCAAAAACAATATCTTCTAAATACATATCTATCCTTTTGCTAATATAAAAGGTGAAACATTTCATAAATGTGTGTATATATTTGTGTGTTTGTATGTGTGTATAACTTAGTAAAAAGAATTTATTAACTATTTTAAGTTAAAGTGGGGAGGGCGTAAGGTATGTGTGCACCTACACCTCACTATGGAATATACCGGGTATGTTATACACTGTTAAAGTCAAAATATCGATTATTCCTTATGATATTAGTTACTAATTTATAAGTATTTAATACCTTTAGTAGTTATAAGAAATATTTAATACTTTTATTTATAAAAAAATATGTAATTTAAATATCTAATTATAAATAATTTCTACTATTTTTAATACATATGTATTTGTCATACATTAATGTTTGTATACTTTTTCATCTGGAAAAAAAATATTTAGTTTTTTATAATTAATTTTTATTCTTAAAATTTTAAAAATACCTAATAACGTAATTACGCTTGTTCAATTAAACATGATGTCATGAGTCACTCTGTAATTAAATTGTGGCAACCAAATATATCTTTGTAACTATTATATAATCACAATACAATATAATTACTAGTTATTATACAATCTGGTATTTACATCGTGACTTCCAGACACACGCTTAGGTACATGAAAATATATGTAAGTAAATATATTCCAACTAAATTACTCACATGCGTAGAATATTCGTTTAATTCAGATCCAAGATACCTATTAAAAACTAAAAAGAATCTTTGTACAAATTAACATTCATGTTATTCACATAGACATAGTACAACTCATTTGATATGCACTCGTGTACTTCAATTTATCATTTCTATCTAAGACAAAGTTTTTATAACATTTTAAACATGCGGCGGAGCCAGAAATTTGCCGAAGGATATGCAATTTTTTTCTCACTTATGTTACGGGTGTTCAAAATTAAATATATACTTATAATGACTAACACTTAACCTATGTACACCGCGTAATTTTCCGGTGAAGGGTGTGCACCTGACCACCTTTCGCCTAAGGTAGCTCCGTCCATGTTTTATACCACTTAAGGAGCCGTTTGGTTGAGAAGACCATCAAAACATTTCAATGTGATAACGACCATGAGTTTGACAATCTCCCCTTTCATAAATTTTGTGCGGACCACGGCATGGTGTTTCGATTTTCTTGCCCCCATATCTCACCTCAAAATGGTAAAGACGAAAGAATCATGCGCACCATCAACAATAAGATCCGCACTATGCTCTTCCATGCTTCCATCCCCCCTTCATTTTGGGTATACGCATTACACATGGCAGCGTACCTCGTTAATATATCACAAACATGAACTCTTTAAAATAAAACTCCAACTGAAATTCTCTTCCGTCGGATCCCCTCTTATGAACACCTTCAGATTTTTAGTTGTCTATGCTACCCGAACCTCGCCTCCACGGCCCCTCACAAATTAGTGCCTAGGACTACTCCTTGCATTTTCTTAGGTTTCCCGTCGAACCATAGGGGGTACTTATGCTATGAGTTGTCCACAAATAAAATCCTAGCCTCTTGCCATGTCACATTCGAGGAGAACGTTTTCCCTTTTGCAAACGTTTTTGAAAATTTCAAATTACTAATTACAGCTTCGTTGATGATCTGGACACTTCTCCTCTCATTAGAAACGCAATACATAGTGCTAGTATTTCGGCTCAACAGTCAATGCCCTTGCCAGCCGTCCCATTACTGCCCCAGAACGACTACCCCACATCTCGTTGACTACCCCCATATCCACTATTCCCGTCTCGGCCTCACCGTTCCCGTCAAACAACCCACTACCCCATCGCTAAAGTTCCCCGACGACGTCCCCATAACACTTGTCGACCAGCCCCTGCCACCGATAACCCCACTGCCCCCAGTTCTCGTGACCCAAACAACCTCACTGCCCCCAATTCCCGTCACCCAAACAGTCACGATTATGACCCATCGCATGGAAACCCATGCCCAACATGGGATTTTCAAACCGAAAGTCCACTTTAACCTATCCACTCGGACTATCTCACCTCTATCTAAAAATCCAAAATTAGCCAAACTTGACCCGAATTGGAATGTTGTCATGCGTCAGAAATTTGATGCGCTCACTACACAACGCACTTGGGATCTTCTGAAACAAAAAGGGGTGAATGTGATTCGTTGCATGTGGCTATACCGTCACAATTTTAGAGATAATGGTGAGCTTGAACGCCATAAGACGAGACTTGTGATAAATGGCACGGGGCAACAAGAGGGAGTTGATTATGGCGAGACCTTCAGTCCAGTGGTTAAACCAGCCACCATTCGCACTGTTTTGAGCATAGATATGGGAAATAACTGGCCGATTCATCAACTTGATGTGAAAATGTGTTCTTATACGGGGATTTGAAAGAAATCGTATATATGCATCAACCGTCTGACTTTGTACATTTATCGGCTCCTCAATATGTCTGCCATCTTCGAAAGTCACTCTATGGCTTGAAACAAGCCCACAGGGCTTGGTATGAGCGCTTTGCCAGTTACATCATGCAGATTGGGTTCGTGTGCAGCAAAAGTGATAATTCACTTTTTATTTTTCATTGAGGTAATGACACTGTATACCTTTTGCTCTATGTGAATGACATTGTTCTGAATGCCTCCTCTGATGTGCTAAAACACAAGATCATTACCCTACTCAAATCCGAATTTGCCATGACAAACTTGGGTAAGTTGAGTTATTTTTTTGGGATTTCTGTGACCATATCTGAGAATGCAATGTTCCTGTGTCAGCGTAAGTATATGGAAGAGATTGTTTACAGGGCTAAAATGGCAAAATGCAAGATCATGCACACTCTAGTCGACTCAAAGTCGAAGATTAGCGCGGATGGCAGAGATCCGCTGATTGATCCTTCTCTTTATAGGAGTCTAGCTGGTGCGTTTCATTATCTTACGTTCACAAGGCTCGATATTGCCTATATTTGTTCAGCAAGTGTATATGTTGATGCATGCTCCCAGAGAGCCTCACTTCACAACTCTTAAATGTATCATTCGGTACGTTAAGGGTACTCTTAACTACATATTTATCTATCTCCATCGACCATGCTAATTCTTATACCGACGCCGATTGGGGTGGCTGTCCAGACACACGTCGATCTAGTTCCGGCTACTGTGTATTTTTGGGTGATAACCTCATCTCGTGGTCTGCCAAATGACATGCCACACTTTTCCGTTCAAGTGTTAAAGCAGAATATAGGGGTGTTGCGAACGTTGTTGCCAAAATTTGTTGGCTCAGAAACCTCCTTCTAGAGCTTCATTGTCCCTTACGTAAGACATATATTATCTACTGCGATAACATATCTGATGTCTACTTGTCTCATAACCCGGTTCAGCATCAACGAACCAAACATATTGAGATGGATATTCACTTTGTTCGTGAGAAGGTTGCAATGGGTCATGTTCGGGTGTTACATGTTCCTTCTTCCTATATTTTTACTAAGGTACTTCCTCGACAACTGTTCCTTGACCTCAGATCCAGTCTGAGCGTCCGGCCTCCTTCCGCTCCGACTGAGGGGGTGTGATAAAGAATACGTAAATATTCTTCATATATTCTGTAATTATTATTTTTGTGTAGTTATGTAAAGTAGATATTCTCATACGATTATGATTACAATTATAAACACCTATATATATATATATATATATATATATATATATATATATATATATATATATATATATATGTTGTATTAATGAGAAGACCCCGGACAAGAAGAATTACACTATTCTACCCACTCACCCAACCCAAAGCATTAACCATCGAAACTTTCAAAACGTTGTGTTAAAAATTTAAACTTTTGAATTTGTATATTAGTAATTTATATAAATTACTATACATTTAAGTTAATACAAAAAGGATTTGAAATCACTATTTTTTAACATCCTGTTAGTCCTCTTTTTACTCAATCAACGAATTTACCGCGAATTTACCGCGCGCCCCCCTTCCCCCCGAATTTTCTTTTTTACTATACTGACATTTGTATTTGATCGTAAACTGTCGGTGCTTTGGTTCAGAGTTGAGAAGGTTATTTAGATCTTCACTTCATAATTTAATCAGTTGCGTTTTTAAAAAAAATAAATTACAATGCTCCTACATCATCCACAGCGGATATTATTCGAGGGGGTGATAAAATATAGTAGTAGTATATTTTATTTATTCAAAATATTTTGAGGAACAAGAGGGACATTTTTCTTAGAAATAGGGTCATTGCGCATATAGATGAAAGCATAAGGTAAAGAGTTGCGTGTAAGTATTACGTGCTGAAATTAAATCTATAAATTAGTTACATAAATTGATGAAAATGCTAAAATTGATTATAAGTAATTGATGTATTTGGCAAGAAAAAAAAGTGTTGATAAGTTGTTATTTAAACAAAATAACTAAAATACCATTAGTATTTTACAAAAGAATTTAAATTTTAAAGTATCTTTGTAGAAAAAGGATGTCCGATAATTATGAAATGGAGACAACGGTAAGATAGAATAATTTTCCTTAGGGATTCCTTTCATTATTCACAATATATATAGTTGTACAAGGTTGATTCCTAATATGGTACGAATCCTAACTTACCTTACAAAGGTTGATTCCTAATACAATTAGAATCCTAAGTTACCTTAAATATACATCTATCATAATTATAAAATATACGGAGAATATTCTCTAATACTCCCCTCAGACGGAGCGGGAGGAGGCCGAATGCTAAGGATGGATCAGAAGTCGGTGAAGAGCTGTCGCGGTAGTCCCTTTGTGAAAATGTCTGCATACTGATAAGAGGAAGGCACGTGTAAAATTTTGACCTGCCCACGGGTAACCTTCTCTCGCACAAAGTGGATATCCATCTCAATATGCTTAGTCTGTTGATGTTGGACTGGATTATGAGACATATAAATAGAAGATATGTTATCACAATAGACTATAGACGCCTTGCGTAATGGACACTGGAGCTCCAAAAGAAGATTTCGAAGCCAACAGATCTCAGCGACGACATTAGCAACTCCGCGATATTCTACTTCAACACTCGAACGGGATAGCGTGGCCTGCCGCTTGTCGGACCATGAGATAAAATTATCCCCAAAAAATACACAATACCCTGAGGTGGAGCGACGTGTGTCGGGACATCCTGCCCAATCTGCATCCGTGTAGGCTAGCAACTTGGTTGGGGCAGAGGGGTATAGATGTAAATCAAAGTCTAGTGTGCCCTTAACATATATGATAATACGTTTGAGGGCGGCAAAATGGAACTCTCGGGGGTCGTGCATGAACATACACACCTGCTGAACGGCATATGCAATATCATGCCTAGTGATTATAAGATACTGAAGAACACCTGCTAGACTTCGATATAGAGTGGGATCAGAAACGGACGCACCGTCATTGGCACTAAGCTTGGATTTTGAGTCCACCGGAGTTGGCATAATTTTGCAATTTGTCATCTTGGCCCTGCACACTATCTCTTCTGCATACTTACGCTGACACATGAACATAGTGATCGCGGAGACCGGTTACCGATATACCCAAAAAATAACTTAGCTTGCCCAAGTCAGTCATAGCAAATTCAGTTTTGAGTAGAGCAATGATTTCATTCTTCAAATCGTCAGATGAGCCAGTAAGAACAATGTCATCGACATATAATAGCAAATATGCAGTGTTGCTACCTCGGTGAAAAGTGAAGAGAGAGTTATCACACCTGCTACATACAAAACCAATCTGCAGAAGATACCTGGCAAAACGATCATACCAAGCACGAGGTACCTGTTTCAATCCATACAATGACTTCCTGAGACGACATACAAACTGCGAAACTGCCGGATGAACAAAAGATACTGAACGTTGAGAGGGGTTGTCAAGTGTGCCAGTGGATGAACCGGAATTTGTGGGGGAAGACATGGTTGCCGCCTGCCGAGGGAAGGGAATTTTCTGATTTGGCCGAGAAAGGGAGGAAGAAATCAGAAAAAAAATTATGTGTTTGGCCGAGAATGAGGAAGAGAATGGAGAAGAGTAGTGTTTAGGTTTTAGGCTCTTGATACCATGTAAGATAGAATAATTTCCCTTAGAGATTCCTTTAATTATTCACAATATATATAGCTGTACAAGATTGATTCCTAATATGGTACGAATCCTAACTTACTTTACAAAGGTTAATTCCTAATACAATTAGAATCCTAAGTTACCTTAAATATACATCTATCATAATTACAAAATATACGGAGAATATTCAGAAAATATTTGCTAATAACAACATTAGGGATTTTGAAAAATAGAAAAAATATTAAAAATAAAATAATAGAAGTTTTGATCAAATTGAAAGTGTTTATATGATGTTTATATGCTTAAAACGCATAAGTTGGAATGACCAACTTAGGTCTTTTAAACGATTTCGCCTTATAAGTACTTATAATAGTTACCAAACACAGACTAATTCAAATATATCTAGAAGTCAGTTTGATAAACTTATAAGCTTAGCCAACCCCTCAATCTCAAGTTAATTTTGCACTTGCATGCAATGTAGGAATAGCCGAAATAAAGGGTTGATTCTATAGCTACATGTTTTTTGCACTCTTACAAATTCCTTTTCCTTGAAAGGTTGAAATAAATTAATTAAAGACATTTACAAGATTTTTCATGATTTTTTTTTTTTGGGGGGGGGGGGGGGGGGGGAGGTTAAAAAGTGATCTCATATACCGTATTAAAAAATGATCTCATATACCATATTAAGTAGTTTAACTATACGTAGTTCACTTCATTATTTTATAAGTACTATTCTTCTAAAAGGTAATAATTTGTTTCTCTATATTTTTGAATATTTGCTTTAGAAAATAGAAAGATTTGATGCAGCTTTTTTCGTAGCTCCGCTTGCTCAGGCAACTTTCGTTATTTTCGGAAATATTGTAGACCGCCAACTTGATTTTGATATTTTTATTATACTATAAAAAAATAAAAAAATAAAAAAAGAGGTCCACCACTAAATAAACTCTTTTATACGTACAAAAATAATTATAGTGAAGTGGCAAGTTTTCGTTTGCGCATTGTCTTTTTGGCCGAGCGTGAATGACGCTAATTATTCAAAAGTATTATCACCTCAAAGACAAAACCGGTTAAGACGAAAGAAAAAGTAGATAATGACTATCAATTCCTCCTATTTCATTTTCTTTCAGAAAAAATTACCATATCAAAATTATATACACGGATAGCATAAATGATATTCATACACTAAATTATAGTGGGCTTTAGTTTTTCAAGTTATCATATCAGCATTAAAGTAGAAAGTTATCAGGTTATTATAGGTCAACTTAAAATAGTATTAATATAATTTCTTTTAAAAAATAATATATCATCTTAAGGGTATGATTTAATGGTTAACAAATTGAGTTGAATCATAAAATTTTATGTTTAATTTCTAACAGAGGCAAAAACATTAGGTAATTTCTTTGCAAAATTATCCTCACATCTATACTAGTGGAAGATAACAGATAACACATAAAATTAGTCAAATACACGCAAGTTGATCCGTACAATACAATTATCAAAAAAGCAAAAAAGAAAAAACATATTTCATGTATTATATAGGGACTACCATTTCAAAGGGGTGATTTAGACATTAACCCTTTGATGACGGCCATGACCCCCTATTTTCTAACATGACCAGAAACAAGAAAACAAAATACCAAAAGAAAATTGCACTTTTCTTTTTTTTTCTTCTTCTTTTTCTTTATTCTTACAAAAATATGAATTTATTACAACAAAAAAACAAAACCCCCTTAAATGCACATTATTTCCCAGATCTTATCTCCGTAATCACTATGCCATTTGCAAGTTAAGGTTTGATGATTAGCTAAGCCCTTTATCACATCCTCATCCCTAATCACTTTTCGTGTGTATTCATCATGTATACGAAATTTACATCCCTATTAAATTATTTGTTCACCTTAATATTAGCAAATATTCTTATTTTCCAAATCTTGAATCTTGATTTCTTACCTTGTGGAATTCACACGGTGAAAAATTCCATCACAAAAGGAGGAGGATTTGAAGCTTCATAAGATCTTTTACTGCCCTGTTACAATATTACCATATAAACTTCATTTGAATCTTTGTTTGTCTACAAATATCCACGTATTATGTTATTATTATTATGAATATAATATCTTTTTTTTCATTCTTCTTTCTGGGGGGTTCTGTTCTTTGTGCCGCTTTTGATTCATTATTATAAGGAGTAGTGGGTGGAAAAGTAAAAACTCAGAAAAAAAAAAAAGAGAAAAACAAAACACAATAGCCGATTTGATTTTGGGCCATTTTGGTCATGTGAAAGGGTGAAAAAAGGAGAAATAAATCAATAAAACCACTCTGGTGTCAATTTTCTTTTGATTTTCCAATTTTA
Organism: Anisodus tanguticus; assembly: GCA_034509755.1. Lineage (NCBI taxonomy): Eukaryota > Viridiplantae > Streptophyta > Magnoliopsida > Solanales > Solanaceae > Anisodus > Anisodus tanguticus. Next base: position 7,299,224 of record CM067553.1, on the reverse strand, counting down.
TGGAAAACTAAGAATCAAAAATCAAAGACGTGTTGAGGTGTTACCATAACAAGTTAACAACACTCCCATTTTTTCTCTCTTTATTATAGTACAAATTGTGAAGCCTTTTATTTTTGTTGCAAGCTGTAATCCAAGGAGCCTTTATACTTTCTTCAACCAAAAATTATAGCCATTATAGCTTTCCCCCATTCTTTTTTCACTCTTATATGGTCCTCTTCCCTTTCTTTCTCTCTCTACATTCAGTATACTGTTTTGCAAATTTTCACATTCCCTTATAACCTCTCTCTCTGTGTGTTAGTGTGTGTGTATTTTTGTCTGTCTTCTTGAAATATAGACGCCTTTGCATCTTCACACGCGTCTCTTCTTATCTCTTTCACTATGACTCCATCATCATCATAGTGTTTTTGAGTTCAAGAATTACTAATATTTCACGACCCTTCTTGTTTTTCCATCTAGGTTTGGTCACATTGTGTTTATTTTAGCTGAAATATACCCAAAGTTTCAATCTTTACAACTTTTAAGCTAATTTTTCCATCTGGGTATTTGAAGAACTCAACCCATTGTGTTCATTATAGCTGAATATACCCAAAGTTTCAATCTTTAGTACTTTTAAGCTAATTTTCCCATCTGGGTATTTCAAGAACTCAACACATTGTGTTCATTATAGCTAAAATAACCCAAAGTTTCAATCTTTGACACTTCTAAGAAAAATTTCCCATCTGGGTCAGTTTCAAGAACTCAACAATGGCACCATCATTTAGCTGGTGGGGTAAAGAAACACATAGAGGTACACCAGTAGTAGTAAAAATGGAGAATCCAAACAACTGGTCAATGGTTGAGCTTGAAGGACCATCTGAAGATGATTTCCTCTTACCAAACGACAACGTTTCAAATATGTCTCCATACAAACGTGAAAAAGTCCGAAACAAAAATGCTAAACAGTTAACATGGGTGCTCCTCCTTAAAGCTCACAAAGCCGCAGGTCGTTTAACTTACATTGCATCAGCATTGTTCAGCCTCGCCGCCGTCGTACGCCGCCGTGTCGCCGCTGGTCGGACTGACACAACCAACAACAGCGCCACCGAGAACCGGGCCGTCAAGAACCGGTTCTACACTTGCATAAAGATTTTCCTTTGGCTGTCGGTGATATTATTAGGGTTTGAAATAGCAGCATATTTTAAAGGGTGGCACTTTAGTGCACCAGATCTTCAACTACAGTACTTATACTCATTGGATTTTCACACATTTGCTAATCCATTAGCTGTGAAGAGTGTTTTCGATTCGTTTTATTCGAAATGGGTGTTGATTAGGGTGGAGTATCTTGCTCCTCCTCTTCAATTTTTAGCCAATGCTTGCATTGTCCTCTTCTTAATCCAAAGTGTGGATAGATTAGTACTATGTTTAGGGTGTTTCTGGGTGAAAATGAAGAAAATTAAGCCAATAGCCAAACAGGGCGCTATGGATCTGGAGTCTGGTGATGGTACTGGTTACTACCCCATGGTTCTAGTTCAGATCCCTATGTGTAATGAAAAAGAGGTAAAAAAAGTTAAATTTTGTCTTTCCAAGAATTGTGTTTCTAAGAACTCATTTTTATGTTGTCGGTGGGTTATATATTATTGTTATTATCAGGTTTATCAGCAATCTATTGGTGCTGTGTGTTGTTTGGAGTGGCCTAAATCAAGATTATTGATTCAAATTCTTGATGATTCTGATGATCCTACTACTCAAACATTGATTAATGAGGAGGTTAGAAAATGGCAGAAGGAAGGTGCTAATATTATATACAGGCATAGAGTGATCAGAGAAGGTTATAAAGCTGGAAATCTTAAGTCAGCTATGAATTGCAGCTATGTCAAAGATTATGAATTTGTTGCCATTTTCGATGCCGATTTTCAGCCCATGCCTGATTTTCTTAAAAGAACCGTTCCTTATTTCAAGGTATACAATTTACCTTCAAACTGGATTCTAGCCCCATGTGATAATCTCCTTTAATTGTGTATGGTTTGTTATATGGTTCTATAATTTTAATACTGCTTTCACTTACACTACAATAAAAAACTAGAATTAGCTACGAACTTCATTGCTAATCCATCGCTACATTGCTCGTAGCTAACATAATTTTATGATTAGCGACAGGTTTTGCTCTTTAGCTCAGGAATTTGTTTCGTCGCTAATTCTTATTTTTTAGTAGTGTTAGTGTAGAAGTTAGTAGTGTTAGTGTAGAATGTGCTGATGTGAGTGGTTTGTTTTATTAAGTGTATGTATCTTTTGACTTTGAATTGTAGGATAATGAAGACATAGGATTGGTTCAAGCAAGGTGGTCATTTGTGAACAAGGATGAAAATCTACTTACAAGATTGCAGCATATTAATTTGGCTTTTCATTTTGAAGTGGAGCAGCAGGTGAATGGTATTTTTCTGAATTTTTTTGGATTTAATGGGACTGCTGGAGTATGGAGGATAAAGGCATTAGAAGAATCTGGTGGTTGGTTGGAAAGGACCACTGTTGAAGATATGGATATCGCAGTCCGGGCACATCTTCATGGTTGGAAATTCATCTTTCTCAATGATGTAGAGGTAAAATTCTCTAGTAGAAGCTTCGCTTTTGAGCATTTCTTTATTGGAAGTGGTTGTTCGGTTTTGAGCCTAAAATTTGAATTTGTTGATACTACAGTGCCAGTGTGAGTTACCGGAATCCTATGAAGCGTATAGGAAGCAACAGCATAGATGGCATTCGGGACCAATGCAGTTGTTCCGTCTCTGTTTGCCTGCCATCATTAAATCGAAGGTAATTAATCCATAAATTGGAATGCTTCCTCTTTAGTTATCTCCAATTCTATTAGTTAAGTTAGCATATTTGAATGTTGTGCCTAGTGATAATGCTTTGCAATTTGGTTGATGCAGATAAGCATTTGGAAGAAGGGCAACTTGATATTTCTTTTCTTCCTTCTGAGGAAGCTGATATTGCCATTTTATTCATTCACTCTGTTTTGCATAATCCTCCCAATGACAATGTTCATTCCCGAGGCAACGCTCCCTTCATGGGTTGTCTGTTACATCCCTGCCACCATGTCATTTCTCAATATACTTCCGGCACCTAAATCTTTCCCGTTCATCGTGCCATACCTTCTATTCGAGAACACCATGTCCGTTACCAAGTTTAATGCCATGGTCTCAGGCCTCTTCCAACTCGGAAGTGCATATGAGTGGGTAGTCACCAAGAAATCAGGACGTTCCTCTGAGGGCGATCTTGCCTCGTTGGTTGAGGAAAAACCGAAACACCAGCGAGGTGGTTCGGAGGAATGGGTAGTCACCAAGAAATCAGGGCGTTCCTCCGAGAGTGATCTTACCTCGTTGGCCGAGGTAAAACCGAATCACCAACGAGGTGTTTCGGTTCCTGATTTGGAGGAACTGAGGGAGGAAATTAAGGAGAAGGAGAAAAAGGCAGCAAGGAAGAAGAAGCACAACAGAATATACACAAAAGAATTGGCCTTAGCTTTCTTGCTATTGACAGCTTCAGTGAGGAGCTTACTATCAGCTCAAGGGATCCACTTTTACTTCTTGCTGTTTCAAGGGATATCGTTCTTGTTCATCGGGCTAGACTTGATCGGTGAGCAGGTCGACTAAATCTTCATAGTTTAGGGATAATATTAGTTCAACTGAAAAGTCAAGTTGGAAACCTGACCTAGGTACATTCATGTAAATGAGAAGAGTAACGGGTCCCGCCAACCCGTGAAACCGTTAAAGCTGTTTGCACTTGACAAGATGAAGCAAGTTACATTGGTCAGATGGTTGAGCAAATGCAGCAGCAAGCAGCATATTTGAATAGAGAAAAAGACCATTAAGAATGGTGTATAGTGTTCATTTTAAGCACCCCCTACCCTTCCACTCTGTCATGTAATTTCTTTATCATCTCTGGATATTCATTTTTTGTTTTATTCTTTTGTAAGAAGAATTTGTCTTTGAAAAACATTAAACACGGAATTTTAGTGGAAGTTGAAATAGTATAGCAGCATGCAGCTTTTTTCACACATGAATCTCCTCGTCTTTTTTTACATTTTTGGAGAATCTCTCAAGGTATATAGGGGAAACAAAGTGTCGAGGAAGGATTTGTATGTTGAAAACAGTATGGTGTAACCAAATGATTGTACATTTTTCTCACAATTATAAGAGATGCAATAGGATTTTCTGGTTAAGGCCTGGAAACCAAGTACCAAATGACCAGTTTAGTGTCTTGGAGCTGCCTCTTTTTGACATTTTTCATCCAAAATTAATGTTATGCTCAAATCTTTTCTCTGGTTTTTGTCATACAAGATCTGAGCTTCTTTATTCAGGCAAGTGTATGACAACTTGATTGGCTCTATTTGAAATTTTTGCACTTGAGTTTGAGGTGTTTTTCAAATTTTAAATATTACTTTAAGTTGTATTTAAAATTTTAATAGCCAAAAGTTGATTTTTCACTAAAGTGAATTTTTTTTCGGACAAAAGTAAATAATTCTCAACGGGCAAATATATGTGATGTGATGGTGAAAGTAGCAAATAACATGTGCTCTTGTTCGGGTAGAATATTCAAAATATGTCGGGTGTGCTAATAAAGTTTTGGGATAGTTTGGTTCGTGGGATAAAATAGATATTCATAATTAAATTTAAGATAAATTTATACTTCATTTGATTGAACCTATTATTGATTCGAAAATAAATTTATAGCTCAGGTGAAATAAATTAGTTCAACAATTTTAACGCCCATGAACCTCTAATGATTGAGTTCGACATGATCTAAAACGGATAATACAAATGTTAAGTACATTTCTCTTAGCTCAACAGTATTCGATGAATTTCCAATAGTACCCCTAATAGAGATAAATTTGAGTAGGACTGTGAGGCTATAAGATACATTTGTCCTTTTGGTAAACCTTATCGTCGGAGTTAGTAAGTGTAAAGCACCGACAAAGAGTAGATTGAAATTTGAAAACAGTCAACTCTATCTGCATGCTCTTTAACTTTTTGTGACTTTTAGTGAAATTGCTTACAATAAAAAAAACTCAATGATTTCTTGGACCTTTTTCTAATTAGAGAAATAATTGATCTACCTGGTTATCGATGATATAAATGCAAATTTTGAGTACTCCCTCCTGCTGTCTCAAATTATTTTACCGTTATTAAAAATAGTTGTCTCAAATTATTTATTATTTTAAAAGTTTAAAAAATAATTAGTTATTTTTTTCTATTTTACTATTTGTCATTAATGAAGATAATATATAAATATAGTAATTAATATTTTTTTCTTTTTTCTACCGATTAAAGTAAATCAAATATCTATCATAATTAATATTTTTTTTAAAATATGTAAATAAAAAAATAGATAAATAATTTAAGACGCGAGTATATAGTAAGTTGAAAATCTCAAGTAAAATAAGATACTCTTAATTTAAATATGTAAAAATTTAATGTGTAGCAGAGTTTCCTTTGTATGTGTACTGGTAGTACGTTAATGGTAGCGCGTTTTTCTAGTATTTGTTTAGATAAAAAGCTTTTCATTATTTTAAAAAAAGAGTAGATTCCATGAATATTTTAACCATAAAAACTTTAACAAAAAGTTCGAAATGTCTACAAATAAGAAAATACCTAGGGTTATAACTTTTACAACTTGGCCACTAATTAATACATGGCCGTCGACCTAATTTTTCTGCCATTACTCATTTCAGTGGTTACAAACTTGACAATTGCTATAAATTCTTAACTAAACGTTATATTATTACTCTTCTATCACTTAATGCATAAGCAGCAGATTATGCACATTATTAAGACATACTCCCTTGACTGTAATCCATAAGATTGTAAGAAAGACTTATTCAAGACACCCATTTACAATGATCAATTTATTATACTACTCTCTCATTCTCAAATTATTTATCCTTTTTTTTTACACGCCCTTTAAAAAATATTAATTAAGAGGGATATTTGATTTAGTTTACCTTATTGATGTCTAAGTTATAACATCTCTCAATTAAATATTTATGTAAAATTATATTAATAACCTTTGGGAAACCTTTCTCATTAATACTATATATATATATATATATATATATATATATATATATATATATATATATATATATATATATATATATGGTGTACAATGTTGAATCATTCTATAATAAGGATTCCAATTCTACCATAATTATACAACACAAAATATGATAAATATGTGCCTGTGTACACGTGCTAATACACCCCCTCAGTCTAAGCGGGAGGAGGCCGGACGCTAAGACTGGATCTGAAGTCGAGGAAGAGTTGTTTAGGAAGGTCTTTTGTGAATATATTCACATACTGATAAGAGGAAGACACATGTAATACTTTGACATAACCAAGAGCAACCTTCTCACGAACAAAGTGGATGTCCATCTCAATATACTTGGTTCGCTGATGTTGAACCAGATTATGAGATAGATAGATGGCGGATATGTTATTATAATAAATCAAAGACGCCTTACGCAACGGACACAGAAGCTCCAAAAGAAGGTTTCGGAGCGAACATATCTCAGCGACAACATTAGCAACACATCTGCACTCGAACGAGATAATATTGCTTGTCTCTTGGCAGACCAAGCAATGAGATTATCCCCCAAGAACACACAATAGTTGGATCATTGCGTGTCCAAACAGCCTGCCCAATCAGCATCCATATATGAAAATAACCTGGTCGGTGCTGAAGGGTAGAGATGTAATCCATAATCAATTGTGCCCTTAACGTATCGGATGATACGTTTAAGGGCAGTAAAATGAGACTCCATGGGGGCATGCATGAATAAGCATACTTGCTGAACAACATAAGCAATATCAAGTCTGGTGAAAGTAAGGTATTGTAGAGCACCATCAAGACTCATGTAGAGAGTGTGATCTGACACTGGATCACTATCCGAGGTACTGAGATTCGATTTAGAGTCAACTGGAGTAGACGTGATCTTGCAAATTGCTATTTTAGCCCTGTACACAATCTCCTCTACATACTTATGTTGACAAAAAACATAGTATCTGGAGATCTAGTCACTGAAATCCCCAAAAAATAGCTCAACTTCCCCAAGTCGGTCATAGAAAATTCTGTCTTGAGCAATGCAATAATCTCATTTTTCAACAACTAAGATGAGGCAGTAAGCACAATATCATCTACATATAATAATAAATATGCAATGCTACTACCTCTATGAAAACTAAATAGAAAATCATCACAGTTGCTGCATGCAAACCCAATCTGCATGATATACTGTGCCAACCGATCATACCACGCTCTGGGGGCCTATTTCAAGCCATAAAGTGACTTGCGGGGACGACATACATACTGAGGGGCTGCAGGATGAACAAAACCAAACGGTTGGTGCATGTAAACTATTTCTTTCAAATCCCCATGGAGAAAGGCATTCTTTACATCGAGCTGATGAATCGTCCAGTGCTTACCCATAGAGATGCTCAGAACTGTCCGAATAGTGGTCAGTTTAACAACCGGACTGAACGTCTCTCCACAGTCAATACCCTCTTGCTGATTAGTGACATTGGCCACAAGTCTAGCTTTATATCTCTCAAGGTCACCACTGTCTCTGTATTTGTGACGAAAAAGCCACATGCAACTGATCACATTCACCCCCTCCAGTCTAGGAACCAAATACCAAGTGTGTTGTTTCGTTAAAAAATTAAATTCCTCATGCATGGCCGCATTCCAATTTAGGTCTAGTTTGGCTAATTTTGGATTTTTGGTAATAGGGGTATGGTAGATTACACTGGGGTTTAGGTTTGAAAATCCCGTGATGGGCACGTGTTTCTATATGATCGGTGGAGGCAGGTGCAGATTGGGAACTGGGTTTTGGTATCGAAACAATGGTTGTGGGTTGTTGGTCGGAACTGTGATTGTGGGTTTGGTCGACGGGACTTCGAAGGGTGTCGGGTGGGGAAAGCTGGGTGATTTGGGTTAGTGAGGTGTTCAGATCTGGTGGATTGGGGCTACGAGTTGTCAGAGCATAGTGGGCTTGCACTGGCTGTGGTCTGAAACTTGGAGATGGGTCGAGGAGGCCCTGCTGCTGGGCCTGCTAATTGACTGGACTGAAAGGTTGCTGATAGACTGGATCAAAAGGTTGCTAGGGGTAGTGGACTGGAATCGGGGCCCAGGGTTCAGTGTTGGGCCACTGCCCTGGGCCGGCTCACAACGCTGGAGGTATAGGCTGCATTTACCGCCACGTCATCGGCCCACCCCTCTTTGCCACTGCCCCGCCCTTTTCTACCTCTGCCACCACCGCGGCCACCCCATTACTGGTGGCTGTCCAACGATGGTTGGGCGGTGGATGGGGCGGCGGAATTGGCGGGAACGTCAACCGTTAGTGCTTTTTGGTTGTGTTCGTCTTGTGTTACACATCGTGTTTCTTCCAACAACAATTGTGACCGAGCTTTGTTGAAACTAGGAAGAGGGTCGGCCTGTAGGATCATTGTTGCTAGTGTGTCATATTCATCTTTCGGTAATCCTGCAACAAGTTGGAAAACCATTTTGTCTTAGAAACTGGTATCCACACGTTAGATAATTGGTCTGCAATAATTTTTAATTGTTTGCAATACTCATACATGTTGTTGAATTGTTCTAGACGTGTGTTGTTGAACTGTTCTTCCAAATACACAGCACGTGTATGCTTGTTATCTTGAAAGATTTTCTCCAAATGAACCCAGAGGTCACATGCCGAGGCATCAGACTTCATAATCGTATGAAGTAGATCTTTTGAGATAGTACCATACATCTATTGTTTGACAATAGCGTCAAGACGACGCCATGTGGTGTCGGGGACGTCAAGAGGACGAGGAACGAACTCATCAATGTGGTCAAGCACGTTGTATGCGCAAGCATGGATATAAAACAGTTCAACCTATGAAGAATATTGACCCTCATCCTAGTCAAGAATTATAGGGACGAAATTCTTGATATTTGTGACGGCGAACGCCAGATAGAATGAGCGATTTGTGGATGCAGAAGCTTTAGGAGAGGTGGGAGCAGACATGGTAGCTACTGACAGGAAAAAGAAGCCGTGTAGGAAATGAGAGGTTTTTCCGAGGGGAGGGGGCTGGTGGTAGAGGCCGTCAGCTGGTTTCCCGATGTGGGGGCTGCAGAGGCCATCGACTGTGATGTAGAGAGAAAAAAAAATTAGGTTAGGCTACTAATACCATGTAAAATTTTATTAATCTCCCTTGGGGAGCCTTTCTCGGTAATACAAAATATATATAGGTGTTCAATGTTGAATCCTTCTATAATAAGGATCCAAATTCTACCATAATTATACAACACAAAATATGGTAAATATGTGCCTGTGTACACATGCTAATAATTTACTCTATTTTCGTGTCACCTTCATTAATGACGAAAGGTAAAATGGAAAAAAAAATTAATTATGTCTTGAACTTCTAAAATGACAAATAATTTGAGATAATCATTTTTAGTAACCACGATAAATAATTTGAAACAGATGGAAGAATAGATTTACTTGAACAGTCCCGTGATAAGAAAACAAGAAATGTGTAACATCCCGTACTTTCGGGTCACGGTTTGAATCGCTAAGCGTATGTAAAATCGTTAGGCATATGTAAATAGACCCGAGTGTTGGAAAAATTTATGTTATATTTATGTATGCTAATAAAGATATTAGTATATAAAAGGATAAAACCTCAAAATAATTTTGGACGTAACAAGCGTGACGGTGGGGATTTATAATAATAGTTGTATATCCCCCAAGAGGTTATGGACTAGTGTCATATCACATAAATTATGATATTGAGGATATGAAGGTCTTATAAGGTATTAAGACTTAAGTGAATTGAGATCACAAAATTAATTATGTGTGTAATTGATTAATTCTGGGATCGATTAATTATTAATGGGGACAAGGTCTAGTGGAGGTTATTACGTGTAGGCATTGGATAAATCTCCTAAATTGACTAAGGAGTAGTACGATTATGTGGCAACAATTAGAAGTAGGGATGGCAACGGATCGGATCTGGACCGGATCCTACTAGATCCAGATCCAGATCCGGTTTTCATACCTGAATCCAGATCCGTCGGGTCCATAAAAATCAGATCCAAATCCGGATCCATCGGATTCACCGGGTCCACGGATCGGATCTGGATCCACATGTAAAAAAAATTGCCTTGCTAAGAATGTAACCTTGCTAAGATTTTTTTTTTAAACTGACAAACTATTTTTACTTAGCTAACAGTTTTCTGTGTTTCAATTTTGAAATGTTCATATGAGATATTTTGTTCGTTGTCTCGTTTTGATTGTGAGCTATTAATTGAAAATGTTGGACAATGACAATAGTTGTGGAAAATGCTGTCTAGTATTTCCACAATGCAGAACTTGCATGTGCTTGGAATCTTCACAAATAAAGTGAATATAATTTTAACTACTTGTCTATGGAGATGTTAGTCATTCACTAATATAACATTGATTTTATTATCGAAGTTACCTATTTATTTTTGGGTTTTTGAGTTAACGCGGGGATAAATTAAACTTGTTTTGAGAATTAAACTTGCAATGATGTGCTTAGCAATTTTAAGAAAATACTTATAAAATTACATTCTAGGTTATGAATATATTTAATAAAAAATGGATCCACGGGTCGGATCTGGACCGGATACGGATCTCAAATACAAGATCCAGATCCAGATCCGATCCGTCAGAAATGGATCCGGGTCCGATCCGGATCCGTCGGGTCCAAATTTTGAAGATCCATATCCTATAAAACGGATCTGGATCCACCGGATCCGGACCGGGTCCAAGATCCATTGCCATCTCTAATCAGAAGACTTAAAGAGGTGAGTGGAAGACATCATCATTAAGGTCATTTAATTTAATGCCAAGGGATTCATTTTCACAATTATATTTAGCTTTGGAACTCATTTGAGACCTTCATCATCTTTCAACATTCCATTTAGCAAAACCATTTTATTCCATTGCATTGAAAACGTACGAGGTAGTTTATTCAATTGAAAAAAAAAGTTGCTACTTCTCCTTTTCTTTAATCTCACGCCGTGCTTAGAAATTCTATGCGAAGTCCTTGTTTTGATTAAGGTTTTTTCCACTAATCGAGGTATATTAAGGCAAATTATTTCTTTTTTTTTTGGCATGTTCCGTGTAACGAAATATAACCATGATATTGCTTCATAATTTATTCTACTCCTAATAGCTAAGAATATTCATGTTATTGATTCCTATGCTAAAAGCATGTCTAGATATGTTCCTAAGTCCTTATTGAGACATAAAGAAAATGCGTTGATATTCACAGTCTTAGCCAAAGGTGCAAGGATATTATGTCACTCGGGGTATTTTATTGTTATTAATGCATATTCATTTGCATTGCATTCATATATTACCCTGGACCCACTGGTGATATGCACACTACTATATGGTAAATATTATATATATAGGGGATATGGGGAAAGGGAAAGACGTTATATATGCACACCACCTGCAGCTGGTACAGTCTATCACAAAAGAGCCCTAAGAGGCCAATATGACGTGATGATGTGTGTGATGCCTGTGTGGCTTATTGGGACGGGTTGCACGATCCGCAACACTAACATATATTGGGACGGGTTGTACGATCCGCAACACTAACATATATATATATATATATACCGCATTTGCATCATGCATACATTCTGTAACCATTATATGGTATGATGCCCACAGAGACCTTATCGTAAGGAAGACGCCCGATGAGGCCGATGTGTCACATTTGTATTGTACATAACATTTAGGCATATGTATTAGAGCCCTCAGAGGCATTTACTACTGGTCGACTGTTTCTGTTTCAGTTATTGGTATATTCCTGTTATGCTATTGTTCATGCTTGACATACTCAGTACATCAGTCGTACCGACATCCCTTTTGTCGGGGGACACTACGTTTCATGCCTGCAGGTTCAGTTAAAGAGGGTGACGGTTCACGCTAGTAGGTTGCTGGTTCATCTGATGTTGGAGCACTCTATTTGTTTCAGAGTTGCAGTCTGGTCGTGGTACAATATTTTTTGCATACGTATGTGGGTATGGCGGGGTCCTGTCCCGTCCTTGTGATGTCATGTGCTCTTTAGAGGCTTGTAGACAGGTGTCCTGTGTGTAGTGGTCTTATATGGCCTTGTCGGCCTTTGGTATGGGTATGTATTTATATAAGATGGTTAACTGATTTTATGTAATCCTTCTTCAATTTAGTCCGTATTTAATTATGATTCGGAGTTGATAGTGTGATTAGTGGTACCCGACGGGTCGGGTCCGGGTGCCCGTCGCGGCCCTCCGGTTTGGATCGTGACAAAATGCCTACTGATTTTCTTTTCTTGAGCAAACAATACATTTCTTCTACTAATAAATTTCACAACGTCAATTTTGTGATAACCAAGTAATAAAATTCCAAAATGCACAAGTGAACAATAAATACATGCTTTTTTCTCTATATATATATAATATTTTCAAAGCTATTACATGAGAGGAAATCGACAATAATAATCCGATTTACACCTATTGCACGAGGGATTTTATAGATGCCACTATAAAATTAGTCCTGATTATATACAAAAACAAATTGTGTTACTTTATTACTTAGAAGAGTTAAACTCATGACATAGGCATAAGTTTTCAACCTTTATCATCGAGTCAAGGAATCAATAATAATTACATCTTAATCTCAAACAAGTCAGAAATCGAGTCAAATAGTTATACAAACCCTATTTTGGCAAAATGACAGCAAAGGGAAAAAGAGTTGGTGTATTAATGTGTTTGTATATGGAGATGTATTAAAGATGAAGATGGAGGTCTTAATTAGTAGTACGTGGTAGGAGTGTAACACTCTCATCAAGTGGAAGTTGGGGGAACATGAATATTAACATGACTGCATTAAATATAAAAATTAATAAAGGGGCAGGGAAATATTGATGTGGTGTTTGGTGGCACAACCTACTGGCTTTTATGTGACTTGTTAACTACCTCATGTCTTTCTTTTACTTTTTTTTTATCTGCTTATTTATTCAATCTTATTTTAATTAATTAGACTATACTTTATATTGTATGTAAAAGAAATTTGTAAGTTTTCCTTCTGTCTTTATTAATAATATCTGAGCTAGGTAACTACCAAAAAAATACTAGCTGAGCTGGGTGATTGTTTGTTTGTTTTATTAAGTAACAAACTTCCCTGATAACCATGAATTTAACACGTAAATAGTGACGTGCCTTTCTTATAGTATAGAGAATATTATATATCTTTGCTACATTAATTGCCAGTTCATCACTAGTTGCTTGTAAGGAGTACATTTATAGTTTTGCTCAAATATTCTGGACTCAAATGAACAGTCCAATTGTTATAACTCGAACCAGTGTCACGATCCAATGTTCTGTTTGAACTTGAGAGCTTCATGTTTATTTTGTGAATAAATAAAAAAAAGTTGTGGAGTGTCTTCAATTTGTCTATATCTTCTTTCACGATCCAATGTTCTGTTTGAACTTGAGAGCTTCATGTTTATTTTGTGAATAAAAAAAAAAAGTTGTGGAGTGTCTTCAATTTGTCTATATCTTCTTTACCCTTTGAATGATTCTTCTTGGTTACTGATATTCATTGATTATTTTCAATTCCCTTGTTAATTTTTATTATTATGTATCTGTTCCAAACAAGCTAAGTTATAGTTGATTACTTATTACAATCTATGTCGCTCAATTTAAGCTCTTCAAACTCTAATAGCGCATACTAAGATATGCACGTTATAATTGTTTTTTTACCGTGAATATTTATTGTTAACTAATTTTATGCTAGTTGTTAATTCTATTGTTAACCACATGCTAGTTATATACATATATAATCGGTAGAAAAAATTTACATTGTCAAGTCATCCAAATAATATGTAATGGTGAGTCTTCTTAAAATAGGTAATTTGTAATTTTAATAATAAGACAGATTATTCTGTTACAACAGATAAATATGAATTGACATTTTTTTTATTATATTAACGGAGTATATAACTTAAAATTATAATATTGTCGTTAACTAACTTATTTTATGTTGATTGTCAAACCTACTCGTAACCTTCCTCTTTTAACTGGACTTAGGACAAGCTGCTCGCAGAGACAAATGTATATAATTGCCCTGTTAACGATATGAAGAAAAAAAAGTACAGTAATTTCTAACGATTGTCAAGTTTTTAAATTTTCTTTTACCCTTTTAGAGATTATCAAAACCTATCATTCTTTAGGAATTACTACGAACTTTTATAACAATTCAACGTGAAACTAAGATTGTTTGTTTGGTCCTTCGAATAAAGTCTAACATTTTGGCTTATAAATTAGCTGGCTATATAACCTTAAATGCCTAATGTTCATACCAATTGAAGTGATTTGCCGGCTTCTAATAGCAATTTATATATTTTATTATTCGAAAAATGTACTGTCGGTACCACCCGACGTGGTTGTCTGAACTTCTATTTTAGTTCCTAGTTTGTATGTCTATCCATGTGAGATCAAACTTTAGGCTGTCTTCAAAATTACTTGAAGGAAACATCTTTATAACTTTTTGCCCATGGATAAGAATGAAATGATGTCAGTATTTACCGCTAAACTTCCACTCAATAGACAAATAAAAACATGTCTTTTAAGTTATCATCACTATGCAAGTGTTTGAACATAAAAAAAAGTGAGATATTAAAAAGAGTAGTATTTAAAATTAAGTTTAGAAAAATATTTTAAAATTAAAATTGTGTTTGAACATGTATTTAAATTGAAAAAATAAAAGTCAAAATTTTGTGAGGATCAGTTTTCATCTTCAAAAGAATTTCAAAAAAAATAATTTAATATATAACCAAATAATATTTTGAAAAAGAAAATTAAAAAGGAAAAACTTTCTACGAACACACGGCTCCTAAGTTAAGTGGTTACTCATTTTGTACCACTTTGTGTGACTTTTTTTTTAATCTGTCCAAAAAAGAATGACACTTTTATATTTAATGGTTTAATTTTTATAAATTTTTATTTTACCTTTGATAAAATAATTTATAGCCACATAAATATTAATAATTTATTTTATAATACGAGTTTTTTTTGTTCTTAAACTTTGTGCCCCGTCAAACATCTTTATATAAATTAAAAAATAATTAGTACTTTACAAAGATGCATTTAAGTTGTTGGGCTGTGTGGAACATAAAGCTACTGGGCTAGTTGATAACTTGATACTTATGTTGGAAACTTAGTCTGGTCATTTGAACTTTTGAGTTTTGTCCCTATTTTAAGTAATTGCGCTGTTTCTCTTCAAATGGCCTATTTTTTTTTAATCTTTGGTCCTTCAAATGGGTTGGTCTTTAATTTTTGTCCTTCAAAGTTAAATTTATGTTTATAGGCTATAGGTCTTTAAGGGAGCTGTCATAATTTGTGAATATTATAATACGTAATGTATGCCCTTATAGATATATATTCAATTTTAAAGGAAAAAAATAAAAAAACAACCTATTTGAAGGGCAGAATTAAAGGCCAGTAAAATATAGGGCCAAAAGTGTAAATGTTGGTCTTTAAGTTTTATCCTTTAAAATTAAACTTATGCCTTCATGGGTGGCTAAAGGATAAAGCTACTAAAGCATTCGCTTTATGCCCCCAAGCGTCAAACGCCCCAAATTTTTGTTATTATTACACTTAGTTATTAATATGTGTTTAAATAGCTCTATATGAAGAAAGTTAATATTATCTACCATATATAATAATGAACTTTGTCATCACCATTATCACATATCTTATTATATAACTTGGAAATGTTCTGTCAAGTTAATAAAATATTTTTCATTTGTTGCAATACAATACCTTCATTCTTATTGTCAAAAATCCTAATGGTAGATATGAAGATTCAAGTAGTTTAATTCAAAATTCTAAAATATCAGATAAATTTTACTATCATTTAACTAAAAACTTAAAATTTTGAATTTCTTTACTATATTCCTATGTCATGACCATATAAGTAAATAATGGACTTCTCTAAATATTAATTATTGTTTTTTGATACATATAGTAATTTTCTAGTGGTTATAACTTATAAGAAGACTTTGATGAATAACTACTATTAATTGTAACTTGAGAGATTCAAATAAGAACTTAAAAATATAAAAAGAAAATTTAATGCATTTCTATGTTACTATACAAGAAAATTATGAATCTTTATATTACAAAACTTGAAAATGGTATTAAATTCTATATAATATATAACTTTTCTAATTATATGTTTATGGCGGTTTTCCATTTCGTTTTAAACTCAATTTTTTAATCAATTTGTTCTAATTAAATAGTAAAAACAATGTTTGAATGAAGTTATAGCTTTGCATCTAAAAATATTAAAAGAGTGAATTGAAAAAATATTTTATCACGTTTTCGCTTTAGGTCAGCGATTTTATTGAGTCGCCCCTAACATCCACAAACCCAATGCTATATGGTATGCGTTTTCCAGCCACAATCTTCAACAATTGCATTATCAGTTCTGAATCAGATGGACGAAATTCAACATTCTTTTCCATGCCTTCTTTCTTGACAAAAAAGAAAGAGTAGTGTAAGTTTCAGGGCGACAAAGTGAGTAGCGCTCTCTTTTTCTCTCTATATATAGATAATGTTTTTCGAAAAAGCATGTGTATGTAATAATTTTATTTAATTAAAATTGATAATTCTTTTTTGCATATATATTACATTGTTTGGAAATATAGGACATATTTATTCACAATAAGTAATTTCCTAACTTATTAAATTTGGTTCATAATAAGTAATTTTATTTTTTTAAAACCAAGAAAATATTTTTTATGTTAGTACATGATATGAACAAATTCTCAAAAACATAAAATCAATACTTCTTTACATTTTCCTATAAAAAGAAATAAAAGGTAATTTAATGAAATAATCTTCTTAACTAAGTTATTTATTAAGTGGTCAATTTTACTAAGATGAGTGATAAATTTTACAGCAAATTAAATTGATCTTTCTTTTGGTATGGAAAACATTACTGACCTTTCTTATCAATGACGTGACAATCAGGAAGTATTTGTGCCTCTTTTTGCATCTAAGGTAAATCCAATGCTATATACGTGTCATGAGAACAACTTGAATTAGAGTGAAAGGTGCATTCCAATAAAATAGACCCAATAAAGGGTATGAGAGTATGTAATGAAGGGGAATTGTAGTGATAGGGGGGATTGTAATGCCATACATTAACATAAGAGTTCATCTTCAAACTATTAGATATACTCCAAACTAGTAATCAAATGTTTCAAGGGAAGAAGAATTAAAAAAGAAAGAAGGGAGGTTCCAGACTTCCAGAATCAATTTAAGCAACTAAAAAGGTAAAGAGACAACTTCATAGCATAACCCTAATGTAATATACATGAAAGTATATCATATTATACATACATGATATACACGGTGTATACTATCTTGAGTATACCGTATATATTACGGAAACCCAAGGTAATTGGGAGACCGTGATATACATGGTATACCCACCGTGTATATCATGGTTTTTGGTAATAGTTTTTTTTTATATAATTAGCATACGCTTACCATAATTATAGAATTATTGTACAAATAGAATATGGTTTTGGGAGTAGAATATGAATAGGATCTTTCATATTATGGAAATTGTAAATTGTATATATACTCATTCATTAATGAAAATAAGAAATGAATTATTTCTTTCATGGTATCAGAAGTCTAGGTTTCACATACCTCCTTCTCCAAAAGCTTCCGCTCTCAGCTTCCTCAATTTCCGAGCCCTTCCTCAGTTTTCGAGCCGACGTTCTACCTCTTCTCTTCCAAAATTTTCTTCCAAATCCCACAATCACCTATTGTTCTTTCGTTATGTCTACGTCAAAGAACGCGTTTCATCTTGCCCTTACTGTTTCTAACATCAAGGACAACATTTCTATTGTTCTTGCGATGGAAAACGTCCAATATGCGACGTGGGCTGAGTTGTTTAAAATTCACGCAATCTCACATCAAGTCCTCCATCACATAATTCATCTCGCTATCCCTCCTCATGCGGAGGATCCTCAGTTATGGATCACTTTTGATACTACCATCCTTCAGTGGATTTACTCCACTATTTCTACCGACCTTCAACAGACAATCATTGAACCAGACACTATGGCTATAGCTACTTAGAATAGATTGCGTGATATATTCCAAGATAACCAACATTCCCGAGTTGTCACTCTTAAGCAAGAATTTTCGCAAATTAGCATGGATGATTTCCCGAATATTTCAACTTATTGTAAACGGCTCAAGGAATTGGCGGACTAACTCCGTAACGTTGGCGCGCCTGTTACCAATAATCGTCTTGTTCTCCAAATGGTTTCAGGTCTATCTAAGGCCTATAATGGTGTTGAAACTCTACTCCAACAAAGTAATCTGCTTCCATATTTTTATCAAGCCCGTTCTATACTCACTTTGGAAGAGGCCGGCTTGGCAAAAGAGGTGGCTACCAGCGCCAGTTCTGTGGCAATGATGACGTCCACCGGTAATTCTCATGGGGTTGTTGACAATTCGGGCCAAAACCGAACAACGGTGGCGGCAAGAAGGGTCAAAACCGTAAAAATAATGGCAAAATTTGTTGCAGCAACAATAGTGGTGGCCGGAACAGTGGTAGTACCGGCGGGAACAGTAACCACAACGGGGGTGGTTAATTTAGTTTGGCAAAGGGAAATTGAGACTCATCAAATAAGACATGCCGAGAAATGATTATTTTTTACTGGATAGGTCATAACAGTTGTAACCACGATGATTAGGGGGTAACTCAGAAATACACATGGGATGAACCTAGGTTGCAGCTTATTGATTTGTGTGGAGGGGTGGAAGAGGTAGCATAGACATCCGAAAGTTTTTAAATGCTTATATGGAGGATCTTGAAGATAGAGAACTTAAGTGGGAGACTTGTGTTTGAGAGACTTGTTGGGGAGAATGTTAAGATATAGATTGTCATGGATAGAATGAAATGCCAAAATGAGGGAGGATAGGGACGTGAGCAAGAAGGGCACGAACTACGTTGTTTATGGTTCTAATTTTTCATTCAGCTTTGCCATTTTGTGGAGAGGTGTGGAGACAGGAAAAATGAAAAAACAAGGTCGTGTTTGGAGCAGAAAAGTTTGAATTGATTATTATCGAATTTTCTCCCATTGTCACATTGAAAACATTTGATATTCTTTTCAAATTATGTCTTAATGAAAGAGCTGAATGAAGAAAAAATAGAATAGACTTGGAATTTATTACCAATGGGAAAAGTCCACATGAAGCTTGAATAATCATTTAAAAACAACATATAGTATCAATGCCCGACTGTGCTTAAAATAGGAGAAGTCCATAAACTGTGTATTATATCAAAAGACATTAAAGTACATGTGAATGAAGAATAAAATGGTAACTTGACATATTTCCCAAAAATACAAGATTCACAAACAGGAGTATAAGTTACATGTTTGCAATCTTTAAATTTATTGTTGCGAAGGGAGCGTAAAACAGAGTCTCCCGAATGTCTTAATCTATTATGCCATAAAGAGGAGGAAATAGGTGTAAAGGATGACAGAGAGGAGGTTGCATGACCGACGGTGGTGGTAATAGGATAGAGGCCCCTGATGCTATCACATCTCATTATTCACATCAATGTCATAAGGTCCTTCACAGAAAAACCAAAAGGATCAAATTCAAAGAAAATATTATTATCGGTTGTGAAACCAAAAAGATCAAGGTCCTTCACAGAGATTAGATTTTTTATAAGTTTCGGGGCATGGAGGACATTGTTTAAAGCTAATGGGGGTATGTGGGGAGAGGGATGATTGTCCACAACCTCGAATAGGAATGTCTTGTCCACTTCCAACAATAATATTACGATTTAAATTGCTTGTATTGAAATAAGATAAGAGAGTACCTCGGGATGCCGTCATATGAGATGTGGCACCAGTATCCATGTACCAATTATTATCTGGAATGTTGAGGGACATTGTGTTCATAGTCGCCTCAATATCCTTCGGGGTGTAGGTGGAAGGAGGAGAGACATGTGCACTATATGCCTGCCGATGACGTGTTCCAAGGATGCTGGGTTGGGGCTATCAGGCCGGAAGTGGTGCCTATGAGGCCGTCGGGTATGGGCAAGGTGGAGCAGCCCAAGCCGATTGGGCACACGTAACCCATGTCGAGTAGGTAGCCTACGGCGGAGGATGTTGCTACTGCCGTTGATGTTGTGGGTTGTTGCCTGTCGGCAGTGGCTAGCCCCTCCCGCCACGGCTGCTACTCCCGCAGGCTTTGCTAGAGTTTTGTCCTTTGTGGTGATTCTGGGATGGCGGGCCGTGTGTCGGGTCATCGGGTTGCCAGTGTTGTGAACTGGAAAACGGGGCCCTGTTGTCGGCTGAGGGGACGCCGGTTGTGACGAGAGCGGCATCGGCGGTGCTCGTATAAGCCACGGCCTGCTTGGTTTTTTGGGTTTCTTCAAGTATAAGTCTCGAACGGGCCTCATATAATGGAGGCAATGGCGTGCTTTGTTGGAGGATGGTAGCAACGCCGTCATAAGTTTCATTCAAACCCGCAATGAGTTGCATCACCAATCGTTGATTAGTGACTAGTGCACCGACGTTGGAGAGTTGATCTGCAATCATCTTAAGTTCCTGACAATAAGCTGACGCATTCGAAAAATTGTCCTGCTAAATGTCCTTAAATTGATTTTCTAGGTACAAGGCACGTTGTGTCTTGTTATCATGAAAAATATTTTCCAAGCACTCCCACGTTTGTCGGGCAGTGGCGTCGGATTCAATGATTGTATGCAACGGATCATTCGAGATCGTGTCGTAGATCCATTGTAGGACAACCGCATCTAAGCAGGACCAAAGGTCATCAGCAGAATTATCAGGGTGTTCCAAGGGCTTTGATTTAGGAGGGATGATATGGTCGATGACTTTGTTCACACGACAATGAATCTTAAACAATTCCACCCAAGAGGAATACTGACCCTTTTCCATCTCAAGATTTATGGTAATAAAGTTCTTGATGTTGTTAATTGCAAGAGCATGATGAAATTTAGGTTGTTCAGCCATTGAGAAAAAAAATTGGGGAAGAGGAGATAGTGGTAGCGGCCGAGAGGTAGTATAAAGAAGAGGGGGGAGGGCGGTTTCCTAGGATTGGGCGGCCGAGATGGGGTCGGCGGCTTTAAAGAATTTTAGAGTTTGGCTGCTAATACCATGAAGGAATATGTTCCTTGACTTTCATTGATTATTATGTACAATATATATAGTGTTACATAATTATTTACTTCTTTACAAATTAGGTAACTAATCATCCTAATTACAATTGAACTACACTTCATAATTACAATTACACTATAATTTTATCTAATATAGGAGATATACAAAGAATATTCTATCAAAAAAGATCAAGTATTAAATTTGGAAACAGTAAGTTGGGGTAATAAGCTTTTCATCAAACAAAAAAGAAAATTAGGGAAATGAACTTATAGCCTAATATTTCTGTTACCATTTAGATGACGCTATTTCCGTTGTAGAATACACCAAAATGTTTGACACCATCAATTTACATGACAATACTCGTTATGGAATATTTCAAAATGTGACACCGTAATTTGCTGACAATACTATTTAGGTAATTCTTGCAACTTTCAAGAATTCAAATTTGAACTTTGATGTAATGTTTCAACTACTTATAATATGTACATATTTTTATCAGTCAAACTAATATCTTAAAGTTTGTATCCAGTTAAATGACATCATGTTATACAAAAAAATACTTAATGGATATTGGATTGGATACAATATTCAATAAGGCAGGGTTGCAGGAGGAAAACTAGAGATGTAAAAGCAGTTGCGGCACACAAAAACGGAGCCAAAATTTGAACTTTAAGGCAAATACAATATTTTGACTAAAATTACTAAGTTACACACTAGCTTTGCCCCTGGCCGGAGAAGAAAAAAAAAACAAGAAACAGAAAAAAGAAATTGCTAAGCTCAAGTATTGAACTAGAGTTTTCGACTAAGAAAAAGAAAACACTGCTATATTGATGAACATTTCCGATATCACAAGACTTTACAAGAAAATTACCGGTGTTTCTTCTCTCAAAAATCCTCGTAAAGCTTACACTTGCACAAACATAATTGAAACAAGACATCTTTCCCCAAATGATGTTCTTGTTTTCAATGTACAGTTCATTAATTTCTTAAATCTAAAATAATCTCTTCTGCTAAAACTCGAAGAACACAAAATGAGTTAGGAGCTAATATCCTATACAACTCCAGAAATGTAAAGTAAATTTTCATTATATCTTCTGTCCAGGTATGCAAACAGATTTTGCAGTCAATTGGGGTAATTGAATCTTCTGAATATTGTTGTAAACAACACAAACATCTGTCCCAAAGAGAATCTACAGATCCAACTTTGATCGCCCTGCTTACATGAAATCAGTTTTAAACTTTAGAAAAAAACAAGAGAAAATGTTCTTTCGAAACAAACAAAAAAAGTGTATTAGTAGTAGCCAAGGGGTATTACCATTTGGTCCCATATTGTTCATAGATGAAGTTGAATCAAATCCCATTTGAAGAAGGCTTTGAAGCTCATTGTCCCATACATTCTGCATGAAAAAAGTAGGTTTTTATTTTTATCTTTTCTTCGATGATGAGTAGAATGTTCAACAAGCAGTGGCAAAGACAAGAATTTCGTTAAGGATGTAAAGATTTAATATAGATGTATAAAAAGTAATTTCAGCCTATATATACGCAAGATTGTTTTCTATATACATGATAAAAAAATTCGATGAAAGGTGTTCAACTGACCACTCTTCCTCTATATGGCTCCGCCACTGGCAACAAGGATTGCAGTGGCATAGCGACATATAGTAAAGGGGGGTTCATTTATATTTAAAAATTAAAACTATGTAAGTATATAGGTCAAAGTTTGTCGTTTATACATATATATTAATTGTGAAAACCCATAACGAAATTCCCGTGTTTGCCATGGCCAGGATGAGAAATGGAAAATACTCTCTCGCACTCGGTATTTACACTAAACCATCCAATTAACCATATGAGTCACATATCGAACTATGATTGCATATTGCTTAACTAAGGTTAAGTGAGAAAAGAATTATAAGCAAAGTCATGTGTTGCATTCATAATTTGCTGAGGGTAAACATCAGGTGCAGACAATTTTTTTCCGATGAGAGAACTTTGTTAATACCTGAGGCAAGGGGTGGAAGGGTGGTGTTGTTGCGGGGATACCAGAAAAACTCCCATATAAAATTCCAGGAAAAGGAAGAGAGGAACTCAGCCCCGGACCAAGACCAAGAAGAGCTGCATTGCTAGTTTGCTGATGAAGCATCTGCATTTAAGGGTAAGGCAAATAAATTTTCAACTTCATAGTGGAATTTGAATATGGATGATCATAGACACTGTACTTAAACTTACCTCTTTTGATAAAATACGATCAATATCGAGGTTCAGTTCCGGATTTACAGTAGCAAGTTTCATCGACAAGAACTGCAGAGCATCGAATCACATCAATTTGCTATCAGTTGAGCACTTATTCTTACAAGGGATGATTAAAATTTAAAGTGTGTATGACAAAGAATATTCTTCCCTGTATTAGACCTGGACAACGAACATATTCTTAGTCAAATTACTACTCATTTTTCAAGGATATCTTATGACTGGATTCCCCTCAACCTAATCTGTTTGCCAAGCTTACTATTCCCAAAACAAAACCATGATCTCCCAAAGATTCTTCATCAGAAGAAAAAAGCTCACGCTAACAAAATAAGTTAAGGAAGCATCATTGGATTAATCTTACATGATTTAGTTATGTCTATCTAAAGTTGTGTTTCAACGGTAAAATCAAAACTCAATCTACTCACGCACAGTAAACACAAAACTACGAACCAATGGCTATATTATATGCTAACAAAGAATATTCACCTCAACTTGCTGTTGCAGCGATTGCACGTAGTTGATAATCTCATCAAGCATCACAGCTTTCCCAGTTATCTATTGGAACAAAATTATCCATTTTAACTATGTATCACAAATGCAAAGTTTGACAAGGATAAATAACCAAGAACTTAAGCAATATAAAGCCAGTAACTACCTTATTGCAACCTGGGACTAGTTCTTGAAGCAATCTCATCCTCTCACTGATCCTTTCTCTCCTCACCTGCCAGCCATAAAGACTTTAGAGATTCATTCAATATGTTCAATTGAATTACAACATTATGTTGTGGAGAAAATAGGAGTTACCCTTTCTGCAAGGCTGTGGCTGTTTGTGGCTTGCCCTCTTTTAGCCCTAACATGAACATAATTATCCTTAGGATTATCCCCACCATCAGAATCATCCTTAATAACTTGTTTCCCTGCTTGCTTATTCCTTAAATTAGAACTATTACTTTGGTCTGTTTTGTGTCTTTTTCCACCATCTTGTTCTTTTGAACAGTCTGAACTTTCCCTTGATGGAGCCTTCTGCAGCTCCACATCAACATTCTACATTGAAGAAAGAACATAAACTAAATGGACATTTTGAATCTTGATGCTAGCATACTGTATAGTTCAAACTATATGCATAGTCAAATGATAAATGTTGGGTGACCTTCTGAGTGTAATATGCATATTAACATGAATTTTCTGTTACAAATAAAAGAACATAACTTTACTAGGTAATTTCAGATAGTTGAGTGACCACTTGAGCAACTGACTCTAGCATCCCGATAATCGAAAAGACATAGAAAGATGGCAATATACCTTGTTGCCATTGGATATTTTCCTCTTTCCATTAGGTGAAGCCTCCACAGCACCTTCACCGGAAATTTGGCACTCTCCTTCAGTGGCAACAATTCCTCTGTTCTTGACATAGTTAGCATAACAATTTGCCCCTCTAAGCTGTTCTTGTAAAGGGAAAGTATTGACCAACTCTGAGTAACTTTCATTTCCAAAAGATGGAATCTTTGGGACCATTTCAGCCAGATTTGAATCAGATGGATAGTGAACAAAGTGAGATGATGATTGATAAGGCAAATTAGCAAACTCATTGACTGAAGATCCTTTAAAACTACCCTTGTGATTCAATGAAAGAAGTGGATCCCAACCAGAACCACTAAAAGGGTCAACATTGGACATTGAATCTGCTCTATTATTCATCCCAGTAGAAAGGGAATTGAAGGAAGTATCACCATTTTCCTTAGTTCCCATTTTCAAGAAAATACAAAGGCAACAGATGATCCACAAATAACTCAGTTCGTGTGCACCTTCAAAAAGGCAACACCAAATGCAATGTTTTTAACCAAGCTAAGTGTTTGATTGCTATTTGACAGAAAGGAGTTACTCTGTGCACAAATAAAGGTAAAGTGGGAGTTTGACCAAAAAGAAAGGGTAATACCTTGCAAGACTCAACAAGGAACAAAATAACCTGGCAGCTTTTTATAGTACTGATGAGAGGACGAGGTTAAAGCAAAAGAAATCTCTCAATGCAGCATCCTATAAGACACACACACACAACGGTAAAAAAGAAAGGAAAAAATCCAAAGTAGCAGGCACAAAATCTTTAACCCCTTGTTTGTTTTCAAGAACTCTAGGATCAATCCTATAGTCTAATGAGGAAAAAAGTAATTCCCAGAGACAAGAAAGTATGAAACTTTCAGAGCATAAAGTAAACAAATGAACAAGTGAAAATCATTGGTGAAATAACAGCTCACACTACTAATGAAAAGAAAGCAGATTCCTTTTGTTTATTAAAAAAAAGGTATAGAGAAAGTTACAAGCTTCATATTAATCTTCACTATTCTTTAATCTTCCAGCAAATTTCAATATGGGGATGAGAATGAGAGTGTTGAAAGAAAGAAAATGTTCTTGTTAGGGAAATATACCATTTCTCTTAGCTGAAGCTTAGAATCAAAAACAACTCAAAGCCCCACAAGTATCAAGAAAAAGAATAGACTCCAAGAAGACTTTTCAGATATTCTTGAAATATGTTAGCTAAAAATGCCAATAAAAAGCACCAAATCTTAACCCCAATTATATAGCATACGGTATCCTGAATTGGGTTTTTGATAGTAGCCCTTTTACACCACTTAAATTCACCCACAGCAAAAAAGATGCAAACTTTATAGATCAAATATATATTTAGAAAGAGGGAGCAATAGGATAGGGTAGAAGACTAGCAGAAGTCGCTCTTATTTTTTCATAATACTAGTAATTGTAATATTGCTTTATAATTTTTTGTCCATTCATTTTTGTTACTATCTTTTGTTTCTTATACTTTCATTATCTTATTTGTCTGCATTGGTGTTGCTCCTTCAAACTACTTTATTATGACTTATTTATTTTTATTATTTTTATTTTTATATTATTTTGAATTACTTGTCCCTGTGTGACCTTTTTTATGATTTTTCTTAATTAGAGAGTCTTTCAAAAATAACATTTTTATATTTCAGGTAGGAGCAAGTCAGGAATTTGGCGAAGGATTTGCATATTTTCTTCTCACTTATGATAAAAGTGTGCAAAATTTAATATATATTCATAATAGCTAATATTTAATTTATGCACACTGCGTAATTTTTTAATTAAGGGTGTGCATCTGATCACCCTTCGCCTAAGATGATTCAGCGCATGGGTAGAGTAAAATCTTCGTACACCCTAACCTGTATAAACCTCACGTTGTGGAATTATGTGGGTATATAGTTGTTGTTATTGTTGTTGGTGTAGAGTGATAACAAGAAGAGAGTAAAAAAAAAAGTATTTTACCTACCCAAGCAAAATGGTGACATCAATGATTTTAAAAAGACATACTACTAACTACTGCCAACTGCTCTTACAGAAATGGTTGCTTAAATTATTACAGAACCTAATCCTTCCCCTTTTTTCCTCATACTTTACTCCTTGTAATTTCCTTTACCTTTAAAATATTGTAAATACATACACTCATTCCTATACATTATGGTACTTTTTTATTTACAATTAATAAATGATTTCACATACACTATATTGGAAGAGGTCCTTGTTCTTCTCTTGAAGGCCAAGCTTGACATATAAGTTTTTCTTTTTTTGCCTAATTTTAAACTGACACATTTTTGCCAACTGTTCTAACAGAGTTCTCTTTGCTGTTACACACTCATTTTTCTCTCAGTGCCAACTAACCTAACAATTCTTTCTCCTCTTTCAGAAATAATCTTGTGTTGCTGTGGTCCATCAAAACTCCATGAGTTCTACTGTTCATTTCTACTGTGTAGTGTGTACTATGCATGTCATGGCCCACCAAATCACTTCTAAATTTTGATTGATGATGTATAGTTGTATACTACTGTACTAGGCCTGCATTTCTTGTTTGATGCTTGTACACAGATATGTAAATAGCAATGTGATATTCCCTACAAGAACATTTAAATCTTGAATAATAATAGTATTCCTTATATTTTTTTCCTTTTAATATTAACATTTGATGCACACTCAATTTAACTTACAACAATCTCCATGTCCAAGAATATGAAACAAATATTAGAGTTTCTTTTATTGCTCCCTTTATTCAAAAAAATATTCATAGTTGGAGGAATCGTGACAATTCTAATTACAGTAGTGTTGATTATTTATTCGAGGTTATGGATATTTAAAATTTAATCTTTGATGACACTTTTTTAGTGTACATTTGATATAAACATTTATTTGCTATATCTATTTGTTTTGATTTAATTTAGTAGGCATTTGGCAATGAAAATCAAATATTTTCCATACTCTTACACCTTATAATTTGAATTACTAGAACTTTTTATATAAATAGATATAGATTCTATGATGCAATTACTTAGAACTTAGAAGTACATTTTATTCTATATTCCTTCCTATCTACTATAGAAAAGGATCTCATGATCATAAATCAATCTTACCTGCTAGCGAAAAAAATTAAGACTATAATATAACATATTTAAATAGAAAATAAATAAATCTAGTATGAGAGTCTATTATTTATATATCGACATGAATGTGGATATCGATTTCTTAATTTTGAAAAGATCTCTACATGTTTAAAAACGACATAAGAACTACACTTTATATAACAAACTTTTCAAGATTATTTTTTTAGAATATTTAATAAAAAAACTATTTCTCTAAATAATGCTACTACTAATATAACAAGAATAGAATAAGGGAGTAAATAAGACACCAGAGCAAATTAGAGTTGAAATTTCTCCTAATAAAGTTTATAAGAATTACTAAAATGAAATAAAAAAGGATATGGGCCCCCCAAGTTGTGTGGAAAAGATGGTCTAGAGAAGTTGCTTTGATTGATGGGTAGAGAGTAAAGTGTGAGGTTTAAGATTGTACATTTGAAAAGATAGTGCTGCTGTTGACAAAGTACCACTGAATAATAGTACTCTCCTCTCCTATCTCTTCAGCTTTCCATTCATTTCATTTATATATCGGAGTATAAAGCGAGAGCTTAATGCATCGAATTATTTTATATATATATATGAGTATTTATTTGTTAATTGATGTGTCAGTCCCATCTTTTTCTTTTCTAAAATTAATTATTTGTTTTAAGAAAATAATTTCTTCCCCATGGGCCATTAAGGAATTAGGGAATCTAATCCCCATAATTTTACCTCATTGTCCTAGTACTGTTTCCAGCTGTAGGTGCTGTCTCTTTATACTTAGTTTTATTATTTCATGTAGCACTGTACCTGATGTCCCAACCTTAAAACTTGGTCAAACCATGTTGTCTGGTCAACACTCTCTTATTAAGGCTGTGAACTTGCTGGAAATTCAAGATTATTCCGAAATTAACGGCTTATTAGCTCCTCCTCCTTCCAAAGTCTTGATCCATTTTGGAGCTAATTCTTGATTATAGAATTCGTAAGTATAAAAAAAAAAAAAATCATAAGTATAAAACCTCTTGAACAAAAAGTTATATTTCAACAACAACAAAATCCAATGTAATTCCAGAAGTAGGGTAAAAAAATGGTAGGATGTAACTAAGGGTGGACGTTCGGGCTGTCGGATTAAATTTGAAAATTTCAGTTTGGATATTCAATTTATGGATTGAAGAAATTATAATTTATATCTAATCCAAATAAGTTCAGATTTGATTAGATATTTAAGGTTTGATTTTGAATTAATCGGTTTGAATATTTTAGATTTTTTATTTTGACTTTTGAGCCTTTAAGACAAGTCATAGCAATTAACAACTCAAACTCACTTAATAGATTGCTCTTTAGAATCTATAATTTTTCTACATTTAGCAAGGATTGAGGCCCCTGCTGCCCATTTCGTGTAATTTCATACTAGATCTAATATCATAATGGGTAGGGTCGTAGGGTACTAATTTACTGGACCTTTGAAAATTGGAGTTATTAGCATGGGCACTTATGATATAAGTGGGGTTGAGTATAAGGCATAAAAAATTTGGATTTAGGATATCCGAAAATCCCTAGTACAAAATTCGATATCCATAAATTTTAAAAATAAAATTCAAAATCTAATTCATAATCCAAAAATCTAAACCAAATATCCAAAAAGTTTGAATTTCGGTTTAGATTTCGGGTTGGCCGAAACTATGTCCACCCCTAGATGTAAAAGACTTTATTCCTACCTTTGTGAGGTAGATAGACTGTTTTCAGTAAACTCTCGACTCAAAAGACAAATAGCTATATTTCATATTCTATATTTATATTTATATATATGATATGTGTCTTATATATAAATATTTAGTAGAATGCTTGTGGATCTCCCTAAATTTGATGATTTTTATTCATTCCGCACCCAAGCTATTTTTGGTTTTAATTACCTTATGAACTTTGCAGTTTAGTAGCCTAGAGTGAGATTGGTTAGTGAAAGTCGAGGCTAGAAATGTCTAAGTTCATGGGATAATTAGGACTAAACAAAATTAATTATCGAATAAATAAAATGTGTCAAATTTAGGGGGTTTCCTAGAATTTTATCATAAATTTATAGCACTTCATAATTGATATATACTAATAACGCTTCGTCTGAAGTTAAATTAATTAACTTGTACAAATGATAATGATTATCCAAAACATTTAAGTTATATATACGAATAATATAAATTTTCTCTCACTATCAATAAATTTTAATATATGATAGTGGGGTTACCATTTTATAAAATTACCAAGTAATACAACCTTTCTATAATTTCATTCGTTATAACAACATTTCATTATAACGACCTGATTTTCTTCGTAACCGATTTTTCATGTTATATTTTACTTTTCTATAACAGCAGTGATATCCGTTATAAAAGTACACTTTTTATAAAATTACCCTCTATAACAGTCACACTCAAATATTGTGTAATAATATTTTCTAAGAAATATATTATGTATACAAATATAATATTTATATTCTCAACTAATTCTAAATGCATATGTTCCTTAGATTTTAATTTTTTATCGGAATGGTACAACTAGTTATAAATTTATTAGTCTTTTCAATTTTAATTAAAATGAAATGTGAAAATCAATTGAGATTTTAAAATTAACAAGTATATTGTTTAATTTTCGTTTATAATAGAAAAAGTACAAAAGATAATTGTTTGCGTACTTTTGTTTATAACAACTAAATGACATCTAAATATCAAATGTTAGTATACACACATAACAACACCTCACTATAGCAACCATGAAATTTTCGAACAAACTGATAGAGAAGATACATAAATATTTTAAATATATTATGTAATTATTATTTTAGTGTAATTATGTAAAGTAGATATTCCCAAACGATTATGAATACAATTGTAAACATATATATATATATATATATATATATATATATATATATATATATATATATATATATATATATCAAAAACTTTATCCCTTTGATTGTTGATCAGGATGATGGCCAATACTCTTCGTGGGTTGAGTTATTTCAAATACATGCTTGAGCCTACAATGTTTTTTATCACATCGATGCCACCACACCCCGTCCGCCCGACGTCGACAACACAATGTGGAAATGACTTGATGTTATAGTCGAGCAATGGATATATGGCACCATATCCAAGGATCTACTTCATACTATTATGAAGACATGTGTTTCGGCTCATGACTTATGGACAAGACTATAAGAATTTTTTCAAGACAACAAACATACATGTGCCGTGTATCTGGAGGAGTAATTTAATAACACCGATCTTAAAAACTTTTCTAATATGTCCGACTATTGTAAACAATTGAAACTAGTTGCAGATCAACTATCTAATGTGGGCACTTCGATTTAAGAAACAAAGATGGTTTTACAACTAATTAATGGTTTGCCAAAGGGAGAGTACGATACAAATGCGACGATGATCCAATAAGCTGATCCCCTCCCTAGTTTCAACAAGGCCCGGTCACAATTACTATTGGAGGAAACTAGGCGTGTCAAATAGGACGAACATAATCAGAAGGCGTTGGTGGTTAATGCACTGGCGACCGCCCCAACACCCGCCATACACGGACGATCAAGCTCCGCGAGGTGGCCGAGGCAGCAAAAAAGGCAGAGGCCGCTACGACGGATGCGGCGGAAAAACCAGAGGCCGCGGTCGAGGCACCAATACTAGTGGATAATTCCATCAGGCCCCGTGACTATCTCTGTGGGTCAGCACACTGCCATAGCCGATGTTTAGAAGTTGGGCCTCACCCCCATGCCCATACCCGATGGCACTAGCCCAAGGCAGTGGCCAGTGGCAGCAGCCGAGTATTTTGGGACCTCATCTAAGCCCGCACTAGGCGGGACCGACACAACATGTCCATATCTCGGTGGCCCAACGGCAACAACAACCATACGAGCTCCTTACCCCTACCAAACTAGGCCAGGCCTACAACACTATGAATTTATAGCAACCCGACGATTCTTGGTACATGGATGCGGGCGCCACTTCCCACCTCACTCGTAACTCTAGTAATCTTCCTCAACTATTCTACTTGAACAATCCTCAATTTATTTTGGTCATAAATGGCAATCACATTCCAATTCAAGGCTATGGCACCACTCAAACACCACCACCTCACCCTCCATTTTCCCTAAAAAAAAATGTCCTATATGCGTCTAACATCATTAAAAACTTAATCTCTGTTAGGAAATTTGCTGGTGACAATTTCGTATCTATTGAGTTTGACCCTTTTATTTTTTCTGCGAAGGACCTACTTACGGGGAAAACTCTTATGAGATGCAATAATGTGGGGGACTTCTATCCTTTGTCATCCACTTCTGTTGTAAGTGTCAATACACATACCTTTCTAGTAGCAATCTTTCCATTAACTTGGCACAATCGACTTGGGCACCTGGAGCTCGAGTTTTTAATTTTCTTAAAAGTCAAGATTTTATTCAATGTAATAAAGGAAAATTTCCCCTAAATTGTCATTCTTGTCTATTAGGAAAGCATGTTAGACTTCCTTTTACGTCATCTTTGAGTGTTATTTTTTCTCCATTTGACATTATTCATGCGGATTTATGGACATCTCTCATTACTAGCAAACCGGGTCATAAATATTATTTGTTATTGTTAGATGATATCTCTTATTTTCTCTGGGTCTATCCACTCAAATATAAGTCTCAAGTCTATTTCATTTTTCTTGAATTTCGAACATATGTTAAAACACAGTTTCAGAAGGACATAAAATTGTTTCAATGTGACAATGGTCGTGAGTTTGACAATTCTCAATTTCATAAATTTTGTACGGACAATGGCATGGTGTTCAATTCTCGTGCCCCCATACCTCACCTCAAAATGGTAAAGCCAAAAGAATCCTCCGCATCATTAACAATATGATATGTACCATGCTCTTTCATGCTTATCTACCCCCTCCATTTTGGGCCTACACATTACACACGGTAGCATACGTTCTTAATATCTTACCTACGCGTACCCTTCAAAATAAAACCTCCATCGAAATTTTATTCCGTCGAATCCCTTCCTATGGTCACCTTTGGATTTTCGGTTATCTATGTTACCCTAATCTCGCCTCCATAGCTCATCACAAATTAACGCCTAGGACTACTCCTTGCATTTTCTTGGGTTTCCAGTCAAATCATAAGGGGTATTTATGCTACGATTTGTCCACAAATAAAGTCTTAGTCTCTCACCATGTCACGTTTGAGGAACACATCTTTCTTTTTGTAAACCTCAGAAAATTTTAAGTCACTGACTATGGTTTTCTTGACGATTCTGACACTTCCCCTCTGTTTAAAAATGTACTCCATGGAGCTTTTAGTTCGGCTCAACGCCCACTGCCCCCGTCATCTCCCCCGGTACTGCCCCACAATCCGTCAATAACGTCATCCTCCCCTTATCCACTGATCCCGTCTCCTCTCCCCTGCCTAGTGATCCAGTGACAACTCCACTTCCCTGCTGCCACCCATTACCGTCACCAACTCACTGCCCGAAATTCCCATCGCCTTCTCACAACCCCACTGCCCGAAACCCGTCATCCTCTCACCGCCCCACTGCCCGATCTCACCTCCACCACAACCAACCCAAACAGCCCCCTTTCATACACACCATATGGAAACTCGTTTCCAGCACACGATTTTCAAACCAAAAGTCCACTTTAACCTGTCCACTCAAGCCATCTCATCTATACCCAAGAACCCAAAATTAGCCAAGCTTGATCCAAATTGGAATGCGATCATGCGTGAGGAGTGTGATGCGCTCACTACACAACACACTTGGGATATTATCCCAAAACTAGAGTAGGTCAATGTGATTCATTGTATGTGGTTATATCATCACAAATTCAAGGATAGTGGTGAGCCTGAACGCCATAAGGCGAGACTTGTGGAAATGGCACAGGGCAACAAGATAGAATTGATTGTGGTGAGACCTTCAGTCTAGTGGTTAAACCAGCCACCATCCACACTGTTTTGAGCATTGCTATGGGAAAGAATTGACAGATTCATCAACTTGATGTGACAAATATGTTCTTATATGGGGATTTGAAAGAAACTGTATACATGCATCAACCACTTTACTTTGTGCATCCTTCAGCTCCTCGGTATGTCTGTCGACTTTAAAAGTCACTTTATGGCTTGAAAAAAACCCCGGTTCTTGGTACGATCGTTTTGCCTAGGGCTGGCAATGGATCAAAGGTGGATCGGGTGGAGCTCAATCTGTCTTTACCCGCCAACCATCCATCCACCACCCGACTCATCCATCACCCTATTTTTTCTTCATCCACATCCGATCCACGGGTGAATCAGGTGCATCGGGTGCTTCACATATGAAAATTATAGCACAATCAGTCAATCACTTAAAACGTTGGTAAATGAAAAAAAAATACATCAAATAAATATCATCATACTGTTTTTACAAGACGTGACTATGCTCCAAACATGCAGCCAAGTTCCAATTATATCTTGATCTTCTAAAACAACAGATAATTTAAAACAATTATTTTTAATAACCACGATAAATAATTTGAGACGGGGGACTATGCTTGCAATTTGTTATAATTAGCTTAAGTTAGTAATATTTATATTGATGTTTAACTCTACATATAAATATTATTAACTTAAGCTAATTATAACAAATAACCACACAAAATGAAACAGAGGCGGTGCATGTGTGTATACATCATTTTATATTAATGTTTAACTCAATTTTGATTGAATTAATATGCAGTTAATTCCTCGGGGAAGATGAAAGTGCAAGTATTGCGAAACTTAGCCTTGGATATGGATATGGTTGAAAGAAATCTAATGTTAAATGATGGTTGGTTAACTTGTAAGAGACCTTACAGTAAGTAAAGTGATTGCTCTGGTAAGCAAAAAATAATTAATTTATAAACAGGTGGATGGATGGATCCGGTGGTGGGTCGGGTGATGGGTTGGATGTATGTCTATCCGAATCTGACTCTATCCGTCACCCGATTAAAATCCGTATTTTATCGAATTTTCATCCATATAATCAGGTCGGGTGGATCGGATATCCATCGGGTCATGATGAAATTGTCAGCCCTAGTTTTGCCACTTACATTTTGCAGATTGGGTTCATGTGCATCAAAAGTGATAACTCACTTTTATTTTTCATCGAGGTAATGACACTGCATACTAAATCTATGTGGATGACATTTTTCGGACTGCCTGCTCAGATGTGCTGAAAAATGAGATCATTACCATGCTCAAATCTGAATTTACCATGGTAGACTTGGGTAAGTTAAGTTATTTCTTGGGGATTTCCGTGACCAGATCCGAGAATGTAATATTCATGTGTCAGCATAAGTATGTTGAGAGATTGTTTACAGGGCTAAAATGTCAAATTGTAAGATCATGTCAACGCTAGTCGACTTAAAGTCGAAACTTAGCGCGAATAACGGAGATCCGGTGCTTGATCCTTCTCTTTATAGGAGTCTCGATGGTGCGCTTCAGTATCTTACGTCTATAAAGCCCGATATTGCCTAGTTGTTCAACAAGTGTGTTTGTTCATGCATGCTCCCAGGGAGCCTCACTTCACAACTCTTAAACGTATCGTTCATGACGTTAAGGGTACTCTTGACTATGAGTTACATCTTTATCCATCTGCACCGACCAGGATGATATCATATACAGACGCTGATTGGGACGGCTGTCCAGAAACATGTCGATCTACTTCCGACTATTGTGTATTTTTGGGTGATAACCTCATCTCATGGTTTGCCAAATGGCAAGCCACGCTTTCCCGCTCGAGTGCAGAAGCAGAATATAGAGGCATTGCGAGTCAAGGGTCGGTTACTCATAGCCAACATGGTATTTTTAAATCAAAACAACATTTTAATTTCAATTCTAATGTCACTAAATCACCCCTACCACGTAACCCCGTGCCTGCCCTTCATGACCCGAATTGGAAAATGGCCATGAATGATGAATATAATGCTCTTATTGAAAATAAGATGTGGGAGTTGGTGCCCAGTCCGCCTGGTGTCAATATTTTCATTCTATGTGGATTTTACTCATAAGGAAAAATCTTATGGTTGTTTTGAGAGATACAAGACCAGTCTTGCAGGTGATGGTAAAACTCAACAGGTTGGCGTGGATTGTGGAGAGACATTTAGTCCGATGGTCAAACCGGCAACCATTCGCACTGTTCTCAGCCTAGCTCTTTCGAAAGCATGGCCCATTCATCAACTGGATGTGAAAAATGCTTTCTTACACGGTGATCTCAAGGAAACAGTATACATGCATCATCCCTTGGGTTTTAGGGACCCCGATCATCCTAACCATGTCTGTTTGCTGAAGAAGTCCTTGTATGGGTTAAAATAGGCCCCTCGGGCTTGGTATAAAAGGTTTGCAGATTATGTGTCTACTATTGAGTTTTCTCACAGAAGGTTTGATAATTCTCTGTTCATCTATCGTCGTGGTACTTCTCTGGCATACATTCTGTTATATGTGGATGATATTATATTGACTGCCTCTTCTGATAACCTGCGCAAGTCTATCATGTGTCTTCTCAGTTCAGAATTTGCTATAAAAGACTTGGGGCCCTTGAGTTATTTTTTGGGTATAGTTGTTACTCGTCATGCATGTGGTCTTTTTCTATCCCAGAGGAAGTATGCAGCTGAGATTATTGAACGGGCTAACATGCCATCATGTAAGTCCTCTTCTACTCTGGTTGACACCAAATCGAAGCTGAGTGCTAATTCTAGCACACCTTACGAGGATCTCTCACACTATCGCAGTCTTGTAGGGGCTCTTCAGTACCTTACTTTTACGAGGCCCGATATTACATATGCAGTGCAACATGTGTATTTATTTATGCATGATTCGAGGGACAAGCATATGCATGTTCTCAAATGCATTGTACGTTACATTCAGAGAACTCTTGATTATGGTTTGCACTTATATCCATCCTCCGTATCCACTCTCGTGTCTTATACAAATGCTGATTGGGGTGGATGTCCAGATATCGGACGTTCGACATCTGGTTATTATATGTTTCTTGGTGATAACTTGGTCTCTTGGTCGGCTAAACGTCAGGCTACTTTATCGTGATCCAGTGCGGAGGCCGAGTATCGAAGGGTAGCCAATGTGGTGTCTGAGTTCTATTGGTTGCGTAATCTCCTATTAGAGCTTCACTTTCCTATTCAGAAAGCTACCTTGGTCTACTGCGATAATGTTAGTGCAGTCTATCTCTCTGGAAATCCGGTCCAACATCAGCGCACTAAACATATCGAGATGGATATTCACTTTATTCGCGAAAAGGTAGTTCGTGGACAAGTACATGTCTTGCATATGCCTTCACGGTACCAAATTGCTAACATATTTACTAAGGGTCTTCCCTTAGTCATGTTTGAAGATTTTAGGGACAGTCTCAGCGTACAACAACCGTACGCTATGACTGCGGGGGTGTGAAAGACTACCACAGTATACACGGTCAAAATCGTGTATATGATATGTATATTTTGTATATTCCTTACTATAATTATTAGAGTTCTTGTACATGTATAATTATGGTAGTAGTCTTGTATTAAGAAATGGTAGTAGTCTTGTATTAGGAAATGGTAGTAGTCTTGTATTAGAAAAATGTAGATTTAATTTTTTTGATTAAAATTGTGTATTATGTATATATTCATTCTCATTAATGAAAATTAATCAAGACATTATTTCTATTTCATACATTTTTACGAAGTACCACATTAGTCAAGAAAGTTCTTAATTCCGTCACGGCAATAATCTAGTTGTACATCAACGATTTTGGTGTTAATATAACGTGATAGGTACTAATAATTCAAAATGAAATGCACGTGGATAGTTGAATTACTAGATCTATTATATATAGGAATATCGGAATTGGACGTGGACTTTCAAGGGTTACACACTACTATTATTATTATTATTATTATTATTATTATTATCATTATTATTATTATTATTATTATTATTATTATTATTATTATTATTATTATTATTATTATTATAAAAGAGTTTTTGACTTTTCAAATGATAATAGTGTGACGTCATATAGGTGTGGTAAACTTAGTTTACGAGAATATGGTCAGTCTAATCGGTTCAAGTTTGAGCATATTAATGATCCGTTTATTTATTAGTTAAGCTTATTTTAATCTGTTCAATTCAGCTCATCTAACAAATATAGCCAAATCAACTCATGAAAAACCTTATCACCATAATTTTTTTTGATAAGTTATTTATAGTCGTAGTAAGGAAAACTTAATAAAACAAACAAAGAAATTGAAATCATATAAAAGTTGGGCAGGCTGGGCATTGCCCATTGTTTAATTAGTTCATTTTGATCCACACATTTCAATTCAAATAACCTTTGGGCGTGCCAATACACAACTCATTTTGACCCTTCAAATTTAACGTAACTCGCTCATTTGACACACCTAGTATCACATAAATATGAGAGATGATGTGATCTTTTGGTATCATATCAATTAATTTGTCTCCTATTGAAAAAAAAACAATGTGAAATTCCAAATTAAATATTTGGAAATTTCTAGAAGGAAAAATGTTGTACTATATGGGCAAATTATTACAAGTATCTTAACTTACAAATTTATGCAAACTTATACTTCAAATGTTTCAAAGACAAAGATGATGATAAGATCAGAGATGATTGAGACGGCATTCCAAATTTAACAGTGTGGGCACTCACATCAAATCATTCCTTTCATTACCAACTGAATAGGGGTATCCCCAGCTACCTGAGAGATGGGATTGAAGGGTTATTACGGGAAATCTACTTGCATTTTTCATACATTCTTGTTGAAATAAGAAATACCCCATTAGTTTCAATTTATGTGTTATTTTTCACTTTTTAAGAGTTAATTTGATTAAAATTTTGAAGTTAAATTGTATTGGATTAATTCGGGAAGCGAAAAGAGTAAAATGTATATAGATAACTTTAGTGCAAACGAAAAATTTCAGAAAATGTTAAAACTTAAAAGATTGGAATGAAGTTTGTGGCTATAAACAAAAGTTTTGATATATGATCTAAATAAGTGATTGTGGTGCGGAAAAAGTATTAACTTAAGAATGAAGATAGAGATAAAGCTAGAATTTCTAGTTATGAATTCTGAATTATATTTTGGTTGTTAACTTATGACTATTGAATTACATTTAAATAACTTTTTTAACATAAATAAAAAAGTTGAGCTAAAATTATTGAGTTCTATCAAACTCGTAGCTAAAGGGTGACTTCACCCTAATTTATGTAGAAATCTAGTAATATTGATCTGATGACTAACTTAGCTGATCAAGGAAATTATGTTACTTTGAATCTTTGATTTAATATTCATGAATAACACTAGAGAAAAAAGGTATAGAGAAGCCCAAATTGATTCAATTAGTGAGAAACAAAGCATAATTTGTACTTGGAATTCCCACGGTTTGTTTTCAAAAAGTTTTGAAGTACTAATCGTGAATTTCCTTAGTCATAATTACAAACTAAACTAGACGCTTTAAAAACAGTTTAGTGATTAAAACGTCATAATTAAAGCCATGTAAAAACTCGAAAATGCAATAGACAACTAAACGAAAACGCATGCGGCTAATTATGGGCTTTTTAGGCAAGTGGGCCTTTAATTTTGAGTTCTCACAAAGATTGTGGTCCTGCCCAATTAGCAATGATGGGTTTGATACCTCAAAGAGAAGAATCTCTAAAGTTTATATGTGCCTAATCAGATTCTTTAACTTTAAACATAATCAGTTTTCAGATTAAGAAATTCAGTTCATGCTTTGCTTTAAGCCATACTTCAAATCCCTTTTTCTATAATAACATTATTATTCAACTCTGAAAGAAGCTTTGTAATCACTATTGTTTATGAAAAGTTGGACCATTACCCCCCCCCCCCCCCACACACACACACACACAAAGCTTTTACTAGTTGAAAGAACTCCGATTCAGATAAATTATTAGGAGGAAAGAATTACTGATTATTCGGTTTATCTTAATGAAAATTTTAAAATGGCATAAATAACATCAACTATAGAGCACACATCATCAAGTTTGCAGTCTAGTGGTATTGTTTATTTTGTAAAGAATGAATTTTGGGTCTAACTCAAACCCAAAAACTAGCTTATAGGGTTAGAATTGTTCAAGTCCATATAAAAAGTCCATGTTTAATTCCATATCCGATGTGGGACTCTTAACACTCCCCCGCACGCCCATGTAAAGAATGGATCTTGGGCCTAACTCAACCCCAAAAGCTAACTTATAGGGTGAGGATTGTCCAAGTCCATATAAGGAGTGCATGTTTCTATTCCATATCCGATGTAGGACTCTTAACAGAGTTGTTAGTTTTTAACGCAACAGCCCCCACCCTCTTTCTTGATCACAATTGAGACATAATATAACTAAGTACTAACAAAAATGTACTCTTTCCAACGGTTTAAGCTTTGAAACGAAATGATCACGCACTTTAATATATTATTAGAGCAGACAAAAATTTTAATTTCGAGTCTCACCGCCATCGATCATTATTAATAATAGAATTTTCATACGCTTTGTCGTGAAAAAGAGTCATGTCTGCACATGAAAGGTACTGTCCTAAGCTTTTAGACGAATTGGTCACACAATTCAACAATCACTCAATGTGGTAATTTCTTCTTTTTTTGGTTGAACTGTTAAAGAAAGCTAGATCGTATAAATACTCTATGTTGTTTATAAGTTTTATGATGAACTGAATATGCAATATTTCTTTTTTGCTATATTCCTATATAATATGATTGTAAATAACTCATTTTTTGTTGTCCTTTACCTCCTCTCATGTTAAGTAAAATGAAACTTATTAGCATGCCGATTTTAAAATGAAATTTCTTTGTTCCTTGGTTGGATAGTCACTACATAAACAAGATGCGACAATAGAATAGAAATTGAGGAAGCCAATCGATCTCAATGTATAATCAAACTACTCTATTGTGTTGATGAGTGATTATATAAATATAGTACTATAATTTCCAACAACTAAAATGTGTGGAAAATATTTATTTTTTAGAACCTTGCATTAATTAATATCATATGTTGATCAAACCATAACATTATGAAGCTCTATTAAATAACATTAACAGGGTAGTGGAGGAGAAAAAAAGGAGTCGATCAATCTAAGCACCTAGTGAAGATAATATAACACATGTGTGACGAACGAGAATCGTGAGCTCTTTATAAGGCTTGGCAATACTCCTTTTAAATTTAATTTTGGGGTGTCAAATTAGGTCCAGAAATCATTTCACCCCTTTTTTCTGGGGGCCCACATCGTATCAGGCCTGGTTTTGATACCATATCAAACTCAAAGAGAAGAGGATTGCTCAAGCCTTATAAGGAGCTCAGGTTCTTGTCCATCACCCATGTGTTATATTCTCGTCACCTAGAACGTCCAATCCAAAATATCAAATTATACAGAGATGCTACTTTCGTCTCTTTGATATATTTTTTATTTCATCGAAAATTTGCATTTTTTCAAGTAGTATAAACTATAAAGAGGAATGCCAAGTGATCTTTTTCATTAGCTAACTTCTATTCGCAAGAAACAAAGCTATATGTTATCACAACTCACTTTGTATGTACGTTTAGGTTTAGAGCAATATTATAAGTTGTAAGATTTTACTTGCTCTAAATTGACGCTTACCTTGTATTATTTTCAAATATTATTGGTCTACTTTCATGAATTGACAAGTATTATGTTGGCTCCAACCTATTATAACTCTCCTCTTTTATCCGAATTTGAGACTAGTAATGTGTATAAGCTCATACACGTGAAGCTTAGGATTGAGGTATAGTTAATATAGTACCGATATACTTCATGTAAATGATTTTTTGACGAAGCGATGTCAGATAACACTTTTTATCAAGGCAGGGTTGTGCTTGCCGTTGCTAACTTGAATCCTACGTCGGTATGTAGAAAGAAGTAAAGCTAAAGAACCAAAGAAGGGTAGTTTAAGACTAATTAAATTTCAGAAACCCATGTAAGCCAATATTAATGTGAGAGATAGGAAGCATGCGCAGAACACGAGTAATTATTAAGCTTTTCCTTTTAAGCATATAAGAAATATTATAGTAAAAGCTAGCAGTAATAAAGCTGCAGTTTAATTAGCTAGATTGATACGAATGCTGCTTTAGTTTTTCTTTGCTGTAAAACAATAATTCCAACGACAACCATGAACAAGACAATCATGTTCAAGA
Source organism: Anisodus tanguticus (assembly GCA_034509755.1). NCBI lineage: Eukaryota > Viridiplantae > Streptophyta > Magnoliopsida > Solanales > Solanaceae > Anisodus > Anisodus tanguticus. Next base: position 7,257,059 of record CM067553.1, on the reverse strand, counting down.
CATCTTTTAGTGAATTTCCACATCAAGAAGTTTGTGCAGAGCCCTTTTTATGATAATGCCGAGGAAGAGTAATCTTGCACTGAAAGAAATTACTGTATTATTACAAACAAAAAGAATGCACCATCAGAATTATGGTGGAACAAATAGGATTTCTTTGTTGATGTTCAATTAAAAGTCTCGGGTTTGATTTGTTGCTATGAAAAAATATTTCAATAGGGATCACTTTCCTCTTTAATGGGCCTTACACCATTACACAATGCAAATTCAGATTAATCAGATCTTAATACGAGTATCAAACTCCAAGTGGAATCTAAATTAAGATAAATAAAAAGAATGAAAAGTTTGTGAGGAGATAAGATATATGAAGTTTAATGCATCCCTTGCAGCAAGAAAGCTGAAAACATCTGAGTTGTTCTTGATTTTGGAGTTTGGCCTGGTGTGCTAATATTATGCTAGACCTAGAAGTAGGTACGGGAATTTAGCAAACAACATAATTTTGTTGTGATTATTGTGCTTTCTGCATGGCTTGCATGCAATTCTTGGGTGGAGATATTGAATCTTTTTGGTGATTGAGAAGCATGTACATTTGTTCTGATTGGTTGACAGTGTTCATTGAAAGGGGTGTCGACTTACTACATTTCAAATAACTTCCGGATTGGATCTAGTCATCTAAAGTCTATTTACATGATACCAAATTCTACATTTGTTAAATTTATTTTCTCATTCTTTGAATTATATTACTCCATCCGTCTCAATTTATGTAACAACATTTGACTTGACACAAAATTTAAAAAATAAAGTTTGACTTTTGAAGTGTATGGTCTAAAACAAACTCTAGACAATTATGTGGATATAAATCATTTCATTAAGGGTACAATGGAAACTTTAAAGTTAATTATTTCTAATTATAGAAATGTGACATTCTTTTTTGGACAGACTAAAAAGAAAATGATGCCACATAAATTGAGACAGAGAGAGTAGTTCCTAAGCGAGTTCAAGTTAATTATTTTATTTTTATAAGAAAATTAGAAAAAATATATTTTTTTTCTTGTTGCTTGAATATTAACTATTCAATTAAAACGAATATAGAGTTCTCCATAATTATATTCACAGTAAGATATTTATTGAATTTCTTAATATATATATTGATATACAAGATCTGAAACTACTGAAGTACGTGAATTGTAGCCTCTTCATTTGGATTGTTTTCTTGGAGAAGAAATTAAGTTCACTTCACTTGTCAATACACTATGCAAAAATTGAAGAAGAAAAAATAAAAAAGTAATTTGATCATGAAAGCGAATTTTCTAAGAAGGTACTAAACATAAAGGGGAAGTTTACTGATTTAGTCACCCAGATAAAATATCTAGACGTACATAACTGTAACCTTTTAGTGTCAGCGCAAATGTATACTCAATGAATAGCAAGTGCACCAAGTGTGAAATAAGTCTCTAATAATTGTATAGTGTGTGTACAATATAGCAATATACACTGATTATACTGACTAAATTTTAAAAAATAAAAATTAGAGTTGTTTTTTAAATGGGCCTCTTTGGGCTGTGAGTAGTGTGAGAATCCCAAGCCCAAAACTGGTTCCTACACAAGGTACGTCCAAACGAAACACATATCTTAATGTTAGACACCGATTAAAGCCCAGTAATGGAATGAAGCATGTAAGTGACTGAATCCAGCCCGTTATGGATTGGGAAACCTGGGTAATTGTAGAAGTTTAAGTTCCTTGAAAAGGCCACCAGGCCCAGCCCATTAGAATTTGTCATCCAGAAAAAACGGCTGTGGTGACAAAAGCAAGGACTGGAAAGAGATTGTTGCAACTAGATTTGGGGATGTCAACATGTCGGATTTTGCAGAAATGTAGTATGGCCCAACTTAGCGTCATTCGTCACCTAAAAAAACAGTATAGATTGATGTTATATAATGTTACTTATTTTCCGAGTTACTAATCTACACATACTATAAACAATTGCTTGTATTGTATTTTAAATCACCTGATAATGCTACAATTCTTCATGTTAATTAAAAATCAGTTGATTAGTACAATGTTTACATGCTATTTTAAAGGATTTGGGTGCATAAAGTCCATAAAAGTTACTTCTACTTGAATTGTATGCATAATCTTATCGATAGTATGATATTTGATGTTTTTAGTAAAAAAAAAAGAATATCGGTATAAATTGGAAGAGTCTAAAAGAGAATGAATGACGTCAATTTATTTGAGATTGACATAATTAATAGTACGAGAAAAGGAGAACAATAACAATATAATACCTAGTAAAAGTCAAGGGCAGGTAGAGTTTATGCAAACCTTACCCCTACCGTATAAAGGTAGACATGCTGTTTCAAAATGTGTGTTTTCAAAATGCTGTGTTGGAAATTTGCCTTTGGCGGGAGTTGCGACCGACCAACTTTAACGGCTTAAACACTAGTGTTCCGCATGTTGGAGAATTCGGTTCTTCACACGTGCATAATCTACAAAGTAAGTAGATAACCGTAGGGCTAAAGATCGTCAAATTTCGTTGAGAAATGAAAGAGATATTGGTCCACGAAGTGAGGTGTTTGAAGCATGGAAAAGTGTGGTATTGAGATCAATTCTCCCTCATCGGTGGGAAAGAAAGAATTGTTTTGCTTATAAGTCTCAAAGTTGGCTTGGGGTTTGGGACCCCAAGGGGTATCCCATGTGTTTAAAGGAGGGAGGACCTAGATGTGCTTCGGTTCGAGGAAAGCCCACACGCGCACCGCCGCCGCCGCCGCCTGTCCGGTCCGGGTCGTGGGCTGTACTTCTTCTGATATTATCTTTTTGGACCAGAATTCTTTCATATGTACAGTTTGGTCCCTGAAGTTTTCAGAAAGTCAAATTCGGCAGAGAACTTTGCTATATGTACAATTTGGTCTTTGTGGTTTCTGGAATGTCAATCAGCACTCAATTCAGCAATTTATTTTGGCTGAATTAATCTTCCTAAATGCCAATCCGTTGCACACACATCAATTCACCATTTATTTTGGTGAATTACTACCTCCATAATTGTCATTACTTGGCCAGTAATGACACTTATGTGGGCAGTTGGTAAGCCGCTCCTTCAACTATATAAAGAACGCTTTGGCCAGATTGTTGAGACACACATAACACAAAAATAGAAACGAATTCAGTTCTTCCTACTACCTTCCAGCATCATTTCATTACTCAAAATTCTTTACGGTAGCACTTGAGTTTCCTTTGCTCATTTGTTCATTTGTTGTTTTATCTTGGGAGACAATTGTCCAGGACGTAGAAAGGATACATACGGGGCAATATTGTCTTAAAGACAGAGTGCAAACACTCGACTCATCATACCAAGTTTATTGCAATTCCAGTTTCTTGTAATTCCAGTTTATTATTCAAGTTAATTGTAATTTCAGTTGCTTGTAATACTTAGCAGTTATATATTTCCGTTTCCTGCATCATTGTAACCAACATGCTGAACAAACTAATCACATTGAAGCTCCAATGTGAACCAAAAAAGAAGGGGGGGGGGGGGGGGATTCTTCATGGGTATTATTGTGAGTCCACTTACACCACAGTAACGAAATAAGGACTACGATTACTGGAAGCACATAGCAAGATAGTACAACTAGTAATTAATTGCTATGCATGAGCTATTGTACCATGAGCCTGCAAAAAACAATCGTAATTGTTGCTTTTTTTCTTTTTTGTCACATAGTACAATAACCTAATGCTTGAATATATGTACCCATGGTCAGACAATTGAAGAACGGTTCGAACTTGATTTGGTATTGTAGTGGAGAGTAAAAGCATGTACTCATTGAGTCATTGTTACTTGGACCTTTTATATTTCAGTTTGGATTTGGAATATGGAACATGAAGGTGTTTTTTTTTCAAAGAATTTAATTTGTATATACTGGTATTGTAAAAAAATTTATACCTTTCAGATCTATTTAATTAACTAGCAATAGAAGGTTATTGTTCTATTTTTACGGTAAATATATCAAACTTATCATTGAAGAGTTTCTTTAAGGGAAAAAGTCATACGGGCATAGCTTGTGAATATTATTATGCGAATATCTAAATTTATGCCTCACGAATAAATTATTTGTTATGAGAGGTAAAGATTAAAGACCGGCACAAAATTGGGGCATACGTGCCGATGACCCTTTACCTATAGTATGGGTCAACTTAATTTGGTGGTGTAAAAATCTAAACATTTTAGTGTGTAGAACTTAATTTTTTTTTAAAAATAAAATTAATTTATATACCTCCCTAGTGTGAAAAAAATTTATATTATAAAAGTAGATAATTTGTATTATTTTTCAGGCTAATAATTAGATGTTTATTAGTTTTCATTGGAATAACATTTGTTTAATGTTGTCAACAAACCCAGCCCTTTAGGAGAGGAAGCAAATGAATGCGGGTCATTGGCACTTTTGCTCTTATTTTGTGTTGGTCTTTAATTTCACTTTTTTGTGGGGATTGGCCTTCAAAGGCACTGGTCTTAAATTTTTATCGTTCAAACTGTTGGTCTTTAATTTTTATCGTTTGCTTAAAATATCCCAAAGTTTAGGTTTCGAATCTCCGCTTAATAAAAAATTAAGAAAGAATTCGCAAGACAAAGTTTGGATTTCGTAAGGCATAGTTTAGATTTCGCAAGACAGAGTTTGGATTTCCCAAAGTTCATCTTTTAACTTCTCCTCTTTAATGTTCATTTTTCTTCTATCTTTCCCTTTGCCAAAAGTACTAACTGCTGTGAGTTACTGTCTTCACCATCATCTACCTATAATTAAGTGTATGCCAGTTAAATTTTTGTGGTTTCTTATCTACTACAGTAATTTGAATTTGTGCCGAAAAGTCGCAAGAGTTTAAAGCGCTCCTTACTAAAGGTGATTTCATATCATGACTCAAATTCAAAACCTCTTATTAATGATACAAGAATACTTATCATTCCATCATAACCTTTGATAGTGTAAGCCAATTATTATCGTACCTCCTGTCCATAGTAATTATCTTTTAAAATTTTGTGCACCTCTTAAGAAAATATGTAATAACCTTAATTATAAGTGTTTGTCTAGAATATCATTTATTTGCATTTCTCTTAAACATCTCAATTAATTAATTCCACTGATTGAAATACTAAGCATACATAAGATAAACTAGTAATAAAGGTTTTTCCTTTTTGTTTTTTGTAAAACGTCAAAAAATTTAATATAAAATTTGTTTGCCAAAAGTACTAGAAATATTTGGATCATGGAGAGTTACAAAAGGAATTTTTGCGGGTTCTAACTAAACCTAATATTTGGGAAAAGGAACATATATATGTAAAAAAATAGTGAAATATTAACAAATATTATATTTAAAACTCATAATATTAAAAGTATCTAGAGTTGGTCAATATTGAAACGTTGAAGGTTATTGAGCTCATCAGAATCTTAGAATCTTGAATCCACCTCCGGTGGATTATATTTGAATAAATCATGTGATATACCATATTTATCGATATATATTTATACCTTATCCTATCACAATAAAAGTCTGTTTTGATAGTTCAACTTCCTCATTTCTTATATTATAAGAAAGTACATTTTATGGTTACACAATATTTGTGAAAAAGTAAGAGTTTTATTGTTGACGAAAAAATAGACTAAAGGCCATGTCCAACCATGTATGTACAATTTCTTCATGAAATCTTGAATTACTATATTCAGAAAACATTAATTTGTTTATTGAGTCATTATTCAGGAAAACTACTAACAGTATACATATAGTCCACTAATTCTCTTCCCGATTTGTTACCAAATTAGCAATATATTAAAAACACAGGGAACAATTAATTTAGAAGCAGAGAAAACTTAGACCAGTTTTTTTTTTTTACCTAGGGTTTTAAACTTTTACCAAGCCAAAACCTGGACCAAATAAGAGGGTTTTTGGTACATTTTTTGCTGCCAATTTTCACTTGGAAATGGGGACTTATTATGTGATACTACAAAAAAAGAGGGACCATTTTTTTCCCAACAAAATTCTACTGTTATAAAAACATAATATTGAGAATAATTTAAAAAAAACAGTCTCATGGTAGGAAACAAGGTCCCTCTACAGGGAACATTATATATTGTGGCCTCATCATATCATAGTCCTTTTCATAATATCTACTTAGTGTTATTAACCCTTTGAAAACGAATCTACATGTTTTGATGAGTAGTAGAATTGTCCCACTCTCCCACAGCTGCCATACTGCTACTATATAGCACGGTTTCGTTTTCTTCTTTGTTTTTTCTTATGTTTTTTTTTTTTTTTTGAAGAAAATCTTCTTAAATCTTTGAGCATATAAGATATACATGTAAGTAAAATACTGGACTTTCACTCACTTTATTCGAATACGTGGTCCTCAAATAAAATAAATCTTTGAGCATATAAGATATACTTGTAAGTAATAATACTGTACTTTCACTAGCTTTATTCGAATACGTGGTCCTCAAATAAAATAATTTGCTTGTGGTCCGCTCTGCCGCATACATTTTTGTTTATGTTTTAATGTATAAGTTCTGAATAATTTTGGTTATAGGGTCATGTTCTTGTACCATGTTAGTTTATCTTACACCAACTTCATTTAATGAACCGCTTATTTGCTTTGTTTTTATTTTGAAAAGATAGCCGTAGAATAGTGTAATTTTTCTTGGTGGTAGACTTCTCATTAATGTAATATTTGTAGGTATTTATAATTTACACACCTAATTGGAGAAAGATCTCTACTTTACATAATTACACTAGAATAATAATTACATAATGTATGTAGAATATTAATATATTCTCTATCACACCCCCTCAGTAGGAGCGGGAGGAGGCCGGACGCTGAGACTAGATCTGAAGTCAAGGAACATTTGTTGAGGAAGTCCCTTAGTAAATATATTTGTGTACTGATAGGAAGAAGGATCATGTAACACCCGAACATGGCCCATGGCAACCTTCTCACGAACAAAATAAATATCAATCTCAATATGTTTGGTTCACTGATGCTGAACCGAGTTATGAGACAAATAAACAGCAGATATGTTATCACAATAGACAAGAGATGCCTTACGTAAGGGACAATGAAGCTCTAGAAGGAGGTTTTTGAGCCAACAAATTTCGGTAACAACATTCGCAATGCTTCTATATTCTGCTTCTGCACTTGAACGGGAAAGTGTGGCTTGCCGTTTTGCAGACCATGAGATGAGGTTATCACCCAAAAATACACAATAGCCGAAAGTAGATCAATGTGTGTCTGGACAGCCGCCCCATTTGACGTCCGTATAAGATATCAGTCTGGTCTGTGCAGATGGATAAAGATGTAATCTGTAGTTAAGAGTACCATTGACGTACCGAATGATACGCTTAAGAGCGGTAAAGTGAGGCTCCATGAGATCATGCATGAACAAACACACTTGCTGAACGAAATAGGCAATATCGGGCCTACTGAAGTGCACCAGCTAGACTCCTATAAAGAGAAAGATCAAGCACCGGATCCCCGTCATCCGCGCTAAGCTTCGACTTTGAGTAGACTGGAGTGGGCATGAATTTGCAGTTTACGATTTTAGCTTTGTAAAAAATCTCTTCGCCATACTTATGCTGACACAAGAACATTGCATTCTTGGATCTAGTAACGAAAATCCCCAACAAATAACTCAACTTACTCAAGTTTGTCATGACAAATTTGGATTTGAGCATGGTAATAATCTCATTTTTAGCATATCTGAGGAGGCAGTCAAGACAATGTTATCCACATAGAGCAGTAGGTATTCAGTGTCATTACCTCGATGAAAAATAAAAAGTGAGTAATCACATTTGATGCACATGAACCCAATCTGCAAGATGTAAGTGGCAAAGCGGTCATACCAAGCCTTGAGGGCTTGTTTTTAGCCATAAAGTGACTTCCGAAGCTGGTAGACATACTGAGGGGCCGAATGATGTATAAAGTCAGGTGGTTGATGCATGTATATGGTCTCTTTCAAATCCCTATGTAAGAACGCATTTTTCATATCAAGCTAATGAATCGACCAATTCTTTCCCATAGCAATGCTCAAAACAGTACGAATGGTGGCTGGTTTAACCACTGGATTGAAGGTCTTACCACAATCAATTTCCTTTTGTTGCCTCGTGTCATTTGCCATAAGTCTCGCCTTATAGCGTTCAAGCTCACCATTGTCCCTGAATTTATGACGATATAGCCACATACAATGAATTACATTGACCCCCTCTGGTTTTGGGACAAGAACCCAAGTTTACTGTGTAGTGAGTGCATCAAACTCCTCACGCGTGATCGCATTCCAATTAGGATCAAGCTTGGCTAATTTTGGGTTCTTGGGTATAGGTGAGATGGCTTGAGTGGATAGGTTAAAATGAACTTTTGGTTTGAAAATCCTGTGTTGGGAATGGGTTTCCATATGGTGCGTTAGAATAGGGACTATTTGGGTGTTTTATGGCAAGAGAGGACTCGGGTAGTGGAGCGGTGATGGGATGATAGGGCTTGGGTAGTAGGGTTATGAGGATACGATAGGACTTTCGGACAGGGGGTGGTCGACGGAGGTTGGAGGGTCGGTGACGGTATCGGGTGGCAATGGGATAGTGGGGTTATCACGGGATCAATGGGTAGGCCGGGGGAGATTACGGGTGGTAGTGAGGCTGTTGGGTTGTCATGGGTGGCAGTGGGGCAGTGAGAGCTGATGGGAGCAGTGAGTGCCGGGGGAGAGGACCGAGCCAGTGGGATTTGAGTTGAACTACTAGTTCCATAGATCATATTATTAAACAGGGGGTGTTTAAATCGTCAAGAAAGTCATAGTCAGTCACTTGAAATTTTCGGACGTTTGTAAAAGGGAAGATGTGCTCCTCAAATGTGACATGGCGAGAGACTAAGACTTTATTTGAAGACAAATCATAGCATATGTACCCCCTATGGTTTTACGAGAAACCCAAGAATATGCAAGGAGTAGTCCTAGGTGCTAATTTGTGAGGAGCCATGGAGGCGAGATTAGGGTAGCATATACAGCCAAAGATTCGGAGGTAACCATAGGAAGGGACCCGACGAAATAGAATTTTGGTGGGAGTTTTTTTAAGGGTACAGGTAGGTAATATATTAAGAAGGTATGCTACCATTTTTAACGTGTAGACCCAAAAGAGAGAGGGAGAGAAGCATGAAATAGCATGGTACGGATCATATTATCAACGGTGCGAAGGATTCTTTCGGCTTTACCATTTTGAGGTGAGGTATGGGGGCAAGAGAATCGGAACACCGTGCCATTATCCATATAAAATTTATGAAAGGGTGAATTGTTAAACTCACGACCATTGTCACATTGAAATGATTTAATGTTCTTTTCAAAATATGTATATGTCCTTCATTCTATTGAAGAAGTTTATTGATTCATGTATATCTTGTCTTATTGACTCATAATGAAAGGTTTGTTTATATGTTAGTTCCATAATATTAATCGGAGGTGCAACGACCTTACGTCACTCCGATAGACTCATAGTGTCTTATTATCATTCATGCATTATATACATGTATAAACCTTGACCTCAAAGGCGTTATATATGCTACTATATGGTATGCATTATATATATGTATGAGGTATGGAAAAAAGAAGGCGTTATATACGCACCACTACATGATCAGCTGGTATATGATAATGAATATGCCCACATAGGCCGATATGATATGATGGGATGTCCACAGAGGCTTGATGGCGTTATATACGCATATATATATATGACCAGATATTATATACGCATGTGCACGATACTTATGCATATTATGGCCCTCAGAGTCAATTCGGTACAGGTTGGTTATTTCTTATCTCATGTTACTTTCATGTCTCTATTATGATATCATTCATGCTTGACATACTCGGTACATCATTCGTATTGATGTTCATTTTGTCGGGGGACGCTGCGTTTCATGCTCGCAGGCTCAGGTAGACAGGGTGACGGTCCACACTAGTAGGTTATTGGTTCAGCTGATATTGGAGAGTTGCAGTCTAATCCTGGTACGGTGTTTTTTATATGCATATGGGTATGGTGGGGCCCTGTCCTGACATTATGATGTTACGTACCCTTTAGAGGCTTATAGTCTGTTGTCCTATGTATAATAGTCGTGTATGGCCTTGTCGGCCTTAGTATGTATATATGCATAGGTTTTATTAATCAGTTTGTAGGATTTTATGTAGCTTCTTTCCAGTTTATTATTTTTATGTGTCAACAGGTTACCTCATGGCCCATGCTTAATTACGGTTAGATGGTAAATATGATTAGTGGTGCTCGGCAAGTAAAGTCTGGGTGCCCATCATAGCCCTCCGATTTGGGTCATGACAAACTTGGTATCAGAGTAGGTTTGTCCTAGGGAGTCTGCAAGTAGACCTGTCCATCGGGTCGGGGACCCGCCCGACCCGACCTAAAAATACCAGGGCCAAGGTCAGCTTATATCTGACCCGTGAGCCACCTGACCCAAAAAAGCGGGGACCCAATCAAATGTAGGGTCAGGCCAGGGTTAGAATTTTTCACCCACTTGACTCGGCCCGATCACCGACCTGACCCCGACCTGCGTGTCTTTTTAATATAATTTAAATTATTTTTTATTTTATGAATATTTATTTTTTACTTATATAGGTGAAGGGACAAACGAAGAAGAATCTAGTGATGATGATGACGATAATGATGCTTATGATGATGTTGATGAATTATCGTGATATTGGTTTGTATTTGCCTCTTCTCAGTTCTTTTCGGTGTAATTTTTAATGATTTCATTCTTCTGTTTGTTGTAATTTTTAATTAGTGATAAATTATATCGGATAACGAATTGAGTAGAATTGCAGAAAAAATAGGGTCAAGGTCAGCCTAGGGTCGGAAAATTAAAAAATAAAACAGGGTGAGGGTCGGGCAAACAGAAAAAAAGTCACTTGACCCGGCCCGACCCGAGCTTTGGACAGGTCTATCTGCAAGCCGTGCCTAGTAGAGTCTTGTTTATGGGTGTGTTGTGCACCACACTTATAAATAGGAGGTTACGAGACATTTATGATGGTTACTTTTCCTTCTTATTCTAGATCGTTCAGTAGAGCTGAGTTATAAGCATTTTACTTATAATCTGTCTCGTGTTTAGGATTTCAGAAATGACTACAGGAGAGGAAAAGTCCTAGGGTAAGAGTGCATTGAATACGACTGCGGACGAAGGTACCTGCCGACTGCCACACGCTAGTAAGGGCCAGAGTAAGGCCCACAGTGCGACTCCTCCGTATGATTCCACGACTCCACCACCTAGAGAGGAGCTTAGTGGGGCTGCAGTACCTCCAGTTCCTCAACTCGATACTCCTTATGAGGATCTTGGTATGCGAAACGATGTACATTATTGACTCGATTGGTGGTCGCTAAGGCCCAACATCAGACAAATAGTCCTTCCGCTAGAGGCTTTAGCACGAGAGCTCAGGATTTCATCAACTTGGACCCTCCGGTATTCACGGGATCAAACGTGAATGCGGACTTGCAGAATTTTCTGGATCAGATGCAACGTACCTTGCGGGTAATAGATGCCATCGATACTGAGTCGGTAAAGTTTGCTTCTTATAGATTGCGGGATGTCGCGGTTACCTGGTATGAGACATGGGAGCATTCTAGGGGACCTCGTGCCCCACAAGCAGGATGTATAGAGTTTTTGGAGGCTTTCTTACAATATTTTCTGTCGGTCGAGCTCCGACGGGCCAAGCAGGATAATTTTTTATGTCTTAAGCAGGGTAATATGAGTCTTCGGGAATATAGCTTGCAGTTTAATTCATTGGCTAGATATGCTCCTATGGTCATAGTTGATATGAGCGATCGGGTACATAGGTTTGTTACAGGCTTGGAGCCGCACTTGGTCAATGAGTGTACTACGACTTCTCTGAACCCGAATATGGATATTGCTCGCATTCAGGCTTATTCACAGAACCTGGAGGATCATAAGAGACAACAATAGGTAAATCGAGAGTGTGATGAGGGCCAACATAAGAGGGGCCGTTCTGTAGGTGACATATGAGAATTCAGATGTGGGTCCAGGCCACAATTAGATAAGGCCCCATCCTACCCGACAGCTGGTGCATCATCACAGTTTTCAAGGTCGAGGGTTGTTCGGTTTGCTCAGTCTGTAACAGGTCTGAGTTCACGAGCATCAGAGTCCTATTATAGAGGGGATTCTAGCCAAATAAAGCCGCCTTTAACTCGATGTGAGCAGTGTGTTAAGGTTCATCCGGGACCGTGTCAACAAGGATCAGATGTGTGTTATTCTTGTGGTCAACCTGGTCATATTATGTGGGAATATCCGACAAAGGCGGAGGTGTTAGGGCCTAGTCGGTCGGATCTGTAGCAGCTTCATCACCTTCAGCATACACGTCAGGGCAAGGCCATCAAACATCAACCAGTGGAGAAAGAGGTAGGGGTGGAGCAACTAGATATGGTGGTAGCCAGAACCGCATCTACGCATTGATGGGTCGGCAGGATCAGGAGTCTTCACCGGATGTTATTACAAGTATATTATCAGTTTGTTCACATAATGTATAAGCATTGTTAGATCCAGGCTCTAATCTATCATATGTCACCCCTTTCATTGCATGTAAGTTTGGTATGGAGCTTGAGTTAATAAGAGAACCATTTGCGGTATCTACACCAGTGGGTGAGTCTGTAGTTGCTAGATGGGTCTATCAGAATTGTGCAGTATTAGTTTGTAGCCATCAGACCCTAGCAGATCTAATGTAATTAGAAATGGTTGATTTTGATATTATTATGGGCGTGGATTGGCTGACATCATGCTACGCTAATGTTGATTGTCGAACAAAGATTATTAGATTTCAGTTTCCAGGTGAGCCATTCCTGGCATGGAAGGGTAGTACTGCGACGCCAAAGGGTAGGTTTATTTCATACCTTAAGGCAAGAAAGATGATTTCCAGGGGTTGTATATATCATCTTGTTCGGGCCAGAGATGTCGATGTTGAACCACCTACTCCTCAATCAATTCCGATGGTTAATGAGTTCCCTGATGTATTTCCAGATGAACTTTCATGCCTTCCTCCCAAAAGAGAGATTGAGTTCGGTATAGATATGTTGCCAGACACTCAGCCGATATCTATCCATCCTTATAGAATTGCTCCAGCTGAATTGAGAGAATTAAAGGAGCAATTAAAAGATCTGCTTGAGAAAGGCTTTATTAGGCCCAGCGTATCCCCTTGGGGTGCGCCGGTATTATTTGTACAAAAGAAATATGGTTCGTTACGAATGTGTATTGACTATCGACAGTTGAATAAATTCACTATTAAGAACAAGTACCCTCTTCCCAGAATTGATGACTTATTTGATCAGTTGCAGGGTGCAAAATGTTTCTCAAAGATCGACCTAAGGTCAGGGTACCATCAGCTAAGGGTTAAAGAGAAGGATATTCCGAAAACGGCTTTCAGAACAAGGTATGGCCACTTTAAGTTCTTAGTAATGTCATTCGGGCTCACAAATGCGCCGACAACATTTATGGATCTAATGAACACCGTGTTTCACCCATTTCTGGATATATTTGTGATAATATTTATAGATGATATTCTGGTTTATTCTCGCTCGGAGGTGGAGCATGCGGATCACTTGCGGTAGTACTACAGATGCTCCAAGATCGTAAGTTGTATGCTAAGCTCTCCAAGTGTGAGTTTTGGTTAAATTCAGTGGCTTTCCTCTATCATATAGTGTCGGATAAAGGTAAAAGAGTTGACACTCAGAAGATAGAGATGGTGAAGAATTGGCTAAGGCCCACGACTCCATCAGAGGTTCGTAGCTTTTTAGGCTTAGTCGGTTATTATAGGAGGTTTGTAGAAGGATTTTCTACCATATTAGCACCGCTAACAAAGTTGACACAAAAATCCATAAAGTTCCAGTGGTCCGATGCCTGTGAGCAGAGTTTCCAAGAGTTAAATAACAGACTAACATCGGCACCAGTTCTTACTCTCCAAGAGGGTGCAGAAGGCTACGTTGTGTATTGTGATGCCTCAGAGATAGGTTTAGGATGCGTGCTAATGCAACATGGTAAGGTTATTGCCTATGCTTCAAGGCAATTGAGGAAACATGAGAAAAACTATCTAACGCACGATTTGGAGTTGGCCACGGTGGTCTATGCTCTGAATATTTGGCTGCACTACTTGTATGTTGTTCACGTAGACATTTTCACGGATCATAAGAGTCTGCAATACATATTTAAACATAAAGAGTTGAACTTTAGACAAAGGAGGTGGCTTGAATTGTTGAAGGATTACGATGTGGACATCTTATACCATTCTGGTAAAGCTAATGTTGTAGCGGACGCGCTCAGTCACAAGTCGATGGTCACCTCGAGGCCGGTGCAGGTTAAGAGAAAGGAGTTGGTAAGAGAGCTCTATCAGTTAGCTAGTTTGGGAGTCTGATTAATGGATTCAGAAGATGGTGGTTTTGTAATTCAGGATACATCAGAGTCGTCTCTCATATCGAAAGTTAAGGAACGTAAGTGGGAAGACCCCATTTTAGAAAAAATCAGAGAGGGTGTTCAACAAAAGAAGACCACAACCTTTGAGATTAACAAAAATGGGGTTCGCAAGCACCATGGTCGTTTATGTGTTGCAAATGTAGGGGGATTACAAGACAAAATTATGACGGAGGTCCATTGCTCACGACATTCCATTCACCTTGGATCTACTAAGATGTATCATGATCTCAAGGGTATCTATTAGTGGAACGACATGAAAAGGAGAATTGCAGAGTTCGTAGCACAGTATCCTAATTGTCAGCAAGTAAAAATAGAGCACCAAAAGCCCGACGGCTTGCATCAGAACATTGGGATCCCAATGTGGAAATGGGTAATGATTACTATAGACTTCATTACGGGTTTACCTCGCTCTTATCATAAGTTTGATTCTATTTGGGTGATTGTTGATAGACTGACCAAATCAGCTCATTTCCTGGCGGTCAAAACTACCTACACAGTCGAGGACTACGCGAGGTTATACGTTAAGGAGATTATTCGCCTTCATGGTGTGTCTATTTCTATTATATCTGACTGAGGTACGCAGTTCACAACTAACTTCTGGAAATCATTTCAAAAAGGTTTGGGCACCCAAGTTAATCTTAACACAGCTTTTCACCCTCACACGGATGGGCATGCCGAGCGTACGATTCAAACACTCGAAGACATGCTACGAGCATGTGTATTGGACTTTAAGGGGAGTTGGGATGACCATTTGCCCCTTATCATATTTGCGTACAATAACAGTTATCATGCTAGCATTAAAATGGCTCTATATAAAGCTTTGCATGGACGGAAATGTAGATCTCCTTTCGGATGGTTTGAAGTAGGCGAATCAGAATTATTTGGGCCTGACCTAGTGCACCAAGCCATAAAGAAGGTGAAGCTTATCCAAGAACAGTTGTTAGCCGCTCATAGTCGTCAGAAGTTGTATTCAGATGTGCGACGACAGGACTCAAAGTTCCAAGTGGATGATTGGGTCTTCTTGAAGATTTCTCCTATGAAGGGTGTAATGAAATTTGGGAAAAGGGAAAGCTCAGTCCAAGGTATATCGGGCCATATCGCATAATTCGACAAATCGGCCAAGTAGCTTACGAATTGGACTTGCCTTCGGAGTTAGAGTTTGTTCATCCGGCTTTCCATGTTTCTATGTTAAGAGCGTGTGTTGGGGATCCTTCCCGGATTGTACCGATTGACGATGTGAATTTTACAGAGGATCTATCATATGAAGAGGTTCCTATTGCTATCTTAGATCGATAAGTCCGCACGTTGAGGATTAAAGAAGTAGCCCCCGTGAAAGTTTTATGGCGGAATAAGAATGTAGAAGAAATGATGTGGAAGGCGGAATAGGAGATGAACCACAAATATCCATACCTATTTTAGACCAACGTCGAGGTTCCGAGAGAAGCATAAGGTGAGTTCTATTTCAGATTATTATAATTAATGCTTGATGATCATGTGAGGTCTGATATAATGATGTATGTTATATTATATGGCCCCATGAAGCGGGTGGTTGTGTTTCCTGGCTACGTGACGAGGAATACATATGTCACCCCAACATTCGAGGATGAATGTTTCTAAGGGGAAAAGGATGTAACACTCCGTACTTTCGGGTGATGGTTTGAATAGCTAGACGTATGCAAGTAGACCCGAGCCTTGGAGTATTTGTGTCATATTCACGTATGCAAATAAAGAGCTTAGTATATAAAAGAATGCAGTCCCGAAATAATTTAGGATTTAATAAGGGTGGCGATGATGATTAGGAATAATATTTTTGGGGTATCAAAAGACACTCGGATGTAGTATCGGTTTACAAAAAAAAGGATTGATGTGATGTACGTTGCACCACATGTATGACATGAAGAGCAATTTAATCCTTACATATATCTCATTATCTTGTCATTTAATGAGTCTAATTGGATCATATTCTTGTCCCACAAAGAGTCAACAAACAATGAGAGGTGATGTATTTAGTAGAACTAAATATTGGACAACACACTTCCTATGGATCATTATTGTTGGCCACGTATTTTCTTTAAAGGAGATCATCATTCTTGTTTACTGATAAGTATCCACAAGCAGTCGAATTTACATATATAAAACACCCTTTATTATTTTGAGTCCAGCAAAACGTACATTAGGAGAAGCTAAGGAATATCTTCAAGGGTACTTTCATTAAAGGAATTTAATGACATACAAAATTCCAACAAGAATTTCCAGGAACTTAAGAGTACAAGTAATGATTTACTCCACTTATTGAGGTTAGATGTTCTTCGGAAGGGTTGATGCGTGTAGTCATTCAAAGGTGAATTTGAGGTCTGTTAAGGCTAACTCTTCCTTCTTTTGGCATGACCCGTATGTAAACGAACGTAAACGAATGTCTGTCCAAAGTAACTCTACTCTTGAAAGCTAGAAATGTATATGTCCTTCATTCTATTGAAGAAGTTTATTGATTCATGTATATCTTGTCTTATTGACTCATAATAAAAGGTTTGTTTATATGTTAGTTCCATAATATTAATCGGAGGTGCAATGACCTTACGTCACTCTGATAGACTCATAGTGTCTTATTATCATTCATGCATTATATACATGTATAAACCTTGACCTCAAAGGCGTTATATACGCTACTCTATGGTATGCATTATATATATGTATGAGGTATGGAAAAAGGAAAGGCGTTATATATGCACCACCACCTGATCAGTTGGTATATGATAATGATTATGCCCACATAGGCTGATATGATATGATGGGATGCCCGCAGAGGCTTGATGGTGTTATATACGCACATATATATAACTAGATATTATATATGCATGTGCACGATACTTATGCATATTATGGCCCTCAGAGTCAATTAAGTACAGGTTGACTCTTTCTTATCTCATGTTACTTTCATGTCTCTATTATTCTATTCTTCATGCCTGACATACTCGGTACAACATTCGTACTGACGTCCTTTTTGTCGGGGGACGCTGCGTTCATGCTCGCAGGCTCAAGTAGACAGTGTGACGGTCTGCACTAGTAGGTTGTTGGTTCAGCTGATATTAGAGCACTTCACTTGTTCCGGAGTTGCGGTCTAATCCTGGTACGGTATTTTTTTTATGTGCATATGGGTATGGCGGGGCCCTGTCCCGACCTTTTGATGTTACGTACCCTTTAGAGGCTTGTAGACTGTTGTCCTGTGTATAGTAGTCGTGTATGGCCTTGTCGGCCTTAGTATGTATATATGCAGAGGTTGGATTCTTCTGTTTGCAGGATTTTACGTAGCTCATTTCCAGTTTATTATTTCAATTTGTCAGCATGTTACCTCGTGGCCTATGCTTAATTACGGTTAGGTGGTAAATATATGATTAGTGGTGCTTGACAAGTAAGGTCCGGGTGTCCGTCATGACCCTCCGGTTTGGGTCGTGACACAAAAAAAATCAAGAAAATTATATTCAACATATAACACACATTCATAAAAAAGAAAATTGTATACTATTTTTTTATGAAGGTGTGTCAATTGATATTCCTTGAATAAGAGTGGCTCCGCTGCTGATTCTGCTAAGTGCCAGTAGGTTAGATAATTGGATATAAAGTATTCTAATTTCTATCATAATCCAATTAAAAGTAGGATTTAACTTATACACATCGATAGTGTAAATGGTTTTTACGTAATGGATTTTAACCTGTTGTGGTTTATATGAACTTGCTTTGTTAGTAATTCTTTTAGATTTGATAAAAAAAAAAAATATTAGCGTGAACGTACTCTTAAAAATAACTATATAGAGTTTTGACCTGATGGCATCTATAAGGCTGTTACTAAGGTCTATATATAAAGGATTGTGAGACAATGTTAATTAAGACTTTAATACATTTGAGTTAAGCTTTGCATGCAGGACTAAAATAGTTAATTACCTGATCAAGTGCTGTCTTACATTACAGAATATAATGGTTTTGCTTTAACTAATAGCTGTCCACAACCGATTAAGTAATCATTGTTTTTGACTATAAACCAAAAGGTGACAAACTTCAAATCACATTATTTAGTGGCTTTTAGTTATAGAATTTAGAAGTATCCATATTCACTTTCCCATTTTTTCCTCAAAGGTTGTAATCCTTTTGACCATTGTGATCTCTATTGTGACCTTTCAACAAGAAATTTAATCAATTATGCATGTTGGAGTGTTCCCTCCCACATATATGCCTTCTTTTATTCATTGACCATTCAATTATATTGTTATGCAAAATACACTTTTCATTTTTTTCCTCTTCAGCCACTTCTATAAAAAAAAAAAACCCCAATTTTAAATTTTGATGGATTATAAATATTTTACAAGTATGACTTATTTGAATAAACTTTCTGTGTTGGTAGATTTTACATCTTCCCCTATAAATGCAAATACACTATTCTTTTAGAGCATTACAGTTATTAGTTTATGGAAGTAACTTAATATAACCTATTTTCCATAGATTTAAGTTAATGAATGATAGTAGGTTAGGTACCGATTAATGTTTATTATAAAGATTTACATATGATTACCGTATAAGTACCTAAAAAGGGTAGTCCATGTTGGAAATTTGCCTTTGGCGGGAGTTGCGACCGACCAACTTTAACGGCTTAAACACTTGTGTTACGCATGTTGGAGAATCCGGTTCTTCACACGTGCATGATCTACTAAGTAAGTAGATAACCGTAGGGCCAAGAATCGTCAAATTTCGTTGAGAAATAAAAGAGATATTGGTCCACGAAGTGAGGTGTTTGAAGTATGGAAAAGTGTGGTATGGGATCAATTCTCCCTCATCGGTGGAGGAAGAAAGAATTGTTTTGTTTATAAGACTCAAAGTTGGCTTGGGGTTTGGGACCTCAAGGGGTATCCCATGTGTTTAAAGGAGGGAGGACCTAGATGTGCTTCGGTTCGAGGAAAGCCCATACGCGCGCCGCCACCGCCCGCCCGTCCGGTCCGGTTCACGGGCTGTGGGCTGTGCTTCTTCTGATATTATCTTTTTGGACCAGAGAACTTTGCCAGATGTACAATTTGATCCCTGAAGTTTCATATGTACAGTTTGGACCAGAATTCTTTCATATGTACAGTTTGGTCCCTGAAGTTTCAACATGTACAGTTTGGTCCCTGAAGTTTCCAGAAAGTCAGAATTGGGCAGAGAGGTCATAAACGTCAACAGCACTCAATTCAGCCATTTATTTTGGCTGAATTACTCTTCCTAAATGGCCAATCCGTTGCACATCTTCTCCATTTATTTTGGAGGAATTACTACCTCCATAATGGTCATTACTTGGCCAGTAATGGTACTTATGGAGGCAGTTCATGAGCCTCTCCTTCACCTATATAAAGACCCCCTTGTCACCATTGTTGAGGTACATAAAAAGTACACGAAAATACATAAACAGAAATAAATTTCATTCTTCCTACAACTTCCAAACATCATTTCATTACTCAAAATTCTTCATGGTAGCACTTGAGTTTCCTTTGCTCAATTGTTCCATTGCTGTTTTATCTTGGGAGACAGTTGTCTAGGACGTATAAAGGATACATACGGGGAAATATTGTCTTAAAGACAGAGTGCAACACTCGACTCAGCATACACAAAAACAATTTCCAATTTTTTGTTCAACATAATTGTAATTTCAGTTCTTCTATTACTTAGCAGTTACTTGTAATTTCCGTTTCTTGTACCTTTGTAACCAACCGTCCAATGCATGAAGTTTCGGGTGTCATGCAGGTTACAGGGAAGGGTCGCACCGCCCCTCCAAGGGTGTAATATAGGCAACTTACCCCTGACGCTAGTATCAGTGACTGATTTTATGGCTTGAACATGTGACTTATAGATTACAGAGAGACAATTTTATTGTTACTCTAGATTCCGCTACCATTACCTTATAAGTTATAAGTACCTAATAGTGCATAAGACTCAATCTCATCTTTTATATATTAGTTCCTCTGCCCACTTAATACCCTACTTTAAAAGGTTATGCGCAGTTATGGCCAGCTAATGAAGTTATTGATAAGGATAGAACAATAACATCATGATTATGAAGATCAGTACAATATGAGGGCACTACTCAGCCATTGTCATTTCATTTTGGGTCCACACTTAACTTTTGGACCATTTTTGTACTGTCCATGCAGTATCTAACTGTCCAAATTTGAAGCATATCATCATACTTATTAGTGAAACATGCACTTACTATGAATCACAGAGCATTAATTTTCTCTTTTACTCATAATTAAAGAATTGTTGGTAACTTTGCTGTTGAATAACAACCAAAAATTAACTTTATTTGGTACATATTCCTGCTTTCCCGGCATCATTTCCTCTGTCCCTAATAATGCAAAATTTACCATTACCCAAACTTTCTCAGTGGTAATTTTTGCTCAAGTACGTGCACGAAAAGGCACATTCACACGTGTGAGTAAAATTAAATAGCTTAGGTATAATTAGTGCCACATCAACTCATCAAGACATGGAACTGCTTTTAGGTGTATAAGTAAGTGGTCTTTGAAAATCTAACGTGATTTTTTAACTAAGCTATGGCTCATAAAAAAGGAGATAAAATTGTAACTAATAATGACCTATATATCCTTAATATTTAATCCAAGAATCTCCCTCTTTCCAACACTTTCTGAAATATGAAGAGGGAATGTTTGTTGCCCTTAGCTTAAAGAGAAAAAAGAAAAAGATATGAGAATGATGGTGTTATGAGATGACCAATATGAGAATGCCATAATTTGGTCAAAGGATATACTTTTTTTTTTAATTATTGAGAAACATGGAGTTATTACTTTTTGTACTTGATCAAGACTCCACAAAGGAAGAAAAAGTAGATTGAATAATAAAATGGGGTCATCTTCCATTCTCTCATATTACTGCTAGAATTTTCATCATGAGATTAGACCCTCCATAACGAACATAAAAGTTACCGCTAAAGCTTATGGTAAAGATTGTAAGTACTACATTCTTAAATGAAGGTCTTGTATTCAAATTATAAGCATGAAATCGCCAAAAAAATTGTTTTAACCTCAAAGTGGGACTTTCATACGCATATTTAAAGCAAGAATAAAAACAAAAACATACTAAATTACCTTCAATTCTTGCAATATGTAAGGCTAAGGATGCCTAAAAGGAAATATTTTTTTGAGTTTGAAAAAGTTTCCAATACATAGTTACAGACAGGTAACTTGGCCCCTCCACCTAGTCTGTCCATTAGTACCCTAAAGTCATCCACTTACATTCAAAATTAGGGGGGAAATATTAAAAACTTTAGCTAAAATCCGACATCTTCCTTTCTTTTCCTTTCACCTTTTTTACCAACCACCACCAATTTCTTTTCCTTTTCATTGTTCATGCAAAAAACAAGTTACAACGTGTAACCACAAAAAGCAATAGCTGCAGTTTTTACTCATGCATCATTCAAAGCTGCAAAGACTGGTAGGTGAGCCATGGAGACTGGAATTGGCCTTAGTTGAGCTGAGGGAATACAAGCATTGACACTAGCTGATGGAACCACAAATTTCGTAGGCTTTGCAAAGACTAAAGAACCAGCACTTTTATCAGGGCTTGCTTCTCTTGAACTGCCAAGATTTGTTCCCAATGATGAAGCATTTGAAAAGTGGTTACCAATCTTGTTCTGTTCATCAAGAATGTTGGCATGGTTACTCGAATTATTCATTGAATCGATGCCTATCAAATCTTGTAATGCCATTGAGAATGTGGGGTTTCGATAATTCGATCCCATGTTAGTTGATTTATCTGTTAGTAAGCCTAGAGAAGGATTGGATGTTTGATATAACACCATTTTCCAATCTGTGAGATTCCCATTGTTGTCATTTTGAACACATTCCTCATTTTTGTACTCAATGGACTCTATTGGCTCTCTTTCTTTGGTTCTCCTAGCTAGTTCACCAGCAGGCAGAGTATTACTAGCCATGATTTTTTCGATGTCGTATCGAGATATGTCAAAGTTTGTGACAGCAATTACACCCCTGAATTTGATTGCAGCAACATCATAAGCTTCTGCAGCTTCTTCTTGTGTGCCTATAAAAATTTAAAATGATCGTTAGGAATTACATCAAATTATGTCATAAAACTTTAATAAAACATATACTGAGAAAGAACTTTTATTTCTATCTTTACCATGTGATCAGAGGAAACAGCTTTGGAAAAAGTTTTTCAGTCCCACCAAATATGAGAAACACACAGGAAAAGTAACAGTATAGTCAGCCTTTGACAAGCATCACTAGTAGTGGCTAAAAAGGAAACATGGTACCAAAAAGAAAAGACACAACATGTAGAACCCTCATTACTAGTAATCTTTAATATACATAATGTTAATGAAATTATATAAATAATCATGTTTAAAGGACTTAATCAATGTAAAAAAGTACGCAAGGATTTACTGAAAGTGCCAAGATAAAGATCCTTGTTCCCAGCAACTCTTCCAATTCTAGCCTGCCATCTTCCATGCTGATGGTGCCTGTCAATAATTAAATATTAATCATTTTAGAAAGAACCATTTAAAGTCATTTAAGACTTATTTATACACATGAAATTTCAGGTATACCTTGTCACTCCTCTGTAAATTGAAGCACCTCTTGAGAATCCACTGCTTTTCCTGTATAATAATGAAGATAACACAAACTTCAACACAAGCTAAAAAAAACACAAGAATATAAGACTAATTTTGAGTAGTAACAAAGCTCACCTTCTCAAGTGTGCAACATATTCTTGCCTGGTCATATTTTTCATTTCATCAAGCTCTTTCTGATAATTTTCTAACTGAAAAATGAGCCAACAAAATGATGTCTCATGTTAGCTATAAGGCATTAAATATAGTAAACTAAACTTGAACACTCAGCTGGTGAGGAATTACTTACTGGAAAATTAATGTGAGTTGAAGGACCCCAGTATTTCAGTGCAGCTAGATCATATGCTCTGGCAGCTTTATCTTCCATATCATAGCCCCCTAAATTCCACATCATATTTCAGTTTAGTGCTAAGTAAAGAATATAAAAAGCATGTTTCTTGAAATTTTGAAGTTGACAAAGTTACTTACCAAGATAAACTAAAATAAGGAGTTGATTAGAATAGCATATTCACCAAGCCGATACATGACAAAAAATTCATAACAATAGTCAGACTTGTGAACAGAATGGGGCCAAAAAAATGGCAGTCAAAGAGCAAAATACAACCAAACAAATTTGAGTGGATTGAATAAAAGTTTCATAATAGCTAACCTTGTCTTCCTTTCCTAGTCTGCCCTTCCTTCTTGCAACTATTATCCCACAAATGTGCCTCATACCTACCTGTCCACCTATGTCTGATGATATCACATTCAAACAATGTCATTTGAAAATCTTACAATAAAGCAAGTTATGAAGATGAAGAATAGAAAAACTCAAAAAAGGCAAATCTTGCCAACTGGAAGCAACCTACTTTCACATTGAATACACCTCAAAAACATGAAAAATAGAAACCTCATAAGCCAAAATGTTAAAATAAATGAAAGAAATGGTGACTGACCTAGTGACACCTCTATACTGAGAAGTTCTTTGACCAAATGTGTCAATAGATTTCCTGTGAACAGGTTGTTTTTGAGCCACTTTTCCAGAACCCCTTTTCGTTGATTCAATGGCTACAATCTCAATCCCAGTAGGAGAAATTTGTCTTGGAGTGACACAGCTAGACTGAGAACCAGGATTCATTGACAAGCTTAAAGACTGCAAATCATTACAACCACCAACTGTACCCCCACTAGAACCAGAAGTACCACTACCACCAGCTGCAGCAGCAACCATGCTGCAGGTGGCATTTATGTGTTGATCAATAGCATGCTGGTGCTGCTCAGCATAATGGCCCCAACTTTTTAGCTCATCACAGTTTGAAATTTGAGTTGGTTTTGTTTCTTCCAATAGTGATTCTTGATACATGCCATGACAATGCATGGGAGAATAGTAAGGATGGTGACTATGAACTTGAATTTCTTCTTCATTTTGGTGATAATATAAGCTATCTAAGCTTAAAGCCATAGCTTCCCTTTCATGGCTTCCATATTGACCTGTCCCCATAGTTGCACCGCCTAAAAAGTCCTCAAGCTTAGGTGAAGAACTTTGCACCATAGCTTTTTTAACACAAAACATTAGTAAAAGTTAACAAAAATGTTAAAAAAGATTAAAACTTTAGAAGTAAATCAAACTAAACTAACCATCTGCATGAGATCTTGAAAGTGCTTCCATGATGCAAAGAGAGCCATCAGATTTGAGTGGCATAACAGATAATGAAGAATGAAAAGGACTATTTTCTCCAACACCATAACAAAGAGCAGATGTTGTTGACACATTCATAGGAGAAGATGAAAGATAGAAACTTTCAGTTTGATGATTGTACTGATGATGTTGAGGTTCAGAAGAATTAGTAACCTCCATTTTCATGTGGGCTGAGAGAGAAAAACCCAACGAGTTACTATTAGCTGCAGTACTATGATTATTATTGTTGTTGCTGCTATCATCATTCATGGACTTCATCTTCATTCAGTTGTAGTTGAGGTTCTTGTAAGTTGTAAAGTTGTTTTTTTCTGTGGTTCAAGGCAGTTCAGTTAGTTCAATCATTGGGAGAAAATAGAGTAATCATTTCAAAATAAGGGCAAAAAAATAATAAAAATCATACCTTTAAAATTTCAAGATTCACTCACAGCATGTGAAATAATTTAGCAAGAACTCATGAACCCAAAGAAAATATTTGTTGCTCCACACAAACACAAGTAAAAGAAGTCTCGACTCTTCACTTCAATCTAGGTGAAAAAAAGAAGCCCAAAACTCTCTTTACTTGTAGTTTCTCATTCTTTTTCTCACTCTTAAAAAGAGAACAAAACTGGACCTTTAAACTAAACAAAGAGAATGAGTTTCAGCAAGCAATGCTGGATAGCACCCCTGCATTTCATAGCCATAGGGATCTGTGTAAATAGATATTCTATATACTTTATGCTTTTTTTTCCATTCTTTTTATAAAAATATTTGTTTTAACCAAAGATTCAGACCAAGAAAGGGAAAAAATGGACAAAGATGTTGTATGTTATTTTGCTCAACCTAGTGGAAACCCCCAAGTATTTATTTAAAGTTTTAAACCATATATGAAGAAAATAACATGAGCAAAGGTTATATTTGGCTTTTTCTTTATTTTTATTATAGTAGAGGGAAGCAATCACCAAGATTGAAGAACGGGGGGAAGAGGGAGGGCCACTTCAATCAAGTGGGAAATAAAGAACCAATGGGGAAGGAGAGTTGTCAGAGATAAATATCAGAAATCAAAAGAAATTTGCTTTTTTGCACAGAAAATGTAAGATTTTGGATAGATTTGATTGACGGGCAAACGGCAGGACATCTGCCCATCCAGTCACTACATACAGTACAACAGCTTTCTTACCCCCACCCCCACGCCCACGCCCACCCCGCCCCTACCTTCTTTCTGTAATTTCTCTTCACATCACATATGTTAACCATTTTCAAAACTCAACCTCTCCTTTACTCATTCATTTTGCCCTTACTTTTTTTAGTTGCCACTTTGCTTTGATATAAACATTTGGTGTTCATTGGTCCAATTAATCTCAGTTTGTGTTGTGTAAAATTTATTAAAAGAGAAAGTGCTGCCAACAAGAAGTTTATTTCAATATTCATTCCGTCACACCTTTTAATAATACTAATGAATCATGTAGACGAGGGTATTAAAGAGTTAATCTAGATATAAATTTTGGTATAACATAAAATAATATTTGGTTGATAGGACCATACTGATCGAGGGCTAATCAAGATTTACTATGATCTCTTTTTATTTATTATCTTTAATATTGTATTCAGTCACTCTAAGAGTAGAATGATCAGCAACTCACCTCATATTTTAGGAATCAAATAAGGATTCACATGTGGATGAACCTGAGCATTTTCCTACTCCATGGAGGACTAGAGCTTGAGTTCGAGCTGCTTAACACTCTACTCCGTCCGAGTGAATTGAATAACTTCAGCTCTTATATCTTTCAGCGATTAAAAAGGTGGATGTTTGCCTTTAGCAGATGCGATCTGTCATTCTTTCTTTACTTGTGAGTTAATCCGACGAGAGAGCAAGTAAGAAATTGAATAAAGGATCATTGAACTTCGCTCTCGGCCCTAGAGGCAAAACAAAAGAAGTATTAGATCTTTACTTGTTTCATGATATCGACCAAGCCAAAGGTTCCATTGCCATTGACACCTACCCTTTTAGTAAGAAGTATATAATTTATCGAGATCGAAGCTTACACAATTGCAAATTCCGTACAAATAGAAAGTTTTTTGTCCAATTCAAAGTCAATTGTGAGTTGTAAGAAAAAAGATATATAGTTGCAAATTAGGATAAATTTTGTAGTTGTTAGTTTTGAATGGAGAATGAATGAAATGGAAATCTGATAGAATCGCATGATAAGGAAAGTAATGTTATTGTATGTTATTTAATTCATCACCATATCATCTTCTTTTTAGTAAGAATAAGATTTTTTACTTTAATACACTTCTTACCATCACCTAAAAGATAACTACATATCATCATTTATATGGATAAAAATCAAACTTGAAATTTATGAATTTCTATAACGACCTCAAGTTAATATACAAAAATAATTAAATTCACAGTCAACTATTTAAAAACATTTAGTTGATATTTTAATAGATATATAAGGTCCGGCAAAAGCCATTGAGCTCATGTGACTCAAATGTAACACCGTAGATCCACTCCAAATCATTTATAGTAATAGGACTTTTTAAATCTTAAAAATGAGACATACTACATGTTATACCAAATTAACATGTACTAATACTGTGGGAAAAAAATCGTTATCAGCATACATATAAATTAAATTCCAAGAACATTGGAAATAATTTGTAATATAAACAAATAATTATTAAATTAAAAGAAATTTATTAGTGGGTCACATCTATCACTGTATAATGGTATAATAAATTTAGTTGGTGGTTTTTTTTTTTTTCAAAATATTTTGGAGAAGACTAATAACTTGCATATATCTTAGTGGATTGCTTGATGTTCAACCTTGTTTAGCTCTGTTGTATCTATAGGAGTAAACCGATCTTCACAATACCTATTGCATGCAATAATCAATATTATCATCGTCTTCAAATGAGAAAAATATCAAATCGCAAACAATTAAACTGTGGGAAAATTATATAGGTAAACCTACAGTGTCTTTTTAATTTATTTGTACCTTTCAAAAAGAAAATAGTTTCATTAAAAATGCGTCTATAGTTATAACTTATAACGTGCATCATTATTGGAAAAGAGAGAATAATCAATTACCGACATTATAAAGCAAATAACAAAAGCAAAGGATATTAGCATTTAAAGCTTATGGTAGAATGATGTAATTCTCCTTGATTTGAGGCTTCTCATTGATACAATATATATAGTTGTTTACAAGTACAAATTCTAATTGTATTAGGATATCATGTTTCCATAATTATATCAAAATCCTAATTACATAATATATGAAGAATATTAATTTATTCTCTATCACACCCCCTTAGTCGGAGCGGGAGGAGGCCGGATGCTGAGACTGGATCAGAAGTCAAGGAACATCTGCCGAGGAAGTCCTTTAGTAAATATATCTGAGTACTGATATGAAGAAGGAACATGTAACACCCTAACATGACCCAAAGCTATCTTCTCACGAACAAAATGAATATCCATCTCAATGTGTTTGGTTCGCTGATGCTGGACCGAGTTATGAGACAAGTAAACAGCAAATATGTTATCACAGTAGACAAGAGATGCCTTACGTAAGGGACAGTGAAGCTCCAGAAGAAGGTTTCTGAGCCAGCAGATCTCGGCAACCACATTCGCAACGCCTCTATATTTTACTTCTGCACTTGAACGAGAAAGTGTGGCTTGTCGTTTGGAAGACCACAAGGTGAGATTATCACCCAAAAGTACACAGTAACCGGAAGTAGATCGACATGTGTCCGGACAGTCCCCCAATCGATGTCCGTATACGATTTCAGCCTGGACGGCGCAGATGAATAAAGATGTAATACGTAGTCAAGAGTACCATTAACGTATCGAATGATACGTTTAAGAGCGGTAAAGTGAGGTTCCTTGGGAGCATGCATGAACAAACACACCTACTGAACGACATATGTAATGTCGGGCCTAGTGAAGGTAAGATACTGAAGTGCACCAGCAAGACTCTTATAAAGAGAATGATCGAACACAGGATTCCCATAATCGGCACTTAGTTTCGATTTCGAGTCAACTAGAGTGGGCATGATCTTGCAGTTTTCTATTTTAGCCCTGTAAATAATTTCTTCGGCATACTTAGACTGACACATGAACATTGTATTTTTTGATCTGGTCACTGAAATCCCCAAAAAATAATTCAACTTACTCAAGTCTGTCATAGCAAATTCGGATTTGAGCAGGATAATGATCTCATTTTTCAGCACATCAGATGAGGCAGTCTGAACAATATCATCCACATATAGCAAAAGGTATGCATTGACATTACCTCGATGAAAAAGAAAAGGGAATTGTCACTTTTGTTGCACACAAACCCGATCTGTATTATGTAAGTAGCAAAGCGCTCATACCAAGCTCTGGGGCTTGTTTTAAGCCGTAGAGTGACTTTCGAAGACGGCATATATACTGAGGAGCCTCTGGATGCACAAAACCAGGTGGTTGATGCATATATAGTGTTTCTTTCAAATTACCATGTAAGAACACATTTTTCACATCAAGTTGATGAATCGGCCAGTTCTTTCCCATTGATATGCTCAAAATAATGCGAATGTTGGCTGGTTAACCACTGGACTAAAGGTCTCACCACAATCAACCTCTCATGTTGTCCCGTGCATTTGCCACAAGTCTCGCCTTATGGCGTTCAAGCTCACCATTATCTCTGAATTTGTAACGATATAGCCACATGCAACGGATCACATTCACCCCATCTAGTCTTGGTACAAAATCATAAGTACGATGTGTAGTAAGCGCATTAAATTCCTCACGCATGGCATCATTCTAATTCGGGTCAAACTTGGCTAATTTTAGGTTTTTAGGTATAGGTGAGAGGGTCTGAGTGGATAGGTTAAAATGGACTTTTGGTTTAAAAATTCTATACTAGCCACGGATTTACATACGGTGGGTTGGAATCGGGACTTTTGGGCTAACGCAAAGTGAAGGCAATGGGGATGGGTGGGTGACGGTACCGTGGGGCAGTGAGGCAGAAGGGTGGCTGACAGGGGCTATTGGGATGCCGGCGGGGTGTTGGGGCAGTGAGGTTGGGAGATAGTTGATGGAGACAGGGAGGCCGTGACTGGAGTTGTAGGTGGAGGGGGGAACCGTGATGGGACCGCCAGAATATTAGCACTTTGCAAACGGGAAAACGCTTTCCTCGAATGTGACATGGCGAAAGACTATGATTTTATGTGTGGACAAATCATAGCCTAAGTACATGTAACACCCCGTACCTTCAGGTAACGGTTGAACACATAAACGTAGGCAAGTAGACCCGAGCCTCGAAAAGTTTATGTTGTACTCGCATATGCTGATAAGAAAATTGGTTTGTAAAAGGACGTGATTCCGAAATAATTTTTTTTGGATTTAACAAGTGCGACGACGGGGAGTAATGATAATAATTGTGTATCCCCAAAGAGGTTATAAACTAGTGTCATGTTACATGAATTATGACATTAGGTATAAGAAGATTTTATAAGTCGACGAGATTTAAGTAAATTGAGATCGGGAATTTAATTGTGTGTATAATTAATTAATTGTGGGGTTAATTAATTATAATTGGGGAGACAATTTATAGTAGGGGATTTATACGTGTAGTCTTATAAGGCAGCAGTGCATCGACTCAGTTAGAGAAAAAGGATCGCTGGCAGCATGAAAGCTTCACCAGAATCCACATGCCCTCTTCTCTTCTACAACTTAATCCCCTTTCCAATTTCCGTAGAACTCTTTCTCTATGAAGAGATTTTTGCACCTCAAAATTAGAAGGACTGAGTCCCAATTGAAAATCATTGGGAGTTCTCGGTCAAATTGGATTTTTCCGTAAGCTTATGCAGAAGACATTAAGAGCTTTTTGAACTTTAAATCGAGCCCTTAAAACAAGCTTGGACGCGCAGAAATCAAGCACATGCCTTGAGTTCGAGAAGTCCTAGCTCAAGTCGATTTTTGGGGGTTCTGTTTCTGTGTATCGGAAGTTGTTTGAGGTGATAGATTTTTCGACGACACTCGTCACTGCGTCTAACAGAGGTAATCTTCTATGTTCTTAAAGTTTATACAAGTTCTGAACTTGATTCTTGCCACTAG
Organism: Anisodus tanguticus; assembly: GCA_034509755.1. Lineage (NCBI taxonomy): Eukaryota > Viridiplantae > Streptophyta > Magnoliopsida > Solanales > Solanaceae > Anisodus > Anisodus tanguticus. The sequence continues at coordinate 7,226,178 of CM067553.1, read as the reverse complement.
TTCTAAAGATAATTATCGAAAATGCTATGTTTGGGTTGGGTGTTATTGGGACTGCCGTAATTGTAAGGTGTTGGGATTGCATATGAAATTGTTGTACTATTTTGGAAATTGTAGCAGTAAAAAGAAGGATTAAAAGGGTTGGGTGTTTCGCTACATGCATAGGTTTCGATATAGAAGGAATATAGGTGTTACGCGTGCAAGGTGTTCGCTAGAATGTCTCTAAGAATTTGTTTCTGATATATTGATTCGATTATGATTTAAATCATCCGTGTGATGTAGATAATCATTCATAGAGATTACAAGGATCCGCGGAATTTAGATAATTTCGACAACAAGGTATGCAAGGCTTTTTCCTTCTTTTTGGCATAACTCTATGTGTGAAGCATAACCGTTGTGTTGCTACATAAATTACTCTACTCTTAGTAGTTAAGGATGATCAAGTCATCGACTCCTATGTTGAAAGAATATCCAAACATGTTTCTAAGACCTTAATAAGGCACATCAGAAAAGATGTTGATGTTCTCAATGTTAACCAAAGGTGTAGTAGGATATTGTGTCACTCGAGATGTTTTATTATTATTCATGCATTTCATTTGCATTCATATGTTATCCTGGACCACGTGTGCTATGCACATTACTATAGTAAATATTATATATATATATATATATATATATATATATATATATATATGGAATTGGGGAAAGGGAAAAAGGCGTTATATACGCACACCACCTGCAGTTGGTACAGACTATCACGAAATAGCCCGAAGAGGCCAATATGATGTGATGATGTGATGCCCTTGTGTGGCGATATAACATGATGCCCACAGAGGCGGTTATGAGAGGATTCCTATGTGGACATTAGTATACTGCATTTGCATTGTGCATACATTCATTAACCATGATATGATATGATGATCATAGAGGCTGTTACGGTATGAAAGATGCCCGATGAGGCCGATGTATATGGAAACTGCATTGTGTATAATATTTAGGCATACGTGTTAGGGCCCTCAGAGGCATTTACTAATGCTCAGTTGTTTATGTTTCAGACTATGATATATCTCTGCTATGTTATTTCTTATGCCTGACATACTCAGTACATCAGTCGTACCGACATCCCTTTTGCCGAGGGACGCTGCGTTTTATGCCTGCAAGTTCATATTGAGAGAGTGACGATTCGCACTAGTAAGTTGTTGGTACAATTGGTATTTGGAGCACTCTATTCATTTCGGAGTTGCGGTCTGGTCGTGGTATGTTTTACTCTTTAGAGGCTTGTAGATAGGTGTCATGTGGTTAGTTGTCATGTATAGCCTTGCCGGCCTTAGTATAAAAATGTGTAAGTTGGGGTTGTTGGGTTGAAACTTCATATTGTCTATCACGACTCATCCCGTGTTTAAATATGTTTAAGGGTGGATTGTAGATGTGGCTCCTGGCGGGTAGGGTCCGGGTGCCCGTCGCGACCCTCCAGTTTGGGTCGTGACAGTACCCCCTATGGTTCGACGGGAAACCTAAGAATATGCATGGAGATGTGCAAGATGTTAATTTATGAGGTCTGTGGAGGCAAGATTCGGGTAGCATAGACAACCAAAAATCTGAAGGTGATCATATGAAGGGATCCGACATAATAGAATTTCAAAAGGTGTTTTATTTTGAAGGGTACGCGTAGGTAATAAATTAAGAAGGTATTCTACCATTTTTAACACGTATACCCATAAGAAAAGGGGAAGAAAAGCATGAAAGAGCATTGTACGGATCATATTGGTAATGGTGCCGAGTATTCTTTCGGCTTTACCATTTTGAGGTGAGGTATGGGGGTACGAGAATTGAAACAACATGCCATTATCCGCACAAAATGTATGAAAGGGGGAATTGTTAAACTCATGATCATTGTCACATTGAAACGATTTTATGTCATTTTCAAACTGTGTTTTAACACATGTTCAAAATTCAAGAAACATGGAGTAAACTTGAGACTTATATTTGAGCGGATAGACTCAAAGAAAGTGAGAGAAGTCATCTAATAATACCAAATAATATTTATGATCCAGTTTGCTAGTAATGGGAGATGTCCATAAATCTACATGAATAATGTCAAAAGGAGAAAAAGTAACACTTAAAGATGACGTAAACGGAAGTCTAACATGCTTTTCTAGAGGACAAGAATATCAATTGTGGGCAAGTTTTCCTTTATTACATCGAATTAAATTGTGACTTCTAAGAAAGTTAAAAATTGGTGCTCCCGAGTGTTCAAGTCTATTGTGCCAAGTTGATGGAGAGATTGCAGCTACGGAGGTATGTGGATTGATACTTGCAGCGGAAGTGGATGAGAAAGGATAGAGGTCCCCCATATTATTGCATCTTGTAAGAGGTGTCCCCGTACGGAGGTCCTTCACAGAAAAATCAAAAGGGTCAAACACAATAGATACGGAATTGTCACTAGCAAATTTTCTAACAGAGATTAAGTTTTTAATGATATTAGAAGCATAGAGGATGTTTTTGAGGGAAAAGAGAGGGTGAAGTGGCGGTGCTTTAGTGGTGACATAGCATTTAATTGGAATGCGATTGTCATTTCCGACCAAAATAAATTGAGGATTGCACAAATTAAAAAGTTGAGGAAGATTACCGGAGTTATGAGCGAGGTGGGATGTGGCATCCGTGTCCATATACCAGACATCATCGGACTGTTGTGGTTGTTGGTCCGGAGATAGGTAGGCCTGATGTTGTTGGTTCGTGTAGTGGGGGCTGGATGTGGGACTATGATTCCCGGTTGTTGGCGCTGCCTAGTGAATTGGGCATGGGATGTCGGATACGAATATGGTGGTGATGCCCAAGTCCTGGGGATGCGAGCTACAGTCATGTGCCATGGTGTTGAGCCGGCCCATTGAGAGGGGTGTTGGTACAGTCATGACTATCCACTGGATCTGGAGTTACCGCCACGACCCTTTCCTCGGCCGGGCAACGATTCCCGAGACCACGACCTCTTCTGCCTCCTCGGTTACCACGTTGAGGCTGGTGGTCCGTGTTGTGTTCTGGACCGGCGATGTGGTGGCGGTTTGCGGTACGTCAACCGACAATGCTTGTTGATTGTGTTCATATTATTTGGCTCGTCTAGTCTCTTTCAACAACAATTATGATAAGGCTTTGTTGAAGCTGGGATGGGATTCACTTGTTGGATCATCGTCGCAAGTGTGTCATACTCACCCTTCGACAAACCATTGATGAGTTTCTAAAACCATCTTTGTTTTGGAAATAGGAGTGCCAACATTGGACAATTGATCGGCAACCAATTTTAGTTGTTTACAATAGTCTGACATGATGGCAAAGTGTTCAAGACGGGTGTTGTTAAGTTGTTCCTCCAAATAGACGACGCGTGTATGTTTGTTGTCTTGAAAGATTTCCTCTAGCCGTGTCCATAATTCGTGAGCCGTAGCACATGTCTTCGTAATAGTATGAAGTAAATCCTTGGAGATGGTGCCATTTATCTATTGTTTATAAATTGCATCTAGTCGTTTCCACGTCGGGTTGTCGACGTCGGGTGGACGAGGCGTGGTGGCATCGATGTGATCAAGGATGTTGTATGCACAAGCATGTATTTGAAATAATTCTACCCACGATGAGTATTGTCCATCCTCTTGATCAAGAACCAAAGGGATAAAGTTCTTGATATTTGTTACGGTGAAGGCCAGATGAAAGGAGGTAGGAGGGGAGGGAGGAGGAGGATGATGTGTGACGTCGGGGTTGGAGGAGGAACACTCGGTAGATTCGTGAGTAGCCATGAGAGGGCAGTTTTCGGTGGTTCAAGAGAAGGAAAAAAATTAGGGTTAGGGGGGAAGGGTTGCTGCCACTGGAAGCAATGAGAGAGAGAGAGGCGGCGAACAAGAGTGGTAAGAAAAGTGTTTAGGGTTTGGCTCTTGATACCATGTAGAATAGTGTAATTCTTCTTGATTGGAGTCTTCTCATCGATACAATATATATATAGTTATTTACAAGTACATATTCTAATTGTATTAAGATAACTAATTTCAATAATTACATCAAAATCTTAATTACAAAATATATGAAAAATATTAATATATTCTTTATCACTTATAACAACCTTATGTCAAAGACATTCTGCTATAGTTCAGGAATACAAGTATTCCACTGCTCCTTCCTTCGTGTGAATCTCATTATTCACACGTATGAGGACAACAAAAATCATAATCCTGATTTATAGATATACTTGTAGCCTATTCAGTCAAGATTCTGAAACTCTAAAATTGATTAGTATTTAAAGAAAAAAGACTACTCCTATTTCTTTTAAAAATAAAGTTGCTTACTTCAAATAGTTAAGGTTGTTTGGTCAAGCTTTTAGGGGAAGAGTTGAAGATTGGGTAGTAATAAAACTGTATTTTGAAACTGAAAAAGTAGTTTCTCCACATAAGCATGTTTGATGCATTGACCAAACACGAATTAATGCTATGATATTTACAAAATATTTTTAAAAATAATTAATCAGACACAATTTACTACTCTCTAAAAGTACTTTTGTAATAATCACTTCTAAAAAATAACACTTTAGAAAATAAGGAGGTTTTGAAAGTGGGCCGAACGGATTATTATCGCAGTTACATTTGTGTATTCGACAACTTTTTTCTTGGTATACAAGGCAAACAAAAATATTGAATTAATTTTTTTAATACTAATTAATAATGTATACCATGATAATAATCTTATTTCCCTTCTAAATTTTTTCTACATTTCCCTCTAGCATAAGCCATGCTTTGCTAGAGTACGTGAATTTCCTTTTTAACACAGAGACGAAATAAAATATTTATTTAAAATAAAAAAGGGTGCATGCCTTGAGTGACATAGTTGTTGCTTTTTCGAAGAGCAATAAGGAGCGTAGTCAACACCTGCTGCCAGACATAAAGTGGAAATGGGTCTCTATTTTCAGTATTTTGTGAAATAATATTCCAGGAATGATTAGTAAAGGGCCCTTAGAAAGAAAATTCTTCACTTTTTTTTCTGATAAATTTTTATAATTTATTTCTGCTGTATTTATTGAATTCACAATCTATTAATTTATTAAATTAAGGATTTTATATTAGAGATTTGCTGTTAATCCACATGTTTATCTTAGACGAAAGTCTCTTTTTGGATAGTCACAGCAGAATGTTTTCCACTTTAAAAAAGCTAAGATTAAAATGTCTATCTTTGTTGTTTGTGTGCTGCTTTTGTTTCATTTATTTTCTTCACGGGATCTAATCAACAGTCTCTAATTTTGTTTTTTCTCTGTTCTCTCCAACAGAAACGAAACAATTATTAAAGAAAAATAAATTGTTCTATGATGTTATGACCTTACACCCTACTACACTAATTTCTCTTCCTCTTTCAGATAATTTTCTTTTTACATAGTTAAATAACAGTTTACCAAGTGCTAAAGCTTAATTTGGATATATCCTATTACTAGTCAATTAAAAAATCTTGTGTGATATTTAATTATTGTGCACGCGTACGTTGTGTTAAATGAGGTTGATTTAAGCAAATGTCCCCGATTTTAGGTCTCCAATTTGATACAACAACAACATATCTAGTGTAATTCCACAAGAGAGATCTGAGAAAAATAGGATGTATGCAAACCTTACCCCTACTTTTGTGAGGTAGAGAAGTTGTTTCCGATAGACTATCAGCTCAAAAGAAACGTAACCAGCACGGGATTGCAAGTTATGCAAATATAATTTTAAAAAATTACTCTTTCAGCTAACGTCAGACTCGGGTCTAATGTTTGCTCATGTACTACTCAAATCAACTTTACTTCTAAGAGGGTCCATAATAAGTTACAAAAAAGCAGATGACTATTTATTAAATAATTATTTAAAAAGGGATAATCGGTGAAAAATTCACGTTAAATGAATCTTTATCGTGACGAAACTAAATTAAGGAGGATAAACAAGAAACTTAACGAGCAAACTTGCTTAGTTACTAAGGATCTTAAGTTATGCACGATCAGTTCAAAATAGTTACTTAATTGAGTGCTAATCAAAATAGAATAAATTATTTCCTTTTAGTGGTCGTCGTGGGTAATTACGAGGGAAAAAGAAGATATAAGTGGTTGGGACTAGGAGCACTATTTTTAAATTTAGGAAGAATAAGTAGTTATGGGATGTTTTCTTTATGTTGAAAGGGTAGAATTTTGCATGCCAAAAAATTGCATGGATAGAGGCCTTCGTGGAGACAGATTTTCCAATGTAAATCATTTGGTTTGAATCTTTGAAGGAGAAAAATAAAATGATGAGTGAGAGTTATAAGTTATTTGGGAGGGAAGTACTGAGAATGAAGGATTGGAGAAGGGTTTGTGCGTGTGGATTCGTTTCCTTTGATTATATGGTAATGATGAGTCACTCCACCACACACTAATAACCTTTTCCTGCCATGAAATCATTAGTCTCTTCTCTCTTTTGTATTTAATCATTTCATATATCCAATATATATATAGTAGTACAATCAAACCTCTCTAGAAACTGTTATTCTTTATATAATATTTCAACATAACGGTTAAATTTAAAAAATATATATATATAATAACATTTTGCTATAATAATTAAAAAATATTAGGATAAACAACATTTTTATAGAGAGATTTGTCTATATCTGATTAATTTGATTTCGTATTGAGTAGGTTCTCTATGAAGATAAAATATTTCCTATCAAAAAGTGTTCAATTGCTATAACTTGAATCCAAAACTTTTAATTAAAAATAAAAAAAATTAATCATCTCACCACCTCCTAAATATACAATAGTATCTCTTATTTCCCTATACAATGAATCAAAGTTTGTTTTTTTTCTTCAAATCTCTTCTTTCTTTTTTTTCAGACGAGGGGGGCGGGGGTGTTGGTGGAAGAGGGAGATATAATTTGGTTTATTTCCCTCTTGTTGAGAATAATAAATTTAACTTCAAAAAGGGTATGCTCATCATGAAATTAAAACGTTCTATGTCAAGAAATTTCCTATTTCTAGGACTTATATCGAATACTTCTAATTAGATGTGGAGAGATCTCAGTCATCATATACCTTGATATTCATTAGTCTCTCTTCTTTCCCATGTTAAGGGATCAAACCTTTTTATGTTTTTTTTTCAGTTCTCCCTTTTTAAAGGGGGTCAGGGGCAGAAGGAGATTTAATTTGGTTTATCCCTCTAATTGAGAATATATGGTAAATTTAGTTCCAAGAGGACTAGATTCACTATGAAGGTACAAACCTCCCTATCAAGAATAACGAACATGAATGGCCTTTTTTTTTTACTGCCAATTCCATCAATTTGCTAAAATTTAAACCTGAAACATACCCATAGTATAGTGATTAGTTGAAAGTATATGTATGTCCTATAGACCATCTGTATTAGGACAAATGTACTTTATACACATTCGTATTATTATTAATGGAGATTAATATTTTGGCATTTGCAATTATTGAATTATTAATTGATTGTTTATAATATTCTATAATATACATCTCTAGAGGTTATGTTGTTATTAATAAGGTGAGATATTAATATTATAACGTAACTCTTAAAATAGCCTCGACTAATGATCATCGAGAATGGGATATCGATGATATGTGATAAGTCGACATGTGGTCTGCATCACATCCTTAGAGGATGTAATATAAATATATCAGTCAATATAGATTAAATTTGCCTTCTGGCTATTGTCTAGTGTTAAATGATTGTTACTATGTACCCTTGTTAACGAGGAATATCATTTCTATCCATGTTTTGGACATGGAGGGTTTTTCCTCATATATTTATAATGGCAGTTAAGTACTGTCTTTTGATAATGTTATATATAGAGCTGCTCCTTTTGTAGATGGATTATATACACTAAACTGTAGTCGAGAAATATTCAATGTACAAAATAAATGAGCTAAGATAAGTAATAGAAACTCTACCTACCTATGGCATTGCAGACTTGGTCATATCAACGAATCAAGGATAGCAAGGTTGAGGAAGTTAGACTACCTCGAACCATTTGACTTGGAATCTTAAGGTAACTGCGAATCTTGCTTGAGAGGAAAGATGACCAATAAGCCACTTTCTGGGAAAGGTGTGCGAGCCAAAGAGGTGCTTGAGTTGGTCCATACTGATGTATGTGGGCCATTTTCGACTCAAGCTAAAGGAGGTTTCCCATACTTCATCACTTTTATTGACGACTTCACAAGGTATGGATATGCGTATCTTATGAGACATAAATCCGAGGCTTCTGAGAAGTCCAAAGAGTACAAGTCGGAAGTAGAGAAGCAACTTGCAAACAAGTATCAAGACCTTTCGATCGGATCGAGGAGGTGAATACTTGAGCAAGGATTTTCTAGATTACTTAAAGCTACATGGAGTCCAATCAGAGTGGACATCTCCTGGAACACCACAGATGAATGGTGTTGCCGAAAGGAGAAACCGAACCTTATTGGATATGGTTCGATCCATGATGAGCTTCTCAGCTCTACCGACATACATTTGGGGACATGCTATACAAACCTCAATATATGTTATGAACAGGGTTCCTTCCAAGTCAGTAGAAAAGACACACTGTGAGATATGGTGTGGCAAGAAGCCAACTCTTAAACATATAAGACCCTGGGGGTGCCCTACATATGTTAAGAAGATGTTCACTGACAAGTTGGAATCCAAAAGTGAGAAATGTTACTTCGTGGTGTATCCAAAGGAAACTAAGAGATACTACTTCTATATTCCTGGAGAACGTAAGGTCATTGTTTCCAGGAACACAACTTTCCTTGAAGAAGAATATGTCTACAAGGAACATAGTTACACAGAGATAGAACTTGAAGAAATTCAAGAACCGCAAGATAACATAGATGTTGAATCCTTGCCGAATGACCAAGGCGAGAATTCAGTGGGAGTATTTGGCGAAGATTGGGTACTTCAAGTACGCCCTTCGGCCAGTGGGAGTGTTACGAGGAACAATGCAGAAATGCAAGATCCTTCTACACAGCCTTTGGGAGTAGATGCAATGGTTGTACCTCCTCCCATTCAGAAAATACATGAAAATGATATTCCTGAAAGCTCTCAAGTTAGTAGATTATCCAACACACAAGAACCATCTCACAGTCAGAACATGTCAAGTACTGAACTGCAAAACAATCAACTTTGTAGGTCCACTAGGACTCATCGTCCTCCTGAAAAACTAAATCTACTTGTGGAAACACACAGTGAGATAGATATTCCCGATAACGATAAGCCTACAACCTATAGCGAAGCAATGTTGGACATTGATTCGAAGAGATGGCAAGAAGCCATGAAATCTGAGATGTAATCTATGTACATCAATCAAGTGTGGAACTTGATTGATTTGCCAACTGGGTTAAACCCGTAGGATGCAAACGGGTCTTCAAGAAGAAGATCGATGCATTTGGAAATGTACAGACTTATAAAGCAAGGTTGGTGGCTAAAGGTTATAATCAACGATCTGGGGTCAATTATAATGAAACCTTTTCACATGTTACAAAGATTAAGTCCATACATATTTTGCTTGCAATAGCTGCATATTATGACTATGACATTTGGCAGATGGACGTCAAAACCGTTTTCCTCAATGGTAATCTAGTTGAGGAGGTGTATATGAAATAACCTGAGGGTTTTTCACTGGAGTCCAAACCAAATGTTGTATGCATGCTACAAAAGTCCATTTATGGGCTTAAGCAAGCCTCGAGGAGTTGGAACATTTACTTTGACAAGGCTATCAAGTCATTTGATTTCGTCAGAAGCAAAGAGGATCCTTGTGTTTATAGTAAACGCAATAATGGAAGTATTGTCTTCATTATTATAAATGTAGATGACATATTGATAATGGGAGATAATAAGACTCTCCTGCAATCAGTCAAGGAGTGGTTGTCCAGTACCTTCATGATGAAGGATTTAGGTGAAGCCTGCTACATTCTGGGAATTAGGATCTATAGAGATAGACTTAATAGATTGTTAGGGCTGTCACAGTCAGTCTACATAGACAAAATACTTAGACGTTTTTCTATGGAAAATTCCAAGAAAGGAGGTTTACCTATGGGACAAAGCATCAAGTTATCTAAGAAGGACAATCCTTCTAATGCTATAGAACTTGAACGCATGAAGAGGATCCCATATGCTTCGGCTATAGGATCGATCATGTATGCCATGACCTGTACTAGGCAAGATGTGGCATTTGCACTTAGTATGACTTGCAAATTCCAACAGAATCCTGTGGAAGAACACTGGAAAGCAGTCAAGAGTATTCTTAAGTATCTTAGACGAACTAAAGATTACTTCTTAGTCTATGGTGGGGAATAAAAGCTAGTTGCTACTGGGTACACTGATGATAGCATCCACATTGATCTTGATGACTTCAAATTTCAGTCTGGGTACACGTTCATTTTCAATGGTGGAGCAGTGAGCTAAAAAAAATTAAAACAAGCTACAAGTGCTGATTCGACAACAGAAGCTGAGTACATTGCTGGTAAAGAAGCTGTCGCGATTTCTGAGTTCCTGAAGGAACTAAGGATAGTTCCGAGTGCCAATTGTCCAATAACTATTTATTGTGACAACACTGGTGCGATTGCACATGATAAGGAACCAAGATCAACAAACAGAAACAAGCATGTACCAAGGAAGTACCACATACTCAGGGAGATGGTAGAGACTGAAGAGATTAGATTAACTATGTTCGACAGATGATAATCTAGCTGACCCATTCACTAAACCATTAAGCTTAGTCAAGCATAATGGTCATTTTGAGAATATGGGCATTAGATATGTTGGAGATTGGCTCTACGCCAAGTGGAAGATTGAAAGTATATGTATGTCCTAGAGACAATATGTATTAGGACAAATGTACTTTATACACATTCGTATTATTATTAATGGAGATTAATATTTTGGCATTTGCAATTATTAAATTATTAGTTGATTGTTTATAATATTCAATAATATGCATCCCTAGAGGTTACGTTGTTATTAATAATGTGAGATATTAATATTATAACGTAACTCTTAAAATAGCCTCGACTAATGATCATCGAGAATGGGATATCGATGATATGTGATAAGTTGACATGTGGTCTGCATCATATCCTTAGAGGATGTAGTATGTCTCACCTGCTACGACTAATGGCTACTCGTGATGGACACATAGATACTTTGGAAGTATTGGTATACCATGCTGATATACTGTTTGTTATACTTGTCTAAAGTATGATCAGCGTGTGGGAGATAGAAGTCCTTAGACTTGAGGTCAATGCGCACCTTGTCTACAAAGTAATATACTTTGATCCTGTCCTAAGCTCAAATGCCTTATGGGTTGAGATACGGCTTGTATTGGGTACATTACGATGTGGATTAAAGGTGGTAGTTGATCCAAGATTAGGATTCATTCCTCGAATGTATATTCGAGGGAACACTCAGCTCCTCAGTGATATTAGGTTGACTAAGTCGTTGGCCAACGCAATAGACATATTTAGAATATCTTATCTTAGTTATGTGGAATCAAGATATTATCTTAGTTACTTGATAGTTGGTAAGTGGTGAAGTTAAATGTAAGTAATTGTATTCACCACCTGAAACAATAAAACTAGTATATGGTAAGGTTGGCCAGTGGGCCGGGTCGGCCCAGTCCCGCCCTGACCCCGACATTTAAAAAAAATTGCGGTATCGGGACTCGAACCGAGATGAGACATGGTCTCGTCCCGACCTGCCCCAGTCCCGTCAGGCCTGATCCGGTCTCGGTCCCACCCCGATCCCACCCTAAACCCCCCATTTGCATAAATAACCGTTGCACCAACGACCATTTTACATTTTGGCCGTTGTGCAACAGTCATTTTTGGCCTCCCCCCTCCTCCTACCCCCTTAATATTTATTTTTAACCCATTAGTTATTATATTTACACTTTAACCCAATTTCCAAACTATAAATACCTCATTTTCTCTTCATCTTTTTCACAAATCTTCCTACAATCTCTCTAATCTCTCACTCTGTCTCTCTACAAGTATACATTGTCTACTAAATATTTAATTTTATTTATTCCTTTGGGAGTGAAGTTGGCAACTAGCTTGAGGATCTTCCATCGAACAAAGTTTCAATTTTCAACCTCTCAATTACACGTCGGTGTTTGGTACATTCGTTCCTTCATTAAATTATTATTGTCTGTTTATTTTATTTAGCGCACTTACTTTCATTTACTTTAATTATTTATTAGTATAATTATAATAGAATGATTTAAACGTATGATTACGGGTAAGGGTCAAGCTTCTTCTAGTAGGGGAAACAAGGGCAAGGGTACTTCTTCTAGTCATCCTATTTTTAGATAGAATCCTATTCCTACACAGGATGATTTTGTTGATAATGAACATTTTCCTACAATACCATTAGATTTAGACGATGATATATTTTCTGGAACTCAAGAAGACTTTAATTTAGACGATGATCTAGATGATACACCCACTAATGTAGATGACAACACACCCACTAGTGCACCTTCAACTGAAATGTCTCATATTCCCCTAGTATGAGACAAGGTCCAGCAAAACGATCATTAAAATCAGATGCATGGATATGTTTTGATAGGGACGTAGAGAATCAAGTAGCTAGATATAAATTTTGTAAAGATGTTTTAAAATTTAAAACTGGAAAAGGTCACGGTGGGACGGGGGGTTTAATGAGACACGTAGCAAAGGCTCATCTAGCTAGGGACAAGGTTCACATACTGTCCCGGACCAAGTACAAGGTCAAATTAACCCCACGACGGGGGGAATTGTAGGTCCTAATTACAATAAACATAGAGATAGGGAAGCAATAGCAAAATTAGTTGTTGTGAAGGGTTTGCCTTTTTCATTTCCTTCATCTCCTGGTTTTATTCATTACATTAGAGAAATGTATAATCCTGCTTTTAACGATTTTTCTAGATCAATTGTTAAGAGAGATGTATTTAAATTTGCACATGAATATCAACAGTATTTACGTTATTCATTATATCATTTTAATGGCAAAGTGGCTATCACTTCTGATATAGGCCGTAGTACTAACGGCCATGATTATTTAACGGTAACCTGTCATTGGATGGATTATAAATGGTCTATGCAAAAACGTATCTTAGCGTATAGATATATAGATGATAGGCACACTGGTACTTTTATTGCAGAAAATATTTATCAAGTGTGCGATTATTACAGAATAACTGATAAAATTATGACTATTACATTAGATAACGCTTCTTCTAACAATTGTGTTGTTACAATTTTTAAAAATAGTTTAACTCCATCTTTTCCAGATCATTTTCATATAAAATGTGTGTGTCATATATATAACTTAGTTGTAAAGGATGATCTATCACTTTTTGAAGACATTCTTAGTAAAATACAATTTGCTATAAACTTTATTTTTAAAAATAATAGATTACAACGAAAAAAAGAATATAAAAAAACTTGTCACGATTGCCAACTACCTTATAGAAAAATTCCAGAAGAAGTATCCACTAGGTGAATTTTTTTATACGAGCAACTACTTGTTGCTTATGACTATAGAAAACCTATAACTTTATTTTTTAACACTCATAATCAAAATCCAGCTGATATGGTTGTAGAGAGCAATTGGGGAAAAATTTCCGAACTTATTGTATTTCTAGAGAATTTTTTTCAAGCAACAAAAGAATTTTCCGGTATATATTATCCTACTATTTCAACTATGTTGTTTTATATAGCTCTAATATTTTCACTGCTTAATGAATATATGGATAAACCAGCTTATAAGGCAGCTATTAAAAAAATGTTTATCAAAATAAAAAAATATTTTATTCTTATTCCCACTATTTATATTATTGGTGATGTATTAAATCATACTATTAAAATAGACGGTACTAAATCACTTATTGAAACTATTTATGATTGTATAGCAGTACTACCACCTCCAAGTCCCAAAAATCTAAATCACTCACCACCTATTGAACAAACTAAAGAATAAGTGTTGTCTAGAGTAGAAGACGAATGCAAAAAAGTATATAGGTTTTACCAACAAGAAAATGCTAGCAACCTACCGGCTTCCATACCTTCTTCTTCAACACAACCTCACAAAAGACATGGTGTTTCTGCGGCTATTATTGAAAGCCTCGAAAATAGAATGTGCGGTTGTAACGCTACTAACCAAATTAGCGAGTTTGATATTTTTATTTTGTAGGGTTCTGTACCGTACCAAGCAGTTCTCAATGAAGAAGAACGTGAAGACTTGTTGAAATACTGGAGGGGGAATGAGAAGACCTTTCCGACACTTTCAATGATGGCCCGAGATGTTTTGAACATTCAAGTGTCATCAACGGCGTCTGAAAGCGCTTTTCTGCCGGCAGATATCAAATAGGAGAGCACATACACTCATTAGCCGGAGACAACTTGGAGATTGCAGTATTATTCAGAGATTGGATACGAGCGGAGCGAAGAAGGTGCGGTCAACCGGAGATCAACGAATAAGAAGATGAAAATTATAACAAAATCTTATCTGAAGGTAGTAGAAGCGACGTGGAGCAATTTGACCAACAAATATCAATTACAACCGAAGAACCACAGAAAATTATCAAGAAACTAGAACAGGTTTTTTTCAAAATGTAGTTTTTTTAATTGTAATTTTACTTTGTAATATGCAACTTTTGAACAACACCACAAAGTTGCAATTTTGACAATTGTATTTGTATTACAAAAAAATCATATGTCTATTAAATAATATAAGAGACACAAAAAGAGTCTTGGGGTGTTTTTATTAAACTATATTGTTCAATTATTGAGTTGTTTATATATGTTATTTTTAAAATAAATAAAAAACGCCACGACCCGATCCCGCCTTGCCCCGACCCGATTCCGACAGGACCGGGATCGGAACGGGACTTCGGCGAATCCCGCCTATCCCGATCCCGCCACCCATCCCGCCCCGACTCGTCCCGTCCCGTCCCGTCCTGTTGGCCACCCCTAGTATATGGTAAAACTTGCACCAAGGATCATGCTATAGAATTTATGTAGGGGTCTGATTTCATACAGTGAATTTTTTTCAAATAACAATTTCAAGAGGTCCCTTTTGGCACATATATTAACAAAGTGCAGAGAGGGTAATTTGTTGGATATGTAAAGCAGTACGGGAAGTAAATAAATACTACAAATGTTCGAAAGGATAAACAAACAAGCCAATGTTCAGAACTGCCGCAAGCTTGTTGAGTCTTGAATCTTGATAACCTGAAATCAAGAAACACTAAATATGGATTGTTACAACTGTGGCTGAGTCGAGAGATGGCTCTCTGTCTTTAAGACAAGATTGCCCCGTATATATGCTTTTACGTTAACGGGCAATAGTCTCCCAAGATAAAACATCAACTAATCAACACTACAAAGCAAATAGGTTGATTATGACGAAGAAAACACACACGAAACAACTTGCTGAAGAATAGAAAAGGAAGGAAGAATTTTCTGTTTTTGTCCCAACGTATTTCTGCTCACGTTTTGGACTGAATTTCTATGTTTTACTCTTCTGTTCGTCTCTGTGTAGTATATATTGTTGTCTCCACAATTGTGCCAAAAGACACCAATATATAGCATAAGGGAATGAACTCCTCAACGCTCCAAAAATCAACCCAAACGGCGTCGTTCCCAATTTCATCTTTCCAGAAACTCCAGGGACCAAACTGTAAATATTAAACAATTTGGGGTCTATCAGAAGAAGCCCACGGCCCGAGACATGAGCCCGGACGGGACGTATGGGCGGTGGCGCGCGCGTGAGCTTAGCCTTGAACTCAAGCACATCTAGGTCCTCCCTCCTTCAAACACATGGGTTACCCCTTGGGGTCCCAAACCTTTAGCCAATTTTGAGACTTATAAAGAGAACAATTCTTCATTTTTCCACCGATGTGGTAGATTTGTCTCACACCATATTTTCTTTCCTCAAACACATTACTTCGTGGATCAATATATCTTTCATTTCTCAATGGAGGGTCTATATCTATTAATGGAGTTTAGGATTAAATCGTCAACCATCTTTCTTGCTTAATATATATATTATATATATATATATATATATGTGCGCGCGCTTGATGTAAGAGAAACATCCATAACTTATACACCATAAGTTAAGTTGATCACAAGTGACATCTGAATCCAGCTTTCTTTATCAATTGATTGAAATCATTTGCTATAGGTTTTGTTGTTCAAATTTCAGTCTCATTATCATTTCACCAAATTTTCTGATTTCTCAAATACTAATAACAAAGCATTACCAATTACTACTACGAATATTCAAAACCTAATCCTCCTAGGATTGACAATATTCTTTCACTCTATCTTGTTATCACAAGTAAATATTTTGTCAAAATTTTACAAATTACAAAGTCTTAATGAAGAGATCATAATTTCCTGCTCCCTCTCTACCAAAAAGAATTGACACTTTTGTTTTTAATTCGTCCCAAAAGTAAAGACATTTTTTTATTTGGTAATATTTTAACTCTTAACTTTACCTTTTAGTCAGAATGAGATGATCTATAACTACACAAATATTTTTTATTTATTTTAGATTATAAAATTTAAAAGTCTTTTTTTATTTTTTAAAATGCGTGTCAAATGAAAATATATCACATAAATTGAAAATGAGAGAGTAGTATATATGAATTATGGCATATATAGGCCGAAAGCCGTAGAGTCTCCAGCTAAACGTCAGCTCTGTGCACATAACTTTCAACACGTAAATGTAGGGTTTTTTTTTTCTTCATATAGATAGAAGAGAAATAAATGAGGATAGGGGGCAAAAGTAATCACGTGAGAGGTGAGAGCTAGGGAGGAAAAAAAACATAAAAACATAAAATCAAAGAAAATCTAAGGACGACCCCAAAGTTAGATACGTACAGGTGGGCAAAAAAAATTGAGAATCGAAAAAACCGATTCGGTTCGGTTTTTTTCGTTTTTTTTTTTAAATCGAAGCGTATCAGGATTAAGTGATTCGGTTTGATTTTTTAATTTTGGATACGAACCGAACCGAAAAATCGAATTAAATATATATATATATATATATATATATATATTATTATTTTAGATTATTACTATCTCTTGAATCATAGCCATTGAAGCTAATCTATGAAGCTTTTATGGCTTTTATGAAAGTCGTATGCGGCATGAACTTGATTAACATATCACAGAAACATTGACATAAAATGTAGGGAGAAAAAATAGTTGTAAATTGATAAAACTTTAAATGGTCATAACTCTGCACTCGGATGTCCGTTTTACCCAATTTTTTTTATTTTGCGTATTTTTTCGAGACGGGGCCGGCCCAAACTACCGCAAGGCGGTTTGGCGCAGCCAATTTTTACAAAAACGTCCGTTTTCCCAATCAATTTGTGTTTTTCTCCAAATCGATTTCTAATTTTTCTTTTTCTTTAGCAAACATCTCACGATACACAATAGATTTCGACGTCAAAATTTCATGATAGTGTAGGTGTGAATGTCAATTTCAGTTTTGGAATTTATTTATTTTTTTAAAATAAAAATTCCTCGACCCGACTCGACCCGATCCACAAGAAAAAACCGATATAATCCAATACGTTCGGCGATATAAACCGAACATATCGGTTTTTTTAAAAAAAATTGTATTCGATTTATTTTTTTAAATAATTTTTATTCGATTCATATTTTTCGGATAACGAACCGAACCGATATACGCCCACCCTAGATACTTAGATTACATATTGGCCAAAGGAGGATTTTATGGATATTAGATGATGTGTATATCTCACAATTATAGGACCTTCTCATCCAGCTGTTTTAATGTCTCTCTGACTACTTCTGTCCTTCCTACTGTTCCCCTCTTCTGGACCCAATAGTCTTACAACAAACTACAATTAGAAACAAAATAAATGCATTTTTTGTTTAGGAAAGATCAGTTTTAAATCCATTTTACACGTTAGTTTAGTTATATGATCCATTTTTATAATAAAAAATTATGCAGGAGATCGATAAATAAAATAGAAGAATTTGTATATGGTGTGAACGGGTCATTATTGAGCTAAATCAACCAAAGATACTTTTAATATAACGTGATATTATTCGCTTTGGATCAAGTCTCATAATTTTTTTAAAAAAGCCTCACACTATTAAAAATATTTTTCACCTCATACGCAACTTTTCTTTTCAACTAGCAATATGAGATTTTGACGGTGCGTTCAACCATCTTTCCTCGAACTAAGTTTCACGTGCCTATTACCAAGGTTCATGGTCTAATATGGAGGTTCATTGTATCACATATATCATCCGAGTATTTATGGTCATCAAAGTCCATTAGGCTTATTTTTATGTATATATCTCAAAGCTACGAGCAAATGTAATAACCCGGATCGTAGACGGACAACGACACAAAGTTTGACCCCACGTAATCAGTCCGCCATCTCCATGCTTATTATGTCGAATCATTAATTCTGATACTAGTTATTGGGCTGACAGCTTAGATATACTCTTAGCATTGTGTGATATTATTTTCTTTGGGTCAAAAGTCAAAACAGCACAATTCGCACGAAATACCTCATACCATTGAAAAATGCATACACCTTATATGTAGCTCCTATTAACTCTTTTCATACACTCAACTGTCATAAGATGTCTTTCCTTTCCTTTCCTTGTTATGGCGTTACTTGTTTTCAAAGAAAATATTAATGACGTTACCATTAATGTACATAATGAACATTAGTGGGGAATGTTCAAAAACAAGATACATTAACAAGGGGAATTGAAGGACAAGAAATTACACTAATAAACTCATAAAAGAAAAAAAGAAACCACTAGAAAATTCAGAGAAATCCACTAGGTAATAGCCAATTCCTTTCAAAAGTTCAAAAATATCCATTTAGATACAAAATGTGACTTTAATGTTATGCTGATGCAATGGGCCTGAAATTCCCCTTCAATAATAATTCACTATACTACTAGTACTACTTATTTTTGTAACAACTTTCACTATAAAAGCATATAAGGTTTCTTTTTCCACAATGGTGTAAGTTGGATTTTAAGGGCAAACATGTACCAATGGCCTTGCCACTTTCCTCATTAATTCCTTTGCTACAAAAATACAATTACCTTTTTTCTCTCATAGCTACTAGCCTAGTACACCTCAAGTTACTAGCTAAACATAGTACTTTGATTTTACATCCACTAGCTTTTTATTACTTTCGATATTTCTTAAATTCAAATTTTAATAGATTATGTTTTTTTTGTTTTCTTCTCTCCTTGTTAATTTGTATTGTTTCAAAAATTTATCCAGTTACCATCCAAGTCCTGATATTTTTCCGTTTGGTTTGAAACTTTGAATTCCTTTCTTAGCTAATTTAAGCAACAACAACATAACCTATATAATAATCACACAAGTGAAATTTTGTTATTATAGAGCGTACGGAGATCTTAGTTCTATTTTGGGAGTTAGAATTCTTAGCTAATTTAACAAATCTCTTAATTTAGTCATGACATTACTGAAGGTTGTGCCGGGGTGGATAAGATGTCTACTCTCAATCAGAGATTTCGTGTTTGAACCACGGATATGAAAAAACTTCTTGTCAAAAGTACTTCCCCTTTTAATGGGCTTATGCAACGTAAAACCCGATTAGTCAAGGCTAATACGAGTACCCTATATCATGTGAAAATAATAATAAAAAATTATTCATGACATACCGGTTAATTTAAGTTTCATACTCAAAATTACTTCTTGCATGTTGAACACAAAAAAAAAAAACAAAGTCACTTTATGATGAGAAAATGGTTCAATATAACGATTTACAATTTGAACAGTAATAAATGATCCTGAAGAAAACCTTATTTTCTTAAATTCAAATCGCTTGTAAAAATAAAAATCTCATGATTGATTTGACATAAGACTTCAAAAAAAAAAATTGAAATCGTCCATAAAACTAGTTGGCTCCTAATAAGAAACAACTCAAATTTCCAACTAATATATGCTCTCTTCTAATGCAAATTAATTAAATACGTGCAGTCAGAAAAATAGATAATCTCGCTTAATCATACAATGTTAAACAGCAAGGTCAACTATTTTATGTGCATATACTCTCCAATTGTCATATCAATGCAAAAAGTTTGATTCTTCAGTAGGAATTGTTTCAATTTTATGAAATTTGAGCATTTGAGTTTCTTGATAAATCTGAAATTACGGCAAGTTTGACTTCAGTTCAGACACAATTAGACATTGATACAATGTGATGATGATGACTTATTTAACACCAAATGAAGACATGAGTGACCAGAAAATCAATCAGAAAAAGGAAAAAGGAAAAGTAAGATAAAAAAAGAGTAAATTTCAAATAAAAAAATAAAAAAAAAGAACTCAGTCAAACAAAGATTGATCTGACAGCACCAGTGATGAGAGAAAAAGAAGGCTAATTTCAAACTGAGCAAAGGCAGTGAGTGGTGGCATCTCTTAGCTGCCCAAAAATCCATTTGATGGTAACCCCACATCAAATCCTCTTTTAATTTATTTTTAAAAAAGAAATAATACTCGGATCAGCTTGTTTATATCTCAATTATTTAACTTGATACCAATTACTACATACCTACTCATGAGTCGTCGAATAACTTTAACTACCAAAACTTAAATAGATAAGAAAAATGATCGAACACTATATTTGAATTACGTTCTCCTGTAAATTTAAAGGGAAGTCTTAAATCAATGATAAACTTTATCTCAACATGACCTATCAACTATTAATATTTGTGTCAGAATAAGTTGTCTACTCATCCTATTGGGCTGCAACCCTTAGTATACGTGAAGGCAGAATATTTCGTACCATCCTCTTGGTATGCAACCCTTACTCGGACCATATGTAAATGAGAATATTTCATGCACCAGACTACTGTTTAGTTATCAAAAAAATGTTTCCAGTTTCCAAATTCTACTGACGGCAAGTTGACAATGCATTCTTCTTTCATAGCCTGTATTATACTACGTACTTATCACTATTCATATTACTGCTTGGCCGACCTACCTACATTCTCTTCCCACTAACAACATAGGCCCTTTGCCACCAAGAAATAATGCTGCAAACGTCGCATCACTGTAAATCAAGATTCTATAGAAAGGTTGAATTTTCTCCAACACAGATATAAAATATTTTATGCAGATTTTTTCTTACATGTAATGGACAACAACATGATCACATTCTAGACATAGTTGTGTAGAGAAGCTGAATACAGCATCTACTCATCTATGCAGGTATCATAAAGCAATGATTAAAGGGTAAGTTGGTAGACTTATTGGCATTCTTGATTAAATATGCTTCACAAGCATTTTGCACTTTCACAAATTAGTTAGTTATATTAATATAACACACAAATTAATCAAGCACTTATCTCACTCTTTTTAGTGGTGGAATTCTAACACGAAGATTTAAAAGAACGCAACAATGATATACCTTCTTAAGCTACTTGCACATTATAATTTTGGACGATGGGGTTTCTATTGAATCCCTTCACTTTTAGCTCCGCCACAGGCGCTTCCCTGAACATTTTGAGCAATTGAATAGCATGAGCTGCACTACTGACCAAATTTTCTTTACAAACTCAAAATCTTAATTCAGCAATCCAACTAGTAAAATTTAACTAAGCCACTTCTAAAGATGCAGCCAGCTTCCTACAAATTATTAACTGGAATGTTACTTGCTGTATCTTCTTTCTATTAGCCATAGGTCACTCAGCAGAGCTCAAGGACCTTAAGAAACAGTTTGTTCCAGAATCAATTTTTGATACATCTGAACTAGATTGAGTATATGCCACATTTTCATGCACCAATGTACGTCACTTGTAGTTTAATGAGGGATGAACGAACTGCATTAGGCAAGTCTCTTACATCTACTTATAATGAGAAATGACATGTACATACTGGAAATTTCCATAAGCAAGAATATAATCAACAATAAAACGTCATGTTGCTCTGCTACCACAATCACCATCTTCTTACCAACGATGTCAGCAACTGCAACAAAAGGATATTTTTCTTATAAATACAGAAATTAACAAGCAACCATGTTTTACACGGTTACTACATAGTTGTCATGTAAGAAACATTCACGAGGGAAAAATAGCACGAGGCTAGCTAAAATTTTGACGGGGTATATTCTCATGTACAAAATAAGAATAGAAAGAGAACGCATGTCTATGCCCACTCCTTTTCTTTTCCTTTTGTTCCCCTCTTTGGTGAACCGTGAGCATGAAGAACTCGAATATTTACTATAAGGACAAGAATAAACCTTGTCCAAGAAAACCCAAAAGTAAGCAATTAAATGATACTATCAAATTTGCATGAGCTCTTATCCAAACAAATTGATCAAACATCAACCAAGTGTTGTTCCGACAAAATTAATCAAACTTCTCTTTTTTTATGAAGAAAAATAAATCGAACTTATTATTTATACCACCAGCTTTACGATTTGTTTTGTCTTAGGGTTTAGTTCATGGGAAAATAAAAGGAATAACATCCAAGATGCATATAAAGTTTCATGGCTTAGGTCAGAGGCGGAGGTAGGCTTTACCATATGGGTTTGGCAAACTCTAATGGTTTTTGCCCAACCAAACATGTACAAAATATTAAATTCAGAACCCAATTACTAACACTTGAGGTCGTCGTCCAAGAATACAGAACCCATACAGTTCAAATTCTAATCCTTTTCTGGCTTTAGTTCAGAGGAAATTTGATAGTTCAAACAGGGTAACCATGTTAGCAAAGGAAGAAAAAGTTCATACAAACAGATATCAACCCCCCCCCAAGCTACTGATTAGACGAGAAAAACTTTACCTCAAAAAGTTCAAAAGGGCTTCCACTCTTATAAACATCATTTTTCTTCGACTTGTCCGTTGGTAAAATGCTAAACAAGAGTGTCCTCCATCCAATAAGTAATACAGCAGTACTCCCCATGGTAACTATTATGAAGTTGACTGGTGGTATATGACCCACACCGGCAGCCCTTATAGCTAAACCTACCTGCAAGCAGAGAGCAAATAAGAGTCGGCTCACAACCAGGAATCCCTGACCCCCAAGAAACGGGAGAAAATTATAGGCTGATAAGAGAGTTTTAAGCAAAAAATATGATTAAACTCATGCTCCATACTAGTGGAAGGGACTGAGACCTGTCTACCTTGCAACCTTTTTTCAAAAATTACATCACGTTTTACTAATCTATACACTATAATGTTTGCAGTTCGTCATGCTCTCTGACAAACAATCATACAAAATGCTGTCGTGTTCAAGCTTAAACATACAAATAGTTTCCCAAGACACGGAGTAGCACGCGTGATAGGTGAAAATGTCAAACAAATTACGCAATTGACAGAATTACTTCATCATTCCATGACTATAATGAAATTTGTGCACACCAAATCAAGATCCGAGGAAAGCTTGAGACTAGAACATGATAGTTATCTATCCAACTCTAATGGAAGGCCAAAGATTGCATTATAAGATGACAATAACTTGCACACAAGCATCCATGGAAATGTCAAAGCAAGTATTGCACACCAAGTCTTAATATAAAGACTACTTTAAGCAACTATTACCAGAAAAATATACCAAAGACATTAGATCAGCCACACAAGAGTGCAACAGGGGCAAGATCCCTCCATGTCGATTTGTCACTTTTACTACTCAAACCATGACTTTTGCATAGTCATTTCCGTTATTCTATTCATTCTACGTGACGCATGACAGCATCTTTTCTACCAACACCACTAAATAAATTAATATTCTTACTGTTGTCACTGCTGTTATTACATAGACTTGTGATGAATATTAGGCAGATTTTGATTAACCACATATATTTCTCCAATCAGAAAAGTTGCAAAATATGAACACCTAATTGTAAGCATTGAACTAAAATGCCTATTTTCACAAAATCACTTGACACTTCAAGAACCAAGCTGTATACTGATTATATATGGTTCAAAAGGATTTTTAGATGAGAACTAGAGGTTTTATTTCTTACATGGGCCTGTCCACTGAATCATAGGCAGAATTTGATTAACCATTTAATTTTTCCTATCGGAAACGTTTCAATATACAAACACCCAACTTGTAAAAATTGAACTAGAATACCGGTTTTCACAAAATCATTTAACATTTCAAGCACCAAGCTATAACAAACGGAGAGGACTATTTGAGGAAAACTGGAGGTTCTATTCGCAAATAACTTCAAAGACAATCAAAATTATTCTCAAATATTCCAATTATCCCATCTGCTATACACACATTATAAGTGTATCATTAGCATAAATTTTATATGGGACACCACTTCAGTTATTCTTCCTTCCTTCCCACCTAACAACCCCATATTCAGCTCAATTGTACATCTTTTTTCAGCTTTTTGTTCCGACCTTCCATTCACCATTAAAAACAAAAAAGAGGCAAAGGGTCTACTTGCGTTAAACCTCTTTGAGAGGAGAAAATCTCATCCCCCTGCTGATGCAGTAACTATAACTGATAATTTGATCGCGGAGATGCACCATTTATTCACTTCTATTGGAATCCCATGAGCTTCAACATCCTTAAAAAGCTCCAATTAATATGATCATATTATTTTCGGTGTCTAGTTTTAAGATGACTCCATTCTTTTTGTATGACTATGGTATCCAGACCAGCTTGTGACTACCTTGACTATTCCACCAGATACTTGCTACCTCCACCAACACAAGTATCGGGTAATTCTGTCCACCAAGACTTATGCAGATGAAAAAAAAATGACATAGTACTTTTTGCCTCTGCTGAATTTTAACCTGAGACTCATGGTTCTCCTTCCACTTCATTGACCATTGGGCCACACCCTTGGGTGCTCCACTCTTATATAGTCTTCTCCAAATGTCTACGCACACATTAGCTATTAGGAACGAATCTATAATCTACATTTCTTTACAAAGCCATTTGTGTATGTCTAATCAAACTACCACAACATCTTCGATCTTTTCGTAAGCAACTTTTCTATGATGTTCTACCAGCTTCCATCCTACTAATAT
Organism: Anisodus tanguticus; assembly: GCA_034509755.1. Lineage (NCBI taxonomy): Eukaryota > Viridiplantae > Streptophyta > Magnoliopsida > Solanales > Solanaceae > Anisodus > Anisodus tanguticus. The sequence goes on along the minus strand of CM067553.1, from coordinate 7,201,145 downwards.
GCTTGAAACTTTAGGCTCTTAAGCTCAAATATTATTGGGTATCAAAGATATATAAGTCATTGATATTTTTCACAAAACCTTCAGGTGGGCTAAAAAATTAAATCATCAATCGGTGCCTTAATAATGTGCAAACATTTGTGATGAAAATACATGATAAAACCGTCATGGTCTGGTGCTTTATCCCCCATCACCCTTTCATCACTTTTAACACCTCTTCCTCGATGAATTCCCTTTGCAACCAGATCATATCTTCTTTAAAGATTCTAGAAACACATTCAAACTGAACGGTCTTTAATCTTCTCCCTCTCTGTACAACTTCGAATAAATTGTAGTCTCTCTTGTTTTATGACGCCTTGATCTTCAATCGCCTCGTCATTACTCACCAATCCATCTATTTGATTATATCTCCCGTGGATATTTTGCCATTTTGTGAAAAGATCTGTTTTCTTGTCGGCATGTTTCAACCATAAACACCTACAATTTTGCTTCCATGTGATTTCTTCCAATCTAGCTATCTCTTGCAACTCCATTAGATTTCTACGTTTTTTTGAGATTTTCTTCCTCAATCAATTGCCTCATCTTCAACAATATGTCAAGAGCCATAAAGCTTTCCAGTAAAGCCATAAAGCTTTCCAGTAAAGCCACAAATCTCATAGCCATTCCACCATGCCTCAACTCTTTACACAAAATCCCTGGGTTTCAACCATCTGAAACATTGTCCCATTGATCACAGCTAAAACTTATCCCATTCTGAAGATACAAGAACCTATCTGATTAGGATACTGCTGCACTATTCCCACCTCTAAGCCAAGTATACTTAACTACCACATGACAAGGGATTTACTAACTCCGCCCACTTTATGAAATTAGAACTCTTCCATAAATCTGGTGTATCTATCACTTCCTTATCTTTCAGAAGAGAATCTAGTGACAATTACATCACATGCTAGACAGTGAAAAATTCCAACTATAGATCTTACATTGCTATTTTGCTAATATGTCCATAAACATCTAAAATTGTTCAAAGTATTAATGAATAAAAGTGAGATTAAGTAAATGGCGTAAATTCTTTCTTTGCAAATCCAATGTTTTCCCTCCCAAATAATAACATTCCTCTGCTTGTCGTTCGGTTTTGCAAATTTAACCTATTTGTTTGGCCAAAATTTCCTGACAATGTTATCCTCCCATATCTAATTATGTCTTATAATTCAGCATATATAAGCTTTCAAGTATCGGATAAGAGAACTCAGTGTATTAAGCTTTCCGCTACAATTCAAAACCTGCATGTTCCAACTAAATATTTTTATCCTTGTAGTATTCAACTTTGAAGCAGTCTACCCCTCTCTTTCCAGCTCCTCCACTGTAATTTACGTTGAACTCCAGCTTATTAGCCTCTCTTTTTTCTATGCCCCCGGGAGATCCATTCAAGCCTTCTTCCTTTCTTTAAGTATGCTACCAATCTTGATGAATAAGCCTAAAGTCTACAACCCTCAAACTTTGCTCCTATCTGCTTGCTTAATTTAAAAATATTATTACTTCGTCCCTATCCGGTAATCTTAACCGTAGGAGAAGCTAGTATTGGTTGTTAATACAACAAACGACGTATTTCTTCCGCATTTACATTTCGTATGCCGTGTTCTTGCCTCGTGATTAATTCCTCAACATGTTTTCCGTTCTTACCCTGATGATTGAGGCACCATGATTTTCTAGTGGATTCCAGCCACAACTTTAGAGGCATCTTTGGACAATGAGCTCATCCTTGTCTCGATTATCATCTCAAGAAGAATCCAATAGGCTAAACTTCGGAATAATGGGCTATATGTCTTTTTATGCACTTAAAATCTAGGGAAATTTTCACAAATAGACAAGTGGAAGTAAATTATTACATCCGGTTGGCCTTGAAACTAAATTTACACCCGGTAGCCAATTCTCTTTACCACTTTTGAAAACCAATGGCATGTGTTTCTGCCTAGCAAATGAAGACATGTCTCAGACAGTTAGACATGACATCATTCACATTAATAACACCAATTGATTTGACTCCCCTCCACCCCCCTCTTTTTCTATCTTCCCACCTTTCCATTTCTTACACATACTTCGATTAGATTTCCCCCTCCTTCCTCCCGTTATAATTTATTTCCCCACCTTTCCATTTCTTCCACATATTTGATTAGACCTTTTCTCCCCTTGTTCCTTTTCTATCTTCTGACATTCCTTTCTTCGTCAGCACCTTCTCTTTTATGGGATCACACTGGGTATGTTGTTGTTGTTAGGGCCCCTATCTTAATGGTATTGTTTTGATTAAAAAGTGTTGGTTACCGGGTGAAAATAATTTTGGTTACCAGGTGAAAATAAATCGAGTAAATACTCAAAAGTTGGGCAACGAGGTATTATTTTTCTTTACCAATTGCCACATGGTGTAAAAAATCCTAAAATCTATCTATGGAGTTTTATTTCGAACATCTCCAGATCCAACATCTTATGCCCATTACGATTTTGTACAGCCCAGCTGTGAGTAGTCCTGTCATTTACATATTCTCGATAAATAACCTTCTTGAGCCATCTTTGTTGATCTCCTTAATAGCCTTGCCTTGTTTTGACGAGCCTATACAAAAGCTTGGTCGGTCTTCCCTTATGATAGGAACATTTACAGCATGTGGCTATTGCCAAAGATATATAGCACTCTGTGGCCCAACTTTTGAATATTTAACCGGTTTAGCTCAATTTGTCGATTTTAACAAATTAATTTCATCCTCCAGCCAACACTTTTTTATCAACACAAACCCATTAGAACAAGGGCTGTGGACCACACCAAATATTCTTAAAAGCTGAAAATTCACATGGGAAACCTCATATCCATGTGACACCCATCAAACCCCATGCCACCACTTTGATTTCTCAGATATCAAAAAAATTAATAGTCACCTATCGACTTGAAGACAATATCAGAGGACAGGTTCACGGGAACATCCAAGTCTTATCCATAAATTTTACGATCTCTGCATCTCGTTGAAGAAAATTTATTATGCAGAGACCACTAATGTAGTAGCAGTTTGTACTTACCCCAAACCAATCCCCATTAAATCATCCCCCCTTCAACTCTAGATGGGAAAACAAACAAAAATGTAATCCAGATAAATCAGTAACTTTACATTGTCATCCATCTTCCATTTTGGTATTACCCATCTCACTTTATAATAGAAAAGATCATCTTCCTTTCCTACGACGAACTCACCAACCAAGGTTGTATGTATGAAGTCCTTTTTGGTTATGAGAAACCTTTCTTTTGCAATGAATGTCACTTTGTTTTCCTTTTTCAATGAATGAGAAGTTTAAAGTTAAATTGTTACCAAATATCGAAAGGTGTCATTCTTTTTGGAACAAGCTAAACAAAGAAAGAATACCACGTAAAATGGAACAGAGAGGAGTAATAGCTTCTAAGCACACCGAACTGGTTTTAACCTATGATGGAGTTCAACATATTCAGGCTTACTCCTGGTCACATGCAGTCAAGAACAAACCAAGTCACTCAGCAGTAGTTATACTAAAAGCCTCATTCCACTCTGGAATGTTCTCAATTACTAGCTTTTTTGTTCTCCTGTTAAGGGCACAGAATGTTTGACATAAGGATTACAACTTCATTCTAATTACACCTTACTCACCATTTATAGTCCAATTTGGAAGAACCATGTCAGCTCACTTCAGACAACTTTAAGAGTAGGGTCACACTGAAAGAGGTTTTACACTTCTCAATTTCAATTTTTTCACCGTAACAAGGACTACGCGCTTTGCATTATGTGCAACAATTCACATCACTGCGAGTTTTGTTAGGAAGACGTGTACATCTTATTGGGAGTGTCAATACTAAAAATTAGGGGTGGGCGTATATCGGTTTGGTTCGGTTTTGTATCAAAAAAGTATGAACCGAATAAAACTCGGTTTTTATTTTTAAAAATCGAATCAAACTTAAAAAAAAAAAAAAAAACGAACGTATCGGTTTATATCGATTTTTTCAATTCAAGTGTATCATAATCAGCAAATAAAAAGTCCAAAAAATTAATTTAAAGTCCAAAAACATAAAGCCTGCATCACATATATTCTTAAAACATGTAAAAAACTCCAAATTAAAGTTTACATCCCCTCAAAATAAAAGTCCAAAATATAAAGTTCACATCATAAATTAAAAGTTCAAAACATGATTAATTACAAAATATAAAGTTCATAATCAAAGCTTTCAATTTTCATTTATATATGTTATGATTAATTACAAATTTGCCACCGGTTTTCGGTTCGGTTCATCACCAATTCTAAAGAATTGAACCGAATTATTTAACATTAATACATTCGGTTTTTTATTCGGGTTTTTTTAATTTATTTAACCGAATTCAAACCGAACCGAACCGCCGATTTGGTTCTGTTTTTTGGTTCACCAGATTTTATGCCCACCCCTACTAAAAATCTAATTGTTAAGATAATTCCTTCCTCCTGAATGAGCTTGTTTCTATCTTTCTGAAATGATAGAAAATCCTAAGTTCTAGAAATTCTACTCCATATATCCTTCTAGCATTGACCCAAGCATGTTCCAAGCTTTAATATCTAGCTCTATGGTTGTTAACTAAAACCACAGCTTACCACTAGTCCTAGTTAAAATGGCGAACAGAAGATTCCACCTAGCTTTAAAATTTTCATGTTAGAGAAGCTGACTATCTAGATTTGTAAATAGGAAGCTCAGATAGTAAAAAGTTCAATCACGTAAGTGACAGATTTCTTTGCTATCCACCATATAACGATACAAGTACACAAGAATATCCACAAATTACAGTATCAAATCAGCTAGTATGTAAAAAGGACTTACTGGAATGCTTAATGACCATGATTTGGTAGCAGCAATGAAAGCCTTAAACAGACCATTCTTTCCTCTACCATCCTCCCCAAATCCTCCAAGGAAATATGCACTCAAAAACCAACCTAACGAACCCACAATCATCATAAAAATTCAATCTTTATGTTCAAGATTACATAGAAAAACTTGGAAACAGAAGAATAACATAACAATTCCCCTACCAGCAATAAAAGGATCAGCAGTTGGTAACGTGTCAGGGTCAAAAACAGAGAAGCCTCTGAACCTTCCAATTGCCGAGAATAACAACAGCACCGCAACATCTCCACCAGCTAACAACACCACCCAGCTGGAAATTCACACATTCAAAAGAAAAGAAAGAAAGAAAATCCCCATGAATAACACAATCATTACACACAACAACAACAACAACAATAGTTACCCTCAGTCCTCCATATCCACCCCACTACATTTTTCGACCCGTTTCATTCCAATCTCAATAACACACTATGGGGTTGTTTGGCCTAGTATTATTCAATCCTTTATTTGGTAGTGTTTTCAGAGTATGTATAACTAACACCCTATCCCTTATTATTCTTATACATAGTAAACCATAACATTAACAATATCAGCCAATACTAGGCTTATTCTAATACACTCTATTCATTTAATTCAACAAACCAAATAGCATATAAAAAATAATACTAACTATTCAGTACTCCTTAGCCTTTATTTTTTTTATTATTCAAAAAAAATATCCGCAAATTACCTATTTTCGCCTAAGAGATGTTATTTTGAGCCGAACCCTGGCAAACGACCCCATATCAGATAAATGTCAAAAAGGACTTACCCCCATTTGTTGAGTTTATCACTAAAGGAATTCGAATCGGGTTTCTCAAACTGGATAACACCTTCAAGAGGAACAAATAAAGGATAGACTCGTATGGGCTGGGCTAAAAGAGGATGACCCGCTATCTGAACTTTGACGAGGACCACCAGATTCAGCGTTAGCAAGAGTGAGGGGTTTTAATGGGCCGTGAATTGGGTTTAGTTTAGTGGGCCGGCGATGATGACAGAAAAGGGAAGGGATTGGATGAGTGAATTTGAGGGAAGAACGATGAGTTGCAGATGGTAGAAGGTTCATTCTTGTTCTTCCCACAACTTCCATTTCGTGGCTATTCTTTGATAAGCTTTACGTTTTTCGATTTTCTTTGGTTTGTAAAATAAAATAGTGGAACATTGTCAAACCTGTGTTTGCCAGAAATAATTTAATTGGTTGGAGAGAAAACCTAAGAATTAACCCAACCAAAAAAAAAATGTCAAGTTTACAACTAGAGTTTATGTGGTAGTACCGTAGTAGTAGTTGTTGGGAAGGTCTTTTGTTGTGCAAACCTTCCACCTCTAATAATTTTTTTCTTCAAATTTATATTATATTATGCTTATTATTTTACTTTAAAATAAATTCTTTTTATATTTTAAAATAATTTAATTCTAAAATTAATTTTTAACTTTAATAATAAATTTATATAGCTACACAAATATTATGACAGGCTAAATTATAAATTTCAAAATCCTTATTCTTTTCTAAAATAGATGTCGAATCAAATCCTATTGGACTAACTTTTTGTTAGCAAATATCAGGGGTGGCTAGTAGGACGGGACGGGATTTGGAGGGGTTGGGATCAGGTCTTGGCGGGACAAGCGCGCCGGGATAGGGGGGACGAGAAGAGGTCCAGTCCCGTCCCACATCCCGTCGGAATAGGGGACGGGTCGGGTAGGGGGATTTGGGGGGATTTTAAATTTTTTTAGACACTTAATTTAAAAAAAATATATTTAAACATTTAAATAATTTAATAAGATAGTGAATAAAAACATCACAGTGTTGTTTTTGTGCCTCTTATATTATTTAATAGAAATATGATTTTTTTTGTAATATAATTTCAAAATTGCAACTTTGTTTCGTAGTTCAAAAGTTGCAAATCATATAGTAAATTGACATTGAAAAATTACATATTCAATCATACTCTTTCTAATTTTCTCTCAATCTCTTGAGGATCTTCTGTTGGAATTAGAAATTGTTGGTCAAATTGTTCGACGTCGTTTCCTGCTCCCTCGAATAAGATTTCGTTATAGTTGTAGTCGTCTTCTTCGTTGATCTCTGGTTCACCGCACCTTCTACGCTCCGCTCTAATCCAATTTCTGAATAAAACTGCAATCTCCAAGTTGTCTCCTGTCAATGAGTGTATGTGCTCTCCTATTTGAAACCTTCCAGCAGAAAAAGCGATTTCAAAGGTTATTGATGACGCTTGAATATTCAACACATCTCAGGCCATCTTTGATAGTGTCGGAAATGTCTTCTCATTCTCCCTTCAGTATTTCAGCAAGTCTTCACGTCCATCTTCATTGACAATTGATTTGTACGGTACAACACCCTGCAAAACATAAACATCAAACTCGTTAATTTGTGAATAACTTGAACCACTATACATTCTATTTCTAAGGCCTTGAATACTATAAGCAGAAACACCGTGTCTTTTATTAGGTTGCAGTGAGGTAGAAGAAGATGGTACAGAAGCCGGTTGATTATTTGCACTTTGCTCTTGGTAATATATATATATATATATATATATATATATATTTGCATTCAGTGTGTATGTTAGACATAACTTCTTCTTTAGTTAGTTCGTAAGTTGGTTTTTCAGTTGGATATGTTGGAAGAATTTCTAAGCTTTCATAAATCGTTTCAACAAGTGTTTTACAACCGTCTACTTTAATAGTATGATTTAATACAACACCAATAAAATAAATAGTGAGAATAGGAAAAAAGTATTTTTAAAATTTTATAAACATTTTTGTAACAGCTGGCGCGTAAGTTGATTTTTGCATATATTCATTAAGTAACAAAAATATTAGAACTATATAAAAAACATAAATGAAATAGTAGGATAATAAATTCCATAAAATTCCTTAGTCGGTAGAAAAAAAATCTCTAAAAATACAATAAGTTCCAAAATTTTATCTCAATCATCATCTACAAGCATATCCGTTGGATTTTGATTATGGGCGTTAAATAATAAAGTTATATGTCTTTTATACTCGTAAGCAACAAGTAATTGTTCATACAAAGAATTTCACCTAGTCGCAACTTCTTCTGAAATTTTTCTATAGGGTAATCCACAATCATGACAAGTTTTTATACTCTTTGCGTCTTTATATTTTATTACCTTTAAAATAAACTTTATAGCAAATTGTACTTTATGAAGGATGTCTTTAAAAAGTTTTAGGTCATCATTTACAACTAAGTTATAAATATAACATGCACATCTAATATGAAAAATATTGGGAAAAGATAAAGTAAATTGAGTTTTTAAAAGGTTCACAACATAATCATTAAAAGCATCATTATCTAATGTAATAGTCATAATTTTATAAGTAATTTCATAATATTCACAAATTTCATGAATATTTCTTGAAATAAAACTCCAGTGTGGCTATCATCAATATATCTATATGCTAATATACATTTTTGCATAGATCAATTCTGATCTATCCAATGACATATAACAGTTAAATAATCATTACCGTTAGTACTACGGCCTATGTCAGAAGTGATAGCTACTTTGCCATTAAAATGACACAATGCATAACTTAAATATTGTTGATATTCATACGCAAATTTAAAAACATCTCTTGTAACAATTGATCTAGAAAAATCGTTAAAAGCATGATTATATGTTTCTCGAAGGTAATGAATAAAACAAAGAGAGGAAGGAAATAAAAAAGTCAAACTCTCCACAATAACTAATTTTGCTATATTTTCTATATCTATGTGTTTATCATATTTAGGACCTATAACTCCCCCGTCGTCGGGTTAATTCGGTCATGTACACTTGGTCAGGGACACTATGTGAACCTTGTCCCGACTCAAAAGGCATTTGCACACTCGATTTTTCAGCCAAGTATTGGTTATACATTGCTTTGTGAGAGTTTTCTACATGTCTCATTAAACCTCCCGTCCCACCTTGACCTTTTTCAGTTTCAAATTTATAAATTTCGCGACAAATTTTACAAATAGCTAGTTGATTAGGAATGTCCCTATCAAAAAAAGTCCATGCATGTGATTTTAATTTTTATTGTCTTTGTCCTCGACTCATACTAGGGGGAACAAGAGTCATTCTAGTTCTAGTTTCAGCCTGAGACTCAGTCTGAGCATGAGGTGGAGGTGCACTAGTGGGTGTATTATCTAAATTATCTTCTAATTCATTTTCTAAATTAGAGTCTGATTCAGATGCAGAATATAACTCATGATCTAATGGTATATTAATATTAACATTAAAAAATTTAATTTCATCTACACGAGTGAAATCATCGTAATTAGGATTACTAGAAAATGCACCCTTACCCATGTTATCCATAGTACCTCTATCATGAAAACGTCCACTTCGTTCCATTATAATTATGCAAATAAATAATTAAAGTTAATGAAATTAAGTACGATAATTAAAATTAAGCAACAATAATAATTTAAAGAAGGAACGAAGGTATCAAACGCCGACGTAACGTCGACGTGTAATCGATGTTGAAAATTGAAACTTTGCTCGATGATCCTCAAGCTAGTTGTCAACTTTACTCACAATTTTTAAACTTTGATAGAAATTAGCAAATAAAATATAATATTTAGTGTGCAATGTAGACTTGTAGAGAGAGAGAGATTAGAGAGATGGTAGGAAGATTTGTGAGAAAAATGAGGTATTTATAGTTGAAAATAGAGTTAAAATGTAAATATACTAACTTAGAGGTTAAAATAAATATTAAGAGGGTAGGGGGATTTATGGTGTGTGTGTGTGTGTTTGCGGGGGGGGGGGGGTGGCGGGATCGAGACGGGAGGGACGAGTCCTAGTCCCGTCCCGAGTTCGAACCCTGCTACCGCTTTTTTTTTAAAGGGGGGGTCGGGGCGGACATCGAAACGGGACGGGGCGGGATCGGACCGACCCGGCCCGTTGGACACCCTTAGCAAATACTAAGTATTTTAGTTTGAAAGGAATTTAGGAAGTCAATTCTCACTTGTTTAGCAGAGCTGCACATTTACCTTTTCTTTAAATGTAATTTCCTTCATTGGAGGACTATTTGGCCTTTGTGGTTTGCTTGGAATATAGAAGGAAAGGGTGGAGAATAAATAAACTAAGATAGTCAATTGACAAGTATAAGGGTGTAAGAAGGATACTTTCCTCTTTACGTATTTTTCACTTTTTATTCTTCCCTTAGTTCCTGGATAGAGATTAAAACAATGCCGGAGTACAGCTGGTCCAATACAGTATATTACAAAAATAAAACATATTACAGAAACAAGTATATAAATTTTATGCTGCTCCTTCACTTGTATGAACAAAGAGGAAACAACGAGAAGGAACTTTTTCCATGTTCCTTCTCCTTGAGTGACTCTACGTTGCAATTTACATTGACGTTTCAGTATTATAAAACAAAAAAAAAATCATAAAAACTTACTGGTAAAACAAGGTAAAAGGTCCAAATATACGTTAAACTATGTGAAATGATCATTTATGCATTTCTTCAATTAAAATCAGTTACTAGCCGTTTAATTAAGCCACATGTTCAGGTGTTAATCATCTTCCGTAACTATTAACATGTAGAGAAGTTATATCTGCACAACTTTGGGAGATCATTTTATGTGAGATTATATTTACCGGAGTATTTTGTTCAACTTGGAAAATGTATAAATACAAGCAACCAGATTAATAAGTTACTATTAAACCAATATACAGCCCAATTAGTAAAAGAATTGAAGCACTCAAAATATTTTATAACACAATCACTTCGCGTCCCAAACAAGTTGGTGTGCTTTATACTGTATAGTTTCTAAACAGCTGCACATCCTGTTCTTTGAATACCCAATTCACAGAAGTCATCATTTGAATACCAAAGAACCAAAAAAAATAGAGAAATTTTCCATCATACTCATACCGGTAAGGTAGTTCAGGAAGTTAGCCAATTCCAGTATATAGATTTGTAGGTTATTGACAATAGCCGGACAGTAAGCTGAAAGAAAATCTGGACAGCATTAATTCAGACAATATTTTTATGGCAATGAAGCACACACGTACTCTTTGTCGAGTAGATCTCAGCTGAAATACACAGCTTTTTTTTAAACAAGGTAAGCTGAAATATACAGCTTTTTATCGCCGAGGAAATTAAAGTATTGTTGCCTTCAACACTCATTTTAACTAATCAAGTATGTCATTCACACTACTGGAAAGATCCAATAAAGACTGCCAGACATTCACCTGCCATGAGCTTCAAATCCTCTTTTTTACCTAATTTACAGTAAATATTTTCAACTGAGGCATAAATAAGCAAATGAAACAGGTTGCGTAAGTTGATGTTGTATCTGCACCTCAAACACTCTTAAACCCCTGAACCCCAAAAAAAAATCCAGGAATATGGCAACAAGACAATCAGCTAAGTTGGGTCATCCAAAAGAACAGCATGACAACAGTAAGAAAAAAGCTCAGTCCTGAGCTTCAAAATGTCCGACACGCTTGCATTATAAAACTTTTCCTAAGCTAAACAAATTTAAATCCATGCCCGTAACAATTTTTGACACCACTAAATAAAGAAACAAGGCATGAATAAAGGGAACCCAAAGAGAAGGTGGCAAAAGAAAGGCCTAGCCAGATGCAAGGTAGGGCCATGATAGTTTTGTCATCGTCAGCAAGGCAAGAAATATTAGAATAAACTAAAGTGCACCAAGATATACATGTACAAAACAACAAGACTTCACAACTATGATCAAACAACAAATCCCATAATAATTAAAGCAACCGCACTTAGAATGATAACAGAGGCAACACACAGGAAATATTAACTTTGAAAAATTATATTACAGCTGTCTGAATCTCGGCAAATGAGTTTAAAAAAAGAAAAAAGCACATCACACACAACAATCATAAATAAAAGACAGAAGACAGCCTCAATTGATCAGTATGAGAATTTCTAACTTGTCATCATATCCACATTCAGTCACAAAGCAATCGGTTAGAATGACCAGCGTTAACAAGGCTTAAGTCGCTCCGCATTACCTCTTCACTCTGTTTGGTAGCAGCAGCAAATGAAGCTTCCAGCAGAATAAAAGAATTGATATCTACATTTCCCATCTAATTTGTATACGCACCTAATCAGACACCCCTTGAGCATCTCTAACACTAACTTGACCAGGTTTTTCATTTATCCCAGTACCCAAAATTCCTCCGTATCCATTAGTAGCCATGTTCATCACTCTGACGCCACCATTCATGTAAGCGGGATAAATAGCTCCTGTATTGCCATAAGGAAGTGGACTTACCCTTAATCCAGCCATTGCAGGGTTATTCCAAGGGCCCCTAGGCATCAAAGAAGTGATACCGTAACCAATTCCCGGGTATGCTGCTCCAACAGGATAACTACCTCCGAAAGTTCCCACTCCATAAGGATACTCCGCCACACTCCCATAACCTGAAACGGGCCCACAACAATATACATATCTAGGACTGTAAGATGGATACATTCCCTGCTGATAAGTGTTGTTATAGTTAGAAGCTTCTCCATTACCTATTCTGGAATGATAATCATTACCACTATTGTTATTTCCGTCTCTTGGTATAGCCCTCTTGACCTCCACAAGTTTGCCACTTAGTTCATGAAAATTCTTCTGCATAACCTCCTCAACTGCATCCTCCGAATCAAAGGTAATAAAACCAAATCCCCTTGGCCTATGAGTAACATTGTCATGCATCACAACTACATCTGTAATCCTACCAAATCTTTCAAAGTAAATCTTGAAATCTTCCTGAGTTAGGTTAGCTGACAAACCCCCTACAAAAATCTTCTTGGTCCTAAACTGATCATTGCTTCTACCATTACTTCTACTATTCCTATTCAAACCTCTATTATTCTGTTGTTGGTTTTGGTGTTGCTCACTCCTGGGTATTGCTTTTTTCACCTCTACCTATAAAAAAAGACGTGACAAGATATACCACAAATCAAATAAACAGCAGAGACTTCACCTTTTGAATAACAGAATACACATAAACGTATCATAAAAAAAAGGAAAAGGGTCATATTTGCCCCTCTACTATTGAAAAGGGTTTAATATTGCTCTCGTTAATACTATCAGTCCCTATATGCCCTTAATGTTATACAATCGATCCATATATGCCCTTAATGTTATACTATTGGTCCATATATGCCCTTAATGTTATACTATCGGTCCGTTAACCTCATCCATTTTAGTCAAAATAGCATGTTAACTCACCACAACAACCATTCTTCTTCCACCATACCCAAAATCACCACTATATAATTCTTTATGTTTTTATCTCAACATGGTATATCCATAATATTTTTTTTAAAATACGCACAAATTTTTTCAGAAAAAACCAATTCAAGAAGCAACAAAAAATGGGTCCTAGTAAAACAAGAATTTCATGAGAAACAAAATAAAGAAAGAGGGTTTGAAGACATACCATTCTTCCAAGAATTTCATGGGTATCTTGGAGGGCTTTATCAACTGCAGATGGGTTAGACAAGGAAACAAACGCGAAGCCTCTAGGTCTACCAGTTTCCCGGTCCTTAGCAATAACAGAGCTAACCACAGTTCCATACTTGGAAAAATGTTCTTTAAGCATATGCTCACTCGTATCCCTTGGAATTCCACCACAAAAAAGCTTGCTTTTGTCCAAATCTTCCATACCCAGATGCAATGTAGTAACAAACACCCAAAAAAATCAATCTTTTGGTCTTGTAAAAAACAAGAAACCCTAGCTCAAAAAAGGGACCTACTAGGCTAGAGGGTTTTGGGGGAAAGTTGGAATTTGGAATTTGTAGTTGGATTTGTTAATTTGTGACTTGTGAGGGATTAGTACTAGGGTTTTGTTGTACTCCCTCCTCCCCTCACTTAACTTTTATTGTTTACTTATAAATCAAGAAATAATTAATTTTATTTTTTTAAATTTACTGTTAAATGATCAAATTTTAATATTTATTTATTTAAAAATATTTTTATTAAATTATTTATTTTTATCTAAAATTTAATATTTTTTAAAAAAATATATAAATAGATAAGCGAACACTCTTTTTTATTCTAATTAGTTGTGTCAAATAGGTCACAAACACTGGCACTAAAACCCTTTATTCTCGCTTGTCCGCTCGCTCCCTTAGAAGGGGGAGCGTTAGACATCTATTTTCTTGTCTAATTAAACTGTCTTTGAAAAATAAAAATAAAAAACGAAAAAGTAGGAAAATTAAAAGTAGACCTTTCACCTTGTTGTTCATTTGTGCCCCGGCGGATAACTAGTAACTCTGTTGGTTGACTATCTAAATTTTTACTTTATTGGTGAGTATTTGAATTCTTACATTATAATTTCTTCTTCATTTTTACTTCCTCTATCCCTATATAATAAATAAAATAAAGTGAACCTTTGAACATAAGAATAGTGAAATTTAATGTCCGTTAGTCATGACAATTATTTATTTATTTTAAAAAAAAATCACTTTATTTGAAAATCAGCATTTAGTTATGAAAATTTCAAATACAATTTGAAGTATGTATTTGGAATTTAGAGAACAATTAAAATCTTATTTTTTTCACTTTCTATGTATTCAAACAACCAAATATTTTTTGTAAAAAAAACTATAATCAAACACAACTCCAACCTCACAAATTTAAAATAAAGTGAAAAATATCTAGTTTTTTATGACCAACACGTCTTAAAGTGATCTCTTGATTTTGGGAGTAACGAATTAATTAAATTTAAAGATAGATCACAGTAGGTTGTCTACCAAGCGAACAAGTAGGGATCACACTCCCTATAGACAATTGTAAAGACGATATAAACAAATAAGATTAGAGGCTTAGTAGTTGTTTCACTTGAGTACTTGTCATGAACCTTTTATTGTGATTGGAAACTTTTAGGGAAAACAACGCAAATTTCTACACTACCCATTTCGGCTGAAATATTTTACCCGCGTGCCCCTATTTTGTTGCCTTGAAGCAACTGCACGTGCCCACTCCCATTGTTGCCCATTCAATGTTTCTTTCTTTCCTTCCTTTTTCCCCTCTTTTTCTACTTTTGTCCTTTTTCTTCTTTTTTAAAAATATAAAAATAAATATATTAGATAACTATTTTAAATGAAAAAAATATAGTAAATTAAATAATTAAGCTACAAAAAGAAGCAATTAAAAAAACCGTTACTAGCTTATTTTTAAAAATATATATTTAAAATATCACACTATTTTTATAGAAAATTTTATAAATTTTAATTTGCTAAAATAATATAAAATTAAAATATTAACATTAATCTTAAACTCTATTTGTTCTATTTTTATATCTTTTAAATTTTTTTCTTTTGAAAAAAAAATAAAACTTGTATTTAATATTGACTTTATCTTTTGTAATTTTTTTTTGTAAAAATTAACTTGATATACCATGTATGTATTGTATAGAATAAAATAGTATTTTTCTTGAAATAATGGATCATTCCTTTAGATACCATGTCAGTATATAATATATAATATATATAGTCTTAGTATATTTTTATATCATTATGGTATCATGGAGGACTGTTGAAAAATGTTTGAAGGACTACAACAGTCCTGCATGATACCATCTCGATATATTCTTATACCATGATGATATCATGGAGGACTGTTGAATAGTGTTTTATTGAAGGACTATAGCAATCCAGCATGATATCATCTCAGTATATTTTTATACCACGATGGTATCATGGAGGACTGAGGACTTTTAATCAAGGACTTCAGCAGTCCTTCTCATACCATCATGGTATATACCATCTTAGTATATTTTTATATCATGATGGTATCATTGAGAACTATTGAAGAGTGTTTCATTGAAGGATTACAACAATCCTGCATGATATCATCTCATTATATTGTAATATCATGACAGTATCACGGAGGACTAGGGATTGTTTCATTCAAAAACTCCAGCAGTCCTTCATGATACCATCATGGTATACATCATGCGCGCCATTCATTCATGATACCCTGTTAGTATGTGATATATACCATGTGAATATCATAGAGGATTGAGGTGTGTTTTTATTGAAATAACGAACCAATCATATATAATACCCTCTGAGTATATGACATACCATGTGGGTATCATAAAGGACTGATTAGCATTTTTTTAAGGAATGAATCAATCTCATACGATACCATGTCAGTATATGATATATACCATGTGGGCATCATAGATGATAGAGTTGTATTTTTATTGAAGGGATGAATCAGTCATCTATGAACTTTGTCTGTATATAATATATATCGTGTTGGTATCATAGAAGACTGAGTACTTTTTTTGAAGGAATGAACCATGAGTCATGTTTGACGATACCCTTTCAGTATATGATATATATCATGTGGGTATCATAATATACTGTAACAACATACTTCAATTGCTACTAATTTGATATACTATATGCGAGAATAACTTGTTTTTTTAGATATAAAAAAATAAAATAAATAGAAGACATAATATATCAGTTATCATTTTAATTGAAAAGGATAAAGGAGCAAAAAGGTTTGTTGAATTGAATTATGAAAAAAAATGAAAAAATGAATTTAGAAAAGGAAAAAAATAAATTTAAATCACCTGGAATTAAAAAGGATAAATAAATAAAAATAGCAAAATGGTGAATGAAATTAGATTATGCTAAAATAAGTTGTTTTGAGATTTTTAAAAATATGCACTATATCAGTTATATTTTTTATTTATATAAAAAATAAGTCAAATGTGTGTAGAATTAGATTATGAAAAAATAGGAAATAAATAAAAAACTAAAAAAATGAAATTAGAAAAGGAGAAAAAGAAAATTTTGATTTTCTATAAATTTAGATTTTAATAAATAAGCTAGTGAGTTTGTGTTTTTCTTAATTACTTCTTGTTATAATTTAATTTTTTAAATGTTTTTATTAGTCTAAAAATAATTAGTTAGTATATTTTATTTTTATTTTTAAAAAGTAAAACAAAAAAGAAAGGACAACGTTAGGAAAATAGTTAAAGTAACAAAAAAAGAAAAAGACAAAAAGCAACAAAGCAAAGTGTAAAGAATGTATATCGGGTCTAATTCAATCCCAAAATCTAGTTTGTATGATGAGGGTTGTCCAATTTCATATAAGGAGTCCATGTTCTCATTCTATTACTGATGTGGAACTCTTAACACTCCCCGCACGCCCAGACCCCGTTAACTGGAGCTTGGATGACATAATTTGGAGACCCAATATCAATGAACATATAATTGGAATGGGTATGGCTCTGATACCATATAAAGAATTGTATTAATCTCCCTTAGAGATTCTTTCTTATTAATACAAATATATATAGTGTGTATAATGTGGAATCCTAATACAATAGGGATTCTATTTCTACCATAACTTATACATCACTAATAATTACAAAGAGATATGGTGAATATTTAAATAATATTCACTAACGTTGGCAGCCCTTCTCCTCCTTGTTCCGGCGCCAAACCGGATGTATACCACCGGTATTCCGTTGATATACAGTGAGTAAGACCTACACGACCCGTATACCACCGATATACCACTAATATACAACCTTCTCACCTTCAATATTTCTTCAATAGGCCGTATACAGCCTCCCGAATCTGATATACACTTCGTATACGACTGAATCTGCGCCTGTATACACCCTTCCTAAGCCGATATACACCTCATATACAACCAATTCTGCCTTACATACACCTCGGCTACGCCCCGAACCCCTAAAGTTTTTCTTTTCCAGTAGAACTCATGGCGGAAAATAATCATGATGGTTTTTTCTAGCAGTAGCAGAAGCAAACATGGGGCCTGGGCCTCCAACAGCTACCCAACGCCTGCGACCTAACTGAAAAATTGGCTTCGTCAGCGGCCCAACATCATAGGAGCACTACCGACGGGTCACGACTATCAGACCCAATTGCCTGCAGCCCAGCAATCTGGGAGCACCACCAACATGCCACAACCATCTGGCCCAATATTCTGGAGCACATCAATCCGCTCCAGGCCTTCCCCACATCAATTTGGGCCAGGTTTTCGGCACATTGACTCGTCAGCAGCCCGATAATGAGTGGTATATGGATACGGACGCCACATCTCATCTCACCAACAATTCTTGTAATCTTCCTCAATTGCAAAATTTAAATACTCCACAATCTATTATGATCGAAAATGGTCATCGCATTCCAATTTAAGGGTTTGACCACACACTTACCCCACCACCGCATCCGCACTTCTCCCTTAAAAATGTCCTATATGCCCTGAACATTATCAAGAACCTAATCTCTGTTAGAAAATTTGCCACCGATGATTTCATATCAATTAATTTTGACCCGTTTGGATTTTTTGTAACGGACATCCGTACCGGGAAACTCATTATACGGTGCAATAGTGAGGGGGACCTCTATCATTTCCTCTTCACATTCGCTGCCATTATCAAACCTTCCACATCTCTAACTGCCCTCGTCAACCCTCCCACCGCTTTCGCAACAATATCTCCATCAATGTGGCATAGTAGACTTGGTCATCCGGGTGCTCATGTTTTCTATTCCCTAAGAAACCGAAATTTAATCAAATGTCATAAAGAGAACCTTTCTCATAGTTGCTCCTCTTGTCATCTAGGGAAACATGTTAGACTACCATTTACGCCTTATCTAAGTATTACGTCCTCTTCCTTTGATATTATTCATGCAGATTTATGGACTTCTCCTATAACTAGCAATCTAGGCCACAAATATTATTTGGTGTTTTTGAATGATTTCTCTCACTTCTTTTGGGTCTATCCGCTTAAACTCAAATCTCAAATGTTCTCCAAATTCATTGAATTTCGTACATTAGTTAAGACACAATTTGAAAAATACATCAAAACGTTTCAATGTGATAATAGTCACGAGTTCAATAATTCCCCTTTTCATAAATTATGTGCGACTAATGGCACGATATTTCGTTTCTCGTGCCCTCATACCTCCACTCAAAATGGTAAAGCCGAACGAATTCTTCGTACCATTAATAATATGATTCGTACCCTTCTTTTTTATGTGTCTCTCCCCCAACCTTTTGGGTATATGCATTAAAAAGGTGGAACATATTCTTAACATCTTACCTACCCGTGCGATTCAAAATAGGACACCCATCGAAATTTTCTACCGATGGATCCCTACCTATGATCACCTTAAAAATTTTGGTTGTATGTGTTATCCAAATCTGACATCCGCGGCCCCCCACAAATTAGCACATTGGTCCACTCCGTGCGCATTCCTAGATTTCCTGTCAAACCATAGGGGCTAATTATGCTATGAACTATCCACCGATAAAATCATAACCTCACACCACGTCACCTTTATTGAGTACGTTTTCCCTTTGACAACATTAAAAAATTATGAGTCACTGATTACATATTCCTTGATGATTCTGACACATCATTGCTTGTCCACCATGAACTTCGTCGTGTTGCCACTGCTCTGGCAGCAGCCGACGCACCCACTGCCACCACAACTCAGTCACATCTAGGTCAGGTCACTACCACCACCGACAGTCTGTCGGACAATCCAGTCAGTCCTGTCAATGTCTCTGTCACCACACCCACTACGTCGGACGACCATTGGCTCTGACCCACCCACCGACACAACCAACTGACACCATTTGCATCACCATCACCTGCCACCGCCACTCCAGTCACCCAACCCAACATCGCAACAGTACCTAACCCCGAAACCAGTCCTTATACTAGCAACCCACCCAGACCCCCGTAACTGTAACCCGTTATTGTACTGGTAACCAAACCCAGACACCACTATCGCCACCCCGACACACCTTTCCCCACTCATCGCCGACATCGACTCACCCCCAATCACCTGATCTAACCAGATCACAAACCACACCCCACTCTTCACGGTCACCCGAACCCATCCTCCATACCCCGCACTCCATCAACCCAACCCAGCGACCATCAGCCACCGTCACTGCCCCAAATAACCCGGACCAGTCACCTCACCAAAATACCCATCATGTCCCTATCTCCACACACCAGATGGAAACACGTGCCCAACACAGGATTTTCAAACCCAAAATCCAGTTTAACTTATCCACACAGACCATTTTCTGAATTCTCAAAAATCCAAAATTAGTCATACTAGACCCAAATTGAAATGCGACCATGTGTGAGAAATTTAATGCTTTAACGAAATAACACACTTGGGATTTGGTTCCTAGACCGGATGGGGTGAATGTGATTCGATACATGTTGTTTTTTCGTCACAAATATAGAGACAATGGTGATCTAGAAAGATATAAGGCGAGACTTATGGCTAATGGCACTAATCAAGAGGAGGGTATTGATTGTGGTGAGACGTTCAGTCCGGTTGTTAAACCGGGTACCATTCGCACAGTTCTGAGTATTGATATGGGTAAGCATTGGCCTATTCATCAACTTGATGTGAAAAATGTATTTCTACATGGGGATTTGAAAGAAACTGTTTACATGCACCAGCCGCTTGGTTTTGTCCATCCAGCAACCCCCCAGTATGTATGTCGTCTTTGTAAGTCACTTTATGGTTTGAAACAGGCCCCTAGAGGGTGTTATGATCACTTTGCACAATACATTATACAGATTGAGTTTGTTTGCATCAAGTGTGATAATTCTCTATTTATTTTTTATAGAGATAGTAGCATTGCTTATTTGTTGTTATATGTGGATGACATTGTGCTTACTGCCTCTTCTGATTTGTTGAAAAGTGAGATCATTGCACTGCTTAAAACTGAATTTGTTATGACTGGCTTGGGGAAGTTGAGTTATTTTTTAGGGATATCACTGACTAGATTTGCAGATACTATATTTTTGTGTTAGCGCAAGTATGTAGAGAAGATAGTGTACAAGGCTAAATGGCGAACTGCAAGATAATATCCACTCCTGTTGACTCTAAATCAAAGCTTAGTGTTGTTGATGTGATCCAGTGTCCGATCCCACCCTTTACAGAAGTATTGCAGGTGCACTACAATATCTTACATTCACCAAGCCTGATATTACTTATGATGTTCAACATGTGTGCTTATTCATGCATGCCCCTAGAGAGCCTCATTTTACTGCTCTTAAGCGTATCATTCGATACGTTAAGAGCACACTTGATTATGGATTGCATCTATACCCCTCTGCACCGATCAGGTTGTTGTCATATACAGATGCAGATTGGGCAGGTTGTCCGGACACGCGACGCTCCACCTTCGGCTATTGTGTGTTCTTAGCGGATAATCGCATTTCATGGTATGCCAAGAGGCAAGCTACCCTATCCCGTTCGAGTGTAGAAGCAATGTATAGAGGTGTTGCTAATGTTGTTGATGAGATCTGCTGGCTCCGAAACCTTCTTTTGGAGCTTCAGTGTCCCTTGCGTAAGACGTCTTTGGTATACTATGATAACATATCCGTCATATATTTATCTCATAATTCGGTTTAGCATCAGCGAACCAAGTGGTACTTATGTTCTTTCCCCCAACTTTTATGATCGTGTAGGGATGTGAAAAATACAGAACCTCTAGTTTTAGACAATTTGAAATTTGCCTTGAGAAACGAATTATGTATTATTAATAAAAAAAATTGAATAGGAGGATTTTTAGATAGAATTCCTACAAATGAAATGAAAAGTGAATCGAATAAAGATTGATTCATACAATTATTCCCATTAAGTGTCAATTCATTGTACAAATATTAGTAGAAATGGTTTATTTGCAAAACAAAAGTAAAAAAATCACCAAATTCTAATCCTGGAGCTCGAGGTGCATTATTTAATTAACAACTTAAGTAAAGTATCAAATGAATGAGCAGTATCAGACGAATTTCACTTAAACATAAGACAATATTAACAAAGTCGAAGTGATGTTACCGTATAGGCAACATTAGTTCAGACCAAAAAGAGACATCACCATGCTTCTCAACTAATTCTTTGATAAGACCATCTGGTAAATTGATGGATTCCCTAGGACAATTCAGTTGTCTCAACATACTCCGTATATATATATATATATATATATATATATATATATATATCTACCCCAACTGATTCTAACCATACTAATAAATAAAGCTAATTAATATTCACACTGTATTAGAGCACAATAGTCCCAAGCTCCCAAACAAACCCCCATTAAGTAACTGTTAAATATACACAATATACAAACAATATATATGTGTATATTGTGTATATTAAATCTCGGATTTGGTCCCAATAATAGCTCTCGGTTTTGGTTGTTTATGTAAAGTAATTTATGGTAAATATTTAGTATCCTAGTTTAGGTAATATTGTAATATAATTAGTAGTGTATTACCATAAATGTATAGAATAAGGTTTTTAGAATAGAATAGGAATATGATTCTCCTATTTTGTAACTTGGACTGTACCGTCCCACGTTCCAGTTACTGGATCAGTCCCAGCAATTGGACCAGTCCAGCCCAATTCTGGAACTGGTCCAGTGGTTGCTCCAGATTACCGATTTGGGCCAGCAGGCCCACTGCCTGCTGGCCAGTCCGTCCCGAGCCCAGCAAATTCCCAAAATTCACTCAATTCTTCCTCGAGTCATAGACCGGTCACTCATAGTCAGCGGGGTATTTTTACACCTAAAAGACATTTTAATTTACATTCTGATGTCTCTAAATCCCCCTTGCCCCGTAATCATGTGTCTGCCTTAAATGACTCTAATTGGAAAATTGCTATGACTGATGAATATAATGCTCTTATTGATAATAAGACGTGTGAGTTGGTGCCCCGTCCATATGGTATTAATGTTATCAGGTCTATGTGGATTTTTGCTCATAAGGAGAATTCGGATGGGCCATTTGCTCGACATAAGGCGCGGCTAGTGGGTGATGGTAAGACTCAGCAGGTTGGGATAGATTGTGGGGAGACGTTTAGCCCGGTGGTCAAGCCGGCTATTATTCGCACTGTGCTTAGCTTGGCTATTTCAAAGACATGGCCTATTCATCAGTTGGATGTCAAGAATGCTTTTCTACATGGTGATCTCAAGGAAACAATATATATGCATCAACCATTGGGGTTCAGATATCTTAATCGTCCTCATCATGTTTGTTTGTTGAGGAAGTCCTTATATTGGCTTAAGCAGTCTCCACGAGCCTGGTATACAAGGTTTGATGACTATGTTTCGACTATTGGGTTCACTCACAGTATGTCAGATAATTTCTTGTTCATCTACCGTCGTGGTTCATCCTTGGCCTACATTCTGTTATATGTGGATGATATCATTTTGACTGCCTCTCCCGATGCATTACGCCAGTCTATCATGACCATGCTCAGCTCTGAGTTTGCTATGAAGGACTTAGGGCCCTTGAGTTACTTTTTGGGGATTGCCGTCAAGCGTCATTCAGGTGGTTTGTTTTTGTCTCAAAGAAAGTATGCGGCTGAGATCATCGATATGGCTTGGATGTCATCCTGTAAGTCCACTTCCACTCCAGTTGATACTAAGCCCAAACTTGGTGCCACTGCCGGCATCCCTTACGAGGATCCGACCCGCTATCGCAGTCTTGCAGGGGCTCTTCTGTATCTTACCTTTACCAGACCGGATATTACGTATGCTGTTCAGTAGGTGTGTTTATTCATGCATGATCCCAGAGTTGAGCACATAAATGCAATCAAACGCATCATCCGGTATATTCAGGGTACACTGGACTATGGTTTGCATTTGTATCCTTCATCGACATCCACACTTGTCTCATACACTGATGCAGATTGGGGTGGTTGTCCAGACACCAGACGGTCTACGTCGGCTCTTCGTATGTTCCTTGGCGGCAACTGGTCTCTCCGGTCCGCGAAGCGTCAGGCGACTCTATCTCGCTCAAGTGCCGAGGCTGAATATCGAGAGGTAGCCAATGTGGTCTCAGAATCATGTTGGTTACATAATTTGATTTTAGAGCTTCATTGTCCGATTCAAAAGGCAACCTTGGTTTATTGCGATAATATTAGTGCCATCTACCTTTCAGGTAATTCGGTTCAGCACCAACGCACTAAACATATCGAAATGGACATTCACTTTGTCCGTGAAAAGGTTGCTCGGGGTCACGTTCGCGTATGCCATGTCCCGTCAAGATATCAGATTGCAGACATCTTTACAAAGGGTCTTCCCTTGGTCCTTTTTGAAGATTTTAGGGACAGTCTCAGCGTTCGAAGATCGCCCGCTATAACTGCGGGGGTGTGTTAAATATACACAATATACACACAATATACATGTGTATATTAAATCTCGGATTTAGTCCCAATAATAACTCTCGGTTTTGGTTGTTTATGTAAAGTAATTTATGGTAAATATTTAGTATCCTAGTTTAGGTAATATTGTAATATAATTAGTAGTGTATTACCATAATTAGTGTATTACCATAAATGTATAGAATAAGGTTTTTAGAATATAATAGGAATAAGATTCTCCTATTTTGTAACTTGTATATATAGTCTTTCAAGTAATTAACTGTTAGATAAATACACTTGTCCCTTATTAGTTGTGTAAGGTTTTTCAAAGGAATTTAAATTATCAAGGTCACATAAATACACTTGTCCCTTATTAGTTTTGTAAGGTTTTTCAAAGGAATTTAAATTATCAAGGTCACTCAATCCACTGCCTTAAAAATTTGAGTTGGATGCTAAAATTCTTTCATAGTGACGCTCACTACTTCTGCTTCCATATCTAACTACAATTTCACTTGGTGATGAATTCAAGATTTGAATTCAGTCGATTATGCTTTTTATAAATGAGTCAAATTATATACTCCATGTGTCTCAATTTATTTTTCATCGTTTCTTTTTTGATTTGTTCCGAAAAGAAGGTCACTATTATATATTTAGAAATAATTTAACTTTATGAGATAATTTACAGCCACACATTTATATAAATATTTATTTTGGACCAACATTTCAAAAGTCTTTTTTTTAAAAAAAAAAAATCCGTATAAAGTCAAATAGTGTCACATAAATTGGGACGGATGGAATATTTAGGAGGCGTTTGGGTATGATTTGAAATCATAAGATGAAGTCATGATGATTTGAAGTTGAAGTTTTGTTTGGACATACAATTTAAATTTCTTAAGTTGTATTTTTTCTTATAGACATAAAAAAACCACAAGCTATAAAAATCATCAAAACTTTCCAAATTCTTATACAATCTTACCAAATTTATAAGTCATAGTTCATAACAAAATTAATACGCTACTAAGACCTTTCTAAAAAATACAACATAAATTGATCAAACTTTAGTTTAATAAAAAGGAAATTTAACCTGAAAAATAATGTAACTATTCTTTAATATAATCCTCCTACATGATACGAATAATCTTTTCACGTCGAACATGTATTTCTCGATCAGATGACCGAGAAGACGACCCAACATTGTTACTTTGAGCCGGTTGTTGGTCAATATCATTAGCAACTATAAACTTATGAGTCATCATTTATAAAATATAAATTTATGAGTCAAGTTTTACATTTAAAAATTAGAGATCTGATTTGAACAACCAAATCATGCCTTTCTGGACAATTTTGAAATTTGAAATCATGATATAAAGTTTAAGTTGAAATTTTATGCAAAATACATAATTAAATGTTGATTTAAAATCATCTGACAAAATCACATGTCTAAACGCCTACTTAATCCGAGCTCGATATGTTTAGTTTTGTTAAACCCTTTGCATCTATTCTTGATCCATCACTGCCCTTCTTTCACTCTCACCTTGATTACCTAGTGCAACACCAATCAATACTTTCTCCTTCTCTTTTCTTAATTCCTTCTCGAGTAGGCGTTTCGCCATAGGAATTGAGGCTCAAATTTGAAGCTTTAATTTGAAATCAACTTTTGATTATGAAATAAGAACAAAACTTCAATTTCAATTTCGAATCCTGATTTAAAATCTCAAATTCTCGTAGGGTTTCAAATTTCTAGTTGTATTTTCATTTTTTTTTAAATTTAAAACTTTATCTATATTTTGCAAAAAAAAGATCTATTATTTTATATATGTAAAAATAGACTCATGGTTGATGTGAAGATATTATCTGTACCATTTGAGAGGATTATATTAATGAATATCTAGTTACTACTATTATTGCTTTACTGACCAATGGATCTTTGTAAAATTATTTATTTGAAACTTTGTAATATCATGTAATCGCAAGCATTCATTTATAAAAGGAACATGGAGATATGCATTTTATTAATACGAGCCTTAAAATATTTCAATACCTTGTTTATGAACTATGATTTGCTCAATTTGTAAGACCGTATAGGAGTTGTGGATTTTTTGATAGTTTTCATAAATTGTGGGGTTTTATATTTACGAGATTAAATACAACTAAAGAAATCTATATTGAATGTTTAAACAAAATTTCAACATCAAATCAACCTGATTTCAAATTTGAAATCAGGAAGAAGGTATCTCAATATCCTTCACAAATATAACATTTTTCTTTTCAATGACTACAATGTGTGTCTAAACAATCGTGTCGGAGAGAAGGAAGATGACCCTTTACCAGTATCACAGCCGGGAGTAGGGGTGTACATGGACCACATTGGTTCAGGTTATTAAATTTATAAACCAAACCAAACCAACAAAAGTCGGGTTTTTCAACTTCGGGTTTTCTCGGATTTGCGGTTTTCCCGAGTTGTTCAATTTTTTCCCGATAAAGTCTTCATACAAAACATATAACTTGTGCTTATAATATTTCTTTAGTCCTAGTAAGATACAGCTATCTAATTAAGGTGTTTCCTAAGAAAATGACACAAAATGTCAGACAAGTGATGACAATGTACTAAAATATTCAATAAAAAAAATTAATGAAATCGCTAAGCAATAATGATAATGATCATAGTTTAAAAGTATTAAAAGAAAAAATATGACTAATTATTAATTACATGATTACATATTAAATAAAACTAAATTAAGTTATTTTTTTACTGTCTAACCAATGCAAAACTAATAGTACGTATCCGATATTAATGTTATCCCTACTGTTAGAATTGAATTTATTTTGTTAACATTAGTATTAATTTGAGCTTTATTTGAGTTACTAACATCAATGGGCTATAAAATTTATTGTACCATTAAAAAATTTAAGTTCAAGCATGAAATAATATGTTAAAAGACAAAAAATATGATTTTTTTAAAGAAATATTTATAAATTATATTATAAAAAAAATATTTCTATGTATAAAATATTTTAAAAAATGTATACTTGTACTTTCGGGTGGATTTGGTACGGTTTGACTTTTTTTTTTGTTTAAACCAAATCGAACCACTTACGGTCAGTTTTTTTTCCAATACCAAATCAAGTCAAACCAAATCACTAGTCGGGTGTTTTTCTCGGTTTGATGCGGTTGTCGGTTTTCTTTGTACACCCATAGTCGGGAGAATGAAAACATTAGTGAGAAGATCTTTTGTTCGATCTGCCTTTGGTGGGGCGATGAAAAAAGTCTAGTTCATCTTCTCGAATGAAATACATCTTATAAAATATATGAGTCGGGTGGATCCAGGGTCCAACAACCAGATCGATTACGAGTCATCTCCTAGCCTGATTTTCTTTTATTTAGGGTGGTTCAAATTAAATGAAAGAAATGGGCGGTGTCGATATATTTTTCCCAAGTCTTTGCCAAGCGATATGCTCCGGGACTGCTCCCTTTCTTATGAAATTCTTCTTTGTTTAGATCATTCAATTTCTCAATTTCCTCGATTGGCTGCTTTCTTTAATGGAGGGCATTCCTTTTTACGGCGAAGACATGTTCAAACAGCCCTAGTTTACAGAAGTTGAAAAATTACACTCTTCGTTTGAGAGTACAAAGCTTAGGCCCAACAGAAGAAAGAGGAAGCCTCAAAATAAGGCCCATCAACTCCCCGCAAGGTGTGGCATTTCAAATCGTCTTGGGCTCAGTTTGTGATAACAGCCCAACTAACTAGGAATCAATTTGATTTGGACTTTGCGTTATAACCAGTGTAACATAGAAATAAAGCCCACTCAAAGAGAAAAACAAAGTCCATAACTGCAGCCAGTTGCCAATATTGGACTCGTCCAAAGAAAGTTCTCTCTTACAAATGCTTCTCTAATAAGAAGTAAAATATGAAAAAATGTTTAAATAAATATAGAGAATTAGTAACGTGCAGAGGATTTCATCAAAATATTCATGATCAGAGAAGAACTCCTTTATGTCATGGGTTACCATATTTATTTTGGAAGAGAAATCGAGATCGTCAAACAAAATAGTGATTGATATACCGTTGAAGTCGCGATTTTATAATTTAAATTGTGACATCTTGACCAACAAAAGATCTCCTCAAAAACTAATAATTACTAAGAAATCAAACCCGTTTTTTCAGGTTTTTATTTGTATACATTAGTGTTATTGAAATATCTAAAACCTAATTTTAATCACGGTATGTCACGTTCATGAGATGTATTAAGGATATTATTGTTACATTGATACAAAAACAAGATTCTAAATAAATATCCCGTAATCTTTTTATTTATTTCTTTTGCTATATTCTCATTTGAAACACAAACCAGACACATTAAGAAAAAATGTAAGCGAATGTATCACTTACGTTACACGTAAAAGATGATTGTCTTCAACAGATATTTTGGTACAAAAATGATGACTATTAACTAGTGAAGAAACAAAATAAAAACAAATTAATTAATATTAATAAATTAAAGTAGAGGTAGGCAAGATTGGATCATGGAGGAAGGAAGAGAAAATTTGTCGCAGATGAGACTCAATCCCAAGATATTGTCACGTGACAGGTCTTAAGTCAGTGATTAATTTAAACAAAAAGCATAGAATTAGGAATTTATTTCAATATTTATATATCATATACTAGATAAAATTGTTATATAATCCTTTAGGGTCTAATAGCGTGCGAATATTCGATAATTGCGTCCGAATTATTATTTCGTGGCCATGGATGGATGTATGAACACAAGAATCCTTTTATTTAATTAATCAATCCCTTTCCATTATTTTATTTCATTTGCATGTGACTTGTGCTTTGAATAACTCGTGTTTGTTGGGCTCATGGGTGAGGTAACCATAAAATTAATACGTTTAATACTAAAAGAACTTTTAAACAACCCAAGCTTGGCTCTTTTTTCTCTTAAAAATCACAAAATTAGAATTATTTTAAAAGCTCTAAAGTTGGAAAGAAATATCTTAAAAAAAATAGAAAAGAACAAAAAGATGAGGAATTTGATTATACATTTGAACACTTGTAGTCATTCTTTTATTTAACTCGTGAGTTGCACATTTATAATCATTCCTATAACTCTATTTTGATAGGTCTTTCGCAAGAAACACAATTTCGTCTCAATTCATTATTAGAATATCTTTCATTTTCGGTGAAATCATTTGAAATATAGATCACTGATAATGTTTTCAACGAACTTTACGTCAAAAATTCCTTACCTCTGGTCAAATGAAACGTATGTTAAAAATTAGTAGTGTTGTATATTACGTCATCTGACTCACTTTGTCAATTAATTAATCAAATACATAAGTTAATACAGCTCTAATACATTTAAGAAAAGAAAAAGGCTATAAATGAGATTGTAAATATTTGAATTTGGGACCTCTAAGTTAAATCAAAGTAGGACGAAAAGAGTAATAGGGCACCCAAATATGGACTTAAATATTTATTTTGTATTTAACTTCACATTAATCAAAAAGGAAAATAAATTTTGGGTTTCTATTTGATGACTTGGCAATGACATCTGATCAACAATCTTAGTAGCAAGAGTTTAAATAATCTTAATATTTAATATAAGGGATGACATAGGGAGAAGCATCTATGAATGTGATTTATGAAATACAATACTTCATTCGGATAAAAAAGAGTGTCAACTTACCCATTTACATATTCCTTAAGAAAATACTAACTTTTAATAAAAAAATATGTAATTTGACTAAAATGACTCTAATTAAATAGACATTAGGGTTTGAACACTCAACACTTAATAATAACAAATTTAAAAAAATAGGATTAATTTTTTCTTAATTTATTAAGTGAACATTCCTTTTTAACCAAAAAATAAAGGCTACATAGACACTCTTTTTAATCCGAAAAGAGTATTTAACAAGCATATAATTCTCCAATCTCACTTGCATGATCAAACTTTGTCATCTTTAGGAGGATACCAAACCAAAAGTGTAAAATTTATCAAAAAAATAAAAGGTATCTTTCTCTCTTGACCAAAAAACTTGATAATTGTTTAATTAATTTTGTAGATAATAATTAAAAAGTTTTTGGGGTAACATGCAAATAAAATATTGGTCTTGGGCCGTGGGCTTTTTACAATGCAGAGGAATTGTTTGTTGGTATCATGAGTACTACAAATTCCAAGTAAATATATTTAATTAATTGGAAAGTATAACTAACTCATCTCTAACAAAATTAGGAGTTATTGGAAGTCGGTCCAAAAAAAGAGTGCTTGATTTAATCCAGCTTCATCTTTGGAATGATCGCCTCCCTACGTTGCCGTCACGTGCCATGTGGCAATACACGTCAATCTTTTTATCAACCCGTTTGAAGTTGAACTGGCGTAAAGTCACGATATACAAATTATAACTTATTACTTTTGATTTATTTTTATTATTTTTATTTAAATATAAAGAATTAAAAACACATTTTTATTTATCCGTACACCACAAAAGTATATTCAAACAGGCTCTCTATATATAAGAATAATTGGAAAATAAAACTATAAAACTCGATTTTTTTGTGGGGAAAGGACCGATTTGGTTAGCCGATAAATATTAAAGGTATCATTAATATTATGAGATTATAATATCACATCTTATATGAGATATATAATATTAAAATTTTGATATAGATTTATTTCAATTTTAGCTAATATGAAAAATCAAAGATAAATGCAATTTGTAAATTTATATAGGGATTAGTATCCTAGTCCGAGTACCAAATGACCCCCATGTACTAAAAATCATACATTGTTTTGTATTAGATTTTATAAATAGATTGATTAGTATAATGATTGAGATTATAATAGATAGTTTGTTATAAAATTATAGCAATATAATATAAGAAATATAGATAAGAGATGTAGAGGGGGAAGAAAACTTTTCTTCTATCAAGTTGTATTCATGTCTATCTTATTGATGTCTTTTGTAGGATCAGAAACACTTATATGTAGTGTGTGTAAAAAATTTATCTTTGGTGGGGAGGTGCGTCAACCCGTATTTAATGACTTAAACATTAGGGCTCCGTATGTTTGAGGTTTTGTCTCTTCACACGTGCATAATCTACTAAGTGAGTAGATGACCGTAGGGCCAAGAATCGTTAAATTTCATTGAGAAATGAAAGAGATATTGGTCCACGAAGTAAGGTGTTTGAGGCATGAAAATATGGTGTGAGACAAATCTACCACATCGGTGGGAAAAGGAAGAATTGTTCTCTTTATAAGTCTCAAAATTGGCTAAGGGTTTGGGACCCCAAGGGGTAGTCCATGTGTTTGAAGGAGGGAGGACCTAGATGTGCTTGGGTTCAAGGCTAAGTCCACACGCGCGCCGCCGCCGCCTGCCCGCCCCGTCCGGGCACAGGGCTTGGGCTTCTTCTGATATATCTCTTTGGACCCCAAATTACTTAAAACTCCATTAATCTGCACCTTAACTCCTCCCTAACAGCTCCTTTATGTTGCACATTAAATCAACCATTATTTGGCTGATTAACTCCCCTCACTAATGGCCATAAACTGCCATTACTTGGCAGTTGAGGAGTCCCTCCCCCTATGCTATATAATGAAGCTTTTTGGCTCAATTGCAGAGACTACTACACAGAGAAACAGAAAGAGAACAACAGAAATTCAGTCCAAAACGTGAGCACAACCAGTGGACAAAAATAGAAAACTCTTCCGTGTTTGTTTTCTTCGTCAGAATCAGCCTATTTGCTTTGTAGTGTTGATTAGTTGCTGTTTTATCTTGGGAGACTATTGTCCGTTAATGTAAAAGCATATATACGAGGCAATTTTGTCTTACAGACAGAGAGCCATCTCTCGACTCAGCCACAGTTGTAACAATCCAGATTTAGTGTTTCTTGATTTCAGGTTATCAAGATTCAAGACTCAACAACCTTGTGGCAGTTCTGAATATTGGCTATTTATTTATCCTTTCGAACACTTGTAATATTTATTTACTTTCCGTACTGCTAATTATATCCAACAGTGTACAATACACTTGAAGGTTACAAGATATTAAATCAGTGTAATAAACATATTCATGTACAATACAAAATGGTTCATGGATAAGTTGTTGGACATTCAATGTATTCATATCACTTTTCCTTCAATGTCATTAGATAATATGCCTCGTTAAAATTTTACTAGTAAAAATTCAGTGAAAAAAATCTTTAGTGAAGGAAAAAGAGTACACACATCTTGTATTACGCATTGAGTGCTGCCTCATTAAAAATCTTACTAGAAAAATTCAATTGGAATAAAATTTTGATTAAGGAAAAAATAGTACAACGCGTATTTATCTTTCCCTGATGAAAAATTTACTAGATATCTCAGAGACACCACATTCCAATCTTATATCTCAGCTTCTCAAAGGTTGATGTTGGTAATGCTTTAATGAACATATCTACAAGATTATCACTCGAACGGATCTGTTGAACATCTATCTCACAATTCTGCTGAATATCATGTGTGAAAAATAATTTTGTTGAAATGTGCTTTGTTCCGTCTCCTTCGATGTATCTTCCCTTTAGTTGAGCTATGAAAGCACTAGTATCTTCATACAATATTGTTAGAATCTTCATTTGCAATGAAAAATCGCATAATTGCAAAATTTATTGAGTTATTAATCTCAATCATATACACTCTCGACCGACTTCATAAATGACTATTATCTCAGCATGATCTGAAGAAGTGGCTGATAGAGTTTGTTTAGTTGAACACCATGATATAGATGTACCCCCACAAGTAAATAGGTAGCTTGTTTGAGATCAAGCTTTATCTAGATATCATGCATCTGCATAACCAATCGTCTCTGACTTGAATTCATTAAAATAATCTCATATCTGTTGTTCCATAAAGATATCCGAATATATGCTTAATACCATTCCAATGTCTTCATGTGGGGGGAAGATGAATCTTGTCAATAGACTCACTGCAAAATATATATATCTGATAGGTAAAGATACATATGTGCCTCAATTGCACTGAGATATGGAGTTTCATCAGAGCTCTTTATCTTCTTTTTTTTGAGGTCGGAATCGATCTTTATTTATATATAGCTGCATCTCGACCATTGGGGTATTCAATGGAATCACTTTAACTCATATAAAATTTTGTTGAAGCTTTATTTTCCAAATTTTTTATATGCTTTAGAATAATTTAAATCCCTCGTAGATTTCTTTTGTTGTCTATAAAGTCATAATTTTTATTATACACATCATAATTTTTATGTATTGTCAGATTAATCAAAACCCCCATTGCATCCACCATATAGGAGAACCCATCTCCATACAATAACACTAGGAGTTTACATTTGCTCCTTTCCTTTTTAAGGAGTTTTATCTTTGGAACCGATTGATCTATCGCCATAAACTCTGTCCTTCAAGGACTTTAATTTTAATTGGAGAATTTGCAGCTTATTTTCCAGCTGTCATCTCTCCCCCTAATGTTAGAAAATTTAACATTTACCCCCAACCTTCTTTGGGAACCCATCTTTGTGCGTTGTGGTGGAGCAATTGAATCATATACCGCATAATTAAATATCTAGATGGAAATTATCTGGTTCCTTTTGAACCAACCATATAGGAAAAACTTGTTTCCTTGATGCGTACAAGTGCTGCTACATATTAAATAACACATCTCATATCAAATTTTCATTTGAGAGTTTTGTTCTCACAACCAATGGTTTAGCTATAATTGGATGCATACAACTTCTGCTAAACCAACTTGTATATTTACCAGCATTTATCAAAATTATTTTATGATTTGGAACGATGATCTAAATTTAACAATTTGAGCAAACAATCTTGCAAAAATTAAATTGTAAGTTGATACCAAATACACATGTGACTAGACCATACATACATATATTAAGATCATATAATAGTAAACGGTTCACATGGCATGTGATATATATATATATATATATCACCTTTTATACTTTTCAAAAATCAGGGGATACAATTTCAACCTTAGTTGGTACAATAATCAATTTATCATGAAAATAAGCAGCACAAGAGAATTCTTGAAGAATCTTTTATTTCTTCAATATATAACCACGTGAATTCTCAATTATTTTCACATCACATTGAACCGGGATGGCCAACCGGTCATGCCAACTGATATTTATTTCAGTAAACTTCTAATTAATATCACATGTGATTTCATCATCATGCCCATATTTATGTAGTTCAACCTGGAGGAAATGGCGGGTAACCTTTCACATATTTATAACCCGTCCCATTTGTAATAGTATGAAGATATTAAATCTTTCCATAATTTATAGTCTCAATATAATTCATTGCCGTTGAAACTTAATAAGTTTCTTTTGAGACTTACTACCACCCCAATATTCTGAATAACATATTAGCTCTTTTGGCACTCCCAATTAATTATGTATTACCACATATTTCATAACCATTCGTGTGGTAAACATCTCCTTTTAGGGAGAAAATTCTTGTCATTACGGTCTAGGCCAAAATATTTCTAGGCAAGATTAATTTCTCGCTTTTACCTTTCGGTAGTTTATGATAAGACATATCACAATATTTGTGACGTACTAAAATTACATGACCGATGATCGTTTATACCAAAATAATTTTTTATTTCTCTTAAACCTTCGTAGAGGTGAATTGTGGTATTTGTTCAATCATGCACGAGTACATCCTTATCCTTTTTATCACCTCTTGACACATTCACCTTCAAGAGCGATCGAGCATTCACGATGTTTTCACATTTTTTTCAAGGAATTGACTATAACCATTTGTATGTGCTTTATAAATTATTCAATATGAGCTTATTGTTTTGCCCCAACATTTATCATAATTATTTATATAGTCCCGCCTCAACATCATTGTGAAGGTAAAGTGTGGCCTCACTTTATTTTCCTTTCTTTTGATGGAAGATTGATAAAGCTTGACAAAATGTTCGAACGAATAGCAATCATGTGCCCAATGCCCTTTCATACTACATCGATGACCAACATTACCTTCTCCTTTTAAAGGATTATTCCTGAGAACTACTACTGTTCTCTTATTTATATTACCACCATGATGAAGATTATTATATCGTCCTTTTCCACACACAGTTCATCCATACGACCCTGAAATTATTTAGTCTTCTTTCACATTTTTGATCTTTCGCTCCCACATTTGCTTCATGGAATGGAGAAGATCCAGTGGAGCGGGCTTTATAATTTTGTTTCATACTTTAATCATCATTATATCATCAATATGGTGCATCGGGTCGCGACCCCAATGTCCTACCCATATAAGGCGTGTTAGGCCATAATACATTGGGAGCCAACCCAATATATTATCCCCATGATACATCAAGATTTGAATCTTATGCCTTACCCTCATAGAGTCGTCTTAGGCCATAATGCGTTGAGACTCAACCCAACATCTGATCATCATGGTGCACCGCAATTTTCACCCGATGTCTTATTCTCTTGGTGTGAGCGAACACGAATCCACCGGCTAAAGTGTAATAGGACTCACCCAAGAACCTTTAAGAATATTACCACTTTATGATTATATGTGTAAAGGAATTAAATTTAAGAAAGATATATGAAATATAACCAGCCATGAGGTCGAATAAATTTTCTTTTGTAAACTCTATTGCAGTTAAAGTAGATCATAAATCTAAACATAAAATATATAAACTATTTCTCTTTCGTATTTTCAGTATTAACCATAGCAAACCTTCAAACAAGATTCTTGAGTGATCACAAACGAATTTAGCCAAAGTATGACTCTGAAATACGATTTAAAGATTTAAATTAAATAAAGCCACATAAAAAATATTTCTCCAGTATTACTAGTCTTCCTTCTATTTTTAGTATACCTTTTATACATAATACTAATTTCCTAACTCAGGTAATAAACAACAACCGCTTACACTCATCCAATAATAAGAAAAATTTAGATAAATAATAATAGCTTTGTCATGGTGCTTTCGTTGATCTAAAGTAGCCAAATGAAGAATTTTTTTATCTATACCAAATTCTCTATTTTTAAACAAAGATTATTCCGTCAAATAATATTTACAGCTTGATTGGATATATAAAAAAAAATTGATAGTCTCTTTTGTGAGGTTAGAATATAAGAGAAGCATGTAAATTATACTAACAAATTACTACATATCATTCTCATATAACAAACATCCATGATCACTACAAGATAATAAAATTGTGAATTGTAATCTTTTTATATTCTAGCTACAATCTCATGAGGAAAATATTTAATATAATATAAAATAATATCAATTTTACGTTGTCCAAAAAATTAAGCTTATGAACACAAGTGTAATGTTAACTTCACCAACTTGGTTGTATATTTAAAATACTGAAACAACCATCATTATCAATGATGTGGATTAGCCAATATGCATATAATATTCTTATTATTATATGCGAAGAAAGATTACTATAGAGTCACCTGAGCATCAAAAGTACCTACGAACGTTCTTGATGAAGAATGAGCAATTCGTTATGATAAAATGTTATAAAATTATAGCAATATAAGACAAGAAATATAGATAAGAGATGTAGAGGGAAAGAAAATTCTTCTATCAAGTTGTACTCATGTCTATCTTATTGATGTCTTTTCTAGAATAAGAAACACCGTATATATAGTGTATAATTTACTTGAAGGTTACAAGATATTAATGAATGTAATAAACATATTTATGTACAATCCAAAATGGTTTATGGATGAGTTGTTGGACATCCACAAATTCTATGTATTCATAACATAGTTGATATTTTCGGAAAAAGAAAACAATGATAAGCAAATTTCTGTTATGATGACTAATATGTCCTCTAACGTTATTTACGAAAATTATAAATTTAGAAGTATATGTATAAGAAGAAGAACGAACAACGAAAATTAAATGAGATGGAGTTAGGAGTTCTAGTTTAAGTGGGTATTTGCAAATTTTAAAAAAATATTAAGAATAATAATAAATATTTTATCAAATTAAACTAAAAGCTCTTATAAGTAAGAAAATCATAACTTGAAGGTGATCAATTTACTATTATTGACTAATTTTTAGCTTTTAAAGACTTAAATGATAAGCACTTTAAATGTTACTAAACATGTAAATAAATTTAAAAATATATTTAGAAACTAGTTTAACAATTTATAATCTTACCAAAAAACCTTCTAGTTAAGCTTGACCTATCTAAAAAGTAGAATGGAAGAAAAAACATTTTAGATTAATAGAGGGTTTGGGAATTTGCCTCTTCTACCTTCTTAAAGTAGGGATAAAATTTGTGTACACCACCACCATCCTCAAATACGTCTTATAAAATTATATTGAATTGTTATTGTTGTCATTGTTGAGAGGGTTTAGGAATTTATTTCCAATTGTTTAAATGAAAGTTATCAAATATTCATTGTTTTGTTATCAAACCTTTATAGTTGCGAGTTGCATTAAACTCCAAAACGACTTTTCCTTGTGGTCTTGCTCGAAAAAAATCTTGAAAAGTCTAGAAATAAAGAAGGATGAAAGAAATTAAAGATTTCTTAAATAGTCCATGTATGTTGAGCTACTTCTTTGTTTAGTTTAAAATTAGGTATTAGATGCAAATTATTAGTGATGGAGCTAGGATATATATTAAGGGGTGTCAAAAAATATAAATATATTGCTACCCAAGTTCGAACACACAATTTCTTGTTGTTAATAGATCGGTAAGGGTATTGTTCCGATAGATAACTCTTCTATAGAGTTCATTAATATCTGAGCTCATTAGTTTACCCCCATCTATCTGAATGATCGGTCTCAACTCAGGAGGAAGAACTGGTAATAGACACAAAACCATCCATTCTGGCTCTATATTTGTTCGAATAAAATGCTTAGCCAATTCCACGCGTCTAACCAAAAAGTCCTTTCTTCTTCCAACTTTTCGATCTTCCCATTCATTCCCTGTGTGCCCAAGTTAAACCATCAACTTGTGATAAAGAGTGTCAACACTAGTATATAACTATATATACCTATAAAACTAGAATTTCATCAATCTATACAATGTAATTTTCAGGGGAAGGAGTGTCACTTGATACCCTGGGGCAAGGGTAGCTCCACCCCTGCAAATCAATTTGAATTTTATAATACTGAAGTACTGGTCCAAACGATTGAGATTTGCCTAGTTACGAGTCATGAATTGGTTGAGTCTGTCTGGACCACCAATTTTCTTTTTCCCATCTAAAATTAATGAAAGTTTTGAATAATTCCATTTAACTGATGAGCTTCATCCTTCAACAATACATCACCCGCCAACCTTTGAGATTTTGAGTGTAAAAGTGGAGTAAATTTTGGACACCCCAATAGGTTACGGTAAAGTGATGATTACTTATTATTTTCATGACGTTCCTCGTAGAGGATGGGTTGATGAAGGCTAATTAAATATGATTGACAAGCTCCTGAAGATGATATACACATAATATTTTAAACAAATTTTACATTAGAATAGTAAAAATGCTCAACAACTTTATAAAGTAGGTTCAAATTTAAATTGTAAATGAATTTTTAAGCTCGACATGATATAGTCCGAAAAATAAATTCATGCAAGGACAATACATGTTATGAACTTCAAATGTAACACTTACATCAATGATTTCAAATTTGAGAAATCATTTCATGAAAATTAGCATAGAAATGAATATTCAGCATATAATTAATTTCGATGTATATATACCATAATTCTCAATTAACACTTAGAAATAGAAAATTGTTTTTTTGTTCATACAAATACCAATGAAAGGTTGGAAAATGGGAAGAGGTTGCCTTTAAAAACAATGAAAGACAAAGTAGAGAACCTTACCTACGAAAACATAGCACCTAAAAGACCAGGACAAAGCATGGCCTGTCTTCTTCCAAGATTTTTAATTTCTTATATTTATTTTCACCGATTAGTTTAATTTATATATTTTAACTTTTTGATAAGACATGCCTTTGGGAGTACACAACTACACACTACTCTTTGGACCTTGATTAACTAACTTACCCCATGTTTATACGCATTTCTTTTTGATAATCCAGGTTTATCCACCAACACAACTGTTTAACTTGGTATAAATACTCTTTATTGGTTTCAAATGTTATTTGTCTTGACAAAAAGTATATTTCAAAATATTTGACATTCTAAAAAACGTAGTTTTTTTTTTTTTTTGGAATTCATCTTTAATTTCAATTAGTAGAGTGTTTATTAAGTTAGGTGTTTTAAAGTGATAAAAAGTTATTAGATAAATACGAGTAATTTAATATATATTTTTTAATGAGCGTTAAAATTTCTAATGATTTCTCGATAGAACGATTTCTTGTGAGCCACGAAAGAGATAATCCAAGTCGTAAGTACGAACCACTCAATGGAGAATCTCAGGCCAATAAGCTACGACTACGAAACGAATTGGATCGGGTTCAGCGCTTGAAAGCTATCGAAGAAGAGTCAATTCAATGCTCAAGTCAAAGGGGGGAAATAGTTAAAACGATATTTAAAATAGAACGGATGGAGGAATATATATAAGGGTTTTTCGGTTCCGAAGGTCGGTTCTTTTCTTAAAATAATAATACTAGTACATTTTAAACTTCCTATGTTAGCAAGCATTTTTCCAATGTATTCATGTCTTGGAAACTACCAGTAATACTATTTTCAACTAAAAAATCTCTGAGCAAGTAGATACAATCATGTCCTCTTCCAAACAAGTCTATATTAGTATATTTTAATGTTCCCTCGAGGGACCATATGATCTTTCGTAAGTCAGCAAAAGACAAACATTTTTGTACCTAGACGATTATGATGATAATTTCCCCAAAAAGATAAAGAAGAAATAAAATAATACTGTACTAGGATTATTAAGCCATTCCACGTGAGTATCATCACGTACCTCAACTTGAGCTTTTCTTTTTCATGATATGGTCCTCTCAAATAATCAGTATGTTTCTGGAAGGGAAGCTTAATTTAGTTAAACTTCAGAAGATTAAGTGCTTTTAAGACAATTTATTAGAAACAAATTTACAAGTTAAACACTTATACGGAGATACAAAAATGATGGAGTAGTATTCATTAGACGCAATTGCCATTTGTAAAACGGGCATAAGTAATTCGAGACCGATTTACATGTAAAATATATAATATAATCATAGATTTTAATCAAATAGAAAGTCGGAACAAAACCTTTTGAAGCATGATAATAATCACGAAATTTGTGAATGAGAGAAATAATCACATTGATTATTTTCACTAATGAATGAGTATATATACAATTTACAATTTTCATAATATGGAAAATTCTATTCCTATTCTACTCCCAAAATCCTATTCTATTTGTATATATAAAAAAACATCTCCTAACAATCCGTGATATACACGATCTCTTTATGACTTGTGTTTCCGTGATATACACGGTATACATAGGGCATTGTATATACCATGTATACGGGTATATTTATCAGTGAAGATGGAGCGTGTTAAGCTGAAAATATAATTAAGTAAATAAATTGTGTAATTCTCTGTAACAGTTTAAACTTTTAGATGAAATGATCTCACATTTCAATATAGTATCAAAGCATGCAGAGGTCCTTAGTCAAATCTCACAGTCACTCATTATCAAAAAAAAAATCATGTGCTTGGCCTCTAAAAAAATAATTTTTTAGATGAGATGGTCACGCACTTCAACAGAGACACGTAAAGGTTTATTTCACAATTCAAGAATACTTTTTAATTTTATATTTGATTAAATTTTAAATTATGTTATCTATTTTAATTTTTAAATCTAAGACGATCTCATATTGCTTCCACGGTTTGTGCGTAAGTTCCATCAATTTTCCAGGTAAAACCAGTTTCATTAACTACAGAATACAATAACAACGAATCCAGTGCAGTCCCACCACGTGGGATCATTAACTACAGAATATTGAAAAGAATTTCCTAGTCTCCCCTACAAGTTATAGTTCCAACTTCCAACAAATGTTTCTTTTAACCTCAAACAATGAAATTAAATAAAACCATTAGGTAAATGTGATTGCTAAATCCAATGAAATCTTAGGAAAATGGTAAAAAAAAACTAAAATTTGTAGTCTCGATCATTTGTGTCGACAAGCTAGAAAACCCCTAACCTATAGTCAACATGCCCAAATATTTACAGCTGTAGAAAGAAATATAATAGCTAGGTCAATAGGGATTTATATAGGGTAGCTTTGAATATTTCAAACCCCAATTGGTTCTCGCGTGCATTTTTCTTTTGAGTGATAAATGCCCACAAATCATTGAATAATATAAAATCAGAAACACAATTTAAGAGTATAATTTACTGCAAATTTCTGCGTTTATTACATTTGCTGCTACTGCTCAGATTTACCCGTTCTGTGTAATTTCCAAAGCACTTGTTTATATATCAGTCGAACTTTGTTTTTAGTTGACTTCAACTAGTACATCATTTTTAAAGGGTTGTTAACGTTAATAGAAATTGATTTCTTGATTATTTCATTTCAATCATAGGAAGAAGATATATACAATTATAGAATGTAGTACTAATTTAAATTATCTAAAATATAAGATGTTAATTGCTTACAATCATCCTAATTGATTATAATTCTAATTATAATATATGATGGAGATAATTAGGGATTGAGTCCCTAATTATCTAACAGTCCCCCGCAGTCATAGCGGGAGCTTCTCGTAT
Organism: Anisodus tanguticus; assembly: GCA_034509755.1. Taxonomy (NCBI): domain Eukaryota; kingdom Viridiplantae; phylum Streptophyta; class Magnoliopsida; order Solanales; family Solanaceae; genus Anisodus; species Anisodus tanguticus. The sequence continues at coordinate 7,159,331 of CM067553.1, read as the reverse complement.
GCTGAGATTGTCCCTGAAATCATGAAAAAGTACGCGCGGAAGTCCTTTGTGAAGATGTCTGCAATCTGATAACGAAACAGTACATGGAGAACACGGACTTGTCCACGGGCAACCTTTTCTCGGACAAATAGTATATCCATTTCTATATGTTTTGTGCATTGATGTTGGACATGATTACCTGATAAGTATATTGCACTCACATTATTACAATAAACCACGGTTGCATTTTCAATCGGACAATGTAGCTCTAACAGAAGATTACGAAGCCAACATGATTCAACAACCACATTGGCTACCCCTCGGTATTCTACCTCAGCACTTGACCGAGACAGTGTGGATTGTCATTTTGACGACCATGAAATGAGATTGTCTCCCAAGAACACACAATAACCGGAAGTGAAACGACGTGTGTCCGTGCAGCCACCCCAATTCGCATTTGTATAGGAGGAGAGACTCGAGATGGAGGACTTATATAGATGCAACCCAAAATGAAGAATACCCTTAACATACCATATAATTCTTTTGAGAGCCCCCATATATTCTTCCTTTGGATCATGCATGTGTAAACAAACTTGCTGAATCGCATAGGAAATATCGGATCTCGTAAAAGTCAGATACTCCAAGTCCCCTACGAGGCTGCGGTAATGTGTCGGATCGTTGTATGGAGTACCGACAACGTTACTCAATTTCGCATTTGTGTCAACCGGAGTATGTGATGGTTTGCAGGAAGACATCCTTGCTTTGTCAATTATTTCTTCGGCATATTTCTTTTGACTAAGAAACAGACCACCTGCATATTGAGTTATAGCAATGCCAAGAAAATAATTCAACCGATCCAAATCCTTCATTGCAAATTCAGCCGCAAGAAGGGACATAATAGATTGGCGAAGTGAAATCGATGATGCTGTGAGAATAATGTCATCGACATACAGAAGTATGTATGTCATGTCAGTGCCCTTCCGATAAATAAACAATGAGTGATCGGACTTGCTATGAGAGAAACCCAATTTGGAAACAAAACATGCAAACCTGTTATACCATGCTCGGGGAGCTTGTTTCAAACCACATAAGGATTTTTTTAACAAGAAAACATGATCTGGACGGGTATAGTCTCGAAAATCCAATGGTTGATGCTTGTACATTGTTTTATGTAAGTGGCCATGTAAGAATGCATTTTTGACATCCAACTGATGAATGGAGCAAGATTTGGAAAGTGTGAGGCTAAGAACAGTCCTGATAGTTGCTGGCTTAACTACCAGACTAAATGTTTCACCACAATTCACACCAACCTGCTGAGACCTACCATCACCAACAAGACGAGTTTTGTATCTCGCAAAAGAACCATCAGAATTCTTTTTATGACAAAAACCCCACATAGACTGAATTATGTTCACATTAGATTGGCGTGGTACTAAATTGCACGTCTTATTTTTAATAAGAGCATTAAATTCATCTAACATGACAGCTTTCCAATTCAGATCGGATAAGACAACTTTGGATTTTTTTGGTATTGGTGACGGTTGGACGGAGGTGGCTAGGTTAAAGTGGTGCTTTGGTCGAAAGATTCCATGCATTACACGAGTTTTAAATGGTTCGAGTTTGGACAGTTGGGTTGTTGGGTATGTGAGGATGTTGGGCGGTTGACCGATTACGGGCCAAAGTGGTGGGCTCAGTTTGGCCGTGGGTTAAGGCCTGTGTATCGGGTTGTGTCACGGGTATGGTTGTAGAGTTTTCCATTTGTGTAGCCTGCCCGATTCCAACAATGGATTGGGCCGAGGCCGAAGGAAGAGTGACCAATGCTCCTCGGTCCGGCCCATACACATTTTGGGCCTGGGTCAGGGGTTTTTGGGAAAGCCCCATACAGTTTTAAGAGTTTAGATGATACCTCAAAATTGGATGTAGTCTGTCACCCAAAAAATCATATGAAGGTGAGGACGCCACTTGAGATGTTGCAAACGGGAATGTTGATTAATTAAAAATGACGTGACGAGAAATAATGATTTTTCCATTTGTCATATCATAACACTAATATCCCCTATGATTTTGTGGGTATTCCAAAAACACACAAGGAGTGGAACAAGCATGAAGTTTGTTAATTGCGGTGGATGGAAACAAAGGATAACACAAACACCCAAAAACCCGTAAATGTGTAAATGATGGGAGACGGTGGTACAACATTTGTGTGGGTGACACATTAGAGAGTAGTTTACTAGAAAGAATATTTAAAAGATATGTGGCCATTTGAAGAGCATGGTGAGAAAAATTTGGTGGTGTGGATGAATACACAAGGAGAGTGCGAATCATATTGTTAATTATTTGAATCTTTCTTTCGGATTTCCCATTTTGTGGAGATGTATGCGGACAAGAAATATGCAAAGACATCCCATTATGGTGACAAAACTCAGTAAATTAGGCATTTATGAATTTCCTCCCCCCCCCCCCCCCAATTGTCACATTAAAAATATTTAATGGATTTTTCAAAATGAGTTTTGATAAAAATACTAAATTGTTTCAAAATGTTATAGGTTTGCGATTTATTCCCCAGTGGAAATGTCCATTAGAAAATTCGAATAATCATCTAAAACAAGCAGATAATATTTATGACATGCAGAACTCAAAACATGTGATGTCCATAAATCACAATGTAACAAATCAAATAGCATAAGAGTATTGGAAGTAGAAGATGCAAATGGAAGTTTAACATGTTTACCAAACACGCACGTTTGGCAAATAGAAGAATCCAAATGTTTGTTACAAGAAATAAATTTATTCTTCCTAATATTATCAAAACTGGTGCTCCCGGGTGTCCTAACCGGTTGTGCCATAAAGTAGGAGAAATGGCTGCAAAAGTAGATGGATTGGTCATGCAATTTTTGGAAACAGTCGTGATGGGATACAACTCCCCCATGCTATTTCATCTCATTAGTGGCATCCCCGTATGAAAATTATTCACAGAAAAACGAAACGGATCAAAATTCACAGAAACATTGTCGTCAGTTGTAAAACGTCTCACATATATCAAATTTTTAATTAGTTTTGGTTCGCGTAAGACGTTTTTCAATTTCAATGGTGGGTGTGGAAGTGGTAGATTTACCTGACCAATACCACGAATTGGATTCCTGCCCATTGCCGACAATAATTTTTTATTATTGCTCATATTAAAATAAGATGATAGATTACCTTGAGATGCTGTCATGTGAGACGTAGCTCATGTGTCCATATACCACGATTCCAGAACATTCAGATTCATATTGATCATGGCTTGTTCGATGTTCGTGGGAGCATAACTAATAGATGATGGTGCTTGGGCTGCAAATACATGTAGGGGACGAGGTCCGAGAACTCCGGACTGGCGGGTTGAAGAAGAGGGCCTGGCCCAATTTGAGGTCAGGTTCGGGTATTGTGGGGCAGCCCACTGTGGGCCCCAGGCCCACGGTAGGTACTCCCCTACTAATTTCCGATGGAGTGGGCAGTGGCCTGCCATTGGTTGGGCCGACTGTTGACACCCAATTTTGTCCCCTCTTCCGATTATTTATTTGTAATTTTAAATATTTTTGACACCTCAAAATAATTTTAAAATAAGATGATCGACGATTCGAAATACGCTTCGATTCGCTGTCCGGAAAATGTCAGTAAACCCGAATCCCTCTCAATCTGATTACACTCCTATGCTCATCATATTTGTATTATTTTTATTATGATAATATTTAGGTGATTTCTAACTGTAACATTTATTTTCCCTCTCCTTGTGAATGTCACGTGGGCCTGTGGCCCACATCTCGTTACTTCTTTGCCACCGTTTTAGTCGTTGGGTCTGAGGGGCCAACAATACACTATTTTCAATCGAGTGCGGCATAAATGAATATATTTTCATGTTCCATCTGCTAATCCTTTTCTTTTTTGTTTGTTTACATGAAATGCATCGGGAACGACGAAGTGTCTCATTTTGAGACTCATCATGACTATTGTCAAGAGAAGACCCGCATCCACAGTCATTGCATTCTCCTGTCTCGAGATTTCTAAACAAATAGGGTGGGATGGTATCGTCATCCGCCCTAGTCGCTGTTTTAATTCCTTAATCCCGCATTTTTATCTCTTTTGTTGTAACTTAATTATTTAATTTTGTGCAATCATTAGAATATTTAGAAGAATTAGGCCTAGAACTGATAAACTAGAAAGGGTAGTTTAAAATTGGAAACCGCCGCTAGTTTATTTATTTTAGGCTCGGGTATTAAAATTGGAAAACCGTCGCTAGCTTATTTATTTTAGGCTGATCATGCATGTTTAAAACTTTCAAAACAATTTGGCCATCTTTTACTCGCATTATTAATCTACTAATAAGGTTTCGTTGTTCATCTGATTTGCAATTTGAAATGACTTTCATAAAAATAACTTCTTTGCGTTATAAATAATTTACTTTTCTCCTTTACTATCAATTGCAAAAAAATATGTATTTTATAAATAATGTCATACAAATGCATACTTTTATCTTAAAACCAACTTATACCCATTTTGTGAATAATGCAATACAAATGTATACTTTTTATCCAAAAAATCAACTTTATATGTATTTTGTAAATAATGCAATACAAATTCATGCCTTTTATTCAAAAAATCAACTTTACATATATTTTATAAATAATGCCTTACAAATGCATGCTTTTCAAATTTTACATGTATATTCATAAACAACAGCATGCATGCTTTTCAGATTTTTATGTCGTTAATATATTTCTCCAAACTGCAATCACACCTTTGCGAGACTCTTCAAAAGAATAAGTGGTAAAAATCTTTACATTGTCAAAATGCATCATTTTAAACTACTTGTAACTTCCTTTTAATTAACCTTCTATTTTTTTTAAACATGTATTTTCTTAGCATAATAATTAACCTGAGTTTGACCGGATAACCGCAAGTTAGCGGATCTTAAAGGATGCCTAACCCCTTCCCTTTAGTATAATAGAGACCCCTTACCTAGAATCTCATAGTTTAGCAGACCAGTAATCGGAGTTGATTTTTGCAGTATTTGTGTTAATATTTAGGTGCCCTAATTCACCGTAGAATAATTAGGTGGCGACTCCTTAAGCATTTAATCAACTCCAGGAAACGCCCATACGCCGCGACCGTGCCCCACTGGGCGCGCACACCGCCACTGCCCAGTTTGGTTGCTTCCAGCGGCTGCCCGCTACCCCTGCCCCGTCCCTTTCCATAATTATTTTTTCCTTTGTTATTATTGCGGTTTAAGCCATGTTTTTACAGTTATTGTTTCGGTTTCCGCCACTACCCGAACTGGAATTTTGTTTTTGAAAATTTGTGGAAAAAGAATTGGTGGAAACGAGGGCGGTTCCGGCGTTGATTGCTCCGGAGGATGCCTGTTTGACTTTCCGTGTTTCTTCAAGAATTAACCTCGACAAAGCCTCATAGAATGGAGACAGTGGATTGCTCTATTGAATGAACGTAGCGACTACATCATATTGTTCATTCAATCCGGCAATTAGTTGAAGGACTAGTCTTTGATTTGTGACCGGCGAACGAACGTTGGATAGTTGGTCTGCAAGAACCTTCAATTCCTGATAATAGGCGGAAACGTTAGAGAAGTCATCCAATTTAACATTAGTAAATTGGTGTTCAAGATATACAACCCTAGAAAGTTTGTTATCTTGAATTATGTTTTGTAAACGTCCCACGCCTGTTGAGCTGTAGAATTTGGCTCTAATATGGTATGTAGAAGATCATTTGATATTGTACCACAAATCCATTGAAGAACTATATCATCTAACCGGGACCATAGCTTTTTGTCCACCGTAGTGGTGTCCGACGATGACTCGGACGGGATGATATGGTCTATTACCTCATAGGCACGACAATGAATTTTGAACAATTCTGCCCAAGAGGTGTATTGCCCTTTTCCATTTCAAGTGTTATGAAGATAAAGTTCTTGACGTTATTTACGGCAAGAGCGGGATGAAAAGTTTATTTTTTGGTCATAATTTCTACTAGAACAAACAAGAAAATCTATTGTGTTGATGGAAGTAGACTAAGGAACCCTAATTTTTGGAGAGAAGAAGGGTGTAGCTGAGTGTAGGGGGGTTTTGTTTTCGGCTAGGGTAGAGAAGGCTAGGGTTTTGTGAAGTCGTTTTATGTTTAGGGTTTGTTTAATACAAAACCCTACTTGGCCGTGTAACAAAAGGAATAGAAGGAGGGGAAAAAATTGGTTTTCGGTTGAAGGAAGAGAAAACTGAGAGAAGGTAAGAATTTTAGGGCAAAAGATTTTTAGGCTCTTGATACCATAATAGAAATTGATTTCTTGAGTATTCTATTCCAATCATAGGAAGATATATATACAATCATAGGATGTAGTACTAATCTAAGTTACCTAATATTAGTCCCTAATTATCTAACAAACATGACCTTTCTTGGATTTTAAAAAAGAAAATAATAAGAGAAAGGAAAATTCTTGTAGTAAGAATTACACTAGTGCGATTACATGCATGGGAACTAATTAGAGGAGCGCATGCAAATGTAGGTTGATAAGTTCTTTATCTTGACTTATTGATTTATATACGAGACGAATGCACTAAATAAAGTACTATCTCTTATCAAAGTTATAAGTTTTTTAAGTTAGGCATGGTCAGTTTTTTAAACTGGACAAGATATTCTGTTTAGACATTCGGACTAAGCCATGTTTCAATTGAACACCTTAATTTCTAAAAGAAGTGTTTTAATTAGACACTTTCGATTCAATTTTTAATTTTTTTTTACATGTATTTTCATTCGTCTATTAGATATTTAAGTTAATCACATAAAATATGTCTTTTCTTTTAATTATACGCATCAACCTCATAAAATATGTAATCTCCTTTGTATGTGTACTTAATTTCTTATATGTTAGACGCATACATGTGGACAAAAATGAAGGACGTTTCTTCACTTCTTGAGGTTCTAAACGAGAAAGGCATTGGTAACTACTAACTTGATTGATTTAAGACATCGTTAACATAGTACGACACATAATGCTTTTCAAGCAACACTTTGAGCTTAATTTGGAAATTAACGGCCATGAATCTTGTATTGCATTATTGTCGGTGAGTTACATCGACTTTTCTTCCTCCATTATTGAGAAAGAGCTATTATTATAACCACTTATTTGTTACATGATTAACTGGTTAAGTGGGTACGTAGGGAGACAGACGTGAATCACTCGATAACTATCTACTTTTAGTACTAGGGGAAAGAGTAAATGACAAACAAGTTTTTGCATGTCCCTCCAATAAAGATATGTTTGGTTTGCTGGCACAACCTCTTACTGCGTACCTACGTGTTAATATTTGTACTAAAGTAACTAAATTAGTGTAAAAAGAAAAGGCCAAACTCATCAAGAATCTCTTGGAGTCAGCAAGATCTTTTACTTAAATAATTCAACTAAATTTTATACCTATTAAGCACTCGGACTATAAAAAATTTGTTTCGATTAGATAATTTTTTAACAATCAGCTATACAGAGTGTATAATGCATTCCCGGATGACATGACATAATGACTAATTAAAAGAGGACATGTGTCATTTAGTGCAAAATAATAATTTTAAAATAAATCATAAGAAAAAAGAAAAGAAAAAAACTATTTAATATAAAAAATAAATTTTGAGTGAAACCTACTCCTGATATTTCAAAAAAGAAAGAAAATATATTTTCTAAACCCTACACATTATTACTCCTGATATTTCAAAAAAGAAAGAAAATGTATTTTCTAAACCCTACACATTATTAACACAAGAAAATGCATTTACTAACAAAAGAAAAATCTTAAAAATAATGTTCTTGGTGTTCTTTACCATCTGCATGTCTATTCTTGTTTCTGCCATAATTTCAAGAAAGCTCCTCCAATTTTGTTATAACTTCATCTAAAGATTTCGCATGAAGATCCAAAGACAAACCCAACATAATTTCTCAAATTTTTTATCAAATAAAGTAATCAATTTTAAATTTATAATTTTTCTAAAGAACCCATTAATGATATTTTAATGAGCTTCTTTGATTTTTTTTTTCTTTTTATTAGGAGAGAGCAAGAAATTAGATTTGTTTGTGGTAAAAAGCCTATCAAAATGTTAGAATAGTGAAAACGGTGAAGGTGAGGAAAGAAGATAAAACACATGATTTTAGAACCTCCATTGAAGGAGTTTACGCTTGGGGAAATGGGTTGAAAAAAGGGGAAGAAAAAGAGAAAAAATAAAATAAAATAGACTAAATAGAGTCGTTCACGTGCCACTAATGAGTGTATCACACTCATCATACCAAGTCAACGAAAAGTGTCTAAATGACACAGTTGAGCCCTACCACATGTGTCTATATGAAACAAGGCTTAGTTGAGGTGTTTAAATGAAAAATCTTAACGACCACAAGGGGCTCCCGATGGGTTTGACCAAAAGAAAACTTAAAAGTTGAATAAATCATCTACCATTTAACTTTTCAGTAAATTTTATTTAGACATGACTCGAATTATGACATGTACAATTGAGTGCTTGAACATATGATAAAATGTTTCTATTAGATATTTTTGGTTCATATTTAGAAAAAGTCGCGCGTTTTAACAAACATCCATTAAGTAGATAAGTTAATCACATAAAATATGTGTGCTTCTTTAATTATATACATCAACATCTATTGGAACATGCATGAGGTTTTAATGTCTATTGAGGTTAATGCATATAATGAAAGGATGTGCCGTTTTTGAAGTGTTTAGCATATCTATGAAATTGACGTTTGAGATAACGCATAATTTTTTTCTTCAAAATTTTGAGTTGTAACTAGTAAATGTCTACTACAAATACTTTATCCTATGTTTAAATGTTCAATTGAAACATACCCTGATTTAAATGTCTAAATATATTTACTGATAAATTTGAAGACTGTGAATGTATTCTGCCAAAACTTAATGTTACATGATTTGATGGTGTGATATTGAAGGAGCACAGTGTCAAATGTCCTTAAAAAGTTAGGTCGATTTTGGTGATGCCTCTGTTTTCCTAACAGAATCACTCTTCGTCTAAGATAGAAAATGACAATACTAATATCTTTTATATTTGATGGGTGGTCTAAATTAATCCTATAACTATATACTTAAGAAAGTTAATACAAGTGGTCATTTGGTATGATGTATAGTTATATATGAATTATAATTTATGAATTAGTTATGTAGGGTTTAGTTATACATGGATTATTTCTTGTTGGGTGATTGGGTCCTTGCACTAAATTGGATATGCAAGATATTATTTATAATATTTATTTAATTTTTAAACTAAAAACTAATGAATTTACAATTTTATCCTTCGTTGCTTAACCTTCATTGGCTTCTAGAAAAAAGATAAAGATAGTTTTGTTCTTTTGCTACTTTAACCATGTAGGATTATAAGTTATACATGGATTAGTTATTCCATATTGTTGATGGTATAAAATAATACACCAATTTGATGTACTAATTTATACAAGAATTAAGTTATACATGATTCAAATTACAACCAAACATTAGATATAACTATACCAAATTATATACCATTATTAAGTTATACCATGATATTTGTGAAATGGTTTTCACTTTTCATAATATTTAATACACACAACAACATTTATCTTTAACGAAATTAGTTCTTGAGAAACACACATGGTTCGTTACTGAAGATACCATCAAGATGAACTCATTTTCCCAAATTCACGCTTTAAGGAAAACCATCAAAATGTGCTACTAGAGATTTGAAGGACATATAAATATTGATTATTCACTATATTGTATAATGGAAGGTTGAATGAAGCGCTTGATTGGTTAAAACTGAGTAAAAAAATAAAGCATTAAAATTGTTCAAATATACATCTCCAGGAACAATATAGACCAACTCTAATAAACGACGGAATATTTTTGTTATTTTCTCTCTAAAACATCGTTTTTGGTATTCATGTTCTTTAGTTACCCAAACATATCTAATGACACAATCATACCGTATGTACATGATATTTCATATTCTCTTATATAGGTTATCTTCTTCCATCGTCATTTACTTAGTAAAAGCATAGAACTCATACCGTGTGTTAAATCTATAGAAGGAACTCCAGCCCCATAACCATACGGGATGGTAACGAGATTAAACTGGATGGTCACGCTTCTTCCAGAAGGGTTTTTCCCTCAATTTGAGAGCTGGTTCTGTGAGTCCAAAGACACCACAAATCTTCTTTCTTCTATCTCTCTTGTGCATTGAGAATCTCCAAAGAAATTAGAAGCATCTATGATAGCGTATGATTATTTCCATTTGTGACCGACAGTTGTTTGCAAGAGGTGGCGATCGGCAGTGTTCCAAAGCGTCATAACGACGTGCGTTAGAGCGTTATGGTTGCCAATCAAGATATCTTTCTTCTCATAGAGAGTGACCGAAAAACAGACTCACATTAATGTGTGAAGCATATAGCCTAACTAGCATGATTGAGCCCTGCAGTGGTAGAACCTGGTGAACCAAGCGTACTACTTGCCTTGTCAATTACTTCCGCTTCCAGGACAAATTCGCCTGTTTGTGCCTCATAATCATTGTATGTGTGAAAACGTAGGCAAGCTGCTTGCACTAGCTAGGCAAATAATTTGTCCTTTGCGGCTATATATATATATCATGCTATTATTTATTAATCGGCCTAATAATTATAGATATTTTTTATATAATTATCTAAAACGTGTTTGTCTATAGACCTTCTGTTGGGATACAATTGTTGTAGGGAACGAGAAGTAAGTAACTATTACAATAGTAGAAAGGATAAACAAACTATTACAATAGAACTAGAAATCAAAACCTTACAAACTGCTTGTGCGATTTGCTGAGTCGAGTGATGGCACTCTGTCTTTAAGACATTGCCCCGTATATCACCTTTTACGGTGTTGAGCAATAGTCTCCTAAGATAGAACAACAACTTTAACAAGTGAGCAAATGAAACTCAAGTGTTACTCTTGAAGAACTTTGAGTATAGTAACTTTGCTAAAGAGAAAAAATATGAACTCTGAAAATTCTAGAGTATTTTCTAAGTGTTGAGTATAGTGTGTTTCAATTGAGCCAAATGCCTCAATTTATAGTGTAAGTAGAAGACTCCTCAACTAGCCAACTAATGGCCTTCAATAGCCATGTAATTGCACTTGATTGAGGGGTTACATTCAGCCAAATAATGGCTGAATTCATGTGCCAAGTAATGGAGAATCAATGCTCCAAAACCAGCACAAACGTCAGATTTTTCCAACTTCCCGTCGCAGCATTCTGCCTCCGAAGCGCCGCGGAGCTGTGAATTAGCGCCGCGGCGCCGCAACTCCAATGAGTGGCCAACCAATTTGCGCCGCGACGCTGCCTGGGAGGCGCCGTGGCTCCGACGGTGTGGTGTCGCGACCCTTCACGGCTCCGCGACGATTTCCGACTCGTTTCATTTTACACTTTGTACACTTCTTCCTTCTTTTACCAACGTGTAATACTTATCATTTGGTCAATAACCGTCCATAATTCTATGTCTCAAACGTATTACATACGTACCAATATCTTTTTCACTAATAAAATTTGCGATACTTGACACTACGTGTGCACGTGTGTGGAAACGACGTTTCCAACGTGCGGGCCCAATTGTTCGAGTCATAAATTAATGGGATATACTTATTTTCACATTTAGTAAATTTTCAACACCTTCTACCAAAAAAATAGAACAAAGTGTTAAATTGAAAAACTCACGCTTGATGGTACTGTGATGTTTCAAATAGTAAAGATTATGGGCCATGAATTAGGAAGAGAATACAACAACATACCTAGTGAATTCCCACAACGTGAGGTATGAGAAGGGTAGAGTGTACACAGACCTTACATCTACCTTGCTAATAAAAAAAGTACTTCAGTCTCTTTCAAAAATATTACTTATATATTTAGTACTAATATTTTTTTAGTTCTGATAATTTATATGACTATTGAAGTTGACAAGATTAAGGATATTTTGATATTTACACCTATTTTTAGTTTAAGATCACAAAATTCAACAATCTCTCTCATTCAAATTTCATATCAAGAACACATAAAATGGAAAAACCGAGATATAATCATACATTTCTATAATAATCATCCTATACAATGAAACCTCTCTAACAACGACGTTTGTCCGGATATATTTTGACAATTATAATAAAATATTATTAGAGAGAAATATAATATAGTAACATAATATGAAAAAAATCAGTTCCAAAGAAAACTTGATCGTTATAGTGAAATATCGTTATAAAGGACGACTATTAGTCCAACATAACGATATTTTATTATAACAATCAAGGTCTTTTAGAATCAATTTTCATTTTATATTTTCTCCAGAAGCATATGTAGCATATCGATAACGTATTTATCTGAAATCAGTATTTTTGAAACATAGTTGACATTAATATGTGTTGATTACAATGGTGCAGGAAACGGAAATAAGTAACTACTAAGTATTACAACAAAATGAAATTTCAATAAACTGGAAGAAGAAACTGGAACAAGAAACTGAGATTACAACCACTTTGTTTTGTTGGGTCGAGTGATGACACTCTGTCTTTAAGACAAGATTGTCCCGTATATATCCTTTCTACGTTCTGGACAATAGTCTCCCAAGATAAAACAACAACTCAACAAATGAGCAAAGGAAACTCAAGTGTTACTTTGAAGAACTTAGTGTAATGAAATGATGCTGAAAAGTAGTAGGAAGAATCTGATTTCGTTTGTGTGTTCTGTAGTCTCAACAATTGTGCAAAGGCTTCATTATATAGTTGAAGGAGGGGACTTACCAACTGCCCACATAATTGATGTTACTGGCCAAGTAATGGCAATTAGTGAGGAGTAATTCAGTCAAAATAAATGATGAATTGATGTGCAACAGATTAGAGCTTTTAGGGAGAGTTATTCAGCCAAGTAATGACTGAATTGATGTGCATATTAATGGAGGTTAACGTTCCAAAAACCAACAACAAAACACAAGTTCTCTGTCCAATTTAACTTACCTGAAAGCAATTTGGGTCCAAAAAGCCCAAAGCCCGAGACCCGAGACCGGACCGGACGGGACGGCGGCGGCGCGCGTGTGGGCTTAGCCTCGAACCAAAGCACATCTAGGTCCTCCCTCCTTCAAACACATGGGTTACCCCTTGGAGTCCCAAACCCCAAGTCAATTTTGAGACTTATAAACTAAACAAATCTTCCTTCCCCCACCGATGAGAGAGGATTGGTCTTTTACCACATTTTCATGCTTCAAACACCTCACTTCGTGGACCAATATCTCTTTCATTTCTCAACGAAATTTGACGATCATTGGCCCTACGGTCATCTACTTACTTAGTAGATTATGCACGTGTGAAGAATCAAAGTCTCTAACATGCGAAACCCTAGTGTTTAAGTCATTAAAGATTGTTGGATGCAACTCCCACCAAAAGCAAATTTCCAACAATATGTAATATATGTAAAAATTTATGAAAATTACAAAAATAGTAGACATGAGACTATTACTTTAAGACTTAAAATTTAATTCATAAAATAATTTAAATTCTCAATCTAATTTTATTATAATTAAAAAATATTCGGACAAACGAGTTCGGAAAATATTTGATTGTAACAAGAAGATGATCGAAGGAGGAGGGTCCGGTGACGTTAGAGTGGCCAAAAAATAAAGGTTAAGGGAAATGGGGACATAGTTTTGCTGTCGGCAAAGAGGAAGCGACCTCCTTCCTTATCCCCTCTATTCCCATCTCGTTCTCTTCTGCCCCGGCATTATATCTTCTTTGCATTATTGCCTCTTACAATTATTGGAGATTATTGACAATTCAAATTTTGAAGGACTAATTTTATGAAAACTTTACATAAATTCAACGGTACGAAGGAATAGTTTTTAATTCTAAAATTTGTGAAGGAAATGGTGGAGAAAGTATATACTCGCGTATGTATCTACACCGTCATTGTGCATTAATATGTCTTGTATATATGTTGATGCATTAATATTTTTGAATTTTAGTGTATGGTGTGGGAATTTGGAGTTAATATATGTTCGTTAGTGTACCTTTATCTTTTTGATAATTGACAATAGGAATGGGGCCCAAGGGGGAAGTGGGACACACGTGGCAGTAGAGAGCACCACGGCAAGGGCTTGGTTGACATGTCAACATCAGAGCACAGTACAGCATTCTTTCTTATTTTCCCAATGAAGAATTGAAACGAAGTTCTTATCTTTTTAAGGCTTCTCTTTAGACTGTGTTGGAATTCCGACATCCTACTGTTCTCCTTCCTTTGGGTGTTAAGCCATCGAATCAAACTGAGAAACTCAATGAAACAGATACTATGAAATTTTGCCAATACTTTGATCCCGTCTCAATTTATGTAATATATTTTTATTTAATATAAGTTAAAGATATTTGTATGGTTATAGATCATCTCATTTTGCGTAAATGGTAAAATTTAAAATTAAATTAGTGTCAAATAAAAAACATATCATTCTTTTTTAAACGGAATGGAAAAGAAAGTAAATCATTTTTTTGGACAGAAAAAGTATATATTAAAGTTTTTTATGCGATCATATCAGTATTAACGCATTAGATTCTATCAAAATTCCAAAGTAAAACGTGTTTGAGCGAAAGTAGTACTAAGATGGTTGATTTGTGAAAAATCCTTGTGTTGCATCTCTCATTTTTTAGCTGATGGTCTATTAGAAATAACATTTCACCTCATAAACATAAAGATAAAGATAAAATATGAGTACATTCTACTTTCATATTAAACATATGAGATTACATTGGGGATATTGTTTATTCAAAATCATTGTCGGATGATACAATATATGTTAGTGTTTGGCCATAGATTTTCAAAAAAAAAATGAAAAACTTGATTTGATTAAGTTTTTCGAATTTTGAAAACGTGTTTGATCATAGTTTTTAAAACATACTTAACTTTTTTTTTAGAAATATGAAACATTAATTGTACTCATAAGTTCTAAAAATTATCAAGAATCCAAATCATACCAAAAAAACATACTTCTTAATCTCAAATTATTCCTATGTATTTTAATTTTGTTGTTGAATTTGGTTTAAGTACTTTTAGTTTACAAATTTTGTAATTTTCTTGTTGAATGCATCTCAATCTTCATAAGAATGTTGTTGAATTTTCTGCATTTCAATTAGTGGAAATGTGAGACGTCTTTGGATATGGAGACTCAATAATTAGTTATTGAACATTACAAGTAGTGACATCATTTTTGGGATTAAAATAATAGTGATTACTTAGGAGATAGCTTCAAGCTTTCAAATAATATTTACGTTTTGAAGTATCTTGATCAATGGAAAAACATAGATAGCTTCAAGCTTATTTCCCTCTCGAAAATGAAGGCCCTTATTTTTTAATTTATTGAAGGAATACTAAACTCATATTCATTCGTGGGTCTAGACTCTAGATTGAGGGCCTTTATTTTTTACCAGTGGTCATTATTAATGAGTTTCACAATTCATGACCCTCGCAATTATAGCTTTGCTTTAATCCAATTTTGGTATGAGACATGAATTTTAATGGGAAATTAATATTATATATATAAAAGTGTGATCATTCAACTTTAACACATGAAACCCAATAGTTTTGCTAGATTTTGCAAAATCTGATTTTTTTTATCTTGCAAAATTTTGAACCAAAGGACACCTTATTATTTTAGTATTTTACCAACACCAACACTAACACTAACACCAACACCAACACCATCATATATACCAATCAATTCTACATATGAAATCTGGAGAGGATAGAATGTGTAGATCTTACTCTTACCTCGTGAAAATAGAAAGATTGTTTTCGAAAGCCTCTCGACTCAAGTAACGCATAACAAAGCAATTTGAAAAAATATATACAAAAGTAAATAAGGCATGACAAGTAATACATAGCAAATAATAGGGTGAGCGTAACATAACATTGAGAGAAAAATATTGCAATAAATGAAGCACAAGAAATAACAAAAATGGAATAACAAGAAATTACGAGAACAATGTTAATACTACCTATCCCAACCAAGTGTATCCCGCAGAAGAGCGAGAGAACGCGCAACTATCTTTTAACCTTCTACCCTAATCCGCAGCTTTCATATCTTCCTATCGAAGATCATGCCCTCGTTAAGTTGAAGATGCGTCATACCCTGTCTGATCACCTCTCCTCAATACTTTTTCGGTCTTCCTCTACCTCTTCTTAAATCCACCTCTGCCAACCTCTCACACCTCCTCACCCGGGGGGGGGGGCATTATCACATCTCTCCTTCACATGCTCGAACCAACTCGGCCTCGCCTCCACATCTTGTCCACCATAGAGGTCACTCCTACGTTGTCTCGAAAATCTTCATTCCTAATCTTATCTATTCTAGTATGCCCACACATTCAACTCAACATCCTCATTTCCGTGATCCTCATATTCTGAATATGAGAGTTCTTAATTAGCCAATAATAACCCCATATAAAAAAATCTGTGTAACCACCACTCTGTAGAACTAACATTTAAGTTTTAGTGGTGCATTCACACAAGACTGAAGAGTCGAGCCTCTAGTTCGTCTACTCCGCACCAATACGATGTGACATCATCGTCGATCTCCATATACCTTTATAATAAAGACCCTAGAGGATGACCTGCTTTTTATTTTGCAAATATCCTATTCCATTTATTTAAATTGACGTGACGTAGTCTGATTTTTTATGAAGTTTTATAAAAAAAATATTTTTAAAATTTATTGTTTTGAATGAGTTCTGAGGTTTTTGTGGCTATAAAAATACATCATAAATGAAAAAAATACAAATTAATTTATTTTTAAAAATAATAAATATTTCTCATATAAAAAAGAAAATTATTTCAAATGAAATGTGACCGAATTGTTCACTAACTTTTCTTTTCTATAAGAATAATTTTGGTGTTGAATTTAATCAAGAATACCTTTTTGAAATTTTGTCTTTTTTTTTTTTTTTTTTTTGATAATCCAGATTTCCAGGCGCCTGACTACTTCACTGGTATTACCCAGACGTCCTGGAGGTAATAACACCGGTCCTTCAACACTATTACCAGGTAAATCGCGGGATGTGCTCCGGTGGCCAGTTTTTCTGGGAGCGTACAACTGATCAATGAGATAAGGTCAAATTCCCCAACATGCAGAGTTTCTTCGTGCTTGCGGGGAATCGAATCCACGTTGTCCCATGCCAGAGCGCCTTATAGCACCCAGGTTTTGCCACTGGACTATGCCCCGGAGGACAAACTGTGGTAGGGTAAACTTTTTAAAGTGACTGGTCCCACCGCATTACGGCCCCATATTCCACCTCCGGCCTGGCCCTACGGATTAGTATACACTGCTTGCCCTACGTGTATGGAGGGATTTTTTTGGGGGAACACAGTTCCACTTTCGCTGATCAGAGGACTCGAACACGGAACCTCAGACAGCAATACCTTAATGTATTGACCAGTGGGCCAAACACTTTGGATTGTCTTCTTTTTTAATAGCTCGAGTTGTCTTCTCGGTAGGGCTGTCCTACGGGTTTTCATAGCTCCCAAAAGTCGCACCCTTTGGCCTCTCACGCGCGTCCGTACTTCAGCACATCTTTTTTCTCTGATGCTATATCACGCGCTTGGGGTTACGCCAAGCATCACCCCACGCGAGATGCACGTGACTCGATCATACCATCCATTTTATTTATTTTTAATGTCTTAACTAATTGGTGAACCTAAAAAGCAGTATTGGTTATGCGCTGCAGTTATTTAAATATCTTTGGGTATGTGGTCAGGCAGAGCTTCCAAATAGAATATAAAGTGACGAGGAATGGCGTTTGCTGCCTATTTGCGTAAACCAACAATAATAAATCGAGTCTAATTACGTAAGTGAAATCTATAAAATATTGTGTACGCAAATTTTATCTCTATCATATAAAAGTAGAGAATTTGTTTTCAATAGACAATTGGCTTAAATAAATATTTCAAAAAAAATTGAAAAGGAAATACTATAGTAAAAAAAGCTATGTAAAAAATAATGAAGATATTTGTGTAAAACAAAGTTTGATATTTTTTCTCTTCATATTATAGATTTTGATATTTTTGTTTTGACAGAATAATTGATAACAAATTAGGAGTACTCGTTTATGTAAAAATATAACCAGACAAAAATTATGTTTAAGGAAAAAAACTTAAACGAACTGTTAATGTCGGATTTTGATGTTGTTACATTTGACCAAACATATCTCCTGAAATATTGATTTGAATGTATAAGAATGTTGGGACAAATGTTGCACAACATTCGGATCAACATTTTTCAGAACTGATTTTGTCTTACTTCACGTAATGATTACTATGTAGTAAATATGACTTGACAAGGTAAAAAAGAGTTGGTAAACACATGTGAAGAATGAGTCAAGGCTAATGTTTTTTGTGAGGAACAAATCAAAATTGTTAGAGGTTTTTTGCTTCTTGATCGTCTCCAACCAATCCTACCAGCTGCCCATATTTTTCTCAACCTCCACAACCAATCGATGAGCTTTTCAAGAAAGACTCTCTACTATAAATAGAAATGCTACTATAGTGAATCGATATCCATAATCAGAAAACAAAAATATCAAGAAAGCTCTCGGGATTTCATCTCAGAAATCTGGATCACCAGTGTTGCCCGAGTGTGTTGACGACATTCTGTCCAACATTACAACTGCTGTTTAGATTCTAGATTTATGAAATTTAAACCTTTGTGTTCTTTAAATTCGGCTGCATTTACTCTTTAAAGTTTCTGTTTTGCTAAGTGTTGTTACTGGTGTCGGACGACATAATTGCCGACATTCGAAAATAGAATTGGCATTCGATTTATTTCCCATAGCATTTGACACCCTTCAAGTGGTATCAGAGCCGATACTTAACACAATAAGTGATTGATCCTGTTGTTATAAGCTATGGATCCGACAAATCCAACTATTGGTAGGCTTCCTATTTTAGATGGATCAAATTATGCATATTGGAATATTCATCTACGTTCTCATATCAAATCAATTGATGTAAGGGCATGAAGATCTACAACCAATGAGTATGTTGTTACAATGTTGCCACCGGACGAGGAAGGTGACATTTTTGTTAAACCTGAATCCGAATGGAGTGAAGAAGAAACCAATAATGCTAGCTTTAACGAAAAAGCCTTAAATTTAATTTTTGGATGACTTGATATTTATATGTTCAAACTCATTTAAAACTGCCCCACAGCTAAGGATGCATGAGATACTTTACAAATTCATTGTGAAGGTAGCTAAAGTGTTCGTCGAACAAAGCTACGCATGCTCATGAGTAAATATGAACGTTTAAGGATAGAAAAAGCAGATGATATTAAGTCTTATTTTGAAAAGTTGATTGACATCTCAAATGAATGTCAAGTGCTTGGTGAACCATTAACCAACACTCAACTTGTTGAAAAGACTCTCTATTCTATTCTTGAAAAGTTTAATTTAAAGATTTGTGCTATTGAAGAAGCTCACAATCTTGCCACAATGGACCTTCATACCTTGATGAGCATTCTCAAAACTTATGAGATGAACATTGAGAATCAAAAGAAATTGTATAAAAGCAAGAATGTGGCACTTCAAGTTCAATCCTTGGAGAGTCAAATCGAAGAAGATGATGAGAAATCTTGAAGAAATTGGTGATGGTGCAAATGTTGCCTTACTCATTCGAAAATACAATTCGATGGTGAGAAAGTTCAACAATGAAAGAAATCAAAAGCCCACTAGATTCCTTCTAAATGTACAAAAAGGAAATCAACTAAGAAGAACCAACTCAGATCGTACCAAATTTGATCCCAAACAACTTGAGTCCGTGCAGTGTCATGCATGCTCAGGATGGGGTCACTATGCTAACAAATGTGCAAACACTCTTAAAAAAATTGGTAAGAACCTATAGGTTTCTCTTAGTGATGATGAAGGAGAAGGGGAAGGAGATCGTGAAATTGAAACACAAGCAATGATGGCTACTGTTCTCGAAGAGTCTCTATCGGATAATGAATATGTTGTATACAATGTTGTCTCAGATGCCACGACATTTGCTCCAACATCAACATCCTCAGCGACATCCGAAATGTGTGAATTCTTTAATTATTTTGATGTTAATTGCTTTAGTGGTTCTATTTCTGTTAGTGAGGCTGATTGTATTAAGTAAGTTGAATGCAAATATGATATGATTAATATATTACAAAGTATTTATAAAGCCTTAATCATAGAATCCAAACAACTTGACAAAAAGGTAAAATCTTTAACACATGAGAATTTAGTATTAAAAGGCACGATAACCCGACTTGAGGTTGCACTTACCAAAAAGGATATTGAATTTGATAAGATCCGTGCAAAATTGGATTTAGTCGAAGCAACCTTCCGTAAGCTCAACACGGGGACTTCAAAATTGAATGAGATACTCAATTTTAGTAATCCTTCACATGCGGGAATTGGGTACTAAAACTCTCTTAAAACCATATGCTCTAATCTCTTTGATAAAATTGAGAAAAATATGCTTTGTAAAAGAAAAATGGTTGAATAATAGGTTCTCATATAGGTCAAAGAATATGAAGTTTGTGTGTCATCACTGTAACTCCCCTGAACACTTAAAACCATAATGTTTCAAACTTCATGATTCTATGAGCAAAATGTTGTCCAAC
The DNA here is from genome assembly GCA_034509755.1 of Anisodus tanguticus. Classification (NCBI taxonomy): domain Eukaryota; kingdom Viridiplantae; phylum Streptophyta; class Magnoliopsida; order Solanales; family Solanaceae; genus Anisodus; species Anisodus tanguticus. Next base: position 7,138,636 of record CM067553.1, on the reverse strand, counting down.
ATTTCAGATAAAAAATATTTAAAATAGTTTGGGTTCCTAAAAAGGATGTAACGTGTAATGTTGCTATTACTGCATTAAGAACTAACATTTCAGGTTCTTGATACTTTGATAGTGGATGTTCTCGCCACATGACAGGTACAATAGGTTTTCTAAAGAACTATGAGTCATTCAATGGAGGAAACGTGACTTATGGAGGTGGCAGTAAAAGCAAAATAATTGGAAAAAGGATCTTGGATGTTCCTGGTTTTCCAGCCTTAAGCAATGTCTTACACGTTGAGGGATTAATGGCTAATCTGATAAGTGTTAGTCAACTGTGTGATGTCGATCTTGCTGGAAGATCAGAAACATGCAATAATGCTAAGGTCGATGACACAACACTATGTCATCAAAAGTTGGGGCATGTAAACTACCACAATTTAGAAAAATTGGCCTCATATGAAGCAGTTAAAGGCATACCCAAACTTAGCCATAAAGGTAAAACTATATGTGAAGATTGTTTGAAAGGTAAGCAAACCCGTGTCTCTCATAATGTTGTCCAACACGACGGACAACATTCAGGTACATCTCATTGTTTTCAATTGCTACATATGGATTTAATGGGTCCAATTGAAGTAGACGGTTTAGGAGGTATGAGGTATTCCTTTATGATAGTAGATGATTTTTTTTAGATATTCTTGGATATATTTTTTGAAAGAAAAATCACAAACATTTGACATGTTTAAAATCTTGCACTCTAGAATTAGAAATCTATTCTATTCTCCTATTTTTCGGATTAGATCCAACCATGGAAAAGAATTTCAAAATAGTTCATTCACAATTTTTGTGATAAAAAGGGATTTTTCATGAGTTTTTTGCCCCGAAAACTCCTCAACAGAATGGGGTTGCAGAACGGAAGAATAAGACATTGCAAGAAATGGCTAGAGTGATGCTTAGTTCTAAACATTTGTCAAAATGTGTATGGACAGAAACCTTGAATACTGCTAATCACATAGCTAATAGAGTCTCTCTAAGGCCAGGAACAAAGATGACACTCTATGAGATTATAAATGGAAAGAAACGAACTTACGTTACTTTCATATTTTTGAGTGTATTTGTTATATTTTAAATGACATGGATCATTTGACTAAATTTGACTCTAAGAGTGATAAATGAATTTTTGTTGGCTATTCACAAAACAGTCATGCTTATCGAGTATACAATTTGAGATCCAAAACTGTACAAGAATCTGTAAATTTTATCTTTGATGATCTTTCTGATGTTTCAGAAAAAACTACTGAAAATAACATTGTAGATACAGTGGAAAGCCCACAGATTGTAGAAGAATTGGATGTTACCACAAATGTTGCGACACCTGAAGCAACATCTAAAACAGCAATAGAGGCCACATATGAGGAGTCAAGTGCTGAATTGTTAGACCAAGTTCGTAGGGACCCCTCATCAAGGATTATGAAAAATCATCCAACGAGCCAAGTGATAGGAGGAGTTTTTGAAGGAATTAGAACAAGAGGCAAAGAACCACTCAACTATAGAGAAATAGTAAGGTATGTGTGTATATCAACCATATACCAAGAGGTTAGTCTTTCTTATTTTATATCTATATTAGAACCAAAGAATGTTGTAGAAGCACTTAAAGATAATTTTTGGATACAAGCAATGCAAGAAGAGCTTGAACAATTTTATCAAAATGAAGTCTGGGACTTAGTTCCACGTCCAAATAATACAAATGTAATTGGAACTAAGTGGATTTTTAAAAATAAATAAGACGAATCGGGAACAGTTGTTAGAAACAAAGCACGTCTGGTTGCACAAGGTTATACTTAGGTTGAAGGAATTGATTTTGATGAAACCTTCGCACCTGTAGCTAGAATCGAGTCGATTAGACTTTTACTTGTTGTCTGAAAATTACTTTACACCAAATGAATGTAAAATGTGCCTTCTTAAATGGTTATCTAGACAATGAGGTATATGTTGAACAACCAAAAGGATTTGAAGATCCTTACCATCCACACTATGTGTACAAGTTTTAAAAAGCTTTGTATGGGTTAAAACAAGCCCCTCATGCATGGTATGGTCGTTTAACTAACTTTCTTCTTGAATTTAGTTTTAATCGTGGTGAAGCTGATCGTACTTTGTTTATTAAACGACACGGTGTAGATATTATAATTGCTCAAATCTACGTGGATGACATAGTCTTTGGATCGACTTCACAGTCGTACCTAAATTCATTTGTTGAAGCTATGTCATCGACATTTGAAATGAACATGATTGGGCAATTAACTTTTTTTAGGCTTACAGATAAAACAAAGTGAAGATGGAGTTTTTATCTCACAGGGTAAATATGCCAAGAATCTAGTTAAAAATTTGGTTTGGAGAACGCTAAACAGATGAAAACGCCAATGGGGTCATCGCAAAAGGTATGTAAGGATAATGTTGGTGAAAATGTCAACCCAACATTATATCGATCTATGATAGGTAGCCTTATTTATCTTACTGCTAGTCACCCATATATTATGTTTAGTGTTTGTGCACATTTCAAGCATGTCCCAAAATGTCACACTTAAATGTCGTGAAACATAATATTTGATATGTTGTTGGCACGCGTGAGTTGGGAATCTGGTATTCTAAAGACACTAATCCTAACTTAATAAGGTTTAGTGACTCGGATTGGGCTGGAGAAATGGATGATAGAAAAAGTACAAGTGGATGATGTTTTTATCTTGGCAATGACCTAGTTTCATGATATAGTCGCAAACAAAACTGTGTCTCACTTTCAATTGCTGAATCTGAATATGTAGCAGATGAAAGTTGTTGCTCTCAACTAATATGGCTACGACACATTTTAGACGAATATAGATTTACTAGCAACATTTTGATTTTGTACTGTGATAATTTGAGTGTTATAAATATTTTAAGAGATTTAGTTGAAAAACAACTAGTTCAAATTGAACATGTTGACACTTTTCATCAACTGACTGATATCTTTACAAAAAAGCTTTGGATCATGAGAGATTTTCCAGTTTAAAGATATCTCTTGGTCTTTGTAATCTCTAGAAAGACATTTTTGATGAATGTTGGCTGAAATGTTGTCTAACATTTCGGGTGACATTTACCTATGTAATAACAGTGACAAATTATTGTTGTTGTATGTTGCATAACTTTTGATCACACAAGCATGATCCTTCAATAAAAATATGTTGTCTAAGTGATACAATTCTCTGCGATGATATATATATATATATATCATAAAAAGGGAGTATCAAAATAAGAAAAAACCTTTACAAATATTTGGCAACTGTGAAAAATGGGCAAAATCCGTGAAAAGATACCGTTCCTATTCTATAGAAGTATTGAGTGCTTCATAGAGATTTGAGAATATCATAAAAGTATTCTTATTTTTGACACAAAAATTTCTTTTATATGTGTTATATGATTAGACCAAGGACACAATGAAAAAATATTACATTGATCTAGTGGCCAAACTCATAAAGTGCATATAAAACGTGTCTTGGTTTGTTGCCAAATCTGAAAATTCTTATGGGATCAAAATACTTGTGTCGTCCAAAATGTTGCCAACATTGATGTTGACATCTTCAGAATGTGCTATGTGTTGGGATGTTGTGTTTATCTGATCGTTGAAATATCAGATCTTACTCCCTATTATATGCATTGTTTACAGAAATTTCAAAATTTAAAATGATAAGATTAAATTTTTATTCCTACCGTGATGTTTATTCTTTTTATCCCAATATTTTAGGTGTAAGTTATTATGTAAAATTGAAATACCTAAAACTAAGGAATTCTTGTTACTAAGAAAAGGTTTGCCATGTATATAAATATTCATCGCATTTGGTTTTTTTTACAAAAACAATAAAAAAAAGAAGGGAAAAGCTCAACAAGTGTATATCTTCATACTTACCCGATGGAAACACCAAATCAAACTTCAATCACTTTCACAAACCCTAAATCTTCAAAACCCTCTCCTCAATTCTCACCGATGGAAACTTCTCCAATGTCAGAACAAATGTCAACCAACATTTCATCCAACACTCCCATGAGCATTAGCCCTCCGTCGAATACACCTAAGCAACCAGACCAGTCTTCTTCCTCAAATCTCCCTGAGGATCTTTCTAAAGCAATATTGTTTAAAGGTTTTGATGAACCTTTAGATATCAACTATCCTAGAGATAATAATAACCATATAGATGTCGATCAAACTTTTGATTTCTCATCTCTGGGTAAAACGCCAAGGTCATCTACCTTTCTTACTCGCCGATCGAGTAGAGTGTTTGAGAAAACAGTCCAAGAAGGTTCTTGAAGTTGAAGCTGAAGCTGTTGCAGGGAAAGCTGAAGTTGTTATGCAAGGGTAGAAAGCTGCTGGAAGCTGTTATTGCTGTATGATGAGCAAGGATGAAGCTGAATGATGTTGCTGAACCTAAGCTGTAAATGTTTGTTCAATGGTTTGATCGATTGATGTGGATATTTGTTGACAATGATTTGTTTCTATTGTGTTTTGTATAAATTGGACGATATGTGTATAGATGTGCTCATATTCTTTTATATAATCCTATGAATTGGTATACACATATTTGCTTGTATGCAATCACAAGTTAAGGAGGAGCATGACCTTGAAATTATTGATCACAGATGTTGGACAATATTTGTGACAACACCTTAAGTCAACTTTACATTTTAACGAGTTTTGTGAAGAAAGGCAAAAAAGGGGGGAGATTGTTAATGTCAGATTTGATGTTGTGACATTTGACCCAACATATCTCATGAAGTATTGATTTGAATGTATAAGAATGTTGGGACAAATGTTGCACAACATTCGGACCAACATTTTTCAGAACTTATTTTGCCTTAATTCACTTAATGCTTACTATGTAGTAAATATGACTTGACAAGGTAAAAAGGAGTTGGTAAACACGTGTGAAGAATGAGTCAATGCTGATGCTTTTCGTGAGGAACAAGTCAAAGTTGTTAGAGGTTTTTGCTCCTTGATCGTCTCCAACCAATCCTACCAGCTGCCCACCTTTTCCTCAACCTCCACAACCAATCGATGAGCTTTTCAACGAAGATTCTCTACTATAAATAGAGAGGCTACTATAGTGAATCGATATCCAGAATCAGAAAGCAAAAATATCAAGAGAATTCTCGAAATTTCATCTCAGAAATCTGGATCACCAGTGTTGCCTGAGTGTGTTTACGACATTCTGTCCAACATTACAATTGTTGTTTAGATTCTAGATTAGTTTTTTATGGAGCGATTGTAATGAGAGATTGTCTATGTCTACTTAGTTAGATTTTTCAGGCAGAAGTCATCTGCGACTTCAGCTTTTAATTCCTTTCTGTTTTATATTGTAAATCTGTAAAGAAAAGAATTTGTATTGTTGTATATAATATATATATACAATACATTTGGTCATTGACCATCATAAGTTATATTATAAATGAAAATTTAAACTTTTGTGTTCTTTAAATTCCGCTGCATTTACTCTTTAAAGTTTCTGTTTTGCTAAGTGTTGTTACTGGTGTCGGACGACATAATTGCCGACATTCGAAAACAGAATTGACATTCGATTTATTTTTATTTTATTTTTATTTCCATAGCGTTTGACACCCTTCACGAATTTTTTGCAATCCATGTTTTTGCAAAAGCAGGCAATAAAAGCCACCTTGAGTTAGCATTTTTTTTTAACTTATATTTTGTTAATAGTAGAATTAAGATGAAATCAGTGTACACTTATCCGATTGTTTATGATGAAGTTAATCATAGAAAAAGAAGGCTTTGCATAAAGAGTGATTGATTATTGATATAAAAGTTGAAAAAAATAATTCATGCAACACTGATCTTAAAAAGTGGTTTAAATAGTATAATCATACTATATCCTATTCTGATGAGGTCATGTCATTTACATTTCCGGTACATATTAAATTCTCCAATTAACAACTTTTAAGAATTCTACATATCACTAGCGCTAGTTCGTATTTAAAGATTTATGCAAGGGCCCCTACTTTTTAACGACAATCAAACTTAAACCTCAAATTTATCAAGTTACCATCAAATTACCAACATGATTTAAATGTGTCTTCAAATTTCATGGTGTACATAAAAGTATTTTTGGACTATATGTTCTTCAAGATAAAGTATACTGGTCCTAAAAAATTATGGGCACCTTCAAGAGATTTTACAATGACTATTTGTCCCAAGTACAATGAATATGCAACTCAAAATGTATAAAGCTTGATAACTTCTACTTGTTTGGACCTTTATGTTAATCCGTTGTGTCTCTTAAAGCTTCAGATCTGACCAATGATAAATTGTTAATTTATTGTATTGTGCTTTGTATATGTTTTAGATATGTATGTATTAAACCATGAGTACTGCAACCAGCAAATGGTCTTCCAAGGAAGATGTGCCTATTCTATCCTTTAATTTATGGTAAAATTTTATCAATATCCATGTTAACATTGAACCAGTAGATTCCTTCCACATATTTTTACCTTATGAAATCACTTGATAAGCAATTCAGTTTGGTAGAAACATCGAGTGTGGATAAAATTTGCCTATAGTTTCCTTCATTCTTGGAGATGATAAATTCCTCATGCTCATAGTTTATTTTTAATAGATCAAGAATGTGAAAATTTAACACATATATATGTTTGCAGTTCTTACAAAAAATTGTATGAATTGTTTCATCTAAAAATTAAACTGTAAATGCTAAATATATTTTTAACAACTTAGCCAAGCTGTCTGTACTCAATTATTTTAGCAACAATCCAATTATGTTCTATTTTCCTTCTTTTCTTCTAAATGTTCAATATATATTTAAGGCATGATATAGTGTAGAAAGATCTCCGCCTAACTTTTTTGACAATGAGGGAGCAAATATTTAATGAATCATAACTATTGAATATCAACCACACATATATCGAATGGTAAAATAATTTAGAAAGATATAGGTAAATCTAGGGTCAGTGTCGCTAGGATCATGTTTTGCTAGCTAGCACAGAATATTTCTTACTAATAAAATTCGTTATAGGGACCACTATTTGATAGAAGAATGTGATGGTCAATAATGCAATTTACATTAAAATCTCTTACTACATTCAACAATCTTATTTAGTTGAACCAACTATAAATAAATATATCATAATAACCTAAACACTGAACATCTTTTACCACGTGGAAGGAACAATTTGAACTTTGGGCGAATATGAAGCGCATGAATACAAGTTATGCCTTGGAATGAAAGATAATTTTGAATCCGCTTTGTCTACGAACAAGGAAGCTATAAGTAATGCAACTATGAATGTGTTTATTTTCCTTCCTGGCTTTGTTATTGTTTAGGCACATAAGCGGATCTACGATATTAGGTACATATTTGAAAAAATGTAATAATTTTTGTTTAGATCATATATTTGTATAATTTTTGTATAAATCAAAAAATTGATAGCAAATTTAAAACTCATAAACATAAATTCTTGATTCCGATTTTAGAGTTGGAGAGGGAAAAAAATTAAAAGGGTAGGAGAGAAGGGTGCATGATGGTGTCTAGGGATGTCATGTGTTTTGGGAGTTTTTAAGTATAAATTATTCTACTAATTTAAGATTTTTATGTTTAGCTTGGTATATTATAATCCAATATGCTTTCAAACAATTTATAGGATGCTATAGAGTTATACATCTAATTTAAAATGTTCTCAACTAGCCTAAAGCAATTCTTTTATTCTACCACAAGGTCCTCTAGATTGAGAGAAATCATCACGTTACAACTTACAACTTTCATTCTTTGACCAACAAAGACAACTAGCTAACATGTAGATAGGAGGCAAAAAGGTCTCTTTTCAATAATAAATGTAGTTAAATTGCTAAAGTCCTCAGTCCTCGCCAATAAAAATGAGCAAAAGATTAGGGAGGAAGTCAGAAGTACCTGATAGTTCAAGAACCAAAATGATATTTTTCTCGGAATTTAAGGATTTGTTTGGAATATAGAAAAAACTCCTATTTTTTTTTTTTCAAAATATTATTTAATTATACATTGGGCTAATTTTTTTAGTAAGTTTTTGTACATGAGTTTTTCAAGTTTCCAAGACCAATTTTCAGGTGATTTTTTTTTTCATTCACAAAATTTTAGCTTATTCTTTTATTTTTTTCCAGTAAAATACATGTTCAAACACAATTTCAACTTCAAACACTCTACTTCTTTTTTTTTCCTTCAAATTTCGACAGAATCTATGTCCAAACGCCTAATTAGTTTAATATTAAAATTAAACACAAGTGAAGACCAAAAGGCAAACTACGCATAGTCAAAATCGACTATAGACGTGTATGGAAAATTTATAAACACCAAAATAAGGAGGCAAATCAAAAGTGAATTAAGCTACTCAATCAATATACTATTATAATTTTAGTAATGCTTTAAAAGAGTACAATTCATTGAACGATATTCATAACATAGTTGCAATAAATTCCTACGTAAACCTTTTTCCAGCAAGTAGGTGAATGATTAATTGTTCCAAGTATGAAAAAGATGGTCCATATGGTACATTTCTTAAATTACAAATGAACAAAATACTAGACAATGTGTATTAAAAGACTACTGTTACTCTTCTTCAACAAGACGTTCTTAGCTCATAGCACGGGGTTTACCTAGTGCGCTTTACACCTCCTGTGTGGTTTACGAGTGATTACACATGAACGAGTTTACTTAGTGTTTACCATAGAGTGCTCACCCGAAGGGCAGAGATTGTGACAGAGGCTATGGTAGAGGCTGCAGGTTTCCCCCGGAGTTTAAGAAAAAAACATGGCGCTCTTCTAATTGACGGTTATTTATTAACAATACCTACAAAAGAGGAACATTTATTACCATAAGCAATAATCTCTTTTTATTTCAACATGTATTCTTATATGCGGCCCTGAGTTGATTGTGATAGCAGTTTGTAATTTTTTTCTTCTTAAATCTTGAATATTGGTATGCAGAAATACAATCATAACAAGATAGTCTGTTTAATTAATTAAGATTATGAATTTATATCAAGGAGGGTAGTCATTACTAGAAACAAAGCTTTTTTCATCGACATTTAGTGAGAAATTTGTGCTATAAAATATTAATCTTCACTTTATTCGCACCGAACCAGCTCACTGGGAAAATGCACGGTGGGAAACAAGCTCCTATTGAAATGCCAGTAAACTTCTTAATTTTTCGTATGAAAACCACTATTTATGCTTTCTTCACCGATATTTAGTGAGAAATAACCACTGAATATTTTTGAGTGAAATTTTTTAGATTTTTTAATAATGAGGGAGATGATTGAAATCTCATTCACCATAAATTAAGATTTAAGTTCAAGTCCAGAAAAAGAAATTGGGCAGCGAACACTTGACTCCTTTAGGGGTCCTTTGATTCAAAATAAGGTTATTCGGATTATAATCTCGTGATGCATAATTCTAAGATTTTCTTATAATTTTTTTTGATCTTGATTAATATTTACAACCAAATACTTGACAAGTTTAATATTAAATTCTATACTGAGATAACTCTATAATCCCTGTAATCAAACGAACTCTTAATGAATCTATGAAGCAAGGATTTGAACTAGTCGGCCTTTAACACGAACAACAACAACATATCTAATGTAATTTCACAAGTATGATTTGAGGAGGGTGGTGTAAATGCAGATCTTACCCCTACCTTGTAAAGATAGAGAGGTTGTTACTGAAAGTCTCTCGGATCAAATACAATTTAAAACATGTTTAAAAATGAAATACTATGGTGATGGAGCCAAGTGAAAATAATTAAGAACAGAATAGTAGCAACAACAGATAATACGATAATTGAAACAAAATAACAACATACGATAGAAATCGAAGACTACAAATACCAATCGGTTAAGTACATTACCATCCATGTATAACACTACAACAACAACAACAACACCATACCCAGTGAAATGCCACAATGTGGGGTCTGGGAAGGGTAGAGTGTACACATACCTTACCTATACCTTGGTAGGTAGAGCAGTTATTTTCGGGAGACCCTCAGCTCAAAACAAAGCATAATCACAAGTAAAACAAGCACATCAACGTAAGAGAAACGGTAAGACTCAGACAAAAAATTAAAGCAATATGAACATGTTGATAACAAAATCGAATATGTCATGGTAGTGTATTATGACAGGAAGAAGCAATAGCTAACTTAGATAAATAATATCAATAAATTACACCATCGAATACATAGCAACATAAATCAAACTATAAGGGACTATAAAATAATATACTCCTATATGCAATAATGCGCCTATACCACTAATTTATTACTAATAGCTTTTTAAATGTAGGCTTTGTGTCATTTTTTTCCAATAAAGATTATAGTTGCAGAGAAGGGAAAAAATAAAATAGAAAAAAGAAAGAAGAAAAAGAGTAAGAGCATCTTTCTTAAATTTCAAAACCAGATTTGTTTTTATTAGAAAGATATGCCGTTTCTAAAATTTGTGATTGACAACAAAAATATTTTCTTTCCCAATAATTTTAGCATATAGTGAGAGGGCACGCGTGGAGTGTTAGTGCGTAGGAAAGAAGGAGATGAGAGTAGGACAAAGAAAAGTAAATATATGCATATTTATATGGAGATATATATAGTGATGTCGTCACGTGGTAGTGCATCTTTAGTTCATGCAGCCCACCACTTCATTGCCTTCTCTTACTATACTTAATATAGAAACAGAAATTGACCCCTGCAACGTGGGTTCGAACATCAGTGAAACAATTTAATCTCTTCTGGATATGATTTTATAGGTGATATCAGTTGATCTGCTATTAAATTCTGGTCATTCAAGCATATACCGCAATTTATTGATAATAGTGCTGAGAAACCGAAATTACTATCTTCAAAAATAGTCTGGCATAAGTCGGAAAACTGGATATAAAAAATAAAAAATAAAAAATATAGAAACAAAAATTGAGTCCCTCACCATGAAACCACTAGCTGACTTTGCAAGGAACCCCGCCCCCCTTCCCCCAAATCCAACACCTTATGATAATTCGGTGTACTAAACTCTCTTTATGCGTGAAATTTAAAAAAAGATCAAATTATAAATATTTATTATACACAATCTTACTCTTATCTTACATTACTATTTCTCGGACTTTATCCCCCCTTCCCCCAAAACCAAAATATTTGCATAGCAGGAATTGTTTTCGTTCAATAAAAAAGAAGGGAAAAGGAAACAAAGAAAAAAGAAAAGAATTCATACTTGCCTTATGCGGTTAGGCGACACCCCTTATAAATATCTTGACAAGTATGCCTAAAATCAGTCCAACAATAGTTCATAACGGGTATGCTATTTTAGAGACAGTGAAGATGAATTTCATTTTACAACCCTGCGAATAAAGTGAGTATGTGATTATTATCGTTAAAGAAACGGTGAAATAAAACACAATTATTTTACTTTGATTCGAAATTTATGTGGTGTTGAACTAAGTCAGTTTGAAATACTTTTAATATAGTGTAATTGTTCGTTTTTGGCTCAATCTCGCATAGTTTTTTCCCAAAAGCATCACATTATTATATGTAGAGCTTTCTATTTTTTTCAACTATTAATGTAGGACTTTGTTCAAACACTCAACATAAGGAATATATAAAATTTTGATGAGGTGCATGACTGTTTTTACTTTAATAAACCATATACATGAGAATTTGAATTATTCAAACTCGAAAATTGCAAATATCAAATTATAAAAATCCAACAAAAATATAGTAATTTGATAATTATCCCGCATTTTTCTTTTTCCCTCTTGCTTTATCTTTATAACAATAATATATTTGGTGTAATTTCACAAGTTGATGCTTAAGGTATTGAGGTTTCAAGTGCATCAAATCAAAATAGTTACGAAAAAGGAAATATGACATTGAAAAAAACATATCAACTAATAAGAAAAATAATAAAATAGTAACAACATTGAAATAATGTGATAGCCGAAACTCAATAAACAACCGATATCAAATGCAAAAATTACGTGTATAAGGATAATACTATCTTTTAAAAAGCAAAAAAGATTGAAAACAAGAACCACCCCAAAGGGATTACTGATTAGGCGGTTTTATGTACAAGATATAAACAAGACTATATAATAACAGGTAGTTCCCTTCTGCCTTTTCTCCTTTACCCTTATCTGTCTCTCCAATTATTTTTTCCTTTCACCAAAACATTAACTCCTAAACTAGAAAACCAGTGTCTCTTTCTTTTTTTGAGGTCTGCTTAACTACACATATAGCTCATACTATATAGTAATACTAACTAATATAGCCCCCCCCCCCCCCCCCCTCCTATTCTGCTATACTAATTCCCACAACTTCCCACACAACACACACAATTTAAAACAAAAAAACAAGAAAATAGAAAGAAAAAAAAATAACCAACTCTTTTAAAAGATGATCCTTTCTCTTCCAACAACAACAACAACAACAACAAATTAAGTGACCCCTCAAACAAATGGTCCATATCCTCCCCCCCCCCCCCCCCATATTTTAGTTAGTTTCTCTTCTTAAAAGGGTGTTTTTATTTTTGGTTTATCTTGTTGTTGGATAGATTTGGGGTGGGCTTGGATAGTGGCGGTGGGGTGAATATTTGTTCACAATACTAGTAACATGTTTGCTGAGACAAAGCAAAAGCTGTACGGATCTAGTGGATATCATAAGCATGAAAGGTCTGAAGATGCGTGGAACAACAAGGACACTAAATTACCAAGAACAACTAGTCCTAATTTGCTGATGATGAGATCTAATGAGAGCCAACAAATGCTTAGTTTTTCTACACCAAATTCTCAGAATGTGACAATGCCTTGTTATTATCAACACCCTTCAAATGGTTTTGCTAGGAGCACTTCAGGTACAACACTAAATTGTTTTAAAAAATTAAAAAGGTCCCAACTTTAGTTGAAAGTGATGTGTCTATGACTAAGTTTCTTGTTTTGGAATCAAGAATAGTTTTTGGGTGCTGGAATTATTCTATGTTTATCTTTATATGCTTGTTGGTTTTCTTTATCTGCTGGATTTTAAGTAGCATTGCATAGTTTTTGGTAAGCATATTGTACTGTTTTTTTCATTTTATTATTTGTCTTATAACCAAACACACCCCACCAATTAAAAAGAGAAAAAAGATGGCATCTTCTTGTTTCTTGGTTTCTATATTTCCCATTTTTGGTAATGAGTTTGTGGCAATGTTGATATGAGGACATTTCCTTGTTTCATTGATGGGTTTCCTTGGAGTTTCAAATGTTGTGTACCCCCTTTAAATGTTCTTAGGTATCCTGTCATGCATCTTTCAACAGTCTATTGTTCTACTTTCACATTTGTTGAGCAGACAAGAGAGACATTGAAAGCCTTTATTCTTTTAACCAATTTTTGTTCTTAAAGTTGTGATCTTTTTCTTGTTCAGGTTGTGGCAGTGGAGTTTTGAATGCTGGAAATATGCATGGATTAATAGCAGGAGTGAAAGGGCCATTTACTCCATCACAGTGGATGGAGTTGGAACACCAGGCCTTGATCTACAAGTACATAACTGCAAATGTTCCAATACCACCTTATCTACTTAACCCCATTAGAAAAGCTCTTGAATCTGCTGGCTTTTCAACTTTTGCAGGCCTTAGACCCAATGCTTGTAAGTCTTTCCTCTTTCCTTTCTTACCATCTTACGTATAAATTTTTTGAAAAATGGACACAACTATTTCCGTATTTGTACCTGAAATGTGAGATCTACACAAAAATTTGAAGACGTACCTAAATTTGATAAATCTATGGCTCAGAAAGTATCCCAAGTGATCATACCTACCATAGTCATTATTTGTTGTTTTATAATTGTGAAGTGATGTAGTAAAGGTATTGTTCATATATATGCTTGCTTGAGTAAAATTTCTGCCTATTAATTGGAAAATAACACTAGAGAAGCATAATGGTTTTTAGTAGATTCCAAATATTTTTCACTTTATTTGGAATTTATGAAGTTGGAGTTGAAGATGAAGTTGGGTTTGATTATACTTTTTGCAAAGGAGTGAAGAGAACACTTTAATTGGAATTTATGAAGATAGAGTTGTAAAACATGTTTGGAGCAGTTCTCCAACTTTGGAAATTGTATAACCAAATACTGATTTTGAAATAAAGTTAAGTTATTCTAGAAAAAAGTGAATAATTCTCATGGCCAAACGGTACTCCTAAGATGTTCATATATATGCTATCTTAAGTAAATTTTCTGCCTATTGGCAGAAAAATACTACTACTCACATATAACATAATGGTTTTTGGTATATTTGAGTCACTTTTAGAGTAGTGGATGATATGTGTTTGTCGTTATGGATGCAGTGGGATGGGGTGCTTTCCATTTGGGATTCTCCAACAGCAATGATCCAGAACCAGGAAGGTGTAGGAGAACAGATGGGAAGAAATGGCGGTGCTCAAGAGATGCAGTTGCTGATCAAAAGTACTGTGAGCGGCACATGAACAGGGGCCGCCATCGTTCAAGAAAGCCTGTGGAAGGACAAACTGGCAATTCCGCGACTGCTGCTACTACTTCCGCCAAGCTGATGAACAACATATCTTCCTCAGCATCAGCAGCTTTGGCTTCCGGAGGCGCTGCTGCATCCAACACTCACAATCTCTCTCATCACAACCAACTTTGTAACTTGCAGCCTGCTGTAACTAATTCGTCCACGACATCCCCTTATCTAGAGAGGTACACTACAAGAGTCTCTTTCAATGCTCAAATTAACACCAAGCTGAAGTTTTTAGGGATAATTACATTTTTGGACTGCTCAAGAGAATAATATCAAGCAAATGTATAGGTTTCATATATCAAGTATAAATATACATATAATATATATATTGTATACACAAACTATACATATAGTATACATACATATACATATAATAATATACATAATCAGTGTGTAGGTTTTGTATATTTGGGATAGCCACCGTAATTAATTTCGGATGACGGGCTAAAAATGAAAAGGCCCTAGTTTCTATCTAAATGGTAGTAAGAGTTATTGAATTTTTTGAGCCAATAAAGAGCTATGTTTGTTCTTTTGATGCTTTATTTATCAGTGTCCAAGAAATTTCGCGGATCTAATTTCAATATTTACTTGCAGGAGTTATACGGCGAAGGAAAATTTTGGTGAAAGGTACTCGGATACAAAAGTCCCTACAATTGTTTCACCAAGTGTAAAAGAGAGCCAATACTCAATTCAGAAGGATCAGAATCTTTGTGGAGTAATCTCCAGTTTCGGATTAGTTTGTGCTGACTCTTTGATCAATCCACTGAATAAAAGCTCTTCAATAGTGAACTGCCGTGATCAAGAAAGTAAATCACAGCATCATCCACTTCGACAATTCATGGACGATTGGCCTAAAAACCAGTCTGATCAATCCAATGTTTCGTGGCCAGACATAGACTTGCAGTCAGATCCGACTCAACTCTCCATTTCTATCCCTGTAGCAAACACTTCAGACTTCATGTCTTCTACTTCCTCTCATGCGAATTACAAACTCATGGCCTCACCACACGGATCCCGAGAGCACGAAGCAACTCAAATGGGACTAGGCATTGGTACCAGAAGTTGGATTCCTATAAGTTGGGAATCTTCGATGGGTGGACCCCTCGGGGAGGTCTTGCATAGCACTAATAATAGCAGCTTGGGTGATTGCAAGAACAAGTCATCAACTCTTAATCTCATGACCGAGTGTTGGGATAGAAGCCCTCGGATGGGATCATCACCAACTGGGGTCTTACAAAAGAACTCTTTCGGTTCCCTTTCCAACAGCAGCGCAGGGAGCAGTCCTAGAGCTGAAAACAGTAAGACGACGAACGAAGGCTCTAGTCTTTGTAATGGTCTTCTTAAAACAACTCTTATGAATCCAACCCTGCCTGCCATGTAATGTTGTAAACTGGGATATGGTATTTTGTATTTCTACAAGTGAGTTCTTTCCCTTTTACCCCCTAATGCTCACACCCTTTGCCAAATCAATGTGTACTGAAGATATTAAATGACTTAAGTATGCCTGTTAAGATTTGTTCATTTCTTTACTACTGTAATATGCTAGTTCTAAAAATCAACATCAGTGGTAAATGATTTTCAAATTGGCTTTTTATCAACATGTGCTATTGTCTATTTGATTAAGTTTTGTCAATCAAGCATTCTTTTTTCTTACAAGTTGGCAGGAGGCATGTTGGTTGGTGAGTTATTGCAATTGATAAGATATAATCCAAGCTTTATGGTTGGCTTTTAAGGGTCTTTATTTTTTAATTTTGTTTCACTTTTTCTTTGTTTGGGTATTTTTCCTATTACAAACAAATGAAGATGTCCATTTGGTTGAGACAGAATCTTGAGTATTTATTTCATAGATGATACATCAGTTTCAATCACTTTCTGTTGGACCAACTTATACTAATTCCAGCCTGGTTGATATAAATTTTCTTTACGTTTGAGCTTCTTTTCTTTTGCTTTTGGTACTTGGTGGCCCATGGTACGGCCCCAAAATTGAATTTCGAGTGGGTTGCCTCCATGAATTATTATTAGTGCATTTGAAGTTTCATGCCTTTTTGATGATAGCCAAGAAATGTTTCCGAAAAGATTGGTATTTTTGGGAAGTGTAGATATTTAGGTTAAATTCTATTAGTCTCCGATATTTATCTTGTTTATCAAGGGCTCTATTAGATCCGAAAATTTCAAGTGGTTCTCCTTTTATATTAATCTTGGACAATACTGACTAATATTTATTTGAGTTAGCCCAATGTCCATTTCTTAATCATCATATTAGAACTCATCTTCATTCTGATTTCTTGGATTACCCGATGTTAGTTATGCATATTATATCATTAAAGCCCTAGATGTCTAGTTCTAAGCGTGCATCAGGAAGAAAGGGAGGGGGGGGGGGGGGTGTTTGATCCCACATATGTTGAAACATTTAAAATGAATCTCAATTTGTAAGGTAACTTTTAAAATTGAGTTAAATTCTATTTCTTTATGAAGCCCCTACTTTTCTAGAGTTGTCAGCCTCTAACCCTTAGTAGTCTAATACTTCTTTTTTTTGTTACTCATTTAGTTCTTATTATTATGTACTATTGTTACTGTTTGATCTGCATCAATGCTATTGTTATTGTTATCAAGGAATATTCAACTTTATCAGGTTTGTCATTCCCTCCCAGACATGAACAACTTTATCATACGAATTTTGTACCAAATCAAATATCCTGTATCCAGATAAAGAATTTAGGAATTCTCAGGGCATTTCTACAATTAGCTGGGCTGAAAAACTGTGCCTCAAATCAAGTCATGTAACTCATGTAACATGAATCCTCTGTATCCACCCTCAAGATTCCTAAAACTATCTCTTGGATTTGACACCGGCTATGTTCTGCTAGTCACAAGGATAAAGTTTCAACAGGACAAAACATTTAACCCGTTATTTTTCAACAATTACTTGAAAAACCACAAACAGTACATAGCAACAACAATCTATTCAGTGTAATCCCACAAAGTGGGATAGAAAAACTGTTTTCGATAGACTCTCGGCTCAAAAGGAACAAACAATACATACATGGGTAGAGCCACCTAAGCTGAGGGTGGTCCGGTGCCCACCCTCTACCGAAAAATTGTTGGAGTTTTCCTCTATGGTACTTTATAAAGCAGTACGGGAAGTATTTAACTATTACAAGTATTCGAAAGGATAAACAAAGATTTCAATAATTCAACATGGAATCTGAAATTACAATCGTTACACAAGTAAAAACTGGAAATTCCAGTTTAGTAGAAGACGGAAAAATGTAAATTGTTTTTGCTGAGTCGAGTGTAGCACTCTGTCCTTAAGACAATATTGCCCCGTATGTATCCTTTATACGTCCTGGACAATTTTGTTCCCAAGATAAAACAGCAATGGAACCCTTGAGCAAAGGAAACTCAAGAGCTACCGTGAAGAATATTGAGTAACGAAATGATGCTTGGAAGTTGTAGGAAGAAAACTATTTTGGTTGTGTATTTTCGTGCACTGTTTTGCTGCCTCTCTTTACTCTTAACTCTTCTCCTCAACAATGGTGTAAGGGGGTGTTTATATAGGAGAGGGATGGACTGTTTTACTGCTTGAAAACTGCCTCCATAATAGCCAAATAATGGCCATTATGGAGGTAGTAAAGTCACCAACATAAATGGGAGAAAGACCAACGGATTTGGCCATTATAGGAGGAGTAATTCAACCAAAATAAATGGCTGAATTGAGTGCTTGGCATTTCTGTTTTTGACCGTCGAAATTCTGATGTTCTGAAAACTTCAGGGACCAAACTGTACATCTTGAAACTTCAGGGACCAAACTGTACATCCGAAAGAATTACGGTCCAAACAAGTACATCCGAAACTTCGGGATCAAACTGTACTTCTGGCAAAGTTTTCTGGCCCAAAAAGATAATATCCGAGAACCCGGACCCGGACCCGGACCCGGAACCGAAACTGGACCGGACGGGCGGCGGCGGCGCGCGTGTGGTCTTTCCTCGAACCGAAGCACATCTAGGTCCTCCCTCCTTTAAACACATGGGATACCCCTTGGGGTCCCAAACCCCAAACCAATTTCGAATCTTATATACACAACAATTCTTTCTTCCTCTACCGATGAGGGAGAATTACACACAATACCACACTTTCCATGCTTCAAACACCTTACTTCGTGAACCAATATCTCTTTCATTTCTCAATGAAATTTGACGATTCTTGGCCCTACGGTTATCTACGTACTTAGTAGATCATGCATGTGTGAAGAACCGGATTCTCCAACATACGTTACACTAGTGTTTAAGCCGTTAAAGTTGGCCGGTCGCAACTCCCGCCAAAGGCAAATTTCCAACAAAAACTACATGGTTTAATAGGTTAAATATTAGCTATTATGTGTACATATTTAATTTTTCCTTAACACAAGTGACAAGAAAATTCGCACAACACTCGTCAAATTCCTGGCTCCGTCACTTGGTACATAGCCTCAACAAATAAGTACAGAATCTAGTATGCTTAAACTGTGCCTTGTGATATTAGACCACAATTACATTGTATAATCAAAAGGCTTTACAACAATTCTACAATGATGGGTATTTCAATTTTCAAAATATATTACACACACATATATATATATAAAAAGAAAAAAGGAGAAACAAGCAGCATCAGTAACTTTATCTCTTCACAAGTTTGCACCAAGAATGATTTCTAAGAACTGTCCACTACATCTTAGATGAAAATGTTTCCGGTAAACAAAGGTTGACGGAGATCTGCAATGACGAAATTACTTCCCTAAGCCAATTATAAAATTGTTAACGGTGCACCTTCACCAGCAAAATCTTGCATTAAGACAACATCATTACTTACCTATAAGTTTTGACAACATCACTGAAAGTGTATAGCACGCCCATCACTGTCTACCGTATGAAACTTATGGTGTGTCTCAAACAGTATCGTTTTTATTGGTTCAGTATTTGTTACGAAAAGAAAGAGCAGATACACTTTGATTTTAAGGAAAGGGTAGAAAAGAATGTCTAATAAGAGATATGAGGTCCTGATGTCTCAGCACAACAATGACTGTGGTAGACACCTGCCTTATGTCTGGTTAAGCCATGTAAATACCTATTACTGACCTTTGTAAGCTATCAAAACAAATGCCCTAATTACCTTGGCAATTAGTGAAATACAAAATCTAGTACAATTAGTAACTTATTGTAACATATATATCACAAAGAAATTATGAAATTCAAATGTTGATCCGCACGAAGACGAAGTCATATTTCTTCTATTTCTTCTTTGATGACAAAAAATTGAAGGCAAATTCTACCGTCACTTTTGTTTAACTTGTCACAACTTAAGAAGGATTGCTGCCAACGAGATTCACAATTAAAAGAAATATGTTCCTTGATTATATTCATTAATAATGTACAATATATATATTAGTACACGGATATCTAAACTAGGTAACCAATCAACCTAATTACAATAAGAAATATAATTATACTTAAAATATGAGATTTAATTACAATAGCAATACAATTCTACATAAATTAAGAGATATACAATTAATGAAAGAATATTCGAGAAATATTCTATTACACCCCCCACAGTCGAAGCGGGAGATTCACGAACAAAAAGACTGACTCGAAAATCATCAAATAGTATGCGCGAAAGCACCTGCAAGGTCAAAGATCTCTTCGGCGTACTTCTTACACAGAAATAGGTCGCCAGAATGTCAATTGACAGAGATGCCCAAAAAATAACTCAGGGCCCTCAGATCCTTCATAGCAAACACATAGAAAATGAGGGACATAATGGACCGACGAAGAGCATAAGATGATGTGGTTAGGATGATATCATCAACATATAATAATAGGTAAGCTATGTATGTACCATTGTTGTAGATAAACAGGGAATGATCGGATCTGTTGTGTGAAAAACCCGATAAAGGAGACATAATCGGCGAACTAATGGTACCATGATCGAGGAACCTATTTCAGTCTATAGAGCAATTTTCGCAACAAACACATATAATCCGTATGAATATGATCTATGAAACCCATAGATTGATGCTTATATACTGTTTCATAAATAACTCCATGTAAGAAGGCATTCTTGACATCAAGCTGATAAATTGGTCAATACTTGAATAGAGCAATGATAAGAACGATTCCAATGGTTGCGAACTTTACGACCGGACTGAACGTTTCATCACAACCTACCACCACATGTTGAGACATGCCATCACCTATAAGATGAGCCTTGTAAGCTCTCAAAAGAACCATCATATTTCTTTTTATGTCTAAAAATCCACATGAAACGAATAATGTTAGCATTAGGTGGACGGGGTACTAGGTCCAACATCATATTATCAATAAGAGCATCATATTCGTCAATCATTGTAACTTTCCAATTAGGGTTGGATAAGGCAACCTTTAAATTTCGAAGGACATGGGAAAGGACAATTGAAATGAATAGGTTAAACATCCGTTTAGGTTTATGAATTACGTGCATGGCACAGGTTTCCAGGGTTCGAGAGCGTGTCTCGAGATGCAGGGTGGGAGGGGTGTGTGCCGCGGGACTGCTGGGAAGAGGAGGAAGGGCAGAAGTGGCTGGACCGGCTGGCCGATGGTCGATTTGCCGATAGGTTGCGACGGAATCACCCTAAGGCGGGAGTCTGGGACGACGAACTATGTAAATGATTTATTAGAAGAGGGCGCATGTCATCATCTAGGAAGTCATAGGAAAGATGAAGAGGCAAGTTTAAGGAGGCAAATAGGAATTGAGACTCATTAAATAGGACGTGACATGAAATAAAATTTTTACGGCTCGACACGTCATAGCACGAGTAACCACAATCATTGACGGGGTAACCCAGAAACACACATAAGGAAGACCGGGGTTGGAGTTTGTAAATGGTCGGATGGAGAGGATAACAGAGACATCCAAAGATAAACACGTGTTAGTAGAAGGGTTCCTATGAAACAAAACTTGAGTGTGCAACCGTTGAGCTAGAAACTTGTTTAAGATTATATTTAGGAGGTAGGTGGCCATAGAGAGGTATGAACAAGTATGGCACGAATTAGGTTGTTTATGGTCCGAATTTTCCATTGAGCTTTATCATTTTGCGAGGAGGTATGAGGGCAGAAAAAAATGAAAGATAAGACCATTTTTGGAATTAAACTATTTGAATTGATTATTATTGAATAATTTGTCATTGACACATTGAAATAATTTAATGCTCTTTTCAAATTGTGTTTTTACTCAAACACTAAATAAGAAAACATGGGGTAGACTTGGATTTATTGCCAATTGAAAAAGACCATAGAAAGTTGGAACAATCGTTCAAAATTAACACATAATATCAATGACCAATTGTACTTAAAATATTAGACGTCCACAAATCAATATATATGATATCGAAAAGTAATAAAGTACAATTTGTGGATACAGAAAATGATAATTTAACAAGTTTCCCAAAAACACAAGATTCACATATTAAAGTGCCAATGTCCATATACCAATTTTCATCTAAAGTGTTGAGTGACATTATGTTCATAGCTAACTCAATATCAGTAGGTGTTGGAGACATGGGCAGAGTATGCCAGGGTGGGACTATCGGTTTTAAGGTGGAGTCCACAAGGATATCAGATACGGGCTAAAAGGAGAGGCCCAGGACAAAATTCTGTTCGCCACGACATGCATTGTTAAAGGATAGTGGCAACACCGTCATATGATTCATTCAAGCCTGTAATAAGTTGCATGATCAATCAATGACTAGTGATTGGTGCGCTAACGTTGGAGAATTGATCAACAAGCATCTTGAATTCTTGACAATATGAATACACATTTAGAAAATCGTCATGATGAACACCCTCGATGTGACTTTCAAGGTATAACTCATTGAGTTAAGCTTGTTGAGTTTTGTTGTCACGACTTTCAAGGAACGCTCATTGAGTTTTATTGACTTAGTAAAGAGTGTAATAAATAACAAAAGTCTAAAACAACACAATCATATTAGTGTAATTATAAATCATCTCGTCAAGAGTAAAAAATAAAATTTAAAATTAAATTGTTCTTAGAATAAGAAAATGTGTCAATTCTTGGGGGGGAGTATTATTTTAACAGATAAGACATACGCTAGTAGACTATTCGGGATTTTTGGCATATACTTGAACTACAATGGCTAAAGGTATATATATGCTTAATTTGTCTTTTGCAGTGACGGCTCTTTTTTTGGAATCAAACTGAGAAAATATGTATGGGAATGGTTACTAGTAAACGCCTCCGTGAAATAGAGTAAAGGCATTATCAGCGAAACCTCCATTTTAATTGATTTAGGTCTCCCATGAATCAAATAAGCACTTGTATAAACTCAGCTCATTTGGGATTATGAAGACCATTTGCACTCTAAACGGTAAACAAACAAACAAAAGATGGAAGAGAAAGAGAGAAAATGGGAGATAAAACATAAAACGCTAGCTGGGTGCTGGCAACGATTGTTGTGATGGCTCTTAATGTGCGTGTTTAAAATCATTAGTCATTGTTGTCCATGTTCGTGTTTAAAATCATTTTTTGTTCCGTGTAACACAATTCAAAAGTACTCTTTAACATATGCCTGCCATTAAAAATAAACCAAACTGGCATGATCACATTCATTATACTACATTGGCAAGACCAAGGACTCATAAAAACCTGAGGGTTTAATTTCCAATATAGGAAAACGAAAGACAAAAGTAGAAAATATAGGTGGGTGCTCATATTCTATGGGTGTAAAAGAGTCTGTCATGCCATGGTAACAACATTCAGAACGAGGAATTGTTTTATAATCATCGCAACCCAACCTTATTTTTCGAAATTAAGCCATGAATATATTCAAAGCAAAAAAAAGTATCAGAAAAATCACAAATTCAATCAGAAAAAACGAGAGAAATAGGAGTTTCACCGGAAGAATTTTGTAGCTTATGAGTATGCAGTTACTTATTGGCTTTTATATACAGAGATAGATTCTAATATACCAATCAATTGTATTTGATATTCACAATTGTGTTTTCAATTTGTTTTTAAATATGATAACTTTAGAACAATACAAGTAAATGTAGAATCTGATACCAAGCCTGTGGGTCACAGACTGCTACATCAGCAAAATATGAACTAATACATTCAATCATTGTTGTCCAAGTGGGTGGTTCAAATCAGTTTTTGCTTAGAATATATTAACATGTCTATCCTTAAAAGAACCAACAGAGAATCCAAAAGTATTAACATATGTCTATCCTTAAAAGAACAACAAACAAATGGAGTCATGTATTTATGGGGAGGAAAATGCCTAAACAGAGAGCAAGGTCTCAGTTAAAAATATGAGGTCCTGATGTAGCTCGAATAGTCATCAAATGAACTATCGGGCAACGAAGGACCACTGTTTACTATTCCAGACATTCAACGGTCAGCACAACAATGACTGTGGTAGACACCTGCCTTAAGTCTGGACAAGCCATGTAAAGCTATTATTGTCTTGATAGTTGATACCATGACAACTACTAAATTGCATAACTTGGATGAAACAAGAAGCCAGAGTTCCTAGCATCTGTTCAACCCATCAATACTTTATAGAAATTGAATACCAAATAAATGTAGCTGCTCCAGTGTACTCCAAACACAATGACAAAAGGGTTATGAAGGAGAAATACATAAGAGCAACACACTTACTATTGCTTCAAGGGAACGAGTTGGTCAAAAATGGGATTATTTCTTGCCAACCAGATTAAGAAGCTTTCAAATCACAACTTGAAAACATGTTGCTAATAAATTTGATTGCTCTAAAACACTAAAATCTATTGTCATGTCTTCGTTGATGTTAAAATTTTATAGTTCCCCAACGTCCAAATACACCACGAAAGGAGCAAAGGATAGCGAGAGGAGCAATGTTTTTAGCTTCACTTGTAAAAGTGACACCACAAAGTGTGACCAAAAAGATATTTAATTAAGCAAAGCATACCCTTAAGACAGTAAAAAATGGTAACATTATAGCAACAATCATATAAAGGATCAACACATGATCTACTACAATTGAACAATTAGAACTTTTTTAAAGAATGGAAAAAATGGAGTTATTGGAAATGTGTGGAACAACTCAGTCCCTGAGATGTTCGTTAATTGTTGCGATCATTTTCGCAAATCAGTATAGGTCTGTAGAGCTTATCAACGTTGATCCACACATTTCCCATTCATTTAAAACTTCATAAAAAGATGTTCAAACAAAAAGTAGAAAATGTAGGTGGGCGCTCATATTCTATGGGTGTAAAAGAGTCTATCATGCCGTGGCAACAGCATTCAGTACGAGGAATTATTTATAATCATCGCAACCCCAACCATTTTTTTCTCAAATTCACACACACACACTCACACACACACACACAAAAAGCATCAGAAAAATCACACAATCAATCGGAAAATTTCGAAGCTTACAGAGTATGCGGCGATTTATTGGCATTTATAGAGGAAGAACATTGGTGAAGTAACGTTTTCACCAAAAACCCTAAAATTATATTTCTATACTGGCCTGAGCAAGCTAATATTTTCTGATATTGGGCTTCTCTAGGCCCAGCCATCGGGTCATTTGCACTTTTGGCCCTATTTTGTGCTTGTTTTTAATTTTGGCCTTCGGAACTGAACTCATAGCTATAGGGCATATATTAGACATCATAATCGACAAGTTATTAAAGAATTTATTCCTCTATAAGCATAAGTTCAATTTTAAAGGATAAAAATTAAAGATGAGTCCATTTGAAGGAACACTGTGCCATTACTTGAAGTTAATGTTCTTTTCCTTCTTTGGGCTGCAATCCAAGAGGTTTCTCATCTTTGGCCCATTACATTTCTCTTAACAAAATCTAATATACGTGGAAATTACACCCATAACTTTGAAAATGAGTAGTTTTGAACTTTTGACCCCCTATTTGATTCATAGGCAAACCTTCAAGATCAACGGTAGAAACTTGTTAAATTTGAAGTTTTACTCAAAGGCAAGTGGGGTCGAAAATTCAAGACCACCCAACTCCAACGTTATTCTTGTAAATCACCTGTGATATACCTTATTGCGAGAGATATCAACCTATACCATTTCACCAAAAGATTTACTAAATACTTTTGTTTCACTATGTGATATAATTTGGAGTATGAAGATCAAATTAATTATTTTTCAATGTGAATTTGGAGATAGAATTCTTCAAATTGAAAATCTACATGAAAATACTATTCACAGTTGTTAAGAACTCAAATATTTAAAAAGTATTTGCATCAATTTGACAAAGAAAAATTGTCTTGAACCTTCATACGGTAACTGTGTCACATAAAGCGAAATATGTTGAATAGTATTATATTGGCCAAATACATAAGTAGCCTTCGTAACTTGTCTGATTCTTTCAATAAGACACCTAAATTAGGACCCAAAAAGCATTATTGTCCGCTTTGAAGCCTCACATATTTGTTTCCTGAGCTGCCTTATTATTGAGCTCAAAAGCACGTATTTTATGTGAATTTTGTGTTATGTCTTATAAAGTTTTACACTTTACTCTCCACTTTGATATAGAATTCGTTTAAGGTATCACATGCATCCTTCTTCAGAAGTTTTCCAACTTAAAAGCATGTAGTCCTTCTCTGTAACCAACTCTTATTTATCCGTCTTGCGTCAATGAGCGTCACATAAACTAAAATAAAAAGAACAACAACAAGACGACGACGTAATTATTTATGGATATTACTTTTATTCCTCTAGCATGGAAGGGAAAAGAATGGCCACTTCAAAGAGTGATCATTTTAATTAACTTAGAAAATTCTAACACGCGGTTAGAAAATTCAAGCATACAAGTACAAGTAATAATTAGCGGGACTAACTTCATTACTCTAAGTTCGATATTTAATATGTATATAGAATTTGGCTTCATATGACTATAAGCAAATCATGGAGTATATGAGATTGAGTCATTAACAAGGACTAATTGGAGCAAGATCAAGTTTTTTTTCTTTTTTAACACAGATATATCTTACAACATCTAATTCAATAGAATATGCGAGGCTTTGTCAATAGTAAAACTTACTGATTTTGTTGCTTTCTTGGTTTTTCTTCATGTTCAAACAAGTAAGCTAAATGGCAGTCGAATGTACTTTTAATATGTTTAACATCCTATGATAGTGAACTATATAAGAAACAGAAGTTTCAATTACATCGTATTATTTAAAATAATGCAATCCATCCTTTGATACTATATTGATTGCCCCGAAATGACATGGACCAATAGGGAAATTCCAATTCATTGGGTCTTTCGATACAATCAAATATAAAACTCTCTGAAGGATGATAACCAACTATGTAGCATCTACCTTGAAAATTCAAGTATTGTATACGTTATTTGTCCGATCATTTGTAGGAACTACCCGTAATAACGAACTTGCAAAATGAATCCTATTTCCGATAGGGGCAGTTGACAATTGAATCAGATTTTGACCATTATTTTTATATCCGTAATAGTGCGAAAAGAAGGTCGGGCCCGAGCCATCAGTGAGATACCACTCTGGAAGGACTAGAATTCTAACCTTGTATCATGACCTACGGGCCAAGGGACAGTCTCAGGTAGACAATTTCTATGGGGCGTAACTTCAGGAGAAGGGGTGCCTTCTCACAAAGGGGGTCGCAGTGACCAGGCCCGGGCGACTGTTTACCAAAAACACAAGTCTCAGCAAAGTCGTAAGACCATGTATGGGGACTGACGCCTGCCCAGTACCCTCACCCATTCTTACTAAGAAACTGAAAGAAGCCTAAAAAATAGAAGAAAGGGTGGAAAGTGAGGAAGAAAGAGATATAGAAATAGAATCTGCCTTTGGCCCGTAGGTCCTGACACAAGATTAGAATTCTATCCCTTCCCGAATGGTATTTCACTGATGGCTCGCCCCCCCCCCCCCCGGAAGGAGATCTTCTTCACCTTCCACCTAAGCTGCACATGAAACAAGGGACTGGGTCAACTATTCAATCAAATGATATTGAGCATGTTTCCCATCTATTCTCGAGAAACAAGTGGGCTATTTCTTTGCAAAACTGTGCTCAATTTCATATGTATAGAGCCAGAATGGATGGTTTTGTGTGTATTACCAGTTCTTCCTCCCGAGTTGAGACCGATCATTCAGATACCTATTGTTGGTAGGAGGTGACAGATATCCCGTGAAATTAGTCTAGGTGCCGCAAGCTGGCCTGGGCACCACACACACACACACACACACACACACACACACATATATATATATATATATATAAACAATGCGAAAATAATTAATGACCCAACACTCGGCCAAATAATTAGCACTTCTCGTACCACAATAATACAAACTTTAAGCCATCAAGAACTTTTTACTAGTATTTTTTTAAAAAAAAAAAGAGGTTGATGCTTTGTAACAAATTTATGGATTAATGAGGTTTTGAATTAATTAAAAGAACTTCAAAAACAATTAGTATTGAAACGTAACTAAGACCATAGAGTTGATTAATAAATCATATAGATCTAGTGATAAAGTAAACAAAGAGAAAAAAAAAACAAGAATAAGAAGAAAACAACATGATTATTAAATTACGTGCATATTCCTCAAGCATGGAAGGGAAAAGAGGAGCACGGAAAGAGTTTGTCATTTTAAGTTAAAAAATTCTACACACGGTTTGAAACTTCAAACATACATGATACAACTACAAATAATCAAATTAGCGGAATTAAAATCATTAGTCTAAGTGCGATATTTACTATTAATCGGATTTGACTTCGTATGACTATAAACAAGTACATCAGAAAACCTTGTACCAATTAATTATTATTATTATTTTTTTTTATTTTTTTATTTTTTTTTTACCTTGTACCAATTAATTATTAATTCCATAACAATGAGTCATTGACAGGGAACTAAATCGGATTTGACTTACTGTTTTTGTTTTTTATTTTTTTATTTTTCTTCATGTTCAAATAAGTAACTAAGCGGCCAAATAAGGTTAATATTAGTCAAATGTACTCTAAATACATTTACCATTCTATGATAGTGAACTATGAAAATATGAAATTTTAACTACCCCGTATTATTTAAAATAATACAATCTGTCCTTGCTTTGGAATATTAGGCTCATTAAATTTATTGGTTGCCATATTCGTAAGTAGTAACATCGCGTATTTTTTAGTTTTAATTCCTATTTAGCTGCGCTTTGGTTGATTGATGGGTCAGGGATGTTTTTTTTTTTCTTTTCTTCAAAGTTTGTAAATAAACTTATCAAGAGCTTCAGAACCGGAAAAAAAAAAAGAATCGGAGAAATTATATTGATGAGGGAATTATTAATGAAAGAAATAATCCTTGATTATTTTCATTAATGAATAAGTATATATATAATTTACAATTTTCATAATATGAAAAATCCTATTCTTATTCTACTCTCAAAACTCTGTTCTATTTGTACAAGAATTCTACAATTATGGTAAGTGTACAATGCTAATTATATACAAAAACATATTACCAAACATAAAGATATACACGGTTGTGTATACCGTGTATATCACGGTTTCCCACTTGTCATGGGTTTCCGTGATATACACGCTATACACAAGGCTCTAATGCCGTGTATATCGTGTATACTTTCACACCCCCCGCAGTCTTAGTGGGCAGTCGTCGTACGCTAAGATTGTCCCTAAAATCTTCAAATAGAACCGAGGGAAAATGGATATCCATCTCGATGTGTCCCTAAAATCTTCAAATAGAACCGAAGGAAAGATGTCTGCGATTTGGTACCTAGAAGGGACATGTAAGACGCGTACTTGTCCATGAGCTACCTTTTCTCGAACAAAATGGATATCCATCTCGATGTGTTTAGTGCGCTGATGTTGAACCAGATTACCAGAAAGATAGACTGCACTAATGTTATCACAATACACCAAGGTAGCTTTCTGAATGGGACAATGAAGTTCTAAGAGAAGATTATGTAACTAACATGATTCAGATACCACATTGGCTACCCCTCGATACTCGGCCTCTGCACTGGAGCGTGATAATATAGACTGGCACTTTGCCAACCATGAGACCAAGTTATCACTAAGAAACATACAATAACCAGACGTGGAGCGTCTGGTATATGGACAACCACCCCAATCAACATATGTATACTAAACAAGTGTAGAGGCCGTCGATGCATATAGATGCAAGCCATAGTCAAGTGTCCCCTGGATGTAGCGGATAATGCGTTTAAGCGCATTCATGTGCTCAACCCTAGGATCATGCATAAACAAACATATCTGCTGTACGGCATACATAATATCTGGTCTCGTGAAAGTAAGATCTAAAGAGCTCCAGCAAGACTACGATAGTGGGTGGGATCCTTGTAAGGTGAGCCAGCCGCAACACCCAGCTTAGGTTTAGTATCAACTGGAGTGGAAGTAGACTTACACGAGGACATACCAGCCCGCTCAATTATCTCAACAGCATACTTCCTTTGGGATAAGAATAACCTACCTGCATGACGAGTGAGAGCAATCCCCAAGAAGTAACTCAAGGGCCCCAAGTCTTTCATAGCAAACTCAGAATATATTAGTGTCATGATAGACTTGCGTAAATCATCAGAAGAAGCTGTCAAGATAATATCATCCACATATACGATATATGAACAGAGAATTATCAGACATGCTGTGAGAAAATCTAATAGTAGATACATAGTTTGTTAATCGCTTATACCAAGCTTGTGTGGCCTTCTTGAGCCCATACATGGACTTCTTCAATAAATAAACAAACATGATTAGGATATTTGGGATCTCGAAAACCCAAGAGCTGATGCATGTAGACGGTCTCCTTAATATCACCATGTAAGAAAGCATTCTTTACATCTAGCTGATGAATGGGCCATGCCTTTGAAAGAGCCAGACTGAGAACAATGCGATGGTAGCCGATTTAACCACCGGACTAAATGTCTCACCACAATCCACGCCAAGTTGTTGAGTTTACCATCACCTACAAGACGAGCCTTATGTCTCGCAAAAGAACCATCAGAATTATCTTTATGAGTAAAATTCACATAGACCGAATAATATTAACAGCAGAAGGATGAGGTACCAACTCCCACGTCTTATTTTTAATAAGAGCATCATATTCATTATTTATAGCCAATTTCCAATTCAGGTCATTTAATGCAGATACTGGGTTACGGGGCAGTGGGGATTTAAGAACATTAGAATTAAGATTAAAATGTATTTTTGATTTAAAAATACCCCGTTGACTACGAGTAACATGTCTGTGAGTCGGAGAATAATTGGGTGGATTTTGGGGAAAAGTTGGATGGGTGATGGAGTGGCCAACAGGCAGTGGGTCTGCTGGCCCAAAACTGGAAATCGGATGCGGGAGTGGATCAGAAACGGGGGCAGAGGCAGTCTCGGTATGTGGGCTGGTTGATCGACCCACTAGCTTGACCTGGGACGGGGAATGGATGGGCAGTGGATGTTGGCGGGCCAGCAGGCAGTGGGTCTGCTGGCCTTTCATGGTCACTAGATCGGCCCATTAAGTGGTGCATAATGTATTGTGAGACTTCATCATCTAAAAAATTATACGAACTAGGCATGGGACTACTCACTTTAGCAAACGGAAATTGGGTTTCATAAAAAATAACATGGCGACTAATTATAATTTTATTAGACGATAAATTAAAACATTTGTAACCATGATGATTAGATGGATAACTCAAAAACACACAAGCGGTAGTACGGGCTTGAAGTTTGTTAATTGTAGTTGACGAAAATTGTAAATAGCATAAACACCCAATGACCCTAAGATGTGAATACGAATGATTCTTATTATAGAGGATTTTAAGACGAGGTGAATATGCCAACCCTTTGGTAGGAAGTGTGTTAAGGTGACAAGTAGACATTTGTAGAGAATGATGCCAAAAGGAAGGGGGTACGGAAGCATGGACCAATAAAGTTCGGATAATATTATTAATGGTACGAATTTTTTGTTCGGCTTTCCCATTTTGTGAGGACGTTTGAGGACAAGAAAAATGAAAAACTATGCCATTAGCATCACAAAATTCCCGAAACAACCCATTATCATATTCTTTGCCATTATCACATTGAATATTTTTGTTTTTCCGTTCGAATTGGGTACGGATGAATGCTCTAAATTTTAAGAATGTGGAAAAAACTTGAGATTTTTTCACTAACGGAAAGGTCCATTAAAAAAAATAGAATAATCATCAAAAAATAGAACATAAAAACGATGACCCACAAAACTTAGAACGGGAGACGTCCATAAATCGCTATGATTAATGTAAAAAGGTATTAAAGTACGAGAAGTAGAGGCTACAAATGGTAATCTAACATGTTTTTCTAACTGACAGGAATGACAAATTGGAGTACTACACGTACCCTTACAAAAAATAAAATTATTTTTATGCAAAGAAGAAACAATAGACGACCTAGGGTGACCCAAACGTGCATGCCACAAGGAAGGAGCTAGAGCTACAAAAGTCGATGGCATGGCTTGACTCGAGAAACTGGTGGCGAGCGTGATTGGATAAAGATTTTCCCTACCATTGCATCTCATTAGGTATCCTCATTTTAAAATTCTTCACAGAAAACCCAAAATGATCAAAATTAACAGAAACCCAATTATTAGTTGTGAATTTTCGGACATACACTAAATTTTTAATTAAGTTAGGGGTATGAAGGGTATTTGTCAAGATAAGATGTGGATGGAGGGAGACAAAGTTGTATGACCGTAACCACAAATTGGAATTGAGTTGCCATTACCAACAATAATGCCATGATTTTTGCTCAAATTGAAATAAGAGGGGAGAGTACCTTGGTCGGATGTCATGTGAGAAGTGGTGTCGGTGTTCATGTACCAATTCGGATCGGGAGGATTCAATCCAAGTGTATGCATGGGGGCTTCAATATCGGTGGGTGTCGGAATTGGATTCGGGCTCGCAATAGTGAAGGCCTGCGGGGGACGAGGCCCAAGCAGACCTCATGCTGACCCGACCCAGATCGCTGATTGTTGCTGCCGTGAGGACCAGAAAAATTAGGCATGTTAATGAGCTGGACCGGGGCCCAATTTCCCAGAAATAACTGGGCAGGCAATAGGCTGGACTGGCCGCTGGTTCAGGCCCACTGCCAAAGGGCCTAGGGCTGAGACCAGGTGGGCTGGGGCCCAGTACCCCGAGGCCCACTGCCGGCGTTACTACTTTTCCGTCCACCGTTGTTGTTGCCTCCGCGATTTTTGCCATTATTTTTATGGTTTTGACCCTCCTTGCCGCCACCGTTGTTGCGGTTTTAGCCCGAATTGTCAACAAAATAGTGTGAGTTATTGGATAATGTCATCATCGCCACTGAACTTGTGCCGGTAGCTGCCTTTTTTTCCAAGTCGGCTTCCTCTAACAGGAGCATCGAACGGGCTTGATAAAAAGGTGGAAGCGGATTACTTTGACGGATGGCGACATGGGGGCGAAAAAAGGAAAGATTCCTTGAGCCATTTACAATATGCTGAAACATTCGGGAAATCTTCCATGCTGACTTGGAAAAATTCTTGCTCAAGGGTGACAACTCGGGAATGTTGGTTATCCTGCAATTTATCACACAATCTATTCCAAGTAGCCATAACCGTAGTATCTGGTTCAATGATCGTTTGTAAAAAGGTCGGTAGAAATAATAGAGTAAATCCACTGAAGGACGGTAGCATCAAGAGTGATCCATTACTGAGGATCCTCCGCGGGTGTAAGGACAGTGGGAGGAATTATGTGATGGAGGACTTGATGTAAGATTGCGTGAATTTTGAATAATTCTGCCCACGTCGCATATTGGACGTTTTCCATCTCAAGAACAATAGGGATGTGGTTCTTGATGTTGGAAATAGTAAGGGCAGGATGAAACAAGTTCTTTGACGTAGACATAACGAAAGAACAATATGTGAATAAGGAATTTTGAAGAAAATTTGGGAAGAGAGGAGGTAAGGGTGCACGAAATTCGAGAATGGACACGGAAACCGAGGCAGTGGAAGAGAGAAAAATTGGCAGAAGCAAGACCTAGACTTCTGATACCATGAAAGAAATAATCCTTTGATTATTTTCATTAATGAATGAGTATATATACAATTTACAATTTCCATAATATGAAAAATTCTATTCATATTCTACTCCCAAAACCCTATTCTATTTGTACAAGAATTCTACAATTATGGTAAGTGTACAATGCTAATTATATACAAAAACATATTACCAAACATAGAGATATACACGGCTGTGTATACAGTGTATATCACAGTTTCCCACTTGTCATGGGTTTCCGTGATATACACGGTATACACAAGTCTCTAATGCCCGTGTATATCGTGTATACTTTGTATATTTCTTCCTCTTTCTTTCTGGCAAATTAATTTCCAAGTTCCAATATCACATACCCAAAGAGATGACTAACTTGTAAAAATTGCAAAAGCTCAAAAAGAAGCAACTTTTATATCCATCTAAAATACATTTATTCCAAGCTAACTAAGCATACTTTTAATACAGACTCAGCCGCCTAAATTTTATATATGCCAACTAATATATCTTCATTTTATCTTTCATTAAATGAAATCAGTCTCAGAAAGACTTAACAATTGCACGTACCAATTCAAGCTAGAATTTCCAAGTATTTGTCATGTTTCTCCCAACTTCTTCTTTGGTCATACTTTTCTACTCTTTTCTTTTATCATGACGTAGACATGAATGATCAAAAATTAAAATACCAAAGAACAAGTTACTTAAAAAACTCAACAAATCTCGTATATATTTTTGAATGATCTCCACAATTCTTCATGCACAAAATAACTAATGGTAACAAGGGGCGGATTTACATGAACGTGAGGGCGATGAAAAAATTACAATGTATATATAAGGTAGATTTTATGTGTTTATATACATATATTAACTTTTGAACACCCTGAACAAATACAAAAGATTAGCTCAAGTGGTCCAGAGTTTTCAAAATTATCTCCAACATCCTAGGTTCGATATTTAGGGTGTTCAAAACTATCGTCATGCATAAATTATCTCCGCCACTGCTAGTAACAACCTAATATAATAATATGCAGTCTACTTTGACTAGAGAATAATAAAAATGACAGTTCGGTGCATTAAGTTCTCGCTATGTGCGACGTCCGGGAAAGGACCGCAACCATAATTTTAACTATAAATCTTAATTAAATATAATTAAATAAACTATCAAATATCAAATTAACACTTTACTTTTCCAAAAGTATATAACTAAGTTTTTTACTCATCTTTGGCCATTCTTCATCATCTCTTTCTGTTATCGAAAATTTTTCAATACCAAATATTTGTGTATTTAGTCACTTTTTCCCTTCACGTTTTATTTGCTTCATCATCAAGAGGAAAGATTAGCAGTTAGAGAGCACGGAGTACATGAAAAGTCCCTTTATAAATTCATAACTGATTTTAATTTGGGACTCTCTTAGTCTCTCTCTATATACACTTCAATTATAGCAAAAGTCTTCATTTATTTTTTGTTTCATTATTACAAGATTATCATGAGTACTAACAACAAGGTTAATTCCAAAGGGAATGTGCCCTTTTCTTGGGAGAACAAGCCAGGAGTTAGCAAAATTATACCAACAAAAAGTTGTGCCATCGGTGATTTTCAAACAAAACTTCCACCACCACCGTGTCCGGTGCCGGAAAAATCAACGGTTGCACCTCTCCACCTACAAATTCCTCTGCCGCCGTGTACTTTCCAACCGCCGCCGCTATTGAGAAATTCATCTAGAAGGATTTTCAAGAAGCAAGACGATATTAATCCATTCTCGATGGCCTATAAAGAGTGCACAAAGAGCTCAAGAAAAGGTAACAACTTTTTAGGTGGTTTAATTAGTAAGGATGATTTTGGATTTGAGATGAAAAAGAATAAGAAGAAGAAAAATAGTATGTCAATTTTTTCATGTAAGAATTCATGTAGTGTGATGGAAGATAATAGTATTGGTATTAAAGTGTCACATGATGAGCTTCCTATTTCAAGATCGTTTAGATCAGATAAAGGGAGTCCATACAAGTTTTGAGGCATGCATATATATAGATCTATAGCCTGTTCCATTTTTTTTATTTTAGCATTTGGCTCTTTTAGATACTATATATTTGGGATTATGATCCTTTTTATTGTACCAGTTCATCACTTTTTTTTAAAAAACATCTTCTTATGTTGTAGACGTCGTGGAATAAAATCTTAGCCCTTCTGGTGAGGCGATCGAGATTTTTATTAATTTCCTGTTCTACGATCAAACTATGAACTTATTCCTAAAAACCAAAAAGATATTTAAATTAATTGTGTCAGTGAGCTTCAAATATTGAATGATACACCAAAAAGAAAAGACCACATAGATATTGTATGTCTGCTTGGTTAATGATTCTCTGTTTTCCTTTCGTACTTTCAAATATTGACGACTAACCAATAAGCTTATTACTCATTATTATGCAACATTAATTAGAAAAAGTTTAAATTGTATGTACTAAAGAAAAATTACATAATCAGGTCACTTATTATAAGCAAATCTTTCTAGTTAGTAATCTAGTAAAAATGGTAACTTACATGTAAAAAATGATATAATTGTTACATTATCGGTTTATATAACTTAAATTCTAAAGGAAGAAAGTTTGTGGAACTTTTAAATTTTCAGTTCATGAGATGTGTATCATTGTCAGCGGTTTGTTATAACTAAAGTGACTTAGGCACTTTAACATTTTTCTGGTCAATTTCGTCAGTTACAATGTAAAAGTTGACGTCCCATGATGTCCTACCTATTGACTTGGTGACGATCGTTAACATTCTACTTCCTAATAGATTACACGTGTTGTTTGTCAATAGGTACATACAGAGCTCTGAAGTAGGAGTTTGTTTTAAAGATAATCATCATCAATGAAGCTGTCCATCATTACGTCAAATACTAACACACATGAAAAAAGTAGAAAAGTTGTATGAGCTAAATCCAAGAGTTGGCACAAAATGGCCTCAAGTTGCAATTAACTGATCACCTGCAATGTCTTTAGGCCTCAAGTTGCAAAAAAAATCGAATGGGTATTATTTCAAATGATCAGGAATGTCTTTAGGAGTTCATACCTAAAATTTGGGATAATTTCGTGAAGATTTTGAGTGATTTTGGTGGAGATTTATAAATTGGTTAACATGAAGACGACAAACAATTTTTTGATTTAAAAAAAAAACCACATGACAATTTTTAAATGAAAAAACAAGGTAAATAATTTTTTAAATCGGTAAATATAGGTCTGTTAACAAAAATGGCAAATATGCATCATTCATGTAACAACGAGGGTATATATACTCCGTTTTTCCAACAAAGAGTATATCCACTCTAAATCATAAAATTGAAGGGTAATTGACAAGTCCTATTTAGACATTAATTAAATAATTAGCAACATTGTTTATAATAGCATAAGATCTGCTTTGACTAGAAATTAAATACTTATTCTTATATATTTTGACTACAAGTCTGAAAGAATAATCATAAAAAGTATATATACATGATATACAATATATGGAATATACACGATATATACATGTATATTCCTTCACACCCCCGCAGTCATAGCGAGCAGTTGTCGTACGCTGAGACTGTCCATAAAATCTTCAAACATAACTAAGGGAAGACCCTTAGTAAATATGTCAGCAATTTGGTACCGTGAAGAGACATGTGTCGCGCCCAATTTTTACCCAACCCGCGAGAGGTCGGAGCGGAACACAACGTATTTCGGTGATTCCTGGGTAAAAGGGTTGAGGAGTCGCCACCTAATTATTTTTTACGGTGAATTAGGACACCTAAATTTTGAACTAAATGCTGCAATATAACTCCAATTTTAATGGTCTGCGAAACTAA
The DNA here is from genome assembly GCA_034509755.1 of Anisodus tanguticus. Classification (NCBI taxonomy): domain Eukaryota; kingdom Viridiplantae; phylum Streptophyta; class Magnoliopsida; order Solanales; family Solanaceae; genus Anisodus; species Anisodus tanguticus. The sequence goes on along the minus strand of CM067553.1, from coordinate 7,101,162 downwards.
TGAGATTCTAGGTAAGGGTTCTTTATTATCCTAAAGGGAAGGGGTTAGGCATCCTTTAAGATCCGCTAACTTGCGGTTATCCGGTCAAACTCAGGTTAATTATTGCCAGAAAAATTGATATTTATAATGACAAAAAAGTAAAAAATTTGAAAATCATTAAATTGCAAATTGACAAAAAGATAAACTTGTTTGTAAGATTTAATAAAGCGAATAAAAGATGACGAAAGTTGTTTTGAAAATCTTGAATATGCGTGACGAGCCTAAAATAAATAACTAGCGGAGGGTTTCAAAGTTTGAAGTTACCCTATGAATTAATCCTAAGTTTGCCTATTCTAATCATTTCAATCATTTATATAAGTGCAATAAATAATTATTACAATACTTAGCGAGATAAAGCTGGATTAAAAAGGACAAATAAATAAACTCCGAAAAATATCTGCCTTCATTGACTTTGTTCCTTGCAAGCTGTCAAGAACAAACGATTAGAAACAGTTAAAAAAAAACAAATAACTTCGGATCCGTAACCAAAACAGTGAGCGTTTTGGTCACGGAGGGCTCAGACTTAAGTTTTGAAAAGACCATTCCAATCACGTCGTGGCTGCAAACATATGACTAAGTGGTTATTTTGATTGCCTCGCCTACTAAACGTATTGGTCTCTCGGATGAAAAAGAAAAGATCACTATAATCACGTCGTGGCTGCGAATATATAAGTCACCTCGCCTACTAAACATGTTGATCTCGGATGAAATAAAGGTTTAAGCCACATCCTTGCCCAGAAGTTATATTTTCCGTCTTTACAACTGTGGAGGCCTCAAAATCGACGGATATTTTTCATCGGCCAGTGTAGTATCGTGTTCAAATCAGCAAAATTTTAAAACAAGGCAGCAAACAGTAGGCAGGAGGCAGTAATCAGAAAGCAGAAAAACAGAGACAAATTCCGAAAAGACACTGTGTTTAGTTTAAAACAGTAAAACATTGAATATCCGTTGCATGGATGTTTAAAGCAGTAAGCAGTAGCAGTAGCGGTAGCGGTAGCAGTAAGCGAGGCAGTAGCAGTAGCAGTAAGCAGTAAGCAAAAACAGAGAGGTAATTTCCGAAAAGACGTGACGTTTAGTTTAAAAACAGTAAAACAGTAAATATCCATTGCACGGATACTTAAAACAATAAACTGAAAAACAGAGAAACAGAACGCGGCCTCGAATTTAATTTCATCGGCCAGTGTGGCATTTGGTTTAAAACAGTAAAATAATAAAACATACAAACTACAAAAAAAGCATGGCCTCGAATTCAATTTCATCGGCCAGTGTGGTATTCTAAATATCCTCACAATCACACAAGCATTGAATAATTATTACAGACCCAGATAAAAATAACGAAAATAAAGAATGACAATGGAAGGGAACTAAAGCGGATGACGATGTCATCTCGCCCTATTTGTTTGGGAATCCCGAGGCCGAAGAATGCAAGGAATGTGGATGCGGGTCTTAAATTTAGATAAAGTCATGATGAGTCTCATAATGAGACCCCGATGCATTTCATGTAAATAAAAAGAAAAAGAAAAGGATTAGTAGACGGAACAAAAGATATAAACACATGAATATTCCTAATATATATACACGAAATATACAACATTAAATGTACATAGGAATGAATACTCATGGCCGTATATTTTACATATCCTTAAAAGACATTATTTTTTAGATTTGGCACATTAAAGTAGCCGAAGAAAGAATATATGCTAACACAACCGGCTCTAAATTTAAACAAGAATAAAAGAGGCAAGGAAGACCAATGTATAAATTATGTATACATACATAATAAATTCCGTTGGACTAATCTTAATCTTAATCTTAAAGAAAGATGACATTCACAAACTTAAACCAAACGCACATACTATTATATTAAACATGGATAATATACTCCTTTTAAAATTGCACATATTAATCTAGAATATAGCATGTAAATATCGCCATTTAAATCAATTAAAGTATGCTCATTGTTTGATTTAATAGGCAGCGACCAAACTACATCATACAATAATTTTGAATATCAACAAATCGCTAAGTGTCCTAAGAATATTTAATCAAGTCATAGCTCTTCCAAACACGTATTAATCTTACATTATCCGTATTGCACTTAATAATGAACCCAAGATACCTTATTAAAGCTAATGACAATAATTAGTCAACCAAAACATCGAGGCAATATCATCTATCACATATCAACTCCAAATCAGAAATTATCCCAGCGACATATATACAATTATGTAAGCAAAAATTCATTATCATATTGATTAATCAAAAACCACATTACTTATTAAAATATCATACTAAATCAAGCATAACCACATAATCAAATATGCTTAAAAGAATATAGAAGAATTGGAACGGGTCTAACCTTTTTCGGGTAGCGAACCGAGGTGTCGTTTCGAATCGTCAAATCCGCTTGAAGAATGAAAAATTCTGATTTATTTTTCTGATATTGGGGTTCTGTTTTCTGATCTCGGAACCGACCCGGAATGTGACCCGACCCGGTATCCGAAAACGGTCAGAAGCAAACAGAAATTCCAGATTTCCCTAACACCACAAACCAATAATTTCAAACTATATTTCGAATTTTTAGATTGAAGAACACATGCAAGAATAAAGAAACGTTCTTATGAGTTTCGGATTTTTTTCTTTTTCAGTGAAGAACAACACTAATAAAATCAAAAGAAACAGAGATTTGAATCTAAATTTTCAACCCAAAAAATCGAATTAGAAAACTCCCAAAAAAGAACCCTTTTTATCCGAAAAATCGAACCCGCCCAAAACAGATGCAAAAGGGGGGGTTTTATAGGTCTCAAACTCAACGTTCAACCCCCTCATACCCCCCCTAAAAACGAATTCAAATTTCAAAATAAAGGGGGGGGGGGACAAAATCTGATTTTTGGGGCGAGTTCTGCGGTGAGAGATGATGGGGTAGGTTGGTGGTGTCAGGCGGCGGTTTCAGGGTAGGGTGGTGGCAGTGGTGAGGTAGGGGTGTAGGGGTGCGGCGATGTGGGGTAGGGGCGTAGGGGTGCCGCGATTTGAGGGGTTGGGGGCGTAGGGTTTTTTTTATTTATTTTTGGGGTTATGTTTGGTTGGGGGATAAAAGGGATGGGGTGATGATGTTGGGCCGGGTTCGGCTGATGGCCGGTTGGGCCTGGCGGGTGGGCTTCGGTGGTGGGCTGTGGGAGTTGGGGGAAATAAAGGGAAAGGGAATAAGGGGAATGGGTTTTGGTTAGGGAAAATAAAAGATGGTTGTTGGGCTTCGGTTTTGGGCTTTGGTTGAAATTAGTTTGGGTAGAAATGAGTGGGTTATGGGTTAAAAATATAAAAGGGGCGTTTAATATAAAAAATATATTTTTTTGTGAAAGATGTGAATTATTTAAAATAACATAACGATGTGATAATAATAAAAAATATAATATTTGCAAAATGTTTAATGCTTAATAAAAATGGAAATGCGATGCAATTTTGCGAGAATAAAATAACATAGAATTTTCGGATAAAACTTATGATTGTGATAAAAATGCAAATGATGGTAAAAAATGCGAATAATAATAATAATAAGAGAATAATAATCTATATATACACGCATGTATGTATATAGATTAAAATTGTTTTGAGGTGTTAAAAATATTTAAAATTGCAAATAAATTGGAAAAGACGGGACAAAATTGGGTGTCAACAACATGCAAGACACGTACTTGTCCACGAGCTACCTTTTCGTGAACAAAGTGAATAGCCATCTCAATATGTTTAGTGCGTTGATGTTGGACCGGATTCTCAGAGAGATAGACCGCACTAACATTATCGCAGTAGACCAAGGTAGCTTTCTGAATAGGAAAGTGAAACTCTAATAGGAGATTACGCAGCCAACAGGACTCAGACACCACATTGACTACTCCTCGATACTCGGCCTCCGCACTGGAGCGCGATAAAGTAGCCTAGCGTCTAGCAGACCAAGAGACCAAGTTATCACCAAAAAACATACAATAACCAGATATCAAACATCTTGTATCTGTACATCCGCCCCAATCAGCATCTGTATAAGACATGAGAGTATATACAGAGGATGGATATAAGTGCAAACCATAATCAAGAGTGCCCTGAATGTAACACACAATGCGTTTGAGAGCATGCATGTGTTCGTCCCTCGGATCATGCATAAATAAATACACCTGATGCAATACATAAGTAATATTGGGTCTCGTGAATGTAAGATACTGAAGAGCCATCGTAAAACTGTGATAGTGGGAGGGATCCTCGTAAAGTGTGTTAGAATTGACACTCAACTTCGGTTTGGTGTCAACCATAGTAGGAGATGACTTACAGGATGACATGCCAGCCCGTTCAATAATTTCAGCTGCATACTTTCTCTGGGATAGAAATATATCACCTGCATGACGAGTTACATCTATACCCAAAAAATAACTCAAAGACCCCAAGTCTTTCATAGCAAATTCGGAGTTGAGAAGAGACATGATAGACTTGCGCAGTTTATCAGAAGAGGAAGTCAATATAATACCATCCACATCTAACAGAATGTATGCCAGATAGGTACCACGACGATAGATGAACATAGAATGATCAGACCTGCTGTGAGAAACCCAATAATAAACACATAATCTGCAAACCTTTTGTACCAGGTCCGAGGGGCCTATTTTAGCCCATACAAGGACTTCTTCAGCAAACAGACATGGTTAGGATGATTAGGGTCCCTGAAACCCAAGGGTTGATGCATGTATACCATTTACTTGAGATCATTATGTAAGAATACATTTTTCACGTCCAGCTGATGAATAGGTCAAACTTTTGAGAGAGCCAGACTGAGAACAGTGCGAATAGTTACCGGTTTGACCACCAGACTAAATGTCTCTCCACGCCAACCTGTTGAGTTTTGTCATCACCTACAAGACATGCCTTATACCTCTCAAAACAACCATCAAATTTTTTCTTATGAGTAAATATCCTCATAGAACGAATCACATTAACACCAGGCGGTAACTCCCACGTCGTATTTTCAATAAGAGCATTATATTCATCATCCATGACCATTTTCCAATTCGGGTCCTGAAGGGCAGACACGGGGTTACGTGGTAGGGGGTGATTTAGTGACATTAGAATATAGATTAAAATGTCGCTTTAATTTAAAAATATCCCATTGGATACGAGTAACGGGACCTTGACTCAGAATAGAAATGGGTCGGATCTGGGTCGGTGTGGTGACGTTGGAACTGGATCGGGTTGGGAGGCGCATACTCGGGTTGGGAGGTGGGCCTGCTGGTCGAGAAGCTGGACCGATGGACTGATTGGATGGGCCAGCAGGCAGTGGACCTGCTTGTAGACTTGGACCCGGGAGGGGGAAATTTGGGCCAGCAGGCAGTGGGCCTGTTGGCAGACTCGGGTGACGGACAAGAATTGGGCCTACTGGCTGGAATTGAGCACGGGAAGGACTGTTTGGGCCAGTGGGTACTGGGCCAACCGGTGTCTACTGGTCCAGATCCCGAGATGGGGGGCCGAGTCAAATGGTGGACAACATACAGTAAGAGTCCATCATCCAGAAAATTATAGGAATTAGACACGAAATTATGCAACTTAGCAAACGAAATTTGAGTTTCATCAAAAATTACATGGCAACTAATGATGATTTTATTAGAGGATAAATAATAACATTTATAACCACGATGATTAGATGGATAACCCAAAAACACACAAGCAGTAGAGCGGGCTTGTAGTTTATTTATTGTAGTGGAGGGAAAAAGAGGATAGCATAAACACACAAACACCCTAAGATGAGAATAGGACGGATCTTTGTGATAAAGAATTTTGAGTGGAGATTGGTATGCTAATCTTTTGCTAGGGAGTATTTTAAAAAGGTAAGTGGTCATTTGTAGTGCATGATGCCAAAATGAAGGTGGTAATGAAGCATGGGCTAGTAATGTTCGAACAATATTATTAATAGTGCGTATTTTTCGCTCGGCTTTCCCATATTTGTGAGGATGTATGTGGACAAGAAAATCGGAAAGATATCCCATTAATGTTACAAAATTCTCTAAATGGCCCATTATCAAAAATTCATTCCATTATCACATTGAATGTTTTTAATTTTCCATTCAAATTGTGTACGGATGAATGCTATAAACAATAGGAATATGGAATAAACTTGAGACTTGTTAGATAAAGGAAAAGTCCAAAAACAATAGAATAATCATCCAAAAATAACACATAATAACGGTGGCCCAAAGAGCTCAAAATGGGAGATGTCCACAAATCATTATGAATAATATCAAATGGCAACAAAGTACTAGAACTAGAAGCAACAAACGGTAATTTAACATGTTTCCCAAGTGGACAAAAAGGACAAATATTAGTACTATGCGTACTATTACACTCAATAAAATTATTATTTTTAAGAGAATAAATAACAGATGCTCATGGATGACCCAAACGTGCATGCCTTAAGGAAGGTGCTAAAGCGGCAAACGTAGACGTTGTGACTTGATTAGTGGTGATGGTGGTGGTGGTTGTGATGGGATATAGCTCACCCCGACTATTACATCTCATTAGAGGTATCCCCGTCGTGAAATCCTTCACAGAAAATTCAAAAGAGTCAAAGTCAACAGAAACTCAGTTATTAGTTGTAAAATTACGAACAAACACCAATTTTTTTATTAGTTGAGGAGCATGAAGGACATTTTTCAAGGCTAAAGGTGGGTTCGGGGTAGATAAATTTGTGTGACCATAACCATGAATTGGAATTGAATTACCATTACCAACAATGATGCCACGATTTTTACTCAAATTGAAATAAGACGAGAGATTACCTGGCGCAGACGTCATATGAGGAATGGCACCGGTGTCCATGTACCAATTTGCATCCGGAGGATTTAATCAAAGTGTGTGCATCACTGCCTCGATATTCGTGAGAGCCGGGGCCGATGTTGGGCCCGCAGCAGCAAAGACTTGTTGTGGCTGAGGCCCAAGTAGGCCAACCTTCTACCAAGGCCCATTCCGTGAAGCCTTTGTCTGCTGGAATCCATTGGGCTTGGCCCAATATGGTGCTGGACCAGGCGAAAACTATGGATTGGGCCATTTCCCACTAGCCCAGCCCCACGACCACTGTGCACTGGCCCAAGGCTGCGGCCAGTGCGGCCCAGGCTGCTGGCCACTGCCGCCCCGTTCTCCACCACTTCCACCCCCGCTGCTACTGCAGCTGCCACCACCACCGCCGGTGTCGCGTGACATGGCCACCATTATGGAGGAATTGGCTCCGATTGCCGCCTTTTTAGTCAACTCGACTTCTTTTAAGGTGAGCATGGAACGTGCTTGGTAGAACGACGGGAAAGGATTGCTTTGACGAAGAAGAGTTCCAAGGCCATTATAAGCCTCTCCGAGGCCTGCAACCATCTGAAGAATAAGAAGATAATTAGTGACGGGCGCGCCAATGTTCTTGAGTTGATCCGACAACTCCTTTAGCCTTTGACAATAGGCTGAGGCATTCAAAATATCCTCCATGTTTATGTGGGAGAATTCTTGCTCAAGGGTCACAACACGAGAATTTTTATTATCCTGGAATATATTACGCAACCTATTCCAAGCTTCCATTGCAGTGGCGTCGGGTTCAATAATAGTCTGCAAGAGGTCCGTAGAGATGGTGAAATAAATCCATTGGAGTACCGTGGCATCAAGAGTTGCCCACAACTCTATTTCATCATCGGTGGTAGGCACCTTCTCCTTGCCTTTTTCCGGTGGGACGATGTGATTGAGGACTCTATTAGACCGTGCGTGAATTTTAAATAGTTTTGCCCACGTCGCGTATTGGACGTTTTTCATCTCAAGAACAATAGGGATGTTGTTCTTGATATTGGAGACTGCAAGGGCATGATGAAAGGTGTTCTTGTGGTAGACATGATGAAAGAACAAGAGGAGAATTAGGGATTGGGAAAAAAAAATTGAAGGGAGGGGGAGTTGTTACAGCCGGCGGTCGAGAGAGAGTAGGGTGGCGGAAGTAAAATTTTGGAGAAGGAAAAGTTTGCCGTAGACTGCTGATACCATGAAAGAATAATCCTCTCCATTATTTTCATTAATGTAAAAGGTATATATACATGATATACAATATTTAATTATAAAAATTAAATCTACATTTTCCTAATACAAGACTACTACCATAATTACATTTGTACAAGAATTCTAATAGGACTATACAAAATATATATGGAATATACACGATATATGTGTACATTCTTTAAGTCATATTTAGAAATTAATTAAATGATTGACAATATTCCTGTTTGTAATAGTATAAGATCTGCGTTGACTAGAAATTAGAAAATTTATAGTATATAAGTTTAACTATAAGACCTATTTAGACATTACTTAACTAAACTATCAAATATCAGATAGTAACTTCAGATTTCCTACTCCTAAATTTAAATTAATTTTCAACGAGAGATGAACAAATAATTCTAGATATATAACCAAGTTGTCTACTCAGCCTTTTGCCATTTTTTGTGAAGGGGAAAGTCCCGAAGGCGAAACCCCCCACCAGTACCAGAGGCCCCTTGGCCAGGTGGGATGTAAATCGAGGGATATGCGCGAGTGGCAGCCCTGCAAGGAAGAGGACCAACGGGACACGAACCCAGCAACAACCCTTGCAATATTTCAGCAAAGACTGTCACCACATGGATTCGAACCCGCGACGTCGGAGTGGTTGTACCCCAATCACCTTACCACTTACCAACTCGCCTGTGCCCCTAGAGACGCCTTTTGCCATTCTTCATCATCTCTTTTTGTTATTAAAGATTTTTCAGTACCAAATATTGAGTCTTTTTTTTTTCTTCACGTTTTATTTACTTCATATAGAGAAAAGATTTGCGGTCTAGAGAGCATGGAGTACATGAAAAGCCCCTTTATAAATCAATAACTGATTTTAATTTCGATCTATCTTAGTCTCTATATATACACACACTTCAATTATATCAAAAGCCTTCATTTATTTTTTGTTTATTATTACAGGATCATGAGTACAAAGAATAAGGTTCATTCCAAAGTGAATGTACCCTTTGCTTGGGAGAAAAAGCCAGGAGTTAGCAAAATTAGACTATTAGAAGATGTTTGAAATGTTTTGGCTGCCGTTTCATTTCTGTAGAATCACTTTATATACAAAATGTAAGCCAAAGTTATGGCTAAAATCAAGCTAATCTAATTTCTAAAATCAAGCTAACCTAATATCTAAAATCAAGCTAAATCTGTTATTAATCATAATCACTGATATTGTGCTGATTATGATTAATGCTAATCTAATTGATTACAAGATTATACATAATCTAATTGATTACAAGATTCAGATTCTAATATACCCCTTTAATCAAAACGGGAGGTTTACGTACGTTGAGACTATCTCGAAAATCATCAAAGAGTTGCAGCGGGAGTCCTTTGGTGAGAATATCGGCAATTTGATAGCGTGAAGGAACATGTAAGACGCGTAGAGCTACTTTCTCATGTACGAAGTGTATATCCATTTCAATATGTTTAGTGCGTTGATGTTGCACTGGATTACCGGAAAGATAAACTGCACTAACATTGTCATAATAGACCCAAGTGGATTTCGTAACTGGACAGTGAAGTTCCAGAAGTAGGTTTCGAATCCAACATGATTCTGATACGACATTGGCTATCCCGCGGTATTCGGCTTCAGCGCTGGACCGGGACAAGGTAGGTTGTGATTTCGCAGACCAAGATATTAAGTTATCTCCAAGGTAAACACAATAACCAGAAGTTGAGCATCTAGTATCCGTACATCCACCTCAATCTGCGTCAGTGTATGAGATAAGTTTATTAATTGAAGAGGGGTAGATGTGAAGTCCGAATACAAGTGTACCCTGAATGTAGCGAATGATACGCTTCAATGCAGACATGTGTTAGGTTCTTGGGTCATGCATAAATAAGCATACTTGTTGAACTGCATAAGAAATATCTGGTCTTGTGAAGGTCAGGTATTGCAATGCACCGGCAAGCCTACGATATTCAGTCGGATCATGATATGGATTACCTGAAGAGATACTTAGTTTTGTTTTTGTGTCCACCTGTGTAGGGGATGGTTTGCAATAAGACATGCCGGCCCGCTCAATAATCTCCTCTGCATATTTCTTTTATGAAAGAAATAATCCTCCTGAATGTCGGGTGACAGAGATACCCAAAAATAGCTTAGTGGGCCCAAATCTTTCATAGCAAATTCAGTGCAAATCTTAGACATAATGGATTGTCAAAGAGCATCTGATGAAGTGGCTAAGATGATATCATCCACATAAAGAAGAATAAATGTCATATCTTTGCCTCGACGATAAATAAATAAAGAATGATCTGAAATGCTATGAGAGAACCCAGTATAGCCACATAATTTGCAAAAACGCTGGTACCAAGCGCGAGGTGCTTGTTTAAGTCCATATAGAAATTTTTTGAGCAAGCACACATAATCAGGGTGTTGTGGGTCACGAAATCCCGGTGGTTGGTACATATAGACAGTTTCATTGAGATGTCCATGTAAGAATGCATTTTTGACATCAAGCTGAGTGAGACACCAAGATTTTGATAATGCAATGCTAAGTACTGTCCAAATAGTGGCCGATTTGACAACCGGACTGAATGTTTCTACGCAATCTACCCCAGTTTGATGTCCTGCACCATCACTTACAAGTCGGGCTTTATGCCTCTCAAAAGACCCGTCAGATTTCGTCTTATGCCTGAAAATCCACAAACTTCGAATAATGTTAGCATTAGATAGTCAGGGCACCAAATCCCACGTCTTATTTTGAATAAGAGCATCGTATTATTCTTTCATGGCCATTTTCCAGTTATGATCATTTAAGGCATGAAGGGGATTTGTAGGCAAATGAGAAATTGAATTTTTAGTAGTGGTATGAAGATTAAGAAGTCTTCTGGGTTTAAAAATTCCATGTTGGGATCTTGTTTTCATTTGTGGAGCTTGTGCCTACTACTTCACTGGTATTACCCAGACGTCCTGGAGATGATGTGACCGGTCCTTCGGCACCCCACCACCAGGTAAATCGCGGGATGTGCACACATGGTCAGTGTCTGCTTGCGTCCAACGGATCAATGCTACAAGGTTGACCCCCCCCCCCACGGGCCCCATCCACAAGGCTTGGCGGAGACCGAACCCACATCGCAACATGCCCGCGCGGCTTTTAGCGCCCAGGCTTTACCACATGTATGTGCCCCGGAGGACGATATCCGTAGGGGAGAATCGAACTTGCGACCCTAAGGCCGCAAAGTTGACTCCCTGCCAGCAAGCTGACCCCTCTAGATGTCACACTCCATTATTTATCCCCAAATAGGGTTCTTTTGACTCTTTGACATGAGAGGTCAATTAGTGGTATTTGACTTAAATTGATTGCTTTTTATAATTCGGTAGTAAAAAAATCACAAGATTATTTTAGAGTATAGTTTCCGATAGTTATATGACCTCCAATTGCAACACCCCCTCCCAAATCCTTTAATTTTGCAGTTCAAACATCAAGACCAACATTATTCCCAATTTCAGCTCTTCCAAAAACATATTCTCCCAAAGGATGACTTTTGAAGAATTCTTCAAATTCAGTTTAATTTCGCATTCATTCATAGGATTTAATTTAAGTATATTGACAATGTAATTATTTTTAGCACTATTAGTGCATCGTATATCTATTATAGCAGATTAGTTATCTTATCATTTAGGTACCTAATCTGCACTATAGGTAGCTACATATAATTATTTCTTTCTTGACCGGATTGATCCATAAGAAAATCTTTAGATTAACAACTAAACTCATATTCATATTAAAGATATTTTAGTGCTTGGCAATCCATCAGGATAACATCCTACATTATATTGAATTTGTTTCTTTTTTGCTTTCTCTACTGTAAGAAAACTCATCGGCCAAATTAGTTGGGATTCACGTCAAGTTCACTAAGGAAGGTAAGTGTTCTCGACCCAAAAGTTCTCAATTGGTTACAGACGTATAGGCATAGCTAGGATTTGAGAGTCGTGAATTCTTAAATCTAATCTTTTTAAGTTATTGAGTTCTAAACTAATAATTTATGTATATTTACTAGATTTTGTTTGACAAATAAGGGAACCATAGCTACTGGCTTCGGCCAAACCCGTAGCGACACTCTAGCTCCGCCCCTGTATAGACCGCTCATTATTCAAATTGCTAAATTGTGTCAAACAGCAGCCCTCATTGTTTATTCAGAGAATGAGTGGATTTAAAATTAATTAGTTGGGAATCATAATTTGTGCTGAAGAAGCACTTAATAATTGGCAGTGATAACTCATTGGATTCTGCTGGCTAGGAATGAGAGATTCTAGAGTTGGTGAATAGCATGAGCTGTTAAACCTCCTTAACAGCTTGAGGCATAGCAACTAAATTATGTTAGCTCGTACTCTTTTAAATTGCCGACAATTATGTGTCGAATAGTGCATTTTTAAAGGATTCGACATGATGTAATACTCCACATTTTTGGAGAGTTCGAGCAACATAGCTAACGTATGATAGACCATTCATAACTAAGATTGAAAGAACTAATAAAAACAAGAAAAAGACACTTATTAAAGCCAGAGTGTGATTGTAACTTTTTCTTTGTGAATTCTTCAAGTTCATCTTGAGGAAGAATAATTCAACATGTCTAGTACAATCTCATTGCTAACATCAACAAAAATTGAATCACCAACCACCCTACCAATTTCCCTTTTCTCCTCAACTCCACTTGACTCTTCAAAAGAATTCAACAAATCAAAATGCGTCAAGCCATTGATATTAGTTTCATTTATGGAATCTTGACTCCATAACCATATATTCTGTAATAAAAGCTCCCATAGTTGCTCAGCTCCCAATATTCTCTGAAATTCTTCTTTCTTTTTCTGATTCTCCACAACTTCCGTGACACAATCTAATAGTAGTTGTCTTGATTGTTGTATTGCTTTCTTGTTCTTAATATACTGAGACTCAGGGCTTGTTTCCCCTGAATTTAAAACTGATGGAGTTGAAAATTCCTCTTGTTTCTTTGCCTTTACACATTCTTGTTCTGTTTTTTTTTCTTCATAAAAATCAGTTTAAGTTGAAGCTGTAAATGTACACAAAATTCTAGAGTTTAAATAATATACACTATCGTGTAAACAATTTTTAGATCATCGGGTCATTTTAATTGTTGTAACAAGCAACATATCTTAATTTCAAGATTTTAAATTTCACATTTGAGGAAGATTATATGTTAGATATAATTTGAATAACCAGATGATATAAGAAATTATTTTCACTTAGGATGTATAAAACTTAAAGTCTAACTTCTATAAAAAAGTTGTTTGTTATCAGCAAAAAAGTACCACTTACTTTTAACATGTGGCGAGTCGTCATCATCAGAAGATTCAGTTTCTTCTAACACTGACACAGGGCTTAGTTGCTCACTTTCTTCAAGATAATCCAATCTTAGTTTTCTTCTGTCTTCAGTAACCTGTTACCTTATCAACAACCAATCTGAATTCATAACAGCACATTGAACTTGATTAATTTCTTGTATGGTCGTCACTGCACTCTATCCACTATAACAGGGCAATGCGGTGCACTAAGCTCACGGCACGTTATGCGCAGGTCCGGGGAAGAGCCGGAGCACAAAAGTTTATTGTGCGCATTTCTGCAAGAGGTTGTTTTCGCAGCTTGAACCCGTGACCTTTTGGTCACATGACAGCAAATTTACCCGTTATCCACTATAACATATTAACAGTAAAGTTGTAAAACTACTCTCTGTCACATTAAAGTTAATTAATTGAACTTGATCTACTATAACAGTTAAGTTACACTATTTTTTAAGAATCTCACCTATTAAGTGTCATGCATGTTTAGTGGCTGAAAAATCAAGTTTTTTACCTGTTCTTCATGTAGAAAGTTGTCATCTGCAGCTTGTGGTGATGATAAATTATCTGCTTCTTCTGCATCACTAGTATCTAAACAAGAATTGAACACAGTAGAGCTACTTGCTGAAGAAAATTTATCATCATCTGCATTAGTATTGCCTTGGCAATTAATGTTCTTGCTTGTAGCATTGTTTTGTTCTACGCTTCCCAAGTTCTTGATTTTTTGGTTATGGATAATGGTGACAAGTTTGTTAAACACGGATTTCACAATCTTTGAACAATTAGGAATGACTTTTCTTCTCTTCTTTGCACCACAATTAGCTGATCTCTTCAAGAACTTAGTACTAGAATTTCTAGAACAACACCGAAAATCGCCATCTGAGAAAAGGGTACCTTTGCCTCTAATAGAACGGCCTCTTTCAAGAAGGTAAAGTTCTAAGGTAAATGGCTCTTGTTGTTCTTGAAGGAATTGTCCAAGTTGTTTTGACATAATTTGAACAATTTTAGTTTATGGTGGTGAGTACTAAAAATTACTAAAGAGAATAAATTTGACAGAATTGTAAAAGGATAAGGAATTGGGCATTAATTTGTAATATAACAAAGTGTTTGTTTAGGATCAGAGAGATGAAGAGAAGAGAAGAATAGTACTGCAGATTTAAATTTAAAGGGATGGGGCATTGAAGTAAAGACATTAAAATTATTCGCTTTTTGTGCAAGAATGGGATTGTTATATAAAAAAAAACTACCTAACCTTTTTGTGACCATGCAATCTAAAGTCAGTGAGTGAGAGCTAGGTATTTCTATAGTTAAAGATACCAAGCCTCGAGAAGGTGGGTTGGCCTGGTGGTCCCACATCAAAGGAAAAGAATTTAAAAGTTACGTACGGACAAAATAAATATTTTTTACACTTTTTGGGTACTTTAAGCTCTCTGGAACGAGATTTTGAGTATTACCTGTCTATTATTTTACCAACAAGACATTTTGGAAGTGGATCGTATTCAATATATGATGTCTATCTAGTGTAATATAAGTGATAGAATATTTTTATAATAATTAATTGTATATCTCTTATAGTAAGTAGAATTATATTTCTCTTGTAATTATGATTGATTAGTTATCTAATTTGTAGCAAAGTAAATATTTTCGTTATATATATATATATATATATATATTGTAAATCATTAATGAATAATATCAAGGAAGAATATTTCCTACATGGTATCAGATTTTAGGAAAAGATCCTAAACCCTAAACTTTTCTCTCAATACCGTCCCCCCCCCCCCCCCTTTCTTCCTTGCGCCGCCGGCCTCTCTTCTCCGTCTGACAGCCATGTCTGACTCAAAATTCAATTTTCACCCAACTCTTGTCGTCTCCAACATCAAATCTCATATCGCTGTCACTCTTGAGATGGAAAACGACCATTATGCGACATGGGCAGAACTTTTTAAAATCTATTGCCGCTCACACCGGGTTATCCATCACATAATTTCGTTGGAAAAAGGAAAGGAGAAGGTGCCAAAGACCGATGATGAGAATGAATCATGGTTGACCCTTGATGCAACAGTCCTCCAGTGGATCATGCCACAATCTCGAGTGATTTACTACATACTATTCTTGAGCCTGATTCCACGGCTATGGAAGCTTGGGAACGTTTACGTGACATATTCCAAGACAATAAGAATTCCAGGGTCGTCACACTTGAGCAGGAACTTTTTACCACTAATATGGCATATGTTCCCAATGCGTCTGCATACTGTCAACGGCTCAAAGTTCTGTCAAACCAACTCAAGAAAGTCGGGACGCAGGTAACTAACAATCGGCTCATGTTATAAATGGTTGTTGGAATTACTGACGCAAATAGTGGAGTAGGTACGCTCATCTATCAAAAGCAATCCTCTTCCGACATTCTACCAAGCTCGTTCTATGCTCATCCTCGAAGAAGCGGGTTTTGCCAAGAAGATAGCCACCGTGTCAAATTCCGCCTTAGTTGTTGCTCCGTCCGATGAGAATTCATCACAATTTGAAAATTTGCTGCTAAATCGTGGCTAGAAGGATCGAAATGGCGGTAACGGGATAAAAATTTACGGCAGTGGCCGCGGTGGTGGAAAAGGTGGCGGTGGAGGTGGCGGCGACCAATAACAACAGCCAGTGGGGCAGTGGGCCGGTACCGTAGGCCTGGCAGTGGCCCTGGTCGTGCCTCCCTGCCCATTCCCCGCGGGAAGTTGGGCCAGGCCAGCAGCCTAGGCACAACGGACCAACCAACAGGCCCAACAATCCAGCGCGGGAATCCTTGGGCCACTGCCGAGCCAGTGGCAGCAGGCCCACTCGGCAGTGGCGACCCTGACAGGTATCGAGGCAGCGATGCACTCTTGGGCTTACTCCGCCCGATACAAATTGGTACATGGACACTGATGCAACGTCTCATATGACATACTCACAAGGTAATCTCTCGTCCTATTTTAATTTGAGCAATAATCGTGGTATAATTATCGGAAATGGTCATTCTATTCCAATTCGGGGTTATGGTACTACAAGCTTGTCTCTCCCAAACCCATCGTTAATTTTGAAAAATGTCCTTCACGCACCTCAATTAATTAAAACTTGATTTCAGTAGAAAACTTATCACTGATAATTAGGTTTCTATTGAATTTGATCCTTTTGGATTTTACGTGAATGATTTTCAGACGGGGATGCGTCTAATGAGATGTGATAGTCGGGGCGAGCTTTATCCAATCATCACAACCACTTATCAAGCAAAATTATCATCCACTTTTGCACCTTCAGCTCATTCTTTATGGCATGAACGTTTGGGTCATTCGGGAGCACCTGTTTTTGCTTCCCTTAAACAAAATAAATTTATTGAGTGTACTAGACCTCGTAGTTCTAATGTTTGTCACTCTTGATCTCTTGGAAATTATGTTAAGTTGTCTTTTGTTGCTTCTAAGTCTCGTACTGTTATGCCTTTTGATATTATTCATAGTGATATTTGGACATCTCCCGTTTTGAGCTCTTCGGGCCATCAATATTATCTTATGTTGTTGGATGATTACTCTAATTTTTTTGGACATTTCATTTGTCTAAAAAGTCACAAGTTTTTTCCACATTTCTATCATTTAGAGCATACATCCGCACTCAATTTGAATAGGATATTAAAATTATTCAGTATGACAATGGTAGAGAATTTGATAATGGGCCTTCTTGGGATTTTTGCAAAACTAATGATTTGTCATTTCGTCTCTCGTGTCCACATACATCATCTCAAAATAGAAAAGCAGAAAGAAAAATTCGAACCATTAACAATATTGTTAGAACCTTACTTGCACATGCATCTCTACCACTATCATTTTGGCATCATGCTTTACACATGGCAACCTATCTTTTTTAACATACTTTCGAGCAAACAAATAGCCTACCAATCCTCACTCAAAATTTTATACCTAAGGGACCTATTATATTTTCATTTTTGGGTTTTTGGGTGCTTATGATATCCTCTCTTTTCTTCTACTACCATCAATAAACTTCAACCCCGGTGAACTCCATGTGTTTTTTTGGGATATCCGTCAAATCATTGTGGTTACAAATATTTTGACTTATCCTCTAATAAAATCATCGTAAGTCGTCACGTAATTTTTTATGAAATAAATTTCTCTTTTGCCAAATTACATTGTTCTGGGCCTCCTACCTATGAATTTCTTGACGATAGCCTACCTCCGTATTTGATCCATAAATTAGTCTCCCAAACAGGCCCAACGGGTCCCGGTGTCTTTGCCCAATTACCAAGCCCCGCGACTGCTGACCTAGCTGAGCCTCTCACTGGCATCCCATTGCCGAGAGCCCCAGTGACTCGCAGTCTGTTGGGTCTCCGCCCACCATCCGACTCGGGCAGCCCACTGCCCGATAGTCTAATCACTGCCACCCCACTATCGGGTAATCCGTCACTCTCGTCCGGCCCGACTCCAATTCCGGCCTGTCACTCGTAGTTAACACAGGATTTTAAGACAAACAAAAAATACAGTCTTTACACCCATGTTACCAAGTCACCGTTACCCCGTAATCCTGTGTATGCCCTTAATGACCTAAATTGGAAAATAGTTATGGATGATGAATTTAATGCTCTTATTAATAATAGGGCATGGGATTTGGTGCCCCGTCCCCCTGATGTTAATGTGATTCGGTCTATATGCATTTTTAGTCATAAAGAAAAATCTGATGGTACATTTGAGAGGCATAAATCCCATCTTGTAGGTGATGGAAAGACTCAACATGTTGGTGTGGATTGCGATGAGACTTTCAGTCCAGTGATCAAACCGGCAACTATCAGGACGGTCCTTAGTCTGACTCTTTCGAAGGCTTGCCCGCTTCATAATCTTGATGTCAAAAATGCCTTCATGCATGAAGACCTCAATGAAATAGTGTACATGTATCATCCCATGGGGTACAGAGACCATACTTATCCTGATCATGTGTGACTGCTAAAGAAATCATTATATGGGCTCAAACAAGCTCCTAGGGCCTGGTACAAGAGGTTTGCAGATTACGTTTTACATATTGGGTTTTCTAACAACATGTCTGATCATTCTCTATTCATCTACCGTTAGGGTAATGATATTGCTTACATTCTTTTGTATGTGAATGATATTTTCTTAACTACCTCGTCTGATGCCCTTCGCAAGTCTATCATGTCACTGCTTGGCTTTGAGTTTGCAATGAAAGACCTAGGACCACTGAGTTACTTCTTGGGGATAGATGTGACACGTTATGCAAGTGTTTATTTTTATCCCAAAAGAAGTATGCATCAGAGATTGTTGAACGAGTTGGCATGTCATCGTGTATGCCGCCTGCCACTCCGGTTGACACTAAACCAAAGTTAAGTGCTTCTTCTAGCAAGCCATATGTCGATTCATCACATTACTGCAGCCTTGCAGGGGCCCTGCAGTATCTCACATTCACGAGGTCCGACATCTCTTATGTTGTGCAACATGTTTGTCTATTCATGCATGACACGAGGGAGGATCACATGCATACTCTCAAACGCATTGTGCATTATATTCAAGGTACTCTTGATCATGGCTTGCATTTATATCCGTCTTCGACAACCACTCCTATTTCATACACATATGTCGATTGTGGTGGTTGTCCGGATACCAGACGCTCCACGTCTGGTTATTGTGTATATCTTGGTGATAATTTGGTCTCTTGGTCCTCAAAACGGCAAGCAACCTTGTCCAGATCCAGTGCCGAAGCAGAATACCGAGGAGTTGCCAATGTAGTGTCTGAATCTTGTTGGTTGTGGAACCTTCTTTTAGAGCTCCATTGTCCGGTTCCGAAGGCGACATTAGTTTATTGTGATAATGTTAGTGCAATGTATCTCTCAGGGAATCCGGTTCACCATCAACGTACTAAACATATTGAGTTGTAATTAGGATTGATTAGTTACCTAGTTTGTAGCAAAGTAAATATTTCTGTAACACTATAAATATTGTAAATCACTAATGAATAAAATCATGGAAAATATTCCCTACAATAAGAAATATAAGACGAAGGCGGAAAATAGATCGGTCATGTCATATAGGTTCGAGTTTGGCATCCAATTTCCTCGATTTGAATTGTTTGAAGAATGCAGGTGAATAGGTCTCGATAAAATTATAATTTTTATTAGGTCATTGATTAATGCTTATCAGAGAGATAATTATATTTTTTTAGTACTTGATCTGGGTAAATATTTTCTATATTGAACTTAAATTCAAGGAAAAAAGAGAACAAAAAGGGGCTTGATTTAGTATAGTATGTGGTCCCGATAAGTTTTGGTTTTTATTAAAGAGCAGCCTATCTGAAAGAAGCAACAAAGGATCAAAAAGGAAAATTAAAGACTTCTGCATGGCAGGTTTAATTGGGTAAGGTACGTGGCTGATTACTGATTTGTGTAAGCAAATAAACTAAGGGGCTGTTTGGTTGGGGTTGTGGAAAGAATATTTCCCAATTAAACGTGCCATGCAGAAGTCTTTAATTTTCGTTTTTGTTCCTTTGGGTAAAGAATGAATTTTGGGTCTAACTCAACCTCAAAAACTAACTTATAGGATGAAGATTGTTCAAGTGCATATAAGGAGTCCATGTTTCCATTCCATATCCAATGTGGGACTCTTAACACTCACCCGCACGCCCAGACCTTATTAATTGCAGTGTGGATAATATAATTTGGGGGCCCAACATCGGTGAACAAAGAATTGGAATGAGTCTGACTCTAATACCATGTAAAGTTAACTTGTACAGTGAGGACTGTCGAAGTCCATATAAAGAGTCCATGTTCCCATTCCATATCTAATGTGGGGCTCTGATTACTGATTTGTGTAAGCAAATAAACTAAGAGGCTGTTTGGTTGGGGTTGTGGAAAGTATATTTCCCACATAAATTCTGCATTATTTTAGATCAATATTTCTAAAAGGAAAAAGGTCAAATTTCTTCTTTTATTATGCGAAAATAATCTATTTTATTCTCACATGTTATACTTTCCATACAAAAAAAAAAAGGCTTACGGTTATTCAAATAGCTCAAATATACACTTCCTCGATTAGGACTGTGCAAAGTAAACGCCCAATCCCACACTAACTTTTTAATAAGGTGAAAATCACATGGCATGTTACCTCATCGCCCCCAAACCTTTACCCCCTCCCTTCCAATAATAAATAGTCCTTACATTATTCATCATGCATCACTAATTCTTATATTTCGAATCCCTATATTATTAATTTAAGCGTAACTTTCTTCCATACCAAACGACCCCTAATAAATACTTGCACTATAAAAATATATTGAACACAAAAAATTGGGGAAAAGTTCATTCATAAGTCATAATCAACAAAATTGGGCATCGAGTCGAGTTAAGTAGGGGGATAATTTGTCTCTCCTATCCTATATGCATGTGCATCATCCTCAAACTTCATTTTCATGTTCCCTTATCTTTTCCCCCCTACTTCTTTAATTTTGACAATAAATTTGGTGGGAAAGTATATGAGCTTATTCTATTATATTTTTGGAAGCCATACGGTAACATTACACTCAAACCTACTTCGTTTCAACATTTTAAATAATTCATTCTAATACGTAAAGTTTGTTCTTATTGATAAGTTTGTGATGAAAGGTAAAATAGCCATTCAATAAACTAACCAAAGAGGAAAAGACGTTAAAATGTGGAGATATATAGTTTACTCCAACTTGCTCGAAAGCAAGAGCGATCAAGTATTTGGCACTGAATTCATGTGAATTCAATATTTTTCTCACGGAGTGTAAACTTATATGTGAAAATGTAATATAATTTCAACAGATATTAGATTTGAATTCATAATCTTAAAAGTAAATGAGTTAAGATTTTAAAGGTCGAAACCATCAAGTTAAAATTCTAGATTCACATCTATAGAAAGACCGTGTCCAATTATATTATAGATATATATCATCACATCTCTCTTGTCACGATATTAATTTCTTGTTCATAAAATTATACGCAAGCTAATTGTGTCATGTCACTGTAATAAGACCCTTCTAAATATTTTTTCATATCCACATATGTCTCCTTAAAAATCTAATGATTTAAACATATCATAGACTCACTCTAGAAGAAAATCTAACTTTTTTTGTACAAATGAATAACTTAACTATATAAAATTTGTGATGGATTATTAATTCGTCTCAAATTTGTGACGGAATAGTAACATATCTTTATTTTCGTCACAAAATGATGGATTTGTGACAAATTTTTATTTTTGCCACAAATTTGTGATGAATTATTAATTCCGTCTCAAAAAAATTTGTGATGGAATTGTAACAGATCATTATATCTGTCATAAATTAGTTAATTTTGCCACAAATTCATCTTGCTCCTACCAAATGTTTACATTGAATTAAACGAATTTGGCATTCGAAAGTAGTTGTTGGAGTACATGAATTAAAACCTTTCATTTGTTTCGCTTGTGTAGTGAATGATCAAACTAGTTTTGAATATTAATATGTCAAAAACTATATGGTTCTAACTTCTACGTTTGAGAAAGAAATGAAAGAAGGAATGCGATGAACAAAGTTCGTCAGCTACCATTTGATTCTATTGCACCAACAGACATAAATTGTCTATAATTCTCTGAGCATATTTCCTCAATAATTGTTGAGACAAGGCGCTGTTTGTTTTCATTATTATAAAATTACACTTATGTTTGGGTCCGAATACGAAGAATTCTGCCCAAATCTTCCATTTTTTGTCTCATATTAGACGAATATATATAATATACAGTATATTGAATCGTCAAAATCTCTTTTTTCTCTTTTCTTCCGCATTGCATTACTTAGTTTCTTGAATACCGTGCAATATTATGTTGAGAAATTTGCAAATTCTGGGGGTTGTTGCATTGATTACATGTCAACAAACACATCTGTTTCGCCGAAGAAATTTAATATCGATCCTTATGTCTATTCTCCATCAACAAATTGAGATGGAGAGATTTATAAAGAAACTTGTCTTTCAATCGAGGACCTGTCAAACTCGGATGTAGCTGGATAAAATCAGTGCTCTAAACATCACAATCTAGCTTGTTTACGATTTTTATTTTCCACCCGATATTATACTTATTTTGAGTTTTAATTAATTTAAATTCGCGTGAAAAATTCAACTTTAGGATAAAGAACTGCCTGCTAAAGCGACTCCATATCCAGACCTCAAACCTGATATTTATGGTGGTGTCCTGTACACGCTTTCGAGCTCAAATAATTCAAACATGTGTCGAAAGTCTAACTTTGGGATAATTTTCTATCAAATGTGACTCCATACCCAAAACTTAAACTTGAGACCTCTAATTAAGCATGAAGAAATATTTATCACTTTACAGAGATATTTGGTGGTTGTTTGTCTCTGTTAATCTTGCTAGAACTCAACTCCTATTAAACTAAAGCTCTTTTCAATAATGACATCGTTTAGTAGGGCGTTTAAGAGAGTGACACTGGGAAATGACCAGCGTAAAATATCTAATTATGGGACTTTTCTTTTCCATTTCACTAATATTTGACTCGGACACCTATATTTATCTTTCCTCGTCCCTTTTTTCCTTCTTCTTTATTTTCTCCTTCAGGTGAAATCGCAAGAAAAATGGGTAAAATGAAAATGATATAATTGAGCTCCAATGTTGGACATGAGGTTATAGAGCAGACACGTATTACATCAATCTTCATTTGCATTCAAGAATAAGATGCTTACAGAATACATCAAAACAAGAAGGTACAAAATACTGAAGTCTCTAATCATTTACTCATACCGTCTGTAAACCCGTGACCTTACAGGAACATAAAAATTCAAAATTTTAAATTAATATATACAGAATAGCAATTTTTCCTATAATTCTGTAGTGACAAAGTGATGCAAAACTTAACATAAATGTACATTTTTTAAATGAAAATCCAAATATACACCCTGCCCTAAGGGTGGAGTCAAGGGTCCCAACACAAACGCAATTGTACTTGAGTTCACTTAAGCTCATAGTTTTTGACACAGAGTATAAATATATAAGTAAATATTAACTACAATTTCAATAGATGTTAAATTTGTACTCATAGTTTTAATAGTACAATAAATTCAGTGCTAAAAATCTTAAAAGCCCTACTAGTTTAGTTTAAATCTTGGACTCGAATTTGGCATATTAGCAAGTAAAAAGTTACTGGCTAGAAATGAAACATTCTCTGAACAGATAGAAAGAATCCTCAGCTTATTAATTAGCCTTCAGTAGATTGTTGCAATAAAAGAGCAGGCAGAGTTATGGGCACACAGTAGATGATTTGCTAATGACTTATCTATGGAGAACCATACTGTTCATGTGCACTTGTTTCAAACTTCAAACATGAAAAGACAAACAGATACCAAATCTGCAGTGTCTTCATTTCTGCTCAGGACAAAACTATTTATTTGTCTCAGTAAAACGATGCACTTAAAGATGAGACTTGGACAATGAGTTTTTTTCCCTGTTACCTTCAGTCCTATTTCCCAAGTATGGCCCCCTGACAAGTGCTTGTTTTTTTGTTTCATCACAAATTTGTTTGACTTGCATTTCTTTGATTTACAAATAGCAATTTATTGGATGAAATCCCATTTGAATCTCGGTTATTCACATTTATGATAAAAAATTTAAAAGAGAATATAAGGACATTTGATGTGTTTAGGAGGTTCAAGGGTAATGTAGGTACATAGCGGTATAAACTCGTATTGACGACAGGACTTAAAAGTCATATATCAGGATTGAGGTGCGCCTGAACTGTTTTTAAATTTATTTGAATACATAACAAGAAGTAAGAAAAAGACCGCACTACCAAATTGTGCATGAGTTTGAGAGAAATTCAACTCTCACAATCCAGGAGATCTGGATACTGAAATTGGCTTCTGTCCCTTAAAATTGTCGATCACAGATTCAAAGTCACTACGAAGGGAGATGAGGGATCTCTTTCGAAATGCAAAAGCAGCACTAAACTGTTTAATCTCTTCTTCAAGGTCTTTCCTCCTCTTTACTTCAGCGTTCAAATCCTCCAATACCTTTTCGTTTTGGTTAGTAACCAGTTCGAGCTTCTCAGTCGAAGAGGAAACATTTTGCATCAACACATCCCTCTCTTTTTTCAAGAGATGAAACTCCCTTTCTAAGCTATTATATCTATCCCTGGAAGCGGCAAGAAGCTGATTATTGTGGTCCAACTCCTTTTCCAAGTTCTGGTACTTTTCCTGGATTATTTTGATATCTTCATCCAATTTCTTCTTCCAACAAGCAATTTCTCCACCCAGAGTGCAGTCCTTGATCATGTTAAAAACGCACTTAGGAGAAAGGAGGAAAATCGTCTATAACAATCAAGACGATTAAGCCAAGACATGATTCCCCTTTTGGGTTAACTACTGATGATCATGGACCTCACAACTTAAATTATCATGATTCTTGAACTTAGCAGATAATATCCCATTGTCAGAATTGAAAAGCATGTAACAATTAACAAGTGAGATCTTGAGAACTGTGACTGGGCAGCTACCTTATATTGGGAGCTGAGTGTGGACTCCCTGAGATTTCATCCTCTGATAGTACAAGTGATGAAATTGTTCTATTCAACTTATCATAGACCTTCATATGTGGCACATCAATTGAAGAATTGTTTCCAGTATCGCTATCCATAGCCATGGAGAAGTGAGATTCCAAAGTTGCAAAAAGACTAGTACCAATCTCATTTGTTGTGGAGAGCAACTTGGCCACTCCAGATTTGTCCGTACCTACAAAATTCTGTCCAAAGGACAAGAGAAGGAAGATATTACAAGGAGAACTTCACCAGCCACAGAAATTAGCCAACGTAAACTACAAGTAGGCATTACCTGTATAACTGAAAAGACATCCTTGTATATATCTTTACAAGTTGTCACAGACTCGCACAATCTTTGAGGGATCTCACGGATCAAGAGTGCCTCTTGCTGGAGTTCAGAAACCTCACTCATTAGCTGTTTGTTTACTGATACTTGTTCTGTATGTTGTCTCTGAAATTTAAAGATTAAAGGATAAGCTGAGAACTTAGTGCAGCATAGCAAAAGCAAATAGTTTGTCACATTTCTCCTCAAATGACTGGTTCTATATTTTAACAAGTGATGTCGCTCAAAATTTAGTCTCTTGAAAAGAACCTGGACCGGGAAGGATTAATGTATTGAACAACTCAATTAGGAAAAACGTCTTAAACAGTTGAATGTTAAAACAGGTGGTTAGTGACCCATCAACTGAAACAAGCATTAAGTTACATGAAAAAAATCTCAACAGATACTTACCCTAAGTTCATCTCTTTCCTTTGAAATAAGTTCCAACTGCCTTCTGAGATTCTGTACCTCTTGCTTGTAATTCTCTCTTGACAAATCCTGGTAGAAATTCTGATAAGTCTTACAAGTATGCATAAAATTTGTTTGTCAAGAATTAGGATTTGCTAAATAATTGGTAGACAATTGAAACTGTAAATCATAATGTTCAATACAGTTAATCCATGTTAACAAATTATCAGATGAAAAAGATGATTGCCCCATTCTCCACTCCCTTTCCCTCGGAGCGCTAAGAAAGAATTTATAGATAAAGGGTGAGAACCTGCAGAAACTCGTGCTAGTAACTATTTGCCCCATCAGATTTGTAAAACATTAAGGATGCATACAACTTTCCCAGCGTAATTAAAATTAATGTAAAACAAGTTGTCCTGCATTCTGTTGGGGAAGGAAAGTAAGCTATACTGGGTCAATATGGCATACCTACTAGAAGCAACTGTAGGACACAAAAGTTTTGGTAAGAAGTAAGATTGCAGCATGTGTATGAGAAAGTGGTCTCACATCATTTCATCATCAGGTAATGATGATCGAACTTTGACTGCAGGAGTCATGTGAAGTGAATCAAGATCGGCAACAAAGCCTTTATTCATTTTCATCCATGTATCTTCATCTGCAAAGTTGCTTAAGGCATCTGGCATAGGGCTGTATTCTGCCTGTTGAGACCGTTGTGATCTCTTAGCAACAAAGGCATTGGGAACCGCCTTCAAACAAGGCGTACTAAAAGTATCTTCCTGGCAACTGTTACTGCTACCGCTTTCTTCCTGGTGGTTATTTATAGAAATTGAACTTCAGTAACATGCACATAACAGAAACAGAAATAATTGTCATTCAAATTAGAGCTCTCCTGTAAACAGCATGAGGGAAACCATTATCTACTTTTTGGTAGTCAATTTAAATAAGAACTACAAGTTTGTCAGCACGAAGAAAGTACAAAGTGCCAGAATATGAGAAAATATTAAGGTCTCTTTACTTTCTCACATAAAAACTAAGTAGACATTACGCGCAAAATCTAGCTAAAATCCTATATCGCAATAGAAATGGAACAAAAAATGCTAAATATATCCAAATGTGTCGCTCTCATACGCTTCCTTTTGTAGAGACATCGTAGCGAACATCTCTCTCTCTTCTGTGCAAACCATTTTTTGAACAACAAAGTTCATAACATAAAAGGGATTCCAAGGGTATGAGGAACAGAGATAAGAAATGCTAAAACCACAGAAATTTCAATGTGAAAAGAGATGGGACTGGTAAAAACTGTCATGTATGGGATGCCTAACCACATAGACACAACCTGAAAAACACTACACTTTAAGAGATGAAAAAGAAACAGGAATTAGGACATGAAATCCAAGCATCGCATTGTGTCCTAAGTGGAGTATCACCTGAAATTCTAAAAAAGATCTGAGCTCGGGACAAAGACCCAAGATAGTCCAAGAAAATCCACAGCAGCAGAAGTCACATAATTTACCAGTGTCGCATGCCCATTAGAGTCTGGGACAGATGCAAGATTACTGAGATAATGGATTTTTTTCTGTTGCTCAATGATGCATTGCTCTCGCTCTTTCTGTGATCTTCTCTCCTCCTCCAACTCCATGGCAAGCTTCTCTTTCTCCAATTCGTACTGTTGAATGAAGAATAAGCAGTCATGTGCTATGTCAATGCAAGATAAGATCAGTCTTCTGCCTTTAACAAAAACCAAAATAGTAATAATGATTACCGTCAGTAGGTCATTTCTGAGTTTCAGTATCTCTTGCTCGAGCACCTCGGAATGTGATCCCTATGTAAGAAGTTTCATCCCATATAAGATAATTTTATGTGACTTGTGAATATGTAGCCTTTGAGACAAGACAATCACGTGAAGTTTCATGCGTAGTTCCTCTATTTCCCTTTTTTGCCGCTTCAGTAAGGCTGCATCATTTAGTATCTACAAAGAAGTTGAAATACAATAAGCTCTGCCTTAAATGCCAAAGAAAGAAGCTAGTAATTAATAAGAAGTTCCATTATTTGGTTCCACTGGGAAGAAAAACTGCAACAAGGATTCCTATAAGGATGAAAGTTGTGATTTGTAAGACAATGAGAATTAAAACCTGTTAAAGAATTCTCTGTATTGCTTGTAGGCAAAACTCACCTACCTTTTGCTTTAAAAATCGGTGCTGGAATATATGTTTAGACCACAGTCTATAGTATGAGTATCTATGTACCGGAACAAAATTAACTGTTGCATCATTTAGGAACTTTCAGAAAAATGAATCTGGCAGAGATTTGTTAACCCTTGGTTATGACAGTATAAGAATGTAGTGCTGAAATTGCATTGGAGCACGATTTGAAATCTTTGAATGCAAGCTATAGTGTCTTAGCAACTAATATTAAACTAACCTTATTATAGTAGCAGGAACACTTCTATTTACAGAAACATATGTGACCATTTAATCTCACCAAGTGTTCTCTAAAGTGGATCATGAACTAGTAATTACATAAAAAGAAGGAAGCAGACCTCATTCACTTGAACACAGTTGGTGATTCGTTTAGCTCTGCTAGCAAATTGGAGTGTTCCCTTTGATTCCTCTATGTGAATCTGGACACATGCATTGAACTCTTTAAACTGATCTCCAATTGATTTCTTCTGTCACAACATGGATTATAAACTAATATTAACTCGGCTACCTCTTCTGGTGCTACTGTGCAAATTATTGAAGTTTTAGCATTGCCACCCAGAGCAGGTTGAAGAATGCGAGTGAGTTTACTGTCGCGGTAAGGAATGTGTCCCCTGCTCAAGTACACAAGCAGTCACAAATTTGTTCTGTGCATGAACATGCATTTGATAGATTTTTCAAAAACAACTACCTTTGCTTTCCACCTTCACTTAGTTTATTGATAACATTACCAAGGATCATTAGACTCTTGTTAATGTGCTTTCCTTCCTTCAGACGAACTCCCCCAGCTCCGGTTTTGGCAATCCGTTCAGACCCAGCTAAATCTACTAAATTCTAGTTTCAGAGGTAAATGTTGACAAATCAGGCATTTAAATGACGAAAACACTATATATGAGGGTAAAGGGCAATAAACATGAAGGACCAGAAAGCTAAAAAAGATGGGTGTTTTGGATCTGGGATTCACCCTCTCCAACCCAGTGGGATTCTTAATCAACTACAACAAATCAAAACCAAAGGATATGCATTTACTTCTTTAGTTGCACCAAATAAAAACATAAATCAGATGGTTCAAAAGAACTTGACATTCAAAATGACCTAGAAAAAGATACTTCAAATAATTTCTTTTAGAATAATCGAGATTCTTTGAGAGATCAATTACTCCTCAAAGATTTCATTTTTTTTAATTCTTGTAATCAATTCTAAGAATTTTATGAGAAATCCACCCTATAATTCATATGGAATAATAAATTGCTTCCAGAGAACTTGAAGAAATGAATACCTACCAAAACTGAGACACGAACAGCGTCATCAAGATTATGCTTTCCTTTGCTTTCAATTACCTGGTTTAACAGAAAAGCAAAGGGAAAAGAATCACTCAATATTCGCATATAGTAATTGGAGTCAATATGCATTAGCATCAGTGGAAACATAACCAATTTACAGTTGACTCAAGATTATTACCATCCTGAAGATGGTATGAGATCTACTGCTTCTAACGTTCATGTTAGTTTCACCAAAATGCCTGTTAACTGCAAAATTTATTGCCACGTGCATTGAATTGGTAACACAGATAAAAATGTAACTAAAATTATTATAATAACCAATAAAAAGTAAACTAGTTCTGCAGAGAAGATGTGTCATGTATTACTGTTCATGATGTCAAACCTTCTCCACGCTGAATGAGCTCAAGTACTTGTTCAGCATCATTTACGATTTCCTCCCTCAGTCCTGCAACAAAAATTCCACGCTGGAAGATAATATATATTAAGTATCTTGACATCAAAATAGACTTGTGAAAGTATATGATTTACTGCCCTTAACTTACATCCAAACTTTCATGAATCTGCAGTTTCTGGTTCTCTACAGCAAAAAGATCATTAATGTCTTCATTGTAGATTTCCATATAAGAGACTCGAATCAGAAACTCTCTATTAGTCGTCTGAAATCAAGAAGTAAAGTAAGTAAAAGAAGGAAGCTTTATTTGCAAATGCCAGTAAGAAGTAAGAACATACAAGAACACAAACTGGAAAAAAAATATATAAATATACTACTGGATCATAGAAGTTATTGTAACAAATAAAAAAGTAAATAAATACCATCTCAATTTTCTGAAATATTTCATTGACTGCACGCTGGATGATTCCTGGGTCATTTTGAGTACCGTTCATAGTAAAAGTTTTACCACTACTGGTCTGTCCATATGCAAAAGCCGTTCCTGAACAGAATTTCAACTATAACATAAGGACCTTTTGAGTTGACTCGAGTGTTGTTCTATAGATTTTTCACATGGGACTAATAACAAACAACGCCACTTCTTTAAACCAGAAAAATTATTTCCCAAAACTAGGATTCAAAAAACTATATAAGGAACCAACTTGTTATTAAAGTACTTAACAATGCAGCAGAACCGGTTCCAATGAATTTTGCAAATGTTGATTCAACAATTAAGTTGTGCTGTATCTTCCTACTGAATTTGACAAATTTATTTTGGTGGAGTTAGCTGTCAGTCCTCAAGTCTTTCAAAAAAAAATAGAGTTAATGGTCAAAAACACACTTAAACTTCACCTTTTCACAAGTTTCATACCTCAACTATCCATTGTCCCATTGACCTACCTAAACAATCACTCCGTTTGTATTAAAACACACCTCAATGTTGAGTTGGCCTTCACGAGCCTGTTTTCGATTGATTTAACTATTTGGACAACTCAGCATCGAGGTGTGTTCTAATACCAACGGACTAATAGTTTAGGTAGGTAAAGGGAACAATGGATAGTTGAGGTATGAAACTCGTGAAACAGTGATAGTTTAGGTGTGCTTTTGACCATTAACAAAAAAAAAATGGCATGCTATTCCTTATTGTTAAACAAGGATTATACCCGTGATATACACTTGGTATACATAGTGTATATCACGGGTAATGTAGGAACTGTCACGGGCAGAACTGGCCCATACTGGCCCATCTCGGCAGTGGCCCTTCAGCCCATCACGGGCAGGGTAGTATATTAGGTATGTATATTGATGTAATATTGTAGTGTAAAGGTTACCTTAAGTAGACTTGTACACTTACCATAATTGTAGATGTAGTATCCAAGTAGAATAAGGTTTTAGGAATAGGATTCTCCTATTATGGAAATATGTAACATGTATATATAGTCTTTCAATTAATGAAAATAATCAAGGGGATTATTTCTTTCATGGTATCAAGAGTCTAGGTCAAACAAAAAAAAATTCTCTCAAAAAAATTTTGCTCTTCTCGGCCAAGACCGACCCCCCCCCTCGGGTTTGCCATTTATTCTTCCGCTCTCCAAATCCCTCTATCACCTATTGTTCTTTCATTATGTCTACATCAAAGAACATGTTTCACCCTGCCCTTGTTGTTTCTAACGTCAAGAATCATATCCCTCTAATTCTTGAAATAGAAAACGTCCAATACGCGACGTGGGCCGAGTAGTTTAAAATTCACGCTCGTTCGCATCAAGTCATCCATCACATAATCCCCGCGGCCCCTAATGATACGGAGGTGCCTAAACGCGAGGATGATCCTAAGTTATGGACAACACTTGATGTCACCGTCCTTCAGTGGATTTATTCTACGATCTCTACCGATCTATTGCAGACGATTATTGAGCCAGACGCTACGGCGATGGCCGCATGGGATAGACTGTGTGACATATTCCACGATAATCAAAATTCCAGAGTTGTTACTCTTGAACAGGATTTTTCCCACGTCAACATGGAAAATTTCCCGAACGTTTCAGCATATTGCAAAAGGTTGAAGGAATTGGCGGACCAACTCCGCAACGTTGGTGTGCCAGTTAGTGAAGATCGTCTTGTTTTACAAATGGTTGCTGGCCTATCCGAGGCCTATAGTGGCGTTTGAACTCTCCTTCGTCAAAGTAATCCTCTTCCAAGGTTCTATCACGCCCGATCCATGCTTACCTTGGAAAAGCCGGTTTGGCTAAAAAGGCGGCTACTAATGCTAGTCTCGTGGTCATGATGACTTCCTCCACTAGTCCTCAAAATTTTGGTAACAATTCGAACCAAAACCGCTCCCACGGGGGCAGCAAGAATGGCCGGAAAAATAATGGGAAAAATCACGGGGGCAAACGCGGCAGCACAGGCAGCAGTCACGGTGGCTAAAACAGTGGCAGTGGACCCCATCCCGGTTACAGTGGGCCACAGACCCCCTGGTCTCAGCCTTGGGCCTCTGGGCCATGGGCTTGGAACAGTGGACAGTGGCCCTACGACCCCATTTCCACAACAGTTTCCAGTATCTAGCCAATGGGCTTCCCAGCAACCTCGATGGCCCACTGCCCACTGGCCCAGTAATTCCAGTTCCAAGCTCACCACGCAGCATGCCCCACTCAGACCGATATCGAGGCCGCGATGCACACACTTGGTTTGACTCAACCGGACCCGAATTGGTATATGGACACCGGTGCCACTACCCATATGACATCCAACTCAGTTACTCTCTCGTCTTATTCCAATTTGAGCAACCATAGCGGTATAATTGTTGGTAATGGTAATTCTGTTCCAATTTGTGGTTATGATCATAAAACATTACCTCCCCCTCATCCACCTCTTCTCTTGAAAAAAACCCTACACGCCCCCAAATTGATTAAAACTTGGTCTCTGTCCGTAAATTCACTACTGACAATTCCGTTTCTATTGAATTTGATCCATTTGGTTTCTTTGTGAAGGATTTCAAGACGGGGAGTCCTCTCATGAGGTGTGATAGTAGGGGAGATCTTTATCCTATCACACCCAGTTCCGGTCCATCGAGTCAAGCCCTGCCGTCAGCCTTTGCAGCCATTTCTCCTTCCTTGTGGCATGCTCGTCTTGGTCATCCGGGATCCTCTATTTTGTCAGCTTTAGATAAAAATAGTTTTATTTCATTTAAGGGTACGAGTCGTACTCCAATTTGTCAATCTTGTTCTTTAGGGAAAATTGTTAAGTTGCCGTTTATAGACTCAAAATCTCATACTTTAATGCCATTTGATATTATTCATAGCGACTTATGGACGTCTCCTGTTCCTAGTTCTGTGGGTCATCGGTATTATGTTCTCTTTCTGGATGATTATTCTAAATTTCTATGGACAATTCCAATAACGAAGAAATCTCAAGTTTTTTCTATCTTCCTAAAATTTAGAGCATTCATCAAAACCCAATTCGACCGTGAAATAAAAAATATTCAGTGCGATAATTGCAAAGAATATGACAATGGAGTGTTTCGGGAATTCTGTGCTAATAATGGAATAAATTTTCGTTTCCCTTGTCCTCATACATCTTCACAAAATGAGAAAGCCGAACGTAAAATTCGTTTCATAAATAACACTATCCGCACTCTATTAATTCATGTTTCCGTACCCCCATATTTTTGGCATCATGCTCTTCAAATGGCTACATATCTACTTAACATAACTCCTTCCAAAGGTTTGACATATTCTTTCCCTCTTCAAATTTTATATAATAAAATTCCTTCGTATTCACATTTTCGGGTTTTTGGGTGTTTGTGTTATCTGTTATTCCCGTCCACCACAATTAACAAACTTCAGGCCCAGTCGACTCCGTGTGTGTTTTTGGGTTTTTCATCTAATCATCGTGGCTACAAATGCTTTGATTTATCCTCAAATAAAATCATCATTAATCGCCATGTCATTTTTGATGAATCCCAATTTTCATTTGCTAAAAGTCATACTTCCGTGCCTAGTTCGTATAATTTTTTGGATGAACAAAATCTCCGTATATTATTCAGCATTTTTCGGACATCTCCCACACTCAAAATTCTCCAGCGAGCCCACTGCCCGCTGGTCCCACTGCCCGTCCGTCACGCCCTCTCGCCGCTTTTGTCACTGGGTCAATTTCAGCAATTGGGTCAGTCCAGCCCAATACTGGAACAAATCATCATTCTTCGATTCCCGAGTTGGGCCAGCAGTTGGGCCTGCTAGCCAGTCCGACCCGAGCCCAGCAAATTCCCAAAATCCACTCAATTCTTCCTCGAGTCATAGACTGGTTACTCGTAGTCAATGGGGTGTTTTTACGCCAAAAAGACATTTTAATTTACATTCGAATGTCTCTAAATCCCCCTTGCTCCGTAATCTTGTGTCTGTCTTAAATGACCCGAATTGAAAAATTGCTATGACTGATGAATATAATGCTCTTATTGATAATAAGATGTGGGAGGTGGTGCCCCGTCAATCTGGTATTAATGTTATCAGGTCTATGTGGATTTTTGCTCATAAGGAGAATTCAGATGGTTCATTTGCTCGACATAAGGCGCGGCTTGTGGGTGATGGTAAGACTCAGCAAGTTGGTATAAATTGTGGGGAGACGTTTAGTCCGGTGGTCAAGCCGGCTACCATTCGCATTGTGCTTAGCTTGGCTCTTTCGAAGGCATGGCCTATTCATCAGTTAGATGTAAAGAATGTTTTCCTACATGGGGATCTTAAGAAAACAGTCTATATGCATCAGCCTTTGGGATTCAGGGATCCCAATCATCCTCATCATGTCTGTTTATTGAAGAAATCCTTATATGGGCTTAAGCAATCTCCCCGGGCGGGTATACAAGGTTTGTTGACTATGTTTTGACTATTAGGTTCACTCACAACAAGTCGGATAATTCCTTCTTCATCTACCGTCGTGGTTCGTCCTTCGCCTACATTCTGTTATATGTGGACGATATTATCTTGATTGCCTCTTCCGATGTCTTGCGCCAGTCTATCATGACCATGCTCAGCTCCGAGTTTGCTATGAAAGACTTGGGGGCCTTGAGTTATTTTTTTGGGATTGCTGTCACTCGTCATTCCGATGGTTGTTCTTGTCGCAACGGAAATATGCATCCGAGATCATCGATAGGGCTGGGATGTTATCATGTAAGTCCACTTCTACTCCAGTTGATACTAAGCCCAAACTTGGTGCCGCGGCTGGCATACCTTACAAGGATCCGACCCGCTATCGCAGTCTTGCAGGGGCCCTTCAGTATCTTACCTTTACAAGACCGAATATTACGTATGTTGTCCAGCATGTGTGTTTATTCATGTATGATCCCAGAATTGAGCACATGAATGCGCTCAAACGCATCATTCGGTATATTCAGGGTACATTGGACTATGATTTGCATTTATATCCTTCCTCGACATCCACACTTATCTCATACACAGATGCTGATTGGGGTGGTTGTCCAGACACCAGACGGTCTACGTCTGGCTATTGTATGTTCCTTGGCAACAACTTGGTTTCCTGGTCGGCAAAGCGTCAGGCGACTTTATCCCGCTCAAGTGGCGAGGCTGAATATCGAGAGGTAGCCAATGTGGTCTCGAAATCATGCTGGTTACGTAATTTGCTTTTAGAGCTTCATTGTCCAATTCAAAAGGCAACATTGATTTATTGCGATAATATTAGTGTCATCTACCTTTCTGGTAATTCGGTTCAGCACCAACGCACTAAGCATATCGAAATGGACATTCACTTTGTCCGTGAAAAGGTTGCTCGTGGTCAAGTTCGCGTATGCCATGTCCCGTCAAGATATCAAATTGCAGACATCTTTACAAAAGGTCTTTCCGCGGTCCTTTTTGAATATTTTAAGGACAGTCTCAGCGTTCGAAGACCGCCCGCTATGACTGCGGGGGTGTGTTAAACAAGGTATATACCCGTGATATACACTTGGTATACATAGTGTATATCACGGTACTGTAGGAACTGCCATGGGCAGAACTGGCCCATACTAGCCCATCTCGGCAGTGGCCCTTCAGCCCATCACGGGCAGGGTAGTATATTAGGTATGTATATTAATGTAATATTGTAGTGTAAATATTACCTTAAGTAGACTTGTACACTTACCATAATTGTAGATGTAGTATACAAGTAGAATAAGGTTTTAGGAATAGGATTCTCCTATTATGAAAATATGTAACATGTATATATAGTATTTCAATTAATGAAAATAATCAAGGGGATTATTTCTTTCACTTATAACCTCCGAAAATGTTTACATTTAAGCAAAACAATTACGTTAACTAAAGCAAAATGTACTAAAATAAACGTAGCTACAATTGCCTCCAATAGTAAAGCTGAAAGTAGCTCAGACATTAAGCAAAACACAAAATGATCGTTCATACCATTAAAACCTTCAAGTGCGGCATGAATAACGTCCTTAGTAAGAAGGTCATAAACCCTAGCATTCGAACAATCTTGATCGAACACATGATCTGTCAAAATATCAAACAAAATCGATTAAATCAACACTCAACAGGTCAAACTTTTGCTTCAAATTCACACACATATAATCGAAGAGATACCGAAAGTGTAGGAAACGCCGGAAATGGGAGTTCCGATGGACTTGTGCAAGGAAATTCGATTGTCTTCAACCTTCCAGAAGGTTCCATTGAAGCACTCTTCCTTACTCCTCGCAGGTCTCACTCACTGCTACGCACACCTTCTTCATTTCTCTATAGCTGGATCTGATTGGGAGTGGGCTTTATGAGCGGGCTCATTTTTTACTCCTTGTGTTTTGAATTTATTCTTCTATTACTGAAATGCCCTTCATCCTATCTACAATTTACAAGTCAAGTAGATGGGCTGATGAAAAGTGTAAATATGTTTTTGGGCCATGAGGTGTCAGAGAAGGCCCAATCGACTGACATTTCCCGGTCCAAACAATAAGTAATTGCAGGTGTGTCCTTCAAATGGACTGGTCTTTAATTTTTTCTAAGGCTGTCTAGTGGGCTGTGTTGGCCCGATACCGACCCGGCATGGCCCGCTATCCGCCCCACCCCGTCCCCACTTAAAAAATAGGATGGAAAATGACGGTGTCGGGGATCGAACTCGGGACGGGACTAGGGCTCGTCCAGTCCATCCTGCCCCCGACCCGCCCCGGCTTCTTTGCAGAAATAACCGTTGCACAACGGCTTAATTTCAATTTTAACCGTTGGCAACGGCTATAACGGCCATTTCCTCCCCCCACCCCATAAACCCCCTTACCCCTTAATATTTATTTTAACCTCTAAGTTAGTATATTTATACTTTAACCCTATTTCTCAACTATAAATACTTCATTTTTTTCACAAATCTTCCTACTATCTCTCTAGTCTCTCTCTCTCTACAAGTATACATTGCCTACTAAATATTATATTTTATTTGCTAATTTCTATCAAAGTTCAAAAATTGGGAGTGAAGTTGGCAACTAGCTTGAGGATCATCGAGCAAAGTTTCAATTTTTAACCTCGATTACACGTCGACGTTTGGTACCTTCGTTCCTTATTTTAATTCTTATTGTTACTTAATTTCATTATCTTTAATTATTTATTTGCATAATTATAATGGAACGAATTTGACGTTTTATTTCTAGTTGAGGTATCAGGGGTAACAGGGGTACGGGTGCATCTTCTAGTAATCCTAATTACGATGATTTCACCCATATAGATGAAACTGATTTTTTTAATGTTAATATTAATATACCATTAGATCATGAGGTATATTCTACATCTGAACCAGACTTTAATTTAGAAAATGAATTAGAAGATAATTTAGATAACACACCCACTAGTGCACCTCCACCTCATGCTCAGACTAAGTCTCAAACTGAAACTGCAATGTCTCATATTCCCCCTAGTATGAGTCGAGGCCAAAAACAATATGAGATTTTTTTGATAGGGACATTGATAATCAACTAGTTATATGTAAAATTTGCCGCGAAGTTTATAAATTTAAAACTGGAAACGGTCAAGGTGGAACGGGAGGTTTAATGAGACATGTAGAAAACTATCACAAAGCAAGGTATAACCAATACTTGGCTGATAAATCAGGTGTGCAAATGTCTTCTGAGTCGGGACAAGGTTCACATAGTGTCCCCGACCAAGTACATGGTCGAATTAACCCGATAACGTGGGGAATTATAGGTCCTAAATATGATAAAAAACAGAGCTAGGGAAAATATAGCAAAATTAGTTGATGTGGAGGATTTGCCTTGTTCATTTTCTTCCTCTCATGATTTTATTCATTACATTATAGAAACATATAATCCTGCTATTAACGATTTTTCTAGAACAACTTTTAGAAGAGATGTTTTTAAATTTGCCCATGAATATCAACAATATTTACGTTATGCATTGTATCATTTTAATGGCAAAATGCCTATCACTTCTGATATAAGTCGTAGTACTAACGGTAATGATTATTTAAATGTCACATGTCATTGGATAGATCAGAATTTGTCTATGCAAAAATGTATATTAGCATATAGATATATTGATGATAGGCACACTTGATCTTTTATTTCAAGAAATATTTATGAAATTTGTGATTATTATGGAATTACTAATAAAATTATGACTATTACATTAGATAATGCTTCTTCTAATGATTATGCTATAAACATTTTAAAAACTCGATTTGCTTCATCTTTTTCCGTTTTTTTTCATGTTAGATGTGCATGTCATATTTATAACTTAATTGTAAAGGATGACCTAAAACTTTTTAAAAACATCAATGATAAAATACAATTTGCTATAAACTTTATTTTTAAAGGTAATAAAATACAAAGACGCAAAGAGTATAAAAAAAACTTGTCATGATTGTGGATTACCTTATAGAAAAATTCCATAAGAAGTTTCGACTAGGTGAAATTCTTTGTATGAGCAACTACTTGTTGCTCACGAGTATAGAACACCTATAACATTATTATTTAACGCCTGTAATCAAA
Source organism: Anisodus tanguticus (assembly GCA_034509755.1). Lineage (NCBI taxonomy): Eukaryota > Viridiplantae > Streptophyta > Magnoliopsida > Solanales > Solanaceae > Anisodus > Anisodus tanguticus. The sequence goes on along the minus strand of CM067553.1, from coordinate 7,062,514 downwards.
ATCCAACGGATATGCTTATAGATGATGATTGAGATAAAATTTTGGAACTTATCACATTTTTAGAGAATTTTTTTCTAGCTACTATGAAATTTTCTAGGATTTATCATCTTACTATTTTATCTATGTTATTTTATATAGCTCTATTTTTTTTGTTACTTAATGAATATATGCAAAAACCAACTTACGCTCCAGCTATTAAAAAAAAAAAAAAAAAATTTAAAAATACATTTTTCATGTTTCCACTATTTATTTTATCGGTGATGTATTAAATCCTACTATTAAAGTAGATGGTTGTAAACAACTTGTTGAAACGATTTATGAAAGCTTAGAAATACTTCCAACATATGCAAATGAAGAACCAACTTACGAACCAACTAAAAAAGAAATTATGTCTAGCATATATATATATATATATATATTACCAAGAGCAGAGTGCAAATAATCAACCGACTTGTTTACCATCTTCTTCTACTTCACTGCAACCTAATACAAGACATGATGTTTTTGTTTCTAGTATTCAAGGCCTTAGAAATAGAATGTATAGTAATTCAAGTTCTTCACAAATTAGCAAGTTTGATGTTTATGTTTTGCAGGGTGTTGTACCGTACGAATCAATTGTCAATGAAGATAGACGCAAAGACTTGCTGAAATACTGGATGGAGAATGAGAAGACATTTCCGACACTATCAAAGATGGCCCGAGGTGTGTTGAATATTCAAGCGTCATCAACAGCTTCGGAAAACACTTTTTTCTACTGAAATATTTTAAATAGGAGAGCACAAACACTCATTGGCGGGAGACATCTCTGAGATTGCAGTTTTATTCATATATTGGATTAGAGCGGAGCGTAGAAGGTGCAGTCAACCAGAGATCAACGAAGAAGACGACTATAACTACAACGAAATCTTATCCGAGGGGGCAAGAAGCGACGTCGAACAATTTGACCAATAATTTTCAATTCCAACAAAAGATCCTCAAGAGATTGTGAGGAAATTAGAAAGAGTATGGTTGAATATGTAATTTTTTAATAACAATTTTACTATGTGATTTGCAACTTTTGAACTATGAAACAAAGTTGCAATTTTGAAATTGTATTACGAAAAAAATTATATTTTTATTAAATAATATAAGAGGCATGAAAACAGCCTTGAGATATTTTTATTCACTATCTTGTTCAATTATTTAAGTGTTTAAATATATATTTTTTTAAATTAAGTGTCTAAAAAATAATTAAAATCCCCCAAATCTCCCTACCGACCCGACTCGTCCCATCACCCCAAATCTCGTCCCCTCTTCCGGCGGGATGTAGTACGGGAGACCTCTTTCCGATCCGTTTGTTCCGCCCCGGCCCGTCCTACTGGCTACCCCTAATTTTTCATGAAAAACCAGCCCATTTGAAGGGGCAAAAATTAAAGAGACGCACAAAATAGGGAAAAAGGTGCAAATGACCCTAAGGTTTGTACTTGAGGAGTAAAGAACACGATATGGACCAAATTCTCCTCTCCATTTTCATTCTCTCTATTTTTTAAATTTCTTATATTACTGTGTGATATTTGTCTTATTTAAATATCAGAAGCCTAAATTTGTTTAATTAAACAAGTGTACAACTATGGTCAAAGAATAAATGTTGTCGGGAATCTTCAAACTCCAAGATTTTGTTATGTTTGTACTATTGGAGTGAAATAATGTCATTCTTGGTACCACGAGTTAATACTTTAACTTATGTGAGATATAATAACTTATTTTGGCTAATTTACGCGCTTTTAAGTCAAAATATTTTAATCACTTTTTAGTGTTTGGATAACATAAAAAAATGTTTTTAAGTATTTATTTTTAAGCCAGAAGTTATAAGTTATGTTTATAAGTCATAAGTTATAAGTCAATTCAAACTAAGGCTGGCCAGTGGGCCGGGACGACCCGACCCCGTCCCGACCCCGCCCCGACCCCGCTCTAAAAAGAAAAAAAAAATTTAACGGGGCGGGACTCGAACTCGGGACGGGACGATGTCTCGTCCCGCTGACCCGAGCCCGCCCCCAGGCCCGCCGGACCCGAGCCCGCCCCGAGCCCGTCCCGACCCCGACCCCGACCCTTAAACCCCCTTTGCAAAAATGGCCGTTGCACCAACGGCCATTTTAGATTATGGCCGTTGCCACCGGCCATTTTAGCCCCCCCTCCCCCAACCCCCCTACCCCTTAATATTTATTTTTAACCCATAAGTTATTATATTTACACTTTAACCCAATTTTTCAACTATAAATAACTCATTTTCTCTTCATCTTTCTCACAAATCTTCCTACAATCTCTCTAATTTCTCAATATATCTCTCTACATTGTTTGCTAAATATTCAATTTTATTAATTCATTTGGGAATTGGGAGTGAAGTTGGCAACTAGCTTGAGGATCTTCCATCGAGCAAAGTTTCAATTTTCAACCTCTCGATTACACGTCGGCGTTTGGTACATTCGTTCCTTCATTAAATTATTATTGTCTGTTTATTTTATTTAGCGCACTTAATTTTATTGTCTTTAATTATTTATTATCATAATTAAAATGGAAGGATTAAAAGGTATGTTTAAGGGTAAGGGTAAGGGTGCTTCTTCTAGTAGAGGCAACCTTGGCAAGGGTACTTCTTCTAGTCATCTTATTCCTACACAGGATGATTTTGTTGATACTCAACATTTTCCTACAATACCATTAGATTTAGACGAGGAGTTATTTTCGGAACTCAAGAAGACTTTAATTTAGACGATGATAGACGATACACCCACTAATATTGATGACAACACGCCCACTAGTGCACCTTCAACCGAAATACCTCCTATTCCCCCTAGTATGAGACGAGGTCCAAGCAAAACGACCATTAAAATCAGATGCATGGACATTTTTTGATAGGGACGTAGAGAATCAAGTAGCCATATGTAAAATTTGTAAAAATGTTTTAAAATTTAAAAGCGGAAAAGGTCACGGTGGGACGGGGGGTTTAATTAGACACGTAGTAAGTGCTCATCCGATTAGGTATGCCCAATACCAGGCTTCAAAACCGGGTGCGCAAACGGCCTCTCCATCGGGACAAGGTTCACATCGATATCGTCCCGGACCAAGTACTGAGGTCAAATTAACCCTATGACGGGGGGAATTGTAGGCTCGAATACAACAAACATAGAGATAGGGAAGCAATATCAAAATTAGTTCTTTGTGGAGGGTTTGCCTTTTTCATTTCCTTCATCTCCCGGTTTTATTCATTACATTAGAGATATATATAATCCTGCTTTTAACGGTTTTCCTAGGTCAACTGTTAAGAGAGATGTATTTAAATTTGCGCATGAATATCAACAATATTTACGTTTTTCATTATATCATTTTAATGGCAAAGTATCTATCACGTCTAATATAGGTCGTAGTACTAACGGCCATGATTATTTAACGTAACTTGTCATTGGATAGATTATAAATGGTCTATGCAAAAACGTATTTTAGCGTATAGATATATAGATGATAGGCACACTTTGGTACTTTTATTGCAGAAAATATTTATCAAGTGTGCGATTATTACGGAATTACCGATAAAATTATGACTATTACATTAGATAACGCTTCTAATAACAATTACGCAATTACAATGTTAAAAAATAGTTTAGCTCCATCTTTTCCGGACCATTTTCATATAAAATGCGCGTGCCATATATATAACTTAATTGTAAAGGATGGTCTATCACTTTTTGAAGACATTCTTAGTAAAATACAATTTGCTATAAACTTTATTTTTAAAAGTAATAAAGTACAACGTAGAAAAGAATATAAAAAAATTTGTCATGATTGTGGACTACCTTTTAGAAAAATTCCACAAGAAGTATCCACTAGGTGGAATTCTTTATACGAGCAACTACTTGTTGCTTATGACTATAAATTACCTATAACTTTATTTTTTAACTCTCATAATAAAAAGCCAGTGATATGATTTTAGATAGTGATTGGGAAAAAATTTCCGAACTTATTGTATTTTTAGAGAAATTTTTTCAAGCAACAAAAGAATTTTCCGGTATATATTATCCTACTATTTCAACTATGTTATTTTATATAACTCTAATATTTTTATTACTTAGTGAATATATGGAAAAACCAAAGCTTATAAGGCAGCTATTAAAAAAATGTTTGTCAAAATAAAAAAATATTTTATTCCTATTCCTTCTATTTATATTATTGGTTCTGTATTAAATCCTACTATTAAAATAGACGGTACTAAATCACTAATTGAAACTATTTACGATTGTATAGAAGTACTACCACCTCCAAGTCCCAAAAATCTAAATCACCCACCACCTATTGAACAAACTAAAGAAGAAGTGTTGAATAGCGTAGAACACCACCGCAAAAATATATATAGATTTTATCAACAAGAAAATGCTAGTAACGTACGGCTACCATACCATCTTCTTCATCTTCAACACAACCTCACAAAAGACATCTGTTTTCGCGGCTAGTATTGAAAGCCTCGAAATAGAATGTGCGGCCGTACCTCTACTAACCAAATTAGCGAGTTGGATATTTTTGTTTTGCGGGGTTCTGTACCGTATCAAGAAGTTATCAATGAAGATGGACAAGAAGACTTGCTTTGAAATCTTTGGAGGGGAATGAGAAGACCTTTCCGACACTTTCATTGATGGCTCGAGATGTTTTGAACATTCAAGCGTCATCAATCGCTGCGTCGGAAAGCGCTTTTTCTCGCGAGCGAGATATCAAATAGGAGACCACAGACACTCATTGGCGGAGACGGCTTGGAAATTGCGTATTATTCGAGAGATTGGATACGAGCGGAGCGGAAAGGTGCGGTCAACCGGAGATCAACGAAGAAGATGATGAAAACTACAACGAAATCTTAACCGAAGGTAGTGGAAGCGACGTGGATCAATTTGACCAACAAATACCTATTCCAACCGAAGAACCACATGAAATCATCAAGCAATTAGAAGTTTAGAACAGATTTTTTTGAAAATGTAATTTTTTTAATTGCAATTTTATTATGTAATTTGTAACTTTTGGACAACACCATAAAGTTGCAATTTAGATTTTAGACAATTGTATTTGTATTACAAAAAAATCATATGTCTATTAAATAATATAAGAGGCACAAAAACAGCCTTGGGATGTTTTTATTACACTATCTTGTTTTGTTTATTGAGTTTTTTTTATACATATGTTATTTTAAAAAAAAAAAAAAGGAAAACCCGAGCCCGCCCCGCCCCGCCCCCGCCCCGAGCCCGCCCCGCCCCGATACCGACGGGATCGGGACGGGACTGGAGCAGGTCCCGCCCAGACCCGACCCCGCTAGGCCCGCTAGTCCCGATCCCGACCCCCGGATCGTCCCGCCCCGACCCCGACCCCGCCAGACCCGGCCCGCCAGACCCGAGCCCGGCCCACTGGCCACCCATAATTCAAACAGGCTCTAACTGTACAACATAGTTTTGAAGTTTCAACTTCTACAAGTAAAACTCTAGCACATTAATGTATTGGAGTTTAAACAAGTTTTGGTATATAAAAACTTAAACTTATAAAAGTGAAACGTCAGGATTGTATCTTAAAGTTCGAACATACACAATTAAACTTTCAAACAGTATCCTAAAATTATAGTATAGATCATCTAGTTCAAATAAGCGTCGAATTGATGGTCCGAGTGGAACTCGAGAAAAATTCTCTTGAATCTGAAATGGTGCATGTAAAACTTCAAAAAAAAAAAAAATCAAAACGGTGCAAGTGGAACTCCATAAAAACTCAGTGCCACTGTCTTGGAGTTCTAAAAGAAGACAATTCAAACTCCATTAATCTTTATTAGAGTTTGAACTAGACATGTGCACTATATAATTTGATTAGAAATGACATGATTCGTCAAATTTAATTCAATTTTTGAATTTTGGTTCGCTTTACGAATTGTTTATTGAGAAATATCAAATTTTCTGTTTAGTTCCGATTTGACATAATTTTAACCTAACCGACTGAACAAACTGAATTAGATGTTTAATGATTAGAACTTACCCTTCTATGTAGGCTTCATTGACTAGTACGTGGTAAACGGTTAAAACCTGTTTTCTGTTTGTGTTCTTATATTTTTTTGAGCTTTATTTAGTGTTTTCTGTTTAAGAGTCGATACCCATCAATATACATTTTAAAAGGTTCGTGTTTTATGAATTATGAGTTTGAATTCAATGAAATAAAAGAATTATCATTGTCGATGGGCATAGAACTTATGATACTAGGATCTTCAAGTTCGGTTTTTAGCTTTAAGCAATTAGATGATATGTCTCTATACACAGATTACCTAACTCAAGATAATTTACCGTTGAGGCAAGAGATGTTGGACTGTTAATTTGGTTATAAGGCTGCAAATTTAGAATTTCATTACTTTTGGTTATGTTTGCTCTAAAACTGAAAAGAAAAAAAGTTGCTTATTTAAATTTTGAAATTAAACAAACCGATTTGTGTAACCAAATTAAATAATAAAAAGAAAGTGAATCGAGATGGACCTAGCTAGAATGGATCAAATTTGGTTGAGAATTTTAGAAATTCAAAATTTTAATCGATGATAGCCAAAATCAAATTGAACCAATTCGTGCATATGCCTAGTTTGAACCTTTGTCAGTTCAAACTCCAGAAACTTGCCTGAAGTTTGAACGACACATTTTAAACTTCGAGAATTTTTCAAACTCCGATACATTATGCTGAAGTTTCACATGTAAAAGCCTTGAAATCTAATCGACCGTATTAAAGCTTTCCTATATTTTAGTTAAGGATATTTTGTTCAAATTTCATTTATGTAAAGAAAAAAACGCTAGATTCTTGAATAAGTTTGAAACGCTGCCAACAACTTGATTGGCAATTCAAAAAGTAGTTATTAGCCAATATTTTCCTTCAAATTGCTCTATTGGTGTACTATTATCTCCCAAAATCACTTATATTTCCTTCTGCATTTTGGTCCGTGCGAGACTTTATTTTTAATATAAAATATCCTTTTGGGGTCCATGTGAATTGTGAGGGTTCATAAAGGTTTAAGAACCTTAATGCTAGCTAGAGTTTGTCCAAGTCAATATAAGGAGTCCATATTCTCATTTTATATCCGATGTTAACTGGAGCGTGGATAATATAATTTGGAGGCCCAACATCGGTGAACAAATAATTGGAATGAATTTGACACTAATACCATGTAAAGAATGGATCTTGTGTCTAACTCAACCCCAAAAGCTAGCTTGTAGGATGAAGATTATCCAAGTCCATATAAAGAGTTCATGTTCCCATTCCATATCCGATGTGTACTCTTAATACCAAAGAAGAAAAAATTTATCATAAAATTATGATAACTACAACGTGCGATTGCTCTTGCTCTCTCTGCAGTATGAATATCAACATTTGATTCATCATTTTGACTTTTTCTTTAGTAACTTGAGCGATAATCTATGCGCTTATATTATTTTATGCACGATAGATTATGAAGTTGTATAGTTAAATTCTTGTTAAAATGTGAAGTTATGTTATACTTGTCTGGTAGTAATGTCGTTATAACAACAATAACATACTCAGTGTAATCTCACAAATGATGTTTGGCAATGATAGAATGTACGCAGATCTTACCCCTATTTTTGTGGGATACTAGAACAGTTGTTTCCGGTAGACCCTCGGCTCAAACGAAATGTATTCGATGCAGGATTATAAGAAAAATAGGACAACAAAATAGCAAGATACAAAACTAATGTCCGCTAGTAATGCCTCTATTTAAGTAAAATTGGACACTAGTTTAGTCAAAATAATAATAATAATAATAATAATAATAATAATAATAATAATAATAATAATAATAATAATAATAATAATAATAATAATTGATATGACTTGAACTGGTTTGATGAAGAATTAATACAAGAAATTAATTGGTTAGGTAGTCTTGTATAGCCCGACACCTTTTGACAATCTAAAGTAAAAATAAAGTTCATTCCCCGAATTCTTCTTAATCTGTGGACCAAAACGAGTGAACACGAACTCATATCCTTCAATTTTCTTTAATCTTTTGTTTTTATTTTAAACCAGTGAGAAGAGACATACTTTAATTACTAACAATGAACCTAATTAGAAGCATCTTCAAACCCTACAAAAAGTTGCCTTATCACTAGGAAAAGTGCAGTATTATCACAACAAAAAAGAAAATGAAAAAAAAAGGAAAGCAAAAGAAAGAGATCACACAAATCACTGAGGTACAAACTAAAAAGTTATAATAAACAAAGAAACACACACACACACACATCTCTGTTGGTATCATCTTTATTAGAAGGTGATGAATCCAACTTTGTCACCCAACTCTTCTCTCAAATTAGTCAAAAAGGAAGAAAAAAATGGACACTTTCAAGAACTTTCTTTGATGAGGTACCAAAGAACTTGGAAATGAAGAAAAAGACTGAACACAAAATTATTAAGGCATGGCCCATTTGTGATGATTTAACACGTAGCTTCACCGGAGATTGGAAGGAAATAGCAGCCAAAAAGGTTAAACTTTGATCATGTATTCATATATAGATAATAATAAAAATGTTAATTAGTACTGATTTCATGAAGCTATATATAACAACCTTTTAAAGGTAGGTTCGAAGAACGTCTAATTACGATAAGGTGTCTTAATTCTATAATTGACAGAGGTAGATTATTCGATACGGATTCGATCGAACTCAATGTTTTTATCTAAAACATAAATATGCACGTGAAAGACACCAAAGTTTTAACAGATAACTGTTAAACAAAGGTAATATACCTGTGATATACACTGAATATACAGTAGTATATATCACAGGTATACAAAGCAGTGGCCCAGCAGCAAAGCAGTGGGCAGCCCAGCAAAGCCGTGGGCAATGGCCCAAATCGTCCAGGCCCATCACGGGATTTGGGCAGCAAAGCAGTGGGCAGATTTGTATATTAAGGAAAGTATATTTTGTGTATATTGTAGTGTATTTGTTACCTAGATTAGGATATACACTTACCATAATTAGGATATACACTTACCATAATTGTATAGTTAGAATTATGGTAGAATATGGTTTTAGGAATAGGATTCTCCTATTTTGTAACTTGTATATATATATATATCTATTCAATCAATGAAAATAATCAAGGGGATTATTTCTTTCATGGTATCAAGAGACTAGGTCTAAACAAAAGTTTTTCTCTCCCAACTTTTGCCTCTCTCGGCCGAGACACCCTCCCCCTCCCCCTCTCGGATTTCTCTCCCAAAGTTCGTCTTCCGCTCTCAAACACCTCTCTTAAATTTCCCATCCTTCTTTGTTCTTTCAATATGTCTAAGAACAATTATCACCCTGTCCTCATGGTTTCTAACGTCAAGAACAATATCTCTATTGTCTTTGAGATGGAAAACGTCCAGTATACGACGTGGGCGGAGTTGTTTAAAATTCACGCTATCTCCCTTCAAGTTATTCATCACATCATTCCTCCCGCTAGACCCCTTCCTGCGGAGGATCCTGAGTTATGGATTACACTTGATGCTACCGTTCTCCGGTGGATCTACGCCACTATTTCGGTTGACCTTCTACAGACGATTATTGAGCCGGATACCACGGCTATGGCTGCATGGAATAGATTGCGTGACATATTCCAAGACAACCAAAATTCACGTGTCGTCACACTCGAGCAGGAATTCTCTCTAGTTCGAATGGACGAATTTCCGAACGTTTCTGCATATTGCAAGAAACTAAAGGAGTTGGCGGATCAACTCCGGAATGTTGGCGCACCGATAACTAATAATCGTCTAGTTCTACAGTTGATTGCTGGTATTTCGGAGGCCTATAATGGTGTTGGAACTCTCCTTCGCCAAAGCAACCCTCTTCCTGACTTCTATCAAGCCCGCTCCATGCTTACTTTGGAAGAAGCCGGTTTGGCTAAAAAGGCGGCTACCGGAGCAAGCCCCGTCGTCATGGTGGCGTCCTCTCCTAGTTCTTCGGATTTTGTTAATAATTCAAGCCAAAACCATAATCATGGTGGCGGCAAGAATAATCGCAAGAATAATAACAAAAACCGCGGTGGCAAACGCGACGGTTCCGGTGGTCAGCAAGCAGGCGGTGGGTATCCAGTGAATGGTGGCCCACCACCCCCTGGGCCCAGCAGTGGGGCCCATGGCATTGGGGCTGGGGTAGTGGGCTGTGGGCCAGCAGCCCTTACAATCAAGCAGTGAATTTCGGCGGCCGGCCTATCGGGGGGCGGCCAACGATCCGGGCCCAACACCCGGCGGTGACGGCCCATCGGCCAATGGCCCCCGGCCGGCGAGCGGCGGCGGCGCCTACGGCCCAGCTCCATCACAGACAAGAGTTCTTGGGCACCGACCTCCGCAAGCCCATCATGCAGCAGGCCCCACTCAAACCGATATCGAGGCCACGATGCACACACTGGGGCTAACTCAACCGGACCCAAATTGGTATATGGACACCGGTGCCACTACTCTCATGACTTCCGAATCAGGTACTCTCTCATCTTATTCCAATTTGAGCACCCCTCGAGTGATAATTGCTGGTAATGGCAATTCTATTCCAATTCTAGGGTATGGTCAGAAAACGTTGTCTCCCCCCAATCCACCCCTTCTCTTGCAAAATACTCTACATGCTCCTAAATTGATTAAAAATTTAGTGTCTGTCCGAAAGTTCACTACTGACAATTCCGTTTCCGTTGAATTTGATCCTTTTGGTTTCTCTGTGAAGGATTTCAAGACGGGGAGTCATCTCATGAGGTGTGATAGTAGGGGGGATCTATATCCTATTATGCCTGGTTTCAGTCCATCGAGTCAAGTCTTGCCATCAGCTTTTGCATCCATCTCTCCTTCCATGTGGCATGCTCGTCTGGGTCATCCGGAATCTTCTATTTTATCAGTTTTAGATAAAAATAGCTTTATTTCGTGTAAGGGTACGAGTCGTACTCCACTTTGTTAGTATTGTTCATTAGGGAAAATTGTTAAGTTGCCATTTGTAGACTCCAATTCTCATACTTCAATGCCATTTAATATTATTCATAGCGACTTATAGACGTCTCTTGTTCTTAGTTCATTGGGTCATCGATATTATGTTCTCTTTTTAGATAATTATTCTAGATTTTTGTGGACGTTTCCAATTGCAAATAAATCACAAGTGTTTTCCGTCTTCATCAAATTTAGAGCGTTCATTCGTACTCAATTCGAAAGAGAAATCAAAAATATTCAGTGTGATAATGGGAAAGAGTATGACAATAGGGAGTTTCGGGAATTCTGTGCTAATAATGGGATAAATTTTCGTTTTTCGTGTCCTCATACATCTTCACAAAATGGGAAAGCCGAACGCAAAATTCGTTCCATAAATAACATTGTCCGAACTCTCTTAATTCATGCCTCCATACCTCCATATTTTTGGCATCATGCTCTACAAATTGCCACATATCTTCTTAACATAATTCCTTCTAAAGGTTTGACATATTCTTCCCCCCTCAAAATCCTATATAATAAGAACCCTTCTTATTCTTATCTTCGGATTTTTGGGTGCTTGTGTTATCCGTTATTCTCATCCACCACAATTACCAAACTTCAGGCTCGGTCTACCCCGTGTGTATTTTTGGGTTATCCGTCGAATCATCGTGGTTATAAATGTTTTGATTTATCCTCCAAGCAAATCATAATTAATCGTCATGTCATTTTTTATGAAACCCAATTTCCTTTTACAAAAGTTCATACTCCCGAGCCTAGGTCGTATCATTTTTTGGATGACCAAATATCCCCGTATATTATTCAGAATTTTTCGGACATATCCCGCCCTAAAAATCCTCCAGCGGGCCCACTGCCCGCTGGACCCACGCATACGCCGCCAGCCAGAAATAGGTTTCGAGTTCGGATCGGTCCCAAGCAATTGGGCCGGTCCAGCCCAATTCTGGAACTGGTCCAGTTGATGATTCAGATTTCCGATTTGGGCCAGCAGGCAGTGGGCCTGCTGGCCCGTCCGTCCCGAGCCCAGAAAATTCCCAAAATTTCCTCAATTCTTCCTCGAGTCATAGACCGGTCACTCGTAGTCAGCGGAGTATTTTTACAGCTAAAAGACATTTTAATTTACATTCTGATGTCTCTAAATCCCCCTTGCCCCGCAATCCTGTGTCCGCATTAAATGACCCTAATTGGAATATTGCTATGACTGATGAATATAATGCTCTTATTGATAATAAGACGTGGGAGTTGGTGCCCCATCCATATGTTATTAATGTTGTCAGGTCTATGTGGATTTTTGCTCATAAAGAGAATTCAGATGGGTCATTTGCTCGACATAAGGCGCGACTTATTGGTGATGGTAAGACTCAGCAGGTTGGGATAGATTGTGGTGAGACGTTTAGTCCAGTGGTCAAACCAGCTACCATTCACATTGTGCTTATCTTGGCTCTCTCAAAGACTTGGCCAATTCATCAGTTGGATGTCAAGAATGCTTTCCTACATGGTGATCTCAAGGAAACAATCTATATGCATCAGCCGTTGGGTTTCAGGGATCCAAACCGTCCTCATCATGTATGTTTGTTGAAGAAGTCCTTATATGGGCTTAAGCAATCTCCAAGGGCCTGGTACACGAGGTTTGCTGATTTTGTTTCAACTATTGGGTTCACTCACAGCAGGTCAGATAATTCATTGTTCATCTACCGTCGTGGTTCGTCCTTGGCCTACATTCTGTTGTATGTGGATGATATCATCTTGACTGCCTCTTCCGATGCCTTGCGCCAGTCTCATGATCATGCTCAGTTCTGAGTTTGCTATGAAAGACTTAGGACATTTGAGTTATTTTTTGGGGATTGCCGTCAAGCGTCATTCAGGTGGTTTGTTTTTGTCTCAACGAAAGTATGCTGCTGAGATCATAGAGTGGGCTGGGATGTCATCCTGTAAGTCCACTTCCACGCCAGTTGATGCAAACCCCAAGCTGAGTGCCACAGCAGGTGCACTATACGAGGACCCGACCCGCTATCGCAGTCTTGCAGGGGCACTCCAGTATCTTACCTTTACCAGATAGGATATTACGTATGCGGTTCAGCAGGTGTGTTTATTCATGCATGATCCCAGAGTTGAGCACATGAATGCAATCAAATGCATCATTCGGTATATTCAGGGGACACTGGACTATGGGTTGCACTTGTATCCTTCATCTACATCCACACTTGTCTCTTACACGGATGTTGATTGGGGTGGTTGTCCCGACACCAGACGGTCGACTTCTGGCTACTGTGTGTTCCTTGGCAACAACTTGGTCTCCTGGTCGGCAAAGCGTCAGGCAACTCTATCACGCTCAAGTGCAGAGGCAGAATATCGAGGGGTAGCGAATGTGGTCTCCGAATCATGTTGGCTACGTAATTTGCTTTTGGAGCTTTATTATCCCATTCAGAAGGCAACCTTGGTATATTGCGATAACATTAGTGTCATCTACCTTTCAGGTAACCCAGTTCAACACCAACGTACTAAGCATATCGAAATGGACATTCACTTTGTCTGTGAAAAGGTTGCAAAGGGTCACGTTCGCGTATGCCATGTCTCGTCTCGTTATCAAATTGCAGACATCTTTACAAAGGGTCTACCAGCGGTTCTCTTTGAAGATTTTAGGGACAATCTCAGAGTTCGAAGACCGTCCGCTATGACTGCGGGGGTGTGTTAAACAAAGGTAATATACCTGTGATATACACTGAATATACAATTGTATATATCACAGGTATACAAAGCAGTGGCCCAGCAGCAAAGCAGTGGGCAGCCCAACAAAGCCGTGGGCAATGGCCCAAATCGTCCAGGCCCATTACGGGATTTGGGCAACAAAGCAGTGGGCAGATTTGTATATTAAGGAAAGTATATTTTGTGTATATTGTAGTGTATTTTTTACCTAGATTAGGATATACACTTACCATAATTAGGATATACACTTACCATAATTAGGATATACACTTACCATAATTGTATAGTTAGAATTATGGTAGAATAAGGTTTTTGGAATAGAATAGGAATATGATTCTCCTATTTTGTAACTTGTATATATATCTATTCAATTAATGAAAATAATCAAGGGGGTTATTTCTTTTAATAACCATAGCTTCAGAAGTACTTTAATTTAAATACTAAGAATTTAAAAAACTAAACACAACGGGTTCAAATTATGAATTTCTCTTGGTGACTTTTATATGATTAGAGTTGGAGCTAGGAACGAGGACTTCAAATACTAATAATTGGGTTCTAAATTTACTTTCCGCATGTATTTAATAAAATTTTAGGAAAAGTAAACGAGTTCGACTGAACTCATAACTGGACTAATTCTAGCTTCGCTCTTGTATATGATTGGTTTAAAAAGCTTAGGGGTCATTTGGTTTACTTGGATTTGTTGGTTCTCTATGGTACTTTATAAAGCAGTACGTGAAGTAAATAACTATTACAAGTATTCGAAAGGATAAACAAATATTCAATATTCAGAAATTGAATCTTGTTGAACAAATAGGCCAATCTTCAAAACTGCCGCAAGCTTGTTGTGTCTTGAATCTTGATAACCTGAAATCAAGAAACAACTAAATCTGGATGGTTACAACATTGTGTGTTGAGTCGAGTGATTGCCCTCTGTCCTTAAGACAAGATTGCCTCGTATATATGCTTTTACGTTAGCGGGCAATAGTCTCCCAAGATAAAACAACATTTTAATCTCAACGCCACAAAGCTAATAGGTTGAGCTTGACGAAGAAAACAAACATAAATCGACTTGCTGAAGATATGGAAAAGGAAGGAAGAGTTTCTGTTTACTCTTCTCTTTTGTCTCTGTGTATATAGTGTGTCTCTGTTGTGTATATCTTGTGTATATGAGGGTGTTTGCTCACTGTTTTTCATCATAGTTTTACTCACTGTTTTGTGGTCTGTTTGTGCTATATTCTGTGTCTGTTTTGCTCACTTTTTTGTGGTGAATTTCAGTCACGTATGTGCCTTCACAATTGAGCAAAAACATCTCAATATATAGCATCACAAGAGGGTTGTTCAACTGCCCAAAACACAACTGTAAATAGCCATTAAAAGGGCTGTAAATGGCATTAGAGAGGTTGTTAATGGCCATCAAGAGAGTCTGAATTATGGACATGAATGAGGGTGATAATGGAGGAGTTAATTAGCCAAATAATGGCTGGTTATTGCTCCAGAAAATAGTCCAACGGTTCCGTCACCCCAAAATCATCTTTTCAGAAACTCTAGGGACCAAACTGTAAAATATTAAACTTCAGGGACTAAACTGTACATAAGAAACTTCAGGGATCAAACTGTACATCTGGCAAAGTTTTCTGGTCCAAAAAGATAATATCAGAAAGTCCCCACATCCCACGACCTGAGACCGGACGGGCGGGCGGCGCGCGAGTGGGCTTAGCCTTGAACCCAAGCACATCTAGGTCCTCCCTCCTTTAAACACATGGGATACCCCTTGGGTCCCAAACCGTTTACCACATTAGAGACTTATATAGAGAGCAATTCTTCCTATTCCCACCGATGTGGTAGATTTGTCCCACACCATATTTTTATGCCTCAAATACCTTACTTCGTGGACCAATATCTCTTTCATTTCTCAACGAAATTTGACGATTCTTGGCCCTACGGTCATCTACTCACTTCGTAGATCATGCATGTGAGAAGAGACAAAGCCTCCAACATGCGGAACACTAGTGTTTAATTCATCAAAGATGGGTGGACGCATCTCCCCGCCAAAGGCAAATTTCCAACAGGATTAAGATACTAATTATATTTATCCACGGTTTAGTTTCTAGTTTCAGCTAATACTGGTACAGATTTTATATCAAAATCTTGATAAACTATGTTATTTAGCCTATATAGGAGGTACGACTATAATTTCTATATTACAATTATGAGAACTTGATTTTGAAACAAACGATCTTGGGGTACATATATGATTGATAACTAATTGTGCAATTTGTGGCCTTTGTTTTCCTCTTTAACTATACCATTTTTTTCTTTCTTTTTCTCTTGGACCGAGGGAAAATGATCTGATTTGATGGGGGCAACAAATCTCTTCCCATCCATGCAGATAACCTTCATATGTGTAATATATGTTAGTGGTGTACGAAATCTCCTTGTACATGCATGCAAATATATTCATTCATTTTCATCTATGTAATATTGAGAGGAAATACAATGTATAAACCTATTTTAGAAAGATGACTCTCTTCCACTCAAGCACTTATATTTGATTATTAATGGAACGATATAGTTTCTAACTTTCTATTAAAGTTGAATCTGTTTTGTTTACACGGTAACTTTTTGAATCTAGTTCAAACTTCAGACTTATCGTAATTTTTTTATATAAATAAAACAAAAAACTTTGTGCCGACAAATACAATATAAACGTTAGTATAAGATCACTAAGATCTTATAATTTATCGTAACTATCGGTGTCAAAACCCAAAAGGGGGAAAACACGTTTACAATAAATTACTAATTCTGGTATTACAAAAATAGTGGCGATCTGTGTTCTAAAGACATTGATTATTATTCAATCTGTTTATTTTATATAATATTTTTTTGTAAGTTTGTCTAAAAGGAAAGACACCTTTTTATATTTGATTTTTTTTTACTTTTAAACTTCTCATTTCATTCTCAATGACGTTCTCTTACCGTCAAATGCCATTGCATATTTTTTAAAATATAAATTGTAGGGGTACTTTTTGTTAGATATTATGGAAATAATCCATTATTATTTCCATCAAATTAAATCAAATATTGTATAATTAGGTTGTAAATATAATTAGCATATTCTTAGGGTAGTCTACCTTAATAGTAGCCTAGATTGAATCTTGTATGGATGTATATATGTTGTATCCTTGGAATGAAATAAATGATGGAAAACATTTTCTTCATGGTATCAAGAGCCAAAAATTAACCCCCAAACCCTTATTCTACTCAGCCAACCCCCCCTAAATCGAAACCCTACTGGTTTTTGGCCAAAACCCTAAGCCGAAACCTTATTTTTTTCGGCCTCCTTCTTCCTCAAACCCCAATTAGGGTTTTGCCACCCCCTCCCCTGGCCGAAACATATTGTTTTTTTTTCTTTGCCAAAACCATACTTTTTTCGGTTTTCCTTCTTCTCTAGGGAAACAATGGCCGACCAAAATAAATTGCATCCTGCTTTTGCCGTAAACAACATCAAGACTTTATTCCAATTATTATTGAGATGGAAAAAGGGAAATATTCTTCTTGGGTGGAGTTATTCGAAATCCATTGCCGAGCATACCAAGTCATAGACCATATTATTCCTCCCAAACCTCAACCCGATGCCACAGAGACAAACACTGATATGGCATTATGGTCTCGCTTGGATGCTATAGTCCTTCAATGGATTTATGACACTATCTCAAATGATCTTTTGCACACCATTTTGGAATCAGATTCGAGGGCGCAACAAGCATGGGAGCATTTGCAAAATATTTTTCAAGATAACAAAATTTCGAGGGCGATTTATCTAGAAAATCAATTCACCAATGTCAAATTGGATGATTTTTCAAACGTCTCCGCATATTGCCAAGAGTTGAAAATGCTTTCCGATCAACTATCAAATGTTGGTGCACCGGTAACAAATCAAAGGATATTTTTCCAATTGATTGCGGGATTGAATGAATAATATGATGGTGTTGTTACGTCATTCAAAAAAGCAATCCCTTACTAACATTCTATGAGGCTCGTTCGAGATTAATTCTTGAAAAAACTCGGAAACAAAAATAGGCGACGATGGCGGCAAACAATGTCGGCACCACTCTTCTTTCCACCAACAATTATACCGATAATTTTGTCCCTCAAAATTCTGGTTCGGGCAGTGGTACAAACCGACACAATAATGGACCAAAACGGGGTTACAATCGCAATAATAACAAAGAGAAAAATAATGGTGGAAATGGATGAGATCGGGTTGGAGGACAGGCCGTCGGTGATGGCAACAGCCGTGGCCAGCAGGCCAAAATAGACCCCATTGGCAGCAGCCCAACCAGCTAGTCGGTGGGCAGTGAGGGCAGTACCCACCGTGGAGCTGGCAGCTGTAATAGTGGGTTACCCCTCCCTGCCTGTACCCCACGATTCAGTGGGCCCAGCCTCCTCCAACATCTAGGCAGCCCAGGGTTCTCGGTACATGTCTGCGATAAGCTTTTGCAGCCCATGGACCATCTTTCACAAGTTATGTTCCAACGGACATCGAGCACGCCATGCAAAATATGACTCTCAATGTTCCCGATGACAACTGGTACAAGGACACGGGGGCGACTTCTCATATGACGGCATCCACATGTACTCTCTTGTCTTATTTTAATATGAGCAGTAATAAAAATATTATGATTGGCAGTGGATAAGAAATTCCAATTCGTGGTATTGGGCAATCCAAAATAACATCCCCCTTACCCACATTTACAGTTAAATAATGTCTTATATGCACCCAAATGTATTAAAACATGGTATTTGTGCATCGATTCACTACTGACAATAATGTTTATGTTGATTTTGATCCGTTTGGGTTTTCTGTGAGAGATTATCGAATGGGGATGCCACTAATGAGATGTGATAGCACTAGGGATTTGTACCCCATCACTACCACCACCAACAACCAAGCCACCTCTCCATCAACCTTTGCTGCTTTATCTCCTATGTTATGGCATAATTGTTTGGGACACCAGGGAGCACATATGCTAAACTCCCTTCAGAATAATAAGCTTATTGATTGTAAACCATCTTTGGGTTCTCATGTTTGTCAATCTTGTGTTTCTGGAAAATATGTTAAACTGTCATTTTTTTTATCTACTTCAAACACTATTATGTCATTCGATATCATGCATAGTGACTTGTGAACATCTCCAGTTTTAAATTCAGTTGGTCATAAATATTACATGCTTATTTTGGATGATTACTCTAATTTTTTTTGGACATTTTCAATTGGAAAAAAATCACAGTTCACAATATTTTCTTGCAATTTAGTGTGTTCATCCAACCCAATTTGAGAAATTAATTAAGTGTTTCCAATGTGACAATATGAGGGAATTTATAAATTACCAATTTAAGGAGTTTTATCACAAAAATGGTATGGTCTTTCGTCTCTCTTGTCCACACACTTCTCCTCAAAATGGAAAAGCTGAACGAAAAATAAGAGCGATAAATAATTTAATCAGCACACTTCTTGCTCATGCGTCCGTACCACCATCATTTTGGCATTATGCTCTTCAAATGACTACATACCTCTTAAACATTCTTCCTAGCAAGATACTTTCAAACTACTCACCCACACAAATTCTCTATCATCGGGTCCCCTCCTACACAAATTTGAGGATTTTCGGGTGTTTGTGTTATCCCTTTTTTCTTTTCATAATAATAAACAAACTTCAAGCCCGTTCCACTCCATGTGTATTTTTAGAATATCCACAAAATAATAGGGGTTATAAGTGTTATGATATGTCAAGTGGAAAAAAATTCATCTATCGTCATGTTATTTTTTATGAGTCCAAATTTCCGTTTGATATATAAAAGCACCTTCCCCACCCTCGTTTGTTTTTTTGGATACAAGGATACAATTTTTTTTGTAATATGATTTTAATAACTCAAATATGAGGGGGCCCATTGCCCCCTCTTTCGCACCCTCGGCCCAACACATTATCCAAATTGGGCCAACCCAAATGAGGGAGCCCACTGCTCCCTCACCCTCAGTCCACGACATTGCTCGAAATGGGCTAGCCCAAATTACTCCCTCTTCCATGGTTCATTCCACTGCCCGACATGGGCCAACCCAACCCTCTGCCATGGCCCAACAAAAATTAGCCCAACCGAGGGAGCCGTGAGATCCCTTTCCCTTTTCCCCGAACCGGCAATCTGGCCCACTATCTCCAGCTCAACCCGAGAGGCCCACTCTTACCTCGATCGAAATTCTAGTGACCCAGCAGCCCATCTCGGATCCAACCCGGTCCATTGAAACCCATGCCATGCATAAGATTTTTTGGCCTAAGAGTTATTTTAATCTTACGTCCTATGTTCAACCATCCCCAATTCTCCGAAATTCGAAAGCTGTCTTATCAGACTCGAATTGGAAAGCTGCCATGATAGATGAAATTGATGCTTTTATTAAAAATAAGACGTGGAAGTTGGTGCCCCGTCTATCTAATGTGAACATAGTACGTTCTATGTGAGTTTTTTGTTATAAAAAGAAATTTGATGGTTCCTTTGAGAGGCACAAAGTTAGTCTTGTTGGTGATGGCAGGTCTCAGCAGGTTGGAGTGGATTGTGGTGAAACTTTCAGCCTGGTGGTTAAACCAGCTACTATTATGATAGTTCTCAGTCTAGCTCTATCCAAATCATGGTCCATTCATCAGTTGGACGTCAAGAACGCATTTCTACACGGTTACCTACATGAAACAGTTTACATGTACCAACCTTTGGGTTTCTAAGATCCTATTCATCCTGATTATGTTTGATTGTTGAAGAAATCATTATATAGTTTAAAACAGGCTTCCAGGGCGTGGTATAACAGGTTTGCAGGTTTCGTCTCCACACTGAGGTTCTTACATAGTAAATCTGACAAGTCTTTGTTCATATATAAGAAAGGGAATGACATGGCATATATTCTTCTCTATGTGGATGACATCATCCTCACAACATCACTCGAGTCACTTCGCCAGTCTATTATGTCCCTCTTTGCTTC
This sequence comes from Anisodus tanguticus, assembly GCA_034509755.1. Taxonomy (NCBI): domain Eukaryota; kingdom Viridiplantae; phylum Streptophyta; class Magnoliopsida; order Solanales; family Solanaceae; genus Anisodus; species Anisodus tanguticus. The sequence goes on along the minus strand of CM067553.1, from coordinate 7,041,794 downwards.
GAAATTTGCTATGAAAGATTTGGGCCCCTTAAACTATTTTTTTGTCATTGTTGTAACTCAATATGCAAGTGGTCTGTTTTTGTACAAAGAAAATATGCCGACGAGATAATTGACAAAGCGAAAATGTCATCCTGCAAACCTTCACACACGCCGGTAGATACCAAGGCCAAATTGAGTAACTCTTCAGGTTCATATAGTGATCCAACACATTACCGCAGTTTAGCAGGGGCATTGCAATATCTCACTTTTATGAGACCTGATATCTCATATGCAGTGTAACATATCTGTTTACATATGCATGACCCGAATGAAGAACCTATGGGAGCTCTCAAACGAATTCTATGATATGTTCAGGGTACTCTTGATTTTGGCTTACATCTATATAAGTCGACCATTTCTGGTCTCACATCTTATACATATGCTGATTGGGGTGGATGTCTGGACACAAGGCATTCCACCTCTGGTTATTGTGTGTTTGTCGGAGACAACTTAATCTCGTGGTCGTCTAAACGCCAAGCAACACTATCCGGATCGAGTGCTGGAGCAGAATATCAAGGGGTAGCTAATATTGTCTCTGAATCATGTTGGCTCTATAATCTTCTATTGGAACTTCATTGTGCGATCGAAAAAGCAACTGTGGTCTATTGTGATAATGTGGGGCAATATATTTGTCAGGGAACCCTGTTCAACATCAATGCTTAAAACTCATCGAAATGGATATTTTATTTATCCGCAAAAAGGTTTCACGTGGACACATCCGTGTTCTCCATGTACCGTCCCGCTATCAGATTGCAGATGTCAGATAAATTCATGAAAGATCTTCCGCGCATACTCTCTGATGATTTCAGGAATAGTCTCAGCATACGAGAACCTCCCGCTAAGACTGCGGGGGACTGTTAGATATTATGGAAATAATTCATTATTATTTCCATCAAATCAAATCAAATATTGTATAATTAGGTTGTAATTATAATTACCATATTCTTAGAATAGTTCTACCTTAATAGTATCCTAGATTGATTCTTGTATGAATGTATAAATGTTGTATTCTTGGAATGAAATAAACGATGGAAAATATTTCCTTCACTTTTGATATGTGCTTGTTTTAGATATAATTAAATAAATAAAAAGATATCTTTTTCTAATAATTTAAGCTTTTTAATGACATCGTCGTATAGTTCAACATGATATCATGACTAGGCAGAGGTCCAGAGTTTAGATGCCACCACCCTTTATCAAAAGAGAAAAAATTCACATATTCTGCTCATGAAAAATAATCAGATGCCTACGTCAAATGGCGTGTTAAAAATATAATTAAATAAAAAATATATATTCTTTTTAACAACTTAAATAAAATGATTACACACTTTAACAATGTTATTTTCTTTTCTTTCTTTCTTAATTTTCATGTCACATAAAACACCACTATATAAATTGAAAGGTAGAGGATAATATTTTTTAGGGTGGGGTTGGAATGTGAGTATGTACAAGGTAAGGAAGAGGAATCAACGAAGGATTCTTGAGCAACCACTTGGCTGCAATTCCAATATCCCCAACTAATAAATACAGCTAGATACTTTAGCTATCAAAAGCATATGTTTTAAAGATTACGTACTAAGCTCTACAAATTAAAATAATGGCTGGTGTTGCATTCATGGGAGAAATTTCAAGAGATTACAAGTTTACAAACCATTAATTCTTTACACGTTGTGATGAGTAGAACAATCAGGCAGAATAATATTCGATTCTCGGCAGCAAGTTTAGTTTGTTTCCTAATTTGTTTTCCAGTGTAAAATCATGATAAGAAGTGGGAAATAAAAGGTGTCACTGTGTCACCATCGCAAGTTTAGTTAAGTTATTGACAAGTATATATGCAGTAAATAAATAACATTCAACTAGTGCTTATATTCCTTATCTAGTCAATTTTCAGGGTCTTTGTCAAATTGGTCCGTGCCCAATTACTTTTTACTTGTGAATAGGGACAATACACACATTTTAATATCTTTAGCTGATAATTAAATATCTTAACTTTTTCATCAATTGACAACTTACGTTCGTAAGTGCAATTTAAAGATAATCATGTAGACATCAAAATTTTGTGGGTCTCCTGAGTTCAATTCATCTTAAATTCTAAGGTCTGTTAGGATTTTTTAGAGGTTATACCCTAAACACTGGCTCACACCTATGTAAAATGACACATATTCCCTAGAAAAGACATCTTGAAAATCCCATAAATTCTTGAGATATTCACAAAAGAGAACAAGACAACAAGTATTGCCTTTACATCACAAGGGGGTCTTCCAACGTTCGAGAACACGACACTAATAGCCCACGAATCATGGAGAAATACTAAGAGAGAAGAATCAAGTGAATAAACAAATTTGTACCCTCAATTCATCAATAAAATCTCTATTAATTCTTCATATTTTATTTGTGGTTGCAGTTTATTTTCCATATATTCAAAATTTGCTCTAAATAAATCAACATAAATATATCCACAAATTAAAGTTCTGGATGCAAACAATATAATGCCCAAGATCACTTTGTTAGAATTGTAAAAAAGGATAAAGAGAACTTACATATTTCTTTTACGTATTTCGCTGTCTTAAATTGAGTATTCTATTTTGTTTTGCCTATGTCAATTTTCAAAATCCTTGCAAAGAACTTCAATATGTTCAAAACGTGAAAAACTCGTGTGACTAATTGTGTCTTATTTTACTCCATATGAGTTTAAGTTATATATATATATATATATATATATAGTCAATATAACGAATTTTGCACATTCAGGTCATGACTCAATAAATATTCACTACAAGAAAGTATAGAATTTGTAACAATATTTTAACAACAATAAATATATTATTGCTAAAAAACATAAATAAAAATAAAAATTTAATATATTATTACTAAAAATGTAAATAGCGACAAAAAAAAAAAACTTGATGTTGCGAAATTTTTTCACATCGGAGGTTATTGCAACGGCATGCAACAACTTTTATTGTTGGCAAATGTCTTTCTTCTTGTAGTGATTTAAAGGTAAGTCTTCTTAAAATGTGAGATTTGTAATCTTGAAAATAAGACAGGTTAATTATCCACTACAACAAGTAAAGGTAACCCGATGGTATAAAAATTTGTTACGCTGACGATGTATATAATTTAAGCGCAAGACAATTATAAAGCTCATTTGGATTAGCTGATTAAAAGTAGCTGAAAAGTAATGAATTGTGCATGACCAATTTATATTTTTTGATTGATTTTGACTTTAAAATACTTTTGATATTTATAAAACACACAAATAAACTAAAAAATGCTTTTAAACTAAGTTCACCAGCTTATAAGCCTAGACACACTGGTACAATTAGTAGATTCTAATTGGTTATAGGCAGTACATGATATGTACACCACAGTACAACAAATTATCTAGCTTTAACAATTTAAATAACTAATGCAATATTAGTGCATTTTAATTAGTTATAGCAAGTTATTGAGTTGATTTTCTATATTACTCAATTAGAACGGATCTAACCTATACAATGACACCGTAAAGAATCTTTACACTATCACTAATATTTTATATCAGTTGTAGCAATCCTTTATCATGAATAATAACTATATGTATTTTCTAGGTGAATGCATATTATAAAAATTATTTTACACATGTATATAGTTAAACTACATTCCATACTATCACTTTCTTGTTGTCGCTAGCTACCTTAACTTAATGATATAAAAAAAGTATACATCATTAGTTTATAAAAGTTAAATCTTAAAGAGTATATATCAAGTTAAAGGAAGGTAGATTTGACATTTTTCTTCAGAAGTATGATTAGTGAGAATAGAAGATCGATCGTTGTCTGATTTAAAAAGGTGAAAATATTTGTTAAAAAAAAAGTAACTTGCTTAGATGGGTGGTGTTTAATGTTTTCCACTTTCTTTTACCCAAATTTGTGAAGTAACTTATAGATGTTTATAATCCACAATGAAGAATATTCTAATATAAGGACAGACAGACAATTTACTATCTGAACAACGACATGTGTTTCTATGTACCTCCGCGAAAGAGTTCCATAAAACTAGCTAAGAATCAAAGTAATTAACCACCAAAAGATTGTGTTTGGATGATAATAATTAAGTAGTTCTTAACTTTTAATTAAAGATTTCGCATTCGAGTTTCATATATGAATTTATGTTCGTTAGAGAGCTTTTAATTAATCCCCAATGTGGTTCATCTAGCACGAATCCATAAGTAAGATTTTCACTAAAGAATTTATCATCTACTATATAAATATTAAAAAATTCTTTATTCTTCTTTAAAGAAAAAAATCCTTTAAGAATTAAGAGGATCCACAAATTTCCTAATAATCGTTCACGGATTTCGAGCCCCATTATAACATCATCTTTGGTGAGAAAGCTTTTTATTCCAAAGTGAGATTTTTCTATTTAAATTCGGATTAGTTGAGCTCAAAGCGAATACTGACTATCAAATGAGAGCAAAGAAAAAGTAATTATATGGAGGATTTATCACCAGCTGAGACTTTCTTTATATTATTGCCGCATCATTATTAATTATGTTAAAGTTAGTTAATGAATAAAACTAGCCAAGTTGGTGTGAATGAGAAATGAAGGAAAATGAAGGCAACCTTTCCGAACAGTCACCAACCTATTCCGAAGAGGCACCTTCGAGGCTATATAAACTGAGTCAATGCCTCATTTTTAAGACACCAAAAAAACAAAAATTTCTGCATCTGAAATTCTGCATTTTTTTTTTCCACAAATAAAACTATCGAGTCTTACTGTGTTTCGTTGCCAACTTTGAGTTCGTCGAAGTCGAAGGCGTTTGACGTACCGCTACTCCTGCGACAGGTATATCCGTTTTATCCTGGGAGGAAGTAATCCATAACCTCGGGTACAGTGAGGGGATTAAATTCCTTAAGGACACACAGTGAATTCTGTGGTCTCGGATATTTTCTTACTTCTGCATTATTTTTCCAGTTTCTGTTTTTCTGATTTTTGTCTTTCCGTTTGGTTTATGTTTTTCCTGATTTTTTGAACACATGCCCAACACAAGCTTAAGGAATTTATTCATTAATTATGTGTTCATTTGTTCTTGTTTAACAATTATAGAACATTGTTGGAAAAGAAAAAAAAAGTGTATGTTTGTTGTTTCGATGTAACGAACTTGTATGTTGTTTGGAGACTAAAATCTTCGGATTTTCTACTCCGATTGAGATTAAAGTTTCCATAACTTTCTACTCATTTGGGTACTTGATTTGAAGATATAAAAACTTCATCAAGTATACAACATACAATATACTGCATTAAAAAAAATGTGTACGTTTGTTGTTTCGATGTAACGAACTTATATGTTGTTTGGAATATGTTGTTTGGAGACTAAAATCTTCGAATTTTCTACTCCGATTGAGATTAAAGTTTTCATAACTTTCTACTCATTTGGGTACTTGATTTGAAGATATAAAAACTTCATCAAGTATACAACATACAATTTACTGAAAAAAAATGTTTGTTGTTTCGGTGTAACGAACTTATATGTTGTTTGGAGACTAAAATCTTCGGATTTTCTACTCCGGTTGAGATTAAAGTTTTCATAACTTTCTACTCATTTGGGTACTTGATTTGAAGATATAAAAACTTCATCAAGTATACAACATACAATTTACTGCATTTCGTTTCAAGTATTTTAAATCTGTTTGTGTAACCTTGATTCGGTTTGAAGAAATAAAATCTTCACCGTTGTGTATTACATTTGTTGCTGTCAAAACTGATTCGGTTCGAAGTCTTCACCGTTTATTAAATTTTCTGTTGTTTCCTGCGACAGAAATGGGAGACATGACTCAAAATTTGAATGCTATCTGCTATCGCCACACCCCCCCATGGTTGGTTCTACGAGCAATCTTTGCGTCCTCCGGTCGTCTTCGCACCAAAGACGGCTCCGCAGAGAATCCTGGAAAATTCACCGGAATTGATTTCAAACGATGGCAACAAAAGATGTTCTTCTATTTAACTACTTTAAACCTCCAAAAGTTTATTAAAGAGGTCTTCCGATTTTGCCGGAATCAACACCTGAGAATGAACGTTTTGTTGTAACTGAGGCGTGGAAGCACTCAGATTTTTTGTGCAAGAATTATATTCTTAGCGGACTGGAGGATGATCTTTACAACGTCTATAGTAATGTGCAAACATCAAAAGAACTATGGGATGCGTTGGAAAAGAAATATAAAACAGAAGATGCTGGATTAAAGAAGTTTATCATTTGCCAAATTCTCGGACTACAAAATGGTAGATGGCAAGTCTGTTGTTACTCAAGTTCAAGAGTTGCAGGTTATCATCCACGATCTACTCGCTGAAGGTTTGGTGATTAGTGGGGCGTTTCAAGTTGCGGCAGTAATAGAAAAGTTGCCTCATTCATGGAAGGACTTCAAAAATTACTTGAAACACAAGCAAAAAGAGATGACACTAGAAGATCTCATCGTCCGGTTGAGAATCGAGGAAGATAACAAGGCAGCGGAGAAGAAGGCAAATGGGAAATCAACCATAGGGGGAGCACATATTGTTGAAACTGCCCCAACTAATCTGAAAAAGAGGAAAAATGCATCGGGACCAAGGAGCTATCCCAACAAGAAGAAATTCAAGGAAAGCGCCACAATTGTGGAAAAATCGGACACAAAGTTGCAGAGGTCACGTTGTGCTCGAAAAAGGAAAAGAAGAAGGGTCGGCTAATATGGTTGAAACAAACGAGGAGGTTGATGACTTGTGCGCTATGTTGTCTGAATGCAACCCAGTGGAAAATCCGAAAGAGTGGTGGATTGACTCTGGCGCCACTCGCCACATTTGTGCTGTCAGAGAAGCCTTTGCTTCTTATGTTCCCGCCGGGCCCGACGAGACCATATATATGGGAAATTCTCGCAACGGCCAAAATTGAAGGTTATGGAAAGATACCGCCGAAGATGACATCCGGCAAGGTGGTGACTCTCAACAACGTCTGTCATGTTCCTGAAATTAGGAAAAATCTAGTATCTACCGGACTTCTAGTAAAGAACGGTTTTAAGTGTGTTTTTGTTTCTGACAAGGTTGTAATAAGTAAGAACGAGATGTACATAGGAAAAGGTTACCTCACAGAGGGCCTTTTCAAACTAAATGTAATGGTCGTTACCAATAATAATAAAGTTTCTGCTTCGTCTTACTTACTTGAGTCAAATAATTTATGGCATTCACGTTTAGGACATGTCAATTATAGAACCTTGCGAAAAATGATTAGTTTGGAAGTATTGCCTAAGTTTGAATGCAATCAATCAAAATGTCAAATCTGTGTTGAGTCTAAGTATGTTAAACATCCTTATAAGTCAGTTGAAAGGAATTCAAGTCCTTTAGACTTAATCCATACAGATATTTGTGACATGAAGTCAATCCCATCTCGCGGTGGAAAGAAGTATTTCATAACTTTTATTGACGATAGTACGCGGTATTCTACGTTTATTTACTTAATAGTAAAGATGAAGCAATTGAAGCATTCAGGCAATACAAAGCGAAGTTGAGACTCAACTTAACAAAAAGATTAAAATGATAAGGAGTGATAGGGGCGGTGAATATGAATCTCCTTTTGAACAAATATGTTTGGAATATGGCATTATTCATTAAACAACTGCCCCTTACTCGCCACAATCAAACGGAATTGCGGAAAGGAAAAATAGAACCACGAAAGAAATGATGAATGCCCTGTTAATAAGTTCTGGTTTACCACAGAACTTATGGGGGGAAGCCATTCTAACAGCTAGCCGAATACTCAATCGAGTGCCCCATAGCAAAATAAAATCTATTCCATACGAAAAATGGAAAGGAAGGAAGCCCAATTTGGGATACTTCAAAGTGTGGGGGTGTTTGGCCAAGGTGCAAGTTCCTAAACCCAAAAGGGTAAAAATAGGATCTAAAACCATTGATTGTGTTTTCATAGGATATGCCACAAATAGTAAGGCATATCGATTTCTAGTTCACAAATCAGAAAATCCCGACATTCAGGTGAATACGGTAATTGAATCAGATAATGCTGACTTCTTTGAAACCATATATCCGTATAAAAAGGAATGGGAGTCGTCTAGCAAAGAATCTAAACGACCTCGGGAAGAAACAAAGAAAATATTCCTGATGAGGAAAATCCAAGACGCAACAAACGTCAAAGGACGTCTACTTCCTTTGGACCAGAATTTCTAACATTTTTGTTGGAGAATGAGCCTCGAACCTTCAACGAAGCTATGTCTTCATCGGAAGCTCAATTTTGGAAAGAGGCAATCAATAGTGAGATAGAATCCATATTAAACAACCATACTTGGGAATTGGTTGACCTTCCTCCAGGGAATAAACCTTTAGGTTCCAAATGGATTTTCAAGCGGAAAATGAAAGCTGATGGTACTATTGATAAATATAAGGAAAGACTAGTTGTTAAAGGGTTTAGACAACGAGAAGGTCTTGATTACTTTGATACATACTCGCCGGTAACGAGGATTACATCCATTCGGGTGTTAGTAGCGTTAGCCGCCGTGTACGGTCTTGAAATCCATCAAATGGATGTGAAAACAAACCTTCTTAAATGGAGAGTTAGAGGAAGAAATTTACATGGAACAACCCGAGGGGTTTGTAGTTCCGGGGAAAGAGAAGAAGGTGTGTCGACTTGTTAAGTCTCTTTACGGACTAAAACAAGCACCCAAACAGTGGCATGCAAAATTTGACCATACAATGCTGTCAAATGGATTCAAGATAAATGAGTGTGATAAATGTGTCTACATTAAGAACACTCCGAACCACGTAGTCATTGTTTGTTTGTACGTGGATGATATGTTGATAATGAGTAACGACATTGCTAACATAAATGCTACTAAGCGCATGCTTGCTAGTAAGTTTGATATGAAAGACTTAGGAGTTGCCGATTTAATTCTGGGAATTAAAATCCATAAGACCCCTCAAGGTCTAGCATTGTCTCAAACTCATTATATTGAAAAGGTACTTGAAAAGTTCAAGTATTTGGACTTTAAAGTTGCAAAGACGCCAATTGATATGAACCTTGCTCTTTCAAAGAATAAAGGTGAAAGTCATTCTCAATTGGATTATGCCAGAGTGTTGGAAAGTTTGATGTATATCATGAATCGTACGCGACACGATATTGCGTGTGCTATAAGTAAACTAAGTCGCTACACTAGTAATCCCGACCAAAAACATTGGTCGGCAATGAAACGAGTTTTGGGGTATTTAAAACATACTCAAAACTTTGCTTTGCATTATAACGGGTATCCTGCAGTTATTGAAGGATACAGTGATGCAAATTGGATCACCGGTTCAACTGAAACTAAATCCATAAGTGGATATGTTTTTACCATAGGTGGAGGAGCAGTGTCTTGGAAGTCATCCAAACAGACATGTATCACCCGCTCTACAATGGAATCTGAGTTCATAGCTTTAGACAAAGCCGGTGAAGAAGTTTGAATGGCTCCGGAATTTCTTAGAAGATATTCCATTTTGGCCCAAACCGTTGGCTCCTATATGCATACATTGCGATAGCCAAGCGGCAATAGGAAGAGCCGGGAGCCTTATGTACAACGAAAAGTCTCGTCACATACGACGAAGACATAATACCGTTAGACAACTACTCTTTAGTGGAATTATCACAATTGACTATGTTAAGTCAAGAGATAATGTGTCGGATCCACTAACTAAAGGCCTAACTAGAGAGGTAGTTGAAAGATCATCAAGGGGAATGGGACTATGGCCGAGGACAAGTTATCGTGACGGTAACTCTACTTAGAAGACTGGAGATCCCAAGATCTAGGTTCAAAGAGATCAAACAAAGTCATTAATGACGGTTCAGCATTGTCACAATAACTCTTTGGTCCATTCTCGTGATGAGACAATGTTCAGTACCAGGATAAAGCATTACGGCTTTTTAATAGTTCCTAAGTTTGGTACGGGGTATATCAAATAGTGTATATACGGGATGACACATTTAGGAATCACCTATGTAAGTGTGAAGTGTAAGCCGCTTCAAGGAGAATTATGTAAGGCCAATTCTCTACGCACTTATGAACCAGGCAGTGTTCATGGCTGAAACGAACAAAACAATGAGAACCAAAGACGGTTAAAGGGTTAATTGTGTGACATGTGGTTGTCTAGGTATACACCAAAGCTCGACGGTTCAAGGATATCAAATCTACCGATTGACCGAGTATATCCGACATATGTTCACTACGGAAAGTTCAAAGAGAAATCTACTTATCCAGATGCGATTAATCCTTGCTTACGAATCACACAGTTTTTTTGTCATGCATGTTTTTCATCATATAGCCATTCCCCATTCATGTGGGGGATTGTTAAAGCTAGTTAATGAATAAAACTAGCCAAGTTGGTGTGAATGAGAAATGGAAGGAAAATGAAGGCAACATTTCCGAACAGTCACCAACCTATTCCGAAGAGGCACTTTCGAGGCTATATAAACTGAGTCAATGCCTCATTTTTAAGACACCAAAAAAACAAAAATTTCTGCATATGAAATTCTGCATTATTTTTTCCACAAATAAAACTATCGAGTCTTACTGTGTTTCGTTGCCAACTTTGAGTTCGTCGAAGTCGAAGGCGTTTTGACGTACCGCTACTCCTGCGACAGGTATATCCGTTTTATCCTGGGAGGAAGTAATCCATAACCTCGGGTACAGTGAGGGGATTAAATTCCTTAAGGACACACAGTGAATTCTGTGGTCTCGGATATTTTCTTACTTCTGCATTATTTTTCCAGTTTCTATTTTTCTGGTTTTTGTCTTTCCGTTTGATTTATGTTTTTCCTGATTTTTTGAACACAGGCCCAACACAAATTATAGGCTCAAATTCAGGATTCTTTATTCATGCATCACTTTATTTTCTTATCACCAAAGTATTCAGAAAAAAAATAAATGAAAAAGCAATGGCGATGCCTGATCGATGCTATGTAAATTTGTTCGTACATATAACAGATCTTCCACTTGCACGTACGATGATTTGGTTGCCTAATTTGTTAAGAGATTTTTTTACATAGTTTTTGGGTAAAACGTAAGAAAAATAACATGGTTAATAAATGGTAAAAGGCTGCCATCTCTGTCTTTCAGATTCGAATCAAATCTATAGGAGTAGTAAAAAAGTGGAGTAAAGCTCTAATATAAATTGTGAGACAAACAATATGGGGCCATCAGTATTCACTATTCAGTCCGTGTGTTTTAAAAAGCAGCTAGAATCTGTCGTTAATTAACCTTAATCATCTGCAGTTTGTCTTTAATTAAGTCAAAAGACATTATATTAAAAATCAAGTTCACACTTTAATTAATTGAGTCATCTATCACACCTTATCTTTGTTCAAAATGAATTTAATATCACTCTACAAAGTAACGTAGCAGATAAATTATTTTAACCTTACTAAAAGCTCGTGAGAAGCATAAAAATATTCAAAATTTATTAACTTGTCAAATGTCCTTTTATCATTGGATATTGGGTACACTTGGGCTTAATTCGTTTTATTTAGTATAGTAGTAAGACTTTCTTTTCTGCTTTTTCTTTTTCGTTTTCTTTTTCTTTTTCTTTTTCTTATTTTCTCTCCTTTTTTTTTTACTCTATTTCCGAGTAGCACCACCAACGGTCACCACATGACCACCAGTAACATACTTGAGTTTTCATTACACACAAAGAATACCAATAACATGCTTGAATTTCATCCAAGATTCTTGAAGAATTTTGGCAATGTTACAGATCTGAAAATTTATGTTTGCTTGACCGGCAACAATGGCGGCGCCTGTCGTAGCTCCACCGCCATCTTGTTTTTCTCTTCAAATTCACTGATGAGACATGCTATGACGGAGGAGGAAGAACCCAGGAACCAAAAGGAATTCAAAATCATTGAGCTCCAACTTGATAGAAAAGCTGTCAAGATCGTGGTGATTCTGAACAAAGTACTCCTAATACTAAACGAAAGGAATTAAAATGAGAAAGATGAATGAAATAAGTTGAACATTAATCGGAGAAAATGGGCGTTTTGCCGGGAACAAATTAATTTTTCTGTACTTTGGATTTTACAGAAGGATCAAACAAGTAGTGGAGACAGAATTTTTTTTTGGGTAAAGTTCGTGAGAGTGAGGTAATCTACTTAGAAGTATGAAGCCTTTAATATTTCTGGAATTATTTATTAAGAAGAAGGGTGTTTTAAAAAATAGGAAATATTAAGGGAAAAATGTATAAAAATAAAAATATATATTAAAAGATGAAATTATACATTTGTCGAGCGCGTGTATAACATCACTCCATATAAAATTTGGGATTGTCTTACGAAGGGGTATTAATTTCACTTTCAATAAGAACATGGGTAATAGGTCGCACTATTAGTTGAAGTGTAGACTAGACTTTTCAAATATAATTCAGGATGCAAACTATATTTTTTGCCTTTAATTAATGAGTACTTTAATTCTTAACCTATCTTTAATCTTCTTACTCGTCTATGTGTTTGTTTAGGGTCATTAATTTAATTGGTTCTTTTTAATTTGTGTTTGCCTCAAATACTGAAAAATGTCTTGTTGAAAACTTGTAATCAACATTATTAAATCTAATTCGATTCTTGAGAATAAGTCTATATAAGCTAAAAACAGACGCACATTAGTCATAAAAATTAATGAGCTCCATTACACCTTCAGAAAGCATTCGTACAAAAAAAAAATGGAATTCGATCACCATCGCTAATCTTTGGCTAAATAGATTTTAGCTAACAGTGTTTTATAATATGTCCCTAATCCGGTCACTAGCTAAGTAGGATTAGCAATAAATTTTTCATTTAGGTAGAAAATTTATCTGTTATAATTCCTATTTTTTTAGTACTAATTATTGTTCATTTTACTTGCTTTTATCTTTTTTTTTAAGGTTGGAGTTTGGGAATGTGCATGCACCAGTCATCATATATTTAATTCTTGCTTATAGAGAATTTTAGATAGAATCATATATAGGTAAGAGTAGCATTATTTATAATTAGTTTGTTCAAGTGGAAAGCACAAGTATTATGCCGGTAGATAAAGAACAGACAATTAAAGCCAACTTGTGTGGTTACTCTCATCCTCGATTGAAGTGTTCAATCCTCAACTCTGTATAAATTAATTCAAAGTATATCAAATCTAAAAGAACTAAAAAATGTTAAAGCAAAATTTTGTGTTAATTTCACCCTTGATTTAAGTGTTCCATATATAAGAACACACACACTCATTATGTAAAGACTAATTAGAGGGTAGTACGATGTTGTACCATGATTATATTCTTCTTCTTTGTATTGGGTAGAAATGTATCCGGAGACATTAAGCGTATACAAGAAGTTTAATAGTTTAAGAAACCCCAACGTCCCCAAAGGATTTTTACAGTTGTCCTGTATTTCCAACAAATGTCGTCACATCAGCCTCCCTAGATCAGAGTGTCGCGGCGCGCGTGGATATGGTGACATCATTAGGCTTACGTCGTCACAACTTTCTGGGATCATAATAGTCTAAGTTTTGTCATATATATGCAGACTTAGAAGAGAAGGAAATACATATTTATTCTCTCTAAGCTTACACTTGTAACCAAGATCTCTCTCAAAGCTCATACATCATTCTCAGCTTCGGCTCTTGCTTGAGTATAACTCATTTCTAGATTTAACTTATTGATTCATTTTACTTGCTTATTATCGTATTTCACTTGCACATTGTGCTCACATACCCGTAGTCTAATCAGCCATTCCGGACTCGTTTAAAAGGGCCTTCAGATCGAATACGATCTACTTGTCTTCAAACCCTTATATACAAATCTCTAACTATATTTTTGATTAAAATCATTTTTAACAGAAAATAAGTTGGCGCTGCCGGTGGGGATAGCAAGTTATGGAGTTGTCTCGGTCTGTAGTTGATCTTCTTGAAAAAACTCGAAACAAAAAAAGTGATGCACTTAGAACATGTCAGGTGAAGAAAGCATGGCTCACAGATCGAAGGAACTTGGAGAGAAATAGGTGCCCACCGTGCATCAAGACATGAAAGACCAGTCCGAAACATCACGGATGAAATCATAGGAAACAACAGTCCCTCCGAAAGCAAACGAATCTATAGATAAAGACGTCCATTCAGCGGAGAGTCGTGAGGCGCGACCCAAAGAGCGATACCCCAAGAAAAGAAAAATACGCCCGCACTCTAAAGTGGAAGGGATGTTCAAAGAAAAGGGCACGCCCTCGAAAGCTGCGTTAGCCGCGGCCTTGGCAGCGAACAACGCCCTAATAGAACGCATGGAAAAGTTTTTGAACTCCTTATCTGGGGTGATGCCAGATAGTCACCCGGTAGACGACGCGGAAGACACGGGAGCACCTGATGCATCCACAACAAACGCAGGAGCAAATCATGTAGTGCCAGAGACAGACCTAGCGAGACTCACAACGCTAGAAAAAAGCTCCATGAGCGGATGAGCCAAATATCGGGGGGGCCCCGGTGCTAAAGAGGGTTGTGGCGAGAAAGTACGAGAAGATACCCTACAAGGAAGAAACGGCTCCGGAGCCCATCCCGAAGAAGTTCAGAATGCATGACATACCCAAGTATGACGGCACAACAGACTCGGCCGAACACATCGTGACTTTCGAGGCCGCGATCATCGGGCATAACCTGCAACTAAGGGTGGCCAACAGAGTGGGTGGGTCCCGGCGGGAAGGGACCCGACGGGATGGAGGTTAGGGCGGGATTGGGTCTCCGGCGGGACTAGCGGGCCGGGACCGTCGAAAAAGTGGACCGGTATTCGGGTTGGGGCGGGACGGGATCGGGTTTTTCTATTTTTTTGCACTTAATTTTAAAAATAATATATATATATATAGAAACACATCAATAATTGAACAAGATAGTGTAATAAAAATATCCCAATGCTGTTTTTGTGCCTCTTATATTATTTAACAGAAATATAATTTTTTTTGTAATACAATTGTCAAAATTGCAACTTTGTGGTGTTGAAAGTTGCAAATAACATAGTAAAATTGCAATTAAAAAAATTACGTATTTAAAAATACTTTTTCTAGTTTCTTTATAATTTCTTGTGGTTCTTCGGTTGGAATTAGTATTTGTTGGTCAAATTGCTCGACGTCGCTTCCACCTCCGTCAGATAAGATATCGTTGTAGTTTTCGTCTTCTTCTTCGTTGATCTCCGGTTGACACACCTTCTCCGCTCTGCTCTTATCCAATCTCTGAATAATACTTCAATCTCTAAGTTGTCTCCCGCTAATGAGTGTTTGTGCTCTCCTATTTGAAATCTGGCGGCAAAAAAAATGCTTTCAGACGCTGTTAATGACGCTTGAATGTTCAACACATCTCGGTCCATCTTTGGCAGTGTCGGAAATGTCTTCTCATTCTCCCTCCAATATTTCAGCAAGTTTTCACGTCCTTCTTCATTGAGAACTGTTTGGTATGGTATAACACCCTGCAAAATAAAAATATCAAACTCGCTAACTTGGTTAGTAGTGTTACCACTAGACATTCTATGTCTAAGGCTTTCAATACTAGCCGCATAAACGGTATGTCTTTTTTGAGATTGTGTTGAAGAAGAAGAAAATGGTATGGAAGCCGATTGGTTGCTAGCACTTTTCTTGTTGGTAATGCCTATATACATTTTTGCATTCATCTTTTATGCTAGACAACACTTCTTATTTAGTTTGTTCAATAGGTGGTGGGTCATTTGGATTTTTTGGAGTTGGAGGTGGAAGTACTGCTATACAATCATAAATAGTTTCAATTAGTGCTTTACAACCGTCTATTTTAATAGTTGGATTTAATACAACACCAATAATATAAATAGTGGGAATAGGAATAAAATATGTTTTTAATAGGTGCCTTATAAGCTGGTTTTTTCATATATTCACTACGTAATAAAAATATTATAGCTATATAAAATAACATAGTAGAAATAGTAGGATAATATATACCGAAAAATTCTTTTGTTGCTTGAAAAAATTTCTCTAGAAATGCAATAAGTTCTGAATTTTTTTCCCAATTGTTATCTACAACCATATCAATTGGATTTCGATTATGGGTGTTAAAAAATAAAGTTATAGGTTTTCTATAATCATAAGCAACGAGTAGTTGTTCGTATAAAGAATTTCACCTAGTCGCTACTTTTTCGTGAATTTTTCTATAAGGTAGTCCACAATCGTGACAAATTTTTTTATATTCTTTTTTTTTGTTGTATTCTATTACTTCTAAAAATAAAGTTTATAGCAAATTGTATTTTATTAAGAATGTCTGCAAAAAGTGTTAGACCATCCTTTACAACTAAGTTATAAATATGGCACGCACATTTTATATGAAAATGATTTGAAAAAGATGGAGTTAAAAGATCTTTTAAAATTATAATAGCATAATTATTAGAAGAAGCATTATCTAATGTAATAATCATAATTTTATCAATTATGCCATAATAATCGCAATCTGAATAAATATTTTCTGAAATAAAAGTACCAGTGTGCCTATCATCTTTATATCTATACGCTAAAATACGTTTTTGCATAGACCATCTATAATCTATCAAATGACATGTTACCGTTAAATAATCATGATCGTTAGTACTACGACCTATATTAGTCGTGATAGATACTTTACCAGGAAAATGATATAAGGAATAACGTAAATACTGTTGATATTCATGTGCAAATTTAAATACATCTCTCCTAACCGTTGATCTAGAAAAACCATTAAAAGCAGGATTATACATATCTCTAATGTAATGAATAAAATCAGGAGATGAAGGAAGTGAAAAAGACAAACCCTCCACAACAACTAATTTTGCTATTGCTTTCCTATATTTATGTTTATCGTATTTAGGGCCTACAATCCCCCCCATCATAGGGTTAATTTGACCCTTTACTTGGTCCGGGACAGTATGTGAACCTTGTCCCGACTGAGAGGGCATTGGTACACCCAATTTTTTAGCCAGGTGTTGGTCCCGCCTAGCTTTGTGAAAGTTTTGTACGTGTCTCAATAAACCTCCCGTCTTACCCTGACCTTTTCCCATTTTAAATTTATAAACATTTTTAGAAATTTGACATCTAACTACTTGATTTTTTTCGTCCCTATAAAAAATAATTCATGCATCTGATTTTAATTTTCATTTTATTGGGCTTCGTCTCATACTAGGGGGAATAGGAGACGTTTCAGTTTGAGGTGCACTAGTGGGTGTGTCATCTAGATTAGTCGGTGTGTCATCTAGATTAGTGGGTGTGTAATCTAGATTATCTTCTAAATTAAAGTCTTGTTGAGTTGCAGAAATATCTCCTCGTCTAAATCTAATGGTATTTCAGGAAAAAAATCATTTTCAAGAAAATCATCCTGTCTAGGAATAAGATGACTAGAAGAAGTATCTCTGCCCTTGTTACTCCTACTAGAAGAAGCTTTACCTTTACCCTTAAACATACATCTAAATCCTTCAATTTTAATTATATGCTAATAAATAATTAAAGATAATGAGATTAAGTGCGCTAATTAAAATAAAGAAACAATAATAATTTAATGAAGGAACGAATGTACCTAACGCTGATGTAATGTCGACGTGTAATCGAGAGGTTGAAAATTGAAACTTTGCTCGATGGATGATCCTCAAGCTAGTTGCCAACTTCACTCCCAAATAAATAAATAAAATTGAATATTTAGTAGACAATGTAGACTTGTAGAGATATGGATTGAGAGATTAGAGAGATCGTAGGAAGATTTGTGAGAAAGATGAAGAGAAAATGAGGTATTTATAGTTGAGAAATTGGGATAAAGTGTAAATATAATAACTTAGGGGTTAAAAATAAATATTAAGGGGGTAGGGAGGGAGGCCAAAAATGACTGTTGCACAACGACCAAAATATAAAATGGTCGTTGTGCAACAACTATTTTGTGCAAAGGGGAGGGGATCGGGCGGGACAGGGGCAGGGTCTGGTCAGGACCGAGCCGACCCACCCCATTGGCTAGCCCTACATGCAACAATACTAAATCGAATCTGTCATGCTGAAAAAGTTCAGCCAAACACTCACAAAGGGAGAACTCCTTTACCTGCAAAATTCTATTAATTCTTTTACTGCTTTTGCAGATGCATTCATTAAGGTACATACTGGGGCCCGGAGGATAGAGACCCATAAGGAGGATATCTTCACCGTAAAGCAAATGAAGGATGGGTTACTCTACAACTTTGTGGAACGCTTACAACGGGAGAGGATGTTGCTGCTTGCGATCTTCGAAGTTTAGGCTGCCGCGTCATTCACTAACAACTTGAACACCAATAGTTCGGACGCTTCAAAAAAATTTAAAAAAGCTTGAAGGAGTTCCCGGCCAAGTCATGGAACAAAGTATACAACATGTATGCCGCCAAAATGAGGATATAAGTTGATCATAAGGTCAGAATCATATGGGGCAATAGGGGATATCTCACAATGTCCCCACATACATGCAAAATGACCTGAGATGATGGTACAAACATTATCCAACCTGACCATCCTCTAGGCATGAAGGTCGATCGAATAAGCCAAGGTCTGATCAAGGTCAACCCAGAAGAGAAAAAGAAGCGCCACCGAAGAAGTCCGCAAATAACTCCGGGCCGTCGAGCGTGGCCTCCTACAACTTTAATACAGAGGTCGTGGATCTGGTCATGGCTATGAAGAATATAAAAAAAGCCAAATCTCGTGAGCAGTTAGGTCCAATCCAAATAAATGGGGCGCGTACATAAAGCTTTGGAATGAGTTCCATAGGATCCCGAGTCATTCAACGGAAGACTGTAATTACTTGAGGTATGAAGTAGCAGACCTCTGAGTAGGGGGCATTTGAAAGAGTTCTTTAGTAGCCGGTCTAAGTACGCTAGGGAATAAGGGATTGGGACTTCGCGATAATGCCCTGCTCAGCCGAGAACGATCAACATAATCACCGAAAGAGTGATGGTGGGAGCAGTATCTCAGAAGCAATAGCACGAGGGGCCGTCTTGATCTAGAAAAGGATGAAGGATGAGCTCGAAGACCATATTGTCTTCAGCAAAGTGGAAAATTAAAGCATCGAGAGCCCGAACGTCGATGTTCTGGTAATTTCCATCAAAATATTTCAATTTAACATTAAGCATGCACTTGTTGATCCAGGTAGCGGCGTAAATGTTGTGCAACTCCGCATGATCAAGAAGATGCAGCTAATCGGTCAAATGACTCCGGTTGTATTGACTAGTTTCAACCTGTCTAGCGAAACAACAGTGGGCAGATTGAGTTGGAAACACACGTGCAAGAAGTGTCGATAAAAGCTTTGCTCGATGTCATTGAAAGATGAATGCCTTATAATTTGGTAATTGGAAGGCTATGGTTGCATGCCATAAAGGCAGTCCCATCTACCTTCCATCAGGTGATAAAATTCCTGACGCCCTGGGGAGTGGCCGCGGTATAGGGAGACGTTGAAACCGACCTGACAGAAATTATTCTGGTCGACAAGTAAGTGGACTCAGTCGGATATGATATCTAGCAATCATAGAAGCCTGATTCCAGGGGCAATCCCGGAGTCGTACAAAAGCAGGAACCAGTGAGAGCCCTTCTCCCGGAGGATCAGGCAGATCAGATATCTCGAGTCTTCGTATCACCGGAAGAATCAGATGCGGGGAGATTCATAATAGAAAATCTTGAGCTTACCTCTTGTCGATTAAATAGGCTTGCGAAACAAGTATATCTAGGCTCGGGCCTAAACCCCAGGCTCAAGAAAAATTTGATTGCATTTTTCAACGACAATATTAGTAACTTCACTTGGTCGATATTGGACATCTCAGGTGTGCCTCCGGAGTTGGACCTTCATAAGTTAAACATGGACCCGAACTGTCAGCCCACTAAGCAAAAAAGATGCCCGATGTCAGAAGAATGAAGCTAATTCATCAAGGAAGAAGTAGCCCGACTTATCCAGTCAGGAGTGGTCCGAGAGGTAAAGTATCCAGACTGGCTGGAAAATGTGGTGGTACTTCTAAGAAACCTGAAACCTTTCATATTTTTAGATTTAAAGGACTTAAACAAAGCCTGCATGAGGAGCTCATACCTTATGCTTCGCCTAGATCGTGTTATCGACGCGATGGCTGGGCATGAGCTACTATGTTTCCTGGATGTATCCATGGGGTTTGACCAGATATGACTGGACCCATCGGATCAGGAAATACTTTGTTCATAAAGGAGCACGGGACTTATAGTTATAATGTCATGCCATTCGGCTTGAAAAATATAGGGACTACTTTCCACCAACTGACCAAGCGAATGCTTCACTATCAGCTAGATCGGAGTGTGGAGATTTTCTTAAATGACATAATTGTTAAGTCCCTGGAAATAGAATAACATGTTAGACATTTGCAGGAAGTATTCGAGATCCTCCAGAAATACAACCTCAAGATGAATCTCGAAAGATGCACTTTCGGAGTAAGCTCGAGAAATCTTTTGGGCTTTGTGGTGTCCAACAAGGGCATTGAATCCAACTCGGATCATATCCGAGCGATAGAGCATATACCAGAGGTACTCAACAGTGCTCGTGAGGTGCAACGATTTACCAGGAGAATAACGACCTTATAAAGGTTCATATCCAGGTCATCCGAGCGATGCCAGAAATTCTTCAGCATGTTGAAGAAAAAGAAATACTTCCAGTAGACCCCAGAGTGCCAGCAAGCACTAAAGGATTTAAAGAAGTACTTGACAAACCATTCCCTATTTGCAAAACTGGATGAAGGGGAACCGATGTTGATTTACCTCACTGTGTCTGAAACTATTGTAAGTGTTGTGCCCGTTCGGGAGGAAAAAAGTACGCAATCTCCTATTTATTATACCAGCAAGGCCCTGATAGGCCGAAGCCTGATACTCTCACCTTGAGAAGCTGGCTTTGGCCCTGGTAGTTGCGTCTCGCAAACTGAGGCCATACTTTCAATGTCATCTTATATGTGTGGTCACCACTTTCCCTCTAAGGAATATATTGCACAAGCTCGAACTCTCGGGCTGACTGGCAAGTTGGTCAATCAAAATCTGCGGGTACAATGGCACCTGTCGACACCGGACCGCTATTAAGTCTCAGGCCTTAGCCGATTTCGTGGCTGATTATAGTCCGAGCATGATGCCTTGGGATCATAAAAAAGCAGTTCAGGAAATCGAAGCAGCATTTGGGGAATGAGTCCTGTATATGGATGGGGCCACAAGTATGAAATACATCAGACTGTAGATTGTCCTTGTCGCCCTTCCAGTTTGGAATTGGCTCGGTGACTCGGAGTCAAAAATATTGAGCTAAAAATAACTCGCAATTGATTGTTAATCAGATATTGGGCAAGTACGAGGCCAAAGACAGTCAGATGAAGGAATACTTAAGCAAGGTCGCCACTCTATTAGCTCAATTTAAAAAATAGAAAGTGGTGCAAAGCCAGGGAGAGATGAACTTTGAAGCTGACACCTTGGCCAACCTAGGCTAGTTATCCTTGGTAACTAAGGGAGAGTCAGAATCTATAGTGCATCTCTTGTGCTCCATTTTGGACTATGGCTTGCACGAGGTAAATTCTGTCAGCCTCACTTGGGAATGGCGAAATGATATTGTCAATTATCTGCAGCCATGGACTCTCCCGAAAGATAGTAAGGAAGCTTGGGCGTTGAGAACAAAAGCAGCCAGTTATTGCATGTATGAGAGGGAGCTGTAAAGAAGATCCTACCTCAGGCTCTTGGCTAAATGCTTAGGTCCAACAGAGGCCGAGTACGTGATGCGGGAGATATACAAAGGAAATTATTGAAATCACACTGGATATGATTCGTTAGTGAAGAAGATAATGAGGGCTGGTTATTACTGGACTCGGATGGAAGAAGACGCAAAAGCTTATGTCCGGAAATACGAGAAATGTCAGCAACATTCCCTGATAATGCATCAATCTGCTAAATCCCTCCACTCGGTAGTGGTTCCATAGCCTTTCATAAAGTGATGAATGAATATCGTGGGCCCGTTGCCGGGAGTTGTGGGGGACGTGAGGTTCCTGCTGATCTTAACGGATTATTACTCAAAATAGGTAGAAGCTAAATCATATAAAAAGATTCACGAAAGACAAGCTAAAGCATCCTCCGAGTCACTATCGCGACAAGACCCGAATGCGGGTAAGCTACAGGCAAATTGGGAAGGGCCATACCGAATCACTGGAATCACGGGGAAATGAGCGTATCAGTTTGAGGATGAGTCCGAAAAAGAACTAAAAATAGCTATAACTTCAGTCACCTAAAGAGATTCTACTTTTGAAAAAAGGGCAGGTACATTCTATTTACACAAAAACATTCACTTTTAGTTAATTTTCTCTTTACTTGACAGGGAATCGAGAACCCTCTCTCCCTCAGAGGGGACGAACAAATGTTGCACTCTTATCCTTAGGCGAGGTTTTGTCCCGATTGGGTTTTCGTTTAAGGGTTTTCAATGAGACAATGATTCAAAAAGTACTTCAAGTTTAACATGCCACATCCCGGAACTTGACTCCTTGAGACCTCGCACTCAAGTCTCATAGGGAGAGGTGGAGCAGTATAACCACAAGAAGACCCCTTCCAAAGACGAACTCTCTTAAACCAGGACTGTTGGCAGTCACTGAACATGCTCGATCGCTTTCTTTTATAAATCTTGTAAACACCTTGAAAAGGGATCATGTACTTACAAGATGAGTCATCACATATAACTTTGAAAGAGTGCAATAAAAAAGCCTTATCTAATTTTTTGAACTAAGTTGTGCAATGAAAAAATGTTCGAGGCAAAACTGAACTTGGAAGCCATAGGACCCCGCAAAGCTGCTACAAATAACATGACACAACCATAAGAGCCTATATTCATGCGGGTTCTTTCCAAGAACCTTTTGTGCCTTTACATGGGGTTGAGACGTCTTCCCCATCAGGACCGAAAATAGAGTATCTTTCTTCTTTTCAAATTGGATGTCTTAAATCCCAATGTCACGCTAGCATTTCCGGATGTGACATATCTGGATTAAGTCAAAGAAAGATGACCTCAAACACAAAATGCCAAAAATCACACATGCATGCACCGGTTGTTGAACCTTGGCTTAAACAACAAATGCTCGAATAGTAGCATAGTTCCGATAGACGGGTGCATCGGTCATGCCTCGATAGTTAAGTGCAAATTACAAAGACAACAGGTCACTATGTGATCACAATTGTTGCAATAAACAAATCGCATATCAAAGCGTAAAATGAAAGGCAAAAAATCAGTTGTTATTTATACACAAAAAAGCACCAAGCGCTCAATAAAAGAACACTAATAGGGGCATACACACCCCGGGGATCTAGCAAACCAGAGCACGATGGCTCAAATCCAAAAAATAGCAAAGGGCACAAGGGTCTGGAGATATTCACCAAATGGCACGTAGACCGAACACAACCATAAAAACAAAGTATTCAACATAGGGCGCGCATGCCCACTTTAAAACACTGATATTTAAAAAAGCACACAGGCCCCCAAAAATTCGTACGAGCTAAAAAAAACTAACACCGACAACCGACATTATTATTGATCATCATTGAAGGAACAGATCCCTAGAAGGCCTCCAAAGAAATGACCAAAGGCTTCTGACATATAAAGCTAAGCCGGGAGGGAGCACCATCGCCACCAGAAGAGTCGTCAGAAGCATCGAATGAGGGGGCATCCCTTCATGCAAATCTTTTATATCAGCCTCAACTGCCACCAAATCCACCTCTGCATATATGAGGGTCGATGAGGCATTAATCACTCCCGTATTTACCCCTCGCAGGACCTCAAATAGGGTATGAAGGACAACATAGTCTCAAAGTAAGGTGCCCCCTATCGCTAAGCTGCCTGACAAAGTGTTAGTCGTTGGTTCCGGGCTCGAATGCGGGTATGGAAAGCCATAAGCGCCTGCATCCGTGCGCGAGCAATATCTCTATCAAGCTCAGCCCTAACCATCATTTCCCTCATTAATTAGCGAGCATGGGTTATAATTCGAAATGTCTTCTTTTTGGCTGCCAGCGCTTGTTTGGCCTCCTTCACACTACCTTCTTGGGTGGTCGTACGTTCCAGGAGATCCTTATGCTCTGTCCAAATATGGTCAACCTCATCCTAGAGACGTCGATTCTCCTCCACCAACCTTTCTGCACTAGAGGGTGAAGGCATGTTCTTGAAATTCTCAATGGTGGAGGAAAAAACAACATGCCCCTGAAAGAGAAAGATAGACAGAATAAACTCAGCTTATACACTTTAGTTGGAAGTAAAAGACGTGATGGAAAAAACTCAAAATTACCTGAAGGAAGATATCTGAAAGGTAGGCTAAGGAGGCTTCGAGTCCGAGGTCAGAACCAACAATGGGTGGGGGAGGAACAGAAGGGTCTACGCTTGAATCACTGCCTCCCGCGCTTTTGGGTTGTCCTTCTCTAACTCCCGGGTCTCTGATGGCTTCAGTTGAGGGGCCCCCCGTTCCCCCGGATGTTGTAATTTCTTCTCCATCATACTTCATGGGGACCACCTTCTGCTCGTCCTCCCTTTCAGGCTTGCCAAAGCGACAACATATTCTCACACGCAAGTCGATCCTAAAGGTAGATGCTCCCGCATCATCCGAAAGCTTTCGCTTCCTGCTCTTTTTAGCCTCTGCGATGGTCTTAGCGATGTGTGCTTGGGATTCATTCTGAGATGACACCTTCCTAGTTGAACCCCCTCGAGTGGGAGGCCTTCAGGGAAAATAATTAGAAGGAAAGTCAGAACGACACATCAACATGTAATAGGTAAAGATGAAGAGTCGACAAAAGAGGAAAGACTCACCATGACTTTTACATTTCCACTTATCAACTGAAATGGCTCTCCACGTTCGCTCAATGCCGTGAGAGGCACAGAACAGACTCATCACCCAGCCAAAGAGAGAAGGAGAAAAAGTGACTTATGAGCGCTATTCAATGCTCCGGGAGTGGACCGAAATTGGTGCCCTGAAGGTGGTTGGTAGGAATCATCAAAAACCGATCACACCATCCCCGGTCGTAATCGTCCTCAGTATTTGTACCGAAGCCCCAAAAAGATAATCTGATTATCCACCGCGGAGCACCCGAAGGGAATAGAGATGGATCAGGTGATCCAGAGTAAATGGAAGATAGGGGAGATACCTATTCTCCATGTCCATAGGGCCAACTGCCCCGGACATACACCACAGCGACGACAAAAGGACTCAATTACCTAATGGATTGGGAGGCTGAATCTAATAGTGAAATGATATGTGTAAATAAGTGACATCTCCAGGATGTGCTAAGTAATACTAGCATTTAATGAAGGAGAATAAATATCTACATATGGGCTCCACCGGCAGTCTATGCAAACTTGAGGTATTACCGAGTCGCTAATCAATGAGGTCATCTCCTTCACAGACTCGTAGCGGAGGTTTTCCCGAAAGTCTCTCTCAAAATTAAAGTTAGAAGGGATAATTTCAGAAGCAGTAGAACCCAGGTCTATAGCCCGGGTGACACTGGGTGGTGACAGTCAGTGGTGGGGTGGACCTAGTTTTGCCCTCATTCTGGAAAAAGTCAGACCACCAGAAGTATCAAAAGAAGATGAAGAGGAAATAGACATTTTTTAGGATAGAAAGCGAAATGGTAGAAAATTGAAGTTGCTAGAAAATGAAGGTTGAAGATGAAAGTGAGGAAAAGTGATTGGGATCTCTAGTTTATATAGTCAAAAGAACAATCATTACTCTTAGAAATTGAAGAGGCGTGCCTGATTAGCGAATGCCAATCGGTATCTCAGAAGAGGCACCGTCGAATGAGTAACTGTGTGCATTCAATGATCATCTGACAAAACGTCTGATTGAGGGAAAGGATGTGACGTTTTGGCTCTCTCAAAAAGGTTTTTTTGAAAGGATGCGCATAGACTCTTACACTTTCCGGTCCCATGAGTTCAAGGGTGTCGAAAAGTGGAGGACTATCTTGGGTAGAAATGCATCTGGAGACATTAAGCGTATACAAGAAGTTTATTGGTTCCAGAAACCCCAATGTCCCCAAAGGATCTTCACAGTTGACCTCTATTCCCAACAACTCCCGTCACATCAGTGTCCCTAGATCAGAGTGTCGCAGTGCGCGTGGGTATGGTGACGTTATTAGGCTCACGTCGTCACAACTTTCTGGGATCATAATAGTCTAAGTTTTATCATATATATGCAAGACTTAAAAGAGAAGGAAATACACATTGTATTTTCTCTAAGCTCCCACTTGTAACCAAGATCTCCCTCAAAGCTAATACACCATTCTCAGCTTCAACTCTTTCTTGATTCGTAACTCATTTTTAGATTTAACTTATTGATTCATTTTACTTGCTTATTATCGTATTTCACTTGCACATTGTTCTCACATACTCGTAGTCTAATCAACCATTCCGGACTCGTTTAAGAGGGTCTCCAGATCGGATACGACATACTTGTCTTTAAATCCTTATATACAAATCTCTAACTGTATTTTTTGTTAAAATCATTTTTACCGGAAAACATTATTCTTTTTTGTCTTATTTCATAAGCAGGCGTGTTTAAATGGGACGACATACATACATATGTAGCTGACTCCAAACTTTTTGAAATTGAGAAACAATTATTGTTAATTACTATAATCTCAGGAACATTACGCAAAGAAGCTAGGTTTATTTAGTTAAACGAACGTGGGTAATATTGGAGAAAAGGTATAATAATATTTTGATTAATTAACGTTTGTGTCTCTTCGTAACTTTATCACAAAAAAACGGGACTTTTACCTTATAGCTTTATGCATGGGTGCAAAATCAGGTAAATAACTAACCATCCTTTCAATTCCAAGAGGGAACAAATATATACATAAAACCGAAGAACCGGATAAAAGAAGAAAAGCATACTGCAATTATATTTACATTCATGATAAAATACAATCTTAACTTTAATTTACAATGCCTTTTCCAACTTAACCCTAAAAAAACTTATATAATCCCAAAGTAAACAACATAAAAATAGAAAAGAGACAACATACGTGGTAGACCTAAGATGAAACTATTTTCAAGAATATTGACACATAAACTATGATACTATTTACGCACTGTAAAACATAGCCTTAACCAAACTAATCAATTGCATGTCAAGACCCTAATCCAAAATCCATATATCCCATGCAAAATGGACCATTTTTTTTCAATATATTCCTCATTTTCCATTTTCAAACCTTCATACATGCATAATAGAGCGAGTCATCAACAGACGGATGGACAGACCGAGCGTAGTAAGAAGAGAAAAAGAAGACGGAGGGCAATTTAGGAATTCTTGAGAGATGATCGTGACAATGATTTAGCTTTTTTTTTTCTTTTACGTTAATAATGAAGTTTATTGAAGCTGCATGGGATGCAATATTTGGAATAATCCGGCTAGTTGTTGTTGAAGGACAATAGACTCGAGTATAAGCCAGTCCGTTTCACGTTGAGCCGCTTGACAATGATGAGTAACTACACACAACCGGTTCTTTAACTCGCGGTTCTCGACTTTGAGCCGGTCCACTTTGTCTTCGAGGTTATCTAAGTGCTTTTTCTTACGAAATCTGGACCGCCGGGCTGATTCCCGGTTCGACATCTTTCGGCGCCGCTTACGTTCTTCTAAGGAAAAAATCGACCGGGTTGTTTCTGAACCGGACGTACACTGGGCCGGGATTTCTGTTTGTAATAGAGATAATATGTCATGGATATCAGTAGGTGAAAGAATGACATCTTCAAGAACCGGGATATGGTAGTGAACCGGATCTTCGAACATCATGATAATAGTTTTTTGGGAAGTGAACCGGAGGGAGAAAGGAAGGAGAAAAGGGAAGAAATAAGGTGAAGGAGAAGGGTATTTATGGAGGTATGAAGAATGACCTGTGGGATCCACTAAAGATTGCACTTTGTAAAATTGTGAGGGGCATTATAGTCCACAAAAAAGTTACACCTATGTCTTTTGTATTTTAAGGGGAGAGGGTATTCTTTACCTTTTATTTATTTCTTGTTTACCTTTTCTTAAGATAGGCTCTTTTTTGTTAAACTTTTACTTTTCATATTTTCTCTTAGGGACATGATTTGTGGTTAGGTGATGTCGCATTCATGGACGGAGCAAGTGTACTAATTACGCTTGACGGAATTCAATAATTTCAGCACAAATTTTATATTTATATTTAAAAAATTATTAATATTTATAAATAATTTATTTAAAATTTAATAAGTAAAATTAAATATAATTTTGAATTCATAAATTAAAATTTCTAACTCCGTCTCTGTATTCACGTACAACCATTAATGCACCGTAGGGATGCCGACTTGGTGAAGTGGGGTAAAGAAATCTTAAACGGGTACAAAGTGAATTTTTGAAACCTTTTATTGTGGAAGTTTATAAAAATGGCAGTCCGGTGCACTAAGCTTTCGTTATGCGCGGGGATCTGGAAAAGGCCGGACCACAAGGGTCTGTTGTACGTAGCCTTACCTTGCATTTCTGCCAAAGTCTGTTTCCACGGCTTGAAATCATGACCTCCTTGTCACATGACAGCAACTTTACAAGTTACTCCAAGACTCCCCTTCTTATTGTGGAAGTTTATATTTCAATTACTCCCTTTTATTCCTTTATAAGTATATTCTATATTCTTTTTCATTTATGCGTAAATTATAAAATGTTAATAAGTGAACTGATATCTCCACATCAACCTTAATTTCAACAATTAAATCTTAGAGATACTAGAGGGGTCTGCTTGGAATTATACGTATAGAATATTCTGTTTCCTTCTCTCTTTTTTCTCCCTTCTTTTTGGAAAACAAACACAAGTAAAAATGAGGTCTACGAATCAAAAGTATTCAAGAGAAAAAACTTACACCTCACATTTATACAAAATTATTTTAATATATATAACTAAATTTAAGTAATAAATTGTGATAAGAATAAAATTAATTAACTATGATTAAGTAATACTCCTAATAGTACTGTACATAGAAGAAGCAAGTCATCCATTCATTCGGTGAATTATGTTAATGATTTATCATGTTGAAGTGTACAAAGTTCTTTCCTTACTATCTAGCTTCAATTATATAAACCGGTATATTGGACATAGTTGTCGAATACTATAAGCTTTATTTGTGAAGCCGAACTTGGCCTGAATTTAAATTTAATCTGAAAGGCAACGGGAGTAGTATGGTTACAGATGCCACTGCTAGATTGAGATCTACAAGGTAGGGGCGAAACTAAGTGGGAGGAATGGGGTTCAGCCGTACCCTCTTCAGTGAAAAATAACATTTTATATAGAAAGTTAAAATTATTCTATATATCTATAATAAATGTTGAATCTTTAACTTATTCGTGTGTCTATTTCTTCATATTTTGAATTCTTTAATAAAAATCTGGACTCCGTCACGATTACAAGAGGGTGAATATTTAGACTTTCTTATATAAAGTGAAGAGAAGAGGACAGTAGACTTAATAGGGCTCGTACCTATAAAATCATCAACCAATTAAACTATAAGACCGCAGGATCTTTATATGGGAGATCAAATTGTCATCTTAAAAGTGAGTATTATCATATGTGCATAGAATTTTGTGGGAGGACAGGTGGCCCCTTGGGGCTAGGTAGGCAGCCGATGGTGATGGATCCATTGTAGTATGTTTTTTTCACTGTGTAGTGGGAGGTGGTTTTGTATAAAAAAAAAAAAGGGCGTAGAAAAAATGAAAAAGGGAGAAAAATAAAAGATTAGCTTAATGACGAAGGATCAGACCAAAAAACAGAAACAACAAATGAGATTACAGAATTAACAAAGTACAAGTCAGTCACTGCCTACCTTGTTCATGTGCTAATTCAGTAGACGAGTAAAGCTATTACTGGTTAATTTTGGAAACACATATGCCTTATTATCTTTTAGGTTTTTCTTAATCTAATCTTTTTGGACTCTCGTGGTTTGAAAAGCCTACCATTTTTGGTAAATAAGTTACTTTCCTTTTCTAATCTTGTAGCATGGTTCAATTCATTCTTAATTAAGTTTAAACAGCACAAGAGCTCGGATCGAATCGATATATCTTCAACAAAGAAAAAATCGTTGGTAGTTCTTATTTGCATTACATTCTTGAAAATTAGATTACAAACAGTTATAAATGGATTGTGGTCTTTGGTTATTTTCTTAATTAGAATGAAATAATTGTGAGGAGGCTACAATACCGACGTGACATAATTCGAAATGTATGATAGATTCTCCCCGGTCATTGATGGGACCCAATGATCTCATCCAGTGATCAATGAAGTCAGAGAATACTTATAAATATAAGATATAATCAAGTTCAATTTCAAGGTAGGCAAAAGTTATTGTAGTATGTGTTTTTTTATCTGCCTAAACTTTGGGTAATCCGCACCCAATCTATATCAAAATATATTAATTTTACCCTAAGCCTTTGTGTGAACACTGAAATGGTAGTGTTAGGATAATTATGGGGCTATCCCATAATTATTTCAAATCATAATTAAATCATAGATATTGTAATCACATAATTTAAGTAGATTAGAATATGATTGTAAATTAGTTTCAATTCATTTAGGATGATTAGATACTAATTTACAATCATATTCTAATCTATTTTAATTAGTCCGATTGGTCCTTGTTCTACACTGGGTTTCTCACACAGCAAGTCCGATCAGTCCTTGTTCATTTATAAGAAGGGTGGCGACATGACATATATACTCTTATATGTAGATGAGATCATTCTCACGGCCTCATCTATATCACTTCGTCGGTCTATTATGTCTCTCCTTACAGCCGAATTTGCAATGAATGGTTTGAGTCCTTTAAATTATTTTTTGGGAATTGTTGTAACCCAATATGCAGGTGGCCTGTTTCTCAGTCAAAATAAATATGCCGAGGAAATCATTGACAAAGCTGGTATGTCCTCCTGCAAACCATCACGCACACCGGTTGATACAAAAGTCAAATTGAACAACTCTACAGGTACTCCATACAGTGATCCAACACATTATCGCAGTCTAGCAGGGGCCTTGTAGTATCTTACCTTCACGAGACCTGATATCTCATATGCGGTTCAGCAAGTGTGTTTACATATGCATGATCCGAAAGAAGAACATATGTGGGCTTTCAAGCGGATTCTGCGGTATATTAAGGGTACTATTCATTTTGGATTGCATTTGTATAAGTCATCCGTTTCGAGTCTCTCATCTTATACAGATACGGATTGGGGTGGCTTCCCGGAAACAAAACGACGTTTCACCTCTGGTTATTGCGTATTTTTGGGAGACAACCTCATTTCATGGTCGTCCAAACGACAGCCGACGATGTCTTGGTCGAGCGCTGAAGCAGAATAGCGAGGGGTAACTAATGTGGTTGATGAATCATGTTGGCTCCGTAATCTTCTTTTAGAGCTCCATTGTCCGATTAAAAAGACAATGAGATTGGTATTGGTAGAGTCGCATTCAACCCCGTCTTTTTGCCCTTTGGCTGGTAATCACATCGGCCATAAGGTGGTCTATCACCTGTGGTGTGTTGTCATAATGTGAGTAAGATCTTGTCCAGCATCAACGCACAAAACACATAGAAATTGATATATTATTTGTCCGAAAAAAGGTTGCACGGGGACAAGTCTGTGTTCTCCATGTACCGTCTTGTTATCAAATTGCCGACATTTTTACCAAAGGTCTTCCGCGCGTACTATTTGATGATTTTAGGGAAAGTCTCAGAATACGAGAACTCTGCGGGGACTGTTAGAATAATTATGGGGTCATCCCATAATTATCTCAAATCATAATCGAATTATATATATTGTAATCACATAATTTAAGTAGATTATGATATGATTGTAAATTAGTATCAATTCATTTAGGGTGATTACATAGGTCTTTCTTAATATTAGCATTGTATACTTGTATATATATTTCAATATTGGAATGAAATAAACCATGAAATTCACTTCCTTCAGGTAGTAAGTTTTAACTATTTGTCTTGGTGGACATAGTTATCCGATATTTGTGGTGCTGAAAGTAGCAAGTATTAGATGAATTAGTAAAAATGCGTGCAAGCTGACCAAAACAACACTAGTATAAAAAAAAGAAAGATTCTCCCCATTCATGAATGATAAAATCGAGCTATTGTCTATTCTTTCGTCATGGCTCTTAACATATCCTAATTGTTGATTACCCCTCTTGTGGAGAACACGTTACGTCTGTGGCTGTATAATTGCTGCATAAAGCTGCTCAAACATAAAAATGCATGATCATATGTGGTTTGTTGTTTCCTTAATCTAAAATCAATTTTATAATCTTGTTCGACAAAAGGAGAGCTTGTCTTTGTATGTTAGATTGCATTAGCACTAAGTTAAAGAAAGAACACAAATGATTAAGTTTAATTTAAATTAATAGAATGGAGAATATTCCCATACACAGATCAGTTTTTCTAGTTGGGGAAGTTGAGGTAGTTTTCTTTGTTGGCAGTTATTTCCTGTTTTGTCATGTTAGAAAAACCCATTATAGTGGAGGCTAACATGCAGTCTGGCTTGGCTCTGTTACTTTGTTATCGTCCTTCATTTGTAGATAAAGTTAACACTGGCTCTTGCTCCCATTATACTCTTTAACTTTCCTCCTCCACCCAATAATTTCATAGCTAGGTAGTAGTAGGCTCCATGTGATTTAGTACGGTAAAGTCATAAAGAAAGAGCTCCAATTACTTGTGATCTTTCCCCTTTCTTTTCTATTATCTTGGGGCATGTTGGGACTCTATGAAGGGAGACAAGTCGACACTACCTATACAATAAAATGCCTAGTTCTTTTTTTTAATTTTATACTTTTACTATTCATTCAAGTCGACTATACCTATACTATGAAATGCCTAGTTTCTTTTTTCTTTTTTCCTTTTTCTATTCATTGATGAATTCTTCTCGAGCAAGAAAATATCTGCCAATTGTGATTTGTGAACGTTTAAAATGTGGGTCATAGTGATTGTGTTAAGTAGGGGTGAGCGGGTCTGGGTACCCTAACATTTTTGAACTATCCGGACCCTACCCGATAAAAGATCGGTTCCTAAATTTACTACCCGGAACCTACCCGTAGCAATCATTACCCGGAACCTAGAGTGGATCCGGGTACCCTAACATTTTTGAACTATCCGGACCCTACCCGGTAAAAGATCGGTTCATAAATTTACTACCCGTAACCTACCCGTAGCAATCATTACCCGGAACCTAGAGCGGGTTCGGGTACCCTAACATTTTTGAATTATCCGGACCCTACCCGGTAAAAGATCTGTTCATAAATTTACTACCCGGAACCTACCCGTAGCAATCATTACCCGGAACCTAGAGCGGGTCCGGGTACCCTAACATTTTTGAACTACCCGGTAAAAGATCGGTTCCTAAATTTACTACCCGGAACCTACCCGTAGCAATCATTACCCGGAACTTACCCGGACCCTGCGAGTCCGGGTAGGTTCCCGGGTACCCTGTAAATAAAAAAACACAGATTAAGCAACAGTTTTTTAGCCTATGAGAATCAAAAAGAGTTCTAAAATAATTTCATCAAGTAGTTTTTTTGCCTGCAATCGGAGTTTTTAGTACCCTTATAAGAAGTTTTAGAAAACGTATTCATTGTAGAAAAGTTAATTTTGTAACCAAAACCTAAAATTGCAAGCCAAATTTGACACTCAATTAATTGAACGTGTTGATTTCAAAATAAATTTGGAAATATCTGAATTAAACTTATTTCCGTGTTCATAAGCTCTTCGATACAAAAGAAAAACTTTATTATACTAGTAAATCCCTAAATTTCATCTTCACATCTACAAAAATATACACAAATTTTAAAAATAGATTTACATTTCAAATAAAAAAGTAATACAAATTGAAGATGAGTATCGCCTGAAATAGAACATAAGCATAGGATATTAAAAAGAAATTGAAGAGTTAGATATGAACCCATATGCATTTTAGGAACGACGTGAACACAACCAAGGGAGAGAAAGAGGCAAAGGTGAAGCTTCAACGACGACAACGATGAAAGTACCTGAGAGAAAGCTTCAACAACGACGACGCTGAAGCTCGATGGTGTAGCTAAAACGCCATTGTTATTGAGAGAGTTTTGAGTGTTTTCTCTTAGGGCACAAAAAATATTCTAGAGTAAAGGGGTGAAAAGGCTGAAATATTTGCGTCTTTGGCTGGGGAAAATCAATGTGCAGGCGTGCAACAAACAATTTTGGAGAAAGTTAAAAGTGATCCAAATATTTCTCAAAAAAGTAAAAATATTTAATATTTTATAGGTTCCGAGTATCGGTTCCGGGTCCTGGTACCCTGTCTCTATTTGCCAGAACCGAAACCGGATCCGACATTGATCGGTTCCTAATTTTACTACCCGGACCCTACACGTTATTATAATATATCTACCCGGAACCTACCCGTTAGTGTCGATTCCGGTCGGGTATCTGGGTACCCTGTACCCGTGCTGTTAAGAGAGAATTATTTACCAAGGGATTGAACCGGGCTGAGTTTATGGCCAGGTACAATAAGTTCTCAAAAACACTAGATAATTTTTTCATCCGCCAAAGTTTTGGGCGGCAGAATTGTTGGTACATATGCTAGTGTGAGATAGCATGTACTCAGTGAAATAGCAGAATTACTAGTACCTATGCTGGTGTGAAATATCAAGTACTTAATGAATAAGGTGCGCGTCAACTGGCCCCAACACCACCGTTATTAAACAAAAAAGTTTGTTAACAAACAGAGCTTCATCCTCAAATGGTGCAAGTCTGGCTGGAACAGGTGTTTTACAAGTCGAATCTGAATCATCTACTTTGTTAGTTGTATCAAATTGGACGGTGTAGATTGGCCACGCAGGATCACTCAAAGAAATGGTACAATTTCGTTAACCAGAAAAAGAAATTTCAAAACGCAAGAAAGAATGCCACGACTGACACAAACTACTATTTTGAATATGCAAAAAATAAAGATTAAAATACGCATATTTCAATGTTTGGTTTACAGTGGCAAAGGAATCTAACATATGATCTAAAGAAATCACAGTTTCCAATTGTATCTCAAACCCAACATACACGCTCTCAATTGTCAATAACGGATTTTTATACATTAATGGCCAGTACGAATGTCCAATCCTCCATTGGTTCAGAGTTTTGTGCCTCCCAATAATATGTCCAGGGTCTAGTTTTAAAACGGCAGTCAATCATTCAACCGCAATACAAGAAAAATAGACCAATAAAATGAATCTCAGATAGGCAAAATAAAAGGATTTGTTTATAATGAACCAATTAGATAGCAACTAACATACCAATTCAACACAAGAGCTAGCCGAATGTCTACTAACACAGAGGCGGAGCTAAGATTTCAACTTTAATGCATTCTAAATTTTAGAACATCTACTTCAAGTGCGCATAATTGGGTTCTAAATTTAATGTGAACATACTTGATGAATTTCTTAACACAAATACATAGTTTGAGCAAAAGCTACTGGATTAGGTCAACCCCGTTTCTGGACTTCCCCCCCCCCCCCCCCCCCCCACACACACACACAATACTAACTTGGAAGTGCATGGGAAGCAACTACTCTGGGGAATAGGGATTGGCAACTTATATACATATTATCACCATTTTTTTCTGTTACATATTGGAGCAGCCATCTCACCTTCCAGTAATGCTATTTAGTCTTCTCCGTCTCTGGAGTAAAAAACTTCCAAGTCCTATTACTCTGTTCAGTTTGCTGAACAGATTATATGGTTCTCTTTGAAACCCACGAGATTCTTACAGGTTAACGGGAGGACTTCCCTGAAATGGAAACAAGAAGCTCCATTCAGAGGTGAAAGGAACTCCAGTGAAAAAATAACCAAACAGGTTGATCTGAAGGAAGGAACAATGTGCTAATTGAAAAAGCTCTCACCTTGAACAAAAGATCATGAGCAATATGTTCCCAAGGTAATGATATAGACATCAAGCAGCACTTTAAGGGGATCATTCCTTCATCTCGGGTAGCAGAAGCAGCAGCGTATGCATGTTTTGCTGCCTCTGAAGCAACTGATGCAGCTCTTCGCACAACTGCACTGAAGCTTAATCCTTTTTTAGATTCGTGATCTACAGAATTTCGGCTGAAGTCCTGCTTGCTTTGATCTGATACACAGAGAGAAGTAAAAGCATTGAATACTTAACTTTGCAGAAGGTCTAAATAGATCAAGCCATATAAGGGAGGCCGTCATGCAATATTCATTACAAAGGGCTGGAAGAAAAAAATTACTATTTAACACATTTGATTGCAGCCCTAGTGAACAGTTACCATGCATATCAAATTAAATCTTCTAGCTCACACAGAAGACA
The DNA here is from genome assembly GCA_034509755.1 of Anisodus tanguticus. Classification (NCBI taxonomy): domain Eukaryota; kingdom Viridiplantae; phylum Streptophyta; class Magnoliopsida; order Solanales; family Solanaceae; genus Anisodus; species Anisodus tanguticus. The sequence goes on along the minus strand of CM067553.1, from coordinate 7,005,422 downwards.
GCATAAATGGAATCACCCACTACAATGAACTAAAATTGCAAGGATGTCATGCACACTATCACAAGATTCAGGTTTCTTTATGATTCTCAGAAATATTTATCCCAATGAATCTAGATGAATACCCTGTACAAGTTATTGGCGCATTTGAGTTTCTGAATCAACCTTGCAAAATTGAGAAGATATAATAAGTTACTCTTCAAGTAATTGACCAGTCACAAACTTTATAACAAGAAATCAAACAACATAGCCCCACGAAGAGAGATTAAATTTTGTAATACAACATGATGAAGCAGTAACTATTTTCAGTTTACCTACAACGCTAGACACAGCTACTTCAACTTCCCCATGTCCCCCAGGGCCTTTCATGTAAATCCTGTCAGTTTTCCCAACAGAATGAAGTGAGAGAAGGCTCCCAAATCCAGACCTTCCAGCTGTGAACAGACATAAAAGGAGTTTGGCATTAGATTACCAGAATTCATTTTCCATTTGAAACTGCCATAAACACAGGACAAAAAAATCTCCCTGCAATTCAAATTTGATGATTTACTATATCAACACTTTTACTCAAACATCAACAGTGCGTACATCCCACAAAGGTAGAGGTAAGGTCTGTGTACATCCTACCCTCCCCAGACCCCACTTTGTGGGATTACACTGGGTATGTTGTTGTTGTATCAGCATTGCATAGCTGTAGTTGCGACATCAATTTCTTAAATGATACTCCCTCATTCCTAATGGATGTGAGACTTACTAATTTGACACCGTTCTACAATCTTTTTTTATTCGGAAGAATAAACAACTACATTATAAGAAGACAACAACTAAGATAGTGCAATACATTACAGAAAGGGTCCCCATTCCACCAAATTATATTATTTTATCCAGCTTTTAAAAGTCTCAAAGAGGTTGAAAAACTTTTACAAATGAGATCAAAATTCGATGTGATGTGATATTTGATCCATCAAATTAACTTTTCAACTAGTACCACTTTTGATGGCAAAGAGAGGATCGAAGATCAAATAGTCATATCATGAAATGCAATCCTTACACTTCCAATAGTTCCCTATCAGTTTTACAGCACAGAAACCTCATCTTAGTTGCTACACATGACAGTTTGGTCTACAAACAAGTGCAATAGGAACATGCAAACTGGAAAAATCTTGATGGTTCACCAGTTTCCATTTAAAATTGATTTGGTAGAATGACTAAACAAACAATTAGTGTATGATAATGAAGACCACATGTTGAAACAGCAGGTTTACCATCATATGCATCTCGGACCATTTGATAGCTAACGAAGCCTGAGAAAAGAGTAATCTGGAATCATATTAAGAACTGTCAGGACGCCAACAACTTCACAGCTATATTTTCATGACAACAAGTATACGCTAAATACATTATAAACACAATATCTAACATATGAGGACCTCAAAATACATTGTCAGAAAGCTTGTAAGCAAGAAAATAATCACAAAACTCTTTCAAACATTTGATAAAGTAAATATAAGTGCTTAATTTTAAGCTGTACAAGTGAAAATACTACTGTAGAGAGAGTGGTTGGTACGACATCAAATTAGGCTAGATGACCAAATACATCATCCCTAAAAGAAAGTTTTACGGAAGCCAAACACCCCAGAGATGATGTTTGTTTCCTGATGAAGTGATTGGTTTCATTAATGGCATCAAGAAGATGCAAAGGAGTTATAAAACAGCACCAAAGAGCAAAAAACCCAGGGATGGTGTTCTTTTTTATCTCATCTAGACAAAAAAAACATCTCTCCGCTGCTTAGCTTCCCTAAATTTTTCCTTTAGGAGCCGGGTAATAGAACAGTTTTTGCATGATCAATAGAAATGCCTGTCAATTATATTACCATAAGTTTCCAATTCTTCAGCAAATAAAAAGGTAGAATTTAATGCTATCGTTCACTTTTATGTCATGTCATTACAAACTAAAGCACCAACGCCAAGCAAGAATTATAAATGCTATTCATTTCTAGAGAAAATCAATTTCTCGAACCTTTGAAGTTGGTACTTTTCCAGAACTTGTATCACTCCTTGAAGTCTCAGCAGGACTGCAGTCTTGTTGTATTCTCTCCCTTGGAAATGCAGCTCCATCATGTGCATTTAAAAGTACACAATAGCAGTGATCAACATCTGTCAAGACCTGAAGGAAAGATAATTGCTTATTCAGTAGTTGTCACATCAAAAGTGAATGAAGAAGTTTGCTCTAATCTATTTTTGTACGAGTGTTAATTTAAGCGATCATCAGACTTGTGCCCTTTTGTGGAATGCTGCCTTGGATTTCATGTCTCCTCCCAATATCATGGGAAAAATCAATCTCTGACAAACTTTAAGCAACATTTGTTCTTTCCCAGAGATTAGTTGGGAAACACAAGAATGAATAGCCCGATGTCATCTAGTCTACTGCTCTTTCAGGGTGACGTCCATGGCAGCTTCAAATTGGATTAGCTGGTATAAGCCATCAATCTCTATTCCATTTCTACACTAATTGAAGGATTATCCAACCTATTGACAATTCAAGCCTTTGAGAATAGAGGTACTCCTTGTTTTTTTCTTAATAAATACGAGCGAGAGACACATTGACTAGAATTTTCACAAAAGATTTTACAGTGAGAGGCGATAGCCAAAAATGATTTGCAGGACTCTATGAGCATGAGGCAAAAATTTATATATGTAACAAAAGCTTCTAGAATTTCATAATGTCAAACATGAACACAAACTATAGGTACAGAATTCTTGTATTATCAAATGAAGGTATTTTTGAAAGGGAAGGTATTTGCAGTCTGAAACTATAAAAGATGTCCAAAATTGCCTATCATACACGGATTGCATGCAAAATGGTACTACTTCAATCCATCAAGATGTAATTGTTTTCTTACATATATAATGCGAATAAAAACCAAGAGTGATTAACATCTAGATTACATGCAAAATGGTAGACCACCCGTTATCCTTCAAGAGATAATTGTTTGCTTACAGATCTAATGCAAATAAAATGCTAGAGCAAATAGCTGATCTGATAATCTAAATACAATAGCTTGAAAAGCATCTGAGAATGGGCAACAATCACTGACCGTTGAAGTTACCAACAAGGTTTCCAGTACATTATGACTTTCATATATTAAACCACATAGCAACTTAACAAAAATGGTCTGGGAGTTGATATATTACCACTGCATCAAAAGTGGAATCAAAGTCATCAACTGCAAAACATATCTCTGGGTAGGCAGAGGTTGTTTCTACTTCCTGAATATATATAAATAATGTCATTAAAAGACATTTAAATCAAGCATAAAAGGAGTGATATGGATCTCTAGATATTAGAAACATTTACCTTTCTTGAGTCCAAGTGAAAATTGATACGACTTGGAGATGCATAGACAGTTTTGACAACCTGAAAAAAGTATAGAAATAAAAGAAGATACAACCATATCTGCTGTTCACTACTGAAAACCTTTAAGGAACTAAAACTAAAATAGAGAGGCAAGGAACCAAACATGTCACAAACATTCTACTTGGCTTTCTACAGTAATAAAATATGGTAGCAGGTTTTATTTAACAACTACTTGAATAATAAAGCGAATCAGAGTAGTATGAACACTAATAGGAAGTTTCTGATCTGCCTACTTGCCTTGTATATAGGAGATAATGGTCTGTCTTTTCCACTCTGGTAACTTTTAAGGAGCTGTTGACTAGCACAAAACACAAAAAAGAAAAAAGGAAAATCATTAAAGTGAATACTAAAAGTTATTAAGCTTTAGCTGATGCAATAAACATATGATAAAATGACAATGAATATCCTGGAAAAATTAACAGCAGAAGTTTCTCTTTGATCAAAAACAAAATAACAGAAATATCTTGAGAAGATACTCAAAGATTTATAGGATTTTTTCTGAGTATTTCCTTATTAACCAGACTTCATGAAAAACTCAAGTCATATAAACTTAATTTTTCTCACAAAACGCTGCCTACAGTCAAAGAGACATCACAACAATGTGAAATAGATTATTAAGACACCCCATCATGGAACAAAGAGAATTAAGGAATAGTACCTGCAAATTGCAACCGTTACACTAAAAGAAGTTTGAGCAATTAAGTTCAAGTAAAAGGAGCGCCTCCAATCAACATCTGATGTACTTGCACCAATTAAGTCATCCAACTGACATGAAGACAACGAACAATAGAAAATTGTCACCTTTGAGAACATCTTATCTATGAGAATTATTTTTGATCAAGTAAAAGTTTTCATTAATAATAACAACGGCAACTTGGCCATATACAAGAAGTATACCAAAAGAGGAGAAACCTACAAAATATGGTTCTCTCCAAAAAGACACCCAAACCTCTATACAAGCAGGAACTACATGGGTGCACCAAAAGAAAATAAGAGATCGGAGACTACTCCTCAATTGAGTAAATCTTAGCTCCACCCCTTCAAATGTTCTCCTATTTCTCTCTCTCCAAATGAACCACATTAATTGTTATTGATCAATCTCGCCTTTAACGTGAGCACAATCAAATATAGAGTTAAATAAATCTTAATTCATTCATCTTCATACTTAATTACTAGGTCATCGAAGTAAAGAATCTAGAAAAACCATCATCTCTATCAATTGCATAATTTCTGTAGCAATTGTCAAATAAATTTCTTAACAGCAAAATGTATCATCAATGTTGGAGTGAAGTATATGTCCTCTAGCTAATATCAACCCAGGCTCAGGATGCCCGTGAATACATAAAACTTGAAGATTCCAAAGAAGACAAGTGACCGTGGAATCTGGATGAAATGTTATCTGATAAGTATCTTAACTTTTCAGTAAGAATTTGGCGCTTTGGAGTACTTAACCAGTTAATAATATCATGTAAGCAAGTAGAAACTGTTACACCATAAATTTAAAAAACTTGAGAACCCATACCATTCCTAAAACATATTTTCTCATTGGCGCAATGTTAGTAGGAATAGACTTAAAGACGAGAGTAAGACTGTACTTCACAATGAATGCAAAAGGAAACAATATATCACTCTGCAGGATGAAGAATGTCAAGTTCTTTTAGTGTTGCATGATTTTAAAACACAAAAAGGTGGAATTCCTCATAGCATACTGCCACATCAATGGCCACTGGCACTCATCCAAAACATAACTAGGATACAATCTTGAAAATCCATATCACCAACTAACATATGATCCAAGTAGAGTGATGAACCAACAAAGTGAAATCATCAGGAAAACTGAATGAGCTCTTGGAATGTGTTACAGACACGCTTTTCTGACTACTAACCAGCAAATTAGGCTACAGCTTTGTGATGAACTTACAAAATTCTAGTATTTCTATCTACCAGTTGCACATTGATGAACCATCAGCCTTTAGTTAGAAGGACTACTCCTGTATTGCCTATTTAGAGAGACGACAACTCATCTTATCATGCAAGACGGAAAAATAAGAACACCTCACCATCATTCTCCAAGTTAGCATTTGGCAACAGTGAATCAAAGATGTAGCGTGTCCAACATCTACCCCTATTCAAAACCTAGATGTAATTTTCCGGTCCCATTTACTTGGACTGGAGACTTATTTCAGGCTTAATCCAGAATCTTGAATTACCTTGATTTTTTTCTTTGACATGTAGAGCAACAAAATAGACCTTAAAGTAAGTATAGTGAAACAATAAAAAGAATCCACTTAACCGCTGAGCTGCAAATTTGCTTAAAACCCAAAAAGACTAAACAAGACAGTCCGCATAAATAAAGAAGAACAGGTCAGTGAGGACTCATTCACTCATGACTCACCTACTCCTTATCTATTTAATACATTCTTCTATCTACTTAATTTAAAAGGCGAACAGCCGCGCTGGGCTATAAGATAAGATACAGTTCTTGTACTACTTGATTGACTGGAAAATCTTGATGAAATCTAAACCTCTCCAATTAAATGTAAAAAACACTAAGCTTGATGATTCATACAAATTTCCAAAGCTTATTGGCCCGTATAGATCATAACATTCTAGTGAACATACAGCATACATTCAAATGTTTAACACCTTAAATGAAAGAAAGCACTTCAATATGCGTGTCAGAGAAATCTGACTAAAAAACTTGTGCTGCTTTTACCTTAGGTGCACACCTGCGTACAAAGTATGGAGAGTTTGCAGATTCATCTTCATTTGACCCATGTTTCTGCAAATGCTACACCAAGATATATCCTCGTATTAATTCAGTTTCGGTAAACTATTATTCAGATTCAGCAGGTTGCAACTTAAAACCCTATAACAAGGAGAAAATGGAAAGAGGTGTACCAATTTTTTAACAAAGAATACAAGATCATCTTCCTGACGCCCCCTAGACTCCCTGCCACGAATGAAATACACATCCATAACGCCATGCCAGAAATGGGGATCCGTTTCAACATCCAATGCTTCTTCATCTTCCACTATGGTTTTCCCTAACATATTTGAATTCTTCTTCACCATACATAGCAACTCAGATCTGCATGGAGTTCGAATTTGATAAGGCAAACGAACACAAATAGAAGAGAACAGTATAACACTCTTCACTTCCCTACCATACTATTAAGAGATACATAATAAGGTATCGCATAAACCTAGAAAATAAAGAAAGAAACCATTGATGAGGAGAAAAACAAAGCCATATTGAACCTTCTTATTAATCATTCGACGCCGATCAACCGAAGTAAGAGCCTCACAATCAGTTCATTTCCAGAGGAAGTTCAAACCATATCGACTTGAAAACATGGAATGCTTATAGAAAACTCATCATCTAATTACCCAATATCAGAGGGAAGTGCCCAAATCAACAGTTGTTATTCAATATGCAAATTTGACAAGCAACTATCAGCATCTTAGGAATCGTTATACTTGCGAAATTCACTTGGCAAATTCATAATTTCATTCAATTGACAGCATAAACGTGAAAGCCTATCAATTCTAGCTACTTGTACTTCCAACTAAGGATTTCATTCGGTAACACCACAAGAAAAGGAAAAAGGAGGGGGGGGGAAAAACAAGACACACTTCACCTCCTAACTGTTAACTCCTGACTCAGCATATTCCCATTGATAATGCTAGTCAAATCAATTTATTTTCTTCATTAACTAACAAAATCACAAAGATCTTTTTTCTCAGGCTACTTGTATGTTGTCTAATTCAAAGAGACATTTCAACAGCACAAACATAAACTCCTAGCTCAGCGCCAATTGTAATGCTAGTCAAATAAATTTAGCAAGTTCATTATTTCTCCAATAATAACATAACGCAAAAGGTTCTCACTCTCTAGCTATTTGTATGTTTTAATCCAATTAGATTTCAGTAACACAAATTTCAACTCCTAACTCAGCATCTTTGGAATCAGAATGCTAGTCAAATCAATTCAGAAAGTTCATTATTTCTTGAATACATAAGCACAAAAGTTTCTCAATCTCCTAGCTACTTACGTGTTGTCTAATCCAAATAGAGATTTCAAGATCACAAATTTCAACGCCTAACTCAGAGTCCTCAGAATCGTAATGCTAATCAAATCAATTTAGAAAATTCATTATAAATAACGCAATCAAGAAAAAAGAAATTCAATCTCCGGCTGCTTGTATTTCTGGTCATCCAAACAGATATTTTAACAACATAAATTTCAACTACAACATCTTTTTTTTAATAACAGTGGTGTCTGGATCAGCTTGCGCGCACCTTGACTAATTCCACGGGATACCTGCCACCTCCCATAGCAACAGGTACCAGGTAATTCTATCCATCAAGACTAGGACTGATGGAAAAAATCACTTAGTATTTCTATCTCTGCTTGAATTTGAACCCGATGTCTTATGGTTCTAAACTCACTCCATTGACCACTAGGCCACACTCTCTTGAATATTCTCCTAACTCAGCATCTTCTTCTTTTTTCTGGTAACCATGGAGTATGGGCAGCTTGCTGGCACCTCGACTAATTCCACAAAATACATATCACCTCACACCATCAACAGATACAACGTGGTAACTCTGTCCACCAATGCTAGGACAGATGAAAATAAATCACTTAGTATTTTTGTTTTTGTTTTTATTTTTGTCTGTGCTGAGATTTGAACCTGAAAACTCATGGTTCTCAAACACTTCATTGACCACTACACCACAACTCAACATCTTTAGGATCATAATGCAAGTCAAATCAATTTAGCAAGTGCATTGATTCTTCAATAAATAACCTAAACACAAAAACTTCTCAATATCTTAGCTACTTTGGTATTGTGTCATACAAATAGGGATTTCTCAAATCAATTTAGCAATTGCACTATTTCTCCGACTCAGCAAAAATTCAATACTACCAAAGCAAATCATCACTTCCAATCCTTCAACGAAGCGAGAGGAAGTAAAAGTATTGAAAGTAGACTCACCGACTAGGGGTTTGTGCTCCATCCCCTAGCATTTTTCTCTCTGAGAACTCTCCTTTATTGATATGGCCAAACTCAATTTCTCGGATTGCGATACGGGAAGAAGACCAAGGAACTTCTCTTTTGTGTTGATCTCAGGAAAACCAGTGTGTTAACTTTTATCTGTATGGGTGTTTCTCGTGCTGGGCACGGTAAAATTGGCAAGTTTAATACTAATCTGTATCAAAATATTTATCACGTTTACTAAAAATATTTATTATTTTAGAAATTTAAAATATAATTAATTATTTTTTTCTCATTTATTTTTAATAAATTTTTATTATTAATGAATATTATACATAAATAAAGTGAATACTTTATAAAAATAAATTATAACCTAGATATAAATAAGGATAAAAATAATCAAATAACATTCTTAATTAGTACTTACTCTCGTTCCAATTTTAGTGTCTTAATTTAATTTGATACGAAATTTAAAAAATAAAATGAGATTTTTGAATTTTATGGTCTTAACTTAAATATGTGTGTGATCTTTTAAATCTTGCAATTAAAAACTTACTAAATATAGAAATAAATTTTCTTTTAACGACAGATAAAAAATAAAGTAAGACATTTAAATTGGGACGGAAGGAGTAATATTTTTTAAGGGTTGCCTAAAATAAAGAAAAGGACAAATAATTTGATACAGGAGTAGTACTTGACTATAGGCCTGACTTAAGTTTAATATTTGACTATCGGTCCTTTTAGCTACATACTTCAACCCTCTTTTCTCGGTAAATTAAGTTTTGCTCCCCAAAACTTTAGTTCATACGTCGAAAAAGTCCCCGTTTTGTGACTTCAACAAATTGATACCCTTTTCTGTTGGAATTTAGATTTTAAAATGATGGTGGTAGCATGAAGGATATTATAATGTATGAGCCACTTGCACGCATTTTAGCTGTTGCACCCGTATCTACTGTTGGACTTTAAAGATACGAGCTAAAGATTAGCGTAGTGTGAATTGAAAATTGTAAGAAATACAATGGAGAGAAATGAAATTCAAATAGCTTTTAATCACGTTTTTCTAGCTCATAAAGAGTTGAGAAGAGAGACTCCCCTCGCGTCGTAATCGGCTTCGGATTTGGATGATTTGATCAAATGATCTGATTGATTTTTTTAACTGATCCGATTGATTGATAATTTTTTTGGACCAAATTTATTTTTAAATTTCGTTATTTATTTTCCCTTTGACAATTTTCGCTCGAAATTTTAATTATAAAATTCGCGGACCATTTAATTCCCAAATGGTAACAGACACTGACACTACCTTTGATGAACATGCATTTTCGCACCTGTTCATGCCCAAACCTACGGGGCATAAGTTCTTTAAAAGTGCGGTATAACTTGTAAGATAAACTCCACAAAAATGGTGTTTGTCTTGAGGGCCAAAAATTAAAGACCAGCCTCCCAATTTTACCTAAAAGTCACAAGAGTCTTAATCGGACATTTCTGGGGTGGGCCTAAGTGGTAAAGCCCATTGTCTTAACAAGCTAAGTGGGAGTAGGCATTGGGTCTGGGTAGCACGTAGCAGTGGGCTTTTCAACATTTTTGAGCCAGTTTGCATACTTTTCTAGCTTTCTTGGATGAGCTGCTTGGTTATTTATTCGTGCTTCTTTTTTTGGGTAGATACTTACCCAGTGTAGTTAAGTAGTTTAATAGAGTAAATCTATACATTAATTGATTATAGTTAAGTGATAATTATGTATATTCATACACATAGCATACATCTATTTATTTTGTGTAAACACTCGGTGTGGATGAATTTTTATCTTTTTTCAAGGACAAAGAACAAGGAAATGTATTGTGTTACCTTTCCAAAAATTAGGTGGGTCTCACACTAGATAAAAATCGGATTTGATATGTCTCATAGCAATAAAAGACACTGTAGATCCAGATTTTGAGCGTTGAAGCATTGGTAGTACACTGGCACTAGGAACACTTTACATTTACATTGACCAATGGTTCTTTGTGAATAAATTAAACGTAGGAACAAAATCTAACTCACTCACGAATGAAAGAATTAAATAATTTAGATATTTATTTGGTTTCCGATTTTAAAAAATAAAATTGAAAAGTAATACTTTCTTTGTTATATATGGTCAGTAAAGAAATTAACTAGCATTAAAGATAAATTATGGTTTGGTTATAATTTTAGGTGTGAAAGCTTATTCTTGTTGACTCGTTACATTACGCTTTTATAGGTGATTAGGGGTGTTCGAATATCTCATTAAATATTATTAGAATAGGTTAGGTCTATTTATGATAATATAGAGTTTGATAATTATGGTAATATATGATTTGTAGTCCTATTAAAATAGAGTTACTTTTTACCCTATTAGACTAGGAAAAATATGATTTTACTTCTATATAAAGAGGTCATTATGATAAATGAAAAGTATAAAGAATTCTCCAATTAAAAAAAACACAGAACCCCTAAAACAATGACAAGTGACGGTAAAGAAACCGGCGATACCAGCAAATGAATTGCCGGTGAAGAAAACAAAATCCAAAGAAAAACAATCTCTCCCTACGACATTACGTCGAATGATAACTCTGGAATTGTGGTAACACAAGTCCAATTGAAGGGGAAAAATTATGATGAATGGGCTAGATCCATGAGGACAGCCATAAGAGTAAGAAAGAAGTTCGGCTTCATCGATGGTACAATAAAAAAACTGGACGAAGAGGCGCCGGACTTAGAAGATTGGTGGACTATAAACTCACTGTTGGTGTCGTGAATTCGCAACACCATAGAACCGACACTTCGCTCAATAATTACACATAAAGAGGAAGCAGAAGAATTATGGATGAGCATCCGAGAGCAGTTCGTCGTTATTAATGACCCCCGGATGCAACAACTAAAAGTGGAACTAGCGGATGCAAGCAAAATGGAAGGACCATAGTGGATTACTATGGAAAACTCACTTAAGTTGTGGGAGGAATAGGCAAATTACGAACATATCCCAACGTGTACATGTGGAAAGTGCACGTGCAATCTAGGAACGGTCCTAGAAGCCAAAAGAGAAGAAGAAAAAATATATTTTTCCTCATGGGATTGGATGAGGGAGCGTATGGAACGGTGAGGTTGAATATACTGGTTCAGGAACCGTTACCATCATTAAACAATGTCTATTCAAAGTTGGTGCAAAAAGAGCATATGAAAGGAGTCACACGGAAAACAAGGGACCGGAGTGAAACCATGGCTTTTGTCGTACAGGAAAGAAACTCTTACCGTGACCAAGGTAAAGAAAAAAATGATGGTGCATTTTGCACACATTGTAAGAGATCCGGACGTGTTGTAGACGAATGTTTTTGACTCATTGGTTATCCAGATTGGTGGCCAGGAAATAAAAAAAAAGATGAGAAAATAAGAGAAAAGAGACGAGAACAACAATAACAGCATAGGGGTGGATCAGAATTCAGTTGTAAAAAAGGCAACAACTGGGCTAACACCGTAGTTGTCAAAGAATTTGGAGCCAGGATCGGTGAACACATGTGACACATGGCTTCACAATTTGAGCGATGAGATCCGGAAGGTTGTGATTCACATGTTGAATTCCCATAGAATAAACCCGAATGGGAGATGGATAATAAGATAAAAAAATCATCCTGAATCATAGACTCTGGAGCTACCAACCATGTGACAGGTAATCTGAAAGAACTGAGCAATAAGCGAGACATTCCTAAGTGTCTGTTTGGTCTTTCGAGCGGAAGTAGCTCGGTGGCTACAAAAGAGGAACAACCAGGCTGAATGACAGGATATGGTTGGAGAATTTTCTTTATGTTCCGAATTTGACATGCAATTTAATTTTTATATCATAACTAGTTGATTATTTAGATTGTGATGTGACATTTAATAGAATTGTGTGTGCTATACTGGACTCCACCATGAGAAAGCTGATTGGAAAAGGTGAGCGTCGAGGTAAACTTTACTATTTTTAAAATGTGCTGCTAATACAGGCTATAAAGGCAGATGCAGTTGATTGGTTCGATCTTTGGCACAAATGATGGGTCATCTTTCAACACAAGTAACAGAGTCTATTACGACATTAGGCTTAAAGGAGAGTGGTGATAGATTGGATAGAGAATGTGATGTCTGCCAACGAGCAAAGAAAACGAGAAGCACTTTTCCTTTGAGTGATAATATTGTTGCAGATACTTTTGAGATGATCCATTGCGATTTATGAGGACCATATAGAACACCTTCCTCTTGTAGTGCTTCATATTTTTTTTATTATTGTGGATGATCGTTCACTAGCCGTGTGGATCTTTTTCTTAGTTAATAAGAAAGAAGTGTCTCAAATCTTGAAGAATTTTTTCGCTCTTGTAGAGAGGCAGTTCGGAAAAAGGGTGAAGATAGTTATAAGTGATAACGGAATCGAGTTCACGTGTATGAAGACTTACTTCTTCGAACATGGAATTTTGTTTCAAAAAATCTTGCACATGGACACCTTAGCAAAATGGAAGAGTCGAAAGAAAACACTGTCGCATTCTTAATGTGGTGCGATTATTAAGATTTTAGGACCATCTTTCGATTAAATTCTGGGGAGAATGTGTTTTGACTACATGTATTTGATCAATAGACTACCGTCTTCGATTTTGAATGGAAAAAACCCTATGAAATTTTGTACGGAAATGCGCCCCGGTATGATCACTTAAGGGTGATAGGGTCACTATGCTACTCACACACAAAGGGAAGAACGAGGGACAAATTTGAGAGTCGGAGTCGTAGGTGTGTCCTCTTGGGATACCCTACTACGGAAAGAAGGGTTGGAGATTGTATGACTTAGAGAACGACGAATATTTGATCTCAAGAGATGTAGATTTCTACAAGACTAAGTTCCTCTTCGCTGTAAGACCAGGCAACTTAACTGACATCATAGAAACAATACTGAATGAAGGCGAATCTCTGGGATAAAGGTGTGTTAACGTGGACGAAATGGATGGAGGAATAAACCAACACAACTTCAAAGAAGACATGACTGATAATATAGGTACGAACGAAACTCAGATGGACAGAGTATAGACACCGAATGCCGAACCTATGGATTAGCAGAATTTAGATTGACAAAGGCAGGTCTAGATAGAGATAATACGAAGAAAGTACAGCCACAAGGTATCCGTACCAACGAAATGTACCTGGACAAACAACTGGGTCGAGGTAAACGCCAAAAACATGAATTAATCCGGTGTTTCATGAACGAACTAAACACATTGAAGTCGACTGTCACTATGTTCGGGACGTACTCCAATCCGATATAATACTTCCCAGTCATGTGTCAACCAGTGAGCAATTGGCCGATGTGTTTACAAAGGCTTTGGGCAAATCGCAACATGAATATTTACTTTGCAAGTTGGGCATTTGAGACCCTCATGCTCCAACTTGAGGGGGTATTCAATATGTTAGGTCTATTTATGGTAATATAAAATTTGGTAATTATGGTAATATAGGATTTGTAGTCCTATTAGAATAAGGCTATCATTTACCCTATTAGACTAGGTTAAGGAGGATTTTACCTCTAGATAAAGAGTTTATTATGATGAATGAAAAGTATAAAAAATTCTCTCATTATTTTCGTCTCTCTAAATTCTCGTCTATGTCTCGATTTTAACAAATATGTATTACTACTATCTTAACAATGATGGCCCATTATTTCAATTATGTAAATTAAATTTAGAAAAAAATATTTACAAGATTTGACATTACTACTTATTTTTATAGTAGTTACTCTTTTTGTCATTCATATATTTATTTAATTATATAAGATTCATATAATCTTATATAAAAAAAATCGTCAAAACCAAAGCGTAAAACAACTAAAAGAAAATTTGAATTGATGACATTTCTTTAAAACCAAAAAAATAAAAGTAAAAATAAAAATTGAATAATATAAAATCAAATCTAAAAATCGAATGTTCCCCTTTAGTGAATAGGGAGAGGCGGGCTAGCCGTTAGTAAATTATAAAGGATAAAATGCAGGTGTATATATGAAAAATGTAATGGTCTAAAAGACAACATGATATGTAATGATTGGAAAAGTAAATCTAGTGAATGATTAAAGTAGCTTTAGTTTTGCTTTTATTTTACAAGTGTTTACTTTCGTTACAAATTGCTAATAAAAATATCGACAAACATGATCTGTTATTGCTGTCCTTTTGGTGCGTGAATCGTCGAGTTGGTCTACCTCTTTCTCATCTAAATTTCAGTTTGTTTTATAGTATGATAATATGTTGATTGGATATGAATTTTAAAAGGTTATTTTAAAAAGAATCTCAAAAATAAAATGACCAAACCAAATTCAAAGAACAGGGATAGTGGTGGTGGTCTGAGAGATCTTATGGAGTATGTGAATAATGATTCAAACGATTCCAAAATCTTGGACCCATTTTACTGAACAGATCAGACTTGTGAGGAAGAAAATTGAATTAAGAAAAAAATGAAAACTCTTAAGTCAAAATACTCCACTCTTTTTTTATATATCATCTGGTGTCCGATACTTATATTGGAGCCTCGACTAATTCGGATTTGCATCACGTAAGACCCATTTAAGGGAGAAGGGCCCCTAATAGGATTTTTTTTATACTTAGGAATCAAATCCGAAACTTTTAATTCAGGATGTGATCTTATCCATCATACCACAACCTTTGTTGGTAAAGATCCTCCACTCTCTTCCTTCATTGCCTCATACGAATTTAACTTTAAATTAGATGGATTTGACAATAGGTACTATTAATTAATTTCAATGCATTTTAAAACGGAAATAATAAGGAAACTGCTAATTGCTTTTATATTTATATATATATATATATATATATATATAATTTCGATGCATTTAAAGACGGAAATAATAAGGAAACTGCTATATATATATATATATATATATTGTGATTGTTACTTAAACTCAGACTTGTAATTCAAGATTCAACTTCTAAAATTAGTGTATGTTAGTTCTACGAGTAATATATTAATTCTGCGTTGGTATATCTATCTATATTTACACTAGGGCTACACTAAAAAGAAGATAAATCTAAATATATTTTTCTTTGAATTGTCTATATCAATTGGGTACGCTTTCCAATCTCACACCAATACCTTTTTTAGGATCAAACTAATAATTTATATAATTCTTCAATTTTTGATGTAATTATTATATAGTTATTTATCATCCTTTCGAGACTACAAGTGTAATAAGAACACTCATCGATAAAAAAATCATCATAAATGATCATCTCATGGCGTTATTGTGACCACATTAAATCAGACGATTTTATTTCTCACATCTTTCTGGTTGCTTCACTGTTTCCTCCCAAATTAATTAAGGAAAGATCGGATCTACAGATATTTGATCGAGGGAATCAACACGTATATAGAAGCCGGTCATGAATTGAAAGCTGACAAGATGGTGATGGATTACGATTAATTTAAACTTGTGACTAAGAATTTGTTAGTGCTCCTCTTATAATGTCCATATAAACTTAATCCGGGTGGATGGATAGTCAAACTAACTGTTTCTTTGTCATGCACTTTACTTCCCTCTTTTCTTAATGAGGAAAGAGACAGATTATTTCTTAATGAAATGAGATTAACTTTTTTCCTCCATTTTTAACCAGATGGAAAAGAGTAAGTAAACAACAAAAGAGCAGGTAACCAAATCAATCTTGATCTAAATTCTACCAAAATCTCTTGTATGAGCAAAATGTAAGATTGTCAAGGATCAATTACCCGCTTTAACAATCGTTCAATAAATCATACTATAATTATACAACTCCAATAAAAAGAACATAAATTTCAAATTAAAAGGACCTTAATTATAATAGTAAGTAGTAACACTTCCAAAACTTTCAAGTATTCACAAAACATGAAATTGATATTCCATATACAAACATATATATCTAGTAGGAGTAATAATATAAAGCAAGCAACATACTTTTTCCCAGTTTCTCTTTCTTTCTTGATGAAAGATATCAACTTAATTACCAAACACTACAATTTTGTAATGCATGGTACATAATATATCACAACTTCTCCTAAGAAAAGGTTTTATTTTTCTTTCCTTTAGACAATATTGGTCTTCTGCTACAGAAAGAACTGTTGGAAATTCCAAAATTGGCATCATTATACATCAAAGGCAAATCATTAGCATCTTCACCTTCATCCTCATGAGTGGCAATGCGGATGCAAGAACACCGTTCCAACGACGCGAAAAAAGCGGCGGATACACCGTTGATGAACCACATGGCCATCCCGTCGAGTTTTCCGCAACCAGGCGTGGTGGCGGAGGAGGACCGGATTCTCGGCTCGACGGAGCTTGGCGGGAGGTTGAAGAAACCGCCGCAGCTGGTGGTGGTGGTGGTAGCTGACATGAATTTAGAGAGAGAGAGAGAGAGAGAGAGAGAGATAGAGATGGGGGTGGGAGGTCACAAGAATTAGGAAAAGAGTGGGTGACAAAGGTAGCTTTTTATAATTTGTCTTTGCCTTTAAAAATGAACCTTTAGTTGCTACATGTTCATCAATCATCATTGCGATTTTAATATTTACGCATGCCTTTCTTTATCTTTTAACTACTTTTTTCATTTTTTTGACGAAAACAGAAGAACGGTATATACATTAACGGATGAATATTTACAAATTTTAGCACATATGGTCATATGAGTAGTTCAACAGCCAAATTAAGAGCTAATTTATGTAAATATTCCTTTTTATATTATTATTTGGATTTTATTCTTATTTTTAAAAATTGTGGTAAATATAAGTTGCGACTAATAAAACATTGGATTTTATCTAACGTCTACAAAAAATATAGTAAATTGTAGTCTAATATTTTCTCATAAAATTTCATGTTTACTCAAAACAATTTTTTAGACCGTAATCTAATTAAGATTCATAAGTTACAAAAGATATAAAAATAGAGTCATTTACTAAATTACTATCCCAAAAAGAAATAATCAGCAAAAAATTATGCAAATTAAGTTACAAAAAGGATTAAGGAGGCCCTTCTATTTTATTACCGCATAATTACTACGTGATATATGACTCAACACATATTTAATCTTTGATTAATTAAAATGTGTGCTTTTGATCCCTTTATATAGGAAATATGTTATATTTGAACTATATTTAGAAGTATATTACCTCAAATATGGAGTAACAATACAAGTATCACATAACACATAAATAATTAAATGGTGAAAATCATGTAAACTTGTGAATATTCAACTGCTTATGCTCAAATTTCATCTCTATAGAATTTGAATACCATAATAGCGGATATAGTCATAATTTAATAGGTCAAGTCCACTTAAGAAAAGGAACTAAGAGTGCACATATCAAATAATTAAAAATTAAACAATTCTACTAACTCAAGAACTTATCTTTATATTTCCGCTTCTCTGGTATATTTTTGTAATCCTAAACAATTTTAGAGGGAGTAGAAATACATTTGGTAAACTATGACACATCTTGTTATGACTTTTTGGAGAGAGATGTAAACAATGATTAGAAAATATGAATGAAATCTGTCTCCTATAAAATTTATTAATCATAAGCCTTTATATAGACACATAATTAAAGTAGTAAACTCCTCTTATAACTAAAATATTAGACTCTTACTAAAATTTAAAAACTGAGTATCCTACTAAATCAACTATTAAACTTCTCCTACAACTAAACAACTAATTATTCTAGAAAATCATAGCAGTAACAGATGCAAAATCCAACACAACTCCCTGCTTTTGTTGCTCCAATACTGTCCAATCTAAAAAAGTTGCTCCAATCTAAAAAAGTTGCTCCTTTATTTCTACTCTAGCAATTTGTGTTTGTGGATTTATTTTTTGAGTAGTTTTGAACTTGCACACATAGATCTTTCTTCTTCTTGAACTCAATTTTCTTACATTTTTTCATCACATGTTTCAAGTATTTTTCAGTGACACTTTTTTATTCCATCGATTGAAAGTAATTGTATAACTTTTATTTTCAAACGGAAGAAAATTATGCTTATACATTATAAAATTACTTTCTAACTTCATCTTCAGTGATCAAATACTATGATAGTTTTCACCAGTGAAGGTTTGTGAGATATTCCGAGAGACTATTGCTTGTCATGGTTGAAAATAAGGTTTAAAGGTAGTATAGATTAAAAATTAGTTTAAATTGGTATTGGTTGAAAATAGCATTGAGCGTTAAAAATAAGCACGAGTTAAAATGAGCTAAAAATATGTATGGTTTAAAAGTGGTTGAAAATATTTCTTCTTCAATAAACGCACAGACCCATTAAGATTAATGAAGGCTCTGATACAATTGTTATGATTTTTTGGAGAGAGACGCAAATAACAAGTACAAAATATGAATGAAAAATCTCTCCTATAAAATTTATTGATCATAAGTTTTTATATAGACACATAATTAAGGTAGTAGACTCCTTTTACCGCTAAAATATTAGACTCTTATTAAAATTAAAAAGCTAAGTATCCTATTAAATCAACTATTAGACTTCTCCTATAACTAAACAACTAATTATTTTAGAAAATCGTAGCCGTAACAGATGCAAAATCTAATACACCCCTCTCACATCATAAATTAATGAAGACATGAAAATAATGGTGAGAATATGGAGAGTACAGTAGAGCTAGGCCTTGGCATGTTCGAATGCAATTATGAACCTAAATGTGTAAAGATGCATCCATCATAATACTAGTAATTTAGTCCTCTCCTTTGCCTTAAGTAATTAGACACTAACCCGGCCTGCACTGGATATGCCCCGTCCTTTAAAGAACAATTAATAGAATCTCTTATGTTTTGCACTCTTTTTCACATGTTTCAACTTTCAACAGACGGTTTAAGGATATATTCAAATTGTACACTAATGTTTGATTTGAAATAGTCTTACAACAAATCAACAATAGGAAGAAATAGCAACGCACTAGAAAAAGAAGTGTAGTAGAAGAGTGGAAGGTATTGAATATTTACTTATTAAATGTTGCAGAAGATGTGGATTAACATTTAACAAGCATAAATCACACATAAAAATAAATATAGAAGAAAAAAATAATAAAAAGATTTAACAAGGTTTCGCCAAGCTTATGTCGTCGGGACAAAAATAGAGAGAGATGAGAAATATATATATTACAAAGAATCACCCAATTATAACTCTTTATATATATATTTACCCAAGTATTTCTCAAACCTACAAGGACAATGGATTCTCAAATCTACAAGAACTGACCTACAAGGACAAGGAGTTTCCTAAACTTCTAAAAAATCTAACATAATTAGGATTCACAGAATTTAAGGTACAATAACAAAAAAATGGATGAATTTTAGATACTTATTAAAGAAAGGCCGAGTTTTAAACAACGTTAAAAACGGTTATTTCTGCACTTCAGCCAATTATACGGATTTAAAGTCCAAATTTGTTGTTGATCCATTCATGGTATACTTTACAAAATGGGCCAATTTTCGGTTTTAAACCCAAGGTTTAAAAAAAAAAAAGGAAATTGGGAAATTACAGTCAAATATCATTCGGCCATCTAGTTTAGAAAATATGCACACAGTGAATAAGTAGTGTATATTTTATACTAAATATACATGCATATTCTATACATACCTATACATAACATATATAGCCGAAGTGTATATTTTAACTAAATATACATATACTATACATATCTTTATACAACATAAACAGTGAAGTGTATAGATAGTTGTATTTGACCATGTTGGTAAACTAGTTGACAGAAGAATACATTTACAAGTTTCCAATACGAAATTATACTCAATAACTTTGGAAATAGGTGGTTTTGAATTTTTGATCCCCGCTTGTCCCATTAGCAAACCTTCACGATCAAAAGTAAGAACTTGTTACTCTTTAAGTTTTGCCATGAGGCAAGCTAGCGGAATCAAAAGTTCAAAACTGCTCAGCTCGAAGGTCATTTTTGTAATCACCTAAAAGAGAATAGGGATACTCCAAATCTACTTTAATCGGGCCTTGTAAAACGGTCTGGGCTGATTTTCTCAAATAGCCCTTTTTGAGGTCACTATTTCTATCTACTTTAATGGGTTTCGGAATTTGCAAAATATCCATGCATGTATCAGTATCACCATTGTGATGCATACTATTCGAGACTCAAGACGATATCTTTGTTGTGAAATGGTGATGATAAGATAGAAGAGAGAGAGAAATAAAAAGTGCAAAATAAATATTTTCGAGTTTTCACACTGCCAAATGATAACATGTGTGTATTTCAAAGGTTTGGGGATGATAGGTACAATAAATCTCTTATTTATTTACTACCATTTCGTAATGTATTATGTCACATGAAGTAAATGAAGTGTTCCAACAACCCTATTTTCCACCGTAAAAAAATTCATAAATTAGAATGAAACACTTAAAATTCATAATAAGGAAAAGCAGGAGTTGAACGTCGAACCATAACTTATAAGAATGAATGTTAAAATATACTAGTATCAAGTTTCAAAGTTATTTAGATATTGTTAATCTTTTCTATATATTGTTACACGTACAACTATTTCACATTCTATTCGACTATAAAGACATAACTTATAGCAATATTATCAATAATATTAAATTTAATATAGCTAAGCAAGCTATGCATTATGTTATACTTCATTATTATTTAAAAGAGAGTTTAATACAGTTGAGCGACCAACGAAAGCATGCCCGTTTATCTAAAACAGAATAAAACATTTTTATTTAAAATTAATTTAATTTTAAACTTCTTATTTTACTATTTTAGTGAAAGGTTTTTATAATTACATAAATGTCATATATAATATATTTAAGATCGTAAATTTAATTTTTTTTTACCTTTTTCTTTTAACGCTGTACCTATCAATAGGTTCACATGGGCAACCGGCCAAGAAAGTGTTATCTATAATTGAAAATGCTATAGAAGATTAATGTTGTTCTTTAAATCAAAAAACATATTCAGTTGAAAGAGTATATTTGAAACAGAATTACAAATTGCTGGTTTGATTGAGGGTTTTAGGTCCACAAAGAAATGAATTAAATTCTCAAGAATATGCAGAGTATGTAAAAATGTATCCAAGAAGCAAATGACGGGTGCAAGATTTTATTCAACGGGATCGTTTAGTTGGCAACAAGTTATTCCGAGATTAATTATGTTAAAATCGAGATAGGGACAAGAATATAGAGAGACAAGAATAATTGAAGAATTCTTTCTACTTTTCATTCATCATAATGGTCTCCTTATATATAGTTAAACTCCTCATTTTCCTAGTCTAATAGGGTAAAGGGTAACCTTATTTTAATAGGACTACAAATCCTATATTACCATAATTACCAAATCTCTAACCTATTCTAATACATCCCCCCCTCAAGTCGAAGCATGCAGATCTCGAATGCCCAACTTGCCAAGTAAATATTCATGTAGCGATTTGCCCAAAGCCTTTGTAAACACATCGGTCAATTGCTCACTGGTTGACACATGACTGGGAAGTATTATTCCGAATTGGAGTGCGTCCCGGACATAGTGAAAGTGGACTTCAATGTGTTTGGTCCGTTCATGAAACACCGGATTTCACGCAATATACAACGCTGCTTGACTATCACAATGCATTTTCACCGGAGATTTATGTTCAACACCCAAACTATATAAATTATTTTTAACCATTTCAACTCACAGACCGCCATTGTCATTGACCGATATTCCGCCTCTGCTGACGAGCGAGAGAAAATGTGATGCTTTTTGATATTCCATGATACGAGTGAATTTCCGAAGAATATAAACCAACCGGTAAGTGATTTTCGATTCAACGGACATCCAGCCCAGTTCGAAACCATCGGTACAACTGGAGATCATAATCTTTTCTCATCAGAATGCCTTGTCCCGGGTTCTTCTTCAAGTACCGCACCACACGGAGAGTCGCATTCTAGTGTGCTTCCTTTGATTATTACACGAATTGGGACAGAACATGCACGCAATGCGATAACTCAAGTCTCGTGAAACTGAGGTATATTAGTTTACCGCCCAGACGCCGGTATGATTCCGAGTCTCCTAAAGTAGCTTCTTTGGCTAACGCCAAACCGTGATTCTATTCCATAGGAGTATTGATTGATTTAGCTCCTACTAAATTGGACTCAAAATTATATCCAAGGCATATTTTCGTTGATGGAGAAACAACCCAGTTGGTCCACGTGCAACTTCAACTCCAAGAAAGTACTTCAGAGGGTCCAAATCCTTCATGTGAAAACATGTGCGGAGATAGTCTTTGAATCGTTTAATGGCACTATGGTTGTATTCAGAGATAATCAAGTCATCCACATAGACTAAAATGTTAAGTTGCATTCCTCTCCGGTGCATAGTGAATAGAAAATAACTAGAGTACGACAGTTTGAACCCATATTTCATCAAAGCACTTGACAATTTTGCAAACCAACACCTTGGAGCTTGCTCTGGAATGAAAAAGATTTTCTATTTTTTTAGGGTCGTACCTATCCAATAATATTTTAATATGAATGACTCGCTATTCACTCGATTTTGGGTAATAATCATTATGTAGGAGAGATACAAAGATTTTCGGAGTCGACATACTTATCCGGTGGCAATTTCATATAAACTTTCTCCGTAAGCGACGTATAAGAAAGCATTATGCACATCCATTTAGGGCTGGCCAGTGGGTCGGGTCGACCCGGTCCCGCCCCGATCCCCCCATAAAAAATAAAAGGGCACGAGACTCGAACCCGGGACGGGACTTGGGCTCGTCCCTCCCCAGGCCCGATTCCGCCCGACCCGCTCTAATCCCGCCCCCCTCCCCTTTGCAAAAAATGGTTGTTGTGCAACGACCATTTTATATTTTGGTCATTGTGCAACAACCATTTTGGGCCTCCCCCTACCCCCTTAATATTTATTTTTAACTCCTAAGTTAATATATTTACATTTGAATCCAATTTCCCAATTATAAAATACCTCATTTTCTCTTCATCTTTCTCACAAATCTTCCTAAAAAAATTCAATCTATCTCTCTACAAGTCTACATTGCCTACTAAATATTATATTTTATTTGTTCAATTGTATAAATGTATCAAAGTTCAAAAATTGGAAGTGAAATTGGCAACTAGCTTGAAGATCATCTATCGAGCAAAGTTTCAATTTTCAACCTCGATTACACGTCGATGTTACGTCGGCGTTTGGTACCTTCGTTCCTTCTTTAAATTATTATTGTTACTTTATTTTAATTATCGCACTTAATTTCATTATCTTTAATTATATATTTGTATAATTAAAATGGAAGGATTAAGAGGTATGCTTAAGGGTAAGTGTAAGGGTAATGGTGCTTCTTCTAGTAGGGTAACAAGGACAGGGGTACTTCTTCTAGTCATCTTATTCCTAGACAGGATGATTTTATTGATTATACTCATATAGATGAAACTGATTTTTTAATGATATCCCATAGACAATGAGATATATTTTTGCAACTCAACCAGACTTTAATTTAAAAGATAATCTAGATGACGTACTCACTAGTGCACCTCAAACTGAAACTGGAACGCCTCATATTCCCCCTAGCATGAGACGAGGCCCCACACAACGAAAATTAAAATCTGCTGCATGAGATTTTTTTGATAGGGACCAAGAGAATCAAGTAGTTAGATGTAGAATTTGTAAAAATGTTTATAAATTTAAAATGAGAAAAGGTCAGGGTGGGACGGGAGGTTTATTGAGACATGTACAAAACTTTCACAAAGCTAGGTGGGATGAATACGAGGCTACATCGGGTGCACCAATGCGCTCTCAGTCGGGACAAGGTTCACATAGTGTCCCGGACCAAGTACATAGTCAAATTAACCCGATGACGGGGGGAATTGTAGGCCCTAAATACGATAAACATAGAGATAGGGAAGCAATAGCAAAATTAGTTGCGGTGGAGGGTTTGCCTTTTTCATTTCCTTCCTCTCCTGATTTTATTCATTACATTAGAGATTATAATCATGCTTTTAACGGTTTTCATAGATCAATTGTTAGGAGAGACGTTTTTAAATTTGCACATGAATATCAACAATATTTACGTTATTCATTATATCATTTTCCTGTCAAAGTATCTATCGCGTATGATATAGGCTGTAGTACTAACGGACATGATTATTTAACTGTAACATGTCATTGAATATATTATAAATGGTCTACGCAAAAACATATTTTAGCATATAGATATATTGATGATAGACACACCAGAAATTTTATTGCAGAAAATATTCATCAAGTTTGCGATTATTATGGTATAACTGATAAAATAATGACTGTTATTTTCTTCTTCTTCTTCAATACAACCTCAAAAATGACATGATGTTTATGTGGCTAGTATTGAAAGTCTTAGACATGGAATGTTTAGTGGTACCACTACTAATCAAGTTAGCGAGTTTGATGTTTTTATTTTGCAGGGTGTTGTATCGTACCAAGCAGTTCTCAATGAAGAATGACGTGAAGACTTGTTGAAATACTGGAGCGAGAATGAGAAGACATTTCCGACACTATCAAAGATGGCCCGAGATGTGTTGAACATTCAAGCGTCATCAATAGCGTCTGAAAGCGTTTTTTCTGTCGGAAGATTTTAAATAGGAGAGCACAGACACTCATTAGTGGGAGACAGCTTGGAGATTGCAGTTTTATTCAGAGATTGGATACGAGCGGAGCGTAGAAGGTGCGGTCAACCGGAGATCAACGAAGAAGACGACGAAAACTACAACGAAATCTTATCTGACGGAGGTGGAAGCGACGTCGAGCACTTTGACCAACAAATTTCAATTCCAACCGAAAAACCACAAGACATTGTGAAGAAACTAGAAAAGGTGTTTATAAATATGTGATTTTTTTAATTGCAATTTTACTATGTTATTTGCAACTTTCAACACCACAAAGTTGCAATTTTGAAATTGTATTACAAAAAATCATATTTCTATTAAATAACATAAGAGACACAAAAACAGCTTTGTGATGTTTTTATTACACTATCTTGTTCAATTATTGAGGTGTTTATATATGTTATTTTTTAAAATTAAGTGAAAAAAAATTGGAAAGTCCGATCCCGCCCCGATAAGACCGGTCCCCTTTTCCGACGGGACCGGGACGGGACATTGGCGGATCCCGCCAGTCCTGTCGGAGGACCAGTCCCGTCGGGTCCCGTTCCGCCGGGACCCCCCTCACCCCGCCCTCGAACCCGGCCCACTAGCCACCCCTAAATTGAGACAGTGACGGGAATTTAGAGAGACAAGAATAATGTGAGAATTCTTTCTATGTTTCATTCATCATAATGACTTTCTTATATAGAGGTAATATCCTCATTTTCCTAGTCTAATAGGGTAAAGAATAAGCTTATTCTAATAGGACTACAAATCCTATATTACCATAATTATCAAATTCCTAACCTACTCTAATAAATTATATCGGGATTAGTTATCGCGAAATTAGTTATTTTACCCTCCTATAGGGATAAAAATAACACTATAATCTCAGGATAACTAATTCCGAAAGTAATTATACCGTAATTTTATCCCAACGAATCATGGATCAACTCATCTCAAATTTAATTTTGAAATTAAATATTATGTTGCTTTGTGTAATCTTGTTGTAGTAAAAAACATATTAAGTTGAACGATATCTAATTATATGTCAATCAAATATGAGATAAACTCATGATAAAATAATATCTACTTATATTAATTTTAAACAATATCGGCCTTTTGTATGTATACCTATCTTTTATTGAAAAAGTATACTTACACACGTGAATGAGGAATATTTTTTATGAAACAGCGTCGACTCTCTAGATGACGCTTTTGCCGCCACTATAACAACCAATGCAATTGCGCCGACCGCTCTCCTTTTATAGGCACAACACGTTGAATATTTTAAATCATTCCTGCTAAAATTTAGTCAACGGTCTCAATTATTTATTTACTTTTTAAACTAATTGTAATTCTTCGTGTCATAAAAGTTCGATTGCCATACTTTTCTTTTCTCCAAGTAAACGTGGACTATGAGATACAATTCAATCTGCATATCATGAGTTCGAATTTTAGATGTTGAGACTTTTCATCTTTCTATTTGATTTGACGGAATAAAAAAACCATATTAAAAAAATCAAAACTTAGTTTGATAGTGATTGTATCAATTAAAGGAAATTATTATATGTATAAACCACGAATTACTATTTGCTAGAACTATGAATTGTAATTATCATGTTGCTCTTTTTAATGGACAGATTTACGAAATAAAAATAGGGTCCTTCTTAATTAAGAATCAAATTAGATACTTATCCATGATCATCAAAGATTATCTTAATCGGATCAGAATTAATTAATTCCCATACGCATATATAAATTTTGCTAGTTCTACAGTTCTACTTGCTAACCAAATCATGGAGTAATTGGTTAACAATTGGGCTTTTATCGCACGTCAACAAATTAATGGTCCTAGATAATCAAAATCCAATCAAATCTTGACAAGAATTATAGAAACAAAGCCCCCTTTGCAAGTTTTCCTGATTTGATTTTTAATTTTTTTTTAGGTTCTTGATTTTCAGTTTATTTGTTTGTGTTTTTGTAAGTCTTTCATATGGTATAATCAGCAGTAGACCAGGATAGGTTGACGACCAACAAAAAATAGTCTAAATAGGATAATTCCTCTAGAATAACGAATATGGTTCTAAATTGATTTAATTTATACACACTTTTAGTGTAAACCACTTTTATGCTATGTGCATATTAATTAATTATAACAAGTTATTTGATTTATTTCCTAAGTTATTATATTAGGCTTACTATAGACGGGTATATGTTAGCGGTTTATTTTAATCTGATGTTTACACTATCAGTGTACATAAATTAATAGAGTGAAATGGATACAATTATACAAATATTCATATGGTTGATATCATCTCATTTGAATGTATAGTTAATAATGTTTTGTCTTATGGGCAGGTTGCAAGTGAGGAGAAAATTGAGATTAATGAAGCAAAATGTGAAGGAGTGGAAGAAGAGGAGGACACAGGCTGCTCATCTTGATTACATTTATACTCAAACTATTAACAATCATCAATGATTTAATTACTGCTCATCTTGATTACATTTATACTCAAACTATTAACAATCATCCATGATTTAATTAAGACCTTTTGTGTTTTAATTTTCTAATCCCCTTTTAATTACTAACTAAGAAAGGGGTTGTAATGGCAGTCGGTGGTAATAATAAAACTTCTGCTTAGTTTTCTGTTTTTGGTACTCTTGTTTCCTTCCTTTTTCTCCTCTTTGATCTCTGTACCATTTAAGCTAGTTTGATCAAATTGAGCTTTCATTCAAGAACGTGCTAATTATAGGGCGATAAATAATACAAAAATGAAAAAAAAACTTATGTTTCAGTATTAGTTTCAGATTATCATACTTAATTGTTATGTTTAAATGTTTTTGACTATTTCGTTAACTAACAAGCTCCAAAAGTTGATTACTAATATTTTTCATTTTTGCACTTCCACGTTTTATATGGGTGTGAATTTTTATATATAAATGTGCAATTGCTCAACCAACTCAAATTTGGCCGAGTTGGATGAGTTGTGCATTCATTACTTTAATTGATTTTATTTTTCACATAGTAGTTAACAAAGGAGTGAGGAAGTCTCAACTGAATAACAATGAATAAAAGATTATTAGAATTCAGAACTATAATTGAATTATGGTATCTTGGCTCTTTATTGTCACCTTGAAGACGGCTAGTGGTTTTCAATGATTTAAAATGACTATTATCCTAATCAACCTATTCCAAAAGTTGGGTCAACTTTAGCTACATTATATCTCACCCAAAATTAATTTAATTTATAAGAGAGAGTTCTCTGACAAGTAGAACAATGAAAAACTAAAACAATCAAATAGTCTTAAGAGTTCACATTAAGGTATAACTCTGATTTATTATTGTACAAGAACTTATATTTTAGCTGGTTAATGTACACAAACTTTCTAATCTATTTGACAAACATGTGAAGATACTCCAAGAGCATAAAAAAAAGACCCTACAAAATTAGAGTCGACTGAAACTAGAAGCACAAGTTCGCACAGAATTAAGCATAATTGTGATGTTAATACATAGTGAGAGAATCTGAGCATCTCGTAAACCTTATAATGATGAGTGGAGTAGTTCAAACGCTAAACTTCTTTAAGTACCCTTAATCTATTAATACCCGATGTGAAACATTAAGAATACATGAAGAGAATGTCAATGAGATTGATATTTAGTGGAAAAGAGTTAATTTGATCTCTTTTCCCTACACTTAAACTGTATTAACATTATCTTCGATTCTGAGTTTATCAGAATTAACATTGAGAGAAGAATCTTTAGATAAATGCAGCATATTCGAAATATATGGGATATACTAGCCACAGTGGAAGAACATGTAACTCAACGTTAGCACTATTAACAGTGCAAGGAACAATGTAATGAAGGTGTATCTTGCTTTATGTGCACTTTTATGCTTGATAAGTAGCAGCATACTGTATGTTATTGTAATGGAATATGACCAGAAGAAAAAGAGCACCAATCATATTGGGGAAACAAAACTTACACTCATTCGCGTATGCTCCAGACCTTTTGGTAAACCAATAAACACATTTGAATCTTCTTCTTTAGGAGACAGCAGAATCTCATCTGATATGAATTCACATATTATGAATGATTGCTCATTGTATAGTCTCCATTTAGCTTCCTGACAAAAAACTAGAAAAAGAGGGGAAGGGGTGGGTGGGGGGTGGGGGGGGGGGGGTGACTGCAGCCATAAATAACTAAACGAAGATGCATTAACACAATCATGTCATGTATAGCAAAATCCGGTGAGAACAGGGTGTTTGAGTTTTACCAACTTCAGCTATGGAGAAAATATTACATCAAACATCTCAATGACAACATTCAGTTTAAATCAGTAAGTTAAGGGAAATGGAAGAACTCTTAACTTCATATAGACCAAAGACTAGGCTGCTGTAAAGTTTAAACTAGACGTAAATATCATGAAAGTCATATATAACATCATCTTTCAGATTGTCATCAAACAAAACAATCAACTCAACAAGAGAACGAACCCCCCCCCCCCCCCCCAAAAAAAAAATCAGTTCCTTGTCTAGATGAAGGAAGAAATGGTTGTCATATGTTGGAAATCTCATAATCCAAAATGCTTATTAAGAGTCACCAGATTGTACAAAGGCTTGATGGATGTCTCTTCGATTTTAAAGGTTCAAAAACTGTACCCTTCATGATAGTAATAAAGAAGAAAACAATGAAGGATATCAATTAAAGTAAAGTAAAACAACAATGATAAAGTCATTCATGCAAGACAATATTTTGACATCCTCAAACACTATAAAATAAAATTACACTGAGCTCCCTTCCCAAAGAAAAGAAAAAGGAAGAAATAGAAATCTTGAGACCCAAGCACAAGAATGCCAACCATATAGAGAACTCTAAAAGCAATCACATGTTGATAACTAATTTGATGCGAGGACAAACTACCATCTGTCCCTGCATTCTCCTTCATTGAATTTGAAAAGGATGGTTAATTTGTACTGATAGCTACCAACAATAATGAGCAACAAGTTTAGCTTTTTCACGAAATAGTATCACAAGGGCAACAGAGAAATATATTGACCAGATTGTACTCTCCAAGACCCTGGCCTCATAAATCATTTACATAAAAACTATAAAATAGTAGAAAGTTAAGAGTAACATGAGCATTTATCTCCAATTTTACACTAACTGATCAGATAATGAAGATCAAATACTTCCAATATCAAGCCAACAATTGCATCTTGAAGATACAGGAATCTACCCTAGAAAATACGACAGCATAAACGGCAAAATGTAAAGAAACTGTCTTTTCAATTATAGGTATAACAATGCATCTACATATTTCCCAGACTACAGAACACATAAGCTTCTAAGACATTAGATCTAAGGAGATCAATAACTTTAGGCAGGCAATAAAGCTTGACTACTGCCAAGAATATGTAAAAATAATGCAAGGCATACTGTAAGAATTACATAAGATTTAGCATTGACATGAGTGATGACATCCAGCCCTCTCTCCACAACTTCTTCATGAACAACATTAACACTTCTTTTCAAGCTCTCTGATAGCTTCCAAGTGAAAAACTCCACAATAGATCTAACGGTTTCAAATGTCACCCTGCCAGTCACGTCAAGCACAAACCTCTTATTGCTTGGTACTGCCAATGTTGATGCCACACTAGTCAACCATCCATTACTTTGTAGATCTATTGGTTGACTCGTATCTGGCACTTGCTCAAAAGCCTTTTCACTTGCTTGAGTTAAATATTCACTTTGATCAACAATCGAAGCAGAGCTAGAATTCATGACTTGGTGAGACGTCTTTACCAGTGTTTCAACAGCTCCATTACAAACGGAAACTAGAAAGTCCTTCACATTAGCTTGATGTTTCGGATTGGTCAACCCAGAAAACAAATCATCATATACGTTTATATGCATTGTTTTATCAAGGTAAACAGCAACAGCAGTGCTCACGAATGTCTGGATACAATCAGCTATCACTAGTTTACATCTATCACTACAAACCATATCCACCCATCTTGGCACTTCTGAGGAATTCGATTGGTAATTCCCATTCAACCCCTCATCCGATCCACTGTTCGAATAAAAACCCATAACCAAATTCCTAGCAAAGATACCAACAACAACAGAAACAAATCCAGTCCCAACAGTACCCATCATTTTATCCATGACCTTATCAGCAAGACTCGGCCTACCCACCTCCTCGATTTCGCACTTATTTTCATTCCCATATCCCCTTAAAATCCCAACTGTTAAAGCCTGGGAAACTCTAATAACAGAATAAGTGAACTCCTCAGATCTTGCAATTTTAGTTAACTGTCTCAAACTCCTGGGAATATCATCAGAATCAGACTGCAAAAACTCCTTTAAATCCTTCGAAACAACACTAACAGCTTCAGAAGAATCAGAGACCATTTCAGCCATTGAGACAAAAGCTCCCAAAAGCCTCATAACCCTCTTTCTTTTTTTCACCACAGATGGCATGTGATATACTCTATATGCACCATAACTAGATAAACCAACTAATCCAAGAATAATTATCCATTTCCTCTTCTTTTCAGCATAGTTCAAACTTTTCTTGACCAACTCAAGATCCATCTAAAGATTGAAACTTTATACAATTCTAAGCAAACCTCACTAATAAACTTCAATCACTAAGCTGAGAAACCCAAGAAATCTTTTTTTTTTTTTTGCGCAGTTGAATTTCAAGAAAACTCCCTAGAGCTCAAATTGTGGAAACCCAACAATGAAAGATTCAAACTTTATATAGTACCTAAGCAAACCCACTCATAAACTTCAATCACTAAGCTGAGAAACCCAAGAAAACTCTTTTTTTTCACAGTTGAAATTCAAAAAAACTCCCTAGAGCTCAAATTGAGGAAACCCAACAATGGAAGTTTGAAACTTTATAACAATACTAAGCAAACCCCACTAATGAACTTCAACCACTAACTGACAAACCAAATAAAACTCCTTTTTTCTTTTTTGCACAGTTGAAGTTCAAGAAAATCACTAGAGCTCAAATTGAGGAAATCCAACAATGAAAGATTGAAATTTTATACAATACTAAGCAAAACCCCACCAATAAACTTCAATCACTATGCTGAGAAACCCAAGAAAACAAATTTTTTTTAAAAAAAATCAAGAAAACTCCCTAGAGCTCAAATTGAGAAAATCCAACAGTGAAAAATTGAATCTTTAAAGGTCCCACAATTAAAAATATGGAAATAAACATGAATTTCAAAGATCGAGGTACCTAGGGTTTCGTATCTGATTTCTGACACAATTGAAAAATCAACGACCAATTGATTGATAGTAATAATGTAAACAATGATTTTTCAATTGATTTGCAGAAAAAAATATTGAAAGGGTCGTTAGGGAAACTAACCTGTGATGATTGTGCAAAAGGAAATGGGAGAAGTTGAGTGGCTGTTTGGATTGACCAAGTAATGCTGAGTGGGCTATTTTTATTTGTTTGTTTGTAGAAAATTTAATTCTGTCCAGAAATAATAAAAAAAATTGAGTGGAAATTAGGATTTCAATTGCTAAAATGGAAAGAGATTTTCTTATTTTAGGAAATTCAGAGGAAAATTATTGGAAAGTTATCTGATTTTTGGGGATGTGCCGATGTGGGATATTCCTATTTCCTATAGTAGTGTCTTTTCAAGTAGCAGCCGGCTATATTTTCACGTGACATCCATGTGACTTTGATTTACTATGAGTATTATTTTATGGAAAGGAGAATAGATAGAATCCTCTGTCCCAACTAACAAGAGTAGGAAGATTTCAGTTTTGAATCTTGTGTCGATCTCTCTTCGCAACGCATTTGTTGGGTTAAGACTTTCTTTCGATATTTTCTTTTATTGTTATCATTAATTTCATATCTATAAGCAGGGGCTTGCGTGGATTTAATTATGGTTGATTCTTTTTAATTCATTGCTTATATAAGCAAACTTTTGTAAATGACATAATGGATCTCTGTTATTTTTTGACAAAAACACCCAAAAGGAAAAAAAATATATATTTCACACGTGATAGAAGTTTTATTTTGGGTTGTTAGAAGATTTAAAAGGATTGAAATCGGAGTCAAAAAAGAAATCATGAAAGAGGGGCGGAGTCAAAATTTTTAATTTATAATTTTTTACTATAATTTTTTATTTTTAGATTCTGAGTAAATTATTTGTATATATTTGAATAATTTTTTTAGTATAAATACATAATTTGTAAGTTATTAGGTCCAGCTAAATCTGTAATTACTGTGCAGTTCCGCCCCTGACCATGAATTGATTGTTATTTCGTCGTACTGAAAACTAGCTCCTTAAAATAATTTAATATCACTGGCCAACCATGTGGTTAAGAATAACATGATTGGACTAGATATTCAGACATTTGAATCAATATTAAGATGTGGAAAAGATATGAATTCTGATTGAGGTACGAGAATCCAGTTTGGTCATTAGATAACCTAAAAAAAAAAAAGCTAAAGAATTCAATGAACTGTAACAACCTAACCAAGTGATAGAGAAATTAGCTGATTTAGAACCAGAAAAAAAGACAGGAGTATCACATAAAGATTCACTTTCAAATTGGAGTTAAAACAGAAAGAGCATTGAAGAAACTTACCTACTTTCTTTGTGAGCTACTTTTCTTAATACGTTAGTTGGAGATTCTAATGAAACTTCCACATTTGCTTGACTAATTTTGTATACATTTTCTTGTTAAAAAGCATATGAAATTTAAAATTTAAAATACATATATGCACGTATAGCTTTCCCTTTTTTTTGGGTATGTGCATGGCTAATTAGAAACTGAACAGCAAATACTTTTTGTCTGTGTATTTTTTCCAGCGCGGAATTTGTGTAACCTCTATTGTATGCTTGATTCACTTTACACTTGCTCTGGTTGACAATTCTTTGTATCACAACTCACAAGTACAATTCGTAAACACCAGCAGTAAAAGTAAAAATCATAGAAGGAATTTGGAAAGTGAAAACATTTAGCATAATGAAATGCAAACTGTGTCATTCTTATGTGTTAACAATTTTGAGGGAATGATAGATAAAAGCAAAAGAGACATGAAAAAGGATTCATTTTGCTTTAGTAAATCATTCTCTTCTTAGTCACAATTACACCCTTGAGAGAAAGAAGTGCAGGCCAATGTAGTAAACAGCAGGCCTTTTGGCTACCTGCAGCTGCATGATAATAGGAGCATTTCAAGAAGACTGGGAAAAGATGAACAAGCCAAATATGGATATTCTTCAATATGCAATCACAAAAATATTCCTTTCACAGGGGGGGAAATGTCACGCTTCCTTGTATGACACCCCCACTATATCTATTGCCTTGTTACTCGGCATTGTCAAGCTGCAAGAGACATTCACTTATATGTACAAATACAAACACAATTTTGAGAATTAGCTATCCTGCCCTCCATAGGTCACGATTAAGCTATGACCTCAAAACACGCAAAGAATGGAGATGGATAAAATATATGCTTCTTATTGCCTTACACTACACTGCAAGTAAAGAAGCATCTTGTGATTGATTTTGTGAGGTTCAAGAGACGATGAGAATCTGGGATGACCAACCTCAAAAAGTGAGACCCACAACTTGTTACAACTGTGAGAAGCGGAGATCGCACAATCGCTACACAACTCATGAAGTGCTAACTTCTGCAAGCCAGAACAGGTTAAGATGCAGCCTAACATGCCTGAACCATGGAGAAATTGAGAGTTAGCATTTTTAGTAGAAGTCCCAGATTACTAAGAGGATGGCACGCGGATGGTTCATCTAAGATAAATAAGAATCTCCAGGCAGCTGAAGATCTATTCACGAAACATTAAGTGCTGCGCTATAATCTATTGACACTGATTTGGGTTTTATAGGCACTGTATAATCAGTGTCATCTTCAAGATCACTAAACGAAACATCCTCCTCATTCACAATGGCAGATCCCGAGTAACCCTCTAACTCTGAATTGTCTTTCAGCCAGTCATCCTCATGCTCATCATAATCAAACACTGGTGGTTTAAAAGATGGACCAGCTACCACTTCCTTTTCGATGATTTTGCTTGGAGGATCTTCTTCAATAACTACCTTGTCAATAAATTGGATCTTTGTATTTTCAACCGAGTGTTTCTCGGATTCAGTGTCAGAAGTGGTGTGGCAAGTTGGAGGTACAAAAGCAAATGCTCTTGGGAGCACAGCATATCTAGAGTGAGCATCTTCAGATGAGTTGGATTCAAACTCTCCACGCGGTGAATACATGCTCTCCTTTGCTTGAAATGTGCCTATGCCAAACCAATCTGACTCTGGTTTTGTTTTCTTTTGCAGTTCTTGCATCCACATAGCCCTTGCCTCCACAAGCTAAAGAAATGACCAAACAAAAAAGAAACTTAGTGCACATAGACAGCTCATGTTATCAAAGGTCTTGTATGTAGAAGTTGTATCTCTGGAACTGCTTTCCCGATACCCCACTAATAGTTCCCTCAGCCCCGAAAAACAAACAATCTTATTCCAGATTCCAATTCCAAAAGCTGTTTCTTTAAACGGCAAAATGCAGAAGAAAATAGAGGTAAGAGATAGCGCTTGCTGATTCTCATGATGATTGTGTAACTCAATGCAGAAACGGCAAAATGCAGAAGAAAATAGAGGTAAGAGATAGCGCTTGCTGATTCTCATGATGATTGTGTAACTCAATGCAGTGATGACTTTGTAAGCAGGGAGCGTAATATTAACAAACCTGAGGTGTAGATAAAAGTTCAGCATCAAGCTTGTTCAGTCTTGAATACAGCAGAACAAAATAGACCATCCAAAAGAAACCTTCACTCAAATGAGCAGGGCAAAGTTCAAATCTGAGAGCAGCTAGTCTCGGCGTTAGGCATTCAACAGCATATGCATGCCTCTGTTGGGCATCCGAGAGCTCAAAATCTAAAAAAAGAAGAGAGAAACTCAATTAAAGTAAATCTTCACCTTCAGATCCCATCATCATCACCATTAAGTGACAAAATAGTATTAGATGCCTTAAAAAGTGATCTTCTTTGCTACATGATTACCAAGTATTACCTATGTCCAAATTGATACGACACTGTAATAATGACATTTCAAAATGTAAATAGTGACATATACTCTAATACTAAAAACTCACTCCCTCTTCACATCCTATTTGACATTATTGATTGGATATGTAATTTAAGATGTTAATGTGTCTTGTGAATTATATCAGTATTGGAAGAAAATATCAAGTAACAAAGAGTTAGTTTGATAGAGAAAACAGCATATCAAAGTCTAACATTTGAACAGTTAGATGATTTTGAACTTGTGCATTCTAATATTAATTATTAAATGGTATCAAACACTTTAACACGTATCAGAATAGGAAGAATGACATATGAATTGCGATGGAGGGAGTATATTTTACAGAATGTTCACAAAACCAAAGTATAAATTCATTTTAACCATACAAATTTAAACTTTTATATGATATTTTCTCTGTAAGATTAAGTTTGTAACTATGACTTTAACATTTTCTTTCCTTTCAAGCTGAGGGTCATTCGGAAACAACCTCTCTGCCTACAAAGATAGAGGTAAGGTCTGCATACATCCTACCCTCTCCAGACCCCACTTGTGGGATTACACAGGGTATGTTGTTGTTGCCCTCTCAACTCTATCGCATATTATATGATTTAAGAGCAACAAATATGTATTCCTAAAGGAGGTACAAAAACTATTTACTAAAGGCAGTTTATCTTGACTACTATATCTTTTGGAAGTAGATCAAAATCTCTGTCCAACAAATGGCATGATATGTCACTGTATTTGATGTTTTAATTCTTTCAAACAACTGCATAATCAACTTAAGGAGTGCTATAAGCTCCTATCCCAATTTTAGTTGACCTACTTCTTATATTAGTCACCCGCAAGGGTGCCTCAGTTGGTTGAGCATGAGGCTTCCATAATGGAGGTCTCAAGTTAGAAACCCCCTGCCTACGACAGCAGACAGCAGGGGATTTGCCTTCTGGGTCGAGCTCGTCGCACGGTGCTTGCCTTGTGTGGGTTATCTCTCATGTGTGGTTTGCGAGCTATTACACATGAGCGGGGTTTACCATGTGCGCACCCGAAGGGTAGCGGTTGCGGGTTCCCTTGTCATAAAAAGAACTTATTTTAGTCCCCGCCTAAAAAGAATGACCTCTTCCCTTAAATGGCAAAGTCTTCAATACGTCAATCAACATGCATTAAAGTGTTATATAATGTGAATTTGATGTGAGACCAATTACACATTTTCAAACTCTAGTAGTGTCATATTTCTACCGAAACTCAAATAAAAAATTTCATCCAAGCCTTCATCTATAATTCTATTAATCTGCATGAAAATGTTGTCAACCAATTTGAGAACAAGGAGGTACATGTTATCGACCATCATTTTTCATTAGAAGTACCCAATATGCACTGAACACTGCCTTTAGTTGGGTTAACATCCGTTTTTATTTAAATTGTTTATAAGCTTCTTTTTTTCCACTTTCATTTCTAAGTTACCATCTGTTCTTTTATTCTTTTTCTCATTTTGACACCACGACATGCACCAGAGAAATCATTGTTTTTCATAACAGTTCACTGTTTATATTGTAAACATTGATGCCTGGATCAGCTTGTGTGTTCCTCGACTGTTCCACCAACTACCTGTTATCTCCCAACAACACACCAACCAGGCAACTATGCCCACCAAAGCTACACATATGAGAAAAAATCAACTACTGTTGTTTGTCTCTGCTGGATTTGAAACCTAAACTCGAAGGTTTGCTACCTCTTCATTGAGCACTAAGCCACACCTTTGGGTGCCCAAAATAGTTCTTTTAATGGATAGTGCTGGCCAAAAAAGGACAAGAAAGTATTATATCAACAGAAGCAATCCCCAACCCCCTCTCTGTCTCCCTCTGTGAGAAAACTATAACAACAATCCTCTCTCCTGACAGTAAAAGTCAGAGAACACACATTTTTGATGATCTTTCTTGATAAAAAAAA
The DNA here is from genome assembly GCA_034509755.1 of Anisodus tanguticus. Classification (NCBI taxonomy): domain Eukaryota; kingdom Viridiplantae; phylum Streptophyta; class Magnoliopsida; order Solanales; family Solanaceae; genus Anisodus; species Anisodus tanguticus. Next base: position 6,967,346 of record CM067553.1, on the reverse strand, counting down.
AAAGAAACTTGCTGCTTGAGGTAAACTGCAAGAACGGGACTTTATTGCACAAGTTGCTCCTTGTAAATTCAGAATGACTTAAATTAATTGTAATTATTGCTCTTCTAGGTGGAAATTTGTTTATGTAAGTTGCCGCAGAATACGGATCAAGAACGTGAATTCTGTAAATGCAAATATAATGCTCGAAACTACTATTAGATATCGAAAGATATGATCACTTCCTAATATGCTATGCAAGGTATCTATGTTGCAGAATTTTGCATTATATTCAAACTACACACTTCGTGCTTACCTGGTGAAGCCCATCCGCAGGAGCCCTGTTACTCCTCTATTGTGGGAGCTTTTGATTCATCTATCTCCCTACTTTCTTTGCTTGCTTGCAGCATAGACATTCTTTGCTACTTGTAGGTGTAGCAAGGACATAACTTCAACAGTTCCAAGTATTCTAATGAAATCTAGTCCAGGAAGGAGGAAGAGGACTTCTCCCATTTTCGTTCTCACCTCTCTCTTTCTCACTCTTCTTTTTCTTTTTTAATTTTACAACTACTTTTGCACGGGTTGTGTGGGTGACTGACTGGGTACGAAGACTGCGTGTGGGATTAAATGCATGGTAGTTCTTCCTGTTTATTAGAGATAGAGAATTGAATGATTTCATTTAATTAACATATAGTGTCAAGAATAAAGTGTTTAACATCGGGGAAAGGAATTGATCAACTCAGAGACACATGTATAGTTCAGGTTCTTACACGTAAAGAAGACAACAAAACCTTTGAGCTCAGCTTTTGTAAGGGCCAAAACAGCCTACTCACAACAAAACAAGAACTTTGCACACAGGTACAAGTTTGGCATAACATGAGGTATATGTTTAGTTATAAATTCATTAACTTTAAAAGCTAAAAGTTTTAGGTTCTAGTTAAAACTGACTCCTGTAACTTTACTCGAACAAACACAAAATTAAGGCTTTACTTTAACTCCTACATGTTCTCGAAAAAATATACTTCCTCTGACAAAACTAAATAATCAATTGATACCTATTCCCACATCTTAGGATTGACCAGGAACATTGTTGAATGTCGTAAGATATTTGACTAGTTTTAGACCAGAGCAAACACTTTCACAAAAAGCAATAAACCAGAAGATACACTTATCAAGCATGTCTAGAAGTTCAAGTTTACTACTTTACATACTTTTAATACTTCAAAAGAAAAAGTCCTCAGATACTCGATGCTAGCCTAAATTTTTCTCAATCAGTGACACTACTAGTCTATGCTTAGCCATAAATCTATTCCTGACTTAAAATGAGCCACATGAATACCGTCAGTAATCAATAAAGTGTAACATGAGCTCGTCGGAACTTATGCCGTAAGGACTCAAACTAGCAGTGCAACATCCAGATGTCTCACATGCTAATCAAATTTTATACAGTGTTCCATCCGTTTAATGAATATCTTAGCCAATTAACATTTCAGCCAAACGAATAATGTCGAAAAATGACTAGCAAAACTAAAGGAAGATAAACAAACCATCAAATTCCTCTTCATCAGCTAACGGAAAATCCAACCAAGTCTCCGGATGATGAGCTATATTAGTAGCAAAGGCTAATACTTCCTCTGTCACTCCAACAGCATCACTTTCAATATCCTGATAATCCGAATTCTCAATATAACCACCTCCATCTCCAACACATTCCGCCTCTTCCTCCTCGGATCCATCAATCCGGTCCCCATCCGAACCGAATAGATCCGATTTCCCCGGCGGCAGTGGAGGTGGAGGAGCGAGAAATGAAGCCACGCCCCATAATTGACGCGTTAGGGTTTCTTTCAATTCAGATAAATCCTCCTTCACGCCGCGGTTCTGATTATCATTATTATCATCATCGGAATGATAATCGTTATTATTGGATCGTTCTTCTAAATCAATTTCTTCGTAGGTGGAGGGGTCTTCGACTTCGTCAACGGCGTGAGAAGCAATTGCTGAGTTGGCAGCACTCGTTATGACGTCGTTTTGAGAATTGTGTTTGAATTCTTCTTCTTCTTCTTCTTCGGAATCGTCGTCGTCGAGACGGAGAGTGTTGGCTATGGAACGAGCAAGCCATGACATGGCGGCTCGGATTTATGCTACCGTATATTATTGGATCGAGGAAGAAGAAGGAAGGAGAGATTGTTTGAATTTTGATTTTTTTTTTTTTTTTGGAGTAGGTGATGATGATTGATGGTTACTCCCCTCTACCAATTTTGTGGCCGCATTTGATCACAACACACACACCCCCTCCGAGTTTAAGAAATAAAACGAGATTATTCGATAAATTTAAAAAATAATTTTATTTATTTATTTTTATTAAATTATCTTTATTTTTATTGATTTTTCTTTATAATAAATATATTTTTAAAATAAAATGAATTTAAATAATTATTAAATTAAAAAATATGATATTCTTTTTAGAATAAGTTTTAAAAAAAAGTGTGATGTAAATTGAGACAGACATTTAATTTATTATTTTTTTCTTTTTTCATTCTTTTTTAAAAATAATTTTGGCATGAGATGACGTGGATGTGAGCCCGTATCTAGTCAATGAAGGGACCTACAGTATGAGCTTATCTGGTAGGTGACTTGTAATGGTTCTGTGGGTCATTCTGTAATGACGATTGGAGCATTGGTCCCACTAATCAATGGAGAAATTGTTTATTCTTTTAGTATTTAAATAAATTTCTTTTTGGGTTATAGAGAATTATAAGATAAATTCAACCTCATGAGACGATTGAAGCATTGGTCTCATTCATCATGGTGGGATGAATAGTATTCTTCTAATCTTAATTAGAAATTTTGAATTTGAGATTTGTGTATATTAAAAGGAAGCACTTCTTCATTTAATGAATCTTATACAATGCAAATTTAGATTACTCGTTTTTAAATACTTAACGGTGAACCCTCGTTGAAAAATAAGAAAACAATGAATTTTCATTTCATACCTCATGACCATTTGCCAAATGTTTAAAGGAATTGGGAATGTGACTCAATTTTTTTCTTAACTAGCATAGTAAAAGTCGAGTGTGACGTTTTTGCAAAAAATGTTTGTTTGAGCTTCCAAACTCAATTTGAAAAATTCAAGGATTAATTTATGATTTTTCTCAGTTTTTGAAAAACTTGAGAACCGGAAGTTAATTGTTTTTTTTCTTATGGACATACCAAAGTTATCAATTTAGTGGAGGTATCACAAATGTTATCATCTTCTTTTGTTTGATGAAGTATAGATTTCATTAAATTAAAACCTAAAAAAACATTACGTGCATTGGATTGAAAATACTTGATGGGGAAGCTATAAATATACTGAAATTACAAAGCGAAGAGAAAGGTGGGTAACTGGGTATGGAGAGGCAGATAGTTTTATTATGTATGAGTTGCTATAAATAGATTTTCCGAATATATTTACATTGAAAATTAAAAAAAATATAGTAACAAATACTCAATTAATAATTCACTGTCAGACATATAATTTTGCCTTGTACGTTAAATATGTAATTACTTAACTAATTGCTAGATTAATTTATTCTATTGGCTATCGCACACAGTGTAAAACATTTTCAAAAACAAAAAGAACCTGGATTTCTGTAACATTATTAGTAAATGTAAAATACTACTATACTAGTAATAGTTTGAATTTATTTTTTTCTGTGTAAATTAAATTTAGTCTCTAAGCACACGTTACACCAGAGATATTTTGAATCCTCATTGGATCGTGTGCCTAATTAAATTAATTAACCCTAGTCTAAAGCTAAAAAATAATGCCAGATTTTAATAGTGTGCATTAAAAGAGCATCTAGATCTCAAGTCCTTTATTGGCTCCACTAGCAATAATTCAACTTCAACCCCCTAAAGGAAATTAAAGAAATATCATTGAATTCGAATTGTTAGATTTGTTAGCTATGACCAAAACAGTGACTCTCTTGGCAGAACTTTTATAGTATTAATTGTTCAAATGCGTACAGAGCTACAAACGAGTTATGTTGATTGGGACTTTACTCTATGCATTTAGGCTTGCAATTTTGTTAGATGAAATACATTTAATCCTTAGCTTAAAAATGTATATACAGGTAACACCATTGGCATTATTAGTTATCAGTTCTTAAAGAACACAAGAAAAAGGTGGTCTTTGTAGATTATGAAGTATGAATTTATATGTATCGCTTGGCAGATTTAATTTTGTTATTAATTACAAATTTTATGTTAGTTATATAATTCTTTATAACAAGAAATCAGTAAAAACAAATTACAAAATGTCGGTAAATGAAATACAAGAACTATTTATAGGGTTATTTTCTTTTATTCAAGTTGTAAATGAGCACAAACAATCTATTTTCTTGTTTCGTTCTTCAGAAAGTGTGAAATTTATATGAAATAGTTTTTTCTCTTTCTTTCTGTTTCCATCTGTTTTCTTTTTTACTTGTTCAGTTTGCATTTTGCACTCTGTTACGAAAAAACTAATTAAGTATTTATTTTACTAAATTATCCTTACCAGTGGTACTAATATTCCAATTAGTTTGAAAAATAATTATTTGATGATAAGGGTAAAATTACAAAGGAAAATTAATTCTGTCGCAATTTGCAAAAATGAACATGTATAAGAAAAAACTCTATTTTCAGTATGTTGGACAAGTAAAAGAAAACATAGGGAATACTTCGCAATTTGCAAAAATGAACACGTATAAAAAGAAACTCTATTTTCAGTATGTTGGACAAGTAAAAGAAAACGTAGGGGTATTTTGCCCTTGAGGTATGACCTAGCTTTCAATAAATCACACAAGATTAAGGTTCACTTTTCAACAGAGTAGAAAACACATGATGAATTCTCTTCATTTGTTTAAGTTTACTATTGGAAGTTGGTAAGGTATCAGATATATTAGTCGAGGGGCATACAACTGATCCAAAGACTTCCATTATTAACACAAGAAAGTAGTTCTGCTTCCTATTGTGTTTTGCCCCAAAGGTTAATAAGCGAACAAACAAGCAAACAAGTCCCAAATTCAGAGCTCTTTCCAGCTTTCAATGGGATTCACAGTAATAGTAGTATGCTTTCCTCACCAAATTATCCCTTACTTTAAGTGCATAGATCTCAGTCAAAGTTCCGAATTTGCAATGCCAACAAAGAGTACTAACTTGTCTCTCCTCCTCCTCTGCTTTTAAGGTAAGCTATTTGTCCGTGAACCCTTTCTCCTTTTTTTCCTTTTCTTGGTCCAAGATAGAGTACGTGGGGTGTCTTCATACTCTCTCCTCCTTCCAAGGCAAAAAGAAACCCCAAAATACACTTCCAAGGACAAGGAGTATAAAATACCTCATCTGCACGTGTTTCCAAATTTTGGCCATTTGGACAAATTTTGTGATAACTACAAGAATGACAATGTGAACAGTGTACTTGACTAATTTGAAGGGAGCTTGGACCAATGATGATAATATAGGTCACATGGATCAAGCCGTAAAAGCAGTCATTGATGCAAATGTTTGTTTTAGGGTAGGTTGTTTATATTACACCCCTTGGCGTGCGGTCCTTCCCCAGACCTTGCGAATGCGAATGCGAATGCTTCTTGAGTAATTTCTTGACCTGACCAATTTGTACAAGCTCAACTATTTCACCAATACAATCACATACGTATTGGAGAAATGTGTTCATCAAAACTTAGCAAATGGGAAAAAATCATCTAATACTTTTTGCCTCCCCAATCCTAAAACATCACAGTTCCCTCACGGTTCGGATTTTCTTGACCAATTTGTGTGCAACTCGATTAGGACAACTCTGCTCATCAAGGCTTAGGCCGATGGAGAATAATAACCCAATATCTTCGCAAACTAGAACGTTATTGTTTTCATTATGATTTTCTTCATTAACCATTAGAAGACACCCTAGGGTGCTTACTTGAGTAGCTCTTTAGGACAGTTCACCAACCCCTCTTCTTAACCAATTGAGTCTGCATGCTTAAGCCAGGGGACCAAGAGCTACAATACCTATTACAGGGAAAAGCTTTCATAGGGTTTAGTTTCAGTTTTGGGATCTGTTCTGTTTTCTCATCATCTTTTGGATGTTTTCCCTTAGTTCCATATACATTATGAGAACCATGACAGCGACTCAATGGAAGTGCTATTTTTCTTGTTTAGTGCCATTATTACTAGGACTTTAAAGGAACTTGAAAGTTCCAGTTCAGCTGAAGCCCTCTTTCTACTTTTTCTTTCTCTTTCCATTCTCACACAAACAAGCTAGAAAGAAGAGAGGTATACTGACGGAATTTCCAATCAGCAACAAATCAACTCTTTACAACAACATACCATTGTAATCCCACCACCCACAAGTGGGGTCGGAGGAAGGTAGAGTGTACGTAGGTAGACCTTACCCCTACCTCAAGAGGTAGAGAGGTTTCCGATATACCCTCGGCTCAAGTAAAATCATACCAAAGAGACATAAGCTCTTTACAACAAATAAGATATAATGTAAACTGAAGTACCACTATCCTCAAAGAACAACAACATACCCAGTGCAGTCCCACAACGTGGGGAGTTGTGGGGTCTGGGGAGGGTAGAGTGTACACAGACCTTACCTCTACCTTGGTGCGGCTGTATCCTCAAAGAACAATTTTCAACATTGAAGACTGCTCATTACATCTCCAGAAGAAAAATTATATCAAAATTCTAAACAGATGAGATAGCAGAACACCAACAAATCTTGAAAGTTTACAAAGGGGAAAGGGTGAATCATAACTTGAAACAGTACAATATTAACATTAAGCAGAGTTGATAATACATAAGAAGTAGGAGTAAAAGCTAAGACTGCAATTGGCCATTCAGAAAACAATTGACAAGGAAAAATTGAATCCATTGTGAATGCTGATTTCATATTGGAAATGTTGCTTTTTCACAAATGACGATCTCCGCAATGAAAAAAAAGACTCCCGAGTGAAAACATTTCGATCGAGCAAAGAAGTAAAAGTCATTAAGGACTTCCTAAAAATAATTGGGGAAAATTTGGGAATTGGGATAACCTCGGAGAATCCCGAAAGAAATGTGTACAATTACAATTTCAACCACCAGTTTTGCCGGACATTCTTCCCCATTCTGCAACCCCCGTCATTTTCCATAGCAAATATGATCTATAGCATTCGATTATAGAAACGAGTCGATCAAATCACCAGTCTAAATGACTACAAAGATTTGAAGAATCAATTTGAAACCACGGTGTGCCATATGTTATTGGAAAACCTCAGCGGAAAAGATCAAATGGAAGGCACCGAACCATAGTCTGATATAAGCATTTTATCTATAATCCACATTATGAAGCCTTTTTCATAAGAGCTAAAGCTCTTTAATATATACAAGTAGGTACCTCCTTGCTCAATTACGCAGATTCCGCGAGCTGTTGAGCACCTTTCCCTTGCAGGTATTAGTTGAACCGTATGAACAAACACCATGTTGCCTTCATTGCATTGTCTTGGTAAGCTTACACTTGGAAATGAAAATGGTCTCTGAGTAATTTAGACTGCATAGTTTCAAGAGCTCAGCGGACCGTTGCTTCAGCACTGGGTTGCATCCACTTTGAATAACAAGTAACAATTTGGCTGCTAGACCTGCCTCAACAGCCACAGATGAGCATTTTTCCGGGGCAAGTTTGCACACTGCCCATAGAATCGACAAGGCAAATTGAGTACAGCTCTCTGATACCTTCATGAGCAATTTGACCATATTCGGAATGGTGCTACGGCAATCCATCAGTGCCAATGCACCCTCTGGAAGGGTAGACAAAGCTTCAAGGATAACCAAGGCTAATTCTACGCATTCGTGATTCAAGTTGGGCAATACTTCCACCAGTTGGGGGATCGCCCCAATACCAACAATCGAGTTCCTAAATGATTCGTGCGATGAAATCAACTTAAGCAATCTCAGACCAGATAACACCCCGTTCGGGTGTCTCTTATCTTTGATTAGTCTAAGTAATCCTACCAAAAGACTCAAGCTTGACAAAACTTCCCACTCTGAATCCTTCCCTTCCATCAACATTTCGAGCAATTTCGTACAATTTATCTTGGTATCAATGGATCCCTCATTCAAGGTATCCACCACAAGGGAAATCTTATTGGGTTGCAACAAATTAGCCTTCCCATCTGAATTCAGATCCAAGTGTACTAAAATCCCAATTGCCTCAGAAGCAACAACATGTTTAGTGAAAGGACCTAACAGTGAAGTAATTAAACTAACACCACTGTTTTCCATCACTGTTTTCTTAGCTGAGTCATGTACAGTAACAACTTGTCTAAGCTCCTTCAAAGCTTGAACTCTAGCCTCACCTTTAACCTTCTTTAAAGTCTCTAGAATCTCCAAAACCCTTCCTTGTACATCCTCAGACCTCTTTTTCATAGCCAAATACTTTTGAGAAAACCAACTGTAAATCAGCTGGTGAAGAGTACTGTTAGGTGTGATTGAATCATCCCACAGTTCTTGCATTGTGGTGGGACAAGTAAAGTGCCTTAAAGAGAACCATTTGAGAATATTGGACCTCTCATATGTTTGTCCAGTACAAAGGGTAACTGGATCTTGCATGGGTTCCAAAGAAATTGGACAAATGAACACTGAAGGAACTTCAATTGAATCAAGTTCCTCCATCATTTTTTTCAAACTCAACTTCTTCTCTGTAACACCACCACCATGAACCACCACCACCACCCCACCATCACCACCACCCAAAATCCCATCTTTAACAGCAGTTTCTAGATCCAACACCTGTCCACCACCCCCAACATCAAAAGAAGGCAAATACATAGGCATTTTTGGTGACCCTTTTCGTCAAAGAAAAGAAAACTTAAGCAAAGAGTATGTTAAATATATAAGAGGATGAATCGTGTGGATGAAAAAAGAGAAGAAAAGAAGAGTCTTTGCACTCTTTTGTCTTGTCTCTTTTTTGCTCATTGACAATTACAACAAAGATTTGACAGTAAGGGGGGACATGGACATCTTTTCTTTCATCTCAACTCTTTTTCTCTGGTCAAAAGAACCATAGTGCTCATTTTCACCATCATTATCATCATCATCAAACACTATACTTACAAGGATCTTTTTTTAAGCTATAATACACTTTTCTCACTTCCCTTCAAGCTCCTAAAAGATTGAAATCATTTCAATCCACACATATCAACAAATAAAGAAGCAATCAAAATCCAAGGAAGAAAAAAAAAACCCACAAAATAAACAAGAATTCTCAAAGATTTGAACTTTGAAAGACACACAAGTTATAGATCAGGGAATTAAAGAGAGAAAGAAATTGTAAAGAGAGAAACCAAACTTTAGTCAGAAGTGAGAGAGAATAAAAGGGGAAAAGGGAAAGAACAGCTACCTCTTTGAGTGTGAGCCCCCTACCCCTGCGTAACCCGATGGATATGGGGGCAAGTTATACCTGCAAACCCTACAAAAATAGTTTTTCTTTTTATTTTTTAAGCATATATTTTAGTTTCCCTATAATTTACTCTCACTTCATCTTAATTTATTTCTTAAATTCTTAAGCTTTTCAGCATATTTCATGCTATTAGTGTCCCGCATAATTTGAGTGTATTTTAACTAATTTCATAATATACTTATCACCTTTCATCATTAATGGATATTTGATAACTCTGTCCATCAAAACTAGAAGAAATGTAAAAAAGTCACCTAGCAATTTTGTTTGTCATAATTTAAATTTGAGATCTCATAGTACTTAATCGACTTTATTGATCATTAGATGACGCTCTTGTAGAGTGACATATTTTATATGAAAAGAATTTCTCAGTGAAATTTTAAAAAAAAGAGTGCTAATGACTTTAATACTAACTTTCAACAATTCAATGTGATTTATTGTCTTGCATTCAATATTTCTCTACTATTTCTGATATACTAACTATAAATTCTTTTTCATTTCCAATCAACACTTTTATAAGACGTTTATTTAGAAAAGCAAAAAATGAAGTTACCGGCTATAGGAGGTAATTTGGTCAGAGAAGCTCGTGGACCACACGTGTATTGTGGTCCAAAGTTCGATGCCACCGAGATATCCGGTTTTTTTTTTTTTTGTTTCGTTAAAGGGTAAATGGAATACTTACTGCTACTCCTTCCGGATCTCAAAGATGTCCAATTAGTCATTTTGACATCCCTAAACAAAAAATTAATTTTTAAACAAAAATTTAATTAAAATATTTTTATTTAAATAAGTCTTGAAATTTGATCATCTAATACTTAATAACAATAAATTAAAAAAAGTAATTTTTTAAATTTAATAAATAAAAACTTTTGATTGAAAAAATAAAAATTAAGTGGACAATTTTTTAACGGGAGGGAGTACTATACAAGTTAGAGTAAAAAAAGGTGTTATTGCCTTTTTCGAGAGTAGGAAGAACTTTAGGTTAGAGAGTCACGGATGATGAATATTGGTTAATTATAAAAAAGACGCAACGACGAGTCAGTTGGTCAAACTGTAACGTGCGGCGTATTCTTGGGGATATAAACTATTGACTCTTCTCTAATTTTCATACGTTATCAGCTATTTTGAATTATATATATCGTTGATGCAAAAAAAAAAAATTACATTATCCTAACATTCAAAGTGGTGTTATATTATATGTAAGAAAAAGTTGAAAGGTAAAATTTAAAAATTTATTATAAGATAAATTATTTCTTATAACAAATAAAATTTAACCTGATAATATATAAATTTCTTACTCCCACAAACTTAAACTCTTTATATTTATGTCTCTTTTTAGTCTTAAAGTGAAAAAAAAAGGAAATGTACCTAGATCCTCCAATATCGACTTAAAAGATGAAAGTAGGGATGGCAACGGATCGGATTTGGACCGGATCCTACTAGATCCAGATCCAGATCCGTTTTTCATACCTGAATCCAGATCCGTCGGGTCCATAAAAATCAGATCCAAATCCGGATCCATCGGATCTGGATCTACATGTAAAAAAATTTGCCTTGCTAAGAATTTTTTTTTGAACTGACAAACGATTTTTACTTAGCTAACAGTTTACTGTGTTTCAATTTTGAAATGTTCATATGAGATATTTGTTCGTTGTCTCGTTTTGATTCTGAGCTATTAATTGAAAATGTTGGACAATGACAATAGTTGTGGAAAATGCTGACTAATATTTCCACAATGCAGAACTTGCATGTGCTTGGAATCTTCACAAATGAAGTGAATATAATTTTAACTACTTGTCTATGGAGATGTTAGTTATTCACTGATATAACATTGATTTTATTATCGAAGTTACCTCTTTATTTTTTGGTTTTTGAGTTAACACGAGGATAAATTAAACTTGTTTTGAGAATTAAACTTGCAATGATGTGCTTAGCAATTTTAAGAAAATTATATAAAATTACATTCTAGGTTATGAATATATTTAATAAAAAATGGATCCACGGGTCGGATCTGGATCGGATACGGATCTCAAATACAAGATCCAGATCCAGATCCGACCCGTCAGAAATGGATTCGGGTCCGATCCGGATCCGTCGGGTCCAAATTTTGAAAATCCATATCCTATAAAATAGTCTGGATTCACCGGATCCGGACCGGGTCCGAGATCCACTGCCATCTCTAGATGAAAGCATTGAGATGTAAAAATTCTTATAAAGAGTTTATAAAGTAACGTTTATATTCTAAAGAGATAAGCGAGTTTACCATACTTTTGTTAAAGATATAAAGTAAAAGCATCAAACATGTCATTCGTGTGGATAAAAATAATATTTTTTTCTTTTAATTTTGGAGGTAACTATATTTTAACAAGAACTATTGATATATGGAAAAATAATATATTCTTTTAAGTGACTTATCAAGTTCGTAGCTCGTACTCAACTTTCCTTAGCTTTAGGGAGTTCCATACAATTATCATCGGATGTACATACACAATTGTTTCGTTAGACTATTACGGTCTGATTTTATAACTAGTACGACTTCATCTTTTTTTAGTTACATTCAAATCTACTTTTCAAAATCCTACGTTGTGGATTTTACTGAATATGTTGTTGTTGTTGTTTAATATTAGTTCATTAGCTCGTAACAAATGACACATAAATTGTTATATTAAGAAATACTTAATTAATTCTACATATTTGAGACCTCAAAATAAGATCAATTAGCTATTAACTAGTAGTATACCACTTAATTAACAATGAGTGGGAAAGACAACAAAAGTAAAATTTTAGTGCGCACAATGCAGCATGAAGTGTAATATTTTTTTTTAATCTGTGGACTATCCTATGGAAACATGAAACACTATTATTAACTAATTAAGAAATGTAAACTTTTCCTTTGAGCTATTTATTGCAACGGTTAAACTGAAGATATTGGCCTAGAAAAAGAACAATCTGATGTATTAAACTTTCGCTAATTGTAAAATCTAAAAAAGAATTGAATCACAAGATTCTATTGTATACGGTCTTACACTGAAAATAAAATATTAGCCTATTTATCTATTGCAAAGCAAATAATATCCCCCATAATATATTACACAAATCATTTCACTAAAATAAAACCCATAGTTTGAAAAATATCTACAACAAAGAATAAAGTACAAATATAGAGGGGAAGTTGGAATTGGGACCTTTGCCTTTTTAAAAAGTGGCAGCTAAGCAAATTGACCGGTCAATAACTTGGACAGAGTGTGCTGTATGTGTGTATATGTTTTTGTGTACTCTATGCCTTTTAAAAATTTCTTTATATTATCCCCTAATTCTTATTTTAAAAAAAACAAATCTAACTCTCTTTTCTTAGTTTTTATGTTGATTTATTTAAATATTTTTGGCAGTCTTGGAGTTTGACTGGATCGCTTTTAAGTTGGGTACGTCCCCTCATGCAAATTGCTTTGCTGCACCCAGGGATGGAACATTGACATGTGTCAATTAAGAAATGTGCGTTCATCCTTCTTCTTTTTTATCCAGCTTCCTGGTTTACTATTATTTTTGGAGATAATAATCGCCCCCAAGACATTATTATCGATAAATCGCGAGATGTGTCTGAATGATCAGAGTTTAAGAACAGAGCAACTGATATCACCTAAAAAAGCCTACCCAAGAAGAGAGTAAATTACTCATACCAGAACTCATGCTATAAGCATCCAGCTAGATTTTAAGTTCCCCTCATTTATCATTCAGCTATGCCTGAGGAACGCGTTCGTACCTTTTTGTTTTTTGCTTAAACCACTGCTTGTTCCTCTATTAATTACTTCAATTAACTTTTAGGTATTATTCTAATTTCCCCCCTTAACTTTTATGGTTGCACACTACGATACCTCTAAATTTTCTATCTATTCAAAAACTCAAATTATCGAAAATTGTTTTGAAACACTGCTAGTATACTTTTCACGGCGATTTAGTGAATGATGATGACAAAAATTATATGCAATTTTGAAAAGGAAAAGATGCATCCTCAAAAGGCTAAAGCTATCAACAGATAAAGTAATGAACTATATAACTTTTGATTACTCTATCAGCCAAAAAAGTTTCAATTGGGACAAAATATGACATGAATGGATTTTACTTTATGATTAACCTATTGGTTAGGTTCTTCCATGATATTGGCTGGTACAACAGATAATTCAAACTACTACATAAAGCAATTATCATTTTTTATATCGAATTATATGTAATGAAACTCTACTTTTTCTATATATTTTCTTTCTGGTTGATTTCTTAAAAAATATCTATATTCCTTTCTAGAATTCATCTAAATTGTAACAAGAAGTGGATCATTAGCGGTTGAATTTGCAAGAAAATTTGCCTTAGATAATTAAATTTCTTATCGAAATGAGAGAGAAAAGTTAGCGGTCATGTAAAGTTAAATTTCAGAATTTAACTATTAGTAATATATTTTTGGGGTTAAAACTCAATGTGACAAAATCGTGAAGCTCAAAGTCTTTAGATTGTCCGAAAAGGTCTCGTCAGAGCTAAGTTATTCCCATGGTGGAAAAAACATCAGTAAGGATGTTGAATTTTTAAGAAGGATTGAGTGTAACATGCTACAGGTTATTGACGGTTGAATTTGAAGAAGAGTCGGGCCAAATCACCGGTTAACAAAATGATCATTAAATGAACGAAGGTAATTAAGGAAATTGAAGCTCTAACTTTTTTATGCACAAAACTCAAATTATTCAATATTAGACCGTCTAAAGCCCTAGTAAATTCCACCCTCTTATCCATTCAAAAACATACTCGTGATTTAAAACTTCGCTACTCCTTTTCCTCTCCTTGAATGCGGGAACCTTTTTTAGTCAATTATCCATATTCAAATCTTTGCTTTCCTTTTCTTCCTCCTCTTTTGTAAGTTGTCTCAATTTTCTATACTTTAACGTAAGAGTGGCAAATGGGCGAGTTGGACTGAATTTGAGTGGGTCAAAATGTGTTGAATTAATAAATAGTTGATTATTGCTCCAAAAGGTGGAATCTCCCACCCTAGGAGCCCCCATACCCCGGTCCGACAGGTCTGTGAAGGAGGAATAAATAGTTGGTTATTGATCCACCTAAATATTGTATAGCCTACAATGTGTTGGGTTGAAATGGGCTAAAAAACGGAACAAAATTCAACCCGATCAATTTTTACTAAGCTTTAATTGTCTTATTTGTTCTTTTATAAGTTTTTAGTACCTAATAATTTATTATTTTTCTTTATTATGGCTATGTATTACATATCAACTAAAAAAATAATTTTTTTAAACATATTTTGATAAATTTCTCATGGATCAATTTGGACTAAATATCAATCCAAATTTTAATGGGTTGGACTGAATTTGGTTGAACTAACAAATGGGTGGGTCAATAACCCGCCCAAGTACTTAATGGCACAAGTATATTATATTTAACACTATAAAAAATAGTGAACTGTCTAGGTAGAAAGCTTTTTTTGTTTTAAAGTATTTAGTTCTGTTTGTTGCATCATTCAACAACTTATTTTTGGAAAAAAATAATTAAGTGGGGAACTGGGAAGCTAAGATTTGACTAATATTCTTTTGTTGCACACAGATCACGGATAAACTCTCTCTCCTTATTTTAATATATTTGGTTGCATTCATTAATTAGTGATCCCTAATAGCTCAGTCACCTAAGAGCTACTCCATTTAAAACTCATATTCTCTGCCCCAACTAATTGCAATAAAAATTTAAATACTTCATTTTCTACTTCTTCTTCTTTTTTAGATTAAATGATCGTTTTATTGGTTGTTTTGCTTTCTTTGATAGTATTATTATTCTTCATATACAAACGAGTGTGACCCATATAATTTTCATATATGTCTAATTGTTATATAGATTGACTGAATACATAAACTTTCCTTCTACGTATGTAACTTTCGATTTTGTTTAGTGATACTAATATGTTGGAGTACTTGAACTTTTCTTTTTCTCCTTCACGCCACACTTTTTTCATATACAAGTACAAGTTTGTTTTTGTAAAAAATAACTCTTATTTATAGGTGTAGAGTCTTCCGAAGGCATAAATAAAAATTAGTGAGTTAGTTGTTAATTAAACAAAAATCATGGCTTCTAAGCTCACCATAGCAACCACTAACATGAGATACAATGTAACTTTTTAAATATTAAAATGCCTAAACAACAAGAGCATAGTAATAGTACATCCTCAAGGAATATACTTCAATTAGATACCAAAGATTAAGGATTTTATAATACTGAACGTTCAGTACAATTTAAAGGGGATTGGACTCTACCATACACCACTTTAGTATTTTTCTAATCTGGAGCATCTCGATACAATCAAAGACGTTCGCCCCTCTTCTACCTTTTTTTCTCCATTTCTATTCATCTGCCTACTTTCACTTTTTGTTGAAACAAAATACTTAATTAGCTTTTAATTTGGATTATGGTTTAAAATTACATTTACATTGGCGCTCTATTAGGTATTAAGGTTGTTGGAAACAATTGTTGGAATCAAAGCAGTACTATTATAAGTGTTCGAAAGAATAAACTAACAACCAAGATTATAATTGCCGCAAGCTTGTTAAGTCTTGAATCTTAATAACCTGAAATCAAGAAACGCTAAATCTGGATTGTTACAACTGTGGCTGAGTTGAGAGATGACTCTCTTTCTTTAAGACAAGATTGCCCCGTATATATGCTTTTACGTTAGCGGGCAATAGTCTCCCAAGATAAAACAACAATTAATCAACACTACAAAGCAAATATGTTGATTGTGACGAAGAAAACAAACATGAAACGACTTGCTGAAAAATGGAAAATTTAGAGGAAAAGGAAGAGTATCTGTTGATCTCTTATCTTTCTACTCCACTGCCCTCAAATGAGAGTAAGGTCTCAATATATAGTGTTTAGGAGGATGACCTCTCAACTAGCCAACTAATGACTTTTAATAGCCATGTAATGGCACTTAGTGAGACCCGAGACTGGACCGGCGGCGCGCGTGTAGGCTTAGCCTCGAACCCAAACACACCTAGGTCCTCCCTTCTTCAAACACATGGGTTACCCCTTGGGGTCCCAAACCCTTATCCATTTTTTAAGCTTATAAAAAGAATAATTCTTCTTTTTCCCACCTATGTGGTAAATTTGTCCCACGTCATATTTCCATGCCTCAAACACCTTACTTCGTGGACCAATATCTCTTTCATTTCTTAACGAAAATTGACGATCTTTGGCCCTACGGTCATCTACTCACTTAGTAGATTATGCACGTGTGAAGAGACAAAGCCTCCAACATGCGAAACACTAGTGTTTAAGTCATTAAATATGGATGGACGCAACCCCACCAAAGGCAAATTTCCAACAAAAGCAAGGGTAAGACCTTATCTCCTAATGACATGCATAATATTAGTCAAAAGTCTAAGCAAAAGTAAGGTTATTTAATTTTGTAAACAGAAATAAATTTGGACTTCTTTTTACTTATTACTTATAATTGAGAAGAAGAAATTCAACATGTATTATTTCTCATGGGAATCATCGGGTCTCTCTGCCATGGCTCCAGGAGGGTTCATCAGAACCTCCTTTTGTTGAAAAAATATACTGCATATATAAGGTGAAATTTACTTACTTTTCTTTATGTAGTTATCGAATCTCCTTATTTTTTTGTATGTATATTTCTTTATATTTTAATTTTTCTTAGTGAAAATTCTGATGTCACCACTATATATCGTATGGACTCCTCGTTATTTTCACCTAATTAAAAGATATGTTCATTTTCTTAGTTAGTAGTTATATTTCAATAGAGATGGCAGACAGGTGAAGGCTTCTCTTATCGCTGTGTTAGCCCGTTCTGCTCTACTCCTTTTGTCATTTACATCTTGTCTCCTCATGTTCCGTTCGGCTAGAAACAGTTTATATTGACCAATTTATTTGAGAAGTATTTTTATAATACTTGATAAATAAATTGTTGTATTTGAACATTTTTTATATAAATTGAAAGAAATAATCTTTTGATTATTTTCATTAATGAAAGAGTATATATACAATTTACAATTTTCATAATATAGAAAATCATATTCATATTCTACTCTCAAAACCCTATTCTAATTGTACAAGAATCCTACAATTATAGTAAGTGTACAATGCTAATTATATACAAATAATACAAAATAATTTGTTACCAAAATAGGGATATACACGGTGTGTATACCGTGTATATCACGATTTTCCACTTGTGATGGGTTTCCGTGATATACACGGTATACACAAGGTATTGTATATCGTGTATATCCTTATATATTTTCACACCCCCGTAGTCATAGCGGGTGGTCTTCGTACGCTGAAACCGTCCCTAAAATCTTCAAATAGGACCGAGCGAAGACCCTTAGTGAAGATGTCTGCAATTTGATACTTGGAAGGAACATGTAGGACGTGTACTTATCCACGAGCTACCTTTTCGCGAACAAAATGGATATCCATCTCAATATATTTAGTGCGCTGGTGTTGAACCGGATTCGCAGAAAGATAAACGGCACTAATATTATCACAATATACCGAGGTAGCGTTTTGAATGGGAAAGTGAAGCTCCAAAAGAAGATTACGTAACCAACATGATTCAAAAACCACATTGACTCCCCCTCGATACTCATCCTTGGCACTGGAGCGTGATAAGGTAGCTTGTCGTTTGGCAGACCACGAGATCAAGTTATCACCAAGAAACATGCAATAACCTGACGTGGAGCGTCTGATATCTGGACAGCCACCCCAATCAGCATCGGTATACGAGACACGTGTAGAGGCCGATGATGGATATAGATGCAAGTCATAGTTAAGTGTCCCCTGAATGTATCTGATAATGCGTTTGAGCGCATTCATGTGCTCCACTCTAGGATCATGCATAAACAAACATACATGTTGTACGACATACGTAATATCGATCTCGTGAAAGTAAGATAATGTAGAGCTCCAGCAAGATTGCGATAGTGAGTGGGATCCTCGTAAGGTGAGCCAGTCGCAGCACCCAGCTTAGGCTTAGTATCAACTAGAGTAGAAGTAGACTTACACGAGGACAAGCCAACCATTTCAATTATCTCAGTGGCATACTTCCTTTGTGATAAGAATAACTCATCTGCATGACGAGAAACAGCAATCCCCAAAAAGTAACTCAAGGCCCCAAGTCTTTCATAGCAAATTCAAAATTGAGCACTGAATATGCGGCCCAGTGACGGGAGGACTGGGTTGATTCGACGGTACTGGAGGTCCAGCGGGCAGTGGGCCCGGTGGCGAAGTTTGGGTGCGGGACAATTCCGATAAATGGTGGATAATATACGGGGAGACCTCGTCATTTAAGAAATTATACGAACTAGGCCCGGGACTACTCACTTTAGAAAACGGAAATTGGGTTTCATAAAAAATAACATGGCGACTAATTATGAGTTTATTAGACGATAAATCAAAACATTTGTAACCACGATGATTAGATGGATAACCCAAAAACACACAAGGAGTAGAACGGTCTTGAAGTTTGTTAATTGTAGTTGACGAAAATAGCAGATAACATAAACACCTAAAGACCCTAAGATGGGAATACGAAGGATTCTTATTATAGAGGACTTTAAGAGGAGACACATTTGTCAACCCTTTGGTAGGAATATGTTAACCCAAGCACATCTAGGTTCTCCCCCCTTTAAACACATGGGATACCCCTTGGGGTCCCAAACCCTTAGCCAATTTAGAGACTTATAAAGAGAACAATTCTTCTTTTTCCCACCGATGTGGTAGATTTGTCCCACATCATATTTCCATGCCTCAAACACGTTACTTCGTGGACCAATATCTCTTTCATTTCTCAACGAAATTTGATGATTCTTGGCCCTATGGTCATCTACTCACTTAGTAGATTATGCACGTGTGAAGAGACAAAGCCTCCAACATGCGGAACCCTAGTGTTTAATTCATTAAATATGGGTGGACGCACCTCCCTACCAAACACAAATTTCCAACAGTTTCAAATACTACTCTACATCGCGGCTTCCATTTTGGAACGTTTGACATTTTCAATAAGTAACCATCACTCTTTGTGAATTGTTTATATTACTAATAACAAATTCTATTATAATAGTTTTTTTTAATTATATTCAGCTGACTAAAACACGTGAAATTTTAATATTTTTATCTACATTTTAATTTTAGTTGATGTACTATGATATGTAGAGGTGGAACCACTATTTTCAGTTTAGGATTTTCGAATAATAATTTTACTTAATAGATTCTAAATAAATAATTTTATACAAATTAAATAAATTACTAAATACACTTATAAAGTTTAAGCCAATGCTACTACTACTTGTATAGGACCCTAGCTTAAAGGCTACGCCCCTAATGGTATGTCTTTTATTTTATTTTATTTTATTTTTGTACTTTGTCTTTTTTTCACGTTTTAAAGAAATAATTTTTTGATTATTTTTATTAATGAATGAATATATATACAATTTACAATTTTCATAATATAGAAAATCCTATTCTTATTCTACTCCCAAAACTCTATTTTATTTGTACAAGAATTCTACAATTATGGTAAGTCTACAATGCTAATTACATACAAAAATATATTACCAAACATAGAGATATACACGGCTGTGTATACCGTGTATATCACGGTCTCCCACTTGTCATGAGTTTCCGTGATATACACGTATACACAAGGCTCCAATGCCGTGTATATCGTGTATACTTTCACACCCCCACAGTCATAGCGGACGATCGTCGTACGCTTAGACTATCCCTAAAATATTCAAATAGAACCGAGGGAAGACCCTTAGTAAAGATGTATGCGATTTGGTACCTAGAAGGGACATGTAAGACGCGTACTTGTCCACGAGCTACATTTTCTCGAACGAAGTGGATATCCATCTCGATGTGTTTAGTGCGCTGATGTTGAACCGGATTACCAGAAAGATAGACTGCACTAATGTTATCACAATACACCAAGGTAGCTTTCTGAATGGGACAATGAAGTTCTAAGAGAAGATTACGTAACCAATATGATTCAGATACCACATTGGCTACCCCTCGATACTCGGCCTATGCACTGGAACGTGATAATGTAGACCGGCGTTTTGCAGATCATTAGACCAAGTTATCACCAAGAAACATACAATAACCAGACGTGGAGCGTCTGGTATCTGGACAACCACCCCAATCAGCATCTGTATACGAGACAAATGTAGAGGTCGTCGATGGATATAGATGCAAGTCATAGTCAAGTGTTCCCTGGATGTAGCGGATGATGCGTTTGAGCGCATTCATGTGCTCAACCATAGGATCATGCATAAACAAATACACTTGTTGTGCGACATATGTAATATCTGGTGTCGTGAAAGTAAGGTACCGAAGAGCTCCAGCAAGACTGCGATAGTGGGTGGGATCCTCGTAAGGTGAGCCAACCGCAACACCCAACTTGGGTTTAATATCAACTGGAGTGAAAATAGACTTACACGAGGATATACCAGTTCGCTCAATTATCTCAACAACATACTTCCTTTGGGATAAGAATAACCCACCCGCATGACGAGTGACATCAATTTCCAAGAAGTAACTCAAGGGTCTCAAATCTTTCATAGCAAACTCAGAAGTGAGTAGTGTCATGATAGACTTGCGTAAATCATCAGACGAAGATGTCAAGATAATATCATCCACATATAATAAAATATATGCCAATGAAGTACCACGACGATATATGAACAGAGAATTATCAGACCTGTTGTGAGAAAATCCAATAGTAGATACATAGTCTGCAAATCGCTTATACCAGGCCCGTAGGCCTGCTTAAGCCCATGTAAGGACTTCTTCAATAAACAGACATGATGAGGATATTTGGGGGCTCGAAAACCCAAAGGCTGATGCATGTAAACTGTCTCCTTAAGATCACCATGTAAGAAAGCATTCTTCACATCTAGCTGATGAATGTGTCATGCTTTCGAAAGAGCCAAACTGAGAACAGTGCGAATGGTAGCCGGTTTGACCGTCGGACTAAATGTCTCACCACAATCCTCGCAAAAGAACCATCAGAATCCTCTTTATGAGTAAAAATCGACATCGGCTGAATAATATTAACACTAGAAGGACGGGGTACCAATTCCCACGTCTTATTGTCAATAAGAACATTATATTCATCGTCCATAGCCAATTTCCAATTGTGGTCATTTAATGCAAACACTAGGTTACGGGGTAGTGGGGATTTAAGAACATTAGAATTTATATTAAAATATCTTTTTGGTTTACAAGTACCCCGTTGACTACGAGTGACAGGTCTGTGACTCGGGGAGAATTGAGTGGATTTTAGGAAAAATTCGGATGGGTGACGGACTGGCCAACAGGCAGTGGTCCTGCTGGCCCAACACTGGAAACTGGACATGGTAGGGAAGCAGAATCCGGGGCTAAAGCCCTCTCGGTAGTGGGCTAGACTATCGGCCCAATAGCTGGACCTAGGATGGGGAAGAGATGGACCGTGGGTATTTGTGGGCCAGCAGGCAGTGGGCCTGCTGGTGTTTCTGGATCACTGGATCGGCCCATTAAGTGGTGCATAATGTACGGTGAGACTTCATCTAAAAAATTATACGAAATAGGCACGAGACTACTCACTTTAGCAAACGGAAATTGGGTTTCATCAAAAATAACATGGCGACTAATTATGATTTTATTAGACGATAAATCAAAACATTTGTAACCACGATGATTAGATGGATAACCCAAAAACACACAAGCGGTAGAACGGGCTTGAAGTTTGTTAATTGTAGTTGACGGAAATAGTGGATAACATAAACACCCAAAGACCCTAAGATCAGAATACGAATACCATTCTCGGAACCCAATTATCTTTGAGTTTTTTTTTTAATGGAGTTATAATTTAAATCTGTTTTCTTTAGTTGTTTACACGTGTGATATTTGCATAAGGCTCTACCAGTAAAAAAATACTATAAATTAATGTGTCTCCAAAAGTTAGAGGAAAATAAATTTCATTGAATATTAGATTCTTTATTTTATGATTTTTGTGACGTAGGAATAAGTCGTATATAATGGAGTAAGGTGGTGATGATTCTTAATTTAAATTAAATATTCGAATTATCTAAGACGCCATACAGCCGCTCACTTGGATTATAATCAACAATATATTATTCAAACATTGAAGTTTATTTCAAGCAAAAGTTAGTCCTGTTTGAAATTGCTGTTTATTAGTTTTAATTTTCGAGGTCAATTTTTAGGCATGTTATTTAGACGTTTTTAGTCAAAATTATGAAATTAATATCACAAACGACCGAATCAAGTATTATTGCTAAATAATTGAGAGTTAGTTCAGTGTTATAATCTACCGTTTTGTATAGAAATCCAGATAAGGTAGGAATTTATTCTTAAAAGCAAAAAAATAGTATCTAATCTTTGAAATTTATAAAAGAACCTCCACACAAACAACGGTCGAATTACTATCTATTTTTTTTAGTTAATATATGCATTATAAATTACTCCATACACAATACAATAAGGTAGGGAAGTTTTATTTAAAATAAAAAAAATTGTATTTAATTACTTGAAATTCATAAATTTTCGAATTATTTTATGTTTTGTATTCTAATCCAATTAATTTAATGTAAAACTTATTCCTGTCTTTAAGCTACAGCAGTTCTTTACCTGGGTCCCATCAATTAAAACCTATGGCCCGATTGGTGGGCGACTGGGCGCCCTTCGATATTTGAATTAGAGCGCGATTATATTTGAATTTACACCACGTAGAACCCATTCGGAATAAACATTTCCTACCAATTTTTTCATATTCAATGTTCGAATACAAGACATCTGATTAAGAGAGGGACCGTCTATTTCACTGCACCACCTCAGGTGATAAATTTGCATTTCACTGTCACGGACCTCGGTACTTGTCTTTAACAAATAAACAAGGAAATACTAGCACGTTTCTTTTTCTTCTTCCCAGTAATTATCTTAATGTAGCTTTCGATAAAGTTGCAAATATTATCTTATAGGAGTAATAGAGTAAATTGATTTTGTAGTCTTTAAGAATTTATTTTTGATTTATTATTTTTTACAAGATAACTTTATTATAATAACACAAGTTTGAAATTTAGGGTTGTATGAGCATCTAAAAAATATTTCTTTCCGTGGGATTTGACAGAGTATATGAAAAGTTTGTGCAAATTCAATAATTAAGATTTACGACTTGTATTTTGTATAAAATAAAGGGTAAAATAATAATAAATAAAAGAAAGGGTAAAAAGAAACAAAGTTGTAACTTTAGTTAGTAAATAATTTTCCTTACGTAATCTATGACACCAACCCGTTTAATTATCCGAGTGTGTTCCACAATTATTGAAGCTACTCAATGGAAACATCTGAAAATTGAGACCAATTTGAGCTCAAATTGATGGGAACGCTGAATCATCGTGTAGACTTAGTTGCACATAACAAGAACAATTCAATCCTTAAAAGTTGAAAAATAAATCAGCTGTCAACAATGTGTAGCCAAACTTTATACTAGACGCGTCAATTCTTATCCTTTATTAAATAAAAATACTTTTATTAATATATGCATTTTAATTACTTACGTGTATATATATTCTTATCCGGTGGGCTATTTAAAAAGTCCACACCAAAGACTCAATTTGTCACATTCATGCTTCCCTCAAATATAAGCAGCAAAAAGAAGATTATTCATCCATTCATTCTAAAAAATATCCAAATTTGTTAATTTTGTAGAATTTCTCTTCATAAACAAATTCATCTCAATTATTCCACCATTTTAATTTTCAAAACATAGCAAATATGAAGAGCAAAGGGGGTCAGCAAAACAGATTTATCCGAATTTTATCACTACCATGGAAGGCATTAATAAAAGCAAGAGATTGTTACGTAGGCACCATGACGAATTATGCTGTTGTAAATCCTCGGAGTTTGCCTAAGAGTTACAGTGTTACATCAACGAGGTCAGATAATAGCGAAGATTTTAGGGACCTTGTTAGAGCAGCATCCGCAAGGAGCATGGGGGAGAATTTTGAGCTGAATTTATTGATACAACAACAAATTCGGCAGCAATTGCAACAACAAATGCCGTCGAGGAGAGTGCCGAGAAGTGTTAGTGTTGGAATGGGGAGAATTGATGAAGACAAACCTTATGTTTTAGGTGATCAAAAAGATGTTTCGATGATGTTGATGAAGAATGATTTGAAGTATCCTAGGAGTAGAAGTCATGCTGTTTCAAAGACTAGCAATGTTCATCATGTCTTTTGAAGATCGATAGCATTTCGACATCATCCTAATTTCTTGCTAAGGCTTATTAGGGTGGATTGGCGGTGTGTGTGTAGGGGGGGGGGGGGGGGGGTGGTTGATCAGTTACTTCCTTGAGAATTTTTGAGGAAGATGAATTTTTCTTGTATTTGTTTACCAAGATAGGTATGAGAATGTAACTATATTGATCTTGTTTGATACTAGGAATGTTTAATTTCAACCTACGTTTTTTTATGATGTCACAAAAAAGGGGGAGATGTAGGTCTCTTTTGAGTTCTACATTTGGTGTGAAAGATGTAACTGATCTCTTTATGTGATTAATCTTCATTGTATGAGCTATATTTTGAAGAAATAAGATACATAGCAAGCTTCACGACGACTACCCCGTCGACGCGCTTTTCCGGCAAATTTCAACGCTGGGAGAATTCACGCCGACGTTGTGTTCTCCATTCTTCATGTTTTCTTGATTTTCCAGCCACCCTTTCGCTGGAAACACATGTTTTCTTGATTTTCCGGCCACCCTTTGCTGGAAATACAACATTCCCTACAACAGCTAACAATTTTCTTGATTTTCAGGCCATTGTTTTTGCTTCTTCATTTGTGCGACATCTTTGGTTGATTTGTACAGTTAGTGTGTAAGGGGTTTCTTGAAATTGGGTGTAAAGACTCAATCTCTAAGCTTAATCCAGCTAAAATGCAGTTAAAGATCACATTTTTCCACTTGGGTGTGCTTAAATTTGATCATGATTAAGAAAAGTATAAATAAGGTTAGTCTAAGGACAAGGATAGTGTATAAAAATAATATTATACACTATTTAATAAATGTATAATATGTGTATCATTAGTGTGTACACATTATACACTGATTATATATTAATTATACAGTATTGATACATATTCTATACAATAATGATACAATTTTCTATATACATATTGTAGGAATATATATTCTATACATCAAGGATATATTTTTTATACATACACAATAGTGATACATATACTAATATACAACGATACAATTTCTATACATATATGGGGGGGGGGGGGGGGGGGGAAGAGACATAGAGAATGTGTGTTAATGTGATGTAGGGGGTGGAAAAAGAGAGATTAGTATTTTGGTTTTTGGAGGTTTGAGTTGTACAAAAAGAGTATCATTGACAAACAATTACATTATCACATAAGGTTCAAATTTTCGAAATGTTTTGATTATTAACACTTTTACCACGCTTCTATTTAATATACAATAAACAATTATTAAAGAAATCAATAAATAGAGCTTACGCTTAATTTTGATATTTTTTATATCGTATTTAGCAAATTATAAAAATAATTATAAAAAATTGAACCATATTTTAGATACATATAACTTTTGTTTTCATTTGCAAAAGAGAAAAGTTATAAAAATATATTTTCTATTAATTTAAAATTTAGTAAATAAGTTAGTGACTTTAGCACGTTTCATATATTATTTATTTTTGTGATCTTATTATATGATTATTTTTTTATATTTTATTAATCTAAAATATTTATTTGATATTTTTGTATTTTATTTTTATCTTTACAAAAGGAAGAGAAGACAAAAATAAAGAAAGAAAAAAATGAAGAAAATAAACTAAACAAAAAAAGAAATTAAAATAAGAGGAAACAAAAAATAAATAAAAAAACAGAAACAAATAAGATATTGATGGAAAATAAGAGACAAAAAGTGTCAAAAACTTTATAAGGAGACTAGAAAATGAATTGAGATTAGTTTAGTACTATAAAATAAATTTTGAGAAAACTTAAGTCATCGAATGTCAATAATTTCACCTAATGACTAATTATGTCTCCAAAATTAAAGACTAGCCCATTTGAAAGGAAACTATGCCATTAAATGAAAAAGACATAAAAAGAGATTATTGACTAAACAATCATTCAAAAAAGGAGAATCGGCGACAAACTTCGCCTTTATTTTGGGTGGGCTTATTGACCCACGAGCTTCTGGACTTTGTGAATATCATGGGCTTTATTACACCTAGAATACCCGAATGAATTTGTCCAATGTAAACTGATAAATGATAATCATAAGAACGTGTTTAATAGATGATTTAGCAATCATGTTTGCTGTAAGAGAAGGGTACAAGGGACGAAATACTGTCAAAATAATACTCTCTCTGAAAAAAGATAATTCAAGTAACCAACTACAACATATTAAAATGTATCCTTATAGCATAGAAATTCTTTAAAATGTTTGTGCATAAGTTAAATATCTTTAGGAAAATTTGAGAAATCATTTTCTTTTTAATTTCAGCAAATCTTAGGATTTTCAGACCCGTATATGTCTACTTAACATACAACACGTTATCTTTAGAGGTGGATTCAGGAGTTAAATTTTATAAATTTAACTTTTAACATCTTTAGCATTGAATCTATTATATTTTTAAGTTATAATTCATATTAGTACTATTTATTGCAATTTATAATTTTTTACACATAAATTTATGCTCCATATTATTAGTACTTCAAATAAACTCGATACTGATACTCAACATCTACCTCTGGTTATGGCCTGAATGGATGTTTTCTCTTTGTCCTTTTTATGGAGTATCTTTTATACTAACACTATTAGACCGTTAAAGAATGTAAGGAGTTTGCGAAATTTCATTTTAATAATATCAGTGTACTTACCACTAGAGAATCGGAGGATGAAGTTTTGTCAAATTAGATTGTACATGATGCTAAGGTATATTTTGAAGTTTGAACTCTGTAGTTTGTTGATGCAACTATACAAAGTGTTTAGTTCTGGTTGAAAAAAAATATCTGAGGGTGACAAGTGAGGCAAGCTCTAGTGATTGAGCATCTCTCTTAGGTTGAAGGTTCGAGCCATGCTAAACTATTAGCGAATTTCTTCGAATATTCTCTGTATATTTTGTAATTATGAACTCGGCATTTCACAATTTCTGTTCTAAACAAGGTATGGTTTTCCGTTTTTCTTGTCCCTATACTTCTTCCCAAAACGGAAAGGCCGAACGAATTATATGTACAATCAATAACATGGTTCGCACCCTTCTGTTTCATGCCTGTCTACCACCGCCTTTTTGGGTCTATGCTGTCAAAATGGTAGAATCCCTTCTTAATATTTTACCAACTAGCACACTCCGAAACAAGACCCCTACCGAAATCTTATACCGTAGGCTACCATCATATGATCACCTATGTATTTTTGGATGCTTATGCTACCCCAACATAGCCTCCACTGCACCTCACAAACTTGCTCCTCGCACTCTGCCATGTGTCTTCA
This sequence comes from Anisodus tanguticus, assembly GCA_034509755.1. Taxonomy (NCBI): domain Eukaryota; kingdom Viridiplantae; phylum Streptophyta; class Magnoliopsida; order Solanales; family Solanaceae; genus Anisodus; species Anisodus tanguticus. Next base: position 6,939,345 of record CM067553.1, on the reverse strand, counting down.
TTGGTCTATCTCCTAATCATCGAGGCTACTTGTGCTATGACATTGCTACTCGCAAAATCATCATCTCCCGTCACGTCACCTTTGACGAGACAACCTTTCCTTTTTCCAATCTCCAGAAATTTCAGACCACCGATTACTTCTTTCTCGATGAACCAAGTTTGTCCCCGATCATCCAAAATCTATACCAACAGCAACCCACTGTTCCGACAGACCATCGTGTCCTGTCCCCGCCACTGTCCAGCACCTCACCAACACTTTCACTGCCTCATGCCGTGTCTCCTGCAACCACAGCATCACTGCTTCCAACAGCCGTAAACGTGCAGCCACCCAGTCCGCGCAGAAGACTCGCCGCCTATCGCCCCGAAACAAGTGACCATGCGGTCTCCAAATTCTGCAAAGACTCGCGCCTCCCAATCCCGACACAATGCCCCCTACAACCCCCGGGTCCGGACCCCCCCCACTCATCGCCCTCTCATCGCATGGACTCGTGCACAACACGGGATCTTCAAACCCAAGGTTCACTTCAACCTCTCCACACAAACCTTATCACCCATTCCAAAAAATCCAAAATTAGCAAAACTGGACCCTAATTGGAATGCGGCCATGTGCGAGGAGTTTAACGCTTTAACCAAGCAGAACACTTGGGATTTGGTACCTAGACCAGATGGTATGAATGTTATCCGGTGTAAGTGGCTATTTCGTCACAAGTTCAAAGACAGTGGTGACTTAGAGAGGTATAAGGCAAGACTGGTTGCCAATGGCACTAATCAGCAGGAGGGTATTGATTGTGGTGAGACATTCAGTCCGGTTGTTAAACCGGCCACTATTCAGACTGTTCTCAGTATTGCTATGGGGATGCATTGGCCGATTCATCAGCTTGATGTCAAGAATGCATTTTTTCATAGGGATTTGAAAGAGACTGTGTACATGCATCAACCTCCTGGCTTTGTTCATCCGGCAGCTCCACAGTTTGTGTGTCGTCTCAGGAAGTCATTGTATGGATTGAAACAGGCGCCCCACACTTGGTATGATCGGTTCGCCAGGTATCTTCTGCAGATTGGTTTTGTATGTAGCAGGTGTGATACCTCTCTCTTCACTTTTCACCGAGGTAGCAACACTGCATATTTGCTATTATATGTCGATGACATTGTTCTTACTGCCTCATCTGACGGGTTGAAGAATGAAATCATTGCTCTACTCAAAACTGAATTTGCTATGACTGACTTGGGCAAGCTAAGTTATTTTTTGGGTATATCGGTGACCAGATCTGCAGCCACTATGTTCCTGTGTCAGCGTAAGTATGCAGAAGAGATAGTGTACAGGACCAAGATGACAAATTGTAAAATTATGCCAACTCCGGTGGACTCAAAATCCAAGCTTAGTGCCAATGACGGTGCGCCAGTTTCTGATCCCACTCTATATCGGAGTCTAGCAGTTGCTCTTTAGTATCTTACATTCACTAGGCCTGATATTGCATATGCCGTTCAACAGGTGTGTCTGTTCATGCACGACCCCCCGAGAGTCCCATTTTGCCGCCTTCAAATGTATTATCAGATACGTTAAAGGCACACTAGACTTCGGAAGACATCTATACCTCTCTGCCCCAACCAAGCTACTTGCCTACACGGATGCAGATTGGGCAGGATGCCCTGACACACGTCGCTCCACCTCAGGGTACTGTGTATTTTTTGAGGATAATCTTATCTCATGGTCCGCCAAGCGGCATGCCACACTTTCCCGTTCGAGTGCTGAAGCTGAATATCGCGGTGTTGCTAACGTAGTTGCTGAGATCTGTTGGCTCCGAAATCTTCTTTTGGAACTCCAGTGTCCACTCCGCAAGGCGTCTATAGTCTATTGTGATAACATATCTGTCATATATATGTTTCATAATCCGATCCAGCCTTAGCGTTCAACCTCCTCCCGCTCCGTCTGAGGGGGAGTATTAGCGAATATTCTCCGAATATTCTCTATATATTTTGTAATTATGATAGATGTATATTTAAGGTAACTTAGGATTCTAATTATATTAGGAATCAACCTTTGTAAAGTAAGGTAAGATTCGTACCATATTAGGAATTAACCTTTGTACAGCTATATATACTGTGAATAATGAAAGGAATTCCTAAGAAAAATTATTCTATCTTTCATAAACAATAAGTGAAAATATTATAGATTCTCCGGAAGGAATGGAATGAGATAAAAAAAAGAATGGAGGCTTATATTATAACATAGATTCAATTGAAAAGATATTTACGGAGCATTTGCGTTGCTGCACCGACAAACAAGTACAGTAACAATTATATAAAAAAAACCAACTCTTTGCTATGCCCAAATTTTGGTGGAAAGGCATTAATTTGCCTCCTTTTGGGGTTTAGTGAAATCTTTTCCAATAGATATCAATACCAACGGTCTTGATTGCAAGTATAAAATTAAGTTTCATGTGGGGTGTATAAACTATAAAGACATACCATCCAATCCAGATATGAAAGACTCTATAAGAGGTGTTCCCAAGAGATGAATCTTCTATCCGGATCTGATTTTGACCCGTCTTCCAAGACATAGTGAAGATAAGATATAAAATTAAGCAACATTTATTTAACTTTTTCTAAATAGATAATGTCTATGTTATTAGTTTCGCCAATCTATATTTCATTTCTGTCGTCATATACTCATTTTTCTTTAGGAACATGTTTTCCTGATATTTGAATAATTATGGTAAATAGGAATTTATTCTTTTTTATCATTTAATGAGTATTTTTTAAAGTAGATATTGAATACTATGGTTAACATGTATGGTAACTGAGATTTATCTACAACAATAATAAGCTTGCAAAAAAAAAAGTTCATCTTAGAGAAATTTAACTTTACTAACTATAACAATAAAATTATAAAATTATTATGCTACATTAAATTAAAGTGGCTGAATTATATATATGTAAATTACTCAGAAGATAGAAATGATCCAAATATTATTATTTTTCGCTTGCAGAATACAAATGATAAAAAATAAAACAATCCACCATTGTAAAAAAATTGACTACCTATGTTTTATAAAACAAAATGGTAACAACAGTATATATTTAAATGAAATAAAGAAGAAGAAAACTATTAGGCGGCGAAAACTTATCCTGTTGTTTGCTGATTATTTTATGCTTAATGCACGTCTCTATCCAATAACCTCCAAATGTTTCGTAGAGTCAAAATTGTATGAATTTAAATTGATATTCTGTTTGTCCTTTTTTATTTTGGTTAAAAATCCTATTTGTTGCGTTTACTCAATACAATTCTGCCAAAATGTGTTTAACTTAGAGATTAACTATTATCCACTTACAGTGGACACCAAATTTACACGGTCAACAGTATTTTTCATATTCAGATCTCCTTCAATCAATTTCAAAATGAATTGCAGAAACGGTGTGTCTATTTTTTCAAGTGGAAGATTACTACATTTGATTTTTGGGAGATATTATTTAAGATCTTCAGCGATGAATCTTTCTTACGACGATGTTGCAGCAAAAGGTTTAGATTCATACTTGTGAGATTGCGTGAATTATCGGAAATCGAGAAGAAATTTGGGAGAGGAGCGGAAGCAATTTATTACTAGACTTATGATACCATGAAAGAAATAATCCCTATTGTTCTTGAGATGAAAAACGTCCAATATGCGACGTGAACAAAATTATTTAAAATTCACGCAATCTCACATCAAATACTCTCTTCCCAAATTTTCTTTCAAGAGAACCTACATTTGCCAGTACTACACTAAGAAAATATTGTATATAAAGCCTGATGCCAAATATGATTGAAGTTGAGGATGCCAATGCATATACCCTACTTAATGGATACAGCTTTCAGATTTGTTTACGTAAACCTTGTCATTTAATTTATGAGAGCTTTAAACTTGATTGGGAGACTAAGATGGTTTGCACTTTCTCATGCACTCATACTGCAGAGCACTTCGATTGTTTGTCCCTTACTTTATCATACCTAGCGTCAACAGCTTTATCATACTGCGTAACAAATATACTCATTGGTGTACTAGAGTTAAGATAATTCTTAAAAATTTTATTCATACTTTCACTTCTTTGAGTTGTTGACATTCCAACACAAAAGTAGTTCGCACATATGCTGAAATCCATTCCTCACAAAATGCGTATATCCTATGCAACCAACTATGTTCTTTCAAATTATACGTTTTCATTATATCAGCACAAGCATATTCAAATTCCTTAGGAGTGGTTGTACAATGTAAACACTTATTAACCTTACTTTGAAAATCATCAAATTCATAAAAAACATGACATAGATATTCAGAAATCTTCTTCTCAATATGCCACATACAAAAGTGGTGAGCATTATCTGGGAACACCTTTGCAAATATATTTGTTATTGCATCATCTTGATATGTGATTATTGTACGAGGGGCAACATGAAACATTGCCTCTTCCCATGTGTGAAGTAACCACCGAAAGGTTTTTTTTTCATCCCAAAGAAGAGCACAACCAAATAAAATGGATTGGTGATGGTTATTAACTTCGGTAAATGGGACAAAAGGCATTCTATATTTATTTGTCAAGTATGTAGGATTAAATAGAACAACATCTCCAAAATTCTTGTAAGCTACTTTTAGACCTAGCAATTAGTTAAATGACCCTATACATCCATTTGTATTGCATAAAAGAATCCTGGACTCTCAGATTGATGCTTTTGAAAGTACTTCAACATCAATTGTGCATCTCCTTTCTCAAGATCGTTTTTCCTGTTAGTGCTCAAATAATTATGAATATCTCGTCCAGTTAGATTGAGATTAAATGATTCTCTACTCCCCCAGCCTGGTTAATCAACATTGATGCAGTTTTACTAGGACGAACACCAGAATTATTTAAAAGATCAATAAGATTCTTCTGAGCCTTTGCATTTTTTCTTTTTGATAGCAAGAATTTTTTGCTATAGGGAGAGACAAGTTCATGATTATGGTTTGAGACAAGCTTAGCTACAACCCGCTTTTTTTCTTCTTTTTTCGACAAATATATCATCACTTTGCACCCTTCCCTAGTCTTATCTCGTTGCCTATTACTCTCAAGGCTTCTCTTTGAACGAAATTCTTCTTTTGAACAAATAAACTCTTGACCAATTTTTGATTTATCTTTTTTTGATCTAGTGATCCGATTTTTATGCACACTAAAGCCATTACGATGAGCATAATCAAGATAAAACTTAAATGCAATATCAAGTGATTGAAACTCCATACCGACGTAGGCCCTCTCGGTTCTTCATCACCTAACTGAGGAATAAAAGGTACAATTGCATTCATGTTGCTTTCTATTTCCTCCAAGGAAGCTTCAATATTTTGTGCATTTTGCTCTGCTAAACTGGAGATTTCAAGAGTGTCCTGCAATACAATTATTAGATGTTAGATTAAAAAGATAAATTTAGCTTAAAAAAAAATCGGGTAAAACAGATATCCGAGCGCAGAGTTATGACCATTTAAAGTTTCACCAATTTACAACTATTTTTTCTCCCTACATTTTATGTTAATGCTTCCGTGATATGTTAATCAAGTTAATGTCGCATTCGAATTCCATAAAAGCTTCATAGATTGATTTCAATGACTATGATTCAAGAGATAGTAGTAGCCTAAAATAAAAAATAAGAATAATTATATATTTAATTCGGTTTTTTCGGTTTGGTTCGTATCCAAAATTAAAAAATCGAACCGAATCACTAAATCCTGATTCGGTTCAATTTAAAAAAAAAACTTTTTTTTTTGTAAAACCGAGAAAAAACCGAACCAAATTTTGATTTATTTCTCCGAATTTTTTGCCCACACCTAATGAAAAAATAACGAGATTCTCAAGGACGAAAGAAAACAATCATATCATGATTCATTGCCTAGAAATTTCAAGAAACAAACTCAGATTTGTACAAATTAGTAATCAACTTGAACACGTACTCTCCCTCTTTTCTCATTTTTTTTTTCAAATTAGATTCTTAGGGAGTAATCCCTTTCTCCCGATTTAGGTAACTCTCTTCTTCTTTCTTAATCGGTCCTAAAAATAATGTCATCTTCTATATTTCACTGTAACGGATGGAGCAATACTCCTATTTACCTATTTTTATATGACGAACTTAGGTTTAAAAAACTCTCTGTTATAAGAAATATGGCAAAAAAAGAGCTATGTTATTTGTTTTTAGTTGTTGTTGTAGCAGAGCTTTGTTCACATCCAGCTGTAGGTGGTTCAGCAGTGAAGTTTCTTCCAGGATTTCAAGAACCGCTTCCTTTTCAACTAGAAACTGGGTGAGAAACTGGAATAATACTAAGGCCATTTTAGTTTCTTCAACATGTTATTATGTTTAGCTTTTGAAGTTACTAATTAGATTATAACTGTGTTTCCAGGTATGTTGGAGTAGGTGATAAGGAAGATGTTCAACTATTCTACTATTTTATTAAGTCGGAATCTAATCCAGAATCCGACCCTCTTATGCTTTGGATCACTGGAGGCCCTGGTTGCTCCGCTCTATCTGGTCTTATCTATGAGATTGGTATGTCATATGAGTTTAGGTTCTACACATGAACTGACTTTGTAAAAAATCTTTTACATCGGTAACCTAGTAAAAAATGCAAATAACCTGCAAATTGTAATTACATGACATGTTAAATTTCAGTGAGAGTGCAGAAAAATGTATTTAACCTTTGATTTACAACTCTTGTGCAAATACGAATAGAAACAAAAAAGGTAGGATCATATCATGTTAATAGGGATGGCAACGGATCGGATCTGGACCGGATCCTACTAGATCTAGATCCAGATCTGCTTTTTATACCTGAATCCAGATCCGGATCCAGATCCAGATCCATCGGGTCCATAAAAATCAGATCCAAATCCGGATCCACCGGGTCCACGGATCGGATCTGGATCCACATGTAAAAAATTTGCCTTGCTAAGAATGTAACCTTGCTAAGAATTTTTTTTTGAACTGACAAACGATTTTTACTTAGCTAACAGTTTACTATGTTTCAATTTTAAAATATTCATATGAGATATTTTGTTCGTTGTCCCGTTTTGATTGTGAGCTATTAATTGAAAATGTTGGACAATGACAATAGTTGTGAAAAATGGTGACTAGTATTTCCACAATGCAGAATTTGCATGTGCTTGGAATCTTCACAAATGAAGTGAATATAATTTTAACTACTTGTCTAGGGAGATGTTAGTCATTCACTAATATAACATTGATTTTATTATCGAAGTTACCTCTTTATTTTTTGGTTTTTGAGATAATGCGGGGATAAATTAAACTTGTTTTGAGAATTAAACTTTCAAGGATGTGCTTAGCAATTTTAAGAAAATACTTATAAAATTATATTCTAGGTTATGAATATATTTAATAAAAAACGGATCCACGAGTCGGATCTGGACCGGATACGGATCTCAAATACAAGATCCAGATCCGATCCGTCAGAAATGGATCCGGGTTTGATCCGGATCCGTCGGGACCAAATTTTGAAGATCCATATCCTATAAAACGGATCTGGATCTACCGGATCCGGACCGGATCCAGGATCCACTGCCATCTCTAATCATGTACCTCTGCAATGTTTAGCATCTTAAAATCAGAAAATGCAACAAAAAGGATGCTCTTGGAGTCATGCTTCAAGCTAATAAGGAAGAATATTTTGGGTCGGTTCATTGACAACTTAGACTAGAACACCACAAAAAAAGTAATACAGTAGTTGAAATGAATCATAAAGTTTCTAGCTTTTTACAAGCTATTTAAGTTACTTTCTAAACTGTTTAACTATGTATATGGAGGGCCAATAACTTTTAAGCCAGTGGAATACAATGGGAGTTTGTCTACAATGATATTGAATCCTTACTCATGGACAAAGGTGAGTATTTGGTTGTGAATTGTACTGTGTAACTTACATATATAAAGTTTGTGCACAAGTCAAAGATGTTAAAAATATCATGGAATTATTTAGGTGGCAAGCATTATTTTCTTAGACTTCCCCGTGGGCACTGGATTTTCCTACGCGAGAACTCCAGCAGCTCTACAATCATCTGATTTACAAGCAAGTGATCATGCATATCAGTTCCTTCGCAAGGTAATTAGATTCGTGATTACTTGTGATTTCTCGTCAGCATAGGAGGTCTAAGGTCCCTGATAGCATACTATGTACTTCTTAGTATACATTGGAAAACATTTCTATATCTATTGCAACTAATTTCAGATGTTGGATCAGTATCAAGTGAGTTTCACATTTTACTTAGATTCTCGTCTTTTAGGTGTCTGAACTTCAAAAGGAAAGAACTTTATTTACTACCCTGCTATATTATGAGTATTTAGTTGGTTGAGTAATCTTTTTCAGGATGTTTTTGCAGTGGTTCGATGATCACCCAGAATTTTTAAGGAATCCATTATATGTTGGCGGAGACTCGTACTCGGGGATGGTTGTTCCCATCATTACTCAAATCATAGCAATTAGTAAGACTGTATTTGCCCTCCAACAATTACAGTTACTTTCTTGGATCATTAGAAGGGAGCCTTGGAGTAACCGGTAAAGTTGATGCCATGTAACCAGGAGGTCACGGGTTCAAGCCGTGGAAATAGCCTCTTGTAGAAATGCAAGGTAAGGCTGCGTACAATAGACCCTTGTGGTCCGGCCCTTCCCCGGACCCCGCGCATAGCGGGAGCTTAGTGCACCGGGCTGCCCTTTCTTGTATCATGCTTTATAACGTTTTGCCCTTGTACTATGCTCTCACATTTTGTGGCCTTGTGATATTGCAGAGAATGAAATGGAACCCAAACCATTTATCAATCTTAAGGTTCATTTTTCTTAAATAAATTCTATTTCTATTTTCCCTTGGGGATAAATGGGTCGTGTAGCAACTCACAACTCGTAGTGAAATTGTTATCACAACTGTTTATTCTGCAATGAACATCCTTTGCCCTCCTATCCAGGCTAAAGATTGTGTAAAAACAGATTATATTTTTTTAATAAATTCCTACAGGAGAACGATATAACAACAAATAGTATACTTTAGCTCGAGCTGATGTGCAACAAAAGGGATGACCTATTATATCTCTTCGAATGGTTTCAGGGATATATACTCGGAAATCCATCGACTTTTGAAGGTGAAAAGAATTATGAGATTCCATTTGCTTATGGAATGGGACTTATTTCTGATGAACTCTATGAGGTTGCCTTTTCTTTGGTGTTATAACTGTGCTTTCATTAACTTTACTTACACTAGCAATAAAAATAATTGACTTACTTTTCTGAAACAGTCCTTGAAGACCAACTGTAAAGGAGAGTACCTTAATATAGATCCAAGCAATACACTGTGCTTGCAAGATGTTCAGACTTTTCAAAAGGTAATTGAATTCAGTTTCCATTAAAATTATTTATCAGTTGCTTGTTTTATTTGGCCTTGACAGGTTCATTAAAATACTGACCTTATATGCAGCTTCTGAAAAGAATTAATAATCCCCATATCTTGGAACCCAAATGTAAGCGTTATTCACCGAGGCCACACCAATTGTTTGGCCAAAGAAGATCTCTTGATGAAAAGTTTCACGAACTTAACAATCTTCAACAACTTCCTGCACTAAAATGCCGTGTGAGTATTCGTCTTTCCATCTTCAAAGATTTTTTAGGCTATTGATTTTTTGTATCTCTTAAATGCTCACAAGAATTTAAAACTTGCTATTGCTTTAGACTGATTGGTACAAACTTTCTTATCATTGGGCTGATGATGGTCAAGTTAGAGACGCTCTCAACATCCGGAAGGTATGATAAAGAATGTTACACAAAGCTAAATAGATTTAAGTTATATACATTAATAGCGTAAAGATTCTTTCTAATTTACGTGTAAGTTTAATATGTGATAGCATGTCATAAATTCCATTGTATTCGAGAAGTCAAGGATAACTCAGACTAACATATAGTCAATTACTCTTTTGGTAACAGGGGACTATCGGAAAATGGGAGAGATGTGCAACTTTGCAATTCCAAAAGACAGTCATGAGTAGCATACCATATCATGCAAGCCTCAGTAGCAAAGGTTATAGATCTCTTATATACAGGTTGAGTAGGAATAACTATCAACATAAATAGTTAAAAGTTCATCTCTGTGACACTACCGAGTTCTTTATGTGTTTTTTTTAATTAAGCAGTGGAGATCATGACAAGGCTGTTACCTTTCAATCAACTCAAGCATGGATAAAATCTCTTAATTACTCCATCATCGATGATTGGCGACCTTGGACTGTTGACAATCAAGTTGCCGGGTTAGTTCTTGATGAAAGACATTGTGGACACTTAAAATTAAAATTTTTGTCAGTGTATAGAAGTTAAACTCATTTTTGTTTGCACAATTTCAGCTACACGAGAAGTTACTCAAATCGGATGACATTTGCCACAGTGAAGGCAAGAAAACCTCCTATCAAACTAGTCTCGTGATCTATTCTTTCACTTTCTTTTCTCACTTAAGTTTCCGTCAAATAGTTGGTGTTTATAAATTGATTTCTTTTCGTACAGGGAGCAGGCCATACTGCACCGGAGTATAAACCTCGTGAATGTCTGGCGATGCTTAAAAGGTGGATGTCTTACAAGCCCTTGTAATCAACATAAATATATATATATATATATATCAATTTGTAATCACTGTCAAGATTCCATTGGAACAGTTTCATTTCTTATTCAAGGGGAAAAGGGGTTTAGTCATATAGTAGAACATAATTAATGTCAAGGTTCAGTTGTTAGTAGTCTAATTACGAAAATTTATCAATTTAATGATATTGCCTGAGCCTGCTCCTCTTCTTCAGCTAGAATTATATGAACCATATCCAAAGAGTCGCATTCCACTGTGAAACTAGAGTGCCTTATTTGTGGGTCTCAAATAACGAATTTTATCACATTTTATATGTTGACGATGTAAAAAACATTTATAACAATCAGACACTTTAAAACCAACGGCGAATTATGAGTTTGTAACGTGGTGCAACTGATCAAAATGTGTAAATATTGTTTTATAAAACATCAACGTATAAAAACTTACATTCCATTGTTATTATTGTCATTTTGAGCTCCATGTAGAATAATCTTGAGTTCTAACCACAACAATATATCAAGTGTAATCCCACAAAATGAGGTCTGGGGAGGGTAGGATGTACGCAGATCTTACCTCTACATTTGTGAGATAGATATGTTGTTTCTGATAGGCCCTCGCATAATAATCTTGAGTTCTTTTACACCAAAAAAACATCTTGAGTTCTCGACCCTACCATTAGGGGAAGGAAACCAAGCTTTTTGTGATTTGTATCGTTAAAACACTTTGAGTTTGTAACCAACTGCCTTTGTTATAACTTATCATTGTTCTACGGAATCACAATCCTAAATGTTTTTCAGAAAATATCTGCAATGCGTTGTCCTCTTTACAGTCTCTTCAAATAATGAATACTCGTCATTTATTCGTTGTCAAGGTAAGTAACCCCATAAATGATAGGGAAAATTAAAGGTCCAAAGTTGCCTCATACAATCTGAATAGGGACAACTTTGCCATTCCTTTGACTTTTGGTACACTCGTGCCCTTGTGCAAATCGTTTCATATTTGGCCTTGTCGAATCAAAATGTGCTGAATTAATTTATGGGTCAATGTCCAATCCCGTCCAAAGTATATTTTAGCTAAATATATTATTTTTTAAAATAAGAATAGTATTTTTAAGATTTTCTCATTTTTATAAAAGTAAAATAAATATATAAAATAGTGGGTGGGAGGGCAGGGGGTAGTCGGGCGCCCGGGGGGGCTTGGGAATAAGAAAAAATTCTTATTTTTTAAAATTTTATATAAATAAAATAAATATATAAAGTAAAATCTTCGGGAGTGAGGTGGGAGGGAGTAACGGGGGGGGGGGGGGGGGGGGGGGGTTAAGCAAATTTTTCTCATTTTTTATAAAATTAAAATAAATATATAAAATAGAAAATTTGGGGGTGGGTTTGTGAGGCCAGAGGGTGCGGGGTTGGGTGATGGGTAAGAAAAAATTCTCATTTTTTATAAATTTTTTATTTAAGTAAAATAAATATATAAAGTAAAAACTTTGGGGGTGGTGTGGGATGGGGGGAGGGGTAAGAATTTTTTTCTCATTTTATATAAGTAAACTAAATATATAAAGTAAAAAATTTCAGGGTGGGGTGGGTAGGGAAAGGGGGTAAGGATGGGAGTAGATGGGTGGGGGCGGGTAAGGAAATTTTTTATATTTTAAATAATTTTTTTATAAAAGTTTAAAAATATGAAATAGAAATTTGAGGATGATGGGGATAGGGATGGAGAGGGGGGTAAGAAAAAAATTCATATTTTTTATAAAAGTAAAAAAATATGATAGAAATTTGAGGATAGGGGTAGGGCAAAGTGGTGGTGGTGGGGGGGGGTAGATAGGGTAAGTGGGCAAAGGTGGGTAAGGGTTGTAGGAGGTGGAGTGGAGTAGGCAAGGTAGGGGGCAGAGATGTGATGATAGTTCAGTGATGGGGTGGGGGTTGGTGTAGAGGTGGGGGTAGGGTGGATGGATAGTGTGGTGGGTGGTTGGGGTGCGTTTGTGTATTTTTATTGTTCCGAAATAATAAAGAAATTTTTTAAATAATTATTTATAAATAGAAATCTTAATCTAGAGTGGAGCTTTAATGGTTAAGATTGAACATTTTTGTGGATCAAGTTTGAACATCATGATGGATTTATTTGGGTCGCTGATTTGTGATAAATCAACTTGGGCTAGCCCAAACCGACCTATCATCAAAATTACTCTTGCACAAACCCATTAAATATTGGCGGGTCATTTGGGCCACCCCTACTTGTTGTTAATCGAATTTCAGCGTCAAATGAGTGAACTCCACGTGTTTAGATTCTTAGAGAACAAAAAAGACAAAATTTACCCTTGAACTTTTAAACATGATTAATATCAGCCTCATATAGGAGTCCGTCATAGGTCGAGGGCAAATGAGATTTTTTCATAATGGCAATCAAAAGTCAAATGGATAATAAAGTTGCTCAATATTAAAGTGTACTGAATTTTGAAACAGGGAAAGGCAAAGCTGGTGGAAGGTATATTTCTAGGTAACAGAGTTGAAGTCAAAAAAGGAGTTGGTGATTTGGCTGTATTATATTGGTCCAAGAAATTGTAGGTGGAAAAGAACCAGAAACTTACCAACTTCCAATCATTAATTTTCATCAGCCAACCAAAAATGACCAACCTCTCCGCTGTTTCTGTATATAAATATAACACATTTTTCATTTCTCCATAAAACACATTGCTACCTTAGACTTATCTACTTCATATAACAAACTTAAATATCCACACTTAGACAGCAATGGCAACTAACGGAGAAAACCAGAGTTCAAGACATCAAGAAGTTGGACACAAAAGTCTCTTGCAAAGCGATGCACTTTATCAGGTAAACTACATTTATCTTTTTTAAGTCTGTTTAAAATAAAATAACATTTTTCTATGTTTGGAAATAATCAAAACTTTAAACTTTTAATTTTATATTTATTGACATGATTTTATAGTCGCACATATGTGTATGGTCCACAAGTTTTAGAAGTATGTGTGTGACATTATATTTACGGACGTGTTGACTTAAATCAATTGTTTGATTTGTATTTTGACAGTATATTCTTGAAACAAGTGTATACCCAAGAGAGCCTGAAGCCATGAAAGAGCTAAGAGAGATTACTGCAAAACACCCTTGGTAACTTTTCCTGCTTTAATTTGTTTCAACTTTAGTTCATGCAAATTGGGTATTTAAATGTAGTCACTTTCTAGATGGAATTAAGCACTGAATTTTATTTTATTTTTTTGTGGAAAATAAACAGGAACATCATGACCACCTCTGCTGATGAAGGGCAATTCCTGAGCATGCTTCTCAAACTTATCAATGCCAAGAATACCATGGAGATTGGTGTTTTTACTGGTTACTCTCTGCTTGCTACTGCCATGGCTCTTCCCCATGATGGCAAGGTAATAACATCATTACATTTTTATTCGTTGATGGTGTAAAAGATATTTATACGATCATGTCACTATAAAGTAGTTATAGATAAATCTCAATGATAGACATTAATTTGTAACCTGATCTTACTACTACATGTTAAACTACACCGTGTAAAAGAACATGTACATTGTCACATTTAACTTAAATTCATTAATATTTACCAACTGCTCGCATTCTCGATAAATGATAATTTGAACTCAAAAAGTTGGGGTAAATTTGTATTAATTTGCTAAATTGCTTCAGATTCTAGCCATGGATATCAACCGGGAAAACTATGAGATTGGTCTTCCAGTAATTGAAAAAGCTGGACTAGCTCACAAAATTGAATTCAAAGAAGGCCCTGCACTTCCCGTTCTTGATCAGATGATTGAAAACGTAAGTACCTTAAAGTCCTATAAACACAAATATCAAATGAATAAATTGAAAACTGTCTTCAATGATCAACATTGTAGTAATTTTGTGAAACATATTAACAGGGCAAGTACCATGGAACATATGATTTCATATTTGTGGATGCTGACAAAGACAACTACTTGAATTATCACAAGAGATTGATTGATTTGGTCAAGGTTGGTGGACTAATTGGCTATGACAACACCCTTTGGAATGGTTCAGTGGTGGCACCACCTGATGCACCTCTCAGGAAATATGTTAGGTATTATAGAGATTTCGTAGTGGAACTCAACAAGGCCTTGGCTGCTGATCCCAGAATCGAAATCTGTCAGCTCCCCGTCGGCGATGGCATCACCTTGTGCCGCCGCATCAGTTAAAACTATACAACAGAATGCATTCCACAGGGATCATGGCAACAGAAGATTTATTATTCATGAAATTTTCCTGTTTTAAATCATTGTTATTTTTACCTTCTTTCTTTGTAAATTATCTGTTTTTATATAAAGGATGCATAGTGACTAGTGTTTATTTCCAAAGGACTGTGTGTATCATGGTCCGATTTGGACTCAACAAAATGTAATTCATGTATTACTTATGCAGTACAACATGTGTGTTTATTTATGCATGATCCGCGGACTGAGCACATGCTGTTGGAAATTTGCTTTTGGCGGGGAGATGCGTCCACCCATCTTTAATGAATTAAACACTAGTTTTCCGCATGTTGGAGGCTTTGTCTCTTCACACATGCATAATCTACTAAGTGAGTAGATGACCGTAGGGCCAAGAATCGTCAAATTTCGTTGAGAAATGAAAGAGATATTGGTCCACGAAGTAAGGTGTTTGAAGCATGGAAATATGGTGTGGACAAATCTACCACATCGGTGGGAAAAGGAAGAATTGCTCTCTTTATAAGTTTCTAAAGTGGTAAAGGGTTTGGGACCCCAAGGGGATCCCATGTGTGTAAAGGAGAGAGGACCTAGATGTGCTTGGGTTCAAGGCTAAGCCCACACGCACGCCGCCCGTCCGGTCCGGTCTCGATCGTGAGTCGTGGGGACTTTCTGATATTATCTTTTTGGATCCCAAATTGCTTAATATTTACAGTTTGGTCCCTAGAGTTTCTGAAAAGTTGATTTTTGGATTGACGGAAGGCAGAAACTTTCTGCCTACCGTTTGAGCTGTTTTTTGGAGCATTAACCAGTCATTACTTGGCTGTTAACTCCTCCATAAACAACTTTCATTCCTTTAATCATAACAACCTCACTAATGGCATTAAACCTGCCATTATCAACCTCTCTAATGCCATTAACAGCCCCCCAAAAGTCTATGGACCCACTAATGATACTCGGGAGAAAATCGACCTACTGGTCTTGATCCCAACCCATTGAGGGGGGCCTCGGCCCGGGAAGGGGAGAGTGGCCGAGTGGTCAAAAGCGGCAGACTGTAAATCTGTTGAAGTTTTTCTACGTAGGTTCGAATCCCGCCTCTCCCACTTGTTTGTTGTAGACTTCAGAGAAGAGAAAAGAGGCATATAATGACTATTTACAGCCATGTTTGTGGCAGTTGAGTAATCCCTCGCTATGCTATATATTGATGCCTCTTTGGCTCAATAAGGTGACAGAAAAACACACGAAAATACCCAAGACAGTGACACAAAACAGTGACGCAAAACAGTGAGGAAAAACACTCATATACACGTGATATACACAACAGAGACACACTATATACACAGAGACAAAACAGAAGAGAAAGTCAGTCCAATAACGTTGGACGAAAACATACCCTTCCTTCTTTTTCCATATCTTCAGCAAGTCGATTCGTATTTGTTTTCTTCGTCAGCCTCAACCTATTTGCTTTGTAATGTTGAGATTAAAGTGTTGTTTTATCTTGGGAGACTATTGTCCGCTAACGTAAAAGCATATATACGGGGCAATCTTGTCTTAAGGACAAAGTGCAATCACTCGACTCAACACACAGTTGTAACCATCCAGATTTAGCTATTTCTTGATTTCAGGTTATCAAGATTCAAGACTCAACAAGCTTGCGGCAGTTTTGAAGTTTGACCTATTTGTTTATCCTTTCGAACACTTGTAATATTTATTTACTTCCCGTACTGCTTTACTACAATAGAGTACCCAACACATGCATGCGCTCAAACGCATTATACGATACATACAAGGCACACTTGATTTTGGATTGCATTTATATCCGTCCTCCGTCTCTACTCTTGTGTCATATACAAATGCTGATTGGGGTGAATGTCCAGATACCTGACGTTCGACATCTGGTTATTGTATGTTCCTTGGGGATAACTTGGTCTCTTGGTCGGCAAAACGTTAGGCTACTTTATCACGATCCAGTGCGGAGGCCGAGTATCGATGGGTAGCCAATGTGGTGTCTGAGTCATGTTGGCTACGTAATCTTCTACTAGAGCTACATTATCCTATTCAGAAAGTTACATTGGTCTACTGTGATAATGTGAGTGCAATCTATCTTTCTGGAAATCCGGTACAACATCAGCGCACTAAACATATCGAGATTGACATACACTTTGTTCGAGAAAAGGTAGCTCGTGGACAAGTACGCGTCCTCCATGTCCCTTCGCGATACCATATTGCAGACATATTTACTAAGAGTCTTCCCTTGATTCTATTTGAAGATTTTAGGGACAGTCTCAGCGTACGTCAACCGCCCGCTATGACTTCGGGGGTGTAAAGGACCGTGTGTATCATGGTCCGATTTGGACTCAACAAAATATAATTCATGTATAATTGTAATTATGGTATTAGTCTTATACTAGGAAAAGCTATTAGAAAAAGAATAGGAAAATGTAGAATTACTTTCCTATATTGTCCATATTTAGAAATTGTATATTTGTAGATATACCTTTCATTATCAATGAAAATAATCAAGAGATTATTTCTTTCCATTGCATTTTTTTTAACATTTAAGAAAGTTTCAATGCGATTTTGAATTAATTGGATCTTAAAGCGGGTTCTCAATGCCGAGTAGAAAAATCAGAAAAGAAAAATAAAAAAAATATCCAGGTTCAAAGATCAAATGCCCAAAGCTATATAAAATGACTCTTATGTCTCTGATATAATGATGCAGGTATAGAGCCATTTTTTGGGTGGTTGAAATTTCTCCAACATCATCACGAAAATATATGAGTTTTGGAGTCTCCAACTCTCAAAACACAAGAGTACTTTGTAGACATTAAGTTTTTAATTGAATTAATTCATATAGAATTTGGATTAAATTTTAAGTTGTTGACTTCTAACCACATGTTCATCTTCTTCTATTTGCAGGTATACACACTTGAGGATCAAGACTAGAATATGTCTGGCCAATTCGAGTGGGAAAGGCGGCTTCCAAAAAGGTGGGTAAATAAAATAGGACCGAAAGGGAGGTCTTATTTTCGCATTTGATCCTGGAAGAAGGGAAAGCAAGTTTGATCACGTCAAATTTTGGTTCATAAAATCGGATTAATTATTTAAGTCAAAATTACATGACTT
This sequence comes from Anisodus tanguticus, assembly GCA_034509755.1. NCBI lineage: Eukaryota > Viridiplantae > Streptophyta > Magnoliopsida > Solanales > Solanaceae > Anisodus > Anisodus tanguticus. Next base: position 6,921,390 of record CM067553.1, on the reverse strand, counting down.
GAATGAAATCTAAATTACATTTGGGTTAGCTGGCCCAAGGTCGGCTAGAATTACTTGACCAAAATACCTCAAGCGCTGACTCACACCTATATAAAGGTGTCACATATCCTCTTCTGAATAAATCTTGAAATTTGCATAGAATCTTGATTAGAGGCAAAAGAGAGCAACAAACATCTACATAAATCTTCTCTAAAGATCTTCAACAGGAAGGAGAGTTCCAAAGATGTCTTCCCTCAAGAACAATTCAAACTTTGCTACTCAAAGTTCTTTCAAGATTTAACACATCAAGAAGGACGCTACGACCCTCGAATCAAAGTGTACAACACGGAAATTAAAATTAAGGGATACATACAGAATTGCACTCACAAAAATATCAATAAAATATATTTCTCTGATATTTATTTTGTGATTCCAGTCATTTATTTTTTGATAATGAAATTTACCGGAAACAAACTCAATCTAACTATCTAGAAATCCCCCCACAAAATATTAAGTTATTAGCTTAAGAGTCAAACTTAAAAACATCTTCTTCTTTTTAATCTTATAGAGCAAAACTAACCGGACTAGTCCAAGTAAAAGTACGCTTTATTTTATATCAATATTTGATTTATAATCTTGATTTGAGTTTGATGTGTCTTGAATTTAAGAATCAATATAAGCATTAAAAATTATATATCGACTCATTCTTTTTGTCTCGAATTTATATGTATCATTGAACTTTTAAACAAAAATATACATTTGTGCCAAATTCGAACCAGTAACACATAGTTATACTATTATTTATGTTAATTAATACCCATCAACTTAAAATTTTGGATGAAATAGATAACCATAAAAGAGAAGACAATAATAATACGGAAAAAGGCTAAAATTACCATTAATGTATTAAAAATGATTTAAAATATCCTCTTTCCACCTATTGGGTCATAATTGCCCTCAAGGTTATCTTTGATTTAAAAATACCCATTAATCCAAACCTTTTCTTCCTCAAACTTGAGAGCTTTAATTGAAAACCATATTCAAAATGGAAAATCAATAACAAAATGTAGCCGGTTCCAATTAGCTTCAGTTTGGATAACGAGTAAAATAGCAGTACGTACGAATTTCTTTTTCCTCTGTTTCTCCTTGCAAAGTAGACGAAAAATTCTAATTATTGCTCCCAAAAGGGAATTGGCAAAGTCGTATATGGCCCATTTGTACTTAAATTCAATAGCTGAATCATCTACCACTTTAATTTAATAAAATGATGATGGAATATGCTTTTAACTGTTAAGAAAACAAGAAGCAGAAAAGTACTAATGACGGACAAAATTATTGGGAGTTTGAATATTTGCACCATTTTAGTTGCAATGATGTTTTACAGTCTTTGGTGTTTGATTAATTGGAACCTGCTCCATTAAAGCTCTCAAGTTAGAGGAAGAAAAGGTTTGGGTTATTGAATGTATTGATCAAATTACATGTGGATCAATAAATTAATGTCATATATTTAATTAAAAAAATCACATATTTCACATTAGCTACTGTTTAAAAAAAGGTATTTTTAAGGCCAAAAGATAATTTTGAGGGCAATTATGATGCAATAATTGTAAGGAGGATATTTTTAATACGTTTAGGGCAATTTTGAGCCTTTTCCGATAATAATAGTGGGCTGGGCTAATCCAATTTATTGGTCTGTACAAAGCCCAACCCACTTCAAATGACCGAACAGCTCCGGAGTTTCTAGAAGCTACTGACACTCCACGCGAACACCCCGCTCTACTGCTCCTCCGTTGGTTTTCAATTTTCATCGGCGTCCGATCTCCGACCTTCGTATAGACCATTTCACACAATCCCCTATTTTAGCTATAAATTCTTAATTCGAAGTGAAAATGGTGGAATTTTCGATGGCAAATGCGGAAGTATTTATAGATGAAAATGATGAAGAACCAGGAGAAGAGATAGAATCAGCACCACCGCTCAATGTTGGTGAAGAAAGGGAAATTAACTCTAATGGACTTAAGAAGAAGCTTCTTAAACATGGCCATGGTTGGGAGACCCCTGAATTTGGTGACCAAGTCACAGGTAACTAACCAAATTGCTATATCTAACTCTTTACTTTACTTATCACGTTTTGCTTTTCGAGAGTCAAACTATATAAATTTTAGCCAATATTTTAAGATTTTTTTCATCATATTAATAGATGAAAAGAATTGCTAACTTATATTATTTTTGCTATAGTTTTTGAATATCTAAATTTTAATTTTAAAATATTAATTTAATTTAATTTAGCTCTGAATATTAGTCAAATTAACTCTTGAAAGGTAAAAAAGTAAAAGTGTACGGAGAGAGTATCAACTGAAGTAACTGAATACCTTCCTCTTCCTTAGGTCCAATTTAGATAACACGCTTTTTTGGGAATTTGGAAATGTTTTGCTAACAGTTTATACAGTTTCATGAATTTAAAGAATTTAAATTGAGTTGTTTATTTAATCAAAATTAACTTTTTGGTCAATACATTAGTGTATTCTTGCACTATCTGCAATATAATATTTGCGTGAACATTTATTCTATTGAACTCCGTATCCAGTCAAATGCCTATCATGTTGGAAGGGAAATATTTGTTTTTGTGTTTATTTGTTTTTTACTGAGATGTTTCTACTTTACTTTGAGTTGCAGTGCACTATGTTGGTATCCTACTTGATGGAACAAAATCTGTTTCCACCAGGGAAAAAGATGAACCTGTTACATTCAAGCTTGGCCAAGGTGAGTTCTTGGTTACTTTTATTGCTTCCCCTTTGTTCTAGGTTCCTTATTATATTGGTGTGCACTTGATAATTAATAGTAATAATGTTTAAAGTTGTGAAAAATGGTTATTTTCTATGATTGTCCATGTCTCTTTACCATTTTTCCTTATAATTTGTGTATGAGTTCTTACGGATCATACTAATATTTTTTTCGTCAAAATGATAAAATGGATCTCTTTTTCTTTTCAAATCCATTTTTCTCGTTTTTCTGATCATGGATCTGAATATTTCACTTTATTGATTTACTTAGACACCGGTAACATAAGTAAATAGTATAGAATACACGTAATCCCACAGAAAGATTTCTTTTTATGAATTGTTCATTTCAATATTCAATTTAAACAAGTCGTATCTTGCTCAGATCAATAAATAGAGCTGAGGTAGGAAAAATTGTTGCTTTTGATGATATTGGGTTTCTGCATCCATAATTTGGTATCTATTTATTAAAGCTTAATTAGTATGCTTTGGTTGGTTAGAGAAAGTTGTTGCTGGCTTAGATTGCGGAATTATCACGATGAGGAAAGGTGAAACAGCACTGTTCACTTTGCCTTCGGAAACTGGTTTTGGATCGACAGACTCGGATGCAGTTTCATCGAATACTGTTGTTCAGTTTGAGGTCGAACTCGTATCATGGATCAGAGTGGTGGATGTCTGCAAGGATGGTGGTATTATCAAGAAAATTATGGAGAAAGGGGAGCTGGTAGGACCTCCTGGTGACTTGGATGAAGTTCTAGGTACTTGAATGTGTTCTGTTTAGTTTTTACCCCAAAAGATAAACAGAAAAGAAATATTTATGACCCACTGAAGTTGCTGGTAATGCCAGTAACTGCATTTTATGTGGGCGTGCTCATGATATTGCATTTGTCAGATGTTTTTAGATAAAATGTCCTTGATTTTTTCAATTTGAGTTTGCAGTTCAGTATGTGGTGAGGCTTCTTGATGGTGTCACTGTTGCAAAAACACCTGAACATGGAGTGGAGTTTTATGTCAAAGATGGTACCTTGGTATCTTGGCTTTTGTGCTTGAGGATCAACAAACTTGTGCTATCATATATTCCTTGCATTTGACTGACCAGCTCTGTTTCCTTTCAGGCCATCTTTGTGAAGCATTACCAAAAGCGATCAAAACAATGAGAAAGGGAGAGAAAGTGAATTTAATTATTCAGTCTCAGTGTACGCCTTCCCAACTCATTCTTTGCTATCATTCTTTGTGTTGGTAGTTGGGGTTCCTTTTTGGGGAAGGGGTGTTCATAGATAATATGTTAGTCTGGATAAAGGAATGTAGATTATTCGTGAGTAGCGGACCTGACAAATGTTTTGAGTTTGACGATCTCAAAAACTGGTATTCCAGTTGTGGTTAAGTACCTTCATGTGCTTTTGTTGATCAACATTGAACCATCAGCTGTAGCCTACTTTGACTATTCAGATGGAAAGATAGCTCTTTGGATTGTTTTATCGTAATTTCAATACTTGAGTGGCATGTTAAGATTATCGCGATATCTAAATTTATAGCTAGGAAAGCCTTGACTCTTGATAGGGACCGTGGTACTGATTCATATCTGTGTAAGGGAGATGGAGTTGTGAGTCATTTCCACTAATTGACTTTTTGTTAAGGATAAGTTATACTAAAGCGAATCAAGCGTATCAAGTGAGCGGAATTCCTGATTTTCCCTGTTGACATATGACATGTGTTCCTATAGAAGAAAATAATAGTAGATATTTGTACCTTCTGATTTATTTCTAAGTAGCATTTTGTGGCAAGAGCTGGCTGTGAGATCTCAGAGTGAAACTAGAATCTGGGATCTGGTCATTTTTTTTCCCTCTATTAGGTTTCAGTTTTGTTTTTGTCTATAATTTAGTCGTTTTACAGTTGAATGGGTAGAACAAGAAAGATACGTCCTTCTTTCCATTTTAATGGAGTCGCCTTGATTACTAAAATTTGAAACTGTTCTATGAAATGTATCTGTGGGTGCTGACTTTTGTCATCAATCGAGCGAACATAAGCTAACTTGATTTGCACATTACTATTGCTTACCATAAAGCTGTCAGGTGGTTGGAGTTTCAGATAGAACATTATGAAATAGTTCTAGGCATTTTAGACATTTTATTCACGAGAAAATTTAGGTCAGATTCACAAGTTTAATGTTTGCTTTATACCTTTTTTGTTCAAATATTCATAGTGTGTGTGCTCACTCTGACAACCTTAAAAAGAAGTAGCTCACTTGGAAAGCTCTGCTGTCACAGCACACTTTTATTTGTTTAATTTTGTATCAACAATTGAATACACATATTATATATGTATCTTGTCCCACGTCACAAAGACTTATGCTGGTATAGAGGAACTGGAAATTCAATATAAACATAGTTTGCTTCCTCAACTTATAGAAATTTCATGGTGTTCTCTGTAAGTGCCATGTTAAATGCAGGAAAACTGCAAGTAAATTGTGCTCAAGAACTCAGGCATTAATTTTAAGTTGGAGTCCTTCCCGAATTTTATGATAGAAAGATATTCTTCAGGAATAGTTTAAAATTTTCTTTACCCCGACATCTTTGCAGATGCGTTTGTTGAGGGGGCTATGGGTTCTGAAAATGGTGTCCCTTCAATTCCTCCAAGTTCTATTCTGAGTATTGATCTTGAACTGGTTTCTTTCAAGCCAGTAATAAATGTGACTGGTGATTTGGGAGTTTTAAAGAAGATTCTAAAAGAGGGAGAAGGCACTCTTACTGCAAACGAAGGTGCTGCTGTAACTAGTAAGTATTCAGAATTTATGTGCATGTTATATTTTCTCCCTTAGAGTAATAAAAACAGATAATTAATATTATGTTACTTACTCATTAAAGGCTGGGTAGCAGAGGATCTGCATGAAATTGCAAGGATTAGAGGGAACTATGGTTGGCACTTTAGAGTATGCATTTGGGTCAAATACTGTCTACTTTATCCTCGTTAATTTGTGAGATTTCATCATTATGGGTGAGACCTGTGCCTTGAATATGACTTAAGCGGGCTCTCTATACAACTAAGACGGGAACCATATATTATTTTTGTGGGATGGAGTGTGGAATAAAAAGACATGGGCATACCTAGATAAGAGCACCTAAATTAACAAAATACCCTTAAGTTCAAACGAGCTGTATTACTTTAAAGTAAGGCACCTTGCTGTAGTAATAAATAAAAAATAAATGCCTTATTTAATATAAATCATGATAGTATCATATTAGTAAGAATTCTTAATAATTTGGGTTTATTGTTTTTAAATATTAGTAAAGGTAATCCTTGACTTTGGTATCATAATCCCTACCTAACAATCAAAGTACTATAGTTAATCTCTTTACAAGTCAAGAATTATAATCTCTTTATAACTACTCCGTGAACCAAATGACACTTTAATGTAAAACAAAGACTGTACACAATTATGTAGCAGGGAAACCTCATATTGATGTTAAAAAGGGAAAGATCTCCAACTAAACTAATAATTAGTTAAACTTTATAAAAGTTAGAATAAATGCTGAAAACCTGATGGTTGCTACGGCCTGACCCCCAAAAAATAAAATGAAGATAATATTCTAAAAGTTGGTCAAAGTTTGGAGGCCAAATCCTAGTCAACTGGTAATCAAGTAACGTCAGCAACAGTTCCCTAAGTAGTGACGATGCTAAAATAGCTTAACCTAGTTGAGAACTTGAGATGAAATTGATTAATCATGAGCAGGACTAAATAGATTGATGTTAGTGGTACTCCTAAAACTATTTTTTTCACTTTTCATCAAATGTCATATTGTGTCCTTCATCATCCTGGTAAAGGGGACTGCAAAGATGGAAATATTACCTTAGTCTTGCTCAGTGAAAGGCACACACATGTACTAAGCTATTTTGAAGAGAAAAACTGTAGAATTAGCTTAAGTTTGGGTCCAGTCTGGGGATTGGTAATGAGATTCAGCTTGAGTATGGAGAATTCACTAACTACTTGGTCTTTGTTTCAAATCTCCAGTTAGATATACAGCTAAGCTTGAAGACGGCACTTTGCTTGAGAAAAAAGGCTTTGATGGAGAGGATGCGTTGAAGTTTATAACTGATGAAGGTTGGCACATTGGAACTAATTTAAAATTTTCCTATGCCAAGTATTCGGTGATGCTCTGTACTGAACTTATCCCTATGACCTTTGCCTTGCTATGATTATGTTGTACTGTTTTGCATGCAGAACAAGTCATTGCTGGACTGGACCAATCAGTTACTACAATGAAGAAGGGTGAACACGCAATAGTGACAATTAAACCTGACTATGGGTTTGGAAATACTGAAGTGAAGCGGGATCTTGCTATGGTTCCTCCTTGCTCAACCATAATTTTCGAAGTTGAAATGTTGGAGTTCACAAAGGTAATTCTAATGGAAGTCTGTATTCTGCTAAGACATATTTGGCTTATAGCCTGTTTGGCCAAGCTTTTGGGAGGCCAAAGTGCTTATTTTAAAAAAGTGAGTTGTTTGGCCAAGCTTCTGGAGAAAATAAGTGCTTCTGAGGAGTAGCAGAAGTTTTTTTAAGAAGCTAAAAAAAGTAATTTTTCCGCAAAAGCACTTTTGAGAAAATACACTTTAAAACACTTTTAAAAGTTTGACCAAACACTTAATGCTACTCAAAAGTGCTTTCTAAATTAAATGGCCAAACACAAACTACTTCTCACCAAAAGTACTTTTTTGAAAAGCACTTTTCAAAAAAAGCCGATTTTAGAAGCTTGGCCAAACAAGCTATTAGTACATATGGTTCAGCAAATGTAGGATTAGAACTCATACCGCAGTGATGGGTAAATGACACGTTGCCCAAAGTTCTGTTGGCAAATGTAGTTAATTTTCAAGGGTCGAGCATGTGGGAAAACCTGCACATTACCCAATAGGTTAATGGATATTCTTGCTTGGACTGATTGATTAAGTTTGTAAATATATTGCTATGCCTTTTTTTCTTTCTTGACGAGATTTAGTTATATCTTATCTTAAAAGTAACATCTATAAAGTCACTTCTCTCTTCATCAAAAAGGTCCTCTGTCATTTGTTATATCTTGTGGTTGTTCAGGTATGATTTGATGCCTATGTTTCTTCTATGGTAAAGATTTTCTAGCTGGAATAATGTTATTAGATGCATTATCCATGCCTTTTTTTTCAAGTTTCAGTAATATGATTTCACTGAACAAAAAGTAAAGTTTCAGTAATTTGATTTCCAGAATAATCGGCGTTTATACTTTCAAGTCTCACCCCCTATCGACTAATCCTGACCCATTAACTATTCTAGTTTGACTTTCTGGTCAAATTTAACAAGTTATTTTAATCTTTTTAGCCTTTACTAACTAAAACTCACATGTTGAAGATTAATGGTCACGTATCACTCTAATGTTTGGTGAATTGGATCATCAAGTGAAAGTAGGATACTTTAATTTGGATGGCTGGGGGTGCTTATTGTAGTGAAATTAGGACACCTTCGTTGGGACGGATGGAGTGCTTATTTTAGTGAAGTTGATAACTTAATGGCAAAAAATTGATGCTGCACAAAACCATTTTACTAAATTTCTTTCTCTTAATCTTTTTGGGTTGATACATACAAATTTCACAAAATTCTAACTTTTCCTTTCGGGAGAAAAGGAAAAAGATCCTGGGGAAATGAATAAACATGAGAGAATCCAAGTGGCCCAGAGGAAGAAAGAAGAAGGGAATCTACTCTTCAAAAACGGAAAGTATCAAAGAGCAGTGAAGAAATATGAGAAGGTATGTCAATGAATTGATCATCAATGTTTAGAGTGTGAATTTCTTGTTAGATGCTTTATTATTTGTATGCTTTTTTCTTTTGGATTTTTTTCATTCAGGCTGTTGACTGTATCAATGAAGATGAACCCTTTGAAGATGACGATCAAAGGGTAGTTAAGTCATTGAGAGTGTCATGCTGGTTGAATGGTGCTGCTTGTTGTCTCAAACGGAATGATTTCCAGGAAGCAATCAAGCAATGTTCCAAGGTAATGTACCTACGTTAACAAGAGAAATCAATCTAAGAATTACAATCGTGGTCTTTTCAGATTCATACAAGCAGAGCCTAATTTCATCCTTATCCTTTCCCACTGCTCATAGGTCTTAGAAGTTGAGTCCTGCAATGTGAAAGCATTATATAGGAGAGCACAAGCTTTTATGGAAACAGCTGATCTGCACTTGGCGGAATTGGATATCAAGAAGGCACTAGAAATAGATCCACAAAACAGGTAATGCAACTCAAGACTTCAATATCGGTTGAGAGCTCTTTTGACCATTATGATTCAAAGAGTTGATGCGGCTCAGGGAGGTGAAATTAATACAGAAGACACTAATACAACACCAAGCAGAGAGCAACAAGAGAGATGCAAAGCTCTATAAAACAATGTTCGCACGCTTGTCAAATGAGAACTCTTCGGCAGCAAAGGTTTGTCTCATGATATCTACCTGCGGGAAAAAAATGTAGTAATGACTCGTAGTTTGAGAATGAAAAGGGAGGAGAGGAGAATATCTTTTTTTTAAAAAAATTTAGTCTTATGCAAGAAACTGAAGAAGTGCAGGAGTTTTCGAGTCCTTAATGATTCATTCTCTACTTGAAAGATTTTGGCTCGTTTGCGCCCAAATTAATTATCTTAATCCTTTGAATCTGGCATAAGAGAAGTTGTATTACATCGAGGAAACTGGATTCTAGGATTAATCTAGAAAGTTTACATGTCATCTGTAGGCTAATTATATTCCAATTTGACAGAGGCTAAAAGTCGAAGATATGGAGGGAAAGAATGAAGAAAACGCTGGTGAAATCAACATGCGTTGACAATTGATTGGAAGTTGAATCTAGCTGAAGAGGGGTGTACTTGTACATTTTCTAATACTAACAGAAAGCATGTATAGACAAGGTAATAGAGAAAGGTCTTCAATTTTGTTTTATATTAGATGTAAATTGACACTTTCCGTTGTCAATTTAGAGGGTCTCTCGGAAACAGCCGCTCTACCCACCAAGGTAGAGGTAAGTTCTGCGTACACTCTACCCTCCCCAGACCCCACGATGTGGGATTTCACTGGGCATGTTGTTGACACTTTCCGTTGTATATTTCATTAGGATGTTGCAAGTTAGAAGTTTATTTTTCAGTATTCACTATAAAGTTTGAGTATCCCGTGCATATCTGCTGGCTTAGCTTATTGTGTTCCATCTAATAATACTGCAATGATTTTAGTTGCAAGTCAATTATAACTCATTGACTTCGGATAAATTACACTAAAATCTCATCATTATAACTCAATCGTACAAGACTTCATTTTACTACTAAAAGTCTAACGTTAGTTACAAGCCAAAGCACTTCTCACTCGAGACAATGCTAACAACCTCAATTAAAACTCTACAGCTCAATGAAGTGTAGCTGGCCGGACTAAGATCGTTTCTAATCAGTTGAAGAGCGAATAAGTGTGAGATTTGTAGATTTTTGTCCAACTAAAATTCTATATAGGTACGGAAATGTACACTTACTGGAATGAGTTTATGAGTTACTTAAAACTCAAAACAAAGGAGATGACCTTTGAAGAATTTATTATCAAACTCCAGATTTATGAAGATAATAAGAAGGCCTTGCCTAGGGGTAAATAACCTGCTGAGGCAAAGGCAAATCTGGCTGAGGCCAAAGGGAACCCAAGCAAGAAGCGCATGTTCCAGAAAGACGGCAAGACTCAAGCAGCGGAGAAATTCAAAGGAAACTGTTACCACTGTGGGAAAGCTCAAGACTGAGCAACAAGAGAAGGCCAAGGCTAAGGGCAAGGCATAAGTTAACGTCGTCAAAGACAGGCTTCTGGACGACATGATTGAGGAGTTCTCAGTGGTGGTGCTTGAAGCAAACCTTGTTGAGAATCCCATTCAATGGTGGATGGACACGGGTGCTACAAGACACATCTGTTCCAATATAGATGCCTTCTCTACTTATACACCAATTACTAACAAGAAGCTGTTCATGGGTAACAACACTTTTTCTAACGTGTTGGGGGTAGGAAAGGTAGTCCTAAAGATGACTTCTGGAAATGAGCTCACTCCGAATGAGGTGATGCATGTTCCTGAGATTAGGAGAAATTTAATTTCAGGTCATTTATTTGTTAATGCTGGTTTTAGGCTAGTGTTTGAGTCCAATAAATTTGTAATCACCAAGAATGGAACGTTTGTGGGAAGGGCTTCGTCTGTGAATGCCTCTTCAAAGTTAACACCATGTATGTATTACGTCTAAGCAATAATATTGAAGCTTCTTCTTACTTGCTTGAGTCCTCTAATTTATGGCATCATAGATTAGGACATGTTAACTACAAGTCCATCCAAACGTTGGTAAAGTTGGAGTTGTTGCCGTCTATCGACGTAAACCCTCAACATAAGTGTGAGGTGTGCGTAGAGGCAAAACTCACAAAAATTCCTTTCTGATCCGTCGAAAGGAATACCGCTCATCTAGAACTTATTCACACAGATATATGTGTTTTGAAGTTTGCACAAACTAGAGGGGGGAATAAGTACATTGTGACATTCATTGATGATAGCACAAGGTATTATTAGCTTTACTTGTTGAAAAGTAAAGATGAAGCCTTTGAAGCGTTCCGACGTTACAAAGTAGAAGTTGAGAACCAACTAAGCATGCAAATTAAAGTCATTCGTAGCGATAGAGGGGGAGAATACATAGCGCCATTTGAGGAACATTGTGTCAAATCAGGCATTGTTCATCAAATGACGACTCCATACTCACCTCAGTCGAACGGTGTGGCGGAACGTAAGAACCGCACATTGAAGGAAATGATGAATGTCTTGCTCATCAATTTCGGTCTTCCCCAAAACATGTGGAGAGAAGCCGTCCTTACCGCTAATACAATTCTTAACAGAGTCCCACATAAGGGTAAGGACAAAACTCCATATGAATCATGGAAGGAAAAGAAACCCACCTATAAATATTTAAAGGTGTAGGATTGTTTGGCAAAGGTCGAAGTACCCAAGCCAAAGCAGGTCAAGATTGAGCCTAAGACTGTAGATTACATTTTTATCGAATATGCAAATAACAGTAGTGCGTATCGCTTCTTAGTGCATAAGTCAGATAATCCAGATATCCACGGGGGTACAATCATGGAATCAAGAAATGCTCAATTCTTTGAAGATACCTTTCCTATAAAGGAAAAAGACATAACCTCTCGCAAACGAAGTTATGAACAAAGCTCTCAGGAATCGGGAATCGTTGACTGCCAGGATCTAGACGGTTCAGATCTAGTGGACTTCGAAGTGGCTGAATATCCGGAATCTAGTGTTCCATATTCTCAGAACTTGGAAACTCTAGAGATAGAACCAATGCGAAGTAAAAGGGCCAGGAAGGATAAATCCTTCGGTCTTGATTTTGTAGCTTCTATGGTTGATGATGAACCAAGGAAAATTACTAAGGCATTGTCAACTCCTGAGGCACCGCTCTGGAAAGAAGTTATTGAGAGTGAAATAGACTCCATTCTGCATAACCATACTTGGGAGTTGGTTGATCTTCCTCAGAGAAATAAACCGTTGGGTTGTAAATGGATACTCAAACGGAAGTATAAGGCAGATGGGTCTATAGATTAGTACAAGGCCAGGTTGGTAGTCAAGGGCTATCGGCAGAAAGAAGGTCTTGACTATTTTGACACGTACTCCCCGGTGTCTAGGATGACGTCCATACGAGTATTCATTGCGATCACAACATTGCGTGACCTCGAGATACATCAAATGAATGTCAATACAGCCTTCCTAAATGGTGATTTGGAAGAAGAAATTTATATGGAACAAACCGAGGGGTATGTGGTTCCAGGGCAAGAGAAGAAAGTATGCCGGCTTGTCAAATCTCTGTACGGGCTTAAACAAGCCCCGAAGCAATGACACAAAAAATTTGATAGTACTCTACTATCTAAGGGTTTCGCCATTAATGAGTGTGACAAATGTGTCTACATGAAAGGTAATTCTGACTTGTTCGTCATGATATGCATGTACGTAGATGACATGATGATCACAAGGAGCAATCCTAGCTTGATTCTAGAGACTAAGAACATGTTGAAATAATGCTTCGACATGAAGGATATGAGTATCACAGATGTCATCTTATGGATAATGATCTCTAAGACGTCTGACGGACTGGTCTTATATCAGTCTCACTACATCAAGGATGTGTTGAGAAAGTTTGAGATGTTTGACAGTTCGCCTATGAAGTTACCAATGGATAGAAATTAAAAGCTTGATAAAACCCGTGGTGCACCCGTATGCCAGGAGCAATATGCACAGGTGATTGGGAGTTTGATGTACATAACAAACTGCACCCGACCTGATATTCCTTATGCAGTCAACAAGTTGGCTAGGTTTACCCGTAATCTGAGTAATGATCATTGGAAGGCGTTGAATCATGTACTACGATACCTTAAATACACGCTAACTTACGGGTTGCATTATTCGAGGTATCCAGTTGTACTAGAGGGGTACAGTGATGCAAACTGGATATCTGATATAGAGAACACCAAGTCCACCAGTAGGTATGTATTTACAATTGGTAGTGGGGATGTGTCTTGGAAATCCTCTAAGCAAACTTGCATCGCTCCATCCACGATGGAATAAGAGTTTATCGCTTTAGATAAAGCAGGAGAAGAAGCTGAGTGGCTTCACGACTTCTTAGAGGATGTCCCTTGTTGGGACAAACCCGTACCTTCGGTAATGATCCAATGCGACAGTCAGTCGGCTCTAGGAAGGGTACCCAATTCTATGTACAACGGCAAGTCTCGTCATATTCGATGGAGGCATAAGACCGTTAGGCAGTTGATCACTACGGGTATAATATCCATTGATTACATAAAATCAAAGGATAACATAGCGGACCCACTGACAAAGGGCTTACCCAAGGATCAGATGTTCTGCTTGTCTAGGGGAATGGGCTTAAAACCCAAGGTATAAGGATCAATACGGTGGTAACCCAACCTTACTGACTGGAGATCCCAGGAATTAGTTTCAATGGGAAAATTAAGCTGTAAATATTCAATTGTGCGCTTCGGTTGAAGCATGAGCACTTCAGATAGTGATTTTTGTAAAGAAACACTAAATCTAAAGTCGTTCCCGCGATAGACTATAAGTGCTATCTGCAGTGTGGGTAAAGGTTAAGTTTCCAAAACCTTTAATGATCTTCACCGGTTGAGGTTAGGTTTGGGGAAACTTTTAATGGTTCCTAACACTTGTAAAGTGGGGTATAGTAGGATACCTTGTAGGAGACCACCTATTTAAGTGTGAGTATAGGCCGCCTCAAATGAACGCACTTAAGAATCTAAGAGGTGTCCACGGCCACAACAGACAAAACATTACGAAGAACAGAGTAAGGAAAATTATTGTGTTGGTACCGTTGACTTGGCTTACACTAAACATTGACGGTTCAAGACATCACGTGCACCGCGCAGTAAGTAAGTTCGATGGTATTCAACTATAGAAGGTTTAAAACGGAAGCTACCTATCCATATGCAACATCGATCCACTGAAAGATTGCTGGAAAAGACACCACGTGAGTGCGCCAAAATCTCTTTCAAGAGGGGATTGTTAGAAATTTATTAATGTGGAATTAAGTATATCCCATTATTTATGACTCAAATAATTGGGACCCCGTACGTCGGAAACGTTGTTTCCACACACTTGCACACGTAGTTTCAAGTATCGCAAATTTCATTAGTGAAAGAGATATTGGTACGTATGTAATACGTTTGAGACATAGAATGATGGACGGTTATCGGCCAAATGACAAAGTATTCCACGTTGGTAAACGAAGGAAGAAGTGTAAGATGAAACGAGTCGGAAGTCGCCGCGGAGCTGTGAAGGGCCGCGGCGCAGCCCCGTCGAAGTCGAGGCGCTGGAGCGCCGCGGTGCTAATTGGGTCGTCAGCCACTGGAGCCGCGGCGCCGCGACGCTAATTCGCAGAGTCGCGTCGCTTCGGAGGCAGAATGCTGTGACGGGAAGTTGGAAAGTTCTGACATTTGGGCTGGTTTTGGAGCATTGAATCTCCATTACTTGGCACATGAATTCAGCCATTATTTGGCTGAATGGAACCCTTCCATCAAGTGCCATTACATGGCTATTGAATGTCATTAGTTAGCTAGTTGAAGGCCATCTCATTACACTATAAATTGAGGCATTTGGCTCAATTGTTCACAACACTTAGAAATTTTTACAGAATTTCTGATTTTATCTTCTTCCTCTCTAACAAGTCTATTACACTCAAAGTTCTTCAAGAATAACACTTGAGTTTTCCTTGCTCAATTGTTAAGTTGTTGTTGTATCTTGGGAGACTATTGTCCGACAACGTAAAAGGAGATATACGGGTCAATCTTGTCTTAAAGACATAGTGCTATCACTCGACTCAGCAAATCACACAAGGAGTTGGTTCCATTCTTGATTTCCAGTTTTATTGTAATCTTTAGTTTATCCTTTCTAGCAATTGTAATATTTACTTACTTTCCGTTTCCTGCAATTGTTGTAACCCACAAGTTCTACCCAACTCCTCCCCCACTCGCCCATTTCAGTTATCTATTTCATATATGAAATTTATTTCTTACCCCACCCCCTTGCCCCCTTTCCCCAACCACAATAAAAATTCTTTTTTTAATTTTTTTTTGGAGGAGCGATAGGGTCGGGGGAATTTTTCGAAGGGTGGTGCGATGGAGGGTTCGTAGCGCGGGGGGGGGGGGGGGGGGCAGCGGCGCGGTGGTTTTGAAAACCAAAAAAAATTAAAACTTTTTTTTTAAAAAATGGGGTTGGGTGGTGGTAGAATAGTTGTTTGTATGTCACTTGTGAGACTTGTTTTTCCTATTTTTATTAGCAAAGTCATTTTATTCATTTTAAAGATTTTTTTTAATTTTTTTTTGACCAAACGAACGTGAGAAAATTGAAAAATATTTTCCGAAAAAAAAACATTTTCCTCTGTACCAACACACCCTTAATTGCTCTAAAAATAAAAATAGCATTATATTAATAAATTATTATATAATATTTTATGAAATTGTATGCAATGAACAGTCCATGAAATTTTTATGTAGAAATTACCTATTTTAAGGAATTTAATATAAAAAGGATTTAAAGACGAAAACATAATAACCCGTTTCTGCCAAGTGGATCCGGTTTGAAACCCGAGCGATCAGTTGGCGCTTAAACCCTCGGGAAAAACCTAGGTTTGTATGTCCTTTTGTCTTCTCTCTTCCATTCCACTTCACACCTTCAAATCTTCTCCATTACCCCATTCTCACCAATCAGTCGAAAAAACTCTTCATAAAATCTATAATGGATATTGTCGAAGTATATCGGAGCAGCTCAGTTGACTGGAAACCATCACCGGTGGTAGCCTTAGCTACTAGCGCCGACGATTCTCAAGTCGCCGCCGCTCGTGAAGACGGCTCACTTGAGATTTGGCTTGTTTCTCCTGGCTCAGTCGGCTGGCACTGTCAGCTCGTACGTATACATATATTTGGTTATTTGTTTTTATTATTTCTTCGGTTTATTATCGAAATAATTTTCTTTTTTGAATTTGTTTGGTGGTTTAGATAATACACGGGAATCCAAATTCTAGGGTTTCTTCGCTGGTTTGGTGTCGTTCGGGTTCGAGTGGTTCGTCTGCTGGTCGGTTGTTTTCTTCCAGCATTGATGGATCAGTTTCTGAATGGGACCTTTTTGATTTGAGACAAAAGGTGTGTGAAAAATCATTGCTTCTATTGTTATCATTGTTGAATTGCTGCTACACATTTGAATGTCATTACAATGGTTGACCTGAATATTGCTGTACTATGGAGATTTCATACTATTCTAAGCGAAAGCATGAAGCTTTTTGTTTATTTATTATCAGTAAGTAGCTTAGGATTGTATAGGGTTGCAATTATAATTCGTACCAGCAATCTTAGAGACCATTGTAAGGGAATGGGGCAGAACTACCGATAGCCCCACAATGTCGGAGGTAGGATGAAAAGAACGAACTTTTCACCTATATTGTAGCTAACACAGAAATGAAGACCAAGTGAAAGTTGACTACCACGAAAGATAGACATTTTTGCATTTTGTTGTGCTGTTCGTCATTATTTAATCATTTTATGCTTTGTTTGATTTGAGACAGGTGTGTGAAATTTGTTTGCTTTTATTGTTTCATTGTTGAATTGCTGCTACTCTGGAGATTTTCGACTAGTTTAATTTAAAGAAGGAAGCTTTTTTTAATTACCAGTAAGTAGCTTAGGCTATGATAGAGATGCAATTACAATTCTTACCAGTTGTAAGGGAATGGGTTGGAATTACCGATAGCCCCAGTGTAGGAGATAGATGAAAAGAATGAACCTCTTAACCTATATCATAGTTAACATAGAAATGAAGACCAAGTGAAAGTTGACTACCACAAAAGACAGAATTTTTTACATTTTGTTGTACTGCTCATTATTATTTACTCATTTTATGCATGTAGTTGGGTCATCCCAGGCCAACACAATGCAGGGTCGTTGTTTTATTACTGGTGGTTTTATGCTTTGTTTGATGTGAGTCAAGTAATGTTATCGTTGCTATGGTTGTTTGCAGATTGCGCTAGATTCTATTGATGTTGCAATATGGCAGATGGCCGTGGAGCCATGCAGTAATCCACAGCTTAATCAAAAGCAGTCTCCCAAGCATTATGAGAATGGCCACGTCAATCATAGAGATAGCCAGAACAGTGATGGTGAGAGCAGTGAAAGCGAAGATGATGATGACTCAGTAGAGCTTCACGAGGATCATGCTAGTTATAATAGCCGAATAGCATTTGCTTGTGATGATGGCTGTGTAAGAATCTATACAGTCAATGATGATGAAAACTTAACTTACAAAAGATCATTACCAAGGGTCAGTGGTGAGACAGCTACCCTTAAGACTAAGAGCACATATGTGATCGTTGCTTGGTATTATAGAGTTTTAATTTTTTTCGCAGGACGTACATTGAGTGTCACTTGGAGTTCTGATGCAAATAGGATATTTTCTGGAAGTAGTGATGGGTAAGTTTCATTTTCACTATAGCTATCTGCTGAACTTTTACCAGTTGATTTCTGATGAAAACTCAAATTAAGAAACAAAGGTTGAGGTATGAAGTTACTTTTTTTTATAGGATTTCCACAGTGAATTTTTCTGATGGAAGTTGTTTCTTTGCAGGTTTATAAGATGCTGGGATGCCAAATTTGCTCATGAAATCTACAGGATATCAGTTGGTCTTGGAGGACTGGGTAGTGGATCTGAACTATGCATATCGTCGTTACTTGCATTGAGGTAAAAATTAAATTGGAAATGCTTGCATTTAATATATGCGAAGAAAGGAAATTCATTTTCCCCGTTTCTAAGAATGTTCTGTAAGATATATGATAAAAAAATGTCCTGTGAAATATTCCAATTTTCCTTAACTTCACATTGTTTCCAGATGTGGTACCCTTGTCAGTGCAGATAGTACCGGGAGTGTTCAGTTCTGGGACACCCAGCATGGGACTCTTGTGAATGCACTTTCCAATCATAAAGGCGATGTAAATGCTTTAGCAGCATCTCCCAGCCATACTAGGGTGTTTTCTGCTGGTTCTGATGGTCAGGTATATAAATGTTAACCCCTAGAAAAAGAATACTTTCTGTTGGGGGTTGTCCCCTTCCATCATAAAGTTGAAACTAAGATAATGATGCAGTGCCTTTTTTTTAATTTTTTAGCCCATTGGATGGTCGAAATTGGTTAGTCTGAGACTCTTGGGGTGGTGTTTGTTCCGGAAAACCACTGCTTGTTTTAAAACAAGCACCACTGGTACTGTTTACTGGTGGGTGCTTTGGATGGAAAACCGGGGCCCCACGCTGGGCCCACACTCTACCAAAATTGGAGAACACATATTCAGCATTTGTTCACTTGCATTTTTGCGGCAAAAAGTTTTCACCTTCAACCAAATTTTCTTAATTGAAGAATGTTTGATAGATTTTTTGACGTTTTATCTTTTTAATTTCACATATGTCAGAGCTTCAAAGAATATTTTTAGGCTTTAGGGGATTTCCCCAGAAAACCAACTCAAATAACTTCATCCGAGACAACCCAAAAACCGTTATTCCAAACCAAATGGAAATGCTCTCAATTGTTTTTTTAAATAAATCTTGTGAAAACCAAACCAACACCAACTTGTTATCTAATCCAAACACTGTTAGGTATTTATAATATTGGTGAATATCAAGACAACAGGTATTAGCGGATGACAACTCGATCACTGATTTGGATGCTCAGACAATTATGTAAAAAATCAGCAAAATGATGTCCTTAAATTGCAATGGAAATCATTGCATTTCTTTCCTGCCGCATATTCGTTCACATTACTGTTTCGTACCTGACACAGGAAAGATATGCCTGCCCAGATTTTTTTTTCCAATTGCTTTCTGTTGCTGTCTTATTTTATTGTCCTGATAGTAAATGCCGGTAAAGGATTCGAAGACAGAAATGGGTTTTGGAGGAGAGAGTTGTGCTTTGAGTTGCTTAAGTTGTAATAGACATGGTTATTGATTTGTGAAACTGAACATGTAACATGTCAGAATTGTTTGGTTCTTGAGAGGCTTAACCGCCTGTTTAAAATCTCACCATTTCTTGTTTCTTCTGAAACCATATCAATCAATTATGCCTCAAAAGCTGATCAGTTATTGTTAGTTACGTGAAAGCTCTATATCCATTTCGCTCAATTTAGGTCCACATCATTCCGCTACTTAATAATCTCTCTTTTGAGATGGTATTTGAATCTCACTCTAATCCCTACTCTGATATTGGTTTAATCAGAATTAGTTGGTATCTCCTATAGGGATCATTTACTTTCATTGTGTTTGTTTCTTAGCTAAGTTTGCATTGATTTCAACTGATTTTAGGTCTTAAAAAACTTCTCTCCATTTGTTTGTAAATGATTTAAGGTAAATGAAAGTGAAAAGCAAAAGAGTTATTTAATTAATAGTAATGAAACAAAGATTATTTGTTTCCTCTCTACCTCCCCAGGGTAGGGTAAGGTCTGCGTACACTCTACCCTCCCCAGACCCCACTTTTTGGATTTCACTGGGTATGTTGTAGTAATGAAATAAAGATAGCTGCTATTTTTTGCTCTATTTGAATATATGGTATATCCATAGGCTTCTTTCAGTTGCAAAATTCTTGGTGTTACCATGCTTAAATAATTATGCAGCAATCTGTATTTCCCTTTTTTTCCTGCGTATAATATTTTCTACTAATATTTTACCGAGTAATATTGTAGTTCAGAAATGACAGGCAAACATTCTCCCATTGCTGCTGACAATACATTACTGGTTTTTAGGTTATACTTTATAAGCTCTCTATGGATTTTGCTGGGGCTAGTGATGGAAATATAACCTCTGGAGTCATGAGGAAATGGGTTTATATTAGTCATGTGAGGGCCCATACACATGATGTGAGGGCCTTGACTGTTGCTGTGCCCATCAGTCGCGAAGGTTAGTTCATTTGTATGCTTTTTCTGCTTCTCCTTTGATAATAAACTTGAACCTTTGCCTCTTGTTCTTACTGGAGTTCTATATCTTTCAAACCTGTCTTCGTATAGTCCATTTGGAGTTTGCTATTCTGCTTTATTGTTAATCTTCTTCATTTTCCTTTCAGATGCCATAGTTGAATGGGACAAAAAGAGACCTCGATCAAGGTCGAAGCCCCTTGATTTTAGTTACCATAAATGGGCACATTTAGGCGTGCCGATGCTTATCTCAGGTGGTGATGACACTAAACTTTTTGCATACTCTGCGAGGGAGTTTACCAAGTTTTCGCCACATGATATTTGTCCTGTACCGCAGAGGCCGCATATACAACTTGCAGTAGATACAATATTTAATCAGGCTGCGTTACTCTTAATCCAATCTTCTTACTGGATTGATATTTTGTTTGTTAGAGCTATGTCTGGTGGAGCTGCTAAGACAGATCTGGTGGCCCGAGTTAAGTGTAAAGCTTCAAGGAAAATAACATGTAGTGCAATTTCTCCTTCTGGTGCCCTTTTTGCCTTTTCTGATCATGTCAAACCCTGCCTTTTTGAGCTTAAAAGAGGTACTTCCAGCAAGAGTCCATGGGCAGTCAGCAAAAAGCATCTTCCCTTGGAACTGCCGTTTGCCCATTCAATGGTTTTCAGTACCGATTCTTCTCGGTTGATGATAGCAGGGCGTGACAGAAGGGTCTATGTTAGTACCTTGTCCAGTTTACGTCTTCTCCCTTTTATTTTCTACTGTATATTTAAATATAACTAACTGTACATTTTGTGTCTTATTCCACTTCTAAGTTACAGTGAGTTAACTTGCCATCCACTTTTTGGCTTTACTAAGAAATTCGTAGCAGTAAGTTTTAGGACAGTGGGGGCTCTGCTAAGGTTCTCATGGTTAAGAATCATGATTTTAGAATGAACCACCTTTGCTGCTGTTGCATCCCGCCTTCCTGAACTCTGACCACCTAACTTGTCATGGCTCCCCTTGCCAGTGCAATCCTACGACCAAACTGCATCACAAGGGATAATGAAGGGAGGAAATCTAGAATCAGGAAGTGGGACTTGGTGGAACGGCAGTGGGGCACTGGAAAGAGGTTGAGGGTGTGGGTTAATGGATGAGAGAGGGGTGAGCAAGTGTGAGATGCTGACGTAAAGGGAGGGTAGGGTGGGTGTGGTTGGTGGGTAGGGGTCATAGTCTTTAATGGAGCACATATGGTAGATGTTCATGTGGTTGCATATATGGTAGATGATTGCAATATTAATTTCGTATTAAATAAGAGGTTGCAATCAACATTTTTGCAAAGCAACATCCTTGTAGGAATTGTTCACTATTTAGGCTACAGTTTAATCTGAGGCATTAAAGTCACAATTTTTATTTAGGCTATGAATTTATCTGAGCCATTTTCTGAAGTTTTAGCTTTGTGCTCTAGGTGGTGGATGTAGTAAGCTCAGAACTAGTCCATGTTTTTACACCTCATCGTGAAGAGCATGCTGAAGAACTGCTTCCTGCTGAACCTCCCATAACTAGAATGTTCACCAGCAGTGACGGGCAATGGCTAGCTGCTATAAACTGCTTTGGAGACGTGTATATATTTAATCTAGAGACACAAAGGTATTAACATGTTTTTCTACATGTATTTAATTTACCATGTAGTGGATCTTCCTTTTAATCCTTTAGGATTGTACCCTTTTTCTTAAGATTTCTTTTCCATTTCTACAGTATACCTCAGCTGCCTAAGAAAACATTTACTTATCCGTTCAACCATCATTTTGTATTTTGTTTTTGGGTCTGAATGAATTTTGTCATGGAGCAGGCAACACTGGTTTATATCAAGATTGGATGGTCATTCAGTTGTGGCTGGTGGTTTTACTCCTCAAAATAGCAATGTGCTTGTAGTTTCCACTTCTTCGAACCAAGTATATGCCTTTGATGTTGAAGCTAAGCAGTTAGGGGAATGGTCGAATCATAATACATTTGCAATGCCAAGAAGATATCAAGAATTTCCTGGAGAGGTGATTGGTATTTCATTCCCACCGTCTTCCAGTTCTTCATCTGTCATTGTCTATAGTCCAAGGTATGTTTTACCGTTTTTTGACCGATTTGATCATTTATCTTTTGTATTTATAATTGTGATCATTATTTTTACGTGTTGATTATTAAGTACTTACTTTTAAAAAATCAAAGTAGCTTATTAATTCCTATAGAGGGGTCTTATTATGGAGTGTACACTTTTTAGAGAGAAAAGCAAGTCGAAAGCTGGATAGTTTCTTTTCTTTTAGGTTTAAACTAAAAGTACTTGAGTTGAGATGCAAGGTTTGACCTTGCATGACATGGCTTATTGGCATGTGGTGGGAATCTGAGCTCACTGAAAGCATTTTTAACAAATCTTCTTTTCTTTCTTTTACCTCTATTTTGAGGAGTCTGACATGACTATACTACCTAAAAATACTTGTTCAAGTTCATCTTAGAAGCTTCTTGATTTGCTCGAAACATTAGTAATCAGCAACTATATGTGGCTCTATGTGTCTTTAGTATTGTGCTGCATGCTACAACACTTGTACCTTGCTCCGACAAAACAAATGACAACTAATCAATAGTTCCTTTCCTTTTTTGCTTCAGTCGAGCTGCAATATTGATGTTACCTAATGAAGTGTTGAATCTCCATTTTATTATCCGAGTTTCACTAAAATAATGATTTCTGTTGATATGTATCCTACAGGGCAATGTGCTTGATTGACTTTGGGAAGCCGGTGGATGGTGATGATGAGGCTGACTTAGCCAATGTTCAAGATTTAGTTTCAAAGAAGCTACATAATACTCTTGTAAACGGGAGTGTAAATGGAAGTTTGAAGCGTAAGTCAAAGGGAAGCGAGTTGGAGACTAAACAAAATAGTAGAAAGAATTTTGAGTTGCATCCTTTCAGAGATCCCGTCTTATTTGTTGGACATCTTTCAAAAACTTCTACCTTGATCATAGACAAACCGTGGATTCAAGTGGTTAAAGGTTTTGATACTACACCTGTTCACAGACATATTTTCGGGACATGACTGTTTTTGTGCCAGGTGGTTTTTGTTTTCAACTCACTAGGAAAATTTAGAGGGGCGACTCAAGTTCTTTTGCCATGGTAGATTTTTCTTTTTTACTTGGGGAGAAGGCGATGAAAGCATGTTGTGTAATGTATTCTTTTGATGGTCCAGTTAACCTGTGAAATCAATTTTGAAGTTCCAAATACATTCATTTTATATACAAGAGTATCTTAAGTTGTTTAATTAGTGCTGTAAATTGAAGCTTTATACCTTGAATACGGGCTTAGCCACAGTATCCAAACGGTGAGTTTGCCTGTTTATCAATCTGTCCAAGACATTTTGATCATAACCTTGAACGAGCATATTCTCATTATCTTGTTTGTTGCATCTCATCTTTCATCTCTCATATTCAAGACAATTACAGTATTGCCAGGAAACTTGCAAAAAACAGGTATGATGGGGAAGATGCAGTTAAAGCAATTTGAGTGAACCAAGGGTTAGAATACCAGAAAAAATGATAGACTAGAAATGCATTCGAAAGGGTTGTCCCTACTGCTATAGTTTGCGATTTGCTCTGTTCAAAATAAATTTTTAAAGAAGCCACATTCGTTCATGTTGCGCACTAGAATAAATAAATGTCTCCTTAAGTTTTAATTCAACATAGTGTGATAGCATGTTAGGGGTCTCGCGGGTAGCTGTGGTGGGCATCGAAGGGAATGGTGGTGGAATGATAAAGTTCAAGAGACAGTGGAAGCAAAGAAAGTAGCGTATGTGAAAATGGTAGAAAGTAAAGATGATGTGGAGAAGTGGACGAATAGGGAATTATATAAGATGACGAGAAATGAGGCAAAGCTAGCGGTTACAACGGTGAAAACGACGGCTTTTGAACGATTGTATGTGGAATTAGAGGAAAAAGAAGGGGATAAGAAGTTGTACAGACTAGCTTGGATCACGTGAGGTGCATCAAGGACGAGGACGACAAAGTACTGGTGGAGGACGCGCGTATTAGACGGAGGTGGTAGTCTTCTATAAACTCTTGAACGGAGAAGGAGATAAAGACATTGTGCTGGGAGATCTGGAGCAATCCAGAAGGTACCGGGATTTTGGATGTTATAGAAGTATTAAGGTTGAGGAGGTCAAGGTTGCTGTTCGCAGGATGCACAGGAGAAAAGCGACCGGGCCTGATGAGATTCCAATTGAATTTTAGAAGAGCGTAGACATGACAAGTTTGAAGTGACTGACTGAGTTGTTTAATGTCATTTTTAAGACGGCAAGAATGCCCGAAGAATGGAGGTGGAGTACAATGATTCCTTTGTAAAAGAACAAAGGTGACATTCAGGGTTGCAACAACTATAGGGGTATCAAGTTGCTAAGCCACACTATGAAAGTTTGGGAAAGGGTCGTGGAGATGAGGGTGAGAAGAGGCGTGTCTATTTTCGAGAATCAGTTTGGATTCATGCCGGGGCATTCAACTACAGGGTACTTGGAGTGCAAGTTTAGTGACGTAAAACACGAGGCTGGCGTGGAAGTGAGGTTTGATACTTAGGTCATTCAAAAGAAAGAAAGTTTCAAGTATCTTGGGTCTAATATCTAAGGAAATGAAGAGAATGACGAGGATGTTACACATCATATTGGTGCAGGGTGGATGAAATGGAGGCTCGCATCCGAAGTTTTTTGTGACAAAAAAGTGCCACCAAAACTTAAAGGCAAGTTCTACAGAGTGATGGTTAGACCGACTATGTTGTATGGTGAGGAGTGCTAGCTAGTCAAGAACTGTCACGTTTAGAAGATGAAAGTTGCAGAAATTAGGATGTTGCGGTGGATGTGTAAGCATACTGGAGGGATATAATTAGAAATGAAGATATCCGGGACAAGTTTGGAGTGCCCTCGGCGGAGTATAAGATGCGGGAAGCAAAGTTGGTTCGGACATGTGTGAAGGAGATGCCCGGACGCCCCAGTATGGAGGTGTGGGAGATCAGCTATGGACGACTTTAAGAGTAGTAGAGGTAGGTCGAAGAAGTATTGAGAAAAGATGATTAGATAGGACATGACGCATGTCCAGCTTACTAAACACATGACCTTAGATAGAAAGTTGTGGAGGACACGAATTAAGGTAAAAGATTAGGTAGTTAAGCGTTGTCCTACTTATCCTTTCATGCTAGTAATAGTATATTACTCTTGTAGTTTCTTGTCCTTCTATTTTTGCTACTAGTTCTTGTTCTTGTACTTCAATTATTGTACTCATTTTTTTTCTAGACAACTTTATCCTGCTTTCTATTGTATTTTTTTCATGCCTTTTTATATACTGCTTTGAATTGCTTGTGCCGAGAGTCTAGCGAAAATGTCTCTACCTCCCAAAATAGGAATAAGATTCGTGTACACTCTATTCTCCACATATTCCACCCTGTGAGATTTCATTGGGGTGTTATTATTGTTGTTAAATAAGCAAAATAGCCAAAAGTATTTATTTATAATATGTGCAAGCAAACAATATATAGGAGTTGGGGTGGGGGTTGAGGTGTGTTGGACTCAGTTGTTGGAGGATGTTTAGGAATGGAATGTTATATGTGGAACTTGTTTTCCTTACTGTCACAAGGAAAATCATTTTCCTCATTTCGAAGAAACTTATTTTCTTAAAGAAAATACTTTTATAAAATTTTGACAAATCAAATATGAAATATTGAATTTTTTTTTAATTATGACACTGAATGCATAGCTAGCTCGTTTTAATTATGAGTTCCCAATTTTATTTATACAGACCTTTGTGGTCTGGCTCTTTCCCGGATCTCGCACATAGTGGGAGTTTAGTGCACTGGGCTGCTCTTTATATAGTGGATTTGCCAATACAAATTGAGGATCTAAACAAAATTTACTAAGTTTGTCCCAACCAATACTTATATTGTAGCTCCACCCTCCGTGTCCGAGTAAAACGTACTTAGTACTCTAGCTTTCCCGTGCTTGTCATGAGAATCTAGTTTTGGATTAGATTTTCTAATAAGCAGATAAAATTCTTAGTTATCCACTTATCCTTATCTTTTAATCATGAGTCATGATTTGTATTAGTACTGTCGATTGACTAGTAGTTTAAGATAAATAAGATTAGTCGTTTCTTGCTCTTAAGTCGATGAATTTATAGAACTTAGTGCATGGGCTCTTCTGATTTTGTACATTGGATGTGCATATTAAGAAGAGTTCGTCCAATCAACAAGAACGGGTATGATAAGTGGTAAGTACTCCTTTATTTTTAATTAAAAGTCGGATTAATAATAATATTGAGTACGGAGTCGCTATGTCAGGGAGTGCTTCAGATGTGGAATTTTTCCGGTGCTAATCTAAATTTAGTCAGATTCTAATATAAGTGTAGACACCATCGAGTGAAAAAAAAAAAAAAAAAGAAGAGTCCGTCCTTCAAAATGGAGCTGTCATTTCTAATTAGAACTTTGAGGTGGAGACTACTTTTTCAATTTTATTTATTTGTGAAGGCCCAAATCGCTTTGCTACTATTTCAAGCATCACATTGATGTGATTGCCTGTTTCCCTGTGCACATGCTACTTTGACCCTTCTCAAATGTAAATGTCTATTCTTTAACCTCAATCACCCTTAAACCAATTGAAAGAGAAACCTGAAACTTGCTGAGAATTGTTTGGCACAGAGGGAGGGTAGAGTACTAGCAGTGACGGAGCCACATTTGTCGAAGGGGTTTCTGAAGGGATTTGTTGGGTTACAACTTACAAGTAGTAAGCACAGTGAAAATTTAAAATTTCTTACCAACAACAATCCTGACATTGACTAATGTGATAATCATGTTGTATGTTCAAAACATAATAAAAGAAAACTTACATATTTTCGTACGCGGGATTCAACACTAAGATATCCACGCGATTTGTTTTCTCGATTGCAAGATCTAACTCCAGTGTATTTCCTACTCAAGAAAGCTAGGAAATCTTGCTTTAGGAACTGAGAAGTTATTTTCTATCTTCATATAATTATGAGTATGTGTTGTATATATAGGAGTTCAGGACAAAACCTAAACAGGTATAAAACAGGAAAACCTAGGCCCATGTTAATGTTCAGTGGACCAGCCCAACTGGTCCACTTCACACGCCCAAAGTGGACGTCCAAGCTCCCATTTTGGGCCAGTAATTTCTGGCCCAATTGCTTCCCTGTATTTATCCGAGTACCCATATAATATATCCAATACATTTAATTAAATCCGAAATTCAATTCGACTTAATTAAATAATTTCTATCAAATAGAAATATTCCATAATTATTTTAAATTAAATATCTCGATTCTCAATCGAATATTTAATATTTTCTCAATACACTCTTATATCGAAGAAACAATAGCATATAGTGTAACCCTATAGGCCTTCACATATCAACATTAATCTAATTAAGGTCCATCCGAAACTCCTAGACTGCGTCGTATGACGAACCCAATATGTGAAGCACGTTTACATGAATCCAGCAAACTTAACCTTTATGCGGAACTATAAATTCTTTTCATTCGCGACACACTCGATTAAGCTTAGGATTTGCCAAATGTCTATCCAAATGACTTAATCACTTTATCTCACATTTATTAGTTGACAACTAGACCGTATTCTAAATATATCTCTTGCACTGGCCAGTGACTTTAGTCAACCTAATAACATTGAGAAGTTGAGTGCTCCCTCGAATTTCCAATCGAGGAATGAATCCTATTCTTCGCTCAACTACCACCTTGATTTACATTCTGATGCACCCAACTCAAGCCCTATTTTATCCAGAAGGAGTTTAAGCTTAGAACTTGGTCAAAGTACATCCTTCTGTAAACAAGGTGCGTATTGACCTCAAGTCAAAGGACATTTATATTCCACACGCCGATAACACTATAGACATGTATAACAAATAGTTTATCGGCAGGGTATACCAATACTTCTCCAAAGTATCCATGTGTCCAATACGAGTAACCATTACTCGTAGCTGGAGACATACTACATTCTCCAAGAATGTGATGCAGACCACTTGTCGACTTATAGCATATCATCGATATCCCATTCTCGATGATCATTAGTCGAGTCTATTTTGAGAGTTACGTTATATCATTAATATCTCACTCTATTAATGACAACGTAAGCTCAAGGGATGCACATATATGTGTCGCACCTGCTTTTGACCGCACCCGTCCATGAGAGAGGTGTTCCGACGTGGCTCGCGACGTAATGGGCGCTTCCCGAATTAATAAAGCTTAAGGAGTCGCTACCTAATTATTCTACGGTGAATCAGGACACCTAAATGTTAACATAAATGCTGCAAAATGAACTCCGATTAATGGTCTGTGAAACTACGAGATTCTGGGAAAGGGTTTTCTATTATCCTAAAGGGAATGTGTTAGGCATCCTTTAAGATCCGCTAATTTGCGGTTATCCGGTCAAACTCAAGTTAATTATTATGCTAAGAAAATGCATGTTTTAAAAGTATGAAGTTAATTAAAAAGGTGTTGTAAGTAGTTAATAAAGATACATTTTTTTGACAATGTAAAGATTTTACCACTTATTCTTTTGAAGAGTCTCGCAATGGTGATTGCGGTTTTGAGAAATAAATTCCGGTATAAAATCCCAAAAATGTATGCAGGGCATTGTTTATAAAATACTGTATAAAATTGATTTTTTTGGATAAAAGCATGCACTTGTATGACATTGTTTATAAAATACATGTAAAGTCGATTTTTGGTTAAAAGTATGCATTTGTATGACATTATTTATAAAATACATATTTTTTGCAATTTGATAGTAAAGGAGAAAAGCAAATTGTTTGTAATGCAAAAATGTTATTTTTATAAAAGTCATTTTAAATTGCAAATGGGATGAAAAACGAAACCTTATTAGTATGATTAATAATGCGAATAAAAGATGACCAAATTGTTTTGAAAGTTTTAAACATGCATGACGAGCCTAAAATAAATAAGCTAGTGGCGGGTTTCCAATTTTAAACTACCCGAGCCTAAAATAAATAAACTAGCTGCGTTTTCCAATTTTAAACTACCCTTTCTAGTTTATCAGTTCTAGGCCTAATTCTTCTAAACATGTAAACAATCATACAAGCAGAATATTTAAATTACAATACAAAATAAAAGGAAGGCGGAATTAAAAGAAGTTAAAGCGGTAATTACTAAGGCGATGATAGTGTCATATCTTGGGCCTTGGGCGTAAGTCCAGCAATCTTTTTCTCTTTCATTTTTGTAGAATCCCACTTTGCTATCCCATATTGTTTAGATATTCCTCGTAAGATGTAAAAGAAAAGACAGTTGAAAATAAATAAATAAATAAATAAATAAATGTGAGTAAAACCTTCGGATCCGTATCAAAACAATAGAAGTTTTGATTACGGAAGGCTCATACTTATATTTGAAGTAAAGAAATTCTATTCATGTCGTGGTTGCGAACTAGAGACTCGTCGGTCAATCTAGTTGCCTTACCAACGCATGTTGGTTTCTCGCATGTGATTTTATTATAAGTCTCATCATTGCCTAATTCCGAAGTAAAGAAAACTGAGGGACAACCTTTCAAAAGGAACATGGCCTCAAAAATCATTTTTCATCGGCCCAAGTATAGTATTGTGTTTGCATTAGTGATCTTTCACCAAGTGTAGTGATCTGTTCAGTTTGCAGCAGTTCATAGGCCAAAACATAGCAGCTTAGCCTCAAAATATAGCAAAAACTCGACTCAATTTGCGGCGATGGTTCAGCTCAAATGTAGCAGTAAGTCACACCAAAAATGAAGTGTTAACGGCCAATATGCAGCAGCTAATGGCAACCAATACAACACCAAAGCAGCAGCTGATGGCGATCAATACAACAACAAAGCAACAGCTGATGGCGATCAATACAACAACAAAGCAGCAGCTACTTGCTTTATCAAGTGTTCTTTTTAATTCAGCAGCACCTCGAATATGGTACTAGTCACATGTTGCAGCAACAAACATGCCAAACTAGTAGCAGCTCGCAAAGAAGTACCAAGCATAGTAACGGAAACTCAAAGACGGCAGCATGTTCTCATAAAAAGTAGCAGCAACCAATTTATAATGAAACAGTAGCCATGGCTTCAAAGTACAACAACAAATCATCTCGAGTTTTAGCAGCATCTCGAGGGCATTAGGAATTTTAAAATTCCCCAGATCATGCAAAGAAAAAAGACATTCATTCATCGAGTGATCATCACAACTTAATCAGGTTTTAACATATTAGACGAGGTTCAAGATTCTTAAAGTAGACGCGCACGTAAATTGTTGACTATCAGAAATAAAAGTGCATTTGGACTCTAGTTAACTATCAGAAAACCAAATTTATTCCTCAAAATAGTAGACCATTTCTTAAACAGGATAGGGAGTGCATATTTAACGTCAACCATTTCATTTATTTAAGACTGGGAAATATTGCTCAAATCGAACAAGGAGTCACACAAAAATCAGTACTATCATGCTTTAAAAGTACTTAAAGGGATCAACATTAGCCATTCTTTTACTCATTCTCATGTTAATTTAAAAGAGATTACTGAACTAAAGCAACATAATTATACTAAAGAATAAACCATTAACCAGTAACTTAACATACAAATTTAAACTAGACTAATTAAATCACATAATGCCCAATCGTCCAACAAAAACCAGCCCATTTCGCGCAGCCCACTGAACCGGCCCAACACCTCTTATTTGGTTGAAAAGGAAAGAGAAAAAGTTTTTTTTTTGGTTTTTTGTGGGTTAGGTCTAGGTTTAGGGAAATAAGGGTGTTGGGCCGGTTCGGTGGGCTTCTCGAAATGGGCTGGTTTTTGTTGGATGATTGGGCCTGGGTTGGTTGGGAGGCCGATTGGGCTGCCCCTTTTTTGGGCTGGTAGAAGGTTTTTGGGTATAGGGGAAAATGGGTTTTGGTTTAAAATATAAAAGGGGCTTAAAAATGCTTTGAAGAAAAAATGTAAATTATTTAAAATAAAATAACGATGTGATAATAATAAAATATAATATTTGCGAAATGCTTAGTGCTTAATGAAAAATGCGATGCTGTTTTGGGAGAATAAAATAACATAGAATATTAGGGTAAAATTATGATTATGAATTTAAAAGGCAAATGATAGTAGAAAATGTGAATAATAATAATGATGATAATAAATAATGATATTGAGAATATACATATATATACATATTGAAATTGTTTTGGGGTGTCAAAATATTTTAAAACGCAAACAAATAATCGGAAAAGAGGGGACAAAATTGGGTGTCAACAATATGAATAATTGCAAACAATCAAACAATAATTCAATAATTACAAATGCCATAAATATTAATCTCATTAATAATATGAATGTGTTCAAGTATATTTTTTGTCCCTAATATAGATTGTCTCTAGGACATACATACTTTCAGTTTCAACTGAATGAAGCCCCTTTACTGGAAAAATGTACCGCATTTATTAGTGAAAATATTCTAATATATATGTTTATATGTATAAGTTGTTGAATTCCCGGATACAAGACAACGTTTACTAATCCACTTGGGGGTCAACTATTTACGGGGGTTAGAGGTATACCTGGATGAAATTTGGGATTAAATTTGTCCATATTTGATTGTGGATATAAACGCTAAAATTCAGGATAAAATTTAAACTAAAATTATGGGATAACTATCCCATAGGTAAAATGTGATATTATCTATCATGATTATGATATTGATCATTTTCTAATTACGGTTGAGGATACAAGATTTTAAGTTGTCTTATCATTTAAAAGCCTTAATTTTGGGTATGCTTTTAGAACATTTGTAGCTCCAGATCTATGGGTAAAGAATGGATATTTGGTATAACTAAACTCAAAAACTATATTGTAGGGTGAGGATTGTCCAAGTTCCATATAAGGAGTCCATGTTCCCATTCCATTTTCGATGTGGGACTCTTAACATAGACCTCGTTAACTGGAGCGTGTACAATATAATTTCGGGGCCAACATCGACGAACAAAGATTTGGAATGGATCTGGCTCTGATATCATGAAAAGAATGGATCTTGGACCTAACTCAACCAAAAAACTAGCTTATATGGTGAGGATTGTTCAAATCCATATAAGGAATCCATGTTCTCATTCCATCTTCAATGTAGGACTCTTAACACTATGGGTCTGCCTATAATTATATTAGTTTCTTTTTTTATTGGAAAAAAGTATGTTTGAGTTTTCTAGACTCAATTTTTTTCAAATCTTTCACAAACTTGAACGATAATATTTGAAAAAAAAGTTTGAAAAAACAGAGTTTTCAGAAAAATTACCACTTTTTATTCCTTCTTCAAAACAACTCAAAAACTAAGTTTACAAACTCTAAAAAAAAGGGTTAGTCACCGAAACAAATACTTTAATTTTTTTCTTTTATTTTTTATTTTGCCAAAAGCGAAGATAGTTCTCTGGATCCTTATCGATGATGAGGTGTAAAAACATGGGAAGCAAACAAGACTAGATACCCTAATCATCCATGTGGTATACGATGAGTGTTCACCCTTGATCTATGAGGATTAATGCCCAACTACCACGTGGAACACTTTATATTAAGAGAACGGCTGCAAACTCAAAGGTATTGACAAAAGCTTGCACAAAAAGCCTAATACGAAAAGACAACTTAAGAGTAATTAATAAGGTTCATAAGAAAGACAAGCATTAAGACACAACTAAAGCTAGGAAGGTAAATTAAAGTGACTAGTATTTCTTATCCGAAAGCAAGCAAAATATTTTTCTTGCCTTCCTGGTCTAAGTGGAACCCAAAGGAGAAGAAGAAAACAAAACAATAACAATGTAAACGCATAAACAGAAAAAAATATTTTTGTTCTTCCAAAGTATATTGTTAGAATATTATGTAAATCATATTATTATTATGTATTAATGTAGTATCATTTTATATATGGTAGGTAGTAAAATGTTAATTAGGAATATTATGTTAATTAGGTAGAAAATTATTAGGGATTAATTAGGAAGATTAGACATGATTGACTCTTCCTAGTTACATGTATATGGTGTATAGATTTTGTCATTTAAGGATGAATACATTGAGGAAAATACTTTCAAAGTCTTACATGGTATCAAGAGCTTAAGGAAAGATCCAAAATTAGTTTATTTTCTTCCAAATTTTCGGTCATCTTTCTCCCTAGAACCCTAGTTGGCCGAAAATTTCTTCAATTTTTTTGTTCTCTTTTACTCCATTATTGATTATCCTTCATCACAACCAATTATGTCTGAAACCAAATCATCCTTTCACCCTGCCCTTGATGTTTCAAACATCAAAACACATGTTTTCATCAAACTAGAAATGAAAACCGTTCATTATGCGACTTGGGCGGAACTATTCAAAATATATTGTCGTGCTCACAAAGTTCTTCATCAAATAATTCCTCCAAAAGATGGTAAAGGGAAAGACATAACAAACGATGTAGACAAGGAATTGTGGGATACACTTGATGCCACAGTCCTTGGTTGGATTTATGCAACAATCTCCACTGACTTGTTGCATACGATAATGGAACCGGATTCAACAGCCATGGCAGTGTGGGAACACTTACGAGATATTTTTCAAGATAACCAAACTCGCGCGTTGTTACATTGGAACATGAGTTCTCAACCATTGACATAGCGGACTTCCCTAATGTTTCTACATATTGTCAACGACTCAAAGTGTGGCGATCAATTAAGAAACGTTGGTTCACCGGTTACTAACAACCGGTTAGTCTTGCAATTGGTCGCCGGTCTCACCTACGCGTATAGCGGCGTGGGAACTCTAATCCGTCAAAGTAATCTTCTACCACAATTTTATCAAGCAAGGTCCATACTTGTACTTGAAGAGTCGGGCTTGGTGAAAAAGGCATCAACTACTTTAAATTCCGCCATGTTTGCCACTCCTTCAAATGATGGTAGTTTTTTTTACCCTTCTCAACAAAATAAGGGACAAAAAGAACGTCATAACAATAAAAATAAGGGTGGAAATTACAGAAATAACAAAGGTGGAGGCCACCGAAATTTCGGTAGCGGCGGTAATGGCGGCAACACCAACTCCGGTGGTGGACAGTGGC
Source organism: Anisodus tanguticus (assembly GCA_034509755.1). NCBI lineage: Eukaryota > Viridiplantae > Streptophyta > Magnoliopsida > Solanales > Solanaceae > Anisodus > Anisodus tanguticus. The sequence goes on along the minus strand of CM067553.1, from coordinate 6,886,975 downwards.
AGCAGCACGACGGCAGGGGTGGCGGACAGTGGCAGCAGCCCAACGGCTGGCAGTGGCCTTAGGCTATACCACTCAGCCCAGCCCCAACAGGCAATTGGGCCAGGTAGCCCCAAAGGCCCACTGGCCAACCTCAGCAAATAGTGGGTACTTTCCACCAATTTGGCAATAGCAACAACAGGCCCATCAAGCCCATTTCGATGGGTCTGTTAACACAGACAGTAGCAGTGGGCCTCAGCCGACCCAATGGCATGAGGCCCATTCAACAAGGGCCCACCCCATGGAAATTGAGTCCGCCATGCACACTCTTGGCCTTAATCCACCGGATTCAAATTGGTATATGGACTCCGAAGCGACGTCCCATATGACATCCTCCCAAGGTAATCTCTTGTCCTATTTTAATTTGAGCAATGATAATGGAATAATTGTCGGAAATGGCCATTTAATTCTAATAAAAGGTTATGGTTCTAGCAAATTGTCACCACCAAACCGACCCCTAATTTTAAAGAATTTCCTTCATGCTCCCAAATTAATCAAAAACTTGGTTTATGTTAGAAAGTTTACAACTGATAATTGGGTATCTGTCCGTTTTGACCCCTTTGGATTTTCCGTGCATGATTTTCAGACGGGGAAGCTTCTCATGAGATTTGATAGCAAGGGGGAGCTCTATCCAATAAATCCGTCAACACAACAATCCAAGTTTCCTTCTGTTTTTGCAGCCTTGACACCATCTTTATGGCACCAACGTTTGGGACATCCAGGAGAGACTGTTTTGGTTTCTCTTAAACAAAATAATTTTATTTCTTGTACCCAAACACAGACTCTAAATAAGTGTCATTCTTGCACACTTGGTAAACATGTTAAGTTGCCATTTATTTCCTATACTTCATGCACCCTTTTGCCATGTGATATTTTACATTGTGATATTTGGACATTACCCGTTTTGAGTTATTCTGGTCATAGATATTATTTGCTTATAATTGATGACTACTCTAATTATTTGTAGACATTCCCTTTGTCGAAAAAATCACAAGTGTTTTCCACTTTTCTCACTTTTAGAGCATTCATCTGAACTCAATTTGAACGTGATATCAAAAATATTCAATGTGACGATGGGGGGGGGGGGGGGGGAGTTTGACAATAAATAGTTTTGGGATTTTTTCAAAACAAATGGTGTTCAGTTTCGTCTGTCTTGTCCTCATACTTCATCACAAAATGAAATTAGAACCATAAACAATAATGTTAGAACATCTCTTTCTCATGCTTCACTTCCCCCTGTATTTTGGCATCATGCACTCCAAATGGCCACTTACCTGTTGAATGTCCTTCCTCATAAAAAACTATCATACCAAGCTCCTCTAAAAATACTTTATTTACGAGAGCCCACATATCATCAGTTAAGAGTGTTTGGTTGTCTTTGCTACCCCCTCTTTCCATCCACCACAATCACAAAACTCCAAGCCCGGTCTACCCCATGTGTTTTCTTGAGATATCTTACTCATCATCGCGGTTACCAATGTTACGACATTTCTTCCAAAAGAATATTTATAAGTCGTCATGTAATCTTTGATGAAACAATTTTTCCATTTGCTAAGATACATGCCACCGAGACTCATAACTAAGATTTTTTGGATTATGATAAGCTGCTTTCATATCTAACACATTTTTTTCACAGCTCGGTACCTATTGCTAGTGTTGAAACCCGTAATTCAGGCCCATTGGGCTAACGATCGATGGCCTAACTGACTAACATTTCAATGCAGCAGTTTGGGCCTTCTGTTCCGAGGCCTAGTCCCACTACCGCACAATCTGTCCGTCCAACGGATTGGGCCAGTCCACCACTACGGGCCCAATTCCAGCTCAAGCAATACTGCCCACTAGACCCTCAGTTTCTAACTCCTCGGTCAGTGGCGTCCAGTCCTCTAGCCCAATAAACCGTCCGGTCACCCGTAGTCAACATGGAATTGTCAAACTCAATACCAAATATAGTCTTCATACCCAGGTCTCGAAATCACATTTGTCTCGTAATCCAGTGTCTACTCTAAAAGACCCGAATTGGAAAATGGCCATGGATGATGAATATCATGCTCTAATTACAAATAGGACATGAGATTTAGTACCTCGTCCATCTAATGCTAATATAATTCAATTTATGTGGACGACCATAAAGAAAAATCTTATGGAACTTTTGAGCGGCATAAAGCCCGTCTTGTAGGTGATGGAAAGACACAACAGGTTGGTGTAGATTGCGGGAAAATATTCAGTCCAGTGGTCAAACCAGCAACTATTAGAACAATTCTCAGCCTGTCTCTCTCAAAAGGATGACCACTTCATCAATTGGATGTCAAAAATGTCTTCCTCCATGAACACCTTAATGAAACTGTATACATGCACCAACCGTTGGGATACAAAGATCCTAAATATCCCAACCATGTGTATTTGCTCAGAAAAATTATTAGATGGCCTCAAACAGGCCCCCAGGGCTTGGTATAAGCGGTTTGCAGATTTTGTGTCACATATGGGTTTTTCGCACAACCGTTCAGATAATTCCCTGTTTATTTATCGTCAGGGTAATCATACTGCTTATCTTTTTCTATATGTGGATGATATTATTCTAACAACATCTTCAGACTCTCTTCGCAAGAATATCATGTCACAGCTTAGTTCTGAATTTGCTATGAAAGATCTTGGCCCACTACACTACTTTCTAGGAATTGCTGTGACACGACATACATGTGGATTATTTCTCTCCCAGAAGAAGTATGCATCAGAAATCATGGAACGAGCTGGGATGTCTTTTTGCAAACTTTCGGCAACTCCGGTCGACAAAAAGTCAAAATTAAGTGCTATCTCTAGCAAACCTTTTGCTGATCCGACGCTATACCGCAGCCTAGCAGGAACTTTACATTATCTCACATTCAGCAGGCCATATATTATCTATGCAGTACAACAAGTGTGTCTATTCATGCATAATCCAATTGAGGAACATATGCATGCTCTGAAATGCATTATGTGATATATTCAGGGCACTCTGGAGTATGGATTACATCTATACCCGTCCTCTGTTTCCAAACTTGCTACTTACACTGATGCAGATTGGGCATGATGTCCGGATACAAGACGATCCAACTCCGGATATTGCGTCTTCCTTGGTGACAATTTAATCTCATGGTCCTAAAAAAGGCAGGCCACTGTATCACGCTCAAGTGCTGAAGCAGAATATCATGCTGTGGCTAATGTTGTGTCTGACTCATGTTGGATTCAGAACTTGTTGCTTGAACTTCATTGCCCTATTCCGACTGCAACAATAGTATACTGTGATAATATTAGTGTAATCTATCTCTGAGGGAATCCCATCCACCATCAACGCACTAAACATATTGAGTTAGATATTCATTCTGTAGGCGAGACAAGTGCGGGTGCTACATGTCCCAACGCATCATCAAATCGCAGATATCTTCACAAAAGGACTTCCGCTTATATTATTTAAAGATTTTAGGGACAGTCTCAGCATTCACCGCCCTCCTTCTTCGACTGCGGGGGGAGTGTTAGAATATTATGTAAATCATATTAATATTATGTATTAATGTAGTATCATTTTATATATGGTCGGTTGTAAAATGTTAATTAGGAATATTATGTTAATTAGGTAGAAGATTATTAGGGATTGATTAGGAAGATTATGCATGATTGACTCTTCCTAGTTACATGTATATGGTATATATTTTGTGCCATTTAAGGATGAATACATTGAGGAAAATACTTTTAAAGTCTTACATATATGATGAAAATTATAATTTACGAGTAGCTTTAATTGAAAAAGAAAAGGACTTAAGGTGATAATCCATGTGAGTGGAGTGAAATTGAGATTTGAGAAACAAAATTGAAAGAAGAATCAACGTACGAGGTAAACTGAAAAGAAGATACGAAATGAGTGAAATGGAGAAACAACAAGGAATATTCCATGTAGAAGGTAAAGTGAAAGTATATATATATATATATATATATATGAAACCGCTATTAAAGAGCTGCATCCACCACTGGACCGGTTTGAAATAGTTTCATGAAATATTTCATGGTAAAGTATGTAGTTGTTGAGCAATTCACATATTATTTTACAATTAAACTTTTAAACGAGATGATAACATGTTTCAAACATCTATCTAATTTCATCATTTATTTAAATGAGTTTTTACATGTAAATTAAGCTGTCTACTTTATAAGATTTTCTTCATCTCGTAATTAATCTCCCTACTACCAAGTACCAAGCAAAGCCAACCCACCCATGCGGTGGATGAGGAGGGTTAAGATAATTGCAGAGCTGGTCATTTTTTATATTAAATTTATTGAAGTAGCTCGTCATGTTATAATCGAACACTTCTATCGTGCCAAGGGAGGAAAGAAAACATGCTAATGAAAGGAAAATGAACACTAGCAACAGTTAAAAGATAACATTGGTGAATAGGCAAATTAAGAAAAGAGGTGGAAAATTGAGATTTTTCCATTTACTAAATAAAAAAAAAAGTGGGAGGCAAAGAGGCTTATTATAACAATCAATAGCACATGAATGGGGTCCAATTGTCACTTTCACTTGCAAATTTAGGACCAACCATATTATTAACCTGGTTCTCTTCTTTCATGGCTCCAAACACTATACAAGTTGACAACATGATTTAATCTCCCCCACCCCCACCCCCACCCCCACCCCACCTAGCTACTCATGTCTTCTCATTTTTCTTTTTTGATATTAAACATTCGAAACTTTGATTATTAGAAACTCATGTTTAAGGTATCCTTCAAACATTCTTGGACTTTAATCCATTTTGTATCTCCTAATATGTGGAGCGTGGAAGTTTTGGTTTCTAGATCCATGAGATTAGGGGTTTTGTTTCCTATGGAAAGTTATGTGATAATTTTTTTATAAGAATTAAGTAATTTAAATTGATAAATATACCGTGTGTCCGTGATATACAAATTTGGTCAGTGATATACATGGAAAGTATATCACGGTTTGGAGACTATATTGTACCACATTCTTTGTAATTAATAAGCATTGTATTCTTACCATAATTGTAGAAGTCTTGTACAAATAGAATATGGTTTTGGGAGTAGAATAGGAATAGGATTTTCCATATTATGGAAATTGTAATTGTATATATACTCATTCATTAATGAAAATAATCAAGAGATTATTTCTTTCATTGTATCAGAAGTTTATGTTTTTCATACCTCTCCTAATTTCTTCCGCAACCTCCTCGGTTTCCGAGCTTCTTCTCGGTTTTCCATAACCCTCTTCTCTTCCTGAATTATCCCAAATCCCTACTTCACCTCTTATTCTTTCATTATGCCTAAGAACGTGTTTCATCCTGCCCTTACCGTTTCCAACATCAAGAACCACATCCCTATTGTTCTTGAGATGGAAAACGTCCAGTATGCGACGTGGGCAGAGTTGTTCAAAATTCACGCTATCTCCCATCAAGTCCTCCATCACATAATTCCTCCCGCTACCCCTATCCCGTGGAGGACCCTCAGTTATGGATTACTCTTGATGCTACCGTCCTTCAGTGGATTTATTCCACTATTTCTACCGACCTTTTACAGACGATAATTGAACCGGACACTACGGCTATGGCTACCTGGAATATATTGCGTGATATATTCCAAGATAACCAACATTCCTGAGTCGTCACCCTTAAGCAAGAATTCTCCCAAGTCCGCATGGAAGATTTTCCGAACGTTTCTACGTATTGTAAATGGCTCAAGGAGTTGGCGGACCAACTCCGTAACGTTGGAGCGTCTGTGACCAATAATCGTCTTGTTCTACAAATGGTTGACGACCTTTTTGAGGCCTATAATGGTGTTGGGACCCTCTTTCGTCAAAGCAATCTGCTTTCTCCCTTTTATCAAGTCTGCTCGATGCTCACCTTAGAAGAAGCCAGCTAGGCAATAAAAACGGCTACCGATGCCAGCCCCGTGGCGATGATGACTTCGTCCGATAATTCTCGTGGATTTGTTGACAATTCGGGCCAGAACCGCAACAACGGTGGCGGCAAGAAGGGTCAAAACCGTGAAAATAATGGCAAGAATCGCAGCGGTAATAATGGTGGTAGCCAGAACAGTGGCGGCGGCGGCTCTCGGGGCAGTGGGCAGCAACCCAATTGGGCTCCGCAGTGGCACTGGGCCTTGGCCCAACAGTGGATATTTTTCGTCGAGCATTTACCCGGGAAACTGGGCCCAGATTCCACAACAGGCCAGGAACAATTTCTTGGGTCCAGCTTCGGGTGGCAAGTTATTTTCTGGGCTGGGGAAGCAGGCCGGTGTGCTTGGGTCTCGGGACTCTGCAAGCATTCCAGGCAGTGGGCCCTACACCGACTCCAACAGATATTGAGGCCGTGATGCATACGCTTGGATTAAATCCCCAGACCCGAATTGGTATATAGACACATGCGCCACTTCTCACATGACGTCAGACCAAGGTACTCTCTCGTCTTATTCCAATTTGAGCAAAAATCGTGGCATACTTGTTGGTAATGACAACTCAATTTCAATTCGTGGTTACGGTCATACTATTTTATCTCCTCCCCATCCACCTCTTGTCTTGAAAAATATTCTTCATGCCCCTAACATAATTAAAAATTTGGTGTCTGTCCGTAAATTCACTACTGATAATTGAGTTTCTGTTAATATTGATCATTTTGGCTTTTTTGTGAAGGATTTCAAGACGGAGATACCTTTCATGAGATGTAATAGTAGGGGATATATTTATCCTATCACGCCCGCATCCAGTCTCTCGAGTTGAGTCTTGCCGTCTACTTTTGTAGCTCTAGCTCCTTCCTTGTGGCATGCACATTTGGGTCACCCTAGGTCGTTCATTATTTCTTCCTCGCATAAAAACAATTTTATTTCTTGTAAGGGTACGCGTAGTACTCCAATTTGTCATTCCTGTCCTTTAGCGAAAAAATCACAAGTTTTTTTCACATTCTTAAAATTTAGAGCATTCGTCCGCACCCACTTTGAACGGAAAATAAAAAATATTCAATATGATAATGACAAAGAATATGATAATGGGTTGTTTCAGGATTTTTGTGATACTAATGACATAGTTTTTCGTTTCTCTTGTCCTCATACTTCCTCACAAAATGTAAAGGCCGAACGAAAAATTCGTACCATTAATAATATTGTCCGAACTTTATTGGTCCATGCTTCCGTACCCCATTCCTTTTGGCATCATGCTCTACAAATGTCTACTTATCTTCTTAACATTATTCCTACTAAATGGTTGGCGTATGCGTCTCCTCTTAAAGTCCTCTATAATAAATATCCTTCGTATTCACATCTTAGGATCTTTGGATGTTTATGCTATCCACTTTTCCCGTCAACTACTATTAACAAACTTCAAGCCCGGTCTACCGCTCGTTTGTTTTTGGGTTATCTATCTAATTATCGTGGTTACAAATGTTTTGATTTATCCTCTAATAAAATCAATATTAGTCGCCATGTTATTTTTGATGAAACCCAATTTCCGTTATCTAAAGTAAGTAATCATGTGCCTAGTTCGTATAATTTTTTAGATGACGAGGTCTCCCCGTATCTTATCCATCATTTATCGGACTTGTCCCGCACCCAAACTCCGACAGCGGGCCCACTGCCCGTTGGACCTACTGTTCTGCCACATCCCATTGTTTCTAGTATTGTTTCTGCCCAGTTTCAGTTGTTGGGCCGGTTGCCCAGCCCAATACCGACATTGTTCCAGCTCCAGTTCCTACTTTTGGCCCGACTGTTGTTTCCCGTATTGGGCCAGCAGGTCCACTGCCTACTGGCCAACCCGTCTCCCATCTAAGTTCCTCCTAAAATCCACCCAATTCTCCACCAAGTCATAGATCGGTCACTCGTAGTCAACGAGGTATTTTTAAACCAAAAAAAATTTTAATCTAAATTCTAATGTTCTTAAATTCCCCTACCCCGTAAACCAGTGTCCGCATTAAATGACTCAAATTGGAAATTGGCTATGAACGACGAATATGATGCTCTTATTGAAAATAAGACGTAAGAGTTGGTACCCCGTCCTTCTGGTGTTAATATTATTCGGTCTATGTGGATTTTTACTCATAAGGATAATTCTGATGGTTCTTTTGCGAGGCATAAGGCTCGTCTTATAGGTGATGGTAAGACTCAACAGGTTGGCGTGGATTGTGGTGAGACGTTTAGTCTGGTGGTCAAACCGGCTACCATTCGCATTGTTCTCAGTCTGGCTCTTTCGAAAGCTTGTCCTATTCATCAGTTAGATGTGAATAATGATTTTTTAAAATGGTGATCTTAAGGAGACAGTTTACATGCATCATCCCTTAGGTTTTCGAGACCCCAAATATCCTCATCATGTCTGTTTATTGAAGAAGTCCTTGTATGGGCTTAAGCAGGCCCCACGGGCTTGGTATAAGCGATTTGCAGAATATATTTCATCTATTGGGTTTTCACACAATAGGTCTGATAATTCATTATTCATATATCATCGTGGTACTTCCCTGACTTATATACTATTATATGTGGATGATATTATCTTGATTGCCTCTTCTGATGCTTTGCGCAAGTCTATCATGACAATGCTCAGTTCTGAGTTTGCTATGAAAGACTTGGGGCCCTTGAGTTACTTTTTGGGGATTGCTGTCACTCGTCATGCTTGTGGGTTATTCATATCACAACGGAAGTATGCAACTGAGATCATTGAGCGAGTTGGTATGTCCTCGTGCAAGTCTAATTCCACTCCCATTAATACTAAACCCAAGCTAGGTGCTATGACTGGCTCACCTTACCCATCCGACCCACTATCACAGTCTTGTAGGAGCTCTTCAGTATCTTACTTTCACGAGACCATATATTACGTATGTCGTACAACAGGTGTGTTTGTTTATGCATGATCCCAGAGTTGAGCACATGAATGCGCTCAAACACATTATTCGATACATCCAGGGGACACTTTACTATGGCTTACATTTATATCCTTCATCGGCGTCTACACTTGTCTCATATACAAATGCTGATTGGGGTGGCTGTCCAGATAACAGAAGCTCCATGGCTGGATATATATTTCTTGGTAATAACTTGATCACATGGTCTGCGAAGCGTCAGTCTACATTATCACGCTCTAGTATAGAGGCCGAGTATCGAGGTGTAGCCGATTTGGTCTCTGAATCTTGTTGGTTACGTAATCTTCTCTTAAAACTTCATTCTCCCATTCAGAAAGCTACATTGGTTTATTGTGATAATATTAGTGTCGTTTATCTTTCTGGTAATCCGGTTCAATAACAACTCACTAAACACATCGAGATGGATATCCACTTTGTTCGCGAAAAGGTAGCTTGTGGACAAGTACGCGTCTGTCATGTCCCTTCCAGGTATCAAATTGCAAACATCTTTACAAAGGGTCTTCCCTCGGTTCTGCTTGAAGATTTTAGGGACAATCTCAGCGTATGAAAACCGTCCGCTATGATTGCGGGGGTGTGATAAATATACAGTGTGTCCGTGATATATAAATTTGGTCCGTGATATACATGGAAAGTATATCACGGGTTGGAGACTATATTGTACCATATTCTTTGTAATTAATTAGCATTGTATTATTACCATAATTGTAGAAGTCTTGTACAAATAGAATAGAGTTTTGGGAGTAGAATATGAATAAGATTTTTCATATTATGAAAATTATAAATTGTATATATATTCATTCATTAATGAAAATAATTAAGAGATTATTTCTTTCATAAATTTTGTACACTATTGATGTAAATAATATCTACACAATTAGGTCATTGAATATGTAATTACAAATAAATCTTTATGATAAGTATTAATTGATGATAACCGATAAAAAAAAAAATGCTACTCTTGTCACAAGTTAAACTACATCCTCTAGTTTAAAGAAATTTTAAACTATCAATGTGTAGAACTTAAATAGATATGTAATATTCTAATAGATTCCAATTGGTTATCCTCCATCTCTATTAGGTTACCGGTTGATATTTAGTGTACATACATAATGGAATTAATATTGATTAAATGATTTGATAATGTAAATACTTTTTGTATTAAAAAATAATAAAACTATCTTTCTCGGCAGATAAAAGTCATAAGGTTTACGAAAGACATCGCCATGTCCTTTACAATAACCACGCTGAATCAAGTGTTAAAAACTTTAACCATCTCTTAGATTTACTGTTTTCCTCTACCGGTAGAAGCCATAAAGTTTATGAAGGACATCGACATATCCTTCATAATAACCTGGCTGAATGAAGCGATATAAACTTTAACCATCTCTTAGACCAACCAAATTGGGGCAATATTTATTCCATGGAATCTCAAAATCCGCCGTAAAGTGCGGTTGAAGTATAGTGTCCAAATTTTGCTAATTGGGAGTCTTAAAAATATATTTCTTAACTGACCTTCATGCTTATCTTCTACCTATATGTTGTTTTAATATTTTCATTATTCTCCTGCTCTACGTAGCTAGAGTTGGAGCTGTTTGACGCTCTTCTCCTTTCGAGTGAATTGGATTACTTCGATTCGAATGACTTTGATCAAATGGAAGGATGCTAGCTACTACTATGTTTCTTCCTTTTTGCACATGTTCATTTACTAAGTCATTGTATTAATTATAAAATAATTGAGATTAGTGTTCTTTTTCCTCTTTAAATATTCATGAAAAGTTTGTATTTATCCTTAAAAAAAATATCCAAACACAATTTCATGAATCTTTCTACATATACGTGCACGTGTGCGCATGAATTATTGACTGCTTTCTATAATAAAAAAATAATTGTGTGTAAGCAATCGCAAGGCCTAACTCTTTGCTTTTTACTCAATATTATTACTTTTTTAAACATAATATGCACAAACATTTGTGTCAGCATCTGAGGAAGCTTTTGACTTAAAACAGAAAAGTTAATAAAGAAAACAACAAATTTTTTCGTTAAAGAATATGCACCATAAGTTTCATTGCAATCAATCTGACAGCCACTTCTCATCTAATATAATTATATAACTATGCAAGCATGCAACCTATCCACAATTATTGCTAATTGGTATGTTCATTATTTATGAAAAGACAATATATAAGTTAGAAATTCATTATGTCAATTCTTTTCGACATAACTCTAACTACCCCTTTATTGCCATTGTATATTTCGTCTAATTAACTATACAATTTTGAAATTGAAAAAAGAATATTCTAGGGGTAAGAAAAATATATATTAAAAATAATAATTGACAAGGATATATTAAACTAGTAAATGACAAGATAATAAAAAATTTATACTATATGTGATTATATTAAATAGTGGATAATGTGATAATGACTAACAAAAGTTGTAATAATGAATAACTTCAAAAGCATACCATCATATTAAATTCAGTAGTGATGAACGATTGAAAGTTAATGTTGCTTAAGTCGATAATAAGAAAATTCTCTCTCTCTCTCTCTACCCCCCCCCCCCCCCCCTCTCTCTCTCTCTCTCTCTCTCTCTCTCTCTATATATATATATATATATATATATAATAAGGTTGCTGAGGACTTGACAAACATGACTATTGCAATTTGATTTTTTTTCAATAACTTGATATTGTATTCTAGTCACCATCTTATGTTCTACAATCTATTTTCAGTGATTATAATGGGAACATACTTCCTTCAAAAATCAAGCTATGTAGTAGCTTTTAAAAGTAAATTGATTTAATTGTCTTTTCTACCAACAAAGAAAAAGAGAAACAAGACGTCATGAGAACGATATTATCTAATATATTCAAACAGTTAAATTATAATATGCCTGTTCATCGCGCGAATTTTAATATTAGTTTATGAAAAGACAATATATAAGTTCGAAAGTCGTTATGTCAATTCTTTTCGACTCAACCTAAGTTGACAGGAAATAATAATGATAAGGAATGTAGATATTTTTAGATTATTAGAGTAATTTAATTTATTGTAACAAGTTATTTACTTGTTTTTATGTTACTAATTTTATTAGTTGGCATATTCGAATAACAAAAAATTCTCTTTCTATTTAAAGGGTGATCCACTTTCTGGTAAATATGACTCAAAATAATATATGAGTCAAAACAATAACAATAATATTTCTAACAAAATATCCGTTTATACAAGCAAAACTCTTGTTATGTTCATTGAATTCCGGCCGTAGAATTCAAATTTGGTATGCTTTTCTTGGGATATACTTAACCACTTAATAAGAAAACCACTTCTATGGTCTATCATGACTTAAGATTGAGAGTTTTTGAGGTACATTAAAGTCCTATGTAGCACCACTAATGAGTGAGGTGTAATGGATAAGATTCTTATTTTTAGTGATTTCAAGTTTAAATTTCAAAAATTTAAAAAGTACCTCTAGCTTGAGGCTTCCCAATTGGTATTGCCTCCTCCGGTGTATGATGCAAATATAAATTAGTCAGGTTAATAAATTACTAATATAATAAAGAGATATTATGAAGCATGGTTTAGGGTTTTAATATAAATGATTTTAAAACCTAAGCCACACATTAAATTAGCAGAGACAAAGGGCACCTTCAATCACATGGAACCTGCAAGAATATCTACCTACATATGAAAGGTGACATCTGGTCTATCTCATTTAATGGTTTTTGTTTCAGTAACATGTGGCAATTGTGTAACAAGTACATTTGTTGGATCAAGATGGAACACATCCATCAGTTCGAGGAGTTGGCCAGATACGGTATCTACCCTTCAACAACAAGATCAATAATTTTTGGGGAAAAAAGGGAAGAAATTAACCTTCCATTAATTCATTCTAATTTGAGCACCAAATCCACATAACCATTTTCAATAATTTCAAACTTGGTGAAAATTTGCATTTTATAATAGTAGTAACAATTATTTGTGTACCAAGAAGGGAAATTGTCAGCACTCAGGACATATAGCTGGAGGTCTTGTCTTTTTCTTGAAATCTATGTCATGCTCCAAGATATGGGTGGCAATTCTTAGTATCATAAGACCTAGAAGTTAAAAAGATTTTGGTGACGTAAAAAAGTTATAAATTTAATACAAAACCAGTATTTTTATTTGGATCTGGCTAAATTAAAATTTGCTAACGGAAAGTCCCAATGTAAAACCGCTCCTCCTGAAAAAGATGATATCGCATCCAATAAGGATTAAACCCGAGTTTTCTGATTAAGAATGAAGAAATATTCACCACGCAACCGTAATACTTATTGGTACAAAAACCAATAATTGAACCTCAAAATTATACATGGATCATATTTTTAGTAGATAGCTATCATATACCAGGTGGGGTTGTGCCTTTTTGGTCCCTTTTGGTAGAAAATGAAACTTGAAAGGGATCAATCTCATTACTCACAACGTCTTATTCTAGTTTTGAGTATATTACATTATCAATTTGAACCAATCAGTTCATCAAATTCGCCCAGCTAGGCTGGCAATTCTTATAGTTACAACAATAACAATTATAGTATCCATTTTTCTATTACAAATTTGTAAAGTTATTAGTTGTTGAAGAATAAGAGAATATGAGATAGTGAAGAACATGGACTTAATATTATTATTTTTTCCTCCTGACTTATGTTTGGTGTGGGATAGAGAGATTAAAATAAAGACAGTTTTCTCTTCTTTTGTTTTTGACATTTATGTTTTTCTGTTCTTTCCCACTACATAGACAGGAATAATAAACTAGGAGGAATATTTAAAAAAAAGAAAAAGAAAAGAGGATAAAAACAAGATCCTCAGAAATCTAAAAGCCATTTTCCCCTTTTCATGCCCCCTATTCACCCCTCAAGCAACAATGTTCTTTACTCTCTTCAACTGCAGCTGCAGACACAGAATAAAAAAAACACTCTTTTGCCAATTCTTATTGCCTCTTCCTTCCCTTCAATCCACCTGCCAAATAACACCAATGACAAATCAATTAAATTTTGAAAAATATCTAGTGAAAAATAAGACACAATAGAAGAAAAAAATAATATATAGGTAATACCAGTTAGTTGAGATTAAGTTTAAGTCATGTTAAAACATTTATATTTGGTCTAAAGTTCATTAAGAGTTCTTTAGTCTTGTTAGAGGGTTATATGTCAAGTAGAAAATGCAGAAAAGTTTTAGTTAAAAGTTTGTAATACCATTACATTGAGACGAACTTAAATCTCTGGTATAGACAGAAAGGATTTATCTAACCAATTTTAATTTACTTGTGATTGAGACATAGTCGTTATTTTAGTATCAAGAACAAACTAGGCCCCTTTACTCTGTTTTGTAAATGGACTTCAGATTTTTGGCAGCTGCTAAAAAGAAAAGTAATATAGATTCATTTTACTTACTAGATTTTTCTGATGAAGTTCTTCCACGGACAGATGTTTTCAAGAATCCAAAGTGCTTCCCTAGAACAGATTTACCCTGAAATGAAATAAAGAATAACACATTCTCATTGTTAATTCTATACTAAATAAAAAAGACATCAGAACAAATAATCCAAGAATGAAAATAAAATAATAAAAAGAAGTAACCTTTGAATGTGTTTCAGAGAAGCCAGTTACCATCTCCATGGAATTTCTATCATTATATATATTATCCTGAAAACAAAAAAGGGTATATGTCAAAGTGAAATATAGGAAAACCTTTCATAATTTAAGATTATAATAAATATTGTTATATTGAACTTACCTTAGGGAAATTAGAGGATGGAGAACTGGCAGTGTCATCAAGATAAAGATTCTGTTTTTTCACCTTTTGCTCTTTTTTCCCTCCCTTCTCTTTTACCTTTGTATTTTCAGTAGCTGCAGAAGGATAAAAAATATATCCATTTTCATCAAAGCAATAATCTTCATGAAAATGTGGTGGACCTGAAGAAGCATCAGACACCATAGACATATCTTCATCTTCTTGATCTTCATCAACATATTCTGTTTTTCCCATACCATATATCTCATGATTATAAGTAATATTTCTTCTGTTGTATTGATCTGCAGAATTTGAGAGTTGATCCAAGTACATTGTCCATCCAGATTCACACCCACTGCTACATTCAGAACCTGATATATTCATTCTTGAAATTTTTTTATGAAAAAAAAGAATGAACCTAAGGGCTAATAATACTTTGGTGTTTCTTGAACAACAGAGAAAGAAAAATAAAGGGTTGGTTTTTATTTAATATGGGTTGTATTCTGTTTATTGGTTTGTGTATTTATAAGCGGGGAAGAGGAGGAGAAGAGTGTAAGGTTATATAAAACCAAACTTAGCACACTCAATAGTAGACTAGCTTTGTCCTTTGCTTTATCCTTTGGTCTTATTTTTTCCTCCATTTTGTGAAGGTTCAAAACTTGCCAGTTGGCTTAAGTCATGGGGTAGGGGTGGTGTGTGTGTGTGTGGGGGGGGAGGAGAATGAGTTTTTGGCCACTTGCAATTGATATTGGTACAACATGGTGATTGTAAGAAAATCATATGTTCAACAATATTTGTGCAACAGCCAGCCAGCAAATGCCAACTATTCCTTGCATTTTGTGCTTGTTATTTACCACACACCACTTTTCACACTCTAATTCTTTTTGAAGTTGTGATACTTGAATTTTTACCACATCCATGTTAAAAGTGGATTTTTATTGGATTCGGGGACAGGAGAAGGAGTCAGATATATTCCAGACGGTAGCCAGAGTAATGATACTCTGAAATTGTATTGATCTCTCCTAGTGAGCTTTTTTTATTAATATAATTTTTATATATATGTACAATATGGAATTCTTATATAATAGGGATCCTAGTTCTATTATAAGACTAAATATAATAAATTAAAAATAATGTACATGTCTAATACACCCTTTTAGTCTGAGCGGGAAGAGGCCGAATGATAAGACTGGATCTGAAGTCAAGAAAAAGCTATCGGGAAGGCCCTTTTTGAATATATCCGCATATTGATATGAAGAAGGGACATGCAATACCTTGACATGACCGATGTCAACCTTCTCAAGAACAAAGTGGATGTTCCTCTCAATGTGCTTGGTTCACTGATGCTGAACCGGATTATGAGATAGATATATGACGGATATATTATCACAATAAACCAAAGACGCCTTACGTAATGGACACTGAAGCTCCAAAAGAAGGTTGCGGAGCCAACAGATCTCAGCAGCAACATTAGCTACGCCTCTGTATTCTGCCTCTGCACTCGAACGGGATAAAGTGGCTTGTCTCTTGGCAGACCAAGAAACAAAATTATCCCCTAAGAACACACAATAGCCTGAGGTGGACCGTCGTGTGTCCGGACAACCTGCCCAGTTAGCGTCCGTATAGGATAATAATCTGGTCGGTGTTGGGGGATATAGATGCAAATCATAATCAAGTGTGCCCTTAACATAATGGATGATACGCTTAAGAGCAGTAAAATTAGGCTCCCTGGGGGTATGAATAAATAAGCATACCTGCTGAACAACATAAGCAATATCAAGCCTGGAAAAAGTGAGGTACTGTAGTGCACCTGCTAGACTCCTGTAGAGGGTGGGATCTGACACGGGATTACCATCCAAAGCACTTAGCTTTGATTTAGAGTCAACAGGGATAAACATGATCTTGCAATTTGCCATTTTAGCCATGTATACAATCTCCTCTGCATACTTTCGCTGACAAAGAAACATAGTATCTGCAGATATGGTCACTGAAATCCCCCAAAAATAGCCCAACTTCCCTAAGTCAGTCATAGCAAATTCTGTTTTGAGAAGTGCAATGATCTTATTTTTTAACAAGTCATATGAGGCAGTAAGTACAATATCATCGACATATAACAATAAATAAGCAGTGTTACTACCTCTATGAAAAATAAAAAGCGAATTATCACACGTGCTGCATACAAACCCAATTTGCATGATATATTATGCAAATCGATCATACCATGCTTTAGGGCATGTTTCAAACCATAAAGTGACTTACGAAGACGACATACATACTGTGGGGCTGTTGGATGGACAAAACCAGGTGGTTGATGCATGTAGACTGTTTCTTTCAGATCCCCATGTAGAAACGCATTTTTCACATCAACCTGATGAATGGGTCAATGCTTACCCATAACAATGCTCAGAACTGTGCGGATGGTAGCCGGTTTAACAATCAGATTGAATGTCTCACCACAATCTATGTCATCATGATGATTCGTGCCATTAGCCACAAGTCTGGCCTTATACCTTTCTAACTCACCATTGTCTCTATATTTGTCACGAAAGAGCCACATACATCGGATCACATTCACCCCCTCCGGTCTAGGAACCAAATCCCAAGTTTGCTGTTTAGTTAAAGCATTAAATTCCTCACACATGGCGGCATTCCAATTGGGATCTAGTTTGGCCAATTTTGGATTTTTGGGAAGTGGGGATATTGTTTGTGTGGATAGGTTAAAATGGACTTTTGGTTTGAAAATCCCGTGTTGGGCACGGGTTTTCATATGGTGGAATGGGGCAAGGGTGTGATGTGTGCGATGGTGTCCCCATGTTGGACAATTGGTCTGCAACAATTTTTAATTATTTGCAATATTCGGACATGTTGGTAAAGTTTTCTAGACGGGTGTTGTTGAACTGCTCTTCTAGATAGACGGCACGTGTATGTTTGTTATCTTGAAAGATCTCCTCCAAACGGATCCAAAGTTCACGTGCCGTGGCACCGGACTTCATAATCATATGAAGAAGATCTTTTGAGATGGTGCCATAAATCCATTGTTTGACAATAGCGTCAAGCCGACGCCATGTTTTGTCGGGGATGTCAAGCGGGCAAGGAATGAACTCATCAATGTGGTCAAGCACGTTGTACGCGCATGCATGAATATAAAACAGTTCAACCCATGAAGAATATTGACCCTCATATTGGTCAAGAATTATAGGGACGAAGTTCTTGATATTTGTGACGGTAAACGCATGATGGAATGAGGGATTTGAGGAGGGAGGATGGGCGTCACAGACGACAGTAGAGGATGCAGAAGCTTTAGGAGAGGTGGGAGCAGACATGGTAGCCACAGGCAGGAGAGGAATTGATGAAAAGAAACATGGGGGACATGCCTAAGGAAAAGTAGTTGTTGCTTTTTCAGGTGGTCTTCGGGAAATGAGAAGAAACAGAGGGGGGATAGGCCCGTAGCTCTGACATGCAGAGGAAAGAGAGCACAGGTCGGTGTACTCGGGCAGATCGCCGGAAAAAGAAAAGAAAATTTTAGGTTTTGGGGTTTAGGCTTCTGATACCATGTAGAATTGTATTGATCTCCCTTGGGGAGCCTTTCTCATTAATACAATCTATATATAGGTGTACAATGTGGAATCCTAATACAATAAAGATCATATATCTACCATAATTATACAACACTAAATATTACAAAATATATGGAGTATATTTAATAATATACGTTAATACACCCCCTCAGTTAGAGCGAGAGGAGGCCGAACGCTAAGACGGGATCTGAAGTCGAGGAAAAGCTGTCTAGGAAGACCTTCCGTGAAGATATCCACATACTGATACGAAGAAGGCACATGCAATACCTTAACATGACTGAGAGCAACCTTCTCATGAACAAAGTGTATATCCATCTCAATTTAGGGTTTAGGCTTCTGATACCATGTAGAATTGTATTGATCTCCCTTGGGGAGCCTTTCTCATTAATACAATCTATATATAGGTGTACAATGTAGAATCTTTATACAATAGGGATCCTAGTTCTACCATAATTACATAAGACTAAATATGATAAATTACAAAATAATGTACACGTCTAATAGATACAGTTTATAATGCCACAACAATATATATAGTAAGAAAAATTATACCAAAAGACAAAGAGGAATATGAAATAACCATAACTCGAATGAACCATAAAACATCTTTAAATTTAAGAGTTCATTCTTGTATTGAAGGGGTCTTTAAAATATACCCTTGCATATTGTGCTTATTATTACTACCAATTACCAGAATCCATTTTTACACTCAATTTATTTTTCAAGTTGTGATAATCGATTTTTTACCACGTCCATCCATGTTAAAAGTGGACATTTATTGGATTCCGGAACAGGGTTAGGGTCAGATTTATCCTGACGGTAGCAAAAGTAACGATATAATTTATAATGCCATAATAATATGTGTAGTAAGCAACAAAAAAAAAGATAAAAGGAATACCAGATAATCATAACGAATCTGTCAAATGGGCGTGAAAAGAACTTTAAATTAAGAGTTCATTCTTGTATTGAATGATCTTTATAATATTGTAATTTAATGAGATAAAACAGTAGTCCTACTAAATCATCACATGCAAGAAACTTCCAAACTGGATAATATGGGATTCTGTTCATATTATGTATTGACAAAGTTATAATACTTTTATCAAAATGCTTTTGTCATTGGAATTGAAGTTCAGAATTGTCTGCAAATCTGTTTTAACACTGAGTACTTAACAAGATTTTGAGCTAACACAAAACAAGGCAGTGAGTCAGTAGCAGCTTCATAAAGTGCAAGCAGTTCTGCTATATATGACCTTATTAATGATGGTCAATTGAAGTTTTTTCTTGGATCACTTGTTGTTGCTGACATAAGAGCAACATTAAAAAAAAAAAGATTCTTGACTTCATTTGTTTTTCTAAATTGGTCTTAATTGGAGGCTTGGTCTTTGCAGCGTCAGTACAAGTTTTTCTTTAGTCCGCGGTTGTGTATGCAGAATTTATTCAAGTGATTTCAGTCTATTGTCTTGATTCGACTTGTATGTAAATACATGCTCAAGGTTATGTTGGTTTTGAAGCTTTATTTCCAATCCCAAATAGATATTACTATTGAATATTTACATATTATTCTATTAAAATAATAGCTTTACACACATATACATAGACAAATACTTATATTAGGTGTTTCCACCACCGAATAGTCTTCTTGACTAATTGAAAATCTCCCATTCAACAAACTATAAATGCCTATTCTTGAAAAGTTAGTGCCATTGGCACATCATTAGGTAATAATAGTAGTAGCACATTATTTAGCTATATAACACAGCAAGTTACAGTCTTGGCCTTGATGCAAAATCCAGAAGCCAAAGAAAACAAAAGTTTTACTCATAATTGATCCAATGTCTTGGTAGACAGAGTTATTAGGTGCTAACAGAAAATATCAAGTACTCGATGGACTAGTTAAAATGTTGTAGAAATTGTAAACTACATGCTTGGCAAAGTTAAGCTTTTTTTAAGATGTTCAAGGTTTAATATGTGTATAAAAATAATTTTTTACTTGTATACAAGATTGTACTCGTGATGAAGGTGTATAGGTTCATGTGAACTCATGCTTCTCTCCTTAGATCATGTATAACAATGTTATATTTTTACAAAATTACTTCAATATATATGTGTGCAAGCTCGAATTGTCCTATGGTGCGATATTTATTTGGTGCACCTCTATAAGTGAAATTAGCGGTTCAAATTCCACATCTGGTTACACACTTTTCCTTTCATTTTTACTAGAATTGAGCACGGGATACTTTTTTTCTTCCTTCTTTTTTTATTTGGTTTAATCTTTCAAAATTTCAAGTTTAACATATTAAAATTCCTATCTACTTTTATCACTGTTATGTACTGTAATTAAACCAAATGTCTACTTTAAAACTAGTAACATTGGACTATGTAGTCAGTGTAGCATATTATCAACTGATTCCAACTGTGTATGTGAAAATCATTAAAATTGTAAAACAAATTTAATTTTGAACCTATAATTTTAGAAGTATAATAAACTAATGGTAAGAATCTAAAGATTAAATCCGTCAAATATAAATTCTAGATCCACCTCTTCATAATAGTTCATCCATCCTTTTGAAATTGTGAATTCGCCCTGTAGATAGATTATAATTTTTTATACACTTCAAATAATTTCGGATGAAGGATGTATCCAACTGACCACCCTTTACTTTATATGGCTACATCACTGCCGTCTAATCAATGTATCTCTATTTGTATATAAGTATAAATACATTTATAACTACTTAAGTTACACAAAGTACAATAATATATTACACTAAATTCTAACATGAGGTACGTGTAAGCAGATTTGAACACCATCATTATTTTAAAAAATTATAATATACAACCAAAGTTTTGTATAAAGGCATCATTTTTCTAATATTATTTGATTGTTACATCAGATCAGAGTGTTATTATAGAGAATCCATAATATAACATAAGGATTAAAAATTGATTAAAAAGAAATTTGAATATTATAATAAAATATTATTATAAAAAAATAACTGTTAGAGAGATATAGGACTGTTTTACAGTAAAATCACAACTGGTGCCAGAGGAGGAGATAATAATAAAGAAGCAGCACACTGTATGCCGGCCTAGGAGAAACAGTAAATCATTCACACCAGGGAGATAGAGAGGTGTCCCAAAAATCATGTCGTTATTATAGGGCAAAAAGGTTGTAGCTCATATAAGGCTAAAATTATGGGATTGCAAAAATAACCATTTAGTTGAGTGGGTTATATTGGGCGGGGTGAGGGGGGTTGTAGGGTACACTTTTTTATTAAGTCATCTGGTCCCAGACTCTAATCTCATTTGCACATGCCCTTTGGTGGCTTCTTGCCCCGCCCAAAACCACCCCTTTTTTGTACTCCCTCCTGTCCCAACAAGATGAGAGTCAAACTTTTTAATTTTGATTGTGTTAAAATATAATTTTTTAAAATAAAATTTACATAAAAAGTATTATAAGTCACCATAATTAATAATTTAAAATATTTAAAAAATATTTGAAAAAATTACATTTAAAAAATGACTCATTTGACACTCGAAAAACAAAAAATATCAATCTTTTCGGAACGGAGATAGTATCATTTATCCCACTAGCACAATTGTACTCTTCGTATTTTTTAGTCCTTTGCGTCTTCTCTTTATTTATTTTTAACCGCTTTGATTGGACTAAATAACAACTGTGTATCTAAAGCAAACTATTCAATTTTGAGCAAAAGCTTGCATAATGTGACAACTTGTAAAAACTAAGGGTGGCCAGTGGGCCGGGTCATCCCGATCCCGTCCTGACCCTTCCTCACCCCCGCCCCGATCCCCTTAATTATTTTTTTAATAGTGTCGGGACTCGAAACCAGGACGGGATCTGGGCTCGTCCCGCCCGGGCCAGTCCCGCCCCGACCTCGTCCCGATCCCCCCTCCCCCTTTGCAAAACTAACCGTTGCAACAACGGCCAAAATTAGATTTTGACCGTTGTGCAACGGTCCAAATGACCATTTTACCCCCCCCCCCTCCCTCCACCCCATAATTTTTAACTCCTAAGTTAATATATTTACACTTTAACCCAATTTTTCAACTATAAATACCTCATTTCTCTTCATTTTATCTCACAAATCTTTCTACAATCTCTCTAATCTCTCAATCTGTCTCTCTACAAGTCTACATTGCCTACTAAATATTTTATTTTATTTGCTCATTTGTATTATTGTATCAAAGTTCAAAAATTGGGACTGAAGTTGGCAACTAGCTTGAGGATCATCCATCGAGCAAAGTTTCAATTTTCAACCTCGATTAAACGTCGACGTTACGTCGGCGTTTGGTACCTTTGTTCCTTATTCAAATTATTATTGTTACTTTATTTAATTATCACACTTAATTCATTATCTTTAATTATTTATTTGCATAATTAAAATGGAAGGATTAAGACAAACGATTATGGGTAAAGGTAAGTGTGCTTCTTCTAGTAGGGGTAACAAAGACAGATGTACTTCTTCTAGTCATCATATTCCTAGACAGGATGATTTGATTGATTACACTCATACAGATGAAACTGATTTTTTTAATGATATACCATTTGATGATGAGATATATTCTGCAACTGAACCATACTTTAATTTAGAAGATAATTTAGATGGCACACTCACTAGTGCACCTCAACAATCCCAGACTGAGTCTCAGCCTCAAACTGAAACTGGAACGCCTCCTATTCCCAATAGTATGAGACAAGGCCCCACACAATAAAAATTAAAATCAGCTGCATGAGATTTTTTTAATAGGGACCAAGAAAATCAAGTAGTTAGATGTAAAATTTGTAAAAATATTTAAAAATTTAAAATGGGAAAAGGTCAGGGTGGAACGGGAGGTTTATTGAGACATGTACATGGCTTTCACAAAGCTAGGTGGGATGAATACGAGGATACAAAGTCGGGTGCGCTAATGCGCTCTCAGTCCGGAAACGTACACATAGTGTCCCGGATCAAGTACATGGTCAAATTAACCCGACGACGGAGGGGGGGTTGTAGGTCCTAAATACGATAAACACAGAGATGGGAAAGCAATAGCAAAATTAGTTGTTGTGGAGGGTTTGCCTTTTGCATTTCCTTCCTCTCCTGATTTTATTCATTACATTAGAGAAATGTATAATCCTGCTTTTAACGGTTTTTCTGGATCAATTGTTAGGAGTGACGTTTTTAAATTTGCACATGAATATCAACAATATATATGTTATTCATTATATCATTTTCCTGGAAAAGTATCTATCACTTCTGATATAGGCCATAGTACTAACCACAATGATTATTTAACTGTAACATGTCATTGGATAGATCATAATTGATCTATTCAAAAACATATTTAAGCATATAGATATATTGATGATAGGCACATTGGAAATTTTATTGCACAAAATATTCATGAAGTTTGCGATTATTATGGTATAACTGACAAAATAATGACTGCTACGTTACATAATGCTTCTTCTAATAATTATGGTGTGAGCTTTTAAAAGATCTATTAACTCGATCTTTTCCTAATCATTTTCATATAAAATGTGCGTGCCATATTTATAACCTAGTTGTAAAGGATGGTCTATCACTTTTTGAAGACATTCTTAATAAAGTACAATTTGCTATAAACTTTATTTTTAGAAGTAATAGAATACAAAGAAAAAAAAGAATATAAAAAAACTTGTCACGATTGTGGATTACCTTTTTAAAAAAATAATCAAGAAGTAGCGACTATGTAGAATTCTCTATATGAACAACTACTTGTTGCTTACGATTATAGAAGACCTATAACTTTATTGTTTAACGCCCATAATCGAAATTCAACTGATATGCTTGTAGATAATGATTGGGAAAAAAATTCAAAACTTATTGGATTTTTAGAGAAATTTTTTCAAGCAACTAAAGAATTTTCTAGTATATATTATCATAATATTTCAATTATGTTATTTTATATAGCTCTAATATTTTTGTTACTTAATGAATATATGGAAAATCCATCTTATAAGACACCTATTTAAAAAATGTTTATCAAATTAATATTTTTTTTCTTATTCTCACTATTTATATTATTGGTGTTGTATTAAATCTGACTATTAAATTTGACGGTTGTAAAGCAATTAGTGAAACTATTTATGATTGTATAGCCGTACTTCCACCTCCAACTTCAAAAAACCCAAATGAACAACCACCTAAGGAACCAACTAAAGAAGAAGTTTTGTCTAGCATACACGATGAATGCAAAAAAAAATATATGCATTACCAACAAAAAAGTGTTCATCATCATCTTCTTCTTCAATACAACCTTATAAAAGACATGTTGTTTCTGCGGCTAGTATTAAAAGCTTTAGAAATAGAATGTTTAGTGGTTCCACTGCTAATCAAGTTAGCGAGTTTAATGTTCTTATTTTGCAATGTGTTGTACCGTACCAAGCAGTTCTCAATGAAGAAGAACGTGAAAACTTGTTTAAATACCGGAGGGAAAATGAGAAGACATTTTCGATACTAGCAAAGATGGCCCGAGATGTGTTGAACATTCAAGCGTCATCAACAACGTTTGAAAGCACTTTTTCTGCCGGAAGATTTCAAATAGGAGAGCACAAACACTCATTAGCGGGAGACAGCTTGAAGATTGCAGTTTTATTCAGAGATTGGATATGAGCGGAGCGTAGAAGGTACGGTCAACCAGAGATCAACGAAGAAGATAATTTAAACTACAACGAAATCTTGTCTGAGGGAACTGGAAGCAACGTCGACCAAGTTGACCAACAAATTTCAATTCCAACCGAAGAACCACAAGACATTGTGAAGAAATTAGAAAAGGTGTTTATCACTATGTAATTTTTTTAATTGCAATTTTACTATGTGATTTGCAACTTTTGAACAACACCACAAAGTTGCAATTTTGAAATTGTATTACAAAAAATCACATTTCTATTAAATAATATAAGAGGCACAAAAACAACTTTGTGATGTTTTTATTACGCTCTTGTTCAATTATTTAAGAGTTTATATTCACAAGTTTTTGAAATTAAGTGTCTAAAAAAAAATCCGGAACTTGACCCAACCCTCCAACCGATCCCCTTTTTCGGCGGGATGAGGGATAGGATGAGACATTGGCATGTCCCGCCGGTCCCGCCGGGACCCGCCCCGCTCCTCCTCGTACCCGACCCACTAGCCACCCTTAGTAAAAACGCCTTGTCGCCACATAGGGTGGGTTAAACACCCAAGGGTCCCACATCGAATAGGAAAGTGAGGTCGTCATCAACCTTTTATCTCATAAGCTAATTTTTGAAATCGAAATTAGACATGTGACAAAATGATAACGGACACTTAATGAGAAAGCATGGTGCCCACATAGGGGTAGAACATGTTTTTTCAAGAGATGGGGCAGTAAAAAGGGTTGAAAGTTTTGATTAAAAAATCTATTAATGATTTTTGAAAGAAAAGAAATATAGAAAAATAATAGAGGAAGAAAAAAAATCGAAGCCTAAGACTTTAATGCAGTGGAGAATAACTTAATTGATCTACTGGTTTGCTTTAAATAGTTAAGAAAGTAAAAAATAAAGTAAAAAAATCTGCTAAAATATAGCAATCATCACAATCATTATGAAATCGAGAAGCGAGGTCGCCGCATAGGGGTAGGAGTTTAGCGAAGTAGGTTGAGTACCTAAGAGTCTCACGAATTAACAGTTTTGAAAGTATAATGAAATCGATCCTAACAACTTATAAATACTGGTCTGCAACTTTTCACCTTGTATCTAACTTTTAGGATGAAGTTAAGCGAGTGTGTCACATAAGTGATATTGGGTACTTGTTTACCTAGTCTGTTATCCTATGTTACTCCATAAGAGCATTATGTCAACTTCAATTTCACAAGTTAAAAAAAAAAGAATTTGAAAGTATATGCTCTCCAATAACTTCAATTTGGACGTTTGTACCTTTTTTTCCACATAGCATGGACTTTTAACCAGCAGAGTGATGATGAAAAGTATGGACACACTTTGCCAATCCTATGTGGTCCATTAAAAAGGTTAAGGTTTTGTCACTCACTGTTCATTATTTGCAAAATTTTCAAACTCACTTTGTAAGAGTCACACTCTACCAAGTCACAACAAGACATTTTTTCACATCTTTTTTTTTCAATCGTGACCCAAAGAGCCAGGTAAAGACAAACATCAAAGTCCACATCAATGGAGTCAAATCCCCCATACTAAAGTATGGAGAGGAAAATTAAGTCCACTTTTCTACAAGTAAAAAATAATATCCGTATATATTAATGTTTCATATCTAAAACTGCATTAGGGAAGATCTTTCACTTCGACATGTTGGTTAAGACGTTCAGATAAGAATGTTTTGAAATAATCCGTATTTTTGGGAATCAGTTAAAACTCCTTTCCCACCTCTAAAAACTAGGGGCGGGCGTATATCAGTTTTGTATTCGAAAAATATGAACCGAACAAAAATCAGTTTTTTTTTTTAAAAAACGAATCCAACTTTATTAAAAAAAAATCGATATGTTCGGTTTATATCGCTGAACGTATCGGATTATATCGGTTTTTTCTAGTGGGCCGGGTCGGGGATTATTTTTTTTAAAAAAAAATTGAATTTCCAAAACTGAAATTGACATTTACCCCTACATTACCACAAAATTTCGACGTTGAAATGTATTGTGTATCGTGAAATCTTGACTAAATAAAAAGAAAATTAGAAACTGATTTGGGGAAAAAACAAATTGATTGGGAAAATGGACGTTTTTCTAAAAATTGGCTGCGTGACCGGACCCGTCTCGAAAAAAATACCCAAAATCAAAAAATAAATCGGGTAAAACGGACATCCGAGCGCAGATTTATGACTATTTAAAGTTTTACTAATTTACAACTACTTTCTATCCCTACATTTTATGTCAATGCTTCCGTGATATGTTAATCAAGTTAATGCCGCATTCGACATCCATAAAAGCTTCATAGATTTGTTTCCATGGCTATGATTCAAGAGATAGTAGTAGCCTAAAATAAAAAATAAGATTAATTACATATTTAATTCATTTTTTCGGTTCGGTTTGTATTCAAAATTAAAAAACCGAACCGAATCACTAAATCTTGATTCAGATTGATTTTTCAAAAAATCAGCTTTAAAAAAAATGAATAAAAACCGAATCGAATTTCGGTTCGATTTGGTTTTTTCGATTCTCCGAATTTTTTGTCCACCCCTACTAAAAACTGCCCACAACTACATGTAGCCCATGAAATCTAGGCCACTTAATTAGGAAACTATAACATCGCTTAAAATAGTTCTTGATGCACTACTAGAAATAGAAAGTTTTTTTTACTTACATTCAGTGAAAATTTTGTGCTACAAAACATGATTTTTTCATCGAACTAACTTATTGGTAAAATGTTGGGAAACTTCTTAATTTTTCAGTATGAAAACACTACTATTTAAGTTTTTTCACCGAAATATAAGCTCAGACATGCTTAACATGTATAAATGTCTTAACTCTTACATAAGATACACAGAAGACAATTTCCCTCGAATATTTGTTTCAATTACACTACTAGAATATGCAAATCCAAATGATTTCTCGACATTAGGGGACAAGAATTGGATACACAAATAGCAAAGCAAGTTCATGTATGTGTATTCCGATAAACAACAAACCCCTTAATCTAAAGGGGGGCTATTTTCTAATTAATTAATACTTATTGTAGAAAAAAATGGAACTTATAATCATAATTTATAACAATTGGATTAGCAATGTGTGTCTAAAACTCTAAATGAAGGAGGACTATAGAGGCATCTGAACAATAAATGCGGAAGTGGGCCTAACAAGACGGTGGGACTATCGTTCTTAGTGTGACAGCCAAAATTCACCATTTACGCACAAAACAATTTCGTTATGTCCTTTAGAAAAGGTAGAAATGGGCAAACAAAATCCAGATTATTGTGGTAGAATAGTGTAAATCTCATTGAGAGAGTTCTCTTATTAATGTAATATATATAGAGTTACAATTGTAGTTCCAATAGAATTATGATATCTATTTTACATTAATTACCTGAATTACACTAAATATTAATTACAGAATATATGATGAATATATATGAAATATATTCACTATCACACCCACTCAATCGGAGCGGGAGGAGGCCGAATGCTGAGACTGAATCTGAAGTCAAGGAACAGTTGATGAGGAAGCCCATTTGTGAAGATATTTGCGTACTGATACGAAGAAGGAACATGCAACACCCTAACGTGACCCATTGCAACCTTCTCACGAACAAAGTGAATATCCATCTTAATATGCTTGGTTCGCTGATGTTGAACCGAGTTATGAGACAAGTACACAACAGATACGTTATCACAGTAAACCAAATATGCCTTACGTAAGGGACAATGAAGCTCAAGATGGAGCTTTATGAGGCAGCATAGCTCGGCAACAACGTTCGCAACGCCTCGATATTCTACTTCTGCACTCGAACGGGAAAGTGTGGCTTGTCGTTTGGCAGACCATGAAATAATATTATCTCCTAAAAATACGTAGTAGCCGGACGTAGAGCGACGTGTATTCGGACAACCTGCCCAATCAACGTCTGTGTAGGAAAGCAACCTATTTGGTGCGGAGGGATACAAATGTACTCCATAATCAAGAGTGCCCTTAACATACCGAATGATACGCTTAAAAGTTGTAAAGAGTGCCCGTATCCATATACCACATATCATCGTGTTGTTGTTGGGCCACTGTGTAGTGGGCCTGATGGCTGGACAGTGTGCCGGTGGTGCTGGGCCGCAGCAGTGCGCTGGGCCGCTGAGCAATGGGTGTTGGCAGCGCCCATTGTTGCTGCTGGGCCATTGTGTAGTGGGCCTGGATAGTGGCCTGGTGGTGTTGGGCCGCATGGCAGTGGACCTAGGCAATGCTCACTGTTGCTATTGGGCCTGGCCTGGAACGGGACTGACTAACTGGGCCAAGTGCTAGAACGGTTGCCAAGGACGTGAGTTGGCCCACTAAGTCGGGTACTAGACCCGTGGCGGATAATTTGTGACACCGGATATTGAGGAAGATGTAGTGGGGGAAGCTATATGGGTCGCGAGTAACGCCATGAGGGTATCAGAAATTTAGGAGAGAAAGAGGGTGTATACTGCCTGTATACTTGATGTATACGGGCTATAAATAGGACTGCTTACGTGATTTGTGTCTCGGGTGGTGTATACTGCCTGTATATTTGATGTATACGGGCTATAAATAGGGCTGCTTACGTGATTTGTGTCTCGGGTGGTGTATACTGCATGTATACGGGCTATAAAAACATGGAATATGGTGTTGGGTGCTGTGTATATCGCAGTATATCAATCGTATACATGCTTGTTTTGAAAAGAAGGGGAGTGATAGGTGTTGTATATTACAGTATATCTGGAGTATACACGTTTGTAGGTAGATGAGAGGTAGTATATCACTGAAGAGCAGGGTATATCGCAGTATATCAGTGGTATACAGGCTTGTTTGTAAAAGAAGGGGAGTATATCATGGTATATCTAAAGTATACCGGTTTGTAGGTAGAGGAGAGACAATATATCACTTAGGAGCAGGGTATACAGCCTGTATATCATGGAGGAGTAGTGGTGTACGGGGAGGTATACTACTATTTTTTTGCCCAAAGAGGGAGGCGGATGGGAGGGGTACAATGGCCAAAATAGGGTTTAAGGTAGGGAGGTATTTTTGGCTCTTGATACCATGTAGAATAGTGTAAATCTCCTTGAGGGAGTTCTCTTATTAATATATATATATATATATATATATATATATATATATATATATATATATATATATATATATATATATATATAATTGTAGTCCTAATAGAATTAAGATCTCTATTTTACATTAATTACCTTAATTACACTAAATATTAATTACAGAATATATGATGAATATATATGGAATATATTCACTATCAGTTTCTACCTTGAGTCTCTACATTATTATTGGCACAGTAAATAAAATTGTTTTTTTTAAAGAAGAGAACTGGAGGAGCAATAATGAAGGCAATAATCAATATAGAAGTTGCCGTCAATAAAATAGGATTATCATAACACCAAACCATCCAATGTAAAGATATGTTATTTTCCAGTTACAAAAAGTGAACCCATAGGCTTTTACTTTTGCGTCTCTTTAAAAGTACTATTATCAGAAAGTTGCTATTTTTGGTGGAATCCGTCATAATTTGGCTCGTCAGTAACATTTTCTACGGTTTTTCCATTGAAAACCCCTCACCGACAAGCAGAATTTCGACAAACCGTCAGTTTGACATTAGCGATTTTCTAGAAATATATTGTGATGATAAAATCTTGGTTTATTTAATCATCAGGACCTCTCATTACCAAAATGTTTCAAGTTACTACTCATTAATCTTCTATAGGTGTAGGGCCTTTCTATCTGCTGAATATACACAAACTTTTCTTTTCCCAATAGTAACTGTTTTGCTTGTAAAGGGGTAAAATGCTTTGTCATTTCTTCTTGTTGAACTTCACCATGTACTTATTTTTTCCAAAATTTTGCTACAAAGAACAGTCACAATTTATCACTAGTCTTATCTGTGTCTAATGTTAAAGGACAATTGGTATCTGTCGAAGTTCAGTTATGACTTATGAGAGGTCAAGATTAGTGGCCGTGTCTAAAAATCTTGTACTATCTCATACTTATTTTGTAACGAAGTTATTTGAAGAGATCTTACATTTTTTTAGAATAGATTTTATCGTACCGCTAGTTACTCAGCACTTGATGGGACCAAAATCCGTTGTCTTATCATTTGGAAGCACACAATTGAATCGTTGGGACCAACACAGGATAGTATAAGTCGAAGTAAATCTACTTTAATGAGACAACTAGAACAACTCTTTTTTTTATAATGAATAACATGTCTCACAATCATTTCATAATATAATTTTTGTTAATTCTCATTACCCCTCTACTTTTTGTTCTCTTTTCAATTATTTTTTAATTTTTAGTAAATTTTAGAGGGAAATAATGGGATACTGCTGCAAAAGAAAAAAATTGTAAAAATTGGAGTGGACCAGCATCGTACTGGATACTGACTTGGTTTAGTCCATGGCCACACGTGTGCTGTTCCAGAGCCACGTGCTTCCGTATCTTGTGTTAATTATTAAACTCCTCCTGCTTTATACTAATTTCAATATTAATTATTAAATACCCAAAATTCTATGAAAAGATTAAATGACCCCAAATAATAATTGGATACGTTTCTTTCGGCCCTGATATCCGGAATTTAGATTTCATTTTGGTACGTGGAATCTAGATTCTTAATATTATCCCCCATGAAAACAATAAGTTTCTCAAAACATTGTTTAGTGGGGAAAATAAGAATTAAATAAGGGGGCAATTGATTTGCTCTGGTTAGATTACAAAACTAGAGTAATTGTAATCCTACAAGATTTTTTTTTTGTTTCATTGGAAACCTAAAGTGTATTTGTAATATTTTCTTTAATTTGTGTTAGTTTTTGTGAAAATCTACCTCTGGATTTTAGATTTCTGAATAAAATATGCTTTCAAAATCATATATGGTTGTATTACTCTTGTAGTTTCTTGTCCTTCAATTTATGTTATTATCCGTTTTTATGTACTTCGATTGTCGTAGTAATTTTACTCTTTTTTTTCATACTGTTCTATCATTCTTTTAAACTATTGTCATGGCAGTTGCTTCCGTTATTTCTTTTTTCGTATTGATTGTTCTTGTGCCGAGGGTCTTACCGGAAAGAACCTATCTACATCCTAAGATAGAATTAAAGTCTGCGTACCATCTACGCTCCGCAGGCCCACTAGATATGTGTAGTTGTTTTCCTCCAAACCGAATGTGCAAATAGTCCCAACTTGCTCTTGCTTCTGTTTGTTGGCTTAAATGAGTCCGAGGTCGACTCACAGTGAAAGCTTTCTTCTATTTCATCCCTTTGTTCGTTCAGTTTCTACAACAGTTAAACCTTTTTATGACAGTTTTGTTTCTTCAAACCCTTTTTTCCCTTGTTGTAGCAATGGATGTTATACACAATAACAGTATGAGAAGTTGGTAGACATCAAGGATGATGAGGAGAGGCGGACAAACATGGAAAGATATAAGATGGCGAGAAAGGAGGCGAAATTGGCGGTTTCAACGGCAAAAACTGCAACTTTTGAAAGCTTATATGCGGAATTAGAGGACAAAGGCACGGATAAGAAATTGTTCAGGCTTGCCAAGGTGAGGGAGAGGAGGGAACGTGACATGGATCAAGTGAAGTGCATCAAGGACGAGGATGGAAAAGTATTGGTGGAGGAAGCTCTCATTAGGAGGAGGTGACAATCGTACTTCCATAAACTCTTGAACGAAGAAGGAGACACAGACATTGTGTTGGGAGATTTGGAGTACTCCGAGAGGCGTCGTGATTTTGGGTATTGTAGGAGTATTAAGGTTGAAGAGGTTACGAGTGTTGTTCGTAGGATGCGCAGGAGAAGGGATACCGAACCTGACGAGATCCCTGGGAATTTTGGAGAAGCGCAAGCAGTGCATGTTTGGAATGGTTGACAAGGCTGTTTAATGTCATTTTTAAGACGACGAAGATGTCAGACGAAGGGAGGTGTAGTACAATGATTTATTTTTACAAGAATAAAGGCGATATCCAAAGTTGCAACTGTTATAGAGGTATCAAGTTGCTAAGCCATACTATGAAAGTATGGGAAAGGGTGGTGGAGATGAGGGCGAGGAGAGGCGTGTCTATTTCAAAGAACCATTTCTGTTTCATGCCAGGGTGTTCAACCACAAAAGAAATTTATCTTATAAGGAGATTGGTGGAGCAGTATAGGGAGAGGAAGAGGGGCTTGCCCATGGTATTCATCGACCGGGAAAAGACTTACGACAAAGTGCCAATGGAGGTTCTATGGAGATGCCTGGAGGTTAGAGGGGTACATGTGGCGTACATTAGGGCGATAAAGGATATGTATGGTGGAGCCAAGATCAGCGTAAGGACATTGGGAAGAGACTCGGAGCACTTCCCAATTGTGATGGGGTTGTATCATGGATCAGCTCTTAGTCCGTTTTTATTTTCTTTGGTGATGGATGAATTGACGCGGCAAATTAAAGGTGAGGTGCCATGGTAATATGTTATTCGCGGATGACATAGTCCTGATTGACGAGACACGCAACGGGGTTAATGCTAAGATGGAGGGTTGGAGACAAACGCTGGAGTCTAAAGGGTTTAAGTTGAGTAGGACCAAAATAGAATACTTGGAGTACAAGTTCAGTGACATACCGCTTGAGCCTGAGGTAGTAGTGAGGCTTGGTACCCAGGTTGTCCAGAAGAAAGACAATTTCAAGTATCTTGGGTTTATTATTCAAGGAAATATGGAAATTGACGATGATGTCACACATCGTATTGATGCAGGGTGGATGAAACGGAGGCTCGCGTCCAGAGTGTTGCGTGGTAAAAAAGTATCACAAAAAATTAAAGGCAAGTTCTACAAAGTGGTGGTTAGAACGACCATGTTGTATGAGATGAAGTGTTGGCTAGTTAAGACCTCTCATGTTTGGAAATGAGAATGATGCGATGAATGTGTGGACACATTAGGAGAGATAGTATTAGAAATAAAGATATCCGGGACAAGGTGGAAGTGGCCTCAGTTGAGGAAAAGATGCGGGAAGTAAGACTGAGATGGTTTGGCCATGTGAAGAGGAGAGATACGGATACCCCAGTGCGGAGGTGTGAGAGGTTGACTATGAATGAGTTTAGGATAGGTAGAGGAAGACCGGAGTATTGGGGAGAGGTAATTAGACAGAACATGACACAGTTCTAGCTTACCGAGGACATGACCTTCGATAGGAGGTTATGGAGGACTCATATAGGGTATAAGGCTAGTAAGAGTCTTGTTTATCCGTTTATACTAGTAGTCGCAATATTGCACTATAGTTTCTTGTCCTTTGACCTCTGCTATTATTTGTTGATTATTGCACTTTGATTATCTTATTTCTCTGTGGTAGCTACCGCTCCTTTCTTTTCCAGAATGCTTATTATTTTCGGAATCCTTTCTTTTCCTTCTCTGACTTTTTTTTTGTGTTTTCTCTTTTACTCTTGAGCCGAGGGTCTTTCGGAAACAACCTCTCTATCTTAGGGGTAAGGTCTGCGTACACTCTACCCTCTTCAGACCCCACATTGTGGGATTTCATTGGATATGTTGTTGTTGTAATGTTATGAACGATTGAACTTTTAATGTTCCAAATTTCTCTATGGATTTAGAAAATTTATTAAAGATTTGTGTCTAATATAATAATAGATACTTTTAGGTTGTTTTAAAATAATAAATACATAGATATTTGAGTAATGAGTTATTACTCAAAACAATTAATGAGTTATTATAGAATTGGTTGTTATTATGAAAAGGTCTAATTGTAAATATTGGTCTAAGCTGTCCTGGAAAGAGCTAAATGCATTACTATAGTTTCAGATATGATGAACATCACATCAATTTGTCATTCTCTTTGAACTAGAAATTGTTATATCCAAGTATATGATGCAGGGATTTTGTTGGGTACTTACATGGTACTTACATGTTTACAATATCTGGAATCTTTATCAACTGTGAGTGCGCACGCGAATGCCCTTTCGATTGCAAGCTCCAAGCTTCAATGTATTCCTCCTTTGGAAAGCAAGGAAATCCGGCAGAGGTTCGAGAGAGTGTTTTGATTCTGAGTCTCTAAGACTTAGAATAATGATATGAAAATCAAGTGTATTGAATAATGAAGTGTAGGTCTGAATTTATAGGTGAAAAATTAGGTCAAACCGGATTAGGGTTTGACCTTAGGCCTGACTCAAAATCCGAGACAGATTAGGTCATGGCGCTGCGACCCTATGGTGTGGGCGCCACGGCGCTGACGTGGCCCTACACTGTCTCGTTTTATTTTCTGCACATTCTTAATTAAATCCAAAATCCAATTTTGACTTAATTAAAACAATCATTATTTATTTAAATATCTCGATTCTAAATAGAATATTCAATACTCTCTCAATACATCCTTAGATCGAAATGACAATCGACATAGTGTGACCCTACAACCCTTCACATATCGACATTAATCAAATTAAGGTCGACGCGGAACTCCTAGACGGCGCCGCAAGACAAACTCAATATGTGAAGTACGTTTACACGAATCCAGTAAACTTAACCTCTATGTGGTAAGATAAAATTATTTCATTCACGACACACCCGATTAAGCTTAGGGTTTGTTGAGTGTTTATCCAAATGACTTAATCATTGTATCTCATCTATATTAGTTGACAACTAGACCGTATTCTAAATATGTCTATTGCGTTGGCCAACGACTTAGTCAACCTAATATCACTGAGAAGCTGAGTGTTCTCTCAAATATACATTCGAGGAATGAATTCTAATCTTTGCTCAACAACCACCTTTGATCCATATCGTAATGTACCAAATACAAGTCGTATCTCAACCTATAAGACATTTGAGTTTAGGATAGGATCAAAGTATATTACTTTGTAGACAATGTGCGCATTGACCTCAAGTCTAAGGACTTCTATCTCCCATACACTGATAATAATTTAGACAAGTATAATAAACAGTATATCAGCAGTGTATACCAATACTTCCAAAGTATCCATGTGTCCATCGCGAGTAGCCATTACTCGTAGCAGGTGAGACATACTACATCTCTAAAGATGTGATGCAGACCACATGTCGACTTATCACATATCATCGATATTCCATTCTCGATGATCATTAGTCGAGACTATTTTAAGAGTTACGATATAATATTAATATCTCACATTATTAATAACAACGTAACCTCTAGAAATGTATATGTATGTCCATTAATAATAATAATACGAATATGTATAAAGTACATTTGTCCTAATACAGATTGTCTCTAGGACATACATATACTTTCATATGGAACCTCATTCTTTGAATGAAGAAACAAGACATGGAAAAGACTATGTTACTGTTAGTGATTGATCTTAGCTTTAGACACTGTTTTTGCAATAATACAATTAATCATCTTTGACAGAGACAATTGAAGCAACAAAATGGCATATAGTTTTATGAAGGAACAAGAAGAAACAACGAAAGAAGAGTTGAAGTGATGAAATTTTTACAAAACTGTGAAGGCATTTTTCCACTAATAAGGTGGGATGAAACTATTAAGTTGGCATGGTAATTTATAAAACTCATCACTTCTAACATCTTTTGTATATACCACAAAATTGTCCCACCAATGCGAGAAATTGTCTTTTCGAGCTTCATCGTTACTAAATGGAAGACTCTGATCCAAATATACAGCAACCACAGCAGCTACCGTGGCGCGTGTGACATGAAGATGACAGACATTGTGTCATTAAACTGCAGTTGAAGAAGAACAACATTAGTACAAGTTTATTTTGTGATGATAATTCTAAAAGTAAGGCTGCGTACAATAGATCCTTGTGGTCCGGCTCTTCTCCCCCGCACATAACGGGAGTTCAGTGCACCAGGCTGTACTTTTTCTTTAAAATCCTAAAAGTAACAGGGTTTAGTGGATGAGAACTTGTGATTACCCATCTTGAATGTGCATGAGAGGACCAGATCCAGAACATAGGCGCTGCTCTCTGAAGTACTGTGATAAGGAAAATCCTAGGGAAAGAGAAAATCTCAATATGAAGTTTGTTCTAAAGCTGTTAAGGTATTGAAGCAATGATTGCTCCAAATTTTCCTGGTAAACGAAAAAGGCAGGTCACTAATTGAACGAATACATTAGCATTGGCATAAAAAGTAAAAGAGTCTACTTTTGGTTGAAATACAACTAGTCAGTCCTTTCCCATCAACTAATAGGTTCTTGTCCATGAATCAATACATTAGCACTAGCATACCTAAGATGGAGAAGAAAATCATAAAAGCGGCAGATATTTGCACGACTCTTCGGCTTCAAACTCTTGTCATTGCCCAGAGACCAGCATTTCCCCCTGTAAATAAAATTAGCTTAGCAGTTTAGTTCTATGTCAACCATATTTAATTGATGGTACATCACATGAAAGTCAAGTATGGTTTGTAGCTACTCGTGCCTAAGTCACTAGCAGGACCAGATTAGATTGAAAGAGCATTATAGAGATCAGACTGTTACACTGTAGCAGTTCTACCAGCGACACCATCAAAAGAGCATTTAACAAAGTCCCTATCCCCTGCCCAGAGTTAAAGTTCAGGAGGTAAATAAAGGTCGATACAGAGAGGATAGAAGAGAACATTTGATCTCACCAGCCAGCCAACACACCCGCTAATGAAAGAAGGTGCCACTGGTTTAGCACTGCTGCTTCCATATCTTGCGGATGCAAGAAATACACCAGTCAGTCAGTCAAAAACGCTCCACCTTCTCTCTAGAACCAAACCCTCCTCCTTCTCTCTCTAGAATCCTTAGGCAGAAACAAAGTTCCAAGAGAGAAGCTCTTGGCTCGGACTACAATCCGAGTGCTTTGATTCTTTGCCTACTGATTCCATTGCACGGGGAGCTTGGCATTTCGATTCTAGTGGAAATTTTCTCGGTTTTCTTGGTTTGCCCACAGATTTCTTGGTTCGTCCACTGCTTTCTTTCGTTCACTGCCCACGGACTCCTTGAGTTTGTACAAGACTGCCTCATCTTATTCATCGTTTCGAAGCTCTCGGGGGCAAGATTTTCTGGTCCTCGAGTTGTGCAAGACACTTGTGTTCAAGGTGGTCCAGTTTCTTGTCCATTGCTCATGATGTACATGAACTTGTTCAAGGCGCCCAAATCCTTGTTCAAGGTGTTTCTGCTTTCGGGTCCAACATTTTCTTGGCCTTAGAGCTTCAGATTTGGTTTATTCACATAGCATTTGGCTTCACGTGTTCATGGTGTTTTTGCTCCTGCTCATCTTGGAGCAACATGCTTAAATTTCTTGCTGGAAAATTGAAGACGTTCTTGGTGTTCTTGCTGCGATTTTTGAAAAATTGAAGCTCAACACTAATGTTCACTTTGCTCCAAAAAGTTCTGATTTCGAAATGCTTTGATCCAAAAATCCTGGCTGCTCGGATTCCCATGTGTTTTTCTACAGATTTCGACTTTGAAATTTGAAATTCAAATTTGAATTGCCGCCTGATTTTGGCTTCTGCTCCTGCCTTCCAGGATTTTCGGCCATCAGACTGCACACATCCGCACCTGCCCCCCAGGATATTCGGCTAAGTCAGAGCATCAGACTGCACACACTGCAGCATCTGCCTCCCAGGACTTTCGGCTAAGTCAGGGCATCAAACTACACAGACAGGCGCCCGTGTGGCCATTTCGTGTCTGACACAGACTGCGCCTGGCAATTGACATTCCTGAATTTCAGGCACAGTGGGACAGTAGCAAGAGCAAGAGCAAGAGCAAGAGCAACTGCCTTAACTTTGCCATCCTTCTTTGACCAAGTGTTTTACATGGCCAAGGGAAAAGGAAGCACTTCACCCCCTTGCCCATCAAATTGGGCGCTGCCTCGGTCGAGCTCACTATGGGGTCGAAGTACCCATTGAAAAAGAAGATATCCCCCATGTGGATATGGTTGTCCCTCCACCCCTTGTGGGCGCGGAGCCAATGAAGGCTACTACTTTGCCCCCTCTTAACTTGAGGCCGGGCTACATGCATAACAAGGAAGCCGCACCAACCGTATCAAGCCCATCCTCTTGCACACTTGGCTCGAAGGACATAAGTTCCTTATCGGGCGATTCTTGCTCGGATGACCCACCGGTTTCCTCGAGCCAACTAACCAAACGAACAAGACCGCAGCCTGGAATAAGTTGTTCAAAGGCAACCGAGACACATCCAACAGGCTCAAACTTCATTTGGTTCCAGACTCCAAACACGATGGCCCAATCAAGTTTGAGGATTCTGATTTCGATGTGGTCCCCGAAAGTAGGGGCACATGCTTGTGGGATATTTCGCTGGAAAATACCCCGGCGGGCTAGCCCTCAAAAAACTGTGTAGGTCGTGGGGCGTCACCTACTCCTTCAACGTTCACACAAGCGGATCCGGGCCTCACTTTGTTTATGGAACAACACTGCTCATTAAGGATCTTTCTAAATGCTTTGCGTTTGATAGCTAAGATTTATGCACGATGCCTCTTTAGGTAAGACTTCCCTCGCTGCCCTTATAGCTTTGGAATGAAAGGGCCCTTAGCCGCATCTTCTCGCGTGTCGATGGACCTATTGCTACCAATAAACTAACCCATACTTTGGGTCAAACTTCTTATGCACGTGCCCTCGTAGAAATCGACCTATCGGCTG
Source organism: Anisodus tanguticus (assembly GCA_034509755.1). Lineage (NCBI taxonomy): Eukaryota > Viridiplantae > Streptophyta > Magnoliopsida > Solanales > Solanaceae > Anisodus > Anisodus tanguticus. Next base: position 6,847,413 of record CM067553.1, on the reverse strand, counting down.
ATTTAGTTCACTCCGTTGAGCTTAATATCCGAACAAGCGCCCCTTTGGTACAAGAAATTGTATATGAGCAGAATCCAAGTTTCTGCACGGTATGCAAGCGAGTTGGGCATTCTAGCTCAGCATGCGATGCGAGTTCCAAAGACTCTAAAAGGAGAGTTCAAGGGAAGAAAGACACCCAGGCGCAGCTTGTGAAGCCTGATAGGGCCAAAGGTAAGGCAGTTCACACATACCTTGGCTCTCCACCATCGGTTTCCCCAAGGCAGCCGAGAAAGGCCAAAAATTGGCTACTCCAGAAGGCCAGCCGTCGAGTCACCGGACGAGGGTTGGCAAGGGTCGGACTCTCCTAACTATTTCGTCAAGGTAATGTTCGGTGGCATCTAGCTCAGGTACAACACCAGGGGGCCAGCCTGTTGTCTTGTAGTCAGAGGATGGCACATGTGGGAAATCCGGAGATGGGAGCTTGGTTCCAGGAGAACACATAGCTTCAGTAGGCTGGCACAGGTCGGAACATAACACTTGTAGCCGAAGGCCCAAAGGCAGATGATGGTTTCAAACTGGTCACAAAAAAGACCAAATCCAGTCAGAAAATGAAACCAAGCACGCAATAGGGGCCCATACTACCCCTGAGTAGAATTATAATTTTTCCATCTCGGAAGGCCAGCCATGGCAAGGCAGAACAAACAACGATTCCAGTCGATAAAATGAAGGGGCCTAGCTCCCTTCCTTTATCACCATGATCATTACTTGCTGGAATATAAGGGGAATGTATGATCCTCTGAAGCACGGAGAGATAAGTTCTCTCGTGTGTGATGAAAACATAGACATCTTGGGCATTCTTGAGTAAAAGCTTACCACTCTTGCTCAACAGAATTTTGGCAACAAAGTTTCGAGGGTTGAAAGTCATTGACAACTTTGATACCTACTCGGCAGGAAGGATATTTATTTTATGGAATCCGGCCAAAGTAACACTCCAACCTATTGAAATTGGCCCCCAAGCCATTCATTGCAGTGTCTCTTGCAAGGTTTCCTCGAAATTCTTCCACATCTCTTTTGTATATAGATTTCACTCCATTGTTGCAACGCGAGGCTTGTGGAATTCCATATTAAACTACGGTCGTTCGCTGCAACTCCCATGGCTCATCAAGGGGGATTTTAATAGTGTCATGTGCGAACAGGAGCGTATCAACATGGCTCATCTCACCATTTATGACACGAAAGGCCTAGTTGATTGTTGTCAGGAAGCGGGGCTAGTTGATCTGCCTTCTTCCGGATGCAGGTTTACATGGAGTAGAAACGACAAAATGAGCAAACTTGACAGGGCTTTGGTCAATGTACCTTGGATGTAGGCTGGCTGGAATGGCCATGCAAATTTGATAAATTTTTTACTGCCCGGTGCCTTCTCCGACCATTCTCATTGTGTGGTCTCTGTTACTGACCATTCCAGGCCACGCAATAGACCATTCAAGTTTTTCAACATGTGGACAGCTCATTCTGAATTTGGTAATATTGTTGCCTCAGTTTGGGACCAAAACATTACGGGGACATCACAATTCATCTTATGCCGAAAACTGTCTAGCCTTAAATGGCCCCTGAAGCAGTTGAATGATAAAGTATACTCTCATATTTCCTCGAGAGTAAGAAGGGCAAAAGACTACCTTGCATTGGCCCAAAAGATGCCATGGATCACCCGCGGGACAGCCAAAAGTAGGAACTGACCAACGCTCTCAGACACAAAACTGTTACCCTCAGCGAGGCAGAAATGTGCTTCCTTAGGCAACTGGCCAAATGTAAGCACCTAAAGAGCAACGATAGATGCATGAAATTCTTTCATGGCATGGTCAAGAGAAACGCCAAAAGGAATTACATTGCCTCGGTGACGAAGCAAGATGGTTCTCTAACAGTTTCAAATGATCAAGTTGCGGTAGAGTTTGTAGATTATTACAAGAGCCTGCTAGGGACAAGAGATGTCTACAAACCAATAGACACGACAATCATCTCGTCTGGATATTGCCTATCAAACGAGCAGAGGGGTGCTCTAAGCATGACAGTAACAAGTGTCGAAGTCAAGGCTGCCCTCTTCGATATTGGCGACGAAAAGGCCCCGGGGCCGGAGGGCTTCACATCCATTTTTTTCAAAAAATCATGGGATATCGTGGGTGAGCAGTTTTGCAGTGATGTGAAGGAATTCTTTGTTTCGGGGAAACTCCTCAAGCAAATGAATCACACCATAATTTCCCTTGTCCCAAAGTCCTCTCACTGCCCTACCGTGGGGGACTTCAGGCCAATTTCGTGCTGCAACATCGTTTATAAAGTCATCTAAAAAATTATTGCCGCGCGGATTGAGCCTTGCCTAGACAGCCTTATTGATGGAGCCCAATCGGCTTTTGTTGAGGGTAGGAGTATGATCGAGAACATTCACCTTGCGCAAGAATTATTGAGGAGTTATAACCGCAAGAGAGTATCTCCAAGATGTATGCTCAAAGTGGATCTTCGCAAAGCTTTTGATTCTGTTGATTGGGGTTTCCTTAAGTCCACCCTCGTTGGGCTAAACTTCCCGGACAGCTTTGTGTCCCTCATCATGGAGTGCGTAACTACAAGCTCTTATTCCGTAGCAGTAAATGGAAGCATCCACGACCATTTTAAGGGTCAAAAAGGGCTCCGTCAAGGTGATCCCTTATCCCCATCTCTTTTTGTAATATGCCTTGAGTACTTTTCGAGGCTGCTTAAGGCGAACACCCATGGAACTAAGTTCAATTATCATCCAAAGTACGGCACCCTGGAGATCACACACTTAGCCTTCGCGGATGATTTGTTGCTTCTGTCTAGGGGCGACGTGCTTTCTGTTCGCATTCTTATGGATTTCCTACAAAGCTTCGGAAAATGTTTTGGGCTGAACTCAAGTGTTATCAAGTCCAGCCTTTATACGACAGGTATCTCAATGGAGGATATGATGGAAATTAAGGAGATCACAAATTTCCATACTGGTTTCATGCCCTTCCGCTACCTTGGCATACCATTGACAGGCGAAAAGCTCAAAGTCATTCACTACGAGCCTTTTATTGACAAGATTGCTTCTTATATAAATGTGTGGACAAGTGCTACACTGTCGTATGCGGGCAGATAGAGCTTATTAAGTCGGTGCTCCAAGGCGTCGAATGCTTCTGGTTGTCCATCCTCCCCATCCCGGCTACGGTGTGTGACAAAATTGTGCGCTTTTGCCGGAATTTCTTATGGCACTCTAGGCACCCCCTTGTGTCGTGGAGAGATTGTTGCCTACCGAAGACCGATTGAGGCCTTGGTTTTAGATATATGAGGGCCTGGAACTCTTCCTTGTTGGCTAAATGCCTTTGGGATATCCATCGGAAGAAGGATACTCTTTGGGTGCGCTGGATCAACCAAACATATCTGAGCAATAACGATGTGTGGTCCTGGTACTCCAGGAAAGAAGACTCTCCACTGATAAAGCAGTTGCTGAAAATCAGAGATCAGATAAGGGTTCGGGTTGGATCACAAACACTGGCAGAAGTCACTATTGCGGGCTGGCATAGTGAAGTATCTTTCGCATCGGGCACACGGGCTGCGTACAACTTCTTTAGAACCCACAGTTCGAGAGTGTCGTGGGCACGTGAAGTTTGGAATGCATGTATACAGCCCAAACCACGTTCATTCTCTGGCTAAGTACCAAGAAAAGGCTTCGTACAAAAGACAAGGTCCTCTTCATGGACATTGACAGATCGTGCACTCTTTGCGGACGCGGTGATGAGACTAATGCCCACTTGTTCTTTAGCTGCACCACGAGTGCATATATTTGGCTACGGGTTTATCCCATTGGGTTTACCATGGCAAGGGTTTAACGAGGCCCGCGGCTGCAACCCATGTTTCACGCATGAGGGACTTGCCACTGGCTAGATTTTGCTCCCTTTGATTGAGCACATGTGTGTGCAGTTTGAGGCTTTTTGTATTGACACAATTAAATCTTCTAACTTCCCGACTTGTGGGATTAGTATGATATTTCGAGCGTCATTCGCTTTTGAACGTGGGTACGCTCACTGTATTTGTACATTTCATTGATATAGATATTTACCGTTACAAAAAAAAAAATACACCAGTTGACTGAACAATAAAAGGATTCAAATTGAATTCAAGACTAAAGAACGAAAATAATTAAGAACTTATTTCTGGCAGCCTACATTTTTAGCAACATTAGATATGGGGACATATCAATAGCCAACAAATAAGTAAGAGATCAGAGAACCGACCTTCACAGAAGCAACAAAAGAAGCGATCATCGTTGTAAAAGCATCTCTAACTTTGAATGTAGGAACCCCCATTGGAGTGGATATGGTACGTCTATCCTGCATAAAGCATCGGTCATTGCAGCATAAGAGGCGTTTCTTAAAGGCATGATGAAAAATTCAAGAGTGATTTAGGTCTTGATGACAGTATAGGCTAGTTAGGAACAAACTTGTTCAATTTAGTGTTCATTAGTTCTATAGACTAACCTTTCTTCAATCCAAATCATGTTTCAAGCATATAATCAAAGAAATAGGACTTGCACCTAAGTGAAAGAACATGTCTCAGCCAGTTAAAAATCACTTCAAATTTCATTCTACGTATTGTACTTCTGGAAAGAAATTTCTTTGGAAAAGTTTAGTGACAATTTGCATCAATTGCATTATTGCATGTTGGTAGATAGTAGATACTGCAAGAGCATTAGTACGTTCAGGAAATCAATTAGAGAAAGAGAAAAGACTTAATTTTTGTGCAAATATAGATAAAACTGCATGATGACGCTTAAAGTCCCTGAGACTATCTATGTCACATTTGATGCACTTTTAGTTGTTCAGGACATCTGCCCCAGCGCCAGAAACAATAAAGTCTAATTGTTAAAGGTACATCCATCAATGATGTCAACAAAGAGAGATGATATCAAAATGATTTTCTCAGCATGACATGTGAAAAAGCTACACATCAACAAGATTTGTTTTCTTAACCCTCCTCTGCACATGATTAAATAGGGGGAAAAACCACAGACAAATGATACAGTCTATCCCTATGTTTATCAAGTAAGCATTGTTGACGAAGGAGGAACCCGCAGCCGTTACTCTTTCGAGTGCGCACAGAATAAATATCGGACTGACGCAATAGCCTGCAAAACACGTCAGCCGATTAACTACACTTGACAAGCCATGTGTGACAGGCTCAACCAAGAAGGTTTATGCAGGGCATCGAACTCGTGACCTTGCGATCCCGCGCTCTACTGCTACACTAACTTGGCTACCCTTGCGGGTCCCTTACTCCATGGGATACCAATTCAGAAACATTTGATCATGAAGAACTTTTGCACTAAAGCAGTATGCACCTATTCTAAAAAATGTATAGTTATAGAAAGGATACATATCCAAACCTCAAATACATTAGCAGGAATTTACTTGCTTGTGAGATGACAACCATATCTAAGACAGTGATACACCTTCACTAAGGTCCCAAAATAACAACAAACTTTGAATCATTTAAGGTAAATCTTAACTTAGTATTCGGTTATATTTTAAGAATTAGGATAGTCAGTATGGATTAGATGAGTGGAAAACTATCACGATCCAATTAGGGGGCAAGATCCCTTATCTATTGGATGTGGGAACCTTATACAAAAATACTGACATATAGTGGGCTTACTCCAGCGGGAGAACCAACTGAACAAAAGTCAATACTCAAAATTTACATCTCCCTTCAAGTAAATCCATAGCTAAATTTATTGTCTGCTCCTAACATGACATACTTTCGTCTTATCCAGTAGATTTTTCAGGTCTTCCCAGAATCAGACATTATTATCTTCTATATAATTCATAAATTTATACTACAATTTTTATTTTTTATTTTTTAAAATATGATTTAGATTCGCTCTGAAAACTGCACCAGTTGACTTGCACAATTGAATAAGCATAAGAGGATATTATTGTTTTCCAATTTAGGACAGATGAAGCATTAAGTTAATAATAAACGGAATAAAACAAATGGAAAATAAGGAACAAATGTAAAGTAAGCATGGGAATTGACTCACCTCTAAAGCTTCACACATGCAGCAAGTTCTTAACTAGTTAATTTGGGAACCGATAATAGTACTCCTTTTGCCTTTGATTACTCTCATGTACCGCAACATGTTCCATTTGTTCTGGAATTTTCTTCAGCTTCGGACAGTCAAATATACTCAAACCTTTTATCAGACTCATAGCAGTTGTGGCTAGATGCCAGCTTTCTAGATTTTTAAGATAATCAAGTCTAAGGGTCTCCAGCTGACCGAAACTGTTGCCCTCGCAAGTAATTTTCTTTCCATGGTAAGCCAATGATAACTCAAGATGCTTTAAGTTTGGAAAATTCCCCAGAATTGGCATTGGGTCTTCTTCGAGTCGTGCACACTGCAGGACTAATACGGTGATGGATTTAGGCAGCTTGTCTAAATTTGCTAGTTCTTCTATTCCCCCTGATAACCACAATCTGTGAAGGTTTTCACAAGAAGAAAGAGGTTCAAGGGGAGGAAAATTTTGACCATATCGGCAAACTAGAAACAAGGTGGTGAGGCTTTTCAGGCTGCTAATCGATTTTAGGGAGTAAGATTTCGTAATTTTTTCCATGCCTAATTCTTGAAGGTTGACTAAACCGGCAGCATCAGTATCTTTCCACTGATCACAACAAATATATTTAAGAGTTCGTAGATTCGTAAGTTTGTCAACTTGCAAGGGGACCTTGTATCGAGCCGCTAAATGTCTCAAATTTGTGAGTTGGGCTACCTGAGGAGGCAGTTCGCATGAGCAATGGTCACCAATCAGTGCTTCCAGCGTTTGTAGGCTTTTTAGTTTGCCAATGGAAGGTGGGAGTTTGAAAACATTGGTGTTAGACAAGCCTAAGAACTTGAGGTGTATCAAATTGCCTATAGCATCAGGTAGTTCGTTCCCAGTAAAATAGAGATTCTCCAAGTCCAGCACATATAGATGCTGGAACGTTGTACAGAACGTCATAAACTTTTTCTCCTCCAACTTCTTAAATTCTTTATCAAAGAACAATATTGACCTTACCTTCAATTTCGAAAGATCAAGTGAAAGATACTCATGAGTTTGTGTATGAATAGCATGTCGGTGACGAAACGGGGTGGCCAAGTTTACTCTTGGGTCATAAATGTCAAACAAGTTAATCTCCATGGCTTTTTGTACAGCAAGATCCCGAAGTAGGTCGTGTATCCTACATGTAAGAAGCTTACCGAAGAATGTCTCCTCCACTTGAATCAAGCTACGACTTATTAGCTCATGTAGGAAGTTTTCGGCAATATCCTCCATATGTTCTTCTCTAATTCTTGGTATGAATCCCTCGGCCAGCCACAAATACATCAACTTTTCAGTATCAATCACTTCATCTTCTCGGAAAATGCCAAAGTACAGAAAACATTGCTTGAGCTCAAATGACAAATCATTATAGCTCAATGATAGAATGTGAGTGATCTCAATAGTGTCATTCTTCATTTGATGCCAAATGTGTGTCTTCACCTTTTTCCATTCGTCCACCCCCTTTTTGTGGGAAAGTAGCCCGCCTAGTACCACAATTGCAAGTGGTAAGCCTCTGCACTTCTCCACCATTTCCTTAGCTAGCTTTTTCATTAATGGAGAGAACAAGTTAGCACCACCCATCTTATTCTCTGGACATAGTTTCTTGCAAAACAGGTCCCAACTTTCTTCTTCATTTAGAAAACGAAGTTTATGGGAGAAACCTTTGTCATCGACTCTTTCAGCCACGTCCTCCTTCCGTGTTGTAAGGATAATCCTACTGCCATTGTTATTATTTGGTAAAGCTCTTTTCAGACTCTCCCAAGCTTCTCGATGCCATACATCATCAACAACCACAAGGTACTTGCGGTCTTTCAATTGATCACGGAGGTAAGTTTCTAGATCTCTCTCTGACATCTCCTTTAGCATTTTTAGCATTTCTTCACTGCAACCTTGGATAGATTTTATGATACTCCGAAGGAGATCTGGAGCACTATACTGTTGAGAGACGCATATCCAAGCACGAGTTTGAAAGCTACTGAGTAGACTTGGGGAGTTATATAGGTTTCTTGCAAGAGTGGTCTTGCCCAACCCACCCATACCATAAATTGACAGGACATTTCGGCGAGACTCCTCTTTGAGAAGTTCAGCAAGTAGTCTATTAAAGACCTCTTGAAAGACAACAAAAAGTTGATCTTCATCTGCACGGGACACTGCTCTCCTCAATGTTCTTATTAACGTGGAAGACGGATCATTTGGTCTATTACTTGGCCCTTCTCCAGCGTTATTATTGATGTGAGTAATACCATAGGTATCTCGTTTTCTAGAGATATCCATGACTCTTTCCTTGAGGGACTGGATGTCCTTCCCAATGTTGTGGAATTTGGCCTCCTCCTGACAGATGCAAGCACAAGCCTTAAGACGATCAACAAATCCAGCATGATCACCATCTTTTGCTGCATCCAAACTGTATGTTTCTAAGATGGCCACAGCTTCATTAGCAACAGAAGTGATTTCAAATACCCACTGTTGCACCAGGTGATCTTCTGCTTGCTTTTTTTCGGCATCTTTGAGGAAAGCTTGCATGAAAGACAGTTCATTTCTCAGCCAAAGCACGTTCTCTCTCAGATTTTGGCGCAGGGAAACTTCCTCTATGAGGAAATCCCCCAGTTTTTGAACTGCATAGGACACAACTGCATCGACCATCTCGATGTTCTTGAGACGAATTTTCCACTGTAAGAAGGATAAAGCTATTTTACTGATTGCACGATCTGTAATGATTTGCAAACAGTAGTATTATAGCTCAATGGCAACACAGTTTAAAAACAAAATTTAAACCTTGAACAAGAGTCCAGCTGGCTATGAAAGTCAAGGCTATCACCTCTCCAAGTTGTTTTCTCTTCATATTAAATTCTTAACGCGTAAGAATCTATACACTAACACGGTTGTGTATTTCACGTGAATTAATTAGTGCTTTAATTTATCAAAAAGTCAGCATCATCTGAAGAGTTCCTATGCATTTCGCGTTGCTTTAGAGACAACTATGGGATATTATAATGGAAGTTCACTTAGTTTATGTCCATAACCAATCATTATTAATTAGAAAAAGGCAAAGTGGGTAATTTAAAACATGGAAGGAAAACAAGGAGTTGGCCACAATCTGCTCTATTTTATCTTACACTTTGAATTATTGGTTTCTACACGTTTAGCATCCCAATATAATACACCTTCTGCTTACTTTTACTTTTAGTTCGTTTAACAAGAATGTTTTTTTCTTTTTTAATAAATCTTTAATTTCAAATACAAAACAAATTAAAAGGGGAGAGTAACAAAACAAAATTCTGTTTTTTGTTTCTCACTTGATGTCTGATATCCGCATTCAAGCCCGATTAATAAATTGAAACAGAGAGAGTAACAAAATAAATTTCTTTTTTATTCTGCTTTCCCATCCAATGATTGGCACGCACATTGATATCCGATTATATCCACATTCACGCTGTACAGGGTCATTCCAGAGCTCGAACAGGATACGAAATTCAAAATTTAAGGACAATTTCTAATATCCCAACTAGTCTAAAAGAATTCTGCTTGTAGTAACTTCTTGGTTTTTTCTGGAGAAAAAAAAAAGCCTTTTCAAATCTTCTTCATTTAAAAAAAAAAAGATGAAAATTCAGGTTAGCTCTGTAAAAATAGGAAGACCTGCCTTTTATCAGACTCCACCATACTGGAGAGGAGTGAGATTAGCAGAGCTGATCTTCTATGAGGCGGAGGTGTTGCCCGCCATATGTGGGTTTCAATCATGATGAATAAATATATGGCTGAAGAATTTGAGCATTTTGACTTCAATGGAAAAGAATTGAAACCCGAAGACATTTCACTGAAATTTGTCAAAATCTCGATAAATTCACTTGTAATTTGCCTGTTTCACGGTGTTCTTAACAAATTACTGCTACTGACATGCTGACAGCTGAACTGTATGCCCATAGTAGTTATTACTTATTAGAGAAAATAATACTCCCTCTATTCTAATTTATATCACACTTTTCTTTTAATCAATCTCAAAAAAAAAAAAAAAATTGTGTTAAATCAACCTATATTATATAAATTGAAACGGACAGATTAGTGTATATGTATTAGCTTTGAGACTATTTAATACTCCAACTTATTTGGTGTTATTTTTAACGTATGTACACCCCATTTCAGTATTCTTCTTATGCGTAGGCTTCATACCAATATATATATAATACACTTTATTTATTTAATACAATAAATTAAATAATTAATAAAAAATAATACACATAACTAATTTCAGTATAATTAATCCCAACATTATTAAAATACATATTCGTTCAGTTTTAAAAAAAAGTATCTTATTTTCCTTATTAATTTATCCCAAGAAGATTGACACAGATTCCTGTTTAGAAATAATTTAACTTAATGGAATGATTTACAACTACACAAATATCTAAGCTTTATTTTAGACCATACATTTTAAAAGTCTTTCTCTATTTTTTTAAATTATGTGTCAAATAAAACTGAGATAATGGGAGGGAGTATTTAGTGTACTATTTTATACAAGTGTGTACCAAACGACCCTAAGTATCTGCATTCTAAGATTCGAGGAAAATGATACTCCAAAATTGAGGCACTGGTTTGACTGGGTTTTTTCCCTGACCAATTTGATAAACAAAAAACTAATAGGCAATTGGATTAAGGGCCGAGATATAGGACGATTTTGTCTGTCGTCTGTTTTTGGCACGAAAATTGTCTTTGCGAATCATTAGCCGAGTGGCTCAAAAATGCTCTCTTATTAACCAAATGGCTAAAAACTACCGTCCCACTGACCATTGTACACTTAAAACTGTTGAGAATATAATCAAATATTAAAAGTATGTTCTATCTAATAACTTAAGTTTTTAGATAAGATGGTCACACAATTCAATAGAAACAATTATGTCCTCTGTTCTTTCTCTAGCTAAGCGGCACAAATAGGATAAATTTGTCTTTGTTTCGTTTTTGGCATAAGACACGATTTTTGCTGTAATACAATAAATCATCTTTGACATGAACATTTGAGGATCCATTGTATATACACCTGACATTCATAATATCAAGATTTTTGGGACGTTAACAAAACGACATACGGTAAGGTATAAAAGAACAAAACAAAGATAGAACTTGAGTGAGCAAATTTTACTCATGACAGAAAAGCATATTGTTTGTGTATGAAGGAAACAACCCCCTTACAAAATAGTGATGGCATTTCTTTTTGACTAATAAGGTGGGAAGAACCTATTAAATTGGCATGGTAATTTATAGGACTCATCACTTCTAACATCTTTATCATATACCACAAACTTGTCCCACCAATGCGAGCCATTATCTTTATGAGCTTCATCGTTGCTAAACAGAAGAGTCCTATCCAAAAATACAGCAACCATAACAGCTATCGTGGCGTGTGACATGAAGATGACGGATATTGTGTCATTAAACTGCAATTCAAGAAAACAAACTTTAGTACGAGTTTATTTTGTGATGATGATTCTAAAATAATAGAGTTTAGAGGATGAAAATTGTGATTACCCATCTTGAATGTGTATGAAGAGGACCAGATCCAGAACATAAGTAATGCTCTCTGAAGTACTGTGGTAAGGATAATCCCAGGAAAAGAGAGAATTCCAGTATGAACTTTGTTCTAAAGCTGCTAAGGTTACAGAATTGGAGAAATCCAAGACCTGCTGATACTGTAATTCAACCAATGGGCCAAATGTCATTTGGAAAAAAGTTGCATTAACAAAATGGTAGTAAAAGTTTAAGAGATACATACAGATATATCCAAAGAAGATACAGTATATTGCAGCCATGATTGATGCAGATATTGAAGCATAGATTGCTCCAAATTTTCCTGGTAAACCAAAAAAAGCAGGTCACTAATTGAATCAATACATTAGCATTAGCTAGCATACAGAGAAAAGAGTCTGATTCTGGCAGAAATAAAACTAGTCAGCCCTTCTCCATCAACTAATAAGATAGAAGATTCGAAGAATTAACCTGAATAGTCACCCACCCAACCACTTAAACTAAAAATAGCCAACAAACATATAATATATGTATAATCCATGTATATAATATGTGCATAACTGTGTGTAATCAATGTATATTCTACGTATACAGGTTAGAAAAATTAAACCATGAATCCGGCTAGCTATTTGTGTAAAGACTAGATTCTTGTCCTTGAATCAATATAATAGATTAGGATTTAGCATACCTAAGATGGAGAAGAAAATCATAAAACCAGCAGATATTTGCACGACTCTTCGGCTTCCAACTCTTGTCATTGCCAATAGACCAGCATTTTCCCTGTGAATCATAGTAAATTGAGCGAACGGATGAGACTGTTCGCACCCATCCGTGCAATGTCATAGTACGAGGAAATTTAGATTGAAAAAGCATTATAAAGATAAGAGATTGTTACACTGTAGCAGTGCAGCCAGTGACCACAACCAAAAAAAGCATTTAGCATAGTCCCAATCCCCTGTGAAGAATTAAAATTCACGAGGTAAATGAAACTTGATAGAGAGAGGATAGACGGGAATATTGATTTTATCTTACCAGCCAGCCAACACCCCGGCTAACGACAGAGGGTGGCACTGGTGTAGCGCTTCCATATCTTGCTGATGCATGAAATACACCAGTTGACTACACAACAGAAGTACTCAAAGTGAATTCAAGAGTAGTTTTCACTATACAAATGAAAAACCAGTGTACCAAGATAATTCAGAACTCATTTCTAGCAGCCAAATTCTTTTTAACAACACTGACTATGAAGACTATGTGTTACATATCAATATCAAACAGATAAGTAGAGGTTCAGAGCATAGACCTCTACAGAAGCAAAAAAAGAAGCGATCATCATAGCAAAAGCATCTCCAGATTTGAAAGTTGGAACCCCCCATTGGAATGGATATGGAATGTCGATCCTGCATAAAGTGATGCGAGTTGCAGCATAAGACAGGCACTCCCGAGAGGCATGATAAAAACATAGGAACTGCCACTTGGTGACGTGAATATAATTGAGAGAAATCTCACCAAAGAGAGCCAGAAATGAGTCCAGAGCTATCAGTGCGGCAATTTGAGTTCTTGTATGCACCACTCCAGGTCAAAATTGCTGCATAAAACCATACAATTGCTATAGAGAAGAGCATTGCAAACCGGTCACATATGGGCCTCTTTAATTTGAGATATGTTGGTAGATACTGCAAGAACATCATTACATTCAGGAATCAATTGGACTCGGAAGAGGATAAACGATATGAAATACTCTCATCGCAACATGATATTCTATAAGATAGGAGAAAGTTATTTCTTTAACCCTTGTACTCAATGCACAAAAATGATACAGTGAGATGACAAAGAGAATACACTATAGTATCCTCTTCAACAACTCTATGAATTAGAACAAGGTGCTCATAAGATAGGATATAAATCAAAACTTAGATTCAGTAAAAGTGAATGGCAGTACTTGCCTGTGTGATGACAACCATGAAAATTAATTGTGGTATCCCAACTTCGATACATTCTGCAATCTACAAAAGAAAGGACACAGTAACAAATTGGTGAACATGTTTTCCGCAATCTGATAACCGACCTCAACTTGTTTGTGACTGAGGCGCAGCTGTTGTTCTTTTAGCAATCTGACGTTCTCATCTTTCCAGAGAGCATATTTTAAATCAAAAGCATATAAATATAAGAGAAGTCCAGGATTAGAATTCTGACCAATGGGAAGCCAAGATGGTAGAGCCCGACTCCAGTTAAGGTAACAAGTGGTGCCACAGAGAGGGCTAAGTAAACCTAAATTACAGAACATAATTAAGAAATACAGAATTATGCAGCAAATAAAGTAGATGACATAAAGTTGATACCACATGATAAAGACTGAAAAAAGAAAAAGAATAATTAACACACACCTTACAGCATTTCTCCAGAGGCCAAGGAAGCCCAGTAGAATTTGGAAACCAGAAGTAACAATAAGAGCCCCCTGTATGCTCCTCATTGTATGCATAAACCTCTGTGGATATCAGTCATAAAAACAATTCAAGAAACATCAGCTCAATTGACAACATCCCCCCACCCCTCCAGAGGCAGATCTAGAATTTGAAGTTTATGGGTTCTGGATTTGAAGATTATGAGTTCTAAAGTTTATTATATGTACATTATTCAGTGAATTTCTCAACAAATATACAGGATTTGGAGCAAAAATGTTGGGTTCTGCCAAACCTGTATTTTCAATGCTAGCTCCGCCCCTACCCCTACCCCACCCCCACCTCCCACCGAAAACCAACACAATGTCGACATGCATGGAGCCTGGTTTACTCATAACCCAGTATTTTCCATGCAGAGCATAAATATATATATGGAGAATCACTAAAATTTCAAGTTTTCAACCGATGCTATATTCCAAACCCATAAATGGCTTCAACAGTAAGCACTTAAAGGCAAACCTATCAAGTTAATCTTGGATTCGCCTCTGGTCTCAGACCCCACCCGAAAAAAGAGAGAGAATAATGTGACATTACCAGCTCAGGATCCTGAAGAACTGATAACCTATTAGCCTGCTGGATAATTGAGTTAATTGGTATCAAGTATGCATATGAACCACCCACTACCAATGGCAATCTGGTCCCAAATAAGGATTGTAGTAATGTATTCACTCCTGATGTAAATAGCAATGTCTGTACGACTTTTGCCTTCTCATCCTATAATGTAAAACTGGCTCAAAATCAGTTGAATCAATAAGTAAAATAGACAAGATCAATTATAATGGAGAAAAAAAAACTTAGTCATTAGAAGAGAATTCTCACATTGCCTCCACCCATTTGAGGAACTATGATACTTGGAATTAAGACAATATTACCAAGACTCAATATGTAATGCTGAAACCCAAGAACAATGCTTCCCCTGCATTATCATAAATTAATCATACTTAATTCAAATCTCTATTAACAATAGTTGAAAGAGGAAATTATAACTGGTCGTGTAAAAACTGTCGTTAGCGCATATAACTTAAATCCTAATTTCTAAATTTTACACGGACCCCAAGGTGGTGGGCTGTTAACACAGTATTGTACATTCTTAAGTTGCTCCATAATTGGATGAGGATGTAATTCTTCAGCTTTTTTAGCTCCATTGCCACCACCTCCACTGTTGCCACTAGACATGGTTGAAACTTAGAGAAGGCTATTAGGCAAAGTTGAAATTGGCACTATATATTTCTTGCATGACTTTTTTCTTTGTAGCAAACAAAAGTGAACGTTACAAAACATGCTGATATGAAACTAATTGAGTATATTGCCGTTACCAATATTTTTGCCTTTAGTTTTAAAGAGTGCAAGATATGAATTTAATATCTGATAACAAAATAACTCACCCTCATGTATGAAAAAAGCACCGTGCTTCAGTATCTCATGTTGTAACTCCTACTAAAGATTAATTTCAATGTTAAAATCCTCTAAATTATCTGAGAAGGTTAAATGAGATTATTAATTGAATAAGTATTATTTCATCCCTGATATCGGAATCCTGGTTGCTGATTCAATGCATTACCCCTACGAGATGACAAATTTATACTAATAACAATTATACTAATGTGGAAAATCAAAGTAAGGCTCAATGAGTTGCAAAGTACATATAGTTTAATTTTCTAGCCCTTGCTTCAAAGCAAAAAAAAAATACAATAAATAAAATTCATTAAGCTGCAAAAGACAGTAAAGATTTACACTATTCGCTACTCGAAACTTTGTGACAATTAAATTTGAGAATCAATAATCTCAAGAAGGATTTTTACATTGATAAGAAATAACTTATGAATTTACATATTTCACACAATTTCTGAAGAAGCTTATAATTAATTTGTAAGTAGCTTAGTAAAAAGCTTTCTGAAATTTTTACAACTTTCACATACTTATAAGCAGTTTTACAAGCAATTCTTAAAGTAGCTTACTCAAATAACTTACAATATCTTTTAAGTCTTTTTTATAAATAAAGAACTAAATTAATTTATTAAATAATGGTAAAAAACACACCTGAACTATCACTTTTTTCGTAAGTTTTCTACCTGAACCACCACCGTCTATTTATCAAAACATGTTGAGATCGAAATAATCAGGGGGTCATGCGAAAGCTAATAATTGCTAACCTTGAACGGCGATAAATCAGATGATACAAAAACTATATTAAAAAGAGATAATATTTAATATGATTTGGTCAATCGACCTACATATAAAAAACTAATATAAAAGAAAGCATAAAAACTATGAGAGAATAATCTCACCTTAAACGAGACTCTTTTAAGGTCTACATTGTAGATGCTACTGTGTTGTGTATGTGAAGAAAACATATTCTATTTATAGAAACCCAAAACTTCTCCACCAAAAAAAAGATAAATATGGTAGTCTTTTTTTACAAAAAAAAAATCTTTTTGAAATAAAACACAATTATGGTAGAATCCAAATAGGTAGGAAATTCAGGCAATTCCTAACAAATCTCCCACTGACCTGAATTTTCAAGCAAAATAATATTAATTCTCCATCTTCATCACTGCTGCTTGAAATGTTTAAAAATGGAGTCCTTGCTGGTTAATAGTATTGGAGCCCTCTCGGGTTAAAGATTTTTGGAGCCCTTTCGAGTTAAAAAGTATTGGAGCCCTTGTGGGTTAAAAATATTGAAGTCGTGTGTAGGATTAAAAGTGAGCTCTTTGCAGGATTAAAAATGAGTTTTGATTTTAAAGATGTAGCAGCAGAATTTTTGAAAATATGGTTGAAACTTTTTCTCCACATGTAGTAGCTCGGACTTTTTCTTCTTTTCTTATTTGACAAAACTCTTCATTATCGTCAAATTGGTTGTTCTTGATTTGAACATGTGTTCGACCTCGCTGAACCATTACTCTCATACCACTTATTGGGATCGAAATAATCAGGGTGTCATGCGGAAGCTAATAATTGCTAACCTTAAATGACGATAAATCAGACGATACAAAAACTATACTAAAAAAGAAGTAATATTTAATATGATTTGGTCAATCAACCTACATATAAAAACTATGAGAGAATAATCTCCCTCTAAACAAGACTCTCTTAATGGCTACATTGTGGATGCTATTGTGTTGTGTATGTGAAGAAAATATATTCTATTTATAGAAGTCCAAAACTTCTCCTTCAAAAAAATAATAAATATGATAGAGTCATTTTCTACAAAGAAACATTTTCCACCAAAAAATTATTTTTGAAGTAAAAAACAATTATAGTAGAATCCAATTAAGGTAGGAAATTCAGGGCAATTCCTAACAAAACACACCTTAACTATTAATTTTTCACTTTAATGAACGATAACATAGGACAAGTGAACAACTAATAGTCGAGGTGTATTTTGATAAATAGATGGTGATAGTTCATATAGGAAACTCACACAGCTAATAATTCAAGTAGTAAACTCACGAAAAAATAATAATCAAAATGAGTTTTTTGATCATTAACTCTTAATTTAATGATAATTGTAAGTGAAATTATTAACGTATATTATAAATATACTCCATATATTTGGTAATATTTATTGTTGTATAGTTATGGTAGATATATGATTCTTATTGTATTAGGATTCCACTTTGTACACACTATAAATATTTGTATTAATGAGAAAGGCTCCCCAAGGGAGATTAATACAACCTTACATGGTATAAGAAACCAACAATCATTCCGAACACAAAGCCTAATTTCGATCGTCCTTTCCTCCTTTTTTCTGATGCCGAACCGACCGTATACCGCATGTATACCTTCAATATACGCTGATATACAACTGTCAAGCCCTCCAATTCTGGTAACAACCTCGTATACCACTGGTATACTGCTTATACAACCCTCATTCCTTCTCTAGCTCTCCAACAGGTCGTATACCCCTCGTATAAAATCTATACAAGCTGATATACACTTTGTATACGGCTATTATACCCTACCCGCCTCAATATACTACACGTATACAACCTCACTACGCCGTTATACACCTCGTATATGACTATTTCTGCCTTATATACGCTTCGTATATGTCCCAAACCCCACGCTCCTTTTTTTTTTCTCTCCTACCCAATCTCCAGCAGGCACTATGGCCGTGAACAACCACGGATATGGCTGTGGACAGAGGCGCGAGGGTGGCAGCAGGGATCAAGCTGGGAACTGGTCTTCTAGCTTGGGCCCAGCAGCCTCCACACACAGCCTAGAGGCTGCAACCTAATTTCCAGAAGCAGGCCAGCTAGCCCCAGACCACTGATGGGCCACAGACATCCGACCCACCTTCCTGCAGCCTTACAGCGGCCCAGCAGTCTGGGCACCCATCTGGTGGCCCACTGCAATTAGGCCCAATTTCCTGGGGCCCACTTCTCTACTCCGGACATTCTCCAAATCTAATTTGGGTCAGGCTTTTGGCACATTGACTACTCGGAAGCCCGATAATGCGTGGTATATGGATACGGGCGCCACGTCTCACCTCACCAACAATTCTGGTAATCTTTCTCAAATACGAAATTTAAATACTCCACAATCTATTCTGGTTGGAAACGGTCATCGCATTCCAATTCAAGGTTTTGGCCACACTCTAACCCCATCACCGCATCCCCACTTCTCCCTAAATAACGTCCTCTATGCCTCACATATTATCAAAAACCTAATCTACGTTAGGAAATTTGCCTTGATAATTCTGTATCAATTAATTTTGATCTGTTAGGATTTTCTGTAACGGACCTCTGTACCGGGAAACTCCTTACGAGATACAATAGTGAGGGTGATCACTATCATTTCCTATCCACGTCCGTTGCTAGTGTTAACCCTCCCACATCTCTAACTGCCCATGTCACTCCTCCTACTACTTTAGCAATAATTTCTCCGTCAACCTGGCACAATAGACTTGGACACCCAGAAGCCCCTGTTTTTAATATTCTTAGAAACAATAATTTAATTCGTTGTCATAATAAAAATTTGCCCAACAGTGCCTTTCTTGTCCTTTAGCCAAACATGTTCGCCTTCCGTTTCAGTCTTCTTCAAGTGTTACGTATTCTCCCTTTGACATTGTTCATGCAGATTTATAGACATCTCCCATTACTAGTTCACTGGGTCATAAATTTTATCTCGTCTTATTAGATTACTTTTCTCATTGTGTGGGTCTATCCGCTTAAATTCAAATCTGAAGTGTTTGCCAAGTTTCTTGCATTTCGTGTCTATGTCAAAACACAATTTGAAAAAAATATAAAATCACTTCAATGTGATAACGGTCATGAGTTCAATAATTCTGCGTTTCATAATTTTTGCTCTACTAATGGCATGGTTTTCTGGTTCTCGTGTCCCCACACCTCCTCCCAAATGGCAAGGTCGAACGAATCATTCACACAATCAATAACATGGTTTATATGATCATATTTCATGCCTCCCTTCCCCTCTATTTTGGGTCTATACTGTGAAAATGGCCGAATATATTCTAAATAAGTAAATATTTTGCCCACTTAGACTCTCCAAAATAGAACACCCATCGAAATTCTATTTCATAGGATCCCAACTTATGAGCACTTACGAATTTTTGACTGCATGTGCTACCCGAATGTTGCCTCTACGACCCTGCATAAACTTGCACCCCGCACCACCCCTTGTGTGTTCTTAGGTTTTCCGCCCAATCATAGGGGATATATGTGCTACGACTTGTCTTTCCGCTAAATCATCGTCTCACGTCACGTTTGACGAAGCAATCTTCCCATTCACAAATATCCAAATTTCTAAAATTCATATTACACATTTTTAGACGAGTCTGACATATCACAGCTTCTCCGCCTAGCTCTCGGTCGCACTGTCACTATTCCGACAACAGCCATTGTATCCACTGCCTATGCCTAGTCTCCTCTCGGTTGAGACACTACTGTCCTGACGACCATCCCTGAACCGCCTCTGTATCCCTCACAGACATCGTCGATTGCCACCACCATCGGCAATCGACCCATCACCACTAGTCAATATCCTTACCACCGAAACCCTCAACCACCACTAATTGTGTCACCGCCTCCAGCAACCTCTGTAACCGATAACCCAGTCACCCACCCCTCCACCGAAACCTTACCAGTCACCGAAACTCCAGCCCGTACAACTCCCACACCACCACACCACTACTACAGCCCTAACCCACCACCGACACCATACCCGACATCGCCTACCCCACACCACATCGATCTACCCGGATCGTCGACCCTACCCGACCCTTCGTAGCACCCACCCAACCCGATATCATTCCCTGACACAGCTCACCCGATGTCATGTTCCATCGACCGTACTCGTCAACAATCCGAAACCATCCACCAATCTAGTGACCCGAAACTAACAACCCAACAAAATACCCATCCACCCACTGCCCCCACACACCCAATGGAAACTCGTTAGACCCTAATTGGAATGCAGTCATGTGTGGAGAATTTAATGCTTTAACGAAATAGCACACGTGAGATTTGGTTCCTAGACCGGAGGGAGTGAATGTGATCCGGTGCATGTGCCTTTTTCATCACAAATATCGAGACGGTGGTGATCTAGAGAGGTATAAGGCGAGACTTATGGCTAATGACACTAATCAGCAATAGGGTATTGATTGTGGTGAGACGTTCAGTCATGTTGTTAAACCGGCTACCATTCACACAGTTTTGAGTATAACTATGGGCAAGCATTGACTGATTCATCAGCTTGATGTGAAAAATGCATTTCTACATGGGGATTTGAAAGAAACTGTTTACATACACTAGCCGTCTGGTTTTGTCCATCCAGCAACCCCTCAGGACGTATGACGTCTCCGTAAGTCACTTTACGGTTTGAAATAAGCCCTAAAGCATGGTATGATCGCTTTGCACAATACATTATGCGGATTGTGTTTGTATGTAGCAAATGTGATAATTCTCTCTTTATTTTTCATCGAGGTAGTAGCATCGGTTATTTATTGTTATATGTGGATGACATTGTGCTTAATGTCTCCTCTGATTTGTTCAAAAATGAGATCATTGCATTGCTTAAAATCAAATTTGCTATGAGTGACTTGGGAAAGTTGAGTTATTTTTTGGGGATATCAGTGACTAGATCTGCAGATTCTATGTTTTTGTGTCAGCACAAGTTTGCAGAGGAGACAATATATATGGCTAAAATGGCAAACTGCAAGATAATTTCTACCCGGTTGACTCTAAATCAAAGCTTAGTGTTGTTGATGGTAATCCAGTGTCCGATTCCACACTTTACATGAGTCTTGCAGGTGCGCTACAATATCTTACGTTCACCAGACCTGATATTGCTTATGTTGTTCAGCATGTGTGCTTATTCATGCATGACCCCAGGGAGCCTTTTTTTTACTGCCCTTAAGTGTATCATTCAATATGTTAAGGCACACTTGATTATGGATTTCATCTATACCCCTCAGCACCGATCAGGTTGTTATCATATACGGATGATGATTGGGCAGGTTGTCAGGACACGCGACGCTCCACCTCCGGCTACTGTATTTTCTTAGGGGATAAGCTCATTTCTTAATATGTCAAGAGGCAAGCCACCTTATCCCTTTCGAGTGCAGAAGCAAAGTATAGATGCGTCGCAAATGTTGTTACTGAGATCTGCTGGCTCCGAAACCTTCTTTTGCAGCGTCAGTGTCCTCTACGTAAGGCGTCTTTGGTCTAATGTGATAACATATCCGCCATATATTTATCTCATAATCTGGTTCAGCATCAGTGAACCAAGCACATTGAGATGGATATACACTTTGTTCGTGAGAAGGTTGCACTCGGTCATGTTAAGGTATTGCATGTGTCTTCTTCGTATCAGTATGCGAATATCTTCACGAAAGGTCTTCCTAAACAGCTTTTCCTCGACTTCAGATCCCGTCTTAGCGTCCGGCTTCCTCTCGCTTTGATTGAGGGGGTGTATTAACGTATATTATTAAATATACTCCATATATTTTGTAATATTTAGTGTTGTATAATTATGGTAGATAAATGATCTTTATTGTATTAGAATTCCACATTATACCACTATATATATATTTATATTAATGAGAAAGGCTTCCAAAGAGAGATTAATACACTCTTAAAAAAATCAATATTTCCCTACTTTTTCTACGTAATTTACTTACAGTATTGTTTATAAGTGTTCTAAATCTAATTAAAATTCTTGATATGTAAAAGATGTTTACAGTAAATTACGCATATATATTTGAACCTTTTTTTTTCAAAAGGCAAAGAGTGAACCAAAAAGAACAAAATCCTGATAGGTGTAGGCATGCATGAGATCCACGTGCACACGCGTTATCCCACTAAAGGCCCTTTCTCTTCGGTGCAATGAGATGAGCGCCCACCGCCTGATCGGTAGCTGCCCACTGCCCTCCACTGTCTCTGCCTCACTTCTACTCTACTTATTAGTATTACTAAAACAAAACTTATCCTTTTTCACATCCGTAATGCTTTTTAATCCTTAAAAAATGGGGGAAAAAAAAGGGCAAATGCATGAACGATTGAAGGGCAAATGCATGAATGATTGGAACAAATGGGTTATTAGTTATCAGTGAAGATTTTACGTAGGTGTCTGATACCCCCTCATTCAATAACCGAAGGAGAGAATATGACTAAGGGTGGCCGGTGGGACGGGATTTGGGGATGGGCTGGGGGGTCGGGATTGGGTTTGGTGAGATAGGACGGGCTAGGATATGGAGGGCGGGAAGAGGTTCCTTCCACATCCCGCCGGCAGAGGGGACGAGATTTTGGGGGGATGGGACGGGTCGGGTGGGGGATTTGGGGGGACTTTATTTTTTTTTTAGATATTTATTTTTAAATATATATATATATATATATATATATATATAATTAAACACTTAAATAATTGAACAAGATAGTGAAAAAATATTCCAAGGCTAATTGTCTCTTATATTATTTAATAGAAATATAATTTTTTTTGTAATACAATTTCAAAATTGCAACTTTGTTTCGTAGTTCAAAAGTTGCAAATCACATAATAAAATTGTCATTAAAAAATTACATATTCAATCATACTTTTTCTAATTTTCTGACAATCTCTTGATGATCTTCTGTTGGAATTGAAAGTTGTTGGTCAAATTGTTCAACGTCGCTTCCTGCTCCCTCGGATAAAATTTCGTTATAGTTGTAGTCGTCTTCTTCATTGATCTCTAGTTGACCGCACATTTTACGCTTTGCTCTAATCCAATCTCTAAATAAAACTGCAATCTCCAAACTATCTCCCGCCAATGAGTGTCTATGCTCTCCTATTTGAAACATTTCAACAGAAAAATTGTTTTCAGAAGCTGTTGATGACGGTTGAATATTTAACACATCTCGGGTCATCTTTGATAGAGTCGGAAATATCATCTCATTCTCCCTCCAGTAGTTCAGCAAGTTTTCACGTTCATTTTCGTTGGCAATTGATTCAAACGGTACAACACCCTGCAAAACATGCGGTTTCTGCTTCAAGTATTCAAGGCATTCGAAATAGAGTGTATAGTGGTTCAAGTTCTTCACAAATTAACGAGTTTGCTCAACATTAAAATGATCAGTTTCATCTATATGAGTGAAATCATCATAATTAGGATTACTATAAGATGCACCTTTACCCCTAATACCTCTACCAGAAAAATATTCACTTTGTTCCATTATAATTATGCAAATAAATAATTAAAGTTAATGAAATTAAGTACGATAATTAAAATTAAGTAACAATAATAATTTAAATAAAAGAAGGAACGAAGGTATCAAACGCCGACATAACATCGACGTGTAATCGAGGTTGAAAATTGAAACTTTGCTCGATGATCCTCAAGCTAGTTGCCAACTTCACTGCCAATTTTTGAACTTTAATAGAAATTAGCAAATGAAATATAATATTTAGTGTGCAATTTAGACTTGTAGAGAGAGAGATTAGAAAGATGGTATGAAGATTTGTGAGAAAAATGAAGAGGAGAATGAAATATTTATAGTTGAGAAATAGAGTTAATGTGTAAATATACTAACTTAGGGGTTAAAATAAATATTAAGGGGTAGAGGGGTTTATGGGGTGTGGGGTGTGGGGAGGGCAAAATGGTCGTTACTAGATGTTGCCAACAACTAAAATTGAAAGGGATCGTTTGTGCAACGGTTAGTTTCTGCAAAGGGATGGACGGGGCGGGACGGGTCAGGTCGGAGGCGGGATCGAAACGGGCGGGATTTGCCCTAATCCCATCCCGAATTCGAACCCCGCTATCAATATTTTTTATCCCATATTTTAAAAGTTCCGGCCCACTGGACAGCCTTAGGACCAAGTCTTAGGGTGTGATAAGTGTAAAACATGCATGCAAGTTCAAAACCCTCTTGTAATCCCACATGTCCCTTTTCTTTAACTTGCTCAAACACGTACCCACCGTATGTTTCCAAGTGTCATTTCTTTCTTTTCTCTTCCTTCATGTTTTGCCCTTCTCTCATTGGCTTGTAACACCCTTCATATACCTCTACAGCTCAGCCCCATCAAAACTTCCCCTAACTCTCCTCTCTGTTTCTGAATTTGGGATTTTTTTGGTAAGAGGAGTTTTGAAAGGGTTCTTTTTTTTTTCTTCAAAAATGATGCAGATTTTGAATCCTCACCCTTCAACCTCAAAAACAGCTGAGATCATGGCTAGATACAGGCCCATAGCACCAAAACCAGAGGCTCCAACAAGTCCTGTTCCTGATGAGAATAATCCAAATGGATTGCCCCCAAATATTCAAAAGTCTCCTTTCTTGAGGAATGTATGGCCTCACTTGCAAGCAAGACCTACAAGGACTAGGAAGAGAGGAAGGACTGCTCTTGGTCCACCTTCTATGAAAAGAGCCAGGGCTAATTACTACCCTGCAGGCCAATTTCCTACTTATCATCAGGTAATGGCTGCTTCTCCTGCTCATAGACCAAATGTGGTTCCCCAGTTCACTTTGATCCCAAATCTTGTCCCTCTTAAATGTGGATTGGGTACTCCTGTCACTACTCCTGCCAATTCCATAACACTCCCTCTTCTTTCTTGCACTACAACCACCACTCTTCCTATACTAGTGGAAGAAAACACTAGTGGAGAGGAAATTAGAGGGATTGATCTGAATTTGGCAGCTGATGTCCCTGAAGAATTGGATTTCATGCCCCAATTGCAAGGTCCGAAGAGCCCTGCTGTTATAACCCCACAGCCAGTGCGCCCGGTTGGATCTAGTATTTCAATTGGGTGTATCAACGAGGAGGAGGTTCCAGATGGTGGTGGAACAAACAAGAAATTTATGAAGAAACCAGAGGAGGTGGAGGAAGAAGTTGAAGCAGAGGCCTTGCCAGCTGTCATTTCGGACTCGAATAACAAAGTAAGGATCACAAATTCAGCATATAAAGAGATGGTGGGTCAACCTGAATGTTGCTGGCTGGACTACATGGTTGGCATCAATGCATGCAAGAGAATTGGTGGGGAAGTGATGCTTGAGTTCTCGGATTCTTGCAGTGTGCCAATGTCATCAGATGGATTTACGTGCTGGGTGAATATAGAATGGGGAGCTGCACAAGGGAAAAAGAATTCTGTCAAAGCTTTTTGCAAT
This sequence comes from Anisodus tanguticus, assembly GCA_034509755.1. NCBI lineage: Eukaryota > Viridiplantae > Streptophyta > Magnoliopsida > Solanales > Solanaceae > Anisodus > Anisodus tanguticus. Next base: position 6,821,739 of record CM067553.1, on the reverse strand, counting down.
GCTGTGAAATTATCTTGCCAGTCCAAAGATTATGTCTTTGAGTGGAGGTTCCATACCACAGATGATGATTGCTTCTCCTGAATCAGATGCTTCCAATATTTAAACAGTTTTTATCAATTGTAAATACAGTTAAACTAGTTTTATGTTGTAGAGTGCCGGTTAAACCTTATGCAATATAGTATAGCAGTGTATAGAGAGTAGGAAAATGAGTGTAGTTTAATTATGTTTAGTAGTTGTTTCCAGCTTTTAATTAGACATGCAAAATGGTAGATCTACAATGATCCTACGAGTACAAAGCTATGTGCCTATTGTTAAGTGTGTTTCTAGTTTCTTTCTTTCTGTTCTCTCTCTCTACATATTTTACTAGTTCAGCACACAATAAACAAAACAGACGATAGACTACGGTACTAGTTTTAAAGGCCTTGTTAATGTAATACACTTAAATATTTTATTGGACCATGATAATTTGACAGCAAACGGATATTATTGGCTGAATACGTGTTAGAATTCCAATGGTAAAGGGATTTCCACCTGTCAGAAATGGTATCTCTCGAAGGCAGCCGCAGCGGTTGCACAGAATATTCAATTTAATCTCCCTCGGACTGGTGGGGGCCACTTCCATTTGAAGTTGTCTGCATATGATTTTGGCTCTTGCAAGAAATAGAGTGGATAGACTCATTATTACCCCATAAATGGTCAACAAGTTAGACAACTATAACACTCCACTTCAAGACATGGAATAAAACATGGAGTAGAGAAAATTCATACCTTCAGTAATGGTTTATGAAACTTCTTGACCTATCAAATCAAGAAAAAACTGAAAAACTTTGTTTTAAACAATCAAATAAAGATTACATAGGACAGTAGGTATCTAACTCCCTAAACATTTTAAAATGTAATGACAATGTAAAATCTTATTTAACAGTGTATATAAGTTGTGTTGGAAATTTGTCTTTGGCGGGGAGGTGCGTCCACCCATGTTTAATGAATTAAACACTAGTGTTCTGCATGTTGGAGGCTTTGTCTCTTCACATATGCATAATCTACTAAGTGAGTAGATGACCGTAGGGCCAAGAATCGTCAAATTTCGTTGAGAAATGAAAGAGATATTGGTCCACGAAGTAAGGTGTTTGAGGCATGAAAATATGGTATGGGACAAATCTACCACATCGGTGGGAAAAGAAAGAATTGCTCTCTTTATAAGTCTCTAAAGTGGTAAAGGGTTTGGGATCCCAAGGGGTATCCCATGTGTTTAAAGGAGGGAGGACCTAGATGTGCTTGGGTTGAAGACTAAGCCTACATGCGCCGCCGGCTCCCGCCCGTCCGGGCTGTGGGCATTTTCTGATATTATCTTTTTGAACCCCAAATTACTTAATATTTACAGTTTGATCCCTAGAGTTTCTGAAAAGTTGATTTTGGGAGTGACGGAAGGCAGAAAGTTTTTGCCTACCGTTTGGACTATTTTTTGGAGCATTAACCAGCCATTACTTGGTTGTTAAGTACTCCATAAACAGCCCTCCTTCATGACCACAAATCAATCTCTCTAAATGGCCATTAAACAGCCCTCTCTAATGCCATTAACAGCCCTCCTAATGACTATTTACAGCCATGTTTGTGGCAGTTGAGGAGTCCCTCCTCCATGCTATATATTGATGCATTTTGGCTCAATTGTGTTGAAGATATACAACACGAAAAACAATACACTTTCAGTAACGAAAAACAGTGCACTAACAGTGACGAAAAACAGTGAGGAAAGAAGCACATATACACAAGATATACACAACAGAGACACACTATATACACAGAGACAAAACAGAAGAGAAAACAGAAACTCTTCCTTCCTTTTCCATTTCTTCAGCAAGTCGATTCGTATTTGTTTTCTTTGTCAGACTCAACCTATTTGTTTTGTAGCGTTGAGATTAAAGTGTTGTTTTATCTTGGAGACTATTGCCCGCTAACGTAAACGGAGCAATCTTGTCTTAAGGACAGAGTGCAATCACTCGACTCAACACACAACGTTGTAACCATCCAGATTTAGTTATTTCTTGATTTCAGGTTATCAAGATTCAAGACACAACAAGCATGCGGCAGTTATCAACATTGGCCTATTAGTTTATCCTTTCGAACACTTGTAATAGTTATTTACTTCCCGTACTGCTTTACTACAATAGCAACCAACAAGTTGATCCATCTTCAAATATTGAAAAATGTCCTACAGAACGTAAAATTGCTGGCAGTATATCTGTAAACATTAAAGAGCTATCACACAGAGTAAAGAGCAGTCCCGCGTTAAAGTTCTTTGAAGGTCATTATCGATATATCCAAAGAAAATGCACTTGGTAAGGTCTTCAAATATAGTTCATGGAATCCCGATTCAATGTCCTAATCCTCACTAGTTCAATCCTATATGAAGTGACTAAATTGTCAAGTTGATAGAATTTGAACCCATAATCTCGTCAGCTTTGGTGTTCCACAGCACGAAATATGTGCTACCAAGTATTTCTGCCTCCTAGTAAAATGCAATAATTCTGTAAATGGTTTATTTCATACTGCTAAACCTTCCCTTGGTCCACAGTCAAAACATGTGAGTTTTGTGTTCCGTTTTAGCAATAGTGCTACATCTTTACTGTGAAATGTACTTTGGTTCATGGTTCTTAATTTCACGTGAAAACATTTCTAAGTTCAAACGAAGCTTAAAATCTGACAACTCACTCTTCATAATCCAGAAGTGGCCATCCATTCATTTTAGAAGTGACCGGTTGAAGGAATTTGATCGCGATATGTGCCTGCTTATAAGGTGACAGTCAAACAAAGCTCTGTACAATAGACTGTAGACAAGACCAACAAAATTGGCCTCGAACATAGTCAAGCTAGCGTATCATGTAGTGACAATGTGCCTAGAAAAACTTTAATTTTTTCCGAAGGTGTTCCTTGTATGCTGAAGTGAACAAGGGCAGTACCAGCTACGACTAGAAAGCGGTCACTCCTGTCAATGAATACCATTCATGGTTTTCAAGGTGGATGTTAAACGAAGCTGTGTACATTACACTGCAAACAAGACCAAAAAACTGGCGTTGGAACATAATCGAGCTAGTGTATTATGTAGTGACAATGCCTGCTTATAATGTGAATGTTAAAGAAGCTCTGTACATTAGACTGCAAACTAGACCAACATAATTGGCCTTGGAACATAGTCAAGCTAGCGTATCCACGGGCGGATGTATCCTTTCGGCTACAAGTTCATCTGAACCCATAATTCTCGACATGGAACATAGAGATATATGTAATAAAATCTCAACCAATATTAGATTTGAACACATAATTTTAATATTACAATGAATTCAATGTTAAAATTCTGGTACTCTTTCTACATCACAATCTTGTAAGCACGCAATGCAAGTTCAAAAGGACTTACAGTGTACTCCCAGCCCAACCATGTTTATGAAGAAGACAAAAAAAAAATAAAAAAAAATTGGATAGCATAGCGCTCAAAAGGACTTACAGTGTACTCCTAACAATGTTTCTTACCAAATGCCTTTGCTGCTTCTACACTATCAAACGAACCCTGCCTCACCAAAGTATGATAAAGGGTCTACCCTGGATGTCCATCCCATCAGTGGATTTTCCCACTTAAAAGATGCAAACAAACAGATGCTTGACTACAGTTCTATTAATTAAAAACTAGTATCAGAAACAAAATATCTACATTGGCAAAACGGAAGCAGTTTCTGGAATTGCTCTGCTTAGAGATCTGAGATACAGGGCATGCTGAAAAATGCTTACAAGCAGTCCAAAACTAACTTGGGAAGAAAGTTCTCTCGTAGAGAAATACAAGTTGGGAGGATTTGTTGCATTGATAATTCTTAAATATCAAAAGTGAAGTTCTCCAGAGCATAATATATAAATGTTTTATCATGAAAAGAGGTAAAGAGTGGTGCGAACTTCTTTGTAAACAAGAAATTTATTTTCCACTTTCCAACCTTTCCAGATAATTGTTGAGTTGCAGTTCTTGCAGGTGAATAAATAATGACCTGAAGATGCAATGTTAAAATATCCCCAGCAAAAGTTAGTCAATCCTCAGATCCATAAACTGTCCATAAAAAGAACTAACCATCTTTGTTCATGAACTCTAGGTATGACCTATATACTTTTTTGGATGAAAAAGAAGTTAACTAATATTAAGGAAGGCCTAAGTATCATCTGGAAGAATAAGCACAGTAATTTACAGTAAACAATAAGGAATTTCAGTGTTCCCATGTTTTTCATTCAAACATAGAAAATGTAAAAAGACCTCTGACGATAAGCAACCCAATCTCATTTCTACTTTCTCAAAATAAAAAGAAGAAATAATGAATGAAATATTTTAATTTGTTCTCTACTATGTTTCTGGAAAGCATCCTGATCCACATTAAGGAAAGGGCACATTTTTCATTCTCTATATACTTTTCTATTAAAGACTCCAAGATCTGGTGAAAAATCAAGCTATGTAAGTAATGAAGTTGATAAAATATATGCAAAATTCTATATCCCTACCTACTTTGTTTCGAGCTAACAACAGTTTCTTTATGGGCTTCCAGACGAGGAAATGCAATTTGTCAACTAATCTAAGTTACATACTCCAGAATAAGAGGTTATCACATTCCCCCATACCAACAGTACCCAAAACTTGTCCTTGTACATTTTACATGCACCTTATAGAGAGACATACAACTTGAGTCAAACAAATTGAGATGGAAATATATATATTTTTTTTGAAACTGGTAATGTTAATTGAGATGGAAATATTACGAGTTAGCAGGAAAAATTGTGTGCTAAGTAACTTCTTAGTGTCTTCATCTACAAAGCCTCTGGTATATCTGATTCGACATTGTAAATCCCTTAAAATTTAATATGCTTATCTTTCTTCTCATTAGCTACTGTGTATCAATAGTGAATCAAGAAAACTCGGATAGCTGCGTTCCTAGTCTATAAAGCTCTCTACTTGATGGCACGGGGTATAAATTGAGCAAACAAAATGTACAACTCTCGTGGAGTCTTTAGTGTTCATCCTCGATTGAGACACATATTGGAGAAAATGGACATGTAAAACAGAATGTGCTTATAGTTTATTCCTTAAGAAATGAAATATAAAATCTATGTACAGGTTGAGGTCACTAACCACTCACACTATAATACTCCTATCTAAAAAAGAATAAACAAAATTTAAAGTAGGAGAACCAAACTATCTACTCTTAATTATTTTTGTTTACATTCGGACATCAATTTTTTATTTTTTATTTTTAAAAAGAAACTAGCCTATTTAAAAACTACAGAAAATACTTGAAAAATCGTACAAAAAGAGTATCATTAGCAGTCAATTTTGATTAGGAATTAACTAGAATCGGCTCATGAAAGCAAAGCCACAATTTATCTTCCCAATGAAACATAAAATAGTCGCTGTGTTAGTTTAATTTAGAATCAATATCATAAAACGACTAAGTAAATATTTCCAAACATTGAACTTAAAAAATTCGAACGGCGGCACAAATAATTCAGAGTATTGTAGATATAGTCGGCACGAAAAAAGAGCAACATCAACGATTCGTAGTGACAAAAGGTTGATAATGTACGTACTCTGCGGCGAAGGTGTTCCTGGGGAATTCCAGAGACCACGCCGACTTCGACGGGTTTGATTTCGGGGCGTCGGAGGAGTAAGAAGACGGTGATGAAAACCTCGTCGAACAAATCGGTGAAGATCGGAAAAGGTGAAACCTAGTGAACGGACACCTGAGAGAACTCGCCATTGCACAACCAAATCGGAATCGTGTGAAATTGCACTATGAATGAGGCGGGAAACAGTTATAAACTTATAATGCACAAGTTAGTTTCTGGACTAAAGGTACATTAAGTTTTGAAATTAAAAAAGGTGATAACTTTGAAAGGTCAAAATTAAAATCCAACCCACTTAATATTTGATTAGATTAATTTGGGATTAAAATGAGTAATATTAAAAACTTTTTTTAAAAAAATCCTCCCACTTTAAAATTTCAAATCCCTCTCTACTCTTTAGCTTTTCATCTCATTCTTTCCTTCTCTTTCTTCACTTCTTTCTTCTTTCTCTATACAACACAACATACCAAGTAAAATACACCATGTGGGTCTGAGAGGTTAGAGTGTACGCAGACCTTACATCTGCCTTGGTAGGTAGAGTGGTTGATTCCGATAGACCATCGGCTCAAGACAAACCACACGTCCAAGTAAAGTAAGACAACAAAGTGAGTAAATGAGTAAGTCATGATAGTGAATTCTGAAGAAAAAAAAAAGCAATAACTAATACAACTAAGTAAAACAAATAAAATACATATAGCATCATAAATTAAACGACAAGGAACTATAAGTCAATAATGTGCCTACTAGAATGATAGGCTAGACGAGCCTACCATAATATCATTTTCTTTATTCCCCCCTTCCTCTCTTAGGTGGTGGTGGTAGTGATAGTGACGGCGGGAGGAGGTAGGGTGGATGTTGATGGTGGCGGTGGATTGTTTTTCTCTTTTTATTTATTCTACGGATTATTTACTTTGATAATAAAAAATTTATGGGAAAATTTTGATTTTTTCTTCAAGTCATTGAGGAAAAAAGTCTGCTGAAAATTCAACAGATTTTAGAATTTGTTGCAACAATTACTGAAATATGTTGCAACAAACACGACAGATTTTAGTAATTGTTGCAACAACTACGACAATTATTACAATAGCTATCGAAGTTGTTGAATTTTTCTGAAGGAAGTGAAGGGTTGAAAGTGAGACAAAGGAGAAGACGGTGACAGAAGAGAAGGTGGTGACGGAAACTTAAGCTGGTGTCCATTGGGCATCTAGTTTGTCAATTTTGGCCCAAGTATCTACTTCCCTAATTAGCCCTTCGGTACTCCTTTTGTTGACCCGGAAGTGACATTGCGGCGCGAACTGAAGTCCAATCCTTAAGTTATAATTTCAGCAGCACAAAGAAACTCAGTATACAAGATAAATGTGCATCAGTAATCATCCAAATTCAACAGCTGAAGCAAAGCAACTTCACTTCCACCAACAAAGAATGGTGTGAAGTACTTTCTCGGCTATTTAGTTAACTTGTTCTTCCAGTTCTCTTACTTCTTCTTCTTGCTCCATTACGTTGTCGTTTTGGCCTAGGATTTCTGCCTGGCTTTGCTGCTAGGCTCTGCTCGAAATGGGTTTCCTCGTTTCCATTACTACTTACTGGGTTCGTTAGAGAGAGAAATAATGGAGGATTAGAGGGAGTGAGTGGAAAATAATCCTCCTAATCATCATTGTTTAATTGGACATTATGAAATTGTTAATTATAAATGGGATCAGATCAAGAGATATATAATTAATGAAAAGATTGAGAATAAGAACGAGAAAAGAGGGAACATTAATAAATTATACAATCGTTATACATTGTTATACAAATTACATACATTATTTATACATTTTTATACACTAATAAGAATATATATGTAAAATATAATATTAATATATAAGGATATATACATAAAGTTATATAAAAAATTGATTAATTTATATATATATATATTATTTATACACCGATAATATAATAGGTTTCACTAATAGAGTAAGAAACTACATGGCCTCGATTATGGGATCGAAAAGTGATTAGTAAGTGTTAGTTCAACAAGTATCCTTACTGAGGGTTGGTCTTTAACAAAAATTGTGTAATAGCATGCAACATGGAAAAAATTCACTACTAAAAAGAAAAAAGGAAAAAATTATATTAAGTGAGATTTGATCCCTAGTCCTCTAAGTAAATAACTCAATCTTAGACAAAGTGCATCAATTAACTTTTTTGAAGCATGTGTTTCACCGGATAGTATTATATTAATTTTAAGAAATATATATATATATATATATATAATATCTAGTTTTACGGAGAGACCATACCCAATTTTAGCACCTAAAATCGCCCTGGGTAATAGTAATCTCATGCTACATACCCGCCATAACTTGCCGTTGTTCTTTTCATGCGTCTTCCTCCATCTTCTCTATCCTTTAGTTCTCCTTCTTCCCTCCTCTCATTCCTTTTTTTCTGTGCAATAAATTATGAGCACACACATTAAAATTTGTGAGCTTGAAAATAAATTATTGAAAAAGATAAAATAGGTCAATTTATTTTTAGAAGTTTATGTTTGAATCTAATCATTAGGAATTGTTGAAATTGATATCAAAATGTTGGATATCAAATTGTAGTTGATTTGAATTAATTTTGAAGTAAACACATGTTGGTGAATTTTTTATCCGCTAGAAATTGTGAATAACTTGTTTTAAAGTTACGAGATTCAATTTGTACTAAGCTCCTTGGGAGAGGATTATAGCAAGTGCATTCATTAGAAACTTCTGGTGATTCATCAAAATTTATAATAAAAAAATTAATTAAGTAATTTCTTTTAATCTGTCAAATTATAATTAATATAGTTACCGGATGTCTCTTGAAGGCAACGTGTATATTGACAGAATCATGGAGTGCATGCAAAACTGATTAGAGACACCATTATTATTAAAAAGAAAAAAGAAGGGTGAAAGTCACCAAAGGCTCACTTCCGACAAGCAAAGACATATAGAATATGATGAGACGGCAAATTCAATTAGGAATGCCAGAATTGTGTCGCTATTGTCATATGTATCTTCCTGCTCATTTCCATTTGTTCTTTCGTTCTCATCGAGACGTGGTCATCGGTAACTTCTCTCCTGTCTTCTTCCTCTTTTTGCCACCATTTCAATATCCTCATATTTCAATTAGAAATTTAGAATATTAATAACACCCCACAAATCAAGAATAATCATACTGAAAAAAATGTCATTAATGGAGGAGCTAAAAGAAGATGATCAAATACTTTTCGAACTTAAAGCAGCCTGTTCTGATCTCAAGAACTTTCTTCAACTCTCATACAACGTCGAAACAAGCTTAGCAGAAATAGAAGAAAAATTTGATGTTATGCAAGAAAATCTATCGATTTCTTCAAGAAGAATCGCTCCATTACAATCTCTTTCTATTGCCAACAAGGCACTCGATACAAGAATCAACCGAGCAATTTCTCCAGCTCTTTCACTTCTTGAAAGTTTCAAACTTTCTGAATCCCTCCAGCGAAGACTTCTTGATCTTGCTTCTAAATTAGCTAACGAGAAATCGTCGAATAAAAGGCTCGGAAAACTGATCAAGTATGTGGACACAGTGGACAATTTGAATGAGGCAATTAATTCAATAAGTAAAGAGTGTGAACCAGCTATTCAGAAGTTGCAAGAAGTAGTGGAGTTTTTAAGCAGGACTAAAGCTACTGATCAATTCAGGACGCATCGGTTGAGGGAGACTTTGATTACACTTAAAGCTCTTTGTGAAACTGAAGTTGATGCTATGAGATTTGATGGGTTGCTTGATGATGCTTTGTTGAATTTGCAAGATGAATATGAGAGTTTGTTGAATAAGATGATTCATAGGAATTTTATGGAGGCAAAGAGTGATTATGATGATCAAGATGATCAAGATGATGTTGCTGCAAATATGGTGGCTACAGATTTGGGAAGTGAATTAGAGGTTGAAGTGCTTACAAAAATCTCTGAGACCTTGGCTGCAAATGACTGTCTTGACATATGTATTGATATCTTTGTGAAGGTAACAACTTCCTCCCTTTATTTTCTAGCTCGATGTTAAGTTATGTGATCATCTCATCTAAAAGGTTAATCTGTTAGACTTGACATACATTTTATTTACTTAAGTATGTCTTCACCACTAAATGACTTGATTCCTTTAAGTGACTGTTGACTAAAACATATCTTGAAATCACACTTAAAAACTTGTAGTAACATATGTCTTATTCATTAGATGATATTAATTAGACGTGATTAAGCTTCATTTATGTTGATTAATGATGGTGATTCCCTGATTATGAGTGTTGTGCTAGAAGGTTTACATCATTAAACCTAATTATGGACCATGTTCTTATGTTGCGCGAATCAACATTCTCAAGTGTTAATATTGCTAGCCTAGAGCAGTGGATATAAAGGAACCTGTTTAGATCCCCAGTTTAGGCTGAATAATCATCAGCAAACGATAAATGTTAGCTTGGTTAATCGTTGATGCCTTCTTAGGCTCTTTGGCTAAGCATGAACAAATAAAGGGAAAGTTAATAGGAATATTTCCTGATCCAATGAATTATAATAAGGTTTATAACAGGTACTGTCTACATTAATTCTCTTAGATTGTTTCATCAAGACTGACTCAACAAAACCATCTGATGATGGTTATTATAATTTCATTCCAACAGTTTTCCAGTGTTAAATAAGGTAATATACCTGTGATATACACTGAATATACAGCAGTGTATATCACAGGTATACAGAAGCAGTAAATCAGTGGACAGTGGCAGTGGGCAGTGCAGGCCCAACACGCTGAGGCCCATCACGGGAGGCTGTCCAGCCCAGCACGGCCAGTGGCTGAATTGGTATATTAGGAAAGTATATTTTGTGTATATTGTAGTGTATTTGTTACCTTAGTTAGGATATACTCTTACCATATTTAGGATATACACATACCATAATTGTATAGTTAGAATTATGGTAGAATAAGGTTTTAGAAATAGAATAGGAATAGGATTCTCCTATTTTGTAACTTGTATATATATCTATTCAATCAATGAAAATAATCAAGGGGATTATTTCTTTCATCCAGTTTGCTCAATGGCTTAAGATAGGGGTTGTTTGGTGGCTAGTTAGAGTTATGCATGTATTAGTTATGTAGCGTTTAGTTATTTCATCTTCTACCCTGCATAAAAGTATACATAATTTCCCTTGTAACTTATACATGAATTAGTTATGCGGGATTGTAAACGGTAACCAAACACGGTACTCGGTACGGTACTAGTTATGTTGATTTTAATATATGAATAATTTACTTCTTAACCAGCAATCAAACGATCCATTGATGTATATGGCTACTAATAATGATTATGGTATTCTGCTTCATCCTACAGGTAAGATATAAAAGAGCAGCCAAAGCATTGATGAGACTGAAACCAGAGTACCTAAAAACATACAGTCCGGAAGAAATCGATGAGATGGAATGGGAGAGCCTAGAGACGGCGATATCCCTTTGGATCCAACACTTTGAACTTGCTATCAAGAATGTATTTGTATCAGAAAAGAAACTTTGCTGCCAAGTTTTAGGCACAATAATGGATGGAGTAATATGGCCTGAGTGTTTCGTCAAGATCGCGGACAAGATAATGGCTGTCTTCTTTCGATTCGGGGAAGGTGTTGCACGAAGCAAGAAAGAACCCCAAAAGCTCTTCAAGCTGTTAGACATGTTCGAATCACTGGAAAAGTTAAAACCCGAGTTCTCAAAGATTTTCGCTGGTGAAGCTGATGCTGATATCTGTTCGCGTTACAGAGAACTTGAAAAACTTCTTGTACATTCCTCTACCAAAGTTTTTTTTGAGCTTGGCCTTCAAATTGAGGCTAATCAGGATGTTCTTCCCCCTCAAGATGGTTCAGTTCCAAAACTTTTTCGTTATGCCATTAACTATCTCAGATACCTTCTAACGGATGCCTATAGTGCAACAATGATCAGAGTCCTAAGGACTGAACAATTATGGAAAGCTGGAATACTTTCAACACCCGAAACAGATGAGAACTTGCTCAAGGATGCCATGTTCAACATCATGGATGCCATACGGAGGAATGTTGAATCTAAAAAGTTGAGGTATAAAGACAAAGTATTGCCTCACGTGTTTGTCATGAATACTTACTGGTACATTTACATGAGGACTAGAAATACAGAACTCGGGAAGGTCATGGGAGATCAGTATATGAAGAAGACATTCAAAATTGTGGCTGAAGAATCAGCTTATTCATATCAAAAACAAGCTTGGGGGCCTCTAGTGAGGCTGCTGGATAGAGAAGAACTTAAGAGAGTTGACAAAGACGGAATTACTGCTATGGTACGAGGGAAAATGGAGGCGTTCGTCAAAGGATTTGATGATATTACTCAGAGGCATAAAAGCTTTTATCATATCACTGATGCAGACTTGAGAGAGCAAATGAGAGAGGCTACTGTGAAACTTGTTATGCCTGTATATGCTGAATTCTTGAACAATTTCGCGTCTTCGTTGCATGTCAAGTCTTATCCTTCACCTGAGTACATAGAAGATTCCCTGAATCAGATGTTTGAGGTTGCTGATCATAAGAGTTCTGGAATATCATCTTTGAGGCTGCGACAAATGAGAGATCCTTCAGATGGTAGTAAATCATTATCAGGCGAACAATCTCGCAGGAGCAAAGACTTTAGGAGGTCCAAGTCGAGTGCCATTGATGTCTGATAAGTTTTTCAAGTAATGTGACTTGAAGGACAATTTGTGGACAAATGTGTTTGAAATCTTTCTGGTAACATTTGTGGTAAGCTGTTGTTAAGATTACCATATAGGCAACTTGAAGGTGAACTTGTAAATTCATTCTTTTTCTTTATTATTTTATGTATGGCTTTTCCAAATTGATATTTTCCTTAGCACCCATGCCTCCGTCCCAAAAGAAGATTTATATTCCAGACACTTTGTCGTGGGTGCTACTATTGGTATGCTGTCCTCTACTAGCCTGTGATGAGGAGGAAAGAAGACGTGTTTTCTTTTATGGTACAAGGAATTTAATGAGTTGTGAAACTCCTCTGGTTTTGTTTAATTAAAAGGTCAGCCTGATGTACTATGCTTCCGCTTCAAGCGAGGTTCAGGAAAGAGCCAAATTTTAATTAATAGAAACAATAATTTAATTCGTTGTCATAATGGAAAATTTGCCCAACAATGTCTTTCCTGTCCTTTAGGCAAACATGTTCGCCTTTTGTTTCAGTCTTCTTCTAGTGTTACGTATTCTCCCTTTGACATTGTTCATGCAAATTTATGGACATCTCTCATTACTAGCTCGCTGGGTCATAAATTTTATCTCGTCTTATTAGATGACTTTTCTCACTTTGTCTGAGTCTATCCGCTTAAATTCAAGTCTGAAGTGTTTTGTCACGCCCCGACTTTTCTCAAGTCTTTCTTTAGGACGTGATGGCACCTGGACAACTATCCCTTTCCAGGCGAACCATTTACTTCATTTTCTTCCTAAATTAGACAGGTATTTGCGGAAATAATATATATAAAAATCAATTTGAAGTTTACGAAGAACAATCTCATGTGGGGCATTCCCCGAGATAATAAAACTTAATTCTTTAAACAAACTTAGTCTAGAGTAACTTTCACCAAATCCGAAATAATGGATTGGTGGTACGATGAGGCTGCGGGACGATCGCTAGCCCTCTTGCGGAGCTTTTCCTCTATCGCGCCTTCCTGAAATATGTTAAATAAAATAGTCAGCCCTACCATCCGGGGCTGAGTGGGAATCTCACCTTACAGTCCAAAGTAACCTCACAATATTTTTAATTACAATCACATTATAAGAAAATAATAAGCATGTTGAAATAAACAGATTACAACCCTTTTATCAAATAAATCAATAAATATTCACGTGCAAAATTTTCTCCCCACTCGTCTTAGAAAAAAAACAACTTAGTTTAATCAGTACTCCTGCTTTTTCCCATATAACATATTATACATTTGTTGCGGCACGTGCAACCCGATCCAGTGCATTTATATATTTGTTGCGGTACGTGCAACCCGATCCAGTGCATTTATGTATTTGTTGCGGTACGTGCAACCCGATCCAGTGCATTTATATATTTGTTGCGGTACGTGCAACCCGATCCAATGCATATATATATATATATATATATATATATATATATATATATATATATATATATATGTTGCGGTCCGTGCAACCCCGATCCAATGCATTTATGTATTTGTTGCGGTCCGTGCAACCCGATCCAATGCACTTATTTGTTGCGGTACGTGCAACCCGATCCAATGCACTTATTTGTTGTTTAAATATGTCATATGTTCAAAAGGCTCAAAATAATATTTCCTTCCTTCAATATTTCGCCCTTTTCACTTGTAAGGGTTACAACTCTCAAACCGTAAGTCGGATTTATCCCCGTAAAGTCTCAAACTGTCGAGGACAGAGAAATATATAACATTTATTCAGCACAATATTTCATATTCATTACCGATTTGTACAGTTTTTACGTTATACATTCTGCCCTTCCAGACTTCGGTTGCTCCGAGGCAGAATGTTCAAACAGCGATAACTCTCAAACCGTAAGTCGGATTTATTCCCGTAAAGTCTCAAACTGTCGAGGACAGAGTAATATATATAACTTTTATTAAGCACAATATTTCATATTCATTACCGATTTGTACAGTTTTTACGTTATACATTCTGCCCTTCCAGACTTCGGTTGATCCGAGGCAGAATGTTCAAACAGCGATAACTCTCAAACCGTAAGTCGGATTTATCCCCGTAAAGTCTCAAACTGTCGAGGACAGAGTAATATATAACTTTTATTCATCACAATATTTCATATTCATTACCTATTTGTACAGTTTTTACGTTATACATTCTGCCCTTCCAGACTTTGGTTGATCCGAGGCAGAATGTTCAAACAACGATAACTCTCAAACCGTAAGTCGGATTTATCCCCGTAAAGTCTCAAACTGGCCGTAACAGAATGATGTACAACTCTGTAAAATTTCATCCAATTCTAACAAGTATAGCCCAGTATAACAGATTACAATTGCACAATCCAAACTAGTTATTAAACAAATCATAAATTTCATGCTCATTCTTTCAATAACCGGATTATATTCTAACATGTATTGTAACTTAAAAATAAAGGATTTTACTAAGAACTTTGAGTGAGAAAACTCACCTTTGTTGCTTCGTAATTGCGAACTAAATCTCAACTTCAACTTATCTTTCAACCAAACCTTTTTGGGACTCCTTAATTGCTCTCTTTAATCCTTTTTTTTTCACTGTGTTTTGTTTCTGATTTGCTGAATCTCCCTTTTTGTTGTATTGTAAATTTGATGTGTTGTATCATGTGTGTGTGTGTTGTATTTGTAACCAAGTGCAGAAAGTGCCCATGATAAATGGGATGTGAGGGAGTTATCGTGTGTGTGTGTGTGTGTGTGTGGAATCTGATTTTTTTTTTTTACTGTTTTACAGGACTTTACATGTTTGCCAAGTTTCTTGCATTCCGTGTCTATGTCAAAACACAATTTGAAAAAGACATAAAATCGCTTCAATGTGATAACGGTCGTGAGTTCAATAATTCCACATTTCACAATTTTTGCTCTACTAATGGCATGATTTTTCGGTTCTCGTGTCCCCACACCTCCTCCCAAAATGGCAAGGCCGAACGAATCATTCGCACTATCAACAACATGGTTCGTACGATCCTATTGTTAGAAATTTGCCTTTGGTGGGGAGGTGCATCCACCCATATTTAATGACTTAAACACTAGGGTTCCGCATATTGGAGGTTTTATTTCTTCACACGTGCATAATCTACTAAGTGAGTAGATGACTGTAGGGCCAAGAATCGTCAAATTTCGTTGAGAAATGAAAGAGATATTGGTCCACGAAGTAAGGTGTTTGAGGCATTGAAATATGGTGTGGGACAAATCTACCACATCGGTGGGAAAATGAATAATTGCTCTCTTTATAAGTCTCAAAATTGGCTAAGGGTTTGGGACCGCAAGGGGGTAACCCATGTGTTTGAAGGAGGGAGGACCTAGATGTCCTTAGGTTCAAGGCTAAGCCCACATGCGCGCCGCCCGCCCGGCCCGTCCGGGCTCGGGTCGCGGGCTTCTTCTGATAGACCCCAAATTGTTTAATATTTATATTTTGGTCCCTGGAGTTTCTAAAAAGATGAATTTGGGAACGACAGAAGGCAGAAAGTTTCTGTCTACCGTTTGGGTTGATTTTTGGAGCATTAACCAACCATTACTTGGCTGATTAACTCCTCCATAAACAGCTCTCCTTCAATGGCCTTAAACATAAGAGAGAACTGAAATTTTGTCCACAAACAGTGAACAGAAAACTCAAAACTCTTCCTTCCTTTTCCATTCTTCAGCAAGTCGTTTCGTGTTTTGTTTTCTTCGTCAGAATCAACCTATTTGATTTGTAGTATTGATTAGTTGTTGTTTTATCTTGGGAGACTATTGCCCGTTAATATAAATGCATATATACGGGGCAATCTTGTCTTAAAGAGAGAGAGTCATCTCTCGACTCAGCGCACAGTTGTAACAATCCAGATTTAGTGTTCTTGATTTCAGGTTATCAAGATTCAAGACTCAACAAGCTTGCGGCAATTCTGAATTACCTATTTGTTTATCCTTTCGAACACTTGTAATATTTATTTACTTCTCGTATTGCTTTACATATCCAACACCTATTTCATGCCTCTCTCCCCCTCCCTTTTGGATCTATGTTGTGAAAATGGCCGAATATCTTCTAAAGATTTTGCCCACCCGGACTTTCCAAAATAGAACACCCACAGAAAATTTATTTCGTAGGATCCCAACTTATGAGCACTTACGAATTTTCGTCTGCTTGTGCTACCCGAATCTTCCCTCCACGCCCCGCATAAATTTGCACCACGCACCATCCCTTGTGTGTAGGGATGACAACGGATAGGATCTGGACCGAATACTACTAGATCCAGATCCAGATCCATTTTTCTTACATGTATCCAGATCCGGATCCAAATCCAGAACCATTGGATCCACCGGATCCACGGATCGGACCTGGATCCACACATAATTTTTTTGACTTAAATAATATTTCAACATACAACCATTCCAGGATAGTACGATACTGAATCAACAAAACACAACAACATTCATATCTAATATTAAAGCCAATGCATTCAGTTTCCAGTAACTAGCAAACTGGAAAGTTCCAATGCATTCAATTTCCAAGAACTAGCAAACCGGAAAGTTCCAATGCATTCAATTTCCAAAGTGCATTCGGATATCTTTGAATCAACAAAACACAACAACATTCATATCCAATGCATTCAGTTTCCAGTTTCCAATTTCAAAATTGAGATACCGGAAAGTTCTTTTTCTCATAAATAATAGATGTGTGTGCAAATATGAATTGTATCGACGCTTCAATTTGCTGCATAAATTTGTAAGAAAAAATTAGTCTTTGTTCTCTGCTCTTGTTGGATTGATAAAATCGTACATGTATTTTCTTTTTCTGTTTGTGTTTGACTGTTAATATATCTTTCAAAATCTCAAAACATCAAATATTATATAAATGAAAAACTGTTAATATAGACTTTCCTCCATATTAAGTATTTGCATGACTAATTTAAAAAACGATTTACTCTTGATTTTAAGCTTTCCTTTTCTTCTCAAGCAAATACATGCAACAAATGATATTCCATTTATTTTACTTTTACTAGCTACAATTTTCTAAAATCCACATTTCTAGCAATTTTTTTGACATTCAACACACCTTAGCTTTAAAAGATGTATCCAGGACAGTCTTGATGAACCATCACAATACCAAGACTACTTAACTTTTGAATGTGTTCATACTCGAACAAAATCCTTAAACAAGAAAGATGTATTAAAGAGATGCCAGAACCTAGACCAAACAACTTCATCTAAAATAAATGGTTAACCAATCTTCTTTTAGTTATATTTTATTTGTGTGTAGATTATGAAAACAACAGTAGTTAAAAGAGCAAAAAAATAAAAATCGAACTCACCTTTCGTTGTGTAGGAACGACAAGTAGAGACGATGGCTAGGGTTTGTCTTACAGAAGGAAACGAAATGAATGAGGAGGTCTTTGCCCTTTCGTTGGCTTAAAGACAGGCAGATGGGCTGGACTTCGGTCCTTAAAGGACTTGGGCCTGGCCAAAAAAATAAAAGAAGTTCTAGGTTATGGACTGGTCTTACTTATGGATGTATAAATGTATAATGTATTTAATAAAAAATGGATCCACGGGTCGGATCTGGACCAGATACGGATCTCAAAGACAAGATCCATATCCAGACCCGATCCGTCATAAACGGATTCGGGTCCAATCCGGATCCGTCGGGTCCAAATTTTGAAGATCCATATCCTATAAAATGGATCTGGATCCACCGGATACGGACCGGGTCCAGAATCCGTTGCCATCTTCTACTTGTGTGTTCTTAGGTTTTCCCTCAATCATAGGGGATATTTGTGCTACGACTTGTCTTCCCACAAAATCATCATCTCACGTCACGTCACGTTTGACGAAGCAATCTTCCCATTTTTAAATATCCAAAAAATTCAGAATTTGGATTACACATTTTTGAAAGAGTCCGACATATCACCGCTTCTCCGCCTAGATCTCGATCGCGCAGTCACTGTTCCCAATACCTCTGCTCAATCTCCTCTCGGTTAGTACACCGCCACCACAGTCCCCCCGACACCGTCACTGCCGCTAGTAACAATAACCACAATCAGTCAGTTCGTCGTCCATGTCTCCCTCACCGCTACCTGCCCCTGCCATCACTGGCAGTCGGTCGATCATCTCTCAATCACATCCCCCACACACCGGCCGTCTCATGTGTCAACACCGCACACCGCCATAAAGCATTTGGTAGCAAACTATGAGTAGTTAAAATAATACTCCACCATCGAAACCAATCTCTCTACGTAGGGGTAAGCTGTGCATACACTCTATTCCTAGACCTCACCTTGTGGGACTACACTGACATATTGTTGTCGTTGTAAAATAATGCTCCACCATCATCACTAGAAAAAATGAAAAGGGGAAAAATGTGTGTTAAACAGAACTTTATGTTTAAAATGAACATAGTAGAAGATTGAGAAAAAGGAAATTACGAACTGGATTTGTTTTCACCAGCAATAAGCTAAATTCAAAAGTATAGTTGGCTATTTTACAAGAAATTGAAAAAGTTATGTGATAAATGTAAGAAATAAAAGTAGATTATGCAAATCCTTAAAAAAGAAAAGAAGAAAAAGCATACATTAGTGATATAAAAATAAGACAAAATACATAAATTGAACTCAAATTATATCTGAAAAAATCGAGTTCACCCTCCAACTAACATATTACTCCTATGGTTATTTAAAGTGGAATTAATAACACCCAAAAAGTTGATGTGGCAAAAAATTAAATAGAACAGAAATATAGTCGCGTTGGAATTTAAATTACAGCCAAAAAAATATGTATTTCCTTCAACCCCTCTTTTCTTCTTCTTCTTCTTCATTAATTTTCCGGCGAGGCGAGGGATTTTATTTTATAATGAAGGAAGAGAAATGATTACAGAGAGAGACAGAAAACAAGCTTGAGGGTCGGAATCTTCCCGGCAAAGATCCGGCGAAGGTGTCACGAAAATATAAAGTTCGGCTTGGAAAATTTTCTCGCAAATTAGAATCGGTCATGGTTTATTGCTCACAATAAATATTGATAATCAAATTGTTCTTTGCATTACTATCCTAATCAACAAAAGTTGATTGAGAAATTTATATTGACGGTGGTGGTGGGTCACGTGACGATGTTGAAATTGATGGTGGCATTGTTATTATTTGTGATGGAAGGTATGGTGGTGATGGTGAAATCGAGTTATAATGCTGTGATTTTTTATGGTGATAGTGAAATTAATAACGGTGAGGCGGTTCTTCTTCATTGATTTTTTCGTTTGATGTAGAGAAATCAATGATGGTGTGATGAGTCTTCTCTACTATTTTTTCAGTAAAGTTGCAGAGATATGTACTGAAGAAGATGAAGAATTTGAATATTTATTTTTGTATCGACAATGGAGAAGAAGAAGACTGGTTCCTTTTTGGAATAAGAAATGGGTCTTA
Source organism: Anisodus tanguticus (assembly GCA_034509755.1). Lineage (NCBI taxonomy): Eukaryota > Viridiplantae > Streptophyta > Magnoliopsida > Solanales > Solanaceae > Anisodus > Anisodus tanguticus. Next base: position 6,801,945 of record CM067553.1, on the reverse strand, counting down.
TAAGGGAAGAGCTATTAGAGGTAAAAATGGTGGGAAAGGTGAAAAGAACGGAAAAATACACCTGTAGATTTGTAATGACGTGTAGGGGCTTCCATAAAGAATTTATTTTTGGTTTAACTATTTCCGAAAGCTAATTTGTTTAAGCTAATTTGTAGGAGGAGTATTGTTCAAGTCCGAGTTTATATTTATTCCATATTCGATATGAAACTCTTAACACTGTCTGCATGTCTAAATCTTGTTAACTGGAGCGTGTATAATATAATTTGGGGGTCAATATTGGTGAACAAAGAATTGAAATGAGTCTGACTCTGATACTATGTAAAGAATGAATCTTGGATCTAACTCAACTCCAAAAACTAGTTAGGCTCACATTCATTCTTTACAAGTTACACTTTAAATAATAATAGGGGTGATAGGTCACCCGATTAATTTAAATATGAACTCGACTTTTCAAATATAATTTAGGGTGCAATCAGTGTATAAATTAGTGATGTTTTCAATTTTGAAAAAGAAATTCTCGATTGTATCAAACTTTCCATCTGAAATATTTACTAAATCTCCATAAATAGAACCAAATCTCATTCATTTCTACATCACGTTTTAAAGTAAATTAAGATATCATAATAACATTATCAATTATCAAAGTAAAAAAATGGGTTTTTCTCATATATTCTTTTTAGTTATTATTAAATTAATTAATTAAAATTGAAAACTTAATGTAGTTGGTAACCTGCAAAACAAAATATTTACTACTCCACAGAGTATATCCCTATATCTTTTGTTTATTTATTATTTTTCCCAGTGCAAGTTCCCTTCAAAATTCCCCAGCAAAATCACATAATCCAATTTCCCAAATAGAATCATTCCATCATCAAACTCTTCTCCTACATTTTTATCCTCTGAATTTTCTCTCAACCAAAACTATTAAAATTCAAATCTTCTCCTTCAAACCCTAAATCAAACCCCCAAATCCCCAATTCCAAATAAAAAAACCAAATACCCAACAATTCTCACAAAAATGGCAAACACAGATGAAATTCACACCATTTCCTTATCATTCAATGATTTCCCCGAAGATGTTCAGCTCAACATCCTCTCATTCCTCACTCCATCAGATATCTCAAATTTCGCTTGCACTTCAAAACGCTTCGTTTCTCTCTGTCGTGATGCCCCGAAACTCTGGTTCTCCATGTGCCAACGCCAATTCGGATCCAAAACCCTAATCAACAAATGGGGTAACGGTAAAATCTCATACAAACTTCTTTACCATACCCTTTTTTTAGTACGAGAACTTAATTGGATTTTGGCGAAGAAGTGGTGCTTTAACTGATTCACCGTTGATCTTTTTTGAGTGGGGTCCATTTTATTTAGCCGGGTTAAGGGTGAAGCCCGCGAGAACTGGTACTTATGAAGTGATAAAGTTGCCATTTTTATGGATGGCTATTACCTCTAAGGGTGAAATTGTCAATTATCTTGACCCCCTGGGGAAGGTGGGTTATCGGAAAAGGCGATGAATTTAGATGATTCGGGTTTTGTTGCTGAGAATGAATTGTTGGTTCCAGTGAATGTGAATTTCATGGGGAAAAATCATGTTGTGGAAGAAAATGGTAGTGCATTCGGGTACTCTTGTAATGTTTCGAGTTCGGGGAATGTGACGGAAGAGGAGTATGAGGATTTATGTGGATCCCCCGGGAGTTTGCCGGACAGGTTGATGTCTGAGATTTATCAGTGTTTCTCTAACAGGACAAGTCCTGGTGGGAATGGGTCGACGAGGAGGCAGAGAAGGAGGGAGAGGGAAATGCATGGAAGAAGAAAATGGGAGCCTCAAGATTATGTGAAAATTGTGAATTGTTCGCCTACACCAGCCAAGCCTTTGCAGGGCTTGTGGAAGGTAATTTATTTTTGTGTTAATCGCCCGTGGAAGTATTTTGTTAGAGAAAAACTTGATCTTTATTTGTTAGTAGATATTTACATGTATAAGTAAAGCATCAAACTTTATAGAGATAACTAGGTAGCGGGTTAAGGTGCAACCAAAGGCTGACCTAAGTAAAGAATAAAACTTTATAGAGATGACTAGGTAGAGCCTTGATTTTTGATAAGGTATAATGGTCTGTAGTGTAAACCGGGTAATGTTCATGTATGTAATTTGGGTCTCAAATTGATATGAAGTATTAATCTTCAGTGAAGTGTAAGAGCAAGGTTGTATGGCACTAAAACCAAAAGCACGTCAAGTATTAGCATTTGAAAGCCTAGTCTCAAACAGGTCTATGGTAATCTTTTGAGATTCCTTTAGCAGTCATTTTCTATGAGTCTTAATCTAACTTGTTTATTGGGCCGTATAGCTTATAAATGGCGTATGGTGTTACATCATCCCATCATCCTCATGGGTAACTTCCATTGACTTATGATGAACTGCATGAATCTCAGGACTATTTAGTTTGCCAGTTTGTACATCATTGTACTTCCCTTTTGCTGAATGGTAACATCGTGGGCATGCTCAATCGCAAAAAGCCTCGTTATATGATGTTTTGGTTTTACTTTTCTCTGCAGGGATTTTGTGATGACATGACTTTGGAGTTCTTCCTTGTCTCATATCGCGGAGTTATGTAAACCTTTCTCTGCCTATACCCCAGTATTTTGGACTTTGAATATCATATTCATTAAGTTCCCTTTATCTTCAGAAGAAGAAAGCATATACGAGGGTCGCATGCATATTCAGCCCCTTGCTGAAGCTGATGACCCATGTGAGATTTTTCCTAGTTCTGATTATAAAGCAGTCTTGAGCATGCTTTGCATGAACTCAAGCTACGACTTGGTTATTCCTGATTTGGCAGGAAGCACTGTAAATCCTAGGCAGGCGGAGGGAAGGATTTGGCAGTATGAAAATGGGTCCTTTGGCTTTGGGTTTCTGCGAGACCATTATGTTATAGACTTGAGGCATATTGCTCTGAATGGTCAGATATTGGACGCAAGAGATCTTTCGGGTGATTGATCTTGCTGCATACATTAGTCAGACAAACAGAAAGTGCAGAAGAAATTTCCTATTTATATTCTTTGTACATATTATTGGGTTCTTGACGCCGGCAACATTCTGGTTGTGTTTTAACATTTCGTAACAATAATGACTGAATTTAACTTTTTTCCTTACTCTTCATACTTTCCCTTTTGGATTCTTTCTTTCAGTTTCATTTTGGCATGGCAGGGTGTAAGGATGGTTAGCTGATTGCTCTATCTATCATGTTGAAGCTTTGACATATTCATTCATCAGCATTTGAAGTTATTGTTGGGCTTGTTTTGACATATATATAGGAGGTCGAAATTTCACCTGTAATAATAAGTAATAACCAATGGATTGTTTTGAATGTATATATGTCCTAGAGATAATTATTATTAGGGATAAATGTATTTGAACACATTCGTATTATTAATAAGATTGATATTTATGACATTTGCAATTATTGTTTGATTGTTTGCAATTATTCATATATGTGCATCCTTTGAGCTTACATTGTCATTAATAGAGTGAGATATTAATGATAAAACATAACTCTCAAAATTGGCTCGACTAATGATCATCGAGAATGGATATCGATGATATGCTATAAGTCGACATGTGATATGCATCACATTCTTGGAGAATGTAGTATGTCTCACTTGCTACTAATGGTTACTAGTGATGGACACATGAATACTTTTGGGAAGTATTGTATACCCTGCTGATAAACTATTTGTTATATATGCACCTTGTTTGCAGAGTAATGTACTTTGACCATGTCTTAAGCGTTAACTCCTTATAGGATAAGATACGGCTTGTGTTGGGTGCATTATGATGTAAACTAAGGTGGTAGTTGAGCCAAAAATATGATTCATTCTTCGATTTGGATATTCGAGAGAGCACTCAACTTCTTAGTGATATTAGGTCGACCAAGTCATTGGCCAATGCAAGAAACATATTCAGAATATGGTCTAGTTGTCGATTAATATAGATGAGATAAAGTGATCAAGCCATTTGGATAGACACATGGCAAATCCTAAGCTTGATCGAGTGTGTCGCGAATGAAATGAATTTATCATTTCACATAAAGGTTATGTTTGTTGGATTTATGTAAACGTACTTCACATATTGAGTTTATCGTACGGCGCAGTCTAGGAATTCCGTATGTACCTTAATTGGATTAGTGTCAATATGTGAAGGCCTATAGGGTCACACTATGTCGATTGTCTCTTCGATCTAAGGGTGTATTGAGAAAGTATTAAGTATTTGATTTGAAATCGAGATATTTAAATTGATAATAACTATGGGATAATTTCTATTTGATAGAAATTATTTAATTAAAGTCAAAATTGAATTTTGAATTTAATTAAATGTGCTGAATATATATTAACGAGGAACGTCAGGCGCCGCGGCGCTGACCCGGTAGTGGGCCCAGTCTGATTGGCCCATTGCACCTCGATTTTGGGGCCAGGCTTAGAGCCCAACCCTAATCCTGTTTTTGACCTAAAAAATAACTATATAAACAGCACTAACCTCATTGATATTAAAAGAGATATTCTATTATACAATTCTAGACTTAGAGTTTAGAATAAAACTCTCTCAAACCTCTTCCAAGATTTTATGGCTTTCTTGACAGAAAAATACACTATAGCTAGGTGCTTGCAATCGAAGGGTACAAACGTGTGTTTGCCCTTAGTAAAGATTTCAGTTTTTATAACCTGTAAGTGTTCTGTTTAAGTTTTACTTTACAAGTTTTGATTGTCGTATAACCATACCAGAAGAAATTGTTGGGGTAAGCAAAATAGTAAATAAAATTTTAAATTTCCTTTGTGCTTTACTTATATGTTTTGAACCCAACAAAACACCAACATATTTGAGATAAGAATATTAAAAAATAAAGTCTTATGTATACTGGTGATGTAAATTATATATTACCATTGCATTGTAACCGAATATTGCAGTTTAGTACTGTATTATTTTATTTTATTTTATTTTTGATATTATCATATCAGATTTGATATGAAGAGTTATCTATTATTGTTGGTCAATTTAAGCCGAATGTGAAAGTTCTTTTCAATACATTTTCCTGAAATCTTACAAGTCTAATCCTCAGTATCACATTCTTAATATTAATGGAGAAAGACATAATTCCAAATAAGTTGAGAAGTCGAGGTCCCTTAGAAATACAGTCATTTAGTAACCATTATTCCTTAGAACTAGTCTGGTAAAAGAGGATTTTATCCTATCAGTGTAGTAGATTTATCTAATGACATGGGAATTGGCACGATGTTAATAAATGTAAAATATAGTAGTACGTAATAAGTAACTACGTATACTAGAAGACTCAATACTAGTACTAACTACTAAAAGATTTATTTGATAGGTGATGTTGAGTAAACCATTCTTGTTTTATTTGGTGGAGTGGTAAATATTTTTTCATTTTTAATCAAAGATTTCAAGTTCGAGCTCTAAGTATGAAATTGTTTTTTGTTAGGAAGCGCTTTACTCTCAATGTATGACTTCACGATGTAAATCTAAGTTTAATCGAATTTCAATATGGATACCAAAAAATGGACACTAGGCGAGAAAAAAAAACATTATTTATCTAGAGACAATGATATCTCAACAATAATGTTTAACTTTTCATTAAAAATAAAATTGAAAGTGTAAAGGCTAATTATTTCGAATTCGGCAAGGATCTATATTTTGGTAGTAAGAAGGGAAAAATTAATGAGAAGTGCAGTTGGTATTGACATTGGAACAGAACAAAGATTCCTCGAAAGATAACTTTGTTTAGCAGAATATATCCCACATCGAATGCGAGCAATGAAGCGAACAGCTGTGCCCCTTATTTAATGTCGGATCCAGCCAGCGAAGAAATTCACGCAGCCACGCAATGAGCACAAAGCGAACTATTCTTTCGCCTTTTACTAAAGAATACCGTGTGCGCATTGCACAAAGTGGCATACGCTAATTTTTGGAGGGTTTTCTCTTATAGGGAAAACCCTATCAATTCTTAGTTCAAATATTTTCTTATGTTGTGAACAATGCCTTGGGTTTTCTTGTGTGGCAAAATGGATGTATTTTTCTTCGTAAAAATGTATTTGAGTTTTGATTGATTTGATATGGAATTTAAAAAGATTTTTAATGTGTAGAGATCGATCAACATTTAAAATGGTAAAATTCCACCTAGCTGTGGACGAAGTAAGGTTTAGTTGTATCGTCTCTTTTCTATATTACAACAACCATCAATTTTGGAAGGCCAAATATATCTACCGTCCTTCAAATTTGGCACCAATTTCCGTTTAAGCTAAATTATAGTTGAGTTGTAACCTACTGGACATATTTATTTGTTAGATATGTGGCTATTGAATCCTTAATGCTTTGATCTGACAAGTCACTTCTTCGCACACAAAATTAAGCCCGCATAAGAAAGGTTTCATATCTTCTACGGTTTTTTCACAGTACTTGTTATATGAGATCTCATTATTATTATTATTAGTGATGACACTATAATTTATTATAATGGCACGACTCATTTTATATTTTTGTTATTTTTTTTGAAAGCGCCATATAATTGTTATATCTTATTAAGACGTAAGAAATATTTGGAGCATTAGTTACATATTTTGTGTTCTGAAAGCTTTTACCGAGGAAAGAAAATTTAAAAAAATGGAGAAGAGAATGAAAAAAACTGATTTTGTTAGTTTGGCCTGATTTTTAGATTTAGAAAACCGAAATAATTGATTTGATTTGGTAAATTAAAAAATTAAACCAACCCGACCAATTTTTGAAACTAGTAGATGGGCTTGCGCGTCGCGCGGTGCATTAGCCAATCGTTTAAGTCATAGTTATTAATAAGATTATCTTTATTTCTCTGTCATATCGTTAAAGTTTGCTTGTTGCTATTCAACATTTTCATTACTGTAGGTACAATCTCTTCTCGAAGTTATTTCACCAAATGTAAAAACGTACTTTTACATAGAGAAAGGTAAAAGGCACAATGTCCATAAATTAGACATGAATATATATAATCAGCACTGAACAAAATCAGACAGGAAAGCTACTATTTCTTTGATCGCCATCCCAAAGACACCACAAAGAAAATATAGCTACAACCAGATCAATCTAACTGCATAATAAATTAGCACAATCATAATTACGAAATGGGACAAAGAGATGTCATAATACAAGTCTGGAGTTCTATAATCTATAGAGATTATGCACAGTGACCTAGTCAAGGAGAAATGCATAGAAATGAAAAAATTGCTCTTAAAAAATGAGGCTGAAACCTCCGTAACTTTTATTGCTTCTTACAATTTCTAATATGCAAATTATCATTGACATTTGAGCTTCTTCTTTAATTAATTCTAAGGTTTGTCCTCGGGTTGGATACTCTTGAGAGAATGAGCAAGTCTCAAGAACAGACCTACATAATCCCTCTCTCGTTGGTACGTTTACATGCTGACCACAATAGTCAACTACAAATACCGACCACTGCAGATAAGATCCTGTGCAAAAGAATCAAATTAACAGCAAACATTATGTTGGATATAATTGGAGTACGGGAAGTAAATAAATATTACAAGTGTTCGAAAGGATAAACAAACAACCAAGATTATAATTGCCGCAAACTTGTTGAGTCTTGAATCTTGATAACCTGAAATCAAGAAACACTAAATCTGGATTGTTACAACTGTGGCTGAGTCGAGAGATGGCTCTCTGTCTTTAAGATAATGTTGCCCATATATATGCTTTTACGTTAGCAGGCAATAGTCTCCTAAGATAAAACAACAACTAATCAACACTACAAAACAAATAAGTTGATTCTGACGAAGAAAACAAATATGAAACGACTTGTTGAAGTGGAAAATTAGAGGAAAAGGAAGAGTTTCTGTTCTTTTCATTTTGTTACTGTTTCTGCCCTTTCTTTTGGACTGTTTTTCTCTTTTTCGTCCTCTCTTCCTCAAAACTGTTTCAGGTCTTAAAATATAGTGTTTAGGTGGAGGAGAGGTGTATTCATGGCCATAAACGTTTTGTAGTAAGTGCAAACGTTTCAGAAGTTCAATGTCATCCTGAAACTCCAGGGACCAAACTGTTTTGGGGTCCAAAAGATAATATCAGAAGTAGCCCAGAAGCCCATGACCTAGACTGAACGGACGGGCGGGTGGCGGCGTGCGTGTGGGGCTAGCCTCGAACCCAAGCACACCTAGGTCCTCCCTACTTCAAACACATGGGAAACCCCTTGGAATCCCAAACCCTTATCCATTTTTTAGGCTTATAAAGAAAACACTTCTTCTTTTTTCCCACCGATGTGGTAGATTTGTCCCACACCATATTTCCATGCCTCAAACACCTTACTTCGTGGACCAATATCTCTTTCATTTCTTAACGAAATTTGACGATCCTTGGCCCTACAGTCATCTACTCACTTAATAGATTATGCACGTGTGAAGAGACAAAGCCTCCAACATGCGAAACCCTGGTGTTTAAGTCATTAAATATGGGTGGACGCAACCTCCCCACCAAAGGCAAATTTCCAACACATTATACATAGCATCCATAAGCATTAGAAAGTAAAAGAATAGATGCCGGGGTTATATATTTTGTACATGTAAAAAATAAATTCATTAGAGAACTCACCAATGAACTCAACAAATTGCTCGCAGTATAAGAGCTCAAGCTTGCACGACGTATAAGGGCCCTCCATGTTGCATCAGAAGGAAAATGTATCAAGATTTTTGCATTTGTCAAATATTAAAATTCATGATAAACCTGCACTGGATCATCAAATAGACTCATAAATCGGATCAGGCAATTCAAGCACCATAGGTTACCTTATGGTGGGCCCGTGCTTTTCACGGCCAAACATGGATAGGGTCATAAAGTTCTTACAGCTCTTAGTTATGTTACCTTATGAAAAAAACTTCAATAATATGAAGTCTAAAATAGTTTATAATCAAGCAAAGGCTAATAGTACTAAAAAATAAGCCACAACAATTTGCCAGTTCTATTCTAAACCTCTCCCAAAAAAATCTTGGTCAGGTTCTTTTTTGCCCAGAATTTCCTTTTATTCAATAATACAGTTTCTCTTCTTATCCTGGATGCTTGTGTACAAGCACATCAGATCACAATGGTGAGCACACAACAACTGGTACATATTTGTTGAGCTATAATTGCTTCTCTTATTCAAAGTTGTGAACAATATTGGACCTAATGTCTCCAAGTAAGCAAATTACACTGAAAAAAGAGCTAACAATCACACTGCATAATAGAAGTTATGTAGGTGAACAATCACAAAATCATGAAGTACAATAGAAAGTAACAACAACAATTCCAGCATGGATAACAGTATATAAATTATTTAAGAAGTCCTTATTTCACTCTACAGAATACTAAAAGAAACATACACTATTGGCATATATATCTTTCTTGATATCAAAGATAAAGAAGACAATGACTGCTTATGCTTTTCCATCTCCGCAGGAGAAATTTTTAAGCCTTAACTTTTTCACTTGTAAGACAAAGCTTTTCAACAAAACAAACTTTTAAGAAACCTTATTTCAGTTTGTTGTTATCCGAGCAATTTAGCCTCCCGAAAACCTTCACCCAAGTGCAATCCGATTAGCCACTGTTTCATAATACTTAAACACACAAGTAACTCTTAAGCCATCGTACTTGTAAAAGTTCACAGGAAAACTGAAATTAGAAAGAACCTCAGTACGTACATAAAGAATAAATATATGCACAATATATTTTGAAAAGGCGGAGTAACGATTTGTGAAAAGTTAGTGTTTCCTTTATATGTTATGTACCAACATTTTAAGTTACTAACAAAACATAAAAGGTATTTTGAGTAGCTTCTGATGTACAACCGATATCTTTCTTCTTTCCTTTTCTAAATAGCCTCTTCTACACATGATAGCAAAACTTTGCGAACATTTGTGAACTTCTATGCATTCAATAAGGTTCCCGAGAAAATAAAACCCCTCTTACCAGCTTATCAACGTGCATTTTATTTTAGATATAAAGATTTATTAACAGTGTCCACTTTCACTTGATGCAAAGGCGGCAACTTCCTTGGCGTTTTGGAAGGTGATCTCTTGATGAATGTATATATTAAATATACTAAATATACATAAGATATCCACGGTATGCACGTGTATATCCTATGTATATTTAGTCTCGGTTTTGACGTTTTTGTATCATTCTTGTACACGGTTTTGTATAGTTGTAGTGTACCTTAATTAGTCTTGTACTCTTCCCATAATTGTATAGTTAGTCTCCGAATAGAATAAGGTTTTAGGAGTAGAATAAGAATATGATTCTCCTATTATGGAAATATGTAAATTGTATATATTGTCTTTGAATTAATGAAAATGATCAAAGATTAATTTTTTAATGGTATCAAAAGTCTAGGTCAAACAAAAAAAAAATTCTCCCAAATTTTCTTGTTCCTCGGCCAAGCAGAATCTGAGAGCCTATCCTCGGTTTCCGCACCTGTTTTCCACTCTCCATTTTTCTCTTCCAAATCCCTCTATCACTTCATGTTCTTTCGTTATGTCTACGTCAAGGAACATGTTTCATCCTGCTCTTGTTGTTTCTAACATCAAGAATCATATCCCTATAATTCTTGAAATAGAAAACGTGCAATACGCGACGTGGGCCGAGTTGTTCAAAATTCACGCTCGTTCGCATCAAGTCATCCATCACATAATCCCCGTGGCTCCTGAAGACACGGAGGTGCCTCAACGCGAGAATGATCCTAAATTATGGACCACACTTGATGCCACCGTCCTTCAGTGGATTTATTATACTATCTTCAGACGATTATTGAGACAGGCGCTACGGCGATGGTTGCGTGGGATAGGCTGCGTGACATATTCCAGGATAATCAAAATTCCAAAGTTGTTACCCTTGAACATGATTTTTCCCACGTCAACATGGAAAATTTCCCAAACGTTTCAGCTTATTGCAAAAGGTTGAAAGAATTGGCGGACCAACTCCGCAACGTTGGTGTGACCGTTAGTGAAGATCGTCTTGTTCTACAGATGGTTGCTGGCCTATCCGAGGCCTATAGTGGCATTGGGACTCTCCTTCGTCAAAGTAATCCTCTTCCAAAGTTCTATCAGGCCCGCTCCATGCTTACATTGGAAGAAGCCGACTTGGTTAAAAAGGCGGCTACGAGTGCTAGCCCCGTAGTCATGATGACATCTTTCACTACTACTCCAAATTTTGGTGACAATTTGAACCAAAACCGATCTCATGGTGGCATAAAAAATAGTCGGAAAAATAATGGCAAAAATGGCGGGGGCAAACGCGGCGGTTCAGGCAATGGTAATGGGGGCCGAAACGGTGACGGAGGACAATATTCTGGATACAATGGACCACCGACCCACTGGTCCCAGCCTTGGGCCACTGGGCCGTGGGCCTGGAAAAATGGACAGTGGCCCAACAACCCAGTTTCACAGTCCCGTACAACCCAGTTCCAGTGGGCTTTCCAACAGCCTTCCCAACCCAATACCAACTAGGCCAGTGGGTCTTCCCCGGCGAAGCAGCACTAGGCCGGGGCAGCAGACAGGGGTACTTGGGCACCGGCCTCCGTAAGCCCACCATGCAGCAGGCCCCACTCAGACTGATATTGAGGTCGCGATGCACACACTTGGTTTGACTCCACCGGACCCGAATTAGTATATGGACACTGGTGCCACTACCCACATGACATCCGATTCAGGTACTCTCTCATCTTATTCCAATTTGAGCAACCCTCGTGGCATAATTGTTGGTAATGGTAATTCTATTCCAATTCGTGGTTATGGTCATAAAACTTTGTCCCCCCCCATCCACCCCTTATCTTGAAAAATACCCTACATGCCCCCAAATTGATTTAAAACTTACTGTATGTCCGTAAATTCACTACTGACAATTCTGTGTATATTGAATTTGATCCGTTTGGTTTGTCTGTGAAGGATTTCAAGACGGGGAGTCCTCTCATGAGGTGTGATAGTAGGGGAGATCTTTATCCTATCACGCCATGTTCCGGTCTATCGAGTCAAGCCTTGCCATCAGCGTTTGCAGCCCTTGCTCCTTCCTTGTGGCATGCTCGTCTTGGTATCCGGGGTCGTCTATTTTGTCTTCCTTAGATAAAAATAATTTTATTTCATGTAAGGGTACGCGTAGTACTCCGAATTGTCATTTTTGTTCTTTAGAAAAAATTGTTAGGTTGTCATTTGTAGACCCTAATTCTCATACTTTAATGCCATTTGATAATATTCATAGCGACTTATAGACGTCTCCTGTTCTTAGTTCTTTGGGTCATCGGTATTATGTTCTCTTTTTGGACGATTACTCTAAATTTTTATGGACTTTTCCGATATCGAAAAAATCTCAAAATTTTCCACCTTAAAATTTAGAGCTTTCATTAGAACCCAATTCGAACGAGAAATAAAAAATATTCAATGTGATAATGGCAGAGAATATGACAACGGGGTGTTTCAGGAATTTTGTGCAACAAATAGGATTAATTTTCATTTTTCTTGCCCTCATACGTCTTCACAAAATGGGAAAGCCGAACGCAAAAATCGTATCATTAATAACATGTTCGAACTTTATTGATTCATGCTTCCGTACCCCCTTCGTTTTGGCATCATGCTCTACAAATGACTACATATCTCTTTAACATTCTTCCTTCCAAAGGCTTGACATATTCTTCCCCCTTCAAATTTCATATAATAAGACTCTTTCGTATTCACATCTTAGGGTCTTTGAGTGCTTATGTTATCCGTTATTTCCTTCCACCACAATTAACAAACTTCAGACCCGATCTACTCCTTGTGTGTTTTTGGGTTTTCCGTCTAATCATCATGGTTACAAATATTTTGATTTATCCTCTAATAAAATCATCATTAGTCGCCATATGATTTTTGATGAATCTCAATTTCCGTTTGCTAAGGTTAGTACTCCCGTGCCTAGTTCGTATAATTTTTTGGATGATGATATATCCCCGTATATTATTCACCATTTTTCAAACGTCTCCCGCACCCCAAATCCTCCAGCGAGCCCACTGCCCCGTCACTAGCTATTGTACCCGCACATGGGTCCCTGTCCAGTTACTGGGCTAGTAACGGTAACTGGGCCAGTGACCCAGCCCATTACCGCCACTAGTCCAGTCCCTGTTTCACCATCCAGTTACCGAATTGGGCCAACAGGGCCACTGCCTACTGGCCAATCCGTCCCGAGTCCAGAAAATTTCCAAAATCAGCCCAATTCTTCCACGAGTCATAGACCGGTCACTCATAGTCAACGAGGTATTTTTAAACCAAAAAGGCATTTTAATTTAAATTCTAATGTTCTTAAATTACCCGAATTGGAAAATTGTTATGACCGATAAATATAATGCTCTTATTGATAATAAGACGTGGGAGTTAGTGTCCCATCCATCTGGTATTAATATTATTAGGTCTATGTGGATTTTATCTCATAAGGATAATTCAGACGGTTCGTTTGCACAGCATAAGACTCGGCTTGTCGGTGATGGTAAGACTCAGTAGGTTGGTGTGGATTGTGGGGAAACGTTTAGTCCGGTGGTCAAGCCGCCTACCATTCGCATTATGCTCAGCTTGGCTCTTTCGAAAGCATGGCCCATTCATCAGTTAGATGTAAAGAATGCTTTCTTACATGATTATCTCAAGGAAACAGTCTATATGCATCAGCCCTTGGGGTTTAGGGATCCTAAATATCCTCATCATGTCTGTTTGTTGAAAAAATCCTTATATGGGCTTAAGCAGTCTCCACGGGCCTGGTATAAGAGGTTTGCCGACTATGTTTCGACTATTGAGTTCACTCACAACATGTCGGATAATTCCTTGTTCATATATCGTCGTGGTTCTTCCTTAGCTTATATACTATTATATGTGGATGATATTATCGTGACTGCCTCTTCCGATGCCTTACGCCAGTCTATCATGACAATGCTCAGTTATGAGTTTGCTATGAAAGACTTGGGGCCATTTAGCTATTTCTTGGGGATTGTTGTCACTCGTCATGCCGGTGGATTGTTCTTATCCCAGAAGAAGTATGCAACTGAATGCAACCGAGATCATTGAGAGGGTTGGGATGTCATCCTGTAAGTCCACTTCCACTCTAGTTGATACTAAACCCAAATTGGGTGCTGCAGCTAGCTCCCCTTACGAGGATCCGACCCGGTATCACAGTCTTGCAGGGGCCCTTCAATATCTTACGTTCACGAGATCAGATATTACATATGCCGTCCAATATGTGTGTTTGGGTTGAGCACATGAATGCGCTCAAACGCATTATTCAGTACATGTTGACACCCAATTTTGTCCCATCTTTTATGATTTTATTCGTAATTTTTAATATTTTTGACACTTTTAAAACAATTTTAAAATATAGGCATATATGTGTATATATCTTATTATTATTATTATTCGCATTTTTTACTATCATTTGCATCTTTATCATAATCATAAGTTTTATCCGAAAATTCTATGTTATTTTATTCTCGCAAAATTGCATCGCATTTCCATTTTTTATTAAGCATTAAACATTTCACAAATATTATATTTTTATTATTATCACATCGTTATGTTATTTTAAATAATTCACATCTTTTACAAAAAATATTTTTAATGTTAAACCCCTTTTATATTTTTTCATAACCCATTTTTTATTTTTCCAACCCAAAACAATTTCTACCCAAACTAAAACCCATTTCACCAAAGCCCAACCCATCACCCATTTAATTCTACTCAACCCAAAATAAAACAAACCCCCCAATTTTCGGCCCACACCAAAACAAGCCCAAAACCAAACTCCCCAATTAAATACCCATTTCCCCTTTATTTCCCCCAATTCCCGTCGCCCCAGCCCAACTCCCTCTCAACCCGCAGCCCACTCGACGGCCCACCCCCATTTCGTCCGGCCCAACTTACCCGACCCATCACCCATCTTCCCCCCTTTAAACCCCAAAAAAAAAAAAAAAAAAAAAAAAAAAACCTAAACCTAAAAACCTTCAACCGCCGCACACCCCATACCCCCAATACCCGACCGGTCACCTCGCCCACTGCCACCACCCACTCCCTTCCACCAACCCTGACACCACCACACCCCTCCCATCACTTCACCATACCCATACCCCTAAAATCCGCTTCCAAAATTCAGAATTTTCTTTACCTTTAATTCAAATTTCAAACTCGTTCTTGGGGGGGAGTCCATCTATAAATACCCCATGTTGTTCTTCATTTTAAGGGGGGATTGGACAGATTCAATATATAAATATTTGTTGTGTTCTTGATTTCAAACATTTGCCTTCCTTGTTATTCTAGATACAAGTCCGAAAATAGGTCCAAGATTCGAAAGAAAAGAGAAAAAAGGTAAAAAGCAGCATTCCAAAATCAGAAATTCAGCATCCAAAATCAGAATTCCGAAATCGCAAAAATCAGAATTCCAAAATAACGTCTCCGAGCGGATTCGACGATTCGAAACACGCCTCGCTGCCCGGAGAAGGTCAGTAAACTCGAATTCCTATCAAATTTTATTTTTGTGTGTTTGCTTTTAATTAATCGTCTGTTAGTTATATTTGGTTGGCATCACTGTCTGTTTAAGCATGTTCTGGCTAATTTAAGTTTATTTTGTTCATTAAGTTGTCAATTAGGTGTATGTTTAATATGATATCTTGAAATACGCTTGACTAGTTGAGTAGGTATTAGTTGTTTGTTAGTGAAGAATGCTAGTTACTTAACTTGCAACCTGTTTAATAACCATCTTAGCCGCATTGTGCTTGGCTTTAAAGTGTCATTATGCCTGATGTATAACGTGAACATGGTCCTATGTGTTTAAGATTAACCTAATTGATCCTGCCTATTTAAAATGTTACATTTTGAATGATTATTTGACCATCTCAATGTCTCATATGTTTGCTGAATTAGTCACACTTGCCTTGTTTTGTTTAGATTTTGGAATGCATCCATGTTAGATTGATACACCTCCTAAGTCATCTTGTGTCATGCCCTATCTATTGAGTTGTCTAGATGGTGTTTCATTAGCATTTTTTGCACTATTTGAAACTAGCATGTGCCGTGCTAAGTGTTGACACCCAATTTTGTCCCATCTTTTATGATTTTATTTGCAATTTTTAATATTTTTGACACTTTGAAACAATTTTAAAATATAGGCATATTTATGTATATATATCATTATTATTATTATTATTTGCATTTTTTATTGTCATTTGTATTTTATATCATAATCATACTTTTATCCTAATATTATATGTTATTTTATTTTTTGCAAAACGGCATTGCATTTTTTTTTAAGCATCAAGCATTTCACAAATATTATATTTTATCATATTATCATCTCTACAATTTATAATTTTTCCAAAGCTTTTTATTTTGTTTATATATAATAAAATCCCTTTTTATATTTTAAACACATAACCCATTTATTTCCCAATCCAAAACAAAACCCCATTTTCGGACCCCCAACCGAAGCCCACACCGCAACAGCCCAACTCCCCCCTTTCTTATTTCCCATCGCCCCAGCCCCAAACTACCACGCCCAACCGGCCAAACACCCCAAGCCCAACCATCATCCCTTTACTTTCCTAAATCCCCTAACCCAAAATAATTTTACCCAAAACCCAAAACCCAAACCACATTTCCGGCCAGCCCATTCGACCCCTTTCCCTTTTATTTCCCTCCAAGCCCACACCCGAACAAGCCCAACCACCCATCCCTTTTATTTCCCCTTAACCAAACAAACCCTAAAAACAAAAACAAAAAAAATAAACCTCTCAACCAAACCCCCCCATCAGCCGCACACACCCCACACCCCCATACCGGCGACCCCACGTCGCCGGTCACCTCACCCACTGCCACCACCAACCCCCCTCTGCCCCTGACACCATCATCCCATACCCTTATCCCCGAAAATCCGCAACCCATACCCCCAAAATCCGCTTCCAAAATCAGATTTTTTAAAACCTTTTATTCGAATTTCAAACTCGTTCTTGGGGGGGTTAAGCCATCTATAAATACTCCATGTTGTTCTTTAATTTAGGGGGGAATTTGGAGATCCGAAAATCTAGTTTTTTTTAAATTTTGAAATCTGAAATCCTCTTAAGGGCGTTTTGTTCTTCACCTTAAAGAATCCGAAAATATAAGTTGAAATTATTGGGGTTTTGGTATTGAATAATCTAAAAATTTTGCTATTCTTCTTGTTTTCGGATTCGGTCGGGTCGGGTCCTTTGTTCGGTCGGGCCAAAATCCGGTCGAGGTAAATTTTCGATTTTTGTATTTGATAATTTGTTGTTGGCTATCCGAAAATCTAAAAAAAAAAAAAAAAACATTGTTCCGGTCGATCATCATTCCGGGTCGGGTCGACCGGTTCGGATAAATTTCCGGATATTTTTTGTATTTTTATATCTTGTTGTTGGCTATCCGAAAATAAAAAAAATTGGATTCGAATCCGGGCCGGATCACGTTCGGTGTCCCGGGTCGGGTAAAAATTCGTAATTCGGGTCGGACGTTTTAAATGCTAACTGTTGGTTTATTTTGACATTTAAACATCCGTGCACGGATTGTCTTACTTATTTACCGATTTATATAAATACGCATTTAGGTGATGAAATTAAATTCGAGGCCGCCCACTTTTTTTTCGTTTCATCGTTTATTGTTTCTTTAACATCCGTGCGACGGATATCTTTTCGTTTTTGTTTTATTGTTCTTAACTAATACCGCATTTAGGCCGATGAAAATAAATTCGAGGCCGCGCTTTTTTTGTTTCGTTTCTCTCTTTTCATTTCTTGTTTTAAACATCCGTGCAAAGATATTTTGTTGTTTTCTTGTTTTGAATTAAATACGCATTTTAGGCCGATGAAATTAAATTCGAGGCCGCGCTTTTTTTTTTTTCTTTCGTTTCGTTTCTCTGTTTCGAGTTCACTGTTTTGGCATTTAAACATCCGTGCACGGATTGCCTTACTGATTTACATAAATACTGCATTTTAGGCCGATGAAATTAAATTCGAGACCGCGCTTTTTTTTCTTTCTTTCGTTTCGTTTCTCTGTTTCAGTTCACTGTTTTGGCATTTAAACATCCGTGCACGGATTGCCTTACTGATTTACATAAATACTGCATTTTAGGCCGATGAAATTAAATTTGAGGTCGCGTCCCTTCGGACATCATTTCTCAATTTCTGTTTTTTTTTTCACTGTTTCGATAAAAATTTTACTGATTTGAATTAAATACTACACTGGCCGATGAAAAAATATCCGTCGATTTTTGAGGCCTCCACATTTGTAAAGACGGAAAATAAAATTTCTGGGCAAGGATGAAACTTAAATCTTTTTCACCCAAGAGACCAACATGTTCGGTAGGCAAGGCAACTAAAATGACCAACGAGTCATATGTTCGCAGCCACGACGTGATTGGAATGATCTTTTCAAAATTTAAGTCTGAGCCCTCCGTAATCAAAACATTTATTGTTTTGGATACGAATCCGAAGTTATGTATATTCAATTGTTTCTAACCGTTCATTCTTGACAGCTTGCAAAGATAAGTCAAAGAAGGCAAATACCCCTCGGAGATTTCTTATTTTTGTTGTTGTCTTTTACTTTCTTTAATTCACTTTATTTTCATTTCGCATTGTAATATTATTGTACTCGTGAAATTACTGAAATATTTAGAATAGGTAGACATAGAATTAATTAATAGGGTAGTCTAAACCTGGAAACCCATCGCTAGTTTATCTAATTTTAGGCCCGTCACCCATACAATTTACATTGCATATATTTTTATCAATTTTCATACAAATGCATTTATACTTTTTTTAGCTTTACATGTATATTAATGCCATACAAATGCATACTTGTACAAAATGCATCATTTTATTAACATCTTGTAACATTATTTTTATATTTGTAAAAACATGTATTTTTCTTAGCATAACAATTAACCTGAATTTGATCGGATAACCGCAAGTTAGCGGATCTTAAAGGATGCCTAACCCCTTCCCTTTAGGATAATAAAGAACCCTTACCTAGAATCTCATTAGTTTCGTAGACTATAAAATCGGAGTTATTTTGCAGCATTTAGTTAGCATTCAGGTGCCCTAATTCACCTTAGAATAATTAGGTGGCGACTCCTCAAGCGAGCAATTTTTAATCCATCCGGAGGGAATCGACGCCATCGCGTCGCGAAGCCCGCAGGTCAAAATCGGGCGCGACAGCATGGCGACTCCACCTGGGATACTTTCGGGTTCTTAACCATAGCAAATTCGGAGTTAATTATTATTTTGCTTTATATTGCTCTCTTATTTGATTTGTTTTTAATTGTTTCTCTTTTGAAATTTTGTATGTTTAACTGCTTTAATTGTTATATTCTTTTACTGCTTTCCTTAAATTGGCATTCCGCTCATATTTCTTCCATTATGGAAAGTTGACACTATTTTTCTGTTTCAGTTTGCTGCCCGGCTTCAGATTACTATTTTACTATTTTTACCGTTTTTACTGTTTTAAAATAAACATCGCACCTTTCAGACATTGCTTTCCTGTTTCAGCCCACTGTTTCAGCATTCAAATATCTGTTTTACTGTTTTTTACTGTTTTAAACTAAACACCTCATCTTTTTTCGGAAATTATTTTCTACGCTTCATTGTTTCACCGTCTCTTTGTCGTTTGTTCTTTGTTTCATTTTAATTTTACTGATTTGAACACGATACTACACTGACCGATGAAAAATATCCGTCGATTTTGAGGCCTTCACAGTTGAAAAGACGGAAATATAACTTCTGGGCAATGATGAGACTTAAACCTTTTTATTTCATCCGAGATCAACATGTTTAGTAGGCGAGGTGACTAAAATAACCAACAAGTTATATATTCGCAGCCACGACGTGATTATAGTGATCTTTTCTATTTCATCAGAGAGACCAACACGTTTAGTAGGCGAGGCAATCAAAATAAACCACATTAGTCATATGTTTGCAGCCACGACGTGATTGGAATGTTCTTTTCAAAATTTAAGTCTGAGCCCTCCGTGATTAAAACATTCATTGTTTTGGACACGGATATGAAGTTATTTGTATTTAACTGTTTCTAATCGTTTGTTCTTGACAGCTTGCAGGGATTAAAGTAAATAAAGACAATTATTCCTCGGAGTTTATTTATTTTATTTCTTTCTTTAATTCAGCTTTTATCCCGCTTTGTATTGTAATATTATTTATCACACTTATGTAATTATTGAAATGCTTAGAATAGGCAAACTTAGAATTATTTCATAGGGTAGTTTAAAATTTGAAACCCGTCGCTACCCTTTTTTACTTGTAGGTTCGGTTAATTCAAACTTAGAAATTCTCCGCTAGTTATTTATTTTAGGCTCGTCACGCGTATTCAAGATTTTCAAAACAACTTTTGTCATCTTTTACTTGCTTTAATAATTGCAAATAAGTTTACCCTTTTTTAATTTGCAATTCAAAGCTTTTCCAAAAAAATTTACTTCTTTGGCATTATAAATAATTTGTTTTACTATCAATTGTCAAATACATATTTTTTCAACTCTACATGTATTTCTCTTTAAATACCATACAAATGCATATTTAAAAAATCTCTACATGTATCTTTCTTTTTAAAATGCATCATTTACTAATTATTTGCAAACATCTTTAAATCTGTTATACTTGTAAAAACATATATTTTTCTAGTAATAATTAACCTGAGTTTGACCGGATAACCGCAAGTTAGCGGATCTTAAAGGATGCCTAACCCCTTCCCTTTAGGATAATAAAGAACCCTTACCTAGAATCTCGCTAGTTTCGCAGACCGTAAATTGGAGTTACATTGCAGCATTTAGTTTAAATATTTAGGTGTCCTAATTCACCATAAAAAATAATTAGGTGGCGACTCCTCAATTCTTTACCCAAGAATCACCGAACACGTCCGTGCTTCGCTTTAACCTCGAGCCAGGTCAAAATCGGGCGCGACAGTACATCCATAAGACACTTGACTATGGCTTGCATTTATATCCGTCATTGACGTCTACATTTGTCTCGTACACTGATGCTGATTGGGGTGGTTGTCCGGACACCAGACGGTCTAGGTCTGGCTATTGTATATTTCTTGGTAATAACTTAGTCTCCTGGTCTGCGAAACGTCAGTCGACTTTGTCCCGCTCCAGTGCCGAGGCTGAGTATCGATAGGTAGCTAATGTGGTCTATGAATCATGATGGTTACGTAATTTGCTGTTAGAGCTTCATTGTCCTATTCAGAAAGCAACCTTGGTTTATTGTGATAATATTAGTGTCATCTATCTTTCGGGTAATCCGGTTCAGCACCAACGCACTAAACATATCGAGATGGACATTCACTTTGTCCGCGAAAAGGTTGCTCGTGGTCAAGTACGCGTCTGTCATGTCCCTTCCAGGTATCAGGTTGCAGACATCTTTACAAAAGGGTCTTCCCTCGGTCCTTTTTGAAAATTTTCGTGACAGTCTAAGCGTCCGAAGATCGCCCGCTATGACTGCGGGTATGTTAAATATACTAAATATACAAGGTATGCACGTGTATATCCTATGTATATTTAGTCTCGATTTTGACGTTTTTGTATCATTCTTGTACACAGTTTTGTATAGTTGTAGTAGTGTACCTTAATTAGTCTTGTACTCTTACCATAATTTATTAGTTAGTCTCCAAATAGAATAAGATTTTAGGAGTAGAATATGAATATGATTTTTCTATTATGAAAATATGTAAATTGTATATATTGTATTTGAATTAATGAAAATGATCAATATATACAATTTACATATTTTCATAATAGGAGAATCTTATTCTTATTCTACTCCTAAAACCTTATTATATTTGAAGACTAACTATACAATTATGATAAGAGTACAAGACTTATTAAGGTACACTACTACAACTATATAAAACCATGTACAAGAATGATACAAAAATGTCAAAACCGCGACTAAATATACATAGAATATACACGTGCATATCGTGTATATCTTATGTATATTTAGTATAATTAACACACCCTCGCAGTCATAGACGACGATTTTCAGACGTTCGAAAATCTTCAAAAAAGGACCAATGTTTAGTAGTTATTTTTTTTCCGTCAAAGAACTAACGTAAATTATAATCCCTTTATATTTTGCTTCTCAAATGGAATATCTATTCACATAGCTGGAGCTTTGAGGGTTAAAACTAAAACCTAGAAGAATGGTGTTTGGTCAAGTAGTTATTGGTCCTCCTGGTTCCGGCAAAACCACTTATTGCAATGGAATGTCTCAGTTCCTCCAACTCATCGGACGGTAACTTATTTCATCTTTTAGGTTTTCTTTTTTCTGCTTATTTATTGAATCTTCTATGATTTCTTGGAATTTTTTTGTACTCTTGGTTATAAAGAACAGATTTTTATGGGTCTCTTATTTTCTATATCATACCTTAGGTAGGAGAGCATGTAGGACGAGTATTAGGTTAGAGGGTTAGTAGGTAGTCGAGCATTTTCTCCCTTATCTATGGTAGAGTGGGGTTCTTGTCTGGAGCATCTATCTGTATTATTTTTATGCTAGCATAATCTTATTTTTTGATTTTATTACTAACGTTGTTTCATTTACTTTGGCTATCTACACTATTTTACCGTCAGTATTTTTATTTCTTCAATATTTTCATCATTGCTTTTACTCTTGCACTTCTTTCAAACCTGTTCTCGAGTTGAGTTTCTATCCGAAACAGCCTCTCTACCCCTCTACTATTTTACTGTCAGTGTTGGGACTCTTTGGACAGGACTAGTTGCTTCGATTCCATTCATGTCAGCTCATAAATTCGCTCCTCGCCCTTCTGAATGAAGAATAGGTCCAGTCCAGGGGACAAATCAATAGGAAAGGCAGAAAAGACTGCCAAAAAAAAAATTCACTTCCTCTTTGCAGACAGGCAAGGACTGGGCAGAAATCTAACTAGGAAAGCTCCTCAATTCCTAAACCCTTCAGGGATCCAACCCTAACTCGGGAATACACTTTAATGGCTGATGGCACAGCCTCTCTACCCCCTCAAGGGTAGAGGTAAGGTCTGCGTACACCATCCCTCCCCAAACCCCACGTGTGGGACTATACTGGGTATGTTGTTGTTTGTATGCTAGAAAAGTTATTGATTTTGAGTGCTAATGGTACTCCAGTAATTCATGCTTCTAAGATTTAGAAGAACAGGTTATTTTCTATTTATATGACTTTTTATTGAAGTTAGAAACTTCATTTTCAGTAAGGAGAAGAGTAAAAGATAATTTGCTTAATATTGGAAGAAAGGATTGGACTAGAGTGGAATGGATATAATGAGTTCATGTAGTTGGGAATGGAGGGCTAGCTGACTGATTGATTTGTAGGTAATCGCCAGACATTGCGGCAGACATTTGAATTAATTGTAATCTGATCACTTACATTGATATAATCCCTATTGATTGTTTAAATTGCAGGAAAGTTGCTGTTATCAATTTGGATCCTGCTAATGATTCTTTACCGTATCCACTTAAGTTTTGTTTCTTTCACAATGTATGGATTATACATTTTGATGTCTAATTCCACAAGATTGTTCATTTATAGTTAAATAGGAAAACAGTGTATATTGTTATGTTCTTCCTTATCTGATAAAGATATGAGTGCGCTGTGAATATTGAGGATCTAATTAAGCTGAGAGATGTAATGGCTGAACATTCTCTTGGTCCTAATGGAGGTAAGCTTGCCTTTTCCCCTTTCTATTAATATCATTCTGCATTCAGTTATTTATTTAATAAATAAGTTCCAAGTTGCTAAACTTGTGGATGCTACCACCATATCATTAGCCCTGTGCTGGTACAATATGTTGCTTCAGATTCTTGGGCTACCTCCATTACCTATTTTTGGTGCAAAGTTATTGTTCATTATGTAGATGATGTTTTCTTTGCTATTATGTTCATGCGGTTCTTACTTTGTTTTTATAACTCATAGCTTTATTATTCTTTTTGTAGGGCTTGTATATTGCATGGACTATCTCGAGAAGAATATTGACTGGTTAGAGTCTAAGTTAAAACCTCTCCTTAAAGGTGGTTACAATTTAATCTGAAGTTTAGTAAATTTTGACTGAGATGTATACTTATGCTCGATCTATGCTTGGTAGTTTAGTAAAATTAGATCATTCTATACTTATCTTTACTCTATCATTGTTCCCATGAAGATGAAAAGGAACTGGCTTGGCGTTCGTTACATCATGGAAGTGTTTATACCACTTTAATGTTGTCTGTGTATCTGGGGAAGTTTACAACTTGTCATTAAGGGTCTCAAAGTTTCATTTTTATGTGGGAAGAGCAGTCGTTTTGCATGATGCAATATTTGCTCAGCTCATCTCTCCGCTTTCCTTCTTACCATGTTATACTTAACCTCCAATTTCAAGAAAAAGAAATTCATTCACAACCAATATAGATAGTGTGGATACTGATAAATAAAAAAAACATAGATGGTGTAATTGTTCTTACTGCCTTCCCATTCTGGCAGTGGCTTGGAGCTGCCTTTGATAGTTCATGTACATTAGACATCCTGGATTTTAGAGATTTGATAATTGTATGTATTCACTGGTAATGGTTTCTGTCAATCTAAACTTGAGTCATAGTGTTGAATGTGATGGAGCTATAACACCGTTGGTCAGGCTTGGTCTAAAAAGCACCATTAATATACTCATTTACAACAATATTTTACTTGCTTGAGTTTGCTAACTTTCTTTTGATGAGTTACGCATAGAAAAAGTTCAGAGTATGGGCATTTTTAGCAAAGTTGTTAGAGCACCTTGAGCTCTTTAGATTCAGCACATTCATGGAAATTCGTTGCACAGTTTACTCATCGTCTTATGTGGAAATTGCAGTATTCTGAGCACCACCTCAGCATGTTCTGACTTTTGTCTATTTATTTTTGCAGAGCACTATTTACTTTTTGATTTTCCGGGTCAGGTGGAACTATTTTTCCTTCATGAAAATGCGAAGAAAATGATTATGGGACTCATAAAGAAGTTAGATCTGAGGGTTAGTCTCTTTCTTAGAGTTATCTCATCTATTTCATCCTTCACTATTGTGCTTCCTGTTAAAGCTAAATTGCTTTTTGTTTGGTTTGTTTAATGCAGTTGACGGCAGTCCATTTAGTTGATGCGCATCTTTGCAGTGATCCAGGGAAATATGTGAGTGCATTGCTCCTCTCGTTATCAACCATGTTACACTTGGAGCTTCCTCATGTCAATGTTTTGTCAAAGATTGATCTTATTGAAAGCTATGGAAAGCTAGGTTAGTTCATCATATTCTTCTGAAGAATATCTTTTTGGATTTTGGAATATTCTGTTGGAGATTAGAGTTATAGTTATGAAACACCTTTGTGGCTACTATGAAGTGCTTATTCTGTATTTCTCTTGTTCTTGCAGCTTTTAACCTGGACTTCTACACAGATGTCCAAGATTTATCGTATTTGCAGTATGAGCTCGGTCAGGATCCTCGCTCTGCTAAGTATAGGTGCTTGAACCTTTCTTTAAGAACACTGTGTCAAACGACAGCTGATTTCTTTTCAACTGTTCTTAATTCTTGCAGGCATAATATAACACATTGTTGTTACTTTGTAGTTTCTGACTCTTCTAATCAAACTAGGACAGAAATTTTAGGAAATCTTGTTGCTGGAGTCCAGTTCTCTTTATATTTCTACAAGCTTGAGGAATCAATAAAGTTCTGCACTTGAAGCTATACTACTACAATTTTGAGAGCTTTTCATGTTTTTATAAATGTGTGTGTCAGTTTAATGTGTTGAATCTCTACCTTTAGCAGAAATTAAGGGAGGGTAATGGGGGGAGAAGAAAGAAAGCAAAACACAGTTTTCTATCTTGTGTTCTTTTTTATGTGGTGAGTTGTATCTACAGCACCTTATTTTAGTTCATTCCCTTCACTAATCTTTTACAATCGGAAGGTGGTCATCACCATAGTGCTTGACATGATCGAAATAACCTGAAAGGATATTTTTCTCTAAACATTGTATGTTCGGGTTTAACACTTAGAAAATGCAGAAGCGTAAGGATCTTTTATCTAAACATTGTGTATATTTTGATGCTTAAATAATGCAGAAAGCTTACAAAGGAGCTTTGTGAGGTGATAGAAGATTATGGACTTGTCAACTTCACCACTTTAGATATCCAGGTATGATGTGATTTGAGAGTAACATGTTCACGGCTTTGAGATATCCTCTGTACTACTCTTTGTTAACATAGTAGTTATATTTCTGAGCTTATTTACCATTTCAGGATAAAGAGAGTGTCGGGAATCTAGTTAAACTAATTGACAAGACCAATGGATACATATTTGCTGGCATAGATGCAAGTGCTGTTGAATTCAGCAAAATTGCAGTTGGTCCTGTTGATTGGGACTACTTCAGATATCCTTTTTCACGTCGTTTTTAACATATTTAACATATAAATGGATGCCATTGCTTGACGTCATAAATTTCAAAAAGTTAGGCAGGCACAAATAATGTGGTTTTATTTCCCTCTACTTGCACTTGCTGATTTCATGAGTAGTACATCATTCATTTGGCCCCGACAAGGAAGTAGAGATTTTTATTCATTTCTTCATGATTCTACACATTCCAAATGTTTAACATCTAGGATAAGTTTCTTGCTTGTACCTTCCTATCTTGGCCTGTCAGTTGTTAGCTCTATATCTGCTGAAATCAGAAACAATAAGAGATTCTTAGGAATATAAATTGTGAGAGATATCTGATTGTTTTTGTACTGGACAAAGATTTGAATTTCTGCTGGCTAGTTCCCTTGGTTGGCCTTGACATTCCAATTTACAGTTGCAGCAGTGCAGGAGAAATACATCAAGGATGATGAAGACTCTGATATAACAAGGAGCAGTGATACAAAATAGTCGGTCCACTAGGGAATCATTATGTGCTTGTGATAAAATCGGAGTACTGCATCTTACAGAAACTACTACTACTACAACAACAACAAACCCAATGTAATCCCCACCAAATCCTAACGTATGGTATGCCTGTATTTATTCATTAAGATTTTCTTTTTTGTAGCAAGAGATGAACACCTAGTCACTTTTTATGAAACCTTTCAATTGTACAACAAAATACATAGAGGTTCCATTGCAATTCTCCGGTATGATGTGCATTTTCCATGATCATAGGGCCTATCATTGGCACTGATGGTTGATCATAATCGTTAACTTGATGGTCCTTTCGGCAGTGTTTTGATTACATTGCTCAATCTTTCAGTGCAACTCAGGTCTCTGTTATTATTGTAACGAAACAAAAGAACCTATATTGTCAAAAGGAAACAAAAGAAGGCCAACCCTATTATTAACAATTGTTCAGTTAGATATCTTATAAATTAGGAGGAATAGTGAACATTTTTGAAGATGTTCTCGCAGTGGCAATTCTACATTATAAGATTTTTCTTGTTTTTTAACCTCAAGATTAGACCATTCAGTGACAAACAGTAGAGAACAAATGCTAAAAAGAGTTTTGAGGCCCAAACACAAAAATAAACAAGATCAGCAATATCTTACTATGATGAATCCTAATTCATTAGAATGATTCAATTTTGGGGTGGTCTTGGTTAGAACAAAATGGACACAAAAAATTCATATAGTCAAAATAAATGTTGCTTCTTTTAAAACCCAAAACGAGAAAGATTAGCAAATAATTTTCTTCCAACTTTTTTTGTAATTTCTTTTGATTAAAGGAGAAACTCTTGGAGAAGGAAGAGAGCGGTATACTAGGAAAGGTATCAGACAAATTCATTTCAGCCCCTCTCTCCACACACACTTTAATTTGTTATGAGACTATAATGTAATGGAAATCTTATTCGCTTTCAGAAGCCATGATTTATATTATATAGTTTTAAAAAGATTAGTGGTGATTTAGTTTACTTGCCTTGCACTGAAGGTCCTGTCCAAAATGTCATCAGTGACGACACTCACGTCTTCCCCCACCCCTCACAACCCCCCCTGTTTATTAATTAATGGGTTATATTGAAAATAAAGCTCCGAGGCATATGATTTGATCTTGTCTGACATAATTATTTTTAATTCATCATCAATTCTCTTTTATTTTTTTGTTTATATCCAACTTCTTCCTAGAGATAATAGTACCGGTCTCTCAACACTACTACCAGTAAATCGCGGGATGTGCCTGAATGACCAGGGTTTGAGAAAAGAGCAACTGATATCACCTACAAGGTCTTTATCCCAGAAAAAAACAAAATGCTCTCACCAGAATTGAACCTACGTTGTAGGCCTCTAGCTGAATTTTAAGGTCACCTCATTTGCCTACTCTTTTAATTTCTATTTGTACCTATGAGCGGTGTTACAGTATTTGGGAGTGTGCTATGTGGAAAATTTGAAATTAATTTGGATCTCGGATAGAAATTCCATGCATATATTTCTAGAAAACTACTCTTTAGTTGGTTATATATATCCATTACCAGAAAAAAAATATGGATCAATAATACATTTTTTGTACGTAATAGAATTTATATGCGAGCTAAACTAGATGAAATATAATAGTCATAGTCATCAACTTTCCTACTAAGCAATAATAATACATTAAATTTTAGTAGTAAATACCTTTCGACATGTTTGTTGATTACAAATTCAGTATTGTAGTTTTTCAAAGTTTAAAGAATTTGATTTTTTCCCCTAAAGTTCGGAAACTTAAATACTAGTACTACTTTTTAATTAAAAAGATACAATACTTTGCAAACAAACAGTCTGAAAAGCCGAAAATTTTCAAATGATATCCAACCAAATCCTTTCTAATGAAAACGTTGAAGAATGTTCATATATTCTTGATAGAATTGAACATGGTACAAGACAAGAACATATTAAATTGACCATGACTTCACCTAATTGTCTCTTTCTTTCTAATTTTCCAAATAAGTGTCCAAACCCTTATCTCATCTTTGATAACTATCCACAGACCACAATTTCAAGGGAATGATACGTTTTCGTCAATGTGGGTATTTTTTTCCTGATAAAAATCACTTAAATTACAGTCTGCTTGGATCTCTCCACAAAGATTTTCGCTCTTAGTACTTATATTGTTCATGAAATATGGTTTTAGCACGTGCATAATCATATTTAACACATTTAACTTTCAATTATATGGACGGAAGCTAGTAAACGAACCTCGAGTTGTACGTATAATGAGTTTTGAGATGATAATTTGTTAGGGAGAAGACAACAATATTGCAAGAAGAGTATGGTTTGAGTGATTTCTGGTGTGATATATATAAATCGGACGCTTAAATAGTACAGTATAAGATAAATTTACAACCACCAAAGTTTCAAGTGCACTCTAATTTACTTTTTGCTGTTGGCAATTACTATTAGGAAGTAATATTCTGTAATTATTGTAATGTGTAATTAGTTCTATTTTTATGTAAGAGAGATTATAGGAGAGAGTTTTGGGGGAGATTATAGGTGAAAGTTTTGGGGCACAAGATCCGGAGTGATCTTTGGGTTTCCTTTTTCTTGGTGATGTAATTTGTATATATTTGATTAGTATGTGTTGAATAAGATACACAGAAATTGAGATCGACTTTATCATGGTATCAAGAGCCTAAGGTTTGAGGAGACGTTTTTTTTAACCAAGAGATTGGTGAAGTAATTTTTTTTCCGACATGGCCAGTGATGAAGCTGTCATAAACAACATCTCCAGTGGTGCGAAAAAGGTGGATGTTTTTTTCCTTGGATCTAATGACAATCCAGGTAATCTCATCACCCCGGTGCAATTGAAAGTGGATAATTATGATGAATGGGCGAGAGCTATTCGCACGGCTTTGAAAGCGAAGAGAAAATTTGGGTTTTTGGAAGGGACGGTCATGATTCCCAATGATGCCGAGAAACTTGATGATTGGTATACCGTGCATTCTATGTTGGTTGCATAGTTGATGAACACTATTGATCCTTCACTCTGATCTACTCTCTCGTACTATGAGAATGCGTGAGAATTGTGGACGGTCTTGAAGGGGCGATTTTGCGTCGTGAATGGTACACAGATCTGTCAACTCAAGTCGTCTCTCGCCGAGTGCAAGCAAGGGAAGACGGAGTCTTCATACTTTGGCCGACTTAGGAAGATTTTGGATGAATTGACCAATTATATTACTTTACCAACATGTTCTTGTGATGGATGTAAGCGCAATCTTGCTGCACAATATATAAAGTTATTGCAGGAAGAACAACTCCTGTGGTTTCTCATTGGTCTGGACAACGCCTATGTCTCAGTACGCTCACAACTCTTGACTCAAGACCCGTTGCCTTCGCTAGACAAGGCATATCAGACTTTGATACAAGAGAAGATCTTGCGTGGAGGCGATTTTCATCCTGAGAAGGAAGATCATGACAATATAATGGATTTTAAGGTTCAGACGGATCTTCGAGGTAAATCTCATTCAGTTGACAATCTGACAAGTTTTGTGTGCATTGAAATCGTGAAGGCCATGATCAGAGTTCATGTTTTCAACTACATGGATTCCTGTATTGGTGGGGGGATCGCCCTCATGATGGTCATGGTCCCGGCCGCGGTGGAAGAAGTGGTGGTCATAATGGGGCGGCTGGTGGTCGAAGTGGCAGAGGGGGAGACAGTAGTGGTGCTGCGGTTGTTCGCGCAAACAAAACCATTGTTGCATCTTCGGGACATGTGAGTACTTCTCAGGTATCGGCAAACACTCCAGAGGCAGCAGGCTTATCTGTCATTACGCCTACACAATGTCAGACTATTCTTGATCTTCTTAATTTCCAAAGCCCAAAGATCGTTTGATGGGTGAGTGTTTATGGATAATTGATACCGGGGCCACCCATCATGTCACATGTACATTAAAATTATTAATCAGCCTAAATACAATTAGCCATTGCCCTGTGGAATTACCAGATGGACGGTCTGCCACTGCCACACATGAGGGAAGCGTGGTGTTGTCAGGAAATTTGAGACTTAATAATGTGTTATTTGTCCCAAATTTGGATTGTAATTTGATATCTGTGACTCAACTCTTAGATGAGCATAAATGTACTGTTCAAATCACTGATACTTTGTGTGTTATATAGGACCTAGTGACGAGGAGGTTGATTGGAGTGGGTGAGCGCAATGATGGACTTTTCTTTTTCCACGGTGTTCCATATGCCAAGGTCCTAGCTGTTGATGGTGGTGAGTCCATGGAGTTACGGGACAAATGTCTGGGGCATCCATTGGAGAAGGTTCTTCGGAAGTTTCCATTTATAAGTCAATTTAGTGGTTTGAATAAAAATGGTTGTGATGTATGTTTTCGTGCAAAGCAACCTCGGGACAATTTTCCTATTAGTAGTAGTCGTGCTAGTAGGATTTTTGAACTTATTCATTGTGATTTGTGGGGACCCTATCGGACCCGTTCCTCCTGTGAGGCTTCTTATTTTTTGACTATTGTGGATGATTTCTCACGAACAATTTGGATTTATTTGCTCTATAATAAATTAGAGGTTGGCATCATGTTTCTGAATTTTGTTGCATTGGTCGAAAGGCAACTTAATCAGCATATTAAGCGTGTTAGAAGTGATAATGGAACTGAGTTTACATGCTTAACTGAATATTTTAAGAAGCATGACATTATTTTTGAAACCTCTTGTGTTGGGACTCCACAACAAAATGGTCGTGTTGAGCGTAAACATAACCATATCTTAAATGTGGCATGTGCTTTGCGTTTTCAAGGTCATCTGCCTATTCGATTTTGGGAGGAGTGTGTGATGGCGACTTGTTACTTAATAAATTGCACACCTTCCAGTGTCCTTAATTATAAAACACTGTATGAATGTTTGTTTGGTAAAGTTCCTAATTTAAAAGCCATTCGTGTTTTGGGTTGTTTGTGTTATGCTCATAATAAAAAATATCAAGGTGACAAATTTGCTAGTAGAAGTCATAAGTGCATTTTATTGGGATACCCATTTGCTAAAAAGGGATAGAGGTTATATGATTTAGAAACACATGAGATATTTGTTTCTAGGGACGTTTGACTTAGTGTGTGGAGAAGGGGTGACTTGTCATGATACTCTACCTACTGCCGTGGAGGACATTGTGGCGCAAGCCATGGGGGTGATGATGGACAAGAACGTGAAGGGGGTTTAGTGTCGGCGGCTGCTAAAAATGAGGAAGTAAAACAACACCAATCTACCGCCAGTGAGATGCAACAACTAGCCACACCTACGGGTTGTACTCATGCGGAGACAAGGACGGAACTGGGACGAGGGAAATATTTAAAATTAACTAATTCTCGCTACCGTGGCTTTGTGACTCATACCATTGTGAAAAAGAAAAGTCCTTCTGCAAACTCATCTTCTTTACCAACTTCCTCATGTACTCCTTATCCTATTTCACACTTTGTATCTTGTGATACATTTTTTGATAACCATAGAAAATATATAGCAGCAATAACCGCAGGCAATCCCCCTAAAATTTTTAAGGAAGTTGTAAAGCATGAAGGTTGGAGAAAGGCTATGGCCGAAGAAATACGGGCTTTGGAAGATCAAGGCACTTAGGTCTTGCAAAAATTACCTCCCGGGAAGAAAGATCTAGGAAGTAAATGGGTATATACTGAAAAGCACGATGAAAGAGGAAATTTACAGAGATTAAAGGCAAGGCTTGTCATATTTGGTCATCATCAGATAAAAGGTATTGACTACAACGAGACTTTTGCTCCAGTTGCAAAAATGGTGACAGTTTGTACTTTCCTTGCAATCGCGGCAGTAAAGAAGTGGGAAATTCATCAGATGAGTGTACATAATGCTTTCTTGCATGGTGATTTAGTTGAAGAGGTCTACATGAAAATTCCTCCAGGATTTGAGAAAAATCAGTATAATTTAGTGTGCAGGATGAAGAAGTCCTTATATGATTTAAAACAAGCTCCTAGGTATTGGTTTGCCAAACTTGCAACGGCATTGCAGAATTATGGGTTTCAACAATCATATTCAGATTATTCTTTATTCACATTGACAAAGAGAACAATTCAGATTAATGTGCTTGTATATGTGGATGATATGATTATTGCCAACAATGATACACTGGCCTTGGCGATCTTTAAGGACTATCTTGGAAAATGCTTCAAGATGAAAGATTTGGGGGTATTGAAATATTTCCTCAGAATAGAAGTTGCTCGCAGTTTGGAAGACATTTTCATTTGTCAGAGGAAATATGCATTGGACATTATTTCAGAGACATGTTTACTAGGTGCTAAACCTGTTGAATTCCCTATGGAGCAAAACCATCATTTGGCATTGGCAGCCAGACGATTACTTGATGATCCGGAGCAATATCGTCGACTAGTTGGGCGATTGATTTATTTGGGAGTTACCCGTCCTGATTTGGCATATTCAGTTCATATTCTCTCCCAGTGTATGCAACAGCCCCGGGAAGAGCATTGGAAAGCAACATTACGAGTTGTTCGCTACTTGAAAAAGAATATTGGCCAAAGGATATTATTACGTGCTGACATCGAATTAAGCTTGGAGGGTTGGTGTGATTCCGATTGGGCAAGTTGTCCATTGACGAGGCGATCATTGAGTGATTGGTTTGTTTTACTTGGTTATTCCCCTGTTTCATGGAAAACCAAGAAGCAACCAATTGTTTCACGTTCATCAGCAGAGGCGGAATATAGATCCATGGCATCTATTACCTGCGAATTGAAGTGGCTCAAACAATTGCTTGGGGAGTTTGGCGTCCAACACGAGAAGGGAATGAGACTTTATTGTGATAGTCAATCTGCGTTATATATAACACAAAGTCCTGTTTTCCATGAGAGGACAAAACATATTGAGGCCGACTGTCATTTTGTCCGAAATGCAATTACAGACGGCTTAATTGTTCCTTCGTATATGCCTACGAAACAACAATTGGCGGACATTTTTACTAAAGCTTTGGGACGATCACAGTTCGAAATTTTGTTGCGCAAATTGGGTGTTCGAGACCTTCACGCTCCAACTTGAGGGGGGTATATCATTGATAGCGGAGCACATATATACTTAGCTAGAAAAGATGTATTAGAATCACATAGATGGAAAAGATCTAGAATACATAGAGCAAGAGTATCAGGATTTAATGAACAGTCAAAAGAATTAGTTCTATTTTTATGTAAGAGAGATTATAGGAGAGAGTTTTGGGAGAGATTATAAGAGAAAGTTTTGGGGCACAAGATCATGAGTGATATTTGGGTTTTCTTTTTCTTGGTGATGTAATTTGTATATATTTGGTGAGTGTGTTGAATGAGATACCCAGAAATTGAGACCGACTTTATCAATTACTCTATCCGTTCACTTTTACTTGTCATGTTTCGCTTCTCTAGAATCAAACTACACCGATTTTGCTTTTTAAATCATATTAATATGAGAAAAACTACAATTTCTAGTATTTCATATAGTTTTCGAACATCTAAATTTAATTTTAAAATATTGAATTAACTTTATACAATTTAGGTTTGAAGATTAGTTAAATTGACTCTCAAGAAGCGAAACATGACAAGTAAAAATGAATGGATGAAGTACTATATTTGATTGGTTACATTTGAAAATCGATTATTCATACGTGTCTTTCACGTAAGTATTATTTCTTGAAGTAACTAACTAGAACGAGGCCTAGAGATTTAATTGATCTTATTATATAGGAGTAGTATAAGTTAATTATTTGTTTTTATGCGGGCTGGTTCCATGGTTGACGTCGTTGACTAGGTACATGCAACTATGCAAGTATACAGTTGCAGCAGTGAATGACGAAGAGTTTGAACAAAGGACTAATGATTTAACATAGTGAGAAGGACTAACAAGTATTAGTGGTCCTCGTCGTTTATTTTGTACCATATATCATGTGCCTGAATAATTTACTAGTAAGGTAATATTTGCTCCAAGTCATATTTGATAAATTAGAAGACTAAGTGAACATTTCTGAAAAAAAACTCGTTCTTGGATATGCTACTTTAAATGCAAGTTTATCTTTCTTTCCCCTCCTTAAAATTAGAACAATTCAGTGATCACAACAGGTATTTAATTATATGAAAGAAATCAAAATGCTGAAAGTTTAAAGCTCCAAATTACAAAATAAATAAATAAATAAAGTAGTAGTTATCTTTTCATTTCCCTTTGCAACTTCTTCAAGGTGGGATATGCGTGAGCTAGCTGTGACGCAAAGTAACTAATAAAAATTTAATTAGAATAATATTGAAAATTTAGACGCTTAAACTTAGATTATAAGAATAGTTAGAGAAGGAAATAGGTGTAAATGCAAGATTTAGAGGGTGTGCTCGACGGCATACATGTAGAAAAGGAGCAAATGTGCCTTGAATAAAAATCAAAATCATGTAAATGGAAGTCAATAGAGGACCTTTTCTAGAAATCTTGAAAATTTGTGTGTTTATCATCATTTAAATAGTTGCATGACATATCACGTTGCTTCTTTTTTAAAACGTAAAATGAGAAAGGCTAGATTATAAATTTTTATCGTTACGACAATAATCTAGAAGAAATAGATCTAGTGCACTTCCAGAAGCCAATAATTTTACAGTAGGTACATACTATAAAATATTAATTTTCAAATTTTCTTGCTTATTTATTTCTACTGAATCCCAAGGAAAAATTGTGTCCAAAATGTCATCAGTTGACTTTACTCTCAACCCTTGACTTACCAAGCCAGTGTTCCTTCAATCATATACTCGTAACAAATTAAAGAGAGCTCAAAGAGTAATAAAAAAATACTAGCACATGTTCCTTCGACGCATATAATATCTTCAAATTGTAGAAATGGATTCAGAATTCAAATTTTAATTTACGATTTTTTATAGCAATTTTAAATTAATATACAATAATTATTGAGTTCATAATAAAATATTTATAGATATTTATTAAATTTATTAATACATATATAAATATATATAAAAAAACTATTAAATTAACGTGAACCCCTAACTTATAAGATATGTCCATCCTCGTGTATAATTAGGAGTTAGTAAATTCTTGTCTTCTAGAATGTATATGA
The DNA here is from genome assembly GCA_034509755.1 of Anisodus tanguticus. Lineage (NCBI taxonomy): Eukaryota > Viridiplantae > Streptophyta > Magnoliopsida > Solanales > Solanaceae > Anisodus > Anisodus tanguticus. The sequence continues at coordinate 6,765,877 of CM067553.1, read as the reverse complement.
TGAGGGCAGATCTCAATTAATTAGCTAGATGCTCTTTCATCAGTTCCATTCACATAATATACGCCAACATATATATATATGAAGATGCGTGCATGACTCAATATAATTGTTAATAATTGAGGTCTTCATTAATATGCGTATGGAATTGAAGCTTCTAGATAACTTGGTTGAGGGGCTACAACCATGAAAAATCCACGACTGATCATTTACTTCTTATTTTTTCCAAACAATATGCCATAATATATTTGCTAATTTTTATAATTCCAACATTCTTTATGTTTAAGATTATAAGATTAAAATTAAGGGCATTTTGATATGTTATACTCTCTGTCCTAATTTATGTAATACACTTTTCTTTTTAGTTTGTTTAAAAAAGAATTATACATTTCTATAATTAGAAATAATTTAATTTAAAATTTCTCATTTTACCCTTAATAAAATAATTTAAAGTCACACAAATATCTATGATTTGTTTAGACTAAGGGTGGCCAATGGGCCGGGTCGGCTTGGTCCCGCCCCGATCCCCTTAAAAAAATATTTGACGGTGTCGGGACTCGAAACCGGGACGGGACCTGGGCTCGTCCCGCCCGGGCCTGCTTCGTCCCGCCCCGCCCCGATCCCGCCCCGATCCCGGTCCCCCTCCCCCTTTGCAAAACTAACCGTTGCAACAACGACCAAATTTAGATTTTGGTCGTTGTGCAACGGTACAAACGGCCATTTTCGCCCCCTACCCTCTTAATATTTATTTTTAGTATATTTACACTTTAATTAGTCGGTTCACATAGTGTCCCGGATCAAGTACAATGTCAAATTAACCCGACGACGGAGGAATTGTAGGTCCTAAATACGATAAACACAGAGATAGAGAAGCAATAGCAAAATTAGTTGCGGTGGAGGGTTTGCCTTTTTCATTTCCTTCCTCTCCTGGTTTTATAGTCATTACATTAGAGAAATGTATAATCCTGTTTTTAGCATTTTTTCTAGATCAACTGTTAGGAGAGACATTTTTAAATTTGCAAATGAATATCAATAATATTTACGTTATGCATTATATCATTTTCCTAGCAAAATATCTATCACTTCTGATATAAGACGTAGTACTAACGACAATGATTATTTAACTGTAAAATGTCATTGGATAGATCATAATTGGTCTATGCAAAAACGTATTTTAGCATATAGATATATTGATGATAGGCACACTGAAAATTTTATTGCAGAAAATATTCATCAAATTTGCGATTATTATGGTATAACTGACAGAATAATGATTGTTACGTTAAATAATGTTTCTTCTAATAATTATGATGTGAGACTTTTAAAAGATATTTAACTCCATCTTTTCCTAATTATTTTCATATAAAATATGAGTGCCATATTTATAACTTAGTTGTAAATGATGATCTATCACTTTTTGAAGACATTCTTAATAAAGTACAGTTTGTTATAAACTTTATTTTTAGAAGTAATAGAATACAAAGAAAAAAAGAATATAAAAAAACTTATCACGATTGTGGATTACCTTTTAGAAAAATTCCTGAAGAAGTAGCGACTAGGTGGAATTCTCTATATGAACAACTACTTGTTGCTTACGATTATAAAAGACCTATAATTTATTTTTTAAAGCTCATAATCGAAATCCAACTGATATGCTTATAGATAATGATTGGGGAAAATTTCAGAACTTATTGGATTTTTAGAGAAATTTTTTCAAGCAACTAAAAAATATTCTGGTATATATTATCCTACTATTTCAACTATGTTATTTTATATAGCTCTAATATTTTTGTTACAATATGGAAAAACCATCTTATAAGGCACCTATTAAAAAATGTTTATCAAATTAATTTTTTTATTTCCACTATTTATATTATTGGTGCTGTATTAAATTCGACTATTAAAATAGACGGTTGTAAAACACTTATTGAAACTATTTATGATTGTATAGCAATACTTCCACCTCCAACTCCAAAAAACCCAAATGAACAACCACCTAAGGAACCAACTAAAGAAGAAGTTTTGTCTAGCATACACGATGAATGCAGAAAAGTATATATGCATTACCAACAAGAAAGTGCTAGCAACCAACCGACTTCTATACCATTTTTTTCTTCTTCAATACAACCTTATAAAAGACATGTTGTTTCTGCAGCTAGTATTGAAAGCCTTAGAAATAGAATGTTTAGTGGTTCCACTGCTAATCAAGTTAGCGAGTTTGATGTTTTTATTTTGTAGGGTGTTGTACCATACCAAGCAGTTCTCAATGAAGAATGACGTGAAGATTTGCTTAAATACTGGAGGGAAAATTAGAAGACATTTCCGATACTAGCAAAGATGGTATGAGATGTGTTGAACATTCAAGCGTCATCAACAACGTCTGAAAGCACTTTTTCTGCCGGAAGATTTCAAATAGGATAGCACAGACACTCATTAGCGGGGGACAACTTGGAGATGCAATTTTATTCAGAGATTGGATACAAGCGGAGCGTAGAAGGTGCGGTCAACCAGAGACCAACGAAGAAGACGATTTAAACTACAACGAAATCTTGTTTGAGGGAACTGGAAGCGACGTCGACCAATCTGACCAACAAATTCCAATTCCAACCGAACAACCACAAGACATTGTGAAGAAATTAGAAAAGGTGTTTATAACTATGTAATTTTTTTAATTGAAATTTTACTACGTGATTTGCAACTTTTGAACAACACCACAAAGTTGCAATTTTAAAATTGTATTACAAAAAAAAATCATATTTCTATTAAATAATATAAGAGGCACAAAAACAGCCTTGAAATATTTTTATTACACTATTTTGTTCAATTATTTAAGTGTTTATATTCACAGCTTTTTTGAAATTGTCTAAAAAAAAAAATGAAACCCCACCCCACCCCGCCAATACCGGTCCCCTTTTCCGGCAGGATGAGGGACGGGATGGGACATCGTCCTGTCCTGCCAGTCCCGCGAGGACCCGCCCCGCCCCGAACCCGGCCCACTGGCCACCCCTAATTTAGACCACAAGTTTCAAAAGTCTTTCTTTCAGTCTTTAACTCCATGCTGAGTTAAACTATATCACATAAATTGAGACGGATGGAGTATACATTTATAATTTTAGACCATAAAATTCAAAAATATTTTTTTGAACTTTATATCTAGTAAAATTAAGACACTTGAATTTCAAATAGAGAGAATAGTAAATTTCCTTGTGATGGATAAAACAGTTCCGGCGAAAATGCAAAGTAAGGTTATGGTGGTATAGCCTATACTGTATAACGGTCCAAATTAAATTGAAAAATCAAACTTGAATCCCGTGTTATACTAGTAACTACGTAATTTTGAGATATCTCATTTTATATTTCAAATGGCAATTTTTACCTTTGCATTTTCAAAATCACGTGCTTCCTGCGATTCAATTCTTCAACATATGCTTTATTAATTTACTTATCACCAGCAGTGCCGTTTGGTTGAAGCCAAATATTCTAGGATAAGCCAAACAAGTCATTGTTTTTATATTTCGGGATAACGTTTGAATAAGCTGAATCATTATATATTTTCTAAATGAGTAAATATTGTAAATACTAATCACGAATACGTTAGTCCATTTCAAAGCTAATTATTCATAATACAAAATTAACGAGTTGTCAATTCAAATGTGAAATTTTGTTTTTTGTATACATAGACTATATTTAGAATTCTGTGGAAAAAGAAAATTTTCCAAAGTGATTTGTGGAGATTTAAAGAAGGATATAAACGAAGAACTAAGGCCACATTTATTTTTATTAAGATTAAGACGTCTGAATCTGAATGCACATATGGATAATTAAGATGTTGTCTTTAGATATGAATACTGAATAATTAATAATGTATGTTTTTCAACATCTGAAGGTGCATATTGTATTTATATAAATATAATAAATATACAATTCAAATAAAAAGTAACTAAATAGTAGAAATAAATATAAATGTAATAAAATAAAATTATTATTTGAAAAAAAAATGAAACATTATGTTTGCTAACGATAGTGAAAATGCTTTGTAGTGGTGGTGATAGTTGTGATGGTGGAGGTGATTGGTGTTGTAGTGACTAGCACAGTGGTGGTGGTTGCTAGTTATGGTGGTGGTGGTTGTGATGATTGAGTTGATTAATCTTAGTAATTGGCGATGTTGGTGTTGGTGGCTAAAGAATGTGTGGTGGTTGATGTGGTAGTTGGGGGTAGTGCTAGTTATGTTGGTAGTAAGGCGCAGTGGTGATGGAGTGGGGTGCATGGGTGGGGGTAGAGAGTGTGTGGGGTGGGTAGTGGGGGTTGGGAGGGGGTTAGGAGGCTGAGGATGGTGGTGATTGTGATGACAGAGGTAATTAGTGGTGGTGGAATGGGTGGTGAGAGGTGGGGTGGAATGGTGAGGTTTGGAAGGGTGGGGTGGTGGTGATTGTGATGATAAAGTGGTTAGTGGGGGTGGGGTGGGGTGGGTGGTGGTGGGGTTGGGATTGAAAGAGTGGGCTGGGGTAAGGTTGGGAGGGTGGAGCTGGTGGTTGTAGACAGTGTGGTGGTAACAATTATTCATACAAAACTATCTTTTCTTGTTATTCAGACTTTGTTTAATATTTTAATGATTAAGTTCTATTCAGACGAAATAAGTGTTTAGATCTTAATATAAATAAATACATTTAATAATCTAATGCCTGAACCATTTAGATTCTGACCTCCATTAAGTCCAAACAAATGAGACCTAAGCATGCATACGGAACCATTAAAGTACTCTTAAGATTATCCGGGCAACCATTATAGAAAACATTTACTACTATAATTTTACAATATATAGTGGGGGGAAATAGCACGTTTTAGGCATTTAAGTCCACTCTAATATAAGTTCAAGCTTGTTTAAATTAATGTTAATACCAAATGGAGTACATTTTTCCCTTTTCTTTTAGATGGAATGGATCCCTTCAATATTGATGGTGCGGCATATCAAGTAAGACTTTTTTTTAATCAGGTAAGACGATAGCGCTATTATATATACTTATTTAAATCACAAATAATTTAAATATAAAATGAAATGGAAGTGCAAATAATTAACGCATCATAAATGCGTGCGCGAATATGTATATTTATTCAAATATTAGAACTTCATTAAAGATTACACAATAACAACATATCTAGTGAAATCTCGTAACGTGGGTCTGTGGAGGGTGGAGTGTATGTGAATTTACCTCTACCTTGATAGGTAGAGCGGATGTTTTCGAGAGACCCTCGGCTCAAGACAGAGCATAAGCACAAGCACAAGCAAAGCAAAAGCAAAAGCAATGCAAGAAAAACGGTCAGACCCGATCAAAAAATAATTTAAAGCGCATTAAAGATTACACACACAGACACAATCTATACTGCACCATCAAAAGTTGCGATGGAGTAGTAAGCATGCATATGTATTGTGAGATCTATTAAATATTTATAAATATTTGACTTAAAATTCAATTATATTATTAGATATTAATTTGAATTCGTTTATAGCAATCAATAAACTTCAAATTCTGAATTTGCTTCCAACCATATGTCTCGGGTTAAAGACCTAAGAGTTGACTAGGGTCATCTTTAGTAGGAAACATTTTAACCCTCAAATTGAAACTTTTCAATATGCATACAAATTAATCGACTCTCAAAATGAATACTAGACATCGGATAGAAAATAAGTTTGTTTTTTTTAGTTGAGCTCACGACTTTTAGTTGGCGGCTGAACAGAGAGGCTAAGGTCTATTTAGAACTACAAAGATAATTATTTTTAGAAAAATTTACATGGCATGACTAACTATTAGTAACTATAGTTTGTTTTAATTACATCTCATAGCTAAAAGTTATATGTTAATTAGCATCCATATCTATACCAAAATACATTAGGTTTAATGGCTTGTATTTATCCCTCACTCTTCTCTTCTCCCTCACCTCTCTCTCTCTCCATCCCTCTCTCCGCCGCCGCCCCACTGCCGGAGTAGTGACGACCACCGATGACCATCGGAGGCTCAGACCTGGCACGCGCTAAATCTAAACGGTGGCTCAAATCTAGCCAATTCCGTTCTCAGATCGACGCTGGATCTCCAATGTTTTGATACACGCTGGAAACAGAGAAGTGGATTTACTGGTGACTGTTTGCTGCTCCGACAACTCGTCGGAGGTGAGCTTCGATGGTAGTTGGTGGTTGTTGCTTTCGAGGTAGAGGATCAACAACGGTGGTGTTGTTTGTGTGGGAATAACGAATAGGAGAGGAGAAGTAGTAGTAGTAGTAGTAGTGTTGTTGATGTGGCGGATGGAGACGGAGATGGGAGGAAAAGGACGACGATTGTTGTTGTTGGTGGTGGTGGGAGTGACGGTGGCGTTATCGATCTGGCTGGCGCCTCCACGTCGCCGGTGGTGGGAGTGATGGTGGCGTTATCGATCTGCCGGCGCCTCCAATTGATGAATATCATTATGACGGTGGCGTTTAATGTCATCTTTTATCGATCTACTCGCAGGAGCTCACGACAGAAAACAGAGGACTGGCTATCACCGGAGATCGGAGTGTATTTTATTTTCTTGTATCTTGGATTGAGGTGTATTTCTTGTATTCAATTTTTGAGTGTATTCATAATTAGTGTAAAATCCACTGTGTGGGGGTGTATGCATTTCTTGTATTAGTGTATTCGTTAAATTTTTAGTGTGAAATTCAGTATTTTGGGGTGTATTTTATTTTTTGTATTCAATATTTGGGTGTATTCGTTAATTTTTATAAATAAAGTGAATTTGAATACATCTGAATATTTCCTAAATTTGTTTTTGCATTTATGGTTTTTGAGTACAACCGATTTTAAATATATTAAATTGAATACAGTATAAAAGCAGCTACAAATGAATACATCTGACTTGAATACAACTGAATTGAATACATCTGACTTGAATACAACTGAGTTGAATATATCTGACTTGAATACAACTGAGTTGAATACATCTGACCCGTTTTATGAATACAACGAGGCTGTAGCAACTAAAAAGTAGCTACGCCCTGTAAATATTGAAACTATAACTATGACAAATTTAAAATCCCTAAACTATAATCATTTGTGTAAGCTTCACTTTCTTTTTATAACTAACCTAATTTCATAAGTACCATGAACTTAGCCCCTCACACCTATGGCCGTACTACTTTAGTAGGTGATTATAAGAACTATCCTGAAGCAACAATTACATTCTTGCCTGAAGTATTAATTTTGTGACGTTAAAATTGATTACTTGAACCAAAAACTTCTACTCTGAATTTAAGAGTTACTAAATTTCTCTTTTTCTTTCCTCTAGATTTATCTAATGATGTAAAAACATTTAAGGCTTGTGCAAAAAGTCAGTTCTTGACAAAAATCCTCTTCGAAAGCTAGTCATCGATTATGTAATGTGGTAATGAGAAGGTTCTGTATTTCAAATATCAGATGGTGTGATCTGAAATAAGAGATTTTTTTCTTATTAAATACCTAGAAAATTTAACATTAGTAGTAAACGAATTTTATTTGAATCTGGTCTAGAAGTCGGGGTTCGTCTTTCGTACCATTAGCGTGAGACATTTGAGGGGATCTAAAATTTGAAATTTATAGATTTATAGTTCGTTTTAATTACTTGCTTAATAATAAAATATTACACATATTTAATGAATCTTCTAATATGAATATAGAGTCTAAGAAAAAATTAATGGATTCGTCCAAATTCATACCTAATACTATAGTTCTGTCCTGGAAGCCGCAATCCATAGAAGCGGAGCCATAATTTTTAATTTATAGATCCTGGATCATAAATTATATGTGTGTATTAAATAATTTTTATTAAAATTTGAGCCAAAATTACTTATTCCATAAACATCATTGTGACTCCGCCCCCGGTGGTAGGAATTCCATTCTTACTGTCCACCTTTTTGAATTACTTATAAGAACTTCATGCGGGGAAAAGAATAATTATAATAACTTGAAGGATAAATTAAGCTTTTAATCATTTTCCTAATGAGACTTGAGAATACAATATGATACTAATATCAATATGGCAGATGTGGACCAATTCAATTGTTTTTACCATTCAATATGATATTCTTTTGCAAGAATTAGGAAAGTCAAACATCGTCTATATCCTCAAGAAGCTTCTACAGAATTACTTATTAATTCCCCATTTTCTTAATAAAAAATAAATTCAAGTCGCGTATTTTTAATTTGTTTATTCCCGCTTAGATCAGGTCTCCCAAACGGACTCTTAAATAAGCTCATTTCTCCTCTCTTTTAATTCATTTGAAACACACAAAAATACAATCTCACAACTACTAAAAGTCAATATCCATTCCAAAAAACAACATTCAAATTCTCCCTTTGTATTATTCTGCTTAATATTTTCTCATCAAATGGTTAATCCATTTATTTGTGGATCATTTCATCATCAAGTTGAAGATGATATGGAAATATTAAGTCCATGTTCAACTCCAAAAAGATCAAAAAAAAACTTGTCAAGAACAAGGTCCAGTAACAAAAATAATCCTTATTCAGATAGAGGACTTGACAAATTCTCTGCACTTTTAGCTGATCTTGAAGACAAGAAACAGAGAATTTATTCCCAAATTGGCCCTGATGATATCTCTTTCGTACGTTTCGTTTTTTCTAATTCTAACGATGTCAAGCCCATTGTCGTCAAGCTGAAGGACAAAAAGCCGTTAGCAAATGATCTCGAGAAGAAACAAACCGTTGAAAAAACAGAATCTCCAAAAAAGAATTGGATTCGTGAAGTAGACAAAGATCATCAAGAAAGGAAAGTCGAGTCTAAGGGCGTTACCTGGAATCACTTAAAGTGGGAAAATTTGAAGAGGCCTATGCTTTATTTACCGGTGACTATAATATTGATATTGATATTTTTGGCTATTTATGGAAGGTCATTTGCAATAATGTGTACTTCAATTGGATGGTACTTAATTCCTTCAATTGGAAGTTCAAGATCAAGCAGAAGTACAAGTAAACCAAAGAGGAAGAAGGAATATACAAGAAGATTTAGTGAGAAAATTGTTGTTAGTGAAGGACCAATTTCTCCAAGAAGTGTTATGAATGGACCAATTGATAATAAATTACCACCAAGTGGTATTCATGGCCATAGGAAAAGTTGGTCATAATGATTAAAAAAAACTTGATCCTGTGAATTCTCTCTTCTTTAAAATTCTGAATTTTGTGTTATTTTCTTTTCTTTTCTTCGAGTTTATGCTTTGTAAATTTTGAAAAGAACCATCAGTTTTTTTTTATATCTAAAAATCCACATAGAACGAATAATGTTAGCATCAGATAAACGGGATACTAGGTCCCACATCTTATCATCAATAACAGCATTATATTCGTCAATTATTGCGGCTTTCCAATTAGTGTCGGACAAGGCATCCTTTGGATTTCGAGGGACAGGAAAAAGGACAACTAAAATGGATAAGTTAAACAACCGTTTAGGTTTATGAATTCCGTGTGTGGCACGAGTTTCCATGGTCCAAGAGCGTGTCTCGAGACACGGGATGGGAGGGATGTGTGCCGCGGGACTGCCGGGAAGAGGAGGAAGGGCAGGGGTGGCAGGATCGGCTGACCAATGCTTGGTTTGCAGAGAGGTGGCTGCGGAATCACCATGAGGCGGGTTGTTTAGAGCCACCGTCGGCAAAACCAGATGGGCAGTGTGTCCCGGACTATCCGATGTGGGGGCGGGTGCCAGGGTCTGGGACGACGGACTATGTAAATGATGAATTAGAAGAGGGTTCAGGCCATCATATAGGAAGTCGTAGGAATGTCGAGGTGGCGAGTTTAGGGAGGCAAAGGGGAATTGAGACTCATCAAATAGGACATGACGTGAAATAATAATTTTACGGCTTGACAAGTCATAGCACGAGTAACCATGATGATTGATAGGGTAACCTAGAAACACACACGGGAAAGACCGGTGTTGGAGTTTTGTGAGTGGTCGGATGGAGAGGATAACAGAGACATCCAAAGATACGCAAGTATTGGTAGGAGGGGTTTCTACGAAACAGAACTTGAGTGGGCGACCGTTGAGCTAGAAACTTGTTTGGGATTATGTTTAGGAGATATGTGGCCATGGAGAGTGCGTAATGCCAAAATTTATGGGGAATTGAGGCGTGGGCAATTAGGGCACGAATTAGGTTGTTTATGGTTCATATTTTCCGTTCAGCCTTACCATTTTGGGATGAGGTATGAGGGCAGAAAAAATGAAATGTAAGACTGTTATTGGAGCAAAACTGTTTGAATTGATTATTATTGGATTCCCTGCCATTGTCACATTGAAAACATTTAATGCTCTTTCAAATTATGTTTTTATGAGAGCACTAAATGAGGAAAAAATGGGATAGACCTGAGATTTATTGCCAATTGAAAAAGTCCATAGAAAGTTGGAATAATCGTCCAAAAAAAAACACATAATATTGATGGTCAGCCGTACTTAAAATAGGGGACGTCCACAAATCACTATGTATGATATCGAAAGGTAGTAAAGTACAATTTGTGGATGAAGAAAATGATAATTTAACATGGTTTTAAAAAACGCAGGATTCACATATAGGAGTCCTAGAAATACGATTGCAATTAATAAAATTATTTTTCCTAAGGGAACGTAAAACAGAATCACCCGGATGTCCTAATCTAGAGTGTCATAAGGAAGACGAAGGAGCAACAAAGGTTGATAGAACTGAGGCTGAATTGTTGACGACGTTTGAAATAGGGTAGAGATCTCTAGTGTTGTCACATCTCATTATTCGTCTCCCTATAGTAAAATCCTTCACAGAAAAACCAAAAGGATCAAAGTCAAGGGAAATATTATTATCAGTTGTGAAACGTCGCACATAGATTAGATTCTTAATGAGTTTAGGGGCATATATGACATTTTGTAAGATTAGCGGTGGATGTGGTGGGGATAAGGATGAATGACCAAAACTGCAAATGGGAATGCTTTGTCCACTACAAATAATAATATTGCGATTTAAATTACTCAAATTGGAATAAGATGAGAGAGTACCTTCTGATGCCATCATGTGAGATGTGGTGCCTTTGTCCATATACCAATTTTCGTCTAGAGCATTGAGTGACATTGTGTTCATAGCTGCCTCAATGTCAGTCGGTGCATAAGTTGAGGGCGGGGGGCCTGTGTTGTGTAGGCCTGTTGGGGACGTGGACCAGTACACCAGGATGGGCCTGCCAGTTCTGAGGTGGAATCCACGAGAATGTCGGATATGGGCTAGGAGGAGAAACCCATGATGGTGGGGCCCACGCGACCCACGGTGGGTAGGCAACCCATGATGGAGGATGCTGCCACTGCCGCGGTCGCTATTGATTGTTTCCTGCCGGTGGGGACTGCCCCTTCCCGCCGCCGTTGTTGCCGGAATTCCATCCGCCGCGGCCCTTGCGGAACTGCATGCTCCGACGGTTGTAGCGGGTGGATGTGGGTTGTTGCAGGTCCTCAGGCCAGCGGTTCTGGTTGCCAGAGTTGGAGGCCCTGTTGTCGGCGGAGGGCCCGACAGGGTTAGTGAGAGCGCCGTCATTAATGCTGGCCTGAGTGGTGTTGCACATAATTTTTTGAGTTTCCTCAAGAATAAGTTTCGAACGGGCCTCATAAAACGGAGGTAACGGCGTGCATTGATGAAGGATTGTGGCAACGCCGTCATTGGATTTGTTTGAGCCTGCAATAAGTTTTATGATCAATCGTTGATTAGTGACAGGTGTACCGACGTTGGAGAGTTGGTCGGCAAGCATCTTGAGTTCTTGACAATATGCAGACACGTTTGGGAAATCATCCTGATGAACGTCCTTGAACTGATTTTCAAGGTATAAAGCTCGTTGAGTTTTTTTGTCAGGGAAAATACTTTCCAAACGTTCCCACGTTTGGCGGGCAGTGGCATCGGTCTCAATGATGGTGTGCAATAGATCATTAGAGATTGTGCAGTTTATCCACTGGAGGACGACTGCGTTCAAACGAGACTAGAGTGCATCATCAGAAGTCGAAGCCGATGGTAGGTCTGTGGACTTCAGTGTAGGAGGGATAATGTGGTCAATAACCTCTTAAATACGACAATGGATCTTAAAAAGCTCCACCCACGAGGAGTATTGGCCCTTTTCCATCTCAAGGGTGATAGGGATGGAGTTTTTGATGTTGTTTACTGCAAGTGCATGATGGAATTTGGTTTTGTCAGCCATGGAAGATGAAATTTAGGAGGAGAAGGGAGAGAGAATGGCTGGAAAAAAATACTAGGGTTCCGTGGGGTGGCGGCCAAGAGCTATGGTCGGCGGCGGTGGAGGTATTTTTAGGCTACTGATACCATAAATGAATATGTTCCCTTAATTGTATTCATCAATAATGTACAATATATATAGTAGTACAAGAATATTTAAAATAGGTAACTAATCAACCTAATTAAAATAGGAAATATAATTCTAACTAAAATAGGAGACCTAATTACAATAGGAATACAATTCTATCTAACATAAGAGATATACAATTAATTAAAGAATATTAGGAAAATATTCTATTATGTACATGTTGTCTAATGTTTGAGTAAGACTAGAAATTTAGTCACTCTTTTGACATGTCGTTGTAAGTTAGAAGTTTAGAACTATGTTTGTTAACAAGTTATGCTGGTTCATAAGAATTGAATTGTACTGCTTTTTTTCGGAGTTCAATGAAATCATAGTTTTTCTTTCTTTTCTTACTTAAGCTGATTCTTCATCTCTCACATTGACAAATTAAATAGTTAGATGTCTTAACAACTAATTTCTCTCTTGAAAATGTACATTCAGCTCATTTTAGGCTTTTTAAGTTCTCTCTCCATGAATATCGCTTCTAAAGTTGTTTCTAATTGGTTTTGGTAACAATAATGTTTGAGTTAGTCTACGTGCACCTCAATTATTTTATTGAATTTATCTCTATTAGAATTTGAATTTTGATATCTCATAAATTTTGTCCACTTTACTAATTGCTAGACGACATCCTTGCGTGCGTTTAAACATGTTTCAGTATTAGAATCCAAAACAAAACAGCGCGGACCTACATTGAGATCACTGAGTGCTCAAGCACCCATTATTCGACTACTATATTTTCATATTCGATTTAATTTTTCCTTTTTTTTCTCCATATAAATAGTGGGAAAGAAATGTTCTTATATTGAAGCATATGAGAACTTGGCGAGGCTCCTAAGAGTAAATAATTAAATTTCAACAATAGCTGAAACTGAGATATATAAAACTTACCCTTCTAGAAATTGGTTGTTATGTTCATTATTAAGGTTAATAAAAAAGGAAAACAGATTCCTCTTCCATCAGAGTACATTGGAACATTCTGATTTCCACATTTCTGGTTCAAATGATAGAGTAGTACATTATCGTAATTCACAATCTAAGATAAACTTGATAACGAGCCAGACAGAGATGAAAGAGATCAAACACGAAATAAGAAGCAAGTTTACCTTATTAAATTTTTGATAGAGCCAGTCTCGCATTTCTCCGCAACAAGTTCTTATACTAAAAAGGATTGATAGTTTATTTCCCGCAATTTTTAGTACATACAGAAGTTGACGAATTATTGATTCTGGGTGGTTTCATTAAATTTTCTATAAATTCCATTCGAAAAGTCCGACAATCATAGGCCGGTTTAGTTTATCTAGTTTTGATAAATAAAAAACATCCACTCTTATTTTACTCGATCAAAGATAAAAGCCGTCTTTTCAAAATCCGCATATGAAGTTAATTAATTACGCAAAACATTATTATAAATTCTTTAAACAATGTAGTTTTCATTTTAGTTCAGCAAAGCAGCCATGTTTCTTTGAATTACTTCATTGAAGTTATGCGAAATGTTGAATAAAGAATAACTCGAGTGTTCATTAGAGGATTATAATATACTGAAAAAACGCAATTTTGACAAATCAGACCGTCCTTTAGTAGTAGCAAGTAATTAATAAATTTCGTAAAATTGATATCATTTACCTGCTTCCTTCTTGACTTTGTTTTATTCAAAGAATCAAAGATAATAACCAAATAACGTTGTTCTTGTTTCTTTGTGTTTTTTTTTCTCCTTATTGGGTATATATAATTCACTAAAATAAAGGGCAGTTGGGTCAATACGTTTATCTGTTTTGGGTCAATAATCTGCCTATATCATAATTACCTTATAAAAGAAAAACTGACCATATCATAATTTCTTTTGAAACCTTGCACGGGTTTTTATTTAATCATTTAGCATAGGATTCGTATGGGTTTAACTAATCCGAAGTTAATGCATGAAGTCTATTAAAGGGGAAAACGCCACAACCAGGAAATTTTCTGTTTACCAGACTCTAATTCAAAACTCTTGATTAAAGTTGAAGAGATCTCATCTTACCTTACTTCGCGATTCCTTATTCAAGCCTAAAGAGAAGTATAATCCAGGCAAATTAAGATATAAGTGCCAAAAAAAAAACATTACATAACCTCTTCACGTTAGAATATAGTTATTATTGTACCATATGCATAAAAATCACATCCAAATATCACTTTCCAGTTTCTAGTTAACACCAAACCATGGATAAATGCAAATTGTTTTATGCAACGTAATACTAAATCGAAGACCTTTGACAATATATCAGAGCAACCTTTCTAAATGACATATTTTTAAAAGAACATAATATTTTGATGAAATATCTTATCATTTGATATAAGTGTTGGAAATTTGCCTTTGGCGGGAGTTGCGACCGACCAACTTTAACGGCTTAAACACTAGTGTAACGTATGTTGGAGAATCCGGTTCTTCACACATGCATGATCTACTAAGTACGTAGATAACCGTAGGGCCAAGAATCGTCAAATTTCATTGAGAAATGAAAGAGATATTGGTTCACGAAGTAAGGTGTTTGAAGCATGGAAAGTGTGGTATTGTGTGTAATTCTCCCTCATCGGTAGAGGAAGAAAGAATTGTTGTGTATATAAGATTCGAAATTGGTTTGGGGTTTGGGACCCCAAGGGGTATCCCATGTGTTTAAAGGAGGGAGGACCTAGATGTGCTTCGGTTCGAGGAAAGACCACACGCGCGCCGCCGCCGCCCGCCCGTCCGGTCGTTCACGGGTCACGGGTCACGGGTCACGGGCCACGGGCCACGGGCCACGGGCCACGGGCCTTCTGATATTATCTTTTTGGGCCAGAAAACTTTGCCAGAACTCAGTCTAACGGTGTTAGCCAAGCGCAAAGCCGTACTCCCAAATTATGTGGGGCAAGGCGATCCTTACCGCTAATGCGATTCTCAACAGAACTCCGCATAAGGATAAGGATAACCCTCCGTGTGAGACATGGAAAGGATCTCACATACAAATGTTGTGATGTGGGGTGGTTTCATACCTAAGACTGTAGATTGCATATCCACTGGATCTGCAAATAACGATAGTGTTGATCGCCTCTTGGCGTCAAAGAACTTTCGAATTCTTTGGAGATAACTTTCCTTGGAAAAGGAAAAAGGAGTAATTGCTCAAGGTTAACCGAGAACCCGCGAGGGCTCGACCGTCCGGAACTAGACGTTCCGTATCTTCATGACTCGAAAGTTGTTGTCTATCCGGAACTTAATATTCCGATCCGCAGAACTCGGGATTCTAGATGTTGAACCAAGACGGAGCAAAGAGGGGACAAAGACTTGTTCCAGTCTTCTAGCTTGTATGGTTGAGAACGAACCATGGACAATTGACAAAGAATTGTCATCTCCAAAAGCACCGCTTTGGAAAGAAGCTAAAGAGAGAAATAGATTCCATCATATGGAACCATACGTGTGTAATGGTTGATCTTCCTCCGGAAAAGAATCTTTGGGTTGTAAAAAGTGCTCCCTGTGAGTAGTTTCACATCCAGGGCCATTGTAGTCTTACGGGGCATGGGTGTTGAAATGACCTTCCCTACCGGAGAGTTGGAAGAAGAGGATCGAATTGGTTTCTTTGAATCTGTTGGGCTTCCTTCGAACTTTCATTTTGGTCCCCGAAATGTTAACATTTTGGTCCCGAAAGTCTCGGATAAAACGAAACAATGAATCGATCACGAAACATTGACTCGAAGTTAGAAAGCCAACGGTTGGAAAACCAACGGTCTCGAGAGTGAAAATCATATTGAAACAAAGTCTCGATATGAAAGATATGTGTATCACAGATGACTTCTTAGGAATTGGATTTCTAAGACATCTAACGGATCGGTCAATAGTTGACGGTCTCGTTGAAGCCACCAATGGATATGAATCATAGAACCGATTGGAATCATGGTGCACCCATAGACAAGGAGCGATATGCACAAAGTCACGTGTAGTTCAATGTATTGTACACACTACAACCGACCCGGTATCGTCCTACAAACATATTAGTTGAACTAAGGTTCACCGATGATCTTAATACATGATCAATAGAAGGCGTTAAGTCGGATATGACGATATCCGAATTATTCGCTTATCTACGGATTATTGTATTACGGATGTCCAGCGGTTCGGGAGAACACGGTGATGCAAGCGGACATCGATCCGAAGAACACCAAAGCCACAAGTAAATGTGTATGGTGGTTCTTGGAAAATCCTCTAAGCAAACTTGCATCGGCCGATTCATGATGGAATCGGAGTTTATCGCTTTATACAAAGCATGAAAGAAGTTGAGTAACTTCACGGATCCTTAGAGGACGTCCCTTATTGGGAGAAACCCGTGCCTTCAGCAGTTATACACTGTGGCTAGCCGGTCGGCTTTAGGAAGGACACGGATGACGGCGTCTGGACATATCTGTCGGAGACATAAGACCGTATGGCAGTTGATCATCACGGGTGTCACTTCCTTATTTACAAACTAAGGGACTACCCAGAGATCAAGTGTTCTGCCTGTCTAGGGGAATGGGCTTAAAACCCAAAATATACGGACCAATACGGTGGAAACCCAACCTTACGAACCGGAGATCCCGTAATTTGGTTCAATGGGAAAACTAAGTTGTAAAGGTTCGGTTGATCGCTTCAGTGGAAGCATGAGCACTTCGGATAGTGATTTATGAAAAGAAACACCAAATCCAAAGCCGTTCCCGCGATAGACGTTAAGTGCTATCTGCAGTATGGGTAAAGGTTAAGTTTTCAAAACCTGTAATGATCTTCAACAGTTGAGGTTAGGTCTTTGGGAAACTTTTAATGGTTCCTAACACTTGTGAAGTGGGGTATAGCAGGATACCTTGTAGGAGACCACCTATTTAAGTGCGAGGACGGGCCGCCTCAAATTGAACGCACTTAAGAATCCAAGACGTTGTCCATGGCCAAAACAGACAAAACATTACGAAGAAGAGAGTAAGGGAATTTGTTGTGTTGGTACCGTTGTCTTGGCTTACACTAAACACTGACGGTTCAAGACATCACGTTCACCGCGTTAAGTAAGTCCGATGGTATTCAACTATGGAAGGTTCAAAGCCGAGGCTACCTCTCCTTATGCAACATCGGTCCGCTGAATTATTGCTGGAAATGAAAAGACACCATGTGAGTGCGCCAAAATCTCTTTCAAGAGGGGATTGTTGGAAATTTGCCTTTGGCGGGAGTTGCGACCGACCAACTTTAACGGCTTAAACACTAGTGTAACGTATGTTGGAGAATCCGGTTCTTCACACATGCATGATCTACTAAGTACGTAGATAACCGTAGGGCCAAGAATCGTCAAATTTTATTGAGAAATGAAAGAGATATTGGTTCACGAAGTAAGGTGTTTGAAGCATGGAAAGTGTGGTATTGTGTGTAATTCTCCCTCATCGGTAGAGGAAGAAAGAATTGTTGTGTATATAAGATTCGAAATTGGTTTGGGGTTTGGGACCCCAAGGGATATCCCATGTGTTTAAAGGAGGGAGGACCTAGATGTGCTTCGGTTCGAGGAAAGACCACACGCGCGCCGCCGCCGCCCGCCCGTCCCGTCCGGTCCGGTTCCGGTTCCGAGTTCCGGGTTCTCGGGTTCACGGGTCACGGGTCACGGGTCACGGGTCACGGGTCACGGGTCACGGTCACGGGTCACGGGTCACGGGTCACGGGTCACGGGTCGTGGGCCTTCGATATTATCTTTTTGGGCCGAGAAAACTTTGCCGAAGTGCGGTTTGATCCCAGAAGTTTCAGATGTACAGTTTGGATCAGAATTCTTTCAGATGTACAGTTTGGTCCCAGAAGTTTCAAGATGTGCAGTTTGGTCCCTGAAGTTTCAAGATGTACAGTTTGGTCCCTGAAGTTTTCAGAAAGTTGGAATTTCGACGGTCAAATCAGAAACGTCCAAGCTCTCAATTCAGCCATTTATTTTGGCTGAATTACTCCTCCTATAATGGCCAAATCCGTTGGTCTTTCACCATTTATGTTGGTGACTTTACTACCTCCATAATGGCCATTATTTGGCTATTATGGAGGCAGTTTTCAGCCCCCTCCATCACCTATATAAACACCCCCTTACACCATTGTTGAGCACAAAGACATATGCACGAAAATACATAAACAGATGCAGCAAAACAGTGCACGAAAATACACAACCAAAATAGTTTTCTTCCTACAACTTCCAAGCATCATTTCGTTACTCAATATTCTTCACGGTAGCTCTTGAGTTTCCTTTGCTCAAGGGTTCCATTGTTGTTTTATCTTGGGAGACAAATTGTCCAGGACGTATAAAGGATATATACGGGGCAATATTGTCTTAAGGACAGAGTGCTACACTCGACTCAGCAAAACATCTTACATTTTTCCGTCTTCTACAAAACTGGAATTTCCAGTTTTTACTTGTGTAACTATTGTAATTTTCAGATTCCATGTTGAATTATTGAATCTTTGTTTATCCTTTCGAATACTTGTAATAGTTAAATACTTTCCGTACTGCTTTATAAAGTACCATAGAGCAAAATCTCCCAACAACTTAAGACAATATTTGTATAGTATTACTATTAGTGTTCGAAAGATGTCGGTCAAAAATTGTGTGACCAAATCTGGATATGGCAATGGTTTTCTGGTAGAAGAGAGTGACGATGATGAACGTGTTCATGGTGTCACCGTTACCAAGACTGGTGGGAAGAAGCGCTCTCGAGAGCCTGAGGATGTCAACTGGGACAAGAGGAGAAGAGTGAAGATGTTATTCTATCTTGTAGCAGAAGGCCTATATCTGTCCCAGACAAAGGATCCGAATAATGGTGAGAAGGAAATGGACACTCAGTCTGATGAAGTGACTGAAGTGAGCCAGAATCCGAAATTGGGATAAGTAGTTTTTCTTACTTGTCAAGAATAAAGATTAAATGATGTCTGATTAAAAATGGATTAAAGTAAGGAGGAATATGAAAATAATTTATATTCCTTACGCTTTAAAATCAGAAGTTTAATCTTATCTTCTTTCCCGTTTAAAGATTGGATTGTAAATGACTTAAAAAGATCCGTTCTTTTAAGTGTAATTGTTAAAGTGTGTAAAGTATGTTCGCACATACGATGGAGAAAGATCCACTAACTGTGCGAAAACTGTTACCACTCTTAAGTAAGCGCCAAGAATTATCTGGGCACCAATCATAATGAGAAGAAGTCTAAAAATTGATGACGTTGAGCCCTGTCATATTATTTGCGAGAAGATCCTTCATAGGATGATATTGGACACTCGGTCATACAAAGCCTCCGGGCGATCGAAGTGGGCCAAAATTCCTTTGATATGATGATATTGGACACTCGGTCATATAAAGCCTCCGGCGGCGGGAGTGGTGCGAATTCATTTCATAGGAAAAGTAATGGACACCTAGTAAGGTGGGCCAGAGTTTCCAGTCTTAATGATCCGAAGGCCTAAAGAAAGGCCAGTAAAGAAATTGGACACTCAGTCTGCCAAAGCAACTAGAGTGGGCCAGAGTATCGAGATCACATATGATCCGGTTGCGCCCTAACCACGGGCAAGAGGTTGTTCATGTGAAGCAACGCCACCTCTAAAGTAGAAGGGGTTGGAGAGATTGTCCTCAATAGGACTTCAGGGAATGAGATCACTCTAAAAGAGGTGATACATGTTCCTAACTTGGTTAAAGGACGTTGTTGGTCAAATCTGATTTGAGACTAGTCCAACAGGTCTGTAATAACTAAGAATGGTACAGTATGTCTGTAGCCAAATGAATGATATATTTGTAATCTGTGCATCTATGACATCATAGATTAAGACACGTTAAATAGCAAGTCATTCAAAAGCTAACGATGTTGAGATTGTTGCCTCTTGTCGACATAAACCCTCAAAATGAATGTGAGGTAGACGAAGAGGCAAAATCACCTTTCCA
Source organism: Anisodus tanguticus (assembly GCA_034509755.1). Classification (NCBI taxonomy): domain Eukaryota; kingdom Viridiplantae; phylum Streptophyta; class Magnoliopsida; order Solanales; family Solanaceae; genus Anisodus; species Anisodus tanguticus. The sequence goes on along the minus strand of CM067553.1, from coordinate 6,745,586 downwards.
AATTCCGTCAAGGGAATAGCGAAAGAAGCACCGCTCCTCTAGAACTTAGTCACACCTACTTGGGTGATTTGAAGTTTATACAAAATAGAGGGGGGAGACAAGTACGTTGTGATCGTCATTTGATGATAGTACAACGTATGGAATCCTTTGTTTGTTGAAAAGCAAAGATGAAGTTGTTGAAGCGGATAAGCGCTCCAAAGTCGAAGTTGAAAATCAACAATGCCTATGGATTGCAAAATTCGTAGCAATAGAGGGGAGAATTTGAAGCATCGTTTATTAAACGACCGCTCACTACTCACCTCGCCCAATCTAACGGTGTTAGCCAAGCGCAAAGCCGTACTCCCAAATTATGTGGGGCAAGGCGATCCTTACCGCTAATGCGATTCTCAACGAACTCCGCATAAGGATAAGGATAACCCTCCGTGTGAGACATGGAAAGGATCTCACATACAAATGTTGTGATGTGGGGTGGTTTCATACCTAAGATCGTAGATTGCATATCCACCGGATCGCAAATAACGAGAGTGTTGATCGCCTCTTGGCGTCAAAGAATGCGTCGAATTCTTTGGAGATAACTTTCCTTGGAAAAGGAAAAAGGAGTAATTGCTCAAGGTTAACCGAACCCGCGAGGGCTCGACCGTCCGAACTAGACGTTCCGTATCTTCATGACTCGAAAGTTGCCGTCTATCCGGAACTTAATATTCCGGATCTGCAGAACTCGGGGATTCTAGATGTTGAACCAAGACGGAGCAAAGAGGGGACAAAGACTTGTTCCGATCCTTCTAGCTTGTATGGTTGAGAACGAACCATGGACAATTGACAAAGAATTGTCATCTCCAAAAGCACTGCTTTGGAAAGAAGCTAAAGAGAGAAATAGATTCCATCATATGGAACCATACGTGTGTAATGGTTGATCTTCCTCCGGGAAAAGAATCTTTGGGTTGTAAAAAGTGCTCCCCTGTGAGTAGTTTCACATCCAGGGCCATTGTAGTCTTACGGGGCATGGGTGTTGAAATGACCTTCCCTACCGGAGAGTTGGAAGAAGAGGATCGAATTGGTTTTTGCCGAACTGTTGGGCTTCCTTCGAACTTTCATTTTGGTCCCCGAAATGTTAACATTTTGGTCCTGAAAGTCTCGGATAAAAAGAAACAATGAATCCGATCACGAAACATTGACTCGAAGTTAGAAAGCCAACGGTTGGAAAACCAACGGTACGAGAGTGAAAATCATATTGAAACAAAGTCTCGATATGAAAGATATGTGTATCACGAGATGACTTCTTAGGAATTGGATTTCTAAGACATCTAACGGACCGGTCAATAGTTGATGATCTCGTTAAAGCCACCAATGGATATGAATCATAGAACCGATTGGAATCATGGTGCACCCATAGACAAGGAGCGATATGCACGGAGTCACGTGTAGTTCAATGTATTGTACACACTACAACCGACCCGGTATCGTCCTACAAACATATTAGTTGAACTAAGGTTCATCGATGATCTTAATACATGATCTCAATAGAAGGCGTTAAGTCGGATATGACGATATCTCGAATTATTCGCTTATCTACGGATTATTGTATTCTCGGATGTCCAGCGGTTCGGGAGAACACGGTGATGCAACCGGACATCGATCCGAAGAACACCAAAGCCACAAGTAAATGTGTATGGTGGTTCTTGGAAAATCCTCTAAGCAAACTTGCATCGGCCGATTCATGATGGAATCGGAGTTTATCGCTTTATACAAAGCATGAAAGAAGTTGAGTAACTTCACGGATCCTTAGAGGACGTCCCTTATTGGGAGAAACCCGTGCCTTCAAAGCAGTTATACATCGTGGCTAGCCGGTCGGCTTTAGGAAGGACACGGATGACGGCGTCTGGACATATCGTCGGAGACATAAGACCGTATGGCGTTGATCATCACGGGTGTCACTTCCTTATTTACAAACTAAGGGACTACCCGAGAGATCAAGTGTTTCGCTGTCTAGGGGAATGGGCTTAAAACCCAAAATATACGGACCAATACGGTGGAAACCCAACCTTACGAACCGGAGATCCCGTAATTTGGTTCAATGGGAAAACTAAGTTGTAAAGGTTCGGTTGATCGCTTCGGTGGAAGCATGAGCACTTCGGATAGTGATTTATGAAAAGAAACACCAAATCCAAAGCCGTTCCCGCGATAGACGTTAAGTGCTATCTGCAGTATGGGTAAAGGTTAAGTTTTCAAAACCTGTAATGATCTTCAACAGTTGAGGTTAGGTCTTTGGGAAACTTTTAATGGTTCCTAACACTTGTGAAGTGGGGTATAGCAGGATACCTTGTAGGAGACCACCTATTTAAGTGCGAGGACGGCCGCCTCAAATTGAACGCACTTAAGAATCCAAGACGTTGTCCATGGCCAAAACGGACAAAACATTACGAAGAAGAGAGTAAGGGAATTTGTTATGTTGGTACCGTTGTCTTGGCTTACACTAAACACCGACGGTTCAAGACATCACGTTCACCGCGCAAGTAAGTAAGTCCGATGGTATTCAACTATGGAAGGTTCAAAGCCGAGGCTACCTCTCCTTATGCAACATCGGTCCGCCGAATTATTCTTTGGAAATGAAAAGACACCATGTGAGTGCGCCAAAATCTCTTTCAAGAGGGGATTGTTGGAAATTTGCCTTTGGCGGGAGTTGCGACCGACCAACTTTAACGGCTTAAACACTAGTGTAACGTATGTTGGAGAATCCGGTTCTTCACACACGCATGATCTACTAAGTACGTAGATAACCGTAGGGCCAAGAATCGTCAAATTTCATTGAGAAATGAAAGAGATATTGGTTCACGAAGTAAGGTGTTTGAAGCATGGAAAGTGTGGTATTGTGTGTAATTCTCCCTCATCGGTAGAGGAAGAAAGAATTGTTGTGTATATAAGATTCGAAATTGGTTTGGGGTTTGGGACCCCAAGGGGTATCCCATGTGTTTAAAGGAGGGAGGACCTAGATGTGCTTCGGTTCGAGGAAAGACCACACGCGCGCCGCCGCCGCCCGCCCGTCCCGTCCGGTTCCGAGTTCCGGTTCTCGGGTTCACGGGTCACGGGTCGTGGGTCGTGGGTCGTGGGTCGTCCGATATTATCTTTTTGGGCCGAAAACTTTGCCGAAGTGCGGTTTGATCCCGAAGTTTCGGATGTACAGTTTGGATCGAATTCTTTCGGATGTACGTTTGGTCCCGAAGTTTCAAGATGTGCGTTTGGTCCCCGAAGTTTCAAGATGTACAGTTTGGTCCCCGAAGTTTTCGTAAAGTTGGAATTTCGACGGTCAAATCGAAACGTCCAAGCTCTCAATTCACCCATTTATTTTGGTGAATTACTCCTCCTATAATGGCCAAATCCGTTGGTCTTTCACCATTTATGTTGGTGACTTTACTACCTCCATAATGGCCATTATTTGGCTATTATGGAGGCGCTTTTCAGCCCCCTCCATCACCTATATAAACACCCCCTTACACCATTGTTGAGCACAAAGACATATGCACGAAAATACATAAACAGATGCAAAGCAAAACAAAGTGCACGAAAATACACAACCAAAATAGTTTTCTTCCTACAACTTCCAAGCATCATTTCGTTACTCAATATTCTTCACGGTAGCTCTTGAGTTTCCTTTGCTCAAGGGTTCCATTGCTGTTTTATCTTGGGAGACAAATTGTCCAGGACGTATAAAGGATACATACGGGGCAATATTGTCTTAAGGACATGAGTGCTACACTCGACTCAAAAAACATCTTACATTTTTTCCGTTTTCTACAAAACTCTGGAATTTCCAGTTTTTACTTGTGTAACTATTGTAATTTTCAGATTCCATGTTGAATTATTGAATCTTTGTTTATCCTTTCGAATACTTGTAATAGTTAAATACTTTCCGTACTGCTTTATAAAGTACCATAGAGCAAAATCTCCCAACAACTTAAGACAATATTTGTATAGTATTACTATTAGTGTTCGAAAGATGTCGGTCAAAAATTGTGTGACCAAATCTGGATATGGCAATGGTTTTCTCGGTAGAAGAGAGTGACGATGATGAACGTGTTCATGGTGTCACCGTTACCAAGATCGGTGGGAAGAAGCGCTCTCGAGAGCTCGAGGATGTCAACCGGGACAAGATGAGAAGAGTGAAGATGTTATTCTATCTTGTAGCAGAAGGCCTATATCTGTCCCGGACAAAGGATCCGAATAATGGTGAGAAGGAAATGGACACTCGGTCGATGAAGTGACCGAAGTGAGCCGTAATCCGAAATTGGGATAAGTAGTTTTTCTTACTTGTCAAGAATAAAGATTAAATGGTGTCCGATTAAAAATGGATTAAAGTAAGGAGGAATATGAAAATAATTTATATTCCTTACGCTTTAAAATCAGAAGTTTAATCTTATCTTCTTTCCCGTTTAAAGATTGGATTGTAAATGACTTAAAAAGATCCGTTCTTTTAAGTGTAATTGTTAAAGTGTGTAAAGTATGTTCGCACATACGATGGAGAAAGATCCACTAATCGTGCGAAACCGTTACCACTCTTAAGTAAGCGCCAAGAATTATCTCGGGCACCAATCATAACGAGAAGAAGTCTAAAAATTGATGACGTTGAGCCCGTCATATTATTTGGCGAGAAGATCCTTCATAGGATGATATTGGACACTCAGTCATACAAAGCCTCCGGGCGACTGAAGTGGGCCAAAATTCCTTTGATATGATGATATTGGACACTCAGTCATATAAAGCCTCCGGGCGACTGGAGTGGTGCCAGAATTCATTTCATAGGAAAAGTAATGGACACCTAGTAAGGTGGGCCGAGTTTCCCGAGTCTTAATGATCCGAAGGCCTAAAGAAAGGCCAGTAAAGAAATTGGACACTCAGTCTGCCAAAGCAACTAGAGTGGGCCAGAGTATCGAGATCACATATGATCCGGTTGCGCCCTAACCACGGGCAAGAGGTTGTTCATGTGAAGCAACGCCACCTCTAAAGTAGAAGGGGTTGGAGAGATTGTCCTCAATAGGACTTCAGGGAATGAGATCACTCTAAAAGAGGTGATACATGTTCCTAACTTGGTTAAAGGACGTTGTTGGTCAAATCTGATTTGAGACTAGTCCAACAGGTCTGTAATAACTAAGAATGGTACAGTATGTCTGTAGCCAAATGAATGATATATTTGTAATCTGTGCATCTATGACATCATAGATTAAGACACGTTAAATAGCAAGTCATTCAAAAGCTAACGATGTTGAGATTGTTGCCTACTATCGACATAAACCCTCAAAATGAATGTGAGGTAGACGAAGAGGCAAAATCACCTTTCCAAATTCCGTCAAGGGAATAGCGAAAGAAGCACCGCTCCTCTAGAACTTAGTCACACCTACTTGGGTGATTTGAAGTTTATACAAAATAGAGGGGGGAGACAAGTACGTTGTGATCGTCATTTGATGATAGTACAACGTATGGAATCCTTTGTTTGTTGAAAAGCAAAGATGAAGTTGTTGAAGCGGATAAGCGCTCCAAAGCTGAAGTTGAAAATCAACAATGCCTATGGATTGCAAAATTCGTAGCAATAGAGGGGGAGAATTTGAAGCATCGTTTATTAAACGACTGCTCACTACTCACCTCAGTCTAACGGTGTTAGCCAAGCGCAAAGCCGTACTCCCAAATTATGTGGGGCAAGGCGATCCTTACCGCTAATGCGATTCTCAACAGAACTCCGCATAAGGATAAGGATAACCCTCCGTGTGAGACATGGAAAGGATCTCACATACAAATGTTGTGATGTGGGGTGGTTTCATACCTAAGACTGTAGATTGCATATCCACTGGATCTGCAAATAACAGTAGTGTTGATCGCCTCTTGGCGTCAAAGAATGCTGAATTCTTTGGAGATAACTTTCCTTGGAAAAGGAAAAAGGAGTAATTGCTCAAGGTTAACCGTAACCCGCGAGGCTCGATCTGTCCGGAACTAGACGTTCCGTATCTTCATGACTCGAAAGTTCGTCTATCCGGAACTTAATATTCCAGATCTGCAGAACTCAGGGATTCTAGATGTTGAACCAAGACGGAGCAAAGAGGGGACAAAGACTTGTTCCAGTCCTTCTAGCTTGTATGGTTGAGAACGAACCATGGACAATTGACAAAGAATTGTCATCTCCAAAAGCACTGCTTTGGAAAGAAGCTAAAGAGAGAAATAGATTCCATCATATGGAACCATACGTGTGTAATGGTTGATCTTCCTCCGGAAAAGAATCTTTGGGTTGTAAAAAGTGCTCCCTCGTGAGTAGTTTCACATCCAGGGCCATTGTAGTCTTACGGGGCATGGGTGTTGAAATGACCTTCCCTACCGGAGAGTTGGAAGAAGAGGATCGAATTGGTTTGTCGAACTGTTGGGCTTCCTTCGAACTTTCATTTTGGTCCCCGAAATGTTAACATTTTGGTCTGAAAGTCTCGAGATAAAACGAAACAATGAATCGATCACGAAACATTGACTCGAAGTTAGAAAGCAACAGTTGGAAAACCAACGGTCGAGAGTGAAAATCATATTGAAACAAAGTCTCGATATGAAAGATATGTGTATCACGAGATGACTTCTTAGGAATTGGATTTCTAAGACATCTAACGGATCGGTCAATAGTTGACGGTCTCGTTAAAGCCACCAATGGATATGAATCATAGAACCGATTGGAATCATGGTGCACCCATAGACAAGGAGCGATATGCACAAAGTCACGTGTAGTTCAATGTATTGTACACACTACAACCGACTCCGGTATCGTCCTACAAACATATTAGTTGAACTAAGGTTCACCGATGATCTTAATACATGATCAATAGAAGGCGTTAAGTCGGATATGACGATATCCGAATTATTCGCTTATCTACGGATTATTGTATTACGGATGTCCAGCGGTTCGGGAGAACACGGTGATGCAACCGGACATCGATCCGAAGAACACCAAAGCCACAAGTAAATGTGTATGGTGGTTCTTGGAAAATCCTCTAAGCAAACTTGCATCGGCCGATTCATGATGGAATCGGAGTTTATCGCTTTATACAAAGCATGAAAGAAGTTGAGTAACTTCACGGATCCTTAGAGGACGTCCCTTATTGGGAGAAACCCGTGCCTTCAGCAGTTATACATCGTGGCTAGCCGGTCGGCTTTAGGAAGGACACGGATGACGGCGTCTGGACATATCTCGTCGGAGACATAAGACCGTATGGCGGTTGATCATCACGGGTGTCACTTCCTTATTTACAAACTAAGGGACTACCCGGAGATCAAGTGTTCCGCCTGTCTAGGGAATGGGCTTAAAACCCAAAATATACGGACCAATACGGTGGAAACCCAACCTTACGAACCGGAGATCCCAAGTAATTTGGTTCAATGGGAAAACTAAGTTGTAAAGGTTCGTTGATCGCTTCGGTGGAAGCATGAGCACTTCGGATAGTGATTTATGAAAAGAAACACCAAATCCAAAGCCGTTCCCGCGATAGACGTTAAGTGCTATGCTATCGCGAGTATGGGTAAAGGTTAAGTTTTCAAAACTCGTAATGATCCTCAACAGTTGAGGTTAGGTCTTTGGGAAACTTTTAATGGTTCCTAACACTTGTGAAGTGGGGTATAGCGGGGATACCTTGTAGGAGACCACCTATTTAAGTGCGAGGACGGGCCGCCTCAAATTGAACGCACTTAAGAATCCAAGACGTTGTCCATGGCCAAAACGGACAAAACATTACGAAGAAGAGAGTAAGGGAATTTGTTGTGTTGGTACCGTTGTCTTGGCTTACACTAAACACCGACGGTTCAAGACATCACGTTCACCGCGCAAGTAAGTAAGTCCGATGGTATTCAACTATGGAAGGTTCAAAGCCGAGGCTACCTCTCCTTATGCAACATCGGTCCGCCGAATTATTCTTTGGAAATGAAAAGACACCATGTGAGTGCGCCAAAATCTCTTTCAAGAGGGGATTGTTGGAAATTTGCCTTTGGCGGGAGTTGCGACCGACCAACTTTAACGGCTTAAACACTAGTGTAACGTATGTTGGAGAATCCGGTTCTTCACACACGCATGATCTACTAAGTACGTAGATAACCGTAGGGCCAAGAATCGTCAAATTTCATTGAGAAATGAAAGAGATATTGGTTCACGAAGTAAGGTGTTTGAAGCATGGAAAGTGTGGTATTGTGTGTAATTCTCCCTCATCGGTAGAGGAAGAAAGAATTGTTGTGTATATAAGATTCGAAATTGGTTTGGGGTTTGGGACCCCAAGGGGTATCCCATGTGTTTAAAGGAGGGAGGACCTAGATGTGCTTCGGTTCGAGGAAAGACCACACGCGCGCCGCCGCCGCCCGCCCGTCCCGTCCGGTTCCGAGTTCCGGGTTCTCGGGTTCACGGGTCACGGGTCGTGGGTCGTGGGTCGTGGGTCGTCTGATATTATCTTTTTGGGCCAGAAAACTTTGCCAGAAGTGCAGTTTGATCCCAGAAGTTTCAGATGTACGAGTTTGGATCGAATTCTTTCGGATGTACAGTTTGGTCCCGAAGTTTCAAGATGTGCGGTTTGGTCCCCGAAGTTTCAAGATGTACAGTTTGGTCCCGAAGTTTTCGAAAGTTGGAATTTCGACGGTCAAATCGAAACGTCCAAGCTCTCAATTCAGCCATTTATTTTGGCTGAATTACTCCTCTATAATGGCCAAATCCGTTGGTCTTTCACCATTTATGTTGGTGACTTTACTACCTCCATAATGGCCATTATTTGGCTATTATGGAGGCGCTTTTCAGCCCCCTCCATCACCTATATAAACACCCCCTTACACCATTGTTGAGCACAAAGACATATGCACGAAAATACATAAACAGATGCAGCAAAACAGTGCACGAAAATACACAACCAAAATAGTTTTCTTCCTACAACTTCCAAGCATCATTTCGTTACTCAATATTCTTCACGGTAGCTCTTGAGTTTCCTTTGCTCAAGGGTTCCATTGCTGTTTTATCTTGGGAGACAAATTGTCCAGGACGTATAAAGGATACATACGGGGCAATATTGTCTTAAGGACAGAGTGCTACAACTCGACTCACAAAAACATCTTACATTTTTCCGTCTTCTACAAAACTGGAATTTCCAGTTTTTACTTGTGTAACTATTGTAATTTTCAGATTCCATGTTGAATTATTGAATCTTTGTTTATCCTTTCGAATACTTGTAATAGTTAAATACTTTCCGTACTGCTTTATAAAGTACCATAGAGCAAAATCTCCCAACAACTTAAGACAATATTTGTATAGTATTACTATTAGTGTTCGAAAGATGTCGGTCAAAAATTGTGTGACCAAATCTGGATATGGCAATGGTTTTCTGGTAGAAGAGAGTGACGATGATGAACGTGTTCATGGTGTCACCGTTACCAAGACTGGTGGGAAGAAGCGCTCTCGAGAGCCTGAGGATGTCAACTGGGACAAGATGAGAAGAGTGAAGATGTTATTCTATCTTGTAGCAGAAGGCCTATATCTGTCCCAGACAAAGGATCCGAATAATGGTGAGAAGGAAATGGACACTCAGTCTGATGAAGTGACTGAAGTGAGCCAGAATCCGAAATTGGGATAAGTAGTTTTTCTTACTTGTCAAGAATAAAGATTAAATGGTGTCTGATTAAAAATGGATTAAAGTAAGGAGGAATATGAAAATAATTTATATTCCTTACGCTTTAAAATCAGAAGTTTAATCTTATCTTCTTTCCCGTTTAAAGATTGGATTGTAAATGACTTAAAAAGATCCGTTCTTTTAAGTGTAATTGTTAAAGTGTGTAAAGTATGTTCGCACATACGATGGAGAAAGATCCACTAACTGTGCGAAAACTGTTACCACTCTTAAGTAAGCGCCAAGAATTATCTGGGCACCAATCATAACAGAAGAAGTCTAAAAATTGATGACGTTGAGCCTGTCATATTATTTGCGAGAAGATCCTTCATAGGATGATATTGGACACTCGGTCATACAAAGCCTCCGGCGATCGAAGTGGGCCAAAATTCCTTTGATATGATGATATTGGACACTCGGTCATATAAAGCCTCCGGCGACCGGAGTGGTGCGAATTCATTTCATAGGAAAAGTAATGGACACCTAGTAAGGTGGGCCGAGTTTCCGTGTCTTAATGATCCGAAGGCCTAAAGAAAGGCGATAAAGAAATTGACACACTCGGCCCGCCAAAGCAACTAGAGTGGGCCGGAGTATCGAGATCACATATGATCCGGTTGCGCCCTAACCACGGGCAAGAGGTTGTTCATGTGAAGCAACGCCACCTCTAAAGTAGAAGGGGTTGGAGAGATTGTCCTCAATAGGACTTCGTGGAATGAGATCACTCTAAAAGAGGTGATACATGTTCCTAACTTGGTTAAAGGACGTTGTTGGTCAAATCGATTTGAGACTAGTCCAACAGTGTCCGTAATAACTAAGAATGGTACAAGTATGTCCGTAGCCAAATGAATGATATATTTGTAATCTGTGCATCTATGACATCATAGATTAAGACACGTTAAATAGCAAGTCATTCAAAAGCTAACGATGTTGAGATTGTTGCCTCTTTGTCGACATAAACCCTCAAAATGAATGTGAGGTAGACGAAGAGGCAAAATCACCTTTCCAAATTCCGTCAAGGGAATAGCGAAAGAAGCACCGCTCCTCTAGAACTTAGTCACACCTACTTGGGTGATTTGAAGTTTATACAAAATAGAGGGGGAGACAAGTACGTTGTGATCGTCATTTGATGATAGTACAACGTATGGAATCCTTTGTTTGTTGAAAAGCAAAGATGAAGTTGTTGAAGCGGATAAGCGCTCCAAAGTCGAAGTTGAAAATCAACAATGCCTATGGATTGCAAAATTCGTAGCAATAGAGGGGAGAATTTGAAGCATCGTTTATTAAACGACCGCTCACTACTCACCTCGCCCTAACGGTGTTAGCCAAGCGCAAAGCCGTACTCCCAAATTATGTGGGGCAAGGCGATCCTTACCGCTAATGCACGATTCTCAACGAGAACTCCGCATAAGGATAAGGATAACCCTCCGTGTGAGACATGGAAAGGATCTCACATACAAATGTTGTGATGTGGGGTGGTTTCATACCTAAGATCTTGTAGATTGCATATCCACCGGATCCGCAAATAACAAGAGTGTTGATCGCCTCTTGGCGTCAAAGAATGCGTTGAATTCTTTGGAGATAACTTTCCTTGGAAAAGGAAAAAGGAGTAATTGCTCAAGGTTAACCGAACCCGCGAGGGCTCGATTGTCCGGAACTAGACGTTCCGTATCTTCATGACTCGAAAGTTGCTTGTCTATCCGGAACTTAATATTCCAGTATCCGCAGAACTCGGGGATTCTAGATGTTGAACCAAGACGGAGCAAAAGAGGGGACAAAGACTTGTTCCAGTCCTTCTAGCTTGTATGGTTGAGAACGAACCATGGACAATTGACAAAGAATTGTCATCTCCAAAAGCACCGCTTTGGAAAGAAGCTAAAGAGAGAAATAGATTCCATCATATGGAACCATACGTGTGTAATGGTTGATCTTCCTCCGGAAAAGAATCTTTGGGTTGTAAAAAGTGCTCCCTGTGAGTAGTTTCACATCCGGGGCCATTGTAGTCTTACGGGGCATGGGTGTTGAAACAACCTTCCCTACCGGAGAGTTGGAAGAAGAGGATCGAATTGGTTTGTCGAATCTGTTGGGCTTCCTTCGAACTTTCATTTTGGTCCCCGAAATGTTAACATTTTGGTCTGAAAGTCTCGGATAAAACAGAAACAATGAATCCGATCACGAAACATTGACTCGAAGTTAGAAAGCCAACAGGTTGGAAAACCAACGGTCGAGAGTGAAAATCATATTGAAACAAAGTCTCGATATGAAAGATATGTGTATCACGAGATGACTTCTTAGGAATTGGATTTCTAAGACATCTAACGGATCGGTCAATAGTTGACAGTCTCGTTAAAGCCACCAATGGATATGAATCATAGAACGATTGGAATCATGGTGCACCCATAGACAAGGAGCGATATGCACAAAGTCACGTGTAGTTCAATGTATTGTACACACTACAACCGACCCGGTATCGTCCTACAAACATATTAGTTGAACTAAGGTTCACCGATGATCTTAATACATGATCAATAGAAGGCGTTAAGTCGGATATGACGATATCGAATTATTCGCTTATCTACGGATTATTGTATTCGGATGTCCGGTTCGGGAGAACACGGTGATGCAAACCGGACATCGATCGAAGAACACCAAAGCCACAAGTAAATGTGTATGGTGGTTCTTGGAAAATCCTCTAAGCAAACTTGCATCGGCCGATTCATGATGGAATCGGAGTTTATCGCTTTATACAAAGCATGAAAGAAGTTGAGTAACTTCACGGATCCTTAGAGGACGTCCCTTATTGGGAGAAACCCGTGCCTTCAGCAGTTATACACTGTGGCTAGCCGGTCGGCTTTAGGAAGGACACGGATGACGGCGTCTGGACATATCTGTCGGAGACATAAGACCGTATGGCAGTTGATCATCACGGGTGTCACTTCCTTATTTACAAACTAAGGGACTACCCAGAGATCAAGTGTTACTGTCTAGGGAATGGGCTTAAAACCCAAAATATACGGACCAATACGGTGGAAACCCAACCTTACGAACCTGGAGATCCCGTAATTTGGTTCAATGGGAAAACTAAGTTGTAAAGGTTCGGTTGATCGCTTCGGTGGAAGCATGAGCACTTCGGATAGTGATTTATGAAAAGAAACACCAAATCCAAAGCCGTTCCGCGATAGACGTTAAGTGCTATCGCAAGTATGGGTAAAGGTTAAGTTTTCAAAACTCGTAATGATCCTCAACAAGTTGAGGTTAGGTCTTTGGGAAACTTTTAATGGTTCCTAACACTTGTGAAGTGGGGTATAGCAGGATACCTTGTAGGAGACCACCTATTTAAGTGCGAGGACGGGCCGCCTCAAATTGAACGCACTTAAGAATCCAAGACGTTGTCCATGGCCAAAACGGACAAAACATTACGAAGAAGAGAGTAAGGGAATTTGTTGTGTTGGTACCGTTGTCTTGGCTTACACTAAACACTGACGGTTCAAGACATCACGTTCACCGCGCAGTAAGTAAGTCCGATGGTATTCAACTATGGAAGGTTCAAAGCCGAGGCTACCTCTCCTTATGCAACATCGGTCCGCCGAATTATTGCTTTGGAAATGAAAAGACACCATGTGAGTGCGCCAAAATCTCTTTCAAGAGGGGATTGTTGGAAATTTGCCTTTGGCGGGAGTTGCGACCGACCAACTTTAACGGCTTAAACACTAGTGTAACGTATGTTGGAGAATCCGGTTCTTCACACATGCATGATCTACTAAGTACGTAGATAACCGTAGGGCCAAGAATCGTCAAATTTCATTGAGAAATGAAAGAGATATTGGTTCACGAAGTAAGGTGTTTGAAGCATGGAAAGTGTGGTATTGTGTGTAATTCTCCCTCATCGGTAGAGGAAGAAAGAATTGTTGTGTATATAAGATTCGAAATTGGCTTGGGGTTTGGGACCCCAAGGGGTATCCCATGTGTTTAAAGGAGGGAGGACCTAGATGTGCTTCGGTTCGAGGAAAGACCACACGCGCGCCGCCGCCGCCCGCCCGTCCCGTCCGGTTCCGAGTTCCGGGTTCTCGGGTTCACGGGTCGTGGGTCGTGGGTCGTGGATCGTGGGTCGTGGGTCGTGGGTCGTCTGATATTATCTTTTTGGGCCAGAAAACTTTGCCAGAAGTGCAGTTTGATCCCAGAAGTTTCAGATGTACAGTTTGGATCAGAATTCTTTCAGATGTACAGTTTGGTCCCAGAAGTTTCAAGATGTGCAGTTTGGTCCCTGAAGTTTCAAGATGTACAGTTTGGTCCCCGAAGTTTTCGAAAGTTGGAATTTCGACGGTCAAATCGAAACGTCCAAGCTCTCAATTCAGCCATTTATTTTGGTGAATTACTCCTCCTATAATGGCCAAATCGTTGGTCTTTCACCATTTATGTTGGTGACTTTACTACCTCCATAATGGCCATTATTTGGCTATTATGGAGCGCGTTTTCAGCCCCCTCCATCACCTATATAAACACCCCCTTACACCATTGTTGAGCACAAAGACATATGCACGAAAATACATAAACAGATGCAAAAAACAAAGGCACGAAAATACACAACCAAAATAGTTTTCTTCCTACAACTTCCAAGCATCATTTCGTTACTCAATATTCTTCACGGTAGCTCTTGAGTTTCCTTTGCTCAAGGGTTCCATTGCTGTTTTATCTTGGGAGACAAATTGTCCAGACGTATAAAGGATACATACGGGGCAATATTGTCTTAAGGATGAGTGCTACACTCGACTCAAAGCAAAAACATCTTACATTTTTCCGTCTTCTACAAAACTGGAATTTCCAGTTTTTACTTGTGTAACTATTGTAATTTTCAGATTCCATGTTGAATTATTGAATCTTTGTTTATCCTTTCGAATACTTGTAATAGTTAAATACTTTCCGTACCGCTTTATAAAGTACCATAGAGCAAAATCTCCCAACAATAAGCAGCCACCAGAATTGATCTTCACTAATACTAATAAATCCTCAATTGATGTTTATAATTCTTTTTGGGTCCCACTTTTTGGTACTTAATTGTCGTCCACATCTTTCAATTTCATAAGCGTGGCGGCCTCAACTTCTAATGAAATATACGAGACTTTATCTCTTGCTTTGTGTTTTTACTTTCTTTCTATTCTGAAAAACAATTGCATAAATTGCTTCATGTATGAACTAGGGCTGTCCAACAGGGTGGGTCTCGGCGGGATGGGGAGGGTCGGGAGTCGGGTTCCGGTGGGCCATGCGGGCCGGGATAGGCGGGAAGGGGAGGGTTTAGTTCTGTACCACATCCCGTCGGAATGGGGTCGGGATGGGACGGGGTCGGGTCGGGACTCAGAATTTTTTTTTGCCACTTAATTTTAAAAAATAATATATACAAAAACTTCAATAATTGAACAAGATAGTGTAAAAAAACACCACAAGGCTGTTTTTGTGCCTCTTATATTATTTAATAGAAATATAATTTTTTTGGTAATACAATTTCAAAATTGCAAATGACATAGTAAAATTGCAATTAAAAAAATCACATATTCAACCATACTTTTTCGAATTTCCTCACAACGTCTTGAGGATCTTCTGTTAGAATTGAAATTTGTTTGTCAAATTCTTCAACGTCGCTTCATGTTCCCTTGGATAAAATTTCGTTGTAGTTGTAGTCTTCTTCTTCGTTGGCCTCCGGTTGACCGCACCTTCTACGCTTCGCATGAATTCAGTCTCTGAATAGAACTGGAATCTCCAATGTGTCTCCCGCCAATGAATGTCTGTGCTCTCCTATTTGAAATCTTCCCGCATAAAAAGTGTTTTCAGACGTTGTTGATGACGCTTGAATGTTCAACACATCTCGGGCCATCTTTGTTAGTGTCGAAAATGTCTTCTCATTCTTCCTCCAGTATTTCAGCAAGTCTTCTTGTCCTTCATCATTGACAATTAATTCGTACGGTACAACACCCTGCAAAACATAAACATCAAATTCGCTAACATGTGAAGAAGTTGAGCTACTACACATTTTATTTCTAACGCCTTGAATACAAGCTGCTGACACCCAATTTTGTCCCCTCTTTTTCGATTATTTGTTTGCGATTTTAAATATCTTGACACCTCAAAACGATTTTAATATATATATATATATATATATATATAAGACTTTTACTATCGTCGTTTATTCTCAATATCATTTTTATTATTATACGTATTTCTACTATCATTTGCCTTTAATATCATAATCATAGTTTTTACCCTAATATTCTATGTTATTTTATTTTTTCGCAAAACGGCAATACATTTTTATTTTAAGCATTAAGCATTTCGCAAATATTATGTTTTATTATTATCACATCATTATTTTATTTTAAATAATTTACATTCTTTCAAAGTATTTTATTTTTAAAAATAATAAACCCTTTTTATATTTTAACAAACTCCCCATTTTATGTCCCTTCACCCAAACAATATCAACCCACCACAAAAAACAAGCTCAACCGGCCAAGCAGCCCAATCCCCGGCCCAAAACCCATTCCGCCCAACCCATTATCCCTAAAACCTAATCCCTAACTCAAAACCCTCACCATTTGCTCTCACCCTTTCCCAAAAAACAAAGCAGCAGGCGCTCCCCCCTTTCCTCTTCTAGACTAACTTACAAGCTTTGTCAACCATGGACAGAGGATGTTTGCTCCATTTTCGTGCTATGAATCACGTGAAGCCTGCAAGGTCCAGCCAAACGTTCGGATTTGAACGATTCTTTTCGACCAATTTCAAATCTAAAATCCCGCCTAAAGAAGTCTTAGAAACCCTAGTTCGTCATTATAAATACTAGCGATTCTACTCATGTAAGGAGAGTTTTTTTTTTCACCGCCCCTTCACCTTTTGAACCTGGAAAACGCCACTTCTCCCCTTATAACTATTAATCTTGTTGATACTGTTTTCTGGCCGAAAGCACTAAGTAGTCGTTTACTTGTTATTACCGCCCAAAACTTAGGTCTAAGCATCGTTCGTATTTGAGCGTAGATCGGAGATCCAAATCCCTGTTCACTGCACCTAAAAGTTCCGAACCTCAGAATTTTTTTGTGTTTGTTCTTCACTTTTCCGGGTCGGATCGTCAAATCCTGGTCAAAATCGCAAAAAATCAAAATTCTAAATAACCTCCCCGAGTGGATTCGACGATTCAAAACTCGCCTTGGCTCGCTGCCTGGAGAAGGTCTGTAAATTCAAAACTCCTCGGTCAGTTTTTTTTTTACTTTCTATGGTTATGCGTTGTTGTAGATTTAGTTAGTTGTTCATGTTTAAATTAGGTTGGGTTTATTTTGAATAGTTTAAATATGTTTACTACTTAATAAGTTGTATTAATAAATTAGTGAGTCCTGTTGTAGACTAGTTAATGGTCAAAACATGATATTCAATTAGCATGGTTCAGGCTTGTCCAAGTGTTCTAGCATATTGAGTTAGTATTAGGTATCAGTTTTATATATTATGCTTAAAACTGCTATTTTACCCCCTGTTTAATGGATTGTAATATTGATTAGTTGAAAATTACATGAGATTGTTTTGTTTAGTTGACCGTGTATGCCTTAGACATGTTGTTTTAGAATTATGTCCTGCATTAGGTGAGTTTAGCATTTGTCTATCGAACCATGTCATAGAATAACTTATTTGATGTTTGTTTTGCACTTTGAGGATAATAATTGAAGTCAATAAGTTCTTGGGCATGCTTGGAATCCTTGTTGAGTTAAACAGTCTAGTCCTTCAAAAGATTCGCATAACATTTATTTAAGCTCTCTGGATTTGCTGTTAAGATTTATTCTTGCTCCTCTTTGCATCTAATTGGATTCCTTCTTGTTATGCTCTAAGTAATTTATTTCTATCCATTTATTTTATTTAATGAATCTGCCGTTTTTCTAATTCTTTGTTTTTCATGACGCGGGAGCACTTTCGAGTCTCGACATCGCCGCTAAACCTGAGATCTGCATTTACATCTTCAGTAGTACTTCCCATCCGATAAGCAGCGGACATCCCCCTATCGTGTTGATCCTTTTTTTGCTTAACGTACTTTCTATTTTTCTCCTCCTTCTCTCGTAGACATAGTTAAATTAAAGGTATTCCAGGTAGTTAACCGTATGGGGGTAGTTTAGACACGACGGATATCTAGAATTCGAGACTTTTTATTTTCGAAGTAACGTATTAAAAGATTTATTAATTCCATCTATTCTCGTCGGTTTAATTTTTTTTTTCTTTTTCTCTGAAGTTACTTCTTTACAAGGTTAAAAATGAAAATTGGTCTTAACCTATGCCTGGGATTAATAGCAAAATTTGTTAACTGAAGCTTGGAGTTTTAAACGAGTGAATATTGCAGAAGCTTATAAATCTTGGCTGATAACTATATGTTTTCAGTAAGTATCGAACAAGCCTTTTTCAGGTTAAAAAGATTATCTTTTCTCTAAACAAAAAGTGTATTTCTTGTATATTTTCAACTCAACATTTATTTCAGAAATTCAAATTCTTGTTTAAAAATAATTTTCTAAACATATAAGAGAAGATTTCCTAGAACATCTCATTACTTCCTCCGTAGACTTGGTTAATTACTCACTATTGTTTAATTGCAATACCTGCTTACGTTTTTTTAATGTCAGCTAGTGTACTAAGTATTAAATCCATTGCACTGTCAAGTGTAAATATTTTACTTAAATACCTAAATATTTAGTTTTGAACACCTTTTATCAAATTACATATAAAATATTAAATATTATATTGTCACAGTTTCGTAAATTAATCTAAGTTTGACCGGATAATCGTAGTTAGCGTATCTTAAATGATGCTTAACCCCTTCCCTTTAGAATAATAGAGAACTCTTACCTAGAATCTCATAGATTAGCAGGTCATTAATCGGAGTTCGTTTTTCAGCATTTATATTAACATTTAGGTGATAATAGTTAGGTGGCGACTCTTTAATCTTTAAATCAATTTAGGAATCACCAATATGTTGTACTCTGCTTTGACCTAGTTAAAATGTAATATAACACAAGCACCAGAAACTGCATGTTTTTTATAAGGTTGCAGCGAAGTAGTAGAAGATGATAGAAGTCGATTGCTTATTTGCACTTTGTTGTTGGTAATACATATATACTTGTTTGCATTCGGTATGAATGCTAAACGTAACTTTTTCTTTAGTTGGTTTGTGAGTTTGTTCTTCAGTTTAGTTTGTTGAAAGTATTTCTATACAATCATAAATCGTTTCTACAAGTGTTTTACAATCGTGTACTTTAATAGTTGAATTTAATACAACACCAACAATATAAATAGTGGGGATAGAAAAAAATATTTTTTTAAACATTTTTTCAATAGAGGCTTATAAGATAATTTTTGCATATTTTCATTAAGTAACAAAAATATTAATGCTATATAAAATAACATATTTGAAATAGTAAGATAATAAAAATCGAAAAATTCATTAGTAGCTTATAAAATTTCTTTAAAAATCCATTAAATTCTAAAATTTTATCTCAATCATTATCTACAAGCATTAAATAATAAAGTAATAGATTGTCTATAATCGTAAACAACAAGTAGCTGCTCATACAGAGAATTTCATTTAGTCGAAACTTCTTCTAGAATTTTTCTATAAGTTAATCCACAATCATGACATGTTTTTTTATACTCTTTGCGTCTTTGTATTTTTTTTTACCTTTAAAAATAAAATTTATAGCAAATTATATTTTATCAAGAATGTTTTCAAAAAATTTTAGGTCATTCTTTACAACTAACTTATAAATATGACACGCACATCTTATATGAAAATGATCAGGAAAAGATGGAGTTAATCTAAATTTTAAAAGTTCTATAGCATAAGCATTAGAAAAAACATTATCTACTCTAATAGTCATAATTTTATTAATTATTTCATAGTAATCACAAATTTCATGAATA
The DNA here is from genome assembly GCA_034509755.1 of Anisodus tanguticus. Classification (NCBI taxonomy): domain Eukaryota; kingdom Viridiplantae; phylum Streptophyta; class Magnoliopsida; order Solanales; family Solanaceae; genus Anisodus; species Anisodus tanguticus. Next base: position 6,726,000 of record CM067553.1, on the reverse strand, counting down.
TTTTCTGCAATAAAACTTTCAGTGTGCCTATGATCTATATATTTATATGTTAAAATACGTTTTTGCATAGACCAATTTTGATCTATCCAATGACATGTTACCGTTAAATAATCATTACCGTTAGTACTACGATTCATGTCAGAAGTGATAGCCTCTTTGCCATTAAAATGATACAGTACATAGCGTACATATTGTTGATATTCACTTGCAAATTTAAAAACATCACTTCTAACATTTTGATCTAGGAAAACCATTAAAAGCAGGATTATATGTTTTTCGAATGTAATGAATAAAACCAGGAGAGAAAGGAAAAGAAAAAAGCCAAACTCTCCATCACAATTAATTTTGCCATATTTTCCTTATCTTTGTTTTATCATATTTAGGACCAAAAATTTCCCCCCGTCGTCGGGTTAATTTGACCCTATACTAGGCCCGGGACACTATGTAAACCTTGTTCCAACTCAGATGGCATTGACACACCCAATTTTTTAGTCAGGTATTGATTACACCTAACTGTGTGCTGACCTTGTACATATTTCAATAAACCTCCCGTCCACCTTGACCTTTTTCGATTTTAAATTTATACATTTTTATAAATTTTACATCTAGCTTAGTTGATTCTCTTCGTCCCTATAAAAAAAATGTCATGCATCTGATTTTAATTTTCGTTTTGTAAGGCCTCGATTCATACTAAGAGGAATAGGAGGCATTCCAATTTCAGGCTGAGACTCAGTCTGAGCCTGAGGTTGAGGTGCACTAGTGGGTGTGTCATCTTTATTATCGTGGTCATCTACTTCATCTAATGGTATATCATTAAAAAAAAAATTCATCAATATGACTGAAATCAATCAAATCATCGGGAGTATGAATAAGATTACTAAATGAAGTACCCTTACCCTTGTTACCCCTACTAGAAGAAACACACTTATCCTTACCCGTAATCATACGTTTCAATCCTTCCATTTAATTATACAAATAAATAATTAAAGTAAATAAAATTAAGTGTGATAATTAAAATTAAGTAACAATAATAATTTAAAGAAGGAACAAATGTACCAAACGCCAATGTAACGTCAAAGTGTAAATGAGGTTGAAAATTAAAACTTTGCTCGATGGATGATCCTCAAGCTAGTTGCCAACTTCACTCCCAATTTTTCAACTTTAATATAATACTTAATAGTAGGAACATTTGTAGAATTGTAGAGAGATAAATTGAAAGATGGTAGGAAGATTTGTGAGAAAAATGAGTTATTTATAGTTGAAAAATAAGGTTAAAATGAAAATATATTAACTTAGAGGTTAAAAATAAATATAAAGGGGATAGAGGGGGCCAAAATGGCCGTTACAGCCGTTGCACAACGGCCAAAATAAAAATTTGATCGTTGTTGCAACGGTTATTTTTGCAAAGAGGGAGGGGGACTGGTTGGGATCGGGACATGCGGGACGAACACAGGCCCCGTCCCGAGTTTGAACCAGCTAGATTGTAGCCATTGGTAAATATTATCGCTAACTGCATATTAAACCGAAAAAGCTATGCAAACATGCTTGCTGCTGTTACTCCGCAAGCTGGCAAACAATGTAAAGAGCACCGTGCTCTAATCGTAGCATTTAGGGAATATCAAGTGCCGATGGAGATTCACATCAAATCAATCCAAAGGAAGCAGATAAAGATGATGTAAAAAGAGCATTGAGCAGAAAAATTAACCTTTTCACATTTAACACAATAGAGGAAGATAACAGGAAAGACAGCCGCATGCAAAACTTGAACAAAGTGCAGAACGGTAGAAACATAAGTTTGGCCAATGAACCGCGCCAAGACCAGAGTCAAGCACTGGTTACAAAATCCATTGCCAAGAAAGATTAGATCTTAGGTTTCCAAGGGATCTTGCTTAACTGAGGCCACCATTTTCAGGACCCTTTCCGTAATACCAGGTTTGTGAAGCACAAAACCTAGTACTCCGAAATATATAGAATTGAAGTTCACAAAAAAATCTTTCAAAAATTAACTTTTATCAAGTTAACTACTTAACATTACAATTATAAAATTAGGAAAAGAAATTCAAAATTTACCACTGATTCTAGCTGTTACTACTTCTTTCCAACTTTTTTACTATTTCATTTATAAACTTACTACAGAACTCAAAAGAAAAAAAGGATCTTAACCAGCACAAAATCCTTCTTACATGTATCCTTGGGGAAGGGTTAGCTAAACAAGGGATTTGAACTGGAGTTTCCAAAAAGGAGTGCACAAATAAAAAAACTGGGCCTCTCCCCAGCACATATAAAGAAGACATAGGCCGACTATACACCTAGCGACTTCTTGTTGAGCAAACAATAAAGAAATTAGCTGAACCTATCCTCTAATAGTGCTGTTCAATAAGAATAGTTGGCCACTGTATTAAAGTGTTGCAATTAAGCAGTGAAGATAAGGTTAAAATGCCTCCTAATATCCTATACCCATGGATCCTATAGACCCAATTAATATGTTACTCCATCAACTTCTACCCAAGCTCACTTAGAAGTATTATGATATATGCAACTCCCAGAGTGAACATACTCTTAATTCTTTCCACTGAATCACAATGGTAAGACTACTACCACATGGAATTGGGTCTTCAGCTTTCTGGAGTTAGTAATACTATGTTTGCTATTCCTTTCTAGACCTTTCTGATCTAGCATGTAACTTCCCCATCTCTTAGATTGACACTATAGAGTTGGTCTCTATTCTTAGTGTGTTTTTTATCTTCACTGGCTTTCATACATTAGCAACTCCTACCTTCTATTTCAATATTCAACAGCATCCAATGAATTAGTTTAGTCTGTCCACTTTCTCCGAGCACAATTTTCCCCTTCTTAATATATATATATATATATATATATTTGTTCTTTTCTCTTACTCTTCTTTTTTTCTTTTTCCTCTTCAAGGTGGCAGTATAGCAGAAGTCCATAGAATTTAAAGGCATTGACTTGTTCATAACAAAGCAACACCGACGAGTAATTTGGGTTGCCAATTGCTTGAGAGCTTTTTCGAAGAATAAATTAAGTTGACACATTGTTTTAATTCAGAAGAAGGTACAGCTTGGGCTCTGTAGAAGGAACATATACCTGTTAAAATGGAGCCACATAATAGAATCAGATAATTTATCATGTCTCGGCCCTTTAAAACTACATATCTTCAGGTCTCTGCTTTGCTCAGGGAATTCTCCAAAGGTGATAAATATAACACTCCTGCCCCTATTCCTGCAATTCAACAAGAGGTTTATTCAATCTAATATCCTACCTAAACTGGTGTGCCAATTCAATTACTTTTTCACTTGTGCCATATTTGAAGAAGAGCAAGAGGTAGAGAAGAAATACATCACAGTTGTTATAGTCACATAGAAGAATTGAAGGAGAAGTATCTAAAAGTGTGTCCTTTAGACCTTAAATCTCCTTCGCCATCCTTCCTCAGAACTAAATTGTGAGACTCGCGAGTTCTGCCTATGACCTTCATCTCTTTCTTCCACTTCTCTTCCTAGAATTCTCTTTCTTTCTTCTATTTGATGTCTAGCATCTCGGAAGAATCCGTCCTTATCCCAAGTCACGTCATAATCAGCTCTGAGTCGTGATCCTTGCTGCACAATTATCAATCACGTGATTAACCAAAAACCAATAGCATCAAATAAGAATCAATTTCTTTGAAGGATCAGCAGAATGTGTCATTAAAATTGGAGTACATAAGATCTAACTTTTGGCGGTTGAGCAACAACACAATCAAGCACTGTTGACTATGAATATGCACAAGCAAAATGTACTATCCCCTTTTTTTTATGTAAAAATGTTTGATTGAGCACACAGATTAAGAAAGAAAGACGCTTCAAACTTGTGATCTAAAAAATGCCATCGACACTTTGTTAGATTGTTAGAAGTTTAAAGTTAGATTGTTCATAAATATAGAAAGATGTCTCTCTTTTTGAGAAAGACCAAAAAGGAAAGTGTGTTACATAAAATGGGACAGAGGGAGTAGTTAAGTACAACAAATCTTTGCAACACTTATTAAAGCATTACGCTTTTTGATGAAAGCTTATTAAAGCAGTAGTTAAGGCCTAATTGCTTATATGCCCGAGCACATGTTAGATTCATTCATAACCATCTTTTTCTTGGTGAAGTCGTTCATAAACGTCTTTGAGTGCTAAAGAAGACCAGAAAGACTAAATCTATAAAGTGCATTTCTTTTCTTTTTTAATAAGTAAATACTCCCTCTGTCCAAATTTATGCGACACCATTTGACTTGGCACAAAGTTCAAGAAAGAAAGGTTAGATTTTTGAAATGTGTTTTAAAACAAACAAAATCAATTGTGTGGCTATAAATCATTTCATTAAGGGTAAAAGGGGAATTTCAAAGTTAAATTGTTTCTAATTATAGAAATGTGACATTTTTTTTGGGACAGACTAAAAAGGAAAAGGTGCCACATAAATTGGGACAGAGGGAGTAATATATTGTATAAATATTTGCACTAAGCCAGTGCAACAGGCGTAACTACAAGTTGAGCAAATCAGCTATTGCGTCTAAAATATCATCTACATTTGGTACAGAAACTAGTTTGCACCAAAAAGCAATCTGCACATTACAATATATGGTATAAGGTATATTTCTTCAATATGTTTCAACAGAGCATCAATTACAATATAGACACACCTCAACTTTTTCTTCCTTATAAATATGTAAAACCCATTTCATTTCTTTCAATTTTGGCAGAGCAATTGTTTCCCTTCATAGTATCACGGGCTACTAACTATAGGAAAAAGTAAAAACAATAGACTAATAAAGGGCAGTCCGGTGCACTAAGCTCCCGCTATGCGCGGGGTCCGGGGAAGGGCCGGACCACAAGGGTCTACTGTACCCAACCTTACCTCACATTTCTGCAAGAGGTTGTTTCCACGGCTTGAACCCATGACCTCCTGGTCACATGGCAGCAACTTTACCAGTTACTCCAAGGCTCTCCTAAAAAACAATAGACTAATGTTCCAGCAAATACCTTTTGCAATGAGCGACCACACAAAACCTTCAAGGCATCAAAGAAGTCCTTGTGCTTCTCAAACCGCACTACAATCTTACAATGAAGACCAGAAATTATGTCTCCATCTGCATCGTTACCTATACCATTGTCCTCAGCAACATGAAGATTCCTATCCAAGAATTTAATGAGATAAGAAAAATAAAAGATGAGAATTACCAAAGAAATATCTGTAAGAATATCTGATAAGCTTAAGAGCTAAAATCTGGAAAGAGAGGGTGAGCGATCAGCAACTTCCTTTCCTTTACATCTTTTCTTGGATAAATGGAGATAATGAAATAAACAAGGGTATGCAGAGTACAAAATAAGGCAAGACTCCAGCTCTACAACACATAGTTGGATGTAGTTAAGCTGTGATTGTTTAATAAATTTTGGTAGGTAACTACATTTCTGAAAGAAAACCTTTTCAGAACTTTTAGTAAGTATCAATATTGCTTTAGAAAACTTTTTCTTAACAAAGGTTATAAAAAGCACCTGATACTTTTCTCAAGTTCACAAGATATACATGAAGGCTGAAGCTAGCTACTGCAAGTATCCATGACCAAATAGACAGCATTCAACATCATAACAAACGAACTTCAAGTCTATTTAAAAATTCCTTATTCAGATTATTATTTTTTTCTTTGTTGGTAGAAACCCACTGATTGTCCAGTTCATTCGAATGTCAAACAAGTAGACAAACAGATAATACTTTTTCATAAACAGTCTAATAAATAATATATAAAAACTACTAACAGCACATACCTTATCTTTCCAAGCGCAGAAATAATTGTGTGAGTAACCAGCATTGAGGGCTTAGATGAGACCCTCGTCTCTGCAAACCATCGTGATGGCATACCTTTCAACACGACTGTATCTGGCTGCATCCTTCCACTCCTCTGATATCCTGTAAAGAAGAAATTAGGAGAGAATTATTTCAAGGTACCAACCCTGTGAAAAGCATGGACCATTTACACTGGCCTATCATATCACGCAGCCATGAAATTCACCAATAATATAATGAGGAGCCAAGTAATCTTAGCTTGTTCAAAATAGAAACCCAGCCAGAAGCTTCGATACTATTAGGCTAAGTTAGCTCAAATTATTAGCAGTTTCAGCTTCATACCCTTTATGTACGGCTTCAGAAACATAAGGTCTTCCATTTACACCACATAACAACTAAAAAGTCTAATATTTAGCATGTGTTCTTCTCAGCTCCTCATTTGAAAGTTCAAAGCCAGATTTTCTTATCTAACTATCACATTTCATTCATCACTTTTCGGGCAGATGGACTTCTACATTGAGGGCAAGTCATACAGACCACTGAAAACAGGCTATTATTCTTCTTATATAAAATGAAAACAACCAAGTTTCATCACTATACTTGTTTTCTTTTTCCGGCTACTACAGCAAGGAAATATACATCGAAATCCACTCCGCTCCATTAGATTCTCTAACGGACATTTCCTACTAACATACAAATCTCTAAACTAGCTTCAGTTGACTGAGGACATGACCTTACATAGGAAGATGGAGGTCAAAGATTAGGGTAGAATGTTAGTAAGTAACTGAGTAGCACTCGGTGTGGGAGAGGGAGGGGGGCTAGTCTTCTCCTCTCCTCTTTTCCTTTTAGTAGTAATATTCAGTTATCATAGTTTCTTATTCTTCAATGTGAATTATTATCTGTTGCTACATTTATTTTGTATCCTGCTATTTTGTTATCTCTTTTCTTACAATCTTGCATCAAATACTTTTCTCTTTTCAGCCGAGGGTCTATGGAATAGAGCTCTCAACCTCACAAAGATAGGGTTAAGGTCTGTGTACATCATACACTGCCCAGACTCCACTTGTGGGATTACACTGGTTATGATGTTGTTGTTGTATACAATCTCTAAACAAGCATAAAGCAAGTGTACCAGCATTACTATTCAACTACATTATATCCAAAACACTTAAAAAAATTAAATCTTCACTAACCACGAGCACCAAAAGCATTAATCTCCTCCCACTCCTTCTTCATTCCTTCAAAATCATCACCCACCGGCACCGCTACATTCAACTTAAACTTAATACCTTCCAAATTCAACTCAATCCCATTCAAATTCTCCACAAACACTCTCCTCCATTCTAGAAACTTCTTATCAGCTTTCTCCACATCATACTCAGTTTCATCAATCACCTTCGCTAGAAACCCTAACTCGTGAACAAAAAGGCGACCGCGCGCCACCGGTTCCTCGCGCTTGCGTTTGTTGAGGTCTTTGAATTTACGGATTTCGAGGTCTTCTTCGGGAATAGTGATGGAGAATGAGGATTTTATGTATTCGATTAGTGATCGCTTAAACTTCCATTCATCGATCGGAGAAACGGACTTGTCGGCACGGTAGATTGTTAAGAGGAGCTTAATGCGTGGGATTAGAGAGAGTCCGCTTTCGAGTTCTAGGGTTTCGGTTGGCCGGAGAGTGTTTAACGTTCGATTGCTCATCGTCTCCGGTCAGCTTAGTTGATAGTTGAGACTTGACCTATTTTTAAGTTGGACTTACGGCTATGCCTTTTGTACTTTTAATAATGACGACACTAAAGTGAAAGTAATAAATAAATACGATGTCGTTTACACGGTTTAGAGCCAAAATTTGAATAATTTATCTTTTCGCAGAATAATGTAATTATCTTTGATAGAATAATAATTACAGAATATATGGAGAATATTTATTTTTTCTCTATCACATTTTTACTAATAAAGATAAGAGACAAAATAAAATGAAGAAAATGTTCACAAAAAAATCTTTTAAGGATTGAGAGCAACCGTCTGATTCTACCTGGTGACAAATTAAACCAGTAGAGAAAGTAATTTTAATTTTTCAAGACTATCAACTCCAGAGTTCAGATTGCTCGTATATTCAAAGAACAAATTCCTATTTGAAATGGATGGCGTGAATTTGTTAAATGCTCGACAAGCCATTACATTAGGATTCATAATAGGGGTGAGCGGGTTCGGCCTTAACTTTTTTTAACTATCCGGACCCTACCCAGTAAAAGATCGATTCCTAAATTTACTACCCGGAACCTACCCGTAGCAATCATTATCCGGAACTTATCCGAACCCTGCGGTTCCGAGTAGGTTCCCGGGTACCCTGTAAAGAAATAACTTCTTAAGATGTCTTCACAGCATACGAATCTTGAGAATAGCAATTCCACTCATAGTTCAAACTATATTACAGGATTCTACATAACTCACGGCTCTCTAGTTTTATGAACGAACCAATGAACTAAAATTTGAGCATCAGTGCTTTTCTTCAATCAGTGCTTTAACATTCTACAGAACATACTAATTAATCACTACATAAGCAATTGCCTTACCCTCTGCCCAAGCAGCTATTTTGATAATAGACAGTGAAGCTTTTAAAGGATTCTGCAACAATACATACATAATATCATGAAGAACTCCTATTAAGAATCTTACAAGTTCCCATGAAAGTACGAACTAGTAAGAACTGTCTACCAATATAAAGTGAAAAACTATATCAATTCTCCTTAAGCCTCAAGGACTTCACTAACTTTTGGACCATCTTGTGTAGGGGAAGTGTTATCTTGATAGGTTTGGAATTAAAAAAGTAAAAATATTTAATATTTCATAGGTTCCGGGTAACGGTTCCGGGTCCGGGTACCCTGTTTTTATTTGTCGGAACCGGACCCGACATTGATCGGTTCCTAATTTTACTATCCGGAAGCTACCATTTATTATAATATATCTATCTGGAACCTACCCGTTATTATAATATATCTACCCGAAACCTACTCGTTAGTGTCGATTCCGATCGGGTATCTAGGTACCATGTACCGTGCTCACCCCTAATTCATAACTTATTAATCTGATCCAGATTCTCAATTTTGACACATGCTAAAGTCTTTCATTTCGCCTGATTAACAGAGCCATCAATCACTGTGTACTTTATTTTCTTGAAGTTCAATAAAAACTCTCAAAATATTACTAGTAGCCATTTTATCCTTTTTGTGGCATTATAGTAAGTATATCTTTAGCAATTTTCTTTAGGCATTGGCTAATATTCAAATGTTTTCCAATGCAATTAAGATGGTTCACTCTCTATATATTCTTTTTCCTGTGCTTTGCTTTCTTTTGTTTATATATATAACATTTTATATAAACAATTACAACTTGAAGACAGTAAGGAATGGGAAACTAGAGTTCATGAAACTAGTAATCAAGCTAAAAAGATAAATGCAGTAAACTAACGACAGAATAAGAGATGCGTTGTTTTTTTCTTCACTTGCCAAAAAGTACTTTCATTGGAAATGTTCAGTGTTTGATTGTAAACCAAAGCAAATGAACTGTGAGATCAAGATATCATGTGAATTCAGTTGTCTAGATATTAGCTCCAAAAGCCAGCAAAAAATGTAATTGTTATATATACACTGATACAGAATACCACAAGTGATACTACTTCCATGGCATGTCCATTAGCCTGTCGGAGATGTTGTTCAACATTGATAAATAGTACTATCCTGTTCGTGTTCAAAACTCTATAGAACCAGATAGACCTCTCTATAGAAGATCTTTTTCCATTGAATTGTCTAGGCTATTAACAAGTTGCTAGGCTTCTTGGATGCTGAAGTCAAGCTTTCATTTTCTGCCTTGAAATAATAGTCTCTATCAGACAAAACTTTGAACTGGAGCAGAAAGCTTCAACTCGTGCGCAGCTTGGAAAAAATCTGCTGCTTGCTGCACCGAGCCTTCCATCTTCACAAGCATTCCAAGGTTAAACCACGCTTCATGGTTCGTGGGTTCTAATCTCAGAGCATTCATTAAAAAGCTTCTAGCGATAGGGACCGTGTTGTTACCCATCTTCATAAGAACTTTAGCTGTAGAAACAATACTGGGGATATAATCTGGTTCTATTGATAGAGAAACTGAGAATGCAACAAGGGCTTCCTTATGTCTTGCTTTAGCTTGAAATAGTGCACCTAAATGTAGTAAAAGAATCACAGTACTGATAAGAAAGTGACAGGGAATAAGGAATACATCTAAACTTCAAAAAGAATTCGAAGAGTTGTATTAGACCTGTCGCATGCCAGTTCCGAGGGCAGAAAAATTGAATTGCTTTGGCTCTGTTTATACATAAATCAGCATCACGCCACGACTTAAGATCTGTATATAATCCTGCTAAATCAAGCCATGCTTCAACTTCCAATCTACTCTGAGAAGTTACCTGCAGCCCAAACAAAGAAAATTATGATCTCCAATCTCCTTACTAAAAATTATTCCACGTTTCGAATTGTGTGGATATCATACATTTTTAGACCGCTCAAAAGAATGATAGCAGCAAATGTATAGGTTTTGTATATTAAGTACAAATATACATATAATATACATAGAAGGGGAGCCTTGGAGTAACCGGTAAAGTTGATGTCATGTGACCAGGAGGTCATGGTTCAAGCCGTGGAAATAGCCTCTTGCAGAAATGTGAGGTAAGGCTGCGTACAATAGACCCTTGTGGTCCGGCCCTTCTCGGACCCCGCGCATAGCGGGAGCTTAGTGCACCGGGCTGCCCTTTTTTTTATACATATAATATACATATAACATACATTAATATACATACATATATATATATATATATATATATATATATATATATACATAATCAGTGTATAGGTTTTGGATATTTTGGATAGTGCCCGTTATTAATTTAGGCGGACGGGCCAAAAATGAAAAAAGAGCCCTTAAAATATGTTGTTTACCTCATCATTTGCCGCGGATTCCTTTTGTGCTTGAATAAAAGCCAGCAGAATCCTGTATGTCTCTATGGCTTGCTTGGGCTGTTGTTGAGATATTTGAAGGACAGCTTTTAATCTAAGATGTTCCATTTGGTCAACTTGTCCGGTCTCATCGAGAGCAAGATCAACAATGGCTTCAGCATCTTTGAATCGCTGTTCTGCAGAAACAACTAAAGTCAACAACTTCCAAGCTTTCGCTGTACTTCCAGCCGAAATTTCTGAGTACCGCATTACATTATTAAAAGCTGGAGTCAAGTTTCTTTGGACGGCATTTTCCAAACCAAGACTAAACAAAATTTCTGGATCATCCTCCTTGCAAACTGCAAAAGCGGAGTTTAAGGCAGCCAATGCTTCTTTTTGGCAGAAATTTCTTTCAAAATCTGAATGTGAAACTCTTGCAGCATTTCCGTAACAGACGCCAAGAAGTTTATGAGCTTGAACTAGGAAATGTTCGTTTTGATTTTTGGCCAAGTTAATTACTTCACGAGCAAAATTTATCCCTTCATGAGCTTGCTGCAGATCCTGAGAACAAAGCTTTGCTCCCAACAAGAGAGACGGAACATGAGGTTCTTGATTGGCTTCCGAACATCCAGAAATTTTCTTGACAAGGTTCAACGCCGTATCATTCTGACCTGCAGCACTGTAACAAAGAGCAAGTAGATACCACCTCTCAGCTCGGGTATAAACTCCGGGAATAACCTGCTCAATATGATCTGCGACAGACGCAAAGTTGCCAGAAATTGTCAGCGCGAATGTCAAATGGCTCATAACTTCAGAATCCCAATCTATTTGACTATTTAGCATTTTGCTCATGAGTACAAACAACAAGAGAATTGCTTCCTCCAAGTTACTTTTAGGGGCTGTTGAACCCCACATTTGAAATTGAGCAGGAACCTCAACTTCAACCCCTCCAAAGAGTAAAGTGGTGGCTAAGTCTTTTTGTATACAGGCCAGTCTTTGAGGATCCAAATTCCATGGCTTGACTAGAGCCCTTCGATATGCCAGAACAGCTTCATCCAAATATCCTGCTTGTATCCATAACTTCGGAAGTAACTCAAGCGCCTTGTGAAACATCTCCAGCAACTTGCAGTCTTCAGAAATTCCCTCTGGTATTCCATTCGGTAATGCTGAATCGACAACATCCAGTATCATCTTGCACTCTTTAGCAGCATCTGATGAGTTGAAAAGCATATGCAGCTACATCAGTACCAAAAAGCAGACAACACACGCTTATAGTTCATTTCATATATAGTAATATCTCTAATATCACATATACATGTTTTTCTTCCATAATGTAAACCAAGCATTCATCTTCAACCCATTAGCATTCAGTTCATCTGTCAATGGCATACAGAACTAAGATTTGACAATACATTTTCAGTCTTCTAAAACTGTGATGCTAAGCAATAGCACAACCAATTAACATAAGGAGGAGGCGCTTTACCTTTGATTCGGCTGAGCTCCTCTAACGATTTTGCTTTAAGCAAAATTGCCTCAAGAAGTAGACTCACTGAATGCAGTGACATCACACCAGCAGGCACGATATCACTTCTAGAGCGCGGTTTTAAGGGCCTCGTTCTCTCAGCAATTGCTTTAGACATTCTGGAAGACAGGGTTCTAATATCTATTCCTTGAAACACTTGAAGGGCAGCATCAAAATTGCCTCTTTGGTATTCTAGCCTCCCTAGCAAAGCTCTTGCTTCCTGCACCCCAACAACAACAAAAGAGCCAAATCTATTTACATAAAGCTTGAGACACTGCTACTAAATAGGGAGAACAAATCGATCGATCAATCAATCATTTACGCCTCAATCCTAAACTAGATTAGTCGGCTATATGAATCATCTGTATCTTTAATTCCTTAGGAGTCGTTTGGCCATGAGAATTATTCACTTTTTCAAGAATAAGTTTTCACTTTATTTCAAAATCGGTGTTTGGTTATAAGATTCCAAATTTGGAAAAGCTCCAAACATGTTTTCCAAGTCCATCTTCATAAATTCCAAATAAAGTGATCTCTCGCCTTCGCGAAAATTATAACCAGACACAACACCATTCTACTCCAACTTCATAAATTCCAAATAAGTGAAAAACATTTGGAATCTATGGCAAACGCCTATTATATCAGTTATAATGGGGGAGGGGGGGGGGAGAGAGAGAGAGAAAAAAAAGAGGTTAATAAGTCAATAAAAGTAGATGATTTGTGTAGGGTTATTACCTCATAGTTCAAGGAAAGTGCTTCTTTTAAAGTTGATTCAACTTTAGCATCATCAAGTTTTGAATCCCAATCTACTGTTCCAGTTCTAGAAGAAATGCCACTAGCTGAGAAATCCCTAGTGGCCAATGACTCAGGTGACTCTGGTGGTGGCTCATCAAATTTAAATTGATCTCCTGAACAAGCACATAACATCTTCCCCCAAAAAAGCAGCAAAATTTCAAAATTTTCACACTTTTTCTCTCCAAGAATCTTACTTTAGGTCCAGTTCTTTTATAAGTTTAAATCTTTCTAGGTACCCTTTAACCCCAAGAGCTGGAAAATGCCAAATATCAAGAAAAAGTGAAATTTAAAGGCAAAGGTAAACTGCAATATTGGATCAGATCAAGAATTGGTAATGAAAGATCTACTGTGGGCAAAAAAAGATTCTTATCCAAAAAAGGAAAGATAGTTTGAAACTACAAACAATAACAACATACCTAGTATAATCCCACAAATGAGGTCGGGTAAAAGTAGAGTATACGCCTTACCCTACTTGGGAGGTAGAGATGAAAGACCTCAGCTCAAGAAAGTTTGGAACTACCAAAAGATTACAAATTTACAAAATGTAAAGCAAAAAACATCCTAAGGGAACACTTTAAAACCCAATGAAACAGAAGAATAATTAGGAACAGAAATTAAAGAAGACAAACTACAAAATGACGATTAAAAATGCAGAGGTGAAAAGGGCTAGACAAACAAGAGAATAAAGCATTGAAATTACCATAAACTTTGTTTTACATGCATTGTTTTTCATTATAAAATTAGTAATTGAAAGCAACTTCTAAAGAGCAGTCCCTGTTTACAGTTCAAGAATTACTATTCAACTTCTATAGATTAGGATTGGGTTTAAAGATCTAAGTAGAATGGTCCATATTTGAAATGTTTTATTCTTTAGTTTACTGTAGTATTTATTCATATAAAAATATAATAATTTGTCTGGAAGCTGATATGGCAGTAGTACAGAGTTTTTGGACAGGAAAAAAGCATGAGAGGGGGACAAAAGTGGTTGCAGAATCGCAGCTGTTTGTAGATTCTCTGTTTCCTTGTTCCATGTTTTTTAAGGAGTGGGGGAGGAAGGGGGAGGGGGGAAGTGTTGACAGATGTGTTTTGAATAGCATTTTAAGCTCTTTAACTCTTTACTTCACCCATCAGATCTATATATTTTAATGATATTTTTTACACTCAAAAATCTTTTTTTAAAAAAAAATTGTGTGTCAAATTAAATATCACTACATAAGGTGTATTTAAGAGTGTGATTTAATATACAATGAAGTGGATTGAGTACTATGAAATCTCATGTTCAAATTCTAGTAAAAATATAAGTTCTAATAGATAATTTTTCTTCATGTGTTCCTAGTCTTAAGAATAGAGCTACTGATACCCGCAAGGGTAGCCACGTTGGTATAGCAGTAGAGCACGGGACCGCAAAGTCACGAGTTCGATCCCCTGCATAAACCTTCTTGGTTGAACCTGTCACACATGACTTGTCAAGTGTGGTTAATCGACTGACGTGGTTTGCAGGCTATTGCGTCAGTCCGGAGTTTACCCTGTGCGCACTCGAGAGGATAGCGACTGCGGGTTCCTTCGTCAACAAAAAAAAAATAGAGTTACTGCTAACTTATGAGTTGTGCTGATGGAAAGAGCATGTATCCTGTAAAATAAATTAAAATGTGAGCAAGCAGCAACACAATTATTGGCAGACAAAGACCTCATGGTATAGTTTGGACTTTGGAGGATAAAATTTTTGTCCATCTGTTAGTAATAATAACACCGTGAATTTATTACATAGTTCTGTCTTTTTATCTTTTTACTTATGATCATTTCGATGCCTTGTAATTATAGGATTCCTGCATGGAAGATTTGAATATAGGCTGTAGGTTTTAGGTTTGCATGTGACGAATGACAAGGCTGACAGAGTAGCTTTGCTGACAACAATGTCGTGTGGTGATAGTAATTAAGGAAGTGCTCCTATCTATCACTACTTTGTATGGTGAAGAAAACGTTTCTCGAATTAGAAAGCTAGGTGAAAAGTTCTAACATACATAAGTAAATTATTCTCTTTTACTCCTCTATAGTAAAAAGGTGAGAATTTAAATCTTCATGGTGAAGTTTGGGTACATAACCATTGAACTCTTGGAATTGATCGGATTCCTCCCATCAAGTCACTTTCTAGTGTCGGTAAATCAGGTTAAATAATGTATGTTCTCTTAACACGAGCAGGACAGGACCATGGGAAAAAATATAAATTCTAATACATGTATATATGTGATGTAATGACATATTCTAAGAAAATAATAGCGGAAGAAGAACTAAGGAGAAACAAACTACTCAATGCGATGTTTCTTCATTAGGCTTTTGCCAATAGCAAAAGATTTCCCATTCGACTCCTTCCTATAGGAATCTGGGCTATGATTCAGTTTCAGTGTGATTGATCATCTTCTCCAATCAGCTATTGATTGTCATCTTAATAAGTTATTATCTCATCAATAGCTAATTGTACGAGTCCGCCTAGGTGAAATCCTCGTTTAATATATTTAAGCGGATATACTTAGCTTTCAAAAGCTACATATGTGAGACCAATAATGCATGATTCACTACGCTTAATTAGCTGGCTCCTTAATTAATTGTTCTTGCCCAAGTTGAACTTGTTGGAAATTAGCCTTTGGCGGGAGTTGCGACCGACCAACTTTAACGGCTTAAACACTAGTGTTACGTATGTTGGAGAATCCGGTTCTTCACACATGCATGATGTACTAAGTACGTAGATAACCGTATGGCCAATAATCGTCAAATTTCATTGAGAAATGAAAGAGATATTGGTTCACGAAGTAAGGTGTTTGAAGCATGAAAAAGTGTGGTGTGTGATCAATTCTCCCTCATCGGTAGAGGAAGAAAGAATTGTTGTGTATATAAGACTCGAAATTGGTTTGGGGTTTGGGACCCCAAGGGGTATCCCATGTGTTTAAAGGAGGAAAGACCTAGATGTGCTTCGGTTCGAGGAAAGACCACACGCGCGCCGCCGCCGCCCGTCCGGTCTGGTTCAGGGTTCGCGGGCTGCGGGCCTTCTAATATTATCTTTTTGGGCCAGAAAACTTTGCCAGAAGTACAGTTTGATCCCAGAAGTTTCAGATGTACAGTTTGGATCCAGAATTCTTTCAGATGTACAGTTTGGTCCCTGAAGTTTTCAGAAAGTCAGAATTTCGACGGTCCAGACAGAAACGTCCAGCACTCAAATATTGTAATTTCAGTGTTGTTATATTCTAATTTTCAATTTTTCTAGTAGAATTGTAACTTCAATTCTTACATAAGCAGTTACTTGTAATTTTCGTTTCCTGCAAATCCCTTTCAGGTTTTCGTGTTCAACAAAATAGTAATTTCAGTTTTGTTGTTATATTGGTATTTTCAGTTTTATAGTTGAATTGTAATTTCAATTCTTACATAAGCAGTTACTTGTAATTTTCGTTTTCTGCAAATCCTTGTAACCCAACAGAACTTGTCATCAAGAAAAAGATAAACGATTTTCTTCAACTTGAAGTGCTCTTAAAAGGATAAAATTAAAGCATTTAAAGAGGAAAAAGGTACTTATAGTATGTCAAAGACAGAAGAAAAAATTGAGAGAAAATGTCGATGTATTTTAAACTTTTCAATGATGACGGATAAATACATCACTACCTCCCCGAATTTAAATTAAATTTTCAAAAAGCACTTTAATTTTATTGGAGTTATATTACCCCTAAACCTGTTTGAACTAAAATGAATAGGCCCTTCCAACCTATTTTGGCACCTGCTCATAGGTAAACTACAAAAATTATATTTCATCTTTTTTGGACCCATTTAATACAAGTCAGATTTTTACACCCAAATATTTTTGAAGGGTTGCTTGGTTATGTGTTTTCTTGTTCTTTTATATTAAGCTAAGGATCTATTATGTTACATTCATAATTTTTTAATCTAATTAGGTGAGAAGAAGAAAATTTTGTATGACGAGAACAAAATTCGATAGCTTCAATGGGGGGTGATTTCATTTAGCGAAGATGTGTTCTTTACAAATTAATATTAAGTTATTAATTTGGGAAATCCACGTGACATTTTTAGACTGGTTTGGGGCTGTTTTTTAAGCCTCTCACGCGCTCCTCTATTGTGCACTCACAACAGGTGTCAAAATGGGTCGGAAGGACTTATTTATTTTAGTTCGAACAAATTTAGTAAATAATAGAACCACTCTAAAGTTAAAATATCTTTTTTAAAATATGATTCAAATTTAAAGAGGTAGTGATGTATTTTCTCTTGTAGAAATGCATAACATGGGTACCATGATGTTAGTAAATGGATAATATAATCATCTTAAGATAATGACTAATGCTCATTATTCATACTTTTTTATTTGCCTTTTTATATTCAAAATCTCACTGGTAATTAGAACAGTGCTCGAGCCTCGAGGATAGTGGCCAAACCTTTCAGAATATGAGTGTACAATTTTGGATTATTGTCTACTGCTATCACGTTTTGTCCTATACTCTAGTGGTATTTAGTTTAAATCAGCAAAGGGTTAAAATTGCCCCTAGACTACGCATAATAGTACTTTCTTCTTACTAAAAAAGATAACATAATTTGGTTTAATATAAAATTTAAGAAATAAAGAAAAAAAATGAAATATGTGATCAGAATAAATTTTAGATATTTGTGTGATTGTAAATGATTTCATAAAATTAAATTGTTGATAAATATATAAATGAGCTAATCTTTTAGTAACAAACTAATAAGGAAAGTATACTACTTTTTTTTTGAGACGGTGGAATATAGTTTTACCCCCTATTAATGGTCGGATCAATCATGCCATCGATGCTACAAAGTTGGCACATATTTATTCATGTAGTTTAATTTTGTAAAATAGTTTACTTTTACCTTTTTCATTAACGTAAACATTTCGCAGACTAGAGAGTCAAATTTGGACATTTTCTATGTTTGTTTTTTTATTTTTTGTTTGTAATGGCTTCATTAGTGAAAAGGGACAAAAACAAATTATTTCTCAAACCACAGGGGCACCCGGGTGCCAGTTTTGTATCGACGAGGATACGATTGACCCCAAATATTAAAGGGCAAAATTGTGCCATTACTTATAGTCCCGACCATATGGAATCCAAAATTATTGGTTCAATAATTTTAAATTTGCACCGCATACGATCTATAAAGGGGAAGTGATATCTATCCAGTATTTTTTCATTCTAAAGCTTTAAATTTTTAATTAAAAATGAAGCAATTTCATTTATCTGAATGCATTTCTAATAGTTTATACTCTAGTGGTTAGTAGCTACTTAGGAATGCTTGAATCCTGAACTTTTAAAATATTCTTTCGAATTGTGGCTCAAGTATAGTGCGGTGGATTGTTTCCTTACTTTTTGTTCTTTCTTTTGTCTTGCTAAATAAAACAGTAACCAAATTTAAAGTGAGACCACAAATAACCTAAAGTTGGTGGCTTGGTGTAACCATATGATACTCACGGATGATTAATTACTTGTACGAAACTATTTATGAATTGTATTACAGCATTCATAATTATTTGGATTAATGACAGGTGGAAAAAATCAAAAGATGCACAGGAGGATACCTGAGCAAAATGTAGTGGAGGGGATCTTAACCCAAGTAACATGAGGTTCACGCAAACCCACTTGTGCATAATATCACGTTTAATTATTTTTTCTTGTTAAAATTAATGACCAACAAACAATGAAGATCAATTAAATAAGCAGATAGTATAACTTATAAGTAGATTCAACTTGATATTGCCTGTGTGTTTGTCTCATTGGGTAATGCACGCAGGACCCAAGTGAGGGCCCTATGACTAACATAACCACTCAGGGGTCGTTAAAGTGTATAATATGATGAATATGATATATTAGTAATGCAAGGTTAATTTTTATCCATCGTTTAGTTTGGTGTATTAAAAATAATATGTATTGCATAATTTTTAAAAAATAATTGGTTGTTTACAAAAGTATTCTCCACACTATATTATGTGAGGGACTTCATGGGTAATTGTGTCTTTAACCATACTTATGCATGTATTAAAATTCATTGCATTGTTAATACCATGATTTGCTAGGTATTAGTTATGCATAGGATAATACCAAATAAGATGTATAACTAATGCTTGTATTAGTTATACCTAGGTTGAAAAAGGATATCAAGCAATGTATTAGTAATACACAAAGCTAATGCATACATTATTATTTTTAATGCATCCTACCTAACGACCCCTCAATGTACTGAATTTTTTGTATACAATGGATTTAAAGTATAAAAATGACTAATCTAAAAAAAGTTGTGCATTATTAGTGCAATTTTACTTGTGGTGAGATATCACTTTGTTGGGCTGAAAGAATCCATATATATTCTTAATATGGTATGAAATTATTTATTCTAAGTCAAGTTCACACTGTTTTTTTTCAAAAGATTCACATCATTAAGAATGTTTCTATACCTTTTAAGTAACTTATTTTTCTATTCAGCTATCAATGCAGTACTTTGTTCGCACACCCAACAATTTTCTCAGCCCCTGAACTAATTCTCATCACCATTCACGAGCTAATTTGAAGATTAATTGTGTACCACCCACATCAATTGGCATTTATCGCCACCAAAGCCTATTAGTTTTTTGTGTTTGTGTTTTCAAAACTACGAGTAAAGAGAATAAAACGACCCATAGATAGACAAAGTCAATAAGTCGGACCCCATGCCATCACTATGTCATCTTCATACTCGTTTCGCCGAATCATTTGCATGATATCAATTGTAACATGGTATGATATTGTTCGCTTTATGTCAAGCCGGCAGGATTTTCCTAAAAATGTTACACTAAGAATATATTTTAGATATAACTTCTTTTTCTTTTTCGGTATCAATGTGAAACTTTATTCAATACCCAACACACTCATCAGTTATCATACTAAGCTTGCTATAATAAATTGCATGTAATTTGATTTTAAGAGAATCCCTAGTATAAAATCCATGTATACTGGGGTGAAGTAATTATCTCTAACATAACTTTGCCTATTCATTATAACTCACTCATCTTGTTAAAATACGTAATTCGCCATTGTCGGTATATATTAGTTAAACTCATATACAATATCAGCGGATAGAAGGTTGTTAGCACTACGTACTATTTCTTACTATTATTATGTTCAGTATCGTCATTGTATAGCTCCCCAACATTCATCTAACCTAAATTTATGTATGGAAAATGGGTATACTTACGCTTCAATAGGTGGTTTTACCTAAGGTGTTTGGCAAAAATATGCTCTTAGCTAAGCGTAGATTTCTAGGTAGCTATTAACGCATTTCCAAAATACAACAGCCTGAGAGTTAGTTATTGTTTGGACATGAACCGATGATTTTTTTTTTAAAAATAATAATTGTTAAAGTTAAGTTGAAAAAGGATATTTGAAAGTTGAAATTATGTTTGAGCATGATCATATAGCTCAAACTTTATGATTGAGAGCTTGAGAATACTGGAAAAACGTATTTTCAAACTTTAAATTTATATTTCAAATTTGAAGTTGAAATAATTGGTTAGTTAGATGAACTAACACTGTTTTTGCTTTACAAGAAATTTCTCCACAAGTTTGTTCCAACTTCCAAGCACTAAGTTTTGCTGTCGAGAGGAATATATATTCCCATTAATCTGAAAAAGGCCACAAAGAGCCTACACATATTTAATTTTTGAAAATAATTTCTCTCATTTTCCTTACGTCAAAGTTTCACTGTATCCTGTTCTAAATAGGTTTTAGTTACTAAAAGAAAAAGAAAATATTCATTTACATTATTTTTTTCGTCAGATCACAATTAGATGGGACAACATGTTATTCCTTTAACCCAACAAAAAGGAAGTAAAATATTACAACATACCCACTAAAATCACACAACGTGGGTCTTGGGAGGGTAAAGTATACGAAGACCTTACATCTACCTTGATAGATAGAGCGGTTGTTTCCGAGAGACCCTCGGCTCAAGACAGAGCATAAGCACAAGCAAAGCAAAAGCAAAAGCAAAAGCAAAAGCAAAAAAAGAGAAACGGTCAGATCCGATCAGAAAAAAATTTAAAGCAGTATGAAAATGCTGGTATCAAAAGCGAATAAGTCATGAAAGTGCATTCCAAAAAAGTAAGCAGTAACTAGCGCAGGTAAATAAGCTAAACAAAATACATTAAAGGACGCATAGCAACAAAAAAACCAACTACAAGGGACTATAAAACAATACTGCGCCTATTAGTATGATAAGCTAAGCGGGCCTACAATACTAACACTACAACTATGAGTTTGCAAGCGTAAGTAGGACTGCCTCGACTACCTACTACCCTTCTACCCTAATACGTGCCATCCACAACCCCCTATCTAAGGTCATTTTCTCACTAAGTTGCACCTGCGCCATATCCCGTCTAATCACCTCTCCCCAATACTTCTTCGGCCTACCTCTACCCCTCATGAACTCGTCCATAGTCAACCTTTCACACCTCCGCACTGGGGCATTTGTGTCTCTCCTCTGCACATGCCTAAATCATCTCAACCTCGTTTCCCGCATCTTATCATCCACCGAGGTCACTCTCACTTTGTCCCGGATATCATCATTTATAATCATATCCCTCCTTGTATGCCCGCACATCCATCTCAACATCCTCATCTTTTGGATGTGAGAAGTGTTGACTGGCCAACACTCCGTCTCATACAACATAGTCGATCTAATCACCGCCCTATAGAATTTGCCTTTAAGTTTTGATAGCACCTTTTTGTCGCATAAGACTCCAGATGCGAGCCTCCATTTCATCCACCCTGCCCCAATACTATGTGTGACATCGTCATCAATCTCTCCATCTCCTTGGATAATAGACCCGAGGTACTTGAAGCTTCCTTTCTTTGGAATGACCTGAGTACCAAGCCTCAACTAAAAGAAGTAAAATATTCGAAAAACGTATTAGGAACATATTTTTTTTTTAAATGTTACTTCCAAAGGAAGTATAATAGTATCAGGAACATTTTTTTTCTTTACTTTTTAAGAAAAATCCAAAAAGTGGAGATTCGACACCCGTACCTCTCGCATGCTAAGTGAGCGCTCAACCATCTGAGCTACATCCCATGCATATGGTGTTCAACACTTACTCCATTTGATTGCTACAACTCGGTGATAATTAAATAAGACCAACTTCTGTTGCAGTTGTGCTAAAATTGTATATTTTTGTCTAAATGGAGTAAACAAGTAGGAAGATAAAATCTTTGATAAATTTGCTTCTGAGAGACGTATAAGAAAAACAGGATGAAATATATAGTGCAACCCCAACTGTCATTTATGAATCACAAAAGAAAATGAGTTAGGAAGTTTTAGCATTTCCCCATCTTTTTTCCAAATTAAGCTATTTTTTGTTCATGCAAGTGTCACATTGCAATATGATTGTGCTCTAAATCATCTGCGTGTGGTACCAATACATGCTGAACAAAGTGGGTTAATTGCACCCCTTTTTGTCTTTCCAATCTCTCCCTAATAGATATTCCTCCTCCTCCCTATGAAAATTTTATTTATGACTATTTGACTAATTTTATTTTTAATGACAATATTTAAAGAATAGGGCCTAAGTCAGCAAAAACCCAGTCAAGCCATAAATAGCATAGGTCGGCCAATACCATGAAAATATATGCTCATTACTTGTTTGTCTGTATCTTCCTCACATAACTTCAGAAGAAAAGCTACATCCATCACTTGCATTCACCCTGACAGGCTAACCCGAGCTTACCGAAGGCCTTACCGCCCGAACCAGCAAGACTAATGTCTACTTATACCTTTGAGAGGTCCACTTATACTATTGATAAAGTCTCTAAATTAATAAGGTTTTGGCGCCCATTTCATTTATCAACAATTACTCCCAATGTATTAATTTATGTAACATTGTTGGATTAGACATAAAATTTAAGAAAAAAAGAAAGACTTTTAAAATTTATGGTCTAAAAACCTTACAAAACATTTGTTTGCCTATAAATTATTTCACTAAAAGGTAAGTGGAAAATTTTAAAGTTAAATTATTTTTATTTACAAAAAAGTAACATTATTTTAGAACAAAAAGGATTAATAGTTTAAGATGGTTGTGAATTGAGACAAAAGGATTAATAGTTTAAGATGGTTGGAATCCTCCGCTTTATAGTATGAAATCTCGAGTTCGATTTTAGGAATGAATTAAGAACTTTCTGGTAGCGACTTGTGAACAGTATACCTTTAATGAATCTATCTGTTATGTGTTAGGAAAATAAACCATTAAGCTTAACTCAACATTTAAAGCTAGCCCATTAGATGTGAATTATATAAGTAGATGAATTGGCACATGCATCACCAATGTGAGTTAATAAGGACCCGTTTGACCATAAAAATTATTTCATTTTTTCTGACTTTTTTCAAAAATCAGTGTTTGGTTATGAAAATTCAGTTGTATTTGGAATTTGAAAAAAAAAATCAAAATCCCGTTTTTCACAATCAAAACCTTGTTGAAAAGTACATTTCTACAATAAAATATTATTTATAAAAACTATGGCCAAATACAACTCCAACTCCAACTTCAAAATTTTCAAAAAAAATAAAAAAGTTCTTGGTTTTTGTGGCAAACGCCTACTAAATCCTTCCACACGCCTAGACCTTGCAATGGATTGTGAACGACATAATATGAGATTTCAAAGTTTCTAAGTTTCAACCACTGGAAAATAAAGATTTGGAATGTGTCTAACTTTGATACTATGATGAGAAATTAGATTTTGGTTATAACTCAATCTTAAAAGCTAACTCATGATTTGAGAATAATTTAAAACTATATAAAAAGACATATTGCTACATATTACTATATAAAAAGACATTAGGAAACTAATACAACGTGAACTTAAATTAGCGAGTCAGTTCTTTTTAGGATACTAGACGATTAACATAAGAGTTAATTAACTAGGGAAAAAAGGGATTTGTTGCTTCTAGGGGTGGGCAAAAAATCGGTTGAACCAAAAAAATTGAATCGATCCGGCGGTTTGGTTCGGTTTTTATTCGGTTTTAAACAAAAACAAGTTCACGAAAAAACCGAACCGAATCAGAATTAAATAAACCGGTTCGGTTCTTTAGAATTTTTTATGAACCGAACGAATCGAAAATCGGGGGCAAATTTGTAATTAATCTTATTTTTTATTTTAGGCTATTGTTATCTCTTGAATCATAGTTATTGAAGCCAATCTATGAAGCTTTTATGGAAGTCGAATGCGGCATTAACTTAATTAACATATCACGGAAGCATTAACATAAAATGTAGGGAGAGAAAGTAGTTGTAAATTGGTGCAACTTTAAATGGTCATAACTCTGCGCTCGGATGTCCGTTTTACCTGTGTTTTTTTATTTTGCGTATTTTTTCTAGACGTGGCCGGTCAAACAGCCGTAAGGCGGTTTGGCGCCGCCAATTTTTAGGAAAACATCCATTTTTCCAATCAATTTGTGTGTTTTTCCCAAATCGATTTCTAATTTTTCCTTTTCCTTTTCCTTAGTAAACATCTCACGATATACAATACATTTCAATGTCGAAATTTCGTAATAATGTAGTTGTAAATGTCAATTTCAGTGTTGGAAATTCAATTTTAAAAAAAAATTCCCGACACGACCAGTTTTATTTCAGTGTTGAACTATTATTTTGTGGGGATGTAAACTTAATTTGGAGTTTTTTTTACATGTTTTAAGAATATATGTGATGCAGACTTTATGTTTTTGAACTTTAAATTATTTTTTGGGACTTTATATTTAATGCCAAAAAAACGATATAAACCGATATATCATTTTTTTTTTAAAGTTTAATTCGTTTTTTATTTTAAAAACCCAAATTTTATCGGTTTATATTTTTTTGATATAAAATCGAACCGATATACGTCCTTGGTTCTTGTATCCTTATTCGTTTGTGCATTTCTTTGGGTGTGGGAGAGCACAAAGCAACTGAGATAACGTGTGTTGCACTGTTAATCTTGCCGTCCAGGGAAGTAAGCAACAAGCAAACCAAATCTTCTCATCAAATTTAATTCCCTTTCTTTTACTCCTCTCCAAAAGTTTAAAAAATACAACTAACATTATCTACTGCTATTAAAATTATTTTATGTGATACTTTTCATTTTTTAAAATTCAAAATGTATGAATTTTAACCAATATTTGAGAAATATTTTTTCACTAAATTGATATAAGAAAAATTGAAAAAATTTATTAAGGGTGAGGCACAACTAGAGATGGCAATGGATCTTGGACCCGATGGATCCATATCCGTTTTATAGGATATGGATCTTCAAAATTTTGACCCGACGGATCCGGATCGGACCCGGATCCATTTCTGACGGATCTGGATCTGGATATGGATCTTGTATTTGAGATCCGATCCGATCCGTAGATTCAACTTTTTATTAAATATATCCATAACCTAGAATGTAATTTTATAAGTATTTTCTTAAATTTTTTTCATAATTTATGTATTGGGTAAAGGGTTGAACCAGGATAAGGCACAAGTCACACAGCCATGTAATTTGTCTTTGAAGTTTCATTTCTTTTACCTATATGCTCTCTACAGTTTCCCATACTTTCATTTCTATAAAAAGAAAAAATTATCACTCTTCTTTAAATTTTCCTTTCTTGAATCTGCTAGCCGTAAGCTTTAAGTATCTTTCTCTCATTTGTTTGATCAGCAAAAAAAATGAAACTTTTGATATATGACTGACATTGTTTTATGTTGTTTAATGAAGTCAATCAGTAGAACTACAAGTGGAGCATCACTAAAGCCTCCAAAAATTAGCTCAAAGTTGCAACCTGTACAACATCACTAATGAAGTCAATCGTCTTTATTTTCTTGTGATGCTAAAACTTTGTTCAGTATTTTGGAAGAATGGTGTCATGTTTGTGTAGGTTGATTGAATGAACTCAATCATTTTTTTCAATCAGATTGCGTTTCATTTTGTCATAAAAGTTTCAACATATGAGAATATTATTCAAGCCAAAAAAATTTACATGTAGATCCAGATCCAATCCGTGGACCCGGTGGATCCGATAGATCCGGATTTGGATCTGATTTTTATGGACCCGATGGATCTGGATCTAATAGGATCCGGTCTACATCCGATCCGTTGCCATCCCTAGGCACAACCAACAAAAGGTGTGTGAGGCTCACCCATTACTAGACAAGTGGAATGTGTAGGTCCCACCTGTCATTTTGCTTTTCACACCTTTTTCTCCCCATTTATTCTCATATATCTTTCTATCTACAACAACAATAACATACCCAGTTAAATCCCACACCATGGTGTCTGAGGAGCGTAGAGTGTACACAGACCTTACCTCCACCTTGGTAGGTAGAGCGACTGTTCTCGGGAGACCTTCGGCTTAAGACAAAGCATAATCATAAGCAAGACAATCAAAACAAAGCAAGAGTAAAGAGTAAAGCAAGAGAAACAGTCAGACTCATATAAGGAATTAAAACAGTATAATGTGCATTCGAACAAAAGGGAGCAGCAACTAACCCAACTAAATAAACTAAACAAAATACACTAAAGAATACATAGCAGCAGAAATCAGACTACAGTGAATTATAAAGCAATAATGTGTCTATAGGTGTGATAGGCTAATCGGGCCTACAGTAATAACACTACAACTATCAATTTGTAAGCATAAGTAGGACTACGCTCGAGTACCTACTACTCTTCTACCCTAACCCGTGTCCTCCACAACCCCCTATCTAAGGTCGTGTCCTCAGTAAGTTGCACATGCGTCATATCCCGTCTAATCACCTCTCCCAATACTTCTTCGGCCTACCTCTACCCCTCCTGAACCCGTCTATATCTAACCTCTCACACCTCCGCACTGGGGCATCTATGTCTCTCCTCTGCACATGCCCGAACCATCTCAACCTCGCTTCCCGCATCTTATCATCCACCGAGGCCACTCCCACTTTCTCCCGGATATCATCATTTCTAATCATATCTCTCCTTGTATGCCCACACATCCATCTCAGCATCATCATCTCCACAATTTTCATCTTTTGTATGTGCAAAGTCTTAACTGACCAACACTCCGCTCCATAAAATTTATTCCATCTCTTCTATAAAATTTGAAGTGTTAACTGCTAATTTTCTGTAGAAGTGTTTCGTATGAAGCTTTTTTCTTCTCTTTATTTTTTCCTTTTTGGAGGAGGAGATGAAAAAATGGGAGAAACAAATAACCAACTTACAATTTAGAACTAAGTGCCCATTGGTTGTAAAATTATATGGCAGAAGTTGATGTTATTTGTAAAAGCAAGCTTTGGAAAATGAAGCTCAAATAACATATTACGGAGCCAACATGATTCAGAGACAACATTCGCTACCCCTATATATTCATCTTCAGCACTAGACTGCGAGAGCGTGGGTTGCCGTTTGGACGACCATGTGATCAAATTGTCTCCGAGAAATACATAATAACAAGAGGTGGAGCGTCTGGTATCCGGGAATCCACCCCAATCAGCATCGGTATAAGACGTGAGATCGAGATGGCTGACTTGTACAGATATAAGCCAAAATCAAGAGTACCCTGAATATACCGCAAAATTCGTTTGAGAGCACTCATTTATTCCTCATTCGGGTCATGCATATATAAACATACATGTTGAAAATCATATGAGATATCCGGTCTCGTAAAAGTGAGATACTGCAATGCCCCTGCCAAACTGCGGTAATATATCGGATCACTGTATGGAGACCCTGAAGAGTTACTCAACTTAGCCTTGGTATCCACCGATGTAGGTGACGGCTTACATGAAGACATGTCGGTTCTATCAATTATCTCCTCCATATATTTTATTTGGCAAAGAAATAGACCATATGCATGTTGAGTTACAACAATGCCCAAAAAATAGTTCAAAGGACCCAAATCCTTCATAGCAAATTCAGATGCAAGAAGGAAATAATTGACTAGCGAAGAGAGACAGATGACGTTGTGAGGATGATGTCATCCACATGGAGAAGAAAGTATGCCATGTCATTTCCTTTCTAATAAATGAACAAAGACTGATCGAATTTGCTATGTGAGAATCTCATTATGGAAACTAATCCAGCAAACCTGTTATACCATGCTCGGGGGACTTGTTTGAGCCCATATAAAGATTTCCTCATCATGCAAATATAATCAGGATGAATAGGATCTCAAAACCCCAAAGGTTGGTGCATGTAAACTATTTCCTGTAGGTGACCGTGTAGAAACGCATTTTTTACGTCCAACTGATGAATGAACCATTATTTTAAAAGAACTATCCGGATAGTTGTCGGTTTAACCACTGGGCTAAAAGTTTCATCATAAGCCACTCTAACCTGCTGAGACTTGCCATCACTAACAAGACGAGCTTTGTGCCTCTCAAATGAACCATCATATTTCTTTTTATGACAAAAAATCCACATAGAGCGTATTATGTTTACATTAGAAGGACGGGGAACCAACTCCCACGTCTTATTTTTAATAAGAGCGTCAATTTCATCTAACATGACAGCCTTTCAATTCGAGTCCGATAAGGCAACTTTTGGATTTCGGGGAATCGGTGATAGTTGGACAGGGGATGTCAGATTAAAATGACGCTTATGCCAAAAAAATTCATGCATGGCACTTGTTTCAATGGGCCGGAGTGAGGCTGAAACAAACTACTGGGGCAGTGGATGGTTATGGGTTTGATTTTCGATCGGATGAGTATTGGGCCTGGCCTACCACTGGACCGCAGGAGCATCGGACTCCCTCGGTTGGGCTTGAGGCATTGGGACAAGCACCCAGTTTGGTGAAAAGGGAGATGGAGTAGTGGGCTCCCTCATTTGGGCTGACGCGGCTTGGTAACTGGATTGGGTTGTGGCTGATGGTGAGGGAGCAGTGTGCTCCCTCATTTGGGCTGGCCCAGTTCGGCTAGGAGGCTGGACTGACGGCGACTAAGAGGGAGTGGTGGGCCCCTCGTTTGGGCTTGTGGAGATGAGTTGTTTAAATGATATTGCAATATTAGATGTAGCCCGTCATTCAAAAAATCATAGGAAGGCGGGGAAGACGTTTGTATGTTGGCAAATGGGAATTTGGATTCATCGAAAACAACGTGACGAGAGATGATAATTTTCCATATGGACATATCATAACACTTATAGCCCATATGATTTTTTGGGTATCCCAAAAATACACACGGAGTGGAACGGACTTGAAGTTTGTTTATGACTGTGGAAGGAAAAAAGAGGATAACACAAACACCCGAAAATCCTCAAATGTGTGTAGGAAGGAATACGATGATAAAGAATTTCTATGGGTGATAGGTTTGAAAGTAACTTGCTATGGAGAATGTTTAAGAGATATGTGACCATTTGAAGAGCATGATCCAAAAATGATGGTGGTATGGACGAATGGGCAAGAAGTGTGCGAATTAAAATATTGATTGTTCGTGTTTTTCGTTTAGCTTTTCCATTTTAAGGAGAAGTATACGGACACGAGAGACGAAATGACATACCATTTTTTTTGAAAAAAAATACCTTAATTGGTCATTTTTGAATTCCCTCCCATTGCCAAATTGAAAATATTTAATAGACTTCTCAAATTGGATTTGGATGAAAGTACTAAATTGCATGATAATAGTGTGAACCTGCGACAATGGAAAATGTCCATAAAAAATTAGAGTAATCATCCAAAATAAGCATGTAATACTTGTGACATGCCGAACATAAAACTGGGGATGCCATAAGTCATTATGCATGATATCAAATGGCATACTAGTGTTTGAAGTAGATAAAAAGAAAGGTAATTTAACATGTTTTCCAAAAACTCAAGACTGACAAACATGAAAACCCAAAGATTGTTTACAAGCAATAAATTTATTCTTTCTAAGAGAATTTAACATAAGTGGTCCTGGGTATCCTAGACGATTATGCCATAACGTAGGAGAAAGAGTGGCAAAAGTTGATGGAGAGGTGGCTTGGTTCTTGTTGGTGGTGATGGGATATCCCCAGTGCTAGTACATCTCATTAGTGACATCCCCGTCCGAATGTCCTTCATAGAAAATCCAAAAGGATCAAATTCAACAGGAACATCGTTGTCAGTGGTGAACCGACGGACAGATACCAAGTTTTTAATAAATTTGGGTACACGTAGGACATTATTTAATTGTAAAGAAGGGTAAGGGGGAAGGTTTAATTGCCCAATACCACAAATTGAAATTTCGTGCGCACTGCCAACCACAATATTTTTATTACTACTCCTATTAAAATAAGACGAGAGAGTACCTTGATATGCCGGCATGTGTGAGGTTGCCCCCGTGTCCATGTACCATGTGTCATCGGGAACATTGAGAGCCATATTGTTCATAGCTTGCTCGATGTCAGTTGGAGCATAACTCGAAGAAGATGGACCATGGGCTGAAAATGCTTGCTGTGGATGGTTGCCAAGGATCCCGGGTTGTCGAGTCGGTGTGTTGGGCCTGGCCCACTGGGCTGTAGGGTACGGGCACAGAGGCCCCCACTGTTGCGGGTTTCAGCCCCATAGTGGGAACTGGCCCCACTGCCCGTTGTCGTTGTACTGTTGCGATTGCCAGTGGGGTCGGTTCTGCCCGTGGCTCCCGCTGCCACGGCCCCGCCCCCTTCCACCATTATTTTTTTCTATGTTGTTGTTGCGATTTTGACCCCGTTTTGGTCCATTGTTGTTGCGATTTGAATCATGCCCAAACCAGAATTTGAAGGCCAAAATCATCGGTAGACGCGTTGGTGGAAAGGAGGGCGGTGCCGACATTATTTTCCGCCATCGCCGCCTGTTTTAGTTTATGAGTTTCTTAAGAATCAACCTCGAACGAGCCTCATAAAATGATGGTAACGGATTACTTTGTTGCATGAACGTAGCAACTTCATCATATTGTTCATTCAAAAAGGCAACAGTGGTTTATTGTGATAATGTGAGTGCAATATATCTGTCAGGGAACCTCCTACAACATCAACGCACTAAACATATAGAGATGAATATTTTATTTGTCATGCTCTGATACCGTGAAGGAAATATTTTCCCTAATCATTTCATTCCATAATGTTATATTATATATAATTTTACAAGCCTTGATTTAGGCTACAATTATGATAGAATATCCTAATAATATACTAAGGGTATATACACCTAAATACAAATTATTTACATTAATTATGGAAATATAATCTATCAATATTGATAGTTAAAAAATAAATTCAAGAGAAGAGTAAAGTTAATTTAATAGTGCAACAATAATTATAAGCGAAGAGTGGAGTTATGATTAATTATTATTAAT
Organism: Anisodus tanguticus; assembly: GCA_034509755.1. NCBI lineage: Eukaryota > Viridiplantae > Streptophyta > Magnoliopsida > Solanales > Solanaceae > Anisodus > Anisodus tanguticus. The sequence continues at coordinate 6,694,589 of CM067553.1, read as the reverse complement.
TGTTAGTTTGTTTCTTAGACTTTTAGATTTTGGGTCTTGCTATTGTTAAGATCATTTTCTTTAAATTATAAGTCTTGTCTAAATGGAGAGTTTTGAGTAGTTTAGGACTAGTAATATAATTAAATCTTTTTATAATAATATTATTTATTCGGATCTTTTATTGCCTTTTACCTAGCATCAGTTGTTATATATATACATGTAAATGTTAATTGAATTTTTTTTTTCCAGTTAGTTTATATTATAAAGTAAATAAAATTATTTAATTTTAAAATCTCAAATGATATTCATATTTTATTAATTGACAATTTTAGAAGGTTAAACAATATTAATAAGGTTGAGTGTGTGACAAATCCCAGAAATACAAAAAGTTTCGCACTTTATCTTTTAATTTCTCCTGTTCTAAATTAACAAGAGTTTTATGTTCCAAAAACATAGTTGTAACTCACAAAATTTATTAAAATAAAGTCTCCAATAAAATATAATTAATAGACTGCTAAGTGATTATTAAGAAATTAATAAATATATAGGTATTTGAATAAATAATAATTAAGAGGTATAACAACAACATCATACCAGTGTCGTCCCACAAGTAGGGTCTGGGAGGGTATGATGTACGAGACCTTACCCCTACTTTTGTGGTATAGAGAAACTGTTTTATTTAGACCCTCGACTCAAAAGAAAAAACAAAGATGTGAAGCATGGTATCAACAATAATTAAGATGGTATAGAAAAGTAATTTATAATGGGATCTAGTAGCTCAGTTGGTTGACTCCCTAACATTTTACCTAGTTGGTGAGAGTTCAAATCCCCACGTTGTAATCCTATTCCCATTTCCTTTACCCCTATGCAATAAAAAAAATTTAAAAAAAGATATAATGACAAATATTGTTATTTTAGATAAAAGACTATCATGGGGAAGAAAAATATTATATAAAAAAATATTTCCCAAATACAATTTATTACTCTATAATGATATTTCCTTCTTATACAAAATTTTAAAATAATATATTTAACTTGATTACTAATTTCATAACTTCTGCTCTATCATCTTTTATAACATTAAACTTTTGTGATGTTTAAATTGTCACAAAATAAGGTTAATTTAAACTTTTATGATTTTTAAATTATCTCAGTAGCTCGTTGATTTCAAGTCAAAGAAGCTTAGCAATTTTAAAAAAAATTATATGAAAGAGAGAAATGTGAAAGAGGAATAATTAATTAGAAATGAGGAAAAAGAAGGTGTGAAAAGCAAAATGACCGGTGGGAGCTACAAATTCCACTTGTCTAGTAATGGATGAGCCTCAAGGACCCTTTATTGGTTGTGCCTCATCCATAGTAAAAAAAATTCCAAAGTTGAAACTTATACATAATACTTTTCATGCCGTTTTTAAATATATAAATTTTAATTTTAAAATATTAAGTATATCTAATTTAATTTTAACTTTAAAAGTCAAATTGACTTTCGAAAAATAATAATTATTACATAAATTGGGATATAGGAAATAATTTTCTTCCATCCTTGGATACGAAGTAATATTTTCATATAATAAATGAAAAAAGCCATTTTGCTAACTTTAATAGTATGAAGATATTTGAAGTTATAATTTTAACATAAGCTACAACAAGATAATCTTCATTAGGGATGACAGGTAGGTACAATTTAGCGGATTTCGCATCCCCCAGTTGTGACGAGTATGGATATAACTTTAGCGGGTAGTAGGTGGTGGATTTGCAGTTATACCCGCCTCATACCCGCCCTGCATTCAATCGCTCGCCCCAAATTCACCCGCCACCTTATACCTGTCAACTATAATCTTATTTGTACAACTTTATATTTATCTAAATTCCAAATAATTTGGCTCACATAATTTTAGCAGCTCATAAGCCCAATAATAACGAATTAGCAGGTTGACAAAATGACAAATGAATGATTACAAAATATGGATGACAGGTATGTGGAACACTTTTTTCACCGAATAAATAACTAAAGCTATTCTGTTTTTTCCAATATTTACAACAAGAAAATCACAACCTATTTGTCCAGCAACAACTGCTATTTTGCCCCTTTTCCTATTCATATATTCATCACATAAATGAAGTATCACACTTTTTGAGAGTTAATTTAATTATTTTTGAAGCTAAATCAAATTATACTAATTTAATATCTTAAAATTATACGAAAAGTATTATAAATTATAATTCTTTCTTATATCAATATGATAGAAATGAAATTTTAAAATATTAATAATAATATTTTCGATTGTCAAAATTAGACAATGGCCGGTATGATCCGTTCAAATTTAGGGGTGGACATAAAACCCGTTGAACCGAAAAAATCGAATCGAAAACCGGGATAAATATGTAATTAATCATATTTTTTATTTAGGCTACTGTTATTTCTTGAATCATAGTCATTGAAGCAAATCTATGAAGCTTTTATGGAGGTCGAATGCAACATGAACTTAATTAACATATTACAGAAGCCTTGACATAAAATGTAGGAGAGAAAGTAGTTGTAAATTGGTGCAACTTTAAATGGCCATAATGGCGGTAAATATGTAATTAAATATGTAATTAATCTTATTTTTTATTTTAGGCTACTGCTATCTCTTGAATCATAGTCATTGAAGCAAATCTACGAAGCTTTTATGGAAGTCGAATGCAACATGAACTTAATTAACATATTACGGAAGTATTGACATAAAATGAAGGAGAGAAAGTAGTTGTAAATTGATGCAACTTTAAATGGTCATAACTCTGCGTTCAGATGTCCGTTTTACCCAATTAATTTGTGTTTTCCCCCAAATCGATTTCTAATTTTCCCTTTTCTTTAGTAAACATCTCACAATATACAATTCATTTCAATGTCGAAATTCCGTGGTAATGTAGGTGTGAATGTCAATTTCAGTGTTGGAAATTTATTTATTTTTTTAAAAATCCCCCGACCCGACCCATTTTATTTTAGTGTTGAACTTTTATTTTGTGGGGATATAAACTTTAATTTAGATTTTTTTACATGTTTTAAGAACATATGTGATGCATACTTTATGTTTTTGGATTTTATATTTGATGCGAAAAAATCGATATAAATCGATACGTTCGACGATATAAATTGATATATCGGTTTTTTAAAAAAAAAATTGATTCGGTTTTATTTTTAAAAAATAAATTTTATTCAATTCATATTTTTTTGATACAAAAATAAACCGAACCGATATACGTCAATCCATGTTCAAATTTATCAAACTTTGCCATCGTCATTTCACGCTTCCATTTTCAATCATCAAGTGAACGGCAACTTTCTTTTTCAATAAAAAAATAATTACAAGCATCAATCTCAATTAAATTTAATTATTGTCCATTTGTGTTCTAGTTTATCTCTTTCCACCTCGAAAATCACGTTACAAATTAGTCAACATCAAATCCAGTTGCTTACCAAATACAAGAACTTAGTCAAAAGTGTCCATTTGTTCTTCATATATAAAAACAAGAGCAGAGCATATATAAAGATTAATAGTAATACTCCTATTATTGTTTGATTTGTGTGCCCCAAAAAATGGAAAACAAGAAGATGATATTATCAAAACAAATAGATCCAAAAATATGGAGTAAATTACCAGAAGATGTATTGGAATATTTACTTTCATTTCTACCATTGAAGACATTCTTGAATCTCAGATCAACTTGTAAGCATTTCAAGACTCATTTTTTCACCTCCTTTTATTTCCAAACACTCCCCTAAATCTTCTAATTCATCAAATTCTACCCCCTTTTCTTCATTTTTCTTACTTTCACACCCACAATTTCCAAAACAATACCATCTTTTCGACACTGTTCACAACAATTGGCGTAATTTATCTCTCATTTTTCTTCATCTCTTATTTTATCTTCTTCTAATGGCTTGTTATGTTTCACTCGTCCTAGTTCTAATTGTTTTATTATATCAAATATATTAGCAAGATTTTCAAGGGTTGTTAAATTCCCAACATTACCTTTTGCTTTTGAGTCCCTCACTTTAATTTCTTCATCTAATAACGGGTACAAGCTTTTTGTTATGTCTACTTTTGGATCTTCAAGTCTAGTTTTTGTCTATGATTCTTTGGTTCATTCTTGGAGTCAATATGGAGGATTTGATTTGATTTTAAATGAAAATCATCATCAAGAAGGTGTATTTCATAAAGGGTATTTGTATTTTATTACCCCAGAGCCTTATTTTATAGTATGTATGGATCTTGATACCGGTGAGTGGCAAAGATCAAATTTTGAGCTGCCTAATGAGCTTACATTTGCTAGATTGGTGAGTGATGGGGACAAAAAATTGTCTTTGATTAGTGGAAATGGGAGTAATGGGATTTCAAGAAGCATGAAATTGTGGGAATTAGATGAAAATTCCAAGATTTGGGTGGTAGTTGAGAACGTACCAGAATTGATTTGTAGGAAGTTTTATCAGTTTGTTACCATAACTATGAACATGTTTATTGCTTTTGGCATAAAGGGTTGATTTGTGTGTGTTGTTATTCTTGGCCTGAGATTGCATTATAAGGTTGCTAGAAGGACTTGGCATTGGCTTTCAAAATGCCCTTCATTGCCTGATAAATGGAGTTGTGGATTCGGTTTAGGGATGGGCATAAAAACCGGTGAACCGAAAAAACGAATCGAATTCGATTAAATAAATATAAAAAATCGAATGTATTAATGTTAAATAATTCGGTTCAATTCTTTAGAATTGGTGACGAACCGAACCGAAAATCGGTGGTAAATTTGTAATTAATCATAACATATATAAATGTAAATTTAAAGCTTTGATTATGAAACCCTAAAAATTTACTTTGCTCTACGGATTGAAAATTGAAATAGAAGCAGCGGCTACCGGTTTGACAGGAAGCTGAAAACGCAATCGGACGGCACCCTCTCCTTGCGTTTTTGAACTGTAAGTGACAGCGCCGATCATTTTCTTTAATTGTTGTTAACATATTAGATTATTGTTGTAACTTTTAGTATTGAATTTAGCTGATTCTTAAACTGTTAGGTTCTTGTTTAATTATGAATTATTCTTATGTTAGGTTCTTGGTAGAATGGAAGACATTTTGGATGATGGAACAAAAGAGGTGAAACGAAACGACGAGGGAAAACTGAGATCAAAAGTTTGAAATTTTTTTACTAGGCTATCTGGAGGAAAGAAAGTCAAATGTCATTTTTGCCGTAAAGATTATGTTTGCGATAGCTCGACAGTTAGGATAACTAATTAAAGGAACCACTTGGGTAGATGCAAAGTGTACAAGAAATTGAAGCTTGAAGAGGATAAGAATAAAAAAGTATTAACTCGTGATAAGGGTAAGAACAATGATAAAGTTGTATTTGTGGGGTTTAATAAAGATGCTTGTAGAGCCGCACTTGTGAAATTGATTATTAAGGATGAGTTAGCTTTTAGATTTGTGGAGAGTCATAACTTTGTGGAGTAAGTGAGGGTTTGTTGTCCCAGATTTGAGGTGCCTTCACGAAGAACGATTGCACGGGATATTCTTCAGTTGCATCAGAATGAAAAGGCTTTGATGAAAAGAATCATGAACTCAAACCAACAGAGGATTTGTATTACAACAGACACGTGGACATCAATTCAAATGAGTAGCTACATGGTAATCACTGGGCATTTTATTGACTGAATGGGTGTTGCATAAAAAAAATTAATTTTACACTGATTTCTAATCATAAAGGAGATGGTATTGGAAAGATTATAGAGAAATGTTTATTGGATTGGGGTATTTATAGGCTATTCATAATTACTGTGGACAACGCAAGTGTTAATCAAGTTGCAATTCCTTATGTGAAGAAGAAACTGACAAATTGGAGTCCTAATGCGATGATTTTAAATGGTGATCCTATGCATGTGAGGTGTGCTGCACATATAGCAAACTTGATTGTTCAGGATGGGTTAGAAGAAGTGAAGGACTCAATAGCTGTTGTTCGTAGTGCGGTGAAGTATGTAAGATCTTCTCCGACAAGGTTGCAAAAATTCAAGACATGTATTGAGCGAGAGAAAATCTCATATAGGGGACTTATGGTTTTTGATGTGCCAACCAGATGGAATTCGACATACTTAATTATGGAAAAAATGGTGATATTTAAAAAAAACGTTTGATAGGTTAGAGGAGGACGATGGCCACTACATAAGTTGGTTTGACAAAGATGAGAAGGGAAGAAAAAGGGTTAGGCCATCGATTTTTATGGATTGCGATAATGCTAAGAGGTTAGTACATTTTTATCCGTTTTTTATGATGTGACATTAAAATTCAATAGCACAAAATGTGTGACTTCTAGTAATTTTTTGAATGAGTTGTGGAAAGTTTATCTTCATCTTAGCTCACTGTTGGAATCTAATGATTTGTTGATGAAAAAAATTGTTAATGGCATGAGAGATAAGTTTGTGAAATATTGGGGTACTTCTTTGGAAAAGGTGAACAAACTTTTAATTTTAGCAAATGTGCTTGATCCTCGGTATAAATTTGAATTTATAAACTGGTTCTTTGGAAGTATATTTGATAGTAGGAAGGTTGGTGAAATTAAAGCTGATATCAAAGACTTGTTGTTACAGTTATTTGTAAGTTATAATGATGATGGCCCAAATAGTGGTGTGGGTAGTAGTTCATATGTTCAGTTAAGTGAAGTTTGTGATAGTGGCAGCAATAGAAAAGAATCAATTGACCATTTTCAACTGTTTAAAAAGATGAAAGCAAGTGCAAATGATGATTGGGGGGGGGGGGGGGGAGAATGATGTTGAGAAATATTTGTTAGAGCGGAATGAAAGTCCTAATGATCCGAATTTTGATCTTTTGGGTTGGTGGAAGATGTATTCGTCTAGGTATCCGACTTTATCAAAGATTGCCAAAGATATTTTGGCAATTCCAGTGTCTACTGTGGCTTCTGAATCGACATTTAGCACGGGGAGGGGGGGCATTCTTGACCCTTTTAGGAGTACATTAACTCATAAGACAATTGAGACATTAATTTGCACACAGCATTGGCTTCGCTCAACTCTTATAGGAGAACAAATTGTGCAACCAACCGAAGAAGAAACTGAGTTTTATGAAGAAGTTGAATTGGGTAACAATATTGTTTTTTATATATCGTTTTTAATAGAATGATTATACTTTAACATTTTGTTTATTATATTGACGCTTTGGCAAATTGTATGTAAACTTTGAGAAACTTTCAATCGTACCGTAATCACAATAAGCAGAACAACCACAAGCAGTGGAGGACTTGACAATTGATTGATATTACTTGTTGGAGGTATTGTTTAACAGGCTTGTTTATTGTAACAATTGTCACTGGTTATCTTGTCATGGAATTGAATTGAAAAATTTAAGACAGTGTTTATTTATATTTGTTGATTATGATATACTTGAATTGAAAAAACTGGTATAAACCGATACAATTGGTTTTTTTAAAAGTTTGATTCGATTTTTAAAAATAAAAATTAAATTTTATCCGGTTCATACTTTTTTTATACAAATCGAACCGAACCGATATACGCTCACCCCTAATTCAGATGGTTTTCCTTTGTCCCTGAGCTATATGCCTTTGTGTAATACAAAAAAAAAAAAAAAAGGTACCCTGTGTAATCCCGGGGTACGAGGGTATGGGAAGGATAAAGTGTACACAGACCTTACCTCTACCATGAGAGGTAGAGAGAGTCTTTGTGTAATAGTAACATCACTTGGTTCGAAAGGCAAAATTGTGTACTTCTAAGGAGGTTTGACTAACCGAGCTTGGTTTTTCTTTTTCTTTTTCATTTGGCTTAAATTTATCAATAACTTCTTAAACTTGTCATTAGATTATATTTAGACATTCAAACCATAGCTTGTTCAAGTTGAGTACCTACACACATGATAAGTCTTCTTAATTTCCTATTAGACACTTTTGGTTCAAATTTTAGATTTTTTTTTGTGCATATTCTCAAATGCCTATTATGTAGATAAGTTAACCATTCAAATTATGTCACATTCTTTAATTATATGCATTAGCCTTAATAAGCCGTAAAACCTCAAACATGTTCCAATTGTGTTTGAGGTTAAAGGACAGTCAGGCGCACAAAGCAACCACTGATGTTGATGTGTAGAATTAAAGGAATTAACATATTTTATGTGGTTAACATAACTATCTAATAGACGTTTGGGATAACACGGCAAAATACTTTTAAAATTTAAACTAAAAGTGTGTAATAAGAATATTTTTAACATGTGTTCAGGTGCTCAATTGGAACTGACAGTAGTTTGAGTGTGTAAATGAAATTTGTTAGATAAGTTTAAGGCGTTAGATGTATTAAACCTTTTTGTTTTGGTGTATATAGGAGTAGCATTGTGTTTGATTTGCAGTCGATGTTTTAAGCCTTTTCATTTTGGTGTATTTACTATTTAGGAGTAGCATTGTGTTTGATTTGCTACAGTTAGCAGTGATCTATTTAGCATATGAAAACCTCGTAGAAGCATTGTTTGTTTGAAAGAATTTGAGTGGTGTTCTTGAATTTCTGTGTACTTTGAAAAGGAACTAAAAGACAATTGAATTTCTTGTCTTGGTTTGGACAACTGTATGACTTTAAACTTCGACGGTGATTGATGTCTCCATTTGTGCAAAAGAACTTGTTATTAACGTGCAATGAATGTGGAGTAATACTTGTGTGTATCAGTACTTAATTAGGGAATCTTGCCCAAGTTTTATGAAATTTTGTGGTTATTGGTTCCTCATGAAAGGTTCTTCAGAGCTCAAATCCAAGAACTATTTTATCTGTAGTTGAAAGTTGAAACCACTGGATTTTAATTTGTTGAAAAATACCAGATTATATCAATGAATGTTTAGTTATCTCTAGAGTATCACATAAGTTGGGAAATGTACCGGTGATGTACTTATATGGATTGGACAATTCTCCCATCTTGAGTTAACTTTCAAGAAATTGCACGGCTTGTCCTTCAAGGGTTGGTCTTTAATTTTTGCTCCTCAAATTGAATTTATGTCTTCTGGGACATAAAATCTTTACGGAATCCGACACTTGAGCTTTACTCATTTCAACTTATCAGTTGAAAGTGGGAACATTGAGAGAGAAAAAGATCGTAACTATTCCAAAAATGGAAAGTTCGACAGAATTGGGATTTTTTTTGGAAATTGGAAGCATTGGTATAGGTAATAGAATATTTCTCAATATTTTTCATTAATTGTACTTATTGTATATCTCATATTTTAGGTAGAATTATAATCTTTTGTAACTAGGTTAATTAGTTACCTAGTTTGTATCAAAGTAAATATTCTTGTAACCTTATATATATTGTAATCATTCATCAATAAAATCAAGGAACATAATTCTTCATGGTATCAGTAGCCTAAAACTACAAACCCTATCCTAGCCGCCGATACACCTTCTCGGCCGCCACCTTTTTTCCATGTCGGCACCTAGCCCACGTCTGAACCCTAGCCGCTGACCTCTCTCAGCTGCCCCCATCTTTTCCCCATGAGGGAGCCCTAGTTTTTTCGGCCATTCTCCCTCCCCCTTCCTCCTACATTTCCTCTTCCATGACTGACAAAACAAAATTTCATTCGGCACTTGCCGTAAACAATATTAAAAACTTCATCCTTGTGACTCTTGCGATGGAAAAGGGTCAATACTCCTCGTGGGCGAAACTTTTTAAGATTCATTGTCGTGTTTACGAAGTTATAGACCACATCATCCCTCCCACGTCGAAGTCCACAGACATACCATCGGCTTCGACTTCTGATGATGCACTCTGGTCTCGTTTGGACGCAACCGTCCTCCAGTGGATATATGGCACGATATCTAATGATCTGTTGCACACCGTCATTGAGACCGATGTCACTGCCTGCCAAACGTGGGAACGTTTGGACAATATTTTCCACAACAACAAAACTCAACAAGTGTTATACCTTGAAAATCAGTTCAAAGACGTTCATCAAGATGATTTTCCAAACGTGTCTGCCTATTGTCAAAAACTCAAGATTCTTGCCGACCAACTCTCCAACATCAGCGCACCAGTTACTAATCAACGATTGGTCATGCAACTTCTTGTAGTTTTGAACGAATCCTATTACGGCGTTGCCACCATCCTTCAGCAATGCACGTTGTTACCTCCATTTTATGAGGCCTGTTCGAAGCTCATCCTTGAGGAAACTCGAAAAATCAAGAGCAGTACCACTCGTGCCAGCATAGCCGATGCCGCCCTCACCACCATCGTCGGGCCATCCGTCGACGGTTGGTCCCCCGGTTCGGCAACCAGAACCGTCGGCCAGAGGACCCGTAACAATTCGCTTCCTCCAGTGGGATGCCTACCTGCTGTGGGCCGCGTGAACCCCACCGTCATGGGCCTCCCCTTCTTGCCCGTATACGACATCCTCGTAGAATCCACCTCAGAACTGACATGCCCAACCTGGCATACTTTGTCCACATCCACAACATGCCTACACAACACATCTCCCCATCGACTTATGCACCGACTGACATTGAGGCAGCTATGAGCATAATGTCACTCAACACTCTAGACGAAAATTGGTATATGGACACATGCGCCACATCTCACATGACGGCATCACAAGGTACTCTCTCGTCTTATTTCAATTTGAGTAATTTAAATCGGAATATTATTGTTGGTAGTGGACAAGGCATTCCCATCCGTGGTTATGGTCATTCCTCCATATCCCCACCGCATCCACCACTAATCTTAAAAAATGTCATCCATGCCCCTAAACTCATTAAGAATCTAATCTCCGTGCGACGTTTCACAACTGACAATTGGTTTCCCTTGACTTTGATCATTTTGGTTTTACTATAAAGGATTTTACGACATGGAGACGAATAATGAGATGTGACAACACCAGAGATCTTTGCCATATTTCAAACACCGTCAACAATCCAGCCTCAAATCCCTCAACATTTGCTGCTCTTTCGTCTTTCTTATGGCATTCTAGATTAGGACATCCGGGAGACTCCGTTTTACGCTCCCTTAGGAAAAATAATTTTATTAATTACAACCGTATTTCTAGGACTCCTATATGTGAATCCTGCGTTTTTGGGAAACATGTCAAATTACCATTTTCTGCATCCACAAATTGTACTTTAAAACCGTTCAATATCATACATAGTGATTTGTGGATATCCCCATTTTGAGTACGTTTGGCCATCAATGTTATTTATTATTTTTGGACGATTATTTCAACTTTCTATGGACTTTTTCAATTGGAAATAAATCTCAGGTCTACCCTATTTTTTCTTCATTTAGTGCTTTCGTAAAAACACAATTTGAAAAAACATTAAATGTTTTCAATGTGACAATGACAGGAAATTCGATAATAACCAATTCAAACCGTTTTGCTCCAAAAAACGGTCTTACCTTTCATTTTTCCTGCCCTCACACATCCTCCCAAAATGGTAAAGTCGAACGAAAAATTCGAACCATAAATAACCTCATTTGTGCCCTACTTGCTCACGCCCCAATTCTGGCATTACATACTCTTCATGGCCGCCCTAACGCATAAACATAATCCCAAACAAGTCTCTAGCTCAATGGTCGCCAACCCAAGTTCTGCTTTGTAGGAACCCCTCCTACCAACACTTGCGTATTTTTGGATGTCTTTGTTACCCTCTACATCCGTTCACTCACAAACTCCAACCCCATTTTTCCCCGTGTGTGTTTCTGGGTTACCCTGCCAATCATCGTGGTTACTCGTCCAATGACTTGTCGAGCCGTAAAATTATTATTTCACGTTATGTCCTATTTGATGAGTCTCAATTCCCCTTTGCCTCTCTACACTCGCCACCTCGACATTTCTACGACTTTCTAGATAATGGCCCAACCCTCTTCTAATTCACCATTTACATAGTCCGCCATCACAGACGTCGACAACCCCACCACATCGGCCAGTCCGAGACTAGCTGCCCACCCAGTTCTGCCGATGGTGGCCTAGAACAGCCCACCTCAGGGTGATTCTACATCCACCTCTCCGCATACCGAGGTTCGGCCAGCCAGTACTGTTACCCCTGCCCTTCCTCCTCTTCCCGGCATTCCTGCGACAAACCCCCTTCCGTACCATAAAACTCGTGTCATGCACAGAATTCATAAACCTAAACGACTGTTTAACCTTTCTGTTTCAGTTGTCCCTTCTCCTGTCCTTCATAACCCGAATGATGCATTATCCGACCCTAATTGGAAAATCGCAATGATTGACGAAAATAATGCTCTTATTGATAATAAGACGTGGGACCTAGTACCCCATCCACCTAATGCTAGCATTATTTGTTCTATGTGGATTTTTAGACATAAAAAGAAATCTGATGGTTCTTTTGAGAGGTACAAGACTCGTCTTGTAGGTAATGGCCGGTCTCAACATGTGGGAGTTGACTGTGATGAAATGTTCAGCCCGGTCGTAAATCCCGCGACCATCCAAACTGTCCTCAGCATTGTCATATCCAAGTCTTGGCCCATTCATCAGCTTGATGTCAAGAATGCCTTCTTACATGAGGATCTTCATGAAATGGTCTATATGCATCAACCTATGGGTTTCAGGGATCCTATTCATCTGAATTATGTGTGTCTGTTGCGGAAATCGCTCTATGGACTGAAACATGCTCCTCGAGCATGGTACCAGCGGTTCACCGATTATGTCTCCTCTATAAGTTGTTCACACAGCAAATCTGATCATTTCCAATTCATCTACAACAAGGGTATAGACATGGCTTACCTATTAATATATGTTGATGACATCATCCTCACCACATCATCTGATGCTCTACGCCGGTCCATTATGTCTCTCTTTCCACTGAGTTTGCTATGAAAGATCTCGGGGGCCTGAGTTATTTCTTGGGCATCTTTGTCACTCGACATTCTGGTGGCCTATTTCTATGTCAGAAGAAATACGCCGAAGAGATCCTTGACCGTGCAGACATGACATCTTGCAAACCATCCCACGCGCATATAGACACCAATTCCAAGCTCAGTGCCGATTCTGGCCCTTCATATTCGGACCCGACACACTATCGTAGCCTGGCTTGGGCCCTGCAGTACCTTACATTAACGAGACCAGACATATCTTATGTCGTACAACAAATCTGCTTGCACATGCATAGTCTAACGGAAGCACACATGCATGCCCTCAAACGTATTTTATGATACGTCCAAACTTCACTTTGGATTACATCTATACAGGTCTTCAATCACTGGTCTCATTGCTTATTCTGATGCCGACTGGGGTGGAGTACTGACACTCGACGCGCCACGTCTTGTCTTGGTGTTCCAAAAGTCAACCTACATTATCCCGATCCAGTGCAGAAGCAGAGTACAGAGGTGTCGCCAACGTCGTCTATGAGTCTTGTTGGATCCGTAACCTTCTACTTGAGCTTCACTGCCTGATTCAAAAGGCAACATTGGTCTACTGCGATAATATTAGTGCGATATATCTTTCCGGCAATCCCGTCAAGCATCAGCACACTAAACACATTGAGATGGACATTCATTTCGTTCGCGAAAAAATGGCTCGTGGTCAAGTTCGTGTCCTTCATGTTCCTTCCAGATATCGGATTGTCGACATCTTTACCAAAGGACTTTCGCGCATACTATTTGATGATTTTCAAGCCAATCTCAGTGTTCGTGAACCTCCCGCTTCGACTTCGGGGGTGTAATTGAATATTTTTCAATATTCTTTTATTAATTGTATTAATTGTATATCTTCTATTTTAGGTAGAATTATTATCTTTTGTAATTAGGTTAATTAGTTATCTAATTTATATCAAATTAAATATTCTTGTAACCTTATATATATGGTAAATCATGCCTACATAAGGATCAACTTCAAAAAACACGAAATCGATGTGTGCTTCGTATTCTTTTCTTTTCCTCTTCTCACTTCCTACCGAACAATATCTTTGATCACTTCAAAGATGTAGAATAACGAAGTGAATTGTACTTTATTTGTATCTGTTATTCGAACCGGCTATTGGAAAATGACCTTTAAAGATATTTCTTCTCTCGGTATTATGGACTACGTCAAGCTAAACACGCATAATCTGCATACTTTTCATACTAAAATTTCGCCTAGAATGAGTAGTCACAAAATCTTTGACAATTGCATATTATTGCGACATAATTTTGTAAACTAAGGATATTGACAAGTAAATTGAACACTCACTAAGAATGTATTTGGTAATGAAGGAAATATTTTTTCTGGAAAATAAATGATTTTTTAATTCATTTTTAGTTTAGTAAATAGCCATAAAATATCATTGCAAGACAAGTCATATATAATTTAGATAAATACTATGGGATGGAGTCGAGTGCGGTGTAGGTGGAGCCGTAGAGGAGATGATTGGTGGAGGTGAGTTGATGTGCGTTAAATTAGCATATGATATCGTGCTCAATCAAATAATAAACACTAACTACGATTTGAATTGTCTTTCTGGCTCAATGGAAAGATAATCTCATTTTACACTTCATAACGACGAAATTAATCATGTCTTGTCTATTCCTCAAAATGTCATTTTCCTTTTTCTCAGCCAATTAGCAAATTTTGCGTGTTAAAATATTTTAACCGATCAAACATGTAAAAATTGAAAAATATTTTGTGGGTGCCAAACACATTCTACATGGAGATTGATGCTAGTAGTCGAGATAATCAAATCTTTCAGTCTCTTATTTTATGGTTCAATTCAATAGGGTCGATCTAATGAGAGGTCATTTTTCCATTACAGCAATAAATATTAATTTGTCTGCACTAAGTAAATTTATATTCATGTTTGGCCACTACTCTCTTTTTCTCTTTTTCCGTTTTGGGTTTCCTTTTTCCTTTTTTAATAATGGTACCCACTAAAAAGGACTAATTATAGAAAGATATTAATGTCTCCATAAGCCAAAAAATTTAGTCCGTTTCACATGTGAACACAGATTAGTATGAGCTTCTGGTCTATCCACGTGTCAGTTTATAATGTGACGTGGCCCACATAAATAATGGTACCACTTCAAAATCTTTGACATCATTACATTTATTAACTGCAATGCTTGTGTTAATAAAAATATATCGGGGCAAATAGTATTTGACCCGACCCGTCACAAGCATAGATGGACTTATGGTCACCCCCGAGTCGACCAGTGATAGCCAAACGTAAGACCGGAGAATACCTAACCACCTGAGAACCTGATTTCGGAATCCGTGTGAACAGTGAACACATTAAGCGACTATGCTCCGGTAGAATATGTCTGGAGGGACCGAGTACCCAGGCCATCCCGAACCTTTCACATCTCAATAATAACCAGATTTCGAGATATTAAGGATTTCATTTAACAACATTTAATACTCACAATTCTCTTTTTTATTTTTTCTATCCAGCTTCTCGGCTTAAACCAGATTATTCCTGGAGATAGTAGTTCCGGTCCCTCAGCACTATTATCAGTAAATCACGGGATATATCTGAATGACCAGGATTAGAAAACAGAGAAACTGATATCAACTACAAATTCTAGAGAGTAAATTGCTCCCATCAGAATTCGAACTCACGCTACAGGCCTCCAACAACATTCGAGATTCACGCGTTTGGTTGCAATTAGTTTACCCTATAAATAGCCTGATCCCTTCATCATTGTATCTATCTAATCACACTTGCTATTATACATGTTTTCTGTCAAAACCATTGTTCATCATTACTTATCAAGCGTTCTTCATCAACAGGATTGTCAACAAGATCATTTACATCATTTTTCTTCTTTGTTATTTTGATTTAATTATTTACTTCTCTATCATTATTATATTAATTTCCTACATTACACTATCGAAGGATCAATATGTTTGGATTAATTGTGTTGCTCGTGACCCCAATCTTAACAATTCAGCTGATTAACCTAATCAAGTAATTTTCGGCTAAACAATGCTACTGACAACCTAAGGTCCTCAAGACACTATATTGTTGACAGTTAAAATAATTTTAAGAATTTCAAGAGACCCTTTTTTAGTGAATGAATATAAGGAAAATAATAATATTGTGAAGAAATCTGCTAATTCTTAGGGTCTGTTTGGAAAGCCACCTGGTAATTAGAATTGGTTTAATACTATCATAGTAATTTCACAGTCTAGTAATTACATAGCATAGTAATTATGAGGACTTGTTTGTTTGTCATAATGTAATTACAAGCATATTGTTTGATTGTACATGTGTAATTACACAGTTGAATAGTTTAAAAATAAAAATTAATACTTGACAAATATGTGCCTTTATAAATGATATATTAAATTAGGTATTTAAGATACATATTATTTCTTGAAAATATTTTAATTAATATTCACATATTTGTAAATAATATTGTAAAAGTAATAGTATATTTTTAAATTAATAATATTTTAATTTAATTAATTATAAAAATTAAAAGCACACATTTGTAAGAACGTCTTGGGCTGTATATATGTTTGACAAAATGATTAATATTAATACATATAATGTCATAACACTATTCAAATGTTTGACAAAAAAAATAAGCTATCAATTGTAAGTAGAAAATGAATAATATGCAATGTAAAACAACAAGTGAATAATACTAAAGCAAATAAACTGAAATCGCAAATATAACCTAAATTCAAAATTGAAATAATAATTTAACATGATACTTTTATGTCAAATTCTGACATAACATAAATAAGTTCCAACATAAGTTAAGTAAATATAGTTTAAAAAAATGTGAAAACATTTATAAGTCTATAACCTCATTCAACAATGGAATTCTACTTTAATAACATTACTCGTTATATGTCAAGTTTGTTAATGACTCATTCTTTCTAATGTTAGAAAGTGTAATTTTAAAAAACTAGAATAATAATGTAGTTACGCTAAATGAAGAAAATAAAAATAAAAATAATACTAGCAATTACATGGAATCACAAGAAGTAAATGAAAGATAATAATATTTAAAAAAAATAATGAAAGATAATATTACAAAAATCTTTTTAAAATAAAAAAAATGTAAAAATAAAAAAGAAATTAAAATAATAAAAACAAAAAATATTAAAAAGAAATGAATTTAAAATAAAAAGAAAAGAAAAAAAATTTAAAAGTAACCTTGTAATTTCAGGGTGTAATTACACTCAATTCTCAGCCCCCCTTGAGAATTGGAGAGTGTAATTACCCCTCTTTCAATTACACCTAATTACATGTTGACCATGTAATTGTACTTGGTCTACCAAACATACCAAACTGTATAATTACATCCAATCACACTCAATTTCAATTACGTAGATGGCTTTCCAAACATGCCCTTAATTATGCTCTAAAACCTTTTAAATTAGAAGTCTATGGATAAAATATTCTTACCGAAATTTTGAATTTGAACATTTAGTAAGGTAAATAATGGATTTTGGGCCTAACTCAACTTCAAAAGTTAGTGTAAGGTGAGGATTGTCCAAGTCTATATAAGGAGTTCATGTTCCCATTCTATTTTCTATGTGAGACTTTTAATAAGTAAAATCAATGTTAGGCTATTTTGTAGAAAAATATGTTCTAATAAGTTTTTACTAAGAAAAATACATCAAATCACATAAATTTATGATTATATAATTACTGATGAAATACATATCATCAATTACGAATAAGTGGGAAAAAAAGAGAGGTCGTAGAAGACGTTTGTCGTGTTATTTTGGTTCAGTAAAGACCGGGTTTAAGTTAGTTTTTCCTTAGGAGAGACTGATTTTTAATCAATTACGTACGTTGCAATCAATTTATAATATCAGCGACAGTTTGCTATAGTTCAAATCATCAATTAGTAATATCACCATAGTGAAAAAAAGAGTTGGAATAAAAAAAATAAAGAAAAGAAGATGAATAATTTAATTTAAATTCCTTAATTTAATTATTATCCAATTAACTTGTAGTTAGACTTTGATAGAGTCAATAATAATAATTTTAAAGAACTCAAATCCAGATATTCCTAACTATTTCGGCCTTCAAGACAAGAATATTGCAAGGCCTTACACGCTTGTATCAACAGTCATGTAAGCAAAAAGTAGTATTAAGCAAAAGGTTTATTTAAATTCATGCTTATACAAATCACATTAAGCTTATCATAATTTAAGTGATAAACTATGGTAAAATCATCAAACCTTTCAAACTTTCAGGAGCAGGAGATAAGTTTAGGAATGAAGTTTATAAAAAGAGTAGTGAAATCGTCACGAATAAAAAAAGATCAAATTGGGATTTTCGTTGTGCTCCCTCTACTGTTGTCTCCTCACAAAGTAGTTGCACATACTTGGCTTAAGATAGAGTTGTGCACCACACAAGTATTTATTTGTTCTTTTTAACATGTGCTAGCGGAAGGATATATGCGATTGAATTCGTTGTTTTGCCTTTGGTGAATATAAGTCACCGAACTACGACCGAAATTTATATTAGTCCAATGAATAAATGACAGTTTTTAGATACATTTTATTATTAAATTACAATCAATATATTTTGCCTTTGCTGAATATAAGTCACCGAACTACGACCAAAATTTATATTAGTCCAATGAATAAATGACCGTTTTTAGATACATTTTATTATTAAATTACAATCAATTAATATATATATATATATATATATATATATATATATATATATATATAGTAAATTTGAAAGAAATAATTCCTTCATTATTCTCATTAATGAAAGAGTATATATACAATTTACAATTTTCATAATGAAAAAATCCTATTCCTATTCTACTCCCAAAATTCTATTCTACTTGTACAAGAATCCTCTAATTATGGTAAGAATACAATTCTAATTATGATACAAATATGGTACTAAAACCGTGAGATACAATTATGGACATTTGCTACAAACCGTGATATACATCACGGTATACATGGTATATTTAACACACCCCCGCAGTCATAGCGGGCGGTCTTTGTACGCTGAGACTGTCCCTAAAATCTTCAAAAAGGACCGAGGGAAGACCTTTTGTAAAGATGTCTGCAATTTGATACCTGGAAGGGATATGACAGAAGCGTACTTGTCCACGAGCTACCTTTAAGCTAACAAAGTGAATGTCCATCTCGATATGTTTAGTGCGCTGGTGCTGAACCGGATTATCAGAAAGGTAGATGGCACTAACATTATCACAATAAACGAAGGTAGCTTTCTGAATAGGAAAATGAAGCTCTAAAAGAAGATTACGTAACCAACAGGATTCAGAGACCACATTGGATACCCCTCGATACTTAACCTCTGCACTATAGCGGGACAACGTCGAATGACGCTTGACAGACCAGGAGACCAAGTTATTATCAAAAAACATGCAATAGCCAGACGTACATCGTTTGGTGTTTGGACAACCACCCCAATCAACATCTGTATATGAGACAAGTGTAGACGTCGAGGATGGATATAAATATAAGTCATAGTCAATTGTTCCCTGGATGTATCGAATAATGCGTTTAAGCGCATTCATGTGCTCAATCCTGGGATCATGCATAAACAAACACACCTGCTGGACGGCATACGTAATATCTGGTCTCGTGAAAGTAAGATACTGAAGTGCTCATGCAAGACATCGATAGCAGGTCGGATCCTCGTAAGGGGAGCCAGTCGCAGCACCCAATTTGGCTTTAGTATCAACTTGAGTGGAAGTTGACTTACAAGATAAAATCTCAGCTCTCTCAATGATCTCAGCTGCATACTTCCTTTGTGATAAGAACAACACACATGCATGATGAGTGACAACAATCCCCAAAATATAACTCAAGGGCTCCAAGTGTTTCGTAGCAAACTCAGAACTGAGCATTGTCATGATAAACTGGCGTAATGCATCTGAAGAGGCAATCAAGATAATATCATCCACATATAATAGTATATAATGCAGGGAAGAACCACGACGATATATGAACAAGGAATTATCAGACATGTTGTGAGAGAACCCAATAGTCGAAATATAGTCTGCGAACCTCTTAAACCAAGCCCGTGGGGATTGCTTAAGCTCATACAAAGACTTTTTCAATAAACAAACATGATGAGGATATTTGAGATCCCTAAACCCAAAGGGCTGATGCATATAGACGGTCTCCCAATCTACTTGTACAAGAATCCTATAATTATGGTAAGAATACAATTCTAATTATGGTAGAAATATGGTACTAAAACCGTGTGATACAATTATGGACATTTGCTACAAACCGTGATATACATCACGGTATACATGGTATATTTAACAAAATTAATATAATTTGAAATAAATATGTTGTTAAGGTTCTTACTGGTTCTTTCACCGCAGTTTCCTGAATTGTTAGGCAATTATTAATCAATTAAATGGTAGCCGTGACATAACCCTTACAATAAGATAGTTTTGCAAAAAAAAAAAAAAAAAAAGAGCGACAGACAAGGAAACTGTGTGTTGGTTGATGGAAGATCCTTTTAACTACTTCGTAATCATAAGTTAGGTACAACTTTTTTTCAAAAGAAATTTTAATCATCATAATTATGCCACGTATGCATGAAAAGTACTTAATCATAGTTTAATAAAAAGACTAGAGAAAATATTAATAAAGAATAACAAATCAGCTCTCCTTTAATTATTTACTCTGCTTCCAAATTCATAGGTCCTCCTGAACTCAATTCAATGTGAGCCATTAGGCATAAACAAGGAATATCCAGAAACCAGATAATATCAGCTGACCAATTATTTATTTCTTGTTTTATATCCACATTTCACTTAACGCGCTATTTTAAAGGGTAAGTTACACATTTAGTCGGTCGGTCAAAAATAATTATATTCGCGATTAAATATATAAAATTTATATATTTATATATATCATTCATTCATTAAAAATATACATTTATCGACTATTATTTTAATAAATGACTATTTATATCAAAATCTCATTTTAAAATGAATATTTGGTACATGAACTGAGAAAAGGACTTGGAAAATGTAACGTGGTGAAAGTAAAAAAAATGTATTTTCTGTGAAATCGAGCAGATTATTTAGTTCTAGTGTTTGGTATGAGATAAATAACAACATTCTTTAGTATATAATTCATTTTAATTTGTGCTTATTAACGTAGAAAAACAATCAAATCTTCACATATTAGACTTTTATTTAATCGTACAAATTTTATTAAATACGTGTTTGTACCTTATTTTATTTATAGGAATACTACATTATTTGACAAAAACGGGGAACTTCAATTTGAGCATCGATATGTAATTTGACATATATTAATTAGTACATCATTTTGATCAGATTAAATCTCAATATATTAACAATTTGTATCAAACTAGTAAAAGCAAATGATAATAGATAAGAACAAGGCAAAATCTGTTGGATGAAAGAACCAAGTTTGTAGCTCAAAAAGAATAAATATAAGGTGTAGTGATAGTGTTAATGGAGAGGGGTCTTTTTAAAAAAAAATTATGCGGTCTTGGCTCAAATTGGGTCATATTACACCACATTAAAAGTATATATATTGGGGCTAATTTAGTCTAATAATTAGTTGCAATTAATGGTTTAGCTAAACAAATATGAAGATGACAACGTGATATCTTGTGGTCCTGCTTAACACTTTGCATGCCTATGGGCCGGTTTAATACCTTTAGCTGTAGCTCTAGAGAGGTGGAGGTGCAAAATACCAGATTTTTGTTGACGGTTAAAATTATGTCCTACGTTTATAAATTTTTGCACGTCTATCCAATTTGAAATAATGTCAAATATATAATGTCTAAAGTTAATCTTGTTAAGCCTACATAAAATAGCTGAAGTTTCATATGACTAAAGCACATGCATGTCGAACTTCAGGCATATATAACTAAAATTCTATCACTATTACCTGAACTTCAATGATATAAGACTTTTTACGTACAATTGAGACTTGATCCATCACCGATAATATCACATTATAATAAAATAATCTAATAAAAAACACTCAAATATGTCACACAGCGGCCAATAAACATTGATGGTATCATCAAAGATTAGAATTGAAATTTTCTGGTGGGAGACTGTAGGCATAAACTGTTTTGATTAGGAAAAAAATGGACAAGAAGAGTAGGAAAAAAAGATTAAAAAAAAGCTGTAACAAATGGGGCACCATCTAGGCACGCGTTTAAGACCTTCAACACGTGCTAAGGGACTGGGATTCGGCACGGTCAACCACGTGTCTGCTCTTCCTCCTAGCCCCTATCCTCCCTCTTATATTCTCTTCCTCTTCCCATTGACCAAACATAACCTTCTCTCTTACACCCACCAAAACGCTGTCGTTGTAATCCTCTCGTTTTCCCAATAAACAACCCGCACACTCGCCGGCGATGGAGACTGATGTTCAATCGAATTTCACCTATATGGGACGAACCTTCACTAATCTCAGTATCAATGGAAGTTCCTCAGCTTTTAGCGATTGTAACAGTGATAGATCCGGCGAGTTTCCAACCGCTTCTTCACAAAGCCGGCGGTTGTTTTTGGCTTGTGCTTCTGAAAATTCCGATGAATTAATGGAGCAACTCGTCTCCGATCTCGAGTCTAGTTCAATCGATGAGCAAAAGCAAGCTGCAATAGAGATTAGACTCCTCGCTAAGAACAAACCGGAAAATCGTATCAAACTAGCTCGAGCCGGAGCAATCAAACCGTTGGTTTCGCTTATATCCTCAACCGATCTTCAACTTCAGGAAAACGGCGTTACGGCAATTCTCAACCTGTCTCTCTGCGATGAAAATAAGGAACTTATCGCTGCATCAGGAGCAATTAAACCACTAGTTAAAGCACTTAAAATTGGAACCGCAACAGCTAAAGAGAACGCAGCTTGCGCTCTTCTCCGGCTATCGCAAGTTGAGGAAAACAAAATCGCAATCGGACGATCAGGTGCGGTTCCTCCACTAGTGAACCTTCTAGAAACTGGAAACTTCCGCGGCAAAAAGGACGCATCAACGGCTTTATACTCTCTATGTTCTGTAAAAGAGAACAAAGTGAGAGCAGTAAAAGCTGGTGTTATGAAGCCTTTGGTTGAACTAATGGCGGATTTCAGTTCAAACATGGTGGATAAATCGGCGTTCGTGGTGAGCGAATTGATATCAGTGGCGGAGGCGAGGCCGGCGCTTGTGGACGAAGGTGGAATTCCGGTGTTGGTGGAGATCGTAGAGGTCGGAACACAACGGCAGAAGGAGATTGCGGTTGCGATACTGTTACAGGTATGTGAGGATAGTGTGGCGTACCGTACTATGGTGGCTCGCGAAGGAGCCATTCCTCCCCTCGTCGCTTTGTCACAGTCCGGAACTAGTCGCGCCAAACGAAAGGTAAAAAAAATATTTTCTTTAAATAAAGATAAAAGAGTATTTTCAATTTCGTAGATTCGAGTATATCAAAAAAGAATATCTAGAATCCATACCTACCTTAGTTAATTTGAGATTAGGAGATTATTACTAATTGCCATGAATTGTGCAATTAGTTAAACTTAAACTAGTAGTTTCACTTATCGAGAATTAATTTAACTACTATGTGATGTTAAATTGGATCAAATTAATTTAATATTTTAAAATTAAAATTAAAATATTCAAAAATTATATGTAGTGTACTATAAGTTGTAATTTTTTATATAATTTTTTTCATATAAATATGATAATAAATAATTCCACCGTTCACTGATTTTCACTTTTAATTATCACTTTTAACGTATCAAGAGAAGACAATTTCTCACGTGTGTTGTGCTTTCTTTTGAGTTGAGGTCTCTCTGGAAACAACCTCCTTACCTACTCTGCGTACATTCAGACCCCACTTATGGGATTTTACCGGGTATATTATTGTTATTAATTACTCACTTCAAATGATTTTTTATGTGCATTAAAATTATACACCAATTAATATGAGTATTATAGTAAATTATGCACTTCATTTATTATTTTTTAAGGAGTGTGCAAAGTCAATAATGGACAAGTAAAAGTGAACGGAGTGAATACTTCGTTAAATGTTGATAAAAAGTTGTTCGACCGTTGAAAAATGAAAAGTGACATGTATTTTGGAGCTAAGGGATTCTTCAAGTTATCATAAGGATTATTTACTTTTTTGGAAATTTTCACTTTTAAAAAAAATTAGTGGTTGGTCATGAAATTTTTTAGAATTTAAAAATAATCAAAACCTTGTTTTTCACTTTTTTACGTAAAGCCTTATTGAAAAAGTACATTTATACAACAAAATATTATTTACAAAATTATGGCCAAATATAACTTCAACTTCAATTTTTTTTTTTATTTCTATGGCAAAATGCCTACTAAGTTTAGCACAAAAAAATATTGGTGCTCGGTAATTGAAAATGGACATATCTTTACTGTTAGGTGGATGGAGTAATCGTTTCTGAATAATGTGTCTTTAGCTATAGCTTTTTAGAAAATAAAATTTTGGTCAAATTTCGTTCATTTAGATACTCTTTCTAAATATTCTTAGTTTTGATTAACACAATGGAAAGTTCAAATTATTGTCCTATTTAAGGCATTGTTAAGACTTGGCCACACGTTTAGTAACCAAATTAAGACGGATTCATATATACTTCTAACTTTTTCTCGCACATTATATTATAAAGTGGAGTATAAAATAAAATGTAAGGCTCTCTTTCATTTTATCCCAAAAATACATCCTTCTACCTGCTACTACCTAATAAAGGAAAAAAAGAGAAGACAAACCATAAATAAAAGAATAAATATACAATTATTTAGAGATGAAGTAAGTGGTATAGGTGAGTGTATAAAATAATTTGGTTTATTAGCTTAAGTAGGGATAAAGTATATTGTATTAGATTATCGTAATTATTTTGATTAATTCAAGTATACTTGTATAATGTGTGTTTTGCATTTTTGTCGTGTTGGTATTGCGGACAGGCGGAGACACTGATTGATCTTCTACGGCAACCAAGATCCGGCAACTCCGCTGCAACAGCAGTAGCAAGAACCTCTGGTGTGTCAGTATAAAATGTTGTCCCCATGTTCCTCTTTTGTTTGTATCATACCAGTCCAACAAAGCACAAATTATCATGGTCATTATAGAAAAAGATACTTAAAAAAAGAAAACTCGAAAAATGTAAATGCCTTCTGTGATTTACTAGTAAAAAGCTTCGTAAACTTTGGTTGGGTTTTGATTTTAGTGACCACGGCTTGTGTTTCTTCTTTATTTTCTTGAAATTGTGATATGAGTTCCTGTTTTTCTTTTTTATTTGGTTGGTTTATAGTTATACTTTACCTTTTATTTGTATCCGGATTGTTCCTTTCCTTTTGATAAGCAATTATGACTTGGCGTATTCTTTAAACAAATGAAGGTCTGCTACGTGAAAAGCAAAAGTAAACCTTTGTCACACGAATCCTTTATATAATGGCAAATAAATAAACAAAGGCGTCTCGAAGAATCTCTTTGGTTTTCTTTATTTACAATTAATCGATTACTACACCCACGAGGCCCGCGAATTACGTCAATTGACAAGTTCACTCTCAATACAATACCGATTATCTTTTTTGCATTTTGCAACGATGAGTAACCAATTTCTGCCATTGACATAGCTTTGACAAGAACATCTTTTCATCATTAAATTAAATTTTATCTATAAAGAATTTAACAAATATTTATACAACCAAGTTAAACTCGAGCTGATCATTTAGTTGGAATTATTAATTTATATTGAATGTATAAATAGTTTTTATATACTCTTTCTGTTTCAATTTTTTTGTGTTAGTTGATTTGGGATGAAATTTAAGAAAGTGTGGAGCCTTTCTTTCTCGGTCGTCTGTCTTAATAAGTGGATTCCGATTCATGCGGTCCTTCTCTGCTGCATTGGTCTTTTCACTCCCCACTCTCCACCATAACAAAATCTTTCCACTATATCTCAGGAGTAGTCAAAGGAAGTACGGCGGGTCCGAGTAGGAATAAATTGACTAAAAAAAAATTTTTGAATTAAATTTTGTGATTCTAAACTAAAATATGTGTGATGTATTAAAATATATTTTAATCTTATAGTTTTAAACATGTTACATGGATGGTTGAAATTAAAGAGTTTTTAAATTAAGAAAGAAAACACTCTTTTTAAAACATACTAAAATAAAAAAATAAGATAACTAAACTGAAACAGGGGCTATATTTTTTCAGCTCTTTACATTTTGACCGTTTTTATTGGCCAAGCTATTGGCAAATTTAAATAATGCTATATATTTTAACTTTCAAATGACATTAAATAATTTAGAAGTCTTCGACCTTGTGTATAGGTGAAAAGAAAACAAAGGGGAGCATATGGATTTGCCCAAAAAATTTACTGAAATAAAAGATATATATATATATATATAGCTATAAGATTTTTAAAATTTGTAAAAATATGTCATAATATAGCCACATAAATATCATTATATGGCCTATAATTAAGACTTATATACATCTTTTCACCACAAAACTTGCACCGAAAATTTACTTTAGCAATTAAACTTTATGAACTTTTATATACACCCCTATCCTTATTCATAGTGAAGTTAATGATCTCTTAATAGCTGACGTGACAAAAAAATATTATTAATTTTTAGAAAGTACGTGAAAAGGAAAAATACAATAAACATGGTCCAACTATACATGTATCTGTTGAGTTGTGGAGCCTAATTCCAGCCGACACTAGTTAGACGATTGGAGTTAGCCGATTGTGGGGGGCTGGCATGAGTCGGTGTAATGTTATTAGTGGAGGGTATTTTGGGAATTTAGGCTTGTATTATGTTTGCCCTAGTTCTCTCTCTATATATAGAAATTAGGGCGCAACTTCAATAGTGAGCAAAAAAAAAAGGAGAGTGAGTTTAATATAGCGGCCAAAACAGTTTCTTTCTTGAGAGAAAAAAAAAAGGCGAGTCGTGAGATGGTGTAGCCAACGAGAGAGAAAGAGAGATTGTAAACTCAAAAGAGCATTATAGTAAAATCTGCAGCGGCAAGTGGACAGAGCTCTCGCATTAAGAGTGAACCACTATAAATCTGTGTGTGTTATTTATTCTTCGCATATTTGTTGTTTTCAGCTCAAGTAGGGAGGCAAAGATGGTTCGGCGCACGACATCAGTAAATTCGATGGTACATATTATGCGTTTTGGAGAACGCGGATTGAAGACTATTTGTAAGCAAAAAGCTTCATCAACCTCTGAGCCCTAAGCCAGAGGAGATGAATGATGCAGATTGGAATCTCCTTGATCGACATGTTCTAGGAGTAATCCGATTGACGATCTCAAAGAATGTTGCTCACAACGTGGAGAAGGAGAAGACCACGACTGGCATAATGAAGGTTTTGTCCGACATGTATGAGAAACCTTCGACTAACAATAAAGTATTTCTCATGAAGAAACTCTTTCATCTAAAGATGGAGGAAGGTGCTCCTATTGCAACGCACGTGAATGAATTCAACACGATTGCCAATCAACTGTCATCGGTTGCAATCGAGTTTGACGATGAAGTGCAAGCCCTAATTCTTTTGGCGTCTCTGCCGAACAGTTGGGAGCCGATGAGAGTAGCCGTTAGTAATTCGATTGGTATTAACAAACTGAAGTTCAACGATGTTAGGGATCGTATCCTAGCCGAGGAGGTTCACAAGATAGATTCTGGTGAAGCATCGACTAGTTTTGTTCTGAATGTTGAGAACAGAGGCAGAAATCATGAGAATCTACAGCCGAAATAGGGGCAGGTCAAAGTCAAAGAATGGTAGGGTTCAATCCAGATCCGGGTGAACTCTTGAATGTTGGAACTGTGGAAAAATAGGTCACATCAAGAAGAATTGCAGGGCACCTAAGAAGGAGGACAACAAAGGGGGTGGAATGAATACTGCCAAATAAGACATTGGTGATGCGTTGTTGCTATCAGTTGATAGCCCGATCGACTCTGGGATGCTTGACTCAGGAGCGTCTTTTCATACCACACCACATCATGATATAATGATGAATTACGTTGCTGGGAATTACGGCAAAGTTTATTTGGCAGATGGTGAGCCGTTAGACGTTGTTGGTACTAGAGACATCAGTATGAAGATATCAAATGGACACGTGTGGAAGATAACAAAGGCCAGACACGTGCCAAAGCTGATGCGTAATCTGATCTCAGTGGGTCAGCTTGATAATGAGAGACATAATGTTATATTCGGTAACGGGTCCTGGAAGGTGACGAAGGGTGCCATGGTGGTCGGTCGAGGTAAGAAAACTGGTACTCTGTATATGACGACTAGATGTCGTGATACAGTCGATGTCGTTGACAACACAAAGAAGACAGAGTTGTGGCACTGTCGGCTGGGGCATATGAGCCAGAAAAGGGATGAAGCTGTTAGTGACTAATGGCATGATTCTGGAGCTGAAGTCGGTGGATCATCATATGTGTGAGAGCTGCATTCTTGGAAAATAGAAGCGAGTAAGTTTTTCAAATGTCGGCAGGAAATTGGAGGCCGAGAAGTTTGAATTGGTGCACACAGACCTGTGGGGACCTGCCACTGTCCCCTCACTCGGAGGATCATATTACTACGTGACCTTCATTGATGATTCGACAAGAAAGCTATGGGTTTATTTCATGAAAAATAAATCCGACGTGTTCACTGTCTTCAAAAGGTGGAAAACCATGGTTGAGAATGAGACAAACCTCAAGTTGAAGAGCCTGAGGTTCGACAACGGTGGAGAATACATTCATGGTGACTTCAAACGGTACTGTGCCGATAGTGGGATCAAGATGGTGAAGACTATTCCTGAAATGCCCCAACAAAATAGAATAGCGGAAAGGATGAATCGAACATTAAATGAGCGTGCACGGAGCATGAGAATTCACGCTGGACTGCCCAAGACATTCTGGGCAGATGCAGTCAATACCGCAACCTTCTTAATCAACATAGGACCGTCTGTTCCTTTGGATTTTAGAATTCCAGAAGAGGCCTGGAGTGGAAAAAAAGTAAATCTTTCTTTTCTAAAAGTGTTTGGCTGCTTATCCTATGTTCATATCGATGCTTCGGGTAGAAGTTAACTTGATCCAAAATCTAAGAAGTGTTATTTTATCAGCTATGGTGATACCGAGTTTGGTTACCGGTTCTAGGATGACCAAAATCGGAAGATCATCCGAAGCACGGACGTCATCTTCAATGAACAGGTGCTGTACAAGGACAAGTTAAGGGGAGAGTTCAGAATGTAAGAACAAGGAATCAGAAATAACCGATTTGAGTGACATCTCGACTGCCGAGACACCCGAGCTACAACCAGGTACTTGAGGCAGAGGAATAAGATAGTGATGACGGGGTTGATAAAAATGCTGATTCTGAAACAAACCAGTAGACGCCGATCACAGAACTACGCAGATCATACAGGATCAGTAGGTCGGTTCATAGGTTCTCTCCATCCCTTAACTACATTCTGCTCACTGACACAAGGGAGCCGGAATGTTACAAAGAAGCAATGCAAGTCGATGAACCGATTAAGTGGGAGTTGGAAATGAAAGATGAGGTGGACTCATTGTCGGCAAATCATACATGGGAGTTAGCCGAGTTGCTAGAGGAGAATAAGGCATTGCAGAATAAATGGGTCAATTGGATAAAGGAAAAACATGATGGAAGCAAGCGATATAAAGCAAGGCTGGTTGTGAAGGGATTCCAACAGAAAGAAGGCGTTGACTACACAGAGATCTTCTCTCCCATAGTTAAGCTAGTAACCACCAGAACTGTTCTTGGGCTGGTAGCAAAGGAAGACCTGCATCTTCAACAGATGAACGTGAAAACTGCTTTCCTTCACGGTGATTTAGATGAGGAAATCTACATGAAACAACCCGAGGGATTTGAGGTCAAAGGGAAGGAGAATCTGGTGTGTAAGCTTCAGAAGAGCCTGTACGGACTGAAACAGGCTCCAAGACAGTGGTATAAGAAGTTTGACAGCTTTATGAAGAAACCCGAGTTCGTAAGGTGCGAAGCAGATCACTGTTGTTACTTCAAGAGATTTGAAGACTTCTACATGATACTGCTTCTCTATATTGATGATATGCTGATCGTAGGAGCAGACCTACATGAGATTGATCGACTTAAAATGAAGTTGTCAGAAGAATTCGCAATGAAGGATTTGGGAGTCGCACAACAAAAACTTGGGATGAGAATCATCCGAAGTAAGGAGGGCATCAAGCTCTTACAAGAAGAATACGTGAAGAATGTCCTCAAGAGGTTCAACATGGATGATGCCAAGCCAGTCAGTACTCACTTGGCTTGACACTTTCATTTGTCTAAAGACCAGTCGCCGATGACCGATGACGAGATGAAGCATATGTATAAGGTACCTTATGCCTCAGCTATCGACTATCTTATGTATGGGATGGTATGTACGAGGCCAGATATTGCACATGCAGTTGGAGTTGTTAGCATGTTTATGAGCAATCCGGGAAAGCAACACTGGAAAGGTTGTGAAGTGGATTTTCAGATATCTGAAGGGTAGCTCGAGTTCAGCTTTGTGTTTTCGAAAGTCAGAAACAGGATTGGTGGGATATGTTAATGCTGACAATGGTGGTGATGTTGATAGTAGAAAGAGCACATCCGGGTATGTTTACACCTTCAGAGGTACTACGATTTGATGGGTTTCAAAGTTGCAAAAGATAGTAGCTCTCTCTAGCTGTGAGGCTGAGTACGTTGCCGTGACGGAGGCCACGGAGGAGATGATGTGTCTACACTATTTTCTGCGAGAATTGGATCAGGACTACGAGGGAGTGTGCTATACTGTGATAGCCAGAGTGATATACTGTGATAGCTATAGTGCCATTCATTCGGCAAAGAACCCGGTTTACCATGCTCGCACAAAGCACATACAACTTTGGTACCATTTCATCCGATCAGCTTTAGAAGATGGAGCATTAGTGCTTGAGAAGATCCCAGGAAGTCAGAATCCAGCCGACATGTTGACGAAGGCCTTGCGGAATGATAAATTGAAGTTGTGTGCAACTTCGGTTGGACTTCTTGGATGAGAATCGGAGTAGCTGCTGCAGATGGAGACATATGATTGAAATTAGTCTCCAAGTGGGAGATTGTTGAGTTGTGGAGCCTAATTCCAGCCGACACTAGTTAGCCGATTAGAGTTAGCCGATTGTGGGGGGCTGTCATGAGTCGGTGTAATGTTATTAGTGGAGGGTATTTTGTGAATTTATGCTTGTATTATGTTTGCCCTAGTTTTTTTTCTCTCTCTCTATATATATATAAATTAGGGCGCAGCTTGAATAGTGAGCAAAAAAAAATAGGAGAGTGGGTTTAATATAGCGGCCAAAACAGTTTCTTTCTTGAGAGAAAAAAATGCGAGTCGTGAGACGGTGTAGCCAACGAGAGAGAAAGAGAGATTGTAAACTCAAAACTCCATTATAGTAAAATCTGTAGCGGCAAGTGGACGTAACTCTCGCATTAAGGATGAACAACTATAAATCAGTGTGTGCTATTTATTCTTCGCATATTTGTTATTTTTGGCTTAAGTAGGGTTTGAGACGCGTAAATCCTAACAATTTCATCTTATTATTGGCTGATATATAATTAGCTATACTTAATTAGGTTTTACTTAATTAGCTATGCTTAATATATATATATATTTCCTCAGATCTTTCCCCTTTCTTAATCGAAATCCTCGATCCTTTTGTAAAAGCCAATGAGAGGATGATTAACTTTGATTTTTTTTCAAATTTGTTGTGTTTCAACAAAAAGTTGGCCGATTTTTTTTTCCGATCAACAATTTTTTAGATTTGTGCTTGTTCCTTCAAATAAGAGAGGGTTCAGAGTAGGGATGTCAACTGATCGGATCTGGATCGAATCCTACTAGATCCAAATTCAGATTCATTTTTCATACTTGGATCCAGATCCATCGGATTCATAAAAATCAGATCCAAATCCGAATCTATCGTATCCACCGGGTCCACGAATCAGATATGGATCTACATGTAATTTTTTTTGCTTGAATAATATTCTCACATGTTAAAACTTTTATGACAAAATGAAACACAATCTGATTGAAAAACGTGATTGAGTTCATTCAATCAACCTACACAAACATGACACCATTCTTCCAAAATACTGAACAAAGTTTTAGCATCACAAGAAAATAAAGACGATTGACTTCATTAGTGATGCTGAACAGGTTGCAACTTTGAGCTAATTTTTTGAGGCTTTTGTGATGCTCCACTTATAGTTCTAATGATTGACTTCATTAAACAACATAAAATAATGCCAGTCATATATCAAAAGCCCCAGTTTTTTTTTCCTGATCAAACAAATGAGAAAAAGATACTTAAAACTTACGACTAGTAGATTCAAGAAAGGAAAATTTAAAGAAGAGTGATAATTTTCTTTTTATAGAAATGAAAATATGGGAAACTGCAGAGAGCATATAGGTAAAAGAAATGAAACTTCAAAGACAAATTACATAGTTGTGTGACTTGTGCCTTATCCCAGTTCAACCCTTTACCAAATACATAAATTATGATTTTTTTAAAGAAAATACTTATAAAATTACATTTTAGGTTATGGATATATTTAATAATAAACGGATCCACAGATCGGATCTGGACCGGATACGGATCTCAAATACAAGATCCAGATCTAATCCGTCAGAAACGGATCCGGGTCCAATCCGAACCCGTCGTGTCCAAATTTTGAAGATCTATATCCTATAAAACAGATCTGGATCCACCGGATCTGGACCGGGTCCAAAATCCATTGCCATCTCTAGTTCAGAGCCATGACTGCACAAGTCCATTTAGAAGTCAGAGGAAAACCAACGTGCAATTTTTTCAAGAATTAATTAGTGTAAAAGAAAAGTGTGAAGAAAAAAATGTGAAAATTAAAAATTTAATGAATTGGTGACATAGAGCTGACGTGGCGCACGTGTAATACACCTCAACCCCATGAATCTGGTATTATACTCTCAGGTGCTATTAATTTCACTAAGAATAAGAATAGAGAGGTACTTAATTGTCAATAAAGTTTAATTGTAAAAAGTGAATTATCGATGCAAGTTTAGGAATAAATGATAGCGAATATATTCCATATATATTATGTATTTAATATTTAGTGTATTTAATGTAAAATAGAGATCTTAATTCTATTAGGACTACAATTGTATACTCTATATATATTACATTCATAAGAGAACTCTATCAAGGAGATTACACTATTCTACATGGTATCAAGAGCAAAATATCTCTTCCTACCCTAAACCCTAGTGTGGCCGCCGTACCTCTCTCATCTGATTCCCTCTTCCGGCGGAAAATCAATCGTATATAGCCCCGTATTTCCACTGCTCCTTCATGATATACAGCTCGTATACCCTGCTCCTCCCTGATATACAATTTCTTCTCTACATACAAACATGTATACCCAGATATACCGATACAACCCCCAATCTCTTCCATTCTTCTCTAAATGATCTTGTATTCCATTGATATACAGTGATATACACAACACCCAGCCCCATATTCCCTGTTTCTGGCCCATATACATCAGGTATACATGCGATATACACCACCCGAGACAGCTATCACCCACGCAGAACTGTATACCGCTGTTATACAGCTGACGGCAGCCCCTCACTTGATATTCAACCAAATATTTTCGGCTACCCTAATGGATTCTCCCACTTCCGCATCCCCAACTCCTGACGTCACAAATCCCCCTCCTTCTTCCACCCCCACCACTTTTCATCCGACTTTTGCCATAATCAATATCAAGAACTTCATACAGTTGATTCTTGATCAGGAGGATGGACAATACGCATCATAGGTTGAACTTTTTCATATTCATGCACGTGCTTGAGCACATTGATACCACATATCCCTGCCCTCTCGACACCAACGACGTGACATATAGGCACTTTGACGCCATCGTCAAACAGTGGATCTATTGAACTATCTCCAAGGACTTACTTCATACAATTATGAAGATCGGAGCTTCGACGCACGAGTTATGGACACGATTGGAAGAAAAAATTTCAAGACAACAAACATACACGTGTTGTGTATCTTGCGGAGTAATTCAACACCACATGTCTTGAAAATTTTGCAAACATGACTGATTATTGCAAATGTCTAAAATTGAATTCCGATCAATTATCTAATGTGGGCAACCCTATTTCAGACACAAAGATGGTTCTGCAATTAATTAATGGTTTACCGAAAGGTGATTACAACACCGTTGCTACGATGATCCAACAATTTGATCCTCTACCGAGCTTCAACAAAGCCCGGTCTGAGTTGCTATTAGAGAAGATGAGATGAGCAAAACAGGACGCGCACAATCCGACAGCTTTGGTACCTGACGTCATCGTAACATCCACCGCCACCTCTGGCCGGCAGACACATTTTGACCCCTCCTGGGCCGCAAAACAACCGCGGTGGTGGCAGAGGCAAGGGCCACGGGGGTGGCTTAGGAGGAAAAGGTATAGGCCGTGGAATTTGGGCCAACAATTCGAGCAATTCACAATAGGCCTAGCAACCGCAACAGTGGGCAGGCCCACTGCCCTGTCCATTGTACGGTAATTGGACCTCACACAACAGAAGTTTTCCAGCGGCCCAGTAGAGGCCCGGTATATCGGGAGCACACCCAACAGTCTGCTAGATAGGTCCAGTTCACCAGGCCCATTTCACATCAGCCCAACTGTCGACGGTAGGACTACTACCAGCAGATTTGGGCCAGGTTTTTGGTACTTTAAATATTCAGCAGCCCGACGATGCATGGTATATGGATACATGTGTCACGTCTCACTTCACCAACAATTCTGATAATCTTCTACAAGTGCGTAATTTAAATACTTCTCAATCTATTTTCGTCGGAAATAGTCATCGCATTCCAATTCAAGGGTTTGACCACACACTAACTCCACCACCGCACCCCCACTACTCCCTTAAACACGTCTTATATGGCCCTAACATTAATCAAGAACCTAATATTTGTTAGAAAAAATTT
Source organism: Anisodus tanguticus (assembly GCA_034509755.1). NCBI lineage: Eukaryota > Viridiplantae > Streptophyta > Magnoliopsida > Solanales > Solanaceae > Anisodus > Anisodus tanguticus. The sequence continues at coordinate 6,659,660 of CM067553.1, read as the reverse complement.
CATTGATAATTCTGTATCTATTGATTTTGACCCGTTTGGTTTTTCTGTGAAGGACCTACGTACGGGGAGACTTCTTACGAGATGCAATAGTGTGGGTGACCTCTATCATTTCCTATCCACGTCCGCTGCTCGTGTCACTCCACCCACCGCTCTAGCTGCAATCTCTCCATCAACGTGACATAATAGACTTGGTCATCCAAGGGCTCATGTTTTTAATTTTCTTAGAAACCGCAATTTAATTCAATGTAATAAAGGGAAAATTTCCCATAGTTGCTCCTCTTGTCATCTAGGAAAACATGTTAGACTTCCGTTTACGTCTTCTTTAAGTATTACTTTATCTCCCTTTGATGTTATTCATGCATATTTATGGACATCTCATATATCTAGCAATCTGGGTCATAAATATTATTTGGTATTACTGGATGATTTTTCTCATTTTCTTTGGGTCTATCCGCTTAAACATAAGTGTCAAGTTTTCTCCAAATTCCTTGAATTTCGTACTTTTATTAAAATGCAATTTGAAAAAGACATCAAATCATTTTAATATGATAATGGTCGTGAGTTCAATAACTCTTCTTTTCATAAATTTTGTGTGGCTAATGACATGGTTTTTCATTTCTCCTTCCCCCATACGTCTCCTCAAAATGGTAAAGCCGAACGAATTCTCCGCACCATTAATAATATGATTTGCACTTTCCATTTTCATGCGTCTCTCCCCCTACCTTTTGGGTATATGCGTTAAAAATGATAGAATACATTATTAACATCTTACTTACCCTACGATCCAAAATAGGATACCCACCAAAATCCTCTATTGTCGGATCCCTTCCTATTATCACCTTCGAGTTTTCGGTTTTCTTTGTTGCCCGAATCTTGCCTTCACGGTACCTCACAAATTAGCACCTCGCTCCACCCCTTGTGTCTTCCTAGGTTTCTCGTCAAACCATAAGGGGTACTTGTGCTATGAGTTATCCACAAGCAAAGTCCTAGTCTCCCGACATGTCACGTTTGATGAGAACATCTTCCCGTTTTCCAACATTCAAAAATTTGGAGCCACTGACTACGGTTTTCTTGATGACTCAAACACCTCCCCTCTACTTCGAAACACACTATATTAGCCAAATTCCAATTCGTCACCCACTGCCACGTTACCCATCCCGTCGGCCCCACCCATTATTGCCACTGCCCAGCCTTATTTACCCACTGCCCAGCCTAGTTGTCCAACTGCCCAGCCCAATTACCCAACCCAGTGACAACAATTCCCAGCCCACTATACCATGACCCAGTCCCACCGCCCAAAATAATGACCCACTACCCATCGCAATTACCCCACGACCCAGTCCCATCACCCAGATCAATGGCTACACTACCTAGCCCACTTTCTTCCAGCCCAATCCCGCAACCATCTAGCCAAACCCGCAGTCCTCACCTACCGCCCCACTTCACCTGATCCAGCCCCCAACCCACCGTATGGAAACCCATACACAACACATGATTTTCAAACCAAAAGTCCACTCTAATTTATCCACTCAAACCATCTCCCCTCTACCTAAAAACCCAACCCTAGCCAAACTTGACCCGATTTAGAATGCGATCATGCGTGAGGAGTTCAATGCGCTTACTTCACTGCGCACCTGGGATCTTGTTCCGCGACCTGAGGGAGTGAATGTAATCCGTTATATGTGGCTATTTCGTCATATGTTCAGAGATAATGGTGCCCTTGAACGTCACATGGCCAAACTTGTGGCAAATGGCAAGGGCAACATAAGGGTGTCGATTGTGGTGAGACTTTCAGTCTAGTTGTTAAGCCAGCTACCATCCGCATGGTTTTGAGCATCGCTATGGGAAAGAATTAACATATTCACCAGCTTGATGTAAAAAATGCTTTCTTACATGAAGATTTGAAAGAAACCGTTTACATGCATCAACCGCCTGATTTTGTGTATCCGGAGGCTCCTCATCATATTTATCGTCTTCGTAAGTCTCTATATATGTTGAAACAATCCCCCAGGGCTTGGTGTGAGTGGTTTGCCACTTACATCATACAGATCGGCTTCGTGTGCAGCAAGAGTGATCATTCATTATTCATTTTTTATCGAGGTACTGACACAACTTACCTTCTGTTATATGTGGATGATATTGTACTGACAACTTCTTCAGATGGATTGAAGCACGAGATCATTGCTATACTCAAGTCCGAATTTGCTATGAATGACTTGGGTAATTTGAGTTATTTTTTTGGGATATCAGTGACCAGATCCGCATATGCCATGTTCTTCCGTCAGCGTAAGTATGCAGAGGAGATCGTCTACAGGGATAAAATGATAAATTGCAATATCATGCCTTCTCCCGTCGACTACAAGTCCAAACTGAGTGCAGATGATGGGGATCCGGTCAGCGATCCCTCTCTTTATAGGAGTCTCACAAGTGCTCTTCAGTATCTCACATTCACTCGACCAGATATTACATATGCGGTTCAGCAGGTGTGCTTGTTCATGCACGCTCCTAGGGAGCCTCACTTTACAACTCTTAAGTGTATCATTCTGTACGTTAAGGGCACTCTTGACTATGAACTTCATTTATATTCATCTGCACCGACTAGATTGCTCTCTTACACATACGCAGATTGGGTAGGCTATCTGGACACCTGTCGTTCTACGTCCGGCTATTGTGTATTTTGGGGGGATAATATTATATCGTGGTCTGCCAAGTGGCAAGCCATGCTTTTCCATTCGAGTGCAGAAGCATAATATCGAGGTGTTGCGAACGTTGTTGCTGAGCTATGTTGGCTCCGAAATCTCCTTCTTGAGCTTCATTGTCCATACGTAAGGCATCTTTGGTCTACTGTGATAACATATCTGCTGTCTGCTTGTCTCATAACCCGGTTCATCATCAACGAACCAAACATATTGAGATGAATATTCACTTTGTTCGTGAGAATGTTTCAATGGGTCACGTTAGGGTGTTGCATGTTCCTTCTTCGTATCAGTACGCAGATATCTTCACAAATGGGCTTCCTCGACAACTGGTCCTTAACTTCAAATTCAGTCTCAACATCCGGCCTCCTCCCGCTCCGACTGAGGGGGTGTGATAGTGAATATATTCCATATATATTCACATTATATTCTATAATTAATATTTAGTGTAATTAATGTAAAATAGATATTTTAATTCTATTATAACTATAATTATATACTATATATATATTACATTAATAAAAAAACTCAATCAAATAGATTTATACTATTCTACCATAACCATTTGTTATTCCACTTACATGCTGAAGTATGTGGCAATGATTTGTTGGGTATTGATATTGGTGAATGAGAAATGATTGGAAAGAAAAGTGGGAGTTGTCCCACATCGGTAGTGGAAAGAAAAGTGGGAGTTCCCTCTTGCTTTATAAAATAAGCATTTGTCCCACATCGGTAGTGGAAAGAAAAGTTCTTCTACTTATAAGTAGAATTACTCCTTCTTGTCAGTAAAAGGGTTGAGGGGGCAAGGACCCCTCGCGCCGTCGTCGTCGCTCGCTCGGCTCGGCTCGGCTTCGGATTCGGATTCGGATTCGGATTCGGTCAAATGATCTGATTGATTGATAATCTTTTTGGACCAAATTTTCTTTAATTTTTAATTATTTAATTAATCATTATTTAATTAAATTAATTAACTTATCCAATCCTACCCGTTAGTGACCCTGACCCGCGACCCGGCCGGATCCGCGTGTCTGACCCCCGACCCGGCCGGATCCGCGTGTCTGACCTGCGACCCGGCCGGATCCGCGTGTCTGACCCGCGATCCGATTTCTTTTCCTTATTTAAATTTCCCACCATTTTCAGTGGCTGTTCAGAAAGGTTGCAAACCTTCGTAAACGATACTTCCATGGCTATAAATTCGTTTGATTCCTCGAATATTACTTACGAATTTTCCGAACAACACAAACTTCTTCTTCTTCTGCATAAACAAATTCTGTGTGATATACTACTGTTGAGTGGTCCGCCGCTATCGGAATTTGGAGTACTACTATTCTGGTAAGATAATCGTTCTATCCTGGGAGGGGATATTCCATCAACCTCGAGTACTGTGAGGGGAATAATTTCCTTAAGGACACACTTTGAACTAAGTGGGCTCGATTATATTCTGAAAAATATTTTTATTTTTCCAACACTTATTCTATTCATTATTCAACTATTATTGTTTACTGGTTTTTTGGAATACAGATTAATAACATGATTGTGTGGCCAATTCTGAAGAAACTTAACAGTTATGTAAGTCTTTTCATCTCATGGGTGTGTAACTTGAACTTTGTATCATTGACTCGACATAGATTGAAAATTATAGGAACATGTCTGTATGTTGAAGGAAGCTTGGTACTATCTGGAATTTAGTGTCTTCCCGATTCGAAGTGACTGTTCATGGGCCCTTCTATTAACCTATCTTCGTTGGACATGTGAACAGATCGATCAAGCTTGAAACTAATGTATCTCTGCTTCCTTTTTATTTTATTTTTTGTCTTGGAACATTTTCGGTCTCTTGTCATATTCGTAACCATACTAGATAAAGAACATGTTTATGGATCCTTGTACCCTTTAATAAAAATATACTAATTGTTCATAGTGTTCCCAAAATTAGAAATACGAGAAGAGTATATAAATAGAATTAGTATTTTTTTTCAGGAACCATAAATAGAACAGTGGTACAGTCCTTTCCCGAATTCCATGCATATTAGTGCATTGGACTGCCATTTTTTTTACATTGAGTTTCGGTAATCTAAAATAGGAGCAGTCAGAATTAGCTTTAGAGTGAGCTTCCTTCTTTATATTCCGGGCATGTCCTTCACGATAGAGGTAGATACAAAATTTGATTCAATTTTAATATTCTTAGCATTGTACCCATTATATTCTTGAAGTTATGGGTTTATATCTATTATTTATTTTAATTTTTATTAATTTTTACACATAAATTTATCATTCGCATCGAAAATACTGAGTTCAAATTAACTCGATGCCAACATTTTGCATCCGCCTCGGGTTATAAATGTACATATATCTCATCATACTTGCTAATTTTTCAATTTCTTAAATTCTCATATGCCATGATGGCGTGGTTTAAGCTACTTCATAAACGTCAAACTAATCATTGTATAACAGTTGAAAAGAGTGCAATATATTAAAAGCTTTAATTATGGCATAACATGGTCAAGTTTCAAATCTTGTCTAGACGTTTTACCTATTGAAATTGAATTGCAATACACAATTACGGAGAAAGCGGCTTAATATGCAAAAACAAACAAAACTGAGTGTCCCATTTGAAAATTTCTAAGGGGAATTATAAATCAGTTTTTACAAGGTCCTTTCGAAAGAAATCGTTATACTTACATGGTCGTTCTCGTTCATTTGCGAGTTTATAAAAATCTCTTGTATTAATTTTCATAAATGACATTTCGAAGTCCTTTAATGAGTATTTAAAATCTTCTTGATAGCAATCATCCAAATCAATAGAATAAGGGTTCAACTCCGCAACATGTCTACTTCCGCAAGCAAGACAAGTAGGTCCATTATCAACCGGCTTTAGAACTGAAAACCCTAGAAGGATCTCTTATCTTGGATTGCACTAAAAGCCTACGTTGTTTGGTTGAGTTGTATCTTGTTAGGTTATATTGATAAAAATAAATAACGAGGTAACTATTCTAACAAAAAACATTAAAAAGCAAAACCTTGAAAAGCTTTTCATGTCTTTTTTTTAATACCTTTTCGCCTATTTTAAACAAATTTGAAGCTACCTAAAACTTTGTAGACAAACTTCGTTATACAACATCAAAATTCCTCACTCTCCACATGCTTTATGTACTATACACTACCAAATTGCTTTGTCCCTGCTTAGATTTTTATGTCTTTTAACTTTATCACATTGGGAGTTCTAGTGCAAAGGTGGGGTGGATAGTGGGGAATTTATGTCAAATTGACAAGACACAAGGAAGGACATTACGTTGGTGAGGCCACGTAGTAAAATATGGTGTTGTAAACTCCACGTTAGAGGATGGGGATTTCGAGCAACACTTCAAAAACGTGGAAGGGGAGTACAATTAATAATCAAGGAGCACTATGATTATGTCCAACTACTAGTTCTTATATTTGGATTCTCATTTTAGGTGGCTTTATTTTGAGTTTGACATATCAATATCTAGAGTAATATCGGTCTTCATTAATGATGATGATGATCTTACATTGTACTAGTAAACTGTATTCTGACGAAAATTTATACATAACTTCTATTTTAATCTAAGTAGCGTAATTTGATTGCACATACAATTTTAAAAAAACAGACATGAGAAAATTGCTGTAAAGTTTTTTCACCTTTCTCCAAAGAGAAAATAAATTAAAATTTTGATTGGGGAAAAAAAAAAGAAAATTGAAGATGAGTTTCCAATGAAAATATAGTTTTGGTCAGTTTTTTCAACTGAAATTTTCCATTCAGTTACTTTTATTTTTTTTTCAAGTTAAATACAATTCCAAATACAATTCTATTTTCGAATACCCTTTTCAACTTTTTCAAATATTTAGTTCCAAATGCCTCTGTCCATAGGTTTATCAATCAAGTCATTAGCATGTTAATTTTGGTCGGATGTCTCCACAATGATGCAGTTATGAAAATCAATTATGATTCGCCCATTGTCAAAGTTTAATATTCGTGCATACTACTATGGTTTAGAAGCATTATATACTTCATATATATATATATATATGAAGTCGTTTAAGTAATTCAATAAAATTAATTTAACATAGTTTATTAGAGATAGAAGGAATACATAATTAACAAGATTGGGGAATCTCTTCCACAATGTAATGGAAAATAAAATGGCACGACGATCCGTGTTGTATTTTAAAGCATCTATCTAGTTTTCATTTGAAAAACAAGATATACATCTTTACATTTTCCAATGACAAAAGATGAAACTAATGAAAAAATTCAGCAAAAAGGAAGAAAACGTGCCAAACGGAAAGTGAAGCTTCTTTTTTCTTTTTCTTTTTTCGGGTTGGGGGGTAGGAGGAAGTGCAATAATGGTGGATCTAAAGTGCATCATGTGTCATAAATCATGGAGTAAGCAAGAAAAAGATGACATATGTAAGCTCTTTCATATCTATCCAGATTCAAGATTCACCTTATTTCTAATATTCGTTAGCATTATCACTATTACTGTTGGGCTCAACTACCCGCAGATACTCTTAACTTGGTGTCTGCGGGATAACTAGCTTCTGACGATGTGGGGCGTCACACATACACGTTGAATTTCTGATCCGTGAATCATAGTAGTAAGTCATGTAAAACTTAGTTCAAGGGGGAGATTGTTGGGTGTGGATACTGTTGGAAAATATTATCCGAGAACACAAAAATTATATGAAGAAGAACACAAAGATGAAGGCTTGACAATATGAACAACGAACACAGAATTGAAGACTTGAAACACGCACGAAATGTTTTCCTAAAAATGATATTTACTCACTCTCCTCTGTGAGATTGCTATGGGATTAACACAAATAATTTTAGTGGATATGATAAGACTATGAATTCTGCACTAAGCAAATAGTGAAGAAATTTATCTAGGAAAGCAAGAATTCTCAACTTGATCTTTTGGATTTGGAGAAGAAATATATTATGCATAGAGAAAGAAAAATTACCCTGTGAAAATAATTCTACAGGAAAAAGTAACTTTAGAATATTAAGAAATTGACATTAAATAAAACTGGTGGTAACTAAATAATGAAAGGACACACCCTTTCATTTAAAATATTTAATTTTATTTAAACGAAATTCTAACAATCACTCACTTGTTTAAATATAAATTAGGACACAAAGATCAAGTTATGTTCATGCATAAAGTACTGTATCTTTCGATTTGAACATTACCTTAGTACAATGTCAGAAGACAAAATCGAAATTCCATGTAGCAAAAAAACTTTGAACATGTTATTCCTTGTGATAACATCAGTGACAATATGCACATAAACATTTCATTCCTACTTTCCACTCAAACATGCTTAGCACTCTTATAGCCATGTGCTATTCAAAATTTATGAACATTTATGAGAGTAACTCCACCTCTCAATCGAAGCGGCACCACTTCTATGTTCATATAGGTGAAGTTTTTTCAGTGTTTTTGTCACATTTGAGACACTTGTTCCTTGAACAGAACCCCATTAAGAGTATAAGAACTCTAAAGGAATAAGTTTCTTGATTTTATTAATGAATTATTTACAATATATATAAGGTTACAAGAATATTTACTTTGATACAAACTAGGTAACTAATTAACCTAATTACAAAAGGATTATAATTCTACCTAAAATATGAGATATACAATTAATGAAAGAGTACTGGAAAATACTCTATTACACACCCGCAGTCGAAGTGGGAGGTTCTCGAACACTGAGACTGGCCCGAAAATCATCAAATAGTATGCGTGGAAGTCCTTTTGTGAAGATGTCGGCAATCCGATATCTGGAAGGAACATGAAGGACACGAACTTGACCACGAGCCACTTTTCGCGAACGAAATGAATGTCCATCTTAATGTGTTTAGTGCGCTGATGTTGGACGAGATTGCCGAAAAGATATATCGCACTAATATTATCGCAGTAGACCAGTGTTGCCTTTTAAATCGGGTAGTGAAGCTCAAGTAGAAGGTTATAGATCCAACAAGACTTAGAGACGACATTGGCAACACCTCTGTAATCTGCTTCTGCACTGGATCGGGATAGTGTAGGTTGCCTTTTGAAGACCGAGATAATAAGTTATCTATGAGGAAAACACAATAACCAGATGTGGAGTATCGGGTGTCAGGACATCCATCCCAGTCAGCATAAGAGTATGCATGAGACCAGTGAGCGAAGACATGTATAGATGTAATCCGAAGTGAAGTGTACCTTGGACGTATCGTAAAATACGTTTGAGGGCATGCGTGTGTGCTTCCGTCGGACTGTGCATGTGCAAGTAGATTTGTTAAACGACATAGGATATGTCTAATCTCGTGAATATGATATACTGCAGGGCCCTGGCCAGGCTACGATAGTGAGTCGGGTCTAAATATGAAGGGCCGGAATTAGCGCTGAGCTGGAATTGGTGTCTATAGGCGTGTGGGATGGTTTGCAAGATGTCATGTCTGCACGGTCAAGGATATCTTCGGCGTACTTCACCTGACATAGAAATAGACCGCCAGAATGTCGAGTGACAGAGATGCCCAAGAATAACTCAGAGGGCCAAGATCTTTCATAGGAAACTTAGAGGAAATGAGAGACATAATGGACCGGCGGATAGCATCAGATGATGTGGTGAGGATGATGTCATTAACATATAATAATAGGTAAGCCATGTCTGTACGTTTGTTGTAGATAAACAGGGAATGATCGGATCTGCTGCGTAAAAAACTGATAGAGGAAACATAATCGGTGACGCATTGGTACTATGCTCGAGGAGCCTATTTCAATCCATAGAGCAATTTCCGCAACAGACACACATAATATAGATGAATAGGATCAATGAAACCCATAGGATGATGCATATATATCGTTTCATGAATATTCCATATAAGAAGACATTCTTGATATCAAGCTGATGAATGAGCCTAGACTCGGATATGGCAATATTGAGGACTGTTTGGTTGGTTGCGGGCTTTACGATTGGGCTAAACCTTTCATCACAGTCCACTCTAACCTGTTGAGACCCACCATCACCTTTAAGACGAGCCTTGTACGTATCAAAAGAACCACTAGATTTCTCTTTATGTCTAAAAATCCACATAGAACGAATTATGTTAGCAGTAGGTAGACGGGGTACTAGGTCCACATCTTATTATTAATAAGAGCATTATATTCGTCAATTATTGCGGCTTTTCAATTAGGGTCGGACAAGGCATTATTCAGGTTACGAGGGACACGAGAAGGGGCAACTGAAACAAAAAGGTTAAAAGCCATTTAGGTTTATGAATTATGTACATGGCACGGGTTTCTATGGTCCAAGAGTGTGTCTTGGGATGCGGGGCGGGAGGGGGTTTGCCGCGGGACTACCGGGAAGAGGAGAAAGGGCAGGGGTGACGAAACAGGCTGGCTGAACCTCGGTTTGCCGAGAGGTGGCTGCGAAATCACCTTAAGGCGAGCTATTCCGGGCCATCGTCAGCAGAACCAGGTGGGCAGCTAGTCCCGAACTGGCTGAGGTGGTAGCGAGTTTCGGGGTCTGGGATGGCGGACTATGTAAATGGTAAATTAGAATAGGGTTTAGGCCATCATCTAGAAAGTCGTAAGAATGTCGAGGTGGCGAGTGTAGAGAGGCAAAGGGGAATTGAGGCTCATCAAAAATACGCAAGTGTTGGTAGGAAGTGTTCCTACGAAACAAAACTTGAGTGGGCGACCGTTGAGCTAGAAACTTGTTTGAGATTATGTTTAGGAGATAGGTGGCCATATAAAGTGTGTAATGCTAGAATTGAGGGAAAATTGAGGCGTGATCAAGTAGCGCACGAATGAGGTTGTTTGTGGTTCAGATTTTCCGTTCGGCTTTACTATTTTGGGAGGAAGTGTGAGGGAAGGAAAAATGAAAGGTAAGACCATTTTTAGAGCAAAACTGTTTGAATTGGTTTTTATCAAATTCCCTGCTATTGTCATATTGAAAACATTTAATGTGAGGCCCATAACGGTAGGGCCCACGCAGCCCACGGCGGGTAGGCATCCCACGACGGAGGCTGCTACCACTGCCGCGGTCGCTGCTCGCTATTTTTGGCCGGCGGGGACTGCCCCTTCACGCTACCATTATTGCTGGAATTTCTTCTGCCATGACCCTTGTCGGACTGCCTGCTCTGGCAATTGTTACGGGAGGAAGTGGACTGTTGCGGGTCCTCTGGCCGATGGTTCTGGTTGCCGGACTGAGAGGCCCTAACGTCAGCGGAGGACCCGAAGGTGGTTGTGAGGGCGGCGTCAGCAATATTGGCCTGAGTGGTTTTGTACTTAATTTTCTGGGTTTCCTCAAGGATGAGCTTCTAATGGGCCTTATAAAATGGAAGTAACGGCGTGCATTGCTGAAGGATGGTGGCAACGCCGTCATAGGATTCGTTTAAACCTGCAATCAGTTGCATGACCAATCGGTGATTAGTGACTGATGCACCGACATTGGAGAGTTGATCGACAAACATCTTGAGTTCTTGACAATAGGCAGACACGTTTGGGAATCGTCATGATGAACGTCCTTGAATTGATTTTCAAGGTAAAACGCTCATTGAGTTTTGTTGTCGTGGAAAATATTATCCAAACGTCCCCATGTTTGGCGGCCAGTGGCATCGGTCTCAATGATGGTGTGCAACAAATTATTAGATATCGTGCCGTGCATCCACTAGAGGACGACTGCATCCAAATAAGACCAGAGTGCATCATCAGAAGTCGAAGCCGATGGTACATTTGTGGACTTTGGCGTAGGAGGGATGATGTGGTCGATAACGTCGTAAACATGATAATGGATCTTAAAAAGTTCCGTCCACGAGGAGTATTGACCCTTTTCCATCTCAAGAGTCACATGGATGAAGTTTTTAATGTTGTTTACGGCAAGTGCTGGATGAAATTTGATTTTGTCAGCCATGAAAGAGGAAATTTAGGAGGAAGATGGAGGGAGAATGGCCGGAAGAACTAGGGTTCCGTCATGGAGAAAAGATGGGGGTGCGGCCGAGAGAGGTCGGCGACTATGTCACGCCCCGACTTTACTCAAGTCTTCCCTTATGGCGTGATGGAACCTGGGCAACTATCCCTTCCTAGACGAACCATTAACTTCTTTTCTTCCTAAATTAAACATGTATCTAGGTGCGGAAATAATATATAGAATAAGAAATTCGAAGTTTAAAAGGAAACAATCTCATGTGGGGTATTCTCCAAGATAACGAAACTTGGTTCTTCGACCTACTTAATCAAGAGTGACATTCACCAATCCGAAGCAATGGATTTGGTGGAACAATGAGGCCGCGGGACGATCGCTAGCCCTGTTGCGGATCTTTTCCTCTATCACGATTTCCTGAAACATGTTAAATAAAAGAGTTAGCCCTATCATTCGGGGCTGAGTGAGAAACTCGCCTTACAATTCAAAGTAACCTCGCAATGTTCTAAGTACAATCTTACTATAAACATAATAAGCACGTTATGAAACCATATTACAACACTTTCAATGTACAAGTTAATAATAATTGTTCACACACAAAATGTTCTTCCAACTCACCCTAGGGAAATACTTAGTTTAACTAGTACACCTTCACAAAAGGAAATGCGGGACGCGCAACCCTATCCCATATATTTATTATGGTACGCGCAATACGATCCAATATATATATATATATATATGTTGCGGAACGTGCAACCCGATCTAATATATTATATATGTATTTATTGCGGTACGCGCAACCCTATCCAATATTTTACATATATGTTGCGGAACGTGCAACCCGATCCAATATATTTATATATATGTTGCGGAACGCACAACCCGATCCAATTTATTTATATGTATATATATTGCCTGAGTAATACTAAGACCACTTATGAATCTCGTTTGCAAGGGTTATAACTCTCGAACCGTAACCTCAAATAAGGTGTTTCTTGCTCCAAATCGAAAGTAACACGAGGACCTATCACTATATCAAGTTTTCTCTGAAAATACTTAGTGCAACTAGTACAAATTCATGATAGAAACAACCATGTGAAAACAGTCTCGACATATTTTTGAAAAAAAGGACACAATCTTAAAACAGTCATAATGTTTTATCCGTAAGTCGGACCGATCTCTGTAAGGTCTAAAACTGTCAAGAACAGAGAAAACTAGAACTTTTATTTAGCACAAACTTTCGGATTCATTACCTATTTGTACAGTTTTTTGTTGTACATTCTGCCCCTTCAGATTTCAATCGATCCGAGGCAAAAACTTTAAATTGCTATAACTCTCAAACCGTATATCGATTTTGGCCCCGTTTGGGCTGAATCTGACCGTGAAATAGAGATGTACAATCCTGAAAAATTTTCGTCCCATTCGAACAAGGGTAACTCATCGAAAACAATCCGCAATTACGTGGCTCAAACTTGTTCCAAGATAATACTTATATCAAATAATTCATCACAAGTTATTATAGCAAATTTTAAGTTATATGGAGACATCATCATATAAAAAGAGTAAACATTCAATTTCAGTGCTTGACATAAATTAGTCAAAAGAGACAACTACAAAGAGTGTAAACGGCAACTACAGAAAATTCCACACAATCAACATATCCAAACAACGTATGAATCATAAATGTTGTCTCTTGTAACAATCAATAATATTTTAGTACTTGCAAATACCGTAGTTCAACATTTACAAACATTGATTGACTATTAACATGCATAGTATGTTTTAACATGCATTGTAACTCGAAACAAAATGATTTTACTAAGAATTTGTGAGTGAGAGAACTCACCTTTAATTCTTCGAAATCTTTTTCGACCTCATCAAGATCTTTTGCGAAGATTAATTGGAAAAAAAAATGGCCACGATCTACTGCATATTAAATTCACTGAAAGCAGCAGCAAGCGCCGTCACCGAAACTCAACAGGAACCAGAACTCAAACTCGTAATTTCACAAACTCTTTTGCTAAAACTACTTTTTTCTTCTTCGAGATTGCTTTTGCTTTCTATGTTCTGTCCCCTTTTATTGTATTTTATAGAGAAATGTATGTGTGTGTTTTGTTTGTAACTGAGTGCAAGTGTGCCCATGATAAATGATACGTGAGGGATTAAAATGGGGAATGGAAGAGTTCAAGTGAGTGAAATTAGGGGGACTGGTTTTGGGTTATGTTATTATTATTATTTGTTATTCTCGGGACTTTACAGGCTAGGTTTCCGACGTGGGCTAGGTGCCGACGTGAAAAAAAGTCATCCGAGAAGGTGTATCGGTGGTAGGGTAAAGTTTGTAGTTTTAGGCTACTGATACCATAAAGGAATATATTCCCTGATTTTATTGATGAATGGTTTACAATATATATAAGGTTACAAGAATATTTACTTTGATACAAACTAGGTAACTAATTAACCTAATTACAAAATGATTACAATTCTACCTAAAATAAGATATATACAATTAATGAAATAGTATTGGGAACTATTCTATTAAACTCAACCCTCTAATCTGTGACAACCATCACTAGTATATCTCTTAATTTAGTACTGAAATATCCACGTATCAATAACTTGTTGTTACCGTTTGAACCCATAACTATTCATTTCATAGTGCTAGATTGGTGTACATCAACTTCCTTATAAGAATTTTAGTAATTGGATTACTGAAATTACTTTTTGACTTCACAAATGCGAGAGATGATTTCTTCTTGAATTAACTTTCTCACATAGTCATGTCGAAGATTTATGTGTCTGACTTCACATAATATATTTTATATATGCTCGAGTTAAAGTGGCTTAACTATCACAAAATTAAGCTCATTATTTTGTAAAATCAATGAATTCTCTTAAGAATTCCTCAACTACTCAACTCCTTTGCTTGCTTCTAGTAATGCAAGTTTGTTTTTTGAATTTTCAAGACATTGCACCTTCTCTCCAGGTAAACATTCATCATGAAATAAATTTATTTTCTCACATACTCAGTAGTATGAAACTTAGGATTTCTCAAATCTTTAGTTTTCTAAAGAAATCAAGAACTCGGCTACTGGCCCTTCCAATAGCGCTTGCTTACACAAGTTAATTCACACTTCTTCCATCATTATTATTTAACTCGATCTAAGATCAAATAGGGTATAACCTATTTTATGTTTAAGTGTCTTATTTAGCACTTTCTTCTCAATGTATCAAGATTAATACATTACCCCCACTATTTTATTCTATTTTGATACCCAACATAGTATCAGTTTGTCCATGATCTTTTATTTCGAATGTGGAAGAAAGCAAACCTCATCGTTTCTGTTCTGCTATTTAAATCTCTTTATTTCAATTATGTTTGTCATATCACCTGTTGCAATAACATATGGACAAATTAACTAGCACAAATAATTATCACACTTTGATATATATCACAACTTTTCATGAAAAGTCACAACTTCTTAATATTTATTAAAGAATACAATTTCTTTTTTCTTCAAAATGACACCCCTTGAAGGAATATAACTTTTTTCCTTTTGAAGGTATAAAATAATTGTCTAATATTGACTTCTAATATGATCTTAAAATAATTATTAGGTACAATGCAAAAAATTATTATACTTCTTTTAAAACTCATAAAATGTCATTAACCTTTAAATAAAATAAAATAGTAAATCATTTATTCTCATGATCTCAAAAATAATTTTCAATTATTAATATGATCCTTATATAAAACCTTTCTTATCATTTCGTCCTTCGTGACCTTTGCTTTGATGCGATTCATTTTTGCCATGTGATTGTGGCTGCCTAATACATCATCACCACTTGGACTAGGGCTTGACTGATTAACACTAATCCGGTCCCTTCAATTTCTTCTTAATTTGTTCTCACTTCTCATATCTCAAACATGCGCTTTAAATATTTGGTGAAACCAAATTTCCACCAGTGAAGTGATTTGGCTGCTGCACTTTTGAAACTTGAAAGCTCCAACACTTTACTTGCTTAAGAAATTTTTCATCCACCGTAAAAGATCCTTTTTTTTTTCTTAAAGATTCCATTCCCAATGAGAGGGACGCATGATCACCTTTGATTACTTTTATATACCCAACCGAAACAAATTACTCTTCTACTTCAGAGTACAGAACGTGAACAGAAAACTCTAGAGATCAAACTGTAAATAATATCAGAAGCAAGCCTGCAAGCCCGCGACCGAACGGGAAGGGCGGCGGCACCGCGCGTGTGGGCTTAGCCACGAACCCAAGCACACCTAGGTCCTCCCTCCTTCAAACACATGGGTTATCTTTGGGGTCCCAAACTCTTATCCATTTTTATGCTTATAAAAAGAATAATTCTTCATTTTCCCACCGATGTGGTAGATTTGTCCCACGCCATATTTCCATGCCTCAAACACCTTACTTCGTGGACCAATATCTCTTTAATTTCTTAACGAAATTTGACGATCCTTGGCCCTACGGTCATCTACTCACTTAGTAGATTATGCATGTGTGAAGAGACAAAGTCTCTAACATGCGAAACTCTAGTGTTTAAGTCATTAAATATGGATGGACGAAACCCCACCAAAGACAAATTTCCAACACAATTCACACAACTATGTTTCTTGAATTACAAAAGAACTACCATTATTATGCAACTTGCTTTTTTTTTTCTTATAAAAGGAAAGGGGAAAAAATCAAAATATTAAAATCCCACACGAAATTGAATTGTCAGCTTATAGTAATTCAAGTCTTGATCAATCAGGTCCTTTTTATAGAAAGAACAAAATAAAAGTGCACCCAAATAGCCATAATTTTTGGCCTATTTCAAAATTCTAACAAGGACTGATACTTTTGTCTTGGACTAGGACCACATGACTTTTTAAGTTTTTTTTTTAATGAAAGATGCAAACTCTTCTTTTACCAAAATACCGAATGAACTTGAGAGAAAAAAAAAGTGGGTTTGGAAAAGCAAAACCCAAAAATATAGAGGAAATTGTCCATGGTGGGCACCTTCATCACGTGAAATTCATGTGTAGATTCTTATCCTCTCTTTTCCAATTTATTTATATTTGAGACTCACACAACTGATATTAGTTGTGGGAGGGGTTTTGTCGCCTCATAAGGTGGTGGAACTCAATTTTACACTTTTGGATTCACAACATTCGGATTAACTGACCTATGAGACAAAAAGGCCTCACGCGATAAATATCAATTATGAATTTTCATCCTTCACCTTATTCCCTCACAGTAAATTGGAACAAGAAAACCAAAACCACTTTTTTATTTTTTTGGAAAATCTACACAAAAGCAATAATAAGAATACAAAATTTGAGGAACAAAAATCTTTAAGCATTTGTTAAGTAACTTCCAATGCACAAAAAACACTCAAGAAATGTGCATAGTTTGTGTATTCAAGATCTTTTTGCAAGGATTATTATTCATCAGTGTTCTCAAAATCCTATTTGGTAAAAATCCAAACTTTCCACAAATCCACAAAGTGTATGAAGGTTCATAAACTAAACAAACCATGGTTCTTTTTTCTTTTCTTTTTTGATTGTGCACAGAAACATATTCAGGATTTAAGTTATATGAATTCAACCACTCTGTACCTGCTTCAGTGTGATCGGGGTAGATTCATCTATGTGAAAGAGCTCCTCCCAATTCCTGAGCCAATAAGGTAGGGGCACTAAGGTGGGGCAAATGACCTTCAATATTCAACCAATGCACCGTGTTCCGCCCACCAAGGTGGTTCTTTAGGTACGTTGCGACTGAACCAGGTACAGAGTGGTCCCTTGCTGTCTGAAAAATATGGCATGGAACTCTCACAAGGCCTAAAACTCCTCTCATGTCACTATTGAACACTGTCCTCGACACGAATAATGTTATGTCTGGTCGCATATTAAACAATGTCCTGCTGAATTCTCGTACCGCTGCCGGAACATCAGCTCCGACAGCCAACGGGGCAAAACCGTTGACCCATGCCTCGTAATTTGCCTCCATTGCTGAAAATACTTTTTCTATTTCACCTTGTTCAAATCCACCATGGTAGTCTTCATCATTCAAGAACCTGATCGGAGTGACATTTATTTTATTAAAGATTTGGTGGAGATAAAAAGAAAAAGAGATAAGGATTCTGAGACATGAAAAGTCAATTGATTGATCATAACATTCCTAAGCAAATTCATGAATTTTGTCAAACTTAGGATAAGATAAGTTAAGTCTGACAAAAGTGCTCTCAACTTTATTGGGACTTTCTCAAAAGAAAACAATAAACAAAAAGACCACGTTAAATATTCCATTTCATAAGTAAACCAAACTCAGTTATTAGCTCTTATTTCTACGTACTCACATCAGCCGATCTAACTCAGAGCCTGTTTGGATTGGCTTATTTGAGATGCTTTTAAATATTTTTATAATATTTAAACAAAATAAAAATATAAAATTTAAATATTTATTTTTAAACCAATATTGTAAAATAATAAGCCAAAAGCTATGATTTCTAACTTACAGGAGTAGCTTTTAGTTTTGGCTTATAAACCCCCATCCAAACAGAATCAATTGAATTATATCTGTATACGGAAACTCCAGACATAGAAATATCCTCGAAATTTTTACAGAATTAGTTGTCTGGTTATACTTAAAAAATGACTTGTTACTCGCCTTCAGTATCAAAGGCTATTTTGATCGCTAATTTTAAATATCATGTGGACTAAATTTATCAGAATACATTTGCACATTCTTATATTCCCCATTTTTATAAATTGTACTAAATATATTTGCCACATTTCACACCACAAAAGTCAATTTGACTTATATGTAGACCTAAAGTTGATTGATTAATTTAATATTGGATAACGTATGACAAGCACTATAAGTATATAAATTTAATGAATACATCTTAGAATAACGATTGAAGTTTACGTGGTTTGATTCTGAAACAAAAATGTGATAAGTATTTTCAAAGGGAAAGCAAGGGCTTATATGATTCTAAATTAATATATATTTAATAGTAGTAATTTTTTTAACACAAATTTAAAATTACTTGGTTTGGCTGAAACTGTAAGTCATACTCCAGCTCCGCCGGCGGAAGGGAGAACAATATTACAGTACTTTTCAACTATTGCAATCTGAAAGCCAAAGCAGTAAAAGCTTGAAAACGCTTCTTTTTTTTTTTTACCTGGGAGAAGCACCGATGAGGATGAGCTTGGAGAAAAGTTCAGGACGGCGAATGGAAGCAAGAATTCCGATCATAGCAGAGACAGAGTGTCCAACATAGGCACAACGATCAATACCAAGAGCATCAATAATATGAAGAAGATCATCAACATAAGGATCCAGTGTCGTATAACGTCGGAAATCGAAAAAATCAGGATTCACACTGCCAGCACAGACAAGGTCATACAATACAACACGATAATCTCGGAGAAAAAAAGGTAGAATTCGATTCCAAGCAGATTGGTCGGTACCGAACCCATGGGCTAACACCAGAAATCTTTCGCCTGAACCTACGACTCGTACGTTTAGAGCATCCAAAAGTGTCTGACCCATTTTGAGTTTGCTTACTTCTTTTTTTATTGGAGAAGAATATGTTAGGGGATTGGAAACTTGAAAGAGTCTACTGAACTTTGTACTTTTTTAAAGAGAAAATTCTTTTTGTTTAATGGTTGGCTAATTTCTGTTGGGTAGGAGTTGTGTGATGGGAAAAGTCTTTGGAAGTGTGTGGTATTTATAAGAGACAGCTACTTCGGGATTCGGATATATTTTTATGGAAAAAAGAATTTGACAAAAATAGTCACTATATTTGGAGCGGCATAAAATAATCAATATATATATACATATATATATATATATATATATATATATATATATGAAACAATTAAAGTTTGAGATAAGGGTAAAAAGGCACACATCAAGTATCACTTTTCCTACCATAATTATCAGTGAAAAAAGTAAACAAATGATAGTTGATGTGTATTTTTCTAACTAGTTGGTGATAGTTTAGATAGTAAAAACTCTCACACATGATAGTTCAGATAGAAAACTAAAAAAAAGTAATACTTAATGTGTGTTTTTAACCCTTAACTCTTAGGGGTCGTTTGGTATGATAAATATTTATACAGGAATTATAATGCATGAATTAGTTATGTAGGAATTAGTTATACATGAATTAGTAATATATAGATTATTTCTTGTCGGGTGTTTGATTCCTTGCACTTAAATTAGATATGCAAGATATAATTTATAATATTCATTTTTTTAAAACTAAAAAGTCATTAATTTATAATTTTGCCATTAGATGTTTGACCTTCATTGGTTCCTAGGAAAAAGATAAAGATAATTTTGCCCTTTTGCTACTTTAACCATGTATAACTTATACATAAATTAGTTATTTCATGATGTTGGTGATATAAAATAATATTTTATCCGTCCCAATTTATATGATGTAGTTTGACTAGTCACAAAGATTAAGAAAAATAAAGGAATATTTTTTAATCTTATGGTTTAAAATAAGCCAAAGATATTTGTGTGGTTATAGATAAAAGGTAAATTTTAAAGTTAAATTGTTGCCAAATAAGGAAATGTGGACTGACTAAAAAGGAAAGTGTGTCATATAAATTAGGACATAGGGAATACACCAATTTACGTACTAGGTTATATAAGGATTAAGTTATACATGGTTCAAATTATAACCAAACATATAATAAAATTATACCAAATTATATACCATGATTATTTTCTTATACCTCATACCAAATGATCCCTTAAAGATTTCCAAAACACAAGCCTTGTGATAAGCACGTGAGTCGTTTAAAGTGAAGATGATAGAATATTTAGTCATAATTGTGTATATTTTCTATATGATAGGTGTATATTTAGTCATTTATTACCTTCTAGCCTAGAATTATGCTTGTATTATGGGTATATTTATTACCCCTTTGGAATGAAATAATCAAGGTAGATATTTCTCATATGGTATCAGATTCTAGGGAAAGTTCCTAAACCCTAAAAGTTATCCCTTCACCGTCGCCCCCCACCCCTCTTCTTTGTGAGCCGCCGTCCACTTCCTTCCTCTTCCGACACTCATGTCTGACTCGAAATCAAATTTTCATCCAGCCCTAGCTGTTTCCAACATCAAATCCCATGTTACCATCTCTCTTGAGATGTAGAACGTTTATTATGCGACATAGGCGAAACTCTTCAAAATTCATTGTCGGTCATATCGGGTTATCCATCACATACTTTCGCCAGAAAAAGGCAAGGAGAAGGTGCCGTAAACCAAGGATGAAAAGGAATTATGATTGACCCCCGATGCAACGGTCCTCCAGTAGATTTATGCCACAATTTTGAGTGATTTGTTGCATACGATTTTGAACCCGACTTCCCGGCAATTGAGGCATGGGATCGATTACGTAATTTATTCCAAGATAAAAAAAAAATTCGGGCATCACACTTGAGCAAGAATTCTCCACCACTGACATGGCAGATTTCCCCAATGCATCCGCATAGTGTCAATGGCTCAAGGTTTTGTCGGACCAACTCAAGAACGTCGGGGAGCTGTTAACTAACAACTGACTCATTTTACAAATGGTTGTTGGCCTCACTAACGCGTATAGTGGAGTGGGTACACTAATCAGCCAAAGCAACCCTCTTCCGCCATTTTACCAAGCCCGTTCTATGCTCATACTAGAAGAAACGGGCTTTGCCAAAAAGACAACCACCATGTCAAATTCTGCCATGTTTGTCGCTCCATCCGATGATAACTCGTCACAATTTGAAAATTTACCGTCAAACCGTGGTCAAAGGGGACAAAATAACAATAATGGAGGTAAAAATCGTGCTAGCGGAAACTGACGTGGCGGAAGTGGCGGCGGCCAGCAGCAGCAGTCCGGTCACACGTGAAAGTCGCGGGCACAGTGGGGCAGGGGATCGGCACCTTGGGCTTGGCAGTGGCCCTGGGCCTTTCCGCCCTGTCCTTTTCCTTGGGGAAATTGGGCCAGGCCCAATCCTCATCCCACTGGCCAATAACCCAACATACTTGGGTCACTGCCAAACCAGTGGCAGCAGGCTCGCGCGATAGTGGCATCCCTAATCGATATAGAAGTCGTGATGCACACTCTTAGGCTCAACCCGCCAGACTAAAACTGGTACATGGACACCGGAGCAACGTCTCATATGACGTCCTCACAAGATAATCTCTTGTTTTATTTTAATTTGAGTAAGAATCATGGTATAATTGTCAGAAATGATCATTCAATTCTAATTCGTGATTATGGTAATACAAACTTGTCTCCCCCGAACTCACCGTTAGCGTTAAAGAATGTCTTTCATGCTCCTCAATTAATTAAAAACTTGATTTCAGTTAGAAAATTTACCACTGACAATTCAGTTTCTGTTGAATTTGATCCTTTTGGGTTTTCCGTGAAGGATTTTCAGACGGGGATGCGTCTAATGAGATGTAATAGTCGGGGAGAGCTATATTCAATCACCACAACCACACATCAAGCCACGTTACCATTCATTTTTGCAGCTTTAGCTCCTTCTTTATGGCATGAATGTTTGGGTCATCCGGGAGCACCTGTTTTTGCCTCCCTTAAACAAAATAAATTTATTGAGTGTACTAGAACTCGTAATTGTCATGTTTGTCGCTCATGCTCTCTTGGAAAATATGTTAAGTTGCCTTTTGTTGCTTCTAATTTATGCATTGTTATGCCTTTTGATATTATCCATAGTGATATTTGGACATATCCCGTTTTGAGCTCTTCGGGCCATCGATATTATCTTCTTTTGTTGGATGATTGCTCTAATTTTCTGTGGACATTTCCTTTGTCTAAAAAGTCATAAGTTTTTTCCAACCATTTCGGCCAGTCCAATTAATTCGGGCAACTTGGCCCAACTATTTTCTCCTCAAACCCAGCCAACAAGGCCTGCCTGCCTGAGCCTAGTGGCTGCTAGCCCAGATGGACCTCTTGCTGGCAGCCCACTGCCTGGCAGTCCACTGGGTGGCAACCCAACCTCAAGCAGTGGCGGCCCAACATTCATATACCTACTCCAAGGCAGTCTGTTACCCACTCAGCCCAATATCACGTCTTCTATCCAACCAACTCAAATTCTGGCCCAACGGCCAGTCACTCGTAGTCAACATGGGATTTTCAAACCAAACAACAAATATGATCTTCACACCCACGTTACCAAATTACCGTTGCCTCGTAATCTTGTATCTGCCCTTAATGACCCGAATTGGAAAATGTCTATGGATCATGAATATAATACTCTTATTAATAATAGGACGTGGTATTTGGTGTCTCGTTCTCGTGATGTTAATGTGATTCGGTCTATGTGGATTTTTAGTCATAAATAAAAATTTGATGGTACATTTAAGAGGCATAAAACCCGTTTTTTAGGTGATGAAAAGACTCAACAGGTTGGTGTGGACTGCCCTGAGACTTTCAGTCCGGTGGTGAAACCAACAACTATCTGCATGGTACTAAGTCTGGCTCTTTCGAAGGCATGGCCGCTTCATCAGCTTGATGTAAAAAATTCATTTCTGCATGGAGAACTCAATTAAACAGTGTACATGTATCAGCCTATGGGTTATAGAGACCCCATTTATCCTAATCATGTGTGCCTACTGAAAAAAATCCTTATATGGGCTCAAACAAGCTCTTCGAGCCTGGTACAAGAGGTGTGTAGATTATGTTTCAAATATTGGGTTTTCTAACAGTAGGTCTAATCATTCTCTACTCATATACCGTCAGGGTAATGATAATTATTAGGAGTCAATCCCACTAGAATCCCTCTCCTGTAAGGACATATCTTACATTCTTCTGTATGTGGATGATATTATATTAACTTCTTCATCTGATGCTCTTCGCAAGTCTATCATATCTCTTATTGGCTCAGAATTTGAAATGAAAGATCTAGGGCCACTAAGTTACTTCTTAGGGATAGTTCTAACATGTCATGCATGTGGTTTATTTTTGTCTCAAAATAAGTATGCAGAAGAGATCATTGAACGAGCTTGCATGTTCTCGTGTAAGCCGTTTTCCACTCTGATTGATACTAAACCAAATTTGAGTGCTACTTCCAGCACGCCTTATGTTGATCAATCACATTACTGCAGTCTTGCAGGATCCCTGCAATATCTTACTTTCACGAGGCCCGACATATCTTATAATGTGCAACAAGTTTG
This sequence comes from Anisodus tanguticus, assembly GCA_034509755.1. Classification (NCBI taxonomy): domain Eukaryota; kingdom Viridiplantae; phylum Streptophyta; class Magnoliopsida; order Solanales; family Solanaceae; genus Anisodus; species Anisodus tanguticus. The sequence goes on along the minus strand of CM067553.1, from coordinate 6,635,832 downwards.
TCTATTCATGCATAAGTCGATAGAGGATCACATGCATGCTCTCAAGCGCATTGTGCGCTATATTCAGGGCACTCTCGATCATGGCTTGCATCTATATTCGTCTTCGACAACCACTCTCATTTATTACACATATACATATTGGGGTAGATGTCCGGACACCAGACGTTCCACGTCTGGTTATTGTGTATTCCTCCAAACGGCAAGCTACCTTGTCCAGGTCCAGTGTCGAAGCAGGATATCGAGGAGTTTTCAATGTGGTGTCTGATTCTTGTTGGATACGAAACTTTCTTTTGGAGCTCCATTGTCCAATTCCGTAGGTGACATTGGTTTATTGTGATAATGTTAGTGCGATTTATCTCTCAGGGAATCCAGTTCAACATCAACACACTAAACATATTGAGCTGTATATTCACTTTCTTCGCGAAAAGGTTGGTCGTGGACAAGTACATGTCTTACATGTCCCGTCACGCTATCAGATTGCCGATATTTTTACTAAAGGTCTTCCGTTGGTTCTATTTGAAGATTTTCGGAACGCTGACCTCCCGCTTCGACCGCGGGGGTGTGATAGAATAGGATATAATATTTAGTCATAATTGTGTATATGGTAGGTGTATATTTAGTCATTTATTACCTTAATTATAGCCTAAGATTATATTTGTATTATGAATATATTTACTATCACTTTGGAATGAAATAGTCGAAGAAGATATTTTTCAGAGAAGAGACCATCGCAACAGACATCTGTCAACTCATTTTCCTCAGCTTGTATCGTGAGAAAAAGCTGACTAGCACCTCACGAAACAGAAGACAAAAATTAAAATCAAATATTTGGTTGAAGTGAATCAGAAAAGGTTATTCTGATGATCTTTAGTTTAAAACTTTTAACGGTCTTTAAACTTTTCACGAGATAATTTCGTGAAATAAAACTACTGTCATGTGTGTTTTAGATATAATAGAGAAAAGTCCTCAATTGAGATAAAAATAAAAGACTGAAACTGTTCTAATGTATATTCTAAAGGATTATTTTAGACAGACTCCCAACATAAATAACTAATTTTGTCAATGTCTTTATTTTGTTCTAATGTTACAAGGCGCTATGGTTCAGATGATAAAAGCTAAATCTAGCATGGGTAAGAGTTTTCATTAAATTTCCTATCTTATTTTAATTTTATCATAGTTGTGTTTTACTTCAAAAATATTTTCTTGGTGAAAAAGGTTTTATTTGTGAAAAAGAATTTTATCATATTTATCATTTTCTTGAAAAAGTTTTGGACTTCTATAAATAAGAGATCATTTTTTCTCATAGATAACACAATAACATCCACAATATAGTCATTTAGACAGTTTTGTTTAGGGGGGAATTTTTCTCCCAATAGCTTTAGAATATTTTTTTGTTAGTTTTATCACATGTAGGTCAATTGACCAATCTCATATGATATCATAATGTCTTTTTATAGTTTTTCCTTGTTATCTGATTTATAGTCGTTCAAGGTGTGCTATTGTTAGCTTCCGAACGACGCATTGATTATTTCGATCCCAACAAGTGATATCAGCATCAATGATTCAACTAATGATTCAATGGGTAGGAGACATGCTTAAGGCGGACGATTCAAATCAAGCTGAAATCAATATCACGATAAAGAAGATTCTATCCAGCGTACTACTTGTGGAGATGAATTTTCAACTATGTTTTCAACATCTCTGTTGCTGCATCTTTAAAAATAAAACAAAATATTTTTAAACCAATTTTTAATCATAATATTTTTAACCTTATTTTTAACCATGACAAGCAGCAGTGATGGAAATTATGTGAAGAAGGAGAATCAAGATTATTTTGTCAGAAAATTCCGGCCAAGGGGAGATTTGTTAGGATTTGCCCAGAATTTCCTACTTTATTTGTATTTTATAATAACTATGTTTTACTTCAAAGGTTTTCTTGGTGGAAAAAGTTTTCTTTTTGAAAAGAATTCTACCATATTTATCCTTTTCTTAGAGGAGAAGTTTTGGACTTCTATAAATAGGAGATTCTTTCTTCCCATAGAACACAATAACATCCACTATGTAGTCGTTTAAAGTGTTTTGTTTAGGGGAGATTTTTATGTTAGTTTTTCACATGTAGGTCAATTGACCAAACTCATATGATATCATAATGTCTTTTTATAATTTTTCTTCGTTATCTGATTTATCGGTGTTCAAGGTGTGAAATTGTTATCTTACACATGACACCTTAATTATTTTGATCTCGACCGTGTGCCATATTTTAAGTGGACGTCCATAATATATTGTACTTCTATAAACTCTGGCTCTCTGCCTTGGATTGTTGTATGGTGTCAAAGACTTGTCTCTTGGCTACAAATTAATCCACTTTACCTTCGTTTATTTGGACCTTAGATATTAGATTTTCGAAAACTTGACAAGGAGTAAGTCAAGATTTTTTGTCTTTTCCTAATAGGGCAGTTCAGCTGTTATTTCCTTTGGTTCTGAGTAAAATATCTTATGAATTTCATTTTGCACCAAAGCCCTTAGTAAGTGAAAAAGAAGAGAGGCAAAATTAGTCGGTTATGATAATTATACATTCCTTAGAGTTTCCAATGAAAATATTCTTTCAAGAAATAGCGCTATTTTAAAATGTTGCCGTACTTTCCTTTCTTATTGGCAAGTAAAGGACGAGGGCGGAAACTGCAATCAATTCTTCATGTGACCTACAAGCTATTACCCTTAGACCTTTTTCCTTTCTTTTTGATCATTTTGATAGAGGGGATGAAGAAAGTGGACAAAAGAGACTCGCATTTCTCATCGAATAAATAAATATAAGAAAAGAATCATATTGAAAGCGCTTCTAATCCAACCCTTTCCTTCGTGGAGCCCGTGTATTGAAAACTAATTTTATATTTCTTACAACACTCATGTTAGCTATGTGAAACAAAGAGAATGTACCTTCGTGCCAACATGTACACATCGACTCCTAAGTTCAAATTGTCAGATATATATTTTGTTCAAGCAGCTGTAACATTACATTTGGTTCCTAGACGTAAACATTGTTGTGCGCGGAATCAATAAATATCAATAAATAACGGTATAGGATATATCAAAGCAGTACAACAAAACACACAAAATTATGTGGTTCGACAATTTGTCTACTTCCACGGAAGACAGTAGATATTATTAAACAGAATAGGAAATATACGGAGTACAGATATAGATTTTCCACTAATAATATCTCTCAGGTGTTTTCCAAAGTGTTTCCCAAAGTGTTTCCCCAATACTCACATATACTCTCTTATACATAATGAGTATTTTCTCTCTTTCTCCTAACTTATAGCTTTCTCTTTTTTCTGATTTTGGGATGATATGATTATACATTTTCTCATCTATTTTAGATGAGAAAATGGCCCCTCTCCTCCATGTACAATGCATGAAGACATGCACATAAGTCTTCAATGGTGGAGGGCCTAACTCTTGGCTACCAACTTCAACAAAGATGGCTTCAACAAAAAGGCTTGACATTTGAGTCAATATTCAACAAACATCATTCTCGAACAAGAAGTTTCATTCAATTAATTCAATATGATTTTAACAGCCCATTCTATAACTGATATTGTGATCTTCTTTGGCTTATGCCAACACGACTTTAAAATACGCTACGAGGGTCTAAGGCCTCCTTATATACGCAATATTTTTCTCCTGTTTGTCGATGTGGGATTTGCTTAGTGTCAGAAACGCGCTCTTAGGGACTCAACATCCTCTTTGAGGTCTATCCTACCGCTATTTGAAAGATATGAGATTCATCTAATCTCAGTTGAACGTTAAGAGTTTCCCCACTACCGTCCAAGGTTGTACACAAAGTGACTCCGATATCATCTATAGTAACTCAACCCATTAGTGATATTGTACGTTTTAGGCCTGCACAACTTTAAAATGCATCACTAGGGTCTAACTAATTTTCTTTATATCCAAATACGTGAGATTTGTCAAGGGTAATCACAGTGATGAAGTATGTTATAATAGAATTATGAGGATTGAGGAACGTCAAGTCGAGAAAGAAATGGAGGATGAATGCGGCAACAAGAAAAAAATGGACCATGGAGTATATTCTCATTTCTTCTTTTGGAGGGGCCTATAGTATAATTTGAAGGCAACCTCCAATATATACCTATAGTGAAAATTACTGAAGTTGAATCAGATTCTTGTTTTGTAATATGAGTTCCAGCTCTCTCTCTTTATCTGTTGCTTACTCATTTGGCTATACATATATATCTACTCTATGAGAATATTGTTGGGAGATTTGCTCTATGGTACTTTATAAAGCAGTACGGGAAGTATTTAACTATTACAAGTATTCGAAAGGATAAACAAAGATTTCAATAATATTTTCGACTAGAAATCTGAAAATTACAATATAACAACAAAACTGAAATTACGATTTTGTTGAAGACTGAAAAATGGAAACTGGTTTATGCTGAGTCGAGTGTGGCACTCTGTCCTTAAGACAATATTGCCCCGTATGTATCCTTTATACGTCCTGGACAATTTGTCTCCCAAGATAAAACAAGCAATGGAACCCTTGAGCAAAGGAAACTCAAGAGCTACCGTGAAGAATATTGAGTAACGAAATGATGCTTGGAAGTTGTAGGAAGAAAACTATTTCGGTTGTGTATTTTCGTGCACCTTTTTTTCGCATCTGTTTATGTATTTTAGTGCATATGTCTTAGTGCTCAACAATGGTGTAAGGGGGTGTTTATATAGGTGAGGGAGGGGCTGAAAAAGCGCCTCCATAATAGCCAAATAATGGCCATTATGGAGGTAGTAAAGCCACCAACATAAATGGTGAAAGACCAACTGTTTTGGCCATTATAGGAGGAGTAATTCAGCCAAAATAAATGGCTGAATTGAGTGCTTGGCATTTCTGTTTTTGACCGTCGAAATTCGATTTTCCGGAAACTTCGGGGACCAAAGCGTACATCTTGAAACTTCGGGGACCAAAGCGCACATCCGAAAGAATTCGGGCCAAATCGTATATCGAAACTTCACGGGATCAAACCGTACTTCGGCAAAGTTTTCTCGGCCCAAAAAGATAATATCGAAGACCCACGACCCACGACCCACGACCGTGACCCGAGAACCCGGAACCCGGAACTCGGAACCGGACGGGCGGGCGGCGGCGCGCGTGTGGTCTTTCCTCGAACCGAAGCACATCTAGGTCCTCCCTCCTTTAAACACATGGGATACCCCTTGGGGTCCCAAACCCCTAACCAATTTCGAATCTTATATACACAACAATTCTTTCTTCCTCTACCGATGAGGGAGAATTACACACAATACCACACTTTCCATGCTTCAAACACCTTACTTCGTGAACCAATATCTCTTTCATTTCTCAATGAAATTTGACGATTCTTGGCCCTACGGTTATCTACGTACTTAGTAGATCATGCATGTGTGAAGAACCGGATTCTCCAACATACGTTACACTAGTGTTTAAGCCGTTAAAGTTGGTCGGTCGCAACTCCCGCCAAAGGCAAATTTCCAACAATCCCCTCTTGAAAGAGATTTTGGCGCACTCATATGGTGTCTTTTCATTTCAAAGCAATATTTCGGCGGACCGATGTTGCATAAGGAGAGGTAGCCTCGGCTTTGAACCTTCCATAGTTGAATACCATCGGACTTACTTACTTGCGCGGTGAACGTGATGTCTTGAACCGTCAGTGTTTAGTGTAAGCCAAGACAACGGTACCAACACAACAAATTCCCTTACTCTCTTCTTCGTAATGTTTTGTCCGTTTTGGCCATGGACAACGTCTTGGATTCTTAAGTGCGTTCAATTTGAGGCGGCCCGTCCTCGCACTTAAATAGGTGGTCTCCTACAAGGTATCCTGCTATACCCCACTTCACAAGTGTTAGGAACCATTAAAAGTTTCCCAAAGACCTAACCTCAATCGTTGAGGATCATTACGAGTTTTGAAAACTTAACCTTTACCCATACTGCAGATAGCACTTAACGTCTATCGCGGGAACGGCTTTGAATTTGGTGTTTCTTTTCGAAATCACTATCCGAAGTGCTCATGCTTCCACCTTTGAAGCGATCAACCGAACCTTTACAACTTAGTTTTCCCATTGAACCAAATTACCGGGATCTCCGGTTCGTAAGGTTGGGTTTCCACCGTATTGGTCCGTATATTTTGGGTTTTAAGCCCATTCTCCTAGACAGCGAGAAAACTTGATCTCCGGGTAGTCCCTTAGTTAGTAAATAAGGAAGTGACACCCGTGATGATCAATCGCCATACGGTCTTATGTCTCGGACAGATCCCGACAAATATGTTCGACGCCGTCATCCGTGTCCTTCCTAAAGCCGACCGGCTAGCCACGATGTATAAGCTGCTGAAGGCACGGGTTTCTCCCAATAAGGGACGTCCTCTAATGAGTCGTGAAGTTACTCAACTTCTTTCATGCTTTGTATAAAGCGATAAACTCCGATACCATCATGAATCGGTCGATGCAAGTTTGCTTAGAGGATTTTCCAAGACCCACCATACACATTTACTTGTGACTTTGGTGTTCTTCGGATCCGATGTCCAGTTTGCATCACCGTATTCTCTCGTAACCGCTGGACATCCAGAATACTATAATCCGTAGATAAGCGAATAATTCGGATATCGTCATATCCGACTTAACGCCTTCTATTGATCATGTATTAAGATCATCGGTGAACCTTAGTTCAAGCGATCTGTTTGTTGGACGATACCGTGTCACGTAGTGTGTACAATACATTGAACTACACGTGACCCGAGCATATCGCTCCTTGTCTATGGGTGCACCATGATTCCAATCAGTTCTATGATTCATATCTATTGGTGGCTTCAACGAGATCGTCAACTATCGACCGATCCGTTAGATGTCTTAGAAATCCCATTCCTAAGATGTCATCTGTGATACTCATATCTTTCATATCGAGACTTTGTTTCAATATGATTTTCACTCGAAGACCGTTGGTTTTCCAACTGTTGGCTTTCTAACTTCGAGTCAATGTTTCGTGATCGATTCATTGTTTCTGTTTTATCCGAGACTTTCGGGACCAAAATGTTAACATTTCGGGGACCAAAATGAAAGTTCGGGAAGAAGCCCAACAGTTCAAAGCAAACCAATTTCGATCTTCTTCTTCCAACTCTCCGGTTTGGAAGGCTGTTTCAACACCCATGCCATGTAAGATTACAATGGCCCTGGATGTGAAGCTACTCACATGGGAGCACTTTTTACAACCCAAAGGTTCTTTTCCCGGAGGAAGATTAACTATTACACACGTATGGTTCTATATATGGAATCTATTTCTCCCTTTAGCTTCTTTCCAAAGCAGCGCTTTTGGAGATAACAATTATTTGTTAATTGTCCATGGTTCATTCTCAACCATACAAGCTAGAAGGGCTGGAACAAGTCTTTGTCCCCTCTTTGCTCCGTCTTGGTTCAACATCTAGAATCCCGAGTTTGCAGATACGGAATATTAAGTTCGGATAGACGCAACTTTCGAGTCATGAAGATACGGAACGTCTAGTTCCGGACGGTCGAGCCCTCGCGGGTTCTTGTTAACCTTGAGCAATTACTCCTTTTTCCTTTTCCAAGGAAAGTTATCTCCAAAGAATTCGCATTCTTTGACGCCAAGAGGCGATCAACACTATCGTTATTTGCGGATCCGGTGGATATGCAATCTACGATCTTAGGTCGAACTTGACTGTTTCGGTAGCCCATCTTTTACCAAGCTACCCCTCATAATTTGGGCGTACGACTTTGCGCTTGGCTAACACCGTTGGACTGAAGTGAGAAATGAACAGTCGTTTAATGAACGATGCTTCACATTCTCCCCCTCTATTGCTACGAATTTTGCAATCCATAGGCATAGTTGATTTTCAACTTCAGCTTTGTAGTGCTTATCCGCTTCAACAACTTCATCTTTGCTTTTCAACAAACAAAGGATTCCATACGTTGTACCATCATCAATGAAGGTCACAACGTACTTGTCTCCCCCCTCTATTTTGTATAAACTTCAAATCACCCAATTAGGTGTGACTAAGTTCTAGAGGAGCGGTGCTTCTTTCGCTATTCCCTTGACGGAATTTGGAAAGGTGATTTTGCCTCTTCATCTACCTCACATTTATTTTGAGGGTTTATGTCGACGGTAGGCAACAATCTCAACATCGTTAGCTTTTGAATGACTTGCTATTTAACGTGTCTTAATCTATGATGGCATAGATGCACGGATTACAAATATATCATTCATTTGGCTACGGACATCTTGTACCATTCTTAGTTATTACAGACCTGTTGGACTAGTCTCAAATCAGATTTGACCAACAACGTCCTTTAACCAAGTTAGGAACATGTATCACCTCTTTTAGAGTGATCTCATTCCTTGAAGTCCTATTGAGGACAACCTCTCCACCCCTTTGATTTTAGAGGTGGCGTTGCTTCACATGAACAACCTTTTGCCCGTGGTTAGGGCGTAACCGGATCATATGTGATCTCGATACTCGGGTCCACTCTAGTTGCTTTGGCGATCGAGTGTCCAATTTCTTCTTGCCTTTATTTAGGCCTTCAGATCATTTAGGACCTGGAAACTCTGGCCCACCTTACTAGGTGTCCATTACTTTTCCTATGAAATGAATTCTGGCACCACTCCAGTCGCCCGGAGGCTTTATATGACTGAGTGTCCAATATCATCATATCAAAGGAATTTTGGCCCACTCCAGTCGCCCGGAGGCTTTGTATGATTGAGTGTCCAATATCATCCTATCAAAGGAATTTTGGCCCACTCTAGTCGCCCGGAGGCTTTGTATGACGGAGTGTCCAATATCATCCTATGAAGGATCTTCTGTCAAATAATATGACAGGCTCAACGTCATTAACTTTTAGACTTCTTCCGTTATGATTGGTGCCCAGATAATTCTTGGCGCTTACTTAAGAGTGGTAACAGTTTTCGCACAGTCAGTGGATCTTACTCCCTCGTATGTGCGAACATACTTTACACACTTTAGTAATTACACTTAAAAGAACGGATCTTCTTAAGTCGTTTACAAAATCCAATCTTTAAACGGAAAAGAAGATGAGATTAAACTTCTGATTTGTTAAAGCATAAGGAATATAAATTATTTTCATATTCCTCCTTACTTTAATCCATTTTTAATCAGACATAATTTAATCTTTATTCTTGACAAGTAAGAAAAATACTTATCATTTAATCCTTATTCTTGACAAGTAAGAAAAATACTTATTCCAATTTCGAATTCTGGCTCACTTCAGTCACTTCATCAGACTGAGTGTCCATTTCCTTCTCACCATTATTCGGATCCTTTGTCTGGGACAGATATAGGCCTTCTGCTACAAGATAGAATAACATCTTCACTCTTCTCCTCTTGTCCCAGTTGACATCCTCAGGCTCTCGAGAGCGTTTGTTTCCACCAGTCTTGGTGGCGGTGACACCATGAACACGTTCATTATCATCACTCTCTTCTACCAAAAAACCATTGCCATATCCAGATTTGGTCACACAACTTTTGACCGACATCTTTCGAACACTAATAGTAATACAATACAAATATTGTCTTAAGTTGTTGGGAGATTTGCTCTATGGTACTTTATAAAGCAGTACGGGAAGTATTTAACTATTACAAGTATTCGAAAGGATAAACAAAGATTTCAATAATATTTTCGACTAGAAATCTGAAAATTACAATATAACAACAAAACTGAAATTACGATTTTGTTGAAAGACCGAAAAATGGAAACCGGTTTATCTTTGAGTCGAGTGTGGCACTCTGTCCTTAAGACAATATTGCCCCGTATGTATCCTTTATACGTCCTGGACAATTTGTCTCCCAAGATAAAACAAGCAATGGAACCCTTGAGCAAAGGAAACTCAAGAGCTACCGTGAAGAATATTGAGTAACGAAATGATGCTTGGAAGTTGTAGGAAGAAAACTATTTCGGTTGTGTATTTTCGTGCACCTTTTTTTCGCATCTGTTTATGTATTTTCGTGCATATGTCTTAGTGCTCAACAATGGTGTAAGGGGGTGTTTATATAGGTGAGGGAGGGGCTGAAAAACTCGCCTCCATAATAGCCAAATAATGGCCATTATGGAGGTAGTAAAGCCACCAACATAAATGGTGAAAGACCAACTGTTTTGGCCATTATAGGAGGAGTAATTCAGCCAAAATAAATGGCTGAATTGAGTGCTTGGCATTTCTGTTTTTGACCGTCGAAATTCGATTTTTCGGAAACTTCAGGGACCAAACCGTACATCTTGAAACTTCGGGGACCAAAGCGCACATCCGAAAGAATTTCGGGCCAAATCGTATATCCGAAACTTCGGGATCAAACCGTACTTTCCGGCAAAGTTTTTCGGCCCAAAAAGATAATATCAGAAGACCCACAGCCCACAGCCCACGACCCGGAACTCGGAACCGGACGGGACGGGCGGGCGGCGCGCGTGTGGTCTTTCCTCGAACCGAAGCACATCTAGGTCCTCCCTCCTTTAAACACATGGGATACCCCTTGGGGTCCCAAACCCCTAACCAATTTCGAATCTTATATACACAACAATTCTTTCTTCCTCTACCGATGAGGGAGAATTACACACAATACCACACTTTCCATGCTTCAAACACCTTACTTCGTGAACCAATATCTCTTTCATTTCTCAATGAAATTTGACGATTCTTGGCCCTACGGTTATCTACGTACTTAGTAGATCATGCATGTGTGAAGAACCGGATTCTCCAACATACGTTACACTAGTGTTTAAGCCGTTAAAGTTGGTCGGTCGCAACTCCCGCCAAAGGCAAATTTCCAACAAATATATCTTCATGTCCAAAATGATATATACATCAGTCTTATATACATCCATCTTGTTCCTCTTTTAGCCTTTTTAGCCCTGATATTTTGTCACTTTTAACAATTTGATCAAACTGTCATTTTTTGGAATAAAAGAAGCTTTTATTGACAGGAGTTCCAAGTACTCCTTTATACTTTATTCTTATTCAAGACTTGTGCATCGTATATGGATAAGTGTAAGATCAATTTAAAGAAATTATAGCATTAAAATTAAGTAGCAAACAATTTATATATTCTACTCCCTAATTATTTACAATTAAGACATAATTAACCAATTGAAAGTAAGTTGTTCTACTTATACTTCTTGCTGCGGCTACTATGTTAATTAGTACTATTAAGCAGAGACGAATTCAGTATTTAAGTTTTACATGCTCATCTTTAAGTTTTTTTAATAATCGAACATATTGTATTCGTAAAAATATGAGTTCAAAACCTACTATTTATTGTAATTTTAGTGAAATTTTACACATAAATCATGCTCCGTATAAAAAAATACTGAATTCATGATGAACCTGATGTTGTAATATTACATCCGCCTATGCTATTAAGGGATTTATTTTCATATGGTGCACAAAGCATCCCGGTCCAGGGAAGGACCGCACCCCGAGGTGCAATATAGACAGTTTACTCTAATGTAAGTATTATTGGCTGCTTCTACAACTCAAACACATAACATATAAGTCACACAAAAATAACTTTATAATTGCGCCAAAATCTTTAAATTTAGTGTGTGTTAAGAAAAAAATAAAATTTTAAACAATGATAGATAGAGTACCGTTTTCTTAAAGCTGCTACGTGTAAGTGTGTTGAATGGGAGTGGTTGGGCAGGGACTATTTCATGTTGAGTGGTGTATATATTTCTTGTGTTGGTTGTGAATTGTGATGCCACATGTCCCTTATCTAGATTCATGAAATTGCACAATCCACTTAACAGTTTTTTTTTTCTTTTCCTCTTTTCCCGTTTTCGTTGTTTGCTTATAGCGTAAGCAATTGCATCAGCTCTCCTTAGCTACGCTAACATCATAAAATTGAAACAATGCAAAGAGAGATTAATCATTTATCATTATCTCGCATTTCTTTTGACTAATTTGAGTTTATTAATATAATGAAGGGGTTTACTATATTTTCTTTTCCCGATTAACAAAAAGAAATAATTTCATAGTTAAAAAGAGGAAACAATTTTATCATATATCTCTCGCTCTTTTGACTTGTGAATTTTGTTTCCTTCCTATTAGGGATGGGTGTATTCGGTTCGGTTTGGTTTTGTATCCGAAAAATATGAACCGAATAAAAATTATTTAAAAAAAAAAAAAAACCGAATGCAACTTTAAAAAAAAACGATATGTTCGGTTTATATGCCGAACGTATCAGATTATATCAGTTTTTTTCTAATGGGCTGGGTCGGGTCGGGATTTTTTAATTTTTTAAAAAAAAAATGAATTTCCAAAACTGAAATTGACATTCACACCTACACTATCATAAAATTTCGACGTTGAAATCTATTGTGTATCGTGAGATGTTTACTAAAGAAAAAGGAAAATTAGAAATCGATTTGGGGAAAACACAAATTGATTGGGAAAATGGACATTTTTCTAAAAATTGGCTGCGTGACCGGATCCGTATAAAAAAAATACGCAAAATCAAAAACAAAATTGGGTAAAACGGACATCCGAGCGCATAGTTATGACCATTTAAAGTTTTATCAATTTACAACTACTTTTTCTCCCTACATTTTATGTCAATGCTTCCGTGATATGTTAATCAAGTTCATGCCGCATGCGACTTCTATAAAAGCTTCATAGATTAGCTTCAATGGCTATGATTCAAGAGATAATAGTAACCTAAAATAAAAAATAAAAAATATATATATTTAATTCGGTTTTTCGGTTCGGTTCGTATCCAAAATTTAAAAACCGGTTCGATTTTTTAAAAAAATGATTTTTTTTTAAAAAAAACCGAGAAAAATCGATTTTTTCAGTTCTCAGGGTTTTTTTACCACCCTTACTTCCTAGTTGAGAATAAGATTAGTAAATTATTGTGAGTTTAATAATATTTTTCATAATTTTATGACTCAATTACTCTCTCTGTCACAAAATACTTGCTTATGTCTCAATTTACGTGGCAAAGTTCCAATCGAGAGTCAAATTATTTAATTTTGATCATAAATTCAAAAATAAAATCTTTAAAATTGAAACAAAGTAATTGAAAATTCGAAATACATATAAGACATGAAAAAATTGTGGACAAAGAAAAACTCGTTTAACCCTCGAATTTGGAATGAGCCACGTAAATTGGGATAGAAGGAGTGTATTACTTTTTTATATCTCGATATGAGAAGAATTACAACTTGTAGTAATACTTTTTATATAATTTTTGAATATCTAAATTTTAATTTTATTAAATTAATTTCAACCATTTTAAATTTAAAGAATAGTAGAATTATATAGACGAAAAGTGACATGTATTATTTAGGGACGTAAGAAGTACTCAAGTCAGTATTATATCATTAGTTCGGAAATTTTTAGTATGAGCTTTCAATAACTGCCGTCACATCGACCCCTAAATTGATTCTATTTTTTTCTCTCTAATTTATTTATTTTCCTTTTTAGTCTTTAGTTTCCACTTATCTTTTTTATCCTAGTATGGGAAGTATAGATACAAAAAGCAAAAACATCATATCATTATCCAAAACTTCAATGTTCTTTAGTGGCATGCGCGAGAGGCCGAGAGCTATCTTCTTCTTCTTTTTTCTTTTTTTGATAAAGGAGAGCTATCTTCAATCATGAGTGCATTGAGTGGGTTCTCCTCTAATTACTTTGTTATAATATCGCAATATATATATATATATATATATATATAAAATAAAAAAAACTGGATAAGGTGGAAGCTAACTTATTAAATGGGATATGATTACGTTCATTACTTTCAACTCAAACCACGTATATATACCTCTATTTATATGTGCACACATATATACGTATAAATAATAAAATCAAAATCATTGTATAAAAGATATATAAGTGTTAAATAAGGTATTATACCCGTGATATACACTTCTGTACACTTGATATACAGAAGTGTATATCACGGGTAATGGCCATTTCTGACTGAGCCCATCACGGACAGAGCCCATCACGGGCAGATTGCCCATCATGGCTAAATGTATATTTGGTATATATATTTGTAGTATATTGTAGTGTAAATGTTACCTTAATTAGTATTGTACACTTACCATAATTGTATAGTTAGAATTATGGTAGAATAAGGTTTTAGGAGTAGAATAGGAATATGATTCTCCTATTTGTAACTTGTATATATACCTCACAATTAATGAAAATAATCAATGGGATTATTTCTTTCATGGTATCAAAAGTCTAGGTCACACAAAAGTTTTCTCTCACAAATTTTTGTTCCTCCTCTCGGCCGAGACCCCCCCCCCCCTCGGATTTACCAATTTTTTTCTTCCGCTCTCAAAATCTCTCTTCCAAATCCCTCTTTCACCTCTTGTTCTTTCGTTATGTCTACGTCAAAGAACACGTTTCACCCTGCCCTTGTTGTTTCTAACATCAAGAATCATATCCCGTTAATTCTTGAAATAAAAAACGTCCAATACGCAACGTGGGCCGAGTTGTTCAAAATTCACGCTCGTTCGCATCAAGTCATCGATCACATCATCCCCGCGGCTCTTGATGATACAGAGGCGCCTAAACGCGAGGATGATCCTAAATTATGGAAAACACTTGATGCCACTGTCCTTCAGTGGATTTATTCTACTATATCTACCGACCTATTGCAGATGATTATCAAGCCAGACGCTACGGCAATGGCCGCATGGGATAGACTGCGTGACATATTCCAGGATAATCAAAATTCCAGAGCTGTTACTCTTGAACATGATTTTTCCCACGTCAATATGGAAAATTTCTCGAACGTTTCAGCATATTACAAAAGGTTGAAGGAATTGGCGGACCAACTTCGCAACGTTGGTGCGCCAGTTAGTGAAGATCGTCTGGTTTTACAGATGGTTGCTGGCCTATCCGAGGCCTATAGTGGCGTTGGAACTCTCCTTCGTAAAAGTAATCCTCTTCCAAGGTTCTATCAAGCCCGATCATGCTTACCTCGGAAGAAGCCAATTTGGCTAAAAAAGAGACTACTAATGCAAGTCCCGTGGTCATGATGACTTCCTCCCCTAGTCCTCAAAATTTTGGTAACAATTCAAACCAAAACCGATCACACGGGGGCAACAAGAATGGCCGGAAAAAAATGGAAAAAATCACAGGGGCAAACGCGGTGGCTCCGGCAGCAGTCATGGTGGCCAAAGGAGTGGCAGTGGACCCCATCCAGGTTACAGTGGGCCACCGACCCACTGGTCTCAGCCTTAGGCCTCGGGGCCGTGGGCTTGGACCAGTGGACAGTGGCCTTACGGCTCACCTCCACAACAAGTACCAGCGTCTGGCCAGTGGGCTTTCCAGCAGCCCCAACGGCCCACTGGCCCAGTAATTCCAGCTCCAACAGTCATAGCCCAGGACATTCCATGTCTGGAATTCTTGGGCCTCGGCCTCCGCAAGCTCACCATGCAGCAGGCCCAACTCAGATCGATATCGAGGCCGCGATGCACACACTGGGTTTGACTCAACCGGACCCAAATTGGTATATGGACACTGGTGCCACTACCCACATGACATCCGATTTAGGTACTCTCTCATCTTATTCCAATTTGAGCAACCATCGCGGTATAATTGTTAATGGTAATTCTGTTCCAATTCGGGGTCATGTACGCGTCTGTCATGTCCCGTCAAGATATCTGATTGCAGACATCTTTATAAAGGGTCTTCCCTCGGTCCTTTTTGAAGATTTTAGGGACAATCTCAGCGTTCGAAGATCGCCCGCTATGACTGCGGGGGTGTGTTAAATAAGGTATTATACCCGTGATATACACTTGATATACAAAAGTGTATATCACGGGTAATGGCCATTTCGGACTAAGCCCATCACGGACAGATTGCCCATCACGGCTAAATGTATATTTGGTATATATATTTGTAGTATATTGTAGTGTAAAGGTTACCTTAATTAGTATTGTATACTTACCATAATTGTATAGTTAGAATTATGGTAGAATAAGGTTTTAGGAGTAGAATATGAATAGAATTCTCCTATTTATAACTTATATATATAACTCACAATTAATGAAAATAATCAAGGAGATTATTTCTTTCAATAAGATTCTTATAAACGATCATAACTTATTTGAGATTAAATACATTTTAAGTTATGAATTTGTCGTACTAGAATAGTTGATTTAATGCTTAAGGGAAATGCTCCATGCGCAAAGCTTATCATCACATCCATCAATAGAAGCTTTCATCTTTTAGTGCCAAAGTCAAAGGGTTCAATCATTGAAATTTGAAATTTTGAATAATGAAATAGAGCTCATGCATTAATTCTATTCAACAACCAGTTGTCGTTTATGTCCTTCGAAATAAGTAATACTCGATCTTACCATACCAATAGAAGATACTCCATCTTAATAAAAAGCTCATATATATTTTGGTTGTTTTTATTTTACGAAAATATTTTGCTTTGATTCAAGAAAAAGATCAGACAGATGTAGCTGTTTTATGTTTTAGAATATTTTTCCGGATCGTAATGCTTTGAATTGCATGTCCCTTGTACTGACCGTTTACCCGAAACAGTCTTTCTATCTCTCGAGATAGAAGTAAAGTCTGCATACACTCTACCTTACTCAGATTTCATTTTGTGGATTTTACTACGGCTGGCCAATGGGCCGGGACGGCCCGACCCCGTCCCGAGCCCGCCCCGGTCCCGCAACGACCCCGCTTAAAAAAAAAAAAACGGGGGCGGGACTCGAACTCGGGACGGGACGATGTCTCGTCCCGCCAGACCCGAGCCCGCCCCAGGCCCTCCTGACCCGACCCCGCCCCAGGCCTGCCTGACCCGACCCCGCCCCGAGCCCGTCCCGACCCCGACCCCGCCCTTTTTCCCCTTTGCAAAAATGACCGTTGCACCAACGGCCATTTTAGATTATGGCCGTTGGCCAACGGCCATTTTAGCCCCCCCCCCCCGCCAACCCCCCTACCCCTTAATATTTATTTTTAACCCATAAGTTATTATATTTACACTTTAACCCAAATTTTCAACTATAAATAACCCATTTTCTCTTCATCTTTCTCACAAATCTTCCTACAATCTCTATAATTTCTCAATATATCTCTCTACAAGTCTACATTGTTTGCCGAATATTCAATTTTATTAATTCATTTGGGAATTGGGAGTGAAGTTGGCAACTAGCTTGAGGATCTTCCATCGAGCAAAGTTTCAATTTTCAACCTCTCGATTACAAGTCGACGTTACGTCGGCGTTTGGTACATTCGTTCCTTCATTAAATTATTATTGTCTGTTTATTTTATATTTTTATTTAGTGCACTTAATTTTATTGTCTTTAATTATTTATTATCATAATTAAAATGGAAGGATTAAAAGGTATGTTTAAGGGTAAGGATAAGGGTGCTTCTTCTAGTAGGGGCAACCATGGCAAGGGTACTTCTTCTAGTCATCTTATTCCTACACATGATGATTTTGTTGATACTCAACATTTTCCTACAATACCATTAGATTTAGACCAGGAGCTATTTTCTGGAACTCAAGAAGACTTTAATTTAGACGATGATCTAGATGATATACCCACTAATGTTGATGACAACACACCCACTAGTGCACCTTCAACTGAAATACCTCCTATTCCCCCTAGTATGAGACGAGGTCCAGCAAAACGACCATTAAAATCAGATGCATGGACATTTTTTGATAGGGACGTAGAGAATCAAGTAGCCATATGTAAATTTTGTAAAAATGTTTTAAAATTTAAAACTGGAAAAGGTCACGGTGGGACGGGGGGTTTAATTAGACACGTAATAAGTGCTCATCCAGCTAGGTATGCCCAATACCAGGCTTCAAAACCGGGTGCGCAAACGCCCGCTCGATCGGGACAAGGTTCACATACTGATACTGTTCCAGACCAAGTACCGGGTCAAATTAACCCTATGACGGGGGGAATTGTAGGCTCTAAATACAATAAACATAGAGATAGGGAAGCAATATCAAAATTAGTTGTTGTGGAGGGTTTGCCTTTTTCATTTCCTTCATCTCCCGGTTTTATTCATTACATTAGAGATATATATAATCCTGCTTTTAACGGTTTTCCTAGATCAACTGTTAAGAGAGATGTATTTAAATTCGCGCATGAATATCAACAATATTTACGTTTTTCATTATATCATTTTAATGGCAAAGTATCTATCACGTCTGATATAGGTCGTAGTACTAACGGCCATGATTATTTAACTGTAACTTGTCATTGGATAGATTATAAATGGTCTATGCAAAAACGTATTTTAGCGTATAGATATATAGATGATAGGCACACTGGTACTTTTATTGCAGAAAATATTTATCAAGTGTGCGATTATTACGGAATTACCGATAAAATTATGACTATTACATTAGATAACGCTTCTAATAACAATTACGCAATTACAATGTTAAAAAATAGTTTAACTCCATCTTTTCTAGACCATTTTCATATAAAATGCGCTTGCCATGTATATAACTTAATTGTAAAGGATGGTCTATCACTTTTTGAAGACATTCTTAGTAAAATACAATTTGCTATAAACTTTATTTTTAAAAGTAATAAAGTACAACGTAGAAAAGAATATAAAAAAACTTGTCACGATTGTGGACTACCTTATAGATGAATTCCACAAGAAGTATCCACTAGGTGGAATTCTTTATACGAGCAACTACTTGTTTCTTATAACTATAAATTACCTATAACTTTATTTTTTAACTCTCATAATAAAAAGCCAGCTGATATGATTTTAGATAGTGATTAGGTAAAAATGTCCGAACTTGTTGTATTTTTAGAGAAATTTTTTCAAGCAACAAAAGAATTTTCCGGTATATATTATCCTACTATTTCAACTATGTTATTTTATATAACTCTAATATTTTTATTACTTAGTGAATATATGGAAAACCAGCTTATAAGGCAACTATTAAAAAAATGCTTGTCAAAATTAAAAAATATTTTATTCCTATTCCCTCTATTTATATTATTGGTTCTGTATTAAATCCTACTATTAAAATATACGGTACTAAATCACTAATTGAAACTATTTACGATTGTATAGAAGTACTACCACCTCCAAGTCCCAAAAATCTAAATCACCCACCACCTATTGAACAAACTAAAGAAGAAGCGGTGTCTAGCGTAGAACACCAATGCAAAAATATATATAGATTTTATCAACAAGAAAATGGTAGTAACTTACCGGCTTCCATACCATCTTCTTCATCTTCAACACAACCTCACAAAAGACATTGTTTCGCGGCTAGTATTGAAAGCCTCAGAAATAGAATGTGCGGCCGTACCTCTACTACTAACCAAATTAGCGAGTTGGATATTTTTGTTTTGCAGGGTTCTGTACCGTATCAAGAAGTTATCAATGAAGATGGACAAGAAGACTTGCTGAAATACTGGAGGGGGAATGAGAAGACCTTTCCGACACTTTCATTGATGGCTCGAGATGTTTTGAACATTCAAGCGTCATCAACTGCGTCTGAAAGCGCTTTTACGCAGCAGATATCAAATAGGAGACCACAGACACTCATTGGCGGGAGACGGCTTGGAAATTGCAAGTATTATTCGAGAGATTGGATACGAGCGGAGCGGAGAAGGTGCGGTCAACCGGAGATCAACGAAGAAGATGATGAAAACTACAACGAAATCTTAACCGAAGGTAGTGGAAGCGACGTGGATCAATTTGACCAACAAATACCAATTCCAACCGAAGAACCACATGAAATCATCAAGCAATTAGAACATGTTTTTTTGAGAATGTAATTTTTTTAATTGCAATTTTATTATGTAATTTGCAACTTTTGGACAACACCACAAAGTTGCAATTTAGATTTTAGACAATTGTATTTGTATTACAAAAAAATCATATGTCTATTAAATAATATAAGAGGCACAAAAACAGCCTTGGGGTGTTTTTATTACACTATCTTGTTTTGTTTATTGAGTTTTTTTTTTATGCATATGTTATTTTTTTAAAAAAAAAGGAAAACCCGACCGTACCCCGCCCCGAGCCCACCCCGACCCGATACCGACGGGATCGGGATCGGGACGGGACTGGAGCAGGTCCCGCCAGACCCAACCCCGCTAGGCCCCGCTAGACCCGACCCCGACCCCCTGGCTCGTCCCGCCCCGACCCCGACCCCGCCAGACCCGCCCACTGGCCACCCTTAGATTTTACTGAGTATGCTATCGATGTTGTTGTAATTTTTTCCCGGAAGTTTGCTAATCCTACAGGCCTAATCTGAATTACAGTGCTTGAGAGACAATCAGAAAAAGATGTGTTTAGGGTATTGCTGTCTGAGGTTCTGTATTCGAGTCCTCTGATCAGCGAGAGTGGAACTGTGTTCCCCAAAAAAAATCCATCCATACGCGTAGGGCCAAGCGGTGTATACTAATCCGTAGGGCCAGGCTGGAGGTGGGGGTTTCTGGGGTATGGGGCCGTAATGCGGTGGGACCAGTCACTTTAAAAAGTTTATCCTACCACAGTTTGTCCGCTTGGGCAGCTCAATTGGTTTCAAGGAGGATATTTGGAGTAAGGACCAATGATCGAATCCCGTCAGCGGCAGTATGAGAGTTTCTTCTTGAAATAAAGGAGGGCCCCTTGTGCGCAGCGTGGTACTGATCTAACATTTGAAATCAATTGAGTCATCATGATTTACGTCCTTCACAGACCTGTCGGACTGCAGTGTGGGGGCTCCTGGGATGGGAGATTCCACCTTTTTGGAGTAAGTTTAGTGGTGGAGAATGAATTAAATTGAAAGTCAAAAGCTTAAACTCAATTATTACGATAAAGGTGACAAGAAGGTAGAAATAATCATAGAGGTAATAATTGTTTCTAAAAGGCACTGGTTTTTTTACTAGATTAGTCAACGCACGCGTGACTTTATATTTTACATCAATCCATTCCCATTTTTTGGCATTATTTCGGGAGACATCTTATATGGCATCCATTTCGGTATAGGGTTCTGGAAAATTGAAAATGTTTCTTTATTTTTGTAATAATTGATTGGTCAAAATATTTAAAAAATATTTTTTTAAATTAGGAAAGTCACCTTTCTAGTCAAAACAGAAAAAAATTAAAAAAGACAGCTCAATGCATAAAATATCCCGTATTAGTAGGGTCCGGGAAAGGTTTGGATTCCAAGGGGTGTGATGTAGACGGTCTAACCTAATGCAAACATTAATGACTGCTTCTACGGCTCGACCACGTGACCTATGGATCACACAGAGACAACTTTATCGTTTCTCCAAAACTCCCCTTCTAAAAAAATTCATAAATAACATTTCAAACTCATTATCACCTCATCCAAGATTTCTCTTGCAGGAAAGACTTTTAAGTTTTAATAGTAAGGTCTTTTTTCATCCAAGAGTTCTCCGTAGAAGAGACTCTCAATACCAATGTATTTTCCTGTCGAATCATCTTTCATGGTTTCTGAGTTGAGAAACTTCCTCATCCAAGGTTTTTCCGCGGAAAACTTTCAATAAGGTCTAATCTTGGTGAATGATCCATTATTTCACAGCATAGTAAACTTTCATTTCCTTATGTATGATCTAATAGCATAATAGTATAGACATCGAAGTTTTGTAGGACTCTACAAGACAATTACAATCAACATCTTTAAACTTTAAGGTTTGTTAGGATTTTTTAAAAGTTATTCTACTCTAAATTCTAGGTCACAACTATAAAAGGGCCACATATTCCCTTCAAAAGACATCTCGAATATCTGTAAATTCTTGGATACTTATAAACAGATCATCAAATATTGTCTTGCAAGACATCTCGAAAATCTCATAAAATCCTGCGATATTCAATAATGAGATCAAGGCATCAAATAATGTCTTTATCAATCTACCCGATGTTCTTGGAGATCAAATACTCCCCCCATCCCAAAATACTTGTCATGTTTTTCTTTTTAAAAGTCAAGTTGACTAAATTTCAAAGTTAAATTAGATTATATTAACTTAATATTTTAAAATAAAAATTTAGATATTCAAAAACTATACGAAAAGTACTATAAGTTACAATTCTTCTCATATTAATATGACTAAAAAATATAGCTCAAAATGTTGGTCAAAGTTCATATAGTTTCACTCTTGAAAAGCGTATTGTGACAAGTATTTTGGGACAGAGGGAGTACATGTACATCACAAGGACGTAATCCTACGTTCGAGAAATACGTTACTAACGACTCCCGAATCACGAAAAAAAATTAAAAGAGAACAATCAAGGGAATTAATAAGTTTATATCCGCAATATTTATCAATAAAATATTTATGTTTCTTCATATTTTATTTGTGATTATAATTTATTTTCGATCCACGTATTTAAAATTTATGGCAAACAAATAAGACTTTCAAATCTGTTGAATCATCTAATGAAATATCAAAAACTTGGTGATTACACGTGTTAAAAAAGTAGTACATTACACAGATCACATGACAATTCAGTTACAAAGATATCAAGATGCTTATGATACGAATATAAGACACAAGGGCTACTAGCAATACATTTAGAGAAAAGAACGTAGGTATTCCCTCCCAACAAAATAATCACTTCTACATGTCTCTTTACTTTCATGTTCCCAAAATTATTTACCGGGATATCTCCAAAATTATGATACTAACATGGTATCATCATATCTCCTATACTATGATGGTATTTTAGAGCATTTCTTTCATTTCTTCAAAAATACTCATCGGACCTTTATGAAACTCATATAGTATATGATATACTAATAGAGTATCGTAGATGATCATGTTCATTTATTCAAAAAAATACATTTTTCTAAAAAATCTATGATACTAACATCTTATATACATACTACTGAGATGATATCACAGAACATTGCTTCGATCTTTCAATGAGACACCCATCACTCTTCCATGATACCATCATAGTATATACAATATACTGAAATGGTATCACGGAGAACTGCTTCAATGAGACACTCTCTTAGTCCTCCATGATACCATCATGGTATATAAATATACTGAGATGGTATTCATGGAGGACTGCTACAATCGTTCTCTTAGTCCTCCATGATACTATCACGATATATAAATATCATGTGATGGTATCATGGAGGTATGACTTTAGGCGAGAGGCTACACTCGGGTTCGACAGGCTGGGGTAGACGCGAAATTACTTTAAGAGGGGACATGGACGGGTAAATATTTTACATTTTAGGGATACTTTGTGTTGTTTTCCGATACATCATTTATCCATGTTGATTGACCAGGAGGTCATGGGTTTAAGCCGTTGAAACAGTCTGTTGTAAAAATACAGGGTAAAGCTGTGTATAACACTCTTGTGATCCGGTCTTTTCCCAAATTTCGCATAAAGGGAACTTAGTGCACCAGGCTGCCTCTTTTTCCCCTACATCATTTATCCATGTTGATTGACCATCCCTAAAAACAAAATTAAACTTGAAATTAACCAGGTAACAGAATTAAAAATTGATTAATATAAATGATTTTGTGTACTTAATATACATACTAAATTCGACAATCGATGTTGATTAGCCACCCCAAAATAATTAATGCTAGCTTGAAATTAAGCAGGTAATAAAATTTAAAATCAATTAATATCAATGAGATATTTTATATACTCAATATAAATATTAAATTCGACGATTTCTGCTGACTGGCCATCCCTAAATAACTAACACAAGCTTGAAATTAAGCAAATAACGGATTTAAAAAACCTATTAATATTAAGGAAATTTTCTATGATCGATTTACATACTAACATTGACGATCCATTAGTCATGAAGGACATACCTTGACGTTGATCTCCCAAAAGCTTCTGTACCATCTCATCCAAGTACTTCATCATAAGTTTTGTGTTTTTAGTTAAGAGTTCTAGAAGACAGACTGGAATTCAGGAGCAATAGCATTTTTCTTATCTATGTTAGATTGTTAGTAGAGAAAATTTGGCAAGAAGGCAACTCCCAAATTTAAATAGCCAACAGGCTATTTATTTATTTATTTATTTTCGTGGATTACGATTTCGGATATGTGGGTTCGGGGTCACTTTGCAATTTTAAACTTCTATATCTAAATCTCTTTAACTTGTATTAAAATATATAAAAGTTCACTCTCTTTTCTCCTAAATTATGAATAAGTCTCCATCTTTCTTCCACGTTTCTATCAAAATCTCAATTTCTCCATTAGATTTTTCTTCTCTTAGAGCTCGGGAGCTCTCCAATCTCCATTCTGATTTTTTTCACATTTTTAGAACTTTAGTCTCTTTTTTTTAATTGAAATATGTGTTATTTCTATTTATTTTGCTTGTTTCGATTGTGTTTTTTCTGTTTTTGTTTTTGCAAATTCATCTTGCTCTATTACTAGACTTGAAATTTTAGCCTTTTTTGTTGATCGAAATATGTGTTATTTCTACTTATTTTGCTTGTTTAAGTATTGCTTTTATGTTTCTTCAAATTTATCACGATCAATTAATAGACTTGTTGTAAAAATTTGTAGTCAGTTAGTCGAGATAAAGCTAAGTGCGCTTGGTCAATTATAAGTCAAACGAAAATAAATCACTTTTCTCTATAATAACTAACTGTTTACGACAATTTTAGATCATTTTGATCGATGATAAACTAGAGAAATAAAGACAACTGGTAATTGACGCCATAATAAACTGTTCGGACTGATTTTTCGATGAAAAGCTGATTTTTTTTTTCGGAAACGGGATCTGAAAAGTGAAGAAATCGAGAGCTTTTGAAGGGAAATGTTTAATTTTTAAATAATTTTGGGGGTAATTAAATGGAGGGAGATATTTAATTTTCTATTTTTTGGGCAATTAAAATATTGGGGGTTGGGAGCCAAAATATATTTTTTAAAACTTTGAGGTTAGATTTGGACGCGGTAAAAATTGACATTGCTGACATAATAATAGGTGATTGTTTTGTCAATACTTTGAGACTTATGGTATTTTCACCAATATAAATCTTCAAAGTGGCTTTTTCACACATAACTCATTTTTGTAAGTATGATACTTTCTTCGCAGCTCTAGACGAGTTCGAGAATTTTCATGACACGCATGACGGAGATTTCTCCATGCGTGGCATTTTTGCAATGAAATCATGACAGAAACCACTAAATTTTCATACAATCCTAAAAATGTTCATATGTTCGAACAAAATAACAAATAAATCGAACATTAGTAACTCATCGATTGAGATAATTAGAACTAAGCGTAAATATACATTAGAGTTCGATTGAGTGTATAGATGTCAAATTCACGAATTATAAAATAAAAAAAATCATGAGAATGTAATTGCTTAAACAACTCAATCACTAAATTTTCATATCATAAGAACGTACACAAACAACATAAAGCACTAATAATAAATGATAGAAGAACTTCAAAAATCCTCAAAGCTTTTTAACTCTTCGCATAGTGAAATATTTTCCATGCAATTATATTTTAGATTATTATAATTTAGTCATAGAATTTACGAAGACATAAATTAGGATGCACATTTCACCAAGTTAAGAGATAAGTTATATAGGAATTAACATTGGGTTAGAGTAATTATGGGGATATCTATAATTATCTCCCATTTATTATAATTGATAGTGTAATATATTGAAATTATTGTGATTGTAATTAGTATCTTATATTTTAGGTAAGGTAGATTAGTCTTCCATTATTAAAGCATAGGATGATTGTATATATGTTGTATCTTTGAGAGATTATTAATCAAGAAATCATTTCCTACATGGTATCAATAGCCAAAGATCATTTACCCTAAACTCTTTTCTTTTCTTCCCTTAAGACGATTTTCTCCTTCTTTTCCTTACACAGCTTCCTTTCTGTTTTTTATATTCATTTTTCGGCAAACTTATAGGTTTAAGTCTCTAATACCTACTACTAAAATAATAGCCGACACCTAAACCCCTTCCACCCCCACTCTCGGCTAAACACTCACTTCCCTATCCAAAAAAGAAACCCTAATAAAAAATTATGGTTCTTCCATCCATTACCATCAAAAACACCACCCACTTCTCTTATTCTTTTGATTCTAGTGGAAACTATGGCCGAAAAATAAACTTTTCATCCCGCTCTTGCCATTAATAACGTCAAGAACTTCATCTCTATAACCCTTGAAATGGAGAAAAGGCAATATACATATTGGGCAGAATTGTTCAAAATACATTGTCGTGCCTATGAGGTAATCGACCACATTATACCTTCAGAGTCATCCTTAGACACCTGTTTGGTGGACAAAAAGTTATGGTTCCGGTTGAATGCTATTGTCCTTCAATTGATTTATGGCACTATATCCAACGACCTCTTACATACCATTTTGGAGCCGAATTCTACAGCTCAACAGGCGTGGGAGCGTCTACAAAATATATTTCAGGATAACAAAGTTTCTAGAGCCGTTTATCTTGAACACCAGTTTACAAATGTTAAACTGGATGATTTTCCCAATATATCCTCTTATTGTCAGGAATTGAAGATGCTTGCGGACCAATTATCCAACGTTGGTTCTCCCGTGACAAATCAACGGTTAGTACTTCAATTGATTGCCGGATTGAATGAACAATATGATGAGGTTGCTACGTTCATTCAACAAAGTAATCCATTGCCTCATTTTTATGAGACTCGTTCGAGGTTAATTCTCGAGGAAACACGAAAGGCAAAATAGGCATCTTCTGGAGCATCCACCGCCGACACTGCTCTCGTCTCCACCAACTCATTTTCCATCAATTTGGAGTCCCAAAATTCGGCTTCAGGGAAAAATAATAATCGTCAAAATAATGACAAAAATGGGGTTCAAATCGTAACAATAACAAAGGAAAAAATAATGGTGGAAAGGGACGCGGACGGGGCAATGGACAACATGCCAACAACAGTGGCCAGTCCGGTTAGTGGCGGACTGGCAGTGACGGAAAATAGTAGGGGCAGTACCCACCGTAGTCCCGGGCCCTGCATTGGGCTGCCCCGCCATGCCCATATCTGACGTCATTGTGGGCCCGGCCTCCTCCTTCTTTAAATCGCCAACCCGATATTCTAGAATCTCGTCTACAACATGCATTTGCAGTCCAAGCACCATCTTCTGTCGGATATGCACCCACGGACATTGAACAAGCCATGAACCACATGAATCTGAATATTCCAGATGAGTCGTGGTACATGGATACAGGGGCTACGTCGCATATGACTACATCTCAAGGTAATCTTTCATCTTATTTTAATACGAGCAGTAATAAAAATATTGTTGTCGGTAGTGGGTAGGAAATTCCAATTCGTGGTATTGGTCAGGTAACACTACTGTAACACCCCGTACATTCGGCCGATGAGTTAAGCATCTAGACATATGCAAATAAAGAGCTTAGTATATAAAAGGATGCGATCCCGAATTAATTTAGGACTTACCAAGTGGGACAACTATGATCGGCTAATTGATAAATTATAGTGGGGGACAAAATTAAGTGGGAATGTTTACGTGTGGCATGTATATGAATTACCTAAGTGACTAAGTTAGTATAATCAATTAGGTGGATGGCATGCATGTTAAGTGGAGTACACCGCGAATTAAAAAGAAATGGGGGGAAAGTCTTATGAAGGTTACATGTGTTAGGGGGAGCACTATTTCGTTCTTAACATTTAATAGGATGAAGTCATCTGCTGCCAAAACATAATCCTATACCAAGAACATTCAGCAAATGTCCCTTTTGTGTTACGAAAGTTAGAGCCAAAATTAGAGAAACTTTCTCATTAATTTTATGCATAGCACAAGACAAGCTACATATGCAGCAATGTGTTTATTCTACTTGTAAGCTTGGATTTGAGATTAAGATTTAAAGGGAGATTAAGTCGTCATAGTTATTTTCAAAATCATAATCGTGGTATGTTAAGGCAAATCATTTTTTTTGGCATGTTCCATATAACGAAATGTGAATGTAATATTGTCTCATAAATGATTCTACTCTTAGTAGTTAAGAATGTTTATGTTATTCATTCATATTATCAAAGCATGTCTAAATATGCTCCTAAATCCTTATTGAGTTATATGGGAAGAATGTTAATATTCCCAATGGTAGCCGAAGGTACATGGATATTATGTCACTCAAATGAATTCAGGATGTTTTATTGTCATTCATGCATTTCATTCACGTATTACCCTGGACCCACATGTGTTATATACACTACTATATGGTATGCATTATATATAATGGGAAA
The DNA here is from genome assembly GCA_034509755.1 of Anisodus tanguticus. Classification (NCBI taxonomy): domain Eukaryota; kingdom Viridiplantae; phylum Streptophyta; class Magnoliopsida; order Solanales; family Solanaceae; genus Anisodus; species Anisodus tanguticus. The sequence continues at coordinate 6,607,589 of CM067553.1, read as the reverse complement.
AGGGATATGGCGTTATATACGCACACCACCTGCAGCTGATACAAATATACACGAAACGATTATGCCCACAGAGGTCAATATGACATGATGCCCATAGAGGCTAAAGGGAGATGTCGTTATATCCGCATATGTGCATGACCACATTGTGCATGACATTTAGACATATTATGGCCCTTGGAGGCATTCACTACTGGTCGGCTGTTTCTTTTAGCTATTGTTGTCGGCTATTTCTGTCTGCTGTTTCTGTCTCAGTTTATTTTTATATCCATGTTAAGCTATTTTCATGTCTGACATACTCGGTGCATCAGTCGTACTGACGTCCCTTTTGTCGGGGGACGCTGCATTTCATGCCCGCAGGTTCACGTAGGCAAGGCGACGAACCGTATTAGTAGGTTACTGACTCAGCAGATATTGGAGCACTCCTCTTATTTCGGAGTGTCTGTCTAATCTCGGTACGATATTTTTACATGTATAGATGGGTATAGCGGGGCCCTGTCCCGACCTTATGATATTGCGTACTTTTTTAGAGGCTTGTAGACAGTGTCTTGTCTATAACAGTCAAATATGGCCTTGTCGGCCTTAGTATGTATATATGTGTGCGTTGCGTCCTTCTGTTGGTAAATTTTTACATTGATTCTTTCTAGTATATTATCTCTAGTTGTCAACAGGGTACCTGGTGACGGGCCTTGGGACCCATATTTAATTATGATTAGTTGTTGACTGTATGATTAGTGGTACTCGGCAGGTAAGGTCCGGGTGCCCGTCATGACCCTCCGATTTGGGACGTGACAACTACCATCTCCCCACCCATCTTTATACTTGAAAAATGTCTTACATGCACTGAAACGGATTAAAAACTTGATCTCTGTTAGACGTTTTAAATTGACAATAATGTTTCTGTGAATTTTGATCCGTTTGATTTTTCTGTGAAGGATTTTCAGACGGGGATGCTGCTCATGCGATGTAATAGCACGGGGGACTTATATCTCATCACCTCTGTTTCCAACAATCGCATGGTCAAACCTTCCACCTTTGCGGCCATCTCTCCTAGTATATGGCACAATAGGTTGGGACACCCAGGAGCACCGATTTTTAATCTAATTTAGAAAGAATAATTTGTTTTCTTGTAATAAACCTTTAGACTCTTCTGTTTGCCAAACATGTGTGTTTGGTAAACATGGTAAGCTTCCGTTTTCTTCGTATACTACTCATACTTTTATGCCATTTGATATTTTGCATTGTGATTTCTACATCACCCGTTTTAAGTGTTGCATGTCATAAATACTATTTGCTCATTCTTGATGATTATTCAAATTTTTTGTGGACCTTTCCTTTATGACAAAAATCACAAACCTATAACATTTTGAAACAATTTAGTGTGTTTATCAAAACTCACTTTGACAAATCCATTAGATGTTTTCAATGTGACAATGGGGGGGGGGGGATTTATAGCCAAATTTAAGGTTTTTTGTCACCAAAATGGGATGTATGTACGTATTTTATGTCCACATACCTCTTCTCAAAATGGAAAAGCCGAAAGAAAGATTCGAACAATCAACAATATGACTCGCTCTATCCTTGTGCATTCGTCCACACCACTAAATTTTTGGCACCACGCCATTCAAATGGCTACATATCTGTTAAATATTATTCCTAGTAAACTAATCTCCAATGTGTCACTCACTCAGGTATTATACCACCGTCTCCCATCAGTTACACATTTATGGATTTTTGGGCGTTTGTGTTATCCCTTGTTTCCATCCACCATAATTCACAAACTTCAGGCTTGTTCAACTCTTTGCGTGTTTTTTGGATACCCACAAAATCATAGGAGATATACGTGATTTGATATGTCAAGTGGGAAAATCATTATTTATCGTCATGTCATCTTTGATGAATTCACCTCCCCATTTGCAATATCTCGAGCGGCATCCTCACCTTCATATGATTTTCTGGACGACGAAATTCATCCAATTTTGAGGTATCATCTAAACTCTCAAAATAATAGTGTAGGGCCATTACCAAACCCGCGGCCTGACCCAACCACAAAATATGAATGAGCTGAACCGCGGAACCGAGGCCATTGTCTCTCTTCCTCGATCTCGGCCCAATCCACATTTGGTGGCAGGCCGGCCCAATAAATAGAAATCCCTACACCTCTACCCGTCATACAAACCCCATCCCGTAACACACTAGCCCAATTCAATGGCCATACCGAGCCTACTGGCCCAACCTAAAATCCCGCAACCACCTAGCTATCCAACGGCCCAACTGTTCCACCACGGACCATGGAAACCCGTGCAGTGTACGAGATTTTTCGACCTAAACACCATTTTAACCTAACTACCTCAGTTCAACCATCATCAATACCAAAAAATCCCAAAGCTGCCTTATCCGACCAAAATTGGAAAGCTGTCATGTTAGATGAATTTACTGCTCTTATTCAAAATAAGATGTGGGATTTGGTACCACGTCCGTCTAATGTGAACATAATTAGGTCTATCTGGGTGTATTGCCATAAAAAGAATTCTGATGGTTCTTTTGCAAGATACAAAGCTCGTATTGTTGGTGATGGCAGGTCCAAATAGGTTGGAGTAGATTGCGGTGAAACATTCAATCCGGTAGTCAAGCCAGCAACTATCAGGACTGTTCTTAGCCTGGCACTTTTCAAATCTTGGTCTATTCATCAGTTGGATGTCAAGAATGCATTTTTACATGACCACTTGCAGGAAACAGTATACATGTATCAATTGTTGGGGTTTCATGATCCTACCTGTCCAGATCATGTGTGCCTGTTGAGAAAATCCTTATATGGTATGAAACAAGATCCTAGGGCATAGTATAACAGGCTTGCAGGATTTGTTTTCAAATTGGGAGTCTCTCACATCAAATCATATCAGTCACTATTTATTTATAGGAAGGGCACTGACATGACATATATACATATATATGTTGATGACATTATTCTCACATCATCCTCAACTTCACTTCGTCAGTCTATTATAGGGGTGGCCAGTGGGCCGGGCTCGGGTCTGGCGGGGTCGGGGCGGGACGGGAGAAGGGGTCAGGGTCGGGTCCGGCGGGGTCGGGTCTGGCGGGACTTACTCCAGTCCCGTCCCGATCCCGATCCCGTCGGTATCGGGTCGGGGCGGGGTCGGGTATGGGTCGGGGCGGGGTACGACGGGTTTTCCTTTTCTTTTTTTTTTAAATAACATATGTATAAAAAAAAAACTCAATAAACAAAACAAGATAGTGTAATAAAAACATCCCAAGGCTGTTTTTGTGCCTCTTATATTATTTAATAGACATGATTTTTTTGTAATACAAATACAATTGTCTAAAATCTAAATTGCAACTTTGTGGTGTTGTCCAAAAGTTGCAAATTACTTAATAAAATTGCAATTAAAAAAATTACATTCTAAAAAAAACCTGTTCTAATTGCTTGATGATTTCCTGTGGTTCTTCGGTTGGAATTGGTATTTGTTGGTCAAATTAATCCACATCGCTTCCACTACCTTCGGTTAAGATTTCGTTGTAGTTTTCATCATCTTCTTCGTTGATCTCCGATTGACCGCACCTTCTCCGCTCCGCTCGTATCCAATCTCTGAATAATACGCAATTTCCAAGTCGTCTCCGGCTAATGAGTGTCGTGGTCTCCTATTTGATATCTGCGCTGCGAAAAAGCGCTTTCAGACGCAGTTGATGACGCTTGAATGTTCAAAACATCCCGAGTCATCAATGAAAGTGTTAGAAAGGTCTTCTCATTCCCCCTCCAGTATTTCAGCAAGTCTTCATGTCCATCTTCATTGATAACTTCTTGATACGGTACAGAACCCTGCAAAACAAAAATATCCTACTTGCTAATTTGGTTAGTAGTAGAGGTACAGCCGCATATTCTATTTCTGAGGCTTTCAATACTAGCCGCAGAAACAACATGTCTTTTGTGAGGTTGTGTTGAAGATGAAGAAGATGGTATGGAAGCCGGTAGGTTACTAGCATTTTCTTGTTGATAAAATCTATATATATTTTTGCATTGGTGTTCTACGCTAGACACCACTTCTTCTTTAGTTTGTTCAATAGGTGGTGGGTGATTTAGATTTTTGGGACTTGAAGGTGGTAGTACTTCTATACAATCGTAAATAGTTTCAATTAGTGATTTAGTACCGTCTATTTTAATAGTAGGATTTAATACAGAAAATGGCCGTTGGTGCAATGGCCATATTTGCAAACGGGGGAAAAGGGCGGGGTCGGGGTCGGGACGGGGTTGGGCTCGGGTCTGGCGGGACGAGACATTGTCCCGTCCCGAGTTCGAGTCCCGCCACTGTTATTTTATTTTATTTTTTTAGCGGGGTCATGGCGGGACGGGGCGGGCTCGGGACGGGGTCGGGTCGGGGTCGGGCCGTCCCGGCCCACTGGCCAGCCCTAGTCTATTATGCCCCTTCTTGCGGTTGAATTTGCAATGAAGGACTTAGGTCCGTTGAATTATTTTCTTGGCATTCTTGTCACTCACTATGCAAGTGGTCTATTTCTCAGTCAAAATAAATATGTTGAGGAGATAATTGACAAAGCAGGGATGTCTTCCTGCAAACCATCACATACTCCAGTTGACACTAAGACGAAGTTGAGTAACGCTGCAGGTACTCCATACAGCGACCCTACACATTACCGCAGCATTGCAATATCTGACTTTTACGAGGCCTGATATTTTCTATGCGGTCCAGCAATTTTGTTTACACATGCATGATCCGAAGGAAGAACATATGGGGGTTCTCAAGAGGATTCCGCGGTATGTTAAGGGTACTCTTCATTTCTGACTTCATCTGTATAAATCCTCCATCTCGAGTCTTTCTGCCTACATTGATGCGGATTTGGGTGGCTGCCCAGACACACATCGTTCCACTTCCGGCTATTGTGTGTTCTTGGGAGACAATCTCATTTCATGGTCATCCAAACGTCAGTCAACACTGTCGAGGGGTGGCCAATGCTGTTGTTGAATCATGTTGGCTCTGTAATCTACTACTGGAGCTCCATTGTCCGATTGAAAGGGCAACAGTGGTCTATTGTGACAATGTGAGTGCGATCTACTTATCTAGCAATCCTGTTCAGCATCAACGCACGAAACACATTGAAATAGATATCTTACTTGTCTGAGAAAAAGTTGTCAGTGGTCAAGTCCATGTTCTCCATGTACCGTCCCATTATCAGATAGCTGACATCTTCACAAAAGGTCTTCCGCGCGTACTTTTTGATGATTTCAGGGACAGTCTCAGCATCCGTGAACCTCCAGCTAAGACTGCGGGGGACTGTTAGAGTAATTATGGAGATATCCCATAATTATTTCTCATTTATTATAATTGATTGTGTAATATATTGTGATTGTAATTAGTATCTTATTATTTAGGTAAGGTAGATTAGTCTTGTATTATTCAAGCATAGGATGATTGTATATATGTTGTATCTTTGGGAGATTATTAATCAAGGAATCATTTTCTACACATTGTAGATAGCAATTTGAAGGATAAACCTACAAAAAAAAGTAGGGCACGATACAAAACTACTATAAAAAGGTATGATAAAGAATAAAATATTATTAGATAATAAATAAACACAAAATGAGGAAAAAAATAAGGTAATGATGCAATCACACCAGATCGATCGTTACACAAAATGAGACTTTTCATTGTTACATAACGTTAAATTTAGCAATACGATATAATAACATTCAAGTAACAATCAAAACAAATATTATATTTAAACAAACAACACTATACAATACAATAGCTATGAACTACATAATTGAGATGGCGCCAACCTATTGTCTTCTACAAGGGTTCTAAAGCCACTATCCGACGATCACAATTTAGCTGACATGTTTGTCCAATTATTTTTCAGAAAATGTATTAATTGTGAATGTGATTCTATAGAGTTTTGCTTACTGGCTGGCAAGACTGTATTTAAAATTGCATGTGATTTTTATTAACGTATATTCCACAAATATACATCATATTTTTTTGTAATATTTAGTGGTGTATAATTATGGTAGATATATGATCTTTATTATATTAGGGTTCCACATTGCACACACTATATATATTTATATTAAGGATTCTATATCTATCATAATTATTTAACACTAAATATTACAAAAGATATGTCATCCTAAGTGAAGACGCTTTAGAGTTTTCTCCTTTTTCGAGTGCTTTGTCTTCTATTTTGTTGATGAGAAGAATAGTCTGGAGAGACTGATGCCTTTCCGTGTGCACTGCAAATGGACCTTCATCTTTTTTAATTCAATAGATGGACATAACCTATCAAATACATTATTGATCAAACAGATGCAAGTAGTACTTGCTTCTTAGGAATTATATGATGCATAAATTAATACTGCAAGAATTGTATATATATAAATATAAAATAATACATTAATTCTTGCCTAACTTATATATTATTTATGAGAAAAATAAAGCAAAAAAAATCAAATGTTATATTAATTAATATATATATATATATATATATCCAAATATTGGGTCAATGCACAACACGGGCTAAGCGCTTCTAGTGTTAGAATAGAGAAACAAATATATCGAATATTAGTAACTCATCAGTTGAGATAATTAGAACCAAGTATGAATATACACAAAGAGGTTAATGCAATCAGTGACCTAAAGTCAAAACTTAATAAGATGTCATAATTTTTTTTAGTAAAATTGATGCACATTTTTATTTAAAGTTCACTCTTTTAAATCTTTTAGATGCAAACTAAAATTTCTCGTTTTAAAAATTGATTCCTTCAGATATTTCTTTTGATGGACAAACAGAAATATTGAAGAAAAATTGAATTTAGAAACATGAAACCGTACTAAACAGGAAAAAAGGAGAACAAATGTATGGGAAGAAGGAAAATTTTGAACTAGTACGATAGGTATATGTACTAATAAATGAGAGATAAAAACTTAATTTGCTCACTCATTTGAATAATCCCAACTTAATTTTTAAAAAAACGAAAACCTTTTAGTTGTGATAGGTTAGAAAAATTATATATTACCTATACTACTATAAAAAGAACAAAACTCCGACACAAATTAACGTGAACCAACTTTTTCATCCTTCATCACGTATAATATGTTGGATAAAACTATAATTACAAATAATGATTAAAAGCTTCATGATTGACCTTTTTATTTAATACAAAATTACATCACAAAAAAATTACCTTCTTTTATTAAAAGTTACTATTAATTTTTTTTAAAAAAACTTCATAATTTGTTCATTAATGACATTTTAAATTAATATTTTTGTACTATTTCCTTATATGATGACATTAGATATAAAATAAATCTCCTTTTTGAGTTTTTAAAATTTTATTTTCTAAATTTTAAAAAATTAGGAAAAACAATACGTGAGTACGAACACATTAAATACCATTTTCAAGTCTTTTTAATATAAAAAATTATAATTTTCTTATATAGTGACATAGGAATGCATTAATTTTTTTCTGAATTTCCAAGTTATAATTTCAATATCTCAAGTTACAATTAATTTTAATTCTTTACCAAAGGCCTTCTTATAACTAGTAGAAAATTACATTATGTGTCAAACAATTATAACTAATATTTAAAAAAGTTTATTGTATTCATGTATAGTCATGACATTATGAATGTATTAAATCTTGTTTTTTCAAATTTTTAAGTTTTAAGTTAAAAGTTTCAATTTTTTTTGATAATTGAGGACATTCGAAGAGATTTTAATGTTAGGTTTCTGATGAGGGAATCGGTTAAAAATTGGGGACTGTAATTCAAAACACATCTATATGAATTTTAGAGAGAGAGACAAGTTCGTGAGAACCTACTCATAGATGTGATATGGACCATAGAAATAAATTTCAGCCACAGGGCTAGAAATATAGATTGTGGGAGGATGTCTTTTACATTATCATAGTGATTTACAACATTAGACATGCCTAACCTGAAGTAATCCCAACATAATTTATATTATCGTGAAACCAATTGATCGAGAAATCGACGAGAGATAAGAATAAAGGGTTATGATTAATAAAATATTTAATAGGACTGGACTAAGTTCGGGCAGATCTCCGTCCCATTTCACGGATGCATCGCATTGAGAATTGTTTTACTCCCTAAAATTATCCTACCTTGTCACGCGTCACGTAAGAGTTGTACCATTTTATCAACACCAATCCCCCGGGGGAACTTCGGAATTTTTTACTGCATGGCCATCCCCTTTTCCCAATCTGTCAAGGCTTATACGTTTGATTTAGGGTTACCTGCTCATTCTCCATGTATGCTCTGTGGCGATTAAGAGGATTCAGATTATAAACCCTAGACATATTCTTGCAGAACCCACAAAAGGTGAACCTTTGGCGACTACTGGTGTAAGTTTTCTCGTTCCAGCAGTATGTGAAAGGTCTTAACTTTGACAAAGAACTCAACTTTATTATTTTTTTGGGAAAGATCCCCCTCCCCTTGATTAGTTGTGGATCATATGTTTTATTTGCTTTTTTTTTTTGTTACAACTTGTTAAAGAACTCAACTTTTGGATAAATTAAAACCCTTCAAAATAGACGAGATTTTGATTATTAATCAACTCTTGTTTAATGATTCTTTTTGGCGTTTTCTATGTTAAAAAATATAGTCTTTTTCCACCTTCTATCCTGCTGCATATGCTTTTCTTCTTTGTCACTGTTTTGAATTACTCCTACTTGGTTTGAGTAATGGTTTCAGGATTTATTGAAAATATAAATACTTGTACCAGGTTTCCCTTTCTTGTTCGAGCACCCGAAAAATCCCTACAGATCTCTGCTTCTACCTTTTGTTTGTCCAGGGGCGTTATGCACATGTGTGGTTATAATTTACTTCAGATGTGTGCTTCACAAGTTGATGCGCACACTTAATTGGGAAGAAAACCTTTCTTATCTTATGTCCAGGCTTTTCGTCAAGAGGTTGCTATCAACTTCATAATAACGATATCAACATTTGAAGATTTGTACTGCATTAGTTTGAGTCCTTTAAATTTCAAGTTACCTACTTTTCCTTGGCGTGTGCTTGTTTTACGTAGTCATTTGTTTCCATAACTGTACAACAGGAGAAGAATGGGCGATGGATAACAATAACATTATACCTCTCACGTTCGGCCTCGGCAGATATTGCTGGTTTCCACCCCTATTTTCTTTTTTTGGGGACAATAATATTGAAAGTTTGTTGTCTTTATATGTGTAGGATCCCATGGAGTGTAAGATTGACAAATTGCAGAATGAGTTGCTTGTGGACACTCTTTCATATTTATCCGTAAAGGAGGTAGCACGGGAGTTTATGAAGTTGGTAAATCAAGTTTTGAAATGGCACCAGGGTCCAACGTTAGAACAATTCCGAGTTGGTTTTATCTTTAATGGTAGTTGTTTCACAATTGATCACTGGATTAGATTTGCGATTCAAAAGGAAGTCAAATTATTTGAATTGAACTTAGCAGCTGGCTTGGCACCTGATGTTGGATGGAGCTATTCTTATTTTCCTGACATTGAGAAATTGTCTTCTGGGGACATTGGCAAGCTGAAATTTTCCAGATTTTGTTGTAATTTAAAATCACTCAGCTTGGTCGATGTCCATGTCAAGGAGGAAATCGTTCATTTTTTTCTATCAAATTGTCCACATCTCGAGCAAATCTGCATTTCTGGTTCAAAATGCTTAGAGAATTTGAAAGTTACTGGTCCGCTGCCAAGTTTGAAGTCCATGGAAATATCATATTGTTTCAATGTCAAGGGTCTAGAGGTTGATGCTTCAAATCTAGAGTCTTTTACATACATTGGGCCTGACATACTTGTGCCTTTTCAGAATGCTCCCCAGTTATCTGAGCTTACAATTGGACAAGAGTATTGTTATTCTTTCATTTTTTATGCTGACAAGCACGCAAGCTATTCCTCTAAGCTTAGAAAGCTTAAACTAATGGTGCCTCATCTGGTTGTAATTCCACTCTGACAAGCACACCTTTGTTTGTCTTAGTTTTCCTTGAAGTAGCTATTCCCTTTTGTTATATTGACACACGTCCTATAAATTGTCCAGGCTATGTGGAGAAGTTCGTCCACATTCAGTTACCCTGATAATTTTCCTAGACTGGACAATCTAAGGGAGTTAGAATTGGACCTGAAGTTGGAAGCTGGTGAAAGCCTACTCTTCTTCACTTTTTTCAGCAAGGCATCTCCTTTTCTGTCTAGTTTCACAGCCCGGGTAAGTAAATAATCTTTACTCCGACATCATACTTATATTCTACACGTGCTTCCTTCTGGACTTGCTTCTGGCGAGTTATGTCCTGAGCTGTTACTGTAGTGCCTTGTGGGGGAGGAACACCTTTAAGGAGCTATTTTTGTCTATTTTGCAATTTTCTTAAATACATGGGGTCCTCCATTTTATTCTTTTTGGGGTTTTCAGCATTATGCATTATTTTGCTTTGTGGGTTCACTCAGTTAAATGTTGCTGGTCTTAGACTTGCCTTCCTATTTTGTGATGACTGTTTACTGCGTGCTCCTTCTTGCCCCTGCTCATACTCAGTTTTTTTTAACGAGGCAGATAACATACATCCAAGTCTTAGCTGAGAAGGTAATGTAACCTTTTATTGCTACTTCTACTGAAGCTTTAAGTTTTCATATTGGAGAGTTTCACCTGTGTATCTGGTCGTGATTGGAGGTCTTATTCTTGTTGTTGCAGCGTATCAGTGATGTGGATGATGTTGAACATGCAGCGCGGTTGGCTACTCGTTTTGTTCACAAAAATCTAAAGGTGGTGAAGTTAATTGGTTTTATAGGGTGTAGAAGTGATTTTAACCTTGCCTTGCATTTGCTAGAAATTGGAGGATCTCTTAAGGAGATCATCCTACAACCTACAAATGACTGTCACCACCCTAATTTTATGAGTGTGGCATCGATCGAAGAGCGGAGCAAGGAGCTTGAATCAAAGTTGCCACCGGGGGCTAAACTGGTGGTGCTATAATTTCCACCAGCATGTATAACAAAATGGAAATGCACAATGAAGTGTGTTATATTCATTTCACTTTTCTCTCTTTTTTAGAATATTTGTTTTAACTTATTGAATTTAGTTTAACCACAAATAAAATAACATCATTTCATTATCCTTATCTTGTTTTTGCTTCTCCTTCCCCTTAGCGTCACAAATTATGTCTTGACAAGCACTTTACAATGTTTGCATACTTGGATGGGATAGATCAGGGCAGTTGTTTTTCCGTGGTTTTAATTATTACTAGTTTTTTAGCATGTGCGTTGTACGTATAGTCCGATTAAGCATTACAAGCTCTTTAAAAATGACATGTATAATATACATGTGTGAAATGTTGCGGAAATTTTGAAGGAAAAAAATGGAAGTTAAAAATGATGAATGGTGCAAGCAATAAAACAAGATGGAACTCAAAATGATTGGTTAGTGTTTGAACTTGGGAAGGTAAATAATAACATTAAGTTCAGTAGGTAACTTTTTTTTTTGACAAGTTCAGTATGTAATTTTCTTTAATTACATGATTTTTTATTTTTTGACAATAATTCATCTAGTAGTTGGAGGCTATGTGTCATATTTGGTATTGTAAAATTGAAGTTAATGAAAAATGGCATAGATTAGTCATTTTGATACGGCAATGACATAAATGAGTCAAACTATTAACGAGTAGCATAAATAAGCTATTTCCGATAGTTCGATAGTATATTTAAGCCTTTTTCGTTTTTTCTTTATAAACGAAGTTCTTAAACAAAACAATATTCTTCGACAACAATGCAAAATGATACAAGAATTACATAATAATATGGGTTGCATACCTACTTTTATTTGGACGGTCATATCTTGACTTCAAAATGGAAAAAAATATTAATATTGTGAGCTGATAATAAACTTTTCTGGAGGAATAGGTCGTCCATTCTACTTGGGAGTTTTAATAATCGAGAGAAATAAGCGAAATAAATTACTCTAAGTAATGGATTGACTGTCACAGATAACTCTTCAGTGTAAGAGATCGTTTCTTCTTTAACTTCGGAATGACGTCATCTCTGCTTCTCCTAAATTGGCTTCTTGTGGACATGTTCAATGCCATTATAATCATGAATATTTCGGAGAGAAGATTACAAAAATAAAATATGTTAGTAATATATTAAATTCTGTGGTTTGTTTGCTTTGATCTTACTTCTTTTAGACTGTTTTTTCAGCCAAAAAAACAAGAACTTACCTTCTTTTATTCAAAAGTTGATGGAGAACGTGGTACCCTCAAATTTCTTTTTTTAATGTTATTTTACTTGAGAGGTTTCTTTCAATCTGATCATATTTAGCACTTGGTTTAGGTTCACATATAACCAGGGCGTCTTTGGGTCCGTGCGAGTTGTGCTACCGCATAGGTCCTTGAAAAACGAAAAATTTTAGGGGCCTCTTTTTTTCATTTTTTTATTAAGTAGTATTAGCCAGAATTTATTGTGAAGACTCATAATTCGCAGGTGTTAGCTCAATCTAATTATTGAAATTGTATATTTACTTATATTAAGGGCCTACTTTTACAAATTAAAACGGCTCCCAAAATGTTTAAGACGGACCTGCATCTGGACCCTGGTGGTACCAGCATAATCTCGGATGACCTGGCTGGCAACCTTATGAGATATATATGAGTACTTAAGAGTCTCTTCGCCTGGTAAGTTGAGAATCACCTCCCCCCCTCCCACCCCCACTATCGCGTGACGTATTGAGTTTAAAGCTATCTCATGCTCATATCTCTAGGACGTAGATGAAGATTCTCATAATAGTTCTCGAGATTTTCTATTTTGCTAATTCAGGAGAATGACACTGAGTATCTGTTACTCTTTTTTTTCAGTGTGGACTGGGTTAGGGTGAAAAGATAAATTGCCAACACATTCTTGTTTAGTCAAAGCTCTTATAATGATACGGATAAATCAATAAAAGGACACAATAAATGATGTAAGTGGTGGTTGGACTTTGTTTACATAAAACAAGCTCCACAGTTCCTTCCATTTTGAGAACACACTGAAAATTCATGTTAACTAATCGTATGTTGTATATGATTTTTTTTCTGTTTCAAAATAAATATCTGTTCTTTTAACGGTCTAAAACTGTAGTCACTGAACGTATTTTGTTCCGGTTAACTAATTGTATGTTGTATATGATTTTCCTCTCTCTGTTACAAAATAATCAAGTGTTCTTTTAACTATCTAAGATTGAAAACAGTGTTCTTTGTATATATTTTGTTCTTTGTTTACTTTTGCTGTCTTCCTTATCGCAATTGGAAATGACAATTGAAAAGCATGATTTAGGATTGATATTGAAATGCCATTAAGTTGCGGTATCATTAATGAACTTGCGAGAATTGTAACAATACTTGGAATTAATCATTAGAGAGTCTGCTTCTTAAGTTTTGATGTTTGAATTAATTTACTTAACAAGGCCTAGCTATTTGAAATAGGTCATCTGTATTTAGTTATGCAAGATGTAAGAATCTTAATTTTAGGTTCTGTTGATTTCGAATGAACAGGTTCATCATAATTTTTTAGTTGGGGTTTTTCGTTTCTCTAACTCTACCTGAAGTGTGAGTTTTATCTTCTAATGGTATTTGGTTGTCCCATAATTTTGTCATGGTGCTTAATGCTAAAATTATTCTTTTAGGTATTCTTATGGTTCATCACTTAGTATTGTGCATGATTCTGGTTGTCTAGCTTTTGGCTAAACAAATTTCAAAGCAATTTTTTTTAAAATTGATGACGAATTCAAGAGTAATTTTGGTTAGTTTGATTCAGTTTAACTATTGGTCACTGGTTGGATTCCCATTCGACATCCATAAATGAGTTCATTGCAGCAGATTTTATGCATCAGATACTAAGTTTTAATTGTTGGTACTTTAAGAAAAAAAGTGGTATCATGACAAGTGAAAAGTATAAAATATAGAAGTATGTTTTCGTAGCACACGATAATTAATTGTGCAGTCTTTTCCACCTTAATCTTTTAACCTGTGGTCTATGCATCATTATGTTTTTTTTTTGCCTTCGTGTACCTTCCGCTATGTCGAAATCTTTGCTGTCAATGTCATGAAAAAGGTGGTAACATGTCACGACCCATATCATAGGGCCGCGACGGGCACCCGGATCTCACCCATTGAGTATCGTCATTCGTACATTTAACACATAATCATAGTTAATTACGGACTAAGCCGAAAGAAAATTATGAAAAATCAGGTAACCATCTTATATATATACATACTCATACCAAGGCCGACAAGGTCATACAAGACCACTATCCACAGGACACCTGTCTACAAGCCTCTAAGAGTAGCAACATCAAAGGTCGGGACAGGGCCCCGCCATACCCATATATACAAGCAAAAATGTACCGTACCAAAATTTAGCCGACACTCCGAAACAAGGGGAGTGCTCCAAAATCCGCCGAATCCGCAACCTATTAACGTGAATCGTCGCCTTGCTTATGAGAACCTGCGGGCATGAAACGCAGCGTCCCCCGACAAAAGGGATGTCAGTACGAATGATGTACCGAGTATGTCAGGCATGAACAATAGTATAACAGGGATTTAACAAAAACTGAAACAGAAACAACTGACCAACAGTAAATGCCTCTGAGGGCCCTAACACATATGCTTAAATGTTATGCACAATGCAGTATACTTATACATCGGGCATCTTCCTTACCATAACAGCCTCTGTGGGCATCATTTCATGTCGGCCTCTGTGGGCATAATATGTCTAAATGTCATGCACAATGCGGTAAATACATATATACTGGCCACACAATGGCATCTTCCTCCCCACAACATATATGTATATATTGGCCCTTAATCAGGCATCTCCCTTCATTAAGCCACACAGGCTTTATCATTATCATATCTCAGCTGATCAGGTGGTCTGCGTTTTCCGTTTTCCGTCCCCAATATACGGTCTTGGGTAAAACATGAATGCAATGCAAATGAAAATGCATGAATAACAATAGCACATCCTGGGTGACATAATATCCTTGTACCTTCGGCTAACACTGTAAATATCAACATCTTTTCTGTATGCCTCAATAAGGACTTAGAAACATATTTAGACATGCTTTTATCATAGGAATCAACAACATGAATATTCTTAACTACTAGGAGTAGAATAAATTATGGAGCAATACCACAATTATATTTCGTTACATGGAACATGCCAAAAGAAAAAAAAATTTGCCTTAACATACCTCGATAATAACGGAACCAACCCCTTTAACCCCTTTGCTTGCTGGAATATTTTCTCCAAACCAAAAAGTAAAATGCTAACTACCAATTGCTGCTACCCATTTCTATAAATTGGGACTTAAATTTAGCAAAGGGTACTGTACCCAAAGCTCTCCAAAATGAACGAGAATGAGGGGCTAATTCTTTAGCCTTTGATTACTAAATAGAATGATAACTTAGCTCATTAATGATTCATCATCATTATATCTTCCACCTAATTCTTTCTTGACTGTGGAGCATTACAAATGCCACATTGCCTTCACATGCACGGTCACTTAATTAAATTAAGTGACCTGACTCCGTATAATTTATCAATCACACACATAATTAATTATGTTATTTCAATTCACTTAAACCTTGATAACTTATAAGGCTTTCATATACTCAATGTCATAATTTCTTAATATGACAATAGTCCATAATCTCTTTATGCACATACCAAATTTATTTCCTTCCCCCGTCGTCACACTTATTACGCCCAAAATTATTTTGGGGTTTAATCCTTTTATATACTAATATCTTTATTAGCATAAGTAAATATAACATAAAGTTTTCCAACGCTCGGGTCTATTTACACAGGCCTAACGATTTTACATACGCTTAGCGATTTAAACCGTAACCCGAAAGTACGGGATGTTACATAACATATAAGAATTATGTGCTGACATTTCAGAATTTCTCTCTTCTTATTACGTGTTCATGTTACCATGAGGTCACGGATTCAAGGAAACAACCTCTTGCATTAAGGTTGTGTACAATAGACCCTAGTGGTCCGGCCCTTCCCCGGATCCCGCGCATAGCGGGAGCTTAGTGCACCGGGCTGCCCTATTATGTGTTCATGTCTAAATGGTTCCTTTGCAGCTTCTTATTTTCATTTAACTCTTGTAACAGATTGAGATGTTCTACCAGCATGATACTATAATGTATTGGGGAATAGAATCACAAATTTATTGGATACTGTTTGAGTTTCCTGCTGGAGTGCACACAAGATGATTCCCTATTGTGTTAAGGCAGTAAGAATGGATCTTTACAGTTACATCAGATTACGAAAAGGACGTTGGTTGAAAATCCTGTCGTTGGTAATGTTTGACAAGTGCTCCTACTGAAATCAGTGTGTTTCGGATGGATGGATGGCTGTAGGGTTTTTTTTGGGTTAAAAGCACATAAGTAATGCACAACGGAAGTTTAAAATTTTGTTTCTTACTTACCCCAACAACATTTCTGGTATGGTTATACAACAATCAAACTTGTAACATAAAGCATAAATTTACAAGTTAGAATATCTGGAGTCTTTATCTACTATAAGGTATACACGCGGTTGCCCTTTCAATTGCAAGCTCCAAGCTTCAATGTATTTCTCTTTCGGAAAGCTAGGAAATCCGGCAGAAGTTCGGGAGAGTTTTGATTCTAAGTCTCTAAGGCTTAGAATAATAATTCTGAAAAATTAGTGTATGAATAATGAAGAGAATGACTCTATTTATAGTTGAAAAATAGGTCAAAACCGGATTAGGGTTTGACCTTGGACCTGACCCAAAATTTGAGGCAGAGGTGCCGCGACCCTAGGGTATGGGCAATGTTGGACATTGATTCGAATAGATGGCAAGAAACCATGAAATTCGAGATGGAATCTATGTACATCAATCAAGTGAGGAACTTGGTTGATTTGCCAGCTAGGGTTAAACTCATGGGATGCAAATGGGTCTTCAGAAGAAGATTGATGCATTTGAAAATGTACAGATTTATAAAGCAAGGTTGGTGTCTAAAGGTTATAATCAACAGCCTGGGTCGATTATGATGAAATCTTTTCACCTGTTGCTAAGATTATTCCATTCGAATTTTACTTGCAATAGGTGCATATTATGACTATGGCATTTGGCAGATGGACGTCAAAATTGCTTTCCTCAATGGTAATCTAGTTGAGGAGTGTATATGAAACAACCTGAGGGTTTTTCATCTGAGTCCAAACCAAATGTTGTATGCAAGCTACAGAAGTCCATTTATGGGCTTAAGCAAGCCTCGAGGAGTTGGAAGATTTGTTTTGACAAGGCTATCAAGTCATTTGATTTCATCTGAAGCAAAGAGGATCCTTGTTTTTATAGTAAACACAAGGATGGGAGTATTGCCTTCATTTCTTGGCGCGTCATGTTTTGGAACCATTAAACTTGCCTCTTCTCACCCTCATTTTACCTATCACACAAAGTTTTTAACAAAAACAATGTGTCAATCAATCTGCGGGCATCTCAACTAAATCATTGTTTACACGTTATCTTTCACTAATACAAATTATTACTCTTCTGTCCCAATATCCTTTACTTTTTAGCTTGTCCCAAAAAGAAATTTAGAAAAAATTATCTTTACTCAAATGATTTACAGCAACATAAATAATATTCAGGGTTGGTGATTTTTTGTTTCGGTGGAAAGTTGAACCCTAGTTAGAGTTACCATTATGATTTTAGATGGCTATATGATAGAATAATTGATTAAGGGATTAAGATTGTCTTAAATTCTCAATCATTTTCTTAATCAGTTAGCGGCAGATTGGAACGACTTGACGGAAGGGATCGGTTCATCATGACCACTTGTGTTATTTTTAAATAATCTCTTCTTTATGTCAATCTAGCAACAGTTTAGATCGCCCAAAAACATATATGAAAAATAAGGACTAAGACAACTTAAACAATTATGCTTGGTTTGTGATTGGTTACAAATGCCGACCTTGAAATGTCATGTCATTAAGAAATTAATACTCAATACAATGACTTCTAATTTTGGAACTAAATATAGCTGCTTATTCATTTTTAAGACCCCACGAGCTAGTAGATAATTGGGAATATCTGTATGATGAGGCTCATGGGGGTATTTTCAATTTTATTGTGTTGGTGAAGGAATTAGGAAACAGCACGTGGACTGGTGCATCATCTACTTTGTTATTGTTGATTAAATAAACTCATCTGTGAGAAGAATCTAGAAAACAAAATCTTTCTTTTAGGAGATTATAACAAGGAACAGATGCTAGTATTCATAATTTCATATAATTGATTGATCAGTCAAGGAAACCTATTGGAATTGGAATGTCACACCCAAGATTTGAACTTGTGACTTGAAATGATTTTTAGCTCCTTTTACTTCAAAATCTTTCCTTCAAGGGGATTCAACTATTTAGATATATATAAAAAATTAAATTATTTACGCATACTTTTCTAATAAAGATAGAGGTAAGGTTTGCGTACATCCTACCCTCTCTAGACCCACTTGTGAAATTATAGTGGTTATGTTGTTATTGTACTTTTCTAGCAAAGGGGATTTAATGCCCCTTCGTCTGAACCTAGCTCTACCCGTTCTAATTCTTTTTTTATGGACCAAACAAGTGAAAAGTCTTATGATAATAGAAGTTAGTGAGACTTGAATTCAAAATCTCTGTTAGTTCTGATATCATAATGAAAAGATTACACTATTAGAGATGATAAACTCTAATTCACTTGGTAGATATTAACGATGTGTCCTGTTCTCAATCTCGCTTTTGCTATTCTGATTCTCTTTTTTGGGAATATATTCAATATCCTGAATATATAGCAACAATATTGATCACTCTTGAAACTTTTATTTATAGGGCTTGTGAAGCTACACCGTGATGTGAGGAAATGCGAATATGAAGATGTCAATATTTTGTGGGAGATGCTGAAAAAGAATGAAACAGGGGATGCTACTAAATCTGCTGCTGGACCCAAAAAAGTTCGGTTTTGGGATATTATTGATTGGGCAAAACGTGCTCCCTTCATTTGCCGTGGCGTGTTACCATATGTTTTTGTTGTATTTTCCAGCTTGCATAACTCACATATATCCGTCTGCGTGTTTTATGCCAGATGAATGATCGTGAACTCTTTCAGACTCTGTTTGGAACATGACTAGTGATAATGTGGATTATAAGAGTTGGTTCTTGTGGTAGTTTGAAATGTTACATGAATGATCTTGGACTATGTATGATCTCTTGGAGATTATTGTGTTGTTTTACTTAGATATTTCGGGTATGAGGATATCTTCTAGGGAAGTGAGCATGTAACTTTGTGAACGTCTGAAATTTTAAGTAGTGATACGTCTATATGTATTTAATAAATTCATAGATGAATTAATTTATCTGAGCTACAAACTCAGATTTCTTTTTATTTGTTGGGAGATGGACAGCTTGTCTATAGTTAAAAGTATGTAGACTTGGGTTCTGATTGCCTATTGATGCAATTCCATCTCATTTCTACTAACAATAACATATTCAATGTAATCTCACATATGGAGTCTGAATATTAACAGTGATAAAGAGCGTCTTTCACTTAAAACTCACATGAATCTCATAAATGTCATTTAACTAATTCTAACATAAATTAACATTCAAACTTCATGATAAGTTGATCAATCTGTCTATATCATGTTTTCTTTATTTTCTTTACTGTGAAGTATATGTGAATGGGAACAACACAAGAATCTTCAATACAACCTATTTTAAGAGTTGCATTTTCAATTAAAGTAGGAGTATATGACTTTAAGCCTGTAAATGATGGAAATCAGAATTCAGAAACCTGATGCCATTTGACCTAAATCTTCCAAGACAAAAATTTGCACACCAAAAAATAAGTTCAATACAATCTTTGAAATGCACTTCAGGGAACAGGAAATTTCACAACAATCTAATCAATATATCTAAAGCAAGAAGATTTTAAACACACACACACAACCTAAGAAAATGGAAACTGACATCAGGTTAGAGATTTCAACCGAACAGGAATAAAGCAAAACCCAGGTAAATGAAGAAATTCAGTTCCATAAATTGGGTTTTGGGAGCAAAAAAAAAAATTTGGACCATTTCTCGATTTGTGCGTGTCATCCTTGCGCAGGGGCCATGCTAATCTTCTCTGTATCGTTCCAATTTTATCGGATGTCCCCGAAGGGACAAATGCTACTGTTGCTGTTACTGTATATAAACACAGCGAAGCTTCTTTCTGTAGGCGATGAGGGAGAAATAGAGGGTTGGGTTTTTTCCACTTGCACGGGCCTGGACTCCTTTTTTTTGCTTGTTTCTTCGTCACATCTGAACAAGCCCAAGAACCTTATAGTTCCTGGACTTAACCAAGTATTTGGTTTGCAAATTGAGAAGTGGGATAACCTTGCTCTGGGTCATTGATGCTTATGGCCATTATTTTTTGTTGTTCTTTAATTTTTGTCTATATATTTTTTGTTGTTCTTTAATTTTTTGCCCCTCATAAAAAACAAATTTTTCGCTGGACATAAGTTTATATTTTCACATTATAATATCATAGAAATTATGCCCCACATGACTTTTGCTTTAAAGAACTTATATTCCATTAGACATAAGTTTAATCGCTAAAGAGGAAAAAAAATTAAAGATCAGTCCATTTGAAGAGGAAAATTAAAGACCAGCCCGTTTGAGGGTAAGTCGTGCTAAAATTGCATTTTAGCGTGTACAATTTTTTGCTTTTGCTTTTATGTCGCGAACAATTGAACATAGAGAACAACTGAGCCTAGAGTCTAAATTTAGCCCAAAAAGGTACTAGTCAGACCCATGTTCAACTTGTACCATTAGAGAGGTAGACTTGCTAATGCTGCTTGTTCTTTCTCCATAGTCCACATAAGGAGCTTTAAGAAGTTACCTACTGTCCCTCACTTATTTTGAAATGGAAGGCTGAACAGAAATTGATATGCCTGTCTGATAGCAGCGGGATGGGGCTTAAGGGACATTTATTCAATGTGGTCAGTCATAATTATTTATGTCCTAGAGATAATCTATATTAGGATAAATGTACTTACACACATTCGTATTATTATTAATGGAGATTAATAATTTGACATTTGAAATTATTGAATTATTAATTGATTGTTTATAATATTCTATAATATGCATCCCTGGATGTTACGCTGTTATTGATAATGTGAGATATTAATATTATAACGTAACTCTTAAAATAGCCTCGACTAATGATCATCGAGAATGGGATATCGATGATATGTGATAAGTCGACATGTGGTATGCATCACATCCTTAGAGGATGTAGTATGTCTCACCTGCTACGAGTAATGTTACTCGTGATGGACACATGGATACTTTGGAAGTATTGGTATACCCTGCTGATATACTGTTTGTTATACTTGTCTAAATTATTATCAGCGTATGGGAGATAGAAGTCCTTAGACTTGAGGTCAATGCGCACCTTGTCTACAAAGTAATATACTTTGAATTTGTCCTAAACTCAAATGTCTTATAGGTTGAGATACGACTTGTATTTGGTACATTACGATATGGATTAAAGGTGGTTGTTGAGCCAAGATTAGAATTCATTCCTCGAATGTATATTTGAGAGAACACTCAGCTTCTCAATGATATTAGGTTGACTAAGTCGTTGGCCAATGCAATAGACATATTTAGAATATGGTCTAGTTGCCAACTAATATAGATGAGATATAATGATCAAGCCATTTGGATAGACACTTGACAAATCCTAAGCTTGATCGAGTGTGTTGTGAATTAAGGGATTTTATCTTACCACATAGAGATTAAATTTACTGGATTCGTGTAAACGTACTTCACATATTGAGTTCGCCTTAGGGCGTCGTCTAGGAGTTCCGCGTAGACCTTAATTTGATTAGTGTCGATATGTGAAGGCCTATAAGGTCACACTATGTCGATTGTCTTTTCGATCTAAGAATGTATTTAAAAAGTATTAAATATTCGATTTAGAATCGAGATATTTAAATGAATTATATTTTTCTTCAAAACATCTTAAGTTTCTCTCTTTCTAAACTGTACACCAAAAGCACTGACCCATTTTATGTTCAGTTTGAGAGACATTTTTTGTGCTGATTTCCCCTCTAAAGTACTGGTCTTTAATTTTTATCAATCATATATGTGGTCTTTAATTTTTGTTCCTATTATTTATTTTATGAAATTATTTATATTTTTGAGATTTTCGAAAGGCATAGTCTTTATAATATTGTTTTTCAAAAATTAAATTTTTGCCTCACGTGGCATAAAATATGTAGGAATTAAGTTATGCGGCATAGTTTTATAGTAATTTTTAAAATTATGTTGAGTGTTGAAAATTCTGCCTTATCCGTCAGTTTGTGTGGATGTTATGATACATATGTTGAAATTAAACGTTAATTATGTTAGCCGAAATATGAAATTATGCCTTTTATATATTATGTTGAGTGTTGACAATTTCCGACATAATTTGTGGGTTGTGTATGATACATATGCCGAAGATAAACACTAATTATACCGAGCGAAATTTTAATTATGCCGCATCAATAATTAAAAAAAGATAAAAATTAAAGAACTCAAATTTTGAAGGCCACAAATTAAAGACCAGCCCCAAATAGGTCATTGTGCGAATGACTCTTTAAGGATGTGACACTAAGCACGGGCCATCTATTTGGGGCTTTTGGTAACATACCGGGCCTTAGACAGCTCTCCATGAAACCTGGGTATATGATGGAGATTTAAAGGCCTGAGCCCAGCAACTTTCTTCCAATCAAAGGCACATCCTTACCAAATATTTTCTCTTTGCAAACCTTTGAAGTGTTTTGTTCAAGGGTTTAATTGACGCTTCAAAATTTTTAAGTTTTTACCAACACAATTCTTGTTTTACTGACCGAAAAATAAGTCGAGATTTTTTTTTAGTTTATATAAAACAGAGAAAAAAGAAACTTATGGAGGACGGCCAACGTAAATGTCGTCCACTCTATCAACACGTGCTAGGCCAATTGATTCAACTTAGAAAAACTAGTATCCAAAAATGACTAGAATTTGTTTTTCAATGGGCCGTGGTGCATATTGTGGGATTCCTATTTCTTTATGATATTTCACGATCAAGACAATTGGCTGAATCCCGTGAAACCATTTCATAGAAGTTTATTGATATCTTTTTTTTATAAAGCAAATCGACTTCGATTCTTGAATAATCCACATCACTTCTGCTTCTATTGGAACGGTCCGTATAGCCCTATAAAAATGATATTTTTTTTGTATAATTTAAATTTCTTCATTATTATTTATTGCTTGTAACTAAGTTAAATCCAATTATTCCTATAAGTTTATTCACGTTGGGCCCCACTAGTCCGGCTAGCTAGTGAGCGGTTCTTTCGGGCGGGAAGCAGGCCAGGCCCTACGGGCGGACATCACACTAGATCCAGGAATCCCACCTTATTCTCAAACCTGGTGGCTCGGTTTATTGGCACTCATCCTATCTTGTTGATTCTCCTTTCCCACCGCCTCGAGCTCTGATCTTTTTTTTTTTTTTTAACATGTATACAATCAGATCTACTACAAAATTAAAACTACATTTTAGTACTATTTACAACAACAAAATAAGAAAATAATAAAACACGGTTCACCTACGCGGCTTAATGATTTAATTATAGCCATCTGCAATTGAAATATAAATAAATAAGTACGTATATCATTTATTTGGAAGCATACAGATAACGAGTTTTGTCATACACAAGTTATAGTGGAATTCTGACAAGTGACAAGTAATACATGTCTTTTTGTACCATCGTTTTCGTATGCTTATGCCCAATTATCACCACTACTTTCATCGTGATAGGCAAGCAATGCAAGTCGCAATTAGTACATTTAAGATTTAAGCTTTTTAAGTTACGTAACTTTTAGATTTATAACATTAAATTTATTATATTTTTAAAAATATGAATTTAGATATATTATTTATGACTACAAATTTAATAAATTTTTACATACAAATTTTTACTTCAAGTTGAAATAATGGTTCAAATGAATTCTTAAACGTGTAACCTTATAATCTTTTCATCATAGGAGTAACTTTTTTCTTATACATAAAATTATCCACGATCATAGAATTCTTTATAAGTGACCATGATAAAAGAAGAAATTGAATCAGGATTATGTGGAAACGAGCAAACTTATTTATTTTCGCTATCATATTATCATGACTTGCACTGTTGCACATAAGCATTAAGATTTATTAATATAATTTTTTTTAAAAAGGAAAATTTAACTTACCGTTACTTATTGCACTTTTTAAATCAAACTCTACTGTTCACTAACAATATTTATCTAAAGTTACAACTATTCAAAATATACTTTTAAACAAAAAACAATTCCAAGTACATTTTTTATAACAAATTCACTACCACTATTACCGCTCAAAATATTATGGGGAAAGAATGTCTATGCTCCCTCAAACCAAACTAATTGTCCGCTCATATCACATTACGTTTGTAATCATGGAAAAAATTAAAATTATTTATTCGAGATGCCCAATTATGATACCAACATGATATATGAATATATTGACATGGTATCATGAAAGACTGCTTCACTCATTTTTTAGTCATTCGTGATACCATCCTGATATACAAAAAAAAATTAAAATAATATCATGAATGATCATATTTATTTATTAAAAAAGTTATATTTTTCTCAAAAAAAACCCTCTATAATATCATTTTCTGGTATACATAACACTACACTACAACTACACCTACCTATTTCGGAAACCGCCCATTCCATCAACCAACCACGGCGGAGCACACGGCGGCTTTCCTCCGTATTACGGATCTGCTATAGTAGTATCTCTTCTCTCTACATTATATCAACTGCTCTATTTGTTCTTTTTTTTTTTACTTCGATTTGACTTGAACAGTACGTTCTCTAGTCGATAGTCAAGCAAAAAGTAGTAGTCACTATCATCAACTGCTTTTTCTAAAGTTGTAATACCGTATTAGGTAATAACGAATATATAAACACCGAAAAAAGCTAAGTAAAGACATTCGATTGAAGTATTATTAGAGAGTAACACTTGTCTGTACGAATGATTTAATTTCTCGATCTGTAAATGCGAAGAGCTTAGGATTTTGAAAAATTAGTTGTTATTTGAGAAGTTATTGAAGACTTATGGAGGAGTACATTAAGGAAAACTATGGAGAAGTAAAACCGAAGAATTCATCGGAGGAAGCACTACAGAGATGGAGGAAGCTGTGTTGGCTCGTCAAAAATCCGAAACGTAGGTTCAGATTCACAGCGAACCTATCAAAACGATTCGAAGCTCGCGCTATCCAGCGATCTAATCAGGTTAACAATCTCTTCTAGAAATATCTGTGCAATTATTGCTAATTACCGTAAAGTATCTTCTCTGCTTTAGTTGACTATTTCGTCTCATGTCTTAGTTTACAATTTGCAAAGTTTATCGGACTGAGATATTTTCCTAGAAGATTTTCTCAGTGTCTCATGTAACTTCTAGGATCTATAGAGGAAATGCTATTTTCAAACTGATACTACTTCGTTTCGGTGTTTCTATACATACAAGCTCGCTATAGTTGACTATTTCGTCTCATGTCTTAGTTTACAATTTGCAAAGTTTATCGGACTGAGATATTTTCCGAGAAGATTTTCTCAGTGTCTCATGTAACTTCTAGGATCTATAGAGGAAATGCTATTTTCAAACTGATACTACTTCGTTTCGGTGTTTCTATACATACAAGCTCGCTATAGTTGAAGCAGCAACGGACTGTTAACATTTCACATATAGTAATTTTTTGAGTTAATGGTCAAAAACACACCTAAACTATCAGTTTTTCGTGAGTTTCATATCTCAACTATCTATCATTCCCTTTACCTACCTAAACTCACAGGTGAATTCAGGAATTCAAATGGATGTGCAACAAGTTGGTTTGATCCCTTTACCTTAAGGAATTAAACTCAATGCTTAACCAGTGCACTACTTACTCACTTAGTCTCATTTGACCATGATTCCTTCGGTTAATATTAAATACATTTTAAAAATTATACACATAATATACCGAGTTTAGTGGGGTGATCATGGGTTCACGTGACCCATTTTTTCTACATAACTTCGCCCCTGCCTAAACTATCACTCCCTTTGTATTAAAACACACCTCATGCTGAGTTGGCCAAATATTTAAAAAATCAATCGACAATAGGCACGTGGCTCACTCAACATCGAGGTGTGTTTTAATATATAAGGAGTGATAGTTTAGATAGGTAAATGGACCGATGGATAGTTGAGGTATGAAACTAGCACAAAGGTGATTGTTTACGTGTTTTTTGACCATTAACTCTAATTTTTCTAATATAGTTGACTTAGAAAGCAAAATGAATAGAGAGGATTCATAGTTGATAGTAGTATATATTTAGCTAAAATGGAAGTCTTTAATGGAGAGCAAAATCCTGAAAATAAAAACATAGTTTAGAGTAGAAGTTAACCTAATGTCTGTCGAAGAATGTGTTGGTTCTAGTTTCTTGTTAGCATTCTTTTTTCCAAATTCTCCTTAACAAGTTAGAATCATATATTTTATGCAGAATCATTGAAGTTGGTCATCTCGAGGGTTGTTTTTTGAAATATTCATCAATTGTTTTAGAGCATTTCTAAAGTGCATACTATTCCAAATAGAAGTTTAAGTCAAACATAATTTGTTAAACTCACTCATGGTGGAGAACAATTGGTAACCTTTGATTTCCTCAATTTTATGGTGTCTGTAAATGACTAGCATTTCAAGTAGTATTGCTCTGTTGTGCTCTATCTAAAATAAGGAAAGAAGTATACTGAACAGTATCTTTCTGACTCCAGAGAGCTTGTATCTCTGTTCTTATTTCTGAAAATGGGTATAATCTGCATTTTCACTAATGTAGGAGAAACTAAGAGTTGCAGTTCTGGTTTCACAAGCTGCACTTAGCTTTATTCAAGGTACGTAATTGCGTATTTCAGTGAAACCAGCTTCTAGTATTTAAATTTTCCTCTTTTAACTGATGGTCAACTAATATCATCAGGAGTAAGTTACACTGTCCCAGAGGAAGTGAAAGAAGCCGGGTTTCAAATATGTGGTGATGAGCTGGGATCAATAGTCGAGGAACACAATTTGAGGAAGCTGAAAGTTCATGGTGGGGTTGAGGGTATCGCGAAAAAGCTATCAACATCAACCACCAACGGTATTCCTACTTCTGCTGATTTGCTTAGTAGACGAAAAGAAATTTATGGAATCAATAAGTTTATTGAGATCCCACCAAGGGGCTTCTGGATTTTTGTATGGGAAGCTCTTCAAGATACAACCCTCATGATCCTTGCTGTTTGTGCTTTTGTATCTTTGGTTGTTGGCATAATGACTGAAGGATGGCCAAAGGGTGCACATGATGGACTTGGTATTGTTGCAAGTATCCTCTTGGTTGTATTTGTTACTGCTACAAGCGACTTTAGACAGTCTTTACAGTTTAAGGATTTAGATAAAGAGAAGAAAAAGATTGCAGTTCAGGTCACTAGAAATGGCTACAGGCAAAAATTATCAATATATGATTTACTTCCTGGTGATATTGTTCATCTTGCTATTGGGGATCAGGTACCAGCTGATGGACTCTTCCTTTCTGGATTTTCGTTGTTGATAGATGAATCAAGTTTAACAGGAGAAAGTGAACCCATTAACGTGACTGCTGAAAATCCTTTTCTCCTCTCTGGAACCAAAGTTCGTGATGGCTCGTGTAAAATGCTTATCACTACTGTTGGGATGAGAACCCAATGGGGTAAACTGATGGCTACTCTTAGTGGAGGAGGAGATGATGAGACCCCATTGCAGGTTAAACTGAATGGAGTGGCAACTATTATTGGAAAAATAGGTCTGTTTTTTGCTGTCATCACCTTTGCTGTCTTGGTGCAAGGTTTATATAGCCGCAAACTAGGGGAAGGGTCCCACTGGAGCTGGTCTATGGATGATACCCAAGAAATGCTGGAATACTTTGCTATTGCGGTCACAATTGTTGTGGTTGCTGTTCCTGAGGGACTCCCTTTAGCTGTGACATTGAGTCTGGCATTTGCTATGAAGAAGATGATGAATGATAAGGCACTTGTGCGCCATTTGGCTGCTTGTGAGACAATGGGTTCTGCAACTACCATCTGTAGTGACAAGACTGGGACACTAACGACTAATCACATGACAGTTGTAAAAGCATGTATTTGCGGTAAAATCGTAGAAACTGAAAGCTCTAAGGATAGTTCTAATATCTGCTCTGAAGTTTCTAGTTCTGCATTGAGAATACTAATCCAGTCTATATTCAATAATACTGGGGGAGAAATAGTTAAGAATGAAGATGGAAAAATTGAAATCCTGGGAACACCAACTGAAACTGCTCTTTTGGAGTTTGGTCTTTTGCTTGGAGGGAATTTCCAGGAAGAGCGTCAATCATCTACACTTGTAAAGGTTGAGCCATTCAATTCAACGAAGAAGAGAATGGGTGTAGTTATAGAACTTCCTGGAAAAGGTCTCCGTGCACACTGTAAAGGAGCATCTGAAATAATGTTGGCTTCGTGTGACAGTGTCCTAAACTCTAGCTGTGAGATTGTTCCTCTAGATGAAGCTTCAATTAACAATCTGAAAGATACAATTGACCTATTTGCTAATGAGGCCCTTCGAACTTTGTGCCTCGCCTACAAGGACATCAGTGATGATTACCCTACTGATAATCCTATCCCCTTTGAGGGGTATACCTGCATAGGAATTGTAGGCATTAAAGATCCCGTTCGTCCTGGAGTCAAGGAGTCTGTTGTAATTTGTAGGTCAGCTGGAATCAATGTGAGAATGGTCACTGGAGACAACATAAATACTGCTAAGGCAATTGCTAGAGAATGTGGAATTCTGACTGATGACGGTATTGCAATCGAAGGTCCAGTATTTAGGATGATGAGTGAGGCCGAGCTGCATGAAGTTATTCCAAAGTTACAGGTGCCTTCAAAAATAATTATTTCACTTTGCTGTATGCATTTGCTCTTTCCTGGATTGCATTTTCGAGTTGTTGATCTTGCATTGCATTTTCGCTTTCACCTATCAAATAAAGAAAATATCTTTTACGTTCATGCACAGCAAGTGATGAACTTATAGCACTTTTTACTTTTATTTATTTTTATCACTATTATTTGATATAATGTTGGCCTGAGATGAGGTTGGGTGGAGAAACATGGCTAGTGAGGATTCATATAGCCAACCCCAACTTGTTTGGGACAGAGCACAGAGGTTTAGTTGTTGTCGTTGTTCATGCACATCAGGCTGATTATCTTAATCTGAGGTCGTTTGTGTGGATTGTCCTGGCTTTCCTAATGGATTACCTTATCTCATTTGTTTGCTTGCTGCTACTGATTGGGTGACAGAAAGAGATTAATATCTTCTTGATCTACTTCCTTAGGTGATGGCACGTTCTTCTCCAATGGATAAACATACGCTAGTGAAACATTTACGTACAACCTTCCAAGAAGTTGTTGCAGTGACTGGAGACGGCACTAATGATGCTCCTGCCCTTCATGAAGCAGATATAGGTCTTGCTATGGGCATTGCTGGGACTGAGGTGATAATTACTGTTGTAGTATGAATATCTAACTTGTTGATTTTTCAAGCAATTGCAATCTTGAGAGCCATGTGACCAGGAGGTCATGGGTTCAAGCCGTGGAAACAGCCTCTTGCAGAAATGTGAGGTAAGGCTGCGTACAATAGACACTTGTGATCCGGCCCTTTCCCAGACCCCGCGCATAGCGTGAGTTTAGTGCACCGGGCTGCCCTTTTTTGCAATCTTGAGAGCACCGTCCGCTATTTTAGCTGCAAATAATCCAATGTGAAAAGTACTGCTATCCAGTGTATGTTAATTGAATAACGGAACTGTAACAGTTAGTAATATCACTATATCAGACACTTAACCATTCTTTTTTCTTTGAAAGGATAAAGGATAATTGTCTATCAAAGACAGTGAGTTATTTCTGATTTGCTAGCATCATTTGTTATATTCCACTCCATTTAAAATTGCACTTTCTTTTGATTGATTTTATGTGAAGTATTTCCCATGAAAAACATTAGCTGTTTATGTACAAAAGTTCGACGTACTATCTTCACTCTAGAAGAAACTACTTGTAAAATGACTAATTAGTTGACCATGTTGAGGATAACATTAGAATGTTTGACAGAAAAATATGGACTTGCATCTACAATAACTGCACTTAAACCTGTTTACCAGTCAAAGTAGATGATGAAAATGGGGAAACAACATACCCAGTGTAATCCCACAAGTGGAGTCTGGGGAGGGTAGAGTGTACGCAGACCTTATCCCTAACTTGGGAGGTAAGAAAGGTTTCCGAAAGATCCTCGGCTCAAGAGAAAGCACGACAAAAAAAAAGTCAGACAAGGGTTGATGAAAGTAAAGAAGCCATAACAAAGTACTATAGATAAGCAGTATGCAGGATAGTAACAGTAACTGCAACAAATTAATACGATAATCGAAGTACAAGGGACAACATATAATAACAGAAACTACAAAGATAATACTACGCCTACTAGTCTGGAAGGATACGCGAGACAAAAAGACTATTGCCTACTACCCTTCTACCCTAATCCACGTCCTCCACAACCTTCTATCTAAGGTCATATCCCCAGTAAGCTGCAACTGCGCCATGTCCTGTCTAATCACTTCTCCCCAATACTTCTTCGGCCTACCTCTACCTCTCCTGAAACCATCCATAGTCAACCTTTCACACCTCTGCACTGGAGCCTCCATGCATCTCCTCTGTATATGCCCGAACCATCTCAGTCTTGCTTCCCGCATCTTGTCCTCCACCGAAATCACTCCTACCCTGTCCCGAATAACTTCATTTCTAATCATATCTTTTCTAGTATGCCCACACATCCATCACAACATCCTCATTTTCACAGTCTTCATCTTCTGGGCATGTGATTTCTTGATTGGCCAATACTCCGCCCTATACAACATAGTGGGTCTATCTACCACTCTGTAGAACTTGCCTTTAAATTTTGGTGGCACCTTATTATCACACAAGACTCTGGAGGCGAGCCTCCATTTCATCCACCCTGCCCCAACACGGGGTGACATCATCATCAATCTCCCCATTTCCTTAGATAATGGACCCAAGATACTTAAAACTTCCTCGCTTTTAGATGGTCTGCACCTCAAGCCTCACTTCCATGCCCTCATGCGCTACATCATGATGAAAATGGGAAAGTAAAAAACTTATTTGTGTTTACATTGCTATCCCTGACCTGTTCTCCCAAATGATGAAACTGTAAAATTTTCGGAGGAAATTTTGTTTATGTGATTTGCCTTCACTTTTATTAAAGAGATTAGTTATGTATATTTTGGGTCAAGGCAACTGCTGAATTTTGTCCTGTATAGTGAAGGAATCGTGACCATTTTCTGTTCACCAACCTAATATTCTTTCACAAAGAATTTATTATACAGAATAAGAAGTTTCGGCATGACTCCACTTTCTTTTGTTTGCCGAGTGCTAATGGACTTCTTCTCTCTTTTTATATCTTCCTTCTGTAATGCCACAAGCAACCCAGCTTAAATTGCACTAAATCTCCTATTAAGGCTTTTCTCTATACAATTGAGGCATTTCATTTGATCTTTGTATTCCTGGCCAAAAGATTGTAAATCATATAGATTCAGTTATACAGTGCTGTGATGAGTACAGATATGATTGTTACTTTGTTAATTATTAATGTTGAATATGTATAACTTCACGAGTGCTATTAGTGGGTTTTTCCTGAATGACTACTCTCCTGATGTGTATTAGTTCATCTTCCTTTTAACTGTTTAAACTTTGTAATTATATTTGGCAGTTGTACTGTTAAACCTTGATTTCCATGTTTTAGAATCCTACTGATCCTTCTACTATTTCTGGCTTAATAAAACTAAAGAGCTACTAAAATTTTACCTTATGAAAAAAAAAAAAAAAAAAAACTAAAGAGCTACTATCTGTCAGCACTTGGAGAAGCTGCCAAATTTTTTTGATGAAGTAGAGAAGCTACAAAAAATTTCATTCAGCGACTTGTTTGAACCTTCCATTTTCATCTCCAAGATTTATAGTGCCCATGGCTAGTATATTCCTTCTACAATTTGGGCTTCGAAGTGAAAGTGATTTGTCATATTATCTTGCTTTGTGTAGTAGGACATACTGGAGATTTTATGTGGTTACTTGATGTTTATTGATAGTCCTGGAGTCATCATGCTGTCTGGCTTTCTGTTCCAGGTAGCTAAAGAGAGTGCTGACGTTATAATTTTAGATGATAATTTCTCAACAATTGTGACCGTGGCCAAATGGGGACGTTCAGTTTATGTGAATATTCAGAAGTTCGTTCAATTTCAGCTGACCGTAAATGTGGTTGCCTTGATTGTCAACTTTTCTTCAGCCTGTTTGACAGGTAGCATATCTTGACCTAAGAATTTATTTTTACTATTTTTAGGAGTAACATTTTCCCTGAAAGGTGTATTTTGAGATGTATCTATGCATTTTCAGGGAGTGCTCCGCTTACTGCTGTTCAGCTTCTATGGGTCAATATGATAATGGACACACTGGGAGCTCTTGCACTAGCTACTGAACCTCCTAATGGTGACTTGATGAAGCGTACACCTGTAGGAAGGAAGGGGAACTTCATTAGCAATGTCATGTGGAGGAACATTTTGGGACAATCTTTTTACCAATTTGTAGTCATATGGTATCTTCAAACTGCTGGCAAAGCTCTCTTTCATCTTGATGGCTCAGATGCTGACTTGATTCTGAACACAGTCATTTTCAACTCTTTTGTGTTCTGTCAGGTAATTTACCAATTTTGCCTTTTCAACTTGTGATCTTTCACGACTTCCTAATGCATTATAGCAGTTGTCACCTTTTATTCTTGAGTAGATGCACATCTTGTTGCTGTTAATTGATAAAAATGAGTTCAAGACACAGATTACCTCAAGTTTACATGAAAGCTTTCTCAGTATTGTCATTTTGTTTCCACTAAATGAAAAAGAGTGTCATCTCAACTGCCACCTTTAAATCAACTGAATTAAGAACGTCTGGTAGAACTTCCACTATTTATTAGGACTTCACTAAATCCACTAGTAATACAAGTGTAATCTTTGCATTTTCTTGCAGGTTTTCAATGAGATTAGCTCAAGAGATATGGAAAAGATAAATGTCTTCAATGGTATATTGGACAACTATGTTTTCGTTGCTGTCCTCAGCTGTACAGCTCTTTTCCAAATCATTATTGTTGAATTCCTTGGTACCTTTGCAAGCACTTGTCCTCTTACATGGCACCAGTGGTTTACAAGTGTTGCAATTGGATTCCTGGGAATGCCGATTGCTGCTGCCATCAAGATGATCCCAGTAGGATCAAGTTGGAGGAACTAGTAAGTTACAGCTTGCTTGAACTTCACCCAAAGGCATCGACTCAAATGTTTGCAGCTATCAATCAAAAGTGTCAAAGCTCAGAGACTTGAAGGTTGG
The DNA here is from genome assembly GCA_034509755.1 of Anisodus tanguticus. Taxonomy (NCBI): domain Eukaryota; kingdom Viridiplantae; phylum Streptophyta; class Magnoliopsida; order Solanales; family Solanaceae; genus Anisodus; species Anisodus tanguticus. The sequence continues at coordinate 6,573,987 of CM067553.1, read as the reverse complement.
AAATCTTTACATAAAAGCATAGCAAGAGTTGGTCAATTTATAACATTTGGAAAACCGCTTCTGAAGATACTGAACTGCTTGGTGCTCCTTAAAACACCTTAAGGGAAATTGAATTTTCTGGATCAATGACTTGTGAAGTATAACTTCTGAACATGCCACGGTTGTAATGACGCCTTGATATGGTATGCTTCTGGTTGGTTTTGTTTCATTGAACCATTATATCAATATTTGGGAACAATTTTATTCCATTTCTCATTTTGTTTTTTCTCTATTAACTTTTCTCAACCATTGATCTTTCCGTTGTTGTTTTGAGTTAACTGAAGTTACTACCTTGTCGTTATCACGACGTTTTCATCTAACAATGGTTTATGACCTCTGTCGAGGGATTTTCCAATCTACATCTAACTGAAGTTTGAGTGGTGACTGTAGCAAGCATAATATGGTCCACTACTTTTGCAGTAAAAGCTTAACCTTTCAACTACTGGTATTTTGGTGGTCGAACTGACACCCTATTATGTGACATTTTCATATCAATTCTTCCAGATGCCTTTGCTCCAGAGAAATTACCATACTTGTGACTGGAATAATAACAATTATGTGCATGCTTTAGTTTAGGGTCGAACTTTAAAAATCTGGACAGACACATGTTAATACTTGTGATATTGACTATTAGCGAATATTCTCAGAATATTTGCCGTATATTTTGTAATTATGATAAATGTATATTTAAGGTAACTTAGGATTCTAATTGTATTAGGAATCAACCTTTGTAAGGTAAGTTAGGATTCGTACCATATTAGGAATCAACCTTTGTAAGGTAAGTTAGGATTCGTACCATATTAGGAATCAACCTTGTACAGCTATATATATTGTGAATAATGAAAGAAATTCCGAAGGGAAATTATTCACACTATTGCAGCGTGTAAGAATTTTCCCCGTATTGAGTTCCTTCACAGAAAAACCAAAAGGGTCAAATTCGACAGACAGAATTATTGCTAGTGAATTTTCTAACAGAGATTAAGTTTTTAATGATGTTAGGTGTGTATAGGACGTGGTTTAGGGAGAAAGGTGGGTGTGGATGTTTGGTGTGTGTGTTACCGTAACCTTCAATTGGAATGCGATTACCATTGCCGACAGTAATAAATTGAGGACACTTTAGCCGACGTAGTTGAGATAGGTTACTTGACGACGGGTGAGGTGAGATGTGGCTCCGTGTCCATGTACCAATTGTCGTCGGCCGTTGAAGGTTCACGGTGGTGTATGCCCGGCTCAAATCGGTCGGGGCCGGGCCAGTGCTGCAGGTGTGTGCCGTCGTCGCTTCTATCAGTGGGCTCGCTCTGGTGGCTAGGCGAGGGCCCAACAGCCGATCGACCAAGGTCGCCGGAACCGGCCCCCACGGTCGGGCACGGGCATGCGGCGAGGCCCGGTTCTTTGGTTGGGCCACCGTTGCTTCTTTGGTTGGACCACCGTTGATGCTTTGTCCGGTGGTTGGTCGTTGTCCATCCACCGGTTGCGTTGGCCCTTTCCGCGGCCCTTGCCTTTGTTGTTGCGACCTCTCGCCGCTCTCTTCGTCGCTTCGGTTCTTTCGCTGGCGCAGTGTTGCCATCCGTCAACGGCTAACGCCTTTTGGTTATGTTCCTCTTGTTTAGCACGTCTAGTTTCTTCCAACAATAGTTGTGAACGTGCCTTGTTGAAACTTGGGAGAGGGTCGGCTTGTTGAATCATTGTTGCGAGTGTGTCATATTCATCTTTCGGTAAACCCGCAACAAGTTGAAGCACCATCTTGATTTCGAAACGAAGTCCCGACGTTGGATAGTTGATCGGTTATGAGTTTCGATTGCTTACAATATTCGGACATGTTGTTAAAATTCTCGAGGCGGGTATTGTTGAATTGCTCTTCCAAATACACGGCCGAGTATTTTTATTGTCCTAAAAGATTTCTTCTAGCTGGACCCAAAGTTCACGTGCCGTAGCACCTGTTTTCATGATAGTGCATAACAGATCTTTGGAGATGGTGCCGTAGATCCATTGTTTGACGATGGCGTCAAGACGACGCCGATTGAGTCCGTAACATCGGTGGGACGAGGAAGCATTCGTCAATGTGATCGAGCACGTTGTATGCACATGCATGAATGTAGAATAGTTCCATCCACATGGAATATTGACAGTCTTCTTGGTCAAGAATTATAGGGATAAAATTCTTGATGTTGTTAACGGCGAATGCCGGATGAAAAGAAGATACTGAACGTTGAGGGGGGTTTTCAAGTGTGCCAGTGGATGAAACGGAATTTGTGGGGGAAGACATGGTTGCCGCCTGTCGAGGGAAGGGAATTTTCTGGTTTGGCCGAAATATGGAGGAAAAAACCAGTTTTTTTTTTTTTTTTTTTTTTTGTGAAAGCAGAAAAAAATTCTGATTTCGGCCGGGAATGAGAATTTAGGTTTTAGGCTCTTGATACCATGAAAGATAGAATAATTTCCCTTAGGAATTTCTTTCATTATTCACAATATATATAGTTGTACAAGGTTGATTCCTAATATGGTACGAATCCTAACTTACCTTACAAAGGTTGATTCCTAATACAATTAGAATCCTAACTTACCTTAAATATACATTTATCATAATTACAAAATATACGGCGAATATTCGCTAATATTGACAACTTCTAGTGTAGATTCGGGTGCTAAGGTTTTAAGAGAATTGCACGATGTCATGGTCCAATATAATCTGTTGGCAGTAGTTACTGACTGCATATTTTGAAAGACAAGTCTTTTTTCCCCTTCACATCAGATGTTCGCTTTAGGATCGGATTAATTTGGATTTGCACGGAGAAGTCCTACTTTAGAGATGAAGGGCTCTTTATTAAAGACGACTCTATTATTAGGGCTCGAACCCAAAATTTTATTTTAAAATTGAAAGGGGTCTCTTTACCAGAATCAATAGGAAAAAGTCTAGACTGTAGCAGTGATATTGTTTATGCTGCGATGCAATGATATAAATAAGGAAAAAGGCTTCTGTCGAGAAATTTTGCCCCGAAACGGTCACGAGTATAACATTTATACCCTTTAGGCTCAGGCACTCAACAGACGTGTGTTAACACTTAACACTCCCTCACACAACTTAAATGACTTCCCCAAAAATGTGTAAGGAGTGGAATAGTCTTAAAGAAGAAGGAAAAGACTACACCTTTTTAACCGTATCAGCTAGTATTATTAGACTATTTAGCTGACATGACTTGAAGAAATAAAAAGTCTTGGGGTGTATTATCACTTGCGCAAATGTGTCTCACGGGCTTTCAAGGGTACAATGGACAATAACCTTCTTTCGTGATATTTTCTCAATAGATGCATGGATGTCCAAGTGCGTAGGCGAGAGCGAGACCAAAGCACCATGTAACCCAAGAAAATGGAGAGAAAAAGTACCCCACCGTCAAAAGGAGAAGGCAATGCACCAAAACATTCAAACAAATTCAATCACTTAAAGTCAAGAGTTTTCTTGAGATGTTATGAACAAAGAGAATTCTCAGCACACCTGTCCTAAAATTTTACTAGTACCAACAATCTAATCAGTTCAACATATACTAAAGTCAAAGAATTTCTATTAACACTTCATTTAACAGCTGGGGCACCCATTTACCCCACTGATGTATTTCAACTTCTAGTTATATTTCCTCTAATCTCCCCAAAAAATTAACTTGCTCATATCCAATAATTAGCAGAAAGAAGCTAATTAATCAGAATCTGAAAACTGAGAAAATTCTTGCCAAGAACTCATTAACACTAATGTTTCTTCTGCTGGGGTTGTTTGTCATCATCCTCAAATCTAGCAATTTATAGTAGCAGTACCACACATTATCCTGAATTAACACATAAAAATTCCATTAGATAATTAAAGAAAAGCATGAAAAAACTGAATTTAAAAATGGGAAAAAGGTCATGAAAGGCTTACAATTTGAAGAAATCCATTAAAACCCAAGACATGTATCTCAATCTCCAGTTCTTCTCTGGTCAAATCTTGGTTTACTGCTAATAATGTTGCAGCAGCTGATATTACAGATGGCCTGTGACTCATTAACCTCACATTTACAAGGCAAAAGTTTAATTAATAGTAACTCTTATTAATTGATGATCAGGAAACAGAGGAAATTAAAGAACCTCACAATTAATTACCTCCAAGCATACTCCTGATGATTTCAACAGTTTCATTCTAGTATTGTGTTTTCTTGAATTTTCTTTGCAGAATCTTGATACAAAATATTTTGTGAAAGCAAAAGGAGTTACACAACTCATATTCCAACTAAGTACATCAAGAACCAAAATCTCCATTCTCTGTATAAAACTCGTATTAAATTTGTAATTTTTTCACTGGATATTCTGATAATGCTGGCACATTTTCTCTACTTTCATCCATTTTTGCTGCTAATGATAAACAAGCCATTGATAATAACCTCACTGCCCAGTATAATCCATTCTACAAGAAGATTAATTGTAGCAATTAAAAAAATTAATCCAATCAAATAAAAATATAAGTACCATTTTCAGAGGAATCAATCTTTTCTTACAGTTATTGTTCGTGTGGTAAGAAATCTGTTCAGATATATCACTGATGTGTAAACTGTTTGTATACTAAATCGAAATTCTTGCCCTGTCTGCATCAAATTTTTTTTTAAATAGTATTTTTTCACATGCTTTATAAATTTATGAAAATATAGAAATTGGGTTGTTGATTACTAAGTCTGAGAATGTAGTAGATTGCATGAGAGCGAGCTTCTTGAATCCAATTGTCATTGATAATTTCTGAAGCTTCTTGGTTATTTAGTCCAGCACTGGCGATTTCTTTGCCAATTAATAACTGCATAATTTATCTCATCATTATCATAATCGTCGTCATCATCACTACCATCAGTATCATCATTATTACTATCATCATCATCACTACCATCACTACTATCATCGTCGTCGTCATTGTCGCCCATCTCAAGTAAAATAAATAACAATAGCATTCAGTTGTCTTCACAACGGGAAACAACCCAAATTTTAGCAACTGAGGCCGCGAGCTCTAATATTTTTTTTGTTGGGACCGGGCCTAAGCCCTGATTAACTGAAAGTGAAAGGTATTCGCCTCCCTTTCCTTGTATATCTTCGTAACCCATCATCTGGTCTTCGGTGGCCTTAGCTTCAACTAGTTCAGTTTGCCGCCATTTTCTTGCTCAGCTACATAGTATGTGTATTGTTGCACTTCTTCTTCTTCGCTCAAATTTATTTTCCTCAAAGAGGAGAGACGAAAAGGAAAATGAAACTTGAGAATTATAACCGGAATTTCCCATCATAAGTTTTTTTTCCTTCTCTCTTATCCCTTATTCCTAAACTAGTTCTTGTGATATTAATACGTGTGTTTTTACGATCAAGAACTACCGTTTATATAATAACTTAAAATATAACAGAAAAAATGGGAAATGCCGGAAGGTGGTGAAGAGGGGAGGTGGGAGTGAAACTTGATGAGTTGGTTTTGAGTCAAACTTGTTGACTATGCTTTGACTACAAAATTGGGTGGGGGGGTGGGTGTGGGTTTTTTTGTCAATTTGTGTAAGAAAAATAGGGTGTGAGAGGACATGTCTACTTTTTGTAGTAAAGGTCAAAGTGAAGTACACAAGGATGAAAAAATTACTCGTAATCATTAGATTTTACTCCGTAATACATCATACTACTACTACTACTACTATTAAATATATATTTAATCCGTCCCAATTTATATGATATAATTTAATTTGACACGAAATTTAAAAAATAAAAGAATATTTTTAAATCTTATGGTCTAAAACAGGCCAAATATATTGTATGGTTATAGATCATCTCGTTAAGAGTAAAAAATAAAATTTAAAATTAAATTATTGTCGAAATGTGTCATTTTTTTTTTACTGACTAAAAAAAAGCAGTGTAACAATAACGTCTCTTTAATGAGACATTTAATGTCGCCCACATATTATGGTAATAAATTATTTACCTTGTCTTCCAAGTAAATAATAATTATAACAGATAATATTCTTTTGGTTATGCATATCCGGGAGTTTCCTTAATGGGTGGAAACATTTTATTAGTAATCCCTAGGGTAATCATGTTTTATGGAAAAATTTCTAGGGTTAAAGTATTTGATTAAGAGTCCCTAGCCTATCTATAAATACATGTGTGATTCCATTTCGTTTTCTGTTGCATTAGTTCTGTGTATGCGTTTAAAATTTAAAATGTGTTTGTGGCTTTAGTTGTGTTGTTTGGTATCATAGTTATGTTCGTAGATCGTTACAATTAGTGGAAACCTTTAACCTTTTTAACCTATTGGTGGGATTAAGATTGAGAAACCAGTCGGTAGGGGTTTTCCAGTTAATTGATTATATTTCTTTTAGTCGGCAGAATGTTTGTCTATATTTTATAGAGGTGAATCGGTGAAGTTCTAAGTGGGTGTATCTAAACACACAGTCTCGCTCTTTTGTACAGTAGCGTTTTGTAGACTAATAATGAGATTTCTCTTTTTTTTTTTTTTTTTTTTTTTTTAGTCCTCCGGGGCATAGTCCAGTGGCAAAGCCTGAGTGCTATAAGGCGCTCTGGCATGGGACAGCGTGGGTTCGATTCCCCGCAAGCACGAAGAAACTCTGCATGTTGGGGAATTTGACCTTGTCTCATTGATCAGTTGTACGCTCCCACAAAAACTGGCCACCGGAGCACATCCCGCGATTTACCTGGTAATAGTGTTGAAGGACCGGTCCTATTACCTCCAGGACGTCTGGGTAATACCAGTGAAGTAGTCAGGCGCAAGCCTGGAAACCTGGATTATCAAAAATAATAATAATAATAATAATGAGATTTCTTTTGTGTATATCACTTGAAAAATTATTATACAGTTGTTTCTTGGGATATAATGTTTACTCAATATGGTAGAACATTTAAGACTGTCCCCTTTTGTGTAAGCTTTTGTTAAATTTTTCACTTTTGGTGAATATTGGCCCTCAATTGAAGACTGTCTTTTCTATTCAATAAAAAATTATCATTGACTCATTTTCTCTATGTTCCGTTGTGTTCTATGGCTGAAGTGGCCACTGGCCAGTACGGTTTTCAATATTGAAACAATATTCGGTAACACTTTGCTCACAAATAGTAATTTTGATCAAGCTTTTCATTTTAAACATGACTGTAATAGTTCTCCGTCTTTAACATTATAAATTAATGTGTTTCTGCATATTGTACATGTATTGTTTCTGGGTTTTGTATACACAATTTTTTTCCCATAAATAATATATGTGTTGTCAAAATCTGTGAAAAGGTTCTTATAATATTTAGTTTAATTATAAGAATTATTTTTCTAATGGGTCTATAAAAGCATTCTGATTATAGTTCGTGCACTCAATTGGGTAATTAAATCAACATTTTGTTTAAGTTGATAATAAGATCAAATTACAGTGAGATGTCAATTTGAGTTTTATTTGTATCTTGTGCTTAGGACTAGCCACAACATGGTCATGAGTTCATTAATTGATCATTTATTCTTATGTGTGTTGTAAGATATCTTGAACAGACCATATTTCGCAAGAAGAGAGTTGAGGATAAAATGCACAAGAAATGCTACAGACATATCAACCTCAAGGGACTTGAGTTTAGCAACAATGTCTATCATCTCCATAATGTGCTTGCGCACTGTACGACTTCTATCAAAGGTCATATTTGAGAGCATCTTCATAAGGGTGCTGACCAACGCCTTGTCAGAGCTTACAAATTGTCCTTCAACTGCCTTCATGTAAGCTTTGTCCTTATCGCTAACAGGGATGGAACTCTAATGCTTTGATTTATATGAGTCTTTATGAGCATCAAGCTCAAGCGATTGGATCACTCCCACCGCTCATAATAAGCCTTATCCTCTGGCGTACTTGATTTCGTGGGTTTTCGTGGTTCCTCCACATGCTGGTCTAGATCCAAGCCCGAACACCCTAAAGTGAGAAGGATTTTCTCCTTCCATTCAATAAAGTTGTCACCAGACAACATCGAAATTCGAGCATTCTCGTTAAAGATAGCAGTAAGAAAAGATGTGTAAACTGCAAAACAAGAATGCACATATAAGCTATGAAGTACAAACCATCAAAAGTGAATCGCGTAAATACCGATTCTAAGTAAATTCTAGACCTTCATGTGGGCCGAGATTGCAACACATGCACATAATTTACTTAACTTTGTTAGACTAGTAAACCAAAATAAAACTAGAAAATAATCCGTACATGTGGGCATATGATTATTTTCAAACTAAAAGGTTTACTATCTCGTTCCAATTAATCTCATCAAAATAGTTACCTCCCTGTGGGGTCGGATTACCATTTTAATGAGATAATTGGACTAAACTGATGTAGTTATAATTTTTAATCATTAAACTTTATGCGATTAAACAACTTAATTTCTTTTATATCAAATACTGAAAGTTTTAATTTGGTGACTCATGATAAGAGAAATGTGAAGTAGGGAAAAAGTGTTCCCATGAAAAAGAAAGGCATTATTGATAAAGATGCTTGCCGTTTCTATAGAAAGAAGGGACATTAGAAGAAAGATTGACTGAAATACAAGAAATGGCTTGAGAAGAAATGTAATTTTACCTTTGTATGTTATGAATCTAATTTTACTGAAGTTTCTGATAATGCATGGTGGATCGATTCTGGTTTCATAACTCACATTGCCAAAACCATGCAGGATTTTCTAATTCTAAGGAAGCGGATGGGAAGTGAACAAAATGTTTATTCTGACAATGGGATGCCATCACATATGGAAGGCGTGGGGACTTATAGGCTCATTTTTTTGAAGGATGGTTTTCAATTAGATTTAGAAAAAACTTTTTATGTTCCATCGTATCCTAAAATTTAATTTCTATTTTGAGACTATCAGTTGCTGGTTATGATTTTAATTTTCATTATTCTCAGTAAAACTTTTGAAAGATAATAAAGTTATTGGTTTTGAAAATTTGAATGGAAGATTATTTAAATTTGAACTAGACCCACGATTGAATGTAATGTTTTAACTCTGCATGATAAAGAAATTGGCACTAAGCGACGTGTTATCAATGAGAACCCATCAAGTCTTTGGCACTAGAGATTGGGACATATCTCTATTGAAAGAGTCAAAAGGTTGGTTAATGAAGAGTTCTAAAAGCTTTTGATTTTTCTGACTTTGGGACTTGTGTACTACATAAAGGGTAAATAGACCAATAAATCCACTAAAGGTGCCAAAAGTAGTTCTCAATTACTTTTCCAAAAAAAAGGTGGAACTCCCACCCAGGAGCCCCCACACCCCGGTCCGACAAGTCTGTGAAGGAGGTAAATCATGCTGACTCAATTGATTTCAAAGGTTAGACCAGTACCACGCTGCGCACAAGGGGCCCTCCTTTATTTCAAGAAGTAACCCCCACACTGCCGCTGACGGGATTCGATCCTTGGCCATTTTCCAAATATCCCCCTTGATAACCAATTGAGCTGCCCAAGCGGACGAGTTCTCAATTACTTGAGATCATACATACAAATATTTGTGAACCTTCTACCCCTTGCTTGAAAGGTGAGAGATATTTTATCTTTTTTATTGATGATTATTTGAGATACATGTATCTCTATTTTCTGTTTAACAAATTAGAAGCACTTGATGCTTTTAAAATTTATAAAACAGAAGTAGAAAAACAGACAGGAGCTCAGATCAAAATTGTAAGATCAATAGGGGTGAAGAATATTATGGTAGGTACACATATATGGAACAAGTTAAGGGTTTGTTTGTTGAGTTCCTTGAAAGTGAAGGTATAATTGCTCAATATACCATGTCAGGAACACCACAATAAAACAGTGTGGCAGAAAGAAGAAATTGGACATTAATGAACATGGTAAAAAACATGTAGTAGATCAACTTCATCTTTATCTTTATGGAGTGAAGCCTTAAAAATTGTTGTGTATATTTTAAATAAGGTTCCATCCAAGGCTGTCTCAAAAATGCCTTTTGAATTACGAAAAGGATAGAATAGCTATTTACACATTTGGGGATGTCCAATTGAGGTGAGGGTTTATAACCCACATTTGAAAAAGTTGGATGAAAGAACAATTAGCAGTTTCTTCATAGGTTAGGCAGTTAACTCTAAGGGATTCAGATTCTATTGTCCTTCTCATTCTCCTAAATCAGTTGAGGCTAGAAATGGTAAATTTCTTGAGGAGCATAAAGTAAGTGTGAGTGGTTCGACTCAAATGGTGAAATTGAAAGAAACAAGAGAACCACATGTGGTAACCTTTATAAATTGGAAACTTGAATGTTGTTCAGACAAATTCTCATGAATTGTTCGAAGAGAAAGAAGTTCAAAAGCCGCCACCACATGAGGAACCACATGAAGATCAATCCGTTTTACCTGAACCCATTGAAGGAGTGTCCGAACCAATGGAGTAAGAAAATTCGCAAGAGTTAGCAAACCAACAATTTCTAGTAACTATGTTGTATACCTTCAAGAGTCTGATCATGATATTGAACTAAAAGATGATCCATGCTCCTTTTCATAAGTCATGAGTGGAGAGAACTCCACACTTTGATATGATGACATGAAAGAAAAGCTGGAATCTATGGCCAAGAATAAAGTCTGAAATTCGTTGAATTACCAGAAGGAGTCTCTACTATAGGATTTAAATGGGTTTATAAAACCAAAAGATATTCATCTGATAATATTGAATGATATAAAGTCAAGCTTGTAGCCAAAGGTTTTACTTAAAATGAAGGCATGGACTATCAAGGAACATTCTCTCTAGTTTCAAAGAAAGATTCATTAAGAATAATTATGGCATTAGTAACTCATTTTGATTTAGAACTATATCAAATGGATGTGAAAACGAGTTTTTTGAATTGGGATCTTGAAGAGGAGGTATACATGCGTCAGCCTGAAGGATTTTGTGATAAGGATAAAAGTCACCTTGTTTGGAAGTTGAATAAATTCATTTATGGACTAAAACAGGATTTCCACTAATGGTATATTAAATTTCATAATGTTGTTTTTTCATTTGGATTTACAGAGAACATTATTGATCAGTGTATATACCTTAAGATAAGTGGGAGCAAATATATTTTTCTAATCCTATATGTGGATAATATTTTACTTGTTAGTAGTGATTTGGGATTATTGCATGAGACGAAACAGTTTCTTATTCAGAACTTTGATATGAAGGATATAGGTGAAACTTCCTATGTCATTGGCATAGAGATTGACAGAGATAGATCTCAAAGATTACTTGGACTATCTCAAAGGGCCTACATTAAAAAAATTCTGGAAAGATTCAGAATGAAAAACTGTTCACCTATAGCAACACCCATTAAAGGTGATCAATTCTGATTGAATCAATGTCCACATAATGCATTGGAACAAGAGCAAATGAAAGGCATGCCCTATGCTTCACTTGTTGGGAGCCTTATGTATGCACATGTTTACACTAGACCTGGTATAGCTTTTACAGTAGGAATGCTTGACATATATCAAAGTAACCCTAGTCTTGATCATTGGAAAGCTGGTAAAAGGGTTTTGAGATATTTGCAAAGAACCAAGGACCTTAAGCTCACATACAGATATTCTGACTCATTAGAGGTCATTGATATTCAGACTCTGATTTGGGTGGATGCAAGGACTCTGGTAAATCTACTTCTGAATACATTTTTCTTCTTGCTAGAGGTGTTGTATCTTAGAGGAGTGTTAAGCAAATCATTGTTGCAACATCCACAATGAAAGTTAAATTTATAGCATGCTATGAAGCTAAATCACATGCGTTATAGTTGAAGAATTTCATTTCTGGCCTTAGAGTTGTCGATTCTATTGCAAGACCATTGAGAATTTTTTGTGATAATTCAGCTGCCTTATTCTTTTCAAAGAATAATAAAAGTGGCAGCCGAAGCAAGCACATCGACATAAAGTACTTGATGGTTAGAGACTATGTCAAGAAGCAAGATGTGAGTTTTGGACATGTTAGTACTACTTTGATGATTGCCGATTACCAGCTAACGTTTTCAAGGATCATGTAATCCGTATGAGTCTTAGTAACTCATTTTAAGTCTTTCTTTATTCTCTAACACTTTGTCTAGACACCATCATTTCTTTATTATACATGATATTGCACATTTTGATTTTCATGTATTATATTGTGATCATTGGATCAATAAAGTTGGACTCTGAATGACTTATATTAAGTTTATTCATAAAGTTGTTTGGACACTTTGTTAGAATATATTATACATCATAATGCATGGAAGGAAGTGTTTGTCTAAGAGCATGACTGTCATGATTCGTGTAGTAATGTGTTCTAGTTGAAGTGATTGTTGCATAACATTTTGGTCGAGTGAATAAAGTTCATGGCCATAATTTTCACTCAAACAATTATATGATTATGATATGCGGGCCAAGTGGGAGAATGTAAGAATAACGTCTCTTTAATGAGACATTTAATGTGGCCCACATATTATGATAATAAATTATTTACCTTGTCTTCCAAGTAAATAATAATTATAGCAGATAATATTCTTTTGGTTATGCATATCCGGAAGTTTCCTTGATGGGAGGAAACGTTTTATTAGTAATCCCTAAGGTAATCATATTTTATAGAAAAGCCCCTAGAGTTAAAGTGTTTGCCTAGGAGTCCCTAGCCTATCTATAAATACGCATATGACTACATTAGTCCAGCATACTCTTTGTGATAGACATAGACTAGAAGACTCTAGGGGTTTCACTATTATTTTCAAGGGCACAAGTCGTGCTAGATCAAATGGGATTCTCTACGACACTTGAACAACTATGACTGAGGGTATGTTCCTATTTCGTTTTCCGTTGTGTTGGCTCTATGTATGCGTTGGAATTTAATAAGTGTGTCATATAAATTGAGACATAAGGAATAAATAGTAATAGTTGGAAAATTATTACCGTAATAGTTAAGTTATAAAAATATGCATAAAAAGATACATGATATATTAACAGCGAAAAATTGAAAATTTCAACATTATGAGTTCCTACGACAACCTTGAATTAATACTACAATCATATTAATGAATTTTGTAATACATACACTGTACACGTTTTGAGCAGAACTTCTAGTTTTATTTCCTCTAAATCTCTTCATTTAACTGCTGTGGCCGGGCACCATTCAACCCACTGATGAGATTTGACCTTCTAGTTTTATTTCCTCTAAATCTCTCCAAAAAAATCCATTTGCTCATATCCAATATTTTTAACAGAAAAAAGCTAATTACAATCTGAAACACAGAAAATTCTTGCCATAACTCTTTAGTACTAATGTTTCTTCTGCTGGGGTTGCTTGTCATCATCCTCAAATGTGCTCGTTCAGTTCTAGCAATTTATAATAGCAGTACCACACATTATCCTGAATTAACACAAAAATTACATTAGATTATAAAGTAGATTACAAATATAACATAAAAAACTGAATTTAAAAAAGGGATCATGAAAGACTTACAATATCAAGAAATCCATTTAAATGCAAGAGATATATCTCAATCTCCAATTCTTCTCTGGTCAAATTTTCGTTTACTGCTAATAATGTTGCAGCTGCTGCTACTACAGATGGTCTGTGATTCATTAACCTCACATCTACTTAAATAAGTTCAACAATAAACAAGCCATAAGTTCAATTAATTATTCCTAATTAACAAATGATTAGAAAACAGAGGAAATTAATTAATTACCTTTAAAAACACTCATGATGATTTCAACAATTCTCATTCTAGTATTGTGTTTTCTTGAATTTTCTCTGCAGCATCTTGATACAAAATATTTTTTGAAAGTAAAAGGAGTGACACAACTCATATCCCAATTGAGTACATCAAGAAGTAAAAGTTCCATTCTAATTATTTCATTTGGATTAATATCGTAATTTCTAACGGGATATTGTGATAATGCTGGCAAATTTCCTCTGTTTTCATCCATTTTTGCAGCCAATGATAAACAACCCACTGATAATAATCTCACTGCCCAATATTCTCCAATCTACAAGAAAATTAATTATAGCAATTAAAAGAAATAATCCAACCAAATAAAAATATAAGTACCATTTCCCTAGGAATCTATACTTACCTCAATTGTTCTTGTGGCAAGAAATCTGTCAAGATATATCACTGATGTGTAAATTGTTTGCATTCCAAATCGAAGTTCTTGCCCTGTCTGCATCAAAAAATTTAAAAAAATAATATTTTTTCATATGCTCTGTAAATTTATGAAAATGAAGAAATTGGGTTGTTGATTACTAACTCTGAGAATGTAGTGGATTCCATGAGTACGAGCCTCTTGAATCCAATCGTCATTAATTATTTCTGAAGCTTCTTGATCATTTAGTCCAGTGCTAGCGATTTCGTTGCCAATTAATAAATGTACGTAATTCATCTCAACATCATCATCAGCACTATTATTATCATCATCATCATGATTATCATTTTCTTGTTCATCTACTTCTTCTTCACAGCCTAATTTCTAAACTAGTTCTTGTCATATTAATTACGTGTGTTTTTACTACCAAGAACTACCGTTTATATAACTGGAAAAAAATAACAGAAAAAATGGGCAAATCTTGAAATGAGGAGTGAATATAGAGAATTGGTTTTGAGTCAAACTTGTTGACTAAACTTGACTAGAGAATTGGAGGAGGGCTAAAGTGAAGTACACAAGGAGAAAGAGAAGAAATGATCCCGAAAAAGGATTATATGAATTATCTTGTATTTAATCATGTCAATTTATTATACTCGTTATTAAGTATTCTCTTTGATCCATAGTAAGTAGTAGGAGTAATAATGTTTTGGCATAGTATTTGTTAGTAATCTGTATTCCAAAAAACCAGTAAACAATAATAGTTGAATAATGAACAGAATCAGTGTTGGAAAAATAAAAATATTTTTCAGAATATAATCGAGCCCACTTAGTTCAAAGTGTGTCCTTAAGGAAATTATTCCCCTCACAGTACTCGAGGTTGATGGAATATCCCCTCCCAGGATAGAACGATTATCTTACCAGAATAGTAGTACTCCAAATTCCGGTAGCGGCGAACCACTCAACAGTAGTATATCACACAGAATTTGTTTATGCAAAAGAAGAAGAAGTTTGTGTTGTTCAGAAATTTCGTAAGTAATATTCTGAGGAATCAAACGAATTTATAGCCATGGAAGTACTGTTTCTGAAGGTTTGCAACCTTTCTGAAAAAGCACTGAAAATGGTGGGAAATTTAAATAAGGAAAAGAAATCGGGTCGCGGTCGACACGCGGATCCGGCCGGTCGCGGGTCGACACGCGGATCCCGCCGGTCGCGGTCGTGGTCACTAACAGTAGGATTGGATAAGTTAATTAATTTAATTAAATAATGATTAATTAAATAATTAAAAATTAAAGAAAATTTGGTCCAAAAAGATTATCAATCAATCAGATCATTTGACCAAATCCAAATCCAAATCCGAAGACGAGCCGAGCCGAGCGAGCGACGACGACGGCGCGAGGGGTCCTTGCCCCCTCAACCCTTTTACTGACAAGAAGGAGTAATTCTACTTATAAGTAGAAGAACTTTTCTTTCCACTACCGATGTGGGACAAATGCTTATTTTATAAAGCAAGAGGGAACTCCCACTTTTCTTTCCACTACCGATGTGGGACAACTCCCACTTTTCTTTCCAATCATTTCCCATTCACCAATATCAATACCCAACAATCCCCCCCACATGAATGGGTAATGGCTATAATATAAAAGTGCGGACAAGTGTGATATACAAGCGAGAATTGACTGCATCTGGATAAGTAGGTTTCCCTTTGAACTTTCCGTAGTGAACTTATATCGGATATACTCGATCAATCGGTAGATTTGATATCTTTGAACCGTCGAACTTTGTTGTATACCTAGACAACATAAGTCACACAATCAACCCTCAACCATTTATGGTTCTCACGGTTGTGTTCGTTTTTACCATGAACACTTCCCGGTTTCATGAGTGCGTAGAGAATGGGCCTTCACCGTCATTCCCCTTTAAAGCGGCTTACACTTAACACTCACATAGGTGATTTCTAAACATGTGGTCCTATAGCCACATTATCTGGTCATACACTGCCAGAATTAGATAATCATTAAAGAGCCTTAATGCTTTATTAACTCATTAACAAGCTATGAGGTTTTATCCTTATTTCTGAACATTGTCTTCATCCGAGAATGGGTTGAGTTATTTGACAATGTTGAACCGTCAGTCACAACTTTGTTTGATCTCCTTGAACCTAGCTCTTGGGATCTCCATCGCTAGGTAGAGTTACCGCCATGATGACTTGTCCTCGGCCTTAACCCCATTCCCATTGATGATCTACTAACTCCCTCTCTAGATAAGCCTTTTGTAAGCGGATCCGCCACGTTATCTCTTGACTTTACATAGTCAATCGTGATAATGCCACTAGAGAGGAGTTGTCTAACGGTATTATGTCTTCGTCGTATGTGACGAGATTTTCCGTTGTACATTACGCTTCCGCCCTACCTATTCTTCGCTTGATCGTCACAATGTATACATATAGGAGCCAAAGGTTTGGGCCGAATGGAATATCTTCTAAGAAATTCCGTGAGCCATTCGGCCTTCTTCACCGGCCTTGTCTAAAGCTATAAATTCGATTCCATTGTAGAGCGGGCGATGCATGTCCGTTTTGATGATTTCCAAGACACCGATCCACCCCCAATTGTGAAAACATAACCACTCGTGGATTTAACTTCGATGATCCGGTGATCCAATTTGCATCACTATATCCTTCGATCACGGCGGGATATTTGTTATAATGCAAAGCATAGTCTTGGGTGTGTTTTAAATACCCCAAGACTCGTTTCATTGCCATCCAATGAGTTTGATTGGGATTACTTGTGAATCGACTCACTTGCGATAGCACATGCTATATCTGGTCGTGTACAATTCATAATATATATCAAACTTCCCAAAACTCGTGCATAGTCCAATTGTGAGTCACTTTCACCTTTATTCTTTTGAAGTGCAAAACTTACATCAATTGGAGTCTTTGCAACATTGAAATTTAAATACTTAAACTTGTCAAGTACTCTTTCAATATAATGAGATCGCGATAATGCTAGACCTTGTGGAGTTTTATGAATTCGATACCTAAGATCAAATCAGCAACTCCTAAGTCCTTCATATCAAATTTGCTAGCCAGCATACGCTTCGTAGCATTTATATCGGTAATATCTCTACTCATTATCAATATGTCATCAACATATAAACAAACAATGACTTCATGATTTGGAGTATTTTTAATGTAAACACATTTGTCACACTCATTAATCTTAAATCCATTTGCCAATATTGTTTGGTCAAATTTCGCATGCCATTGTTTGGGTGCTTGTTTAAGTCCATAAAGTGACTTAACAAGTTTGCACACTTTCCTTTCTTTACCAGGAACCACAAAACCCTCAGGTTGTTCCATGTAAATTTCTTCCTCCAATTCTCCATTTAAGAAAATTTGTCTTGACATCCATTTGATGGATTTCAAGACCATATACGGCCGACAGTGCCACTAACACCCGAATAGATGTTATTCTTGTTACCGGCGAGTATGTGTCAAAGTAATCAAGACCTTCTTTTTGTCTATAACCTTTGACCACAAGTCTTGCCTTATATTTGTCAATAGTGCCATCAGCTTTCATTTTCCTTTTAAAAATTCATTTTGATCCTAAAGGTTTATTTCCAGGAGGAAGATCAACCAATTCCCATGTATGATTGTTCAAAATTGATTCAATCTCACTATTGACTGCCTCTTTCCAAAATGCTGAATCAGAAGAAGACATTGCTGCTTTAAATGTTTGAGGCTCATTTTCAAGCAAGAATGTCACAAAATCTGGTCCAAAGGAAGTAGATGTCCTTTGACGTTTGCTACGCCTTACATCCTCTTTACTTGGTGTATTTTCCTTTGGTTCTTCCCGCGGTCGTTTAGGTCTTTCACTTGACGACTCACATTCAGTTTTATACGGATAAATGTTTTCAAAGAATTCAGCATTATCTGATTCAATTACCGTGTTAACATGAATTTCGGGATTGTCCGATTTGTGAACCAAAAACCGACAAGCTTTGTTGTTTGTAGCATAGCCAATAAAAACACAATCCACAGTTTTTGGTCCGATTTTTACCCTTTTGGGCAAAGGAACTTGGACCTTTGCTAAACACCCCCACACTTTGAAATATTTCAAGTTGGGTTTTCTTCCTTTCCATAGTTCATATGGAATAGATTGTGTTTTGTTGTGGGGCACCCTGTTGAGTATTCGGTTAGCTGTAAGGATAGCCTCCCCCCACAAGCTTTGCGGTAAACCGGAACTTATTAATAAGGCATTCATCATTTCCTTTAATGTTCGGTTTTTCCTTTCCGCAATTCCATTTGATTGTGGTGTGTAAGGGGCAGTAGTTTGATGAATAATTCCATATTCTAAACATATCTCTGCAAAAGGAGATTCGTACTCTCCACCCCTATCACTTCTAATCATTTTTATCTTTTTATTCAATTGATTTTCCACTTCGTTTTTGTATTGCTTAAATGCATCAATTGCTTCATCCTTACTATTAAGCAAATACACATAACAATATCGAGTGCAATCGTCAATAAAAGTTATAAAATACTTTTTCCCACCGCGAGATGGTATTGACTTCATATCACATATATCTGTGTGAATTAAGTCTAAAGGATTTGAATTCCTATCAATAGACTTATATGGATGTTTAACAAACTTAGATTCAACACAGATTTCACATTTAGATTTATTACACTCGAATTTAGGCAATACTTCTAAATTAATCAATTTTCGCAAGGTTTTGTAGTTGACATGTCCTAAACGAACATGCCATAAATCATTTGACTCCAATAAGTAAGACGATCTTTGAATTTTTATTAATACTCGTCAACAACCATTACATTGAGTTTGAAAAGGCCCTCGGTGAGGTAGCCCTTTCCTATGAACAAATCATTCTTACTTAATACAATTTTCTCACTAACCAACACACACTTAAACCCGTTTTTGACGAGTAGTCCTATTTGAAACTAAATTCTTCCAAATTGTTGGAACGTGCATAACATTGTTGAGAGTCGGGACCTTGCCGGAAGTCATCTTCGAAGTATCTTCCCATATCCTTCAACCTTGGTCTGTTGCAGTATTTCCCATAAACAGTACCTCTTCGGGTCCCGGCGGGAGCATAGGTTGCAAATGCTTCTTTTGTAGCGCAAACATGTCGAGTGGCACCGAATCAAGCCACCACTCCTTTGGGTTTCCAACCAAATTGCACTCCGATAGCATTGCACACGGATCATTCATATCATCATTCTTTTCCACCATATTGGCTTGTCCTTTTCCCTTGTTTTTTTTCGGGAGACGATAATCGGGGCTTTGTGGCCGCCTTTCCCACAATTAAAGCGAGTTGCCCTTGAACTTTTTCTTATTGGAATCCTTCTCCTTTCCAGAAGGCCTCTTCCTTTTCTTGTTCTTTTTCGAGCAAAGATCTTCAACGATGTTTGCCCCTTCAATTGGTGAAGTCTTACGGTACCTCTTCTTCGGCGGTTTTGTTATCTTCCTCGATCTTGAGACGAATCACAAGATCTACCAACTTCATTTCCTTTCTTTTGTGCTTAAGATAATTCTTGAAATCTTTCCATGAGGGCGGCAACTTCTCAATCATTGCGTACCACTTGGAATGCTTCATTTACTACCATACCTTCAAAGAATAAGGTCATGGAAGATAAGTTGAAGCTCTTGAACTTGGGTTCCAACGGTTTTTCCATCCACAATTTTGTAGTCTAGGAATTTGGCAACCATAAACTTCTTCAAGCAAGCATCTTCGATTTTGTACTTCTTTTCAAGTGCACTCCATAGTTCTTTGGAGGTCTCTATCGCATGTAGACGTTGTACAAGTCATCTTCTAAGGCACTCAAAATGTAGCCTTTGCACAAAAAATCAGCTTGTTTCCAAGCCTCGGTAACCATGAACTTTTGGTTGTCGTGCATGTCGGCGGCGAGCACGGGAGGGTCCTCATCTGGTGAACTTTTGCATACCAAGGGTGGTATGCCAAAAGAACATTCTTTTTCGCCATCCTTTAAAGTTGGCACCGGTGAACTTCGCAGTTTCTCGGTGGTGTGGCACGGGTACGGGTTGTAGGAGTAACCGCCGGTGCAAGAATTGCGAAGTAGTTCCAGTCTCAATTGCCATTATTCGTTTGTCACATGTCAAATCGACAAACGGTTTTAGTTAATAAAACCAGAATAGCAATTCAATCACAGACTTAAACGATGAAGATTTTATTTCTTCAAATTGCAGTATAATTATGAAACTTTAGTATTCCAACGAAGTTTTTATATCTTCGAGTCAGAATACTAATATTCATATGGAGTAGAAAATCGCACAAGTTTTAATCTCCAAACCAGAATGCAGCAACGATGAAGTTTTTATGTTCTTCAAATCGTTGTACAAGTATGAACTTTAATATTCCAACGAAGTTTTTATGTCTTCAAGTCAGAATATGAAATTTCACACGGAGTAGAAAACCACACAGGTTTTAGTCTCCAAAACAAAATACAGATTAATCTAAAAATATAATTTCCTTAAGATTGTTAGTAATCTGTATTTCAAAAAACCAGTAAACAATAATAGTTGAATAATGAACAGAATCAGTGTTGGAAAAATAAAAATATTTTTCAGAATATAATGGAGCCCACTTAGTTCAAAGTGTGTCCTTAAGGAAAATTATTCCCCTCACAGTACTCGAGGTTGATGGAATATCCCCTCCCAGGATAGAACGATTATCTTACCAGAATAGTAGTACTCCAAATTCCGGTAGCGGCGAACCACTCAACAGTAGTATATCACATAGAATTTGTTTATGCAGAAGAAGAAGAAGTTTGTGTTGTTCAGAAATTTCGTAAGTAATATTCTGAGGAATCAAACGAATCTATAGCCATGGAAGTACTATTTCTGAAGGTTTGCAACCTTTCTGAACAGGTAGGATTCTAAATCAATCAGATCATTTGACCGAAGCCGAAGCCGAAGCCGAAGCCGTAGCCGTAGCCGTAGCCGTAGCCGAAGCCGAGCCGAGCGAGCGACGACGACGACGCGAGGGGTCCTTGCCCCCTCAACCCTTTTACTGACAAGAAGGAGTAATTCTACTTATAAGTAGAAGAACTTTTCTTTCCACTACCGATGTGGGACAAATGCTTATTTTATAAAGCAAGAGGGAACTCCCACTTTTCTTTCCACTACCGATGTGGGACAACTCCCACTTTTCTTTTTAATCATTTCCCATTCACCAATATCAATACCCAACATTATTTGACTAAAGTACTCTAATCTATCCCTTTCCAACTTTATAGTCAAGCACGTGGCTGGAGCGCCTCTCTTTCCTTATAGTCAAGAGAGTGGCTTTTCGCGCTTCTCTTTCCTTATAGTCATTGTTGAGGGAGTAAACAACAACTAAGTTAGTTAGTTAGTTGGTAGGTTAGTTAGAAGTTAGTTATCTAGTTAATGACTTTGTTAGAGAAGTAGTTATCCTAATAACCACTTTAACTCTACAATACAAGTCTATAAATATAATACTCAACACACTTTGTAAATCAGATTTTGATAATAAAAATTCACTACACATTACACTTAACATTCTTCTTCTTCTACATTTCGTGTACAACTTTCTACAGCTTCTGCTTCTGTCTCTTTCTCTGTGTTTGCTACTGATGTTAGCCATTAATGGAGAAGTTTAACACTACTAATAGAAAAATATAAAAGAAATTGAAACACTTATTAGAAATTTATTAAAATTATTTATTAGATAAGGGTATATTTGATGTAAGATCACATAATAATTAATTATTGTTAAATGATACCGTAAAACTTACCTAAAAGACATATGTTCATCCATTAGTTACTTCGGTGTATGCTCTTGGTATGAGTAAAAGACATGTAAAGTAGAGGTTGAAGACTTGAAAATTCTCACTTAAGGTACATTTTCAAACCACTATTTTTTTTTAAATAAAAAACACGAACTCAACGAAAAAAGGTATTTTACTTGAAATTCAAATTCTACACCTAAAACTTCATGACTTCAACCCTAATAACTATATCAGATTTACAAGTGAAATCATGGTCAGACTGCCCTAAGTTATTATAAAATCCATGCATCAAAAGAAAGGCAATGCCACAAAGTTTTCAAAAAAATCCAATCACATTGGGTTACTCTAAGAAGCTTTTTCTAGCCAAAAATTATCTTTTTTTATCTCATAGGAAATTAATGTTAATGTTAATGATGAGTTAAATGATGGATGCATATAATGCATATAACGAAATTAATGTTTATCTCATAGGAAATTAATCTCAAGAAGATGCATATAACGCAATAAGTTCAAACCTAATTAATTTAAATAAGGCGTGGTAAAATTCTAAATTCGAGATCATAAAATTCAAAATCTAAATCGATCTACTTATTACCAATAGTAGCTATTTTCATAAAGGAAGCACCAAGGTATTTTTGTTGGTTACAAAGGTGCAGGAAACGGAAATTACAAATAATTGCTAAGACTTACAAGAACTGAAAATATAATTCAACAACAAAACTGAAATTACAAAGATGTTGAACAAGAAACTGGAACTGTTTTTGTGTATGCTGAGTCGAGTGTGGCACTCTGTCTTTAAGACAATATTTCCCCGTATGTATCTTTTATACGTCTTGGACAATTGTCCCCCAAGATAAAACAACAATGGAACAATTGAGCAAAGGAAACTCAAGTGCTACCGTGAATAATTTTAAGTAACGAAATGATGCTTGGAAGATTGTAGGAAGAAAAATTATGTTTTCTGTTTTTCGTCTAGTGTAAAGTGTGAGTAGCTCAACAATGGTGCAAGGGGTTGTTTATATAGGTGAGGGAGGGGCTGTTGAACTGCCTCCATAAGTGTCATTACTGGCCAAGTAATGGCCATTATGGAGGTAGTAATACCCCAAAATATTTGTGGAAAAGAGCAACGGATTGACCATTATAGGAGAAGTAATTCAGCCAAAATAAATGGCTGAATTGAGTGTTGTGGCGTTTCTGATCTCTCTGCCCAATTCTGACTTTCTGGAAACTTCAGGGACCAAACTGTACATATGAAACTTCTGGGATCAAACTGTATATCTGGCAAAGTTCTCTGGCCCAAAAAGATAATAACCCGGGACCGGACGGGCGGGCGGCGCGCGTGTGGGCTTTCCTCGAACCGAAGCACATCTAGATCCTCCCTCCTTTAAACACATGGGATACCCCTTGGGGTCCCAAACCCCAAACCAATTTTGAGTCTTATAAACACAACAATTCTTTCTTCCTCTACCGATGAGGGAGAATTGATCCCAACCACACTTTTCCATGCTTCAAACACCTCACTTCGTGGACCAATATCTCTTTCATTTCTCAACGAAATTTGACGATTCTTGGCCCTACGGTTATCTACGTACTTAGTAGATCATGCATGTGTGAAGAACCGGATTCTCCAATATGCGTAACACTAGTGTTTAAGCCGTTAAAGTTGGTCGGTCGCAACTCCCGCCAAAGGCAAATTTCCCACAATTTTACCCCAACAACTGGTCTATGTTTAT
The DNA here is from genome assembly GCA_034509755.1 of Anisodus tanguticus. Taxonomy (NCBI): domain Eukaryota; kingdom Viridiplantae; phylum Streptophyta; class Magnoliopsida; order Solanales; family Solanaceae; genus Anisodus; species Anisodus tanguticus. The sequence continues at coordinate 6,550,343 of CM067553.1, read as the reverse complement.
TTCCGCTATTCTTCTCCAACAATTAATATTTCTGCTTGTTTCCAAAATATAACAGAAAGCAGCTAGTACAATCTACATCACCCTAATATCTCTTGTTGCTAAAAGAAATACTAAAGATCAGTGTATGTCAAGTCTGTGCATGTTGGTCGCTAGCAAATGATTATAGCAAGAACAAACCTCATCCTGCAGAATCAATTTATCATATTAGTACAAGTATATGACTTAATTAGAACATTTAAGAAAAAGTGAATTGAAAAGGACGCTCACAAGTCCAATAAGCCATTTTGGAAGAAAGGCATTAATCTCAAGCTTTATCTGTCCCTCTGTCAATATATTTGGATTTGATGCCAATAATGTTGCTGCTGCTACTACTATAATTGGTCTCAGACTCATCAATCTCACATCTGCTTGAATGTGTAAATAATTTGTTAAGAGTGATCATGCATATTGGTTGAGGAAATGGGATATTAATTACCACAATCTGTCTTAGATGTAAAATGTAGCAAAATCAACTCCTTTTTAGTAACCCGCTCAACTTTAAACGGGTAGGAGCATGACCCGTTTTTGGACATGATTTAACGAGTTTGAATCCAAAATGATTCATCAAACTATCGGGTCTAAACATTGTAACCTGACGTATCAAAATGCAATCCAAACGCAAATGTACAAAGTCAAATTTAAAGATGTTAAATTATGCATTTGAAAGAACCTAAGTTAATAAGTTAAAGAAAAATACATTCGCTTTCACGATATATTTGGCCCTGTGCTCTTAGAAAGGGTTATATTTGTCATTCGTTATATTTTTTTAATATATTTATCCTTCTCATCCTACTTTAGGTTCATATTTACTCTTGAGATGTTAGATTCTTTGTCCCCATCTTTATTATCCTACATGACACCTACGTGGATATTTATTTCTCATAAATTAAATCTGATCAAATAAAAACCGACCTATTTTTTTAAAAAAAAATCGACCCATTTAACAAAAACGGACCCATTCATATTGACATTCTGAAATTGCAGGCAAATGTATCAATCTGAAATGAAATTGATTGGCCCACCCAATCAATCTTCTTAGGTACCTTCTTTTGGAAATGTTTGTTCTGATTTAAAAGTTTGAAAGAGTCTATTTCGTAGAAGTTAAGAAAGAGGAATTAGGGAGTTTTGATTGTCTTCCCGAGAACCTCCGAGGAAATGGCGAAGTCTTTGCCTGCAATTTCAGAATGTCAATATGGATGGATCTGTTTTTGTTAAATGGCTAGATCTTTTAAAAAAAATTGGTCCGTTTTTATTTGATCAGATTTAATTTATGAGAAATAAATATTCACGATGGGGACAAAGAAACTAACACCTTGAGGGTAAATATTAATCAATAGGATGTGAAGGATAAATATCAAAAAAATATAACTTTTTCTAAAATTACAGAGACAAATATGATCTTTTTCCGTAAAATTTACTTTTATTAACCGATGATCACAAAAAACATTACAAGTAATTACCTCCAAGTGTACTCATGATGACTTCCACAGTTTTGATAGGAAATATTTGATTAAATTTTAGGAGTAACGCAAGTCGTTATCCCTCCAAATTCTTTAACGACGCAGTCCTTCATATTCACTATGCTTCTTGTATTAAAATTCATCTATTTCTCATATTCTGATAATTCTACTTGAAAGTCCTCCAATTTATCAACAGCCAAATATAAACATGCCGTTGACAGTAACTTTGCTACCCAAAATTTTTCATGCTACAAAAAGATTAAAAAATATATTATAACCACTTCTTAAAAATACTCAAATTTTGTGAAATTAATAATCAATACTTACTTGTACTGGCATAATTGAAAGAAACCTATCAACATAAATCACTGTTGCATATACTGTCCTCCTGTCTGCATATATCAAAAATGTAAAACTAAAATTGTTAGTAATAATTCTTTCAAATTAAAATGAATTGGGTTTATAATTTCAAGATTGATTGATTACTAATAATGTTGTTGATTGCAATATTGCGAGCTTGTAGTTGTAGAAGCCAGCCATGGTGTATAATTCTTGAAGAAACTCGATTGTTGAGTCCAGCATTGACAATTTTTTTTCATTGTTAAGCTTTTAATTGGAGTGAATTACTTAAATGGTCATGCAACTATAACAAATTCTCTATCGAAGTCACTTATGTTTGTTTTGTATCAATAAAGTCACTCAAGTTAGAATAATATATCAAAAAGTCATTATAGCCACAAAACAAAAAATATAATTATATAAACCTCCCATCAAGTTTGATTTTGTGTAACTTACCTCTTTTGTGATATGCTTACCTCTTATTTTACTTTTTTTTTTGTAGCGGGGGATTTAACACGTTGAAAGCAGGATTAGAACGAATTTAGGTGTTTGTAAGTGAATTGAGTGATATTTGAATTTTTTTTTATTTAAAGTTAAGTTAAAAAAAGGTTACTATCCAATTACAAACCAATCATTTTCGATTCTGAATTAGTATATACATATAAAAAGCTTTTAGAAGGTGTATATAAAATAATATAAGGGAAATGGTAAAAGACAACATTATACTATATAAATATTTTTATTTTATCTTCCGTTATTCTTTGAGATTATTTATATCTTTGATGTTAACATATTGTCTCCTATTTTTTCTTGATTAATGGCGGAGCTATTTACTCGGAAGGGAGTCAATTGAACTCTACTTGTTAAAACATTATGTTGTGTAAGTAAGGTAAATTATTTTTTGTGTGTATTTCTATGCATAGTTGAATCCCTAAGTTGTAAATGTTGCATCCTGGCATTTTTTTAAAAACCCATTTACTGGTTCGTCGTTGCCTTTGCCTATGACGGAACTATTATGAAGTATATCATAGGGTAATTTTTCTAAACATAACTAATAATACTATTATATTGGTAAATTTGAACCTTTTCTCCAAAGTATTTTGCACGCGTTAAACTCATCTTATCTATGTAAGAGCTTCGTTAAATTAAAGGTCAGATAGTTTATTGACGGAAATGCTATTAATACCAGAAATTTTCTCAAAATATGCACTTTAATTTTGGCTTGACAATTTCAATAATATGTTACTTTAAAGCAACACCAAAAATATGCCTAATACATTTGTAGAAGCGACTCAAGGATAAAGCATAATGAGAAGAATAGACCCAAGATGTTAATTATTGCAACTCGTAAGTCGCTTTTGTACTTTTGTCATTGGAAGTTATTAACGTGTACGTATCAATTACCATAATTAGAATATATTTTATATATTGTATAATATTTTATAATATATAATTATAGTAGATATAATATTCTTATAGTACTAGAATTCCATCTTGTACACTATATATATTTGTATTAATGAGAAAGACTCTTCAAAGGAGATTAACGTGTACATACCCATTACCATAATTAGAATATATTTCATATATTGTGTAATATTTAATGATGTAATTATGGTAGATATAAGATCCTTATTGTACTAGGATTCCACATTGTACACTATATATATTTGTATTAATGAAAAAGACTCCCCAAAGAAGATTAATACAATCAAATATGGTATCAGAAGCCAAAATCTAAACCTATTTTATTTTTTTTCCTCCCCTCGATTTCTTCTTTCCCGAGAACAGAAAGTTGCGCCTGTCCTCTCTGCTTTTATCGAACAGAACAACAGAATTGTCCCTTTGTTCGACCAAACTTGTCAGAAGCAAAACCATCATTTCTTCTTTTCTAACAAGTCCCTTTCTGTCAGAAGCAAAGCACCACACTTTCTTGTGTTTTTTTTTTGTCTTCTTTCGTTTCACTACCCGAGAAACATCCAAAAAGAAAAAACCAAATCTTTGCTTTCTTTTCCTCGAAAACATAAGTTTTCTCTTCTTTTTGTTTTCTCTTGGAAGAAAGCACATTATTTTTCTTCTCTGTTTTTTGTCCTTTACCCAAGAAAAAAATCATAGTATATAAATATTTTCATGGCAGCTTACCAGTCCGCTTTAGGCCAATAATTGGGCAATAGCGATCCGACCTTATTTTCTGGAGCCCAGCAGTCTGCTCCAGGCCTCTCCCAATCCAATTGGGGCCTGACTTTCATCACATTGACTTCTCGACAGATCGATAATGTGTGGTATATGGATACAGGCGCCACGTTTCACCTCACCAACAATTTTGATAATCTTCCGCAACTGCGAAGTTTAAATACTCTACAGTCTATTATGGTTGGAAGCGGTCATCGCATTCAAATTCAAGGGTTTTGTCACACACTAACCCCATCACCGCATCCCCACTTCTCCCTAAATAACGTTCTCTATGCCCCAAATATTATCAAGAACCTAATCTCCATTAGAAAATTTGCCACGGATAATTCTGTATCAGTCAATTTTGACCTGTTTGGGTTTTCCGTAACGGACCTACGTACCGGGAATCTCCTTACGAGATGCAATAGTGAGGGAGACCTCTATCCTTTCCTATCCACGACCGCTGTCAGTGTCACCCCTCCCACATCTCTAAATGCCCAAGTCTCTCCTCCCGCCGCTTTAGCAATAATATCTTCGTCAACATGGCACAATAGACTTGGACATCCAAGGGCTCCTGTTTTTAATTTTTTTTGAAACAATAATTTAATTCATTGTCCTAGTGGAAAATCTTCCCAACCATGTTTTTCTTGCCCTATAGGCAAACACGTTCGCCTCCCTTTTCAGTCTTCCTTAAGTGTTACGTTTTCTCCGTTTGATATTGTTCATGCAGATTTATGGACATCTCCTATTATTAGTTCACTGGGTCATAAATTTTATCTTGTGTTATTAGATGACGTTTCTCACTTTCTCTGGATTTACCTCTAAAATTCAAGTCTGAAGTTTTTACCAAGTTTATTGAGCTTCGTACCTTTATCAAAACATAATTTGAAAAATCCATTAAATCATTCCAATGTGACAACGGTCGTGAGTTTAATAATTCCGTATTTCATAATTTTTGCACCAAGAATGGCATGGTCTTCCATTTCTCGTGTCCCCATACCTCACCCCAAAATGAAAAAACTGAACAAATCATCCGTACTATTAACAACATGGTTCGTGCCCTTCTTTTTCATGCCTCTCTCCTACCGTCATTCTGGGTCTATACAGTCAAAATAGTAGCATATATCCTTAATATTTTACCTACAAGTACTCTTCATAACAAAACCCCATCGAAATGTTCTACCGTCGAATCTCGTCCTATGACTACCTTAGAATTTTCGGTTGCCTGTGCTACCCAAATCTTGCCTCCACTACTTCCCATAAATTAGCACCTCGGACCACTCCCTGTGTCTTCATAGGTTTTCCCCCAAATCATAGGGGCTATCGGTGCTATGACTTGTCTACTCGTAAAATCCACGTCTCTCATCACGTCACTTTCGACGAGACGATCTTCCCATTTTCGAATATTCAAAAATTCCAAAACACGGATTATACATTTTTCGATGAGTCAGACCTCTCCCCCATCGTCAGCTCTCTCCTCCGATGTGACAATATTGTTCCGCCACGATTAGTTACTGTAGCTCCACATCTCCCAGGTTCCGCCACCGTAACACCGTCACTGCCACCTTCCACTGACACCGCTGACATCGTCTTTGCGTATATGTCACCATTTCCATCTCAGTCACCATATTGCCACCGTCACCGGCAATCGGTCCAGAGTCTCTGTATCACCACCGGTCAACAACCCTACCACCAACCGGAACCCTCAACCACCACAACTTGTGTCGCCGCCTCCAACAACCACTATAGCTGACAAACCAGTCACCCCTCCACCGAAACCCTACCTGTTACCGGAACTCTGACCCATACAACTCCCAGTGCTCGGACCACCACTACCACACCGACACACCACCGCTACAGTCCTAACCCACCACCGGTACCATACCCGACATCGCCTACCCCGCAACACGTCGATCTACCCATATCGTCGACCCTACCCGACCCATCTTCGCATCCACTAAAACCGTTGATAGTACTTGACACAACTTACCCACTGCCCTGTTCCGTCGACTGCACCCGTCAAAAACCCAACACCACCCACCCATCCAGTGACTAGAAACTAGTTACCCAACAAAATACCCATCCACCCACTCCCCCCCTCCTCTCCCCGCACCCAATGGAAACTCGTGCACAACACGGGATTTTCAAGCCCAAAGTCCAGTTTAACTTATCAACACAAACCATTTCTCCAATTCCAAAAACCCAAAATTAGATAAACTAGACTCTAATTGGAATGCGACCATGTGTGAGGAATTTAATGCATTAATGAAACAGCACACGTGGGATTTGGTTCCTAGACCAGAGGGGGTGAATGTGATCCGTTATATGTGGCTTTTTCATCACAAATACAGAGACAATGGTGATCTAGAGAGGTATAAGGCGAGACTTGTGGCTAATGGCACTAATCAACATGAGGGTATTGATTGTGGTGAGACGTTCAGTTCGGTTGTTAAACCGACTACCATTCGCACAGTCCTGAGTATAGCTATGGGCAAGCACTGACCGATTCATCAGCTTGATGTGAAGAATGCGTTTCTATATAGGGATTTAAAAGAAATTGTTTACATGCACCAGCCGTCTGGTTTTGTCCATCTAGCAGCTCCTCAGTATGTATGTCATCTCCGTAAGTCACTTTATGGTTTGAAATAGGCCCCTAGAGCGTGGTATGATCACTTTGCACAATACATTATGCGGATTGGGTTTGTATGTAGCAAGTGTGATAATTATATCTTCATTTTTCATTGAGGTAGTAGCATCACTTATTTATTGTTATATGTGGATGACATTATGCTTACCGCCTTCTCTGATTTGTTGAAAAATGAGATCATTACATTGCTTAAAATTGAATTTTCCATGATTGACTTGGGGAACTTGAGCTATTTTTTGGGGATATCAGTGACTAGATCTGTAGACTCTATGTTTTTGTGTCAGCGTAAGTATGCAGAAGAGATATTGTACAGGGCTAAGATGGCAACTTCAAGATAATGTCCACACCGGTTGATTCCAAATCAAAGCTCAGTGTTGTTGATGGTAATTCAGTGTCCGATCCCACACTTTACAGGACTCTTGCAGGTGCAGTACAATATCTTACGTTCACCAGGCCTGGTATAGCTTATGTTGTTCAGCAAGTGTGCTTATTCATGCATGCCCCAGAGAGCCTAATTTTACTGCCCTTAAGCGTATCATTCTATATGTTAAGGGTACACTTGATTATGGATTGCATCTTTATCCCTCTTCACCGACCAGGTTGTTATCATATGCGAATGCAGATTGGGCAGGCTGTTCGGACACGCGATGCTCCACTTCTGGCTACTGTGTATTATTAGGGGATAATCTCATTTCCTGGTCTGCCAAGAGGCAAGTCACCATATCCCGCTCGAGTACAGAAGTAGAATATAGAGGCATTGGTAATGTTGTTGCTGAGATTTGATGGCTCCAAAACCTGCTTTTGGAGCTCCAGTGTCATTTGCGCAAGGCGTCTTTGGTTTATTGTGATAACATATCCGCCATATATTTATCTCATAATCCGATTTAGCATCAGTGAACCAATCACATTGAGATGGATATACACTTTGTTCGTGAAAAGGTTGCTCTTGGTCATGTTAAGGTGTTGCATGTGCCTTCTTCATATCAGTATGCAGATATATTCACGAAAGACCTTTCTAGACAACTCTTCCTCGACTTCAGATCCAGTCTTAACGTCCGGCCTCCTCCCGCTCCGACTGAGGGGGTGTATTAACGTGTACATACCCATTACTATAATTAGAATATATTTCATATATTGTGTAATATTTAGTGATGTATAATTATGGTAGATATAAGATCCTTATTGTACTATAATTCCACATTGTACACTATATATATTTATATTAATGAGAAAGCCTCTCTAAGGGAGATTAATACAATCTTATCGAAGTTATAAAATGCATTCCAAATGCTAGTTATAAATTGCATTTTCGAATGGACCTCAAACTTTAGTTGGACGCTTGGCTTGGATAGAGTTCAAAGTTCAAACTAGGTGTTGATAGTGCTTGGTATAAAATGGGCTTGGTTAGTATCCACTCGATATGAATATGGTTAAAACTATTTGAGGCTCAGCTTAGTTAGGGTTCTAGAAATTAGCTTAATCCATGAAAACAAAATAAAATAAATGTGTATTTGAATTTTATTTTATTTTATTTCTCTCCCAATATTTGATACCCGCATTAAAATTTAACTATATTCGGATTGTGCAGTGCTGGGCACATTTTGAAGGCGCCCAACAATTTTTTTTATTCCTAGAGGCTTGAACCCGAAACCCCTAATTAAAAATAGAAAAATCAAGCAATCAAATATTAGTTGAGCTAGGTGTGAACAAAAAGTCTTGAGCATAAGTGCATTGTGATTAGATTATATGTTATCCAATTGATACTGCCCTATATTTTTTCCTTCATTACTTTTGTTATCGTCACCAAGTATTTACTAATCAAAATATTAAGACTATGCGGGTACCGAGTACTGGAATGGAAATCAAAATCAATTAAACTAAATACTTTACCCTCTCTCATAAAAAATAAAAATTCAAATATAATAGGAAAATTAGGGCGACTACACCATTTTATAATATTTGGTAAATAAAATTACTTTAGGATGTGCATAAATTAGTCAAATATTCTTGTAAAAGAAAAGAAATGAGTATATTTTTCACAAAAAACAATACACTTCATTCGTCTCAATTTATATAATATAATTTAAAATACATTTAAAGTATTTGATGATTATAAATCACCTCGCTTAACATAAAAATAAAATTTAAAATTAAATTATTATTAAATAAAAAAAATATCAAATAACAAGCAATACGTTTTGTACAACGAAATAGGACACACCCAACTCGAGAAACACGACACTATTAGAAAAGGGAAAGGAAAAAAGAAACCGTAAGGAGCGAAACTTAACACGTGCATCCCTATTTCAACGTTTCCCTTTCACATATCCATGGACCCACTATAGACACTAATCAAATATACGGATCTGATTACTCCACGTCATCCTCCCTTGCACAGTGCTATTCCCGAATATTCGCAGCCACCCAGCCTGAATATCTCATTGCGTGAAATAGTAACACTTTCCAATAATTTCTCGTTATTAAATCTATAAATAGCAGAGCCATTTTCTCCTCATACTTCTCTTTTTCTTTTCCTTGTGTTGTTTCTCTAGATTTTCTCCTTTTTTTTCTTCTTCAAAAATTTTCTTTATGGATGCATTGTTGTTCGATTCAATTAAGAAGTTTGATTTCTATACACCAGCTTTGCCTTTTGATTCTTTTCTTTTTCATCGTCAGATTTATAGTCAACCTTGTATTTGTTTCTAACCTTTGTTACCTGGAGCTGTCACCATGGGTAGAAGTAAGTTTCTTTACTTGTTTATTGTGAAAAGATTGAGACTTTATTGAATTGTGTTTCTGTTATTTAGCTTGTTTATTGTGAAATTGAATTGAGTTTCTGTTCTTTAACTTGTTTATTGTGAAAAAATAGAGTGATTAATGAATTAGGTTTCTGTTATTTAACTTGTTTATCGCGAAATTGAATCGGATTTCTGTGTTTAGCTGCTTTATTGTGATAAAATAAAGAGTTTAATGCATTGGGTTTCCGTTATTTAGCTTGTTCATTGGGAAAAATATCAACTTTATTGAATTGGGTTTCTGTCTTTGAAACAAATTTTGATTTCTGGGTTCAATTAACTCCGCGTTACTTAAATGGTAGTGTAGTTTTTTTTTTTTTTTTGCTAACAATAGGATATTGAGGGGTTAGGGAAATCCTAAATTTTGGTGGGGTTGGGTAAGTGTGTTGCTTTGTGGGGAACAACAACAATAACATACTGTAATCCCACAAGTGGGGTCTGAGGAGGGTAGGCTGGACGCAGACCTTAACTCTAACTTGGAAGGTAGAGAGGTTGTTTCCGATTTGCGGGGATTTTTGGGAATTTCAATATTTGTATTGGAACTTGAACTTGAGCTGGGAATTAAGGGTGTTTGCTGGTGGATTTGTTTTTTTTTAGGAAGTTCACAACGTAGGAATGCTGCGATGCTGGATAGTGATGACACGGATAGCGTGAGTTCATCGTCAACTACTCGGTCGGATATGATGTTGTCTGGTTTAGAGGAGGTTCAGTTTGATAAGGAGACTGTCCTTGATCAATGCGTGGACGCCCTTTACGAGAAAAGGTTTGATTATACTTGAATGAGTTTTTACTAGTTATGATTACTCAATTTTGAAGTTTCTATCCACTTGAGGTTTTATTTCTGATGAAGAATGTGGCTAATGTTTCTACTTGTTGTTTGTTGGCTGTAGGGGATCAACAAGAGAGAAGGCTTTGGCATCTATTATAGAAGCGTTCAACAGCAACATACAGCATGAATTTGTTGAAAAGAAGTAAGAAAATTTTCCTACTTTTATGAAATATTTTACTGACTCATTTAATACATAGAAAATCTGTTATACATTAATTGCATGCTTCTAGGGCTCATCAGTTTGTGCTAGTTTATATTGTATTGTTCTGGACTTCTGTTCCATGGTTTGGGTGGGGGGGGTTGGCTAGCAGCGGTAAACATTTTCTGTCATTATGGGTTGCATTATAGTCATTTCAGCTACCATGTTTGTACAGATGTCAAAGGTGTATTAGTCTGTGTAGTTAATCTGGTAATGCTAAACATCTTCAAAAATCTTCTGCTAAAGTCATTCCGGCTACCATGTCTATCCAGACGTTATAGGTGTATAGTTTGTAGACTGTTTATGAAAATTCACTGATCTAATTATCAGGCAGTTCATTCATCAGAATTTTCTATGGAAGATGTTCTACGCTATTCTTTTCCGTCAGCTTGCTGTTTCAATAATATTTTTTCAGAATCAATAATCATGTTTTGACTTTTAAGATGCCCTAGGTGCATGTTTCCCACTGTAATAAATTACTTTCCTTGGATACAAGAAAAAACAAAAGATACTCTAGGTGCATGTCTTGTTGTACGCTTCTCACAGTTCTATTCTATCCTTCAGGTTTGCCACATTATTGCAACAATGTTTGTGCTCCATTAAACGTGGTTCCTCCAAGGAGATAGCTTTGGCATCTCATGTTATTGGTTAGTTGTCTGTGCTATTGTTTAATTGTGGTCCTTTAACGTGATCAGTCGAGGAAATGTTTGAAACTTTTTTGTTGGGGTGATAGGGCTTCTTGCTTTAACTGCTGGCCCTGGGGACAAAGCACACGAGATTCTGGAAGAATCAGTAACACCTATCTCAGACGCACTCAAATCTCGGTCTGATAATTCTAAAATATCCTCGGTATGTTCAAAGATGGTGAAACATTCTTTTAGTATTAGTGTTAGCTAAGCTTGGAACTGACGGCTGTTTGGTTTTGTTGTTTAGCTACTGGAGTGTTTGGCCATTATTACCTTTGTTGGTGGTGAAGAACCAGAGGAAACAGAAAAGTCTATGCAATTGATGTGGCAAGTCATTAATCCAAAACTGGGTCCTAATGTATGTTCATCTTTCATTTTCTGAAATAGATTATTTAGTATCGTATTGCTGTATATCGATGTTTTCTATGAGTTAATTCCAAAACGCTTGATTCCTATCAATGAAATCAGTTATTTGCTTAGACGATTCGTAACACAATTGTGTCTGGTTGATGGATCAGGTGGCTACGGCTAAACCTTCACCAGCAATGATAACAGCAGTTGTATCTTGTTGGTCTTTCCTCCTTACTACCATGGATGGATGGACACTTAACCCAAAAAGTTGGCAAGGGTGAGTAACTCTCCTAAAATCCCCTTGAACATCTCCCTACTCCCCCACCCCCCCCAAATCCCAACAAAAAAGAGAGAAAAAAAAGTTCAAGGAAAGAGGAATGGGGAGAACTAGGGGGTGTCAAATGGGGGTGTTGGGCTGAATTTGGGCGGGTCAAAATGGGCTAAAAATTGGGTCATAACCCAACCCCCCCAACTCTTACTAAGTTTTAAATTCTTTGTTTGTTTTCTTATAATTTGTTTAAGTACCTAATAAAGCCCTTTTCCCTTAGATAATGACTATATAACCTATCAAATAAAGAAATGTCTTCTTAAAAATATTTAGACAGTTTCTCATGGGTCAATTTGGCTGCATATCAGTACAGTGTTTTAAATGGGCTACTACTAAACGGTCAAAATGAGTTGAGTTAATAAAATATTGTGTCATTAACCCGCCCAAACCTAAGCGGATCGAGCGGGTCATGATTTTATGGGGTGATTTTGCCACCCTAGGGAGAAATTGCAACGCGGCATCCTTCCAAGCAAAACTAGATGTGTGAGGATTATGAGCTGTCGTGTAAGGCTCGTGTTAGATGGTGACTCATTTAATCATGATATGCAGGTCAATCTCTTACTTCTCGACTCTTCTAGATAAGGAAGACCGATCAATGCGCATTGCAGCAGGGGAAACACTTGCTTTAGTTTTTGAAGTCGGGAGTCTGGAAAAGTTTTCTGGTGAATCTAATAAAGGATCTAGTGACAGTTCCACAGATGAAGCTAACAAATCTAGGAAATTATTACACATACAAGGATTAAGGGCAAAAGTCCTGAACCAAGTAAGAACCCTTTCGGCAGAGGCTGGAGGTAAAGGATCAACCAAGAAGGATCTCAACAACCAAAGAAACACATTCCGAGATATATTGGAGTTTCTCGAGGTAATTCGGTATATTCAAGTTGATTCTCTTCCATTCTTTTTTTTGTGGCTGTAATTTTTAATTTTCTTACAATTACATCAGGATGGGTATAGTCCCGAGTCCTCAACCAAGATTGGTGGTGAATCCTTTAGCACAAGTACTTGGGCTCAACTGATACAGGTACCTCTTGTTTCTTTTTGATTTTATAATAAAATACAACTGGCTGCATATTTGCTGAAATCATTATTCTTTTAACAGTTAAACTTCCTTAAGCACTTCCTTGGAGGAGGATTCGTGAAGCATATGCAGGTTTGTTTTCTAATCAAAAGATCAAGTTTTTGGGCTAGATGGGATCATTTAATCTGGGGTAATTAGCTGCTTCCTCTCCAAAATTATGCAGGAAAATGAGTTTCTTCATGATGTATTTGGTTTCAAACCAAAGAAGAAGCTGTCAGGTGCTGAGCAACATGTATCTGGAACTGAAAAGGTAGTCTCCTGAGCTTCTACAAGCACTTTAATTTTAACTGTTAATACTGGAAGAAACGCTCATTTGAAAATCCATTGCATATGACTTTCTCTAGAAACATATTCATCCAGATTTAGTTTGGAAAAAATGTGTTTTGCCTTGTTTATTGAGAGATGACCAACTGTTTGAATTTGAGTAAGTATTTAATTGAGGGTGATGTTCTGTTTTGCAGAGAATGTATAAGTCACCAAATTCAGCCCTTAACAAGGCCAGGACTCAATTTATAAACAAGCAAAGAATGTTGTCCCAGGCAAGTTATTTTCCTCTGTGAACATGCTCCTTCACCTTGTCCTGTCTCTTTTTCCTCCCCCACTTTTATTTCCCGAGTATGAAGAAGAATTTATTAGGCAGCTCACACTTGGTGGATCTTGTATCTAAGTTTGTGGGCTGTAGGTTTCCTCAACTAAATCTGAGTTTTTTTCCAGGACAAAAATGTCGGCTACTTTACGGGTGGTGACGAGTTCTGAATAACAGCAGTTGCTGCCGTGCAGTTGTCAGCCTAAACATCAAAGGACAGTTGTCCTTTGTGTCAAAATTATTCATTCATAGTCGCCGATTTAATGAACAAAATGATAAAAAAAAGATAGTCATTTGATCATTTTGTTGCTACTTGTTAGTATTCCTTTATTCTTCTTTTTCATCAAGTAATAATATCTATTTGACTTGGTGCCTCTGATGGTTTTCATCAGTAGTGGATTAGAAAAGGCAGCCACTTACTGTGCAGTTTATGTTTTATATTGGAATATATAGTCTTAATAGATGATTCAGTAGCGTGTGATATTATTCCAATTGATGAATTTTTGAAGTAAATTCGGTTTTGTTTGGTCTTGTGGGAGTTTATTTTTAAAGGCAGCATATTTGGGGTTGTGGTAAAATCTTCACTGCAGCTTTTGTGGGATTGAATGCCATTGGAGCTACTTGAATATTAGTAAATATTACGTGTTACATTATGGTTCTCAGAGGCATCTATGTAAGTTGATACCAGCAGGTTTCTGGTATTTGGTAATAATGACGTTCAAGTAATGTGAGGAACAAAGGTTCGTGTTTGTTTTTCTTCAAACCCCCAATCTGCTCTTTCTTGCCGCTACTACTGGGTAAACAAGTTATTTGATGCAAAGAGAAATATAAGGTATAAGTTTAGTTTACCACTTACGATCGTTTTTCTGCATTTTCAGATCTTAAAAGGAGCAACCTGTTTATCGGGAATATGCTTTTCTTTTAAAACTTCTAGTCTATTGATGGACTGATCTTATCGTAGTTAAGTACTCAACTTGTTTGCAGAAGTTAGTGAGGTTCAGTACAACAGTCCATATAGCCATTATAATTATGCTTTAGGCGTCCTTACTGCAAAGTCTTTTATAGTACGTACGTAAAAGCAAAATGAGTTCAGCATCAGAATAAGAGACCAGAATGCTGACACTGGCAAATGATCTTCCTCAAGAATAACCCGCTTAAGTTCCCTGATTTGGTATAGTGGTAAGAACATTGTGCTGAGTAAGGTAGCCTCCATTACAGGCTTGAATCTTGTAGCAGACAAAAAGCTTGAGTAAGGAATGAACTTGTTATTCATCGAGTTTCAAATCGTAGAACACTGACCCACCAAAGTTGTGGGATAACAAATAATCCATTTAAAGTGGAGTACAATAGTTGTTCCTATCTTAAGTAAATTTGCAACATGTGACTTGGAACATGATCTTATCTTCTCGCGTTCGTTGTTTACATTAAGATCAAACAATTTAATCTATTACAAGTAATAATAAAAATATGTAGCAAGCTACATGGAACTTTGCTGCACTGTCACAAGGCAAAGTCAATCTCTATCCGGTCCTGCTCCTTTGTTGGCCTTTTCAATCCTTACTCTACCATAGTTTACATAATCATCTATATATTAAATCCTTATCTCATAAGCCTGTTAACATTTGATAAGCATGCTTATTACATCGATAATTCAAAGAAACTTTGGGCCATGGCATATACTAAAAGTATTCTCGATGAAAACAAAATCCAACTGATATTTCTTACCGCAGTGAATCGCCTATACAGTCGGTTGAAAACTCTGTAAGGTAGCTAAAAGGATGTCTTTTTGCTGGTGGCTTATCAACATTCGCATACATACTAAAGGTAAGGAAAGCTTCCATATCAGTGGCCTGTCAAGCCTGAAAAGTGTTTTTTCATGGCTTGGTCTTTTCTGTAATGATTTGATCTACCCCCTCCTCCTCTTCTCCCACCTCTCCCTCCTCTGAAGAACCCTCGACCTCCCGCCCTTCCACCCATCTCATTGGATTCCTGCTCGTCGTCTTTCTCCTCATTTGACTCGGTCCACCGTTTAACTGCACCCAAAGGAAGATTACCACCTCGTCCCAACCCATGTATTGACTCCTTCTGAGCTTGATTTACTAAAGAAGCTTCATTGTAATTAGCCACTGCAACAGACCCCTCAACTTTGTAACTGTAGTTCTTGCCGTCTTTGACGTAAAATTGTGGCTTTTTTCGTGATCCCCATTTAGAAGCATTGGAAGCTGAGCTACCGTTATCAACTTCAGAATTTCTCCCACGGCTGAAGTTTGACTTGTCTTGGAGGTTCTCAGTTTCCTCAAATGCTGAATCACCAATACTTAGACCTAGGTCATCAAATGAGTCGTCATACTCATCTTCATACTCTAGCTGTGATGAAAGTGCAAGAGTTTTTGCCAAATCCTTCGCATCTCTAGAGTCAAGCGTCACGGAAGAAGGCTCTTCAGAGGTAGTTTTCCTGATAAACCTTCCAGCTGAAGTCGTAGATGAATTAGAAGAGCCTACAGCTTTGTAGGGCGATGCTGCAGGCACAATGTTTCTTGGGGGCATTGGCGCAGATTCCACTAGTTTCCCTTTACCCTTATCATTTCTGGTCATGGGTGGAACAGCAGACTTGGGTTGTGGTATTTTCTCCAAGGAGATGTCCAAAGACTGCAAGTCCTCATGAAGGGTACCCTCAAGAATCCTCTGAATGACCTCTTCAGGATTCTGGTTATATACTTCGAGACAAGCACCTAAGAAACCTTTTCCATAATCAGGGAAGAGGTCTTTTATTTGACTTATTTTTGACTCCATAATAGCAGTGTCTTCATCAACTTGTGGTCGGTTGTCTTTTTGGGAGGCTGCCGGATGGGCTGCCTTTCCAATATTATCTTGTACAGAGTGTATCGTGATCCCCGACAGAAACTTGAATTGATCATCATCCATTGATATCCACCCTGCATGAGACAAAATCAGTTCGGATTCCATCTTAAAACCATGAACATGCATGAGTGCAATGAAGAATAAGCAGAGACATGAGACGTCAGACAGGAGTAATATATACCTGTTCATTGTGTATGATTTACTAATTCTTCCAAGAGTAAGAAGCCGAGGAAGAAAGAAGAGGGATTCAAGTTTCTCAAAAAGATTAAAGAAAGAAGAGAAACTCAAGTTTCTTAACTAAAATATTTACAAGGCATATAAAGAGAGAAAACAAATGTAGATATGTAGCAGATTTCTGCAAAAGCTTCAATCACAGAAAATGTTAATTTTTTAATGATGGGATCACAGAAAATGTTATTTACACTCCAAAAAGTCATATGTTCCATTTTCTTTCTACCATGCATGCTTTAAATTGGAATCGACGAAATACCAAGATCTAGGAACCACCTTAAATTTGAGCAACAAGTTTAAGCATCATTTTCAGCTAATTACCTGTATTACGTAGTAACTCAATTCTGCTCATTATGTTGTGATTTTTGTCGATGATTTGGAGAAACGTGCCTTTGCTATGTCCCTCTAGAGCCTGTGAGTAATCTCCACTTATATCCCTCACTGACTGCACTAATATATCCGCTCTTACAGCAGGATCCTCCACATTGGTAGGGAACATCTTCATGGTAGCAGGAAGAGGAGAACTTTCAACAAAAGCCTCATCACTTAGATAGCACAAGTCCAGCAGCTTCCAACCAAAATTTACTATCCTTGTGGATAACATTTTGAGACTGACAAAAACATTTGAGTGCATTTCATTAGATGATTCTATCAAACCTTTCTCTCCGGAGGTTAAAATAATATGGAAACCTCGCCGCAGAGAGGGCAGCAACGAATCATGTAATCTTGCAAGGGTAGTAAGCACCTCCTCATTCCCATGACTGCATAGACAAAAGAAGTTTAATGAATATGAATTTTCTTGTGCCTTCCGCAAATAACGACAAAAACTCTTTATCCATAGGCAGGTAATGAGAATACAAATTACCCAAATTGGCAATAATAAAGTGCAACTCACAAGGTTTAAACATGCAAAGCATGAAAAATAACAAATAAATTGCAAATTATCAGCAGAGACAGATACAAGGAGAGAAGTTAACTATATTCTGCAATGTAAGGAGTGAGATTCTAGGTGCATCAACCTAGCCATTCATTGGTAGTATATACACATTACACAATACTGGTACAAGAGAAGTCAGCCAAAAAGTCAGTACCTCATTTCAACAGGACAGCAGAAGTAGATGGATGCTTGCTTATACGCATTGACAAATGCATCCATAGATACCACAGCATCATTTAAGAAGTCCATCACCTGCAGATGTAGGTATGAAACTTCGTGCAATACAAAATAACAAATTCCATGCACGGTACTGACAAGAAAGTCGAAGGAAAACCCATACAATTGAGACCACAATTATTAACAGGCAGCCGCTTAGTGAAGCGTATCATCACAAGAAACATAAGTTTTTGGTGGATAATTTCCACCCCCAAAAAAGCTAGGTGCAATCATCTCAAAATTTGGTGGTGTCCGGCGTGAAGTATTGTTCTCATTTGTACTAAAGTTAGAAAACTACTCTCCATAGTATCCTTGTTCAAACAAAATTAACCACACACATAGATATATACACATATATGTGAACTATCTTACTGCTCATCAGGAAATAAATTCACCTCTAGATAGTCTGTTTGAAGTCGACTATGCCCCAGATCTTGCAAGTGACCGGAGGAAAATAAAACCTGCAGCCATACAATAGTTAGTCTTGTATAACTTTGGATAACCCTTCGCAAGATCTTTTTTGTGATCACAGGCATCCTTATGGAAAACCCACATTTAACAGTATGAATATCAACTTACATCTAGGTTGGCTCAAGATGTTCATAAAACTAGAACTGTGTTTGTCAATCACATAAACTAAGCAAAGACAACTGCATTCATCGTTTCTCTATAGAAGTACACCACTCCATACGCATCCAAAGACAACACATAAAGCCCTTTGTTAAAATATGTGACTATCTCATATAAAAGCTTAAACTTTTAGAGAGAGCACACTTTTATTTTAATAATTATGTCTTCCACACGCCCCCTCACATGCTCGCTTAATTCTTTTTTCATGGACCAAGCACGTGGAATTTTTTCCGGATAATGGGTGATGGGGAGACTTGACCTAGGACCTCCGCTTGCTCTATACCATGTTGAAGGTGTGACCATCTCATCTAAAAGCTTAGGGAGAATACACTTTTATTTACTTAATTATGACTTCAAGACACTCCCAAACAAACCTCAAAACAATAGCTCGTAGTAGACCCCAAAAGATATCGCCTATTCAAGAATATACTTCTCAAATAAAGTAAAATGAAAATGTTCCTTATCTTAAAGAAGCAATCAAATGTTATATTTATTAGTTTCTTTCGGCATTATAAAACCAATGAAGATGGCAAGTTGCTGAGATCTAAAAATGCCATGTATGTTGGTTTTGCTATCTTTCAACCTATCACTGAGATGTTAGCTTGAAACGACAAGAAGGAAACTTGAACTTATGTACTCATGCCTTTTGTACAAATAGTGAGATGCAAGTTTCACGTTAACAAAAAAAGTTGGAACTCTATACAAAAGCATGTGAGATATATACAATTAGAACCCGCTCTGGCAATGGAAGTACATGAACATGCAATAGTAGGAAGCAAATAAAAGCGAGGAACGTCTATTATTTCAAATTTCAATAAGAGAAACAAAGCACAAATCACTGTTGGAGAATTCATCGACTGCTTAAATGGATTAAGATTACCACCAAAGACTTATAGTCTAGTGGTATCAAAAGAATTTCTCACACAATAGATGTGGGTTCGATTCCAACTGCCCTATTTTTCCCTTACCCCTCTCGGACACCCCTATGTAATAGAATATTTTTAGGAAGAAAATGTTAAGATAAATTTAAGAGTACAGTCCATTGAAGAAAGATTACCTCTAATGATGAGCTACACCTCTGATACATAGTCTGCACGATGCTAAGAAAGTGTGTAATAACAGATGAAAGATCATCATGGATCCATGGCTGTGACTTTATGGCATTGACGACCTGAACAACATAGATACATACAGGAGTCAGCAACAGGAATCTGAATATCCATTAGCATCCTTGATAAAAAAGAAGAAAACACTCAAATTTGGATGAAGCAGGAAAAGCAAACACAAGGCATAAATGACGATAGGATATCAAAATGTATGTAGAAGGCAAAGAAAAACTGTTTCTAAATTTGGTTTCACCGAAATGCTTAAGCAAGAAATTGCAGAGTGTTTTTTTCTTATGTGGAGAAATGGCAATTGTATTATTAACATAGCATCAAGGAGGTGCTGTCAAAGTATTTACAGATCGAAAGCAAAAATATGTCCCTTCTAATCTTAGAGGGATCCTATCAAATCTATCACTTATTGAGATTCACTATTCAAATCCTTTTTACACCAAAAATAAAACAAAAGTAAACAATCCATCTAGATCTTCTGAATACAGTTTTCTTTTGACACAACTGTTTCTTGTAGTAAAATTTGGTGACAAGAGACCAATGAGGCCCCATTTGCTGTCATGTGCAGCACGACTACAGAGCACTTGTTAGATTTGAGGCCAATGAATAGGCACCATGATGCAGTGGGTCATGCGCTTGATATTTAACCCAAGGCAAAAAATGAATTTTTCTAGTAGGTGATGCTTAAAACTCTCTACTACAACTCTTCTTGGGTCAGGAGGCCAAGTCATGGGCAAATGTGTTCAGAAATTTAAATGAAAATGGTCTTGACACCTAATCCACCAGGAAACATTTCAGGGATATGCAGAAGATCTACAAACAGTGTCTATCTAATTATCAAAATTTAATATCCATCCTTCAATAGGTCACCATGCAAAGCATGCGCAGCACTGATGTGTGATGTCGTACCTAAAACTTGTAAAAGCATCTAGATTAACAACTACTACGCCTCACTCCTAAACAAGTTGGAGTCGGCTATATGAATCCTCACTGACCAAGTTACTCCATTTAAACTCATCTTAGACCAATATCATATAAAATAAAAGTAATAATAAAATAAAAAGTACAAAGAGTTCTTTATATCTTTATACATCATGGTAAACAACTCATAGATAGGAGTTTTAAAACATCTAAAAAAAGGCAGCCCGGTGCACTAAGCTCCCACTATGCGCGGGTCCAGGGAAGAGCCGGACCACAAGGGTCTATTGTACGCAGCCTTAACTTGCATTTCTTAGACAAGAGATTAAAACATCTAAGCAGAGAGATTTGCATTTTTTACATGGATGGTTTCTAGATTTTCTCTTCATTTATTAGCAGTTCTTGACTTCTTGCTGAACTTATTCTTAGCTAGATAAGAGATAAAGCCGCCATGTGACATGGATCAAGAGGCGACTTTGATACTCTGTTTGTGAGTTAGTTTCCCCCATCCCCTAGAATTTAACCAACCACTATAGAAGTCTCGAAAACAACTACGGGAGTTATTTCCTCAGATGTTTATTTATTACAGAGCGTGCCTGAAATGTTGAAATTGGAACTCAAGGCCAATTTGCTGATGAAATTTCTGAACTTGAAAGTTGGTCCTTTTGATCAATTTGCATGTGATACCATCTATATTTCTTATCCTTTTTAGTTCTAATTTTTAGTGACGAAAGGGAGGAAGCAGAAGGATCCAAAGAAAGGGTAAAGGTTCAGAAGTAAAACACTATCTCTCCCCTGCCACAAGAAGCAGAATAATAGGTCAGATATGTTAGCTCATCACCAGGATTTGTATCTAATGAAACAAGATAAAACTGAAACAAAAGAACAATAAACCATCATCATCAATAGTTCAGTGACAAGCCAGTTCAGTTAATAATACCAATATTCTTGT
Source organism: Anisodus tanguticus (assembly GCA_034509755.1). Taxonomy (NCBI): domain Eukaryota; kingdom Viridiplantae; phylum Streptophyta; class Magnoliopsida; order Solanales; family Solanaceae; genus Anisodus; species Anisodus tanguticus. Next base: position 6,528,973 of record CM067553.1, on the reverse strand, counting down.
CAGATCTTCGTTTTCATGACCATATATGGCACATATGTCTAACAACTTTGGTAAATCAATCAACTTCTTCTCCTGCAAAAGGGCTACAAATGCAGTTAGTGAACATTGTGCACTCGAATATAATTTCCAAAGATAATTAGAGAAAGATATACATCTTCAGGCCTTTTACATTGCATATTCATTCAATGGCCTTGCAGGGAAAGCAACCATTGCTAGTGAAAATGGCAAGTTTTGATTAACTTTGATTTCTAACATGTGGAAATCGTTGACAAATCAGAAAAGGCATGATATTACAACAACATACCCAGTGTAATCCCACAAAGTGGGGTCTGGGGAGGGTAGGATGTACGCAGACCTTACCTTTACCTTTGTGGGGGCAGAGAGGTTGTTTCAGATAGACCCTTGGCAAAAAAAATGAAGTAAATGCAGGATTGCAAGAAAAATAAAACAACAAAATATCAAGATGTAGAACAAATGGAGTAATACACACATAGGAATAATGATCTACGCGATACCTAAATGCTACTACTAAGAAGAAAAGGCATGATATTGGATTTGCAAAATATAATCCTCTTGCGCTATATGATTAGAATTGGACATTGAAATTTTAGGGGTCTAAGAAATGATAATGTTCCAATTGAGCCATAAAAAGTAGGTCTGGGATGTTGCTTCAGAGGGAGCTAGAATCAGATATATCATACATGTTCATTATTTATTTATTTTGATAATGAAATACATGCCCAATTTTTCTGATGTATAATATTGCAACTGAATCTTGCCTATTTAAACTTGTTACCCCTATTACACGAGGTAATGGAAACTAAACTATGTGTCTACCTGAGACTTAAAAGGTAGTATTGTCATTTTCTGACTTCATGATCTTCCTGCTCATGATTGTGATGAGACTAGGCATACTATAAGGAAAGGCAGTGCATAAAACATTTTACTTGCAGAAAGTTCATTACAAAAATACACGCCTGTGCTGCAACTGAATAGAACTTTTGAAATTTGACCTCCACAATACAATTCCAATCAATTATCAAATTTGAAGTCTACAAAAGTCATAAATAATAACTGCAATGAGTTAGGGGCGCACACCTTCGTGATCTTTCTGACTAAGACTATCAGCAGTCTTAGCTCCAGGGTCCCGATTTGACGATCTAAGATTTAATTTACATATAAGAGTTGTTTAGATCAAAAGGCACAGCATAGAGAATACAACTTGATGCATCAAATGCTTTGGATGAAGTGACTCACATGCGATATAAGACCATAAAGATACGCCGGCAGAGCTCGAACTCACCAACAACGACCCCAGCAACTATACCCCTTGCTCCTCGATATGGAAAATCATACCACCTACTCCTAAACTTCAGAAAGCTTTCAAGAAAAGAATGAAGAGAACTGTCGCTGGCCACTGGTAGACAGAAAAATCATGAGAGGTGGGTAAAAATGAACACTAACACAATATACCAACCAACAAACAATTCAAACCTACTACCCCAGCCCAGAAAAAAAAAAGACAAAAAGATATCAACTGCTTTAACATGAATGAATTTGATCGAGACTTCTTAATCACATAAGGAGCATTGCAAATGTAAGGGCAATGATTAAAAGTATACCCCAAAAGGGCATTAGGCAAATATTAAATTACATTAGATGAACATCCTAATTTATGCTTTACAAAGTATCAGGTAAAAATCATATGGCGCTGACTTTGCCAGCAAGGTAGCATGCCTAACCATAACCCTGGCTCCTTAATATGGAAAATCGTACCATCTCCCGGGAAAAGCTTTCAAGAAAAGAGTGAAGGAAGATCCGCTGACCACTAATAGAGACTGAAAGCAGGAGATGAGGAGAAAAAATGTGCAGTAACTCGACGATATTATTAAACTAAGGCGCGCTTAATCCCTGATAGTGCAACATAGCATTACATTTTGCCTCGCTTACGCCTTAAGCAGTGCTTCACTGCTGCACCAAGGAGCTAAGACACGTGCCTTAGTTCTTATGGGCTTTGTTTTGAAGAGGATGTCAGTGAACAATAAATATAGCTAGCAAAATGGTATATTTGTAATTAAGGTAATGTGAATAATGAAAAATGTTAATGACTAGAAATAAGAAAATATTCAGTTTAGATACTACTTATCTACTTAAATTAGAAACCTTTAACTACATCTTTACATCTGAATCAAAAAATTCAAATGGTTTTCTTCTAACCTCACAGTAACCAATAATAAGGCGAGGCAGAAATTATTTAGTTAGGATTTTTTCTGGTAAAAAAGAAGTAGAGAAGTCCATATTTTTCCAATCAACTTCATTAAAAATTTGAGTACATCACCCTCTATCAGCCGAAAAATATTAATTGTGATAAAATACGTCATCGAGGGATTTTACTTTATCATGGATGCAATGAAAAGGGATTCACAAGTAGTTGTTAATGGAGTTGAGGTTACCAAATTCTGAGGTGTCGGTATCAATTTATGTCGAATTGCTCCTACTGAAAGATTTTGCTTTTGAACTGTTTGAAAGTTATCCAACTTGAGTTATGAGAGTACGAATGGTTATAGCTTTCAAGTCTTCAGCAGCGAATGTGGAAAAACGAAAAAAGAGTGTGTTTCTAGGGAGTCCAAAATTTCCCGGCACAGCATTAACAGCTCGTTCAAATTATAATCATCTTGTGATTGATCTTTGTATGCATCTGTTTACTCGGAATGCTTCTACTGCTTGCTTCTGATGCTCATAAAAAGTTTGCCTCACTAACTTTAATGCAGATCAGATTAGTACTGCTCACAATTTCTGTATATGAAGTTTGCTTCACTACATATTGCTTATTGCATCTCTTTTCCAAATGCCGATATGCATAAAGCTTCAAACATCATTAATCATTTATTTATCTTCAATACAGAAAAAATTAACAAGGCAGGCACTGGCAACCTTCATTCCTTAAACTTGATGCAAATTTATTCAAATCAAATCACTACACATTAATCAAATCATACAAATCATAATGGATAATTCAAACGAAAATCATCAAACAAAACACAAGGAGTAGAAATTTATTGTACATAAAGAAAAATCAAATTTATTACCTTCTCGCCAGAAATCTCTTGCATTCATCTTCAGTAACCTACACAACTCCCTATTCAACACATCAACCACACGTTGCGACTCCACAGGATCCAATGCACCTTCATCGGCTCCAAGTCCAGCTGCTACAGCTTCATCCTGAGGTAAATAATTCACGAAATTGCCACTAGGAATCGCAGCGGAAACCCATGCGCCACTTTCTCCCATCGTAACCCTACTCTTAACGGAGTTAACGGCGACGGTGGAACTTCCGTCGGATTTAACTGATTGCCTGAAGGAATTAGCTAGGGTTTGAGAATTGTGCTTTGGAACAAACTTCTTCTGAGTTTTTTCGTTCCTATTTTGGTTATTATAGCGATTCGACATGTCTTCAGCTATAACTGTAGATACTCAAAATTGTGTTATTGTATTGTATTGACTTTGCCGGAGGAAAGTGAACGGATAAATTACAGAGGCGATCGGAGTTTTTTTCCTTCAGAGCCGTCAAACTCGATTGGAGCGACAAAAAAATAGGGAAATTGTTTGGCTCCCCCTGCCCCTTCTTCAAGAAATTAACCTTAAAATAATTACGTAATAAGTTAATATTCATGAATATAATTAAGACATTTTGGACATGAAATTTAACCCTTTTTTGATATTTTTATAATGCGTTAATCCGGTAATATTTAAGGTAACCTTCAGGCGTTAGAATTCCTTTTAAATGTGTTGTAGTATATATTTTGTGAAAAGACTACTTTTTGAAACTTAGAATTCAAGTTAAATTGAAATATCTGTTCAACTTTTGTGTCTATAAGAAAAATATTCTTCTTTTTTAATTCAAAACAGTGTTTGGTTATACATTAAATTTAATTTTTTTTACACAAATTTTGAAAATGTGTTTCAAGTTTGGAAGGGAGTTTAATAACTACAATTTGATGATAATATTGTAAGCACCTACATATAGATAAAATAAATATATTGATGATTGTAAAGAGCATGCCTATTCTTTTCACGGGTTCTAGTACTGTTTTCTACAAATAATAATTGACATAAAAAAAATTCAAACCTATTATCTTCACTAATTAAAAGAAACGAGTCAGAAGAATCGGAGTCGGAAAAGAGCCAACTGGATCAAAATTTTAATTGAGAGAGCTGTTTGACAGAGTCGAACGATTTTGTTTTCCTTTGATCTCATTTTCATTTTCTTGATCAAATTATAATTACAGAGTCTGATTTTAAATAGTCTGAACTCTGAACCCAGAGTGCAATAACGGAACATGCGCTTATTGCCTTATTGTAACCCCATTAACAGTACTCACGTTTACAAAAATTAAAACGTCATATGGAGACCAAGAGTTGCATACCAGAAACCCATCCATACCAAAGTCTGCACCAAATAGTTAACATTCGGCAACAAATTTTTTTCCAAACCTCACATACAACCATATTCTACTATCTTACATGGACATCAGAAGATACCCCTCCCACTATAAATCGAAAAAAGAAAGAACGAAAAGGCTTAGCGGATTCTAAATACAGAAGACTCCTACAGTTTAACTTCATCTTGCTGCAATATCAATGATATGATCTCTTTCAGGTTCCCAACAAAGTTAAATAAACTAACATTGACCTCCCAATAACTAACTCACACTAAATGACAGCAATGCAGCAGAATGAGGAGTTGTTCTCTTGCCCGATAATATATATCAGATTCGGTGCTTGTGAGCAAATTACTATCGGTTCATCACACCTTGCTGCAACTGCCAATCAGCACTGGCTGTGCGTCATGAATATCTTTATGATCCATGCAACATTAACCGAAGCTCTTGGAAAATGCCTTTATGAACATCATAGTCAAGTACTGAAGAAAACCTGGCGAGCAGCAGTATTAGGCAATTAGCAGCATGCCCACCCTTTTTCCCAATGCGGTATTGCCGACATAGACTAACATCATACCCATTCAAGGTTTGTCTCTTTAGGCACCACCAAACCAAGAAGACAAAGAGAAGGATTAGGCGCAACTGAGAGCATAGAGCAGGTATCAGATGACTGTGGAAGGATGAAGAGAAGCCTTGCCCACATAGATTTTACCGCTGGGATTTTAATTACACCGGCACATTCCCTCTGCTTCAAGTATGATATAAAATCTTGAAACTGCAAAGCAAGTTATGACATTTTAGTCCTCTAAACCAGCTCCAGTTATAATATATAAGCAGTCATTGCAAAACATAGAACACTGAAAAGTATGAAGTAAATAGAGAAAAGATCTCCTTAAGGTCCATCTCTAAACACATTTGCAAGTCATGGATAGACCTAGTGGGAAAGTTGGATACTGGACTAATTAGTTTAGCAAACAGCTGGAAAAAAAAAAGAACACTAATTCCTATATCTGAATCCTCTCTCTGAAATGATTTTCATTGGCAACTCTATCTAGTTCCGATTTTAGGTGATAATACACAAAAAATAAGGTATATACCAAGTAAAATCTGGAAGATACACAGACATCTTTCCATCTACTATCTATAGCATACATCATGATTACATTCACTCATAATGAAACTGAAAGAAGAGCATGATTAACTTACGCCCTTATGGTCCACTGGAGAAGAAGGTAGCAACCAGCATATCTCCTTCTGTATCACATTAATTTGAAAAAGAATGTAGAATGTCATAATAGGTTAAAGGATCATTTCAATCTTTAAAAAGATGAGCAAGAAATGGCATAGATACACAAACAAGCCTAACATTATATGATAGAGATGACATCAGCAATTATTAAAAGGTGATAATATATGCTATTTAAATATGATATGCTGAATTTTCCTAATAATGTTCAAGGACTCACTTTGTGGGGTGGTGTACTACAAAATGTTGATTTGACATGCCGAAAATCAGTGCGTTTGGTCATATCCAACTTCGCAGGCCATCTGCACAGGTTTCCAATTTAAAAAACAGAATATTTAAAAATCGTGTCAAAACATCAAAAGACGAAGTCCTTACTCCGTGGGCTCAGCGCTGGCATTTGGATACCTGCAAGAATCTGACTCTACTCTTTGTGCATAAATCGTGCAGTAATGAACTCCACTTTTACTCAAGGATCCCTGCCACTGACACTGCAAATATTGTTTAGAACTTTTTGAATTTGAAGATTCAGATAATGGAGGTGGGGGAGGAGGTGGGGAACTAGGTGGAGGAGGAATATTAGGTGGGTCAGGGTAAGGTGGTGGGGGTGGCGATGAAGGTAATGGAGGCTGCAAGACAGGTGGAGGTAACGGGGGTAATGAGTCAAGCTGAGGTGGTGGTTGTGGCGGTAAAGACGTCACTGGTGGTCTAACAACAGGCACAGGATACATATGATCAAATGGCGGCACGGAGGTCCCTTGTATCTGTGACATTGGAGTCACAGAAGGAGGTATAAATGGCGGTGCAACTGAACAATGATGAAGATTAGTAGGCAGTGCACCAGATGGAATTGGATTTAGGGGCAAGTTATGGTTCAAACCACGTGAATCCCACCCACTTGGTGGGAAGTACATTGGGCGCACAAAGGGCGGAGGTTGTGCTTGCTGTGGTGGTGCAATAGGAGGTCCTTGAATTGGCTGCGGTGCTACAGGAGGAAGTGCTTGAACAGGCGGCGGCACACTAGGAGGTCCTTGGAGAGGCTGTAGTGGTCTAGGAGGCGCTTGAGGAGGTGCAGGATTGCAGGCAATGATTCCCGGTCTAGAATGTATCTCTGCTTCAGATTTCCTATGCATCCACATGTCATTAACAACACCAGTGAATGGATGATTACCTGCAGAAATCATCAGGAGAACAATATGACAGCGAGCATCAAACTACTATTGGAAAGAACACAACTAGAATAATGGAGAAGTACCTCTTGGTGATGGAACAGGAACCATCATATCAGTTTTTCCAGAACCAACTTCAGGCATCCCTCTGCTTGCCATATGTGTCCAGTTTGACTGAAGTGCATATCCAGCATGAGGCATTCTACCTGGCTCTGGATTCAGTCTGGGTGATGTAAGCTCCAGAACACTACCTTCATTTATTACAGGAACGGGAATATGATGCTGCCCAGGGTGACTGCTAGAACAAGGGGAAGAGAAGCTCAATAGTTAAGCTCAGATCATGGTGTAAGACATTCAAAAGTTTTAAATATAATATGAAGCTTTCTAGGTATACAAGATTCAAAAGAGAAAGAGAACAAGTCAACTGGTAAAGTTGCTGCCATATGCCAGGAGGTCACGGATTCAAGCCGTGTAAATAGCCTCTTGCAAAAATGTGAGGTAAGGCTGCGTACAATAGACCCTTGTGGTCCGGCTCTTCCCTGGACCCCGCGCATAGCGGGAGATTAGTGCACCGGGCTGCCCTTTTTTTACATAGCTAAAGTCTATATTACACTTGTGAATGGAACCTCAAATGTCGAAAAGTTTTTGAAAAGTGGTATTGCAGTCTTTCTACATTTTAAGCTATTTCCATCATTTTATTCGTCCAATATTCAATATGTGGAATTGCTGCTGACATCTCCAATGTACATGGACTTCAATCGAAATGCGATACTCAATATATTGCCTTCATCTCTTACATCATCCCCTAATGTCCGACCCCTCCTCTCCTGTAATGGGTATGGTAAATCCATTCCATAGAAGTGCCATTCCACCACCCATTCCCAATTCAGAGTAAAGTGAGAGATTGTAAAGGGTAGAGTGTGAAGATATAAGGAGGTAAATTTGAACTTGTAACAGAAGGTGAAGGAAGAAAATTGGGGTTGGGGGGAGGTTGATCACATTCAAGTGATGGGAAAAAAAGATTTTTGGAGGTAGAAAATGCAGAAAAGGGTTGTCATGGAAGAAGTATGTAAGCAGTAGTTAGGGCCAGTAAATATTCCTTCAGATAAATTAAATGGAGGGCTGCCGCAAAGGCCAAAAGAGGAGTTCTATCGTTGGAGTGAGTGCAATAATCTGTGCCCTTGGTTTATCTTAATAACACTTCAGTGTTGAATAAGACGCTATAATGTTGTTGTTTCCTCCATTTACTTTTAAATACACAACATCATCTCATCTAAATGCTTATACGGTTAGAGAGACCACACTTTTACTTACATGTGGGCCTGATTCTTTTTATGCACCAAGCACATGAAAATTCTTCCAATAATGAGTAGCAGTGGGACTCAAACCCAATACCTCTAACCTACTTTGGCCTCCAAAACATGATTTTGCTATTTAAATTCAATGTATGCACTCGAACCCAATACCTCTAACCTACTTTGGCCTCCAAAACATGATTTTGCTATTTAAATTCAATGTATGCAAGTGCATCACTCACAATCAGAGCTGTAAGGAACTGCTAAAGGAAAATTTCATCACGGAAAGATTGACATATTATCTGTCAACACTACAACTACAACAACAACAACAACATACCCAGTGAAATCCCACAACGTGGGGTCTGAGGAGGGTAGAGTGTACGCAGACCTTACCTTTACCTTGAAGGTAGAGCGGCTGTTTCCGAGAGACCCTCGGCTCAAAACAAAGCGAAAGCAAGAGAAACGGTCAGACCCGGTAAAAAAAATGTAAAGCAGTATGAAAATGTTGATATCAAAAGCGAATAGGCCATAATAGTGCATTCTGAAAAAGTAAGCAGTAATTAGCGCATGTAAATAAGCTAAGCAAAGTACACTAAAGGACACATAGCAACAGAAATCAAACTACAAGGGACTATAAAACAATACTGCACCTATTAGAATGATAGGCTAAGCGGGCTTACAATAATAACACTACAACTACTAGTTTGCAAGCATAAGTAAGACTACGCTGGACTACCTACCACCCTAATCTGTGTCCTCCACAACCCCCTATCTAAGGTCATGTCTTTAGTAAGTTGCACATGCGTCATATCTCGTTTAATCGCATCCCCAATACTTTTTCGACCTACCTCTACCCCTCTTGAACCCATCCAAAGCCAACCTCTCACACCTCCGCACTGGGCATTTATATCTCTCCTCTGCACATGCCCAAACCATCTCAACCTCGTTTCCCGCATCTTATCCTCTACCGAGGTCACTCCCACTCTGTCCCGGATATCATCATTTCTAATTCTATCCCTCCTCGTGTGCCCACACATCCATCTCAGCATTCTCATCTCCGCAACTTTCATCCTTTGAATGTGCGAAGTCTTGACTGGCCAACACTCCGCCCCATACAACATAGCCGGTCTAACCACCGCCCTATAGAACTTGCCTTTAAGTTTTTGTGGCACCTTTTTGTCGTATAAGACTCCATATGCGAACCTCCATTTCATCCACCCTGCCCCAATACGATGTTTGACATCATCATCAATCTCACCATCCCCTTGGATAATAGACCCGAGGTACTTGAAGCTTCCTTTTTTGGAATTATCTGTCAACACTCAATGCAGATTTAGGCATTTAGCTTAAGATAGGGCACGATAGAGGAAAGGTTTTATCTTGTTAGAGGACTTCTATTATTACTATTATTATTGTTATTACTACATTTCTTTACGTATATTTAAATTATTTTCGCTTTTATTTTTATTTGAAAGGATGATGACATAAGTTGAGCTTAAATGAAATAGTGAGGATTCATATAGCCGATCCCAACTTGTTCGGGACTGAGGCGGAGGTGGAGGTTTTCAATAAATTTTGGTTGTTATCCGGAAAAGTGTGTTCCATAATATATGTCATCAGCATACTCCAACACTTTGAAGGATATAGCTATATGGTGAATCATATTTTAAATATAAGGAAAATTAACAAGGAAGTTTTGACGACTCTACTTAATAGGACAAGATCATCCAGAAACAAGAGGACTTGTTCCCCATCTGAGTTGGAAAGGCATGAGAAGGAAAGAAATTAAATGATTGTTTTAAAAACTAAAATAAACAAACTATCAAGTGGCATATCTGAGTAGAACAAAGAAGTAATTTAAAGGTATCAGTGCTGAGTGAATTAAAACCTGACAAGCAGCTTGAAGCAATTACATACCTGAATGCTTTTCTCTTTTTTTTTTTCTTTGGGGGAGGGGGTTAAAGAGGTAAGGGGGCATAAGATTACATACCTGAATTCTATCTGGAAGAATAACCCAGGACAATCACGAAGGGTCTTCAGGAGAGTATTTGCAGAATCCATGCTGCTGCATTCTACTAGCCAACAAGAACCCATAGGCATATTTTCTCTCATTAACCTGATGATAGAACCTTTGTTGTCAATGGCAAGATTACAAATAGCCAAAAGCTCATCTTCTGTGATAAACAAGGAGCTAACATTTGGAATGCTAATCCGTAGTATATTTGTCTGCATTGCATCTCCTCCCAGGAATCCAGTTTCACAATTCCCTGGCACGTGATGACTCTTATAGCCAGGATGGTATTTGACATTATATTTGGTGCTCAACTGTGAAAGCAAAGAAGATAGACGTGACATTCTTGGAACATGACTGTCAGAATGGTTCTCAAGCACGTTCTGGAAGTGAGATGGCCCAACAGTACTACCGGGACAAAAATTGCTGGCAGAGCTAGATCTTATACCTTCAGTATGCATGGGAGTATTAGCTGGACCTAAGTTTAGGGGCTGAATGCAGTCACTCCTTACCTTACGCCAGTGCCTCAGATGATTCATGGCAATTGTGGCCTCCTCAGGTGTGTTGAACTCCATCAGCAATGCTCCTTCGCTGCCTAGATCAGCAACCATCCGAGGACCTTTTTGAAGTGCTTTTCTCAGCTCATGCACGACATCATCCTTTATCCAGTGGCTCTGAATACTTCCAACATAAATAAAGCAACTAGAACCAACAGCAACACCATTTATAACCCCCTTAGTACCTAATCCTATATCCAAGAATTTTATTCGAAGACCAGCACCCCAAAGCGAATTTCCCTGCATGATTTCCCTGGCTCTCACTGCATCCATAATGTTTTGGTACTCAACCAACGCAAAACCTTTGAATGCAAAGAATGCAAATTGATCTAGTGGACCAAACATCTCAAACTTATGTCTGACATGAACTTCAGATGCATCAGGGCCTAAAGACCCCAACCATAGTTGCTTTGAAGCGGGAAAGATGTCTGCTGCAGCTGGGTCTCCATCAGTGTACCAAATCACTTGACCTGTGGAAGAATGAGATGGTAAACGCTGCATAGGTGACTCCATGGAACAACTCATGCCTCCAGTTGATGATCTTGAGGCTGGTAGACGGTCCACATTAAGAGTTTGGTGGTTCTCCATCATGACATGGTGTCCTCCATCAGATGAACTATTCCTCAAGTTAGACTGTGTTCTAGCAATAGGAGAAAGAATCTGCTGGTTATAGACCTCCATAGGCACAGAAGGCCTGATATTCGGTAAATCTCCAGGCTCTTTAGAATCAAAAACTAAAGACCTAAGCTCACCACTACTAGTATTTGAATTCATATTGGAACAGTGATTTGCTCTCAGAGGAGCTGCTGGACTTCCAGAAACTTCATGAGTTACTTTTTGAGAAGATAGCTCGTGACCCAAGTACTCACTAGAATACTTTGCGGTATCCAAACCATCCTCATCAACATCATCATGAGGTTTTTCTGCCTTCACTTCATCTAAGAAAGACTGCAATATTCCTTCAAGAACTGAGGAAATATCTGAAACAACTTGAGAGGAAGCTGATTTACTTAACTTCTTAAACCTTGAACAGATCCAACTTTTTAGAGAATGATCTTTCTCTACGGCCTGTATAAAGAGATCCAAAACAGTGCATCTTGAGCAGAAGCTTTAGAGACCAAAGATATGAATCATAATACGACAGCGCATCTTGACCAAAAGCCTTGAAAACCAAATAAATCAATCATACTGAGTATCACTTTCCATGCGGGAAAGAGGAAAATACTTTATTGAAACTAAGTGTTTAACTCTCTGGAAAATTCCAGAGTAATCGCAAATCGCCATAACAAATTGATTTTCAAGGGACAGGTCACACATGAAAAGAAATATTTTCCCAAAGATGACATCAAAAGTGAAGGATCAAATATTTACATATGAACATCATACATTATTTTTACTTGCAGATAGCAATCAGGGGTTCAGATATAGGAGACATAACTTAAACGAGAATGCTATGCCACTAGTTAAACAATTAAATTACAAAAGATGCCCTAAAGGCTTAAGTATGCATACTTCTCCCTCATTTCTATTGAACTATAACAAAGTTTTCAACAATTCATTAGAAACATTAGATGTAGAGCTCACTGCACTCTTTTATTAAGTGACGTGTTCATATTATATAAGTTCTTTCACCCTCGCCCTCGTCCCCGACCGAGAACTTATAGCATGTGTCCAAGAGACCAAATGGGTAGGACCTAAGGCTAAGGATGTGAACGGGTATAAGTTATGGTTCTCGGGTAGGTCGAGGCATAGGAATGGGGTAGGCATCTTAGTAGACAGCGAGCTAAGGGATCAGGTGGTAGAGGTTAGGAGGGTCAATGACAGGATGATGACGATTAAGTTGGTAGTTGGAGAGTTCACTATGAACATTGTTAGTGCTTATGCGCCACATGCGGGCTTGGACGAGGAGGAAGAGGCGTTTTTGGGAGGATTTGGACGAGGTGGTGGGTGGTATACCACACTCTGAGAAGTTATTTATAGGAGGGAATTTCAATAGACATATCGGGTCACTTTCGAGGGGTTATGGCGACATGCATAGAGGCTTTGGCCTAGGGGAGAGGAATGGGAGACGTCTCACTTTTGGAGTTCGCTAGAGCTTCTGGGATGGTGATAGCCAATTCGAGGTTCCTGAAGAAGGAGGAGCACTTGGTGACTTTCCGTAGTTCGGTGGCTAAAACTTAGATAGACTTTTTGCTCCTTAGGAAGGTTGACAACGGTCTTTGTAAAGACTGGAAGGTTATTCCGAGAAAGTATTTTACAACCCGACATAAACTTTTGGTGATAGATTTGGAGATCAAGATGGAGAAAAAGAAAAGGGTTGTGGATGACAGGTTAAGAATCAAATGGGGGAGTTTGACCATGGCTAGTGCAAAGGAGATAGGGGAGAGGTTGATGGCCAAGGGGGCTTGGGGGAGTAGTGGGGATGCGACCGGTATGTGGGACAGGACCGTCAGTTGCATTCGAGAGGTAGTTAGAGAAGTGTTTAAGGTCTCGAGGGGTAGCCGTGATGGGCATCGAGGGGACTGGTGGTGGAATGGTAAAGTTCAAGAGAAGGTGGAAGCGAAGAAAGAGGCGTATGCGAAATTGGTAGAAACAAGGCTAAGGTGGAGAAGTGGACGAATGGGAACTGTATAAGATGGCGAGAAAGGAGGCAAAGCTTGCGGTTACGGTGGCGAAAACGGCGGCTTTTGAACGCATGTATGTGGAATTAGAGGAGAAAGGCGGAGAAAGAAAGTTGTACAAACTAGTCAAGGCGAGGGAGAAGAGGGCCAGTGACTTGGATCACGTGAGGTGCATCAAGGACGAGGATAGGAGAGTACGGGTGGATTACGCTCATATTAGGCGGAGGTGGCAGTCTTACTTCCATAAACTCTTGAACGAAAAAGGAGATAGATATTGTGCTGGAAGACCTGGAGCAATCTGATAGGTATCGGAATTTTGGGTATTGTAGAAGCATTAAAGTAGAAGAAGTTAAGGGTGTTGTTCGCAGGATGCGCAGGGGACGAGCGACCAGACCTGATGACATCGCAGTTGAATTTTGGAAGAGCGCAGACAAGGCAGGTTTGGAGTGGCTGACTGAGTTGTTTAACGTCATTTTTAAGACGGCGAGAATGCCCGAAGAATGAAGGTGGAGTACAATGATCCCTTTGTACAAAAACAAAGGTGATATCCAGAGTTGTAATAACTATAGGGGTATGAAGCTGCTAAGCCACACTATGAAAGTTTGGAGGAGGGTTGTGGAGATGAGGGTGAAGAGAGGCGTGTCTATTTCCGAGCATCCAGTTTGAATTCATGACGGGGCGTAAGACCACAGAAGCCATTCATCTTATTAGGAGGTTGGTGGAGCAGTATAGGGTGAGGAAGAGAGACTTACATATGATTTTCATCGACCTCGAAAAGACATACGACAAAGTTCCTAGGAAGGTTCTATGGAGATGTTTGGAGGTTAGAGGTGTACATGTGGCGTACACTAGGGTGATCAAGGATATATATGATGGAGCCGAGATCAGGGTACGAACAGTAGGAGGAGACACGGAGCACTTTCCAGTGATGATGGAGTTGCACCAGGGATAAGCTCTTAGCCCATTCTTATTTGCATTGGTGATGGATAGACTGACGCGACAAATCCAAGGTGATGTGTCATGGTGTATGTTATTAGCAGACGATATAGTCCTGATTGATGAGACTTACAGCAGAGTAAATGCTAAGCTGGAGGTTTGGAGACAGACTCTGGAATCTAAAGAGTTCATGCTAAGTAAGACCAAGACAGAATACTTTGAGTGCAACTTCAGTAACGGAAGCAACCTTGAGACGGGCGTGGAGGTGAGACTTGGTACTTAGGTCATTCCAAAGAAAGGAAGCTTCAAGTACCTTGGGTCTATTATCCAAGGAGACAGAGAGATTGATGACGATGTCACACATCATATTGGGGCAGGGTGGATGAAATGGAGGCTCGCATCTTGAATCTTATGCGACAATAAGGTGATGGTTAGACCAACTATGTTGTATAGGGCGGAGTGTTGGCCGGTAAAGACTTAGCACATCCAAAAGATGAAAGTTGCGGAGATGAGGATGCTGAGATGGATGTGCGGGCATACAAGGAGTGATATGATTAGAAATGATATATCTGGAACAGAGTGTGAGTGACCTCGGTGGAGGATAAGATGCGGGAAGTGAGGTTGAAATGGTTTGGGCATGTGCAGAGGAGAGACACAAATACCCCAGTGCGGAGGTGTGAAAGGTTGGTTATGGACTGGTTCAGGAGGGTAGAGATAGGCCGAAAAAGTATTGGGGGAGGTGATTAGATGGGATATGGCACAGGTACAGGTGCAGCTCACTGAGGACATGACCTTAGATGGGGGCTGTGGAGGACACGAATTAGGGTAGAAGGGTAGTGGGTAATCGATCGTAGTCCTCTTTACTCTTGCAAACTGGTAGTGGTAGTGTTATTATTGTAGGCCTGCTTAGCTTATCATACTAATAGGCACATTATTACTTTATAGTCCCCTGTATCTTGTTTTATGCCGATATGTGTCCTTTAGTGTACTTTGTTTAGCTTATTTACTTGCGCTAGTTACTGCTTACTTTTTCGGAATGCGCTGTCATGGCTTATTCGCTTTTGATACCAGCATTTTCATACTGTTTTAAATTTTTCCTGACCGTTTCTCTTGCTTGCTTTACTCTTACTTTGCTTGTGCTTATGCTCTGTCTTGAGCCGAGGGTCACTCAGAAACAGCCGCCTCTACCTACCAAGGTAGAGGTAAGGTCTGCGTACACTCTACCCTCCCCAGACCCCACGTTGTGGGATTTCACTGGGTATGTTGTTGTTGTATAAGTTCTTTCACCTTAAAGCAATGCTCCTTTGCTATTGTATGATTTATAAAAAATTAACAAGGAAAAACCTTATTTAAAGTAACATTGAGCACTCGATGAAAATGAAGCAATGATCTCTAAGTTGTGGTTGTACTGTATTAGGTGAAGCCTTGATAAATTTTTAGAGAATAGAAAACAAACATTCAGATAATATGTTTGAAATGTAAAATTAAACAAAATTTGTGATGGACTTGAGCAAAGAAAAGGAGCTAATAATGAATTCAAATTAAACGACCACATGAGGAACACAAATTACTTAGGGAGGTAACCATGATCTATGAAACCATATGGCAAGTCTCAGACCTAAACCATGAGTTTAGGTTTCTATCATCTGCTCTGCCCAACTAGGAAACAAGGTAATTGCAACAACAGAAAATGCACAATATACTGAATCTGCACTGTTTCTGCTTGCTATGAATTTCCTCAAGTAAACCACTTGCTAATAACCAGTTAACATGAAACGAAAATACTTCTAAGAGGAAAAAGAAAAGAAAATAACATGAAACAGATAAGTAGATGTACTGAAATAAAAACAGAAACAGAACAAGAAGTCCCATGCTTCAACTTATACATAAGAAAAGGATTAGTCTCAAATTGAATCAGACAAAGCACAATCTGAGGAGTTAAAGGTTCTTTTAAGGCTTATTTGGATGGAAAATTGAAGATTTTAAAACCATAAACTAAGCACACCAGTATGCTGGTCACTGTAATTCCAAGGCAACTTAGAAGAATTGGAAAAAGGAGAAAAAGGTTAAGTTCATGAAAGATGAGAAAAATTTAATGGTTTACAATTAACGTAAAAGATAAAAAGGGTAAAAAGCAGGTATCCTAATAGTTTAGAGGCTTGAGAAGATGGAAACAAAGATGAAAATGAACGAGAAGAGGGATAAAATAGGCAAATAATGAGCTCTGTCTTTTCAAATTTAAATAGGAAGAGGGGAAGAAATAGCAAACTTTCAATTATGAGCAAAGTGTATGTTGTGGAACTGATAAATGTTTAGGGATGGAAGGAGTGCTTAATTGTATAGAGAACTGAATAACAACTCTAGCTTTATTCTTGTTTCCGCTATCAACTCATACAACAACAACATACCCAGTGTAATCCCACAAAGTGGGGTCTGAGGAGGATAGGATGTACTTAGACCTTACCTCTACCTTTGTGGGGCAGAGATGCTGTTTCCGATAGACCCTCGGATCAAAAAGAATGTAGTGGACTTATATTCCTAAAGTAAAATGCATTTATTTGTGCTGCTGCAAGTGATGGAAATAGAAACAATATATTTAAGCACAGATAATATCTCAATATGGATCAAAGCATCAAACATTATGTCACTGTCTTGATCAAGAAATAATTAGTAACACTTGTATTATAAAGCTGCAGCGATCAGAAGCTCGGAAAATTGGTTTTAGACAAAGGGGGAAAAGGAACAATAATTGATTAGTTAATCTGTACAAAGGAAAATTAAATACAGAAGCATACCAGTCCTAATAAGCAGTTCTTCAAAACAAGAGAGCGATTGTCCAAGACTTGTTTGCCACATGTCGCAAGGCCATCATCCACATCCTTACTTTTGCTACTTGTTTCTCTGGACTTTGCTGATGATGTCACTGCACTATATCCACCATTCCAAGGATGACCAACAACATCATCAAGCCTGTTAGTTAACTGATGAAGTAAGTAATATCCTTCCCGCTTAGATTCCTCCGATCCAGTAGAGCCGATGAGCTCAAAACAAGTTGCAATTGAATTTTTGGGGCAAGTAAAGAAAATTCTCAGGAAACAAAGTACACGGAACTCAGATAGCTTGAGCAGTACCGATTGTTCCTTGTTTAAAATTTTTTGTTGGTACTCGGAGAACAAATGAGCATCCTGAATACCAAAAATTTCCTTGTCAGCAATCTCGAAAACATCTTTCCCTTCAAAACAGGACATGAAGAAGGTGAGTGCATCACGAAAAACTGTGGTGCAAATTCCACGAATAACTGATGATGTTGGTGCCTCAGCAGCAGCACTTCGACAGATATCAGCTAGACCAAAAATGCATGCCTTAGCAGTGTCAAATGCAACACCGTCTGTATCTTCTCCTTTACCAATCAAAGCTAACTTCCAATTATGCATATTGATAACAACTTTCGCTGCAGCTTCAAGAGCAGTGGGACAATACGAAGCAAATCGAGGAATAAAATCAGCCACTAGACGTTGTACACTTGTGCAGCCTGCAAACCAAGAATCATAGAAAAAAATTAAGTTTAGAACTTTATAGAACACTCAAAAGGGATACTTCCAACAAATAGGATCAACTTCCTTTGGGAGTTCAGAGACTGCATCAGTATGATGAAGTTCTACCAGGAATACTGATGGCAATTCATTATAATGCAATAGTTAAATAAGATCATGAAAGCATGAAAAGAATTACTACTAGATAGCTGAACAAAAGTTGATCCGAAGTGGCAAAAGAGAAATAGAAGCATAAGCACAGCAACTAATGTACACTCCAATTGGTCAATACGAGTGGGTACCACAGAACTGGTGACACTTTGAAGAATTGGCACACTAACATCACTTGAGCAAGAATATCAGGGGGGGGGGGGAGTAGATCTCATAGAACAATTAACACAGTTATAGGAAATCTTAGAAAGAACGACATCAAACATGTATAGACGTCATTGGTCTAACCTGTCTTAGTTTCATATGTCTAATCTTTCAATAATTGAGGAATGGACCATGTTAACTAAGTGTAGTAATTCACAACCCTGCAATTTTCATTCTCATTCTCTATTTGTTATTTGCTTTTCGGGGGACAGAGGATTTTCATTCTGAAATAGGTGCAGGATGTAAAGGTACTGTTGACTCAAAATGATATGAAGATAGATTCTACTACTACAACAAAAAAAATGTAATAATAAGAGACTGTAGGCCAAAATAACCTCCCTTTTTTGGAGAGAGAGATGTGAAAAAAGGTTTTCAACTTGAAAACGTCAATATCTTTATTTGGGTGGCAGGTTGGTGCTTATGAATAATGTATTGGATTCACTTCCTACATACACTATGTCTCTATTTCCAATACCAACCAAGATAAAAAGAGACGACATAGCATAAGAAGTGATTTCTTTGTAGCGGCGACATGGAGAAGAGAGTTTTTCACCTTGTTAAGTTTCATACCAAAGACTTGGGGCAGCTGAAATACTTCTTGGGCGTAGAAGAGCAAGTAGCAAGAAAATACAGATTTTCATATCTCAAAGTAAGTATGTACTTGATCTACTTGCAGAAACTGAAAAGTTAGGAGCAAGTTGTGTAGCATCCCAATGGTTTCTAATGTACATCTTACTAAAGATGATAGTGATCCTTTCGATAATCCGAAAGATATGAAAGGTTATTTGGAAAACTGAACTACCTCACGATGACCCTCCAGAATTGCCTATGCAGCCAGTATTGTCAGTTCATGTCTGCACCAACAATCAAACAATGGGCAGCCTTGGAACAGATCATGTGCTATTTGAAAGGAGCTCTTGGCCTTGGCATATTGTATAGCAATCACGGACATACTCATATTGAGAGTCTTTCAGATGCTGATTAGGCTGGATCAAGAATTGATAGAAGATCTACTATTGGATATTGCGTCTTTGTTGGTGAAAAAATGGCATCTTGGAGAGTAAGAAATAAAATGTTGTATCTCGATCTAGTCAAAATTCAAGCATAGAGCTATGGCTCAATCCGCATGTGAAATACTATGGATACATCACCTTTTAGCTAAGGTTGGTTTGAAGTCTCTGTCTCGAGCAAAATTTTGATGTGATAATCAGGCTGTTTTACACATGCCTCAGAACCAATGTACCATGAAGGGGTGGAACATATTGAAGTTGACTATCATTTTGTCAGTGAGAAGATTTAAGAAGACATGGTTTCTACTGGTTATGTGAAGAAATGACGTTTGGGCCTAACTCAACCCCAAAAGCTAGCAAAAGGGCAAGCCCAGAGTCGGATTCGGCCAAATAAACAGAATGACAAACTTCATTACCATTCGAAAAATCACATTGGTTCAAAACTCAATCCAAAACTTTGGAGTAGCAAGTAGCAGAGTCATTCAGTCGGAATGCTACATAAAGAACATAAGTCAGATGAAGGAACGGGAAGACCTAGGATGTAGAAGATCATAGTATGAGTGATTCAGCAGATTTGGATTTGCTCAAGTCCATATAAAGAAACCAACAACTCATTCCCCAACCAATGTGATACTCTAACCTACTCTAATAGAAAGGTACCAAAGATGTTTTAAAAGCAAATACGAGAACATTCTTACACTGAAACATAGATGTTTTTCTTTTTTGGCTTTTTGGTGTAGACTAGAATATGTTAATAACTTAATATAGTGGACATGTTAGATTTATCAGTATCCTGCAATAAGGTAAAGGAACTGAGGTGTATGTACTTTCTGGCACAACCGCTTTTGAGAATCTCTGTGCTTTGTGTATAAAAAAAATCAATTCTCAAAGGAGGTGGACGGGGAGATTCTTGCAGGCTAAAAAGCAGAAGATGGCAGTAAAGAGGAGTGTTGCTACTCAATGAGTAAAAGGCACTATTTTCCCCACATGAAGTTCGTGAATAAGTGATTGTCTGATTATGAGCAAGAAGTATACATCTTTCTGCTAAACAAGATGGATTACATGGGGCGCGCTTTGGAAGAAGTGATCTGTTATCGAGTAGTCTTGTTGGGAATAACAAAAGCATCTCTCAACACTCAAAGTTTCATATACAAAGCGAGTTTTCAAGAAACTACACGAGATTTAGCAAAAGCGGCTCTCCGAGTCGTATCGATTGATTGAGAGGCCTGAAAGAGAACGTTGTTTGGGGTGGGGTGTGTGATACCCGTTGGTACTGGATTCAAGGGATGTGGAATTCCCAAGAAATTCTTTGACTTCTTCCAGAAACAGATGATTAATCACCACGTTCCGTGAATAGCCGGGATATTGAGGAATATCCAGAAAGGCATTTCGGGAATTTCCTTTTTGACCGTTTCAATTGTAATTACAATTTATTTGATAACCTTTTTAGTCGATGAAATCGTAAAACTATATGATTCGTTAGGAAAGGGCATAATAGTTACTTTTTTCTGTATTATTAATTACTCGTTGGATTTATTCGGGGAATTTACCACAAAGAGATTTATATTAGTATTAATTTTCCTTTCATGGAGATTCTCCCTTATACATATAATTCCGTATTTAAAAAAATGTTCTAATTTTAAGTAAAATAACATGTACAGGTGTTATTTTTACCCAAGGCTTTGCTACTTCAAGTATTTTAACTGAAATACACCAACCAAAGAGTAAAAGGCATCCATCTTTTGAAGTCATATTTGAAGAAGCAATCCTTCTCACTTGAATAACACCTGCATCAGATCCTCCAAACAGGGGCGGAGCTACCCTTGACCAAGGGGTGTCGACACCCCTTCGCTGGAAAATTACGTTGTATGGATAGATTTTGGTTTTATAGGTATATATACAAGTATTGACACCTCTTGACACAAGTTGAAGGTTGAGCGAGTGGTTGAGGGGTTGCAAAAAATCCCTAAGGTAGCATGTTCGATTCTAGGTTGCAACATAATTACTATAAGTTTTTGACACCCCTTAGCATCGCTTCAACCATGAGAAGCAGTAACTTAAAGCACACTCTTCTAAGCATTACTTCAACCATGAGAACCTATTCCCTTGCTTGCATCACTCTCATGGGTCTGTTAAAAATTTTCCTTCGTTCTTTTTTCTTTTCTATTTTTTGAAATGATAATAAGGTAATTTACTATGGTTGAAAAGGAAGTAAATGAGTTGTAATTCTTCCTCTCAGTCTGACATGGAAAAGAAACAAACTTTCCACATCTATTTTCACTCCTTCAACCTCTCCTCTATTCACTATAACCAGACAAAGCGATAATTTCTAGAACCTAGGGTTTATGAATCATACAAGGAACGGGGAAAAAATCTCAGAAAACGCCTAAAAACACTTAAATTCATGTAATTGATGAATCTCACAAAATTAATAGTAACTCTTATACTTCGAATAACAACAAACATTTAAACAAAGCTGTATAAACAATATTAGAGAAAAAACGAGTAGTTAATACTGACCTCTTGATGCAGTAATGAGAGAAAGATAGGCTTGTTCGAGTTCGGAGGAAAGACGATCATCGTTCTGTGAGATGCAAAATTTAATGCGTTTGTAGCACTCATAAACATTACGAATCTCTTCCTGGTTCCTCCTCCGTCGGAGAATTTCATCCTGAGATAGCGCCGGAGCAACGCTGCTCTGCAGTGGTGGTGGTTGCGGCGGCGGCGGAGGAGACGGTGACTGAGGCGGGGGCGACGGTGGTGATGGTTCGTAAAGCTTCCGTTTCTTCAGTGGCTGCTCCGTCGTAGCCATGGCGGAGGGACGGACGGTAGAGAGGAGAGGAGTGGGAACACGCGCTCAGTCACGCTTTTTCGGCTGTATTTTACTTGGGTGATTAAGAAGTCTGATCTTTCTTTATATTCTGAACAGTAAATAGTCTGAACCAAAGAAAAAAAATTGTGTAATTAGTAATACTAATTACCGTCTATTACCAGCAGTTATATACGCATGCGCCTCTAGTGACTTGGTGTTAAAAAGGCATATATAACTATATACTTGAGTCCATAAAAACTTGAGGGTCGTATGATTATTACCATTTGTAACCGAGGGTTGCTTGTAAGAGGTGGCGATTGGCAGTGTTTGGTATGGGTTTTAGAATAGTTGATAAGCATAGTTAAAGATTGTAAGAAATTTGGTTGGAATTTGGGGAGAACTAATAAAAATTAGTAGGAGTAGTATTTATTAATATAACGTTTGATTGCTTCTTTTCATTTTCTTTATAAATAATATTTGAATAAATTATGCAGAAATTTCTGTATCATTTTACAAAGCATAGTAATATGGGATAAGAATAAGCTATTAGTAATAAATAGTTTTAAAATGATAGGATAACAAACTGAGCGGATTTGTCCAAAATTGTAAAATTTATTAATAACCCCCAAATGAGGAATTATACATACTTCTTTAAAAAGAAAATCAAAGTTTCAAAGAAATAATACCTATAAATTAGAAGAGAATACGTTTTCAACTTTCCAGCATATGCAGCAGCACCGCCAGTCCCGCTATCAATGGTGAGGTCATTTTCTGCAAAAGGCTTTTCTCTTAAGGTCAAGAAGAATTCAGAACAAAAAAGTAGTACTCTTTTATTATAAGTGTTTCTTGAAAAAATATTTTTTATCATAAGTATTTCTCGATTTTTTTTTAGCTTAGCAATTTATGTTTAGCTAACTAAATTTTAAAAATACTTTTGTTAATATTAAATATATAATTTGTGTTTAGCCAAGATTTCAAAACCACTTTTGAGAAATTTATTTTTTCGGCTTCTGAAAAATAATTTTTGCTACAACTGCAAAAATATTTATTTTTTCCTAAAAGCTTGACCAAACACATCAATTCTCTAAAATAAATATTTTTTTCACTTTTCAGAAATTTGGCCAAATAATCCACACTCTCATAATACTAATAATATATATATTATATTTTATAATAAATATATATATATATATATATATATATATTCATTTATACTTTTTTATATATAATCTATACTCTCATAATACTTTATATATATATATATATATATATATATATATATATATATATTAAATTACACATCATATACTAGTATGTAATACTTCAAACTAAACATTCAACAAGAAATAAACTATGCACTATATAATTAATGTATATATGGATTATTACTTCATGTATGACTTGTCTCTAAACCAAATAACTCCTTAAACTATGATGCTTAACTCGCTTAGGGGCATTTAATTTACTGCGCTAACAAATATACTCTCAACATAAAAATATGGATTTATATTGTAATTTAATAAAATTGAATGAGTGTCAGGATGGATTGGGGGGAAATAAAGCTTAAATTTTTAATTGATATGTAATTCGTATTTATTATTTCATATTATATTAGATATAAATAATACACCAATTGATATATCAATTTATACAAAGGTTTAGTTATAGTACATAATTTTAAAAACCAACATCACCATCAAAGTATGTGGCACAGTGGATTAGACTGCTCCTCCCTTAATCAGAGGTTTTGAATTCGAGTTGGGTATGAATTTTTTTTTTGGTAGAGAGCGTTTTCTCCAAAAATAAGTTTTATTCGGTGTGAATCCAAATATAGTTACGCTCCAATATGGTTACACAACGGATGGAAAATAATAATAATAACCAAACGAGTCCTATTATGTTCGTGAATGAACGTCAGCGTCACTAGCACTAATTGACTCCATAATTGTGGCCAAGAGTGAAAAGATTAGTGGAGAGGGCACCTAGCTAAGGCCTCAAGTGTCAAATCTAGTGCTACGACGCTGGACTACAATATTTCTACTATCTAAATTGACGCCATAGCGTCAAAATTAAAGCCATGGCACTGTTGTTCCAAATTTTCTGAATTCAGTATAGAGAAATTTTGTTATTTTGAGCATAAAATAGACATTGGAACAAAACCAACGGCGAAATGTAGTGGAAGAAGAAAGCTAAGGCCCAACTAGTGTGGTAAAATTAGCCCAAACTCAAATGACCCGTGTAATTCGCCCAATTTTTTATGGGTTTGGGCAAGAGTGATTTTGATGATGGGTTGATTTAGGTTATTCCAAGTTGACACATCATAAATCAACAATCCAAATAAACTCATGATATTGCCCAAACTTGACTCATTAAAATGTTCAATCTTAATGATTAGAGATTCACTCTAGATTAAGATTTTTGTTTATAAATAATTATTTAAAAAATTCATTTATTGTTTCGAAACAATAAAAATAGACAAACGCACCCCAACCACCTACCACACTATCCATCTACCATACCCCTCTCCTACACCAACCCCCACCCAAGCACTGAACCACCCTCACATCTCTGCCCCCTACCTTGCCTACTCCACCTCACCCCCTACCTCCCTAACACCCCTACCCACACCTACCCTATCTACCCCTACCTCCCACTCTACCCCGGGCCCTACCTCATTCTCAAATTTCTATTTTATATTTTTTTTTTACTTTTACAAACAATTTATAAAAAATAAAAAAAATCTTACCACCCCCACACCTACCCCCCTCCACCCCAAGCCCCATTGCCCTACCCCATCCTCAGATTTCTATTTCATATTTTTTTTACTTTTATAAAAAATATTAATTTTTTTCTTTCCTCCCCCCTACTGCCCTAACCCCCACCTACCCCTTCCGCCCCACCCCATCCTCAAATTTCTATTTCATATTTTTTGTTACTTTTATAAAAATATTATTAAATATATGAAATTTTTTCTTACATCTCCCTACCCCCATCCACCCAATGCCCTACCCCATACTCAAATTTCTATTTCATATTCTTTTTACTTTTATAAAAAAAATATGAAATTTTTTCTTACCTTTTCCCCCCTACCCCATCCTCAAATTTCTATTTCTGATTTTTTACTTTTATAAAAAATTATTAAAAATATGAAATTTTTTCTTACCCCCTGCCCTCCCACACCACCCCCGAAGTTTTTATTTTATATATTTATTTTACTTATATATAAAATTTTATTAAAAAATGAGAATTTTTTCGTACCCATCACCCAACCCCCTTCCCCCACTACCCCCACCCTCTCACCCCACCCCAAATTTTCTATTTTATATATTTATTTTACTTTTATAAACTTTTTATAAAAAATGAGAAAATGTTTACCCCATCCCCACCTCCCATCCCACCCGAAGTTTTTATATATTTATTTTACTTATACAAAAAAATTATAACAAATGAGAAACTTTTCTTGCCCCCCTGCCCTCTCACCTATTATTTTATATATTTATTTTGCTTTTATAATTAATGGAAAAAATCTTAAGATATTATTCTTATTTAAAAATAAATATATAGAAAAATCAAATATCATACAAAATAAAATAATATCATAGAAGGTAAGTTTGAAATTTGTAAAAGTAATGGGTCAAGTTGGGCAAATTGGTTATGACCCATCATTTAGCCCATATTGACCCGCCCGTCTTACTCATTAAGTTTTAGGCGGGTTGGGCATTGACCCATCTATTGATTCAGTCCATCTTGATCCGCCCAATTTCAGCCCAAACGATTCATATGCCTCCCTTAGGCCCAACCATATAACAATTTTCTGAAAGGTATGAACTATCCCTAAAATTTGATCTTTTGAGTATATCTTCTTCATAGGTGTCCTAAAATTCGTGATTTGAGGCAAAATTTGGGATTGGGTTAGTCTTCTTCAGGAGCCCTCATGATATTGTTATGCTAATGTCACTTAATTATCATTAGACTACTGAATTCATAGCACCAATTTTATAATTGTACTATAAAGGGTAGTCCGGTGCACTAAGCTCCCGCTATGCATGGAGTCCGGAGAAGAGCCGGACCACTAGGGTTTATTGTACGCAACCTTACCTAGCATTTATGCAAGAGGTTGTTTTCACGGCTTGAACCCGTGACCTGCTGGTCACATGACATCAACTATAATTGTACTATAATAGCTGATTTATTCCTAGTGTCTAGGATAGCTTGCGCACACCTCCCACTAATATATGTACCGAGTGATTTTGTCCACCAAGACTTAAATAGAAAAGAAATCACTTAGTATTTTTGTTTAGAATTTATCCGAAGACATGATGTCAATCCACTTTATTAACAATTAGGTTACACCCCTATGCAAAAAGTTAACTTTCTTGTGGTTGTATTTTACTATAGTTTAAAGAGAAAACAGCTTCAATGGAAGAAAGAAAGATGAAGGTCGCCGACAAAGTCTTTTTGTGAGATTCGCTACACAACTGCAAGTCGTAGAGACAGTTTAACCTCAAGAATTCCAATCTTCAGTGAAAAACTGTAAGTACTTGAAAGTTAGTCTTTAGGTAATTTTGTAGAGACAACAAGCCATGATTCGTTGTGAATTTTTTAATCTTTTCTTTTAAAATTTTTTGAGTAATTTTGTTAGAAGTAAAAAACAAGCAGTGTTTTAAGAGGCGGAGGCGAGGTGTTTTACGCAGCACGGGGCGACGCGTCTGAGGCACGGAGAATAAGTCTCATGGATCTACGGGCGTACGTCTCATGTATCTTCAATTTTATAATTTTAATACTAAAAAAATAAGCAAAAGTAAAATTTTACTAAAATTCTGCAAATAAATTCAAATAAATCACCAATAATATAAATAAATTATTATAATTATTATATGAGAAATGTAACAACACAAAAATTGATACTCCGTAATAGCCTAGATAATCTTTAAATAAAATCTTCATCCACTTCATAATTAATCTCCACATCTATTAGTTATTTCCACCCTCAACTAATATTTGCATTGTTTTTTATTTATATATTTCAAAAAAGAGAAGGATGAAAAGTGTAATAACAACGACAAAAAATGGAAAAAGTTGTTCCAACAACATAGTGCTATGAAATCTCTATCCTACCAATTTCAGACATAAACATTTAAAAATTATTTATGACAGTGATATTTATATATTTTAGAAAAAATCACTATAACATAAAGTATAAATATTATTACACCAATAATAAAAATTATCATCTATAGCAAAATACTTTTTTTTTTAAAATCAAATTTAACGTCCGGGGCATACGCTTTTATGCCCGAGACTTACGCTTTCGCGCCCGGACTTACGCCCCAAATTCTAGGGCGTACGCCCTATGAATCTACGTCTTTCATTTGCGCTCCGGAGCATTTTTGATACGCCCAGCCTGGAAATTCACTTCGAAAATGACTCTGAAAACAGTAACACTGAAAACAAGTGTCGGTTGTTAATATGCAATTAGATTTGCTATCCACTTGGGAAGTTTTTGAATAGCATCGTGTGCAGCTACATGATTTGTGTTTTTAATTAACTTTAATTTACTTATTGATAGTTATGTTAGAAATATTTTCTATCACAAGCTGTCAAATTACATTAAGTTAATCGTCAATCTGCAGCTCAAAGTTGATCATTACAATCATGTGTCACCCATCGGTCTTTCGTCATACCTGCCTACTCATCTCAACCTATTTTATACCTAACTACAGTCTATTTCCTTAGGCCTAAAAAAAAAGCCACACGATTAATATTCAGACAATAAAGAAAATTATTCAACTGGAGTCAATGCAACAATATCAAGAGGGAAAAACTACATGATATCTACACCAACGACGAACTTAACTTTAGGAGTTACAAACTTTAAGAGAAAATACATATTAGTTGACATTAATCGTCGTTAAACTTTATCTGTACCAAAGATATGGAACTCCTACAGCTATATTTGCCTTTATTAATTATGCATTTCTCACGAGGATACTGATAGAATAATTATTATTAATATTGTTATTAATAATTATTATTATTGTAATTAAATAGTATCATGTATATATGGTAGGAGGTAAAATATTTATTAGCATTATCTTATCATTAGGAAGATTAGTATTATCTTAGGGAGATAATTAGGCATAATCCTCTCCTTATCATCAACTAATTTCTAGCATGTATAGTTGTATATTAACCACATTTGTGGAAGAAGAATAATGAGGAAAATATTTTTTACATGATATCAAGAGATTAGGAAAAGATCCTACTCTAAACACCTCCCAAAACCTTCCAATCGGCCACCCCTCACCCCCTTAGCTGATTTTTGTTTTCTTGTTCTTTTTTCTCTCTTTCATCTCTATTATTGTTCTTCCTATTTTTTGTCTTCCAATCAACAATGTCTGACTCCAAAAATAATTTGCATCAAGCCCTTACCGTTTCAAACATCAAAACACATGTTTCCATCACTCTTGAGATGGAAAATGTTCACTATGCAACTTGGGCAGAACTTTTTAAGATTTGTTGTCGTTCCACCGGGTTATTCATCATATAATTCCGTCGGAGAATGGCAAAGGGAAGGAGTTAAAGACCGATGATGACAAAGAACTCTGGGAACTCTTGATGCCAGAGTTCTCTCATGGATTTATGCAATAACCTCTTCTAATTTGTTACACACAATAATAGAACCCGATTCTACATCAATGGAGGATTGGAATCGTTTGTGTGACATTTTTCAAGACAACAAAAATTTTCGCGCAATCACTTTAGAACAAGAATTCGCCACCGTTGATATGGCGAATTTTCAAATGCGTCGGCATATTGTCAACGCCTTAAAGTCTTGTCGAATCAACTTTAAAATATTGGTTCGTCGGTTACCAACAATCGATTAGTCTTACAAATGGTTGTCGGTCTTACCGACGCCTATAGCGGTGTGGGGACACTCATCCGAGAAAGCAATCCTCTACCACTTTTTTACCAAGCACGTTCGATGCTTATACTTGAAGAGGCGGGCTTCGCCAAAAAGGTCACCCCCGTTTTCCAATTCCGCCATGATTGCTACCCCATGAATGACGGTACTACCTACTTTGAACCTTCACAATAAAATTGGGGACAAAAAGGACGCATGGTGGTAAAAATAAGGGTGAAAATCGCTGCAATAATAAAAGTGGAGGCCACCGGAATTCCGGTGGCAGGGCAAATTTCGGTGGCAGTGGTGGCGGTAAGTCACAGAACAGTAGCACGGGAGCCCAAAACTGGCAGCACCGCGATCCATCCAATGGGCCTGGAAGTGGCCTTGGGCCTTACCACCGTGCCCCGTCCCGACTGGAAATTGGGTCAGGCCAGCCCACTGGACATCATCCCAATTTTTTTGGGCCATCAACTAATGGGCATAGAAGCAGCAATGGGGCAGTGAATTCTGGGCCACATACGACCCAGTGGTAGGAGGTCCATTCGGCAGTGGCCTACCTGATGGATATTGAGTCCGTCATGCACACTCTTGGACTTAATCCACCCGATGCAGATTGGTATATGGACTCCGGAGTGGCGTCTCACATGACGTCCTCCCAAGGTAATCTCTCGTCCTATTTTAATTTGAGCAAAAATAATGGTATAATTGTTGAAAATGGTCATTCTATTCCAATTCGGGGTTATAGTTCTACTAATTTGTCACCACCAAACCCACCACTAACTTTAAAAAATATCCTTCATGCTCCACAATTGATTAAAACTTGGTATCTGTTAGAAAATTTACTACTAACAATTGGGTGTCTGTTGTTTTTTACCCTTTTGGATTTTCCGTGAAGGGTTTTCAAACGGGGAGGCTTCTCATGAGATATGATAGCCAAGGCGAGCTCTATCTAATAACGTCACCTATCCAACAATCCAAGTTACCATTTTATTTTGCAGGATTAGCCTCTTCATTATGGCATGAACGGTTGGGTCATCCGGGGCATCTGTTTTAGCCTCCCTTGAGCAAAATAAGTTTCTTTCATGTACTCAATCCCAAACGTTAAATAAATGCCATTCATGTCCACATGGTAAACAAGTTAAATTGCCATTTGTTTCCTCTAATTCATGCACTCTTATGCCATTTGATATTATCCACTGTGATATTTGGACTTCCCCCGTTTTGAGCTATTCGGGCCATCGATATTATTTGCTTCTGTTAAATGATTACTCTAATTTTTTGTGGACATTTCCCTTGTCTAAAAAATCACAAGTTTTTTCCACTTTTCTAAAGTTTAGAGCTTTCATCAAAAATCAATTTGAACGGGAAATCAAGAATATTCAATGTGACAATGGCAGGGAGTTTGATAATAGGCATTTTTAGAATTTTTGCAATTCTCATGGTTTAAACTTCCGCCTTTCATGTCCCCACACATCCTCCTAGAATGGGAAGGCGGAACGCAAAATACGAATCATCAACAATATTGTTCGAACATCCACTGCCCATGCCACACTACCCTCCTCATTTTGGCACCATGCACTACAAATGGCCACATACTTATTAAACATACTCCCTCAAAAGAACTTGTCCTACCAAGCTCCACTAATAATCCTCTACCTACGAGACCCTTCTTACTCTCATTTACGGGTATTCGGGTGTTTATGATATCCTTTGTTTCCATCAACTACAATCACCAAACTTCAACCCCGGTCTACTCCGTGTATTTTCTTGGGATATCCATCTAATCATCGAGGTTACAAATGTTACGACATATCTTCAAATAAAATAATTATAAGTTGTCATGTAATTTTTGATGAAATGAATTTCCCATTTGCAAAAATACATATGTCTGGACCCTACGCCTATGATTTTCTTGATGATAGCCCACCCCCGTACTTAACCCAATTTTTTTGCTCTCCCAAGCCGACTGTTTCAGGTAACCCAATTGAATTGGGCCAACTCGGCCCTCGAAACAAAGGGCCCTGACCACAGACAAGTCGGTTCGCGGGCCCGGGCCTCCGGATTCCAAGGACTAGTGCTCCAAATCTGGTTACACCCATTCCAAATCTGGTTACACCCATTACGGTTGAAGTGACTTGTGCCGAGGCCCAGCTCCCTCCCACATGCCAGACAGTGCTATTCCTTCGGCCTAAAATTCGGTCCACCAACCCGTTACCCGAAGCCAACACGGTATTGTCAAACCCAACACCAAATATAGTCTACACACTCAAATCTCAAAATCATCATTACCCCGTAATCCTGTGTCTGTTTTTCATGACCCGAATTGGAAAATGGCTATGAATGATGAATTTAATGCTCTTATTAAAAATAGGACGTGGGAATTAGTACATTGTCCCCCTCATTCTAATATAATTCGGTCTATGTGGATTTTTAGTCACAAAGAAAACTATGATGGTTCTTTTGAGCGGCACAAAACCCGTCTTGTACGTGATGGAAAAACACAACGTGTTGGCGTGGATTGCGGTGAGACGTTAAGTCCTGTGGTCAAACCAGTGACTATCCGAACAATACTTAGTTGGCTCTCTAAAATGGTTGGTCACTTCATCAATTAGATGTAAAAAATGTCTTCCTCCATGACCAGCAAAATGAAACGGTATACATGTACCAACTGTTGGGGTACATGGACTCCAAATATCCCAATCACGTGTGCCTCCTCAAAAAAATCATTATATGGACTAAAGCAAGCTCACATGGCATGGTACAAGCGGTTTGCAGATTTTGTTTCACATATTGGTTTTTCTAACCGCCGTTCTGATCACTCTCTGTTTATTTATCGTCAGGGTAATAATATTATTTATCTTCTCTTATATGTGGATAATATTATAGTGACTACCTCATAATATGCTCTTCGAAAGTCCATCATGTCACAACTGGGCTCTGAATTTGCAATGAAGGACCTAGGCCTACTACACTATTTTTTGGGCATAGCAGTGACACGACATGCATGTGGTTTGTTTCTCTCCCAAAAGAAGTATGCAACAAAGATTGTGGAATGAGCTGGCATGTCCTCCTGTAAACCCTCAGCAACTCCGGTGGACACTAAATCCAAATTGAGTGCATCTTTCGACAAGCCTTTTGTCGACCCGACACTCTACCGCAGCCCGGCAGGAGCCCTGTAGTATCTAGCCTTCACCAGATCGGATATCTCTTATGATGTACAACAAGTGTGCCTTTTCATGCATAATCCTATGGATGATCATATGCATACTCTAAAACGCATTGTGCGATATATACATGGTACTCTTGAATATGACTTGCAGTTATATCCATCGTCCACGCCCACACTTGTCTCCTACACATATACAGGCTGTGGAGGCTGCCCAAACACCAGACGCTCCACCTCAAGTTATGGTATATTTCTTGGTGATAACTTGGTTTCTTGGTCCTAAAAAAGACAACCCGCATTATCCAGATACAGTGCGGAAGCAGAATACCGAGGTGTTGCCAATATTGTGTCTGAATCATGTTGGCTTCAAAATCTTCTTCTTGAGCTCCACTGCCCGATTCCGAAAGCCACTTTGGTATATTGTGATAATGTTAGTGCTATCTACCTGTCCAGAAATCCAGTCAATCATCAACGCACAAAACATATTGAGCTGGATATCCACTTTGTCCGTGAAAAAGAGTCACGCGGTCAAGTGCGGGTGCTACATGTCCCGTCGCGCCATCAAATTGCAGATATCTTTACTAAAGGTCTTCCGCTGGTATTATTTGAAGATTTTCGGGACAGTCTCAGCATCCGTTTGTATCCCGCTTCGACTGCAGGGGAGTGATAGAATAGTAATTATTAATATTGTTATTAATAATTATTATTATTGTAATTAATAATAATTATTATTGTAATTAAATAATATCATGTATATATGGTAGGAGCCAAAATATTTATTAGCATTATCTTATCATTAGAAAGATTAGCATTATCTTAGGGAGATAATTAGGCATAATCTTCTCCTTATCATCTACTAATTTCTAGCATGTATAATTGTATATTAACCACATTTGTAAAAGAAGAATAATGAGGAAAATATTCTTTACAGATACTGATATCCATTTAAGTGATTTTTATTTAGTAAAAGTTTCTTTAACATCCATTTTTTTTTTTGTAGTAATAGGACTATCAGTAGCTTACTTATTTCGAGTAAATGTTGTGAAAGCATAGTTTATTTTTTTAAATTAAATTCAAAAATGAATTAGTGAGTGAAAATTACTTAAAATAGTAAGTAATTGGTCTCAACCTACTTTCTAGAAAAGTATTTTGAACTCCATGTTATCGTTGTACATTAATTTGGCCTAATTGGAGAAAATTATTTTCTGGCACCCCACACTATTTAACAGTTTTGTAGTGCACTAAACAAAGAAAAAACTTAATAGTTATTTATCAAAAAGAAAAAACTTAATAGTTTTGATTTGACCGCTTCTCATAGTTAATTCGAGTTTACATTTGCTTGGCTCTCGTCCTAGAGTTTATATGAAGATTCTTGTGGTGCATTGTGTATGATAAGGTCCCTACAAGCACCAAAAACTCGGTATTGTTGTCATGTTTAGTGTGAAAAATCAGATAGTGTACTTGATGACTGAAGGAGTAGGTGCTTATGGAACTCCTTTTTTATTTTTATTTCATTTCATTTTTGGTTATAAATAGTTGTTTTCGCCTTTATTGGCTTTGCATTACTCACTTTGAGGATACTAACATCAAGTTAAATAATTTTTTTATTCGGTAGTTTACTTATTTTGAATATATGTTGTGATTCGTTTAGTTCAAAAAGGAACTTTTAGGGAGTGAGAAATACTGAATATAGTAAATAATTAATCTCAGTGAAGTTGATCTTCCGGCTATACCCCTACCTACTTCTAGAAAAGTTGGAAAGTATATTAAACTCCATGTTATCATTGTACATTAATTTGGCCTAATTGGAGGAAATTATTTTCTAGCATCTCACGCTATTTAACAGTTATATAACCGCTTCTCATTGTTAATCCGAGTTCATCTTGGTTCTCATCCCAAGTTATGAAGACTTTGGTGGTGTATTGTATATGATAAGATCGTCATAAGCATCAAAAGATCGATGATGTTATCGTGATAAGTATGAAATCGATAGTGTACTCAATGACGAATTTTCTCCGATCTTGTTAGTGAACACTTATCTAATTCTGAATCCTGAAAGTTGAGTTCCTTTTTTTATCTTTTATGTACTGGCACGCCTTGGGACCTGAAGTTTGACTTTTCATATTAGCACTTTTAAGGTTGCTATGCATAGCAGCATAGCTGTATTTTTGTTGCAAAATCAACACTAATTGCTTTAAACATTCTTTCCTTTTTGCCAATATGCCTGGGTCCAAACAAGTAGGTTCAAGTTCTTTTCTGCCAATGAACAAGGTTATTAGATTTGTTTCATGGTGATCTCCTCAAGTTGTTTGTACATAATTGTCTATCATTTCTCAAGAGAAGAAGGTAGAAACAACTTTTTCCAATTCTTTATAACTTTTACATCCGGAAAAGCTTACCCCCGTCTGGTGTTTAATTCAACCAAATGAATACATAATATCCGTATTCTCACATCAATTTATCACATAACACCAGTAAGTTACAGCGATTTAGTGTTAAAGCCCGGTGTTGATAAATTTTTATCCTTTCATGGATATCTACGGTGTGTTAACCAATATGGCAAAATTCCTCCTTGGACAATGTGTGCAGAGAACTTTAAAATGTTACTTTATAAAACATGAGAATTACTCCTCATGATTAAGAAGAAATGATAATCCTTTTTGTACATAGTCAGCATATTTGGGGGTGGGGGGTGGGGGGTGGGGGGTCTGTTATTTATAGGTATGTTGCTTCTTAAGTCATTGCAAACTTGGCAGCATCTTTTCATAGATGCCAATGTCCATTCCATGGTAAGCAAGTGGTGCATACATCCAGAGTTCATCTGAGCTCAGTAACTGCAGAAATGGAAGAAATATTTAGTAAACTATGTAATTCTCCTTCCGATATTCAACCGAAGAAAATTAAGAAAAGGAAAACTGAAAAATGTAAAAGCTTTGATTTTTAAGTACCTTAATTTGAAGCTGCAAAAACTTCACGTAAGTAACTGCTTCTTCGAGCATTGTGCTAATGTCAACCTTTGTGCCATTAGGAACAAGGTTCTGTAAGATTCGCAATCTTTCGTTGATTCTTTCTCTTCTTTTCTGCAATTTTTGCAAATGAAAACCTTAGATTGTTGACATTTTGAAATCTTTGAACAAGTTAATGAACAAGAAATGAATGAAGCTGGAGTTAATTATTACCCTTGCATAAAGGCTTTGTGGATCTGTTGCAGCTCCTCTGCTGGCTCTTGATTTCCCTTTGGGGTTTGAAGATATTGTATCTCCATTTAGTTCCTGAGAAGCATTAGAATCATTCTCATAGCTGCAGCAACTTGAGCTCTGTCCAATTTGGTTATCTGCATTATTAGTCTCTTCTTTGTCTCCTTCATTGTTAATTTCAGTCATCTTCCGAGTCTTTTTCCCTTTTTTTGGCTGTGCCTTTTTCTTAGTAATTTTATGTGCCTGCATTGAGTAATTGATAGAAGAACCCCATTAGAAATTATTGTATAAAGATATTAATGAATCAATCTATCGTATTAAAGTTCTAATTTACTCACATCTTGTGAGCCTCGCGATTTCCTCTTGGGATTTTCAGGTGCTATTTTGTCACACTTCCTCTTCAGCGGCATTTCCTTGTCTGAAACAGGGGAAATTCCAGCATTGTCCAATTGATCACATACCATCTCTTCTTTGTAGGCCATGTCATTTGGAAATGCTGGATTAATAGACATATTTTCAAGATTTTTTCTGTCAACAAAGAAATCAGTGAACTGGTCATCATGGTGGTTGTTAATTGCTACTTGAAGGAGCTGGTTATTGACATCATCAATGTTGTTGAAATGCTGCAGATGCTCGTGGCTCGGGTTGTTAGTAAAAAACATGCCATGATCACTTCCACAGCTAGTAATGCTACTTTCTTGAGAAAAATAATGAAAGTTATTGTTAGCTTCATATTGATCATCAGCTAATTGTGGATGATCAGTCCCATAGCTCGAGCCAACATTATCGACACCATGTAATTGAAGCATGAAATCTGCAGTTTCAGTACTAGAGAATAATTTGCTCAATGACTCCCATTCTTCATCAAAAAAAGCTCCAACATGCTCCATTGTTTTTGGTTAAAGTGTATAAATTGAAGGCCTAATGGGAGTTAGGTTAGGCCAGAGAGAAAATATTGTTCAACTGATTTACTGACAAAATAAGCTTTTGAGGATGATCTCACACTTGGAATGAGCGAAAAGTTGGGGATATTTATACGAGAAAAGATTACAAAGGAATTGGAAGAATGTTCAGAAAAGGATTAAATTGATTTCTTTAATGAATTCCATAATTCCAAATTATTAGGGGAGAATATTCACCGTATATTTTATAATTATGATAGATGTATATTTAAAGTAACTTGAGATTCTTATTGTATTAGGAATCAACCATTTAAGGTAAGTTATAGTTCGTACTGTATTAGGAATCATCATTTGTACAACTATATATGTATGAATGAATAATTTAAATGGTTGATTCCTAATACAATAAGAATCTTAAGTTATCTTAAATATACATCTATCATAATTACAAAATATACGGTGAATATTCGCTAATACAAATGATTAATTTACAAGGGTTTTCTCAATAGTGTGGCCAACCAACAGGCAAAGTACAACTAAGCAGAGGGATCAAGTTCATGCAATGATGAAATAAAATATGTTAACCTTTCAATGGGATTAATGCAATCTTGGACTTAGCTTATAATTCCATTAATATAGTAACTCTTAGAAAGCTAACTGTCTTAATCTAATCATTGCGGCATGACTACTATTCTACTAACCCCACTGATTGATGAAAATTAATCTGAAGAGAGTTACTTAAGAGAAGAGATTAATTAGATGGACAAAAAACAAGTGAGATCGTGTTAAGCTTTTCTTGAATATAATATGAGTTCTGTTGAGAGATTAATTAATTAAAGAAAAGGAATAAAGAGGACGTGGGAGATGAGTATTGGAAATCTATAAACTACTAACGAAATCCGACACAGTAACCGCAAAGTTCGTTTCTTGTCTTTCTTTTTTGGATTTTTTTGTTCACAAACCTAACAAGTGTTGCCCTAGTTGTACTTTAAATACAATAGCCTCACGTAAGGATATTAGTTGGTGGATTT
Source organism: Anisodus tanguticus (assembly GCA_034509755.1). NCBI lineage: Eukaryota > Viridiplantae > Streptophyta > Magnoliopsida > Solanales > Solanaceae > Anisodus > Anisodus tanguticus. Next base: position 6,491,760 of record CM067553.1, on the reverse strand, counting down.
CACCTTTTTTTTTTCACATAGAAAAATACACCTTTTGTCCCAAAAGAAATAACAAGTTCAAATATTAGCAAACCATCAAGGCTTACACTCCAGTGGTACCAAACTACCATGATATATACAACAACATACCCACTGAAATCCCACATTGTGGGTCTGGAGAGGGTAGAGTGTACACAGACCTTACCTCCACGTTGGTAGGTAGAGCGACTATTTTCGGGAGACCCTCGGCTCAAGACAAAGCATAATCACAAACAAGACAATCAAAACAAAGCAAGAGTAAAGAGTAAAGCAAGAGTGACAGAATATACCGTGATATACACGACATATACATCAATGTATATCACGGTAATACATAAGTATTCGGAACAGTTTTAGCCGTGATATACACGGCATATACAACTGTGTATATCACGGTTTATGGAGCTTAATTTGGTAACTGTAGTTTGTATTTAATTAGCGTTGTACACTTACCATAATTGTAGAATTATTGTACAAATAGAATAAGGTTTTAGATGTATAACAGGAATAGGATTTTTCATATTATGGAAATTGTAAATTGTATATATACTCATTCATTAATGAAAATAATCAAGGGATTATTTCTTTCATGGTATCAGAAGTCTAGGACTAAATTACTTCCGATCCTCTCCCAGATTTAGTCTCGGTTCCGCCGTCCCTTCTCAACCGAGCATTGCATTAGAATCCGTGCCCCCTCTCGAATTTCATGCTAATTTTACCTCCTCTCTTCCCAATTTTTCTTTCCAATCCCTTTGTTCTTTCGTTATGTCGACGTCAAAGAACCACTTTCATCATGCCCTTACTGTTTCTAACATCAAGAACAACATCCCTATTGTTCTTGAGATAAAAAAAACAACCAATGCGCGACATGGGCAGAGTTGTTTAAAATTCACGCAATCTCACATCAAGTCCTCCATCACATAATTCCTCCCGCTATCCCTCCTCTGGCGGAGGATCCTTAGTTATGGATCACTCTTGATGCTACTGTCCTTCAGTGGATTTACTCCACTATTTCTACCGACCTTTTACATACAATCATTGAACCAGACACTACGGCTATGGCTACCTAGAATAGATTGCGTGATATATTTCAAGATAACCAACATTCCAGTGTTGTCACCCTTGAGCAGGAATTCTCACAAGTCAGCATGGAAGATTTCCCGAATGTTTCCGCTTATTGTAAGCGGCTCTAGGAATTGGCGGACCAACTCCGTAATGTTGGCGCGTCTGTTACCAATAATCGTCTTGTTTTCTAAATGGTTGCAGGCCTATCTAAGGCCTATAATGGCGTTGGAACACTACTCTGACAAAGTAATCCGCTTTCTCCTTTTTATTAAGCTCGTTCGATGCTCACGTTAGAAGAAGCCGGGTTGGCTAAAAAGGCAGCTACCGACGCAAGTTCCGTGGTGATGATGATGTCATCCGATAATTCTCACAGGTTTATTTACAATTCGGGCCAACACCGCAACAACGGTGGGGGCAAGAAGGGTCAAAATCGGAAAAATAATGGCAAAAATCACGGCGGCAACAACGGTAGCGGCCGGAATAGTAACACTACCGGTGGGCACAATACCAACAACGGGGGTGGGCCTTGGGGTCCTGGCCCCCAGCCCGCCTGATCCCAGCCTTGGGCCCTTTGGCAGTGAGCCTGGACCAGTGACTAGTGGTCCAGTCATGCCTACTGCCCAGCCCCCAATTATTTTCAGCCCTCTTGGGCCTCAGTCCAGCCCCATTACAGGCCCAATCACTCGGGTCCAGCTTTAGGCAGTCGAGTTTCTTCTAGGCCGGGCCAGCATGCCCGTTTGCTTGGGCCTCAGCCTCTGCAGGCATTCCATGCAGTGGGCCTCACACCCACTCTGACAGATATTGAGGCCACAATGTATACACTTGGATTAAATCCTTCAGACCCGAACTGGTACATGGACACCGATGCCACTTCTCACATGACGTCAGACCAAGGTACTCTCTCGTCTTATTTCAATTTGAGCAAAAATCGTGGCATCATTATTGGTAATGGCAATACAATTTCATTTTATGGTTTCGGTAATACAACTTTGTCTTCCCCACATCCGCCTCTTGTCTTAAAAAATAATCTTTATGCCCCTAACTTAATTAAAAATTTGGTGTCTATCCGAAATTCACCACTGATAATTGGGTTTCTGTGAATTTTGATCCTTTTGGGTTTTCTGTGAAGGATTTCAAAACGGAGATACCTCTCATGAGATGCAATAGTAGCGGAGATCTTTATCCAATCACGCCCGCCTCCAGTTTCTCGTGTCAAGCCATGCCAACCACGTTTGCCGCTCTAGCTCCTTCCTTATGGCATGCACGTTTGTGTCACCCTAGATCGTTTATTGTTTCATCTTTACATAAAAACAATTTTATTTCTTGTAAGGGTACACGTAGTATTCCAATTTGTCATTCATGTCCTTTAGGAAAACATGTTAGATCGCCATTTGTAGCCTCTACTTCTCGTAATGCCATTTGATATTATTCATAGCGATTTATGGACATCTCCCATTTAAGTTATGTAGGCCATTGTTATTATATTCTATTTTTGGATGATTATTCTATTTTTTTTATGAAACTTTACGTTAGCGAAAAAATCTCAAATTTTTTCCACATTCTTAAATTTAGAGCATTCATCTGTACCCAATTCTAACGGAAAATAAAAAATATTCAATGTGATAATGGCAAAGAATATGATAATAGATTGTTTCGGGAATTTTGTGAAAATAATGTCATAGTTTTTCATTTCTCTTGTCCTCATACGTCCTCACAAAATAGGAAAGCCGAACGAAAAATTCGTACAATTAATAATATTGTCTGAACTATATTGGTCCATGCTTCCGTCCCCCCTTCCTTTTGGCATCATGCTCTACAAATGACTACATATCTTCTTAACATCCTTCCTACCAAATGGTTGGAAAATGTGTCTCCTCTTAAAGTCCTCTATAATAAAAATCCTTCGTATTCCCATCTTAAGGTCTTTGAGTGTTTATGTTATCCACTTTTTCCGTCCACTCACTTGTTATTTTTTGGTTATCCATCTAATCATCGTGGTTACAAATGTTTTGATTTATCATCTAATAAAATCATCATTAGTCGCCATGTTATTTTTTATGCAACCCAATTTCCGTTTGCTAAAGTGAGTAGTCTCGTGCCTAGTTCGTATAATTTTTTGGATGGCGACGTCTTCCCGTACATCATACACCACTTAATGGGCCGCTCCAGTGACCCGCCACAACCCACTATTTCTGCCCTAGTTTTGGCTATTGGGCCGGTTGCCCAGCCCAATACCGGAACTTCTTCTGCCTCCAGTGGGCCGCCTGTCCAATTCCACATCCCAGCCCAGTCCCAATTCGATCCCAATCCGATTCTTCGAGTTGGGCCAAGAGCCCACAACCCGCCGGCGATCATCCGTCACTGTTCCAGATTTCACCCCAGATCCACCCGTTTCCACCTCGAGTCAAGGGCCTGTTACTCGTAGTCAAAAGGGTAATTTTAAACCTACGAGACATTTTAATCTTAATTCTAATGTTCTTAAATCCCCACTACCCCGTAACCCAGTGTCTGCATTAAATGACCCGAATCGAAATTGGCTATGAACGACAAATATAATGCTCTTATTGAAAATAAGACGTGGGAGTTGGTGCCCCGTCCTTCTGGTGTTAATATTATTCGGTCTATGTGGATTTTTACTCATAAGGATAATTCTGACGGATCTTTTGCGAGGCATAAGACTCGTCTTGTAGGGGATGGTAAAACTCAGCAGGTTGGCGTGGATTATGGTGAGACATTTAGTCCGGTGGTCAAACTGGCTATCATTCACATTGCTCTCAGTCTGGCTCTTTCTAAGGCATGACCAATTCATCAGTTAGATGTGAAGAATGCTTTCTTACATGGTGATCTTAACGAGACCGTTTACATGCATCAGCCCTTGGGTTTTGGAGACCCCAATTATCCTCATCAAGTCTGTTTATTGAAAAGTCCTTGTATGTGCTTAAGCAGGCCCCACGGCTTGGTATAAGAGATTTGCAGACTATGTTTCATCTATTGGGTTTTTCCATAGCAGGTCTGATAATTCATTATTCATATATCGTCGTGGTACTTCCGTGGCTTATATACCATTATATGTGGATGATATTATCTTGACTGCCTCTTCTGATGCTTTGCGCAAGTCTATCATGACAATGCTCAGTTCTGAGTTTGTTATGAAAGACTTGGGGCCCTTGAGTTACTTTTTGGGGATTGTTGTCACTCGTCATGCATGTGGGTTATTCTTATCACAACGGAAGTGTGCCGCTGAGATAATTGTGCGAGGTGGTATGTCCTCGTGCAAGTCTACTTCTACTCTAGTTGATAATAAACCCAAGCTGGGTGCTGTGGCTGGCTCACCTTACGAGGATCCGACTCACTATCACAGTCTTGCAGGAGATCTTCAGTATCTTTCTTTAACGAGACAGGATATTACATATGCCGTACAACAGGTGCATATTTTTATGCATGATCCCAGGGTTGAGCACATGAATGCGCTCAAACCCATTATTTGATATATCCAGGGGACACTTGACTATGGCTTACATTTATATCCTTCATCGACGTCTACACTTGTCTCGTATACAGATGCTGATTGAGGTGGCTGTCCAGATACCGACGCTCCACGTCTGGCTATTGTATGTTTCTTGGTAATAACTTGGTCTCATGGTCTGTGAAGCGACAATCTACATTATCACGCTCTAATGCAGAGGCCGAGTATCGAGGGGTAGCAAATGTGGTCTCTGAATCCTGTGGGTTATGTAATCTTCTCTTGGAACTCCATTGTCCCATTCAGAAGGCTACCTTGGTTTATTGTGATAATATTAGTGTCGTATACTTTTCTGGCAATCCGGTTCAACACCAGCACACTAAACACATCGAGATGGATAATTATTTTGTTTGCGAAAAAGTAGCTCGTGGACAAGTACGCGTCTGCCATGTCCCTTCCAGGTATCAAATTGCAGACATCTTTACTAAGGGTCTTCCCCCGATCCTTTTTGAATATTTTAGGGACAATCTCAGCGTACAAAGATCGTCCGCTATGACTGCGGGGGTGTGACAAAATATATTGTGATATACACGACATATACAACAGTGTATATCACGGTAATACACAAGTATTCAGAATAGTTTTAGCCGTGATATACACGGCATATACAACTGTGTTTATCACGGTTTACTGAGCTTAATTTGGTAACTTTAGTTTGTATTTAATTAACATTGTACACTTACCATAATTGTAGAATTATTGTACAAATAGAATAAGGTTTTAGATATATAATAGGAATAGGATTTTCCATATTATGAAAATTGTAAATTATATATATACTCATTTATTAATGAAAATAATCAAGAGATTGTTTCTTTCAAAGAGAAACGGTTAGACTCAGATAAGAAATTAAAGCAGTATAAAGTGTATTCAAACAAAATGAGCAGTAGCTAACACAACTAAATAAGCTAAACAAAATACACTAATGAACATATAACAACAGAAATCAAACTACAATGGATTATAAAGCAATAACGTGCCTATAAGTGTGATATGCTAGTCGGACCTACAGTAATAACACTACAACTATCAATTTATAAATATAAGTAGGACTACGCTCGAGTACCTACTACTCTTCTACCCTAATCCGTGTCCTCCACAACCCCATATCTAAGGTCATGTCCTCATTAAGTTGCACCTATGCCATATCCTGTCTAATCACCTCTCCCCAATACTTCTTCGGCCTACCTCTATCCCCCCTGAAACCGTCCATAACCAACCTCTCACACCTCCGCACTGGGGCATGAAAATATTTGAAATACAAGGATCGATGCATCTAACTTTCAATGCAAATTTTTACATTGATATCATTTTTTAAAGATAACATATTTAAGAAAAAGTTGTTACACCTCACAATGTTATAGTTAAAATATTTTTAAAATGTACTCTGGAAAGGTTGATGGAGAAAGAAATTTTCAATTCTACAAATAACAAAGTGCAACTCTATGTGAGACAAAACAAATACTTTCTCCGGATAAAAAAGAGTGTCCACCTAGCCATTTACACACCCCTTTATAGAATACTATCTTTTGGCAAAAAGTGATAATTTGACTAAAATATTCCTAATTAAATATGTATTGGGATTTGGTCACCTAACACTTAATAAGGGCAAATATGAAAAAGTAAGATTAATTCTTTCTTGATTTGCTAAGTGAACAATCTTTCTTCACAATTTGAAAATTTGTCGTCAAACCGTAGCCAAAAGGGACGAAATAGTGGTAATGGAGGAAATAATGGCGACGACGGTTGCGGTGGTGGCGGTAGGGGCGGCGGCCACCGATGTGACGGCGATGGCGGTAGGGGCGGCGGCCACCGATGTGATGGCGATGGCGGTAGGGGCGGCGGCCACCGATGTGACGGCGATGGCGGTAAGGGCGGCGGCCAGCAGCCAACAACAATAACTAGCCTAGTGGCGGCCGCCAACCTAGTGGGGCAGTGGGTCAACACCGTGGGCCTGACAGTGGCCTTGGGCCGTGCCTCTCTGCCCATTCCCTCTGGAAATTGGGCCAGGCCAGCAGACCAGGCGCAACGGTCCAGCCAGCAGGTCCACTCAGCGGTAGGAATTCTTGGGCCACTACCGGGTCAGTGGCAGTGGCGACCCATACCGACATCGAGGCCGCAATGCACACTTTTATTGCTTCTAATTCTTGTACTGTTATGCCTTTTGATATTATACATAGTGATATTTGGACAACTCCCGTTGTGAGCTCTTCGGGCCATAGATATTATCTTCTATTGTTGGATGCTTACTCTAATTTTTTGTGGATGTTTTCTTTGTCTAAAAAGTCACAAGTTTTTTTCACGTTTCTATCTTTTAGATCTTTCAACCGCACTCAATTTGAACGGAATATTAAAAATATTCAATGTGATAATGGTAGAGAATTTGATAATGGGTTATTTCGGGATTTTTGCAAAACTAATGGTTTATCATTTCGTCTCTCGTGTCCACATACCTCATCTCAAAATAGAAAAGCTAAAAGAAAAAACTGAACCATTAACAACGTTGTTAGAACATTACTTGCTCATGCCTCTATACCACCATCATTTTGGCATTATGCATTACAAATGACAATTTATTTTCTTAACATACTTCTGAGCAAACAATTAGCATATACATCCTCTCTCAAAACTCTCTATCTAAGGAACCCAACTTACTCTCATCTACGGGTATTCAGGTGTTTATGCTATCCTCGTTTTCCCTCTACTACCATCAATAAACTCCAACCCCAGTCTACTCTGTGTGTTTTATGGGATATCGGTCAAACCATCATGGGTATAAATGTTACGACTTATCATCTAATAAAATAATCGTAAGTCATCACGTGGTCTTTGATGAATCAAATTTTCCCTTTGCCAAATTGCATGGTTCTGTGGCTCCTACCTATGAATTTCTTGATGATAGCATGCCCCCTTACTTGGTCCATAAATTGGGCTCTCAACCATGCCCAATTTTTCCCGGCAGTTTGGCCCATTTACCGAGCCCAGTGGCTGCCAGCCCAACCCAACCTCTCGCTGGCAGCCCACTACCGAGAGGTCCAGCGCCTGCCAGTCCGCTGGATCATGGCCCATCTTCACTGCCAGGCGGTCCAACCACTGCCAGGCAATCTGTCCCTGCCACCACCCGGACCCATCTCCACTCCCGGCCTAACTCCAATTCTGGCCCAACGGCCAATCACTCATAGTCAACACGGGATTATTAAGCCAAATAAAAAATATGGTCTTCACATCCATATTACCGAATCACCGCTGCCCCGTAATCCCGTGTCTGCCCTTAATGACCCGAATTGAAAAATTACTATAGATGATGAATATAATGCTCTTATTAATAATATGACATGGGATTTGGTGCCCCGTCCTCCTGATGTTAATGTGGTTCAGTCTATGTAGATTTTTAGTCATAAAGAAAAATCTGATGGTACATTTGAGAGGCATAAAGCCCGTCTTGTAGGTGATGGGAAGACACAATAGGTTGGTATGTACTGTTGTGAGACTTTCAGTCCGGTGGTTAAACCAACCACTATTCGCACGATACTAAGTCTGGCTCTTTCGAAGGCATAGCCGCTTCATCAGCTTGATGTAAAAATGCATTCCTGCATGGAAAACTCAATGAAATGGTATACATGTATCAGCCCATGGGGTATAGATACCCCACTTATACTAATCATGTGTGTCTGTTGAAGAAATTATTGTATGGGCTCAAACAAGCTCCTCAGGCATGGTACAAGAGATTTGCATATTATGTTTCTAATATTGTTTTTTCTAATAGCAGGTCTGATCATTCTCTATTCATATACCGACAGGGTAATGATATAGCTTACATTCTTCTATATGTGGATGAAATTATATTGGCTGCCTCATCTGATGCTCTTCGTAAGTCTATCATGTCACTTCTTGGCTCAGAATTCGCAATGAAAGATCTATGACCACTGAGTTACTTCTTTGGGATATATGTGACACGTCATGCATGTGGTCTATTTTTGTCTCAAAAGAAATATGCATAAAAGATCGTTGAACAAGCCGACATGTCCTCGTGTAAGCCGTCTTCTACTCCGGTTGACACTAAACCAAAGTTGAGTGCTTCTTTCGGCAAGCCATATGCTGATCCATCACATTACCGCAGCCTTGCAGGTGCCTTGAAGTATCTTACTTTCACGAGGCCCGACATATCTTATGTTATGCAACAGGTTTGTCTATTCATGCATAACCCGGTGGAGGATCACATGCATGCTCTCAAATGCATTATGCGCTACATTCAGGGCACTCTCGATCATGGCTTGCATTTATATTCGTCCTCGACATCCACTCTTATTTCTTACACATATGTTGATTGGGGTGGATGTCCGGATATCAGACGGTCCACGTCTGGTTATTGTGTATTTCTCGGTGACAATTTGATATCTTGATCCTCCAAACGGCAAGCTACCTTGTCCAGATCCAGTGCCGAAGTCGAATATCGATGAGTTGTCAATGTGGTGTCTGAATCTTGCTGGCTACGGAACCTTCTTTTGGAGCTCCACTGTCCGATTCCGAAGGCAACATTGGTTTATTGTGATAATGTTAGTAAGATTTATCTCAAAGGGAATCCGGTTCAATATCAACGCACTAAACATATTGAGCTGGATATTGATTTTGTTTGCGAAAATGTTGTTCGTGTACAAGTACGTGTCTTACATGTCCCGTCACGCTTTCAGATTGTCGATATTTTTACAAAAGGTCTTCCGCTGGTTTTATTTGAAGACTTTTGGGATAGTCTTAGAATACGCCGACCTCCCGCTTCGACTGCGGGGGTGTGATAGAATAGGAAAATATCATTAGTCATAATTATGTATATTTTGTATGTGATATTGTATATTTTAGTCATTACTTACCTAATTGTAGCCTAGAATTATGCTTGATTTTAGTATATTACTACCAACGCGGAATGAAATAAAGAAGGAAAATATTTCTTACAAACTCTCTCTTAGAACATAATAAGTTACATATACTACAAAACTTTCTTAAAGAATTCATTCAACAAAAAACAATTACTATAACAGAAAGAAATAACAAATCGAAGAACTTAATATAGAGTTCATGAGGGATGCAAAAGACAAAAAATAAACGCCATGCTTCTTGCACTTAAGTTATTAATTGGGTTTTCATCTTATTAATTTACAAAATGATGATATATACGACTAATGATCATCAATGATTAATTGGATAAGGACATTTATAATCTTTAACTGGCTTCTCTTCTCAAGTAAGAGACATATAGTTTGACTAGCAATAAGTTTTAAATTAGATATAAACTTAACTAATAAATTTTAAATAAAAGATACTTATAGTATATGTATAAATATAGTGTATAATGGGGTGCGTAAAAATATTCAAAGGGAGGGTGGAATATGTTCTGCAGCATTCCTCGTGCTTGCTGTAATTTCTGTGGTCCCTAAGAGCATAATATAAGTCAATAGAAAATTTCTTAATCACCTTATAATTTGATATTAAAAGATAGGATTATCGGAATAAACTACGCCTTCGTAATAGACTAGACCATTTATAGAAAATCCATTTATCGTAATATTAATTAGTGTTCTATGATTAAACATATATTAAAAAAATAAAGGTTGGTAGTGGGAACAATATTTAAATTCCACGTCGGTCATGGATGGTATAAATTATAATTTAGAATTTCTGCTGGTTGACTTACTGAATTCAGAGGTCAAAGGCTCAAAGCTTCTATCTTAATATTTAATAACATAATTATACTCTACCTTAATGAAGTACCTTTTAACTCCCCAGAATACATATTGGGATAACTTATTTTTAAAAAAATAAAAAAACTCTCCAGTAATTGAGTTCATTAGAAGTGCAGCTCCATTGGTATATACGTACTTTTATAGATACTATAACTAAAAGTCTAAAGTAAGGATATAAATTAAACTTTTATTGATGGATTAGTGCAGTTTGAAATTTTGACTTTATACATTACGCGCATAAGAATTTTCATTCTCTTTGTATTAGTAGGAGATTAATTCAACGGTTCAACGGTGAAGAGAAGTTTGTGAACCCATTATTTTCTTCATTTTCCTTTATTTTTTCGGTTTAATTAAGATTTGTTTACAGATAATGAAAGCAATTAATGGTTATAGTATGATGTTCAAAAACTCAAATGAAATGGTAAACATTGAGTCTAGGATAATTTTCAAGCATTACCTATACATTATAATCTGCGAGGCCAAAAATGCTCTAAACCTATTAAAATAGCTTAAATATGTCCTTTTTTCATACCTATTAGTCTCAATTGTCCTTAATGTTAGTGTTCGGGTTAAAGATGGCCCTCCTTAAATGAAATTATGAGATGACATACAAGCTGGGATAGAATTAGAAATGATGATATCCGGGAAAGAGTGGGAGTGGCCTCGGTGGAGGATAAGATGCGGGAAGCGAGGTTGAGATGATTCGGGCACGTGCTGAGGAGAGACACAAATGCCCCAGTGCGGAGGTGTGAGGGGTAGAAGTAGGCCGAAGAAGTATTGGGGAGAGGTGATTAGATGGGATATGACGCAGGTGCAACTCACTGAGGACATGACCTTAGATAGGGTTATGGAGGACACGAATTAGGGTAGTAAGTAGTCCACCGTAGTCCTACCTACGCTTACAAATTGGTAGTTGTAGTGTTATTATTGTAGGCTCTCTTAGCCTATCATACTAGTTGCACAATATTGTTTTATAGTCCACTGTCGTTTGATTTATGTTGCTATGTGTATTTTGTTTGTCTTATTTACATGCATTAGTTTTTGCTTCTTTTTCAAAAGTCACTATCATGGCTTAGTCGCTTTGTTTGTCTTACTTTGCTTGTGCTTTATCTTGAGTCGAGGGTCTCTCGGAAACAACCGCTTTACCTAACAAGGTAGAGGTAAGGTCTGCGTACACTCTACCCTCCCCAGACCCTACGTTGAGGGATTTCAGTGGGTATGTTGTTGTTGTTGTTTATATGAGGCTTTAATTAAATAAGTGACATTGATTTATTGATCTTCCTGGTCCCGACCAAAAATAACTCCACCCATCCAGCTTAACCTAAAACAACTAGAAATCATTTGTTTGTACTTAGTTCCTTCGATGTCATGTTTTGCGATTCAAAAGACAACAATGTCTTCTTTGTTTGAAGCTGTGATTTTATTCAATGCTGATGAAAACAAGCTCCAACCGATTCCAGATTTAGGTTCAACTCAGCTTTATCATCCTTTACCAATGTGAATTCTTAGAAATTCAGCTAAATAATTACCGAAAAAATAAACTCGGATGGATCGAGACATCGAGTTATTGATGGTTTAAATCTAATTTTCAAGTGGATTAATAAATCAACACCATCTATTTAATTAAAGTCTTACATATGTCATCTCATAAATATATTAAAAGGAGGGTCATTTTAAATGTAAAGAGTAATTGAGGCTCAATAGGTGGAAGAAGATATATATTTTAACCCGAAAATCAACACTAAGGGTAATTGAGATACAATAGGTGGAAAAAAAGAAAGATTAAGCCATTTACAATACGTTTGGATAGATTTTGACCCTTTTCTCTGTTTTTGGAATTCCGACAATGGGAGAATATTTATTGTTCTCTAACATAATAAAGTACTCCATTACCTAATATTATGTACTTAAATTAAAAATAAAGATTTTAAACTATATACACACGGTATAAAATATTTTAGGCTATTAGGTTATTCAAAAGATATCAGCAGGTAAGTTTCCTTAAAATGTGATTTATAATCTTGAAAATAAAATATGTTAAGTGCTATAATATGTAAAAGTTATTTGATGGTGTAAAAAATTCTTACACCAACAATGTATAATAATTAAACTCATAAATAAATTCGGACTAGTTTGGATCAGTTTCTTTTTCATTTTTTCTTGTCCGGATTTGACCATTTTTCTTGCTTTTGCTTTTGTTTGTGCTTATGCTTTTCTTGAGCTGAGGGTCTTGCGGAAACAACCTCTCTACTTACCAAGGTAGATGTAAAGTCTGCGTACACTCTACCCTCTCCAAACCCCACGTTATGAGATTTCACTAGGTATATTGTTGTTGTAGTTAGTTTTTTTTTTTTTTTTTTTTTGGGGGGGGGGGGGGGGAGATTGTGTTGTTGTTCTTTCAACTTGTCATAGCTGCCGCCAAGGGTAAATTGAAGGAAAAAATATCAAACCAACATAAAGTTTGCCTTTTGATGGAAAGAATAAAAAAGAACTTATATATGCTGGCATTTTGTTAAGAACTATGGTAGCAATATATCGCATAGGTATGGTCTATCTGAGACATTAAAATGTTTTCCTCAACTTTGTGTCCCTCTAGAAAACCTCAAATGGAAACAAGCAATAAATTGAAACAAAACAAGAGGTGAAACTGATGAAACGGTACTCATGAAGAGACTTTTGAAAGTTCAAACATATTGCGACAGTACAATTTCTTAATTGATATACCCATTCTTAATGCACAATATTAAGTTAATGTATCATCCTTTTTTTCTTCTAGAAACACAATCGAGTTTTTAAGGTGTTATGTGTTGACGTTGTTTTTACATACTTAATTAGCATCAGTAAAGTGAAAATCATTTCGTGTATGTAGCGGAGACGATGATCGAAATTAGACTTAAGTATAAGATAATTTTAAAACTCATTTTAATACCTTATTGACAAAATTATGAAAACACCATATTACTTTCATTAGGAGCAACATCTTAATTAGACTTTAAACCTATCTATAAGATACAAGTCAGACTAATTAATATTGAGTCACAAGTCTATTAAGTTGACTACTGTGCTATAAGCTTTAATTAACGAATATGAGTCAGTCCAATGCTTTAGCTAGCTAGGCATATTTTGACAATGAAAGGCTTTAATTAGGACACATTGTTGATTCTTATTCAGTAAATTAAATACTAAATAACTAGACTAGCTAGGTCGGCGATATTACAATTGCGGTCTACTTTTTCTTTGTCAAAGTTTTTTTTTTATTAACACAAAAAAGCTTGTCAAAGGGTTTGTCACTATAGTTACGGTTTTATTTTCCGTAGTCAGAAGGAACTAATGCTGAATACGTGGGTTAAATTACGCCCACATAAGCATATGAGTGCAGCCCCAGGGCACAGGCGAGTTGGTAAGTGGCAAGGTGATTGGGGTACAACCACTCTGACGTCGCGAGTTCGAATCCGTGTGGTGACAGTCTTTGCTAAAATATTGCAAGGGCTGTTGTTGGGTTCGTGTCCCGTTGGTCCTCTCCCTTGCAGGGCTGCCACTCGCGCATATCCCTCGATTTATATCCCACCTGGCCAAGGGGCCTCTGGTACAGGTGGAGGAGTTTCGCCTTCCGGACTTTCCCCTTCACAAAGTTATACATATGCAGTTGAAATCAGGTTCAACAATCTATGCAACTGGTCACCCAAATCCATGTAACTTGTTCAAATATCAGAAGTTAGGTCATAGAAAGTATATTAGATTCGTTAATTTTAAGTAGTGGGGTCGGACCTTAGCTAAGATGCGATGTTATCAGCTAATCATTTACTTAATTACTAGAATGATATCATCAATTAAAGGTAGGGAGGAAGAACGATGCCATCATAGAGAGATCAGGCCAGCGCGCGGAGTCATCGGACCTACTAGCAACGTAATATATGGGGAAGTTATCTATGTTAGAAACCTAAACACTATACAATAAAATTAAAGAGAAGCCTCCATAATAAACCGATTAAAGGTTTTGCTATGAAGTTCGAGCAGCTACTTCACATATTATATACTAGTGAGTTTTTCTATGGAACTAGTCCTTGTTTGCTTTGAAGATTGAACTTAGGAAGTGATTAAATGTTTGTCTTGCCTTGAAGGATATTGAACCATTTCTCTAAAGGATATATTTTTTGTTCTACTAGAGGAATGAACTTAATCTTGGTGTGAGCTGGATCTTGGTAAGCTTAATTTGCTGGGACACAACTTATTTTCTTGTCTTCTTTCTCTCAGGTTCATGTTAGCGATAACGACGATGAAGATAGTACTCCCTGAGTCCATTTTTACTTGTCACATTATGACTTGACATACCTATTAAAGAGTCAAAAATAGAATGATAATTTACTATTTTACCCTAATTATTGCTAAGTAACCTAATGATTGAAATAAATAAAATAAACTTTAGAGTTGTGCAGCCATAGCTGCTTCGCGTATTACACTGTATTGCCCGAAGGGGCATGCTGCAAGAGCGTAGGTGAGTGATAAGCATAGGAGGGCCCAAAGGGGGGGCGGCAAAGATGTGGACCCGCCGCGTCATTGAGATCTGCAGGGTGGCGGGTACTTCGACTGCCTTGTATCAGGTGAAGAGAAGGGGGTGGTAGGCTTAGTAGGGCTCGAACCTACAATATCACCGTTATGAGTGGTTTGTTTCAACCAATTAAACTATAAGCCCCTACGGATCTCTACATGCAATTCGCTCACTTCGGAAAGAGCGGACAGAAAGAGAAGGCCTTTGTCCTATCTGCTTCTTCCTCTTCCCGGGAATGAAGAATTTTCTCCAAAAAAGATTTTCTTGATTTTTGTTTTTTCTTTTTGTTTATAGATAGATATATAATATAATATTATCTATCTATTATTATTATTATATAAATAATATGTTGCAAGAGAGATGCTAGCATTGAATGAAGACCGGTATTGGGAATAAAGAACCTTCGTCAATCTATAATTAGAATGAAGAGTAAAATGTGAGGAAATTTCTTTGAACTTGTCAACACAATAATAAATGATAAGAGTAAAATAAATATGAAGTGGTAAATTATCACTTGATTTTCTAAAATGGACAAGTAAAATTTGACAATTATTTTTAGTATAGTAAACAAGTAAATCTGGACATAGGGAGTATTAGTAATGATACTACTGCTGAGAAAACAGGAGCAAAATACAAGACAAAGAAAACTTGTCTGGGCTCATATTTCCCTTCTTCCCATTCCATCTTATTTTTTCTAGGCATAATTATGTCATAAAAAGACGTGGCCCTTATGGAACTCTGGAATAGAATAACAGAAAAAATTGGATAAATTTGTTGAAAGTTGCATTGTAGCTGTATGACAGAGGACTGGCTGATGAGAGTAGATAAAAAAGGACTAATAGACGTTTATGCTGGCAAGCTTCCAAAGGAGTGAGTATGACACCAATTAGAGAAACAAGTATAGGTAGGATATTAAATACTGTCCCTAAACTTGCTGAAGAGCCTTTGGCCGAATAGCATTCAGTAGAACTGGAAAATAGAAAATCAGCTCCCAAATGCTGAAGATTGATGTTAATCAAAATAATTGTTAGTAATTCAATTGATTGGCTACCTCCATCCAGATTTCTCATCTTGTATAATCCCCTTTTCCTCCCCCAATGTATAATATATATATTTTTTTTTTTAAAAAAGAAGCTAATTACAGCCTCCAAGACAAGTGCTTAGTGTATCTTGACATGCAGATTTTACACGCTACAAACGTAATAATGGTAATGGCCAAATAACACTAGTTATTGGAGCACCACTTATCTAATACATGATTCTATGCTATGTTGCTCGAATCCTTCAAAAATGTTGCCACACCCATGTCGGATCCTAAAAAATGCATCACTTTTGAAGGAAACACCCAGTGGTATTTTTAAAGAGGCCGAACAACATAGGTTATCAGTACAATGCAGCAGGTGATCCACCAACCAGACACAAGATCTGCACATGGGCTGCAAATGGATGGCGGGCACAGTAATACTATGTTTGATTTTGATAAAGAGATAACCAGGAGAAAGAGAATAAAAGAGCAAAAACTATTATAACGATAGAAGATGGAATAATTCATCGAGAGCACATCTCTTAGAATAGCTAATTCAACTGAAAGTACCTAACAAGAGCTTATTTCAATCCACACATTAACGCCAGAATTGGCAATGGTTGTTATAAAATGAGATTTCTCCTCTCCAAATTCAAAATGACACTCCGATACGATTCCTCCTTAATGAAGCTCTCTGTCCAGATCCTTTCTTAATTGAAGATCAGGTTGAGCTCACAAGAACAAACAATGGCTTATCTCCTAAACGGTCACGGCCCTGAATTAAAACAAACGTAAACAGAAAAGTATTAGTGAGGGGAAAAAAACAGAAGGCAGTAGTATGACATACTGGAACAGGAATAACATAAGCCCGGCCACCTCTTAGTAGACAGGAAAGAAAATAATTTGGAAGAGAAGATTTAGCTGTAATCAAAGATAATATAGAGGATATACACTCACAAGCCCATCAGACTGTTAAAAAAATCGTGCTCAGAAAACACAGCAATGGGGTGTGAAAACCAAGAAATATTAGCTGATTATATCAACAATAGAAATGCTGGCATACCTTCAATTCTGGCAACTCAATGACACATGCACACTCGACCACCTCAACTCCAACACGCTCTGTGAAGAAAAAGCAAGATAATCAGATTCAAGAAACTGAAATTTCAATGTCACAACTGACACAAAGTCCTGTCCAGCAAGTTCCAAAAAGATTGAGGCTGTGTTTTTAAATAGTTGGAAGCAAAAGACGATATCTCATATAAAGAAAAGGTCTCTCTCTCCCACACAGACAGTTATCTAACTGATAGCTTCTGATCTTACTCACCTTGTGTCTGACGTCAGGAAAGACAAGTTAAGGAGAATATAAAGAATTGGATAATAGCGAATGGTCTTTCAACCCACTAGGATATGTATTTCAGAAGAAAAGAACTGAGTCTAGGTAGAGTACCTAGAAGCCTAATCGCAGCAGTTAGGGTCCCTCCAGTCGCAATAAGATCATCTACCACAAGTGCACGTTCACCAGCTTGCACGGCACCTACATGCATCTCCATCTTGTCTGTTCCGTACTCCAAGGAATACTCTTCTGAAATAACCTCCCCTGATAAAATGGGAAAAGCAGCAGAGTAAGAAGCTTGTGACGGTGCAATGCCAAACAAACTAACATTCATGAATTATCATTGAGTTTCATCATGAATCATGGAGTTCAAGGCAATAAACAGTGGAAATTATCAGTCTGCAGTTTTGACCTTCATACAAGTGCATAGTCATATAAGACCCAATTATTTTACTCCCTGAATAAGAAATGGTTCTAATCAATTTATCTAGTCAAGAGTTTCAACCTGATGCTTAAAATTTTGAAATTGACAGTGTATTCACCTTTATTAAAATGCATCCCAGTTCAAAGCTTATATTGTGCCCTTATTGTTCCTCGCTAGTACACCTAACATTACTAAGTTAACACGATGATGATGATAGAACTTCCTAAGAAAATGAACACTGGAAGGAAAAGCAAGATGTAATCTAAGAATTTCCCAAGTTGGAAACTAACAATGAATATATAGGCTTTAAACATGAACAAAATGCACCTAGCACACAATGATTTACTTTGAACAAGATACTGGAATTACTTGTTTCATTTTTATATTTATCTTAGCCTTAAATTTTTTAATTTTACATGGAATTCAGCTACATTGCATGAGACCCTGTTTCAAGCTTGCTCGAATTTTTTTCGTTTCTTTTTCTTTTTATACTAGAAAAGCTTGTATCGACGTTCCTAACTGTGATTATATCTCTTCCTCCCCCGCTCCCCCATGCTCGAGCATCAAACAACACATGCAAGAAAAATAGTTGTATGACTAAGGTTGTCTTCCAATAAACCTGTCAGATTCAAGTACATTTGTGAGAAAATTACAACTCCCGGTGAGACAGAAAGGCAGAAAAATAGTGATATAGCTTACCTGGCAACTTCTTGGGCTTCCTCATGGGGACAAATTTTGCTCCAATAGCCAATGCAATGGGAGGACCAAATATAAAACCTCTTGCTTCAATACCTGAAGTACACCATTACCATATGCTCAAAGTTAATTTCTCCAGAACAAAATGTCAGGCTTATTATCTATGAGAGCAATATTTAGAGTCAAACAGGTTAAAAAGGAGTATCAGAACAGGAAATACCGACACCCTAGCCTTAGTTACCAGGAAGTCACGTTTGTTATGACTCATTTGGCGTGTGTTGTGTGTGTGTGTGTGTGTGTGGTGGTGGGGGGGGGGGGGGGGGGGCAATCTTTTCAAAATAAATAAAAAACACACAGAAAAGCACTAACACTCTGCTGGGTGTGTACGACACAAATACACAATATCAACCTTCTGAACTTCCAATGAACTTGGGATCTAGAACTTAGGTGTGTATTTCATGACAAGAAAGCAACACCTAAGAGGGAAGGATGAGTATTGTTTTCTTTTATATTTCCTGAACCTAACTATAATGAAAATTCGAGGTTTATATTTCCTTGTCTCGTACTTTCCAGCTACACTTAGGAACTCAAATATTCTATAATCTCTTCCGATGGATGCAAGAGTCGAATTGGAAAAACATGTCATTTTGTTTTATACTTCTATTTTCTTTTGACTTCTTGTGGGAAAGGAAGGAGAAAAGTATTCTCTTTAGGAATGTGAGAATTTGTTGAAAAAATCAACTCATCCATATTTGCCAACATGGTCTAGCTTGATCCTTTATTGCTATTAAATGACATTCCCACACATCTATGCACATTTTGGATTTATTGCGCATATCTCAGTTATGCCTCATACACCCTATTCCAAATTGAAGTCTACCATTCTTTGTTGCATGTTGTTTCGTGAAGATAGTTTACACAGGTTAACATGTTCATCTATAAAATTCGAGAATAGTTGAGCATCTAAACTTGACCACATAACAACACCTAAGGTTTGTCCGATATCCATCAAATTACATTTGCAATTTTTCATTTAATATTTGCACATAAAAGTAAAAGTTTGAGAGTTGAAGGAGGTTGGTTACTCTTGGTCAGTGTACTAAGAGAGATAGTGCCCTCGAACCCCAATATATCAATAAGGAAAACCTCAAAAGAAGGATTCTTCAGCCCCATTATCTTGTATGTGCTAAAATCAAGTCATCATGCTTTACTTATCAGGTGTTCAGCTTAATAAATGAGTTCGAGTTACTGTAACTCGCAAAAAAGGTATGGTAAATTGGTAAAGCTTCAAAAAGAATTAAGCCTAGGTCACAAAAAAATGAAGCTCATTTTTTTTTGTTGATAAAAGTGTACATCTGAAGCTTGTAGTATCTTGTTGAGATACATAGTTATCCAACATTGTGTAAGTGCTTCCAAAAGGGTTTATAGCTATCTAGGACAACTCCGTCGGGTTAGATGATCAAATTATCATAAATCTAACTCTAGAAAGTAACAGTTTTCTTTTCTAAAAGATTTTGCCTCAACTTTTAAACAAAGTTTGAACCTTTTTAATTTTCTTTTTAAGCTACACATAACAATGCTGATAATAGAGAGCCCGGTCAGTGGCGGAGCCACATGTACTCAAGGTGTGTCAACTGATACCCCTCGTCGAAAAATTACAATGTGTAGCTAAATTTTAAAAAATTGTATATACATTACATATGACACCCCTTGGTTCCTTCGTGAGTTTACTTTTTTATATTTTGACCCCCCTTAGTGAAAATACTAGCTCCGCCACTGAGCCCAGCAACCTAAAAAAATCAGCTAGTGTAGTATTTATAGCACAACTACAAGATCTAAAATCTCAGCTTCTAAACCTTGAAAAAATATTCATCCTTTAAACCACGAACTTCAAAATGGAACATTTCAGCATTACAAATTCAGAATCAAAAGCTGAAAAAAGTTATTACCCATATCTTAAGTTCTTAACAGATATATTTTAATCATTTAAGGGGAAAAAAGCAAAGAAATGACCTGCAACCACACTGATTTTTTTGTCCTTGTATCTCTCAACAAACAAATCAATAGTATCCTTAAACGCCTTAGTATCAAGAAGCAAAGTCGTTATATCCTGAAACATAATCCCTGCAAAAATATATCACTCCGTTAACATAAAACAAAATTAAAAAAAAAACATTTTTACTGCTACAAACATTAGAACATTCGAAGAATAAATGGGTACCGGGTTTAGGGAAATCGGGTATGACCCGAATAGCAGAAGAAATGTCAGCGATACGTTCATCTTTAAGAATCGGATCATGAGACGCCATGTCTGTTGAGCTTACTGGATCTCGGATCCGGATCTTTTTCGGTTCGGGTTCTTCTCCGGCTCCGATTCCGTTTGCTTTTTTTGACACTGAGAGAGGTGAAAAAACACGAGTATTTCTAATGGGAGGGGTGGTTAGGGTGGTGACGGTGGTGGTGGTATGTGATTTTATTTGGACACAAATTGACGAAATTACCCTTTATTTATCAGTTCCCACCAACCATACCGTAATTTAAACATTTGTCCCCTTTGCAAAACCCAACACTATGGAGTCACTCACCCAAAAGTCCAAAACATTGCTTTCAAATTCACCAGGGTCAATTTTGTCCCAGAAAAAGTTGGAAACAGATATTATTATCAGAGGGACAATTTGGTCCGAATGGCGCACATTTGAAGATGTTTTATAACTTAAAAGGTGTTGAATAGGTGTGTTAGCCATGGTATTAGTAATGCTGATATTGGTTATGCATGATTATTTTTTATTCACCGTTTTGTTTTGTGTATTAGAAATAACATGTATTGTATAATTTTAAAAAATAATTAGTTATTTGCAAAAATACCCTCCATACTATACTATGTGAGAGATTTCATAGATAATTGTGTCTTTAATCATGCTTATGCATGCATTGAACCCATTAATTGCTAATATCATGGTTTATTAGGTATTAGTTATGCATAGAATAATATCAAATAGGGTGATAGAATGAAAAAGTATATCAAACAAGTATTAATAATACATAAAGTTAATGCATGCATTATTTTTTTCAATACCCTCTGCCAAACGACTCCAAATGATAAAAATGATGATATCGTTGATTTAAAGAGTTTAAATTCAATACAGTAAAGTATTAAAAAATCTATATAATTTGATATTATAAAATATTATATATTTTTTATAATAAACGTAATTGATAAAGAAATAAATATTTGATAGATTATTAGTAACAGATTAACTTATACCGATAGTATATAAAGAGTTACACTATTATTATATTAATTTAAATCTTTCGATGAAGAATTTAAACCATTATATTAGAATCTTAAGTTTGATGCTTACCGTTATTCCCAAAAAAGATGGTTTATTTTGTAATTGGTTAACATGGATGAGTTAATTTTATAAGTGGGTCTGGAAAAGTAAAAATATATGTAGATTTTACTCATATTTTGTAAGATAAATAAACGATTTTCGATAGACATCATTCGGCTTCAAAAAAGTTTAACATGATTGAGTTGTTTAACTAAATAGCATTGACCGTTGAGTTATATTATTCTAACTAGCGAAAATATCTTTACGATTTTGCGAGTGTTATTTGAACTTGTTAATTAAATAACAATAACAACTTTTGTATGAAGTGATATTTCAAAATCGTACATTATCAAAATTACAGATTTTTCACAGCTAAAGCAAGTCCTCGAAATTTAAGAGTTGGTGAGAAAGAATCAAGTCTAAAATGATGCTAATTTGTGTTAGTAATTGGTTATTGGGGAATAATTCTTTTTCCAAAATTGTCATGTGCACATAAACACTTTTTATTATTCTTTTCTCTGTTGAAGTTATTGTAAGCAGCGTGTTTCACGCCTTAAACTGAGATCATAAAATCAAAGAAACTTAAATGCTAAAATCAACTCAAAAAGGAGGTCAAGACCAATAGAAAAGCTACGTTCTGCTAGTGGTAGTTGTGAATGTGATAGGTGGAAATGGAAATACACGTTTTTAAATGAGTACTCACTCCGTCTCAATTTACTAGTTTGACCTTGTACGGAATTTTAAAAATATAAAAAAACTTAAATTATTATCAAATAAGAAAATGTGTTTTTTTTTTACTGATCAAAAAAGAAAATACGTCATATAAATTTTATTAAATGTTACTCCTTGTGTACTGATTATCTAAGAAGTAAAATATGTTAAATACAATTTGCCATTTTCTTAAAAAAAGCTCATAAAGTGGTTTAGCTCAAACGTATGAGCTTTTTATAGTGTAGACTGTAGAGTAGCGCAAATGTTTATATTTACACTGTGTTGATTGATTATAAGCTGAAAAGATGGTAGTTTAGCTCAAATCTATTAGTAATATAGTAAAGCTGGTAATAGAAGAGGTAACGTGGCACATTCTTATTCCAAGGTTTGTATTTATTTATTTTTTTCAATATTTTAATTCATTTTTCTGCTAAAAAAATATCTATAGAATTATAACAAAATTTAATGCCTACAGTTATGTCATTTCAAGAGCGGAAAGGGGTCAAAATGCCCCTAAACTTTCAAATGTTATTTATTCATATCCTTTGTTATACTTTTCATCCAATTGTACCCATATCGTTATATTTTGACACTGATTTACCCCTAATTTAAATGTAGTTACACATGGTAGCCTGCGAATAAAATAACTTATTCCCAATTTTAATATCTGATTCTAATTAAAATCCAACCCAAATTTTGACCC
The DNA here is from genome assembly GCA_034509755.1 of Anisodus tanguticus. NCBI lineage: Eukaryota > Viridiplantae > Streptophyta > Magnoliopsida > Solanales > Solanaceae > Anisodus > Anisodus tanguticus. The sequence goes on along the minus strand of CM067553.1, from coordinate 6,468,641 downwards.
ACTGCCCGACCGATACCAAACCATCCTCATCTTCTTCGTCTTTTCAAAATTCCCCACAATTTCTCATCATCTCATTCCCTTTGCCTTCTCCGATGACGAGTTCCGGTTAAATGACCACGACCAACACGGCCATAACACATTGTGGGGTACAACAATTGCAGGAAACGTGAAATAAGTAAATATTACAAATTGCTAGAAAGGATAAACAAAATATTACAACAAACAGGAATCAAGAACGTTACAAACTCCTTGTGATTTGCTGAGTCGAGTGATGACACTCTGTCTTTAAGATAAGATTGTCCTGTATATATCATTTTACGTTGTCGGGCAATAGTCTCCCAGGATACAACAACAACATAACAAATGAGCAAAGGAAACTCAAGTTTTACTCTTGAAGAACTTTGAATATAAGAAACTTGCTAGAGAGGAAGAAGAAGATTTCAGAAAATTCTGTAAGTGTTTCTTTGTGTTGAACAATTGAGCCAAATGCCTCAATTTATAGTGTAATGAGATGATCCCGCAACTAGCCAACTAATGGCTTTTAATAAACATGTAATGACACTTATTGAGGGGTTACATTAAGCCAAATAATTGCTGAATTCATGTGCCAAATAATGGAGATTCGATGCTCCAAAACTAGCCCAAAAGTCAGAACTTTCCATCTTCCCGTTGCAGCATTCTACCTCCAAAGCGTCGCGGCTCTGCGAATTAGCGCCGCGGCTCCAGTGGTTGAACACACAATTAGCGTCGTGGCGCTCCGGCGCCTCGACTCCAACGGGGCTGTGCCGCGGCGATTTCCGACTCGTTTCATCCTACACTTCGTACACTTCTTCCTTCGTTTACCAACGTGGAATACTTGTCATTTGGCCAACAACTGTCCATCATTCTATGTCTCAAACGTATTACGTATGTACCAATATCTCTTTCACTAATGAAATTTACGATACTTGGCACTACATGTACACGTGTGTGGAAACGACGTTTTCGATATGCGGGACCCCAATTGTTCGAGTCATAAATAATGGGATAAACTTAATTCCATAGTAGTAAATTTCCAACAATCCCCTCTTGAAAGAGATTTGGCGCATTCACATGGTGCCTTTTCCCAACAATCTTTCAGCGGACCGTTGCTGCATCTGGATAGCTAGCTTCCGCTTTGAACCTTCCATAGTTGAATATCATCGGACTTACTTACTACGCGGCGAACGTGATGTCTTGAACCGTCAGTGTTTCACCCTGCCCTTGTTGTTTCTAACATCAAGAATCATATCCCTTTAATTCTTGAAATAGAAAACGTCCAATACGCGACGTGGGCCGAGTTGTTCAAAATTCACGCTCGTTCGCATCAAGTCATCCATCACATAATCCCACGGCTCCTGAAGATACATAGGTGCCTACACGCGATGATAATCCTAAATTATGGACAACACTTGATGCCACCGTCCTTCAGTGGATTTATTCTACTATCTCTACCTATTGCAAATGATTATTGAGCCAGATGCTACGACGATGGCTGCGTGACATATTCCAGGATAATCAAAATTTCAGAGCTGTTACCCTTGAACAGAAATTTTCCCACATCAACATGGAAAATTTCCAAAACGTTTCAACTTATTGCAAAAGGTTGAAAGAATTGGCGGACCAACTCCGCAACGTTGGTGCACCAGTGAGTGAAGATCGTCTTGTTCTATAGATGGTTGTTGGCCTATCCGAGGCCTATAGTGGCGTTGGAACTCTCCTTCGTTAAAGTAATCCTCTCCCAAAGTTCTATCAAGCCCGCTCCATGCTTACCTTAGAAGAAGCCGACTTGGCTAAAAAGTCAGCTCATAGTGCTAGTCCCGCGATTATGATGACATCCTCCACTAATCTTCAATTTTTTGGTGACAATTCGAACTAAAATCGATCTCACGGGGGTGGCAAAAATAGCTGAAAAAAATGTGAAAAATCGTGGGGGCAAACGCGGCGGTTCCGGCAGTGGTAGCGGCGGCCAAAACAGTGGCGGTAGACCCCATCCCAGTTAGAGTAGACCACCGACCCACTGATCTCAGCCTTGTGTCTCTTGGCCGTGGGTTTGGAACAATGGGTAGTGGCCCTACGGCCCAACTCCTTCACAGTTTCCACCACTGGCCAATGGGCTTCCCAGTAGCCTAGACGGCCCAATGCACACTGGGTCAGTGGTTCCAGCAGCAATCACGGGCGGGGGCAGCAGGCAAGTGTTCTTGGGCCTCGGCCTCCGCAGGCCCATCATGCCGTGAGCCCTACTCTGACCGACATTGAAGCCGCTATGCACACATTTGGTTTAACGTCACCGGACCCGAATTGGTACATGGATACCGGTGCGACTACCCACATGACGTCCGATCAAGGTACTCTCTCGTCTTATTCCAATTTGAGCAACCCTTATGATATAATTGTTGGTAATGGTAATTCCATTCCGATTCGTGGTTATGGTCATAAAACTTTGTCTCCACCCCATCCACCTCTTATCTTGAAAAATACCCTTCATGCCCCTAATTTGATTAAAAAATTAGTGTATGTCCGTAAATTCACAACTGATAATCATGTTTCTGTTGAATTTGATCCGTTTGGGTTTTCTGTGAAAGATTTCAAGACGGGGATTCCTCTCATGAGGTGTGACAGTAGGGGAGATCTTTATCCGATCACACCAAGTTTTAGTCTTTCGAGTCAAGCATTGTCTTCTACGTTTGTCGCCCTTGCTCCTTCCTTGTGGCATGCTTGTCTAGGTCATCCGGGGTCATCTATTTTGTCGTCCTTAGCTAAAAACAAATTTATTTCTTGTAAGGGTACGCGTAGTACTCCGAATTGTTAATCTTGTTCTTTAGGAAAAATTGTTAAATTGTCATTTGTAGACTCCAATTCTCATACATTAATGCTATTTGATATTATTCATAGCGATTTATGGACATCCCCTGTTCTAAGTTCATTGGGTCATCGGTATTATGTTCTTTTTTTGGATGATTATTCTAAATTTTTTTGGGTTTTTTCGATAGCGAAAAAATCTCAAGTCTTTTCCATCTTCTTAAAATTTAGAGCATTCATTAGAACCCAATTCGAACGGAAAATAAAAAATATTCAATGTGATAATGGCAAAGAATATGACAATGGGGTGTTTCGGGAATTTTGTGCTAATAATGAGATCTATTTTCATTTTTTTTGCCCTCATACGTCTTCACAAAATAGGAAAGCCAAATGCAAAATACGTACCATTAATAACATTGTCCGAACATTATTGATTCATGCTTCCGTACCCCCGTCTTTTTGGCATCATGCTCTACAAATGACTACATATCTTCTTAACATTCTTCCTTCCAAAGGTTTGACATATTCGCACCCCCTTCAAATTTTATATAATAAGACTCATTTGTATTCCCATCTAAAGGTCTTTGGGTGCTTGTGTTATCCACTATTTCCGTCCATCACAATTAACAAACTTCAGGCCCGGTCGACTCCTTGTGTATTTTTGGGTTTTCCGTCAAATCATCGTGGTTATAAATGTTTTGATGTATCTTCTAATAAAATCATCATTAGTCGCCATGTAATTTTTTATGAATCCCATTTTTTTATTTTTTAAGGTTAGTAATCCCGTGCCTAGTTCGTATAATTTTTTGGATGATGATATATCCCCGCATATTATTCACAATTTATCGGACATGTCCCGCACCCCAAATCTGTCTGCGGGTCCACTGCCCGTTGGACCCACTACATTATCAGTACCCACTATTTCCCATGAACACACTAGGCCGGTTTCAATTCCAGTTTCGGTTATTGGGCCAGTTGCCCAGCCCAATACCGAGACTGGTCCAGTCACTGCGTCCTGTCCAGTTTCCAGTTATCGTGTTGGACCAGCAGGCCCACTGCCTGCTGGCCAGTCCGTCCCTAGTCCCGGTATTTCCCAATATCTGCCCAATTCTTCCCCGAGTCAACAACCAGTCACTCGTAGTCAACGGGATATTTTTAAACCAAAAAAGACATTTTACTTTAAATTCTAATGTTCTTAAATCACCCTTACCCCGCAATCCTGTGTCTGCCTTAAATGACCCTAATTGGAAAATTGCTATGACCGACGAATATAATGTTCTTATTGATAATAAGACATGGGAGTTGGTGCCCCATCCATATGGTGTTAATATTATTTGGTCTATGTGGATTTTTGCTCATAAGGACAACACTGGCGGTTCTTTTGCGAGGCATAAGGCTCGTCTTGTAGGTAATGGTAAGACTTAACAGGTTAGTGTGGATTGTGGCGAGACGTTTAGTCAAGTGGTCAAGCCGGCTACCATTCACATTGTGCTCAGCTTGGCTCTTTCAAAAGCATGGCCCATTCATCAGTTAGATGTGAAGAATACTTTCCTACATGGTGATCTCAAGGAGACCGTCTATATGCATCGACCCTTGGGGTTTAGGGATCCCAAATATCCTCATGTCTGTCTATTGAAGAAGTCCTTGTATGGGCTTAAGCAGTCTCCACGGGCTTGGTATAAGAGGTTTGCAGACTATGTTTCGACTATTGGTTTCTGTCACAGCAGGTCTGATAATTCATTGTTCATATATCGTCGTGGTTCGTCCATGGATTATATATTATTGTATGTGGATGATATTATCTTGACTGCCTCTTCTGATGCATTACGCCAATCTATCATGACAATGCTCAGGTCTGAGTTTGCTACGAAAGACATGGGCCCTTGAGTTACTTTTTGGAGATTGTTATCACTCGTCATGCAGATGGGTTGTTCTTATACTAGAGGAAGTATGCAACTGAGATCATTAAGAGGGCTGGGATGTCATCCTGTAAGTCCACTTCCACTCCGGTTGATACTAAACCCAAGTTAGGTGTTGCGGCTGGCTTACCTTATGAGGATCCGACCCGCTATCGCAGTCTTGCAGGGGCCCTTTAGTATCTTACATTCACGAGACCAGATATTACGTATGCCGTCCAGCAGGTGTGTTTATTTATGCATGATCCAAGGGTTGAGCACATGAATGCGCTCAAACGCATTATTAGGTACATCCATGAGACACTTGACTATGACTTACATTTATATCCTTCGTCGACATCTACACTCGTCTCGTATACTGATGATAATTGAGGTGGTTGTCCAGACACTAGACGGTCTACGTTTGGCTATAGTGTTTTTCTTGGTAATAACTTGGTTTCCTGGTCTGCAAAGCGTCAGTCGACGTTATCACGTTTTAGTGCCGAGGCTGAGTATCGAGGCGTAGCCGATGTGGTCTCTAAATCCTGTTGGTTACGTAATCTTCTATTAGAGCTTCATTGTCCTATTTAGAAAGCTAACTTAGTTTATTGTGATAATGTTAGTGCCATCTACCTTTCTGGTAATCCGGTTCAACACCAACGGACTAAACACATCAAGATGGACATTCACTTCGTTCGCGAAAAGGTAGCTCGTGGACAAGTACGCGTCTGCCATGTCCCTTCCAGGTATCAAATTGCAGACATCTTTACCAAAGGTCTTCCGGCAGTACTCTTTGAAGATTTTAGGGACAGTCTCAGCGTACGAAGACCGCTCGCTATGACTGCGGGTGTGTGTTAAATATACATATGATATACAATATATCATATGTATATTGGTTGGTCTCGGTTTGTTGTACATATGGATGACGAATTGTATATATTAGTTTAGGTAATATTTGGGTGTAATTAGTATTATATACTTACCATAATTGTTAGTTAGTGTCCAAGTAGAATAAGGTTTTAGTAGTAAAATAGGAATAGGATTCTCCTATTATGGAAAGATGTAAATTGTATATATACTCTTTCAATTAATGAAAATAATCAAGGGATTATTTCTTTCAGTGTGCAATCATTCTTTTTATGTGTCATTGCAGCTCAAAAGATAGATCATCCAAATTCCATCTATCATTTTTGATTGCAGAATTGGTAGTTAGGTTGTTGTATTTTCTTTTCAAAGGTTATCACCAACACACACCTTGAGAGAAGTTCTCTCAAGGTGTGTGTTGGTGATAACCATCTAATGATACCTTTATAGAAAGATTTGTGGCATCTTGAGATGGAAATCCAGATGTAGTAATCTGCAGGTTTCTTAATAAGTTCATGGAGATTTATCCATCTATTTTATACTGATTAGTAATGATTTTGGCCCAAAGTTTGTCAGGATACTTGTGTAATCTCCAAATCATACTAAGAATCAGAGAGTTATTTTTTCTTTTAGCTTTGGCTAGCCCCAAACCTCCCTGATCTTTTTTAGTAGTGACAGAATTCCAATTGACCAAGTGGATTTTCCTCTTTTCAGTAGTTGATCCCATAGAGTTTCTTTGAATTTTATGTATATGAGTAGTGATAGAGATAGGTAAAATGTTAACCTGCATTGGATGGACATGGATTGTTGATATGGTAGATTGGATAAGGGTTGTCCTTCCAGCAAGTGAGAGTAGATTAGTTTTCCATCCCTTGAGTCTAGTATTGATTCTATCTATGATGAATTGGTAGTCAGCCTTTTTTGGATGTAGATTTGTGATAGGGAATTCAAGGTATTTTCTAAAGTTTGAGGTAATACTCATGTTTAGTTTGTCTCTAAGTTCTTGTTTGGTGTTTGGATTGACATTATTGGAGAAAAGTATTTTGGATTTGTTAAAGTTAATCCTTTTTCATGAGTTCTTAGCCATATGATTGAAGATGTTACTAATGGAGTTTGAGCTTTACCATTAGCTTTAGAGAATAGAATTAGGTCATTTGTATATAGAAGGTGTGAAAGGAGAGGTCCGGATTGACTTATTTTGATTGGGGACACAGACCAATATCCACTTGGTGATTTTTATACCTAGTAAGAGTCTGCATGCATATAATGAAGTGATAGGGGGTCACCCGTCTAATCCCTCGAGGGTTTGAAGAATTTTGTAGGCTTCCCATTAATAATTATACCAGTTGAAGTGAATGATATAGAATTTATGATTAGAGAAATGAGAGAGTGAGGAAAGTTTAGAGCCATTAGGGAAGATCTTATGAATAACCATTCAAGTCCGTCGAAAGTCTTTTCTAAGTCAATTTTAAGCATAATATTCCCATGAGTTCCTTTTTGTCTATTGGATGAGTGAATGACTTCTTGAACAATGATGGCATTATCAGATGCTCTTCTCTCCGGGATGAAGCTAGTTTGTGTTAGACTAATTATCTTGTCCAGAAAAATTCTAAGTCTATTTATGATAATTTTGGTAATAATTTTATAGATGGTGTTACAGAGACTTATAGGTCTGTAATGGATTATAGATGAAGGGTTTTTGATCTTAGGTATTAGTGTGACATAAGTAGTGTTTATGTTAGGAGGGATTTTAATAGTATCAAAAGCTTTCATACATGTAGCAATAATTGCATTATCAGCGTGGTTTCAATATTTTTAAAAGAAGAAAGGGTGTATCCCATCAGGACTTGGAGCTTTGAGAGGTTTAAAAAAGAATACAGCCTTTTTAATTTCATTAATGGTCAAGGGTCTTTGTAGGATTTGCTGATCATCACTATTCAGTGTGTGCCAAGAGTTTGGTTCTGTTCAGAAATTTGGGGGCTAGTGAGAAGATCAGTTTGGTAGGTTTGAAGGAAGTGGTTCAGGATGATTTTATTCATAGAACTTATATTATGTATCCAATTTCTTCCGGAGTCTGTGAGGCCTAGAATTCTATTTTTTCTATGTCTTTGAATAGCAAATAAATGAAAGAATTTAGTATTAGTATCCCCATCATTCAACCACTGAACTCTTGATTTAAGTTTTCAGAATTCTTCTTCTTATTTTAAAACTTCATTATAGTCCGTAATGAAATTTTCTTCAAGAGTGAAGTGTTGATCCTTTTTAAGGAAAATGTTCATTTGTTGTAGACCTTCAATTCTAGACAAGAGAGTTTTTTTTTTCTTTTGGAAAATGTTACCAAATGTAGACTTATTCCAGTTGATAATATGCTTAGTGAAGTTATTCAAGGCATCATTATATAAATCATCTGAGTCCTAGTGGTATTTAACAATATTGATGAAGTCCGGGTGTTTTAGCCACATAGTTTCTAGTTTGAAGGAGTGGATTCGTTTATTCACGAGTTTATTAAAATTTAGTATAATTGGACAATGAACTGAGTGAGTACATGGTAGATGTTTTACATATGCATCAGGATAAATTGATAACCAGTCCGAGTTGGAAAAGAATTTGTCCAACCTTTCCATTATAAGGGTTTTTATGCCTTTTCTTTTATTCATCCACGTGTATTTGCTTCCCGTAAAACTTTAGATTAATCATATCAATAGCATTTAAGCATTTTAGAAGAGCATAGGCTTTTTTTTTGCTTATAGGATTTCCCCTAAACTTTTTAGAGGCGGCTGTGACTTCATTAAAGTCACCACATGATAGCCAAGATCTTTTATGGTTTTTTGCTACAGTTTCTAGATTCTCCCAAAGTAGTTGTCTATTTTTAAAGTCAATACTAGCCTACACGAGTGAACATATCCAAGAGGGGTAAGAGGGGCTAACCTAAATGTTAACATGGATTTCCTGGCCTGTTACTATAATGGGATCAATGGTCATGACTCATCTCCTCGTGCTTCCACATAAGCACCACTCCTCCAGATGCTTCATTTGCTCTAATGTCGAATCAATCTGTGAAGCCCACTGCATGTAGTAGGGTTGAATGATTGTTCACAATAGCTTGAAAGTTCCTTATGAAATCCGGGTTATTACAACCCTAACAGTTCCATAGAAAAACTCTCATTAGGAACTTTGCATAGACGGTGGAGCTCCCCCCGGGGCCAATGACATCTCCAGATGCCTCAGTAGCGGGTGCGATGGGCCCTTCTTCATTGGCACATCTTTCTCTGTCAGTGTTGGTAGTATTAGGACTGCATATTTGTGCAACAACGTAGCTGGGTATAGTCTCAAGTTGAAAGCAATCCTCAGTGTGATGTTCTGGAGAGTTTGCTCTAGTATGTTTAGAGCAAAGTAACTCTCTCCCTTCCCTCTCTATAAGGAACAATTGCTCTGGTGATTTCTGTAGAATTTCCTATACCTATTGTTGCACCCTCTCTTCGATCACCTCCTCTTAGTCCTCTATCTCCTCTTGCTCTTCCACTTTTGTCCCACATTGATTTCCTCTAGTGCTTGCTGTTGCATTACCGGTACAACTTGCTCCTCCAGTTCATCCTCTTGCATGTCTAGGTCTAGGTTCTCCGGTAGCTCTAGTAGTGGCTCCACCAATGAGGGCGATGAGTTCTGAAGTTGGTGTGTATTCTGGTGGCTTCCTTCCCGTTTCTGTTGTGGTGATGTCGCTGCTGGCGTTGCAGAGTTGACAGTGCTTAGTTGGTGAATGATCTCGAGTGCTCCAATCTCTTGGAGCACGGTCGTTATTTCACATATAGTCACTTAAATTTTGTTTTATCTTATCACGATTTTTAAATTACTATTGACTAATTATCATGGAAAGTTACTAACTAATTTTTCATTACAAAAAGGTCATTGAACTTTACCAAAGTATCATATAAGTAATACTATAAAGTACAGTATCATGCATCGTTTCTCCTTTGTTTCCTCCTAATGAGCTTACAAATAATAGTTTAATAATTTTAGTTAAACTTAAGTAAAATTTAGTGACTTTTTTATTAAAAGATAATTTGTTATTTTCGTTTAATAAAATAAAAATCATGTGCTCATTCATAAAATTAACTCCTATATTTTTTATTCATGCGTTGTTGATTGCTTTGTGCTAACTTCTTGTCCAAAACAAAGCATGTAAAAACTAAAAACCCACTAAACTCGTGTACTGAGTAAGCAATGACTTCAGTATTCAGCCGACCCCTGCTCTTGCATGACGCAATATTTTGGCTTTTATCTTACTGTAGTATTCAAAGATGTCAATTAAAAGATGAGTTTTATTTCTTCTAGTACTTTCTCTATTTGTGGGCACTATATATTTTTCTTCATGTCTCCTTTAGATGAAGGTGAGGTGATTAATTATTCTTATTTTGCCGAATAAAGCATGCCATTCGAACACTCTCTTAATCCTATGTGCACCAACGTGTATTTTTCACACTCCCTCCAGTCCATATTATATTAATAATTTTTTAAATTTTAAATTAGTTCAAATAAATAAATTTTACATAATCAAGAAAATATTAATATTTTTTTAAAAAATTATTCTTATTTAGATAAGTAAATGTTTACATACCCAGGAAATCATATTAAATTAGTACTATTTAATGAAGGGTACATCAAGAATACATGCCCAATGACTATTTAATAAGGGTAATTTTGTGAAAATACTTACTTTCTAGGGGTGAATGATTTTTTAATATACAATATGGACTGGATGGACTACTTATATTGGTCAATGAATATACTCTTCAGCCAAAAACAATCTTTCGAAACTAGACCTAACTTCCAAACTTGTTTTCGTTGGAGAAACAATAATTAATATTTCAAAGCTGGAAATAAATTTCTAAAGTAAAATTAGAATATGAGGAAATAAAATTTCTATTTAATAAAAATTATATAATTTCTACACTAAAGTATTAATTATAGGTGACCAGCAAAAATCCGTGTGCTATTGTTTTTTGGCTATACTAGTGATTAGCTAACTTACCAATAACCAACAGTGATAAGTGGCTACTCTAGAAGTCTCTGTTAATATATGAGTTTAGATAATTGTCAACAGTCAAACGTCTGGCAAGTTGCATCACAATGGTGTGGAATTTTGGATGTTTCCATGTTACGTTCTTCGTACCTTAAAATATTCACATTTAGACTCATATATATATAAAATATATATCACCCACGATACTCGGGTCAAATTTGGATCTTCTTTGGGAAATTCAACTGTTGAACCGTACTGTTACTGGTCAACTACCCTAATGTTGTTGTTTGTTGAAGCGTAATCGATCTATAGTTAGTACAATTTTTTTTTATTTTACCTAATAAATGCATGAATTAATGATTTTCTATAAATCTTGAGAACAGAGGCGGATCAGTGTGACAAATTCTGGAAGTTCAACTGCATACACTGCTTCTGAATTGAACTTGTTGCATATATAAGAAGAAATTGTTAGTGTAAGTTTGTTACATTGATAGTATATAATTAATTTTTTATACTATCAGGTAAAATCGACCTACAATAATAGGTAGATTCAAGACTACAAATTTCACATTTAAAGAGGCTTATCTGTATATATTTTTTAAATGATCAAATAGTGTAAACGAATATTATATTGATAGTATATATAAGTTAAATACGTATACATACTAAGATTACACAGAATTCACTGCCCCTTTTTGGCCAAAAAAATTATGAATCATTTGATGTATGACTTATTTTTCACTATGTTTCAATTCAAAGTATTAAGGTAAAAGATTTCATGAGAACTAGAATTAAATGTCTTCTCTTTTTAATTTCTAAGCATTTCTCAACAATTAGAATAAGAGTTAGGCCTCTTGCATTTAATGCCACGACCATATGTATAGATGCAAGTGAGGTTAGGTGGACTGCGTAACAAAAGGTGCATGTACCACTATATGTCAACAACCTAACCGAATCTATAGTAGCATAAGCAAAGTCTAACATTTGATTTAAAAATCAGATCACAAAATTTGTTGTATAGTCTATTTTTACTATGGATGAAAGTTTTTGAGTGATTTAAACAAAAAAAATTACTAGCTTCAGTGACTGGGTCAACTCAACATAGTATCCAGATTCGACCCTAGTATGTGCCCGAAAATAATTAGTACACAATATTAATAGAAGGAAATTGTTAAACATAACTCTTTATAATTTGAGGAAATTATTGAACACGACATTGATGATATTTGCGGGAAAAAGTAAGGGGATCGGAGTTCGTTGAACACTACGTTACCAAGTAGTAACATCATGGGATGCATTACTATAATTGAACTGGCATATCAAGTGGAGAATGACCACATTCTTATTCGTTCTTTGACTAGAAAGTACATTAACTATTCATTGTATCTATTTTATTTTGCTAAACGAAAATACTTCAAAGAGTTTGAATGCCATTCAAATTGGGTAACTTTGCAGAAAGTGATTCAAAATTGTAGAACGATACCATCGTTTGTCTTTTTTCCTTATTTTCATTTGTTAATTTGTTGGAAAATACCACGTCTCTTCCCTTTAAAGCCGCCATTGGAAATAAGAAATGGTCCTAGCAAATGTAGTGTTACTGTTAACCAAGTAATGAATCACAATTCACACTTACATCCCCCTTGCAATGCTTCAAGTGTAAGAAGTATACTAATGTAACAATATTAAATAAAGAGTGATGACTATGAAATGATAAGAAAATGTAAATAGTCTAACAAAGTAACAATATTAGATAAGAGTGATGACCATGAAAATGATAAGAAGATGGATTATAGCCTAATTCAAACCCAAAAGATAATTTCTGAGGTAAGGATTGTTCAAGACTATATAAGAAGTTCAAGGATATCCCGAGGTAAGACTTGTACGAATAGTGATGAAATTGTTTTGGAAAAATTTCAGTGTATTGATTCTCCATGATTACAATGTATATATACAATTTGTAAAGAATAAACCTATGAAGAAAAAAGAAAACTTATACATATTTGTTCTATTCCTATTGACTATCTACTAACTAATTTGTCTTATTTGTGTGCATATCATGTGACTAAGGATATTTACATCTGTGTATTGGGATGTACGTCTTTATTGGGCTGTCTCCATCTGACCGAATTAAAAGGCCAATTACATTATTCTTCATTGTATCGGTTAATTCCAAGCCCAAGCCCACATCACTTGATATTTTCTTCCACTGAACGAGTTCGATGATTCCTATGACACTTCTCTTCTACTGTCTCTTCTTCATTCAACAATGGAGATAAAACTTTCTACTTTCTATCAACATGATCAGTAATTCCTATCAGACTCAACACTCCTTACACGCTCAGGACTGAATATTTAGAGCGTGAAAAATATAAAATAAGAGTCCAATATATGATAAACAATGATTTATAATAGGCCTAACTCTAATATCATAATACCTTACTCAAATCAAAATTTAGTTAGCCAAGGAACCCATCCGACGCTTTTGTAGGACTCAACAAAAAATAGTGTTATTAATTAGATAAGTCCAATTGGGGAAATATTCTTATGTTCAAGGTTCATTTGCCATTTTTATAATGTGCGACTTTGCAAATGCCAAAGATACATGCATTTATTGTTGGGGATGAATAGATTCCCGAAACAAAGTAAAAGTCGGTGACCCAATTCAGTCAGAGTCACCCTTGGCAACCTTTGGTCTTTTATTACCTTCCCCACACGGCCACAAACGCGGCTGCTTTAAAAGCCCATTTTGTTATCTTTTCCGAAAAGTCATTGCCAATTGGAGAAACTTAGTACTATTACCCTATCTCATATTATTTGTCCATTTTTTCTTTTCACGCTCTTTAAAAAAATTATAAACCCAACATGTATTTTTTTATTTTATTCTTATATTTTTTTAATAAATTACAATCTAATCAATATTACTTATCATACTAAGAATAATTTAAAACATATATTTTTAATAATGTGGACAAGCAATATGAGACAAAGGAGTAACTTTTAAACTTACAAAATTAAAGATATGCTTGATAATTAGGTTGGAGATAGGTGAGAATTAAATTAAAGGATAGGCAGATTGATTAGTCTTAAGAGAATTTTTTTTCTATATATATATTTTTGTCAACTAAGCAATAAAGGAGAAAAACTTTTCCATTTCCCCTTTTCTTTCCTTCCTCCCTTCTTTTTAAGTATATCTTAAACATTTTGACCTCTTCATACTATTGTTTTGAACATTTACACTCAATAACAAAACCAAATTATTCAAGTATTTTATTTTCTTAACTTGCAAAGTGTAAAATTGTGTTTATTTATTGAGCAACTTAGTAAGCGTAAATCAATAAATTAAAAAAGAAAGTAAGTAATTATATTTGTTACAATAGGCTAAACTATACTACTATAAAAAAATTGGTACTACCACTAAATATAAAATTTGAATTCATAATCAATAAAAAGCTATTTCGTATCAAAATTAAGTTTAACTTTTATACATTGACAATCTTAAATAATATTTACACTATCCAAATATATGGAAATTAATTATAGATAAATATCCATTAAAAAGCTATGGATGACATAACTATGCTACTTTCTCCGTTCACTTTTACTTATCTACTATACTAAAAATAAATTTTCATTTTAATTGTCCACTTTAGCATATTAAAAAAATAAACTTTTTTTCTTATTTTACCTTTAACGTTAATTTCCTATTTCCAAGTTATTTTAAGTTATTTTACCCTTAATACTAATGTGAATATTATGATAAAATATATATTTTATTTATTAATTTTTAAAAGAACATGTAAAGTAAATAAATAAATAAAAGTGAACCAAGAGAGTATTGCGTAAAATAAAACACTGTGAGGGGCGCGTTCTGTTTCTTTCCAAGTACGATTTAAGTTTTGACTTTTGACACGGTTCATAATCTTACTAGTCTTCACTCTTCACTCTTAGCTAAGGGTGGCCAGTGGGCCGGGCTCGGGTCTGGCGGGGTCGGGGTCGGGGTCGGGGCGGGACGAGCCAGGGGGTCGGGGTCGGGTCTAGCGGGGTCGGGTCTGGCGGGACCTGCTCCAGTCCCGTACCGATCCCGATCCCGATCCCGTCGGTATCGGGGCGGGGCGGGGCGGGGGCGGGTAGGGCTCGAGCTCGGGGCGGGGTACAGTCGGGTTTTCCTTCTTTTTAAAAAAAAAAAAAATAACATATGTATAAAAAAACTCAATAAACAAAACAAGATAGTGTAATAAAAACATCCCAAGGCTGTTTTTGTGCCTCTTATATTATTTAATAGACATATGATTTTTTTGTAATACAAATACAATTGTCTAAAATATAAATTGCAACTTTGTGATGTTGTCCAAAAGTTGCAAATTACATAATAAAATTGCAATTAAAAAAATTACATTCTCAAAAAAATCTGTTCTAATTGCTTGATGATTTCATGTGGTTCTTCGGTTGGAATTGGTATTTATTGGTCAAATTGATCCACGTCGCTTCCACTACCTTCGGTTAAGATTTCGTTGTAGTTTTCATCATCTTCTTCGTTGATCTCCGGTTGATCGCACCTTCTCCGCTCCGCTCGTATCCAATCTCTGAATAATACCGCAATTTCCAAGTCGTCTCCGCCAATGAGTGTCGTGGTCTCCTATTTGATATCTCGCTCGCGTAAAAAGCGCTTTCGACGCGATTGATGACGCTTGAATGTTCACAACATCTCGAGCCATCAATGAAAGTGTCGGAAAGGTCTTCTCATTCCCCCTCCAAGTATCTCGGCAAGTCTTCTTGTCCATCTTCATTGATAACTTCTTGATACGGTACGTAACCCCGCAAAACAAAAATATCCAACTCGCTAATTTGGTTAGTAGTAGAGGTACGGCCGCACATTCTATTTCGAGGCTTTCAATACTAGCCGCAGAAACAGCATGTCTTTTGTAAGGTTGTGTTGAAGATGAAGAAGATGGTATGGAAGCCGGTAAGTTACTAGCATTTTCTTGTTGATAAAATCTATATATATTTTTTCATTGGTGTTCTACGCTAGACACCGCTTCATTAAATCCTACCATTAAAATAGACGGTACTAAATCACTAATTGAAACCGCTTCTTCTTTAGTTTGTTCAATAGGTGGTGGGTGATTTAGATTTTTGGGACTTGGAGGTGGTAGTACTTCTATACAATCGTAAATAGTTTCAATTAGTGATTTAGTACCGTCTATTTTAATGGTAGGATTTAATACAGAACCAATAATATAAA
This sequence comes from Anisodus tanguticus, assembly GCA_034509755.1. Classification (NCBI taxonomy): domain Eukaryota; kingdom Viridiplantae; phylum Streptophyta; class Magnoliopsida; order Solanales; family Solanaceae; genus Anisodus; species Anisodus tanguticus. Next base: position 6,452,800 of record CM067553.1, on the reverse strand, counting down.
TAGAGGGAATAGGAATAAAATATTTTTTAATTTTGACAAACATTGTTTTAATAGCTGCCTTATAAGCTGATTTTTCCATATATTCACTAAGTAATAAAAATATTAGAGTTATATAAAATAACATAGTTGAAATAGTAGGATAATATATACCGGAAAATTCTTTTGTTGCTTGAAAAAATTTCTCTAAAAATACAATAAGTTCGGAAATTTTTACCCAATCACTATCTAAAATCATATCACGGTGGCTTTTTATTATGAGAGTTAAAAAATAAAGTTATAGGTAATTTATAGTCATAAGCAACAAGTAGTTGCTCGTATAAAGAATTCCACCTAGTGGATACTTCTTGTGGAATTCTTCTATAAGGTAGTCCACAATCGTGATAAGTTTTTTTATATTCTTTTCTACGTTGTACTTTATTACTTTTAAAAATAAAGTTTATAGCAAATTGTATTTTACTAAGAATGTCTTCAAAAAGTGATAGACCATCCTTTACAATTAAGTTATATATATGGCACGCACATTTTATATGAAAATGGTCCGGAAAAGATGGAGTTAAACTATTTTTTAACATTGTAATTGCGTAATTGTTATTAGAAGCGTTATCTAATGTAATAGTCATAATTTTATCGGTAATTCCGTAATAATCGCACACTTGATAAATATTTTCTGCAATAAAAGTACCAGTGTGCCTATCATCTATATATCTATACGCTAAAATACGTTTTTGCATAGACCATTTATAATCTATCCAATGACAAGTTACAAGTTAAATAATCATGGCCGTTAGTACTACGACCTATATCAGACGTGATAGATACTTTGCCATTAAAATGATATAATGAAAAACGTAAATGTTGTTGATATTCATGCGCGAATTTAAATACATCTCTCTTAACAGTTGATCTAGGAAACCCGTTAAAAGAGGGATTATATATATCTCTAATGTAATGAATAAAACCCGGAGATGAAGGAAATGAAAAAGGCAAACCCTCCACAGCAACTAATTTTGATATTGCTTCCCTATCTCTATGTTTATTGTATTTAGAGCCTACAATTACCCCCGTCATAGGGTTAATTTGACCCCGTACTTGGTCGGGGACGATCGTATGTGAACCTTGTCCCGATGGAGCGGCGTTTGCGCACCCGGTTTTGAAGCCTGGTATTAGGCATACCTAGCTGGATGAGCACTTATTACGTGTCTAATTAAACCCCCCGTCCCACCGTGACCTTTTCCAGTTTTAAATTTTAAAACATTTTTACAAATTTTACATATGACTACTTGATTCTCTACGTCCCTATCAAAAAATGTCCATGCATCTGATTTTAATGGTCGTTTTGTTGGACCTCGTCTCATACTAGGGGGAATAGGAGGTATTTCAGTTGAAGGTGCACTAGTGGGTGTGTTGTCGTCAACATTAGTGGGTATATCATCTAGATCATCGTCTAAATTAAAGTCTTCTTGAGTTCCAGAAAATAGCTCCTGGTCTAAATCTAATGGTATTGTAGGAAAATGTTGAGTATCAATAAAATCATCCTGTGTAGGAATAAAATGACTAGAAGAAGTACCCTTGCCCTGGTTGCCCCTACTAGAAGAAGCACCCTTACCCTTACCCTTAAACATACCTTTTAATCCTTCCATTTTAATTATGATAATAAATAATTAAAGACAATAAAATTAAGTGCGCTAAATAAAAATATAAAATAAACAGACAATAATAATTTAATGAAGGAACGAATGTACCAAACGCCGACGTAACGTCGACGTGTAATCGAGAGTTTGAAAATTGAAACTTTGCTCGATGGAAGATCCTCAAGCTAGTTGCCAACTTCACTCCCAATTCCCAAATGAATTAATAAAATTGAATATTTAGCAAACAATGTAGACTTGTAGAGAGATATATTGAGAAATTAGAGAGATTGTAGGAAGATTTGTGAGAAAGATGAAGAGAAAATGAGTTATTTATAGTTGAAAATTTGGGTTAAAGTGTAAATATAATAACTTATGGGTTAAAAATAAATATTAAGGGGTAGGGGGGTTGGGGGAGGGAGGGGCCTAAAATGGTCGTTGGCCAACTGCCATAATCTAAAATGGTCGTTGGTGCAATGATCATTTTTGCAAAGGGGAGAAAAGGGCGGGGTCGGGTCCGGCGGGCTCGGGTCTGGCGGGACGAGACATCGTCCCGCCCCCGTTATTTTTATTTTTTATTTTTAAGCGGGATCGTGGAGGGACCGGGCTCGGGACGGGTCGGGGTCGGGCCGTCCCGGCCCACTGGCCAGCCCTAGTCTTAGCTCACTAAAACTACTCTTCTTCGCCCACAACCAACACACGGAAAAAAAAGTCCTTTGCATCTACCACTTGGCAGTGGCACTAAAGATATGTCCTTTTTTTCCCAACGTGCTCCACTTCCCTTCCATATTTTTATTTATATACTCTCTCCTTTTAAAAAAAATTGACCAAGTTTAATTTGATATCGAATTTAAAAAATAACTGAATTTAAAAAAATATGTGATTCAAAATAAATTTGAGATATTTATATAATTAAAAATAATTTCTAATAAGAAAAATATTTATCTTTTTGAAACAAAGGAAATATTATATTTTTTAATTCAGTTACTTGATTAACCATCTTACTAGTATTACTACTTCTTAGTTCTTACTCTTTCCCACGTAACTTCCTAAATTCTACCCTTTATATATCCCTCACACCTTCTCCTTCACTCTCTTTCACTACTCAAAATCCTCTCTACTTACATAATAATACTATCATTCACAGCAAGATAATACTCGGAAAGAGATTATAACTCACCTTCTTTGATCAGCTAAATAGAGTTTACATCCACTACTTCAAAACTTCAATTTATTGATATGGCACTTGAAGCTTTAAGTTCTCCAACTGGTACTTCAAATCCGTCGTCGTTTCAATTTGAGAGTAACGGCCAGTTGCGTTACCTTGAAAATTGGACCAAGGGGAAAAGATCTAAAAGGCCACGTAGTATGGATCAACAACCTACTGAAGAGGAATATTTGGCACTTTGCTTGATTATGCTTGCGCGTAGCGATGGCTCTGCTAATCAGGAACGATCTCTTCCGCCGCCGCCATCGGAGGACTATGAGAAGAAGATGTTGTATAAGTGTTCGGTTTGTGGTAAGGGATTTGGATCTTATCAAGCTTTAGGTGGACACAAAGCTAGTCACCGGAAACTCATCGCCGCCGTAGGCGGCGGAGATGACCATTCAACTACCTCCACCACCACTAACGCAACCGGAACTACTAGCTCCGTTAACGGTAGTGGGAAGAGTCACGAGTGTTTGATTTGTCACAAGTGTTTTCCTACTGGACAAGCTTTGGGAGGACACAAACGGTGTCACTATGACGGAGGTAATAGTAACGGAAACGCTAACCGTAGCGTTAGCGCTAGCGTCGGAGTGACGTCGTCAGAGGGCGTGGGGTCCACTGTTAGTCACCGTGATTTTGACTTGAATATTCCGGCGTTGCCGGAATTGTGGCCTGGATTTGGTTCCGGCGAGGATGAGGTGGAGAGTCCTCATCCGGCGAAGAAGTCGCGGCTATCTCTGCCTCCAAAGTTTGAGTTATTTCAACAATAATGGAACTTTGATTGCTAGGATTTACGAATTTTGTAGACAAATTATATGTAATTTTTTTCTTTTCTTTGTGGGAGGGCGGATTTTTATTAAAATTATTGTCTGTATATAGACCTAGCTAGTTATAGCGAAAATTCAATTGATTGATTTATTTTTTGTGGAATTACTGTGGTCGCGCAATTTTTCTTTTGGACTTTGGTTTCTCTAATGTTGAAATCGAAATAATCAGGAGGTTATGTAGAAGCTTATAATTATATATCTTACACTATGATAAATCAGACAATACATAAATTACACTAAAAGAAACATAATATATTAAGATGGTTTGATCTATTGACCTACATATAAAAAAAATTAATATAAAATAAAGATGAAACTATTAAGAGAATAAAATATCTCCTAAATAAAATTCTCTAAACGACTACATTATCAATGCTATTGTGTTCTTTATGAAAAGAAAGAATCTCCTATTTATAGAGGTTCAAAACTCATACAAAAAAAGATAAATATGGTAAAATATTTTTTCACAAAGAAAATCTTTTCCACCAAAAAAATCTTTTTTAAGTAAAACATAATTATGATAAAATTCAAAGTAGAAAATTCAGGACAAACCCTAACAAATCTCCACATCGCCTGAATTTTCTGACAAATTAATCTTTATTCTTCTTCTTCACATAGTCTTCATCTCCACTGCTTGTCATGGTTAAAAATTGATTTAAAAATATTTTACTTTATTTTTAAAGATTCAACAACTGGGATGTTAAAAATACATATAGTACGTTGGATAACATATTCATTATCGTGATATTGATTGCAGTTTAATTTGAACCGGCCGCCTTAAGCATGTCTTCAACCCATTGAATTGTTGTCATTGTCATTGTGGTTATTAGAACACTTCTCTCCAATCTTCCATTATTAAAGCACTTCTCTTCAATCTTCAATTGTTGGAGCACATCTCTCCAACTCCCACTATTTTTTTCTTAAATGTGTTGGAGCACTTCTCTCCAACTTTCAATAGTTGATGCACTTCTCATCAACATTCAATTGTTGGAGCACTTCTCCAATTTTTCTCTTTTTTTTTTGTTTTTTGTTTTTTATAACTTTCTCCAACTTTTAGAGAAGTGCCTCTTCCTCTTGTGTCATATTTGATTAAACCTCTTTAAACCTGATATTTTGGTCAGTCTTTCCCAACATCATGCATATATCATTGGCCTGACGTTTGCCACCATTATTTTTTGCTAGACGGGCGCCACACATTTGCTAGTGTCGCCCAAGGCAGCGGAAACTCTTTGATTATTTATCACGATCGTAAAAGCTTTGATATCAATTTGATTAAAAATATTTTATTTATAGACTCTATGAATCTCTACAATATCTCTTGTTCTCTCTTGTTTTCTCTTATTCTGAAAATAGTTAGTACTTTAACTCAAAAACATGAAAATATATTCCTATATTTATTCTAATTATAAATCCTTACTAGACATGAATTAAAATACCAAATCTTAATCAAATTTGGTTTCCTATAGCATTGAATTAGTATTTCCAACATCTAATAATATATTTTAGCATGCAAAGTCTCGTTTTGCATTCTCTTTTCTATATTTCTAAAACGAGGGGTGGTAATCAGAAGATTATAATTCAATTATAGAATCACGAGTTGAATTTAATTACTAACAAAATTACTGTTGTTCAATTGAATTTTCTACTGTTTCTTAATTATACCAGAAGAGAAAAGAGTAAATATTTTGATGTTATCTTCCTCTTATCCTGTTAAAGTTCATATAAGTCGTCTATGTAAATGTGTTCTCAATATTTCATCTGATAAACTTGTCAAGTGAAGAAAAAAAAGTGCAACTTTTCTCATTACAAAGATTGTAAAGACTGAAGTTTTGATGTCAATGCATATCTGTACATGTTACGACCAATGGAAAAGTTACGCGTTTGCTTTATAGTAATAACGAGTGTGAATGTTTATTTACTTTTGGCTTCGGGTGTTCAAATAAGACGTTTTCTTTCAGCAATAGTTCAATTCTCAGAACTCAGAATTTTTTATCAATAATGTAGGAATCTGTATCACGCTGCTACAAATGTTGATGGCGGTGAGAACGTTTCAAAATTTCAATTGCTTACAAAAGGCTGACTGTCAGTCCATGTAGTTCGTTGTTCACGCGTTTAGATTCATGTGCTTTCTTTGGACCGGTTTATCACCAATTCAAATCGCATCCCCAACAATTACCAGACTTTTGTCTTTGTTCACATTTACAAACTACACTTAACTTTCTTTTCCAATTTGGAATAAATCTAATTTTTGTATAAAGAAGAGTTCGAAGATTAGGATAGTAGGAAGCGGAGTGTTATAGTACTTTTACGTGTGATGGTGGAGGTGGTTCGTGTTGTAGTGAGATGCGCGATGGTGGCCATTGATAGTGGTGATTGTGATGGTGGAGTTGATTGATGTTCATAATTGACGGTGGCGATGGCTAAAAAATGTGCGGTGGTTGATGATGGTGTTGGTGATAGTTGACAGTGGTGCTAATTACATACGACGAAGACACAATACCGTTAGACAACTCCTCTCTGGTGGCGTTATCACGATTGACTATGTAAAGTCAAGAGATAACGTGGCGGATCCGCTTACAAAAGGCTTATCTAGAGAGGGAGTTAGTAGATCATCAATGAGAATGGGGTTAAGGCCTATGACAAGTCATCATGGCGGTAACTCTACCTAGCAGACTGGAGATCCCAAGAGCTAGGTTCAAGGAGATCAAACAAAGTTGTGACTGACGGTTCAACATTGTCAAATAACTCAACCCATTCTCGGATGAAGACAATGTTCATAAATAAGGATAAAACCTTATGGCTTGTTAATGAGTTAATAAAGCATTAAGGTTCTTTAATGATTATCTAAATCTGGCAGTGTATGACCAGATAATGTGGCTATAGGACCACATGTTTAGAAATCACCTATGTGAGTGTTAAGTGTAAGCCGCTTTAAAGGGGAATGACAGTGAAGGCCCATTCTCTATGCACTCATGAAACCAGGAGGTGTTCATGGCTGAAACGAACACAACCGTGAGAACCATAAACAATTGAGGGTTGATTGTGTGACTTATGTTATCTAGGTATACAAGAAAGTTCGACGGTTCAAAGATATCAAATCTACCGATTGATCGAATATATCCGATATAAGTTCACTACGGAAAGTTCAAAGGGAAACCTACTTATCCAGATGCAGTCAATCCTCGCTTGTATATCACACTTGTCCGCGCATTCTTTTATATTATAGCCATTCCCATTCATGTGGGGGATTGTTGGGTATTGATATTGGTGAATGGGAAATGATGGGATGAAAAGTGATGGGAATGTAAAAGGTCCCTTTTGCCTTGGGTAAACCAGTTGTCCCACATCGAAAAAAGAAAGGAAAAGAGAGGTGTATATATTACATTACACCTTCTCTAGTCACTAAAAGGGTTGAGGGGGCAAGGACCCCTTGCGTCGTCGTCGCTCGGCTCGGCTTCGGCTTCGGATTTGGATTTGGATTTGGTCAAATGATCTGATTGATGATAATCTTTTTGGACCAAATTTTCTTTAATTTTAATTAGTTAATTAATTATTATTAATTAATTAAGAGAAATTCATGAAGCACCGCGGTGCCGATGCGGAAATTCCAGTTCCGAAGTTAAATTAGTGATTCCCTGCGTTATTCCTTTTCCCACCATATTTGTGACTGTTCAGAAGGGTTGCAAACCTTCTGAAACAGTACTTCCATGGCTATAAATTCGTTTGATTCCTCATAATCTTTTTTAACTAATTTTCTGAACAAACAAAAACTACTTCTTCTTCTGCACAAATAAATTCTGTGTGATATACTGCGGTTGAGTGGTTCGCCGCTACCTGAATTTGGAGTACTACTATTCTGGTAAGATAATCGTTCTATCCTGGGAGGGGATATTCCATTAACCCGAGTACTGTGAGGAAAATAATTTCCTTAAGGACACACTTTGAACTAAGTGGGCTCGATTATATTCTGAAAAATTATTCTTATTTTTCAACACTGATTCTGTTTATTTTCAGTTATTATTATTTACTGGTTTTTTGGAATACAGATTAATAACCGCAACATTATAAAATTATCTTTTACCTAATAACAAGTACAATCAATTAGGATATTACATTAGCTGTCTGATTTTTCAAATATTTTATCTTGATAATTATGTGGTTCATACTTCATACAAATCATACCCACTAAAATCAGGATAACTAACAGGAAAAGAGAACACTTGTGTAGTACTGCTAATTAAAGTATTTTAATATGATTATTGATGAGCTTCTAAATTGTTGTTAGCGACAGGTGACAGGTGTTGAGAGGGAAATAGTACAACAAATATGAGCAAATTCATAATTTCTAGTAAGAACTGTAGGATTCATTTATTTTGAGCCCACAAGCCTAGTGGAACGGCTCTTCACTAGTTTGGCTCCAACGTAAGGTAGAATAGAATCGTATATGGTAAACTTGATTCCAAGAAAATTTGATCTAACCAAAATGAAAAAAAGACTCCTTAAACACCGTCTAAGATTTATCACTCACCCCATCAGTAATAAGCAAGCCATACCTTAATTTGCCAATACAAGTGCCACCTCCCTTTGAAGCATGATGCTTGTTCAGCGTAAATAAGCACCGTACACTCACTTTTGAGTTGAGATTTATTGATCTGTGTTGCGATACTCTTTTTTATCAGGTGATGGCTATTTATACAGATCAGGTCTTCTAGGAATGCCAATTAAATTGATCCAATAAGCAGACAAAGAACAACGCATAACAAATTCAACAATCGTCTGATGCAAGACGCAACAAAGGGAGCAGAATGAAAAATGAAGGTAACATATAAAAAAATAACACAGAGCGAAGAGAAGAGAAAAGAAAATGATTATAAACACACTCAGGCGACAACTCTTTTGAGATATGAAGCTGCTTCTACTCTGTACGAAGCGTATTCTGCTCCTTCACTGTATCTCAATGGAAAACAGGTACTTCAATATCCGGTAGAGTTTTATGTAAGTTGTGCCGCACAAGGCATATCTCTACAGAAACAAGATAATTACTGCCTAAAAGCATAACATAGACTTTGCACCATAGGCAAAACTTCTTTACAGTAAAACAAAAAAACATGAACTTTCTCCAAAAAAATCATGGTTTCTCAGCTCACTTAAGAAATCTGCAATTCAAAATTTAAAATCTCACTTAATTTGCATTTGAATTTTACGATTTTAACACTTATTATACAAATTTCAAACTGGAGAAAAATCTTGTAGAATTTGAGGTGAATTCGCGATTGTTCTTTCCCCCCTCCCCCTCCAAATTGGTATTGATTTTTATATTTGCCCGGACAGTAAGATATACTGTGCAAAACGATCATACCACACTCTAGGGACCTGTTTCAAGCCATAAAGTGACTTACGAAGACGACATACATACTGAGGGGTTGCAGGATGAATAAAATCAGGCGACTTGTGCATGTAAACTGTATCTTTCAAATCCCCATGTAGAAAGACATTCTTTACATCAAGCTGATAAATCGGCCATTGTTTACCCATAGCAATACTCAAAATTATGCGAATAGTGGCCGGTTTAATAACCGGACTGAAAGTCTCTCTACATTCAATACCCTCTTGTTGATTTGTGACATTAGTCACAAGTCTTGCCTTATATCTCTCAAGGTCACCACTGTCTCTGTATTTGTGAAGAAAAAGTCACATGCAACGGATCACATTCACCCCCTCCAGTCTAGGAACCAAATCCCAAGTGTGTTGTTTCGTTAAAGCATTAAATTCCTCACGCATGGCCGCATTCCAATTAGGGTCTAGTTGGCTAATTTTGAATTTTTTGGAATAGGGGATATGGTTTGAGTAGATAGATTAAATTGGGTTTTGGGTTTGAAAATTCTGTATTGGGCACGGGTTTCCATGTGGTGGGTAGAGGCAGGTGCATGTTAAAAACTGGGGGTTGGTGTTGGAACAGTGACCGTTGGTTGTTGGGTGTAGTCGAAGGGACTTTGGAGAGTATAAGGAGTGTCGGGTGGGTGAATCTGGGTGATTTGGGTCGGTGAGGTGTTAAGATCTGGTGGAGTGGGGCTACGGGTTGTCGGAGCTAGTGACTAGTAGGTGTTGAGATCTGGTGGGTTGGGGATACGGGTTGTCGGAGCCGGTGACGAGGAATAATGGTGGTCGACTGGGTTTTGGAAGTAGGCACTGTTGGGAGGTCGGGTATCCAGTGTGGTGGTGGTGACGGTGGCGGGGACACGGGGGTTGGATGGAGAGACGGTTGAGGGAGGTTGTGACACTGAAGACGACGGGGACAGGAGTCGGTGGGTGGTCGGGGTGATGACCCGACGGGACAATGGGTCAGTATTCCGACTGCCGATGGTGGAGGTGGCAGTCGATGAGAGTGGAGATGAGACTGGCAGACTCAAGGCGGAGATTTCGTCGGAACTTGCGACGGTCGGTGGCAGAGGTGGTGAAACAGTGGCTGACTCGTCGAGAAATCGTGTAGTATGACGGGGGAGTTTTCTGACTCGTCGAGAAATGTGTAGTCCGTGTTGCGGAATTTTTATATGTTGGCAAATGGAAAAATGTCTAGTCAAACGTGATGTGATGGGAGATGTGAATTTTTTGAGTGGACAAGTCATAGCACAAATAGCCCTTATGATTAGGCGGAAAGCCTACGAAAACACACGGAGCGGTTCGGGGTGCTAATTTATGAGGGGCGTTAGAAGCAAGGTTTGGATAGCAAAGGCAACCGAAAATTCATAAGTGATCATAGGCAGGGATACGACGGTATAAAATTTAGATTGGGGTCATATTGTGAAGAGTCCTAGTGGGTATAATATTAAGGACATACTCTAATATTTTGACCGCATAAACCCAAAAAGAGGGAGGAAGAAATCCATGAAAAAGGAAAGTACGGACCATGTTATTTATGGTGCGGATGATTCGTTCCGCTTTTCCATTTTGGGGAGAGGTGTGGGCATAAAAATCGAAATACGATGCCATTGTTTTTGCAAAATTTTTAAAACGTGAAATTATTAAATTCACGACCATTATCACATTGAAAAGATTTGATTGCCTTTTCAAATTGCGTTTTGACATAAATATGGAATTCAAGAAATTTTGCAAAAACTTCATACTTGAACTTTAGTGGGTAAATCCAAATAAAGTGAGAATAATCATCTAATAAGACGAGATAATATTAATGACCAAGAGAGCTAGTAAGGGGTGATGTCCATAAATCAACATGTATAATATCAAAGGGAGCAAACATAACAGTAAGAGATGACTTAAACGGAAGACGAACATGTTTGCCTAATTGACAAGAAACACAGTTTTGGGCAAGTTTCCCATTACAATGAATCAAATTATTGCTCCTAAGAAAATTAAAAACATGGGGCTCTTGGTGTCCGAGCTTATTATGCCACGTGAACGGAGAGATAGCAGCAAGAGATACGGGAGAGCATGAGCTGGCAACGGAGGTGGATGGAAAATGATATAGATCCCCCATGCTATTGCATCTCGTGAGAGGTGTCCCCGTACGAAGATCCTTCACAGTAAAACCAAAAGGGTCAAAGTCAACATAGACGGAATTGTTACGAGTAAATTTTTGGACAGATATCAGGTTTTTAATAATGTTGGGATTATACATGAAGTTATTTAGGGAGAAGGGTGGGTGGGGTGGTTAGGTGTAGGTTGTACCATATCCTTGAATTGAAATGCAATGAAAATTACCCACGGTAATATATTGAGGATACTTTAAACGAAATAGTTTGAGAATATTACCTGCATTCCGGGTGAGGTGAGATGTGGCTCCCGTGTCCATGTATCAATTTTCGTCGGGCTGTTACAGGGACATGCTGCTGAAGGCTTGGCCCAATTCAGAAGGGGCCAGACTATTGTAATTGAAGGGTTACTGGGCCTGAGCATAGTGGGCCTGCACCGACTGTGGTTTGAAGCTTGGAGATGGGTCAAGTAGGCCCCGCTGCTGGGACTGCTGATTAACTGGACCGAAGGGCTGCTGATGGACTAAACCGAAAGGCTGCTGGGGGTAGTGGACTGGAACATGGGCCCAGGGTCCAGTGTTCCGCATCTGCCCTGGGCCGGCCCACAAAGCTGGAGGTGTTGGCTGCTCGGGGCTGGATTTACCTCCACTCCCTCGGCCCCACCCCCATTTGCCATTGCACCGCCCCTTTCCATCACTGTCACTACCGCGGCCACCCTGATGCTGGTGGCTGTCCGACGGTGGTTGGCCGACGGAGGGGGCAGCGAAGTTGGCGGGAATGTTAACCGTTAGTGCTTTTTGGTTGTGTTCGTCTTGTTTTGCACATCGTGTTTCTTCCAACAACAATTGTTACCGAACTTTGTTGAAACTTGGAAGAGGGTCAGCTTGTTAGATTATTGTTGCTAGTGTGTCATATTCACCTTTAGGTAATCCTGAAACAAGTTGGAAAACTATTTTTGTCTCAGAAACTGGTGTCCCCGCGTTAGATAATTGGTCTGCAACAATTTTTAATTATTTGCAATACTCGGACATGTTGGTGAAGTTTTCTAGACGTGTGTTGTTAAACTGTTGTTGGCACGTGTATGTTTGTTATCATGAAAGATCTCCTCCAAACGAACCCAAAGTTCATGTGCCGAGGCACCAGACTTCATAATCGTATAAAGTAGATCTTTTGAGATAGTACCATAAATCCATTGTTTGACAATAGCGTCAAGACGACGTCATGTTATGTCGGGGATGTCAAGAGGACGAGGAACGGACTTATCAATGTGGTCCAGCACGTTGTACGCGCAAGCATGAATATAAAACAGTTCAATCCACGAAGGGTATTGACCCTCCTCCTGATCAAGAATTATAGGGACGAAATTCTTGATATTTGTGACAATAAACGCCGGATGGAAGGAGTGATTTGAGGGGGGAGGGTGGTCGTCAAAGATAAGAGTAGAGTATGCAGAAGTTTTAGGAGAGGTGGGAGCAGACATGGTAAAGGGAAAAGAATGGACAAGCATGGAGTTTTGTTCTGACTAATTGTTGGGAAAAAGGAAAAGTTGATGGGGACAAGAGATATGTGGTCAAATCGCGCAACTGTTCTTGGGAACTAGAGGACAGGGTCCGCAACTTTGATGACTGCAGAAAATAGAAAACAGAGAAAAGGACTTCTGTTTTTGGTTTTCGGGCGGGAAGAAAAAGACAGAGGAAAACCAGAGAAAAGTTTTCTTGGTTTTCAGGTAGGATAGAAAAAGCAGACGGACCACCGACGCAACAACCGAGGGGGGCGGCTGCGGCAGAAAGAAAATAAGTAGGGTTTAGGTATTGACTCCTAATACCATGTAAGATTGTATTAATCTTCCTTGGGGAGCCTTTCTCATTAATAACAATATATATAGGTGTACAATGTGGAATCCTTATACAACATGATCCTAATTCTAACATAATTACACAACACTAATTATAGTAAATATTGTAAGAGTACATGTGCTAATACGGACCTTTTCTAAAATCAGCTAATTCTCAAAATAGTTCAAGCCTAAATGTAAAATTTATCTGAAATTGTCAAATCACGACAAAATCCATTCAAATATGCAATGATTCCACCCACAAGGGTAGCCAAGTTGGTGTAGCAGTAGAGCGCGGGACCGCAATGTCACGAGTTCGATCCCCTGCATAAACCTTCTTGGTTGAGCCTGTCACACATGGCTTGCCAAGTGTGGTTAATCACTGACGTGGTTTGCATGCTATTGCGTCAGTCCGGGGTTTACCCTGTGCGCACTCGAGAGAGTAGCGGCTGCGGGTTCCTTCGTCAACAAAAAAAATAAAAAATAAAAAAATGCAATGATTCCATTTTTTATGCAATAATTCAATCAAATAGTAGAAACAAAAGCAACAATTCATTCACTCTGTTTGGAGATTTAAAGTAGATATATTACTAAAAAAAAATAAAGGAGAAAAAGTATGTCAAATCACTGAAATTACAAAATGGATGAAATCGTAGAGGTGGAGAGATTTTAAAGCTTGAATTGATGGAGAAGAACTTACTGTTAGCTTCGATATTCCACTGAAATTGCTAAGCAAAAATGCAGAAAATGGATGTTAATATGGAGGAAATGAGAAGAACGGCGCGTCGATATTGCACTGAAATTGCTAAGAAGAAACACACAGAATGAATACAAAAATGGAGGAAAGGAAGAGAAAAGAGAAGAACCTTACGGCTTTTTGGAAGAGTGAAAAAACAACATCAAACGCGGGTGACGATTAAGGAAAAATGAATTTGTGTTTTCACGTCGAGGGTATTTTGGTCAGAAAATATTCATTAAAGGAAAGAAACGGAAAAAGTTAAAAGACCATAAGGGCGAAAACTAAAGACCAGCTTATTTGAAGGAAAACCGCACAATGTTTTGCCTATTATTCTTGAAGAAATTGCACAAATCTCCTTTAAATGGGCTGGTCTTTAATTTTTTCCCTATACCAATTGAACTTATACCTAGTGAAAAATAAGTTCTTTAAAAACAAAAATCACTTGGGGCATAATTTATGGGTTATTATGATGTGATAATATAAAAAGGGCAGCCTGATGCACTAAGCTCCCGCTATGCGCGGGGTTCGGGGAAGGGCCGGACCACAAGGATTTATTGTACACAGTCTTACTTTGCATTCCTGCAAGATGTTGTTTCTACGGCTTGAACCTGTGACCTCCAGGTCACATGGCAGCAACTTTATATTATATGATGTGATAATATAAAAACAAAAAAATTACGCTCTACGTCTATTTTTGAAAATATTTACGCTAGGTAACCCATATTTTGTGTATACACACCCGATTTTCAACATATTTGTGTATAAATATCTTTTATACACTTTATACAAGGTTGATACATTATGTATAATGTTATATATATTAGGTTATGGGGCATAAATTTTTTAAAAATTATATATTTTTTAAATATCTCTAAAAAGTTATGCCCAGTAACTATTTGTTACGCCGGGCAAAAATTAATGACCAACACAAAATATGGGCACAAGTTCAAAGACCCAGGCACATAAAATCATGAACTGAGCTATCCAAAAAAGGGATCATTTGCACTTTTGTTCCTATTTTCTGCTGGTCTTTAATATTTTCCCATTAAATGGAAGTTATGCCTAGTGGGGGATAAATTTTGTAAGGGATCCAACACAAGTTGTATCGAGTCGCTTAAATAAAACATGCCCGTTAGGCATAAGTTCAAAAATTAAAGACCAACCCATTTGAAGGAAAACCATGCAATTTTTTGCAAAAAAGGTACTCGTCAGGACTCAAGCCCAAAAATGAATCATTGACCCACTTGCTATTATATACACAACCCAGCCCAATAACCACTGGAAACGTTGGCCATTTACTTGCTCTTCTTCACGAAGAACATAATTTTTTATTTTTTTTCATTTCATAATTTTCTCTATGAATATGACAAATGAATATTTTAACAAGATAATGTCAGATTATCAGGTTCGGCTAGTTGAGTGTTCATGATAATTTTCAGATCCAAAGGTTAAGAGTAGTTAAGAGTTGAATCTCTGTAGCTCTGATTTTAATCTCAATTAGCTAAAGAAATCACAATAAGTTGTGTCAACACACTACAAGAAAGTAGCTTTAGCATACACCAACTTATAAAGAGTTGAGTGGATAAAAGGATTAAAAAAAAACAACTAAGAATAGAAACTAAGGCCACAATCACAACGAGATTTAAATCACATACATTGTACTACTATTGAAGTATCGTGTTTAATGTGATTACTTTTTTGAATATTTGACTACCTAAACAACATTTAGTTTTTTTAATTAACTAATTTCAAAATCTTTTATGCGTTGTCTTCTGGTAATTTTATCTAAAAGGGACCTTCATCGTATGAAATATACTCAACAACAACAACACCCAGTGGAATCCCACAGCGTGGGGTCTGGGGAGGGTAGAGTGTACGTAGACCTTACTTCTACCTTGGTAGGTAGAGCGGTTGTTTCCGAGAAACCCTTGGCTCAAGACATAGCATAAGCACAGGTAGAGCAAGAAAAACGGTCAGACCCAGACATAAAATTTAAGGCAGTATGAAAATGCTGATATCAAAAGCGAATGGGTCGTGCCAGCGCATTTTGAAAAGGAAAGGAACTAGCATAGATACATAAGCTAAACACAGTACACTAAAGAACACCCAGCAGCAGAAATCATTGGTTGCTTCTAGGCAAATCTCCTGGTTGTCTCTGCACCCCTACCTCGTTTATCACTGAGCGGTCATTTAGGGGCCTTAGCTAGTGATCTGGGTTGTTTCCCTCTATTATACAGCAATATTGCACCTACTAGTATGGTAAGCTAAGGGGACCCACAATAATCACACTACACTATCAGTCTGTAAGCGTAAGTAGTACTACACTCGACTACCTACTACCCTAATTCGTGTCCTCCACAACCCCATATTTAAGGTCATGTTTTCAGTAAGTTGCACCTTCGCCATATCCCTTCTAATTACCTCTCCCCAATGCTTCTTCGGCCTACATCTACCTCTCCTAAACTTGTCCATAGCCAACCTCTCACATATCCGCACAAGGGCATTTGTGTCTCTCCTCTGCACATGCCCGAACCATCTCAACCTCGCTTCACGCATCTTGTCCTCCACCGATTCCACTCCCACTCTGCCCCGGATATCATCATTTTTAATCTCGTCCCTCCTTGTATGCCCACACATCCACCTCAGCATCCTCATCCCCGACACTTTCTAGGCTAGATACGAGCATCATCAATTAAGTCTGCACTAAAGAACGTAAAAATAGCATCTGCGCGTTACGTTTCAAAATTGTCTTTAAAAAACGGATCCGTCGAGTTTCAAATTTTCCTAATAAAACTCCATGATGATGTCTTGAATTTCATGACATTTATCGGGAAAATTTACTAAACGCTCTTTAAGGAATATGCAATGCGTGAAAAATTTAAAAGTGTTCTTTTAAACAATAAAATTACCTTAATTTATTGGGAAATTTATTTCTTCTATTGAAAGCTGGTTCTACAATTCCTGGTATGAAAAGTTTAAAAGTTTCCAACGCGTGTGCAAAGAATTTCCATTTATTACTTCATCCAAAACCTTTCAAAGATGGGGTACTTTTTAAGATGGACGTTTACATATATACATATGTAAAATGTTTCTGAAGCTATAAACCAAAGATATAAGCTGCTATGAAACATAAAAGCAGCAATTTCTTTCATACTCATGATGCAGACAAAATGCAATTGCAGCAGCATTCAACAAGCCTGAATTAGGTAACTCTAGCTACAAAAGAAACCGATTTGTCATATCACCGTCACTTTGTTTGGTTAAGAAGAGATCCCTTTGATGTTAGCATTTCTGTTAAGCAGTCAGAAAATATCAGCTTTACACTTCTGTTGTCGAGCAATAAACCGCGTCTTTTAATTGTAATAAATGTGTCCTCAGGCTACATTCCTTCACCTGTTTTACAGACTTTTGTCAGTTTACAACAGATCTTTGGATATGAAGTAAGACTCGTGAAAAACACATTCAACTCGAGGGCAACATAAAACGATCATTACTCGAATGGTTTCCTTCAAAAGCTTTAGGTATAGAGGGAATCCAGGGTTACCTGTAGAGCCGCCATCGATGACAAGAGATCTTTACACTGGTCAAGTAAAGCACGCTCATTAGCTTCTACATCTGCAAGCTCATATACCATAGAATCCACCTGCTCCACCTGTGCACATAAATAATTAACCATGTTAAAGCAATCCAAGGGGAAGTGCACCGACAAACTAGAAGGAAGTTATTATCTGACAAAAAAAGTTGAATACTAGGCATACTATGATCAAAATCCTTGAGAAATGGACAGATTATAAGAAAAGTAGGTTCGAATCAAGCACTTCTCTTTTGACAAGTAAATTCAAGCACTAATCTTTTTACCTTGCTGATCCAGAGAAAGAAAAAAAGAAACCACAAGCACTTGGATTGAAAATTAAGAACAATCAGGAATTAGTTTTGATCCCAGACTTTCCAACAAGATTAAAGTGTATTAGAAAATTCATACGCTCTTTCTTAAACTTACTAAATGAGATACCTCATCTGCCAATTTTATAGTAGTCATCCACAACCAGTTACTAGTATTGTCACAGAAAGACAATCTGTTGAGACTAAGGCTGGCCAGTGGGCCGGGTCAGCCCGGCCCCCTAAAAAACGGTGTCGGGACTCGAAAACGGGACGGGACCTGAACTCGTCCCGCCCAGGCCCGGCCCGACCCCCCCCCCCCTGAAAAACTGACTGTTGCACAACGGTCAAAATATAAATTGGCCGTTGTGCAACGGCCTCCCCCCTCCCCATAAAACCCCCACCCCCTTAATATTTATTTTTAACCCCTAAGTTACTATATTTACACTTTAACCCAATTTTCCAACTATAAATACCTCATTTTCAACCTCGATTACAAGTCGAGGTTACGTCGGCGTTTGGTACCTTCGTTCCTTCTTTAAATTATTATTGTTACTTTATTTTAATTATCGCACCTAATTTCATTATCTTTAATTATTTATTAGCATAATTAGAATAGAAGGATTAAGAGGTATGTTTAAGGGTAAGGGTGTTTCTTCTAATATGGGTAACAAGGGTAGGGGTACTTCTTCTAGTAATCCTATTCCTAGACAAGATGATTTGATTGATTACACCCATATAGATGAAAATGATTTTTTTAATGATATACTATTAAATGATGAGATATATTATGCAACTCAACCAGACTTTAATTTAGAAGATAATCTAGATGACACACTCACTAATCTAGATGACACATCCACTAGTGCACCTCAAACTGAAACTAGAACGTCTCTTATTCTCCCTAGTATGAGACGAGGCCCCACACAACGAAAATTAAAATCTGCTGCATGAGATTTTTTTGATAGGGACCAAGAGAATCAAGTAGTTAGATGCAGAATTTGTAAAAATGTATATAAATTTAAAATGGGAAAAGGCCAGGGTGGAACGAGAGGTTTATTGAGACATGTACAAAGTTTTCACAAAACTAGGTGAGATGAATAGGCTACAAAGTCAGGTGCGCCAATGCGCTCTCAATCGGGACAAGGTTCACATAGTGTCCCGGACCAAGTACAGGGTCAAATTAACCCGACGACGAGGGAATTGTAGGTCCTAAATACGATAAATTGTAGGTTCACATAGAATGTTTAGTGATTCCACTACTAATCAAGTTAGCGAGTTTGATCTTTTTGTTTTGCAGAGTGTTGTACCGTACGAAGCAGTTCTCAATGAAGAAGGACGTGAAGACTTACTTAAATACTGGAGGGACAATGAAAAGACATTTCCGACACTAGCAAAGATGACCCGATATGTGTTGAACATTCAAGCGTCATCAACAGCGTCTGAAAGCGTTTTTCTGCTGGAAAATTTCAAATAGGAGAGCACAGACACTCATTAGCGGAAGACAACTTGGAGATTGCAATTTTATTCAGCTATTGGATACGAGCGGAGCTTAGAAGGTGCAGTCAACCGGAGATCAACGAAGAAGACGACGAAAACTACAACAAAATCTTGTCCGACGGAGGTGGAAGCGACGTCGACTAATTTGACCAACAAATTCCAACTCTAACCGAAGAACCACAAGACATTGTGAAGAAATTAGAAAAGATGTTTATAAATACGTAATTTTTTTAATTGCAATTTTACTATGTTATTTGCAACTTTCAACACCACAAAGTTGCAATTTTGAAATTATATTACAAAAAAATTATATTTCTATTAAATAATATAAAAGTCACAAAAAAAACCTTGGGATGTTTTTATTACATTATCTTGTTCAATTATTGAAGTGTTCATATATGTTATTTTTTCTAAATTAAGTGCAAAAAAAATGAAAAAACCTCACCCGCCCCGACCCCGCCCTGAATCCAGCCCACTGGCCACCCCTAGTTGAGACTGGGAGTAGCACTTTTGCAGTTTGTGAATGGATAAAATGTTACTTTTTGCTAGTGTGAAGCCTTTCTATTCCAATAGTATCATTCTAGTTTGACTCAGCTATATCAACATTTAACAAATCACACAAACAAATTTCAACGAACAAAAACATCAATAAATGGTAAAAGACCCGTCGAGATCATTCCAAACTAGACAAGAGATGTTCTCTCAGAAAATACAGCTAACAAAAAAAAAAAAAAGGGGGGGGGGGGGGGGGGGGGGGGGCAGAGTGGAAAGTTATGAAGAAAATATAATGCTGGAATTAGTCCCTGCTCATATAATCAACCATGTACAAACAACAATATCATGCACCACGGAGGTATGCAAAAGAATTCCAGCAAATGGACGGCAGAAAGATGATGCATAGTTTTTGGCAATAGGGAGCAGTGCAGCTGTGTGGAACAATAAATCGAAGAAATGGACAGCAACAAACAGAGAGAACAGACTCAACCAAATCAAGTAACAGGACTAGGAGGTTACTGGGGAAGTATTTGTTCCCTGAAAATGAGAGAAACAACTAGAGTTGCTCTTCAAAAAAGTCAGATTTGAGGTTTACTTTGACTATCACTCCAAGAAAAGCTATACACAAGTTAAAATGTTTCTCTGTTTTGTTTTATCTATCTATTATTTATTTATTTGTTTTTTATATGTGTGTTTACGTGATATCTGCGGAAATGATAACTAAAGAAATCAGAGAATCCTTGAGAATAGAAAGTGATTTTGTATCCATAATCAAGATCATGAACATATTAACTTGATACACATCTAAAATCAACACCATGATCACATTAACCCTTTGACAATTTGATTAATATTGGGCAGAATTTTGTATTTTGTTTATAGACTCCACCTTGTTTGGGGTGAGGATTTGTTGGTTGGTTGATTAATTGATTGCGTTCTTTGAAATTTTCTAAAGCTCACAGCTAGTCTATCACAAACATTGGGAGGTAAGTTGTTCTCCTTAAGTCGAGTTCCCAAATGTGAATCACGGATCAACGCTGGTCAATCACAATCCTCTCTTTTGTGAATTCGTCATTCGTTACAGCATAATGTCACCACTAGTCCTTTACTGGTGTCGATTTGGAACTTAGATCACCTACCCCCTATTTGCTAAATGCTAAGTTCAGTCTCTTAAAGGGTGGCTTGACTTAAGCAAGCAGAATACCTGGAGGGAAGTGTTAGCGGAAAGGTTATGGTGTTTGGCTAGGCCAAACAACATTTCGGACAAAAAGGCAAGACAATTGAGAGGTTGAACTTAGCATCTATAAAGGTGGGTAGTTGGGCTAAATGTCGCACCGACGCTAGTAAAGGACTAGGTCGGTGACAGTAATCTAAATGAGAAGGGCCAATGATTTAAAAGGTGGTTGTGACAGACGAGAATTTTATCTAATATGCCCGAGACAAAAGACATAAGCCCCATGAATTTTGAATTTTAATATTTATAAATTACAAGAAGAAAGCTTAGTGCACCGGACTGCCCTTTTTTACAAGAAGAAAGCTTCTACAAATTGTAGAAATTTTAAAAATGATTCCAACATCTTGTAGAACAAATAAATGTTCATATATACAAATCATACAAAAGTTTGAGGGGAAATGCTAGTGTCTTTAGCAAAACTGCTAATTCTATTCCTTTGAAGTTCCGTTAGATTCTTCTTTTCTCAAGAAACTTTTTTAGAATTATTTGCGCAAAAAATAAATTATAAGACCAATTTAGCGCCATACTAGGCAAAACAGTCCATTGTCATCCACCAAGCTTGAATTGCAAGTGGGACTTATCAAGAAAGTATTTTATTCCAAATTTAAGTCCAATTAATTCAACTCAAAAGATAAAACCATGCTATCTTCACTTTATCCATAGCGTTTCCTGATAAAATTACCTTCCCAATAAAGTTACTAGCCTAAACTTAACGGCCCTTCTTATTGACTCTCAGAATGTTAAAAGATAAAAAAGTTTCTCAAAGACCTGAAGGAAAATTTGTTGTTGCCATCTCCAATCGCTTCATACTAAGTTTTAGTTTCCTTTCTCCATAGCGAGCCAATAATTACCTTCTTTTCTCCATAGCACTTCCTATAAAATTACCTTCCCAATAAAGCTACCAGCCTACACTCAGACAGCCAGAAAACGGTCTCTCAAAGACCAGAAGGAAAGTATGTGTTGCCATCTCCAATCGCATCATACTCGGTTTTAATGGTCTTTCTCCATAGCTAGTCAATCTACACACCAAGGTCCTCTTCTGATGAGGACCTCTTTTCTTCAGTTTTGCTTCTATTTCTTCCTCATCATCTATTTCTTCCTCATCATCACTTTCACTCGAACCTTTTCCCTTCTACCTTACCATCACCATCAACCCCTTATCTATCACCGAGACTTCATCCCATCTGGCATTGAGGGTTAAACCTTTCAGATTTGAAACTGTTGATTCTCGGTGTTAAAACATTCTCGCAATGTGAGGTGCACTCATGGCATACCCCAAGCATTTGGGTGTGCGCCCCCTACCACACTTAACTCTGGATGTTTGGCCAACGCCCCGCCTTGGGACGCGCCAAAAATGTCTTTCACAACTGTGGTAAGGGTCGGCTTCTTTTATAAACAGTATAGCTATCGTTATTGATTTAATGCATTTGCTATTACGGAACACTTTCACATGTTGAAATAGATTCTACATGTTTGAAACAACACACTTTTTCCTGTGGTGAGGGAATATTTGCAGGATTATTAAGAATATCCTTTAAAATGTGCGGTGTTCGAGTCAGCTTGCACACGCCTTAACTATTCCATTCGATACCTGCATCCTTCAACTGTACAGATATCGGATAACTTTATCCACCAAGACACCTAACTAACCAACTTCATGCTAGTTCACATCCTTAGGTGCCAAGACTTTAAAGTTCATTGCACAAACTTAAAAGTAAAAAAGGAATTAAAGGAAGCATCTCTCCCTGTGATTTTCTCCTCCTGGCATCTAAGTCTTCTTCTAAGATAAACTACAGGGAAAAAAGAGATAAAAAGGAAAAAGAAGGAAGAGAAATCCCAAACCAAGCAAAACTTTGAAGTAATTTGAAATTATTCAGGCAAGTAGACCTATTATTACATGCACCTCAGTTCTATCATCTTTTACTAGTTCTAAATGCTTGCTAAGCAAGTTAGAACACAAGAAAGCATGCAGTTGACCAGTTTAAATATTTTTTATGTGTTAAGAGTACCACTTTCCCATAGCAGATGAGATACACCCTGGTCAAATAGGTGGGTATGCAAATTGAGCGAGCAGCGAGGTCACAGCCTACTTCCTTCCCCTCCCCCTTCTTGAAAACAGATAGAAGTCTACTAGCCATAACCAGAAAGAAAAATTACCTTTGGAAGCAAAGAACACATTGAGGATCCCATTGCCTGCATCACGTCAACGGCTGAAGAAATACCATCTTTCACATTTTGAACTTCTGCCTGCAGATGATAGAACCAGAAAATATTATTCCCGAAGCCTAATACCAAATGGTAATTCAATGCAATCACATTTTTCATAACGATCACTCCAATTAGAACATAAGGGAAAACTACCCTAGCTCCTTCCACAACAGGGAGACGAAGAGTGCTGGCTTCCAGAGCACATATGGCCCCTGACAATGAATTGCAATTCTCTCCATCAATCATACTCCAGTTTTCCAAACATGGCCCCTGAATTGGTCCATAAAACGAGAAAGGGACAATAAGTGAAGGTTGACGTTTATTTATAAACAAATGATAGACAAATCAAGTATGCAGTACAAATGATAATATACCAAATCAGACAAAGAATATTTACTTTTCATTTCACAGCATATAAAAAGATATCAACCATCTTAGGCAGCAAGCTTAACTCAGGTGCATGATGAAGACAGATGTGAGATATAACAGGGTACATTATAAATATTATTGGCAGAGTTATTTCATTCAACAATATAATGTCCTCTACTTAAATAAAATCGACCAAATAGTATGGCACTAGCTCATGCATTAACTCTCAAAATTTCTATTTCATTGCCCCCTCCCCCTCAACCCTCAGTTTTCTTCTTACATATCCTATAGACTTTTAATCTAGTGTATTCTCTTCATTTTTGTTTCTTGTTTTTCCTTTTCAAATTCATGCATGAATTTGTTTATCAAGTAAGTATCTTTATGCAATAAATGGTTATCTCATTGATGCATATGTATTAAAAGCATCTCTTTTGATGTGTGTCTAAACATCCACAAAATAATTTGGTTTGAGGCAGAAGAACTGTAAAGAGGGCTTACTTGTCCTTTGAGGATGGAATGCAGCTTCACATTTTGCCGCAGCAGCTGCAGCTGAATTCTTTTGGACTTCACTGAATGCCGCAATTTCAAAGTAGTCAACCAAGCATTGTACAGGTTCCTCTGGTAAGAAGAAAATTTCACATTAGTGGTACCAAATTTTCATAGAATTTTAATTTAAACTACAGCTGATGTTTACACTATAATTCATGGATAAAAGAACGCATAGTGGGAGCTTAGTGCACCGGGCTGCCCTTTTTTTATAATTGTAAGAGGAGCGTTAGGAAAAATTAAGGCGGGTTGGTTTGTATTTTCAATTTTTTTTTAGATGGGCTTTTTTGTATGTGCACTAGATGGGATTCGAACTCGCGTCCCTTGACAGAAAAATCTGACCCTTCACCACTGGCATGATGCGCTCACTATTCAATTTTACTTGACAAATTATTGCTACACCTTTTACAGTTTTTATTCTAATATTAGAATTTTGGTGTTTCCACAGTTTAAGAACGATAAGTGATGTTATTACATTTACGTTTTAATAAGGATGTTAATACATTTACGTGAAGTATGAAAGTACGTGAACAAGTTTTAAAAGCTTTCATTTCTCAGATTTCTATTATCATACGTAAAATATGTCTAATATACCATAAAACCTCAAGTAAAAAAGAACAACATATATCACGTATTTATTGTTTGAAATGGATTGTAGTTTATACCAGGTAAATGTAACTACCGGTGGATTACTCATCAGAGCCAAAAAAAAACCCTGAATAGCTAGTAGCTAACACTCAAAGTATAGAATATTAGATAAGAAAGACAGATATATTTATTATCCTGTTCAAACACATTGAACATGGTCCAATTAACCCTCAAAAGTTACAAGTAAAAAAAGAACAACAGGCATCATATATTAATTATCCCGTTCAACCACATATATTGAATAGTATAACCCCACCACTGCAGACTGAGGGATTTCTATATCTACTTGATGAGTGAAATAGAAACACGAAACTATCAGAGTTTTGGTGTATCACTATTTCTTAGTGCACTTCATCTAAACCATGAAATAAATTCCTCAAACCCTTCCCACTCGTTTTGATCTCAAATGTCAAAATATAGAATCCTTTTCTATTAATGGTAACTTTTCATCTCTCTAATTACTCTTTATTGTACCGGTATTGGAATGAAATGAGCTTTAATAAGGTGGAATGGATGTAGACCATATGATCCCAACTAGTTGGGACTGAGCCATAGTTAGTTGATTTATTTCATTTTCACAAATAATATTCACTACAAAGGTTCACAACCGATAGCAAAATCCAAGATGATGTTTCCTTTTCAGTGTATTTGTAAACTGTTGAACAAAAAAACAAATTGTATATGAACTACGTCATCAGCAACACTTAGGAGATTTTATTTCCTTGATAAGTAATTAAAGCTTTATCAATCTGATTTATCAATGCAACACTTACAGAATTAGCAGCATTTTAGAAAGTTACCTCTGCTGTTGTTGTCTGTGCCCTTAGAGCAGCTTCTGCTCGTGCATTGATATATCGCCATTGCAGGTGCCGATTATATAGAAGCCTTAATTCATGTGCATCAACTATATGGTTTTCCCCAACCCTTCCTCTTCTTGCATCAGCAGCAAAACTCAATATCGATGGCATGATACATGAATTATTAGATAATGAACCCATGGCACCATTTCTTGTTCTTGTAGGACTTGGCATCCCTCTTAAAGGAGAATTAGCAGATGGAGCCAGTGCCTTACTTGGTGACGCTGGTCTTAGACCCCCTCGGAGAGGAGACACTACACCTCTAGAAGGTGGAACGCCCCGAGGTGATGTTTTAGGGCTATCAATTAGAAACTTCTTATTTCCCATTTGCTTTGAAGGAGCCATTGTCTTCAAATTACCATTTTTCTCCGTAGAATAACCACGTTCTGGCCCTCGTCTGATCCTGTTATTAGTCTCTTGCCAAAACCTAGCAGGCACAACTATACCACGGGGACCTCCTCGTCCTTGAATCACAGTCGGACCATCATGGACACCTGAAGTACTCCCTGAAGAGACACTTTCACTATCTGAAGCCAATGCATCAGCAGATATAGCTGATACATAAGCTGACTTCATATCAACCTCATCATTATCACTTTGAGGTTTCAATTTAGCTTCAATTCTAGCTCTATGATATATATCAATCGTCGACTTCATCGATGAACTAGTAACACTTCCAGATCCAAATTTAGGCTTGACAATACTACCACAATCCATGCTTCGTGTAAGGAAACTCGAATTCAGTGACTTTGACCTCCCCGGCCACCTATGCTGATCACTCGGCTTGACACTCTCAGTCCGATCTCTCATTGGTGTGTTCAACTCCGCCGTAACTTTCCTCCTCTCGGGAGTAACAAACTCTGCCATAGCTTTCCTCCTCTCCGGCGTACCTTTCCTCACACTACCAACACTGTTAGTCGCCGGAGCAGGCTTTGCCTTACTAACAGGTATAGAAATAGACTGACCTTGAAACGAAACCGATAAACTCCTACTGGAATTCAATAGCTGCTTCGCCGCAGCAGACTTCTCCGTAGATAAAGGCGTGATAGGCCGTCTCCGGTCCACCGATTGTGACCGTTTAACTGAACCGGAATTCTGAACCGGCGTCACAGCAACCGGTCGAACCATCCTAGTCATCGGCGATGGACTTCGCAATGAAGCAATGGAATTAGACGACGCAGAGTGCGTAGTCGAAGTGTTAGAAGACGACGTCGTTGAGACAGAAGATGAAGAAGAAGTCGAAAGGTATCGAGAAGTAACCTCTCTAGATTTCGGTCTTCTAGAAGGTCCATTATTCTCAGCTAATTCTGAAGGCAACAATGGCGGCCTTTTCGGATTCTGGTAACTCAAACCGTTAGATGTGACCTTATTAGGGTAGGGTTTTGTTGTTGATACTGCAGCCACCATTGCTACTCCTCACAATTCTTCACATCTCTCCGAGAATTTACACTATCAAAACCCTAATTCTCCAAAAAATCAGCTGAATTTATAGAGTAATAAGTGCAAAAAATACGAAGATTAATACTACAACTGAAATTGATAGCGGAAGTATATATGTATTAATAATAATGCGTGTATTAATGTAGAGATCTTTTACTTGGTATAGTTTTTAGAGAGAGAAAGATACCGGAAAATATGACCGTTACGAACGGCCGGCGAAAATATACGCAGATAAGAGAGAGAAAGTGGGCCTGAAGGAAATATTTGCGAGCATAACTGTCGTACCACTTGAGTTTTCGAAGATAAAAAGGGGGCAATGCATTATAGGGTTATTTGGTTTGACTAAATAATTTCGGCATTATATTTTTTTTTGAGATTATCATAAATTTTAAATTTATTTTTTTCATTTTAAATTATTTATCATAATTATTAAAAATAATTATCTTAAATTATTTATTATTTTAGAAGTTTAAGACATAATTAATTATTATTTTTTTATTTATTTTTGTCATTAAAAAATACATAAATAGAGTAAATATTTAATGGAGAGAGATTATAGCTTACCTAAATAAGAATAAAGTAGATCAAATACTTTTCCTAATTAATATTTTTTTAAAATATATAAATAATAAAATAATAAATAATTTGAAATAGAGAAAATATTTATTTTAATAATTTTAAATTTGATGGCATAATATGCAATATTCTAATTAATTTTATATTATAAAATATACTGCCAATCAAATAAAATATAATTTCAAACTTAATCATAATATATCCACTTTATTTCACTGACCCCTAAATCTTATGCTATTACGCTTCATAGTATGCACTCTAAACTTGGAGACAGCTAAATGGTAAAGTACAGTAAATACGTTGACGTGGACATGGAATTTATATTATATTATTTTTTAATTTGTAGTTTTGGTGAATCTTCGGATAAACTTCACGTTGATGACAGTTGATTTTGATACTTTAGTGACAGATTAGGTGAATTACATGATTACTTAATAAACTTATCTTAATATTTTATTACTATTGTTTAACAGTGGTGTGTTTTGTTTGTTTATTTCAGAGAATACCCAAGCGTGCTCATAAAAAACAGTTTAAAGCAGATACTGCATATGAAATTACGGGATCATTAAAAAGCCAACATTTATGCTGATTAATTAAATCATAAGTAATTATTACTCACGCCACAAATTATGTATCTTCAAATGGAATTGACCTATCTAATAGGTGCGCTAGTTTTGGATCAATTGTTATGGTTGTATTATTACATGTCTTTATTCACATACAAAAATAACGCTCAATTAAGACATGAAAGTTGTTCTAAAATAAATATAAGAAAAGTTTCCTGCTAGGTTTGTTCGATGTAAACTAGTTAAAAGGAGATCATTTTTTCAAGAACAAGTATGGGACTTATACTATACTTGACAATTAAAGTTTCTGTAAACTTTTAAGTTGCAAATAGAAATATTGGAACTTGTCTTTAATATGATTCTAAATATGGGGGTGTAAATATATTTTCTGTAAAAGTTACACTTACTCACAAGGTTTTAACCTGAAATTACAGAGATACACAAGTACCATGCTGTTTCCCATGTATTCGGTATCTGCATTAAAATCCGATTAAATCCGGATTCGCATAGCGTATGGTCCATTCAGAAAAAAACATTTCCTACTAAAGATTTTTTTATTCCCAGGACTCAAATCCAATACCTCTGATTAAAGAAATAGCAGATACATCCGTTGGTGGTACCATACAAAAAGCTACTGCTAACATATAGGTAGTTGTCAATGCATACATTAATTCATGCCTTCCTAAATTAGCATGACCCATCACAACTATGACCTGTCGATAAAAGCGTATCTAAAAAATGCTTGTACTCATTGTTTTTTCTCCATTTTTTACGTAATTTAGTTGTCATATTTCTTTCTTTTACATAATTAAATAGTGGATGACAATTTATATTGCACATTCTCCTTATTAATCTATTTAGAAAAGATATTACTTCATTCACCCCAAAAATACTAACATATAGAAGATTTTCAAAATGTGGGGTCTAAAATAAACCTCAAATATTTGTGTAACTGTAAATCATTTCATAAAGTTAAATTATTTTTAAATATAGAAATGTATCAATCTTTTTTAACGAACAAATAAGTAAAATAAGACAATCTTTTTGAAACGGATAAAGTACACTTATTTAGTTAAAAATAAGTTAACTTCAAGATTCTCATTTTACTCTTAACAGATGAGTTAGAGTCACAAACATACTAAAATTTCATTTAAACCACAAGCTTAAAAGAATTTCCTTTCTTTCTTAAAGTATATACGTGTTAGAGACTAAACATGCTACATTCAAAAGACTACAGTACATCACATTGTGTTATACCATGAAACGCCTTTCCTTTTTTTCTTTCTTTTGTTTACAACAACTAACATATTCAGTACGATTCGATAAGATGAGATTTGAGGTAGAATATAAACAGAACTTACCCCTACCATGAAGATAGAGAAGTTATTTCCGATAGACCCTCGGCTTAGAGAAAAATAAACCATAGCAATAAAAAAAAATAACTGTTGGGAGTTTTGCTCTATGGTACTTTATAAAGCGGGAAGTATTTAACTATTACAAGTATTCGAAAGGATAAACAAAGATTCAATAATTCAACATGGAATCTGAAAATTACAATAGTTACACAAGTAAAAGCGGAAATTCCGAGTTTTATAGAAGACGGAAAAATATAAATTGGTTTTTTTTTGAGTCGAGTGTAGCACTCTGTCCTTAAGACAATATTGCCCCGTATGTATCCTTTATACGTCTGGACAATTTGTCTCCCAAGATAAAACAAACAATGGAACCCTTGAGCAAAGGAAACTCAAGAGCTACCGTGAAGAATATTGAGTAACGAAATGATGCTTGGAAGTTGTAGGAAGAAAACTATTTCGGTTGTGTATTTTCGTGCCTTGTTTTTCTCGCATCTGTTTCGTATTTTCGTGCATATGTCTTAGTGCTCAACAATGGTGTAAGGGGGTGTTTATATAGGTGAGGGAGGGGCTGAAAAAGCGCCTCCATAATAGCCAAATAATGGCCATTATGAAGGTAGTAAAGCCACCAACATAAATGGTGAAAG
Organism: Anisodus tanguticus; assembly: GCA_034509755.1. Classification (NCBI taxonomy): domain Eukaryota; kingdom Viridiplantae; phylum Streptophyta; class Magnoliopsida; order Solanales; family Solanaceae; genus Anisodus; species Anisodus tanguticus. The sequence continues at coordinate 6,422,755 of CM067553.1, read as the reverse complement.
ACCAACGGATTTGGCCATTATAGGAGGAGTAATTCAGCCAAAATAAATGGTGAATTGAGTGCTTGGCAACTGCTTTGTTGTCCAGTTACGGAAACTTGAGGAACCAAAGCGCACATCTTGAAACTTCGGGGACCAAGCGTAAATGCGAAAGAATTCGGTCCGAAGCGTACATCGGAAACTTCGGGATCAAAGCGTACTTCGGCAAAGTTTTCGGCCCAAAAAGATAATATCGAGAAGACCCACGGGCCCGTGGCCGTGGCCGAGAACCCGAGAACCGGAACTCGGAGCCGGACGGACGGGCGGGCGGCGGCGCGCGCGTGTGGTCTTTCCTCGAACCGAAGCACATCTAGGTCCTCCTCCTTTAAACACATGGGATACCCCTTGGGGTCCCAAACCCCCAAACCAATTTCGAATCTTATATACACAACAATTCTTTCTTCCTTTACCGATGAGGGAGAATTACACACAATACCACACTTTCCATGCTTCAAACACCTTACTTCGTGAACCAATATCTCTTTCATTTCTCAATGAAATTTGACGATTCTTGGCCCTACGGTTATCTACGTACTTAGTAGATCATGCATGTGTGAAGAACCGGATTCTCCAACATACGTTACACTAGTGTTTAAGCCGTTAAAGTTGGTCGGTCGCAACTCCCGCCAAAGGCAAATTTCCAACAATAACAACATAAACGAAGCCAAAATGCTAAATAAAGAATGGCAAAGAAATATGAAAAAGTGAACAATAACACAACTACCACAAAATCATATGTCAATCAAAGTACAAGACACGACAAATAATAACATGCATCAAAGGATAAGAAATTACAAAAGTAAATATGAAGCGCGGCACACACTACTACCTATTAGCCTTTTACCCTGATAAGTGTCCTCCATGACCTCCTATCTAAGCTCATATTCTCGGGGAGCTAAAACTGCGTCATGTCTTGTCTAATCACCTCTCCCCGATACTTCTTCGACCTATCTTTGCCCCTCCTGAAACCATCCATAGCCAACCTAGCACACCTCCGTACTGGGGCATCCGCGCTCCTCCTCTGCGCATGTTCGAACCATCCCAGTCTCGATTCCCTCATCTTATCCTCCACCTAGACTACCCCACCTTATCCTGAATATCTTCATTCCTTGCTCCAAATAAAGGTGGAATCTCCCACCCCAAGAGCCCCCACACCCCGGTCCGACAGGTCTGTGAATGAGGTAAATCATGGTGACTCAATTGATTTCAAATGTTAGACCACTACCACGCTGCGCACAAGGCGCACTCCTTTATTTCAAGAAGAAACCCCCACACTGCCGCTGACGGGATTCGATCCTTGGTCTTTGCTCCAAATATCCCCCTTGAAACCAATTGAGCTGCCCAAGCATACTGAATATCTTTATTCCTAATTCTATTTCTTCTTGTGTGCCCACACATCCATCCCAATTCCCTCATCTCTGCCACCTTTTTTGTCGCTTTCTTTTGTTTCCTAAAAATTTAACTTCTGCACTCTGAAATAAAGGAATTTACACTATTGAATAATGTAATGATAACTACTCCCACAAATGATACTAATTAAGTGGAATTAATAATCTAAAAATAAGACAGATAGTATTCTAACATGCTAGTATAGATATTATATTAAGAGTAATAATGTAAAAATTCGTTATATCGTTCGTCACTATATAAAAATTAAATTTTATTCATGATTATACTTTTTGTAAGGTGAGAAAATTTATAAAACCGTCACATGTAATCAATGGTTACCCAACTCAACCAACACACCCAGCCCCACTTGGTATTTATTTTTTAGGAGAGCATGAAGAAAGAACATTTATTTTTCTTTCCTAATTGAGGTGTTGGAAAATCACTTCAGCGAGATTCATTTTGTATTTTTCATAATTTGGTCACCTATTTACACCTACTTTCATGCTTATTATTGGGTCTATACATGAAGTACAACAAAAAGTTACTACTTAATTATATAACTATACAAACAAAAATACCGCATGTTACGGTTTCTTTTTAAAGTTGTAGGTGCTGATTTATATTTTGTAACATAAATGCAGCGTATCACTAGCAGTGTGAATTTAAATAAATTAATACTTATATTTTGAAATTTTATTATAGCTTGAGCAAACAAAGTTTGTGGATTGCGGATTTGACAACTATCGTATACAATTTAATGGAATTCAAAGTCACAGCGTATGTTTGAAAGGTTAGCTCCTCATACACAAATTATTACCATGGGTGAATCTAGAAGCTCGGTGAAGGATTTACATGAATTCAATGATTTTTGCTTTAATTTGTGTATATATTAAATTTATTATATATTTATAAATATTTGACTATAAATCCAGATCATTACAATTGTAGTATTCCTTCAATATCAATTTATGTTATACTTTTCACTTTCCGAAATTCAAAATGCATGAACGTAACTTTGATCAACATTTTAATATGTATTTTTCTTCACCAAATTGATATGAGAAAAGTTGCAACTTATACTACTTTTCACGTAGTTTTCAAATATATAAATTTTAATCTTAAAATATTGAGTAAAACTAATCCAATCTAGTTTCAAAATTTATTAAATAGACTCTTAAAAAGCGAAAAAATAACATAAATTGCAACTAAAAATATTAACACGAGGTCATAAAGAAACTCGTTAACTTTAAAGTCAGAATCCTTCTATGATCACTATGCAGCATCTTAATGAATGTATAAAGTGAAACCTTTTTTTCTTTTCTTTTTTCGAATATTTGAAGGGTCATGAAAAGGTTCTAGAGAGAAGTGAACATAGATAGGAACAGAAGAACGAAGAGTCTCAAACAAACTTAGAAAAAGATTAATAACTGATTAAATTAAGCAAAGTCATTAACTTCAAGAATAGCTAAAGCCAAACAAACTTTCATTGATCGACAAACAAACTTCCCTTCAAATTGAAAAAGATTGCTTTATCCCAAAACCTCTTTGAGTTCTGTTAACTCTTTTACCTCTTTGTTTACATCTTAATCCACCATCATGATAAATAATTAATTGCAATTCTCTAAGCTAGCTAGCCAGATTCTCTTAGACCTAACCAAACCTTAATTACCACCCTAATTCCTTGCTATTCTCTTTATTTATCTATATCATATTTCATGAATTTAATTAATCTAGTCGTAACATGTAAACGATCAGGAGTACTGTAATTGGCACGTAGATAAATAAATAAATAAATAAAAAATCCTACTGTAGACCTGATGATGGAATTAACATTGTTAGTCATACTAATTAAATTAAATTGAACTTACCTATTATTTGGGAAAAAGAAGACTGGATTTTTTAAATTATTCGAAAACATGATATATATATATATATATATATATATATATATATATATAAAAAATCTTTAATAAATATAATTTTCTTCATAAGTGGTAGTAGTTAAGGAATAGATCGATGCATTGTTTATTCATGTACTTTTTTGAACTTGGAATAAGATAATTTCGATTTGGTGGCTTTTTTGCTATATAACTGTAGCCACGAGAGACTAATTGATGATTACACTTCGCCAAACCATTCTAGCCTTTTTTTTCTTTTGCTCAATATCCTAATTATATCTTAAGTAATTAGTAGTTGATAATAATTACTAAGTTAAGCAAAAGTAATTAAGTTATGTTTGCGGTAATGAGGACCCTATTGCAAATATATGAGGTCCCCAAGATGAAAAAAAAAACAGGACGATCATAGACACTACCACATGCAATATATATACTTTAATTATGCCTTCGCTAGCAAGAAACTTCTACTAGAACTTTTTTCTTTTTTGTGTTGTAGCATCATTATAATATAAAGTATAGCCACTTCATTAATTATCTTTTTTTTCCTTTTCTAAAATTTGTTTTCCAGACAAGGGATCGATTTTTTTAGAAAATTTCTAGCACACTTCATTGGAAGAAAAAGAGAACATTTCCTCCATATTTATACGAGTAGTGAAGAAATTAAAGAGAAGATAAATATTTTGTAGTCCTAGTGATGGAATATTATGATGATAACCGATCGATAAGCTTTTCACAAAGTAATCATCATGTTTAGTAATCATCTTTTCCTCGGTGTTTAATTTCAGCTGGCTCTGATTGCTTTTCAAAGATATTATCACCTAACCAAATGTTATTATTTTCAAAAGAAAAAACTAATTATAATAATAGCAATAAACATGGTTTGTTTCCACTGCAAGGAACCTAACCCACCCCACTTAGCTTAAATGGAGTTCATAGCTATGATTTGTTATGTTACTCAAAATGTTTTATCCGCAGATGCTTCTTTTTCATATTCACTTCCCAACTAAAGTAATATGTTTCTGTGATTTTATTTATGAATGATTTACAATATATATATATAAGGTTACAAGAATATTTACTTTGATACAAACTAGGTAACTAATTAATCTAATTACAAACAGATTATAATTCTACCCAAAATAGGAGATATACAATTAATACAATTAATGAAAGAATATTAGGAAATATTTTATTACACCCCCGCAGTCGAAGCGGGAGGTTCTCGAACATTGAGACTGGCTAAAAATCATTAAAATTATGCGCATAAGTCATTTGGTGAAGATGTCGGCAATCTGATATCTGGAAGGAACATGAAGGACACGAACTTGACCACGAGCCACTTTTTTGCGAACAAAATGAATAACCATCTCTGTGTGTTTAGTGCGCTAATGTTGGACGGAATTGCCGGAAATATATATCGCACTAATATTATAGCAGTAGACCAATGTTGCCTTTTGAATCGAGCAGTGAAGCTCAAGTAGAAGGTTACAGATCCAACAAGACTCAGAGACGACGTTGGCAATACTTATGTATTCTGCTTCTGCAATGGATCGGGATAGTGTAGGTTGCCTTTTGGAAGACCAGGATAATAGGTTATCTCTGAGGAAAACGCAATAACCAGACGTGGAGCGTCGTGCATCAAGACATCCACCCAGTCAGTATCAGAGTAAGCAGTGAGACCAGTGAGTGAATACCTATATAGATGTAATTCAAAGTGAAGTGTACCTTGGACGTATCGTAAAATACGTTTGAGGGCATGTACGTGTGCTTCCGTTGGACTATGCATGTGCAAGCAGATTTGTTGCACAACATAGGATATGTCTGGTCTCGTGAATGTGGGTTACTGCAGGGCCACAGCCAGGCTACGATAGTGAGTCGGGTCTGAATATGAACGGCAGGAATCCGCGCTGAGCTTGAAATTGGTGTCTATAGGCGTGTGGGATGGTTTGCAAGATGACATGCCTGCACAATCAAATATCTATTCGGCGTACTTCTTCTGACATAGAAATAGTCCGCCAGAATGTCGAGTGACAGATATGCCCAAGAAATAACTCAGAGGGCCTATATATTTCATAGCAAACTCAGAGGAAATGAGAGACATAATGAACCGGCGGAGAGCATCAGATGATGTGGTGAGAATGATGTCATCAACATATAATAATAGGTAAGACATGTTTGTACCCTTGTTGTAGATGAACAAGGAACGATCGGATCTGTTGTGTGAAAAACCGTTAGAGGAAACATACCGTTGGTACCATGCTCGAGGAGTCTGTTTCAGTCCATGGAGCGATTTCCGCAACAGACACACATAATCTGAATGAATAGGATCCATGAAACCCTTAGGTTGATGCATATATATCATTTCATGGAGATCTTCATGTAAGAAAACATTCTTGACATCAAGCTGATAAATGGGCTAAGACTTGGATATGAAAATGCTAAGGACAGTCTGGATGGTTGTGGGATTTACGACCGGGTTAAACGTTTCATCACAGTCCACTCCAACCTGTTGAGACATGTCATCACCTACAAGAAGAGCCTTGTACCTCTCAAAAGAACCATCAGATTTCTTTTATGTCTAAAAATCCACATAGAACGAATAATGCTAGCATCGGGTGGATGGGATACTAGGTCCCACGTCTTATTATCAATAAGAGCATTATATTCGTCAATCACTACGGCTTTCCAATTAGGGTTGGACAAGGCATTCTTCGGGTTATGGGGGATAGAGGGAAAGTGACAACTAAAATAGAAAGGTTAAACAGTCGTTTAGGTTTATGAATTTCGTGCATGGCACGGGTTTCCATGGTCTGAGAGTGTATCTCGGGACGCACGACGGGAGTAGGGGTTTTTCACATGACTGCCGAGAAGAGGAGAAAGGGCAGGGGTGACGGTACTGGCTGGCCGAACCTCGGTTTGCTGATAGGTGGCTACGAAATCACCTTGAGGCAGACTGTTCTGAGCCACCGTCGGCAGAACTATGTGGGCAGCTAGTCCCGGACTGCCCGAGGTGGTGGCGGGTGCCGAGGTCTGGGACGGCGGACTATGTAAATGGTGAATTAGAAGAGGGTTTAGGTCATCATCTAAAAAGTCGTAGGAATGTCGAGGTGGCGAGTGTAGAGAGGCAAATGGGAATTGAGACTCATCAAATAGGGCATGACGTGAAATAATAACTTTACGGCCTGATAAGTCATAGCACGAGTAACCACAATGATTGGTAGGGTAACCCAGAAACACACACGGGGAAGACCAGAGTTGGAGTTTGTGAGTGGTCGGATGGAGAGGATAACAAAGACATCCAAAAATATGCAAGTGTTGGTAGGAAGGGTTCCTACGAAATAGAACTTGGGTGGGCGACCGTTGAACTAGAGACTTGTTTGGGATTCTGTTTAGGAGATAGGTGGGCATGGAAAGTGTAAAATGCTAGAATTGAGGTGTGAGCAAGTAGGGCGGGAATGAGGTTGTTTATGGTTCAGATTTTTCGTTCGGCATTACCATTTTGGGAGGATGTGTGAGGGCAGGAAAAACGAAAGGTAAGGCCATTTTTGGAGCAGAAATGTTTGAATTTGTTATTATCGAATTTCCTGCCATTGAAAACATTTAATGCTCTTTTCAAATTGTGTTTTTACGAAAGCACTAAATGAAGAAAAAATGGGGTAGACTTAGGATTTATTTCCAATTGAAAAAGTCCATAAAAAGTTGGAATAATCGTCCAAAAATAACACATAAAATCGATGGCCAGTCGTACTCAAAATAGGGGATGTCCAGAAATCACTATGTATGATATCGAAAGGCAATAAAGTATAATTTATGGATGCAGAAAATGATAATTTGACATATTTCCCAAAAATGCAAGATTCATATATTCATGTCCTAGAAATACAGTTGCAATTAATAAAATTATTTTTCATGCGGGAGCGTAAAACAGAGTCTCCCGGATGTCCTAATCTAGAATGACATAAGGAAGACGAAAGAGCAACAAAAGTTGAGGGAACTGAGGTTGGATTGTTGACGATATTTGAAATAGGATAGAGATCTTCGATGTTGTCACATCTCATTATTCGTCTCCATGTCGTAAAATTCATTACAGTAAAACCAAAAGGATCAAAGTCAAGGAAAACTCAATTGTCAATTATGAAACGTCGCACATAGATTAGATTCTTAATGAGTTTAGGGGTATGATTGATATTTTTTACGATTAGTGGTAGATGTGGTTGGGGATAGGGAAGAATGATCATAACCACATATGGGAATGCCTTGTCCACTATCAATAATAATGTTTCGATTTAAATTACTCAAATTGGAATAAGATGAGAGAGTACCTTGTGATGCGGTTATGTGAGATGTGGTGCCTGTGTCCATATACTAATTTTCGTCTGGAGTGTTGAGTGACATTGTGTTCATAGCTGCCTCAATGTCAGTCGGTGCATAAGTCGATGGCAGGAGGCATGTGCTGTGTAGGCCTATTGTGGAAGTGGGCCAAGTATGCCAGGTTGGGCATCTCGGTTCTGAGGTGGAGTCCACGAGAATGTCGTATATGTGCAAGGAGGGGAGGCCCATCACGATGGGGCCCACGCATCCCACAACGGGTATGCATCCCACGCGGGGAAGTTGTTGCCACTACCGCGGTCGCTACTGGCTATTTTCAGCCAGCGGGAACTACCCCTTCAGGACGCCGTTGTTGCCGGAATATCTTCTGTCGCGGCCCTTGCCGGACTGCCTGCTCCAGTGGTTGTTACAGGAGGAAGCAAACTGTTGCGGGTCCTCTGGCCGGCGGTTCTAGTTGTCGGACCGAGAGCCCCTGTCGTCGGTGGAGGGCCCGACGGTGGTGGTGAGGGAGGCATCGGCTATGCTAGCCCAAGTGGTGTTGTGCTTGAATTTTCGGGTTTTCTCAAGGATGTGCTTCGAACGGACCTCATAAAATGGAGGTAACGACGTGCATTACTGAAGGATGGTGGTAACACCGTCACATGATTAGTTCAAACCTAATAAGTTGCATAACCAATCGATGATCGTGTCTGGTGCGCCGACGTTAGAGAGTTTGTCGGCAAGCATTTTGAATTCTTGACAATAGACAGACACGTTTGGAAAATCATCCTGATGAATGTCCTTGGACTGATTTTCAAGGTATAACGCTCGTTGAGTTTTGTTGTCGTGAAAAATAGTCCAAACGTTTCCACATTTGGCGGGCAGTGGCATCGGTCTCAATGATGGTGTGCAACAGATCATTAGATATCGTGTCGTATATCCACTGGAGGACGATTGCGTCCAAACGAGACCAGAGTACATCATCAGAAGTCGAAGCCAATGGTACGTCTGTGGACTTCGGTGTTGGAGGGATGATGTGATCGATAACTTCGTAAACACGACAATGGATCTTAAAAAGATTCGCTCGCGAGGAGTATTGACCCTTTTCCATCTCAAGAGTCACGTGGATGAAGTTTTTAATGTTGTTTACGCCAAGTGCCGGATGAAATTTGGTTTTGTTAGCCATGGAGGAGGAAATTTAGGAGGGAGAATGGTCGAAAAAACTAGGGTTCCGTCGTGGGGAAAAGAGGTGGGCGGCCTAGAGAGGTCGATGGTTAGGGTTCCGATGTGGGCTAGATGTCGACGTGGAAAAAAGGTGGCGGCCCAGAAGGTGTATCGACAACTAGGGTAGGGTTTGTAGTTTTAGGCTACCGATACCATAAAAGAATATGTTCCCTTAATTTTATTAATGAATTATTTACAATATATATAAGGTTACAAGAATATTTATTTTGATACAAACTAGGTAACTAATTAACATAATTACAAAAGGATTATAATTTTATCTAAAATAGGAAATATACAATTAATATAATTAATGAAAGAATATTGAGAAATATTCTATTATCAAAAATAAGAAGAATGAAAATTACACATAACCAAATATTATTATTAGAATATCGCTAATTACCGATAAATGTTTAGTCAGAATTTGGCTCATTGATGGGAGACTTTCAACGAAAAATCCGTTAGAAGTGTTACCGATTAGTCAAATTCTGACGGATTGTCTCTCGTAAATTAACAATTTTCTTGTTGTATATATTATATGCCTCTATTGACGTATATGTATAAAGTTCTTCTCCTTTTCTATCATTTTCTTGTAATGTTTTTATCGGTGTTATTTTTGCTGGTTGGAGCCCATTCTCTTCCTTTTGTTCTCTTTTTTATTTTCTTTTCCTTCTTTTAATTTATAGTATCCTTTTTTCCTTCTCAAGCCCCACTTTACTCCATATATATATATATATATATATATATATATATATATATATATATATATATATATATATATATATATATATATATATATATAGCATAATTTCATTTGGACGGCTAGTCATATTTATCCAATCCTTATTCTTTTCGGATATAGATATATTTCTCTTACTTCTTTAATTGGAGAATATGAATAATATTATTGACCATAGTTTCACTTTATATGTCCAACTTTTTTTTTTCTTGGATTCCACTAGTGATCATATATACGGTTATGGGCCTCAAATTGAAATGTCGAGATTAACTTGGAAACTTTTTTTTCCACTATTACACGAAGTCGCAAATGTATGGACTAGTATTATATGATCACATGAACTCTACTTGTGATCAATATAGAGACTAAACTATATATGCAAATGCTTTCTTCCCTCTCTTTCTATCCACACCCTTTTTCTTTTTATTAGAGGGGCAGAGACGGATATAAATTACGTGTGTTATAAAGCAATAGTAAATGAGGTGATATTTATGAGTTTAAGTTATATCCACATTCAGTGTAAATAATTATTTATATTATCAAGTCATGCAAAAATATTTATAGGTAAACCTTCTTAAAATGTGTATTGTAATGTTAGGAAAAAAAAGACATATTACCTGCTATAATAAATGAATTAAATATGACTAAATGGTGTGAAAATCCTTACACGGTATATACACATACATATATGCTTACTGATTTTATTCTAATTAAATTCAGTTGCGGCAATTGAGGCAGAAATTAATATGTTGAGAATATTATAAAGAAAAAAGGTACGCAATTTGGGAATCGAACTAGGGAAAGCAAATTGCTACTTGGAAATTGGACAACCATTTTATTACGGTAAAATGGCAAAGCAACATATATATGTACGAGAAGCCATGCAATATATCCTCAATCATATCAAGCATGTGTTAGGTGGTTGAAATAAAAGGATGGAGAAGTACAAGGAGCAAAAGAAAAAAATTGAAATATCTCATATGGTAAATTTCATCTCTGATGTTCAATTCAGTAAGTATTAATGGAGTAATTAGCAAAAAAATAAGCAGATTGGTACACAATAATTTAGGGTTTAAATTATATTGTAGATAAGCTCGCATCGTAAAAAAGAGTTTGACACGCACTATCAATTTTAACATATGTAGTAAATAACCTGTCTTATTTAATCTCATTTTTATATAAAGTTTTCACATAACTATTCTTTAAGTGACATATATTGTGTAAAAATGTTAGATAATCGGTGTATAGAAGTTAAATTTAATACTTTACTAAGTATATTTTTTATATCCTATTGAATAATCGTAAGCAACTGCCCAGTTTAAAGAACTTCAAGTTATGATTTGTTTTTTTCAGAGGTAATTATCGTATGAGTTTAAGTTATATACATTGATAATTTTTTTTGAAGTATCAAGTAACCCAAATGATATTTACAGGTAAGCCTTCTTAAAATGAAGAATTTATAATATTGAAATAAGACAGATTACCTGCTACCACAAGTAACAGTTACCTGATGGTACAAAAATTTCTTTCACTAGCAGTAGCAGTGTATTTAAATAAATACTTATCATAGTAATCTATTTGAAATTTTGAATGAGCTGTGTGCTATGTGGGACGTATAGGATTAGCTCTTTTTTTATTATTTTTTAAAAAGGTATATTTTGTATAATGTAGTTTATAACAGTGATCCTTTTTCCAAAAATTGGAGCAACAAGAATCAACACCCATGTCCCAGGTGACATCGTATTAATGACATAAGTAGGTCCTCCTGTTAATACCTTGTTCAGTTAAGCCATATTAATATTAGGGAATAATGGCAGTTAGAGAAAGAGTTAGAGTCTGACTTAACTTTCACTTCTGGGGTCTATAATTGTTGGATGATAATTGTTATAATAATGAAACTTCACTAGTTAATGCCTAAATAATCTCAAGTACTGGTGACCCACATAAGTTTAAGTAACTTCGTGGCCATTATACTATTAGTAATAATTTAAGTGGCATTTGGGCTCTTTCTTAAACTCTTTTTTTTTCTTTTTTTTCAAATGTTTCTTAAAAGGAAAAAAGTGTTACCCCAATATATTAAAAAAATTGTTCTATTCCCGCAATAGTTTTTCAATTAACAAATTAAAAAACAAAATTTTCTGATGGTATCTAGTAACCATCTTAGGAGTATTTAAAAAGAGGGAAAAAGTTGAGTGAAAATTATATACGTCATTATATATTAATTTTCTATCACTATCTTCATCAATATTTGAGACCACTTGACCCACCACATAACCATGATTGTACAACCAAGAAAGAAAAAGAATAATGAAAATGATGTTTTCTTCAATTTATGGGGGTACAGGGAATATTTTAAAATGGTATAAATGAGAAAGTATGATTGAAAAGCCCATATATTTATGGGGAGTATGTTTGATATGATGGAAACTATTTTTCTTAAATGTTATATTTGATAAAATTACTTTTCATTATTTGGTTGCATTAATTTATTAATACTATTTGGGAGAAACAACTATAGTCATACTTCAATCAACAAGTCACTGGCTGATTATCGACATGCTCTATTCCCTACTTTCTACTGTTACAATATGCCATTTACTTTTATGTTCAACTATAATAGATCCTTATGGACGTGTTTTTTTTTTAATCCTGCGCATAGTAAAAACTTAGTGTATCGGAATGTCCTTTCTTCATGTTCGACTAATCAACCAAATCCAAGATGTTAACAAATTGTTGTTTCTAAAACATCCATTAAGATACCAAACACAACAATGGAAATAAGAGGGTTGCATTAGATAGGTGTGAACATTTTGACTAAAATAATGGTTCTGCCCAATCGATAAACCAAATTGAATCCCTTATGACTGTGAATTTGTTACATGTCGGACGGTTACAGAACCAATTGATATTAAAATGGTATACTTGTCACCTGTCCAAGTAAGAATTTGAAAAAATGGAGATAATGGAAAATGGAGAGGAGTAAAATCCAATATTGACAACGAAGCAAAATGCACACAGAGCATAGACTTAACTTTTGCAAATTCTCTTTCATTTTCAGGCCAAGAAATATTAATATCAGTCCACTCATTTTATACGGCGGATTTCTGAAATTACTTAATTTTTAATGTGAATTCGGGAATAATTGATAGCCAAAGAATTTGACTCCCCCATAGTATTAATATCACAAAATGAAATAGACAAAGTGTCAATTATGCTAACTCACAAGTGAAAATAAGTTGCAAAGCAAGTACCGGCCAGAGTCAATATTACAAATACGAAACTGTAATACACAAGGCTCCAATTGAAATTTACAAGAATCGAAAAGCAAATAAAGACACATTGTTCTTTTGAAGTTATTACATTCTTCTAACTTGTCGCACAGCCATTTCGTGGGATATTGTCAGGAGATAATAAGTAGAGTCACTTTTCAATCATTGTAATTGAAAAATAGTCACTATCTTGGAGTGTCAAAATTCACAAGAGAAACTTCAGGATAATAACCTAAATTTTACTTGTGAAATTTGAACTACAAGATAACGATTTGTTTTTAAAAACATGGTCGAAAAAGTGACCAGTGGCGCTATTTGTTAGATTATAAGCTTATGGAAGCCCAACAGGCTTGGAGGGACTTGGAGGAGGTGCATGCCGCTTAGGAATATAAGGCATAAGAGGAGTTCCATGCTGTATAGGCCCAGGTCTTACTGAAGCTTTTGAGCTTGGAACTGGATCCATTGGACGACGGTAATCTTCCAGATTTATCTTCCCTGCAACACCCTCCTCATCAGTGCTTGGTCCATAGACATTGCCCTGCATATTGGAAATGTGTCTAATTGGTACACGGTTGAAGGAGTTTAGATGTTCAATAAGTATTAGCCCGAGTTCAATTTTGCACAAATTTAAGCGGTTGGGGCACAATTTATCAAGGTAAAGACTAAATGTAACACAAATACCTGACGTATTTGGCTATGGGAGTACTAAGTTATCACTATCAAAGGACACTATGAGAGTACCTGCAGCTTTCTGTTTTTTATTTTCATTGTCAACTCATTCCATTTCCAATTCAAGGACGACGTTCCTGTGGTTGAATTATAAGGAGGCTACATCAGCACCCTTATATGAATATATACAAATAACACCATGAGCTTAATTCCAAAAGAAAGTTGATACAATATGGTTGGAGAAGTACAAAATTCACTTTGGACTATCTAAGTGAAATTCATAACTTGAGAATTGGTCCCTACCTCCACTAACGAATCCAGGTAAATTCACCTCACTATACCTGTCACAGCATGTACAAAAGCAGCAACAAAGAACCACACAAGGAAGTTTTGCATATACACTTAAATTTAACAGATTATAACATGTTATCACTTATCACGTGCACAAAGCTTAGACTCCTTATTCTATAGTACTACTATATAGTTTTGTAATGCAGAAAGCTAAAAGAAGAGTGAACTATGATGTGATTGATGCCACACTCAAGTTACGTTGCAACTCCTGATCTTTCGATATCCTAGACCTCATCTAGTTGGATATCAATTTCTTAAAATGTGTAACATCAATTTCATAGATTAATTAAACCACTAATGACTTGTGTCTCCTTTCCTCTTCAAACAATTGAACTTTGGCACAAATTCTAACAAAAAGATATATACTAATCTAAAGATAAACGAAATGCAAGTAATCAAGACTCAAAGATGAATATCAGTATCTAGTAACCCCACAAGAAACAAGTCAGGACCACTAAACTACCATTTGCATAAAACACTTTATCAGTAACATACAGCAGGCATCTAGCTAAGCAAGAATAATTTCAATGGACGATTCAATGACACATAAATATGGCATATCTTAGGCACCCAACTGACTTAGTGGTCAATGAAGTTAATAATTACGAGGTCTCAAGTTCAAATATCAAAAAACGCAAAAATACTACTTGAAGATTCCTTCCCATTCAAGCTGCACATAAGTTGACACGAACACCATGTAATAATATGGCAGAAATTGGACTAAAATTAATGACAATGGTTACCAGGAGTAGATGAGGTGCCTCCCTTGCCATAGGAAACAGAGCAAACCAAAGCTGTCGTCAACACCAAGAAAAAAACAGAGAACCCAACAAAAGTAGTCTTCATAATGCCAGTACGAAATGCTCACCAACTGAGAAATAAGACTGATCTGATTCTCTTAATTTAAAGAAAAACAAATTGACTATACTCAGCCCATTATTTGAAAAGTTTGTTAAGAAGCCGCTTTTTTTTCACCTTATTTTTGGATTCTAAATAAGGACAACAAGCGACCAGAAAATCCGTGGAGATAAGAAGAAGAAAGCGTTCTAGCCCATGTTACACCCTCTATATGCACATATATAAAATACTAAGTTAATACCATAAATAAAAATAAAAAAAGGATAAAGAAATGATTTTTTTTGTGAAGAATGTTGAGAAATATAATCAAATATTAAAAGTGTGTTCTATCTAACAGTTTAAGTTTTTAGATCAGATGGTCACACACTTCAATATGGTATTAGAGCAGGCCAAACGTCCTGGGATCGAACTTCACCACACCCATTCTCAAAAAGAATTTCCACGTGCTTGGACCATGAAAAAAATCAGGCCAGCACGTGAGGGGGCGTGTTGAGAATATAATAAAATATTAAAAGTGTATTCTATCTAATAGCTTAAACTTTTAAATCAGATGGTCACACACTTCAATAAGGAAGAGTGGTGAGGAAGAACATGTGGTGACACTGTATTGAGGTGCAGTGAGTATTGGAGAGGGGAGTAAATGAGAGAGTAATTGCTACTGTATTTGTTTTTTGAATAGTGTAAAGAAAACCGTGGGGAATGAAGCGAATTGAATGCCAGGGTATGATGGGAAACGAGCCTTTGCAGTATTTGATCTTCAAGATTGGTCTTTCGACACGATACCAAATTATTTCCCCTGTTACAGTAAAGAGGCCACCTCTTTTTGGTCTTTTGCTACACTCAAAACTTATTTCTTGCTCAATTTCTTACTACGAATTTCAATGGTCAAAAACTGAATACTACTGTCTAACGGGTCGTTTGGTTAGAAATAAATTATTTTAAAATTAATTATTCTTGAATTAGTTATTTGGCAATAAGTTATTTCACCCTTTCACATAAATAAAAGTAACACTACAATTTCGGAATAATTAATTCTGGAGTAGTTATATCGTAATTTTATCTCAACCAAATGAGGATAAATTCATCTCAAATTTAATCTCACGATTAATTATAATTTATACCTTATACCAAACGAGTCATAAAGTTCAACCTATTGGAGGCAAACTACTTTTATTTAATTATTTTTTTATTTTAAGTTTACAACATTTCTTTTTGCATGTTCATGTATCGCTCCTGATGAAGGACAAGTCAAACAAGACTGATAAGTTTCTAGACTGGCAAGCTTATGAAGATGAGATGCACGTAATACCTTAAATGAATTTTGAAGGATTTTATTGGGTTCAAAGCATATAAGTAAGGCACATCGAAATTTAAAATTTTATTTTTTTTACTTACCCCAACAACATTTCTGGTATGGTTATACAACAATAAAACCTGTAACATAAAGCATATACTAACATGTTAGAATATCTGGAGTCTTTATCTACTATAAGGTGGACACGCGGTTGCCCTTCCGATTGCAAGCTCCAAGCTTCAATGTATTTCTCTTTCGGAAAGCTAGGAAATCCGACAGAGGTTCGAGAGAATTTTAATTCTAAGTCTCTAAAGCTTAGAATGATAATCTGAAATTAGTGTATGAAAAATGAAAAGAATGCCTCTATGTATAGTTGAAAATAGGTCAAAACAGGATTAGGGTTTGACCTTGGGCCTGACCTAAAATTCGAAGCAGAGGCGCCGCGGCCCTAGGGTATGGGCGCCGCGGCGCTCGACGTACACCTGCACTATCTCGATTTATTTTTCTGTGCATTCTTAATTAAATTCAAAATTCAATTTTGACTTAATTAAAATAGTCATTATTCATTTAAATATCTCGATTCTAAATCGAACATTTAATTACTCTCTCAATACATCCTTAGATCGAACAGACAATCGACATAGTGTGACCCTACATGCCTTCTCATATCGACATTAATCAAATTAAGGTCTACGCGGAACTCCTAGACGGCGCCGCAAGACGAACTCAATATGTGAAGTACGTTTACGCGAATTCAGTAAACTTAACCTTTATGTGGTAAGATAAAATCCTTTCATTCACGACACACCCGATCAAGCTTAGGATTTGTCAAGTGTCTATCCAAATGGCTTAATCATTGTATCTCATCCATATTAGTTGACAACTACACCATATTCTAAATACGTCTATTGTGTTGGCCAACGACTTAGTTAACCTAATATCACTGAGAATCCAAGTGTTCTCTCGAATATATATTCGAGGAATGAATCCTAATCTTGGCTCAACTACCACCTTTAATCCACATCATAATGTACCAAATACAAGTCGTATCTCAACCTATAAGGCATTTGAGCTTAGGACGGGATCAAAGTACATTAATTTGTAGACAAAGCGCATATTGACCTCAAGTCTAAGGACTTCTATCTCCCACAAACTGATCATACTTTAGATAAGTATAACAAACAGTATATCAGCAGGGTATACCAATACTTCCAAAGTATCAATGTCCATCACGAGTAATCATTACTCGTAGCAGGTGAGACATACTACATCCTCTAAGGATGTGATGCAGACCACATGTCGACTTATCACATATCATCGATATTCTATTCTCGATGATCATTAGTCGATGCTATTTTAAGAGTTACGTTATAATATTAATGTCTCACACTATTAATAACAGTGTTACCTCCAAGAATGCATATTATAGAATATTACAAACAATCAATTAATAATTCAATAATTGCAAATGTCAAATTATTAATCTCCATTAATAATCATTAATAATAATACGAACGTGTGTAAGTACATTTGTCCTAATATAAATTGACCACATTGAATAAATGTCCCTTAAGCCCCATCCCGCTGCTATCAGACAGGCATATCAATTTCTGTTCAGCCTTCCATTTCAAAATAAGTGAGGGACAGTAGGTAACTTCTTAAAGCTCCTTATGTGGACTATGGAGAAAGAACAAGCAGCATTAGCAAGTCTACCTCTCTAATGGTACAAGTTGAACATGGGTCTGACTAGTACCTTTTTGGGCCAAATTTAGACTCTAGGCTCAGTTGTTCTCTATGTTCAATTGTTCGCGACATAAAGCAAAAGCAAAAAATTGTACACGCTAAAATGCAATTTTTAGCGCCACTTACCCCTCAAACGGGCTGGTCTTTAATTTTTGCCTTCAAATGGACTGATCTTTAATTTTTTTCCCTCTTTAGCAATTAAACTTATGTCTAATGGGATATAAGTTCTTTAAAGCAAAAGTCATGTGGGGCATAATTTCTATGATATTATAATGTGAAAATATAAATTTATGTCCAGCGAAAAAATTATTTTTTATGAGGGGCAAAAATTAAAGAACAACAAAAAATATATGGCATAAGCATCAATGACCCAGAGCAAGGTTATCCCACTTCTCAATTTGCAAACCAAATACTTGGTTAAGTCCAGGAACTATAAGGTTCTTGGGCTTGTTCAGATGTGACGAAGAAACAAGCAAAAAAAAGGAGTCCAGGCCCGTGCAAGTGGAAAAAACCCAACCCTCTATTTCTCCCTCATCGCCTACAGAAAGAAGCTTCGTTGTGTTTATATACAGTAACAGCAACAGTAGCATTTGTCCCTTCGGGGACATCCGATAAAATTGGAACGATACAGAGAAGATTAGCATGGCCCCTGCGCAAGGATGACACGCACAAATCGAGAAATGGTCCAAATTTTTTTTTGCTCCCAAAACCCAATTTATGGAACTGAATTTCTTCATTTACCTGGGTTTTGCTTTATTCCTGTTCGGTTGAAATCTCTAACCTGATGTCAGTTTCCATTTTCTTAGGTTGTGTGTGTGTGTTTAAAATCTTCTTGCTTTAGATATATTGATTAGATTGTTGTGAAATTTCCTGTTCCCTGAAGTGCATTTCAAAGATTGTATTGAACTTATTTTTTGGTGTGCAAATTTTTGTCTTGGAAGATTTAGGTCAAATGGCATCAGGTTTCTGAATTCTGATTTCCATCATTTACAGGCTTAAAGTCATATATAGGTTGGTAATTCTGTTGTATTGAAGATTCTTGTGTTGTTCCCATTCACATACACTTCACAGTAAAGAAAATAAAGAAAACATGATATAGACAGATTGATCAACTTATCATGAAGTTTGAATGTTAATTTATGCTAGAATTAGTGAAGTACATTTATGAGATTCAGGTGAGTTTTAAGTGAAAGACGCTCCTTATCACTGTTAATATTATTTTGTTCCTTGTAGAAATAGTCTCAGACTCCATATGTGGGATTACATTGAATATGTTATTGTTGTAGTAGAAATGGGATGGAATTGCATCAATAGGCAATCAGAACCCAAATCTACATACTTTTAACTATAGACAAGCTGTCCATCTCCCAACAAATAAAAAGAAACTGAGTTTGTAGCTCAGATAAATTAATTCATTTATGAATTTATTAAATAGATATAGACGTATTACTAGTTAAAATTTCAGACGTTCACAAAGTTACATGCTCACTTCCCTAGAAGATATCCTCATACCGGAAATATCTAAGTAAAACAACACATTAATCTCCAAGAGATCATACATAGTCCAAGATCATTCATGTAACATTTCAAACTACCACAAGAACCAACTCTTATAATCCACATTATCACTAGCCATGTTCCAAAGAGAGTCTGAAAGAGTTCACGATCATTCATCGGGCATAAACACATGCAGACGGATATATGTGAGATATGCAAGCTGGAAAATACAACAAAAACATATGGTCACACGCTACGGCAAATGAAGGGAGCACGTTTTGCCCAATCAATAATATCCCAAAACCGAACTTTTTTGGGTCCAGCAGCAGATTTAGTAGCATCCACTGTTTCATTCTTTTTCAGCATCTCCCACAAAATATGGACATCTTCATATTCGCATTTCCTCACATCACGGTGTAGCTTCACAAGCCCTATAAATAAAAGTTTCAAGAGTGATCAATATTGTGGTTATATATTCAGGATATTGAATATATTCCCAAAAAAGAGAATCAGAATAGCAAAAGCGAGATTGAGAACAGGACACATCGTTAATATATACCAAGTGAATTAGAGTTTATCATCTCTAATAGTGTAATCTTTTCATTATGATATCAGAACTAAAGAGATTTTGAATTCAAGTCTCACTAACTTCTATTATCATAAGACTTTGCACTTGTTTGGTCCATAAAAAAAGAATCAGAACGGACATGGGTAGAGCTAGGTTCAGACGAAGGGCCATTAAATCCCCTTTGCTAGAAAAGTACAATAACAATATAACCACTATAATTTCACAAGTGGGTCTAGAGAGTGTAGGATGTACGCAAACTTTACCTCTATCTTTGTTAGAAAAGTATGCATAAATAATTTAATTTTTTTTATATATCTAAATAGTTGAATCCCCTTGAAGGAAAGATTTTGAAGTAAAAGGAGCTAAAAAAAAAATTCAAGTCACAAGTTCAAATCTTGGGTGTGACATTCCAATTCCAATCGGTTTCCTTGACTGATCAATCAATTATATGAAATTATGAATACTAGTCTGTTCCTTGTTATAATCTCCTAAAAGAAAGATTTTGTTTTCTAGATTCTTCTCACAGATGAGTTTATTTAATCAACAATAACAAAGTAGATGATGCACCAGTCCACGTGCTGTTTCCTAATTCCTTCACCAAGACAATAAAATTGAAAATACCCCATGAGCATCATCATACAGATATTTCCAATTATCTACTAGCTCGTGGGGTCTTAAAAATGAATAAGCAGCTATATTTAGTTCCAAAATTAGAAGTCATTGTATTGAGTATTAATTTCTTAATGACATGACATTGCAGGGTCGGCATTTGTAACCAATCACAAACCAAGCATAATTGTTTAAGTTGTCTTAGTCCTTATTTTTCATATAAGTTTTTGGGCGATCTAAACTGTTGCTAGATTGACACAAAGAAGAGATTATTTAAAAATAACACAAGTGGTCATGATGAACCGACCCCTTCCGTCAAGTCGTCCCAATCTGCCGCTAACTGATTAAGAAAATGATTGACAATTTAAGACAATCTTAATCCCTTAATCAATTATTCTATCATATAGCCATCTAAAACCATAATGGTAACTCTAACTAGGGTTCAACTTTCCACCGAAACAAACAACCCCCCACCCTGATTTCTGTGGCTGTAAATAATTTGAGTAAAGATAATTTTTTTAAAATTTCTTTTTGGGACAAGCTAAAAAGTAAAGGTTATTGAGACAGAAGATTAATAATTTGTATTAGTGAAAGATAGCGTGTAAACAATGAATTAGTTGAGATGTCCGCTGATTGACACATTGTTTTTGTTGAAAACTTTGTGTGATAGGTAAAATGAGGGTGAGAAGAGGCAATTTTAATGGTTCCAAAACATGACGCGCCAAGAAATGAATTGAAATGGCATAACTGGGGCTAGACTTTGGTTATTTCGTTTCCCGGTGATGTTTAATTGGGAAAAAAAGACCCTGCTGCACTCCGATATGTGTACCATAATACAATCATTAATGATGTTTGATTAATAAATGAATTATAACTCAATCCTAAACTAGATTCTATATGCGATATCAATCTTTGGCATTCATTTTGATCCATTAATATGTCCAGAGATGCATGATAGAAATTAAAAACCTTGTGGATATATGGAGAATAATATTATTAGGAGAGAAACTAATGAGAACTGACCATTTTTACGAAAGCGAAGACGTGTAGAAACTCTAGTCCAAGCTTTGCGCATTGGATCCATCATTTTGTCCAACAACTCCATCACCATTTACTCTTACTGATTCTTTCAACAAAGAAAGCAGAATTTTCTATTTCCTTTATAGAGTTTGTGTGTGTGTATTATATGAAAGGAGAAATAGAGATCGGAAAAAGCAAAACACAAAAAGAATACTCTCTCTTCTCTCTAATTTCTCAAGAAGAAGAAGAGAATATGGAAAAGGGATGTTTGTTGGTGGTTAAAAGGTTTTTTTTTGTTCCGCATTTGGAGGTTCATAAAAGTTAGATTGTGATTGATATAGTACAATATTTGACACGTGGCAGGTCCGACCAGGTTTCAAAACCAATGAGTGTCGTCCGCTGATTGCGACATCACCAATGCGGCAATGGCGGGTTCTAGATCTTTTATTGCCAACGTGGACCAAAGTGTACTGATTGTTTTTAGTTAGGATTGACCGGCCAACGTGTTTGTATCATTAGCTATGCCTTGTGAAACTGATTGTGTCTCCAACGATGTGGTTTAAACAAAGACAAAAAAGTATGTTAGTACCCCTCTTTTCCAATTTATGTGCCTATCATTTTTTTTTTTGTTTATCTAAAAAAATATATCATATTTTTATATTTAAAAACAATTTAATTTTATGAGATATTTATAACTATAAGACTTGTTTTGAATCAAATTTCAAAAATTTTCATTTATTTCTTAAACTTCTTGCCAAGTCAAATTGTGTCACTTAAATCAGAAAGGAGGGAGTAATTGTTATGTTTGGGATATGTTCAAAATATTCTTTCAAATATGTTTGTGAGTAGTTTTTGTTCTTTTAAGTCTGATAAAAGTGAGCATTTTAATAAATGATATCTATTTGAGGGTGTATTTAGTTATTTTCGCTTATTAATCAGCTAATTAGGGGCTTCAATTAAATTAAAATATATTTGGACCAATTATTAAACGATAAGGACTTATGTGACCTAAACTATTAACGAAAGGCATATATACTCATATTTGAATACTTTAAGGGCATATTCAAACTCTTCTTATTAGACGATAATGATACTTCCCAAAAATCGCTTAAGCAATCGAGGAACAATATTGCTATCTTTGTTGGGTAAGATGCTCAACAACAATATTGTACAAGATCATTGGCGGAGGCTTCTATAGAGAACTTTCATTCATCGATACACAAATTAACAGTAACAAATCAATGTGAATCTCAAAATCCAATTTTTATATAACTACTATATCTTTTTTTAGGTGGATTACTACTATATCTTTTCCCACATAGACATCAAGGAGTAAGAAAATCTCAACTCAGCTGTAATAGCCTGAAATTCAATATCATGCAGTACGGCTTGAATTGTGAAATCGTGATCCGAGGATGTCCAAGTGAGACATCTTAAGATATGATCTAAATGGTAAAATTTGGCGAGGTAACTTGTAAAAATCTGACATTGTTGATCTCTCAGCTGATTGAAGTAACTTTCTTCTGATTCTGTCCTTTGAAAGACATCGAAACATCCAGAGCGAAGCATGCAAATTAATCAGCAGCTTTCTTCAAACTTGCAACGTACATCAAATATATAGTCCACGCAGAGGAAAATGTACTATTAATCAACGGCTGCCAAAGAGACATTACCAAATTCTTAGTGATCAGAGTAATAGAAGGAATTGAAGTGAGCATTTTACTTAAATTTGAAATCAGTGGAAAGGAGCAAAAAGAAGCTTTTCAGAAAGGCTAATAGTCAGACCTCAGAAGTTTTGGACTGTATACTAATTACTAAAGATAATGCACAAGCTCTCAATGAAACAAAGACTAGGAATGTGAATACCTGCAAATGGACAGGGATTACTTTATATGTCAAGAAATCACACATTGGCCAGTACATAAGTCCCTTAATCATTGTCGGGAGCAGGTCTCGATTCAATCTTGCAGCGACTTCCTCCCCATTTTCACCTGAACAGCATAACAAAAAAGATTCAAACAATTAGAACATGTTGAAAGAAATGAGATGGCAAATTTAAAACAGGGGTAACATCAGAATCAGTTGAGCAAACAAATGACTGTAGACAAAATAATGCAGAACTCGTCTAGACACCTTAGATTCTCGAGGAAGAAAAAGACTCTGATAGCAGCACATCTAACTGATACAATGTCCATTATCACTGTGTAGCAAGGAAAGTAAGATTCTAATAAAAATGACCTTTTCCTTTGTTGTAAAGTTCTCAACATAGTCTATTCATTTGATTCTTGCACACTAGACTGCATGAATCGACCTTTCAACTTTATTATTAGTAGTCAATACTCAATAAGGGTGGCTATTTTGTGTTTAAATTTTGATGGTTTAAGGCTAAAGTTCAATATTTTATTCTTCGTTATGGTATTGAGATTTATAGTTGCCATTACATTGACAGTATCTATAGAAAAAAAATGTTTACAAGCTTGAAGGACTTTCTGCAGTTTAGCCTAGATATTGACATTAAAATCTTATCGGAAGATCAGGAAAAATAATACTCCCAAACTATTGCATTATCATTTTCCAGAGCAATTTAAAGCATGTCGCGATCCATGGGGAAGACTTCATGGTCTGCTGAATAAAATACACAACATAAAACCTAGGGCCTATGATTGAAAATCATTGGTCCAGTAACAGATATATCAGAGCTCGCTTAAGACTTCCATGTTAACCTCAAATCAAAGGTTTAAAGACTCAATATGATTTTGAAGTGGATTCTAGAAAAAGCTTTCTCATTCTGAATCATAGGTAATACAGTATAAAGGGGAGAGCCATACAACAATACCTCCAAAGGTTTGGTACTATTTGTAGTATTCTTCTATTTTTTAAGCTTTTCTTGTTTCATCAAAGAGAAATTTTGAAATTATCTGCAAACAATAAGTCTTGCATATTATTTACCGTTGATCATGACTACCAAAAGACTTCGATGCATTCACTTTGTTATGGGAATCTAATCAGTTTTCTTTGAAAGTTACTTTATATCTAAAATTATCTTATTTTTTTATGGGTATCTGGGAAATTTAGGAGTTGAGGCAGATCATTCCCCAATCGTTTGGAGCAATTACGTTAAGTATTTTGCAAATAGAATAAGAGTGATCTGGGTTATTTTTATAATAATTATTTTTTATTGTTGTTGATCCTAATATTTCAAGGACAGCCCGGTAAAAATATGGGGGTTTTAAAATATCCATGATTTGTAAAACCATCCTTGGCCAAAATAAATTTGTAATGCTAAAAAAACCTCAATGGGCTTTTCATTATATTGTTTCGGAATTTTCTTAATTTTCCGATACTATTACAAACTACACATACCTCGTGTTGCTTTCTGCTATCTGGTTAGCCACTAAGAACAAATTCTCACATGTTATCCACAATATCAGTGCATAATGTTCCACTCTTAACTTCAGTGCGAAGCCAGTATTTTCACTAAGGGGATTCAAAATATAAAGAATTAAACATACGAAGAAGCCATGGGGATTCAACATCTACTACAAAATATCCAGTGAAATCCCACAAGTGGGGTGTGGGGAGGGTGGAGTGTACGCAGACCTTACCCCTACCTTGGGAGGTCGATGTTGTTTCCTATAGACCCTCGGTGATTCAATATCTACTATGTAATTTAATGAAAAGGGGGTTCAGATGAAACCCCCTGCGCCCCCTAGCTTCGGTCACACTTAATGTAGTAGCCATAAGTATACTCATGGGAATTTCTCACAGTATTGGTGCATAAAGTTCCATGATTAATGTAGTAGCCATATATATACTCAGGGCACATTTCCAGAGAAGTAAATTAGCTTGGTCAAATGCATAGTGTGATTATGATCCATTTACTAATCAAGAAATATAACATGATTGAGCAACAACAAAACCACTCCACCATCAGAAAGTTAAGAATTAAGCAGACACCAAACAAAAGAGAGAAAAGAATCAAAATGCATACCTTGTAGGCCTGCATTGAAAGAGAAGAAAGCAGAATTAATGAGAGGCCCATAAGCAAACTGTCCTATCAACAATTTCTTCAAGGTAGAAACTACATCTCTCTTTGGAAATACCCTCCCCATAAAGTTAAACCACACATGTTGTGCGGACAGTCCCTAAGATGATCAATCCAAATCCAGCCATTCGCAGAGTCCTTATTATATATAGAGAATCCGAAGGCTCCATTGTAATCACCTGACCAATACAAACCCCATCATTATACCATAAGAAAAAAAAGATTCAATCTTTCCTCAAATTGTCAAATATTTGACCTAATCAGAGCAGTAAAATAAAAAATAACAACTACACTATGCCACAATTTTGAACTAGTGTGGATTGGGTAAAAGACGGATGCAGTGTAGTATCACAACGTTAACTGATCCCAGTATTTTTCACATTGAGCATCTATCTTGCTAGACTCTTCAAAAATGCCCTTGGTGCGATCCTCCAAAAGAAGTGCATTTTAGGAGGATACGATACAGGTACGGCAACATTTTTAGAGAGTCCGAGTAGTATAGTTCAGCATAGATATATAGGTGGAAAATATTAAATTTTAAACAAATAAAAAGCTCTAAACCCATAATTGCAAAAATGCAAAGATTTTAGTGGTGAGAACATAAATATCGAACCCATCAAATTTAAATGCTGGATATATCTCTGATTGGATACATGAATCATCTAGTCGGCTATATCAAATTCCCCTCTATTTGGACTTGTTTCATGTTGAGCTAAAATAACCCGAAGATACAGTTAATTCCCCTATATTAACATGATGTGATATTATCCATATTTTCAGACAAGCCCCCACAATCTTTCCAAAATGGCCTCACAGCATTAACATTATCCAAACTATTAACGTGTATATAAAATCTCAATTCAATCCCACCACCATAATTAGAATATATCTCATATATTTTGTATATAGAATTATGGTAAGTAGATGATTCATTATTTGACTAGGATTCTACATTGTACACTATATATATATTTGTATTAATGAGAAAGTCTCCCCAAGGGAATTGATACAATCTCATATGGTATCAGAGCTAAAATGGCTAATTGCAAAATCATGTCCACCCCGGTGCCTCCGCTCATGAGTTATGGACACGTTTGGAAGAAATTTTTCAAGACAACAAGCACACTCGCACAATGTATTTGGAAGAACAATTCAACAACACTTGTCTTGAAATTTTTTCGAACATGTCTGAATATTGCAAATAGTTGAAACTGGTCGCAGACCAATCATCCAACGTTGGAACGCCCGTCTCTGAAACAAAGATGATCTTCCAGTTGGTTGCAGGCCTCCCGAAGGGTGAATATGACACCCTCGCCACTATGATACAACATGCCGATCCCTTACCCAATTTTAACAAAGCTTGTTCGCAACTTTTGTTGGAAGAAACCCGGCGTGCAAGCAAGATGAGCACACCCAAAAAGCACTTGCAGTTGAAACGCCTGTTCAAAATAACATCTCCGCCACCCAACCACCTCCACCGGAAAATACTCAAACCCGCAACAACCGCGGCGGAAGAGGTGGCAGGGGCCGCGGCGGAAAAGGAAGGGGAAAGGCCACCACGGGCAGGCTCAACAATTCCAGCAACAGATGGGCCAGCCCTCCAACATTCCCGATTGGCAAGGCCCAGCTGGTACATTTCAGCATGCAACCGGGCTCCTACCTGCCCATCGCTGCTGTTTCGGCCCGGTCCTACTACCCTCAACGGGGGTGCGGGCCCCGCTTCGGTTACCGATCAGCCCATCAGCAGCAACCACATTCCCACATCATGCAGTCCTCCTATCCGCAGCAGTCAAATGTCATGGCCCCCACAGATTTGGGCCAAGCTTTCAACAGTCTAAACCTACAGCAACCCGATGAAAATTGGTACATGGATTCGGGAGCCGCTTCTCATCTCACCCGGTCCGCAGGTAATCTCTCTCAACTTTTTCGTTTAAAGTCTCCTCAATTTATTACAGTTGGCAATGGTCACCGCATTCCAATTCAGGGCCAAGGTAACACCCACACCAAGCGACCCCACACACCTTTCTCCATGAACAATGTCCTATATGCCCCAAATATCATCAAAAACTTAATCTCCATTCGCAAGTTTACTCGTCATAATTCTGTGTCTGTTGATTTTGACCCATTTGGTTTTACTGTAAAGGATCTGCGTACGGGGATACCTCTTACGAGATTCAATAGCATATATGATCTATATCCATTTACACCATTCTCCGTTGTCAGTTCCAGCCGTCACACATCTTTTATTGCTCTCTCTCCGTTAACCTGACACAATAGGCTTGGACATCCGGGGGCACCTGTTTTTCATTTTCTTCGAAGTAATAATTTTATCAGTTGTAACGGAAAACTTGCTCCACATTGTGCTTCTTGTCAATTAGGCAAACACATTCGTCTTCCGTTTAATTCATCTACTAGTGTTACGCTTGCCCCTTTTGATATTATTCATGCTGATTTGTGGACATCTCTCATCCCTAGTTCGTTGGGTTATAAATACTATCTGGTCTTGTTAGATGATTATTCTCACAACATCTGGATTTATCCACTCAAATTCAAATTAGAAGTCTTTGCCAAATTTCTTAAATTTTGCAAATTTATCAAAACACAATTTGAAAGACCCATAAAATCTTTTCAATGTGATAACGGACGTGAATTCAATAATTCTACGTTTCACAAATTCTGCAAAAATAATGGCATAATTTTCTGTTTTTCGTGTCCTCGCACCTCTCCTCAAAATGGTAAAGAAGAACATATTATTCGCACCATAAATAACATGGTTAGAACTTTCCTCTTTCATGGCTCGTTAGCTTCTTCCTTTTGGGTATATGTAGTCAAAATGGTGGAATACGTCCTTAATATTCTACCCACTAGCACACTCCATAATATGACCCCCACCGAAATCATATACCGGCGGATCCCCTCCTACGATCACCTCCAGATATTCAGTTGTCTGTACTATCCTAATTTGTCCTCTACCGCCCTACATAAATTAGCACCCTGAACCACTCCATGTATCTTCTTAGGCTTTCCGCCTAACCATAGGGGCTATTTATGTTATGACTTGTCCACCCGTCAACTTCACATCTCTCGTCACGTCACCTTCGACAAGACGACATTTCCGTTTTCGCACATTCAAAAATTTCGACAAATGGACTACAATTTTCTTGATGAAACTGACCCCTCTCACGTCATTATTCGTGAACTGTGTCAGCCCACCACCGTCAACCAAGGTCCGCCACCTACTGCCACCTCCCCTGACCCCACTAGGGTCTCCTTGTCTCCCGTCACCTCACCATCGTCACCAGTCCCTTCTCCGGTCACTATTCCCGTGTCTGTGTCGCCACTGTCGTTCCAACACCCACCACCTATCCGAAGCCCACCCAACACCGCAATCGCTGCCTCACCAAACCAGCTTACCAGCAACCCACCACCACCGACACCATACCCCACCTCATCGATATCCCCAACCCTACAACTACCCAGATCGACGACCACCCACAACAATCCCCCTATCACCAACTCCACCCCCAACATACCAATTTCACACCCTGTTCCTGACGGAAACCCTAATCCAGATGAAAACACTGTTCGGGACGGAAACCCTATCCCTTGCCAAATTACCGACACCAATAGTCCCCTAAACCAGCCAATAACATCCCACCGTATGGAAACCCATGCTCAACACGGGATTTTCAAACCCAAAGTCCATTTTAACCTATCCACATAAACCATATCTCCAATTCCTAAAAATCCCAAATTAGCCAAACAGGACCCAAATTGGAATGTAGCCATGCGTGAGGAATTCAATGCTTTAACGAAACAACGCACTTGGGATTTGGTTCTTCGACCGGAAGGGGTGAATGTGATTCGATGCATGTGGCTCTTTCGTCACAAATTCAGGGATAGTGGTGAGTTAGAAAGTTACAAGGCAAGACTAGTATTGTGGTGAGACATTTAGTCCGGTCGTTAAACCGGCTACTATCCGCACAGTTCTGAGCATTGCTATGGGTAAGTGTTGGCCAATTCACCAACTTGATGTGAAGAATGCATTTCTTCATGGAGATCTGAAAGAAACTGTCTATATGCATCAGCAACCTGGCTTTGTCCATCCAACAACCCCACATTATGTATGTCGTCTCCGTAAGTCACTTTATGGTCTGAAACAGGCTCCACGTGCATGGTATAATCGATTTGCTTAGTATATTATGTAGCTTGGGTTCGTATGTAGCAAGAGTGATACTTCTCTATTTATTTTTCATCGTGGTAGTAGCACTGCATATTTATTGTTATATGTGGATGACATTGTGCTCACTGCCTCTGATGTGTTGAAGAATGAGATTATTACACTGTTGAAATCCGAATTTGCCATGACTGACTTGGGAAAGTTGAGCTATTTTTTGGGTATAACAGTGACTCGGTCTGCGAATACTATGTTTTTATGTCGGCGTAAGTATGAAGAGGAAATAGTGTACAGGGCTAAAATGGCTAATTGCAAAATCATGTCCACCCCGGTTGACTCCAAATCAAAGCTTAGTGTTATTGATAGTGATCCAGTATTTGATCCCACCTTTTACAGAAGCCTGGCAGGTGCACTACAATATCTTACATTCACCAGACCTGACATTGCGTATGTTGTTCAGCAGGTATGTTTATTTATGCATGCCCCCAGGGAGCCTCATTACACTGTCCTTAAACGCATCATTCGATATGTTATGGGCACCCTTGATTATGGATTACATTTATACCCCTTCGCATCGATCAGATTATTAGCCTACACGGATACTATTGGGCAGGCTGTCCGGAGTCCGGACACACGACGCTCCACCTCAGGCTACTGCGTGTTTTGGGGGGATAATCTCATTTCATGGTCTGCCAAGAGGTAAGCCACATTGTCCCGTTCAAGTGCAGAAGCAGAGTATAGAGGAGTTGCAAATGTTGTTGGTGAGATCTGTTGGCTCCGAAACCTTCTTTTGGAGCTTCATTGTCCCTTGCGTAAGGCGTCTGTTGTATATTGTGATAACATATCCGCTATTTATTTATCTCATAATCCGGTTCAACATCAGTGGATCAAGCATATTGAGATAGATATACCCTTTGTTCGTGAGAATGTTGCTCTCGGTCATGTTAAAGTGTTACATGTGCCTACCTTATATCAATATGCGGATATCTTCACGAAGGGCCTTCCTCGACAGCTGTTCCTCGACTTCAGATCCAGTCTCAGCGTCCGGCCTCCTCCCGCTTCGATTGAGGGGGTGTATTAACGTGTATATAAAATCTCAATTCAATCCCACCACCATAATTAGAATATATCTCATATATTTTATATAGAGAATTATGGTAAGTAGAGGATTCATTATTTGATTAAGATTCTACATTGTACACTATATATATATATATTTATATTAATGAGAAAACCTCCCCAAGGGAATTGATACAATCTCACACAAAACCTTATAAGCTGGGCAGAGCTACTGGGGCAGAACCAGTATTTATATTTAAAAACTCACCTAATATGTATAAACAATTTATCAAGAACGGGTGTTTTCAAGAATCCAAAACTCATAAATTCAAAATTCCTTATCTTGAATCCAAAGCTCCGCCTCTGCTTATAAGTAGCTTCCTTATCTTTTCTACTATCATGTAAGACTTTGTTCGCACACATCCAATAATTCCAACATGGAGCACTAAAATCACATCAGGAAAAACGAGAATACCTGAGAAGTAACATCAGCAGCAGCATATATAATAGCAGAAGAAATAGATTTTGTGATGATTGGACGATACTCTAGAGCTCCCAAATACCACGCCAAGAACCCCATTTGGGTTTTTGCACATGCAGAAGATGAAGATGAAGATGGGGACAATTTGCGAAGAAAAAATTGAAACGAAAGAAAATGGGTTTTAGGGACTTTAGTTGCTGCAGAGTAAGCTCTGCATTCTTGATACTGCCAAACAAATTGAGACTCAGAAATTGAATTATTAGAGATTAAACGACGCTGTGAGTGTTGAATTATGCTACGTTTTGCTAATTTGGCTATAAGATCGATGCCCATTTTTTCTTGATTCGGAAAGTTTATGTTTCTGCTTTTCTTTTCCTAGTCTTATGGAAAACGTTTGTGAACTTTTGGGGAACCAAAAATGGCGGGGATTTAAAGATGCTGGAAAAAGGGAGATATCGGTCTTGGACATGTTCAAAATAATTCCTCAAGTGTGCATTGAAAATCTTTGTCCTTAAATTTGTTAAAAGTTAATATTCCGAGTCTCCGTCAAATATTTAAGAATTTATGCTTATTAAAATTTTGAAGCAGTAAAAAAAAAATCCATAAACAACAATATATTCTCATCAAATCCTAAAATATACAGTGCAACATAAAAGTAAAATGCACTTGACACAAAAAAGATAGATAGAAAAAATAGAAATTACATCTTAGAAAGCTACATTTAAAAGTAAATAAAAAATAGCAAAAATTACAAAAATTATACCTTTAAATGTGATTTCCCCCTAATCTCTTTTTTTTATCAAATCTAACAGATAGGGTTCGATAAATATTTGATGGAAACTAAAAAGTGTTAATTTGGCAAACTTAATGGACCATAACTGTTCACTGCATACTTAAGGTATTATATTGAACATGTCCTCGAACATAAGGGACCCTTTTTTTCATTTTCTCTTACGTTTGACCCCAAAAGATTGGATTAATTACATATTGGTCCACTTTTTTAAGTTGACTTTTTCTTTTTCATTTGCTCAATCTCGTGTTTGGTTTTCAATGATATCACAAAGATCTTTAACTGATTATAGGAGTAATATTGAAAGGGAACATGCTTTGGCACTCACATACTGGTTATTTACCAGCCATTTTTGGCTACCATCTAGCTATATTTTATCCTGGTTTCTTCCACGTCAGATGAAACGTATTATTGGGTGTTTGGAATAAGAATTGTAAAATTCGAAAAAAATATATTTATTTTTAAGTTGAAAATAGTATTTAGAAATTGATGTTATGTTTGGATATAAATACAAATTGGAGTTGTTTTTAAATTTTTGTGATTGATTTGGAGTGAATTGTGAAAACAACTTTTTGAAATTTTCCAATTTCAGAAAAAAACTTCAAGTTGAATTTTGAAAAATCGTAACAATTTTATGTCCAAACAATTTTTTGAAATGAAGTTATGAAAAAAAGTGAAAACTATTCATGACCAAACGGACACTTAATTGCCCCACATTCCAGGTTCATATGTGAATTCCTAGGGAAGTGACATATAATTCTATACCAAATTTAAGGACATGTCGAGTGTCGAAATTCTAGGGTTTGGTACCTTTTAATTAGCTCATGAGACAAGAGAGCAAAATTAGCATATTTCACAAATGCTCAAATAATTATATATATTTATATCAAAATCATATAATTTTATTTTGTTACATAAAAGTCATAACACTATCAACATGTAATCAAATGGTGATAATAGCCAAAAACATAAAAAAAAAATGACGGACTTAAAACTATGGTTTCAAGTTGTGAAGATGTGTTTTTCTTTTTACTTGCAAGATTTACTAGGTAAGAGCAAATAGCCACGGAGTCTTTCAATGTTGTCATAGAATATGTGAAGAGTTAGCCTTATTTAGATTGGCTTCAGACATGGCATTCGTTGAACTATCTAAATGTTCAATAGATGACTACTACACGACAAATTAAAATGTTGGTGTTCAAGAACTATCAACGAACGGAAGGATTTTTTTGCTAGAGTTCGAACGATTTTGGATTTATTTTTCTGGAATTTGAACTGATTTGAATTTCTCCTAAAATCTGAAAAGAAAAAAAAATGATCACCATCACTTTTTAAAGTTACTAGTTTTTCTGTACATGTGTTGCACGTCATGTTGTATATAATTTTTAAAATATTATTAAAATTTAATTTTGAATAAATAATTATACTTGAAAGATAAAGTATATTTTTTATGAATTATCGTATCGTGACTTGTTTGTCGAAATCAAGACGATTGAATGTGATTAAGAATATAATAATGAAAAATCGAAGTTTAGTTAGATAGATGTGATTTTTCACTTATTTTAATTTTATGAAGTATAAACTACAAACATATATATTAGAGTTTGAATTCTTGTAGCGAGATTTGTAGTCTTTGATATCCATGAGTTCTTTCTTTCTTTTTGAGAATACCTATTTATAGTTATAGTATGTAAGGAGTAAAGTAATTTTGCGTAGATAACTCTTTCGATTTATTTGGTTGGTCCATTCGAATTATCAACTAATACATCATCCGATAATAAACTCTAATATGATTGGCTAGAGCTGTCTGTGCACTTGACATGATGGCTATTAGATTGATTTGATATGAGATATTTCTTCTCGTGACATGACTTCATTAGCTTAGAAATCAGTTCATTTCTTTGATTTAGCATGTCACATCATTTCAGATTTGGTATGAATTTGGCCTTTAATATGAGCTAATAGTAGGGCTGGCCAGTGGGCCGGGACAGCCCGACCCCGACCCGAGCCCGTCCCGAGCCCGCCCCGGTCCCGCCCCGACCCCGCCAAAAAAAAAAAAAAAAAAAAAAAAATTACGGGGCGGGACTCGAACTCGGGACGGGACGATGTCTCGTCCCGCGAGACCCGAGCCCGCCCTGAGCCCGCGAGACCCGAGCCCGCCCCGAGCCCGCCCCGACCCCGACCCCGACCCCGCCTCGCCCTTTGCAAAAATGGCCGTTGCACCAACGGCCATTTTAGATTATGGCCGTTGGCAACGGCCATTTTAGCCCCCCCCCCCCCCCCCCCAACCCCCTACCCCTTAATATTTATTTTTAACCCATAAGTTATTATATTTACACTTTAACCCAATTTTTCAACTATAAATAACTCATTTTCTCTTCATCTTTCTCACAAATCTTCCTACAATCTCTCTAATTTCTCAATATATCTCTCTACAATTCTACATTGTTTGCTAAATATTCAATTTTATTTATTCATTTGGGAATTGGTAGTGAAGTTGGCAACTAGCTTGAGGATCTTCCATCGAGCAAAGTTTCAATTTTCAACCTCTCGATTACACGTCGGCGTTTGGTACATTCGTTCCTTCATTAAATTATTATTGTCTGTTTATTTAGTTTAGATCACTTAATTTTATTGTCTTTAATTATTTATTTATTATCATAATTAAAATGGAAGGATTAAAAGGTATGTTTAAGGGTAAGGGTAAGGGTGCTTCTTCTAGTAGGGGCAACCAGGGCAAGGGTACTTCTTCTAGTCATCTTATTCCTACACATGATGATTTTGTTGATACTCAACATTTTCCTACAAAACCATTAGATTTAGACCAAGAGCTATTTTCTGGAACTCAAGAAGACTTTAATTTAGACGATGATCTAGATGATATACCCACTAATGTTGATGACAACACACCCACTAGTGCACCTTCAACTGAAATACCTCATATTCCCCCTAGTATGAGACGAGGTCCAGCAAAACGACCATTAAAATCAGATGCATGGACATTTTTTGATAGGGACGTAGAGAATCAAGTAGCCATATGTAAAATTTGTAAAAATGTTTTAAAATTTAAAAGCTGGAAAAGGTCACGGTGGGACGGGGGTTTAATTAGACACGTAGTAAGTGCTCATCCAGCTAGGTATGCCCAATACCGGGCTTCAAAACCGGGTGCGCAAACGCCGCTCCATCGGGACAAGGTTCACATACCGATATCGTCCGGGACCAAGTACAGGGTCAAATTAACCATATGACGGGGGGAATTGTAGGCTCTAAATACAATAAACATAGAGATAGGGAAGCAATATCAAAATTAGTTCTTGTGGAGGGTTTGCCTTTTTCATTTCCTTCATCTCCCGGTTTTATTCATTACATTAGAGATATATATAATCCCGCTTTTAACGGTTTTCCTAGATCAACTGTTAAGAGAGATGTATTTAAATTCGCGCATGAATATCAACAATATTTACGTTTTTCATTATATCATTTTAATGGCAAAGTATCCATCACGTACGATATAGGTCGTAGTACTAACGGCCATGATTATTTAACCGTAACTTGTCATTGGATAGATTATAAATGGTCTATGCAAAAACGTATTTTAGCGTATAGATATATAGATGATAGGCACACTTTGGTACTTTTATTGCGAGAAAATATTTATCAAGTGTGCGATTATTACGGAATTACCGATAAAATTATGACTATTACATTAGATAACGCTTCTAGTAACAATTACGCCATTACAATTTTAAAAAATAGTTTAACTCCGTCTTTTCCGGACCATTTTCATATAAAATGCGCGTGCCATATATATAACTTAATTGTAAAGGATGGTCTATCACTTTTTGAAGACATTCTTAGTAAAATACAATTTGCTATAAACTTTATTTTTAAAAGTAATAAAGTACAACGTAGAAAAGAATATAAAAAAATTTGTCATGATTGCCAACTACCTTTTAGAAAAATTCCACAAGAAGTATCCACTAGGTGAAATTCTTTATACGAGCAACTACTTGTTGCTTATGACTATAAATTACCTATAACTTTATTTTTTAACTCTCATAATAAAAAGCCAGCTGATATGATTTTAGATAGTGATTGGGAAAAAATTTCCGAACTTATTGTATTTTTAGAGAAATTTTTTCAAGCAACAAAAGATTTTTCCGGTATATATTCTCCTACTATTTCAACTATGTTATTTTATATAACTCTAATATTTTTATTACTTAGTGAATATATGGAAAAACCAGCTTATAAGGCAGCTATTAAAAAAATGTTTCTCAAAATAAAAAAATATTTTATTCCTATTCCCTCTATTTATATTATTGGTTTCAGTATTAAATCCTACTATTAAAATAGACGGTACAAAATCACTAATTGAAACTATTTACGATTGTATAGAAGTACTACCACCTCCAAGTCCCAAAAATCTAAATCACCCACCACCTATTGAACAAACTAAAGAAGAAGTATTGTCTAGCGTAGAACACCAATGCAAAAATATATATAGATTTTATCAACAAGAAAATGCTAGTAACTTACCGGCTTCCATACCATCTTCTTCATCTTCAACACAACCTCACAAAAGACATCTTGTTTCTACGGCTAGTATTGAAAGCCTCGAAATAGAATGTGCGGCCGTACCTCTACTACTAACCAAATTAGCGAGTTGGATATTTTTGTTTTGCGGGGTTCGTACCGTATCAAGAAGTTATCAATGAAGATGGACATGAAGACTTGTGAAATACTTGGAGGGGGAATGAGAAGACCTTTCCGACACTTTCAATGATGGCTCGAGATGTTTTGAACATTCAAGCGTCGTCAAGCGCGTACGAAAGCGCTTTTTCTGCGTGCAGATATCAAATAGGAGACCACGAGACACTCATTAGCCGGAGACGGCTTGGAAATTGCGGTATTATTCGAGAGATTGGATACGAGCGGAGCGGAGAAGGTGCGGTCAACCGGAGATCAACGAAGAAGATGATGAAAACTACAACGAAATCTTAACCGAAGGTAGTGGAAGCGACGTGGATCAATTTGACCAACAAATACCAATTCCAACCGAAGAACCACATGAAATCATCAAGCAATTAGAACGGTTTTTTTGAGAATGTAATTTTTTTAATTGTAATTTTATTATGTAATTTGTAACTTTTGGACAACACCACAAAGTTGCAATTTAGATTTTAGACAATTGTATTTGTATTACAAAAAAATCATATGTCTATTAAATAATATAAGAGGTACAAAAACAGCCTTGGGATGTTTTTATTACACTATCTTGTTTTGTTTATTGAGTTTTTTTTATACATATGTTATTTAAAAATAAAAAAAATAAAAAAACCGCCATATCCCGACCCGAGCCCGCCCCGACCCGAGCCCGACGGGATCGGGATCGGGACGGGACTTGCTCCAGTCCCGCCAGACCCGACCTCGCCGAGCCGCCGGACCCGGCCCGCCCCCTTCTCCCGTCCCGCCCCGACCCCGACACCGCCGGACCCGGCCCGCCGGACCCGACCCCGCCCCTTCTCCCGTCCCGCCCCGACCCCGACACCGCCAGACCCGGCCCGCCAGACCCGAGCCCGGCCCACTGGCCAGCCCTAGCTAATAGTCATCTGGACTTTGGGCTAGCAAAATGAGCTCCTCTTTTGGAGCTTAACTAAATGGACTAACACAAATGGAGCTAGACTTTAATTGAAATCATGTTGGATTAAATAATTAATTATCATTTGGGCTTGATATTTCTTGACTTTAAAAAATTATTCAAATTTAATATTAATTTTAATCCAAAAATTTATATTTCAATAATATGATAACAAAAGCTACTAACAACAACAATAATAAGTAATAAATTGTTCATAATGGCCTAAGGGTCGTTTGGTTGGTGGGACAAGAAATAATAATTTCAAGCTAAAATGCGAAATTATTTTATTTTGTATCTGATTATGTGTATTAATTAGCCTTGGAATCTACTTTATACTAAAATAATGGGATTAACTATCCCATATATCTAAAGTTCAAGGTGACATATATGACACTTATTGCAATAGTAATAAGTATATCTTCTCTTCTTTCTTTTATTTTTATCAATTAGCTACAATTATGTATGTGTTCTCGCCCCGAATTCTATTCTCTGCCATTTTATCGGCTGACGAAATCTGAAGACAAATTGATTCCTTAACTTAAGCGATTTGGGCTGAAAACGGAACTCTAATTTCCAGCAATGAGTTCCCCAACTACTCCAGAAAGAGTTTCTAACGGTGTTATGAGTAAACTAAGAGGTAAAAAATATGAATGCAGCTGAGTACAGTAAAATTAAGGATAAAAATGAAGTAAAAAGATAAAGATAGATAAAAATTGAGTTGTTTGATTGATTGGGTGTGTTTCTATATACAAAAAATGATCATATTTATAGTACAACAAAAAGGGGGAAAATTGTACAATGTGCCCGCCCCCCTATGTCAATCATCAAGTAACCCACTAAGTTCAATGGCCAACTATGGGGG
Organism: Anisodus tanguticus; assembly: GCA_034509755.1. Taxonomy (NCBI): domain Eukaryota; kingdom Viridiplantae; phylum Streptophyta; class Magnoliopsida; order Solanales; family Solanaceae; genus Anisodus; species Anisodus tanguticus. The sequence continues at coordinate 6,384,225 of CM067553.1, read as the reverse complement.
AGGTGGTGCCGATTTTCTCGCCCTCTACTCCTCTTGCTCGGATAATGACCCTTTATTTTAGTTGTTGTTGGTCGTTATCGCTTTTAGGGGTCCGGAAACCCTTTTGACTTGGTCGTTGAGGCGTCTGCATCTGAGTGGGTCCCAGTCGTACCTCTAACTAACAATTCGGCTAAGATACCTTAGTAGCCGATGAAGTTCTTGAAGTCGAGGGCTAGGAGTAAATTCGATTCTGGAGCAGTTCGGCTGTCACTGAATTCGGCAAAACACTTAAAATTATTTTTGAGTGTTAACAATTTCCCCTACATTAACTCGAGTGTGACTGTTCAGTTGATGTATCCGAAAGTAGCCGTCGTTTCAGCCTGACAGCCGCGTATGTCACTTCAATCGTCTTGTATCCAGCGCATCCAATGATGATTACTTCTTGAAACGTGTTTTCCCTTTAACCGAGGCGTCTCCATTACCATTAATTGGTCTGATGTTTTTCGGCCGTGCTTTTAAAAATAATAAATTAATCTCAGTCGCGTCTCTGAAGGTTATTTAAAGAAAGGTATCCCCTCATAGGCTTCTTACCTGACCTTTGGCCCTTTTCATAGTCGGAAACCATGGCTCTATCTTTTTTATCTCGAAGATCAGGAAAAATTATTCTAGCCGATAGTGACCTGACCCCTATCTTGGCCTTCGTTGATGAACAACTGGTTCTGACTCCGTAAGGTGGACCGGAACAAGGTGATTCTCTCTTGTTTCAGTACCTCAGCCGATAAACTATGATTTTCTTTCTACTTGTGACTGGTTCATCGGCGGCCGTTGTTCGGCTAACCTTCATACTTGGCCGACTAAGATCGCTCATTATTCAGGTTGGTTGGACCGAGTGAAGTTGGTTACAAAAGCCGAATGGAAGCGCATGGGTCCTTTTGATGCCGCCGCACTGTCGGAATTCAATTTCCGCTATAACGATAGGCTTGGGTATGTGCGGCGCCTCTGTTTTTGTGCTTGGTTTACTTAGATGTGGGAATCCATATCCCATCCTTTAACTTCAACATTGCTCTCAGCATCTTTGAGCAAATTTAGAATAAATCCCGCAGATTTGATGGACCATTATCTTTGACCACTTGGTATGGCGTTTCTTCGCTTGAGCAGTGCGACCAACCTTTCGACACAGACGTGTGAAAGAAATAACTTTCTCTATATTTTGTGACCGAGCAGCTGGTATGTGGCTGTCATTTAGCCATACATCTCCCGTCGGAGGGAATTAGCTAATTTTATACAACCAGGTAGCCAGTCTGTGGCTATCGTTTATTCATGCATGCCCAAATCGAAGGATAGTATTTTTTTAGATACTTGTCGTTTACATTCATGTCCATTTCTTCGTCATGCATGTTTATTAGTCTATATGCGTTGCCGTCGATCCGTTGGCTTACTATGAAAGGTCCTTCCCAGTTTGGTGACCATTTGCCGAATTTACGATCTTTCATCCTAATCGGCAAAACGGTTTTCCAAACTAAGTCTCTCTCGGCAAACCTCTTAGGCTTAACATGTTTGTTGTATGCTTTAGCCATTTTACGTTTATCGGATTCGATTTTATCTAGGGCCATCATTCGATCTTCATCTAGCTGGTCTAACTCCATTAGCATGGCCTGTTGATACTCCTCTAAACTTAGAGAGTTCTGTTTGGCCACCCATAAGGATTTGACATTAATTTACAATGGCAACACTGCATCTTGGCCATAGGTTAGCCGATAAGGTATCGTCCCGGTAGCTGTAGATTTAGAATTCCTGATCGCCCAAACAACTTCATCCAGAGTGAGATGCCACATTCCTGGTTTATCCTCCACGTTCTTACTAATTATGTCCACAATAAGTTTGTTGGTTGTCTCGGCTTGCCCATTCGCCTGTGCGTAATAAGGCGAGAATGTGATCATTTTTATCCCAAATTTCTCAGCAAAGGCTGTCACTTTAGAACCAGTGAACACCGTCCCTTGATCTGTTGTAATTGTCTCAGGGATACCATAGCTATATATGATCTGGTGTTGGATAAACTAAATGACATCTGTCTGATGAACCCTTTTCATCGGTTGTGCCTCCACCCATTTAGTGAAGTAATCAGTAGCCATGATAATGAAATTATAGCCATTGACCGATTATTAGTGAATCTTGCCGATGAGGTCTATAGCCCAACCTCTGAAAGGCCAGGGTTTCATGATCGAGTGTAGTAACTCGGCTGGTACCCGTTGGATTGGTTCATGTCTCTGACACTCTTCACAACCTATTGCATATTGAAAACAATCGATCGTGATAGTAGGCCAATAATAGTCATGGCGATAAATCAACCACTTCATTATTGGCCCGGCTCGGTACGATTCATAGATTCCTTCATGAACCTCCCCCATGACTCTTAAGGCCTATGCCTTATCAATGCACTTGAGTAGCATTTCATTTATGCTCCTTTTGTAAAGATCATTATCAATAAGCACATACTTCAAGGCTCTTCTCTTAACCTTAAGGTCTTTGCACGTGGATGGATCTTTTAAGCAGTCGATTAACACCTGCTTCAACGAGTCGATCTGGTCTATGGCTAACACTTCGGCTAGTAGTTCGTCATACTCTAAAGTGAGTAGAGACTTTTTTAAAGCCAAAAGCTTCTTGCGCTATGTCGTTAGCCTCAACATTCATGCCTCTAGGAACATGACTTAATGTAGATGATGCGAACCTACTAAGTAACCTGCTAGCTGTTTCGTAACGAGCTAACAAATTTGAATTCTTGCAGTCATATTCCCCGGCCAGCTGCTTGATAACCAACTGAGAGTCTCCGCGAATCTTGATGTATTTTGCTTTCATAGAGACTATGAGATTGAGTCCTATGATGAGAGCATCATATTCGGCTTGGTTATTTGTCAAGTCAGAATCTAACTAATAAGAGAACCTTCATGTTTCATCTCTATGATCGGTTATCGTTATCCCGATTCCGACTCCTTTCTGGGTTCTTGACTCATCAAAAGTCAGCGTCCAAGGGACGACGTCCATACATGCGATAGAGGTCTGGGCGCATGGGTCCTCCACATCTACACAAGGGTGGTTGGCCAAGAAATAGGCTATCGCCTGGCCTTTGACGGCCCTGAGTGGCTTATACTCGAGAGAAAATGCAGTGAGCTTGATTGCCCACTTCATTAGTCGTCCTTGCAAAATAGGTATGTTTAATAAGTATCGGACGATGTCAATCTTGCACAAAATGTGAACCACATGTGGCATAAAATAATGTTCAAGTTTTGTACAAGCATAGAATAAGGACAAACAAAGCTTCTCTATAGGGGTATATCTAGTTTTAGCTTCATTTAGAATTCGGCTAAGGTAGTACACTGCCCTTTCGGTTCCATCATCGGCATCCTGTGATAACAGGCAGTTGATAGACAATTGTGCAGTCGAGATGTACAATTTCAGTGGCTTCCCTGACAAGGGAGGCACTAGCACAGGAGGCGTTGCAAAGGCCTTTTTAATCTGGTCGAATGCCTCTTGCAGTTCTGGGCCCCATACTAGCTCTTATGTCTCTTTAAGCTTAAGCAAAGGTGAGAACGCCTTTATTTTACCAGCTGAATTAGATATGAACCTCCTTAGGAAGTTGATCTTCCCTAACAAGCTTTGTAACTCTTTCTTTGTCCTGGGTGATGTCGACTCCATTACTGCCTGGGCTTTGTTATGATCTATCTCAATACCTTTCTTGTGTACCAAAAAACCCAAGAAGTTGCCAGCCGATACCCCGAACATGCACTTGGCTGGATTCAGTTTTAGATTATGAATCCTCATTCTTTTTAGTGCATGTTCCAGATCCGCTAAATGATCTTTGAAATCCTTAGACCTCACCACCACATCATCAATGTAGACCTCCACAGTCTTGTCGATCAAATCGTGAAAGATGGTGTTCATTGCTATCTGATAAGTGGCACCAGCGTTCTTCAGAACGAATGACATAACTATTCGCTCGTAAATGTCCAAGGCTCCTGGACATCTAAAAGCAGTTTTGTGAATATCCTCCTCGGCTACTGCTATCTGATTATAGCCGAAGTATCCATCCATGAATGTCAGCACGCCGTTAGTGGCCGCCGCATCGACTAGCATATCGGTTTTAGGCATGACATATTCATCTTTGGGAGTGGCTAGGTTTAGGTTCCTGTAATCAATACATACCCGAACCTTGTCGTTATTCTTTTTTACTAGCACGATGTTTGCCAACCATTTCACATACCTAGCCATTCTGATGAACCCGACCTTCAGCGTCGTTCAATCTCAGTTTTAATTTGAGGCATTAGCCGATAGTGATATCTACTGGGCGGTTGTTTGTGAGGTGCGAAACCCTCCTTAATTGGCAATCTGTGCTCTATCAAAGTACGCATCAGCCTAGTCATTTCATGACAATCATACGCAAAACAGTCATTATACTGCAGTAGAAGTGTCGTTATGCTTTGTTTATCTCCCTCTTTCAGCAAGCCACTAATGTGTGTTAGCCTATGGACTTCCTCAGTACCCAAGTTGATAGCTTCCAAGGGATCCTGAGACTCAAAACTAGGTATGGCCCTTTTTATGGGCGATTCAAGTTCCATCGGCAACTCGATGTCCTCGGCTGCCAGTGTTGGTTCTGTGTTGCAGTCCTCTATTTGCGATGCCTCGGCTATCCTTGCCTCCGAACTTAGGGCGGTAAGTCGATGCCACATGTCACGTATGAGTTGGGTTTCCTCAACCATTTAAATCCTCCAAGGTAAGCCGTGGTTCGGCTAATTGTTTTTTTAAACCCTCGTGAGGTAAGATTACAGGATTCCAAAGATCTTTCTTCATACTACTCCGTAACGGCTATAAGAGCCACATAGGGTGAATAGAGGACAACCTCTATGTTCTAAACGCCTTCCCAAAAGATGAGCTTTTGATGCATGGTAGAAGGAAGGCATCGGTTGTTGTGAATCTAGTCCTTGCCTAATAGAATGGTGTAGGACAATCTGCCATCTATTACAAAGAAGGCAGACCTGACCGTCTTAGGACCTACAATGATCTCTGCTACCAGAATCCCCAATGATTCAGATGCTTCTCTCGCATAAAGCTAGTCATTTTCATGTTAGTTGGGATACGATCCTCTTTTGTTTTGTTAATATCCTTCAAGGTAGGCAGCGGCATCACATTTAGCACAACCCCATTGTCGACAAATACCCGACTAATAAGTTTGCCATTAATGTAAGTATTGACGTAAAGGGGTTTGAGGTATTTAACCATATCTTATGTAGGTGCACCAAATACGGTGATTAAAGTGTCCCTATTCGGGGTATAGTCTATTGTTGTTCATTCTGTATCTTTCACGTAGACATCACCTTCTAGGCTATCCAGCGAGGAGCGACTGGCTCAGAATTCACATGGGATTAGGCTGACCATTTCAATGTCTGCCCACATTTCATCAACCAGGTCATGACTAAGTAAATCGAGGAGGGAGTCCCCTTCTTCATCCAATTCGGCTGACCATAAGCTCATATCTTCTATTTTCTGGAGATAAATGGGGATCGGCTGGGGATCCTCTAACTGAATCCTCTGCACGATATGTGGGATTGCCTCGGTTAGAGGTCCATCTGGGGCTACGTTCTCTTACCGGGGTTTTTCTATCACGTTGTCAGTAGGCTATTCATCTAGCTCTGGTTGACCCGACGTCTCTCCTTCAAGCGACATTGCCCCAGAAGCAAATGAGTTGAATGCCCGCTCGATAGCCTCGGCTACGGCAGACTCAGAAATCTCCTGATTTTCGACTGTCTTGGTGTTGGAAATTAGATGCAATGTCTGTTGCATCTTACGCAAGGCCTTGGCACGCTGCATCTTTCTTTTCTGAGTCCTGGATGCGACTCTCGGTGGTGCCTCTTTCTTTTCGGGAGCCTGATTGACAAACCATTTCCCATTTTCTGTGTTGGCGGCTGGTTTAATCATTCTTCAGGGTCTCGTCTGGTCCTCATTTCTCGTTGTTATATGTAAGGACGAAACACCCTCATTTACGTTAAACTCGACCACCATCTGTTTGGTTTTAGGGGGTGATTCTTCATCTATTCGAGACATGCTCGGCTGCCGGTTGGTTGGCATCCGTACTTGCCCCCCAAACCTATGCCCAACGCTGATAGGGACCCTTCTGAACCTCATGGTTTGTGCCTGAAGTTCTCGTTCAACGTCCCTCGAGTATTTAGGGCGGTCATGATATCTGCTCCTAGCTGGCTGCCTGTCATCGCGAATGTCATGTAGGTTGCCTAACCGGTTGAACACAGAGGTTCTTGTGGCTTTCTCTCATTTGGTAGGTTTTTTTGGGACCCATACCCTTTTCATCGGCTGACTCCCTTTGGTGTCACTTGACTCAGTGGGCTTAGTAAAAGATACCATAGATGTTGATACCGTGGGAAAAGAGGTCGGTATCAATGGACATTTCAGCCATACTCTTGTCGGCTAGCTTGAACCTCCCCTCTTTGATGTCCTTTTAGATCGCCTTTCTGAAGACCATACAATTAGAAGTAGAGTGATTGTATGAATTATGCCACTTGCAGTACTTCTTATCTACGAGTTCCTCGGTAAGTGGAATCCTATGACCATCAAGCAGCTAAATCTGCTTATCTTTGAGCAGATGATCAAAGATCTGATCTGCCTTCATGATATCAAACGAGTAACTGACCCTGTCATCGGATGAACTCGTCTCCTTTCCTTTTACGACTTTCAAGGCTGGGCAAGAATAAACCTTACCCCTAATAATCTCGACCACCATTGCATCTGCCATACAGTCGACTGACTCTGAGTCGGACTCATCCGCTTCAATGATGGTTACCAAGTGGGAGCCTCAATTTCGGCTGGCTCTTCTCCGCTCCTTCTCCTGGATGTACTGCTCTATTTGGCTAGCCTTTTCGGCTAACTGGCTCAGGTCAGAGCAGGATTGTCCCACCAACTTCTCTTGTAACTGAAAGTGCATATTGTTGATTATCATGTGGGCACACTCAGACTCGGGAAGTGTACGATGCATTTCCTAACCTTCTTTCTAAATCTCTCGATAAAATCATCAACCGATTCATCGACCTGTTGCTTTAGATTCGTTAGATCAGTCATAGTAACCTGAGGTTGGGTCCAATAGAACCTATTATGGAAGCAACCCTCCATGTCAGCCCAGCTCTATATAGAGGAGTACACTGCGAAGGTTGTTCCCGTTAGAGAGAGGGGGAAGAGCTGCAACTTATGATACTTATTCTGGCCAGCCTCGCCGCATTGGGCAGTAAATCTACCGATATACTCGATAATGGATTTGCCGTCGTCACCAGAGAAGATGGAATACTCTGGTGTTTTGAAGCTCCTCGGCAAAGGTGCTATCCGATCTGCCCAATCAGGGTAGGGTGTCTTATAAACAGGCATGTCCATAGGTTTCAGTTGGATGCCGAAATACCTCCGTATGGTATTAGCAATAATTTCTGGGGTTTTCAGTTGTGAAGTTCCGTACCGATTCTTGACTGGATTCGGCTGGTAGGCGTTCTGCACTGGCAGCCTCCATTCTGCACTTTATTGGACAGGGTTTTGAAGGTTGTAGGTGATCTGCTGGCCATTACCAATAGGTGGGGTAATTGCCCATTGCTTCTGTTGGGTATGGCCATCAAATCCTGCAACCTGAGCCCCTGGAATGGCTAACGGAGCCTGAGGATAAGGTGGAACTGTATTCCATGGCTGCTCTCTTCGGACGTCGATCATTCTTAGAAAATTTATGCTTCGTGGAAGGTATGGATTAGGTACTGACAATGACTGTTGGAATGGTATTCCACTGTAAACAATGTCACCAGATAGCCGAGCTAAGTCATCACCAGGGGCCATCGGCTGGCAAACATTGTTCGCCTGCATCGTAGGGCCGTTCGTAGAAACGTGCGGCAATCCAAAGTGTCCTGGAGCCTGAACTAGCCTCTGAGCCATGTTGATCTGCCCATACTGCAGACTCGCTTAGTCAAGTGGATGGGCTTGTGTTCCTAGGTGTGCTACCGGCTGCACCTGAGTAGGCACTAGCTGATGCACATGTGACTGAAGAACAACACCGGGAGTCACGATCTCATGCTGAACAACACCGCTCGTAAGAGGGATGGCAGAACTAGCCGAACATTCTCCTGGGTGCATTCGATTGGTTTCCATCTCCCTCGCTTGATGAACCTCATTATGTACCATCGGTTTCACAATGTCAGCCAACTATTTAGAAACTTGGTACATAATGTCATGGATGCCCAAGTTGATCTGTTGTCTAATAAAAGACGTGGTCATTATGGTTGGACCTTCAAATTGACTAGATTCTTCCACAGCTTGGGTCGATGGAGGAAGTGGAGGGGTATGAACCGATGTAGGCATACCCGAGGAGGATGCTGGTTCGTTGTTCCTTCTGGGATGATTTTGTTTAGGATGTGGATTGGACTCAGGGTTAATTTTCTTACCGGACCTTAGGCGCATACGCCAAGAATGATCCTGACCTGGAGAATCAAACTTCGCTATTAATTCACCTATGGTCCCACTGGGTGTGCCAAATTTGTTCTCGCTCCGAATTATGTTCTCTGCCGTTTTGACAAATTGATTCCTTAACTTAAGCGATTTTGGCTGAAAATGGAACTCTAATTTCCAGTAGTGGGTTCCCCAACTACTCCAGAAAGCGTTCCTAACGGTGTTATGAGTAAACTAAGAGGTAATAAACACGAATGCAGTTGAGTACATTAAAGTAAAGGATAAAAATGAAGTAAAAGGATAAAAATAGATAAAAGTTGAGTTGTTTGATTGATTGAATGTGTTTCTATATACAAAAAATGATCCTATTTGTAGTACAAAAAAAGAGAAAAAAATTGTACAACGTGCCCCCCCCCATGTCAGCCATCAAGTAACCCACTAAGTTCAATGGCCAACTATGGGGAGGTGGTGCCAATTTTCTCGCCCTCTACTCCTCTTGCTCGGATAATAACCCTTTATTTTAGCTGTTGTTGGTCGTTATCGCTTTTAGGGGTCCGAAAATCCTTTTGACTTGGTCGTTGAGGTGTCTGCATCTGAGTGGGTCCTAGTCGTACCTCTAACTAACAATTCAGCTAAGATACCTTAGTAGCCAATAAAGTTCTTGTAGTCGAGGGCTATGAGTAAATTCGGCTCTGGAGCAGTTCGGTTATCAGTGAATTCGGCAAAACACTTAAATTATTTTTTAGGGTTAACAATATGATCAGTATTATAAAAATTTAAAGATTCAAACTGAAATACAAGTATTCATGTGGGATTTGTTTCAATTGGTTAAGATTATGTATTAAGTGTCAAGACTCAAGACTCAATCGAGTCCCACTTATATTGTCTTAGAAAATGATTTTCCTTGTACCAACAAAATGTAAAATGAAGACAAATTTGCAACCCATTTTCTTTACACTTAAAATTCTTATACCATCTTCAATAATTTACTTTCCTCAAACTTTTCCAACATGTTTTAATAAAAAGCTTTTGACAGAATTACGTAAATCTCCTTCACCAAAATTCACTAACATAAATAAATTACACCTCCATTCAATTAACAAAAAAGAAAAAAAGAAAAAAGAAAAAGCCTAAAAAGGTAAGTAAAAACAAAACAAAACAAAATAAAATGAAAATAAAAAAAGAAAGAAACAAAGAAACCTTCGTCTATAAATAGTACTACTGATATACTGCAAGAATTGTTCCTCCCGTATCCGTTAGAAAATCCTTGCTTGATTCGAAACACAAATAAACGTCAATTTCCTCAGTATAATCAAACATATTTACTATTATTTCCACCTTATCTTTCAAATATTCATGAAAGCCTAGCATTACATCAATTAATTGAACGAATCAATTGTTGTAACATACAAATATACATTTTCGAATTTCTGCATCAATGGATCCTTCTATTATGAAGCTTCTCGAAGAAGACGAGGTACTCCTTTTTTTTCTTCTGTTTTCCCAAATTAGCCCTTTTTCCTCTTCCGCGTCATATATATATATATATATATGTGTGTGTGTGTGTGTGTGTGTGTGTGTTTGGGATGTAATGGTGGATTTTGATGTGATTAGGATGAAACAATGCATTCGGGGGCGGATGTGGAGGCATTTACTGCTGCCCTAAACAGGGATATTGGAGGAGATAATTCACAATCCCAGCCTTCGGATTCCGATAGCGGTAACATAATCCCTATTTAGTGCAATTAAATTTTGTCAATTTTTATGATGGATTTTACAATTTATGGCATATGCAGCTAATTCAATCAGGTTTATTGTTAACTCCGAAGATTAGGAAAATTCTGGCTACTCAGCTTATAGATGCCATTGGATGTATAGTTGTTTTTCAGTGAGTTTTTTTCTTCCTAAAGATTGTGATATATTGACATAACTAGCATGGCAAAATCAGCAGTGGGGACTGGGGAGACATATAGGGTGAGTAATTGCAAATGGAAGTTTGGAAGTACGCAAATTCCGATTTTTTTTCAACATTTTGGAGGGGAGCAGGTGTGGGTACTTTATGGCACTTCTGAAAGTTTTGTGGGGAAGAGAAGCTAAAAAGGGCAGCCCGGTGCACTAAGCTCCCGCTATGGTCGGGGTCCGGGGAAGGGCCGAACCACAAGAGTCTATTGTATGCAGTCTTACCCTGCATTTCTGTAAGAGGTTGTATCTGCGGCTTGAACCCATGACCACATGGCAGTAGCTTTACGTTACTCCAAGGCTCCCCTGAAGGGGAAGAGAAGCTAAAATATCTCAAAATTGTTGGATCTGCACGGGGTGGTATGGCACCACCAAAGATTCATACTTTGGAGTGATTAAATGATAAACCAAGTAATGATTAAGGATAACATAAAAACAGTGAAAACAAGTAAACCAGTTGTTCTGAATCCCTATTGCTAAGAAAGCCTTTGGATGAAGGTCCAAATATTAGATGTCAGCTATTTAAACCAATCACTCAAGGCTCATAGCAGATGATATATCATAAAGGGGTGGTTTATCACAAGTTTGGCTGGTGTTGCTGTAAACATAAGTTTCAAATTCTATCTTTAGGTGCGTAGCTGTGGGACAGAGATTGATCATGTGAGTTCTTGTGTTCAGAGCGACAAGATATAGCTTGTAAACAGCACAAGTACAAGTCTCTTTTTTCTATTTCACTTTAATTTTACTCTAATGTGGGTGATCCAAATTAATATATTGAAGTTGTAAGAGGGTGTGCACTAATAAGCAAGATCAATATTCATGCGGCATGTCAATTGACCCTGTCCCCGAAATAAAAAGGAAAAGATTGGTTGCCTTCTTTTGATATTGCAAATTTAGTATTAGTGATACTTCAAAAGAGTCTAATGTCTTGCAGCCTTGCTAGTAGTAAAAGGTATTCGTGGGCAGTAAACAATTCTTGGGAAGAGGTCTGCCAGTTACTCCAGTTGCTTACTTTTGGGTTATTGCTTTTTATGCATTTCAGTAAATTTCTTTTTTTTAAATGTTTTCTTTTCTTGAAGTAGGCTTATTCAATTCTGGGGAACTTGTTGATCTGAATTCTTCAAATAATTGGGTCCATGGTCATAATACATAGCTGTTGATGATGGTCTCTTATAACCATTCAAATAGACAGTATTTAATTGAAAAATATAAACTCATTATTGGTTCACAGTTAATGAGAAGAAAGTTTTCTATTTGAAAAAAGAGAAGAAAAGTTTAAAGAAAGGTCTCAAGGAGCAAGGGTCTGGTAAAAGGGCGAGAGACTTTTTGTAGTTTTATAGAAAAACAAACAGATAAAAGGAAAGAAAAAAGCAACCAACTCAATGCAGGATTTAAGAAAAGATTGTCCATCTCTGTGATTTTTGTGCCTATATGTGTGGTTCTGTATCATTCAAACATCTTGTTTGAATCTGATTAAGCATATGAAAAGAATTCTTCTATTAAGACAATTCAATCAATCCTTTGTTTTGAAAGAACTGCCTTGCTTAAGCGACTTTCGGTGTTGGTACCAAGGTGATCACGTGTTGTGCCTCTGCTCTGTTTTATGGGTTCTTTCTTGAAGAGGACAACACTAAACAATAAATATAGCTGTCAAAATGATATATTACTAGTTAAGAGCATCTTTCTGTTGAATATATTATTGATTAGGATTAGGAATAGGAAATTAGAAATTTAGACCAAAAATAGGTCACTACATTTAAATTAGTAACTTTTGCATTTTAACATAAAAACAAAATTTTAAGTAGTATTGGAATTTAGTTGACATGGTTTTATTCATTTAACTGAAGTATAGTTATTTCAATTCTCTTGTCCATATGATTATTGCTATTTTTCTATTATTACATGTTTATCTTTTTCATTCGTGCATTTTCTAATGCACACTTCAATTTCACTTAGCACTTGAAGCCATCAGACCTTGGTGCCTTTTATTCTTTTCTCCTCTGAACAACTGAATTATAGTTATAGAGTTTTCCCCTACTCAAGAAAGCAGTTTTTATGATTCTACTTTTTAAAAAGGTCAATGCTTTTTTTTCTTTTTTCTTTTTTCTTTTAGTGTATTGTCAAACCCCCTCATTCAGGAGTCAAACAATGGCTTTTCCTGCTTTGCTCTCTTGGTGACTCGAACCCTTACCTCATTGTTGTTGGTTAAGGGTCCTTTTTGACTAAGGCTATCCTTCCCTTGCCTTAACAAAGAGAAAAAGTTATTTTCCCAGTTTGGGAATTCATCTATTTTTCATATATCAGCTGAATAAACATTTCACATTTCAGAGTTGCATGAGAATATCTGAGCTGAAAGAGTGTTGATGTGGTCGGAATTTTGTGATTGTGGTCGGAATTTTGTTTTAGAAAGCTACTATACGTTTATCACTTGCCCTCTTCTCTTCTTTCAGTAGTGTTCTCTTTCTCCTTCCTTGGAAAAAATCTCATCTTTTGCATATATTTAACAAACAGTACCATTGTCTCAAGGAAGCAGTTACACCTCAAATCAGTTTGCCCCATGGCAAACTTCTAACCATGACGAAAATGCCAGTCGTAATAGCCTTCAAAATTCAGAGACCATCCAGCAAAAGGAGGAAAATTTGTTTGATATGCAGTTAAAACGACATGATACTGATTCCCAGAATCAGCAACCAAAAAATGATTCGTCACAGGAGATCAATTCCCTTCCTTTGCAGCATATATCCCAGGACAGTTATCAAATCACAGAGGTTGAACAGGACACACTTCATTCTTCTAAAGCAGTGAATATGCAGAATCCTGCAAAGAATACTCAAAATCCAGAATCTCAACATCTAAACTTACAGGGAGCAAATAATCAACAATCCATGCAGTCCTTGACAACAGGAACTAGTGGTCTGCCGCATGTGGCAACAGAGGCAAGTGGATCGAGTAGCCAAGCAGCAATGGATGTAGCTAAGCAGGGAAAACAAGTGCCTTTTGCCATGCTTTTCCCTCACATACAACCCCAACTTGATAAGGACAGGGCAATGCAACTCCAGACTCTTTACCTTAAACTCAAGGTAGTTTGTTATTGCTGACTTGTGTTTGCATCACTTTGCCTTTTCTGTTTTGGTAGTTTTGCTAACAACTGGAATATGTGTTCAGAAAAATGAAATTTCTAAGGAAGGTTTTGTAAGACACATGAGAAGTATAATTGGTGACCAGATGCTCAAGATGGCTGTATATAAGTTTCAATCTCAGGTAGATGAAGCAGCACTTTTTCAGTTGTAAATCAAATATGAAATTCTTAATCTTTGTGTATTAACTCTACATCAAAGTTTAATTCAGGCATCTAAAACCTCACAGACTGTTCCCAGTCAATTTCCTCAGTCTCAGGCATCACAGCAGCAACATTCGCAAATGCCAGTTGATGGTACATCTGTTCTCTGAATCTCTTTGGTTTGTTCTAATCAGGTCCGAGCTTATTGCTGACCTTCTCTTCTGCTGCTCCTATGCGAATATGGGCAGATTCTAGCAATATGGCAATTGAGAGTAATGCTCAAAAGTTGCACGAGGTGGAAAACCAAGCCGATCTGCATGGAGTAGGAAGCCAGTTGCCTTCTTCTGGTTTGACTGCTGTAAAACAAGAGAGGGATCGCTCACCATTTCCAGTTCAGGGACTTAATAGGCAACAACAACAGCATTTGCACTTCTCACAGGCATCTTTTCCCACATTTTCAAATGCAGGGAACAATTATAGTGCATATTCTGCATCGAATGTCAACTCTTCAGCAACAAAACCTCTTAAACAGCAATCTGATGATGCACACATGAGACAAATTTCAGCTCAACAGAACAGAAATGCAACTCAGTGTGGAGTGCCAACACAAGCCATGGGAATGATGAGCGCCCCTAAGTTTGAAAAGCAAAACACTTTTGGCGAAGCCAAAAGATTACCTGGTGGGAGTCTTAATATTCCAAGTGCTTCAAGAATCCAGCAGACCTCAGTTCAGTGGCAACAGTCTGCCAATAAAGAGCAGAAAAGTATTCTTTCATCACCAATGACCAATCCAAAGCCTGAACCAATTGATCATTTCCATGACCAGCTACAAAGATCCCAGTTATCGCCCTTCTCCTCTGTTCAAGTGGATCAAAGAAATTCCACTTCGGAAAGTTCAAAGGATGAATCTATTGAACAGACCTCCAGAATTGGTTTATCAACAACCACTAGCATGAAACCTTCAAATTCAGCCTCGTCTTCAATGTCATCTCAAATGGACACTAGCACATTGGTAAATTTCTTGGTTTGCATCCTGGCTTGGTTTATTTACTTTTCAAGTGAGGATATATTACAGACTTTAGCAAGTATAAGAACATGCTTCTTATATATACATACATTTATATACACAGATATATTTCTAGACATGCTATTTTTTTTAATCTCTTTCTCACTTGTGTATATTCTTTTAATTTTTTTGCTGACTTTTTCCTCTCTACCCTATGAATTGACTGATCTCATTACTGAACTATGACTAACGGAACTCCTCTAGAAAAGAAGTTTGAAAAGCTTGTCTATGTGAGAGCTCTCTATATTTTATAGAAGAACCGCTCTTGTCATAACCCAAGCCCTTGACATGTATTGTCCGCTTTGGCCCAACAAACCTCATGAATTTGTCCCTCGGATTATGCCATCATCGATCCCAAAAGTGCGCGTACCATATGAACTTGTGCCATTCCTTATAAAGTTCTTCGCTTTCCTCTCCCATTTCAATGTGGGATTCACCTAAGGTGTCATGTGCACACCTTCTTCAGAAGCTTACCAGCCTAGAAGCCTGCCAATCCTTCTCTTTCAGCGGGCCTCGTTGGCCCGCCCTCTCTCGTGGGCGTCAGATGCAGCCCTCTTATGGACTCAACGTCCTCGCTGAGGTTTGACTTACCACCATATTGAGGGAGAGTCTGGCTCTAATACCATATTGATCATAACACCAGCCCACATGACGTATTGTCCATTTTGGCTCAACAACCCTCACAAATGTGTCCCTCAGACTCTGCCATCATCAAGCCCAGAAGTGCATGTACCATGTGAACTTGTATTAAATATTTTATTTGTCATCTCAAATTGATGGAGGAAGGTAGCTTTGAAGAGAGCTGCAATATGGTTGTACAGGTTGATGTCATTAGATTCACTTTAGCATATTGGAGAATTTGTAATGTGTATGCTTCAAGTCAGTAAGGAGCAAAAATCTTTTTCGTGCTATTACATGTAGCAAAGATACATACATTGCATCTATACTTTATCTCTAGGAAAATGGAGTGTCTGGAAATCTATGGTAGAAACCCGACCTCTACTGTTAGTTGTTCTGCTATTGGAATATTTTCTCTTTTGCTGGGTTATGAAAGAAAGCCAATGGCATTTAAACAGAAATATAGGAATGTTTAAAGCAGAAAGACTGATCCTTTTCCCTCAAAGCCCTCACCAAAGAGGGTCGAAGTGAACATGAAAAGTTGTATCTGCCAGAGGATTTGCAACATGAGATCTGTTTCTGATAGCACTTTGACAGTCATCATATATTATTTCTCACTTGCAATATTTTGATTGCACGTCTCTGAGCTCCTTGCTAAAATCATGCTTTTGTCTTGCAGTGTGCCTTATTTGTTTGAAGTTGTGAATTAGATGCATCTTGTAATCTCCATGCTTCTCACTGTCGCTTTTCTTATTTCACTTTTTGTTGCGTCAGTTAAGTTCTCGGACACCTTCTGTGACATCTCCACTTGGGCCAGGAAACAATGGAAAGACTCCTGTGAAAAAGCCTTCCATTGGACAGAAGAAGCCCCTCGATGCACTAGGTTCCTCACCTCCACCTTTGGGGTATACTATTCTGAGAACCTCTACTGTGATGTTTTGCTGGCATAGTTTTTCAATATTCTGTCTGTTGTATTGATTCCACTTTGTGTTGTTTTAAACCTGTACATTTCACAGAAAGAAGCAAAAGGTGTCAGGAGTTTTTTTAGATCAGAGCATTGAACAGCTTAATGATGTTACTGCTGTTAGTGGAGTTAACCTAAGGGTAATACCTCCCTCGATGCCCAACAGTGGATTATATCTTGTGCTCATCACTAGTTGGTTAAAGAACATTTATGCAAAATATTTCTTACTAGTTTGATATTATTTTATAATGCATAAAAACAGGAAGAGGAAGAACAACTATTTTCTGGGCCCAAGGAGGATAGTCGAGTTTCTGAAGCATCTCGACGAGTTGTGCGAGAAGAAGAGGAAAAGCTGATTTTGCAGAAAATTCCACTTCAGAAGAAATTGACAGAGATCAGTTAAATCCCTCTTTTAGTTCTTTACTGTTTTTGATATGCAACTTGTATAATAAAGTTACATGATAGAGTAAGTCATCTTCCTTGACTGAATCGCGATGTTTTATTGCTTACCTGATTCTGTATGGCAGTGGCAAAATGTGGTTTAAAGAACATGAGCAGTGATGTGGAACGATGCTTGTCATTGGTGAGATATGATCTTTTTTTTGTTGTCTTACTTATTTTGGGAAATCTTGTGCCACTAAACTTTCAACTTCCAGTGTGTGGAAGAAAGAATGCGAGGACTTATAAGTAGCCTCATCAGACTGTCAAAACAGGTTAACATTCTACTTGGTTATTCTTTTTTAAAAAAGAATATGCTATGTGAAAAGCTTATACAATTCTAATGTGAACCTGAGATGGAGGTCTGCTTTATGTAGAGAGATGATATTGAGAAGTCAAGACACAGAACAATTGTCACTTCAGATGTTCGTGAAGAAATCATGTCAATCAATCGAAAAGCCCGGGAAGAATGGGAAAAGAAACAAGCTGATGTGGAAAAACTCCAAAAGGCAAATGAAGTGAGTTATCCTTTGTTCCACTTCGAGCGTACTTCAACTAATTTTCTACCGGTGAATGTTAATATGGAAAATGTGTAACTTAATGACTTGGATATCAGCCTGAAGGTAATATTGGAGTTGACGGTGATAAGGAGAAGGATGACGGTCGTGGGAAATCAATAAAGGTACGTACTCTCCCTTCTCACACTTCTATTTTTTCTGGATAGTTTCACAACAACAACAGCAGCAACGTACCCAGTGTAATCCCACAATGGATAGGATATACACAGACCTTACCCCTACCTTTGTAGGGTAGAGAGACTGTTTCTGATTTTCTGGATAGTTTTAAGATCTGTAAAAAAATATCAAAATTTCTTTCATGACTTTGATCCTTCCCTACTGTTTGTATCTTTTCAGGTAAACAAGGAAGAGGATGATAAGATGCGAACTACAGCTGCAAATGTTGCTGCTCGAGCTGCTGTCGGAGGGGATGACATGTTGTCAAAGTGGCAATTAATGGCTGATCAGGCCAGACAAAAGCGTGAAGGGGGAGGAGATGTGGCTTCTGGTTCACAGCCTGGTAAAGATGTGACTCGGAAGAATTTATCACCTCCTACAAGGAGCTCAAGGGACCATCAAGAAGCTGAGAAAAGGAGCCAGTCATCTGCAATAGCCACACCTGGTATGTATGATGATGATCCATTATTGGACCTAGTTCCAAGATTCGTATGACTAGCATTCTAAATTATGAATGATGTTTCTTTTATGTATGGTGTTTAGTTGCAGTTATGACTTTGGTTAGCATGATTGATATGATCCTGAATCACACATTGTTTGGAATCATATTTTTTCTTTTCTTTTGCATAAACTACCATGTGGCATCTTATTATGGTTGTCGTTCTCCTGGGTCGTATGTTAGTACTTGCCTTCCATGTATTCTAATGGATAACCGTTATCTAGACTTAACATTTGAAATTAAGTCGAAGTATCTGTCGGAAGTGCCTGATCACCGGAGGTGCACTTGAAGTATGCTTGGTGAAATACTATGTGCTATGATTATTGCTGTCCTCCACCATTCTAATAGTGTAATGGGATTTTATAAGGGGCATCGTTATGTTCCTCATTATTTCATCTTCACCTCAGAAGTAGAGATTATGATAATAGAACTACCCTGTTCTCCAGACCCCACTTGTTGGACACTGGGTATGTTGTTGTTGTTATAGAACTACCATGTTCAATAATGCTTGTTACCTTTTACTCTATGGTAGTGAAATTGACCAAATTCTGGAAGAATGTTAAGACATGGATAAATCATCGTTTGAAAAAAAAATCTCAGACTTGAAAATATAGAAAAGTTGGAATTTGAAATATTTTCCTTTCCAAAATGTTTAAGATAATTCTGTTGTAATTACAATTGAGGGAGTATCAATTACTTCTAGATCTCCTTGATGTGCAAGAACATTACTGGACTTTCTTGATGATTAAGACCTTTTAACCCAACAAAGTTTTGAAGCAAATTGATAAAATAAGAAGAAACAGCACTCAACATAAATATCATCTGGTAAGTTGGAACAAAGTACTATATGCCAAGGTAGGGGTAAGATCTACGTACACTCTACCCTCTCCAGATCCCACTTGTGGGATTACAGTGGGTATGTTGTTGTTGTTGTTGTTGTTAGGTTGGAACAAAGTAATTAAACCTAGACAGTCTGGGGGCCTAGGATCAAGGGATCTGGCTGTCCATAATAAATGCTTGCTCAAGAAGTGGCTCTAGAGGTATAGCAATGAAGAAGACTCTTTCTGAAGACAACAACAACAACAACATACCCAGTAAAAATCCCACAACGTGGGGTCTGGGGAGGGTAGAGTGTACACAGACCTTACCTCTATCTTGGTAGGTAGAGTGGCTGTTTCCGCGAGACCCTCGGCTATACCGGTCAAATGTGTTGTCCCAAGCCAGAGTTAGCAAATGCAGGGAATATGTTACTCGGACTCTCCAAAAATGATGCCTTTTTTGCATTTCAGAAGGAATTTTCAAGACTAGGAGGTGGATGAGCTGGGAGTTTTTCTGGAAAGATTTTCTAGGGTTCTCAATAGATACTTCTGAAAAGGACCGGATTAGCTTGGAGTTTCAGCCAGGATGGTGCATATTTTGTTAAATTTTGATACAAGAAGATCTGTCGCAACAGCAATATTCTTGAAATGTGGCCCTGGAAACTTGTCTGGAAAGTCAAAATTCCAATAAAATAACCTCTTTCAGCTGGTTGGCAATCCAGGAAGCTTGCTTAACTCATGTTAACCTTGTAACAAGGGGAATAAGACTATAGCGGATCCTACATTTGTGTACAAGAATCAGAAAAAATCAACCATTTAGTCCTCCATTTTCAAGCTGCCCAAAACATTTGAAGTATGTTTTTTTAACCTTTTTGGATGAACTGGGTAGTGCCCTATACCATTAAAGAAGCATATATCCAGCTGGGGCCTTTGGAGAGATGAGAAAGACGACAAAACAGAGATGGAAAAATGGTGCCAGCACACCTTTTTGGAGTATTTGCGTAGTAAGAAACTTTAGATGTTTTGAGGGTGTCGTTTTCTCCTCAATTCAAACTTAAGGCTAGATGCCTAATGAGTCTTTTTTTTGCTGGTGTAATCTTGAAAAATGTAAATTGTCTAGATAAATGTATGGATTTTTAGCTCCTTGGATTACTACTAGTATGCTACCTTTTTTGCTCAGCTGATATAACTTTGGCATCCTCTGGATGCATTTTAATGAAATTCATTATGCCAGAGTTTCCTCCCCAGCTGGGGATGTAGTCAGAAGCAGATTCAGGATTTGAATTTTATGGGTATGGAATTCTAGGATACTGATCTAGAGTGCTAATAACCGGGTTCAAAATTTAATACTTGGACATATTTAGTGGATTTATTAACTCATATATAGGGTCTATGTCAAAGCTACTGGGTTCGGCCGAACCCATAGCTTATACTGTGGGTCTGCCCCTGGATGTAGCTCTGGTGGTAGAGCGCTCACTTAGCTCCGAGAGATACAGGGAGCAATACTCCGCATCTCCGCTATTAACCCCTATTTGCTTGGGTTTGAGGCTCAGTAGTAATTGTTTTTGTAAGGCTTGAAGTGTTTATGATCCTGGAATGTGATTTTATTGTTCCTGTTGATTCAGGACATTTGATTGATATATCTTCTTGTTTAGTGTGGTTACTCAGGTTTATCCTGTTCACTAACCATTAGCTGCTGTAACCTTTGAGCATTTCTCTTAATTTCTTTGGACTGCTCTCTTTTCTGTAGGTGCTGTGAGAAGAGCCGGGAGAAATCAAGGGATAATGCAACCTAGGATTGCTCGCAGTACTAATGTAAAGGATGTGATCGCCGTCCTAGAAAGAGAACCTCAAATGTCGAAGTCAACATTGATATACCGCTTGTATGAGAAAGCTCGGTCGAATGCTTCAGGTGAATCATCCTGATTCCAGTAGAAGCATTAATTCTGGAACTGTGTACATCTTGTTTATGATCTGGATCACGTAAACTATTATTACCCAGTTTCTTGTTGCTAATTAGTATTAGATAACTTATGCCCTTTTGATCTGGATGATTGTATGTAAAAGTAAATTAGTTGGATTAGAGTAGGTGAAAACTTTCAAGATGTATGAATATCTTTTTTAACTTATTGTAAAATTGCATTCCTTTTTTTTTCTTTCCAAAGATTCACTTCAAAGGCAAGTTGAATGATGTATTTTGAGCAACTACAAGAGTGAGACACCATACCAACCATTTATTTTATGGTCTTCATGGCAAACGACTTTATGTAAAATATTTGCTTTATCTTTTATTTATATATCTAATAAAACAGTAGGCTATTGGTCCCACTTTAATAATTTGGTCTGAGTCACAACACAACAAACAAAAAGTTTGACTTATTTGCAAAAAAAAATTGACAATACTTATTTGCAATTAACTTGTTTAGTATTATCCCCGTCTCAATTTACGTGACACCATTTAATTTAATATGAAATTTAAAAAAAAAAGGGAAGATTTTTGAAATGTGTAATCTGAAATAAATCTTATATAAATGTATGACTGTAAATTATTTTTAAATATATAATAGTGAGGGGGAAGTACTAAACTTGTTACTGGCATGAGACCTATCGTCATACGTCACCTTATTGTGAATTTAAAGGAAAAAACCAGAGTAAAGCATGTTTTCTAAACGAGAATAACCTATTCAAATTTAGCACGTGGAACTAAAAAGTAAAAGGAATATAAACAAGAGAAAATGAAATATCATACTTTTCTTTTTCAAGATTATCCATTACATAATTTTACGATATTTAAGTTTAAATAAAAACAGATATTATTTGAAAAGTACCTTGCTATGTACTATGATATTCTCAAAATACAGTCGGGTACACTAGTTTCCTCCTATGGGAGTGTTTAGGAAAATATCTTAACATATTGGACACTAATTTCCTCCCGAGGATGGAAAGATTTTAACATATGTAATTTTATATTATATTCTTATAGAAAATTATTACTTAAAACTCGCATGACACGGACAATATTTCTTACCCTTATTCCTTCCCTATTAATGGGGGGGAAATGAAAATGGTAAAGCTTCTGCCTAATAAGATGAGCTGTTGCTCCACTTGTCTTTGTTATGATACATTTCAATATTTTAAAGTGCATACCAAAACTTTACGGGACCTCAAGCCACGAAAGCCAAAAACTAAAACCGAAAGGAATAAAGAAAGTTAGGGCAGAATTTAGGTGCATATCTCCCCATGTAATGTCTATTTTATTCGATATTCTTGGCACGGAAATAGAAAGACAAAGAGCACACCTTTTAAGGAGAATAGATACTCTTATAACGTCAAATAAAAGCAAAGTCCCCATTAAGACCCCCTACCCAAAAACAAAGACAAATTGACACTCAAAATTACATCCATTATTACCAAGAAACTAACATGTAATTCTTCTATTGCTATTATTCAGGCAAGTTTACACACAAATCGACTATTTTGTACAAGTTCATATAACGTTGACCATTAAAACTTAGAAAAATCATGTATTTATATTAATTGAGATTTAGATCTAGAAATTTATAGTTTTCGCCTATTTCATTAATGGTTAAAACACTATTAATCCGATTACGTCAATTATTGATAAGTGCATTTGTTCTCTTTTTAATCAACTGTTTACTCTTATTATGAAATGTAAAATAACTTTATTATATAAGAGTACTAGAAGTGGCAAATTGGCAGATTGGATTAAATTTGTGCGGGTCAAAATGAGTTGAGTTAATAAATAGGCGGGTTAAATGTTACTTGGACCGCAATGGGTTGGGCTGAAATGGGCTAAAAGCGGGTCTAAATCCAACCCGCTCAATTCTTACTAAGCTCAAATTGTTTTTTTATATATAATTTTTAGTACCTAATATTTTTTTATTATTATGACTATATATAACATATCAAATAAAAAAATAATTTTTTGAGTATATTTTGATAGATTTCTCATGAATCAATTTGAGCTAGTTATCAATTCAAACTTTAATGAGTTAAAATGGATTGAATATGTTGGGCAGGATTTTAATGAGTTAAAATGGATTGAATAGGTTGAACGGGTTATAATTTTATGGGTTAAATTTGACACCTATAATGAGTACTCTACCTTTTATGTAGTAGGAGAGACTTTGAACCAGTGATAAAGTTATCTTCGTGAATTTATAAGACATAAATTCACTAAAACATGTGTTAAGATAGGCTGTCATCACAATTCACAATCCTTGAAATATGACCTCTTCCTTAAGTCCTGCCTGAACAAGAATACTTTGAGCATCAAATTCCCTTTTTTACTTTATTTACCCATCTAAATTTATGTGATATCATTTAATTTGACATGAATTTTTTTTTTAAAAAAAAATCTTTTAAAATTTATGATTTAAAATAAATCTTAAATTTTTTGGGACTATAAATCATTTAATAAAATTAAATTATTTTTATATATAAAAAAACAATATTTTTTTGAAATAAAATAAAAAAATGATTTCATGTAATGGTATAAGCCTGCCTAGGGGATGGCAACGGATCGGATCTGGACCGGATCCTACTAGATCCAGATCCAGATTCATTTTTCATACCTGAATCCAGATCCGGATCCAGATCCATCGGGTCCATAAAAATCAGATCCAAATCTGGATCCATCGGATCCACTGGGTCCACGGATCGGATCTGGATCCACATGTAAAAAAATTGTCTTGCTAAGAATGTGACCTTGCTAAGATTTTTTTTTTGAACTCACAAACGATTTTTACATAGCTAACAGTTTACTGTGTTTCAATTTTGAAATGTTCATATGAGATATTTTGTTCGTTGTCTCGTTTTGATTGTGAGCTATTAATTAAAAATGTTGGGCAATGACAATAGTTATGAAAATGCTGACTAGTATTTCACAATGCAGAACTTGCATGGGCTTGAAATCTTCACAAATGAAGTGAATATAATTTTAACTACTTGTCTATGGAGATGTTAGTCATTCACTAATATAACATTGATTTTATTATCGAAGTTACCTATTTATTTTTTGGTTTTTGAGTTAACGCGGGGATAAATTAAACTTGTTTTGAGAATTAAACTTGCAAGGATGTGCTTAGCAATTTTAAGAAAATAGTTATAAAATTACATTCTAGGTTATGAATATATTTAATAAAAAACGGATCCACGGGTCGGATCTGGACCGGATACGGATCTCAAATACAAGATCCAGATCTAGATCCGTCAGAAATGGATCCAGGTCCGATCCGGATCCGTCGGGTCCAAATTTTGAAGATCCATATCCTATAAAACGGATCTAGATCCACCGGATCCGATCCAGGATTCATTGCCATCTCTAGCCTGCCTGCCTGCCTGACTGTGAGACCGACTGGTCGATGTAACATAGAGATTACATTTTGAGTAGAAAAATTAACTCTTGTCCTACCTTGGAATTAAGTCAAGAATGAAATGACGACATAATTGACTGTTTTTAAACTTTAAAGGAGGCCTGGCCAGTGGGCCGGGCTCGGGTCTGGCGGGGTCGGGGCGGGACGGGTGAAGGGGTCGGGTCTGGCGGGACTTGCTCCAGTCCCGTCCCGATCCCGATCCCGTCGGTATCGGATCGGGGTCGGGGTCGGGGCGGGGTCCGGCGGGTTTTCATTTTTTTTTTTAAATAACATATGTATAAAAAAAACTCAATAAACAAGATAAGATAGTGTAATAAAAACATCCCAATGCTGTTTTTGTGCCTCTTATATTAATAGACATGATTTTTTTGTAATACAAATACAATTGTCTAAAATCTAAATTGCAACTTTGTGGTGTTGTCCAAAAGTTGTAAATTACATAATAAAATTTCAATTAAAAAAATTACATTCTCAAAAAAATCTGTTCTAATTGCTTGATGATTTACTGTGGTTCTTCGGTTGGAATTGGTATTTGTTGGTCAAATTGATTCACGTCGCTTCCACTACCTTCGGTTAAGATTTCGTTGTAGTTTTCATCTTCTTCTTCGTTGAACTCCGGTTGACCGCACCTTCTCCGCTCCGTTCTTATCCAATCTCTGAATAATACTGCAATTTCCAAGCTGTCTCCGGCTAATGAGTGTACGTGGTCTCCTATTTGATATCCGCTGCAGAAAAAGCGCTTTCGACGCGGTTGATGACGCTTGAATGTTCAAAATATCTCGAGCCATCAATGAAAGTGTCGGAAAGGTCTTCTCATTCCCCCTCCAGTATTTCAGCAAGTCTTCATGTCCATCTTCATTGATAACTTCTTGATACGGTACAGAACCTTGGAAAACAAAAATATCCAACTCGCTAATTTGGTTAGTAGTAGAGGTATGGCCGCACATTCTATTTCTGAGGCTTTCAATACTAGCCGCAGAAACAGCATGTCTTTTGTGAGGTTGTGTTGAAGATGAAGAAGATGGTATGGAAGCCGGTAAGTTACTAACATTTTCTTGTTGATAAAATTTATATATATTTTTGCATTGGTGTTCTACGCTAGACAATACTTCTTCTTTAGTTTGTTCAATAGGTGGTGGGTGATTTAGATTTTTGGGACTTGGAGGTGGTAGTACTTCTATACAATCGTAAATAGTTTCAATTAGTGATTTAGTACCGTCTATTTTAATAGTAGGATTTAATATAGAACCAATAATATAAATAGAGGAAATAGGAATAAAATATTTTTTATTTTGACAAATATTTTTTTAATAGCTGCCTTATAAGCTGGTTTTTCCATATATTTACTAAGTAATAAAAATATTAGAGTTATATAAAACAACATAGTTGAAATAGTAGGATAATATATACCGGAAAATTCTTTTGTTGCTTGAAAAAATTTCTCTAAAAATACAATAAGTTTGGAAATTTTTACCCAATCACTATCTAAAATCATATCAGCTGAATTTTTATTATGAGAGTTAAAAAATAAAGTTATAGGTATTCTATAGTCATAAGCAACAAGTAGTTGCTCGTATAAAGAATTCCACCTAGTGGATATTTCTTGTGGAATTTTTCTATAAGGTAGTCCACAATCGTGACAAGTTTTTTTATATTCTTTTCTACGTTGTACTTTATTACTTTTAAAAATAAAGTTTATAGCAAATTGTATTTTACTAAGAATATCTTCAAAAAGTGATAGACCATCCTTTACAATTAAGTTATATATATGGCACGCGCATTTTATTTGAAAATGATCTGGAAAAGATGGATTTAAACTATTTTTTAAAATTGTAATTGCGTAATTGTTAGAAGAAGCGTTATCTAATGTAATAGTCATAATTTTATCGGTTATTCCGTAATAATGGCACACTTGATAAATATTATCTGCAATAAAAGTACCATTGTGCCTATCATCTATATATCTATACGCTAAAATACATTTTTGCATAGACCATTTATAATCTATCCAATGACAAGTTACAGTTAAATAATCATGGCCGTTAGTACTACGACCTATATCGACGTGATAGATACTTTGCCATTAAAATGATATAATGAAAAACGTAAATATTGTTGATATTCATGCGCGAATTTAAATACATCTCTCTTAACAGTTGATCTAGGAAAATCGTTAAAAGCAGGATTATATATATCTCTAATGTAATGAATAAAACCGGGAGATGAAGGATATGAAAAAGGCAAACCCTCCACAACAACTAGTTTTGATATTGCTTCCCTATCTCTATGTTTATTGTATTTAGAGCCTACAATTCCCCCCGTCATAGGATTAATTGACCTTGTACTTGGTCCGGGACAGTATCAGTATGTGAACCTTGTCCCGATGGAGCGGACGTTTGCGCACCGGTTTTGAAGCCTGGTATTGGGCATACCTAGCTGGATGAGCACTTACTACGTGTCTAATTAAACCCCCCGTCCCACCGTGACCTTTTCCAGTTTTAAATGTTAGAACATTTTTACAAATTTTACATATAACTACTAGATTCTCTACGTCCCTATAAAAAAATGTCCATGCATCTTATTTTAATGGTCGTTTTGCTGGACCTCGTCTCATACTAGGGGGAATAGGAGACATTTCAGTTGAATGTGCACTAGTGGGTGTGTTGTCATCAACATTAGTGGGTGTATCATCTAGATCATTGTCTAAATTAAAGTCTTTTTGAGTTCCAGAAAATAGTTCCTCGTCTAAATCTAATAGTATTGTAGGAAAATATTGAGTATCAACAAAATCATCCTGTATAGGAATAAGATGACTAGAAGAAGTACCCTTGCCCTGGTTGACCCTACTAGAAGAAGTCTTACCCTTACCCTTAAACATACCTTTAATTCCTTCCATTTTAATTATATGCTAACAAATAATTAAAGTAAATTAAATTAAGTGCGCTAAATAAAATAAACAGACAATAATAATTTAATGAAGGAACGAATATACCAAACGCCGACGTAACGTCGACGTGTAATCGAGAGGTTGAAAATTGAAACTTTGCTCGATGGAAGATCCTCAAGCTAGTTGCCAACTTCACTCCCAATTCCCAAATGAATAAATAAAATTGAATATTTAGCAAACAATGTAGACTTGTAGAGAGATATATTGAGAGATTAGAGAGATTGTAGGAAGATTTGTGAGAAAGATGAAGAGAAAATGAGTTATTTATAGTTGGAAAATTGGGTTAAAGTGTA
Organism: Anisodus tanguticus; assembly: GCA_034509755.1. Lineage (NCBI taxonomy): Eukaryota > Viridiplantae > Streptophyta > Magnoliopsida > Solanales > Solanaceae > Anisodus > Anisodus tanguticus. The sequence goes on along the minus strand of CM067553.1, from coordinate 6,356,756 downwards.
AATATAATAACTTATGGGTTAAAAATAAATATTAAGGGGTAGGGGGGTTGGGGGAGGGGAGGCCTAAAATGGCCGTTGCCCAACGGCCAAAATCTAAAATGGTCGTTGGTGCAACGGTTATATTTACAAAGGTGGGAAAATCGGGCGGGCTCGGGGCGGGGGCGGGTCGGGCGGGCCTGGGGCGGGCTCGGGTCTGGCGGGACGAGACATTGTCCCGTCCCGAGTTCGAGTCCCGCCACAGTTATTATTATTATTTTTTTATACGGGTTCGGGGCGGGACCAGGGCGAGCTCGGGACGGGGTCGGACCGTCCCGGCCCACTGGCCACCCTTACTTTAAAGTCGCAAATAAGGAATGTTGTAACATCAGGTGATAAATATCCATAGTAGCCACAATTAAATTAACACACGTCTTCTTATTTTCGGACTGTCATAATTATAATCCAATGGACGGACTCTCTACAGTTTTGGTTACTGAATCAGATTCATTAACACACACTCCCCCCCCCCCCCCCCTTCCCTCCCTCCCTCAAAAACACCAAAAACTGAAAATATACATTACAATAAAAAGTGAAGATAAACTCAAAACCCATACCATTATCTTAACCCCCACCCCCACCAAAATTTCGTAATTCTCACAACATATCACTATACTATAACTAGTTGACTCAATTTTACCAGAATTTCCATTTTCAACAACTTAATTTTGCAATAAAAATGACGATTTCGGATACTGTAGTGGGGAATTTAACGACGTTGTACCTGTTAGTGATAGCGGCGATGAAGGCTTATGGATTGCTGACTGGACGGAGCTATGGTGGAGGATTTGTGCTGATTGTATCGACAGGTGCAGTAGGAGGTTTATTGATTTTGAGTCTGACGTGGGATGTGTCACGTAAAGCTAGGTATGCTTTGACACGTAATCATCCTACTCAGCGTATCAACCAGCCACGTCATCATTCCGATGAGTTGTGTCGAGGTGGCATATGTTGGCACGGTGTTGCTGTTAGATCTCCGGCGTCTCAGGTTCGGTTCCGGCTTCCTCAGCACTACCCTCGTTAGCAATTTTGCGGAGCAGTAAAAAGAAAAAGTGAAATTGAGTAATTTTCACTGTGAGTATGTAAATTAATTTTGAATTATATATTTTTTCAGCGGGATTTGAAAAGTGGGGAAGATCAGTGTGAAATAGTAACCGGAAAGAGAAATCAGCATCGTATTTTAGGCATGTAAATAAAAATGATGGTGCTATTAGCGGTGTTTAAGAGCAACTGAATTTACTTGCAAAAAATTGAGCGATTTAAAACTGGTAAGTGGCGGAACCGGAAATTTTAATAGAGAGATTCAAAAAACTGCAAGAATTTCGTACATGAAATTAGAACCTACTGTTAGAAAGTCCATAGTGGGATGGGTCGGACTTGGGCAATCTTTCCTCATAAGCTAGTTTTGTGATTTGAGTTAGGCTCAAAATACATCATTTACATGATATCAGAGTCAAGCTCATCTCGATTCTTTGTTTACCGATGTTGACCCTCATATTATATTGTTCCGTTTCAGTTAACTAGGTCTGGTTGTGCGGAACAGGGAGTGTTAGAAAGTCCCACATCGATAGTGGGATGGGTAATTGATCTCCTTATATAGACTTGGACAATACTCCTTCATAAATTAATTTTAGAAGTTGAGTTAGACTCAAGATCTCTTGTTTATCTATAGAACAATTTTTACTGTCTTTGTTATTAGGGGCGAAGCTAGAAGGGCATAAAGGGGTTCGAATGAATCTTTTTCATTGGAAGATCACAAGTGTGTATATAATAAATATTGAATCTTGGCCAAAATCCATGCACTATATATTATGAAAACTTTACTTTATCTTCTTTAAACTCTCTTCTATTACATTGTATATATAAGATTAAAATTAAAATTTTATTTTGTGTATACTAACATGTGGAACTTCCTTGGTGGAAATCCTATTTTTGCCCCTTACTACTATAAAAAGTTTCATAAAATTCTTATGTCTAAATGGTTCAAAAGATTATACGTATTACAGAAAAATAACGGTATAATTCTTCGACATTCATTGGTTGTGGTAAGGCCACTGTCTCAGTTTATCATGGTATCATCGTGCAGTAGGTGGTCACAGGTCATTATAGTGGATTATAGTGGATGAGACTGCGGTGGGGGTCGTGGGAGTAGTCATTATAGTGGATTATAGGTGTTGAAGAAGGAGAAAATGGGACAAAAAGAGATGGGAGTTATCGCCGCCGATGGAGAGGGTGGCGGAAAAGAAGAATTTTAAGGATTTAGGATTTTGGCTCTTGATACCATGTAAGATTGTATTAATCTCCCTTGAGAAGACTTTCTCATTAATACAAATATATATAGTGTACAATATGTAGAAACCTAGTACAATGGTGAATCATCTTTCTACCATACATCTATATCACTAAATATATACAAAATATATGAGATATATTCTAATTATGATGGTGAGATTGAATTGAAATTCTAGACTAATTGTTACACGTTAATAGTATCATCGTGCAGTAGGTGGTCACAGGTCACGGATTAGGCATCTGACATACAGTTGCATATGCAATTTTTTGTGTGAGTGATCGTTTATTTTCACCATTTGATTTGTACTCTTTGCTTGGAAATGAAAAAAAAAGTATGCTAGTAGAAATGACAACATATATTTAGCAAAAGTATGCTAGTAGAAATGACAACATATATTTAGCAAAAGTATGCTAGTAGAAATGAAAAAAAAAGAACGTGATTGAGAAATCCATGAGTTGTTGTATTATGTCAGACGGATTTTAATAGGATGACATGAACAGTTAAGATTCATAGACACTCAATTCATTCGGAAAAGCGATTTGCACAAGTCTATGTAAATTCTGAAAAGAGTTTCTTACAAAAATATGTGAGGATTTGTCGGGGACTTGGAATCAAGGGCAATTTAGATTGTTAGCAAATGAACTACTTCAATAACTCAATTAATAAAATTGAATTGAAAGCCATGTGGTCTTTAATGCTACGAATTATGAACTAGAAGTTTGGGATTTTAGCCCATCTTAAGGTTTGTCCATAGATGTGGACTGTTGGGCGTTTTATTTTGCGGAAATATCGTGCATGTCCCCACAAATTAAAACACTTATCCGCTCATATTCTTTTTCTAAATTAAATATTCGCTCATACTTAGTTGCAGATCCAGAATTTTCATTAAAGGGTATTTGAAAAATAAAAATGTAGTGACTGAGATTTAAACTTGGAACCATTTGAACCCCAAAACCATTGAACAAACCTCTTCTTTTGTGTTCAGGATATTCAAAATCTATCTATCTATCTATCTATATATATATATAAAACAATAAAAAATATTTTATATATATGGTGTAATTTTTTGTCGAGGGTGAGCTCTAGATCCGCCCCTGCTCATATCTCCAAAATTTTGATACCAATGTGGTATCATCCTATCTCTTATATACTATAATGATATCACACGATACTTATTTTATTTTTTTTTCAAAAATACTCATCTGTCCTCTATGAAATTCATATAGTGTATATATATATACACTATATATATATGATGGTATCCTTCAATGAGACACTCTCTTAATCGTCCACGATACTATTATCGTATATAAATATACTTAGTTGGTATCATTGAGCACTACTTCGTCCTTCTCTTAGTTCTCCATGATATCATCATGATGAATTAATATACTGTGATGGTATCATGGAGGAAGGGTTTTAGGGGGGGTATTCATGTAAATATTTTGGTCGGCTGGGTAAAAGCAAAATTAGTTTAGGAGGGGTATGGGCAGATAAATATTTGCCATTTAGGGATATTTTATATTGTTTTTCCTTTTATTTTACTGGATTTGATAGTTTGAATTGAATTCCCCTTTTCCCTTTAACTTGAGAAAAAGTAAAAAATAAATAATACACATCTGGACGAATGAAAGTGTGACTTACTTACTAGTTACTAGAGACATGGTTAGTTTGCTGACTTGATTAGGGATTGTCAATAAAAAATATTTATAATTTTTTTTATTCCCACTATTTATTTTATTGATGATGTATTAAATCATATTATTAAAGTAGACGGTTGTAAAATACTTTTTGAAACGATTTATGAAAGCTTAGAAATACTTCCAACAGATACAACTGAAAAATTAACTAACGAACCAACTAAAGAAGAAGTTATGTCTAGCATACACACTGAATATATATATATATATATTATCAAGAGCAAAGTGCAAATAATCAACCGACTTTTGTACCATCTTCTTCTACTTCAATAAAAGACATGTTGTTTCTGCTTCTAGTATTCAAGGCCTTACAAATAGAATGTATAGTGGTTCAAGTTCTTCACAAATTAGCGAGTTTGATGTTTATGTTTTGCAGGGTGTTGTACCGTACAAATCAATTATCAATGAAGATGGACGTGAAGACTTGCTGAAATACTGGAGGGAGAATGAGAAGACATTTTCAACACTATCAAAGATGGCTCGAGATGTGTTGAATATTCAAGCGTCATCAACAGCTTCTGAGAGCGTTTTTTCTACTAGAAAGTTTCAAATAGGAGAGCACAGACACTCATTGACGGGAGACAACTTGGAGATTGCAGTTTTATTCAAAGATTGGATTAGAGCGAGGCGTAGAAGGTGCGGTCAACGAAGAAGATGACTACAACTACAACGAAATCTTATCTGAGGGAGCAGGAAGCGACGTCGAACAATTTGACCAACAACTTCCAATTCCAATAGAAGATTCTCAAGAGATTGTGAGGAAATTAGAAAGAGTATGGTTGACCATGTAATTTTTTAATGGCAATTTTACTATGTGATTTGCAACTTTTGAACTACGAAATAAAGTTGTAATTTTGAAATTGTATTACAAAATAAATTATATTTCTATTAAATAATTTAAGAGACACAAAAAAAGTCTTGTGATGTTTTTATTAACTATCTTGTTCAGTTATTTAAGTGTTTTTTAAATTAAGTGTCTAAAAAAAATTCCGCCAAATCTCCCTACCCGACTCGACCTGTCCCCCCAAATCACGTCCCCTCTTCCGGCAGGATGTGGGACGGGATGGGACCTCTTCATGTCCCGCCTATCCCGGCCCGTCAATCCCGCCAAGACCCGATCCCAACCCCCCACCCCCACCCCATTCCCAAATCTCGTCCCCCAAACCCGCCTCGGCCCACTGACCACCCATAGAATAAATTAGTTTCATTCATCGCAGTCAATATAGTATGGTACAATAAAATCAATTTTAACACTAATAATAAATTGTACTTTCCCTTTTTCAGTGATAACGAATTTTTACGTGAAAATAATATTTTCAATCAATTACAAGACAATCACCTAATTTTTTTATACAAATAAAAGTTCAACGTCGCTAATTTTGAAACGTATACGCTGTTGGTTCAGATAGATGTAGACACTACAAAAGATGCTTAAGAAAATAACAGTTTTTCATTGAAGTTATAATAGCTCTTTTCTTAAGACTTCGTTTATGTACTCCAAATAAATTTTGGTGTATAAAGAGTTTAACAAGGATGCCTCGAGTATATTATAGTGACAATAAAAAACCTAGCTACATCAAATAAATTTGAATTTTTAAGCATTCATGTGAAAAAACAAAGGTTCCAACTTAAAAGAGGAAACCATATTTTGGGAGTACAAATATTTTAAGGCGGAAGGAATACAATATAGCTTCTTGTGTGTTTACCATAGTTTCTAGTTATATAATTTACTCTTCATAGGGCATAAATCATATCTACTCAATACTAAATTTGTTCCGAATATTGTCTCGACGCCTTTCATATTCAAGCAAATAAATAGTTAACTACCTTACTCCTGTTTCGATTTGAACAAGGGGAGTTAAATCCCTGATTACGTGATTTCAAACAATCACTAGTTAAATCTTTTTCCAAAATATAACATCAGCTAATTTTTTTTTCTTTCTCAAGAAGAAATACTTAAAAAAAGAAGATAAGACACAGAAGATGAGGTCAGACCACAATGATAAACTTGCATGCCATCACATCATACTAAATGTTTAGAACCTTTTTCGTTTTCCATCGGTGTCCGCTGCCCACTTTTGGACCCCGAGTAACCGAAATCATGGTGGGAAGTCCCATTTTGAAGCGTAAAACGCTCCCTACCAAAGACGACTCCATTCTCAGAGCTCGATCCCGAGACCTCTAATTAAGGATAGAGAAATAACTATCACCAACCAAACCTTTGGTGGCAAATGTTTAAAACTAGTAATAGTAATAAATACTCCAACATTGAGAAGGTAAAGCAAAACACACTCCGACAAGTCCAGCAAAAAATTAACATGAGAGGAGGCACTTATCATAAACATTAGTATATCTCACAAAGAGTTCCAGACTAAGTAGCCATCAACAGTTTGAAGTAGAACTAAGCAACAACTTTGGAACAGATTCAAACTTCTATCATGGTTAACAGAATTTAGAAACATAGATGGGAAACAACCATCACTCCACTCTCTGAAATGCAAATCATTTCTTGAGATGAGGGAAACATGCATAGACATCAGATTTGGGATGTTTCGCCTCAGCGTGTTCTCTGCACTTAACTTCAGAAGTGGTGCAAATGAATGTCTGCATGCACACCTTGCACTGCATTTGACAATAAGCAAATGTTACGATAAATGGATAACAGTTTTAGATAACATCTCCCTTGTTACCATCTTGGTTTCTCACAATTAACAAACATTAGGACAGATGAATAACACTGTTTGTATAACCTTTTCCTTGTTTACCATCCTGTTTTTTATTCCCTTTGCCCCCATGGGAAGAGAGATAGTTTCAGCAAGAATTATAGTTCTTGGACAGGAGTGGATAGTTCGTTTTCAGAACAAACCCCAATTTTTCGTTCCTTGGAGAAAATCTTGAAAAATAAAAACCAAATGGCACAGTACTAAATCATAAAACATGTCATGAGTCTCAAATTCATTAGTTCCATTCTATCCCTCTTTAACAGGCAAAACATTTTTTATTTTTGTTTCTTTCCAAGACTTTAACAAAACAAACTCTGTTACTAATGTGTTTGGTATGACAGGAAAATATTTTCCAGATAATACCTTCCAAAAAGTAAGTCATTTTCTGGTATCTAATTGTCACAAAATTTTTACCAAGAAAACTTTCTCTACCGGAAGGAGGAAAACAATTTTCCTCACTTGTGAACTAAAGTCAATTTACAACTATCTTAACTCCTAACTTCACATCACTGTTTTCAAAAACAGCGAGATATATATTATCAATCTTTTATACTATATTTTCTAATAAAAATACTATCCGATTTGCTAGCATTATTATCGATCTTTAATAAGTGAATTTCTTCAAAAAAGATTCTCTCACCAACAGAGCACAAGAAAAAATAGTTTTCAGATAATGACTTAGTATTTCCTAAACATAGGGGCAACCATTTTTCAGCAACATATGAACACACTCTGACTTGCCTTCTCTATTGCTACCCACAACTAAGACAGATAGATTGAGTAAACTGAATTGAGCCGAGAGTCTATCGGAAATAGCCTCTCTACCCCACAAAGGTAGGGTTAAGGTCTGCGTACATCTTACCATCGACAGACCCCACTTGTGGGACTACACTGCGCATTTTGTTGTTGTTGAGATTGAGGAAATTGAATACAAGAATCTTTAGGCTATCTACTGCTATTTAAACAGGATTACGGTGGTGAATTCTACCTCATCTGTGACACAAAAGAAGCCTTCCAGGTTTCCTAAATTTGCAAGGGTGCAATTCCAATAAACCAGTAATAACATCCTAGCTTAAAAGTTCAACAAGAACTAGATCAAGCAAACCTATGTAAGGTGCAAACAATAGCACCCTTTTTCATCAGAAATTACTAAAAAAAAGGGCAGCCTCAGTGTACTAAGCTCCCGCTATGCACGGGGTCCGGGAAGGGCCGGACCAAAAGGGACATCAGAAATTACTACTCATTATAAAAATTATCAAGATTATTATATCATTGGTATTACACTGGGTATGTTGTTTTTGTTATTATTGTATCACACTTGCAACTGTGTCATATCTGAGCATTATTTTAGCAATCAATTCCGCTTCTTTTAGATGCTATGAGGCAATAGAATACCATATAAACATAATCCAAATCCTTAGTTACGCGATCAATTAGATTAGATTAGCAAGACATCAACAAATTGCAGCACCCAAAATCCCCTTTACTGTCCTAAAACAGAGATCTGACTAAATTTTTGGTCTATACTACAAAAATCTTCCATAACTCTATATATCCAATTAAAATTCCCAAAACTTGAGCAAGTCAAAATCAATTAAAATCCTTAAAACCCAATTGGGAACCTAGATTTTTAAGCTGGATGAGAAGAATTGTACAGATAAGGGAAAATTATTCCAAAAATAAGATAAAATTTCAATGAAATTAACAAAAAAAACCTGGATATTCATGGCTTTCTTGTTTGCCTCAAGTTGGCTTCCTGCACAGACACCATATTCTTGATTAGCCAAAAATTCAAATTTTTTTTTTAAAAAAATATTCCAAATATAGAGAAAAACAATTATACAACAAAAACAAAGTTAAATATGGATACCCTTTTGGCCTTTCATCTTTTCAGCGTTCTTCTCACGAGCCATCTTTGCTTTCTGGCCATTGCCTCCACCCATGGCTTTGGTTTGTTCTTTGATCTTTCCTGTACAAATTATTTTTCTTTTTTTTTGGGCAGTGGGTATTAGACAAACCCTGTATATATATATATATACAGAGAGTAGAAGTGAGAAATTAGGGTAGTTGGGTGGTGAAATTAATGGAATTGTGGGTATATAGTATATACTAATGGGGGATGTGGTTTGGGGGCTGAGAGGAGAAAAAAAAGGGAAAAGACAGATATTGGAAAGCCACAGGAAACTGCAATTCACTGTTTATACAATTGTAAACGTTACTTTCTTTGTCCTTTTTACTCTATCAAACAACACTAATTTATTATAAATAAATAATTTATATTAATTAAGTTGAGTAAGTAAAAAAATATATGTCGAAACACATTCTTATTTTATAATTTTGTGTTACACAAATTTAAGGTAATCGAGTTAAAATATCAATAAGTCTTTTCTTATACTTATTTTTCATTTATTATTATTATTATCATTAAAGTTCTATTTATCTTCTGGTAAGAAGAGTTTTTTTCTTCTATCAAATTGCCTCTGATATTAAATATGAATTAATTTTGATAAATTAATCATTTTAAATATTTGACGTTTTGGAAAGATAAGTTATTTATTTTTTTCAAATTTATTATTACTGTTCTAATTAATGAAGTACCTATCGTGAGACGTTTAGACAGAGATTAAAAAAATAATTTAGATAAATGCTTTTGTGAATAAACATATTTGATGTCTTTTTCAATGGTTGTTTAAAACTTTAAAATCAGTTATAGCGATGAATGTTCAGCTGCATAATAATGGTGGAAAAGTTTTTTTTAAAATTTTTAATCCGCTATTCGATTCTCATATTAAAATTTCGATTTGCACAGCGTACGATCCATTTAAGTGAAAAGCAATTTTTGATAGAATTATTTTTCATACTCATGACTCAATTCTTGAATCGAGGTCTCCCGAAAACAGTCGTTCTACCTATCAATGTGGAGGTTAGGTCAGTGTACACTCTACCCTTTCCAAACCCACGGTGTGAAATTTCACTAAGTGTATTGTTGTTGTTACTTATGACTCAATTCGAGACCTGGTTAAAAATGACAGGATCATATCTATCCGACCATAATGCTTATTGATTTACAAACCATTATTTAACTGGAGTACTAAGGAATATAAAACCCCGTCTTGAAAATATATTATATTGCATCGTAAGATGCATATAAAAACATCCAAAATTGACACATGGAACTGATGTGTAATCGTATTAAGCTTAATCCCGTTTACTTGCATGCCTTTTGATAATGACTTAGTTGATCATCGAGAAAGAGGCTACTGTTGGGAGTTTTTCTCTATGGTACTTTATAAAGCAGTACGGGAAGTATATAACTATTACAAGTATTCAAAAGGATAAACAGAGATTCAATAATTCAACATGAAATCTGAAAATTACAATTGTTACACAAGAAAAAACTGAAAATTCCAGTTTTGTAGAAGACGGAAAAATAGAAACTGTTTTTGCTGAGTCGAGTGTGGCACTCTGTCCTTAAGACAATATTGCCCCGTATGTATCCTTTATACGTCTGGACAATTTGTCTCCCAAGATAAAACAAACAATGGAACCCTTGAGCAAAGGAAACTCAAGAGCTACGTGAAGAATATTGAATAACGAAATGATGCTTGGAAGTTGTAGGAAGAGGATTTTTTTCGGTTGTGTATTTTCGTGCATATCAAGTGTGCTCAACAATGGTGTAAGGGGGTGTTTATATAGGTGAGGAATGGGTGATTTATCGCCTCAAAACTACCTCCATAATAGCCAAATAATGGAAATTATGGAGGTAGTAAAGTCACCAACATAAATGGGAGAAAGACCAACGGATTTGGCCATTATAGGAGGAGTAATTCGGCCAAAATAAATGGCTGAATTGAGTGCTTGGCTTTTTCTGTCTTGACCGTCGAAATTCGAACTTCGGGGACCAAAGCGTACATCTTGAAACTTCGGGGACCAAAGCGTACATCCGAAATAATTTCGGTCCAAAGCGTATATACGAAACACGGGATCAAAGCGTACTTCGGAAAAGTTTTCGGCCCAAAAAGATAATATCGAAGACCCACACCCCGACCCACGGCCCACGGCCGTGACCCCGAGAACCCGAGAACCCGGAACTCGGAACACGGAGCCGGAACGGGACGGGCGGGCGGCGGCGGCGCGCGTGTGGTCTTTCCTCGAACCGAAGCACATCTAGGTCCTCCCTCCTTTAAACACATGGGATACCCCCGGGGTCCCAAACCCCAAACCAATTTCGAATCTTATATACACAACAATTCTTTCTTCCTCTACCGATGAGGGAGAATTACACACAATACCACACTTTCCATGCTTCAAACACCTTACTTCGTGAACCAATATCTCTTTCATTTCTCAATGAAATTTTACGATTCTTGGCCCTACGGTTATCTACGTACTTAGTAGATCATGCATGTGTGAAGAACCGGATTCTCCAACATACGTTACACTAGTGTTTAAGCCGTTAAAGTTGGTCGGTCGCAACTCCCGCCAAAGGTAAATTTCCAACAATCCCCTCTTGAAAGAGATTTTGGCGCACTCACATGGTGTCTTTTCATTTCCGGCAATATTTCGGCGGACCGATGTTGCATAAGGAGAGGTAGCCTCGGCTTTGAACCTTCCATAGTTGAATACCATCGGACTTACTTTCGCGCGGTGAACGTGATGTCTTGAACCGACGGTGTTTAGTGTAAGCCAAGACAACGGTACCAACACAACAAATTCCCTTACTCTCTTTCGTAATGTTTTGTCCGTTTTGGCCATGGACAACGTCTTGGATTCTTAAGTGTGTTCAATTTGAGGCGGCCCGTCCTCGCACTTAAATAGGTGGTCTCCTACAAGGTATCTGCTATACCCCACTTCACAAGTGTTAGGAACCATTAAAAGTTTTCCAAAGACCTAACCTGTTGTTGAGGATCATTACGAGTTCGAAAACTTAACCTTTACCCATACCGAGATAGCACTTAACGTCTATCGCGGGAACGGCTTTGGATTTGGTGTTTCTTTTCGAAATCACTATTCGAAGTGCTCATGCTTCCACTAAAGCGATCAACCGAACCTTTACAACTTAGTTTTCCCATTGAACCAAATTACCGGGATCTCCGGTTCGTAAGGTTGGGTTTCCATTTTGTATTGGTCCGTATATTTTGGGTTTTAAGCTCATTCCCTAGACGGGCGAACGCTTGATCTCGGGTAGTCCCTTAGTTTGTAAACAAGGAAGTGACACCGTGATGATAAAGCGCCATACGGTCTTATGTCTCCGACGGATCCCGACGAGATATGTCCGAGACGCCGTCATCCGTGTCCTTCCCGAAGCCGACCGCTAGCTAGCCACGATGTATAGCTGCTGAAGGTACGGGTTTCTCCCAATAAGGGACGTCCTCTAATGAGTCGTGAAGTTACTCAACTTCTTTCATGCTTTGTATAAAGCGATAAACTCCGATACCATCATGAATCGGTCGATGCAAGTTTGCTTAGAGGATTTTATAAGAACCACCATATACATTTACTTGTGGCTTTGGTGTTCTTCGGATACGATGTCCAGTTTGCTTCACGGTGTTCTCTCGAACATTGGACATCCGAGAATACTATAATCCGTAGATAAGCGAATAATTCGGATATCGTCATATCCGACTTAACGCCTTCTATTGATCATGTATTAAGATCATCAGTGAACCTTAGTTCAACTAATATGTTTGTAGGCTGATACCAGGTCGGTTGTAGTGTGTACAATACATTGAACTACACGTGACTGTGCATATCACTCCTTGTCTATGGGTGCACCATGATTCCAATCGGTTCTATGATTCATATCCATTGGTGGCTTCAACGAGGCTTGTCAACTATTGACCAGTCCGTTAGATGTCTTAGAAATCCAATTCCTAAGAAGTCATCGTGATACACATATCTTTCATATCGAGACTTTGTTTCAATATGATTTTCACTCTCGATACCGTTGGTTTTCCAACTGTTGGCTTTCTAACTTCGAGCCAATGTTTCGTGGTCGATTCATTGTTTCGTTTTATACGAAACTTTCGGGACTAAAATGTAAACATTTCGGGGACCAAAGCGAAAGTTCAGGAAGAAGCCCAACAGTTCAGCAAACTAACTCTGATTCTCTTCTTCCAACACTCCGGTTGGGAAGGCTAGTTCAACATCCATGCCACGCAAGACTACAATGGCCCTGGATGTTAAGCTACTCACAGGGGAGCACATTTTACAACCCAAATGTTCTTTTCCCGGAAGAAGATTAACCATTACACAAGTATGGTTCTATATATAGAATCTCTTTCTCCATTTAGCTTCTTTCCAAAGCAGCATTTTTGGAGATAACAATTATTTGTTAATTGTTCATGGTTCATTATTAACCATACAAGCTAGAAGGACTGAAACAAGTCTTTGTCCCCTTCTTTGCTCTGTCTCGGTTCAACATCTAGAATCCCTGAGTTCTGCAGATCTGGAATATTAAGTTCCGGATAGCCAACAACTTTCGAGTCCTGTAGATACGGAACGTCTAGTTCCGGACAGTCAGGGCCTCGTGGGTTCTTGTTAACCTTGAGCAATTACTCATTTTTTCTTTTCCAAGGAAAGTTATCTCCAAAGAATTCAGCATTCTTTGACGCCAAGAGGCGATCAACACTATCGTTATTATTAGCGAGATCCGGTGGATATGCAATCTACGATCTTAGGTCGAACTTGACTGTTTCGGTAGCCCATCTTTTACCAAGCTACCCCACATAATTTGGGCGTACGACTTCGCGCTTGGCTAAAACCGTTAGACTGAGGTGAGAAATGAACATTCGTTTAATGAACGATGCTTCACATTCTCCCCCTCTATCACTACGAATTTCTCAATCCGTAGGCTTAGTTGATTTTCAACTTCTACTTTGTAGGCTTCAACAACTTCATCTTTGCTTTTCAATAAACAAAGGATTCCATACGTTGTACCATCATCAATGAAGATCACAACGTACTTGTCTCCCCCTCTATTTTGTATAAACTTCAAATCACCCAAGTAGGTGTGACTAAGTTCTAGAGGAGCGGTGCTTCTTTCGCTATTCCCTTGACGGAATTTGGAAAGGTGATTTTGCCTCTTCGTCTACCTCACATTCATTTTGAGGGTTTATGTCGACAGTAGGCAACAATCTCAACATCGTTAGCTTTTGAATGACTTGCTATTTAACGTGTCTTAATCTATGGTGGCATAGATGCACAGATTACAAATATATCATTCATTTGGCTACAGACATCGTACCATTCTTAGTTATTACAGACCTGTTGGACTAGTCTCAAATCAGATTTGACCAACAACGTCCTTTAACCAAGTTAGGAACATGTATCACCTCTTTTAGAGTGATCTCATTCCTTGAAGTCCTATTGAGGACAACCTCTCCAAACCCCCTTTGATTTTAGAGGCGGCGTTGCTTCACATGAACAACCTTTTGCCCGTGGTTAGGGCGTAACCGGATCATATGTGATCTCGATACTCGGGTCCACTCTAGTTGCTTTGGCAGACTGAGTGTCCAATTTCTTTACTGCCTTTATTTAGGCCTTCAGATCATTTAGGACCTGGAAACTCTGGCCCACCTTACTAGGTGTCCATTACTTTTCCTATGAAATGAATTCTGGCACCACTCCAGTCGCCCGGAGGCTTTATATGACTGAGTGTCCAATATCATCATATCAAACGAATTTTGGCCCACTCCAGTCGCCCGGAGGCTTTTTATGACTGGGTGTCCAATATCATCCTATGAAGGATCTTCTGCCAAATAGTATGACAGGCTCAACGTCTTTAGCTTTTAGTCTTCTTCCGTTATGATTGGTGCCCAGATAATTCTTGGCGCTTACTTAAGAGTAGTAACAGTTTTCGCACAGTCAGTAGATCTTACTCCCTCGTATGTGCGAACATACTTTACACACTTTAATAATTACACTTAAAAGAACGGATCTTCTTAAGTCGTTTACAAAATCCAATCTTTAAACGGAAAAGAAGATGAGATTAAGCTTCTGATTTGTTAAAGTGTAAGGAATATAAATTATTTTCATATTCCTCCTTACTTTAATTCATTTTTAATCAGACATCATTTAATCTTTATTTTTGACAAGTGAGAAACATACTTATCATTTAATCTTTATTCTTGACAAGTAAGAAAAATACTTATCCCAATTTCGGATTCTGGCTCACTTCAGTCACTTCATCAGACTGAGTGTTCATTTCCTTCTCACCATTATTCGGATCCTTTGTCTGGGACAGATATAGGCCTTCTGCTACAAGATAGAATAACATCTTCACTATTCTCCTCTTGTCCCAGTTGACATCCTCAGGCTCTCGAGAGCGCTTGTTTCCACCAGTCTTGGTAGCGGTGATACCATGAACACGTTCATCATCATCACTCTCTTCTACCAGAAAACCATTTCCATATCCAGATTTGGTCACACAACTTTTGACCGAAATCTTTCGAACACTAATAGTAATACTATACAGATATTGTCTTAAGTTGTTGGGAGTTTTTCTCTATGGTACTTTATAAAGCAGTACGGGAAGTATATACCTATTACAAGTATTCAAAAGGATAAACAGAGATTCAATAATTCAACATGAAATCTGAAAATTACAAATGTTACACAAGAAAAAACTGAAAATTCCAGTTTTGTAGAAGACGGAAAAATAGAAACTGTTTTTGCTGAGTCGAGTGTGGCACTCTGTCCTTAAGACAATATTGCCCCGTATGTATCCTTTATACGTCCTGGACAATTTGTCTCCCAAGATAAAACAACAATGGAACCCTTGAGCAAAGGAAACTCAAGAGCTACCGTGAAGAATATTGAATAACGAAATGATGCTTGGAAGTTTTAGGAAGAAGATTTTTTCTGGTTGTGTATTTTCGTGCATATCAAGTGTGCTCAATAATGGTGTAAGGGGGTGTTTATATAGGTGAGGAATGGACTGATTTACTGCCTCAAAACTACCTCCATAATAGCCAAATAATGGCAATTATGGAGGTAGTAAAGTCACCAACATAAATGGGAGAAAGACCAACGGATTTGGCCATTATAGGAGGAGTAATTCAGCCAAAATAAATGGCTGAATTGAGTGCTTGGCTTTTCTGTCTTGACCGTCGAAATTCTGAACTTCAGGGACCAAACTCGTACATCTTGAAACTTCGGGGACCAAACCGTACATACGAAATAATTTCGGTCCAAAATGTATATCGAAACTTCGGGATCAAGCTGTACTTCCGGCAAAGTTTTCTGGCCCAAAAAGATAATATCGAAGACCACCACACCCACAGCCCGTGACCCCGAGAACCGGAATGGGACGGGCGGGCGGCGGCGGGCGCGCGTGTGGTCTTTCCTCGAACCGAAGCACATCTAGGTCCTCCCTCCTTTAAACACATGGGATACCCCTTGGGGTCCCAAACCCCAAACCAATTTCGAATCTTATATACACAACAATTCTTTCTTCCTCTACCGATGAGGGAGAATTACACACAATACCACACTTTCCATGCTTCAAACACCTTACTTCGTGAACCAATATCTCTTTCATTTCTCAATGAAATTTGACGATTCTTGGCCCTACGGTTATCTACGTACTTAGTAGATCATGCATGTGTGAAGAACCGGATTCTCCAACATACGTTACACTAGTGTTTAAGCCGTTAAAGTTGGTCGGTCTCAACTCCCGCCAAAGGCAAATTTCCAACAGCTACTACAGTACTCCCTTTGTCGTGAATCATGATACAATTTCACTTTTAGTTTATTTAAAAAAATTATATTTAAAATAATTTAATTCATAAACTATTTATTTTATTATTAATGACATAATTTTATTATATTCACATAAGTGTCTACAACATACTTTAGAGTACAAAATTTGAAAGTGTAAAAGAAAATGTAACCAATTAAATACTTTCATATAAAATAGGACGGAGATAGTAGTATTTGTTTACTCTAAATAATTAAAGACTTTGTTTAATGTGATTTGACTTGTTAATAAGTTATATTATGATTATAATGTGGGGATCATATACGAGAGTTAAATATGATTATTTAGTGGAATATACTTTTAGCCAATATACATAGTATATTAAAAGAAACATGTGTTTTATTTTATAATTGATATAATTGAGTAAGTTTTTTATTTTAATTTTATCCGTAGATTTCTTTTAAAAAGTAAAATTGAGAAGAAGAAAAAGATAAGAAAATGTGTTATTCTGTTATTTTATAGCGCAATTACTAATATCTGAAATCGCTATTTGCACATTGATATGTTATAGTAATAGAATTAGATTGCATTTAAAATTGTACATCTCTTATATTACGTAGAATTAGATTTCTCTTGTAATTAGGATTGATTAGTTACCTAGTTTGTAGCAAGGTAAATATTTTTATACAATTACATATAATGTAAATCATTAATGAAATAATCAAGAAATAATATTTCTTACATGGTATCAGTAGTCTAGGGAAAGTTTCTGAAACCCTAACCCTGCTTCCTTGTGTCCGACCCCCCCCCCCCCCCTCTTCTTTTTGCAGGCGACCACCCTTCTCGCCGTAAGCCATGTATGACTCAAAAATCTTATTTTCATCCAGCCCTCACAGTTTTCAATATCAAACAAATGTTTCCATCATTCTGGAAAACGTCCATTATGCAACGTCGGCGGAGCTCTTCAAGATTCACTGCCGCTTTCACCGGGTCATTCATCACATAATTCTGCCGGCAAAAGCCAAGGAGAAGGTGCCGAAAACCGATGAAAGAGAATTATGGTTAACCCGTGATGCGACAGTTCTTCAGTGGATTTATGCCACTATTTCAAGCGATTTGTTGCATACAATTATTGAGCCTGATTCCACGGCGATGGAGGCTTGGGATTGCTTACGCAACATATTCCAAGACAACAAAAATTCCCGGGTCGTTACTCTTGAACAAGAATTCTCCACCACCGACATGGCGGACTTTCTCAATGCTTCCGCATATTGTCAACGGATCAAGGTGTTGTTGGACCAACTCAAGAATGTCGGCGCGCCGGTCACTAACAATCAACCTGTTTTACAACTAATGGCCGGCCTCACCGACGTATATAGTGGAGCGGGTATGCTCATCCGCCAAAGCAATCCTCTTCCACCATTTTACCAAGCCCGTTCTATGCTTATTCTCGAAGAAGCGTATTTTGCCAAGAAGACAACCAATGTGTCAAATTCTGTCTTGGTTGTCGCTCCGTCCGATGAGAGTTTGTCACAATTTGAAAACTTAATGCCAAATCGTGGCCAAAAGGGTCGAAACGGCTGCAATGGGAGCAAAAACTGCGGCGGCGGCCGCAGTGGTGGTAAAGGCGACGGCAACTGCCGCGGATAAGGTGGCAGCAGTGGCGGCGGCCAGCAGCAACTGCCAGACAATGGCAGCCGAGGGAACTCTGGATAGTGGGCCGACACCATAGGCTTGGCAGTGGCCTTGGGCCGTGCCGCCCTGCCCGTATCCAGTCGGCGATGGCAAGAATCGGGTCGAGCCCGCGGACCGGTCCAAAGAAAACAACCGGGAATTTTTGGGCCAGTGGCAGTAGGCCCACTCGGCAGTGATGACCCCGACAGATATCGAGGCAGCGACGCACACTCTTGGGCTTACTCCACCCGACACAAATTGGTACATGGACACCGGTGTAACGTCTCATATGACGTTTTCACAAGGTAACCTCTCATCCTATTTTAATTTGAGCAATAATCGTGGTATAATTATCAGAAATGGTCATTCAATTCCAATTCGTGGTTATGGTACTACAAACTTGTCTCCCCCGAACCCACCGTTAATTTTGAAAAATGTCCTTCACGCATCTAAATTAATTAAAATTTGAATTCTGTTAGAAAATTTACCATTGATAATTGGGTTTCTGTTGAATTTGATCTTTTTGGTTTTTTCGTGAAGAATTTTCAGACAGGGATGCGTCTAATGAGATGTGATAGTCAGGGCGAGCTTTATTCAATCACCACAACCACACATCAAGCCAAATTACCATCCACTCTTGCAGCTTTAGCTCATTCTTTATGGCATGAATATTAGGGTCATCCGGGAGTGCCTATTTTTGCTTTCCTTAAAGAAAATAAATTTATTGAGTGTACTAGACCTCGTAGTTATCATGTTTGTCGCTCTTGTTCTCTTGGAAACATGTTAAGCTGCCTTTTGTTGCTTCGAATTCTCGTACTGTTATGCCCTTTGATATTATTCATAGTGGTATTTGGACATTTCCCGTTTTGAGCTCTTCGGGCCACCAATATTATCTTTTGTTGTTGGATGATTACTCTAATTTTGTGGACGTTTCCTTTGTCTACAAAGTCACAAGTTTTTTCCACATTTCTATCCTTTAAAGCATACATCTGCACTCAATTTGAATCGGACGTTAAAAATATTCAGTGTGATGATGGTAGAGAATTTGACAATGGGCCTTTTTTGGGATTTTTGCAAAACTAATGATTTGTCGTTTCGTTTCTCATGTCCACATACATCATCTCAAAATGGAAAAGAAGAAAGAAAAATTCAAATCATTAACAATATTATTAGAACCTTACTTGCCCATGCCTCTTTACCACCATCTTTTTGGCATCATGCGTTACAAATGACAACATATATGTTAAACATACTTCCGAACAAACAAGTAGCCTACCAATCCCCACTCAAAATTTTATACCTAAGGGACCCTTCATATTCTCATTTACGGGTTTTTGGGTGCTTATGCTATCCTTTTTTTCCTTCTACTATCATTAATAAACTTCAACCCCGGTCAACTCTGTGTATTTTTTTGGGATATCCGTCAAATCATCGTGGTTATAAATATTTCGACTTATCCTCTAATAAAATCATTGTAAGTCAACACGTAATTTTTGATGAAACAAATTTCCCTTTTGCCAAATTACATTGTTCCGGGCCTCCTACCTATGAATTTCTTGACGATAGCATACCCCCGTATTTGATCCATAAATTAGCCTCTCAAACAAACCCGATGTTTCCCAATGTCTCGGCCCAATCACCGGGCACAACGACTGCTAGCTCAACTGAGTCTCTCGCCCGTAGCCCACTATTGTGAGGCCCAGTAGTTGGCAATCTGCTAGGTCTCAACTCTCGGCCTATCGTCCGTCTCAAGCAGCCCACTGCTCGCAAGCCCACTACCCGGTATTCTAGTCACTGTCGGCACTCCGTCCTTCCCGTTTAGCCAACTCCAATTCTAGCCCAACGGCCTGTCACTCGTAGTCAACACGGGATTTTTAAGCCAAACAAAAAATATGGTCTTCACATCCATGTTTCCAAGTCATTTTTGCCTCGTAATCCTGTGTCTGCCCTTAATGATCCGAATTGAAAAATGGCTATGGATGATGAATTTAATGGTCTTATTTATAATAGGACGTGTGATTTGGTGTCCCGTCCCGCTGATGTTAATGTGATTCGGTCTATGTGGATTTTTAGTCATAAAAAATTCTGATGGTACATTTGAGAGACACAAAAACCGTCTTGTAGGTAATGGGAAGACTCAACAGGTTGGTGTAGATTGTGGTAAGACTTTCAGTTTGGTGGTCAAACCGGCAACTATCAGGACTGTCCTCAATCTGACTCTTTCGAAAGCATGGCCACTTCATCAGTTTGATGTCAAAAATGCCTTCCTGCATGAAGACCTCAATGAAACATTGTACATGTATTAGCCCATGAGGTACAGAGATCCTACTTATCTTAATCATGTGTGCATGCTGAAGAAATTATTATATGGGTTCAAACAAGTTCCTAGGGCCTGGTACAAGAGGTTTGCAGATTACGTTTCATATATTGGGTTTTCTAACATCATGTCTGATCATTCTCTATTCATTTACCGTCATGGTAATGATATTGCTTACATTATTTTGTATGTGGATGATATTATCTTAACTGCCTCATCTGATGCTCTTCGCAAGTCTATCATGTCACTTCTTGGCTCTGAGTTTTCAATGAAAGATCTAGGGCCACTGAGTTACTTTTTGGGGATAACTATGACACGTCATGCAAATGGTTTATTTTTATCCCAAAAGAAGTATGCAACAGAGATTGTTGAACGAGCTGGCATGTCATCGTGTAGGCTATCTGCCACTCCGGTTGACACTAAACCGAAGTTGAGTGTTTCTTCCAGCAAGCCATATGCCGACCCATCACATTACCGCAGCCTTGCAGGGGCCCTGCAATATCTCACCTTCACGAGGCCCGACATCTCTTATGTTGTACAACAGATTTGTCTATTCATGCATAACCTAATGGAGGATCACATGCATGCTCTCAAATGCATTGTGCGTTATATTTAGGGTACTCTTGACCATGACTTGCATTTATATCCGTCTTCGACAACCACTCTTGTTTTATATACAAATGTCGATTGAGGTGGTTGTCCGGATACCAGACGCTCCACGTCTGGTTATTGTGTATTTCTTGGTGATAATTTGGTCTCTTAGTCCTCAAAACGACAAGTAACCTTGTCCAGATCTAGTGCCAAAGCAGAATATCGAGGAGTTGCCAATGTGGTGTCTGAATCTTGTTGGCTACGAAATCTTATTTTAGAGTTCCATTGTCCAGTTTCGAAGGCGACATTGGTTTATTGTGATAATGTTAGTGCTATTTATGTCTCAGGGAATCCAGTTCACCACCAACGCACTAAACATATTGAGCTGGATATTCACTTTGTTCGCGAAAAAGTTGCTCGTGGACAAGTACGTGTCTTACCTGTCCCGTCGCGTTATCAGATTGCCGACATCTTTACAAAAGGTATTCCGCTGATTTTATTTGAAGACTTTCAGGACAATCTCAACATACGCCGACCTCCCGCTTCGACTGCGAGGTGTAATAGAATTAGATTGCATTTAAAATTGTACATCTTCTATATTAGGTAGAATTAAATTTTTCTTGTAATTCGGATTGTTTAGTTACCTAGTTTGTAGCAAAGTAAATATTTTTGTACAATTATATATAGTGTAAATCATTAATGAAATAATCAGAAAATAGCATAAATTACTTATATCCAAATAAAAAATTCCTATTAAATAGGGGATTACCAAAAAGTGGAAAAGGAACTTAGAGGATGAAGTGTATACAACTGGATGCCACTAGTAGTACAAATATGGGAGAAATAGGTGTGCACATTTTGGCCAAACATTAAAAGAGAATGTAGGTAGATGGTACTCGTGGGCTCTCTCACAGCCGTTGATGTATAGTGGAAGAAATCAGAGAACCCACACATCCATTTATTAATGGCTTTGCTTAGTAGCACACTAGCACCATTCAAACTTCTAGACCCTTCCATGTCAACAAATTGCATGTTGGAAACTCAAGTCTGTGGGGGAGCTAGAGCATAATTTATGACTTTACAAGAATTAATAACTTTTATCCAAATTCCATATATATATATATATATATATATTATAATATTTCAGTATAATGATTAAGTTATTTGTTGAATCGAATTTTCATGTTATGTTAGGTTATATGTTCTCTATAATAACGTTTCGCTATAGCAGCTAATAAATATCCGCACAACAATATTGTTATTGAGAGATTTGACTATATTAAGAAATTCACTTAATACCTATAAAAAATTAATCATAAACTTAATTCGTAGGAGTATTATATATTATTCTGAGAATAATGTAGAAATTCATAAACTTCAAATTCTGAATATGTTGTTGCTCAAGGTAATAAGAAAATAGTCACCTTTTCTTTTTTATTTAGACATTCGGCAGTGACCGTGCTAACTGGAGATAACTCGTTAAGAAATTATACTATGTATATAAAGCTTAAACAAAAAATTTATACTCTCTCCGTCTCAATTTATATGATATAGTTTGATTAAGTATGAAATTTAATAAATAAAGAAATATTTTTGTAGTTTGTGGTCTAAAATGAGCCATAGATATTTGTGTGATTGTAAATCGTTTTATTAAGGATAAAAGGCAAAAAATTTAAATTAAGTTATTTTTAAATATACAAATTTATATTTTTTTTAGATAGACTAAAAAAAGCGTATTACATAAATTGGGAAAAATGAAGTAATATATAAAACTGTTGAAGTTCTTTTAAATTAAGAAAAGGTCCAGTAAAGTGGTAAAAGGAGTTTAAAAATTACTTTCGAATCTTGGTCACTCATAGTAATGCAGTTTACTCGATGGTCAACTTCAAGGCAATAAATGACAACTCATTTTTATTTTATTTTTTGCACGGATTTCCCTTCAAATGTACTAGTCTTTAATTTTTGTCCTTCATATTTGTAATTTTTAACTTTTATCTCCACTACTTATTTAATAAGAATACCCAGACCTGCTTCGTAAAACATAGTTTCTGTAACATTTTTTATTTTCGAAAACTGAACTTTTGTCTCGCTCGACATAAATTCTATAGGAATTAAGTTATGCGGCATAATTTTGTAGTATTTTTTTTCAGATTATGTTGAGTGTTGAAAATTATGTCTTGTCCGACATAATTTGTGTGGAGGCTATGATACATATGCCGAAGTTAAACGTAAACTTTGCCGAACGAAATCTCAAATTATGGCGTTTTGCATATTATGTTGAGTGTTGAAAGTTTTGTCTTGTCTGATATAATTTGTGTGGATGTTATGATACATATGTCGAAGTTAAACGTAAACTCTGACTTGTGAAGTCTAAATTATGCCGTGATAAAAAATGTTGAGTGACAAAAATTAAAGATAAAAAATTTGAGGGAGGGAAATTAAAGACCACCCCAAAATAATGGTATTTGTGCGAATGATCCTCAATTTTCTCAACGATTGATTGGGCTCATATAAAGCCAGCCCAGCTTTTGGACGTCCAGTATCCTGGATCAGTTCATTTTGACTAGCCCATATTCATAGACTAGTCATTTGGGTCAAAACTCAGTTGCTTCCATGGTGCATGAAAAGGAAAGCAATATGGTCACTGATAAAATTTTATTGAGCACACCAAGATATTCATTCCCTTTTTCGTGTTATCAGAACATTTATAGCTGTGACGAATTATTCGAGCCTGGACCAAAGGTAGATATACGATTTAATAGATATGAAGTGCTACTTTTTTCTGATAACTAGTGTCAATCTAATATAAATACAACAACAATATATCCACTGTAATCCCACCACAAAGTGTGATGAGGATAGTATGTACGCAAAGCGGCTGTCTCCGATAGATCATCGGCTCACAATCTAACATATATATGATCTCTTTTTTTCTTTTTCCAAAAAATTAGAAGAAAATAGAATATAAATATGATCTTCTAAAAATCTTTAATAATGTATATAGTTCTAGTTGAAAGCATAAATGTATCTACAACCCCTAGCGAAGAGGCGAATCCTCCTTGGACCTATTTGAACCTTAGGGAATTTGCAAAAAATTCCGTTTTTAGGCTACTATTTAGATTCTGTCGTGTCCTTTTTAAACGCGAAATTTCATCTATTAATTAGTTAACACTATCAGGGATCCAATTTAAAAAGTGGCCTCATGAAAGATCATACGGTGCAAATAATCCTATTTTACCTTGCATGTTTCGTTTTTCTTAACGGGTTAGATTATAAATATTGCAGGAAAGGAAAATGAAAGTGTATAAGGCCTTAGGAAAAGAAAAAAATTCAAGGAATTCTATCCATATTTTATTTTCGTAACAAAATTTATATAATATTCCAAAAATGTCCTTTTGTTGCATTAAATATAGAATACTAAAATTTGTAACATACACCTCCAATTCACTTTATACTACAGAACTGGTGAGGAACTATTTGCAACAAATCTCCCACACAGAAATTACTATAGAAGTATCTTACTCCACTCTTCCCCAGATTTCACTTTGGGATTACACTGAGTATGAGTATGTTATTGTTATTTTTATATTTTACTCCATTAACAAAAATGTAATTTGTTTCCTTTAGTTGTAATTCTATTTTTTTCAATTGTTATTGTATTCTATTTATTCAGAAGAAAATTAATCACATGACTCGCATTGCACATAAAACGAAGAAATCACAGGCTTGAGTACTATTGTCATTTATGAAAAAGACGCAAGAATTCAATAGGATAAGCTCGTTGACTACAGATTGAGTGTTACATTATTAGATTATTTGCTTAAAAGTGTAATGTTTGTGCCTTCCCATCAGCAGTTTACGTGATATTGTGACTTTGTGTACATCATAATTTTGGACACCTGGTAGAATAATTTCATACGTTAATAGACGTCTAACATATATATATATATATAGATGAGTTATTGTCCGTGCTAGGCACGGGCCCAACATTGCAAGCATTCCTTTTTTGTTGTTTTAACTAATAATCATTTAGACAAACCATGGTACTATGATACAAGAAAGATATTTGCTATATATGGTAGGCATCTGAGAAAGACTTGGATAAAAATGTTTCAGTAATAAAATACTCAAGATTCAACTTCTTACGATGCAAAAGTGCAAGACTGCATAATTTTTTCTGCAGTTCATTTATTCAAGTAAACTATTCACAAGCAAACCCCAATTAAGAATAGCCATCCTTAGAAGTATATGTGAATACAATGATACTCACTTACAAGCAGAAGCCAAGTGTAAAATGATTCAGTGATCATCTTACAACATAATTAGTATCAATCTATTCTTTTTTTTTCTCCAAAAAGAATGAGAAACCATCCGAAAATACTCTTGCATGTGAACCTTCATGGATCTTATATATGTCCTATGAAAAATAATCCCAGTGGTAAATTTTGTTGAAAATTTACTAATGTGAAATTAAGTTTATCCCATTATTTATGACTCAAACAATTGGGGCCCCGCACGTCGAAAACATCGTTTCCACACACGTGCACACGTAGTGCCATGTATCGCAAATTTCATTAGTGAAAGAGATATTGGTACGTAAGTGAAACGTTTGAAACATAGAAGGATGGACGGTTATTGGCCAAATGACAAATATTCCACGTTGATAAATGAAGGAAGAAGTGTGCGAAGTGTAAGATGAAACGAGTCAGAAATCGCCGAGGAGCCGCGGCGCAGCCCCGTCGGAGCCGCGACCCTAATTAGGAGTTCATCCACTGGAGCCGAGGCGCTTCGTAGGCAGAATGTTGCAACGGGAAGACGGAAAGTTCTGACTTTTGGGCTGGTTTTGGAGCATTGAATCTCCATTATTTGGCACATGACTTCAGCCATTATTTGGCGGAATGTAATCTCTCAATAAGTGTCATTACATGGCTATTGAAGGCCATTAGTTGGCTAGTTGAGGGGTCATCTCCTTACACTATAAATTGAGGCCTTTGATTCAATTGTTCAACACACTTAAGATATTTTTCTGAAATCTTCTTCTTTCTCTCTATCAAGTTTTCTATATTCAAAGTTTTTCAAGAGTAACACTTGAGTTTCCTTTGCTCATTTGTTAAGTTGTTGTTGTATCTTGGGAGATTATTGCCCGACACCGTAAAATGATATATACGGGGCAATCTTGTCTTAAAGACAGAGTGCTATCACTCGACTCAGCAAATCACAAGGAGTTTGTATCGTTCTTAATTCCAGTTTGTTGTAATATTTAGTTTATCCTTTCTAGCAATTTGTAATATTTACTTACTTCTCGTTTCCTGCAATTGTTGTAACCCACAAATTTTGTCACGGATAAATCGAGATATCAGATGATAATCTATCACTTTGCCTACCAGAACATTTTATTTCTAGCACATTCATAATGCCAAGTTCATACATCCAAAGACATTACGCAATTATCCTGCAATAAGTAATTATTTAGAATTAATGTTAATATTGCCGAAGAGGTTTCAGCATCTTGTAGTCAAAGTTAATACTGCCATTGGCCCTGGTCATTGCTGAAAACTGAAAACAAACATATCTATTTATTTCACCAAAAAATGAACCATAGTTCATCGGTTGACTCTCAAAATCCGAACTGTATCACGTAAATTGGTACAGAGGGACTGTCAATTTCTTGGAGAAGGCATAGATTTAAAAGATGGATTGAATGGAGTGCACTAACAGTAAAATAAGGAAGTGATATAACCTCCATTATTATATTAAATGAAAAATATTACCCAATACCAGGCGTCGGACGAAAAAGTGCAACATAAGTGGGTAGGATCAGTTGCTTGCTAGTATAACAAATCATGTGGTGTTTACATAATCTCAAACTGATACAAATATAAGCTTGATGACACATATAGGCACTTAAGAACCACAAAACCAATTTACCTGTGTGGATATCAGGACTTATTCAAATAAATCATCATTTTGTTTCTTTCTTTATCTTGATGAATTGCTTCAAACTAAGCCTCAACCATGGTAAGGTTTGTCGATCCCTTTTCAATGGCTTTCAATCCTGTAATAGTCAAAACCAGTTCAAATAACATCACATATATATTCTTTTCAACCATGATATACTGACCTAAAATTCCAGTCTACAGGCTACAGAAATGCAGGAAACATCAATCAGGGGTGGAACTATAACATACATCTTATGGATTCATCTTTGCCCAGTAACATTGACTCAAATCTTGTATATGTATTAAAAAAAATCTACTAAATAAGTATATATTATAGATTTCAAACTCATTAAATCAAATGCCCTGTGTTAGAATCCCCAACTCGAAACCATAATGTTCAAATTTTAGATCTGCCTCTGACATAATCAAAATTTTCTTAGAAAACAAGAACACGGTTTAGGCTATACCTTGAAAGAAACAACAATATTTCATTATGGTAGTAGAGGATTGATCAAATTCCACAGGTTTTAAAATAATGGTCAAGCCCGTTTTGAACCCTATATCAAAAGAAAAAAAAAGTCAAGTTCCTTTTGAAAGATCCAGACTCTTGTCCCTTTGAAGAATTGAAGCTAATCTAAAAAGTGATCAGAAGACAATTTATCTTTGGGTTATATGGTTGAAGTACTACAATAACAATCAGATTGTAATAGAAGATATTTAAAGGAGTGCTAAAATTAACTGATGAAAAAAGTTGGGATCTTGAGTGATAAAGGGGCTCTTTTTCTTTTCGATTTTTTTTGGTAGTAGCCCTGAATATCAACTTAATAATGATTCATTCTACAGCTTCCCCTTCTATCAAATTATTATTGTTTTTCTGCTTTCAAGTTAATACCAAATCATATATTCAAGAACCAACATCTCCTTGTAACCACATGAGAAATCTCTATACAACGAAAGGCACAAAAGGAAAGACGAACACTACTCATTGTTACCAAATATGAAAAAAAAAAAAACAGAAAATAGTGTGACTTGTAGTTTCAAAATCCACTTTCTTCAGAATACTACTACTATGCTCTTCTTGATGAATCAATGAAGTGTTAGTTTTCAACAATAAAGTGCTTGAAAGAAAAGAATAACACTTCTCAAGTAAATACCGAGATCACAACAGGTTGTTGATACACATTTCTTTACACAAATTATGCATCAGCATACACGATTTTGTCGCTCATCAGAATTACTTTTTTAATTACTTGACTTATGGAATATCATATATACCAATACAGGTTTTACGACAATGTTAGAGACATCTTAACACCATATTAAGAATATGTTATTTTTCTTTAAATAAAATGCAAAGCATTTTAGCTGTAGTAAGAAAAGGGGCCTGATAACTTCCAGCAAAAGATGTCAATATGAAGATACACAAACCTTTGCAATAATACTATCAAAATATATCATCCAGTATAATTGAAGCCCATAGCAAGACCATTATCAGCCTTCAAGACAATTGCAAAACAAATTAATTTAGAAAATATGGTAGTCAAATATCATAAAAGAGAGAATGAGAGTGAACATGAGTGTTTTAATTAGGAGCTTACAAACAAAACTACATATGGAGAGACAATTAAAGCTCTCCACATTAAATTGTACAGGTATGAACAGGTAAGGGAACTATAACAAAAAAAATACTAAAATTCATACAACAAAATATCAAGGTAACAGACGAACTACGATCGATAGTATATTGTGAACAAAATATCTGCACATAATTTCCTTTCAAATAGTCTATACTTTTTGTCAGCGAAATTTGGGCTTAGATGATTACTTGGTTATGAACAGAAATCAGAGAAGAGCTTCATACCTAAGACAACAAACAACCGAAAGGAGAAAGACTCACCTGGCAAACATGCATGACGACCCAGAGCGGCTTCTGCGCTCTTCTATATATATATATGTATATATTGAAATTTTTAACTTAATTAACAATATCCTACTGTCCCATGACCAATTAAAAGGGCTCATCGTGTTGCACTGAAGATGTCTCCAACATAAATGCAAGAAGGACGTATAGTTGATATACTATCTTGTGAATATGATTTGATTATGAAAACGATTCAACACAAACGAAAGGGTGTGAAATGTGAATTCTTTCGTGACTTTGTTTAGTTCAGAAGCAATATGCTAGGCATTGGGCAACATCTTGGCGTAAGTAGCTCACACTTAGATGTGGTCGATATCAGAGTTTACAATTTTTATCCTCTTCTTAGATTTTTGGTCGCTAATTATTGGGTATGTCGTCCTCGAGATAATCAAATTACAAATGCTAGGAGATAAATATGGACTTGCAAGTAAAAAAAATGTTAAGATCAATGTAATAACTTAGTGCATTCAAGAAAGTCATTGTCATTTAAAAATAAAATATGCAAATCTTTGGAGTGAGAAGTCGTAAGTTAATTAGACAAAAACAATTGGTTTTGCTATTATGTTTGTTAAGAGTCCCGCATTTGATATAGAATGGGAACATGAACTTCTTATATGGGCTTATTTTTTTGAGTTTAGTTAGGTCCAAAATACATATAAAGAGTACATGTTTTCATTACATATTCGATGTAGGACTCTTAACCACCTTTAAACTAAATGCTTGATTTGATTAGAATTTAGAACTATAAAAGGAAGAAAGAAAAAAAGAAAAGAAAAGGTTCTGCCCATAAATCTAAAAGGTTTATGTAGTTGCTTTTGAAGACCTCTTTGCCAAAGGGGTTAATGTAGGGTGGATGAAATGAAATGATTGGAAGCACCAATTACTAATCTTATAATTACTGTTTATTCAAAAAAGAAAAAGACATGTTAAAGTTAAATTAGTAATCAGTACATCGCCATTAGAATCTGCTGCTACGTTAGTAGATCATGTTGTTGGATGCTTTAGTTAAATATTTTGTTTTATGTGTTTCTTTCTCTTATTTTTTGGACAAATCAAATTATTTAGTATTAACTCTGATACACGATTTTTCTTTTGACATATATATTTTCACCGGTCTAATTACACAATGAAATAGATGAATATAATAAATTTGCCTTACTAGATGCAATGAAACTAAGAGACCCATGACCTATTTCTCCATTTGAAGTGGAACGGTCGATTCTTGCTTGCTAGTTTAGAAGGAATAAGAAAGCTATTATAACTAATATAAGCGAGATCAAGTATTATCTGACTTAATAGTTGTAAAATTGTAGATAAAGTAATTTAATTGACTAAGGGAGCAATGCCATTATTCAAGAATTTATTTGGACAATAATTGCTAATACACATACAATTCTCATGACTTTTTTGCAGGCAAAGGAAAGAGAGTCGAGAAGAAAAAAAGAACATATAGTAATGATCAACGTAGTTGTTGAGTCTGTTAACAAGTGACTTGTTTAACACTATTTATGTTGACAACTAAAGTCAATAAATATAATGAGCTAGTTCCAATTAACCAAAGAGAATCTTGAGGGCCAAACGTGAGGTGCATATAAAGGAAATGACTTTAGGAGAAAACAAGAAAGAAGATAGTATTAGTAACAATTTTAGGAAGGGTTTAATTTCTTCGCATTACACAATTAAGTCACTTAAAATAATTATACGTAAGTAATTATATTTAATAACATTAATTGATAATTTAAAGCAATAATAAGTATTATGCTATAACAAATTAAATTGTAATGATGATATAAAATGATATTATACAATCAATATATATAATTTGAATCCTTTTGCAAATATTCGGATTATTTCTTTCAGTTCCGGTATAAAGGAAATAAACATCTGGATTTTTGACCAAGTAACATATTCTTCCTTGTTTTACTTAGATGTTGCTAGTTGTACAATGTCAGTTATTCCTCGCAAAAGTCAATATGCCAAAGGAAAGAATTAAGGAAGCTATATAATTTAGTTAATTGTGTCATTTAGCGTTGTGTAAGGTTTTAAACCCAGTTCAAACTGTTCATTAAACAATTGCGCTCTTTCTCGAGGGCTATAAATAAAATTGGGATTATTACGATAAACTTGTACTCTTGGCTAATTATTTTATTATTTTAGATCAATAGAATACATTCATATCATTTAAGAAATCAATATTTGTAATTTGTGTAACTTATCGAAGATATTACCACATATATTCCCCTTGAAAAATATTAACTATGAGTTTTCAAATTAACACAGTAACGACTCGTCAAATTTCTAACGGGATAATAGTATTTTGGGCCCTCGGTTATGAGTTTTACTCAACATATTTAATATTCAATTAATTAAAATGTATGTCTTTTGTCCCTGAATATAAAAAAAATCGTTATGTTTATATTACTTTTAGAAGTATATTGCCTTCAAATATGAAGTAATAACACAAATTTAACATAATACATGAGTAATTAAATGGTGAACAAGTAATACTTCAGAAGGTTTGTGATTATTTAAAAGCAAATGGATCAAAATGCCATTGCAAATATACCGAAAGGTTAAAAATTCTTATTTAGATAGCACAAAGACAGATAAAATTTACCAATGATTGGAGGACCAAAAGTAAAATTAACCCATCTAATAGTGATTGAACTTGTAATATACTTCAGACTTTATTTCTTCCTTATTTTATTTATATATTTTATCTAATTATGATTCATAACTTGAGATGTTTAAAAGTACATATACAATGTATATTTTAGTTACTCTTCTTATAGTTGTGTCCAATTCTACAAGGAAACAAAACCAAGAAAAGAATAAAATCAAGACCTAACAAATTAGGAAAATGAAGTAGTAATATTAGGTATGAAACAATTGTTTGGCAGGAACATTGTACCTTGCTTGTCTTGTTAAAATAATTCAAGCTTTAGCATACAAAATTACCACTTTATTCAATACCATCGGTTAAAACCTAAAATAAGATAGTATTTAACTTTTAATCACAATTATTTAGAATAAGATTTTATGATGGAATAACTTGTTCTAGGACCTGTTTTATCCTCCTAATTAATTACTTGTTCTAATACTCCAACTAATCGTACTTCACCATATATTCCCTTAGCCCCTATTTTGCAGCAAGCATGTTAAAAGGAAAGAAAAACTAAAAAAAAAGTATATCAGAAAAAGGGAAGACATAGCTAAATTGCCAAATGAAGTATTAATTAGCAAATAGTGCATCTTCACATATAGTGGCGGAGATTGAATTTTCATTAAGAGAATTTAAATATAAACAAAGTAAAAAAAAATTAAAATAGTCATGATATTCAACATCTACTATATATGTATAAAAATAATGCAGTAATTTTCTAGCGAAAGGGATTCAGATGAATCCTCTTGCACCCCTAGCTCTGACCCAATGTTAAGTTCGATTATTACAAGGAAAACTATTGATAAAACCAAAAAATTTAAACAGAAGTTTAAGTTATATATGCTGTCAATATATATTCTAAAATTTTCTCCGTATCCTCATTTTAGCTCACATACAAACATTATTGTTAACATATGTCTTTCTTCATCATTCTCCTATTATTATAAGTTGCCATAACATTTAACAAAATACCTAAAATTGATTTAAAAATAATTTCTCGGAGTAAATTATTTTCAGAAAGCATTTCTGCTGAACAACATTTCTTACCACACATGGAGCAGCTTAAACCCTTCAAAAATAAATTTTGGTAACTTGACATTGATAAGCAGAACTGACACGAAACAGAAAATCCGAACTTGGTTAAAGTATTACTCCACATCCAAAGAAAAACTTGTTTAACTTATAAAGGTACAAAGTAACAAATACTAGTTTTTGTTAATATTTGTAGTGTTTGAGCCGAATTATGTACACTTCGATTAATTTCACGAAATATCCGCTATCTTCCTAATAGAATATTTATCGAATATTCTCATAATTATTGTATATCTCCTATATTAGATAGAACTATATTCCTCTTATAATTAGGTTGATTTATTACCTAGTTTGTAGCAAGATAAATATCTGTAATACTATATACATTATAAATTATTAATAAATAAAATCATGGAACATATTCTTTTATTTCCAACAACATTGGTAACCGAATTTCAGATAATTCTATCTACCAAAACTTAGACAAATGAAAAAAAATTAAAAATAATATGTTTGTCTCTATTGAAATTTGAACTTACGTAGAGTAAGATTATATAACAACGATTTAATAAAAAGAAACAAGCGAGTTTGATATTAAAGAGTATTTTGGGGGAAAAGTCATTTCTTATGTTTGACTACGAAAAAGACTTTCCAAAAAACGAAGTTTCATCATACAAAGAAATTACTTCAATTACTTATAGACAGATAACATGGAAAGAGAAGTTTCATCATACAAAGAAATGACTTTAATTACTTATAGACAGATAACATGTTTCTTAGCATATACACTTCAAATTCTTATTCCAAATTACTTGCTCTAATCAATATTTAGATATTATCATTTAATCTCTATGCAAAGGAAGGTCTCTCTCGCCTACGAGCATTTGTACGAAGAAAGGAATCTCATACAAATAGTTGGAAAGAATGCAAAATGTGTTATTGTTAAACAGAACAATATACATGTGATATACACTGAATATACAGCAATGTATATCACATGTATATCGATGGACCGAATGAAAGAAGCGTAGCGGTGCGGCAACCGGCGGTGGGCTGTTGGGCCTCTCGGCGAAGGCACGAGCGAGCGGCAGTAGTGCGAAGAAGAAGCGGTGGCCTTGTTGGGCCTCAAGGCAGTGCCAACAACGTCCAGCCCATCACGGGAGTTAGGGCTGTTACAAGATGTGTATATTAAGGAAAGTATATTGTGTGTATATTGTAGTATATTTGTTTAGATTAGGATATACTCTTACCATATTTAGGATATACACATACCATAATTGTATAGTTAGAATTATGGTAGAATAAGGTTTTAGAAATAGAATAGGAATAGGATTCTCCTATTTTGTAACTTGTATATATATCTATCCAATCAATGAAAATAATCAAGGGGATTATTTCTTTCACGGTATCAAGAGACTAGGTTTTACAAAAAAAAAATCTCCCTAAATTTTTTGGACCCCCTCGGCCGAGACACCCCCCCCCTCGGGTTTCTCTTCCAAAATTCGTCTTCCGCTCTAAAAAACCTCTCTCAAATTTCCCCTCCTTCTTCGTTCTTATCAATATGTCTAAGAACAACTTTCACCCTGCCCTCACGGTTTCCAATATCAAGCTAAGTGTCCCTACTGTCCTTGAAATGGAAAACGTTCAATATGCAACGTGGGCGGAGTTGTTTAAAATTCACGCTATATCTTATCAAGTTCTTCATCATATCATTCCTCCCGCTAGACCCCTTCCTGTGGAGGATCCCGAGTTATGGATTACACTTGATGCTACCGTTCTTCGGTGGATATACGCCACTATTTTGGTGGACCTTCTACAAACGATTATTGAGCCAGATACCACGGCTATGGCTGCATGGAATAGATTGCGTGACATATTCCAAGACAACCAACATTCCCGTGTCGTCACACTCGAGCAGGAATTCTCTCTCGTTCGAATGGATGAATTTCTGAACGTTTCTGCATATTGCAAGAAACTAAAGGAGTTGGCGGATCAACTCCGTAATGTTGGTGCACCAGTAACAAATAATCGTCTAGTTCTACAGTTGGTTGCCGGTCTTTCGGAGGCCTATAATGGTGTTGGAACTCTCCTTCGCCAAAGCAACCCTCTTCCCGACTTCCATCAAGCCCGCTCCATGCTTACATTGGAAGAAGCCGGTTTGGCTAAAAAGGCGGCTACCGGAGCAAGCCCAATTGTCATGATGGCGTCCTCTCCTAATCCTTCCAGGTTTTGTTAATAATTCGGGCCAAAACCATAATAATGGTGGCGGCAAGAATAATCGCAAGAATAATAACAAAAATCGCGGGGGCAAACGCGGTGGTTCTGGTGGAAGTTTCGGTGGTCAGCAAGTAGGCGGTGTGTCCCATCCAATGAACAGTGGCCCACCACCCCCATGGGCCCAGCAGTGGGGCCCATGGCAGTGGAGCAGTGGCGGTGGACCGTGGGCCGCAACCCATACAACCAGGCAGTGCATTCCAACGGCCAGTGGGCTGGCCAACAGTCCAGGCCCAATACCCAGCATTGGCGGCCCACTGGCCAGTGGCCCAGTAACGGCAACAACAGCAGTTACGGCCCAGTTCCAGCACGGCCAGGAGTTCTTGGGCCCCGACCTCCGCAAGCCCATCATGCAGCAGGCCCCACTCAGACCGATATCGAGGCCGCGATGCACATGTTGGGATTGACTCAACCGGAACCAAATTGGTACATGGACACCGGGGCCACTACTCACATGACTTCCGAATCAGGTACTCTCTCATCTTATTCCAATTTGAGCACCCCTCGGGGAATAATTCTTGGTAATGTCAGTTCTATTCCAATTCTAGGGTAATGGTCAGAAAACGTTATCTCCCCCCAATCCACCACTCCTCTTGAAAAATACTTTACATGCTCCTAAATTGATTAAAAATTTAGTGTCTGTCCGAAAGTTCACAAATGACAATTCTGTTTCTGTTGAATTTGATCCTTTCGGTTTCTTTGTAAAGGATTTCAAGACGGGGAGTCATCTCATGAGGTGTGATAGTAGGGGGGATCTGTATCCTATCATGCCCGATTTCAGTCCATCGAGTCCAGCCTTGCCGTCAGCTTTTGCAGCCATCTCTCCTTCCATGTGGCATGCTCGTCTGGGTCATCCGGGATCTTCTATTTTATCAGCTTTAGATAAAAATAGCTTTATTTCTTGTAAGGGTACAAGTCGTACTCCAATTTATCAGTCTTGTTCATTAGGAAAAATTGTTAAGTTGCCATTTGTAGACTCCAATTCTCATACTTCTATGCCATTTGACATTATTCATAGCGACTTATGGACATCTCCTGTTCTAAATTCAACGGGTCATCGATATTATGTTCTCTTTTTAGATGATTATTCTAGATTTTTGTGGACGTTTCCAATTGCGAATAAATCACAAGTGTTTTCCGTCTTCATCAAATTTAGAGCGTTCATTCGTACTCAATTCGAAAGAGAAATAAAAAATATTCAATGTGATAATGGGAAAAAGTATGACAATAGGGAGTTTCGGGAATTTTGTGCTACTAATGGGATAAATTTTCATTTTTCATGTCCTCATACATCTTCACAAAATGGGAAAGCCGAACGCAAAATTCGTTCCATAAATAACATTGTCCAAACTCTCCTAATACATGCCTCCATACCTCCATATTTTTGGCATCATGCTCTACAAGTGGCCACATATCTTCTTAACATAATTCCTTCTAAAGGTCTGACATATTATCCCCCCCTAAAAATCATGTATAATAAGAACCCATCTTATTCTCATCTTCGGATTTTTGGGTGCTTGTGTTATCCGTTATTCCCATCCACCACAATTAACAAACGTCAAGCTCGGTCTACCCTGTGTGTGTTTTTGGGTTATCCGTCAAATCATCGTGGTTATAAGTGTTTTGATTTATCCTCCAAGAAAATCATAATCAATCGCCATGTCATTTTTGATGAAACTCAATTCCCATTTACGAAAGTTCATACTCCCGAACCTAAGTCATATAATTTTTTGGATGACCAAATATCCCCGTATATTATTCGGAATTTTTCGGACATCTCCCGTACCCAAAATCCTCCCAGCGGGCCCACTGCCCGCTGGACCTACAGTACCGCCACACCCACAAATTCTAGCCACTGGAACAGTTCCAGCAATTGGTCCCGGTCCACCCCAATCTCGGAACGGCTCCAGAAAACGATTCCAGTCTTTACCGATTTGGGCCAGCAGGCCCACTGCCTGCTGGCCGTCCGTCCCGAGCCCAGAAAATTTCCAAAATTCCATCAATTCTTCCTCGAGTCATAGACCGGTCACTCATAGTCAACGGTGTATTTTTACACCTAAAAGACATTTTAATTTACATTCGGATGTCTCTAAATCCCCCTTGCCCCGCAATCCTGTGTCCGCATTAAATGACCCTAATTGAAAAATTGCTATGACTGATGAATATAATGCTCTTATTGATAATAAGACGTGGGAGTTGGTGCCCCGTCCATATGATATTAATGTTATCAGGTCTATGTGGATTTTTGCTCATAAGGAAAATTCAGATGGGTCATTTGCTCGACATAAGGCGCGACTTGTTGGTGATGGTAAGACTCAGCAGGTTGGAATTGATTGTGGTGAGACGTTTAGTCCGGTGGTCAAACCGGCTACCATTCGCACTGTGCTTAGCTTGGCTCTTTCAAAGACTTGGCCAATTCATCAGTTGGATGTCAAGAATGTTTTTCTACATGGTGATCTCAAGGAAACAGTCTATATGCATCAGCCGTTGGGTTTCAGGGATCCCAACCGCCCTCATCATGTCTATTTGTTGAAGAAATCATTATATGGGCTTAAGCAGTCTCCACGGGCCTGGTATACACGATTTACTGACTTTGTTTCGACTATTGGGTTCACTCACAGCAGGTCAGATAATTCCTTGTTCATCTACCGCTGTGGTTCGTCATTGGCATATATTCAGTTGTATGTGGATGATATCATCCTGACTGCCTCTTCCGATGCCTTGCGCCAGTCTATCATGACCCTGCTCAGTTCGAAGTTTGCTATGAAAGATTTAGGGCCTTTGAGTTATTTTTTGGGGATTGCCGTCAAGCGTCATTCAGGTGGCTTGTTTTTGTCTCAACGAAAATATGCTGCTGAGATCATAGAGAGGGCTGGAATGTCATCCGGTAAGTCCACTTCCACGCCAGTTGATGCAAACCCGAAGCTAAGTGCCGCAGCAGGTGCACCATACGAGGACCCGACCCGCTATCGCAGTCTTGCAGGGGCCCTCCAGTATCTTACCTTTACCAGACCGGATATTACGTATGCAGTTCAGCATGTGTGTTTATTCATGCATGATCCCAGGGTTGAGCATATGAATGCAATCAAACGCACTATACAGTATATTCAGGGGACACTGGACTATGGGTTGCACTTATACCCTTCATCTACATCCACACTTGTCTCTTACACGGATGCTGATTGGGGTGGTTGTCCCGACACCAGACGATCGACTTCTGGCTACTGTATGTTCCTTGGCCACAACTTGGTCTCATGGTCGGCAAAACGTCAAGCAACTTTATCACGCTCCAGTGCAGAGGCAGAATATCGAGGGGTAGCGAATGTGGTCTCCGAATCGTGTTGGCTACGTAATTTGCTTTTGGAGCTTCATTGTCCCATTCAGAAGGCAACCTTGGTATATTGCGGTAACATTAGTGCCATCTACCTTTCATGTAACCCGGTTCAACACCAGCGCACCAAGCATATCGAAATGGACATTCACTTTGTCCGTGAAAAGGTTGCAAAGGGTCAAGTTCGCGTATGCCATGTCCCGTCTCGTTATCAAATTGCAGACATCTTTACAAAGGGTCTACCAGCGGTTCTCTTTGAAGATTTTAGGGACAGTCTCAACGTTCGAAAACCGCCCGCTATGACTGCGGGTGTGTGTTAAACAGAGCAATATACATGTGATATACATCGAATATACGACGGTGTATATCACATGTATATCGATGGACCGAAACAAACAAGCGAGCGGTGCAACAACCGGCGGTGGTCTGTTGGGCCTCTCGGCAGAAGGCCTATGCGAGCGACAACGGTGTGAAGAAGCGGTGGCCTTGTTGGGCCTCAAGGCAAAGTGCCAACAACGTCCCGACCCATCACGGGAGTTAGGGTACTGTTACAAGATGTGTATATTAAGGAAAGTATATTGTGTGTATATTGTAGTATATTTGTTACCTAGATTAGGATATACTCTTACCATATTTAGGATATACACATACCATAATTGTATAGTTAGAATTATGGTAGAATAAGGTTTTAGAAATAGAATAGGAATAAGATTCTCCTATTTTGTAACTTGTATATATATCTATTCAATCAATGAAAATAATGAAGAAATCTTTCAGTTATTTAATTGTAATAATTGGATTAAAGGCTAATTCATTAGGCGAGTTTCCAATCTTTCATAGTTGAGGTAGAAGATTGAAACCCTTTTTTCTTTTTTCTTTCTCCTCCTCTGACATAAAAAAGTTATTTAAAAAATCATTCTTTTATATCAATTCTTAATAAATATTTCTCATAATATATTTTTTCACTCACTAAACAAAACACTAAAAATATTTTCTTTACGAAATTCACATAAATCTAAAAACATTTGATTTTGAAGATGGCACGTCAGAAATGGGAGGAGACGATAAGATAGACTTTACACATGAAGAAACGTGTTAGGATGGGCCATATTTACACTTTTTCCGTCTTGACATAACCAATCACCAAATAAAGATGCTCATGCTCTGGACCCACTAAAAAAATTTACGACCCAGTTGATAAAAAACAAAAAAGTAATACTCCTAAGCAAATTAATTTCAATTATAGGAAACAAGAAAAATCCGAATATACTTTACTCTAAGCTGCAAATATCCCTTTATGATTGATAAACTTTCCCCATAATATTATTATAGCATGGAAATTGCCTAAGCATAGTAAAATTCCACATCATTAATTCTTTCCCTCATTTTTCTACTAACATTCTTATCCTTTTCAAATTTATTTCAAAGTTGAACTCTTCTGATTATTATCATCTGAACAATCTTTGATCTTTATCTATACTGTACCCCAAGAAGATCATTTGGGAACGTTAAAAAATGGATCTTTTTCAAGAATATTTTGTTACTGCTATGGTAGCTCTTATATTTTCTTGCATAATTGTTAAATTGGTTTCTGCTGCAGTGTCAAATGATGGAAAAAAGATTGATCATAAAGAGAAAGTTGTTGTGGAGGAAGCAAAGATTACAAAAGGGTTGGTTGTTAGGAGTAGAAAAAGTAAGAAAAGAGTCAAATTTGTTGATCAAGAAGTTGTTGGAAATGTTAATCATATTGATGGGATGCCCTGCAAAGTTGGAGGAGTAGTTGATCAGTCTGAAAATGCTGGAGAAAATAAGGTAGCTTTAGAGGAAAAGGTGTTTGTTGAGAAAAAAATTGAGGGTATTATAAAGAAAGGTGATGACTTTAAGGGAGAAAAGGTTCTTGAAAATCTTGATTTGATTGAGCATTGTGGTGGTGAAAGGGAGGTGATTGATGGTCATGATGATGCAGACATGTGTAGCAAAATTATGTTGCTGGAGGAAAAGGATGAAGTTAACAAGATTGACAAAAAATATGAGGATATTTTAAATAAAGGTGATGACTTTAAGGAAGAAAAGCTTCTTGAATATCTTAATTTGATTGAGCAATGTGATGGTCATGAGGATAAAGACATGTCTAGCAAAATTGGGTTGTTAGAGGAAAATGATGAAGTTAAGAAGATTGATGAGTTGGTTGTTGGCAAGGAAAAAGATATCGTGAATATATCGGTTGTTGATGAAGTCAAGTTAGGTGAAAATGAGGCGGTTGAGGTAGGAGAAGGGTTGAGTAAGAAAACAGATAAGAAGGTGACAGATGAAGATAGTGATGATGATTGGGAGGGAATTGACAGAAGTGAATTGGAGGAGGAATTTTTTAAGGCTGTAAACTTTGTGGATGGGGAGAATTTGAGGAGTGAATTGATGATGCAGTTGTATGGACTCCAGAAAATTGCAATGGAAGGGCCTTGTCATGAACCTCAACCAATGGCATTGAAAGTCTATGCCCGCGCCAAATGGTATTGACCTTTACTCAGAACTTTAACAAATTGTTGGAGCTCTAATTCAACTGCATAATTTTATCTAATGTTTGTTGATTTGCTTGAACTAAAGAAACTAAAAATTGTGTAGCGAATATTGTGTTGATCAAGTGAGTTTGACTTTGATGATTATTGGATGAGTAGAACCTTTTGTAGGAGAGGAAAAGATCAATATATTATCGGGTATTTCACTCACTCCCAGTGCCTACCATTTCTATATACTTTTGAAAATAGAAGGAATGTTGCTGAAAATGGGGAAGATAAATCACCATCTCACATATAGTTTTATCGACTTCGAGTCTAATTTCAGAATTCGATTCCTTGACTTTGTTGGATGATATGACCTAAAGTAGCTCTCCCCTTGCATGGTAGGAGTAACATTTATTCTTTACTTTTTTTCATCAAATCAATAGTTTCCTGGTTACCAAGGGATAGTTTGATTTATATAGCCTGAGTTCCGTAGTGAAATTAAGAGGACGGAGGCAGGAAACTGAGCATGATGATTAGTACATTTATGTCATAAGAAAATTGTGTTAAAATAAGATGCCTGGGTAATACAGTAAGTAGTAAAGGACAGACCTTCAAACTACTTTCGGGTGTAGTTTGATTGCTAGTTATACAACAGGAATGAAAGCTGCTATGTGTAAGTGATGGAGGACAATAATTCCATTGTGCAAGGAATGCATGGCAGAAAATGGGAAGCATGAAGCCGGAGGTGGCTATGGAGCAGTATATTAAGCTTCTGTCAGACCATGTTCCGCGATGGACGCATCATACTAAGGTTGTAAATGTTTCCTAACTTTTTTTTGGATAGATTACTCATTGATGATTTTCTTGGAACGTCACTCCTAATGGTTTACCTTGCAGGATGATTGTGGAGTAGCGTCTTCAGAAACTAAAATGCCGGGAGAGCCAGATTACATTCCAAATTCAATTAATGATATAAGCAAAGATGAAAGGTACTTCTATTTCACTTTCCTCTTTATGTCCTCCCAAAGTTTCAATTGTTCATTATTTCAATTGACTCTCGATTATTTTTTGCTCATTTTGCCTTTCTCACTAGCTTTTGCATGTATCTACAGGACACGGGAAATGAACCATGCTGCAGAGGGAGGTGATTTTTCTGGAGGTGAAAAGGTGATTCATACTCTTTTCTAACTCATTTTAATTCTGTAATGCTGCAAAATTTGTTAAAATGATTAACTTCTGAAGCTTTTTAGTTGTGCTGTTCACTTGTTTGGAGAATCCAAAGGAGCAATGTTCCATGTTTTTGAAACTTAGCACTCAAACCTGCTGTAGGTTGAATTTAAACTTCAAAAATAGTGAAAATATTCAACGTCACATTGAACCTTTTATTAATTCTCTTGTTGCAAAAAGAAATCACTCCACAAGACTGAAGTTTTCTTGGATAATTGCAAGTTCAACTGTGCAACTGTCCACTTCTAGGATAAGAACAGACTGATCTGGGTAATGGAAACATTTGTTGTTGTTAAATGCCATATTCTGTGAGGTATCTTGTCCTTTCTACAGTTTTCTTTAGATCTTTCAGTTTCTAAAAGTTATTTTATTGCCTTGTTAGGTTTTGTTTCTTAGGTGATCTTGTTTTTGTCAGTCTGCACTCAGACATCCTGTTAGGAGAATCCTAGTCTAATTTTTTGGGATTTGTCCATTTGTTTATGAGGAATTTTTATCAGCCATACTTGATTTAATGTCTGGGGCTCTAATTACATTTCAAAGAATATCAATTCTTAACATTCTTGCTACTTGAGGGCTGAAGCTATCTTAAACTCGTTGCGGTCAATTACATCAGTGTGATTGGCTTTTCGGAACACCATGCCTGATCTCACATTTCATATCACTTCGCCCAGTTATATCCAGTACTTAAGCCAGTGCACAGTAGACTGGTGCTATGTCTTATAATCTCTGGTTTCTCTCCTCGAGTAGTTATGCAAACTTGACCGTTGTCCATCTTCAACTATGGCCTGATATCTGAAGCTAATGGAATATATGAAAGCTCAAAAAAGTTGCATATTTTTTCATTTTCCATTCGGGCCTGGTAACTAGAATTGCTTGAACATAACTTAGTAAACTGTGTCCTTCTAATCTATAATGGCTTCATCTGTTAAATTCTTGGTAAATGTAGAAACCAATGATGTAAATTATTCATGTTAGACTGTCACATCACAAATCCATCCATATATATCTGTTGAATTGCTGATAAGTGATAACCAACTCATAAAATTACTGAGAGAAAACATGAGATCCTGTTTTTGCTTTTGTATCTTGGTTGGCTGAGAAAGGAGGTAGCTCATGCTCGAGTATGTGATCTCAATGTCTCTCTCATTGCCTTTCTGGAAGAATACCTCTGTTACTTCCATCTTTTAGACCACTTTTTCAATTTTATGCAGATTTTTGACAACGCTAATTAAGTCCCATCGAAATCAGTGTAAAGGAGAAATGGTTCTTGATTTGAAAGAAAAAAGAGACACCAGATTCTAGAAAACCAATTTACTATCCACCATGAATCCATTGTCCTAAAGACAAGTTTATTTAAAAACTATGTAGGTTTAAAGGATGAGAACTAAATTTTGCCCATATAAAGATTAGAGATTGAACTTGAGCCAAAATGGCAAATATAGGATTTCCCCGGATTGCCCAAGTGACCAAGTTAAATATGAAGGTGATGAATGGGAGGGTGTGATTAATTGAAGCGATAGCTGTCATGGCTAACGATTGGACAACGTTAGAATTGCAAACATTCTCAAAGTTTAAGGATGACTTGAAAATTTGATCGAGAAGTGTCTGAAGTGTAAATGTCTTGGGGCCTCTGATGCACTTTTAACTTACTCCAATGATCTATTCTTTTTACAACCTTAAATTGAAAGTGAGCTAAATTTCTTTTTGCTTTTATTGTTGTTTATTTAGTAGATATCCTAATTCTTTTAAATTTCTTTTTAGAGATCAGATATGGAATAGGTTTATAGTTCTTTAGTAAATCATATATCATCTCTCAATAGAATTAGGCAGGTATAATTGGTAGCTAGTTGCAGCAGAACGAACTTACTTTATAGCTATTTTCATATGTTCCTTTCAGGATAAAGAATGAGAACAACTCACCAGCAAGTCCACTGCAATTTCTGCTTCAAGAACTTGAGGTCCTTGCAGTTTACAACAGAATTTGGTTCTCCCTAATGTTTCCTTATCGGATTATGCATCTACTTTGCACATGCAAATAGTTATTTCCACTGAATAAAAACGACGCTATATTATTTAGATAAACAATGATCTCCTTGTTTCAGTGGCTTTCCATTATATGAAGAGAATAATAATCTCTTTGTTTCTTATTATACTATTTTGTTTTTGGACCTACTTTGCTGCTTACAATAGCTTAAACGTAAACTAGTGTACTAGTAAACATTGTCCTTATTTTACATGAGATATTTAGTTTAACTTTTAACACCAGTATATTCTTTACTAATTCCTCCGCCCTGCAACCACTTGTGGAAACTTAGACTGCCCACCGCCGCCACCATAACCTGGATATCCGCCACCATTTCCTCCACCAAAGCCACCACCATTACCAAATCCTCCACCAAAGCCACCGCCATTACCATTTCCGCCACCAAAACCACCGCCACCATATGGACCACCCTGGCCACTGCCTGATCCTCCACCCATCCCACCGCAGTTACCATTTCCACCACCAAAACCACCACCACCACCAGAGCCATAGCCTAAACCACCACCTCCTCCTATCCCTCCACCTACACTACCACATCCTCCCCCGTTATTGCCACCATATCCTAAACCTCCCCCACCACCTCCAGAACCAATACCACCTCCAACGCCTTTCCCATAACCACCTGTTGTTAGTACTACATTGGCAGCCTTTGCCTGAGAAGTAAAAAACTTCGCTTCTCGGATTGCTTCAACTGTTACAAAACCATAAAGCCCAAAATACAGCAAAACCAAGAAACTGAAACTCCATACAAAGACTTTGTGCTCTCCCATATCGCTTCTCTTTTGTTGCTCAACAATTTTGATTATGAGATCACTTGACAAGAAATTGTCCAAAAGCGATATGAAAAAAGCCTTTTGGAGAACTAGTAAAACATGTATGTGAAGAATTCCGGGTTGGATATAAAAGAAAGTAGAT
Source organism: Anisodus tanguticus (assembly GCA_034509755.1). Classification (NCBI taxonomy): domain Eukaryota; kingdom Viridiplantae; phylum Streptophyta; class Magnoliopsida; order Solanales; family Solanaceae; genus Anisodus; species Anisodus tanguticus. Next base: position 6,311,876 of record CM067553.1, on the reverse strand, counting down.
TATGTTTGTTTTTCTTGGTGGCTGTTCTCTTCACTAAGATATAAATATGCAGAAAAGTATGATAAATCTGTGCCTGTTCAGTGGAGGGTGTAGGTAATCAGGCCAATTTGTGTGATGTATGATAATTGCATGATGCAGTTCAAGGGTGTAGGTAATCAGGCCAATCTGTCTAACAAATGTAGCCTTCAACAGTTTTAGTTCAAGCTTTATATATGAGCTTAAGCTTTTCAAAAATATAGATATTTATATTAATATCATATCAATTCACACAAAGGAGCGGTGAGTATAATAGCAACATTGTCGACTTAAAATCTTGAATCTGCCTCTCATGATCACTCTTGGCTTCAAATAAGTTGGTTCAATAAGCTAGCCAATAAATCAACATTGCCATATCTACTTGCTCAAGAATACGCCAATGCTTTGGGGAGATCCCTACTCTGGAGTATCAGTTACATCACCTTAGTAGACATCAAAGTGTTACATTTAGAAGTCAAATACATAAAGTTGTTTTGAAACAAATGGTGACTACGGCTTGCCAACTGCTACAATGGTACTAGTACTATTTCCTGAATTGAATTAATCACAAAGTGTATGGTGCCTCGTGTCACCAAGACTATTGTTGGCATTTTTGATGAATAATAATCCCTCCGTTTCAAAGTGTTCGTCTGGCTTGACTTAACATGGAGTTTAAGAAAGTAAATACGACTTTTAAATCTTGTAAATTGTTAACTAAAGATATGTTGAATGTACCAAAATGGCATTTAATCTTGTTGTCTTAAGCATGTCATGTGAAAAGTTAAAATTAAAGAGTTGTCAAAAAAGGATAGAGGCATTCTTTTTTTAAACGGACTAAAAAGAAAAGTAAGACAAACATTTTGAAACGGAGGGAGTAATTTTCAATCCCGATACTTCTCCTATTTCTTGAAAGATTTCACAAAATTTACAAGGGGGAAGACAGAAAAATTGCGGAACTCTGAAGGGGTCTACTTCTTAGTTCTTCCCTCTGTCTACACAACTGAATCATACAATACAACCATAAATTGAACAAATTAAGTCCCATCTCATACATCACGTAGTAGACATCAAAGTGTTAGATTCAGCAACTTATGACCTACATATTGGAGAAAGAAATGACCAATGAACTTCCCTCCTAACTCAACCACATTACATTTATATATTTTGAAGTCTCAACCAATTGATTTAAAAAATTCTATCTTTCTGGTGATGATGGTGGTGGGAGGGAGTTTAACTTTGTTTATTTAGTCGATTAAGTAGATAACTGGCTTTTATCAACCTCCCACATCTCCTTTGTCTTTAATCGAGACGAGATACTATTGCATATGTTCGTTTATTAAAAGCTTGATCAACGAGAAAAAGTATTACTATTTTAAAACTTTTTAAGAAATATGCACGTAGAAATGAAATCAAATTCCAAATTTAATGGTCAATCATATTCTGGAACATAGTTAGGGTAAGTTTTGCGTACATTCTATCATTTTCAGACCCCAGTTGTGAAATTACACTGAGTATTTAGTTGTTTGTATTTTAGAAGATTCATCAAAGACTGTTAGCTCATTGCGACGGATCAAACCTCTGTCAAGGTTTTGTTTGCCAGTTGTCACTGTTAAGGTTGAAATTGAGAGTTGATTACAACATGAAAATGAACAATGTAGGGAACATAACATAGGGCTAATATTAATCCGAAGAAATTAGGCTGGGCTCAGCAGTTCACCAATTGTTATCAATCTCATTAATGCTGGCATTTAGTATGATTATTATTTATTCTGAAGCAGACTAATTATAAACCAGTCGGCCATGCATCTTTAAACGATTTTTATTAAAGACAAAGAAGCATATCTACTAATAATTGTACAAGACTGAAAGATTTACCTTTAAGCTTTATAAATTAACAAATAGGTGAATCAAATAACTTAATTTACTAAGAACAAATAGTAACCCAGTGTCTCAACTTTTAAAACCCCTTCCATTTCAAGTTTATAATGACATTCTTTTTTTTAGTTAGTATCAAAATAATGTTTATTTTCATGAGGAATCACAAATCCCAACATAACATATTCCACAAAAAAGAACATGAACTCTGTTCCACTCTCTTACATACATCCCCCCCCCCCCCCTTTTTTTTTTTACTGCATTTTACAAAAAATAAAAGGTCAACATGTTTGCCTTGGTGCTCCTTTCTTGATGAATATCAAAGAACTCTAGCTTTTTAACTTTTACACACACACACTTAAGGTTTGTACATTGATATTGTATAATATTCTTACACCATCAGGTTAAGTTATCTATGATAATAAATAATTGGAGTAATAGACATGATCTGACTCGAAAACATAATAAATAATTGTTATAACATATTAAGTAGGCATTTGGCCATAGAAATCAAATATTTTTCACTTTATTTGAAAATTTTAAAGTTGGAGTTGAAGATGGAGTTGTGTTTGATTATAATCTCTGCCAAAAAAATATTTAGTTGTTTGAATGTACAAAACGTAAAAAAAAGGTGAATACAAGGTTTTAGGTATTTTTCAAATTCCAAATACAACTTCAAGATGTATTTGAATTTTTCATGATCAAATGTTGATTTTGAAAAAAAAATGAAAAAAAAATCTGAGAAAAAAATGAATAACTCTCACGGCCAAACGGATCCAAAATTACACTAATATGTATATATACTTTAAATTGAATACAAAGAAACAAAGTCCTCATTAGTCATTATAGCCGCAAAATTAACCAATGGTTCAGTGCTCCAAAATCCAAGTTGATAGAATTACTCTAAATGGAACATACAAGATGATGATTTTCACTCGAAACCACATGAAGAAACTGCATAAAACTAAATCTACAATAATTATTTGACATTTGTACTTTTGTAATAAAAATGAGAAAAAATCCCGTTGGTTGTTTGGTCGATAAAGAATGAATCTTTGGCTTTGGTCTAACTCAACCCCAAAAACTAGTTTGTACGGTGAGGATTGTCCAAGTCCATTTAAAGAGTTCATGTTCCCATTCCATATCCGATTTGAGACTCTTAACACTCCCCGCACGCCCAGATCTTGTTAATTGGAGCGTGCATAATATAATTTAGGGGTCCAACATCAGTGAACAAAGAAATGGAATGGACCTGACTCTGATATCATGTAAAGAATGGATCTTGGACCTAACTCAATCCTAAAAGCTAGCTTTTGGAGTGAGTATTGTCCAAATCCATATAAGTAGTTCATATTCTCATTTCATTTTCGATGTGGGACTCTTAACATGGTCAATCACCAATCAATCATTTTAGCTAATTAATGGTCCATTTGTCATCTTGAAAACATAGTAACAAGAACTTATTTTTCCTTAGCAGCGGTAGGCCCATTCCATTTAATTTCCATAAGATACAGACTATAAATAAGTGGTTTTCTTGTCAAATCACTTTCAATAATATCATTTTCACTAAGAATAGCATGGAATTTAGAGTCAATTTGTGCGCCGAATTTACTATGTGATCGAGACATTCCATGAACCAATAATTGCAGAAATTAGCTAAAAATTCTTACTGCTTTTCAGCACCTAAATTATTTCGATTATTAGTGGCCTTTCCATTATAGACCAAGAAGATCATTTAGTAAATTTATCCAAAAACCAAGTAGATGCACAATTTTAGCTTAGAAAGTAAAAACCAAGTAGACACACAATTATAGCTTAGAAAGTAGGTCAAAGTTTGTTTTTTCTTCTTCTAATTTTAAGTATTTTAGTCGTGGAATTAAGACACCTTTGCGGCAGGAGGTGTTATCTGATACTGCTTCAATAGAAAAACTTAGCAGGTAGTAAATATATGTGTAAAAAATGTAAATACAAAAATAATGCCATAAAATCTCCCCAGAATATCAGGCCAAATTCATGTACTAGTCGGATTGTGATAATAAGATGTATTATTTGCGTAAAATACAATATACGCCATTGGTGTAACCTATTGGAATATGTAAAGCAACAACGGGAATAGTAAATAACTATTACAGTGATCGAAAGGATAAACAACAATTAGGACAACAACAAGTTGTCAATGTCTTGATCTTGAATGAAACTTCAAATATAGAACTTGTATTCGGAAATACAAGAATATGAACTGCTACACTTGTGGCTTGTAGATCCGCTCAAAATATGAACGGTTAGAGTTATTCGTCTGTTAAGTTAACACCTGAAATACTTAGCAACCAATTAGATAAACCACAACACCACCGGCTGAGTCGAGAGATGACTCTCTGTTTTTAAGACAAGATTGCCACCGTATATAGGCTTTACGGAAGTGTGGACAATAGTCTCCCAAGATGAAACAACAAACTATCAAGTGTGCAAAGCCTACACAAATGACCTCAGCGAAGAACACGAATAATGAAGATTGCTAAGAGAAGGATTGCTATCAGGAAATTCTGATTTCTTTGTGGTGTTGTGAACTTGTTTTTCTATTCATATGTGCATATATGTTCTCATGTTCATCTATAGAATTGAGATAAGGCTTCAATTTATAAGTGTGTAAGATGGCCTCTTCAAGTGCCCCACAATGGCAATCAATTGCCATGTGATGGATGACATTTAACCCCAAGTAATGCAGCAACATAATGGTCCAAGTAATGGCCATTATTAGGTGGGTTCAATGCCATTGAAGCCCCATCAACAACCAAACCTTTGGGATTCCGTAGAGCAAACACTGCCTGGGAAGCGTCGCGGCGCTAAATGCCGATGAAAGTTACTGCCAGTCACGCGCCGCGGCGCTGCTAGGGGACGCAGCGGCCCTTTTCCGACCCGTTCCATCTTACACCTCACACAATCCTTCTTTCGTTTACCAACGTGGAACACTTGTCATTTAGCAAATAACCATCCACCATTCTATGTCTCAAACATTTCACTTACGTACCAATATCTCTTTCATTAAATAAATTTATGATACTTGGCACTAAGATTGCACGTGTGTGGAAATGATATTTCCGACGTGTGGAGCCCAATTGTTCGAGTCATAAATAACGGGATAAACTTAATTCCACATTAGTAAATTTCCAACATAACCTAGATTGTAGTGATGCGCTAGAGTGTAATAGGCATTTGAGCCCATGCGATCGAGTTCAAATATGGTCATCTCATCGTAAATCGAGTATTGAAAAAATGTCTGAATCAGAGTGAAAGGAATGAGGTGCACAAATAGTTGTTACCAAGGGAGATTAGACCCTAATTGGAATGCGGCTATGTGTGAGTAGTTTAATGCTTTAGCAAAATAGCACACTTGGGATCTGGTTCCCCGACCAGAGGGGGTGAATGTGATCTGATGCATGTGGTTTTTTTGTCACAAGTACAGAGATAGTGGTTAGCTAGAGAGGTATAAGGCGAGACTTGTGGCTAATGACACAAATCAGTAGGAAGGTATTGATTGTGGTGAGACATTCAGTCTGGTTGTTAAACCGGCTACTATTCGCACAGTTCTGAGTATAGTCATGGGCAGGAACTAGCCTATTCATTAGCTTGATGTGAAAAATGTGTTTCTACATGGAGATTTGAAAGAAACGGTTTATATGTATCAACTGTCTAGTTTTGTCCATCCAGCAACCCCTCAGTATGTATGTCGTCTCCGTAAGTCACTCTATGGCTTGAAACAGGCCCCTAGAGTGTGGTATGATCGCTTTGCATTGCGTATTTATTATTGTATGTTGATGATATTGTGCTCACTGCCTCCTCTGATTCGTTGAAAAATGAGATCATTACGCTGCTCAAAATAAAATTTGCTATGACTGACTTGGAAAACTATTTTTTGGGGATTTCTGTGACTAGATCTGCAGATACTATGTTTCTTTATCAGCGTAAGTATGCATAGGAGATTGTATACAGGGCTAAAATGGCGAATTGCAAGATCATGGCTACTCCAGTTGACTCTAGATCAAAGCTTAGTGCTTTGGATGTTTATCCAGTGTCATATCCCACTCTTTATATGAGTCTTGCAAGTGCACTATAGTACCTCACTTGCACCAGGCATGATACTGCTTATGCTATTTAGCAGGTATGCTTATTTATGCATGCCCATAGGGAGCTTCACTTTACTGCCCTCAAACGTATCATTCGATATGTTAAGGGCACACTTGATTTTGGTTTGCATCTATACCCCTCCACACCGAACATGTTGTCATATACGGATGTTGATTTGATAGGTTGTCCGGACACGCGACGCTCCACCTCAGGCTACTGTGTGTTCTTACTTCTTAGGAGATAATCTTATTTCTCGGTCCGCCAAGAGGGAACCCACATTATCCCGTTCGAGTGCAGAAGCAGAATACAGAAGCGTTACTAATGTTGTTGTTGAGATATGTTAGCTTCGAAACCTTCTTTTGGAGCTTCAATATCCATTTCGTAAGGATTCTTTGATTTATTGTGATAATATATCCGCCATGTATCTGTCTCATAATCCGGTTCAACATCGGTGAACCAAGCACAATGAGATGGACATCCACTTTGTTCGTGAGAAGGATGCTCTCGGTTATGTCAGGGTCTTGCATGTGCCTTCTTCATATAAGTATGCAGATATATTCACCAAGGGCCTTCCTAGACAGCTATTCCTCAACTTCAGATCCAGTCTTAGCATCCGGCCTCCTCCCGCTCCGACTGAGGAGGTGTATTAGCACGTGTACCACTGTTGTATTTACCATATTTAGGGTTATATAATTATGGTAGAACTAGGATCTCTGTTGTATAGGGATTCCACATTGTACACCTATATATCTTTTGTATTAATGAGAAAGGCTCCCCAAGGGAGATTAATACAATTCTACATGGTATCAGAAGTCAAAAATCCTTCCCAACCTAAAACCTAGTTTCGGCCGCCCACCTATGTCCGCTTCCAGCGCCGAATCGACCGTATACCACCAGTATACCTCCGATATATGCCGATATATAGCTGCCCATCCCTCAAATTCTGCTAAAAGCACTGTATACCGCAAGAATATTGATGATATACATCCTCATTTCTTTCCCTATCTCTCAACCAAACTGTATACCCATTGTATAGCCTTTACACGCCGATATACACTTTGTATACGACTGATATACCCTCACTGCCACTGTATACCACCTATATACAGCCTCTCTAAGCCGTTATACACCCCGTATATGGTTGTTTCTACCCATATACACTGCGACTACGTCCCGAACCACTCCCCTAATTTTTTTCCCACTCTCCGGCAGTCTTCATGGCCGAAAACAGGAGCGGAAGCAACAGTAACCAGCCGCGCAGGAATGGCAGATGGGACTTGCCTGCGAATTGGGCCTCCAGCTTAAGCCCAGCAGCCGCTAGAAACAGCCCAACAACTACGGCTCACTTTAATCTGCAGACAGGGCACCTCTATCCGGCTCAATATTCTGGGTCCAAACAGTCCACTTCGAGAATTTCCCAATCCAATTTAGGTCAGGCTTTCAGCACATTGACTCATCGAAAACCCGATAATGCGTGGTATATGGATACGGGCGCCACGTCTCATCTCACCAATAATTCTGATAATCTTACTCAACTGCAAAATTTAAATACTCCGCAGTGTATTATGGTCGGTAATGGTCATTGCATTCAAATTCAAGAATTTGTCCACACCCTTACCCCACCACCGTATCCCCACTTCTCTCTTAAAAACGTCTTTTATGGCCCACACATCATCAAAAATCTAATTTTCGTTAGAAAATTTTCCATCGATAATTTTGCCTCAATTAACTTTGATCCTTTTGGATTTTCTGTAACGGACCTTCGTACCAGAAAACTCCTTACGAGATTCAATAGTGAAGGAGACCTATATCATTTCTTACCCACATCCGCTTCTAGTGTCACTCCTTCCACTATTATAACAATCATATCTCCCTCAACGTGGCATAGTAGACTTGGTCATCCGGGTTCTCACGTTTTTTATTCTCTTAGAAGCTGAAATTTGATCCAATGTAACAAAGGAAATCTTTCTCATAGTTGCTCCTCTTGTCAGTTAGAGAAACACGTTAGACTACCAAATACGATTTCTATGAGTACTACTTTCTCTCCCTTTGATATTATTCACGTTGATTTATGGACATTTTTCATAACTAGCAACTTAGGCCACAAATATTATCTGATATTTTTGGATGATTTCTCTCACTTTCTTTGGGTATACCCACTCAAACTCAAATCTCAAGTGTTCTCCAAATTTATTGAGTTTTGTACACTGGTCAAAACACAATTTGAAAAAGAAATAAAATCATTTCAATGTGATAATGATCGTGAGTTTAATAATTCCTTATTTCATAAATTCTGTGCGGTTAACGACATGGTTCTTCATTTCTCGTGCCCATATACCTCCCCTCAAAATGGTAAAGCCGAAAGAATTTTCCAAACCATTAATAATATGATTTGTACCCTCCTTTTTCATACATCTCTCCCTCCCACTTTTTGGGTATATGCACTAAAAATGGTAGAACACATTCTCAATATTTTACCAAACCCGTGTGATTCAAAATAGGACACCCACAAAAATTCTCTACCGTCGGATCCCTACTTATGACCATCTTAGAATTTTTTATTGTCTGTGCTATCCTAATCTGACATCCACGGCCCCCCACAAATTGGCACCCAGATCTACTATGTGCGCCTTCTTCGATTTCCCGTCAAACCATAGGGGATACCTGTGCTATGAGCTCTCCACCGATAAAGTCATAATTTCTCGCTGTGTCACTTTTGTTGAGTATGTTTTCCCGTTTGACAACATTAAAAAATTATGAGTCCCTGATTACCAATTCCTCAAAGATTCAGACCCATCACCGCTTTTCCAACAAGCATTCCGTCAGACTGTCATTGTTCCGTCGACGGTAGGCGCACAAACTGCAAACACCGACAGTCCAGTCGTCAACTCCCCATCCCTTCCAGTCTGATCTACCACTACTACCGCTTCGTCAAACCCCGATCACCACTCTGTGTCACATCCATCTCCGGTTGCCACCATCGCAAACCCATCTCTGCCACATACTGCCGCCGCCACCGACGGCAGCTCTGCGTCTCTGTCACCCTCCAGGTCTCCGTCCCAACAAACACTGATTGCCACCACCATCGGCAATCAGCCCAACTTCTCGATATCACCACCAGTCATCATCCCCACTAGTGTGTTGTCATAACCCCAACGCAACCCCTCAACCACACTAGCCACCAGTAACCCACATCGTCCTCCAATACACACACCACCAAACCAACCCTCCAGTGCCAACCCACCTCCAACACCATACCCCACAACATCGACCTCAACCCATCTCAGTCTACCCAAATCGGTGACACCACCCAACCCATCGTTGAACCCAGATATCAACCACTAAACCATTATACCCAGTCGACAGACCGATCCGACCGCATACCAGAACCCGAATCAAACACCATATCAAAACTCTGATCCAACCACATACAGTGACCCAGATCCCACAACCAGCAAACATACCCAACCTACCTCCTCGAACCGTATGGAAACTCGTGCTCAACACGGGATTTTCAAACCCAAAGAACATTTTAACTTATATACACAAACCATATCCCTTATTCCCAAAACCCCCCCCAAATTAGCAAAATTAGACCCTAATTGGAATGCGATCACATGTGATCAGTTTAATGCTTTAGCAAAACAGCACACTTGGGATCTGGTTCCTCGACCGGAAGGGGTGAATGTGATCCGATGCATGTGGTTTTTTCGTTACAAGTACAGAGACAGTGGTGATCTAGAAATGTATAAGGCTAGACTTATGGCTAATGACACAAATCAGCAGGAAGGTATTGATTGTGGTGAGACATTCAGTCCGGTTGTTAAATCGGCTACTATTCGCACAGTTCTGAGTATAGCCATGGGCAAGAACTAGCATATTCATCAGCTTGATGTGAAAAATGTGTTTCTACATAGGGATTTGAAAGAAATGGTTTATATGCATCAACCGTTTGGTTTTGTCCATCAAACAGCCCCTCAGTATGTATGTCGTCTCCGTAAGTCACTTTATGGCTTGAAACAGGCCCCTAGAGCGTGGTATGATCTCTTTGCACAGTAAATCCTGCAGATTGGGTTTGTGTGCAGCAAGTGTGATAATTCTCTATTTATTTTTCATAGAGGTAGTAGCATTGCGTATTTATTATTGTATGTTGATGATATTGTGCTCACTGCCTCTTCTGATTTGTTGAAAAATGATATCATTACGCTGCTCAAAACAGAATTTGCTATGACTGGCTTGGAAAAGTTGAGCTATTTTTTGGGGATTTCTGTGACTAGATTTGCAGGTACTATGTTTCTTTGTCAGCGTAAGTATGCAGAGGAGATTGTATACAGGGCTAAAATGGCGAATTGCAAGATCATGGCTACTCCAGTTGACTCTAGATCAAAGTTTAGTGCTTTGGATGTTGATCCAGTGTTAGATCCCACTCTTTACAGGAGTCTTGCAGGTGCACTACAACACCTCACTTTCACCAGGCCTGATACTGCTTATGTTGTTCAGCAGGTATGCTTATTTATGCATGCCCCTAGGGAGCCTCACTTTACTGCCCTCAAATGTATCATTCGATATGTTAAGGGCACACTTGATTTTGGTTTGCATCTATACCTCCGCACCGAACAGGTTGTTGTATAGAGATTATGACTTAAGGGGCATAGTTTCTATATAACTATGTCAGAAGGCAAAGTTTCGTTAAAAAATTAAAATTATGCCTTGTCCGGAACTATCTCCATAACTTTGGCCAAATAGGCATAATTTATATAAAAAATTTGCCTTGCGGAATTTCTTTTTTTTTTTTTTGCCTCTGCGGAATTCGAATCTAGAATCTCTGATTTAGTAGATCTGTGAATAAAGGAAACTTTGATCCATAAATTTTCATTAAATAAGAAGTAGGGGGGGAAATTAAAGACCAACAAATTGAGGGGCAAAAATTAAATACCAACAAATTGAGAGGGAAAATTAAAGACCAACCCGTATGAAGAGACAAAAATCTCATCTTGGACCACCAATCTTCTTATCCAAGCTGATATCTTATTGTGAGAGCAGAAACAAAAATGGCCAATATATACGTCCGTTTCCTTGATTAATTGGCCATTTGTTAATAAGCATTATCACATATCTTATCCATCTTCTCTTTTCTGTTTTGAAGTGATATATGATCTACTAATTTGTGGGCGCCAACACCAAAATTTATTCTCTTCTTTCTTTTAGAAAATCACAATTAAAATAAGGGACTGGGAAAAGTAATTGGGACTCGATCAATAGTGGACGATTTAATACCTTTCTTTTCTTCATTAATTTAGATATTTAAATAATGCAAGGCTTCCATTGAATCAACTCGAATAAGAATTTCATACTTTCCGTTCCTATGTTTCTCCCAAAAAAAAGAAAATAAATTAAAAGAATTTTTTTGGTACAAAATAAATTAAAAGATACACTCGTATGGAAAATGATGTGTAAAGCTCATAGATATGCTGCGTATTACCCAAATTCTTTTGGCTTATCTTTGTCTCCTTTTATTGTGCAAATTCCCACTCACACAAACTATTATATTCTGACAACGAACAAAAACTACTTTGATCCTGAGGTTTATTACAAAGAACATCTACCTGAGCATCTACCAATATCAGTTACATATCGTTAGAATCAAATATGTCTTGCCGTAACTAAGTAACTAAAACGGGTTAAATTTACTCTTATTTTTTAAGAGCAGAAGCTTAACACCAATTGATGTCACATGTCCCATAATTAAGGTTAGCTTTTGAGTTTTAGATTTTTTATTATTATTTCTCCTTTCTCTCTCCCCACCACCCTTTCTTCCTCATTCCTCCTTTGCCCCATTGCGGCTATACACCTGAATTAAAATGGTATTATATGTTATATGTTCAAGTCATTTAGCGCATTACCTCCTGGCGGTAGAGGTGATTTCTTCCCACATGTTCAAGCCTTGGTGGTCAGAGTTGTCCGATATTTGTGCTGATGAAAGATAGCAGATACCCTTAAAATTAACCGAGGTACACGCAAGCTAAGTCATGACACCATTGTTATAAGAAAACAAAAAACAAAACAAAAAAAACAGCACTAAGAAACATCCCTCGCTTCAAAGTATGTAGTTCATAGGATTCTTATCCTAATCTTCCCAAGTGCACATCACTTCCCACCGTACAAGGAACAGTTTGTCTCCCTCATACTGCATTCCTATTCCTACCGAATAGAGATGGCAATATCTTCGTACAAGTACTGCTTTAAAACTGAACCTTTCAATAATGAGACTTACTTTCAGGCATTTGTTTTTCCTCTGTTCTACATAACCTTTCAATAATAATTTAATATGCAACAGAGGAAGACCCAACACTATATTATTTCACTATATTTCCTTTCAAATGAAAAGATGCAAAAGGTGTTGATATGCCCTATTCACACAAAAATCTTACCCTCTTCGACACATTACCGGTGGATGCTACAGCCGCTATCACTTTGGATGCAGGATGGGAATGAAGGTCGAGGAGGCAGCCTTCCCAATAGGACAGACAGGTTTGCGACTTTCGGAGTTTAGCAGCCGGCTTTGATCTTTCTATTACCGGTGTTGGATCTATACACAGATAGGTCGTCCTATCCCAGCATTCCGCTTCTTGAATATAGACCAACGATAGCCGCCGTCTTGTGGTCTCTAGGAGAGTGACGGCAACGGCGATACCGCTTGAAGTCCTTTCTGTGAACCCCGCCCCGATTGATTATATTGGACAAATTTCTCCTTTAATTTTCTTATTTTGCTTTGCCATAACGCTCACTCTGGGACGAGTTGGAAGAGGAATTCCTAATTCTTACACGGATGAGACTGATCACACCTGATTAGTGAGCTTAGATCACGATGTGAACCTACTTATGAGTGGAATTTCGTTGACAAGCAAATTCCCCAGAAAAAACTATAAACTAGTCAAAGGACAGCCTGCCTTATGCTTCTCCGAGATATGGAAAGGGGTTTCAGATAGACGCTGACATTAAAGGAAGCGCTTTTAGCACACACCTAAACAATCGTGTACTTGGGAGCCCCGAGCCTTCCTTATAGATACAGACTTTCCGTAGTGCCAATGAAGGAATAGACTTTAATCATGAAACCTTGGCCGATGTATCTGGCGGCTCGTATTGTTTGTTGACCATAATTTATGAATTCTATTATCATAGGGAGCATATTTAGAATATCTATAAAAAAGATTTTATGCTTGGTCTAACTATACTTTGGCTTCGTCTACGTATAACCATCAGCTTTGCCTTTCGACTTTGATCCGCCTATGAACCTTGGTTACGCTCTACGTATCTTATTCTTTCAAGCCCTCTTAATTCTGTCTCGACTATAAGGAGAGGCGCATTCAGCCACTCTCTTGACTATAAGGAAAGAGAGGAGCTCTAAGGCACTTGCTTGACTATAAGGAGGTACGAAACTCTAAACTAGAAATTTGATCTTGAAAGAGTGAAATCTAGCCTTTTGTCTTTATCCTTTATGGGTCTGGGCTAATTCTTGAAAGCAGCAACTCCTACACCTACCGAAACTTTAACAGAACAACTACGGATTCTCACCCTCGAGTTAGGAGCTCGCTTTAAGTTCTAGAAAAGACATGTTGTGCTCTTACATGGGCCTCGCAACGCCTACGCCACTACATGTTGAACTATACGACCATGCTGATTGCAAGGATGGACCCGCTGAAGTATCTCTTTGGCGCTACGGCGCTGAAGTATCTCTTTGGCGCTACGGCGCTGAAGTATCTCTTTGGCGCTACGGCGCTGAAGTATCTCTTTGGCGCGCTGAAGTATCTCTTCGGCGCTACGGCGCTGAAGTATCTCTTCGGCGCTACGGCGCTGAAGTATCTCTTTGGCGCTACGGCGCTGAAGTAACCCATGCCATACTCCCAGGAAAAGCTCGAACGACTTTGAGCAAGAGGGTACATGTACCCAAAACCGACACAGGTGGGTAGGTAGAGAATACCTAGTAAGCTAGCTTTGGTTGCTAAGCAAGCCAGGTTCTCTTTCACTCCTGGAATGAGCCTTTTGGCGACTCTCTCTCAACACAGAGAAAGAAGAGATGAAAGGATCTTCAAGTAGCGGCCCAAACGAAAGTAAAAAGACTTCTAGCTCATAGTTCAATTGAACATGTAGGTTATATCGTACGGGTGTCTCACGTGGAACCACTAATTGATATCTTAGTACATATGGTAAAACACTATACACACGAGTGGATAGACAGCGTACAATGTTACCTTCCACTTGATGAGTCTGCACCAGACAGATAGTACAAAACAATATTGTAGCTCCAAGTTGATAGAAAAAAGATTCTCCTAAAAGCTGCATCATTTGATTGGAAATTAAATAGTTGAATCTTTTTGACTAAGATTCAATTATGTCAACTAAGTGGGTCCTACATAAACATAAAAAATTTGAACCCAAGGAATTATATATGAACGCAGAACACTCCTTGGCTACTCTATAAATAAGCCCCCAATGTGTGCCCCTCAATGAACCATTATCACCTTTCAGCATTACATACGATAGCCTGTTAGCGGCTATTACTCAACACCCCACCCCCTCTCCACCAAAGGGGAAAAAAGCTCTTTCTTTTCAGTAGAAAACTAACTTTCACCTTCTGGTACCCTGACACTAAGAACCTCAAAAAAATGGAAAGACTCAGGCTCATGTTTCTTTCAACACTAGTCCTAGTGTTGTTTCATGTACTTGTTGATGCAGGCCACAACAAGAAGACTTACATAATTCACATGGATAAGTCCAACATGCCTGCTGATTTTGATGATCATACTCAGTGGTATGACTCATCTTTGAAGTTGGTATCTGAGAGCGCCAACGTGCTTTACACCTACAACACTGTCATCCATGGCTACTCAACACAGCTAACAGCTGATGAAGCCAAATCACTTGAACAGCAACCAGGAATTCTCTCGGTCCACGAGGAAGTAAGATACGAGCTTCACACCACTCGATCCCCTACATTTCTGGGACTTGAAGGACGCGAAAGTAGATCATTCTTTCTTCAGACTGAGGCAAGGAGTGAGGTCATTATTGGTGTGCTGGACACGGGTGTTTGGCCTGAATCAAAAAGTTTTGATGGCACTGGACTAGGTCCAGTGCCTACGAGCTGGAAGGGCGAGTGCCAAACGGGCAAGACCTTCGACGCATCAAGCTGTAACAGGAAACTCATTGGTGCGAGGTTTTTCTCAAAAGGTTATGAAGCAGCTTTTGGGGCAATTGATGAGACCGCGGAATCCAAGTCACCAAGGGACGATGATGGCCATGGTACACACACTGCAACTACAGCAGCTGGCACGGTTGTAACCGGAGCTAGCCTCTTTGGTTATGCTGCCGGTACAGCACATGGGATGGCTTCACATGCAAGAGTGGCTGCATACAAGGTATGTTGGGCCGGAGGATGTTTTAGCAGCGACATACTAGCAGGAATGGAGCAGGCCGTCATAGATGGTGTAAATGTGCTCTCACTATCCCTTGGTGGCACAATTTCTGATTATTACAGGGACATAGTTGCAATTGGAGCGTTTTCTGCAGCTTCTCAAGGAATATTTGTCTCATGCTCAGCAGGGAATGGTGGTCCAAGCGCTGGGACCTTATCCAACGTTGCACCATGGATAACTACTGTAGGTGCAGGAACAATGGACCGTGAATTTCCAGCATATATTAGCATTGGAAATGGGAAAAAACTCAATGGAGTATCACTTTACTGTGGAAAGGCATTGCCTAGTTCTCTGATGCCACTGGTGTATGCTGGAAATGCCAGCCAAGCATCAAATGGAAATTTATGCACAAGTGGTAGTCTGATTCCAGAAAAAGTTGCTGGGAAAATTGTCGTATGTGAACGGGGGATGAATGCAAGGGCACAAAAGGGTTTGGTTGTGAAGGATGCTGGTGGAATAGGGATGATTCTGGCGAACACCGACACTTACGGAGATGAGTTGGTTGCTGATGCACATCTCATACCTACAGCTGCAGTTGGTCAAACTGATGGCGACTTGATCAAACAGTACATAGCTTCTAACAGTAATCCAACTGCCACAATTGCATTTGGAGGTACCAAGTTGGGTGTTCAACCATCGCCAGTCGTTGCAGCTTTTAGTTCCAGAGGGCCAAATCCAATCACACCAGGTATACTTAAACCTGATTTGATAGCACCAGGTGTTAATATTCTTGCTGGTTGGACGGGGAAAGTTGGACCAACTGGTTTGCAAGAAGACACCAGGAATGTAGGTTTCAACATTATCTCTGGAACCTCTATGTCATGTCCCCATGTAAGTGGACTAGCAGCACTACTCAAAGCTGCCCATCCAGAATGGAGTCCAGCAGCTATAAGGTCAGCACTGATGACTACAAGCTACAGCACATACAAGAACGGAAAAACAATTGAGGATGTTGCAACAGGAATGCCCTCTACACCATTTGATTATGGTGCTGGACATGTGAATCCAACAGCAGCTGTCAATCCTGGTTTAGTGTATGATCTCACAGTCGATGACTATATAAACTTACTTTGTGCCTTGGACTACAGCCCAAGTATGATCAAGGTCATTGCAAAGAGAGACATCTCCTGTGATAAAAATAAGGAGTATAGAGTTGCTGATCTTAACTACCCATCTTTTGCCATTCCTTTGGAAACGGCCAGGGGTGAACATGCAGATAGTAGTGCACCCATAGTGACCAGATACACAAGGACTCTAACAAATGTGGGAAACCCAGCAACATACAAGGCCTCGGTCTCTTCTGAAACACGGGAAGTGAAGATTCTGGTTGAGCCACAAACACTTACTTTCAGTCGAAAGAACGAAAAGAAAACCTACACTGTGACATTCACTGCTAGTTCCAAGCCATCAGGCACAACTAGCTTCGCTCGACTGGAGTGGTCAGATGGACAACACATCGTTGCTAGCCCAATTGCTTTCAGCTGGACATGATTCTGTTAGTTCTAAGGCATTCACCGCAAATGTACAAGTGCTAATATTCCTTTAAAATAATTACTAGTGCGCAGCAGTTGCTCCTCTAATATTCCACCAACTGAACAAGTAGCCCTGACCTATAGTTAAGAGGCCTAGGCAATTCTAGACAAGGAAAATGTTGGTTGATTTGTCCAGCAAAAGGCTGGTGCTGTATTTTCCAGATATAATTATGTACCGAACCACACAATACAGGAGGATATAATTTGGCTTTCTGGCTTATCTCAGTCATTGACTATCTTTTTTTATGACGGTGGTTTACGGGTCAGCTTGCATTATGTCTCAACTTGCAATTAAATATCCCTTGAAGTGATGACACATTCATGGCCTAAAATAATTTAGGAAGCATGTTGTGCGACAAACATAATCAAGAGGGTAATGTAAGTTCTTTTAATCAGTAAGAGGGTAAACTAGGTTTTATTTCCAATGGCTATCAAAGGCGAATAAATTCTCTTATATGAAGCTAAGTTGAGACAAGGATAACATCTTTCCAGAATTAACAGCAAATGAGAGTTAATAAATTCAAGTTTATACCTATGTCGTAAGGAGGTTTAAGCATAGTGTAACAATGAAAGCTGAATGATTCAGCATGGCCTTTGAGAGCAGATAAAAACCTCGATGTAGTTACTCCAGGTTTCCAGAGAATGAATTATCACAACATTCACGCATAGCGTTCCTACTCTTCCTATTTTTCTCAAAATCAGCTTTCGAGTTGTTGCTGCTATTAGGCATTCGGGGCTTCAAGTGGATGCTCTTTTTCAGGTGTTTTGCAACATGTTATTTTGAGCATTTTACTTTGAGGAATAAAATATTCTAGCTCCACGCTCCTTTTATGTAATTTCGACTTTTCAAGTACTTATAGTTTAATATATAATTACTTTCTTTGAAATATGGAGGGTTCAGAACCCATTCCATAGTGCAAAGTTGGGACCATCTCTCTTCATCCAAAATCCAAAAACCACCAGCCTTTAAAGTTCGACAAATGATTTCACTAGGAGAAAAGAGGGTAATCGATTATGAACAGTATTCTAGGAAACTAACATTACCAAGTTTCTTAACTCCACACCAATAGAATCAGCAGCACGTTCAACTTTTTCTCCAGCACAAAAAAAGAGAATTGGAAAAAGGAAAAAGGTTTCTTGACCCGTTAATTTTTTTTATAATTTAGTGAACAAACATTACCATTAGAATACAAAGAGGGTGCAAACATTCACTAATTTTGTTGGGCTTCATAGAGCTGGTTGTAAACAGAGCTCAAATTAGTGCAATATAAAAGAGCATGATGCACTCTTCTTCTCTCAAAGGAACAAGGTTGAAGGCAGACAAAGGATTCAAAGGAAGTTAGATTCTTGAGGTACTTGAAATAAGTTCAAAATTTATCTTTGAGATAAGTCAGAGTTCACTGATACAGCAACAAGTTCTCTAATTCAAATCCTTTCCCAACATCCCTTAACCTCCCCCCCCCCCCTCTCCTTGTGGGGGTGGGGGGGAGCAGTTTGGGTCCTATGACGGAAGAAGAGACTTTAAATGGATTTGTTAAAGTAAAATATATGTAATAATTGTAGAGAATAGTTAGGTTTTGAAATAGTAAATAAAGCATTAAATTTCAATCCTTTTCCAACGTTTGTAAAGTAAAAAGATTCGTGTACCTAATAATTGTAGAGAATAGTTAGCTTAGGAAATAGTAAATAAAGCGTCAAATGTCAAACACCTACACTCCCTCTCTTTTCTTTGGGTTTTTTTCTTGGCAATAGCATTAATGCATCGATCCACACAAACAATCCCAATTGGTAAGAAAATATAAGCAGCATAATAATATCTCAAAACCGAAGATAGTGAAATACTACCAAATTCGTTACAAAATGAATACACAACAAGAAAAGATGAGGATTATAGGAGGCATTCATCTGATGCCTCATTATCGGTGCTCCATAAATATCATTCTGATTCGCTCATAGACTGACAAACAGGAAGGTAATACATATCTAACTGCCAGTACTTCTGTTTAATACCCTCCCACACTGATTCACTTAAACAATCCTTCACTGGTAATGGTATCAGCTGCGTAGAATATCCCAAGCTCTCAAGTTCTAGAGAGACTAACTGACAGTAAACGGTATGAAAGAAAGGGTTACCTCCACATAAACCATTAAAAAATGAATATATACCACCAGGCTTCAATAATCTAGGAAGATGTTGATGAAATTCCCGCATATCTTCGTAATATTCCCCATAAGTATCAAAAAATATGCCTGCAGAACAGAGTAGATACACGTTAAAAGAAATTCACAAAGATGAAAAAAGAAGGCAGCAGATAGATGCTAAACTTTAATCTAGCAAAAGAGAACCGAGCTTAAATAATTATTGACATATTTGATCATTACAACATTGGAAATATAAAACTTTTTGCTTCATCAAGTTATAGAAGTAGACCAACTTGACACTCTTTGATCATTTTAGCAGGCCATGCCGCTTATTATTTGTGTTATTGCTTTTGCTAGCAAGCAAAGTTATAAAAAGCATTGTATGTTGTTTTGTTGTGAGGCATTAATGTCATTGGAACAGCAAGAATCAGCATATGAAATCAATAGCTAGTAGCTCGAAGAAAATTACTCCCTCGTGAAGATAAAAAAACACCTCCTACACAGTTTGTTTAGCGAGGACATGAATTTTATGTCCAGCAGTGCTTTTCAGTTGACAAGTCTAAGAATAAAGATTGTGCATAGTGCACACATCTCCTGAAGAAAAATGTATTAACAGCCACCAGTACAAACTTCAGATAATGTAAAATCATAATATTCATAACAACAACAATCCTGCACCAACTATCGATTCGGGATATGTAGCAGTATAGTAAAGGGAGAAGAAGAGCAACTTCATAGTTAAAAATGATATGTTGATGTTCTGTTTTCTTGAAAGTTTTTCAAGTTTTCCTTGCTAACTAAGTGCTATGAAACCTTGTAGTATATCCTCATATTTTCCTTCATCATTCATAGGCATGATGAGAGAGAGTGATTTCTAAACCTACCAAAAGTGAAATGTATAGGGAAGAAACTCATGATTAAAACAAGCAATGCACTAACAAGACACCAAAAATCAAAAGTGTATTACTAGCATATGTTGAGTAAACAGATTCTTTCCTCTTTGGAAATAGGAAGGGAAGAAGTGGAAGTTTACCATCATAGGATTCAAGTTCAGAAATGACATCTTGCCACCGACCAAATATGATTTTCACATTATCCTTCTCACCCCAACCTGCGCGCATCATACGGTCATAGACCTCTGGATGAGCTTCAATAATAGTGTGTGATAAAGGTGCATATTGCTGTATGGCGGTATCTACAAGCCCCATCCCAAATCCAATGTTCAGTATGTGGCCACCATTTGAGCAGACAGCTTTCGCGTGAGCTTCCATTAATGGCTTCTCCCAAGCCATCATAACAGCCTTACTATCAGAGTCCAAAATCTTATCTTCACTAAATGTAACTCTATCATCTAAATAGTCCCCATCTGAGTTCCCCCTAGCATTCTCCCTCCTTGCAATTGTTCCAAGGATTAATTCTGCCTGGATTGCTGTACCAATAATAAGCATGTTTGATCAGTAATATTAAGCTAAACAACCTCAGAATTTTAGTTGAACTACACACTGTTTAAAAGAGACTAATGGCTAGAGTCACCCTTTCCGATACTAGTTTTACTCTGCAAATTTCAAATTTAAATAAAGTTGACTCTCAGGCGTATTGGGGAACAAGATAAACAATAATTAAAATACCATAATTAAAAATTTAATGATAAATTATTTAGTTTTAAATGTTATTTTCTGCATGATATACGAATTAGTCCTTCTGTCCCCAGTTACATGACACTTTTTCCATTTGTGATGTTCCAATATGGTACCATCCCACAGATGACATTCTTTATCAAACTAATTTTTCAACCATTATTTAACTATATTCTTCCGCTAGCACTAATAAAATATAGACGTCAACTAATATCTTAAACTATGTGACCAGTCAAACATCATCATATAAAATGAAATGAAGAGAGTACATATTTTCCTATCCTTGAAACGAGAGGAATTATGCAGCTAAATAAGATAAACTAACAGGTTGCTCTGTTCCAAATTAGTACATGAATTATCATGCATTGGATAACAACACAGGGATTGTTATGCAGGAAATGTGATACCAAAACAAGTCCCCTTACATTAAGAGTAATTTTTGAGATGTAAATCATCTTATCCCGGTATTTCTAATGCACATATTATTATTCCATATTCTATCTTAGCATAGAAGAATACATAAATATTCTCAAAAGTTATGTTGTTACTACTACTTATACGAGTTTCATATAGGAAGTCAGACATTGTATTAACAACGCAAAGTTATATTATTAAGAGTTAATGGTCAAAATCACACCTAAACTATCACATTTTCGCCAGCTACATACCTCATCTATCCATTGTTCCATTTACCTACCTAAAATATTACCTTCTCACGAGTTTCATACCTCATCTATCTATAGTTCCATTTACCTACCTAAAATATTACCTTCTCGCGATTTTCATACCTCATCCATCCATTGTTCCATTTACCTACCTAAAATATCACTCCTTGTGTATAAAGTAAAACACACCTCGATGTTGAGTTGGCCTTCACGCACCTTTTGTCGATTGATATTAAAAATTTGGCACCATGTAGCAAAAGTAATAATAACGCAGGTGATGTATGATAGAAACCGTGAATATTTAGGTTACTTACCATATTTTATAGAATCCTTGTACAAGTGTAATTAGGATATTAGTATTATAGTAGGAATAGGATTTTCCATATTTAGAGATTGTATATTGTATATATAGACCTCTTCGTTAATGAAAATAATCAAGGGGTTATTTCTTTCATAATATCATAAGTCTAGGGCAAAATTTCCTTCGCCGCCTAGCACCCTCGGAATCCGCGATTCCAACACCTTTTTATTCTAAAAAAAATTCCTCTCATCCCAAGTTCTCTAACTAATCCCTAATTCTCCTCTTGTTGTTTCATTATGTCTACCCAAAGAACATGTTTCATCCCGCCCTTGCCGTCTCCAACATCAAAAACCACATCACTATCGTTCTTGAGATGGAAAATGTTCAATACGCGACGTGGGCAAAATTATTTAAAGTTCACGCATGCTCGCATCAAGTCCTTCACATCATCCCTGCGGATACAGGCAAGGAGGAGGTGCCTACCGCCAATGATGACCCTGTGTTCTGGACGACTATTGATGCTACCGTACTCCAATGGATATATTCCACTATCTCTAGGGACCTTTACAGACCATTATTGAACCCGACGTCACGGCGATGGACACTTGGAATAGGGTGCGTGATATATTTCAAGATAACCAAAATTCTCGTGTCGTCACTCTTGAGCAGGAATTCTTCCATGTCACTATAGAGGATTTTTCGAATGTCTCAGCTTATTGTAAAAGGCTGAAGGAATTGGCCGATCAACTCAGGAACGTTGGTGCACCCGTCACGAATGATCGTCTTGTTCTTCAAACGGTTACCGGCCTATCCGAGGCCTATAATGGTGTTAGGACTCTTCTTCGTCAAAGCAACCATTTTTCTCCGTTTTATCAAGCCCGATCTATGCTCACCCTTGAAGAGGCGGGGTTGGCTAAAAAGGCCGCAACTAGAGCAACTTCCGCCATGATGGCAGCCTCGCCACAAAATTCCTACTCTCTATCATCCTAGGCTAATTCCACTCCACATTGGAACAACGGGGGTGGGAAACGGAGTCAAAACAGAAAGTCCGGCGGAAAAGGCGGCAGCCGCGGCGGCAACGGTGGCGGCAGCAGTGGTCAGGGTGGCAGCCGACATGGGCAACCGCAATGGTCCAACTGGCCAAGTTACCCCTTTCCAGTTCCAGCAGTTTACACAGTGAATTGGGCCAGCCAGAAGAGGCCCAATTCGTAGCCAGTTCCATCAGTTTAGCTTGCTGTTGGGCCTTGTCAACAGGCCTTCACGGCTTCGGGCCCAGCAACAGTTCCGACACCCTCGGATATCGAGGCTGCGATGCATACACTTGGATTAAATTCTCCGGACACAAATTGATACATGGACACCGGAGCCACTTCTCATATGACGTTCGTGCAAGATAATCTCTCGTCTTATTTTAATTTGAGCAAAAATTGTGGCATAATTATTGGTAATGACAATTCAATTCCAATTCGTAGTTATGGTCAAACAAATTTGTCCCCCCCCCCCACATCTACCTCTCGTCCTCAAAAATGTCCTTCATGTCCCTCACTTAATTAAAAATTTGGTGTCTGTCCGAAAATTCACAACTGATAATTGAGTTTCTGTTAACTTTGACCCTTTTGAATTTTATGTAAATGATTTCAAGACGAGGATACCTCTAATGAGGTGTAATAGTCGGGGAGAGCTTTATCCAATCACCACCACCACCATTTCCACGAGTCAAGCCACACCTTCCACATTTGCCGCACTTGCTCCTTCTTGTGGCATACTCGTTTGGGTCATCCGGGGTCGTATATTATTTCTTCTCTTACAAATAATAATTTCATTGATTGTACGAGTACGCGTAGTACTCATATTTGTCCTTCTTGTCCTCGAGGGAAACATGTTAGATTCCCTTTTGTCGCCTCTACTTCTAGTACATTGATGCCTTTTGACATTATTCATAGTGATTTATGGACATCTCTCATTTTGAGTTCTTTGGGCCATCGTTATTGTGTTTTATTTTTGGATGATTATTCTATTTTTTTGTGGACCTTTTCTTTGTATAAAAAATCTCAAGTTTTTCCATGTTTTTAAAATTTAGAGCTTTCATCCGTACCAAATTTGCACGGAAAATTAAAAACATTCAATGTGATAATGGTAGGGAATATGATAATGAGCCATTTCAGGAATTTTGTGACACATATGGCATATCCTTTCGGTTTACTTGTCATCATACGTCCTCGCAAAATGGGAAGACCGAAAGAAAAATTCATACCATTAATAATATTGTCCAAACCTTACTAGCTCATGCTTCATTACCCATCTTTTTGGCATCATGCGTTACAAATAGCGATCTACCTCCTTAACATTCTCCCTAACAAAGGTTTAGCATATCAATCCCCACTTAAATTTATTTACAATAAAGATTCCTCGTATTCTCATCTTAGGGTGTTTGGTTGCTTGTGCTATCCACTTTTTCCGTCCACTACAATTAATAAACTTCAACATCGTTCTACCGCTTGTGTATTTTTGGATTTTGCGTCTAATCATCGTGGTTACAAATATTTTGATTTATCTCCTAAAAAAATCATAATTAGTCATGTTATTTTTTATGAAACCCAATTTACGTTTGCTCAAGTGTCTAAATCCATGTCGAGTGCTTATAATTTTTTGAACGATGCTCCCTCCCCGTATATTCTACAACAGTGGACCCGAGAGTCAAATCTGCCAGCAGGCAGCCTAATGGCCCAATCAATCACGGCAATGTTCCAACCTCTCAGCCCAGTTCCGAGACCCGGCCCAGTGGCGATCTTGGCCCAATTTCTGGTTCCGAGACTCAGTCTAGTCTCGATCCAGTTTCTGGCCCAAATTTTTCTCCTTCTCCTCAGGGTCGTCAGCCAGTCGCTATTGGGCCAGCAGGCAGTGGTTCACCAATGACCCAATAATTACTCAAATCCCGTCAAATTCTATATCAAGTCAAGGGCACGTTACACGTAGCCAACGGGGTATTTTTAAACAAAAATGATATTTTATTCTTAATTCTAATGTCACTAAATCACCCCTACCACGTAACCCGGTGTCTGTCTCTCATGACCCGAATTGGAAAATGATCATGATTGATGAATATAATGCTCTTATTGAAAATAAGACGTGAGATTTGGTGTCCCGTCCGTATGGTGTTAATATTATTCGGTCTATGTGAATTTTTACTCATAGAGAAAATTCTAAAGGTTCTTTTGAGAGGCATAAGGTCCGTCTTGTAGGTGATGGCAAAACACAACAGGTTGGCGTAGATTGTAGAGAGACATTTAGTCTTGTGGTCAAACCGGCAACTATTCGCACTGTGCTTAGTGTGGCTCTCTCGAAAGCATGTCTCATTCATCAGCTGGATGTGAAAAATGTTTTCTTACACAGTGACCTTAAAGAGACAGTATACATGCATTAGCCGTTGGGTTTTAAGGACCCCAATTATCCTCACCATGTCTGTTTGCTGAAGAAGTCCTTATATGGGCTTAAGCAGGCCCCACGGGCTTGGTATAAGAGGTTTACAGATTATGTGTCTACTATTGGATTTTCTCACAACATGTCTGATCATTCTCTGTTCATCTATCATCGTGGTACTTCTCTAGCATACATTTTGTTATATGTTGATGATTTATTTTGACTGCCTCCTCTGATAATTTGCGCAAGTCTATCATAACCCTTCTCAGTTCAGAATTTGCTATGAAAGACTTGGGGTCCTTGAGTTATTTTTTGGAAATAGCTGTCACTCGTCATGCATGTGATCTATTTTTATCACAGAGTAAGTATGTGACTGGGATTATTGAGAGAGCTGACATGTCATCTTGTAAGTCCTATTCTACTAGATACAAAATCGAAGCTGAGTGCTACGTCTAGCACACCATATGAGTATCCCACCCATTATCGTAGTCTTGTGGGGGCTCTTCAGTATCTTACATTCACAAGATTATATATTACTTATGCAGTTCAGCATGTATGTTTATTTATGCATGATCTGCGGATTGAGCACATGCATACGCTCAAACGCATTATACGATACATACAGGCACGCTTGATTATGGGTTGCATTTATATCAATCCTCCGTCTCTACTCTCGTATCTTATACAGATGTTGATTGGGGTGAATGTGCAAATACCAGACGTTCAACTTCTGATTATTGTATGTTTCTTGGTGATAACTTAATCTCTTGATCGGCAAAACGCTAGGCTACTTTATCGCGATCCAGTACGGAGGCCGAGTATCAAGGCGTAGCCAATGGGGTGTCTGAGTCATGTTGGCTGCGTAATTTTTTATTAGAGCTTCACTTTTTTATTCAGAAAGCTACTTTGGTTTACTGTGATAATGTTAGTGTCGTCTATCTCTCTGAGAATCTGGTCCAACATCAGCGCACTAAACATATCGAGATGGATATTCACTTTGTTCGCGAAAAGGTAGCTCGTGGACAAGTACGTGTCTTACATGTCCCTTCAAGGTACCAAATTGCTTACATCTTTACTAAGGGTCTTCCTTGATTATGTTTGAAGATTTTAGGGGCAGTCTCAGCATACGACAAACCGTCCGCTATGACAGCGGGGGTGTGATAGAAACCGTGTATATTTGTGAATATTTAGGTTACTTACCATATTTTGTATAATACATGTACAAATGTAATTAGGATATTAGTCTTATAGTAGGAATAACATTTTTTATATTTAGAGATTGTATATTGTATATATAGACATGTTCATTAATGAAAATAATTAAAGAATTATTTCTTTCAATGTATAGCCAATAGCCAGGTCTAAAACATAGGAAAGAGACTACTCGTATTAAAAAGTAAGCACACCGGAATTGAGAAGAACGTCAAAGGCATCCTGATGACCAGCGTCCATAGCGAAGTCACCTGCGGATACATTGGAAGGAGTTAGGGCGTTCCACGCTGCACCGGCATCTAGAAGAGCCTTTGTCACCTCAGCATGGCCGTGCTTGGCGGCGTGCATTAACGGAGTAAGTCCGTCCTTGTCAAAGAAGGTGACGTCAGCGCCGGAATTAATTAGAGATTTAATTCTGTTGATTTCACCGTTCCGAGCTGCTTCACAGAGTACTTCGCCGTCGGCCATTTCAGAAACCGTGCGAATAGTTGAAGTGACTGTGAGGGTTTTAGCGCAGATTGCGCTCTTGGTCCTCGAGTTATAAATAAACTAGGTAATTTAATAGTCCATTAAGCTTACAAATGGTGTTTTCTAATCAGCAAAATAATTTTAAAAAATAAGGGTAAGATATTTAGAACAATCTTTCCGAACATAAATGAGAAGCTCTAATAAATGATTGCAAATGTCGCACTTCAGGAATAAAATGTGACTAATTAACTTATCAAATAAATCATAATAAATAAGATTTTATTATTGTATCGAAAGAGATAAAATGAGACTACTTAAAGTATCCACTAATGAACGCCTTCGTTACTCGCTAATGCCACCTAAACGATAGTTAGGCGGCGGAATCATCATGTACTTTAGGCCCTTCTGAAAACCATGAAATGGGGTCACACGAATAGCGAAAGACTTTTTTTCCGTATAGAAACACTCTAAATGCTTTGCAATCTTCAGAGCTAGTTGACAACCGTCTAGTCAATCTCTCTCGCTTATCATACAATTTCTGAATTTAAAAGAAATTGGTGGGCCATGGCTTAAACTGTCAAGCACATACATAAGAAAAATGAGGAAAAAGTAGTCCAAACCATGGCTGGCCAGTGGGTCAGGATCGGGTCCCTCGGGTCGGGACCGGTGGGATCGGGACAAGCGGGATTCGCCGCCGTCTAGTCCCGTTTCCGATCCCGTCGGAATCGGGGCAGGATCGGGAGGGGGCGTTTTTTTTTTGGCACTTAATTTAAAAAATAACATATATATAAAAAAAACTCAAAAATTAAACAAGATAATGTAATAAAAACATCACAATGTTGTTTTTGTGCCACTTATATTATTTAATAAGCATATGATTTTTTTTGTAATACAAATACAATTGTCAAAATTGCAACTTTGTGGTGTTGTTCAAAAGTTGCAAATTACATAGTAAAATTGCAATTAAAAAATTACATTTTGAAAAAAAATTGTTCTAGTTTCTTGATAATTTCCTGTGGTTCATCAGTTGGAATTGGTATTTGTTGGTCAAATTGTTCCACGTCGCTTACACCACCTTCGGATAAAATTTCGTTGTAGTTTTCGTCTTCTTGATCTCCGGTTGACGGCACCTTCTCCGCTCCGCTCGTATCCAATCTCTGAATAATACTACAATCTCTAAGCTATCTCCGGTTAATGAGTGTATGTGCTCTCCTATTTGATATATGCCAACAGAAAAAACGTTTTCAGACGCCGTTGATGACGCTTGAATGTTCAAAACATCTCGGGCCATCATTGAAAATGTCGAAAAGGTCTTCTCATTCCCCTCCAGTATTTCAGCAAGTCTTCACGTCCTTCTTCATTGAGAACTGCTCGGTACGATACAGAACCTTGCAAAACAAAAATATCAAACTCGCTAATTTGGTTAGTAGCGGTACGGCCGCACATTCTATTTCTGAGGCTTTCAATACTAGCCGCAAAAACAGCACGTTTTTTGTGAGGTTGTGTTGAAGAAGAAGAAGAAGATGGTATGAAAGCCGATATGTTGCTAGCACTTTTTTGTTGGTAAAACATATATACTTTTTGCATTCGTCTTCTACGCTAGACAACACTTCTTTTTTAGTTTGTTCAATAGGTGGTGGGTCATTTGAATTTTTGGGACTTAGAGGTGGTAGTACTGCTATACAATCGTAAATAGTTTCAATAAGTGATTTAGTACCGTTTATTTTAATAGTCAGATTTAATACAGCACCAATAATATAAATAGTGGGAATAGGAATAAAATATTTTTTTATTTTGATAAACATTTTTTTAATAGCTGCCTTATAAGCTGGTTTATCCATACATTCATTAATCAGTAAAAATATTAGAGCTATATAAAACAACATAGTTGAAATAGTAAGATAATATATACCGAAAAATTCTTTTGTTGCTTGAAAAATTTCTTTAAAAATACAATAAGTTCGAAAAAAAATCCTCAATCGCTATCTACAACCATATCAGCTGGATTTTGATTATGAGAGTTAAAAAATAAAGTTATATGTTTTCTATAGTCATAAGCAACAAGTAGTTGCTCGTATAGAGAATTTCATCTAGTGAGTACTTCTTCTGAAATTTTTCTATAAGGTAGTTGGCAATCGTGACAAGTTTTTTTATATTCTTTTCGTTGTATTCTATTATTTTTAAAAATAAAGTTTATAGCAAATTGTATTTTACTAAGAATGTCTTCAAAAAATTATAGACCATCCTTTACAGCTAACTTATATATATGGCACACACATTTTATATGAAAATGATCTGAAAAAGATGGAGTTAAACTATTTTTTAAAATTGTAATAGCGTAATTGTTAGAAGAAGCGTTATCTAATGTAATAGTCATAATTTTATCAGTTATTCCGTAATAATCGCACACTTGATAAATATTTTCTGCAATAAAAGTATCAGTGTGCCTATCATCTATATATCTATACGTTAAGATACGTTTTTGCATAGACCATTTATAATCTATCCAATGACGGGTTACCGTTAAATAATCATGGTCGTTAGTACTACAGCCTATATCATAAGTGATAGCCACTTTGCCATTAAAATGATATAATGAATAATGTAAATACTGTTGATATTCATGTGCAAATTTAAATACATCTCTCTTAACAATTGATCTAGGAATATCGTTAAAAGCAAGATTATACATATTTCTAATGTAATGAATAAAATCGAGAGATGAAGGAAATGAAAAATGCAAACCCTCCACAACAACTAATTTTGCTATTGCTTCCCTATCTCTATGTTTATCGTATTTAGGGCCTACAATTCCCCCCGTCATAGGGTTAATTTGACCATGTACTTGATCCGGGATAGTATGTGAACCTTATCCTGATAGAGCGGACGTTTGCGCACCCGGTTTTGAAGCCTCGTATTGGGCATACCTAGCTGGATGAGCCCTTGCTACGTGTCTCATTAAACCCCCCGTCCCCCCGTGATCTTTTCCAGTTTTAAATTTTAAAACATCTTTACAAATTTTACATCTAGCTACTTGATTATCTACGTCTCTATAAAAAAATGTCCATGCATTTGATTTTAATGGTCGTTTTGTTGGACCTCGTCTCATACTAAGGGGAATATGCGATATTTCAGTTGAAGGTGCACTAGTGGTGTATTGTCATCTACATTAGTGAGTGTATCATCTAGATCATCGTCTAAATTAAAGTCTTCTTGAGTTCCAGAAAATAATTCCTCGTCTAAATCTAATGGTATTGTAGGAAAATGTTCATTATCAACAAAATCATCCTGTGTAATTCTGTCTAGAAATAGGATGACTAGAAGAAATACCCTTACTCTTGTTGCCCCTACTAGAAGAAGCATTGCCCTTACCCGTAAGCATACGTTTAAATCATTCCATTATAAATTTATAATTATACTAATAAATAATTAAAGTAAATGAAATTAAGTGCGCTAAATAAAATAAACATACAATAATAATTTAATGAAGGAACGAATGTACCAAACGCCGACGTAACGTCGACGTGTAATCGAGAGGTTGAAAATTGAAACTTTGCCCGATGGAAGATCCTCAAGCTAGTTGCCAACTTCACTCCCAATTCCCAAATGAATAAATAAAATTGAATATTTAGTAGACAATGTAGACTTGTAGAGAGAGATATTGAGAGATTAGAGAGATTGTAGGAAGATTTGTGAGAAAGATGAAGAGAAAATGAGGTATTTATAGTTGAGAAATTGGGTTAAAGTGTAAATATAATAACTTATGGGTTAAAAATAAATATTAAGGAGGTAGGGGGAGGCCAAAAATGGTCTTTGCACAACGGCCAAAATGTAAAATGATCGTTAGTGCAACGGTTATTTGTGCAAAGGGAGTTTCGGGCGGGATCGGGACTGGGTCGGGCCTGGCGTGATTGGGGCGGGCCGGGTCCATGTCCCGTTCCAGTTCGAGTCCCGATACCGCAATTTTTATTTTTTTTAAAAAGTCGGGTTCGGGGTGAGACCGGACCGACCCGTCTCACTGGCCAACCATAGTCTAAACGCATATGTCACGAGAAGGAATGATCAAGTTTATCTTTTAATACGTCATTTCTGACTGTAATAGCTAGCAAAACTTCTTAAAAGTTGATAAGTAGCAAGTGACATATTTGAGGGCCATTTTAGTATTTCCTGAAAGGGCGTATGAGGATCTTGAAATGTTGGTCTTACGGTAAGACTCTTACCTAAGCTTTTATCATTCAATATAGGTCCGTTATATTTTAGGCAGATTGTTTATTTCTATAGCTAATATATAAATAAATAAACTTATGTAGATTGACCGATAAAGTTTGGAGTACAAAACTCGTGATAGAAGGATAACTTCCTTTAATTGAACGGAATCAATAGAATCTTTTGATGATCGAATATTACTACCAGAGCCGTCCTGGGGTGGTCGAGGCGGAGCTGCCGCACAGGCCCCAGCGGGCGTCCGTCCGTCCCATAATTTTCATTTTTCTTTTATTGGTCTCAAATATTAAGATATGTATTAAAAATGTCTCCAATTTTATTAGTGAGAGTTATAGCCTAGCGGTTGAAGGTTTCCTTCTTAAGTCATTTTCTAGTGAGAGGTTGCGTGTTCGAATCCAATGAGCAGTAAAAAAAAATTAAAAACACAAAATCAGATTTGGCCTCAAGTCCCCCCTATTTAAACAAAAAAACAAACCTTTTTTTTAATTTTAAACACAAAAAACAAATTTGGCCCCAATGGCCCCCTCCCTTTTTAAACAAAAAAACAAACAGCCATTGGGTTTCAAAAAACAGAGAGCATTAAAAACACCACAAATACAATCCAAAAAAAAAGTTTCCTCATTAATTATTGTAGAAATCTCAACTTCCAAGTAAATATTTTTTTGGTAAGTTATTGTTTTGAGAATTATTTTGCTTTAGTTGTTCTAATTCACCATTAACATGGATTGATTGCATCAATGTTTATTCCATTTTGCTTAGGTTTCAAAATTTTCAAATCTCAAAATTATATTTAATTTATGCATAGTAGGCATAGTTATTTGGTATGACATATTGCTAAAGTTAATATTATTAGCAAAGACTTACCATATGAGGATATGCTTATTGATGTTACTATGGCCAAGGTTTAGGGGTTAATTGCTTCTTTTGAAGAGTATAGAGAAATTTGATTCAAACAAGCAATCAATACCGCAAAAGAACTTGTTTCGTCAATGGAGATTGATCCTATCTTTCCTAAAAAGAGACAAATATATAGAAAGAAACATTTTGATGAGCTCTCTTGTGAGTCTTCCCAAATGCAACAAGAATATCCGGAGGAAGCTTTTAGAGTTCATTACTTTTTATACATAATTGATCAAATAATTGGGTCATTGAAGAAAAGGTTTGAGCAATATGAAGATCTTTTTGGATTTCTTTCGTAGCATTATTGTACTTGAATTGAAAACAATGAATCAAATATAGTGTTTACTATACATTTATTTGATGTTTTGATCAATATTTTTTTTTAATATTAATTAATTAATTAATTTTATTTTTTCATGTGAATAAAAAATAATCTCTTTTTATTTTTTCGCACCGGGCCCTTAAAAGTATAGGAACGACCCTGATTACTAATTAAGATAACAACCCTTTACCCGCGATTTACCTGGTAATAGTGTTGAAGGACCGGTGCTATTACCTCCAGGACGTCTGGGTAATACCAGTGAAGTAGTCAGGCGCAAGCCTAGAAACCTGGATTATCAAAAAAAAAAAAAAAAAAAGATAACAACCCTTTAACTATAAGTACAACTTGAAAGTTATTAAAAATGAAAAGAGCGCGCACATGCTCATAGAAGGAAAATTTCTTAACAGTGAATAGAATTTTAATTAACAAAAAAATTTCCAACATCAATATATCTAATGAATTAGATCAGGATACCACCTTAGATTACCTTTTTATGTATTTAATTTAATTTGAACATGTTCCCTACTTCATTTAAATTGTGGTTTCCTAGTATTTTTAGATCTCAATCGTCTAATAAGAAAAATTCCTATATTGCTTTTAAAAATAAGATCTAATTTAATTTTTATCGTATTTCATCATGATAACTGAATAAATAAATAAGTTTGAACTTTCAATGCTATACCAATGTAGAGTCACTCTTTTGCTCCAAAAACTTCAAGTATTATAGACCTCTCTAGTCTCTCATTTACAACAGTGAAGTCAACCAAAGTTGACCATGGTCCAGATAAGATTAGAAAAAGAAAATCCAATAGCCTAGTTGACACATTCACAGAAATTGGAGGACCCCATAAATCTTTTAACCAAAGTTATTGCTAATCTTGTTTGTTTGCTTTAGATGTCCTCGACCTTAAAACGAAACCAAATAATAATAATAACAATTCAAAAAATGAAAATATCTACTTAAACGATACATAAATATTAAATTTTTCACCACACAAAAATCTTGGATATTTGATAAGTTTTGCGCTTGGTAAATCTTTTAACCAAAGTTATTGCTAATCTTGTTTGTTTGCTTTAGATGTCCTCCACTCTTTACAGTTTACTCTCACAAGGTGTAAGATGTGTCTATTGTTTTTTGGATCACTAACAAAAGCAAGCATCTTATCTTTGCAATTTGAAGAAAGTTTTTAGGATGACTTGATGATGTCAATTTGACAATATTGCAAGCCTCTTCCTTTGCAACATAGTGTGAAAAGGAATAACAACATAATAATCCTTTACTTATTAGAAAAATTTGACCTTTATAATATTTGACTTAGTATATGTAATACTTAATTAATAAAAATATGTAATTTTTCTCCTTTCGCAGCGAAGTGAACGCTAAACTGGGGGTTTGGAGACAGAATCTGGAGTTTAAAGGGTTCAGGCTGGTGGAGGACGCACATATTAGGCGGAGGTGACAGTCTTACTTTCATAAACTCTTGAACGAACAAGAAGATAGAGACATTATGCTGGGAGATCTGGAGCACTCTAGTAGGTATCAAAATTTTGGGTATTGTGAAAACATTAAAGTTGAGGAGGTTCAGAGTGCTGTGCGTAGGATGCGCATGGGACGAGCGACCGGGTCTGATGAGATCCCAGTTGAATTTTGGAAGAGCATAGGTAGGGCATGTTTGGAGTGGCTGACGAAGTTGTTTAACGTCATTCTTAAGATGGCGAGAATGCCCGAAGAATGAAGGTGGAGTACAATTATTCCTTTGTACAAGAACAATTGTGATATCCAGAGTTGCAACAACTATAGGGTTATCAAGCTGCTAAGCCATACTATGAAAGTTTGGGAAAGAATCGTGGAGATGAGGATGAGAAGAGGCGTGTCTATCTCCGAGAATTAGTTTGGATTCATGTCGGGGCGGTCGACTACAGAAGCCATTCGTCTTATTATGTGGTTGGTGGAGCAGTATAGGGAGAGGAAGAGAGACTTACATATGGTTTTCATCGACCTCGAGAAGGCATACGACAAAGTCCCTAGGGAGGTTCTATGGAGATGTTTGGAGGTTAGAGGTGTACATGTGGCATACACTAGGGCAATCAAGGATATGTATGATGGAGCCAAGACCAGGGTACGAACAGTACGAGGAGACTCGGAGCACTTTCCAATAATGATGGGGCTGCATCAGGGATCGACTCTTAGCTCATTCCTATTTTTCTTGATGATGGATGGACTGACGCGACAAATACAAGGGGAGGTGCCATGGTGTATGTTATTCGCAGACGACATAGTCCTGATTGATGAGACTCACAGCGGAGTGAACGCTAAGCTGGAGGTTTGGAGACAAAATCTGGAGTCTAAAGGGTTCAGACTGAGTAAGACTAAGACAGAATACTTGGAGTGCAAGTTCAGTGATGGGAGCGACCTTGAGACATGCGTGGAGGTGAGGCTTGGTACTCAGGTCATTCCAAAGAAAGGGAGATCCAAGTACCTCAGGTCTATTATCCAAGGAATGAAGATATTGATGACGATGTCACATATCGTATTAGGGCAGGGTAGATGAAATGGAGACTCGCATATGGAGTCTTGTGCGATAAAAAGGTGCCACCAAAACTTAAAGGCAAGTTCTATAGGGTGGTGGTTAGACCGACTATGTTGTATGGGGCAGAGTGTTGGCCGATCAAGACTTCGCACACCCAAAATATGAAAGTTGCGGAGATAAGGATGCTAAGATGGATGTGTGGGCATACAATGAGGGATATAATTAGAAATGATGATATCCGAGACAGAGTGGGAGTGGCCTCGGTGGAGGATAAGATACGGAAAGGTAGGTTGAGATGGTTCAGGCACGTGCAAAGGAGAGACACAAATGCCCGATGTGAGAGGGTCGCTATGTACGGGTACAAGAGGGGTAGAGGTAGGTCGAGGAAGTATTGAGGAGATGTGATTAAACGGGATATGGCGCAGGTCCAACTCACTGAGGACATGACCTTAGATAGGGGGTTATGGAGGACACATATTAGGGTAGAAGGGTAGTAGATAGTCCAGTGTAGTCCTACCTACGCTTACAAACTGACAATTGTAATATTATTATTGTAGGCTCGCTTAGACTATCATACTAGTAGGCACAGTATTGCCTTATAGTCCCTGGTCGTTCGATTTATGCTGTTATGTGTATTTTGTTTGACTTATTTACTTGCATTAGCTATTGCTTCTTGTTGCTTCTTTTCTGTTTCAGAATTCGCTGTCATGACTTATGCATTTTGTTTGTCTTACTTTGCTTGGGCTTGTGCTTTGTCTTGAGCCGAGGGTCTCTCGGAAACAGCCGCTCTACCTACCAAGGTAGAGGTAAGGTCTGTGTACACTATAACCTCTCAGACCCCACATTGTGGGATTTCATTGGGTATGTTGTTGTTGTTGTTGTTTAGGAAGTAGGAAAAATGTTATATCTAAGTTATTTTTTAGAACCATAGTAACTTTATAATATTACAAACTTAACATTATACATAGCTAATCTGTGAAAAAATACGAGCAACAAAATTGAAAGTGCGTCACTTCAATTAACGGAAAGCTGAACACATTTAGTTAGATAACCAAATTAGATTTTACTAATAATTAAAGGATCAAAAGTATTATTTCAGATCAGTAATTATAGCTACCAAATAATTAAATAAAAAAACAACAATTTATGGTATCAAATTTCTCAGCCATATAAACTCAACAACCATTTTCATTTTTCTCAACAGTGGATAGAAATATGTTCAAATTTCAATAAGAATTTTAAGTTCTCCTTCCTACTCTAAGCTCCAACCATGTGGCTTGAGGCCCCGAATTACTTATTGACAGGTAACCGTAACTGACTCATAATATAAAAATAAGAAAACTCAAAACTATTGTTTGGGATTGGGACAGCAAGAAATGACAAAGTTGTTAAAAACCGATTAACCAAAGATGACAAATTAATTTAGTTAGTAGTATGAATTGGTTCATAATAGGAACTACCCTGGGAAAGTGGGGCTAGTCATTAATTTTAATTTTATCAGGTTATTATTTAATATCTGTTTTAAAAATATACCTATAATGATTTGATTATGTAAAAAGAAAAAAATCTACTATCGGTATATAAAACATAAAGTATCTCTACCCTCAAATGATATTTTTGACAATATTAATGTATTTTACCATGTTTGTATGAGGTAAAATTCATATTGTACAGATGAACGAAATATATCATGACACGTGACAAATAGATGAATCAGCTCCAGATCAGCCTTCAGTGCCCACGAAGGTGTTGGCATTGTACCGTATGCACCTAAAAGCCACATGTACCGGAAAGCAGAATGCTAAGGGGTTAATTCGAATCCCAACGAACGGCCGTTACTAATACGTCTTTACACCTTCCAAAAGAGCCATTAAAGACATTTCCAAATATCACAACATTAATGTAATAATAATAGTAGGGGCATATTTTATGAAATGTGTACCCATGAGTCCAAATTTAAATAGCATCAAATTGTAAGGAGATAAGATATCAAAGAGCTATATTACATATCCTTTTTTTATTTTTTTTTATTATATAAGGGTAGGGGAAGGATAGATGTGATTACAATGTGGGGATTCGAACCTTCGCTAATAAGTTAAAAGTTCAGGTAGTCAACCAAATGAGCTACTAGATCCCTACAACTATATTACATATTCATTGCTTACACAATGTTCTAAGTTATTTGTCTCAATTTAGCATTTTAACGCTATTACCAAACTTGTCTGGAGATCCCAATTCAAGGCTTCTCCGGGACTCAGGCTAGCCTAATCTTAATTTTTCTATTAAGTTCATTTCATATTAATTTCAATTGCTAATTATCTTGATGTTTTGGTCAATTGGGTCCACGTGTCCTTCACTACGTGTACAAATTTAACTGTACCGATTTACGGATAAACAATATTGTAATAAATATCTTATATTTTTATGAATAATCATGCAAAATTATTTTAAAGTAAATTGATAATCATTTTATATAAAAAAAAATAGAGTGAACAAGTTAAAATCCTCTAAATTATCATCATTTTGCGAGTTTCATACCTAAATTATTGAGTGTTCGTGCCACCCCGTGAGCCTCAACTATAACTCCCTTTAGATTAAATATTTTGGTTGAATGTGTGGTAAAATGTTTGAGACAACTTGTTTAGACTTTAGAGGGATGTTGGAGATGAAAAAAAATCTTAAAATGAGTTCACATATCATAATGAGTACACTGTAGCTAAGGAGGGTTGAATAAGCATCCAATAGTTTAGATATAATCATCAAATGATGTGATACTACGGATGATGCTGCTTTTCCTTTGACTAAATGTCTCGAATTCGAGCTTTTAGGTATGAAAAAATCGTTGGTAGAGAGTGCTTCCCTCCGAATGAAGCCCTACGCAGCACGAATTCGGATATAGTCGAACTCCAATGCGAGTATCAAACACCGGATGAGAAACAAAAAAAAAAGTTTAGATATAAAACTTGCAAAATGTGATAATTTAAAGAGATTTTAACATATTCACTTTAAAGATTATAACTCTATATTTAAACATAAAGATTTTCCAGTTGTTGCATTGTTATCCTAATGGATTTCATAGTCAGCTGATTTTCACCAAGTAGCAACCACAACCACAACCACAACCACAAGGTGCCAGTGGAACATTCTTTAATAAATACATCGGCCATCGACAGAACACTACAGAGTCAAACCAGCTCGGTCCTCATTGATTGGACAATTGTTTTCTCGTAAACGGTGTCGTGTCCCTCACCACATATATGATATAACTCTTTTTTTTCTCTCCTGGAAACTCTCCCCAGACCTCTTTCCGGGCGTGCGCCAGAAACACCTTTAAATAATCATCTGTTCTGTTTTTAACGCTTACTTTTTACCTTTATCTCCTCACCCAACAGTTTCATTTTTGTTGTTGTTGGTAGTACCTTCTTACCAACATATGAAAGAGAGGATTTATTGAATCTGGATTTGATCCAAACCTGTCCAAATCAAAAATACACTTGGATTCATTCATTATTCCATGATTTAACCTGGGAAAAATTATTTTAGGGTATTTTTGGTGAAAATTTTCTATATTTGGTGATTAATATAAGAAGATATGGCATCACATTTTGATAGGTGGGAGAAAGATCCGTTCTTTTCAGCTGCAGAGGAGGTTCAAGAATCTGCTGACAGGTAACCCTTTTTTTGCTTTTTATTTCCCTTATTTTTCTAATATGTTTTGTGGGTTTGGATTGATTTTGTTAGAATTATCATTTAAGTTGGATTTTTTGATGATTAGTGATGTAAAGATTGAAGCTTTATTAGTTTTGGTATGTGGGTTTAGATTGATTTTGTTAGAATTATCATTTAAGTTGGATTTTTTGATGATTAGTGATGTAAAGATTGAAGCTTTATTAGTTTTGGTATGTGGGGTTGTCTTTTTTATTGACATAGTTTTATTTTCATTTTCAAGAATGGAATCAACTTATAGGACGTGGATTCATGCTTTGAAAGATACTTCTGGTAGTTGGAATTGTGATGCGCTTCGAAGGGACCTTAGAACTACCCTTGGCACTGCTAAATGGCAGGTAGGAAATCCAAAACCCCCTAATAGAAATAAAGCCAAGAAATGATTTTTATTATGTGCATAAAGGGTGAGAGTTTAGTTAATTTGTTGGATGGCATTGTAAATGCAGTTGGAGGAATTTGACCGGGCAGTTAGATCGAGCTACAATAGTAACTCTGCTGATGATGCAAGAGATATACACCACGAATTTGTTATTGCAATCGACAGTCAGATTAAGAAAGTTGAAAATTCTCTTAATGAATCAGCTGTTTCACAAGGTAAACCACCACTTCCATGGGTCCGCTTGGATGAGGGAGAAGCCAATGAACTTGCTGCATTTCTTTCTGGGCCGTCCACTTCTTCTGCAGGCATAACCCATGCAAACGTAGATGGAGTAGAGCTGAAAAATCAATCAGTTCTAGAGTGTTCTCAGAACCCTTCTCATTCGGAGGATGGTGTTCGAGGTGAGGCAAAGGACGAGAAGTTTATGGGCCACCGGAGAACAGCAAGTGCTAGTGCTGACATTGGTGCATGGCAGATTGCAGTTGGCAATGATGTTTCCATCAAAGAACCTGCACCACCTCCTCGCAGAATACCCAGTTACCAGGGATTGTTGAATGCCTTGGAATCCGTTAAGGAGTTAAAATGGTCCATGAATGGTTATGGGAAGTTGAAGTTCAACCAAGAAGCTGACAATACATTGCCTCGCACTCAACCACCAACAAGGGTGATGCATTGTTCTTATAGTATCCAAATTTGTAGTACATTATATACGATTACGATGTCAAAATTCTCACTTAGTTATTGATATCAATTAGTACAAAAGTCGAAAAAGGGAACCCAAACAAGTAAAACTACAAAATAACCCTGTTTATAATATGAGATAAATACTCAAAATATTCCATAAAAGATCAGGGATTAGAATTTTAAAGTTTTAACTTAAAGCACGAAACTATGTAAAATCAGCTGGACTGGTACAAAAATATATATAATCAGTTGTCACAAGTGTAGTATTACTATTTATCAATGATCCAGAAATAGTCGTATATTTTCCATATAATTAAATGATGTTAATGTGATGAGATCTAGAGCTTTTATTGCAGAGCATAAACACATGCTATGAGAGGAATAAGAGTTACCTTGATGGTTGTGACGATTGTTATAACAAGCAACTCTCTGGTTGGTATGGTGCCGTTCAGCGCCAGCTACAAAGGTCTCAGTATTACATGCAGTATCGTCGACCTGTTCGGATAGTTTTCTCAGTGTTTCTTCTCATTTTCCTGATTGGTGAGTTAGCTGTCTTGTTTTATCTATCTAACCTTATGTTGATTCTTTCACCCGGAAACAGATTTTGAAAACACTAAGAAAAAAATCCTTTATAGTGTAGTTTCTTTGCTGCTGAGTTTTTTCTTCAATTTGTCTGGATTGGGATCTCCCTGGATACAGATAGTTGTTAAAATAAAAGGGTCATTCCACTCAAGTGTAATTTGGATAGAAAGTTGTTTGTAGCAAGTTCTAGCAAGGGATCAGTGGATCACATCCAGTTCTCATAATTGCTGGTTTACTCCACCTAGCAGCCTTTGCCTAAACAGGGAACAGTCTTTTCTTGTAAAACAACAACATACCCAGTATAATCTCACAAGTGGGGTTTGGTAGGGTAGGATGTATGTAGACGTTACCCTACCTTTGTGAGGTAGAGAAATTGTTTCCGATAGACCCTCAGCTCAAAAGAAATATACCAACGCAGAACTGTAAGAAATAAAACAGCAAGATACAAGACAAGTGCAACAACAAATAGTAATACACATTGAAGGATAAGAAACTACGTCATACACTTTTTTTGGGCAACAAAAATAGAAAGAACTTCACATTTAAAGAGCTTCTAGTGTCCCAACCACCTTCTAGGAAGGGTGCTGGGAACAGCCAGGCCTCTAGCTAAACCAAAAAAAAAAACCGCCATCTCTAGTTACATTTCCTGGGAAAAAAAGACTTCAAAATTCTACTCACTACTCAGCCTCTGAAACAAATACTGGAACCTAGTAGCTCTCCCTGTATTCTTCAGTATATCTATTCTATCCCTCACCTCTTTCTGTACCTGAGTAATCACAAAACTTGTATTTACATGTATGTTCCTAAATATCTTCCGGTTCCTTGCATTCCATGTGTGGTAGATCATTGCACCCCATATTGCCACCGTGACTTCCTTCTTCATCTGCTTCCATTTCCTGTTTTTCCACCACTGCAAGCTGCGAGGAACATCCTTCTGAACCATGTGCTCACCAGTCCATTGTGAGAGGACATCTTGTATTTCTCTGGAGAAGTTGTTACATGCTTCGAACCCATAACCTGTAGGTTACCAAAGGAGCAACTCTATTGTTAAGCGAAGGCTCTCCCTCCTGACTTGTCTCCCACTTGAAAGGGAAAAACATCTCAAAGAGTATAATTAC
Source organism: Anisodus tanguticus (assembly GCA_034509755.1). NCBI lineage: Eukaryota > Viridiplantae > Streptophyta > Magnoliopsida > Solanales > Solanaceae > Anisodus > Anisodus tanguticus. The sequence continues at coordinate 6,270,545 of CM067553.1, read as the reverse complement.
TTTTCTTTTTCTTAATGATGAAGTGTGAGACCATCTCATCTAAAAGCTTAAGCTGTTTGAGAGAGCACAATTTTAAAATTTAATTATATTCTCAACACGACCCCTCATGTGCGGGTGTGATTTTTTTTTCATGGGTCAAGCACGTGGAAATTTTCTTTTTCGATAATGGGTGGCGGTGAGATTCGATCCTGCTCTGATACCATGTTGAAATGTGTGACCATCTCATCTAAAAGCTTTTAGATGAGATGGTCACACTTCAACACTTAAATAAGTAAAGTTTCTCTTCAAAGAGTCAATATGTTCTCTTTTTAACAACATTTGCAGAATTAGGAAGTGTACTTATAATATGTTTAGAGTTTGGTAAATAGGATTTTTCCCTGGTGAGAAGTTTCACAGGTTCCACTCCTTTCCTTTTCTTTCGTCGCAGTATGACTAATGATAATCGGAATGAACTTGATCTACATCTTGTCTATGTACAATGTTTAGAGTACGAGGCAGCAAGAGTAACACCGGGAGGTTTCTAAGAGAGTTTCAGGAATAAAGGAAGGAAGATAAAAAGTTGGACATAGATAATCTTTTGTAGAAATTTGGGACTTGCAGCAAGTAAGAGATCTAGGAAATTAGTCAAAAGGTAATTACCTTTTAGTTCCCCGTAATTTTACTGGATTGAGCCGAGGATCAACCAGAAACAGCCTCTCTACCTCTCAAGGTAGGGGTAAGGTCTGCGCACACTCTACCCTCCCCAGACCCCACTTGTGGGATTACAGTATATCGTTGTAGTTTTACTGGATTGCAGCTTTTCTGTTTTTTTTTTTAAAATAAAGTGGTTTATTATTCACAAAAGCATCAAGCAGATGCATAGTTACAAAAGTGAAGGAAATATCAGCTCATATATAAAGATAACAAAAAAACCTATCATAACTCATAAGATGTCTGGATTATATACAGGGGTAAGATTAACCCAGCTAAAGAGACTAATCACTAATCAGGCATCTGGCCTTGAGTTTGGAACTGGGTTATATTAATGATTGCAGTTTTTCTGTTAACTAAGCTCCTTTTGTGTTCTGCTACGAGGCCTGAACAGATATTCTGCAATTGAGAGGTCTACTGAACAAATAACTTTTTTTTCTCCTTATCCACTCCTTCCAACCAAAAGAAAGAAAAAGAATCAAAGAACATCTGCTTTGAAAGATACTAGATACGCATTCCTTATTTCCTTCACAGAGAATAGCAGCCACAAACACCAATACAATCATTGACTTCACAAGTTGACTGCCACATCTGTGATGAGATCCCAAATATCAGCAGTCTGTGGTTGTCTCTGTTAGAAGATGCCACTGAATCTACCAATACCTAGTTTGAGTCTGCTTTGTACATTATCTCCTTCCCCCAACTGGACCACAAAGCATGATTAATATATTGAAGCTAAGTACAGTGGAGCAGAAATTTGGATTCCCAATTACCTCAAAGATCAACCTCTTATTACCACTATCCTTTGTACTTAAACATGTTTGCAAAACATTGGCCATTAAACCATGATGTATAATTTTTCTTGATTGGTTCTGTCTGCTGGTCTCTCCCTCGTTGTTCCAATGAAGTAATACTGGAATTCATGACTTCATTGTAATCAATTTTCACTCATAGTGACCTTGGTAATGGGTTTGAATCACACATCTATAGACTTTGGCCCTCCCTACACTACGCAAAGAGCTTACCTTCTAGTTGGTCTTGGTTCTCCATTCTATTTTCTCAGCACACGTGTTGGCTAAAAGAAATGAAAGTAGCTCTTACCAGTACCTGTGCTGGTGGGAGGTAGCAGGAACCCCGTGGAATTATCGAGGTGCACGCAAGCTGTCCCGGGAACCACCGTTATAAAAAGAAAAGAAGAGAAATGGAAGTATCTCTTTATGGCCTTGTTGAAGCAACACATTCCAAAATTGTAGGATATTTGGAATATTTCCATTTCATTCTTTAATAGTAAATACTTATAGCCCAACATATCTTAACGTGTCGTGGTGCGCCCTTTGGATGAGATCGTAAAAGTTCACAACATATATGACAGTTTATGGAACCATAATTTGCTTGTAAGTCAGCCGTATATCCATAGATGGGGACCCCCTTGTTGACAGGATATGCACTTATGCAGCAACTATGTTGGTTTGTTTCCTTCTCGCAACTATCATTGGCATTGTACTGTTATGAAGTATATAGAGCTGAAAACCTGTGGTGCCAGTGTCCATTCATTTTAGTATTATGTTGAGCTATGTTATGTATAGTTTACAATATTTGGCCTCGTATAACGTATACTCGTATTGATGATGCATTGTTACTGCAGTTTTATATTGAGTCTCTGTCTCAGTGACATATATCTGAGTTTCATCTGTTAGGTGGGCGCCTGAATTATTAATTTTTCTGTTTCAGTTTTAGTGGCAGTCCGTACAATCTGAGTGACGAAACCTTGTCCCTGTAATTGATAAAGCTTGCAGCGTCGTGAAGGTCAGAGGAGAACGGCCTAGTGTGATCAGTTTTGGTATTACCTTATGGAGGAGGGGTGTAAATTACATGTAATTTTGTTCAGGTGATGCGAAGCCAGTGCTATTGTCTCAACATACTATGTAGTAGCACCTTAACCTCTTTCCTGGCTCTTCAGTTAGGTGCCATTAGTGGAGAGCAAATCATGTTGTATTATGATATTCTGTTGTATGTATACAGAAATGAAAGAGATGATTAGGCCTATTTGACTTGTTAAATCATCTATATTGTTGTATTGTCCATTAATTCTATGTTTCTAAAATGTGTTTTTCTTTTTCCTTTTCCGCCACTTTTTGGGTTTGAACTTCTCTTGCCATTCTTTTGTTTTCCCAATTGTGTATATTTCTCATGTCCTACTCCTAGCAAATTAAACACATTGATGGACCTAATTATTGCTTCTTTATTCATATTTGTGGGCCAAAGGAGGTGGGGAGGGGCATGCGTGTATGTGTTCAATTGATTACCTTCTAAGTACATTAATGGTTTTGCCTCGTGTGTTCAAATTGTTACCTTGAACCCTTTTATCAAAATTGTCGTCCAGAGACGGGCAGAGATTTGATGTTTGTGGATTCTTATTAGCCACAAAACTTATAACTCATTTTAGTCATTGGGTTCGTAATCATTTTAGTAGCTCAGTTGGTTGACTACATGAACTTTTACTTTGTTGGGGAAGGTTCGAATTCACACGTTGTAAGCCCCTCCCCATGGAACATTCCGCTTCCCCTACCCCATGTAATAAAAAATTAATCTAAATATTAAAAAAACCCTTCTAAGAAAAAGTTATTGGGTTCGTCCAAACCCATACCTAATATTGTAGCTTTTAGTCAGAATACATTTTCCAGTATCACCTCTCTTAAGTCTTAACCCAGAATTGAAATCTGCAATGTTTTGATTTTTCCACATTTTGAAGGTTTATATAAAACACACTAAAAAAATATTAAATTACTGATGAAAATCATACGTTGTATCTGTTGTTGTGGGAGTTCAAAGCTGGAGAGCTCCAGTGAGATAGCGATAATAGAGGTAAAAGGCAGCAGCCAAGAAAGGCACAAAATACTCAACAAATATCAGATACATGGGCTTGGGATCCTCTTTGATCACAAAAGCTTCCATTTCTTTGGCCTTTATTGGTTCTTCAAAGGAATCAGTAACTAAGTTATCATCATCTGGGATTTTATAGCCTTGAAGATATCCAATCTGGTATTTCAAGAGCAAGTTCTTGGCAGCTTTACTATGCCCAATATATTCAAACTCTTTAGTTGCATCCTTTCCAGCTGATTCAATCAACACTTCTTCTCCCCCAGGATGTTCTTCCAGAAACTTCGTTACGTCGAATACCTGAAGAAAACATAGCATATATTTACATAATGTCATGCATGTATAAATATGGGGCAGGGAACAGTGACAAACTCAACGATTCTGCTCTTAGACGTGTGCCAATTTTTTTCTCACACGCGTATAGTTTGAGCCAAGCAGTGAGTTCTGTCGAACATGTTGTGTCTAGTCTACATCTGCTACTAGTAAGGGTCTGGGAAGTAGGGGCGGGCGGAGAGGCGAGGGCATGAAGTCTATAACATAGAGTTGGAGTCCTTATTCCCGGGATATTCAGAATAGCCATCTCATTCAAGAAGCTCTTACTTATACCCCTGCTCCCTTTTTCATCGCGAAATATAGTCTTTGTTTGTTCTATATGTTTGAGCTACACACAGTGAGTTCTGTCGAACATGTTGCGTCTAGTCTATATTTGCTACTAGTAAGGGTACGGGAAGTTTGAGGGGGAGAGGGTGATAATAGTACTCTGCCATTGATGATGATCCAACAATCTTGCTTTGACTTGTGTGGTGCAACTCGAGAAAGGGTAAACGTTTTTTCTTTGTCCATTTTTTATTTTGGGTATGGAATAGAGAGTTTTAGTATTTATAGTGACAATGGGGATTTATTGGTCTGCAAGAAAAAGAGAGTGAAGAATGGTAGGTAGGTTTCTTTTCATGTGATTATTATCTACCATTTTGTTTCATATTACATGTATCTACCTGATCTTTAACAGTCACCTTTCTCCTCCACAACTGGAGATGACTTGTTAGGTGAAATAAATTTCTCTCTTGATTTTCAGTAAGAGCAACGAGGTAGAATATTTTCATGTTACTTCCCTTTAGCCAAAAATAGGAGAAACAAAAGGTAGTATAAAACGACATTATTGATTAAGGGTATACTGTTTGGAATGTAATGTTTTTCAATTTTCTCATGTTGATTGATTAAAATATGTTATAAAACACTTTTTTCTAGGAAAACAAGTTCCGTAAAAATAAAAAAAAATTACTCTCCTGATGAAAGAATGATGGACATTTCATGCTTATTATTTCCGCCCACCTCTCCCCTGCACCAGCACCCTTCTCCAACCCCCAGCTCACCCCACCCTCATCCCCCTCCACCCTCATAGTGTTTGCATAAATTGGAAAAATATTTTTTGTTTATTTACCAAACATCAGAACCACTTATTTTAAAAAAAACATTTTCCGTCATACCACACACCCTAAGTTATTTAAGTTGCATGCATTAATATTGTAAAGAATGATAGGGACTTATGTACTTCATCAAATTACGCTCTTTCATCTGTTCCCTCTTGTTTGGCAAAACCTCCAGGTACAGTTTTTTCTCCAAGCATTAAACGCAAACAAATTTTACACACCAAAGAAAAACAGTGCTGTCAAGAGGTACTACATATGTTTCCAAGTGGTAGCTGAAATGGAACTGATGGTACAACTTTGACAAATTTAGAATTGGGGACAATCAATGCATCAAACAGAAAAATGTGTAACAATATTTACTGAGAAGCATGAGCTTTTCGAGTGCCTTTGGCTACATCTTTAGAATCTCTTTCTTCACTACTCTCTTTATTGACAAAATCCTTGCCTTCAAATGTAACTCTAGAGTTCCTGTACTGGCTGCCAAAGGCAGTGCCAAATCCCTATCCGAGGCCTACTCCAATCCCACAGCCGCCGCCTATAAATAATAATTGTGAAACATGACATGGAAAAAATTTGGACCACAGATATAATTTCACGAAACATGACTTAACTTTAGTTTTTACCTACACCAAGACCCAAGAAATTCAAAGGCATGCCTGGAAAAAACAAGATTATAGGTTAGATGATACTGTTAGAGAATTTTGCAAAAAGAAAGAGGACTTATAATAAACGCGAAGAACAAATTACGAGAAGGGTAAGCAGATAAGATTTTTTGAAAAATAATTGAATGGAGAACAGTGCATATCCTTTTCTTTTTCTCTTGGGGAACAGAGTGGGGAGGGAAGCTAGGATGTTTGGACAGAGATATGTCTGAACCCTTGGAGAAACACTACAGCTTTCCTAACCTACTCGAGGCATAAGGATAATCTCCTTCCTTTTCTTTAGAAACACGAGGATAATCAATTTCATAAAATAAAGATATATTTTATGATACTTTTAACATTTTCCATGTCAACAATCAGATGAAAGGGAACAAGGAAAATAAAAAAGAGAAATGCAAATATAGAGAAGTTAAAGGATGATTTTCATCAGACAACAATGATCATTCTGAGGAACAAATATGTCTAGCAGTGTTGTTAGGAAGAACAAATGATCATTTTGTAAGGTTGCCCCTACAAAATTGCTATATATCATGACAATTACGTCTCCCATGCTCTAGACTGACCACCAACAGTGACACTTTGGAATCTCCAGAAAGGCTTCCATCCAAAATCTACTATTCACATGGTGCTAAATAATAGATATGAACATGCTTAACTGAAAGACTAGCAGTTTCTAAGTTGGCGTAGTTCACAAAAAAAAGCTCAAAAGTCTCCTCAGGTCTATTTATTCTCAGCTATCACTGCCTTCGATAGGTAAATCTGTAAATTTCCTAACTTCCTCCGTGCACATTTAATATAGCTACTATCATAAAACAATCCTCTCCATCATGAGGATAGATGCTTTAACATGTCCCCTTCCAAGCAGATGCCAAAAAGTACTGATCTTTCCTTTGAGTAATTCCTCTTAAAAGAGGTTAAAAACAGCAGATACCTGTTTTTTTCACTGTTCTGTCGCTGAACAGCTTTGGGGTTTGTTTTGGAACATGTTTGGGACAAACTGGAAGATGCCATTAACTGTCAAGGAAAGTGAAGAGCTGAGGAAGACAATTCACATGCATCTGTTGGGTTTTATCGAAAGAAAGGAATCAGATATGCATTTAGTGCAAAGCCAACCACTCTATATATTCTGATATAGGTCGTTGAGCTTGTTAGCACCTGAAAAATGTACATGAGGTAGATAGGATGATAAACTTAATTAGCTCAATACATTTTAGTCTATAGGTTTGTGTCTAGATGGATACCCTTTTTCCTAACTACCAGCACTATCTTAGTGCTGACGATTCTTATTAACAATGAAACTTTTACTTATTAAAAGAAATAACAACAACTACTACTAGTATCCTCAAAAATCTTTGATGTAGTGTTCTATTAAGAAGTAGTGTTGTATAGATTTTCTTGAATATATGTTCATGGTCTTCTGAACATCTGGACTCTACACGTATATTTTTCTTTTCTGGATAAGGATCTGGACTTTATGAAATTTTACCAAATGCCTAAGTGTTGTAAAAACTAGAGAAAATTGTGCACTTGGATACATGACAAACTAATCATATCTTTTCATGTATAGTTCGTTTCAATCTATGTTCATAATCAACCAAGCTGGTGCTAAAGAATACGGATTAAGTACTGTGCTTTCTGCAATACCATATTTTTCATGTCTGACGAGTCTTATAATCCATGTTAGCCCAATTCACAGGCATGTAATCAAGGACTCAGTAAAGATGAAAACTTCCCTTTTGAACTAATAGTGAAAGATACATGGACAAGCAAATTGGAGATTGACTAGAAGACAATAACACTCGAAACATGACGGTCTCTTCAGTGTCTCACTACTAAGTATAAGAAGTCATTAAAGCAAATTGAGAACTAGAATTCCCAGAGCATAGCAGTAATATCAATAATCACTATACAGTGTACAAAAAGAAACCAATCTGCTCAACCCCACTAAGCTCCTAATATACAATACATATTTCCCTGTTCCAAGCTGGACCCTTTGGTTAGTTATAACTGAAAAATCATTTTTTTTATAATGTAAAAACTCTGAGTCTGAAATGAAAAACAAGAAATTGGAAGCACACACATATTGAGAAAATAAAGATATTTTAGAACAGAAAAAGCTCGAAAAGGAAAGAAGCAAACCTCCGAAACCCCATCCTACCCCGAATCCGCAACCAACGCCAGCACCTAAACACAATATTCAATTTCATTTTTTTGCATCAGTATATGAAAGCAAGCAAAAAAGAAAAAAAATAGCATTTTGTTCAGACAAGAACTAAAGTCAATTGGGGCACTGAAAAATTATGCTTACTATAACCGACACCGGTTCCATTGAAATTGGTCAGCACCATTGCTTCCCGTCGAACAAACTACCAATCAATAGAAGAAAGATTTACAAATTCGGAGCAGTGGCAGTGTCACTGTGCGCGTGACCGGTTTGGGATTGGAGTATGGCCCGTTAATGATCAAGTTTTTTAACGGGTCATTTGCACTTCTGTTCCTATTTTGTGCTAGTCTTTAATTTTTGCTCCTCCAATGGAATGTCACTATTGGGACAACTTCTTTAAGGAATCTGTGTTTTCTTTACCTTATGTTTGGATGGTTGTTTCCCAAGGTGATATAATATAATCTTATATTGTATTGTACTATATTAATGAACATAATATTTGAATAAATTATATCGTTTGTTGTGATTTAATAATTATTTTTATTATTTAATTTGACTGTATGTTATTATATAATAATATGTAAGCTTACTAAAATATTCTTAAGCCTTAATTACAAATTATTTTTTATATATTAATAAAATTAAGATAAAAGATAAAATGGGAACTTTAAAAAATAAGTAGGTGGTGGGTGGGGATGGAGGTGGGGGTTAGTGGTGATGGGTGGTGGTGAGGGGTCATGTGTGGTGGTGTGGTGGGGGCAGTAGGGGTGGGTGGTGGTGAGGGGTGGGGGTGGGTAGCGGGAGGGTGGGGTGGATTTGGGTGTGATAGAGGTGGGTGGGTGAGATGGGTTATAATGAGAAAATTAAGTATATATCCACGTAAAAATTATCAAATCCGTGGTTATAAAAATTGATTTTTTCATGATTATTTAACCACATAATTATAATAGATTTACAATATCATAAAATATAATTTTAAGAATAATAAAAACAAACATAATTTTATATAAAACAATACAATAATTTACGAAACCAGCCAATTTGAAGGGAAAACTGAGCAATTAATGCACATTTTTCTCTTCAAATGACTAGTCTTTGAGTTTTGCCTTCCAAATGGCCTGGTCTTTAAATTTTACCCGAACTTGAGTATTATGTGAAAAAGTTATTTGTTATGAAGGATAAAAATTAAAGACTAACACAAAATAGGGGAACAGAAGTGCAAATGATCCGTTATAAAAAGCCCACTATTATTTTCACTTTTTGGTTTTCTAATCGTACAATTTTGTGATTTTTTTCAGATATTATAACATTATATTAGTGTATCAATATTTGGAATTAGAGAAAATAACAAAAATGATCTATGTATTTGGAGGTAGGTTCAAATAGTGCATTTTTCAGTTTTGTAATCATATACCAATTTTGTGACTTTTTAGATATTATAAATTTAGATTAGTGTATCAATATTTGAAATTAGAGCAAATAACAAAATGATCCCAATTGTTTGAATTTAGGTTCAAAGTAGTCCCTTTAATATTCGTCGAATAGTTATGCTCCTCCAAATTGGTCAAAGGAAAAACACTTTTGAGTGTCCATTAAATAATAAACAATCTTTAGCTATTGTATATTATGGAGAAAAAATAACTAATTTTTAGAAAAGTGTCAAATTTTATAAATTGCAACACAAAAAGCTACATCAAGACATCAGAAATGATATAAACTACACTTCATAAAATTAAATCAAACTCTAAAAATAGATCAAAAATAACATAAACGGCAAAAAGTCACACATCGAATGTGAGTTCATGATAAATATTAATTTTTTTTTTCATAGTTCCCAATTCTCATAGAATCTAACAATCAGATTGTGTTAGAAATTAGATAGAGACCAAAAGTATCTTTCTATCGAACTTAAGGGATCAAAATTGCACAGTGTATTTAAAGGACCACATTGAACTTACTCCAAACATAAGGGACCATTTTTGCCATAGTTTCTCTTTGGAATTACAACGCCTCAAAGTTGAGCCGAGTGTAGAGCAGCCAGTCAAGAACATCAGCAGGCAACGAGAGCTACCTCTCCATGGCTTTCCTCTTCCACAAATTCCAAGAGGTTATCTCTCTCTCTCGCCTCGCCCTCTTTAAACTCTTTATATTTACACTTTGGTCTACATTGTTTTTTTCCCTTCAATTTTGCTCTCTTGTTCTTCGTCAGTAAGCAGCTTGTGGTAATTCATAATGTGGGGTATTGCATTTGCTTGTTGAATTGACACACTTGATTATCTAAAGTTGAATTCTTTTTGTTACGGGACACATTTTTCAGGCAGTAAAAATTCTTGCTAAAAGTCCCACTTTCGCTAGAGAATCGAGGCTTCTTCAGTTCGAAGCTGACACAAATCTCCTCTTCCTGTACACTAGGTAACATTTTATTTATTTATTGCAGCAATGTACAATTAGAAATGATCTAATGGGTTAGCTGCTTTATATTTGTCAACAACAACACCCAGTATAGGGTCTGGGGAGAGGTGGAGCTAATGCATAACTTACCCCTACCTTGGGAAGTCTGCTTTAAATTTTTCAGTGTAATTATATACTGTACTAAATTTATTCACGGGTTCAAGCCATGGGAACAACCTCTTGCAGAAATGTGAGGTAAGAATGCGTACAATAGACCCTTATGGTCCCCGGACCCCGCGCATAGCGGGAGCTTAGTGGGCTGCCTTTTTTTTTTACTAGCTTTATTCAACATTTCTTAGGTTTCCTTTATAAGAATGATAGAAGCATAACATAGTGTGCAATTGGATTTTCTTAATAAATGGTCTTTATCAAAAGGGGGAAAAAGAAAGAACTTGCTGGATATTAGTGGATTTCTATTTGCTTTAAGTTATTTTTGAGAATTAGGTATTTGCTTGGGGTAACCAGTCTTTATTGCATGCACCCCAAGGGTGTGTGGCCTAGTGGTCAATGAAGTAGGTTGAGAACTATGAGGTCTCAAGTTCAATTTCCATCAAATGCAAAAAACACTAGGTTGACAGAATCACCCGATACTTTTGCTGGTGGAAGGTAGCAGGTACCTTATGGAATTAGTCTAGATGTATGTGAGTTGGCCTGGACACCAGGGTTATGAAAAAGTACAGTCTTTATTCCACATTTTCCTTTTTTTCTTCTTCTATAGAGGCCTACTGCTTCAACATGAACTGCAGTAGCATTGAGAGAGAGAGTTTCTTTATTCTCTTCCCCTCTTTGATTCTTAGTTTATCATTGTTGTTAAAATAGTAGAAGTAACAAATATTTTCTTTTATGCGTTAAAAATTGTGGTTTTGAAATCTTTGGTGGTGAAATTAGATGTGTCTTTTTGCATAGTTGCGCCAACTGTAGTTTCATTTTTCCGTGATAAACTTTACATTTCAGTTACAACCGTTTAGGAAGGAATGCTGAGGAAGCTGATGCTGAGGAGATAATTGATATGGCTAACAAGGCCTCCTTAGCCGATCAACAGAAGCAGGTTCATGAGAATGTGCATTCTCAGGTTTCAAGCTTTTGCAGGTATATGGATGACATATTACTCCCTGATCAAAAGGTCAAAGACAATCAAGCCACATCACCTGCAGCACCAAATTCTTCTCCTCACAGTGGACTCGGTCTTGCTGCTGGTGGGAATTCCCCATTACAAGATCAAACTGGTAAAATCAGCTGCATCTTAAGCTCAATTTGCTGTGTACTTCTTAGTTGTGTTGTGAAATCTTTTTTGGCATTTTGGACTTGCACTCTATTTCAGTGTGAATGTTTGCAACCATTTTGTCCTACTTCGGCTCTATTGACATTGCTTTACCTTGCTTCATGTTGTCATTAAATTCTTTTGGCTATATATTTCCAGGATATACATATGTAGTAATATTTATTAATGCCATTACTTTATCTGATTCATTCTTATATTTAAACACCATTAGCTCTCAAGCAATGTTGATAGTATTTTTGTTATCGAGTATTATCCAATTAAAGAAAAAAGTTCGTTATTGAGGTACACACTGAAATATGTTACTCTTGCATCTTTTGGCGGGTAATCACTGAGTCCGTTGAGATTTCTGGTGTAGAATATTACAGGAGACATGTAAAAGTTAATGAAGTTTCTATTTTTTTTTTGGTTTGTAAGATGGATTTACACTTCTTTTACACAAACATAAGGGGCAATAGCTTAGCTTGAAGCTGGACTGGTTAATAAGAGGTAATGCCTCAAAAGTAAAAGTTTTCTTCTTCATTTATCTTTTTGGAAACTTTTCAGTATGCTCCACTTTGTGCACATCTCCACATAGATTAGGTAGATCAAATCAACTCTCAGCTTTGAACACCTAGAATACGGCTACTGAGATCTGGATGTAAATTGCTAAAGGACGGAGTAATTTTTCCAACTGGAATGTTAAACTGTTTTATTTCATTTTGGGAGGGGCCAATTGGCACTATTATATTTCCTTCAGATAATTTATTACAAAACATGATATCTGTAATGAAGTTGGTTTGACAGTTCTAGGGGTGTAAAGATTTGATCCCTTGCAACATAGGCAATAACATCAAATCACAGATCATGAGACTCTTTGGTGGTTTCGCATAAACTATATTTTATCTGTTATTTGCAGTGGCTTCATAGCTGCATCACCCTGGTTTTTGATTACTGATAAAAATTTCAGCACAGCTGTACCTGAAACCAAGGCATTGCGGCGCGCAGAGGTTTCACAGAGGTTAAAGGATCTTATGGGCTACACTCTCGAGGTCAAACCATCTCAAATTCCCCATGAAGATGCCGGGAAGGGTTTATTCTTACAAGGTGAAGCCAATATTGGTTCTGTCTTAGCATTCTATCCTGGAGTAATCTACCCTCCAGCATATTACCGTTATATTCCTGGGTACCCTAGAATTGATGCCCAAAATTCACATTTGATTACACGGTATGATGGGACTGTGATCAATGCCCAGTCCTGGGGTGCTGGTGGTGAATCTCGTGAACTATGGGATGGGACTAGTCCCATGCAAGCTGATGAAAAGGGTTCTGATGGAGTTAACCATGAATTGCTGGAAAGGAGAAACCCTCTAGCATTTGCGCATTTTGCCAACCACCCAGCCAAAGGCATGGTCCCCAATGTAATGATATGCCCTTATGATTTTCCTCTCCTTGAGAAGGACATGAGATCCTATATACCTAATCTTTCATTTGGAGACTGTGAAGAAACAAACGTGAGGAGATTTGGCAACTTTAGGTTCAAATCGTGGAAGTCCAGCAACAATGAATCAAATGATGACCCTGTTCTGAAGACACTTGTTCTTGTTGCTACTAGAGCAATTTGTGATGAAGAGCTTCTGCTGAACTACAGACTGAGCAATTTAGAGCACACACCGTCGTGGTATACTCCTGTAGATGAAGCGGATTAAGGAAGGCCAAGGCAGAATAAAGGCATTAATTTTGGTGAAAATATTAGTTCCCCTTTCGGTTTTCATGTTTTCAAGAGCATACCTATTACTAACATTTATGGATGACCAAGGAGTTTCCTCAAGAAACTATCTTTGCTTCCAGAAAGAGTTTAACTTTGCCAGATGATGAAGGTTATATTTTCTCTTAGTTACAGAAATAGGCAGGAAAAGAACCCCTTTTAGTTGAAATGTACTTCTGACTGTTAGAGCCTGCTGTTTTTGTGCTAAATTGTCTAATCAAGATTTGATTATGAATACTTAAAAGCCACTCTGTTGTGAACTTCTGAACATAGGTTTTCTTACTACTCTTGATAAATTTAACTGGCCAAAGAGTTTGGTTTGTAGGACTCAGACTCAAACAAACTAATCCATTGGTGGCTTCAAAAACCAAAGAACAATACAAACCAATTATTGCTACACAATGCTAACACAGAGGGCAGTAGCTAGGGAATTCAAATTAAACAAGGCAGCAAGGAAAACTACGGTAGGGATGCGGTTGGAAATGTATATCAAAGCCAAGTTTAAGTTCTATGCATGGCCATTATATATTATTTATACAATTAGATCACTTAGAACGTAATTATAGATAAATCTATATGATAAGGACACAACTATGACATTCCCTTGGAGTACCAAATAAAGTAGCTGATTCTTCGACTACTCATGCACACAATACTCTAACATATCTCCGCTGGTGTGAGTTTACTTACATTGCCGGATCCATGTTCGGACAAAGCTCAATATTTTTTGCGCAAGTATTATGAAAAATCATCATAAATTGACTATCTTATGCTGACTATCAACTTATATACTTTTTTTTTTGTTTTTTGCTTAAGCAACTCATGTGCCTCAACTCTCCATCTTTATCCGATAATGGATTAATAATTATCACAAACTGCTTTCTAGATTAAGAATTAAATCAGTGGCCAAGAGAGAGAATTTATAAGAAAAAGGTTGATAGTAGGATTAAGGTTTAAGGTTTGTTGGGTTTATAGCGTAATTTCGAGTTCTCAACGTGAAGCGCTTCTCTACATCCAACTTATAATTACATCTTTATCACAAATTATGTCAATAAATCATACATAAGGATTTGAATAACTTGGAGGAACACAAATGTCACATGTTATATATCTACAGGTATATAATTCCATTAGCTTGGTCAAAAGCTGCCTAACTTAACGTCCAGATAAACTCCACGGTGACAGAAAGAAAGTCCAAAAATGGTGACATTACCATATTTTAACATATTCAATTCGAAAAAGCTAAGCTTCGAAATTTACGTATACATAAGTTATTATAAATATAAGCTTCAAGAAGTCGTTAAATTTCCAATAAGTTCAAGAAATTAAGTACCAAAGCAAGGTAGGTTTAAAGTTTGACAGTGAAATTATTAGAGCTTTTTTATAGTATTTGTTTTCATGAACCCGGAAAATAATGAAAAGAGAAAAGAGAGAATGGTAAGTTTGATAGTCGTAAAGTCTTCTTCTTTATGTGAACCTGCTTGTAAAAGTTCAATCCACCACAGTACTAGTCATATATACTCTTGTAAGTTTTTTTTAACTAAGTTTAATTTCTATATATATAATGTAAAAGAATATTTTTATATTATTATGTCACTTAGAATATAACTACAAGTAAAAATTCATAATGAGTGAGATTAGTAATCTAAAAAATAGATAGAAGTTAAAATAAAATAATAAATGTGTAAAGATTCGTTACACTATCGGTCAACGCAAAGTTAGAGGGACTAGAGGTTTCATCCAAATTTAACTCTCTTCGCTAGAAAATCATATCGTATATATAAATTCATTTTTTAAATACATATATATTTAGACAATGAGGAATTCTTAGTAAAAATTCTACCTCCACGTATAGAATAATTAAATACTTTTAGACTAGATGCTCCCCACTGGCAGAAAGTTGAATTAGCTAATTAATCGACTAAGGAAAACACACTATTTACTAATGTAAATCACGTACTAGAATCCAAGATCATCGAGATAGTGGAGTAATGTTTGGACTACTGCAAGAAAAGTTAGTTATAATGTTGCATTTCCATTCATTTTGATTAGTTGAAATTCCTTAATTATTTCAAGTAGTACTAAATAAATACAATGTGGATATGTGGTCCTTCCCACTCATTCCTCGTCACAACTTCTACAGAACAAAACAAATAGTTTCTGGTACAGAAGCTAAATTAGTTTAGTTGACAACTTGATATACATTCCAATTCGTGTCCACTGCACTGAGCAGTCTCTCAAGTTGCTAGATGAATATATAAAGACAAAAAATGTAAAAAACAATATGAAAAAATAGATTTCTTAAATGATCAGATTCGAATATATTACTAATTATAAATTGAAGGCGTGGGCAAATTTTTTGATCATATATATGATGATCAAATTAATGTCTAGTTTCACTACATTGACTGAGTGAATACAGCTTTCTTGTTTCTCCTGCTAATTATGTCACCCTTTTCAATCAGCTGATGCTCTTCTGATATACTGGACAGTCCTGAAAGATGGAAAAAATATATAGATAAGGGGTTCACATGCACATAAGAAATAATGTCACATATATAGTACATGATAAATTTGAAAAGTTGCAAGAAATGTTACATTTATAGAACACATTAAATTTGGACTTCTAACTAGCTTCAAATGCTATCCAATTTGGACTACTAAACTAGCTTATGATGACACAAAATTTACCTTATATGCACTGAATGAAAGGGTAAATAACTTTTATACTATTAATGTATTTTTATTTATTACAACAGGTTATTCACTTTATTTTCTAGGGTTACAGAGTTAGGCTTATCCTAGACAATTAGTTGTCGTCGCCGATCACTTTAGATTGATGGCATAAAAAAGTTATACATTGTCAGTACATATAAGTTAAGCTAGATCTGATGATATTTATATAACTTTCGATAACATAAAATCTTTAAAAAATACCTTCCATGAAACCCTTCTTTTGCAATAGAATTCTTGTACCTCTGACATTTATATGCTCCTTGTGGCTTATTTGAAGTTCATCATGTGGTTGATGATTTGGTTTTTCACTAAGATCAGCAAAAGTCTTCAATTGAGCATTTTTAAACAACCAAGTTGACTCCATTTGCTTGTTGATCATTCTAACTGCATAATAAGGGATTCTCATATTTTTCTTCATTGATGAATCCATCTTAAAGCAACAATTAACAAACATAATACAATCCATTAAGCTCTCTTTAGCCAATCCTTTCATATCATATGCTTGTGATCTTCTCCAAAGGCTTTTGGCATGAGAATTAGTTGGAGATGAAAGTGAAAGAGCTTTAGTTGTATCACTAATAGCATCATTAGCCTCTCCTAATAACAACTTGCATTGTGCTCTATTGCTATAAAGCACAATTCTTTCTTTTCTAAATCTCAATGGGCACAAATCCAAAGCCTCACTATATTTCATCATTGCTTCTTCAATTTTCCCTAACCAAAAACTATTGTTCCCTTGTTGCTTCATCAAACTCACCATTACCCTTTTCTCTTCAAGTATCTCATCACTCATATTTTTCTCCCTCTTCTTCCTATCTACTTTCAAACCCCACATTTCTTCAAGAACTTGTTGGACACCATTGTTCTTGATTTTTACCTTTCTTTGTTTGAAATCATCAAGAAGAGTTCTTGTGATTGTATTACCAACATTTGATTTGCCTCCAAGGGTCCTAAGTTCAACCAAATCAACAAGACACATGGAAACGACTTCAAGAACTTTGTACCTGGTACCTGTTGAGACATTATAATGAATTATTCCAAAATCATGTGTTCTCTAACATCATAATATAACTAAATAATTAGTAGAGTGTTCTCTTTGACTGTTAAAGCTTTTAGATTAGATGGTCACATAATTTAATAGTACCTGAATCGGCGAGAAGCAGAAGTAGGCAATCTATCCCCATATATTGCCAATCATCTGAAGATCTTGAAAGATTACAAAGATTCTTGATTACATCCTTTGATTCTGCTATACATCTTCTTCCATCTTTGTTATAACACAAAACTCTAACTAATCCAACCCCTCCTGGTGAAGTATCATTAGCCAATCCACCCCACATTTCACTCAAGTCCTTCAAAAAATTTTGATCACAAATAAGATTTAAGCACCTTTCCTTAATTGCAAAGCAATTCAAAAGATGCAAACTCCAACATTGAAGTTGACTAGCCCATTCCTCAGCTTTCCTATTTTCCATTTCTAGACCTCCAACTCCTCTGGTCAACAAATCACAATGATATTTCAACCTCATATTTAAATCCTTCAAACCAACAAACTCTTTGTACACATCTTCAAGACATGTAGAAGCTAATTTCATGGCTAATTTCACAATTTCTCCTTCATAAATTGCTACATCTTTGAAAGTTTTGTCATAGCTTGCTAAATGACCAATTGCTCTAATAGCCACCCTTTGTTCAACCCAAGTCATATTTCCTCTCGAAAGATCCAATAATGGGACTAAAACACCACAATCCAATGCTTTAATAGCAAAATCAACATTGTTCATTGTATAAGAACCAATAATATGAGCTGCATAATAGGGAATATAAATGTTTTGATTTTTGTGAAGCCAAGATTTGTGATTTATACCTTTGTTGATTAGGCTTGTCATGCACTCAAAAATGCCTAAGGATGGAAGCTCTTTGTCATTTGGTTGTGACATTGCCATGGTCCAAAGGCCACTTAACACTAGCACAAGTTCTTGATCTTCATCAATCAAAGACATTTTTTTGAAGTAGTTCTTGATTCTATTGCTTCTAATTGATGAGTTTGGTTCCTTCATTATGCAAAAGAAACATCCTAAAGGGTTATTATAGCAACATTTCTCATCCACACTAGGCATGGTGGTAATTGGAACTTTTTCTTTTTTCTTGAGAGAATTCATGGAAGAAGCAAGAAGAGAGCTTTCAGTAGTACTCTAGGAGTTTTTAGTGTGTGTTTATGGTTGAGGCTTTTACGTGTAGAAATTTGCAAGTTAGTATAAAGGAGATAATTAGGAGGTTAGTAGGAATTGGTCTAAGTTGTGGTCTTTTGGAAGTGGAAACATATACATGAGAAGATTTTATATATATATATATCTAGTAACTTAGTATTATACACTGACAGTTTAAAATATCTTTTCACTATCACATCATATGAAAGAAAGTTATAGGTAGTTGATCATAGAATGTGAAATGAGCAACAAGAAATTATCTACTATAATGATAAAGAATGGATATTGAGCCTAACTCAACCCCAAAAGCTAGCTTGTAGGGTGAGTATTGTTCAAGTCCATATAAAAAGTCTATGTTCTCATTCCATATCTTATGTGGGACTCTTAACACTCCCCGCACGCCCAGACCTTGTTAACTGGAGCGTGGATAATATAATTTGGGGGCCCAACATCGGTGAACAAAGAATTGGAATGAGTCTGACTCTGATACCATGTAAAGAATGGATCTTGGGCCTAACTCAACCCCAAAAGCTAGCTCGTAGGGTGAGGATTGTCCAAGTCCATATAAGGAGTCCATGTTCCCATTCCATATCCGATGTGGGGCTCTTAACAATAACTTATTAAAATACTTGATAGTTGTAAAAAATCTTTACATATGAGAGCACTCAAAGGACTTAGTGGTCAATGAAATGGATCGAGAATCATGAAGTATCGAGTTCCGAAGAGAATAACATTATGTGAATTCTTCTCATTTTTTCAAGCCTTTGTGGAGCAAATACCTCGTGAAATTAGTCGAGATGCGTGCAAACTGTCATGAACACCATGGATATAAAAAAGAAATTCTTTACATATTGGTTACTTGATACTTTGATTTACGTTTACTTGTAATTATCTTATAAATAATTTGATTGTGTAAATTAAATATTTATTGTCGATGCATAGAACTAGTTAAAAAAAAAGGTTCATTCCAAGTGATACTGTTGGTTTTTCCTATACTTTATACATATCAACATTCGTTAGTAAGCATAAGCATTCATGTGTAGTACGAAATTATAATTTAATTCGCAATTGTATAGATTAATAAACGTAACAAAGTCCTTTTTTTTTCCATTTGAAGTGCAATGTGCCGTTAGCAAAGTTGGATCGTACCTAATTATACTTTATGTAAAAATTAATTGATTCATAGCGCTGTGGTGTGTGATTTTTTGTTTACCTTTCTACTGTTAGGTAATTGGATAAAAAGTCATTTTGTCTTATGTGTTAAAAAATGGGGATACGTGCAAAGTTTTAAAGTGAATCTTCTAAATTCACGTAAAATATAAAACAAGAAACAGTAATCTGCATCATTATTGTGGCAGGAACATGGTTTCTAATTATGTGAATCTTGTCATATGTACAACTTGGTTTTTTATATTTTGTTAGTTGGAACTTATACTATGATAAAAAGATTCTTGTCGTGTCTTCAGGTATCATTTGATAGTTGCAGTAAAATATTTTGACAAGAATGAGGAAATAAATCTCATGACCCATTCTACCTGATTCTGCAAAGTGGGAATGAGGAAATGTGCCTTGGATGCATGTTTTTAACTCTATTAGATTTAGATCCAAAAACAGATATGAAAGAGTATCCAGCTACCTGTGGCATATGCAGGAATTTTCGTAAGCATCGTCACATTTTAATATAAGAACAAATAAACAAAATATTATAACGTTATATTAAAAAACAGAATATAAATAAACACAACTATACACTTTATAAAGCACCAAACAATTACTAAAAAACTCATCATTTATTTTATTCAACAAATTGATCTTAATCAATTTCATTGACCAGAAAGAAGATGAACGAAGAAGAAAAATAGCACAAGGGACATTTTTGTCGCTTGTTATGTTAAGCGGTGTCATTTTACTCAATTTATACATATTTTTGTTTCTGCCTTTCAGTTAGATACACATATTTACTAAAAAGGTTTTGATGAAGTAGTGTCACATGACACCTTTAGGCCTAATGTAAATCTGCCCCTACCTAGCATTTACAATTCCACATGATCATGTTACTTTTTATTACCTGTTTTTAAATGTCATATTGGCGACCGAAAAAACATTTAAAACATTAAATGATGCTGGAAGTGATGATAGGTTAGATAGATCTTTCGTCGTATAAACTGTTCAATACGTAAATGGATCGAGTATATGAAAGTGGTATGACTTTACCAAGTGACGAAGCGAGTTTCACTAAAGAAATTTAAAATATGAAGAAATAAGCAGTGAAAAAAGTTAAGGGGATCCAACATCTTCTATATATATATATATATATATACTTAAGTTATAATTCTTACCTTATATATATAGTGTAGTTTTTCAACAAAGAAGATTCGTATGAGCCCCTTGGACCTCCTAACTCCCCTGACTTTATACCTCTACAATATTTTGATAAAGGATAGGCACAATGCATATAGCAATAAACAACAACAACAACATATTCAGTGTATTCCCACAAAGTAAGGTCTGGGGAGGATAGAATGTACATAGACATTACCTCAATTTTTATGGGGTAGAGAAGGTGTTTCGGATAGACCCTTGACTCAAATGACAATACATATCGCAAATACAACATAATATTCTCCATGGTAAATGAATTGTTATGATAAGAAAAAGTTCAGCTTTATACATCTACAATAAGATATTTTAATTTATCATATTACTCTACTAAAAATAGAGATTTTTCCACCGACATTTAGTGGAAAATTTATGCTACAAAAACATAATTTTTTCATCTCATTCTCACTGAATCAGCTCACTGAAAACGCATGTTGGGAAACAAGTTCTCATTGCAACGTTGAGAAATTTCCTAATTTTTTTGTGTGAAAACATTACAATTTAGCTTTTTCTGACATTTAATGGAAAATAGTTACTGAACATTGAAATTCAATGGAAATATAGAGATTTTTTTTAGTAGTGTATGCTTTACTTCGTAGCTATTTATATATGTTAGCAAATTGTACCTCGTATTCACCATTGACTTTAACAGAACTTCAATGTAGAGTACTAGATGAATTCCAGATGCTAAAAATACACCTTGGCAATAAAGTTCATACTTAGCACTATACTTTTGAGTTTTGATCTACTATAATTTAACATTACCTTCCGTTATACCTCTGTTGGAGCTGCGTTAGGGTTAAAAAGATAAATACGACAAGATATTTTTAAGAGAAGGGTATAAATAACCTCAAAATATAACACGTAAAAGTAATATAGTTTGTAACAGAGTATTTTTTATCCTTTCTAATGTATGTATCAAGACTTTAAACTTAAAAAGGACCTTATTCTGTTTAACTTGGAACGAGCTCTAATTATATATATACACAGACCATTAAATTTGTGGAAAACTTCCAACGACTGTAAATCTTTATTAATTATTAGATATACTACAAATTATAAATTGGAAAGAGATGTTGTTGAAGGACCACATATATAGATATAATTTGAGTAACATTCCTTTATATCCGTAAGTGAAATTGTGGTCCCTCTCCATTTTGAACCCAAATAACAAAAAGAATCAAGTACGAAAGGGGAAGGTCTCAATAAAATGCGGCTGCTAAGGACCAGACTATTAATAGGCGAATTAGAACAAAAAAAGGTAAGTAATGTTGATTAATTTGTATAAATAATTAAGGTTTGCCAACTAATACTGTATCACTCGTGCCAATTTATCATGATGATTTAGTATTAACACATAGTTCGGAGGAGGACATCTGTTTAATTTCTTGGGAACCGTACATTAAACATTCTTTATAGCTAATGAATTATAACTAAGCGCAGAGGCGGATCTAGAATTTAAACTCTAGGAGTTTAATCTTTTAATTTTTTAGCATTGAACCATTATATTTTTAAAATTATGAGTTCATATCTATTATTTATTGTAATTTTATTAAATTTTTACACATAAATTTATATCCCGCATCGAAAGTTTAAGGTTCAATTGAACCCCTAATTATAATGCTCCATCCATCCGCCTATGACCGTCTAGGCGTGAATAATATAAGGTGCTTTAACCCTAAACTCGTGATAAAAGGGTCTCATCTATGTGACAAATCTATGTTACCTTTAAAATGACTTTCTTCATTAATTGACGAAGTGAAATCAACCACTAATATTTGTGTCATAGTATAAAAATTCTACAGCTTTAATGTAATACAACCAGCTCCATATACATCATTTTTTCAAATTTTCAATTTGAGTATCAATTCTATATACTAACAACATAAAAAAACATTTATACATCAGGTCACCTAAAAGACGACTATAAGTAAATTATATATAAATATTAATTAATAACTTTACAAAACATGGAAAGCGATATAATCTTCTATAATAATTAAAAATATTTTGGTAGTGTGAGAAAATATTTACATTATTAATGAATATACAACATATCCAGTGTAGTCTAGCAAGTGGAGTCTCAGAAGAATGAGTTATATGCAGACCTTACTCCCACCTTCATTCGATAGAGAGGTTGTTTTTTATAGACCCTCGACTCAAAAGTATATATAACTTAAACCGTATCAATACGCAACTTCCATTAAAACTATATGTGCTATCGCTACTAACTATAAGAAGTTCTTGGACTAAGAGGAGGTTCTCTTTCTTTCAAAGTGACATTGCGAATCAAAGGCTTTTTCGCAATACTGTATTAGCATTCGAATAAAATCATAAGATTGATCTATGCTTAACGTAGACAATTAACTCAACTTTAAGAAGACCTAAATGGATAGATGTTTTCTACACAATCACTAGATAAAATCATAAAACTTAATTCAGAAAAGGATATGCTCCAATTAAAAGAGTGAGGTTCGAATATAATTGATAGATCCATATATTCTGAAATATATATAGGTGTTTATGACCCTTAACCTAAGAGAAGCTTCTATTAGTTTTGGCGATTAAATTGTTTTTTTTTCTTGGAAAAAACAAGGGCATTCTGGTCAAATTTTCCGGTCAATGATCCATTCCAACATAATTATCTTAACAAAAGAAAAGCAAATCAGCTTCCTGGTTTGGTACAATGTATGCACTTCGTCTATAATAAGCCTGGAGCTTTTGTAACAATAGCTTAGCTAGTTAGGAGTAAAAGACAGCCCAATACTCAAAAAATGAACACATAGGCAATTTTCTACTTTAATCAGTTTTAGATTATTTCCTTAATCATCCTAAACAGTATAATCATGTCGTAAAAATGTTTCCAAAAAAAGGTACAAATGTTACAACTTGCAAATAATGTAAATGTTTACCCCTAAATTGGTACATTTGAATTTGTATATACATGGCTAAAGACACGTGGATCTCAGTGACCAAGATAATTAATAATTGAAACTAATATAAACGGAATATAATTTAAGTAAAGGATTAGAATAGCCTGAGCCTTGGAGAAGCTCTGAGCTAGAATCTCCGAGCAAGCCGCTAATTGCAATATTGGAATGCTAAATTGAGACAAGAACTAGAAAATAATGTAAGCAACAAATGTATAGTATATCTCATTTTTTTCCCGATGATCTTACAATGAAATGATTATTTATACTTGAACCCTAGGGTGCACATTCCATGCATTATGCCCCTATTAACATTACATATTAACGCTATAGTAATAACGGACAATAAAGGTGATCATTAGTGCCATTAATGCTCTGTGGGAGGTGCAAGACCATTTTTGTAACGGTTGTCCGTTGGCAATTGAATTCGTCCTTCCACATTCTGCTTTCCGGTACTACTGACCCTTCAATACCTCTGATACAATGCAAGAGCCTCGGGGGTACTGGTGGCTGATCTAGATCTGACTCATCTTCTTTGTCACGTACCATATGTAGAATACAAATTTTACCTCATAGCGTTAGATATAGATGAAGTTCATTAGTGGCATACAAGGAACGTAAACTACTGAACAAAAGCTATTAGTTTCCTGTTCTTGACGATTATTATTGACTATTTACACTTCACAACATTTACAATAGATTAATAGAAGAAACATTACATGTTTGAAACGATGAGAAAGTTACTGCATTTAGGCGGGTCAATACCTAGTTAAGAACTGGTATATGATAGTAATTAAACTTGAGGCTGAAGTTCTAATTAGGGAAAGTTACACATTTGGCTGCTCGACTAAAAATATTTATATCCGCTAGCCAATATACATAATATATACATATGTATGTGTATACTATACGTCTGCTGATTATTTTTTATAGTGGGTGGACATTTATATCAATTTCGCTATTAATTATATGATAGTTGCTTAAACTGGGATGGTTCTGTTTGGCCCCAATAAGATGAAGATAGCCCAAGATCTCAAACTCAAAGTTTATATGTACAAGTCCAGAGGGCAAATTTTGGGACCTTTTCCCCTCCCTGGTCCTAACCTGTCCATTTTTTGTTTTTTTTTTGGAGAAACTAATGAAAACCGATGTTTAAAAAAGTTATATGTTCCCTATGCCTTATTTCCTTTTTACTCTTTTTCCTACAAAATCTGTTGACGAGATTGGAATCTAATTGATGCAACTTCACTTTGAGTCACTACGATTTCTAAGGTAAAACTATTTACACTTACTTGATATTTACACCAAACGGTCAACTAATAAATTGATGTGAAAATGTCTTTCTATTAACCATGATCTATGTAAACACCCGGTGTGAATAAGTTTTTTCGAAGTGAAAGTCCCACTTGAAACTCTCTCTTCAGAGTAAGCATCTCCCAAATTTCAGGGGTCCAACCCTGCTCTTGTGTTACGTTCAGCACAGGCCCACAGTTATGAGCATCTATATGCACTTACTAAAGCCTGCGAAGTTGTGTGGAAAGTCATGTATTATTCACCTTATCTCTTTTCTTTTTGGAACAAAGAACATCATCTCTCAAGTGCAATGTTCACCTACTTACGTCAAAAAGAAAAAAGAGGTGGTCCTATGTCGGGACGAATCTATCGTCTTGACAAAACATTCATATGAATTACTACTATTTTCGTCTGGAAATTATATATAAAAATTAAATATTCACTTTATATTCAACAACAACAGCATATCCAGTGAAATTACACAACATGTGGTATGGGAATGGTAGAGTGTATGCATACCTTACTTCTACTTAATAGGTAGAGAGACTGTTTCCGAAAGATCCCCGGCTCAAGAGAAAGCATAATCAAAAGTAAAAAAAACGGTCAGACACGTGTAAGAAATTTAAAGAAGTATGAAAATGCAAGCAATGAAAGCGAATAAGCCATGATAAAATATTCTGAAAAAGAAGCAGGAACTACCACATGTAAATAGACAGTAATAACAACAATATAATAGGATAAATGAAGTATTGCAATAATCAGGTCGTAATAGAGATCTAAAAAAGCATAAGCTAGTGCACAAAGATAATAATACTCTTAGTACAAAAAAGAAATCCTCGTGAAAACCTACTAGCCTTCTACTCTGAAACTCGACCTCCATACCCTCCTATCAAGGGTCATGTCCTCGGTAAGCTGATGCTGCGCCATATCTTTTCATAAGTAATGGTTGCAGCTATACAATACACCAGGACATCCACCGGTTCAAAACTTGAGCAAAACTTTGAGGCCTAATAGTTGCTTATTCACACCAAAACCAAGCTTAGAAAAATCAACTATGGTAAATGATTTTTTAAAACGAAACGATAAATATATAGTATCATGATCATATCTTAATGGTATACATTATCATATCTTGTGTCGGACCGTCAATGCGGCTACAAATCAAAAACGAATTGATTTGTGTTTTGAGCTTTAGATGACTTGGTGGATTCAGCAATGGATTTTGCTTGAAGTGTTGGTTTATGACTTGACTCGGACGGTAGAGTTTCAGTTTTATGACTTGACTCGGACGGTAGAATTTCAGTTTGCTCATAAGTCGAGCTGAAAATTGTGGTATTTCGAGGATTATAATATGGTCACGTTGATTCAATCTTTATGCTTGGACACAACTCTTGTTTCAAGTGAAAGGAAGAGCAGTGACCCGCACTGCATACCCACACAACCCTTTTTTTTTCCGATTGAAGAATCAGACTCCCACAGTCTCTTTAACTTTTAGATTCTAATATTTATTTCATGAATATTGCCTCAGTAGGCCTTTAATGAATGATGGTGATTGCAATACGTGCGCGGTCCAATTTCAACGCATACATACTGGGCGCCATTTGCATTCAAGAATTGCAATCATAATCTCTAGATAGACTGCATTTTTTTTCTTTCTTTTTGTCAACATTTTCACACAGAAGAAAGGCAAAAAGCAAAATTGGAATTAGATACTATTTGCAACTAAGATGAAATAAGGTCCAGCAGAAAGCGTGCCCCCTTAACAATAATCACTCATCATGCCATGTTTATAAACAATCCCACTGCAAAAATTATAAATTGCCTACACTTCTAATAGCAGCACTGATCATCAATATCAAAAAAAGACCATAAAGAATTGAGTTTCAGGTCTTAAGCGTGGGGAAAGGGACAAACACAAACTTCTTTTTCCCCTTCCCTCGGAAATTTCAGCAAATATCTATTGAGTGAAACTATTCAATTGAAAGTTTACATGTAGGTAATTAATGACGATAGGAGGGAAAGAAGAAAAAATATAAGGCCTACATCATTTACTAGAAATGCAGATTGATAGTTGACTCCACAAAGGGAATCTAAATTGAAACAAGAGGATATCCTGTGAATATTTACAGATTGAGATGGACTTCAATAAAAAATTTCTCAATCATCTGACACCTAGCTTACTACTTACCTGGTTCTGTCAGCCCTATGTATACCAACAAGACCTAACATCTTAAGAAATTAGACACAGATCTAATAATTCATCTTCACTACAATGTTATTGACATTGCCGTCTCGTGATTTATCCAAAGCAGCAACCTTAGCTCGGTAAGCTGCAGCAGCAGCGGCAGACACAGTAGTCTTTACCCTCTCTCCCTGAGAAAGCTCACACGCTTCACCAATTGAACTAAATCTTAGCTCAGCCGGAGGAATGAAACATTCTTCTGATAGACCTGGAACATTGAATGCCACTTCCTCAATAGTCCATGCTTCTTCCATCCTGGTCTTGGTGTGACTCATAGCTGTTTCACCAAATCGGAAAAGGGTTACAACTGATCGTCCAGAATGAGCAATCATGATCCCTTCAACGGGCCTATAATCATCAAGGAATGAATTGATTGCCGTCTCCCAGTAAACAGCATCGCCACCATTTGTTTGGATTCGGGTCAAATGTGAGTCCTCCAGATGTACAAGGAGCCCTGTTTTTTGGCTAAAATAGCCAAATAAGACATGTCTAATGATCTCGGCTGGTCCTTCACTCCTGGCTTTCAATGTATGTGGATCAGCACAAAGTTTAAGAATGAAACAATCCTCACCGTTGATCTTCTTTTCCCCGGTGCATTTTGCACTAGCAAACATGTTTGCAGTAGTTCTTGGATCAAGTCCCTACAAGTAAGTTAGGGATCGGGTCATTTATTGAAATTGAGGGACCACAAAAGAAAGTAAGGAGGCTGTATTCCAAAGGGCTTTTTTCATTTTTTATCCGTCAGTCAAAAATGAATTACGTGCGCTAGCCAAAATATACAAAACATATACACTGGTTATGCATATAATATGTATATTTACGAAGATTCCATTGGATTCCGGAAGCTCGTAGCATTGGTCCGGCACAATTCCCAAACTTAAGAAGCTGGCGGCGTGCTATATGATATGTACATTATATGTATACGTAATATACAAAACATATACATTTGCCGGTTATTATTTTTTAGTGGTCCAAAAGAAAAACAAATGTACCTGAAGTGCTCGTCTCAATGGTCTAACTGGTCCCTTTGCAGCATGTGCACCGAGCCAAGGGGTATGCCTCCACACAAGTTTACCATTGCAGCCAGCATGAACTTTACTGCTACCAAGTGCAAGCTCCACATACCACATGTCAGGGTTCATTTGCCAGAGCACAAATCCCCCAGACTCAGCTGTCTTAGACGAATTTCTGCTCTTTATTACCTTTGTAGCCGTCTCAATATCTGATGCCATCATCCTCACCTTCCCCATTGCATAAGCATTATACATCGTGTTTTGAAGTTTCTGTCCTCCAGAGGCTGCTGTATACTGCTGCAATATATACTGAGCTGATGAAGTCTCCTGCAAATTCGTAGTAACAAACAGTCAATCAATCAACTACGCGTAAATCCAAAATAAACTCACAGTAAAAAATCAATTTGCAAAGAGATCAAAACTAAAGACAACAGCATAAAACTCATATAACGACCACCATTATCCTTACATTGCCTTAAATGAAGACGTTGATAGTCCACCAACTAAAACATTGGTAAGTGGCTATATCCAGATAGCCATTCCAGCACACAAAAACACAACAACAACAACAAAAAATCCAGTGTAATCCGACAAAGTGGAGTCTGGGGAGGGAAGGGTAGGATGTACGCAGACAATACCTCTACCTTTGTGGATAGAGAGGTTGTTTCTGATAGACACTCGGCAACACACAAAACCACAAAAAATAAAAAAATAAAAGATAAAGATCCATCAAATGGAGCCCATTCTTGTTTCTGGACCTCAACGTGGATGTAGCAACATTTAACTAATAATCTTAACTCCTCCTTCCAACTCTATCTAAAAGAATTTATGTCCATATAGACTTGCCAACAAACATGGCACAACCATTCAACCAATTTCCCTATCATGCATTCAAAGAGAAGCCAAGAAAACAGCCAAAATTAGTAAAGAAAGCAAAACGACAGCAAAGTATACACCAAAATTCTCAGTTTCATACAGTTACTAACTCAATGAAGTCCAAAAACATACTTAATATAGTAAAAAACTGAAAGCAACAATTTTTTTGGAATCAAACCAAATTACAACACTGACAACTACCTTTGTCACATCTCACACTAAACAAATAAAAACACAAACAGTTATATTTAAATCCAAAAATTTGTTAATCCCTCTGTTTTAAAGATGTTTGTCTTAATTTTCTTTTTAGTTCGTTTCAAAATGAGCAACTTTCTCTTCTTTTTTTTTTTTTTCTGACAACTCTTTAATTACAACTTTCTTGTTTTACTTTATTAAACTCCGTGTCAAAACTGGACAAATAGTTTGAAACAGGGAGAGTAAAGAGAACAAAAAGATACTAACAATGGGAGTGTCTTTGATGCTGAGATGAGGCAAAGGTTCATTATTGCTAACATGCACCGGTGCAAGCGGTGCACCCAAGACACCAAGAAGCAACCTCAGATCCGACCGTTGTAAACGCGACCCGGACCCGGAAGTGGAAATGGAAGGCGCCCGACATAACTGACCCTTCATCCACCACCTATCAGACTTAGAGTCCCCAACTTCCGACCCGTTCGGATCCGGACCCTCCATCAACGGCGACAATGTCTCTACACAAGGCCTCAAACTCCCCGATCTTGAAATATTCACTTCCGGTGGCGGCGCGTAAGCTCCCTTCCGACGACGGAGCAGACCCGACCCGGATGGTGACGGGCTTCTTCCCTTTGACCGACCCGGTGATAATCCCCTAACAACTTCATCTTTTAAAGCCGAGAAAAAACCTTGTTTCTTCTCCATTTTACTCTTAAAAAACCCAACCCAGTTGAGAAGTGAGCAGAAAACACCCAAATCAAGTGTGGAAGAGCCAAAGAAGGGAGACTATGGAAATGCTGCAAGAATGCAGAGAAGGTGTTCACTGATATGTGTCACTGAAAAAGGCAACTAAAGGCAGAAGCAGAAGGATACAAAGGGAGGTGGGGGTTGGGGGAAGGGGCATGCCGTTATGAAGAAGCAAAACATTTCTATGCTTTTGCGTTTATATAAGTGTATAATATGTAAAGTTTTGGAACCTCTAAGGGCACTCCTAATCTGCTCATAATTCCCTAGATTTATTACTCCATATGCTAATAAGTTAATAACTCTTGTAATGACCTTGTCTTTTTTTTTTTGTTTATTACTCTTGCAAAAAAAATAAGATTCTAAAATTGAACTAAGAAAATGTCTTAAAATAAAATCGATTTGATAAAGAAAATCCGAAAGAATGATTAACATGTTGAATTTAACTAGCGCTGAATAGATGTACAATTGATTGATTATAGTAAATATTCATAGTTACCTTATTAATTTATCTTAATTCTATATTTAAAAATATTTTAATTTTATAAAATGAATTATATTCACATAAAAATTTAAGATTTGTTTTCAATCATACATTTCAAAAGTTTTAAAATAACTTTTTTATTAAATTAAATTAGAATAATTTTTTTTGAAACGGAGGAAGTAATAATTTTTTTAAAAAGGTGCATTGGGTAGGGTGAAATGTCAAGAGGCCAGGTAGGTGTACAAATAGACGTATGAAGGATGAGGAGAAGCACAGCATTAGGATCCAAAAAAACAGAGTGTAGATGAAATGAGTGCAATTGCAAGGTTGTTATTTTAGGCGCCTTCTTCTATTGCCCCTTACGCTTTCATTGGCTGGTTGGTTGGTGTGGAAAAGATACTGTTTTTCTCACTTTTTCCTCTTTACTTTTCCTTTGTTTTTTGCTTACATTTAAGCATACAAATTTGATAATATAATTTTTAATAGTAAATCCATATTATCTCATTGCTCTCGAAACGGTTTAATTGAACACTACAATAATGATGCTATAAAGATTTCCCATCTTATGTAGATCTACTAAATTATAAAGATTGACTCAGGATTTGAAATTTATGGATTCAAATTTTTTATTTTTAAGTTATTAAATTTTAAATTAAAATTTTATACATATTAAGTGAATTTTTAAAAATTAATATAAGATTTAAGTCAACGTTACTAAATTTTGTTGAATTCGTAGGCCGAACTTACTAGATTATATTTTATCGACCTTTTACCGAAAGAGTCATATAACTAAAAGAACATTTATAATTATAAATCTGTCTTACCTTGAAAATTTATGAGGGAACATGGTTGCCGAACCGGAGAGGAAACTAATTCCTGTGACAAATTAAATTTTGAATAAAAGAAAATGATCATATAAACCTATTCTATATTTTATTTACTGATACTTTACATCATATTGTTACCGATCTTCTGTCAAAAGATTTATATAATTTAAAAGAATTTAAATCATAAATTTAGATCATGAATCTGGTATTCTACGACACATCCAGTTTTTGAATTTTATTTGAGATATATGAGCAGAATAACTTTTAAAATTCTTATGAATCTCTCTAAATGTTTTTATAATAATCAACATAAAATATAGAATTAATACATAGGCATGTGGGAAATGAATTTGAAGAGTAAAGGAAGAATGGAGTGCAGCAGCTGATGAGTTACAATCGTGACCCGAACTGATAGTGAAATGAAATGGCTTCTTCTATTTTTGTTTTTATCCCATTTTTCTTTTATTTATTCTCATGACATTTTCATTCGACCCCTCTTCGGAAATTTTAGCCCAAAATTGGGTCAAATATTTCTTAGTATAATTTGGATTTCTATGCAAAAGTAAGTGACTTGACTTGCCTATTTCATTTGAAAATGGCAAACTTGATTATTTATATAGTAAATATGGATAATTGGTGTGAGTAGCTTCAAGTGTTAACGTATAAGTAGAGAAATTGATTTAAAAGCTAAAATGATGCTGACAAATATTCAAACATCTTTTTGGCATTTGTAGGGGGGAAAAAAGAGAGCTTAGAAGCTAAGTACTTTATTTTCATGAAAATGTCGTCCCTAATCTTCTAAGAAACATTAATTATGTTGACCAAAGCTTGAAATTTACAGTTTAGTTTACTGCCTGGTTTAGTAAAATTCAGTAAATTTAACTCACATATTCGAGTTCTGGTTATGAAAAAAATCATTGCTAGGGAGCGCTTCCCAGAAATGGGCTTTACCAGACGCAAATTCAAATATAGTCAGACTTCAATATAAATACGAAACACCTGATAGGAAACAAAAGAAAATACTTATCCAAAAAATATTAAGTCTCATTATAATTTTAAAATTTATATACTTAAAATTCTAACTTCGACTCTGATAGCTCTATCTTATTCTTGGCTGTCAATACAACACAAAGGACCCCTATGCCCCCGTAGCAACCATCTTAATTGTTTCCCATTTAGGTGACTAATTATCTATTGATAAGATATGTACCAACTTGATATACTGTATTAGTATATTTTTGACAAATTTGCAATAGGAATCAAAGTGGTTAGATATTTCTATTCAAATAATCTATGCGCCCATTGCGCCGGGTTGGCTCCTTTTTGGCACCCCCTCGGACTTGTGGAATGCTATACTATGATCTAGTATTTCATTTTCTCTAATTTTCATAATGTTCATTTTTTTCTCTTTAATTATCACCACATTCTGGACAGAAAACATTTTAAAAACAGACAAAGTCTCTTCGGTTAATAAAATCCAACAGGTTTATCGCTCCCGGGGGTGCAGATTCATAATAGACATAGAAAAATTATTGTACGTCAAATAACAATTTTTATTTTTTTCTCTTTAGTTATCACCACAATCTGGACAGAAAACATTTAAAAAACATACAAAATTTCAAAATAATTCATTACTCTATAGCACATTTAGATAACTTTATTAATTTTCAAAATAACTTTTCAGGAGTAGTTAGTAATGATTCATTACATGAACGCATACATTGAACATTTAGATTCCTTCCATTTATAATCCATCATGTATAGCACAAAAAGCATCGCTCGTTTACTTCTTAATTAGTTACTAGACTTGTTCATTCAATGTGCGTGCTTTTTTCCTGCTCAAACATTTGTTGTTAAAAGCTCAGTATTCTAATTAATTTGGATTCGTGTTGAGTAGGTTCACTAAGGTAAATTGAAGCACTTCCTGTCAAGAAGTTTCTATATATCCTCAGGTTGATATTTGAAAGAAATAATCCATTGATTATTTTCATTAATTGAATGAGTATATATATAATTTACATATTTTCATAATAAGATAATCATATTCCTATTCTACTCCTAAAATCTTATTATATGTGTACACTAACTATACAATTATGATAATACAAGTATTATGGTAAGTGTACAAGACTAATTATTACACTAAAACAATATACATAAACTAAGGTAATACACGGACTGATTTTGGACCAAAACTGTGATATACCTTAAGTGTATATCACAGTATAGTATGTATATTTAACACACCCCCGCAGTCATAGCGGGCGGTCTTCGAACGCTGAGACTGTCCCTAAAATCTTCAAAAAGGATCGAGGGAAGACCTTTTGTAAAGATGTCGGCAATTTGATACCTGGACGGGACATGGCAAACGCGAACTTGATCACGAGCAACCTTTTCGCGAACAAAGTGAATATCTATCTCGATATGTTTAGTGCGCTGGTGCTGAACCGGATTACCAAAAGGGTAGATGACACTAATATAATCACAATACACCAAGGTCATTTTCTGAATAGGACAGTGAAGATCTAACAACAAATTACGTAACCAACATGATTCAGAGACCACATTAGCTACCCCTCGATACTCTGGCTCTACACTGGAACGAGATAAACTCGACTGACGCTTCGCAAACCAGGAGACCAAGTTATTGCCAAGAAACATACAATAGCCAGACGTAGAGCGTATGGTTTCCGGACAACCACCCCAATCAGCATATGTATACGAGACAAGTGTTGACGTTGATGAAAGATATAAATGCAAGTCAAAGTCAAGTGTACCCTGAATATACTGAAGGATGCATTTGAGCGCATTCATGTGTTCAACTATGGGATCATGCATAAACAAACACACATGTTGTACGGCATACGTAACATCTGGTTTCGTGAATGTAAGTTACTGAAGGGCCCCTGTAAGACTGCGATAGCGGGTCGGATCCTCGTACGGTGCGCCGACCGCAGCCCCAAGTTTGGGCTTAGTATCAACTGGAGTGGAAGTGGACTTACAAGATGACATCTCAATGATCTCAACTACAGACTTCCGCTGGGATAAGAACAACCCACCTGCATGACGAGTGACAGCAATCCCCAAAAAATAACACAAGGACCCCAAGTCTTTCATAGCAAACTCAGAAGTGAGCATTGTCATGATAGACTGGCGTAAGGCATCGGAAGAGGCAATCAAAATAATATCATCCACATATAACAGTATATAGGCCAAGGACGAACTACGACGATAAATGAACAAGGAATTGTCTGACCTGCTGTGTGTGAACCCAATAGTCGAAACATAGTCGGCAAACCTCTTATACCAGGCCTGAGGAGACTGCTTAAGCCCATATAAGGACTTCTTCAACAAACATACATGATGAGGATGTTTGGGATCCCTAAACCCCAAGGGCTGATGCATATAAACTATTTCCTTGAAATCACCGTGTAAGAAAGCATTCTTCACATCTAACTGATGAATGTGCCATGCTTTCGAAAGAGCTAAGCTGAACAGAGTGCGAATGGTAGCCGATTTGACCACTGGACTAAATGTCTCACCACAGTCAACACCAACCTGCTGAGTCTTACCATCACCTATAAGCTGAGTCTTATGTCGTGCAAACGAACCATCTAAATTGTCCTTATGAGCAAAAATCCACATAGACCTAATAATATTAATACCAGATGGACGGGGCACCAACTCCCACGTCTTATTATCAATAAGAGCATTATATTCATTGGTCATAGCAATTTTCCAATTCGGGTAATTTAATGCAGACACATGATTACGGGGTAAAGGTGATTTAAGAGTATTAGAATGTAAATTAAAATGCCTTTTAGGTTTAAAAATACCCCGTTGACTACGAGTGACTGGTCTATGACTTAGGGAAGGATTGGGCGGAATTTGGGAAGTTTCTGGACTCGGTATGGAGTGGTCAGCAGGCAATGGGCCTGCTGGCCCATTTCGGGAAGCAGAAACAGTGGGGGATGCGGCGGACCGGTTCCAGTATTGGGTGGACGGCCCAAATTCGGCGGGCGAGAGAGGGTTGTGACGGACCAGTGGGACCAGCGGGCAGTGGGTCCGCTGGAAAATTTTGGGTGCGGGACATGTCCGAAAAATGGTGAATAATACACGGGGATATACCATCATCCAAAAAATTATATGAACTAGGCACGGGATTACTCACTTTAGCAAACGGAAATTGAGATTCATAAAAAATGACATGGCGACTAATGATGATTTTATTAGAGGATAAATCAAAGCATTTGTAACCACAATGATTAGACGAAAAACCCAAAAACATACATGGAGTAGACCGGGCCTGAAATTTGTTAATTGTGGTGGACGGAAGCGGATAACACAAACACCCAAAGTCCCTAAGATGTGAATACGAAGGGGTTTTATTATATAGAATGTGAAGAGGGGGGAGGGGGAAGAATATGTCAAACCTTTTGAAAGAATTATGTTAAGGAGATATGTAGCCATTTGTAGAGCATGATGCCAAAAAGACGGGGTACGAAACATGAATCAATAAAGTTCAGACAATATTATTAATGGTACAAATTTTGCGTTCGGCTTTCCCATTTTGTGAAGAAGTATGAGGACAAGAAAAATGAAAATTGATTCCATTATTAGCACAGAATTCCCGAAACACCCCATTGTCATACTCTTTGCCATTATCACATTGAATATTTTTTATTTCACGTTCGAATTGGATTCTAATGAATGCTCTAAATTTTAAGAAGATGGAAAAACTTGGAATTTTTTCGCTATCGGAAAAGTCTATAAAAACTTAGAAT
The DNA here is from genome assembly GCA_034509755.1 of Anisodus tanguticus. NCBI lineage: Eukaryota > Viridiplantae > Streptophyta > Magnoliopsida > Solanales > Solanaceae > Anisodus > Anisodus tanguticus. Next base: position 6,234,532 of record CM067553.1, on the reverse strand, counting down.
AATTATCCAAAAAGAGAACATAATACCGATGACCCAAAGAAGTAAGAACAGGAGACGTCCATAAATCACTATGAATAATATCAAATGACATTAAAGTATGAGAATTAGAGTCTACAAATGACAACTTAACTATTTTTCCTAAAGAACAAGATTGACAATTCGGAGTACTACGCACACTCTTACAAGAAATAAAATTGTTTTTATCTAAGAAAAACAAAGTAGATAATCCCGAATGACCTAGACGAGCATGCCACAAGGAAGGAGCAAGAGCGACAAAAGTGGATGGCATTGCGTGACTCGAGAAACCAGAACGTGGCGTGATAGGATAAAGATCACCCCTACTATCACACCTTATGAGAGGACTCCTCGTTTTGAAATCCTTTACCGAAAAGCCAAATGGATCAAATTCTATGGACACAGAATTATCAGTGGTGAATTTTTGGACAGATACCAAATTTTTAATCAATTTTGGAGTGTGAAGGGTATTTTTCAAAATAAGGGGTGGATGGGGGGAGTCAGTGTTTTCTGACCATAACCACGAATTGGAATTGAATTACCATTACCAACAATTATACCACGATTGTTGCTCAAATTGGAATAAGACGAGAGAGTACCTGAGTCGAACGTTATGTGAGTAGTGGCCCCGGTGTCTATGTACCAATTTGGGTCCGAATGATTTATTTCAAGCGTGTGCATCGCGGCTTCAATGTCGGAAGGAGTGGGGCCCGCTGCATGATGGGCCTGAGGGGGCTGGGGCCCAAGTTCCCCGGGTTGTTGTCCCGGCCCAGAACTGGGGCGAGAACCACTTGGCCAAAGCGGATTGGCACGAAAAAATATTCTTTGGGCGGTCCGGTGGCCGAATGCGAAACTGCGGGGTCGTAGGGATTTGTTGGGCCCGCGTCCGCGGCCCAGGCCCACGACCAGGGGGCCCAAGGCTGGGACCGGTTGGGTTGTGGCCCACTGCCGGTATTTTGAGACCTACTGCCACCGTGACCATCTCCGGAACCACCGCGTTTTCCCCCGCGATTTTTTTGGCATTATTTTTTCGACTATTTTTGTCGCAACCATGAGTATGGTTTTGGCCGGAATTATCAACACCACTCGAAGTTTTTGTAGAGGACGTCATCATGACTACGGGACTAGCACCGGTAGCCGCTTTTTTGGCCAAGCCGGCTTCTTCGAGGGTAAGCATAGAACGAGCCTGATAAAATTGAGGAAGAGGGTTGCTCTGACGAAGAAGCGTGCCAACACCATTATATGCCTTTGAAAGGCCTGCAACCATTTGTAGGACCAAACGATCATTCGAAACAGGCGCGCCAACGTTGCGGAGTTGGTCCGCTAATTTCTTTAACCTTTTGCAATATGCTAAAACGTTTGAGAAATTTTCCATATAGATGTGGGAAAATTCCTGCTCAAGGGTAACATCACGAGAATTCTGATAATCTTGGAATATATCACGTACTCTATTTCATGCCTCCATCGCCGTAGCGTCTGGTTCGATAATCGTTTGCAAGAAGTCGCTAGAAATAGTGGAGTAAATCCACTGAAGAACAGTAGCATCAAGGGTCGTCCATAACGTAGGATCATCCTCTGGTTTGGGCACCTCCGTATCTGTAGGATCCGCGGGGATAATATGATGGAGAATTTGATGCGAGCGTGCATGTATTTTGAACAGTTCGGCCCACGTCACGTATTGAACGTTTTCTATTTCAAGAATGATAGGGATGTGATTCTTGATATTAGAAACAGTAAGGGCAGAGTGAAACATGTTCCTAGCCATAATAGCAACGCAAGAGGTGGGATTGGGGAAGAAAAAATGGGGAAGAGAAAAATAATTTTCGGGCACGGAAACCGAGGAAGAGGGCTCGGATTCGGTGGTTGGACGGAAATAGTAGGGAGAATGTGGGAAAAAATATTAACCTAGACTCTTGATACCATGAAAGAAATAATCCTTGATTATTTTCATTAATTGAATGAGTATATATACAATTTACATATTTCCATAATAGGTGAATCATATTTCTATTCTACTCCTAAAACCTTATTCTAATTGGACACTAACTATACAATTATGGTAATACAAATATTATGGTAAGTGTACAATACTAATTATTACACTAAACCAATATACATAAACTAAGGTAATACACGGACCGATTTTGGACCAAAACCATGATATACCTTAAGTGTATATCACGATATAGTATGTATATTTAACAGTATTCAAGACCGAGCTCATTACTTAGTGGAAATATATAAACAAAAGCACTTTTTTTTTTGTGACAGAAATATTGCTTATCTTTTGCTCTTTTACTCAAAAGATCACTCAAATCGGAAAGTAATATCTTCAACCACTACTTTAATAACGCGATACTTGATATTTAAAGCAAAAAAGTAAAAATATTAAACCTGACCATTCTAACCACAAGCTTCCTTTCTGATTCAATCCGACCGGTAAAATTTCTTTATATGCCTCACTCAAAACCTGAGCAATCTCAATATCTCTATCCAAACATTGGCTGTCATTGTGCTCGCATTAACAAATGAAAAAGTTAAATGAGAATTTATGTCCCAAGAAGCTTATGTATTGAACCGACTGTTTGAAATAATTAAATTAGGTTGACTTTGTTAACCATGTGACGTTGATGAATGATGACAATGCAAAATGAGTACACGTGGATTACAACAATTACAGAAAACTGAAAGTAAGTAAATATTACAAATTGCTAGAAATGATAAATCAAAGATTACAATAAACTAGAATTAAGAACGATACAAACTCCTTGTGATTTGCTGAGTCGAGTGATGACACTCTGTCTTTAAGACAAGATTGCCCCGTATATATCATCTTACGTTGTCGGGCAATAGTCTCCCAAGATACAACAACAACTTAACAAATGAGCAAAGGAAACTCAAGTGTTACTCTTGAAGAACTTTGAGTATAGTAAACTTGCTAGAGAGGAAGAAGAAGATTTCATAAAATTCTGTAAGTGTTTCTTAGTGTTGAACAATTGAGCCAAATGCCTCAATTTATAGTGTAATGAGATGACCCCTAAACTAGCCAACTAATGGCCTTCAAGAGCCATGTAATGGCACTTATTGAGGGGTTACATTTAGCCAAATAATGGCTGAATTCATGTGCCAAATAATGGAGATTCAATGCTCCAAAACCAGCCCAAAAGTCATTTGTTTCATCTTACACTTCGTACACTTCTTTCTTCGTTTACCAACGTGGAATACTTTGTCATTTAGCCAATAACCGTCCATCATTGTATGTCTCAAACGTCTCACTTGCGTACCAATATCTCTTTAGATGGTTCTTACATATTTTAATACAGATACTCTATCTACTAATAATTTCTTTCTTATTAAGAAAGGCCGTGGTACTGACGCATGAACTTGGTTACTGGTTTGATCGGTTTGTTGGCAAGTTTCACTAATGAAATTTGCGATACTTGGCACTACGTGTGCACGTGTGTCGAAACGACGTTTCCGACGTGCGGGGCCCCAATTATTCGAATCATAAATAATGGGATAAACTGAATTACACATTAGTAAATTTCCAACATTACATTAGGCTGAAATCAATGTAGGCTTCAAACAATTAGATGGACAATCACAATCACGCATGTACCTCATTATTATGCCTCGCGGTTAATTTACAGCCTACAAATAAAAAAGATTGAATACTTTCTCTTAAATTTATAGATAAATTTCATTTAGATATTCAAATAATAAGGTATTTTAAATTTTTAATTAATTAACACATAATAAAAATATTTTATTAGACACTTTATATTCATATTTTTAAAAAGTTTCTGCGTGTGTTCATAAATGCTAATTATGTAATTAAGTTACATTAAATATGTCTTCTCCTTTATTTATACACACATCATCATCAGTTGGAATATGCATGAGCTTTTACTGCTTATTAGGCTAATGTATATAATTAAAAGATGTGACATATTTTAAGTAATTAACTTATCTATATAATGGATGTATGTTTAAGAACATGCGTAATAGTTTTTTCAATATTGAGTTGGAAGTGCTTAATATGAACACTTTATCATTGTTCAAGTGCTCAATCAAAATATTATGTAATTTAAGTGTCTAAATGAAACTTACTATCAAATTTAAAGGAAGGTCGATATATTCTACCTATAAAAAATTGACAACTATTTCTAAGAACAAACAAAGAATTTTCGGACCATTCACACGTTAGGTGTTGCGTAGGTAAAGACTATTAACGTGGGCAAAGAACATGATGTGGGTGCCATGAGAAATCATTAACATGAAAGGTTTTGTTTGTGACCAAAGCTAAGATGGCTTTGTTCTTGAGTGCAAACCAACTGTTTTCTAATTTGCGTGATTAGTTTGTACCTCAGTGAACCATCAATTCTGAATCATGTCTTTGTAATTTACTCTATTTGGACGCATTTAAATTTCATTGCTTCAATGTTTAGTGGATTCATCACCTTAAATTGTTTTCATACTCACTCTCAGCTTTCAACAATTTTCTCTTTTATTTGAATTTCAAAGGGATCAATTGACACCTCTATAAATTATTTTTGAAAGAAATAATCCTTTGATTATTTTCATTAATTGAAAGAGTATATATACAATTTACATATTTTCATAATAGGAGAATCCTATTCTTATTCTACTCCTAAAACCTTATTCTACTTGGACACTAACTATACAATTATGGTAATACAAATATTATGGTAAGTGTACAATACTAATTACACCACAACATTACCTAAACTAGGAGACTAAAACATTACCTAAATTATAACCATATACGGTTAATAATGAGAAACCGAGAGCAATATACATAATATACACATGTATATCGTGTGTATATTATGTATATTTAACACACCCTCGCAGTCATAGCGAGCGGTCTTCAAATTCTGAGACTGTCCCTAAAATCTTCAAAAAGGACCGAGCGAAGACCCTTTGTAAAGATGTCGACAATTTGATACTGTGACGGGACATGGCAGATGCATACCTGACCACGAGCAACCTTTTCATGGACAAAGTGAATGTCCATCTCGATATGTTTAGTGCGCTGGTGCTAAACCGGATTACCAGAAAGGTAGATGACACAAACATTATCGCAATAAACCAAGGTTGCTTTCTGAATAGGACAATGAAGCTCCAATAGCAAATTACGTAACCAACATGATTCCGAGACCACATTAGCTACCCCTCAATACTCGGCAGTGGATTGGGACAATGTCGACGGACGTTTCGCAGACCATGAGACCAGGTTATTGCCAAGAAACATACAATAGCCAGACGTAGACCGTATGGTGTCCAGACAGCCACCCCAATCAGCATATGTATACGAGACAAGTGTTGACGTTGATGAAAGATGTAAATGCAAGTCATAGTCAAGTGTACCCTGAATATACCGAAGGATGCGTTTGAGCGCATTCATGTGCTCAACTCTGGGATCATGCATAAACAAACACACATGTTGTACGGCATACGTAATATCTGGTCTCGTGAATGTAAGATACTGAAGGGCCCCTGTAAGACTGCGATAGCGGGTCGGATCCTCGTACGGTGCGCCGACCGCAGCCCCAAGTTTGGGCTTAGTATCAACTGGAGTGGAAGTGGACTTACAAGATGACATCTCAGCCATCTCAATGTTCTTAGCTGCATACTTCCTTTGAGATAAGAACAACTCACCTGCATGATGAGTGACAGCAATCCCCAAAATATAACTCAAGGGCCCCAAATCTTTCATAGTAAACTCATAGCTGAGCATTGTCATGATAGGCATCGGAAGAGACAGTCAAAATAATGTCATCCACATATAACATAATATAGGCCAAGGACGAACCACAATGGTAGATGAACAAGGAATTATCCGACCTACTGTGAGTGAACCCAAAAGTCGAAACATAGTCGGCAAACCGCGTATACCATGACCGTGGAGACTACTTAAGCCCATATAAGGACTTATTCAACAAACAGACATGATGAGGATGTTTGGGATCCCTAAATCTCAAAGGTTGATGCATATAGACCGTTTCCTTGAGATCGTCATTTAGGAAAACATTCTTTACATCTAACTGATGAATATGCCATGCTTTCGAAAGAGCCAAGCTAAGCACAGTGCGAATAGTAGCCGCCTTGACCACCGGACTAAACGTCTCACCACAATCTACACCAACCTGTTGAGTCTTACCATCACCCACAAGCCACGCCTTATGTCGGGCAAATGAACCATCTGAAATGTCCTTATGAGCAAAAATCCACATAGACCTAATAATATTAATACCAGATGGACGGGGTACCAACTCCCACGTCTTATTATCAATAAGAGCATTATATTCATCGGTCATAGCAATTTTCCAATTCGGGTAATTTAAAGCAGATACAGGATTACGGGGTAAGGGTGATTTAAGAACATTAGAATATAAATTAAAATGTCTTTTTGGTTTAAAAACACCCTGTTGACTATGAATGACCGGTCTATGACTCGAGGAAGAATTTGGTGAATTTTGGGAATTTTCTTGACTCGGGACGGACTAGCCAGTAGGCAGTGGGCCTGCTGGCCCATTACGGTAAACAGGTGTCGGAACTGCACCAGTTCCAGAATTGGGTTGGACTGGCCTTAAAACTGGCCCAGTGACGATACTGGGCACTGTAGCTCGTGACAGGGCAGTGGGCCCTCTGGAGGATTTTGGGTACGGGAGACGTCCCAAAAATGGTGAATAATATACGGGGATATACCATCATCCAAAAAATTATACGAACTAGGCACGGGAGTACTAACCTTAGCAAACGGGAATTAGGATTCATAAAAAATTACATGGCGATTAATGATGATTTTATTAGAGGATAAATCAAAGCATTTGTAACCACGATGATTAGACGGAAAACTCAAAAACACACACGGAGTAGACCGGGCCTGAAGTTTGTTAATTATGGTGGACGGGAATAACGGATAACACAAACACCCAAAAACCCGAAGATGTGAATACGAATAAGTCTTATTATTTAAAATTTGAAGGGGGAAGAATATGTCAAACCTTTTGAAGGAATTATGTTAAGGAGATATGTAGCCATTTGTAGAGCATGATGCCAAAAAGATGGGGGTACGGAAGTATGAATTAATAAAGTTCGGACAGTGTTATTTATGGTACGAATTTTGCGTTCGGCTTTCCCATTTTGTGAAGACGTATGAGGACAAGAAAAACGAAAATTGATTCCATTATTAGCACAGAAATCCCGAAACACCCCATTGTCATATTCTTTGCCATTATCACACTGAATATTTTTGATTTCCCGTTCGAATTGGGTTCTAATGAATGCTCTAAATTTTAAGAATATGGAAAAAACTTGAGATTTTTTCGCTATTGGAAAAGTCCATAAAAACTTAGAATAATCATCCAAAAAAAGAACATAATACCGATGACCGAAAGAACTAAGAACATGAGACGTTCATAAGTCGCTATGAATAATATCAAATGGCATTAAAGTATGAGATTTTGAGTCTACAAATGACAACTTAGCAATTTTCCCTAGAGAACAAGACTGATAATTTTGAGTACTACTCGTACCTTACATGAAATAAAACTATTTTTATCTAATGACGACAAAACAGATGATCTCGGATGACCAAGGCGAGCATGCCACAAGGAAGGAGAAAGGGATGCAAATGCTGATGGCAAGGCTTGACTCAATGGACCAGAACTAGGTGTGATAGGATAAAGATCTCCCCTACTATCACACCTCATGAGAGGACTCCTCGTCTTGAAATCCTTCACAGAGAAACCAAATGGATCAAATTCAATAGAAACAGAATTATCAGTAGTGAATTACGGACATACACTAAGTTTTTAATCAATTTGGGGGCATGTAGGGTGTTTTTCAAGATAATGGGTGGATGAGGGGGAGACAACGTTTTATGACCATAACCACGAATTGGAACAGAATTATCATTACCAACAATTATGCCACGAGGGTTGCTCAAATTGGAATAAGACAAGAGAGTACCTGAATCGGATGTCATGTGGGTAGTGGCACCGATGTCCATATACCAATTTGGGTCCTGGGGATTTAATCCAAGCGTGTGCATTGTAGCTTCGATGTCGGTAGACGTGGGGGCCACTGCGTGATGGGCCTGTGGGGGCCAACGCCCAAGTACCCCTGCTTGCTGCCTCAGCCCAGAGGGATAATTAAAAGTGGGCCACTGCATGTTGGGCCTGGATTTCTTCTTGGACCCCGCTGCCGATGAGGCGGAGCTTGTTGGGCGCCACTATTTGGTCCATATTGTGTTGCCCACCGCCCTTGCGCATAGGGGCCCCTTTGTGGGGCCCAAAGCTGTGCTTCGCGACCGCCGCGAGGACCACTACCGCCACCACCACTGTTTCGGCTGCTGCCCGTGTTGCCGCCGTGATTCTTGCCATTATTTTTCTTATTTTGTCCCATTTTGCCGCCACCGTTGTTGCGGTTTTGGCCCGAGTTGTCGGAACCGAGAGGATGAACCGTGGACTCGGTCATCATGACTATGGGACTAGCACCGGTAGCTGTTTTTTAGCCATGCCTGCTTATTCGAGTGTTAGCATAGAACGAGCTTGATAAAATTGTGGAAGATGATTGCTTTGACGAAGAAGAGTGCCAACACCACTATAGGCTTCGGAGAGGCCTGAAACCATTTGGAGGACCAGACGATCATTCGAAACCGCCGCGCCAACGTTGCGGAGTTGATCCGCTAATTCCTTCAATCTTTTGCAATAAGCCGAAACATTAGGGAAATCTTCCATGTTAATGTGGGAGAATTCCTGCTCAAGAGTAACAATTCTAGAATTTTGATTATCTTGGAATATATCACGCAGCCTATCCCAAGTCGCATGTGACGTAGCGTCAGGCCCAATAATCGTTATGCAAAAGGTCGGTAGAAATTGTGGAATATATCCACTAAAGGATAGTGGCATCAAGAGTCGTCTATAACTTAGGATCATCCTCACGTTTTGGCACCTCCGTATCCTCAGGGGCCGCGGGGATTATGTGATGGAGGACTTGATGCGAGCGTGCATGAATTTTGAACAGTTCGGCTCATGTCGCATATTGGACGTTTTCTATTTCAAGAACAAGAGGGATGTTATTCTTGATGTTAGAAACTGTAATGGCAGGATGAAACGTGTTCCGTGATGTAGACATATTGATAGAATAATATGTGATTGAGAGATTTGGAAAAAAAATTGGGAAGATAAGAGGTTCCACAGGCACGAAATCCGAGAGTAAGAGCTCGGAACCCGAGGAGAAAGAGGTCGAGATTTAGGAGAGAAAGAGACCTAGACTTCTGATACCCTGAAAGAAATAATTCCTTGATTATTTTCATTAATTGAAAGAGTATATATACAATTTACATATTTCCATAATAGGAGAATCCTATTGCTATTCTACTCCTAAAATCTTATTCTACTTGGACACTAACTATACAATTATGGTAATACAAATATTATGGTAAGTGTACAATACTAATTACACCACAACATTACCTAAACTAGGAGACTAAAATATTACCTAAATTATATATACCATATACGGTTAATATGGAGAAACCGAGAGCAATATACATAATAAACACATGTATATCGTGTGTATATTATGTATATTTAACAATTTTATTATTTATTTATGCATATGTAATATATAAATAGATGAAAATCACTTGAGTGAAAAAAGTGGATAAATTAATTAGTTCAATCCGTAAATTCATCTCAATAAGTAAATTGCTCTATTGTAGCCATTTAGGTAACTGTACCAGTTTGAGCAGTCGAAATTAGAGATGACAGTGGATCTTGGACCCGGTCCGAATCCGGTGGATCCAGATCCGTTTTATAGGATATGGATCTTCAAAATTTGGACCCGACGGATCCGGATCGGACCCAGATCCATTTCTGACGGATCGGATCTGGATCTTGTATTTGAGATCCGTATCCGGTCCAGATCCGACCCTTGGATCCATTTTTTATTAAATATATCCATAACCTAGAATGTAATTTTATAAGTATTTTCTTTAGAAAAATCATAATTTTTTACATGTAAATGATATGTTTAATCATAATTATTCATTGAGATGAATTTTTTTAGTTATCTCTTTTTAAAAAGTAATATTTTTTCATATTGGAGAGGTGTTGAAAGGGATCAAAAGATGTCCCTAACAAATAATAATTGAGTTGTAAAACTGTAAAAGATGTGATTACTAGCTTTTGTCACATATATATGCCTAGAAGTTGGTTTGCAGAAATTAAAAATTGTCTCGTACCATGCTAGTAAAAAGGCTTCCTTCTCTTTTAAGTAACTTGTGGCATTTAAGTGTTTAATTAAAGATTGATCCTTACTAGAAAATTAGTAGCACATTAAATAAATTAGCAGGCTGGATAACATACAATTGGTAAGCAAAGATGTCTTCATATATAATCAAGTAAGAAAATAAAAAAATAACAAAATCCAGTAGAGAGTTGTAACTACTCTCTTGTTTTAGCTCTTTTAGCTCTCTTCTCCCAACAAACCCCATCCTTCACAGTTTTTTCCCGATCATACCACCGAACTGGTCGTCTCTTGGTTTATTACTGCACTTGTAATTTTTGATGTCATTGAATTTTAAGCTATTGCAATATATATGCTATTTCACAAAACAATTAAGAAAAATAAGTCACATGTGATCAATGAAACTATTATTTTGTTTAACATGGTTGTAGAGTCTGGAGTGACCTAAAAGTGCTAATTGACTACTGTTACTTCATGTTTTGATGTAATTTATTTGGGTATTGACCTTTCCTCGAAAGTAAAAGCAAAATATCAAATCTATCTCAGACAAACAGATAATTAGACATGTCTTTGAATGACCAAAGATGAACTTCTATGTCTTAGAATTAGACATGTTAAATGACAATATACTTTTTGCTTAAATCTGTCTATGAATTATGTAAACTTTAATTTGTTTTCTTCTGTTTTTTTTAGCATAGGTTGATTGAACTCAATCATTTTTTTCAATAAGATTGAGTTTTATTTTGTCAAAAAAGTTTTAACAGGTGGAAATATTATTCAAGACAATTTTTTTTACATGTGAATCCAGATTCAATCCGTGGACCCGGTAGATCCAATGGATCCGGATTTGGATATGATTTTTATGTACCCGATGGATCTGGATCCGGGTATGAAAAACGGATATGGATCTGGATCTAGTAGGATTCGGTCCAGATCCGATCCGTTGCCATCCCTAGTTGAAATACGGATTGTAGAAGATGGGCTCCACATTCATTTAATTCATTGGCAGAAATGATCTATCCTATTCGGGGCTTCGGAAAATTCGGAAACAAAGTTTTAGTAATCTTCTTGATTTCTATGTATGTTCTTTATATTTTAACTCATTATTGGAAAAGTTCTGGCTATGCTACAACTTAAGCTAGGAACATAAATTAGAAGTCAAAGTCAGAAACTCAGAGATTGAGATTCTCAAATCATCAGTGGAATCAACTGACGTGTACATTAGCGCCAAAGGAGAAAAGACCATCGCAGTTCACATGTTGGTATTCATTTGTTTTATATCCAGCTTCTCGACTTACACCAGACTATTTATGAAAATAGTAATTTCAGTTCCTCAACACCATTACAGTAAATCGCGTGATGTGCTTGAATGACCAGAATTTGAAAACAGAACAGATCAACTGACATCACATACAAGGTCTTATTCCAGAAGAGAGTACAATAGAGTATATTATAGAGTATAGTAGGGTTTAGGCTTATATTATAGAGTATAGTAGTAATATAAATTTCATCATCTGATACCAATTTGATTTAGAATCTATAATAGCCATGGAGAAGTGTGTAATCTCGATCAAAAAAAATATTTACAGGAAATGCAAAGGACAAAATTAAAGAGAGAGTTTGCTTTGTGAAAAGAGAGAAATAAAAATAATAAGGGATTGAGTGAAGTATGCCAAAGAGGTCAGGACAAAGGGGCACATTTTGCTTGCCAACGGCAACAGTACAATATTGCTGAGAGCAAAAGGCCTAAAATAAAAATAAATAAAAAATTGAAGTATTAATAAAGTGTGGTATTAGCTAATAAATAATGCTTAAGGAATTTTGGTGACTCATTCTTTCAAGATTCTTAAAATAAGTACTTCTCTATTTTAATTTATATGTATTACTTTTCCTTATTACTTTTCCATTAATCTGATTAAGAAAGAATATCATTTTTATATTTAAATATTCCTCTGTTCTTTTTTTACTTCTCTTATCCTCATAAATTTCCCTTTTACTTCTTGTCCATTTTTGTAAATGAAGAGAGATTTTTTTAGTATTACTCTTATCATTAAGTAACTACTTAAAGTACTAGTAGTCAAACTTAAATTTTTAAAGCATAATTAATAAGGATAATTTAGTAAAACAAACTTCAAATAAATAATTTCTTAAAGAGAGTAACGTCATATCAACAAAGGATAAGTAAAAAGAAATAGAGGTAGTAACTTTTAAATTTCAACATCTTACACAACATGTTTAAAATCATAAAATTCAAAAAATATTTTAATACAAACACACGCCTTTAATTTAAGAATACAAGATTTGAAAAATTCTTTTACTTTCTGAGACTTGTTGAATATGAAATGTAGTGAGTATTGATATACTCACAAAACACAAATGAAAATGAAAATTTATGGCTATTTACAAATTCTACAGGTTCGTACTCATTTGCACCCCTTTAACCCAAAATTTTATGTTTAGACATTCCATATCGTTTCATTAATTCATTGAATAATTGAGACATGTTAATACAATGGAGTAATAAGTATTAATGATAAAAACAGAAATATAGGTATTGATAGGCAGGCAATAAGTGCAATCATCGGTCCTTTGAAGGCACTGTTGAAGCACATGGTAGTGCAACATGCATTATTTTGATTGATCAACTCATAACGATCAATTGAAGAGACATGACTATTTTGTCAAATTTTCAAAAAAAATTGCTAGACTTGTGAATCGAACTTATCACAATACATATTTAGAGAAGTACTTTATAAAATAGCAAATTGTGTTTGACTAAATTACTTGAAAAACTCTTCTATCAGTATTTTGCTTTTGACTAATTTTTCCAAAAAGAACTTTTGAGTGTTGTTTTATGAAAAAGACACTGACTATCATTAAAATTTTGATTTAGATCATGAATTAAATTGAAAAGACAAGATCACAATTCTTAAGTTAAAAAGAGTTGAATCGAAGTAAATAGACATCTATATTATTACTTAATGTCTATATTATGATTTACATATATAAAAATATTCAAAGTAAGGAGGTTATGTTTGTTAAATATACACAAAATACACAGCCTATATACATGTATATATTGTGTATATATGGCTCTCGGTTTCCTTCAACAAACCGTGTACGTGTAGATAAATTAGGTAAGGTTTTAGTCTCCTAGTTTAGGTAATGTTATAGTGTAAATAATATTGTATACTTACCATAATATTTGTATTACCGTAATTGTATAATTAGTATCCAAGTAGAATAATGTTTTAGAAATAGAATATGAATATGATTCTCCTATTATGAAAATATGTAACTTGTATAAATAGTCTTTCAATCAATGAAAATAATCAATGGATTATTTCTTTCAATGTTAAAGGTATTTCAATTCTTAAAAAAGTAATTTTCTACTCGTGCTTCTACTTGGAAGGAGAATTTAGAAATTTCAGTTTCCTTTCAACAACATAAAAAGTGTTTTTGTTACTGCTCAGAATTACTTTTTTCTTTCAAATATTTGGTCGAACCACTTAATTCTCCAAACTAAAGATTATTTTTATTTAATAAATTAAACAACACTTTTAAAGAAGTCCAAAATATTTTCTTGGCCATGTTGAATACCAATAAGCTTAATATTATTATCTCTCAAATTTAGAATGGGCCACAACTCACACATACAGTTCAAAATATAATGTATTTTTGGATTGGTGAAATTTCTTTAGGGAGCAAAAGCATATGTGAATGTATTGGTGAATATTAATAGAATATTCATCAAATATTTTGTAATATATATAGTGTGTACAATGTAGAATTCTAATATAATTTTTTTTTATAATTATCATAATTATATAACATTAATAATTATAAAATATATGATAAATACTAATATTCACTAATAGAATGTCAACAAAGAAGGTATCAGTAAGGACTTTTTTGGCGCAATTGACGGAAGATGGTGCCTATTGCTTTGACCTATATATGCAACTAAAATTTGTATATTTAACTCCACATAATGAATATATTTATTTATGGCCAATCTCATTCTTCCTACCTTATTTTTGTCAACAAAGATTAGATTGATGTCCTTTGGTGTTTGTCTCTAAGTTGTTGGCTCCCCTATCATTTTTTTTTATTTTCGAATGCCAAGTGCCAACTACATCACACATTATACAGTACTACATTGATTGTACACAAGCTTCTTGCATATGTTTGATATTATTTATTTATTTTGTGGTATTGTGTATATATAATTTAATACCATTACATGCATAGTCAAATGTTGGCTAAGATATATTTTCTTTTGAAAATTAATAAACGCAAAAAGAAAGCCGAGAAAATCATTGAGCAATAAATTGAAAAAAGAACAACACTTATATTGAGATAATTTGTCCATAGTAGGTGTTTCACCATGCAAAAGCATGAATTATGGGTAACATGTGTGCACGTTGTGCCTAATAACACAATTTCTGCATACTTTTTTTTTCTTTCATTTATGCATGCCTCTAGGTTCTACTAAATACATGACAAAAATGATTCGTAAACAAGGATCGATTTTTGACAAAGATATTAGAATTTCCTATTAAAGAGACAACACCCAAGAAGAACAATTGTGCTTTACTGCCAAACCAATTAGGGACGATCACATAAATTCTTATGATTCATGTCGGTCCAATTAAGCTCACCCCTTGCGCATTTATCATCACACATTGTCGATGTAACACGTTCTTAAGAGAGTATGTCATCCTACCGTATTTTGTACCGTGATAATTCATCATACATTGATCAGTTTTATATTGGTTGTAAACCTTCTATAACCTTTTTTCTTTATTCGAGTTTAAAATTAGCAATGTGAATAAATTGACACAACGGAGTTTATTAAAAAAAATATATTTTGTTTTACTCTTAAATGTCTTGTTCTAATTTTAGGTCGATCCGTAATTCTCCATATATAATAAAGATCAGTTTCTGCAATAGAATACGCCAATGGATGCAATTACATAAGCACAATACTTAAATAATCTCATTTGAAGTAAAACTTTGTGCTATTACTATAAGAGCTGGGTAAGTAATAATTAGAATTAAAATATGACCAAGAAAAAATGTCAAACTATAGAAATTCAAACATGTATAAAATGACAAGTCCACAATTTATTAAAATATTAAACACCAACTATGGTAGGTACATCACGGCCTTAGAATCAATTAAATTCTCCATGAGCTGAATATCATAAAAAATGATTCTTTTTCTTATTTAGTTTTATGAAAGAGAAGTCTTTCAATGCAAAATATTTGAATTTATTGTCTGCGTGACTAATTTTGTAGAAAAATATGATATTGCTATTAATTAGTTGAGAGAGATATTGAAATTAGTGGAAAGTGGGAGTAATTGAGGTGTGACTTGTTATTTATTTTATTAATCACAAATCAAAGATATGCCACACAAGTTTGTTTTGGGTTCAACAGAATTTCCTAACAAGGTTTATAAAGTCTTAAATGGTTGGTCCGTTTTTTGTTTTTGTGTCGGATATTTTCAGGCTAGAATTGCCAAATAATTTATCTGATTAATTAGTGGCAAAGATTAGAGAAAAAGATAGCAGTTGATTTGATCTTCAAATGTAGATAAAGTTAATTTAGTGTCACGACAGAATATTACTCTATTAACACTTCCTTTTCACTTTATTTTACATGTCATACGATTTATATTCGTTGACCATCGTCCCTAGTGTTAAATTAGAATGGTGACCACATTTAGTTGCGGTAACAGTTAAAAGAAATGCTATTATATATAAAAATTTAAAGATTAAGAAGTCCAGAACTGGTGCCAATTTCACTACGTTTTGTAGTATCAATGTATGGTTTAGCTTCACTGAGCTTTATTGAATTTATGGGACCTTATTGGGCAAATAAATTTTACAAGAACTAACCAAATAGTCGTCCACCCAATCGTTTAAATTAAAAGTAGTCATGCGTATAATTATGTAAAATCAATATATAGTCTATGTATATTAGTTAGGGAAAGTAAGCAGTGAATTCAATCGGCTATTTATATAGAGATTCCTAAATTTTAGTTTTCCGATACAACTAAAGTAAAGTGAACGGTGCTTGTGGTTTATTACTTCAAACATATTTAGATTACTTAATTTCGACTTCTTTAGCATATGAATAGAGTTTTAAGAAAATTCAGAAAAAGAAAGTGAAATAGGAAAAGTTTTGAAGTAGATATGGATCCAGTGAAGAATGCAATGGATCTCTTTTGAAATACTGATCCACAAAGTAAGAAGAGCCCAGCCCAATCGTAGGCTACCAAGATGTCGACGTCCAATTTCAGCCCAACAAGGATTATCAACACTCAACATCAAGCTCTCCATCGTTCAACCCATCAAGGACTATAATAGAAGATGTATAGTTTGGGCCTTTCGAGGCCCAAAGTTACTGGGATATTCACAACATATTTTTAGTAGGAATTACATCTGGTTGCCAATTTTACATGCGTTATTTTAAGTTATATTCATTTCTCAAAGTATTTAACTTGTAGTAAGAGTTGACAAACTTCAACTACAAGCACTGCTTGCTCCTCCTCCGCTTCTTCTTTTCTTCTTCTCGGTGAACTGTATAGCAAAATAAGATATTAATCGTACTTGTATATTTACAATTGAATGAATGACATTTTGGACTTTCTAACTGTGTCGCGATTAGCGTTGTTGACTTTTTCTTTCACTATAATTTGAATTTTCATTATTGTGACGAAGGTTAATATAGTTTTTGCTTTTGAATTGATTGGTTTGCATACTTTGTCTCTTTAATATAATCAATTTTTGTTTCAACCTGTTTATATGTACAAAGACGAATCCTGGTATCAAAAAAGGAATAAATCCAAAAAGTCAAAGATATGGTAAGTAGTACTTGTGACGAATATTAATGTAGTTGCTAACTTTATACATGAATGTATGTCTGAAGTTGGATTTCATTCAAATTGAACTATTGAAGTGAAATTACACTTTGTAGCTCAAACTTCAGATATACAAATCTGAATTTGATAACTGTCAAGTCAAATTTTAGACCTAAATGTTTGAAGTTCAAACTGCCTAAGTAATATATTAAATTTCAGGCAAATTTGATAGTCCCCAACTTCATTCATACATATAAAGTTTGATACTTCATATCCCAATTTCAATTTCATGCCTACAACAACAATAACATACACAATATAATTTTACAAGTCACGTCCCACGACTTCAGGCCCACATAAACATTTTTAATCCTTTGTATTTTCTTTTTGTTATGCCTTAAAAAGCTATCCTCCAAAGTCTTTCGGTGGAGATAATGAAAAATGATAGGTGGCAGGGGTGTCAATTTTGACCAATAAATATGTAATGTGTCTCATCAATTCGAATTTGGGTTTACTCAATTCATTTTGATATAGACAACTTATTTACATATTTGACCATGATTAATCTAATTCTTATGACTCATCCAAAATTGACCTATTCATATATTTGACACTCAGAGAAGTCAATATTTATCCATAATAATGTAACTCGCATGATCAATTAACACTTGTGTTAAGCAGGTTGAGTTAGTTTATTCAACATATCTTAACGCAACTAAATTTTGAGCGAATTAAGTTATGATTAATCTATTTATTAACTGAATTTGTTTCAACTCTGACCATTTGACAATTACAGTCAAATGTGTTACAAAGTTACAAACAAATGGAATTAACAAAAGTTAATATAGGACACAGTAATTAATACAACCACAACATTCAGGGAAACAATCTCTGTCCTAAATAGGACAAGCTTCAGGTAGCATTAACATCTGGGCACCGACACATCTCAAATACACCAGTGTAAACTGTAAAGTCCCAACTATATTTATGGTTATTAATTAATTCATCCGATAATAAAAAATAAAAAAAGTTTGTGGCTTTTTATAGCGATTTCAGTTTAATATTATATAACAATATTTTGAGTTTAAATCAAATATTTTTAAATAAATTCTTAATATATACATATAAAATTTGAATAAAAGCTACTGAATTAACATGAATTCATAAATTACCAGCTATGTCCGCCTCTCATATGCATGTACATTGCTCCTTCCTTGTCTCCCGTCTATAATTATTTTATATGCTCCTCTTTGGTTATAGAATTACTGAATAACTTAGTGTATACGACTTGAAAATGTAGCATAACGTATTACTCCTATATACGAGAGCGAGATCAAATGTCAAGGAAAGAAGTTTTTAATCTTGAAATTTAATCACACTGAAATGCAAAGAGATGTATATTGTACACGAACTTTAAGATTTAAGCGTTTCCTTTTAATCTTTTCTGCTTTACAAAAATAACTATTATTCGATCCAAGTCTTCGCAAGCAAGGTAGAAAAAGACTAAGCAACAACTACTATTTTAATGAAAGCACAAACTTCATTGTCGGTGTTTGAATTACATGCAAAAGATAATATTTTACTGACAAATTATAATATATATTAACCTTAAATATATCTATCAGAATTCTCTCTTCCTGCAATGATGATACTAGCTAGTTTGAATTTGAGTAGTGACCTCCACTTGAGTTCTACTGCGTTCAAAATTATTATCACGTAAGCTTCTTTAGTTCTTGTAAAAACAACCATAACAATAACTATAAATCTAATAAGTAGGATCTAAAAAAGATAGAGTACGCAGATCTTACTCCTATCTTGATAAGGTAGAGAGTTGATTTTCGATAAATTATTAGCTCAAGAAAATATGTAAAAGAGATAGATGTAACAAGCAGAAAAAGTAGCAAGATAATCGAGGCTAAAAAAACATGTAATAATAAAAATTTAAAAATAAAACATATGAGAATAATATTAACACTCTAGGAATGGGGAAGAAGTGCCCTACTACTACTCATTCACACCTTTCAATTAAGGATTATATCCTTGGTAAGCTGTCATGTTTTGTCGAATTACCTCATTCAATACTTCTTAGGCCTATCTCTATCTCTCCTCAAGCTCACTAGGACCAACCTCTCACACTTTTTTACTGGGACATATCGCAGCCACTTTCCGTGTTGTATCCTCTAAAGAGGCTACTTCGATCTTATTCTGAATCTCCTCATTCCTAATCTTATCAGTTTTTATATACCCATACATGCATCTCACCAAAAGTAAAAAGTAATATATACGTGGCATCTGTTCACTGGTAAGACAAGTTCAGAAAAAAAGAAGACGACATATCACGTGAATTGCACGAATGGATCTGCAAAAAAGCCAGGCCGACCACTTCACTTTCCTTAGCATGCAACTCTCTAGCTGTGTGTTTAATAAATCACTTTTACAGAAAAAGAAAAAGAAACAAATAAAGAAATTATTACTCTGTTAGGTGCTGGTTATTTTTCTCTGTGTAGAAAGATCTAAAACCATGTAAACATCTTAGGAGGAGGTGCCCATGCAACTACACATCTGTCCATGCTTTTAATTTCTTGAACAAAACATCATGGTGGGGTAGAGAAAAAAAATAGCAATAGTACATTCAATTATCAACAAACGACAAGACAAAATGGTAACATCCATGGGTCCGAAATCTTTGCAAAAGATCTCTAATAGTATTACCTTGTATAGTTCTCGATCGATTGATTATCCTATAACAAATAGGGATCCATCTGGCCAACTTCCATGCATGTTGATTATTTTAGGATACTCACTAATATGTATATTATCATTGAAATTAAAGTAAAAAAATAGAAAATTTATTATTTATCCTAAAATTCAATTATAGGACCGCAATAATTCTTTATTGATCATTAAGTTACATTTTTAGGGTCCTTGTCGCACCGCTTAGTATTTTAGAGCAGTACTTTTCATAGTTCTCGACGTGTCACATCACATATAAGCAGAGGTAGATAAGTGGTGACTTCGAGTATTGAAGTTGGATAAATCTTGCTCAATTTTTCATAGTGCACTTAAGCAAATTATATATATGTCACCTCACCAAAACAACTCATACTGATACGTCACTTTATCGTAAAATAATGTAAATCACCTTGATTAAAGTTATCCTATTAATGCAATATATATATAGAGTATACAATTGTAGTCCTAATGGAATTATGATTTTTTTATTTTACATTAATTACACTAAATTATTAATTACAGAATATATTGTGAATATATGGAATAGATTCACTATCACACCCCCTCAGTCGGAGCGGGAGGAGGCCGGACGTTAAGACTGAATCTGAAGTCAAGGAACAGTTGCCGAGGAAGCCCCTTAGTGAAGATATCTACGTACTAATATGAAGGAGGAACATGCAATACCCTAACGTGATCCATTGCAACCTTCTCACGAACAAAGTGAGTATCCATCTCAATATGCTTGGTTCGCTGATGCTGAACCGAGTTATGAGACAAGTATACAACAGATATGTTATCACAGTAAACCAAAGATGCCTTACGTAAGGGACAATTAAGCTCAAGAAGGAGATTTCGGAGCCAACATAGCTCGGCAACAACGTTCACAATGCCTCAATATTTTGCTTCGGCACTCGAAAGGAAAGTGTGGCTTGCCGCTTGGCAGACCATGATATAATAGTATCCCCAAAAATACGCAATAACTAGACGTAGAGCGATGGATGTCCGGACAGCCTGCCCAATCGGCGTCTGTGTAGGAGAGCAACCTAGCCGGTGCAGAGGGATATAAATGTAGTCCATAGTCAAGAGTGCTCTTAACGTACCGAATGATACACTTAAGAGATGTAAAGTGAGGTTCCCTAGTAGCGTGCATGAACAAGAGAGGGATCGCTATAAAGAGAGAGATCGCTTTATACTGAAGAGCACCTGCAAGACTCCTATGTCTGGCCGAGTGAAGGTGAGATACTGAAGAGCACCTACGAGACTCCTATAAAGAGAGGGATCGCTATCATCCGCACTGAGTTTGGACTTTGAGTCGACATGGGTGGGCATGATCTTGCAGTTTGCCATTTTATCCCTGTATACAATTTCCTCTGCATACTTACGCTAACAGAAGAACATGGCATGTGCGGATCTGGTCACTGATATCCCCCAAAAAATAACTCAACTTACCCAAATTTGTCATAGCAAATTCGGACTTGAGTAGGGTAATGATCTCGTGTTTTAGTGTATCAGAAGAAGCTGTCAGAACAATATCATCCATATATAAAAGAAGATAAGTTGTGTCAGTACCTCGATGAAAAATAAATATGGAGTGATCACTTTTGCTGCACACAAACCCTATATGTATGATGTATGTAGCAAACCTCTCATACCAAGCCCTAGGGGCTTGTTTCAAACTATAGAGTGACTTACGAAGACGACAGACATAATGAGGAACCTCCGGATGCACAAAGTCAGGCAGTTGATGCATATAAACAATTTCTTTTAAATCTCCATGTAAGAAAGCATTTTTGACATCAAGCTGGTAAATCGGCTAATTTTTCCCCATAGTTATGCTCTACACAGTGCGAATGGTGGTTGGTTTGACCACCAGACTAAATGTCTGACCACAATAAACTCCCTCCTGCTGACCAATACCATTAGCCACAAGTCTTGCCTTATGGCGTTCAAGCTCTCTATTATCTCAGAATTTGTGATGATATATCCATATACAATGAATCACATTCACCCATTCTGGTTTTGGAACAAGATCCCAAGTGTTCTAATTGGTTATGCATTAAACTCCTCATGTATGACCGCATTCCAATTTGGGTCAAGTTTGGATAATTTTGGATTTTTCAAAATGGGTGAGATGATTTGAGTGGATAGGTTAAAGTGAACTTTTATTGGTTAGAAAATCCCGTGTTGTACAAGGATTTACATCCGGTGAGTGGGGACGGTCACGGATGGGGCAAAGGGGCCGGGAGGTGACAGACTAGACTGGGCAGTGTGGTCAGAACTGGGCAGTGGTGATGGGCAATTGGGCTGGGCAGGAGTTGGGTAGGGTTTGGGCAGGGTGATGGGTATGGTCATGGTAGTGGGGTGGGGCAGTGTTTCGGGCAGTAGCTGGGAAGTGGTTTGGGGCAGTGTGCCGGGTGTCATTTCAGGCAGTAACTGGGCAGGGATTGGGCAGTGGGTGGGGTCATCGAGATGGGTGGCGGGATGGCCTGAGGGTGTGGATTTTACATTGCATTTTAAAGTAGAGGGGAGGTATTTGAGTCATCAAGAAAATCGTAATCAGTGACTCGAAATTTTTGGATGTTGTCAAATGGGAAAACGTACTCAACAAATGTGACATGACGTGAGATTAGGATTTTGTCTGTGGATAACTCATAGCACAAATGGCCACTCATCCGAATAAGACGATAGGAAAAGACGAAGAGACCCCTCACTTTAACTTCCCGACTAAAAAATGGATGAAAATAGACCTGAAAGACTGTCTTCGAAAGCTAATCGAATGAATTGCACCTCACTGAAAAGGCTACTACGGGAATTAGGCAAAGCCCTAGATTTGACCTCCCATTTATCAGTCTTAGGTGAGCTTTTTTCCGCATGAGGTAAATTGTCCTCCAATTTCTCTATCATTTATTGATTCAGTTGATTTCCCTATGGGGATTCGTCCGATATCGATATCTTTGATAAGCAAATAGTATAACAGTTATCTTACTCTTTCCCAGATCCTATGTATGATCTCTCAGAACCAGCGAGCATAACTGGCAACCCGCTCTCTCTAGGCTATAAATCTATGGTCCACTCTAAACTTCTCTCTTTCTGAACCGCTACGCACCTTGGGTTTGAACTCATCTCGTGCAAATGGATGAGAAATTGAATGTTTAAAAGAGATATCCATGAGAAGGACAAATGGACATATGTTCGCAAGAAATGGGATTATGACAATGCCTATGGTTCGACGGGAAACCTAGAAAAACGCACGGAGTGAAGTGAGGTGCTAATTTGTGAGGGACCGTGGAGGCAAGATTTGGGTAACAAAGGCAACTGAAAATTCGAAGGTGATTATAGGAAGGGATCCGACGGTACAGAATTTCGGTGGGTGTCCTATTTTGGATCATACGGGTAGGTAAGATGTTAAGAATGTGTTCTACCAGTTTTAATGCATATACTTAAAAGGTAGAGGAGAGACGCATGGAAAAGAAGGATACAAATCATATTGTTAATAGTGCGGAGAATTCTTTCGGATTTACCATTTTGAGGGGAAGTATGAGGGCAAAAGAAACGAAAAATCATGCCTTTAGTTGGACAAAAATAATGAAAAAGGGAGTTATTGAACTCACAACCATTATCACATTGAAACGTTTTGATGTCTTTTTCAAATTGCGTTTTAACTAATGTACGAAATTCAAGGAATTTGGAATAAACTTGAGACTTAAGTTTAAGCGGATAGACCCAAAGGAAGTGAGAAAAGTCATTCAAAAATACCAAATAATATTTATGACCTAGGTTGATAGTTATAGGAGATATCTATAAATCCGCATGAATGATATCAAAGGGAGAGAAAGTAATACTTAAAGAAGACGTAAATGAAAGTATAACATGTTTCCATAGATGACAAAAAGATCAACTATGGGAAATTTTTCCTTTATTACATTGGATTAAATTGCGGTTTCTAAGAAAATAAAAAATATGAGCTCCAGGATGATCAAGTCTACTATGCCACGTTGATGGAGATATTGCAGCTAAAACGGTGGATGGAGTGACATGGGCAGTGGACGTGGATAGGAAATGATAGAGGTCCCCTACACTATTGCATCTCGTAAGAAGTCTCGCCGTACGTAAGTCCTTTACAGAAAAATCAAATGGGTCGAAATCAATGGATACAGAATTATCAGTTGTAAATTTTCTAACAGAGATTAGGTTCTTGATAATGTTAGGGGCATATAGGACATTTTTAAGGTAGAAGTGGAGATGCGGTGGTGGAGTTAATGTGTTGCCAAACCCTTGAATTGGAATGTGATGATCATTTCTGACCATAATAGATTGAAGAGAATTTAAATTTCGCAGTTGAGGAAGATTACTAGAATTGTTGGTGAGGTGAGACGTGGTGCCCGTATCCATATACCACGTATCATCGTCTTTGTTCTTTGAGGCTGCTGCGTAGTGGGCACAGTGGGCGGCCGATGGCCCGGATGGTGATAATTTCGCATTCTTCTTGGGGGGGCCGGCTGGAACGGGATTGTTTGACTGGGCCCAGTTCCCGAACTGTTGCCAAGGACGTGGATTGGCGCACTAAGTCGGGTACTAGGCCTACGGCTGATAATTTGTGACGTTGGGTGTTGAGGAAGATGAAGCATGGGAAGCTATGTGGGTCGCGAGTGACGCCATGAGGGTATCAAAAATTTAGGAGAGAAAAAGGGTGTAGAACTGATGTATATCAGCTGTATACCAGGGGTATACGACATGCTAGAGAGAAATAGAAGGTAAGAGGGTTGTATGATGATAGGCAGTGTATATCAACCGTATACAGTGTGTATATCGGCTATTTTCGATAGCAGTTGGCGTCGAAAGAGAAGACGAAAATAGGGGGTTGCCATATATCAGCGGTATACATGTCTAATTGTGGTGATATGTATCTCGGGTTGTTTTATATCGCATGTATATTAGTGGTATACATGTTCGGTTTTAGAAGAAGGTGAGGGATGGTGGGCTGTATATCACGGGATATATGAGGTATACATGTAGGTTTTGAGAGAAAAGGCTTGTATATCACGTAGAAACATGGTATACTGGATGTATATCACGAAGAGGCGGTGGTATACAGGGCCGTATACAGCTGCATATCATCGGAAAAAGGGAGGCGGATGAGAGGTATACGGCGGCCGAAACTAGAGTTAGGGTAGAGAGGGATTTTTGGCTATTGATACCATGTAGAATAGTGTAAATCTCTTTAATTAGAGTTCTCCTATTAATGCAATATATATAGACTATAAAATTATAATCCTAATAAAATTAGAATATCTATTTTATAATAATTATATTAAATTATTAATTACAGAATATATTGTGAATATACGGAATTATATTCACTATCCGTCACACCACCAAAACAACTCATACTGATACGTCACTTTTTTTTCAGCAAAAGAAGAAAAGCATTGTCTAGGATGCATTAAAAATCCATGAAAACCTTAATAGCCAGCTTGCAGAGATGCAAAACATAGTACTATTAAAGAAGAAGAGGACAAAAGCCTAAATTTTGGCGTAACCGCGTGTTATTATTTAATTTGTTCAACCGACTTTAATGTGCAATCAACATCCAACAACTTAGTCCGCGTCTTTCGTTAGTAAAAAGGGTAATTGCAATATGAAATAACAGTATGATCCTTATCCCATGTAGTGTAACTAATTAATTTCGTATTACAGGACGTATACTTATATGCCAAATTTTAAATTTATGTTTCAATTTAAGTTTGACAGTTACTAATTTTCAGACTTTTAGATTGAATTTTTTTAAATTGCGACCTGATAGATTATGGAAATAATTCAAATCAAACCAAATATCTTATATTTAGGATGTAAATATTTGTAGTATATTCTTAATATATTTTACCTTAATTATTACTTAGCTTTAGTCTTGTATTGATGTATATAATATTTTATTCAAGTAATGAAATATTCACGGAAAACATTTCCTTCATGGTATCAAGAACAAAAAATTAACCCCCAAAACCCTAATTCTACTCGTGCGGTTTATCTTGAAAATCAATTCACTAATGTCAAAATAGATGATTTTCTGAACGTCTCCGCATATTGTCAAGAGTTGAAAATGCTTGCCGACCAACTCTCAAACGTTAGTGCACCGGTGACAAATCAAAGGTTAGTTCTCCAATTAATTGCGGGTTTGAATGAACAATATAATGGTGTTGCTACATCCATTCAACAAAGTAAACCGTTACTGCCTTTTTATGAGGTTCGTTCGAGATTAATTCTTGAAGAAACCCGGAAAGTGAAATAAGCGGCGACGGCGACAAACAATGCCAGCACCCTGTCCAACATCAACGTACAAAACACATAGAAATGGATATTTTATTTGTCCGCGATAAGGTTGCACGTGGACAAGTTCGTGTTCTCCATGTACCGTCCCGCTATTAGATTGCAGATATATTCACAAAAGGACTTCCGCGCATACTCTTTGATGATTTCAGGAACAATCTCAGCATACGAGAACCTCCCGCTAAGACAGCGGGGGACTGATAGTAATCAAATCAAATATCTTACATTTAGGATGTAAATATTCGTAGTATATTTTTAGTATATTCTATCTTAATTATAGTCTAGCTTTAGTCTTGTATTGATGTATATAATATTATATTCAAGGAATAAAATATTCACGGAAAACATTTCCTTCAAGAACCTTTGAATTTGAAGTTATGGATTGCCAAAGTCTGTGGTTTGAAGTTATGTCTAAAGTTGACATGTAGTTATGTCGTAGGGTAAATTCGCCAAAAAACAATGCTCTCGTTGCAAGATGGTTAAATATAAACACAATGTGGACATGCTGTCATAGTATATGAATTACACAAATTTTACTGGTTACTTTTATGTTTGATAATATTTCTTTCTTATGGTTTATATACCTCGTACAGTAACTTCACTAATTCGGCATTAAGGGCAACTATACATAGGAACACAACTTCAAATTTGAAGGGAAAAAAAACTTTTGCAACCAAAGTCAACTCCGCAAATTTGGTAGTGGATAAAAGAAAACTCAACTGAGCATTGGTTTTGTATGAAGTTCCCCCTTTATAGGCTAAAGCTTAAATACTTTAAAATAGCCGGTTAAATCTTAAATAACATATGTAAAAGGAAATATCTGGTGTAGCATCTCCATCCCAGGTCCGACTCCAAGCTTCTCTTACCCAACCTTTTTTTGGGCATGTTGATACACACTTGGTTGGATTATACTGGATATGTTATTATTTGTTGTAGATTGATACACACTTTCCGTCGAAACTTCAAAATTAACTTGTTTACATTCAACATTTACATCAAATTATATTAATTTACTGTGATTAGTGATATATTAAAATGAGATTATATATTACTAATTAATCATTATTAACATAACCAATTCATGCAAAAAGAAATGTATGTCATACATTGATTAGGTTCTACGTATTATGGTCAGTTGATACAAATATTAGAGGTGAACAATAAGTTTCTTTTTTCCCCTGTTTTGTCAGACCCACTGTTTACTTAATTAATTAGGAAGCACAATTATAGTGGACCACCAACTTTTCTCCTGGCTATATATTCTCCCTTTAGAACCATCCAGCTATGCTTCACTTCACTACTCTTCAATTTTCAGCTCAAACAATGAAGTTATTTCTTGCAACTCTGCTTTTGGTCACTCTTGTTGTTTCCCCTTCTTTCATTCAAACCTCTATTGCTGGTTCAAGTAAGTACAAATTTCTTGATCATCTTAAATGTGTTAGCCCTTCTTTTTTTTTTATATATTAATAATTATGATATTCGGGTCAGTTAGCGCACATTTCGATTAATTTTATGGTACAGCAACACACCAGCAACACAAGTATCAGATCAACACAAGTATCAAATAATTTTGTCCACCAAAATTTATACAGAAAACACTATTGTTTTCTTCCAAATTATGTGATGTTCTTTCTTTGTTAGTCAGACTAAAAAAGAATAACATCTTTCTATAGACTCCCTCCATATAGTTTGACAAGGCACATATAATTTTGAAACTTGTGGTCCAACATAAGTTATAGATATTTGTGTGGTTGTAAATCATTTTATTAAGAGTAAAAGGAGAAATTTCAGGTAAAATTATTTCTAAATATAGTAATATATCATTCTTTTTGGGACAAACTAAAAAGAAAAGTGTATCATTGGGACATAGGGAGTAATAAATATTGATAACTCATTTTAGATTACCAATTCAAAAGTCTTTTTTTTCTTTCTTAGACTCATGCTCAATCAAACACCATCACATAAGTTAAAAACGAAGGAATTAGTATTTTTGCTCTCGCTAATAATTAAATTTGTCTCTCTACCTCCTAAAGCAGGGGTAAGATCTACGTACACTCTACCCTCCCCGGATATTTCACTGAGTATATTATTATTGTTGTTGCTAATAATTAAATCTGAGATTTCATGATTGCTTTCTTTCTTTTTGTAAATATTTTAAGTTATTTGGTCTAATTATGAGTTGGGGTTGTGTTCTTTGAAAGGTTATTGTAATTCAAAGTGCCAGCAGAGGTGTTCAAAGGCAGGATTAGCAGACAGGTGCTTGAAGTACTGTGGGATTTGCTGTGAAGTATGCAAGTGTGTGCCTTCTGGAACTTATGGGAACAAGCATGAGTGTCCTTGCTACAGGGATAAGAAGAACTCTAAGGGCAAGCCTAAATGCCCTTGAATTTATGTCTCCCAAATATTTAAGTGGTCAAATCATATAAGTGTTCTGGGATGTTAAAGTCATATATAGTGTGAAGATTAGACCAAAAAAAAAAAAAAAACTTTTACCAATAAATAAAGGGGGTTCTACTTTTGAACTCTCTTTTGTAATTTCCTGCTCTGTTTCCATCTAGCAATTTTTTGCATATTAAATGTACTGGGGTTTTGAATTTTTATATATAATTTGCAGTTTGCTTAGCTTAGATCCACCCATCTCTTTAAGTAGCTAATGTAGTAAAAGTGATCACGGCTAGTGGGAACATCTTGGTGTATATATATATATATATATTTACTACGTGAATCTTGATTAATCCGACCAAGTAAATCTTGCGGAAAAAGTTCACATCCAAAAACACGGCCACCCACACTTTAAATCGTGCCTTGAACACAGGCAGATTCAATATTGTAAGTTTATGGATTTTGAATTTTAATCGTTTTGAATTACCCAATATCAAGTAAATTTTTAAAGATAAATAAAAGATTTAGATTAAAGCGGTTGAGTTATGCCAGACAAACTACGTCACACATGCTGTCGTCTTTGAGTATTCAATGTTCAATGTGGTTGTTGGGGGCTGTGAGTTACTACTCAGAATAAGAAGAACCATAAAAAGGGGATAGTTCTAAGACTCGTTACAATCAGGAATGACTGATCGTGCAAATATACACATCGACATTACTTCAATTAGTACTGAATCATGTGATATCTGGAGTGGGTTCTTCTTTACTTTCACGCAAATCGAGGTGCGGGTAAGTATTTACCTAGAGATCGAATGCCTCTCAATTGCATTCTTAGAGATTTTAGCCTAAACAGACCCTTACATAATTTAGTTCTCGGGGAAGGATACCATCGAGAGTCTCCTACATAATAGTGAGTTTAATTTACACTGACCCTCTTCTCCTCCCCCGACATAATTAAGAAAAATCCCTCACTTTGGTCTCTAAAAAAGTTTTAAAAATAGTAAAAGCACCTTAAATCATCTGAAAAGTTAGTATGATGAGTTGGGACTAGAGATCTCAACAAGCAGAAACAGAATGCATCTGAAATATTTTATCCAATTTGGGCGTGTAAGAGGGTGAGATCTGGAGGAGAAATATTTGCAACTGCAATCCCATTAAGCAATAAACCAATATTATAAGTACTTATTCAACAAATATTGTCTACATGCTTTATATATTATGATATAACAACCAACAACGATAGAACCAAAAATATACAGTACGAATTCTACCAGCCATATAAATCACATAGATGCTAGTTTGCATACTCAGCTTTATGCTCCTACAAGTTTCAGATCTTTAACATACATAGCAAACAAACAACATAAAAGATCGAACAATGAATACTAGATGGATGCTACTAAACCCGAAATTCCATCAGACAAATCAAAAGAATGAAGGCACAGCGCAGTAGTATCAACTACTCTCGAGTTAACTTATACCTGTCTCTTGTAAAATCTTGTACAATGTAGAGGATCCTTCTTGCTAAACAACCGATCAAGGATCTTCTTCCCATAAAGGTTACTTTGCATCGATGCAGAATTCACGCAGATGAGTTTATAGAGAGCATTGAATACATGGCCCTACTCAGTCAAATTAACAAAATGCACATGTTATAATAACTCGCAATATAGATTTTAAACAAAAAATATAGAACCAATGTCAATATTGTTCGAGTGACACTGAGGTTTAATAAGCAGAAGAAGGTAGATAGGTTATAATACAGATTCCTCATTAATATAATATGATTTGATTTCCCATGTTTTAGTTAGTACTCCTATAACATTTCTTCTCCCGGGAAGAAAAAGACAGAAAAACCGGAGAGCATATGCTTTCATGAGATCCAACAGATGGAGCCAAAGCTGATCAATGAAGCACATAAAACGATTTGTAATATCCACTACCGGCTGTCACAAGTCAGTTTCTAGAGGTCACTACTTTAGTGAGAAATAGTTTTTTATTAGTCGCATGCATCTGTGAAGGTTCTCCAACTTCCCTTATATTGCAAGGAGAAATTCCAGGGAGTGGAATGGTAGGAAGAACAACTCCCAATTGTGCCATCCAAGTTTGTTTGAAAATATAAGTCAAGGCTACTCAGAAGTATACAACCGGGAGGAACTTAAACATCATAGTAGACCGAAGAACTATTTGATTACACTCATACATAAGAACATCTATACTATCCCTAGAAGTGTCAATAATACAAATCAAATTTGCTCTTTCTCCACTTGCGGTTTCCCTTCATATTATCTTCTACATTATTAAAAGTCTAAATAGCTCATAATAATCACGCCTATAATTTGAACAAGTTTTAACCATAGCATTGCTGAGAAAAAGAGAACCCCTAGAAGGTTGTTTTAATCCAAGCTGAATTAGCAGCTCCAGCAGGCTCATAGATGAAGGAATTAGTGAACTAAACTTACCGTTGCAATTTGTAGTGCTGTCTGGATGACAAAGTTACCATAAGGATCCACCAGTAGCATTGAAGCACATGTGCTTCTGAGCAACTCAGTGATAATTCTTGTGGAGTGCTCTTCTCCTGACTCGAGGATAATTTTCTCAACAACATTACTACCGTACTTATTGCATGAGAGAGTCACAAAGTTTCCTTGAAGCATATCCAGTAACGTTTCTGTAACTAGTGGTAACTTCAGTCCCACAAGATGTTGCACCACATAGTTGCTAGATGAAATGGAATGTAAAAGCAATTAGACCTATATTTTTAGCAGCTTGACATTCACACATTACATAAAAACAAGAAAAAGAAAATGAGTCAGTCATTACCCGTATTGATCTTCTGATAGCTGCACTGCATTTGTTAATATCTCAGTTATTAGGTGGTCTCTGAGTTCTCCACGAGCGGATTCTACGCATGACTGCAGCACACAGCACCCGCTTTTTTGGGTAGCAATTGCAAAGCAGTTATTTGCAATTTCATTGAGAAGATGCTGCAATATACAGTTCATTTGTGAGATAATTGTTTCAGGCAGAAACCTAAGTTAAACAGAAGCACTAATATATATATATATATATACTAATGGAAGAGGTAGGATACAGGGGGAAACAGAAGCACTAATATATATATATATATATATTCTAGTAACAGTATAGGAAAGCAAGAAAAGAAGAAATGCTAATCTTATATATATATATATATATTCTAGTAACAGTATAGGAAAGCAAGAAAAGAAATGCTAATCTTGAGGAAATTGTGCATAAAATGAACTTGCAAAGAGATTTGAAGAGCAGCTCTGTGCCTTATAATAATATCTTCCAACTTAAGCGATAAATTTGATTGTCTCAAAAGTCACTTGGACAAAGTAATGGAACACAAATACTTGCAATCTAGAAATACTTGCGCTTAGCAAGTACCCGAATATGCGGATGGACAACTTAAAAAAGAAAAGTATCTTAAATTACCGTAAGTACACAATCAAACAATCAATCAACTAACCTCTAATCTCAAATTAGAAGGAGCGGGCTACATGAACACTCTGTATCCATTAAGATCTATTAAGGTCAATATAATTCCATTACTAAATAATTGAAGGCAAATTAGGTTCTTTAGAACTAAATATTAATATGTCAACACGGAAATAAAAATTTCTCATCAAAATAAGATTCCTAATAAACAATTAATTTAAAGTGAAACAACAACTAAGCCTTACACAACTGTTGGTATCACTTATATGTATTCTTTACTTCCATTATATTCGGCTCTTAGCTAAATCCGTATTGATTCCGAGTTGTAGATTATTTTGACAGCCTTCTATGTGATTTTTGATCCATCTAGTCCCTCTTTATTACCTTCAACTATCATATTGACGCATCTAAGGAAAACCGGTACATATGAAAGTTTACATAAAACACGACTAAACAATATCAAGCAACCTCCTCATTTTATCCTCTATGGGGCTGTTTGGTTACAGGGATTGGGAGTTATCCCAGTATAAAATTTGAGATTAAATTTCTCAAGTGTTTGATTGTGCGTATTAAGCTAAAACCAGGACAAAATTTATACCAAAATCATGGGATTGTCTTATCCCATATTGAAGGTGGGATTGTCTATCCTGGTTATACTCCGGGGATTATATTTCTGGGATAACCTTATTCTGAACCAAACGGCCCTATGTGTTGTATGTATCTTCTCGGGTATGATTACTTCTAATCTTGTGCAATCATGTATTAACATGGATCCATATTTTCTCAATCAGTAATAATTGAGAATCAACACTAAGATGGTGCACTAATTTGTACATCAAAATTAAGATGGTAAAGTACCTTATATGTGCTACAAGATTAATAATGACATTCATCTTGTGAATATATTAAACCTTAGGGGCTAAATATTCACTCATATAGCATTGTTAATCTCACAAATGTTCATAAAATTTGCCTTCCACTTTTTCAGGTGCTCTTTTATCACATATTACTCTTGTGGCACTCCTCTATATCAATTATACAACTTTAACATTATGTGTTAAATCTTCATCTATGTAATTCTCCTGGAAGACTGATCACAGGTATCTAAATTTTCTTCATTTAAGCAACATAATCTAGTCTATTCCTTACTATCCAAGTTGCGTGTTCATAATCTTTTTTTTTATTAGCTCCTATAGTTTCAGCAATTAGGATGGAATCCCATCTTGTATTCTATTAGTTAATTCATCCATAAAAGTAAGCAAGTAGCCACTCAAGGCAAGCCCACCTTGTGAATTCATGGTTATGAGCAACTCTTATGTTATCCTCCCACTACTTGCACACTTGTGACGGCTCTTTCGTACACTCTTTATGGCATTTATATATTTGATCTAAGTTTTTCTTCTCAATCATCTACCAGAAGAATTCAACTTAGATCAAATTCTGACACACAATATTTTATAAATTCAGTTTTGCCCACCCTTGAAAGTCTCTATCCTTACATTAAGTAAATAAATTTCAAACAACAAGGACTAAGGGTTCTGCATCCCACGTTTGTATAAGAAAGAGTAATGTAAATATAACAAAGTTCTATAAGCATATGCATGTCATTATCCTCTAGGGTTACCTTAGAGGAATGTCTTCCTGAATGGTTCTAGGCTAGCGTACAAGTAGAGGTAAACAAGTATAAATATAAAAACTATCACACACTGCATTACAGGGCTTCATTATTCTGGAGCAATGAAATTAGTTGTATTGTATCTAGTACAGCAAAAGCTAATAGCACTAAAACTTTGCAACTCAGCAAAACTTGCTGCGTGCTCAAACTTAATACACACACACACACACACATACATATACAAAGAAAACAACCCACTCTCTTCAAAATCTTAATCTGCCACCATGTGAACAGGCTAAACTTTCCATGATGTAAATTGAATTACCCGTAGATCGATATTGAAACAGTCTTCTACGTGGATCCTTAAAACTATATCGATAAGAGAAGGAGCTACGATATTTATTTCGTACAATTACAATATCCTAACTAAGAATACTCGTTCATATGCTCGCAATCACTACAACTATAACCTTCATCTTTATCCATTTACACTTAAACATGACAGAAAGACCAATAAACTTCTGGATTTTAAGATGAAGAAGTACCAAGGTTAGTGCAGACAACTAGTTGAAACAAGCTTGCTTTATACTACACCATACCTAGTTATGTTTTGTTGGTGGTTAGGAAGAGAGTTATTCATGTATTAAAATCAGCATAACTAGTACCACGTTTGATAACATTCTAGTTGTTATGTACAAAATTCAACACACCAAGTACGGTGTTTGGTTATCAATTTACAATCACACATAACTAATACATGTATGAGTTATGAGAAAATTTATGTATTACTTATGCATGGTAGAAGATGGAATAAGTAATACATGAATAATTAAACCGTGCATAACTGTAACGAGCAACCAAACGACCCTTAAATGACACTAGAAGTTATTGTACAGGAACTAGTACATTCTTTTGTGTTCCAACGGATGAGAACAAAAATCAGACTTGTTAACTCTTTCTTTATTGACAACAACATAGAATACAGCCACAAGTTCAATACTAATAATTTAATAAAAGGTGGGGCACACAGGAAGAAAATGACAATAACTGCAGTATTATAAGAATTGTTTACCCTGGTGTACTCAATAGAGAATGTCTTGACACAATATTGTATCACATGCTGACCACTTTGATCATTAGCCAGTGCAACAGCAACAGGGGTTATAGCAGATAAAATCAATGATCTTTGCTGTGGAGTACTAAGGTTGTCCAACAACTTCTGCATTGCTCGAGCCCTGGTAAACACACATTGTAATAATAAAACATACATATCCAAGAACCAAACTTTCTACTTGATAAAATATTAAAATTAATATAATCACACATACCCATGTTGGCTGAAACATATACCAATAAACTGATGGGTACTTCTAGTTATTGCCTGAATAATAGTTGTCCTTTGCTCCTCGTTACACACAACAAAAAGCTTCTGAATAACATAACTCCCCGACTGATTCTTCATTAAATCACCAACATAATCAATCACTTCACTAAGTACATTTTCAATTTCTTCCCTATTACCCTTCTCTAGCTTTGCCTGCAGCATTTTGCTTCCTTGTTGATCATTTGCATAAGTAACCATTTTCCCCCTCAATTCATTACAACCCATTAAACCAGATTGGTTATCCTTTAAATTGGGTGCCCCAAAATTCAAATTTCTTGGTACAAAATTGTTCATATAGCTACTATAATTAGACAAGCTTGGAACAATACGATGATCGTTTAAACATGGTGGAAATTGGAACTGGGAAGTGGGTTCCGCAGGCAATAATGGTAGCGTGGTGTGCAAGAAAGGGTACCCACAATCTGCCACGTCATAGTTACATCTCAACAAGTAGTCATCTTCACTATATAGTTGTTGTTGTTGTGCTTGAAGTGCAACAGGTAGATTCATCATCATTCGTGGGAGAATGTCTCCCCGAATATCTGGGCTTGGGCCCACATTCAGATTCTGGTGGGCCCGGATTAAACCTTGCCATTCAGCACTGTATTGAGCTCTCAAGCCCATCAAGATTTCATTATCCACCGGAGGAACACCAAACGACGGCGTATTAATCCGATCACCTTGGAGGCTTAGACCGGAAAACATCGATTCAATAGAGGGTTGGTCAGTGTAAAGGGGACGAATGTTAGGAGGATGAAACTCAGTGAAGCCGTTACGGCGAGGTGTGTTGTCGGAGTTATTTTCTTGCAATATAGACGCCGGAAAATAAGGATTTCTTTTTCCCCGGTCCATCGCCGTTACAGAGAGATTTGGACTTATTAGTAGGGTTTTAGTATATTTTTGTGTTCTACAAATAGGGGATTTTTCAAGATATAAACGAAAAAGAAGGAGAATATGGGTAATATAGAAAAATCAAGGACCATTAATTAAATGTATAAATATGGAAGGAGTAGGAGAGTGAAGAGTTAGAGAAGAAGAGAAACACTGTTACAAAATCTGTCCATGCAAAATAAGGAAATGTCTCGATTGTAGCGCGTTTGTATAACAGATAGCCTCATTAACCTTTGTTTATTTTGACTTCAAAAAGGTTTCCACTACTAGTAAGTTGATTCAAATAAGGGAACAAATACGTCATATTTTCATAATACTACTGAGATTAGTAGAATTTCATTACGAGTATTTAAAGTTTAATGTGTATAAGTAATATTTAACCTATTCACTTCATAACTGTTTGTAAAGTTGATATTACATCGTTGAATATGTAAAATTGACATGAAAGTAAAATAGAAAGTTGATTAGTTTAAGTAAAAGTTTAATACTTTAATAATAAAATGGGTCATGATAAAATTGAAGTTCATCTCATGAAGCAAAACGAGGTTTTGAAAATCAAAAGAAGAGCTTAAGGAGAAAAACTAGAGGTTTCAAATTTAAAATTTTATATAATTACTTCAATTTTTTAAATATTCAAAAAGTACATATTAATTGAGGACTATTTTGGACATTTTAATATACACGCAATAATTTGATTTATTTTTTATTTTTTATTGTTCATTTAAGATCAATAAGGTTTATTGTTCATTTCAAAAGGTGAAGTGAATTAAGTGAAATTTACTCTAATTATTCATTTTTGCTAGTGATGCAAAAGGATAAAAGAAATTCTTGTAGGTCTCCTTTTCCCAATTACTTCCTCTATTCATTTTTACTTGTACTCTATTTATTTTGCACATCTTTTAATATAATATCAATAACATACTCAATGTAATTTTATAAGTGGGGTCTGGTGATGGTAGAAAGCTATATGCAGACTTTATCCCTACCTTGAGAGGTAGGAAGTCTGTTTCCGATAGACTCTCGA
This sequence comes from Anisodus tanguticus, assembly GCA_034509755.1. NCBI lineage: Eukaryota > Viridiplantae > Streptophyta > Magnoliopsida > Solanales > Solanaceae > Anisodus > Anisodus tanguticus. The sequence continues at coordinate 6,197,550 of CM067553.1, read as the reverse complement.
CTAAGAATAAAGCAATACAACAGTAACAATAAAGCAATAGAAAAACAACAAAGCATGTCAAATAGGAAAAAGGAACAATAATTACAATAAAATAATATGTTTGGCCAGGCATGAGATACAATAAATATTAACAGAAATCGAAGGACAAGAAACTACAAAAGAAATACTACGACTACTAGTATGGAACGCTCTACTACCCACTACCCTAATGTGTATCCTCCACAACCTCCTATCTAAGGTCATGTTCTTGATAAGCTGCAACTGCACCATGTCGTGTCTAATCATCTCTCTCCAATATTTCTTCGGCCTACCTCTACCTCTCATGAAGTCATCCGTAGACAACCTCTCATACCTCCACACTAAGGCATCCACACATTTCTTTTTAACATGTTCGAACCATCTCAACATCGTTTCCCGCATTTTGTCCTCCATCGAGGTCACGCCTTTTAATAAATGAAATATTTATTTTATTATAATTTGGTGTATAGTCTCAATAGATTTGAAAAATAATTTGGAAATAAGTAATTAATGTTAGAGTAAAACAAGAAAAAAAGTTTATCATATGTTAAATTGGATAAATGAAAGTGAAAATTTATTTTTGATATAATGGATAAATAAATGTGAACGGAGTGAATACTTCCTTCTCTCATGTGAAGATCTAAAATTCATATACAATGATGCAAAGTATCTTATGTTCTTTTGTTTACTTTTTTCATCATCTCAAATTACTTTTGCTACTACTCAAAAAAAAAATTACTCATTTTCCCCCAAAATCTCGGTCAATCCAAATTTGTCTTCTTCAATTCAGTTATCATATTCTAATAAATCCGGGTCAAGTAAATCACCTAGTTTACCTATTTCAAGAGAAAATTAGTTATCTTGTCGGAGTCATTAGTCTCAAATAGGTTTTTCACAATTTACACTAAGACCTAATAGTAGTTCAATTAGAACTTGGTTTGATTAGGCATAACGAAATTATAATTTTTTTAATAGCTCACGACGAGTTTTGGTGAAATTATAATGTTTAAGTTTTTCTTTTAATATTTTGTTATAATCTGATTCGGTTTAAAGAATGTATCTACACCAATCGTTTGAATTAGTATTCAAGATGAAGAAATAGTCCTTAGAATATTCTGCTATAATTATGCTTAAGAGCTGTAATAATAGTTTTAAAACATCTAAACCACGTTTGAATTAGCATTAAAAAGGGATACAAACAGATCTCTGGGGTCCCACTAGTAGAGGTATTTCCACGATTAACTAGTGGTGTGGGATTAATATTGATTTACCAACTATGGTTATTATTAAGACCAATAGTAACTCCTATGAATTGTTATTCGAGGAATAGCATATTCAAGGAAGGAATTACACAATGCATAACTAAATTAGTAGTATGTCAAAAATTGGGCTTCGCAGACCAAAAAAAGTTGAAATTTTTGTGAGTGAAAATAATTTTCACTTGACAATTTTACCAAAATTATTTTTTTCAAAATTGAGAAACTCATTTTGAAAATAAAATATCTTGAAACTATTTTTGAGAAAAAAGAAATAATTTTCATGTCGAAATGCGATCTTAGATAGGAAGGTATGGAAGTCAAAGATTAGGGTAGAAGGGTAGTAGTTAGCCGAGTGTTATCGTGGGAGGCTAGTTTGCTCTTCTCATATCTAGTAGTATTATTTAGTATTCACATAATATTTTATTCTTCAATTCGTAACATTATTTGTTGGTTCAATTGCTTTGTTCATCTTGCTGTTTTGTTGTGCTATTTTCTTTCAATCCTGTTTTGATTTCACTTCTTTCGAGCAGATGGTCTATCAGAAACAATCTATCTATCCCACAAATGTAGGGATAAGGTATGCATCATCAAACTCCACTTGTGGAATTACATTGGGTATATAGTATAAAGTAAGAATAATTTTGACTTTAGAAAAGATCAAAAATATCATATCATGACTTTCTTTTCTTCCTCGTAAGTCGTGTCTTGCTCCATCTATTTCATTTTATGTGTATTAGTTTGATTGAACATGAAGTTTAAAAAGGTAATGAATTTATTTGAATTTTGAAATCTTAAACTACATGTGTATAAAATGTATTAAAATATTCTTTGGATATTGTGGTGTAAAATATGTCATGTGATATGTAAAAATAAAATTGTCTTGACAATTTAACACTTTTGATATGGATAAGAATTCTCCTTAAAGATCTCGTGTGATTTTCAAAAAATTATATATAAAAAGAATCTCTCATAAAAATGATATAAAACTAATAGTAAATTTATAAAAGACATAAAAATCTCTTGTTACCGAGTGTTAAAGTTGAATTATTCAATTTGAAATACAATATGATAGTGCTAGTAATTTGCAAATGAAACGACCGATAAATGCATTACGTTTAATGCACTTTATACGCGAGTTTCATTTCCATTTTTTCTCTTTTCGATCATTTAAAAATTATTATTGTATGAATTGTATCATATTCCTTTTTTCTTTCAAAATATACATATGAGGAAGTGTTGAAACTCGTATATAGAGAGTGTTAACTTCCGAGATGGGAGTAAATAACGCACTAGAATTATCAACTCCATAATAATTCATATGTGAACAAGAGAATAAAAAAAATGATAATTTCCTTAAAGGGGACGATGAATTCTTGGATGGTCTTTCTAATTTTACATTGAGTAATTAATGCGTTTTTTTCCTTTTTTTTTTTATAAAAAATTAATGCGTTTCTCGTCTTTAATAGCAATTCACATAATTTCAAGGAAATAGATCTCTAGTGACCACTTACAAATTTGAATAGAATAAAATGACTTTTCAAAATCTCTTATATATTATTTTTTGAACTCTTATTTACATATAAAAATAAAGATTTTTTATATATTATAAAGAATGAATCTTGGGCCTAACTCAACCCCAAAAGTTAACTTGTAGGGTGAGGATTGTCTAAGTCCATATAAGGAGTCTATGTTCTCATTCTATTTCCGATGTGGGACTCTTAACACTCCCCTGCACGCCCAGACCTCGTTAACTGGAGCGTGAACAATATAATTTGGGGGCCCAACATCAGTGAACAAAGAATTGAAATGAATCTGGCTCTGATACCATGTAAATAATGGATCTTGGGCCTAACTCAACCCCAAAAGGTACATACCCATTACCATAATTAGAGTATATTTCATATATTGTGTAATATTTAGTGATGTACAATTATGGTAGATATATGATCCTTATTATGGCTGGCAATAGATCGGAGGTGGAGCTCAATCCGCCTCCACCCGCCAACCGTCCATCCACCACCCGACCCATCCATCACCTTATTTTTTCTTCATCCACATCCGATTCACCCATCATCCATGGGTGGATCGGATGCTTCGAGGATGGGCTTGAATTTGAAATTGATCACAACTTCTCTCATGGTTTTATAGTTTTATTAATTTTTGCTTTATCATTAGTGAAACTGCTTCCTCTTGAAGGAAGATGGTAAGAATATTTGAAAAAATAATCAACTTTTCTGAATTACATCTTTGTGGATTTCTTTCTCCCAACAGACTGTTTGCTATCTGCACCGATGTTTATCCCATGTCTAACTTTTGTTATTATGCATCATGAGGAAGCAAAACATAAATCTATCTATTTAGAAAGATGTTTTTTGAAAGAAATAATCCCCTTGATTATTTTCATTGATTGAATAGATATATATATACAAGTTACATATTTCCATAATAGGAAAATCATTTTCCTATTCTACTTCTAAATCCTTATTCTACCATAATTCTAACTATACAATTATGGTAAGTGTATAACACTAATTAAGGTATCCTTTTCATTACAATATACTACAATATACATTCCTAATATACCATATATACTTACGCCCGTGATGGGCTGTCATTTGCACACTTGCCGAGATGGGCTTCGCGATGATGGGGTCGTTTAACACACCCCCGATCATAGCGGTCGGTCTTCGAACGCCGAGATCGTCCCTAAAATCTTCAAAAAGTACCGCGGGTAGACCCTTGGTAAAAATGTCTGCAATTTGATAACGAGACGGGACATGGCATACGCAAACTTGACCTTTAGCAACCTTTTCACGGACAAAGTGAATGTCCATTTCGATATGCTTGGTGCGTTGGTGTTGAACCGGGTTACCGAAAGGTAGATGGCACTAATGTTATCGCAATATACCAAGGTTGCCTTCGAATGGGATAATGAAGCTCCAAAAGCAAATTACGTAGCCAACATGATTCGAGAGACCACATTCGCCACCCCTCGATATTCGCCTCTCGCACTTGAGCGTGATAGAGTTGCCGACGCTTTGCCGACCAGGAGACCAAGTTGTTGCCAAGGAACATACAAGAGCAGAAGTCGACCTTCGGTGTCGGGACAACCACCCCAATCAAGCATCCGTGTAGGAGACAAGTGTGGATGTAGATGAGGGATACAAGTGCAAACCATAATCCGGTGTCCCCGAATATACCGAATGATGCGTTTGATTGCATTCATGTGCTCAACTCGGGATCATGCATGAATAAACACACTATTTGAACCGCATATGTAATATCCGATCTGGTAAAGGTAAGATCTTGGAGGGGCCCTGCAAGGCTGCGATAGCGGGTCGGGTCCTCGTATGGTGCACCTCTTTGTGGCACTTAGCTTTGGGTTTGCATCAACCGGCGTGGAAGTGGACTTACAGGATGACATCCCGCCCTCTCGATAATCTCGGCAAAGATACTTCCGTTGAGACGAAACAACCCACCGAATGACGTTTGACGGCAATCCCCAAAAAATAACTCAAAGGCCCTAAGTCTTTCATAGCAAATTCAGAAGCGAGCATGGCCATGATAGGCGGCGCAAAGCATCGGAGGAAGCGATCAAATGATATCATCCACATACAACGAGAATATAGGCCAATGACGAACCACGGCGGTAGATGAACAAGGAATTATCGACTGTTGTGAGTGAACCCAATTGTCGAAACAAAGTCAACAAATCGTGTATACCAGGCCCGTGGAGACGCTTAAGGCCATTTAATGATTTCTTCAACAAACGAGACATGATTAGGGCGGTTGGGATCCACGAAACCCAACGGTGATGCATATAGATTGTTTCCTTGAGGTCACCATGTAGAAAAGCATTCTTGACATCCAACCGATGAATTGGCCAAGTCTTTGAAAGAGCCAAGCTAAGCACGGTGCGAATGGTAGCCGGTTTGACCACCGGACTAAACGTCTCACCACAATCAATTCCAACTTTCTTTGAGTCTTACCATCACCAACAAGTCGCGCCTTATGTCGAGCAAAGGACCCATCTGAATTCTCATTGTGAGCAAAAATCCACATAGACCTGATAACATTAATACCATATGGACGGGGCACCAACTCCCACGTCTTATTAGCAATAAGAGCATTATATTCATCAGTCATAGCAATTTTCCAATTAGGGTCATTTAATGCGGACACAGGATTGCGGGGCAAGGGGGATTTAGAGACATCCGAATGTAAATTAAAATGTCTTTTAGGTGTAAAAATACATCGCTGACTACGAGTGACAGGTCTATGACTCGAGGAAGAATTGAGTGAATTTTGGGAATTTTCTGGGTTCGGGACGGACCGGCCGGCCGGGCGGTGGGCCCGCTGGCCCAAATCGGTAAAAACTGGGCTCGGTTTACGGACCGGTCCGAATGGTGGGCTGGGACCGGCCCAATAGGCTGGAACTGTTCCGTGGCTGGAACAAACAGGGTGCGCGATTGTGGGACCAGCGGGTAGTGGGCCCGCTGGAGGATTTTGGGTACGGGAGTTGTCCGAAAAATTCCGAATAATATACGGGGATATTTGGTCATCCAAAAAATTATACGACTTAGGTTCGGATGTATGAACTTTCGTAAACGGGAATTGAGTTTCATCAAAAATGACATGGCGATTGATTATGATTTTCTTGGAGGATAAATCAAAACACTTATAGCCACGATGATTCGATGGATAACCCAAAAACACACACGAGGTAGACCGAGCCTGAAGTTTATTAATTGTGGTGGATGGGAATAACGGATAACACAAACACCCAAAAATCCGAAGATGAGAATACGAAAGGTCCTTATTATATAGGATTTTGAGAGGGGAGGAATATGTCAGACCTTTAGAAGGAAGTACATTAAGAAGATATGTGGCCATTTGTAGAGCATGATGCCAAAAATATGGAGGTATGGAGGCATGAATCAAGAGAGTTCGGACAATGTTATTGATGGAACGGATTTTGCGTTCGGCCTTAACATTTTGTGGAGATGTATGAGGACATGAAAACCTAAAATTGATCTCATTATTAGCACAGAACTCCCGAAACTCCCTATTGTCATATTCTTTCCCATTATCACATTGAATACTTTTTATGTCTCTTTCGAATTGAGTACGAATGAACGCTCTAAATTTGATGAAGATGGAAAATACTTGCGATTTATTTGCAATTGGAAACGTCCACAAAAATCTAGTATAATCATCTAAAAAGAGAACATAATATCGATGACCCACTGAACTTAGAACAGGAGACGTCCATAAGTCACTATGAATAATGTCAAATGGCATATAAGTATGAGAATTGGAGTCTACAAATGGTAACTTAACAATTTTTCCTAATGAACAAGAATGACAAATTGGAGTACGACTCGTACCCTTACACGAAATAAAACTATTTTTATCTAAAACTGATAAAATAGAAGATCTCGGATGACCCAGACGAGCATGCCACATGGAAGGAGAGATGGCTGCAAAGGCTGATGGCAGGGATTGACTCGATAGACTGAAACCAGGCATGATTGGATACAAATCCCCCTACTATCACACCTCATGAGATGACTCCCCGTTTTGAAATCCTTCACAGAAAAACCAAAAGGGTCAAATTCAACGGAAACAGAATTGTCAGTAATGAACTTCCGGACAGACACTAAATTTTTAATCAATTTAGGAGCATGTAAAGTATTTTTCAAGAGAAGGGGTGGATTGGGGGGAGACAACGTTTTGTGACCATAACCCTGAATTGGAATAGAGTTGCCATTACCAACAATTATACCCCGAGGGGTGCTCAAATTGGAATAAGAGGAGAGAGTACCTGATTCAGAAGTCATGTGAGTAGTTGCCCCGGTGTCCATGTACCAATTTGGGTCCGGTTGAGTCAACCCCAACGTGTGCATCGCGGCCTCGATATCAGTCTGAGTGGGGCCTGCTGCATGATGGGCCTGCGGTGGTCGGGGCCCAAGAACTCCTGTCCGTGGTGCACCTGGGACGTAGCTGCTGTTGCTACCGCCGCCGGGCCGGGCCAGCCGGTGGGCCGCCACCGCCTGGGTATTGGGCACGGACCGTTGGCCGCCCCCCGCCCATTGCCCGCCGGAAGCTCGCTTTGGGTGGTACGGGTTCCACTGCCATTGGCCCCACTGCTGGGCCCATAGTGGTGGTGGGCCACTGTACCCTGGCTGGGACCCACTGTCATTGGCCCCACTGCTGGGCCCATGGTGGTGGTGGGCCACTGTACCCCTGGCTGGGACCCACTGCCTGCTTGTTGACCACCGGAACCGCCACCAGAACCGCCGCGTTTGCCCCCGCGATTTTTGTTATTATTCTTGCGATTATTCTTGCCGCCACCATTATTATGGTTTTGGCCCGAATTATTAACAAAACCCGAAGGACTAGGAGAGGACGCCACCATGACCACTGGGCTTGCTCCGGTAGCCGCCTTTTTAGCCAAACCGGCTTCTTCCAACGTAAGCATGGAGCGGGCTTGATGGAAGTCGGGAAGAGGGTTGCTTTGGCGAAGGAGAGTGCCAACACCATTATAGGCCTCCGAAAGACCGGCAACCAACTGTAGAACTAGACGATTATTTGTTACTGGTGCGCCAACATTACGGAGTTGATCCGCCAACTCCTTTAGTTTCTTGCGATATGCAGAAACGTTCGGAAATTCATCCATTCGAACGAGAGAGAATTCCTGCTCGAGTGTGACGACACGAGAATGTTGGTTGTCTTGGAATATGTCACGCAATCTATTCCATGCAGCCATAGCCGTGGTATCCGGCTCAATAATCGTCTGTAGAAGGTCCACCGAAATAGTGGTGTATATCCACCGAAGAACGGTAGCATCAAGTGTAATCCATAACTCAGGATCCTCCGCAGGAAGGGGTCTAGCGGGAGGAATGATGTGATGAAGAACTTGATAAGATATAACGTGAATTTTAAACAACTCCGCCTATGTTGCATATTGAACGTTTTCCATTTCAAGGACAATAGGGACACTAAGCTTGATATTGGAAACCGTGAGGGAAGGGTGAAAATTGTTCTTAGACATATTGATAAGAACAAAGAAGGAGGGGAAATTTAAGAGAGGTTTTTGAGAGCGGAAGACGAATTTTGGAAGAGAAACCCGAGGGGGGGAGGGGGAGGGTGTCTCGGCCAAGGGTCCAAAAAATTTAGGGAGAGAATTTTTTTTGTAAAACCTAGTCTCTTGATACCATGAAAGAAATAATCCCCTTGAGTATTTTCATTGATTGAATAGATATATATACAAGTTACATATTTCCATAATAGGAAAATCCTTTTCCTATTCTACTTCTAAATCCTTATTCTACCATAATTCTAACTATACAATTATGGTAAGTGTATAACACTAATTACAATATACATTCCTAATATACCATATATACTTCTGCCCGTGATGGGCTGTTGCACACTGCCGAGATGGGCTTCTGCCCGTGATGGGCTGTTTAACATTTTTTATTGAGTCAAAACAAAAAGAGGCAAGTTATTGTTTTCGGCTTCCGCTATATCTTAACTATATCTTAATATCATGTTTTCTGTATGATCTTATTTTCTCTGTTCTCCATAAATTAAAATAATAGTACAAAAAGGAGGCTCCAAAATCAATTATTACATGATATGTTTAACGTTTCTAATTTGAGGATTAATCTTCTATTTTATTTCTTTTGGTGTCCTTAAAAAATTTAACATTCAGGCACTCTGCAGGCTTCGTATTAAATCGGTAAGTGAATAATGATTTTAAAATCTATTATCAGTGGGATGAAATTTTTATTAGTTTTGTTCACGATATTGGTGGCCATAGATATAATAGTAGTAGTTTTTAATGCCTATAACCTCTTTTCATCCACAGTAATGCTCTTAAAATAATTAATTTATAAACGGGTGGATGGATGGGTCGGGTGATGGGTTGGATGTATGTCCACCCGAATCCGACCCGATCCATCCGTCACTCTATTAAAATTTGTATTTTATCGGATTTTCATCCATATAATCGGGTCGGGTGGATTGGATATCCATCGGGTCAGGGTGAAATTGCCAGCCCTAATCCTTATTGTATTAGAGTTCCACATTGTACACTATATATATTTGTATTAATGAGAAAGACCCCCCAAGGGAGACTAATACATTCTTACATGGTATCAGAAGCCAAAACCTAAACCCTATTTCTTTCTTTCCTCCCATCGGTTTCTTCAATAACCGATCCTTTCCCGAGAACAGAAAGTGTTTGTCCTCTGTTTCGACCAATCTTGTCAAACATAACAACATTTTTTTCTTTCTTTCAAACCTTGTCTGACTTCCGTCAATTGGGAAACACAATGCTTCGTGTCAGACGTTCAACAGTTTGCTTTATGTCCTCTCTTTCGTTTGTCAGCAGCACATAACTTGCTGTCTGTTTGGTCTTTTCTCCTTTGTTTTCCATTACCCGAGAACAGTTACTGCTCCTCATTTTTTTTTTACTTTTTCTCTTTCCAGAAAATCTTTTTTCATATCCACTATAATGACTATAATGTCGTGCGTGTGACTTTATAAAGTTGTTGAATTGATTAATTAAATGTTAGGTTGTTTAGGGTATTTTCCCGTCAAATTTCTAAAATTTGCTTATTTTGAAAAGTGGTTTTTATCAAATTTATTTTTTCGAAAATTACAAATTATTAGTAACTTTGCCAATATCAGAGCTGCAATTTGTGTTTGACCAAAATTTCAAAAATATTGATTAAAAAAATCTATTTTCTTCGGCTTTTGAAAAATAACTTTTTCTACTACTCAAAAACACTTTTTTCCGTCTAAAAATTTAGTCAATCACCTCAACTTTGGAAAGTAAGCATTCTTTTAAATAAGCTCGTTTGACTTCCTAAAGCTTAACTAAACAGGTTAGTTTTTACTAATCAACGGATTACAATTTGAATCATAGTACCAGGAGTTTGAATAAGATGACATTTATCTTTCTTCCGTATAAACGCTGTAAACAAGTAAATTCATTTTACTTTGATTAGCTTTCTTGACGAATTTGACTACAATTAAGCCTATCAATAATAAATACTCCGTAGTAAACTACTATATTAAGACAGAGATAGGCTTATTTTCTGTTCAAGACAAAGTTCTTTTACTACTATCCTGTTGCCAAATTTGGATCTTGCAAATGTTTGAAAATTTCACCATAAGGTTTCTTTTAGAATATTTCCTAACTTAGAATCTTTCTGGTCAAAATTTACTAAATTTTCAAAACGAAGTCCAATTAATGACGAATTTTGTCGGAGTTGGAATAGTAAACAGAATATTTCTCCTTGAACCATTACAGAGACATCGGCTGTTAAAATGTTGATAAATGATTATTAGGTAAAAAAGATACACATGTTCAAATTCCAAATATAGTTCAAATATGTTTAGTTGTTATGACATTATTTAGGCGGAATATATCAACATCCTCTTAAATTTGTCAGTTTACTTCATTTAGATACTCGAACTACGGCTCGTTTTAATTGATTACATAATAAATTATTCCTATTAGATACTTTTCGTGCAACAACAACAACAACATAACCAGTCAAATCTCACAATGTGGGGTCTAGAAGGGTAGAGTGTACACAGACCTTACCTTGGTAGGTAGAACAACTTTTTCCGAGAGACCCTCGGCTCAAGACAAAGCACAGGCCCAAGCAAAGTAAGACACACAAAGTGCGTAAGTCAAATTACATGGATAAGTTGATAACTTAAAATAATGTCACCTCATTTAATTATACACATCAACGGTGAATCGGCAGATCCATTTGCAACCCCTTTGGAAATATTACCTGAATGGTATTTCTTTCCTGTATTTCACATACTTCGTACAGTTAATTAATCCTAAAAGCTTAGGTCTGTTCCAATTGAGGCAGATATGTATAATTAAAAGAAGTGACAATTTAAGTGTTTAATTTATCTACATAATGAACACTTAAGAATACGCGCAAAAAAATTCAAAAATTTAAGTCACGGGTGTATAATAGGAACATTTTATCATAGGTTCAAATGCTCAATTGCAACATACATTAGTTCGAGTGTCTAAATAAAATATAATGGCAAGTTTAAGAGGCCATACATGTATTTGGCTAATTATTTACCATTTCTATAGGTTACATACCAGTTTTGCTATTAGAAGTTACCTAAGGAGTACAATATATTTTCAAGTAATCTAACAGTGGAAGAGAGAAATTAAACTCAATTCAAGTACACAAAGCTACGAAGGAGTAAAAAGAAATGAGCAAAACCATGCAGCACACACAGTACCTTGCAGTTCAAAATCATCACATGCTATGGTTGATTGAAACTTGAAAGAAGGTAAATCATTTTGGTCATAAAGGCATCAATTGTATAAGATACATTAAGGATGAACTCTGTATAACATCAGTACCTTTGCAAATTGGCAAAGAAAATTGTTCTCTCAGTATTGTCCAATCAGCAGCAAAGGATCCAAATGAATAGGGGTGAGCGGGTCCGGGTACCCTAACTTTTTTAAACTACCCGGACCCTACCCAGTAAACGATCGGTTCCTAAATCTGTTACCCGGAACCTACCCATAGCAATCATTACCCGGAACCTACCGGACCTGCGGTTCCGGGTAGGTTCCGAAAGTACCACTGTAAAACATTTGTCATAAATAGTATACTACGCATAGGGATTGCATAATATGGAATGAAGCAAAGAGTGACAAAATATGTGTGAAATATTGCATAATATGGAACGAAGCGTGATAGAAAAGCAAGAAATTGTATACACTTCATTACAACAGAGATATATCGCAACCCGACCTTTTAAATGACTACAACACAATCACAATTCACAATGACTAAATGAAGAAAACATTGCAAAATTACACTTTGCATAATCTAGTGACATTTAACGAAATATCGATCACCGATTTATTAATTCGAGAAACCGTTAGTCTAGGTGTTCTTTCTTTGCATTGTGAGGCTTTAACATCCGCATTGTGAGGCTTCAACACATCCGCATTGCCGTCGCCGCATTGACATCTGCATTTTGAGATCGCATTGCTGCTGCTGCTCGCCGCATTGCATTGCTTCGCTTTGCACTAACATCTGCATTTTGAGAAGAGTTTAAATGTCACACGTCCACTTGCATACTAATTCACCATTATGTCTTCCGTGACACAAGTAAGCTCTACAAAAATAAAATAAAACTATTGTGAGATTCCAAGACAAAAGATAATACACAAAAATAAAAATTCTAAATAACCCAAATCCATAAAACAAAAATAAAGAAAGACCTAGTGAGTAGTGACTTACCTTCCTCATATTTTTCTGCATCTTCCATATATTGCTCAACACTAATTGATTTTGAAGATGAGCGCAACCAATCTTGGCAACAAATCAAAGCTTCCACAAATTTAGGAGTTAGAGAGCTGCGAAATTGATCAAGCACTCGACCAGATGTGCTAAAAGCCGATTCTGAGGCTACCGTGGATACGGGGATGGCTAAGATGTCTCTAGCCATCAAACTGAGAACCTTGTAAGTCGACTTAGCAGCATTCCACCACATCAATAAATCAAATGTTTCATTTTTGGGCTCACGAGGACTACTAAGGTATCTTTCCAATTCAGATCTTAAATCCCCACTAAGTTCATCTTGGTCATCCTGGTACCAATCTTTGACAAGTGAAGCTGGATCAACAAAACCAAAATTTTCTCCACCAACATTGTCAATAGAGCCTTGAGACTCATCCAATACATTAGAATCAAACATAGAAGAATGATTTTTGTCATAGAATGCAAAAAGACGTTCCAATACATTCATTACCTTACTAACGATCAATTCTATTTTAGCATCATCAACACCAATCCTTCTACAACTCCAATTCAGAAATCTCAACTTATATCGTGGATCTAGTACTACGGCTATCAACACCATCATGTTTGTTTTCTCAATACTCCCATAATACTTGTCAAATTTGGCTCTCATTTTTGTAGCCATTGCCTTAAGGTTTTCATTATTATTTTGGCTTTCACATTCAGTTAATGTTGAAAACATGCTAATAACTTCATGAAAATAAAGGTTAGTTGTCACATAGAGACTTCCTGACATCCTAATAGTAGCCTCATAGAAATTTCTCAAAAATAAAGACAACAAGGATGCATTTTCCCAATCCTCATCTTTCGGGACACCACAATCAAGCTCAGTCACAAAAGTCATATCATCATCTTCAAGTCTTACAAATGCTTGTTTGAACTTACTAGCACTTTCTAACATAAGATATGTAGAATTCCACCTCGTACTAATATCAAGACAAACAGAGCCCTTATAAGTTATGCCCTCTTCGGTTATACAACTTTGGAATTGTTGTGTTCTACTTGGGAACTCCTAACATACTTAAGCTCAGCTCGAATTCGACTAATTGATTCACGAACCTCACTCAACCTATCTTTCACAATCAAATTCAATATATGAGCTGCACATCTCATATGAAAAAACTCACCCCCCAAAACAAGGGTATTTCTTAACTTGTCCTTCAAATAAGCAATTGCCACATCATTAGAGCTCGCATTATCAAGCTGTAATTGTTGATATACGATCTCTAATTCCCCACTCAATTATACATTTTTCTACCATCTTACCAATATCCCTACCTTTATGGCTAGGCATAACAACAAAGTTTAGCAATCGCTTATGCAAATTCCAATTTTCATCAATAAAGTGAGCGGTAAGACATAAGTAACTCAAATTTTGAATGAAAGTCCAAATGTCAGTGGTGAGAGCAATCCTAGATTTAAGAGATGACAACTTATCTTTTAAGCATGAGTTTTCACAAACATAAAGTTTCATGCAATCCCTAGCAATTGTGAATCTTGAAATATGCTTAAATAAAGGTTGTAATGCCGACACAAAACCCCTAAAACCTTCACGTTCAACCGTTCTAAATGGTTGCTCATCAATAATAATCATCCTAGCCAACATGTGCCTACAAAACTCTTTATCATATTTCCAAGTGCTAAGCATATGCTCATTATCCCCATTTATACTACCTTTAAAATGACCACCAAGCAATTTTTGCTTCTTGTCAATATTGTGAGGATACTTTTTGCAACTTCTCAAATGTTTCCACATGGATGAGGTACCATTGCTAACACTATAAGCTAAGCCTTCATTGCAATAGTTACAAATAGAAACAACATTACCAATTTTCTCATCTATTGCTTTACCAAAATGCTCCCAAACCTCAGATTTTGTTGCCTTCTTTTTCGATGGTGCACGAGTTGTGGATGCCGTGCTAGCCTCACCATCTACCAAAAAGAAGTATCAAAATAAAACAAAACAAAACAAACAACTCCAATAAATTGAGCATAACAAGTTAACAACAAACAATAAAAGGGAAATATCAACCCAAATACTAGCTTTTCTAAGAAATCAACCCAAATACTAACAACAAACAATAAAAAATAAAAAACAGTAACATCATAATACAGAAATAAAAAACAGTAACATTATAATACAGAAATCAACCCAATACAGAAATCAGCCCAAGAAATGCAAAAATCTAATGTTCTTCACTATGCAACAACTTTAAGGGTTATTCATTACCTTTAACAAAACCGAGAGGAATTCGAGCACAATACAACAACCTTTGTCAAGCTTATGGAGTGAGAGAGGAGACTGGCGATGGCGATGGCGATGGTGATGGGCTGATGGCGATGGCGAGGCGCGAGCTACGTAATGGCGACTGGCGACGGCGATGGCGAGCTGCGTAGTAGTGCGACTGCGAACTGCAAACAAGTTAACAACAAACAATAAAAGGAAAATATCAACCCAAATACTAGCTTTTCTAACAGAAATCAACCCAAATACTAACAACAAACAATAAAAAATAAAAAACAGTAACATCATAATACAGAAATAAAAAACAGTAACATTATAATACAGAAATCAACCCAAGAAATCAATCAAATACAGAAATCAACCCAAGAAATCAACCCAAGAAATGCAAAAATCTAATGTTTTTCACTATGCAACAACTTTAAGGGTTATTCATTACCTTTAACAAAACCGAGAGGAATTCGAGCACAATACAACAACCTTTGTCAAGCTTCTGCTGACTGGCGACGGGCGACGGCGATGGCGAGCTGCGTAGTAGTGCGACTGCGAAGTGAACTGTGAGTGTGAGTGTGAGCTGCGAGCTGCGGCGAAGTGCGAAGTGAACCTGTGAGCGAGCTGCGGCGAAGTGCGAAGTGAACTGTGAGTGTGAGTGTGAGCTGCGAAGTGAAGATTTTGGAAATTAGGGCGAAGTGAAGATTTTGGAAATTTGGGCAAAGTGAAGTAGTGAAATGCGAATTCCTTTTAACCGGACTGGGCCAAATAATCGGACTGGGCCAAAAATTTAAACGCCCCAAAGCCCAAAACTAAATAATTTAAATGGGGGTAGGTTCATAGGGTCCGGGTCCGGGTACCCGGTTTATATTTACCGGAACCGGACCCGGACCCGATATTGATCGGTTCCTAATTTTAATACCCGGAACCTACCCGTTATTATAATATATCTACCCGGAACCTACCCGATAGTATCGGTTCCGGTCGGGTATCTGGGTACCCTGTACCCGTGCTCACCCCTATTAAATGAATAGTGAATGTGAGTTTCACAGATTCAACAACAGATGATTCATCAGATTGAAGGAGTTGCAACGTATTTTCACCCTTTTTTCCCATCAATATGGCCAAACATGTCATAAATTTCAAGGACATGTTGTAAGAGACGAGTCCATTTTAATAGCATAATGCCCAGCAGAGGAAGAAGTGGAATGGAGTTGAAAGACTAGAGAGAGCAGGAAGTTAATTAGTAGTATAATACTTTACCTAATCCATGACAGAAGGATAGGTCAATATCTATATTTGATATATGAGAATTACATGATGATGATAAAAGCTGAAAACAGGACATACATTTTCAGATGACATTTGTTCCTTGAAATTCCTTCAAAATTTTCATTCTTGGAATGGAGGGAACAACAGCGGTGACAGGGGAGGAATTAGAGGGGCGGAAGGGGTTCTTCCTGATCCCCCTCGCCAGATAGTCACATTGTATATACAAGATAATATTTTTTTATATAT
The DNA here is from genome assembly GCA_034509755.1 of Anisodus tanguticus. Classification (NCBI taxonomy): domain Eukaryota; kingdom Viridiplantae; phylum Streptophyta; class Magnoliopsida; order Solanales; family Solanaceae; genus Anisodus; species Anisodus tanguticus. The sequence continues at coordinate 6,181,156 of CM067553.1, read as the reverse complement.
ATAGTAGACGATGAACCCCTTGGTGAAAATGACACCTTCGCCATTGGTGGAAAAGTCAATGTGGGAGAGATTATCTGCTTGTGATACACGTCTCATTCAGCTTTTGTCATAGCTCTCTAGTGCCAAATTTCAAGAATTTTCAGATTCAAGATTCTGTACTCCTAAGGGCTGTTATCACAATCAAGAACTCTCCTTTACAAATGTATTCTCCTGCTCTGGCATTTCTCTGGCCCTGTTATGTTTTAATATTACAAAATTTTCATAGGACTGTCAGCTCAATTTGTAAGGTGAGTGAAACCATTCAACTTCGCCTGGTTATGAGGCCGAGAAATGAGATAAACAAGAAAAGCCACATATGCTGAAGCTCCCATGCAAACCACAAAACCAAAAAGCAGGCCCTTAACTTCAGAAAGGAAGAAGCTCAACATGACATATCCATTGATCATTATTACCAGGGCAGCTACTGTCCACACAGTTCTCTGCAGTCAAGAATTGAAGTATGAGATACTGATCATATGGTCCTCTGTATTAAATTTAACATTTCCTTTTGTGCATAAATAAGATTAAATAGCCTTTGGTACTCAGAAAGGCTGTCACTTCTTTTTTTAGTTAAGACCAAATTTAATTGAAAAGGCGTCCAAAAAGGTTGCAGCTCATATACAAAACTTGAGCAAAAGTTCTCCAACTATCATGGCTAGTCTTCTTTACATTCTTAATTTCCTAGAGTCATAGTTTTATCAGATTGTAGATGTTCCAATTCAGTAAAGATAACAAGAATTAAGATTGTCCTCCAATTTTCTCATTTCTACTACAATTTGACCTATTTAAGGGGAGTTAATTATGCAAAATAGCGTAAGTTTATTTTACCTTCTAAAAGAATCACGTGAAACAGCATAGATGTGAGGAAACTATAATAGTGGAAGCATAAGAATAAAATCATAACATTCTTTCCCCAAGACATCGAGGAGATAGTATTTCGTCTTGTTATCCAGTTAGTTTGTTAAGGTTAGGACAAGCCAGATACAGAACAGCGAAATCAGCAAACAAAGAGGTCAATGATGCCTTATTTGTACTGATGTATAGAAAATGTCTAAGAGGGCGTGAGACTAGTTTGAGTCATTGTTGATAAGCAACTATTAACTAGAGTATTAATTATATGCAAGATAAACATGTTAGGATTTAGTGCCTAGAAAGGATCATCATCGTGCTAAAAGGCCGTTAACAAGGCAATCTCTATTATAAATCGGTATGGAAGAGCTAGTGATGCCTAACCTCCATGAGCTTTCCAATCTTGAAGACTCCCATGATCTGCTCATTTGAGACTAATGTTATAAGAGGAATGATAGCAAATGGGATCTGCATGCCTTGAAGCACATTCAGCCATTCGTTCAGAACATCGAGTGAATCTTCCGATCTGTTGAAATAGATGGCCACAATTATGGTTGGCACAATGGCACAACTCCTTGTAATCACTGATCTTATCCATTTCTTCATCCGCAGATTCAGAAAACCTCCCATTATAAACTGTCCAGCATAAGTACCTGTCATCGTGCTACTTTGACCAGCTGCTAAAAGGCCAATGCCCCATATGTAGGGAATCGGGAACAACCCTCCACCATACCTTTCTTGAAGATATTGCCCTGCATTTACTAGGCCTATACTATCAGCTCGTGGAGTTCCATAAAATCCCTTAGCGAACACAGCTGTTACCATCAAATTGATAGAGAATGAAATGAAAACAGCAATAGTAGACTCGATCGTATAGTAGTTTAGTGCTTCTTGCACTTTTTCTTTCTTTTTGGGATCAATTTTCCTGGACTGCACCAAAGCAGAGTATAAGAATACGTTGTGAGGAGTTATAACACAACCAACAACTCCAACAGCCTTCTGAATTGTCTTTAAGCTGAGTCTAGGTAGCAAAAGACCTGAAAAATATTGAAGCTAAAGAATTTAATGTAAGCATAGAAATGATATTGACTACAGAAGTAAAGAAATGCAAATGTGAAAACAAGATTCTGACCTATTATTAGTTCCTTGCTACTAGGGCTAGTGTCAGCAAACATCCAGGCAAATGATAATGCCATAGTGGAAATTATAACAGCGAAAAACGCTTCTAGTTTCCTCACTCCATAATTTTCCAGAAATAAGAAGATGAAGCTGTTATTCAAACAAAACAATCACAGTCAGCAGACCAACCGATTCATACACTCCAAGAACATTCTACTATAGAATTCTATTCATATTTTGTAAGCAAAGACATCAAAAGCTAAAATATTTTCAATTTCAATGGATCGAATAACAAAATCAAAAGGGAAACATCATCCAAGACTGCAGTCTAATGGTCAATGATGTGGGTGGCAAGCCAACAACTATGTGAGCTAAGGGGTGAAATCCCAGCACAGAAAAAAGGGATCTTTACACAAATTCTGGCAGGATTTACTATTTACTTTTCTTAATCGGTATATATAGATTATACACTGATTATACATGGTTATAATATATACGGATTTTAATTTATACATATATTATACATTTGCTTGCTATTTTCAGTTTAAGCAGTTGGGTGGACAACTATGTAGGTGAATTCTTAGACAAAAAAGATGCTAGATGATTTCTTCTATTCTGTCCAAGCCTTGGTGGACAAAATTACCGTTGGTGGGAGGTAGTAGACTAGCAGGATATCATGCTCGCAAACTAGCTCAAACATCATCTTTATAACAAAAAAACAAACGGGAAACATGAAAAGAAACCCAAGTAAAAGGAAAATTTACCAATCAGAAGCAGTAATAAGGACACCACCCCAAAGAGGAATAACCCCACGGCTAAGTATCTTAATAGCAATGGCACTTCCTATAACTTCCTGAATATCAGCTCCGATCAAGGCCACCTCTGCCATTAACCAAAGCAAAATCCTGGCCCAATTAGGATACTCCTCCCGGCAGATCTCAGCCAAATGCCGGCCCGTAGCAACACCCAATCTCAGGGACAATAGCTGAATGAGCAAGCCCATGAAAGTGGACCACATAAGGAGCCATAAAAGCGAGTAGCCCGCTATGGCTCCGGCCTGCAAATCTCCTTCCAAGTTACCTGGATCGAGAAATGCAATGCTCATTAAAAAACCTGGCCCTGTAAACTCCCATAGCTTCTTCCAGGAAAATGGTGGGACCACTCCTGGAACATCATCCATGTCGGCTTTCTCGATTTCAAAGGCCAAGATTTTATCCTTAGCCTGATCATCATCATCATCATCGTCGTCGTCATCGTCATCGTCATCGTCATCGTCAGATAATAGATAATTGGATTCTTGATCTTTGGTTTCATGTTTGTTAATTCCAAGTACGCCATTATACTCCGATGATGGAGATTTCACCATAGTTTTCGACTTAGTTCAACGCGTTTTCCTTACAAGTCATGGCCAAATATTTTGCTCTAATATGACAAAGATACCTAGATCTTGTCAATAAATTAACAATTTTCACACTGACAGGATCCATTTGCGTCGGTGATTAAGGTTGGGGGACCATCATATGCATTTATTATGTTCATGAAAATATACCGTGTTATACACAATATACACGGCATAAATAATATCTTATGTATATCGTGTATATCACGGAAATACAAGGAACCGGTCAGTGATAGACTTACCAAACTGACCATGATATACATGGTAAGTATATGAGAGTTTGGAGATGTTTTTGTACCATATTATTTGTAATTAATTAGCATTGTACACTTACGTAGGATTCTTTTCCAAATAGAATAGGGTTTTGAAAGTAGAATAGGAATATGATTTTTCATATTGTAAATTATATATATACTCATTCATTAATGAAAATAATGAAGGGATTATTTCTTTCATGGTATCAGAAGTCTAGGTTTCACATAACTCCTTCTCTACCAAGCTTCCGCTTGTCTCGGCAGCCTCAATATCAACCCTTTTCTCGATTTCCGTGCCGAGTTCTTCCTCCACTTTTCCCAAAATTTCTTCCAAATCCCTCAAATCATCTATTGTTCTTTCGTTATGTCTATGTCAAAGAACGTATTTCATCATGCCCTTACTGTTTCCAACATCAAGAACAACATCCCTATTGTTCTTGAAATGGAAACATCCAATACGCGACGTGGGCGGAGTTGTTCAAAATTCACGCTATCTCCCATCAAGTTCTCCATCACATAATTCATCCCGCTACCCCTACTCCCGCGGAGGATCCTCAGTTATGGATTACTCTTGATGCTACCATCCTTCAGTGGATTTATTCCACTATTTCCACCGACCTTTTACAAACGATTATTGATCCAGACACTACGGCTATGGCTACATGGAATAGATTGCGTGATATATTCCAAGATAACCAACATTCCCGCGTTGTCACCCTTGAGCAACAATTTTTCCAATTCCGCATGGAAGATTTCCTGAATGTTTCAGCTTATTGTAAACGACTCAAGGAATTGGCAGACCAACTCCGTAACGTTGGAGCGCTCATTACCAATAATCGTCTTGTTCTACAAATGGTTGCAGGCCTATCTAAGGCCTATAATGGCGTGAGGACTCTCCTCCGTCAAAGTAGTCAACTTCCACATTTTTATCAAGCTCGTTCGATGCTCACGTTAGAAGAAGCAGGTTAGGCCAAAAAGGCAGCTACCAGCCCTAGTCCCGTGGTCATGATGACGTCCTCCGCTAATTCTCAAGGTTTTATTTATAATTCGGGCCAAAATCGTGCTCACGGTGGAGGTAAGAAAATTGAAAAAATAATGACAAAAATCGTGGTGGTTCTGGCGGTGGTGGCCAGAACAGTTGCAGTGGGCCCCGGTATGGTAGAAGTGGGCCGCAAGCAAACTGGTCCCAGCCATAGGCCCCTTGGCAGTGGGCCTGGGCTGGTGGTTAGTTGCCCAACAACCCCTATTTTCCACCATCTATAGTCTCTGGACAGTGGGCCGCCCAGCAATCCTTCAGGTCCAATTTGACCTAATCCAGTGGCTTTCGCAACTTCGCTGGGCCCGAGCAGCAAGTATGTGTGCTTGGGTTTCGTTCCCCACAGGCCCATCATGCTGCGGGCCCCACTCCGATTTCGACACCTACGGATATTGAAGCCGCCATGCATACACTTAGATTGAATCCTCCAGACGCGAATTGGTACATGGACATTGGTGCCACTTCTCATATGACGTCTGACCAAGGTACTCTCTCGTCTTATTCTAATTTGAGCAAAAATCGTGGGATAATTGTTGGTAATGGCAACTCAATTTCAATTCGTGCTTACGATCATAAAATTTTGTCTCCCTCTTATCCACCTCTTGTCTTGAAAAATGCCCTTGATCCTTTTGGATTTTCTGTGAAGGATTTCAAGACGGGGATACCTCACATGAAATGTGATAGTAGGGGAGATCTTTATCCTATCACGCCCGCATCCAGTCTCTCGAGTTAAGCCTTGCCATATACTTTTATAGCTCTATCTCCTTCCTTGTGGCATGGATCTTCTGTGAATGATTTCAAGACGGGAATACATCTCATGCACGTTTGGGTCACCTGGGTCGTCTATTGATTCTTCCTTACATAAAAACAAATTTATTTCTTGTAAGATACGCGTAGTACTCCAATTTGTCAATCCTGTCCTGTAGGAAACATGTTAGATTGCCATTTGTATCCTCCCCTTCTCGTACTTTAATGTCATTTCATATTATTCATAGCGATTTATGGACATCTCCCGTTTTAAGTTTTGTGGGTCATCGTTATTATGTTCTATTTTTGGATGATTATTCTAATTTCTTGTGGACCTTTCTGTTAGCGAAAAAATCTCAAATTTTTTCCACTTTCTTAAAATTTCAAGCATTCATCCGTACCCAATTCGATCGGGAAATGAAAAATATTCAATGTGATAATGGCAAAGAATATGATAATGGGTTGTTTCAGAAATTTTGTGAAAACAATGGCATAGTTTTTCGTTTGTCTTGTCCTCACACGTCCTCACAAAATGGGAAAGCCGAACGAAAAATTCGTACCATTAATAATATTGTTCGAACCTTATTGATCCATGCTTTCGTAGCCCCTTCCTTTTGGCATCATGCTCTACAAATAGTTACGTATCTTCTTAACATACTTCCTACCAAAGGTTTGGCATATTCATCCCCTCTTCAATGTCTATATAATAAGACTCTTTTGTATTCACATCTTAGATCTTTGGGTGCTTATGTTATCCACTATTTTCGTCAACTACAATTAACAAACTTCAAACCCGTTCTACCCCTTGTGTGTTTTTGGGTTATCCATCCAATTATTGTGGTTACAAATGTTTTGATTTATCGTCAAATAAAATCATAATTAGTCGCCACATTTTTTTTTATGAATCCCAATTTTCGTTTGCTAAAATAAGTAGTCTCGGGCCTAGTTTGTATAAATTTTTAGATGCCGATGTCTCCCCATATATAATCCACCATTTATCGGACTTGTCCCGCACCCATAATCCTCCAGCGGACCACTGTCGTTGGACCTCCTGTTCCGTCAACTCTGCCCAGTGGGCCAGTCCCTCAGGTCTCGGGTCCAGCACCTGGGCCAACTATCCAGCCTAGTACTGCCCCTGCTATTGTTTCCAGTCCCGTTCCAGCATCCCGTGTTGGGCCAAGCAGGCAGTGTCCGTCACCCATCCGAATTTTCCCCAAAATCCACCAAATTCTCCCCCGAGTCACAGACTGGTCACTCGTAGTCAACGGGGTATTTTTAAACCAAAAAGACATTTTCATCTAAATTCTAATGTTCTTAAGTCCCCCCATTCCCCGTAACCCAATGTCTGCATTAAATGACGCAAATTGGAAATTGGCTATGAACGACAAATATGATGCTCTTATTGCAAATAAGACGTGGGAGTTGGTGCCCCGTCCTTCTAGTGTGTTAATATTATTCGGCCTATATAGATTTTACTCATAAAGATAATTCTGATGGATTTTTTGCGAGACATAAGGCTCGTCTTGTAAGTGATAGTAAAACTCAACAGGTTGGAGTGGATTGTGGTGAGACATTTAGTCCGGTGGTCAAGCCGGCTACCATTCGCAGTATTCTCAGTTTGGCTCTTTCAAAGGAATGACCCATTCATCAGTTAGGTGTAAAAAATGTTTTTTTACATGGTGATCTTAAGGAGACCGTTTACATGCATCAACCCTAGGATTTTCGAGACCCCAACTATCCTCATCATGTTTGTTTATTGAAGAAGTCCTTAAATGACCTTAAGCAAGCCCCACGTGCTTGGTATAAGAGGTTTGCAGACTATGTTTCGTCTATTGGGTTTACTCACAGCAAGTCTGATAATTCATTGTTCATATATCGTCATGGTACTTTTCTGGCTTATATTCTATTATATGTGGATGATATTATCTTGACTGCCTCATGCTTTGCGCAAGTCTATCATGACTATGCTCAGTTCTGAGTTTGCTATGAAAGACTTGGGGCCCTTGAGTTACTTTTTGGGGATTGCTGTCACTCGTCATGAAGGTGGGTTATTCTTATCACAACGGAAGTATGCCACTGAGATCATTGAGCGCGCTGGTATGTCCTCGTGTAAGTCTACTTCCACTCCCGTTGATACCAAGCCCAAGCTAAGAGATGCGGTTGACTCACCTTACGAGGATCCCACTCACTATCGTAGTCTTGCTGGAGCTCTTCAACATCTTACTTTCATGAGACCGGATATTATGTATGTCGTGCATCATGTGTGTTTGTTTATGCATGATCCCAGGGTTGAGCACATGAATGCGCTCAAACGCATTATTCGATACATCAAGGGAATACTTGACTATGACTTACATTTATATCCATCATCGACATCTACACTTGTCTCGTATATAGATGCTGATTGGAGTGGTTGTCCAGATACTAGAAGCTCCACATCTGGCTATTGTATGTTTCTTTGACATAACTTGGTCTCATGGTCTGCCAAGCGACAATCTACTTTATCACGCTCTATTGCGGAGGCCGAGTATCAAGATGTAGCCAATGTGGTCTCTGAATCGTGTTGGTTACGGAATCTTCTCTTAGAACTTCATTGCCCCATTCAGAAAGCTACATTGGTTTATTGTGATAATGTTAGTGCCATCTATTTATCTGGTAATTCGGTTCAACACCAGCGCACTAAACACATCGAAATAGATATCCACTTTGTTCGTGAAAAGGTAGCTCGTGGACAAGTACGCGTCTGTCATGTCCCTTCCAGGTATCATATTGCAGGCATCTTTACGAAGGGTCTTCCCTCGATTTTATTTGAAGATTTTAGGGACAGTCTCAGCGTACGAAGACCACCTGCTATGACTTCGAGGGTGAAAATATACCGTGGTATACATGATATACATGGCATATACAATGCCTTGTGTATACCGTGTATATCACGGAAACACAAGGAACCGGTCAATGATATACTTAACAAACTGACCGTGATAGATATGGTAAGTATATCACGGTTTGGAGAGGTTTTTGTACCATATTATTTGTAATTAATTAGCATTGTCACTTACCATAATTGTAGGATTCTTGTACAAATAGAATAGAGTTTTGGGAGTAGAATAAGAATAAAATTTTCCATATTATAAATTGTATATATACTCATTCATTAATGAAAATAATGAAGGGATTATTTCTTTCAAAATTTGCTTTTTTTCCTTTCACGTTATAAAGCCGGAGGAATATTTTGATCTGTCGATCATCAAAAGCATGAATCGTCTCAATGGTTTTAAAATATTTGATTCCCTTTGTTTCAAACTATGTTGAGGAATAAAATTTGGAAAAATTGTGCTCCATTACCTTCGTCAACTTACATGACTTTTTTTTTAATCTTGTTTTATTACACCAAGGTAGGGGAAGGGGAATGGGGAGGAGATTAAAATGTGAAAATTCAAACCCTCACCGATAAGATGAAAATTCAGGTAGTCAACAAATTGAGTTACTAGATTCCTACCCACTTTGAAATATAGTGTGAACTGTGAAGCGCATTTTCTGCCTCCTGATATATAGCTAACATGCAGGTCCTTTTGGTTTCAAGTAATAGTAACCACAATGACAATATTATAATGATAATAAGAATTAAAAATAATCAGTAAAAATACTTTGAGAATTACGCATATCTATCCTAAAATTTCAACTTGTTATACATACATTCCAACTATTTCAAATATTAAAAAAATTAGTTTTATTTATTTATTTTGTTGTTAATGTTGTGTTATAATATCCAAATGATAATTGTTTTGTCAAAGATGCTTTTCCTGCTTTCGTAGTTAACTATCAAGATGTTCAAAATCAGAAAAAAACTCAATTGACTTGTTAAGAATAGTTTGCTCATAAGAAATCTCTGATTAAGAATATAGATTTGGATTCGTTCTCGGGCCCGGGATGTGGGAGGGGTTGTGTTTCTTACTGAAGAATTTATAGTGCTTAATATCATCCAAATACAGCACAAAATGCTTTATAAACAGTACTGATTCCCTTTTTCCTCTAATTTGGTATCACAATCATCCAAATACAGCACAAAATGAAAAAAGATGGGAGTAAAAACATCAAAAGTCTATCACAAGAAAGATCCAAACCCTTCACTTGTATTGATGTAAGTCACTTCTAATCAGCTGAACCAAAAATTACATTACTGCACAATAGAAAAATTCTCTTGCGAAAATTCAATGGCTTTGAAGTTCTTCTGCATCTATTCGATAAATACAACATTGTGGATTGTATGCGCCTTCAATGAAGAAGTATCTTCATCCGGCGGTGCTATATACTTACCTCATCCTCTATAACTGATGTCAATATCCTGGATAGTTTGCTCCATTATTTCTTTTTTGGGAACCTACAGCAAAAAGCAAATGCTGACAATTTCTGGACATCTATTATGACAGTTAGGACACAATGAAATTGGAATCTCTTAAATTCAAAGAATGCTTCAGTAACCAAACTTCCCGAGCCATGGCCTCTCTGCCATGTAGTGATTTACTATTTACGACATTTGGATTTGATAGAATATATTATCTTCGATGTCTCATTGACCAGCATAGCTATATCCTTTTGTGCGGAGTAGGTTGAACCAATTGGCAACATTGCCACCTCCATGTGAAATAAGGTATAAAATGAAGGCAATATAACCTGCAGTCCCAGAACAGACCAGAAAAGCAAACAGCAGTCTGTTGACCTCAGCGATAAAGAAGTCTAGCAAAAGATAGCCGTTTATCACCATCACGAGTACAGCAACAGTCCATGCAATTCTCTACAGTAAGAATGAACGGGCAGTTCAAAATAGGATTCCTTGCATAAAGAATGCACCCCACACAAGACAGTCCAAAATTTAGGATACAAAAGCTGAAATGCTAATGAGTTTACGATGGCTTCAAACATGCAATAAGGGTAACTTAGTCTGCAATATAACAAATATGATAGAAAATTCCGAAAGAACTGTACATTTTATGTAGTTTGTCTTGGTCATAAACGTGTCAAGCTGGGTACAACCACAAAACAAATAAAAAAAAGGTTCTTTATGGAATTTTTTGTAAAATTATTACTAAGGTTCCCCATTATCAGTTGATCTAGATATACATCTTTAAGCATCGACAGGTGTAGCCTAGCGGTCAATGAAGATCGAATGGACCATGGAGACTAACGTTCAATTTTCAGTATATACAAAAGAAGCTAGTTATTTACTCGAATTGTCTAGGCTTTGGCGGACAAAGTTAACAGGTATTGTGTTGGTGGGAGGCACCAGTGCTCGCTAGATTATCAAGGTTAACTCTGATTCGGACACCACCATTATCAAAATAAATGAAAATAATATAAAATATCTATCGTTAATTTTCAGAGTTTCGCGTTTAGACATCAAACACGCAAGGACCTACGATATATGGACTAGGATATGGTATTTATCCGATACCTGGTAAGGTTACATGCAGGTATTCCTAATCTTTATTATCTTCTGAGAATTTTGCAACGAATTACTCATACCAGTCACACCCATTCAATTCAGGGTACATCAAAACAATTAAAGGATCCACGTATCATAGCAAAAGTCTACTAGCTCAAAATAAGTAACATGATTCAAATAGAAGCATACCTATACTGAAACACAAGAAAATGACTTGATGGTGTATCTATTTATGTTATTATGTACCAAACAAGCAGCCTACACACATATCAAAATGACACACTCATGGTGTTAATCACAAACTAGGTTCTTTTTGCAAGCTTTTTTTTTACTTTTCCCGTTCTCTGTCAACAGTTCAAAATTCTACAGTTTCTGACATCAAATTCACACAAAGTTGCTAGCCACCAAGATAACTAAGATGATTAGAATTTTAAAATCATAGTTGTTCTGGTAAAAAACACATAAACAAATAAAGGATTTGACCATGCTTGAGACAGTTTCATGCCTAATCTTTAGAAAGTAAATAGACATGAAACTGAAAAACACAGATAATGGGGAACTTCAACTTACCTCGAGAGTAGGCCCGATTTTGAAAGTACCCATTAAATCCTCCTTGGACACCAATGTCAGAAGGGGTATGAGCGCAAACGGGATCTGTATAGACTGAAGCACATTAAGCCACTCATTCAAAACGTCGAGTGATGATTCAGATCTATTAAAAATCAGAGCGACAACAATTGTCGGCAAAATGGCACAACTTCGAGTGATCAGCGCCCTAAGCCATTTCTTCAAGCGTAGATCTAGAAAACCTCCCATGATAAACTGACCAGCATAAGTACCAGTTATCGTACTACTCTGCCCAGCTGCCAATAATCCAATACCCCAAATATAGAGAATTGGGAACAGTCCCCCACCATACTTGTCCTGAAGAAACTGCCCTGCATTTACAAGGCCTAAACTACTAGCTTGCTCACTGCCATAAAATCCCTTGGCAAAGACAGTTGTAACAAACAAATTGATCATAAAGGAGATAAGAAGGGCAAAGGAGGATTCGATTGAATAGTAATTCAGTGCCTCCTGAACCTGCCCTTTTTTCTTCAAATCAATCTCCCTGGATTGCACCAAAGCTGAATGCAAGAATACATTGTGAGGCATTATTACACAACCAACTACTCCAACAGCCTGCCGAACTGTCCTTGAACTGAGTTTTGGAATCAAGAGACCTGTGAAGATGTTGAAACACATTCGAAAAGAAAACATATCAGCACCTACCCACATTAATACCATGTATTTAAACTAAACAAATGGAAGAATAAGAAAATCACCTGCTAGAAGTTCCTTCCCACTTGGTTTGGCATCTCCAAACATCCAAGCAAAGGACAGTGCCATAGTCGAAATAAGAACAGCAAACACAGCTTCCAACTTCCTTATCCCATAGTTCTCAAGAACCAAAAGAAGAAAGCTGTTTACAAAACAGAACAAATGAAAAACTAGTCAACAGATCAATTAATAAGAGGAATATCCAAACATAAATTCAGGCTTATGATGGTAAGTTATGCAAACCAGAACACCAAAGCAGATTAATTCCATTAGAAAGGTACTACATCAACCAATCAACTACACTTCAATCCCGAAAACATGGGGTTGGCTAAATGAATCCTTTGTATCAGTTCACCCTATTTAGGTCCATTTCATTCCAATACTATTACGGCAAACTAAGGGTTCTTTAAATCTCACACTTAACCCTTACATTACATACAATTCTCTAAATAGAACAAAAGTACACTTAATAAACCCCCAAATGAAGAAGAAACATACTACATGTAAAAGCAAACTATGATCCCAGTTGATGATCATTGAACATACTGTATTTTTCACATCCAATTGGCAAACAAACTAATACTACTACCAAATAAATGCTAATTTGAGCTAAAGCAATGATCTTTTAAGCTAAACAAGTTAATTAAGCAAAAATTTACCAATCAGAAGCAGTAATAAGAACACCACCCCAAAGAGGAATAACCCCACGACTAAGTATCTTAATAGCAATAGCACTTCCTATAACTTCCTGAATATCAGCTCCGATTAACGCCACCTCAGCCATAAACCACAGTAAAAGCCCAGCCCATTTAGGATACTCTTCCCGGCAAAGCTCCGCCAAGTGCCGGCCCGTTGCAACGCCAATTCTCACCGACAGTAACTGGATCATCAGGCCCATAACAGTGGCCCATAACAACAACCATAAAAGAGAGTAACCCGCAATTGCCCCAGCTTGTAGATCCCCTTCCAAATTACCCGGATCCAAAAAAGCTATGCTCATTAAGAATCCAGGGCCCGTAAACTGCCATAGCTTCTTCCATGAAAATGGAGGCACCGTGCTGTAATCAACACCGTCGATTGGTTCTGATTCGAAATCAACGATGTGGATCTTTTCACCAGATCCGTACGCGAATTCTTCTTCTTCGCTGTTGTTATCATCAGCATCGCCGTTAATTAACGGCGGCGTTGACTGTGGCAGAGGTAAGGTAAGGAGGCGGCGAGATTCTTCGTCTTTGGAATCCGGAGATGTATTTTTTTGTTTTGGAGGAGAGCTCATTGTCTCATTGTACCACTCACCGGAATTCCTCACTTCGGGTTATCCTTTGTTCGTAATTGTTACAAAACGAGGCGTATGTTAGCAAAAAGGTGGCTGTTGCGGTGGTGCTGGTGGTGGTGATTGAGGGTGGTTGACGGTGGTGAACGAATCAGGAGGAGCCCCGATATAGAAAGAATTAAGGTTTTGCGTCGGGCTCGTGGCGCTTACTTTTTTATATATATATATTTAACCGTGGATCAAGTTACTATTATAGTACTAATTTGAAATTGTAGTACGTCTCTACTCCCAGGTTCAAGCCTGACGGTGATAAGTTTTGTATTATTGTGAGAAGCTCCATAGAATCAACTATCTAGGTTGCATATGATAAATTTCAAATTCTGAATTCTACTATTGTTTGAATTGTACTAACACTTCATTGCCAAATAAACTTTATTATGTTGAATTTATTACTCTTCCCGTCTCATTTTGTGTGACGTGTTTGGTGGGACATTGAGTTTAAAAATAATTAAAATTTATCATCTAAAATAAAATTTCTTTTGTAAATATAAATATATTACTATGAGTAAAATAAAAAAAAATATTTTTAAATATAAAAAGATGTTATTTTTGTGGGACAACTAACAAGAAAATATGTCTCATAAAATAAGATAGAAAAAGTAGTACTTTATTATAATTTTCTTATATTACGCTACTCTTACTTGATAATCAATTCGTGCATAATTAGGTAAAAGGGATAAAAACAAAAGTTAAAAAGATAAAGAAATTTGTCGCTTTTAGTTTTCTTTCCCAAAAGTATCTTTTTTGAGAAATAATTCAATAAGCTGTGTCATATCATCACTGTCTAAAGTTTTTTTTATAAGCTTAAACCAGCGAATTGCACGAACTTAGTTAGATGCGTGGAGAAAGGGATTGTAGTTACAAACTTTTCTTTATTAAAGTACTATGAGTATCTTGAACGCAATCAATAATGAGTTCAATTTTTTTTATTTTTTTCAAAGTGGGTTTTACTATACAAAATCAGCACTTTAATAATACGCACTAAAAGTTGGAAAAAATAAAATAATAAGCACTGAAATATTTTGCAGCTTTCATCTTTAGTACAAAGAAATATAGTGCTAATACATTATGTTTTTTAATGCGGTGGAACCAGTCACTTTAAAAAGTTTACTCTACCACAGTTTCGTCCGCTTGGACAGCTCAATTGGTTTCAAGGGAATATTTAGAGTAAGGACCAAGGATCGAATCCCGTCAGCGGCAGTGTGTGGGTTTCTTCTTGAAATAAAGGAGGGCCCCTTGTACGCAGCGTGATACTGGTCTAACCTTTAAAATCAATTGAGTCACTATGATTTACATCCTTCACAGACCTGTTGGACCGGGGTGTGGGGCTCCTAGGGCGAGAGATTCCACTTTTTGGAGTAATAAAGAACAATTAATTAGAAGAGCAGATTGAATAAACAACCACCACTTGATGCAACTTGGCTCTGCAACTTAATTGATTCTGCAACTTGATTCAAGTGCAGGTACCTGATGCAATCGCTGGGAGCTCCAACAGTCAACCACATCTAGGGGTGGGCATAACACAATGAGAATCGAATTAACGAGTCCAATCGGGATTTATTGTATCGAAATTTGATTATCGTACCGGATTAAACTTTAAAAAAATTATATTTACTTTTAATTACTGATTATAAAAAAAATCAAACTTTGAAAAATCTAATCGAATATCGAACGCCTACCCCTAATCAATTATTTACCATATATAGGAGTAACATTAACGAGTGATTTGGAATTCATGATTGACCTATAACGCCAAATTCATAATGCTAGGGCTTGAGAGTGGAGATCTGAACTCTATATGTGATTTCTTAAAAAGCTAACACGTCAAATGTTGGACAAATTATGAACATATTGTTGGGATCGAAATAACAAGACGTTATGCGGAAGCTAATAATTGTAAATCTTGAACGACGATAAATCAGATAACAAAGAAGACTATAAAAAGACTTTATTTTATGATATGAATTTGGTCAATTGACCCACATATGATAAAATAAATATAAATATAAATATAAAATTATTCTAAAACTATTAAGAGAAAAAATCTCCTCCTAAACAAAAATCTCTAAATGACTACATTGTGGATGTTATTGTGTTTTCTTAGCTGTGTGACGGAGGTTTTCAATTTATAGATGTCCAAAACTTTTCATCTAAAAAAGTGGAATACTCAAATATGAAAGAAAATTATATTTTCATTTCAGGAAAAGTAAAAGCAATTATAGTAATACTTTCACTATCTTTCCCTTCAATACATATTTGATATCTACTTTCAATTACCGATTACTTAATTACTGAACTTTAGAACATGGGCGATTCAACGAAATTGGTGGCCTAAAATCAAACGATAATAAGAGGCCTTACATTTATTAATAAAATTTATAAGAAAAAATCGTTAACGATGTTGTACAACTATCTTGTATGTATCTTAATTGTTCACTTGGCTATACTAGCCCACTATTGGAGATATCTAATTACTATATTCACAAAAGCTTGTGTAATATATTTCGAAAAACACTTATTGATTATATATATATTTTATAATCTATATACGGTAATAATATCAATTCATTTGTCATTAACTATCAACATAATTTCACACATTTATAATACTTGTCCATTTAATTTGAAGTGAACAATGACTTGATGCACTCTTTATTTAAAAGAGACCAGTTCTAAAAAAATACCACAAGAGACTTTTATTAAAAAGTTTTTATCAGTATCGTCATCAAATTATTCATTTTCATATATACATGTTTGTTATAAAATTTGAGTTATTTATCTGAAACCCTCTGTCACATTTCATAATAATATTTTTTAATAAATAAATAATATGTAAAATTATACATTTTGGGCCCCTCAATATTGGGGGGCCTAAGGCAATTGACTTAGTTATCTTCTCATTAAGACATTTACCCAATAACATTTTTTGTTGTCATATGTTAGATGTTGTCAAAAGTACTTCTCGCAATAACAAAAGTTGTTGCACGTCGTTGCAAATAACTTTCGATGCGGGAAATTTTCGCAACAAATTGTTGCTATTTATATTTTTAGCAATAATACATTAATAATTTTTTTTACCATTTACATTTTTAGCAACAATATATTTAATGTTACTAAAATCTTGTTGTCAATTCTATACTTTCTTATAGTAATACCAAATTGTATATCGAAAATCCACCCCTAATCACACTTATCGAAAGTAGAACAGGGTAGCTGATCTTCTGACCATGGAGAGAGCAAAACAGAGACTTTTTTTAATAAGATATGGACTTACCAATTTTGAAGTAAAAATAAAATAAAAATTAATGTAAATGAAATTAGAGGAAACAAAACTGACACATACTCGATATTTACACTATAGTCTAAACTACATTAATTCAACATGGTCAAGTGATATATTGCTCAGGTGAGATTAGCTATACTACTTTCTCCGGATCGAAAAAGTGTCCACTTAAGCTTTATTTTTCGAGTTAAAAAGAGTGTCCACCTACCAATATTAAGTGTTAGGTAATCAAATTCTAATACCTATTTAATTATGGATATTTTAGTTAAATTATCTATGTTTATCTAAAAGTTAGTATTTTCTTAAGGGGTGTGTAAATGGCTAAACACTCTTTTTGATTCGGAGGAGTTAGTTAATAATAGTAAAGTGATAGAAGTGTATGTATGTATAATACGTTTTATTTATTCATTAATTATTTGGAATAAACATCATATATGGATAAAAAATATAAATCGGACGTAATTGATCAGTTACGTAATATACATTAGGCAATGAGTTGCGTCGTTTAAGGAAAAAGAGAAAAGGCATGAACGCACCAAAAGCATGAGGGACATATCATAACAGAATTTCATATCTTATATTCAATTTAGCAAAATGTTGGTCGTTGGTTTTTAAAAGATAAAAAAGCAAGAAGGCATTATACCTATTCTGTTCAAATATTCCTGTTTTCGTTTTCTAGAGCATAAACAATACTTCATAAAAAGAAATACTCCAAAAGCCTTTTCAATAAATTGTTCAAACCAACACATCATGTCACACAACCAAAGCATATGTCCTTTTCTTTCACGGACCGGTACCTATTTTGATTACTTTTGGATGGTTCACCCTAAGCTGCGGATAGGTCGGTTTAGTTTGATTTTGAAAGTTATAAGTTTGACTTATTAATTTGTAGACATGTTAAATCGTTAAAATATTGATTATCGATTAATCAATTATTGATTGTTATCTGCTCGGTTATCAGTTTAACCGCTAAGATTTCACACAAAAGAATTTCATTGTGAATCACTTAAAGATAAAGTCTAACTGAAAGTGTAAGGAACTCCGGATAAAATTTTGCAAGTTCATTAGATTTGTTTCGATCTGTCAAACATCTTATTTCACTTAAAAAAGCGCAAACCATTGTGTTATTGAATCTATATCTCTTCCGGGCTTTCCAACAGCTTAATGATTTTCGTTCAAGAAATTTGCAAAATAAAAACCATAACCAAGAACAGTACTAACAGTAGTAGCTCATAATTGATCTCCCAAAGTAGAGCAATACTTACGGAGTAAACATGCAAGTTCATAAATTACTTATTGATAGAGAATACGTAAATATTCTTCATATATTTTATAATTATTATTTGAATGTAATTATGTAAAGTAGACATTCTCATACAATTAGGATTACAATTGTAAACACACACACACACACACACACATATATATATATATATATATATATATATATATATATATATATATATTGAATTAATTAGAAGACTTCAAACAAGGAGAATTACACCATTCTACATGGTATGAGAAGTCAAAATCTTGGCCTACCCTAAACTCTAGTCGGTCGCCGACCCAACCCCCCCTCTCGTTACTCGGTAACGACGGAACCCTAGAAAACCCTACAACTAATTCCGCCGCACCACCCCCTCTTTCTTCTTACTTCCGGCGGCAACATGGCTTCTCCTGATTCCTCATCCTCCACACAAGACGTCACACATCATCCTCCTCCATCCTTCTCTCCCAACACCTTTCATCCGGCGTTTGCCGTGACGAACATAAAAAACTTTATCCCTTTGATTCTTGATCAGGAGGATGGACAATACTCTTCGTGGGTTGAGTTATTTCAAATACATGTTTGTGCCTACAACGTTCTTGATCACATCGATGCCACCACACCCCGTCCGCCTGACGTCAACAACACAACGTGAAAACGCCTTGATGCAATCGTCAAGAAATGGATATATGGCACCATATCCAATGATCTACTTTATACTATTATGAAGACAGCTGCTTCGGCTCACGAATTATGGACACAGCTAGAGGAAATCTTTCAAAACAACAAACATACGTGTGTCGCTATTTGGATGAGCAATTCAACAACACACATCTTGAGAACTTTGCCAACATATCAGACTATTGTAAACAACTAAAATTGGTTGCCAATCAATTGTCTAATGTTGGCACTCCGATTTCCGAAACAAAGATGGTTTTACAACTTATCAATGGTTTGCCGAAGGGTGAGTATGATACACTTGCGATGATGATCAAACAAGTTGATCCCCTCCCTAGCTTCAACAAGGCCCGATCACAATTGCTGTTGGAGGAGACTAGACGAGCCAAACAGGACGAGCACACTCAACATGCATTGGCGATTGACGTAACGCCAACCACCAACAACCAACACACCCAACGGTCCTCCACAACCCACGGACCACAACCTCATCATGGTGGTTGAGGAGGCAGAAGGGGACGTGGCTGCGGAAATCGAGGTGGTGACAATGGCAAAGGCTGTGGAGGAAAATCCAACGCCGGCAGACAGACACAGTTGGCCTAATACCCATCACAGTGGGCCGGCCCCGTACCATGGCCCATGACCGTAACCCACAACCCCGATAACTAGGCCTCGCCACCATGTATGTATCCCACACTCCCAGACCAACAATTCGGCCAACGCCAACAGTCGAGCATCCTGGGCCTATCTCCAGGCCCACGCCACACGGGCCAACACCACCAGGCCTACTTTTCCACGTCCTAACAACATGCATATGGCTCAATGACCCATACCGATCTAAGTCAGGCTTACAACACTATGAACCTCTAGCAACCCGATGACGCATGGTACATGGATACAGGGGCCACATCCCACCTCACTCGCTACTCTGGTAATCTCCCTCGCCTATTTAATTTGAACAATCCTTAATTTTGGTTGGTCGGCAATGACAATCGCATTTCAATTCAAGGCTATGGGACCACTCAAACACAACCGCCTCACCCACCCTTTACCCTAAAAAATATCTTATATGCTCCTAACATTATTAAAAACTTAATCTCCATTAGGAAGTTTGCTAGTTACAATTTCGTATCTATTGAGTTTGGCCCTTTTGGTTTGTATGTGAAGGACCTACATACGGGGACAATTCTTACGAGATGCAATAGTGTGGAGGACCTATATCCTTTCTCATCTAATTCCGCTGCAAGTGTCAATCCACCAACCTCTCTAGCTACAATCTCTCCATCCACTTGGCACAGTAGACTCGGGCACCCGGGAGCACCAATTTTTAATTTTCTTAGAAGTCAGAATTTCATTCAATGTAATAACGGGACATTTACCACCGCTTGCTACTCTTGTCCTTTAGGAAAACATGTTAGACTTCCTTTTCAATATTCATTAAGTGTAATGTTTTCTCCCTTTGATAATATTCATGTGGATTTATGGACATCTCTCATTACTAGCAAACTAGGTCACAAATATTATTTGGTGTTTTTGGATGATTTCTCTCACTTTCTTTAGGTGTATCCTCTAAAATATAAGTCCCAAGTCCACACAATTTTTCTTGAATTTCAAGCATATGTTAAAACCTAATTTGAAAAGACCATCAAAATGTTTCAATGTGATAACGACCGTGAGTTTGACAACCTTCCCTTTCATAAATTTTGTGCAGACAATGGCATGGTATTTTGATTTTCTTGCCCCCATACCTCACCTCAAAATGGTAAAGCCGAAAGAATCATATGTACCATCAATAATAAAATCCGCACTATGCTCTTTCATGTTTCCATCCCCCATTCTTTTTGGGTATACGCCTTACACATGGCGGTATACCTCCTTAATATATTACCAACACGAACTCTTCAAAATAAAACTCCAACCGAAATTCTCTTCTGTCGGATACCCTCTTATGATCACCTTCGGATTTTTGGTTGTCTATGATACCCGAATCTCGCCTCCACAGCCCCTCACAAATTAGCACCTAGAACTACCCCTTCCATTTTCTTAGGTTTCCCGTCAAACCATAGGGGGGTACTTATGCTATGATTTGTGCACAAATAAAATCCTAGTCGCTCGCCATGTCACATTCAAGGAGAATGTTTTCCCATTTGCAAACGTCCAAAATTTTCAAGTCACTGATTACGACTTCCTTGATGATCCGGATACTTCCCCCCTCATTAGAAACATAATACATCGTGACACCTATCCCGTCCCATCACTGCCCCAGCCCCCATCGACTACCCCCCAATCTCGTCGACCACCATCTGACCCACTGCTCCCGTCTCGGCCTCATCATTCCCGTCGTCGTGCTCACTGCCCCACCCCCTGCCACTATTCCCGTGATGGAAAATACCTTGTCACAAACTACCACACTACCCGTAACCACCCCACTGCCCGTGACCCAAATAGTTCCGCTTCTGACCCACCGTATGGAAACCCGTTCCCAACACGAGATTTTCAAACCGAAATTATACTTTAACCCATCCACTCAGACTATCTCACATATACCTAAAAAACTCAAAATTATCCAAGCTTGACCCGAATTAGAATGCGGTCATGCGTGAGGAATTTAATGCGCTCACTACACAACACACTTGGGATCTTGTCCCGAGACCATATGGGGTGAAAGTGATTCGTTGTATGTGGCTATATCGTTACAAATTCAGAGATATTGGTGAGCTTGAACGTCATAATGAAAGACTTATGGAAAATGGTTAAGGGCAACACGAGGGAGTTGATTGTGGCAAGACCTTCAGTTCAGTGGTTAAAACAGTCACCATTCACACTGTTTTGAGCATAGTTATGGGAAAGAACTGTCCGATTCATCAACTTGATGTGAAAAATATGTTCTTACATGGGGATTTGAAGAAACCGTATATATGCATCAACCGTCTGGCTTTGTGCATCTAGAGGCTTCTTAGTATGTCTGCTGCCTTCGAAAGTCACTCTATGGCTTAAACCAAGCCCCCAAGGCTTGGTATGAACGTTTTCCCACTTACATTATGCATATCGGGTTCGTGTGCAGTAAAGTGATAATTCACTTTTCATTTTTCATCGTGGTAATGACACTGCATACCTTTTGCTCTATGTGGATGATATTGTTCTGACTGCCTCATTTGATGTGCTGAAACACGAGATCATTACCCTGACTAAATTCGAATTTGCTATGACAGACTTGGGTAAGTTGAGTTATTTTTTGGGGATTTCAGTGACCAGATTCGAAAATGCAATGTTCATGTGTCAGCGTAAGTATGCCGAAGAAATTGTTTATAGGGATAAAATGGGAAACTGCAAGAACATGCACACTCCAGTCGACTCAAAGTTGAAACTAAGTGTCGATGACGAGGATCCGGTGCTCTATCCTTCTCTTTACAGGAGTCTTGTTGGTGCACTTCAGTTTCTTACCTTCACTACGCCCGATATTGCCTATGCCGTTCAGTAGGTGTGTTTGTTCATGCATGCTCCAGGGAGCCTCACTTTACCGCTCTTAAACGTATCATTCGGTACGTTAAGGATACTCTTGACTACAGATTACATATTTATCCATCTGCACCGACCAGGCTGATATTGCATACGGACGCTGATTGGGGCGGCTGTCTGGACACTCATCGATCTATTTCCAGCTACTGTGTATTTTTGGGTGATAATATCATCTCGTGGTCTGCCAAACGGCAATCCACGCTTTTCCGTTTGAGTGCAGAAGCAGAATATAGAGGCGTTGCGAACATTGTTGCCTAGATCTGCTGGCTCAGAAACCTTCTTCTAGTGCTTCATCGTCCCTTATGTAAGGCATCTATTGTCTACTGCGATAACATATCTGTTGTTTACTTGTCTCATAACCCGATCCAGCATCAGCGAACCAAACATATTGAGATAGATATTCATTTTGTTCGTGAGAAGGTTGCCATGGGCCATGTTCGGGTGTTACATGTTTCTTCTTTCTATCAATACACAGATATATTCACCAATGAACTTCATCGGCAGTTGTTCCTTGACTTCAAATCCAGTCTGAGCGTCCGGCCTCCTCCGGCTCCAACTGAGGGGGTGTGATAGAGAATACGTAAATATTCTCCATATATTCTGTAATTATTATTGAAGTGTATTATGTAAAGTAAATATTCACATACAATTAAGATTACACACACACACACACACACACACACATATATATTGAATTAATGAGAAGACTCCAAACAAGGAAAATTACACCATTCTACACTTATTACTATTGAGTTATCGGTTCACCCGTTAAAACAAAGTGACTGAACCGAGAACCGAATCAATAACCCAATAACTCAATACATTGAATTGATACTTCCACATCTAAACCATTAACCCAATTATCGTTTGGAATTATTGATTTAACCGTTAATCTGCACAACCCTAGTTCACTTGACGTTCGATATTAATTTCGAGGCCTGACTAATTTGAATTCACACTGTGTAAGGTCTATTCAAAAAGAAAACGCCCGTACCGACTATTATTTTATTTTCAACTCGAATCAGAGATTTTAATTAAAAATTGAATAGATTCTGTACATTCTACCACAATCTTGAGGCTGAAGTATATGTATTAGGCTTTACGGAAACATATGATAAACGCAAAACGAAGGATAAGGTAATGCATAATTTTCTTTAAGCATTTACATTTATGTTGTCACCAAAAGTTACTGTTAATGTAAGAAAATTGTCCTCAATCAAAGCTAGTTCTAGCATATATTGTTGTTAATTATGTGTTAGGTTAATTAGGAATATAATTAGAAAATTGTCCTCAATCAAAGCTAGTTCTAGCAATTTCTTGGGCCTTTGTCCAACTTTGTCATTCCATTTTTAGCATGGGGAACATTCTTTTGCCCCCACATACACATATTTATCCAAGATTGATGAGTAGACGGATATATTTTAACCATGAAATGGTCGCATCTTAAAGCAACACCATTAGATAATTCAAAGGTTTTTACACCGCTTGTTATAGCATTTATGGCCGGCCGGCCACTTTTTCTCCTTGTCTATTATGAGATTTTGATCCTATCCAATCTAATATTGTACAAGATCATATTTTTGTTATTTTAGGATGAGTACATATCTAATTCAATATCAAGACTCGATTAGTTAAGGATTCGTATTCAATGGGTATTTGTATTGTATGAGGCCTTATTATGTTGTCTTCTGTTAGTTCAACTAGTTAAATTTCGCTGAATTAACGAGGAACATATTTTAAACAGTAGCCTAATAATATAATTTTTTTGCAAACCTATAGTATAAGACTAAATGAGAAAACTATTCAGCCATGAAAGATATTCAAAATGTTATAACTGCATCTTCAATCTGTCTCGAAACAACAATAGGACGGAAGACCATGTGAAAAGTAGAAGCGGTTTGAACATAATTTAAAATCATGATATGATACCAGAGATTTGAAAATATGATGATTTAAAGTTAAAGTTTTTTTTGAACATGCAATTTGGATTTCTTAAGTTGTATTTTTCTTTATAAACATAAAAAACCCACAAATTGTGAAAATCATCAAAACTTTCTCAATTTTCATACAATCTTACCAATGAGCAAATCATAGTTCATAACAAAATTAATGACCTTTCTAAAAAAATACAACATTAAGTAATCGAATTTCAGGTCAATAAAAAGGAAAATTAAACATGAGTTGTATAAGTAAATGCAGTTGGTAAATGGTTGGTAAGAGTAAATTTGTTATAAATATACTGCTAGCCTCCATATCTTTTAATATTTGATATAAATGGTTGGTAAATATTGATAAATATATCTACCAACTTATGAATCTTTTTTATAAAATATAAATTATGAGTTAAGTTTTACATTTAAAATAATTTGAAATCATAATTTGGAATCCCATATCATATCTTTTTGGACAATTTGCTTAAAATCATGATATGAAGTTGAGTTAAAATTTTATGTAAATTACATAAACAAAGCTGATTTAAAATCAAAATATAAAATCATAATTTTATATCGCAGGGCCAAACACCTATTAAAATAACGAGGAGCATAGTTTAAAGAGTAGCCTTAAAAGACAATTTGTACAAGTGTCTGAATTTAATCAAAACGAGTCAATAATTCAATGTATAAAAATATTCAAAATGTTATAACTTCATTTTAAGTCTCAGTTTTAAAAATAATGAAAAACAAAGTATGAAAATTTTAAATAAATTGAATCGAGGAACTTAATCTACGGAGTAGCCTCAATTTGTGCAATTGTCCGAGTTTAGGCTAAACGATTCAATTACTCTAACCCATGAACAATATCCAAAATGGTATAACTTCATCTCAAATCTCAATTTCAAGTCCAACAATAGGCTTTCACTTTGATCAAAGGCAGTTTATACATTCTTGTGATGAATTTGTGAGTCTTATAAGTTCTGTTGATGGAATTTAATGAATTTTATTTCGACATTCTTGCGGATGCCCCAATTAGAGTTATCCAAACGTCTGACCTTCACTTTGCTCAGCTTGATTTTAGTCCTCGTTAGTTTCGCCCCAAGATATTGCAGATAAGAAAGGAAATCTTATGAACATTTACAAGTCTCCATCGGTTTGAAATTAACTTAACCTGAAAAATTTAAATATTTGTAAAATAATTTGAACTTAGATGGTTTTACTTGAGCTAAAGGTCTCTCAGAAACAACATCTCTACCTCTCGAGAAAGGAGGTGTAATGTCTATCCTTCTCAGACCCCACTTATGGGATTACACTGGGTATGTTGTTGTAATTTGAACTTGAATGGATTGGTCATGACACTTTTTATTGAGCTAAGCCTTTTTGATCCGTTCATTATTTAATCTAAGCAGCACATTTGACACCTTTAGATGTAATTATAGGGGTTTCGTTGGGTTCAAAACACATAAGTAAGGCACAACGGAAGTTTAAAAGTTTTGTTTCTTACTTACCCCAACAACATTTCTGGTATGGTTATACAACAATTCAACTTGTAACATAAAACATATACTTACAAGTTAGAATTATCTGAAATCTTTATCAACTGTGAGGTGTACACGCAATTGCCCTTCCGATTGCAAGCTCCAAGCTTCAATGTATTTCTCCTTCGGAAAGCTAGGAAATCCGGCAGAGGTTCAAGAGAGTGTTTGATTCTAAGTCTCTAAGGTTTAGAATGATTTTCAGAAATTGGTGTGTTGAATAATGAGGTTAATGCCTCTATTTATAGTTGAAAAATAGGTTAAAACCTGATTAGGGTTTGACCTTGGGCCTGATCAAAATTCGAGGCAGAGGCGCCGCGGCGCTCGACGTGCTCCTCGATTTATTTTTCGTGCATTCTTAATTAAATCCAAAATCCAATTTTGACTTAATTAAAATAATCATTATTCATTTAAATAACTCGATTCGAACATTTAATTACTCTCTCAATACATCCTTAGATCGAAACGGACAATCGACATAGTGTGACCCTACAAGCCTTCTCATATCGACATTAATCAAATTAAGGTCTACGCGGAACTCCTAGACGGCGCCGGAAGACGAACTCAATATGTGAAGTACGTTTACGCGAATCCAGTAAACTTAACCTTTATGTGGTAAGATAAAATCCTTTCATTCACGATACACCCGATCAAGCTTAGGATTTGTCAAGTGTCTATCCAAATGGCTTAATCATTGTATCTCATCTATATTAGTTGACAACTAGACCATATTCTAAATATGTCTATTGCATTGGCCAACGACTTAGTCAACTTAATATCACTGAGAATCTGAGTGTTCTCCCGAATATACATTCGAGGAATGAATCCTAATCTTGGCTCAACTGCCACCTTTAATCCACATCGTAATGTACCCAATACAAGTCATATTTCAACCTATAAGGCATTTGAGCTTAGGACGGGATCAAAGTACATTACTTTGTAGACAAGACGCGTATTGACCTCAAGTCTAAGGACTTCTATCTCCCACACGCTGATCATACTTTAGACAAGTATAACAAACAATATATCAGCAGGGTATACCAATACTTCCAAAGTATACATGTGTCCATTACGAGTAGCCATTACTCGTAGCAGGTGAGACATACTACATCCTCTAAGGATGTGATGCAGACCACATGTCGACTTATCACATATCATTGATATCTCATTCTCGATGATCATTAGTCGAGGCTACTTTAAGAGTTACACTCTATCATGAATATCTCACTCTATTAATGACAGCGTAGCTCAAGGGATGCACATTAATGAATAATTACAAACAATCAAATAATAATTCAATAATTGCAAATGCCAAAATATTAATCTCCATTATTAATAATATGAATGTGTATAAAGTACATTTGTCCAATACAGATTGTCTCTACTTTCAGTAATCATGGTGATTTATGATTTTTAGTGATTTCAAATGTGTTGTTATAAGCATAAAGAGAATCTTTACTTAATACGCCAACGATTGCTTGATTTTTAGATGAGTGTTTAGACGTGTCTTTCATATGATGATTTATTAGACCTGTGATTGTGGGAAAAAAAGACCAATATATTTCTGAAACCGAGCAAGGGATATAATCTTATGTCCATGCATACTATCTGTTTGATGAAAGCACAGTTGATAATGCAAGCTCTAAGAATCAACATGCTCTGTCAACAACTGAACACTCTGCAGTACTATAGGTTTTAACATCATGGAACTTATGCCTTATGGTGTTCCGTATGCTTTGCTATATTCTTCAAAAAATAGTTTACTCTTCCTTCTTTTTTGGTCGTGTGCTGTGTATTGGGGATAATTTTTCTCTCAATCCTGGAGGGCTCTGAACAGTCACATATGCATTTTATAGTAGTACTATACCAGTAAGAAGTTGATAAGGTGTCATGAAAAAGATTTCCCCTGTATCTCCATAACAAAACTATGAATTGGAGCTAGCAATTAGGATTGTCTTGAAAAGTTTTCTGTGACACACTACGATTGTGGCTAAACAAAATAAGCATTTTCTAAGGAGAGCATGAAACCACCAGCCATCTGATCTAATTCATGATAATCTCACCATGAGAGGGTAGAATTCTGGAGAATGAATTCACATTCCCACAATCCAAGGGATTTGTTGAATACATAAATTATGCAACGTTTCTTTGTTCTTCCCCACGATTCCTCTTTGTTTTTCGTACTCGTCGTTAGGTTTCCTCGCCAATTCAGTGATAGAATAAGAAACTTAGATTTTAAAAATGCATAGTTATTCATATGGAAGTAATGACGTACATTATTAGAATCTTGGTTAGGGTCAGATTTCAGAAAGAAGTTTGACCATGTTTGGTCGTGGAGAACATTTTGCCAATAGAGGCTGAACCTTTGGTGAAAGTGTGAATCCAGTGCCTTCACTCATATCGATGATCTCCCTGTTGGGCTTATCCCACTCAAAGCATTGAAGAAGTGAACCTAGTGCCAGTCCAATGACATGAATTGCTAGGTTCTCGCCAGGGCAACCCCTCCTTCCTGATCCAAACGGAATAAACTTGCAGCCCTCTTTGACACCTTCAAAGCCTATAAATCTATCAGGATTGAACTTTTCTGGTTCCTCCCATACCTTAGGGTCATGATGTATGCCCCATGCATTCACTATTAGAATTGTTCCACAAGGAACTTGATACCCCGCAACCTTGCACTCTTCTGATGAGAAGTGAGGCATAAGTAAAGGGGCTGCTGGATGCATCCGCAATGTCTCATTGATGATGCATGTAATGTAAGGAAGTTGAGCCAAATCAGATTCATCAATTAGGCGGTCTTGTCCAACATGATTGTCAATTTCAGTCTGTGCCTTCTTTAAAATTTCTGGATTGTCAAGCAAGTGTGAAAAAGCCCATTCTAGTGTTACAGCTGAAGTATCTGATCCAGCTTGTAGTAGGATCTGCATGCATAAGAAAACAAAGTGTATAAACTAGTCAACAACATTTAAAGGAACGATAGATATAGACAGAAGCAAAGACGAGTCTATAGGGTCAATGAGTTTGAAAGTTCCAATATAGCTTTCATTTCAAGGTCTAAATCTAGAGTAAGGCATATATAAGTAGAATTAAAATAGTCAATATCATCTGCCTATACTATGTACATACCAATCTTGGCACAGAAGCATTTAGATTCATCTAAGCATATCTTTTTAAGAAACACCAGCAGTAAACCAATTTATGTCAAGTTCCATCTGAGGCTTAACAGAGTATTAACTCAAGATAACACAAGCAAAGGAAATATTGATGGTCATTAAGAATAAAGAATCTAGTGATAAGAAGACCTTTTCACATGCAAAGATAAGCATGTTGGAAATAATCTTCTGAGTGGATCTTCATGTACAAAAAGAAAGAAAAAAACACATAGATTTTTGATAGTCTTACCAACATTAGGTTTCTAATTGTTTCATCGGTGTAGTATTCGGGGTCTGTTTTCTGTAAATCTAACAAGACTTCCATGATAGTTTTCTTCTTCCCTGCCACAACCTCTGTTGAAGGAAAAGAACCACTAGTTTTTAACCGACGATGCTCGTCTATTTCCTTTTGCATAAAGTCATCTCTCTTCTCCTGTACTTCCCTCATCTTTTCCTCAACACTATGCAACCCAAACCACTTCATAAATGGCAAGAAATCCAAAATATTAGACTTTGGAATAGTGTTTATTGTATCCTTTGATATATCCTGGAATAGCTTAGCTTCTTTCGAGTTCTCTACTTTCTCCCCGTAGTACCTTTTTCCTGCAATCATTCTTGATATCACATTGAACGTGAAGTTAAAAAGAGATGATTTCATCTCCACAGGTTTTTCCGAACTCTCTATGGAGACTCGAAAGAGTCTACGTATCAGGTAGTTTATTTCATCAGAACGGATGCTTGATAGTGTCTGAATTCTATAGGAAGATAAAACTTCAAGAGAGGAAATTTTTCGAAGATTTCTCCAGTGCTCTCCATAAGAGGACCAGGCGAGACTGGTAAAATTGTACCCAAAATACTTACCACTGAGAAAATCAGGACGATTGGCGAAGATGATATCATTTTTGGTAAAGCATTCTTCTGCTGCTGAAGGTGATGAAACAAGGAGGACGGGCCGAGAGCCAAACTGAAGAAAGACTACGGAACCATAACGATTTGAGACTTTGAATAAGGCTCTGTGGAAAGGTTTACCTAATAAGTAGAGATGGCCAATGAAAGGGAGTGCTGGAAATGGTCTAGGAGGAAGGTTATGTAGCTTGTGAAAAAAATGATGGCTGATGATATAAAGAACAAAGAACAGAACTGGGAAGTACAGAAAAAGACTGTCCATGGATCATTAACAAAGAAATGATGAAGATGATCAGTATTTTAGTGTTATGCCAGATAATTAACTAGTTTTATTAGCTTGTATTAACATCTGTGGAGCTTAGACAAAAAAAAGGCAGCTCGGTGCACTAAGCTTCCGCTATGCGCGAGGTCCGAGGAAAGGCCAAACCACTAGGGTCTATTGTACGCTTAGACAAGAATAATATTATTAAATCTTGGTTTTGTTTTCTTGATTAAACAAGAAGTCATGTAGGCTATTTATTTGTTTATTCCCTAATAATGTAGGTTAGATGTAGAAATTTATTATTTTTAGAAAGTTATCCTTGTGAACGAACAAGAAGGAATTAAATACTAACAAAGTAAACATCCCATAAGGAGGACCTTTGAATTTATTTAGGCAATGGATGATTGATGACGAATGGCAAGACGCAATTTCTGGCTGTACTCTAGTTTAGTTCATTTGTCCAGGCTAGACAACATAGGATATTTGGAGCAATGGCATCTACTTGCTTCTGGTCTCTTCTTTGATAAGGTTAGTTTACAGACAGCTTGTGCCGAAGTGCACAAATACTTGATTATTTGGACCACCATTTAATTAAGTTGTAGGTGAAGTTCAATTTTTTTCAAGTTTACCCACTTTAGTAACAACTTCGATATACAAGATTAAAGTTGCAAAACTTATATATATGTTGGTATGATTGAACTTAAGCCACATATGACAGAGGCACTTAGGTATTTTTGCATGCATTTCAGCCATATATGGTTGAAGTGTTTCAATAATTTTGTCTTGTGTTTGGCTTAACGGTCCCAAACCTTTCAGACAATTTTGTTTGACACCTTCATTTCATTTCACTTATGCATACCTCAATCTAATTTATTCTTTTTCATTCCAAATTTAACCCAAAAATAAAGAAAAATATATGCAAATTTACAATATAATAAGTCATGATATCTCTTTTAACCAACACCGAGCAGAGCTTTTGAATCGGAAGAAGAATAACTAGAGGAAATGCAGTTGTTTGAAGTTCACTGAAATTGTGAGAAAAAATTGGGTACAAGCCACATGTGAAATTTTTGACTACTTCACTAGTTACTTAATATCTCTCGGTGGAAGAGTCACCTATAGTGAATAGTAATAGTTAATTGAATACCCTTGCTATATATATATATATATATATATATATTAAATTTGTGACACCCTTAATGAAATTAATGACGGCTTCATATTAACACAGACAATGAGAAGAAATCATATAGTATTATTTTTATTTTTATAGGAATTTAAATCCTAATTTTTCATAGTTTTGATCAGCATCATTGACAGGTAGGCCACGGTACTCTACTTGCTTCTGCATCTTGATTTCAACATTGTAATGACATATGCTAAGCTTACGTTTTCTTCAACGTTTATTGTTTGTTTGTGTATTGTTACTGGGTGATAGGAACCTAATCTATTTAATATGAAACTGCAGAAATCCAGTCTAGTTGAATAACAAACGCACTTGGCTTTTTCTTGTATTAATGTATTTTATTTCTCTTTAGTTCCATTTTTCTACTTTTTTTAAACTTAATTTATTTGACGGAAGCATCTTACGTGATTGAAAAAGTCCTAAATAGATTTAGCTTGAGATAACATGGTAGGGACCCCTAACATCACCACTAATAAATGTCAATTTGTCATATGCATGCATAACAGTAAAAAAGAAAACTTGTTTCTTCTTTTTTATATTTTCTCCCCTACCGGTCCCTTTTTTTATATTAAGATTATAATCCTCAAATTATATCTTATTCACGTGATCATGTCAAATAAAGGGAAGGCAAAAGGGGATACTAAATTAAACTAATAGGAGAAGCATAAGGAGTTAACTAGTTTTATGCAAAAATTATCTCTTACTTCATATGTTACTCTTAAGTTTATATTTCTCGAGTTTAATGAATTCAATAACCTCTCCAGCTATAGAAAAGAACTCCTTTATGGAAATGGTTTTCTGCTAATTAGTCAACTCTTATTTGCTTTAGAAAAATTTAAGAAGTGAAAGAAGTATAGCCAATGATACAAAGCTCATTCTTACCCTTCCCCTTTCTTAATTTTTATGTTCTTTTGGGTGAACAATGATACTATTAGTATGGCCATGCTTGGCCTAACTTCTTGGGTATGAGTTTATGAGATTTTGATATGATTGTTAGAGTTTTTTTAAAAATATTTTTCTAATGATTTGATTTATTATATTGGGTTAATCAGTTTTGAGCTTAGTTGTTTGATTACTTGATCATCAATTAAATGTTATAAATGTTTGTATGAATCTTGTTTCGAGCTTGAAGGAGGGTTTTAAGATTGCAAAAAAATTGAATATGACAAGTTCATAAATCTTGGCATTAGGGGCGTGTTTATTAAATAGGATAGGAATGTGTATTTATTTGTCTTGGCAATATAAGGAATTTGTTAATGAAATCTTTTTGTATCTAATCTTATAGGTAAAGAATGGATCTTAGGCCTAACTCAACCTCAAAAGCTAGCTTGTAGGGTGAGGATTGTCCAAGTCCATAAAAGGAGTATATGTTTACATTTCATTTTCGATGTGGGACTCTTAACACTCTCACGCACGCCCATACCTCGTTAATAAGAGTGTGGATAATAAAATTTGGGGGTCCAACATCAACGAACAAAGAATTGGAATGAGTCTGACTCTGATACCATGTAAAGAATGGATCTTGGGCTTAACTTAACCCCAAAAGCTAACTTGTAAGGTGAGGATTGTCCAAGTCCATTTAATAAATCTATGTTTCCATTCCATTTTCGATGTGTTAATCTTAACGCTATAGATAGGGTTGGGAATACTTTCAATAGGCAAATAAAAATTGGAGAATTTTTATGAGTAATCCTGAAGGTTAGTGAGCCAAATAAATCAAGTTATTTAAGTGAATAAAATATTTTAACAGAATAAGCATTCATTCATTGGATTTACATTAATGCAATTTTTTAGAATCTAAACCAACCAATCAAGTTAATGGAGAGAAAAAATATATAATTCTTGACTAGATTATCCGACCGAGTTACTAGAAAGTAACTGATAAACATGAAGTGTTGAAAAAATACTTTTAACTAAGTGCTGAAAGTGGATTTTATAAATAAATAAATAATTAGTACATATTTGGATAAAAATGTCGAAATTGATATAAATAATTAGTGTGATATTAAAAGCATCTTTTTTATATTAAAATGACTAAAATATCTTCAAAAAAATATAATTTTAAAATAACTGTTACATAAATAGGGACGAATGAAGGAAATAAAGTAGAGAAATAATTAAAGTTATATTTTAGAAAAAATATATTTTGAATATTATAATTTAAAAACATTTTTAATATTCATCAAACGCATAAATAAGAATCACTGTGTGCGGGAACAGGGTAACATATCACGGGCGCCAATGGGTGCATCTTTAATATCTCTATTATGATTAATTTGAGGAAATGAAGCTTATGTACATCGGATTCGTTGACGGAACTATTGTTATCTTGGTTCAGTTCTCCACCTTAACGACAAAAATAGGATTGATCAAATTCATGTCAATCCTTATTTATTTTTTTGCCAGGATTGTTTAGCAAATGAGCCATTGTCGACTCCATTGTCTCCGCTGACGTCTACCAAATAGCATATCAAATTGGTAAATTGCTTATTGATGAGCAATTATTTATTTACTGTTTTAATTATTACCATCATAATACTTGTGATCAAATCATCTGTATAATACTGAGGATTTGTTTCTTGTAGCGGTAGTAAAATCTCCATCATGGTTCTTTCCAATGTTTTCTTTAGCCGCAATTTACCTCGTTCATCAAAATCCTTCGATCCAATTTTGCACCAAAATTGATTTAAGCTCGTAGAAAATCAAAACCAGTTTCTTGTTCGACAATTCTAATTGGTTTCTTTATTTCTGTTTCCTCTGAAGAAGAAATTCTTTCCTAAAAATGACATTATATATTTATATGTACTTTTTTTGGTAACTTAGTGTCCGGACCAGTTTGCGTGCACCTCAACTAATTCCACGGGATATATGATATCCCCGTATCGGGTAACTCTATCTATCAAGGTTTGGATAGATGGGGAAGAAATTGGAAATGAGGTTATAGTACCAACTTACAAGAATTTTTGTTGTTTGATGATATAAAGAATGAAAAACAGCACTAGGAATAGAGATAAAGACTGTCCATGGATCATTAATCAGTATTCAGAAAGGATAGAGATAATTAGTACTGTAGTATTATGTCTGATTATCTAGATTTAAGTATGCTAGATTGAATTAAGATCTTTGCAGCTTAAACTGGATTTTTTTTTATCTACCTATGTTATTAAATTAAGCAACAAGTCTTTTTAGGCCAGGGACGTAGTTGTTTAATCCATTATCATTTTGGTTAGTTGTAAAAACTTATGTTTTAAAAGTAGTTCTTCTGAACTTAACAAGAAGGAACTAAATTAAAAACTAACAAAGTGAACCTCTCCGAAATAGGGCCGCCCTTGAATTGATTGAGTCAGTGATTATTTGTGACGCAGGGCAAGACGTAAGACCGTTTGGATCTTCTGGAGCAATGACATTTTCTTGCTTTTACATCTTGATTTAGACGTATATATATGGTATATGATACATCTTACATTTCCTGGCTTTAAACCTCTATTGTTTGTTTGTGTATTGTCACTGGTTGATAGCAACGTAATCCATTTAATATGAGACAGCAGAAATAAAGGTCTGCTGAAAAAACTAACTCCTTGACGTTTTCTGTATTATTTATCTTATTTCTCCTTTTGTTTCTTTTTTTTCCTTTCTTCCTTTACCAAATTCATATAAAGGAAAATATTTTACTTATACAAACATTCTAAATAGGCTTAGCGTGAGATAACGTGGAAGGGAGCATCATGTGGACTTTCTGCCAATTACTTAATTAGCTCTTATTTGCTTTAGAAGAAGTTTAACAAGAGAAATACATGTAGCCAGAGATGCAAATGCTTTCTATGAAGCAAAGGACAAAGAAACACTATATTTATATAATTAGTCAGTGAAAACGTGACTGAGTACACAACTTAGTGGTCAAGAAGTCACAATTCAAACTCTAATGTCAATATGCAGGATCTGAATGGCTTCTTGGTCACTTTTATACACTTGGACTACCCTGGTCTTCTAATACTATGTGAAAAAATTTATGGTATTTGTGTTGGAGATGCATTATAAATTGCTGTGGCCATTTGGTCAAGGTTGTCTACACTTTTCCTAAACTAATTAGTGATTCGATTTTTTAAATTCGTGGATTCTCTTCTGATGAAAACTGGCTCTTGATGTTAAGGATGCTTTATTATCCATAGTTTTGATACTAGTAGATG
The DNA here is from genome assembly GCA_034509755.1 of Anisodus tanguticus. Classification (NCBI taxonomy): domain Eukaryota; kingdom Viridiplantae; phylum Streptophyta; class Magnoliopsida; order Solanales; family Solanaceae; genus Anisodus; species Anisodus tanguticus. Next base: position 6,145,708 of record CM067553.1, on the reverse strand, counting down.
GGTCTTTTGAGTATATGCATACGGCTTGTATACAAGGTTTAAGACTAGTTATCCTCTGTCAAAATGCGGAAACTTGTAGTGTTATGGTTACTTTCATGTGCATTCCTGCCATATGGAGTTCCATAAGCTACTATTTTCATGCTTAATAATTAGGAGTTCATTTTTTCCCTTCTTTTTTGGTCGTCTTTGGTGTACAATATTATGGTTACTTTAATGTCAAACTTCTTTCTGAACTCTGAATCTACTTCACAAAGAAGTTTCACAATAATTGGACTCAAAGAACTCTTAGCCTTGAGAGGAAGAAACTCTCGAGGAATTACGAGTTCATATTTCCATAGGACAAGGCAATATGTGGCACCACATAAAGTGTGCATGTATGTTTCTTTTTTATCTCTGCTTTGTGCACGTAAAGTTTGCCACCATCTGTCACTGTTTCTCCTACTTATTGTATTTTCTTACCAACTCACTTTAATGAAAGAATAAAGAAGTTAGAATTTAAAAATGCTTATTCATTTGGAAATAATGGGGTACAATTATAGCCAGAATCTGAGTTCAGAAAGATGTTTGACCATATTTGGTCGTGGAGAACATTTCGCCAATAAAGGTTGAATCTTTTGTGAAATTGTGAACCCAGTTCCTTAGCTCATATCATTGATCCTGCGGTTGGGCTTTTCCAACTCAAAGCATTGAAGAAGTGAGCCCAATGCCAATCCAGGGAAATGAGTTGCGAGGTTCTCATCGGGGAAATTAGAGTTCCGTTTTCAGCCCAAATCGCTTAAGTTAAGTAATTAATTTATCTCTTGATTTCATCAGCCAATAAAACGGCAGAGAACATAATTCGGGCCAAGAACACTACGCAAAGGAGTATAATTATGCCTCAATCCCAAACAACTTGAGATCGATTATACAGATCTTCACTGACTCAATTTAAACAAAACTGAAAAAGTACTAGGAGTTCGTGTTTTCTACATGAGAGTGTAAATCAAGTTTGAGAAAGAAGAGGCACAGCTGTTGGTCGACAACGAAAATTAGCTACCAAAGGTCGAGCTTTAGGTGCAGTAAAACCACCCAACTCGCTCATGTCTTCTTTTTCATCACCAATTCTTTCCCATTCAAAGAAATGAATTAGTGATCCCAGTGCCAACGCGGTCATACGCATGGCTAAGTTTTCTCCAGGACATCCCCTTCTCCCTGTCCCAAAAGGCAACCATTTGAACTGATTCCCATTGTCATTTCCCATTTCTATATCTTCAAATCTTTCTGGACTAAATACTTCAGGATCAATCCAAATCTTTTCGTCATTCTGTATCGCCCACACGTTCACCAGTAACATTGTACCTCGTGGGACATGAAAACCTCCGACCGTGCAATCTTTGGATGATTCGTGTGGCAGGAGCAATGGGACTACTGGGTGCATCCTTAGTGTCTCCATGATGATTAATTTGAGGTAATGTAGCTGAGGTACATCCGATTCGTCGATCAAACGTTGTTGTCCGATGACTTTGTCAATTTCAGCCCTTGCCTTTTTTAGGATTTCTGGGTTGTTTAGCAAATGAGTCATTGTCCACTCCATTGTATCTGCTGAGGTGTTACTTGCAGCTGTTAGAAGTGTCTGCCAAATAGCATATCAAGTTAATTACGTTCCATTTCAAAATATAGAGGTAAACAAATCATGTTTGGTCAAGCTTCTAAAATCTATTTATTTGAAAAGTGTTTTTTGTTAGAAGTGCTTTTTGAAAAAATACTTTTGAAGAGTAGCAGTTTGTGTTCAGCCAATCAATTTGAATTTTTTTTTTACCAAACAGTGATGGTTCATATACAATCCGTGTTTTTAACCCAACTCAAGGCAAATTTACTTATTCAATGGTCATCACTAATTGTTTTTAATCCCAAATCTTTGGTATTAGAGCAGGATACTTGACCAATATTTTAAAAGTGCTTTTGGAGAAAAACTATTTTTTTTAGCCTCTAAAAAAACAACTCAGACTACTCAAAAGCACCTATTCCCCCCCAAACACATTAGTTCTCTAAAATAAGCACTTGTTTTTTAAAAAATAAGCATTTTTGACTTCCCAGAAACTTGATCAAACATGCTATGAGCCAAGGGGATTCAACATCTAATATATACATAAGAACTAATTTTAACCTTGTATATATAACACAATTTTCTAGCCCACTCCACCCAAAAGAAAAAAAAGCTCCGGCCCTGTATTGGAAGTGATTGGATATATTTGTATACACTGTTAATTCTTACCAGCATAAGGCCTCTGATCATTTCATCTGTATAATACTCAGGATCTGTTTCTTGTAGTGAGAGCAAGATCTCTATCGTGGTTCTATCTTTGTTTTCTTTATTAGTAGTGATCCTATTAGATCTCATCTTTCGAAATCCTTCGATCCAATTTTGCACGAAAACGTCCCTTTTCCTCTGTACATCTTCACACATCTTTTCAATCCCCTCCAACGAAAACCAACGAAAGAATGGCAAGAACTCCTGTTTGCTTGACTTTGCGAGTACTTTCACTTGCTCTCCGACAATCTCCTGAAACCTTGTTGCTTCCTCGGAGTCCACAACTCTTTCTCCGTAAAATCTTTTACCAGCAAGCATCCTCGTAATGGAATTGAATGTTACCTCAAACAACAAGCTCTTCATATCCACCTTCTGATATGAATCATTATTCTTGCACTTCTGAAATAGATGTTGGATCATCAGATGAACTTCATCAGTTCGAAAAATGGATAAAGCCTGCACGCGATATGATGATAAGAGTTGAGTGGAGGCTATACGTCTGAGGTTTCGCCAGTGGTCACCGTAGGATGACCAGGCGAGACTAGCGTAGTTTTGGCCAAAGTATTTTCCAGCAACAAGGCGAGGGCGATTGGCAAAAATAATGTCGTTTTTGGATAGACATTCTTCAGCAGCTGATGGAGAAGCAACAATAAGGACTCTGCGGGAGCCAAACTGGAGAAAGAGTACTGGACCGTATGTTTTCGAGAGTTTTGAGAGATTCTTGTGCATGGGATTTTTCAGCAGGTAAAGATGACCGATAATTGGAAGAATTGGGAATGGGCAAGGTGGAAGATTTTGAAGCTTGTGAAGGACATGTTGAGTTAAGATATACAGTGCTAGAAACATGGGAATAGCCAAGTAGATGGAGGAGAGTTCCATTGAGATATTCTTTGGGTGGCTACAAATGATTTGATTAAGCTCGACTTGTGTAATATATATATATAGGAAAGGGAAACCAGTTTCATGTTGTACATAACATTTTGTGGGAAAATAATCTGGAAAAATAGAACAAAGCTTGAGGCGTGTGAATGCACTCTCCTTAAAGATATTTTGCCCCCACGAAGAATAATAAACTAGGAGTATTCCCCAGGAATAAACAAGCTCTTCCGGTGCTTAACTACCGGCGGAAACAACAAATTTCAAGAGGAAAAATCCAGCTTAGAGGAAGGAAGAGAAAATAGATTGGGAACTAGAAAACCTATATTTTCGAGTTCGAAAATACTCAATATACAATCAAACCTCTATATAGCAACGTTGTTTGTTTAGATATTTTTAGCTGTTACATTGAAATGTTATTATAAAAATATATACGTAATGTAACATAATATGAAAAATCGGTTCTAAAAAATCTTGATCGTTATACTGAAATGTTGATGACTGTTATAGAGAGGTTTGACTATAAAACCACATAGTTCAACGACTAGTATAGCCAGATTAATTTTTTCATATTAGAGCTCCTTAAACTCTATAATGACTAGTAATTCAAATAATGGGATTCACAAAAAATCTAATGTCAAAGGGATTCAACAACTTATATATATATATGCAAAAAAATTATCCTATTTACATAGTATTACTTTTTAGCGAAGGAGATCTAATCCCTGGCTATAGTTGAATCCCCTTGCACCCATCTGCATCCGTCCCTGACTAGTATGACTATTTCAAGTTAAGGCAACATAATATAATAAGTTGATAAAAATAGCGGATGCTTCCTTTTTTATGCAAACCGAGCTTCATCAAGAACATTCACACCAAGCCGAGCTAGGGGTCGCTAATTCGGAGGCTTAGAGGGTGCTTGGAATGTAGACTTGAAGCTCGAAAATATGCTAAAGTGGAAGTCCAAGACTCCACTTGGCAGAAGTATGAGTCATGTATGCAAAGAGGTTATTCATAAATGCAAGTCATCAATCCCTAAGAAGACTAAAGAATGTCCTTATTTCATTTAGGATATTTCTGTTATAAGCATTAGTCTTTAGGCTTAGCTTAGTCTAGTATAAACTACCTCATGTTATTTCATTAGTTAGTTTTTGGATGAATATTGTGGTTTAGGCTTCTTTCTAAGTTTCGGGATGACTCCTTTCATCTCTCCAATTACTAGGGTAAGTATTCTCTTATATGAGTTCAATTTCTCTTCTCCTTGGATTAAATCTAATGATTATTACATTTTAATTGTTAGATTATCCCTTCTTTTCTTCTAAAGTCTATTCTCCCTCCTTTCTACTTCTTAATCGTATTCTTGTATCTTATCTTTCTTGTTTGATTGTGGTTCAATTTATTTTTCTTGCATCTTGATTTACATCAATTTTGAAATACTCACTAATTTCCAACACACTTGTTTGTCTTTTGTGTTATATTTCCTCCAAAAAAGGAATATCTTTTTCTCAACTTACCAGCTTATTAAACTATGTTCATGATGGCTCATAGCATACGGAAAAAAACAGAGAGTCGAATGAGGCTTCATTACTTTGTAAGCTTTAGCTTTCTTATGCTTTGTCAATATGAAAAATTGAAAATACAAACTTCTAAAATTTTCTTCGTAAGCTACGCAAATGAGGGAAGTTAGGACAAAACGTTGAAAATTAGCCCCTCTATTAATAAGGTTGTTTCTTTTTCTTGTCCAATTGATAAGGTTGTTGAAGCGCAACAAAGAGCGAAAAGGGAAGTGTCTTTTTCAAAGGAATTGTACTGTATACAATCTGTATCATAAGATTGAGCGAAAATTATTTACACGCCTCAAGTTTGTTTTATAAATCAAGCTCCCGCTCCCAGACACTCTCTCCCTCCGATCATGGTGTCAATTAAATGGAAAGAAATCAAAGCAACGCTTTTCTCTTTTCTTTTTTTGAAGTACTAGTTTCAATTTACTAAGCAAGGAACACATTGAGACATTAAATAATTCAAAACTGATACATTAACATAGGTGACCAATATGAATAATATTCTAGTTTAAACTTGTGGTTCAAGACCAATTGTTTTCAAATTTGAGAGTAGATTAGCCATTACAGGTCGTGCCTCACACTTAGCCACCAAGGGTTGAGCTTTAGGCAAGGTAAGTCCAGTTCCTTCAGTCATATCAACCAATTCTTCGCCAATTCTTTGCCAATCAAAGCACTGAATAATACATCCCAACGACAACGCCACCATTCGAATAGCTAATCCTTCTCCAGGACAACTCCTCCTTCCAGAACCAAAAGGCATCATTTTATACCCATCTCTAACACCTTCAAGGCCTTCAAATCTTTCTGGTTTAAACTTTCTTGGTTCATCCCAAAGCTTAGGATCATTGTGTATAGCCCATAAATTCACAAGCAACATTGTGCCTCCAGGTACACGGTACCCTCCCACGGTGGTCTCCTCAGACGACTCGTGAGGGACTAACAGAGGTCCTGCAGGGTACATTCGGAATGTCTCGTTTATAATGCAACGTAAGTAAGGTAGGTTGTTGATGTCTGACTCGTCGACTAAACGTTCATGTCCTATACGTTCGTCGATTTCAGCTTGTGCCTTTTTCAGAGATTCAGGATGGTTTAACATTAGAGATAAAGCCCATTCCATTGTCCCAACTGAAGTATCAGTCCCTGCTGCTAATAGAACCTACAAATATATATTTAAAAAAAAAAAGTTTTAATTTTATGCACTACAGTGTGACAAATATTTACACATGGTTAACAATATGATATAAATTCTAGTTCATAATTTATAACTAACTCAGAACCTTTTTCAGTTTTTTACTCAATTTTAAAAAAAAGAAAAATAGAGGTTAAGTGCTCAAGAAAAAGATAGAACACGTTCGAGTTATTGACTCGTCCGATCCACAGTATTCATGAGTCACTAGTATAATTGTCCCTCCTCGAAGACAGGTCGAGAAATACCATGCATAGTTGCCCACCTTTCTTTCTTGAAAGAACATATAATCATCATTTGAATGTCAAATTCATACGAAATTTTGATAAGATATATTCATTGAATAACAGGGACATCGGAGAATTGTTACCCTTGTTTTTGACTCTACAGGTGTTTAATTCAAACTGATACAATTAATACAGCCTTGTCGTTTCAATGATATTACCTACTAAAATATCCCCAAAAGTCAAAAAGCCAATAAAGAATAAATATTTAGAGTGGTGGACAGTACACTAGCTCAGGATCACCAAACAGTAACGTGTCGATAAAATAATAAACAAGGGTCACATTTATTGGTGGGCGTCATTTGCGCTTAAGCTATATCAATTTAGGTAGAGTGATTGAATTAATTACGCCAGAAACTTAATAACTGTAATCCTCCGTGCAAGAAAAAAAAGAAGATAATATTTGACAACTGTCATCTAATAAGCAATTAATCAAATTGAAAATACATGACTTGTTACACCAAATCTTTGCTTTCCAAATTGGGATTACACCATATAGCACCACCGTACTTGTAATAGAACCTTCCTTTTCCCCTTTTTTGATCGATTTTACTTATAAACACCAATCCAGAGAACTTTGAACTATTAGAGTAATTTAACCTGTTGTAGAAGGTTCTTTTGTTTTATTTTCAGGAATTAATTTTAGTTATTCTGACCATTATTTTGTAGTATTATCCTTTAGAGACCTGAGAGTTTAAAAAATATTAACACTTCCAATATAAGTTAAACTCTTTCTCTATCTATCTATTTTCTTTTCCTTTTTTAAGTGCTTGGTTTGAATAGTAGTAGGTCTTCATCCATGCGATTCTCCAAATTGGCATTCAACTTTGTACTAAACTTGTTGACCACCCATGAATTATAGCATATTAATCAATTTTGATTTCATAATTTTCATCTTTAGAACAACAACAACAACATACCCGGTGAAATCCCACAACGTGTGGTCTGCGGAGGGTAGAGTGTACGCAAAACTTACCTCTACCTTGATAATTAGAGCGGTTGTTTTCAAAAGACCCTCGGCTCAAAACACAACATAAACACAAGCAAAGTTGAAATTAGAGGCAAGGCTCTATATAACCGTCACTTTCTATAACAATATTTTACTATGGCATCCCTATGTTATGTGAAACTGACCTTACATGTTATGTTATATTATATGTTTTCTATAACAATATTTTGACATAGCAGCCAAAAAATATCAGAAAAAATAATATTGTTATAGAGAGGTTTGATTGGTGAAGAAATTAGAGGCATAGATTAATATTAATTCAAAATTTAGGATTAATGCAAAATTGAAGTAACTTACAAGCATAAGGCTTCTGATGATTTCATCTTTGTAATATTCCGGTTCCTTTTCTTGCAGTGTTAACAATACTTCAATCAACGATTTCTTATTCCCTTCTACCTCCGAAGCAGTAACAGTACCTTCTTTCTCCATTCTCTTTCTGCAATTTTTTATCATATCCTGCATGAACTCATCTCTGTTCTGTTGCAACACAACCAAGCTCTTCTCCAATTTACTCACCAACAACTTCAACGCCGGCAGAAAATCGCCTACATTCGTCGCACCACCGATCCTGAAAGTCTCCTGCACCATTTCCCTGAATCTTGTAGCTTCTTCAATGTCCTCTACATTTTCTCCGTAATATCTGAAAATATTATTAAGTAAATAAAGTGTGTTTCCTTTGATAGTACTTCAAATTCTATAACCTAAAAGGGGTAACCACACATTTTAACGCAAATATATTAAGTCTCATCATCACTCATTACTAGTGATGGAGTCAAAAACTGAATCAAATTTTGATTCATTTTGATAACTACACTAGAAGCTTCCGGTATGTCAAGCGTATTCAAATTTTAAAATATACAAAAAAAAAAAATGTTCTCATCATATTTGTATGAGATTCAATTGAACTCTCTTCGTAATAGGTTGATTCGCCCCTTCCTATTATGATTTATGTGCTTGGCTCGTGAAATAATCAGGTCCGGACAAATAAGAGCATATTACACAATTCAACAACAACATACCCAGTGAATTCTCACAATGTGGGGTCAGGAGAGGGTAGAGTATACACAGACCTTATCTCTACCTTGGTAGGTAGAGCGGCTGTTTCCGAGAGATACTCAGCTCAAGACAAAACACAAGCATAAGCCCAAGCAAAGTACGACAAACAAAGTGCGTAAGTCATGATAGCGAATTCTGAAAGAGAAAAGAAGCAAAAAAAAGCAATAACTAATGTAATTAAATAAAACAAACAAGATACACATAGCAGCATAAATCGAACGATAAGGGACTATAAGACAATATTGTGCCTACTAGTATGATAAGCTAAGCGAGCCTACAATAATAATATTATAATACCAGTTTGTAAGCGTAGTAGGACTACGTTGGACTACCTACTACTCTTCTATCCTAATACGTGTCCTCCATAACCCCCTATCTAAGGTCATGTCCTCAGTGAGTTGCAACTGCGCCATATCCCGTCTAATCACCTCTCTCTAATACTTCCTCGGCCTACCTCTACCCCTCTTGTACCTGTCCATAGCCAACCTCTCACACCTCCGCACTAGGCCATTTGTGTTTCTCCTCTTCACGTGTCTGAACCATCTCAACCTAGCTTCCTGCATCTTATCCTCCATCGAGGCCACTCACACTCTGTCTCCGATATCATCATTTCTAATTATATCCCTACTTGTATGCCCACACATCCATCTTAGCATCTTCATCTCCGCAACTTTCATCTTTTGGGTGTGCGAAGTCTTGATCGGCCAACACTCTGCCCCATACAACATAATCGGTCTAACCACCACCCTATAGAACTTGCCTTTAAATTTTGGCGGCACCTTTTTATCGCACAAGACTCCAGATGTGAGCCTCCATTTCATCCACCCTGCCCCAATACGATGTGTGACATCATCAATCTCTCAATTCCCTTGGTTAATAGATCCGAGGTACTTAAAAGCTCCTTTTTTTAAATGACCTAAACACCAAGTCTCACCTCCACACCTGTCTAAAGGTCGCTCCCGTCACTGAACTTAAATAAAAATGTAATCTTCAGTCTAAATAGGCACGCACAAACAAGAGCATACTTCCTCCTTCAATTTTTACAGTTCAATTTGGACTTTGCACATCATTTAAGAAACAATAGTAATTGATATGAGTATTTTACTACAATACTCATATTAATTAATATTTAGTCTTAGATCTTGAAAACGATTTAAGGAATAAGTAACTATACGAACGGTAAAACATGAAATATGCTAAAAATGACAAGTAAAAATAAGAATCTTAGTAGCTCAATTGGTTAACTATTTGCACTTTTAATTTGTTGACGAAGGTTCGATTCTTCACCTTATTTTTTTATTTTTTGTTGAAGAGGTAGGGGAAGAGGAAATGAGGGAGGCGATTAGAAGGTGGATTCGAACCTTCATCAACAAAATGAAAGTTCAGATAATCAAACAACTGAAGTAACAAATCTCTACGAATAAAAATAAAAATATATTTTTAATACGATGAACAAGTAAAAGTGAACAAAATGAGTATTACATAATTGTACGGATTACCTTTTTCCAGCAATTGTCCTCATCATGACATTCAACATCAACTCAAAGAACGTAGACTTCATATCCACAGATTTCTCTGCCATAGCAGAGGAATTGATCCTCTTAACCATGGATTTCACTTCATCAACACGAATTCCATGAAACATTTGAAGACGATGAGTGGAAAACATCTCAATCGAAGTAATCCTTCGCAAATTTCTCCAGTGATCTCCGTACGAACTCCAAGCCAACGACGTAAAATTATATCCCAAATGTTTCCCGGCCATTAAATGAGGGCGATTCGCGAAAATTATGTCGTTCTTCGTAAAACACTCTTCAGCTGCAGATGGCGATGAAACCAAAAGTACTTTTCGAGAACCAAATTGGAGGAGAAGAACAGTGCCATGGCGATCGGAGATTTTCGCTAATGAACGTTGAAGTGGTTTTTTGAAGAGATAAAGATGGCCAATTATTGGGAGAATTAGAAATGGTGCTGGTGGATGATTTCGTAATTTGCGTAAGAAATGTTTGGTGATAATGTATAATGCTAGTAGAAGAGGAGCGTATAAAATTGGAGTGAAAATGTGATCCATTGGAATTGGAATTGTAATTTGGGGGTAGAGGGGAAAGTGAATGTGTTTCAATTTCTGTTTATATTGTGATTGAAATGGGACATCTTGTGTGTTGGGTTCGTTCAACGTCGTGGATAATGGGGTCATTTCCTTTTACCAATGTTTGGACTTTTCTTTGGGTTCTAGAAATTTGAATTATTAAAGTGTAGTATAAGGTTCAATATGTAATGATTTTCTTTTCTTTTCTAGAAAAGATATCTTATCTGGTCTTTGGATATTTGTATTGAGACGCCGATTAATTTGAATTACACATCATATAAGGTTTATTAAAAAATAAAGTGTCTCCTAGTAATATTTTTATTATTTTTAGAGCTTGAATTTGAAATCTTTAGTTAAAAGTGACGGAATTATATTCATCATCCACCAGAATCCGGTGGGATAGAAAAGATATTGTTAATAGTCCTACATCGGATATAGAATGGAAATATGAACTTGTTATATGGACTTGGACAATCATCACCCTACAAGCTAGCTTTTGGAGTTGAGTTAGGTCAGGTGTCACATATGGTATCAGAGTCAAACTCATTCCAATTCTTTATCCACCGATGTTGGGCCCCCAAATTATATTATCAACGCTCCAGTTAACAAGGTCTGGGCGTGCGGGCACATTTCAATTCTTTATTTACCGATGTTGGGGCCCAAATTATATTATACACGTCCTAGTTAATAAGGTCTGGACATGCGGGGGAGTGTTAAGAGCTCACATATGAAATGGGAGCATGGACTCCTTATATGAACTTGGACAATTTTTTCACCCTACAAGCTAGCTTTTGGGGTTGAGTTTATACTTACGTGAAGACAATTTCCTTACTTCTTAATTCTTGATTTTTTGCTCCTAATATTTTAAAGCAAAGAATGGTAACCCGTCTAGTTCAAGTTTAAGGAATTAATAAACTAATGGAGTAATTCTCTTCTTTTTTGTGCTGCTAGGTGACTATCAATCTTTATGATTTTGCACTGACTTATCTAGTGTCGGTTATCTCTCAGGTGTGATTTACAGACTATTATACATAAATAAAGTTTTCTTATGCGCACCCGAAAGTCAAAGAATAGTAGTAGCGAATTCCCTTATCATAAAAACAATATTTATGATTACCGTCCACCCTATTGTTTAGTATCATTTCCAATTGCGCTATTGAGAGAAAGTATCGCCCAAAGGAAACTTTAGTATGCAATAAATTTTGTCTACTAATCGTCTTTAAATTGAGTGATCTGATATTTTGGTGGTCCTTATTTATTTTAGGACAATTATTACTCATTGCATTCAATTTTGTTGCTCCTCCAGGGAAAATGTTAAGTACAGATCTCTTTTTGATCTCTACTTTTGTGGAACATTTAAGGTGCCATTAGTGGCAAAAACAAAAATATTTTTCTCTGATCTAATTTATGTAACATTATTTGACTGGTTACAAGAGAAAGAATTGAGAATTTTTTAATCCTGAGATCTAAAAAAAAATGCTTTCTATTTAGGATGCTGTAAGTTAACACTTCCTTTCAATCTGGAAGTGGAATCCATACGCTAAATATATTTGAAGTCCTTTGTTATGATAAAAGTTGTTCGTACGCTAGTATTATTTAGCTCAATAATTTTTTGAAGAATATAGTGTTTGCTAGACTATCACTACCGTGTGTTTTTTCAAATACAAGGTCAAGTCGACTATTTTTTATTTTATTTTTTGATAATTTGAAACCTCGATTCTTAAATTTAAAAGAAGAAGAGTCTATCTTTTTTTTAAACTGCATAAAGTACGGAAATTTATAATGCATCCTCTTGTATCTCAAAAAAGGGTAAATGAGATTAGTTGCCCTCTTACAATTTTGAATATAAGAAAATGATAATTTCAGATTTCTTATATATAAAAAATAAATATCTTTAATAAAAATGTCATAAAATTTTAAAAAATGTACGGCGCTAAAAAATCATTTCTTTGGAAATTTTAGGCATACATGATTGCATATGTCGCTACTCGCTAGCAAATTAGCAAATGGTCATAATCTCACGCTCAGCCATGAATAGAAGTTTCCATTTCTTTTTTATTCTTTTTGGGTGTGTGAAGAATTGTATTACACCAAAGTCTCCTACGATTTGACTGGAGTGTCTCGCACATAATAATAATTTAAATAAGCATTCTAGATATACGGGTATTAATTAAATCCTAAGATTAAGTAGCAGTTGTTAAAGATGTGCATCATATAAATTAAGGATTATTGAAATAGAAGAGAAAAAATAGAAACGAAGGATTTCTTTTTTCTGAAAAAACTGCTTGTTGTCTATATAAAGTAAGACCGCAATATATATGTTCACACGCTAATGTCAAATAAGGCTGCGACTATCAAAAACTTTGGGTAGTGGCAGACTTAGATTAGTGGGACACAAAGTACAAACTATATATGAAAAAAATAAATTATGACTCCATGATTAAGAGTGATAAGAATATAAAGATAAATTAATTTTAAATTTTAAATTTTAAATTTTAAATTCACCTCTAATTTCTGAATTATCCCAGACATAAGGGTCCCATCCAAGGTAGGAATCAACCATCTTCTTTTTTGCTCCAACCATCTTCTTTTTTTGTGGGTAAAGACATGGAAATTGGCATCACCAATGAGCCAAAAATAGGAAGACTTATGCAACTTCAAAGTCAATAGATTAATCTCTACGCTTTGTTTAATTTTCTCTTTGCGTTAAAGTCACCCAAAAATATTCTTTGCTCCCACACGCTTTCTTTTTTAATTAGTTCTAAAAGAATTATATATTTCATTATTTAATAATAATTTAACTTTAAATTTTATTTTTTACGCTTAACGAGATGATCTATAATCATACAAATATCTTTTATTTGCTTTAGACCACAAGATTCAAAAGTCTTTCATTATTTCTTAAATTTCGTACCGATTTAAACTACATCATATAAATTAAGACGGAAGACGTATATACATTCAGTACAAGTCTAGGTCAATAATTTCCAAGATGTGGATGATATTTTTACTTTTCTTTAAGGTGAAATGGGGATGAAAATTAGTTATAATAGCCATCATCTATATTAAAGAACCAGTAATTGTATCGTATAACGAAGAAGGTTTAGTGAAGTGTAAATAATTGTAAAATAGTTTTTGATAGAATTTCCATAATCAATATAAATAATTTATATTTAGGTGTAAATATTCTTAGTATATTCTATCATAATTGTAGCCTAAAATAAGGCTTGTAAACTTGTATATAATATGACATTATAGAATGAAATCATTACGAAAAATATTTCCTTGATTATTTCCATAATCAATGTAAATAATTTATATTTAGATGTAAATATTCTTAGTATATTCTACCATAATTGTAGCCTAAAATAAGGCTTGTAAACTTGTATATAATATGACATTATGGAATGAAATCATTAAGGAAAATATTTCTTTCATGGTATCAAGAGCCAAAAATTAACCCTAGCCTAGCCCTTACTCTCTCTTCGGCCGCCCCTGTCCAACGGAACTAGGGTTCCGCCGTCCTCTCCCACACTCTACCCCATCTTCCTTAATTTTTTTTCTCTCTAGGGCAACAATGGTCGACCAACTCAAATTTCATCCCGCTCTTGCCGTAAACAACGTCAAGAACTTCATTCCGGTAATTTTTGAGATGGAAAAGGGCAATATTCATCTTAGGCGGAATTATTCAAAATCAATTGCCGTGCATACCAATTCCTCGTTTGTGAACTGTGATGTGAGGGGAAAAACTCAATAATGTTGTACAATAACGTTTGTTAAATTCAATAATGGTATCAGAGCCATGTATTCAACAACTTATCTCCAGACAATATTTTCTCTTTATGATGAATATTTTTAAGTCTTATAAACATAATATAAAAAATGTTAGATCGGAAGAGTATGATCTTCCATAGCAGTTAGATGCTTTAAATAAATGGACAATTCCATCTATTGCCACTAAAATTTTTATAATTTTGGCATATTTAAAAATTTGCGAAATCGTCATGTTGTTAAAACAATTGAAGAGTATGTCTAGATGGATAACCAAGAAAGAACAATACAGTTGTTTTCCGATTTTGATAAAGAAAGGTATCAAAAGCATAATTATAAATTTTTGCATATTGGATTAGTACAAATTGCATTCAAACCTTTAACATTAGAAGGCTTACCTGAAAGTTTTATGTCAGTCTTAAGAGATGTTAGAAAAATTGGAGACAATCTCTTATAGGTGCTATGCAGTCAAGCCTAGCTTATGGCCCAGTTTATTTTGATGTCAGACCAAATCTTACTTTATCTTTGTCTGATCCAAATATTTTGCATGCTTTAACATTATATGTAAAAGCTCATAGGTATAATTACATGCGAGAAACATGCGTTATGTGTGTCTATTATCGTATTTATTTTCGTGCCTTAGACACTATGAATCTTAATTGTAGGATTATTGATGATAAAATAAAAAGACAGACTGTTTTAATAGAAACCAACTTAGCTAAAAGATCTAAGATAACAACTAGAAGGTCGATACATTGGGATGAAATTGAATATCCAAATGATTGGATAACTGAAAAAGCAGTCCTTTTCCAGCCTAGAATAGATACTCAGATTGCTCAAGTTGTTCAGACCACTGAAGGTAATATACACCTTCAATTTGCACAATGACTACCTAGAATAAGTAGATCTGTGTCATCTCATTATTATATATCTCCTATAGATGAAATCCCTAGACCCTCTACATCCAGAGTGTCAACCTCCCAAATCCGGGAAGACTTATATAAAGTCACTTCTCCTTCAAAAATCTCTCAGGAAGAAAAGATTAATAAATCATATTAGGAAAAAACCAAATTTCTGTAGAATTAGGACGGATCAAATGGCTGATCCTACTCACTCGAAAATAGATTTTAAAGATTTTTAATGAATAACAACCCAAGTCATACTCCTTCTCTAGATTATAGTCCAGGGTCAGATTTAAGGAAAAAGATTACTAAAGAATTTCTTAGGGAAGACTATGCTCTCTTTAGGAAATGGGTTTTTGCCTTCTTTAATAAAGAAGAACAAACTGTTATTCGTGATCAGTAGGTAAGTCATTACAAATAGAAAAAGAAAAATCATGTTCTATTCTCTTAATCTTATCCAGTAATTTAGGATTTTTTAATTGGTCTATAACATTATAAACCATTAACTCTTGTTGAAAAAAATTCAAATGATTTTGTTTATTCTGAACAATATTATTCAGGGTCTTCATCTTTGGTTCATAAATAAAAGGAAAAGTTATGGAACTTCCATCGAAGGTACCTATAATACCATCAGCATAAATTTTCTTAACAGGCATAATCTTCTGTAAGAAAGGAGTGTCTAATATTATTTCATTAGTTAAATTTTTAACTAAAAAAAAGAGATTTTTATACATCTTTTATTCAGGCAGATATAAGCACAAGAAAGTTTATATGAAACTTCTAACCTTTTCCCATCAACACCAGTCAAATTATGCATGGTTTTACTAAAGTATCTTGTGGGAATTAATCCTTAACGGATACAGTTTAGGTCTGTCCCTGAGTCGACTAAGGCGGCCATATCTCTAACCATGACTCCTTCATCAATTAATAAATTAATCTTAGTTATCCATCTCTACTAGGAATATAATTTTATTGTATTAAGTAATTCGTTGGCTTCCTTGCTATTAGAGGAAGATGGTTGGTCAGGCCTAGGTTTATTATCTAATCTTTCTAACTCCAAAGAAGTAATCATGTCATCTAATGTCATATAAATTTAACGAAGCAGAGTTATTTCTAACTTAAGATTATGAATCTCTTTTTTCAATTCTTGTAGAGTTAAAGGAGTATTGAGATTCCTTCTCTTTTGCAATTCTTCAAGAATTTCTGAAAAATCATAAGAGTGATTAATTCTCGTCTAGACTCTAGGAGGTATAGGAGGGGGTCTTTCCTTATCCTTAGCTTTAAGAAATACCTCAAGGATTTGGGCTCTTTGAGTGCTATCTAGAATATTTTCTAAAATGTCATTAATTTCCTCACCATTAATAACACTTAAGCTAAAATTAGAAAACTGTGCTAGAGCTTATAAAATTCTTCATCAGTTTCTGACTCATTACTGATTTTTTGACATTTCTCATGTTTGCAGGCGCAAGGAGTTTCTTCCTTATTAGAAGAAGAAAAATCATCATTATTCTCAGAACTTATTAAGTTCATATCTAACGAATCATCAGATTCTTCACATGAGACAAGGACTTTCATTAAAGTGTCCTTAACTGTATCATCTATATCAAGATTTTTAATCTTATCTATTCATTTTTTTTATTTATACACTTATTAGCGTAATGACCATTTTTTCCACAACTATAACATGTAGGAACTTGTTTTTTCTTTTGAAGAGTATAACCCTTCTTTTCATTCCTAGCTCTTCTACGGGCTGCTGCTTTTTTATAAGACGCAGACTTATATCTATCATAATACTGTTTCTTTTGAGATTTTTCATAATATTTCCTCTTTTTACCTATATAATAGGATCTAGGTTCATCAGAACCAAAATGTTCATAGAATTCTCCTAATTGAGAGTTTTCTGTAAGTTTTTGCTTTTTAAGCTGTCTTTGTAACTTCATGTCATTACATAAAGCTAAACCTTATTTCATACATTTACCGATTAGCTGACCATAAGAATACAGATTCCGTTGGATCTGAGAATCTCCTGAATCCTTTATAAGAGTTCTTTTTATTCTTTCAGCAAACAGAGAAGGAAGGCCATCTATAAATTTGGCTTTCCAAAAATTGCTATTAGCTTATGGAAGATTTAAAACTCTGCTAAGGAATATATCCTTATACCACCTAAATGAGGTAAGGAATAGTGAAAGAATCTAATAATTACAAACAACAAACAACTTTAAAAAGAAGATAACATCTTTACAAAAAGAAAGATATGATCGTTTTCTTATCTTTGAAAAAAGAAAAACTTTATAAAAGATGAAAAATGACAGTTGTCATGCTGTCGGTAATTATGAACCCTCGTGGCCTACATAGATGTCACTTAATTTTGACATCTTAGACTTCCCTCCGTCGTCTTTTTCCCTCTGTTTGGCCGTGTACTTCTGGTGCAGGGCCTCAATTAGGCTATCGAACAGATCTTCTGTTGATGGGACATAATCTTCTGGAGCTTCTGATTCTTCGGCGAGACAAACAAATTGGTTGTCATCTGGGACATCCTTCATGGAGGCTGTAGATGCTTCCGAATATAGGCTATTATCTATTTTTGGTTTGAAATTATGAACAAATTCTATTTATACCTTATCAAGGTAGGAGGAGATTAGATCTACCTCTGACGCATGAAGATTCTTAATCTTCATGAATTTTGCCAGTTTGGCAAAGAAAGATGATTCTTCTTCCGTAGTTTGTTTTTGCATATGATGGATCTGTTTGAGACTATTCACCATAGAAGCTATGTCTTCTTCTAATTGCCAATGATGCCGGCGTTTTGAATCTATAAGATGTGGTTCTAGTAATTTAGACCAGAACTTATAGAGGAATTTCCTCTTAAGACATAACATACCTTGTGGATTTCTTCCCACTTCAGGGATCCACTTCCAAATCCATGAGATTCCTATCTGCATAAAGAAAAATAATGATGCAGAACCTTCACTATAATTTGAGGGATTGTCGGGTGTAACACTGGGAGTTACTTGCACCCAATCCTTATAGAAACTCATATAAGGCTCCTGTAAAATCTGAATTTCAGGCCCAAATATGACCATGAAAAAAATCCAATAAAGAAGTAATTGACCATTCTGATTATTTTCAGATCTCTTATATATAAAAAATAAATATTTCTTATAAAAGTGTCATAAAAAAAAATTAAAAATAACATCACCAAAAAATCATTTTTCCAGGAATTTTAGGCATATGGTCATAATCTCACGCTCAGCCATGAATAGAAGTTTCCATTTCTTTTTTATTCTTTTTGTGTGTGTGTGAAGAATTGTAGTACACCAAAGTCTCCTACGATTTGACTGGAGTGTCTCGCACATAATAATAATTTAAATAAGCATTCTAGATATACGGGTATTAATTAAATCCGAAGATTAAGTAGCAGTTGTTAAAGATGTGCATCATATAAATTAAGGATTATTGAAATAGAAGAGAAAAAATAGAAACGAGGGATTTCTTTTTTCTGAAAATCTGCTTGTTGTCTATATAAAGTAAGACCGCAATATATATGTTCACACGCTAATGTCAAATAAGGCTGCGACTATCAAAAACTTTGGGTAGTGGCAGACTTAGATTAGTGGGACACAAAGTACAAACTATATATGAAAAAAATAAATTATGACTCCATGATTAAGAATGATAAGAATATAAAGATAGATTAATTTTAAATTTTGAATACAACAACATATCTAGTGCAATTCATAATGAGAGTTTGAAAAAGATAAAGTATACGCAGAATTTACCTATATAACAACAACATATCTATCACTTTTAAATTTTGAATTGGCCTCTAATTTCTGGATCATCCCAAACATAAAGGTCCGATCCAAGGTAGGAATCAACCATCTCCTTGTTTTTTGTGTGTAAAGACAAGGAAATTGGCATCACCAATGAGCCAAAAATAGGAAGACTTGTGCAACTTCAAAGTCTAGATTAATCTGTACGCTTTATTTAATTTTCTCTTTGCGTTAAAGTCACCCAAAAATATTCTTTGCACTTTCTTTTTATTTTCCTTATGTGACTTTTTTTTTTAATATCAAGCTTCCCGACTTACGCCAGACTATTCCTGGAGATAGTAGTCCCGGTCACTCAGCACTACTACCAGTAAATCGCGAGATGTGCTTGAATGTCCAGGATTTGAAAACAGAGCAACTGATATCACCTACAAGGTCTTACCCTAGAAGAGAGCAAATTGCTTCCACCAGGATTCGAATCAACGCTGCAGGTTCTTTTCTAGAAGGATGAAATGTTGAACATTAATACTGCTCCATCACATATTATATTAATGAATATTACAATATATTCACCATATAATTTGTAATTAATAGTAGTGTATAATTATGATAAATATAGGATCCTTATTCTATTAGGACTCAACATTGTACACACTATATATATTTGTATTAATAAGAAAGACTCTCAAAGGAGATTAATACAATTCTACATGGTATCAAGAGCCAAAATCTCTCCATACCCTAAAACATAAATTCGACCGCCATTTCTCTTCCCTTTTCCAGCGCCAAACTGCCCGTATACCATCGGTATACCTCTGATATACGCTAATATACAGTTGTCCAACCCTCTTCTACAAATAACCCCCTATACCGCTGGTATACTACTGATATACATCATTCTCACCTTTCCTATCTCTCAAACATGTTGTATACCCTGTATACAGCCTACCTAAGCTGATATACACCTAGTATACAGCTGATACTACACATGTACAACCTCTCTTAGCCGATATCCACCTCGTATACGGCCGATACTGCCCCATATACACCTCGTATATGTCTCGAACCTCCCCCTCCCCATTTTTTTCTTTCACCTACTTTCCGACAGCAGAGAATAACCATGGTTGTGGCAGCGACCAACGGTCAGGGGTGGCAGAGGAGGTCGGGCCACTTCAGCCTGCCAGCCACAACATGCCTAGTACCCAACGAAGTGAGCAGGCCCACCGCCCTGCCAGCTGTACGGGAACTGGGCCTCTAGTAGTTGTCCATCAACCTCCAAAAATAGTCATGAAGTTGCGGCCCAACATAAATTGTGGCTACAGCAGCCTGAGAGCACAGCCGATGGGCCACAACCATCAGGCCCAATTTTCAGCTGCCAAACAATCTGCTCCAGGCCTTACCCAAACCAATTTGGGCCAAGCTTTCGGCCCATTGACTCTCCAGCAGCTCGATAATGCATGGTATATGGATACATGCGTCACGACTCACCTCACCAACAATTCTGGTAATCTTCCTCAACTACGCAATTTAAATAATCCTTAATCTATTATGGTCGAAAATGGTCATCACATTTCAATACAAGGGTTTGGCCACACACTAACCCCACCACCACATCCCCAATTCTCCCTTAAAAACGTCCTCTATGCCCCTTATATTATCAAGAACATAATCTTCGTTAGAAAAATTGTCACTGATAATTATGTATCCATCAATTTTGACCTATTTTATTTTTCTATAACGGACCTATGTACGGGGAAACTTCTTACCAGATGCAATAGTGAGGGGGACCTCTAACCCTTCTTATCCACGCCCACTGCCCATGTCACTCCTCCCACCGCTTTAGCTACAATATCTCTATCAACGTGGCATAGTAGACTTGGTCATCCGGGTGCTCATGTTTTTTATTCCCTTAGAAACTAAAATTTAATCCAATGTAATAAAGGAACACTTTCTCATAGTTGTTCCTCTTGTCATCTAGGGAAACATGTTAGACTTTCATTTACGCCTTCTCTAAGTATTACTTTCTCTCCCTTTGATATTATTCATGCGGATTTATGGAATTCTCCTATAACTAGCAACCTAGGCCATAAATATTATTTGGTGTTCTTGGATAATTTCTCTCACTTTCTTTGGGTCTATCTGCTTAAACTCAAATCTCAAGTGTTTTCCAAATTCCTTGAATTTCGTACAATGGTTAAAACGCAATTTGAAAAAGTCATCAAAACGTTTCAATGTGATAATGGTCGTGAGTTCAATAATTCCCTTTTTCATTTTTGTGCGGCTAATAACATGATCTTTCATTTCTCGTGCCCCATACCTCCCCTCAAAATAGTAAAGCCGAAAGAATTCTCCGCACCATTAATAACATGATTCGTACCCTTCTTTTTCATGTGTCTCTCTCCCTAGCTTTGGAGATATGCATTAAAAATGGTAGAACACATTCTTAACATCTTACCTACCCGTACAATTCAAAATAGGACACCCACCGAAATTCTCTACCATCGGATCCCTACCTATGATCACCTTAGGGGGTACTTGTGCTATGAGCTATCCATAGACAAAATAATAATCTCACGCCACATCACGTTTGTTGAGTACGTTTTCCCGTTTGACAACATCCAAAAAATTTGAGTCACTGATTACAGATTCTTTGATGATTCGGACATCTCACCTCTAGTACAAAATGCACTACACAATACACTACATGCTTCCCCCTGGCACCACCCTCTCACGCTGCGACCATCAGAAATCTACCGGACCTTTTCTCAGCAGAGATGACCCGTCCCGTCATCGTCTCCCCCACCCGCCGACAATCCTCCTCGCCGAACCCACTGTCACCACCACATGCCTCCCAATCTCTCATCGGTCAAACTTGCCCAGCAACCGCCCCATAACCACCAGTCACATTACTCCAACCCAGTCATTGTTACCATTCCCGACACTGACCCACAACCCATCGATATCACACGATACCCAGTCACACCCAACTAGTCTCGGTCACCGGACCTGAACTCCACTCACACCTACCCCGTAAACCAGTTCGAGGAACCTTCCGCCACTGTCACTGCCCCGACATCTCAATCCCTGAATTCCAGCCCTGACCCGACACCCCACCAGCCACCACTCTACCCAAATACCCGAATAGCTCGGCCCCCATGCACTGAATGGAAACTCGTGCCCAACACGGGATTTTCAAACCCAAAGTCCATTTTAACCTTCCACACAAACTATATCCCTAATTTCTAAAAAATCAAAATTAGCCAAACTTGACCCGAATTGGAATGCGGCCATGCGTGAGGAATTTAATTCTTTAACAAAATAACACACTTGGGATTTGGTTCCTAGACCGGATGAGGTTAATGTGATTCGATGCATGTGGCTATTTCGTCACAAATTCAAAGATAGTGCTGACCTTGAGCGTTATAAAGAGAGACTTGTGGCTAATGGTATTAATCAGCATGAGGGTATTAATTATGGTGAGATGTTTATTCGGGTGGTTAAATCGACTACTATTCGTACAGTTCTGAGCATAGCTATGGGTAAGCATTGGTCGATTCATCAGCTTGATGTCAAAAATGCATTCTTACATGTGGACTTGAAAGAAACTATTTACATGCACCAACCGCCAGGATTTGTCCATACGGAGGCCCCTCACTATATTTGTCATCTTCGTAAGTCACTATATATGGTTTGAAACAGGCCCCCAAAGCGTGTATGAACGCTTTGCTAGCTACATTATGCAGATTGTGCTTGTATGCAGCAAGTGTGATCATTCTCTCTTTATATTTCATCGCGGTAGTAACATTGCATACTTGTTATTATATGTTGACGATATTGATCTCACTATCTCTTCTGGTGTGTTGAAAACTGAGATCATTTCTATGTTGAAATCCGAATTTGCTATGATTGGCTTGGGGAAGTTTAGTTATTTCTTAGGGATATCAGTGACTAGATCTACATATACTATGTTCCTGTGTCAACGTAAGTATGCAGAATAAATTGTATACAGGGCTAAGATGATGAACTACAAGATCATGCCTACTTCGGTTGACTCAAAATCGAAGCTCAGTGTTGTTGACGATGATCGAGTGTCTGATCCCACTCTTTGTAGGAGCCTTGCAGGTGCACTTCAGTATCTTACTTTCACCAGGCCTGATATTGCTTATGTTGTTCAGCAGGTGTGTTTGTTTATGTATGTCCCTATGGAGCCTCATTTTACAGCTCTGAAACGTATCATTCAATACGTTAAGGGCACACTTGATTATGGATTGCATCTTTACCCCTCTGCACCGACCATGTTGTTATCATTTACGGACGCCGATTGGGCGGGCTATCCGGACACGCGACACTCCACCTCCAACTACTATGTGTTCGTAGGAGATAATCACATTTCATGGTCTGCCAAGAGGCAAGCCACCCTATCCCGATCGAGTGCAGAAGCAGAGTATAGAGGCATTGCAAATGTTGTTGTTGAGATCTGCTTGGTCCAAAACCTCCTCTTGGAGCTTCATTGTCTGATGCGTAAGGCGTTTATAGTTTACTGTGATAACATATTTGCGATCTACTTATCTCATAACCCGGTTCAGCATCAGAGAACCGAGCACATTGAGATGTATATACATTTTATTCGTGAGAAGGTTGCTATAGGTCATGTTAAGGTGTTGCATGTGCCTTCTTCATATCTGTATGCAGATATCTTCACTAAAGGGCTTCCTAGACAACTATTCCTTGACTTCAGATCCAGTCTCAGTGTCTGTCATCCTCCCTCTCCAACTGAGGGGATGTGATAGCGAATATATTACCATATATTCGTTGTATATTATGTAATTAATATTAGTGTGTAATTATAGTAAATATAGGATCCTTATTCTATTATGACTCAACATTGTACACACTATATATATATATATATATATATATATATATATATATATATATTTGTATTAATGAGAAAGACTCTTCAAGGGAGATTAATATAATTCTAAATATTGCTTGGTGACTTTTACTTTTACACGCCACTTAAGAATTCATAAATAAGAAGGGTATTTTTATTATATTATACTTATCTCTCTAATTAATTATACTCTAATTAATATTGGATACTTTAAAAAATAATTAATGTTAAGGACAAAGTAGAAAAGACTCAATTAATTCTATCTTGTTTTTAAAAAAATTGTGTAATTTGGGATGGATATTTTTAATAATGTGGCCAACTATTATGGGATGGAGGGAGTATCACATGGAAGGTGGGTCTATCATGAATTATATTTTGCATGCTACTATATTACTTTTATATACAATTACGCATAATTAGTGGTGAACTTTACCTGATAACATAAAAAGATTATATTCTATGAGTGTTCAATAGTTAACACTCTTCATTATTTGGTGCGTTCAGTAGGCCAACTCCAACATCCCGTTTCTTATGGTTATTTGGGAAGTTTATTACTGAGTAATAATTTGTGTTCGCTGGAGTTTAAAAGACACTTCATTTGTCTCAATTTATATAACACGCTTTCTATTTTAGTTAATTCTAAAAGAATGATATATTTTTTTATTTGATAATAATTTAACTTTAATCTTTATTTTTTACGCTTAACGAAATGATCTATAACCATACAAATATCTTTTGTTTGCTTTAGACCACAAAATTTAAAAAAAATTCATTATTTCTTAAACTCCGTACCGATTCAAACTATATCATGTAAATTGAGACGGAAGGCGTATATGCATTCAGTACCAGTCTAGGTCAATAATTTCCAAGATGTGCATGATCTTTTTACTTTTCGTTTAGGTGAAATGGGGATGAAAAATAGTTATAATAGCCATCATCTATATTAAAGAACGAGTAATTGTATCGTATAACGAAGAAGGTTTAGTGAAGTGTAAAATAGTTTTTGATAGATTATGGAAATAATCTTCCATAATCAATGTAAATAATTTATATTTAGATGTAAACATTTTTAGTATATTATTAGTATATTCTACCATAATTGTAGCCTAAAATAAGGCTTGTAAACTTGTATATAATATGACATTATGGAAAATATTTTCTTGATTATTTCCATAATCAATGTAAATAATTTATATTTAGGTGTAAATATTCTTAGTATATTATTAGTATATTTTACCATAATTGTAGCCTAAAATAAGACTTGTAAACTTGTATATAATATGACATTATGAAATGAAATCATTACGGAAAATATTTCCTTCATGGTATCAAAAGTCAAAAATTAACCCTAGCCTAGCCCTTACTCTCTCTTCGACCGCCCTTGTCCGACGGAACTAGGGTTCCGCTGTCCTCTCCCACCCCCTACCCCTTCTTCCTTAATTTGTTTTCTCTCTCTAGGGCAACAATGACCGACCAACAAAATTTCATCCCGCTCTTGCCGTAAACAACGTCAAGAACCTCATTCCAGTAATTCTTGAGATGAAAAATGGGCAATATTCATCTTGGACAGAATTATTCAAAATCCATTGTCGTGCATACCAAGTCATTGACCATATTCTTCCTCATAAGTCTCAATCGGGGGTCATAGAAAAATCCACCGATATTAACATGACTCTTTGGTCTCGCTTGGATGCTATAGTCATTCAATGGATTTACGGCACCATATCAAATGACCTTTTGCACACTATTTTGGAACCAGATTCGACGACTCAACAAGCATGAGAGCGTTTGCAAAATATTTTTCAAGATAACAAAATTTCTCGTGCAGTTTATCTTGAAAATCAATTCACTAATGTCAAAATGGATGATTTTCCAAACGTCTCCGCATATTGTCAAGAGTTGAAAATGCTTGCCGGCCAACTCTCAAACGTTGGTGCACCAGTGACGAATCAAAGGTTAGTTCTTCAATTAATTGCGGGTTTGAATGAACAATATGATGGTGTTGCTACATTCATTCAATAAAGTAATCCGTTACCACCATTTTATGAGGCTCGTTCGAGATTAATTCTTGAAGAAACTCGGAAACTAAAACAAGTGGCGACAATAACAAATAATGTCGGCACCACCCTCCTTTCCACCAACACGTATACCGATGATAATTGCCCTCAAAATTCTAGTTCGGGCAGTGGTATGAACCGCAATAACAATGGGTCAAAACAAGGAAAAAATAATGGTGGAATGGGAATAAGTCATGGTGGCGGACAACAATCCGGTGGCGGCAACAACCGCGGCCAGTAGGGGCAGAACCGACCCCACTGGCAGCAGCAAAATCAGCCAGGCGGCGGTCAGTGGGGGAAGTACCTGCCGTGGGGATAGCAGCCACAATAGTGGGTTGCCCCTCCCTGCTCGTACCCTACGGTACAGTGGGCCAGGCCACCTCCATCCACTTGGCAGCTCATGGTTCTTTGTAGTAGTCCGCAACAAGCATTTGCAGCCCATGGACCATCTTCCTCAAGTTATGTTCTGACGGACATCGAGCAAGCTATGCAGACTATGACTCTTAATGTTCCCAACAACAACTGGTACATGGACATGGGGGTGACCTTTCACATGACGGCATCTTAAGGTACTCTCTCGTCTTATTTAAATATGAGCAGTAATAAAATAATTGTGGTTAGCAGTGGACAAAAAATTCTAATTCGTGGTATTGGGCAATCAAAAATCCCACCCCCTTACCCACCCTTACATTTAAATAATGTCCTACATGCACCCAAACTTATTAAAAATTTGGTATATGTGCATCGTTTCACCACTAACAATAATGTTTCTGTTGACTTTAATCCGTTTTCATTTTCTGTGAAGGATTTTTGAACGGGGATGCCACTAATGAGATATGATAGCACTGGGGATTTATATCCCATCACCACCACCACAAACAACTAATCCACCTCGCCATCAACTTTTGCTGCTTTTTCGCCTCATTTATGGCATAATCGGTTGAGACACACGGGAGCGCCTGTGTTAAACTCCCTTAGGAAAAATAAGTTTATTGATTGTAAATAAATTTTTGGGTTCTCATGTTTGTCAGTCTAACATTTTTGGAAAACATGTTAAATTACCCTTTTCTTTGTCTACTTCAAACACTATTATGCCAATTGATATCATACATCGTGACTTATGGACATTCCCAGTTTTAGGTTCAATAGGTCATAAGTATTACATGCTTACTTTGGATGATTACTCTAATTTTCTTTAGACATTTCCGATTGGGAAGAAATCACAGGTTCATAATATTTTCTTGCAACTTAGTGTGTTCATCCAAACCCAATTTGAGAAATCTATTAAGTGCTTTCAATGTGACAATGAGAGGAAATTCATAAATGACCAATTTAAGGAGTTATGTCACAAAAATGGTATGGTATTTCGTCTCTCTTGTCCACACACTTCTCCTCAAAATGGGAAAGCTGAATAAAAAATACGAGCAATTAATAATTTAATTCGCACACTTCTTGATCACGCATCCATACCAAAATCATTTTGGCATCATGCTCTTCAAATGGCTACATACCTCTTAAACATTCTACCTAGCAAGTTACTTTCAAACTACTCACCCACACAAATTCTCTATCATCGTGTTCCCTCCTACACACACTTGAGAGTTTCGGGTGTTTGTGTTATCCCCTCTTCCCTTCCACAATGATAAATAAACTTCAAGCCCGTTCTACTCCATGTGTATTTTTGGGATATCCACAAAATCATAGGGGTTACAAGTGTTATGATATGTCTAGTGGAAAATTATCATCTCTCGTCACGTTATTTTTTATGAGTCTAAATTCCCGTTTGCTAACATACACGCGTCATCCCCACCCTCGTATGAATTTTTGGACACTGGGATATATCCCATTTTGCAATACCATTTAAAGGGCCTATATAATCAGGCTCAAATGAGGGAGCCCGTTGCCCCCTTACCCGCACCCTCGGACCAGTCACATACCCCAATTGAGCCAGCCTAAATAATGGAGCCCACTGCTCCTTCACCCTCCTAATCGGTACAGTCCAACGACCACAATAGGCTGACCTAAATGAGGGAGCCCATTGCTCCATCGTCTTCTCCCTCGGTCCAAGTCAGTGGCAACATTGGGCCAACCTAAATAAGGGAGCCCACTGCTCCCTATATCGATGCCCAGTCTGGCCAACACAACCCGATGGCCCCACTTCCCCAACAGCCCACTTCGGCCCTATCCCGATCTATCAAGACTCGTGCCATGCATAAGATTTTTCGGCCCAAGCAACATTTTAATCTGATATCCTCTGTCCAATCATCCCCGATTCCCCGTAACTCAAAAACTGCCCTATCGGACCCGAATTGGAAGGTCGTCATGTTAGATGAATTGATGCTCTTATTAAAAATAAGATGTGGAAGTTGGTGCCCCGTCCATCAAATGTAAACATAATACGTTCTATGTGGATTTTTTATCATAAAAAAGAAATCTAATGGTTCCTTTGAGAGGCACAAAACCCGTCTTGTTTGTGATGGCAGGTCTCAACAGATTGGAGTGGACTTAGATGAAATTTTTAGCCCGGTTGTTAAACCAACAACTATTCGGATAGTTCTCACTTTAGCTTTGTCAAAATCGTGGTCCATCCATCAGTTGGACGTAAAGAATGCATTCATTCACGGTCACCTACATGAAACAATTTATATGCACCAGCCTTTGGGGTTACGAGATCCTATTCATCCTGATTATGTTTGCTTATTGAAGAAATCTTTATATGGGCTCAAACAAGCCCCCCGAGCATGGTATAGCAGGTTTGCTGGATTTGTTTCCACACTAGGATTCTCACATAACAAATCCGATCGGTCTTTGTTCATTTATCAGAAATGAAATGGCATGGCATACCTTCTTCTCTATGTGGATGACATCATCCTTACAACGTCATCTGTCTCTCTTCGCCTGTCAATTATTTCCCTTATTGCATCTGAATTTGCTATGAAGAATTTGGGTCCTTTGAACTATTTTTTGGGCATTGTTGTAACTCATCATACATGTGGCCTATTTCTTTACCAAAGAAAATATGCCGAGGAGATAATTGACAGAGCCGACATGTTTTCATGTAAGCCATCACCTACACCAGTGGATACCAAGGCTAAGTTCAGTAACTCTTCAGGGTCTCTATATAGTGATCCGACACATTACCGCAGTTTAGCAGGGGCATTGCAGTATCTCACTTTTACGAGACTGGATATCTCATATATTGTTCAACAAGTATGTTTACATATGCATGACCCGAAGAAGGAACATATGGGTGCTCTCAAACGAATTTTGCGGTATATTCAAGGTACTCTTGATTTTGGCTTACATCTGTACAAGTTAGCCATCTCTGATCTCACGTCTTATATCGATGTTGATTGGGGTGGATGTCCGGATACCAGATGCTCCACCTCTGGTTATTGTGTATTTCTCGGAGACAATTTGATCTCATGGTCGTCCAAACACCAACCCACGCTCTCTCGGTCTAGTGCTGAAGCTGAATATATAGGGGTAGCGAATGTTGTCTCTGTAATCTGTTATTGGAGCTTCATTGTTCAATCAAAAAGGGAAATCTGATTTACTGTGATAATGTGAGTGCAATATATATGTCAGAGAACCCCGTACAACATCAACGCACTAAACATATAGAGATGGATATTTTATTTGTCCGTGAAAAGGTTGCACGTCGACAAGTCCGTGTTCTCTATGTCCCGACTCGCTACCAGATAGCCGATATATTCACAAAAGGTCTTCCGCTGATACTCTTCAATGATTTCAGGGACAGTCTCAGCGTACGAGAACCTCCCGTTAAGACTGCGGGGGAATGATAGATTATGGAAATATCAATGTAAATAATTTATATTTAGGTGTAAATATTCTTAAGTATATTCTACCATAATTATAGCCCAAAATAAGGCTTGTAAACTTATATATAATATAACATTATGAAATTAATTCATTACTAAAAATATTTCCTTCCGTTTTCTTAAAAAATGGAAACTTATACTACTGAATTTTCGTTTTTGTTGCTGGATTAGGTGGTTGAACCTCACTTATACCACGAGTCCCACTCTTGTTTTCTTGTTCAACTTTCATTTTATTATATTAAAATCATTAATTATTTTTTGTAATAAAAAGATTAATCAATTTTACTTCAATATTATGAAAGTCACTAAACTGTGTTTAAGTACCACAAGAAATCAAGCAAACGAGAGATTTTACATGATACATAAGCAAAGCTAAATAACTTTTTTGTTACAACTTACTATAATGCTTTTACAAAAATTGAATATATTTTTTGTTATAAAACTAAGTTTACCACTTTTCTTTTCCAAGTGAAATAGTTAGGACAGTTTTTCTTAAAATTACTGTCCAAAAGAGATAAAAGCTTTAGGGCATGTTTGGGAAGTCACTCATGTAATTGAAATTGGATGTAATTACACAGTTTGACTTTTTTATCAGGTCAAGTAAATACATAATCATCATGTAATTGAGTGTAATTGAGAGGTAGTAATTATACTCTTCAATTCTCAAGGGGGGGGGGGGAGCCATTAGACGGCTATTGTTTCATCAATTTAGCGTAACAAAAAATCAACTCGTATCAACCAATCAAATTTGTTGAATAATTAGTATTAATCATCTAGATTCTAATATTGATAAATCAATTTTAATTAGCATGTTTGCTACGTAAGGTATGATGTTGTTTGCAAAACATAAGAAATCAAAGTATTTTGGCTTCTCTCAAGTCTCATAAACCAATCCAGAAGGGGATTGATTAGAAAATTATGATAATTCATTGATTCATCTGGTATTTAAATATATGATTCGTGTAATTACACGGTGTAATCACAAAATTACTTTTTAAATTCCTTCCTTTTTGTTTCTTAATTTATTTTTTATTTCTATTATTTTAATTTTTTTTTATTTTTACTTTTTACTTTTAAAATTATTTTATTTTTAAATATAATTTTCTTTTTTACATTATTTATCTTTCATTTTGTTTCTTCTCATTTTCTAACATTTACTTCTTGTGATTCCATGTAATTGCTCGTCTTTTTTATTTCTTATTTTTTTTCATTTAATGTAACTACGTTATTATTCTCATTTTTTAAACTAAACCTCGTAATATTAGCAAAATGAGCCATTAACAAACTTGATTAATATTTTGAAATGAGGTTAAAGACCTGTGTCTTTTTTTCATAGACTTATGTTTTCCTTTTATTTTGAATAATATTTATTTAAATTATGATGAAACTTTATTTATGTTATGTTGGAATTTGATATATATATATATATATATATATATATATATATATATATATATATATATATATATATATATATATAATCATGTAAAAATAGATTTTGAATTAATGTTATATTTTCAGTTCTAATTCATTTGCTTAATAGCATTAACTTGTTATTTCACATTGCATGCCGTTCTTTTTTCAGTTAGAATTGACAGACTATTTTTTTGTCAAATATTTGAATAATGTTATGACATTATATTTATAAATATTAAATATTTTTCTCAAACATGTCGTCCAGATATTCGTACAAAAGGCATGCTTTAGTTATATAATTAATTAGGTTAAAATATTATTAATATATAAATTATTTTTTATAATATTAGTTACAACTATACAATTATTAATTAATATATTTTTAAAAAAATATGTACCTTAAACGCATAATTTAACAATCATATATATAGGTAAGTATTAGTCAAATGTTAACATTTAATATTTGATAATTATTTTTATTTTTAAAATTTAATCAAATTGTGTAATAACACTTGAGCAACCAAACAGTACGCATATAATTACTCAATAATTACATTATGACAAACAAACAAGTCTACATAATTAATATACTGAGTAATTACTAAGTTGTGTAATTAATACCTTAGTAATTACACCAATTCAAATTACCAGGTGGCTTTTCAAACAGACCCTTAGTTAATATTTATGGTGAAGACGAGATTTTGGAGCAAAATGAAAACTTTTTTGTTACAA
Source organism: Anisodus tanguticus (assembly GCA_034509755.1). NCBI lineage: Eukaryota > Viridiplantae > Streptophyta > Magnoliopsida > Solanales > Solanaceae > Anisodus > Anisodus tanguticus. The sequence continues at coordinate 6,113,972 of CM067553.1, read as the reverse complement.
CTCACTATAAAACATGGACAAACTTTAGTGAGAAGGCATGATATGATCTTTTGGACTATCGCCGGGGTGGAAGCCCAATTATGAAGGAGGAATTGACTGGACCTAACAAAAGAAAAAAGAAAAGCCCACCTATTCTCACAAATCAGAGCAAAAAAACAAACACTTACCTGTATGGATTAGGAATCTTTACTTAAATAACCGGTCAGATGTACTGTTTTCTTTTTTTAGTTGGTATAAATGAATTATCCACTAATTATACATGACTAGATACATATTACATATGAATTATACATATGCTATATATTAGCCTGCTATTCCATGAAGAAATTATATGGGAAGAAATTAACAAAATAACCACTTTTAAAACAAGGTTCATTCAAACTTGAGGAAACAATTATGAAATACAAGTTGAAATTTCAAGACATTGTTTCTGAGTCCAAAAGGTATTATGGGTGAATGATCCTTTTTACATTATTTCATTCATGATATCTTTTTTAAGCTCTAGGACACAATTATAGAGTTTCAACTCGCCACGATATTATACGTTCAAAATAGTTTTTGAGCTCCAAGACAATTTGTAGAGTTTCACTCGCCATGAGATTATACTTAAGGTCAAAATAGGTACTATGGATGAAATAACTTATTTTTTAAGTTTGACATCATAATTTCTAATTAAATAATGACCCTCCATCATCACACTCTGATTGGTGTTTCACTGTCATGTTATTATTGTTTCATTCGTTTTAGTTTATTTGTCTGATTTTGACTTGAAACGAAATTTATTTTTTAAAAAGTAAAGAAGTTTTTTGAATCTAGTGATTTTAAATTAAAGATATGTAAAATGTATCAAAATTTTCTTTAATTTTGTGTCTTAAATATGTCATGCAGACGATTGAAATTAAAGAGTGATGAGAAAAGGAAAGAGATTTTTTGTAAACAGACTAAAAAGCAAAGTAAGATAAAAAAATAAAATAGAAGAGTATTATCTTTAACTCAAGAGTGTAAGATATTTATTTTGAGATTCCGATTAGTTCGAATCCATACAACATAATAATGCTATTAAAGCAAAAACATTCCTTACTCAATGATAGCGAATATATTACCGAGTATTGCAAACAATTGAAGCTAGTTGTGGATCAATTATCCAATGTGGGGACACCAATTTCCAAAACGAAAATGGTTCTCCAACTAGTTGTTGGTTTACCGAAGGGTGGATATGATACTCTAGCGACCATGATACAACAAGCCGATCCACTGCCCAGCTTCAACAAGGCCCGGTCACATTTATTGTTGGAAGAAACCCGGCGTACCAAACAGGACGAACACAATCAAAAGACGTTAGCAGTTGAAACTCCGGACAAACGCCACCGCCGCCGCTGGACAACCAACAACCGCGGGGTAGCCGCATTGGTGACAGAGGCGGCAGAGGCTGCGGCAATGGAAAAGGCGGCAGAGGTCGCGGACGAGGGGGCCGTGCAGGCCAACAGTAGCAACCTAACAATTCTCCCTATTGGGTCGGCCCAGGCCAGTGGCCCAATCCTAGCACCTGGGCCTTGGCTTCCTTCTCGCTTCACCAGCAGCGGCCCAGTACCCAGCATCCTGGTAGCTCGAGATTTTGGGTCATTCCCCAGGCCCACGCCATGCTCTAATTTCGGCCCAGCAGGCGCATATAGCTACGGCCCAATAGCAGTAGTATCTCTATGGCCTGACCCCCACTAATTTGGACCAGGCCTTCAACACATAGAATATCCAACATCTAGACGAAAATTGATACATGGATACGGGAGCCACCTCTCATCTCACACGTTCCTCAGGTAATCTCTCCAAACTGTTTCGTTTAAAGTATCCTCAATTTATTACGGTCGGTAATGATCATCGCATTCCAATTCAAGCCTATGGTACCACCCACACAAAACCAACTCACCCACCTTTCTCCCTAAATAACATCTTCTACGCCCCCAACATCATTAAAATTTTAATGTATGTTAGGAAATTTACTCTTAACAATTCCGTTGTTGTTGAGTTTGACCCCTTTGGTTTTTCTGTGAAGGATCTACTTACGGGGACGCCTCTTACGAGATGCAATAGTGTGGGGGACCTCTATCCTTTCTCATCAAATTCCGCTGCCAATCCCCGATCAAATATCTCTCTAGCTGCAATCTCTCCGTCCACTTGGCACAAAAAACTCGGACACCCAGGCGCTCATGTTTTAAATTTTCTTAGAAGAAATAATTTCATTCGATGTAATAATGGGAACCTTGCCCAAAATTGTTATTCTTGCCCTTTAGGCAAGCATGTTCGTCTTCCTTTTAAGTCATATTTAAGTTTTACGTTTTCTCCGTTTGACATTGTTCATGCGGACTTATGGACATCTCCCATCACTAGTTCACTGGGTCATAAATATTTTCTCATTTTATTAAATGATTTTTCTCACTTTATCTGGGTTTACCCACTTAAATTCAAATCTGGAGTTTTTGCCAAGTTTTGTTGAATTTCGTATCTATATCAAAATACAATTTGAAAAAGCCATAAAATCGTTTCAATGTGATAATGGTCATGAGTTCAATAATTCTGTTTTTCACAAATTTTGCACAAATACTGGCATGATCTTTCATTTTTCGTGTCCCCTCACCTCCCCCCAAAATGGTAAGGCCAAACGAATCATTCGCACTATCAATAACATGGCTCGTACGATCTTTTTTCATGCCTCTCTCCTCTCTTCCTTTTGATTTTATGTTGTTAAAATTGTCAAATATATTCTTAACTTCTTGCCTACCCACACTCTTCATAATAGAACACCCACCGAAATTTTATTCTATCGGATCCACTCTTATGATCACCTACGGATTTTCGGCTGCCTGTGTTACCCGAATCTTGCCAAAACAATCCCTCATAAACTAGCACCATGCACCACTCCATGTGTGTTCTTGGGTTTCCCGACCAATCATATGGGGTATTTGTGCTATGACTTGTCTTTACGTAAGATCCTCGTGTCTCGCCATGTCACGTTTAATGAAGCAATCTTCCCATTTGCAAATATTCAAAAATTCCAGAACACGGATTACACGTTTCTAGACGAGTTCGAAGCCTCCCCTATTGTCCATACCATACTCTGTCGTGACACTACTGTTCCATCACGACATGTCCCCATTATTTTGTCACTACACAAATCCACCGCTGCTACCCATGTCCCATCGGCATTCCCATCACCGGCTCCACCCCCAGTCCGTCACTGCCTCCCCCAACCAATGGTCAACTAATCTGACACCTCCACCGACACTCGACACCCACTATCCCATCTCAAACCTCAGCCCAACCCCAGAACCACTGACTACTCCCCGTCGAAACCCCATCCCCAATCCAGTAAACCAGTCTATGCCCTCATCCGAGACACCACCAATCAGAGACACAACTTACCTGAGACACCCCCAGCCCGCACCCCATCCCTCTGCCCAAACAACACATATCCCCACGCATAGAATGGAGACCCGTGCTCAGCATGGGATTATCAAACCCAAAGTTCATTTTAATCTCTCCACTCAAATTGTATCTCCAATTCCTAAAAACACAAAATTAGCCAAACTTGACATGAATTGGAATGTGGTCACGCGTGAGGAATTTAATGCTTTAACGAAACAACACACTTGAGATTTGGTTCCGAAGTCGGATGGGGCTAATATGATTCGGTTTATGTGGCTTTTCCGTCACAAATTCAGAGACTATGGTGACCTTGAGCGTTATAAGGCGAGACTTGTGGCTAATGACACAAGGAAGCAGAAGGGTATTGATTGTGGTGAGACGTTTAGTCCGGTGGTTAAACTAGCTACCATTTGCATAGTCTCTGAGTATAGCTATGGGTAAGCATTGGCTGATTCATCATCTTGATGTGAAGAATGCGTTCTTACATGGGGATTTGAAAGAAATTGTTTACGTGCACCAACCACCAGGTTTTGTACATCCAGAGGCTCCTCATTATGTGTGTCGTCTTCGTAAGTCACTGTATGATTTGAAACAGGCCCCCAGGTCATGGTATGAGCGATTTGCTACTTACATTATGCAAATTGGGTTTGTATACAACAAGTGTGATCATTCTCTATTTATTTTTCATCGAGGTAGTAACATTGCCTACTTATTACTATATGTGGATGATATTGTTCTGACTGCCTCTTCTGATATGTTGAAAAATGAGATCATTGCTCTGCTCAAATCCGAATTTGCTATGACTGACTTGAGGAAGTTGAGTTATTTCTTAGGGATATCAATGACTAGATCTGCAGATACTATGTTCATGTGCCAACGTAAGTATGCGAAAGAAATTGTGTACAGGGCTAAAATGACAAACTGCAAAATCATGCTATTGATGGTAATCTAGTGTCCTATCCCATCCTTTATAGGAGCCTTGTAGGTGCACTTCAGTATTTTACATTCACCAGGCCTGATATTGCTTATACCATTCAGCAAGTGTGTTTATTTATGCATGCCCCCAGGGAGCCTCACTTTACAACTCTTAAACGTATCATTCGATATGTTAAGGGCACTCTTGATTATGGATTGCATCTATACCCATCTGCACCGACCATGTTGATATCATATACGGACACCGATTGGGCAGGCTGTCCGGACACGCGGCGTTCCACGTCCAACTACTATGTGTTCTTAGGAGATAATCTCATTTCGTGGTCTACCAAGCGGCAAGCCACACTATCCCGATCGAGTGCAGAAGCATAATATAGAGGCGTTGCAAACGATGTTGTTGAGATTTGCTGGCTCCGAAACCTCCTCTTGGAGCTTCATTGTCCGTTGCGTAAGGCGTCTATGGTTTACTGTGATAACATATCCGCGATCTACTTATCTCATAACCCGATTCAGCATCAGAGAACCAACCATATTGAGATGGATATACATTTTGTTCGTAAGAAGGTTGTTATAGGTCATGTTAAGGTGTTGCATGTGCCTTCTTCGTATCAGTATGCAGATATCTTCACTAAAAAGACTTCCTAGACAGCTATTCCTCGACTTCAGATCTAGTGTCAGCGTCCGGCCTCCTCCCGCTCCGACTGAGGAGATGTGATAGCAAATATATTATCATACATTCGTCGTATATTCTATAATTAATATTAGTGTGTAATTATATAAAATATAGATCCTCATTCAATTTTTTCACTTATACATACTATATATATTATATTAATGAGAAAATTCTCATCTTACCCGCAAACTAAAAATTTATGTTTAAGAATAGACAACTCTATCCATTTTACCACCAACCTCTAACGGTCTTTCAGTTTTCAAGTTGAGTTATAATAAGTAAACAGAAAAGAAGGAGAAAGACACACGTGCAGGGCAACTGTGGGAAAGCAAAGTTTTATGAGTGTCAAGGGAATCAAGGAAACATAGGACACGTTTTGAGGATATCCACCTCGGTGTTATCACCCCCTTAACTGGATCATTGGTAATTTGGATCCAATATTCACTGCTATGGTGGATTCTTTCTTCCATTGTAACTTATTTTTCCTCCTCTACACTTATAGTCACATTATTACTTTATAATTTATTATAGTTTGATTTTTATTATTATATGTTTTTTAGAATATTTTATTTAATTTATTTAGTTGTATTAGCTACTGCTCTCTTTTGTTCGAAAATTTCTTATCTGAATCTGACAGTTTCTCTTGTTTTACTCTTTACTCTTGCTTTGTTTTGATTGTCTTGTTTGTGATTATGTTTTGTCTTGAACCGAGGGTCTCCCAAAAACAACCGCTCTACCTACCAAGATAGAGGTAAGGTTTGTGTACACTCTACCATTTTCAAACCATATGATGTAGAATTTCATTGGGTATGTTATTGTTGTCGTTGTGTTTTCTTTTTCTTTGTAATTTTCCTTTGCTGTCACATGCACAACTGATGTCATCTTGGAAATTACCACTAGTAACATATATTGACTCGAGAACGTTGGCCTAATTCACTACTAAAATTCTCCATTTTCTCACTAAATTTTCACTTAAAAATATTTTCACTCGATGTCAGTAGAAAAACTTAAATAATAGTATTTTCATATGAAAAAATTAAAAAGTTATCCAACATTTTAATGAGAACATGTTTTCCATAATACATTTCTTCTGTGAGCTAGTTCAGTGGAAATGAATGAAAAAATTATGTTTTATAGCATAAATTTCTCATCAAAATATCGGTGAAAAAAATTTCTATTTCTTGTTGAGATTGTAAATAAAGTTTTGACTTAAAACTGGTTTAAGGTCTTGACTTTTATTGGTTTGGTAAATATTCTACTAATTCCGACGTCAATATATATCGTTTTACCAGACTTTGCAAAAATTATATTGTTTTGATGTGAAAAATTAGACCAAGAACACTAACAGGAAGGAGGTGGCCGGATTTTGGCTTAAGTCAGTCAAATCAAAGATACTCTTACTATATCGTGTGACACTATTTGTTTTGAATTAAAATCAATTTTTTTCTTAAATCTCATCATATTAATAGTATTAGAGAAATATAAAGTTGTACAAATAAAATTAAAGTTGACGGGTATAAGGCGGATGAGTGGATTTGGGGCGGGCGGTTGGATGCGGGGCGGGGCAGGTATAACTGCAAATCCACCACCTACCCATACACGCCTACTAAATGTATATCACATATTTTCCACTAAATGTTGGTGGACTAGTAGTTAAACCAGCATCAAACTCCTAGCTATATATTTACTTCTGAATAATTCCAAGTGACTTGTTTATAACTTCAAGGTGCAATTTTTTTAGCTCCCACTTGATTATTCATCATCGGTTGAATCGAAATATCTCCCACTAGCTCAATATTTGCCAAAGAACTCAAGAGAGATTAGAATTGTGGAAAGTCCAAGTAAAATTGCTTACCTTCTCTACAAAACTACATACGTGAAGCTCTCTCTAATAACAGGCGCCGATCGAAAAATAGACCGCCATCTCTTATTTCTGCGGCTAAGTTAGTGGCGTCATCTTGCCTAATGTTGCCAAATACAGTTGTTAATTTTCCTTCCTTTGTACCTTTCTTCCTCCCCCTTATTATTTCCCCAACCCCCACCATCTCTCTTAGCTTGTTGTTCCATTTTTGTATTTATTATTGGACTATTATTTTTTTCTCCACAAAATAAGTAAGTAGGTACCAATTGATAAATAAATATCTTGAGAGAGACATGAGACTCGTCAATTCATAGTACTTACTATATTTAGCATCCATAACGAAAAGGGTCTCTGGAATAATAGAGTGATGGGGAGAGTAAAGCTTCAAATCAAGAAAATAGAGAATACAACAAATAGGCAAGTCACTTTCTCCAAGAGAAGGAATGGTCTTATCAAGAAAGCTTATGAATTATCTGTCCTTTGTGATGTTGATGTTGCCCTCATCATGTTCTCTCCTTCTGGTCGAGTTAGTACTTTCTCTGGAAATAAAAGGTTGTATTTACAAAACTTCCTATTATTCTCTGGGCTTAATTGATTTTGTACTTCTTTATAGATTTATTCGCATTTTTTATTTTTATTATTTTTATGCATAAACGATTTTCGAATGATCATCCATCTATTTTGAGCCGCAGTTGCTTGTATTAGGTTAGACTGTCTACATTATACTCAAGGGTGTCGGTCCTTCGGAGAACTCTGTTAATGCGAGATACTTTGTGCACCGGACTGACCTATTGTAATAGAGTCCAATTGACTCATTTCTACACCTCTGATCTCAAGAATCAATTTCTCCTTTGCAAATTATTCATTCATGTTTTTTGTTAATCTTTAAACAGCATTGAAGATATTATGGCACGTTATGTGAATCTCCCCGAGCATGATCGAGGACGGTAATTTTACCATACTGTATTCGAAATTCACTGATCCATCTCAAGTGATTTTATCAGTTCTAGTTAGTAGAATAAATTGCCCCTCTTGCTTACATAGAAAAATATTTTTTTCTTTTTTTCTTTTTTTTTCTCGATCTCATATTGATGTGTTTTGCTTTTTATCTTTGTTTGTTTTGATCCTTGTTTGTACGTGCGTTCTGTTGTAAAGGCTACACAACCAAGAGGTACAAATTGTTGGTTTTTGTTTGTTTGTTTCTTTTTTCGTTTTTTTCCTTTAAATGAACTACAACTAATTTCTTTTTCTTCTTTTTTTCCTTGGATGAATTTTGCAGCATCTCCAAAGGGCTATTGCTAAGTTAAAATGTGAAACAGATCGAACTTATCAAGCTCACAGGTTCAATTAACCTTCATGACATCTCTAGCTTCTAATATGAAATTAATGCATTTTTTAAAATGATAATTTTCTTTCTTATATGTGAAGCAGCCCAGTGAGCGTTGATTCCCAAATAGAGGTATGCAGAAAATACTCCTAAATCATATATAATTGCCACAAAATTCTGCGAATTAATCAGCTGATATACCCGTTTTAGTTTTGAGATTTATTTACATATCTTGCAGGAATTTCAACAAGAAATTATTAGATGCAAGACTCAACTAGAAGACATGGAAAGGCGACTTAGGTAAATGACTTGCCATAAAAAATTTAAGTTATATACACTGACAATAGCAATGAGCGCGTAATTAATTGCAATGATAATTTACTATGTATTCAAGCGTTGTTTGTACCATTTTACAGAATGTACGAAGGCGATTTTTGTGAAATTACCACAATATGTGAGGCACAATATAGAGAAGAAATACTCCAAGAGACACTAAAACAAGTCCAAACTCGAAAAGTAAGTTTATCAAGTTAATTATTTGATATGATCATCATGAATCTGTTCTTAATTTGCTTAATTATATCCATTTTTTAACTCACGTTCTACTTTTGATCAGCAAGTATTGGAGGAAAATTATAACTCTCCCCAAGCACAAACCACTACACAGCCACAGGTCAGTTTAATTCATTGAAACTTTCTCTTGTTCAATTACAAATATTTTTTACACGTTTGAGACCAAAGTGAATTTTTGTGTTTTTTTGTGTGTGTGTGGGGGGGTTTGGGGGTAAATTTTAGATGGATTTCCCAGCACAGAATGTGAACATGGTGAATAATGTGGCAACAAGTGAATCAATTGCAAATAGTACAAGTACATTCATGGATTGGGTTCCACACTCACAGAGAGATCCTCACGTCCAAATTCTCAATTTTCTTGATTCCAATGGGCTTCTTCCCTTCAGGTACTTTTCTCTAAGATACTCAAATTTTAAATCAACAAAAAAATTAAAATTAGTTTAAGAGATTCTTAATTCTCTTAAATGGTCATGAAAAAATGTTTATAAGTGTTATATTTCAAACAATCTTTCTTAGGTTCCTCTTATTTATGTCTATACATAAAAGAAAAATAAAGACATCGATTACCTTCAAAGTAAAATAAATATATATTTGACGACCACCGAAGAGTGTGGTTGATGGATAGGATCCTTTCATCATTAATAAGAGATGTCGCTTAGAGCCCTGAGAAAGTGAGAATGGAGAAACGTCTGGTAAGAAGTTGAATCTGAATTAATCGAGACAATGAGTAACGGGTTCGATTCTTTTATTCTTTTAATAAATTTGAGATATGGTTGTCTGCAGAGATGAAGCTGATCAGCGCATGTACAACATGTTACCACCAAATCAACTTCACTCTGCTAATGTCCCTGCAGTAACAGATCATCTGAGTACAAATAGTCGATTTGATCAAAATGATCCGCCACGTCCAACGTCGTTCGATGGCATAATTGATGTCAATAATTCTCCGTGGCCACAGTTATATCCAACAGGTCAATATCTTTTACTATGGTCATGTTAACTGAAAGAGAATAATTCTTTGAGTATTTCATTAATGTAATTAGTTTATATACAGGATATATAATAGTCATTCTAGGTTATAATTACGGAAATTAAATATTCACATAACTGATATAAAATATTACTATAATAATTACAGATATACAAAATCACTAATTATACCAAAAGAATATATTTGCATATATTCTATCACACCCCCGCAGTCGTAGCGGGCGATTGTCGTACGCTGAGACTGTCCCTAAAATCTTCAAACAGAACTAAGGGAAGACCCTTAGTAAAGATGTCAGCAATTTGATACAATGAAGGGACATGCAAGGCACGTACTTGTCCATGAGCAACCTTTTTGCGAACAAAGTGAATATACATCTCGATATGTTTAGTGCGCTGATGTTGGACAGGATTCCCCGAGAGATATGTCGCACTTACATTATCGTAGTAGACCAATGTAACTTTCCAAATAGGAAAATGAAGCTCCAAGAGGAGGTTATCACCAAGAAACAAAGTAGACTGACGTTTAGCTGACCAAGAGATCAGGTTATCACCAAGAAACATACAATAACCAGAGGTCGAGTGCATGGTATCTGGACATCCACCCCAATCAACATATGTATACGAAATGAGAGTAGATACCGAGGATGGATATAAGTGTAAACCATGATCAAGAATGCCCTGAATGTAGAGCACAATGCGTTTGAGAGTGTGTATGTGTACTTCCCTCGAATCATGCATGAATAAGCACACCTGATGCACGGCGTAAGTAATATCGGGCCTCATAAACGTGATTTATTGAAGAGTTCCCGCAAGACTACGATAGTGGGAGAGATCCTCATAAGGTGTGCTAGAAGTAGCACTCAGCTTCGGTTTAGTGTCAACCGGAGTAGGAGAGGACTTACATGCTGACATGCCAGCCCGTTCAATAATCTCTGCGTCATACTTCCTGTAAGAAAGAAATAGACCACCTGCATGACGAGTGACAGCTATACCCAAAAAATAACTCAAAGAACCCAAGTTTTTCATAGCAAATTCTGAGTTGAGAAGAGATATGATAGACTTGCGAAGTTTATTAGAAGAAGCATTCAATATAATATCATCTAAATATAATATAATGTAGGCCATAGAAGTACCGTGGCGGTAGATGAACATAGAATGATCAGACCTGCTGTGGGAAAACCCAAGAGTAGACACATAATTGGCAAATCTTTTGTACCAGGCCCGAGGAACCTGTTTTAGCCCATACAAGGATTTTTTTCTGCAAGCACACATGATTAGGATGAGCGGGGTCCTTGAACACCAAGGGTTGATGCATGTAGATAGTTTCCTTGAGTTCCCCGTGTAAGAACGCATTTTTCACGTCCAGTTGATGAATGTGCCACGCTTTTGTGAGAGCTAGACTGAGAACATTGCGAATAGTTGCCGGTTTGACCACCGGACTAAAGGTTTCTCCATAATCCACGCCAACCTATTGAGTTTTTCCATCACCTACAGGACGGGTCTTATGCCTCTCAAAACAACCATCATATTTTTTCTTATGAGTAAAAATTCACATAGACCGAATTATGTTCACATTAGATGATTGTGGTACCAAATCCCACGTCTTATTTTGAATAAGAGCAGTAAATTCATTTAACATGGCAGCCTTCCAATTCGGGTCTGATAAGGCAGCTTTGGGATTTTTTGGTATTGGTGAGGGTTGGACTGAGGCGGTTAGGTTAAAATGGTGTTTAGGTCAAAAAATCCCCTGTATTGCACGAGTTTCCATGGTCCGTTGAGGAGTTGGGCCGTTGGATGGTTGGATGGTGTTGGGATTTTGGGTCGAAACAGTGGGTAGGGTGGTTTTGGTATGTTAGGCCGAATTAGTGGGCCTGATACTGGGCTGGGCCAGTGTGTTATGGGAAGGTGGTGGGGTGACGGGTGTAGGTGTTGGTGATGATCCTAAATTGTTATTTTGAGAGTTTAGATGATACCTCAAAAGTGGATGAATTTCGTCGTCCAGAAAATCATATGAAGGTGAGGATGTCGCTCGAGATGTTGCAAACGGAAAGGTTGATTCATCAAAGATGACATGACAAGAAATAATAAATTTTCCTATTGACATATCAAAATATTTATATCCTCTATGATTTTGTGGGTACCCCAAAAACACACAAGGAGTAGATCAAGCTTGAAGCTTATGAATGGTGGTGGACGGAAACAAAGGATAACACAAACACCAAAAAACTTGTAAATATGTAAACGAGGGAAGACGATTGTACAATACCTTAGTAGGAGACACATTGGAGATTAGTTTACTAGGAAGAATATTTAAGAGATATGTAGCCATTTGAAGAGCATGATGCCAAAAATTTGGTGGTGTGGACGAATGCATCAGGATAGAATGAGTCATATTGTTGATTGTTCGAATATTTCTTTCAGCTTTCCCATTTTGAGAAGATGTATGTGGACAGGAAATACAGACAGACATCCCATTTTGTTAACAAAAAATCTGAAATTTGACATTTATAAATTCTCCCACATTATCACATTGAAAACATATAATGGTTTTGTCAAACCGAGTTTTGATAAACACACTAAATTGTTTCAAAATGTTATAGGTCTGTGATTTTTGTCCTAAGAGAAAGGTCCACAAAAAATTTGAAAAATCATCAAGAATGAGCAAATAGTATTTATGACCTGTAGCACTTAATACAGGTGAAGTCCACAAATCACAATGCAAAATATCAAATGGCATAACAATATTAGTAGTAGATGCAGAAAATGGAAGTTTAATATGTTTACCAAACACACATGTTTGACAAACAAAAGAGTCCAAACGTCCATTACAAGAAACTAAATTATTCTTTCTAAATTGATTAAAAACCGGTGCCCCTGGGTGTCCCAACCTATTGTGCCATATACCAGGAGAGATGGCCGCAAAGGTGAAAAGTTTGATCATGTGGTTGTTTGAGACAGAGGTGATGGGGTATAAGTCCCCCGTGCTATTACATCTCATGAGCTGCATCCCCGTCTGAAAATTCTTCACAGAAAAACCAATCGGATAAAAATTCACAAAAACATTGTTGTCAGTTGTAAAACGTCTAACAAAGATCAATTTTTTAATTAATTTTGGTGCATGTAAGACATTTTTCAAACATAAAGGTGGGTGGGGTGAGGGTAGTGTTACCTGACCAATACCACGAATTGGAATTTCCTGCCCACCGCCGACAATAATATTTTTATTACCGCTCGTATTAAAATAAGACGAAAGATTACCTTGAGATGTCGTTATGCGTGACGTAGCCCCTGTATCCATGTACCACGATTCAAATGGAATATTCAGATTCATATGACTTATGGCTTGTTCAATATCTGTGGGTGCATATCCGACAGAAGATGGTGCCTGAGCTGCAAAACCATGTTGTGGACAAGATCCGAGAATACTGGGTTGGCGATTTGAAGAAGGAGGAGGTCGGGCCCACGAAGAGGTCGGGAATGGGCATAGCGGGGCAGCCTACTGTGGAGCCCAGGCCCACGGTGGGTATTGCCCCCACTGTACGCTGCTACTACCCGGGCTGGCTGCTGCTGCTGGCGGTTTGTCCCCCGCCCCGTCCACGTCCCTTTCCACTATTATTTTTTCCTTTATTGTTTCGATTCGAACCCCATTTTTTACCATTATTTTGACGAGTATTTTGGCCACCCGAACCAGAATTTTGGGGATCCAAATTAGTGGGAAAAGAGTTGGTAGAGACGAGAGTCGTTCCACCGGTGGTTGTGCCCAATGATGCTTGTTTTTCCTTCCTCGTTTCCTCTACGATTAACCTCGAACAGGCCTCGTAAAAGGGAGGTAACAGATTGCTTTGGTGAATGAACGTAGCAACGCCATCATAATGTTCATTCAGCCCCGCAATCAACTGAAGGACTAATATTTGATTTGTCACGGGCGAACCAATGTTGGACAGTTGGTCCGCAAGTACTTTTAATTCTTAACAATAGGCTGAGATGTTAGAAAAATCATCCAATTTAATATTTGTAAATTGGTGTTCAAGATAAACGGCCCTAGACATTTTGTTAACTTGAAAAATATTTTCTAATCTTTCCCACGCCTGTTTAGCCGTAGAATTGGGTTCTAAGATAGTATGAAGAAGATCATTCGAAATTGTGCCATAAATCCATTGAAGGACAATAGCATCTAAGCGAGACCATAATTTTTTGTCCACCGTAGTGGTATCCGACGGTGACTCGGATGGAAGAATATGGTCAATTACCTCATAAGCACGGCAGTGAGTTTTGAAAAGTTCCGCCCATGAGGTATACTGCCCTTTCTCCATTTGAAAAGTTCCGCCCATTCGAAAGATTTGTTTTTCGGCCATAGGTTCCACTAGAAACAAAAGAAGAAGGGAGGTATGTGGTATTTTGGAAGAACCCTAAATTTTAGTTAGGGTTTTTGTAATAGAAAGAAGTGATTTGCCGAGGATGGTTGGGGGAGTTGTCAGCTTGGGATTTAGTGGTTTTAGTTTGTTTTAGAATTGTTTATGTTTAGTGTTAATGATACTAAATCTAGTGTGGCCGAAAGAAACAAGAAAAATAGGGGTTGTTTAGGTTTAGTGTTTATGAGACTAAACCTAATATGGCCGAAAGAAATAAGAAAATTAGGGAGGAAACCGGCTAAGAGAGATGGAAAATAGGGTTTAGGACAAAGGATCTTTAACTCTTGATACCATGTAGGAAGATATTACTTGATTAATATTCTCCCAAAGATACAATATATATATACATGGATCCTATGCTTGATTAATGAAAGACTAATCTACCTTACCTAAATTATAAGATCCTAATTACAATAATTACAATATCAATTTTAATAATGAGAGAGGTAATTATGAGATATTCTCATAATCACTCTAACAGTTTAGACATGCGACATCTCATGAGATGAAATCAGCATTTGGACATGTGATTTCATATCAGATTTCATTTCATGAGATGAAATCCCAAATCATCCAAAATGCATGATTTGAGATTCCGAATCATGATTTCAAACTTTTTAAATGTAAAAGTTTGCCCATAAGTTTATATTTTGTAAAAATAGATTCATAAGTTGGTAGATATATTTATCTACCATTTATATCAAATATTAAAATATCTACAAGTTGGTAGTATATTTATAGCAAATTTAATCTTACCAACCATGTGAGAAGATTATATTAAAGAGTAGTTACAAACAATTCATGTTCAATTTTTTATTTTATTGAACTAAAGTTTGACCAATTGATGTTGTATTTTTTTAGAAAGACATTCTAGTAGCTTATTAATTTTGTTATGAATTGTGACTTGCTCATTTGGTAAGATTGTATAATAAGAATTGAAAAGTTTTGATGATTTTCACAACTTTTGAGGGTTTTATGTCTATAAGAAAAAATATAACTTAAGAAATTCAAATTGCATGTCCAGACAAAACTTTAACTTCAAATCATCATGATTTCAAATCATGTCCAAACAGCTCCTAAAAGATAAATAAATGCATGAAAGTATAACAAGTTGGAGGTTTCAGAATTAGAAATATGATTTGACATTGATATTGTTTGAATTATGACAGGGGACGATGCATTTCCAGTGTCACAACCCAGAGAACGAGCACTCCTTGAACTCTTCTTGTCTCAACTCACTCCGGTGAACCAAGATCACCTATGAGGATCATATTCTTGTTGTGCTATACTTAGATCTTGTTCTTTTAATGTTGTTCTATTTGTTCCCTTTTGATATCCCTTATATTTCAAAATACTAGATTAGAAAGTTTATTAGCGTGTTACGATAAATTGTTCCAGAAATTAAGATTTAGTGGAACTCGTCAATAACGAAGTACATAGAACAAGCCAATTTTGTTGTAAAATCCCCGTGCTGGTTTTGAAAAGCCAATATGTTACGCTTTGCTTAAAATTTCTTTGAGATTCGACGAGCTAAAAGTGAAAAGTTAGAACTTTTTTGGTAGGTAAAATGTTTTATTTACCAACTGAGCCTTACAAATAAGCTGAGAATTGGATATGAACCCCTAGGTCAGCATCATCTATTCGTCTATATTCTATACTACTTGACTGCCGAACAAATCAACAGTCAAATACCATGTAAGTTTGCACTTTTTTTTTAGTAGTGAAATATCTTAAATTCAGTCAAATATATGCCCTGACGTCATGTCAAAATATCTGAACTTTGGCCTTACCATGGCCGCAATTTCTGTCAAAAATGTATGAAGTTAGGTCTTACCAAGGTACAACTTCAATAAATTAAAAATGTCTGAAACTTTGGCAAGCTATTTTCTTTTTTCACATTCTTCGTTTGTATTCTGTCAGCTATGAACTTTGGCAAGCTATTTTACTTTCTTCATTTGTATTCTGTCAACATGAATTTTCAGAGTGAAATGTTGTTATATGAGCTACTTTCTTTTCTAAATTGAGAAGTTTATTAGAATAATCTTTTGGTGGGGGAAATAAGCTTTTGTTATTTCTTTCGTCCATTCGTTATAATTAACACAAAAATGGTAAGCATAATCAATTAAAATACAGAGTGGATACTTCTAGATTCCTCTAATGGCAACTCTGCATCTGTGTAATTTTATTACTAACCAACTTTTTCTTGAAGCATGTTACCTGCCTCAAAGACGGCTGATGTGTTACCCGAATGAGCAAAAAGTTCATCAATTCATCCTTCTTAATGTTATCTTTCAAAAACAGAGATCATATTTTGACCTTTTGGATTCTTCACTCGCTTGACAATGGTATTAACCAGGTTCAGCTAAAGGTATAGTTCCATCAATGCAACTAAGTAATTTCCTACAAAAATAATAAATGTCTTCAATAAAGTGAAAGTTGAAACTTCTCGCCCAATACTCTAATAAATTACAACTTTACGTAAATATTTTGTTTTATCAGCCTATCAGGGTGGGCAAGAACCAGAATTCTATTTTTTTTTATCAAACGGATTTTTTTTTATTTAACCAAGTATATCAATATGTACAGAAAGTTCTCTGTGACTCTAGAGCCAGATCTCAAAACAAAAACTCTCAATATCATGTAATTACTCTCTTACATATTGCTCAAGCCAACAGTAACTCAACTTTTGGCACCTTCTAAGAAGGGTACAAAACTTGAGTTTCTTCATCTAGCAGCCGTCTGTATGTGAGTTAACAAGGGAAACTATTTAAATCAACTAAACAATTGACCCATTTGGACTTACATTGTCCTACAATATGCAGCTGCAGTGCAATCTCCTTCAGTAATGCTTCTTTTGATTGTTGCTTCTGTTGGAATTTTCTGCAGTTTCTCTTAGACCAGATATAGTATACAGTTGAAGCAAACAAAAATCACAATATTAGAGTTTTTGGTTTTTGTGTTCTGATCATTGTAGTTAACCAGTGCACCTCCTCCACCCAAGAACCAATTTGTATTTGCACACCCACCCATGTGAGAATGGATTGCCAAATATATTTTGAAAAAAACATTCAAAGAACAAATGAACATGATTTTCCTCAGAATTCTATTACTACTCCATTAAGAAAATGCAAAATGACATGTTTGTGAAATAGTATATACCACCCTCTGTTGCTATGGCAGAGGATTTCAAATTTATCAATTTGACTTACGTGAACACAAATATTTTGATTCATTAATATACATACCATTGTAAAAATAGAATGACAAGTGAATAGTGATTTAAAAATTTACCTTTGACCGCCTTCATGATTCTGTTTTCGGCACAATTGATAATGATTTCTTTTCTTGAGTCGTCAATTTTGAAATGGTTGGCAAATTCGAGAAGGAAATACCGAAGGAAAGCCATGGGTGTTGGCCTCACTCACCCAATATCATGAGAAAGGCCTTTCAAGACTTTGTACTCCATTGAGCGTATTTTTTTTTTGCATCAAGGTCGTCATATTCCTTGGAATAGTATATTAGACCTTGAATCTCATATTTTGTTCATTTAACTTTATGGCAATCGACAGAATCCAATGCTATCTTTTGATATATCCTATAAGAACAATTTACCAAAAAGAATTGATTATGTAATTGAATATCAAATTCAAAATAAAATTTGAATAACCTATATTAAAATACCTTATTGTGATCAGGGGTGGCTCAAGGGCGAGGTTAGTAAAGCCATAGCTTTAGGCTCCCAAACTTTTGAGGCCTTAAATTTTTTTAAGGATAAATTTTATTATTTTATTTTCTCTTAAATAATATTGAAGATTGTGAAAAAAGGCAAATTTTAATTCAAAAAATTAAGTATATACACATACATAAAAGTATTGTTGTCTTTTTAATTTTTCATACTTGTTACCTTTTACTTCACATAGTAACATTAATATTTATAATAGTAAGAATAAATTCAAGTTAATAAGATGTTAGCCATGTGTTATAAAATATTTCTCTTAAAAAGTAGATAGTTATTTTTAGGGGTGAGCGGGTTCGGGTACCCTAACATTTTTTAACTACCCGGACCCTACCCGATAAAAGATCGGTTCGTAAATTTACTACCCGGAACCTACCCGTAGCAATCATTACCCGGGAACCTACACGGACCCGCAAAAAGTAGATAGTTATTTTTAGGGGTGAGCGGGTTCGGGTACCCTAACATTTTTTAACTACCCGGACCCTACCCGATAAAAGATCGGTTCCTAAATTTACTACCCGGAACCTACCCGTAGCAATCATTACCCGGAACCTACACGGACCCGCGGGGGTCCGGGTAGGTTCCCGGTATTTTTCGTAAATAAAAAACACAAATTAAGCAACAATTTTTAAGCCTATGAGAATAAAAAAGAGTTCTAAAATAATTTCATCAAGTAGTTTTTTAGCACGCAATCGAGTTTTTAGTATCCTTATAAGAAGTTTTAGAAAACTTATTCATTGTAGAAAAGCTAATTCGTAACCAAAACCTAAAATTGCAAGCCAAATTTGACAATTAATTGAACGTGTTGATTTCAAAATAAATTTGAAAATATCCGAATTAAACTTATTTTCGTGTTCATAAGCTCTTCGATACAAAAGAAAAGCTTTATTATGCTAGTAAATCCCTAAATTTCATCTTCACAACTACAAAAATATACACAAATTTTAAAAATAGATTTACATTTCAAATAAAAAAGTAATACAAATTGAAGATGAGTATCGCACGAAATAGAACGAGAAGCATATGATATTAAAAAGAAATTAAAGAGTTAGATATGAACAATATGCATTTTAGGAATGACGTGAACACAACCAAGGGAGAGAAAGAGGCAAAGGTGAAGCTTCAATGACGACAACGATGAAAGTACCTGAGAGAAAGCTTCAACAACGACGACGATGAAGCTCGGTGGTGTAGCTAAAACGCCATTGTTATTGAGAGAGTTTTGGGTGTTTTCTCTTATGGCACAAAGAGCATTCTAGAATAAAGGGGTGAAAAAACTAAAATATTTACGTATTGGGATGGGGAAAATCAATGTGTAGGCGTGCAACAAATAATTTTGGAGAAAGTTAAAAGTGGTCCAAATGTTTCTAAAAAAAGTAAAAATATTTAATATTTTATAGGTTCCGGGTATCGGTTCCGGGTCCGGGTACCCTGTCTCTATTTTTCGAAACCGGAACCGGACCCGACATTGATCGGTTCCTAATTTTACTACCCGGACCCTACCCGTTATTATAATATATCTACCCGGAACCTATCCGTTAGTGTCGGTTCCGGTCGGGTATCTGGGTACCCTGTACCCGTGCTCACCCCTAGTTATTTTTCTTTCTTTTATTATATAAATTTTGTAAGACCACGCCCTTAATCATGATCAATCTTTTAAGTAATAATTTATCCATAAACTAGACAGCAATGTACATTGCGCACTTCTCTAATTTTAAATGGCCTTCCAACTAGAAAAAGAAAAGGGACAAGAATTTTAAAAAGAAAATAAAAAAAGGAGAATGAACCAGAAGAGGAAATAAGAAGAATAGACTACTAATTAGGTTAAAATTAGGGATTGCCTGAAAACTTTAACCTGTACATAGTGAAAAAGATTATTCCTTTCAACTTCCATCTTCAAGTTGAAAAAAGTTTCCTAGTCTCATTCAGTTATTTCTTGATGAATAGTAGAGGTGGCCAGTGGGCCGGGCTCGGGTCTGGCGGGGTCGGGGTTGGGGCGGGACGGGCGAAGGGGTCGGGGTCGGGTCTGGCGGGACTTGCTCCAGTCCCGTCCCGATCCCGATCCCGTCGGAATCGGGGCGGGTTCCGGCGGGTTTTCCTTTTTTTTTTTTCTTCTTAAATAACATATGTATAAAAAAAACTCAATAAACAAGACAAGATAGTGTAATAAAAACATCTCAAGGCTGTTTTTGTGCCTCTTATATTATTTAATAGACATGATTTTTTTGTAATACAAATACAATTGTCGAAATTGCAATTTTGTGGTGTTGTCCAAAAGTTGCAAATTACATAATAAAATTGCAATTAAAAAAATTACATTCTCAAAAAAACATGTTCTAATTGCTTGATAATTTCATGTGGTTCTTCGGTTGGAATTGGTATTTGTTGGTCAAATTGATCCACGTCGCTTCCACCACCTTCGGATAAGATTTCGTTGTAGTTTTCGTCTTCTTCTTCGTTGATCTCCGGTTGACCGCACCTTCTCCGCTCCGCTCGTATCCAATCTCTGAATAATACTACAATCTTCAAGCTGTCTCCGGCTAATGAGTGTCTGTGGTCTCCTATTTGATATCTGCCGGCAGAAAAAGCGCTTTCAGACGCAGTTGATGACGCTTGAATGTTCAAAACATCTCGGGCCATCAATGAAAGTGTCGGAAAGGTCTTCTCATTCCCCCTCCAGTATTTCAGCATGTCTTCATGTCCATCTTCATTGATAACTTCTTGGTACGGTACAGAACCCTGAAAAACAAAAATATCCAACTCGCTAATTTGGTTAGTAGTAGAGGTACGGCCGCACATTCTATTTCTGAAGCTTTCAATACTAGCGCGTGAAACAAGCATGTCTTTTGTGAGGTTGTGTTGAAGATGAAGAAGATGGTATGGAAGTCGGTAAGTTACTAGCATTTTCTTGTTGATAAAACCTATATATTTTTTTGCATTGGTGTTCTACGCTAGACAACACTTCTTTAGTTTGTTCAATAGGTGGTGGGTGATTTAGATTTTTGGGACTTGGAGGTGGTAGTACTTCTATACAATCGTAATTAGTTTCAATTAGTGATTTAGTACCGTCTATTTTAATAGTCGGATTTAATACAGAACCAATAATATAAATAGTGGGAATAGAAATAAAATATTTTTTTATTTTGATAAACATTTTTTTAATAGCTGTCATATAAGCTGAGTTTTCCATATATTCACTAAGTAATAAAAATATTAGAGTTATATAAAACAACATAGTTGAAATAGTAGGATAATATATACCGGAAAATTCTTTTGTTGCTTGAAAAAAATTCTCTAAAAATACAATAAGTTCGGAAATTTTTACCCAATCACTATCTACAATCATATCAACTGGATTTTGATTATGAGAGTTAAAAAATAAAGTTATAGGTTTTCTATAGTCATAAGCAACAAGTAGTTGCTCGTATAAAGAATTCCACCTAGTGGATACTTCTTGTGGAATTTTTCTATAAGATAGTCCACAATCGTGACAAGTTTTTTTATATTCTTTTCTTTGTTGTACTTTATTATTTTTAAAAATAAAGTTTATAGCAAATTGTATTTTACTAAGAATGTCTTCAAAAAGTGATAGACCATCTTTTACAATTAAGTTATATATATGGCACGCGCATTTTATATGAAAATGATCTGGAAAAGATGGAGTTAAACTATTTTTTAAAATTGTAATTGCGTAATAGTTAGAAGAAGTGTTATCTAATGTAATGGTCATAATTTTATCGGTTATTCCGTAATAATGGCACACTTGATAAATATTATCTGCAATAAAAGTACCAGTGTGCCTATCATCTATATATCTATACGCTAAGATACGTTTTTGCATAGACCATTTATAATCTATCCAATGACAAGTTACAAGTTAAATAATCATGGCCGTTAGTACTACGACCTATATCAGACGTGATAGATACTTTGCCATTAAAATGATATAGTGAATAACGTAAATATTGTTGATATTCATGCACGAATTTAAATACATCTCTCTTAACAGTTGATCTAGGAAAACCGTTAAAAGCAGGATTATATATATCTCTAATGTAATGAATAAAACCGGGAGATGAAGGAAATGAAAAAGGCAAACCCTCCACAACAACTAATTTTGATATTGCTTCCCTATCTCTATGTTTATTGTATTTAGGGCCTACAATTCCCCCCGTCACATGGTTAATTTGATCCTGTACTTGGTCCAAGACAGTATCAGTATGTGAACCTTGTCCCGATGGAGCAGGCGTTTGCGCACCCGGTTTTGAAGCCTGATATTGGGCATACCTAGCTGGATGAGCACTTACTACGTGTCTAATTAAACCCCCCGTCCCACCGTGACCTTTTCCAGTTTTAAATTTTAAAACATTTTTACAAATTTTACATATAGCTACTTGATTCTCTACGTCCCTATAAAAAAAATGTCCATGCATTTGATTTTAATGGTCGTTTTGCCGGACCTCGTCTCATACTAGGGGGAATAGGAGGTATTTCAGTTGAAGGTGCACTAGTGGGTGTGTTGTCATCAACATTAGTAGGTGTATCATCGTCTAAATTAAAGTCTTTTTGAGTTCCAGAAAATAGCTCCTAAATTAAAGTCCAAACGCCGACGTAACGTCGACGTGTAATCGAGAGGTTGAAAATTGAAACTTTGCTCGATGGAAGATCTTCAAGCTAGTTGTCAATTTCACTCCCAATTCCCAAATGAATAAATAAAATTGAATATTTAGTAAACAATGTAGACTTATAGAGAGATATATTGAGAGATTAGAGAGATTGTGGGAAGATTTGTGAGAAAGATGAAGAGAAAATGAGTTATTTATAGTTGAAAAATTGGGTTAAAGTGTAAATATAATAACTTATGAGTTAAAAATAAATATTAAGGGGTAGGGGGTTGGGGGCGGGGGAGGCCAAAAATGGCTGTGCCCAACGGCCAAAATCTAAAATGGTCGTTGGTGCAACGACTTTATTTGCAAAAGGGGGCTCTCGGGCGGGACGGGGTCGGGGCGGGCGGGCCTGGGGCGGGCTCGGGTCTGGCGGGACAAGACATTATCCAGTCCCGAGTTCAAGTCCCGCCACCGTTTTTTTTTTTTACTCGGGTTCGGGGCCGGACCGGGGCGAGCTCGGGACGGGGTCGGGCCGTCCCGGCCCACTGGCCAGCCCTAATGAATAGTAATGAAATTTGAAAACTGGAGTTCTTCTTCTTCATCTTCCTTTTTTTTTTTTTTTGCAGAGACGTTTTAAGTAAACACAGCGGGTAGAAATTGGATGGAAGGGTTATGCAATTTGAAATCTCAATTTATAGGAAAAAGGTGTATTTTACCCTCAAAATTTTCAATCCTTCGTTTATGGTTACTAATGATTTACTTTTCCTCTTTTAGTAATAGATATTTATAAGTTATGTAAAATTTTACATATTATTTTATATCAAATAAAATATAAATTTAAAATATAAAAATTAATAATTAATAATACATGAATTAAAATTATTGAATGTTAAAAATAGCCCTTTATCTAGTAACAATTATTTTTTTTGTTAAAGGAACATATCATAAAATATACACTATATAATAATTTTAATATAATAAATTCAAAATATCTAATAATAAATAGTTGTTACATTACAATTCTTATATTATAATTATACATTTAAATCCCTACATTACTAATCTTTACATTATAATCCTTATCAGAGGCGAAGCCAGGGTTGCGGATCCAAACCCCCTTCGCCTGAAAATTGTGTTGCATATGTAAGTTGAATTTTGTCAAGGTCGTGGAGGTAGCAAGTTCGATTCTCGCGCAGAGGAATATCTTCACTTTTTGAAGTCTCGGTCGGATACCCTTTTCCGGTATTAGTTCAAGTAGACCTAACTACCCAAGTATATTTTTGCTTATTTTACCTTGTAGGTCTCTTATAAAAAATGGTTATGTTAATATCATATATTTTGGATTATTTTAATACTAGCATATTTTATGACAAATTGATGTAAAATTAGGATACGCATAAGACAATAAATTAAAGATAGCTAGATAAAGTAGGATAGATTGAAGAAAGTAAGGGTAAAACACACAATTGAAGAAATTTAAAGACCCACAATTAATCAATTGAGAGCCTTTAAATTAATCATACAACTACACGTAATAATCCAAGGAAGAAGAGAATTGAACTCATACATGAATATACTCACAATGAGACATTAAACAGAGAATCAATGAAGAGACAAAGGAATAAATCCACTCACTTATAAAGAGTATTAATATTTATAAGCATAAGCAATCATAAAAAAAACCTTAACTTAAGCTATTTATACCTAAAATTAAAATTTCTTATTACAAAAAAGACCCTTATGAAAATACTACACTTGAGAGGAGATTTGGCCTACCAATCGAGAACCTTTAAATTAATCATATAACTACATGTAATAATCTAAGGAAGAAGAGAACATACATGAATGTACTCACAATGAGATATTCAAGAGAGAATCAATGAAGAGACAGGTTTAAACCCACTAACTCATAAAGAGTATCAATATTCATGAACATAAGTTATCCTCAAACAAACCCTAACCTAAGCTATTTATACCTAGAACTAAATTTCTTTATCACAAAAAGGCTCTTATGAAAACACACTACACTTAAGAGGAGACTTGGACTAAATATGTGGTCATTTGCTTGATCCCCCATTCTTGAATTGTTTAATGTAGTCTTTTGACGCTTGAATATCCATTTAAACATGTTGTTAGTCTTGAAATCCCTCTTTATGCCTCCTCTAAACATAGTTAAGCAATCCAAGCATTTGTGGAAGCCTTATAGTCCAAAGTCGCCAATTAGATCTACATCACAAATGTAGCACATTTAAACAAAAATATTAAATACTACACTTTTTATTCATATATTTTCTACATTGTTCGCCAAATTAGGGAGTACATCTTGATTCTTATTATTTATTCACATTTCTCTCTCATTTCATAAATGAAAGAAATAATCCCTTGATTATTCTCATTAATGAAATAGTATATATACAATTTACAAATTGCCACAATAGAAAACCTATTCATATTCTACTCCCAAAACCCTATTCTAGTAGTACAAGACTACTACAACTATGGTAAGTATACAATGCTAATTAATTAACACTTACATTATAATATTACAACAATATACACCTAATATTCTGCCAATCCCGTGATGGGCTTCTACTATCCAAGCACGTGATGGGTTGTTGATTGACGGTCCAATATACATAAGTATACATGTGTATATCGTGTGTATACTTATGTATATTTAAAACACGCCCACAGTCATAGCGGGCGGTCTTCGAACGCTAAGATTGTCCCAAAAATCTTCAAAAAGGACGAAGGGAAGACCTTTTGTAAAGGTGTCTGCAATTTGATACCTGAAAGGGATATGACAGACGCGTATTTGACCATGAGCAACCTTTTCATGAACAAAGTGAATGTCCATCTCGATATGTTTAGTGCGTTGGTGTTGAACCGGATTACCAGACAGATAGATGGCACTAACATCATCACAATAAACCAAGATCGCTTTCTGAATAGGACAAACTCTAACAATAAATTACGTAACCAACATGATTCAGAGACCACATTAGCTACCCCTCGATACTCATCCTCGGCACTGGAGCGGGACAAAGTCGACTGACGTATCGCAGACCATGAGACCAAGTTATTATCAAGAAACATACAATAGCCAGACGTAGACCGTCTGGTGTCCGGACAGCCACCCCAATCAACATCAGTATACGAGACAAGTGTAGACGTCGATGGCGGATATAAATGCAAGGCATAGTCAATGGTCCCCTGGATGTATCGAATAATGCGTTTAAGCACATTCACGTGCTCAACACTGGGATCATGCATAAACAAACACATTTGTTGTATGACATATGTAATATCTGGTCTCGTGAACGTAAGATACCGAAGGGCCCCTGCAAAACTGCGATATCGGGTGGGATCCTCGTAAGGGGAGCCAGCTGCAGCACCCAATTTGGGTTTAGTATCAACTAGAGTGAAAGTGGACTTACAGGATGACATCCTAGCCCTGTCAATGATCTCGACTGCATACTTCCTCTGTGATAAGAACAATCCACCTGCATGATGAGTGACAGAAATCCCCAAAAAATAACTCAAGGGCCCCAAGTTTTTCATAGCAAACTCAGAACTAAGCATTGTCATGATAGATTGACGTAATGCATCGGAAGAGGCAGTCAATATAATATCATCCACATATAATAGTATATAAGTCAAGGAAGAACCACGACGATATATGAACAAGGAATTATCCGACCTGCTGTGAGTGAACCCAATAGTCGAAACATAATCGACAAACCTCTTATACCAGGCCCATGGAGACTGCTTAAGCCTATATAAGGACTTTTTCAACAAACATACATGATGAGGATATTTGGGATCCCTAAACCCCAAGGGCTGATGCATATAGACTGTTTCCTTGAGATCACCATGTAAGAAAGCATTATTCACATCTAACTGATGAATGAGCCATGCTTTCGAAAGAGCCAAGCTAAGCATAGTGCGAATGGTAGCCAGCTTGACCACCGGACTAAACGTCTCACCACAATCCACACCAACCTGTTGAGTCTTACCATCCCCCACAAGTCACGCCTTATGCCTTGCAAATGAACCGTCTGAATTGTCCTTATGAGCAAATATCCACATAGACCTAATAATACTAATACCAGATGGACAGAGCACCAACTCCCACGTCTTATTATCAAGAAGAGCATTATATTCATCGGTCATAGCATTTTTTCAATTCGGGTCATTTAACGCAGACACAAGATTACGGGGTAAGGGTGATTTAAGCACATTAGAATTTAAATTAAAATGTCTATTTGGTTTTAAAATACCCAGTTGACTACGAGTGACTGGTCTATGATTAAATACTACACTTTTTATTCATATATTTTCTACCTTGTTCGCCAAATTAGGGAGTACATCTTGATTCTTATTATTTATTCCCCTCTCTCATTTCATAAATGAAAGAAATAATCTCTTAATTATTCTCATTAATGAAAAAGTATATATACAATTTATAAATTGCCATAATAGAAAATCTATTCATATTTTACTCTCAAAATCATATTCTAGTAGTACAAGACTCCTACAACTATGGTAAGTATACAATGCTAATTAAGGTAACATTTACACTACAATATTACAACAATATACACCTAATATTCTGCCAATCCCGTGATGGGCTTCTACTGCCCAAGCCCGTGATGGGCTGTTGATTGGCGATCCAATATACATAAGTATACACGTGTCTATCGTGTGTATACTTATGTATATTTAACAATAAATCATGTTACTATTTTTTCCATTCATGATCCATGACGATTTTCAAAGATTGAAAGAACAAATAAGAAGTTTAAACTAAAGTAGAAAATAGCAAAGTGAAATGAAAAAAAGAACGCAAGAATTTTTAAGAAGACTTGATGGCAAACGTAGGAAGAAATATTAAACGGAGAATGAGTTAAATTTTAGAGGGTTAATGTTATTCTTGCCTTTCGCCGCCCTGCCCCATTCATCATCCTTTAGCTTTTGCATGTTTACTTCTTAATATTTCGAATCCCCTTGGTGAAAATCTGCCTTTGCCACTGTGTATAGTCTTAATAATCTTAGAAAATGATTTGGAATAAGTAATTAATGCTAGAGGTAAAAGAAGAAAGAGAAATTATTTTTTGTCTTGATATGCTAAAGTGGACAAGTAATGAAAGTCTATTTTTAATATAGTACACAAATAAGAGTGAATAGAAGGAGTACATTTTAGCTACTCTCCGGAGGGGCAGAACTAGGAGGGTGCAAGGGGGTCGGTTCGTCGGAAAATTATACTATATATATAAGGTCAATTTATTTATTCATGTATAAATATTAAAGTTTGAATCTCGTTAACACAATATGAATTATAACTCAACGGACGAAGGGCTTAATGTTTGCCCTCTATCCCTTCGTTTTTTATTTTACTTGGCCAATGTTGATTTGACACTTTTCTTAAGAAAGTATTAAGAATTTATTTTACCAAGCTAATTTTATTATTATGCTTTAAAAATCTAAATTTGACTATTAATACTCTATATAGTTATTTAATGAAAAAGTTACTATTGGAGGAAAATAATAAGTTTATCTTGTTGTTAAAATGGAAAAGTAAAAAAGAAAAATCTATTTTTAGTATAAAGGCCAAGTAAAATAAAACGGACAAAGTAAATGAAATTGAAAAACTTAAGTAATGTATATCATAATAACTACTTATATCAAATCATCATTTATTTATTGAAAATAAAACTAAATGTAGAGTAAATATTTATATGTCATATTTTGTAGTTGCACTGTAGATTGTCTTTTGGAAAGATAAGCCAAACAAATATTTGTTAAATAATTCTAACAAAAGCAAATAATTTTGCAATACACAAAATGTCATTATCTGAAATTACTCTTTTTGAATGTCAATTCTATAAAAAAGTACTTTCCTTTTCCTTAAACTTGATCACATCCTAACTCTCTATAATAAGTATAGTAGTAATTTTTTTCCGAAGAAGAACTTCCAAATTTTTTTCAATTATCTGGGCAAACAAGTTAACTACTCCTATAAGTAATAAGTAATAACTACCTTTGAATATACTTAAAAGAAGCGTTACTTAAAGAGAAGACAGGAGTAAAAGGACTACTATTATATCATTTTTTTTTGTGCGGATTGTTCTTCAAACGAACTTGTATTTAATTTCCCCCCTTCATATCTATCGTCTTAAATATTTGTCCATGTTATTTATTTTATAAAAATATCTAAGTTTACTTCGCAAGGCATAATCTCTATAATATTTTTCTCTTTGAAAATTAAAATTTCTTCTCGCGCGGCATAACTTACGTAGGAATTAAGTTATGCGGCATAGTTTTATAGTAATTTTTAAAATTATGTTGAATGTTAGAAATTATGCCTTATCCGACATAATTTGTGTGGATTTTATGATACTTATGTTGAAGTTATACGCTAACTATGCTCGTCGAAATCTGATTTTTTTTTTTTATATTATGTTGAGTGTTGAAAGTTATGCCTTATCCAACATAATTTGTGAATTGTGTATGATACATATGCCGAAGATAAATACTAATTATGCCTTACGAAATTCAAATTATGCCGGCCTAAAAATATTAAAGGGAAACAATTAAGAAGATAAATTTGAAGGCCAAAAATTAAAGACCACCCCAAAATAGACGTGTGCAAATGATCCCTATTATATTTAACACTTTTCTTTTGAAATCTTAAAAAGGAAATTAGCGGGGTTGGGGTCTGTAGGAGCGCGCGCGGGATTTTGTTTCAGAAGGGTTAATAGCATAGGTCCCTCAATTATAGATAGCTTCTCATTTTAGTCCTTATAATATCTGATCAAGTATATTTAACTTTCAACTAATCAAAATTTATATTTTTGATATCTGTACTTGTTAATGTTAAAAAATTATCACTTGTAATTGTAACTACTTAATCATATTTGTGTTATGTTAAACTTGTAATGTAACTTCATATTTGATGATAATATAGTTCTAAAAATATTTCAAATTTCTATATACAGTCAAATCTCTTTATAATGACATTGTTTGTATGAATATTTTTTGACTTTTATAGAAAATATAATATAACATTATATTAAGAATCAGTTTTAAAAAATAGTTATAGTAAATGTTGTTATAGACATGGACGGAGCTGGGGCATCAGAAAGGGTTCACCCGCATCTCATTTGTTAAAAAATTACAATGTATATAAAAGCTCAACATTATTTTATATGTATATATAATAGATATTGAATTTTCTTGATTTTTTTTGTACGTTTACTTTTTTATTCTGAATTTATTTAGTAAAAGTCCTTGCTCCGCCATTAGTTATTACTTCCTCCGTCCCAATATATATGATGTAGTTTGATTGGACACCAAGTTTAAGAAATAAATGAAGATTTTTGAATTAAATAAATCAAAAATATTTGTGTGGTTATAGTTCATTTCGTTAAGAGTAAAATATAAATTTTAAAGTTAAATTATTACTAAATAAGAAAATATGTCATTTTTTTTAGTTTGATTAAAAAGAAAAATATGTCATATAAATTAGAATAGAGAGACTGTAATCAAAGACATACTGTAGAGTGACCAAAATCAAATTATTTAAAAATTAGTTGTGATAAATCATAGTAGTACACGATAAAGACCAAAATTAGAATTAGCCAATAAATAAGGGACTATAAGTGCTATTATCTCTAAATAGAATTACAGTTGTAAATTGATAGTAGTAGTACATTTTGAATTTATTTAAGCGGGGAGCGTATCACCCAAAGTTCCTAAGACTTGGAAATTCAAAATCTGAAACAAGTCGCACGCAACGCAACCCAAAAACAACACTTCCCTCCAAATCCCATTTCCCAAAAACAAAACTTCAAAAACGCCTCAGTGAACTGAACACTTTGATATAAACCCATAAACCTCCAAACAATTTCCTCAACTCTTCAATTCACTCATTGCTCTTGCTAGTTCTTGTAACTGCAATAGGAAGAGGGTAGTAATGGCGGATAAAGAAAACTGCAACACTGGCAGAGTTACACGATTAGCCAAAAAAAGGGCAGCAGAGGCTATGGCTACACAACAACGCCCGAGCAAGAAGAGGGTTGTTTTGGGTGAGATTCAGAATTTTCCTAATGTGGGACCCAAATCTAGGCAGCAAACTAAGAGGAAGGTAAAAAGGGCTGTGACTAGTAAAACTGACAAGGAATTGATTGTGGATGATGTTGATGACCCTCAGATGTGTAGCGCTTATGTTTCTGATATATACGATTATCTTCGTAAAATGGAGGTCAGTGTAATTACTCTTCTAGTATTGAAAAAAAAAACTCCTTAATTTGCTTCATGGTGTATTATATCTGTATGTAATTGGTTCAAATGGGGTGAAATTAGTAGTTGTGGTTATTTGTTAAATGATATTGGACTTAATTGAACTTGATTTTAGTTTCTTGTGTATTATACTATTTTGCAATTGGACTATGCTTATGTTATAAATTATTGAATCTAAGTAGGAATTTGGCGATAGATTGCAAATATTTTTCACTTTATTTGAAATTTATGAAGTTCGAGCTAAAGATAAAATTGTGTAGGGTTATACTTTTTGCAAAAGGATGTAATAGAGTACTTTATTAGGAATTTATGAAAATGGAGTTGGAAAGTATATTTGAAGTACTTTTCCCAATTTGGAATCCAACTCAAGTTGGATTTGGAAATTTAATAACCAAAAACTGATTTTGAAATAAAGTATTTTTTTTTCTGTGGAAAAAAGTGACTAATTTCCATGGCCAAACAGGTCCTTAGTAGTTGTTGTTATGGTTATCTGTTCAATGGTATTTGACATAATAGAACTTGATTTTGTTTTCTTATGTCTTATTTTGCAATTAGACTAGTTTAAATTAAAGGTAGGATACTGGAAATTCAAGTGTGTTTAGTGTTATGAATTACTGAATTTGAGTTTTAAGGTCTATAATGGTGTTGGGTGTTTGTGTTTAGTATTGTAGCATTATTTGGTTATTGACAAATTTGGTGATTTTTGTGTTCAGATTGAGGAAAAGAGGAGACCTTTGCCTGATTATTTAGAGAAAGTTCAGAAGGATGTGAGTGCAAATATGAGAGGCATATTGGTTGATTGGCTAGTGGAAGTTGCAGAGGAATACAAGCTACTTTCAGACACTTTATATCTTACTGTTTCATATCTTGACAGATTTTTGTCAATGAATGTCATCGCCAGGCAAAAACTTCAGCTTTTAGGTGTTTCCTCCATGCTCATTGCTGCGTAAGTATCTCAGCTTCACATTGAATTTAGGGGGGTTTTCCTTTTTGGCCGGTCGTCCAAAATTAATTAAGGGCACTTCAAATACAAAACCTATACAATGATTATATGTATAACTCCCCAGGAATTTCAATTGCGCTCATATTCATTATGATTATGTATATATGTATATTGTATGTATATTTATACTTGATATTCATAACATATACATTTACCGTCCTATTATGTTTTAGAGCGGTCCAAAAATATAACTAACCCAAAATTTTTGGTTATGTATTTGATTTGGCTAATGAGTGTATTCTGATATGGTAATTTACAGGAAGTATGAAGAGATTAGTCCACCACATGTTGAAGATTTTTGTTACATTACGGACAATACATATACTAAAGAAGAGGTGGTGAAGATGGAGGCTGATGTGCTGAAATCACTTAACTTTGAGATGGGTAATCCCACAGTGAAAACATTTCTCAGGAGATTTACTGGGGTTGCTCAAGAAGATTATAAAACTCCCAATTTGCAGTTGGAGTTTTTGGGCTATTACCTATCAGAGTTGAGCATATTGGATTATAGCTGCGTAAAATTCTTACCCTCTTTGGTGGCTGCATCTGTTGTATTCCTTTCGAGGTTTACACTACGACCAAATGAACATCCTTGGAGTTTGTCTCTTCATCAATACTCGGGATATAAAGCATCGGACTTGAAGGAATGTGTCCTTATTTTACATGACTTGCAATTAAGTAGAAGAGGAGGTTCTTTATTGGCTGTGAGGGGCAAATATAAGCAGCATAAGGTATTAATTAATCTAAGTTGATTGTTGGTAAAATTTGTTGTAGGTGCTTGTTTAATTCAGCTAACTTGATTTGTGGTTTACTTGGTACAGTTCAAATGCGCGTCAATGTTGACCTCTCCTGTGGAAATACCAGCTTCATTCTTTCGAGATTAGGCTTCTGCTTGGACATATAGATTAGAAAGTGCCAATGATTCCTGGAAACAATGGACTGTGTTCTTGGTTTTGCTTAACCTGGATGGCTGGCTAACGGGCCTTTAAGGATGCTGCGTACATTAGTTTTAGTGTTTGTTTTAGTAGATTTTGCAGTCCTAGAATGAATGTGGTGCAAGAATTTACTAACCGGTAGTTTGACAGATTTTTTGTAGCTCAGAACCATTTAATGGATTGTGAAGTTATTGGTTTCATTTACAGAATTACTTGTATAAGTTTGCAACTGCTAGTCTCTCTTCAGGTTTGTTATTTTATGAAAAAATAGAAAAATATCTTCATCAGGCAACTACTGGATACTGTTTGAGTGCTATGTAGAAAACTAGAAATTATCCAATGATGATATAAGTTACACTAAAATGGCATAAGATTTTAGAATTCTGGTGATCTTATTTCTCATAAGAGGTCCGACTGCAATTTCAAATTTTGTTTCCTTTCATTTTGAAATAGGATATTGTTGATACTTGATACCATATGACATTATAAATCTTTATGTTCCAACATATTTATCCTTTATTTTGAAATTGTCTGATGTTGATCCTTCATTTTGAAAGTGTGAAGCTCTGTTCCTCTCATGGATTATTTTTTCAATATCCACATTGAAGACAGCGAGTATCTTGTTCCATAATTAATGATTATCACATGACTCACGAGGGAGTGGATCCGCTCCAGTAAAGATCAATACATTGTTGGATTCTTGCCATGTGTCCAAGAAGCAAATGATGGTTGAGATTCATTTTCAAATATTTATGTTTGACTAAAAATACATATATTTAATCATTGTTGGCCGCATATTTTAGTACTTTTAATCGTCATTTGAGTATAAGTTATATTGATTTGTGCTTAATATTTTATTTTTTTACTATATAGAAATAAAACGGTCTAAAAATAAAGAGATTTGAAGCTAAATTGGATGAAAAGTGTAAAACTTACAAAAAGAATAAAAAAGGGGAATAATATGAAGCATGATGAGCTAATGACGGGAAGAAGTGAAGAAGGAAAAAGAGTTGAAAATGGGCAAAATAAAGAAGCAGGAACGAATAATTGATTAGAATGGAACATTGTCAAGCTTCTACGTGGCAGTGGATCAGTGAGAAAAACAGCAGACCAAAATGTGAAGAAACACAAATTTCGCTGGGCGAAGCCGAGGGTGAGTTGTTACCTTGCTTTGGGGTCGCTGGCGGTACAAAAATTCTTCAATTTCGTTTTGGAATCAGTTATTTCGTTTGGGCATTTTCCTACGCCTATAAATAATTCATAAGACATGATTTATAAACAGTTTTGGGATAACTTGTGATTCTGAATTCAGAATCTTTTACTTAGGGAGAGCTGGAGCTGTCGTGGAAGCAAAAGTTATTGGATTCTATTTTTCTTCTCATTTTTATGTTTCTTTATATGAATTGTTGTTTTTCCTCCATGTTTATATGGAGTTAAACTCCGCATTCTAAAGTTGTGGTATAGCCATGAATATTGACATTTGAAGACTATTTTTATTTTAATACGAGTTGTTGATTTTAATTATTTCTTTAATGATGTGTATAATTGTTTGATTGTTTGGTAAGTTCTATAGACTATCTAATATGCATACTTGTGAAAGATGTTAGATTTGAGAAAATTTAAAGAGGGCGTGATCTGATTATCCCTACAATTGGGCTAGAATTTGTGGCTAGGATAGGAATATACCTAGACACCACGTTCAATTAGATACCATAAACGAATTGCGTTCATAACAGGTCAATTCCATAGGAATATAGGCGGCGAACTGTTTTGAATAGGCGAGTAGTAGTTCAGAGAATACTACGAGAGTTAACTATCCAGTTAATTAGCAATCGTTGATAATTCGGATTAAGCAGAAATAGTTTAAGAACTTAATAGAATTGGTGAACCAACCACAACCTTGGAACATTCATCTCATTGATAACATTAAAACACACTCTTTCTTAGTTAAAGTTCATTACTTGTTTTCTTTATTTTTAGATAGTTTATAATTAAAACCTTCATATCTCATCTCTTGTTTAGATAATTAAAATTAATTTAATTTAATTTAGTTGATGGTTAATCACAAGTCCATGTAGATTCGATATCCGATTTCTAAAATTACGATCACGTAGACTTGTGTGTGCTTTGGGAGCAACAAACATCTTGTGTGTCCGTTCTTTGTATTACTAGCACTTGACAAGATTGATAAAAAAGAAAATTCAATATCAACACACTAAAAAGGAAGCATTGTTGTCAAGTTGATAAAATGTTTACAAATATTAACACTTCAATAGTCTTTCTTATATTGAGGAATAAAGGTCTACAAGGTTATTCATAATATTGTGGAATATGTTTGCTGTCGTGCCATCCGTTATAGATTGTGGAATATGTTTGCAATTAATTCTGTGCTACAAATAAAATCACCAAAATAACTGTTGGTCAATGCTGGGTAGACTATTGGTAGTAGCGCTGGAGGGACATCATTTGGTTAGGAAGTTGCTTCACCTCACTTATTGCCTACTCCAAGAATAAAAAAAGACCAAGAAAAGATTCAAGTTAGATGGTAGATCAAGAAAAGATTAAGTCGTGTCCTTCATGTTCCTTTCAGATATCAGATTGCTGATCTTCACCAAAAAACTTTCGCGCATACTATTTGATGATTTTCGAGCTAGACTCAGTATTCGTGAACTTCCTGCTTCGACTGCGGGGGTGTAATATAATATTTTCCAATATTCTTTCATTAATTGTATTAATTGTATATCTCCTATTTTAGGTAGAATTATAATCTTTTTGTAATTAGATTAATTAGTTACCTAATTTGTATCAAAGTAAATATTCTCGTCACCTTATATATATTGTAAATCATTCATTAATAAAGATCAAGTAACATATTCCTTTACCGACCTCTTGTTTAGAGGTTGAAACTTAATATTTGCATCCAGATAAATTAGAATTCAAATAGCTGGTGTCCTTGTCTGATGCTTATTTATAATTACATTTCCTTAAAAGACATACCATTTGTTTCGAGACCATCCATATTTGAGAATATACTGTAGCAATTTTACATGCATGTGATGTAGCTACTTTGCCTCCTGCAAAGTTCCTGAAAGTATTTTAGGCTTCTTGGTTGGCAAAATAGCATAAAATGGCAACTGAAAGAATAAGACGCAATAGAAATCTCCTATTTTCTGAATTTAGTAAACAAAACATTAGTGTATGCGTGAGAAACAACTCATTTGTTGATGGATAGCTGATGCAATGCAGGGCGATATTGACCAAGTAGCACCGAAATCTAGAAAAAACTTAGATGGTATAGCACATAAACTTTTTAACTTGCAAACAGAATTTGTAGGCATTTAAGAACCCTCTTTCACTGCAATATTCCTTGCTTAGATTAGCGGCAAAAAGTAAATCACTTTGTAAAAGTAGCAAGACAAATCTCACCTTTTCCTTCACTTCTCTTCATCCTTGACATCCTCATCTTCATCTTCTTTGATAACATCTTTCATATCTTAAGTAGCCTCCAGTAAACCATGACATTGCATGAGAAATTATTTTGTCCGAAATTGTAAAGCTATAAAAGCACAAAATATATCATACTCACTCTTTCAATTCAAACAACAACTTATGACACAAACAAAAGCTGAATTTGCTCGAACAAAGATCAAAGTAAAAGTGAATTATTTGTTTAAGCAGGATTCAAATACTCTTCGTATTCAGTCATATTGTTTGAATACGACTTACCTTTGTTGTCTCATTTGTTTAAAAAATTCAAATGGAAGTAAGTATTAAACTGCATCTTGACAATCATGCTAGCATCAACAGTAAGAATCCAAGGGCCCTCCATTAGCTAAGGTACCATTATATGGACCTTCATTTTCAGCTGAGCAACTTTCAAAAAATCCCTTTGCCATACTAAATGCACCGAGTGCAATATTGTCATTCCAAAAAGGGCTAGAAAATCAACGAAAATGGATATGACATCAGCACCATCTTCAATTGCAACATCCATCCCAGCCATGTTACTTTACGAACACAAACCATGACATATAATAAAATCACCTTTATTCCATGAGCACAATGATCACAAAAATGTTTGCCAAAAAAAGCCAAAAGTGAGTTCTAGAAGTGACGTGCTTCACCTGCAATTATTTTTACAAAAAGAAGACAATAAATTAGGCCACTGAATATTGCCGAGCGGAGGAAAAGAGTCATCCATCAACCTACAGTAACCTGCGATATGTTTAGATAAGCAGAATGGAAAAAACTAAGTTACATAAGCTTTAAGTGGATTACTTATTGGGAAGAACATTTACGTTTAATTTTTATTTAAAGGTATCATTTATCAATTGACACAAATTAAAGAAAACCCCTAAAATCATCTAGTACATAAATAACAAAGTGAATTACTTGTCCTAGAATGGAAAAAAAAGCAGAGGCAATTGACACAAGGATCCGTCAATTGTGCCCTTATGAGAGCCCCCATTTTGTTAGCCTTTCAAAAAAGTTAAAAGTCATCTAAGAAGTTATTAGATCCAAAGAAGCTAAAGATTGAAGTGCTCCAACAAAAAGAGGAATAAAATGCATTTTATCATACTTGGCTTCCTGTCACAGTGTCAAGTAAAGGACAAATCACAAGGTTAAAATGTTTCCTCTAATATAATATTCTATTAATCGTAAAGAAGTTTTGGCTCCCAGGCAATTCAACACAGTGCCACAGACTATTGTGTCAAATATAATGGAAGAATAGCCGGAGAGTTTCAGCGGTGGATTCTTTAGCTCAAATAGACTTTGCATAAATCATTATATTTCTGCCTTTTCTAAGCAGACCGAGTCCATGTACTTTGGTAGCTACTGACTAAATGATTTGATAAATAATTTTAGCAATTGTTCATTCTTTGTGTATTCTCCCTGAACATATATTGATAGGTAAAGAGTAGTTGAAAAAATACAAAAGAATGCTCTCTATGATCTTAACAAGATCTCTTCGTTAGTTGGGGGAAGAATCCGCCCGAATCGGATTTTTTGAATGGCAATTGGAATGATATTAACTCATATTTATTCATTATCTATGTCACGCCAGATGTTCTATGGATACAAGCTATTTAATGCCCTGAATTTCTTCTAAAATGAGCGAATTTATTGGATTGGTTTATTAATACCTCTTCAAGAGCCTTAACTTTGAGGATTTCCATTGCAATCAAAACCTGATTTCACTGTATCTCGATCTTTATGTAAAAAAATTCACATAAAAAATTGAGATTCAATTAAATTTTGCTCTTATATCCGTATACAACATGATATATACATGTATCCATAGAAGCTTCAGAAAAGACAGTTACCAAAGTCTTATGAAATGAACTGACTCATCAATTGAAAATTTGTTGGGTTAATTAAATATCAGACAGACTGAACTCTCAATTTGGTAATGTATTCTATCGTATTACCAACGGGCAAAAACTGTAGGAGGAACAACAAAATAAGAAATCACCAGGCCATGAGAACGTTTCATCGAAATAGAAGGCAGCAGAGGATCCGTGATTTTATAGCACATTAAAAGCTATAGAATTGAATTAATATTATAAAGCATGTAATAGCAAATTTGGGTGGGCAATCTGCCAGGACTATAGCACACATCATCACTCACAACAATAAATGAGAAAAGGTGATCCGTGCTAATATGAGCAGCAGATTATTGCACATTTAAATGATACGAAATCAAATAAAAAATGACACTGAATATCTACTTCACACATTCATCTGCATTTTCATAAACAAATTAATCAGTTCCTACAATTTTTTTGGTTTAGTTAGAAAGAGAGAGGATAGAGGATCACGCTTACAAGCAGCCTTTTCCATCGTCTTTCGCTGACCCTGGTTCTATCAAACCAGCTTCTTCAATTCTTTAGGGCTTGTTGGAGCTTCTGAGCGTAACGAATCGAAGCCGAAGATGGATCAAGGTAGCTTGCCTGCCAAGCCGATAGGCGAAGGGCTGAAGGATGGAACGTGCAAAGCAGATCGTGCACCTGTCGTGTGACCCGTTGGCCCCTATCGTGGTTTTCAATTGTAATGTACAAAGGCTTCTGAACAACCTACTGTCTTGTGACCTCGACTTTCGAGAGATTGTTAGGCTCCATGGCATTCCTAGAACTAACTATCACTTCTGATCGGGATTCCAAGCTCATGAGTCACTTTTTGTGCACACTTTGGAGAAAGCCTTCGTACCTTTCGCTCAATGAGAAAATGAGTCAGATTCTACAGGATCAAACAAGTTCACCAATATATTGATACCTTAAAATTAAGTTCATATCTCAGTTTAAAAGTTAATTACTTAGTCACTTATTAAAGTGAGGATCCGTTGTAGGCGAAATCAAATCAGAGCTATTTTCTCTCTAACGCTAATTATTGTTATTTTCGGGGCAATCCAAAATATGAGGAAATCTAACACAGAAATCTTATTACCAAGAAAAAGATGCAAAACAAAGAAGGAAAGAAACAAGAACAACTCATTGTACCTCAAATCACAAGTACAACATAGGCCAAGAAACATAGACTAGCTACAAGGGATTAAAAATCACACCAAGTCGATTAAAATTTTACCATACATGAATTAAGTTCCTATAGCCTCATTTGCAAATAAGTTGTTGATAGAATAATTATTAATTAATATTGTAAATAATGATTATTGTAATTGATTGTATAATTATTTGTAAATGGTAGGTAGATTAGCATTAACTTAGGGAGATTAGATGGCATGATTGTAGCCTCATCAAATCATATCATTAGCATAATTGTAGGTTGTATTAGTGGTATAATTACCACATTTCATGCCATCTAATCTCCTTAAGTTAATGCTAATCTACCTACCATTTACAAATGATTATACAACCAATTACAATAATCATTAATTACAATATTAATTAATAATTATTCTATCAGTTGCAATCAGACCCCACGTTGTGGGATTTCACTGGGTATGTTGTTGTTGTCTATCAGTTGCAAATTTGTAAAGCCAATCAATGCTTAATTTTGCGACTTCTGCACCAATAACTATGTTTTCCAAAATATTGTACACAAGAACCCAAAATTCTCTTCATGAGAAGCTAAAAGCCTCAAGTTATGTAATAGTTATAACAGATTACATGCATGGTGCAAAATTAGTTAACAAAAGAACCAAAGCCTCAGAAATTCTACAATAACATTTGATAATTTTTTCATTTTATTTTTACAACAAAGATTCAAGAACATCATAAGTAGAATCAGTTAAATCATGA
Source organism: Anisodus tanguticus (assembly GCA_034509755.1). Lineage (NCBI taxonomy): Eukaryota > Viridiplantae > Streptophyta > Magnoliopsida > Solanales > Solanaceae > Anisodus > Anisodus tanguticus. The sequence continues at coordinate 6,073,942 of CM067553.1, read as the reverse complement.
GGAAGAGAGACAATCCCCAGAGCAAGAATGCTTACCAATTAGTCATAAGCCAAAACTGAAAATCTCTAAACAAAAAAAATCAGGAACAAAGGAGAAACAAATATTAGACAAGGCAAAGAAGTGTAGATTATTGATACGAAGGAAGCAGAGAAGTTCTAAACAGGTGTCACCAAAACTACACGTGGATGTCAATTTGCAACAGTCCCTACGCTGATTTTACAATGGGTAGACCAAAGAATACAAAACAAAATTATTAATATGTCCATGGACGACGAAGGAAGGATCACTCACTCTTATTAAAAAGTTAAATTAAAAAAGTATAGTCAACCTCTTAATAATAATATTGTTGGGTCAGAATTTTTTTTGTTCCTATTGCGAAGAGCTGTTACACACATATAATATCATTAATATTTAAATAATATTTCGCTGTTATATTATTATAGACAAAAAAAATACATAAAATCTAATTTTTCATTTTTAACTGTCAAATGCTAAGCTTAATAACACATTGTATAACGAAAAAAACATTTTAATGATAAAAATATATATTCACATAATATTTTTTATCAAAAATAATGTATTAAAGTATCAAAATATTTGGGCAAAATCTCTAGACCTATTATTGATAATCACTACATTACCAAAACAAACAAGATAATTGTTATAGAATGTAATTTTACAAAAAAAATATTGTTATAAAGACGGTTATTGTTGTTATAATTTTTTTAACTCCTCATACTGTGTGATTTCACTAGATATTGTTGTTGTAAAATTTTTTAACTCTTATAGAGAGGTGATGTTATATGAAGATGTCATTATGGAGAGGTCTGATTGTATTATCATTTTTTTTCTTTATAACATAAGAAATTAACTAATGCTTTGATAACAAATTAATATTTTACATTAGGGATGCTTATTATTATCGTATCCCATATGTTATTATCCTTACTCAATTAAACAAACTAACGCTTTAATAAATTCAATAGTAATTCATAAAAAGTTGAAAAAAGTGTATTTTCCACATACATAAAAAAAATATATACCCAACATAGCGAAAAGAAAAACAAAACTCAACAAGAAAATTGACATAAAACATATTAAAATCTACTAACTTACTGTTTAGTGTATTTCTTTAGCAGAAACATTTTTAAAGCAAGAGTCTTTAATGTTATTAGGGGACCGTTGGAGTTGCACCCAATCTGCTGCAAAAGCTGACATCGTTACTTTTTGTTTTTCTTTTTTTCCCTTGGTACTAAAATGTGTGTATTTTTGTTAATCTTTTATCGACAAATGAAATCTTAACCGCCACCTCTTTTTTACATGGCAATAGTCTAACAACGTATTGAACTACTTGTATGAGGTATTCGTTCCCCGTCCCTTCCGGAAAAAAAAAAATCCATTCCCAACTCAAGAGGCTTATTATTAAGTGATCTGTTCAAATTCTAAATGTTACAATTTACATCAAGGTCGATATATGGAAAGTCTATATCTGGTACTTTGCCAACTATGTGGCTTGAGTGCCAGCATACCATTCTAACCCCGTCTCATAGTCATACTGGGTTTACAATAGTAGGAGGTGAACCCGCTCCACGGAGTTAACAATAGAACATCAACAGGAAATTGGCGAGGAAATACAATTATCAGCATTTGGGCAACAAATACAGTTACGACAGAACAGTCACTGCCGCTACAGCTTCTCACTCCAACACAGTACAATCAACAATGGTTGTAATTACAGCTTCAGCAGTTACCAAAACCTAAACCTAGGTTAGTGCCATGATCCTATCTGCATATCTACAACACGCTATAATTATTGATTTGTTGAATATCAATTGTTCTACAATTCTACATGTGTCTTAGCAGACATTTGTCACAAATTCACTCATACCATGTTACAAGTGTGAGGGATTTCGTCTATCTTCAACATGAACTTTTTCATGTTTGTTCCTCAACCCCTACATCCGAACATCAAAGACACAGACCACATTGTCTGCAAAACAAGCTGCGACCTTGTTGCCTTCCTTGTTCCAACACACTTCAAAGATCCCACCATTTCCACTGTATGTTTTAATGACCTTGGCGTCTTTCACAGACCATATATTCAAGCATCTATCCAATGACCCAGTTGCCAAGTACTCACTGTTTGCGCTAAATGCGACAGAGTAGACAGGATCCCTGGGTTTAAAATGGAAGAAGACCTCAATAAGTACTAACAGAAATCCAGTCACATAACCAGAACAATAGAAATATTTAAAGATGCACACAAGAGAAACTGTCTAGCTTTTCAACTCTAGCCCTTAAGGCACTCACCTGAAAGTAAATAATAGTAAACCAGTGGTAGCAATAATGATGATGATTCAACTTTTAGTAATAAAAATAATCAATAGCTCAACCAAGCAAAATGAAAAAGTCATCAGTATCGGAATTTGTTTCCGTCCCACAAGTAAACAAGTGGTACTTTTTTTCCTTCGTTTTTTTTTATAATGCTATCTATTTTTGTTAAGCAGCAGTGACTTCTCATATGAGATTTTGTGATCATTTCACAACTCTTTTCCTGGAAGACATGATAAGCAGCAACAGAATTACATCCATTACCTATGGCCATTCAAGCTGTGGACGAGGCGGCCAATTTCAACATCCCATAGCTTCACTGTGGAGTCAAATGAGGCACTGCACAAGAAATTATAAGTTTGGTGGAAAGAATAGGGACAAGAATTATTAGAGTGAAGTACCACAAAATAAGGTTCTCATTGTCTAATACTTGGATTATTTCTCAGAGGTGAAGGGATATAGAAGATGAAGCCAAGCAGACTAACCTAAGCTATTTCATAGACAATGTTACACGCAGGTAGCTAAATGAGGACATGTTGAAGGCAAAGTACAGGGACAGCACTTGTAAGGCAAACGTAGGGGCCAATAATAGAACTCCTAATGTGCAGATCATATATTTCTGGAGATACTGTAGCTCTATGAAATATAAGTGTAGTGAGGAGTTTGCAGGAAGCTATCTTCCCCCATGTTTTAAAAGATAGAAAAATAAAATAAGTAAACGACCATGTATCCTTCAATCCAAATCTAGTAGTTCAGTTCGGCCATCTGAATCCTCTATATTCATCCCAATTAATTCTAGCCCATTTCATTCCAATACTAAATAAGAGTAGCATTGGACTCAATTTGAAGGCCATCTCGAAGATAAGAGGGGGTTAATTGGTTTAAAAATTTGGATCATTAACTTTCCATCTACACCGCGAATCACTGAAAAGAAAACAGCTTGAAGTGGTAAAACGGCCATGGATCAGCAAGAACACGAACAAGGAGGAAAACAAGTTCAAAACGATAATAGCTTTGTTAGTTTTTTTTTCTCTATAGATAATAGCTTCGTTGGAGCGAGGTGGGTGAAATGGAAGCTCGCCTCCGGGGTACTGTGCGATAAGAATGTGTCGCCAAGGCTCAAAGGAAAGTTCTACAAAGTGGCGGTTAGACCAACATTGGTGTATGATGCAGAGTGTTGGCCAGGTAGCGGAGAAAAGGATGCTCAGATAGATGTGTGAGCATACGAGGAGAGATTGATTAGGAACGAAGTTATACGAGACAAGGTGGGAGTGACATTAGTGGCGGACAAGATGAGGAAAGCAAGGCTGAGGTGGTCCAGGCATGTGAAGAGGAGAGGCGATGAAGCGCCAGTAAGGTGGTGTGAGAGGTTGGTTGTAGCTGGAGCTAGGAGAGGTAGAGGTAGGCCGAAGAAGAACTAGAGGAAGTGATTAGATAAGATATGACACAACTTCAGTTGACTGAGTACATGACCTTAGATAGAAAGATATGGAGATCTAGGATTAGGGTAGAAGGCTAGTAGTAGGTAGCTAAGTGAGGGGAGGGAGGGGACGAGTTTTCCTCCTCTCTGCTCTCCCTTTTAGTAGTAGTTGTCAGATATCACATAGTTTTTATTTTCTTATGGGCATTACTATATGTTTCCACATTTATTTTATATCATGTTATTTGCTGTCATCTTTCATATATTTCTGCGACTGGTACTTTTCTTCTGAGCCGAGGGTCTACCGGAAACAATCACTTTACCTCACAAAGATAGAGGTAAGATATGCGTACATCCTACCCTCCCCAGACCCCACCTTGTGGGACCACAACTGGGTTTGTTGTTGTTGTTGTTGTTGTAGATAATAGCTTTGCTAGTTTTCTATAGATCACCAAAAACTATGTAACATAGAGAACTGTCATCCCTTAACCCATAAATTAGGAATGAGAAGCCTCAAGGTTACCAAGTAACAGACAATTATGGTAGAAACAGTAGGTCATGCAAAGTATGGTCTGAGCCAATAGGTTTCTGATAAGCGAGAAACCCCTGAGGGCTGATCTTTGTAGCATATTTACCTTGCCAACAACAACTGTTGATTTGGGTTGCTTGTACCCGGGCCAGTTGGACTCCATCTGATGGTATAGATCTCCTAAAAAATGAATACTTTATTAAACTGATGTGTGATCTGATTACGTGAATCAAACAAAATCAGGAAAAGAGAAGCAACATATTTAAATTCCTATTTGTATATGTATATAATCTTCTATTCTGCACCTTGGCATGTTCTCTGAAATCATGCAAGCAGGAATCTTGTTTCACGCTCCATATCTGCACAGGGGATAAGAGTCATCCACCAATTTTACACAGCATCAATCAACAGTATTCATAGAATCAACAAATTTGAAATCCTATCTTAAAATGAACTGGCTTGGGATTACTGATTTAGTATTCAGGAATCTAGGCCGAAATGCATTTTTTTAATTGAAGAGGTTAAGCATGACAACTTCTTATTTTTATGAAATGTTAAAGGTGTTCGGCAGCATAGGGACTGGTGTGAAATGTAGAGAATCCCTAGCTTGAGAGAACTAATTTGTCCTAAAAGGACATTTTTTGCATAGTGAAATGAAACAAGCCCAAGATAGAGCAGAATGGTGTGGATTGAAACGTAGTTTTTCTACGAGGTTAAGGGAGAGCTTATTGATTATTAGAAAACAAACTTATCACATTCTTTGCAATACCTGGTTAGTATGTATCCGTTACAGATGCAAGACGTCACATTCAACTATTTTAATATGTTACATGAATGAAAGATATCAATCAGGACTCCCCAGAGAGAATAAAAAATGATGAGCAGAATTATCAGAAGAAATGGTTACTTATGCAAGACGTCATATACAACTATTTGAATAAGTTAAATGAATAAAAGATATCAATCAGGACTCCCAAGAGAGAGAAAAAATGATGAGCAGAATTATCAGAAGAAAAAAAATTAGAGATATTTGTATCAGCTAATCTGTAATGACTAAATTCAGAATTTGGATAACTATATGAGTGCAATTAGTACAGACTAGGCAACAGGAATGCCCTAATCAGCCCTTTTCTGAAACCTGTGGAGGTAACACTTCTCCTGCTATTAATTTAAAGAAAGAGTATGTTAGCAATTACCTTAGCTGTGGTGTCATCAGAGCATGATGCCAACAAGGATCCTGAGGGATCCCACTTGATTGCATTGACTTCACTCTGCAATCAAAAGATAAAAACTTTTAACAATGCTCACAAAAAGAGTGCTAAAGACTTGTGTTTCTTACAATCTAGCATGCTAAAAGTTTGCATTTGAATGGGACTTAAATTCGCAAAAATAGTATGTATGGTCTAGAACACAAAATAATAGAACCACAGCTCATAAGATAAAACTCCAAATAGAAGGTACGGAAATGATTGTCTGAGAAGTGCACAGCTGCATGATAATGCATTTGCTTGAGCATCCTAACCAATTTTTTTCATGGCCAGAGAAAGGGGTCACAAGATTTTTTAGCCTATCACCTCATTACACCATATGTGTAAATACAAGTTAAAACATCACATGCAACAAAGGCAGATAAAGATACAATAAATACAGGTTGCATCTTATTAATCAGGTAACTCAACCAAGGCAATAGATGTACACATATTTTAGGATAATGTTCACAATTAGGCTTTTGTCCGGAACATTTTGAGAGCATTTTATGACGTGATGAGCACAAGGCTCAAGAGAGTTGATCTTTTATGCCCTTCTCGTTCTCCCGTCTCCCCTCAGAAAGGTGCACAGTACACCAGCACCAATAAAATACTTACTGGCAACAGTAACAAAACATTGAGCAATTTTTCCACCCAACAAAAAAAAAGAGTACTGGGACATCACCTGATGCCCGGAGAAAGTTTTGACAGGCCGACTCTCTCCAACTTTACAAACATAAATCATGTTATCAGTGGAGCAGGTCGCAAAGGAATTGTTGTTTCGCCAATCAACATCAAGAGTTGGAGCTGGAATACAATAATATATAAATGATTAGACAAGGAAGAGAAACCAGATTGTATCATGGCGGAAAAGTTTAGGACAACAGTAAAACAGAACAAGGAAAAGCACCTGAATGAAATTCAAATTGCTGCTTCCATTCGCCTGACTTTACATCCCACACAATTGCAGTTTTGTCTACACTACCACTAAGGAGATAATCACCTTTCTTATTCCACTTCAAAGAGAAGATTGGCCCTTTATGTTTGATTAGAGTATTTACCAGTTCCCCTGGATATGAAGTGACTCGTAAGATCAATCATTAAATATCAGCAGTAGACATTTAGTGCCATAAGATAAGACATGTGCCCCACACAGTAAGCAAGGAAAGACCTTAACAGAAGTTAAACTTTTGGATAAAATAAACCAGTTTGATAACTTTCAACATATTCTGAAATTGACCAAAACCATGACTAAGATTAGTCTATATCAAGGAGGATACTTTTTCCCAATTGTGGAAAGGGAAGTCTGTGAGATTATCGGAAGGGGGGACTCAATATGGTATAGACGCGTCAAAGAAATTGGACAACGCCATGATTGGGTTATAATCATGAAATCTACTGATACCAGATTCGAAATTTGGTGGATAATAGGTTCATCCATCTGGTTTCTCCTCTTGTATATCAGACTTAATAACCAATAGAATTCGACCTTGTGACGTGCGTCTACAACACATCTCGCGCTATACTATCTTTGCTGTTGAAGCAAACCCTGGGACTAAGTTGGGAAGATGCTATAGGTAGTATACTTTTTCAACTATACTTTCATTGGCGTGAGAAACCTCCTGATGCAGATCATCCTTTTGGTCTTATACGTGGTTCACAGCTCTGTCAAGGCTGAAAACTAATGGGCAGGAGGCTACCCTTTATTGAGTAGCATAAGTTAGGCAGCTGAAGTAGCTAGTACATATTTACAACTATCCTTTCAAGGTGGTAGATGTTTAAAATTTTGTGAAGATTGGTGGTAATAAATCAGTTCTCTCACATGCTTTTTAGAATCAAATATGTGATCCATCGTAGTCCTTCAGGGGGGGAAATTGCAGGCCTTCTTAATAACTGGACATGAGGATTCTGATAATGCATCCCTCAAGAAAGGGAAGTTGAATAAGAAAAGGAGAAATGAGGGATGAATTGCACCAACTACAATAGCAAAGTGATTTTAGGAAGACCGATCCTTCACAGACAAATGCTAGCAATTCCAGAAAGGTTAAAGCTTTTCAGTTTCAACTCTAAGTTATCATGTATATCGTAGTACATCTAAGAAGTGGGTATTTATATAGCCGACCCCAACTTGTTTGGGACTGAGGCGGAGTTGTTGTTTGCACATGCTGTAAAAGAAACACCCTCTTGATGCTATAATAATAAAATAATCTACTTCCTCCCTCAAAGATATTAAAAAAGCCATAAAACCATAGGGAATTATATCTTACCAGGTGTCTCATACACTCAATATCGTCAGGACCAACTTTACTTTTGCATTTATCATAACCCATTGTTCAACAGCAAGAAAATGTTAAAAGAAGATTGCTTACCATCTCGGTTCCAAATTCTTGCTTGGCCATCATAAGAACCTGTTGCAAGTAGGTTTCCCTCGCCCTACACAAGAAAGAAGTCATAGATACAGAAAGTAGAAAAGACAAATAAAAAGGATAGCCAGTAACAATCTACAAAAAGCTTACATTCCACTCAAGCGTAGTGACATCCTTGCTTTTCTCATTTGTTCGACCTTTAAAATGCTTTAATACCAGGACATTCACGGGTCCATTTTGCATATGGGAATTACAAGGACCATCTCCAATTCTCCAAATCCTAGCAGTAGAATCTCCAGACCTGAGTTAAGGATTTCGTATAATTAGCTGTAAAACAAAGTAAAATCCTAATAATAATTTAAGGCTGGTCTTGACCTTTAGATGTAAGCATACCCTGTGCGAAAGAGTTTACAATTTAGAACACTGAACTCAAGAAATGTAGCAAGAAATATACCACATAGTAATGACATTCAAGATTTTGGTTATTAGTAAGTCATATTGTTCAAGATTTAGGTGCAGTACAGTCTCAATTTGCTTGGATGTCAATATCATTACTGTGAACATACAAGTCAAAAGTAGCATTCTAGTGACAAAAGTAGAGAACTTGAGCCACAAGAAGAGATCTATTGTGGTCAAGAAATCTGAAGGAGGTAAAAATCGCACGAAGTGATATCATAGACAAAATTCTCAATGCAAACACATTTCCTTCAATGAACAAATTCAAGGTACAACTTAAAGCAAAGCCTTCAAATGTTGAAAAGTGACATGCTGAAAACTGGCTTGTTTTAAGAAGACAAATGGTTGTCCTCACAAATATCTCCAACCATCCAGGTACGACACATTCCTCTATCGGTATATACGAAAGAGATTTATTATTTATTTCACCCTTATAAATAGTAAGACTTGCTGATTGATAAGACCAACACGCCCTTATCCCATCGCATATATAGACCTGATTACTTCTGGGGCTTCTGTTTCTACTCTTGGACAAAATCCTTTTAGATTGTCTCTACTGTATGCCTTTTCCCCAAGGGGTGGTGTTCACTAATTGAACTATATAAACATAGAAGGCTACCCACTTCCCCCTAAATAAGACATCCTCCTTTATAGTAAACATTTGATGTCCACAACAACTACTACGCCTCAATCCCAAACAAGTTGGGGTTGGCTATATGAATCCTCACTTCTCCATTTAAGCTCAATTCACATCATCACAATACCAAATAAAATCAAAAGTGAGGACTAAGTTAAATATTTACATAATAAAAATATAACAACAATAACAGCAACAAAAACAATGTAAGTCCTCTAACAAGACTATTAATAATACAAAAAAGGTCATCTAAGAAGACTAATTATATTCCCCACTATTAAACATTTGATGTACGAACCAGGTAAATGCATCTAACACAGAAATGTCAATACTCAATAACGTCTAAAGTAGTCCAAAGATGCTAAGAGGTTTCGAAGGGATTTGTGAGATGAATTAGATACTATCAACTAGGTCTTGAGAAAGAACAATGATCATCTCCACAGTGCTAAAATTCGCAAAATGGAGACAGGAGAATAAAGTGAAATATCAATTGATTCCTATATAAGAGCAGCATCAAAATAAATACTAATGTGCTAACCCAGATGCAAGAAGTGAACCGTCGGGACTCCAGGCACATGCAAAAACCTGCCATAAGTTGAGAAGAACAAATATTGTCATGCTGATATCAACAAAGTTTATCAAATCATTGTATGAGAATGATACTGAGTTGAGGAGCTGTAGATAGTATCTAATCGCACCTCGGATGTATGGCCTTCCAAAACCAGTAAATCAGAACTTGGGATTTCACATGGCAAGGAGGTTGAGCTTGTGCAAATCTCCATGGGCTCTGGATCTATTTTGCAACTCCAAAGAGTCAGGTGAGTAGAAATTTTATGCTTTAACACGATTAATAAAGTTCAGACCAAATGTATCAGATGCATGTATGTTCCAGGATGTCTTGCAGTAAAGTTTGTAAAGATTTGCAAGTAAGAAGATACAGAAATATATATTACCTCCAGCCTTTCCATTCTCCTCATGTCTAACAATCTCTTTATCTCCATTGGGTTTCGTGTCCATGAGATCCTCACGTGGTTTTTCTCTCTCCGTATCCTTCTCAATCCTTTCTCTTTCTCGATCTCGCTCTTTTTCCTTCTGTTGTTTTTCCTTCTCTCTTTCTCTAACAGGTTCTCTAGCAGGTTCCCGTTCATGCTCCCTCTCATGGTCATTGATATCCTTGTCCTTTCCCCGAGGTTTATCTTTCCGAAGCTTTTCCTTTTTTTCTTTTATTATTTTCTGTAGCTCATATACATCCTTGGTGATAAGATCAATGGGTTGTAAAAACTGGAAGTCTTCGTCCATATCTGTGTCATCCTGCATGCCTTATTTATTATCAGTCAGTTGGAAGTCTTCAAAAGGCCTTGAACTCAGGACACAAACATCAAAGCATCACAAATTTCGCACTTACATTGCTCAAATTTGCTTCCAATTCAAGATATTGAATTCCCTTCTGTACAAAGGTAACCAGAGCACCAGGAGGAACTAAATTTCCATCTATTGTGCTCTTATTGATCCCTGCCTCATATCCTAAAGCAAATGCTGCATGCGTGAACCCTGTAAAGAAGTCAGAAAACCAGGAGATTCAAGATGACAAACTAAACAACAAAGAGTGGTGAAAGACTATGAAAAATTAACAATAAGAGAACTTCAACTGAAATCAATAAATAGATAGAAGATACAAGAATTCTGAGCTAAGAGACCTAGCAGTAAGGGTTCATTTTACCAAATATGTCCATCGTAGCAACAAAGTTACTAGAAATTGATGTGAATCTTAATTAAATCAAATCAGAAAAAAACTGAAGAACAACCAAAGTCATGGATAAAGGAGAAGTAAGAGAAGAGGCCCAAGACAATGAGGGCATATCTCTAGATTAACCGAACAGACACAATACTATTTCCCAGTAACTACTTTGCTTCTAAATGAAAATCACAACATGCACATGTAAGAGTACTCTCACTTAAGCATCCTATCCTTAATTAGTTAAAATAACCATCCCTATATAACTGACATGATGTGGTTCTGCACTAATTCACATTGGATAAATCAGAAACTTTGTGCTAGGTCAGAGATGCCCTTTACATTTTCTGATGAAATATTCTAGTCTACTGCAATCCATTAATATAGGAAGTGTATGAAACAATCATTAATTGATAGCTAACATTGAGTTCGCCTTTATCCAGGGAACATGATCTATTACATGTCAAAGCAAATTAAAATGCCACAGAATTACAGATAATATCCTGCATTTGCTTGAGCCCTATAATCATTCTCTTTTTTCTGTCTCTCCCTTATAATAACAGAGGGAAGAATTTGAGCGTGCAAGCTTCTAAACTTACGTTAATAGCTAAACAGCTTCTTTCTATTTCTCAGGGGAATTCATTACAAAGACCCTGAAGTTTATTAATTATAAAGAAGAACATCCACTTCCTTTTCAATCTTAGCATCAACGTCACAAACTTACAATCTTAGCATCGACGTCACAACAAAGGACCAAAATATAAACAGAAGACAACAGAATATCCCATATTAGGACTTGAATCCTTCAGGTTGCTCGAAATTAGTCTATCTTTCTTGGCATTGTTTCAAAAGTAGAAATTACTCCCTCCATCTTACAATATACCACACTTTTTTCTTCCCGAGATACAAACTAGGTAAGGTTTAACTACTCCCTCCGTCCCAATTTATGTGACTCTTTCCTTTTTAGTCAATCCCACAAAGAATGATATCTTTCTATATTTAACAACAATTTGACTTTAAACTTCCTACTTTAACTTAATGAGATGATTTATAGCCACGCAAAATCTATGACTTATTTTAGGCCACAAATTCCAAAAGTCAGTCTTTTAATTCTTTAACTCCGTGGCCAGTCAAACACCTTCTCATAAATTGGGGCGTAGGGTTTGCCAATAACAACACAAATCATTCTAGTCGGGTTTACTCAAAAAATTATCAAATTAACTTTCCATAAGAAAAAAATACCAAATAGAGTATATCATAACCAAACCTATAAACCTAGTCAAACAGGAAGTTCAAAATTGAAACAAAGGATCAATTTGTCAAATATAAATTACAAATTGAACCCTATGAAAAGAGATAGTACCTGATTCCTGAAGGTAGCGGAAAACGAGGTAGTTGAGCTCCGACGAGGTAATAGAGATCATACTTTGACGCCGGAGAAAACAAACACCATGTGCTTTCGACAGATATGTATGTATGTATGTAGGTCGAAGGAGACGTTACAATTTTAGATGTGTTCTTCCGTAGCAAACGTCATCTTCGTCGCTAAGCTCCGTGATTTGCAATTTGAGATATTAATACATGGTGGTGCGTAGATGCTGAAATGACTACTTCAGGCCTTTCTTGGGCTATTAACATTTGGGCCGGCCAGCCCATTTACTCGGTTTTAACACTTTTCTTTAGGAATAATTATGGCACAATACCCTTAAGTGATCTAGTTTACCAAAATTCCACTTCTTACCCCAAATATCCCATCGCGTATCTAGTTCCTTCAAACTCCATCTTCTTCGGCCCCAACTTTGCTACCCCCACCCAAACCTCACTAGTTGTCTATAAATAATTTTTACCAGACCCCACCTTGTAGATTTCACTGGTACACTCTACTCAGATTTCACGTTGTGTAATTTCACTGGGTATATTGTTGTTGTAACATTAATAAAAAAAATCCTTTTGACAGATATTTCTACCATGGCTTTGTTGTTCATGTAGCAGATCTTGCCACTTCAATGAAGGAATCTTTCCATTTCTCTTCAAAATAACCATTCAAGAAATCAATTCCACTATTCGAACTTTCCACATATTTTAGAAACACTGATTTAGTGTTAGCATTGAATTCTGAGTTCAATAGTTTTGTTTGTTTAAATTGATAATAAAAATGGAGGATAAAGGAGAATCATTCGTGGCAGTAAGGATATATCAAGGATTTGAAAGAGGAGAGTGGACTCAAATTGGGGGTTTAAATTTATTATCTATACACTCTAAATTGAGTTAGTTTCATGTATTTATACAAAGTATATACACTATAATGTGAGTTGGTTTCATGTGTTTATACAAAGCATATATATTATATATACAAAGTATATTAATATATATATATTTATACAATACATATATATTATCTATACATTGATGATATAACAGTGGGCTAGAATGATACAATAGACTAGATTGGCTGCGGTATATATGAGTTATTGCCCCTTTTCTCTACAATAACTACGTTTATACAAATTTCTGGTCTGCTAAATCTGAATTCAAGTTGAAAAGCATCTAAGGTAAAAATTTCACGGGATTCATATTTGGACATTGTTTCTTATACTCAATATTTTGTTTTGTTCTATATATATTTATCTATTTCTGAAATTTTAAATATGCGATGTGAGTTTGTCAAGCCTAATCTTTCCTATTACAAAGTTCAGGCAAAGATGATTGAACTCAACCATTTGTAGATGAAATTCATGCAAAAATGACCTGACTGAAGTTCAGACGAAAATGGTTGAACTTCAGTCATATTTTGTCTGAAGCCATGCTTTGTTGAGATTTAATTTAGATATCGCATATTTAAAATTATTCCGAAATGGATTAATATGTAAAAAAAATTACAAACTTAAGGCATAACTTAAATAGTGATACCAAAATTCCGTATATGCGCACTACTTCCCCTTTATAAAGAAAGAAAACAATAAGTCCATCAAATCCAAGTTTTATAACTTCCATTTATATCAATGGAGGGGAAGGTTTTAATAAAATAAATTATGATTTAACTACATATTAGTCTGTGTCTTTATATATCTTTGGGAGTATTAGCTACGATTTAACTCTTGTCTGAGATTATTTTGCACGATAAATATTGAAGAAGACATCACATAAAATATAGTACAAGTATAATGGTGAGTTTTATTTGCCTCAACAGTGATTTTACTCGGACTACCTAGATTTGACAATAGTCAATGCCAAAAGAAAACTTTGTCCAATAGGTCCATTTCTTCACCAGCCCAATGGGCTCATTCGCACAAATTCCCTATGTTGGGGTGGTCTTTAATTTTTGCCCTTCAAATTTGAGTTATTTAATTTTTTTCCTTTATTATTTTTGACTCGGCATAATTAGTGTTATATCTTTGACGTATGTATCATACACAACCCACATATTATACCGGATAAGGCATAACTGTCAACACTCAACATAATATGAAAAAATGCATAATTTCAGATTTCGGCAGACATAGTTAGCATTTAATTTCAACATATGTATCATAACATCCGCACAAACTATGCCGGATAAGACATAATTTTCAACACTCAACATAATTTTAAAAATTACTATAAAATATGCCGCATAACTTAATTCTTACATAATTTATGTCGCGCGAGGCAAAAATTTAGTTTTCGAAGAAAAAAATATTATAGAGATTATGTCTTGCGAAGTAGACCTAGATATTATCATAAATAATAGCAAGAGAAAAAATAAATACCACAAATATGAAGGGCAGAAATTAAAGACCAGTACGTTTGAGGGGAAATCCGCACAAAAAAAAAGGCCCAATGCGAGCCGAAGGATGCCATATTTTGGACAGGCATTTAAAAAAAAAAACTTTACTATATTTCTACTTGTAGCACTCCATACTTGGTCCCATAGGCTTATAAATTGGTTACTCTCAAGAAAATCAGGACCTCAACTTGAGGAATTGTATTTCTGAGTAGTTCACTTCCAGGGATATTTTTTCACCAACAATTTCAAGTTAAAATTAGTTGTGCTCTCAAGTTTTGAAAAAGTATATGTCCAGTGATTTAACCATTCAATCCTGTACTACATGTATTCACGCAGTAAGATTCTTTTCCAAAATTCGCATTCAAATTTACATGATTTTTTTTTACTCCATTTCAATATTTCACAGAACAAAAAAACAAAAAGAAGAAAAAACAGATCAATTGATGCTGTGACACTAAAGATTTCAGAGTTTTTATCATAAAAGTTCAAGACTTTGATTTTCAACAACTTTTCCTCTCGTTCGAGGATTATATGTAGAATTAGTTGTACAATATCTGAGCATTGCAGAAGTAACCAAAAAGTATAAGTTGACTACTTTCCAAAGCAGACAAAACTAAAGCACTAGAAGTCATGCTTTGTTTGTATATGATCAATCATACGTAATTTTGGCCTTATTTTAAAGGACTGAAAGCGAGAGAAGCAAAACAAAAAGCCTACTAGAAAAAAGTTCTCGTGAAACGCAAAGAATATAGTATTAATACCCATTTGGCCTTTACCACAAAGTAAGGAAAACATTTACCATAAAGTAAAGAAAACATAAGGAAAGTCGCACCTGATTGAGAAGTTAAACAACTTTTTGTTTGAATTAATTTTAAATATAGATTTTTAAATATTTTATAATAAAATTTATATATTTGAAAACTACATAAAAGTATTATAAATTTGCATAATTAATAATTCACAATATATGAAAAGAGTGTTAGAGAAAATCGTAGTAAAAAAAGAACGATTTGACTCCTCAAACTGGTCAACTTTCAAACAAATTAGGACAAATGGATTAATATATTATACTCCTAACACATTTAATAGATTATATGCCTTATATTTTAGCTATATCACTTAGCTTATTTTTATGTATATTTTATTTGATTATCTGAAACTCATAGTTGTCTCGATTAATCCGGATCGCAATTAATAGGCTCATATATGCGCTCTTTTAACATTAAGTTTTATATTTTGAGGGCTCGAACTTGTGTTTCTAGTTAATTAATTGTGGAGGACTCATGATCATACTTTTTTTGTGGTATATTATGTGTTGTTCTTTGGGGTTACCTATGCATAGGCCGAGCTAGAAGGTAAGTTTTGGGTTTGATCAAATCTAGTAGCAATTCTATATTTATAACAATAACAATAATATATCTAGGAGCCGTTTGGACATGATTTGAAATTATGAATAAAATTATGAGATGAAATCATGATGAGTTAAAGTTGAAGTTTTGTTTAGAAATGTAATTTGAATTTCTTAAGTTGTATTTTTTCTTAGAGGCATAAAAACCCCACAATTTGTGAAACCCATCAAAACTTTCCCAATCCTTTTACAAGCTTACCAAATGAACAAGTCATACTTCATAACAAAATTAATATGTTACCAGAATACCTTTCTAAAAAATACAACATCAATTGATCAAACTTTAGTTCAATAAAATGGAAATTAAAATCGAACATGAGTTGTAGTGTAACTACTCTTTAATATAATCCTCTCACATTGTTGGTAAGAGTAAAATTGTTATAAATATAATACCAACTTGTAGTTCTTTTAATATTTGATATAAATGATTTGTAAATATGATTGATAAATATATCTTCCAACTAATGGATCCATTTTTACAAAATATAAACTTATGAGTCATTTTTTACATTTAAAAATTTGAAATCATTATTCGGAATTCCAAGTCATACCTTTTTGGATGAATTTGGGTGAAATCATGAGATGAAATCGCATGTCCAAATGACTACTTAGTCTGATCCCACAAGTGAGTTCTAGGGAAGATGAAGTGTACGCAGACCTTACCCCTAACCTTCGCAGCGTAGAGAGACTGTTTTCGAAAAAAGAAAAGTGATTTTCAAAACAAATATGATAAATACAAGAGTAAAAAAGATGTGATGAAGTAGCAACCCTGTGTTTATTATTAAAATATTCATTAAATATATATATAAAAAAAAACGCAAAAACCGATATCTAATATTGCTATCCTACCATTTAGAATTCATAAAATTTATATGGTGACTGGTGATATTGTAGAAAAGTTTTACATTAACGTAGAGAAGGTAAATTTTGTACTTAATACTCCTCATCTCTCGTCTTTTTTTTACCCCAACTTCCAAAGAAAGCTTTCCTATTTTTTCTCTTTGTGGGTTCTTCACTCTTTTAGAGTTGGACCCTAGAAGATCTCTGTTTCCTTCCTTATTACTCACCCTTAATATTATAAGAGCTCTGTTCTTTTTCATTTAGTCTCTATTTTCAACAGCATAATGCAAATTAAGGTAGGTCATGTGCAAATGCTAGTGATGCTGTTTTTTCAGGTATTAATGTTCGCCTCTGCAGCGAAAAACAACACAATGGTGGCTGCCATAACGGAGAAATCAATGGCGAAACAGCAGGCGCAAAATAATTGGAAGCTGATGAAGCACTCAATTGATGTGTTTTATCCAAGTAAAAGGAGAGTTCCTAATGAATCTGACCCTCTTCATAATCGTTGACAACTTTGGGTGGTGTTACTTTGGAAATTGTTGATTTTATATGGGAATGATATGATGATGATAGAACGAACTTCGTGAAATTGCACATCTATAGGAGTGCTATTTTTAAAAACTTTGGAGTAGTTATACTAATTACTTCTCCTTTTTTATTTATGCAAGAAAAAGAATGTAAATAAAGGATTTGCTGTTTGTTTCATGTTTTCAGTACGTTTGAAGAAATTTCACTTCTCTCTTTTGGACTTTAATTTGGATTTATGTTCTTCGCGTTTCATGTATTCAGACTCTTGTGGTGAAAGTTTAAGTAAACTAAAATCAAGAATCAATTTACTGAGTTTTTAACTATTCAAATCAAACATTACACAAATTATTGGTTTGGATCGATATGGCGATTTCTTTTCGATTTATATTTATTAACTTAAAAACATTGACTAATGATTAGTGATATAATGAGTAACTAATTAAATATTTAGTACAACATAGATGTATCAAAATCCATTTTTTTAACATCTTCGGAGACATTTTCATGAATAGACTACACATTAGTTGTCATTGCATAGTTCATGTGTAGATAAAATAAAACGTCACAAAAAAAAAAAAAACAGATCTGGTAAGCTACTAAAATTATGTATGCTGATAAAATTTGGTTTTGCTAACTATGAAGTCTTTGAAATCAGCCAAATAGAAACAAAGAGATGAGAATTATTTAGGTTAGGTCATCTATTTTTGAAGTTAAACATTTTCCTTTTTTCTTTGCTAAATAAGGTTTGAATTTAGTGTTTTCTTTTAAGAAACGAGCTTAATTTAAGACTTAAAGGCAATTAGACTATTAATCATAGAACTAATAAAATATTTTTTTTGTTGAAAATGTATTTAAAAATTATTGATATAAAAATCAACTTATAGTATTATATATAATTATAAAAGTCGTATATAGAATTTGTCAATTTAATTCATATTTTTCTTCATTTATATATAAACCAAATCGAATAAAAAAAGTATTATTTGTTTAGTGGATTTGAATTGATCTTTTAAAAAACCACAGCATTGCGCGATTCGTTGATAAATCGATTGCGCGAGTATATTGAAATCCACAAACTGGACATGAAATGATTTCGCTATCAACTCGAAATTGTTTTGGCTAAGGTTTTGAAGTAACCGTTGATATTGACTAAAGATTTCGCAGTATTTCACAAAGTCACGATAATGGCACTATCAACGATAGAGGCAATTAGAACCGAGTTATACCTATTTTTTAAAGGTGTTTTAAATGTGAAAAATCGGAAAGCAAATGCGATCTAAGCAAGACGCCCTGAAATTCTATTCTGTAGGGAAGGAGGACCTACTGAATAAGTCTCCAATTAATCGTTGGATCGGAGAATTTATGGAGGAAATCGGGTTTTAAATTCAACACTTTCTTTGATTAATAAGATAACTATGAACTTACTATTTAATAGTCTTTACTCCTAGACGTTGATATAAATGATTTTTCAAAAAATAATTATCCTCACACGTTTAAAAGAGAGTGTAGTCACGTTTTTTTTACCACATCATCATCTAGGGGCTAAATATTACTATCAAATAGCCAGGTTCAGAAGAATAATTAAGACTACCGATAGTTTAGGTGTGCAATTAATAATTCATATCAAGTTTAGGCGGGTCTTTAGATATTTTGCCTTAAATTATTATGCTTCCTGCTAAAGCACATGATAAACCTCATATTTAGCGTGTTTGATCTTATCTTTGTTGTAGTATATTTTTGAGTTATCATTATTTTTAATTAAAAAAATGTATTTCTTCCTGACGGATTGCAAGAGATAGCGCCAACATGTCTGAAACCACGCATGCAGCTGGGACAAAGTTTGAACCAAAATATTACTTTAAAAATAAAATTGGACAAAGTAGGATGACATGGTCACAACATCAACACGCCTTACTAATATGGTTTTTAATACTATAATTAAGGTCAATTAAATAATGAAGTGGAACGAGATCAACTTTCATGTTTCATGCTAATTGAAACCAAAAATACTTGACCTTTTCGAGTATACTTATATAAGAAAAGGTGAAATAAAAAAATAAGGGGTTGTTTGGTTGGTGAACACATTATTTCAAAAGTAATAATGATTTGAGTTATAATAACAAGATTATTTAGTGAATAACAACATTATTTCAAGTGTTTGGCCTAGTGGCCAATACATTAGGGTATTGCTGTCTGAGGTTCCGTGTTCGAGTCCTCTGATCAGCGAGAGTGCTTGTGTTCCCAAAAAAATTCCTCCATACGCGTAGGGCCAAGCGGTGTAAACTAATCCGTAGGGCCAGGCCGGAGGTGGGGTTTTCTGGGGTATGGGGCCGTAATGCGGTGGGACCAGTCACTTTAAAAAGTTTACCCTACCACAGTTTTGTCCTCCGGGGCATAGTCCAGTGGCAAAGCCTGGGCGCTATAAGGCGCTCTGGCATGGGACAGCGTGGGTTCGATTCCCCGCAAGCACGAAGAAACTCGCATGTTGGGGAATTTGACCTTGTCTCATTGATCGGTTGTACGCTCCCGAAAAAGCGGCCACCGGAGCACATCCCGCGATTTACACGGTAATAGTGTTGAAGGACCGGTGCTATTACCTCCAGGACGTCTGGGTAATACCAGTGAAGTAGTCAGGCGCAAGCCTGGAAACCTGGATTATCAAAAAAAATAAAAATGGGATATACATGGTAAAATATAAAACACATGCTTGATAAACTAGATAAAGTGTGATGATTTTTTACTTTCAATTTTAACCTTGACTTTGTAAAAGAGTTTTGAGAGAAGAGTTTTGGAGAAAGGTAAATGTGTTCTTCTCGTATTTAATTCCGAGATTTTTCTCCTACATGAAGTGTAGGATAAAATAATACTATAATTGAGGTATAAATAATTCTAGAATTTCTAATCCGATCAAAATAAAAAAATTCTGCCAAACATAGCTTAAACTAATTTAGAATTTAATCCCAACATTATAATTCCTTATCCATCAAACCAAACGATCTAAAATTGGGATATCCGAGGATTATCATCTTGGACTTAAACCAGAACTATAACTTTGGATAACTTATTTTACCTAGCTTCTAAATGAAATAAGTTATCATGATTATAGTCCTGATTTTAATACAATTTTAAATTTACTTTAAAAATTAAATCGGGATAACCCACCTAATTTATTGAACTGAAATGCCCCTAAAGGTTTTGGGTAGTATAATTGGTCCCTTTAACCTTAATAAAGAATTGATACTGTATAATCTAATTATATATCCAGCGTGCCATGTTATTTAGGACAGTAATTAGAAGAATAAAAGCCAAGTTTGTCTACTTTACTTTTTTTTTTTCCACATCGAGAAGCAAAAACATAAAAAGCTTACTTTTTTCTTCTGAATTCCGGGCCTTCAGGTGGTACGGAACTCATTGAAATAAGAACAAGGAAAAGCAGAGACAGATTTCCATAAACTTTGTCCTGTTTTTCTTTGAACACACACACCGCGTAAAGACAAAGACCTTGTGGCCTTAATCATATCTGTTTCTGGACCTTCCTTTTTTTTAATAACCACTGAATCCTTGAATTTTTAAATCAAGGTGTGTAGAGTTCATTTGGAAAGTAAGCATTGGAGCATGTGTATTTTAATATTAAAGTGCATTATTTTTGTGTGTATAAATTAATTGGTAAGAAAATAATCATTATGTTTTCGTGTAACTCATATAACTACTAATATCATGATCTATCACTAATAATCCACTCAAGTCTAAATTTTATAACCACCAACCCATGTTCTATATAATTCTTCTTCTTCATTTTCTTCTTCTTATTATTATTATTATTATGACATACCTTGTTATTTAATCTATGGAACAGTTCTTACACTTATAATTTCTTCCTTGGGTTGATGTATGAGAAGTGTGGAATAAAATTGTAGTGTGCATTGAGGTTGTTACAGTGAAAAGTAAAAAAAAAAAACCTTAGTCTCCAACTTATTCGTTACAAAAAAGAATAGTATTTTTTTTTTGAAGAAATGTGTTCTTATTGGTAGAGATTTGAACTCAACAATTAGTTCAAAGTACGACTTTTTCATATTGCACTACAAAAAATCGCTTCTGAAAGGGCGATCAAAGTCGCCCTCTTTGGGTGGAAAATCGCCCTCTTAGATCAAAGGAGGCGATTTTAAGTCGCCCTTCACTCCGCCGCATTATGTTTGTTGTCTTAGATCAAGGAGGGCGATTTCTTATGTCGCCGCCTTTGATAAGGTCCAAATAGGGCGACTTCACCCGTCCTTTTTGATTTGGTTCAAAGAGGGCAACTACGATCGCCTTTTTTGAGATGGATCAAATAGGGCGACTTTACTTGCCTTATTTGATATGGTTCAAATAGGGCAACTACACTCGCCTCTTTTGAGATGGACTAAACAAGGCGCTTAACTCGACTTATTTGATATGGCTCAAATAGGGCAATTGAACTCGCCTTTTTTCTTGGATAACTCTAAAAGGGCAATTCCAATTGCCCCGGTAGATATTGCATCAAATCACCTGCCAACTTGATCCCCTTACTTGATCATATAATCGCCCTTCTTGTTCCAATACAATGCAATATATCGTCAATTTTCCGTATCTTTTGGATCACCAACAAAAATATTTACAAAAAAGATAATATTGATATTAAAACATTAATGTCATTGATAATTTAATTTTTTTACAAAATTATCACAATCTGTTCTGTTTACGACAACCTTAAAATATGTGGCTTTATCACAAAAAAAGGAACAGACACTGAAACTCCAAAAAAAATAAAAATCTAAAAGGGTACATTTTGGAGAAGCTTCCCATTAGAATGACTTCCAAGATCGAAGCATCTCAAAAAGGCCTGCACTTTGTTTCCTGCAACAATCAAATATGAAAAGGGAATATCTAAGTACCACATTTTAATATTAAACTCAATGCAAAACTAGCTTCCGCAAGTCACTTTTATATTCAACCAATTCACATGCTTCCCCTCTTAGCACAATACATTGAAACTTGAATCTCTCTTAAAATTCTAGCCAAAAAAATAAGATCTCTAATTTCTCATCACCAAGCAAGCTTAATCAGTACTTCCTCCAGATCAAAAAGTCATTTGCATACACCTTAAGAAAATACTAACTCTTAAACAAAAATAGATAATTTAACTAAATTACACCCTCATTAAATAGGCACTAAATAAGTACTCATTTTTCACCAGATACTCCCAATGAATTCTTGTTTAGGTCTTTCGACAAGGGTTCATTTTCTGTGTTATCTTGTGATTCTTGAATTTCTTCAAGTTCTATCTCTGTGCAGCTATGTTCCTTATAGACATATTCTTCTTCAAGGAAAGTTGCGTTCCTCGAAACAATGACCTTATATTCTCCAGGAAGATAGAAGTAGTATCCCTTAGTTTCCTTTGGATACCCCACGAAGTAACATTTCTCACTTTTAGATTCTAACTTGTCAGTGAACATCTTGTTAACACATGCAGGGCACCCCAGGGTCTCATATGTTTAAGAGTTGGCTTCTTGCCACACCATATCTGATATAGTGTCTTTTCTACTAACTTAGAGGGAACCCTGTTCAGAATATATATAGAGGTTTGTATAGCATGTCCCCAAAGGTATGTCGGTAGAGCTGAGGAGCTCATCATGGATCGAATCATATCCAATAAGGTTCGGTTTCTCCTTTCGGCAACACCATTCATCTGTGGCGTTCCTGGAGGTGTCCATTCAGATTGGACTCTATACAGCTTTAAGTAATCTAGAAAATCCTTGCTAAAGTACTCACCTTCTCGATCCGATTGAAGGGTCTTGATACTTGTTGCAAGTTGCTTCTCTATTTCCGACTTGTACTCATTGAACTTCTCAAAAGCCTCGGATTTGTGTCTCATAAGATACATATACCCATACCTTATGAAGTCGTCAGTAAAAGTGATGAAGTATGCGAAGCCTCCTTTAGCTTGAGTCAAGAATGACCCACATACATCAGTATGGACCAACTCAAGCACCTTCTTGGCTCACACACCTTTCTTAGAAATTGGTTTATTGTTCATCTTTTCTCTCAAGCAAGATTGCAGTTACTATAAGACTCCAAGTCAAATGGTTCAAGGTAGTCTAACTTCCTCAATCTTGTTATCCTTGATTCGTTGATATGACCAAGTCTGCAGTGCCATAGGTAGGTAGAGTTTCTATTACTTGTCTTGGCTAATTTATTTTGTACATTGAATATCTCTCGACTACAGTTCAGTGTATATAATCCATCACCAAGAGGAGCAGTTCCATAAATAACATTATTAAAAGACAATATGTGACTGCCATTATAAATATACGAGGAAAAACCCTCCATGTCCAACACTGGGATATAAATAATATTCCTCGTTAACGAGGGAACATAAAAACAATCATTCAACACTAAACAATAGTCGGAAGGTAAATTTAATCTATAAGTCCATACGCGCTCAGCATCCACTCGTGCTCCATTTCCAACGCGTAGGTCTACCTCTGTTGGTCCAACCTTCCTGCTATCAGTTAGCCCCTGCACATTTGTACAAATATGTGAGCCACAAGCGGTATCCAATACCCAGGAATGAGAGTTATTTATAGACATATTTATTTCAATGACGTACATACCTTATCCACCAAAAGCAGGAGCACATGGTGCTTTCCCTCCTCCTGGTGCAGTGCAGTCATTTTTCCAATGCCCCTTCCTATGGCAGTTAAGGCATTCATCCTTAGCCGCGTTCACCTTCTTCTTCACACCTCCCTTGGGCTTCATAGATGAGGGCGCATCGATTGCTTTACCCTTCTTCTTCTGCCATTCCTTGCCTTTCGGCTTGGGTCGGCTAGAAGAGCTCACCATGAGCACAGCTTTGCCTTTGGAAGTGAAAGACTCAAAGGTCTTGAGCATGTTGTGCAGCTCCGGCAGAGTCGCCTTTGTTCCATTCATATTGAAACACTATGAAGTTCTCAAAGGGACGAGGGAGAGAGTTCAGGATGAGGGTGGTAGCGACATTCTTTTTAAGCTTCGTTCCAATTGAAGCAAGCCTCTCTATCAGCCCTATCATCTTCAACACATGCTGCTAGACCTGGCCCCTTCATTGGGCTTACACTTAAAGAATTCTTTTAGCAACTCATATTCCATAGTCTGGGATTGAGAGTCATAAAGACTCTTCAAGTGTTCGAGCATCTCATTGGGCCCCATGTTCTCATGTTGTCACTGAAGTTCCATAGACATGGAATACAACATTACGCATTGCGCTGAAGTGGCATCATCTAGATGTTTCTGGTAAGCATCCTTATCAAAATAAGCATATTCATCATAGTCTATTGCAGGGACTGTTGGGAACACCGTATCCAACATGTATTCTATTTTCTCTTGTCTCAGTACTATTCGTAAATTCCTTAGCCAGTCAAGGTAGTTCAGTCCAGTAAGTTTGTTCATCTCAATCAACATTTTCAACGATAAGCTCGACATCTTTTATAATCTGGCGAATTAGATAGACCGGAAATCAAACTCAAAATCTATTTCCTATTATACACATTCATTTAGGCTAATTAACAAGACCTTTTGTTTAATTAACTCCCACTATTTTAACATACTTCTACGACCCCATGGTAGAATACATACCTATATTAATTGAGGTCATAATGAGCCAAGATCCAAGCATATGTTATCTCCGCGTTTGCTTTGGCTGATAACTTCAATAACATATCTTGGTAGGTTCTAAACCAATTGCAAAAATTATTCGCAACTCTTGGTTGATCAAATATTACACTTAATCTTGCGTCCTTAGATTAGTCCGATACTTTGGCGCCAAGATTTGTCTAAGGAAGTCAACCCCATTACACGACTGCGTTTATATATCTAAGCAAATTTGGCCTTTGTGAGCAAATACTTTGGTGTAAATACCCACAAAAGTTTATCATTTACCTTTACATTAAAACACATCTATGAAAGAGTCTGGGTACTCGTAGACTTAGAGCAAATGCTTTGGCATAAATACTCATATCGCCGAAAAGGATTTTGCACTCTAACAATTATAATGGACGACGCGTTTTAATATAGACTTGTATTTAAAGTTTTGCGAAACGTTTTAATTCGGGGTTTAACCAAGATCAACTCTTTTATGCCATATCCAATATGACATCTTAACATCATGCAAAACTAATAACACATATAGTTTGGGAACCGTCAACCCAATATGCATGATAGAAGATGGTTTAATCAAACACTGGGCGCCCCCTGCCCATACAGTTATAGCGGACACTATTCTAGAAATGTAAATGACAATCATTTTGACACTTAACACATAAACAGTATACTTATTAATAATATATTGTATAATAATAATAATCTTGGGTTAAACATTCTGAACTCTGATTTTTTTTTGTTTCTGGAAAGGTGGGGCCGCGGCGCTAATGATTGGCGCCGCGACACCACTGTGGCAGTAGCCTTTTGGCTTCTGAAAAATGCATTAGCGCCGCGACGCTCCACCATGGAGCCGCGGCACATGTTGTCCAATGAGTTCATGTTTTGAAACGAAGCATTAGCGTCGCGGCGCTCCACTATGGAGCCGCGACACCACATTGAAACCCTAGCAAACGTCGCGGTGCCCTACCATAGGGTCGTGGCGCTCATGTCCTGACAAACATTTCTGTGTTGATTCTCAGAATCGTTCGACCCCTAAATCCAATTTAGGGATCAAATCACAGGTCCTTTATCATCACCTATCATTATCAATAATGCCCATATCGACCATCATCCGTTCTTACTCGTTCTTAGCCGTGCACCGTGCAATGAGCCAGACAACGCACTTTGGCTTAGTTCGAGTTAGAGCGGAATGACGTCCTCGAGTTAGCGTAGGAGATAATTTAGGGTGAAATCAAAAGGTCAACATTTGTTCAAGACATTTAGGATTTCAAGAAACCTCATTTTAATCCAATTTTATGTTTAACCCATATTATTATTCTATTCAATTGTTATATAATCATTTAACTAGACTGAGCTCTTGATACCACTGTAGTGTTTTGTTGGGTACAAAGCACATAAGTAAGGCACATCAGATGTTTAAAAGTTTATTTCTTACTTACCCCAACAACATTTTTGGTATGGTTATACAACAATTAAACTTGTAAACATAAGGCATACACTTACAAGTTAGAATTATCTGAAATCTTTATCAACTATGAGGTGCACACATGATTGCCCTTCCGATTGCAAGCTCTAAGCTTCAATGTATTTCTCCTTCGGAAAGCTAGGAAATCCGGCAGAGGTTCGAGAGAGTATTTGATTCTAAGTCTCTAAGGCTTAGAATGATTTTCAGAAATTGGTGTGTAAATGATGAGGTGAATGCCTCTATTTATAGTTGAAAATAGGTCAAAAACGGATTAGGGTTTGATCTTGGGTCTGGCCCAAAATTCGAGACAGAGGTGCCGCGGCCCTAGGATATGGGCACTGCGGTGCTCGACATGCGCCTGCACTGCACCGCGGCGCTCGACATGCTCCTGCACTGCACCGCGGCCCTAGGGTATGGCACCGCAGCGCTCGACGTGCTCCTGCACTGCCTCGATTTATTTTTCGTGCATTCGTAATTAAATTCAAAATCCAATTTTGACTTAATTAAAATAATCATTATTCATTTAAATATCTCGATTCCAAATCGAACATTTAATTACTCTCTCAATACATCCTTAGATCAAAACGGACAATCGACATAGTGTGACCCTACAAGCCTTCTCATATCGACATTAATCAAATTAAGGTCTACACGGAACTTCTAGACGGCGCCAGAAGACGAATTCAATATGTGAAGTACGTTCACGCGAATCCAGTAAACTTAACCTTTATGTGGTAAGATAAAATCCCTTCATTCACGACACACCCGATCAAGCTTAGGATTTGTCAAGTGTCTATCCAAATGACTTAATCATTGTATCTCATCTATATTAGTTGACAACTAGACCATATTCTAAATATGTCTATTGTGTTGGCCAACGACTTAGTCAACCTAATATCACTGAGAATCTGAGTGTTCTCTCGAATATACATTCGAGGAATGAATCCTAATCTTGGCTCAACTACCACCTTCAATCCACATCGTAATGTACCCAATACAAGCCGTAGCTCAACCTATAAGGCATTTGAGCTTAGGACGGGATCAAAGTACATTACTTTGTAGACAAGGCACGTATTGACCTCAAGTCTAAGGACTTCTATCTCCCACACGCTGATCATACTTTAAACAAGTATAACAAACAATATATCAGCAGGGTATACTAATACTTCCAAAGTATCCATGTGTCTATCACGAGTAGCCATTGCTCGTAGCAGGTGAGACATACTACATCCTCTAAGGATGTGATACAGACCACATGTCGACTTATCACATATCATCGATATCCCATTCTCGATGATCATTAGTCGAGGCTACTTTAAGAGTTACGCTCTATCATGAATATCTCACTCTATTAATAACAACGTAAGCTCAAGTGATGAACATTAATGAATAATCACAAACAATCAAATAATAATTCAATAATTGCAAATACCAAAATATTAATCTCCATTAATAATAATATGAATGTGTATAAAGTACATTTGTCCTAATACAGATTGTCTCTAGGACATAAATATACTTTTAAATTCTACACGGATGGTATCATTAAAAGTCTTCTAGTGGTATGTACCCTTCAAACTGTGGCAAAATATTTATACTTACGTATAATATTTCCCTGATTTGACTCATAATTTTACAATTACAAGTTTAAGTTATTTATACGTGTATTTTCTTAATATTATTAGATCATTCAAAGTATATCTACGTTACACTCGTTTACTACTATATATAATTCCTAGTATGCTACCCTTATTACTACTAACTTCGCTCACGTGTTTCTTGAGAGAGAAGTGAAAATTGGCTCACAGACGCATTAGTTCCTATCCTGGATTTGGTGGTAACAGCAGTTAGGAACACGGTCACGTTTGAAAAAATTGCATTTGCTTATCATAGTTGGATTTAACTAACATACCCTAAATTGACTTATGTTAATTTAAGGATGGTCACTAAATTTTCACTTAATTGCACCATCACTAAATTATGTATTTTTTGTAATGAAAAAAAGTCACTATCTAATTAAGTATCACAAAAGTAACTAAACTATATTTATCACAACAATAATCATTCATCTTTGCCTAAATATCGCACAATTCATAGGAAGAAACAAAGTGAACATGATTTTTTATGAGCAAAGTTGATTAAGCAACGTTCAGAGACTTTTCTTGTTACAATTTAGTAATTTTGATGCATAAAGAAAAAATTAAGTGACGATTAGTAAAATACCCTCCACTGACAACATATAATCTTTTAACCTTATTATTGAAGGTAATCTATCTTATTTTTAAGGTTACAAATACTAG
Organism: Anisodus tanguticus; assembly: GCA_034509755.1. NCBI lineage: Eukaryota > Viridiplantae > Streptophyta > Magnoliopsida > Solanales > Solanaceae > Anisodus > Anisodus tanguticus. Next base: position 6,045,261 of record CM067553.1, on the reverse strand, counting down.
CATTTTTATTTTATATGGATAATTACCTGTAGTTCTTACTAATAAAAGTATACCTTAGGTTTTGTTCGTCGCGGGAACTGAGACTACATCAATGACCATTCAATGGGCAATGCAGCTTCTTTTAGCTCACCCACAGGCATTTCACAAGTTGAGAGCTGAAATTGATAGCAACGTGGGAAACAAGCGCTTATTAGACGAATCTGATCTCACTAAGTTTCCTTATTTGCAATGTGTTATCAATGAGACGCTGAGATTGTACCCTCCAGTACCACTTTTGTTGCCTCACTACTCGTTAGAAGATTGTACTGTTGGGGGCTAGGATGTACCAAAAAATACGATCCTAATGGTTAATGCTTGGGCTATCCATAAGGGCCCCGAGTTATGGGACGAGCCAGAAAAGTTCAAGCCAGAGAGATTTGATGCCATGGAAGGGGAAAAAGAAGGGTTCAATTATAAATTTGTACCATTTGGTATGGGGAGAAGAGCATGCCCTGGAGCCACTATGGGCTTACGCACTGTTTCATTGGTATTGGGTTCGTTGATTCAGTGGTTTGATTGGAAAAATGTGGAATTAGAGGAAAACTATAACATGGATGCATGCTATAATTCTCAAGTAACTTCGAATAAGGATAAGCCTATGGAGTCTATGTGCATTCCACGAGAGAATTGTATTCGTCTCATTTCCCAGCCGTGATTAAATATTCATATACAAATACGTATGCTCATGTGTATTTGTGTATACTAAATAAAGATTTACTTTTGTGTTCTAATGGAATGTACTAAATAAGATCTAAGTTGAAAACATTGTGTAAATGGAACATGTAAGCTTAAGTACAATTATTTAATTTGGTGAAATGCAAGTTCAACTTACGTCTGCGCCTTCATTTTGTTAGATAATTTTTGCATGTGGAAAAGCTTGAACTTGATAGCCCATGGTATTTGGAGTTCGGGCATTCAAGGGCAAATTGAAATTTTTATTAACGTATATTATCAAATATACATCATATATTTTGTGTTGTATAATTATGGTACATATAGGATCCTTATTTTATTAGGATTCCACATTGTACATACTATATATATTTGTATTAATGAGAAAGACTCCCCAAGGGAGATTAATACAATCTTACATGGTATCAAGAGTCTAACCCCAAAAATACCTAAACCCTACTTTTTCTTTTTGCCAACCCCCCCACCCCACGTCGGCCGCCGGCGACTTTCTCCTTCTTAAACTTCGATATTTTCCTGTCCTTTTTTTGGCTACCATGTCTACTCCCATCTCTCCCAAAGCTTTCGCATTCTCCATAGTCGTCATTGAACCCCCCCCTCTCTCCTCCACATCCTCATTCCATCCCGCATTCACCGTCACAAATATCAAGAATTTCATTCCATTAATTCTTGATCAGGAAGACGGTCAATACTCTTTGTGGGTTGAACTGTTTTATATCCACGCTAGTGCGTATAACGTACTTGACCACTCTATCCCTCACCATATCGACGTCCCAGACATGACATGTCGTCGCCTTGATGCTATTTTCAAATAGTAAATTTACGGCACCATCTAAGGACTTGTTTCACACTACTATGAAGTCAGGTGCCTCGGCTCGTGAATTATGGGTATGTTTGGAGGAGATATTCCATGATAACAAAAATACACGTGTTGTGTATTTGGAGGAACAGTTTAATAACACACGTCTTGAGAACTTCGCCAACATGTCCGAGTATTGCAAACAATTGAAGCTTGTAGCAGACCAACTTTCCAATGTGGGGACACCGATTTCCGAAATGAAGATGGTTCTCTAACTTATTGCAGGGTTACCGAAAGGTGAATACGATACACTAGCAACAATGATACAACAAGTCGATACTCTTCCCAGTTTCAACAAGGCTCGGTCACAATTATGGTTGGAAGAAACCCGACGTGACAAACAAGACGAACATAATCAGAAGGCATTCGCGGTTTACAGTCAAGCAATTCCCGCCGCCCCTTTCACCAGACAACCACCGTCGGCCAACAAACAAAATCGGGGTGGCCGATGAAGTGGCAAAGGCGGAAGGGGCCGCGACAACGTCAAGGGTGGCCGAGGTCGCATGCGTGGTGGAAAAGGTGGTCAACAGCCGCAGGCCACTGTTGCACCGATATGGGCTAGCCCAGGGCAGTGGCACAACACTGGACCCTGGGCCTCTATACCATTTTATTTTCAGCAACAGTTGCAGGCCCAGAATAATTTCCAACTGGCCCAGACCAATTTCCAACAGCCGGGGCTATTGGGCCCAGCTCCAGGTCACCGCCCAGTGCATAACCAGGCCCAACAACCATAATTCCACGATCTGGACCCCACTGATTTGGGCCAGGCCTTCAGCTATTTGAATATGCAACAACCCAATGAAATTTGGTACATGGATTCAAGAACCATGTCTCACCTCACCCGGTCTTCAAGTAATCTCTCCCAACTATTTTGATTAAAGTCTCCTCAATTTATTATAGTTGGCAATGATCATCGCATTCCAATTCAGGACTATGGTAACACCTACACTCAACCACCCACCCACCTTTCTCTCTAAATAACGTCCTGTATGCCCTTAACATAATTAAAAATTTAATCTTTGTTAGAAAATTTACTCGTAACAATTCTGTCCGTTGATTTTGATTCATTTGGTTTTACTGTGAAGGATCTACGTATGGGGACACCTTCTCTAAATGCAATAGCACAGGGGGCCTCTATCATTTCCTATCATTCTCCGTTGCCAGTTCCCGCTCACACACCTCATTTACTGCTATTTCTCCGTCAACTTGGCACAATAGGCTTGGACACCCAGGAGCTCTTGTTTTTAATTTTCTTAGAAGCAATAATTTTATTCGTTGTAATAATGAGAAACTTGTCCAAAACTATGTCTCTTGTCAGCTAGGCAAACATGTTCGCCTTCCTTTTAAATCGTCTCTTAGTGTTACGTTTGCTCCTTTTGATATTGTTCATGCTGATTTATGGACATCTTCCATTACTAGCTCACTTGGTCATAAATATTATCTAGTCTTATTAGATGATTTCTCTCATTTTATTTGGATTTACCCACTAAAATTCAAGTCGGAGGTTTTTGCCAAATTTCTTGAATTTCATATTTTTGTCAGAACACAATTTGAAAAAGTCATTAAATCTTTCCAGCGTGATAATGATCGTGAATTTAATAATTCCACGCTTCACAAATTTTGCAAAAATAATGGCATGATTTTTCGATTTTCATGTCCCCACACCTCCCCTCAGAATGGCAAAGCAGAACGAATCATCCGCATCATAAATAACATGGTTCATACTCTCCTGTTTCATACCTCTCTCCCTCTGTCCTTTTGGGTCTATGCAGTCAAAATGGTAGAATACGTTATTAGTATTTTACCTACAAGTACTCTTCATAATATGACCCCAATCGAATATTATACCATCGGATCCCCTCCTATGATTACCTTTTCGGTTGCATGTGATATTCAAACCTTGCATCCACTGTCCCTCATAAATTAGCATCCCGAACTAATCCGTGTATCTTCGTAGGTTTCCCGTCTAATCATAGGGGCTATTTGTGCTATGACTTGTCCACTCACCAAACTCACTTCTCTCGTCACATTACGTTTGACGAGATGATATTTCCTTTTACAAATATTTAAAAAATCCAAACCAGAGACTATACCTTTCTAGACGAGTCCGACACTTCCCCTATCATACTTCGCGAACTGCGACAGTCCACCACCACAACCGTTTCCCAGTCACCGCCACTGCCACCAGTCGTTGCTATTACCGGTAGTCCCTCTAAACTGTCACGGTCACCGCCGGTTGCCTCTCCCACCATCGGAAATCGGTCGGCTACCTTTCTGCCTCATCCCAGTTTATTCGCTCCATCCCACATGTTTACTCCACCGTTAAACCCAGTGTCATCACCACCTGCCACCGGCATTCCAGTCAGCCAGTCTCACACTGCTATTGTACCAGCCACCCGACCCAGCATAGTCCCCGGAGCCAGACCAACATCGCCCCACCACAGACCCCACAACCTCCTCCCACTCATTATCCGTCACCAGTAATGTCACCAGGTCACCCCAATCGACCTCGATCTACCCAGATCGTCGCCCCCACCAAGCCAGACGTCAAACCCAGAATCTACTGCCTTGATACCCTACCTCGACACCTGACCCAGCCGTCAACCCGACTCTAACACTGAAACCCATAAGCTAGAACCAACACTAAATTAAACTACCCCACACCCCCACACCCTATGGAAACCCGTGACTAACATTGGATTTTCAAACCCAAAGTCTACTTTAACCTATCTACACAAACTATATCCCAAATTTCCAAAAACCCAATATTAGCCAAACAAGACCCTAATTGGAATGCGGCCATGCGTGAGGAATTTAATGCTTTGACAAAACAGCACACTTGAGATTCGATTCCTAGACCGGAGAGGGTGAATGTGATCTGATGCATGTGGTTTTTTTGTCACAAATAAAGAGACAGTGGTGATCTAGAGAGATATAAGACGAGACTTGTGGCTATTGGCACTAATCAACATAAGGGTATTGATTATGGTGAGACGCTCAGTCTGGTTGTTAAATCGGATACCATTCGCACAGTTCTGAGTATTGCTATGGGTAAGCGTTGGCCGATTCATCAGCTTGATGTGAAGAATGTGTTTCTACATGGGGATTGGAAAGAAAATGTTCACATGCACCATCCGCATGGTTTTGTCCATCCAGTACGCCCTCAGTATGTGTGTTATCTCCGTAAGTCACTTTATGTTTTGAAATAGGCCCCTAGAGTGTGGTATGGTCTCTTTGCACAGTACATTATGATGATTGGGTTTGTATGCAGCAAATGTGATAATTCTCTATTTATTTTTCATAAAGGTAGTAGCATTGCGTATTTGTTGTTATATGTGGATGACATTGTGCTTAATACCTCATCTGATTTGCTAAAAAATGAGATCATTGCATTGCTTAAAACCAAATTTGTTATGAATGACTTGGGAAGTTGAGTTATTTTTTGGGTATATCAGTGACTAGATCTGCAGATTCTATGATTTTGTGGCAGCGCAAGTATGCATATGAGATAGTATACATGGCTAAAATGGCGAACTGCAAGATAATGTCCACTCCGGATGACTCTAAATCAAAGCTTAATGTTGTTAATGGTAATCCAATGTCTGATCCCACACTTTACAGGAGTTTTGCAGGTGCACTACAATATCTTACTTTCACCGGGTCTGAAATTGCTTATGTTGTTCAGCAGGTGTGCTTATTCATGCATGCCCCAGAGAGCCTCATTTTATTGTCCTTAAGCGTATCATTCGATATGTTAAGGGCACACTTGATTATGAATTGCATATATACCCCTTAGCACCAAGCAGGTTGTTATCATATACGGATGTTGATTGGGCAGGCTGTCAGGACACGCGACGCTCCACCTCCGGCTACTATGTGTTCTTAGGGCATAATCTCATTTCTTGGTATGCCAAGAGTCAAGTCACCTTATCCCGTTCGAGTGCAGAAGCAGAGTATAGAGGCATTGCAAATGTTGTTGTTGCGATCTGCTGGCTCCGAAACTTTCTTTTGGAGCTTCAGTGTCCCCTGCGTAAGATATCTTTGGTTTACTGTGGTAATATATCCGCCATATATTTATCTCATAATTCGGTTCGGCATCAGCAAACCAAGCACATTGAGATGAATATACACTTTGTTCGTGAGAAGGTTGTTATCGGTCATGTTCAGGTGTTCCATGTGCCTTTTTCGTATCAGTATGCGGATATCTTCATGAAAAGTCTTCCTAGACAGTTATTCCTCGACTTCAGATCCAGTCTTAGCGTCCGGTCTCCTCCCGCTCCGACTGAGGGGTGTATTAACGTATATATCAAATATACTCCATATATTTTGTAATATTAATATTGTATAATTATGGTATATATATGATCATTATTGTATTAAGATTCCACATTTTACACACTCTATATATTTGTATTAATGAGAAAAACTTTTCAAGAGAGATTAATACAATCTTACAATTTTAACAAGTGTATTTGAAATTTTAACAAGCGAACAACAATTTTTTTTGACAACTGACAAATAAGGTTCACTGATAGATTTTTACATTGAAACTTATTTTTAATAATTAGATATACATAAGCAGGGATGACAACGGATCGGATCGGATCTGGACCGGATTCTACTAGATTCAGATCCAGATCCGTTTTTCATACCTGAATTTATATCCGGATTCAGATCCATCGGGTCCATAAAAATCAGATCCAAATCCGGATCCATCAGATCCACGGATCGGATCTGGATCCACATGTAAAAAAAATTGTCTTGAATAATATTCTCATCTGTTAAAACGTTTTTGACAAAATAAAATTCAATCTTATTGAAAAAAATTATTGAGTTCATTCAATCAACCTATGCTAGAAAAAACAGAAGAAAACAAATTAAAGTTTACAAAATTCATAGACATATTTAAGCAAAAAGTATATTGTTCTTTAACATGTCTAATTCTAAGACATGGAAGTTCATCTTTGGACATTCCAAAACATGTCTAATTCTCTATTTGCCTGAGATAGATTTGATATTTTGCTTTTACTTTTGAGGAAATGTTCAATACTCAAATAAATTACATCAAAACATGAAGTAACAGTAGTCAATTAGCACCTCTAGGCCACTCCAGACTCTACAACCATGTTAAACAAAATAATAGCCTCATTGATCACATGTGACTTATTTTTCTTAATTGTTTTGTGAAATAGCCTATTTATTGCAATAACTTAAAATTCAATGACAACAAAAATTACAAGTGCAAGAATAAACCAAGAGACAACCAACTCGGTGGTATGATCGGGAAACAACTTTGGAGGATGGAGGTTTGTTGGGAGAAGAGAGCTAAAAGAGCTAAAACAAGAGAGTAGTTACAACTCTCTACTGGATTTTGTTATTTTTTTTATTTTCTTTAAGTCTTTAGAATTTTATTTTTCTTACTTGATTATTTATGAAGACATCTTTGCTTACCAATTGTATGCTATCCAGCCTGCTAACTTATTTAATGTGCTACTAATTTTCTAGTAAGGATCAATCTTTAATTAAACACTTAAATGCCACAAGTTAAAAGAGAAGGAAGCCTTTTTGCTCGCCTGGTACGAGACAATTTTTAATTTCTGCAAACCTAGACATATATATGTGACAAAAGCTAGTAATCACACCCTTTACGGTTCTACAACTCAATTGTTATTTGTTAGGGACATCTTTTGATCCCTTTCAGCATCTCTCCAATATGAAAAAAAATTCCTTTTTAAAAAGAGAACTAAAAAAATTCATCTCAATAAATATTTATGATTAAACATATCATTTACATATTAGAAATTATGAATTTTTTAAAGAAAATACTTATAAAATTACATTCTAGGTTATGAATATATTTAATAAAAAATGGATCCACGGGTCGGATCTGGACCGGATACGGATCTCAACTACAAGATCCATATCCAAATCCGATCCGTCAGAAATGGATCCGGGTCCAATCCGGATCCGTCGGGTCCAAATTTTAAAAATCCATATCCTATAAAATGGATTTGGATCCATCGAATTCGGACCGGGTCAAGGATCCATTGCCATCTCTACTGGAGACTAGTTAAAAGAGGATGGAAAAAGAGAGCTTATAACTTGACTTAATTTCCTGTGTTTTGATTGATTCCTAGAGAGAAAGGAAGGAAGAAAGGCGAGTTAGCGATTAGTTAAGATTTATGAAGAAGGTTAAGGGTCGTTAATATTTTCTTTTTGGAAAAATTAAAGCCCAATACCTTTGTATATTTACACTTAAAATATACATATCAAATATATAATATACATATGTTATACATGTAATATACATAACAATGTATAGAATTTATATAATTAAGTGGCCAAAGGGATATAAACTAAAAAATGGCTTTCTTTTTCCATAAGAAAGTGGATGGAGATGGATAGGAACGAGATCCTTTATAATGAAGTTTTTGTGCAATAAAAGACACATTAAACGACAAAATGTTTGTTACACTTGTACGTGAGTCCGTGACCCTTCGCTTTTTTCTGTTTCTGCTTCATCCTTTATCAAAGTGATACAACATATCATACAATTTCTCTCCAGCATACTATGAATTTGTCGATTACTTAAAATCGTCAGCTATATGGTCATTGCTTACGAAATTTGTCTCCATACACTAACTATATTTTTCAAATATCCCCCTTGATAACCAATTGAGCTGTCCAAGCGGACCATACACTAACTCTATGATTGGATGGTCGTAGATTGTATTATATTGTTAGTTTAAATAAGATTTTTATTTTAATTATTATTTAAATTTTATTATATATGTAATGACGAAAAGTCTTATTTTTTGTAACGATCGATTTGGTGTGATTACATCGTTATTTTTTTTTTTTCTCATTTTATCTTTACTTATTATCTAATAATCCTATTTTATTCTTTGTCGTACCTTTTTATAACAGTTCTATCTCATACTCTACTTTTCTTCTAGGTTTATCTTTCAAATTACTGATGTGTGCTATTATGTATCGGAGAACGATACAATCTATTCAAACTTTTTATTATATCAAAACAATACAGTATAATATATTACAATATAATATAATATAATATAATATACTAGGAAATAATATGTAACAAATCATCCAAATATAGTGTAATTGATTGCTCTGGTAATGACCAATGATATAAAAACGGACATATCTGTTTTAAATCTACACTGCCCTGAGTTCTAAGCACTACAATTCTCTGTTGTTTCAACTTTTCGCCCATGGAGAATCTGAACTCAAACTACTACTACTACTTAGCTATCTTGCTATGTTTTGTTATATTTTTATTGAAACATTTGCGTCATCCCAGAAAACGTCTACCACCTAGTCCTTTGTCTCTTCCAATAATCGGCCATCTTTATCTTATAAAAAATTCACTTCACCAGACATTAACCTCGTTATCAACTAAATATGGACCGGTTATGTACCTCCGGTTCGGCTGCCGAAATATGCTTGTTGTGTCATCTCCATCCGCAGTGGAAGAATGCTTCACAAAAAACGACATCGTATTTGCGAATCGTCCTCAAAGTATGGCTGGAGATAAGTTTTCTTTCAACTATACGGCTGTTGTTTGGGCTCCTTACGGCTATCTCTGGAGGGCTCTTCGCCGTTTAACTGTTATTGAGTTATTCTCTTCCAATAGCCTTCAAAAGTCTTCTGCTATGCGAAGTGAAGAAATCGGACTTCTTATTCGCGGTTTGCTTAAAGCTAGCAATAAGAATGGGACTAGTGGTGCAAAAGTTAACTCGAGTAGTTGGGTTTTTACTTTTGTATTCAATGTTATGATGAGAACTGGAACTGGAAAACGTTGCGTAAGTGAGGAAGATATAGGAACGGAGAAGGGGAAACAAATCATTGAAGAGATAAGGGGAATTTTCTTCGCGTCCTTGTTGGTTATGAATGTTTGTGATTTCTTTCCAGTATTGAAATGGTTTGGGTACAAAGGGATAGAGAAAGGTATGGTCTCACTTCACAAGAAGAGAAATGAATTCCTGAATAATTTATTTGACGAATTTCGACAGAAGAAAGTTATTAGTACTGATAGAAACAGGGAGAAGAAGAGCACGCTGGTTGAAACTCTCTTGTCTCTGCAAGAATCAGAACCCGAATTCTACACAGATGATCTCATTAAAAGTGTTATAACGGTACGTTCACTCAACTATGGCCAAAAGCAGGTCAAAATTTCCTCCTATTGTTCGTGTTCACTGATATGTATCCCATAAAGATTATGACATGGATAAAATCGATACTTTTTATACGTGCAATTCCCTCGTCAGAGGTCGTTCTCATATTTTTCTTGTAGTTGGTTATCTCGTATACCCTTTCTCTTTTCATATGATTTTGCTTACTATACCTGTTGTTGTAGCCTGTAGCATTATAAAGTGTATTGTTACTCTTGCTGCCATCGGGATATTTGACCCCTTCTCCTATTCCCACCTATGTATATAGGATATTTTAAGAATTGAACATCTTTATTAGTAGCAGGGTCGGCTTCCTCTACATTCTTCTTCCTAACTCACTCCCACTAAGTGACTCCGAATATCTGTGCCTTGGGAAAGTTAAAGAGCTTCTTGCTAATGTTCTTATAAGCATGTAGATAGTTGGATGGTAGAGGTTAAAATGACAGCTAACAGATGTATCATTCAGAACAAGTTCCAGATTTTGAATTGTCACATCAGTTTCGAGAACTTTAATTTGTTAATATTAGACTTTGCCTTTTATGTTCGTTACAATTTGCAGGTGAAATAGACAAGTAATATATCAAGAGGATAAAAACCCCTACAATCTAGTATTAACAAGCACGCTTTTGAACTTTAAGATGATTATATTTGTGCATTGTTTCTACACAAGTTTTTGCCAAATAAAAAACTTCTAGTTTGCCAGGTTTTGTTAATTGCGGGAACAGAGACCACATCGATGACCATCCAATGGGCGATGAGCCTTCTTTTAGCTCACCCGGAGGCATTTCACAAGCTGAGAGCTGAAATTGATAGCAAAGTAGGGTACGAGCGCTTGCTAAACGGATCTGATCTCACTAATCTTCCTTATTTGCAATGTGTTATCAACGAGACGTTGAGATTGTACCCTCCAGTACCTCTTCTATTGCCTCACTACTCATTAGAAGATTGTACTGTTGGTGGCTACGATGTACCAAAACATACGATCCTAATGGTTAACGCTTGGGCCATCCACAGGGATCCCAAGTTATGGGATGAGCCTGAAAAGTTCAAACCGGAGAGATTTGGGGAAATGGAATGGGAAAATGAAGGGTTCAATTATAAATTTGTACCATTTGGAATGGGGAGAAGAGCATGCCCTGGAGCCACTATGGGTTTACACACTGTTTCATTGGTTTTAGGTTCGTTGGTTAAGTGGTTCGATTGGGAAAGCGTGGAATTAGAGGAAAACTTGGATGCGCGCTATGATTCTAGGATCACTTTGAATAAGGATAAGCCTTTGGAGGTTATCTGCATCCCACGCAAGAATTGTATTCGATTCCTCGATTAGCTCTTAGTCTATTCATCATATAGCTGATCTGCTCCTGTTTATGTATGTTTTTTAAATTTACCTTTGTGTTCTACGGGAATGTTAATAAATAAGATGTGCGTTTTAAGGAATGTGGAAATGAAACATGAAACAACTCTTAAGTTGTTATTTGGTGAATGCAAGTTTAGTGTGTGCCAGAAACTGAAACTATAAAAATAAAGAGCTCAACGTGTACATAATCTTTAAGTATATCTTACAAGATCTAAAACTCGACTGATCCATTAATTTAGTTCAGAGTAAAGACTTATTTGACGTATAATATAAGTGTGTGTATTTGACGTCATTGCTTACTTCAATTTAATTGACCTTATTATAAACGACAACCCAAAAGCCAATCTTGAGAAATTAATGCTAGGGGATATTAAGTTAGTTTTCATTCATCAGCCCATGCAACCTTGTTATATGGACAAAGAAATGATAGTCACCATCATCACATGATAAAGCCTTTCCTCTGCAGGGGCCTTGTGCAGTAAATCCCCTATGGTGGTAGTCTGTCGTCATAAAGTAGTCCCCTTGAAACTTACGGAATATTTAGTTCTTCGTGATTATACATGGTATGTTGTTATTGTTGTTGTTGGTATGATAAATGATCTACTTAACTCATGTATCTAATATTCTTAGCTGTAAAATCCATGAAATATGGTGATGGGCTACACATTCTGCACTATACTCCTGATTTTCTCTATCTTTTACATTCTAAAATTGCAAAATGCAAGAAAGAAAAAGCTTCCTCCAAGTCCACCAACTCTACCAATTATTGGACACCTCCATCTTATCAAATCCCCTGTCCACCAAACTTTTAAATCACTTTCTTGCAAATATGACCCAATTGTGTGCCTACGTTTTGGTATTTCTCAAGTGATAATCGTGTCCTCTGCCTCAATCGCGGAGCAATGCTTCACGAAAAATGACAGTATTTTCGCCAATCGACCAAAGTCACTTGCGAGTAAGTACCTTGGCTATAACCACACAACAATTGGATTTTCTCCCTACAGTGACCATTGGCGTAATCTCCGCCGCATTTCTAGAAAAGTTATCACGGACGAGCCACATGCCGGGAAACTTGCACGTGTGGTTCTGGCCGGGCTTTAATTCAAATATTTTCCACTTTTAACCTCAACAATTCCTCCGTGGTCCGTACGGAAGAAGTCCGATTTGTGGCTAAAAAACTAAACTTGGACTACAAAGGAGGAGAAGCCCAGAAAGTGAAATTGAAAACTCTGTTTGAAAAATTAGTTTACGATGTGTTCTCGAAAAAGGTCGCGGGTAAACGTTGGGCCGAGCCATCTCATGACATGTTCGGCCCAACTATGATTGTGAATATTTGTGATCACATTCCAGTACTTCAATGGGTTGGATTTCAAGGATTGGAGAAGAATTTGGTGGAGTTGAAGAAAACAAGAGATAAATTTCTTCAGGGCCTAATCGATGAATGTCGAAAGAGCAGAGATGATGATTTATCTTTGACTGTCAATTATTCACACGTTGTTGTCTTTGCAGAGAGCCCAGCCTGAATGTTACACATATGATATTATTAAAGGTGTCATAATGGTAAGCTTATTCATACTCCTCAATTTCATTTTGTGTCTTTGTTAACAAGCTTAACAAAGTAAGTGAGATTTTTTGAATAGTTATGCTCTTTAACTAAAATTTATGAGTAATATATCAAAATGCTCTTTGGATCTTGTGATTTTAAATATAATGTGGGTTGAAATTAATGAGTTACCAAATAAAAAATGTCATTTTGTTTAAACACACTAAAAAAAAGTAAGAGATATAAATTAAAACTAAGAGAGTATAATTTATATAATTTGATCTTTAGTTCAATTTTTATACATTCACAACCAAACATCTTTAATATGGTTCTAAGTAATATACGCTTATATTGTAAAAAGAAATTCATATTATTACCATATTTAAAAACCTTTATCATAAATTTGTAACTTTTTCGGTGTTACAAATTAAACTTTGATACAGATTTTTCTGTAATTATCTTATACAACTTGATTGTGTAAAAATCATTTAAACAACCAACATATTAAACTCAACATATATTATTGGAGTATTTAAAAGTTCAACTTCACGTTACTACTTCTAGCAAACTTGAGTTGATAACTTGAAAAAAAAGGTCAAATAAGATGTTATAACGAGTTAAACTACACGGGGTTAAATTTTCTGCGACATGTATAAAAATTCGAATCCTTTGATCTTCGCGTTATTGTTAACGTTTCGCATGATGTTTCCAACTCTTTTTGTTTTTAAAGGTAATGTTCACTGCTGGAACACATACTTCAGCGGTAACTATGGAGTGGGCAATGTCACTATTATTAAATCATCCAGAGGTAATGAAAAAGGCAAGACTAGAAATAGACAACCTTGTTGGTGAAGATCGCTTGTTAGAGGAACTGGACATCCTTAAATTACCGTATTTGCGTTGTATAATCAATGAAACATTAAGGTTATTTCCTGCTGGACCACTTTTAGTGCCACATTTTTCATCACAAGAATGTACCATTGAAGGATACCATATTCCTAAAGGTACAATATTATTTGTGAATGTTTGGGAAATTCAGAGGAATAGTAAAAATTGGGAAGAGCCAAATGCTGGGAGTTTTGCTCTATGGTACTTTATAAAGCAGTACGGGAAGTATTTAACTATTAGAAGTATTCGAAAGGATAAATAAAGATTTCAATAATTCAACATGAATCTGAAATTACAATCGTTACACAAGTAAAAACTGGAAATTCCAGTTTTGTAGAAGACGGAAAAATGTAAATTGTTTTTGCTGAGTCGAGTGTAGCACTCTATCCTTAAGACAATATTGCCCCGTATGTATCCTTTATACGTCCTGGACAATTTGTCTCCCAAGATAAAACGAAGAATGGAACCCTTGAGCAAAGGAAACTCAAGAGCTACCGTGAAGAATATTGAGTAACGAAATGATGCTTGGAAGTTGTAGGAAGAAAACTATTTTGGTTGTGTATTTTCGTGCCTTTGTTTTTGCCTCTCTTTCTTTGTTAACTCTTCTTCTCAACAATGGTGTAAGGGGGTGTTTATATAGGAGAGGGATGGACATTTTTGCCTCCATAATAGCCAAATAATGGCCATTATGGAAGTAGTAAAGTCACCAACATAAATGGGAGAAAGACCAACGGATTTGGCCATTATAGGAGGAGTAATTCGGCCAAAATAAATGGTGAATTGAGTGCTTGGCATTTCGTTTTTGACCGTCGAAATTCGATGTTCGGAAACTTCGGGGACCAAAGCGTACATCCGAAAGAATTCGATCCAAAAAAGACATCCGAAACTTCGGGATCAAACCGTACTTCGGCAAAGTTTTCGGCCCAAAAAGATAATATCGAAGACACGACCCACGACCCACGACCCGCGGCCCACGGAGGGACACGGAGCCGGGACCGGACGGGCGGGCGGCGGCGGCGCGCGTGTGGTCTTTCCTCGAACCGAAGCACATCTAGGTCCTCCCTCCTTTAAACACATGGGATACCCCTTGGGGTCCCAAACCCCAAACCAATTTCGAATCTTATATACACAACAATTCTTTCTTCCGATGAGGGAGAATTACACACAATACCACACTTTCCATGCTTCAAACACCTTACTTCGTGAACCAATATCTCTTTCATTTCTCAATGAAATTTGACGATTCTTGGCCCTACGGTTATCTACGTACTTAGTAGATCATGCATGTGTGAAGAACCGGATTCTCCAACATACGTTACACTAGTGTTTAAGCCGTTAAAGTTGGTCGGTCGCAACTCCCGCCAAAGGCAAATTTCCAACACCAAATACGTTTAAGCCAGAGAGATTTGAAGGGATTGAAGGGAGTAAGTTTCTACCATTTGGTATGGGGAGAAGGGCTTGTCCTGGTTCTGGTCTTGCTATGAGGTTGATTGGTCTAAGTTTGGGCTTATTTATTAAGTGTTTTGAGTGGGAAATAATTGGGCCTGGTTTGGTGGGCTTGGGTGAAAGTTGTGGACTGATGTTAAGTAAACTTGAGCCTTTGGAGGCATTGTATAGGCCAAGAGAGTCCATGGCCACACTCCTTTCTCAGTTTTGAGTTGATATAAGGAGAGATTTTCACAAATGATTATACTTTGATATTTTGTTTTAGGCATAGCTATATTTTTGCTAATTATATTTTGTAACTACAGTATCTTGTATTTAATTCAGATATATTCAATTCGGTTATATTGATTCATAGCTATTTTTACATTGTATTCAATTTATTATATTTAAATTCAAGTATATTCAAACAATATAAATGAAAAAACTACAGAGATATTCAACTATATTCATTTGTATAGAAAAAAAACTCCTTCAAAATACAGAAATACAAGCGAAAAATACAAAAAGAAACATTGTATTTACACAAAAAAATAACGAATGCACTTAAATATACTCAGATTTGAGATATAAGAAATAAAATGCACTCAGATTTAAGGTAAAGAAATAAAATACACTCAGATATGAGACACTCAAATCTGAATACAAGAAATAAAATACGGTTAGATATGAGAAAAAATACACTCAGATTGAGAAAATTTTGATGCGAATTGTAATTAGCTATTCAAAATTAGTTATGTATGGTAATTATTTTAAATTATAGCTACTAATTATAAATACTATTAGTAGATGTTAGTTTTGCCAGGTAAATATCCTAATATAAATTATAACTTTATATGTACATAAATAGCGTTTACTTACCGGTTTGCCTCAGTCTTTGAAAAATAAGAACTTTACATAATTATACAACATTAAAAAACACATTGCATAAATTTCAGGCCTTTTAATTCAACATATTATAATTATACGGCTGGTGAATGATTCGAAACTCAGTGAATAATGCTTCATCCCTCTACCATTTTTTGGTTAAATTCCAGGCCTTCTAATTCGATTATAATGGACAACACACTTAATTGACCTCAAAATTTACATCAAGAAATCGCACGATTTTCCCTTCGAATGGGTTGGTCTTTAATTTTTGTCCCTCTAATGGACCTTATGTCTTTCTGGGCATAAGTTCTTTACGGATCCAACGCAACTTGTGCTGGATTTCATAAAAAGATTATGCCCTAAAAGACATAAGCTTTATTATAGGAGCAAAATTTAAAGACTAGTACAAAATAGAGAAAAGTGCAAATGACCCAAATCACATAAAAATAACGCGAGCTTGCCACGTCTTGAACATGTAATCATAAATAGCCTATAGCCCCTATTTGAAACGTACTCGGTGTATGAATGAGTCAATTCCTCAAATGGTCATTGAATTTGTAAAAAAGTCCAAAGTAATTTTAGAATTTCTTTGAACAATAAGATCATCAAATTATGTCCTTGCTTCCAATAAAGTAAACCAATTCATTTTTAGACATAAAACCCCTTGACCCGTATATAAATTACAAATTTCATTACCTAGGCAAAAAAATCTATATTCCAAAATTCTTGTTTAAATTAATATTTATATAAATTACAAATTTCATTACCTAAGCAAAAAAAAATTGATACTTCCAAATTCTTAGTTCAAATTAATGTTTATCATGCGTTAATAATAGGATAAAAATATTCACGTAATATTTCAAGCTATTAGAATAAAACAATACAATAATATTTCAAGCTATTAGAATAAAACAATACAATCATTTAAACTTTAAGTATGCTATAAGGTTTTCTTTGTTATATCAACTTCTTTAGAACTATTTTGATATTTTCTCGTTGCTCAAAGTCGGAAGTTAAATATTTTACTGAATAGAAGTGTTTCGACATAATTGAAACACATGAGAGGTTAAATAAATGCATGATGCGAGTAATTATTATTTTTGGGAAAAAATCGTGTTGAATAACTACTTTGTAAAATTAAAAATAATTTATAATTAGTTGTATATATGCTTTCAAAAAATATAAATATTTATATTATTTGTAATCCACTTAGTTATAAAACTTAAATAAAAACAAAATATTACAAGTTCATCTCCAAGAAAATAAAATAGCAAAGATTTTTTCCAATAATTAAAAAATTTATACATCTTAAAATCAGTTACAAAAACTAAAGTTAAGCATCATGCTTAGTTCTACTACGAGCCGGACTTAAATGACCCCCAAAAAAAAAAAAAAGCAACCAAAGTATCCGAGATTTTTTTTTTACCAAAGAACATTTTGCGCAATAAATTGTTGGTCAAAAGGGGTAGTGAAAGGGTCAAAAATACCCCTCTACTTTGAGAAAAAGGGGCTAAAAATAATCTTCTTTACGAATTTGAGTAAAAAATATCCCTTCCGTCATTAAGATTTCAAATATATCCTTCTCTTAACGAAAATCCCCAAATTTCCCAAAATAACCGCATTTCAATTTTTAAATCCGCTCCAGCCTCCACTATTTAACCCGACCCAGCTAAATAATAACATATGTGATTTCCTTACCCCATCTCACCCCTACCCCCCAAACCAACTCTTAGATGAGCTTCTGGTGATTTATTCATTTAACTGTAAACTAAGACGATTTTATATTATACTTGTAAATTTAGCACTGTCTCTTACATATTATCTCATACAAAGGTTACAAAAAGTTCACATTCAACCAAATAAATAGCGTTAGGTTGCTGGTCTCAGATAGAGAGGTAAGTAGTGCCTACGATCTGGATCCGAATTTCACACTGAGAATGCACTTGTGCATCTCATGTATTTCTCTGTCATTTTTGGGAAATGTCGATCAATAACATCCTTTAATGTCTGTCTTGTTAACCCATTCAAAGCCTTTCTCTGTGTAAATTCGCCCATTGAAATCAGTTGTGAAGAATCGATCAGCTTCTAGCCTCCTGAAGAAAAAAAAACGCATGAAAATCAATTCTAAATTGATCACTAGAGTCATTGACTTGGATCACATGGGTTGTTACTTGTTAGGCCGGGTTAAATAATAGAGCGGTTTAAAAATTGAAATCAAATTATTTTGAGAGATTTAGGGATTTCAGTTAAAAGAGGGTTATATTTGAAAACTTTAATGACGAGAGGGGTATTTTTTACCCAAATATTTTAGCCCTTTTCCCAAAGTAGATTGAGTATTTTTGATCCATTTCTCCTTTTTTTTTTTTGTTAATTTTTTTACTTTCCAACACTTACTATTATTTCAAAGGTTTGAAATTCATATTTTTTTTCATACTTTGACCAAATATTAGTCTTGTTGATAGACTCCGGAATGTTAATATTTTATGTAGAACCTGAATTTTTTTTCTGCGAACAATAATGTAGGCTCAATACATCAAGGATACCTAAACGTTCGGATCGTCGTTCTAGAGATTGTAAAGTGTACGAAGTAAGTTTTGTTTGAAAACTTATTATCATTAGGTTTAAGTGTTTTATTTTTAGGGTTTCGATCTAAGTGTGTTATTTTTTAGTCAAGGTATAGCTTTATTTCGAATATGTGGAGATTTTTTTCTAATTAATTTAGGATGTCACACGAGTTAGTAATAAACTCTAATAAAGACTAAGATAACTAATTATCTTTAAGAAAATAATATGTAAAAAATATAATATTAACTTAAACTGTAGCTCAGACCTATGATAATCCTGTAGACTAAGTACTGATCTACCGATGATCCCCATGTGAACGTTGGGATCCATGGAAGCGTCGTATCTGTACAAACAATGTTTAAATTATTCATTATACTGTAATATTAATTATCTAATCCTTTATCGATAAATTATATTTACTAACTTATCCTTTATCGGAAAATTATATTAACTGACTAATCATTTATCGAGAAATTATATTAACTATCTAATTTTTCAAAAAATTATAATAATGATGTTTAATAATAAACTAATGGTTTAGTTTATCATTCGTTGTTCATTTTATGATTAGTTTGAAGTTCATCATTTATTCTAAATTTATTAATTTGAATAATTATGTTGTATTATATTTTTATGAATAATTAAAAATTACTTAATTAATTAAGTATTTGACTAATAATGTATATAAAATAACTAAACTATTTAATGACAAGGCTAACTAATATTTTATCGGGAAATTATATTAACTAACTAATATTTTTATCGGAAAATTATATTAATGATGTTCAATCCTAAACTAAGAATTAACTATTACTATTTAATAATTGCTAATTAATTATAATTCTAACTACAATTAACAAAAACATATATTATCGTACTAATCCTTTATTGGAACATTATATTAATGATGTTTAATCCTAATTAACACATGAAACAATTAACTCACAATTATTCTTCTAATTAATTAGAAAAAAAATCTCGACATATTCGAAATAAAGCTATGTCTTGATTAAAAAATAAACGCTTAAATCAAAACCCTAAAAAATAAAACACTTAAATCTAGTGATAACAAGTTTCTAAACAAAACTTACTACGTGCATTTTACAACCCCTAAAACGAATGTCCGAACGTTTAGGTATCCTTGATGTATTGAGCCTACATTATTGTTCGCCGAGAAAAATATCAGGTTCTATATAAACTATTGACGTTCAGGAGTCTTGACACTGGACTAATCTTTGGTCCAAGTATGAAAAACACATGAATTTCAAACATTCAAAATAATAATAAGTGTTGGAAATAAAAAAGTTAACAAAAAAAACACTGCCCCTCTTTGCTCAATAAATTATTGCGCGCGCCGTTACGATTTACTCCTTTTGCGCAAAAATTAATTGCATAAAGAGGTACTTTGGTAACTTTTTTTCTCTTGGGTACTTTGGTTTTTTTTTTTTTTTTGGTCATTTAAGTTCCGGACTCGTTCTACTACCGTTCAGTTGTATCCTTTTATTGTCTACTTAGACAATTTATAATATTCTGAATTTTTGTTCAAATTAATTTTCGCAGTTTGAAAAATAAAACAAAATATTCTAATGGGGTTTATAATTTAAAAATAGATTAAGTGGTTTTATGTCCAAAAATAAATTATTTTATTTTTTTGAAAATATGGACATAGTTTGATGACCTTATTATAAAAAAATTCAAAAGTTAATTATTGGCACTTTTCTACAAGTATGGAGTTGACTCGTGTATGAATTGTTGGTAAAAATATCCACAACTTTTAAAAAATGACAAAGACCTGCTTCTTTCGAACTCCATAGCCCGAATTTTATTTTACAACTCAAAAAACCAAACACAGTATTCTAAATTTCATACAGAAAATTATAAGTTTCAAGTTGCAATTGTATTTGTTGTTAAGTTTATAATATTGGAGGAAAACAATTTTTTAAGGTATCATTAATGTTGTGGAGATGAGGATGCTGAAATGGATGTGTGAGCATACAAAGAGAGATATGATTAGAAATAATGATATCCGGGAGAAAGTGTGAGTGGCTTCGGTGGATGACAAGATGCAGGAAGCGAGGTTGAAATGACACAGATGCCCAAGTGCTGAGTTGTGAGTAGAGATGGCAATGGATCCTGGACCCGGTCCGGATCCGGTGTATCCAGATCCGTTTTATAGGATATGGATCTTCAAAATTTGGACCCGACGGATCCGGATCGGACCCGGATCCGTTTCGACGGATCGGATCTGGATCTGGATCTGGATCTTGTATTTGAGATC
Organism: Anisodus tanguticus; assembly: GCA_034509755.1. Taxonomy (NCBI): domain Eukaryota; kingdom Viridiplantae; phylum Streptophyta; class Magnoliopsida; order Solanales; family Solanaceae; genus Anisodus; species Anisodus tanguticus. The sequence goes on along the minus strand of CM067553.1, from coordinate 6,024,534 downwards.
CGTATCCGGTCCAGATCCGACCCGTGGATCCATTTTTTATTAAATATATTAATAACCTAGAATGTAATTTTATAAGTATTTCTTAAAATTGCTAAGCACATCCTTGCAAGTTTAATTCTCAAAACAAGTTTAATTTATTCCCGCGTTAACTCAAAAATAAAAAAATAAAGAGGTAACTTCGATAATAAAATCAATGTTATATTAGTGAATGACTAACATCTCCATAGACAAGTAGTTAAAATTATATTCACTTCATTTATGAAGATTCCAAGCACATGGAAGTTCTGCATTGTGGAAATACTAGTCAGCATTTTCCACAACTATTGTCATTGTCCAACATTTTTAATTAATAGCTCACAATCAAAATGAGACAACGAAAAAAATATCTCATATGAACATTTCAAAATTGAAAAACAGTAAACTGTTACTTAAGTAAAAATCGTTTGTCAGTTCAAAAAAAAATTCTTAGCAATGTTACATTTTTAGCAAGGTAAATTTTTTTACATGTGGATCCAGATCCGATCCGTGGATCCGGCGGATCCGATGGATCCGGATTTGGATATGATTTTTATGGATCCGCTGGATCTGGATCCGGATCTGGATTCAGGTATGAAAAATGGATCTGGATCTAGTAGGATCCGGTCCAGATCCTATCCGTTGCCATCCCTAGTTGTGAGAGGTTGGCTATGGACGGGTTCAAGAGGGGTAGAGGTAGGCTGAAGAAGTATTGGGGAGAGGTGATTAGACGCGATATGACTCAAGTACAACTTACTGAGGACATGACCTTAGATAGGGGTTGTGGATGACACATATTAAGGTGGAAGAGTAGTAGGTACTCGAGCGTAGTCCTACTTATGCTTACAAATTGATAGTTGTAGTATTATTAATGTAGGTCCGATTAGGGCTGGCAATTTCACCCTAACCCGATGGATATTTATCCACCCGACCCGATTATATGGATGAAAAACCGACAAAACACGGATTTTAATCGGGTGACGGATCGGGTCGGATTCGGGTGGACATATATCCAACCCACCACCCCGATCCACCACCCGACCCATCTATCAACCCGTTTATAAATTAGTTATTTTTTGTGTAGTTCAGTGATAACATACCCCTGACTCATGTCGTTACTAGTACTTGGTTTTATTTTCAATAGTTGTCTTTATTTTTCTAAAGTGAACGGAAATTCTTTTTCAATTTCAACATGACAATAACGATGATTCCTAGTATCAAAAATGTTATTTTTGTATTACGTTATACGTAATTGACATTTTCTATGTTGAACATCACTCTATGACTATAACTGTTAGTAATATAATAGGTTGAGGAATATTACAATGGGATCAATATCAAATTATAATGGTAAATCAAGATAGTATGAAAAGCAAGATAGTACGAAAACTGGAAAATAAACCAAAAGTACCAAACTGATTGTACTATAATTTTCATCCGCGAAGCACTCGATCCACCCGATTCACCAGTGGATGATGGGTGGATCTGATGTGGATGAAAAAAAAATAGAGTGATGGATGGGTCGGGTGGTGGATGAATGGTTGGCGGGTGGAGGCGGATTGAGCTCCACCCGATCCACCTCCGATCCATTGCCAGCCCTAGGCCCGATTGGCCTATCACACTTATAGACACATTATTGCTTTATAATCTACTGTAGTTTGATTTTTGCTGTTATGTGTTCTTAGGGTATTCTGTTTAGCTTATTTAGTTGTGTTAGCTACTGTTCACTTTTGTTCGAATGCGCTTTATACTGTTTTAATTCCTTATCTGAATCTGACCATTTTTTTTTGCTTTAGTCTTTTACTCTTTACTCTTGATTTGTTTTGATTGTCTTGCTTGTGATAATGTTTTGTCTTGAGCCGAGGGTCTCCCGGAAACAACCGCTCTACCTACTAAGGTGGAGGTAAGGTCTGTGTACACACTACCATCTCCAGACCACACGGTGTGAGATTTCACCGGATATGTTGTTGTTGTATCATTAATGAAATATAGTTAAAAAGTTAATTTTTAGATTATAAGAATGAAATATGTAGCATGAGCGAAATAATATTAAAATATTATATAAAGCACGGTCCTTTATAAGTTCGAATTTCACGAAACATTCTTGAAATTTCACTATTACATGACCGAAATTGATTCTCTTCCACTTTCTAAAATTGGAGATTTTTTAAAAATATTTTCAAATGAAAAAAAAACTATACTTTGATTAATTTTAAAATTATAAATTTATTTTCAAATAACAGTCATAAAATTGACTATTTTTTAAATTCCCTCCTAAAATGACAGCAGTCGAATCCAAAGGGGCCAGCTTGCTGGCAGGGAGTCAAGTTTGCGGCCTTAGGGTCGCAAGTTCGATTCCCCCCTAAGGATATCGTCCTCCGGGGCACATACATGTGGTAAAGCCTGGGCGCTAAAAGCCGCGCGGGCATGTTGCAGTGTGGGTTCGGTCTCCGCCAAGCTTTAGGGATGGGGCTTGTGGGGGGGTCAACCTTGTAGCATTGATCCGTTGGACGCAAGCGGACACCGACCATGTGTGCATATCCGCGATTTACCTGGTGGTGGGGTCTTGAAGACCGGTCCCATCACCTCCAGGAGCCTAGTACCAAAGTACTTGTGCGGTACTAGCGATATGGAGGTACTAAGGCCACCCCGAGACCTGGATTATCAAAAAAATAAAAATAAAAAAAAAATAAAAAAAAAATAAAAAATAAAATGACAGCAGTCGAGATCCGCCTCTTTTTTCGCGAACTGTAAATTAATTTTTGTCTTTAATATTCCCCTGATTTTCTCCTTTTTTCCTTTTCTATTTATCCAATTTCCAATTTGTAACGAGTAACAACAAAAAGTTCCAGAATACCCAACCTCTACTCCACCGCTGAACCACCATCAATGGCGGAAACCGATTCACCTCACGAGCCTCAAAACAAACCGACGAGCCTTACCTTCACCATTTGGCCACCGACTCAACGCACTCGCGACGCCGTCATTAACCGCCTCATCGAGTCTCTATCAACACCTTCCATACTCTCAAAGCGTTACGGAACTATCCCACAAGACGAGGCTTTCGATACAGCAAAACAGATCGAGGAGGAGGCCTTCGCCGCCTCTGGATTCACGGCCACCGATAAATATGACGGCGTTGAAATACTTCAGGTTTACTCAAAGGAGATCAGTAAACGTATGATCGATACCGTTAAGTCCAGATCTGCTCCTGCTGCTGATTCTACTCCTTCGACGGAGAGTGAGAGTAAACCATCGGAGTCTCCGGTTGATGCTTCGGAAGCCTCATCGGCTTCTGGTCTCACCGGAGAAGTCTCATCCGTTGAAACCGAGTCTTAAAAAGTGCACTGAGGTCATTGAATTTTTATTTTAAATATTTGCCTCTGCAGTGAGAAAATGTTAGGGTTTGGTTAATTCAACTACTTACAAGCTTTATGTTGTCTATGGATTGTTAAGGTGGTTAAATGTAATGTTAGACACCTTGAAATTGCTATCTAAAGGTGGTTGATTGATGAAGTTGGGATTTTGGCATTACTTTGTTTATATTTCCTTTTAATGCTTATTAATCTGACTATTTGTTTTGTGAGTGCGTGAGTTGGCTTGAACCGGTGGATGCTTGTTATTATATACTTCATTTCATTGTTTGGTTCTTCTGTTGATTGTGCTTCAACTTCATGTTTTATATATTCTGGGTAGGTGGCTTGTACTGAGCTCTCGGTTTTATGTTAAGTTTTATGCAAGAATAAATGTATATGGATTGCTTACCATTGATAAAGAGACGTTAAATCTGAGAGAAATAAAAGGAAAGCGTATGTAAATGGTGCAAACTAAAAGTAAGAGATGAATTTTTTCGAGAGTGAATGTCCTTGCACTCAGCTTACATAGTTGGAAAACAATGTAGGACAAAGTGAACCTTCTGTTGGTCAACAAAGTCCGTCCTATATCTAGACATGTGGTCCGTATATACATCTAGATATTTCTATCAATGGATAGAACTATTAAGATATCAAGTACTTGATTTTAATCTGGTTTCAAGATCTATGAACAAGAGATATCCCTAAATAGCCGTTTAAGTAAATAGATGAGCAAGGAGGACGGAGTCAGCTAAAGAAGTCGAGAGGTGTCCTCTTGAGACAGTAGATTTTTGAAGAAGATAAGACAGATTTGCTCGCAGAGTTCTCTTGTTTCAATTCCAGAAAGTGAGTTATGAATAGCTTTTTGTTTATTACTTACTTTAGAGCTTAGACATGCATATTTCCTTTTATGAAGCTGGCATGTTTGTTTGCTTCCCTATACTCTGGCAGATGTTTAGGTGCAATTAATATGAACACAATCTATACTTATTTATAAGCTCCATGCACGTTCTGGAGAATGTGATAAACTTTGGGTCCCTGAAAACTTTGATTTGGATACGTCAAGCTCCAGATTGTCACAGGGAGTAGTTGCCAGAGCATTAGGGTTAGCCCCAGTCCTCCTTACCGAAGCTTCATTCATCTTTTTATCTGGGATTAAAGTGACAAACATTTTACTGGTCTTCAAGTTTTAACATGCTGAAGCTAAATATGTTACTCTAGTTAGTGCAAAAGAATTGTTAAAGTTCAGTTCATGGACAGTGTTTGGGGAGCCTACGAGAATGAAAAGCAGTGTTTGTTCTCTGAAAGTCCGGACTTTGTTATTTAAATACCAGGAAGTGAGTAGTCAATGCTGTGCTTGTTTGTTTGTTTGTATTTTTGCCGAGATCTGTGGTGCTTATATATACATATCACACAGTTCTGATTGATTGCGGATGCTATCTTCTAGTTTGCTCCCTTTACTGGTGGAATAGATTATGCTGACATGTGATGCGAATACATTGTGGGCTATTTCTGTTTTTGCGCACATTAGGGAGAATCTCATGAACTTGGGATCCAACTGACTAATATGACGTGGAAGGTACTTAAAGCCTGCTACTTGAATTTTTTATCGAATACCATGTATGCGTGAACTAGATGAACTTTAGGGAGGAGTTTAGAGAAAAGAAGAACCTTAGGGAAAATGTGATGGAGCTAGGGGACCAAGAAAATTGGTTTTCTGATCGGTATTGGGCTTGTTAAGAGTCCCACATCGGATATGGAATGGAAACATGAACTCATTATATGGATTTGGGCAATCCTTTCCCTACAAATTAACTTTTGAGGTTGAGTTAGGTCCAAGATTCATTCCTTCATGGTATCAGAGTCAGGTCCATTCCGATTCTTTGTTCACCGATGTTGGGCCCCCAAATTATATTATCCACGCTCCAGTTAACAAGGTCTTGACGTGCGTGGAGTGTTAAGAGTCCCATATCGGATATGGAATGGAAACATGAACTCCTTATATGGATTTGGACAATCCTCACCCTACAAGCTAGCTTTTGGAGTTGAGTTAGGCGCAAAATTCATTCATTCAGGGTGAAGCTCATACTTTGGCATGATTAGTTGGTTGCTAATATTACGAATTTGTATATTAATCTCACTCTCGCTACAGCACTAGCTCATCTTATCTAGGTTTAAGGTCATAAACGAATATGGACATGCCGAAAGCAACATTTGATAGGTGGGTAGTTACCCAGTTTTAGGCTTGGCATGTTTGACTTGCGCTGAATAACTTGTTATGCTTATTGAGTAGTCTAGAAAGGGTGCCTAAAAGAGCTTTAACTGTAGCAGTGAGGGAGGGCTGTTCTCTCTTTACTATAGGTTTAAAATATCCCTCATCTTGACTACCCGGCTTGTGGGTTCAGCTTGAGTTTTCTTTGCTTGATGCTAATGAATATTGTGACTACCTGACTTGTGGGATATGCATGATATTCCTAGCGTCATCCATTTCTTTTGTCCGTGGGTTCGCCTTCGGTTGGTGCTAGTTACTTTATACAATTTTTACCGTTACACCAAAAAAAAAAAATCCCTCATCTGATTCCCCTTTATTTTCCTTTACTCTCTTAATTTATTCGAGGGTCTTTGCGTACACTCTATCCTCCGCAGACCCCACATAATTTCACTTATGTTGTTGTTGGTGTCTCTTAATTTATATATTCTAAAGGTGCAACAGTCATGCCCTCCCTATTACCAGAGAACTCAGATGACAGAATTGACACGAAAGAGAAGCAAAGTGAAAATTATCATGTTTACCACTACGGTGGCTATTATTTGCGGTATTGTTACCTAGCTTTAATGCGAACCTCATGTCACCTCATGGGAACAGTGGATTGCTGCCAAGATAAGATTAGTATTTTCTTTAGCTTTTGCAAATGATTGCTGCTGCCAAGTTCCAGCTTACAAGAGGCAGTACTAACAAGTAAAATGGTGCATGTGGTGTTTACACCAACTCAATGAATCATGAATACATAAAACATGAACACAGGATGTAAATAAGTTTTTATCGTAAAAAAGGCCCTTCGGCGCGAGCACAAGAATGACTACTTTTTCATACATTGAACTTCTTGTCAAAATGGAAGGCAAGTATACTAGATTTTCAAGACAAAGCACATTTTCTTGGAATTCCATGTTTAAAAAGAGAACAGTTTAACAAGTTGTCTATGACCGTACCGTTCTTTTTTTCCCAGGCTTAGCTTCATTAGAAAATTCCAACCTCATTAAACTTTTACCTTATCGGAAAAAAAAAAGATCCAACCTCATCAGCAAATCTTCTGCCTTTCGAGTTGGCTCTTGGGATGCAAAGTGGATGTAGCCTCTTATCTTATATCTGCAGGGTTGGAGACATTGACTATTAGACGACCGGAGTTAACTCTCAAGTGTATGATTACGCAGTAGTTGCCAACCTACAAAAGTATCCAGGATAAGAAATATACTGAATTCAAACGTTATGCATGGCCTATTGGGAGAAGATAATTTCGTCAATGTGGGATGTTGAGAAGTTAAAAGACAAGATAAATCAACAATGAAGTGAGTTGGGAATCATGAGACCTTAGGTTCAAATCTATCTGAGGCAAAAATATTACTATGTGAGTTTTTCATTTGTGCAAGCATTGATAGAAAACATTATTCAGTATTTGTGTTGATGGGAGATAGTACAAACCTCATAAAATTAATTTAGATGGATACAAGCTGATCTAGACAGCGGTTATCAAATAAAAAAAAGGTTTGAAACCTTACGTTCTATTTGCACGAGAAAACATCGGATAGTGGGGTCCATGACACTTCGACATTTTTGAAATCGAATTTCACGGTTGCATTGCATTGGTGATTGGCCTAGTATTGCAGAGCAAATGCTGCAACCAATGACCCATTACTCAAAAGTCCACTGAGATCTGCTGAACAATTGAGTCAAAATTTGAAGCCATAAGTAACTTAATTATTTTCGAAGTAACTTAATTATATCCTTAGTCAAATTTGATCTGTGGAATAGGACAGAGAAGTTGAGAAAATGGCACACTTCATAAGAATAAGCACGTAAATAAGCGACAATTCTTTTCAATATTAGTAATACATACAGCTTGTTGATCCAGAAAAATTCCCTTGTAAAAAGCATGAGGTACAAAACTGAAAGAATATACAAGGTAGCGTGTATATTGGCCGCTTAAATTGTATATTTACTTACCATTATTATTAGAATTCTTGTACATGTAAAATTAGGGTAGTAGTCTTGTATTAGAAAAATATAGTAATCTTGTATCACAAAAAAGATAGATTGATTTTCCATAATTACACATTGTATATCATGTATATAAACATTTTCATTAATAAAATAATCAAGAGATTATTCTTTTTCATGGTATCAGAGGTCTAGGGCAAACTTTTCCTTCTCCAAAATTTTGCTTCCGCCACCCTAGCTCCCTCTTCGGTCGTCCATACCCCCCTCCCTTCAAATCTTTTTTTCGAATCCCTAATTCTCCTCTTGTTCTTTCATAGGTTGCGTCATATATTTCAGGATAACAGAAATTCTCGTGTCGTGACCCTTGAACAGGAATTCTCCCACATCAATATAGAGGATTTTCCGAATGCCTCAACCTATTGTTAAAGGCTTAAGGAGTTGTCGGATCAACTCAAGAATGTTGGTGTGCATGTCACGAATGATCGTCTTGTTCTTCAGATGGTTGCAGGCCTCTCCGAGGCTTATAGTGGCGTTGGAATGCTTCTTCATCAAAGTAACCCTCTCCCATTATTCGACCAAGCACATTTCATGCTCACCTTAGAAGAAGCCGGCTTGGCTAAAAAGGCGGCAATCGGAGCCAATTCCGCCATGATGGTGGCCACGTCAAGTGGCACCGATGACCCTCACTCATTCTCGGACAATTCTATCCAAAACCGTAACAATGGTGGCGGCAAAAGGCCTATAATAGGAAAAATAATGGCAAAAACTGCGGCGGCGGCCGCGGTGGTGGTGGGGGTGGCAGTGGCGGAAGACGTGTTGGCAGTGGCTGGCCGGTTGGGCCGCAGCACCACTGGCCACAGCCTTGGGCCAGTGCACAGTGGCCGTGGGGCTGGGCCGGTGGTAAATGGACCACACCACAATTTCCAGGCTTTCCTGCAGCGAGTTGGGCCAAGCCTAATGGCCTCCAACAGTTCCAGGAGACACAACAGTCACGGACTGGGCCCTGGCAGGAGGCTGGCCTGCTTGGGCCTCGACCACAGCTGGCCTTCGCTGATGCATACACATGGATTAAATCCTCCGGATGCAAATTGGTACATGGACACCGGTGCTACTTCTCACATGATGTCCGCACCAAGTAATCTCTCATCTTATTTCAATTTGAACAATAATCGTGACATCATTGTTGGTAATCATATTTCAATTTCAATTCGTGGTTATGGTCACACAAATTTATCTCCCCCGAACCCACCTTTAGCCTTGAAATATGTCCTTCATGCTATTCACTTAATTAAAAATTTGGTGTATGTTCATAAATTTACCACTAATCAAGCCACACTGTCGTCGTTTGCCGTTTTAGCACCTTCCTTGTGGCATGCACGTTTGGGTCATCGGGGAGCGTCTCTTCTTTCCTCTCTTAGAAAAAGGTAGTAGTCTTGTATTATGGTTTGCACTTATATCCAACATCCGTATCTATTTTCATGTCTTATACAGATGCTGATTGGGGTAAATGTCCGGATACCAGACGTTCGACATCTGGTTATTGTATGGTTCTTGGTGATAACTTGGTCTCTTGATCGGCTAAACGCCATGCTACTTTATCGCGATCCAGTGCGGAGGCCGAGTATCGAGGGATAGCCAATGTGGTGTCTAAGTCCCGTTGGCTGCGTAATCTCTTATTAGAGCTTCACTTTCCTATTCAAAAAGCTACCTTAGTCTACTGTGATAATGTTAATGTGGTCTAACATCAGCGCACTAAACACATCGAGATGGATATTCACTTTGTTCGAGAAAAGGTAGCTCGTGGACAAGTACGTGTCTTGCATGTCCCTTCACGGTACCAAATTGATGACATCTTTACCAAGGATCTTCCCTTAGTTCTATTTTAATATTTTAGGGACAGTCTCAGCGTACGATAACCGTCCGCTATGACTGCGGGGGTGTGAAAGAATATACATGGTAACATGTATATTGGCAGTGTATATGGCCATGTAAATTGTATATTTACTTACCATAATTATTAGAATTCGTGTACATATATAATTATGATAGTAGTCTTGTATTAAAAAAATAGTAGTATTGTATTAGAAAAATATAGATTTATTTTCCATAATTACATATTGTATATCATGTATATAAATTTTTTTATTAATGAAAATAATTAAGAGATTACTCTTTTTCAAAAATATTAGTTTGACTTCTTGGAACCGCAGTATAAGACCATGGAGCTACAATTTTTTTTCTTGTTCCTATTCTATAGCATGTTATATATGATATACAAGAAATTTCTGTTCTCTTTATGAACATGCATGTCAGTCATCTTTAGCAGGTAGAAAAGCTATCAATACCAACTACGTAAAATCTAACTTTTGACTTACACCGCCGTAAGTCGCAGAATATTTTGGATTCTGTAACGTGCATGGTCATAAATGTATAGCTTAATGATTCATGTTAAAAGTTTCACGTCAGAAATAATGAATTGGGATGAATATATTTTAAGTCTAAGATTCATTCCTTCATGCTATTAGAATTATGTTTATTCTAATTTTAGGCCTAATATTAATTCTTTACAAATTAACATTTGAGATTGAATTAGGTTGAATATTTATTCTTTACCATTCACACGAGGGGCTGGTTTTAATTTCAAGTTACACCACATGTAGTACTTTGGGATTACAACAAAGTCAACTCCTCATTTCGTTTGGACATGATTTGATTGAAATTTGAAAAGACAAGAGTACTATTTGAAGTTGAAACTGAAAAAGAAAAATTGGTTGAAGTTTTTTTATGTTCCTAATACCAAGTCTAAGCAGATTTGAATTGAGCTTTATTACACATAAATCGACTCCTCAACTAAACTTAGTATTAATTAAAGTAACTACCATGTATAATTATTGAAAATATGTATGTCCTAATCTATATTAGGGATAAAATGTACTTGAATACATTCGTATTATTAATGAGATTAATATTTATGGCATTTGTAATTATTGAATTATTGTTTGATTATTTGCAATTATTCATATATGTGCATCCATTGAGCTTACGTTGTCATTAATAGAGTGAGATATTAATGATAGAACTTAACTCTCAAAATAGCCTCGACTAATGATCATCGAGAATGAGATATCGATGATATGCTATAAGTCGACATGTGGTCTGCATCACATTCTTGGAGAATGTAGTATGTCTCACCTGCTACGAGTAATTGTTACTAGTGATGGACACATGAATACTTTTGGAAAGTATTGGTATACCCTGCTGATAAACTATTTGTTATACATGTCTAGAGTGTTATCAGTATGTGGGAGATAAATGTCATCTGACTTGAGGTCAATACGCACCTTGTTTACAGAGTAATGTACTTTGACCCAGTCCTAAGCTTAAACTCCTTATAGGATAAGATACGGCTTGTGTTGGGTGCATTATGATGTAAACTAAGGTGGTAGTTCGGCCAAGAATAGAATTCATTCCTCGATTGAATATTCGAGAGAACACTCAACTTTTCAGTGATATTAGGTCGACCAAGTCATTGGCCAATGCAAGAGACATATTCAGAATATGGTCTAGTTGTCGACTAATATAAATGAGATAAAGTGATCAAGTCATTTGGATAGACACATGACAAATCATAAGCTTGATCGAGTGTGTCACGAATGAAAGGAATTTATCATCTCACATAAAGGTTATGTTTGCTGGATTCATGTAAACGTACTTCACATATTGAGTTCGTCGTACGTCGCAGTCTAGGAGTTCTGTATGAACTTTAATTGGATTAGTGTCAATATATGAGGCCTATAGGGTCACATTGTGTCGATTGTCTCTTCGATCTAAGGGTGTATTGAGAAAGTATTAAATATTCGATTTGGAATCGAGATATTTAAATTGATAATAACTATAAGATAAATTTCTATTTGATGGAAATTATTTAATTAAGTCAAAATTGAATTTTGAATTTAATTAAATGTGCTGAATATATATATTAACGAAACGAGGAACGTCACTGGACGTAAGGCGCCGCGGCTCCTACTAGGTTGGGCCGCGATGTCGACCCGACAGTGGGCCCGGTCAGACTGGCCCACTGCACCTCGATTTTTGGGCTAGGCTTAGAGCCCAACCCTAATTCGGTTTTGACCTAAAAATTAACTATATATACAACAGTAACCTCATTGATAAAAGAGAATCAATGTACAAAACGATTCTACACTTAGAGTTTAGAATATAGTTTTCTCAAATCTCTGCCAAGATTTTCTGGCTTTCTTGACAGAGGAATACACTATAGCAAAGTGCTTGCAATCGAAGGGTACAAATGCGTGTTCGCCCTTAGTAAAGATTACAGATTATATAACATGTAAGTGTTCTTGTTTAAGTTTTACTTTACAGGTTTTGATTGTCATATAATTATACCATAAGGCATTGTTGGGGTAAGTAAATAAAATTTTAAACTTTTACTGTGCCTTACTTATATGTTTTTAAACCCAACAAATCCCTACAATTATATGCATGCAAGACGATAAAAGTTATACTTAATTCGTCCCTAGATCTCTATTAATGTGGCATGTTGTACCCACAAAAAACCAGGCATGTTGAAATATATATGTGCCGAAACAAGTTTTGTGAACACTTTTTAATTTGTTTCCATGTCCGGCATACTTAGCTTATTCCAAGGTAATTGGTATCATCATAAATTGAACAATAGCTAGCTAGGCACTGATTTGAAATCTAAAAAACTGAGACTATATTTGGACTAAACTTTAAACCACAAGTAAAACTTGAGTTTCGGAAGTTGTCACACTGGTCAAATCTCCCAAGATTTACGTCACTAATAATTACTCTTGCATTTCATGAAGTCAATAGTTGAGGGTGGTACCGATTTTTCATAAATTTTGAATTTGGGGTTTTGATACTACAAATTCACATTTCATTTTCAATAGGAAGGAGAGTGAATTTAGAGCATCATAATTTATTGACATCGAATAATCTTAAGTTGAAAAGATGAATCGAAATCCAATTAAAACGGATGAAGGATTAGGAATTCTGAAAGTATAGATGCACTAACCCTATAACACACACTGATAATATTGTAATTCTGTTATTGCATGCCTTCTGGATTAATTTAGTAAGTCATCATGGTTTTCATGGGAAATTATAATTCAATTTATGGCAATAAGCTTGATCTGAACCACTATGATATCTAACTAATGTAGGACAAAAACCAGAATTTCTTCATCTTTCATAATTATTTTCTGAAATCGAAATTGCATATGTTTTCCATGAGAAATCATACAGCCAGTCACCATTATTAGCATGTAAAAGGCACAGTGTGGAAGAAGATATTGCAGGTTCCTCCCAGAAATAATTGACATAGCACTGTACATTTTGAATATATTAAATAAATAAAAAACTAAAATGTTAACACAAAGTAAAGTATTTCAGTTCGTATGGAGTATATCTTTTGCAATTACAGTATGCATCTACAACAATTCTTCCACAGTAAGTAGCTATGTCTTTCCTAATTTTCTGAGAGAATAAAAGAATGACCCCAAAGTAGAACAACAATTGTGAATTAACACCTTCGTGCAAAAATATGTGGGAAAAAAAAAAGGGAAGAAAAATATCTAAAATTTGTGATTTGGTAGAACATTATGCTGTAACTAATTAATGACCAGGACCTTTTCGACTTGGTCCAGACACCATTATAAAAGCCATGTTGTTCACTGAACTTTGTGCTCTCTTCACAATTTCTGCTCCTCCTCGCTCTTGTCCTTGATCTTTAGAAGCGGCAACGGTGTTTCTCGGCGACTCTCGAAGTGGTCGGCAATTGACAGCACTTAATAATTGTGCACTAATCATCAACACAAAAACAAAAACCAACGCGAAATATGATGTTTTTCTAGCAGCTGCCATGTTGCTGTATGAATCTTGAAAAGGTTGTAATAAGTTCTTGTGTATAATTGTGTAAGAATTGATGACGATGGAGTAGTTAGAATTTGCAACTGCTGCAGTATTTATAATGAGAAAAGTGTAAGAGAGGGACGGTGAGGAGCTTTTTGAATATAATTGGACACTAATTAAATAGCTAAAAAGAGCAAGTTTGACTTAGGAGGGAGGAAGGGCTATATTTTTCTTAGTTTGTACAATTCTTTCTGCTAATTTACTAAGGCAAGGACCGAGTTGGTGAGGTTGGAATTTTTAACTTTTTCCGAGAATGTTTTATGAGTAGTTGGAATTTAGACTTTACACTTGATGATATCACATATGTAAATAATAGTATGCATTTATTGAAGAGAGACACAGATCGATTGGTTTCATTTCACACGAGAACAACCTTTTTGGATCAAATTGCATGTGAGCTTTGTTTTCTCTACGCGGTCTTTGTTATGCTTATTCATTCATATTGCATGAGGGTATAATTTCTTATTAGTACGGAAAAGCAAATGAGAAGGGAGACATATAGTTTTGATGGCAGGTGGCATGACAAGAAAACCTGTGCAAAAAAGGATAGGTACGTATAATATGTGTTATTTTCGTGGAAAGCTCCTTTTTTTATGTGTCCTCTACACATTACCATGCCGAGTATAGACGGTGCTCATTCGATATTGTTAGTTCACAAAATTCTGTATACCTTATTTGAACCGATCCTTAATAAGGGGTGTGAACCAATGATGTTGAAGCCTGTTAAATACCTAATTAGACAATGGTTTAATTTTTAAACAGTGACAGCGTAAATAGAGGTCGATGTCAATAAATTATGTGTACACTATCTAAAAGATTGTTTAATGAGATAATGTTTTTAAATATTTTAAGCACAGTTGACCTTTGCTACTTTTCCTGAAACTACCTACCTTACCCTAACGTTAGTTCACAATTGCGGTTTGCCTCCCATTCTTCGATTTGACTTGCAATATCGTTCAAAATTTCCCGCTTTCCAAAACGTCTATCTGCTCCCAAATTTGTCGATTTTAATTTGGACTCAAGACCGTGTGACTATTGCATTTTAATTTTACATGGAATATACTACGCCTTTTAAGAGTCTTTAATCCAGAAATAGCAAATTCCCCAATTATCTTACATATAATTAATACACACAAGTGTTCGTGTGATTAATAAACAACCAGACATGTTTTGAGAATGACAATTGAAGTTTGTTGACAGCTAGATTTTTTTATTTCAGTGCGACATTAAGAGACTTTATAGTCGATACTTTATATCTCGAGAGTAGAATGTTATGAACCCCGTTATAATTTGGTAGACCAAGCAAGTAATAACAAAGTCAATGATGAAGTTGGGCCTGAGACGAAGTTAAGGCTAAGTAAGAGAACTAAACAACCAAACAATAGAGTGGATTGTGGGTTACAACAATTACAGGAAACGTGAAATAAGTAAATATTACAAATTGCTAGAAATGATAAATTAAAGATTACAACAAACTGGAATCAAGAACGATACAAACTCCTTGTGATTTGCTGAATCGAGTGATGACACTCTGTCTTTAAGACAAGATTGCCCCGTATATCTCCTTTACTTTATCAGGCAATAGTCTCCCAAGATACAACAACAACTTAACAATTGAGCAATGGAAACTCAAGTGTTACTCTTGAAGAATTTTGAATAAAGAAAAACTTGCTAGAGAGGAAGAAGAAGATTTCAGAAAAATTTCTCTAAGTGTTTTGAACAATTGAGCCAAATGCCTCAATTTATAGTGTAAGAAAATGACCCCTCAACTAGCCAACTAATGACCTTCAATATCCATGTAATGACACTAATTGAGGGGTTACATTCAGCCAAATAATAGAGATTCAATGCTCCAAAACCAGCCCAAAAGTCAGAACTTTCCATCTTTCCGTCGCAACATTCTTCCTCTGAAGCGCCGCGGCTCTGCGAATTAGCGTCGCGGCGCCTCGGCTCTAGTAGCCAAGCCTCCATTTAGCGTCGCGGCCCTTCACGGCTCCGCGGCGATTTTCGACTCGTTTCATCTTACACTTCTTCCTTCGTTTACCAACGTGGAATACTTATCATTTGGCCAATAGCCGTCCATCATTCTATGTCTCAAACGTATTACGTATGTACCAATATCTCTTTCATTAATGAAATTTACGATATTTGACACTACGTGTACACGTGTATGGAAACAATGTTTCCGACGTGCGGGGTCCCAATTGTTTGAGTCATAAATAATGGGATAAACTTAATTTCACATTAGTAAATTTCCAATATGAATTTCCTCTAAGATTCGAGTTAAACAAAGATAGCACGTTAAAAGAGGGGCAATGCCTAGTAAAGGAGTTACGCGTATTGTTGATGTTGAGTAAAGCGTATGATTCCTCTCATCTCCACTAATCTTAGTTTCTCATACATTCTCCTTCTTCTATCTATCCTTGCATTTTTAGTTCAATCTACCTATATTTAGTTGAATTGTAATTTTTTTTGATTGTTGAAGTAATACAAGAAGTGCTTGTAAACCGATACATTACATGGAACGCTATTAAATCATATGCACTTAGGTAAAATTAGTAATTAATCTACTCTAAAATCAAGTAACCTTTCTTGATTTTGGTAAATCAAACATTTATTAGTATCTCTCGCCTAGCATGTTTTTTTGTCATACTCTGGAACTGAATGGTAGGTGTCATTTCATCTATACTAATTGTATTTTGTCATTTCTTTTTCAATTTATTTCTTGTGACGAAATATAGACTCGGCTATAATGTCATTATGTTTGTGGCATACACATTTAAATAACTTTCCAAATTCAAAAAGATCATAAATTGTGATAGTAAGTTCATTTAAAAATGCTTCCCTTGAAGAAAGGGATGTATACTGATTTATTCTTGTCGATGACTTTAAGAAATAAGAAATTAAATTCCTGACAGAGCTCGTATAATAAGAGGAAGCTCAACTTGTACCAATTGTTAGAGTCAAAAGTTGAACAACAATATATGCAGCAAAAATAACAAGGGCGGTTTCAAAATAACTCATCATGAGACTAGCTGTTTGGTATATTTGCCACAACATCACACTACCTATATATGTTGCGTGACTACTTAGAGTTTTCCAAATTAACTTGTTCACATACAATATAAGGAATACAAGAGAAATTAATATATGACCTAGTTGTTGAAGTTAGAATTGTCGAGGGTCACAATGTAAAATTTCAAAGCATTTTTTCTGCCATTGCCTCTTTTTTTAACTGCATAGTTAGAATTCTTACAAAGCGTGCCAACATTGGTTAAATTGAAGAGTTCGAGTTGAAAAAGAAATTCGGAAAAAAGATGTTGAAAAAGAAAAGATTAGTAATAAGCTGGTTGAGTTAATCTATTTCCACTGTGTTGACGAATGGTATCTTTGACTTTGACATTCAAACACTGAAAAATGGTTAAACGAGCGAAGGATGTTGTAATAAAGCTTAGCAAATTAAAATTGAATGAGTTTTATGTATTACTGATAGTTAGACCTCTCCAAAGCTCGGGCCGGGCCGGGCCAGGGATGATTGTGCCAAGTCAAGAAGAAAAATACAACTTCATAAAAGAGAAGATAAAAATAGTTGAAAGCAGTAACCTTCTTATATTTCTAAAATCGATGTAGTATTCTCTTTAATTACACAAACAAATGATGTTAAGTTTATATTTATACTCTTTAATTGTAAAGTCCGAAAAAAAATATACAAAAAGAAAAAAAATCCTAGAACTACCCCAACTTCTACTCCCTCAACCCCTTTCTCCCACTCCCTTCACTCCCTCAACTCCCTCCACTCTCACAACACACACACACAACACAACACACACACAACACAACACACACACACAACACAACACAACACAAACACATACACATAGCACACACAATTCACTATATCTCAATCCATTATATCTCAATTCACACACACAACACAACACATACACATACACATAGCACACACAATTCATTATATCTCAATTCCTTCTCTGTCTGTTATCCCTTTTAGATCATGGGCCTAAGTTTGGTAATAAAGCCATAAAGGGTAGAGATAGAGAGACATGTCCAGATCAGATGAGATTCCTTGTTAGAGGTTTAGGTTCTTCCGAGTTTTTTTGCTTAGGATGGTCCGGGGTTAGTAAGTCCTGAAGTGTGTACGCAGTCATACTCCGTGAAACACCTTTGATTGTAGGAAGAATCTGGATGCTCTGTTATAGGAGTTTTATAACATGGATTCGTTTCTCAACAGATCTACTTCTTGTGATTTTGGTTCATCTTCTTTCATGGATTCAAAGAAGATAATAAACTCCGAAGAAATCGTGAGTACAAGATTTTGAAAAATCGATTGATAATTGGGAAATATCGAGAGTAAATCGAGATCAGATTTACAAAAATTCTAGATACCAGTTCTTCAAAACTGATTTTTCTATCAAAACAGAGGAGAGAGATATCCAATTATCTCAACCTTTCGAAACAATCCAATTACTTTTTCAAAATTTCTTGAAAAAACACAGGGAAAGAAATTACAAATACATCCATATTGGATTGGTCCAAGTAGGGATAAAATCCTTGAACAAAGGAAGGATTAAACACTTCAATCCTTGCTATTCTAAGAGATGCCAGATTTACAAATTTCGAAGATTCCCTATTGAGTTATGTTGAGTCTAGTCTCTGCACATGACCAATATCTTTTGATTGTTACCCAAATTTCTCAGTTTCTTTAAATGACAAAAATATCCAAAAATTTATTGTCTTACAAATAAAGACACACAATTATCAGACTTGAAGGTTCAATCCCGGTAGCTATAATTTTTAGAATCCATTACAAAGTTATGACTTCAGCTTTTGCCACAAAAGTCAGATACCATAGTAAGAAAGGCGAAATCCTTCTTTTACAAACAGATCTTTCCAGATCTAACACCGTAATACCAAGACCTATTAGGTGGAAGGACATTACCCTACCAGATGAATGGATCCTGGAAGGTGTAGTTAAACCTGAACCTATAGAGACTTCCCAACCAAATACCTGTCTTAAAAAAGTAACCCAATACCAAGACGGTAGAGTTAGTCTATCGTTCCATAGAAGATCTACGAGTAGTAGATATGATGATTCTAGTTCCGTAGAGACTCTAGACTTAGGAAGAGTCTCACAGATTCCTTCAGTAATAAATACTCCTTACAAAACAAAACCTAAACATTCTACGTCAGATTTACCCAATCTAAGAAACGTAGACTACACCAATGAAATACTTAGAGCAGTTTATGAAAATTCCACTGTTAGAGAAAAATAGAGCACCAAGAACCTACTAGTCCGACATTTTCCTCGATTACAGAGAACATAGTAAACGAAATTGGTGTTCTAGAAAAAGAATTCCAAATAGATAAAAATTCCTACAGAATGATTTTTATGAAAAATACAACCTAGAAAAAAGATTTTGGTTCTTTAAAAACTTTTTAAATACTAGGACACAAATACAAGAAACATTCCGTGATTTTGTTAATGAACATAGGATAAACATTCTATTTTTTGACTGGTTTGAAATTTATTCCTCCGAAAATTTCATAGAATATCCCTTTTCTAAAATGGTAAATTCTGTTACGACTAGGAACAAGACGCCGGAGTGGAAAACCCTAACTGATTCTAGAAAAGTCTAGTCCAACCACCCTCCTCTACAAGGTATTAAGCTAAACATTCATGGCTGCCCTATAGACACGATTCCTCTTAAGAATCCAGCAGAGGATGAAAAAACAAATACGAAGAATATCCTCGCACAGAACAATTTCACCAATATCAGTTTAAATACCATAGGAAAACAACTAGATAGAGTGGAAAAACACATCAAAAACCACCCTTTAGTCACTATAGATTCCCAGGAACGACTAAGGATATGAAATTGAAAAGCCAAAGCCCAATCTTTAAACCCTTCCAGGTGTCCAAAGATGGTGTCAAAAACATCCAGCAAAATAAGTCTGAATTTATTCAGGCTATACAAGATCAATTGAGCAAAATTGGGACATCCAACAGTTCTAATACATAACACATTATTCCACATACCCCACAATCATCCAATAAATTAACAACTTTAACATATGATTCCGATAACGATGATACTTTAGAACAATTCCAAAACAATACACCACTTGTTAATAAAATGGATTGGAAACAACCCGCACAATAAGTACAACAACAATTACAGATTATTCCTGCTCCAGATCTAGGAATAGTAAAACTCCTAGCTCAATCCTGTTTCAATGCCTCTTCCATTTATGATTGGAACATAGATGGGATGATTTAATACAATATCCTCAGCTTTCTCCAACAAATGATCATGGTTGCAAATGCCTATAAAACCCAGAATCATACACAAGACAAGACCATTGCAGAACTGCTCATCGCAGGATTCTCTGGTCAATTAAAAAGTTGGTGGGATAATTATCTCACTGATCAACAAAAAGAAGACATCATCAATTCCATCAAAACTGATGAAGAATGAATACCAATCCTTGGTGAACAAGGTGAACCCCTACAAGATGTCGTATCAACCTTGATTCTCACAATCTCTTTAAACTTCATAAAAGATTCTTTGCATCTGAAGGATAAAAATGCCGAGTTACTTTCTAACCTCAAGTACAAAAAACTCAGTGATTTCCAATGGTACAAGAATACTTTCTTAACCAGAGTTATGCTTTAGGGAAGATTCCAACCAGCCATTTTGGAAAGAGAAATTTCTGGCCGGACTACCTACTCTTTTAGGAGAAAAGGTTATGAACAAAATCAAAGAGAATTGTGGAAAACATATTATACCTTACAATGAGTTTACATACGAACAACTAGTCAGTATAACTCAATAGGAAGGTCTAAAGATCTGCCAAGACCTGAAATTACAAAAACACCTCAAATTGGAGGTAAAAAGAACTAGGTGCGAACTTGATACTTTTTGCAAACAGTTTGATACAAATTTCGCAAAACCCTCTTCAAGTTGTATGGGAAACTATAGCAAGACTCATAAATCACTTAAGAGTACATCAAGAGGTTACAAAAGGAGGGATTTCAGCAAGACTAACGAAGAGTATTACAAAAATCCTTATAAAAATACTCATTATTCCAAAAATAGACCAAATCCCAAAAAGATCGATTCCAAATACAAAGATATTACGTGTTACAAATGCTACAAAAAAGATCATACATTGAGATACTGTAAAATGAATAAAAAATTACAAGAATTGAAACTCGACGATGAAGTCACCCAGAAAATCTCAAATCTTCTCATTGATTCCTCCGATTCAAACGTCGAGTCAGATCCTGACTATTTTTCTCTGTCTTCTGAAGACAACAAAGCCCTCCAAATAGATGAATTGCTCTCGACCAGTTCATCTGAAAAATCTGATAAGGGTAAGGGAAAACATGTTTGTGCTTTAACCAAAGACCAAGAATTTATGTTAGACATGGTTAAACACATAGATGTCCAACACCAAAAGGATTATTTGAATAAACTCCTCAAATCTTTTATAGACGAGAAAAAAGATATCAAAAATAAGATTTTGCCAAATACTTCTAAAAATGCATACGACTTGACCAAAATCATGAAGAAGGGTAAAAAGATGAAAGAATCCAAAGAAACCCTAGTTCTAGAACTCCAAAGAGAGATAAAACAAATAAAAGTAGAGATCAAGGCTCTACAAGAAAAATAAGAACAAGACTCTCTGCTACTAAAAACAATACTTTTAAAAGAAACCCAGGATAGTTCGAATCCAGTTCGGAGTCCGATAATTCTGACTCTGAAAATCCAGAAGAACCTTCTGAAAACCAACATCTTGAAGAGATCTCAAAAGAATTCCTTAGGATCGCGACTGTTGCTCTTTTTGACACAAGAGCAGATTTGTATTGCATAAAAACAGGTCTAGTACTAGAAGAATTCCACGAAAATACCAATGAAAATTAGCAGATGCTAATAATACTAAATTAGAGATCAATTCCCAAACCAATGCGTCCATTATTAACGATGAAGTTTCTATAACAACATCGTTTGTTTTAGTAAAGACATACACAACTCGTCATCTTAGGAGCACCGTTCATATATCTTATCACCCCTTATAAGGTAGATAATGATTTCATATCTTTTGATTCCAATAATAAGAATCTAAAATTCCCTTTCTAAACAAACCAAAACCAAGAGACCTCAATCCGATAAAGACTTATTCCTGTCATCTAGGAGAATTGAGGAATGATTTTTAAGATCAGAAACCTGACTCCCCTAGAACCTATGATACTCGTTCCATCATATTAATTGATACCATTGCATACAAAAAAAATTAAAGTATGATTTACAATGTCAAAAATATTTCCAAAATACTGCATTAAAAACTATTTTCTGTAAATTGATTCCTGACACTTTTTACTTTAAAGAAAAACTTTTAATCATTGACTTTTTCAAAAAACAGGAGAAAAAACCCACAGATTCCTGATACTGGTTGCAACACAGAAATGTCCTATCATTGTCCCTTACCCCACTGTTTGGGTTACAAGGATAAGATATCGAGGAAGGACATGCGAGAATCCAGACAATACTGTAACCATGTGATATGTGGAGCCTTGCTCCAAAAGAGAAAATATGAAATTCCTCCACCAATAAATACAGCAGTTGTTGCACCACAACAACAAACAAATTCCATGGCCCCCAAAAAATCTGTAAACTCCACCACTTCCAAACCAACAAAGGAAGAAAAAGAAAAATTTCCTGCAAAAAATCCTACCGAAAACCTCTGGCATGGTATGACGCAGTTATGAAAGAAGAAAACGAAAATGTCGCAGCATCTGTGCAGAAAACACCAGAAACTCCCGCACAGGAAATAACTGCTGAGAATCTTCTACAACTCCTTGCAAAATCCCCGGAACTACAGCAGGCTTTGATGCCAAACTTAGGTCGAGGATCTAAAGGGGATAACAGACAGGGAAGAAATTGAGATATAAGGGATTGAAGAATTACAAGATAATTGAAATATGCAGAAAGAAAATGAAGATTAACTTACAAATTAAGGTTCCAGTTAAGGAAACCATAATCTTAAGGATCTGTAGGAATTTAAATCAAATAGACGGTAGAACCAACCAAATATTAATGCAGGAATTTAAAGATTTAATAGCATGAAGAATTTAAAAGATTCGGAGGTAAACCATCCATAATCATATTTATTTAAAATATTAAAATTTACAAAGATTTATATCAAGGTGATATACCTTGGAAATTTCTAGGATATTTTGGATCATATGAACTGAATCATATGAGGGGTATTTTGATCTAACTAAAGGGGATTTTCTTTAGAGCTCTCACTTCTCTCTAAAATCTGAAAGCTTATGAGAGAAAAACTAGAAAAGAAAAGATATTACGTGTTACAAATGCCACAAAAAGGTCATACTTCGAGATACTGTAAAA
Organism: Anisodus tanguticus; assembly: GCA_034509755.1. Lineage (NCBI taxonomy): Eukaryota > Viridiplantae > Streptophyta > Magnoliopsida > Solanales > Solanaceae > Anisodus > Anisodus tanguticus. The sequence goes on along the minus strand of CM067553.1, from coordinate 6,001,567 downwards.
TGAATAAAAAACTACAAGAATTGAAACTCGACGATGAAGTGACCCAAAAAATCTCCAATCTTCTCATTGATTCCTCCGATTCAAACACCGAGTCAGAGCCTGACTATTTTTCTCTGTCTTCTGAAGACAACAAAGCCCTCCAAATAGATGAATTGCTCACGACCAGTTCATCTGAAAAATCCGATAAGGGTAAGGGAAAACATGTTTGTGCTTTAACCAAAGACCAAGAATTCATGTTAGAAATGATTAAACACATAGATGTTCAACACCAAAATGGTTATTTGAATAGACTCCTCAAATCCTTTACAGACGAGAAAAAAGATATCAAAAATATGATTTTGCCAAATACTTCCAAAAATGCCTACGACTTGACCAAAATCCTGAAGAAGGGTAAAAAGATGAAAGAATCCAAAGAAACCCTAGTTCTAGAACTTCAAAGAGAGACAAAACAAATAAAAGTAGAGATCAAGTCTCTACGAAAAAAACAAGAACAAGGCTCTCTGCTACTAAAAACAATCATTTCAAAAGAAACCTAGGATAGTTCGGAATCCAATTCGGAGTCCGATAATTCTGACTCTGAAAATTCAGAAGAACCTTTTGAAACCCGACATCTAGAAGAATTCCTTAGCGTCTTGAGACAAATCACGTCCATGAAATACGTTGTTAAGATAACTCTTAGATTCCCAGAAAACTTTAGGATCACGACTGTTGCTCTTTTTTACACATTAGCAGATTTGAATTGCATAAAAATGAGTCTAATACCAGAAAAATTCCACGAAAAGACTCGCGAAACTCTAGTTGCTGCTAACAATACTAAATTAGAGATCAATTTCCAAATCAGTGCTTCTATTATTAATGATGGAATTACTATAGCAACTTCATTTGTTTTGGTAAAAGACATACACAATTTCGCTATCTTAGGAACACCGTTCATAAATCTTATCACCCCTTATAAGGTAGATAACAATTTCATTTCTTTTGATTTCAATAGAAAGATTTTAAAATTTCATTTTCTGACAAAACCAAAAGTAAGAGACCTCAATCTGATAAAAACATGTTTCTATCACTTAGAAGAATTAAGAAGTGATCTTTTAGAACAAACACCTGAGTCTCCTATCTGGCCTATCAAATTTATTGATACCCTTGCATATGCAAAAATTTTAAAAAATGATTTACATTATCATAAATATTTTCAAAAAACAACATTAAATATTTTCCGCAAATTGATTACTAATGTTTTCTATTATGATGAAAAACTTTTAACCAGTGATTTCCTAAAAAACAGGAGAGAAAACCCACAGATTTCTAATACTGGTTGCAACACAGAGATGTCCTATCACTGTCCCTTGCCCCACTGTCTGGACTACAAGGAAAAAATATCCAGGAAGGACATGCGGGAATTCGGACAATACTGTAACCATGTGATGTGTGGAGCCTTGCTCCAAAAGAGAAAAGATGAAATCCCTCCACCAATAAATACATCAGTTGTTGCACCACAACAACAAACAAATTCAATGGCCCCCAAACAACCCGAAAACTCCAAACCAATAAAGGAAGAAAAGGAAAATTCTCTGCCAAACCTACTACTGAAAACCCCCTGACATGGTATGACGCAGTTAGGAAAGAAGAAAACGAAAATGCCTCAACATCTGTACAGAAAACACCAGAAACTCTCGCACAGGAAATAACTGCTGAGAATCTTCTACAACTCCTTGCCAAATCCCCAGAACTTCAACAAGCATTGATACAACTTCAAAATCCCAAACAAGAAGTTGCTCAAAGCTCAGGAGTGGAAAAAACCTCTCAAAATTTTACAAAAATCGAGAAAGGAGAATCTTCAAAAACCCTTTCTCAAAAACAATTATCAAAAACTTAACTTGAGAAAGAAGAATCTTCAAAAAACTTTTCTCAAAAATAATTTTTAAAAACCCAACTTGTGGTATCACAAGTCCTTAAAAAATCTGCCACGGAAGCAACAAAGGTGAGTTCTCTCACTCAAAAATTCTCAGTATAATCCTTTGTTTTGAGTTACAATACATGTTAGAATATAATCCGGATGTTGAAAGAATGGTCGTGAACTTATTGCTAATAGATTATCTAGTAACTAGTTCGCGTCATGAAATTACAAACTATTTTTTACTAAGTTATCCTTAGTAGAATTGGACGAAATTTTATAGGCTTATACACCTCTCTTTCAAGGTCAGAATGAGTCCAAGCGAGGCTAAAACCGACATGCGGTTTGAAAGTTACCAAAGTTTAAAGTTTCTACCTCGGATCAATCGAAATCCAGAAGGCAGAACATATAATGTAAAAAACTGTATAAATTGGTTCTGAATCTTAAAGTTTGTGCTAAATAAAAGTTCTAGTTTTATATGTTCTTGACATTTTGAGATCTTACGGAGATCTATCTGATTTACAGTTTGAAAGAAATCACAGTTTAAAATTTTTGCCTCGAATCAATCAAAATCCAGAATGCAGAACGTATAACGTAAAAACTGTATAAACTGGTTGTGAATCTTAAAATTGTGCTAAATAAAAGTTCTACTTTTCTCTGTTCTTGACAGTTTGAGACCTTACGGAGATCTATCCTATTTACGGTTTGAAAGTTATCGCAGTATAAAGTTTCTGCCTCGGATTAATTGAAATCCAGAAGGCAGAACGTATAACGTAAAAACTGTACAAATTGGTTCTGAATCTGAAAGTTTGTGCTAAATAAACGTTCTATTTTTATCTGTTCTTGACAATTTGAGACCTTATGGAGATCTATCCGATTTACGGGTTGAAATTTATCATAGTTTAAAGTTTCTACCTCGGATCAATCAAAATCCAGAAGGCAGAACGTATAACGTAAAAACTGTAGAAATTGGTTCTAAATATGAAGGTTTGTGCTAAATAAAAGCTCTAGATTTCTTTGTTCTCGACAGTTTTATACTTTACGGGGATTAATCCGACTAACGTATAAGAAATTATGATTGTTTTAAAATCATGCATTTTTTATAAAAAGTCCGGTGAGACAGTTTTCATAGGGTTATTTCTTTCGTAAATTTGTACTAGTTACACTAAGTATTTTCATAGAAAACTTGGGATGGTGACATGTCCCCGTGTTACCTTCAGCTAGGTGTAAGAAAGACCTTATTTTGGGGTTATGGTTTGAGAGTTATTACCCTTATAAGTGGAAAGGGCGAAAAGTTGAAAGAAAGGAATATTATTTGAATATTCTAAATATATGACAATATTTATATATATATATATATATTTGTGTATGTGTGTGTGTGTATGTTTGTATAAGTTTAGTCATACAGTCGAGATGATAGAAATCTTGGTAATATAAATAGTTTTGCTATCACCTACGAGGCTATAGTGTCACACACTTCTTGCCTTCGGAGCTATTCAAAGATACTTGCCTTTAGGGCTATTCAAATATACTTGCCTTCAGGGCTATTCAAATATACTTGCCTTCGGGGCTACTCACATACACTTGCCTTCGGGGCTATTCAAAGATACTTGCCTTCGGGGTTATTCAAACATACTTGCCTTCAGGGCTATTCAAGTACACTTGCCTTCAGGGCTATTCACATACACTTGCCTTCGGGGCTATTCAAGTATACTTGCCTTCGGGGCTATTCAAATACACTTGCCTTTGGGGCTATTCACATACACTTACCTTCGGGGCTGTTCAAACACACTTGCCTTCGAGGCTATAATTGAAATGCATTAGATCGGGTTGCACGCACCGCAATAAATATATAATATGTGATATGGGATGAAGCAGGTGTACTGGTTAACGAAGTATTCCCTAGGACGAGTTGGGAGAAGATTTTGTGTGTGAATATTTATGGGCTTGTACACTGAAAGTTCTGAAATCTGTTTTCATAACATGCTTATTATGTTCATAATATGATTGTACTTAGAACATTATGAGGTTACTTTGAATTGTAGGGCAAAGTTCTCACTCAGCCCCGGATGGCAGGGCTGACTCATTTATTTAACATGTTTCAGGCAAGCGCGATAGAGGGAAAACTCCGCTACAGGGCTAGCGATTGTCCCGCGGCCTCACTGTTCCACCAGTCCACTACTCCGGATTTGGTGATGGTCATTCCTGAATAAGTATGTTGAAGAATTAATTTTCGTTATCTCGGGGAATGCCCCACATGAGATTGTTCTTTTTAAAACTTTGAATTTCTTATTTTACATATTATTTCCGCACCTAAATACATGTTTAATTTAGGAAGAAAATAAGTAAATTGTTCGCCTGGGAAGGGATAGTTGCCCAGGTGCCATCACGCCCTAAGGAAAGATTTGAGAAAAGTCGGGGCGTGACATTAATATACGAAATTAATTACTAATACTAATTAAGAGTAGAAGTTATGAAGATGAAGGGGTGTGAGTTATGAAAATGACTTTATAAATTAAAATAAAATATTTTAAAATGATATAAAAAGCCAAAAAAAGAAGAGAAAAATGATAAATAGAATCATTGGCTATAGAGAGATGTCACATTGGATTGTCTATTTCTAGCTTTATATTATAAATAGATACAGATATAGATTTTCATATATTAAAGAGTATAAATATAAAAAAAATTGGACTAAACTAAAAGGTATGATGACCATTCTCAACAATTTTGTGTCACGAACAAACTGCAAAAGAAGATCAACAATAGAAGTTCTATAACATAATAATTTAAAACATAAAAAAATTAAACATTATAAAAGATATTCATATAATAAAAGTACCAAGGCAGTCACCCCACTTGCTAAAATAAATGTTTGAGTACCTGACATGAGAATAGTTTCTTCTCCATCAACATTTTCCTCATTTTGTGCTTTTGATCTCCTGCTTAGTTCTACAATTTTGTGTTTTTGATCTCCTCATCCATTCTACAACGAACAAACTGAAAAGGAAGATCAACAATAGACGTTCTTTAACATAATAATTTAAAGAGTGAAAAAACTAAACATTCTAAAAGACATTCATATAATAAAAATACCAAGACACTCACTCACTTGCTAATATAAATATTTGAGTACCTGGCATGGAATAGTTCATTCTCCATCAATATTTTCTTCATTTTGTGCTTTTGATCTCTTCATCTATTCTACAATACTCTTCATTTATTGGAATGAGAATAACATGTTGGAGTGATTTTAATTAGGTGTCATAACTTTACATTAAATTAGAAATTATGAAATGAATTACTAATACTAATTAAGAGTAGAAGTTATGAAGATGAATGAGTGTGAGTTATGGAGATGACTTTTTAAATTAAAATAAAATAATTAAAAATGATATGAAAAGTCAAAAAAGAGGGAAAAAAAAGATAAATAGAATCCTTGACCATAGAGAGGTGCTACATAAGATTGTCTATTCTTAGCTTTATATTATATATAGATTAGTGACTTGTAGAGATGATCATTAGTAGTAATAATCATTATGTGGAGATCATGAGTAGTTTAGAATTAATCCCATTGATTAAAAAAAATTTGAAAAGTGTGAGTCTTGTAATAAAGCCAAAATCACTAAAAGACCTCATTTTCAAGTTGAAAGAAAAATAGAATTATTAGAGTTAATTCACACTGATATTTGTGAACCTGGAGGAACTTTAACTCGTGAAGAAAATAGATATTTTATCACTTTTGTTGATGATTTTTCTAAATATACATATGTTTTCTTCATGAAAAATAAAAGTGATGCTTTTGAAAATTTTAAAGTTTTTCTCCATGAAGTTAAAAATTAATTTGGTAAAAAAATAAAAAGAATTAGAAGTGATAGAGCTCGTGAATATGATGATGTTAATTCTTTTGTTAGATCATTGAGAATAATTCATGAAACTACTGCATCTTATTCTCATGTAGCTAACAATGTAGTAGAAAGAAAAAATAGAACTTTAGTTAAGTTAACAAATGTCATGCTTATTGAGTCAAGTGCACCTCTATGTTTTTTGGGTGAAGTTATTTTAATTGCTTATTATGTGTTGAATCGTGTGCCTCATGAAAAGACTTAATTAACACCGTTTGAGTTGTGGAAAGGTCACAAGCCAAATTTGAAATATCTAAGAGTTTGGGTTGTTTAGCGGCCTATGTGAGGTTAATGGATCCCAAAATTTTTATTGGGTAAAAAAAGTTACTGCTTGTGCTTTTTTTTTATTGTGCTTCAAATAGTACAACCTATAAATTTTTTTAGTCTTGAAGATAATGTTATAATATAATCAGGTGATGCCATTTTTCATGAAAATAAAATTTCATTTGATTCTAAAAATAGTGGGGGTCATAGGACTAAAGAAAATATTTTGTCACTACATAGTTTTTCTACTTATGTTTGGAAAATGAAAAAAATGATGATTTTATGTTAAGAAGAAGTAAAAGAGCTAGAGTAGAAAAAGTCTGTGGTCCTGATTTTTATATTTTTAATGTTGAAAATGAGAGGGTCCTGAATTTTATGTTTTTAATGTTGGAATTGACTCTCTCAATTTACAAGAAGCTTTATCTTCACATGAAGCTATTTTTTGGAAAGAGGTTGTAAATGATGAAATGGAATAACTATTTTCTAATAAAATTTGGAAGTTAGATGATTTACTACCGGGTTGTTAAATAATTGATTACAAATGAGTCCTAAGAAAAAAGTTAAAAACGGATGGTTTGATTGATAAATACAAGGCTATACTAGTTGCTAACGGTTTTAAGCAATTAGAAGGCCTAGAATTTTTTAATATTTTTCTCAGATAACTAGTATATTTTTAATTGCTATTGCTGTAATTTTTTATTTACATATTCATCAAATGGATGTAAAAAATGCTTTTTTAAATGGAGACCTAAATGAGGAGATTTATAATGAAACAACCCAAAGATTTTGTTGAAGCGGGTCAAGAAAGCAAAGTGTGTAAACTTATTAAATCCCTATATGGCTTGAAACAGACACCAAAGCAATAACATGAGAAGTTTGATTCCTGCATGAATGAGAATGGTTTTAAAACAAACCAGTGTGATAAGTGCATCTATGATAAGTCTTGAAATAATTTACATGTTATTATTTGTCTCTATGTTGATGATTTATTGATCTTAGCTCTAACATGCATGTTATTGGTGAAACTAAAATTATTCTTAGAAGCCATTTTGATATGAAAGATCTTGAGACAAATTTTATTCTTAGAATAAAAATTATTAAAACATGTGATGGAATTTTCCTTGACCATCACATCATGTTGATAAAATTTTGAAAAAATATAACTTTCTTGATTGCAAGCATGCTTAATTGGAAGTTTGAGATATGTGACTGATTGCACTAGGCCTTACATTGCGTATGCGGTTGGAGTGCTTAACAAGTTTACAAGCAAGCCAGGTAATGAATATTGGCATGCCATAATGAGAGTTATGAAATATTTAATTGCTACAAAATCTTATGCCTTGTTTTATAAAAAAAAATCTGCTGTATTTGAAGGCTTTTTTATGCAGATTGGAACACTTTATATGGTGATTCCTTTTCTACCATTGACTATATTTTTATTTTGGGAGGCTGAACTAATTGCTTTAAGCTAGTGAAGAAGCAAATTGATTGAAAGATTTATTATTTTAAATACCTTATTTTGAAAAACCAAATCCTCATTTTGTAATTCTTTGTGATAGCACCATTGCAATTGATAGAGTTCAAAACAATTATTACAACGGTAAATTCAGACTTATGGTACCATTAACGTTGATTATGTCAAATCTTATGATAATCTTGCAGATCCATTAACCAAGGTCTTGGAAAGAGAAAAGGTATGGAGCACATCGAGGGGATGGGATTAAAGCCCATAAATTCATGAGTCATCTATGAGGAACCCAACCTGGGAACTAGAGATCCTATAACCACGTTCAATGAAAAAAATAAATCATATGATGACTTGTTGTGAAATGCACTATTTTTTTATTCCCTCCTTATGGTGTGATTGCATTATTTCTGTATTGATTTGTGAAGGTTGAGTCTATAAACTCTTAAGGAAATTCTGTAGCTCGTATGAGTGGGATGTTACAGAAGCATTCTTGACTGATTTCAACTATGTGAGTGTGGAAGTAGGCCTCTTCCTATGAGATTTGGGCTCGTTATCAAAAGCACTCATGAAATCGAGATAGCACAAGGTCGTAATGTGTTGGTTGTTAAAGCTCATGTCAACACTTTGATTATTATGTATAAATAGTGATACTTTATTTTCCTTAAGCAGTCATAGTTCAAGTCTGAGACCACTACGGATCTGGAGTAAATGTTACTGTTTTACTAAATAGAGGTTCAATGCAGAGCACACCTTCATTATGCATAATAATCTTCCTTCAATTGATATACTCTTTTATTTTTAATATTAAAATAAGTGGGGGATTGTAGAATATTTTTAAGCATTTTAATATACAAAAAATATTTCACTAAACTGTCACATTTACAACTTAGTGACAGAATGTTGGATGAATGTGATCAAATTCATCTTGTAACTCCTATCCCATTACTCACCCACATTCTTCCACATTATCTCTTGTAACTCTTGTAACCTCCAACTATTTACTACTCCATGTTCATACTAATTTACTACCTACTCTCCCACCTTTCTTTCAATTTAATTCAAGAATGAATTTCTCCACCTATAAATAGTTATGCACTCTTAACTTATGGTGTGTAGAAAATATTAGAGAGTACTTGAAAAAAGAGAGTTTTTATTTTGTTGAAGGAATGTGTTCTTTTAGTGGAGCTTTGGACTCAATATCTTGTTCAGACTTTGTTGAGTTGTACGACGTGGTCGGGCTGTTGTATCCTGGAGGTGACAAGTCAGAAAAAATACTGCTGGACCGGTGAAGTTTTGTTGCAGTGGGCTTGAATCTCCTTAAAGAGAGCGAGATATCCGCACATCAGCCTAAAGATATTATTTTCTTCATTTATATTTTCAATTGCATTATCACCAACAGTTAGTAATGTCAATTCAATGGTGATCGAAACTTACTCCCATCCCCAACCCTAATTCATAATTTTAGAATTAGTAGAGAGATAAAACAGTAAATTTGCTGGAAATTTTATGAGTTCACAAAAATCCTTGATTGTCTTTTTTCTTTAATGATTTATGCAAACATCCTTCTTTCAGGTCATCATTTAGACTGTATCTAACAAATGAGGCTTGCTTAGTTGGTAAATCACCTTCACCATGATCGGTAGGTCCCGGGTTCGAGTCACGTTGAAAGGAAAATGTGAAAATATTATAGATATTTCAAAATGGAGTCGTAAAAAAATAGATTCTTTCTCTATTTTTAAACGTTGTATAAATATAGTCCTTAGGATATTATCCTTTCATACAAGATTATATTGGACTCCGTTTGCGCATATATTGCTCACTTCACAAATAAAACATTAGATTTTGGTCTAAAAGATTGATAAATTACAAAAGAAATAAAGAGAGAATCATTTACTAAACAACTGTCCTAAAAGCGGGACAACCAACGATTATCTCCACGAAAATATGATCAAATTGGTGTTAACATTTTTAATCCAACTATGCAAGTACTCATTGTGCATGTTGGTAGCGCAACTCGTGAGCCCTCACTTCCCAAGATTATGATCAATACTTTTCCTCGCAATGCATGAGGGTGACTAATTGGATTGTTTTACTTAAAATAACACCATAGTGGCTATTCTTTCTAAGTGAATTGTGCATCACATGTACCTCTAACAAATTCCTCCACAGCTATCCAACTGGGATTTTTGTAAACTATTTCTATATTCCCTCACTATTTGGTTGTGTGCTTCGAAGTATTATATATATTTCTTTAGAGTACGGCCACCAAAAAAATCATTCTATCGGATCTTCCATAGTATTATACTACCAACTATTAATTCCCATCATCACGGAACGAGAATGTTAATATTCATTCTTTAAACATTGGATTTTCCATTTCGTCATTTCCAATCTGGCCCTGCGCGCTATAATCATGTTAATTTCTCATAGAAGGACGATCATAGTCCTATATGTAAAAGGATTGGAGCTTTAAGTAGTGCAAAATCTTATAAGTCGTTTTTAATAATCTTATATATCCAACGTGAGACGATATATTGGTGTTTATTTTGGACGATATTTGGTTGAAGTTGAAACGCAAAAGACTATTTGAAGTTCAATTTGGTTTGGATCGGACTTGATTTTCATTTGGAAAGAAACTTGAAGATTGAGTTGAAACCGTTACTTTATTTGAAATACTCTTCAAGCAAGTGTTTCAATATTTCACAAGTATAATAGAGATACTAAAATTCAGTATTTGTAAATAATGATGACCAAAATCAATATTTGCAAATACAATTGAAATATTATTTATGGCCAAAAGTGATAGAAACCGTGTCATGAAAGCCGTGTATATCAAAAGAACAAATTATGTATATTAACTTACCATAGTTGTAGAATTCTCTAGTATTGGGAAAAACTATTAGAATTATAGTAGGAAAATGTACATTTATTTCCATATTTAGATATTGTATATTTGTATATATGTCTCTTTCATTAATGAAAATAATCAAGAGATTATTTCTTTCATAATATCAGAAGTCTAGGAAAAATATTTTCCTTCTTCATACCCACAATTCCGCAACCCCCCCTCTCTCTCTTGGTTTCCGTGATCCGGCCACCGGCAGCTTCTTTTTCTTTCTGATTTCTTTCCAAATCCCTAATTCTCCTCTTGTTATTTCATTATCTCTACCTCAAAGAACACGTTTCAGCATGCCCTTACAGTCTCCACCATCAAGAACCACATCCCAATTGTTCTTGAGATGGAAAACATCTAATACACGACATGGGCGGAGTTCCTTCACTGTTGCGGGCCCAATTTCTTGTCCGACACCTACAACTATTGATGCCGCGATGCATACACTTGAATTAAATTCCCCGGGCACAAATTGGTACATGGACACCGGTGCCACTTCTCATATGACATTCGCGCTAGGTAATCTCTCGTCTTATTTTAATTTGTGCAAAAATCGTGACATAATTGCTGGTAATGATAATTCGTTGTTATGGTCACACTAATCCCCCCCCCCCCCCACACACACACACATCTACCTCTAGTCCTTAAAAATGTCCTTCATGCCCCTCAATTAAAAAATTAGTGACTGTCCGAAAATTCACAACTGATAATTGGGTTTCTGTTAACTTTGACCCTTTTGGATTATCTGTGAAGGATTTAAGACGGGGATACCTCTAATGAGATGTAATAGTCGGGGCGAGCTTTATCCAAGCACCACCACCACCATTTTCACGAGTCAAGCCACACCTTTCACATTTGCAGCTCTTGCTCCTTTGTGGCATGCACGTTTGGGTCATCTGGGTCGTCTATTATTTCTTCTCTTAAAAATAATAATTTTATTGATTGTAAGAGTACGCGTAGTACTCATATTTGTCATTCTTGTTCTTTAGGGAAACATGTTAGATTACCGTTTGTAGCCTCTACTTCTAGTACGTCGATGCCTTTTGACATTATTCATAGTGATTTATGGACATCTCCCGTTGTGAGCTCTTTGGGCCATCGTTATTATGTTTTATTTTTGGATGATTATTCTAATTTTTTGTGGACTTTTCCTTTGTCTAAAAAGTCTCAAGTTTTTCCACATTCTTAAAATTTAGAGCTTTCATTTGTACCCAATTTGAACGGAAAATTAAAAACACTCAATGTGATAATGGTAGGAATATGATAATGGGCTGTTTCGGGAATTTCGTGACACTCATGACATATCTTTTCGATTTTCTTGTCCTCATACGTCCTCACCAAATGGGAAGGCCGAAAGAAAAATTCGTACCATTAATAATATTGTCTGTACCTTACTAGCTCATGCTTCCTTACCTCCGTATTTTTAACATCATGCGTTACAAATGGCTACCTACCTCCTTAACATACTCCATAGCAAAGGTTTAGCATATCAATCATCTCAAAAAAATCTTTATAATAAAGATCCCTCGTATTCTCATCTTAGGGTGTTTGTGCTATCCACTTTTTCCATCTACTACAATTAACAAACTACAAGCCCTTTCTACCGCTTGTGTGTTTTTGAATTATCCATATAATCATTGTGGTTACAAATATTTTGATTTATCCGTTAATAAAATCATTATTAGTTGTCAAGTCATTTTTGATGGAAACTCAATTTCCGTTTGCTAATTTATCCAATTTCGTGCCTAGTAATTATAATTTTTTGGATGATGGGGTCTCACCGTATATTCTCCAATAGTGGGCCCAACCTACCCATGATCCAATTCCGCCAGAAGGCCCACTACCTGCTGGCCCACCTACTCTCGGGTCAGACTCATGTCTCTGTTCAGTCTCAGATTTATGGCCAACAGGCCCACTGTCTGCTGGCCCGAAATCCTGAAACCGTGTCTCGGCCAACAGGCCCACTGCCTGCTAGCCCAAATAATTCTTCCCCCCCTCCCTATTTAAGCCAACATTATTGGGCCACCAAGCCCACTGCCTATTGGCCAGTCCACTGCCGACCCGTCATTGGGTGCTTGTTAGCCAGTCCACTGCCGACCCGCCATTTACCCAAATCCCTTCTGTTTTTGTCTCGAGTCAAGGGCCCGTCACTCGTAGTCAACGGGATATTTTTAAACCAAAATGATATTTTAATCTTAATTCTACCGTCACTAAATCACCCCTCCACGTAACCCAATGTTTGCCCTTCATGACCCAAATTGGAAAATACTATAAATGATGAATATAACGCTCTTATTGAAAGTAAGACGTTGGAGTTGGTGCCCCGTCCTCCTGGTGTCAATATTATTCGTTCTATGCGAATTTTTACTCATAAAGAAAATTCTGACGGTTCTTTTGAGAAGCATAAGGCCCGTCTTGTAGGTGATGGTAAAACACAACAGGTTGGCGTGGATTGTGGAGAGACATTTAGTCCAGTGGTCAAATGACAACCATTCGCACTGTGCTTAGTCTGGCTCTCTCAAAAGCATGGTTCATTCATCAGTTGGATGTCAAAAATGCTTTCTTACACAGTGATCTTAAGGAGACAGTATACATGCATCAACCCTTGGGTTTTAAAGACCCCAATTATCCTCACCATGTTTGTTTGCTGAAGAAGTCCTTGTATGAGCTTAAGCAGGCCCCACGAGCTTGGTATAAGAGGTTTGCAGATGTGTCTACTATTGGGTTTTCTCACAACATGTTTGATCATTCTCTGTTCATCTATCGCCATGGTACTTCTCTAGCATACATTTTCTTATATGTGGATGATATCATTTTGACTGCCTTCTCTAATAATTGCGCAAGTCTATCATGTCCCTTATCAGTTCAGAATTTGCTATGAAAGACTTGGGGCCCTTGAGTTATTTTTTGGGCATAACTGTGACTCGTCATGCATGTGGTCTATTTTTATTCCAGAAGAAGTATGCAACTGAGATTATTGAGAGACCTGACATGTCATCTTGCAAGTCCTCTTCCACTCCGGTTGATACCAAACTGAAGCTGAGTGCTACTTTTAGCACACAATATGAGGATCCCACACACTATTGTAGTCTTGCAGGGGCTCTTTAGTATCTTACTTTCACGAGATCAAATATTACTTATGCAGTTCAACAAGTGTGTTTATTTATGCATGATCCTCAGATTGAGCGCATGCATGCGCTCAAACACATTATACGACACATACAGGGCACGCTTGATTATGGATTGCATTTATATCCATAATCCATCTCTACTCTCGTGTCGTATACAAATGTTGATTGAGGTGGATGTCCAGATACCAGACGTTCAATGTCTGGCTATTGTATGTTTCTTGGTGATAACTTGATCTCTTGGTCTGCAAAACACCAGGCTACTTTATCGCGGTCCATTGCGGAGGCCGAGTATCGAGGAGTAGCCAATGTGGTGTCTGAGTCATGTTGGATGCATAATCTTTTATTAGAGCTTCACTTTCCTATTCAGAAAGTTACCTTGGTCTACTGTGATAATGTTAGTGTCGTCTACCTCTCTTGGAATCCAGTCCAACATCAGCGCACTAAACATATTGAAATGGATATTCACTTTGTTCGTGAAAAGGTATCTCGTGGACTAGTACGTGTCTTGCATGTCCCTTCAAAGTTCCAAATTGTTGACATCTTTACTAAGGGTCTTCCTTTGGTTCTGTTTAAAGAGTTTATGGACAGTCTCAGAGTACGACAATCACCCGCTATGACTGCGGGGGTGTGATAGAAACCGTGTCATGATATATACGTACAAATCCGTGTATATCAAAGGAACAAATTATGTATATTAACTTACCATAGTTGTAGAATTCTTGTACAAGTGTAATTATGGTATTAGTTTTGTATTAGGAAAAACTATTAGAATTATAGTAGGAAAATGTAGATTTAATTCCATATTTAGATATTGTATATTTGTGTATATATATATATATATATATATATATATATATCTTTCATTAATGAAAATAATCAAGTGATTATTTGTTTCAAAAAGGTTCACAAAGATTTAATTTGTTCATGTTGTCCCTTTTTAGTACTCCTAAGATTTTTCAAATTCTTAAGGAATAATACCATAATTTCATTAGGAATTCGGGCATTTGTTGTGGTCACCGACCAGGCACCGGTCTGTGCGCTCCGATTCAGGGATTAACGGATATCCAGCTGGGCCAAGTTGGTTCTCATAGAGTAGAACAAGTTGGCGCAATATGTGCAATTAATGTTTACAACTTCCAATTTTATAGAACACATGACTAGATCTCAGATAATTATTTGCTGGTATAACCACTGCAAATTTGTTAAGTCACCAGCCAGTTAAAATTCAATAATCTAATATATAGTGAAAGACCATAATCTTTTTTGAAAAATATATAATAAAGTCCATTACAAGCTAAAACTCTTTAATTTATTATTTTTTACCATCATCTATTATGGGCAGACTAATTCATATTCACACCACATATGACTTATTAAAGGGGAAAATACTCTCTCACATAGATGTTTCCAGTTAGGTTTGAACTTGAGACGTCTTTAATAGTGGAGAGATTTTATCCATCTCAATATCTCACTACACCTCTTGGCGGTTAAGTTAATGAGACAATGTTTCCCCTTTGTACATGTGAAGTATTTTTGTTTAGTCTTTTCTAACTTTTTATTGAGTAGTAATAAGAAGTATATCAATAATATGCAAACTCGTTTAATTGAAGGTTATGAAAATTAATATTGATTATGCTACAATAATTTATGCCTAGTATGTACAATATAAAGTAAAGTAACAAGCTGCAGAATGATATCACGCTTTCAATTTGTTTGAGACGATTCCGACAAATCTGCATGGAAGTCAAAGGGCCTGATCACACGACCTAGTTTGTGAATATGGTATTTCCCCTATAAATACACATGACTTCCCTTCGGATAATCATGTTACAATTAGTTTCAATATTTCAAGAAGAACAACAAAGCAAAACACACAAAAAACTCTCGAGTACATCATGAAACAACATGTATCAATCCTAGTATTTCTCGTCCTTGTATCCTCCCTCCAATTAGTCCAAGTCCAAGGTTCGAGGAAACTTAAAGTACACCATCATCATCGTCATTTTCCGCCACCAAAGGTTAATGTTGTTCAAGAAAAACAAAGCTTCAATGCCAGCAAGTCAAAATGGTTTACTGAGAATAAGAACAACTCTTTATCTTCGCCGTCACTTGATACAGCAATGAAACATCAAGCATATTCTGGCCCTAGTCAGAGAGGAAGTGGCCATTAGTTAATTTTAACTCCTTATTTTACTGTATTTTTAGTCTAAAAAAAAGTATTCTTCGAGCGGATTTGTTCTTTTCACTTCATATTCATTTTCCTACGTACTTTTGAAATGAAACTCCGATTTGTCGTGGCTGCTACACAAGATTGCAAAGCCATTTTACACTGCATGTTCTTGCTATTTAATTATATTCATATTCAAATTGATGATTATGTTTGCTATTTAATTATATTCGTAAAGAAGAGAATGCTATTTTTGACTTTTTGTTGTCCGTACGTAGGACAGTGACCAAGAAGTCACAATTTGAATAACGTTATACAAGATAGAATTTTACTGTCGTCCAACTGTATTGTCATTCCATGTTATTTATGTGAAGAAAATTGCTTTTTTTTTTTTGCTTTGTGCAAATGATCTTGCTCTAGAAATACAATTCCCCAAAGCATCAATTTTCTTTAAAAAGATTAAGGAATTAATGCAAGAAGAAATAACCTTAACAACCGCGCTTCTCGCAAGAGCGGCTCCTCGGTGGAGGAGTGAAAGTAATGGTCCCTTCTATCAATTTGCTTGTGCCTGCTGTTAGGACGTCCATCTCGAAGCTAAGAAAGAGGATCCTTTCCAAGGTCAAATAACCAAGTTACCTTTGGAAAGGCACCAAAATGGGCCTTTACCTTTACGCCTTTATATATCATAGAAGAAAAATTAGATAATTGTATATAGAATTAGCCAAATCGTCTTAAGCAGGAACAAAATCACCTACCTCCAACTACTTTAACTAAAAATAGTTGGTATAATTAATGCATAATCTATGTGTACCGATTAGAAAAATTCAAGCGTGAATCCGGCTAGCTATTTATGTTAAGATCCCTTTATGCAACCTGAAATATACATGGGCTTTTAGTAATTTTTGGTTAGCATATAGTCCCATTATGTTGTATTAATCTTAGCCCGTAAACGTTTAGACTGGATGCACAGATATCTATCATCGGGCCTAATGAACGGACCCACTATGTGAATTAATGGAGCGATCCAGAGTTTGTAACTAGGTCCATCTCAAGACCATAAGGGGTGGCCCAAGAAATGATTATCCTTTCTGTGACGCAATTTGCAGATAACAACAATAACATACCCAGTGAAATCTCACAATGTGGGGTCTGGGGAGGGTAGAGTATACGCAAACATTATCACTATCTTGGTAGGTAGAGCGGCTATTTTCGAGAGACTCTCGGCTCAAGACAGAGCATAAACACAAGCAAAGAAAAAGCAAAAGCAAATCAAGAGAAACGGTCAGACCCGGTCAATTTTTTTTAAAGCAGTATGAAAATGCTGATATCAAAAGTGAATAAGCAATGATAGCGCATTCTGAAAAAGTAAGCAGTAACAAGCGTAGATAAATAAGCTAAACAAAGTACACTAAATGACACATAGCAGCAAAAATCAAACTTCAGGGGACTATAAAGTAATATTGTGCCTATTAGTATGATAGGCTAACCGGGCCTACAATAATAACACTACAACTATCAGTATGCAAGCGTAAGTAGGAATACGCTCGACTACTTACTACTCTAATTCGTGTCCTCCACAACCCCCTATCTAAGGTCATGTCCTCAGTAAGTAGCACCTGTGCCCTATCTCGTCTAATCACCTCTCCCTAATACTTCTTCAGCCTACCTCTACCCCTCCTGAACCCGTCCATAGCAAACCTCTCACACCTTCGCATTGGATCATTTGTGTCTCTTTTCTGCACATGACCAAACCATCTCAATGTTGCTTCTCACATCTTATCATCCACTGAGGCCACTCCCATTCTGTTCCGGATATCATCATTTCAAATTGTATCCCTCCCTATATGCCTGCACATCCATCTCCACAACTTTCATTTTTTGGATGTGCGAAGTCTTGACTGACCAGCACTCCGCCCTATACAACATAGTCGGTCTAACCACCGCCCTATAGAACTTGCCTTTAAGTTTTGGTGGCACATTTTTGTCGCATAAGACTCTAAATGTGAGCCTCTATTTCATCCACCCTGCCTCAACACGATGTGTGACATTGTCACTTGAAGCTTCCTTTCTTTGGAATGACTTGAGTACCAAGCCTCACCTCCACGCCTGTCTCAAGGTCGCTCCCGTTACTGAACTTAAACTCCAAGTATTCCGTCTTGGTCCTACTCTGCCTGAACCCTTTAGATTCCAGAGTTTGTATCTAAACCTCCAACTTAGCGTTCACTCCATTACGAGTCTCATCAATAAGGACTATGTCGTCTGCAAATAAAAAACACCATGGAACCTCCCATTCGATCTGTCGAGTCTGTCCATCCATCACCAAGGCAAATAAGAATGGGTTAATAGCGGATCCCTGGTGCAGCCCCATCATACTGGAAAGTGATCTGATTCTCCTAGTATTGTCTGTACCATGGTCTTGGCTCCATCATACATATCCTTGATCGCCCTAGTGTACGTCATAGGTACACCTCTAACCTCCAAATATCTCCATAGAACCTCCCTAGGAACTTTATCGTATGCCTTCTCGAGTTCGGTGAAAATCATATGTAAGTCTATCTTCCTCTCTCTATATTGATCCACTAATCTCCTAATACGATGAATTGCTTCTATGGTCTAACGCCCCGGCATGAATCCAAACTGATTCTCAGAAATAGACACGTCTCCTCTCACCCTCATCTCCACGACTCTTTCCCAAACTTTCATAGCGTGACTTAGCAGCTTGATACCCCTATAGTTATTACAACTCTGGATATCACCTTTGTTCTTGTACAAACGGATCATTGTACTCCACCTCCATTCTTTGGCCATTCTCGTCGTATTAAAAATGACGTTAAACAACTCAGTCAACCACTCCAAACATGCCCTGCGTGCGCTCTTCCAAAATTCAACTGGGATCTCATCAGGCCTGGTCGCTCGTCCCCTGCGCTTCCTGCGAACAACATCATTAACCTCTTCAACCTTAATGCTTCTACAATATCCAAAATCTCGATACCAACCAGATTGCTCCAGATCTCCCAGCACAATGTCTCTATCTCCTTTTTCGTTCAAGAGTTTATGGAAGTAAGACTGCCACCTCTACCTAATATGTGTGTCCTCCACCAGTATTTTGCCGTCTTCATCCTTGATGAACCTCATGTGATCCAAGTCATGGGTCCTCATCTCACTCCCCTTGGCTAGTGTGTACAATCTCCTATTCCCGTCTTTTTCCTCTAATTCCACATACATGCGTTCAAAAGCCACCGTTTTCTCCGCCGTAACTGCAAGCTTTGCCTCCTTCCTCGCCATCTTATACAGTTCCCTATTCGTCCACTTCTCCACCTCATCCTTACTTTCTACTAATTTTGCATATGCCGCTTTCTTCGCTTCCACTTTCTCTTGAACTTTACCATTCCTCCACTAGTCCCCTTGATGCCCACCATGGCTACCCCTCGAGACCCAAACACTACTCTAGCTACCTCTCGAATGCAACTATTCGTCCTGTCCCACATACCCGCCGCATCCCCACTACTCCCCCAAGCCCATTGGCCATCAACCTCTTCCCCATCTTCTTTGCACTAGCCATGGTCAAACGTCCCTATTTGATTCTTAACCTGTCATCCACAACCCATTCATTCCATGTGTGTCCTTCTTCCCCCAATTCTTCCCATTCTACCAATCCTCCTCTTCTTCTCCATCTTGATTTCCAAATCCATCACAAAAAGCTTATATCGGGTTGTAAGTTAACATAAAATGATTGAGGAATAGACAAACATATCAAAGTGTCAAGGTGTCATTTTCTGAAGCGATTTCCTAAGATATTGTTCTTCCTTATTTAAGCTATACTATTATCCTTTATTCATCTCCGCTAACCTCTTCATTTAATTGGCTCGAATCGATTTGATCTCCTTATATGATCTATTTAAGCAGTAATATTATCATTTTTTAAAGCTTAAATTACATTTTAATAATAATCGTGAGATGACCTGCTTTTGGCATTAATGACATTGTGAGGCACAAATCACAATTGCTATGTTGAAGTAAAACGATGAGAAGGACCTAAAAATAGGAAGAGTATGAAACTTTTTTTTATGATTAATATCTATGACAAAGTTAAACTGAACTTTGTTAATAGGAAATATTATATAAATTTTATGTCCTTTTTTTTGCAAATTATAAACTCTTTGCAATATACTTCTTCTGGTCCCAAACATTAATCCTTTTTGGCAAATCAAATTTCTTTTAAAATATTTAATATCTTAAAAACAAGAAATCATTTAACCATAACTATTTTCTTAATAATTATGTTTTTTTTCGTTATCAGTGTAGTGTTAATTAAGTGTGATATGGTGAGAAAGATAAATGTATCAATTAATTAAATGAAACGGTTAGAAAAAAGATAAATTAAAAGGTATAAAACATTTAAAAATAAATAATGTAAACCATATAGCGCAATGGTATTCATAAATTGTGAAATATAACTCTTAAATTGAATTTGACCGAAAATAATTTTAATATTTAAAAATATAAAATATTTTTTCCCTTTTGAATGGAGAGTACAACATAGAACGAACTTAATGCCAACTAGTCTACGAAATGGGGAAAGGCCGAAGGAATGGACGAAAAACACTGCCCATTAGGCATTGTAATTGAATCAGACAAAGGGCTTTATAAAAAGATAAGGACATACGATCTGTCACAAATTTATATGGTATTATTTTC
This sequence comes from Anisodus tanguticus, assembly GCA_034509755.1. Taxonomy (NCBI): domain Eukaryota; kingdom Viridiplantae; phylum Streptophyta; class Magnoliopsida; order Solanales; family Solanaceae; genus Anisodus; species Anisodus tanguticus. The sequence continues at coordinate 5,981,147 of CM067553.1, read as the reverse complement.
TACTCACCTTTCAAAAAATTTACATGCAAGTCACAAGAGAAAGTATATACTATATAGCATCAATCACATGGACAAATTTGTCAGTTTATTCGGTCCACCCAAAAAGCCAATTCATTATTTTCTTTGTCGTCTTCGATAATCATCTCTACACCCCCCCCCCCAATAGCATGTCTCCCCTTTAATCCACCATTAACACCCTCTACGCCCCCACTACCCTACCATCCCCAACCCCCTAATCGAGGGAATAAAAGACCTTCGATATCCTTTTGATCTCCTCATTCAGATCTATCAATGAAGCGGCAATTCAACGGCGGAGAAACCGATTGCGCCAATTTCGCCGGCGGTGATGAGTTGAAGAAGATGAAGAAGCAGGTTCTAGAATCGTCGGAGGAGGAAGAGATAAAGTTACCGATGAAGCGGCAATTCGACGCCGGAGACGGCGACGGCGAATTGAAGAAGAAAAAGATGAAGCAGGTTATAGAGTCGTCGGAGGAAACGGAGGCGGTGTTGTTAGATGAGAATCTGCTGTACGAAGTACTGAAACACGTCGACGGGCGCACGTTAGCTACGGCGGCGTGTGTTAGCAAACGGTGGAACCAAACGGCGTTGGATGAGCGGCTTTGGGAGCTGATCTGCACAAAACACAACCGTAACCAACAACAGCAGCTACGAGCCGTCGTCCTCGCTCTCGGCGGTTTCCGACGACTCTACTCGCTCTACCTCTGGCCACTCTCAAAGCCTTCGCCGACGTCGTCTTCTTCGGCTCCTCCTCCAGATTCCGCCTGGCCTTGCCTTCCGCCGCCGCCTATTCGGCCGTTGAAATACGCCGCTACGAATACTCGATGGGGAAAAGATGAAGTCAATCTCTCGCTATCCCTGCTATCGATTCGGTATTATGAGAAGATGAATTTCAAAGCTAATACAACAACATACCCATATCCAGTAAAATCTCACAACGTGAGATCTGAAGAGGATAGAGCGTACACAGATCTTGACTCCGCCTTGGTAGGTAGAACCGTTGTTTCCAAAGCTAATAAATCAACTTAATTGATATTATTCAATTTCGATTATCCTAAATTTTCAGCTTATGGCTTGCGTTTTTACTGTATTGAATCATTTATGCTTAGATCTACATCTCTTATGTATCATATGTACGCATTTGATTTTCCAAGCAGTTAATGTAAAATTGAGGCCTGATTAATACTAATTGCTATGTGATTAGCATTAATCTTAATTGTGAGTTGGTTGTTTGAGGATTAGAATGAAATATTGTGGGCAGAAACAAACAGATAAGAACAAAGAGGTGGCCACGCTTTTCTGGCAATAATAATGGCTTGGGGGAAAAGATTGGAAAAAAAGGTGTGTCACGTTCGAGATGATGTGTTGGCTCTTGGCTCTTGGCTCTTGGCTCTTGGGATGTATTAATGGTGTATTATTAAATGCATATTGGATTAGGCTGAGATTGGAATCTGCCAGTTGTTCACTTGTTTGGTTGTATTATGAAAATCAAAACTTGTTATCCTATTTGAAAGTCGGTGCTTAAAGTTAGTCTCTTTTATATAATTTTACATATTATATTGATTCAGTAGTAGATTTCTGTTTCTGTTAAGACTCGTGAACAATTTAATGGGAATTAGTGTAACAACATTATGCTTGGTCGCAAAACTTGTAAGAGCATGAATTTTCATTCTTTTGAGTGTATAATACTAAGTTTATATTTGCGCAAATTTATCAAATAAAATGAAATTTAAACAATGGCCTAAATGATCTTATTTGTGAAAGCATCCAAGAACAATCCTAACAAATCAGTTTATTGGTTTGCTGGAACCTGGAAGACTGGATTTTGGGCCTTTTGATTTGGATCACTTCATAACATTAAGGACTGTTTCCTATAAACTCTGCAAATATATCCGTTTGGTCATAAATATTATCAGTATTTATACATTTGAACCTCAACTAATATTAATGCTTCAACTAAAATATTGAAATATTGATTAAAATGTACTCTTGATTACAGAACAACAACATACCCAGTGAAATTTCACCCGTGGGGTCTAAAAAGGGTCGAGTGTACACAGACTTTACCTCCACCTTGTTAGGTCGAGCGGTTGTTTCCGGGAGACCCTCGGCTCAAGATAAAGCATAATCACAAGCAAGATAATTAAAACAAAGCAAGAGTAAAGAGTAAAGTAAGAGAAACGGTCAGACACAGATAAGGAATTAAAGTAGTATAAAGTGCATTCGAATAAAAGGGAGCAGTAGCTAACACAACTAAATAAGCTAAACAAAATACACTAAAGAACACATGGCAGCAGAAATCAAACTACAGTGGATTATAAAACAATAATGTGTCTATAAGTGTGATAGGCTAATCGGGCCTATAGTAATAACACTATAACTATCAATTTGTAAGCATAAGTAGGACTACGCTCGAGTACCTACTACTCTTCTACCCTAATCTGTGTCCTCCGCAACCCCCTATCTAAGGTCATGTCCTCAGTAAGTTGCACCTGCGTCATATCCTGTCTAATCACCTCTCCCCAATACTTCTTCGGCCTACCTCTACCCCTCATGAACTCGTCCATAGCCAACCTGTCACACCTCCGCACTGGGGCACCTGTGTCTCTCCTCTGCACATGCCCAAACCATCTCAACCTCGCTTCCCGTATCTTATCATCCAACGAGGCCACTCCCACTTTCTCCCGGATATCATCATTTCTAATCCTATTTCTCTTTGTATGCCCACACATCCATCCCAGCATCCTCATCTCCGCAACTTTCAACTTTTGTATGTGCGAAGTCTTGACTGACCAACACTCCGCCTCATACAACATAGTCGGTCTAACCACCACCCTATAGAACTTGCCTTTAAGTTTTGGTGGCACCTTTTTGTCGCACATGACTCCAGATGCGAGCCTGCATTTCATCCACCCTGCCCCAATACGATGTGTGATATCATCATCAATCTCTCAGTTCCCTCGGATAATAGACCTAAGGTACTTGAAGCTTCCTTTTTTTGGAATGACCTGAGTACCAAGCCTTACCTCCATGTCTGTATCAGGGGTCGCTCCCGATGCTGAACTTGCACTCTAAATATTATGTCTTGGTCCTACTCAACCTGAACCCTTTAGACTCTAGAGTCTGTGTCCAAACCTCCAGTTTGGCGTTCACTCTGATGTGAGTCTCATCAATCAGGACTATATCGTATGCGAATAACATACACCATGGTACCTCCCATTTGATTTGTCGCATTAGTCCGTCCATCACCAAGGCAAATAGGAATGGACTAAGAGCTGATCCCTGGTGCAACCCCATCATCACTGGGAAGTGCTCCGAGTCTACTCCTACTGTCCGTACTATAGTCTTTGATCCATCATACATATCCTCGATCGCCCTAATGTACGCCACAGGTACACCTCTAACCTCCAAACATCTCTATAGAACCTCCCTATGGACTTTGTCGTATGCCTTCTCGAGGTCGATGAAAACCATGTGTAAGTCTTTTTTCCTCTCTCTATACTGCTCCACCAACCTCCTAATAAGATGGATGACTTATGTGGTCGAACGCCCCGACATGAAACCAAACTGTTTCTCGGAAATAGACGCGCGCCTCTTCTCACCCTCATCTCCACGACCCTTTCCCACACTTTCATTATGTGGCTTAGCAGCTTGATACCCCCTATAGTTGTTGCAACTCTGGATATCACTTTTGTTCTTGTACAAAGGGATCATTGTACCCCACCTCCATCCTTCGAGCATTCCCGCCGTCTTAAAAATGACGTTAAACTGCTCAGTCAACCACTTCAAACCTATCATGCCCGTGCTCTGCCAAAATTTCACTGGAATCTCATCAGGTCCAGTCGTTCGTCATCTTCGCATCCTGTGAATAACACCCGTAACCTCCTCAACCTCTATGCTCATACAATACTCAAAATTCTCGTACCTACCAGAATGCTCCCGATCTCTTCATTACAGAAGTTAAGCATTTTAACTTTTCTATACTTTTTTTTACTTCAATTTCAAATGCTCTTTTATTTTTCAATTTCAAAATATTACGCATAGTTTAACTTTTGTACCAAATGAAGTCGGCACTGCAACTTACTACTTGTATTTTTTAGATTTCAATTACGAATACCCTTTCTTTAAGCATCAACTCGAATGTTGTCCAAGCGCCAATAAATGCACAATTATAATAATTTTTTGTGCGGATTTATCCTCAAATGCAATGATGTTTAATTTTTGTCCTTCATATTTATGGTCTTTAATTTTTGTTTCTGTTGTTATTTTTATAAAAATATCCAGGTCTTCTTTGCAAGACAGTCTCTATAATATTGTTTTCTTCGAAAATTGAATTTTTGCCTCACGCCGCATAAATTATATAGGAATTAAGTTATGCAGCATAATTTTATAATAATTTTTTAAATTATGTTGAGTGTTGAAAATTATGTCTTATCCGACATAGTTTGTATGAATGTTATTATACATATATTGAAATTAAACGCTAACTATGCTTGATGAAATTTGAAATTATATTTTTTTTTCATATTATGTTGAGTGTTGACAGTTATGTCTTATCCGACATAATGTGTGGGTTGTGTATGATACATATGCCGAAGATATAATACTAATTATGTCGAGCGAAATTCTAATTATACCGTGCTAAAAATAATAATGGACAAAAATTAAAGACTTTGAAGGACAAAAATTAAAGACCACACCAAAATAGACGCATTTGTGCGAATAGTTATGGCCCAATTAGCATTCAATTCGGGCATTTTGCACTTTTGTTCCTACTTTGTAGTGGTCTTTAATGTTTTCCCTTAAATGAAACTTATGCCTTATGGATCATAAGTTTTTAACGGAATTCAACACAACTGTATCCGATTCCGTAAAAAACTTATGCCCAGAAAACACAAGTTTCATTTGAGAGGCAAACATTAAAGACCAACCCATTTGAAGGAAAACCGTGCAATTTTTTGATTCAGTTTTATCTATATTCACTACACTACAGTGTACTAAAAAGACTAGTAGCACTTTCTCCAATTGAGAGGGAGGAGAAACTTTATTTTGTGTTCTATACAATTTATGCAAATTGTGTAAGATTTTTTTATTTTACAAATTAGTGAATTTAAATCTTATAATTTCTGCGTTTATAAACTTTGGATTCATAAATTCTGAATCTACCAATTTGTGGTACATAAGAAGTTTCATGAAAATTTTCAACAGAGACTATCTTCTCTTTTCAAACGGAACAAAAAGAAATAAAAGTAGGACGATTTTCAAAATGCCTTTCTAAATATTTTTCAGTGTTCCGCCTCTTAACGGAATGTGAGAAGCAGATATTCATGGCAAAAAAGCTAAATTTCCCCCCGTACTCGAAACATGTCGGAAACATGGAGTAAAATTTAAGCATTAAGACATCCTAGAATTCTCCGGACTTTTCAGAGGTTGGAAAACCAAACTTGGTTTCTGATCACATGTGTAAATTGAACATTTTGTATTTCACTTTTTTGACTCAATTGAATCCTAATTCGAATCGAATACAGCTGAAGACTGTCACCAAATCGGTTGTTGACTTTTCTAGATCTGCTATACCAGCCTTGATACACAAGAACTAACTCAAACATACTTAAAATATTGCATCAGATTCATAATTAGACCGAATGAACAGCTTCATTTTTTTTTCAAGGTCCAGACTTTTAAATAGAAGCCGATTGGATTTTTCTTTTTTTTTTTTCTGGTTGCCACCTACCTTTACCCCTTTTTCCTTTTTTATATTGTGGTTCTCAAGAAAAATATCATTTCATTGAAGGAAAAATTAGGAGTATCAAATGGACAAGTTGAGACATGTTAAAATAGGCAGGGAGTTAATAAATGAGTTGGTCATTAGCCACCTCAAATGTTACTTTGGCTGAGATATGAGCTTGGTTAAAAGGGACAAAATGGTGAGTCATAACTCAACTCGCTAATTCTTAATAAGTTTTACTTTAATAATTTCTTTTCTTATAATTTATTTAATTATGAATTAATTTTTTCTCTTGTAATATGTGGTTATATCTAATATATAAAATAAAAATATATTTTAACCTGATGTCTCATGAGTCAATTTGGACAGCATATTTAGTCCAAATCAATTCAACTTTTATATGATCTAGATTAGATTGGGTCAAAATGGACTAAATCCAATTTAGATAGGCTGGATGAGTTGTGTTTTTATGAGCTAATTTTGCCACGCTAAGAAAAAATAAAGGATAATAAGATGCCATTAAGGAACCTAGCTATGCCCCAAAATGAAAGACCATATTGTATATTTGCATGCATGTTAGTGGTTGACGTAGGCTATTACGCAGGCAAAAGATGGAAGAGAAAAAACATGACCACTTATTTATTTTTTTTAAATCTGAATGCGACTTCAACGTTAATTAACAATTCACGACTAACGAGAACCAAAATTGGACCAAAGAGTGCGAGAGTCCAATAGTTAAACTTCCAAGAAGTTACTACTTCATTTATTCCATTCAAAAGAATTTCTTGATCAAATGCCTCTTTATTCTCATGATTCATGAACGTACTACTATAAATATAGAGCAAGCATGCACCGCATTTTCACACATAATTACACAAACATAAGGAAATACGTACAAGCTACTCAGATTATTATTCCAAATTTGAGCAAACATTTAATTGTGAATTGCAACGTATCATCGAAAATGGCAAGAGGTCTCAAATATTTTGCGCTGATTGCGATTAATCTCTTATTGAGCTCTTTACTTTTTCTTACTCCCTATGTCCCAATTTATGTGGTATCATTTCCATATTGGTTTGACTCAAAAAAGAATATCACATTTCTATATTTAGAAACAATTTAACTTTATGAGATGACTTACCGCTAACATTTATATAAGACTTGTTTTGGACCACACGTTTTAAAAGTCTTCATTTTTTTTTAAAATTTTGTGTCAAGTCAAATAATGTCACATAAATTGAGACAGAGGGAGTAATAGTGAAGCTCGTCCTCTCAATGCAATAGAGAAAGTTGTTGACGGATTATATATTGAAGCAATAAAGACACGAGGGCCGAGTTTGAGGGGCGAGGGACACAAATATCTAGATGCTTCAACTCTTGGAGGAGTCAAGAATTCTGGACCCAGCCCTGGCATGAACCATTAGTTTGCTGATTATTGATTTAATTTTTTAATTCATTACTTGTAACAGTTCTTTATTGCCTTCATTTTTTCCCGTTTAGAATAAGTCGCATGAGTTTGTAAAATTCTTTTGTTTAATTGATTTTGGATTTTCATGAATAAGGTAGCCTTAGATAATACGATTGGTCTTGTACAATTTTCTTAGTAAAGCAAAACTTAGACAAACAAATTATGGAATTATATAATGTCCATTTCCACTTCGTCTTCAATTAGTAACTCTGTAACGTACCTTTTAAGAAGATATAACATATATTATATACACTATTTAATCTTTTTTAATCTTTTATATAGAATAATTTTCTCATGAAAGGGTGTCAATCGACTCCCATTAGACAAGGATAGCTCCGCTACTATGTACAACAAGCTCATTGTCCTCAACAACTAAATAATTCCCATGATTTTATCAATTTTGTTGAAAATTCGAAACTCTGATTGTAAAAGTATATGTTAGACATATAATATAATTAAGCTTTTATATGAAAAAGTCATACACCTCGATTTTGCGCACAGTGACAACAATTTAAATGGAGATATGTAAAATCACCAAGAAGAGTTTCAAATCAAGAAAAGAACAAAGTGAATAATATGCCCCCCACCCCCCAAGTGATGGAAGCAAAGGTAGACCTATAGAAACAAATATTAATTATTAGCTGGCTAATTTTTCCTTAGAGACTTGAGGTCCATTCAGTTCGTCAATATTTACTCTGAATCCCTTCCGTTGATCTGTTTAAATGTTCATTTAAAAGAACTAAATGTACTTTAAACTAATCACAGGCAATGGAGCATGGTTCAATGAGTACTTCAACGGAATTCATCATTTTGGATACAGAAAATGGATAAATATATGTGAAAAGTTATTAAATTAAAATTTTAACAAACATTGATTTTTAAATGCAAATATAAAAAGCCTTAAAAGTGAACTCATGTTTACCAGTTATCAAAGCAATCTTGGACAATGGTATATGACGGTATCTAGATTTTATAAGTGTACCACATTGATTGAGGGATGCGTTGTTTGTCGTCTCATATAATTTTGAATAATCCTCACCTCATGAGATTCTCCCTTCGGATCAAAATAGTGTCCACTCAGTTTTTATTTCTTGGTTTAAAAAAAATATTTATTTATCAAGTCAAGAAAGAATTAACCTCATGACTTTTTCAGGTTTGTCTGTATCAAGTAGTTAGGTGACCAAATCCCGATATCTATTTTATTAGGGACATTTTAGTCAAATTATCTATTTTTGCATAAGATTTAGTATTTTCTTAAAGGGTGTGCAAATGACTAAGTGAACACTCTTTTTTATCCGGGTGAGTAACCTTTTGGTGATAAATTAAAGTCAATGTCCATTTCTTCACAAGATTTAAACATTTGAGTTTGACTATCCTATAATTCACTGGACTTCTAAGAAGTTGGGAAATCAAAATTGATATGGATTTTAAGCAGCGATTGATGGCATTATTCATCACGTGATTAATTAAAATTGAACAATTGCACTTCACTTTTTGACCATATGAAAGAGACATCCTTCTTAATTTTGATACGTACCATTCAAAACAATTTCCTGCCGAAGGGACAATATAAAACCGAGATTTCATTAAGGATAAAATTTCACCAATTTATCCAATTTCTTAGGAGGATTTAGTGGGTAGGTCAATAAGAGTTAACAGTATAAAATATACTACTCTTATGTTATAAAATAAAGTTGAACAACTACAAGAGATATAGTTAAAGAAATTAATGGACATTGTCACTGCTCCACTTTGTCCTTTTATAAGGGGTACCACGATGCCATATTGCATAATGTCATGCTGTTTATGCTTTACGTAGTATAATACGCCCGCAAAATGGGCCACAAGAAAGGTTAAAGAAAACTAATGACCTTTTACATTAATTTCTAAATGCAACTATAACGTCAATTAACTACTCATGACTAATAGAACCAAATTGATACAATATAGTTTCAGTTACTCTATATTTCTTCAGAAGATTGAAAGAGAATTAGATCAACTTAATAGATTATGAAGAAATCTAAATAAATCCAAACAGAACTACTTTTTAAATTTATTCTTCCAAAGCAACATTCAAACATACGAAATCGTTTTCAAAAAAACAAACTGATCAAATCCAAGTTAAATGCCACCTTGTCAATCATTTCTTATATGTCATCATATGATCTTACTAGATATAATTACTCATATCCTTTTCTGTTAATTATAATCTTGATGCCAACGTCCTTTTTATTTTACCTTTTTGGTCTTTATTATTTGAGATTGGAATGCAAGACGACAAGATAGCTTTAGCATACGCGTGGAACGATGGAAAGGAACATGGAGTTTGGCTAGTACTGTATAAACAAGTACGTCTACATAAAGAAACTTAATTTATGTGAAAATGAGGGATCAATCAATTACTTTTAGAAAGAAAAAAAGGAAATGCAAATGACTACTTAGATAAGGAGACAAAGTAAGAAGTCATTGTCCTGCAAACCAATCCCGTTACATATTTTTACTAAGAATAGGAATAGAAATTGGTTCAGGTAAAGAATGTATCTTGAGTCTAACTCAATCACAAAAGTTAACTTATAGGGTTAGGATTGTTTAAGTCCATATAAGGAGTTCATGTTCACATTTCATATTTGATGTGAGACTCTTAACACTCTCCCGCACGCCCAGACCTTGTTAATTGGAGCGTGAATAATATAATTTGGGGGCCCAACATCGACGAACAAAGAATTGGAATGATTCTGACTCTGATACCATGTAAAGAATAAATTTTGAGCGTAACTCAACTCTAAAACCTAACTTGTATGGTGGGGATTGTTCAAGTCCATATAAAGAGTCAATGTTCCCATTCCATATCCGATATGAGACTCTTAACAGTTCATCTACTAAAAGTTTCGATCAAGGTGCACTGTATCCAGGCTGTAAGAAGTAGAACAAATCAAAGTATAATGCATATATAAATAAATTAATTTTTGAGTTGTACCCGCCTGTTCCTCCCAGTACCACCAGCAACCATTGAGTAAAAATCAGTATAGTTAAAACTAGACCCTCTTGGAGTTGGATTTCTTGAAGATTGCAAAGAGTAAATCTCAACATTAGTCAAATTTGATGGCCTTGGAGTAGTAGAATTAAAACCTTATGACCTTCTGGAAAATATATCAGACCTTGAAGCATTTGATTTTCTTACAGTCACATGAAGTTTCCCATCTTCTTTTAATTCAGCTTCAGTTTCCAAAACTTGTCAACATCTAATGACATGATATCAGAATCAACATGGATAGAGACAATTGATCCAGCAATATCTGGAAATTGCTCAGAAATTAACATCCTTGCACCTCTAAACTCAAACATAAAAAGCATCAAAGTGTACCAAATAATACACTGTAACACAACTATTTGCACCATTAAACTCCCAGAAAAATCCTCATACATTCTCTTTAATAAAGGAATACACATAACTAAAGTATTTGGAAGAGTTGATAAAGAAAAGAGTGTTATACTCCATTCTAAACTACCCCTTTAACTTAAATTAGCCCAAACAGCAAGAGCCCCAAGAACAATAAGTTTCTGCAAAGTGTCAGCAGCAATGAACCTTAAGTTCATAGTATAAGGATCATTAGCAGCTATAAAGTGGAAGGACAAAAGTGGAACAGCAAAAAGTGCTACAAATCTATTAATTCCATAACACTGGTCAGGTGAGAAAATTTTCCACCATTTAACAGAACCATAAGCTAGTATCATAGCCACGTAAAGTGGCACAACAACAGTCATAACATGGTAAAAATCAGATAAGCTAGTGAGCTGTGATTTGTGAAGGCTGCTGAGAAGTGAAGGCGTAAAAGAGTGAGAGTGCTGAAGAAACCCTACTCAGTACTCACTTACTAATTATTGATGTTGGGCTGGGCTTACAGACTGCTACAAGGCTACAAATATTATTGGGCTTATAGGCGGGGGAGGAGGATATAATTCAGTTGTGAGATAGTTGACAGTCTCGTTGAAGCCACCAATGGATATGAATCATATAACTGATTGGATTATTATGGTGCCTCCCATATACAAGGAGCGATATGCGTAGGTCATATGTAGTTCAATGTATGTTACACACTACAACCGACCCGGTATCGGCCTACAAAGTAGATCATTTGAACTAAGGTTCACTCGTGATTTTAAAAATGATCAATATAAGGTGTTAAGTTGGATATGGCGATATCTGAAATATTCTCTTATCTACGAATTATGGTATTCTGGATGTCCAGCGGTTCTAGGCGAACACAGTGATGCAAACTGGATATCAGACTTGAATAACACCAATGCCACAAGTAAATGTGTATGGTAGATCTTGTAAAATCCTGTAAGAAAACTTGCATCGGCCGATTCATGATGGAATCGGCGTTTATCGCTTTAAACAAAGCATGAAAGAAGTTGAGTAACTTCATGACTTCTTAGATGACGTCTCTTATTGGGAGAAACCCGTGCCTTCAGCAGTTATACACTGTGGCTAGTCGGTCGGCTTTAGGAAGGGCACGGATAACGGCGTCTGGACAGATCTGTCAAATCTGTCAGAGACATAAGACCGTATGACAGTTGATCATCACGGGTGGCACTTCATTGATTACTAATCAAAGGATATAGCAGACCATTTAACTAAGGGACTACCCGAAGATCAAGAATTCTGCATGTCTAGGGGAATGGGCTTAAAACCCAAACAATACGAACCTTTGCAGTGATAATCCAACCATACTGACTGGAGATCCCAAGAATTTGGTTCAATGGGAAAACTAACCGGGAAAAGGTTCAGTTGAGCGCTTCGGTGGAAGCAAGAGCACTTCGGATAATGATTTCTGTCAGGAAACATGAATCCAAAGTTGTTCCCGCGATAGACATTAAAGTGCTACCTGGATGGTGGGTAAATGTTAAGATTCCAAACCTTTAACGATCCTCAAACGGTTGAGGTTAAGTTTGGAGAAACTTTTAATGATTCATAACACTTGTGAAGTGGGGTATAGCGGGATACCTTATAGGAGATCATCCATTTAAGTGCGAGGACATCCAGTCTCAAATGAACGCACTTAAGAATCCAAGAAGTGTCCACGGCCACCACGGACAACACATTACGAAGAAAAGAGTAAGGGAATTTGTTATGTTGGTACTATTGACTTGACTTATACTAAACATTGACGGTTCAAGAGATCACATTCACCGCGCAGTAAGTAAGTCCGATGGTATTTAACTATGGAAGGTTCAAAGCTGAAGCTACCTCTCCTTATGCAACATCGGTCCGCTAAAATATTGCTGGAAATAGGCACCTTGTGAGTGCGTCAAAATCTCTTTCAAGAGAGGATTGTTGAAAATTTACCTTTGGTGGAAGTTGCGTCCACCCATCTTTAATGACTTAAACACTAGGGTTCCGCATGTTGGAGACTTTGATTCTTCACACGTGCATAATCTACTAAGTGAGTAGATGACTGTATGGCCAAAGATCATCAAATTTCATTGAGAAATGAAAGAGATATTGATCCACGAAGTGAGGTGTTTGAAGCATGAAAATGTGGTGTGGAACAATTCTCCCTCATCGGTGGGGGAAGGAAGATTTGTTCATTTTATAAGTCTCAAAATTGGCTAAGGGTTTGGGACCCCAAGGGGTAACACGTGTGTTTGAAGGAGGGAGGACCTAGATGTGCTTGGGTTCGAGGCTAAGTCCACACGCGCACCGCCGCCGCCCGCCAGTCCGGTCCAGGCTCGGGTCGTGGGCCTTGGACTTTGGACTTTGGGCTTCTTCTGATATTATCTTTTTGGACCCAAATTGTTTAATATTTACAGTTTGGTCCCTGAAGTTTCAGGAAAGGTAAAATTATGAAGATAACTTCTGCCTTTTGGGTTGGTTTTGGAGCGTTAGAACTCCATTAATCTGCACATCAATTCAGTCATTTACTTGATTGAATAACTCCTCACTAAAGCTCCATTACGTTGCACATTAATTCAGTCATTTACTTGGCTGAATTACTCCTCACTAATTAGTTGGGCAGTTGAGAAGTCCCCCTCTATGCACTAAATATATAAGCCTTTGGCTCAATTGTTGAGACAAGACAGAAACAGAGAATCAGAAACAAAACAGAAATCTTCTTCCTATTATCCAGCATCATTTCGTTACTCTAAGTTCTTCAAAGTAACACTTGAGTTTCCTTTGCTCATTTGTTAAGTTGTTGTTTTGTCTTGGGAGACTATTGTCCAGAACGTAAAAGGATATATACGGGGCAATCTTGTTTTAAAGACAGAGAGTCATCTCTCGACTCAGCCACAGTTGTAATAATCCAAATTTAGTGTTTCTTGATTTCAGGTTATCAACATTCAAAACTCAACAAGCGTGCATCAATTGTAATATTGGTTGTTTGTTTATCCTTTCGAACACTTGTAATATTTGTTTACTTTCCGTACTGCAATTATATCCGACAATACGAACACGAACACGAACTTTTCCAATATCTCCATGATCATCATCTCCTTCAACCCGCTCACGATCAAAATAATCTCGATACCAACATGGCAGAAGATAATTCCAACAAATTAGATGAAGAATTAGTAAAAGGCTGCAAGAACAAGAAAGATGAGACGAGCAGTACCACGACTAGTACTATTCGTAAAAATAACAACAAGAGAGCTGCTGCTGCTACGAAGAAAGATAGACACAGCAAGATTAACACGGCTCAAGGCCCTAGAGACCGAAGAATGAGACTTTCACTTGAACTCGCTCGCAAATTCTTCAATTTGCAAGACTTGCTCGAATTCGATAAGGCCAGCAAAACTGTGGAATGGTTGCTCACAAAGTCAAAATCTTCTGTCGATGAGCTCGTCCAAGGCCTTCACATAAACAAAGAAAACTCTCCTATTGCTGGTGCAGCAATTAGTACATCGTCTACCTCCGACTCATGTGAAGTTATATCGGTAATAATCGATGAACCAGCCACTAATAACAATGATATTCAGAAGCAACAGAAGAAAAAGGTTAAGTCGATTCGTAGGGTAACATTAATTCATCCAGTCGTTGCAAAGGAATCGAGGAGGCAAGCGAGAGCGAGGGCAAGGGAAAGAACAAAAATAAAGAAAAGCCTTGGTGAATCCATGACTGATGATGATTTAAAACGATTAGGATCTTGGAGTCCATTTGAGGATCATCAATCAGGTATTCAAGGCTATAATAATAGTAACAATATTATGAATCATCATCATCATGAGAAGCAGCATGATCTTTTCGGGACTAAAGAGAATGTTGTAAATGATAACTGTAATTTTTTGGTGGATACCGGCAATTGGAGCCCATTTCATATCTTCAACTATCACCACATCAATACTGAAATTTCTCAAGAGGTACGTTTTAATTAGTGTTGGATATTACAAAGTATTGCAGTAAACGGGAATTACAAGTAACTGCTAATGTAAGAATTGAAATTACAATTCAACTAGAAATCTGAAAATTACAAAGATGAACAAGAAAAACTGAAAAACTGTTTTTGTTTACTTGCTGAGTCGAGTGTGACACTCTGTCCTTAAGACAATATTGCCCCGTATAAATCCTGGACAATTCGTCTCCCAAGATAAAACAGCAATGGAACACTTGAGCAAAGGAAACTCAAGAGCTACCTTGAAGAATATTGAGCAAGAAATGATGCAAAGAAAGGTGTAGGAAGAAACTGTTTTGCTTGTGTATTTTCGTGTATATTGCAAGTATATTTTCTGTGCCCCTCAACAATGGTGTAAGGGGTGTTTATATAGGTGAGGAGGGTTGTTTAACTGCCTCTATAACAGCCATTATTGACCAAATAATGGCCATTATGGAGGTAGTAAAGTCACCAAAATAAATGGTGAAAAGACCAACGGATTTGGCCATTATAGGAGGAGTAATTCAGCCAAAATAAATGGCTGAATTGAGTGCTTGGCGTTTCTATTCTGACCGTCGAAATTCTGACTTTCGGAAAACTTCAGGGACCAAACTGTACATCCGAAAGAATTCTAGTCCAAAGCGTACTTCACGAAACTTCGAGATCAAAGCGTACGGCAAAGTTTTCTGGCCATAAAAGATAATATCAGAAGGCCCACAGCCCACAGCCCGTGAACCCGTGAACCCGTGAACCCGTGAACCCGTGAACCCGTGAACCCGTGAACCCGTGAACCGAAGCACATCTAGGTCCTCCCTCCTTTAAACACATGGGATACCCTTGGGGTCCCAAACCCCAAACCAATTTCGAGTCTTATATACACAACAATTCTTTCTTCCTCTACCGATGAGGGAGAATTGAACACAACACCACACTTTCCATGCTTCAAACACCTCACTTCGTGAACCAATATCTCTTTCATTTCTCAATGAAATTTGACGATTCTTGGCCCTACGGTTATCTACGTACTTAGTAGATCATGCATGTGTGAAGAACCGGATTCTCCAACATACGTAACACTAGTGTTTAAGCCGTTAAAGTTAGTCGGTCGCAACTCCCGCCAAAGGCGAATTTCCAACAATTAGTAGTAAAATTTAATAGTATCTAGTAAATATTCCGATCAGCTTCATCTAATGGAGTAGTATTGTTTTTTCTCATGTTGCAGCATCAATTTACAAACTTCCAATATTCTGGGAAGTTATGGGCAGCTTAGGGCAAGGAAGTAATATTGTTGATGTGTCATTATGTATATCAATATTGAATTCCCATTTTATAAGTCTATCACTTATAAGCATTTTACTCTGAAAATGAAGCCACCTAGTAAACTTATTTTTAAACATGAGCATACAAAATATCTGAAAAATCTTAAATCTAATTCAAAATAATGAATTATTCCGAAGAAAACTTACTTGCACTTAATATTTACATCAAATTAATAAATATAAAATATATATATATATACTGATTATATTTATTATTTAATTATAATTAAATAACATACATTTCCATTATATTTTAGTCATTAAAATTGAATTATTTAGGATAAACATCGTTATTAATCCATCCTCACACGAAAAGAAGAAATCAAATTAGGGTGGGAACTGGAAAGTGAAATTTGGAAACTCTCTAGGACGCGGAGACAGTAAGTAAATTGGGGCTGCTTCAGCAACTTATTAAATAATAAATACTGAAGAGAATGGAGGATCTTGGTTCTTACTTCTTGGACATAAAACCCCAAAACCATTCCACCACCTCCTTTTCTCCCTAGCGCCGATCTCCTACGCACTAATTTCGGTGAATAGTGAAACAGCAAATGTTGGCGATAATTTAGGGATTTGAGGATCAAATTTTCACGTCTCACTCTATGAACTATCCGATTTAATTCGTACAAATGAGTATTGAGCCATTCAATAGGTAAACTTCGTGTTGAATTCACCAATTCTTCTGTTTGTTTATCTTTTTCTTTTTTTTTTGTGTAGATTTATTTATTGGAAAACATTGGATAGGTTGGTGAAACTTGCGGCGAGAGCTTTCTATGATGACATTACGACTAAAGGAGACAATCAACCAAAGTCAGGTAGAAGTGACAATCGAGGAATTGCAGTGGTTATTCTAGACGCACTCACAAGGTTGTTCTCACTTTTACTGTTTTTTTTTAAAGTTTATTTTGCAGTTATTTTGTCCCTCATAGGAAGATACAACATTATTCTTGAAGCTGAAATATTATAAATTCAACATAAATATACCTTTTCAATTTGGTTCAGTCTGTTTTTTAACTTCGAAACTTTATTTTGCTCCCGCTGTCCCAACTTATATGGCACCGTTTGACTTGTCACGAAGTTAAGTCAAAAGAAGTTTAAGGAAAAGAGGAACACTTTTGAATTTTGTGGTCTAAAACAAACGTTAGATGTGTGTGCAATAAATCATTTCATTAAGGGTAAAACGGGAATTTTAAAGTTAAATTGTTTTTAATTATAGAAAGATGACATTCAAGAACATACTAAAAAGGAAAGTGTGCCACATAAATTGGAACGGAGGGAGTATATATTTTCAAGCATTGTATGCTTAGTTTCTGCACAATTCACCCCCCCGCACACACACAAACTGCATTGATGGAGCCGTGTATGTGTGTTAAAATTCGTAAATTTCAGGCGGCAATGGGTGAGGGAAGAAGACTTGGCAAAGGACTTGAAGTTGCACACGAAGCAACTGCGCCGCACCTTGCGGTTCTTTGAAGAAGAAAAGCTCATCACACGGGACCATAGGAAAGAGGTTTTTCCTTTACCTATGATTTAATTTTTGGAAGATTTCGCCCTTCTTGCTAACTTTAAGCTATCTTGGAATATATGAGAAATTTGCTGTTTGGTAACCATATGGATGTAAGGTGCACACTAAGTTGTGTCTCTTTACTCCATTTTGAGAATTCTGTAGATTTGTGATGTAATTTATTCAACCTATATCTTATCTAAAAAACATGGAATTGTTACGTAATATTCTTTTGGTTACCTATCAACACAAACAAACAATAAGGAAGCCAAGGGTGAAGCTCATCTATTTGCTTAATCTAGCCAAAAAGAACCATAATTTGTTATTCCTAACCATTTTTTTTTTAAAAATCCTATTTTGTTCTTACCTTATGCATTACTATGTTCTCCTACACGAGAATACTCTTTCAAGTTGATCTTTTTAGCAAATTATATTTGCTCTTCACTACCATGGTTCAAAACATTGAGACCTGTTAGGCAAACGCATTATGACGGCAAAGAAGAGGAATTTTTTCAGTTACAAATCCAAAGAAGCAGCATTTTTCTTCTGTGTGCTCATATTCTTTTAACCTCAGCCCTCATTAATTTAATTGCTAATGACAAACCTATGATGTTTTAATAATGTTTGCATATCCTCCTCCTCCAAAAGCCGTGGTAGGCGGGAAGGGGTTGATTTGATTGCATTTTTTTTGTCCGCGATTGTTAAGAAGGGGGTGATTTGGCGGCATATTCTTTTCCCTCAGCCCTTATTAGCCTAGTTGCTAATGTCCAACCAACTACCCTCCTCTTCCAAAAGCTGATGGGTGAGAAAGGGGCGATTCAATTGCATATTCGTCTGTTATTATCACATACTACTAAGATTCTCCAGATTTTGCCAGCAATTTCTTTGCAAAATAATTGTCATTCGTTCTCTGACAATCGTTTGTTACAGGGAGCAAAGGGTGCAAAAGTATACAATGCTGCAGTTGCAGCTACTGTTGATGGCTTGCACGGGAAAGAAGGAGATGACAAAGTAAAGATGCATACTCATTCTTATTGCTGCCTGGACTATGCACAGGTTCCCACGCCAAACCCCTGATTTACCAACTTCGTGTAGATTATTGAAGTATTCTGATACTTCTAGTCATAGCATTTCCAGACTTGACTGATAGACAAACAACCGAGACACAGTAGTAAAAGTTCTGTCTAATTTTCGTTGGTTGAATTGAACTATGAGAGACTTAAGTAATCTATAGTAACAGCACTTCTGCTTATTATGGTACTAGCACAAGCATGATCGTTGACCAGGGATAACTTCTCCTGCATCTTGGATTATCATTAATATTTAACTATATTGGTACTTTCATGAAAGTTAAAGACTTGAGGGGTATTGCAAATTCTGCAGATATATGATGTCGTGAGGTACAGACTGCACCGAATGAAGAAAAAGTTAAGAGATGAGCTGGATAACAAAAACACAGTGCAGGAGTATATATGCCCCAACTGTGGGAAAAGGTTCTGCCTTCAGTACTGCCACTGAGTTTTGGCTTTTTGATAGGTACCGTCTCGTGACAAATTCAGGATTTTCCTTAAATATGTGAATTCAGATATACAGCGTTGGATGCATTGCGGCTGGTCTCTCCCGAGGATGAGTACTTCCACTGTGAAAGTTGCAACGGGGAACTAGTGGCAGAGAGTGACAAGCTAGCTTCTCAAGGGGCTGCAGACGGGGATGACAATGATAGGAGACGACGTCGCGAAAAATTGGAAGACATGCTTTATAGGGTGGAGGTTTGTCTTCTTTCAATGATATGTTTTAGGGTGTTCTATTTTTCTTTGGAGGTTGATATATAAGGTGCTTTCCACAATTTATTTTGTTTTTAACGTATTCACACATTTGGTCATGTAATACTGGTGGCTCTTGGGTGGGGGTGTTTTTGTGTTGTGAATATGGTAAATGAAGCTCCAAGAGCGAGAGCGAGAGCGCAACTACAATGAACTCTATAGTGCAGTGGTTTTCAAAGCATCTTATTACTCCAGGTCCTTAGGTACACACATACACAAAAAGAAGTCAGTGAACTGTTTTAGCATACTAATCTATACACCTTTGCCAGTTTGCTTTTGTTATTCCGTGTATTTTCAATGTCCACAGTTACTAAATTAAGCTGTTTGGTTTTAACTTATGTTCATCTTAAAAGAACTTATGTTCATCTTACACTATATTCATTTAAATTTAAACTTGGATAACTCAGTGTTGCATTCCTAGGAGGCAGCATGCTTTGAGACTACTAACTAGCCATCTACCCATGATAGTGAAGAGAACTAGAGATCCAATGAATGCTAATTATGCCTTTTTCTTCAATGAATTAGTGGAGTGCTGCATAATCTGTGCGTTGGTTGTGTAAGGATGTTCATAACAGGCTCGGTCAAAGAAGTAATGTTCAACTGGACCGTAGGAAGAGGGAAATAGGAGAGCTTTTGAGGGAATAGAGAAGGATTCTGTACACTTGAGGAATAGCCTCTTATCCCTTATCCCTTTATGGTGCTCTAGAAGCATAAATATTGGATGTTGTTCCTAGAAAATCATATTTTTCTGTAAAATTGTCTTCTTTTTGTTGTACTTCTTGTATAGGGGAATTTGGTGCCCCTCTTTTAAATATATAATTTGATTACTTGGTAAAAAGAGGATGTTAATAAGGCAGATCTATCCAGCCCCACGTTGTGGGATTTCACTGGGTATGTTAGTTTAATAAGGCAGATCTATGAAGTTCTGTTTTCATTTTGGTTGAAATGGAGGAGTCTCTCTCTCTGCCAAATTGAACGCTTCTCTATATCTTCCTTCCCCGGACCCCGCGCATAGCGGGAGCTTAGTACACCGGGCTGCCCCCTAGAACATGATTTTTCTAGTAGCTTCGGAAGAATTTCTACCACTTGTATTCACTGAATCATTTAAGGAGAGATCGGATCTTGTCATCCAATTTCATATTGTTTGGCTTCATTTACATCATTTTATCTCATGAAAAGAGATAACTACTTAATCCATGAGCTAGTTGTCACAATCCTAACTGCGTTCATTTTAGTATTACTACTTTTCTTGGATTATTTTGCTTTTGGATGAGCTATAGCCCCTAGTTGTTTTGATCTCTATAACAATTGGTGAATTATTCAGAGTACTTCCTCCTTTCTTTTTTCTCCTTTTGTAATCCCTGGATATCTGAGAATAGTTGACTTGTTTTTACTCTCTCTTTCCTGTGCATCTGGTTTAGTTTACTGAGAACTAAAAGCATTGCAGGCACAACTCAAACCATTGATGGATCAACTTGGCAGAGTAAAAGATTTACCTGCTCCTGAGTTTGGAAGCCTTCAAGCATGGGAAGTGCGAGCTAACGCTGTGGCACGAGGTGCAAATGGAGATGATGTCAATGATTCAAAGTCAGGACAAGGGCTAGGATTTGGTGGAACACCTATGCCATTTGTTGGGGAGACTAAGGTTCTTGTGCCCAACTGGAAAAGGAAAAAAGAAATACTGTTGTTACAGGCTTTTACTTGGAAGCTCGTCATTATGTGTTTCTAGTTGCTTCTTGGAAATGGACTGCAGTGATTTTGGTGTATATTCATGCTCATGCGTCATAATTACGACTCCTGCACGCACCTTAATTTTTCCAAAACACACTCCAAATCTGAACTGGATTTTAATGCACTAGTCTATACAGTGAGGTTGCACAACTAAGCTTTTGTTCCGTGTTAGGTAGTCCTCTGATCAAATCTTGAGAACAGCCTTTTTAACCCCTCCTCTGTTTTAGTGTAACTCTGGAAGTTTTCTCCATTTTGTGCGTATGAACGTCTTGGTTATTTGTGTAACTCTGGAAGTTTTCCTTTCTCACTAATCACTTGAGTCTTTGTTTATCCGTTAGCAACTGTTTTGTCTCAATGATAAAATATGTAGCAATTGCTCTGAATGCTTTCAATAAAATATCCTCGTCTTTCCTTGTGAATTTGATGGGGAAAATAGTGCCAAGTTATGCAGGATGTAGGGGTTGCAGATTGGTTGAGTGAATAACACCCTGAAACTATGGCGTCTATGAATTTAAACCACTTTTGTTCTGTTGATTGCAGGTTGAAGTTGCTTTCTCTGGTCTTGAAGAAAAAGGAGACATCAAATCTGAGGTTTCAGCTACACCAATGAAAGTTTTGCCTCCATGGATGATAAAGGAGGGAATGAATCTTACAAAGGAGCAGCGTGGACAGGTCAAGCAAGAGTCGAATATGGAGGGTACTTCTGCTGCAGCGGGATCATCTGATGACAAGAAGTCCATAGAAACCGAGGACGTGAAAAATATAAAGGTGAAGCTCATTGCCTTCTGTATGGTTCCTTACCTCTTCCTGCCCTTCTCCTTTTCTGCCCCTTCATTTCTTGCTTAAATTCTCTATATGCTGTATCTTGATGCTTTAATGCCTCAACTTCTTTTTCTTGGTTTTGATAGGATGAATATGTCAAGGCATATTACGAGGCTCTATTCAAGTGGCAAAGAGAGCAAGAAGAATCTGCCAAAATGTTACCGGAAACATCAACTACAGATGGAGTGTATAACACCTCTACTGAGCGCCAAGTTGGTATGAAATCCAAACGCGAAGAGGAGGACAAAGGAGAGGATATTGAATGGGAGGAGGCTCCACCTGCAGGTAATTTATATTCTTCATATACTTCAATCTCTTAAGTGAAGGGGAGCCTTGGAGAACTGGTAAAGTTGCCTCCATGTGACCAGGAGGTCATGGGTTCAAGCCGTGGAAACAACCTCTAGCAGAAATGCAAGGTAAGACTGCGTACAACAGACCCTTGTGGTCCGGCCCTTCCCCGGACTCCGCGCATAGCGGGAGCTTAGTACACCGGGCTGCCTTAAATACTTCAATCTCTTAAGTAGTTGAGGAAAGGAGGGCAGTTCAAAGACGTTGATAATGGAGACGCAAGTAATTGAAGTTATTAGCTTGCTACATCATGAGTTCAGCTCCTTACCTTATACGTTGATTGTGCAAATCCTTTGTTTGAGTCCTTATAAAATGGAGAGAAACCATAAATGGAACAAATGGATTAAAATGATATACTTTGTGCATCAGAATCCTGTGGGGTTTAGCTGCTTGAAGTGTTGGCCTTCCTTTTATTTTTGGTCCCCCACAAATTCCAAAGCTTCCTCCACCATGTTTACTTTTTACAGCGCGGACATCCCTTCTTCTCCTAATTGTTGAATGTTATTCTGAAAAATTATCACTCAAAACATTAAGAAAATAGCCCTCAGGGCTTTGGTTCAATTGTAAGGATGCAACCCTGGATGTGTGGATTGTGGGTGTACGTCACGAGTTTGAACTCTGACACTAACACGAAGCGTGATATTTAAGACGGAGCAGGGTAGATGGGTTGGCCTATATTCCGCTGAGTTTCAGACCTATGGGCCCTCTGATTGGGCCAGCTAACCCAAGGGAGATTTTTTGGTTATCAGAAGATCTTTAAAAAGAAAAGGAACATTAAGAAGATTTTGAAGAATATGCAACTTATCGAAGTGTGCTAACAACTCTTAACATCTTTCACTATTTAATCTGAAAGAGTTAGGGCACATAGTAGTATACTTGAAGAAGATTTTGAAGAATATGCAACTTATCAAAGTATGCTAACAACTCTTTAACATCTTTTACTATTTAATCTGAAAGAGTTTAGGCACATAATACTCATTTATACACTCATGTCATAGAGATATCAAGAAATGATTACATGCACTATTTTCTGTCCTGTTTGAATAAAAACAACTAGTCTATGATAGCTGAGAATGGGAATATATGGCCAAAAAATTCCAAGGGTGGATGACATAAGCCATGTGGTAATCCATACAAGAGAGGAGAGGTATAATTTTGTTTGAGAATGCTCGAGGTTGTTAGCATGTGACCAGGAGGTCATGGGTTCAAGCCGTGGAAACAGCCTCTTGCAGAAATGTGAGATGAGACTGCGTACAATAGACCCTTGTGGTCCGGCCCTTCCCCGAACCCCGCGCATAGCGGGAGCTTAGTGCACCGGGCTGCCCTTTAATGCTCAAGGTTCCAGAGTTCATAGAGCCTTGACTTTCTAGGATATTATGGTCTTTGAAAGTCTAGTTACTCAATAAGAAAAGTCAGACTGCAAATGCCATGCAAGTTCTGCAGAGTTTATAGTAGTTGGGCCTGTAAATTGAGCAATTGAGCCTAATATCAGTTTCAAGTACTCTTCTTTATCTGTTCCACTAATTAGTGTAAAAAGATATGCTTTAGGTCAAGGAAGATAGGTTTCTTCCTATACCAACTAAGAGGAAAAGAGAGACATGCGTGCTCGTTTCTTGTTCTAACCATGTTATGTCCCTTCTTGCGTGGATATGTTGACCACTTCCCTCAACAACCAGAATTCATAGCATTCTCTAAGGCGGCACATTATTTTATGATTTTCCTTAAATTTATAGCCAGTGCTGATGTTGCTGCCTGCACTGGCTATCATCAAATTAGAGTAACTAAAAGCAGAAACTTGAAATTCCTATTCTTTCCGTATGAAATTTTCGTGGGGTCATGCGTG
This sequence comes from Anisodus tanguticus, assembly GCA_034509755.1. Taxonomy (NCBI): domain Eukaryota; kingdom Viridiplantae; phylum Streptophyta; class Magnoliopsida; order Solanales; family Solanaceae; genus Anisodus; species Anisodus tanguticus. Next base: position 5,957,173 of record CM067553.1, on the reverse strand, counting down.
AGGGAGTGACAATTGGCGGTCTGGTTTTTTTCAAGTCAAGACATGCGTAGCGCAGTGAGTGACACGTGTCATGCACTTCTTAGGAAGAAGTAATCTTAGACTATTAAGAGTGGCAGTAGATACATTTTGGACAAGGACAAGGTATAATGAGTTTCCCGCGAAGTTTAGGTGCGTAGGTGGAACTTCGAGACCAGTTAGAGTGTTACTTTGTTCTGCCTGCTTGATTAGAGTTCTACATGTGATGATTGCTGCTAAATTTTGTCTTCCCCCAATTCTTAGGACTCTTCTTTCCTTTTTCTCTCGAGGCCTCTTCTTTGTTGCTTTCAATTTATAGGTCGTGTTTTATTTGTTTAGTTTTGAAGTTCGACTTTCATGTTCACATTGGGTATGTTTCAGGTAATAATACAACTGGAGCTCTCAAGGTAGACTTGAATGTTGAAGCAGATGCTTCGGGAGACGACAACGATGAAGAAGATGACATAGACTGGGAAGAAGGTTGATGGTCAAAGTAATATTTAAGCCACAAAAAAATGCATACTGCCTGTGTCTGCAGGCATGTTGTAGCTTTGTGAAGAGAGAGAACCATTGTCATCCGGACATTGGGGTCGTTTGGTTAAGAAACTAAGTTATGCAGGAATTGTGTACCACAAGGACTAACAATGCGGGGATTATAGCACAGATTATTTTTATTGAGCGTTTGTTACTTTGTACTAAAAATAGGGTATGTAGGCTAAAAGTTAAAAATGTGGGTTTATTTTTTGAACTAGATAGAATTGAAAGTGTTAATGATGGATTTGAGGAAAAGATAAAGGGTGGTTTTGCCTTTTGATGTTTGACCCATGTAGTGTTATTCCATATTATTAAGTCTAAAATAATACACCAATTGGTGGATTAGCTACGCAGGATTCAAAAGACCAACCAAACACTGGATTAATAATTTTATATCATGACTATTGTATCCAATCCATCAAATCAAACTGAATATACCAATTGGTGGATTAGCTACGCAGGATTCAAAAGACCAACCAAGCACTGGGTTAAAATTTTTATCCATCAAACCAAACTGAATACACCGATTGGTGGATTAGCTACGCAGGATTCAAAAGACAAACCAAACACTGGATTAATAATTTTATACCATGACTATTGTATCCAATCCATCAAATCAAACTGAATACACCAATTGGTGGATTAGCTACGCAAAGGGATGGCAACGGATAGGATCTGGACCGGATCCTACTAGATCTAGATCCAGATCCGTTTTTCATACATGAATTCAGATCCGAATCCAGATTCGTCGGGTCCATAAAAATCATATCCAAATCCGGATCCACCGGTTCCACGGATCGGATCTGGATCCACATGTAAAAAAATTGTCTTGCTAAGAATGTAACCTTGCTAAGAATTTTTTTTGAACTGACAAACGATTTTTACTTAACTAACAGTTTACTGTGTTTCAATTTTTTATATGAGATATTTTGTTCGTTGTCTCGTTTTGATTGTGAGCTATTAATTGAAAATGTTGGATAATGACAATAGTTGTGGAAAATGCTGACTATTATTTCCACAATGCAGAACTTGCATGTGCTTGGAATCTTCACAAATGAAGTGAATATAATTTTAAGTGCTTGTCTATGAAGATGTTAGTCATTCACTAATATAACATTGATTTTATTATCGAAGTTACCTCTTTATTTTTTGGTTTTTGAGTTAAACGTGTGGATAAATTAAACTTGTTTTGAAAATTAAACTTGCAAGGATGTGCTTAGCAATTTTAAGAAAATACTTATAAAATTACATTCTAGGTTATGAATATATTTAATAAAAAAACGGATCCACGGGTCGGATCTGGACCGGATACGGATCTCAAATACAAGATTCAGATCCATATCCGATCCGTCAGAAACGGATCCGGGTCCGATCCGGATCCGTCGGATCCAAATTTTGAAGATTCATATCCTATAAAACGGATCTGGATCCACCGGGTCCAGGATCCACTGACATCTCTAGCTACGCAGGATTCAAAAGACCAACCAAGCACTGGGTTAAAAATTTTATACCATGACCATTGTATCCAATCCATCAAACCAAACTGAATACACGGATTGGTGGATTAGCTACGCAGGATTCAAAAGACAAACCAAGCACTGGATTAATTTTTTTATACCATGATTGTTGTATCCAATCCATCAAACCAAACTGACTCTTAAGAGGTTGATTGTCGTTGGTGACAAATTATTTGAGATTTTGCCCCGTCGCCCCTCTCACATGCTTTGACATCCATGTTCTTTTGATTTGTGGTGGTACATATTTCTCTTGGTTCCTTGCTGGTTATTGAAAGTGTACAAGTACAAGTAAAAATCTGTGGCTGCTATAGCGTATTTCTGTTAGGCGTGAGCAATGCAATGGCTGGAAAAGAAAAGGGAACACTAAAGAAAAAGGATGGTAATGGGCGTTGTCATAATTTTAGTGGGAGCGTTTTTTTATTGGAAGCCAGAGAAATACAGTAAGAAAGCAGTAAACACAAATCTTCCCATAACACTCTCTATGAGGCTTTGTTATTAGTAATAAGTAATCTCATAAAATAGTACAAACAGGGTAAACGAGACATTAAAGAACCCTCAAAAAATAAAGAATTCCGTTAACTCTGATGTATATCAAAGCTTAAATCCTAGAAACTGTCTCACACAACTATGCAAGTGCTAGAAATTATCCCAGGACAGATGATAAAAGGAAAGGATCCCAAGCTGCACTTTCACCGGTACCCCAAAACCCATTTTCAAACTGCAACAACTGTTGTTCAGTTGGAACTGAAGCTGTTTGTGTTAATCCATTCATATGGGGCATCATCATTGGCCTATTTAAAACATCTACTTCCCCAAATGTAGACAAATCAACCGTTGGTTCACTTGTCCATGTACAACTTGTACTATTATCACCACCAAAAATGTCGGTGTTAATGTTATTATTTGTAGTACTAAATGGAACCTCATCATCGCCACGACTCATCTGTGGTTCTCCCCAAGGCAATCGTCCTTGCTCGTTAGCCCACATTATTGCTGAATTTGTCCCACTATGCCACTGGTTATTTTGCCACTGTGATGACACCATTGGTTGATCACTAGTCATTAAGCTTATGTAATCAAGATTGTGATTACTTAAGCCTAATTTATCGTGTCCAATATTATTTACATGTGTATGATCTCGTTTAGGTAATTTCTCAGCTTGTCCTGTTTGTGAGGAGGATGTTTTTTTGATTTCAAGTGTTGGTACTGATGGTTTAATTTTGGATGTCAATTGGGAATTGGAATTAGAGGCATAAGCTTGAATAAAAGATCTTGAATTCTTGCTGTTAAAGAGTTTAGCTTTTAAGTGCACCAACAAGTCCATTTTCAGTTCCTCAGTTCTGCAGGCTTCTTCAAAGTTAAAAGGGTCAGAATTTTCAAGAATATTACTACTCCTACCTTGGTGAGAATCAGACGCGGGTAGTTCAAAATTAGTTCGAGCATTAACCCCTCTTAGTGCACGCGCGGCTTGATCATAAGCCCGTGCAGCATCCTCAGCCGTGTCAAATGTTCCGAGCCATAGCCTCACTTTTTGCAAAGAATCTTTGATCTCTGCCACCTATCTCCCTGATGGCCTTTGGCGAATGCCTACGAATCTTGGATGCCCCCTTGATGATGGTTTTCTTCTTGTTCTAATGCCATCACTTGGTTGAGGTGCTGGTGCTTTCATCTTTTTGTTATCTAAGATGTGTAAATTCTTAAATTTGTTTGTTGAAATTGGAATCAATATTTCATAGTAGGTTGTTGTCTCTAAGCTTGGTGACTTGAACCGTCGAAGGTATAAAATGGGAAGGTATCTATGTTTTGTGAATGTGGACGATAGACTAATGACAAAGAAAAATTATATTCCTGTGTATATTAACCCAGAATGAAACTTTATTGGTGCAGGTGGTGTTGGTTGTGTCGATTGAAATCATAAAATATGAACAATTTATGGCAAATACATCGACAATTGTATATAGTTATACTATGTGCTGATGGAGAAGCTTCCAAATGAAACTGTAAGATTGAATAATTTCCCTTAGCGGTTCCTTTTATTATTCACAATATATATGTATGTCGTCTCAGGAAGTCATTGTATGGCTTGAAACAGGCACCCCGCGCTTGGTATGATCGTTTTGTCAGGTATCTTTTGCAGATTGGTTTTATATGTAGCAGGTGTGACAACTCTCTCTTCACTTTTCACCGAGGTAGCAGCACTGCTTATTTGCTATTATATGTCGATGACATTGTTCTTACCGCCTCATCTGACGGTTTGAAGAATGAAATCATTGCTCTACTCAAAACTGAATTTGCTATGACTAACTTGGGCAAACTGAGTTATTTTTTGGGTATATCAGTGACCAGATCTGCAGCCACTATGTTCATATGTCAGCGTAAGTATGCAGAAGAGATAGTGTACAGGGCTAAGATGGCAAATTATAAAATTATGCCAACACCGGTGGACTCAAAATCCAAGCTTAGTGCCAATGACGGTGCGCCAGTTTCTGATCCCACTCTATATCGGTGTCTTGCAGGTGCCCTTCAGTATCTTACATTCACTAGGCATGATATTGCATATGCCGTTCTGATTGAATGCTCTACACGATCTGCAGGATTGCCTCGATTAGAGGTCCATCTGAGGCCACGTTCTCTTGCATGGGTTCCTCCGTCGGGTTGTTGGTAGGTTGTTCATCTAGCTCTAGTTGACCCGACGCCTCTCCTTCAGGCAATATTGCCCCTGAAGCAACTGAGCAGAATGCCCGCTCGATAGCCTCGGCTACGGCAGACTCATGAATCTCCTGATCTTCGTCTGCCTTGGTGTTGGAAATTAGATGCAATGTATGTTGCATCTTACGCAAGGACTTGGCACGTTGCATCCTTCTTTTTTGGGTCCTGGATGCGACTCTCGGTGGTGCCTCTTTCTTTTCGGGAGCCTGATTGATAGACCACTTCCCTTTTTCTGTATTAGCGGCTGGTTTAATCATTCTATGGGGTCTCGTCTGGTCCTCATTTCTTGCTATGATACGTAAGGACGAAACACCCTTGTTCACGTTAAACTCAACCATCCTCTGTTTGGTTTTAGGGAGTGGTTCTTCATCTATTCGAGGCATGCTCGGCTGCCGATTGGTTGGCATCCGTACTTTCCCCTCAAGCCTATGCCTAGCGTCGATGGGGACTCTTCTGAACCTCATAGTTTGTTCCTGAAGCTCTTGTTCAAAGTCCCTCGAGTATTTAGGGCGTTCATGAAAACTGCTCCTAGTCGGCTGCCCGTCATCATGAATATCATGTAGGCTGCCTAACCGGTTGAACACAAAAGTCCTTATGACCTTCTCCCCTTCGGTAGGTTTTTTTGGGACCCACACCTTTTCATCGGTTGTTTCCCTTTGGTGTCCCTTGACTCATCGGGCTTAGCAAAAGATACCATAGATATTGGTACCGCGGGAAAGGGGTCGGTGTCAATTGACATTTCAGCCATACTCTTGTCGGCTAGCTTGAACCTCCCCTCCTCGATGCCCTTTTGTATCACCTTTTTGAAGATCACGCAATTAGAAATAGAGTGACGGTACGAATTATGCCACTTACAGTACTTCTTATCTTTGAGTTCTTCAGCGGGCGAAATCTTATGACAATCATGCAGCCGAATCTGCTTATCTTTTAGCAGATGATCAAAGATCTGATCTGCCTTTGCGATGTCAAACGAGTAACCGACCCTGTCATCAGATGAACTCGTCTCCTTGCCTTTAATGGCTTTTAAGGCTGGGCAAGAGTAAACCTTACCCTTAACAATCTCGACCACCATTGCGTCTACTGGACATACTGCTCTACTTGGCTGGCCTTTTCTTCTAACTGGCTCAGGTCAGAGCAGGATTGTCCTATCAACTTCTCCTTTAACTGATGGTGCATGTTGTTGATTATCATGTGGGCACACTCAGATTCGGGGAAGTGTACGGTTCATTTCCCAACCTTCTTTCTGAACCTCTCGATAAAATTGGCAGCTGATTCATCGACCTGTTGCTTGAGATTCGTTAGATCAGTCACGGTAACCTGAGGTTGGGGCCAATAGAACCTATCATGGAAGCAACCCTCCATGTCAGCCCAACTCTATACTCGATAGTGGATTTGCCATCGTCGCTAGAGAAAATGGCAAACTCCGGTGTTTTGAAGTCCCTCGGCAAAGGTGTTATCCGATCTACCCAATCGGGTAGGGCTTCTTATAAACAGGCATGTCCAAAGGTTTCAATTGGATGTCAAAGTACCTCCGTATGGTATTAGCAATAATCTTTGGGCTTAACAGTTGTGATGCCCTCTGCCGATTCTCGATTATATTCAGCTGATAAGCGTTCTGCACTGGCGGCCTCTTTTCTGCACTTTGTTGGACAGGGTTTTGAAGGTTGTATATGGTCTGATGGCCATTACCAATAGGTGGGGTAATGCCCCATGTCTGTTGTTGGGTATGACCACCAAAGCCTGCAACCTGAGCTCCTGGAACATCTAACGGAGTCTGAGGATAAGGTGGAACGGTGTTCCATGGGTGCTCTCCTCGGACGTCGGCCGTTCTTAGAAAGTTTACGCTTCTTGGAATGTATGGATTGGGTACTGGTAAGGACTGCTGGAATGGTAATCCCCTCTAAACAGCGTCACCAGATAGCCGAGCTAAGTCATAGCCAGGGGCCATCGGCTGGCCAACATTGTTCGCCTGCATCGTAGGTCCGTTCGTAGAAATGTACGGCATAACGGGTGGCAATCCAAAGTGTACTGGAGCCTGAACTGGTCTCCGATCCATGTTGATCTACCCATACTGCAGACTCGCTTAGTCAAGTGGCACATTTTGCCCCCCCAAGGTTCGGCGACGACCATTCAGTGTGCTGGTTGCCAGGCGGTTGGGCTTGTGTTCCTAGGTGTGCTATTGGCTGCGCCTGAGTGGGCACTGGCTGAGGAACAACACCGGGTGTCACGATCTCATGCTGAACAGCACCGCTCGTCAGAGGGATGGCAGAACTAGTCGAACATTCTCCTTGGTGCATTCGGTTAGTTTCCATCTCCCTCGCTTGTTGAACCTCATTATGTACCATCAGCTTCACAATGTCAGTCAATTGTTTAGAAACTTGGTACATAATGTCGTGGATGCCTAAGTCGATCTGTTGTCTAATAAAAGACGTGGTCATTATGGTTGGACCTTCAGATTGGCTAGATTCTTCCACGGCTTGGGTTGATGGAGGAAGTGGAGGGATATCCACCGATGTAGGCATACCCGAGGAGGATGTTGGTTCGTTGTTCCTTCTGGGAGGATTGTATTTAGGATATGTACTGGACTCGAGGTTCATTTTCTTACCGAACCTTACGCGCATACACCAAGAATAATCTTGACATGGAGAATCAAACTTTGCAATTAATTCACCTATAGTCCCACTGGGCGTGCCAAATTTGTTCTCGGCCCCAATTTCGCTATATGCCGTTGTATCGGCTGATGAAACCGGGAGACAAATTGATTCATTAACTTAAGCAATTTGTGATGGAAATGGAACTCTAATCTCCAGCAATGGGTTCCACAACTACTCCAGAAAGCGTTAGGACGGTGGTTATGAGTAAACTAAGAGGTAAGAAACATGAATACAATCGAGTAAAGTAAAGGATAAAAGTAAAGGATAAAAAGATAGATAAGATTTGATTTGTTTGATTGATTGTGTTTGTTATGTACGAAGAATAGTCCTATTTATAATACAAAAAAAAATTGTACAAACGTGCCCCCCATGTCAGTCATCAAGTAACCCACTAAGTTCAACGGCCAACTATGGGGGAGGTGGTGCTGATTTTCTCGCCATCTACTCCTCTTGTTCGGATAATGACCATTTCTTTTAGCTGTTGTTGGCCATTATCGCTTATAGAGGTCTAGCAACCCTTTGGACTTGGTCGTTGAGGTGTCTGCATCTGAGTGGGTCTCAGTCGTACCTCTAACTGACAACTTCGGCTAAGATGCCTTAGTAGCCGATGAAGTTCTTGTAGTCGAAGGCTATAAATAAATTTGGCTCCGGAACCATTCGACTGTCATTAAATTCGGCTAAACACTTAAATTATTTTTTACTGTTAACACATAGTTTTGCAATGCTGGAAGCATAGCAGGCTAGAAATAAGAAGAGGAAATCCCAGGTTTTGTTGATTGTGGGGAGTGGGGGTGGGGGTGGGTGTGGGGTGCGGGGTGGTGGAAGGGGGAAGGTGAGAAATACCAACAGTAACAGTAGACAATATTCTATTTACGCAGAGGGAGAGAGGGGGGGGGGGGGGATTTCCTTAAATTAGACAAAAAAAAAAATTATTTCTATATTACGATAACAGTAGAAATTTCTTACTCTTGTACTAATTAAATAAAAATAAAGCACACATGGACAAAGTATTTTTCAAAAAATGTACTAGTTGGTATAATATTGTATAAAATTTTAAGCAGTTACATATTATTGGCATACTAAGTTTATATTCATAGTGAATCGTTGGCGTACTTGTTTGATATACTATTGTTACATAAATGTTGCCGTAAAGAATGGATATTGGGCCTAACTCAACCCCAAAAGCTAGCTTATAGAGTGAGTCTTGTTCAAGTCCATATAAAGAGTCCATGTTCCCATTTCATATCCGATGTGGGACTCTTAACACTCCTCCGCACGTCATTAACTGGAGCATGGATAATATAATTTGGGGGCCCAATATCGGTGGACAACGAATTGAAATAGGTCTAGTTGGTATAATATAGGTATATAAATTTTAGAGAAAAATCGCAATTTTAGTGCTACAGTGTTACTTAATTATATTGTTAGTACTAATCAAAATATAAAACTCAAACGAAATCTATTTAAAAATACATTAAGAAGAAAAAAGAGAGACTAAAAAAACTTTCAACCTCGCAACTATTAGTTCAGCTTCTTCTGAGGAAGGAGACGGGGTTCCACTTCCCTAGATATAATTACAAGAGATATGAATCATGATCTGAGGCGAATCTAGGAGGGGGTGTGGGTATTCACCCGAACCCCCTTGACAAAAATTTACACTGTATATATATGATAATTTTTTTTATCTTTTATATACATATAGAGATTTTGAACCCCCTAATTTAACAAGACTAAAGGTTGACTCATTGATTAAGGGGTTCAAAATTTACCATTAGGTTTCAAGTTTAAACTATGGGTGGCCAGTGGGCCGGGCTCGGGTCTGGCGGGGTCGGGGTCGGGGCGGGACGATCCGGGGGTCGGGATCGGGACTAGCGGGCCTAGCGGGGTCGGGTCCGGGCGGGACCTGCTCCAGTCCCGTCCCGATCCCGATCCCGTCGGTATCGGGGCGGGGCGGGCTCGGGTCGGGCTCGGGGCGGGGCGGGGCGGGGTCGGGTTTTCCTTTTTTTTTTTTTTTAAATAACATATGTATAAAAAAAACTCAATAAATAAAACAAGATAGTGTAATAAAAACATCACAAGGCTGTTTTTGTGCCTCTTATATTATTTAATAGACATATGATTTTTTTGTAATACAAATACAATTGTCTAAAATCTAAATTGCAACTTTATGGTGTTGTCCAAAAGTTGCAAATTACATAATAAAATTGCAATTAAAAAAATTACATTTTCAAAAAAATCTGTTCTAATTGCTTGATGATTTCATGTGGTTCTTCGGTTGGAATAGGTATTTGTTGGTCAAATTGATCCACGTCGCTTCCACTACCTTCGGTTAAGATTTCGTTGTAGTTTTCATCATCTTCTTCGTTGATCTCCGGTTGACCGCACCTTCTCCGCTCCGCTCGTATCCAATCTCCGAATAATACCGCAATTTCCAAGTGTCTCCGCCAATGAGTGTCTCGTGGTCTCCTATTTGATATCACTCGCGCAGAAAAGCGCTTTCCGACGCAGATTGATGACGCTTGAATGTTCAAAACATCTCGAGCCATCAATGAAAGTGTCGGAAAGGTCTTCTCATTCCCCTCCAAAGATTTCAAACAAGTCTTCTTGTCCATCTTCATTGATAACTTCTTGATACGTATACGAACCCCGCAAAACAAAAATATCCAACTCGCTAATTTGGTTAGTAGAGGTACGGCCGCACATTCTATTTCGAGGCTTTCAATACTAGCCGCAGTAAAGCAAGATGTCTTTTGTGAGGTTGTGTTGAAGATGAAGAAGATGGTATGGTAGCCGATACGTTACTAGCATTTTCTTGTTGATAAAATCTATATATATTTTTGCAAAGTGGTGTTCTACGCTATTCAACACTTCTTCTTTAGTTTGTTCAATAGGTGGTGGGTGATTTAGATTTTTGAGACTTGGAGGTGGTAGTACTTCTATACAATCGTAAATAGTTTCAATTAGTGATTTAGTACCGTCTATTTTAATAGTAGGATTTAATGAGAACCAATAATATAAATAGAAGGAATAGGAATAAAATATTTTTTTATTTTGACAAACATTTTTTTAATTTGCCTTATAAGTGGTTTTTCCATATATTCACTTAGTAATAAAAATATTAGAGTTATATAAAATAACATAGTTGAAATAGTAGGATAATATATACCGGAAAATTCTTTTGTTGCTTGGAAAAATTTCTCTAAAAATACAATAAGTTCGGAAATTTTTTCCCAATCACTATCTAAAATCATATCACCGGCTTTTTATTATGAGAGTTAAAAAATAAAGTTATAGGTAATTTATAGTCATAAGCAACAAGGAGTTGCTTGTATAAAGAATTCCACCTAGTGGATACTTCTTGTGGAATTCTTCTAAAAGGTAGTCCACAATCATGACAAATTTTTTTATATTCTTTTCTACGTTGTACTTTATTACTTTTAAAAATAAAGTTTATAGCAAATTGTATTTTACTAAGAATGTCTTCAAAAAGTGATAGACCATCCTTTACAATTAAGTTATATATATGTCACGCGCATTTTATATGAAAATGGTCTGGAAAAGATGGAGCTAAACTATTTTTTAACATTGTAATTGCGTAATTGTTATTAGAAGCGTTATCTAATGTAATAGTCATAATTTTATCGGTAATTCCGTAATAATCGCACACTTGATAAATATTTTCGCAATAAAAGTACCAGTGTGCCTATCATCTATATATCTATACGCTAAGATACGTTTTTGCATAGACCATTTATAATCTATCCAATGACAAGTTACGATTAAATAATCATGGCCGTTAGTACTACGACCTATATCGACGTGATAGATACTTTGCCATTAAAATGATATAATGAAAAACGTAAATATTGTTGATATTCATGCGCAAATTTAAATACATCTCTCTTAACAGTTGACCTAGGAAAACCGTTAAAAGCAGGATTATATATATCTCTAATGTAATGAATAAAACCGGGAGATGAAGGAAATGAAAAAGGCAAACCCTCCACAACAACTAATTTTGATATTGCTTCCCTATCTCTATGTTTGTTGTATTTAGAGCCTACAATTCCCCCCCGTCATAGGGTTAATTTGACCCGTACTTGGTCGGGACAAGATATCGACGTATGTGAACCTTGTCCCGATGGAGCGGCCGTTTGCGCACCCGGTTTTGAAGCCTGGTATTGGGCATACCTAGCCTGGATGAGCACTTACTACGTGTCTAATTAAACCCCCGTCCCACCGTGACCTTTTCCAGTTTTAAATTTTAAAACATTTTTACAAATTTTACATATGGCTACTTGATTCTCTACGTCCCTATCAAAAAATGTCCATGCATCCGATTTTAATGGTCGTTTTTTGGACCTCGTCTCATACTAGGGGGAATAGGAGGTATTTCAGTTGAAGGTGCACTAGTGGGCGTGTTGTCATCAATATTAGTGGGTGTATCGTCTAGATCATCGTCTAAATTAAAGTCTTCTTGAGTTTCGTAAAATAACTCCTCGTCTAAATCTAATGGTATTGTAGGAAAATGTTGAGTATCAACAAAATCATCCCGTGTAGGAATAAGATGACTAGAAGAAGTACCCTTGCCCCTGGTTGCCTCTACTAGAAGAAGCACCCTTACCCTTACCCTTACCCTTAAACATACCTTTTAATCCTTCCATTTTAATTATGATAATAAATAATTAAAGACAATAAAATTAAGTGCGCTAAATAAAATAAACAGACAATAATAATTTAATGAAGGAACGAATGTACCAAACGCCGACGTAACGTCGACGTGTAATCGAGAGGTTGAAAATTGAAACTTTGCTCGATGGAAGATCCTCAAGCTAGTTGCCAACTTCACTCCCAATTCCCAAATGAATTAATAAAATTGAATATTTAGCAAACAATGTAGAGAGATATATTGAGAAATTAGAGAGATTGTAGGAAGATTTGTGAGAAAGATGAAGAGAAAATGAGTTATTTATAGTTGAAAAATTGGGTTAAAGTGTAAATATAATAACTTATGGGTTAAAAATAAATATTAAGGGGGGGGGGGTTGGGGGAGGGGGGGGCCTAAAATGGCCGTTGGCCAACGGCCATAATCTAAAATGGTCGTTGGTGCAACGGCTATTTTTGCAAAGGGGGTTTAAGGGTCGGGGTCGGGGTCGGGGTCGGGGTCGGGACGGGCTCGGGGCGGGCTCGGGTCCGGCGGGCCTGGGGCGGGCTCGGGTCCGGCGGGACGAGACATCGTCCCGTCCCGAGTTCGAGTCCCGCCCGTTAAATTATTTTTTTTTTTTTTTAGAGCGGGGTCGGGTCGGGACCGGGGCGGGGTCGGGACGGGGTCGGGTCGTCCCGGCCCACTGGCCAGCCTTAGTTTAAACTCCAAACATTATATTTTTATTTTTTGACCTCTTTAGTGAAAATTCTAGATTTAGCTTCACTTCTATTATCTTGTTTGCTAGCTACTTGTCAATTGTCAGGGTGAAATATTGTTATCTACAGTCGAAAACAGAAGCTGAATTAGGGATGGCAGGTGGGTATAATTTTGCGGATAGTAGGCGGGTATGAGTATTGAAAATGTACCCGTCACGGATAGGCGGGTAGGTGGTGGATTTGCAGTCATACAGCCTCCCCCGCCCCGCATCCGCCCGCCTTATACCCGCCCCAAGCTCAAAATATCTGAGTTTTGTCTACATTTGTAATATATAGCTATTTGGGTGGATAATTTTTGGGTTTTCTTGGAAATTTTGTTTTCTTGATTCTTTGGTGTGTAAGGGGGAAGAGGTGAAAAAAATGGGAAATTCTTATGGTGAAAAAATTCGGAATTCTCCTTCCTCTCTCCCAAAGAAAATAAGAATGTGACAATATTGATTCTCGACTCAAATTTTTGGGATAATTTTTGGAATTTGAATTTTTGGGATCATGTTGGTCACTAATTGGTCACAAATGAATTGATTACGAAATATGAGAGGCGGGTATTGACGGGTGACGGATATCCACTTGGGTAGTGGAGCGGGTGTGGATTTAGGAATATACCCGCCTAGGTGGGTGTGGATTTAGGAATATACCAGCCTAGGCGGGTATGGATGTTGAAAATTATACCCGCCACGGGTATAAAATTTTCTGACGGGTACGGGTGCGGAGGTACCCGCACCCGCCCCGCCCAATTGCCATCCCTAAGCTGGACAATCCTATTCCTCCCTCTAATCACCTCCCATCTCTCTTTTCCTTTATTGAAAAAAGGAAAAGAAATAGCTTGACAACATCTTTATAAACAAAACGATGAGGACGAGGATGTAGATGACAAACTATGTCGACTAGCGAATAACAAAGGGACTAAAAATGAAATTAAACAATAACTAAGGGGCTAAAATAACCATTTTCTCTAAATTTTATAATGTTGGCATATCCGTTGAAATACTATTGGTGTATTAACACTATATATTACTCCAACCTTATAATATAATAATGGTATATTCAATGTATCCAATAGATATTACCCCGTTTCTAAAGTATGTTTTGACACTTGTTGTAAACATGAATATCACCAATTAAATTAGTTTAAACATGAATGTTCGAGCGTTCTGTTGTTAGTGAATAAAAGTGTTTCACTATGAGAATTTATATGTCAAATCCCGAGTAATGTTATTAAAGATATTGAAAGGGCATGCTTCATAAATCAATATGTTAAAGGAAGTAACAAAGTCCACAAAAGGAGTTAATTCCCCACATAAGTGTCCAGTAAAACATAAATAATCCGGAAAACGTTTTCTGCATTTGGCTTGAAGGAACTATTACTAGCAGATCATTTCTTCTTGGCATCTCCTGCCTTAGTCTGCAAAAATCAAGCACAACCAGAGCATCAGTACAAGAATAAAATAAATGATCCAAAACAAAAAGAATCTCAATGTTATAGCTTCAGAGGCCACAATGAAAAACATTACCTTCTTGACACCGCGTACTTTCTTGGCTCTATTTTTCCGCTCCTTCATCTGCTTCCTGGACTTCTCAACCTTTGTGTCTAATCCATTCTGCAAGTGTTATTCAATAGTCGAACAAATTAGCCAAAAATACAGCCAAATTCAATCATTAAATCTTTAGAAACAAGAAAAATTCATTCAACAATTTTTGTCTCGTTTAAAGAACAAAATCGACACATGGTGCAATTGGAAACCAATATATAAGCAAAACAATAGGGATGTCTCAAGATTAGATACTGTAACTACAGAAACAATTCAAAAAATTATAAGCGATGAAGTGACATAAGATCCGTTCATCTATCAAACTTATAAGGTGTTTTGTTACCACATAACCTTGTTGACTTAACGACTTATATGCTAACATAAAACTCTTAAATGTTTCTTACCCTGATCAGCCTGTATTTTGGCTCGTATTTCTTTGCATTTTCGACAGAATCATAGATCAAGCCAAAACCAGTAGACTTGCCTCCTCCAAAGTGGGTCCTGAATTTGAACACAAAGATTGCATTGGGATCTTTCACCTCATACATCCTTGCCAATTTTTCCTTCAACTCAGCCTGCAATGATACATTAAGCAGGTAACACATACAAACCAAAAGCATATAACAATCGAATGTGCTATAAGTGCTTAGCGCGCACTCTCTCTTTTTAATAATCATGGCGTCCATGTCAACTTGAGTGCACCTCAACTAATTCCACGGATCACCCACCAGCACATGTACCAAGTGACTATCCACCAAAGCTAAGGTTTTTACCTAGAATTTGATCCCTGAGACCTCATGATTCTCAACCCCTCACTATCCCCTATATCAATTAACTACATCTCAATTTTAGAACCTATCACTAATATATTCCAAGAGGGGGATAGAGTTTTCCATGAGATGGGAAATGAAAATTGTTTTCCCTAGACAATGTTTGTGAATACGTGATTGTCTTCAGAGGCAAGTGGAGGATGGGGGCACCATTGCTTTTAAACGCTACTTTAGAATTAAAAAAAAAAGACACAAAAGTGTAGCAAGTTGAGTTCAATCACTTGACATTAAAACCAGTGCTTGAAGAATGCACCAATGAGTCTTGTTTGACCATGGGTTCCTTCCGTTAATATTAGATAGTATATTTTAAAAATTATACACATAATATATCGAATTTAGTCTGGTGACCATGGGTCCACTTAACCCATTTTTTCTACTTAAATTTGCCATTGATCGTCTTATAATGAACAACAGATATTTGTCTTCGTGCTAAACAGGATGGATTGAACTCATAATGAATGATATGCTTTATATGAATGTAACAGGTTATACTTTGTATTAGACAAGCAGTTTTCTCTATCAACGACAGCTAAAGACAGCATTCAGTTGGCCACAATCTAAACTAGGTTGGCTGCCTATATGACTACTCAATCTCCATTTTCATCTAAACTAATTTCATTCTAATACTCAATAATTTGTCTAAACAAAAAAAAAAAAAAACAAACACAGTGTGGTCCCACAAGGTGGGGGTCTGGGGGTAGGATGTACGTGTAAACTTTGTGAGATAGAGAGACTTTTTCCGGCAGACTTAATAACAACTAAATATCTGAAATTGCAAGGCACTCAATAAAAATAAAGTAATACAAATCCAATAAGCCAAATGAAATAGTTTGTCAAACCTTAGAAACGTTAGCTCTTCCAGGATGCAAGACATCAATAATCTGAAAATTTGCCACGTCATTAGCACATATAAAAATGTAATTGTCCTTAGTATTAACGTTAACATTAATAATAAAGTGCTAAGACTTACGAATTGTTTCCTTGCGAGAAGACGATTGGTCATGAACTTCCTTGTTCTAATTGTCACTGCCTTGTCCGCCATTTTTCTGTTAAAACAATTTGAACTCAAAATTTAACTACAAATACAGAATTTATGATTCATAGATTTTTTTTTTAAAAAGATTGAAATAATACTTCTGTGCCTTCAGAGACCTTCTTGCCCTTATCTTTTCAAAAATGGAGGCTTTATTTCTAGGGTTTTTAAGTTTTTTAGAAGCTCTATATGAACCTTTGGGTCATTCAATTAACCGGCTGGCCCATTGAACTTTAATGTTTGCTCATTTGTTTCTCAATATTATAGACAAAATATTCTATTGTCGTTTAATATTTGAATCACTTATAAAATTTTAAAATATGATTTAATATTTTTCTCAGATTCCGCGTTGTGCGATTTCAGTGAGTATGTTATTGTTGTTGTTGTTGATCTAATATTTTCTCATATAATTTGTAATTTTCCCAAAAGTAATCTTTAGACCATATTCTAAAAGATTTATTAGTTGTAAGGAAGTCATTTACTGAATAGTTGTCCAAAAAAGTAGGCACTATTATGGAATTTCATTCATTTAGAGTTTTTCTTTTAAATTTTAAAATTCCATGATAGTGATTATTTTTAATTACAGGGCTAAAAAGTGGACAGTCCATGCTATTACCACAATTTTCACAGTAACTGATGCAATGTTATTTTCCATGAAATCAAATAAAAACTAAGGCTTCTAAAGATGTTGTTTTCTCTCATATAGTTTTCATGTGAACTCATTTTTGTTATAAACAAAAGCTTAATACAAGGAATCTGTAATCGCAGATCAGAAAAGCTTTACCGGTGAGATACATGTCTCTTTTCAACTTTGGTGCTTGACCTTTGTTCATGTTTTTGTGTAAATATAAAAAGCTATAACATGTTAAACGAGTTGAAAAGGATACAATTCGATTAGGAATAATTATGTTCAAATAATTAGGTGGGTAAAAGTGGATACAACATGAGTTTCATTTGCACTTGTACGTAGGAGATAAGATTTTCGGGAGGAAATGATATTACTTCGCGGGTCATTCACCCCAATTGCTTTTGTTAGGAAATTTTTTATATGAGTATGCCCCTATCCCGTAAGCCTTCCATCGTTGCAAGCCCCTTCCATTCGGTCCATAGACCAACTGATTCAATTTCCGCTATTGTCTCTGATAACTCTCTGATAATTCCCAAAATACCCTCAGTGTTCCACACTCTGTGTAGGATCTTCATAGTGTCAGCGGTGAATTAGGTTCCACAACTCAACAATCTCCCACTTGGAGACTAATTTCAATCATCTGTCTCCATCTGCAATGGCAACTCCGATCCTCATCCAAGAAGTCCAACTGAAGTTGCTCACAACTTCAGTTTATCATTCGGCACGACCTTCGTCAGCATGTCTGCTGGATTCTGACTCCCTGGGATCTTCTCAAGCACTAATACTCCATCTTCCAAAGTTGATCGGACGAAATGGTACCGGAGCTGTATGTGCTTCGTGCGAGCATGGTAAACTGGATTCTTTGCCAAATGAATGGCACTCTTGCTATCACAGTATAGCACACTCCCCTCGTAGTCCTGATCCAATTCCCACATAAAATATTGTAGCCACATCATCTCCTTCGTGGCCTCCGTCACGGCAACGTACTCAGCCTCACAACTAGAGAAATCTACTATCTTCTGCAACTTTGAAACCCAGCAAATCGCAGTACCTCCGAAGGTGTAAACATACCCGGATGTGCTCTTTCTACTATCAACATCACCACAATTATCAGCATCAACATATCCCTGCAATCCTGTCTCTGACTTTCGGAAACACAAAGCTGAACTCGAGCTGCCCTTCAGATATCTAAAAATCCATTTCACAGCCTCCAGTGTTACTTTCCCGGATTGCTCATAAACCTGCTAACAACTCCCACTGCATGTGCAATGTCTGGCCTCGTACATACCATTGCATACATAAGACTGCCAATAGCAGAGGCATAAGGTACCTTGTCCATATGCTTCATCTCGTCCTCGGTCACCGGCGAGTGATCTTTTAACAAATGAAAGTGTCCAGCCAAGGGAGTACTGACTGGCTTGGCATCATCTATGTTGAACCTCTTGAGAACCTTTTTCACGTATTATACTTGTGAGAGCTTGAGGCCCTCATTACTTCTGATCATTCTCATCCCAAGGATTTGTTTTGCGGCTCCCAGATCTTTCATTACAAATTCTTCTGACAACTTCCTTTTCAGCCTATCAATCTCATGTTACGATCATCATGTCATCAACATAAAGAAGCAGTATCATGTAAGAGTCTTCAAATCTATTAAAGTAACATCAGTGATCTGTTTCGCACCTTACGACTTCAGCTTTCTTCATAAAGCTGTCAAACTTCTTATACCACTGTCTTGGAGTCTGTTTCAGTCCGTACAGGCTCTTTTGAAGCTTGCACACCAGATTCTCTTTTCCTTTGACCTCAAATCCCTCATAATATTTTATGTAGATTTCCTCATCTAAATCACCGTAAAAAAAGCAGTTTTCATATCCATCTGTTGAAGATGCATATCTTTCTTTGCTACCAGTCCAAGAACAGTTCTGATTGTCACCAAATTGACTACGGGAGAGAAGATCTCTGTGTAGTCAATGCCTTCTTTCTGTTGAAATCCCTTCACAACCAGCCTTACTTTATAGCGCTTACTTCAATCGTGTTCTTCCTTTATCCGGTAGACCCATTTGATCTGCAATGCCTTCTTCTCCTCTGGTAACTTAGCTAACTCCCATGTATTATTTGACAACAGTGAGCCCGTCTCATCTTTCATTGCCAGCTCCCACTTGATCGATTCATCAACTTGCGTCGCTTCTTCATAACATTCTGGCTCCCCTCTGTCAGTGAGCAGAATGTAGTTGAGGGACGGAGAGAACCTATGAATCAGCATACTGATCCTGAATGATCTGCGTAATTCTATGATCGGCGTCCGCTGATTTGTTTCAGAATCAGCATTTTCATCAACCTCGTCATTACTGGCTTGTTCCTTTGCTGCAGTAGTACCATGTTGTAGCTCGGGTGCCAAGAAGTCTCTCAAATCAACTGTTTTCGATTCCTTGGTCTTAGAGACTTTGCTTTCTGAACTCTTCCGTAACTTGTCCTTGTATAACACCTGTTCATTGAAGACGATGTCCCTACTTCAGATGATCTTTTGATTTTGGTCATCCCAGAATCGATAACCAAACTCGGTGTCACCATAGCGAATAAAATAACATTTCTTAGATTTCGGATCAAGTTTACTTCTAGTAGTAGAATCAATATGAACATATGATAACCAATCAAATAATTTCAGAAAAGAAAGATTTACCTTTTTTCCACTCCAAGCCTCTTCTGGAATTCTGAAACCCAAAGGAACAGTTGGTCCTCTGTTAATTAAGAAGGTTGCGGTATTGATTGCATCTGCCCAGAATATCTTGGGCAATCCAGCGTCTATTCTCATGCTCCGTGCATACTAGTTCAATGTTCGATTCCTCATTTCCGCTATTCTATTTTGTTGGGGTGTTCCATTTTGTTGGGGTTTTAGTGAATGCATCTGCAAGAGTAGCAAAAGAATCAATAGAGTTTTCAGGTAAGAGAGTGCTCCATTTGTGAGCGTTTGGCTGAATATTTTTAGCATAACATATTCAATTATGTACTATTGCATGTCATCCCTTGTGATTGAAGCCTCGAAAGTCATAATGTTTTCATCCAGTTCCGTTGTGTCGTCACACTTGGGTATGTCGGGCATTCTGAACTTCTTTGGGATGAACTTTGGAGCCGCATCTTCCTTGTACGGTATCTTCCCGTACTTTATCACCCCAACCCCCCTAGGGGCCCTTGGTATCTAGATCATCCTTTTATGGAGCTCATTCTCTACAGCGACAAGTCTTATCAGATTCGCTTCTGGCATCGAAGGTTTTGTCCTCCCTACATTTGTTGCAGATGCGTCGGGAGCTCCCGCGGCTTCCGCGTCTTCTACCGGATGGAAATCTGGTGTTGTCCGAGATAAAAATCTTAGGAACTTCTCCATGCACTCCATTATGGCACTATTTCCTGCCAAAATTGTGCCCAATGCAGCTTTCGAGGGGGTGCTCTCTTCATTGAACATCCCTTATACTTTAGAGTGTGATTCTCTTTTCCTCTTCTTGGGGTACCGCTCCTTGGGTCACACCTCACAACTCTCTGTTGGATGGCTTCAAGCATCTTCCTTGTCTACAAACTTGCTTGCTTTCGGGGCTATTGTTTCCTCCGATTTTGTCTGTGATGTTTCAGACTGTTCTTCCATGTCATGATGCTCGATGGGCACATGTTTTTCTCTAATATCCAGCGAGTCGTGAGTAGCGTTGTTTTGACTCGACATGCTTCTTCTTCGTGACATGTTTGTATTAGGGTTTTCAAGAAAATCAGTTATAGATTGAGACAACTCCACAACTATTTATCCACACAGACAGCGCCAAACTGTGTTCCGGTGAAAATGATTTTAATAAAAATACAGTTCGAGATTTGTTTTCAAGGGTTTAAAGACAAGTAGGTTATATCCGATCCAGAAACCCTCTTAATTGTATCCAGGATTGATATCTAGGTTACAGATATGTGAGATTAAAAACACAAGTAAGAATATGACAGTAAGTAAATAAAGAAAACTGATGGGTTAAATATGAAAATAAGCTATGAATCGAACAAGAGCGAAAGTTGAGAATGGTGTATTAGTTTGAGAGAGATCTGATTTACAAGTATGATCTTAGAGAGAATACAATGTGCCTTTTTCTCTTCTAAGTCTTGCATATATAGGACAAAACTTAGACTATTATGACCCTAGAGAGTTGTAACGACGTGAGCATAATGACGTCACTACACCCACGTGCGCTGCGACACTCTGATTTAGGTAGGTTGATGTGACGGGAGTTGTTTGGAGTGGAGGGCAATTGTGGAGATCCTTTGGGGACGTTGGAGTTTTTGAAACCACAAAACCTCTTGTATACACTTAATGCCTCTAGATACATTTCTACTCAATACAATAGTATAGTATGGCAAAGCAGTTAGTACAAGCTATTGGAAGAGCAGAGCTAGAAGCCCACATACGGATTCGGCATAACCCGCTAGCTTTTAGTTTGCTCAAACTGTGTATTTGTGTTAATTAAGAATTACACGCATGTTGAACACCCAATTGTTAGCTCTGGAAGTCATCGTTGTAAAATTCAGAACCCATAAAGTTGAAATCATGACACCGCTCCTCGTGACAAATGGCTAGTGGACATGAAAAATGCTTCGTGCCTTTTTATCATAACAATATGTTCGAGCTTGATTTTTTTTTCTCCATTCATTTTCTTTTTCTATCATTTTTCTTGATACATACCCTATTATAATGAAGAGTGTACATGTGATCGATGAATAATTAAAGTACTCTTTCAAATAGCACTTTGGCTATGTGCAAATTGATAGTTCTTGTATCACAATGAGCTGTATAATAAAAACTTTTAGCTACAGTAAGAAAAGTATTTTTGATATTGGCATCCAAATCTTCATCTGAACAATTGGATTGCGATAGCACGAGTTCAGCTAGTAGTTGCATGTCTGATTCTATCTCCTCAGTAAACGTTAACATTCCCAGCTGCTTTTCCATTATTTGGTTGTCTGCTTTTTGTCCCTGATATATATAGACAACAACATCTAGTTGTTAATATCAGGCAAATGCCATATATATCTCTTTGGACTTTGTCAAGAAGAGAAAAAAAGTGACTACTATAAGAACGAATATATCTAGAAAAGAGATTGGTTACTATATCAGAAAAATAAAATATATTGTGTCAATTGGATATGTACGATTATACACAAAACATCCTCTATATAGCTCTCTTTAGTCATATGTGATCTACTTGACTCAAGCCTAGATACTTTAAAATCCTTTTTTACGACTACTCTAATTTCGAATCAAGAGAAGTTTTTCTAGAATAATTATAAGTTGTTTAATTGTAGGAGAAAGTCTAATACTATTTGATTTACTAGAATATTCATTTTTTGGTTGTATAAAGACTTTACTATTTTAGTTGTAAGAGTAGTCTACTGTTTTAATTATGTAGTTATTTAAAATCATAAATCAATGAAATTTATGAGACGAGTTTTCATTCATATTTTCAATTTTATTACTAATTGAATCTATCTTTTTTTTAAATCATAACAGATAGCGTCTATAATGACGGAGGGGGTTGAAGATTGACAAGTATATTAAGTAGGCGTTTGGACATGCGATTTCATCTCATGAGATGAAATTCTAAATCATCCAAAAATGCATGATTTGGGATTCCAAATCATGATTTCAAACTTTCTAAATATAAAAGTTTGCCCATAAGTTTATATTTTGTAAAAATAGATTCATAAGTTGGTAGATATATTTACCAATCATTTATATCAATTATTAAAAAAACTACAAGTTGGTAGTATATGTATAACAAATCTAATCTTATCAATCATGTGAGAGGATTAAATTAAAGAGTGTTTACACTACAACTCATGTTCAAATTTTCATTTTATTGAGTTAAAGTTTGATCAATTGATGTTGTATTTTTTTAGAAAGATCTTCTAGTAGCGTATTAATTTTGTTATGAACGACTTGCTCATTTGGTAAGATTGTATAAAATTTGGGAAAGTTTTGATGGTTTCACAACTTTTGGGGGTTTTATGTCTATAAGAAAAAATATTATTTAAAAAATTCAAATTGCATGTACAAACAAAAATTCAACTTCAAATCATCATGATTTTATCTCATGATTTCAAATCATGTCCAAACGGCTCCTAAGTTAAACCTTAATTCGAAATTGAGGGAAGAACACTGGTAAAAATTATTCCTCTTGTTTTATTAAGTAAAAGTATTTGATTGAATATAAATTTTAGAAAAGAAAGACAGACTTCTGAAATTTATAATATGAAATAGAAATGTTTTTTCAGGCTATAAAATTATGTCACTAAACATAAAATTAAATTATTTAAAAGTCCTTATTAAATGTGTCTGACCTTGTTGAGTTGAAAGAAACGAAGTCGGTGACAAACTCTATTGGTGATTTCCATTAGCCTTTGGTAACTTGGATGGGACAACAACAGCTCCTGCGACCCCCAACAGCCAGTGCACGAATTTAACGTACGAATTATGAGTTCTGCTGCTCCTTCTCCCTGATCTCCTAATGTCAGCAACCACTTTTCCCACTAAATAGACATATCAAATACAAATGTGTTTCTACATTAATTAATTATTCATTCATTTATTTGATGAGAAAAATAATCGTTTGAATAATTTGATAATCTTGCAAGAGTACTAACAGCATGACGCAAGCAGTGATGGATGTCTTTGCCGTGTGTCATCAAAGCACTTAGTGAGAACTGGTTTAGGGTTCCGAGAATAACACCGACGAGCCTCTGTTCTGTTCTATACCTGCCTTTGCCATGATCAGCACGCAATCATTACAATATTATATGAGTGCATATATAACAAGTAACTTATGTGACAATGCTTGAAAACAAGTAATTTAAGGTTTTTTTTTTAAAGTTGTAGTTTAAGTAGAGTATAAATATTTGTGTGAGTATAAATTTGGAATTATCCCATTAATAATAAGAAGAAAAGTTTAAGATTAAATAATTTTTAAATAAGCAACTATAACTTTCTTACTAAGATAGATTAATTAAAATGAAAGTATGTCACATAAGGGACTACCAACTTTACCCGTGGCTTGACATTCTTTTCCTCGAGGGCTAATTTTGGCATGTTACAAAATTCGGTGGACAATGTCTACGCTTTTAATATCAGATTTTATGGTCATAACGTACGTCTAACCCACATATTATCTGTTGCGCTCTTATCGCTAGACGAAAACCCTGTGGAAGCTTAGAATTAATACTAATTGCCGCAAAAGTTTTTGGGATGTAGCCATAATAGTAAAACTTTAGCCACTAATGAATATAAGTACCAATTCATCTAAAATTGACGCGATATGAACACTAAAAATCTATTGTAGTTGCTATAGATTATCTACAAGAAAGCAGGCATTGAAAACAGACATTACCTAGAATTGAGCAAGTGTAGAGTACTCCTAGAACGTGTGAATTCATGAATAAAGGCAGTCTTGTGTTGTGTCCTGCCAAAATAACATGTCACACAGTCCATAAGAGCTGCGGTTTTGACCCAAGCCATTCTCTCTTTGAACTTTTCTGGCTCAAAAATGCTAGCACTAGCTAAATAGTACGTCAGCAGCAAGCTTCTTTCGCTCACTCCAAACTCTCCAATCCCACATTCTTTGTACCACCTGCATGCATGGACATTTAAACCACTTAGATCTGAAAAAACAAATAAACATTTTATAAAGTTACCTTTTACATAGCATCGTACAGAAATTCAACATGGATATTCCCTTAATTATCATTATTGAAAATGTCAGTAATTGTATTGTAACAATAAAGTCAACTTGTCTTATGATGGAGCAACATTTAGTGACTTATTGTTATAGTAGTTGTGAAAGTTCAATTACTCTAATGTGACTTTACTATTATAAAGGGTAAAACATAACGATTTTATTGCAGTGTGTAATTCACTTACTTTAATGTGATAAAATCATTATGCCTTTACTTTTATAATAGGCAAAATTGAGTGATCATACGTAAAATTAATTTCTTATTTATCTTTCTATCAAAAGTGAAATATATATCAATCGAAGTAAGTTACTTGAGAATTCTTCTCCACTCGAGCTGATGCAAGGCTTGGCAATTGTTATAGTCCGATTTCCCTAGCTCCAGATATAGGTTATTGTTAACCAATGGCATCCTGTCTCAAAAGATGCTGATTAGTTTGAGACAATAAACTAGAAAATTTTGGAGAGGAAGAATTCAGTTTTTTCTCATTTTTTAAATCATAAACATCGAATTCCAGTGGTGGAAATGATTGAGGTGTTTATCTATAGGTTAACGTTGAGATTGTAATGAAACATGAAAGCACATCAATACCCAGTGTTTTGTTTCATTAAAAATAAGAGTTGATTTTTCCCAATTGTCCTCATCTTTGAAGGGTCCCACCATTTCTCAGATTCTTTTGACTGTATTCATTTAGCCACTCTACTTTTGTAGCATTTGTTGAATATATATGCATTAATGAGAAATCAATGATTTAGTGTTCATTTAATTTGATAGAATTTAACGACACCAAACAGAGAGACAGACATAATAGGAGTGTGCATGTGTGCCGTCTTTTGCAATTGTAGCCTGAATACAATACCAACTATGGTGGGACTCCAATTACCTTGGGTTTGGTAACCAACTGGGCACCCTTTAAGAAAACAACAATATTTATTTCTTATTAATTTAACAAATTATAACTGGTTACTTAATTGTCATCATTTTAGATTATTAAAGAGTTATTTAAGGGGAAGTTATATGAGGTCAATATAAGAAATATTTACACTAGTATGTCATTTTACCTGTTATAGTAGGTACCTATCTTATTTCTAATAACTCAAATATTAAGGAAACATTCTGGTAAATATTGGCATCTGGGAGGACTTATAGTGAGATCCTTTATTACGTATATTAACTTAAAACTCTAATAATAAAGTTACACTGACTATATATATACATAGTCAGTGTGATTTGATAATATACACTAGAGAGTCAGTGTGATTTGATAATATACACTAGAGAGTCAGTGTAAATTAATTCCACTGATTATCTTTGTTCAAGAAAAGGTTATTGTGTGATTTGATAGGGAACATATCAATTGTAAAATGTACCTATACAGTGTTTTGCCAATCCACACGTCGTCTTCAGCACCATATTGTTCTAAAAAGAACCTTGTCTCTAGTCGGGGCAGGCTGGCATACCATGGTAAATCTAATGCATATCCCACCTGTATAAAACAATAACCATGTTAAAAAAGGAAATATATATAATGTTAGTAGAAGAAATGAATGGGGGAAATAAATAGAAAAATACTTCTTAGTGAGAAAATGAATAAAAGGATATAAGTCCTATGTACCTCTCCAGGTAAATCTTTAGTGATGATCCACTTGTCTAACAGTTCATTTTGAGCTCGTTTTTCTTGAAGAAAATTAAAGGAAAATATTTTGGCATCTTCAAGTATTTTCTCGCCTGAGAACATTAGCTGAGAAGCCCTGTACAGATTATACATTCCTGTCACAGCCTGGTTCGATTGTCCCACAAAGCAGAAAAATTCACCCTTGCTCTCGAAGTGTTTGAATACATCTGAGAAAATAATGAGTACAATAGCATTTAACTTCTGTATATTGATAGACTACAGAGTTTTTATATCATCATATTAAAATGACTTTTACCCGACGCGACTGATTGACTATAACATTTTTACTGCTAATCCATATAAAAATATATTACGTAATAAACAACTTGTTATAATCGATTAAAATATATTAATACCGTAAAACTTCTACACGTTATCCGTTTATATAAAATAAATGTAACGAGAGATGTATTATACTAGTGAAGTAGATAAAGACTAACCAGCAGAAACCACGTAGCCATGCAACCGCAAAAGTCTAAAAGCCATGGCCGCGTCATCAATGTCTTGAACTGGGGAATTTCTAGCCCAACAGATTCCTTCCTTTGTCCAATGTCTAAAAGAACAAAAACATATAATATTCCACTGTCAGAATTTTAAAAAAATAGTAGCTGTAGAAACCAAAAACATAAAATAATAAGCTGGTACTAGGAGTATATTAATTAGTAGTAGAAACAATAAAATATCACAGTCTATAAATTCCTCAACTTGTTTACATAATAATACTACCTGTTGACGTAATCAATGCACTCCTTTATTTCTGGCTTAAAATACCGAGAAATCCCAAGTCTTTGTAACCGATCAACGATCCAAATATGTTCAAATAAGTCCACAGGATAGACATTTGGAACTGAATAATAAGTAAAAATGAAACGACTTAGTAAATATTCGATTATTAATTAAATTACATTGGTAATATAAAAAAACTTGTACCTCCACCGTTGAATTTATGAACAATATTTTTGAGATAATTGAGGCAATTATGATCATGAGTTTGCATAAGTGCAAAGGCAGTGGAAGATGGAGAAAAGAGAAAAGAGCCATCAGAGCACTGAAATTGAAGTAGCTTTTGCCAGTCCAAGTCTGGCATTCCTTCCAAACTGTGGAGTAAAGTTGTGGGCACTTTGTGCATTATGTCCTTTGGTATCCTATTTTATATTGCACACACACGTTATCATTAGTCACATACATGGAAAGTAAAGGTCCTTCAACTTTTGTATCCAAAAAGTGTTGCATACAATCAAATCCAATATATGAAAGGTAAGAATTACTCTAGAAGATTAGATATGTTTTTAAAATTTGTTCATGATGAGAAGCATGGAAGATGATAATGCCCGGCCAATCCGACTTCATGAGTTACTTTTTCTAGTAATTAATTGATACTCTCTTCATCTCATTTTATATGATAATTTTTAATTAGACATGAAGTTTAAGAAAAAAATGACGTGACACATCACATGAGAGATAGGCATTGGCGTACCCAAAGTTTTAATGCGACCAGGGAATGCACTACTATTTTTTTCTATCATAAACATGTCAAAGGTAAGGAAATTTGAGCTAGCTACGCAACAAGTGCCCCTAAAGGCTACTAGTTGTACCAAATTAATTACATATAATTATTTTTAAGGTACACACATACATATACAAGATTTATTCCTAAGAGTACGGGGATGGGTGGCCCCTCAATCGTGAGAGTAGGTCAAATTGTAACTATAAGATCATTTTCTTCAATTCAAATTGTAAAAGATATGTCATCCATTAATTAATTTCTTCTATTGCAAATCATTTTAAACATATAAATACATTTTTTGTGGCCATAAAAATATGTTATTAAGAAGGTTAAAGTTAAAAAAAATTCTAATTGTAAAATTATCATTCTTTTTAAAATATATAAAAATAGTATAAAATAAAACACAATATGCAATACAATGGGTGAATTACCTTGTGAGCTTTAGTTGTCTTCTGGTGTAAATGTCTTGCAAGAAGGGAGAATCATAAGGAATATCCATGCATAATTTTTTAGCAATCTCAATGAGTGAAGGAAATGCCACTTCAAAGCCGATAGGCATGTGCTCTGCATTTTCATCACCAATCCTCCTCAAATTCTCTCTCATAAACGACATTCCTGTCCCAAAACCCAAAAAGATACGTGTATTGTTAGGCCTCGTCTGTTAGTGGATCATCATTACATCCAAACACTACTTTTATTAATTATATATACGATGGAAATGGAATGAATATACAAATATTTACCCAAATAATTAAGCAAGCAACACTTTTACCTGGTCAGTTCTTTTATTTATTCATTTTTCTTTGCATTGTTATCCAATGGATTTAACTTGTATACAATTAGTGCCGGATGTAGCATTATGATCGATGGTTCAACACGAATCTTACCATTTCTATACTATGACAAGTTATATGTCATATATATTTTTGAGGTGTAGTTAAATACACATAGTACCGTCTAACTACATCGAATTTTGCACTCCCTTCATTTCAATTTACGTGTCTTAGTTTTTTTAGTATATTTAAATAAGAATATTTCTTTCAATATTTGATAGCTCTCTAAGTTCAACATTATACATGTCTAGTTTAAGAAATAAGATTCAACATGGAGGCAAATTCTGGGTTTGAAATTCTAAATAAGTCATGTTATTGAGTTTTGAAAAAATAATTTATACAAATTAAATAAATTTTTTAGCATAAATACATGATGTTGACCAAAGCTACTCTGAGTTACGCGAACCACTAGCTTTCTCTCTAGTTCCTTCCCAAAATCAAAAGACATTTTAGTATATCACACAAATATTTAGTTTAATACCACAATATTCAAAAATCACTTTTATTTTCTCAATTTTCATGTTTAAGAAAATTTAGACACTTAAATTGAAACGTGTAAAATACTATCTTTAAAGTGTTGGTATATAAAAGTGTATGATGTAACTCTTACCGAGTAGAGTCTTGTCAGGATGTAAATTCCATGATTTCAAGGCAATAACACAGGACAATGTATTGATGACACGGTCATACACCATAAAAATGGAGCTGTCTCCCCATGAACCATCAGGCAATTGATTGTTGGCAATCCATTCAAGACTCGAAGGGAATTGAGGATTTTCACTTCCATTCAAGTCTTTCACTAGAGCCACCCATGCTGTGTCGTAAGCCGATATGCTTATTTCTCCATCCTCCATAGATTTCAGCATTGACCGAACAGCACCGATATGTTCCTTTATCTTATTTGATGAGTGGTACACCTTTTACATACAAATATTTATAATAAAAGTCAATCACAAAATAACACGAAAAAAAATCAAGAAGAAGCAAAAGTTCTTTTTTTGTGTGGCTTAACAACAACCTCAAGTGTTTGTGTTTCCATGTCCACTTCCTCGACGATGTCGTCCCACTTGATAACTGGCAGAGTACCATCGTGCAGTACCTCTTTGTATTCTGCATATTATTTGTGACAGAACACTGTTCAGTTCATAAATTACACTGATAGTGTATATAATTTAAATCTTTCTGAGAACATGAAAATATCACCTTTTGTACGAGGTCTAGAAACCGCATTACATTGCAAATTTGAAATGAAATGAACATGTTCTCCACCATAATTGTTAACTGTAAAAGAAAAAGTTGATTCATCCTTTAATACTCTCCCAATATATTATATGTAATTACTACTACTGCTAGTACATCCTGGTGTAAACTTTGCTTTTTACTCAAAGAAAAATATGACATGAAGATGTACCCCTCAAAATAACAGAAGATTAGGTCATGATCTCGAGTTCAGACCCTCCCTCTAAAAAGAATATTGTCGCATTTCACTACAAATATAATACTACACACTAAAGAGTCAGTAGGCTAGTATGAGTTAATAACCATCATTCAAGATGGTAAGAAAAATGAAACACATAGTAAAAAAACTCTGCTATGGTCATCAAAAAGGGGAGAAAAAGAGAGAGAGATAGAAAAGTTGATTGCTACAAAATCAATCCTGGATTTTGGTAGAGAAAACATAAAAATGAATTAAGGGGGAATTAACATAGCTAGAGGGGTGGAAGGGAGTTTTTTCCTGTTGGAGTCCCACATCATTTGTGGGATGAGTTCTACGTCTCCTTATATAGTCTTGGACAATCATCTCCTTATAAATTAATTTTTAGGGTTGAGTTAGGCTCAAAAACCATTTCTTTACCATTCTACTAAACTTGAAAACGAACTTTTGTGCGATAACTTAATTAATACTAAACAAAATTTACTAAGAAGAAGAAGAAGGTGGAGGAGGAGGAGCAGAGTAGAAAGTCAGAGCTTACATTTAAGGAATTTACGAGGTTGATTTGCTGGAGAAGATGATTCATAGTGACGATTATGAGCAGTCAGGCAAAATCTAAGACAAGAAGCGGAGATCGACATGTTTATTTTTTTTGATCTCCCTAGCTTTTTGAGAAAATTAATTAAAGAAAAAGTAGTAGTGATGGTATTTGTTTGTTATGTGAATGAAGAAGGGATAGAGGAATTAGTATGATTTATAAAGAGATGGAGGAAAAGAAAGAAGACAGAAACAACTTCCCCATTACGGGTGAGCACGGGTACTTACTCAGACACCCGATCGGAACCGACACTAACAATTAGGTTTCAGGTAGATATATTATAATAACGTGTAGGTTTCGGGTAGTAAAATTAGGAACCGATCAATGTCGGGTCCGGTTCCGATTCCGACAAATAGAGACAAGGTACCCGGACCCAGAACCGTTACCCGGAACCTATGAATATCAAAGTGGCCACATTTTAAATTAATCTCATGGTTACATTTGCATAATTCCTCTTTAATACCCCTAACCTTTTAAATTAACAATTTTGGACCCCTTTTCTTTTTAAATCGGCTAAGCCTAGTCCAATAAGGATCATGCCCAACCCAATCGCCCTTTAAACGAGTGGCTAAGGGCAAACGCCCTCACTTCACTTCTTTACTCTCCAAGGGTTGTGAACCCTAGTAGCTCGTTTGTTTTGCACATTGAGAATTTCACGATTACAATTGAGAATATATAAATCATTCACAAGTGGAGCATTTCCACGAACAATACCATTAAAAGATAGTATATGACTGCTATTAGCAATATATGAGGAATAGAGATGGCGGTGGATCCTGGACCCGGTCCGGATCCGGTGGATCCAGATCCGTTTTATAGGATATGGATCTTCAAAATTTAGACCTGACGGATCCATATCAGATCTGGATCTTGTATTTGAGATCCGTATCCGGTCCAGATCTGACCCGTTGATCCGTTTTTTATTAAATATATTCATAACCTAGAATGTAATTTTATAAGTATTTTCTTAAAATTGCTAAGCACATCCTTGCAAGTTTAATTCTCAAAACAAGTTTAATTTATCCCTGCGTTAACTCAAAAACAAAAAAATAAAGAGTTAACTTCGATAATAAAATCAATGTTATATTAGTGAATGACTAACATCTCCGTAGACAAGTAGTTAAAATTATATTCACTTCATTTGTGAAGATTCCAAGCACATGCAAGTTCTGCATTGTGAAAATACTAGTCAGCATTTTCAACAACTATTGTCATTGTCCAACATTTTCAATTAATAGCTCACAATCAAAACGAGACAACAAACAAAATATCTCATATGAACATTTCAAAACTGAAACACAGTAAACTGTTAGCTAAGTAAAAATCGTTTGTCAATTTTAAAAAAACTCTTAGCAAGGTTACATTCTTATCAAGGCAATTTTTTTTACATGTGGATCCAGTTCCGATCCGTGGACCCGGTGGATCCGAATTTGGATATGATTTTTATGGACCCGATGAATCTGGATTCAGGTATGAAAAACAGATCTGAATCTGGATCTAGTAGGATTCGGTCCAGATCCGATCCGTTGCCATCCCTAATGAGGAAAAACCCGCAATGTCTAACATTAGAATAGAAATAATATTCCTCGTGATCAAGGGAACAAAATAACAATTATTAAGTTCTAATGTAAAACCTGAAGGTAAATCTAATCTATAAGTTCCCACACGCTCAGCATCAACTCGTGCTTCATTTCCAACGCGTAGGTCCACATCTCATGGTCTAACCTTTATGTTGTCCATTAGCCACAGCTCATTATTACAAATGTGTGAGCCACATACTGTATCCAATACCCACCAGTGAGAGTTACTTATAGACATATTAATCTCAATGACAAACATACCTTGTCCAGCAGGTCCAGAAGCACCTAGTGCCTTGTCTCCTCCTGGAGCGATGCAATCTTTCTTCTAATGGCCCTTCATCTTGCAGTTGAGGCATACGTCCATGGCCAACCTAGACTTCTTCTGAACACCTCCTTTAGGTTTTAAGACTGTGGGTTTAGCACCATCCTTA
This sequence comes from Anisodus tanguticus, assembly GCA_034509755.1. Classification (NCBI taxonomy): domain Eukaryota; kingdom Viridiplantae; phylum Streptophyta; class Magnoliopsida; order Solanales; family Solanaceae; genus Anisodus; species Anisodus tanguticus. Next base: position 5,924,501 of record CM067553.1, on the reverse strand, counting down.
CCCTTATTCTTCTTGTTCTTACATTTAGGTTTGAACCTATTAGATGAGCCCACCATGAGCACAATCTTCCACTTTGAAGTAGATGATTCATAAGTCTTTAGCATATTGTGAAGTTCTGGAAGATTCACCTTGGTTCCATTCATGTTGAAGTTCACAATAAAATTCTCAAACGAACCAGGAAGCGAATTCAAAATCAGGTTAATAGACATATTCTGGGGCAATTTCGTTCCAATCGAAGCCAACCTTTCTATCAACCCAATCATCTTCAGAACATGACCAGACACTTGGCTCCCATCATTCAGCTTACATTTGAAGAGGTTTCTCAACAACTCATACTCCATAGTCTGAGAATGTGAATCATAAATACTCCTCAAATATTCTAGCATCTCATAGGGACCTATGTTCTCATGCTGCCTCTGCAACTCTACGGTCATGGAGGACAACATGACACATTAAGACGAGGTAGAATTATCCAAATGCTTCTGATAAGCAACCTTGTCAAACAAAGCATACTCAATAAACTTTTCATCAGGAACTTTTGGAATAGTTGTGTCTAACACATACCCATTTTCTCTTGTCTTAGTACCAAACGCAAATTACGCAACCAGTCCGGATAATTAGCTCCAGTCAACTTATTAGTCTCAATCAAGCATTTCAATGACAGATTCGACATTTTAAATAAGCTGAAGAAATAGATAGACTGAAATTAAAATAAAATATAATTTCTATGAACATATTCGTTAACTAATTAACATGGCCTTTAGTTTAATTAACTCCCATTATTTTGACATATTCTACGACCCTATGAAAGAATACGAAGTCATCAAATATGATCATAATGGGCCAAGATCCAAGTTCATATTGTCTCCGCGTTTGCTAGGACTGATAACTTCAACAGTACAACCTGGTAGGTCTCCAAACCAATTACAAACAATTTGCAACTCTTGGTTTGACCGACTGTTCTAAACAATCGATCTGCGCCCTTAGATTATTCCGACACTAGGGCGTCAAGACATAACTAAGTAAGTCAACCCCGTTACGCGACTACAATCGTGCATCTAAGCAAGTTTGGCCTTGTAGAGCAAACGCTAGAGCTTAAATACTCACAAAGGTTTCTCACTCACTACTGCAAACACATGCATCTATGAAGAGTCTGAGTCCTCGTATACTTAGAACAAACACTAGTGTGTAAATACTCTTATAGCCGAAAAGGATTTTACACTCATTCAATTATAACGGACGATGCGTGGATTTCAAATCAGACTTATATTAAATTGCGAAATATTTTAATTGGGGTTTTATCAAGATCTTTATTACACGTGTTAGATCAAATAGAGCACATATTGGGCGCCGCCTACCCAAACATGATTTAATGCGGTCCGACAAATTCTGGGCGCCGCCTACCCAGACATATGTATGTGGGCTCTATACTAATTATTTAAATGACAATCAATTAAATAATTATGAGAAACAATTAATTTATGCGCACATTATCAAATAATATGCTAAATAACAATAATTGTGGGTTAATTAATTTGTTTCAACTTAGAAAATATTTAAATTCAAAATTTAAAACTCAATTTTCAAATTTTTCGAATTTTCTACTCATCCAAACAGTCCCTTAATAATTCAGAAATCAAAATTTAAATTTCAAGGGATTTATTTTTTGCAATTTTCATAACCTTAAAATAATTACAAATTCGTCCAGGGACTGAATCTGCTTTTCTGAAATTTACAGATTTTTTCCAAGGACCAAATCTGCTGATTTTAAAACCTTTTAAATTTCTAGAAATTTTCAGGGACCAAATTGCAATTCCAGAAACTTCAAAATATCAGATTTGCCCCAAGGACTATATTGCAATTTCGTTAACCCTAATTTAATTTCAAATAGGTCATTGAACTATTTCAAATTTTCAAAATCAATTCCAACCCCAAATCAAATTTATGATTCAGATTTCGGGGCAAAATTGACGGAATTGAACACCACCGGCCGACGGCCCAAACACACCAGTGGTTTCAATTCCCGATTTGGTGGCCCACGTCGGCCGAAAATTGAGCCTAAGAGTGGGACTATATCGGTTTTGTATCCGAAAAATATGAACCGAATAAAAATCATTTAAAAAAAAACTAATCCAACTTTTTTTTAAAAAAACCGATATGTTCGGTTTATATCGCCGAACGTATCGGATTATATCAATTTTTTCGGGGTGGCCAGTGGTCCGGGGGGGGGGGGGGGGGTGCGGGGATTTTTTTGTTTTTTTAAAAAAATAAAATTTCCGACACTGAAATTGACATTCACACCTACATTACCACGAAATTTTGACATTTAAATCTATAGTGTATCGTGAGATGTTTACCAAAGAAAAGGGAAAATTAGAACCCGATTTGGGGGAAAACACAAATTGATTGGGAAACGGACGTTTTCGTATGCCCGACCCCGTCTCGAAAAAATACGCAAAACAAAAAAAATCGTGTAAAACGGACACCCGAGCGCAGAGTTATGACCATTTAAAGTTTCACCAATTTACAACTACTTTCTCTCCCTACATTTTATGTCAATGCTTTCGTGATATGTTAATCAAGTTCATGCCGCATTCGACTTCCATAAAAGCTTCATAGATTGGCTTCAATGACTATGATTCAAAAGATAGTAGTAGCCTAAAATAAAAAATAAGATTAATTACAAATTTGTCCCGATTTTTTCGGTTCTCCGGTGGCTTTTACCGTGTAACACCACCACCGTTCGATTCCTCTCGTCGAGACGATCACGGTGGCGGTATTACTTCACCATTTCAACGCCCGAGGCGGCCGAAAATAGGCCCGTCGGCGGCGGCCTTTCCGGCGTTACGCCGCATTCCGTCACCTCTCAACACCTTTATCGGCCATCTTATAAAGTAGATTTTTTGATAATAGTGGAGACGGTGGTAGAACAACGTCGAATCGCCGGAAAAACCCGTCGAAAGCCACTGTCGCGGTGGAACAGTGGTTGTTGACGGCCACTGTTCCAGTTTCTGCCCCTTTTTAATATATTTTTTTCGGAAAATTAATTTAATAAATCGAAACAATTAATTTTTCCACGTAATCGTTATTATGGATTATCGTATAATCGTTTAAACCAGCCTAGGCTCTAATACCACTCTAGGAATTTGTTGGGTTCGTAAATCAAATAGTAAGCACAACGGAAGTTTAAAATTTCTTACCCAACATCAATCCTGGCATGGCTTATACGATAATCATGTTGTATGTTCAAAACATGATAAAATAAAACTTAAATGTTTTCGTACGCGGGTTTCAACACTAAGGTATCCACGCAATTTGTTTCCTCGATTGCAAGATCTAACTCCAGTGTATTTCCTATTCAAAAGCTAGGAAATCTTGCTTTAGGAACTGAGAAGGTATTTTCTGTAACCTTATAATTATGGGGTATGTGTTGTTTATATAGGAGTTCAGGACAAAATCTAAACAGTTATAAAACAGGAAAACCTGGGCCCATGTCAATGTTCAGTGGACCAGCTGGTCCACTTCACACGTCCAAGGTGGACGGCCAAGGTCTCATTTTGGGCCAGTAATTTCTGGCCCAATTGCTTCCATGTATTTGTCTGAGTACCCATATAATATATCCAACACATTTAATTAAATCTGAAATCCAATTCAACTTAATTAAATAATTTCTATCAAATAGAAATATTTCATAATTATTATAAATTAAATATCTCGATTCTCAATCGAATATTTAATATTTTCTCAATACACTCTTAGATCGAAGAAACAATCGCATATAGTGTGACCCTATAGGCCTTCACATATCGACATTAATCTAATTAAGGTCCATACGAAACTCCTTGATTGCATCATATGACGAACTCAATATTTAAAGTACGTTTACATGAATCTAGCAAACTTAACCTTTATGCGGAACTATAAATTACTTTCATTCGCGACACACTCGATTAAGCTGAGGATTTGCCAACTGTCTATCCAAATGGCTTAATCACTTTATCTCACATTTATTAGTTGACAACTAGACCATATTCTAAATATGTCTCTTGCACTAGCCAATGACTTTAGTCATCCTAATAACATTGAGAACTTGAGTGCTCTCTCGAATTTCCAATCGAGGAATGAATCATATTCTTGGCTCAACTACCACCTTGATTTACATCCTGTGCACCCAACACAAGTCGTGTCTTATCCAAAAGAAGTTTAAGCTTAGAACTTGGTCAAAGTACATCATTATGTAAACAAGGTGCATATTTACCTCAAGTCAAAGGACCTTTATATTCCACACGCCGATAAACTATAGACATGTATAACAAATAGTTTATTGGCAGGGTATACCAATACTTCTCCAAAGTATTCATGTGTGCATCACGAGTAACCATTACTCGTAGTTGTAAGACATACTACATTCTCCAAGAATGTGATGCAGACCACATGTCGACTTATAGCATATCATCGATAACTCATTCTCGATGATGATTAGTCGAGGCTATTTTGAGAATTACGTTCTATCATTAATATCTCACTCTATTAATGACAACGTAAGCTCAAGGGCACATATATGAATAATTACAAACAATCAAATAATAATTTAATAATTGCAAATGCCATAAATATTAATTTCATTAATAATACGAATGTGTTCAAATACATTTTTGTCCCTATTGTAGATTGTCTCTGGGACATACATACTTTCAGAGAAGGGTTATTACTTCATCAAGTGAGCGCTATACAACAGCAATACCAAAAATGTCCTAATTACACCGTCAGTTGGCACATTTTATGCCCTTACATTTCCTCAGTAGGAAGTGGCTAAACATTTTCCTGAATTTGGTTATCAACCAACCATCCCTATTCCCTTTATACGTATATATATTTTTTGGACTTTGCCAGATTCACCATCTATAGAACCAAAAAAAGTTTATGTATGTTAGCTGTTAAATATATTTCTCCCCCAGATATATCTGGATGTTTTTTTTCCCTCATTTATCACTGCGAGCATGTAAAATATTGCACTATTATTGACTTGTTCATGAACTCATCAAGTTACAACTATTCAAGTGATAATTTATATTACCCAATGGCTGATACACCTCTGCCACCGTGACTAGTAAGTTAAACAGACATTGAATAATGGCTGGAGAATTATCCAAAATGCATAGAGTTTGAGGTAGTAACTAAAACGTTTTATTGGTGCTTTTTAATTTCAAAATATTATCTCTGACCTTTTTCTCTTTTAGTTGTTTGCTTAATGTTTTTTCTTGCATCGACCATTCAGATGAAGCATACAAAGCAAACTATTGTGCAGATCAATTCTAGACCTATATATTGGCGATGAGTCATTTGATCGCAAAGCCAACGAAGATGTCGAGTCGAACTTGGCTTCTCTACTTCACAAGTAGCTATTTCTTCACCATAAATATACTTATCAACATCAGGAATCGAGTTGCGGCGATACTTGATGGTTACAACTGTCATAACTCATGTCAGGTGCTATTGGCTTGTTGTTTCTCTTTAAATAGTTGAACTAGAGTTTAATCTCTTGCAAACAGAACTTGGATCTATATTTTATATGCTGATGATTTGTTTTCTCTACTCGTGTAATATCCTTCTGGAATTTTTATAGCATAATTGAAATAAGTATCTTGGCTTGGTTACCAATTTCATTTTCTTTACCGTATTGAAATACATCTTGGAGTGACAGGGCGAACAGCCTGGATCACTGTTTTCCTGTAATATTAGCATGGTGCAGCTGCAATTTTCCGGAGAGCCAGATTTTTTTCTTCTAAATTTAAGTTATATCCACTGTCACTGTAAAAAATATTATGTTCATGCATAGCTTCCTTAGAGCATACAATATATTCTACTCATACAATTTGCTCAATTCATGTACAAATTGTGAGTCCTGCTGGACTTCTAGGCCCAGCCTTAGCTCTTTGTTCACTCAAACAACACAGTTATATACCGATAGTTCATGCAAAAATGCTGCTGCAACTTCCTTAGAGTTCTAACCTACTCCTTTCAAATTACTAGAACACCTTTTTGTTTTTCTGTTTTGGAGTTCAAGTCATGGTCTTCGCAAAGGAAACTGTGTCTCTCTTCTCGACAGCACAACCGTGTCTGGTCGCACCGTGTACATCGTTGGTGATTCCGCCGGTTGGAATGGCGGCAATGTTGACTACCATATGTGGGGTTCTACTAAAACTTTTCAGGTTGGTGACACTCTTGGTAAGTTCGACTAGTCTATCACCAGGGATGTTGTATGAGAACATCAAGCACTTCTCAATTTCAACAATGTATATAATTTATTAGATGTTTAGAAGTATATATTTAAATTTGTATTCACTATTGTTAATTAGTTAGGTTAGCCTTGGTTAACGGTATGTGATGTTGTCTGGCAATCCTCTACTCATAAGCTAATTTGAATTGAGTTAGATATAAAGTTTATTTTCTTATCATGTTATTGATATAGAGCTAAATCGATCGTTGTTACTGTGTTTTCTAATTGTTGTTTGTGTTTGGGGGGAGTATTAGATTGTATCACATTGCTCGAGAGAGAGTGAATTGTTCTCTCTTATTACCTTTTGGGAGTTAAGCTAGACTCAATGTCTATTTTTAAAATCAGTTAATTGTAGTATGCAATTTCTAACAGTATACTACTTATTTCTTGAGTTGTCGTTTATCTTTCTTCAAATGGTGTTGTAGTTTTCCAGTACAATCAACAACTCCACAACGTGGTACGAGTGAGCCTCTCCGATTTCCATTCATGCAATGCTTTTAATCCAATCGTTACTTACTCCACCGGCAATGACACCATCACTATCAACGGTCCCGGACACTTCTACTATATCTGCGGTTTCAAAGGCCATTGTCAAGCCGGACAGAAGGTTGATATCAGGGTCCCCAAAGCTTACCAACTAACTGATATTCGCAGCAGAAGCGAACTAAAGCTCCAGTTGCAGCCTCTCAAGGGGATAACTAAGTCTTATTTGTTTGTCCTGATGTTCTGGGTAATAATATGCATCGATCTGGGCAAAACGAGTTTATTTGAATATCAACGATAATTCAATAATTCTGGCCTTTAAAAAGTTTGTGTCCATCGAGAAAGTAATTCTATACAAATCTATGAATTATATACAAATTAGTGACATTTCTGGTTCCAATATTTTGAGTATATTTGAATACAAATTAGCGCCATTTTGTTTTTGAAAGTTAAAGTTAATTAATTACGTTGTGGATTCGCTCTTATCTTATGCAAGATGAACTAGTATAGTACCTGCGTGATGCGCAGAAAATATAAAAAAAAAATCATAAAAAATGTTATATTATTTACTTGAGCACGGTTAATTTTTATTATTTGATAATTATTAAATTGTCATAAGATGGTATGTGCAATAAGATTCAGAGGCTGTTGATAACATAAAATTTGTCAACAATTGATTTTATAAGCTATGCACATATGGCAGAGTAAGGTTACAAAGTAGCACATTGTTATCTTTGTGTCAACATTTTTTTATAATATACTAATAAACATGAAAATACTTTCTTTGACATAAAAATGTATCCTTTAGTACTTAATACTAAGAACTTAAAAAATAAACGAAATTGAAACATCACTGCAACTAAGAATAATTTCCCAAGTAAGAATAAAATTGTATCTCTTTGAAAGAAATAATCCCTTGATTATTTTTAGTGAGAATGAGAGGTATATTTACAAATATATAATTACTAAATATGGACAATATAGGAAAATAATTATACATTTCCTATTCTAATTCTAATATATTTTCCTAATACAAGACTAATATCATAATTACAATTATACATGAATTACAATTTGTTGAGTCCAAAACCATACACACAGTCCTTTACACCCCCGCAGTCATAGCGGGCGGTTTTCATACGCTGAGACTGTCCCTAAAATATTCAAATAGGACAGAGGGAAGACCCTTAGTAAAGATGTCTGTAATTTGATACCTGGAAGGGACATGTAAGACGCGTACTTGTCCACGAGCTACCTTTTCGCGAACAAAATGGATATCCATCTCAATATGTTTAGTGCGCTGGTGTTGAACTGGATTTTCAGAAAGATATATGGCACTAATATTATCACAATATACCAAGGTAACTTTTTGAATGGGAAAGTGAAGCTCTAAGAGAAGATTACGTAACCAACATGATTCAGAAACCACATTGGCTACCCCTCGATACTCGGTCTCTGCACTGGAGCGTGATAAGGTAGCCTGTCGTTTGGCAGACCATAAGACCAAGTTATCGCCAAGAAACATACAGTAACCAGATGTAGAGCGTCTGGTGTCCGGACAGCCACCCCAATCAGTATCGGAATATGAGACAAGTGTAGAGGCTGATGATGGATATAGATGCAAACCATAGTCAAGTGTTCCCTGGATGTATCAGATAATGCGTTTGAGTGCATTCATGTGCTCCACCCTAGGATCATGCATAAATAGACACACATGTTTTACGGCATACATAATATCCGGTCTCGTGAAAGTAAGATACTGAAGAGCTCCAGCAAGACTGCGATAGTGAGTGGGATCCTCGTAAGGTAAGTCAGTCGCAACACCTAGCTTGGTCTTGGTATCAACCGGAGTAGAAGTAGACTTACACGAGGACATACCGACTCGCTCAATTATCTCAGCGGCATACTTCCGTTGGGATAAGAAGAACCCTCATGCATGACGAGTGACAGCAATCCCCAAGAAGTAACTCAAGGGCCCCAAGTCTTTCATAGCAAATTCAGAACTGAGTAGCGTCATGATAGACTTGCGTAAATCATCAGAAGAAGCTGTCAAGATAATATCATCCACATATAATAGAATATATGCCAATGAAGTACCACGACGATAGATGAACAGAGAATTATCAGACCGGTTGTGAGAAAACTCAATAGTAGATACATAGTCTGCAAATTGCTTATACCAGGCTCGTGGGGCCTGCTTAAGCCCATATAAGGACTTCTTCAATAAACAGACATGATTAGGATATGTGGGGTCTCGAAAACCCAAGGGATGATGCATGTAAACTGTCTACTTAAGATCATCATGTAAGAAAGCATTCTTCACATCTAACTGATGAATGGACCATGCCTTGGAAAGAGCCAAACTGAGAACAATGCGAATGGTAGCCGATTTGACCACCGGACTAAATGTCTCACCACAATCCATGCCAACCTATTGAGTTTTACCATCACATACAAGACGAACCTTATGTCTCGCATAAGAGCCATCAGAATTATCTTTATGAGTAAGAATCCACATTGACCGAATAATATTAACACCAGAAGGACGGGGACCAACTCCCACGTCTTATTTTCAATAAGAGCATTATATTCGTCATTCATAGCCAATTTCTAATTCAGGTCATTTAAGGCAGACACTGGGTTACATGACAGAGGGGATTTAGAGACATTAGAATTGAGATTAAAATACCGTTTTGGTTTAACAATACGTATTTGACTACGAGTAACTGACCCTTGACTCGAGGAGGAAGCGGGTGGATTTCGAGAAGTGGGTAGGCTGGTGACGGACCGGCCAGCATGCAGTGGGCCTGCTGGCCCAATGACGGAAACAGAGGCTGGAACGGAGACTGGGACAGTGGGCTGGACCACTGGAACAGTACTGAGATCGGTATTGGGCGTTTGACCCACTGGGCAGAGGCGACGGAACTGTAGGTCCAGCGGGCAGTGAGCCCACTGATGTATTTTGGGTGCGGGACAATTCCGATAAATGGTGGATAATATACGGGGAGACCTCGTCATCTAAAATATTATACGAACTAGGCTCGGGACTACGTACTTTAGCAAACGGAAATTGGGTTTTATAAAAAATAACATGGCGACTAATTATGAGTTATTAGATGATAAATCAAAATATTTTTAACCACGATGATTAGATGGATAACCCAAAAACACACAAGCAATAGAACGGGCTTGAAGTTACTTAATTGTTGTTGACGGAAATAGTGGATAACATAAGCACCCAAAGACCCTAAGATGTGAATACGAAGGATTCTTATTATATAGGATTTTAAGAGGGGATGAATATGTCAATCCTTTGGTAGGAAGTATGTTAAGGAGATAAGTAGTCATTTGTAGAGCATGATGCCAAAAGGAATGGGGTACGGAAGCATGGACCAATAAAGTGCGGACAATATTATTAATGGTACGAATTTTTCGTCCGGCTTTCCCATTTTGTGAGGGCGAATGAGGACAAGAGAAACGAAAATTTATGCCATTAGTATCACAAAAATCTCGAAACAACCCATTATCATATTCTTTGTCATTATCACATTGAATATTTTTTATTTCACATTCAAATTGGGTACGGATGAATGCTCTAAATTTTAAGAATGTGGAAAAAACTTGTGATTTTTTCGCTAACGGAAAGGTTCATAAAAAATTAGAATCATCATCCAAAAATAGAACATAATAACGATGGCCCACAGAACTGAGAACGGAAGAAGTCCATAAATCGCTATGAATAATATCAAAAGACATCAAAGTACGAGACGTAGAGGCTACAAATGGTAATCTAACATGTTTTCCTAAAGGACATGAATGACAACTTGGAGTACTATGCGTACCCTGACAAGAAATAAAATTGTTTTTATGAAAAGAAGAAACAATAGACGACCCAGGGTGACCCAAACATGCATGCCACAAGGAAGGAGCTAGAGCTGTAAATGTCGATGGCATGTCTGGACTCAAGAAACTTGAGGTAGGCGTGATTGGATAAAGATCTCCCCTACTATTGCATTTCATGAGAGGTACCCCGTTTTGAAATCCTTCACAGAAAACCCAAGCGGAATTTGAGGAAACCGAGGACAAGCGGAAGCTTTTGGAGAAGGAGGTATGTGAGACCTAAACTTTTGATACCACGAAAGAAATAATCCCTTGATTATTTTCAATGATAATGAGATGTATATATACAAATATATAATTGCTAAATATGGACAATATAGGAAAATAAATCTATCTTTCCTATTTTAATTCTAATATATTTTTTTAATACAAGACTAATACCATAATTACAATTTGTTGAGTCCAAAATCATACACACGGTCCTTTACTCTTATTGCGTCAGTAAGCCTTACACAATGATCCGTGGATTGAGCTGATCAATTCTGGTGAAAAAATATATTTGATAAATTTTGTTTTTGAAAGTTAAAGTTAAATTAATTACGTTGTACAGGTTAACCATTGGATTTGCTCTTATCTTATACAAGACGAATAAGATGTTTATGCTAAACTAGCACTCATTAAGCAGAATGTTAAATATACATATGATATACAATATATCATATGTATATTTCGGATTTTGTATATTAGTTTAGGTAGTATTTGAGTGTAATTAGTATTGTATACTTACCATAATTGTATAGTTAGTGTCCAAGTAGAATAAATTTTTAGAAATATGATTCTCCCATTATGGAAATATGTAAATTGTATATAAACTCTTTCAATCAATGAAAATAACCAAGGGATTATTTATTTCACCCCATGCCAACAACAACAACATTACTATTGCACCTCAATCTAGACAAGTTAGAATCTATCACCATTTTTGTCCCTCCATTTAAGTTCATTTTAGTCTAATAGTAACAATTTTACACTATACAACTAGTTTAAAATTCGATAGATGTAGAGACAAATCTACACTACAGCAATGAGATTTAATTAAATTCAATAGTTTCGGCTCATAATAAATATATATATATATATATATATATATATATATATTATTTTTTTTTTATTTTTTTTTGAGAAGCATTAGATGAATGTGAATCATATGTTATGATATGTTATGAGCTCATGAAATCAAATGAACCATGAATTCAAAATATCACAAACTATAAAATTAAAATTCTGAATATATCTAGATTAGACCGTCGGAGAAAAGTGAGGTACACATTAAAAGTGAATTTGTTCGGAGCCTCGAAAGCAAGAATCCCGACAATAAAAATTTAAAATGTCTAGAGGGTCAGTAAGCAAGTAGGCAGCACAGAGTTTTTGTTTTATTGTATTTTTAATAGGAAAATAGCTGTCTAGGATACTCACAATTGAAAGAAGTATTTGTAGGGACAAATAAATAATGTTTTTCACATCAAAATTGCAATTAAAGTTGAAAATCTACTGATATGGGAATATATATATGAAAAGGCTGTCTCTTCCCGGTGTATCCTAAAAAACCACGTATTCATCCTCTTCGGAAACACGTGATTAGGATTTTTTTAATAGGAAAAGAAGATTATTAGTCGATAAATTTTACTAATAGAAAACTTAAAAAGAACAATAATACCAGTCAAAAGCAAAACGAAAAAGAAAAAAAGTAGCTATCCCCAACTTTATTCGACGTTGCAAGACTCAATTTGACTGAGTTCTCAAGAAGTTTTCTAAACTTCTTTAGAGAATATGCAAAGTAAGTAAAACTTTTTACTTCTATTGATCTATCTCAAAAATGAATACTTAAATTGTTGCAACATATAAAAATGTTCATAAGTTTTGGTGTTTACCTTTTTTATTTTAGACTCCTCCTTTTAACTTACAAATATCAAATAGGAAAAGGGTTGTAATAAGAAAATAAGGTAGATATGATGCATCTTTTTTTTATAAAGTGTTGGGCCAACTTATGCGTATTTCCTCTAATTCCACGGGATATCTATCAATTCCCATCAGCAATAAGTATCGATCATGTAACTCTATCCATAAAACTAGGACATACTTTAATTAAACACGCAGTTTAGAAATGGCAAAAATATTTTGGTGAACTTGTAAATTTTGTTGGTACTTTATTGTACTTTATAAAGCAGTACGGGAAGTAAGTAACTATTATAAATGTTCGAAAGGATAGATAAATGGTCAATCTTCAAAACTGCCGCAAGCTTGTTGTGTCTTGAATCTTGATAACCTTGCAAGGCCAATGTTGAGAACTGCCGCAAGCTTGTTGTGTCTTGAATCTTGATATCCTGAAATCAAGAAACAACTAAATCTGGATGGTTACAACGTTGTGTGTTGAGTCGAGGAATTGCCCTCTATCCTTAAGACAAGATTGCCCCGAATATATGCTTTTACGTTAGCGGGCAATAGTCTCCCAAGATAAAACAACACTTTAATCTCAACGCTACAAAGCCAATAGGTTAAGCCTGGCGAAGAAAACAAATATGACTCAACTTGCTGAAGATATGGAATAGGAAGGAAGAGTTTCTCTTTACTCTTCTCTTTTGTCTATGTGTATATAGTGTGTCTCTGTAGTGTATATCTTGTGTATATGTGAGGGTTTGGTCTTTGTTTTTCGATCACGAATTGCACCGATTTTCGCCATTGTTTTGTGCGAGTTTTTGGCCTTGTTTTGTGCTCTTTTGTGACCGAAATTTTTGCTATTTTTGTGTGTTTTTTTCGTGCTATATTGTTGATCGTTTTTCTCTATTTTCCAGCCACGTTATTGAGCCAAAGGAGGCCTCAATATATTTCAAGGAGGAGGCTGCCCAACAGCCACAAACAAGGCTGTTAATAGCCATTAGTGAGGGATGTTAATGGCCATTTAGGAGGCAGATTTATGGTTGTTCATGGCCATTGAAGAGGTCGCTCAATCGCATTAGTAATGGGTCGTTAATGGAGGAGTTAATCACCAAATAATGGTTGGTTAATGCTCCGTAAAAACGATCCAACGGTAAGCGAAACAACTTTCCAGAAACTCTGGGGACCAAACTGTAAATATTGAAACTTCAGGAAGCCCCCGCGGACGGGACGGGACGGGCGGCGGCGGCGCGCGTGTGGGCTTAGCCATGAACCCAAGCACATCTAGGTCTTTCCTCCTTTAAACACATGGGATACCCCTTGGGGTCCCAAACCCTTTACCAATTTGAGACTTATATAGAGAGCAATTCTTCTTATTCCCACCGATGTGGTAGATTTGTCCCACACCACATTTCCATGCCTCAAACACCTTACTTCGTGGACCAATATCTCTTTCATTTCTCAACGAAATTTGACGATTCTTGGCCCTACGGTCATCTACTCACTTCGTAGATCATGCATGTGTAAAGAGACAAGGTCTCCAACATGCGGAACACTAGTGTTTAATTCATCAAAGATGGGTGGACGCATCTCCCCGCCAAAGACAAATTTCCAACAAATTTTAGGTACTCCTAGACTTTTAAATTATGAGGTTTTTGATTTTGAAGACCTAAAGAAAAGGACAAGAGAATATTTCTCTTTAAATTATATTATCTTAATTAAGCTTTTGATCATATTAATTAGCCAAAAAAATTGAGTTACAACTAATTATATATGCACGGGTAGAGTTTTAACTGCACAACTAACGAGAGTTGTGTTGGAGTGACAATTAATCCTTTATTTTAATTTTTAACTAAAATAGCACATTACAGAATCACCTTTGCCATCAATACGACACTTTCCGAATCTGCACCTAAAACTCTTAGTCTTACTAATAATACATTTCCTCATTATTTATGGTCAATTCCAAAAAAAAAAAGTAAAATGAAAATAAAATTATTGTGTGTAATATATATATAATCAAGGCCAACTACACGAGCAAGAAGGCAGAAGTAATTTACTATATCTTATCTCCTTGTGTCCATAGCTTGACCTCCACCTTTTACTACCTGTACGGATGACTTTCTTTCCTGCAAAGCTAACCTGATCAAGCAATGGAAGGAGAAAGGAAAAAGACTTTCATCGTCTTTAAATTGTTTTTTCAGGTCTGATCATTTTTTTTATTTTGCTTGTGTCTATATTTTGTCTTGAGCTGAGGGTCTGTCGAAAACAATATCTCTAATTATCAATGTAGAGATAAGGTCTGCGTACACTCTACCCTCCCCAAATCCCACATTATTGGAATTCAGTGGCTACTTGTTATATATATATATACACACGTACACTCTCCTTTTAGTTGCAGTACTGTCCGTTTCCCAACTACTACTGCTCCACTTCTTGTTTCCACTCTCAGTCACTCTCAGAGAGGAAGCACACACTGCAGAAAAAGTGTGACTATTTCAAGTAACACAACTGATAGATATACAACAAACACAACTGGCCTTCATTAATGTTTCTCCAAACCAAATCGTGAGCTTTTCTGTGCTGTACCTTTCACGGATTCTCCATCACTACACTCAGCATATAGGTACAGCCCCTACATCTGGCAAAGTCGCACTATTCGTTGTTATTTACACTCAGAATTTTTAAATACTAGAGCTATAAACTATAATCAATTGCTTATTCGTTGTTATCCACACTCGAATTTTTTAATACTAGAGCTATAAACTATAATCAACTGAAAGTTGCTTATCTGTTGAAGCCATTAAGTGATGGATGAGCTTGGTAAGGTGACGATGGAGATCTTCTCTATGCTCGAGCAGAAATGGTTGTACCGGTACGAAGGAAAGAAAACGCGTATTCTCAGCATTGATGGTGGTGGAACGACCGCCATTGTTTGTGGTGCTGCGTTGATTCATCTAGAAGACCAGATCTGTGCGAAAACCGGCGATCCTCACGCTCGAATTTCGGATTTCTTCGACATTATCGCTGGTACCGGTATAGGTGCGGTTTTTGCTGCAATGCTTGTCGCTGACGGAGGCGATGGACGTCCGTTATTTACAGCAAAGGATGCTGTGAAATTCGTAACGGTAAACCAGTCAAATCTGTTTAAGGGGAAAAACGTCGGCGTTTTGACAAGGAAAATGAGGTTTTCAGGGAAGAGTATGGATAAGGTGTTGAAGGAAGCTTTTAGAAGAGAGGATGGGAAAGTGTCAACGTTAAAGGACACGTGTAAGCCTATCCTTGTTCCTTGCTTTGACCTCAACAGCTCAGCTCCGTTCGTTTTCTCACGAGCTGATGCGACGGAGTCTCCTAGTTTTGATTTTGAGCTCTGGAAAGTTTGCCGTGCCACGTCGGCAAATCCGTCAATGTTTAAGTCGTTTCAGTTAAATTCCGTTGACGGAGAAACCTCTTGCTTGGCCATAGACGGCGGTGTAGTTATGAATAACCCTGCTGCAGCGGCGGTTACTCATGTTTTGCACAACAAACGAGATTTTCCTTCCGTAACAAGCGTTGATGACCTGTTGGTTTTATCTCTAGGTAACGGTCCGTTAAGTTCTCAGTCAAATATGAAACTTCGTAATGACGGCTATTGCTCTCCGTCTTCCGTCGTCGGTATTGTTGTTGACGGTGTATCTGAAACCGTTGACCAAATTCTAGGCAATGCCTTCCGCTGGAATCCTAATGACTACGTGAGAGTTCAGGTAATTACTTTTATGATTTATCTAAGGTTTAAGATTTTCACTCTTTCTGAGTATTTCGCTTTAATTAATTACTCATACTCTTTTTAGTCACTAATTCCTTGACATTGATGCTAAGTGCAAACTTACATATGCTATTTTTCTAATTAAACTTTAAATATATATTGTAACATTACTCCCTCCGTTTATTTTCACTTTTCACGTTTCAATTCACTAAAATTAAATTATATTTAAAAATAATTTAATTTTATGAGATGATTAACAATCACACAAATATCTAAGACTTGATTTAGATCATACTTTTAGTACAATCTTTTTGGACGGAGGAAGTATACATTTTTATTAATATTTTAAGATATTTTTTAATCATATTAATATGAGAAAATTTACAACTTATAATATTTTTCGTATAATTTTTTAATATCTAAATTTTAATTTTAAAATATTGAATTAATATAATTCAACTTGACTTTAAAAATTAATCAAATTGATTCTTTAGGAGTGAAACGTGACGTCTAAAAATGAACGGATGGAATATATTTTTAAATAAGAGTTTAAAGTAGCACGAATTGTAAAAGAAAAATGTTCAACCTTGTCTAATAAAAGACTTTCGTACAAAACTAACACAAGGAAATAATACTTTAGCTGGATAATTAATTTAGCTGAAGTTATTTAGCTACTCCTATATTGGTGTTAGCGTTGTTAACGGAGTTGCGTTTATGCACAGGGTAACGGCTATACAAGTGGAGGAGTGGGACCGAGAGACGATGAGGTGTTGGAAGAAAGAGGAGTAAAGTCGTTACCTTTTGGCGGTAAGCGGTTATTAACGGAGACTAACGGACAAAGAATCGGAAGTTTCGTCCAACGGCTTGTGAAGAGTAGTTTACCGCCAAGTCCCTGCAAGGAAACTACCGTGAATCCGCTTACAAACGGACGTTAAGTCAGTTTCTTTGTGTTTTTCTCTTTTGTCGGTTCTTAGTGCTAAACTCGAGATTAGTTTTCTTGGTTAAACCTTTGTCTTGGTTAATCATCTTGATGCTCGAGTAGAATATTAAGTGGTCGCATTGAATAATACTACTAGCTTAGTGTCTATGGTACTGTTTTACATAAATTCTCCTTTGTCTTAATGGATCGTATCATAATGAGAGTACATATTTGTAGGACTTTTAAATTACTACTACGTATCAGCTAACAAAAAAGTATACGCATTGAACTAATAAGGTTTCTAACAAGTTCTGAAGTAAGTATTTTAAACTTATATTCTGATGTGCTATTACAACTAGTAACCCAAGTCTGTTAAAATCTCATCCTCTCTACTGGAATTAATAATGTTCTTTAAAATTGAAATTGTTTTTTTTTCTTTCTATCAGCTTATTAATTACCTGAAATCTAGCTTATATACATGGTCAAATACATAGATAGCATCAAATGTTTTCATTTAAACACTTTAACTTAGATCGTTACTGTTGAGCACCTAAAGTTAATTGAAAATGTGTCTATTCAATACAAATGGCTGACATGGCAGTGTGTGTTTTACTAGAGCTGGCCAGTGGGCCGGGCTCGGGACTGGCGGGTCGAGTTTGGAGGGGTCGGGTCATGGCGTGACGAGTGAAGGGGGCGTGATCGGGGTTGGCGGGTCAGGCGGGATCGGGTTTGGCGGGATTTGCCGAAGTCCCATCCCGATCCCGTCGAAATCGGGTCGGGGTGGGGTCAGGGCGGGGGCAGATCGGGATCCGGGCGGTTTTTCATAATTTTTTTTAATAACATATGTATAAAAAAACTCAATAATTAAACAAGACAAGATAGTGTAATAAAAACATCACAAGGCTGTTTTTGTGTTCTTATATTATTTAATAGACATATGATTTTTTTGTAATACAAATACAATTGTCAAAATTGCAACTTTGTGGTATTGTCCAAAAGTTGCAAATTACATAATAAAATTGCAATTAAAAAAATTACATTCTGAAAAAACACATGTTCTAGTTTCTTGATAACTTCCTGTGGTTCTTCGGTTGGAATTGGTATTTATTGGTCAAATTGATCCACGTCGCTTCCACCACCTTCGGATAAGATTTCGTTGTAGTTTTCGTCTTCTTCTTCGTTGATCTCCGGTTGACCGCACCTTCTCCGCTCCGCTCGTATCCAATCTCTGAATAATACTACAATCTTCAAGCTGTCTCCGGCTAATGAGTGTCTGTGGTCTCCTATTTGATATCTACCGGCAGAAAAAGCGCTTTCAGACACAATTGATGACGCTTGAATATTCAAAACATCTCGGGCCATTATTGAAAGTGTCGGAAAGGTCTTCTCATTCCCCCTCCAGTATTTCAGCAAGTCTTCACGTCCTTCTTCATTGAGAACTGCTTGGTACGGTACATAACCCTGCAAAACAAAAATATCAAACTCGCTAATTTGGTTAGTAGCGGTATGACCGCACATTCTATTTCTGAGGCTTTCAATACTAGCCGCAGAAACAACATGTCTTTTGTGAGGTTGTGTTGAAGAAGAATAAGAAAATGGTATGGAAACCAGTAAGTTACTAGCACTTTCTTGTTGTTAAACCTATATACTTTTTTGCATTGATCTTCTACGCTAGACAACACTTCTTATTTAGTTTGTTCAATAGGTGGTGGGTGATTTGAATTTTTGAGACTTGGAGGTGGTAGTACTTCTATACAATCGTAAATAGTTTCAATAAGTGATTTAGTATCGTCTATTTTAATAGTCGGATTTAATACATCACCAATAATATAAATAGTGGGAATAGAAATAAAATATTTTTTTAATTTGATAAACATTTTTTATTAGCTGCCATATAAGCTGCTTTTTTCATATATTCACTAAGTAATAAAAATATTAGAGCTATATAAAACAACATAGTTGAAATAGTAGGATAATATATACCGGAAAATTCTTTTGTTACCTGAAAAAAATTCTCTAAAAATACAATAAGTTCGGAAATTCTTTTGTTGCTTGAAATAGCGAGTACTTCTTCTGGAATTTTCTATAAGGTAGTTGGCAATCGTGACAAGTTTTTTTTATATTTTTTCTTCGTTGTATTCTATTATTTTTAAAAATAAAGTTTATAGCAAATTGTATTTTACTAAGAATGTCTTCAAAAAGTGATAGACCGTCATTTACAATTAAGTTATATATATGACACACACATTTTATATGAAATGGTCTGGAAAAGATGGAGTTAAACTATTTTTAAAATTTGTAATAGCGTAATTGTTAGAAGAAGTGTTATCTAATGTAATAGTTATAATTTTATCAGTTATTCCGTAATAATCGCACACTTGATAAAAAAATTTCTGCAATAGCGTAATTGTTAAAAGAAGTGTTATCTATGTTTATTGTACTTAGGGCCTACAATTTCCCCCGTCATAGGGTTAATTTGACCATGTACTTGGTCCGGGACAGTATCAGTATGTGAACCTTGCCCCGATGGAGCGGGCGTTTGCGCACCCGGTTTTGAAGCCTCGTATTGGGCATACCTAGATGGATGAGCCCTTACTACGTGTCTCATTAAACCCTCGTCCCACCGTGACCTTTTCCAGTTTTAAATTTTAAAACATTTTTACAAATTTTACATCTAGCTACTTGATTCTCTACATCCCTATCAAAAAATATTCATGCATCTGATTTTAATGGTCGTTTTGCTGAACCTCGTCTCAAACTAGGGAGAATATGAGACATTTCAGTTGAAGGTGCATAGGGTGTGTTGTCATCAATATTAGTGGGTGTATCATCTAGATTATCGTCTAAATTAAAGTCTTCTTGAGTTTCAAAAAATAGCTCATCGTCTAAATCTAATGGTATTGTAGGAAAATGTTCAGTATCAACAAAATCATGCTGTGTAGGAATAGGATGACTAGAAGAAGTACCCTTTTCCTTGTTGTCCCTACTATAAGAAGTCTGACCCCTACCCATAAGCATACGTTTAAATCCTTCAATTATAAATTTATAATTATACTAATAAATAATTAAAGTAAATGAAATTAAGTGCGCTAAATAAAATAAATAGACAATAATAATTTAATGAAGGAACGAATGTACCAAACGCCGACGTAACATCGACGTGTAATCGAGAGGTTGAAAATTGAAACTTTGGTTGATGGAAGATCCTGAAGCTAGTTGCCAACTTCACTCCCAATTTTCAAATGAATAAATAAAATTGAATATTTAGTAGACAATGTAGACTTGTAGAGAGATAGATTGAGAAATTAGAGAGATTGTAGGAAGATTTGTGAGAAAGATGAAGACAAAATGAGGTATTTATAGTTGGAAATTGGGTTAAAGTGTAAATATAATAACTTATGGGTTAAAAATAAATATTAAGGGGGTAGGGGGAGGCCAAAAATAGCCGTTGCACAACGGCCAGAATGTAAAATGGTCGTTGGTGCAACGGTTAGTTTTGCAAAAGAGGGAGTTTTGGGCGGGATCGGGGGCGGGCCGGGACAGGCGGGACTGGGGCGGGCCTAGACGGGTCGGGGCGAGACATTGTCCCGTCCCGATTCGAGTCCCGATATCAATTTTTTTTTAACTACTCGGATTCGGGACGGGACGGGACCGGGCCGACCTGGCCAGCCCTATGTTTTACTCCTTTTCAGCGCGTGAAACACCCTTGTTCTTTTCCAATGTATACTAAATATCCTTTTACTTTTTCTGCTTTTCCACCCAAAAGCCGACGACAAACAGTATACTGGAGAGGAGGTGACGCAAAGAAGAAGATGACACCTGGTTCCAGAACAACAAACAAGAAGTAAACAACTACAATGCAAATCTATTACAGATATATTATTTGATATGCAACGATGTTAGTTGCAAATGGATCTGACTGTTCTATCCATTCCTTCCAAGAAGCAAATTTTGATCTTTCTTCAATGAAATTCCATTTTCAAGAGACCATAGTTCCAGTAAAATAAAGAAAACCACTTAAGTTCACACCCACTAATTCATACAAAGAAAGAAACTAAAAATTCAAGAACAGATTATTTACTTCTTCTTGTATTTAAAGAAGAGCTTTGACAACAATACAGTTTGCGATATTAAAAAGAAAAAATTGCAGTGGGAACGAAATCCCAGATCTTTCACAGCCTGGAGAGAAAATTGAAAACAACATATCACTTTGTTTTTTCTACCATTAAATGAATAAGGATGATGCTTGTGCTCAAATATTCCTATCGAAATCAACTAGCCAGCCGGAAATTAATTCTTTTACCGGAAATCTATCATGAACTAAGTGGATCTTTGAACAATTGAACTCATACAGATTTTTGTTAGAATGGCTTTTGTATTGTACTTCTTGTTGGAAATTTGCCTTTGGCGGGAGTTGCGACCGACCAACTTTAACGGCTTAAACACTAGTGTAACGTATGTTGGAGAATCCGGTTCTTCACACATGCATGATCTACTAAATACGTAGATAACCGTAGGGCCAAGAATCGTCAAATTTCATTGAGAAATGAAAGAGATATTGGTTCACGAAGTAAGGTGTTTGAAGCATGGAAAGTGTGGTATTGTGTGTAATTCTCCCACATCGGTAGAGGAAGAAAGAATTGTTGTGTATATAAGACTCGAAATTGGTTTGGGGTTTGGGACCCCAAGGGGTATCCCATGTGTTTAAAGGAGGGAGGACCTAGATGTGCTTCGGTTCGAGGAAAGACCACACGCGCGCGCCGCCGCCGCCCGCCCGTCCGGTCGGTTCCGAGTTCCGGTTCCGGTTCCGGTTCGGTTCCGGTTCACGGGTTCACGGGTCGTGGGTCGTGGGTCGTGGGGCCGTGGGTCTTCGATATTATCTTTTTGGGCCGAGAAAACTTTGCCGGAAGTACGAGTTTGATCCCCGAAGTTTCGGATATACGATTTGGACCGAGAATTCTTTCGGATGTGCGAGTTTGGTCCCCGAAGTTTCAAGATGTACAGTTTGGTCCCCGAAGTTTCCAGATGTAAGTTTCCGGATGTACAGTTTGGTCCCCGAAGTTTCCGAACTTCGAATTTCGACGGTCAAAAACAGAATGCCCAAGACTCAATTCGGCCATTTATTTTGGCCGAATTACTCCTCCTATAATGGCCAAATCCGTTGGTCTTTCTCCCATTAATGGTGGTGGCTTTACTACCTCCATAATGGCCATTATTTGGTGTTATGGAGGGCGAGTAATCAGCCCCCTCCCTCACCTATTTAAACACCCCCTTACACCATTGTTGAGCACTAAGAATGACAAAAGAGATCGCAAAAACGGTGCACGAAAATACACAACCAAAAACAGTTTTCTTCCTACAACTTCCAACCATCATTTCGTTACTCAATATTCTTCACGGTAGCTCTTGAGTTTCCTTTGCTCAAGGGTTCCATTCTTTGTTTTATCTTGGGAGACAAATTGTCCAGACGTATAAAGGATACATACGGGGCAATATTGTCTTAAGGACGAGAGTGCTACACTCGACTCAAAGATAAACCAGTTTCCATTTTTCGGTCTTCAACAAAATCGTAATTTCAATTTTGTTGTTATATTGTAATTTTCAGATTTCTAGTCGAAAATATTATTGAAATCTTTGTTTATCCTTTCGAATACTTGTAATAGTTAAATACTTCCCGTCTTGCTTCATAAAGTACCATAGAGCAAATCTCCCAACAACTTAAGACAATATTTGTATAGTATTACTATTAGTATTCGAAAGATGTCGGTCAAAAATTGTGTGACCAAATCTGGATATGGAAATGGTTTTACGGTGGAAGAGAGTGATGATGATGAACGTGTTCATGGTGTCACCGCCACCAAGGCGGTGGAAACAAACGCTCTCGAGAGCACGAGGATGTCAAGCTGGGACAAGAGGAGAAGACCGAAGATGTTATTCTATCTTGTAGCAGAAGGCCTATATCCGTCCCGGACAAAGGATCCGAATAATGGTGAGAAGGAAATGGACACACGGTCGATGAAGTGTTGAAGTGAGCGAGAATCCGAAATTGGGATAAGTATTTTCTTACTTGTCAAGAATAAAGATTAAATGATAAGTATTTTTCTTACTTGTCAAGAATAAAGATTAAATGATGTCTGATTAAAAATAAATTAAAGTAAGGAGGAATATAAAATTAATTTATATTCCTTACGCTTTAAAAATCAGAAGTTTAATCTCATCTTCTTTTCCGTTTAAAGATTGGTTTTTGTAAACGACTTAAAAAGATCGGTTCTTTTAAGTTTAATAATTAAAAGTGTGTAAAGTATGTTCGCACATATGATGGAGAGAGATCCACTAAGCGTGCGAAAAGCGTTACCACACTTAAGTAAGCGCCAAAAATTATCTGGGCACCAATCATAACGGAAGAAGTCTAAAAGTTAATGACGTTGAGCCTGTCATATTATTTGGCAGAAGATCCTTCATAGGATGATATTGGACACTCAGTCATAAAAAGCCTCCGGCGGCGGAGTGGTCCAAAATTCCTTTGATATGTTGATATTGGACACTCGGTCATATAAAGCCTCCGGCGACCGGAGTGGTGCGAATTCATTTCATAGGAAAAGTAATGGACACCTACTAAGGTGGGCCGAGTTTCCTGTGTCCTAAATGATCCGAAGGCCTAAATAAAGGCAATAAAGAAATTGGACACTCGGTCGCCAAAGCAACTAGAGTGGACCCGAGTATCGAGATCACATATGATCCGGTTACGCCCTAACCACGGCAAAAGGTTGTTCATGTGAAGCAACGCCACCTCTAAAATCAAAGGGGTTGGAGAGGTTGTCCTCAATAGGACTTCATGGATTGTGGTGATACATATTCCTAACTTAGTTTAAGGAATGACTGTTGGTCAAGCTAGTTTGAGACTAGTCCAATAGGTCCGTAATAACTAAGAATGGTACAAAGACGTTTGTAGCCAAATGAATGATATATTTGTAATCCGTGCATCTATGCCATCATAGATTAAGACACGTTAAATAGCAAGTCATTCAAAAGCTAACGATGTTGAGATTGTTGCCTTCTGTCGACATAAACCCTCAAAATAAATGTGAGGTAGATGAAGAGGCAAAATCACCTTTCCAAATTCCGTCAAGGGAATAGCGAAAGAAGCACCGCTCCTCTAGAACTTAGTCACACCTAATTGGGTGATTTGAAGTTTATACAAAATAGAGGGGGGAGACAAGTACGTTGTGATCTTCATTGATGATGGTACAACGTATGGAATCCTTTGTTTGTTGAAAAGCAAAGATGAAGTTGTTGAAGCGGATAAGCGCTACAAAGCAGAAGTTGAAAATCAACTAAGCCTACGGATTGAGAAATTCGTAGTGATAGAGGGGGAGAATGTGAAGCATCGTTCATTAAACGAATGTTCATTTCTCACCTCAGTCTAACGGTGTTAGCCAAGCACGAAGTCGTACGCCCAAATTATGAGGGGTAACTTGGTAAAAGATGGGCTACCGAAACAGGTCAAGTTCGACCTAAGACTGTAGATTGCATATCCACTGGATCTGCAAATAACAGTAGTGTTGATCGCCTCTTGGCATCAAAGAATGTTGAATTCATTGAATATAACTTTCCTTGGAAAAGGAAAAAGGAGTAATTGCTCAAGGTTAACAAGAACCCGCGAGGGCCTGACTGTCCGGAACTAGACGTTCCGTATCTACAGGACTCGAAAGTTGCTGGCTGTCCGGAACTTAATAATCCGGATCGCAAACTCGGGGATTCTAGATGTTGAACCGAGACGAGCAAAGAAGGGGACAAAGACTTGTTCCGTCCTTCTAGCTTGTATGGTTAATAATGAACCATGAACAATTAACAAATAATTGTTATCTCCAAAAGCGCTGCTTTGGAAAGAAGCTAAAGGGAGAAATAGATTCTATATATAGAACCATACTTGTGTAATGGTTAATCTTCCTCCGGGAAAAGAACCTTTGGGTTGTAAAAAGTGCTCCCCTGTGAGTAGCTTCACATCCGGGGCCATTGTAATCTTACATGGCATGGGTGTTGAAATGACCTTCCCAACCGGAGAGTTGGAAGAAGAGGATCGAATTGGTTTTCGAACTGTTGGGCTTCTTCCGAACTTTCATTTTGGTCCCCGAAATGTTTACATTTTAGTCCGAAAGTCTCAGATAACACGAAACAATGAATCGACCACGAAACATTGGCTCGAAGTTAGAAAGCCAACGGTTGGAAAACCAACGGTCTTAGAGTGAAAATCATATTGAAACAAAGTCTCGATATAAAAGATATGAGTATCACGAGATGACATCTTAGGAATTGGATTTCTAAGACATCTAACGGATCGGTCGATAGTTGACGAGTCTCGTTGAAGCCACCAATGGATATGAATCATAGAACCGATTGGAATCATGGTGCACCCATAGACAAGGAGCGATATGCTCGGGTCACGTGTAGTTCAATGTATTGTACACACTACAACCGACCCGGTATCGTCCAACAAACAGATCGTTGAACTAAGGTTCACCGATGATCTTAATACATGATCAATAGAAGGCGTTAAGTCGGATATGACGATATCCGAATTATTCGCTTATCTACGGATTATAGTATTTCGGATGTCCAAGCGGTTACGAGAGAACACAAGTGATGCAAACCGGACATCGGATCGAAGAACACCAAAGCCACAAGTAAATGTGTATGGTGGGTCTTGGAAAATCCTCTAAGCAAACTTGCATCGACCGATTCATGATGGTATCGGAGTTTATCGCTTTATACAAAGCATGAAAGAAGTTGAGTAACTTCACGACTCATTAGAGGACGTCCCTTATTGGGAGAAACCCGTGCCTTCAGCAGTTCTACACTTTGTGGCTAGCCGGTCGGCTTTAGGAAGGACACGGATGACGGCGTACGGATATATCTCGTCACGATCGTCGGAGACATAAGATCACCGTATGGCGGTTGATCATCACGGGTGTCACTTCCTTATTTACTAACTAAGGGACTACCGGAGATCAAGTGTTCTCGCTGTCTAGGGGAATGGGCTTAAAACCCAAAATATACGAACCAATACGGTGGAAACCCAACCTTACGAACCGGAGATCCCGTAATTTGGTTCAATGGGAAAACTAAGTTGTAAAGGTTCGGTTGATCGCTTCGGTCGAAGCATGAGCACTTCGGATAGTGATTTCGAAAAGAAACACCAAATCCAAAGCCGTTCCCGCGATAGACGTTAAGTGCTATCTGCGAGTATGGGTAAAGGTTAAGTTTTCAAAACTCGTAATGATCCTCAACAAGTTGAGGTTAGGTCTTTGGGAAACTTTTAATGGTTCCTAACACTTGTGAAGTGGGGTATAGCGGGATACCTTGTAGGAGACCACCTATTTAAGTGCGAGGACGGGCCGCCTCAAATTGAACGCACTTAAGAATCCAAGACGTTGTCCATGGCCAAAACGGACAAAACATTACGAAGAAGAGAGTAAGGGAATTTGTTGTGTTGGTACCGTTGTCTTGGCTTACACTAAACACCGACGGTTCAAGACATCACGTTCACCGCGCAAAGTAAGTAAGTCCGATGGTATTCAACTATGGAAGGTTCAAAGCCGAGGCTACCTCTCCTTATGCAACATCGGTCCGCCGAAATATTCTTTGGAAATGAAAAGACACCATGTGAGTGCGCCAAAATCTCTTTCAAGAGGGGATTGTTGGAAATTTGCCTTTGGCGGGAGTTGCGACCGACCAACTTTAACGGCTTAAACACTAGTGTAACGTATGTTGGAGAATCCGGTTCTTCACACATGCATGATCTACTAAATACGTAGATAACCGTAGGGCCAAGAATCGTCAAATTTCATTGAGAAATGAAAGAGATATTGGTTCACGAAGTAAGGTGTTTGAAGCATGGAAAGTGTGGTATTGTGTGTAATTCTCCCACATCGGTAGAGGAAGAAAGAATTGTTGTGTATATAAGACTCGAAATTGGTTTGGGGTTTGGGACCCCAAGGGGTATCCCATGTGTTTAAAGGAGGGAGGACCTAGATGTGCTTCGGTTCGAGGAAAGACCACACGCGCGCGCGCCGCCGCCCGCCCGTCCCGTCCGGTCCGGTTCCGGTTCCGAGTTCCGGTTCCGGTTCCGGTTCCGGTTCCGGTTCACGGTTCACGGGTTCACGGGTTCACGGGTCACGGTCACGGTCACGGGTCGTGGGTCGTGGGTCGTGGGTCGTGGGTCGCGGGTCTTCTCGATATTATCTTTTTGGGCCGAAAACTTTGCCGAAGTACGGTTTGATCCCGAAGTTTCAGATATACGCTTTGGACCAGAATTCTTTCGGATGTGCAGTTTGGTCCCCGAAGTTTCAAGATGTACAGTTTGGTCCCCGAAGTTTCCGGATGTACACGAGTTTGGTCCCCGAAGTTTCCGAACTTCAGAATTTCGACGGTCAAAAACAGAATGCCTGAAGACTCAATTCGGCCATTTATTTTGGCTGAATTACTCCTCCTATAATGGCCAAATCCGTTGGTCTTTCTCCCATTAATGGTGGTGGCTTTACTACCTCCATAATGGCCATTATTTGTTATGGAGGGCGTAATCACCCCCTCCCTCACCTATTTAAACACCCCCTTACACCATTGTTGAGCACTAAGAATGACAAAAGAGATGCTGCAAAAACGGTGCACGAAAATACACAACCAAAAACAGTTTTCTTCCTACAACTTCCAACCATCATTTCGTTACTCAATATTCTTCACGGTAGCTCTTGAGTTTCCTTTGCTCAAGGGTTCCATTCTTTGTTTTATCTTGGGAGACAAATTGTCCGGGACGTATAAAGGATACATACGGGGCAATATTGTCTTAAGGACAGAGTGCTACACTCGACTCAGCATAAACCAGTTTCCATTTTTCAGTCTTCAACAAAATCGTAATTTCAATTTTGTTGTTATATTGTAATTTTCAGATTTCTAGTCGAAAATATTATTGAAATCTTTGTTTATCCTTTCGAATACTTGTAATAGTTAAATACTTCCCGTACTGCTTCATAAAGTACCATAGAGCAAATCTCCCAACACTTCTTTCAAGCAAAATGCATTTCTGTTGGGTTGAATGGGGAGGGGGGAGAAGATGACGGAAGGTGGAGGATATGAATTTATGGGAAATTACATTTTTTGGGACCCTCTATTTTATTTTATTAATCAACTTTGACATAAATAATCAAATATATTCATCCCGTTATAAGTTAGGGCCAAATATATCCCTACCATTAGCAAAGTATTAAAAAATAACAATATTCTAGAAAATCCAATTTTTAATTAAAAAAATTGAAAAACAATTTTTTTAATCTAGAAAATTGTAAAGTATTTAAAAAAAAAAATAAAGTGTCTTAAAAATATTTTTTTTTAAATATGGATTAAAACAATACTTCGATATGAAAGATATGGGTATCGCAGATGTCATCTTAGGGATAACAATCTCTAAGACGACTGACGGACTGGTCTTATCTCAGTCTCACTACATCAAAGATGTTTTGAGAAAGTTTGAAGTGTTTGACAGTTCGCCTATGAAGTCACCACTAGATAGAAATCAAAAGCTTGATAAAAATCGTGGTGCACCCATATGCCAGAAGCAATATGCACAGGTTATTGGGAGTTTGATGTACATAATAAACTGCACCCGACCTGATATTGCTTATGCAGTCAACAAGTTGGCTAGGTTTACCCGTAATCCAAGTAATGATCATTGGAAAGCGTTGAATCGGGTGCTACGCTACCTGAAGTACACGCTAAATTACGAGTTACATTATTCGAGATATCCAGCTGTACTAGAGGGGTACAGTGATGCAAACTGGATATCTGATGTAGAGAACACCAAGTCCACCAATGGATATATATTTACAGTTGGTGGTGGGGATGTGTCTTGAAAATCCTCTAAGCAAACTTACATCGCCCGATCCACGATGGAATTAGAGTTTATCGCTTTTGACAAAGCAGGAGAAGAATCTAAGTGGCTTCATGACTTCTTAGAGGATGTCCCTTGTTGGGACAAACCCGTACCTTCAGTGATGATTCACTACGACAGCCAGTCGGCTTTAGGAAGGGCACAAAGTTCTATGTACAATGGCAAATCTCGTCATATTCGACGGAAACATAAGACCGTTAGGCAACTGATCACCACTGGTATAATATCCATTGATTACATAAAATCAAAGGATAACATAACTGACCCACTGACAAAGGGCATACCCAAAGATCATATATTCTGCTTGTCTAGTGGAATGGGCTTAAAACCCAAGCTTTAAGGACCAATACGGTGGTAACCCAACCATACTGTCTGGAGATCTCAGGAATTTGGTTCAATGGGAAAACTAAGTTATAAAGGTTCAGTTGAGCGCTTCGGTGGAAGCAAGAGCACTTCGGGTTATGATTTCTGTAAGGAACATAAACTCAAATCCATTCCCGCGATAGACGTTAAGTGCTATCTGCAGTGTGGGTAAATGATAAGTTTCCAAAACCTTTAATGGTCCTCAACGGTTGAGGTTAGGTTTGGGGAAACTTTTAATGGTTCCTAACACTTGTAAAGTGGGGTATAACAGAATACCTTGTAGGAGACCACCTATTTAAATGCGAAGACATGCCGCCTCAAATGAACGCACTTAAGAATCCAAGAAGTGTCTACGGCTACAACGGACAAAATATCACGAAGAATTGAGTAAGGGAAGTTGTTGTGTTGGTACTATTGACTTGGCTTACACTAAACACTGACGGTTCAAGACATCACGTTCACCGCACAGTAAGTAAGTCTGATGGTATTTAACTATGGAAGGTTCAAAGCTGAATCTACCTCTCCCGATGCAACATCGGTCCGCCGAAATATTGCTGGAAATAGGCACCTTGTGAGTGCGTCAAAATCTCTTTCAAGAGGGGATTGTTGGAAATTTGCCTTTGGTGGGAGTTGCTTCCACCCATCTTTAATGACTTAAACACTAGGGTTCCGCATGTTGGAGACTTTGGTTCTTCACACGTGCATAATCTACTAAGTGAGTAGATGACCGTAAGGCCAAGGATCGTCAAATTTCATTAAGAAATGAAAGAGATATTGGTCCACGAAGTGAGATGTTTGAAGCATGAAAATATGGTGTGGAACAAATCTCCCCCGTCGGTGGGGAAAGGAAGATTTGTTCATTTTGTAAGTCTAAAAATGGATAAGGGTTTGAGACCCCAAGGGGTAACCCATGTGTTTGAAGGAGGGAGAACCTAGGTGTGCTTGGGTTCGAGGCTAAGCCCACTCGCGCGCCGCGGCCCGCCCTTCCGGTCTGGTCCGGGCTCGGGCTCGGGTCGTGGGCCTTGGGCTTGGGCTTCTTCTGATATTATCTTTTTGGACCCAAATTGCTTAATATTTACAGTTTGGTCCCTAGAATTTCAGGAAAGATAACATTGGGAAGAGGCTCTTCAGTCATTTACTTGGCTGAATATAAGTTGGCTAGTTGAGAAGTCAGTCACCCTCCTTACACTATAAATTGAAGCATTTGGCTCAATTGTTTAAGCAAGAGACAAAAATCAGAAATCTTCCTCTTCCTCTCCAGCATCGTTTTGTTACTCTATGTTCATCAAAAGTAACACTTGAATTTCCTTTGCTCATTTGTTAAGTTGTTGTTTTATCTTGGGAGACTATTGTTCATAACGTAAAAGGATATATACGGGACAATCTTGTCTTAAAGACAGAGTGTCATCACTCGACTCAGCAAAATATCAAAGTGGTTGTAATTTCAGTTTGTTATAATTTTAGTTTATTGTAGTAGTTCGCAATTACTTACTTTCCGTTTTCTGTAATTGTTGTAACCAACAAATTTTTACCCAACTATGCTTAGCTGCTTCAGGTCACCTTGTCATGATCCTAGAAGAAAAATAATTCTATCATCACGGCATATATGTATTTGAAAAAAAAAAACACGCATATATGTATGTATGCTTCTTCCTACATATGCACTTGGCTCAGTGCGATATCTGGCTGCTCTATCATTTAATTGTCTCAACTTCCGTATGAATTAGTGTGGTACGTAGAAATTAATTATGTATTCTTATTGGAATTTAATTATGAACACACCTACTCTCCCACGCGCGCACTATGGTGAAATATGCCTACAAATGATATATGTAATGCAGTGAATGCAGCCATGCCAATAATATACTGGTAGTAGTAAAAACTCTGCTAGATTCTGACCTAAATTAAGCTTTAGAAGCGTACTTCTCTAGTTATGCATGTTTATCTCAGTTATTGAAGGTTGTTGTTGGTCACAATAATAATTGACAGGAAAACTAAGAGTGAGAATCGATATACTTTTTAATGCTACATACTAGTAATAGGTGGGCTTTTAAATTTTGTGGTATGTAATGTTAGATTTTAAATGCCAAAATACATATACGTATAAACAAAATTCACTTATAAACGATGCAGAATTTAGAATTATCTCTAACCATAATGATTAAATTTTGGAAGATAGCGTAATAACGTAAACATATGCTTATATAACCGGTTATTACTGCAAATCACCCCAGTTAGTAAGATTATTTAGAGTGCAATTTATGGTCACCTTAAGCTACGTCGACCCTTCTGTTGGTCCTGCTACATTTTACCAGCTCAAATATAAATCGAGAAAATGTGCTCACAAATGGATTCTTAACCTTAGGAGAAAGCAGGAGTACTTATCTAGTTGCACAACTTTTAGCTATTAAAAGTAGTTGTTGGCCGCCATATAATAATTGGTCATTAGCAGAAATGTTAACATTAAGAATATGGGTACTCTTTTTTTTAATGCTATATATTTATATGTACTACAGGGGTTGACCGTGGTTGCTTTATAATTTCATCTAGTTCTCCGTTCTTTAGCTGTTTCTTTCAATAAAGAACTATACTATTCTTTAACAGAATAGTCAAGTATAAAGTTGAACAACCCAACATCCAACCAACCCAACATCCAATTAAATAGTTCAAATTAAACCATCAATAGGTACTCCTCCGTCCAAAAAAGATTGACCTAGTTTGACTTGACACAGAGTTTAGAAAATAAAAAAAGACTTTTAAAATCTGTGGTTTAAAACAAATCTTAGATATTTGTGTGGTTGTAAGCTCATAAAACTAAATTGTTTCTAAATATAGAAATGTGTCAATCTTTTTGGGACAAACTAATAAGGAAAATAGGTCAATCTTTTTGAGACTAAAGGAGTAAAACATTTCACATTCACCTTCTATATATATATATATATAGACATTCACCTTCTATATATATAGAGGTGCCTTAATTATTTATCAACACTTATCATATTAATACTCCTATTTAATTTGTTTCACCTATTTAGATGTGGTGCAAGTAACATTCACTGGGGAAAAAAACATGCATTAGTTAAAGCTTATTATTCAGATAAGTAGGTAACGAGTTCTACACATATTATTTCAAATGATTGTCTAATAGTGTGAATTTTCTTTTACATGTTAAACTTTAATTAGTTTGAGAGTTTCATTTTCGCTTTCCTCCTCATTGCTTCTGTGTGGTTTATTATTGTTGTTGTTAGTTATTTGACTTATTTCTTGAGTTTTCACGATTTTTTTGGGATTGTACTACGTCTTCCAAATTTTCGTACCTCTCCTTCATCATGGGATAATGCAAAATTAAAGTAATTGTACTATTAGGTATTAATGGTAGCTAGATTGGTGTGACTTTAGTGATATATGCTTTTTAAATTTTCCTTAATCATAGTACTAAGTATCTTTAGTTCGAGTCCACCTTGCTAAATTAAATAAAAAAGAAAAAATTAAATAAAAGACAACGGCAACTGTCAAATAATATCATAACAATTGAACAAGTATTTATGAATTTTATGTGTTTGTGAGAGATTCCTGACATGTACACTGCGAGTAGCTAACTTATATGATATATTCAATGAAATTTAACCATCATTTCAACTTTTCTTCGGTCGATTCTATTGTCTTTACTCATTGGATCCCCTCAAATTACAGTAGTTGTTCTACCAATTTATGACAAAAATTAACGTGCATCTAAAAGGTCCCTGTTCTCCGTAAGTTTGGAAATTAGAGGCGGTCCAAAAATTAAACTTTGATTGGTTCAATTTTAAATCAGTAAGGAAAACACAGTTTTTTCAAAAAAAAAATTATAAAACTAAATATTTGTTAAAACATTAGTAAGTTTTTTACGTAATTATCTATATTATGTGTCGACAATATCAAGTCCAATTGATTTCATTAATATAAATTGCATCCGCCTCCAGTTGCGTTGTCAAAGTAAATAAGGAAGTTTTGGCTGGTTTATGAAGACCCTTGATGGATTTCTTTACTCTCCAGACTCCACGACTATAATCGGGAATTAATTGGAGATTCTGCTTTGAAGTACAGAATTGTCCGAAAAATTAAGATTTACTTAAATAGGAAATTAAGAATGATTAGTGTTTGACAATATGTTGAGACTAATAACACTATTATTTGTGTCACAAACAATTACGCAATTGCAGATGTAAAAAAGTCATACTAAAACTTGTATGAATTTTGATTAGCATTTTAAGATTTATTTTTTCATCATATTATATGAAAAGAATTGTAACTTATAGTATTTTTTATATAATTTTTAAATATTTAAATTTAATTTCAAAATATTAAATTAATCTAATTTAATTTAACCAACAACTAATTAAAGTAACTCTCAAAAAGAGAAATATGAGTAAAAGTGAACGGGGGAGCGAGTATATATGGCATAAAAACAAGAACGATAATAAAACAAAAAGGGGAGAGACTCGCATTATGTTGAGTCTTTTTTCTGTAGTAGAATGAATACAACAGAGCTGAGATATAAATGTATTATACAGGGAGTCTGTGAACAAGTTGCTAGGGGGACAAGATCTTATCACAATATTACACTCCTTCCGTCTCATATTACTTATCCACTTTTCTTTTTACACGTCCCTTAAATATCATAAATAAAATTCTATTTTTATTATATTTTCCTATTTCTCTAGTTCTAATAAATTACACTCTAATCAATATCGACAACTTTAAAAAATAATTAATATTAAAACAAAATAAAAAAACCATACTTAATTTTATCTGTTAACACTGAAAATCTATCAAAATGTTAAGAGAAGATGTAGAATCGAAGACTCTAGAACCGAGTCGGAGAGAGAAGGCCGATGAGATATTTTGTAAATAAAAGGAAATGTTAATTAATTGGAAAAGCTATTACAAAGCCCTATTTATATTTATAGAGATAAAACAAATAAGAAATATTAACCGGACAAGGACCGGATCCCTGAATTGCAATAAGAGAAAACATGCCGAATAAGTTAAGCCCAATCATCCTGGCTCTGGGCTTGATATGTGGAATCTATCACCCCCCCACCCCCCTCCTCAAACTGGAGGGTAAACACACACTCAGCGTGGAAAGCAGTCGATGATGAGGGACATTAGTCAATGCCTTGGTCAAAGATCAGCCAACTGTGCAACAGCAGAAATATATTGGAGAGATATCAAACCAGAAGAAAGAACAACCGGGACATAGTGACAATCCACCTCTATGTGTTTGATGTGCTCATGAAAAATCGAATTCTTTGCAATATGAAGGGCAATTTGGGTGTCACAAAAATAGGAACTGGACAAATGATGACCACACCCATATCACCTAATAATCTGACCAACCAAACTATTTCAGCAACAACCTTTCTCAATGTTTTGTACTCAGCTTCTGCTGAGGATAAGGAAATAGTAGGTTGTTTCTTCGACTTCCAAGAAATTGTTGGAAATTTGCCTTTGGCGGGAGTTGCGACCGACCAACTTTAACGGCTTAAACACTAGTGTAACGTATGTTGGAGAATCCGGTTCTTCACACATGCATGATCTACTAAGTACGTAGATAACCGTAGGGCCAAGAATCGTCAAATTTCATTGAGAAATGAAAGAGATATTGGTTCACGAAGTAAGGTGTTTGAAACATGGAAAGTGTGGTATTGTGTGTAATTCTCCCTCATCGGTAGAGGAAGAAAGAATTGTTGTGTATATAAGATTCGAAATTGGTTTGGGGTTTGGGACCCCAAGGGGTATCCCATGTGTTTAAAGGAGGGAGGACCTAGATGTGCTTCGGTTCGAGGAAAGACCACACGCGCGCCGCCGCCGCCCGCCCGTCCGGTTACGGGTCACGGGTCACGGGTCACGGGTCACGGGTCACGGGTCACGGGTCACGGGTCACGGGTCACGGGTCACGGGTCACGGGTCACGGGCGTGGGTCTTTCGATATTATCTTTTTGGGCCGAAGTACGAGTTTGATCCCGAAGTTTCGAGATATACGGTTTGGACCGAATTCTTTCGGATGTGCGAGTTTGGTCCCCGAAGTTTCAAGATGTACGAGTTTGGTCCCCGAAGTTCGAATTTCGACGGTCAAGACAGAAAAGCCAAGCACTCAATTCGGCCCATTTATTTTGGGTGAATTACTCCTCCTATAATGGCCAAATCCGTTGGTCTTTCACCATTTATGTTGGTGACTTTACTACCTCCATAATGGCCATTATTTGGCTATTATGGAGGCGATTTTCAAGCGAGTTTTCAGCCCCTCCTTCACCTATATAAACACCCCCTTACACCATTGTTGAGCACACTTGATATGCACGAAAATACACAACGAGAAAAAATCTTCTTCCTACAACTTCCAAGCATCATTTCGTTATTCAATATTCTTCACGGTAGCTCTTGAGTTTCCTTTGCTCAAGGGTTCCATTCTTCGTTTTATCTTGGGAGACAAATTGTCCGGGACGTATAAAGGATACATACGGGGCAATATTTTCTTAAGGACGAGTGCCACACTCGACTCAAAGCAAAAACGAGTTTCTATTTTTCCGTCTTCTACAAAGCGAAATTTTAGTTTTTCTTGTGTAACAATTGTAATTTTCAGATTTCTAGTTGAATTATTGAATCTCTGTTTATCCTTTTGAATATTTGTAATAGTGATATACTTCCCGTACTGCTTTATAAAGTACCATAGAGCAAAACTCCCAACAACTTAAGACAATATTTGTATAGTATTACTATTAGTGTTCGAAAGATGTCGGTCAAAAGTTGTGTGACCAAATCTGGATATGGAAATGGTTTTCTGGTAGAAGAGAGTGATGATGATGAACGTGTTCATGGGGTCACCGCTACCAAGACTGGTGGAAACAAGCGCTCTCGAGAGCCTGAGGATGTCAACTGGGACAAGAGGAGAAAGGCGAAGATGTTATTCTATCTTGCAGCAGAAGGCCTATATCTGTCCCAGACAAAAGATCCGAATAATGGTAAGAAGGAAATGGACACTCAGTATGATGAAGTGACTGGAGTGAGCCAGAATCCGAAAAGAGGATAAGTAGTTTTTCTTACTTGTCAAGAATAAAGATTAAATGATGTCTGATTAAAAATTGATTAAAGTAGGAGGAATATGAAAATAATTTATATTCCTTACGCTTTAAAGAAAAAAAAAATCGAAGTTTAATCTCATCTTCTTTCCCGTTTAAAGATTGGATTTTGTAAACGACTTAAAAAGATCCGTTCTTTTAAGTGTAATGATTAAAAGTGTGTAAAGTATGTTCGCACATACGATGAGAGAGATCCACTAAGCGTGCGAAAGCTGTTACCACTCTTAAGTAAGCGCCAAGAATTATCGGGCACCAATCATAACGGAAGAAGTCTAAAAGTTAAAGACGTTGAGCTTTGTCACACTATTTGGCGAAGATCCTTCATAGGATGATATTGGACACTCGGTCATACAAAGCCTCCGGGTGACCGGAGTGGGCCAAAATTTCTTTGATATGATGATATTGGACACTCGGTCATATAAAGCCTCCGGCGGCGGAGTAGGGCAAAAATTCATTTCATAGGAAAAATAATGGACACCTAGTAAGGTGGGCCACGAGTTTCCGTGTCTTAAATGATCGAAGGCCTAAAGAAAAGGCGAGAAAAGAAATTGGACACTCGACCGCCAAAGCAACCGGAGTGGGCAGAATATCTGGATCACATATGATCCGGTTACGCCTAACCACGGGCAAGAGGTTGTTCATGTGAAGCAACGCCACCTCTAAAGTAGAAGGGGTTGGAGAGGTTGTCCTCAATAGGACTTCGGGGAATGAGATCACTCTAAAATGAGGTGATACATGTCCCTAACTTGGTTTAAGGGAAGTTTGTTGGTCAAGCTAGTTTGAGACTAGTCCAATAGGTCTATAATAACTAAGAATGGTACAAAGTACGTACGTAGCCAAATGAATGATATATTTGTAATCGTGCATCTATGCCATCGTAGATTAAGACACGTTAAATAGCAAGTCATTCAAAAGCTAACGATGTTGAGATTGTTGCCTTCGTCGACATAAACCCTCAAAATAAATGTGAGGTAGATGAAGAGGCAAAATCACCTTTCCAAATTCCGTCAAGGGAATAGCGAAAGAAGCACCGCTCCTCTAGAACTTAGTCACACCTAATTGGGTGATTTGAAGTTTATACAAAATAGAGGGGGAGACAAGTACGTTGTGATCTTCATTGATGATGGTACAACGTATGGAATCCTTTGTTTATTGAAAAGCAAAGATGAAGTTGTTGAAGCCTACAAAGCGAAGTTGAAAATCAACTAAGCCTACGGATTGAGAAATTCGTAGTGATAGAGGAGAATGTGAAGCATCGTTCATTAAACGAATGTTCATTTCTCACCTCAGTCTAACGGTGTTAGCCAAGCGCGAAGTCGTACGCCCAAATTATGAGGGGTAGCTTGGTAAAAGATGGGCTACCGAAACAGGTCAAGTTCGACCTAAGACTGTAGATTGCATATCCACCGGATCCGCAAATAACGATAGTGTTGATCGCCTCTTGGCGTCAAAGAATGCTTTGAATTCTTTGGAGATAACTTTCCTTGGAAAAGGAAAAAGGAGTAATTGCTCAAGGTTAACAAGAACCCGCGAGGGCTTTGTCCGGAACTAGACGTTCCGTATCTTCATGACTCGAAAGTTGCTTTGTCTATCCGGAACTTAATATTCCGGATCTGAGAACTCGGGGATTCTAGATGTTGAACCAAGACGGAGCAAAGAGGGGACAAAGACTTGTTCCAGTCCTTCTAGCTTGTATGGTTGAGAACGAACCATGGACAATTAACAAATAATTGTTATCTCCAAAAGCGCTGCTTTGGAAAGAAGCTAAAGGGAGAAATAGATTCCATATATAGAACCATACGTGTGTAATAGTTAATCTTCCTCCGGAAAAGAACCTTTGGGTTATAAAAAGTGCTCCCCCGTGAGTAGCTTCACATCCAGGGCCATTGTAATCTTACATGGCATGGGTGTTGAAAACGACCTTCCAAACCGGAGAGTTGGAAGAAGAGGATCGAATTGGTTTTTGAACTGTTGGGCTTCTTCCGAACTTTCATTTTGGTCCCGAAATGTTAACATTTTGGTCCGAAAGTCTCGGATAAAACGAAACAATGAATCGATCACGAAACATTGACTCGAAGTTAGAAAGCCAACGGTTGGAAAACCAACGGTCTTAGAGTGAAAATCATATTGAAACAAAGTCTCGATATGAAAGATACGAGTATCCTGAGATGACATCTTAGGAATTGGATTTCTAAGACATCTAACGGATCGGTCGATAGTTGACAGTCTCGTTGAAGCCACCAATGGATATGAATCATAGAAGCGATTGGAATCATGGTGCACCCATAGACAAGGAGCGATATGCTCGGGTCACGTGTAGTTCAATGTATTGTACACACTACAACCGACACGGTATCGTCCAACAAACAGATCGGTTGAACTAAGGTTCACCGATGATCTTAATACATGATCAATAGAAGGCGTTAAGTCGGATATGACGATATACGAATTATTCGCTTATCTACGGATTATAGTATTACGGATGTCCGGCGGTTACGAGAGAACACGGTGATGCAAAGCTGGACATCGGATCGAAGAACACCAAAGCCACAAGTAAATGTGTATGGTGGTTCTTGGAAAATCCTCTAAGCAAACTTACATCGACCGATTCATGATGGTATCGGAGTTTATCGCTTTATACAAAGCATGAAAGAAGTTGAGTAACTTCACGACTCATTAGAGGACGTCCCTTATTGGGAGAAACCCGTGCCTTCAGCGAGTTCTACACGTGGCTAGCCGGTCGGCTTTAGGAAGGACACGGATGACGGCGTCTGGACATATCTGTCGGGGATCTGTCGGAGACATAAGACCGTATGGCGAGTTGATCATCACGGGTGTCACTTCATTGTTTACAAACTAAGGGACTACCCGAGAGATCAAGTGTTCGCGCTGTCTAGGGGAATGGGCTTAAAACCCAAAATATACGGACCAATACGGTGGAAACCCAACCTTACGAACCGGAGATCCCGGTAATTTGGTTCAATGGGAAAATTAAGTTGTAAAGGTTCGGTTGATCGCTTCGGTCGAAGCATGAGCACTTCGGATAGTGATTTACGAAAAGAAACACCAAATCCAAAGCCGTTCCCGCGATAGACGTTAAGTGCTATCTGTTGTATGGGTAAAGGTTAAGTTTTCAAAACTGTAATGATCCTCAACAGTTGAGGTTAGGTCTTTGAGAAACTTTTAATGGTTCCTAACACTTGTGAAGTGGGGTATAGCGAGATACCTTGTAGGAGACCACCTATTTAAGTGCGAGGACGGGCCGCCTCAAATTGAACGCACTTAAGAATCCAAGACGTTGTCCATGGCCAAAACGGACAAAACATTACGAAGAAG
Organism: Anisodus tanguticus; assembly: GCA_034509755.1. Classification (NCBI taxonomy): domain Eukaryota; kingdom Viridiplantae; phylum Streptophyta; class Magnoliopsida; order Solanales; family Solanaceae; genus Anisodus; species Anisodus tanguticus. The sequence goes on along the minus strand of CM067553.1, from coordinate 5,884,535 downwards.
AGAGTAAGGGAATTTGTTGTGTTGGTACCGTTGTCTTGGCTTACACTAAACACGACGGTTCAAGACATCACGTTCACCGCGCGAGTAAGTAAGTCCGATGGTATTCAACTATGGAAGGTTCAAAGTGAGGCTACCTCTCCTTATGCAACATCGGTCCGCCGAAATATTCTTTGGAAATGAAAAGACACCATGTGAGTGCGCCAAAATCTCTTTCAAGAGGGGATTGTTGGAAATTTGCCTTTGGCGGGAGTTGCGACCGACCAACTTTAACGGCTTAAACACTAGTGTAACGTATGTTGGAGAATCCGATTCTTCACACATGCATGATCTACTAAGTACGTAGATAACCGTAGGGCCAAGAATCGTCAAATTTCATTGAGAAATGAAAGAGATATTGGTTCACGAAGTAAGGTGTTTGAAGCATGGAAAGTGTGGTATTGTGTGTAATTCTCCCTCATCGGTAGAGGAAGAAAGAATTGTTGTGTATATAAGATTCGAAATTGGTTTGGGGTTTGGGACCCCAAGGGGTATCCCATGTGTTTAAAGGAGGGAGGACCTAGATGTGCTTCGGTTCGAGGAAAGACCACACGCGCGCCGCCGCCGCCCGCCCGTCCCGTCCGGTCCGGTTCCGGGTTCTCGGGTTCACGGGTCACGGGTCACGGGTCGTGGGCTGTGGGCTGTGGGTCTTCTGATATTATCTTTTTGGGCCAGAAAACTTTGCCAGAAGTACAGTTTGATCCCAGAAGTTCAGAATTTCGACGGTCCCTGAAGATGTAAACTTTCACCATTTATGTTGGTGACTTTACTACCTCCATAATGGCCATTATTTGGCTATTATGGAGGCAGTTTTCAGGCAGTTTTTCAGCCCCTCCTTCACCTATATAAACACCCCCTTACACCATTGTTGAGCACACTTGATATGCACGAAAATACACAACCAGAAAAAATCTTCTTCCTACAACTTCCAAGCATCATTTCGTTATTCAATATTCTTCACGGTAGCTCTTGAGTTTCCTTTGCTCAAGGGTTCCATTGCTGTTTTATCTTGGGAGACAAATTGTCCAGGACGTATAAAGGATACATACGGGGCAATATTGTCTTAAGGACTGAGTGCCACACTCGACTCAGCAAAAACAGTTTCTATTTTTCCGTCTTCTACAAAACTGAAATTTTCAGTTTTTCTTGTGTAACAATTGTAATTTTCAGATTTCTAGTTGAATTATTGAATCTCTGTTTATCCTTTTGAATATTTGTAATAGTGATATACTTCCCGTACTGCTTTATAAAGTACCATAGAGCAAAACTCCCAACAGAAATAGGATAAAACACCCAGTACAATGTAATAACCAGTAACAAACTTTCTGGATGATGAACAAGCAGCCCAGTCAGAATCAGCATAAACCAACATGGAAAAATCAGAGGAACTAGATAGAAGAATGTCAGGGTCATTGAGGAGATATTTGAGAACATGAAGGCCTCCTGGCATGTGAGGCACTCTAGGGTGAACCAAAAATGAGTAAGATGCTGAACTGCAAAGGAGATATCAGATCTGGTATGTTGTAAGAAATTCAACTTCTCAATGAGCCTTCTATACAAGGAAAGATCAGGAATTGGATCACCACAATCAACAGAAAGCTTGACATGAGGATAAAGAGGTGTCAAAACAAGTTTGACATCAGTACAGTGAAATTCTGACAAAAGATCATGAGTGTATTTTTTCTAATTGACTACATACCTACCCAGAAGACACTTTGGTTATTTCAAGCCCAAAGAAGTAGTGAACATCATCAAGATCCTTAATCCTAAACTGGTCATCCAAGAACCCCTTAAGACCATCAATTTCAGAAGGATCATTCCCCACTAGAAGAATATCATCAACATATACATCTAACATAACAAAGAAAACATCAGACATTTTGGAGAAAATAGAGTTGTCATTTTTGTTGACAGAGTAATCCCTGGTGAGGAGAGAAGTGAATAATTTTGCAAATCATTGCATTTGAAGCTTGCTTGAGCTTATAAAGTGGTTTTTTTAGCTTACAAGCCAGAGTGGGAAGAAGTGTCATAATTAACCCAAAGACTAGGTGGGATCTTCATATAGACTTCCTCATGGAGATCATTATGAAGGAAGGTATTGTTGACATCCAACTGATAAACAACCCAATTATTCTTGACAGTAACAGTGAGGAGGCATTTAATGGTTGTCATATTGACGACTGAATGTTTTAGTGTAACCCACCCTCCTGATGAAAATCTTCCCTAACCACCAATCTAGCCTTAGATCTTTCAATTGACTCATCAGACTTTTGCTTAATTTTATACACATTTGCATGATATAACCTTCTTTCCGGGGGCAAGGGGAAAATATCCCAAGTCTGATTGGCATCAAGAGCCTTGAAATCTTGTTCCATGACTGTCACTCAGGGTATGAAACAACTTGCTGATAATATTGTGGCTCATGAATGTGCAATTCAAAAGAGGAGAACTTAGAGGAATCAAAAACTGGGTGAGAAACAGAGGAACAAACAAAATCTTGGAGATATTTGGGAGTGGCTTTGGGTCTGAAAGAAGACCTTGTAGGTAGAATGAAAATTGAAGAAGGTGGTGGAGGAGGAGGAATGGGAGTGGGAGCAGGAAGATCAATTTGTGGAGTAGGAGGAATAATTGGAGATACAAGAGTGTGGACATGAGTAGGAACAACAATAGGAATAGTAGAAGGGACATCCTTAAAAGAGGTAGAAAATTTGGAAAAGAAGAGGAAGGAGAAGGAGAATGTACAGGAAGACATGTTCATGAAAAAGAATATATCTATAGTGGAATACAACATGAGTGGTAAGATTGAGGAGTTTGTAACCCCTTTTCTCAATAGGGTATTCTAAGAAAACACAAGAGACATCCCTAGGTTGAAACTTATCTCTGTGTATTTTAGGGACAGTGACATAGCATAGACATTCAAAAGTTCTGAGATGGAAGTAATGAGGAGGGTGTCCATGGAGCTTTTTATAGGGAGAGGCATAATTTAGGACAGATGAAGGGAATTTATTAACTAAGTATGTGGTTGTAAGGACACACTCACCCCAGTACTTGACTGGGAGTTTGGATTGAAACAACAATGCTCTTGAGGTTTCTATGAGGTGTTTGTGCTTCCTCTCAACAACCCCATTTTTGTTGAGGGTTGTTAGAAATGGTAGTTTGATGAATGATATCAGATTCTGAAAAGAAAAAAGAGGCTTGAGAGCTAGAAAGCATTGTCTAATACTCTAATCTAATAGTTTGAATAGAAGCATTGAAGTGATTTTTAACCATAATAATGAAAGCTTTAATTATGGGAAATGCATTGCTCTTACAAGACAAAAGATGAGTCCAAGTGACTCTGTAAAAAATTGTCCACAATAGTTTAGAAATATTTGAATGGTAGATTACAAATCAATGTAAATTGATTGAAAGCAGTGTGTTATTTTGATTGAACTATCAGGAAAAGAGAGTCTCTGTTGTCTAGCTAATGGACAAACAGGGCAGAGAAAAAATTGTTTAGAAGAGATCTTATCAAATAAAAAGGAATTGATTTGACATAATTAGGTCATCATTAATTACTTGTTATAGCATGTACCATTATATTATTCAGGATTACAATTCCTCTAATTTAAGGGAGTTTGCCGGTAAAATTATCCTTTGAATTACCTGATAGGGTAAAAAAATTTCTTACATCAATAGTATATATAACTTAAACTTGTATTAATTTAGCACTTGAAGAATAGTATTGCAACCCTTTAGAATAGCAAATCCTCTTTCAAAAAACAACCTGAATGCAAAAACCATATTCCAATCAAAATATATTCTAGCAAAACAATCCCACTTTGATCTTATTAAAGTATGAGTAACAAGATCTTTTAATGTCCTAATTAAGAGTAAGTAGCCACACTCAAAAATTTACAACACACAGTCGTTGTCTTCTAGCTACTTACCAATTTGGTTATTGGATTCGACTAACATCCCAGATGTGAAGTAGCCCAATCTTAATAAGTCCGAAATCGTCTTTACTTGGGCCACATCAGTTAAGGTCCATCATTCAAGTTGCCCAATATAACCAACCATAATTTTGTCTTACACATGATACCTGTTTTTGTCTTACATATGATACCTGTTTTTTCGTCTTACACGTGATTAAATTACAGCTTAATACCATTCAACCATCTAGTTTACATAATATATACACAATGTATAGATAGTGTATAGTAAATATACATATATTATATATACTTATATGCTATCTATATAGCCGAAGTATATATGCAATACATACTTCGGCCATGTTCGGTAAACTAAATGACCGAGGATAAATCTGCTAAGTTTTCTTTTTTTATTATTATTATTGAGAACCACTTCTCATACTAATCCTTTTTTTTCTTTTTACTTCTCATACTAATTAAATATCATCAATTTATTACTACCCTTTTGTTTTCGTACTTAACATTTGAGGAAAATAAATCCCTCTCAATTTAATAATGTATTTGTTGAACAAAAAAATATATATCGGATCACAACAAATAAAAACAGGCACATTAACAAGGAAACGAAGTTGCTCATCGTCTAGCAAAGGAAGCTTCCACAGCTTAACTAGTGTCTACCATTTTGCTGTACTCCCATGTTTTGTTATGAAGCTACTAGAATATGATAAGAATAATACTTTTTTATTAGAAAGGAACTTGATGAAAAATATTGTGATATATTAGCTAGTTTAGGGAGCTTGAATGTCCTAAGTGACATCACTATGACTTGTAATATTTTACTTACGTAACTAATATAATACTCTACTACCTTAGATCTTCAACAAACGTGTAGTTCCTAGGTCAAAACCAAACATGGTTTAAGAATACCAACAGGGAAACATTGCACATTTAAGAGGATTTATGTAACATTCACCATATTTATTATAAAGCATAGGAGACGAGGACCAAGCTCAGCGTGTATTAAATATTTACATCAAATTAATAAATGCAAGATATTTCTTTTATACACATATTCATTACTTAACTATGGTTAGACTATATATACTTTTTCAATTTAACTTTTAACTATTAAGGTTAAAATGTTTAATTTGGTATAAATATCGGGTATAGGCTAGGTAATTAAGTATTAAGAAAACAAACAATCATTGTTATGTTTCGTAATTGGATTTAAATTATATATATTAATATTGTATATATTTTTGTCATAATTAGTATGCTTTAATCTATTATATATAACAAGTCAATTATATTTTCACTAAATTACCGACTAATACTTATTACGTGATTTCTTTATATCTGATCTGATTGAGTAAATATTCTTTACACTGTGTCAGTTTATAAAACTTAAAACTTGTAGTTGAATTTATAAAGTTTACATCCGTCCTCAAACATGTTGTATACAATTCACAATTGATAAAATGATATACAACTCATGCCAGTATAACATACATAATTATTACATTGTAATTTTTAAAGGATAAGTTTTGTAAATGAGTAAATGCAGTTCCAAAAAATGATAATAAAGATAACCACATAACATAATATCCATGAAATTATAATCACGATATAACTTTGTTCACAAACCAGAACAGAAATACTAAAAAGATGTCAAATGTCTAAAGCCCATAGACTTAACCCAGCCCAAAAGAGGTGGCTTTGGATTTGTGTATTCTAGACTTTTGGGCCGTAGAAGCCCATGGGAATAATGGCGGGAGAACAGCAAAATGTGTTCAAATTTTTTTCCTAAAACATCGTCCCGCCACGTTTTCTTTTCTTTGTTTCATTACTTTATAAAGAGAGAGTCTCCCCTTGTTTACTTTATTTTACCAGTTTTCTATTCCACTGAGAGAAGTCTATCTCTTATAGGTGCGTAGATGGCTAGGTTTCCTCTTCTTATAATAGTTGGGCGATCTTAGTAGGATGACCGACTTATGAATCACCATAGGATCAGATGTAAGTTTTATGTCCCCTCCTTATATTTTTCTTGCTTTATTTATTTATGTTAAGACCTGGGGGTGCTACTCAGCCCATGACAGGCGCTAACTCCGTATTTAAAATTTTAAAAAATGGGTAGATATTTTTAAACAAACATATCCAACCCATCAGGAAAAAGATTACCACATGACTTTAAAAAAGCAAGTCTACTCAAAAAAATTGGATAGACTTCTTTTCTAAAGCCACATGTTTTTTTTTTATTAAAAAATAAATTTAATAATTTTTAAAAAATATTTTGCTTGCATCATTTATATAACGGCGGGTCATATATGGAGTACCTTTTTAATGAGGTTATATATACTAAAAAATATTCGTATATTCTCGCACATCCACGGATTTTCCCAAGTCAAAACCTACTCCTAAAAAGTTGTTGGATCGAAGTAGTACATTATACATCTGTTCGCCAACAACAGAGGGTTCGATTCCCCCCTTATACACGATGTAGCGAAAAAGACTGATTCAACGGGATATGCATGTATGTCGAGGGGTCAATACCAGTAAAAACATATATGAACAAGGTTTTAGCACCATGCCAAGAAATAGAAGGAACATGTATCACACGTGTAAAATCTGAGAAAGTAACACATGAATATTTTATTATAACGAGCATTCAACAATAGGTACATAAAATTTTAATAAATTTTAAAGAAATTATATTGAGAAGTGTTATATATGAAACTTGTGAGGCGTCTATTTGTGTCAACGTCCGGATATGTAACGGCTCAAGATACATTCTTGCCGCCACTGCCCCACACGCACTAGACACACCACTCATTGCACTGTGTCACACGTACCACTCTTCTCCATCCACTCACTCTCCCATGGAGAACCAAGCAAAGCAAAGCAAACAATCTTCGAGTTCTCGTCGAAGCTTGAAGAGAAAGGTTGACGAAGATTTCGAAGACGATAATCGCAAAGTCTCATCTTCTCCATCTTCTCACGATGAAGATCTCATACCTGAGATTCGTACGCAAGTGGAGATTCTAGAATCTACTTTCTCTTCAAATGAAGCAGATCGTGCCTCTGCGAAACGTGCCATTCACGTGCTCTCTGAGTTTGCCAAGAACGGTAACTCAAAAATCTCGTTTTCATTTTCATTTCTATTAGCGGATCGGAAAATTTGGCACTTTTCTGTTTATCGATAGTTAATTCAACTAATTTTCGATGCTAAATTGCACTGGATTAATTCATTTTTTTAGAAAATTAAAACTTAGATGTCTAGAAACAGCACTATAAGTACTGTATCGTGCCTCTGCGAAGCGTGCTATTCATGTTCTATCTGAGTTAGCTAAGAACGGTAAGCTCAAAATCTCGTTTTCATTTTCATTTCTTTTAGCGGATCAGAAAAATTACATGTACTTGTTTCACCTAATAATTTGTTTGGTACTTTTATGTTTTTCGATAGTTAATTCAACTAATTTTTAAGCTAAATTGCACTAGATTAATTCAATTTCTAGAAACATGCACGATAAGTATTGTATTAGAAGAAAAAATCCATTACGAATGTTAGTTAAAGTGCTTATAGAGAACAGTAACTCAACATCTCGTTTTCATTTTCATTTCTAGCGGATCAGAAATTTCATGTATTTCTTCAGCCTAATTTATGTTTATTGCAGTTAATTCAACTAATTTCGAAGCTAAATTGGGCTGGATTAATTTTATTTTTTTCTCTAAAAAATTAGAATTTAGATGTCTAGAAACAGCGTAGATAAGTACTGTATTAGAAGAAAAAATCAATTACGAATGTCAGTAAAAGTTCTTATAGAGTGCCGAAGCTAAATTGCACTGGATTAATTCAATTTCTTTTAATAATATAAAATATAACTTAGATATTAAGAAAACAGCACTCTAAGTACTGAATTAGAAGAAAAAATCTCGTTTTCATTTTCATTTCTAGTGGATCAGAAATTTCATGTACCTCTTCCACCTAATTTGTTTGGCACTTTTCTGTTTATCGACAGTTAATTCAACTAATTTTGAAGCTATAAATTACACTGGATTAATCCAATTTCTAGAAACAGCACGATAAGTAGTACTGTATTAGAAGAAAATTACGAATGTTAGTGAAAGTTCTTATAGAGTGCGAAATGTCATAGGATAGAGCTATCAGTTTACATGCAGAGAGTTGAATTGGTTTATTTTGATTAGTTTGGGACTGAAAGTTGGTTTTTGATATTTGAGGGCTTTTGTGTTGCAGAGGAAATTGTGAATGTGGTTGTAGACTGTGGTGCTGTTCCAGCTTTGGTGAGGCATCTTCAAGTGCCGTCCCTTGGGAGTGAAGGAGATGGTGGACACATGCCATATGAGCATGAGGCCGAGAAAGGAACTGCTTTTACGCTTGGGCTTCTTGCCATAAAAGTTAGTATTGAAATCAATATTTAATTGTTTATGCTCTTAAGCACATAGGAGAAGGCAATGTTTGTGATTAGGGCAGATGATTCTTCGAATTACTCCATAATATCCACACTTTAGCACACACAGGAGCTTGCTTATACGACAGGAGCTATGTTTTGTTATTGAATGCATTCCACTTGAATTGGTACTTTAGTTTTACCTGCATATTGCACGTAACATTTGGTTTATTTGTGCACTCTCTTGCCACTTGTGAAGACGATGAAAGATTTCATTAACAAGGACAGTTAACACAATGATTGTATACTAGTATGTCCTATCAATTCTTTGCCTCTCAAGAGGAATTTGGATTTCTAATCTATCCTGTAAGGTCCTTCGTGGTTAATAGTTTAGATGGAGGCGTTTTAACTGTTTATGTGTCTGACAGCCGGAGCAACAGCAACTCATTGTTGAGGCTGGAGCTCTGCCTCATCTTGTATTCTTGTGGGTCTGCTGAAGAGGCATAAGAATGCACAGAACTCTCGTGCAGTCAATGGCGTTATCCGGAGAGCAACTGATGCAATCACTAATCTTGCCCATGAAAATAGTAGCATCAAAACTCATGTTAGGTTAGTTTCTTTGTTCTCTGAAATTTTGGTCATTACAACAAATAAAAAGAAGACTTACCTTTCACACTTCATCTATATTTTGTATGTAAAGGATCGAAGGTGGTATTCCTCCTCTTGTTGAATTGCTGGTGTTCGTTGATGCAAAGGTGCAAAGAGCAGCTGCAGGAGCCTTGCGAACTTTGGCATTTAAAAATGACGAGAACAAAAATCAGGCTAGTGGCTTTATTCTGATTTCTAAAATTATTTAGTTGATTGATTGACTTGTGTATTTGGATGATAGATCTTGGACGGACACTTGATTACTTGTTTTTGGTTTGTTTTCATGTATTAAGGATGCTGGATTATCTTATAGATTGGCTTGCCCACTTTTTAAACATAACGTGTTACTTAGTAGTAACATAAATGATAAAACAAGGAATCATACTTGTGAGTAGTGGTTCCGTTGCACCATTGTTTAGTTGCCATGAGAGATTTCAATTCAAGATTGACTTGCTTTCTTTTCATGGTATACATGTATGGACAATTAACAGTTAAATTCACCATGTTGTTGCTTATCAAAAAACAAAAAATTTGCTGTCTCGCTGTTCTAGTGCGCCTTACTTCCATGTCATGAAGTATTATATACACATGGCTAGGACTCCCTAAAGTAGTATAAATTGTTGGATAACGTGAAATAGATGTTTGGCATTTACCTTTTCTATTGGGCAGTTACATTTTATCGTAATGTTCTGAAGGGATAATGCTAACTTTGTGATTATATCATAATAATGCGTGCAGGGCCAAAGCTTGGAGCTCTTTTTTTTCTTAATTATAGTCAGTGTTATCAAAAGTGAAAGGTGCAAAAAAGCTCTAAGGTCAGTTGGGGCTTTAAGCGCAAAGCGCAAATTAATCGCGGGCTTTAATGAAAAAAGGCACAATGGTGCACAAATACAAATATATATATGTTTGGACCAAGACTAATAATAATAAGCATGAATACCAAATATATGGACAAAGAAATTGTAAAAACATTATGATAAAGTGAAATATCAATTATCTAGTGTCACCTCTTCAAGAGAGGCTCATTGGCAAGGAAAAGTATGTCTTATAGCCTTGATGATGATACTGAAGCGCACATAAAGTGAGGCGAAACGCTCAATATGTTTCGAGCCTCGCTTCAGGGCTTAAGCGCGCCTTTGACAACACTGATTATAGTACAGTACGACTGGAAAGTTTCAGGACATTGGGTTCTTTTATTTTTTTGCAGTCAATTAGCTACAAGTCAGTCCAAAACTATTTAGGGTTTGCTATATGAATTTTCTATATCTTTTTTTATACGATCTCATTTCATGCCAATACGCAGTAATCTAAATGTTAAAGATATAATTAAATAAATAGAAGTAAGCTCTCTCTAACAGCTTAAGCTTTTAGATGAAGTAGAAATACACTTCATGATATCAGAGCAGGACCTTGGGTTCGAGTCTCATCGCCACCCATTATTGAAAAATAAAAAACTCCACCTGCGTGGCTCATGAAAAAGAATCACCCTGGCACGTAAAGGGGTGTGTTGAAGACATAATTAAATAGAAGCGTGCTCTATGTAACATCTTAGGAGTTCATATGATTTGAGAATTCTTTACATGCATTCTAGTTGATTGGAGTTATTGGTTCCATGATGTTCAGGACACACACAATCAGGCTGGTATTGCTCAATGCGGTGGAATAGTCCCATTACTGAAGCTTCTTGATTCAAAAAATGGATCATTGCAACATAATGCTGCATTTGCTCTTTATGGGCTTGCTGATCATGAGGTGTTACATCTTATCCGATCACAATCATGTTATTATAACCATATTTCATGCTTTTACATGCTTTTTAAACTTGTAATGACGTGTTACATCTCATCTGACTTGGTGCAACTTTCTGCTATAGGATAATGTTACAGATCTTGTAAAGGTTGGAGGTGTTCAAAAGCTTCAGGATGGAGAATTTATTGTCCAAGTATGATTCCTTTTTTCTTCCGTAATCGTTGTTTTGTGCCAAATATAATTTAAAGGGCAAACAATTTCATAGAATTATGGTGATTTTCTCATTATTCTTAATTCTTTGGCAAGAGCCTTGATATTGTTCGCTGATTTTTCAGCCAACTAGAGATTGTGTAGCGAAGACATTGAAAAGATTAGAAGAGAAGATTCATGGACGAGTGAGTTTCTATTTGTTGCAAGGAATTTGCTGATGCATACTTTATTTGTTGGCAGTGAAGCACATGATGCATATTTTTTATATGAAAACTTAATGAATACATTTCTTTTGCTAGCAAATGCCAAGTTATTTTGTTTTTTCAAGCTACGAGTGTGGTGTATCCCCCATCCTGTTCCTTCTTTTACCTTCAATATGACAAATTTCTTTGTTAAGTCTTATAGATTACTGATTGTTATATCTCAAACCTTTCCGCCCTCCTTTGCAGCTATTAGGTCATTTGTTGTATTTGATGCGTGTTGGGGAAAATGTTATTCAAAGACGAATCTCTCTGGTGCTTGCCCATCTTTGTTCACCTGATGACCAAAAGACAATATTTATTGATAATGGTGGTATGTGTTCTGTACCTATATCAGAATGATATTTTCTTGGTATGTTGGTTAGGCTGACATTTGTCCACTATGCGGACTATGTTCTTGTAGGATTAGAAATTAGAATTGCTGTTAGAGCTTCTAGAATCAACAAACTTGAAGCACCAAAGAGATGGTTCTGTAGCTTTATGCAAGTTGGCTAACAAAGCCAGCTCACTTTCACCAGTCGATGCAGCTCCTCCATCTCCGACACCTCAGGTTTGTTCCGCAGTTTCATTCTAATACTGTCAAAATTCTATGTTCAAGATTTTGCTATATGTTCTAACATGAGTAATACTATTCTTCTAGTCGTTTATGGGTTTCTATTTGATTTTTCACTGTTACATTTGGTGCTTCTCACATTGAGTTAACAGTAAGCTATGTTCAGATTATCATCAAGCCTTTCAAAGATGTTCCCTGAACTGACTGGTATTCAAATTTAATCATTGATTGTGATTTGTGAAGCTTTTACCATTTACTTTATAGTTTATATGTCAAACCACTTTTTGCTAGCATTACCTCAACACTTGAAACTTATATGTAGCTGTCATACAAATTTAATACATTGTCTACTTTACCAACCATTTGATGCCTCAATTTTTGAGTACTCATGAAGGTTCATCAGTGAACTACTGCATAACAACTTTGGTCTACAGTTCCTTCCCATCCTCGGGATTTTCTTTGTCAAATTTACATGTTGATATGTGGTTCTCAGTTTGCTTCTCACGTTGTCACCCTTCTAGTGTTATGTGCTGCTGTTTATACCACATTTATTATGAGAGAGCATCTATTTAGAATATGATATGCTTTTTTTTTTGTTCTTGGAAGGTATCTGTTATGTTGGTGAGGGGTAGAACACTTTAGAGCCCTCTCTTGATATGCTAAATTTGCTTCATTGAGCGTTATGTTTTTTGGTTCTGTGGTGTGTGTGTACCAAGACTTGGTCTTGCTCTCGACGGTTTATCGTTTATAACATTGTCAATACTCAATAGTCCCGGGGTTTTAGTATCCGAAACTCTTGATTCTGAAAACTTCACTCACTTAACGTTAATTGCTAGCATAATAAGTAGGTGTTATGAAGAATAAATTAGGCAATATGACGGCTTTGCTTATCCTTACATTTTACGGATGTAGAATTTGAATGTAACTCGTCATCACTTTGGGGAGAGTTTGAGGAGAATTTGCATGTAGACAGAATAGAGGCTGGTTTTACCACAGTTTACTTAATGTTCATTTTCTTCACCAATTAAAGATGTCGTCTGAGCTTTTAATGTTTGTTAGTTTGTATGTCTGCCTTTTATCTTTCCTTTCTCAATTGACATATTGGTTGTTCATGACCATTCATAGTGCAGTAATTAGACAATTTATTTTACCTGCATCTCTTTTCCTTATTTTCTCCTTTTAATGCAGGTCTATCTGGGTGAGCTGTATGTAAATAATTCTACGCTATCTGATCACATTTTTAGTTGAAGGTAGCAGCAATTTTGTGATTCAAATATTGTCATCTTCTTTGTTTCATGCTGTTTCTTAATGGTTTTCTGGTCCTCCAGCAGGCAAACGGTTCTACGCCCACAGAATTTGTTTGCTTGCTTCTTCTAATGCATTTCGAGCAGTGTTTGATGGTGGCTACAGGGTGGTAAGTCGAAGTTTTGGCCTAGAGATTCTTTTGCTTTTACTTTTAGGTTTATTGTTTTTTTCCTGTTAAATTGATCATTATCAACACCAGAGGAAAGTTATTTCTGCCCCAAAGTTTTTCTTCTACTGATTAACTTTCCCTTTGGATAAATTTAAAACTGACTATCAAATGGACTTTGCAAAATTGCTAAAAAGCAAACATCTTTGTTTGAAATATTGCGAGCTTGTGTTATTTGACTTTACCAAATGCAAAAATATGGGGTACAAAACTCTGATGATCAGTCTTCTACTCAATGCAGGAGAGAGACGCCAAAGACATAGAGATACCCAACATTCCATGGAATGTTTTTGAGTTGATGATGAGGTGCGATGGTCTTAAATTTCCTTCACGTCTGGGATTTAGATTGTACAAATCGATCTAGCAATATTTAAGATAAGAATGTTTCTTGCTTGCAGGTACATATACACGGGATCAGTTGATGTTAATATGGATGTTGCACAGGATCTTCTAAGGGCTGCTGATCAATATCTTCTAGAGGGCCTTAAGCGTCTGTGCGAGTATGCAATTGCGCAGGTGAGTGTTGGGGACCGTTCTGTCTTTGAGGGGGATTTATGTCGGGTTTCTCCTGATAATTTCTCATCTTCTCTAGGATATCTCAGTGGAAAATGTCTCTTTGATGTTTGAGTTATCGGAGGCATTTAATGCATTGTCATTACGAAATGCTTGCATTCTCTTCATTTTGGAGAAGTTCGACCAATTAAGTGTCATGCCATGGTATGTCCAGATTCCTATCCTTTTGCTTCATCATTCCTTGGAAGAAAAAAGACATCCCAAACAAATATGCACAGAGAATTGATGTGTAATTGTTTATTAACACACTATAGTCTCGTTACATGTAGGTATTCACAATTGATTCAACGTATATTACCCGAGACACGTGCGTACTTTGTAAGGGCACTGACCAGGCCAATTGAAGCCGACCTCTGATGTAGATTTAGGTTCATTTTATTCTTTGATTAAATGTGAAACATGTGGTAAAATGTACAGGAAGTGGGTATTATTGCACTCGTCTCTAATTGTAAGAGTCAAATGTAATCCTCATCGAGTGCAGTTCCAGATTTGTTATGACGGTTAACGTAGCTTATAAAGTTCAGTTGCAACACCAGCCATGCTCCTAAATCTCTTCCACAACAAGCTATGAATAGCATTATCTGATTTATGAGATATAATATTATTCGGCTCTCATCGATGCCTTGTCCCATTTGAGAGCGCATCAAATTTCATACTTAGATATCCGTTTACTAGATGTAGAAAATCCTTGATAACTATGTCCAAGAAGTAGTACTGAAAGTAGTTACTACGACAATTAACTGGACATTGATCTCTGGCCAATCACAATTATTTTTCTATCTGAATAGCATAAGCAAGTATTTGGGTTTTGCATAATTAAGTTTCTTTTCCTTTATGAATGATTAGTGTTCATTTTGAGCCTTTGTTTCCCTTGTACAATAAATTCCCAAATAAGAACAGCAAATTTAAAAGTAAACAGGAGCAAAAAAAACATGAGGCTTCTGAAAACATAAAGGATTTAGACGTTTGTTTCAAGTTTTTCAAAACTAAGTTTAGTAATCAATGTTTGGTTGATGTTGTTTTTACAAAATTTGGAAATTGATACTATAAATACTCTGAGCCCGGAACTTAAATGCCATAAAAACTAAGCAAGTGAACCAAAATACCAACGTAGGAAATTTCCCGTGCAAAAGAACTTAACCATAATGGCTAGTTCAAGTCCTTTTGTGCAAGAAATTCCTGCGGAAAAGGGGTTATTATAAATCCTAGGCAAACTTCTCATTTCATCTTCACTCTTAACCTCCTCAATTTTCACTCTTTTACCATACGTTCCCGAAAATCATGTCTCAAAGCTCCGAAACGTCAAACTTTGCTATAGAATTCGATGTTTGTGGTTGTGGTTATTATTGTAAGCTCGGAACATCAAGGACCCAAGATAATCCGGGTCATTGTTTTTGGTGTTGTAAAGTGCCCGATGTAAGTGTTTTTATAAGTTTTTAGGATTTAAAGTTTTTTCACATTATCTACATATTTTACTTTCAAAAACTGATTTTCGGATATGAATGGTTGCAAATATTTTTGATGGGACAATGAAATTTCCATGGATAAAACAGTGACGGCGAAGTTTAAAAAGCCTCATGTTGATAGAGATACCGCGACTTCAAGTATCACTAGGGATACCGTGAAGTTTGACTTGTAGTTTAAACTTATGGAAGTTCAAGAAAAAATTGACCTTTTGGAGGTCTTGCTAAAAAAATCCAAAGAAAAACAAAGTTTTTTCAAGAATAATCTTAGAGATGCTCAACACGAGACAAATGCTTTGAAAGATAAATTAAAATTTTTGAAGATGATTTGTGCTATCTTGTTGTTGTTTATTATTTCTATGTATTTTCAGTTAAGTTTATTATTTCTATGTATTTTGTTTTTACTAGTTGTACGTTTTCATGTATTATGTATTTTTTTTTGTTTTTCTAAATGTATTATGTAATCAACACCTTTTATGTACTAATTTATTTGTGTTTTCAATAAAAATTGTGAATTGTTGAACTTTTTATGTATTATTAACTCTAAGACGCTTATATAAATTAATAATAGACTATAACAATCAAAGCAAAATTCAGCATACTAATTTTCTTCAAATTGATGAATTCATCATAAATTAAAAATACAAATAAAATCACGAGTCCGGAACTTAAATAACCCAAAAACTAAGCAAGTGAACCAAAATAACCCATAATCATCATCAGAATAGAAGACTTCAATATCATCCTCAGAACAATATTTTGGATTTCTTAAGACATCTTCTTTCTGTAGATGTTAGTTCTCTACCCGTTGATGATGATTGTTCTTCGGCCAACTTTAGCATGTAAAACTACAACGTCTTGCTAGCATTATGTTGTTTTCTTTTCTAATCCTCCGTACGACAACCTCGCAAGAATGTTGATCAGTTTGAGGCATGGTCATTGAGAACCTTGTTGGAATTTGAGCATTGAGATTTTCCAAGTCACGAACAAGACGTTCTGATTCGGCATGCCGATATGCCCATTCTCGGCATAACCCGCAATAGTATTTTCATGGATATGAATATTTCACATCGCAAAAATCATCATTACGCTCTATAAGAAGGTGGAGTTTCAAATCAATTATCTTGAATTTATTGTTATCAAGATAAATTGAATCACTGGAATAACTGCTATGACTTGAGCTATCATCACAACTGTATTCGGATCCTTTGAAAGAAATACCGACTAATCTACATTTCTACTACTCGACATTGAATATGTTGTAGTTTAATAATAAATGAAAGACTACTTATATAGTTGCAAACCCCAAGTACCCATGGGGTCGTCATTATGACCCTACCTACCTACTTTATTTTTAAAAAATATTAATAAGATCATGGGGAATCTTCATCGGACATCACACGTTTTGAATCCCATTTGGATCTCAATCTGATGTATCCATGTTGACCATATTCTGCCCTGAGGCAACGTATTTTAATTCGATTGTTCTCTTTGCGAAAATAGTTAAGAGCATAATTAAACCCTTGTAGTGTACCACGAGGCATTGACGTAACGCGACTTTTTGAACGTCTGAGTCCGAGTGCCCTCAAGTTTTGTTCTAGCATTTCAGCCTCCCTAACATGCTATTTCCACTCAGTTGTCATTGTATTATTGTATTGTTTATTGTACATGTGGTTCAGGTTATTTGAGTATTTAAAATCATCATCCAGTTCCTATGTCCTACCCATTGCTTCGAATATGTCTGCTGAGGTAAAACATGTAATAGAACCAATATCAGAAAATTGATTCCAAATTGACATAATAACTCATTTTAATGTGAATGCTAGTTGTTCGTCATTCATGTTATATACTACATCCTTGATTTGACAACACCATGCTCGCTTTTGACCGCTTTATATGACACTTATATTGCGCAACTTTTACATGCGCAAATTATGATGTTTCTAAATGACATCATTGATTTGACAATACTATGCTTGCTTTTGACCGCTTTATATGACACTTATATTGCGCAATTATTACATGGGCAAAATCTGATATTTTTTAATGACATCCTTGATTTGACAACACTATACTCGCTTTTGACCGCTTTATATGACACACTTATATTGCATAACTTTTACGTGCGCAAAATATGATGTTTCTGAATGACATCCTTGATTTGACAACACTATGCTTGCTTTTGACCGCTTTATATGACACACTTATATTGCGCAACTTTTATATGCGCAAAATATGATGTTTCTGAATGACATCCTTGATTTGATAGCACTATGCTCGCTTTTGATCGATTTATATGAAATACTTATATTGCGCAACTTTTACATGCAACACATACAAACACAAACACAATTGAATCATATTTTGAAAAAGAGTTATTAGGATTTTACATGAATTTATAGGATGAAAAATAGTATGGTGTTCTTCATCCTTTTAAAAATCAACCAATTTATATCAATGTTGATTTAAAAATTGTTGGACACATAATTGAGAGTAACACACATTCCTCCAAACCCGAAGGAGCTATAATTTGGGGTGAAAAGCTTCAATGGGTACAATTATATTCGAAAAGGTGTGATTATCAGGTATTATGTCGGCGGCATAGTTTAGTTGTGCCACAAACTTTGTCTGCTACATTTCAAATCTGGATGAACCACTGGCTATCCAACACTTGATGAAAGAAATTTTAGAAATGCAGAAAGCATTAGACATGTATCATGCTTTGAACGATCTTAATTTTTGAGGAGCGTATGAAGAAGATCATTGGAAACTGTTAAAAAATAAAAATATTCATCGAGACTCTTCTTATCCAGTTTATCTAATAATTCAAGAATGGATACGTCTTCTAAAATATTTACCATAAACATTAGATTGTGGGTGCCATATTGTTGTGTCAACCAAGTAAGTGCTCCTAATGATGATAGTTGAGATCCAGACTACAATGAGGATGATGGAGAAAGAAATGAAGGGGAAGAAGATGAAGAAGAGAATGCAAGTAAGGAGGATGATGAACATGATAACGACGTCGAGGTGGTTCTAGAAAGCGACGAAGATTAAATTACTTTTCTAATTTTGTATGTTATGAAATTTTTCAATAGATTTTTTTGATGATAAAATGCTTAATTCAAGGTGTTTCATTAAAAAAAATACATCATTCAGGACAAGAAGAAAAATATTCAAGATTCATAATTCAAGACAATTCGAATACATCAAGAAGAATTAAAATACATTCATAAATCATGAGGTTCTTCAACCACGAGAGGTTCTTCCACCACCAGAGGTACTTGTACCACCATGGTCCCGTAGGTGACACAAACGCTTATCATGGCCAAACTCCTTACACATCGAGCACTTTTGAGAGTATGTCCTATTCGGAACATCCATATGATTGGAAATCCGAGTTCCCACTTACCATAACTGCACATTTTCGTAATCTCATAAATGGTATGAAAGTTGCCTCCCCTACCTTGATAAGAACATGTCTTGATTTCAAATACACGTTCATTATGGTTATACTCTATCATCGTGTGTTGCTCACATTTTTTCCTATGATGCTTAAACATTTTCACAGAATTTGACACCCATTTCCCACCATCTGCTAATATGGCTTTGTCTTGTTTTGTTCTAGTGACAAAACGCTTCACAACTTGCTTGTAAGTCATTCTCACCATTGCAGTAACATGCCGCCACTGTGTAGATTTTAGCAAATCATTGAATACCTCCGAGCTATTTGTTGTTAGCATCCCCATCTTCTGCCTTCATCCGCATGTAATGTCTATTTGTCAACATCGGTTGCCTTCAACCAATCATATGCTTCCGGCTTCCCTGCCTTGATCATCTCCATCAACAAAAGAAACTTTTTTTCTTGATGCTCTGTTACAGCTCCCACGTCCATTGATTTAGTGAGCAATTTGTCTTTATATGCCTTAAAAAAATAACGATGGTAAGCAAAGAGAGGCTGCCATCCTCCAAACGAAACATATTATTCAATATGCCATAATTTCGGTCAGATAGCACGCATATGCCCATTCGATCATTAATAACGTATCACCTCAAATATGTCAAAAACATCTCTCATGTCTCGTTGCTCTCGTTAGCGGCAATGGCGAAAGCAAGAGAAAATATTGACCCATTGACATCCATTCCTATTGCAATCAGTAGCTTGATGTCGTATATTCCGTACACATGCGTGCCATATATGGATATTACTAGCCGGCAATGAGCAAAATCATCAATGCATGATTTGAATGTCCAAAACACAAAATTAAAAATATTATCGGGCACACCAGATTGGGTGTTAAGCTTCCACTCTACAACAATACCAGGATTGAAGTGTTGTAGAGCTGCTATATACCTCGACAACTGCTGGAAAGAGCCCTCCCATGTACCATAAATCATCTCAAAAGTGCGCCTACGTTCAAAATATCCCTTTCTCTTGTTTATCGTTTTACGATATACTCTCAAAATTGTTCTAATGCATTCTTTGACGGGGAACTTGGACAAGTTTAAACAAATAATATTTAGCAATGATAGTTTAATTGATGTCAAAATTACAATGAACTTAATCGGATAGGGTACCTTGGGGTTTTAGCAATGTCATCAACTAACACTTGAGCAATTATATTTGTATCTAAATTAAAATGATCTACTCGATTGTCATCCATATCACAAGAGTGCCGTGAGCGAAACTTTAAGATAGTCCACATACTATTATGAGTCTCGTTACCCCAAACATCCATTGACAACTTTGATACTCACATCTACAGACCAATCGCCACAACTTTTGGTCAGATACATCAACTCTAAACTCTCTCATTTCTTTGATGCTATAAAATTTAACGACCCTTTGCAGTGCTTTTTTGGAGGAGAAAATCATGCCTTTTGTAAGTTGAACAATACCGTTTACAAGATCATCCGGTTCTTTTCACATTGCTTGACGAATATGATCATCTTATCTAGTAAAGACAAAGGCACCAGGACGACCTTGAAGATTATCAAGATGTGAAATCACGTCAGAATGTCACTGTATTAGGGATGCTTGCGGAATTGATTGTTGTTGGTGAATTGGGTTTTCTGCCAGCGGTTCTTGTTGGTGTGACCGACTTTGCATCATTTTTATTAACTGATGTTCCTGCCTATGAGGATGAATATCAACTTCACTATCTGATATATTTATTTATTTCATCATCATCGGATACCTCTGCATTCGATATATCATCGCTATCACTCGATGATGTTTCTATATGATTTGGATAATCTTCACCATCTAGTAAAGGCCTCTTCCTACACAAAAAATAGGTAACATATTTTAAATATCAACATCATAATATATATGGATTATTTAATGTCAAGATGGTGAACCTACCGATAATAATCAATATTGTTTGGGTTTGAAGAAAGATCAACTGCATCAAAATCAATATTTGGTACC
Organism: Anisodus tanguticus; assembly: GCA_034509755.1. Classification (NCBI taxonomy): domain Eukaryota; kingdom Viridiplantae; phylum Streptophyta; class Magnoliopsida; order Solanales; family Solanaceae; genus Anisodus; species Anisodus tanguticus. The sequence continues at coordinate 5,863,821 of CM067553.1, read as the reverse complement.
ACTGACGCGTTTTGTAAATAATTTTCACTACAGAGGCAATTCAAGTATTGTAAATTCTAAACATCAAATCACTTATATTGTTTAATTATTAAAAAATATACCTACCGATAATAATCAACTGCACCGAATTGAGAGGATTATCCAATATTACTCATATCAGGTGTATAACCCCTAAAAAGATACAAAAAATATTATTATTACCATACATATAATAAACATATGCTACTACATAAAATAAAAAAATAGATATTTATCAATTTTCCCCGTAATTTTGATTAAATTGATGGCTTAAAATTTTCAACGACATTTGACCACTCAAAATGTCTCCATAAGAACTCATGTCCGGAAGTGTTACCATGAGTAGGTTGGACTTGAGGGATTTGCGGACGAGGCACATTCGACATTTCTGGGACTTCCTAACGAGTCATGGCCAAGACTTCACTACGACTGATATGTATCTTTTCAACACACATTTCAAGAACTTTCAGGGTGATTAAGCCCCTATATTCTTCCGGCGCCCTCAAATATTCACTCAAAGACTCATTGTCAATGATATTTCACTTGCCATAGAGCACTAAACCTTGTGGTGCAATGAATATTAGATATTTGCCTATTACAAATAATGCAAACCCACGCTTACTAACTTTCATTCTTTTGTATATGGCAGTGAGTAATGTTGATTAATCCAAGTTAATTGAAAATGTAACATGGTATTTTGATGGAATACTATAACGAACAGTATTACTATCATGAAAAATCTCTACTTCCCAAAATAAAAAAACCTTAACAGTTGAAAGAGGAGTTGTCATTTTTTAATGAACTTTGGAGTTGGATAGTTTTTAAAAAATTTCGAAACATTGATGACTTAAACTTTGGAAATGGATGAGTCTTTACCTCATCCAAAATTCATGTTAAATAGAAAAAACGGATGAGTTCTTGCAATAATTGTCATAGTGTCATGTCAAATTAAGTACAAATAGATAGATGAATAATTGATTATAAAACGCAATAATTTATTGCGTAATTCGATTAAAAGTAACCTTTAAAAAAAACGTGAGCTGCTAGGGTTATAATAACCCCTTTTGCGCAGTAATTTTCTACACAAAAGGAATTAACGGACTGTTATGGTTAAGTTCTTTTGTGCAGAAAATTCTTGCACAAAAAGTTATTTTGTCACTTTTTTTTGTGTATTTTGATATACTTCGTTAATTTTTGAATTATTTAAGTTACGGACTCTAAATACTCCCAACTTTTATAGCTACCCATTTAAAGTTGCCAGTTGCCGCCTGCCGGTCGCCACTAAAAAGAAAAAGAATAATTTCAGTTAAAGTTGTAAAGTTAATTATTTATTTAATACTCTCTAAATTAAAAATATTATTCACTTAGTTTTCTTTTTTTATTAATAAAAAATGTCTACTCAAGAAAGAATTAACATTATTTTTTCAGATTTGCTATCTCAATAATCATTTAATTAAAGTCAAATTATCTTTTTTTTTAGTACTCTTTTTATATGCCCAGTGCAGTGGTGATATCTGAAGGGATAATCTGCAACTGATGGCTATGCAGCTCCCTGGTTTACTGCTGAACAGTGCCGGCCTTACACTCGCCGGCGGACGGTGTCATAGTTGCCGGAACAGTCAACCACCGGCAGCTATCTCCTCTGCTAATCCTCCTTCTCTCTCTTCTACAATTCAGGTAAAAATGTAAAATTATTACCTTGTTTCATTTACGCTGGTACAGCGATAATCTTTATAATAGCAGTGTAATTGCTTCTTGTTTTATAGCTCTCCGAGGTGCTCCAATATCTGCTTATAGTTACTCAAGAAATGATAGCATTATACAAACTTTTACTTCACTAACCTCTGTATTTAATAACATAATTGGATCGTTTCAATCAATTGAAATTGAGACAAGCCCATAATACGAATTCTTTGCTGTAAGGTTGAACCTGCGTATCCCTCGAGGTCCAGTAAGGTAGGTTCCAGGGGCAGCAAATTTTGGGCCTAGAATAAGGTATGATAAAGATAGTGTGAACTGCTGAATAAAATGTGACTTAAAGGTGAACGAGCGTAAGATAGCTCAAGTGCAAGGGCAGAGTTAAGTAATGACAGGGAAGAAATACAAAGGTGAGTGAAGCAAGACATCCGTATTTGGGATGCCATGTCCAAGTGCAAGTTTAAAGGAACTCGATCTCAGCTCCTTTATTTGCTCAAGCATCACTCAGCATTATGTTCTTGGTATTAGAGCTTCGCAGCGGTTGAAGATACTTCTTGTAGGATACTATTCTTCAATACAAGCCAGTTAGGACCTCTTTTCTAGCTCATGTGCGCAAGATGGTCCTCCCATGTGGTTTATTTTGAAGCTGACCCCCGACTTTGGAATTATAGTCATTTCTCTTAGGATGGTATGTGGCGATTATGTCAAGCTAGGATTCGTGTCTTTAAAGGGTGCCTTGTTTTGATGTTATCGGCTGAGGTATAACCAGAAATGAGAATAGGGGTTATTAGGGTATACATTCAGACCATAGGATTGTTTGTAACAACGAGTACCAACGTGCAGTTTCAGCTATACAAACAACTTCCTTTTTCTGGCCTAGCTGACTAACTTTTTGACTTCATTGGTCTAGGTTTCATCAATTCTTATCACAACTGATGTGGTTTAATCTGGTATTCTGTTTACATAAACAAAAAACCAAATCCATCATTGAAGTGTATGATAGCCTCAGATCTATTCCAAAAATTAATGCGGTCTCATGTAGCAGTCGGCCCATAGCACTTGTTCAGCTTGTTGTCATCTTGACAAGAAGACATACCAAGTAGTCAATAAATTGCTTTCAAACAGTGGCCTTCTGTGAATATTTGAGTGTGCTTTGCTAGCCTGTAATTCTTCCATGTAGTATAAATTATTTGTACTTAATTTGTCTCACTTGAAGGGGAGCCTTGGAGTAGCTGTTAAGGTTGCTGTTATGTGACCAGGAGGTCATGGGTTCAAGTCGTGGAAACAACCTCTTACAGAAATGCAAGGTAAGGCTGCGTACAATAGACCCTTGTGGTCCGGCCCTTCCCGGACCCCGCGCATAGCGGGAGCTTAGTGCACCGGGCTGCCCTTTTTAATCTGTCTCACTTGACCTTTCATGAAAAGCATGGTGACTTGGAAGCTACAAATGATTGCTTATGTTTCTTGCTTAATTTGTATGTTGCATGTCGGCACATATATGTTCATCTGTTTTCCTCCTTTTTAGCAAGTTTATCTATGTGCAAAACTTAACAGTCTTGGATTGTGGTTTATTTTAGGTTTTTGTTTTTCTTTCACGCTACAATAATGATGTATTTCCTTTTTCTTTCTAACATGCAACACTTAGACACAGAAAAATGTTATGTTATGTGCGTATTATTTATCATCTAATCCTGATCACTTTCTTCTTGCTCTTGTTCAAATTTTGGTATAACTTTATTTAATCAATTACACAAAACTTCTGGAAACTCTCTAGCAGGGTTTGTTTAACTATCCATTACAAGAAGTAACATTATTGTGAATCAACTTTTCAGGTTGTTGGTTGGAAAGGTGTTGGAGGGTCTGGCAGTGAGAATTCAAAACTTTTTAATGCTTTTGAAGGCATCCAAGAAGAATATGGCTGGAATGATCTAGAAACTGATCTTTATCATTGGACAAAGACTTTACGACCAGTTCAGGTATGCACAAGGTGTGGACTTGACCTTGCACTTCTGTCTGGTTTCAAAATTTTCATGTGTTTCCCTGTCGAATGTTTCACCTTTTAACCTAACACTGTGCTACTATTATTTAAATAGTGGTACCCTGGTCATATTGCGAAAACTGAGAAAGAGCTCAAGGAACAGTTGAAACTAATGGATGTTGTCATAGAGGTTCGAGATGCAAGAATTCCGATGTCCACAAGTCATCCACAGGTTAGAAATTTAACTGTTTTGAAGGGAATAAGGCCACATATGCAGGATTAAAAATAGCTGCCTTTTGAATTTGTATTTCTGGTGTAAAAGCAATGTCATGGAAAATATGGAGCAATATATGAACTTTCTAGAAGAGATAGGAGAGTTGTAGTTTTGTCGTGTTAGTGGTGGTAGCTGGACTTCTGTATCCTGTACCATCTTGGTACTTTTTATATTTTTTAATAAAATATTACCTCTGGTCTGTTTTTGCGTTTTGGCTAGGTTATTGAACGTTTTGGGCTATATTTGCATTTCCACTAGGGTATTGAGTAATGTGCTGGTAATCTAGCCTGCCTTCCCAACAGCTAGGTAAATGTGGCCCACTGTGCTATTCTAAACAACCTTTACCACTTAAGACTTGTTGTGTAAAATTTGAGTGTTGCAAACGGCTTGAGAAGTCGATCATTATATTCTATTCGAACTGGAGAAAGTGCTTTGGAGTGCATTTCTACATTTGAGCTCAGGTGTGTATTATGCTTGAGAATTTCTGACTAGAAATGGGAGTGTTAGGGATTCTGCATATTGATTGCCTTTATAACACCGGCCAACTATTTCCCCTTAGCCCAGGCCCATCCTTTCTACATTGCGCTTGTGCTTAGTATAAACTGATATTCCATCTCCGAGTTTTCCTAGTCTGGCTTAGAGTTGTGCCTATATTGAATTGCAGTTTAATCACTTCAGCAATTATGTTTTGAACTTTTGGAAATTTAATAATATACTTAAAAAAACTTTCAATCACTTTGATGGGTTGCAGCTTCAAAGACTAGATTATTCATAGGTATCACTTTGACCCTATTCCCTTTGGCAAAGTCAACCAAGAGCAAAATGAGATGTAGGCAATTTTATACAATGATGCAAAGAGTATGCTGTGAAGTAGATACACAAGAATCTCCTTTGAACCAGGATAGAGTATACATGTGCAGTTCATAATTCCTTTTCTTGACTTCCATTATTAAATTTGTGGCATAAATATTGTTTTTTTGCATTGTAGATTATATTAATTTATAGTCAAGAGTATGTTATAACAGCACCAGACTCCTATTGCATGTGGGATTCTTATCTTGTCTCCTTTCAACTTTCATCTACTTGTTTTGTTAGTAATTCAATTTCGATGAGCAGATGGACTCATGGCTTAGCAACAGAAAGAGGATTTTAGTTTTGAATCGAGAGGACATGATATCAACTGCTGATCGCAATGCTTGGGCAACTTATTATGCTAATCAAGGGATTAAAGTTGTTTTCTCCAATGGCCAGCTTGGAATGGTGAGTGGAATAACAATTACTTGTTTCTGCTCGAACAAACAGTGTCTTTATATTTCTGTTGATTCATGTATTGGACAAATTTCAGGGAGCACTGAAGCTTGGAAGGTTGGCGAAAGCATTAGCGGGTACTGTGAACATTAAACGTAAAGCAAAAGGACTACTTCCTCGTCCAGTGAGTTTACTAAGATTGATAATTGCTCATATCATCCATGCCTTTAGACTGTAGATCTGTCATAAGCTCATTGCAGTTGTCAATACAAATGAAACTTAAATGATTTCTTACTTTCAATCCACCATTTATTACTTCTGTTTTTTGTATTTAATATGTCATCTTCTTTACATATAGACCATTGGAAGCATCTATTGTGATATAAAAGAAATACAACGTTCTGTCCCACATACCGCGAGACCCCTAGCACTTCTCTAGCTACCTCCCGAATGCAACTGGCCGTTCTGTCCCACATACCGGTCGCATCCCCACTACTCCCCCAAGCCCCCTGGCCATCAACCTCTCCCCCATCTCCTTTGCACTAGCCATGGTCAAACTCCCCATTTGATTCTTAGCCTGTCATCCACAACCCTCCTCTTCTTTTCCATCTTGATCTCCAAATCCATCACCAAAAGTTTATGTTGGGTTGTAAGATACTCACTCGGAATAACCTTACAGTCCATACAAAGACCATTGTCAACCTTCCTAAGGAGCAAAAAGTCTATCTGAGTCTTAGCCACCGAACTACGGAAAGTCACCAAGTGCTCCTCCTTCTTCATGAACCTCGAGTTGGCTATCACCATCCCAAAAGCTTTAGCGAACTCCAAAAGTGAGACGCCTCCCCCGTTCCTGTCCCCGAGGCCAAAGCCTCCATGCACGTCTTCGTAACCCCTTGGAAGTGACCCGATATGTCCATTGAAATTTCCTCTTATAAATACCTTCTCAGTGGGTGGTATACCTCCCACCACCTCGTCCAAATTTTTCCAAAAGCGCCTCTTCTCCTCCTCGTCCAAGCCCGCCTGCGGCGTGTAAGCACTAATAATATTCATAGTGAACCAACTTAATCGCCATCATCCTGTCATTGACCCTCCTAACCTCTACCACCTGATCCCTTAGCTCGCTGTCTACCAAAATGCCTACCCCATTCCTATACCTCGACCTACCCGAGAACCATAACTTATACCCGTCCACATCCTTAGGTCTTACCCATTTGATCTCCTGGACACATGCTATATTAATCCTCATCTTCTTAAGTATCTTAACTAGCTCTATGAACTTTTCCGTTAAAGTCCCAATGTTTCATGACCCTATTTTCAGCCTAGCATCCCTCTTACCCCACTTACCTCCTAAACCCTCGCCCCGTCTTCGACCGAGAACATGATCCTAGTCCACCATCAGTCACCAAAGCCACTAAAGCGGATTGAAACTAATAGAGTAATCAGAGGTTTACACCTAACACAGGAACGCCAAGAATGATATAACTAAAGGCAAGAAGATATCCGGAAGTCAGTAACGAAGTATATAACAACCAGGATGCAGGTTATCGGCAAGAAACAAGGTTTATAGAACGGAAGTAGGAAAACAAAGCAATTCAAGCAACACAACAGATTATGCAAGCAAAAGCCTATACGTACAAAGATGAAAGACAAAGAAGTAATAAGGTTCACTGGAGGTACCAACCCCAGGTGGATAGAACCTATTGCAGAACTTCACTGCCGGAGACTACTGTTCACCGCCGTTAGTTACCGAAAAATTCGAGTACATGTTCAGACCTGACCTGAAACCTATCGTGGAGTGGTTTCCGGTTGCAGAGTAAAGGAGAAAAGGTACGAAAAGAGGGGAAAAAGAGGAGAGAGGAAGGGAAGGAAAAACATCTGGCCGAAAAATTTACTAGCCAGAAAGATCTGGCCGGAAATCTCCGGCGAAAAAAATATACTTGGTTGCCGGTCACCGGTGGATGCTGGTTGCTATGTTCCGGCGGGGGCTGGTTGCCGGTGGGTGCACCGTCTGATTTCTCCGGTGGCAGTCGGTGTACCGTCGCTGGTTGTGGCCTCGGGTGGTTGGTGGTCACTGTGTTAGGGTTTCGGGCAACAGACAGAGAGAAAAGGGCAAGAGAGGAGAGAGAAGGGGAGAGAAGAAACCTGGTGGCGGTGGGTGGTCACCGGCGATGATAGGTAGCCGTTACCGGCAGTGGCAGAAGGTACGGTCGAATAGATATAACTCGTTCAAGCCTTGGAAATTATGTAACAGAATAGAAAATTCTTATTTGGTTCACTAGTTGAAGAAACGGCAAAACTATGGAACTACTTCCTTAGTTAGCATAGAGGACTTCATGTCTGCTTCTTCTGTGTTTTTCTAACTGAGAAATTTTATATGTTTTGACAGGTTCGAGCTGGTATAGTCGGGTATCCAAATGTTGGTAAGTCGTCTCTGGTAAATCGTTTGCTGAAGCGTCGGATGTGTCCTGCAGCCCCAAGACCAGGTGTTACGAGAGAGCTGAAGTATATCCATAGCTCCTTACTCTTTTCTTTTGCGGCAAGTTCATTCACTATTTGAATCCATGAAAAATTCCATAAAATTTTGATTCCAAAGCGCATATCTCTTCTTTACTTTTTGAGCCGAGGGTCTTTCGGAAACAACCGCTCTACCTACCAAGGTAGAGGTAAGGTCTGCGTACACTCAACCCTCCCCAGACCCCACGTTGTGGGATTTCACTGGGTATGTTGTTGTATATCTCTTCTTTACTTTTAAGTGACAAGGGGTTGACAAGGTTGTACCTTCTTCTCTATTTCACCATCTCATACCGACTCCTTGTGAACCACTTCGATTTTCCAGTCATTTTAGAATTAAGCATTTCATAGAAATTGATAGGAGTACCTTTTTAGTTTATAGCAATCTATTTCAAAATATTGAGTTGCTAAGTGGAACTGAGTAAGATTTTCACCACTGGATAAATTAGGTCCATGTTATTGTTATGCAAGAAGGAAGGCTTTACAATTTAATTTTAAAAGACTAGATTAGATTTTACAGACTCTTCTTCCTTTTAATTTTCTCACTGCTCCTCTGTAAAAGGTGGGTCCGCTTTGGGAAAGATCTAGAGCTACTGGATTCACCTGGCATAATTCCTATGAGGATCAGTGATCAGACAGCAGCAATAAAGCTTGCCATATGTGATGATATTGGAGAGAGATCTTATGATGCTACAGATGTTGCAGCCATTCTCGTACAGATGCTTTCGAAGCTTCCAACTGTTGGTATATTTCCTGTCTTTTAGATATACTGCTCTGCCGCTTCATGATAAAAAGACTTGTCCTCAACTTTGGCTTTGATTCTTTCTTCAATTATATCATCTATGACCAAATGAAACGCCATTGTTATCTTATTTACTTTGATCAAAATATTTCAAGACTTCAATCACTTTAGTACATTGGATGGTATGGCCCTAAATAGCTCATATTTAGCTGCTTGTATGCATGCTGCCTTCTATTTTTCTGACATGGGTCACTCTGACCAGGTAATAAAGCTCTTTGTGACCGCTACAAGATTGAGGCAGATGGGCGCTGTGGTAAAACGTGCGTATGACAAATTATGTCCAAAGGGTGCATCTGGAATTATGGGTGCCCCTGCAGGGATTTGTTCTATATTTCCATTTTGATCCTTTTATGTTTTGGTTGCAGATTTGTTCAGAAGCTCGCTGTTCAGTTGTTTAATGCCGACAACAACCAAGCAGCTTTTCGTATCTTGCAAGATTTCCGAAAAGGGAAATTTGGTTGGATATCACTAGAGCGGCCACCCAGGTAGACCTGTGTGTTTTCAAACCTCGTTCTACTGCTTTTCGTGTATATCAATTAAAGTTACGGGGAGTTCTTGGAAGCTTCTCTAAATCAACATCGAAGTACTTAGACGGGGAGAACACCCAGGAAGCTGTTCGCGTCTTTTATGTGAATTTTAGGGAGGTTCAGAAACGTGTGCGAGCTAAGAAAGGTATATACCACTGAACCTACTCAATGAAGCTACAGATGGTGTAATTGGTTCTTGAGTTCCATTTGTGTCATACAGCAATGGTGACTTTGGTTCTTAATCTTGGGTTGTAACTATTATCTTCAAACAACTAGATTATAGTTTAGCTATAATTCCGTAAGTTGGAATTAGCCGAAATATACCAACTTTACTTCTCTGCCTGTTGTATGGAGGTGCTGAGTTGGTGGTAAAAACTTATCCGCACCGGGTGTTTACACTAAATCAATAAACAAATGACATGTGTCACTTTATTTAACTACAATTATTAAATACTTAACCATTGTTAACAACCATATATTTACACATATCTTATATATATAAAATAAAATTTAAATAAAAAGGGCAGCCCGATGCACTAAGCTCCCGCTATGCGTGGGATCCGGTTAGTATCGGACCACAAGTGTCCATTGTACGCAGTCTTACCTCACATTTCTGCCAGAGGTTGTTTGCACGGTTTGAACTCATGACCTCTTGGTCACATGACATCAACTTTAAGGTTGTTTGCACGGCTTGAACTCATGACCTCTTGGTCACATGACATCAACTTTACGAGTTACTTCAAGGCTACCCTTCATAAAATAAAATTTAAATAATTTGACAATATTGCAAATCACAACTATTAACCACAACGTAATTGCTACCATCTGCAACTATATTTGCTATTGTAGATTACAAACTTCTTTGAATATTCATATTGCTCAACCTCAACTTTTAGATTTTTTTTAATATCACCTTCTAGTATTTTGTCATTTCAAGTCAACTAACTTTTTCAGCCAATTTTTTTTTTAACCTCTCACCATGTAAGATGAGATTCCTCCTACTCTCAAACAATACTTGGCATAAGTTTGAAAAAATATATGACTATCTTAATCTTATTAAAAAATTAATAACTTAGCTTTATAGTTTATATACCCTTCATATCACACATCTAAAGATTAACTAACAAAGCACCATCATCTTTTATGAAAGATTACCATGAAGAAGAAGTATAGGAATTAAAGAAAGAAGATCGAAGACGTTCAGGAAATTAAAGGAAGAAGAGGTTGGTGGCAACCCACATGTGATAACTAGTACGATTTTACTTCTTTTTAGGTTAATTAGTATTTACTGCCTTTTAAAACTTTATTTAAAATAAGACTCCTAATAAACTTTAGTTTGTCTTCTATGGTTAGATTAACTATATTGGGTGTATACCCCCGTGTGGATAAGTTTCTATCTGAGTTGGTGAGGTGTATATCAGTAAACTTCTAGTCCGGATATATTGGACAAAAAATTGACTGAATACTATGCTCAAATTCTGCATGTGTGAAATGAACGACAGAGAAGGTGCAGAAAGGGAAGTAAGTCTATTGCTGCCATATGTAAAAGGTTATTATTGTAACCAAAATTTGTTACATAATGTGTTTTGTCCGTAGTAAAACACCTGCTTCAAAAGAATGTGTTCATTTCCATTTGGGGCCTTTACAGGCAAATGCTGTTTTGGCATGTGTGAAAATGCTTAAAAACAAAAAGAAGATTGATTATGGTTTATTTCTCAAGTAATTTTGTAGGAAAGAAGGGGCAAAGACAGGAGAAAATATACGCCTTGCCGAAGGATAGTTACTGATCTTATATCGAATTGTATATACTTCATCCGATCCCTTTTACTTTTCATGTTTGGTTATTGCATGTCTCTTAAGAAAATATTAAACGTCTAATTCTGCTGCATGTGTTGAGAGGTCATCGTATGTTCGATTAGTTTAAAAGTCATTCGACAACATTATGAGATACTTGAGAGAAGTGTTGTGTCGATTCTTAAATCTGGTAAACAAGAAGGTTGAATGAAAGCTTTCTAATCAAATAAAAGAAAAGGAGAAATTGAAGGGGGGAAAAAAAGGTTCATGAAATGGTGGTTTGATTTTCTAATTTGATAGGATATAAGAGGCAGAAATAATTTTGGAGGATTTACCAATTGTCTTGTATTGTGTGCTAATTGATCATTCCTCTCTAACCTTATCCAGACTAGCATGAAGCTTATCTGAGAAATTAGAAAAATGAAAAAGAAAAAAAACAAAAAAGAGGATATCCCATAGATCAAAAGGACGCATAGATTGATAAGATCCAAGAAAAATATGTATCCACGACAAAGTCGGAAGACCTTTTTAGTAGATTATGTGCTTGGTAATTTAAATGTTTGACAACATTATGAAAGTTTATTTAAAGAAAGTGGTTGTAGCCCGACGTGCAGCGACATAGGCCGACGACCTATGCCAACGGGCAGGCCGACGATCTAGCCCGACGTGCAGCGACGACCTATGCCAACGGGCAGCGACATAGGTCGATGATCTAGCCCGACGTGCGGCGACATAGGCCGACGATCTAGCCCGACGTGCAGCGACATACGCCAACGTCGTAGGGCGACATGCGAAGTGAACATTTCTTTTTTAATTATTGAGTTCTAAATTAATAATTTACCCACATTCAGCTCCGCCACTAGTAAAGAGCCAATATCTATGTTTTCTACCTAAACTAACAAAACCAGAAAAAGGGAAAAAGACAAAGCACCAAGAGAAGCAATGACCAATGAGTTTCGTTCTATTTCGAATTATTCTTGCATTCCATTTTTTTGACTTTTTCTTGTTCCTTTCCTCCGTATATTTTGTACAGTAGCAGAGTAAAAGCTAAATATTTATGGAGTAGCTTTTGTGCACTGTTATTATAAAAAGAAATTCAACATCTTCGGATAAAGTTGAATTACAACATCTAAACTTTCATAATAAATTTGATATCGCAACCTAGAAAATAAAGAATTAACTTACTATAGCCAGTTAAATTGAATTGATTATTTTAAAATTTTCACGATGTCAGAGTAAAAGGGCAGCCCGGTGCATTAAGCTCCCGCTATGCGCGGGGTCCGGGAAAGAGCCGGACCATAAGGGTCTATTGTACGCAGTCTTACCTCACATTTCCTCCTCGCCACATGACATCAACTTTACCCGAATATATAACTTAAATGAAAAGCTTAAATAATTCTAGTTGCATCAAATGTTCTGCTCCTCCTCTTTGCAACTAGGTCATCCTATCGCCCTCCCTCACAACTCTAGCCAACTTTTTTTTTGTTTGCTTTTTCATAGTTAGAAGTACAGACAATCCAAAAGAAAACCATGATCTGACACTATTATAATTGGAATTTGGAACTCATAACTACAATTACTCCTTTTATTTCATTTTATATGGCTTTATTTTTTTTTTATCCGTTCGTTCCCAACAGAATAACACATTATGTGCTTTTCTATTTCACCCTTAATAACATGTCTCATGTTCAATATCGCACATAAAAAATCTTTCTTTCTTTTTTAAATCTCCTATTGAATCAAAACATCACCGCATAAATTAGAATAGAAGGAATATGTTTTTAGGACCACTTGACTTTACCTGACCAATTCTCAAGTTGCTTACTACTTTTTGTTCCTATAAATTCAACCCTTGCCCTTTCACTTCTCTTTCATTCTATCTCTCTTTGGCTCTTCCTCTATTACTTATTCTTACCTTCAATTACTCTAGAGCAAATACTCTATTCTTTCCCTATTGCTTTTTTAACATCACTAAGGTCATTTAAAAATCGTACAATCTCTAACGTGCGGATTTTATAAATACCCAAAATATTTCACACTTCAATTCAGTAGTGGAGCAAAAACCTCTGTTTTTTCCTCTGTTTCATAGTATTGTTCAAAAACAACATGGGCTCAACCTCAATTCTCTGTCAGGGGTTGCAATCTTGCATGGAGCAACAATTACCTGAACAACACGTTCTAATAAACAAATTGTGTCCTCCTAGATTAACCTTTTCCCACTTTAATTCTAATACGTCTTCGAAAAAAGCAGAAGCAGAAGAGATTAATGAAGAAGTTGGCAATGCTGAAATTGGTGGATGGAGTTTCATACAAGATCTTTCTAACCCGAAAAAAGATTATGTCGAAAAAGATGTGTACATTCACCCTCTGGTGAAGCGCTCTTCTAACACCCTCAGTACCAAAAGCTTGGAGATGTGTACTGAGAGCTTAGGGAGCGAAACAGGCAGTGACATTAGCGAAAACATCGAGGAACACTCGTTTTTCTTATCAGAAAGTGAGAATTTTTCTAATCTAGCTCGACGATCAAAATGTAGAGAAATTGGTAAAAAACATAACCCGATAGCTAGTTTTCCTCCTCCTCTGACTTCAATTAGTCGAACAAATGGTGTTCAAGTGAGGCCTCATCGTGAAGGTGGTCGTTTAATCTTGAAAGCCACAATCATAAGTGCCCGCAAGTCTTACTTCAAAACAGAACGCGCTGACGGGAGGCTTAGGCTTTCTTTGTTTAATAATATTGAAACTGAAGCTAAAACTGAAGCTAAAACTGAAACTGAAACTGAAACGCGAGACAATGAACATGAAAATGTTGATGAAAGTGATGATGGTAACAGAAAATTAGTAAGTGAAAATGGGGTTGGAGAGTATATAAGACCAAGCAAGTGCAAGGAAAATGGAAATAGGATCAAAGGGATACCAAATTGGGAGCCATTTTGGGTGGTCATTTCCTAAATGCTGAAAAGCTTTCTTCCTAATTGTTGTTGCTACTATGTATTATGCTTTCATATTGTATTTCTGACCTGATTTTGTAAGGGTAGTTATTACGATTATTGATATATTGTCCAATTCATTTGCGGTTGCTTAATATGCATTAGTTTTGGCTATTAATACTGAAATTATTATTGCATGCTGAATTTTGGTTATAAGTGCAAATAGTACCGAATTTCAGTGCTCGTGAAACATTAGAAAACTTGTTTGAGGAGCATTTCAAGTGAAATAACAGTGTTCTCTCGTAAAACGTCAACATTTTTCAAGTAAAATTCACTTTCAAACACAAATGACTTTTAACTTTTACTAAGTGTTAAAATCCCATTCATCATGAACTAACTGGCCTAGCTGCAATTTTCTGTTGACTTAGGGAGGAGAGGCTAAAATGTTTGATGTTACATGCAAGTGCGCCTTTGTACTTGATTCTCTTCTTGTCACACTTTATGTGGCGTTATTTGACTAAGCTAAGAAAGAAAAGGAAATGGTTTTGAAATATAGAATTGTCTCATTTTTTTTTGAACAAATAGTTTTTACATATAGAATTGTATCATTCCTTTTAGAACGGATTAAAAACGGAAAATGTCATATAAAATTGAATAAATGGAGGAGTTGCTGTAACAAACGAGAGATAAAAAGCATACAATCAATCACACGGTATAGAGGAGAACAGAGATAAACACAAATATAGGAGGTTCAACAGATATGCATATGCCTACGTCTTTTGAGTAAGTGGAACATTTTCACTATGAAAACCATATGGTTATATTATTATACCAGAATAAGTACAGAATAAAAATGAAATTCTGGTCATTCAAGCACATTCCGTGATTTACTGGTAGTAGTGCTGAAAGACCGAGACTACTATCTTCAGGAATAGTCTGGCATAAGCCGTGAAGCTAGATATATAAAAAAAATGAAATTCTCATACGTTGAGATTTCGAGAAAATGACAAAAATAGTCCTTGTGTTTGGGGTTGGGAGTTAATCTAAAATTGTCCTTTTTTTCTTTTTTCTTTTCCACCCCACCCCATGAGGTGGAGCAATATTATTCCCACTTATCCTTTCTAGTGTGACTAGAATCTTCACCCTATCGGTTTGATAATGGAAATGCTCAACCACTAGAGCTAGCCTCACTTGTCAAAATTGTCCTTACAATACACACTTTAGTCCTTTATATTTATAAAAACTGAGCACTTCTGATCTCCGCAATGATTAACACATAACGATAGTTACGTTTCTCAGAATTAGCTTGTGAGAAGTACATGAATCGCTTAAAGTGAAAGAACCATAAGACACACTTATCCTTATACATTTCCCCCAAAATCTATTTTTGTTTTTATTGTCTGCTTATGCTGTTCGTTTTTCTTTAGGATCAAATGAGAAGATGACAATCCCGATAATTTCTACGTGATTCTCACGAGTCGATTTCGTGAAATATAACTCATTTTTAAGTATAATACAGATCAAAACTGCTCAATGTTGCATGTTAAGATAATTATGGAATTAATCCATTATTATTTCCATCATATCAAATCATATCAAATCATATATTGTGTAATTAAATCAAATATTATATAATTAGGATTGTAAAGATGATTAGCATATTCTCAGGATAGTTTATCTTAACAGTAGTCTAGATTGATTCTTGTATGGTTGTATAGATATATTGTTTTATTGGAATGAAATAAGGCATGAAAAATATTTCCTTCATGGTATCAAGAGGCTAAAACTAACCCCCCCCAAACCTTTTCTAATCGGCCAACCCCCTTAAAACCGAAACCCTACATATTCTTTTTTTTGTTCTTCTCGGCTTCCTCCTCAAAACCCTAATTAGGGTTAGGGTTCCGCCAACCCTCCCCTAGCCGGCACACTCTCTACTCTTGTTTTTTTCCTTACCAAAACCTATACCTTCTTTTTCAGTTTTCATCCTTCTCTACACAAACAATGGCCGACCAACAAAAATTTTATCATGCTCTTGCCGTAAACAATGTCAAGAACTTTATTCCAATTACTCTTGAGATGGAAAAAGGGCAATATTCTTCTTGGGCGGAGTTATTCAAAATCCGTTGCCGAGCATACCAAGTCATAGACCATATTATTCCTCCTAAGTCTCCATCAGAGACCAACCGTTGTTGACAAAACTCTATGGACTTGCTTGGATGATATAGTCCTTCAATGGATTTACGACACCATATCTAATGACCTTTTGCACACCATATTAGAACCTGATTCTATGGCTCAACAAGATTGGGAGCGTTTGCAAAATATTAATCAAGATAATAAAATTTCTCAGGTGGTATATCTTGAAAACCAATTCACTAATGTCAAATTGGATGATTTTCAAACGTCTCCTCATATTGTCAAGAGTTGAAAATGCTTGTCGATCAACTATCAAATGTTGATACGCCGGTGATGAATCAAAGGTTAGTTCTCCAATTGATTGTGGGATTGAATGAACAATTTGATGATGTTGCTACGTTAATTCAACAAAGCAATCCCTTACCACCATTCTATGAGGCTCGTTCGAGATTAATTCTTGAAGAAACTTGGAAACAAAAACAGGCGACGGCGGCGGCAACCAATGCCAGAACCGCTCTTCTTTCCACCAACAATTATACCGATGATTTTGGCACTCAAAATTCTGGTTCCGAAAGTGGTTATAACCGACAAAATAATGGACCAAAAAGGGGTCAACATCATAAAAATGACAAAGGAAAAAATAATAGTGGAAAGGGACGAGGTCGGGGTGGCGGACAGGCCTTCGGTGGCGGAAACAACCGTGACCAAGAGAGCCAAAACAGACCCCACTGGTAGCAGCCCATCCAGCAAGCCGGTGGGCAGTGGGGGCAGTACCCACCATGGGGTTGGCAGCCTCAACAGTGGGTTGCCCGTACCCCATGGATCAGGAGGCCCGACCTCCTCCAACTTTTAGGCAGCTTTGGGTTCTCGATTCTCATCCGTAGCAAGCTTTTGCAGCCCATGGACAATCTTCCGCCAGTTATACTCCCACAGATATCGAACAAGCCATGAACAACATGAATCTCAATGATTCGTGGTACATGGACACAGGGGCAACATCACACATGATGGCATCTCAAGGTACTCTCTCATCTTATTTTACTATGAGCAGTAATAAGAATATTGTCGTTGGCAGTGGGTAGGAAATTCCAGTTCATGGTATTGGTCAATTAAACCTCCCCCCTCACCCACTTTACATTTGAAAAATGTCATACATGCACCCAAACTTATTAAAAACTTGATATATGTACGTCGTTTCACCACTAACAATAATGTTTCTGTTACTTTTGATCCATTTGAGTTTTCTGTGAAGGATTTTCAGACAAGATGCCACTAATGAGATGTAATAGCACTAGTGATTTGTATCCCATCATTGCCACCATCAACAAAGTCACCAATCCATCATCCTTTGCTACTATTTCTCCTGTTTTATGGCATAATCGATTGGGACACTCGAGAGCACCTGTGTTTAATTCTCTTGGAAAAAATAATTTTATTGATTGTAACAAACTTGTGGACTCTCATATTTGTCAGGCTTGTGTTTTTGGAAATCATGTTAAATTTTCCTTTTCTTTATCTACTTCCAATAATATTATACCGTTTGATCTTATGCATAGTAATTTGTGGACATCCCCGGTTTTAAGTTCGGCAGGTCATAATATGCTTATTTTGGATGATTATTCTAATTTTCTGTGGACATTTCCCATTGGAAAAAATCATAGGTGTTTTCATCCAAACCCAATTTGAGAAGTCCATTAATTGTTTTCAATGTGACAATAAGAGGAAATTCATAAATGACCAATTTAAGAAATTTTGTCACCAAAGTGGTATGTCATTGCGTCTTTTATGTCCACATACGTCTCCTCAAAATGGGAAAGTCGAAAGAAAAATTCGAACAATCAATAATTTAATTCGAACACTTCTTGCACATTCGTCCACACCGCCGTCTTTTTGGCATCATGCTCTTCAAATGGCTACATATCTTTTAAACATTCTTCCTAGCAAGCTACTCTCAAACCTATCACCCACACAAATTATGTACAATCTTACTCCTTCCTATACACATTTGAGAGTTTTCGGATGTTTGTGCTATCCATTGTTTCCTTCCACAATAATAAACAAACTTCAAGCCCATTCCACTCCATGTGTCTTTTTAGGATACCCGCAAAATCATAAGGGCTATAAGTGTTATGATATGTCTGATGGGAAAATTATCGTCTCTCATCACGTTGTTTTCGATGAGTCCACATTCCCATTTGCTAATTCTCACACGTCGTCTCCGCCTTCATACAAATTTTTGGACGAGGGGCTACACCCATTTTTAAATTATCATCTAAATAGTCCATCTTCCCAAGCCCAACTGAGGAGGGGGCCCACTGCCTCCTCGGTCCCGAATGGACCGGCCCAAAATGGACTCCAAAGTGTCACGACCATGCAACAAAATTGAATTGGGCCAGTCCAAGTCAGGAAGTCCACTGCTCCCTCCTCATCTGTCTCGGCCCAACCAATTTCCAACAACCATTTAGCCCAAATGAGGGAGCCCATTGCTTCCTCATCCACTTCCCCAACCCGGCAAACAGGCCCACCCAGTCAATCCCTCTCGGCCCAATAATATTCTCGTACATCCACAACCCCAGCCACACACTACGGCCCCACCTCGGTCCATTGAAACCCTTGCCATGCCCGAGATTTTTTGGACCAAACATCAATTTAATTTAACCTCCTCAGTCCAACCATCACCAATTCCAAATAATCCAAAAGCTACTCTATCAGACCCGAATTGGAAAGCTGTAATGTTATATGAAATTGATGCTCTTATTAAAAATAAGACGTGTGGGTTGGTGCCCCGTTCATCTAATGTGAACACCATACACTTTATGTGGGTTTTCTATCATAAAAATAATTTTGAAGGGTTTTTTGCAAGACACAAAGCTCGTCTTGTTGGTGATGGCAGGTCTCAGCAGGTTGGCATGGATTGCGGTGAAACATTCAGCCCAGTAGTTAAACCATCGACTATCATGACAGTTCTTAATCTGGCTCTATCAAAATGATGGTACATTCATCAGTTGGACGTCAATAATGCGTTTCTACATGGTCACCTACAGGAAACAATTTACATGCACCCGTCTTTGGGTTTCCGAGATCATATTCACCCTAATTATGTTTGCTTGTTGAAAAAAATCATTATATGGTTTAAAACAGGCCCCAGGCCGTGGTATAACAGGTTTGCAGGTTTCGTTTCCACAATGGGGTTCTCACATAGTAAGTCCGACCAGTCTTGTTCATTTATAAGAAAGGGAATGACATGACATATATTCTTCTCTATGAGGATGACATCATCCTCACAGTGTCATCTGAGTTAGTTCGCCAGTCTATTATGACGTTCTTGCCTCAGAATTTGCTATGAAGGATTTGGGCCCTTTAAATTATTTTTTGGCATTGTTGTAACTCAATATGCAGGTGGTGTGTTTCTTTGTCAAAATAAATACGCTGAGGAGATCATTGACAAAGATAATATGTCCTTTTGCAAACCATCACGCACGCTGATTGATACCAAGGTAAAATTGAGTAACTCTACAGGTTCTCCCTACAGTGATCCAACACATTACCGCAGCTTAGAAGGGGCATTGCAGTATCTCACATTCACGAGATCTGATATCTTTTATGCAGTTCAACAGGTTTGTTTACATATGCATGACCCGAAGGAAGAGCATATGAGGGCTCTCAAACGAATTCTGCGGTATGTTAAGGGTACTCTTGACTTTGGATTGCATCTGTATAAGTCCACCATTTCTGGCCTCACATCTTATACAGATGCTGATTGGGGTGGCTGCCAGGATACACGGCGTTCCACCTCTAGTTGTTATGTGTTTCTAGGAGACAACCTCATTTCATGGTCGTCGAAACGCCAACCGACACTATCTCGGTCAAGTGCTGAAGCAGAATATCGAGGGCAGCTAATGTAGTCTCTAAATCATGTTGGCTCCATAATCTTCTTTTAGAACTTCATTGTCCAATCGAAAAAGCAACCGTGGTTTATTGTGATAATGTGAGTGCGATATATTTATCAGGTAACCCTGTCCAACATCAATGCACAAAACACATAGAAATGGATATCTTGTTTGTCCGTTAAAAGGTTGCACGTGGACAAGTCCGGTGTCTCCATGTACCGTCCCGTTATCAAATTACAGATATTTTCACGA
Organism: Anisodus tanguticus; assembly: GCA_034509755.1. Taxonomy (NCBI): domain Eukaryota; kingdom Viridiplantae; phylum Streptophyta; class Magnoliopsida; order Solanales; family Solanaceae; genus Anisodus; species Anisodus tanguticus. The sequence goes on along the minus strand of CM067553.1, from coordinate 5,843,766 downwards.
AATGTCTTCCGCGCGTACTGTTTGATGATTTCAGGGACAATCTCAGCATACTAGAACCTCCCGCTTAGACTGCGAGTGAATGTTAAGATAATTATGAAAATAACCCATTATTATCTCCATCATATCAAATCATATATTGTGTAATTAAATCAAATATTATATAATTAGGATTGTAAAGATGATTAGCATATTCTTAGGATAGTCTACCTTAATAGTAGCCTAGATTAATTCTTGTATGATTATATATATGTTGTATTCTTGGAATGAAATAAGGCATTGAAAACATTTTCTTCACTGCAAAACATAAAGAACATATAAAATCATGCTCGAGCTTATTTAATAGAATATTTTAAATTAACCCTAAACATTGGGGACTATTTCTGTCATTCTCTTTGATGAGGTTTCTTTTTGACAATAATGGAAAGTTCTTAAAGAAATAGATTGCCTAGAAAGAGAAAAGACCTAACTGATGATTCACTTAACCATTTTCAAAATCTTGTGATTTTGTTGCTGGTTCAAAATAAGACATGTTTCAGCACATAAAATGGGTTAATATCTCCTGATAAAAAATCTTAGTTCGTTGCACTTGAAATTCCCATCATAATCCTTTCGAAAACACATTTTTTTCACAAAGTTAAGATTAGTATTAATGGAAACGAATACGACATTTGTATGACATATAAACCATAAACCCATAGTTACACTGAATCTTTCTTACAAACTTCGGTTTTTGTGTTTGTTTTAGGAGCAATGCATCTAAATTCAATTGACGTTGGTTTAAGGTGTCTGCTTCTACTGAAATTGGGATATATGACTTGAATTGTGACAATCATTTTTCACATACCGTAGAATAGCGTAAATCTCCTTTAATTGGAGTTCTCTTATTGAAGAGTGTACAATAATAGTCCTAATGGAATAATGATCTCTACTTTACATAATTACACTAAAATATTAATTGCAGAATATACCATGAATATATGGAATATATTCACTATAGTCGGAGCGAGAGGAGGCCGGACGCTGAGACTGGATCTGAAGTCTATGAACAGCTGCCGAGGAAGTCCCTTAGTGAATATATCTGCAACTGATAGGAAGAGGGAACATGCAACACCCTAACATGACTCATGGCAACCTTCTCACGAACAAAGTGAATGTTCATCTCAATATGCTTGGTTCGCTGATGCTGAATTGGGTTATGAGATAAGTAGACGACAGATATGTTGTCACAGGAGACCGAAGATGTCTTACATAAGGGACACTGAAGTTCAAGAAAGAGGTTTCAAAGCCAACACAACTCGGCAACGACGTTCACAACGCCTCTATATTTTGCTTCTACACTCGAACGAGAGAGAGTGGCTTGTCATTTTGCGACCACGAAATAATGTTATCCCTAAAAAATACACAATATTCGGAAGTGGAGCAACGTGTGTCCGGACATCCTTCCAAATCGGCGTCCGTGTAGGATAACAACCGAGTCGATACGGAGGGGTAGAGATGGAGCCCATAGTCAAGAGTACCCTTAACGTACCGAATGATACGCTTAGGAGCAGTAAAGTGAGGCTCTTTGGGAGCGTGCATGAACAAGTACACTTGCTGCACGACATAGGCAATGTCGGGTCTGGTGAATGTAAGGTATTTAAGAGCACCAGTGAGACTCCTATAAAGAGAGAGATCGAGGACCGTATTTCGGTCATCTGCACTGAGTTTCGACTTAGAGTGGACATAAGTGGGCATGATCTTGAAGTTTGTCATTTCGGTCCTGTTGACAATTTCTTCTGCATACTTACGTTGACACATGAACATGGCATGGGGTGATCGGGTCACTGATATCCCCAGAAAATAACTCAACTTATCCAAGTCAATCATAGAAAATTCAGACTTGAGTAGATCAATGATCTCGTGCTTCAGTCCATCTGAAGAAGTAGTCAGAACAATATCATCCACATATAAAAGAAGGTAAGATGTGTCATTACCTCGATGAAAGATGAACAATGAATGATCACTCTTGCTGCATACGAATTCGATCTGTATGATGTAAGTAGCAAACCGCTCATACCAAGCCCTGGTGGCTTGTTTCAAACCATATAGCGACTTACGAAGACGACAAACATATTGAGGAGCCTCCGGATGCACAAATCCAGGCGGTTGATACATATAAACGGTTTCTTTCAAATCCCCGTGTAAGAAAGCATTATTTACATCAAGCTGGTGAATAGGCCAATTTTTCCCTATAGTTATGCTCCAAACCGTGCGGATGGTAGCTGGCTTAACCACCAGACTGAAAGTCTCACCACAATCAACACCCTCTTATTGTCCTGTGCCATTTGCCACAAGTCTAGTCTTATGACATTCAAGTGTACCACTATCTCTGAACTTATGACGAAATAGCCGTATACAATGGATTACATTCACCCCCTCAGGTCGCGGAACAAGATCCCAAGTGCGCTATGTAGTAAGCGCATTAAACTCCTCACGTATGGCCGCATTCTAATTCGGGTCAAGTTTGGCTAAGATTTGGTTTTTAGGTAGCGGTGAGATAGTTTGAGTAGACAAATTAAATCAGACCTTTGGTTTAAAAATCCTGTGATGTGCACGTGTTTCCATACGATGGGTTAGGGGTTGGATCAAGGACAGTGTGGCAGTAGGTGGGGGCTGCGGGGAATGGGACTCGGATGACGTTGTGGGAGGCAATGGACTGGGTTGGTATACCGTTGGGTTGGTTGTGTCGGGACTGGACAGTGATGGGTTGGGCTGGTGGGATGTCGGATTGTAAGGCAATATGTCGGGTGGCTGGGCGACGGGGACTGGGGCAGTGGGTGGGGGTGACAGGATGGGTGATGTGGCAGTGGGGTCCGTAACTGAGGCAGTGGGTGGGGCGATGTTCGACAGAATGGTATTTGGCCAAGGTAGTACGTTTTGAAGGAGAGGGGAGGTATCCGGGTCATTAAGGAAGCCGTAATCAGTGACTCGAAATTGGCGGATGTTGGCAAGTGGGAAAATGTTCTCATCAAATGTGACATGGCGGGAGACTAGGATTTTGCCTGTGGACAACTCATAACACAAGTACCCCCTATGGTTCGACGGAAAACCTAAGAAAACGCAGGGAGTGAAGTGAGGTGCTAATTTGTGAGGTACCGTAGAGGCAATATTTGGGTAGCAAAGGCAACCAAAAATTCAAAGGTGATTATAGAAGGGGATCCGACGAAAAAAGGATTTCGGTGGGGGTCCAATTATGGATCGTACAGGTAGGTAAGATGTTAAGAATGTATTCGACCATTTTTTACGCATATATCCAAAATGTAAGGGGGAGATACACATGAAAAAAGAAAGGTATGAATCATATTGTTAATGGTGCGGAGATTTCATTCGGCTTTACCATTTTGAGGGGAAGTATGAGGGCATGAGAAACGAAAAATCATGCTATTAGCCGCACAAAATTTATGAAAAAAGTGAGTTATTGAACTCACGACCATTATCACATTGAAATATTTTGATGTCTTTTTCAAATTGCATTTTAACATATGTAGGGAATTCTAGAAATTTGAAGAAAACTTGAGACTTAAGTTTAAGCGGATAGACCTAAAGGAAGTGAGAAAAATCATCCAATAACACCAAATAATATTTATGACCTAGGGTGCTAGTTATATGAGATGTCCATAAATCCGCATGAATAATATCAAAGGGAGAGAACGTAATACTTAAAGATGATGTAAATGGAATTCTAACATATTTTTCTAGATGACAAGAGGAGCAAATATGGGAAAGCTTCCCTTTATTACATTGAATTAAATTGCATTTTTTAAGAAAATTGAAAACATGAGCTCCCGGATGTCCAAGTCTACTATGCCACATTGATGGAGATATTGCAGCTAGAGCGGTGGGTGGAATGACACTGGCAGCGGACATGGATAAAGGTCTCCCACACTATTGTATCTCGTAAGAAAAGTCCCCGTACGTAGGTCCTTCACAGAAAAACCAAACAGGTCAAAGTCAATAGATACGGAATTATTAGTGGCAAATTTTCTAACAGAGATTAATTTTTTGATGATGTTAGGGGCATGGAGGACATGTTTAAGGGAGAAGGGAGGTGGTGGGTTTTGTGTGTGGCCATACCCTTAAATTGGAATGCGATGGCCATTTCCGACCATAATAAATTGAGGAGTATTTAAATTATGCAGTTGAGGGAGATTACTAGAGTTGTGAGTGAGGTGGGATGTAGCGCCCGTATACATATACTACACATCATCGGGCTGGTGAATATTTCACGAGCCGAAAACTTGGCCCAAATCCATTGGAGTGAGGCTTGTCGTCGGCTGCAGGGCTACGATATAGTGGGCCTGACGGCTAGGGCCTGGCTGGCGAGCCGCTAGATGGGCTCCTAATATGATGGCCCTCAACTGTGCCCACTATTGTTGTTGGGCCTGGTAAGGGGATGGACGATGGGGCCCAGTGCCCGAACATGTGCCAGGGTAGTGGGCCAGCCTACTGTGTCGGGTACTGGGCCTTCAGCTGATAATTTGTTGGGCTGGCCCGTTGCCCTCAGCCCTTTTCTTTGCCTCCGTGGCCTTTGACTCTGTCGCCACCGCAGTTGTTCTACGGTTGTTGGTGCGGTGGTTGCCGGGGGGGCTCAAACACCAACGCCTTGGCAGTATGGTCGTCCTGTTTCACTCATCTCATCTAATAGCAATTGGGACCGTACTTTGTTAAAACTGGATACGGGATCGGCCTGTTAAATCATTAATCAACTACAACACCATCTTTGTGTCCGAAATTAGAGTGTCAACATTGGATAATTGATCGGCAAGCAATTTTAATTGTTTGCAGTAGTCGGTCATATTTGCAAAATTTTCAAGACGGGTGGTGTTGAATTTCTCCTCAAGATACACGGCATGTGTATGTTTGTTGTCCTAAAAAATTTCCTTCAACCGTGTTCATAACTCGTGAGCCGAAGCTCCGGTCTTCATATTAGTATGAAGCAAATCCTTGGAAATAGTGTCATAGGTCCACTGCTTGACAATGGCGTCAAGCCATTTCCACGTCGTGCCGTCGACATCGGGTGGGCAGGGATAGGTGGTATCAATGTGATCAATCACGTTGTAAGCACATGCATGAATTTGGAAGAGTTCAACTCACGATGTGTATTTTCCATCCTCTTGATCAAGAATCAACGGGATGAAGTTCTTGATATTGGTTACGGCGAAAGCCGGATGAAATGTGTTGGGGTGGAAGAGGGAGGAGGGTGTGTGACGTCAGGTGTTGAGGAAGAGGAAGCGGGAGAAGCTATGTGGGCCGCGGGTGACGCCATGAGGGTAGCTGAAGCCTAGTAGAGAAACAAAAGGATTGGGCGGCTGTATATCAGTTGTATACCAGAGGTATACAGCCTGCTAGAGAAATAGAGAAATTGGGGAGGCTGTATACCAGAGGTATACGGGCCTGGCTATAGAAGTAGAGGGTTGGGCGGCTGTATATCAGCGTACAACAGAGGTATACCGGCGGTATACCGGCTGTTTGGTGCCGGAAAAAGGGAGAAAAAATTCAGTTGAGCGGCCGAAATTAGGGTTTAGGGTAGGGAGGGATTTTTGGCTCTTGATACCATGTAGAATAGTGTATATCTCCCTTGATTGGAGTTCTCTCATTAATTCAATATATATAAAATGTACAATAGTAGTCCTAATTGAATAATGATCTCTACTTTACATAATTACACTAAAGTATTAATTACAGAATTTATCGTGAATATATAAACTATCAATAGATAAACACTCTACTTTAATGTCCCTTGAGATTTTTATTTCCAGTGTCACTTCATGTTAGGTTGAGAGGGAAAAAGATCAGAACACAAGTTATCAAGAGAAATTATTACTGTATTAATTGGGGATGCAAATACTTTGAGGAAAGTAAATTACTTAAATCCATCAGACCCAGAACCCGAATATGATAACAGGTCAATACTGTCTGTGCAAAATTCTACGTAGCCACTGTCATGCTGTACATGTAGTTTGGCAGAGGTATCTATCTTATACCAAAACTTGAAGGGACTGGTAAAAACCAAGTGGTCCATCTATTAATTCTCCATCTACAGTACTCTTTGAGCTTTACTTCAAGTTAACATAAAGGGTGTGTAGTCCCCCGGGCATAGCTGGAGGCCTACAACGTGGGTTCGAATCCTGGTAGGAGCAATTTACTCTCTTCTGGGTAGGACCTTGTAGGTGATATCAGTTGCTCTATTCTCAAACCCTGGTCATTCAGGCACATCACGCGATTTACTGGTTGTAGTGCTGACGGACCGGGACTACTATCTCTAGGAATAGTCTGGCGTAAGCCGGAAAAATGGATATCAACAAAAAAAAAAAAAAGGTGTGTTTGTTAGGAAGAAAAATATTTTCCATATAAAATGTTTTTTCTAGAAATTATTTTTCTCAAAAATAAGTGAATTATCTTCTGGTGTTTAGTAAATAAGCAAAAAATATTGTCCTAAATCATTTGTATATACTATTAGGTTGCATGGAAGCCTAAGGGTGTGAGGGTGGTGGGGATGGGGCTATGGGGGCGGGGTGTGTTGGAGGGTGGGTATTATATTATTAGTGGAATGTCACAAGAAATTTTATTATGTGAGTCACGTAAACAACATTACTTATGTGAATTTAGTTTACTATTTTCTTTGTCCTAATTTATGTGATACACTTTCCTTTTTAGTATGTCCCAAAAATAATGATATATTTCTATATTTAGAAATAATTTAATTTAAAACTTTTTATTTTATCCTTAATGAAATGATTTATAGTCACACAAATATATATGACTTATTTTATATCACAAGTTTCAAAAGTCTTTTTTTTTTCTTTCTTAAACTTCTTGCCTAGTCAAACTTGGTAGGGCTGCTTATCGGGCGGATAATTACGCTTAACGATTTGGCTTATCGGTTATCAGCTTTTAAATATATTAATCCGCTAGCCAACCTATAAAAAATCAACTGGTTCAGTATCCGGCTAGCAATTATTGAACGGATATCAAATGGTGTATCGGTTACGTCTAAAAGAGAATGAAAATTAAATAGACAAAGAATTATCTATTAAAAATTGTGATGTAGCAATAGTACAACTACAAGTAAGTAAGTAGAAGCAGGAGAAGGAGAAAGATAGATCATCAAATGACGAAACAAAGAATGAACTTAAAATCCATCGACAAACAAACGCCTAAAGATCCATTTTGCTGTATTGCACGCTTCACTGTACACTGCAACAAGTACGTATACAGAGTTTTGGCTCTCATCTAAAATCTAAATCCAAATATAATACAGCAAGAATGTGGAGAAAGCATGAGCTAGATCTAGAAGCAGGATGCTATACTCTTTTTTTTTTTTCATCTTAGCTTATTAGTATTGTTTGTTCTCCACATGTGTTTTAATAGATGTTTTATATATCTACTTAAAAACATAAATATAATAATTCTTAAGGGTTAACGGTTTACCCGATAAAAAAATTGAGCAATCCGTCCCAAATCGATAAACCGTTAATTATAAAATTTTAATCCGTTCACCAACCGTTAATTCGATAACTCAATACCAATAAGCCAATTTTGCGGTTAGTTTATGCGTTACGGCTCAATTTTAAACAACCCTGCTAAAATTTTGCACCTGCTATAATATGTACATGTAGTTAACTTGTGAAGGCTGCAAGTCTTGGGTGTGCTTTGTGAGTTTCACGTGAAATTACCCAATGCAAAGGCATTGGGGATACCACAAAAACACTGCAAACAAATTCCAAATATTGTACATCTCATGTCTGTACATTTAGTAGTCATAATCATATGACTATTTGTTTAAATAAACTGTCTCATGTAATTAACACCACTAATTAAAGGAACAAAGTTTAAACAAACTGAGATAACTGTTTCTTGCATTATTTTCTAAAAGATTAAATATCTTAAAATAAATTCAATTTGTCAAAATAATTAATGCATGAAATCTGAGGGAGAGTAGTGAAAGATGAGAAAGTTACTTCTCCCTCCGTGATTTTATCTGAATCTTTATAACATTTGCCCAATGTCTTTGGGTCCCAAAGCAAAAATTCGAATTTATCCCTAGACAGAAGCCGTAAGAATAATTATGGGATAATCTCATAATTATTTCCAATCACTACTAATTAATTGTAAATCAATTAGTCATCAATTAGGTAGATTAGCATCTTATACTTTAGATAAACTTAGATTAGTACTACATTGTAATATTGTATATATTTGCTATCATTGGAATGAAATACTCAAGGAATTAATTCTCCTACATGGTATCAATAGCCAAAGATCCTTTGCCCTAAACTCCTCTCTTTTCTTCCTTAGCCGATTTCTCCCTCTCTTTTTTCTATTGTTTTTCGGCCAACTACTAGGTTTAGTACTCCTAAACCCTAACCCTAAATACTTTCTCAAAACCTAAAGACTCAACTAAACCCTAGACGATTACTACAAACCCTACCCCCCTCCTCGGCTAGACTTCCCCAAAAATGAGGTTTCTTTCATCCACTTCCATCAAAATACCACTTCCTTCTCCTCTTCCTTTGATTCTAAGTGGAACCTATGGCCGAAAAACAAACCTTTCATCCCGCTTTTGCCGTTAATAACGTCAAGAACTTTATCTCCATAACTCTGAAATGGAGAAAGGATAGTATCCCTCATGGGCAAAACTATTCAAAATTCATTGCCATGCTTATGAGGTGATTGACCATATCCTTTCGTCTGAATCACCGTCGGATACCACTGCGGGGGACAAGAAATTATGATCTCGATTGGATGCTATAGTCCTTCAATAGATTTATGGCATAATTTCAAATGATCTTCTCCATACCATCTTGGAACCCAATTCGACGGCTCAACAGGCATGGGAATGGTTGCAAAACATTTTTCAAGATAACAAAATTTCTAGGACCGTTTATCTTGAACACCAATTTACGAATATTAAATTGGATGACTTTTCCAACATCTCAGTCTATTGTCAAGAATTAAAGATGTTTGCGGACCAATTGTCCAACGTTGGTTCGCCTGTGACAAATCAACGGTTAGTCCTTCAGTTGATTGCCGAATTGAATGAACAGTGTGATGGGGTTGCTACGTTCATTCAACAAAGTAATATATTGTCTCCTTTATATGAGGCCCGTTCGAGGTTAATTCTCGAGGAAACAAAGAAAGCAAAACATGCATCTTCTAGAGCATCCACCACCGACACCGCTCTCGTCTCAACCAACTCATTTTTCACGGATTCGGAGCCCCAAAATTTTGGTTCAAGGGGCAATAATAATCGTCAAAATAATGGCCAATAACGGGGTTCAAATCGTAACAATAATAAAGGGAAAATAATGGTGGAAAGGGACGAGGCCGTGGCGGTGGCCAACCCGCCGGCGGCAGCGGGCAATAGCGTCCAGGCAACAACAGCAGTAATCAGTGGGGGAAGTACCCACCGTGGGCCTGGGCCCCACAGTGGGCTGCCCCGCTATGTTCGTACCCTACTTCTTCGTGGGCCAGGCCACCACCTTCAACTCGCCAACCCGAAATTCTAGGGTCTCATCCCCAACATGCGTTTGCAGCTTAGGCACCATCTTCGGTAGGCTATGCACCCACTGACATCGAACAAGCCATGAACCACATGAATCTAAATGTTCCAGATGAGTCACGGTACATAGACACAGGGGCTACATTACACATGACCGCATCTCAAGGTAATCTCTCATCTTATTTTAATATGAGCAATAATAAAAATATTGTTATCGGCAGTGGTCAGAAAATTCCAAGTCGTGATATTGGTTAGGTAACACTACCCTCTCCACATCCTCCATTATACTTGAAAAATGTCCTACATGCACCAAAATTAATTAAGAACTTGATATCTGTTAGACGTTTTACAATTAAAAATAATGTTTCTGTGAATTTTGATCCGTTTGGCTTTTCTGTGAAGGATTTTCAGACGGGGATGCCACTCATGAGATGTAATTGCACGGGGGACCTGTATCCCATCACTTCTATTTCCGACAACCGCATAACCAAACCATCCACCTTTGCTGCGATTTCTCTTATTGTCTGCCACAATCGGTTGGGTCACCCAGGAGCACCAATTTTTAATTCTCTTAGAAAGAATAATTTGTTTGCTTGTAAACAAACTTTGGACTGTTCTGTTTGTCAATATTGTGTGATTGGTAAACATGTTAAGCTCCCTTTTGCGTCCTCTGCTTCTCATACTATTATGTAGTTTGATATTTTGCATTGTGATTTGTGGACATCACATGTTTTGAGTTCTACAGGTCATAAGTACTATCTGCTAATTCTACATGATTATTCAAATTTTTTGTGGACTTTTCCCTTAGGACATAAATCACAAACCTATACCATTTTAAAACAATTTAGTGTTTTTATCAAAACTCAATTTGGCAAATCCATTAAATGTTTTCAGTGTGACAATGGGGGGGGGGGGTTTCATAAATACCCATTTTAACGATTTTTGTCACCAAAATGGGATGTCTTTGCGTATTTCGTGTCCACATACCTCACTATAAAATGGAAAAGTCGAAAGAAAAATTCAAATAATTAATAATATGATTCACACCATCCTTGTGCATTCTTCCACACCACCGAATTTTTGGCACCATGCACTTCAAATGGCAACCTATCTTTTAAATATACTTTCTAGTAAACTGCTCTCCAATGTGTCCCCTACACAAATGTTGTATCATCGTCTTCCATCTTTTACACATTTGCGGGTGTTTGGGTGTTCGTGTTATTCTTTGTTTCCTTCTACTTCCATTCACAAGTTGCAGGCTAGGTCGACTCCTTGCGTGTTTTTGGGATATCCATTAAATCATCGGGGATATAAATGTTTTGATATGGTGACGGGGAAAGTTATTATCTCTCGTCACGTAGTTTTTGATGAGTTTAAACTCCCGTTTGCTAAGTCTCATGTGGCATCCTCACCCTCATATGATTTTTTGGACAACGGAATACATCACATTTTACACCACCATCTCAATAATCAACCACCAGTTGACCTGCCAGCCCATAACAACCAAGCCAATGTGGGGGAGCCCACTGCTCCCTCACCGGTAAACCGAGCCAGCCCATTACCCTGGCCCAATAACCACTCGGTAAATCACTTCCACACCTTCAAACTTGGACTCCACTCCACCCCTTGAGATCCCTCCCACCCAACTGATGATAATACAGCCTCGGACCATTGAAACCCGTGCCATGTACGGGATTTTTGGCCCAAACATCAGTTTAACTTAATATCTTCGGTTCAACCATCACCCATACCAAAAAATCTCAAAGCAGCCTTAGCAGACTCGAATTGGAAATCTGCCATGTTAGACGAAATTAATGCTCTTATTGAAAATAAGACATGGGAATTAGTGCCTCGTCCATCTACTGTGAACATTATTAGGTCTATGTGGGTTTTCTGTCATAAAAAGAATTTTGATGGCTCTTTTGCGAGATACAAAGCTCGTCTTGTTGGTGATGGCAGGTCTCCGCATGATGGAGTAGATTGTGGAGAAACTTTTAGTCTGATGGTTAAGCCAGCAACTATCCGGACGGTTCTTAGCCTAGCACTGTCCAAATCCTAGACTATTCATCAGTTAGATGTCAAAAATACATTTTTGCATGACCATCTACAGGAAACAGTTTACATGCATCAGCCGTTGGGTTTCTGAGACCCTACACATCCAAATTATGTGTGCCTGCTGAAAAAGTCCCTATATGGTTTGAAACAAGCTCCACGGGCTTGGTATAACACGTTTACATGTTTTGTATCCACTTTTGGTTTCTCCCCCAACAAGTCCGATCAATCATTATTCATTTATAAGAAGCGCATTGACATGGCGTATATCCTCCTATATGTAGATGACATCATTCTCACGACAGCATCTACCTCCCTTCGCCAGTCTATTATGTCCCTTCTCGCAACAGAATTCGCGATGAAGGATTTGGGTCCTTTAAATTATTATTTGGGCATTGCTGTCACTCAATATGCAGGTGGTCTGTTTCTAAGTCAGAAGAAATATGCCGAGGAGATACTTGAAAAAGTCGGTATGTCATCCTGCAAGCCATCGCATAACCTAGTGGATACAAAAGCCAAATTGAGTAATACTACAGGGGCTTCATACAGTGATCCTACACACTACCGCAGTCTTGCATGGGCCTTGCAGTACCTCACATTCACGAGACCTGATATCTCTTATGTTGTTCAGCAGGTGTGTTTGCATATGCATGATCCGAAAAAGAAACATATGTGGGCTCTCAAACGGATTCTACGGTACATCCAGGGTACTATTCAGTTTGGATTACATTTGTATAAATCCTCCATCTCGACTCTATCCTCTTATACTGATGCGGATTGGGGTGGCTTCCTGGACACACAACGTTCAACCTCGGGTTATTGTGTGTTCTTGGGGGATAATCTGATTTCATGGTCATCTAAACGCCAGCCAACTTTGTCTAGGTCAAGTGTTGAGGCAGAATACCGGGGGTAGCCAATGTGGTCGCTGAATCGTGTTGGCTCCATAATCTTCTCTTAGAGCTTCATTGTCCTATTGAGAAGGCAATCGTTGTTTATTGTGACAATGTGAGTGTGATATACGTATCCGATAATCCAGTTAGCATCAGCGCACAAAGCATATCGAAATGGATATCTTATTCATTCAAGAAAAGGTTGTCCATGGACAAGTCCAGGTTCTCCATGTACCGTCCCGTTATCAGATTGCAGACATCTTCACGAAAAGTCTTCCGCGCGTACTCTTTGATGATTTCAGGGACAGTCTCAGCATTCAAGAATCAACCGCTAAGACTGCGGGAGACTGTAAGAATAATTATGGAACAATCCCATAATTATTTTCAATCACTACTAATTAAGATGTAATCTTGTAATTATCATTGTAAATCAATTAGTCATCAATTAGGTAGATTAGCATCTTATATTTTAGATAAACTTAGATTAATATTACACTGTAACATTGTATGTATTTACTATCATTGAAATGAAATACTCAAGGGATTAATCTCCTAGAGAAACAAAATGCTGAAAATGAAATAAGCTGCAAGATGCAACCACAATTTAAAAGCCGGCTGATCATTAATTTTCCAAATTAATCAGCCCTGGAAAAAAGTAAATAAACAAAACAATCAAGGGAGAACTTTGACCGGTTCCCAATTGTCAATAAACAAGGCCATACATTAATATTGTAGTCATAGTGTCGGGTAAATTTCGCTGGCTATCATCAAATTTTACAATTTTTCATAAAACAACAACATAATCAGTGAAATCCCACAACGTGAGTCTGAGGAGGGTAGAGTGTACGCAGACCTTACCTCTACCTTGGTAGATAGAGCGGTTGTTTCCGAAAGACCCTCGGCTCAAGACAACGCATACGCATAAGCAAAGCAACAGAAACGGTCAAATACAGACACGCAATTTAAAGCAGTATGAAAATTATGGTAACAAAAGCGAATAAGTCATGGTAGCGCATTCTGAAAAAAAAAAGGCAGTAACTAACGCAGGTAAATAAGATAAACAAAGTACACTAAAAAACCTTAGCAGCAGAAATCAAACGACATAGGACAATAAAGCAATAATGCGCCTACTAGTATGATAGGCTAAGCAGGCCTACAATAATATAACACTACAACTATCAGTTTGTAAGCGTAAGTAGGACTGCGCTCAACTACCTACTACCCTAATCCGTGTCCTCTACAACCCCCTATCTAAGGTTATGTCCTCAGTAAGTTGCACATGCGCCATATTCCGTCTAATCACCTCTCCCCAATACTTCTTCGATCTACTTCTACCCATCATGAACCTGTCCATAGCCAACATCTCACACCTTCGCACTAGGGAATTTGTGTCACTCCTCTGCACATGCCCGAACCATCTCAACCTCGCTTCTCGCATCTTATCCTCCACCGAGGCTACTCCCATTCTGTCCAGAATATCATCATTTCTAATCATATCCCTCCTTGTATGTCCACACATCCATCTCAGCATCCTCATCTCCACAACTTTCATCTTTTGGATGTGCGAAGTCTTGACTGGCCAATACTTCGTCCCATACAACATAGTCGATTTAACCACCACCCTATAGAACTTGTCTTTAAATTTTTGTGGCACCTTTTTATCGCACAAGACTCCAGATGCGAGCCTCCATTTCATCCACTCTGCCCTAATACGATGTGGGACATCGTCATCAATCTCTCCATTCCCTTGGATAATAGACCTGAGGTACTTGAAGCTTCCTTTCTTTGGAATGGCCTGAGTACCAAGTCTCACCTCCACGCATGTCTCATGGTCGCTCCTAGTTTGTCATACAAAAAATATTCTACTTTTTTAATAATAATAACAACAAAATGTCCACAGTAAAGTATAGGAATAAGATGTACGCATACCTTACTCCAATCTTTGTTGGGATAGAGAGGTTGTTTCTAATAGACCTTCGGCTCAAAGGATGTAATCCAAGCGATAATGAAAAGGAAAATTACGACAGCAAAGGCAGGACACATGCACAAAGCAAATAAAGCAACAGTAGTAGTAAGAAATAAAGGATACGTACGATACTATGCGAATACTAAAGATATACTACTAAATATAGAGAAGACTAAAAATACTACTAAGATTACGACACTACTCAACTATCTACTACTCTTTTACCATAATCATATGAAAATCATCTAACTTTAAAGTATAGCACATAAGTCAGTTGTTTCATCTTTTATGTCGAGTTAACTAAAAAAATAAATTTCACATGAATTTTTACAGAAAATATAGCATGTGACTTTTTGGCACATTTTGTGATAAGCTTTAAATTTATAGAAAAAGTTATTCCCGCCGTTCCAATTTAAGTGTCTTAATTTGACTTGACATGAAATTTAAAAAAATAAAAGATGGGCTTTTAAATTTTATAATTTTAAATTAAAAATATATGAATTCTTTTAAATATTATAATTTTAAATTTGCTTTAAAACTAAATACTTACTAAATATAAAAATAATCACTCTTTAATGTTACCCGAACCGTGTACATATTCCATGGCCTACCAAGTACCAAATTCAGCGGTCATGATCCCATATCTAGAGAAAGCTGTCCAAATTTGGAAGTTGATGAATAGGAGCCGACGCTTTTCCTTTGGAATTGGCCCAATTCGGGAGTTTGTAGAGATTATGGAGTTACTTTCTCAAAGGCCCAGATTATATGCCCTTACGTGTCGATTTTTAGGCCAAAGTTCTCCCACCATTTCTATAATTATTTGAAACGTTTCGTCTTCCCATTGGCTGAATTTGTGTTTCTCACAGACAGACAGACAGTACATAGGTTTCTTATGTCTTCTATATACTAATAATATGCAAAAGGTACTACCTTTTTAAGATGTTAGATATTTACATTGTGATTTTGATTAAATTGGATTTGAGTAGCATAATCTCATTTAAATGGAGAATCGCTTTCTATTCCAAAATATTTATTGCATTATACTTTTTAAATATTAAACTATATGAACTTTGATTAACAATTTAAGCTATATTTTTTTGTCATATATGAAAAGAATTGCAATTTATAGTATTTTTCGTACAGTTTTCGAATATCTAAATTTTAATTTTAAAATATTAAATTAATCTAATCTAATTTATCTTTGAAATTTAATCAAATTAATTTTTAAAAAGAAAAATATGACAAATATTTTAAGACGGGGAGTATATGCAAGACTCAAACTGGAGATTTCTAATTATGAATGGAAGGACCCTATCCATCACACCACAATATTTATTGGTGTGCAAAAGATACCTTGTGTATGAATCAAATTAAATAGAAGCGGCCACCAAGAAAAGTCGTGGATCTAAGATAAAGTTAGTATTGAATTTATTATATCTATAAAGTTATGAGTTCATATCTCTTATTTTTTTATATTTAATTAATTTTACATATTAATTTATGATAGGAGAAAAAATTTATGAATTCAGATGAACTATGTGAAGACTAAGTCAGCCTCTTTTTTCTCATGCGCCTATCACTGTTTCACATCAACTTCTTTTTACCATTTTCTTTTACTTATAGACGAAGACAATAATTTTGAGAGAGAGTGATCATTCAAGGGAAATCATAGGACAAAGATACGCTAGATCTTCAGCACTCACGTCACTGTCGGAATGTATTTGACTGTAATTGCCAGCATCAACTTGCTCTCACTAGTTGTTTACATACTGGGTCATTTGATTTGTAGGACGAAGAATAATAATCTCCAGATAAAATATATTTATCTCGAGTTCAGTTGAATTTTGATTTTAGGATTAGTAATTTTAGAATTATTTATATCATAATATAGCATCCCCTTTTTTCTACAATCCAAGATTCAAAACATTTGAGTTAGAATTTTGAATTTATGGATTTAGAATTTTAGAAACGCAGCTTATTAGGTTCTTGATAATTCAATTATACCTATAAGGTCAATTTTTAAACACAAATACAAAGTTTTAGCCAAAACTTGAGTTCTGCCGAACCCGTGGGCGAAGCCTAGCTCCGCCCCCGCATTTTGTAATCAAGATTTATTTTTGGATGCAAGTGTTATTTGATTGTGATATTATTCTTATACCATTCTTAATATGGAATAACCATCTCAGAATTACTAATTACATGATAAACCACTTAAATAATAAAGATATCCTTACTGAATTCTTCTTTGAAAGTCCTTACTTACTTAATAAATGTAAAGATTAAAATTAAAAATAAAATTTGTCTCAATTTATCTGGTGTAGAACCAAACACATGTTTCTATTATACTTCATATATTCTTTTTCTTAGTCTAATGGACTAGATATAAAGTATATCCACTTAATAAACCTGCCATTATTTTCATTCATAATCCGGATATTATACTAAATTACTTAGTATAATATGTTTACCAATCAAACCACCCTTAAACTATAAGTATATATATTACTACTAATATATTTTTACATTGTAACGGATTATTGATCTCTTTTTGTTATCTACAACTCACGCTTATTATAGACAATTCTATACTCGCCTTGTAAATAATCCGATAGTTCAAGAATCTTTATATATAGTCATCCATGTGTTAAAGATTAACATTCCGTGTGATGTCAAAGTACGCTGGCAAGGACACTAAAATTCCAGCAAGAATTTGAGAGCATTCATCTCTCGATATCACATGGAAATATGGAATGTAAATGTACAAGTAGTGTGCGCATGTACTATCTTTATTTTCGCCTTCAAATTAAAAGGCCTCTAATAAACTCGATAATTATTACTCCATATGTATCGTAGATTGAATCGTTGCAATAAAACGATTCAAACTCATCATATTAGCCCAGTTATAGTACACCTTTTCACTCAATTTTTCATTTGTTAATTAGGAATTTTGTGTTTCTGAATTGTACAATAATTTTGTTACGAGTAGCAATGAGAAATTGCAGTAACCAAAAGAGTAATAATACTAGCAGTTTATCCCATATCTATTTTTTAATATATATTTTAAGTTTATTGCTTCCCAGTTCCCACACATAAAGATCAATACCCAGTAACTCTTTCTCCTTTGCCAGTGCAATTTTTATCTTGTGACCGAGTCCCCAAAAATTTGTCTTACCTATTCATGAGTCAAGGGTCTATCGGAAGCATCCTCTATACCTCCCAAGGTAAGGGTAAAATCTGCATACACTCTATACCCATCAGACTCCACTTGTGGGATTATACTGGGTATGTTGTTGTTGTCGTCACTATTCATGTCTAATATTACAGTATTAGTTATGAATCTTTACTTACTAAGTAAATACTGAATGAACACTCTCTAATACAAGGGAATTACGACTTCTGAAATTACAAATTTTTATTTAATTCATTGTCTCCGATTAATTTATTTTAACATTTTAACTGAATTTAAGAAACAAATAAAAAATTTAAAATTTATTATCTTAAACATGTCATAACATTTGTATGACAATAAGACTCTTGAAATTTGTGATCTTAAACATATCATAACATTTGTGGCTATAAATTTTGTCATTAGAGGTAAACACAAAAGTTTAAGCTAAACTTTTTCCAAAATTAAATAAGGATCATTGTTTTGGACTGAACTAAAAAATAAATATAAAAAATAGAGTATTTACAATATCAAAATTGGGGCAGCTTGCATCAAATGCGCAGAATTTTGTATAAAAGGTTCTCGTCTCTTCAGCTATACAACACAATGCTATGTACAGATTCCATAATTTGGTGAAGTAAAAGATTCTAAATAATCCTAAATATACAAACTGCAAAAAACTGTATGTCATCAGCTCAGCAGAGAAGAATGCCCCTAATAATTCCAAATTTAATCTTGTAGCACAATCCTATGTTAATCTCCATAGCAACGCACCATTGGCACAAAATTTGAGGTTTTTCTAACTCGAGTTTCCTTTCCAAGGTAAGGCGTCTTATAGTCCATGTAACATTTGAAATGTTGGAGACAATATGGTGACATGGTTTATAGGATCTCTTTACCTGCCATGCTGCGGGAGATCAAGAAGTTTGTTTGGAAAAATTTGCACGAGCTAACTCCCGTTTGAGGAAGGTGGCGTACAGAAGCTCGTTCCATGTATCAGGGACACCGGGGAGACACCAGTGGCTGCAGTCTTGGCGGTGGAGAGGAGCTGGTCCCACCTTAGGACCAAAGTAATACAAAGAAGAGTGACCGTCTGTCCGCTTGGGCAGCTCAATTGGTTTCAAGGGGATATTTGGAGCAAAGAACAAGGATCGAATCCCGTCAGCGGCAGTGTGGGGGTTTCTTCTTGAAATAAAGGAGGGCCCCTTGTGCGCAGCGTGGTAGTGGTCTAACCTTTGAAATCAATTGAGTCACCATGATTTACCTCCTTCATAGACCTGTCGGACCGGGGTGTGGGGGCTCCTGGGGTGGGAGATTCCACCTTTTGGAGCAAAGAAGAGTGACCGTCTCTTCTCTGAAAAGTCATCCCCGTTACATTCAGTAAATCCAAATTCCACGCTTTTGATTTGTTCTGTTGCTCCGACAGGACATTGATCACAGTGTTATATTCAAATGACGTCTTCAGCGACTCTTGGGACGATCCTATGTTAGGTAGTTTCTCCAGATGACAGTTACCGCCAGTCTTCCAGTCCCCACCTCTATTCAACAAAGCTATTCATTAATTGGTTGTAACAACTAATTGTATAATGAAGTAATGAACTAACTAAATAATATATTGCAGCTATTACAGAGTAAAGTTTAGAGATTATATAAATAAACAACTTATAAATAAAACCAAACTACTAAATCAATTCCCCCAATGAAAGCCAGCTCATGAGTTGAAAGATGCAAGCAATGGACTTGCCATCTGATTATTGAAAATAGCAAAGTAACATGCAATATGTCCATGTTGGAAATAGGAATTCGAACACAATCAATGCCACTGAAATTTAAGAGACAAGTTGGGGAAGAGGAGGTCATGAATTATGACGAATTAGGGTGGAGGTCTTTTGACCTATAATTTTCATAAACTGTCTGTAAAAGCAAAGGAAACATATAAGTTGGGGATAGAGACACACAGACTTGCACACAGTTAAATGGACATGGGAACTGTGTTATGTGACACGTACACACACTCAATATATTTCATTTCTATACAGGATAGACAAAGTAAAACCGCTACCACTAACAACTCAGACCTCGTTTAATACGACCAATAGATACCAAGAATAACATAACCTTAAACATTCTCAACTTCTTCTTTTTCTTTGTGATAACCAAGAATTCCCGAGGGCCAGCCAGGCTCTAAACTCGGTAGATAATGGGCTTGACCTCTTACCATTCTCCACTTAAATACTACATGTTTTTGTCTGCGGCAGGGTTTGAACTCGGGATGAGCACCCATTCACACATCACGTGTTGCCCTCTTACCACCAGCTTTAGGGGTTAACATTCTCAGCTTCTTTTTTAACTTAGATTACCAGTTTGGAACTACATTTCTTCCTCACACACAAATAATACGATGTAGACAGCAAAAGATCTCAAAAGAATTTATTCAGGTGCACTGAGCTAGTATGTTTCCTTATGGAAAGTCGCCTTCATTTAGCAGATCAAGACCAAGACATACCTGAAGTGAACAGGAGCATAAGTTCGAAATACGACATGTGTCTTGGTCATGTTTACTTCATGACCTATCCAATCAACCAATCTCAAAATTGACTTCCGGTATGCAGTCTCAATGTTCATGGTCATATCGACATCTCCACCTTGTTGAAAGTAACATCCCCTATAAAAAAAAATCCAGAAGTCAAAAGCATAGCATATTAGTCTTATAGGTAATCAAGTTTATGATTCATAAAAAAGCACCAAACTTTGACATGCAAACTTAGAGTGCTTAATGTCAATACACCACTTAGTGGTGGGAAGCAACACATCTAAACAGCTTGCGGAATAAAATTTACTTGATGAAAATATAGAACTAAATCCAAGTCAACAGCTTCACATAAACCTCTTAAGCTACTTATCTAGAACAATTATGTTGTTTTTCTCCTAAAAAAGTTCCTGGGTATCTTATAAAAAAAAATCCTAAAAAGGCAGCCCGGTGCACTAAGCTCCCGCTATGCGGAGGGTCCGGGAAAGGGCGAACCACAAGGGTCTATTGTACACAGTTTTATCTTGCATACATATACATAATAGTTGTAGGCTTGTAGCATTGTTTAGCTCATACAATCCAACGAAAACTCCTAATCACTCATACCTCACTAAACCCTTTCAATTTAATAAAGAAGCCCAACCTCAAGGCTAAGACGAAAAAGGCCAAATGAAAGAGCAAAACATATTTTAGAAGCTTCAATCGGTGGATATTTTAATTTACCACCTTCAATTATACATAACATGATAACCTTTTTACTTTCCTATAGCTACATGACAGAGGAGTTGATTCTAAATCTTTTTTCCTGCAAAGTAACTGAGTCTATTACTGAACTATTTCCAGTCTCTGACCTGTCAAACCTATTTTGCTTACATATCCACTACTCAAAGCACCTAGTCATTTGGTTATCAGTTATTTGGTCTCGTGGGCATACTATTCTTTTCGGTGGAATATCCTACCCAAAAAGTAGCTCAACCACTTAGAAGGTTCTGGCAATAACTATTAAATGCTAGTTTTCTCTATGTACTACATATTTCGTGGTTGTTGACTACTTTCTTTATGTTACAAATCTTTTGCAGATTTCTAATTAGAACAGTTTTTCGTATAGATGTCTACTTATTCGGGGACAATACTGTTGGTGTACTCTATTGTACTTTATAAAGCAGTACGGAAAGTAATAACTATTACAAATGTTCGAAAGGATAAATAAATGGTCAATCTTCAAAACTGCCGCAAGTGTGTTGTGTCTTGAATCTTGATCACCTTGCAAAGCCAATGTTGAGAACTGGCCGCAAGTTTGTTGTGTCTTGAATCTTGATATCCGGAAATCCGGAAATCAAGAAACAACTAAATCGGATGGTTACAACGTTGTGTGTTGAGTCGAGGATAGCCCTCTATCCTTAAGACAAGATTGCCCCGTATATATGTTTTTACGTTAGCGGGCAATAATCTCCCAAGATAAAACAACACTTTAATCTCAACACTACAAAGCCAATAGGTTGAGCCTGCCGAATAAAACAAATATGACTCGACTTTGTGAAGATATGGAATAGGAAGGAAGAGTTTGTCAATACTCTTCTCTTTTGTCTCTCGTGTATATAGTGTGTCTCTCGTAGTGTATATCTTGTGTATACGTGAGGGTTTGGTCACTTGTTTTTGACTGATTTTCAGCCACTGTTTCGAGCAGTTTTTGCTCACTGATTTGTTCTATTTTCGTGACTGTTTTTCAGTGTTATTCCCGTCTGTTTTCAGCTACTATTTTGAGCCAAATGAAGCTCAATATATAGCATGATGAGGGGCTGTCCAACAGCCACAAACAAGGTTGTAATGGCCCTTAAAGGAGGGCTGTAATGGCGAGGTTTTAATGCCATGAATGAGGTGAATAAGGTCATGAAGGAGGTTGCTCAATTGCCCAACTAACGGGGCGTTAATAGAGGAGTTAATCAGCCAAGTAATGGGTGATTAATGCCTCAAAACAGTCCCAACGGTAGGCTTTCTCGCCTTCCGTCACCTCCCGAAACTCGGGGATCAAAGCGTAAATATTAAAACTTCGGGGACCAAATCGTATGAAAGAATTTCGGTCCAAACCGTACATATGAAACTTCAGGGATCAAACTGTACATCTGGCAGAGCTCTCTGGTCCAAAAAAGATAATATCAGAAAGTCCCCACAGCCCACAGCCCACAGCCCGTGACCCGAGAACCCGAGAACCCGAGAACCCGAGAACCCGGAACCCGGAACCGGACCGGACGGGCGGGCTGCGGCGCGCGTGTGGGCTTAGCCTTGAACCTAAGCACATCTAGGTCTTCCCTCCTTTAAACACATGAGATACCCCTTGGGGTCCCAAACCCTTTACCAATTTGAGACATATAGAGAGAGCAATTCTTCCTATTCCCACCGATGTGGTAGATTTGTCCCACACCACATTTCCATGCCTTAAACACCTTACTTCGTGGACCAATATCTCTTTCATTTCTCAACGAAATTTAACGATTCTTGGCCCTACGGTCATCTACTCACTTCGTAGATCATGCATGTGCGAAGAGACAAGGTCTCCAACATGCGGAACACTAGTGTTTAATTCATCAAAGATGGGTGGACGCATCTCCCCGCCAAAGGCAAATTTCCAACAATCCCCTCTATGAAAGAGAGATTGTGGCGCACGCACAAGGTGCCTACATTTCAGCAATCTTTCAGCGAAAAGATATTGCATCAGGAGAGGTAGCTTCCGCTTTGAACCTTCCTTAGTTGAAACCATCGGACTTACTTACTGCGCGGTGAACGTGATGTCTTGAACCGTCAGTGTTTAGTGTAAGCCAAGACAATAATAACAACACAATAACTCTTTTTATTCGTTTTCATTCTTGCGTTTTTGTCCGTTGTGGCCTTGGACACACTTGGATTCTTAAGTGCGTTCATTTGAGACGGCCATCCTCGCACTTAAATAGGTGATCTCCTACAAGGTATCCTGCTATACCCCATTTCACAAGTGTTAGGAATCATTAAAAGTTTCCCCAACCTTAACCTCAACCTCAACCGTTTGAGGATTGTTTAAAGGTTTGGAAGCTTAACCTTTACCCACCATGCAGGTAGCACTTTAATGTCTATCGCGGGAACAGCTTTGGATTCATGTTTCCGTACATAAATCATCATCCGAAGTGCTTCTTGCTTCCACCGAAGCGCTCAACTGAACCTTTTGCCGCTTAGTTTTCCCATTGAACCAAATTCTTGGAATCTCCAATCAGTATGGTTGGGTTTCCACCGCAAAGGTTCGTATTGTTTGGGTTTTCAGCTCATTCCCCTAGACAGGCAGAACACTTGATCTCTGGGTAGTCCCTTAGTTAGTAAATAAGGAAGTGATACCCGTGATGATCAATTGCCATACGGTCTTATGTCTCCGACATATCCTGACAGATATGTCCAGACGCCGTCATCCGTGTCCTTCCTGAAGCCGACCGGCTAGCCACAGTGTATAACTGCTGAAGGCACATGTTTCTCCCAATAAGGGACGTCCTCTAAGGAGTCGTGAAGTTACTCAACTTCTTTCATGCTTTGTATTAAAATCCTTCTACCGATCATGTATTAAAATCATCAGTGAACCTTAGTTCAACTGATCTGCTTTATAGGACGATACCAGGTCGGTTGTAGTGTGTACAATACATTGAACTACACGTGACCTGTGCATATCTCTCCTTGTCTATGGGTACACCATAATTCCAATCAGTTCTATGATTCATATCCATTGGTGGCTTCAACGAGCTATCGACCAGTCCGTTAGATGTCTTAGAAATCCAATTCCTAAGATGTCATATGTGATACCCATATCTTTCATATCGAGACTTTGTTTCAATATGACTTTTACTTTCAGACTGTTGATTCTCCAACTGTTGGCTTTCTAACTTCAGAGTCAATGTTTCGTGGTCGATTCATTGTTCCCGTTTTATCCGAAACTTTCGGGACCAAAATGTAAACATTTCGGGGACCAAAATGAAAGTTCGGGAAGAAGCCCAACAGTTCAAAGAAACCAATTCGATCCTCTTCTTCCAACTCTCCGGTTGGGAAGGTCATTTCAACATCCATGCCATGTAAGACTACAATGGCCCTGGATGTGAAGCTACTCACAGGGGAGCACATTTTACAACCCAAAGGTTCTTTTTCCGGAGGAAGATCAATCATTACGCAAGTGTGGTTCTATATGATAGAATCTATTTCTTTCTTTAGCTTCTTTCCAAAGCAGCGCTTTTGGAGATAACAATTATTTGTCAATTGTCCATGGTTCGTTCTCAACCATACAAGCTAGAAGGACTGGAACAAGTCTTTGTCCCCTCTTTGCTCCTTCTCGGTTCAACATCTAGAATCTCTGAGTTTTGCAGATCTGGAATATTAAGTTCCGGATAGCCAACAACTTTCTAGTCCTGTAGATACGGAACGTCTAGTTCCGGACAGTCAGGCCCTCGCGGGTTCTTGTTAACCTTGAGCAATTACTCCTTTTTCCTTTTTCAAGGAAAGCTATTTTCAAAGAATTCAGCATTCTTTGATACCAAGAGGCGATCAACACTACTGTTATTTGCAGATCCAGTGGATATGCAATCTACAGTCTTAGGTACAACTTGACCTGTTTCAGTATTCCAACTTTTACCAAGCCACCCCATATAATTTGGGCGTACGACTTTGCGCTTGGCTAACACCGTTGGACTGAAGTGGGAAATGAACAGTCGTTTAGTGAACGATGTTTCACATTCTCCCCCTCTATTGCTACGAATTTTGCAATCCATAGGCATAGTTGATTTTCAACTTCAGCTTTGTAGCGCTTATCCGCTTCAACAACTTCAATTTTGCTTTTCAACAAACAAAGGATTCCATACGTTGTACCATCATCAATGAAGATCACAACGTAGTTGTCTCCCCCCTCTATTTTGTATAAACTTCAAATCACCCAAGTAGGTGTGACTAAGTTCTAGAGGAGCGGTGTTTCTTTCGCTATTCCCTTTGACGGAATTTGGAAAGGTGATTTTGACTCTTCGCCTACCTCTCATTTATTTTGAGGGTTTATGTCGACAGAAGGCAACAATCTCAACATCGTTAGCTTTTGAATGACTTGCTATTTAACGTGTCTTAATCTATGATGCCATAGATGCACGGATTACAAATATATCATTCATTTAGCTACAGACGTACTGTACCATTCTTAGTTATTACAGACCTGTTGGACTAGTCTCAAACCAGCTTGACCAACAGCGTCCCTTAAACCAAGTTTGGGATATGTATCACCTCATCTTAGAGTGATCTTATTCCCTGAAGTCCTATTGAGGACAACCTCTCCATCCCCTTCTACTTTAGAGGTGGCGTTGCTTCACATGAACAACCTCTTGCCCGTGGTTAGGGCGTAACCGGATCATATGTGATCTGGATACTCTGGCCCACTCCAGTTGCTTTGGCAGACTGAGTGTCCAATTTCTTTTCTGCCTTTCTTTAGGCCTTCAGATCATTTAATACCTGGAAACTCTGGCCCACCTTACTAGGTGTCCATTACTTTTCCTGTGAAACGAATTATGGCCCCACTCCAGTCGCCCGGAGGCTTTATATGACTGAGTGTCCAATATCATCATATCAAAGGAATTTTGGCCCACTCCAGTCACTCGGAGGCTTTGTATGACTGAGTGTCCAATATCATCCTATGAAGGATCTTTTGCCAAATAGTGTGACAGGCTCAACGTCTTTAACTTTTAGACTTCTTCCGTTATGATTGGTGCCCAGATAATTCTTGGCGCTTACTTAAGAGTGGTAACAGTTCTCGCACAGTTAGTGGATCTCTCTCCATCGTATGTGCGAACATACTTTACACACTTTTAATCATTACACTTAAAAGAACGGATCTTTTTAAGTCGTTTACAAAATCCAATCTTTAAACGGGAAAGAAGAAGAGATTAAACTTCTGATTTTTAAAGCGCAAGGAATATAAATTATTTTTATATTCCTCCTTACTTTAATCCATTTTTAATCAGACATCATTTAATCTTTATTCTTGACAAGTAAGAAAAATACTTATCCCAATTTCAGATTCTTTGTCTGGGACAGATATAGGCCTTCTGCTGCAAGATAGAACCACATCTTCAACATTCTCCTCTTGTCATAGTTGACATCCTCAGGCTCTCGGGAGCGCTTGTTCCCACCCCTCTTGGGAGCGGTGACACCATGAACATGTTGAACTTCAACAATATCATCATCATTGTCTTCAAGTAGAAAACCACAGCCATATCCAGAGTTGGTCACACAACTTTTGACCGACATCTTTCGAACACTAATAGTAATACAATACAATCTTGTCTTAAATTGTTGGTGTACTCTATTGTACTTTATAAAGCAGTACGGAAAGTAATAACTATTACAAATGTTCGAAAGGATAAATAAATAGTCAATCTTCAAAACTACCGCAAGTGTGTTGTGTCTTGAATCTTGATCACCTTGCAAAGCCAATGTTGAGAACTGCCGCAAGTTTGTTGTGTCTTGAATCTTGATATCCTGAAATCAAGAAACAACTAAATTTGGATGGTTACAACGTTGTGTGTTGAGTCGAGGATAGCCCTCTATCCTTAAGACAAGATTGCCCCGTATATATATTTTTACGTTAGCGGGCAATAGTCTTCCAAGATAAAATAACACTTTAATCTCAACACTACAAAGCCAATAGGTTGAGTCTGCCTAATAAAACAAATATGACTCGACTTGCTGAAGATATGGAATAGGAAGGAAGAGTTTGTCAATACTCTTCTCTTTTGTCTCTGTGTATATAGTGTGTCTCTGTAGTGTATATCTTGTGTATACGTGAGGGTTTGGTCACCGTTTTTGGTGATTTTCAGCCACTGTTTCGAGCAGTTTTTGCTCACTGATTTGTGCTATTTTCGTGACTGTTTTTCAGTGTTATTCCCGTCTGTTTTCAGCTACTATTTTGAGCCAAATGAAGCTCAATATATAGCATGATGAGGGGCTGTCCAACAGCCACAAACAAGGTTGTAATGGCCCTTAAAGGAGGGCTGTAATGGCAGGTTTTAATGCCATGAATGAGGTGAATAAGGTCATGAAGGAGGTTGCTCAATTGCCCAACTAATGGGCTGTTAATAGAGGAGTTAATCAGCCAAGTAATGGCTGATTAATGCCTCAAAAAATAGTCCCAATGGTAGGCTTTCTGCCTTCCGTCACCTTCCCAGAAACTCTGGGGATCAAACTGTAAATATTGAAACTTCAACTGTACATATGAAAGAATTCTGGTCCAAACTATACATATGAAACTCCAAACTGTACATCTGGCAGAGTTCTCTGGTCCAAAAAGATAATATCAGAAAGTCCCCACGGACCCGGGGACCCGGAACCGGACGGGCGGCGGTGGCGCGCGTGTGGGCTTAGCCTTGAACCCAAGCACATCTAGGTCTTCCCTCCTTTAAACACATGGGATACCTCTTGGGGTCCCAAACCCTTTACCAATTTGAGACATATATAGAGAGCAATTCTTCCTATTCCCACCGATGTGGTAGATTTGTCCCACACCACATTTCCATGCCTTAAACACCTTACTTCGTGGACCAATATCTCTTTCATTTCTCAACGAAATTTAACGATTCTTGGCCCTACGGTCATCTACTCACTTCGTAGATCATGCATGTGCGAAGAGACAAGGTCTCCAACATGCGGAACACTAGTGTTTAATTCATCAAAGATGGGTGGACGCATCTCCCCGCCAAAGGCAAATTTCCAACACATACTTCTAGATTCTTAGATGAAAAAATCTAGAAGGGATTATACACAAGTACACAACTATAGCAAGTTAGCAACAATATGTACCTTCTTATACAACTTTTCGCTGTGTTGGGAATTAAGAAAAGATATACTAACAATAGCAGGTCTATAATCTTATTTCTAGCCACTCTTGTGGACTTGAGTTCTTATTGTTGGTTTTTAACAAAAGAAATATAGAGAAATACAGAGGAAGACTAAGAGAAGTATACTGGCAATGCAGTCAAAGGGAGCTATTTTATTTAGTTTTGTTGAACTCTGCATTTATAGTACTTACAGCAACAACAACAAAACAGTAAAAAGATGATTATTATCCTAGCCTAGAATATTTCCACAGAATCATATCTTCAACTAACTAATTACTATAAAATAGGAATAGCTAGCTAACAAACTATTAACTAGAATTTATTCAAAAACTAAAGCAGTAAAATAAAGTTACTGCAGTCCAAAAGCATAATTCTAACAGTTCTTGACACAAAGATAAAATCCCAAGTGTTCCATCAGATTCAATGTATCAGTTAACAAGCAAGAAAACTATGGGCTAAAATTGATAAAGAAAGAGAAGAGCTTACTCTCTAATAGTTTTTTCATAAATCCACCAGTGACCACTGTTGAATACCAAAACATCTGCCCCTTTCCATTGAGCAGAGCTCCAATCCATTTGATCCAGTCTCAATGTCAATTTAACATTTTTCGGAGCACCTGAAGGTGGACGTCCTTGAAACACTAGAAATGGAGCTCTATAGTACTCGAGAGTGCAATTGTAATCCTCGAACTTAAAAATCAAGAAACCCATGTGCTTCGTGATAGGACTTCCATTAACTTCATATATCTTGCTTTTATCAGGGGTTGCAGAAGACAACATGCAAAGAAGAGACTCCCACTGGTTTCTTCCAATTGAATCCCCAACAAATACAACCCGTCTGTTTCGCAGCTTTTCTAACATATTCTTTGCATCGAATCTGTTTAAAAGAGTAACTAAAATTTACATGCAATAATCATGGAAAATATTATGAAAAGCTCTCCCCTACTAAGCACAAAGTCCTCAAAAAAATAATAATGAAGAACTTAAGCGTAAAGCTAACACCTTTAGATGATGCTCAATGAGAGCCAACATAATACTGTCTCTGTCCCAATTTATGTGGCACAGTTCGGATTTCGTGAGTCAAATTTCTTAATTTAGACCATGAATTCGAACATAGAATCTTTAATCTTTTAAAAGTACAATTTACATATTTGTGGGGTCTTAAAAACCAATAGGTGACACATAAATTGGGATAGATAGAGTAAGAGTTTAAGTGCTATCGTAAACAGCCTCCCTACCCAACAAAGTTAGGGGTAAGGCCTGCGTACACCCCACCCTCCCGAGACCCCACTTGTGGGATCAAACTGGGTATGTTGTTGTTGTGGTTAGAGTTAAGTTTAATTTCTATACACAAACAGTTCTATATGTTTTTCATAGGTAATTCTTTATATCAAGACTGAAATGGTACCTTGAAAAATAGAATGAGAACCTCATGTAACCACTTAAATTGTGCTGATTGTGTAACAATATTTTGCACTGTCAGTGCGTATAATTAAATTCACCTAGTAACTGAATGATTAAAACCTAAATCAGTTAAAAACCAGTAACAAATGCTATGCAAGAAAAACACATTAGGGGTTTTCTAAAAACACATCATATCAAAGCCTAAACACTTTAAGCAATTCTTTCACTGTCTTCTCTTTCAATTTCTTTAGTTAAAGTACTAGCAGAACTCAAAAAAAAAAAAAGGCAGCCGGGTACACAAAGCGTCCAGCGTTAGCAGGGTCCGGGAAGGGCCGCACCTATGGGAACTAGACATTCTTTGAGCCACCCTATTCAGTTATTCTTTAGTTTAATCCACATAAAGAAACCAATAATATCATGCGGTGTTAATTTCTGTACTGCACCTATAAGCACTGCGATCGTCCACTCTAGTCTAATTTGTTTGGCTTGAATGCTGAAATTAATGTGTTGTCTTTGATATACTGGTCACTTCTATTTTTTCAGTCACTAAAAGTTTTCTTATGAATATTGCAAATAAGTTAATAAATCTTATCCGTAAAAGTATATGTCTGTATATTTTTTCTCGTTTGCCGGGAAAGTATTTGAGTTGATATAGTTAAATAAACTTGTAAAGATTTAACTAGTTTTTATTTGTAGCAAAGGAGATGACTAGGCTCTTCCCTTTTTTAGAATTATTTGATATTCTCACTAGTCTTGGAGTTGCACAATTTAGGATTGGTGTTACTTTCAGTGCAGATAACATTGAACACAAAGGCTAAGTGGCTATACGTTACTGTGCTTCAAGTCATAAATGATTATACGGACGTTTCTTTGTGAAGGGGAAAGTCCCGAAGGCGAAAACCCCCCATCTGTACCAGAGGCCCCTTGGCCAGGTGGGATGTAAATCGAGGGATACAGACGTTTCTTGCTGTGATATTTTTCACCTTACATGCTGCGCCAATATGTTTGATGCAGACTTAACTATGGAATGTCATTAATCTAAATTGTTTGGAAAGCCTAGAATTTACCTTCGGATAAAGAGAAAAAGGCACTGTCTTTTTGGCAACTATGTTATACCATTTGTGCCCCTCACCAGAAAGCCAGACGAGTCTTTCCTGCTTCCAATTCTTAGACTTAGTATTTGCCACATGGTGGAGTGATCTTTAACCCTACTGGATCTATTCTGAATTAGTCTTAAGACTTTGTCTTTCCTGCTCTAGTTTTGATGTAGATAAAACTAGAAGCTTTCTAATGCTCTTTTTTTTATTATTATTTAGACTCGCTTTTGTTATCAAGAAGCAATACTCAGTGAACATGGTTTTGATTTCTTTCCATATTTGCCCACTTAATTTTAAACATACAACAAACAACGTTGATGCATTTTACCCAATAAAGCTTCAATTACTATCTGCAGTATTTTCCTCTTCCCTTGGCCCTATAAATGCAGATTTTAATAAAGAGCAGACATGCTTCCATCTATTTTGACTGCCTCTAACTTAAATCTTAATATTTTCAAATTGAAAAGAGAGAGAATTATAGAAGAATAGTTTCTTCTCTGGTGACTCTGAACTAGGCGTGATGTATTCAGTGTTTGGATAGGGGGCAGCATTGGCATCTCTTGGTTCTTTTCATCAAATGTGATTTTCAAAGTCTTTAAGTTTTCCTGTATTCCTTCTTTGATTTGAGATTTATAGTGGCAATTCTTATCCATACCAGGTGTTTACGCCACACCAATTCAACTTACCGTGGTTAAATGATTGGAAATTCTTTGATGGAAAATACTGCATATGTTTGACTAGTGGTTGGTAGGATGCCTTTCATCAAGCAAAGAATCCTTTTCAAAGTTCATAGTCACGCATCCGTGGCTGGCCGTTTCTTTGTTAATGACTACATGGTTCAGTAGTGCATGGGATGTCCCAATGTACCCACTAGTGTATCACATATTCGGTATCTATCAAAAAATGCCCATCTTGGTCCTCAAGCCCACGCCAGAAGTAAATCTTCTTATTTTATTTTTCTTATTTCTAGTATACAGAAGATACAAACTTAGCTTAGCAAAGAGAGCAAAAATTCCGTGACAGTGGATTAAACTACTTATGTATGCAGAACCAAGTTAGCGATTATGGGAACCTCTCATTTGCCATAAAAGCAAACTATTCAGTAAGAATTGAATGGTATGACTTGGATAGAACATAATAGAAACAGAGGATTCATATTTGGGATTTGACCAAACTACTTTGAATTTAGACATAGTTGAGTGATTGATATATTTCGTATACTATTATACGAACTCATTGGTCTGTGGTGCTGACATTGTTTACAGTAATATGTTCTACTTCGAGCTCACTCAGGTAACGAGGCACTATGTCATTCTCAACATTTATATACAATATCACCCCCATCAGGTTCATTATCTTCAACAACCTCCACTGGCAGGCTCGATGGAGCTTAGCAGACCATTGCCTCTTAGTTGTGTGCAATGTTCTTCTGCATCAGCTTGAACACAGATTATCACCACTGCCAGACCATTGTGATGTGCCTCTTGCATGATATTAACAGCATTGTCCACCGTCATCCCTGGTATAACCTTCATGAGTACTTGAACAACATACTCCCTCTTGTTGTAATTGTCATTGTGCAGCATCACACGATAGGGCGGGGACATTTTCCTTGATTTTCTGGAAAAGGAAGACACAAGTTGTTGTGAATATAGATTATTAAATCATTGCATTTATTCTTTCAGAAAGTTTTATTAATCATTGCATTTCAACCTCAGTAGTTGTATCATTTTCAACAGAAACCCCAGAAGCTATAGGAATGCATGCAGTTTTTTTTATATGCATCATATCAATAGGAAAATTTCTGGTCTACTTTGGGGTCTGATCCATATTCAACTCTTGCCTAACTTATCCATGAATAAATAAACAAATAAATACCAGCTCTATGCTTAGGGTGAGATATATTGGTCTTCTAGTCTGAAGGAAAATTCTCGGGTGCTCCCTAAAGAAAATATTCCAGATTGATCCTAGATAGATTGCCTTTTTCCCCCATCTTTACAAGAATCACCATTATTTGAAAACCCTTGCTTTGTTCCTGCTCTCCACCTATACCATTGAATTGCTGCCAAAAAAAAAAAACTCCTCTTTCATTTGCCATCTTCCACCTTATTAGTGTTGTACAAAGTACTTACACATCACCTAAACAACAATCAAGCAATATGCATCCAAAGATGTGGCCTAGTGTAATCCCACAAGTGAGGTCTGGGGAGGGTATGTTGTTGGAAAAATTCCCCTCTTTCATATGCCATCTTCCACCTTATTAGTGTTGAAGATCACATGACTATTCAGGGAGTTGGAAATTCATTTTTCCATTTGAAAACATAAGGATTCTTTTGATTGGAGTCATGAATGGTATCACCTGATCTGTGGTTTTCTCCCGGTGGGAATTGGGAATTGATTAGGTTGTCTCTGTGTGAAGGTGGAAAAACATGTGACTAAAATAGGTTAGTAGAGGTGAGGGATGAAATCTGGATGCTGCAGTGGTTGGAGTTTGACAGTAAGCCAGTTTGCAAAGACAATGTACAGTGAAGGAGAACGAAGCATTAAAAGACTTCCTTCTGGATTTGGAAAGACAGGATGACGAAGCATTAAAAGACTTCCTTCTGGATTTGGAAAGACAGGATGGAACGACTTTCTTCATTTGACAAATAACTGCCCAGTTCCCACAGTAGAGAGCATTTCAGGGTAGTTTCCATTTTTCTGTTTACTAAGGGAAATGTAGTCCAGAGAAAGGGAATAGTAACAGGTCCACCAAACAAGAAATATAGCAACTGAAGAATGAAAAATCCCGTGTAGTTATATATATGGATGTGACTCCAACGTGTCAGCATGCTTGGGTTCTTCCTTTCATCAACCATGCATAGAGAAGAAACAGTATATTCTCTTCCTTCTATCTTTGGAGAAGGGTTCTGAAGTTGACATGATTGGACTTCGTTACTTAACTTCGAATGTCTAATTCTATATTACTGTTATGACCCACCATCAACGTGATAGAGAAGAATCAAAAAGTTTTGGACTCATGAAAGAATGGTAAAGCCTATAGAAACCTGAGTCAATTGAAAACAACACATATTTCACATTTGAGGAATCCATACCTCAAGTCGAACTCAGATTCACGCCCAGGAGTTGTTTTCTCTATGACAGGCTTATCCAATATGCCACCACCTTTGCCTACTCCTGCTATAGGCATTGCCATTAAAGTGTTCCGATTTGTCCATTGTTTTTGGCGAGGTTTCTTATCTCCTGTATCACATAAGCGACAATTCAATCTTACGTCAAGTTACAAACATATGTGAGTCAAGATTCATGAAGAACACAGTGGTAATTCATCAGTTCTCCAACTTATGTACACGTATTCTAATTCTATATACATTAGATACATAATACAACAAACAACAACAATAACATACCCAGTGTAATCCCACAAATGGAGTCGGTAGGTTGTACGCAGACCTTACCTCTACCTTGGAGGTAGAGAGGTTCCGATAGACCCTCGGCTAAGAATAACGCAATACAACAATAACAATAAAGCAGTAGAATAATAACTGAGCAGGTCAAATAAGAAAGGAACAGTAACTACAACAAAATATTATGCTATGTAGGAACGAGAGACGGTAAATACTACTCTGTCTCAATTCATGTGATACACTTTCCTTTTTAGTTCGTTCCAAAAAGAATGATACATTTTCTTATTTTGTAATAATTTAACTTTAACATTTACCTTTTATGCTTAATGAAATGATCTATAACCACACAAATATCTTTGACTTATTTTAGAATACAAGATTCAAAAGTCTTTATTTCTTAAACTTCGTGCCGAGTCAAACTATATCACATAAATTGGGACGGAGGGAGTAACAGAAATCGAAGGACAAGAAACTACAGCTGAAGTACTACGCCTACTAGTATGGAACTCTCTACTCCTACTACTATACTACCCTAATCCGTGTCCTCCACACCCTCCTATTAGATATAGAATAATCTACTATAAATTATAAAAGTGAATTGACAGATTCAAAATTACATACATATATTTCAATTAATGCTTTAGTAAATCCATGATATCTCGAAACCAATACATTCTCTTGGACCAACTTCGAAACTAGTCTAGTTTCGAATGGAAGAAATGTTCAACATTATCTAAAAATACTAATGACCAGGTCACCGTGATTGACCAGCCAAAGATGCAGATAAACAATCAGCTCTTTAACTTGGACTCTCATAGTTCTCTCACAAATTTCAGTCCTTTTCAGTGAAAAAACATTCCCATTCTGCCCTAGTAAAAGTTCAAAGTTCAATTTACTCTTTACTTGAAAGTTGAAATTATTATGAATGTTTCGGGAAGAATAATACTAGCATAAAGAGTCTTATCTCTAGCCCCCACCCACCCCCACAACAGCCCCCAACTGCCACTCTTTTTCCTATTGAGTGTCTGGTCACTGGTACTTTAGGGTAATTATTAGATCAGGGTTTTTCAAATCCAGTTCAAAGGCCGTAACTTTTTCTCCCCTTTTCACTCTAAATGCACATAAACAAATTGAAACCCACGAATTCTCAGGAAGGCAAGAATATTCCATAAATTTCAAACAGAACAAGTCCAGAAACATTCAAGAAAGCAAACTATTCCAATTAAATTGCCACAATCTCTCGAAAGAACGAGCAATTATTGGTGAAACAACAATAAAGATTCAACAATTCAAACAATTAACATATCCAAAAGGGGCAGTCGGTGCACTAAGCTCCCGCTATACGTGTTATCCGGGAGAAAGATGGGTTTACCAGGCTTAGGTTGGAAGATTTGATGGGGAGAAAGAGCAACTCGGCCACAAATGGCAGTTTCCATGACCATAACTCTCTCTGCACACCACACACAACACTACAACTAGTACCACTGAGCTCTGATTTATTATCTATCACAAATTTGGTCACTTTTTTTCACCTGAAATTTATATATATAGTAACTGCTAAATCATGAGAAAGAAAATTAAATGAGTGGTTGGTACTATAAATAGTCGACCAAGATTCAAGTCCTTCACACATATGGAAACTAGACACGTATCAGCTTTGATGAAATCACAACCCTTTCCTTATTTCCTTAAATTAATTAAAGTCAATGCCTTTTAAAATATGCTCACTTTTAAATTCTTTCTCTTATATATTTCCCTAACTTAAATATGTAGCATCTTTTTAGTAATGCTTTACGGAGTAAATAACAAAATGGTCCATTATGTTTGGGTGTATTCAAAATAGTCCGTCAAATATATATTTGAGTAATTTTGATCATGTAAATTTGTTAACAAGTGACATTTTTTTACCTTGGAAAATATTTAATAAACTATGATTGTTAAAAACAGCGAAAACTGTGAAAGATTAATTGGGGACACTTCTTTTTTACTTAGATTAATTAGAGATATATGTGTTCCCGAACTTTATATGTTAGGTCTTATTTGTTTGTACTTAACGAAGGTTTTAATTTTAATTATTTAGATCGCAGTCAATAAAGCTGTTTGTTTTTCAGGTTTCAATCTTAATCATTCAGATTTTAATCATTAAAGGTGTCTTTTATTTTTATGTTACAACCACATAATGGCTACAAATGGTTTCAGGAGAGGTAAGGGTAGACCGAAGAAGTATTGGGGAGAAGTGATTAGAACGGATATGGCGCACTTGCCGCTTACCGATGACATGACCTTAGATAGGAGGTTGTGGAGGACACAAATTAGGATAGAAGGATAGTAGATATTAAAGCATTGTCTCGTTGTTCTTTTCTTTTCTTAATAGTAGTCGTAGGATTTCTCTTGTAGTTTCTTATCCTTTGATTTTCGCTACTATCTATTATCTTTTGGTATTTGCTTAGCGTACTGTTTTGTTGTAGTTACTGTACCTTTTATCCTATTTGACCTTCTTTGTTTTGCTTTATCTTTGAGCCAATGGTCTATAAAAAATGGCCTTTTTACTCCTCACAATAGATGTAAGGTCTGCGTACATTCTACCATTCTCATACCCCCCACCACCACCACCACTTGTAGGATTATACTGGATATGTTGTTGTAACCACTTAATGGGTCTGAATAGATCTAAATGATTAAGATCTTTAACACAGTCTTAATATCATATGATGTATATTCAAGGATTTCATCAAAGTTGGAAATTCACCAATTTCATTCATTCACCGCTACCGCTACCGTCATCACCCGTCATTATCAACTATTATCGTTGTCGTCCAACATTATCAACTACCGCCACCCACTACTCACAACCATCATCCTCATCCACAACTACCTCAATGTCAATTAATTGCACCAATTCCATCCATTCCCCGGTGCTGCTACCGCTATCGCTCACCATTATCAACTATTGATGTTGTCGTTCAACTTATCAACTACCACCACCTTACCACCCACAACCATCATCCTCATCCACATCCACCTCATTGTCAATCACTACAATAAATTGCACCACTATTAGCTATCATTTAAAATCATCACCACCAATTAACATTGCCACAATAATAACCAATTATTATCGGCAATTACCACTATATATTGTCAACCACCACCGTTAAATATTATTATCATCCACCACAACTATCTACATACATCACTAATTGCTACCATCAATCACTAGCTACTACCCATTATACCATAACTAGCCAACACCATTCACAATCTACACCTACAACCACCACCGTTAGTTATCCTTTCTACCAATCGCCATGTGATTTTTAAAACTATTTTATTAGTATGTATTAGATTAATTTAGTAGTATTTTATTAATTTTATATTTATTAAGTTTTAAATAAAAACAAGTCTTATGCATTTAGATGTTAAAAAAAATATTTTTCTCAATTATTTAGTATTTAGATTTTAATGCAACATTTTTATATTCATATGTATATTCAAATTCAAACATCTAAATTCATTGCACATCTTAATATTCAAATGTGCATTTAAATTCAAACTTCTATATAAGTTTCCCCTAAACTTGTCCGGAAAACTCAGTTTCACATTATAACTTTATAAGCGTTTATTTACCCCCTCTCCCTATTTTTGTTTGAAGTAGATTAAATAACACCCTAAGATTATAGTATAGTCTCACAATGAAAGGTGCATTACACACGTGCCATGTCATTGACATGTAAGCGCCACGTCAGAGCCATGTAAAAAGTCTCTACATTTTTTTTTCTTCATTTTTTTGTTTATTAACTATTTTTCTATTTCCTTACTAATATTGTTATACACTAATTAATCCTTAAACCCAATCTGCATAATCCCTTTCTTCTTCTCCAGTACCCTTTCTTTTTTCAGCGTGTAGATTTCCAGTCATATTCACCAATTCTTCTCTCAGTCAAATCATCAAACACTTAGCTTTCATTCCACAAATTCTCCCCTTTTAACTCCTTTCCCACCATCTTTCAGCACCAAAAGTCAAAATGGACAGAAGAAAAACAGAGATGGGTTTTTTAAAAAGAAGATAAAAGAGTCTTGTGCATGTAAATTCAAGTCATCTTCCACAGTTCTTCTCTCAATCAAATCATTATACATTAAAGATAGTCATTGTTTTAGCTCAAAGAAACAATATTCAATTCTTGAAAACAAATTTCGATGACCCGAAAAATTTTGTCACCGGAAGAGAGATCAATTTATCAGTTTCATTCGCCGGAAACAATAATTTCGGCACCGAAAAGTCAGAATTCTCTCAATTGATGTTGGTGGGTCTATTGATGATATACTCGCCGCAAAAATCTTTGACCCATTTGAAAACTACACTTCGCCAGAAATTGAAATCTGATGCCCGTGTGCTACTTTTAGCCCTTTCAAGAATGAAGGCCCGCGCGACACTCGGCGTTAACACTCCCTAATCTGGAAATCCTAACCACAGTTTTCATGATAACGGGCGGCGAAAGCATACAAAGATGTGAGGCTTCCATCGCTTAGATTTAGGGCGATAGGGCGCACCACAGATACGATAAGAAGCACCCCTCAATCGATAGGTCAAAGACAGAAACATAGTACCAGTGACATCTCTAATCTTTGAGAAAATCGGGGTCTTTTCCACATACATAATAGCGTCAACCAAAGACCGGAGCATCTTAGCAGACACTGGAGAGAAATCCCTAGTAACTTCGTCGCTCCAAAATTATTTGGCAAACTCCAAAACATGACAACTAATAAATAATGTTTCAAATGGGAGACTTTTCTTTAGATATAGTTATAGTACACTGAAACTATATATTATGCTAAGTGGCCGTCACCTTCTCGTCGGCGATCACCGTCGCCAAGAATGGCATAGTCGCAAAGCTTCGTCGTGCCATACACCCTTTCAGTAGCTATCCACACAAGCATATGATGTTTAAGTGTGAATAGAGGCCAAGAACTAAAAAATCCGAGGGGTTGACCCTTCGTATACGTCACAATCGATGACCTATAGCCTTTATTATAGAAACTATATGGTAATTGAAAGACTACAGAACAAAGTATGAACGTCCAAGAAGTTGCAAAGGGATTTCCGAACAACCCTGCATACAGGACGTCAGGATAACAGATAAGGAATCGGTAGCAGCCTTAAGATAGATAAAAAGAGAAGAATTTTTGCTTTCTTCTCAATGCAACGGTTGGGTCTGATTATAGGTACCATCCATTCTGAACCTTGCCAAAACCTTCATCCATCATGTATAGGCCGTACCAAGGCCTGAAATCTGATGCCCGTGTGCGTTTTTCGACAACCAAAATCGTTTTTCTTCGACATTTTAGCGACGGAGGAAGCTCTAGGATTTTCTTGCTTCTTCTACCAATATAAGTTGTGCCCTAGGGGGACTGCTAGAAAAAGAAAGGAAAAAATTAGAAAAGAAGAAGAAGATGGGGAAGAAGGAGAAGGATCGCGCGGGGGTGGGGGTTGGGTTAGAAGAAGGAGAAAGGGCCCATCTTTATTTTTATTTATTAAATGGGGCCCACCCTCTTTTTTCAAAATTTAGGCGCCTTCATTTTTTTTGCCCCGTCATTACGTGAGGTGATATTTATTCCACTTCAAACCAGAATAGAGAGTGAATAAACACTCGGCCTTTAGGGGAAATTATGTATTTACTCTAATCCTAATGAAAACAATGAAGCCTCAGTGAATAAATTTGTTTCCACCAAACCTTAGTGAATATTTTATTCTATTATTAATACTTCTAATCATACAAGGAATTTTTTTTTAGAGATGTTTTTTCTGTACTGCCTGAACCATGAAGGGAAGACTGAACTTGAAAATACTTTGTCAAAATATTTTTTACAATGTAAGTTATCTTTGGGTTTTGGTGTCAAAAGAAAATATTTTTCAACATATCAATATTCCACGAACACTTAGACATTATTATCAAAATGAAAGTCATAATTAAGTTTCATTGAAACACTATATGATTATTAATTTTATTAGTATCAATTTTTATAAATACTTATGTTTTTTTCAAAACATCACTAGAAAAGAAACACCAGAACTTGCTAGTTGCGGCGGGGGTACACGTATAGTTTAAAGTAAGGTGGGGTCCTCGTCCATGAGAACAAAACTCAGGGACTGCATTTGCAATATTCAAGAAATATTTACATTTTGCTATATTTTGTGAAGGGGAAAGTCCGAAGGCGAAATCCCTATGTGTATTAGAGGCCCGAGTATCAACGGGACACGAACCTAGCAATATTTGCAAAGACTGTCGTCATCACACGTATTCGAACCTGTGAGAATATCCACTTTGCCACTTATATCGATCGAGTCCAATGGATATGAAACACAAACGTGGAGACTGAGATAAATTCTATTCAATGTCCTCTGGACGGCAAGAATCGGGCGTGTTATAACTTACCGACTCCTATTTCACCGGATTCGGACCCCTTCTCTCTATCTCGCAGGAGCATTATTTGTTTTTCCAGGAGATATATCGATTCCATTATTACCCAAATATATTCTAAGTTGTCGCAACCGATGCAACGGCTCGTTGACCATACCCTCGCTGTCACCAAAGAGTAAGTTATCCATCTCTCCTTGCTTTAGCCTTTATGTATATAACTGCATGGATGTACATCTATATGCATATTCAGGCATATCCTCGTTCCAATTGGAATGAAATGGACGAGCGGAATGTTTCGAAGATTTATATAGCTGATCCCAAACTGATATTGGATTGAGGCTTTTTTGATTGAATGTTCTACATTGAGGTGGTGATCTGTTCCTATTTTTTTTACGTTAGTGTGATATTGGAGCGGAATGTATCTACAGTGAATGTCCGTAAAAAGCTTAAGTTCTGGTGGAAAAATATATATATGAATAGCTTTTTTTTTCCGGTTAAGTTAATCACCCAGTGCTTAAGAAAATAGGAAGTAAAGCAATAGGTTGATTTGTTATTTGCCTTTAGTCTGAGATTCTGTGTTAGTGTAAGGTTGAGATGAATGTGCGATTGAAGAAATAAGCATATATGTCAGACATAAGCACATGCGCGTGTGGAAGTAGGGGTGGACACATACCGGTTCGGTTCGATTTTGTATTCGAAAAATATGAATCGAATAAAAATCGTTTTTTTTTAAAAACCGAATACAACTTTTAAAAAAAAACCGATATGTTCGGTTTATATGCCGAACTTATCGGATTATATCGGTTTTTTCTAGTGGGCCGGGCCGGGTTGGGGATTTTTTAAAAAAAAAATGAATTTCTAAAACTGAAATTGACATTCACACCTACACTATCATGAAATTTCGACGTTGAAATCTATTGTGTATCGTGAGATGTTTACTAAAGAAAAAGAAAAATTAGAAATCGATTTGGGGAAAAACATAAATTAATTGAAAAAATGGACGTTTTCGTAAAAATTGGCGGCGCCAAACCGCCGCCGGCCCCGTCTCGAAAAAATACGCAAAATCAAAAAAAAATCGGGTAAAACGGACATCCGAGCGCAGAGTTATGACCATTTAAAGTTTTATCAATTTACAACTACTTTTTCTCCCTACATTTTATGTCAATGTTTCCGTGATATGTTAATCAAGTTCATGCCGCATGCGACTTCCATAAAAGCTTCATAGATTAGCTTCAATGGCTATGATTCAAGACATAGTAGTAGCCTTAAAAAAAAAAAAATTAATTCGATTTTTCGGTTCGATTCGTATCCAAAATTAAAAAAATCGAACCGAATCACTAAATCCTGATTCGTTTTTTCAAAAAATACCAAACTCGGTTCAGTTTTTTCGGTTCTCCGGATTTTTTGCCCACCCCTGTGTAGAAGTGTAGTGTACTCATACTAAGTTTCTGTATAATATGAAATAAATTGATATAGGACAATAGCCAGAGTTGGATAGCTACATTAACATTAATTACGCTATGATCTTCTACATGATGTATGTGCTAGAAAAGTTAGAACGGGAGTATTAGTTGTGCAACAAATAGAATTGTGATGACATGCATCTGGCTATTATAGTAGAATTGCCAAATTAACACAGATTATTACCGCCACTAGACATGATAGCATCAATCCATCATTTGCATACTGAATTCATGATATGGCGACTGGCGAGTTTGAGAACATTATTGGATGGATGTAAAGGGTCACACCTTCAAGAGAGGAATTACAACAACAACAAACCCAGTGTGGTCCCACAAGGTGGGGTCTGGGGAGGGTAGTATGTACACAGACTTTACCTCTACCTTTGTGAGATAAATATGCGGTTTCCGGTAGACCATCAGCTCAAAAGAAAAATACATGTAGCAGAAATATATAAAGAGACAACAAATTGCAAGATATAAAATAAATTTGAAAATATATAGTAATACTGCTCAAGGAAATAAAAACAATGTGATATCTGACAACTGCTACTAAAAGGAAAAGAGGAGAGGAGGAAAACTCACCCCCTCCCTCCCCACACTTGGCTATCTATTACTAGCCTTCTACCCTAATCCTAGATCTCCATAGCTTCCTATCTAAGGTCATGTCCTCAGTCAATTGAAGTTGTGTCATATCTTGTCTAATCACTTCCACCAGTTCTTTTTCGTCCTACCTCTACCTCTCCTAGCTCCAGCTACAACCAACCTCTCGGACCTCCTTACTGGCACATCCTCACCCCTCCTCCTCACATGTCCGAGCCACCTCAGTCTTGCTTCTCTCATCTTGTCCGCCACCGATGCCACTCCCACGTTGTCCCGTATAACTTCGTTCCTAATCACTTCAAGAGAGGAATTAGCATTTGAAATTCATACAAAGGTAACCATAAATGATATGTGCGGTAGAACACTGGTGGATATTATTTGGGAACAAAATTTTGTACGTTGGCGTATGTCTAAGTATCACAGTGATCTCAAGCTATTCCCAGTCTCATCCAAATCTCAAAGAAGT
The DNA here is from genome assembly GCA_034509755.1 of Anisodus tanguticus. Taxonomy (NCBI): domain Eukaryota; kingdom Viridiplantae; phylum Streptophyta; class Magnoliopsida; order Solanales; family Solanaceae; genus Anisodus; species Anisodus tanguticus. The sequence continues at coordinate 5,800,889 of CM067553.1, read as the reverse complement.
GAACTTGATGTGTCTTGTATTTCCTTTAGTACTTTAGCATAAATGGAAGTACTAGGTTAATCACTCACATGAAAAGACAATTGCCATAATAGAGAGAAAAAGGGGGAGCTAGGCGAGATATTATTCTTACCTCTACACAAGAAGATTGCCTTGGTGTATTCAAAGTGGTAGCTGTATTTTTCCTACGTTGACACTTAAGATGTTGTTATTCAAGTGGATAGTTGTATGTATGATCTGGAATTCTGTGATTGGTTATTCTCTTGCTCCCTTAGCTGGAAGAAGAGAAAAGTTGCGTTTATGTGTATTCTTTATTCTTTGCCTTTAATTGCTTTGGAGTGGCTTTGTCTAAGAGAGATTTGGGGAAGGGGAGGGGGGCAGGCTATTAATGGACAAACGTCTAGCTGCTTGTATTTTACTCTGGATGCCATTCAAGCAGCAGTTTAATGGAAATTTTTTAGCAGGCTCATGGAAGTCAAACCAATATAAAAATTGTTTTGCTGATAGATTCAGCTATAATCCCACTATTTATACAGTGGGCTAAACAGGAAATATTGCAAAAGTTCTTTTCATTGTAATGATTGCGTTAAGGGCATTGGTTGAGTGCACTGCAACATAATAAGCTCAATACGTAGAGATACATTTCTTTCTTTTTTCTTTTTTGGTTTTCAAGGAAATATAATAGATGATTTAAGATGAAGCTTTTCTTAATGATATGAGATAATGCACTACCACTGCTTTACAAGGCAGAACTATTACTTCGGCGGATGGACTGGAATGAGTTCTGAAGTTATTATTCATAAAACTAGCTCAGACTCAGCTGTATCATCTCATTCCTATGTTGTAATTTTTATTCAGCTTGAAATCCTTAGGGTTACTCTCACTCTGCTTTCTGGCTGTAGATTTTTGTCTTAACTTCCTTCAGCAAGTTTTTTATTGATGCATCATTTAATGTTTCTGGTTCTTGTCAACATTTATTCAGGTCAGTTAAGACATTGACTTATGAGTCACTGAATAATGTTGTGAGATTGATTAATGGAGTGTCAGCATTATTATTGACGATATTGCCGGGGAAATCTAGTATTCTTGAAGGCATACATGGTTGGGAACTTCGTCCCACCTTTCGTGGACCTCGGCTTCCACAGTGGATGGAGAAGTGAGTTTCTATGTTCTTCCCCATTTTACCCCTGTTTTGGCTTTCGAATTTTAGTGTATTTTTTATGATGCGATTGTATTTACATCTACCTTCTCGGTGATCACAGTGGCGTCTCATCTTTTAACCAGCTCATTCATGAACTTTCTATTGGTTCTGATACCTCCTCCTCGAGTGTAGATTATTCATCATCATCAGACGAAGAATATATTGATGAAACCATTTGTCCTCCATATCCACTGTCACAAAGTTCTCGGGTATCTAGAGCTCGCAGTCTTTCAAGGCGGAACAGGCATTGGATGCATTGGTTCAGATACATCATCTCATGGCTCCTATTCCCTATAAAATTTGTGCTAGGCCTACCTTTGTTTATATATTCTTTGGATAGGGGCAGTAGAGCCTCTCGGACATCTGAGAGTTTCCAGTCTTCCCATGTACAAGCTAGGAAGAGATTGCGACACTCAGGGATCACGTTATCCAGCATGCCACTGATAGAAGACGTGGAGTTGTTGAGGTTTGACATTTTCACATAACATTACTCTTCATCCAGTATTTGTTTTTGCGTAGGGGGTTTGGGGTGCGGGGGGGTGGGGGGATGCATTGTACCTTAGACAGTTCATTGGTTATCCATATGATTCCTCACTTTCTCCTTGCCTGGCCAAGTGCAATTTGAATGTGCCACTTTACCTTACACTTCTTCTCCTCCGTGTAAGGAAAGGTGAAACCAATTGATTCAGAAATGGAAGCAAATTAAAAGACAGAAGGAAAAAGGAATAAAGAATAAGAATATATTACCTGTGCACTCCCACCTACTCCCAGAAGAGTGAAGGGGAGGAAGAGGATTCAAAAATATTCCAACATTCACATGATGTTAAGTCAGCTTGGCTGCTAGCTTCACTTTCTTTCATCCACAATTTCCTAGGCAAATCCTGAAGAGAGACTGTGAAGGAGAAAAATAAGTTGCCTCCCGTTTTCTGGTTCTCCTTGAATTCCAAGGAATTTTATTTTGTTTCTGAAAACAATTACTATATCACAAAAATAAAAGGAGAAAATACACGGGAGGAAGAAATGTGACGAGCGAGCAAAGAACAAATCTAGATTGAAATAGAAAAGAGAAGCAAATTGTTTCTCCGTCTTTGATGGTACGAGAGAACTTTATCCATGATAAGTAGGGTTGTGATTGCGGAGGTGGTTGAGAATGGCTCCTCTCCTTATGTAGCAGATCAAGGAGGCGGTTAAGGAAAATAAGCCATGAAGTTTGGGTGAAGAAAGTTTGGTGATGAGCTTTGATCTTGATCATCTTGTGTTTGCTGATATGTAGTGAGAATCTTTCATTTTTAGCAATGTACAAGAGGAAGAAATCAGAGAGGTGTGGTGGTTTGTGGTTGAACGAGTGATGGTATACAAGAAGGGAAAGACAATGGTTATGACTTTCAGCCTGAAGTGATATACGTTGCAAAAGACTCATGCTATTATTGTGGTTGTTTTGTTGCATATGGCCTCACAAGCACTGCGGCCGTTGCTTATAATTCAATAGGAGGCGCAGCTATGGACAACATTGAAGACAATTTGAAGTTCCAAAATTTAGAGAAATATAAGGTGAAAACAGAATGAAACTGGAAGAACTACAACTTTAATTAGCTTTAAGTTATTACCATTTTGATGTCACGGAAACTGTTGGACCTGAGAAGGCGGGCTTTGGAGCAACAGAGGAATGCACTCTGTGTTTCTATGGGTAACTAGAGTCTGAAACTAGGAAGCAGCCTTCTCCTGAGTCTGCTTTAGCGGGAGCGTTCTGGCACATTGGCCGGTCTTAGAAAAAGCTGAACTTGAGTGATTCTGTTGGTTCTTGTGTTAAACAGAAGCAACCAACCAGCTGAAGTAACTCATGAGTTGTCTTTGTGACTAGCACCTTAATCCTCTCTGTTATTCTTTTATTTAAGGCCTGTACCTTCTCCTTCTTCGCTCGCTCTACCTGCACGAGAACAATAAAGGAGATCGGAAGGAGAAAAGGGAAAATAAAAATCGTCTCTTTTTAGAAATTACCTTGTCCCATACATGCTAGTCTATTTTTTATTTTCTCCTCTTATAACTTTTTATGAAAATGACTTGCTCTAATTTTGTTACATGTAGGATCTCCATCTAGCAACTGAGATCACCATAGAGGCTGTTTTTGAATTTTTTCACAAGGCAGCACACTGCCTTCTTTCACCAATAGGCACCTTGAAGAAAGTGGTGAAGTGGTTTTCTTCTGACAACAGTGGTCATGGGGATGTTCCCTCTGTTGGTTCAGGTGTCTCTGTTCCTGTGGAAACCCTTTCGGAGAATGATCCTACTCCTAGAGAACGGAAGACGGGCTTTCATTCCCTAAATACAGATGCTCGGACATGTCAAAATGTACAGAGCTTGGGTGAGGATTTTTTGCTTGTATGCTATCTCTTCTATGGCACACAGTTTTCTGGTAAAGAAATCTTGCGTACACAGTTCAAGGGATTGGACGTTTTCATTTCCACTTAAAAAATTTCTTGAGTTTTCTTATTAGTCTGAGGATTTTTCTTAAGTTTGGATCTAAAAGATAATTTCACCAAGTTCTTTGGAGGTCTATAAAGCGCTGGATAAGATTAGCATAATATTGTGTTATAACTTATCCAGTGAGCCTAGAGAATGCTTATTTCATTAAAATACTTAACATTGAAGTTATAATCGCCAGTCTAAATTGGTTGTACATACTGCTTTTTAGACAAGAATTATATTGGAAAATGTTTTGAAATTACAAGTGTAAGCAGGATAATAAAAATTGTTGACTTTCAGTTATATTATGGTCTAGTCAGTGTTGTTTGGATAGACATTATCCTCTATAGACAGAAAACCTGGTCGGTCAGGACTTGGAGTGAAATCAGTTCATTTTCAGGCAACCCCACCAATACTTAGGGGTGAAGCATGTATTGAACCCTTTGTATACATAACTAGCGTGCATTGGTTTTCAAATAAAATTTAGCATTTCAGTTATTCTCAGCATGCGTCCCTTTCCTGTGTAGATACCCATATGAAGCTCTTCGTGTGGTTACTGATGATGGATATATTCTCCTTTTGGAGAGAATTCCAAGGTTTGGATTCTTTTACATCATCACCATATTTATATCTACAGCTTTAAGGTGGATGCTCATTAATAGATGTCGCTTGATGTTTCTAACTTGATTTTGCAGACGTGATTCTCGGAAGGTTGTTTATCTACAACATGGAGTTTTTGATTCGTCCATGGGGTGAGCCTCGCATCTCTTCTAATTCTTCAAAATCATTTTCCCTTTCTTATGTATAGTATTCTACTTGTTACATACTTGGGATACTGACTGTCTTTGGAATAAATCGCCTAGGTTTATAAGTTATTACTACATAATATTGGCTGAAATGACAGTCTATCAGATAGAAGGACTTCAGAAGTACCTAATTATTGGTTCTATTCCAGTTGGCTGTCTAAGCGACACTTCCAATCTATGTCTTTTTCTTTTTTCCCTTTCATGGATTTCTCGAAATAGATCAAACTATGACATGCATATGTGCTAATTAGTTCACTAGGAAGTTGGGATAAAGGACTAAAATTACGGAATGTTGTCAGCAAGGGAACTCAGTATTGGGGCTTTCTCAAATTACATACTCATAATGTCAATATTTTGTCACCCCACGGTGTGGCCTAGTGGTGAATGAAATGGGAGGAGATACATGAGGTCTTAGGTTCAAATTCCCGTGACGATAGGTGATTTCTTGCCATATGTCAAGCCTTGGTTGCCAAAGTTAACGTGGTACCTATGATGGTGGGAGGTAGTAGGTACCCGGTGGAATAGTTGAGGTGTGTACAAGCTGGCCCTGATACCACCATCATAAAACAATAATGTCAAAAATTCATTGTTATCTTGAAAGCATGATAACTTGCTACTATGACTGGACTACCTTCTGGCTGAAGCCAAGTAGTTTCAGGTAACTCAATTACCTGGAGATGGTCTATTTTCCATATGGGCATTGATAAAGGTGCAGAACTGGTATATGCTATCAAGTTAGATCGTCTGAGGATGAGATCGACTATATCTGGCGCTTTGATCGTGTAGATCACGCTTATTATATCTTGAAAGTATCCCGCGCCAAATCATACAAAATGAGGAGGCATCTATTTGTCGACGTCATATTATCCGTCTTGCATTGAGACTTAGTGGTCTTTATTTTCTTAGTTATTTCTGTCTTGCTTAAATACCGTCAAGATCAGCCCTATCTTTCAATTTCGCTGTTAAGATTTACTGCGATGGTCAGTTCTGATTGTCAGTTGCATCATTATTTATTCCATGGTTATTTGATTTACAGTTGGGTATCGAACGGAGTTGTTGGTTCCCCAGCATTTGCAGCCTATGATCAAGGTTTGTCCTTTGTACTTTTTTGTCTATAATCTATAGGGTGTGCATATACGATATAAGCGTGAATTACCCTGAGATAATTATGTAGTATTCATACTTCACTTTCTTGATTACAGGGTATGATGTTTTCCTAGGAAATTTCCGGGGCTTGGTCTCGAGAGAGCATGTTGACAAGAATATATCCTCACGTCAGTAAGTGCATTACTTTATGCAGCTCCCACCGTGTCTCAAATGTCATTTCACCTCTTTTTGGAAAGAAAATAAAAAGTTCTTATTGCTGAATTCCTATCAAGTTACTTTAATAACTATAATGTGGCATGTTCATGCAGGTACTGGAAGTACTCTATAAATGAGCATGGGACGCGAGATATACCTGCAATGATAGAAAAGATTCACAAAACAAAAGTTACTGAATTGAAAAATAGCCAAAAAGCTGTGGAGGAAGAGAACGACAATGATCAGCCTTACAAACTTTGTGCAATTTGCCATAGTTTGGGAGGAGCTGCTATTCTAATGTACATCCTAAGACGTCAACTTGAGGAAAAGTCCCCTAGACTATCAAGATTAATCTTATTATCGCCTGCTGGGTTTCATCATGATTCCAATCCTGTATTCACAATGATGGAATACTTGTTCCTACTAATGTCTCCTCTACTTGCCCCCTTTGTGCCAGCTTTCTATATACCCACTCGTTTTTTCCGCATGCTGTTTAACAAGTTGGCCCGAGACTTCCATAACTTACCAGCAGTTGGAGGCCTTGTGCAAACTCTAATAAGTTATTTGGTTGGTGGAGACAGTTCAAATTGGGTTGGAGTCTTAGGGTTGCCACACTACAATATGAATGATATGCCAGCTGTTTCATTCCGCGTGGCTCTACATTTGGCACAGATCAAGCACACTCGGAAGTTTATAATGTTTGACTAGGGAAGTGCAGCTGCAAACATGGAAGCTTATGGTTCCCCTCGGCCTTTAGATTTGGGGAAGTACTATCCCCTTATTGATATTCCCGTTGATCTTGTTGCTGGGCGAAAGGACAAGATCATCAGGCCATCTATGGTAAGGAAACATTATAAACTGATGAAGGATGCAGGTGCGGAGGTGTCATATAATGAGTTCGAGTATGCTCATTTAGATTTTACATTTTCCCATCATGAAGAACTATTGGCGTATGTTATGTCTCGACTAATTTTGGTAGGTGCTTATATGAAGCAGCAACCTGGCCAGAAATCGTTGAAGATTAGGAGAAAAGAGGGGCAAGCCAGCAGCAACTGTTAAAGTGTAGCACTAACGAGAACCTGGCACGTTTAATAACTTGGGTGTTCCTTGTAATACATGTATGTCACTTGTACAGAAAAATATAGAGAATGCTGAATCAGGATAGGGTACTAGTGATAACACCGGCCCCTTTGTTACAATCCGAAATCCTACTCCAAGGGAATAGGATGTTGTTGTGTCTGTGTTTGATATGGTTTTTTGTATGTATATACTGTCTGTATATTGTAAACTTGTAAAGGTGTAGCATTGTTTTTTAAGCTTGAATGAAATGGTCCGGACTGCAACTCTTATTTCTTAAGAGTCGTTCATTCTCTCCTCCCTCTTCTTTCACCCTTTCCCAGAACTATATATATTTTGATCACTATTTCCTCGTTGAAGTGCCTGATGTTTGCTATATTAGTCTATCGAAACCTAATCATGCCAATCTTCGTGTATAGTTTGATATGTTTGGATTGTAGTGTGCCTTTTTACTTAGAGCTAAGGCAGTGTATTATGTTCGTGTGATTCCTCATTTGCAGTATTGCAGCTGTTCTATATCTGTAACGCGATTAGCCAAGAAACACCGAGCACTATGAAGCTTGTCATTTGGTAGGTGTATAAGAATATTACTGATTAAGGTGTATTATGGATTTAGTAATGTCGGGATTAGTTATGCCGACATTATATTTTATCGACGATTTGAAATTCTTACTCAGGGAATCCTTGATTTGATTTAGGTTATTGTTGTATTAGAGTGTATTAGAATAGAAATAGTAATGAATATAATAGAATAGAAATAGTATTGAATAGGGTCTATTGCAATATGAATACTGTTGGAATTGTCAATGTCATGGTTTACTATATATAAGAATAGTACTTAAGAATAGCATTGAACAAGGTGAATAATTACACACATTGAAAATACTACCAAATAAGGGACTAAATGGTTTACTATAGATAAGAATAGTACTTAAGAATAGTATTGAACAAGGTGAATAGTTACACACATTGAAAATACTACCAAATAAGGGACTAAATGATATCAAAGCTAATACATGTACATTATTTTCTCTAATACCTCCTACCAGACGACATCTCAAAGGCAGAAGAATATCGTTTAGTGGTATAAAGAAGTGACCTCAAAGGCAGAAGAATATCGTTTAGTTTGTATAAAGAAGTGAGCTTTCTGTCCTATAATAGATGAGAACAATGCAATGGATGACTATGAATTCATGCAAGCACTGCAACTACGAAAAGATCCACACCTTTATAGGACAGAAAAACGTGAGCTTTCAGGAATGAATCGTTTTTGTTTTTGGATGACCTTATAATACCAATTAATACCACAATTACAATGCATAGCAGTCACTTCAATGAGTAATGGTTTCAATAGATATTATGATATATTTAGTAGTCTTTGCCATATTATGGGTCAGTCGCACAAATGACCCTATTTCGGGGTGATCTTTATTTTTTACCCTTCAAATTTGTGTTCTTTAATTTTTATTTTTCAATAATTTTTGGTGCGGTATAATTAGGATTTTGCAAGGCAGACTTAGTGTTTAGCTTCGGCATTTGTATCATAACTAAAGGAAAAATGTTCCTTGATTTTATTGATGAATGATTTACAATATATATAAGATTACAAGAATATTTACTTTGATACAAACTAGGTAACTAATTAACCTAATTATAAAAGGATTATAATTCTACCTAAAATAGGAGATATACAATTAATACAATTAATAAAAGAATATTGGGAAATACTCTATTACACCCCCGCAGTCGAAGCGAGAGGTTCTCGAACACGGAGACCGGCTCAAAAATCATCAGATAGTATGTGCGGAAGTCCTTTGGTGAATATGTCGGCATTTTGATATCTGGAAGGAACATGAAGGACACGAACTTGACCACGAGCCACTTTTTCGCGAACGAAATGAATGTCCATCTCAATGTGTTTAGTGCACTGATGTTGGACGGGATTGCCGGAAAGATATATCGCACTAATATTATCGCAGTAGTCCGGTGTTGCCTTTTGAATCGGGCAGTGAAGCTCAAGTAGAAGGTTATGTATCCAACAAGACTCAGAGACGACATTGGCAACACCTTTGTATTCTGCTTCTGCACTTGATCGGGATAGTGTATGTTGCCTTTTGGAAGACCAAGACAATAAGTTATCTCCGAGGAAAACGCAATAACCAGACATGGAGCGTCGGGTGTCAAGACATCCACCCCAGTCAGCATCAGAATAGGCAGTGAGACCAGTGAGCGAAGACCTGTAGATGTAATCCGAAGTGAAGTGTACCTTGGACGTATCATAAAATATGTTTGAGGGCATGCATGTGTGCTTCCGTCGGACTGTTCATGTGCAAGCAGATTTGTTGCACGGCATAGGATATGTCTGGTCTCGTGAATGTGAGGTACTGCAGGCCCCCAACTATGCTACGATAGTGAGTCGGGTCTGAATATGAAGGGCCAGAATCAGCGCTGAGCTTGGAATTAGTGTCTACATGCGTGTGGGATGGTTTAGAAGATGTCATGCATGCACAGTCAATGATCTCTTCGGTGTACTTCTATCAGAGAAATAGGCCGCCAGAATGTCAAGTGACAGAGATGCCCAAGAAATAACTAAATAGGCCCAGTCTTTCATAGCAAACTAAGAGGAAATGAGAGTCATAATGGATAGGCGGAGAGCATCAGATGATGTGGTGAGAATAATGTCATCAACATATAATAATAGGTAAGCCATGTATGTACCTTTGTTGTAGATTAACAGGGAATGATCGGATCTGCTGTGCGAAAAACCGATAGAGGAAACATAATCGGTGAACCGTTGGTACCATGCTCGAGGAGTCTGTTTTAGTCCATAGAGCGATTTCCGAAATAGACACACATAATCTGGATGAATAGGATCTTTGAAACCCATAGGCTGATGTATATATACCATTTCATAAAGATCCCCATGTAAGAATGTATTCTTGATATCAAGTTGATATATGGGCCAAGACTTGGATATGGCAATGTTGAGGATGGTCCGGATGGTTGCGGGCTTTACGACCGGGTTGAACGTTTCATCACAGTCCACTCTCACCTGTTGAGACCTGCCATCACATACAAGACGAGCCTTGTACCTCTCAAAAGAACCATCAGATTTTTTATGTCTAAAAATCTACATAGAACGAATAATGTTAGCATCAGGTGGACGGGGTGCTAGATCCCACGTCTTATTATCAATAAGAGCATTATATTCGCCAATCATTGCGGCTTTCCAACTAAGGTCGGACAAGACATCATTCGGGTTACGAGGGACATGGGAAGGGACAACTAAAATGGAAAGGTTAAACAACCGTTTAGGTTTATGAATTATGTGCATGACACGGGTTTCCATGGTATGAGAGTGTCTCGGGACGCGGGACGGAAGGGGCGTTTTCCGCGGGATTGCCGGGAAGAGGTGGAAGGACAGGGGTGACACTATTGGTTGGCCGAACCTCGGTTTGCCGAGAGGTGGCTGCGGAATCACCTTGAGATGGGTTGTTCCGGGCCACCGTTGGCAGAATCGGGTAGGCATCTAGTCCCAGACTGGCTGAGGTGTTTGCGGGTGTCGGGGTCTGGGACGGCGGACTATGTAAATGGTGAATTAGAATAGGGTTTAGGCCATCATCTAGGAAGTCGTAGGAATATCGAGGTGGCGAGTGTAGAGAGGCAAAATGGAATTGAGACTCATCAAATAGGACATGACGTGAAATAATAATTTTACGGCTCGACAAGTCATAGCACGAGTAACCACGATGATTGGCAGGGTAACCCAGAAACACACACGGGGAAGACCGGGGTTAGAGTTTGTGAGTGGTCGGATGAAGAGGGTAACAAAGAAATCCAAAAATATACAAGTGTTGGTAGAAGGGGTTCCTACGAAACAAAATTTGGGTGGGCGACCGTTGAGCTAAAGACTTGTTTGAGATTATGTTTAGGAGATATGTGGCCATGTAGAGTGTGTAATGCCAGAATTTATGGGGAATTGAGGCGTGAGCAAGTAGGGCGCGAATGAGGTTGTTTATGATTCGGATTTTCGTTCGGCTTTACCATTTTGGAAGGATGTGTGAGGGCATGAAAAACGGAGGGTAAGACCATTTTGGAGCAAAACTGTTTGAATTGGTTATTATCAAATTACTTGCCATTGTCACATTGAAAATATTTAATGCTCTTTTCAATTGTGTTTTACAAAAGCACTAAATGAAGAAAAAATGGGGTAGACCTGAGATTTATTTCCAATTGGAAAAGTCCATAGAAAGTTGGAATAATCGTCCAAAAATAACACATAATATCGATGGTCAGCCGTACTCAAAATAGGAGATGTCCACAAATCACTATGGATGATATCGAAAGGCATTAAAGTATAATTGTAGATGCAGAAAATGGTAATTTGACATGTTTCCCAAAAATGCAAGATTCACATATAGGAGTCCTAGAAATATAGTTGCAATTAATAAAATTAGTTTTCCTAAGGGGCGTAAAACATAGTCTCCCGGATGTCCTAATCTAGAATGCCATAAGAAAGACGAAAGAGCAACAAAGGTTGATGGAACTGAGGTTGGATTGTTGATGACATTTGAAATAGGGTAGAGATCTCCGGTGCTGTCACATCTCATTATTCGTCTCCCTGTCGTAAAATCCTTTACAGTAAAATCAAAAGGATTAAAGTCAAGGAAAACCCAATTGTCAGTTGTGAAACATCGCACGGAGATTAGATTCTTAATGAGTTTAGGGGCATGAAGGACATTTTTTAAGATTAGTGATGGATGTGGTGGGGATATGGAGGTATGACCATAATCATGGATGAGAATGCCTTATCCACTACCAACAATAATATTCCGATTTTAATTACTCAAATTGGAATAAGACGAGAGAGTACCTTGTGATGTCGTCATGTGAGACATGACGCTTGTGTCCATATACCAATTTTCGTCTAGAGTGTTGAGTGACATTGTGCTCATAGCTTCCTCAATGTCAGTCGGTGTATAAGTCGATGGCGGCGCGGGGGGGGGGGGGTTGTGTTATGTAGGCTTGTTGTGGACGTGGTCCAAGTATGCCAGGTTGGGCATGTCGGTTCTGAAGGTAGAGTCCATGAGGATGTCGTATATGGGCAAGGAGGGGAGGCCCATGACGGTGGGGCCCAAGCGGCCCACAGCGGGTAGGCAGCCCATGACGGAGGCTTCTGCCACTGCCATCGGCGGAGGGCCCGACGGTGGTGGTGAGGGCGGCATCGGCAATGCTGGCTCGAGTGGTGCTGCGCTTGATTTTTCGGGTTTTCTCAAGGATGAGCTTCGAACGGGCCTCATAAAATAGAGGTAACGGCGTGCATTGCTGAAGGATGGTGGCAACGCTGTCATAGGATTTTTTCAAACATGCAATGAGTTGCATGACCAATCGCTGATTAGTGAATGGTGCGCCCACGTTGGAGAGTTGGTCAGCAAGCATCTTGAGTTCTTGACAATAGGCAGACACGTTTGGGAAATCATCCTGATAAACGTCCTTGAACTGATTTTAAAGGTATAACACTAGTTGAGTTTTGTTGTCGTGGAAACTACAATTCAAACGTTCTCACATTTGGCGGGCAGTGGCATCGGTCTCAATGATGGTGTGAAACAGATCATTAGATATCGTGACATATATCCACTGGAGGACGGCTGCGTCCAAACGAGACCAGAGTGCATCATCAGAAATCGAAGTCGATGGTACGTCTGTGGACTTCGGCGTAGGAGGGATGATGTGGTCGATAACTTCATAAACACGACAATGGATCTTAAAAAGCTCTGCCCACGAGGAGTATTGACCCTTTTCCATCTCAAGAGTCACAGGGATGAAGTTTTTGATGTTGTTTACGACAAGTGTCGGATGAAATTTGGTTTTGTCAGCCATGGAAGAGGAAATTTATGAGGGAGAATGGCCGGAAAAACTAGGGTTCAATCGTGGGGAAAGAGGGGGGGGTGGCCGAGAGAGGTCGGCGGCTAGGGTTCCGACGTGGGATAGGTGCCGACGTGGAAAAAAAGGTGGCGGCTGAGAAGGTGTATCAGCGGCTAGGGTAGTCTTTGTAGTTTTAGACTACTGATACCATAAAGGAATATGTTCTTGATTTTAGTGATGAATTATTTACAATATATATAAGTTGTTGACACCCAATTTTGTCCTCTCTTTTACGATTATTTGTTTGCGATTTTAAATATTTCGACACCCCAAAACAATTTTGATATATATACACATATTCACATTTTTTACTATCATTTACCTGTTAATATCATAAGCATAGTTTTATCCTAATATTCTATGTTATTTTATTTTCGCGAAACGGCATCACATTTTTTCTTTAAGCAATAAGCATTTCATAAATATTATGTTTTTATTTATTATCACATCGTATTTTTATCTTTATAATTTACAAAGCATTTTTTTAACAAAACCCTTTTATATTTTTAGTCCACAATCCATTTTTTTTCTTTTTCTTTCGCACCAAAACCAGCCCAACCCCATTTTAACCCAGCCCAATCCGCCGAATCGGCCCATATCCCTCACTCGTCGCCCAACCCATTTATCCCCCTAAAACTCAACTCCCCTTTTATCTCCCAAATAAAACCAAACAAACACTAACCCTTCTCTTTAAAAAAAATAAAAAATCAGCCTCCATACCCTGACATTGCCGCACCGCCGCACCTACCACCCATCACCTCACCCTCAACTCGTCGACATGACCTACACCACGCCCCTGACACCATCCATACTCTACTCCTTAAAATCTGCCCCAAAATCGGACTTTTACCCCTTTAATTCGAATTTCAAACTCGAGTTTAAAGGGGGGTAGGGAGATGAACGTTTGGTTTGGTTTGATTTGATTTGGTTTTTCGGATTAATCCAAATAATGCACACCCCTAGAGACAGTAGAACTATGCCGCATAACTTAATTCCAACATTATTTATGTCGAGCGAGGCAAAGTTTCAGTTTTTTAAAATAAAAATGTTACAAAACTATGCCTTGCGAAGCATGCATGAATATTTTCATAAAACAATTTACAGGGACAAAAATTAAAGACCAGTGGGTTTGAAGGACTGTCCGTGCACAAAAAAATATTTAATTGCACGGTTTTCCCTTCAAATGGGTTGGTCTTTATTTTTGCCCCTCAAATAAAACTTATGCCTATTGAGGCATAAGTTTTTTTAAAGGATCCAACATAAGTTGTGTCGAATTCCTTAAAGAACCTATGTCCAATAGGCATAAAAAATTAAAGACCAACACAAAATAGGGATAAGTGCAAATGACCCATAATGGTCAATTATTTGGGATGATCCGACCTGAGAGTCCAGCTATATACGGATTGGGGTCATTTAATTGCACAGTTTTCCCTTCAAATGGGTTGGTCTTTAATCTCTGTCTGGAATTATGCCTATTGGACATAAGTTCTTTGAAGGAATCGGCAAACTTGTGTCAGATTCCTTAAAGAATCTATGCCTTGGACATAATTTTCATTTGCGGGAAAAAAATTAAAGACCATCACAAAATAGGGTCAAAAGTGCAAATGACCAATTGGGGTTCCAACTAAAACGTAAGTGGGCTCCCAGGTAGGAAAAATTACACAAATACAGCTTTTAAAAATGTTAATTAAAATAGTTACACCTACTTTTAAAAAATTACACAAATACAATTTATTTAATTTTTTAACTTTTTAATGACATTGTGTACAACATTTATAATTACATCCTTGAAGTATCTCTCCTAATTAAATGTGCAATAAATGAAACGTATTCTCTCACCTAAAGCCTAATCTCTCTTCTTGTATAATTGAGACTTCACCTAAATGTTTTTTCTCTTTCTCTTCACAATCTAGTATCTTTCTTGGCTCCTCACCTTCCCACTGAGATATTTCAGACAATTCTCCTAGTTCACCCACCTGTTATTTAAAACAAATATGCACTAATGGTTTAAGTATGGATGTTATATGGTTTAAGTATATTTCATATACATATACCATGTATAATATACATACCAAATATACTATTTATGTGTATATTATATATATATATATATATATATATGAAGTATATTTATACAATATATTGCGAGCATATATGGATGTTATATGGTTTAAGTATACTTCATATACATATACCATGTATAATATACATACCAAATATACTATTTATGTGTATATTATATATATATATATATATATATATATATATATATATATATATGAAGTATATTTATACAATATATTGCGAGCATATATGGATGTTATATGGTTTAAGTATACTTCATATACATATACCATGTATAATATACATACCAAATATACTATTTATGTGTATATTATATATATATATATATATATATATGAAGTATATTTATACAATATATTGCTCGTAATATATAATCTAAACTTAGAATATATATATATATAATATACGATACACATATAAGTAGTGTATTTGGTATATTAGTGCAAATGCAAAAGTGATATTAATTATATATGCATGTTAAGTATACTATACCATGTATAATATATATATACAAAAAATACTATTTATGTGTATATTATATATATATTTAGTATGAAGTATATTTATACAATATATTGCTCGTAATATATAATCTAAACTTAGAATATATATATATATATACCATACACATATAAGTAGTGTATTTGGTATATTAGTGCAAATGCAAAAGTAATATTAATTATATGTGCATGTTAAGTATACTATACCATGTATAATATATATATATACCAAATATACTATTTATGTGTATATTATATATATATATATATATTCTAAGTTTAGATTATATATTACGAGCAATATATTGTATAAATATACTTCATACTATATATATATATATATATATATATATATATATAATATACCATACACATAAATAGTATATTTGGTATATTAGTGCAAATAAAGCTCGTGCTTATACAACTAAACATAGCTCAAGTGCTTATACAACTAAACATAGCTCAAGTGCTTATACAACTAAACATAGCCTTCTCTCTTTGTGGTTAATTAGCTAATCGTGTTAGAGATGTAGAACATCAGCAATACCACAGACACAAACATAACTCCCCGCCTTTGCTCTAAGAAAAGGCACAATACAATACATGCATATCAACTGATACACGGCTATTGGCATGGTTATGGTTGATAGACTAATATGGCAAACATCAGGCACTTAAAGAGAGGAAATAGTGATACAAAGCTGTGGTTATGAATGGTTCCTTTTTGTTTTTGAAATTCCTATGATACCAATTAATACCACAATTACAATCAATAACAATCACTTCAGTAAATAACGTTTTGATAGATTATCGTAGAGTTGATAATATATATAAGTAAAATCAAAATAATTACAACTCAATTGCCGACGTGTATTATTTACTTAATTTTTGAAATCAGTACTTGTTTCAGAAATGCATTTTATCAATGTAATTTCTAAAATGCTTTTTAAGCTAAGATCGTTTCAAGATCATCCGTTACTTCAATTCACTCAAAACATATGTATTGCATTTTGCATATTTTTAAAATTCTCACAATAAGTACATACTAATGGAGTTTTTAGTCAAAACTGCACTTATTAAAAGAAAATTTCTGAGAAGTACTGAGTCAAGTCACAAGTGGTGAAGTGAGTCAAATTGGGAACATTAGGAGGACGGATTGGAGTTCCAACTACGAATAAAAAAATTGCACGTTGTCCTTCAAAAGGGCTGGTCTTTAATTTTTGTCCTTCAAATCGTTGGTCTTTGATTTTTTAAACTACTTCTCATTTAATAAAAAATTGTGGGTCAATATACTCTTATTCGCTGGTCTACAAAATCAAAGATAATGAGTTCAATCCCAGCAGAGTAAAAAAATCGCAAGGCAAGGTTTAAAATTTCGCAAAGAAAGATTTTGATAGAAACTATGCTTATTCACGAAAAGGTACGTATAAACTTATGCCTTGTCCGGCGTAATTATGTAGTGCTAATTTGCAAGGCAAGTTTTCATATAAACTATGTCGGATAAGAATATTTTCTATATACCTTTTCGCGAATAAGCATAGTTTCTATCAAAACTTTATCTTGCGAAATTAGGTCATAAATCCGAATTTCTTTTTTATTTTTCTCAATGTCAGGGATATTTTCGACCACTTTTATTACTTAAAGTGTCGAAGGGAAAAAATTAAATACCTGCAATTTGAGGGACAAAAATTAAAGACCGCCCCAAAATAGGGAACATTTGTGCGAATTTCCACTAAAAATAAGTGGGCTTCCATGTAGCGCTAAAAAGCTCATCCACAGTTGAAATTATTTGGCCCACATTGAAGATCCCATCAGAATTGGGATTCGGGGAACAAAGGAAGACAAACGGAGGAAAGCAATTGAAGAATAGACGGAAGAGAGAGCAATGAAATCGCCTCGATGGGGTTATGTTCGAATAATATCAGGAACTATTTTTGGAGGCATTCTTGGATTTTATCTTATGCATCGTGCTGAACTCATGTATAAGGTTTTTCGATCTTCTTCTTTTTCTATGTTTAATTGCTTACCCTAAAGCCCAATTATATGTATAAATTACTGCTATATGATTGTAGGAAATGTGGAATGAGAGATTGAAGAAGTATGAGGATGAGCTCAAAATGAAGCAAAGTATTGAGACGCATAACCCTACTGAATTGTCAGGAGATTCTCTTGCGAGATAGGTACGTTTAATCACCGACCTGCTATTTTTTTCCAATTACTGTGGCCTATTGCTTAGATAAGCTAGGAATTATCCAGCTTCTTGTCTAATTTATTGATTAAGATTTGGAAATTCAATCCTGACTAGAAACAACGATATGTAGAGTCGAATAGCGTGAATTGTTGGGTATGGAATTGAATTCCAAGAATTCAGGGTGACTTTTTGTGTTCAGCTAATGTCTTGTGCATAATAGTTTATGTTTATGCTCTGGAACTTACGAAATCTGTATGAGTTTAGTAGATATCTGAGCGGACGGTCATAGAACTCGAGGTTTATTTAGGGTTTGTTCATGCTAAAATATTGAAAATTGTGAACTATCCAGCGGCGGACCAGGATTTTTGAGTCGTGGATGCTCAACTGACCTTAATCTAAAATTACTTTCTCAATTGGGTGCTCAATCAATATTGTTGTATTATTACTAGTTTTCATCATAAAAATATAGTGTGTGTGTGTGGGGGGGGGTGGGGTGGGGGGTTAAAAACAATGGGTGCTCAAGCACCCAGTAACCTTAATGTAGGTCTGCCAGTATACCCCACCATAGCAAAAGACTAAAAAAGCCAGGAGATGAAGTGCCGCCTTATGTTAATCCAGGTAAACATTTTCTCTGTGTTTTAGGTAGGAGTGACAAGCTAGCCCATGAAAATATGCTCTGGCCAACCCGTCCGAGTTTGGGTAGGTTTATGACACACTCATTTATTAACTTAGCCCATCTTGACCCGTTCAAATTCAGCCATTTGAAAGTGGGATTGATTTGGGCGATGTATGTAGCCTAAATTGACCCATGAGAAACTATCAAATATTTAAATAAATAACTTTTGTTTTGCTTGATACGTTATAAATATAGCTACAATAAAGAAAGAAAAGAAGTGTTATTAGTTTTGTTTGGTAATTAAAGAAATTAAAAGAAAACAAACAAATAAACTAAATCTTGGTAAGAGTTGGGCGGGTTGTATTATGATCCATTGTTTAGCCTATTTTGACCCAGCCCATCTCAATCCAACTAACTCTTGGGTTGAGTTGGACAATGACTCATTTATTGATGAACATTACCATTTTGGGATTGTAATAGGATTCACTGATTGTAGAGCAAAGGCTTATCAATTTCAATTCAGACTTTTCTAGCTGTTGCAATTTGCAACAAACATCCGACATTGACTAATGCTAAAGAGTTGAAACAACATCAGCTAATGTTCTTTCGTTTCAAATTAGAAAAGACCGAAAGCACACTACTAATCGCTTAATTTATGCAGTTTAACTTTCCGTTAGAAATTGAAATGTATCAAAAGAATCTTATGATTTTTCACCCCAGACCCCACGTTGTGGGATTTCACTAGGTATGTTGTTGTAATCTTATAATTTTTCAGTTGACAAGCATAAAATTTAGAATTAGGGAATTGATTTCAATGAAGATGCTGATTGAAGTTGTTGAGAAAAAAAAAATTCGAAGAGGAAGAAGATCGGCGAGTTGGGTTTTAGTTTTTTACTGTTCTAAATTAATTTAATTTGTCAATTAAAAGAGTGCAATAAAGGATAAATGACACAATCTCAATCCAACTAACTTTTGGATCAGTTGGACAATGACTCATTTATTAATACAATCCATTTTGACCTGCCCAAATTCTGTCCAAACTTCTAATTTGTCACCCTGGCTAACCAATAGTGTCACACATTCTGCAACCTCAACTTCCACTATGGTAGAGATATTAGTTATGCGAAGTTTGTAATGATTAGATTGTTTATGAGGTAATTAATAATGAAGGGATTGTTATGCGGTCATTAATAATGTAAAGATTGTTATACATGAATTACTTACTTTGAAGGAGCATTTTTTTTTACTTTAAATAGTTAATACGTATTGCTAATTTAGTAATTGAGGTTATACAAAATTGGAGCCAGAAAAGGAATAAGTGGAATCTGGAAGAGTATTCTCTAAGGATAACGTAATTAACTGAAATTCATTTTGTATCGTAAAAAAAAGAACCCCATTTGTGTATGTGCTCCCGATAAAAGAAATAAGGTACTCTGTTCCATTACATACATGAATTAGGTTGAAAAATCAGACCTAATCTCTCTTGGAATCCTTGTTATTCCAATAAGGTCTATGGTTATTAGATAAACTTATATTATAGCGATTTCACCATTTCTCTCATAGCCCTTGGTGTAAAATGTAAATGCATCAGCCTCGTTGGATATGGAACCATAAAAGAACACTAGTCAATGCATGAGGTTTTTGTAATCCATTTTTTCACATTGTTCACTAGTTCAACAAAAGGTTTCAATTGATTTACCAATCTAGACAACACAAAGCACTATTAAGGACCCAAAGATAAAATAAAGGAAAAAGCTTACTTAATAGCACAAGAACTTCATGAACTTTTTTGTGGTCTAAAACCTTAGATAATTGGACGACTGAAGACTAACAACAGATGAAATTAAAAGACTCGGTAGCTCATAAAGTCTCCTCCAAACACAGTTACAAATTAAAGAACTTCAATTACCACCGTCTCGATAATTATGAATTCAAGAACTCTCCTCCTCATCTAGTTTAGGGGCAAAATTTAAATCAAGCTTGAGTAGCTCGGTTTGAACAACACTTTTTGCTACCTTTTTTAATCTGTCCAGCTGCAGCTGTTTGTCTGGTGGTAAATCTGAGCTTGGATGCATGATCTTATACCTTAGTACTCGATCATTTTCTTTCTTCAGTGCTTGTAACTGCTTACTGAGATCTTCAAATGCCTCAAAGACATTTGATTTGCCCAAATCAGCGTAATCACGTTGGCGATCGGCTAGTTTCATCTCAAGAAACTTATCTATTATATTGTTTGTACTTGTGGAGCCATAGGAATATGTTTTTCCACTTGGTGAAATGAGCAGAACACCAACATCTGCTCCGGTCAGAGTTGAAAGCTCATCCGCTTTCTTGAACAAGCTTTTTTTCCTTTTCGAAAGGAAACATTTCGTGCATCTTTAAACTCAATCAACTTCATCTTAATCTTTTGCTTATCCTTGCATGTCCTCCTTTCCATTGTAAAAGAAAATAATTAAAGAAGAAAATAAGATGTTTTGGTTCCTGAGCAATTTTGAGACGAATGCCTGTGTAATTTATAGTAGGTGGGGGAGTCTTTTTGTCACGTGTATTCTTATGCCCATTTAATGTTTTCACATTATGAGTATTTGTAACGTTTATTTAGTGTTTTCATATTATGTGAATTTATTACGAGATTACCATGAATCCCAACAATGAATGTCTTCTTGTTTATTCCATTGCATTTAAAGTAATAAAGTCGAATTGACTCTAAAGACAAATGAGAAATAACAATGTTTTTATTTTAGTTACATATATAATGTTAATTCTTTACTATGAATGAAAAAAGAAACATGCCAAATAACTGGTTTTATTTTTCATTCATGGTACATTTTGTCCTTTGCCTTGGAGTAACCGATGAAGTTGCTACCATGTGACCAGGAGGTCTCGGGTTCAAGCTGTGAAAACAACCTCTTGCAGAAATGCAGGGTAAGGCTGCGTACAATAGATCCTTGTGGTCTGGCCCTTCCCCGGACCCCGCGCATAGCGGGAGCTTAGTGCACATTGTAGGGAAAAGGGACAAAATTAAGACAAATTCTTCAATAGGCAACTTTAAGCACAAAAGAACTAAAAGGAAGAAAGTTTAGAGCTGAAGCTTCAATCTTAAAGCATGAGCTCTGCATTGTTGCATTTACAAAAAGTTTCTTCCTTCACGTTCAAGAGTTATTACTTAAATGAGCAGGCACGTAGTAAATACGAAAATCACTCATTATTAGGAAACTTACCATTAAAAACAAAAAGGGCTAAGCCATTTAAAATACATTTAAAAGCCACCTGTGAGTACATTTCCATTCTTTGTTTATCTTTGCCAAGAAAAACAATTCGTTTAATAGAAAAAGTTAAGACACTTGGAATTGGTGACAAGGTTAATGGAGTATAATTAGATCCCTAACATATTTGGCAATATTATAAACATTTTTTTGACAAGGTATGATTTTATTAATAATGTACCAATCTAGTACAAAAGGAAACAAGGTTCATACAAAGATCAAGCATACAAGCTATCACTCTTTCTCTCCTAACAATTCCAGAAG
The DNA here is from genome assembly GCA_034509755.1 of Anisodus tanguticus. Taxonomy (NCBI): domain Eukaryota; kingdom Viridiplantae; phylum Streptophyta; class Magnoliopsida; order Solanales; family Solanaceae; genus Anisodus; species Anisodus tanguticus. The sequence goes on along the minus strand of CM067553.1, from coordinate 5,779,196 downwards.
ATTCATGTATTGGTCCATACTAACTAACGGATTCCTATTACACCAGAAAAATAGATCATGCAAACACTTATTCTTGACTATTGGAAATATTATAAATATTATATTTAATTACTAAAAGAATTTCGAAGGGGATCCTTGGAGTAACGGGTAAAGTTGTTTTCATGTGACCAGGAGGTCACGGATTCAAGCCATGGAAACAACCTCTTGCAGAAATGCAGGTTAAGGCGGCGTACAATAGACCCTTGTGGTCCGGCCCTTCCCCGGACCCCCGCATAGCGGGAGCTTAGTACATCGGGCTGCCTTTTTTTTTAATTGAGAATTTCACACCAATTATTTGTACTCCAAGGGATTTCTTAAAAGCTTGTTAGCTAGTATCAACTTGAAATATCAATTGGGTACTAAAAATGAAGTTGAGTGTGTGAAACTATAAAAGTAAATAACTTTATGCATTAGTAATTATTCCTGTTTCCTACTAATAAAAAAAAATTATTTTGTTTCCTAAAAACAGTTTTTTAACCACCTTATCCCTACACTAGAAGCTTCCAGTATGTCACGAAAATCAAACAATTTATATACACACAAGAATTATGCATACCATATTTATGTAGCATAATTTTCTAAGGAATTAGGATTCAATTGAACCCATTCATGCAAGGTAGCCCATTCCCTGCTTGCAACAGTTCCGTACCAATGTCTCCAAAATCTGCAGAAACACGTAATTTCTACTTAAATATACACGTTTCAATGTTCCAATAGTTATTTGCTAAAGTCCTGCTGCATTATGAAATTTTGCCAAGAGATCTGCCCTCAGAACTGAAGTGATTAATCAATTACTGGGCAGGAATGAGACTACTGTACCAATGATCCAGCAATAATTCAGAGGGAGAAGGTTTTCCTTGCTTCTTATTGTTCTCATCATTTTACACTACATTCTTTATTCATGCAATTTTCCATACCTTTGATTGTCCAAATCTTTGTTTTTGTTTTTCTTCTGCTTGGTCCATTTCACTTGCATCAGCGTTATATAAACTTTTAGGTTCTGGCGAGCAGCTAAAGGCACATTGGTCCAATCACTTAATATCATTATTTACTAGTACTAAATATCTCTTGTATATGGAGATGTTGAGGCCTACTCTTAGTCAATCAAGCGAAATGTGGATAGATTAGTAGGTACAATGTATTAGTGTGTGTTCTTAAAATGATGCATGTAAATTTTTCTTATGAGACATAACCATACTGTCTTTCCATCCCTCGAATTGTACATTCTGCGCTTTTGGCTTATATCAGGATCCAGGAAAAGAAAAGATATTTGGCCTTCATGTTTACAAGTCCAGATCACTTCAACCTCAATTGTTAGTTTCATTGACTAACATTATTTATTAGTCAGACATACCGTCCACATAAACACCCCTTCTTTTATTTGCAACTAAGGAGAAGTTTCTTACATCATATCTTCAGAGGCATTTCCAAAAGAAACTGCAACTTAAATTTAGACCGAAAATATCGACTGATTCAAGTTTCATTACTTTTTTTTTAGAAGGATTAAAGTTTCATAATTTTGCCCTTAAATGTGTGGTGTTCATCTAATGTGATTACTTCCTGTTGGCTCTTCTGGATGAGCTCTACTTTATTGAAGGAAAGAAATATGTGGATGCTATAAACAAACGATCTGTTTGTGTTTTAAGTACCTAGGACAGGAAGGAGTTGAAGTAGAGTAGAAATTGGAAAAGAGGAGGATGATAATAGATCAGGAATCTGGATATTGATAAAAAAAACTTCATTTAATGAAGAAAGTCAATGTAAAGAAAGGTCCCTTCCACATTCCTGTGACTTCTTTTATCTTGCTTCTCAAAAGCATTTCTGTGGTTTTTCTTGGAATTCATCTCCTTTTCAACTACCCGTGCATGTAAAATCATTGCATTGATCACTTGTGCCTGTAAATCTAATCCAAAACGCAGTGGAATGCTAGCATATCTCCATCTAAATCTTTTTTTTTTCAGCTAGAGATTGAGGGCATTTGCTTTTAGCTTGCCCTACATATGGCTTCTATTTTGATTTTTTCTTTCTGGGGCTTGTATCCAAGATCATTTTAGTCGCTTCAAATCGTTAGTTGCAGTTAGCTATCTTTGTTATTGACTAGTGGAAATGACAGGTGGAGATGGAATTCTCTGTGTAATTCTTCAAAGGCGTGATCCGGGTTACAACCTCAACTGCTGTTTCAAATTTCCCCAGAGGTAGATAGGGAAAAGGCAGAGATATGGTTGCTGTTATCATGTGGAGAGATGATCATAGAGAAAAAACACCAACAGGAATATAATTTTGTGAATTATATTATTTAAGTCAGATCTTTGGGAGAGGAAAATGACCTTCACTTTACCCCCACCCCCACCCCCACAAAAATTTCCAAAGCCAGCCTTTCCCCCTGCATCACCTCTTTTCTGCCCGTGGATTGGCTTAAATTTGAGTGATAGGCGAAGTTTAAAGCTTTTCTGCTTTGTTAAATACTGATTCAAATTTTCGATTTTATTTTCCTTTGATATGGGCGGGAGACGAGTTTATATGGAGTGACATGATTCATGATAATTTATATAGCCGGTTTCAACTTGTTTGAGTCTTTAGACACATTTATTGTTGTTGTTGTACTTTCCTATGATATGGTTAGACCACTAGACAATTCTTTTTCAACATACGAGAATTTTAACCAATTACTCTCGTCGGCGTGGTCTTCAAACATATTTTCGTGATAACTTAATGATTCTCAATAAGAGAGACTTGCACAAATCCTGTATTTCAAATAATGCAAATTAGACCTTCAATTTTCTTATGCTCATTTAAAATATTTTTTATAATAGAAGCTGCGTGTGGTTCGTCCTTCGATAACTAGGAAAATAGAGTTATACTATTGCTTCATGTATCGACGGCATTTTGGTCATTTCATTAAAATGAAATAAGATGATTGGCTGAAATTTTTTCTCTTCGCAGCTACTGTATAAATTTTGAGTCTCTTTCACTAAATTGTCCTTTGGCATACAAAAGCTACAACAGCCTTTTCCATGCTACGTGGCATTAAATTGAGAGATTTCTTTGTGCTCTTACCTTTCTCCCTTTGGCTGTGACCTTTCACTGACATGTAGTACTCCATTTATTTTACTTTTTCTCTCTCTTTAATAATCACACACACAGAGCTTTCAATACAGGCTATGGAGTGGAGCTATTGAAAAAGGTATTTTCATTGTTTTTGTTCTTTGGTCTCCTTTCTTTTTATTTTTTTAAAGACTTAACATTTTACACTTAAAATAAACAAGCAACTAATATAAATAAAATAATAAATCATATTTCACACAAGATATGTTATTATTTGATATACTGAGTTTGGACATAAAATGCAATATTTTTTAAAAAAATAGTATTTAATATTAAGTGACAAAAAGATATTTAAAAATTAAAATTGCATTCATACATATTTTTTGACCAAAAATATTGTCAACTTTCAAAAAATCATTCAAATAACATTTAAAGTTTTATTTATGGACAAACGGCTCCCCATATGATATATTTGGTGTTATTAGTTAGGACCACTATTTTTTTGTATTAAAAATAAAAAAGGATAGTACTTATAAACACATAATTCTTTTTTGAGTCCAAAGTAATAAATTACAAATGCATGATTCACAATATTATGTCATTGCACGAAGAAAGTATCATAATGAAAATAAATAACAATAATAAGATAGTTTAACTCTCATATTGTGTTACTTTTATCCTTTTAAAAACAAAAACAAAAATATTGTTATAGTTTAGCATTGGATCTTATTCACATTTTGCTATATATCCGAAAAATACTAGCATCAAATTTTCACACCAAACCAATAAATGCATGATATTTGATAATGTGTATACCCGTGATATATACCTACCATAAGTAGTGTATATCACGGGTTTGGTACTGATTTTGGACCGTGATATACACTTAACATACTTAAGTGTATATCATGGTTTTGGGCTGATTAATTAGTGTAAAATAATTATATTAATTAGTATTATACATTTACCATAATTATAGGATTCTTGTACTACTAGAATATGATTTTGAGATTAGAATAGGAATATGATTTTCCTATTAAGAAAATTGTAAATTGTATATATTCTCTTTCATTAATGAAAATAATTAAGAGATTATTTCTTTCAATATTTGTCATTTTATAATCTATCTTAATTTCGAGTAATATATTAAAAGCAATTATAAATATTAAGGAATATAAAATTCTATTAAATTTAAAATTGCTGAAGTTTATATTGTATTTTTTTAGGAGAAGTTTAATCAATTTAAGCTAATAATTTAGGAAATGTATCACTATATATATATAAAGGCTAAATTTCATCTTATAATATTTTATTGTAAGATGAAATTTAACTTATGTAGCTACGAAATAAAGAAATAAAAACCTTTTAATTATAAATTAATTTTTTTTGAAGCAGTTGGAATTGGGCCCGTGCATAGCACGGATAACTCCGAACTAATCTATTTGTAAGGAAGAAATGGTTGAACATAACCTTTTATAATAGTAATCCTTTTTTAAATGTAACAGTTTATGTGTTAGCAGCAGTAGTATTGTGTTTAGGAAAAGTTGCCACATATTTTTCATAGAAAGAGTTTCTTCCACACCAAAGCAATAACATACATATATGCGCCCCAAATTATGTTTATTAGTGGATTCTGTAAACAATAAATATTATTACAATTTATGAGACAAAAGGGGGAACGAAGTGCAACTTGACGTTTAGTCAAGGGGTAAAGTGTCCTAACGAAATGTTTGAGGGAGTCTAACTTTAAATCTCGAAAACTCGTGCATCCTTAGCTTAATGATCTCTTAAAAGCGCGGGAAGTTCACAGAGCCTCCATAGAACACAGAGAAAGGAGTGAGAATTGAATAAATGGAGGACTCAGGTGCAATTTTGTGTCAGATCTCTTTACTCAAGGATATGCTTGCATTCACGCAATTTTATCTCATGCACTGTGTGTGTGTGTGTGTGTAAATACAGATGTATATGTGTGTATAGGTGAATGACATGGTTTAAATTTAAATTACCTTATTTGTTGGATTTCCGAAGAAATTGAGGCGAGCATTCAGGCCACGAGAGAGATTGAATCGCAAATAGTGAAGTGTACGGAAATTGAAAGCGCACTGGCTGCTCGAGAATCAGAATTGACGAGAACTTCAATTTGAAATTGCCGGCTTGATGAAAGTTCACGGTACTTATGTAAAGTATAGAAGCTATTACATAGCATTCATTTTTTAGTGTTAATTCGTTCTTTCGGTTCTGTCAAGTGCAATTTTCAGATTTTTGTTTATATATATTAATGCGATGCTCTAGATTTCCTCACTCACTATTAACGCCGAAAAAATTAGTAATTCCAATTAATCTCAGTTGTTTTAGGTTAAAACAAATACTCTCTCCGTTCTATAATAAATGGTTCTTTTAGCTTGGGCACCCCTTAAGAAATTGCTCACTTCTAGAAAATTAGGAGTGTTTTTACTAATTTACCCCTAATCAAATGCCTAGAAAAAAATATAATTAATGAATGTTGATTATTTAAATAAGGACAATTTTGGAAGAACATGCCCAAATTATTCTTGAAATTCGAAAGAACCACTTATTTTGAAAAAAATTAAAAGGCCTAAATAACCACTTATTGTGGAACGGATGAAATAATGCAGTTAGATTTAACTCTCAAGTAACTCATGGTTATAAAATAGTTAAAGCTCCTCCAGATTGGTTTTGGAGTGATTTGATTTACTCTAGAGTGGCTGAGAGGCTACAATGGTCTTTTCTCGTAGTTTTCTTGTACAGGGACCTTTACTGACATTGCTTTTCTAATTTCCTTTGAGTTCTTTCCTTTGTTTTTAGCTAATTCAGTGACCTCTGTCGAAAACTTGGAAGAAAAGATAGGTGATCTAAGAAGGAAGCGCGATGAGATACTTAAAGGAATATGTTCTTTGATGTTTATTGATGAATGATTTACAATATATATAAGGTTACAAGAATATTTACTTTGATACCAACTAGGTAACTAATTAACCTAATTACAAAAGGATTATAATTCTATCTAAAATAGGAAATATACAATTAATGAAAGAATATTGGTAAATATTCTATTACACCCCCGCAGTCGAAGCGGGAGGTTCACGAACACTAAGACTGGCTCGAAAATCATCAAATAGTATGCGCGGAAGTCCTTTGGTGAAGATGTCGACAATCTGATATCGGAAAGGAACATGAATGACATGAACTTGACCACGAGCCACTTTTTTGCGAATGAAATGAATGTCCATCTCAATGTGTTTAGTGCGCTGATGTTGGACGGGATTGCCAGAAAGATATATCGCACTAATATTATCGCATTAGACCAATGTTGCCTTTTGAATCGGGCAGTAAAGCTCAAGTAGAAGGTTACAGATCCAACTAGACTCAGAGACGACGTTGGCGACACCTCTGTACTCTGCTTCTGCATTGGATCGGGATAATGTAGGTTGCCTTTTGAAAGACCAAGACAATAGGTTATTTTCGAGGAAAACGCAATAAACAGACGTGGAGCGTCGGGTGTCACGACATCCACCCTAGTCAGCATCAGAATAAGCAGTGAGACCAGTGAGCGAAGACATGTATAGATGTAATCCGAAGTGTAGTGTACCTTGAACGTATCGGAAAATACGTTTGAGGGCATGCATGTGTGCTTCCGTCGGACTGTGCATGTGCAAGCAGATTTGTTGCACGACATAGGATATGTCTGGTCTCGTGAATGTGAGGTACTGCAGGGCCCAGCCAGGCTACGATAGTGAGTCGGGTTTGAATATGAAGGGTCGGAATCAACGCTGAGCTTAGAATTGGTGTCTACATGCGTGTGGGATGGTTTACAAGATGTCATGCTTGCACGGTCAATGATCTCTTCGGTGTACTTCTATCAGAGAAATAGGTCGCCGGAATGTCGAGTGACAGAGATGCCCAAGAAATAACTCAAGGGACCCAGTCTTTCATAGCAAACTCAGAGGAAATGAGAGACATAATGGACCGGCGGAGAGCATCAAATGATGTGGTGAGGGCGATGTCATCAACATATAATAATAGGTAAGCCATGTATGTACCTTTGTTGTAGATTAACATGGAATGATTGGATCTGCTGTGTGAAAAACCGATAGAGGAGACATAATCGGCAAACCATTGGTACCATGCTCGAGGAGCCTGTTTAAGTCCATAGAGCAATTTTCGCAACAAACACACATAATCCAGATGAATAGGATCCCTGAAACCCATACTTTCCCCCTTTTTTGAATATAATAATAAGGTAAGCTTCCAAAGCTCCTTTCTTCAGCTGATGCATATATATTGTTTCATGAAGATCCCCAGTAAGAAGGCATTCTTGACATCAAGCTGATGAATGAGCCAAGACTTGGATATGGCAATGCTGAGGACGATCCGGATGGTTGCGGGCTTTACGATTGGGCTGAACGTTTCATCACAGTCCACTCCTACCTGTTGAGACCTGTCATCACCTATAGGACGAGCCTTGTACCTCTCAAAAGAACCATCAGATTTTTTTTGTCTAAAAATCTACATAGAACGAATAATGTTAGCATCAGATGGACGGGGTACTAGGTCAATTTTCATAACATACACACATAATCTGGATGAATATGATCCCTGAAACCCATAGGCTGATGCATATATACCGTTTCATGAAGATCCCCAGTAAGAAGGCATTCTTGACATCAAGCTGATGAATGAGCCAAGACTTGGATATGGCAATGCTGAGGACGGTCCGGATGGTTGCGGGCTTTACGACTGGGGCTGACCGTTTCATCACAGTCCACTCTCACATGTTGAGACCTGCCATCACCTACAAGACGAATCTTGTACCTCTCAAAAGAACCATCAAATTTCTTTATATGTCTAAAAATCTACATAGAACGAATAATGTTATCATCAGGTGGACGGGGTACTAGGTCCCACGTCTTATTATCAATAAGAACATTATATTCGTCAGTCATTGTGGCTTTTCAATTAGGGCTGGACAAGGCATCCTTCGAGTTACGAGTAATAGGGGAAGGGACAACTGAAATAGAAAGGTTAAACAACTGTTTAGATTTATGAATTCCATGCATGGCACATGTTTCCATGGTCCGAGAGTGTGTCTATGTATGCGGGACGGGAGGGGGGTTTGCCGCAGAACTGCCGGGAAGAAGAGGAGGGCAGGGGTGACGGTACTGAATGGTCGGACCTCGATTTGCCGAAAGGTGGTTGCGGAATCACCCTGAGGCGGGTTGTTCCGAGCCACCATCGGCAGAACTAGGTGGGCAGCTAGTCCCGGACTGGCCGAGTGGCCGAGGTGGTGGCGAGTGCCGAGGTCTGGGACGACGGACTATGTAAATGGTGAATTAGAAGAGGGTTTAGGTCATCATCTAGGAAGTCGTAGGAATGTCGAGGTGGCGAGTGTAGAGAGACAAAGGGGAATTGAGACTCATCAAATAAGACATGACGTGAAATAATAATTTTACGGCTTGACAAGTCATAGCACGAGTAACCACGATGATTGGCAGGGTAACCCAGAAACACACACGGGTAAGACCGGGGTTGGAGTTTGTGAGTGGTCGGATGGAGAGGGTAACAAAGACATCCAAAAATACGCAAGTGTTGGTAGGAGAGGTTCCTAAGAAATATAACGTGGATGGGCGACCGTTGAGCTAGAGACTTGTTTGGGATTATATTTAGGAGATAGGTGGCCATGTATGTGTAATGCAAGAATTGAGGGGGAATTGAGGCGTGAGCAAGTAGGGCACGAATGAGGTTGTTTATGGTTCGGAATTTTCGTTTGGCTTTACCATTTTGGAAGTACAACTAGTCATGGATTTATTTGTAATTTATTAGTCTTTTTAATTTTTAATTATTGAGATATGAAAATTAATTGAGATTTAAAATTAACAAGTATATTATTTTCGTTTATAGCATAAAAAGTGCAGAAAAATAATTCTTTGCATACTTTTGTATATAACAGGTAAATGTGATCTAAACATCAAATGTCAGTATACATATATAACAGCATCTCACTATAGCGGCCATGAAATTCTCAGACAAACGCTGCCATTATAGAGATGTTTGACTGTAGTATTATATATGAAAAACAGGAAGAGGAGCCTTGGAGTAACTAGTAAAGTTGTAGCCATGTGACCAGGAGGTCATGGGTTCAATCCGTGTAAACAACCTCTTGCAGAAATGCAAGATAAGGCTTCGTGCCTTTTTTTTATATGAAAAACAGAGGAGGTGATATCCTTTACTTCTAGAAAATAATTAGATTTCTCATGTATTAATTTTAAATTTGGATCTTTTAGGTCCACTTTGTGGAGAATATTGAAGCCGTAGATATCACCAGGCGTATGCTTGCCAGGTTTGAAATTATTGATTATTTACTTTTAAACTTTTTTGAGATCAAGTATCATTTGCTTTTCATTCTTATTGGTTTTAGTTTTTGTTTTAAGGTAATTATTGTACTGGGACTGCCCTCATGTAATAGAAAAACTTATAAGTTCAGTATTTATCTTGATCAAGAGCTTTTTAAAATGGCAGTTATTTTACACCTGATACATATGCAAATGAACATTCAGCATGTGCTGCCAGGCTTGCAGCAGGTTTATGTGCTGACCTTGCTTCAGCAATTTACTCGGGACGTGTCAAAAATGGTTTTGCTCTGGTAATAATTTGCATTTGATTAAGTGCACTCCATATAAGCAGGAAAAACCACCCTGATATTTTCTTTGTAACAAATGAGTCAGGTTCGTCCTCCTGGCCACCATGCTGGTGTGAAACAGGCCATGGGCTTCTGCCTCCACAACAATGCAGCAATTGCTGCATCAGCAGCTGAGGCCGCTGGTGCGAAGAAGGTGTTAATTGTTGATTGGGTAATCAACAGTGCTATATGTTTTTCCTAGATTGCTTGAGCTTTCTGTTATATGTGATATTTAACACATGTAATACACAAGAAATGCAGAAGTTGTAAACTACTTAGTAATTTCTTTTCTCATGTCTTGCAGGATGTTCATGGGAATGGCACACAGGAAATATTTGAGAGAAGCAAATCGGTAAGCAATGAATTGCTAAACTGAGTGTTGGGTTATGATCAATCATTGCACTGAAATGGATCTTCATAGTGTAAGGGAGCTCCTGGTTTTGCCTTTTGGCTGTGTCATGTTTATTTCCGATTTAGGATATGTTTATGTTGCAGTATTTAGCCTTAGAGTTAAGCAAACTCTACTGGATATCCTCTTTCTTTTTTTTTCCTTTGATGCCGTCTTTGTCCCAGTTTATGAAAATATTTTACGAGAAAATAGGTTAAGAATTTTATATCTTTATTTTTTTAATGAGAGCAGTAATTAAAGTATTGTAAATCCTGTAAAGTTAAATTATAAGTATCATGGTCTATATTTGAATTATAAAAATTCATATGCTTTTACTTGGGAAAATTTATTTCCAAACATTTTGAGACATTCTAAAATGAGATAGTTTTTCACACTACTAGGACACGGGGAGTGTTATAAATAATTTCCTGAACATTGCAAATTTGTTATTTGTTTGGGAGAAATTCTTTACAACTGAATGTTGTGGGTCTATTACTGAGCAGGTTTTGTAAATGTCGTTGCACAGACATGAGGATGGAAGATTCTATCCTGGCACAGGAGCTGCAGATGAGGTACTCATTTATCATCTATATATAACCCTTAATGATGGTTTGGTAGGCTGAGATCTAATTCATTTTTGGCTCTTTCTGTAAAGGGCGTCCATAAATCACGATTTTCATGTGTTTCATTTTGAAGTCACATTAATTGGAGTGGCATTTAGATATCAAAGTTTGTATTCCTTTTTCACAGGTTGGTTCTATGGGTGCAGAAGGATACTGTGTGAATATTCCTTGGAGCCGTGGGGGAGTGGGTGACAAGGATTACATTTTTGCATTTGAGCAAGTTGTGCTTCCTATAGGTAGGTATTTTATTTTCCGTGAAGAAATTATTAAGAAACAAAGCTTTACTAAAATGAAACTATGAAGTAAACTAGTAGAAAAAAAAAGTTTGGATACTTGGAAGCATTGATTAAGTGAAGGACTTAGCTGTGCCTGTGGCTAGATATATCTCTCGCATACGCCAAAGTCAAATCTCCCTGAATGCAGAGTTATGTGGGCATGCTATGCTCCTTTCTCAATAGTTTATGACTGGGATGGCAAAAGCTAAGTCTTTACTTGCAGAAGGACTCCATAGCAGACCAATGAACTTGTGCAGGATGCCTTTAGTTTACCTTTGTTTCAAAATAAAAAGTTGGAATTTATTGATTAATGGAATCCCCTTGCACATTTTTCATTACACTTGCGTACTAATGTAATATGTGCCTTGGTGAGCTTGTCCCATTGGGTTTATGGTGTGAGGATCATTGCAAATTTACTAGGTTTATATTGGTTGTCAACGTACTGCGATCTTCCTTTATTTGGGTTTGAGACCGGAAATGTGAGCAAGCTCACAGAGGTAGGAGGATGAATAAACTAGATTTGTGAGGAATGTTACATGAAAAATCACACCACTATGCATTTTCTCACCTAATATGGGAAGAGAGGAACATAAGAACTTTTGAAGGTGGAAGGACCGTGATGCAAAACTTGCTTTTATTTCATTGATACTTTTGGTGTAGTGAGGATTTACCGTGCTGCATTGGTGGTTAGATTTTTGGTGCTTATCAATATACGTGTTGTATTGCACCTTTCTATATAAACGCCATCTTGGTTATATCAGTAAAATAATTTATCAAATTCTTGACCTTCTGTTTTGTTCATCAAATTCTTTTGTTATATTGTTCAACTGCGGTATATGCATTATGCATGTAAAGTTCTTTTTTAGTGGTTGATTATTCTTAGGGCCACCTTGATTTTTCTGTGCTTATGAACTTATTTAGTTCTCTTTAGAAAGAAGGAAAAAAGAAAGGAAGTGAACTTACCTTTTAACGATCAAATAAAAAGAAAGAAAGTGAACTCATTAACTTCTCTGTTTCCACCTTGTTGCAGCTTTGGACTTTAATCCAGACTTTACCATCATTTCAGCAGGATTTGATGCTGCTAGGGGTGATCCCCTTGGCTGCTGTGATGTAAGAATATTTCTTCATCTTATATGTTGCCTGTGCTTCTTTGTGTTACCTTTGGGATCATCTTTGCAGGTAACTCCTGCTGGTTATGCATCAATGACTCAAATGTTGAGTGCATTGTCAGGTGGAAAATTGCTTGTTATTCTTGAAGGCGGGTCTGTGTCTTCTCTTTGCTCCTTTGTCTTGGCTCTTAAATCAAAGAGAACTGGAGGTTTATATGTTTGCTTGTTTGAATGTCTATGTTTTGCAGCTACAATCTTCGCTCAATTTCATCATCAGCTACAGCAGTGATTAAGGTAACTCTAATTTACGCAGTGGGCATGTAAAAGAACTTACTGTTGGAAGAAAAAGAAAAGAACTTTCAGTGTCTCTCATCAAAACTTACAGTTGGAGAATAGGAAAAAGAATTTGCAGTGTCAGGAGAGTGTTTTTATCAGTATGGGCAAATACATAGGAGATTTCAGATTAAAGTAAAAAAGCCAAGACAGAATTCTTTCCCCTCTAGTCCTACCTCACTTTTATCATGACTATCACTACTAAGTCCAGTATGATGGATCTTTCAACTGCTGCAGTTTATGCATGCATATTGCAATGGGTAAAGGCTCTTGGTCAGAACCAGGTGTCTTGATATTGTTGGTCATCTTTTTGAGTTGCTTTAACCTATTTCTTGTTTCATTTTTTCTAGCAAATTGCTCTCTGCATCAAGCATATTTGAAATCCTGTCTGAGTAATGTAAGACGAATGTTTTTAGTTCTCAAAAGTCTTTTGGCTGTATATATTCACACCTTGGTGCAATTAATGGTATTTCAATTACTTGTCAAAAAGAAAAGCTTACTTGTTTCTCTACCAAGGGGATTATCCACCCGGTATCTTTTGCAGTTCGTCTTGGTAGCAGATTACCTGTTAAGTTATTAATATGACTAGAACAATCAGTTCTTTGGATAATGTTAATGTTTCATAACTAGGATTTACGTCTCTACCCGAAGTAAGCTTTTCTGGTATCTGTTTTATGGAAATTTAGTTACCATATGTTTTTTGTAACGTTACTTCTAACTAGAGTATTCAAGATCCTGAACATGGGTGATGCTGCAACTTAGCATCAATGATAGTGACGTGGAAACTGTAGAACGTTTTTGTTCCATAATTTTATCCTTCAAACTGCTGGGGTGTGTGAAGTTTGATTGTTTTTTCTGATGTTGTCCTTTCTTTTCTAGGTCTTGCTTGGTGAAAGTCATGTGATTGACATGGACAATACTGTACCTTCCAAATCTGGATTGCGAAGTGTTTTGGATGTTCTAAAGATTCAGATGAACTTCTGGCCTACACTGGAGACAAATTTCACTAAATTGCATTCGAAATGGGGATCATATGCTTTTCAGGACACAAGTGAGTTTCTTGAATTTTCTCTGGCCGCATATCTGAGGTCATCGTTACTCTAATTTGGTGGATGATAATGTTCTGTTCTCTTTTAATCTATGTAGTTTCTCAAGTTGGTCCTGTCAAATCGTGTTAACTATAAAACCACTTTATAGATGTGCAACTAGTAAAAAAATTCAGCTAAATTTTGAGAATTATACAATGATTCTAAAACCTTTTTGAAGTTTGAGGATGATAAAAAAAAATTAACCCCAAATTGAGTTCCTTGGCACTTGGCAGTAAAAAGATCATCCAGTAGACTCATCTTCAGCTCCCTTACCTTATGCATGTTAGGTGATAATTTTCAGTGCTTGGACAATATATTCATAGAAAATTGATGCTCTCTTGTCTAGGGAGTGGGTATATCAGAGGCGGGGGGGGGGGGGGATAGGTCATTTCTTTTAATGATGAATTTGAAGACGGTTAACTTTTTATAAAGAAACCTTTATACACAAAATACTGCAATGGTGTTTTTGAGGATTGGACTACTGGTGTGTTGAACTATATCCTTGCTGGCACTGAATGCAGGAAAACAGAGTAAAAAAAGACGCAAGACCGGTGTACCAATATGGTGGAGATGCGGACAAAACAGTTTGTTATATGACTATATCGCAGACTGTCCAAGTAGCTGCGTGCAAAATCCTGTTGTAATTACTCCTGTAGATGTTGATTCGTAAAATACAGACATTAGGTCCAGACTGTGCTCTACTGTTTTGTAAACCGGCCTTGCTGTTTCTTTTCTTGTTTAGTTTAGTCATTAGTACTAATACCTAAATCGCTCCCTGGACGTACTCAGGATAGTAGTTGCATTTTGCAGTGTTCTTATCTTAATACTGCCTAATTTCTAGCTCACCAACATGCGTATTTGTGATTATGGCTTAACAGAACCTGCACCCAATCAACACATGAGTTGAAAAATGGGGAATTTGCCTTATATGATGTCCTGTGTCCATTAATATAATTGTCAACAGTAGTGTTATGTAAGGGTCAATATTGGAGTCATTGCCATTGGCGTTTGGGAATTGAAATGCAGAAACAAAATAGAATGTCCAATTTTATGATGCAACAGAGCTACTGGTGACAAATATCTAAAGTCCTCCCCAGCCACCCCAAAAAGGAGCCCTTACATGTTAAACGTCGCTGTTCCATTGGTTTTGACAGTTCTAATTGAGATTTGAATACTAATTATGTATTTTTAGTGAAATAAAATCTATATTTAAAAAATATCTGAGATAAAAGAAAAGTAGCACCTTAAATTTAAGTTATTATGTTTCGCACTTAGAAATTATTTTATAACAGTCGAGAAAAAATATATTCTGGATTCTCAAGAGAAGGTTCCTCTCTCTTCTTTTTCTCCACATAACCTTCATTTGTTCTTTTCTCCCACAATCAAGTGCTACTACGGTTCCCTATTGGTGGATTTTGAGAGTATTTTTTTTATAAACAGTTCAAAGGTTTACTTCAATCATTTCAATATAACTGGTTATTTGTAAAATCATCTTTTAATATCTATAACTTTTTAACACTTACATATTCATCAATGTCTATAGCTTTCCGTAATATTTATCAATTACTAATAAAACGAGCTCTATACCTTATGTAAAAAGAATTGAGCATCCATTAAACTCTAATATTTACAAATTTCTCAATCGGCCACAAAAAGAAGAAAGAACAACTGGGAGAATTTTGATACTTGAAAGTTGAAACAACCCACGAGCTTTTCAAAATTCAGTTTCTACTAGTAGCTCAAAAGCATTTATGATATAATAACTCTATAGAAACTATAAAAAATATTTAGAGTGATGTGCACCATTCATTCACTGGTGCATGGGTGGTGGCGGCGGCTGTATCGGATATGCAACTGGAAGTACATAAGGAGGATGGTGGTGGTGTCCATGAGGAAGCAAAACCGGTGTTCCGACGGCTGATGCAAGGTGACTCGGCGGCGCAGCGACGGGGTGACCCATCGGGGCACCATACATGCTCATACCATGCATATTGGGCTGGGCCCTGTGTTTAACAGAAGGCCCAAGTGCAGCTGGATTTGATTGAATTGGATTGGCCTGTTGGCCTGTAATAGGTGCCTGATGAGTTGAAACATCTCCATTGTTAATTCTTGTAATGTCATGAATACTTGACCTTCTTCTATCTCTATTCATGGAATTCAAACGAATAAAGTACTTCTGAGCATGACTAGCCACTTGTGTTGGTGTTCTAGATATCACAAAATTCCTCGAAATACTTCTCCAATCTCCTTTCCCAAATTTGTCTAAACCTAGCAAAAATAACCTGTAAACCAAACAAAGGAATTCAATTGGTCCTCATTAGCATTAGATTAAAACTGTATTTGGCTTGAAATTGAGTACTTCCTCGATCCCAACTTTTGATAATTCTCGCTCTTCAAGAGTCATTTTGATTGAATTTTGAAGTTAAATTAAATTAGATTAACTCAATATTTTAACTTTATATATTTGAAAACTACATACAACTTTTCTTAAAAAGAATACGTTTTAAAATATTCGTCAAATTTCATGCGGTTTGAATCTTAGGGCATCCAAAAATATCATGAATGTTATTTTACTTTTTTTTGCAGTTGAATTCTGAAAATTATGTTTGGTCATAGAATTTTAAAAAATTTAAGAATTAAACTCAAGTTGAATTCCGGAATTTTCTAGAATTTGAAAAATATTAAAATGTTGTTTTCACTCCAAATCACTCACAAAAATTTTAAAATTTTAATTCGTATTCAAGGTGAACACAACTCCAATTTCCAAACATCATTTTTCACTATGAAAACAAAAACTATTTTTTTTTAAATTTCACAATTTTCATGGCCAAACGGCCCTTAATTGGCTTAAAATTGAGTATTTTTATTTACCTATGCTCTTCTTCAGTCCACGGTATGCCTTTTCGTCTCTCTTGTTCAGACCTAGAATTCCCTTTTCCACCATGGCCATCAATGGGGTCATGTGTTGTACCCGAAAATCCATTTGAATAACCACAATTGGACCGCCTTTCTACTGACCCGGAATAACCTAAATTGCTTTCCTTATTTGATGAAGAAGCTTCTTCCCCTTCATAATTAGGGACTGGAACTTGACCTGCTTCAATTGCTGCAACATCATCTACAAGTAGATGGTAATGTTGCTTGAGTTCATCAATGGTTTTAGTAGGGACCATTGATGCAAATTTTTCCCATTGTTGTTCAGGACCTTCAATCCAATGCATTGCAATTGCATTCTCAAAAGCTTTCTCTTCATCTCTGCTCCAAGGTAAATCTGAATTTGACATATTTGTGTTAATTCACTTATTGTTTTATGTTGCTCAGTTGGTGGCCTTTTTTTCTTTTACTTTCAATAATAATAATTAGGGAAGAAGAAAATGGGGGTATCAAATTTGTATTAATGGAGAAGAATGAGGACCACTTGTGAGGTTGAAGGGATGGGTTGATTTGTCACCTTCATACAAAGTCATGCAGACAAAATTACTAAAAGTGAAAGCCAATTGTATTCAAGAATAATAATCTTGGTTCCTGTATTTTTCACTTTAGTTAGAGCCAATATATAGATATAAACTTTCGCTTAAACTTCGGAAAAAGACAACTAGAAAAGAAACAAAATAAAAGATCATTATATCGGGAATCAGTAAAGAATATTAATACTCTCCTGTTTAAAAAAGATTCTCTTACTTTCCTTATTAATTTATCTAAAAAAAATTAACACATTTATATATTCAGAATCAATTTAGCTTTTTATGAGATGATTGACAGCTACACAAATATTTAAGATTTGTTTTAAAACACATTACAAAAGTCTTGATTTATTTCTTAAATTTCGTACCAAGTCAAATTAAGACAATATTTTTGGGAGGAAGGTAATAACATGTTTGGCCAAGTTTTAAAATTTACACTTTTTGAAAAATGTCGTTTGTTAGTAGTGATTTTTGAAATAGTATTTTTGAGAGATTATCAATCAATTTGATGATTTTAGAGCATTAATTTGTTTTGATCAAGGTTCCAAAAATAATTATGAAAAAAAATATTTTTTTTAACTTTTGAAAAATAACTTTTACTACTCCTACTCAAAAAGAAAATTATCCTATATACAAAGAAGGAAAAATAAAATAACAAATATAAGATCCTACGAATAAGAAAATTGATCAAAATCTTTATATACAAGGAAACAAAGAACTACAGTATAACCTCGATAAATGAATACCCTTAGGACCAGAAAAAAATATTCGTTTAGTGAGGTTATTTATTTATCGATAATGAATATATTATTCATTTATCGATAAATAAATATTTATTCATTTAGATAGTATTTTACATTTAATGTACAAATGTACCTAGAGGGTAATGGTCAAAATTCTTATGAAAAAATTAATTACATTCATTTACTTTAGACTCTAGATTAGGAATATATGCATTATACGTGTGGACTAAGTATAATGTACTAACATTCATGTACTAATAAGATTGTATGTATAAAATACTTAGAGTCTAAGAAAATATACTTAACCTACACTACAAACTATATATAGTTCTAAAATCTTAGTTTGATAAAGAATCCATACTACTATATCTTTCTTAATCTTCAATTTAATGGCTTCCAAACATCAGTCAAAATCAATAACAAAAACAACTTTAACCGACCAGATAAGGAGGGTCATATGTGAGCATAAGAAAGAACATCCAAGTATTAGCCAGAAAGATATGCAACCATGGGTGAAACAAAAAAATTGATTTGGTTACTAGCCAAACTACAATATCAAATACTCTCAAAAGATCATCTGAATATTTGTCGGAGGAGATGAAAAATAGCGTCAGCTAAGTACCCCGATTTAGAGAAAGCTTTATATGAATGGTTTCTTCAAAGACAAGAGAAAGTGAATATGTCAGGAGAAATGATCCAAAGTTAAGCAAGAGTTTTTGCAAAAAATGTATGGTGAAACAAATCCAAAATTCAGCTTTTCTAGTGGATGGTTAGAACGTTTCAAGACAAGATATTCAATCAAGTCTTATCGACAATTCGGTGAAAGTGGTTCTGTTAACATGGAGGACATTGAAAATGCTTTACCTGGAATACAGTTAAAATTAGACCAATTTCAATTGAAAGATATTTACAATATGGATGAAACTGAATTATTTTACCGGTTGGAAACTGACCATTCAATTGCCACGAAGCAGCTTGAAGGACGGAAGAAAGACAAGGAGAGAATCACTGTTGTTGTTTGCTGTAATGGTGATGGATCCGACAAAGTACCCCTTTGAGTTATTGGTAAGTATGCAAAACCTAGATGCTTTAAAAATGTGAACATGAACAATCTTAGTTGCGAGTATCGATTCAACAAGAAAGTTTGGATGACTAGTTTGCTTTTTCAAGAATTTTGTCGTTGGTTTGACAAGAGAATGAATGACAGAAAGGTTCTCTTGTTAGTAGACAATTGCCCAGCTCATCCAAAGGTTGTTGAAGGCTTGAGAAATGTAGAGTTATTTTTCTTGCCCCTAACACAACATCTAAAATTCAACCATGTGATGCTGACATTATTCGAGCATTCAAAGTTCATTATCAGCGTCGTTTTTATTCTAGCATCTTGCAGAGCCTTGAAGTTGGCTCATCAAAACTTGAAAAGATTACAATTTTGGATGCTATTAATTTTTCTACCATGGCTTGGAGATTTGATGTGACGGCAAAAATAATTGCAAATTATTTTCGGCATTGCAAGATTCTGGCTCAAAGTAATTGCAAATTGTAAAACTTGATCCATAAATTTATATTTTGTAAAAAAAAACTCATAAATTTAATGATATTGACCAACAACCGGCTCAAAGTAACAATGTTGGTTCGTCTTCTCAATCATCTGATCGAGAAATGCATGCTCAACGTGAAGAGATTATTCATACCATGTGGGATGATATATTGAAGAGTAGTTACATTACTATTCATGTTAATTTTTCCTTTTCATTGAATTAAAGTTTGATCAATTGATGTTGTGTTTTTTTGAAAGGCCTTCTGGTAGCGTATTAATTTTGTTATTAACTATGTTCTGCTCATTTGGTAAGATTGTATAAGAATTGAGAAAGTTTTAATGAATTTCACAACTTACGAGTTTTTTATGTCTATAAGAAAAAATACAATTTAAGAAATCTCAAATTACATGTCCAAACAAAACTTTAATAACTTCAAATCATATGATTTCATCTCATGATTTCAAATCATGTCCAAACGGGGAAACAAAGTGAAACATCCTATATACAAGAAATCAAGTATACTGCTCTATAGAGTAAACTAAATATTCTAAAATATAAATTTCTACATATAAGGTAACCAATCAAGATCTTATATACATGGAAACTAATCTCCACCTATATATAGCTCATGTAGATAAAAGGGTAGAAAGGAAAGTTTCCTTTCAAAAAAACTAACAGAAAAGGAAAAGAAAGAAAATAAGGGAAGTTAGTGTAGAAAGTTACCAACCTTTGTCCTGCGGTAAAATCTTTCCTAGGTAGTAAATGGAAACTGTCAAAAAAACAATGATTAATGATTTAAGGTGGAATAAAAGAAGAAACGTGGGGACTAAAAATGGTACTCCCTCGGTATTAATTTAAGCATTTTTTTTGGTTATTTAAAAAGAGTATTTCTTTTTTATATTTAATAAGTTTTGACAAATTAAAGATCATAAAATTTAAAAAAAATCATAAATATATAATTAAAGATCATAAAAAAAAATTAAAAATCTTTATTTTTTAAATATAGTATCTAATAAAATTAAAATATGTAAATTGAGACGAAGAAATTACCTATTTCATCAATCAAAGTGAAAAAGTTGGCAACTTACTAGTAGTAGTACATTAGCAATGATTGAATGGGTGGAATGGCGTTACACGCAATAAGAGGCTCTTACAAATCTTGTCTACACTACCACTTTTGGGCCACGCTCCTTTGGCACTCGTGTAATTTTTAGGACTAGTACTACTACTAGTACTTCTTCATAGCTTGTCTTTTACTACATAGGGAGTAAGTTTTTTAATTAAGTCTCTTCTTGTAAATTATAGATTATTAAAATTGGAGATAATGACGGCAAGTTCTTTCCTTCTAAATTAAATAAATTGGTTGACGATAAAAAAAATTAAATTGACTATTTATTTTTAGGTTTTAAAAATATCTGCAATCGAGTAAATAGCTCTACTAATAAATGAATCGAATCATAGTATGTTTTTAGAGTGTGAATAATTAATTGTAAGCAATGAAGATCTTCTAAATTTGTACCAAACATGAATGCACGGTGAAATTATAATCGCACCAATTGACTTTTTGGTTTAATAGGTTCTATTTTTCTATTCTTTTCAGTGATCTAAGATCTTGTATGTCAATCTTCAACGGTCGCTGATATACCGTTCAGAACCCAGTGAATAATAAGTCTTCTTATTTTTCTCCTCCTAAATGTAAGGCTTTACTTCGTAGGAAAATTTGGACTTGTAACACCAAAAAGTTTGACGCAATGCTTTAATTTTATCCTAGTTGAAGTTGGTTCGACATTAGAGCAACATTGATTATTTTTTCCATATAATTGAATAATTTTATCTGTAAATACCACATATTTAATTTTATCTATAAACGATTTTCTTCTTTGTGCGTTATTGTTTCAAAATCTGTTAACACTCAAAAATAATTTAAGTGTTTAGCCGAAGTCATTGACATCCGAATTATTCAGGAGCCGATTTACTCCTAACCCTCGACTACAAGAACTTCATCGGCTACTAAGACAGCTTAGCCGAAGTTATTAGTTAGAGGCACGACTGGGACCCACTCAGATGCAGACGCCTCAATGACCAGGTCAAAAGGGTTTCTAGACCCCAGAAGCGGTAACGACCAACAACAACTAAAAGCAAGGGCCATTATCCGAGGAAGAGGAGCAGAGGGCGAGAAATTCGGCAGCACCTCCCCCATAGTCGACCGTTGAACTTAATGGGTATTTGATGGTTGACATGGGGGCACGTTTGTACAGTTTTTCTTCTCTTTTTGTACTATAAATACTCATTCTTTGTACATATTAAACACACAATCAATCAAAAATCAAATCTTTTATCTATCTTTACTTTATCCTTTACTTTCCCTTTACTTTACTCGACTGTATTCATGTTTTCTTACCTCTTAGCCTAATAACACTGTCCTAACACTTTCTGGAGTAGTTGGGGAACTATTGCTGGAAATTAGAGTTCCGTTTCCGGCCCAAATCGCTTGAGTTAAGGAATTAATTTGTCTCCCGATTTCATCAGCCGATAAAATGGCAAGAGTAAGAATTCGGGATGAGAACAAATTTGGCACGCCCGGTGGGACCGTAGGTGAATTAATAGCGAAGTTTGATTCTCCAGGTCAAGATCATTCTTGGCGTATCGACAGTTGGAGCAAGGAGTCCCTCAAAGCATGTAACTCCTCTTTGGTAGACGGGATTCCCCTGGCGGAGGTGCAATGTCGGCCAAGCCAAGTATCGCCGTCACATCAGGCAATGAGGGAGTTATCATTACCCAAGGAAAAAAAAAAGGCATTAGCAGCAGTCGACCAATAACCGAGAAAGGCATATATGAGACCTATGTTGCAGGAGGAGTCAAATTTTGACAACGTAATAGCATCATAAAGACATGTGCGCTTCCATTCGGCTTCTTTGGCCGACTTCACTTGACCTAATCAAACAGAATAGTTGGCAATCTTGGTCGGCCAAGTGCGTAAACTAGCCGGACAACGGTCGCCGATAACCTAGTCACAGATGATCGAAAGGTCGTAGTTCACCAGGCTCAGATGATGAAGAAGAAGGAGGTCACCTTGTTCAGATGTACAAAAAGGGGCAAGAGTCAGTTGATCATCTATGAATGCGAAGGTGGGGACTAGGTCATCATCAACCAAATCGGAACCATCCGACCCCAGAGATAGAGAAGAAGATGAAGACATGATTTTCCTGAGGAATAAACAAGGCTTTTTTCTGGAATAAAAGGCAATGAATTCGGGAATGGCCGAGAAAGATTGAATAAAAAGCCTTGTGTGGAATGCCTCTCCTAAAAGTACTTCCTTTCTCTCGAAGATATGATTGACATGTTGCTAAGGGTTTTTTCGCCCAAAACGTGCGGCTAAGAATCCTTCAGAAAACGTTTGTAAAAGCCGAGGCGTTTATGTGGAAGGAAAAGCTTCTTTAGAGGCCATCATTGCATGCATTGTAGACAAGACGATTGAAGTGACATGCGCGGCTGTCAGTGACAGCCGAATTATTCAGGAGCCGAATTTACTCCTAACCCTCGACTACAAGAACTTCATCGGCTACTAAGACAACTTAGCCGAAGTTATCAGTTAGAGGCACGACTGAGACTCACTCAGATGCAGACGCCTCAATGACCAGGTCAAAAGGGTTTCTAGACCCCCAGAAGCGTTAACGGCCAACAACAGCTGAAAGCAAGGGCCATTATCCGAGCAAGAGGAGCAGAGGACGAGAAATTCGGCACCACCTCCCCCATAGTCGACCGTTGAACTTAGTGGGTATTTGATGGTTGACATGGGGGGCACTTTTGTACATTCTTTCTTCTCTTTTTGTACTATAAATACTCATTCTTTGTACATATTAAACACAATCAATCAATAATCAAATCTTTTATCTATCTTTACTTTATCCTTTACTTTACTTGATTGTATTCATGCTTTCTTACCTCTTAGTCTAACAACACAGTCCTAACGCTTTCTGGAGTAGTTTGAGAACTCATTGCTGGAAATAGAGTTTCGTTTTCGGCCCAAATCGCTTGAGTTAAGGAATCAATTTGTCTCTCAATTTCATGAGTCGATTAAACGGCAGGAGTAAGAATTCGGGGCGAGAACAAAATCCCAGTGGAGAATCCAAAAAAAGTAATGTCAATACAGAAGACACACAAAAAAAAAACTGTAAGATACTCTAAGAAAGGATAAAAAGAGGAGAATAATGGCTATACATGGAATTAGAAAGACATGAAAGTTTCTGTTTAATTACTTGAGAAAGTGTTACTCATGCAATACCACAAGGGTGTGGGGAAGAATTTGAGTGATGATTTTTTCACAATTTGTCACTTTTTGTCTTCAACCTCTCTTATTCATGTAACTACGTGGCTTTCTCTCCTTCTCTACTTCATGCCGAAGTATGCCCATCTTGTCAATAAGATGTGAGTAATCATAAACAATAAACAATGTCATAAGAAAAAGAAGGAAAAAAAGGAGGAAAAGTTTGAATAGAATAAAAAAGGAGTTGCGACAACAGGTTGTCTAGTTTATGTGTGGAATTCAGATATTATAAATAAACATGCACTTATACAGTTTCATTTTTCTATACGGAATTAATTTGAATTAGGATATCCAGTATTTCAATTTTAATTTAAGCTAATATTCTGTCTCTCACATTTTGTTAAAAGTTCGCCATCATTTTCTCATACGGAAAAAATGTATGGTTGTTTGCTTGTAACTTATAATAGTAATAATTATGCATCAATCCCATATGAGTTGTGATTGACTATATAAATCTTCACTGAGGATAAGTTTAATGCTATCATTATACCAACAAAATAAAGTGAAGAATAATTTGAATACAATATTAGTTATAATAATGTATTAAAGTTCTTATATTTTTACTGCATATTAGTCTATGATAAATTTGAAATACTCGTACAAAAATAATATGTTCAAAATTAACATACAAGATTAAAACCTATTCTTGGCAAGTACTAGATATCAAGTATATGGATTTTTTTCTTCATATTGTGCACTACTTTTAGTTAGTTAAATCTGTGTTGATTCCGATTGAAATTGTTAAGTCTTTTGAGATAACTTTATTCCATATGATTTAAATTTAGCTTGTCCAAGGCCTCTCACCATAGTTTCATTATTTCATACCTATGGAATGGTGTATACGTAGGTTGAGACATTGATCAAACCAGCTCAAATAACCCTCTCATTTTATTCCGCAATATATGCTATTCAATATGTGCTACTTACCCCTTTTGATGGATAATCTTATCTAATATTGTATGACCCCAAAATCCAAATCCATCTTATCATCCGCCGGATTATAGGACAAAAACATTAAATTAGAAACTAATATGTCAAGCATATTCACATTCATTTTAAAGGAAACAAGAAAAAAACCCAGATAAATTAGAAAGAAAATGTAGCCTATATAAATCCGACGTCAGTCATAGATCATACACATAATAATGATACCTAGATGACAATTGACAAAGTCCATTTTTGCGTCTATTCATGACCTATCCAAATCCGAGGCTCTTTTGCCTCTTTTTCAAATACTCTCAAAGGGCAAACGCTGATAAAATCTTGTTGGAGTAAAGAACTTAATAGTGTTGTTGAAACAAGTCTTTGTCAAGCCATAATTTCACTTTCTTTGATAAGTTAAGTTGTCTCCTTGATATTTATAACAACAGTTCTTACACATGGAATTCTTGATTTCATACTTATATGGTCTTTAAAAAGGATTGTCGTGCTCATTCATCAACTATCATCCACAAATTATCCTTAATTGGATAAGGTTAATACAAATTTTGATCTTCTTTAACTCTTTGAATCCTATAAGGTCCACAGTAACAGTGCTGTCTATGTTTTTTACATATTTGACATGCCATATTTGTAATGGACATGATAACTGTGACTGCTACTCTCCAACTGAGCACCACCTTTTAGAGTTATTGGTCAATAGAAAAATTGAATCGATAACTCCCAGAACCAGAATATAACCTGTGTTAATTGGACTATTCAAAAATGGCACTGGGTGTGTGTCCAATCATTCCAAAATAGTACATTTTTTAAGGATTCAACACGGGTGGACAATATTTTTGGAAACTCCATGCAACATAGAATATAACAATAGTAGCAAATCGCAGCTTTGGAACTGCAGAAGGATGCTTGAGCATTTACAGGAGAATCAACTGAGCTACAATTACAGATTTCAAGGAAGCCAAATGACAGGAAAAGGGGAGGTGATGTGCAGCAAAATTTAGCCAAGCTAAAACATCTTATGACATGTTTTATACAGGTTCTTCTTCCAGTGTTTCAACGAAATGCAAACACTGACATTCCACTTACAACATGACTAGTCTAATCATGTGCTATGTGACATTGATGTCCTTGAGGGGAAACAGAAACCAAAGAGGGACCCCATCCTTGAGAGAATTAAATTGAAAATGGAGATAAAGCTGTAGTTTTACAACAAAAGGGCTCATAACTTGTTTCTGTTATATCTAGAAACTTTTCCCTTGCAATAGTAAGTTAAAACAGACTTCTATTCATCCTGAAACAACATATAACAATCATTCTCCGGAAACATTCAGCTACCAATTTAGAAGAAGAATGTGATCTCTGTCCACCTGAACAGCTTCAATAGACAATGGTTCGTTTGCCAAAGTTATCTGGACGAAAGATAAAAATAATGTTCGCAAACAATTTATCTCATGAATGTGAATTGAAATGTGAGGCAAGATTTAACTGACCTTGCAGCCAATTCATTGAGAAGTCCAGTTCCTGCAAGAAAGAAATTACAGAGGAGAAAAGGACAAGACTGATTCTACATCTTCTAGCAGCATCCATAAAACTCTCAACTCAGCTGTCTGATTCTATCCATCTCATAAGCTCGTGTCATCTGGTTGAGTTAGAGGGAAGCTCACCATCTTGTACAGCGCTATCAGGTGTACCTTCATGATTTCCTTGTACAAGTACTGCTCTCTCAGGGTTCATTAGCATAAGCTGCTGCACGTCCTTTGTAAGGACATTAAACACTGCCTGAAGAACCCCGCTTAGCTTGCTGCTAGCGGCATCAAAACCTGCCTCAGTAGTGCTGGACTGCTGCAGCAGAAGATTGCCACCAAGAAAGATATATTGTCATGCACAATTACTTGTTGACATAGAAGAAGAGAGTGGTAATAACTAACCCCATGAAGGTAACAGATGTAGAGCAGAAAACCAGATCACCTCAAATTTGAAAAACAGTAAAAAGATCCATGCTGAAAATCTATATAATATCGGTAAAGTCCTATTTTTCGTATTTAAAATAATTAATTCTGCCACATTGCTAACCAAACAAGTAAAATCAAAGCCAATAAACAGTGTAGTACTGTAGTTTGCAGTTCGAGTTGCAAAAATTAAACTGGAAAAAAAAGCCATCTTCAGTGAATATGAATCCTTTTTTTTTTATAAGTACAGCGAATATGAATCCAAAAATAATGGGGAATATGTGAGTATTAATAATGGATGATAGTCACCCTTCCCTTCATTTAAGAAGGCTGAGTATGAATCCAAAAATATTGGATAGTGTGCGAGTACAACAACAACATAATGTGCGAGTATTTTCCAAAATCATCGACATGTTACAACTATAATTGACAATACTATCTCAGCTCAACAAAATTGATACTTGTCGAGGATATGCAAAAAAAATA
The DNA here is from genome assembly GCA_034509755.1 of Anisodus tanguticus. Classification (NCBI taxonomy): domain Eukaryota; kingdom Viridiplantae; phylum Streptophyta; class Magnoliopsida; order Solanales; family Solanaceae; genus Anisodus; species Anisodus tanguticus. Next base: position 5,752,150 of record CM067553.1, on the reverse strand, counting down.
TGGTAATTGTGAATCTATCATTGGAGATTGGCCAAAGAAAAAAAGGAACGTGACAAGGAAATACAGCATGGATGTACGGGTAGAGACTGCATTTATGTGTGCAAAAAAGTTTAAGATCTATCAGCAATATATCCACAGCTAACCTACTATTTACCTTTCACTTCTTTATTTCCTTTTCCTTTCCTTTATCAACTGATTCAGCTTATATAAGGCTTGGAAGGCTTAAATGACAAAAGATTAAATGGAAGTTGTTTAAATTGCTTAACTTCTAATAAATGCATGATTACTTTTTCAGTAACTAAAATAAAGTAGAAGAGACTTGTTATAGAGGAAAAATAACCCCCGAGTATAGGTAATAACAGTTTGCACACAAGGTAAGACTTTTCTTGTTAAAGCATGTAATGCAACAGCAAATTATTAAAACTCATGTTTTACCCTCTACCCCATCTTAATTATCTGCCAGGCTTGAGTTCTTTACAAGATTAAACAACTAATTAAGTCATTCCAAACCCTGTAAATACTCTGGTTAGATATGTCAGTGCACAATGAAGCTGATCATGATGCATTCTATTATGCTAAATTTGGTACCAGGAAGGGGATGAGGAGGGTGAAGGAGAGAAATGAAATGGTTTAATTCCCCTAAGGAAAGTATTGATGGCTTTTTTCTGGTTGTTGGCGTGGGCGGCAAGGAACTGAGGAAGTGAAATGTGATATACTCCCTCCTTTCGGTCGCTTTTTGGGGGAGTTGAAAAGGGCATCATGAGCAGGTATCCAACCCCTTCATATTTAATTCCCCTCCTCTTTCACTCTCTTACTGAATAAACGAAAACAACCTTTACCACTAATCAACCTAATGCACACTTTCATCTTTCTAGTAGACTAGTAAAAGATGGAAAAGATGCTACAACAGGATTAAAGTCATGCTTGAGAATAATCAGCGTTGACACTCAAATGGTATAGTAGGTTCAGAAATGACAAATCCAGACACTAGTATTTACACCTGAGTTGTTTCTCCTCCTAGTTCAGCAACCAGTTTCATTATGGAATTTTCTATATACATGTTGCCCTTTGTCATTTATATGGAGTTTCATCTGCATAAATCAAATACAGGTAATACATGGAGTTTCATCTACATCCGTCATGGATGAACCCCTTACTTCCCCCTCCTACAACTGAAACCTCTCACAGATGCATATGATTAAATCTTTAGATGAATAAAATCTCTGAAAAGTCACTAAATTTACTCATACGGAAAGTGATGCTTCAGCCTAATATCATTCAGCAAAAGATTATTACGTCAGAAAACAATGGTAGCAAAGCCTTCAGTCTCAGCTAGGTGTCTCATTAACTGCTAGACTGGTCATTCACAGAAGTTTTAAACCCAAAGTGAAAAGCATGATTATCATCAGGGGTTTGTATCACACCCACTATACAGAATTTGATATCTATTATATTGTATTCAGTTGGACGATTGAAGGCATAAATTTGACTGAGCAGTTATGCCAAAAGCATATATTAGCGTCTAATTGCTTCTACTGGGTACACAAGATGTCAGGAAACTGATATAACAAGGGCTTGCGTAGGTTTGCCCATTTTCAAAATAAAAAAACGAAAACTAAGAAATTAAATAAACAGCACATCAAATTGATAAATATATTTTCCCTTAAATGATTAAGACAAATAACTGTTGGTATTGTAAACATAATGGATGGCTTTCTGTACTTGTCAATGCATACCAAATGAGAAGGGGAGAAATGTGCCTTAAATGGCAGAATAACTCCAGATTTAGCCCAACATTTTTATCAGGTTTTATTTCATTTATTTTTAGAAAAATCAACAGAAATTTCCTTTTGAGGTTTTCGGGACCTTTCTGATGTTCTTGTCATCACATGCTTGTTCCAATTGGAACCACATACAAAGCTATGTCGGTTATTTCTACATTATTCCTTTATGGATCTCCAGAACCCAGAGAGGGGAATGTGATTTCTTGTCCTTAATCTGTTTGAGTAGTTTATTTCCTGTCCTTAGAGTAAACGTCTTAGGGTAAACGTTTGAGTAGTTTATTATTTTATATTTTCTTTACTGGCTTTGGTAAATGATGGTAGACTAGGGTCATGTTCTCGGTCGGGGGCGAGAGTTAGGGGGGTAAGTGGGGTAAGGGAGAGGCTAGACTAGAATAGGGTCTTGGAACATTGGGACTTTAACGGGGAAGTCCATAGAGCTAGTTAAGATTCTTAAGAAGAGGATGATTAATATAGCATGTGTCCAGGAGACCAAATGGGTAGGACCTAAGGCTAAGGATGTAGACGGGTATAAGTTATGGCTCTCAGGTAGGTCGCAGTATAGGAATGGGGTAGGCATTTTGGTAGACAACGAGCTAAGAGAGCGGCGGTAGAGGTGATGAGGGTCAATGACCGGATGATGACGATTAAGTTGGTAGTTGGAGGGTGCACTATGAACATTATTAGTGCTTATGCGCCGCAGGCGGGCTTGGACGAAGAGGAGAAGAGACTCTTTTAGGAGGATTTGGACAAAGTGGTGGGAGGCATAACACCCACTGAGAAGTTATTTGTAGGAGGGGATTTCAATGGTCATATCGGGTCACTTCCGGGGGCTATGACGACGTGCATGGAGGCTTTGGAATCGGGGACAGGAACGGGGGAGGCGCCTCCCTTTTGGAGTTCGCTAGAGCTAGTGGGATGGTGATAGCCAATTCGAGGTTCTTGAAGAAGGAGGAACACTTGGTGACTTTCCGTAGTTCGGTGGCTAAGATTCAGATAGACTTTTTGCTCCTTAGGAAGGTTGACAAAGGTCTTTGTAAAGACTGCAAGGTTATTCCGAAGGAGGATCTTATAACCCGGCATAAGCTTTTGGTGATGAATTTGAAGATCAAGTTAGAGAAGAAAACGAGGGTTGTGGATGACAGGTTAAGAATTAAATGGGGAGGTTGACCATGGCTAGTGCAAATGAGATGGGGTAGAGGTTGATGGCCAATGGGGCTTGGGAGAGTAGTGGAGATGCGACCGGTATATGGGACAAGATGGCCAGTTGCATTCAGGAGGTAGCTAGATTAGTGCTAGAGGCCTCGCGGGGTAATAGTGGGCATCGAGGGGACTGGTGGTGGAATGATAAAGTTTAAGAGAAGGTGGAAGTGAAGAAATCAGCGTATGTGAAATTGGTAAGAAGCAAGGATGAGGTGGAGAAGTGGATGAATAGGGAACTGTATAAGATGGCAAGAAAGGAGGCAACACAAGCGGTTACGGCGGCGAAAACGGCGGATTTTGAACGCATGTATGTAGAATTAGAGTAGAAAGGCGAGGATAAGAAGTTGTACAAACTAGCCAAGGCAAGGGAAAGAAGGGCATGTGACTTGGATCACGTGAGGTGCATCAAGGACAAGGACGAGGACGGCAAACTACCGGTGGAGGAAGCGCATATTAGGCGGAGGTGGCAGTCTTACTTCCATAAACTCTTGAACGAAAAAGGTGATAGAGACAGTGTGCAGAAAAATCTGGAGCATTCTGGGAGGTATCGGGATTTTGGGTATTGTAGAAACATTAAGGTTGAGGAGGTTAAGGGTGTTATTCGCAGGATGCGCAGGGAACAAGCGACCGGGCCTGATGAAATCCCATTTGAATTTTGGAAGAGCGCAGGCAGGCCCGATTTAGAGTAGCTGACTGAGTTGTTTAACGTCATTTTTAAGACGACAGTTATGCCCGAAGAATGGAGGTGGAGTACAATGATATTGTACAAAAACAAAGGTGATATCCAGAGTTGCAACAACTATAGGGATATCCCGTTGTTGAACCACACTATGAAAGTTTGGAAAAGGGTCATGGAAATGAGGGTGAGGAAATACGTGTATTTTTTAGAACCAATTTGGATTCATGTTGGGGCGTTCGACTACCGAAGTCATTCATCGTATTAGGAGGTTGGTGGAGCAGTATAGAGAGAGGAAGAAATATTTACATATGGTTTTCATCGACCTCGAGAAGGCATACGACAGAGTCCCTAGGAAGGTTCTATGGAGATGTTTGGAGGTTAGAGGTGTACGGTGATCAAGGATATGTATGGAGCCAAGACTAGGGTACGGTCAGGAGGAGGAGACTCGAAGCACTTCCTAGTGACGATGGGGCTGCACCAAGGATCGGCTCTTAGCCCATTCCTATTTTCCTTGGTCAGGGAAGGATTGACGCGATAAATCCAAGGGGAGGTACCATGGTGTATGTTATTCGCAGACGACATAGTCCTGATTGATGAGACTCACAGCGGAGTGAACGTCAAGTGGAGGTTTGGAGACGACACTGTGGAGTCTAAAGGGTTCAGGTTGAGTAGGACCAAGACAGAATATTTGGAGTGCAAGTTCAGCAACGGAGCGACCCTCAGACAGGCGTGGAGGTGAGGCTTGGTACTCAGGTCATTCCAAAGAAAGGAATCTTCAAATACCTAGGGATTATTATCCAAGGGAATGAAGAGATTGATGACGATGTCACACATCGTATTGGGGTAGGGTGGATGAAATGGAGGCTCGCATCTGGAGTCTTGTGCAACAAAAAAATGTCAACTAAACTTAAAGGCAAGTTCTATAGGGCGGTGGTTAGACCGACTATGTTGTATGGGGCAGAATGTTGGCCAGTCAAGACTTCGCACATACAAAAGATGAGAGTTGCGGAGATGAGGATACTGAGATGGATGTGTGGGCATACAAGGAGAGATAGGATTAGGAATGATGATATCTGGGATAAAGTGGTAGTGGCCTCGGTGGAGGATAAGATGCGGGAAGCGAGGTTGAGATGGTTCGGACATGTGCAGAGAAGAAACACGGATGTCCCAGTGCGGAGGTGTGAGAGGTTGGCTACGGACGAGTTCAGGAGGAGTAGAGGTAGGCCAAAAAAGTATTGGGGAGAGGTGATTAGACGGGATATGGCGCAGGTGCAACTTACTGAGGACATGACCTTAGATAGGGGGTTGTGGAGGACACGGATTAGTAGATAGTCAAGCGTAGTCCTACTTACGCTTACAAAATGATAGTATAGTGTTATTACTGCAGATTTATTGACAATATCTTCCGTTTCGTCCAAGCAGGATCCGAAGTATCGGCCTTATTGGGTAGAATGCCTTCCGCTGTGGGTTATCAACCGACCCTGAGTACCGAAATGGGTTCTTTACAAGAAAGAATTACTTCTACCAAAGAAGGGTCCATAACCTCTATTCAAGCCGTTTATGTACCCGCGAGACGATTTGACCGACCCCCGCTCTCTGCTACGACATTTGCACATTTAGATGCTACTACCGTACTATCAAGAGGATTGGCTGCCAAAGGTATTTATCCAGCAGTAGATCCTTTAGATTCAACGTCAACCATGCTTCAACCTCGGATCGTTGGTGAGGAACATTACGAAACCGTCCAAAGAGTTAAGCAAACCTTACAACGTTACAAAGAACTTCAGGACATTATAGCTATCCTTGGATTCGTTAGTCTATCACACTTATAGGCGCATTATTGTTCTATAGTACCCTGTAGTTTGATTCCTGCCGCTATGTGTTCTTTAGTGTAATTTATTTATCTTATTTAGTTGTGTTAGCAAAAACAAAATTATCCTTTCTTCATAGAAATGAAATAAAATGCAAAGAACTCAAGCAGAGGAGATGAAAAAGAAACATCATTCTTACCCAGGAAATCCATTATGGAATAGTCGAGCCTGTTCCTCTCGACTTGATTCATCAATAGACCACCAACCAAGTAGCCTGCTTATTGGAAATATGAACAAATACTATCCATCACTTAATTGCAGTTTCAAGAATCACTATTTATGTGACAGTTAAAGTGTTATCCCATAATTTTATGATTCTTCATTTTGTAAACCATGTTTTACAGAAACGAAAGCTGTAATGATTTATCTGCCTCTTGTTGGTTCCTTATGACTTTACCTGGAACCTTGGTGCATAAATGCAAAGCAGTCACGCATTCTTGAAGAAAATACATGGTATCGTCCCACAGCAGCTCCACTTCGCAATAAAAGAACAATTTTCTCAACAAATCTTAATGTAGCAAACAAGACGCCAGCTCCTTGCAATAGGAATATGGGTAAGAAAAGAAGTGGAAGAGAAATGTGCCTTGCACCTGCAGGTGTTCCCTGAAATTCAGAAGCATGAATTATTAAAACACATTGGAAGCATCTCCTCTGACCAGTAGCTGGGCCATAATTATATCATAGAGTAACTTACCTCCAGGCGCATACAGAGGAGAACTTGGAATAATATAATTGGAATTTTCATTATGTGACCGCCGAGGTCTGCAAGCCCACACATACTACTCTGGGTTTCTTCCTCTGAGGAAACCACTAAGCCACTATTCCAGTCAAGATATCTGATAGTAGTAGATGAAGAACTAGCTCCACGTGTCTCAGAACTTCTATGAATTGTTGGATTTGACCACTTAGTACAAACAAGAAATGCAAAGCACTCAGCAATACTGTCAAAACAGATGTTGAACTTTGTTAGTTCTAGCCCAAGCCGCTAATTAGAAGAAAGATGACTAAGAGCATCACAAAAAAGAGTTACCCATAATTTATAAACAAGTCCCACCAGCCCAGAGCGCCAACATCACCTGGAACAACAAAGAAATACTGTTAACATAGGTATTAGTGACATGGACAGCTAACAAAAGGCTTGCATACTATAAATAAACCAGTCAAACATTGAATAACATTTAGGCTTCAAATACAACTGCCCTTAAAGGAACACGAATTACAGGGTCTTCCAGTTTCTTTATTCCATTTCCATATTTCATCAACCAATGAAATAGTCATAGACAGCGAATATCCAGAGACCTCTTTAGGCCACATTCTATCAGACCTAAAAGTTATCGCATAAAAGCACTTTGTTCTAAAACACTGATCACTATTAATGCTTCGCTTTTCCTAACGGAAATTTCTGCTATTCAGTATCCAGATACTAGTAGGAAGTTCTCAATGATGCAAAAAGAACCTGATGGATTCAAGACCATTACTGGCCATAATTAAATGAAAATCATGAACTAAAACAAGTGTCTAGAATATCAAGGTATCGATCAGCAATATGCAGCAGAGGTTTTCACTTCACTTAATTGTTACAAGGAGATTATTAAATTGCCTCCTGATATATGCATCAAATCATCCAACGAGCCAATCGGATCAATTGTCGAGGCAGTTTATCCATCCCTCCTGCAGAACTACAATGACCCAGCATATTTGAAAGAAAGAGCAATACTAACGCCAAAAAACGAAATGGTGCATGAGTTGAATGATACATGTCAAGGAAAACGATAACAGGTCAAGGAAGAACACATTTTAGCTCAGACAATGTATGTAAAGCAAGCATGACCACTAATGATGAAGATCTGTCGTACCCAACTGAAGTTCTGAACATCTTAAGATTCCCTGGCATCCCTAATCATGACATACAGTTAAAAGTAGGTACTCCAGTTATGCTTCTCAGAAATCTAAACCAAAGTGAAGCCTATGTAATGGAGCAAGATTGATTTCCATGCATCTTGGTAATTGGTCTGTCAGCACAAATACCATTTCTGGAAAGAACATTGGTTCAAGAGTAACAGTTCTATGAATTATGTCTCTTAATGATTCAAAGTGGACCTCAAATATTTACCTCATTCAGGCTTCTCCTTAAAGAAGTTTTAAGATGTCTTTGATAATTCAGTAACCAAACACTGAGAATCCTTCTTTCTTGCTTTCTGCTAAAAAATTATAGGTGCATCGTTCAGTTTCTTTGTGACTTCACTTTCCATATGACCATGGCCTGTATTTGGTGTCTTTCAGTTTCTTCATTTACTTTATTTTTCTGATGACATCTACTTTAAGAATAAAAAAGAGGAAATGAGGAGCTGGCATAGGCTTCTAGAAGAACTGACAAGCAACCACAAATGAATAGGACTTGTTTTATTTTGCAAACTCCCGCTTTCCCTCTAGAAATGACTAAGGACATGTTGCCTGTAATCCTTTTTTATTTTACTAAAAAATTATAGGTGCATCGTTCAGTTTCTTTTGTGACTTCACTTTCCATATGACCACAACAACAACAACATACCCAGTGAAATCCCACAATGTGACTTCACTTTCCATATGATCATGGCCTGTATTTGGTGTCTTTCAGTTTCTTCATTTACTTTATTTTTCTGATGACATCTACTTTAAGAATAAAAAAGAGGAAATGAGGAGCTGGCATAAGCTTCTAGAAGAACTGACAAGCAACCACAAATGAATAGGACTTGTTTTATTTTGCAAACCCCCGCTTTCCCTCTAGAAATGACCAAGGACATGTTGCCTGTAATCCTTTTACTGAAGGGAAACAAATATAATTCATCCACTCTTTGTCAAAATGAACACATAAACTTCCACGATTCCAGTTGTACATCAGTATATCTGAGTCTCGTCTGTCAAAACATTGGATGATCTTTAGGAAAGAGTACAGGACCCCTCAAAGCATAAAATGAAGATGCTTTTGGGCTGCACCCCTCAAAGCATTAAACATAAAATAAAATCCACAAAGTAGAGAGAGAGATAAAGGTACATACCACACAACTTGAGAAGGGTGAACACTGTAGCAGCAAGAAAGAAGACCATGGAGATCGCCACCGAAAAATGCTAGTAAGCGTAAAATCGTCATTTAGTTAACGCCATCTTCTATATTCTCCACATTATTAAAAGCAAGAATAAAGTTCAAAGCCACATTATGTTCTGAGATGTATCTTTTTTTTCTTTGATAAGTAATACTTGTTTCAAAGCCATAAAAATTTGCAATGACACATCATAAAATCATTCAACCACAACCAGATCAAATACAAGATGCAATTATTGATAACAGTCCCCCATCTCAGAAGACATGACCAAGTATAACTAGCTCGCAGAGGAAGCTCTTTGTACAAATCATTGTATTGAATGAGAAGTGTTGGAACTAATACTCCCTCAGTCTCAAAAAGAAAGATGGTACTATCTTTATTTTTTGTTAATTCCCAAATGGAACCCACTTTTCTACAACACAAATTTAAATATAGTTTATATGATACAAAAAGATTAATGATACCTTTTTATTACTCTTTAAAAATAATTTTTTTATGAGAATACAACCTTTTTTGTTCTATACTTTAAGCACATGAGATCCAACAAATGGCCCCACATATTCTGGACAAATACTAAACAACTCACATTTAACTCTTCTCGTGTAATCATTGGGATAGAGGGAGATGTTTGAAATATGAAAAGGTAGAGTAGCTAACCAAAAAAGATATCATCTAAACTTTGAAATAATATAGAACAGTATTAGTTCCATTCCAAAAAAATAGAACAGAATTACTTTATAGTTGTTTGAATTACTGGAGGGAAAGTTTTGCTTCAAAGAAAGAAGTCGAGTCTTTTGCAACGAACGGAAGAGGACAGTACATCCACTTTTTGTAGAGGGATTAACAAACTACAGTACACAAGTCTTCCAGTCACTTGTAAGTATTGATAAATACTGCCCACATTCTAATTTAACTGCTATATGTTTTATGATCATTATTGGATCAGACCAACAGATCAATATGAAAGATACTCCGGTATTTATTAAATTAAGATCCCATTGTTTTAGCTACTTCGCTTCTGATCCTTATAAATAAGTGATGAATAATGCATCCTCATATTTAAGTGCAAAGGCTAACACTTTTAGGTTTATACATGCAGGGAAATTTTTCAAACAAACAATGCAGTTACTGGTCAGTTGTGCATTTTAGTCTTTGCCAAGATAATTTTTTAACAAACAACACTTTTTATCTAACAAGCTTCAACGTTACAAAGATCTTACTTCTCTATGTTGCATATTGATAATAAAGGTATAAAAACATAGTTTGGATTACTATGCCTAGGAGTACAGATACGTGTCAAATGATCTCAACTATATGGTCCACCAGGATACTTATCTTACACTTGCACAAATTAAATTGTAAGGTCAATTACAAAAATTAAGAAATTGAGAATCAGAGAAATACAAATTCAGCTATGAAAACCTAAACAATACTATTACTGTATCTCCAAGGACAAATAAATCAACTTACAGGAAGTGTTTCCCATATTGCCTCATCATTCATGCTTTCTTCATCTCCAGGTAATAATGCCTTACACATTCTACTCCAAATGGTAAAAGGTACTTATAAACCAGTGAGACGTCTCATATAACCGAAAGGTGAATGTAGCATCCAATCCCATGATTTTTTATTAGTAGATAACCAATTATAAGCAAGAGTATAACTATTTCCATTCCATTATTGGTTATCCTTTTCTCCATTACTTCCCATACATAGGTCATGCACAAAGATTTAACAGCTAATATTGCAGAAAAGGGACTAAAAGGCAAGAAATATTAGACGTGACCAATATGTTAAACAAATGACATAGTTCTACTTGGAGGCACAAGCAATGTTAATACTAACCCTTTCAGAAGGCAAATAGTTCACTTCTGAAGCCATTACTGGTATAATGTTCTAAAATATCTTTAGAAATGGATGCTTATCCGTACACTTAAATGCATCACTGAAAAGCTATACAGCAATGGAAAGGTTCTTGGAGGAAAGGCATTTTGGAGAATCTTTTAAGAATTGTGGCAATACAAGAACCACTAGATTGTTTTTCATTGTAACGCAATCAAACATATAAGTAAAAATCACCAAAAACATATGTCAGCACAGTACCTGAGATTGTCAATGAGAATAATTATTTCAAATGCTAACAAGGGAAGAAAGACAATTTTCAAATTCACAGATGCAGAATGATTGACTGCACAAAAACACAAGAAAAGAAGAGTAAGTAAAGGACAATTCTGGCTAACAAACTAATAGGAACTTTAGATGCACGATGAAGTAGTACAAGAAAACCGAGAAGTAGAAAACTTGTAGGGATGATATTCCAAAAGAATGTGGAGTTTTTCTTTCTTACCATATATGCTCTCAAGATGTATACAGAGAAGCAGTTCAAATGCAACAAGCAAAGGTGTCGCAACAAGCAAAGGTGTCGCAACAACAGCATGACATGGTGCCCACTACCCACAAGGAGGCAACACCCACAATAGATGGAATACAAAAGCAGAAGTGAAAGTTGATCAGTAATTTAGTTTGGACAGACTTCCTTTTTTCTTATAAAATATTAAAAAGTTACTGCATAAAGTCATACATGGCGATCATGGGGAACTGATGGAGCTGAAAGGGAGAATCTTCCTCGGGCAACAACTGCATGAAACATCCATAGAGGGAAGAATATAATCCTGCATTCCAAAGTCAAAGTTATAGTGAGACATTTCCAAATCTAAACCTGGTAAAGGACCCGGTGATACTGATAAAGGACATCTCAGGAGAAATATACTAGTTGCTCCTTTGTCTATAAACATAATAAAAAAAGAGAAAAGGGTCAAATTTGTCATCCAACTATGTTTTATAGTTTAACATTGCCCTACATCAAACTTTGGGATCAAATTTACCCTTCCCATTAGCAAACTTATTAAATGTGCCCTCAGCTGGACGGATTTCTGACTTGGACTCCACGTCGGATCCACGTAGACGCCATGTAGGCTCCCACCCAATTCTTTTAACATGTACCCGTTACCCGTCATTTAAATTGTTTAAACCCGATCCATTTTAGAAGAAGAGGTAGTGGTACTGTTACCCCATCAACGCAATGGTTCCGACTGATAAAAAAAGAGCATAAGGTGGGTTGATTTGTCGTCGACGTTTCACCGAAATAGTGGGTGTGATGGTATCGTTTGGCAGTGGTGTTGAGGCAATTTGTGGTTGTTGGGTGGTTCGCAGAGGTTTCGATTGTTGACGGGGCAGTGGTGGCAATGGAGAAGAAGGGAGCGAGAGAGGGAGCAATGGAAGGCGTTGGGTGGCTATTGGTCTGGTGAGATCATCGGAGTTTGGAGCTCCGGTGGTGGTGGTCTGCAGATCTAGTGGTGAGGCAGTGAGAGGTTGATGTTGTTGGTGGTGTGGTCACCGGCGGTGTTCAGATCTGGATATTTGGGGATTCATTGGTGGTTGTGTTTGGTCATTATCAGTGGTTGTGCTTCGTCGGAGACGGCGATGGTGGTCTAGGTAGTGACTGCAGTGGTGGTCTAGGTGGTGACTGCTCTGGTTCACCGGTCGGTCATCATCCGTGGTTGTGTTTCGTCATCGACATCGCCGGAAACTGCGGTGGTGGTCTAGGTGGGTGACTGTGGTGGTGGTCTAGGTGGTGACTGCTCCGGTTCACTAGTTGGTCATCCCTAGTGGTTGTGTTTCGTCACCGACTTCGTCGGAGAAGCGGTGGTGGTCTAGGTGGTGAATGCTCCGGTTCACCGGTTGGTCATCACCAGTGGTTGTGTTTCGTCACCGACTTCGCCGGAGATGGCGGTAGTGGTCTAGATGGACCGGAGCTAAAAGCTCCTTGCTAAAAAATCTCTTTCCCAAACTAGGTTATCGATTACCTCTTTTTCTAAAATAGATCGGGTTGAAATAATTTAAATGATGGGGTAACGGGTACGGGTTACGGGTTAAAAGAATTAGGTGGGAGCCTACATGGCGTCTACGTGGATCCGACGTGGAGTCCAAGTCAGAAATTCGTCCAACTGAGGGCAAATTTAATAAGTTTGCTAACGAGAAGGGTAAATTTAATCTCAAAAATTGACGGAGGGCAATGTTAAACTATAAAACACATAGTTGGAGGACAAATTTGACCCTTTTCCCTTTTTTTATTATGTTTATTAGTAAGGAAAAAATATTAACTCAATTTTTTTTACATAGTACACATAAAGACTATAGGGATTGAGGTAGAAATGCGGGGATGATAGGGACGAAGGCTATTGAGGTGGGTGTGGATTGTCCCTTATGAAACTTATTTTTCTTACTTTCATTAGGAAATAAACTTATTTTTGTAAAATAATATTTCTCAATTTGACTAACCAAACATGAAAAAATTGAAAAACATTTTACAACAACAATAACATAACCAGTCTAATTCCATAAGTGGGGTCTGGGGAGGAGTAGTACTAGGATGTACGCAAAGCTTACATGTACCTTTATGGGGTAAAGAGTCTGATAGACCCTCGGCTAAAAAGAAACGTAGTCAATGCAGAAATTCAAGAAAATAAGACAATAATATATCACGATACAAAACAAATAAAACAACACATAGTAATACACATATAAGAGTAAGGATCTACGGGAAACCTAAGTAATAGTACTACAAATAAAAGTAGAATATGAGATGAAAAGACTAGCCCCCTACCTCTATCACACACTGTGCGACAAATCTCATTACCTATTAACCTTTTATCTTAATCATCGACCTCCAAATCTTCCTATCTAAGGTCCTGTCCTCGGTCGGCTGAAGTTGTGTCATGTCCTGTCGAATCACCTCCCCCAAGTTCTTTTTTTCGGCCTACCTTTACCTCTCTTAATTCCTGCTATCATCAATCTCTCACACCTCCTAACTGGCGCATCATCACACCTCCTCTTCACATGTCCGAACCATCTCAGTCTCGCTTCTCTCATCTTGTCCACCACGGAGATCACATCTTGTCCACCACGGAGATCACTCGACCTTATCCCGTATGACTTCGTTTCTAATCATATATTTTTTAAGAGAATTTTTATCATGAAAAGAATTCTCTTAAAAATCAGAAAAATCTTAATTTATTTACTAGAAGTAGAAAAAATAAATTCATAAGTGACTTTTGTTCGGATTGTCTCCCACCACCCTCGACTCTCCACCCCACCCCTGCACCTCCCAAACCCCCTAACTCCACCCGTAGCAACATGATCCTCCGCCTAATCCCCTCCACCCCTACCCACTAAACCTCCGCACCAATTGTTTGTCTATAGGAGTATTATTTAAATGCTTTAGACAACATTTTTCATTTACTTACGAAAACATATAAGATAAATAAAAAAAATTACTTATTTTTTAGAAAAATATTATCATTTTATGCAGAACACACCCTAAATAAAAATATAGTACCCTAAATTGGTATGTCTCAAAAATTAAATATTTGATTTATGACATTTACGAAGTTGAATACTAATATAGTAACTTAAGCATCGATGAATCAAACAAATTAATTAATAATACTATGATAATACTTTGACTTGTATGTTAAAACACATTTTGTGCAGAATTTATTACTTTATAGTTTCTACCTAAAAATTACTTATCAGTTTTGCATTTTAATTCAAAAAAAAATACCTCCTAATTATAATAGGGTCATTTGCACTTTGCCTCTATTTTATGCCGGACTTTAATTTTTGTCCCTCAAATGGAACTTATACCTATTGAGGCATAAATTCTTCAAGAAATTCAACACAATTTATATCGGACCCTTTAAAGAATTTATGCCCCAATATGCAAAAGTTAAATTTGAGAGGCAAAAATTAAAGACCAGCCCATTTGAAGACCATGTTGTGCAATTAACAGATTATTATTACTTGTCATAGCAACCTTTAAGAAATAATTATTAATAATAATTATCTTTTAATTTATTTATATTTTGTAGCTACAATGATTTTGTAAATTAGATTTATGGCTTGTATTTATCTCTTACTCCTCTCTCCGTCGCTGCCCACTGCCGGAGTTCTGGTGCCTCTCTTATTTTTTTCCTCTCTTCTCCCTCGACCGCCGCTGTCTCCTCTGTCTTTGCGGCCAAATGCCAAATCTCCACAGTCGTCTCCTTAGTCTCTTATGTCTCTGCGGCCAAATACCAGATCTCCAACTAAATACGAGATCTCCGTCGCCGTGTCCTCCGTCCGTGCGGCCAAATACTAGATCCCCATCGCGGTCTCTTCCGTCTCCGTCGTCTCTACGGACAAATACCATGACTCCAGCCAATTAGCTTTCTCACATATGGTAGCTTCAGTGTTGGCCATATTTCCCCCTCTGCTTCTTCCTCCACGACAACACCACCAGATTTGAGAAATGCCACTGCCTCCTCCATTGCCATTACGCTTCTCAAATCTGACAGATACCAGAATCCATGACTTCTGCTCCTTGTTGTCTCTTAGATCTGAGTGTATCTTAAATTTTACATCAGCAGATTTGTTGAAATACAATCAATTACAATCATTGACTAATTGTATTTTGGGGGGCAAATTAGATGTATTTGACTATATGTTTTGGTTGAATGATTTATATACATATGTTTGTATATAATTTTTCGAGTAAATGCAGTGTGTTTGAAATTTTGCATATGAAATTTGTTGAAATAAATTCAAATTTGTATTTTGGGCACAAACTAGATGTATATATACACAAATCATTTTGTTGAAATACAGTCGAATACATTTAACTATACCCAAAATAAAAGGATACATCAATATAAACACACGAAAATACACAACTTCATCGTGTATTTAAAAGCATTTAAATACATCATTTTAAATACACATATATTCAAAAGAATTAAGGTTGCATGTATTCAAATACAACCAAACACACGTGATATCAGATAAGGTTGGATACAACTGAACAATGTATTCAAATACACTGAAATACAGTTAAATACAACGCAAATGCCAAAATATAGCTACAAATTGTAAATACTAAAAAAAACAACTATGAATAATTAATTACTCCTAAAATATAGTCATTTGGGTAAGTTGCCCTTCCTATTATGTTACCTCCTAATGGCCTGCTCCCACAAGGAAAATTAACGAGATTGTTTCACATCTTTCCATCTCTCTTTTGGGCCTAGTACCTATCTATTGACCCATCGCAGCCATTTGGGCCGAATTAATAGACTGGACTAGAACTGCGGACCAAACAACTACTCTTGTAATCTCATCCTGTAAATACTACTAGTAGAAGATAATTACTAATTTAGTTGTCTCATTTGTTTAGATACAATTACTAAAGCACGTAAAGTTAGACAATATATTTAAGTAATAGTGGTATGGTAATAACGTTGATTTTTCCTTTTGATTTTTTTTTTGGGTTAGTATCAAAAAGTAGGTCACAACGTAATTTTGGAAAAAAAGTTAAATAAGTCTTGGAAGCCTTATTTAACTATATGAAGCCTTATTTAACTATATATATTAAACTCATTAAACTGTTCAATGTATAGAAAGTACACGTCACTGGGAGCTTCATGGTATATGTCATTAAACTCATCTTTCATGCTATTTGACTCAATAGTTTTTTCCCCCTATTAAGTGGGACAACCCAGTGCCCAATACATTAGGGTATTGCTGTCTGAAGTTCCGTGTTCGAGTCCTCTTATCAGCGAGAGTGGAACTGTGTTCCCCAAAAAAATTCCTCCATACGCGTAGGGCCAAGCGGTGTATACTAATCCGTAGGGCCGGTCCGGAGGTGGGGTTTTCTGGGGTATGGGGCCGTAATGCGGTGGGACCAGTCACTTTAAAAAGTTTACCCTACCATAGTTTTGTCCGCTTTGGCAGCTCAATTGGTTATCAAGGGGGATATTTAGAAAAGAGAGAAGGGACGAGGAAGAGATTGGAGTAAAGGTACAAATTTATTGGAGTAAAGGTACAATAAATTTGATAGAGAATATATTAATATTTTTTATATATTTTATAATTATAATTTTGATGTAATTATGTAAATTAAATATCTTCATATAATTAAATTTGTATTTATAAATAACTATATATATTATATCAATGAAAAGCCTTCAAACAAGGAGAATTATACAATTCTATAAAATTAGACGATCACTTGAACATCTTTCGTCAAAAATAAATATTACACCGCTTTGGAGAAATAAAAGTTGTTCCCAAGTAACTAGTGTCATTATAAAAACTCTCAAGTCATCAGAACATTAAACATATTCTTGCTATGTTTTTTTTTTCTTCCATAAACCAATGATTAAACTTCAGTTTGTCCATTACGCTGCAAAATTATCACAACGATAGCTGTATTTGTAATCTTTTTGCGTAAAGTGGTCCTTTTTATTCATATCAATCGTACCATAGCACAAGAAAGTAAAGGAAAATGTTATTTGCAAATGAACAACTGCTTTGGTACGTGGATGTACCGCCATGACAAATAGTTTTCATCAAGCAATCACCTTGATAAATGTTAACGCCGTAATTCATGTGCAATTTGCAATATTTAGTATCACAGGTTTGAAGCTCCACTATTAATTGTTTGAAGCTCAATAAATTCTTTAATGTGCTACAAATTATTATTATTTGCTCTTGTTTAGAAAACTCTAATTCTTTAAATTAAAAATCAAACTTTAAAAAAAAATTATAATATTTTTACAAAAAGAATATATTTTAAAGATATTATATAATTTATTCATCCCTCTATTTCAACACACGTATATTACTTTCTTTTTACTCTATTTAAAAAAGCATGCGATTTCTACGTGTAGAAACTCATTCATTCAAATATCCTTCACGTTCATGGCATGTTTAAGGCCACAACATTCAACTAACATTTTGGTATATTATATAATCGTTAGTTTAAGACAACAAGATTTAAGAATCTCTTAGTTTTTCAAACTTCGTGACTAATCAAACTAAGACACATAAAATAAAACGGAGGGACACTACTAAGAAGAAGAAATTAGTAAATTCAGCAGCTAAACAATAAAATTCATCGCTAATCCTATTTAGCGACGGGTTATCAAATTTTTTATTAGTAACGAACAATTTAGCAACAGATCAATGACAAAGTTCGTAGCTAATAGCTTAGATAGCTTAGATTGAAGAGTTGTAGCTTTGCTTTCTGAAAGAGTAATTTTCTCGTAGAGACTGTCTCCCAAGAGCCCAAAGTCTTCGACTAATTGGAGCAAGAGCAGCAAGAAGGGGTTATGTACACACCGAAGTAACTTAACTTTGTGTACTACTTTTAACGGGAGGATTGGCAGGACGAAGATCCGGAACGAGTGCAGCTATCGAGTGCGTTTCGCCACTCCTTGTCACGACTCAAAGGAGTTTTGAAGGTTGCTTGCAATGGTTTAGAACCAGTGCTCTATCGGAAACAAGATTCAGTCGCTACAAGCCCACGGCGGAGCACTCCTAAGGCTTGGTGACAGATTGAGCACAATGATATGATAAGAAAGAGAGAGGACAAGGAGCTTAGCAACATGTGGTTACCGGACATTCGATTCGGCAACAGAGAGAGGAAAGTGAAAATGGGAGAGGGAAAATAACCCTCGATAGTTCTCAACTTGCATGTGTTAAGCATATAGCTAGCGTTTGTTTACAAATTGACTTTGAGGCTAAGAGAAAGTTGGCATCCAATCAAGAAAGAATACTAAGAGGCATCATTAGTTCTCCAAGGGACAAAGGCTAGCCTTCTGGGATGTAACAGAAGTCTCAAGAGAACTAACAATCGATGGACTGAAAGGGCGAGAGAGAAGAGGGTTTGGCCCCATATCCGGCAGCTTTAGACTTAAGTGTGTAATATTCCCGTAAGGAAAGAGAAAGTCGTTCGAGCTTCCTTCTCCCTCTCACTAGTTGCCTTTCAAAGGCATTTTACATAATAGTTCACTGATCCATTGGGTAAGGGCCTACGACATCCTCCTACGAACCTAAGAAATAGAGTTCTGCAATCGTCTGGTATTCCTTTTCTCCCATGACAAGATCTTAGCATTACCGAAGTCTGAGACCACCCTCAAAGAAAGTTCCCATTTGTTGGGCACTAACTGAATTGCACGTATGGATCACTCTGTCCTAGGCTTGAGCCCTTTTATCCCTTGACACAATTTCTATCTCTAGATCAAAAACTTTTGGAGCTATTCTTCAGTTTCATCCATTTTCAAAAGAAGGACATAGCAGGGGCACTGAAGAAGAAAGATCAGATGCGCCAACTGATCATGTCTGGCTTAACCTTATTCCCGTCAGTTTCGTATCTCCCACTGAAATTGCCCAGCCCAATTGCGTCGGGAGACTACCTTAGCTTTGAACCATCTTCTTCAATCATGTTGCTTTCCTTACTCGACTTACAAGAGAGAGAAATTGAGAGTTGCTTTTAAGTTGCTTACATGACAACTAGCAACTTCCGATACTGGGTAGGATTCATTGAAAAATGCATATCACTTAACCTTGAGATATATATGGTACAATTAATTGATTTGGTATACACATCTTATGCGGATAAGTTTTATTATTTTGGACTATAAAGTGCGAGATGCAATTGAAACAACTATTAACAACCAAATTGGGAATGGAAAACGCAAAATTACAATAGTCAGCTTCCCAGAAATTGCTTCAAACATTATTTCATTCAAAAAGATTGACTCATATGGCAATTTCTTTATAGAACCCTCTACTATATATCTATAGGGCAATATTGCACCACATTTTCATGCAGCACTAAAGAAAATATATCACAGTGTAACCATTTAAAGTCATTCACATTCACATATTTATTTATTTAACTTTTAATCTTGATCATCAAAAATGGCAAGAGGTCTCAATTTTTTTGCAGTGTTCATTGCGATTCATTTCTTTTTGAGCTCTTATATGTTCTTTAAATGCGAAGCTCGTCCTCTTAATACAGCTGAGCATCAAATCATGGAAAATGCCATCGACAAATTTCTGGAAGGATTATATACTGAAGCAATAAAAACAGGAGGGCCAAGTTCAAGGGGCGAGGGACACAGATCAATAGATGCTTTAACTCTTGGAGGAATCAAGAATTCTGGGCCTAGCCCCGGTATGAATCATTAGTACTAGAAATACCGTCCATTGATCACTTTTTGACCTTGTTTTCCAAAAATAATTACTATCTTGAAGTTTTAAATTACACATGTAAAACTTCATGATAATGTCTATAAGTTTCACATGTAGAATTTGAAACTACATGACAATGATTATTTTTTAATTACAGGAGCTGAAAAGTTGCTATTTGTTAATTTTTCCTGAATCACTAGTTATTTCTTTAGATACCGATGCTGGCTATTAGGTAGTCTAGTGACCACATTAGCGAAATTTATGATTTTTCTTTCATTTAAGTACCTACACATTATTTGTGTTCTTCCATTTATACTATATGTTCTGAATAAGTCGCATGTATTACTAGGCTGATGTAAAAGTTAAAACTATTTTGCTTTCGGATTTTCTTGAACAAAGCATTTGTAGTTCTCACATCTTCTGGTCTTTGGAAGCTTATTTCTTTTATTCTTCTTTTTTTGTTAAGTATGTATTTGCTTTCAAATATGCCAACGACCAAATTGAGAAATTGAATTGAATAGTTGCCTCACGAATCTCCGCAATGTACATAATTAATTAGAGTATATCGTTAATGAGACTTTTATACTGTATAACCGCCCATCAAAATAATAACCTTCAAATGTATAGCGATTGTAATTATTTTGGTCAAATGGCCAAATATGTTAAAAGTCTTATGCCAGATTTTTTACACTATCCGTGCACTTTAACTATGATGGCAGGTTAATTGGTTACCTTCTTACTACGATTTCAATTAATTTTATGAGATAGAATTACTTATAATCACCTCAAAAGATGTCTGAGGATTGTATAAATAGTTTTTTACATAGTTAGTAGCTCCTCATCTCCCGTGTTAAATGTTGAATTCATTTTGTTCCTTTTTATTGATATGATATCCAATTATGAGCAAAGGGTTATTGGTGATTTGGTATAAGTTCTGATATCGTGACTTTCATTTTTTTTCTATTACTGGTACCTCAATAATATTTAGTGGTACGCCGTATCTGCTTCGGCTGTTTGCATTTCGTCTTTGGACTTGGTAAACTATTGCTCTCCAGCCCGAAAATGGGAAAATATCATATTGTAATAATTTGTATATTTGTATGTATTCGGTTGATTCGATCATACAAAAAATAGTAACATTCTCATCGTTTCATTAAAAAAATAACTTTAAAGAGATGGCGGCATTTTCTGATTTCTCTTCAACGTCCCAAATGTTTGAAGGGGACTTCCTCAACTTGGTCAAGTCAAATATGTTTCTCTCTCCTAATTCATCTAAATATATATAGGTCTATACTAATATGTGGCTCTCTCTCTAACAAGCTATATATTGTAAACATAACTCATGTAATACAATCAAATATAATGGCTAAATCTAGAGGAATTAAAGGGTTTCCCACTTTAATTATTATTCATTATTCTTCTTCTTTTTAGTTCTTTAGTTATCAAGATTAACCAGGCTCGCCCTCTTCGTTCAGCTGCAGAGGAGAATAATGCATTGAATCATGAGTTAAAGATAGAAGGTACTGAACTATCTCAGGAGGAAATCGAAAACTCTGGTCATGAAAGCCACTCTGATCCAAGTCATGGTGTAGGCCACTAGCTAGGTACCATAGTATAGTATAATGAGTTTAAGTTATATATATTCTGTCAATGTAAAATATTATAGTCATCTAGCTTACACTATTCTTTGATTCTTTCGTTTATTCCTTTATAACATGGTTTTGTATCAATTCATTATTAGAAATTCTTTTTATCATCCTTACCTTAGTTTCCCCCTCCTGGAGTGTCGAAATGCAAAAAGCTTATAATTTTTTTAAAGTTTAGTGACTTCAGAATCAACTTGAAATAAATGCGACTGAAGTTACAAAAATACACGTCTAAAGTTACATGTTTTGTAAAATTTGACATATTGCTTGTACAAGCAATCTTGAGACATTTTTATCAGAACTTCAGACATTCATAACGTGACTTATAATTCAAACCTAAATTTTACATGCAAAATCCACTCTTTATCTATTTTTTGAAGTCTCTTTAGCAGATAAATACCTATTTTGGTGAAGCGCAGAGTTGTAGCAGGTTCATCAATAAACTTTGACCATACATTATGTATTCTGTGACTCTTCGATATGTAATCACAGTATGCGAAAGCATATTAGTATGATATCCAAAGCTAAAAGTGAAACGATTAGGTTGCAGAACACATATGTTGCAGTTAAGTAAAATTACATAGTGTAATTTTTCTGGGAACTTGTTGTGATGACATGTTTGGTGCTTACGTTTGCAGGAGAGTAGGAGGAGCAAATAACATTTAAATCTGAAGTTTACCGAACTGGTTATAAATTAAATGTTTTATAGAAATTGGATACAACTTAAATGACAGTAAAAATTGGTCATCCCATGAAATATTTACGTATCCACACTAGGGATGACTTGATTTATTTGTTTGTACGTTTGATTAGATGCTTTTGCCTAAGGTACAATAATATATCCAGTGTAATTCCACGGAATAGGGTTTACCTAATATAATGTGACTACATGATTGTTAAATTCTTAAAAGATGCATTTGGAAAGCTACTTGGAAATTAGAATATAATACAAGTAATGACATATTTTAGTTTGTATTTACTTGATCAATGCATGTTAAGTTGATTGTAGTTGAAGTAGTACAATTACGAGCTCCAGTTTTCGACAAGGGTATACTATAATTTACAGTTTTTCATATTTTCTTCTTTGCTTATCTAAAAGTATTGACGTTTAAATTAGATAGAAGATGAGAGTAGAAACAAATTAGGTATACACAATACTTCCAACAAAAGCTATAACCCATTATTATAATACTTGAGCAGGAAAATATTTAATTTCTACATGACTTGCTATTTTTACAACTAATATAAGCAATTTACCTTTTATTTGAATATTTATGAAAAAGCTTGCAGGATTGCAAGAAGTTATGTTAATATACTGTTGTTATTTTCATCATGAATCTTGAGTTACTGTTATAATCGCTACCATGAATATCTAAATTACTGTTAAAATCTTTAGCATAAAATGCCTAGACATGGTTATCTTCCTGATTTAGTATATGGTTATCTGACAAGCTCCGTTATGGCCTCCATGGATTAACCTGTAAATTCCTATGTCAACGGTGGTTGATTATTGGCCTGTTGATGTCCGTTGAAGGACTGTTGTGGCCGCTTTTGGGTGTGGTTAAAGACGAGCGCCGTAAGACAGGGGTAAGGCTTAGAAGAAGAGATGAAATCTCAGGAAGAAGAAATGATTAGGTATATATATATATTCTCGCTTTAATTATAACTTAATCATAATAAATCAGTATGATTTGATCTAAATATCAAGCTCGAATAATTTTTTACCAAACCATCAAAACTATATATCTCTAACTAACCAAAATCTTTGAAGGGTCATTCGCACAAAATACCCCTTTTTTGGGGTGATTTTTTAAATTTTTATCCCTCAAATATATGATTTTTAATTTTTACCTTTCAGTACTTTAAGTCGCAAATAAGAGGAGGAAGCCAAAAGTTAAATCTGACCAAGTCAAAAGTCATCTTCTTTAAGAATTGCCAAGACAACCATGCTGACTTCTGCTAACAGTGACTTCAAGTATATTCTTGACAATATGTACTAAAGGCTAGCTGAAAAACAAAGTTCCTCAACATGGTTGGTAGATTGTCCTCAGCAAAACCACTCTATCTAGCATCCACAATCATGTCATGCAATACATAAATCTCCTTGTCCATATTCTGAAGAACATCAATAAGATTTAGAGAGACTTTATCTGGGGTACCACTAATGAAAGAGAAAATTGCATCTCCTAAAATGAGAAACTGTTCAAACTCAAAGAGGAAGGAGGACTTGGCATCCCAAAAGCAGAGTTCAGAAACAAAGCTAGTCATGTCAGCCTTGCTTGAAGAATGTACAACAATCATGATTCCCTTTAGGTGAAATTCCTTTACCACAAACACTGCAAAAGAAGAACTAGGAAGAGCCCTTCCTCCAGAACCTGACAATGCATTCTTAGGGGGTGGGACATCTGCTCTAGTAACACCAAACAGATCATCCACAAGGGTAAGAGAGTGAATATGTTCACTGATAAATGAATCCACAACCATGAACCTCTTAGATATCTCATATGTGGCCCTCCCATCTTCCTATCAAGGTTAAAGAATCAAGTGAGCATCTCAGGGGCAGAATTGAATACCCTGAATCAGAATTTACGCCGCCCGCCCTGAACAAATAGGAGGCGTGGCCCCTCAATATTGAAGAACTTCATGCTAAAGTTAGTAACTTCCATATCAATGGTGTCTGGACCTCAGCAAACTTTCTTTCAACATCCCTGCGCATCTAAGCAGAATTATCACTAGCATGTTCATCCGCCAACATCCCAATGCTGAGGATAAGCTAGTATGGGAAAATTCCTCTAATGGTAACTTTACCATGAAAAAAGCTTACCGCTAAATCTATAAAACCCATAAACCTACCCAAACTCATCCACCAAAGGCTTTCTCTTGGATATGAAAGCTTAGTATTTCAAACAAAGTCAAGTTCTTCTTATGACTGCTCCACCATAAAAGCTCTCTACCAGCAAATATCTCCATAGCATTGGGCTAAATATTGATCCCAATTGCTATCACTATGGTTCCAATGTTGAAACCATCTCTCACATCTTCTTTGAGTGCCCAAATGTTCTGCAATTTTGGAATAACATTTCCCAGCAATGCACAAATGCTGACTGTTTTAACATCATGCCTTTTACTAATCTTGATTGGTCTGATATTTGAATGGCCCTTCACAAGAAGAACTTCAATAAAAATCTGACATGGGGGAACCTGTTTCCCTTTTGTTTCTGGGAAATTTGGATTACCAGAAACAACAACCTCTTCAACCACAAAAAGATTATATTCAAGTTGCCAAACCTGTTAACTTTGCTATAGAATATCTTATTTGTGCCAAGAAGCACAACAACATGCCAACAAGGAATCAAATCATCCTGAAATCGGAACCTCCTCCTCGAGGCACCTTCAAACTCAACACTGATGGCTCCTTTGACAGTAAAACAGGGACTGGGAGAATTTAGGTGTGTGTGTGTGTTATCATAAACTTAAGTGAGGATTGGGTGATGGATTTCATGAAAACAATCACCATTGCTACTAACGGTTGGAAATTTACTAATGTGAAAATAAGTTTATCCCATTATTTATGACTCGAACAATTGGCCCCGCAGGTCGAAAATATTGTTTCCACACACGTGCAATCTTAGTGTCAAGTATCGTAAATTTCGTTAATGAAAGAGATATTGGTACGTAAGTGAAATGTTTGAGACATAGAATGATGGACGGTTATTGGATTAATAACAAGTGTTCCACGTTGGTAAACGAATGAAGGATTGTGCGAGGTGTAAGATGGAACGGGTCGGAAAAGGGCCGCGGAGCCGAGAAGGGCCGCGGCGCCTCCCGGACTGGGCCGCGGCGCCCCCTTGTAGCTCCACGGTGCTAATTCCAATTTTTGGTTACTGGAGCCGCGACACTAAATAGCTGCAGCGCCGCGGCGCTTCCCAGGCAGTGTTTGCTCGACGGAATCCCAAAGGTTTGGCTGTTGAGGGGGTTTCAATGGCATTGAACCCACCCAATAATGGCCATTACTTGGACCATTATGTTGCTGCATTACTTGGGGGTAAATGTCATCCATTACATGACAATTGATTGCCATTTTGGGGCATTTGAAGAGGTCATCTTGCACACATATAAATTGAAGCCTTTACTCAATTCTATAGAAGAAGAAAGGAACATACATGCACATATGAACAGAAAAATAAGTTAACAACACCACAAATAGATTAGATTTTCCTGATATCAATCATTCTCTTAGCAATCTTCATTATTCGTGTTATTCGCTGCGATCATTTGTGTAGGCTTTGCACACTTGATAGTTTGTTGTTTCATCTTGGGAGACTATTGTCCACAGTTCCGTAAAGCCTATATACGGGGGCAACCTTGTCTTAAAGACAGAGAGTCATCTCTCGACTCAGCCGATGGTGTTGTGTTTATCTAATTGGTTGCTAAGTGTTTCAGGTGTTAACTTAATAGACGAAGGACTCTAACCGTTCGTATTCTCAGCGGATCTACTAGCCACAAGTGTAGCAGTTCATGTTCTTGTATTTTCGAATACAAGTTCTATATTTGAAGTTTAATTCAAGATCGAGATATTGACAACTTGTTGTTGTCCTCATTGTTGTTTATCCTTTTGATCATTGTAATAATTATTTACTATTCCCGTTGTTGCTTTACATATTCCAACACTAACTCCATAGCAGAGATGGCGACTCTTAGACAGGGACTGAAAATGGTCTTAATCAATATGCAAACTCCAATTCATGTGGAAGTAGACTCTGTGTAAGTAATTAACATGTTAAACAATGGCAATGAATTATTAAATCCTATTGTTCTTGATTGTAGGTCATTACTGATGAAGCTGAGAAAGCCGCCAGCCCATCACAGATACCGCAAACAAAATAAGGTCGCGGATGCTTTGGCACAAAAAGGAGCAAAGGAAGAATTTTTTTATAGAACAAATATTTTAATAGTTACTCCAATATTTGTGAATGATATTTTTTGGGCCGACAAGTTTTGAGTTGTAATTTAGTAAACAGGTCTGTAAACTATGAAACTAGTTGGTGCACTGAAAGTGCAAACAATGTGTATGATGCTCCTTAGTTTTAATATATAAAATATCTTTTATTTACCAAAAAAAGAAATACCTTTGACACCAAAATGTACATAGTATTTTCGTGCGGTACAAATTATATTTTTGCATCATAATAATTCACAAGTTATGACGTAAAAGACATAACTTACTTATGCCTTCACCGACATAAATTGCTAACATTTATAGCAACTTATCTCAGTAAAGGCATAATATATTTCATAGCAACATGCATACCTATACACTAAATAGCTTATGTTGAAAGAGGGACAAAAGTTCATTTTCAAAAGATAAAAAACTCAATAAGTGTTAGACAACTTGTGTCGGAAAAGACATAATGCATTTCGTAGCAACACACATGCAAAAAATTGAATTTATGCCAAGCGAGGTATAATTTGTGAGATGTTATACAACTTATGACGAAAAAGACATAATCTATTTCATGGCCAATCCGACATAAATAAATTATGCGAACGGGACATAACTTGTGGGATATTATAATACGAAATAAAAACTTATTGAGTATTTTTGTTCATAAATTATTAAATGAGCAGCAAATACAAAAATTAAAAGACCACATATAGCAAAAACAAAAATTAAAGACCATAGCGGTTGAAGGGAGCTTTATTTTTCATGAGATAGGTTAGGTTAAATTTACCACTCTCCTCTTTACCTTTTGCTCCCCTTTCCCTTCCAAAAAAAAGTTTATATAAACAAGAAATAACCCAAACAAAATGACCTTTTCTACAGCAATTGGCTACAGGAATAAAGTGGCAATTTCGGGTTTCAGTTAGCAGAGTGCCGCCATATCATCATCTCCTCCGCCACCAGACCCCCCCCCCCCCTCTTGATTTTCTGATAACCCACTAAAAGAGGGGTAAGAAGAAGCTCAACTCTTTATAGAAATTGAACTCCTCCCTTTATTTACGACTAACCCTTTAATTAATTCTTTGTCCACAGAAAAAAGAATCAAGAAATGGGGAGCTCAAATGGTGCTGGGGTAACGGAAGATTCCACCACCGTTTCTGATGACGCTCATGATACTGACATTGACATGGCTGACATTGAAGCTGAGGCTATTGACTCTCCTCGTTTTCAAGAAGGTGAAAAAGTACTCGCCTTTCATAGCCAACAACTCTATGAAGCTAAGGTACAACACTCCTACCCCTTGTTTTCTTCACCCATTTTTCATTTGGGTGAAAGAACAACTTTTTGTGCTGACATGTATGTAATCAGTGTTGTTCCTGTCTAGGGGTAGATTGTCATTTTTTCAGTTAATAATTTATCGGGATTTTATTGAGTGGGAATTTGAGAAGGCTTGTGCGATGTATTTAAAAAAAATGAGATGATAAGGGACAAGGTTACAAGAAATAGATATAAGATCACAAGGGATTAAGGATATGGATGACTTCAAGAAATAAGATCACAAGTCTTAGAATTCAACAAAATCTCTAGAAAGCATCGGACATGAAGTAAAAGTGCTAACATGACTAAAACGTATTCTCAACTAATCAGGGCCAGAGCTGGGATTTGAAGTTTATGGGTTCAGGATTCTAGTCTTTTGCGTTACTGGGATTCTAGTCTTTTTACGTTACTGGGTCAGTCGAACCCATAGCGTACACTAGCTCCTCCCCTGCAACTAATAGGTATCGCCTATGTAGATCTCTTTCTTTCATTGTTGCCCTATCTTTCGCTAAACTCTGCATGGATCAAGAGATTGTAGGTCCTTCGAGATGACTTTCTTCCCAGTGATGTTATGTCTAACTTGTTCCTTTTTAAGACCTTCACTAACCATGGATTTACATCTGTGGGTGGATGCATCTGGCCGTCAATGCATGAATGACCAGATCATCTCAAGCGACCTTCTCTCATTTTATCCTCTATGTGTGCAACTTGAACCTTTTCGCGAATGTGATCAATTCTAATCTTGTCTAGCCTTGTATGACCGCACATCCATCTTAGTATCCACATTTTTGCAACACTCGTTTTGTGGATGTTTTGGGCTTTAACGAACCAACAGTCACTCCTATGTTACATTGCTGGTTTTATGACTGCTCTATAAAACCTCCCTTTCACTTTGATATACTGTCATTCTATTCTCTTGAAAAGGAACCATTGATATTTTAAAATTAATGAATCTAGTTTTGCATCAATCTGCTACACTACAACCTCCTTTCCATCTGCATTGTGAATCATTTAAGTCGTAATCAATTTCACTTTTTTTTTTTGGTAGGCACTGGACTCGTCCTAGAAGAAATTGCCTAATATCAATATATCATAAAACACTTCTCATCAAATGACTGTAAATTAGTTATAGTGAAGAGAAATCTGATGATAAGATAAGATAATGTTCTGAAATAGATACTTACTTTATTTAGAGAAAAAGTCGTTGATCATGTGGACAGAGAATGGATCTGATTTATGAACCACGTTGCTGGAATCAAAATTTAACCTTTCCAGATGATTTTTGTTTTGTTGGTGTAAAAGTTTCCAGTCTATAATTCTTTGTTTTACCAGTTAAAAGTTCTTAATGTTAGTTGATCTTAGTATTAATGCCATTTTAACCATGAATTTTGTACTCATCTACTGCATTTTAATTTTCCTTTTTTTGGGTGGGAAGGTTCAAAAAGCTGAGTTTCAAATGAGGGAGTTGAGATATTTTGTTCATTATCTTGTAAGTATCAGTTTCCCCAACTCTATGATTTTTTAAAAGCTCCATTTTTAACAGTAAACGTTGTTGTCATCCATCTTCTGTTTAGTTGGTAGAAAGTACTTCCTCATGGATATGAATGCGTTGCATGGGAGCAAAAGAAGGAGATTATTTAGATATGTGCTATAACCAATGCTTCTTTTTCCTTTTTCAGGGTTGGAACAAAAAGTGAGTACATCATTGTCAAGTTTTTCCTCAAGCAGAAGTTTAATTTGTTCTAAATAAAATTCTTGCTGGGGGTGAGTTTTCAAATTGACGTGCATTTGATTATTTGATAAGTTCCATAATCTATGGTTCTTTAAAGTCAATTGGGGTAGTCTCCAGCCTTTCCCTCATACTAGTTCACCTTTCATTCAGCTGGCTCAGGTTCCTTCTGTATAAACTGTTGACCTGCTTCTGATGTGCTTCCCCCCTTTCTTAAATAAGTTTACTGAAATCGATGTTTTCTGGATGCTTCTAGCCTGTATTCTTGGTCAATGCTTTCTGATTCTTGGTTTACTATTGGTGATTACAAGTAGTGATTTTGTTTTTGGATGCGTCAAGGAAGGCATTTATCTTTTTGATTTCTCTTTCACCTTTTTAACAGCTGGGATGAATGGGTGGGCGTAGATCGATTAATGAAACACACAGAAGAGAATGTTCAGAAGTAGCAGGAGCTTAAGAAAAAACAGGATACAGATAAGAATGGAAAGGCTGCGCGTGGATCACAAATGAAAACGAAAGGCTCTACAGGTTAGATCAGTTGTACTCTATTGAATTAGCTATAGGGTGGTTCCTTTCTTGTTCTCTTTTTGCGGCGGACAGGCTGGGTTACTTTTTTTTTTCTGTGATTAGAAGAGTCCATCTGTTGGCTTTCAGAGAAGACTAGTTTCTATATATGAAAAAAGTATTCTTTTCATTCTCCAGGTGTTAACTTATTTGCACAGGTTTAACATCTTTGGTCTGAAGCATTCCTATTATGATGTGCTTGATGGGATTTTCCAAGAATTCATGCTTTTTCTGTTGTTTTTTCTTGTTTTCTCTGTGCTTCTTAAGTGTTTTTCTATTTCCTTCTTATATATGGAAATGAACTTTATAATGTAATTGATTGCATACAGTTACGGTTTGATTACAGGGGGAAGAGGTAGAAAGCTAAAGAGTGATATTCTGCAGAAGGTACATTTATAGTCTATTTTACCTTTTCTATGCGGAGGATCAGATGCTTATTTTCTTTCTTCATCTCTATTCAGGTTTCTGCTCCACTGTGATACTGACATTCTGTTGCCTAATACTAATCAAAGTTGCAATGATGAAGCTAGAGTCCTTATTTTAACTATGCTTTTTCTGTGGAAAAATGTTCATTTATCTCTTCTCTTTCTTAATACTTCTTAATAATTGACTTAGAAGTTACAGGGTATGTTCGGTATGAAGGAAAATATTTCCTTGGAAAAAGTTTTCCAGGAAACTATGTGGGTTCCTTACTTATTTTCTTGTGTTCGGTACGCAAGCAAAAATAGTATCCTAAAAGCATTTGTATATAATCTAGACAAATACTATGGGTGGTGGTGGTGGTGGTGGGGGGGTTGTGCGGTGGTGGGGATGGGGGCTACGGGGTGGGGGATGAAGATGAGGTGTTTTGGAGGGTGGGGAGGACAATGACTCTTGTGGAACTAGTAGGAAGTAGGGAAATCATTTTCCTCATTGTTAAGGAACTTATTTTCTTAGAGAAAATGTTACCCAAAAATTTTGACCAACCGAACATGGGAAAATTGAAAAAGAAATTCCTCCATACCGAACACACCCACAGTGTTACATGTTTGTATCTGATAGACCATTGGAAGTTATATTTACGTATTGAAAAAGATGTCGCTTCTGATGTTTTAGTCACACTTAATGCTGTTTGGGAGCTGCCTATTTTGCATGAACTGCTACTTTAGGACCCAGTAGGTGAATACTCAAAGAATTCAAACATGAAGGTTATTTG
The DNA here is from genome assembly GCA_034509755.1 of Anisodus tanguticus. Lineage (NCBI taxonomy): Eukaryota > Viridiplantae > Streptophyta > Magnoliopsida > Solanales > Solanaceae > Anisodus > Anisodus tanguticus. The sequence goes on along the minus strand of CM067553.1, from coordinate 5,721,067 downwards.
GTGACTGGCTCCAACTGGCAATAACTGCTCTCAATGGATGATGATCTATGTTAAAGATGTAAATGCAATTTAATATATGAAAAAAAGCATATTTTGTTGTTGATTTCAAATGTCAATTCGTGGAGATGGATAGCTAATGATAAAGAGTTCATGATTTATAAGCTGGTAACTAACTTCATGTATTTACAAATTCTCAAAGATCATATTTAAGTGGTTAGGATTGAGTAACCTCTTGAAGGAAGACCTCGTTTTTCTTGATCCCCGCTACTTCCATGCTATCTTAGTTTCCCTGGCCAATGACACTTGGCGGGGTACTGCTGGTTCGCATGTAATTTTTGTTCCATTTTGTGAATGCAAGAGTTTGTTTAGCTTTGGTTTCCTTTATCCCGTTAGGTCTCTTTGTTGTGTTTCTTGACCAATTTAGATGTTATTTGTTAGATTATAATCTAGTTGTTTGTCAGGACAAGGATGGTCCTCCTCCAGAAAAGCTTGTCAATGTCCAAATACCACCACAATTGAAGAAACAACTGATTGATGATAGTGAATTTGTCAACCACTTGGGCAAGGTGAATTTGTCTCCTAAATTTGTTATCTGCTACAACATGTTTGATTACTTTCCATGAAATATGTCCATATTCTCAAACCAACTCTCTTTTGTTATTGTACTTGTAGTTAGTTCGGTGTAGACTGGGAGTTCATTTTTTCCTTTTTTTTTAGTTAGAACATTGAGCATTTGCGATTTACTCTAAGAACTGCTGTCTACGAAACTAATATCTCATTTTCTTTTGTTTGGGCCTTGTGTCAATCCATAATGTAGACTAAGTTGTACACCGCTTTCTTAATTTTTAATGAATTGATATATACAACAACATACCCAGTGAAATCCGTCCGGGAGGGTAGAGTGTACGCAGACCTTACCTACTTTGGTAGGTAGAGCGATTGTTTTCGAGAGACCCTCGGCTCAAGACAAAGCACAAGCACAAGCAAAGCAAGAGAAACGGTCAGACCCGGACAAGCACAAGCACAACAAGAGAAACGGTCAGACCCGGACAAGAAATTTAAAGCAGTATGAAAGTGCTGGTATCAAAAGCGAATAAGCCATGATAGCGCATTCTGAAAAAAGAAGCAGTAACTAACGCAGTAAATAAGATAAACAAAGTACACTAGAGAATACATAGCAGCAGAAATCAAACGACAGGGGACTATAAAGCAATATTGTGCCTACTAGTATGATAGGCTAAGCGGGCATACAATAATAACACTATAACTACCCGTTTGTAAGCGTAAGTAGGACTACGTTGGACTACCTACTACCCTTCCACCCTAATCCGTGTCCTCCATAACCCCATATCTAAGGTCATGTCTTCAGTAAGTTGCACCTGCTCCATATCCCGTCTAATCGCCTCTCCCAATACTTCTTCACCCTACTTCTACCCCTCCCGAACCCGTACATAGCCAACCTCTTACACCTCCGCATTGGGTCATTTGTGATTCTCCTCTGCACGTGCTCGAACCATCTGAACCTCACTTCTCGCATCTTATCCTCCACCGAGGCCACTCCCACTCTGTTCCGGATATCATCATTTCTAATTTTATCCCCTTTGTATGCCCACACATCCATCTCAACATTCTCATCTTTGCAACTTTCATCTTTTGGATGTGCGAAGTCTTGACCAGCCAACACTCCGCCCCATACAACATAGTCGGCCTAACCACCGCCCTATAAAACTTGCCTTTAAGTTTTGGTGACACCTTTTTATCGCACAAGACTCTAGATGCGAGTCTCCATTTCATCCACCCTGCCCCAATACGATGTGTGACATCGTCATCAATCTCTCAATTCCCTTGGATAATAGACCCGAGGTACTTGAAGCTTCCTTTCTTTGGAATGACCTGATTACCAAGCCTCACCTCTACGCCTGTCTCAAGGTCGCTCCCGTTACTGAACTTGCACTCCAAGTATTCTGTCTTGGTCCTACTCAGCATGAACCCTTTAGACTCCAGTCTGTCTCCAAACCTCCAGCTTAACGTTCACTCCGATGCGAGTCTCATCAATCTGGACTATGTCGTTTGCGAATAACATACACCATGGCATCTCCCCTTGGATTTGTCGCATCAGTCCATCCATCACCAAGACAAATAAGAATGGGCTAAGAGCTGATCCCTGGTTCAGCCTATCATCATTGAAAAGTGCTCCGAGTCTCCTCCTACTGTCCGTACCCTGGTCTTGACTCCATCATACATATTCTTGATCGCCCTAGTGTACGCCACAAGTACACCTCTAACCTTCAAACATCTCCATAGAACCTCCCTAGGGACTTTGTTGTATGCCTTCTCGAGGTCGATGGAAATCATATGTAAGTCTCTCTTCCTCTCCCTATACTGCTCCACCAACCTCCTAATAAGATGAATGGCTTCTGTAGTCGAACGTCCCGGCATGAATCCAAATTGGTTCTTGAAAATAGACACGCCTCTTCTCACCCTCATCTCCACAACCCTTCCCCAAACTTTCATAGTGTGGTTTGATGAATTGATATATGAGAAAATGAATTTAGAATCAATGTCCAGCAACAAAGAGGGATTAGTGATTACACCCTCTTATCTCCAAAAGAGTTCTACTTTCTTTTTGTTCATGCAAAACATCTGATCTCTTTCATTAAATGGTAAATTATTTCTCTCAGAACTCTCATTCTGGTGAAAAGCAAGTCATATTCTTAAAACAAGATTTATTATTATTGAAACCTAAAGGAACATGCTTTTGACCTACTTGAATTCACATCTTGAATGTCTTATATAGTGTGCTCTCTTTTCTGTTCAAATTTGTGAATCTGATGTGTCTCGTTTCTCCGTCTTTATTGTGGGGTGAGGGGATAATTGTCGTGTCTCTATCCTCTTAAGTTGATTGAGTTGAGGGAACAATATTTATGCAGCTCATCAGACTTCCACACTCTCAAAATGTAGATGAAATACTAGAGAAGTATCGTGACTATCGACTGAAAAAGGATGGAGAGTAAGTTCTCTATCATTTATCTCCACTTGAATGTTTCTCCAATTAATTGATAGGTTACTATGTTATTTCCTTTCATTTCATTATATTTCACCTTTTCAGAATCTGTCCTGTGTATAAGAATAGTAGAAGAGAGTGGCACTATTTTATGGTCTAGAAAATTGTTTCCTTGAACTTGATTGTATCAATAAAAAAAGCTTTCGTTGTTGCAAAGAATCTTCGTAGTCTGCAAATTTGCTGTGTCTTATCTCTAGTTGATTTATGTTGACACCGAACTCTTAGGAATATCCTGCAGATATAACCACTATTTAAAGTTAGACGACCAGCTTGCATTATCTGCTTCATTTCTTTCACTTATCATATGAAGATGCAAGAATCTGCTGAATTTTCTTCTTAGAGTTTTTAATATATTGACCTCTTGAGTAGCAATGATTCATTCATCACTATTACAAGCTTAATGACTGTAAATTAAATTTTATCTAAATTGATTTTGGTGGGTGAAGGATACCTGATTCTGTCGGAGAGACTATTAGTGGTTTGAAATGCTACTTCAACAAAGCACTGCCTGCTATGCTCCTTTACAAGAACGAGCGGGAACAATTCCAAGAATTGATTTGAGACGATATCTCTCCTTCCTCTGTGTATGGAGCTGAGCATTTATTACGGCTTTTTGGTATGTTCATTTTAATCAATTTTTTGCAGATGATGTTGCATGTCTTAATATGTGACTTTTATGTTTCGTATTATATGTTTGAAACTTAGCTACCTATATTTGTTGACCTCAAAGTCCTCATTTCTGAGTATGTAATGAGCTAAAATTTGCTGTTTGATGACTTTGTTCCATCTGGCTATCCAGTTTCTGAGTTCGAGGAGAGCCTTTTACTTTTATCTAATACCTTTTTGGGTAAGTTACAGGAAGTAACCACAAATATTTGTAGATTATTTATTTGACTATACGGAAGCCATAGGCAGTGAAGACTAAATCCTTTTTCAAGGTGTAAAATAATTTCATTTAGACTTTTTGCATTAGAATTCAATGTTGCAGAGGCACAGAGTAGTAAGCAGCCTTTATTATATGTTAAGTGAGTAATACAGATGCTTGTGAACGGTTATGCTGAAGTTTCAATGTCACTTCATGATTTGTGAAGTTGATGTTAGTTTAAACTTGACTTTCACATCCAATATTGTTATATATCTTTAACAGCCACTTTTCTTGTTATCTGCAGTTAAGTTGCCAGAGATTCTGTTCTATGCAAGTATTGAAGATGAGACATTAGCAGAGCTAAAGCAGAAGTTGCAAGACTTTCTCAGGTTTAAATATCTTATGTTTTTCAGGTTTAAATATTTTAACTTCAGTTTATCCTGTAGGACTTCTTACAAAGAAGTGTGCATTTCCTCCTAAAGTAATGAGCATAGGAGTATATATAATGGCAAACCTAAACCTAAAGTAGATACTAATTCTTGTCGACCAAAAACTTCAAAAAAAATAAAGACTGATCCGTCTAATAACTTGGAAAATATAATTTTTATATTACCTAAGAAATTAGGCCCTTCCCCGGACCCCGCGCTTAGTGCACCGGGCTGCCCTTTATTACCTAAGAAATTAATAGAATGAAGTAATTAAAAATTACTATAATATAACTTCCCTCTTTTCGGTCATGTACTAGTCTCTTGGGGTTGAAAAATAAAATTGTCCTTAGTTTGGCATTCTGTGATTAATTGCAAATCCGTCTAATCTTCTCTATGCTTCTTTCCTCCCTTTGACTTTATTCGTTCATTTGTAAGGCATTCCGATTTTGTCGTTAACAGAACCGTTATCATAAAAGATCTTCATATTCATGGAGTTCCAAAAGAAAGCTGATTTGAACTTGACTCAAACAAATGCCTACAGTGACATTTGAATAGCCATTCTCAGCAGAATTGTCATATCCATGTTGGATATCTTTGCTAAGAATTTCTTCCAAATAAAAGTCACCTCTTCATAATAAGAAGGTTGAGGCTTATGAATTGAATCATTAGTTCGTAAATTAAGACCTTCAATACCGATTTCCTCATCCTCAAGGCCATCATCAGGCAAGACATCAATATGAGAGGATCGAACATCATTCTTAGAACTCCCTTAAGTAAATCATGATGTCATAGATTATAGTATTCATCATCTTCATTTATGTGGAGAAAATGATTGATCGTCTTCCACGTCCTCCGAAATATTCAAATTCAGCTTCCCCGGAAGTTTTTAAGATCTTATTATTTAGGATTGAGGAATTAGTGTGATTGATGGGCAATTTGTAGTCTTTTTTTATTCTATCCCTACCATATGCGCAATTATAATTCCGATTTTGATACTGCTACAAGAAATACTGAACATAGTTGAGAAAAAGAAACCATCCAGTTTTCGTCTTTGGCCAATGGTGAAGAGGACGATTCCCTTGGCAGTGCATCATGTTTTGTCCTCGTTCCTACCATTCAATGTTCCTGCTCTAATTGCTAGGCTTTCAGTTACACCTTCTCGTTCTCTGGGATCTCAATGTAATTGAAGATTCGATCAACTATCTATCTAATCAAGAAACTTCTTGGCTTGGATTTATCCACACTGGCATAGCCACATGCACAGACCAATAAGGTGAATCTCTTGGCTTGGATTTATCCAAGTGCTTTGTTTGTGTCCTTAAATTCGTGAAGGGGAGCATTATTTTCGTTTTGATTTAACGTTTCTGAAGGTTTTTGTGAGTGAGATTTACTGTGCTTGGACGATATCAACTATCGCTGAGAAACGTTCCATCACTGTTCGTCACTGGCATTTATTGGCATTTATTGCTGCATAACGTGTCAAGCCCTCTTGGTTGCGAAGAACGGCGAAAGCAGCTGAGTGTTAAATCGTTTTTAATCCCTCTGACCGGAGGCATCATTTCTGGATTTACGGCCCTTGGACGCTTGGCATTTATTGCCGAAAACACGTCAAACGGCGAAAAGACTGCTACGCGTCACATCGGTCCTGTCGGTCACACCCGCTACGAAGCTTAAAGGCTCCAAGACCATATCTCGGCCTTTTCATCTTCCTTCTTTTGATATTTTTCTCTCCTGTTAACGTTCAAAAACTTGAAGTCCCGAGAGTTTTCTCCCCCTTTAAGGGGGTCGAGAACTCCATAATCGGAGCCCTTGGAGCTGTTACTTGCGTAGTTCTCACCTGCGATAGGCGTTGAAGCTTCGGAGACCCATTTTGGTGGGTTTCGAAACGGTGGTTGAAACTTTGGATTTTGTGGGCTTCAGTCGAAGCTGCTAGAGCATCTGCCAAAGCTGCTAAGGGTCGGCGTAAGGGTTTGAAGGTGCTGGAGCCTCTAGCTACGCGCTTGAAGCTCTCAATCATCCATCAACATCCTGAGCTAAATAAGGTGTACTCGTCCCCCATTTGTCTCCTCTTTTTGCTCACAAGTTGTGCCTCCTTTGTTTTGATAGCATGCTTGTTTGATCAAAGATAGGGTGCTGAGACCACATGTTAAAGAATTTAAACGGCCTGTTACTCCTTACTGTGTGATCAAAGATGGAGATAAGGCAAAGAGAGTGGTCCGAGAATGTCCCTGAAGGTCTAAAGATTGCATGACTGTACCAGCCTGACTGCAGCCAAGGATCGTTAATGAGCGCCCTGTCCAATTTGCTAAACTTGCCTACGCGACTGAACGTAAAGGAGGATCCAGTAGAGTTCATATCGGCAAGCCCTAGTTCATGGCAACAATTAACCAAGTCCTTGGTATCATAGTTGGTAATAGGGGCCATGTTACAACGCTCATCATTGCTCATGATTGTGTTGAAATCTCCCATGACCAGTCATGGCTCTTGGAGAGCAGTACCATAATTCCGAAGACTGAACCATAAGTCCCTTCTAGAAACAATAGAGTGGAAGCCATAGACGAACGTAATCCAGAACCTCTTTGATGTGGTGCTGCAGGTAGCATCATAGTGGATGGTTTGCGGACTGACGTCAATTTCATTGAGATTGAATAGAATGAATATTCTCCCAGCTATATGAGTGCTGAAGTTATCAAGAACCACCAAATTCTGAAATTTTGAAGACCAGAATTTGTTTAAGGAGAGGGTATTGAGCTTGGACTCAAGGACGCAGAATAGGTCTATGCTTTGATCATGCACGAGGGAGGAGATCTCCTTTTGTTTGGAGGAGCCGTACAATCCCCTAATGTTCCAAAACCCAACAATCATTGGGATAACGGAAGGGAGGAAGGGTCCCTTCGTGTTACCTACGGTAGTGGTTATGAGGTTGTTTCCGCAAGGGCCCTTCTTTCGAAGAGCATTGGAAGTTGTTTTCTTTGATTTTCCTTTTATCTTTATTAGAGAGAATCCATCATCCTCTGTACTACCCTTCCCCACCGGTTCTATTTTTTCTCCTTCCCCAACCTTAACTGCACCCGCATAATTCTCCTGGCTACATGGATGGTCAACTAGAGCACGGAAAATGGCAGACTGTTTTACACCTGGGCTGATGGAGCAGACCTCGGTATTAAAGAGCTGGCCTACCAAATTCCCCTTGGTAGAAGTCCCACCTTTGCCAACCCCTGTCTGGGCCCCAGCGGGTTGGCCACCAAGAGAATCACTGCTCAAGTTCCTACCTGTACCAACCACGGTCTGATTCCCCGCTGGTTGGTCACCAATTATCTTCGGGATCGAGTTCCCACCTTTACCAACCTCGGTCTGGGTACTTGTGGGCTGGCCCCCTGTGTTCTTAGTTGCGGTAGCCCCCTTGGTAGTAACCCCAACTCGTTCTCCTGTGACTGGGCTGCCAGAGTTTTCGCCCTCTGTGGTGAAGGGGGATGCAATATAAGTGTGGACATACTTAGGCAAAGAAGTGATTTTGTTGGTATCCTTTGTTGGTGGCGGGCCTTTCTTCTTTTGGGCACGCCTATTGAAATCCGCTAGATGCTTCTCGCATGTAGCGGTAGGGTGGCCAATTCTTCTACAAGTTTTACAGAATTTCGGGAGTTTCTCATATATAATTCCTTGATCTAGGGTGACCCCTTCATAAACATTCAACTCAATGGAATTAACCAGCTCTTTTGAGAGGTCAATTTCTACTAGCGCGCGAGCAAAGGAGGTTTGCTGCTTGCTATGAGTAAGCTTGTCTGTCTCAATTGGCTTCCCTATGCGGGAGAGAATGCGGCTTAAAGCTCTGTCATTCCAAAGCTCCAAAGGCAAGGATGGAAGCCTAACCCAGATAGGCATAGTGCAAATCTCCTGCTCATCGAAGGTAAAGCACTTTGGCATCTCTTTTAGGAGAAGTGTTGTACCGTAGACGAAGTGCGGGCCATTTGCGACGACCTTGTCCTTATCCTCTTTGGATTTGAAATTGAATACAATACACCCTGAGGTATGGACGCTGAATTTGTACGTCACACCCCAGGATCTGCAGATTTCTGGAGAGCAGGCCCCCCGAGGTACTTTCCAGCGAAATACCCAACAAGCAGGTGACCCCAAGTATCTGCTAGATCATCCAAGTCGTCTTCAAGAAGCCTAATAGGCCCCTCTGATTGAGATTCCGGGACAAAATGAAGCTGGCCATTGCTAATGTCTCTGTTGCCTTTAACAATGGACGCATATGCAGTCTTGATGTCCGTACGGTTAGGGGGGATCTTAGTAGCTTTTGGAGCCAGATTATTCACAACCGGGGAGGATGCTCTGGTGTCTTCGGAGCCAAGGGTACATGAGGAGGATGGAGAAAGGGGGGTTTCCTCCCCAGCCCTTAAGTTGCCTGGGGCGAAGGGGCGACCACAGAAGGGCCTCTAGCCTCAGACTGGACGCTACTCACAAATTTGGGTATTGGAGTAAGCGTAGAATTCCCCACCAGGGAGGAGTCAATGGTGATCGGAGGGAACTCTTCTATGGAAGAGAGCTCGATGGATGCCATACCCATATTAATGGGTAGTGGCGAGAAATGAGCTCTGTTCCGCTTTTTTTTTTTAGGCATACAATAAATTCTAGGTGAAGAGTTCGAGCCCTGTTCCGCTTCTTTTGTTTACTGTTTGTTGTAGGCTGCTTGTTGTTTATTGTTTCACCTAGAATTTATTGTATGCCTAAAAAAATGAAGCGGAATAGAGCTCATTTCTCGCCACTACCCATTAATATGGGTATGGCATCCATTGAGCTCTCTTCCATAGAAGAGTTCCCTCCGATCACCATTGACTCCTCCCTGGTGGGGAATTCTACGCTTACTCCAATACCCAAATTTGTGAGTAGCGTCCAGTCTGAGGCTGGAGGCCCTTCTGTGGTCGCCCCAGGCAACTTAAGGGCTGGGGAGGAAACCCCCCTTTCTCCATCCTCCTCATGTACCCTTGGCTCCGAAGACACCAGAGCATCCTCCCCGGTTGTGAATAATCTGGCTCCAAAAGCTACTAAGATCCCCCCTAACCGTACGGACATCAAGACTGCATATGCGTCCATTGTTAAAGGCAACAGAGACATTAGCAATGGCCAAAAGCTTCATTTTGTCCCGGAATCTCAATCAGAGGGGCCTATTAGGCTTCTTGAAGACGACTTGGATGATCTAGCGATACTGGGGTCACTCGCTTGTTGGGTATTTCGCCGGAAAGTACCTCGGGGGCCTCGCTCTCCGAAACTGCATCCCGGGGTGTGACGTACAAATTCAGCGTCCATACCTCAGGGTGTATTGTATTCAATTTCAAATCCAAAGAGGATAAGGACAAGGTCGTCGCAAATGGCCCGCACTTCGTCTACCGTACAACACTTCTCCTAAAAGAGATGCCAAAGTGCTTTACCTTCGATGAGCAGGAGATTTGCACTATGCCTATCTGGGTTAGGCTCCCATCCTTGCCTTTGGAGCTTTGGAATGACAGAGCTTTAAGCCGCATTCTCTCCCGCATAGGGAAGCCAATTGAGACAGACAAGCTTACTCATAGCAAGCAGCAAACCTTCTTTGCTCGCGCGCTAGTAGAAATTGACCTCTCAAAAGAGCTGGTTAATTCCATTGAGCTGAATGTTTATGAAGGGGTCACCCTAGATCAAGGAATTATATATGAGAAACTCCCGAAATTCTGTAAAACTTGCAGAAGAATTGGCCACCCTACCGCTACATGCGAGAAGCATCTAGCGGATTTCAATAGGCGTGCCCAATAGAAGAAAGGCCCGCCACCAACAAAGGATACCAACAAAATCACTTCTTTGCCTAAGTCTGCCCACACTTATATTGCATCCCCCTTCACCACAGAGGGCGAAAACTCTGGCAGCCCAGGCATAGGAGAACGAGTTGGGGTTACTACCAAGGGGGCTACCACAACTAAGAACACAGGGGCGGCCAGCCCACGGGTACCCAGACCGAGGTTGGTAAAGGTGGGAACTCGATCCCGAAGATAATTGGTGACCAACCAGCGGGGAATCAGACCGTGGTTGGTACAGGTAGGAACTTGAGCAGTGATTCTCTTGGTGGCCAACCCGCTGGGGCCCAGACATGGGTTGGCAAAGGTGGGACTTCTACCAAGGGGAATTTGGTAGGCCAGCTCTTTAATACCGAGGTCTGCTCCATCAGCCCAGGTGTAAAACAGTCTGCCATTTTCCGTGCTCTAGTTGACCATCCATGTAGCCAGGAGAATTATGCGGGTGCAATTAAGGTTGGGGAAGGAGAAAAAATAGAACCGGTGGGGAAGGGTATTACAGAGGATGATGGATTATCTCTAATAAAGAAAAGAGGGAAATCAAAGAAAACAACTTCCAATGCTCTTTGAAAGAAGGGCCCTTGCGGAAACAACCTCATAACCACTACCGTAGGTAACACGAAGGGACCCTTCCTCCCTTCCGTTATCCCAATGATTGTTGGGTTTTGGAACATTAGGGGATTGGACGGTTCCTTCAAACAAAAGGAGATCTCCTCCCTCGTGCATGATGAAAACATAGACCTATTCTGCGTCCTTGAGTCCAAGCTCAATTCCCACTCCTTAAGCAAATTCTGGTCTTCAAAATTCCGGAATTGGGTGGTTCTTGATAACTTCAGCACTCATACGGCCAGCCAAGATTAGGCTCAATGAAATTGAGTCAGTCCGCAAACCATCCACTGTGATGCTACCTGCAGCACCACATCAAAGAGGTTCTGGATTACGTTCGTCTATGGCTTCCACTCTATTGTTGCTAGAAGGGACTTATGGTTCAGTCTTCGGAATTATGGTACTGCTCTCCAAGAGCCATGACTGGTCATGGGAGATTTCAACACAATCATGAGCAATGATGAGCGTTGTAACATGGCCCCTATTACCAACTATGATACCAAGGACTTGGTTAATTGTTGTCATGAACTAGGGCTTGCCGATATGAACTCTACTGGATGCTCCTTTACGTTCAGTCGCGCAGGCAAGTTTAGCAAATTGGACAGGGCGCTCATTAGCGGTCCTTGGCTGCAGGCAGGCTGGTACAGTCATGCCATCTTTAGACCTTCAGGGACATTCTCGGACCACTCTCCTTGCCTTATCTCCATCTTTGATCACACAGTAAGGAGTAACAGGCCGTTTAAATTCTTTAACATGTGGTCTCAGCACCCTATCTTTGATCAAACAAGCATGCTATCGAAACAAAGGAGGCACAACTTGTGAGCAAAAAGAGGAGACAAAGGGGGGACGAGTACACCTTATTTAGCTCAGGATGTTGATGGATGATTGAGAGCTTCAAGCGCGTAGCCAGAGGCTCCAACACCTTCAAACCCTTACGCCGACCCTTAGCAGCTTTGGCAGATGCTCTAGCAGCTTCGATTGAAGCCCACAAAATCCAAAGTTTCAACCACCGTCTCGAAACCCACCAAAATGGGTCTCCGAAGCTTTAACGCCTATCGCAGGTGAGAACTACGCAAGTAACTGCTCCAGGGGCTCCGATTATGGAGTTCTCGACCCCTTAAAGGGGGAGGAAACTCTCGGGACTTCAAGTTTTTGAACGTTAACAGGAGAGAAAAATATCAAAAGAAGGAAGATGAAAAGGCCGTGATATGGTCTTGGAGCCTTTAAGCTTCGTAGCGGGTGTGACCGATGTGACGCGTAGCAAGCTTTTTGACGCATTTTCGGCAATAAATGCCAAGCGTCCAAGGGCTGTAAATCCAGAAATGATGGTTCCGGTCAGAGGGATTAAAAAGGATTTAACACTCGGCTGCTTTTGCCGTTCTTCGCAGCCAAGAGGGCTTGACACGTTATGCAGCAATAAATGCCAGTGATGGGACGTTTCTCAGCGATAGTAGCTATCGTCCAAGCACAGTGAATCCCACTCACAAAAACCTTCAGAAACGTTAAATCAAAACGAAAATAATGCTCCCCTCCACGAATTTAAGGACAAAAACAAAGCACTTGGATAAATCCAAGCCAAGAGATTCACCTTATTGGTCTGTGCCTGTGGCTATGCCAGTGTTTTCTGGTTGTCCAGCTAATCTTTTCTCTTGAAAACAAGTACCGAAGTACCAAAATGTTGGATATGGTAAAAAGCCGACCCTAAGCCCTTAGAATAGGATGGGGTGCTCTGGGCGGATCTCTTCTTCACATGATAACCCTAAAGAGGGAAGAACATCGGTGGTATTTTCACCATTATTTCTAATATTATTACGATTATTACGGAATTTAAAGTAGTTATATTCAAGGTAGTAACAAACAAATATTATAAATACGAGTAACACAAGTATTAAAACCATTTTTAATTTGAATCAATATATAATCTCTTCCAGATTCTTAATATCAAAATCATAGAAGTCCTACTTACCATTAACCATAATCACAGAATTAAACTTATCAAATACATAATTAAAACATACTAGTAAAGGAACCATACCTTTTGCAGAAATCTCAACTTCACCCTGGCAACCTTCCCCTTTCTTGCTTCCTCGCGTTACGGGTACTATGGCCTAGGTGCTTAGGAGGTCTCTACAGTTCTTTCCAATGATTCCAGCAAGAGTCAAGGTTCTTAAACTAATATGCGTTTAATTATATATTCTTCAAAGTTTATTTCTTGTTCTTATGATCTCTTGAAGTAGATCTTCTTAGATTATAATATTACTCGTTAGGATTATAGATCGATATAAGGTTTTTAGCTAGACATAATTTTTGATTAATATGAGGCTCTTAGATTTCTGAATCTTAGAGAGAGAGTATTTTTAGAGAGAGAAAGATATATCAAAGATTAAGTTTGTATTTCGGAAAGACTTGTTCGTAACTAATACAATGAGGCTCTTCTTATAGATAACCTCGGGGTGCTACAGTAGTATTACCTTTACTGTGCTACTACAGTAGTATGACCTTTACCGTGCGACCTTTACTGGTGCTACAGTATTTGGCGGCCCTTACCTTTTCATGTTATAAACAAAATTATTACATTTTGAAAAGAAAACTTTTCTTCTGCTGATATCTTGTCTTGTCTTTTTGTCATCCTTTTTCTGATGTTGATATGTTTGGTATCTTGTTTTTTCTTCGTTGTTGTCTCTTTCATCTTTTTCTTTTGCTGATTCTCTTTCATCTTTTTCTTTTTCACTTGTCTCTTTCATCTTTTTCTTTTTCACTTGTCTCTTTCATCTTTTTCTTCTTCTGCTGATATGTTTGTTATGCTAATATCTTTTTTGGCTTATGTGATAAATCACATTGAGCCGGATTATTATGCTATTATGCTGATATACCACGTAATTGAATTACATGGTTCTTTGATGAGCTGATATGATGTGTTCTGTAGTAAAACTACATTATTCCCCACCAAGCTATTATGCTATTATGAAAACGGATCATTGGATCTTTCTTCTTTTATGCTCATAGCTTGTTTTATACTCATATCTCCTAGAGCTATTGGTTTTCTTTTTTGTTTGGTTATGGTCTGGTACTGCTCTATAGTTTCTTTGGCATGCTTGTGCTTCAGATTTATTATTCGGTTCATCATATTCGTTAGTTCTACTGTGTCCTGGATTACTATGTCGTGATTGTAGCATATCGTAATTAGTTCTTCCACTTCTCCTCCTTTGGTAGTTCCAATGATACTTGCTTTTATCATGTCTTCCAGTCTTCCTGCTAGGGTTGCTAGTCCAATGGCTCTTTTGTTGCTTAACCATTCTTGAAATTGATTTATTTTGCATGGTATCTCTTTTTTGGAGTCTGTGTTATCTCCGGTGATGTTAGTATTCCTCCTCGCTTTGAACAAAGTGGCATAAAACAATAGGTTTTCCGTCGTGTCCGTGGAAGCATCAAATATTTGTATTCCGTAAATTCTCGGTCCAAACGTTTCTTTCATGGATTGGACTGATTGGTATATAGTACTTGGTAATTTTGATATGTTGTTGAGAGTGTCATCTACCATAATTTTGTCTAGAAATCCATACTTAAAAAGTTTATAGGCAACATTTGGGTCTGTTTTCTCAAGACATAAATATCTCGGATACTTACTAAATCTTGAGGCTCGTAATATGTTAGGGTTGAATTTGTAAGTATAGTATTTTGTAATGGCTTCGTAGGTGGTAATAATTTCTGGTGAGAAGGTTAATTTCTCAGCCATGGATAGTATTTGTGCTGTTGGTATTTGGGATGTTGATGGTAGGTGTGCTAGTCTTGAACTGAGGGTAGGAAAGCTTGTATTTTCCATGTTATCTCTTGGAGAACTTCTTAGATTCTTGTAAATCTGGTAGTCTGACATGCATTTCCTTCAGTTGGTTGATAAGGCTATTATTTTGTTTAAGTATTTCCTCCAATTCTTGTATCTTGGTTGCCATGACTTGGTTGCTACTGATAACTTTATTTATGATATTGCTGATATGGTCTTCAAAACTGTCGCTGTTAACTGACATCCTGATATCTGCTTAAAAAATCAGCTAGAAGATTCTTATTTCCAGATATATTTTTAACAATAAAATCATAACAATAAAAGAACGATTGCCATTTCCTTCTTTTATTTAACTCTGGTAATGAGTCTATTTTATTAGTAATAAATGCTCTTACTTGGGTGTTATCGGTTCTGACAACGAACTTTACCGGTAGCAAATGATAATGGAATCTTTTTATTCCAAATTTTACGGCTAATAATTCTTTTTCATTGATGTGGTAATTCTTCTCATTAGGCTTCCAAGTTCCACCTCCATATCCACATATTAATGGTTTTTCTTTGTCTATGTCTTCTTTGTCATAAGCTATGAGGACTGCTCCCCAACCTATGTCACTTGCATCTGTGAATAGTTCTAACTGGTCTTTATCTGTTGGTATTCTATGTTTTGGTAAATCTGTTACCCTTTCTTTAATATCTTTTATAGCTTTATCTTGTTTCTCTGTCCATTCAAACGTTTTGTTTTTTCCTTTGATCAAATCTTGTAATGGTTTTCTTAGAGCTGGTAAGTCTTTTATATGGTCTGAGGCATAGTTTATTATTCCTAGAAACTGTTGTACTTCTTTTTTATTTTCTAGTTTATCTTTAAAATTCTTAATCCTTGTTACTATGTGTTCCTGAAGCTGGAATCCATCCTTATCTATTATATATCCTAAATATTCTATATTATCTTTAAAAATCTCAGATTTCTTTTCAGATAATAAAATTCCATGTTGTTTTATAGTTTTTATGAATTCTTCTAGGTGTTTAATATGATCTCCTAGACTATCGCTATATATTAATATATCATCGACATATACTATACAATATTCTGTTAATTTTTTAAACACTTGATCCATTCTTCTTTGGAATATCTGGGTTGCGTTCTTTAGTCCAAAGGGTAATACATTCCACTCATAATGTCCCTGAGGGGTACTGAAAGCTGTTAAAGGTTTTGATTCTTTGGTTAGTTTTATTTGCCAAAATTCACTTTTACAGTCAAACTTACTAAACCATTTTTTATTTCCTAATCTATTAATAAGATTTCTTTTATATGGTAAAAAATATCCATCAAATAATGTCTTTTTATTTAATTCTCTATAGTCTACAACTATCCTAGCTTTACCTCTTTTCTGTTCACTATGCTTCCTTACTAAGAAAGCTGGACTGCTATGTGAGCTTCTACTTTCCTGTATTAGTTTCAAATCTCGTAGTTCTTTTAATTGTGTTTCAAATTCTTTTTGATCTGTTGGGCTATATCTAATAGGCTTGCATCTGATAACATCATTAGGAATTATTAACTTCATTTCTGCACATATTTTTTCTTTTTCCCACAATTGTATTGGGTTTTCTCCAAAATTCATTTTTAACATTCCAAGGTATTTTTCTTTTAATAGTTGTAGATTATTGTTTCGGTTTATTCTATTACATAATTTCAATGTTTGTACTGGTAATACTCTTTTTAATATAATCCATCTGTTACAAGGTGTTTGTAAGCTTAAGGTGTTATTATTTATAACTTGGGTTTTGAAGTAGTCTAAAAAGTTATTTCCTAATAATACATGTTGACTCATATTATTGTCTTGATATATTATTGGTAATCTAAATATAGTTTTATTTAACACTATTCTTACATTTTCAGCTATAGTATCTAATTCTTTGGTTTGTTCGTTAAATCTGTCACTCTTATTCTATGTGTTCTAGACCTTTTCCACTTATGTGATTCTAAAGCTTCTTTTCGTGCTGTGCACATGTCTGCTCCGCTATCAATAAATATCTTTTGTTTTATTAACTTGTTGGGTTTGTATTCTACATGGGCTTCTATGTAGATTGCTACCATTTATTATGAATCATTTTCACTATCTGAATAGATATAATTAACCGTTCCTGTTTCTATATCGCTTTCGTCTCGTTTGACTAATATAGAATTCTTCATCACTATACCACTTATTATTTTCTTCTCTTATTTGTTCTAGACTCATAATAAACTGTGTACTATTGATATACTTTACTCCTTGTTTCTTTAACTTAGGACATTTATTGGCATAATGTCATTTTTCGTTGCAATTCCAACATTTACATTCCTTTGGAGCTTCTTTTGTTTCTAATGGTTTTACATATCTTTTTCTCCTAAACTTTCGTTTATTCTTAAACCTTTTTCTTGTATCGGGGGTATTATTATATTTCCTAAATCTCTTATATCTTCTTCTTCTGTAGGGTTTGTAATAAGGTTTGTAATTTGGTCTATTATAATTTTGCCTGTAATTTCTGTCTTTACTGAACGTTTTATCCTTATATTTTCTAAATGTCTTTTTATGTTTTTTACATTTACGTTCTTTTTCTTGATTATCACATCCAAATACTAATCTCTTTTCTGTAAATCCACATATTTCTCTTAGTCCTAATTTTTTTTTATCTTTTTTAACTTTTTGTTGTAATCTGTATTCTTCGCACTTTCTCATTAAGTAGGCCCTTAGTACTCTTATTTTTTCTCCTAACGTATTTTCTTTTGGTTCTAATTGTTTATATTCCTTAGTAATTTCTGTATTATATGGGACTAGTAAATGATCATAATAGAGTTGTTGGTATATTATTCCTTCATCTGGTAAGAATCTTGCTTCATAATAGAATTTAGTAAAACTTATTGTATATTCTGGTAGTTTATTAATCTTACAACATTTCATATTGTTTAAATTCATTATTATTTCACATTTTCTTTTCGCTAGTACATTTTCTCTGGCTACTAGCCATCTTTCTCCCAGAAATTCTCTTTTTAATACCATATCGAATAACATTAATATTCCCTTCCAATCTTTAACATAGATGAAATATTTCTCCTTTCATTTGATAAGCTATGGTTTCAAACCAAAGTGCTACTTTTCCAATCACTGTTTTAGATATTAATTCATACATATAGTCTAAATCACTAGTATGTGCTGAACTCATTAATGCTAAAGACATTCCTACATTCCAATCATTTATTCTTCTACTTAGTTCTTGTTCATCATAACACATTATCTAAATCTAGAAAGTATCCATTCATATTTATTCCTTGTGCCATTGATCCTATAAATTCGCTAAATTCTGCTCGATGTCTTATTGGTATATGTGGTGGTAATTTAGTAGGTTTTCTTGTTATGACTTCTAAGGCTGGATCTACCATTTCTTCTTCAGGGTAGTCGTTGGTGTCTTCATTTATTATGTTATCTGACTCTACCTCAGTTTCAAAAGGTTCATTGTATTCATCTTCTATATCGCTTTCAGGTTCTTCTTCTATAATTGCATTTACTCTTTGCATTTTTTGTAGAGCTTCTAGTATTTGATTATTTTCTTGTACCATTTCAGAATTGTTGTCATCTTCTATTTCTTCTGTTATTTTTGCTACTTGTACTTCATTACCTATTACATCTTCTTTATCAGTGCTACTGCTATCATTAATATTGCTATTTCTTTCATTTTCATCACTAGTGTTGTGTATTCTTCTTACCTTCTTTTTTCCTTTTAACCTTGCTATCTGTTGTTTCATAATGTGTAACTCTTCTCTTAATTCATTCATTTCTTGTTTAACTAATTCTAACTCCTGCTTTGTTTCTATTATTTCTACCTTAGCTTTATTTAAGGCGTATTTAGTGTCTTTATACTTGGTCGTATATTTTTTATACTTTGTCAACCATTCTTCATTGGTGGATAGCTTTAATTTTGTATTTTCTTTTTCTAATTCTATTATCTTTTGGTTTTGGGTTTTATTTTCAAGTTTTAAATTTTCAACATAAATATTTCTTTCTTTTAAATTATCTTCATTTTTTATTAAGGTTTCTTTAGGATCCTGTTGTTTTTTCATAGGTTCATATTTGTATCTTTCCTTTTCTAATATATCTTTTCCATGATTTCTAATAAATGTAACTGTGCTGTGCTCAGTATTAGCCGTAAAATTTGGAATAAAAAGATTTCATTATCATTTGCTACCAGTAAAGTTCGTTGTCAGAACCGATAACACCCAAGTAAGAGCATATATTACTAATAAAATAGACCCATTATCAGAGTTAAATAAAAGAAGGAAATGGCAATCGTTCTTTTATTGTTATGATTTTATTGTTAAAAATATATCTGGAAATAAGAATCTTCTAGCTGATTTTTTAAGCAGATATCAGGATGTCAGTTAACAACGACAGTTTTGAAGACTATATCAGCAATATCATAAATGAAGTTATCAGTAGCAACCAAGTCATGGCAACCAAGATACAAGAATTGGAGGAAATACTTAAACAAAACAATAGCCTTATCAACCAACTGAAGGAATGCATGTCAGACTACCAGATTTACAAGAATCTAAGAAGTTCTCCAAGAGATAACATGGAAAATACAAGCTTTCCTACCCTCAGTTCAAGACTAGCACACCTACCATCAACATCCCAAATACCAACAGCACAAATACTATCCATGGCCGAGAAATTAACCTTCTCACCAGAAATTATTACTACCTACGAAGCCATTACAAAATACTACACTTACAAATCCAACCCTAACATATTACGAGCCTCAAGATTTAGTAAGTATCCGAGATATTTATGTCTTGAGAAAACAGACCCAAATGTTGCCTATAAACTTTTTAAGTATGGATTTCTAGACAAAATTATGGTAGATGACACTCTCAACAACATATCAAAATTACCAAGTACTATATACCAATCAGTCCAATCCATGAAAGAAACGTTTGGACCAGGAATTTACGGAATACAAATATTTGATGCTTCCACAGACCTGACAGGAAAACCTATTGTTTTATGCCAGCTGTTCAAAGCAAGGAGGAATACTAACATCACCGGAGATAACACAGACTCCAAAAAAGAGATACCATGCAAAATAAATCAATTTCAAGAATGGTTAAGCAACAAAAGAGCCATTGGACTAGCAACCCTAGCAGGAAGACTGGAAGACATGATAAAAGCAAGTATCATTGGAACTACCAAAGGAGGAGAAGTGGAAGAACTAATTACGATATACTACAATCACGACATAGTAATCCAGGACACAGTAGAACTAACGAATATGATGAACCGAATAATAAATCTGAAGCACAAGCATGCCAAAGAAACTGTAGAGCAGTACCAGACCATAACCAAACAAAAAAGAAAACCAATAGCTCTACGAGATATGAGTATAAAACAAGCTATGAGCATAAAAGAAGAAAGATCCAATGATCCGTTTTCATAATAGCATAATAGCTTGGTGGGGAATAATGTAGTTTTACTACAGAACCCATCATATCAGCTCATCAAAGAACCATGTAATTCAATTACGTGGTATATCAGCATAATAATCCGGCTCAATGTGATTTATCACATAAGCCCAAAAAGATATTAGCATAACAAACATATCAGCAGAAGAAGAAAAAGATGAAAGAGACAAGTGAAAAAGATGAAAGAGACAAGTGAAAAAGAAAAAGATGAAAGAGACAGCAACGGAGAAAAAACAAGATACCAAACATATCAACATCAGAAAAAGGATGACAAAAAGACAAGACAAGATATCAGCAGAAGAAAAGTTTTCTTTTCAAAATGTAATAATTTTGTTTATAACATGAAAAGGTAAGGGCCGCCAAATACTGTAGCACCAGTAAAGGTCGCACAGTAAAGGTCATACTACTGTAGTAGCACAGTAAAGGTAATACTACTGTAGCACCCCGAGGTTATCTATAAGAAGAGCCTCATTGTATTAGTTACGAACAAGTCTTTCCGAAATACAAACTTAATCTTTGATATATCTTTCTCTCTCTAAAAATACTCTCTCTCTAAGATTCAGAAATCTAAGAGCCTCATATTAATCAAAAATTATGTCTAGCTAAAAACCTTATATCAGTCTATAATCCTAACAGAGTAATATTATAATCTAAGAAGATCTACTTCAAGAGATCATAAGAACAAGAAATAAACTTTGAAGAATATATAATTAAACGCATATTAGTTTAAGAACCTTGACTCTTGCTGGAATCATTGGAAAGAACTGTAGAGACCTCCTAAGCACCTAGGCCATAGTACCCGTAACGCGAGGAAGCAAGAAAGGGAAGGTTGCCGGGGTGAAGTTGAGATTTTTCGCAAAAGGTATGGTTCCTTTACTAGTATGTTTTAATTATGTATTTGATAAGTTTAATTCTGTGATTATGGTTAATGGTAAGTAGGACTTCTATGATTTTGATATTAAGAATCTGGAAGAGATTATATATTGATTCAAATTAAAAATGGTTTTAATACTTGTGTTACTCGTATTTATAATACTTGTTTGTTACTACCTTGAATATAACTACTTTAAATTCCGTAATAATATTAGAAATAATGGTGAGAATACCACCAATGTTCTTCCCTCTTTAGGGTTATCAGGTGAAGAAGAGATTCGCCCAGAAATTGGTATCAAAGCCTTAAATAGGACAAAACCAGATCTAGAATCTGTCAGAAGAAGGAGTAGTAGGACTAATATCTACGACATATATGAACGTTATGAGTATGATTCAGACGACAATCTGGAACAATTTGATATAGAAAATTGGAATTCAGAATGAGAACAATTCAATCTTTTAGAAAGATAATAAGATGATATGGAGATGTAGAGAAATTAAACAACGATTAAAAACAATGAAGGAGACAACTGAAGAATTATTAAGAGAACAGAATAAATGGCTAGAAATAGTGAAAAAAGAAGAATGGTTCTATAACATAGAGATGATAGAAAAAATAAATAAAATATGCATGGATGCAGCAGCAGCACGTAGACAAATAGAGGAAATAAAAATAGAAATCATAGTGCATGACCGAATAATAAAAGACCTGATAATAGACTTAAGTTTTGAAACGAATCATTATTAAAACATGAATTCATCTTTTGACCATATTAAGAAGTTAAACCAAGCAAGGTGGTTATGTCAGGAAAAAGTTACTTTATTAAAACAAACGAAAAAGAATAAAGAATTAGAAAGAATGTATAGGATAAGAATATTTGCAATAGAAAAAAACTTAGACCAAACTCAAAAAACGGTAAGTCTAGAAGAATTAACAAGACTATATAGGCAAATAATACAACTAGGAGTACAGATAAGAATACAAAATGAATTCATAAAAAATATAGACTTAGATCTATCTACAACCAGTAGTTCTTATGGGTGAAGAAATAATAAGAAGACAACAAAATATGCTAGAACAATTAGCACATATAGCAGGAAAAAGGTTAGAATATAATAGAGACATAAATCAACATATTGTAAGTTGCAGGATAGGTATAGATCTAATAAAAGAAAGGGATCAACGCCTACAAGAAAATTATGAACAAATAGAAAACCAAAAAGAGACCATAAGAGAATTAAAAAACAGTCTAACATTAAAAAACGAAATAATAAGACAGAAAGAAGAGGAAAACACGAATTTACTAGAAAATAAATTAGGAGAAATAATCGGAAAAGATAGTGAAATATCATATCTGAAAAACATAATACAAGAACAATATAAATTTATTAAAATATGGATAAAGGAAAAAGAAATAGCAACAGATCTATATAATACACACTATCAAATGGATGAATATGAAGGAGGAACAACACAAACATTAAGTTTTAAACCAGAAACGTATCAAAAAATACAAAATGAAGAAGATGAACTATCTATAAAAAAGATATTTAAAACAAAATGGTTTGAAAGAAATAAAGAAATAAGATATATAATCCAAAAACACGAAAACATAATAGACACAAGAAGTGTAAACGGAAAAGCCAGAATTAATTTAATAACAAATGAAATAATAAAAAGAGAGTTATTAAAATTATCAACAAAAGAAGACAAAAAATAGTTTAGCACGTCTCATGCACAGGTTAAATGTAATTTGTTCAAGCAACTACTATTTGTTCAATTGAACTTGATAAGCCTAAATAATTTAGCAAAGGAAAATAGCTGGTCTCTTAAGTACTACTACTACTAATCTTTGTATTAGGATAGTGGTCCGACAAGTACCAATGAACATCATGATGATGTCTACATTAATTTTGTGGTGTGACTAATCAGTTTATTAAGTTCACCTTGACCTTGCTTTTCTTGCTTGCAACTTGCGAGGCTACTGTTACTAATTATTTGGTAGTGTTCAACATTTTTTTTACTGTATTTTCCTTTTCTTTTAGTTTGTCTAAAAAAGAACGTGTATATTTAGTAATTCTTTAATTTCAATATCTTACATGATTTATACCAGGGATAAGGTAATAAAATGATATGGAGTTAATATCACAAGATTCAAATGTTTTATGTATATCATACGAATTCTTTTTTCATTTAAATATTATATCGAATCACACTAAAGGGAAACAAGCTCTCGCTATGCGCGGGGGTCGGATTACAAGAGTCTATTGTACGCAGCCTTACTTTGTATTTCTGCAAGAGACTGTTTCCACGGCTTGAACCCAGTGACCTTGTCACGTGGCAACAACTTTAACGGTTACTTTAAGGCTCCCGACACATTAGGAACAAAGCAATTCGCCATTGACATAATCCTTTTTAGCATAGGAACCAAAATCATTTATTGCTTTGATGTCTTCTTGGTTGTCAACTCAACAAGTTTTCATCAGTTTTCAATACTAATAATCTTGACGGTCTCATAACTTAAATTGATCAGTCCTTTAGACGAGAATAATGATTGATTTTCAAATTAATAATGAGATGGAATTTGCGCCGGTTACAACATGGCATTGCGCCATTGACGTACTCCATTGCATATAATATGACCTAATGTTCTTCTTTATTTACTCCTTAATTAATATCTAGTTGGGATTTTTAGCACTTAGTTCAGGGATAACGTGAACAAGACGGTTCAAGTAAACATGATAGTTTAGGAGATTTATATCCATTATCTCTATTATTATTATTATTGTTCTTCACATTATAGTATCAAAGTTCAAATTTTTTGGTTTAGTCCAGTTTTTTCATTCCTTATAATGTTAATAAGACTTCTCTACCTATAGTTAATCTTGCATCTAATTTCCTTAACGAAAATAAATATCAATATATCCAGTGAAATTTCAGAATGTGGGGTCTGAGAGGGAAGTAAATATATGAAAACAAAAATGTACCTGGACTAGAGCTTTTTTAGAAGATGATTTAGTGTGATGTAGACTGCTCCAAATAAACCTGGAATTTAGGGGATGGATTGAAGATATGATTTTTTTCTCTTTTTTTTTTGTGGGGTGGGGACACCATATCCCGCCCCACGCCCTTTACCCATGCCAATAAATATATTGTCCTACTATTTTGGGTTTTGAAAGTCAAAGTTGTTTGGTACTCTTTGTGAAGGGGAAAGTCTCGAAGGCGAAACCCCCCACCTGTACCAGAGGCCCCTTGGCCAGGTGGGATGTAAATCGAGGGATATGCGCGAGTGGCAGCCCTGCAAGGGAGATGACCAACGGGACACGAATCCATTAACAACCCTTGCAATATTTCAGCAAAGACTGTCACCACACGGATTCGAACCCGCGACGTCGGAGTGGTTGTACCCCAATCACCTTGCCACTTACCAACTCACCTGTGCCCTGGGGGCAAGTTGTTTGGTACTCTACTTGACTATAACTTTTAATGCTATATTTCATCCTCATTTTGAGTAAAGAAAACTGCAATTTTAAAGTTGGTCTCATTCTGTTCTCAATGAATAGTGCTTAGAAAAATATGTAATGTTTAAAAATTGTATTATTGAACTTAGATAAGCCCAAAGGATTATCTTTCTAAATGAGAAAATTTTTACAAAAGATTTAGTGAGAATGGATCTTTGAAAATCTTAATATCAGATGATTATAAGACCATGACCAAATTATTTTTAGAGGAGAATGATAATTGACCTTAAAGTAATAATGAATGAACTCAAGGACTATGCTCTAATGACCCATACTCTCTGTTTTTCATTTTCATTAAATATTACAACTTTGCTATACTGAATATAACTTTGGTATTTCCTCATAAGCAAACTTAGACCAGTTCTTTAACTCGGTTAGTATATATATCCATTGTCTGTATATTCAATTGCACACTAAAAAACTAATTCCGGAGTTAGCAACAGAAAAATCATGAAGAAATTTAAGAGCACTATGAGATATTAACGAAATGAATAATTTTAGTTGAATTTTTTAGCAAGTTGAGAAATGATCATTCTTTTCAGGTCAAAGAAATTCCTCTATTTTTGCCCCCACACTTTTGTCTTTTCCTGTTTGATTCATCAATAATTCACTTATCAAATTCTTCAACTACCCCTTTAATATTGTCCTATTAACCGCCTCCTTCTATACAACTCAGAATTATATATTGAAGTTTCATTCCATAAATACAATAATATATACATCAATACAAGAATTAATCTAGGCTACAATTTTGATAGACTATCCTAAGAATATGCTAATTATATTTACATCATAATTATAAGATATGTGATTTGATTTGATGGAAATAATAATGGATTATTTCCATAATATCGAACAGTCTTCCGCAGTCTTAGTGGATAGGTTCTCGTATGCTGAGACTGTCCCTGAAATCATCAAAGAGTGCGCGGAAGACATTTCGTGACTATATCTGCAATCTGATAGCGGGACGGCACATGGAGAACACGGACTTGTCCACGAGCAACCTTTTCGCGGACAAATAAAATATCCATTTCTATGTGTTTTGTGCGTTGATGTTGGATAAGGTTTCATGACAAATATATCGCACTCACATTATCACAATGGACCACTATTGCTTTTTCTATCGGACAATGAAGTTCCAATAGAAGATTACGGAGCCAACATGATTCAGAGACAACATTAGCTACCCCTCGATATTCTGCTTCAGCACTCGACCGAGATAGTGTTGGTTGGCGTTTTGACGATCACGAGATTAAATTGTCTCCAAGAAACACACAATAACCAGAGGTGGAACGCCTTGTGTCTGGGCATCCACCCCAATCAACATTTGTATAAGACGTGAGGCCAGAAATGGTTGATTTATACAGATGCAACCCAAAACTAAAAGTACCCTGAACATACCGCATAATTCGTGTGAGAGCCCCATATGTTCTTCCTTTGGGTCATGCATATGTAAACACACCTGTTGAACTGCATATGAGATATCCATCTCAATATGTTTAGTGCGCTGATGTTGAACCGGATTGTCAGAAAGATAGACTGCACTAACATTATCACAATAAATCAAGGTAGCTTTTTGAATGGGAAAGTGAAGCTCTAAGAGAAGATTACGTAACCAACATGATTCAGAGATCACATTGGCCATCCCTCGATACTCGGCCGCTGCACTGGAGCGGGATAAGGTAGTCTGCCGTTTGGCAGACCATGAGACCAAGTTATCACCAAGAAACATATAATAACCAGATGTAGAGCGTCTGGTGTCCGGACAGCCACCCCAATCAGCATCTGTATAAGATATAAGTGCAGAGACCGAGGACGGATATAGATGCAACCCGTAATCAAGTGTGCCCTGTAAGTATCAGATGATGCGTTTGAGCGCATTCATGTGGCCCAACTATCGAAACTGGGGCTGAAACTATGGGGTTAGGCGGAACAGTAGGTCCATCGGGCAGTGGGCCCGCTGACGGAGTTTCGGTGCGGGACAAGTCCGTAAAATGGTGGATAATATATGGAGAGATGTCGTCGTCCAAAAAATTATACGAACTAGGCACGGGACTACCCATGTTAGCAAATGGAAATCGGGTTTCATAAAAAATAACATGACGACTAATGATGAGTTTATTAGATGACAAATCAAAACACTTGTAACCACAATGATTCGATGGATAATCCAAAAACACATGGGTAGACCGGACCTGAAGTTTGTTAATAATAGTGGACGGAAATAGAGGATAACATAAACACCCAAAGACCCTAAGATGTGAATACGAAGGGGTCTTATTATAAAGGATTTGAAGAAGGGATGAATATGTCAATCCTTTGGTATGAAGTATGTTAAGGAGATAAGTAGCCATTTGTAGAGCATGATGCCAAAAAGAAGGGGGTACGGAAGCATGGATCAATAAAGTTCGGACAATATTATTAATGGCACGAATTTTGCGTTTGGCTTTTCCATTTTGTGAGGACAAGAAATGATTCCATTATTAGCACAAAACTCCCGAAACGACCCATTGTCATATTCTTTGCCATTATCACATTGAATATTTTTGATTTTCTGTTTGAATTGGGTATGGATGAATGCTCTAAATTTTTAAAAAAGTGGAAAAAATGTGAGGTTTATTCGCTAACGGAAAAATTCATAAAATTAGAATAATCATCCAAAAATAGAATATAATAATGATGGCCCAAAGAACTGAAAACAGGATGTCCATAAATTGCTATGAATAATATCAAAATGACATTAAAGTACGAGTAGAGTCTAGAAATGACAATCTAACAAATTTTCTTAGAGAACAAGATTGACAAATCGGAGTACTACATGTACCCTTACACGAAATAAAATTATTTTTATGTAAAGAAGTAATGATAGATGACCCGGGGTGACCCAAACGTACATGCCATAAGGAAGGAGCGAGAGCTGCAAAAGTAGAAGACAAGGCCCGACTCGAGAGACCGGATGTGGGTGTGATAGGATAAAGATCTCCCCTACTATCACATCTCATGAGAGGACTCCCCGTCTTGAAATCCTTCACAGAAAACCCAAAAGGATAAAAAACAACAGAAATAGAATTATCAGTGATGAATTTACGGACAAACACCAAATTTTTAATTAATTTAGGAGCATGAAGGGTATTTTTCAAGACTAGAGGTGGATGGGGGGGGGGAGGACAGTTTTATGACCGTAACCACGAATTGGTATGGAATTGCCATTACCAATAATTATGTCACGATTGTTGCTCAAATTGGAATAAGACGAGAGAGTACCATGGTCGAACGTCATGTGGGTAGTGGCTCCGGTGTCCATGTACCAATTTGGATCCGGGGGATTCAATCCAAGCGTGTGCATCGCGACTTCAACGTCGGTAGGGGTGGAGCCCGCTGCATGGTGGTCCTGATGGGGTAGAGATCCAAGCACACCGGTTGCTGCCCCAGCCCAAAAGCTACTCTCGGGTACCACTGTTGCTGGGAGTAATTGGGCCTGACAACGACTGGAAATTAGGCCCAAGACTGGCAGGGTGCATACAACGGGCAGTAGGGACTGTTGGGCCCAGGCCCATGGGCCAAGTTCCACGGCCATGGGCCCCAAGGGTGTGGCCAGTTGGCTTGCGGCCCACTGCCCCGAGGCCCATTGCCACCTCAGTTTCCGCCACGGTTTTTACCATTATTTTTGCTATTCTGACCCTTTTTACCGCCACCGTTGTTGCGGTTTTGGCTAGAATTATTGGAGCGGATGGAGAAAAATTGGATTCGGTAATCATGACGATGAAGGGGCTCCAGTGGCCACTTTCTTAGACAAGTCTGCTTCTTCCTTCGTGAGCATGGAACGGGCCTGATAAAACTGCGGAAGAGGATTTCTTTGTCAAAGAAGTGTACCGACGCCACTATAGGCCTCAGATAGGCCTACAACCATCTGAAGGACAAGACGATCGTTGGTAATGGGCGCACCAACGTTGCGGAGTCGGTCCGCCAATTCTTTCAACCTTTTGCAGTAAGCTGAAACGTTAGGGAAGTCTTCCATATTGACGTGGGAGAATTCCTGCTCAAGGGTAACAACACGAGAATTTTGATTATCTTGGAATATATCACGCACTCTATTTGTAACACCCCGTATTTTCGGGTAATGGTCTGAACACACAACGTAGGCCAGTAAACCCGGACCCCGGGAAATTTATGTTGTACTTACATATACTAATAAGGAAATTAGTAAATAGACGGATGTGATCCCGAAATAATTTTTGAATCTAACAAGAGCAACGACGGGGAGTAATAATAATAATTTTATATCCCCAAAGAGGTTATAGACTAGTGTCATATTATATGAATTATGACATTAGGTATAAGAGGATTTTATAAGTCGCCGGGATTTAAGTGAATCAAGATCGAGAATTTAGTTGCGTGTATAATTAATTAATTGTGGGATTAATTAATTATAAGCGGAGGACCAAATTCAGTGGAATATTACGTGTTGTCTTATAAAACAACGGTGCAGTGACTCAGTTGAAGAAAACGATCGTTGGCAGCATTAAAGCTTCACCAGACTCCACACATGCCATTTTTTCTTCTACAAAACCTTCTATCTCCTTCAATTTCTGTAGAACTCTTTCTCTAAGAAGAGATTATACACCTCAAAATTAGAAGGACTGAGTCTCAATTGATAATCACTGGTTCTCGACCAAATTGGGAATTCCCGTAAGCTTCTGCGGGAGAAATTCAGAGCGTTTTGAACTTTAATTCCAGTAGAATCGAGTCCTTAAACAAGCCCAGAGACTCAGAAACCAAGCCGAGATCTTGGGTCTAAGAAGTTGTAGCTTGAATCGATTTTTAGGTCCTGTTTCTACTGTTTCTGCTTGTCGGAAACTGATTTGGGCGAAAGGTTTTCCGACGATTCTCGTTGCTATGTCTAACAAAGGTAATCTTTCTTGTTCCTAAAGTTTATACAAATTACAGAACATGATTCTTGCCATTAACTCTAAAATGATTATCGAAAATGCTAAGTTTGGGTTGGGTGTTGTCGGGACTGCCGTAATTGTAAGGTATTGGGGTTGCATGTGAAATTGTTGTACTGTTTTGGATATTGTAGCAGTAAGAAGAAGGATTAAGAGGGCTGGGTGTTTCGCTACATGCATAGGTTTCGATATAGAAGGAATATAGGTTCTACGCATATAAGATATTCGATAAAATGTCTCAATGACTATTAATGGTGTATTGGCTCAATAACCGGAATATTGTTCCATAAAGTACTCTACTCTTAGTAGTTAAGAATGATCATGTTATTGGCTCTTATGTTAAAAGCCTGTTTAAGTATGTTTCGAAGTCCTTATTTAGGCATACAGAAAAGATGTTGATATTCACAGTGTTAGCCAAAGGTACAAGTATATTGGGCCAGGATGTGTTATTGTCATTCATGCATTCTCATTTGCATTGCATTCATATATTACCCTGGACCACTTGTGCTATGCACATTACTATATGGTAAATATTATATATATAGGGGATATGGGAAAAGGAAAAGGCATTATATACGCACACCACATGCAGCTGGTACAGACTATCACAAAAGAGCCCTAAGAGGCCAATATGATGTGATATGATGATGTGATGCCTGTGTGGCTTATTGGGACGGGTTGCATGATCCGCAACACTAACATATATTGGGACGGGTTGCACGATCCGCAACACTAACATATATATATATATATATATATATATATATATACCGCATTTGCATCATGCATACATTTGTTTACCAATATATGGTATGATGCCCACAGAGGCTGTTATGGTAAGGAAGATGCTCGAAGAGGCTGATGTATATGTATACTGCATTGTGCATAACATTTAGGCATGTGTATTAGGGCCCTCGGAGGCATTTACTGATGTTCACTGTTTCTATTTCAGACTATGATATATCTCTTGCTATGTTATTTCTTATGCCTGACATACTCAGTACATCAGTCGTACTGACGTCCCTTTTGTTGGGGACGCATGCCCGCAGGTTCATATTGAGAGAGTGACGGTTCGCACTAGTAGGTTGCTGGTTCAGCTGATATTTGGAGCACTCTATTCGTTTCGGAGTTGTGGTCTGGTCGTGGTATGTTTTACTCTTTAGAGGCTTGTAGATAGGTGTCCTGTGGTTAGTTGTCATGTATGGCCTTGGTATATAAATGTGTAAGTTAGGGCTTTCGGGTTGGAACTTTATATAATCTATCACAGCTCAGTTCGTGTTTAAATATGATTAAGGGTTGAGTGTATATGTGGTGCCCGACGGGTAGGGTCCGGGTGCCCGTCGCGGCCCTCCGGTTTGGGTCGTGACACTATTCCAAGGATCCATCGCCGTAGCGTCTGGTTCAATAATCGTTTGCAACAGGTCGGTAGAGATAGTGGAGTAAATCCACTGAAGAACGGTAGCATCAAGGGTCGTCCACAATTTAGGATCATCCTCAGGTTTAGGCACCTCCGTATCCGCAGGGCTCGAGGGAAGTATGTGGTGTAGGTCTTGATGCGAACGTGCGTGAACTTTGAACAGTTCGGTCCACGTCGCGTATTGGACGTTTTCTATTTCAAGAATGATAGGGATGTGGTTCTTGATGTTAGAAACAGTAAGGGCAGGATGGAACGTGTTCTTAGTCATCACAATCAAAGCAAGACGTGACGTAGGGAGATTTGGAAGAAAATTTTAGGAAGGGAGAAGCGATCACGTTGCACGGAACCCGAGGTGAAAGTCTCGGAATTCGAGGCATGAGAGAGAAGAGAGTTTGGGAGAATTTGTGACCTAGACTTCTGATACCATTAAAGAATATAATTCCTTCATTATTTTCATTAATAAAAGAGTATATATACAATTTATAATATTTCATAATAGGAAAATCTTAATCATATTCTACTCCAAAACCCTATTCTAATTATACAAGAATCCTATAATTATGATAAGTGTACAAGATTAATTTAATACAATATTTAGACAAAGTAAAACTCTCTAAAAACCGTGATATAAATAGGTTTGTATACTGTGTATACCTCGGTTTCACATAAGGTAACTTGCCTTCTGAAACCGTGATATACATGGGTATAACTAACAGTTTTGATTAAGGGTGGCCAGTGGGCCGGGCTCGGGTCTGGCGGGCCGGGTCTGGCGGGGTCGGGGTCGGGGCGGGACGATCCGGGGTCGGGATCGGGCCTAGCGGGGGGGTCGGGTCCGGGCGGGACTGCTCCAGCCCCGTCCCGATCCCGATCCCGTCGGTATCGGGTCGGGGCGGGGTCGGGTCGGGCTCGGGTCGGGGCGGGGCGAGCTCGGGTTTTCGTTTTTTTTTTTTTTTTTTTTAAATAACATATGTATAAAAAAAAACTCAATAAATAAAACAAGATAGTGTAATAAAAACATCCCAAGGTCGTTTTTGTGCCTCTTATATTATTTAATAGACATATGATTTTTTTGTAATACAAATACAATTGTCTAAAATCTAAATTGCAACTTTATGGTGTTGTCCAAAAGTTGCAAATTACATAATAAAATTGCAATTAAAAAAATTACATTTTCAAAAATCGTTCTAATTGCTTGATGATTTCATGTGGTTCTTCGGTTGGAATAGGTATTTGTTGGTCAAATTGATCCACGTCGCTTCCACTACCTTCGGTTAAGATCTCGTTGTAGTTTTCATCATCTTCTTCGTTGATCTCCGGTTGACCGCACCTTCTCCGCTCCGCTCGTATCCAATCTCTCGAATAATACCGCAATTTCCAAGCCGTCTCCGCCAATGAGTGTCTCGTGGTCTCCTATTTGATATCTCGCTCGCAGAAAAAGCGCTTTCCGACGCAGCTTGACGACGCTTGAATGTTCAAAACATCTCGAGCCATCATTGAAAGTGTCGGAAAGGTCTTCTCATTCCCCCCTCCAAAGTATTTCAAAGCAAGTCTTCTTGTCCATCTTCATTGATAACTTCTTGATACGGTACGTAACCCCGCAAAACAAAAATATCCAACTCGCTAATTTGGTTAGTAGAGGTACGGCCGCACATTCTATTTCGAGGCTTTCAATACTACGCCGCGTAAACAAGATGTCTTTTGTGAGGTTGTGTTGAAGATGAAGAAGATGGTATGGTAGCCGTACGTTACTAGCATTTTCTTGTTGATAAAATCTATATATATTTTTGCAAGTGGTGTTCTACGCTATTCAACACTTCTTCTTTAGTTTGTTCAATAGGTGGTGGGTGATTTAGATTTTTGGGACTTGGAGGTGGTAGTACTTCTATACAATCGTAAATAGTTTCAATTAGTGATTTAGTACCGTCTATTTTAATAGTAGGATTTAATACAGAACCAATAATATAAATAGAAGGAATAGGAATAAAATATTTTTTTATTTTGACAAACATTTTTTTAATAGCCGCCTTATAAGCCGGTTTTTCCATATATTCACTAAGTAATAAAAATATTAGAGTTATATAAAATAACATAGTTGAAATAGTAGGATAATATATACCGGAAAATTCTTTTGTTGCTTGAAAAAATTTCTCTAAAAATACAATAAGTTCGGAAATTTTTTCCCAATCACTATCTAAAATCATATCAGTGGCTTTTTATTATGAGAGTTAAAAAATAAAGTTATAGGTAATTTATAGTCATAAGCAACAAGTAGTTGCTCGTATAAAGAATTCCACCTAGTGGATACTTCTTGTGGAATTCTTCTAAAAGGTAGTCCACAATCATGACAAATTTTTTTATATTCTTTTCTACGTTGTATTTTATTACTTTTAAAAATAAAGTTTATAGCAAATTGTATTTTACTAAGAATGTCTTCAAAAAGTGATAGACCATCCTTTACAATTAAGTTATATATATGGCACGCGCATTTTATATGAAAATGGTCCGGAAAAGATGGAGCTAAACTATTTTTTAACATTGTAATTGCGTAATTGTTATTAGAAGCGTTATCTAATGTAATAGTCATAATTTTATCGGTAATTCCGTAATAATCGCACACTTGATAAATATTTTCTCGCAATAAAAGTACCAAAGTGTGCCTATCATCTATATATCTATACGCTAAAATACGTTTTTGCATAGACCATTTATAATCTATCCAATGATAAGTTACAGTTAAATAATCATGGCCGTTAGTACTACGACCTATATCGTACGTGATAGATACTTTGCCATTAAAATGATATAATGAAAAACGTAAATATTGTTGATATTCATGCGCAAATTTAAATACATCTCTCTTAACAAGTTGACCTAGGAAAACCGTTAAAAGCAGGATTATATATATCTCTAATGTAATGAATAAAACCGGGAGATGAAGGAAATGAAAAAGGCAAACCCTCCACAAAGAACTAATTTTGATATTGCTTCCCTATCTCTATGTTTGTTGTATTTAGAGCCTACAATTCCCCCCGTCATAGGGTTAATTTGACCCGTACTTGGTCCGGGACAAGATCGTATGTGAACCTTGTCCCGATGGAGCGGCCGTTTGCGCACCCGGTTTTGAAGCCTCGGTATTGGGCATACCTAGCCGGATGAGCACTTACTACATGTCTAATTAAACCCCCCCCCACCGTGACCTTTTCAGTTTTAAATTTTAAAACATTTTTACAAATTTTACATATGGCTACTTGATTCTCTACGTCCCTATCAAAAAATGTCCATGCATCCGATTTTAATGGTCGTTTTGCTTTGGACCTCGTCTCATACTAGGGGGAATAGGAGGTATTTCGGTTGAAGGTGCACTAGTGGGCGTGTTGTCATCAATATTAGTGGGTGTATCGTCTAGATCATCGTCTAAATTAAAGTCTTCTTGAGTTCCGTAAAATAACTCCTCGTCTAAATCTAATGGTATTGTAGGAAAATGTTGAGTATCAACAAAATCATCATGTGTAGGAATAAGATGACTAGAAGAAGTACCCTTGCCCCGATTGCCCCTACTAGAAGAAGTCTTACCCTTACCCTTAAACATACCTCTAATTCCTTCCATTTTAATTATATGCTAACAAATAATTAAAGTAAATGAAATTAAGTGCGCTAAATAAAATAAACAGACAATAATAATTTAATGAAGGAACGAATGTACCAAACGCCGACGTAACGTCGACGTGTAATCGAGAGGTTGAAAATTGAAACTTTGCTCGATGGAAGATCCTCAAGCTAGTTGCCAACTTCACTCCCAATTCCCAAATGAATTAATAAAATTGAATATTTAGCAAACAATGTAGAGAGATATATTGAGAAATTAGAGAGATTGTAGGAAGATTTGTGAGAAAGATGAAGAGAAAATGAGTTATTTATAGTTGAAAAATTGGGTTAAAGTGTAAATATAATAACTTATGGGTTAAAAATAAATATTAAGGGGTAGGGGGGGTTGGGGGAGGGGGGGGGGCCTAAAATGGCCGTTGGCCAACGGCCATAATCTAAAATGGCCGTTGGTGCAACGGTTATTTTTGCAAAGGTAAGGTCGGGGTCGGGGTCGGGGTCGGGACGGTCTCGGGGCGGGCTCGGGTCCGGCGGGCCTGGGGCGGGCTCGGGTCTGGCGGGACGAGACATCGTCCCGTCCCGAGTTCGAGTCCCGCCCCCGTTAATTTTTTTTTTTTTTTTTAGAGCGGGGTCGGGTCGGGACCGGGGCGGGGTCGGGCCGGGGTCGGGCCGGGGTCGGGTCGTCCCGGCCCACTGGCCAGCCCTAGTTTTGATTCACCTACAGATACACTTCTTCCTGAACCACTTACAAAAACCTCAAAGCTAGTGTCACGTAGAAGCCCGACCAATTTCTCTTCTGGGTTTTACCAGTTACATTTTAATGAAGATAATGTCTTACATCTTGTCTTTGATGGCTTAGAGATGAAAAGTGTTTTCTGGCCTAGTCCGTGGTTGATCGGTCGGGATGCAGGTGAGTAAAGACGAATTCAGAATATAAATTTACTTACTGCACTTTTGAAATTATAGGTTAAGAATTTAATATTTGATGAAATTTAAGTCATTTTTTTTACATATACAGTCAAACTTCTCTGTAACAACGTTTGCCCGATAATTTTTGGTTGTTATAACGAAATGTTGTTATAGAGAACATATAATATAGGAGTAACATAACATGAAAGATCGGTTCCATGGAAAGCATGTTTGTTATAGTTAAATGTTGTTATAGAGACTTCTGGCTGTATAAATAATTAAATATCTATGTCTGCATGGAAAATACAGGTTCTAGTTGAACCCATTGCTTATATACTCCATGCACCTCTGCATATACGTAAAGACAGGATTCAAGATTTAAATTTAGCGGGTTCAATCTTCAGAACTGGTCTTTTAAAAAAAATTATGGATTCAGAATCTAATATTTGTTAAAATTTTAGTGATTTTGGTTGATATATTTATGTTATGTATCGTAAATACTGATTTAGTTGGACTCATTGCTTATATAGTCCATCCGTGTTTGCAGGTCGATCCACCTACAATGACAGCAAAACTGCAGTTCTTGCTCGTTTTGGCAATTTTACGTCTAGTGATAGATTTGGATTCCAAGCTGCTGATCATGGTGTGGAATTGCAAAGAAGATTTATCCTTGATGTAGATGGAAACCTTCGATTGTACAGCCTAGATAAGCTGAGTAACACTTGGAAAGTTTCTTGGCAATTATTTGTAGCAGCTTGTAGGGTTCATGGAGTTTGTGGATTGAACAGTTTGTGTTCCTATGATCCTATCTCTGGTAGAAAATGCTCTTGTATACCAGGATACAGGATGAGAAATCCCAAAGATTGGTCCTATGGTTGTGAACCAGATTTCGAGATTTCTTGCAACAATATTAGTTCGTTGGATTTCCTTCCACTTCGTCATGTTGAGATATTGCATATTATCGCAATAAAACCTTGCAAGAATGTAAAGACTTGTGCTTGAAACGTTGTGATTGCAAAGGTTTCGAATACAAGTTTATTCAGAATAATGGTACCTACAGTTGTTACCCGAAAACACTTCTTTTCAATGGCTATGTTCTATCTAGTTGGCCTGATTTTGTTTACTTGAAAGTGCCTAAATCAGGACACGCCTGGCAGGAGGCACAGTATGAAGGAAACCTCCTATGTGACGATAAAAAAGTGATGTTAGACAGAGCTTACAGAAGAAAAGAACATGATGGATGGATAAAGTCATCTATTTGGTCAGTTATTGTAGCTGGAGTCTTTGAGATTCTGTGTATTCTCACTTACTTTATTAAAACGAGGAAAAGCTCACATGAAACGAAGCTAGGTTACCTTCAACTTTCAACCAGATTCAAGAAATTCACCTATGCTGAGCTTAAGAAGCCCTCGTTCAATTTCAGCGAAGAAATAGGACGAGGAGGCGGTGGCATTGTGTACAAAGCGAAGTTATCGGACGACAGAATTGCAGCTATAAAGTCTCTGAATTGTTCCAACTATCAAGGAGAGGCTGAATTTTTAGCAGAAGTGAGCACTATAGGGAACCTTAATCACATGAATTTGATAGAGCTATGGGGATATTGTGCTGAGCGAAAGCACATGCTTTTAGTTTATGACTACATGGAGTATGGTTCTTTGTCAGATAATTTGAATGCCAACAATCTTGATTGCGAAAAAAGGTTTGAAATTGCTTTGGGAACAGCCAAAGGTCTTGCTTACTTCCATGAAGAGTGCTTAGAATGGGTCTTACATTGTGATGTAAAGCCTCAAAACATACTTTTAGATTCCAATTACCAGCCAAAGGTCGCTGATTTTGGGCTTTCAAAGATATTGAATAGAGGAGGGTTGGATAATTCAGAGTTTTTCCACGATAAGGGGGACGAGAGGATATATGGCTCCTGAATGGGTTTTCAAGATGCCTATTACCTCGAAAGTTGATGTCTATAGTTATGACATTGGTTTATTGGAGATGATCACGGGAAAGAGTCCGGAAGTTTGTGCTCATGGTGGCTACAGGGATGATGATTCTATGGGACTAGGGTTGTTGGTCACCTGGATTAGAGAGAAGATGCGCGAGACCAGTGAAAGGAAATCATGGATTCAAGAAATTGTGGATCCAGCTTTGGATGGTAAATTTGACTTGGAGAAAATGGAGATTCTGTTAAAGTTAGCTTTGCAGTGTTCAGAGGAAGACCGAGATGCAAGACCTACCATGTGCGAGGTGGTGGATAAAATGGTTCATCCGGAAAATCTCGAGTTGAAAATAGACATGATAATCTAGTTTCTCAAGTTGTAAATCTTGCCAAAGTTGATCTTAGCTAAAGTAGGTTAGTACAAGCTTTATATGTATATTGTATAGTGGCTTATTCCAATAAAGTCATCTAACTTGTAGCATGTACTTCATGAATTCCATAATGTAACTCCTTAGATAATGACATAGTTTATTTGCAATCTTGTGCAATATAGTAACTGTTATGGTGTTGTAGCTCACTGCTAGATGGAATTTTGCCATCATTAAGATGGTCAACAGCTAAAATCTGAAGTGTTCCCTGTTAAAATGTGCTCACTCAATTGCTTTAGAATGTTGTGCTTTCAGAGTTTCACTGATTATCTTCCATTTATTTTAAAACTGAGTGAAGAAATCCACCTATTATGAACTTAAGCAGGCATAATGTAATCTCAGTACAGCAATTGAGCATATACTTAAGCTGGCCACAATATTTGACAGGACTTAAGGGCTTAATTTCATGAACAAAGCTTGAACCGATATGATCGTTAAACAAAGAGAATATAAAATTGGAACACAAATTTTAATATCACAACAGAAAACTTTGCATTCTGGCTCTTGCTGGAGTAGCATCATGAAATAGCAAAGCAGAAATCACAATTAGCCTGATCATTTATTGAACGTCATCAGGGCCCTTGCATCTCAGGAAGAACCAGGAAAAGGACCTGAATGAATGTTCATTCGAGTCCTAGGAGTGAAGAAATTCCCGGTAGGAAACTCACTCAGCGCGAATCTAGATTAGTCGAGTCAGTGAGTTTCAAATATCTAATGGTAAAATAACAAAAAGAAAACCGATAACTATACCTATTAGACAAATCAGAGAAATTCCTATTGGAGTAAACCTTCAATCAAGCCCAACCACACAAATAACGCATACCAACATAGGGTAATATTAGCCATTAAGCAAAATTGGCATGTCTTTGACCAAAACCTATTTAACAGGGAGACATCTGCAACTGTGCAAACAAATTCAGTTATAAAAGTCTTCCAAGTCATGATCAACTGTCTCATAGTCAATAATTAATAAATGAATCTACATTGGTGTTAGTTAATAACCTAACAAAATCATTCAAATTGGTCCTACTCGTTTCCAAGCTCCCCAATCTAAGCCCATATCTAATTGCTGACCATAGTACTCAATAATCATAAGAACGACTACTGGCTATTTTGTCATTATCTCTCGTAACACATTAGTTTTTTAATCTACTAACTATTTCAATCTTAAGCTAGTTAGCATCATTTATTCAATATTCACTATTCAAAGAGACTGAAACTAATTCAGTTGATTGAATGTCTCCAAAATTCCTTAAAACAATATTGTTGGCATTCTATTATCTCTGTGTAGTTTCCAAAATAGTCTAACTGCACTCAAGGAAAAGGAGAAATTCTCATGTGCATAGGCCCAGCCCAATATGGTCCCCAGAAACTGACATCAACCAACAATCCAATGAACCAACGAATCAGAAACGTCTAAGATAGTTCGTTAGGCCAATCCAACAATAGGTTAGATTTAGCATAACTTCATGTTTAACTTTGTGTGCTCCTACTACCAACAATATGTTGGATATGTAAAGCAGTACGGGAAGTAAATAAATATTACAAGTGTTCGAAAGGATAAACAAATAGGCAATTCAGAACTGCCACAAGCTTGTTGAGTCTTGAATGTTGATAACCTGAAATCAAGAAACACTAAAATCTGGATTGTTACAACTGTGGCTGAGTCGAGAGATGGCTCTCTGTCTTTAAGACAAGATTGGCCCGTATATATGTTTTTACGTTAACGGGCAATAGTCTCCCAAGATAAAACAACAACTAATCAACACTACAAAGCAAATAGGTTGATTCTGACGAAGAAAACAAACCACAAAACGACTTGCTGAAGACTGGAAAAAGAATGAAGAGTTTTCTGTTTGTCCACACGTTTCTGCTGCTCACGTTTTTGGACAGAATTTCAATTGTTCTCTTCTGTTTTTGTCTGTGTATTATATTGTAGTCTCTGCAATTGAGCCAAAAGGCTCCAATATATAGCATAAGGGGGAGGCTTCTCAACTGCCAAGTAATGGATGTTTATGGCCATTATTGAGGGAGTTAATCAATCAAGTAATGGTTGTTTATGGCCATTAGTGAGGGAGTTAATCAGCAGGTAATGGCTGATGATTTAATGTGCAACGTTCCAAAAACCAACCCAAACAGTAGGCATAAACTTTCTGCCTTCCGTCGTTCCCAATTTCATCTTTCCAGAAACTCTAGGGACCAAACTATAATTATTAAAAAATTTGGGGGTCTATCAAAAGAAGCCCACGACCCGTGACCCGAGCCCGGACCGGACGGTCGGGAGGCGGCGCCGCGTGTGGGGCTTAGCCTTGAACCCAAGCACATCTAGTCCTCCCTCCTTCAAACACATGGGTTACCCCTTGGGGTCCCAAACCCTTAGCCAATTTTGAGACTTATAAAGAGAACAATTCTTCTTTTTCCTACCGATGTGGTAGATTTGTCCCATACCATATTTCCATGCCTCAAACACCTTACTTCGTGGACCCATATCTCTTTCATTTCTCAATGAAATTTGACGATTATTGGCCCTACAGTCATCTACTCACTTAGTAGATTATGCACGTGTGAAGAGACAAAGCCTCCAACATACGAAACCCTAGTGTTTAAGTCATTAAATACGGGTGGACGCACCTCCCTACCAAAGGCAAATTTCCAACAATCCCCTCTTGAAAGAGATTTTGGCGCACACACAAGGTGCCTACTTTCAGCAATCTTTCAGCGAAAAGATATTGCATCAGGAGAGGTAGCTTCTGCTTTGAACCTTCCCTAGTTGAATACCACCGGACTTACTTACTGTGCGGTGAACGTGATGTTTTGAACCGTCAGTGTTTAGTGTAAGCAAGACAATGATACCAACATAATAACTCTCCTTATTCATTTTCTTCTTATTGTTTTGTCCGTTGTGGCCGTGGACACACTTGGATTCTTAAGTGCATTCATTTGAGGCGGCCTGTCCTCGCACTTAAATAGATGATCTCCTACAAGGTATCCTGCTATTTCCCACTTCACAAGTGTTAGGAATTATTAAAAGTTTCCCCAACCTTAACCTCAACCATTTGAGGATCGTTAAAGGTTTGGAAGCTTAACCTTTACCCAACATGCATGTAGCACTTTAATGTCTATCACGGGAACAACTTTGGATTCATGTTTCCCTACAGAAATCATCATCCGAAGTGCTCTTGCTTCCACCGAAGCGCTCAACTGAACCTTTTGCATCTTAGTTTTCCCATTTAACCAAATTCTTGGGATCTCCAGTCAGTATGGTTGGGTTACCACCGCAAAGGTTCGTATTATTTGGGTTTTAAGCCCATTCCCCTAGACAGGCAGAACACTTGATCTCCGGATAGTCCCTTAGTTAAAAGGGTCCGCTATATCCTTTGATTAATAATCAAGGAAGTGACACCCGTGATGATCAACTGTCATACGGTCTTATGTCTCCGACAAATCTTGACAGATATGTCCAGATGCCGTCATCCGTGTCCTTCCTGAAGCCGACCGGCTAGCCACAGTGTATAACTGCTGAAGGCACGGGTTTCTCCAAATAAGGGAAGTCCTCTAAGGAGTCGTGAAGTTACTCAACTTTTTTCATGCTTTGTATAAAGCAATAAACTCCAATTCCATCATGAATCGGCCAATACAAGTTTGCTTAGAGGATTTTCCAAGACCCATCATACACATTTACTTGTGACTTTTGTGTCCTTCACATCTGATGTCCAGTTTGCATCACTATGTTCTCCCAGAACCGCTGGACATCCAGAATATCATAATCCATAGATAAGCGAATATTTCAGATATCGCCATATCCGACTCAACGCCTTCTATTGATTATTTATTAAAATCATCAGTGAACCTTAGTTCAACTAATCTGCTTTGTAGGCCGATAACTGGTCGGTTGTAGTGTATACAATACATTGAACTACATGTGACCTGCACATATCGATCCTTGTCTATGGGTGCACCATGATTTCAATCAGTTCTATGATTCATATTCATTGGTGGCTTCAACGAGACTGTCAATTATCTCACAACCGAGTTTGGAGTTAGACCAGTCCATTAGATATCTTAGAAATCCAATTCCTAAGATGTCATCTGTCATATCCATATCTTTTATTTCAATATAACTTCCACTCTCAGACTGTTGGTTTTCCAACTGTTGGCTTTCTAACTTCAGAGTCAATGTTTATGTGGTCAGATTCATTGTTTCTGTTTTATCTGAAACTTTCAGGACCAACATGTAAACATTTCAGGGACAAAAATGAAAGTTCAGGAAGAAGCCCAACAGTCCAGCAAACCAACTCTGATTCTCTCCTTCCAACTCTCCGGTTAGGAAGGTTGTTTCAACATCGATGTCACGCAAGACTACAATGGCCCTGGATGTTAAGCTACTCACAGGGGAGCACAT
Source organism: Anisodus tanguticus (assembly GCA_034509755.1). Taxonomy (NCBI): domain Eukaryota; kingdom Viridiplantae; phylum Streptophyta; class Magnoliopsida; order Solanales; family Solanaceae; genus Anisodus; species Anisodus tanguticus. The sequence continues at coordinate 5,678,971 of CM067553.1, read as the reverse complement.
GTACAAGTAGCTGAGGCCTTATACTCGTCAGTAGATCCATCTACTTTGTACTCACTTTTGAGTATCCACTTTTACAACCCAAAGGTTCTTTTTTCGGAGGAAGATCAATCATTACACAAGTATGGTTCTATATGATGGAATTTATTTATCTCTTTGTAGCTTTTTTCCAAAGCAGCACTTTTGGAGATGACAATTATTTGTTAATTATCCATGGTTCGTTCTCAACCATACAATCTAGAAGGCCTGGAACAAGTCTTTGTCCCCTCTTTGCTCCGTCTTGGTTCAACATCTTGAATCCCTGAGTTCTGTAGATCTGGAATATTAAGTTCAGGACAGACAACAACTTCCGAGTCCTGTAGATATAGAACATCTAGTTCCGGATAGTCAGGCCCTCGCGGGTTCTTGTTAACCTCGAGTAATTACTTTTTTTTCCTTCTCAAGGAAAGTTATCCTCAAAGAATTCATCATTCTTTGACACCAAGAGGCGATAAGCACTACTGTTATTTGCAGATCCAGTGGATATGCAATCTACAGTCTTAGGTCCAACTTGACCTGTTTCAGTATTCCAACTTCTACCAAGCCACCCTACATCACAACATTTGTATGTGAGATCATTTTCATGTCTCACTCGGAGGGTTATCCTTATCCTTATGTAGAGTTCTATTGAGAATCGCATTAGCGGTAAGGATGGCATTGCCCCACATATTTTGGGTGTATGGATTTGCGCTTGGCTAACATCGTTAGACTGAGGTGAGTAATGAGCAGTCGTTTGATGAACGATGCTTCACATTCTCCCCCTCTATCACTACGAATTCCTCAATCCGTAGCCTTAGTTGATTTTCAACTTCTGCTTTTTAGCGCTTATCCGCTTCAACAACTTCATCTTTGCTTTTCTACAAACAAAGGATGCAATACGTTGTATCATCATCAATGAAGGTCACAAAGTACTTGTCTCCCCCTCTATTTTGTATAAACTTCAAATCACCCAAGTAGGTGTGACTAAGTTCTTGAGGAGCGGTGCTTCTTTCGCTATTCCTTTGACGGAATGGAAAGATAATTTTGCCTATTCGTCTACCTCACATTCATTTTGAGGGTTTATGTCGACAAAAGGCAACAATCTCAACTTCGTTAGCTTTTGAATGATTTTCTATTAAACGTATCTTAATCTATGATGATATAGATGCACGAATTACAAATATATCATTCATTTGGCTACAGACATATTGTACCATTCATAGTTATTACAGACCTGTTGGACTAGTCTCAAACCAGCTTGACCAACAGCGTCCCTTAAACCAAGTTTGGGACATATATTACCTCATCTGAGAGTGATCCCATTCCCCGAAGTCTTATCGAGGACAACCTCTCCAACCCCTTCTACTTTAGAGGTGGCGTTGCTTCACATGAACAACATCTTACCCGTGGTTAGGGCGTAACCAGATCATATGTGATCTGGATACTCTGGCCCACTCCAGTTGCTTTGGCAGACTGAGTGTCCAATTTCTTTTATGCCTTTCTTTTGGCCTTCAGATCATTTAAGACCTGGAAATTCTGGCCCACCGCACTAGGTATCCATTACTTTTCTGCCTTTCTTCTGGCTTTCAGATCATTTAAGACTCTGGAAATTCTGGCCCACCACACTAGGTGTCTATTACTTTTCCTATGAAATGAATTCTGGCCCCACTCCAGTCGCATGTAGGCTTTGTATGACTGAGTATCCAATATCATCCTATCAAAGGAATTTTTGGTCCCACTCCAGTCACCCGTAGGCTTTGTATGACTGAGTGTCCAATATCATCCTATCAAAGGAATTTTGACCCCACTCCAGTCGCCCGTAGGCTTTGTATGACTGAGTGTCCAATATCATCCTATGAAGGATCTTCTGCCAATAAGTGTGACAGGCTCAACGGCTTTAGCTTTTAGTCTTCTTCCCTTATGATTGGTGCCTAGGGAAATCCCTGGCGCTCACTTAAGAGTGGTAACAGTTTTCGCACAGTCAGTGGATCTTTCTCCCTCGTATGTGCGAACATACTTTACACACTTTTAATAATTACACTTAAAAGAACGGATCTTTTTAAGTCGTTTACAAAATCCAATCTTTAAACGGGAAGGAAGATGATATTAAACTTCTGATTTTAAAGCGTAAGGAATATAAATTACTTCGGAAAATATTTTGATATTCCTCCTTACTTTAAGCCCTTTTTAATCAGACATCATTTAATCTTATTTTTGACAAGGAAGAAAAATTACTTATCCCAATTTCGAATTCTAGCCCACTTCAGTCTCTTCATCGGACTGAGTGTCCATTTTCTCATTACCAAAATTCGGATCCTTTGTCTGGGACATATATAGGCCTTCTGCTACAAGATAGAGCCACATCTTCAACCTTCTCCTCTTGTCCCAGTTGACATCTCCAGCCTCTCGTGGGTGCTTGTTCCCACCACTCTCAGGAGCGGTGACACCATGAACACGTTGACCTTCAACAGCATAATCAAAACTCTCTTCTACCAGAAACCCACAGCCATATCCAGATTTGGTCACACAACTTTTGACCGACATCTTTCGAACACTAATACAATCTTGTCTTAAAATTGTTGGATATGTAAATCAGTACGGGAAGTAAATAAATATTACAAGTGTTCGAAAGGATAAACAAATAGGCAATTCAAAACTGCCGCAAGCTTATTGAGTCTTGAATGCTGATAACCTGAAATCAAGAAACACTAAATCTGGATTGTTACAACTGTGGCTGAGTCGAGAGATGGCTCTCTGTCTTTAAGACAAGATTGCCCTGTATATATGTTTTTATGTTAACGGGCAATAGTCTCTCAAGATAAAACAACAACTAATCAACACTACAAAGCAAATAGGTTGATTCTGACGAAGAAAACAAACCACGAAACGACTTGCTGAAGAATGGAAAAGTAAGGAAGAGTTTTCTGTTTGTCCACACATTTCTGTTGCTCACGTTTTTTTGACAGAATTTCAATTGTTCTCTTCTGTTTTTGTCTGTGTATTATATTGTAGTCTATGTAATTGAGCCAAAAGGCTTCAATATATAGCATAAGGGGGAGGCTTCTCAACTGCCAAGTAATGGATGTTTATGGCCATTAGTGAGGGAGTTAATCATCCAAGTAATGGTTGTTTATGGCCATTAGTGAGAGAGTTAATCAGCAGGTAATGGCTGATGATTTAATGTGCAATGTTCCAAAAACCAACCCAAACGGTAGGCATAAACTTTCTGGCTTCCGTCGTTCCCAATTTCATCTTTCCAGAAACTCCAGGGACCAAACTGTAAATATTAAACCATTTTGGGGTCTATCAGAAGAAGCCTATGACCCGTGACCCGAGCCCGGATCGAACGGGAGGGCGGCGGCGCGTGTGGGCTTAGCCTTGAACCCAAGCACATCTAGGTCCTCCCTCCTTCAAACACATGGGTTACCCTTTGGGGTCCCAAACCCTTAGCCAATTTTGAGACTTATAAAGAGAACAATTCTTCTTTTTCCTACCGATGTGGTAGATTTGTCCCATACCATATTTTCATGCCTCAAACACCTTACTTCGTGGACCAATATCTCTTTCATTTCTCAATGAAATTTGACGATTATTGGCCCTACAGTCATCTACTCACTTAGTAGATTATGCACGTGTGAAGAGACAAAGCCTCCAACATACGGAACCCTAGTGTTTAAGTCATTAAATACGGGTGGACGCACCTCTCCATCAAAGGCAAATTTCCAACCCAATATGCATCTGCTCCCTAGAAAAACTTAATGTGGAGTAGAAATGAACAATCGAGTGAAGAAGAAAAGGGTAACAACTTAATCCAACAGTGTTCTGCCCTAAACGCAGAAAAAGTGGATACCATTACGCAAGCCATCATAGCATCATATTCCACCATTGTAGTAACAAAGCATAATTAATCTGCGCCTATCTTAAAGTGTCTTGTAAGCTGCAACGTAAGACAGAGCAATCGATGTATGTAATCATTTTTCGCCAACCAAGTACCTTAGGCTAGATTGTTAGTGCTTATACCTTAGTAGTCGTTTGATTCATGAGATAAAGTGAGATATTTTAGAATTAAATTTGAAATTAAATTTATACATTATTTAATTGAAAGTATAATTAATCTCAAAATAAATTTATACCTCAAATTTAATATTTTTATTACAATTGGGAGGTGAGATAAATTAGTTCCAGAATACCCTGGAGCTATCAGTCAATATTGAATAAATAATATACATGAACAGAATTGAATGAAAACTGGCTTGTAATTTACGAGAGAGATAATGTTGCTAAGGGAGGGTCTGTGTCACTCTCCGCTAAATGCCAATCGAATGCCCAATAAAACGTTCTTCCAAAAAAAACTTTAAGATAGCACCGCGGAACATTAAGCAATAATTAAAATGTCATTCTCACCAAATCTTGTTATATCACAAAATTTCCACATGTCCGGAGGTTTTCTCGAATGTTCCTTTTCAAAACAAGATTAGGTTCCACTGATATTTTATTAAGAACTTGTACCATGTGTAGCAACATAGTGCATCTACCACCACCAACAAAAAGGGTAAATTTAACCGACTATAATCAACATTTGCCTAGCCATCATATCACAACTTAAGCATGTTCTTTGACTAATAACGCATTAACAGGGTGTCATTAGCTGTAAATCAGCAACTGAATAAACAAACTCAGTTATCACATATCTTCAAGTCATGCACAACTGTTTCTCACAATTCAATAATTAATAAGTGAATCTATTTTAGGTGTAGTTGAAAACCAAACAAAAAATCATTCAAAACTGGACCTACTTGGCTTCTCACCCAACCCAATCTAATCCATAATAGTAGTGAATAATCCAAACTACTACTAGTAATACTCTCCTTACTTTCCAATTCCATCCGTGAATCCAAGATTTTGAACACCTATAACCACTTGAGATAATCTTATGTCCACATATATGATGTAATTTTTTATCGACGGTGTTCGAGTGAACACCCTTGACCCCACTGAATCCGCCCCTGCTTATCTTCAGTTTGGCTATAAATTTTGAAGTTAAAACTTAAAATTTCAAATTTTAAATTTTTAAAATTGTGATTTTTGAAACTTCATGTGCGGAGATACATTTTAATTTGAAAAAATTTAATTTTTTTTTTAGTGAAAGTCACAAAAATTCAAAACCTGAATTAATTTTTGGAACTTGAAAATTACTTGAAAATGATTTTCAAAATATGCAACAAAAATCTATAATCAAACAAATATTTAAATATTAAATTTCAAAATCTATTCCAAAATTCATGACCAAACGCTAGGTTAAAGCCGCCTATCATATGACCAAATGGTCTGCTGCTGAATGAAACAACACGTTTCTAAAATTGATTAAATAATATTTTAGCATAGATATAACCGTAAATCCTCTCAATAATACTCAATTAACACGGGAATGAAATTCTCAATTTCTTTTTGGTTGGTGGAATGGATCTTTCCATGCATTTTCCAATTTCTTTTCTTTTCTCTCCCTCTCATCTGTACATTACTGCATAATTATTTTTTTGTAGAACCGAGAAGGAATTCTACGGAAGGCATTAAAAAAAGATTTAAGAAAATAAAAAGGGAAAAGGAAGACAACTACTATCTTCCACCATTGTTTACTTCCGTTTCATTTTCAGTCCCATTTCTCTTTGCTGCTGTCATTGTTGTCTGAACAACACCTTAACAAAGAACATTTCCAGAAGTAATCACTGAATCATTTACTCGATCTTGCTAATGCCCATGCGCTTAATTACTGCATTCATTGTTGCATCAGTTTGCATGCATACACCATTCTGTTCAAACCCAGACATGTAACTCCTCACTTCCTTTCTAATCATATCTTGCAGAACTGATAAAAACTCTGGTGTAAAAAACTGTTTATCTCCTGATTTTGGTGCACAAAAATCATAACTTTGTTGCGATTGAGGAAGCTGGGCCATGAAAGCCGCCGGCACAGATGTTATTGGCTCCGGAGCCAGTACCGGGGCTGGAGCCGGTTTATCCACCGGCGGCAAAGGAGGAGGAGGCGGTGGTAGTGGTGGTGATGGAGGGGCATGGGTTTGCTGATTTGGGGTTTGATGGAATCCGGATCCGGGTAGAGAAAGGCATAAGGAAGTGGGTGGGTCGGATACGGGTACAGATGGGGCAGATTCGATCTGTTGAACTGGAGGAAGAGGGAAAATCCCAACGGGTCGGGGAACGGGTCTATAAACAAGGGGTTGGGGAAATCTCGAAAGACTTGAATCACTCAAGTCGGATCCAGATGGACTACCCGGATTCACACCCGAAAAGTTGGTACAATGACCAACACTAGAAGATCTTTTTAAAGGCTGTTGAGGGGTATCAAAGCTTAAATCTTCCGACATAGAAGAACACTTACGTTTAAGAGTAGAGTTCCAATGGTTCTTAATAGCGTTATCAGTCCGGCCCGATAACAAACGGGCTATCGTAGCCCATTTGTTACCGAACTTCGCATGGGCCCGAATAATGGTATCATCCTCCTCAGCAGTAAAAGCACGATGCTCCACTTGAGGGGAAAGCTGGTTACACCACCGGAGCCGACATGATTTTCCGGATCGACCCGGAACCGATTTGCTTATCAAAGACCAATTTCTCGGCCCATGTTTCTCCACTAGGGTTTGTAATAGCTCGTCCTCTTCAAGACTCCATGGACCTTTGATCCGATCCGATTCTTTCCTCTGCGTAATCGCCGCCATTAAACCGTAAATTGAGAGATTAAAGGTGAAGAATATTTACAAATTTGACGGTGGTGGGAGGCGGAGCCTCGCCTTTACTGAACGACGAATGGTGGGGGAGAGAGAGGGGTTTATATATACTACAAGAAGCAAAGAGGATAGGGATGACCGGTTGAGGAGGTGGAAGTGACCGGTTAGCAGTTACAACAATACAGCTAACAAAGGACACGCGTCATAAGATGAGACGTTTAAAATAGACATCTACTTAAATCACAAAAATCTATAGCGGGCCCGTGGGCCGGTATCGGGTCACGCGGGCCGGGTTTGGCGGGACTTGCTCAAGTCCCGTCCCGGTCCCGATCCCGTCGAAATCAGGTCGTGGCGGGATCGGGTCGGGGCGTGATCGGTATCGGGTTCCGGCGGGTTTTCCTTATTTTTTTTTTTAAATAACATATGTATTAAAAAAAAGTCAATAATTAAAGCTATTAAACAAGACAAGATAGTGTAATAAAAACATTCCAAGGTTATTTTTTTGTCTCTTATATTATTTAATAGACATATGACTTTTTCGTAATATAAATACAATTGTCGAAATTGCAACTTTGTAGTATTGTCCAAAAGTTGCAAATTACATAATAAAATTGCAATTAAAAATTTACATTCTTAAAAAAAAAAACATGTTCTAGTTTCTTTATAACTTCCTGTGGTTCTTCGGTTGAAATTGGTATTTGTTGGTCAAATTGATCCACGTCGCTTCCACCACCTTCGGATAAGATTTCGTTGTAGTTTTCGTCTTCTTCTTCGTTGATCTCCGATTGACCGCACCTTTTCCGCTCCGCTCGTATCCAATCCAGACGCAGTTGATGACGCTTGAATGTTCAAAACATCTCGGGCCATTATTGAAAGTGTCGGAAAGGTCTTCTCATTCTCCCTCCAGTATTTAAGCAAGTCTTCATGTCCATCTTCTGGATTTTTTCTATAAGGTAGTCCACAATCGTGACAAGTTTTTTTATATTCTTTTCTTCGTTGTACTCTATTACTTTTTAAAATAAAGTTTATAGCAAATTGTATTTTACTAAGAATGTCTTCAAAAAGTGATAGACTATCATTTACAATTAAGTTATGTATATGGCACGCGCATTTTATATGTAAATGATCTGGAAAAGATGGAGTTAAACTATTTTTTAAAATTGTAATAGCGTAATTGTTAGAAGAAGCGTTATCTAATGTAATAGTCATAATTTTATCAGTTATTCCGTAATAATCGCACATTTGATAAATATTTTCTGCAATAAATGTACCAGTGTGCCTATCATCTATATATCTATACGCTAAGATACGTTTTTGCATAGACCATTTATACTCTATCCAATGACAAGTTACCGTTAAATAATCATGGCCGTTAGTACTACGACCTATATCAAACGTGATAGATACTTTGCCATTAAAATGATATAATGAATAACGTAAATATTGTTGATATTCATGTGCGAATTTAAATACATCTCTCTTAACAATTGATCTAGGAAAACCGTTAAAAGTAGGATTATATATATCTATAATGTAATGATAAAACCGGGAGATGAAGGAAATGTAAAAGGCAAATCCTCCACAACAACTAATTTTGATATTGCTTCCCTATCTCTATGTTTTATTGTATTTAGGGCCTACAATTCCCCCCGTCATAGGGTTAATTTGACCCTGTACTTGGTCCGGAACAGTATCAGTATGTGAACCTTCTCCCGATGGAGAGTTCGTTTGCGCACCTGGTTTTGAAGCCTGTTATTGGGCATACCTACCTGGATAAGCACTTACTACGTGTCTAATTAACCCCCCCCCCCCATCCCACCGTGACCTTTTCCACTTTTAAATTTTAAAATATTTTCACAAATTTTACATCTAGCTACTTGATTCTCTACGTCTCTATCAAAAGATATCCATGTATTTGATTTTAATGGTCGGTTTGCTGGACTTCGTCTCATACTAGGGGGAATAAGAGGCATTTCAGTTAAAGGTGCACTAGTGGGTGTGTTGTCATCAACATTAGTGGATGTATCATCTAGATCATCGTCTAAATTAAAGTCTTCTTGAGTTTCAGAAAATAGCTCATCGTCTAAATCTAATGGTATTGTAGGAAAATGTTGAGTATCAACAAAATCATCCTGTGTAGGAATAGGATGACTAGAAGAAGTACCCTTGCCCTTGTTGCCGAAGAAGCACACTTACCCTTAAACATACCTCTTAATCCTTCATTTTAATTATGATAATAATTAATTAAAGATAATAAACTTAAGTGCGCTAAATAAAATATGAAGTAACGAATGTACCAAACACCGACATAACGTCGACGTGTAATCGAGAGGTTGAAAATTAAAACTTTGCTCGATGGAAGATCCTCAAGCTAGTTGTCAACTTCACTCCCAATTTCCAAATAAATAAATAAAATTGAATATTTAGTACACAATGTAGACTTGTAGAGAGATAGATTGAGAGATTAGAGAGATTGTAGGAAGATTTGTGAGAATGATGAAGAGAAAATGAGTTATTTATAGTTGGAAAATTGGGTTAAAGTGTAAATATAATAACTTATGAGTTAAAAATAAATATTAAGGGGTAGGGGGTTGGGGGAGGGGGGAGGCCAAAAATGGCCGTTGCACAACGACCAAAATCTAAAATGGTCGTTGGTGCAACGGTTATTTTTGCAAATTGGTTGTTACGGGCGGGATCGGGACGGGCTCGGGATTGGGTCGGGATTGGCGGGCCTGTGGCGGGCTCTGGACGAGACATTGTCTCGTCCCGGTTCGAGTCCCGATACCGATTTTTTTTTAATTACGCAGGTCGGTGCGGGATCGGGGCGGGATCGAACCGACCCGGCCCACTGGCCAGCCTTACAAAAATCTGAGTAGTTGGTTTTAAATATGTCTCGATCGTGTCATCATTTTATTGAACACAAAATTTTAAAAATAAGTAAATAATTTATTATATTTATCAAATTATTCTTATTTTAATATCTATTTTTGTTAATTTTTCAGAATAAATTCATTTTAAAAATTAAGTGAGATTCAACAAAGATAAAATAGAGATATTGTCATTAAATAGCTGCCAAATATGAAATTTAAACATTTATTCAGAATGAATTAAAAAAAATGATGCAACATAAATTGAAAATATGTTATTTTGATTGAGATTTATGAAAAAATAAAATTTCAAATCACCGACCGTTTTGGAAGTTAATAATATTTTTTTATTTTATTTATATTTTTGTAAAGTGTTCGTACGGTTAGGGGAAGATGAGTGGATGGGCTTTGACTAAAGCCAGGCTGGAGAGCATTTTCATGGGATTTGATATTTTCCTAAATTTTAGTATTTTTTTATTTATTTATTTAATTTTTTGGTGGTGATGAGCTGGCACTAAACGACAAATAACCGTAGCAGAATAGGAGGAAGAAGGGTACTAATACTCTGATGAAGCCAGGCTGTAAAACCTGAACCATCATAACGGCCTTCGTGCCTACCTCCACGTGCCAGTCACACGCGGCCAGTTTGAACTGCCGTAACCGACTTCAACGTTTTCTTTTATTTAATTAATTAATGAGATCAGATTAGACTTTGAGTAATTAATTTGACTACTTTTGCTACCTAGATTTAGGAAAAAACATGTCACGCAGCTTATATGATAACCGAAAGGTTGTTTCTCCACTTCGCTTAATCAATGAGCGGATTTTTTTTATCGGAGTTTCAACAAAATTGCTTTAGATTTTCCGTTTAAAATGCAATCTTAGTCAATGGTGTGATGGTAATCTACCATTAAATCAATAACGCAATGTTCGCTTTCATTAATCATTCATAGTTTTTGTAAGAAATAATTTTAAATGTGAAAGTCTAAATTTTGCGTTGTTGAAAATCGAGTTAGATTGATAATTATTGGCAAAACAAATGATCTGATACATACAGTGTAAATGGATAGAGCTCCATTGCACTCACCAAACTTTGACCTGATACTAGACATTTAATTTATGTTAGTTAGTTGTTATAGTATGCTTATAACAATAAATGGGGGGTGGGGGTGGGGAAGCTTATGAATAACATGAAGATTAGAATGAAACATTATAATGAAAGGAGAAAAAGACCAAGTGTACTAACATGAAAATGAGAATGTGACACCAAATTTAGTAGTACTAGTATTCACTATTATTGAATGATAGTCAAATTAAACAAAATTTGTGAGCTTTCGCTTCTTTAATTCAAACTACAGAATTTTAACTAATATTTTAATTATATTTTTTCATCATATTAAAATGAAAAGTAGTGCAACTTTAATACTTTTTGTAAAACTTTCAAACATATATTAAATTTAATTCTAAAATACTGCATCAATTTAATCTAATTTGGCTTTGAAGATTAATTAAATTAACTTTCGAAAAAACGAAAGTGAAACATATTTTGGGACATAGGAAGTAATTTGATTTAACCTTTCCTCTCTTGCATTTCTACCGTCGGTTTAAATAAACATCACGAAAATATATGATTCATTATACAATTTTGTTGTCGCTATATATGCTTTTCAATTGTGTTTTGATTATATTTCTTTTGAACTAATGGTCTACCCAAAATAACTACTTTACCCACAAAAGTAGAAATAGGGTTGACGTACATCTAACCTTACCCCATCTTATTTGTGCAATTACACAAAGTATGTTGTTATTATAGGTACTAATTACTCATATTTTGGTCAACAAAAAGCATTTGTGTTAAGTGGTCACTAGTGGTCAGTGGTTAGTGGTTATATCACTATTAGCAATGTGTTTTTTTAAATGGGGCGAATGAGATATGTTGGATCATTGAAAACCACAAATTGAAGGGTTACTCATATCAGCTTCATGCAATGAATATGGGATGTGTGTGTTGTCGTTTCCGAATGTACCTTTGCCGAATACATGTTTAACAAGTGTTTGGATATGCAATTAAACACTCTCTTTAACATTTTTGGTCCCTAAAATTATGAGTAATTTTTATTTTTGATCGAAGTAATATATTTAGTCTTGAATTAATTAAAATATATGATTTTGATATGTGAATAATACGTTGTTATATTGACTATTAAAAAAATTATATTATCTTTAAATATAAAGTAATACTATCAAATTTTAAAATATCACATGATTATTAAGTGATGGAATTGTTAGCAATCATGGTACACAATGATAATTCTTTAAATTTGTCAGTAAAAATTATTTTAATACTCGGACCACGGTATATTTCGATTAAGCACTTGAACATATAATAATTGTTCTTTTCAGATATTTCTTATCCAAAATTTGAAAATGCTTTTGCACGTATTTGTAAGCATCCATTATGAAAATAAGTTAACCATTTTAAAATATGTCAACTCCTTTAAACATAAACCTCAATAAGTTGTAAAACTTTATGCACGTTCTAAATGATGTTAATGTGTATAATTAGATACAAATTAAATAATTTTTTGTAATTAATTTATTTACATAATAAGCGTTTCACGCGGACTAAAAATTTCCTAAATATGAGCCAAAGAAAGTTCATACATTTTGCAGAAAAGAAATTGAAGACAGCACTTAGGGGGGAGAAAAAAAAAATGAAAAGTTAGGAGTAGTAGGAATAAGTCACAGATACGATAAAAAATGTAGAGTATATTAAAATAGAGCTCACATGTGCCTTCCTCACCTACTTCTGCTGTCCTTTGCCCGTACTCCGCACCGTCCTTCCCTCCTCACGTGTCTAGAAGCTCCAGCCCACACGAGTGCTTTCCTTGCATTCTCTTATACAATTTCTTTGGGAAGGAGAAAGTCCCGAAGGCGAAATTCCCCACCTATATCAGAGGCCATTTGGCCAGGTGGAATGTAAATTAAGGGATATGCGCGAGTGACAGTCCTGCAAGGGAGGGGATCAACGAGACACAAACCCAGTAACAACCCTTGCAATATTTCAGCAAAGACTGTCACCATACGGATTCGAACCCGCGATATCGAAATAGTTGTACCACAATCACCTTGCCACTTAACAACTCACATGTGCCTCGGGGGGTTCTCTTATACAATTTCTTATACTTAGAAACACAATTTTTTTATATTTCAAATTTCAATATGGTATTCCTCTTTGATAGTAATTCATCTTAGTATAATTGGTGTGTACTTTATTTTAAAAGGTGGTGTTCAAATTCGCTCACGTATATCTTAATTATTTTTGTAGTACTATTAGAGTCACACATTGTTCATGAGTGGATTATTTATCTCTTTATATGTTTTTGACAATTATATTCTTTTGGATAATTTTTGTGGTTGAGTTAGGTTAACATCTATTCTCTTATCATGATATCAAAATTAAATTAATTTTTTTATTTATACGATGTTGAGTCCTTATATTTTATTGTCCACGCTCCAAGATATTCAGTTTTGGACTTGCTAGAAGGGGATGCTTGTGATTGGGTTATTTGATCTCTTTATATTGGTAATAAAAATGCTCACATCATGATATAGTTTTTGAGATTGAATCAAGAACAAAGTTCAACTTCTTATCAAGTACTTGCTACCTTTTTCTAGCACAATTATTTTCTAATCCGCTCACCAAAACTCAAGTAGATGAAAAGAAATTTGAACTAGCCAATGGTATAGTAACTATAATTTTCTAATGTTTGTTCCTCCTTTTATGATAAAATTTTGAATAGCTACGGTTATATTGCATTAACATGTCAAAAATGCATTAGTTCGATTTTCCCAAAATTAGAGATATAAAATAGATAAAAAATTCTAGTCCGCTCATTACACATAGTATTATTAAATTGAGGATTTATCGAAAACTATCTCTCTATTATCACAAGGTAGGGATATGTTTTACCTGCATACTACCCTCTCAATATCCCATTTTTATAGAATTACATTGTATTTGTTGTTATGGCATATTCAGCAGCAGTTATAGACTTATAGTAATATAAAGGAGAAGAAATTAGGCATGCTTTGCTTGAAGAATGTGCAACTTTTGTGCGACCGAAGTGTTAAGATGCTACGTACACTACTTTAATAACACATGAAAGTTAGGTCTCTATCCTCTGCATCCCAACTGTATCGCTCAAGTAAGTTGCTTTTTACCTGCTTTTAGCCCGCTGCCACAAGAAAGGAACAATTTTCTCATCAACACTATTGCATCTCTTTCAAGTTTCAACCAAAAAGTTAAAACCCAAATAAAGTAGGGCTGATTTAAATAAATAGTCCACTTTTTATGTATAATAAATATGTAATTTGAAGTGTTTGAGTCCCACGTTGGTTGTGGGATAGAACTTGATCTTCTTATATAGTCTAGGCAATTCTTCTTGGCAATTCTAATATGAGAACAAGGTGGATCTAGCCTTCATTCTACGGGTTCACGTAAATTCATTAGTTTTGCTAAAATTTGTAGTTGTATTAAGAAATTCACTTTAACCCAGTGGTGGAGTTAGAATTCTATTTTGGTAATCAACTGTGTCAAATTATCATTACTGACTAATTGTTTACATTTGAGGGAGCTTCTAGAGATCATTAACACATTCTAGGAAGGGTATATTTGATCATCTAGACCTCAATGAATTAACAGCTATCTCCTATTCTAATTACAGATTTTTCCTATCCAATTTTGGCATCTAAGTGCCCTTTTTGATCCTCTAACTAATTCTATTCTTGTTTTGATTTCCTTCTGTATTTGGGTACTAACAAAACCAGTATCTACATCCAATTTCTTAAACATTTTTCTGTTCCTTGCTTGCCATGTATGGTATACCATTGCTCCCCAAACTAGTGCTACTATTGCATTCATTCTTTAATCTCACACTGTCTTATGGTTATGCCTAACCATTGTGAAAGCTTATTTCTTAGCTTTGTAATCCATGCACAGGTACCAAACAGATGTTGTTGAGTTTCTTCAATCCATGCAGTACATAAGGAGCAATCTGTATTATCTACGGTTGAGTATCTTATTAAGAGCTCCACATCAAGTGAAACAAAAATTGAACAAGCCTGACTAAAATATAATAATATGGGCCTCGTACTTAACTCAATTTCAAAAGTTAACTTAAACAGTAAAATTTGTTTAAAGTTATATAAGAAGACTCACACGGATGTGAGAGTACTAACAACAAACAATTGCAAAATCAAGACTCGATTCAAGAGATATATGTACATTCTCTTTGGGGGCAAAAAATATAATGCTCTCATTAAGTGAAAATAATTCTGGATTGTATATTATTAATGAAGTAAACACCAGTATAAATCGTGGCACTTAAGTTAAGTTTATCTAATCTAATCTAATGTATAATCTATCTTCCAAGAGAGACATGTCATTACTTAAACAAATCTGATATTTCTCTTCATGCCGTATAGCAAATTAAAAGGGGGAGAAAAATGTAAGCAAAGTCCAAAGAGAAAAGTAATTGCATTAGAATCAGTGACCTAACAAAAACATTATGGCAGTCTAACCATATAATTAATGAAAAAAACTATCATTTGTGACGTTAATGGTTCTATCTTTTTCTCTCACATGAATTATTGGCGTCCCTCACCAAAACCCAAAGCCATAAAACTTGGAGCCGAATTCTCTCTACGACGGATAGTTGTAAATGTGGGACCCAATCAATGCCACGTAGATACTGCTGCTTGATGACCAAACGGCCGACATGTTACAGCTCGAATCATGACTTTTATCTAGCCACGTAAGAAGTTTGTTTGGTGGGACCAGTTAGACAAGGCAATTGTCAGTTTTCTAGTGACGTGTGCACTGTCTTTAACGGGCCTAACTGCAACTTTTAAAAAAACCAACAAAAACAATTTAAGAAATAAAATAAAACTGACGTCCAATGTTATACTCTTTGCCAGCTATAACCCACTTCTTTCACGAGTTCCCATAAATGCATTTTTCTCTCTCTGATTATTTATTGTTTTTATTCTCTTTTTCATTTGTTTTTTGTTTGGAGGGAAGGTGGTGGGGTCCGCACTCAATTAAAAACCTACGATTCTCCGCTGCATGCACCCCTTATTGTACCATAACGTAGCACCTACAGTACTATTCCTCTCAACGCTCTCCTTTCTTCCTCCCCCAACCTTTTTCCCCCTCTTTTTGAGGAAATTATACATTATTCCAAATTTAGATAGGATGTCTTAATTGTAAATCGTCCTTCGTATTTAATATGAGTATTTTAAGTATTTAGGTGATAGATTGATATGCGGTATGGGATAAGCAAGGATATTTCAGGGGATTGTTTTATCCACCTTCTATATGAAATCAGAGGCGGAGGCAGAATTTGAAGTTATTGAGTTCGAAATTCTAATTCTTTTCAGTTAATGGATTCGAATTAAAAATATGCACATATTCAATGAATTTTTTAAAATAAATACAGAATTTGAATCAAAGTTATTGAGTACAGTCGAACCCATAACATGTATAGTTGTATACTGACTCCTCTCCTGTGTGGAACAATTATTCCATCATTTTAATACAATGGTGGGATAAATAATTCGACATTAGCTAATACCCCAAATCAAACATGAGATAAAATTAATCTCAAATTTTATCCCGTAATTATAATCCTTATTCCATGTCCCAAACAACTCTTATCATATTACTTGTAAATTAGAAAGTTATCAATTTGCCGGCAACAAGAAAAAAAGTGATCTTGTCAAACTTTTTTTGGGGAGCGCTTATTTATATCATCTTTAGTAGAGTAAAAGAAAGAGGAACAAAACTTTTCCTAAGGATAGAGCGTTTGTGAGCAACGGTAGATAGGAAGTTGAAAATTTGAATCATGCAAATAATAAATAAAACGATAACTGGTCTTTTCGGTATGGTTGAAGAAAAAAATAGTAGGAAAATAATTTCTTGTTTATTGTTCTAAAATAGTGAATTCATTTAGTAAAGGTAGATATATTCTCGGTGTATTTTATAATTATGATAGATGTATATTTAAGGTAATTTAGGATTCTAATTATATTAGAAATCAACCTTTATAAGGTAAGTTAGGATTCATATCATATTATGAATCAACCTTTATACATATATATATTGTGAATAATGAAAGGAATCCCTAAGAGAAAATTATTCTATCTTTCATGGTATCAAGAGCCTAAAATCTAAACCCCACTCTTCTCCCCTCTCTCCCTCATTCTCGGCCACAACCAGAAATTTCTTTTCTCGGCCAAGGCAACCACAATTTTCCCTTCAACAATGTCTCCCCCCCCCCCACAAATTTCGGTTCATCCACTGGCACACTTGACAACCCCTCTCAACGTTCAGTATTTTCTTTTCATCCGGCATTCGTCGTTAACAACATCAAGAATTTTATCCCTATAATTCTTGATCAAGAAGACTGTCAATATTCCATGTGGATGGAACTATTCTACATTCATGCATGTGCATACAATGTGCTCGATCATATTGACGAATCTGTTCCTCGTCCCACCGATGTTACAAACTCAATCTGGCGTCGTCTTGACGTCATCGTCAAACAATGGATCTACGGCACCATCTCCAAAAACCTATTGTCCACTATCATGAAAACAGGTGCTACGGCACGTGAACTTTGGGTCCGGCTAAAAGAAATCTTTCAGGACAATAAAAATACTCGGGCCGTGTATTTAGAAGAGCAATTCAACAATACCCGCCTCGAGAATTTTAACAACATGTCCGAATATTGTAAGCAACTGAAACTCATCACCAATCAACTATCCAACGTCGGAACTTCTGTTTCAGAAATCAAGATGGTGCTTCAACTTGTTGCGGGTTTACCAAAAGGTGAATATGACACACTCTTAACAATGATTCAACAAGCCGACCCTCTCCCAAGTTCAACAAAGCACGTTCACAACTATTGTTTGAAGAAACTAGACGTGCTAAACAAGACGAACACAATCAAAAGGCCTTAGCCGTTGACGAGATGACAACACCTGCGGCCAAAGAACAACCGAAAGAGTAGCAAAGCGGGTCCGAGCAGCGACAGACGAGCCGGTGACGGAGGTCGTGGCGGCAGAGGTCGCAACAACAAAGGCAAGGGCCGCGAAAAGGGCCAACGCAACCAACAACAGCCAAGCCAACAAAACTGGAACCAGCAGCAACAGGGGTACAACCAGCAGCAGCAGTGGCCCAACCAGCAGAAATGGGCCTCGCCTGCATCCCCGTACCAGAATGTAGGGGCCGGTTCAAAGAACCGTGGTCGATCGGCCTCTTGGGCCCGTCCCGGCCACAAGACAGCCAACCGAAGAATAACAGAGCGGCGAGCCCGCTGGCTGCAGTCAAAGCAGCAGAAGAATCGCAAGACATCGGCCCCGGCCTCGATCGCTTTGGGCCAGGCCTACACCACCGTGAACCTTCAACAGCCCGACGACAATTGATACATGGACACCGGAGCCACATCTCACCTCACCGGATCGTCATGTAACCTATCTCAACTACGTCGGTTAAAGTGTCCTCAATTTATTACTGTCGGCAATGGTTATCGCATTCCAATTGAAGGTTACTGTAACACACACACCAAACATCCACACCCACATTTCTCTCTAAACCGCGTCCTATACACACCAAACATCATTAAAAACTTAATCTCTGTTAGAAAATTCACTAGCAATAATTCTGTGTCTGTCGAATTTGACCCTTTTAGTTTTTCTGTGAAGGAACTCAATACGGGGAAAATTCTTACACGCTGAAATAGTGTGGGAGATCTCTACCCATTCACTCAATCTTCCGCTGTCAGATCGCAAACACCTCTATCCCTTGCGTCGATCTCTCCCACAACTTGGCACAACAGACTCGGACACCCCGGAGACCCAGTTTTTACTTTTCTTAGGACTTCTAAGCGTATTCAACGTAATAATGGGAAAATTGCCCAACACTGTTTTTCTTGTCCACTAGGCAAACATACTCGTCTTCCCTTTATGTCATCAAACAGTGTTACTTTTTCTCCCTTTGATATTGTTCATGCCGATTTGTGGACATCTCCGATTGTTAGTTCTTTGGGTCATAAATTCTATCTAGTATTCTTGGATGATTTTTCATATTTTGTCTAGATTTACCCACTGAAATTCAAATCTGAAGTTTTTGCAAAATTCCTCGAGTTTCAAAAATTCATTAAGACACAATTTGAAAAATCTATTAAATCATTCCAATGTGATAATGGACGTGAATTTAATAACTCGGCATTCACAATTTCTGTTCCAAACAAGGCATGATTTTCCATTTTTCTTGTCCATATACTTCTTCCCAAAACGGAAAGGCTAAAAGAATTATACGTACCATCAATAACATGGTCCGCACACTTCTGTTTCATACCTGCCTACCACCGCCTTTTTGGGTCTATGCTGTTAAAATGGTAGAATCCCTTCTTATTATTTTACCAACTAGCACTCTTCAAAACAAGACACCTACCGAAATCTTATACCGTAGGCTACCATCATATGATCATCTACGTATTTTTGGAAGCTTATGCTACCCCAACATAGCCTCCACTGCACCTTACAAACTTACCCCTCGCACTCTTCCATTTGTCTTCCTTGGTCTATCTCCTAATCATCGGAGCTACTTGTGCTATGACATTGCTACTCGCAAAATCATCATCTCCCGTCACGTCACCTTTGACGAAACAACCTTTCCTTTTTCAAATCTCTGGAAATTTCAGACCACCGATTACATCTTTTTCGATGAACAAAGTCTGTCCCCGGTCATCCAAAATCTATACCAACAGCAGCCCACTGTTCCGACAGTCTCGCCATTGTCCGGCACCACCCCAACATCTCCCTGCTCACCCCTACATCCCCCAGTCCAGTCACCTGCACCACCAGCGACACTGCTGCCCAGCACTCTAGCAACCAGTCCCGCAGGTCTGCAGGTTTTCAGGCCAACCAGTAACACAGAAAACAATCCATCGAGCTCGCGCCCACCGGTCCGAACCAGTGGACCACAGCAACCTCACATCCCCGACCCACCACCACTGCCCTCACATCGCATGGAGACTCGTGCACAAGACGGGATCTTCAAACCCAAGGTTCAATTCAATCTCTCCACACAAACCTTATCACTCATTCTAAAAAATCCAAAACTAGTAAAACTGGACCCAAATTGGAATGCGGCCATGTGTGAGGAATTTAACTCTTTAACCAAGCAGAACACTTGGGATTTGGTACCTAGACCAGAATGTGTGAATGTTATCCGGTGTATGTGGCTATTTCGGCACAAGTTCAGAGACAGTGGTGACTTAGAGAGGTATAAGGCAAGACTAGTTGCCAATGGCACTAATCAGCAGGAGGGTATTGATTGTGGTGAGACATTAGTTCGGTTGTTAAACCGGCCACTATTCAGACTCTTCTCAGTATTGCTATGGGCATGCATTGGCCGATTCATCAGCTTGATGTCAAGAATGCGTTTATTCATGGGGATTTGAAAGAGACCGTGTACATGCATCAGCCTCCTGACTTTGTTCATCCGACAGCTCCGCAGTTTATGTGTCGTCTCAGGAAGTCATTGTATGGATTGAAACAGGCGCCCCGCACTTGGTATGCTCGGTTCGCCAGGTATCTTCTGCAGATTGGTTTTGTATGTAGCAGGTGTGATACCCCTCTCTTCACTTTTCACCGAGGTAGCATCATTGCATATTTGCTATTATATGTCGATGACATTGTTCTTACCGCCTCATCTGACGGGTTGATGAATGAAATCATTGCTCTACTCAAAACTGAATTTGCTATGACTGACTTGGGCAAGCTAAGTTATTTTTTGGGTATATCGGTGACCAGATCTGCAGCCACTATGTTCCTGTGTCAACGTAAGTATGCCGAAGAGATAGTGTACAGGGCCAAGATGACAAATTGTAAAATTATGCCAACTCTAGTGGACTCAAAATCCAAGCTTAGTGCCAATGACGGTGAGCCAGTTTTTGATCCCACTCTATATCGAAGTCTAGCAGGTGCTCTTCAGTATCTTACATTCACTAGGCCTGATATTGCATATGCCGTTCAGCAGGTGTGTCTGTTCATGCACGACCCTCGAGAGTCCCATTTTGCCGCCCTCAAACGTATTATCAGATACGTTAAGGGCACACTAGACTTCGGCTTACATCTATACCCCTCTGCCCCAACCAAGCTACTTGCCTACACGGATGCTGATTGGGCAGCATGCCCCGACACACGTCGCTCCACCTCAGGGTACTGTGTATTTCTTGGGGATAATCTTATCTCATGGTCCGCCAAGCGGCAGGCCACACTTTTTCGTTCGAGTGCTGAAGCAGAATATCGCGGTGTTGCTAACGTAGTTGCTGAGATCTGTTGGCTCCGAAATCTTCTTTTGGAACTCCAGTGTCTACTCCGCAAGGCGTCTATAGTATATTGTGACAACATATCTGCCATCTATATGTCTCATAATCCGGTCCAACATCAGCGGACTAAGCATATTGAGATGGATATCCACATTGTGTGAGAGAAGGTTGCCCGTGGTCATGTCAAAATATTACACGTGCCTTCCTCTTATCAGTATGCAGACATCTTCACAAAGGGACTACCGCGACAGCTCTTCACAGACTTCCGATCCAGCCTTAGCGTTCGGCCTCCTCCCGCTCCATCCGAGGGGGAGTATTAGCGAATATTCTCTGAATATTCTCTGTATATTTTGTAATTATGATAGATATATATTTAAGGTAACTTAGGATTCTAATTATATTAGGAATCAACCTTTGTAAGGTAAGTTAGGATTCGTACCATATTAGGAATCAACCTTTGTACATCTATATATATTGTGAATAATAAATGAATCTCTTAGGGAAAATTATTCTATCTTTCAGTAGAGAGTAGTAACAGAGGGAAAAAAAGAAGGTGAAAAGAATAGAGATACAATAATAAGAACATGGTTGGGATACTTACCAACATGCTTTTCATTTCTTACATGCGAAGCAAAAGAACATGAAATTTTATCGAACAAAGATTTCTATTGCTCACATTTTTTTCATTTAACTATTTTTAGTGTGAAATTGAGCAGTAAACAAATATTTATCGGACTTATTGAAATTTGCATTGTTAAAAATTTACTATACCAAATTTAGCGTTATTACCAAGAGGACTTTATCCACATATCTCTATCCCATACATTTAGTTAATGGTAGAGAAACCTTTCCCATTCCAGCAAAGCTTTGATGACGAACTTTCACATGTTCAAAAGTAACTAACTCGTTAAACAGAACAAACATTGTTTTTTTTTTTTTTTGATAATCCAGGTTTCCAGGCTTGCGCCTGACTACTTCACTGGTATTATCCAGACGTCCTGGAGATGATGAGACCGGTCCTTCAGCACCCCACCACCAGGTAAATCGCGGAATGTGCACACATGGTCAGTGTCTGCTTGCGTCCAACGGATCAATGCTACAAGGTTGAGCCCCCCACAGGCCCCATCTACAAGGCTTGGCGGAGACCGAACCCACACTGCAACATGCCCGCGCGGCTTTTAGCGTCCAGGCTTTACCACATATATGTGCCCCGGAGGACGATATCCGGAGGGGAGAATCAAACTTGCGACCCTAAGGCCGCAAAGTTGACTCCCTGCCAGCAAACATTGTTATCACTATACTCTTTAGATATCAGGTTCTTCTCGTTAAAATTTTAGGAACATTGATGTGCATGTCATAAAGTGCAACTTGTGCAGATGTTCTAAATTCTAATCCATATTATGAAACAATATTTTTATAGTTTTATCTTCCAAAAGTTTTATTCTCCTTTGTGTGTATTTGTGCAACTTCTCTCCTATTTGATTTTATACTGGTTAGTTTTTTGAAACTTCGTCGTTCTACATATTTATTACTCCCATATAAAAGAATTCTTGATTCGTATTTGTCTAGCTCTAATCCTTCAGGGCATCTGACAACATCTTTTCCGCTCCTCATTTGTTATGATTTCCTTTTTTTTTTCTTTCATTTTACCGCTAGAAATTTTAGTCCATCTCCAACAGTCATCTTTAGTTCTGTGCCAGTTATTTTTTAAAAATCTTTTCTAACAATTAAAATAAGAAAATTTACAGACGAAACAAGAAAAAAAAAGATAACTTGAAGATAAATTTGGCAGTGCCTATCAGTTTTAAACATATAATGTAACAGACAGACAATAAACACATGAGGGCATTTGGTCTAGTGGTATGATTCTCGCTTTGGGTGCGAGAGGACCCGAGTTCGATTCTCGGAATGCCCCATCTAATAAAATTGTTTTTATAATCTGAGATTTTAACTCGTTTTGTGGATATACGTTGTGTTTGTCCAATTTCTTTTTGTCTAAACTAACTTTTTTTTTAAAGGATGTTTCTATCTATTTACGAAAGTGACATGCAGAAGTGTGTGTGAATGGCATGCTTCTCGTGGGATAATTGCCTTTTTAGCTTTTCTCAGCTTTGCAAGTAATATAAAAACTAAATCAAATTGGGCCCATCAATTATATTAATTTATCTTAATTTTATTTATGAAATTGAAAATAAACCTCCCCCAGAAACGGGTATAGTTGACGGAATCCGCCGTTCACAGCCGCAACTTTTTTTTTTAGTTCTTTCCGTCTTTTACTAATTTATCCCAAGGTCCCAACTTGTGGCCTTTTAAAAATTAATTTTTGATTAATTTATTTACCATGCATGAGAAGAAATAATATATAAAAGGTCAACAAGTGTGTTACAACTAGCAAAAGCTCAAGTTGGATATTTTAAACATAAGAGTATTTACTAAAGTTGTGAATATTGTAATGATTTGATGGAAACAAACAAAATTGAATGCATCACAATCTTTTGTTTTATAAAAATTGTTTGGTGAAGCAAAGGTTCTATTCTTGTTCATGGCTTGTTGGATTTACTAATAAGGGTAAAACTGAATTATTCAGTCAATATTTTATCAATGAAGGTTGATTTGGATGGTAGTTTTGACCTTTGAATAGGAGAAGAGAAAGAATACAGCAAAGCAGTAAAGCAAAATAGATGGTAAACGTGTTGATGTGAAAACCTACGTGTTTGACTTGGTCATACTTGGCTTCTCATAGTGGTAGTTGGGCCACTATATATTTTACTCCAAATAGTTACCTACAAAAATACAATTAAATTCGATTAATGAAATCACATTAAGAAACTTACAATTTGTGAATAATTATATTACTAATGGTGGTGTCAAGCTGTTTCGACATTCAGAAATAGATAATGTGTTAAAGTATATATATTACACAACTGATTACTGTGATAGAGGTAATTAGTGTTGGGAGTTTTTGCTCTATGGTACTTTATAAAGCAGTACGGGAAGTATATAACTATTACAAGTATTCGAAAGGATAGACAAAGATTCAATAGTTCAACTAGTAATCTGAAAATTACAAGATAACCACAAAGCGAAATTACAATTTTGTTGAAAACGAAAAAATGGAAGCTGGTTTTCTTTGAGTCGAGTGTGGCACTCTGTCCTTAAGACAATATTGCCCCGTATGTATCCTTTATACGTCCTGGACAATTTGTCTCCCAAGATAAAACAGCAATGGAACCCTTGAGCAAAGGAAACTCAAGAGCTACCGTGAAGAATATTGAGTAACGAAATGATGCTTGGAAGTTGTAGGAAGAAAACTCTTTTTGTTGTGTATTTTCGTGAGCTTTATGAACTGTTATTTTTCTGTTCTTTGTGGTGCTCAACAATGGTGTAAGGGTGTGTTTATATAGGTGAGGGAGGGGCTGAAAATCGCCTCCATAATAGCCAAATAATGGCCATTATGGAGGTAGTAAAGTCACCAACATAAATGGTGAAAGAACCAACGGATTTGGCCATTATAGGAGGAGTAATTCAGCCAAAATAAATGGCTGAATTGAGTGCTTGACGTTTCTGTTTTGACCATCGAAATTCGAACTTCGGGGACCAAACTCGTACATCTTGAAACTTCGGGGACCAAACCGTACATCTTGAAACTTCGGGACCAACAAGACATCCGAAAGAATTCTCGGTTCAAAGCGTACATCGAAACTTCGGGATCAAAGCGTACTTTCGGCAAAGTTTTCTCGGCCCAAAAAGATAATATCGAAGACCCGCGGCCCCGTGGCCCGTGAACCCGAACCGGACCGGACGGCGGGCGGCGGCGGCGCGCGCGTGTGGTCTTTCCTCGAACCGAAGCACATCTAGGTCCTCCCTCCTTTAAACACATGGGATACCCCTTGGGGTCCCAAACCCCAAACCAATTTCGAATCTTATATACACAACAATTCTTTCTTCCTCTACCGATGAGGGAGAATTACACACAATACCACACTTTCCATGCTTCAAACACCTTACTTCGTGAACCAATATCTCTTTCATTTCTCAATGAAATTTGACGATTCTTGGCCCTACGGTTATCTACGTACTTAGTAGATCATGCATGTGTGAAGAACCGGATTCTCCAACATACGTTACACTAGTGTTTAAGCCGTTAAAGTTGGTCGGTCGCAACTCCCGCCAAAGGCAAATTTCCAACAATTAGGAGGGCCTTCAAAGGTTATGGTGGTGGACAAGTATTCCTATGCCCTTTGTTAGGCAACGTATTTTTACTAGAGTGGATTTTTCTATGAAAATTTGAATTAGTCGGATCTAAAAACGCGAAACGAACACCCAATGGTAACTATAACAACAAATTCAATGTAATCTATAAGTGAAGTATGAAAAAGATAGCGTGTACGCAGAACTTATTCCTATCTTTAAAGATAGGAGGATGTTTCCGATAGATTTCGGCTAAGAAAAATGATATATATGAATTATATGTAAGTAGGATGTCGTGTTCTATGCATCGTGGAATACTATAATAATATATTCCCTCTTGTATTATGTGGCATCATTTCCTTTTTAATCTATTTAAAAAATATCACATTTCTATATTTAGAAACAATTTAACTTTATAAGATGAATTACAACCACACATTTATATAACTTATTTTTTACCACACATTTTAAAAGTCTTCATTCATTTCTTAAACTCTATGCCAAGTCAAATGATGTCACATAAATTAAGACGGAAGGAGTACAAGATGGAGTGAAATGATATCTATCGCGAACAAAATTTGGTCTTTCGGACCTCAAGTTAATATAAGAAAATAAGACTAAGGTCTAAAAATATAAAAGTCTTAACTCTTAATCACTTGTCTCACCTAATTTAGAGATGCGTCTCATTGTGTTAATCATAGTTCGCACCTTCTCGAGGTTTTTTTCACTTTCTCTTTTCTTTATCAATGTAAGGTTTAAAATGGTAACCGTATTACTTTGAAAAACAATGTCTCTTTACAATTGACAAGAAGATATTAATCTATATCTTATTATATTTAGGAGATAAATAACATTCTAGAAATTGCTGAAAAGGGAAAAAGAAAAATTAGACAAACATTTTAATACTACCTTACTTTACTCGCGGGAAAAATAGGTCAAAAATATAAGTCAAAAGGAAGAGAGAACTCGTAAGAGGTTTTACAATTAGAAAATAATCTTTAAAAAAATACAGCCAATCAAATTAAAGCCAAACCCCGTTTAAAATCATATCCATAAATGCAAACACATTTGATCCGCTCTATTGAAACAGTCTTCTAACACCGTAATTAGGCACACATTGTTTCTGAATTTTCATCCAAAGCTTAAATGATTTTAATTTCAAATCGTTTTGCATAGTTCAAATCTACTTTGAAATGAAATAAATAGCTTGGCCCACTATGTACTATGGCTGGCCAGTGGGTCGGGTTGGCCCAGTCCCGACTCGACCCGATCCCCCTTAAAAAAAACGGGCATGGGACTCGAATCCGGGACGGGACCTGGGCTCGTCCCGCCGAGGCCCAATCCCGCCCGCTCCCCTCCTATTTGCAAAAAATGGTCGTTGCACAACAGACATTTTATTATATTTTGAACGTTGTGCAGCGACCATTTTTGGCCTCCCCACCACCCCATACCCCCCTAATATTTATTTTAACCCCTAAGTTAATATATTTACACTTTAACCCAAATTTTCAACTCTAAATACATTATTTTCTTTTCATCTTTCTCACAAATCTTCCTACAAGCTCTCTAATCTCTCAATTTATCTCTCTACAAGTCTACATTGCATACTAAATATTATATTTTATTTGTTCATTTGTATAACTGTATCAAAGTTCAAAATTGGGAATGAAGTTGACAACTAGCTTGAGGATCATTCATCGAGCAAAGTTTCAATTTTCAACTTCGATTACAAGTCGTGGTTCCACAAATCCCTTTATAGTTTGAAGTAAGTCAGTAGGCAAGGGAACCTTAAGCTTAAATCTGCTTTTATTCAGTCTGGCTACTCTCAAAGTAAACTGGATTATTCCTTATTTACTAAGAAGTGTGGTACTAACATTGTTATTATTCTACGATATGTGGATAATATTTTAATCATAGGAAGTAATGCATCAATTAATCAAGAAGCAAAGAATACACTCAATCACAACTTCAAAATGAAAGACTTGGGAGATTTGAGATACTTTTTGGGGATAGAATTTGTTAGGTCAAATAGAGGTATATTGATTAACCAAAGGAAGTATGCACTAGAACTCATAGCAGAGTGTGATCTAGGGTGAGCAAAGTCAATATCCACTCCACTAGAGAAAAATAAAAAGCTGACTAGTACTGAATTTAATAGATGGTGAAGACACAAGATGATGAGGTGCTAATAGACAAGACCAGTTGTCAAAGGCTGATAGAAAAGTTGTTGTACTTGGTAGTGACAAGGCCAGACATCTCCTTTGTTGTTAAAAGTTTGAGTCAGTTTATGAATGAACTAAAGGAATGACATTGGCAAGCAGCTTTGCATGTAGTAAGATACAAAAGGGGCAACAAATACTTGGTCTGTTGATGAGTAGCAAGGCATCAAGAAGTGTCACCGTATTATGTGATGCAGATTGGGCATCATGCTCAATGACTAGAAGGTCAGTTACAGGGTACTGTGTGAAGTTTGGAGATTCACTGATATCATGGAAGTCTAAGAAACAGTCAACAGTCTCAAGAAGCACTACTGAAGTTGAATATAGGAGTATGGCGGGAACAATCTCACAGTTGGTATGGATTCATGGCTTGTTGATGGAGTTGGGAGTACAGGTTAAGCATCATATAGAGTTGTCATGTGATAATAAAGCAGCACTACAGATAGCCTCAAATCTTATATATTATGAGAGGACAAAGCACATAAAAATTGACTGCCATTTCATTAGAGAGAAGATTCAACAAGAATCCATATAGAGATTGTTGGAAATTTGCCTTTGGCGGGAGTTGCGACCGACCAACTTTAACTGCTTAAACACTAGTGTAACGTATGTTGGAGAATCCGATTCTTCACACATGCATGATCTACTAAGTACGTAGATAACCGTAGGGCCAAGAATCGTCAAATTTCATTGAGAAATGAAAGAGATATTGGTTCACGAAGTAAGGTGTTTGAAGCATGGAAAGTGTGGTATTGTGTGTAATTCTCCCTCATCGGTAGAGGAAGAAAGAATTGTTGTGTATATAAGATTCGAAATTGGTTTGGGGTTTGGGACCCCAAGGGGTATCCCATGTGTTTAAAGGAGGGAGGACCTAGATGTGCTTCGGTTCGAGGAAAGACCACACGCGCGCGCCGCCGCACGCCGTCCCGTCCCGTCCGGTCCGGTTCCGAGTTCCGGTCACGGTCACGGGCGTGGGCCGTGGGTCTTCGATATTATCTTTTTGGGCCGAAAACTTTGCCGAAGTACGGTTTTGATCCCGAAGTTTCGAGATATACGATTTGGACCGAGAATTCTTTCGGATGTGCGTTTGGTCCCCGAAGTTTCAAGATGTACGTTTGATCCCGAAGTTCGAGAATTTCGACGGTCAAGACAGAAAAGCCAAGCACTCAATTCAGCCATTTATTTTGGTGAATTACTCCTCCTATAATGGCCAAATCCGTTGGTCTTTCACCATTTATGTTGGTGACTTTACTACCTCCATAATGGCCATTATTTGGCTATTATGGAGGCGCTTTTCAGCGAGTAAACATGCCCCTCCCTCTCCTATATAAACACCCCATTACACCATTGTTGAGAACTAACAAGAAGCTAACAGAAACAAGAGAGGCAACACACGAAAATACACAATCGAAATTTCTTCTTCCTACAACTTCCAAGCATCATTTCGTTACTCAATATTCTTCACGGTAGCTCTTGAGTTTCCTTTGCTCAAGGGTTCCATTGCTGTTTTATCTTGGGAGACAAATTGTCCAGGACGTATAAAGGATACATACGGGGCAATATTGTCTTAAGGACAGAGTGCTACACTCGACTCAGCAAAAACCAATTTATATTTTTCCGTCTTCTATAAAACTGGAATTTCAGTTTTTACTTGTGTAACTATTGTAATTTTCGATTCCATGTTGAATTATTGAATCTTTGTTTATCCTTTCGAATACTTGTAATAGTTAAATACTTCTCGTACTGCTTTATAAAGTACCATAGAGCAAAACTCCCAACAGATAGCACATGTGAATAACAAGGATCAAACTGAAGATATATTGAGAAAAGATCTATTGAAGAGTCAACATGATTTTCTTGTATGCAAGTGAGATGGTTAAGATGTTTCACCACCCAACTTGATGAGGGAGTATAGAAAATAGATATGTTTGTAGTAGGTGTACATTTTAGTTAAGTGTGCTATTAGTGGTTGTACATTGTTAATTAGGGGGTTAGTTATAATTATTACACATGTATAAGTAGGAGAGGTCCAGCTATAATTTCATTAATGAAGAAAATTAATTTCCCAAACTTCTTCTTCATTCCATTGCTCTACTTTCTCTCTCTATAACCAACTCCTCCATTGATGCTAGCTCAAGCTCTCCATTTCTACAAAAGATTCTTTTCATTTACTTATTAATTTATAAACATCGAACATGTACACGTTTATTTTTGGAAATGGTCACACATGAGGTAATTGGAGGACTAATTTGGGACAAAAAATGGGTCATGAGTCCGCAAGATTAGAATGGGAAGTGACATTGATGTGTTGAAACTTTTTAAAAATTTAGCAAAATTGTGAATTTGACAGTTTAAAAGGACTAAAACCTTATCATCTTGCCTCGCATAATGCCAGAGATAAATATTTTGATTGACTTTTCAAGGCTTGTAGCAAAGTAGGTTTGGTACATTTTGTTTTTTTGTTTTGCATTTCTGGAGAATGGGCCATCTGGTTGTAATATTGTCCATTCATGAAATACTTCACAACTCACTCCAATTATTCTCTTTTCAAGGGCCCAATACATTTGGGGGCCCACAATAATGACCCATTCGTTTTTGTTCATAAAGTTGGACGTATATAAAGCTGGTAAGATATTGGTGTTACTTTCAAGTTTCAACAGATGGCGTCCATTATTTCCGAATGATTTTTCGTTTGGAAATGAAAGGCACCGCCCTTGAATTGACTCTTTTGTGTATTTTCTTTCGAGTAGTTATTAGTTATTTTTGACGTATATAATGTTTGTTTGCCTTTATCTATTTAAATATCTGTATCTTTTCCTTTTCTTTTTCAATTAAATATCAAAAGGTTGATTCATGTTCAGAGCTAAAAGAAAAAAGATACTTTAAAATTATACTAATGTCATGGTATATCTAAGATTAAAAAAGTGATAAGTCCATTTTCCAATCCGACGAATTTATTCTGTTGCCTTCGTCTTAATACAACAACAACAACAACAATATACCCACTGTAAACCACAAGTGTAATATGGGAGCCTTCGTCTTAATAGTTGATTCCATAAAATTGGAGCTGAACAATTTGAAGATGTATGATTATCAAAAAGTAGATTAAGCTCAGATCAACTAAGTTGGAAATTATGTACCTGTAAGGTCATCGTTGTTATTTTACGGATATAAACATCATAATGAATCCCCTTAACCCCATTACATCTTGCATACATAGTCTTGTAAAATGAAAATTTGTATGTCCAATTTGAATCGATCTCAATGGATCCCTCGTTACTGCCCCTCCTCCTTCCTTTGTTAGTTTAGCTGCAACGGTGGCAGACACATGAAGGAGTTCCTCTATAAAAAATTGGAATCTGCTCATGGTAATACTTCATATGAATTCGATGTACTTTTATCTTCAACGAGTGACTCAACTCCTTTTATATGTGAAATTACTTTTTAGCCCTTTTTCGCTTGTGCATCTTTCTCCCATGCTTTTCGTTGGTTGTTATCTAAGGGGTTCAAATCTTGTATGAGGTCACTGGTTCTATTCTGGTTAGCTGCTGTGTATTTTCCGTTTTTTAAGCTTCAGCAACTCCTCAACTTTCATGCATAGGATAAAAGTAAGGCCCAACTATATAGTTGCTTACTTATACATTGTAGCCTTGTAGGTCTCTTATGAAATATATTATATTAATATCATAATTTTTGGATTAATTTCATAGTGGCAGATTTTATAATTAATGTGGCATATTTAAACAAAATACTATCACTTTTATTCGTATATTTTCCCAAAAATTAGATATTGCAGTTAGATTCTTACTATTTTTGTTCCTCTTCTCTCTCGTTAATAAATTATACTATCAGTTCATTTCCCATTCAAGAGTCTTGACGATTTTAAAAAATAATATATGATTGAAGCGGCACTAATTCGAAAGAAAAAAATAAAAAGTTTAAAATAAAATAGAAGACCACAAAATGAAAGGAAAAAAGTGCAAGAAATTTTTAGAAGGATCAATGGAGGGAGGCAAGAGTAGGATGAAATGTTAAAGGACATGAAAAAGAGAGTTAAAATTTATCGGGTTAAGATTCGTCTTGTCCTTCACTACCCTCCCCGTTTATTAACAAACTTATAATAACTAACTAGTATTATGCATAGCAACATATCGCTACTTAGGACATAAGGATCAACATCAGTGGTAGCTTAAATAGCCCCCCTAAAATTCACCCAACTACTTTTAAAAGGCAAACTTAGCCTGCTGATCTAATGATTGCCTTAAAAAGGTCATATGAGCAAATGCTTTACTGTTGCCCCTATAGTTTTTGGCACCATAAACAGATCACCATAACCTTGGAATATTTTGCAAACTGAATTGGTTATTTCACTCAAGTCCCAATCGCTCAATTATGTAAACTCAACGCTTGAGGAACGGGCTCTTTGGCCCGTGAAATTCAGCCCCAAACCGAACATCCCAAGTGTTATATACCATGAACCAAGGCAGCCCCAGCCACGATTTGCCCTTCAAAATTCAAATTGGCTGTTCTTTAATTTTTGCCCTTCAAAATCGAACTTATGTCTAGCGGAGCATAAGTTTTTTAAGTGCATAAAGCATAACTTGTGAAATATTATGATGCAAAAATATAAACTTATGCCCCACAAATAAGTTATTTGGCTTGAGGGGCAAAAATTAAAGAACATCACAAAATAAGGAGTAAAGGTGCAAATGACCCTGTTATATACGATGCACCACTGGAAGACATGTTTTAATCAGGCCAAAATGTACATTGCACATCACTAAAGTTTTTTTACCAGATTAATGAACTATTTCCCCAAATATTTCTTATTTTGGAGATTGCCGTATATCATCAAATCTTTTAATTGAAACAAATTAAAGATGGTCGGGTCACTTTACACTTCACAAAAACAAAAGTAATAAAGAAAAAGTAACCGAAGAATTATTTTGCACTTCATACAAAGTATAAATAAAAGGATTGTGCCAACATTCTTGAAATAATCTATATTCATTTTTTATATTCGACATTCGAAAAGATGATAAATGCGATGAATATATTCTGGTATCATGCTTAATATCTCCTGCTACATAATTGAAAAGATTTTCATTTATATCTCCTTTCTATCTTTAGCTTTCATCATATTTTAAGTAAAAAATGCACTTCCTTTAGTTGCTTTTTAAAGAAAGTATTTAAGCTATGCATTTCATTCACCCATTACCGATGTTAGCGATGAGATTTAAGTGCATTCCTAAATAAAGGAAGTAAAACATATAATGTTACAATCCTCCTAAACAAAAGAGTACTATTTTTGTTTGCATTTTTCAAGTTACACCCTCCAAAGAGAGTCATTACAATATGTCAAAGCACAAAAGTGATGAAATTATTTTGATCTTAACATTTCTTTTACTTGTCTCAAACTTATGTTGGTTGATGAGTCCTAACAGAGTGAAGCAATGTAACACTACTAGTAGTGGCAAGAAAAATGTACAAATATTCCTATTAGCAGGACAAAGCAACATGTCAGGACGCGGCGGAATCAGTAGAAAAATTGTTGGAGGAAATGTTACCGAAGTCTGGGATGGTTTTGTGCCTCAAGAATGTAAACCAAATCGAAAAATTATACGATTTAACGCAGCTCAAAAATGGGAAGAAGCACATGAGCCTCTAAATCATGGGATTGATTGCATAGAAAGTTGTGGACTTGGCCCTGGAATGGCATTTGCTAATGAAATTCTTAAAAGAGACTCAAATTTTGGGGTCATTGGTTTAGTACCTTGTGCTAGAGGAGGGACTGGTTTGTATAGATGGATTCGTGGATCTTATGCTTATGAAGATTTAATTAAAAGAGCTAAATTGGCTGTAAAAGATGGAGGAACTATTAGGGGATTACTTTGGTATCATGGTGAGGGTGATATAAGAACAAATAATGGATCAAGTTCTTACAAGACCAAATTTGAGAAATTCATTCATGACTTGCGTATTGATTTGAATTCTCCTAACCTCCCCATTTTGCTGGTATGCATCTCTCTTATTTTCTTGACGATACTATGTTAATTTTTGTTTTTCATAATTGTAGTGTTCGGATCAGCTTTTGCACATCTAGTACCTCCCCACCAATATATGTATTGGGTGATTCTATTCACCAAGATCTGGATAGATGACAAGAAATCACCTAGTATTTTTTGCCTCTATTGAAAATTGAAACTTGAGACCTCATGATCATTAATCACTAGGTCTTTATGATACTATGTTAATATGAGGTTTGATCATAGAGTGTTTTCTTTAATTCTTTTCTATTATATTGGGGATCATGGAAGAATAAGGGTGAGAAATGAGAACTGAACTCGTATGTGTTGTGTGAGAGGCTTCCATGGATACTACAAGACTATAAGCCTTAGTGGTGAAACGTGATAAGATAATTTAGAGTTTTAACTTACGCTTTAAAGTTTCTAGGACATTTCAAAGTTCACCTCAACAAAGACTCTCTCTTTAATGTAACTTGACGTATAAAATTTTCTACCCCGTTAGTAGGGTAGTTTAAATAGTGATTGAATAGTTATCATTGAGATTTACTTGTCATTACTTTATGAATGACTTATTTGCACTAATATGTCCTACAACGCTCAGTTTTTCAATTATATGACAGGCCGCCTTACCATATCCCAAAAAGCCATTTGAAGGGCCATATATAGAAGTGGTGAGAGCAGCTCAGTTGGGAATTAACATCTCAAATGTGATAAAGTTCGATGCCGAGGGACTAGAAATTGGTTCAGATGGCATTCATCTCACAACCCCAGCACAAGTTCAACTTGGTCATATGTTTGCTCATGCTTTCCTTAGCCTAAACAAATTCACAACCTTTAATTTCTACAAGTTTTTCCCATTTTAACATATTCTCTTAGATTTTTTCTGTTGATCCTTGTATTACTAGGTCTAAATGAACTTTTATACCACGTTTATATATACAGTGCAAACAGTTTAGCTACAGTGTTTGAGTGCATCAAATATATATAATGTGTTTGCTTTTTAACTCATTGGTTTCTTATTTATGGATTGATTTTCATATCCACCACTCAGGGTCGGATCCAAGTGTAAGCTATGAGTTTGGTCATACATGTTAAGAGTCTCACATCGGATATGGAATGAGAATATGGACTCCTTATATGGACTTGGACAATCCTCACCTTTCAAGCTAGCTTTTAGGGAGATT
Source organism: Anisodus tanguticus (assembly GCA_034509755.1). Lineage (NCBI taxonomy): Eukaryota > Viridiplantae > Streptophyta > Magnoliopsida > Solanales > Solanaceae > Anisodus > Anisodus tanguticus. The sequence continues at coordinate 5,644,327 of CM067553.1, read as the reverse complement.
AATACTATTTTACTTGGTATCAGAGTCAGGTCCATTCCAATTCTTTGTTCACCCCCAAATTATATTATCCACGCTTCAGTTAACAAGGTCTGGGCGTGCGGGAGAGTGTTAAGAGTCCCACATCGGATATGGAATGAGAACATGAACTCCTTATATGGACTTGGACAATACTCAACCTACAAGTTAGCTTTTAGGGTTGAGTTAGACCCAAGATCCATTTTTTACGGTAACTAATAACCTCTGACTTTATATATGTATTAAAAGATACACTTAATTTGAAAAAACATAAATTTCATATCATTTATTAGCACTTGGAAGTAGCTGTCCTAAAATTTCTAATAGATAAAATTTAAATCTTGAATTTATCTCTGTCATCACGTATCTATTGTTCTTCAGTGGAGTTGGACTCTGATAAAATCACAGAGAAGGACGATTGTCTGGTGATGCAATCCGAGAGCAATTAACAGAAAAAGAGAGGAATTAAACTAATTAGAACTAAGATTATTCTCATTCATAAGGAAACGAGCTAGAGTTGAACCCATTTTCAGAGGGACTAAAGAGAAAACCCTAAATGGAAGATGTCTTTCGGTCCCCGTTGGTTAATTGTGTCAAAATAAAACAAGGACTAAAGAGAAATATAATAACTAAAGCTAGGGGACTGAAATGTAATAACCAAGAGGTTGTAACTAACTTAACAACCCGGAATGTACTACTGCACAAACACAGAGTACTCACCTTTATTGCAGCAGCTCGAGTGAAGATATGGAGATCACATCATCTGGTTAATCATAGAAAAGGTTGTAGTTACAATGAGTACAATTGCTCTTATGAGCTGAAAGCGCAACTACTACTTCATCACCTTTTCTTTTCTTTTAGCTAGAATTTAGTAGTTAATTTTCATTGGTTGTATAAGGTTCATTCGAATTCAGTGATCTTTTACGTATAGATATATTTGTGAAAATTTACTTGTGAAAATTTATTTAAATTTCAACTAATACTAAATTGAGCTTACAACTTAAAGTACAATGAATTTAGCGCTAATAACTTTAAAAATCCAACTCTTAACCCTTTTAAAATTTTGAATCCGTTGCATTAATATTCATCATGAGAATAACGCCAATTGCAAGTAATAATGAGCCTAAACGTAACACTTGGAGGTACGTAGCAGTATTTGTCAAACTTTTGATATAATCAATTTTTTTTAAGAAAAAGATTGATCCCTATATATAACAAAACTAAAAGAAATAATCCCCTTCATTATTTTCATTGATTGAATAGATATATATACAAGTTACAAAATAGGAGAATCATATTCCTAATCTATTCCTAAAACCTTATTCTACCATAATTCTAACAATACAATTATGGTAAATGTATATCCTAAATATGGTAAGTGTATATCCTATTCTAGGTAACAAATATACTACAGTATACACACAATATACTTTCCTTAATATACAAGAATGTCCACCGATATTTACGCCCTAGTTCCGTGATGGGCTGGACTGTTGGGCCGGTGCCCAAGCCTTCTTGGGCCGTAGCCGCCGCACCGCCGGGTCGCCATCGCTCATCGCTTGTATACCGTGATATATACTTTCTTTGTATATTCGGTGTATATCACAGGTATATTACCTTTGTTTAACAAACCCCTGCAGTCATAGCGGGCGATTTTCGAACGCTGAGACTGTCCCTAAAATCTTCAAAGAGAACCGCTGGTAGACCCTTTGTAAAGATGTCTGCAATTTGATAACGAGACGGGACATGGCATACGCGAACTTGACCCTTTGCAACCTTTTCACGGACAAAGTGAATGTCCATTTCGATATGCTTGGTGCGCTAGTGTTGAACCGGGTTACCTGAAAGGTAGATGGCACTAACGTTATCGCAATATACCAAGGTTGCCTTTTGAATGGGACAATGAAGCTCCAAAAGCAAATTACGTAGCCAACATGATTCGGAGACCACATTTGCTACCCCTCGATATTCTGCCTCTGCACTGGAGCGTGATAAAGTTGCTTGACGCTTTGCCGACCATGATACCAAGTTGTTGCCAAGGAACATACAGTAGCCAGAAGTCGACCGTCTGGTGTCGGGACAACCACCCCAATCAGCATCCGTGTAGGAAACAAGTGTGGATGTAGATGAGGGATACAAGTGCAACCCATAGTCTAGTGTCCCCTGAATATACCGAATGATGCGTTTGATTGCATTCATGTGCTCAACACTGTGATCATGCATGAATAAACACACCTGCTGAACCACATATGTAATATCTGGTCTAGTAAAGGTAAGATACTGGAGGGCCCCTGCAAGACTGCGATAGCGGGTCGGGTCCTCGTATGGTGCACCTGCTGCGACACTTAGCTTTGGGTTTGCATCAACTGGCGTGGAAGTGGACTTACAGGATGACATCCCAGCCCTCTCGATGATCTCAGCAGCATACTTCCGTTGAGACAGAAATAACCCACCTGAATGACGCTTGACGGCAATCCCCAAAAAATAACTCAAAGGCCCTAAGTCTTTCATGGCAAACTCAGAACTGAGCATGGCCATGATAGATTGGCGCAAAGCATCGGAGGAGGCAGTCAAGATGATATCATCCACATACAACAGAATATAGGCCAATGACGAACCACGACGGTAGATGAACAAGGAATTATCTGACCTGCTGTGAGTGAACCCAATAGTCAAAACAAAGTCAGCAAATCGTGTATACCAGGCCCGTGGAGACTGCTTAAGGCCATATAATGATTTCTTCAACAAACAGACATGATTAGGACGGTTGGGATCTCTGAAACCCAACGGCTGATGCATATAGACTGTTTCCTTGAGGTCACCATGTAGAAAAGCATTCTTGACATCCAACTGATGAATTGACCAAGTCTTTGAAAGAGCCAATCTAAGCACAGTGCGAATGGTAGCCGGTTTGACCACCGGACTAAACGTCTCACCACAATCAATTCAAACCTGCTGAGTCTTACCATCACCAACAAGTCGCGCCTTATGTCGAGCAAATGACCCATCTGAATTCTCCTTGTGAGCAAAAATCCACATAGACCTGATAACATTAATACCATATGGACGGGGCACCAACTCCCACGTCTTATTAGCAATAAGAGCATTATATTCATTAGTCATAGCAATTTTCCAATTAGGGTCATTTAATGCGGACACAGGATTGCGGGGCAAGGGGGATTTAGGGACATCCGAATGTAAATTAAAATGTCTTTTAGGTGTAAAAATACCCCGCTGACTATGAGTGACCGGTCTATGACTCGAGGAAGAATTGAGGGAATTTTGGGAATTTTCTGGGCTCGGGACGGACTGGGCCAGCAGGCAGTGAATCGGAAAATGCTGGAATCGTTTTCGGAGCGAGCCCAGATTGGGTTGGGACCGGCCCGATGGGCTTGTCGGAACTGTTCCGATGGCTGGAAATTGTGGGTGTGGCGATGCTTGTGGGGCCATGGGGCGGGGCGGTGGGCCCGCTGGAGGATTTCGGGTACGGGAGTTGTTCGAAAAATTCTGAATAATATACGGGGATATTTGGTCATCCAAAAAATTATACGACTTAGGTTCGGGAGTATGAACTTTCGTAAACGGGAATTGAGTTTCATCAAAAATGACATGGCGATTGATTATGATTTTCTTGGAGGATAAATCAAAACACTTATAGCCACGATGATTCGATGGATAACCCAAAAACACACACGGGGTAGACCGAGCCTGAAATTTGTTAATTGTGGTGGATGGGAATAACGGATAACACAAGCACCCAAAAATCCGAAGATGAGAATACGAAGGGTCCTTATTATATAGGATTTTGAGGGGGGAGGAATATGTCAGACCTTTAGAAGGAAGTATGTTAAGAAGATATGTGGCCATTTGTAGAGCATGATGCCAGAAATATGGAGGTATGGAGGCATGAATTAAGAGAGTTCGGACAATGTTATTGATGGAACGAATTTTGCGTTCGGCCTTACCATTTTGTGGAGATGTATGAGGACACGAAAACCTAAAATTGATCCCATTATTAGCACAGAAATCCCGAAACTCCCTATTGTCATATTCTTTTCCATTATCACATTGAATATTTTTATGTCTCTTTCGAATTGAGTACGAATGAACGCTCTAAATTTGATGAAGATGGAAAATACTTGTGATTTATTTACAATTGGAAACGTCCACAAAAATCTAGTATAATCATCTAAAAAGAGAACATAATATCGATGACCCACTGAACTTAGAACAGGAGACGTCCATAAGTCACTATGAATAATGTCAAATGGCATAGAAGTATGAGAATTGGAGTCTACAAATGGTAACTTAACAATTTTTCCTAATGAACAAGACTGACAAATTGGAGTACGACTCGTACCCTTACAAGAAATAAAACTATTTTAATCTAAAACTGATAAAATAGAAGATCCCGGATGACCCAGACGAGCATGCCACATGGAAGGAGAGATGGCTGCAAAAGCTGACGGCAAGGTTTGACTCGATGGACTGAAACCAGGCATGATAGGATACAGATCCCCCTTACTATCACACCTCATGAGATGACTCCCCGTCTTGAAATCCTTCACAGAAAAACCAAAAGGATCAAATTCAACGGAAACGGAATTGTCAGTAGTGAACTTCCGGACAGACACTAAATTTTTAATCAATTTAGGAGCATGTAAAGTATTTTCAAGAGAAGGGGTGGATTGGGGGGAGACAACGTTTTGTGACCATAACCCTGAATTGGAATAGAGTTGTCATTACCAACAATTATACCCCGAGGGGTGCTCAAATTGGAATAAGAGGAGAGCGTACCTAATTCAGAGGTCATGTGAGTAGTTGCCTCGGTGTCCATGTACCAATTTGGGTCCGGTTGAGTCAACCCCAACGTGTGCATCGCGGCCTCGATATCAGTCTGAGTGGGGCCTGCTGCATGATGGGCCTGCGGTGGTCGGGGCCCAAGAACTCCTGTCCGTGGTGCCCCTGGGCCGTAGCTGCTATTGCTACCGCTACCGGGCCACTGGCCAGTGGGCCGCCACTACTGGTATTGGGCATGGACTGTTGGCCAGTCCACTGGCCACTGGAAACTGCTGCTGGATGGTACGAGTAACACTGCCATTGGCCCCACTGCTGGGCCCATGGCGGTGGTGGGCCACTGTACCGTGGCTGGGACCCACCGCCTGCTTGTTGACCACCGGAACCGCCACCAGAACCGCTGCGTTTGCCCCCGCGATTTTTGTTATTATTCTTGAGATTATTCTTGCCGCCACCATTATTATGGTTTTGGCCCGAATTATTAACAAAACCCGAAGGACTAGGAGAGGACGCCACCATGACAACTGGGCTTGCTCCTGTAGCCGCCTTTTTAGCCATACCGGCTTCTTCCAATGTCAGCATAGAGCGGGCTTGATGGAAGTCGGGAAGAGGGTTGCTTTGGCGAAGGAGAGTTCCAACACCATTATAGGCCTCCGAAAGACCGGCAACCAACTGTAGAACTAGACGATTATTTGTTACTGGTGCTCCAACATTACGGAGTTGATCCGCCAACTCCTTTAGTTTCTTGCAATATGCAGAAACGTTCGGAAATTCGTCCATTCGAACTAAAGAGAATTCCTGCTCGAGTGTGACGACACGGGAATGTTGGTTGTCTTGGAATATGTCACGCAATCTATTCCATGCAGCCATAGCCGTGGTATCCGGCTCCATAATCGTTTGTAGAGGGTCCAGCGAAATAGTGGCGTATATCCACCGAAGAACGGTAGCATCAAGTGTAATCCATAACTCAGGATCCTCCGCAGGAAGGGGTCTAGCGGGAGGAATGATGTGATGAACAACTTGATAAGATATAGCGTGAATTTTAAACAACTCCGCCCACGTTGCATATTGAACGTTTTCCATCTCAAGGACAATAGGGACACTGAGCTTGATATTGGAAGCTGTGAGGGCAGGGTGAAAATTGTTCTTAGACATATTAAAAGAACAAAGAAGGAGGGGAAATTTAAGAGAGGTTTTTGAGAGCGGAAGACGAATTTTGGAAGAGAAACCGAGGGGGGAGGGGGAGGGTGTCTCGGCCGAGGGGGTCCAAAAAATTTAGGGAGAGAATTTTTTTTGTAAAACCTAGTCTCTTGATACCATGAAAGAAATAATCCCCTTGATTATTTTCATTGATTGAATAGATATATATACAAGTTACAAAATAGGAGAATCCTATTCCTAATCTATTCCTAAAACCTTATTCTACCATAATTTTAACTATACAATTATGGTAAGTGTATATCCTAAATATGGTAAGTGTATATCCTATTCTAGGTAACAAATATACTACAGTATACACACAATATACTTTCCTTAATATACAAGAATGTCCACTGATATTTCTGCGCTAGTACCGTGATGGGCTGGACCTGTTGGGCCAGTGCCCAAGCCACTGCTGGGCCGTAGCTGCTGCACTGCTGGGCTGCCACTGCTCACTGCTTGTATACATGTGATATATACTGCTGTATATTCAGTGTTTATCACAGGTATATTACCTTTGTTTAACAAAAACCTTAATGAATTGTTTAATGCGCTCTCTAAACAAGAACCAATAGTTTAAACTCCCAGCTATCAGTTCACAGATTGTGAGAAATTATACACATTGCTCTGTCTACTGATCAATAAATATCCTTTACATACCTATGTTTCATTTGCTTCTCTTGAAGTGGATTTTGCAGTTTTATTTAATACACCATATAGATTATAAGAACGTATTTTGAAACCAAAATGACGTACATGTCCATCCAACATAGCGAATAGGCAGAATTGTGGAAAGCAATTATAGCAAAAGAATATATAATGAAACCAATTTTTAATTTATTCTGATTAAGTTAGGTAAGAACATATATTAGTTAACTTTGATTAAATGATTAATGTATATGTATAGAACACTTTTTATGTTAGTTTGATATAAGTAATTAATATATGTGAGTAACTCCCTAGAGTTGGTAACAGATGAGGTAATTGGAGGATAATTTGCTACAGAAAATGGACCATTAGGCTGCAAGATTAGAATTGGAATTGATATTGACATTGATATGTATATTAATTAGTTCATTATAGTTTCAATTGTCCAGTAACTCTTACTAGTCTTACAATGTTTAAATAAAATGTAAACTCCCCTTCAAGCAAAACACACAAGCAATTATCAAAGGATATGGTGGATTAAATTATTCATCCTTAATTAGATGTCTTGAGTTTTAACCTTGGAATCCACTAATGAATGTGGTGGGACAGTTCCTCCGACCATAAGCAGAGGTCTAGGGATCGAACCCTGCAATGAAAAAATTCTTAGTAAGGAGGGCTTTCCCTTTTTAATGGACCATGTGCAACACGAATTTGGATTAATCGGGTCAATGAGAAATGGTTTTGTAAACTATTGTTAATTCACCCTAATAATATTATTGTGGGGTAGTTTTGGACTCCGAGTTGAATAAAATATATGATACGTTGTTCTGATAGGATTAATAGAACTATTTCTCCTAATCTTTTTCCTTTTTATGGAGTCGTTTATATCATCCTATACTTTAGTAGAAGTAAAGTAAAGATAATAAGGATACTTTCTTCAGAAGAAAAAAGTGAAAAAAAGAAAAAGAAACGGAAGAACCATTTCACATTTTAATTTTATACAGAGCATAAATATTACGATTTAAACAAATGTACTTGACATAATATCCTCATGTTCAGTAATTAATTTACATACTAAAAGATGTTAAATACAATGAATCTCTCCTGCTACATGATCACAAAGATTTTCATCAATATCTCTTTTCTATCTTTAGCTTTCACCACATTTTTATGTCAAAAGTTGTCATCATCATTTTGCTAATATTGCATTACTTTTAAATATGCAATTCAATAGTTAATTCCTTTAGTTGCTTATAAAAGAAAGTATTTAAGCTATGCATTTCATTCACGCATTATTGAAGGAAGTGATGAAATTAAGTGCACCCACTAAAAAAGGAAGTAAAATAATGTGACGGCAATATACATAGGACGTATGCATTCAAGTCCTCCTAAATAAAGAAAAAATAGAAAATAAAAACTTGAGATCTGCATTCAGCTGTTGTTGTTCTCCTAAAACATTTAAAATCGAAAGAGTGCTTCAAGTTCACCTCCAAAAGAGAGCCATCAAAATATGTTGAAGCACAAAAATGATGAAATAATTTTGATCCTAACATTTCTTTTACTTGTCTCAAACTTATGTTGGTTAATGAGTCCAAAGAAAGTGAAGGAATGTAACACTACTAGTAGTAGCAAGAAAAATGTACAAGTTTTCCTATTAGCAGGGCAAAGCAACATGGCAGGACGAGGCGGAGTCATTAGAAAAATTGTTGGAGGAAATATTACCAAAGTCTGGAATAGGTTCGTGCCTCGAGAATGTAAACCAAATCGCAAAATTATACGATTTAACGCAGCTCAAAAATGGGAAGAAGCACACGAGCCTATAAATTATGGTATTGATTGTTTAGCAAGTTGTGGACTTGGCCCTGGAATGGCATTTGCTAATGAAATTCTTAAAAGAGACTCAAAATTTGGTGTCATTGGTTTAGTACCTTGTGCTAGAGGGGGAACTGGTTTGTTTAAATGGAGGCGTGGGTCTCTACCTTATGATGAATTGGTTAAAAGAGCCAAATTGGCTGAAAAGGATGGAGGAATTATTAGGGGGTTATTGTGGTATCATGGTGAAAGTGATGTTAAAGGGGGCAATGGATACAAAGATTATAAGATCAATTTAGAGAAATTCATTCATGACTTGCGTAGTGATTTGAGTTCTCCTAACCTCCCCATTTTGCAGGTAACTAACACATTCTTTTATCATTTTCTTGTCTTGATGATATTATATTGATAATGAGTTTGACCGTAGCTTTGTGATATGATAGTTTGGATTCTAATCTGACTAGTGGTGAAATTTGAATCATGAATCTGACTCCGCCTCTAATCAAGTTGAATTGTGTCATCTAAAAATTTAAATTATTGATATAATATATTTATATTTACTTGCATTATATTTTAAACATGTTTAATAGTTATTATTCAATAATATTTAACAGGCAATCCTACCATATCCGAAAAAGCCATTTAAAGGGCCATATATAGAACAAGTGAGAGCAGCTCAGCTGGCGATCAACATGTCAAATGTAATCAAGATTGATCCCAAGGGACTAGAAATAGGTCCAGACGGCATTCATCTCACAACACCAGCTCAAGTTCAACTTGGGCATATGTTTGCTCATGCTTTTCTTAGCCTAATTAATTACACATCGTCGAATACCTTTAGTTTCTACAAGTTTTTCCATATATTTTCTTAGATCTTTTTTCACTAATCCTTGTATTTTTTTAAAAATGAATTCTCTTTCCACGCTCATAAATGTTATATCCAAGAACCAACATTAGCCAAACTTTTGCTATATTCAAAGGTTTTCTTCTTCTTTTCCCCTTTTCAAGTATTGTATATTCAAATTAAAAAATTAACTTTAATAGTTGTAGAACAGAATTTATCGTTTCATAGAGCTCTTATTTGGAGAAACCGAATATCTCTGAGGCTGCCAAGTTAGGCATTTCTAATTAAGGCAATTTGCAAAATCAAGAATAAAAGCTCACCTAAACGAAAAGTAAACACATTTTAAATATGATAAAAGGTTATTGAATGATGCAGAAACGCCTGCTGAATTATTAGAGAAATCGCCATACCGAGAACAGGTAGAATTATGGAATGTAATTATAGAGAAAGAAGGTACACTAAATTACCAAATGACATACATGTCAATCCAACATTTCATCATTTCTTTCTAGACAGAGATAAACGAAAAGAAACACTGAAACAGACCAACGTGCCTACTTATGTACATTATTTTTATAAAGTTTAAGTTCTAATACTATTAGTGCGTAAGTTTACAGTTTTATATACAGTAAAATCTTTCTATAACAATGTCATTTATTTCGATAGTTATAACTACTATAGCAAAATATTATTATAGAGAAATAATATGAAAGATCGGTTCCACAATTTTACAGTTAGGCCTCTCTCTAAAATGATAACTTAAAGAATAAAAAAGTGTAATTTTTTGCGACCGATTAAATTGACTTCAACTATAGTCCTAGAACAAACGGTAGAATAATGTAAATCTCCTTCCCGGAGTTCTCTTATTAATGTAATATATATAGAGTATACAATTGTAGTCCTAATAGAATTAGGATCTCTATTTTACATTAATTACACTAAATATTAATTACAGAATATATTGTGAATATATATGGGATATATTCACTGTCACACCTCCTCAGTCGGAGCGAGAGGAGGCCGGACGCTGAGATTGAATCTGAACTCAAGGAACAGTTGCCGAGGAAGTCCCTTTCTGAAGATATATGTGTATTGATACGAAGAAGGAACATGCAACACCCTAACGTGACCCATTGCAACCTTCTCACGAACAAAGTGAATATCCATCTCAATATGCTTGGTTCGATGATGTTGAACCTGGTTATAAGACAAGTAGATAATAAATATGTTATCACAGTAAACCAAAGATGCCTTACGTATGGAACAATGAAGCTCAAGAAGGAGATTTTGGAGCCAACATAGCTCGGTAACAACGTTCGCAATGCCTCGATATTCTGCTTATGCACTCGAACGGGAAAGCGTGACTTGTCGCTTGGCAGACCACGATATAATATTATCCCCCAAAAATATACAATAGCCGGACGTAAAGCAACGGCTGTTCGAACAAACTGCCCATTCTGCGTCTATGTAAGAGAGCAATCTAGTCGGTGCGAAGGGATATAAATGAAGTCCATAGTCAAGAGTGCCCTTAACGTACCGAATGATACGCTTAAGAGATGTAAAGTGAGGCTCCCTAAGAGCGTGCATGAACAAGCACACTTGCTGAAACGCATATGCAATATCTGGTCGAGTGAAGGTGAGATACTGAAAAGCACATGCGAGACTCCTATAAAGAGAGGGATCGCTAACCGGATCCTCGTCATATGCACTGAGTTTGGACTTGGAATCGACGGGAGTGGGCATGATCTTGCAATTTGCCATTTTAGCCCGGTAGACGATCTCATCTGCATACTTACGCTGACATAAGAACATGGTATATGCGGATCTGGTCACTGATATCTCCAAAAAATAACTCAACTTACCCAAGTCAGTCATAACAAATTCGAACTTTAGTAGAGTGATGATCTCGTGCTTCAGGCCATTTGAAGAAGCTGTCAGTACAATTTCATCCACATATAACAGGAGGTAAGTTGTGTCAGTACCTCGATGAAAAATGAATGATCACTCTTGCTACACACGAAGCTGATAAGTATGATGTAAGTGACAAACCGCTGATACCAAGCCTTGGGGCTTGTTTTAACCCATATAGCGACTTGCGAAGATGACAAAGGCGAGGAGGAGCCTCCGGATGCACAAAACCTGGCGGTTGATGCATATAGATAGTTTTTTTTTCAAATCCTCATGTAAGAAAGCATTCTTTACATCAAGTTGGTGAATAAGCCAATTCTTTCCCATAACAATGCATAAAACCGTGCGGATGGTAGCTGGCTTAACCATTGGACTGAAAGTCTCACCACAATCAACACCCTCTCGTTACCCTATGACATTTGCCACAAGTCTAGCCTTGTGACGTTCAAGGGAACCATTATCTCTGAACTTATGACGAAATAGCCACATACAACGGATTACATTCTCCCCCTTAGGTCACGGAACAAGATCTCAAGTGCGTTGTGAAGTAAGCGCATTAAACTCCTCACGCATGGCCGCATTCCAATCTGAGTCAAGTTTGGCTAAGGTTGTGTTTTTAGGTAGCGGGGAAATGGTTTGAGTGGACCAATTAAAGTGAACTTTTGGTTTGAAAATCTCGTGATGTGCACGGGTTTCCATACGGTGGGTTGGGGACTGGATCGGGTGTAGTGGGGCGGTAGGTGGGGACTGCGGGTTGGGTTAGATGGTTACGGGACTAGGTTGGGAGGTAATAGGTTGGGTAGTGTCGTCACTGGTCTGGGTGATGGGACTGGGCCGTGGGGTATTAGGATGGGCATTGTTGTTGTCACGACCCGACCCGACGGGCCGCGACTAACCGCCCTAATGACGTCATTATACTTACCTGTCACACATAATCCAACTAACCCTTAATGAGTCTGAAATCCGGCAGCATAACGTCGCAATAACAACATATGCCGGGGTAGGCAAGCCGACAAGGCCGCCTTTACCCCGAATGCACTGTCTCCCGAGGAGTCACAATTAGCCAATATAAAATAACAAGCAAGCCGACAAGGGCCGCCGGATAGAACGTATAAACATGGGAACACCCCAAAGCCACGAATACAATAACATGACCGACCCAAACAGAGTCATAACCCTTACATACGTACAACCCACCACCGTCTACGGACCTCTATAAGAAGAAGAACGACATATGACGGGACAAGGCCCCGTCGTGCCCCTAAATACAACGAAGCTCTAAAGAGATTCGGTACCAACATGACAAAACTCGGATCAAAGGAGCTTTCCAACTCGCCGAGTAGGAACCTAGGCCCGAGGTTCACCAACCGAGAGCATGTACTGCGGGCATGAAACGCAGCCCCCGAGGAAAGGGGGTCGCACGAAATAATGTACCGAGTATGTAAAACATGAAGTCGTAAAAGAGATCATAAGTAGCCAACGAAACATGAGATCGGTATAAAAATCAGGATCCAAATCCAACTGTGCCATAACAATAAAAGTTAGTTGCCTTATAAAAATGAGAGGCAAGTCAAGAAAACATGTATGCCTGTCCATATACATATATATACCTGTAACGTAACCCGGCCCACTAATGCGGGACTCGGTGAATCATATCATAACCCGGCCCATGCTGGGACTCGGTAAATCATCTCTCATCTATGGATCCATCCTACGTAACCCGGCCCTCTAGTGAGGGTCTCGGTGAACAATGCAAGGATGTGCACGAGTCGTAACCCGGCCCGGGACTCGGTGAGGTGAAGTAGTAACACTTAGCACGAGTAGATATCATGAGTGCCATGCAAGTAAAAATCATCATTTGACTCTCAATAAAATCATTACAATAATGTCATAATAAACTCTTTGCTGAAAAATCATAGGCACTTCTCATAACAATTCTCTTTAGGAATTAAACTATATAAGAATTAAGTACGTCCGCCGTACTTTCATTAAAGTATGCCAAAAGAAAGAAGTAAGGGTTTCACATACCTCTTAGACGAATTAATCGACTCAATATTAGCGTACGCCTCGTTTTAGAACTTCAACCTTGTTGTCGAATTTATCTAAGTTCCGCGGGTCCTTGCAAGCCCCTACGAATGCTTATCTACATCATACGGATGATTTAAATCATAATCGACACAACATTTTAAAAACAGATTCTTAGGGATATTCTAACGAACACCTTAACCGCGTAGAACCTATATTCCTTCTATATCGAAATCTATGTAAGTAGTGAAACATCCAACTCTATTAATCCTCCTTCTTATACTACTAAAATCTCCGAAAACAGTACCACAATTTCACATGCAAACCCAAAGTAACTCAAGTAACGACAAATCCGACAACACCCAACCCAAATTCGCATTTTCGACAATCGTCTTTAGAACTAATAGCAAGAATCAAGTCTAGAACTTGTACAAACTTAGAGAATAAAGAAGATTACCTCTCTTAAACGCAGTGACGAGTGTCGTCGAACCTGTCATCCCAACAGCTTCCGAAAGAAAACTGAAACAGAATCCCCAACATTGATTCACCCCGGAATCCTTTCGCATTCAAGGTTTCTTGTTTAGCTTCTGAGTTTCTAAGCTCGTTCTTGGCTTCGATTCTCTGGAATCAAAGCCCGAACACCAAGAATTCTCCCTCGTTTTGGTTATATGGAAGCTCCGGAAATCCCCATTTTCGACCGCAACATCACAGAAACCCATCAACTGAGGCTTACCTCCACCCGCTAGAAATGTGACCCTTTAATCCCTCACAGATTCTTGATGAAGTAGAAGATTGAAGAGATTGAAGAGATGGAAGAAAAAAATGGAGAAAGAAGAAAGAAAAAAAAATGGCGAAGGAGCCCTTACGGGCGATGATATCGTCGACCGGTCGATTTGGGGCTTGGTCACCCCCAAATCGTTTATAAAGTCCCACTTACCAACTCCCACTATAAATTGTCCCCTTCCTAATTAATTAATCCCACAATTAATTAATTATACACACCATTAAACTTCCGGTCTCCAATTATTTAAATCCCGACGATTACTAAAATCCTCATATGTCAATATCATACTTCCCGTAATAAAATACCAATCTATACTCTCTACGGGATACACAATTATTTAAACTCCGTCGTCATACTTACTAAATCCCAAAATTATTTCGGGATCACGCCCTTATATATACTAATCCTCTTATTAATATATACCAGTACAACGAAATTTTCCCGGGTCCGGGTCTACTTACCTACGCTACGAGTTCAACCGCTATCCGAAAATACGGGGTGTTACAGTTGTCAATAGGCTGGCCAGTGTAGTAATTAGGCTGAGCAGTGGGTGACGGGTTGGGCAGTGTTGTCACTGGGCTGGGTAGTATGGTAATTAGGCTGGGTAGTGGGTAATTGGATGTGGCAGTGGGTCCCGTAGATGTGGTAGTGGGTGACGGGTTAGGCAGTGTGGTAATTGGGTTGGGTAGTGGATAATTGGATGTGGCAGTGGGTCCCGTAGATGTGGTAGTGGGTGACGGGTTGGTATTTGGCCAATACAGTACGTTTTGAAGTAGAGGGAAAGTGTCCGAGTCATCAAAGAAATCGTAATCAGTGACTCAAATTTTTTGGATGTTGTCAAACAGGAAAACATACTCAACAAACGTGACATGGTGCGAGACTATGATTTTGTATGTGGATAACTCATAGCACAAGTACCCCCTATGGTTCTACGGGAAACCTAGGAATACGCATGGAGTGCAGAGATGTGCTAATTTGTGAGGATTGTTGAGGCAAGAATTGAGTAACAAAGACAACCGAAAATTCAAAGGTGATCATAGGAAGGGATCTGACGGAAGAGAATTTTGGTGGGTGTCCTATTTCGGATCATACGGGTAGGTAAGATGTTAAGAATGTGTTCTATCATTTTTAAAGCATATACCCAAAAGGTAAGGGGAGAGACTCATGAAAAAGAAGGGTACGAATCATATTTTTAATGGTGCGGAGAATTCTTTCGTTACCATTTTGAGGGAAAGTATGGGGGCAGGAGAAATGAAAAACAATGTCATTAGCCGCACAAAAATTATGAAAGAGGGAGTTATTGAAGTCACGACCATTATCACATTGAAACGTTTTGATGTCTTTTTCAAATTGTGTTTTAACCAATGTACGAAATTCAAGGAATTTGGAGTAAACTAGAGACTTAAATTTAAGCGGGTAGACCCAAAGGAATTGAGAGAAGTCATCCAAAAATACCAAATAATATTTATGACCTAGGTTGCTAGTTATAGGAGATGTCCATAAATCCGCATAAATAATATCAAAGGGAGAGAAAGTAATACTTAAATAAGACGTAAATGGAAGTCTAACATGTTTCCCTAGATGACAAGAGGAGTAACTATGGGAATAAAGGGAAACATGTTATAATAAAGGGAAACATCTCCTATAACTAGCAACCTAGGTCATAAATATTATTTGGTATTTTTGGATGACTTCTCTCAATTCCTTTGGGTCTACCCGCTTAAATTTAAGTCTCTAGTTTACTCCAAATTCCTTGAATTTCGTACATTGGTTAAAACACAATTTGAAAAATACATCAAAACGTTTCAATGTGATAATGGTCGTGACTTCAATAACTCCCTCTTTCATAATTTTTGTGCGGCTAATGACATTGTTTTTCATTTCTCCTGCCCCCATACTTCCCCTCAAAATGGAAACTTCTTTATATTGCGGTTTCTAAGAGAATAAAAACCATGAGCTCCCAGATGACCAAGTCTACTATGCCACGTTGATGGAGATATTGCAGCTAAAGCGGTGGATGGAGTGACACGGGCAGTGGACGTGGATAGGAAAGGATAGAGGTCCCCCACACTATTGCATCTCGTGAGAAGTCTCCCCGTACGTAGGTTCTTTACAGAAAAACTAAACGGGTCGAAATCAATGGATACAGAATTATCAGTGGTAGATGTTCTAACAGAGATTAGGTTCTTGATAATGCTAGGGGCATATAGAACGTGTTTAAAAGAGTAGTGGGGTTACGGTGGTGGAGTTAGTGTGTGGCCAAACCCTTGAATTGGAATGCAATGACCATTGCCGACCATAATAGATTGAGGAGTATTTAAATTGCGCAGTTGAAGAAGATTACCAGAATTGTTGGTGAGGTGCGACGTGGCGCCCGTATCCATATACCAATCAGCATCGGGCTGCTGGGCTGATGTGTAATAGGCCTGATGGCTTGGGCCTGCATGGCGAGCCGCTGGATGGGCTCCTAGGTCGATGAGACTCCGCTGAGCCCATTGAGATTGTTGTTCCTAGGCCTCTAGAACACTACCGGAAAGGCAAGCCCAGGTACTGGACAGTGGCTAGGGCAGTGGGCTGGTCCACTATTGCGGTTGTTGGGCTTGTTGTGGACTGCATGTATTGTTGGCCCAAATTCCATGAGGAAGATTTGACTTCGGGTGTTGAGGAAGATGAAATGGAAGAAGATATGTGGGTCGCGGGTGACGCCATGAGGGTATCCAAAATTTGGTAGTAGTATATAGGGTTTGGGGCAGCCGTACATCAGCTGTATATCAGTGGTATACAAGCTTTTCGGGTGATGTGGGGTTTATATCATCTGTATACCAGATGTATACATGTGAGATAGGTACAAAGGTCTGATTTGGTTGTATATCACTAAATATCACTTGTTTACCGGATGTATACATGCGAAATAGGTAAAGAAGATCGCTGATTTAGCTGTATATTGCGAGATATCACATGTAACCCAGATGTATACGGCGAGATATGTAAGGAGGAGGGCCGATTTGGTTGTATATTAGAGAGGAGCCGCGGTATACCGGAGGTATACAACTGTTTTGCGGCGGAAGAGGGAATATCTCCTGTATACCGATGTATACGGGCAAGATAGGTAGAAAAGGTCTGATTTGGTTGTATATCACTAAATATCACTTGTATATTCAATGTATACGATGAGATATGTACGGAGGAGGGCCAGTTTGGCTGTATATCAGCGAGGAGCCGCAGTATACCGGCGGTATATGGCTATTGTGCAGCGGAAGAAGGGAGGAAATATAGGGTATGGCGGCCGAAAAATAGGATTTAAGGTAGAGAGAGATTTTTGGCTCTTGATACCATGTAAAATAGTGTAAATCTCCTTCCCGGTGTTCTCTTATTAATTTTTAGAATCTCTTTTTTCCATTAATTATACTAAATATTAATTATAAAATATTTTGTAAATATATATGAAATATATTCACTATCACCAACATTTTGTTTAGGAAAAATGCATTTTGTGTTGGAAAGGATGACAATGTACCAGGTTCATTCGTACGTGTCTAATTTCCAGAACATGTGTTAGCAGATGACCAATTATACATTGCCATTACACGACTTTAACATATACAACGTGTTCGTTCCTCATAGCATTGTCGGCCCTACTTTCTCTTTATCCTTTTTATCTCATCAATCCCTCACTTGAACCTACATTTATACATAATTCGTAAAACTAATTCTCATTCAAGCTAAACTCATATTGAAAACATGGACACCTCAAAGGTTACAAAAACATCCACAAACCCTGCTTTAATCATATTTTCTACTGTTTTGATTAGTTTGATGTTGTTGTTGTTGTTACAGGGGACGGAGAGAATAAACGAGGAAGGGGCAGAGGAGATTAAAGTGGATGCCACAAATTACAAGTCATCAGCAGGACATGAACAAGAAGAGCCACAAAAAGAGAATGTGAAAATCACACATGTGCCGCTCACTTATGAGAGGCGCGGCACTCGTGATTCAATGGCTGCCAAAGTTGCTGAAAAACTTGAGTCTGCTAAGGAAACTGTTAATGGCGACCATAACAAAACAGACTGAACCATGCATTTTTCCTCTGTTTTCTTGTAGTACTATGTATTTTGTACTGTAATACAACACGAATAAGGTCGATGTCCTAGTTCTTATACGTGCTGTTTGTAAAAAGAGATTCGTCTTTTTTGTCGCTTCCAGTTGTTTTAATGCTTCGAATTCTAGTAGTACTAAATTTAAGCCGACATTGTGTAGACGCATTAGGTAAAACTTTCCTTGTCTGGTGAGACTGTGCTTCAGTTGGGGCCTTTACAAAGCTAACAAATGGACGAGCAAATGATTTGGTGCACTTCATATAATTGTCAAGTGGGGAACCCATTTTTTGGATCCGAAACTTAAATGACTCACAAAGGGGCTATTGAATCAAAATAACCATAAAAAGAAAAGATGACAAAATTATTTTTGCATAGCAAATTTTTTAGCAAAAGGAGTTAACTCTACTGCAAAATAGAGGTTATTATAAACCCTAACATATTTATTATAAATCCTAACAAATTTAGTCATATTTTCAAGTCACTCTTTACCTTCTTCATTTTCACTCTTTTATCATATTTTAATCCTTAAAAAATTATGTCTGCTTTAAAACGTCAAATTTTGTTATATATCGATGTTTGTGGTTGCGCTTATTATTATAAGCTCATAATATTAAGGACCGAAGATAATTCGGGTCGTCGTTTTTGACATTGTAAAGTGTCCGATGTAAATATTTTTATAAATTTTTAGGGTTTTTGACCTTTTGTAGGTCTTGCTAAAAGAATCCGAAGAAAAACAAAAAAAAAACTTCAAGGATAACTTTAGCGACACTCCACACGAGGAAATGCTTTGAAAGATAAATTAAAATTTTAGAAGATGATTTGTGTTATCTTGGTTTATTATTTCTATGTATTTTGTTTATTAAGTTTATTATTTTTATGTATTTTACTTTTATGTATTTTTGGTTAAGTTTATTATTTATATTCATCTTATTTTTACTAGTTGCACGTTTTCATATTTATGTATTTTCTATGTTTTTTTAAATGTATTGTGTAATCAACACCTTTTATGTACTAATTTATTTGTGTTTTCATTAAAAATGTGAATTGTTGAACTTTTTATGTATTATTAACTATAAGATGCTTATATAAATTAATAATAGACTATAACAATCAAAGCAAAATTAAACATACTGATTTTTTCCAAATTGATGACTTTTTCATAAATTAAAAATATAAATAAAATGATGAGTCCGAAACTTAATGACGCAAAAACTAAGCAAGTGAACCAAAATAACATCTAATCATCATCAGAATAGAATTCCTCAACATCGTCCTCAGAACAATATTTTGGGTTTCGTAAAAAATATCTTCTTTCTGTAGATGTTAGTTCTCTACCCTTTGATGATGCTTGTTCTTCGGCAAATTTTAGCATATAAAATCTACAGCGTCTTGCTAGCATTCTGTTGTTTTCTTTTCTAATCCTCAGGACGGCAACCCGCAAGAATGTTGATCAGTTCAAGGCATGGTCATTGAGAACATTGTTGGGATTTGAGCATTGAGATTTCCAAGTCATGAACAAGACGTTTTGATTCGGCATGCCGATATGCCCATTCTCGACGTAAACCTG
This sequence comes from Anisodus tanguticus, assembly GCA_034509755.1. Taxonomy (NCBI): domain Eukaryota; kingdom Viridiplantae; phylum Streptophyta; class Magnoliopsida; order Solanales; family Solanaceae; genus Anisodus; species Anisodus tanguticus. Next base: position 5,624,630 of record CM067553.1, on the reverse strand, counting down.
CAATAATATTCTCGTGGATCATAATATTTCACATTGTAAAAATCATCATTATGTTATATAAGAAGGTGGGGTTTCAAATCGTCTATCTTGAATTCATTGTTATCAAGATAACTCGAATCACCGGAATAACTGTTATGATTTGAGCTATCATCACTACTGCTATTCGGATCATTTGGAAGGAATACCAACCAATCTACATTTTTACTACTCGGCATTGAATATGTTGTAGTTTAATAACAAATGAAAGACTACTTATATAATTGCAAACCCCAATTACCATTGGGGTCGTCATTATGACCCAACCTACCTACTATATTATAAAAAATATTAACAAAATCACGGGGAATCATCTTTATCGGACATCTCACAGTCTGAATCCCACTTGGATATGAATTTGACGTAACCATATCGATCATATTCTGCCGTGAGTCAATGTATTTTCATACGATTGTTCTCTTCACAAAAACGGTTAAGAGCACAATTGAACTCTTGTGGTGTACCACGAGGCATTGATGTAGCATGACTTTTTGAACGTTTGAGTCCAAGTGTCCTCAAGTTTTGTTCTAGCATTTCAGTCTTCCTAACACGCCAATTCCACTCAACTCTCATTGTATTATTGTATTCTTGATTGTATATGTGATTCGGGTTATTTGAGTATTTAAAATCACCATCTAGTTCTCATATCCTACCCATTGCTTCGAATACGTGTACTGAGGTAAAACATGTAATAGCACCAATATCAGAAAATTGATTTCAAATTGACATAATAACTCATTTTAATATGAATGCTAGTTGTCCGTCATTTATGTTATATACTACTCCTTAATTTGATAACACTAGTGGAAAAAGTGTTATCCTTTATCACTTATTCAATTACCCACGTAATTATATTTTTCATTTTGTTTTAAGGCCCATCGACGAAAGAACAAATCGAAAAATAGTAAATTTGATGAATATTCATTTTATACGGTCTCATCTTTATCTTTCTTGATCTCATTTCACTTAAATCTTAATGGCCTATAAAACCTTCATATACTCAATGTCATAATCATGTGATATAGCACTAGTCCATAACCTTTTTTGGGGCATACAACTATTATTTTCAATTCCCGTCGTCACACTTCTTAGATCCTAAATTATTTCGGGACCACATCCTTTTATATACTAAGCTTCTTTATTTGCATACGTAATCATGACCACAAATCCTCTAACACTCGAGTCTACTTTCATACGTTTATCTATTTAAACCACCGCTCGAAAGTATGGGGTGTTACAAAAAGCGTCTTTAACCGATCTGAAAATTCAGAAGCTTAAAATGGATTCTTGAAACGTTTGTATTGTTATTAGTAATGCGTTTGTTCTACTCCTTTATTTATGACGTTAAAAACAAGAAAAGACGAGAGAAATTTTTCTGCTCTTTCTTTGTGTGTGACGCGGTTCTTAAGTAAGTGTTGCTTCTGTTAAGAGTCCCATATCGGATATGAAATGGGAACATGGACTCCTTATATGAACTTGAACAATCCTCACCCTACAAGCTAACTTTTGGGGTTGATAACAAACACATATTGAATAACAATAATGGGGAGGTAGTGACAATAAATAACAATATCGGGCTCATTGAGTCTGATAATTGGAATGAGTACAATCTAAATCCCTTAACGAGGATCCATTGGAGGGCAAGTCTAGTGCCAGCATCCACGGTAATTCCAACTCCAATAGCGTATATTTAAGTTGTTGTAGTTAAAAAGCTCGTAGTTGGACTTTGGGATGGGCCGGCCGGTCTGCCTCACGGTGTGCACCGATCGTCTCGTCCCTTCTGATGGCGATGCGCTCCTGGCCTGAATTAGCCGGGTCGTGCCTCTGGCGCTATTAATTTGAAGAAATTAGAGTGGTCAAAGCAAGACCATGTAAAGAATGGATCTTGGGCCTAACTCAACCCCAAAAGTTAGTTTGTATGATGAGAATTGTTCAAGTCCATATAAGGAGTCTATGTTTTCATTCCAAATTCGATGTGGGACTCTTAACACTCCACGCACGCCCAGACCTTGTTAATTAAAGCGTGTATAATATAATTTGGGGGCTCAACATCGGTGAAGAAAGAATTGGAATGGATCTGACTCTGATACCATGTAAAGAATGGATCTTGAACCTAACTCAATCACAAAAGCTAGATTGTAGGGTGGAGATTGTTCAAGTCCATATTAGGAGTTCATGTTCCCATTCCATATCCGAAGTGGGACTCTTAACAGGTTCTTGCAAATTTTGCAGTGGTTTAAATCATGGGATTGCTTTATTTCTTGAATTGGTTGACTTTCTCCTACAGTAAGATAATTTATGTTAATGAGTGTTGGTATAGTGATCCCTCTCCTATCGCTATCCCCTTTAAAAGGAGAATGATGAGAATGGGGTCTAGAAAGTTTTTTTGGTGTGCCACATAACGCTGCAAAAGCAAATAATTGCTCTTTGGAATGTCTATTTGATAATATCGATTTTCTGTGAATATATGCGGCGCTTCTTTCCAGCGTCAATAATGCTCCTAATACTGAATATCTAGAATTATAGTAAAATATAAAATGTCAGATTAACCCTACCTTTCTATTTGCTTGCATTGATTTGTTTAAGAATCCTAAAGTTGTCTTGACACTTATCTCTTTGTTTGATTAACTAACGTAGTGTTATTTGATGAACTTGTTTGGAAATTTGTCTTTGGCGGGAGTTGCGTCCGACCAACTTTAACGGCTTAAACACTAGTGTTACGCATGTTGGAGAATCCGATTCTTCACACGTACATGATCTACTAAGTACGTAGATAACCATAGGGCCAATGATCGTCAAATTTCGTTGAGAAATGAAAGAGATATTGGTCCACGAAGTGAGGTATTTGAAGCATGAAAAAGTGTGGTATGAGATCAATTCTCCCTCATCGATGGAGGAAGAAAGAATTGTTTTGTTTATAAGACTCAAAGTTGGCTTGGGGTTTGGGACCCCAAGGGGTATCCCATGTGTTTAAAGGAGGGAGGACCTAGATGTGCTTTGGTTCGAGGAAAGCCCATATGCGCGCCGCCGCCGCCTGCCCGTCACGGGCTGTGGGCTGTGCTTCTTCTGATATTATCTTTTTGGATCAGAGAACTTTGTCATATGTACAGTTTGATCCCTGAAGTTTCATATATACAGTTTGGACCAGAATTCTTTCATATGTACAGTTTGGTCCCTGAAGTTTCAAGATGTACAATTTGGTCCCTGAAGTTTCAAGAAAGTCAGGATTGGGTAGTGAGCAGAAACGTCCAACAGCACTCAGTTCAGCCATTTATTTTGGCTGAATTACTCTTACTAAATGGCCAATCCGTTGCACATCTTCACCATTTATTTTTAGACCTGTCCACCGGGTCGGGGACCGGCCCGAAAACACTAGGGTCAGGGTCAGCTTTAGCTGACCCGCGAGCCACTCGACCCGAAAAAGCGGGGGGTTTGGTGCAGCCATTTTTTAGAAAAACGTCCGTTTTCCCAATCAATTTGTGTTTTTCCCCAAATCGATTTCTAATTTTCTTTTTCTTTAGTTAAGATCTCACGATATACAATACATTTCAACGTCGAAATTTCGTGGTAATGTAGGGGTGAATGTCAATTTCAGTTTTGAAAATTCAATTTTTTTTTAAAAAAACAATCCTCGACCCGGCCCGACCCGACCCTGGCCCGCCAAAAAAAATCAACTGGTCAGGGCCGACCCTTGACCCGTAGGGTCTCCAAAGGGTCAGGGCCAGGGTCGGAATTTAAAAAAAAATATAGGGGTCAGGGTCGGGCAAGCAGGAAAAAAAAAGCCACCCGACCCGACCTTTGAACAGGTGTATTTATTTTGGAGGAATTACTACTTCCATAATTGCCATTACTTGGCCAGTAATGACACTTATGGAGGCAGTTCATCAGCCTCTCCTTCAACTATATAAAGGACCCCTTGTCACCTTTGTTGAGGTACACGAAAATACATAAACAGAAACAGATTTCAGTCTTCCTACAACTTTCAGCATCATTTCATTACTCAAAATTCTTCACGTTAACACTTGAGTTTCCTTTGCTCATTCGTTCGCTTGCTGTTTTATCTTGAGAGACAATTGTTTAGGACGTAGAAAGGATACATACGGGGCAATATTGTCTTAAAGACAGAGTCGAAACACTCGACTCAGCATACACAAACAGTTCCAGTTCCAATTTCTGTGTAATTTTCAGTTTGTTGTTGAATTGTAATTTCAGTTCTTCTATTACTTAGCAGTTACTTGTAATTTCCGTTTCCTGCACCTTTGTAACCAACACTTACTATACCGTGACACTTTCCCCTTTTGACGCAAGAGTGTTTTCTTTTGTTACAGAGAAATGACATTGAAATTCTTGATAAACCACTTTATACAAATTTTCTGCGGGTCACTAGAGTGGATACGGAATGGTATGTAAGATGAGTACCACATTCATGATTTCTACCTTTTTCAGCATTATCATTCGGAGCTGAGTTGTAATTTTTATACCAAATATAGAAATGTTGGTGCTTTGTGTTTTGGCTTTGAGTATCTGCTTTATATGAAATAAGCAGGAAAGTGATGGAAATAAGGTGGTGAAAGAGGTCATCTTTTGTACCGGAGTAAAGAAGTACTGGTATTGTAATGTAATCAAGCAGCCCCATTGCGGGATTTAAGAATAAAGTTATGATTGTGCTATAGTTATTATTTGTTCTTTGACTTCAGCTGGATTCTGTCTTTTGTTACGCTTTTGAGTTTCATTCATTCACATGCTTCTAACACAATATTTGAGCATAAGCCACATCAGGATGGATTTTCATTTACTTGTAGAGAAACATTGGAAAGGTGTAGTTCAAACCTCTCATCTAAATTTGTTAAATCTAATTGTGGATTTGGTTGCTGCTAAACCTCATATTGCATCCGGTGAAAACTTAGGCAACATATGATTTGTATGATTTGAGAATTAGCGATTGAGTGTTGAGTCGGAAGCTATATAGGATAGCTTTCGCTATGGTAGGCACATGCTGCTATAAGAGGCTGGGATCACCAGGGACCGAAGGTGACTCCAAAAGGATTTAGAAAAGCATTGGAACTACTTTCAGATCGACTAACCAGACTTCTATTATTTGACAAGACAAGTTTTGCTAGATAGTAACCAGACTTCACTTCATACTTACCAGAGTTTGTAAAATGCCAAATAAGTTTATCATTGCTTCCCCTAAGAGATATTGTAATGGCTAGGATTGTATTGACATCTTCCTCGTTAAATAAAGTATTCAGAAGCTTGGTATTCCAAGAATTAGTATGAGGATCTATCAAGTTTGAAACTTTTAAGTTTTGTGAAACACCATTAATCATACTGAACGGGTAAAACGAGTTGTCTCTTGGCAGCCATGGATCCTTCCATACTCTCACTGATGCACCATTGGCTATGTTCCATCTCACACCTCTGACTAAGAGATCACGTCCCCATAAAATGCTTCTCCAAGCCCAAGAACTATACCTATGGCCTTGTACATGTAACAAAGACTTTCGGGAAATACATGCTCTTTAGTACTCGTGAAACTAGCAAATCATGTTCAATCAAAATTCTCCAAGCTAATTTGGCTAAAAAAGTCATATTAAAAGCTTTCGAGTCCCGAAATTCTAAACCACATCTACAACATTTTAAAATGGTAATTGAGGGGGAAAGAATCAGAAATGTAATTGATGTGTGCTTTAGATAATCGAAAACGTATTGAGTTGAAGAGTCCAAATTGATGTGTGCGAGAAAAACACTACAATTAAAAGGGTATGTGGCAGTTTCCACATAAGCCTGATAAAATTCCTTAAGCGGGTACACGCTCAGGTGGAACAGCCACGCTAAACTAAGGAGTTAATTTTTTGATGTGAAAATTATACTATATATATACTGGAACTTTGGTAAGTGCATGTTTAGAGACACATTCTATTTGAATTAATGATATTAAGTGTAATTATATAATTTTAATATGTTTATCTGATCAAGTAATTACTTCGTCGATATATAATAGTGTGAATTGGGGAATACTTACATATTCTACTTTTCAATTCTTGCGGCATATAATTGTGTGAACTTGAGGGAATAATTACATATTGTATTTTTCAATTCTCAAACAATTTTCAAGGGAGGATTTAGAATTGTAAAAAATTGCGAAGTGTAATTAAGTTATTTATTAATTTATTTTCTTTGTTTTACTTTTAATTTCTATTTTTTATTTAGCTTTTATTTTTGTTATTTTTATCTTTAATTTATTTTTTACTTTTTAAGTCATTTTTTCAAATAATATAATTCTTGTTACATTATTTATCTTTCATTTACTTGCTTCTAATTTTCAATTCTTACAATATTAGTTACAAATATATAACTACTTAATATTATATTTTTAATACTTAGTGATAGATTTTAGTACTAATATTCTTTTTATAGAGACACATATTTAACAAAATTAACATTAATTTTTTTATAATTACCTTTTATTAAAAAAATGCCTGATACAAATACATTATACTAATTGTTGTCAGGTGACCAGGATGTCATGGGTTCAAGCCGTGGAAACGGCCTCTTGCAGAAATGTGAGGTAAGACTGCGTACAATAGACCCTTGTGATCCGGTCCTTTCTCGGACCCCGCACATAGCGGGAGCTTAGTGCACCGAGCTGCCTTTTTTTTACATTACATTGGCATTTACATTGGCATAAACAGGTCTTTGAAAATACTAGACTGTATAATTAGTTAAACTATAAAAATACTACCTTAATAATTAGATCAGATCTAATTAGGGGGTGGTTTCTAAAACAGACCCTAATGTTGTGAACCAATATTTATACTAGTACCAGTATTACATTATAGTTCTTTAGATAGTATTTAATCATGACACCCTGTCAGCTCTATAAGCTGTTTTGACAATAGGAAAACAAACTTCAAGATATGAATTATGACATAATAATTCCAGTAGTGCGTCCATTATTTACAAAACATTGAAACATCATAAGCACATTCATAATCAAGATGCCTGATACAAATACATTAACTAAATAAACTAATTATCCGAATGATATATATTAATCATCGAAGATGAACAACCAAAAATCGGAGAACTCATAACATGATGTAAGCACTAGATGCCCAATACAATTAAATTAAATTAAATTAAATATTGGTGCAAATTAGCATCACAATGGTTTATTAAGCATCACTAGATGATGAAATATTGATTATCCTAATGAACTCTCTATTCCCAGATACCAACTTCCATAAATCCATCTTCAGTAGCACAGCCTCTAAACATTCCATTACAATTAAACCCATAAGCAACTTCCCCTTTATTGGACACAGCAATAAGCCCAGCAAAGCCTTTGTCCAATCTCTTCTTAATCACATAGTCCACTGCATCTTGGAGGCCCAATTCCTTGTATTCCATAACAGCTGCCACGTCACGTGCTAGGGTTCCACGTATGATAGCCTCTCCTTCACCTGTACAAGAGACCCCACAAAGTTCATCCGCGTAGGTCCCAGCACCAATCAGCGGTGAGTCACCGATTCGACCGGTCATTTTGTTCATCAAACCACCGGTTGATGTGGCGGCGGCGCACCTCCCTTGGCCGTCAACCACCACACATCCAACCGTCTCCGGCGCGTATATGCTTAGGGGTAACCCGTTCATGTGAATTGGGCTTTCCACAGCCGCCGCGCAGGAATCATGGATTGGGATTCTGTAATCGAACTGTTTCAACATAAAAAAAATTGTTCATACTTCAATTTACGTTACATTTTTAACTTTTTTAATCGGCTCATTTAGCTATAGAAATGTTTAACGTACCAAAATGGTGTTGGCCTCTTTGGCTAATTTCAGCATTCCGACATTGTCCTCGGTGATGAAATATTCATTGTCCACCATCTCCGCACCCTAAAAAATTAAATTCATCATTAGATTAATGCTGTCGTGGATGGTAATTATTTGCTTAAAGATTAATGTTTTTATTTACCTGTTGTTTGGCGAATTCTTCAGCGCCGGAGAAAGCGAGATAGGAATGAGGTGATTTGTCCATGACAAGGCGAGCGAGAGAGATTGGGTTTTTCACGGTGGAGATACCAGAAACGGCACCGCATCGTCTACCATCTCCGTCCATAATGCTCGCCTCCATTTCCACTGTTCCATTAGCAGTTAATGCAGATCCACGACCCGAATTGAATAAAGGATCACTTTCCAGTTCTCTTACCTGTACAACCAGAAACAAAAATGCCAATTGATTTACACTCTCTTTGGATGGTCGTTACCGATGCTTTTGTACACTATCGTATTATACAGAATAGAAAAGACAAAAAATATAATTTAATCTTCATAGATGATGCCATGCAAAAAACACTTAGCCATTTTCTCAAATTTAACAAACTATTTTCCGGGAGAAAGCATGAAATCAATCTCCCATAATTAAGGAAATACACAAATTCTAATGTAAATCCATTTTCACCAAAGAAAATGATTAACAAAAAACATAGCTAATTTTTAATAAGAGGTTGAATCTCAGTGGATCGTGAGAACCGAGAAAAATGGAAAAGGAATGAGAACTAGAATAACGTACGACGAGTTCAACGACATCAATGGCAGGGAGAGAAGAGCGAAGAGCAGAGATTCCAATGTTAAGGCAACGAGTAAGGAGTTGTTTGGCTTCTTCCTGACGTTTGGCTGGGAGATTTGGGTCCACACCAGCGCCACCGTGCACCGCTATAGCCCAACCGCCCATTTTTTTTCTCCAATAAACTCCTTTCTTTTGATTTTACTCTCCTCTCTTTCTCTCTCTATTTGTTACAATTGCTTTGATGGTTTGTAAAATGGTGTTTTCCCTTCTTTATATACACACAAAAGTCCTAGTTGTGGTTCTTTTTTTATTTTATAATTTTTAATTTGTTTTTCTTTAATGTTTTTTGGCGGAATTGAGATGTTACTCTCAACCAAATTTTGTGAATTTACTCAGTTCCGACAATTCTCCACCTGTCTCACTGACGTGTGCACGTGTATTTTTTCACGAGATTCTTTCCTAAATTCCGATTTAGTTTTTCTTTTCACGTGCGTTTCCTATTTACTTGGATGTTACCTCACGTGACATACGAAATCTTCAGAAAACCAGCGCAGTCAGAATTATTTTTCCATAAAAACAGGGGGGAAAGGTATTTTGACTAGGACTCGTTTTATTTAAATTATAATTGTATTCACCACTGTCTTTGCCAAAATGTTACTTGCAGAGTTGAAATACAAGGAGTTAGGGACTCTAAGTAACGGAACTCGACATATGATTGTATTAATTGTGTTATAAAATAATAATAACTTTCTAACTCCATCAAATTAAGATTCAATTTAATATTATTCATATGAAGTGTGACTATTACAATTGAACTTTCATAAACACAGCGGAAGTACAGCTCATTATTCTGTTTAAACAAAATTGAATATCTAAAAGGGACGGATCGAGTATCCTAATTGTATCCCAGACCATGGGAATCTGAAACATGTATATATTTTTTTCTCAAGTTGTTGTTGGGAGGGGGGGGGGGGGAGTGTTAGGCGTAGGGTGTAATCCAAGTACATTGCAGTTGTCTTTACATGTAAATATAATTAAAATGTGTTTCTTATTGCTGGAGATTTGTGTGCATTGTATTCAGCAACGAAGGGGAAGCGAATATCAAGGAATATCTGCTAGCGTACAACCTCTTTAGAAATAAATTAATAATACTTCTCGAGGAAAAAAATTAAAAGTATTTAATATTTTTATTTAAAAAATTCTTTTAACTCACTCTTTTTATCTAACTATAGAAATGTCATCACCTAAAAGGGAATCTACGTTTATAAAGAATCTTTATTGGAATCAGAGAATCAGAGGATCTAGTTGTATTCATTCAGCTACTCTAGCAGAAACTACAAGAAATTGGACATTTAATGACCACTTCTTAATGAAGAGCTATGAATACGATCGTTATATGTGTACTAATCGCGATTAACTTTTTTTCGATCGTTAAAATATAAACAATAACGACAAAATAACATCCCATTGGTATAAAGTTCAATATCTTGTCGTTAAAATTATACTGAAGAATAAAAAAGACCCCAACTTTTTCTCTTTTTTTCAATCCCCACCGCACACGTAGCCATTCCCTTAAAAAAATAGAAACCAACAACACAAAAAAGGAGAAATCCTAGACCAAATAAAATAACTTAGCGACTCCAACGACTGCTTCGTCACTCCCTTCGTCCAGTCTCTCTATTTATTTGCTTGACAAAAAGCTCCGATGAAGGAACCATGGACACAAATTTCTGGAAGTCCAAAAAGTATTGTTAGACAAATATGAAATCAAACACTAAATAGTGGGTAACAGTGCAATAGGGGCTTGGTAAGTTTTCTTAACGTAAAGATTGTGAGAATTCTTATTAAATTATGCTTCCACGTTAGGTAGAAAATTATGTGTTGAGCAAAGAGATGATTTGAGATTGTGCACCATTGTTTTTTAAGTAGAGGATTGAAAATCAAGCAGGTCTGATTTGGCCTTTATCAATTGAAAGCATTGGGAATTGTTTATGGTTTGTCGCATCTATGCAGATTTATATGTTGTGGGCATCTTTTTTCCGAAGTTTCTGGATGGTCACTTCACTTTATATGTTTTGCTCTTATTTCATTGAATATCTCATGCTCTTGAGATATGATCTACATGATAACTTGAATAAAAATTGTTTTAGTAGAAATAGTTTCATGGATTTACATTTTATTCTTTGTGTTAACAATATCTAGTTGCTTATGTGTTAAACAACTACATTCCAACTGTTTATCCTTATTTACGCACTTTTATTGTCACCCGAGTAGGGAGTGCTCCAGTTATCTGGTAGTTATAAAATCCTCCCCTTTGTTCCTTTGAATCTATTAGAGATATCTACCTATACGGAAATGCTCCAAGACTTGGATATCTGAATGCGGGAAATCCAATTTCACTATGGTTATATTTATATTATAATGACTAATCATTGGGTGAACTGAACGTAGTTATATGCTTATTCTTAAGACTTGGCTTAGTGTAGTTAGTTACATCCCTGCGTATCTTAGAGCCCGTTTGGATGAGCTTATGTCTTTTGACTTATAGTCTAAATTCATAAGTTAGGAATTCTAGTTTATGTCTTTTGGCTTATTTTTGTTACTTTGGCTTAAAAACAAGTGTTTGAACTTTGAAAGCACTTTTTAAATTTATCCAAATAACACAAAAGTGCTTAAAAACTATTTTGGCTTAAAAACACTTAAAATAAGTCAATCCAAACAGGCTCTTAGTGTTTAAGCAAATTTTATCCCTATATAAAGGTTAACTGCATCATCTAATTACTCTTCAGTGTATAAGATATAGCTATAATATATTTGTTATTATTTGAATTTGATAAACTCTATGCATAACTTATTGTTCGATATGGTCCCCATGCTCCAATTTAGTTGTTATCTATTCATTTCCTAGGAAATCATACCCGGATCCTCTTTTATTTAAGTTTGAGAGATATGCCTTAGTCATGACATAGCTTTCATCCATGGTGTTTCTTGCATTTAATTTTAGTTGTTGTCATTTTGAGTGTGATATTTTCTTCGAGAAAAAGAAAAATCAAAAGTGTATACTAGATTTCCTTTTTTTAGAGTCATACTAGAACTCTATAGTTGACCTGTATGTCTTTCACCGGAAAAAATTAGTATTAGAAGCTACAATTAGATTAATAGGAGTACCACTTGGTTGCTGGCGTTTAACCTTCCTGTGATACCTCCGTGTATTTCATTTTTTTTAATAATCATGACATTAAAAAATCAATTGGTAAAGATGCAGAAAACCTTGTTTCTCTTTTCATGTCCTCGTAGTTTAGTCTTAGGTGCTAGTCATAACTACATGCTGAATCTTAATAATTTTCATGTTCGAAGCTTTAGTGCTCTTCCCTTGTTGAATTAGATCGCGTAGTTTAGCGATATATAGAGAAGTATATTAAAATTTAGACTGTGGATATTATAAGTTTTATTTGTTCTATTCCATTAGTAAACCTGTTGCCTTTGCAATTATTTGGTAATTAGCTTCATTGTTATTTGCTTATGCTTCCTATAAGAGTTAACTCTTTCCAAGTTAATTAAATGACTTGTGGGGATTAAGGTTTATGAGGTGTAATCCTTAAAGCACCATAAATATCTATTGGTTTTAAATGACTAAGCTGCTCTCTTTCAAATCTTTGCTATTAACGTTTTCAACTATAAAAATATTGATTTTCTATGTTAATTGTCTTAATATTTGCTAATTACCAGAACATTCTCAATAACTGCATTTTTTTATTTAGTGTGATCAAACTTTTAAATTTTTACACTTATACATGCTTCCCCCATGCAAATGATAAATTTCTAAGGTATAACAATTACAATGGTGGAATAATGTCTATTGAAGAAGGCACGTAGAGTCCTGTAAAGCTAGCTCTACAGCCTGGGGACAACTCTTGTAGTTTGTTCTTTCATCGAAAAGAGGTCTCATCATTCGAATGAAATTATCTTATTCATTATCACCATGTAGCTAATGATATATATTAGAATATCACATAGGAATTATCTTCAATGACACGCAATATAAGTATTGTGTGTTCTATATAATATCATACGTACTGACAAATTCGCATCACCAATTAGTTAATCTTGCTACAAATTCTGCTTTCCAAGATATATGACGAAACACGATTAACTAAAGTTGTCTGAATCCATTACATTTGGTGTGCATATCTTAAATATGCGCTTGGTCACATGCTCAGTATTTATAATCTTTGGACAGTGAGAACTCATGTTATCAAGGCTGTCCGGAATTTGACTGCTGAAAAATATGTTAGACAAAAAAGAGTTAAGAAAATCCCTGCTAATAGAATAGATATCCTGGAATTGTATCTTAGGTCATTGGCACCATTGAGAAAATTTACATCTGACTTAAATCATCAAGTTACCTATTGGACCTGTTAATGTAAGTATAAAATAACAGTGGTAATCACGTACCTGAAGACTACACTTTCTATATCTCTTTTAAGTAGATTTGTGACTTGATATCATATAATTGCTCCTTTTCCATGAAGTTGTGCTATTGGAGTTGTTTGTATGTATTTTGAACTCTTAGCGGTCGTTTGGTTGGAAACAAGTTATCTTAGGATTAACTATTTCGGGATTAGTTATCTTACCCTCCCACAGGGATAAAATAACACTATAATCCCGATATTAGTTATATCGTGATTTTATCCCAACCAAATGTGGGATAAACTCATCTTAAATTTAATTTTAGAATTAATTATTTCTTATCCCTCGTACCAAACGAGCCCTTAGTCTGTTGATTTTAGCTTTTGGAGTGGAGTTTTATCAAAGTATTTGTGCATAAACTGATTTTTTCTTATTTGGGTCTCAAAACTTTGTGTCTTTCTTAAATATTTGGAAATCTTTGGAGTGTTGATTTTAGCTTCTCGGGTATATATATGTGGATAATCTAGTTTTTGTTTGTTTTGGTGTCATTAAAATTGTTTATTTTACAAAAAACAACTTTAACTTTGGAGGTGTTACAAATATTTAAAAATCTTACTCTGTTCTTTATTCTAGATCTCACTAGGATCTCAAGCTTCCTTATGTGATGATTTATATAGAAATGACTTCTTATTAGGTATATCTATGTGTAAAAGGATAAAGTGAAAAGCAAAAATTGATGCCATGTTATTGTCTATTTGTGCTTGGCAAAGAGAACATTCCAACTGTCTCCTAAAGTTAGTAGATAAAATATGATAAAGAGTTTGTAGAGTCATTAGCATGACAGATACTTTGTTATTCTTTTTGCCTTGATTTTCACTTGTTTGCTCACATTTGCAGGTACTTATACTCTTGAAACCTATGATGATCCATCTGTTCATTTCTTAGAGGTAATATTAACAACTTAATTACGCCTTTTCTTTTGGGAAATTTCTGTGATTTTCTGCAGCTTTCATTAGTGTTTCTGTTTTGATTTTCTTCCTACGCTAGCTATGAATACTTGTTGCAGAATAGTAATTTTGATAAATCTATTGTAAGAATCTGTTGTCAGGTACTGTTACTTTTAACTTTTTTAATAATATTGTTGCTCTTTTTAGGTGTTGGTTGCTAATATTGTTTCTTATGGTGTTTGATATTTGTTCTCAGATGGTATTTCTTTTGTTCTGTGGTATTTATGGCTAGTTACAGATTTGCAGCTAGTAATCAGAAGATGAAGTGAAATTCAAATGTTGTCATGTGAAGTATTGAAGCTTTCCATTTTAATGTTTGATTGCTTTGTGAAAGATGAAATGATTTTTTATTGGTGTAAAGTTCTTTTAGACTAGATATCTTTGTTACTAGTGTACTGGTGTAAATTTCTTTAGTCAAATGATGGTGTAATGTCTCTTTCATCTACTCTTTTGATTTATTTGTGTAAATACCAAAGATTTTATGCTATAGTATACTTCTAATTATTCTTGGGAGCACAAGTTTATTATTTAGATATTTTCATTAAAAAATTCATGTTAACTAATGGTAATGTGGTTCGTAGAATAGAATAGTGACTGTATTATCAAATGTGACATTAACGAAAGGAAAATTCAGTAGCTAAAAGGAGTTACAACGATCAGATATGTTGCCCTCTGTGAAGCTTTTTAACGACAGGAGTGGCAATTAGTGAAGGAAAAATTTTATCGCTAAAAGTGAGTTATAACGTCCGCAATTTATCCCGTCGCTAAAGGATATTTAACGACCGGACTTGAAATCCAGCTTTTAACGACCAGAGATAACCGACCATTTTCTGATTATTATTGATTTTAAACGATCGGATTTGGACTTTTAACGATCGAATTTCCCCTCGCTAAAGCCATTTTTTCTTGTAGTGAGATTCTCTAATTAAGCTACTCCATTTCCAGTGGCATAGTATTTCCTTGTTGGCATATTCTTCTTTTCATCCTTTTACGTACGGTGTGAGCGTTACAGGCGCACTGTGCTTTCCCTTGTCCAGATGTTCGCATTTCTAAGTCAAGTAATGATGACCCACCGAAGACTGGAACTTCGTAACACGTTGACGAAAGAATTGGTCTTTCATTGTTAAATAGACTGGAAGTCTTTGGCTAGTGCGCTGACCTACTCGCCCTGCGGGGAAGGGATATAACTCAGCGGTAGTGTGTCACCTTGGCGTGGTGGAAGTCATCAGTTCGAGCCTGATTATCCCTAAGCCCACACTTAGCTATTCTCTGAGCTTGCTTTCCAGTCTATCTTCAAAAGTAGAGAAGGTTTAGCGGTCGATAAAAAACTCCTCAATCAAGATGAATGAGACTGATAAAAAAAGTTTTCAACAACTTTCATTTTTTATTTCTAGGACTGATTGGCTAAAAGTAGTATATAAACTTCTTTTGAGTCGAGAGATATGAAAACACAATGTATTTTATTTCCTGTTCAAGTACTGTGTAAGTTAAAAAACAATATAAAACTATAATGTTCGAATACTCCACTTATTGTTTATTTGCATAAAAATCAGGATGAAAAATAATATTTATCTTTTTTTGGTGAGCACTTGAATTGTCCCTTTAGGATTGTTTAATGGACAAAAGACCAAATTCGAATATTTATATCTTGAATTTAAATTAATCTCATAAATTATATCTGATTATATTTTTACTCAATCTAAGTACATGAAGAAAAAATTATTTAAACTGTCATAGGAGTACAAGTTTAATTATTAAGGTTAATTAACTTGTTTTAATTTTGGATACATCACCAGCACTAACACACCAGAATTCTTTAGAACTTCGAAGTTAAGTGTTCTTAGGCGGGAACAGTAATAGGATGGGTGACCCTAGGAAAGTCCTCGTATTACATCCCTCATTTCCGTTTTTTTTTTTCAAACTACTTTGGAATATTTTTTCTTGAGTGGAGAGTTAGAAATAAATTTTCTATCTTCCAAGGTATAGGTAAGATCTGCTAACACACTATTATCTTCCGACTTCACTTATGGATTTACCCTAGGTATGTGGTTGTTGTTGAATCTAGTTAAATTTCGTGTAAACATTTGTCGCAAGTGAAAATTTATAACCATTAATGTTAATGGGTTGCCTAGAATTAAGGTTTAAAATGAGAAGGTAGCAAAACAATTGAGTGTAACTTACTAGCCCCTTTCTTTCTCCTTTCTTTTACACCAAATTGCCCTGCCTCAGGTGATTAAAACAATTAAAGTAAAATAAAAGTGCAACCAGTGAAGGTGGTCATCTTGGTCAATGGGCATATTAATTTGGACACTTTTGAATTTCAAAGTAGGGTTTCTTTCTCCTAAAGTTGGTCTTGCAGCCGGGAAAATAAAAAAAGAGGGCGGCGCCTCACGCAAAAGCTGGATTCCAAAGATCTATTAATAAATATTTTTTCATTAGAGAAATCACTTGAAATAATAATAATAATAATAATAATAATAATATTACTTTCGACTCATATTATTTATCTGTTAAGATTTTGCGCATGTCTTTTACAACTATACGTATAATGTAATGATTCTAACTTCTAAGTTCTAAGCATAAAAGTATTTGTCAATTGAGAGTACTAATTATTTCTTTTAAATAATCCATTTATTTCACATTCCACTAATTGAAAAGTAAGTGAAGATTTGGAAGTGAACAATAAATATTTTTTTCAAAAAGTTACTAGTATCTCAGTTCACCAAAATTATGATTCCCTCCGTCTATTTTACTTGTTCATTATATTAAACAAATATGCTTACTTTTAATTTTTCACTTTAATAAATCAAATCAGAATTTATCACTTATTCTTGGGAAAAAATGGATGGTGGAAGTATCTGATACAGCACTTGATAAGGATGATGATTGGCTGAGTTTGCTAGGCTTGATGAGTAAGCTGCATATCAGAAGGCAATTAATTAGATGAGCTTGGAATTAGTCGTCCATAATATTTCAGTTAGGATATCCAATAAAATTCGACATAAGTGGCACGTCAGCTGCACATCGATCCCTAATCTTAGCGTAAAATTGTTCATCCATATCAAAGTATCAACGTGTTCCGTCTTTGACACCATGTATATATCTTATTTAAAGGCGTTTCTCATCGTTATCATTTGAAAAGTTTATCATAATTACAATTGAAAATTATTCATTAGATACACCCACGAATGGATGTCCTCAAATTCAGTTTAGGAAAAGACAAATGAAACTAATCTTGATTATAGGTAGGAACATTATCAAACTCATTTGTAATTCACACAAAAAAATAATTAGTATCTCTTGTCAATCGAATTGGTTTCAAACCGCCAATAAAAATAATTCAAAAAGTATCTTGGCTCGTCCGAATTATTAGGTCAAACAGAGTGAATATACACTATTACTCCTTGGGTGTTTTTTTCCTTTTTTTTTTTTACCCCCATTTGGAGGATCTATAGTGTTTTCACACTTTCTCTCCTGCCTAACTCGAACTTTGGACTTACCTGTCATGGGGTGGAAGTGTTTTACCAACTGAGCAACCCTCACTTGTCCTTGGGTGTATTTGTACTACGAAAAATGTTTTCTTTTTTAAAATAAGTGAATTTTTTTATTTATTTACTAATGTTTGATACGTAAGCACAAACATAAAGTCAATTTTTTAATTTTTAAGAAACTTATTTTCTAGATTAAATATTTCAAAATATTTTGACCAATTAAACATGAAAAAATTTCTAAAAATATTTTCCTTTGTACCAAATACACCCTTATGTTCCATTTATGTGACAAAACTCATAATATAAGGGTTGAATTGAATTATTTTCGAGAAATCAGACATATAAACTTCAACTTCATAATAAAATTACTTAAAGTAACTATGTAATAATAAGTAGAATATTATCAACCACAATAGTTAATAACTTAAAAGATTTTAAGTATTTGTAAGAAATTTTTGGACTCTTACAAAGAGAAACAATTCCACATATAAAGTAGAATAGAGGGAGAATTCTCCTTTTTCCTTATGCAAGTTAAGCCACTTAACATGACTTATCTCAATTATGAATTTGGTTTAATTTTCACCCCGAATTTTCATTTAATTTCCTCATTCTCCTCCAAACAGCTCCCTTTTTTTTTTTTTTTTTGAACTCCAAACAGCTCTTCATTTGTCGCTAGTCTGACTTGAAATTGTTATTGTTTCATTTGTTTTCAATTATTGAAGTGAATTTTATCAATTCCATCTTCTAAATTATTTAACCTCGCAGAAGACAAATTAGGTATAGTAATTTAACCAATCGATTAATGACCCAAATAAGCCTAATACAGCAGAAAAGACAAATTACTGAAGGTGGAAGGTGACGCGTATTTGCATTAGTGCAAAGTAGTAAGTAATTCAATTTTTCCAACCTTCCCGGGGATCTCTCAATTTATGCGAGAAAAAAGGTACTTAAAAAATTAGGGGGAACCAAACTATCAAATACAGCTTTTACAGGTCCACCACTTTATTACTACTCCATTACAAAACGTGAAGGGTTCCGCCGGCATTCTTGGAATCTTCAAGATCCACTTGTCCAATGATAGGGACACATGTGCACTTTTCTAACATAAGATTCCGTGTCTTTCGATCCTGGATCGTCAAATTTCTGCTGTTTTTGGGCCAAACATATTTCATTTTCAATGAATAAAAACAAAAGAGAAACTGGAAAATAAGATATATTTTATCGTACAACAATTGTAGGACGGGTTTTACACCACATGAATGATGAATCTCGACACCACGGGATTCTCATATTTCTTTCTTCTTGTTTGTTTGTTTTTTTTTTTTTTTTTTTTTTTTTTGTTTTTGGTGATAAGAGTCGTGTGGAGTAGGTTAGTTGTTACCATGTGATTATGGGCCCAATTGAATATAATTTGGTTAAAGTTGAAAATTTAAAATTTTACTTGTAATATTCCTGAAATAATTTTAAAATTTTAAAATAAAGTTGAAATAGAAATAAAATTAAAAAATAAACATCACGTATTATTTGCAAAATGATGTGTATAGAATATATTTTCTTGAGACTAAGTAATAATTTTCATACTTATTTTCTGATGTTTGACAAATATATAAAAAAAATAAAAATCAAGAGTATTTATATAAAAACTAGATAAATACAACGGGATGGGTGCAAGAGGTGGGTGTTGGGTGATGAGAAAGAGAGAATTCATAAACTTAGTTTTCCTACTTTTATCAAGGAAATTATTTTCCTGATATTTAAAAACCTATAATATTTTAATCAACTGACCATGAAAAATTTAAAAATATGTTTCTTCATACCAAACGCACCCGGTGATTACTTGATTTTGCCATTAGGTTGAAATTATTGGCAATCAATTTCAAGAGGTGGGGGCATGTCCGGATATGGTGATTTTATGAGGTTACTCTTGAACCACTCGATTCCTGGATTTGTTCTAATAAGGCCAAAGGGAAGTTTTTTCTTATGTCATCTCTTGTCTATTCATGAGTTTTCACATTTATGATCTAAGAGATTATTGAAGGTTTGCCTACTAAAAAATCGTCTTAGGTTTATTTGGGGGAAATTTTATATTATTGTCGTTTTTTTTCTTTTTAATTCTGTTTTGATTATACTTATTTTGAGTCGAGGATTTATCAGAAACGTTTCTATCCCACAAAGATAGAGATAAAATCTGCATATATCCTTCTTTTCTCAGACTTAATTAGTGAAATTAGGCTGTTGGGTATGTTGTTGTTGTTCTTTGAGGGAACATTATTATATGGTTGTATTTGGAAAGTATCACTAGAACTATTAACATTATCGCTGAATGCTACAGTTGCTTAAGAGCAAACAAACCTTTTCTTGTGCTACTTATTTATACTATCAGGTTATTTTTATCTGTTTTAGCAGTTATCTGTCGTTTTAAAGATTACAAATTTAACTTTTTTACAGAAGATTACATCACATGTGCAGATATTCTTTGGATGATCGAGTGTAGATGCGTCTTAATCCACGTCAAAGATAGTTCTAAATTATCATTACACAACATTGTGACATCACTCTGTTTTTAGTAAGTGAAAGACATATATTCCTCAGGATATTAGTAGGGGTTGTTCACTTATCTATATAATTCGTACCTCTTACTAGTTGAAAATTGAAATGTTTAATCAACTGTTCGATAGTAATTAAAAGCACCATTATTCAACTACTCTCCCTGTGCTTTACTGGACAAGAAACAATGGGGCACATCGTAGTAGGCATGCAGTAGTTAAAGGATTATTTGCAAATGTATGGCCTTTTCTATCCCCTCTTGAATTTCATCCCTCGTTTCCCCATTGGATAATTTTCGCCTTTAAAATGGTAGGAATATGTTGCTTGACTTTCATTGATTATTATGTACAATATATATATTGTTACACAATTACAAACTAGGTAACTAATCTTCCTAATTACAAATGGAATATAAATTTATCTAATATAAAATATATACAAAATATGGTAATATTATATCAATGATAATATACAAGATATGGTAATATTCTATCACACTCCCGCAATTGAAGCGGGAGGTTCTCGTACAGTGAGGCTGGCTCGGAAGTCATCAAAGAGTATGCGCGGAAGTCCTTTAGTGAATATGTCAGCAATCTGATATCGGGAAGGAACATGAAGAACACAAACTTATCCATGAGCAACTTTCTCAAGGACAAAGTGAATATCCATTTCAATGTATTTAGTGCGCTGATGTTGAACGGGATTGCCGGAAAGAAATATCGCACTTACATTATCACAGTAAATCATTGTAGCCTTATGGAGTGGGCAGTGAAGCTCAAGTAGAAGGTTGCGTATCCAACAAGACTCAGAAACAACATTCGCTACACTTCTGTACTCAGCTTCGCACTGGATCGAGACAGAGTAGGTTGTGTTTTAGAAGACCAAGAAAGCAAGTTATCTCTGAAGAACACACAGTAACCCGACGTGGATCGATGAGTGTCAGGACATCCACCCCAGTCAGCATTAGAATAAGATGTGAGACCAGAGAGTGAGGACTTGTACATGTGTAAGCCGAAATAAAGAGTACCTTGTACATATCGAAAAATACGTTTGAGGGCATTCATATGTTCATCCGTCGGGTTGTGCATATGTAAGCATATTTGTTGCACGGCGTAGGATATATCTGGTCTCGTGAAAGTGAGATACTGCAACGCTCCTGCTAAACTTCAATAGTGAGTCGGGTCGGCATACAGAGAACTCGAAGTGGCACTGAGTTTGGAATTAGTGTCCACCAGTGTGTGGACCGATTTGCAAGACGTTATGCCTGCTCGATCAAAGATCTCTTCGGCGTACTTCATTTGACAAAGAAATAAGTCACATGCATATCTCGTAACAGCAATGCCCAAAAAATAGGGGGGCCAAATCCTTCATAGCAAACTCAGAGGCAATGAGTGACATAATGGATCGACGAAATGCATCAGAAGATATGGTGAGGATGGTATCATCAACATAAAGTAGGATGTATGCCATGACATTACCATTGCTATAGATAAACAATGAATAATCAGATTTGATATGTGAAAACTCGATAGATGATACAAAATCAGCAAACCGTTGGTACCATGTACGAAGAGTCTGTTTCAATCCATAGAATAATTTCTTCAAAAGACACATATAATCTGGATGATAAGATCCCTGAATCCCATAGGCGGTTTCATGAAGGTCTTCATGCAAAAAAAGCATTTTTGGCGTCAAGCTGATAAATAGGTCAAGACTTGGACAAAAAATTACTGAAAATGGTTCGAATAGTCGATGGCTTCACCACCGGGCTAAAAGTTTCATCACAATCCACTGCCACCTATTAAGACTTGCCATCACCTAAAAGACGGGCATTGTGCCTCTAAAAAGAACCATCAGATTTCTTTTTATGTCAAAAAATCCACATAGAACGAATAATATTAGCATCATGAAGATGAGGTACTAGATCCCCACGTCTTATTTTCATTAAGAGCATTATATTCGTCAATCATTGCATTTTTTCAATTAGGATCAGACAAGGCATCTTTCGGATTACGAGGAACAAGGGAAGGAGCAACCGAAGTGGACAAGTTAAATAGCCATTTAGGTTTGAAAATGTCGTTCATAGCATGGGTTTCCATTGTCTGTGAGTGTGTCGTGGGAGGTTGGACAGGATTGGGATGGGGTGGCTGAGAAGTGGAGGCGGGACAAGGTGGACTGTCGGGAGTAAAGGGTGGGGCCAAGAAGGGGCAGTAGCGCCGCAGAGAGGAGGGGTTGGTCGAGAGATAGCCATGACGAGCTATTCTGAGGCTCCTACTGCGGTGCTGGGTGGACTTCTCACCTCAGGACGGTAGTCGTGGGGAAAGCTGCCGGTGTCGGTGATGACTGATTTTTGCAAGTGATGAATTAGAAAGGGATTTAGGCCATTATTTAAGAATTCATAGAATTTTAGGGATGGAGAATTGAGTTTGGCAAAGGGGAATTGGGACTCATCGAATATGACATGCTGAGAAATGATTATTTTTCGGCTTGACAAGTCGTAACAATTGTAACCTCGATGATTGAGGGTAGCCAAAAAAGACGCACGGGGATGACCGAGGTTTCAGCTTGTTGATTTGTATGGAGGGATGGGGGTAGCACAGACATTCGAAAGTTCGTAAATGCTTATAGGAAGGATCCCGGAGATAGAGAACTTGAGTGAGAGACTTGTTTGGGAGAATGTTCAAGAGAAAGGTTGTCATTGATAGAGTGTAATGCCAAAATAGGGGGATAGAGGCGTGAGCAATGAGGGCACGAACTAAGTTATTTATGGTTCTAATTTTTCTTTCGACTTAGTCATTTTGTGGAGAGGTGTGGGGACAGGAAAAACAAAAAACAAGGTCGTGTTTGGCGCAGAAAAGTTTGAATTGATTATTATCTAATTTCCTCCCATTGGAAACATTTAAAATTCTTTTCAAATTGTGTCTTAATTAAAGTGCTGAATGACGAAAAAATAGAATAGACTTGGCGCTTATTACCAATGGAAAACGTCCATAGAAAGTTTGAATAATCATCTAAAAATAACATATAGTATCGATGTCCGATCGTGTTTAAGATAGGAGAAGTCCATAAATCACTGTGTATTATATCAAAAGACATTAAAGTACAAGTGGATGAAGAATAAAATGGCAACTTGACATGTTTCTAAAAAATACAAGATTCACAAACAGGATGAGAAGGGACATGTTTGTAAGCAATAAATTTATTTTTGCTAAGGAAGCGTAAAATAGAGTCTCCCGGGTATCCTAGTCTATTATGTCATAAAGGAGACAAAATTGCTGCAAAGGTTGATGTAGAGGAGGTTGGATGGCTGACAGAGGTAGTGATAGGATAAAGGTCCCCGATGCTATCACATCTCAATATTCACATCTCTGTCATAAGATCCTTCACAGAAAAACCAAAATGATCAAATTCAAAGAAAACACTATTATCGGTTGTGAAATAACGCACAGAGTTTAGATTTTTGATAAGTTTCGGGGCATAGATGATATTTTTTAAGTGTTGGGGAAAGAGATGATTTTCCATAACTTTGAATGGCAATGTCTTGTCCACTACCAATAATAATATTACAATTTAAATTGCTCACATTGAAATAAGACGAGAGAGTACCTTAGGATGTCGTCATATGAGATGTGGCGCCAATGTTCATGTTCCAACTGTTGTCAAGAACGTTGAGAAACATCGTGTTCATAGCTGCCTCAATATCTGTCGGTGTGTAGGTTGAAGGAGGAGAAACATGTGCATTGTATGTATGTTGTGAACGTCTGCCGAGGATGCTCGACTGGGCCTGTCGGGGCAAATGTTGGCCCAGAAGGACGTCGGGTAGGGGCAAAGCGGAGCAGCCCATGCTGGTGGGGCCCACACATCCCATAGCTGGTGGGCAGGCCACAGCAGAGGCTGCTACCATTGTTGGTAGATGCCTCGCCTGCGCGCTGCCGCCACTGTTTTCAACGCTGCCGCTATTGCCATCGTTGTTATCGTGGTTGTTCTCATAATTTTTTCCTCTGTTGTTATTCCAGGAATGTGAGCCACATGTCGGATCATTGGCTTGCCTGTGGGATGGAGCAGGAGCCGAGCCTCTCGAGTCAGCATGGTTGTCGCTGGTGACTATGAGGGTGGTGTCAGTTGTGCTGGCATTAGTCATTGTCCGCTTTGTTTTTTGGGTTTTCTTCAAGAATGAGCCTTGAACAAGCCTCATAAAACGGAGGCAATGGCGTGCGTTGTTGGACGATGGTAGCGACGTCGTCATAATTTTCATTCAAACCCGCAAAAAGTTGCATCACCAATCGTTGATTAGTGATAGGTGCACCGACGTTGGAGAATTGATTGGCAATCATCTTAAGTTCTTGACAATAGGCCGACACATTAGTAAAATCGTCCTGCTGAATGGCCTGAAATTGATTTTCTAGATACAAGGCACGTTGTGTCTTGTTGTCATGAAAAATACTTTTCAAACGCTCACATGTTTGTCATGCAGTGGCATCGGTTTCAATGATTGTATGCAATAGATCGTTCGAGATCGTGTCGTAGATCCACTCATCTAAGCGGAACCAAAGTTCATTGTCAGAATCATTAGGTCTTTTAGGGGCTTTGATTTTGGAGAGATGCTATGGTCGATGACTTTGTATACACGATAATAAATCTTAAATAATTCCGCCCAAGATGAATACTAAACCTTTTCCATCTCAAGAGTTATGGGAATGAAATTCTTGATGTTGTTAACTGCAATAACATGATGAAATTTAGGTTGTTCAGCCATTGAAAATTGGAGAGGAAGAGAGGAAAGTCGAAGAATGAAGGGAGAGAGCCGCCGAGGAAGAGGGTTGTCGAGGGGGGGAGGGACGGCGGCTTAGGGAGAAAAAGACGTTAGAGTTTGGCTTCTGATACCATGTAAGAATATGTTCCTTGCCTTTCATTTACTAGGTAACTAAATATTTCTAATTACAATTAAAATATAAATTTACCTAATATAAAAATTATACAAAATATGGTAATATTCTATCAAAAACCAGAAATATAATCATTTTGTGCCATTATATAAAAAATTTAAATAAATTGTAAAAAAAACAGCTTCCGAGTCAAAAGCTAAAGTTCAGTACAAGGCGGATAGTCAAAAGATTTGCCTTAGCCACAATTCATGGCAATAATGTCCTAGCAGATCGCCGTGAATGTCTAATGGATGGATTTGCCACAAATCCTGGCAGATTACAAACTAAAAGGATACCCGGTTAAAATTCGGGCTTTAAGTAGCTAGATGTCTTTTATTTTTATTTTGCAGATAAATCTATCCAACTTAATTCACGAGTGACAGAATTTAAATAGCGGTCTTCAAAAGGACCATTGTGCAAATATCCACTCTAAGCAAGAAAAGACCAATGTCTATTCCCGTGCTGGACATGCATTACTGGACTTTCCCCTATTTAAATGGATGGCCATTGACATGAGAAATGGGCTCACAATTCACTTAGCCCAGTCCAGATAGCTACATAATGGATCTTCAGAATCAACATAACCTTGTGGATAATTAAAGTAGCGTGCGTTTGTAGCTCATAGTTTTTAAGCAACTATTACAAATTATTCAATTTCTTGATTTCTTTTATAAAACTTAGAATCAATTGTTAGGGATACTTTCCAATAATTTCTTATTGCCAAATAAACGAATAATTGTTAAGGCATGTGATAACAATGCACATATATTTATTATTGCAGTAACTTTTAGTGAACAAATTAAAAAAGAATTGATGCCAAAGGAGCACACAACATAGAAGAGAACAAAACGAAATAAACAATAAAAAACATGCTCTACATTTAATATCTATTATCACTATTTCCTATCTTTAGAAAATAGAAAAGGGAGATTGTCCGGCCGCCCCAGACCAAAGAAGAACTATTATCCTTATGACCAAACAAGGATCATCTTCTTACTTCTCGAGCGATAGTTATTTACAGATAAAAACTTTGTAATGTCAGGTAACTAGGTGAATGTTTGATTGTTAGACAAAAGAGTAACTAAGTAAATGTTTGATTGTTAAGACTAAAGAGTAACTAGGTAAATCTTTGATTGTTAGACTAAAGAGTTGTTGGAAATTTGCCTTTGGCGGGAGTTGCGACCGACCAACTTTAATGGCTTAAACACTAGTGTAACGTATGTTGGAGAATCCGGTTCTTCACACATGCATGATCTACTAAGTACGTAGATAACCGTAGGGCCAAGAATCGTCAAATTTCATTGAGAAATGAAAGAGATATTGGTTCACGAAGTAAGGTGTTTGAAGCATGGAAAGTGTGGTATTGTGTGTAATTCTCCCACATCGGTAGAGGAAGAAAGAATTGTTGTGTATATAAGATTCGAAATTGGTTTGGGGTTTGGGACCCCAAGGGGTATCCCATGTGTTTAAAGGAGGGAGGACCTAGATGTGCTTATGTTCAAGTTAAAACACACACGCGCGCCGCCGCCGCCCCGCCCGTCCGTCCGGTTCGGTTCCGGTTCACGGGGCCGTGGGCGTGGGCGTGGGCCTTCGATATTATCTTTTTGGGCCAGAAAACTTTGTCGAAGTACAGTTTGATCCCGAAGTTTCGGATGTGCGAGTTTGGACCAGAATTCTTTCAGATGTACAGTTTGGTCCCTGAAGTTTCAAGATGTACAGTTTGGTCCCTGAAGTTCAGAATTTCGATGGTCAAAACAGAAACGTCAAGCACTCAATTCAGCCATTTATTTTGGCTGAATTACTCCTCCTATAATGGCCAAATCCGTTGGTTCTTTCACCATTTATGTTGGTGACTTTACTACCTCCATAATGGCCATTATTTGGCTATTATGGAGGCATTTTTCAGCCCCTCCCTCACCTATATAAACACACCCTTACACCATTGTTGAGCACCACAAAGAGCAGAAAAATAACAGTTCATAAAGCTCACGAAAATACACAACAAAAACAGTTTTCTTCCTTCAACTTCCAAGCATCATTTCGTTACTCAATATTCTTCACGGTAGCTCTTGAGTTTCCTTTGCTCAAGGGTTCCATTGCTGTTTTATCTTGGGAGACAAATTGTCCAGGACGTATAAAGGATACATACGGGGCAATATTGTCTTAAGGATGAGTGCTACACTCGACTCAAAAAAACCAATTTATATTTTTCCGTAAAGTTTCTATAAAGCTGGAATTTCAGTTTTTACTTGTATAATCTTGTAATTTTCAGATTACTAGTTGAACTTTTGAATCTTTGTTTATCCTTTCGAATACTTGTAATAGTTATATACTTCCCGTACTGCTTTATAAAGTACCATATAGCAAAATCTCCCAGCAACTTAAGACAATAACTTGCTATTGTATTACTATTAGTATTCGAAAGATGTCGGTCAAAAATTGTGTGACCAAATCTGGATATGGAAATGGTTTTCTGGTAGAAGAGAGTGATGATGATGAACGTGTTCATGGTGTCACCGCCACCAAGACTCGGTGGAAACAAACGCTCTCGAGAGCACGAGGATGTCAAGCTGGGACAAGAGGAGAAGAGTGAAGATGTTATTCTATCTTGTAGCGAAGGCCTATATCCGTCCCGGACAAAGGATCGAATAATGGTGAGAAGGAAATGGACACTCAGTCTGATGAAGTGACTGAAGTGAGCCAGAATCCGAAATTGGAATAAGTAATTTTCTTACTTGTCAAGAATAAGGATTAAATGATAAGTAGTTTTTCTTACTTGTCAAGAATAAAGATTAAATTATGTCTGATTAAAAATGGATTAAAGTAAGGAGGAATATGAAAATAATTTATATTCCTTATGCTTTAACAAATCAGAAGTTTAATCTCATCTTCTTTTCCGTTTAAAGATTGGATTTTGTAAACGACTTAAGAAGATCCGTTCTTTTAAGTGTAATTACTAAAGTGTGTAAAGTATGGTCGCACATACTATGGAGAAAGATCCACTAACTGTGCGAAAACTTTTACCACTCTTAAGTAAGCGCCAAGAATTATCTGGGCACCAATCATAACGGAAGAAGACTAAAAGCTAAAGACGTTGAGCCTGTCATACTATTTGACAGAAGATCCTTCATAGGATGATATTGGACACTCAGTCATACAAAGCCTCGGGCGACTAGAGTGGGCCAAAATTCCTTTGATAGGATGATATTGGACACTCGATCATACAAAGCCTCCGGTGACCGGAGTGGGCCAAAATTCCTTTGATATGATGATATTGGACACTTAGTCATATAAAGCCTCCGAGCGACTGGAGTGGGGCCAAAATTCATTTCATAGGAAAAGTAATGGACACCTAGTAAGGTGGGCCAGAGTTTCCAGGTCCTAAATGATCTGAAGGCCTAAATAAAGGCAGTAAAGAAATTGAACACTCAGTCTGCCAAAGAAACTAGAGTGGGCGAGTATCTAGATCACATATGATCCGGTTATGCCCTAACCACGGGCAAGAGGTTGTTCATGTGAAGCAACGCCACCTCTAAAGTAGAAGGGGTTGGAGAGGTTGTCCTCAATAGGACTTCATGGATTGTGATCACTCTAAGATGAGGTGATACATATTCCTAACTTGGTTTAAGGGACGCTGTTGGTCAAGCTAGTTTGAGACTAGTCCAATAGGTCTGTAATAACTAAGAATGGTACAGTACGTTTGTAGCCGAATGAATGATATATTTGTAATCCGTGCATCTATGCCATCATAGATTAAGACACGTTAAATAGCAAGTCATTCAAAAGCTAACGATGTTGAGATTGTTGCCTTCTGACGACATAAACCCTCAAAATAAATGTGAGGTAGATGAAGAGGCAAAATCACCTTTCCAAATTCCGTCAAGGGAATAGCGAAAGAAGCACCGCTCCTCTAGAACTTAGTCACACCTACTTGGTGATTTGAAGTTTATACAAAATAGAGGGGGGAGACAAGTACGTTGTGATCTTCATTGATGATAGTACAACGTATGGAATCCTTTGTTTGTTGAAAAGCAAAGATGAAGTTGTTGAAGCGGATAAGCGCTACAAAGCGAGAATTTGAAAATTAACTAAGCCTACGGATTGAGAAATTCGTAGTGATAGAGGGGGAGAATATGAACCATCGTTTATTAAACGACTGCTCATTACTCACCTCAGTCTAACGGTGTTAGCCAAGCGCGAAGTTGTACGCCCAAATTACGAGGGGTAGCTTGGTAAAAGATGGGCTACCGAAACAGGTCAAGTTTGACCTAAGACTGTAGATTGCATATCCTTTGGATCCGCAAATAACGATAGTGTTGATCGCCTCTTGGCATCAAAGAATGCGAATTCATTGAAGATAACTTTCCTTGAAATAGGAAAAAGGAGTAATTGCTCAAGGTTAACAAGAACCCGCGAGGGCTCGATCGTCCGGAACTAGACGTTCCGTATCTTCATGACTCGAAAGTTCTTGTCTATCCAGGAACTTAATATTCCGGATCTGCAGAACTCGGGGATTCTAGATGTTGAACCAAGACGGAGCAAAGAGGGGACAAAGACTTGTTCCAGTTCTTCTAGCTTGTATGGTTGAGAACGAACCATGGACAATTAACAAATAATTGTTATCTCCAAAAGCGCCGCTTTGGAAAGAAGCTAAAGAGAGAAATAGATTCCATATATAGAACCATACTTGTGTAATGGTTGATCTTCCTCAGGAAAAGAACCTTTGGGTTGTAAAAAGTGCTCCCCTGTGAGTAGCTTCACATCCAGGGCCATTGTAATCTTACATGGCATGGGTGTTGAAACGACCTTCCCAATCGGAGAATTGGAAGAAGAGGATCGAATTGGTTTCTTTGAACTGTTGGGCTTCTTCCGAACTTTCATTTTGGTCCCCGAAATGTTTACATTTTAGTCTGAAAGTCTCGGATAAAACGAAACAATGAATCGACCACGAAACATTGGCTCGAAGTTAGAAAGCCAACGGTTGGAAAACCACGGTCGAGAGTGAAAATCATATTGAAACAAAGTCTCGATATGAAAGATATGTGTATCACGAGATGACTTCTTAGGAACCGAATTTCTAAGACATCTAACGGATCGGTCAATAGTTGACGAGTCTCGTTCAAGCCACCAATGGATATGAATCATAGAACCGATTGGAATCATGGTGCACCCATAGACAAGGAGTGATATGCACGGGTCACGTGTAGTTCAATGTATTGTACACACTACAACCGACCGGTATCGTCCTACAAACATATTAGTTGAACTAAGGTTCATCGATGATCTTAATACATGATCAATAGAAGGCGTTAAGTCGGATATGACGATATCGAATTATTCGCTTATCTACGGATTATTGTATTCGGATGTCCGGCGGTTACGGGAGAACACGGTGATGCAACCGGACATCGATCGAAGAACACCAAAGCCACAAGTAAATGTGTATGGTGGTTCTTGAAAAATCCTCTAAGCAAACTTGCATCGACCGATTCATGATGGTATCGGAGTTTATCGCTTTATACAAAGCATGAAAGAAGTTGAGTAACTTCACGACTCATTAGAGGACGTCCCTTATTGGGAGAAACCCGTGCCTTCGGCGGTTCTACATCGTGGCTAGCCGGTCGGCTTTAGGAAGGACACGGATGACGGCGTCTGGACATATCTGTCACGATCCGTCGGAGACATAAGACCGTATGGCGAGTTGATCATCACGGGTGTCACTTCCTTATTTACAAACTAAGGGACTACCCGAGAGATCAAGCGTTACGCTGTCTAGGGGAATGGGCTTAAAACCCAAAATATACGGACCAATACGGTGGAAACCCAACCTTACGAACCTGGAGATCCCGGTAATTTGGTTCAATGGGAAAACTAAGTTGTAAAGGTTCGGTTGATCGCTTCGGTGGAAGCATGAGCACTTCGGATAGTGATTTCGAAAAGAAACACCAAATCCAAAGCCGTTCCCGCGATAGACATTAAGTGCTATCGCAGTATGGGTAAAGGTTAAGTTTTCAAAACTCGTAATGATCCTCAACGAGTTGAGGTTAGGTCTTTGGGAAACTTTTAATGGTTCCTAACACTTGTGAAGTGGGGTATAGCAGGATACCTTGTAGGAGACCACCTATTTAAGTGCGAGGACGGGCCGCCTCAAATTGAACGCACTTAAGAATCCAAGACGTTGTCCATGGCCAAAACGGACAAAACATTACGAAGAAGAGAGTAAGGGAATTTGTTGTGTTGGTACCGTTGTCTTGGCTTACACTAAACACGACGGTTCAAGACATCACGTTCACCGCGCGATAAGTAAGTCCGATGGTATTCAACTATGGAAGGTTCAAAGCGAGGCTACCTCTCCTTATGCAACATCGGTCATTTGAAATATTCGGAAATGAAAAAGACACCATGTGAGTGCGCCAAAATCTCTTTCAAGAGGGGATTGTTGGAAATTTGCCTTTGGCGGGAGTTGCGACCGACCAACTTTAATGGCTTAAACACTAGTGTAACGTATGTTGGAGAATCCGGTTCTTCACACATACGCATGATCTACTAAGTACGTAGATAACCGTAGGGCCAAGAATCGTCAAATTTCATTGAGAAATGAAAGAGATATTGGTTCACGAAGTAAGGTGTTTGAAGCATGGAAAGTGTGGTATTGTGTGTAATTCTCCCACATCGGTAGAGGAAGAAAGAATTGTTGTGTATATAAGATTCGAAATTGGTTTGGGGTTTGGGACCCCAAGGGGTATCCCATGTGTTTAAAGGAGGTAGATGTGCTTCGGTTCAAGTAAAGACCACACGCGCGCCGCCGCCGCCCGCCCGTCCGGTCCGGTTCCGGTTCCGGGTTCCGGGTTCCGGGTTCTCGGGTTCACGGGTTCACGGGTCACGGGTCACGGGTCACGGGTCGTGGGCTGTGGGCCTTCTGATATTATCTTTTTGGGCCAGAAAAGTTTGGTCCCTGAAGTTCAGAATTTCGATGGTCAAAACAGAAACGTCAAGCACTCAATTCGGCCATTTATTTTGGGTGAATTACTCCTCCTATAATGGCCAAATCCGTTGGTTCTTTCACCATTTATGTTGGTGACTTTACTACCTCCATAATGGCCATTATTTGGCTATTATGGAGGCATTTTTCAGCCCCTCCCTCACCTATATAAACACACCCTTACACCATTGTTGAGCACCACAAAGAGCAGAAAAATAACAGTTCATAAAGCTCACGAAAATACACAACAAAAACAGTTTTCTTCCTTCAACTTCCAAGCATCATTTCGTTACTCAATATTCTTCACGGTAGCTCTTGAGTTTCCTTTGCTCAAGGGTTCCATTCTTTGTTTTATCTTGGGAGACAAATTGTCCGGGACGTATAAAGGATACATACGGGGCAATATTGTCTTAAGGACAGAGTGCTACACTCGACTCAGCAAAAACCAATTTATATTTTTCCGTCTTCTATAAAACTGGAATTTCCAGTTTTTACTTGTATAATCTTGTAATTTTCAGATTACTAGTTGAACTTTTGAATCTTTGTTTATCCTTTCGAATACTTGTAATAGTTATATACTTCCCGTACTGCTTTATAAAGTACCATATAGCAAAATCTCCCAGCAAGAGTAACTAGGTAAATAAATGATCTTTGCATATTTAAGGGCTGCTCCTTTTGAATTTTCCCCTTGTTTTATTAGAAATATTAGAGATGCTTTGCCCCTTGGCTCCAAATTCTCATTACTAATCTGGGGCTTGGTGATGGGCCTACGACTGAAGACCAGCCCAAATCTTGTTTTTTCTTATGGTCTCTGCTTAAGAATAGTGACACTTGAAGCCTAAAATCTTGTACTCTATTGGTTTGGAATGGATAAATGACAATGCTACTGCCAGATCTCTGAATAATGAAAAAAGGCCTCGAAACTGCCATCATAGTACTAACCAGGCCCATCTACGTCTCAGGTTAGGACCACTTGCGCTTATCTTAAAAGTTACTTTTCCGCGAAGTTTAGATGAAATGGAGATTGTAATTCTTATCATTTACTTATCATGTGAAATAGTACCATTCAGCTAGGTGCTATAAGCTAGGGGTGAGCATCGGTACATGGTACCCGGATATCTGGCCTGAATCGACACTAACGGATAGGTTCCGGGTAGATATATTATAATAACGAGTAGGGTTTGAGTCCTAAAATTAGGAACTGATCAATGTCAGGTCTGGTTCCGGTTCCGACAATTAGAGACAGGGTTCCCGGAACCGATACCCGGAACCTATGAACTATTAAATATTTTTACTTTTTAAATTTCATTATTTTTAGTTAATAAAAGGAAGCCCTAAATATACTCTAGAAGGCGGCGTTCATTCTAACATTCTCTAGAAAGCCCTAAACTCTCTCTCACACACACAGTTCGGCGAAAATTGAAGATCAAAGATTGAAGCTCGAATTGACGGTAAGCTCGACTCAATTTGAAGATTTTTATTTAATGTTTTGAATTAAGCTCGACTCTATGAAAATCGAAGCTTTTTATCTGGTTATCTGAGGTTTGTGTAATTAATTTCGATTTTATCTATTTATTTGAGATTTGTGTATAGGATTTCGGTGTTCTCCATATATTATTTTCTGTTATTGAATGCAATTTTTCAGTCAATATCAGTTGCATGTGGATTCTAATGATTGTGATAAATCAATATCAGTTGCATATGGATTCTAATGCATGGTTGCACAAAATTTATGGTTTATGTTAGCGTATCAATCTCGATGTGTATATTGTGCTAATTCCGAAAGAGAAATTTTGTGCACTTCACTTCTATGTTAATCTCGAAAGAGAATTCCCAAAATTTATTGCGAAGAAAATCTGAAGCGATGTACTGAACTTTAGCAGAGACCTGCAACTTCATTCATTTATTTAATAATATGGATTCTGCAATTTCATATTTTAGAATTGATATGAGGAAACAAAGGTGTACTTGCTGTTTATTTTAGATTCATCAATTAATTAGCAGTTAGTACTTGCTATATATTTTAGAATCTAGCGGAAGGTATGAAATACTTATGTTAAGCTTATAATTGATATGAGAAAACAAAGATGGATCATTATAATTGATATGAGAAAACATGTTCAGTTGTGCTTATTGTTTTGAACTATAAGTCAGGTCCATCAATTTTAGGAACGACACAGTGTAAAAGTGTTCATTTCATCTGATTGTTACCGGGTACCCGGGAACCTACCCTGAACCGCAAGGTCCGGATAGATTCCGGGTAATGATTGCTACGAGTAGGTTCCGGATAGTAATTTAGGAACCAATCTTTTACTGGGTAGGGTCCGAATAGTTAAAAAATGTTAGGGTTCCGGACCCGCTCACCCCTACTATAAGCCATGTTTTGAGACAAGAAAACTACCATAATCTTGGAAGAATAGGTATACATGCTAAAATCCACCCGTTAGATGAATCAACACTGCAGCATATTAGATTAACGTAAAGATAAATGAAGTAAACGAAGATTTCTACTCACTTGATGAAATCACTCTTAGGGTGAATTTCATATTTCAAAAATATTTTTTTCATGTTTAATGTGCTAAAATATTTTTCATTTCTATGAGAAAACAAGTTGCTAAAAGATCAAGAAAACGATTTCTTTGATAAAAATAGAAAAAATAATGTCGTAAGTGACATTCTCTATTGATTGTACACCCAAGCCCAAACACTCCACCTACACTCACTCCCACCCCCAACTCTGCCGCGCCCGCAGCCCCAGTCCTCGCTAGTCGCTTCCCATCCCACTTCTACCCCCATCACATCCCCGACCCCTCTCACTCCTCCAACCCCCAACTCACCCTCACCATCCACCCTATATTCACCCCTATAGTTTTTGCTAAATTATACAGAGAAGGACCAAAACTACCGCTATAGGATTTGTTTTAAATAACTCTCTGTTCATCTATCAGCCCCTACCCATTATTTTATAGCTTAAAAGTACCACTAAAATTAATGGTTGACATGTTCACTACATGGGGCTTTATAAAAGTACACCTAAAGCTTCTCTGTTGGTTCACCCAAATAAAAAAGACAACCCATCTAATCCATCCAATCCGTTCCATAAACTAAGGAAAAAAAATACTCCTAGTATTTTCCTTCAGTTACCTATTATACGTAGTAGGGGGGTACTTTGCTAATAAAACATTTAATAGACCAGAATTTGAAAAGGAGTTTTTGTTTTCGCTTTTTATTTTGGAAAAACAATACAAAATGACCGTTGGTGGCAAAGTAATTACCCGCCCATGCCCTCTCGTAAACTAATCTCGCTTTTTGCCGGTCTAGCCGAAGATATTTATCCGAGTACTCCCCTCGCCCAAAATCTTTCTACCACGATATTATCTCAGTATATTTATATCTGATGATGGTATCATGGAGGACTAACAGAAAAACTGAAGCAGTTTTCTTGAGGAAGAGAATCCAAGATGAACGTTTTTTTCATTCGCTTGTCCTCCATGATACCATCTTAGTGTATATATATACGATGATGGTATCACAAGACTAAGAGAGTGTCTCATTGAAGGACTGAAGCAGTTCTCAAAAATACTATCTCAGTATATGATATATATCGTGATGCTATCATAAAAGACAGAGGAATGTCTCATTGAATGATTGAAGTAATCATACATGATACAATCTCAGTATATGTATATAAGATAATGATATTATAAAAGTTTTTTTTTTAGAAAAGTGTATTTTTCAAATAAATAAAATGATCATCTATGATACCCTGTCAGTACATAATATATACTATATGAATTTTATAGAGTGATGAATATTTTTGAAATAATTAAACTGTGATACCATCATCATATATCAGAGACTGAGTGATACCAAATTCATAATTCTGTGGGCATGAAAATAAGGGGATATGAACGGTAATTATTTTATGTTCAAGGGACATCTACGTTCTTTTGGGGATAGGGCCCATGTATATCGGACCATAAAGGACTGGACCATGTGGGCTGAGTAAAATAGTGCTATAAATAATGGAGCAAGACTCACTAGATATGTCCTAAAAAAAACCCACCATAATCAGATTAATTAAATAAACAAAACCAAATAAATGCCGGGCTGTCTTTACACGGGCAAAGACTGAATGTTTTGTTTGGCATTTACCTTCAGATAGAGACTTCAACGCCTGCAGATTCTGAGAAACCATATCAGCCCAATAAAGCCCATTGGATTCTCAACTTGTGATCCTAGTACTTTGTCGGCCAAAAAAGAAAACCATTAATAATAGGTAAAAATCAAAATTTTGCGCTAATCTCCTTCAAAAGCATTAGTCTTTAACTTTTGTCCCTTAAATTGTTGGTCTTTAATTTTTTTCTTCGCTTAAAAAAGTTGTTGAAACTACCCCGGGATCTTGGGTTCGAACTCCCGCTCAGTCAAAAATTAAAAAAGAATTCGCAAGACAGAGTTTGAATTTCGCAAGTCATAATTTGCCTTCAGACATAAGATAAATTTGTAAGGTAGAGTTTGACTTATGCCTTGCGAAATCTAAACTTTCGCTTACAATTTTTTAATTTTTTTTTTGATTGAGCTAGGGTTTGAACCTAGAACCCAGTAGTTTTAGTTTTTAGGTGAAAGATAAAAATTAAAGCTTTCAATTTGAAGGGAAAAAATTAAAGAGCACCCCGAAAGAGGGTCATTTGTGCGAATTGCCAAAAAAATTAAAAGAGAAGTGAAGAAAAAAGAAAAATTCTTCTATAAAGTAGATACATATGACAGGTCAATTTGTACAATTTAAACACCAACACATGAATAGTAACAACCTTTATTGGCAGACTCAGGCTTAATATATAATTCAAGTAAAAAACAATTACGAGTGAGTTTTACTTAAATCTACGATTGAGTCCAAAAAGCCTTATCAAACTTCCGCTTTGGCTGTGGATTGAAGAAAGTCTTATATGACTTCGAAAATTGATTTAATAATTTACATAACGTAATGGCAAAAATTATTTGCAAGCTAGCGCGCACATGAAAAAAAAAGTTGAAGCTTTCGGAGAATATAACTAAAATAATGAATTCGTAACAACAACCTTCCTTTGTATCCTACATTAAATTATATTATATAATACACTATTAAATCCAAAAAATGGACACCCTTAAAGAGCTTTTTTTAAAAAAAATAATGAAGAAGTGAAAGAGAGTAGAAGGGGTCCTTCACAATAATTCGAGTCACG
This sequence comes from Anisodus tanguticus, assembly GCA_034509755.1. Taxonomy (NCBI): domain Eukaryota; kingdom Viridiplantae; phylum Streptophyta; class Magnoliopsida; order Solanales; family Solanaceae; genus Anisodus; species Anisodus tanguticus. Next base: position 5,587,438 of record CM067553.1, on the reverse strand, counting down.
CCTGGAATGTGTATTTCTGATTAGATGAAATGCTCATCCCTATGGCTCTATCTTCCAAAAGTGCAGTTCCAATCAAATCTTATTTCCTTGCAGTATAAGGGCCCTTAAATAATTTTGCAGCCCTAGAAATTTCCTCCGGGTTGAGAAATCATTTTCCATCCTGAAATCTTTTAGAAATTAAATAAAAAAGTATATTGATATTTGGTATGAAGTTTTTGAAAGAGAATAATCTCTTGATTATTTTCAATAATGAAAAGGTATATATATATATATATATATATATATATATATATATATATATATATATATATATATATATATATATATATATATATATATATATATATGATATACAAAACAAATTAAGGAAATTAAATCTATCTTTTCCTAATATAAGTCTTATAGATTTTTCTAATATAAGACTTATAATATAATTACAATTGTACAAGAATTCTACAATTATGATAATTAATATACTAAAATATGGCCTACCGACCGTGTATATCACCTTCTGTCACACCCCCACAGTCATATCGGGCGGTTGTCGTACGCTGAAATTGTCCCTAAAATCTTCAAACAGAACCAAGGGAAGACCCTTAGTAAAGATGTCAGGAATTTGGCATAGTAAAGGGGCATGCAAGACACGTACTTGTCCACGAGCTACATTTTCGCGAACAAACTGAATATTCATCTCGATATGTTTAGTGCGCTGATGTTGGACCGGATTTCCAGAGAGATAGACTGCACTAACATTATCACAGTAGACCAAGATAGCTTTCTGAATAGCAAAGTGTAGCTCTAATAGAAGATTACACAGCCAACATGACTCAGACATCACATTGGCTACCCCTCAATACTTGGCCTCCGCACTGGATAGCGATAAAGTAGTCTGGCATTTTGCGGACCAAGAGACCAAGTTATCACCAAGAAACATACAATAACCAAATGTCGAACGTCTGGTATCTGGACATTCACCCCAATCAGCATTTGTATAAGACACGAGAGTAGAGACGGAGGATGGATATAAATGCAAGTCATAATCAAGTGTGTCATGTATGTACCGTATGATGCGTTTGAGTGCATGCATGTGCTCGTCCCTCGGATCATGCATAAATAAACACATTTGCCGCACTGCATAAGTAATATCGGGCCTCGTGAAAGTAAGATACTGAAGAGCCCATGCAAGACTGCGATAGTGGGTGGGATCCTCATATGGTATGCTAAAATTAGCACTCAGCTTTGGTTTGGTATCAACAGGAGTAGAAGAGGACTTACAAGATGACATGCTAGCTCTCTAAATAATCTCCGCCGCATATTTTTTCTATGATAAAAATAGACCACCTGCATGACGAGTGACAGTTATACCCAAAAATTAACTCAAGGGCCCCAAGTCTTTCATAGCAAATTCTGAACTGAGAAGGGACATGATAGACTTGCGCAGATTATCAGAAGAGACAGTCAATATAATATCATCCACATATAACAGAATGTATGCTAGAGAAGTACCACGACGATAGATGAACAGAGAATGATCAGACATGTTGTGAGAAAACTCAATAGTAGACACATAATTTGCAAACCTCTTATACCAAGTTTGTGTGGCCTGCTTAAGCCCATATAAAGACTTCTTGAGTAAACAGACATGATTAGGATAATCGGGGTCCCTAAAATCCAAGGGTTGATGCATGTATATTGTCTCATTGAGATAATCGTGTAAGAAAGTATTTATCATATCCAACTGATGAATGGGCCATGCTTTCGAGAGAGCTAGACTGAGAACAGTGCGAATGGTAGCCAGTTTGACCACCGGACTAAATGTCTCTCCACAATCCACATCAACCTACTGAGTTTTACCATCACCTACGATACGGGCATTATGCCTATTAAAGAACCGTCAGAATTGTCAAAATGAGTAAAAATTCACATAGAACGAATAATATTGACACCGGGCGGACGGGGCACCAACTCCCACGTCTTATTTTTCAATAAGAGCATTATATTCATCATCCATGACCATTTTGCAATCCGGGTCATGAAGGGCAGACATTGGGTTACGCGTTAAGGGTGATCTAGTGACATTAGAATTGAGATTAAAATGCCATTTAGGTTTAAAAATACCACGTTTGCTACAAGTAACGGGCTCTTGACTCGAAATAGAAATGGACTGGTATGGTTCTCGGGACTAGCCAACAGGTAGTGGGCTTGCCGGCTGATTTAATGAACCGATGTTATTCGGAATTGGGCCAGCAGGCAGTGGGCCTGATGGACGAGACAATGGATCGTGACTGGGAAAACATATTGGGCGAAGAGGTGATAAAATTGGGTTGGGGGAAGGTGGGCCAGCAGACAATGGGCCTGCTGGCCGAAACAATGGAGGTGGACAAGGACTTGGGCCAGACCGAGACCTGAAGCTGGATCCAGAATAGTACCTAGACTATGTGGGCCTGTTGACAGATTTGGATCACGAAAGTGTTGGGCCCATTGATGGATGATATACGGAGATGACACATCATCTAAAAAATTATACGAACGACGCAGGGGGCTATACAATTTAGCAAACGAAAACTGCGTTTCATCAAAAACAACATAGCGACTAATTATAATTTTATTAGAAGATAAATCAAAATATTTGTAACCAAGGTGAGTAGGCGGATAACCCAAAAACACATAAGCGGTAGAGCAGGCTTGAAGTTTGTTAATTGTAGTGGACGAAAAAAGTGGATAGCACAAGCACCCAAACACCCTAAGATGAGAATACAAAGGGTCTATATGATAAATAATTTTTAGGGGAGATTGACATGTTAATACTTTGCTAGGAGGAATGTTAAGGTGGTAAGTAGTCATTTGTAATATATGATGCCAAAAAGAATAGGGTAATGAAGCATGAGCTAGTAACGTGCAGACAATATTATTAAGGTACAAATTTTTCGTTCGGCTTTCCCATTTTGTGATGACATATGAGGACAAGAAAATCGAAAAACTATGCCATTAGTGTCACAAGATTCCCAAAATGACCCATTATCAAATTCCCTTCCATTATCACATTGAATGTTTTTAATTTTTCGTTCAAATTAGGTACGGATGAAAGCTCTAAACTTTAAGAATGTGGAAAATGTGATACTTTTTAGACAAAGAAAAGGTACACAAAAAATTAGAATAACCATCCAAAAATAAAACATAATAACGATGGCCCAAAAAGCTCAAAACTAGAGATGTCCATAAATCACTATGAATAATGTCAAAAGGCTTTATGAGAAGTAGATGTTACAAACGGTAATGTAACAGGTTTCCCTATAGGAAAAGAAGGACAAATATGAGTACTACGCGTACTCATACAAGCAATAAAATTATTATTTTGAAGAGAAGAAATAATAGTCGACCCCGGATGACCCAAACGTGCATGCCACAAAGAAGGAAGAGAGCGACAAACGTTGATGGTGTGGCTTGACTCGTGAAAACGGTGGTGGTGGTGATTGGATAAAGCTCTCCCCAACTATTACATCTCATTAGAGGTATCCCCGTCGTGAAATCCTTCACATAAAATTCAAAAGGGTCAAAGTTAACAGAAATCTAATTATCAGTTATGAATTTCCGGACAAACACTAATTTTTTAATTAAGTAAGGGGCATGAAGGACATGTTTCAAGACTAGAGGCAGATGTGGGGGAGATAAATTTGTGTGACCATAACCACGAATCAGAATTGAATGACTATTACTAACAATTATGCCACGATTTTTACTCAAATTGAAATAAGATGAGAGATTACCTAGCGCGGACATCATATGAGAAGTGGCACCGGTGTTCATGTACCAATTGACGTTTGGGGAATTTAATCAAAATGTTTGTATCGTGGCCTCGATATCCGTGGGTGTCGGAACTACTACTGGACCCGCAGTCGAGAAGGCCTGCTGCCAAGGCCCAGCCGACTGTCTGGACTGAAACTGCTATGAATTGGGCCTCTGTTGGCTGGCCCAATTCGTTGGGTAAGCTGTTGGAACTGGAAAGGGGAAATTGAGCCAGTTGGGCCACTGCCAGGCCCACTGGCTACCGACAATGTTGGCCCACTGCCAAGGCCACTTCCCCAGCCCAACCTGCGGTTGCCCTTAACGGCTGCCACCCTGACCACTGTTGCCGCCACTATTGCCTCTGCGGCTACCGCGGCCTCCGCCTTTTCCGCTGGAATTCTAATTTTGGCCCATTTTTCCACCACTGTTGTTCCAATTTGAAGTAGAATTAGTCGAAGATGATGGAGAGTAGGAATCTTGTGGCGAGGCCGCCATCAAGGCGAAATATGCTCATGTTGCGGCCTTTTTATCCAACCCCGCCTCTTCAAGGGTTATCATAGACCGGGCTTGGTAAAATGGAGGAAGAGGGCTATTTTGACGAAGAAGAGTCCCAACACCATTATAGACCTCGGATAGGCCTGCACCCATCTGAAGAACAAAATGATAATTCGTGACGGGTGCACCAACGTTCTTGAGTTGATTCGCCAACTCCTTGAGCCTTTTATAATAAGCCGAGACATTTAGAAAATCCCCCATGTTGATGTGGGAGAATTCATGTTCAAGGGTCACGACACGGGAATTTTTATTATCTTGGAATATATCATGCAACATATCCCAAGTGTCCATTGTCATAGCGTCGGGTTCTATAATAGGCTGCAAGAGATCTGTAGAGATAGTGGAATAAATCCACTAGAGTAACGTAGCATCAAGAGTTGCCCACAACTCTATTTCATCATCTGTGGTAGGCACCTTCTCCTTGCCTGTTTTCGTGGGGATGATGTGATGAAGGACTCGGTGAGAGCGTGCGTGAACTTTAAATAATTCCGCCCACATCGCGTATTGGACATTTTTTCCATCTCAAGAATGATAGGGATGTTATTCTTGATGTTGGAGACGATAAGGGCAGGATGAAAGGTGTTCTTTGAGATAGACATACTGAAAAAAACAAGAGGAGAATTAGGGATTTGGAAAAGAATTTGGGAAGAGGAAAAAAAACAAAGAAGTGGTCGGCGGCCGAGGAGGCTCAAGTGCCGAGAGGTGAGGGCTGCGGAAGTATGGGTTGGAGAAGGATAATAGTTTGTCTTAGATTTCTGATACCATGAAAGAGAATAATCCCTTGATTATCTTCATTAATGAAAATGTATATATATACATGATATACAAAACTAAATCTATATTTTCTTAATACAAGTCTTATAGCTTTTCCTAATACAAGACTAATACTATAATTACAATTGTACAAGAATTCTACAATTATGATAATTAATATACTAAAATATGGCCTACCGATATACACGGTTGAAGCCTTTATTACTATACCTATCAGTCACTGAAACCATTATGGGGTCTATGTTGGCTTAATACGATGAAGCTTAATACGAACTTTTTTGACTATTTACCTTCGCCGGAAGCAAAGGGCGAAAACTCCAAAACATCGAGTGCTTAAGTGAGATCAGCGGTCTGGCAGGTCCTACTTAAGCGGGCGTTATAGTGGTACCGGCTACCGCCTTCTTACGGGTGACATACATCATTTTAAAATACAAATAAAAGAGTGTTTTCCAGAAGATGGAGAAGGAGAGAATGCACTTACAGCCTCTCTCTCATATTCACCTGCCAAGGCGTGACATAGATAGTAGACAGTCAGCTCTCTTACAGCCAGTTACTGCGATTGATTGGGGAGAGAGTGTGGCTTCCTGGCGTTGTAGGCACTAGAATGGAGGTATTTCTTTATTTTGTCTAAAGCTTGAAACTTTTCCACATAGAGGTTTCAGCTACTTAAAGCGAGAGTGCATCCAAAAATTCTAGAAGAGTGCTCGTTGAAGTGATTGGCGGAAATGCCCTTGAGACGAGAATCCCGTTGAAATGGAAAGTCCTTGGTCTACATACATTAGTAGTAGGTTACGCTCCTATTATTGAAAAGGAGTTATCCTCCTCAAAATCCTTCCCCCCTTGGTCGAGTTGGCTTAAGCCCGAATTGTGCCGCTTTCCTAATCAAAAGATAGGAGAGCACCCCTTCTCCCGAAGTTACGGGGTCATTTTGCCGAGTTCCTTCGACATGGTTCTCTCAAGCGGTTTATAAGGCATTTCCTTCAAAGGAAAGGGGCCAACAATTCTTCTTATTCTTCTTCTTTCTTAGTTGAAGTTCCTATATTGGTTTTTTCATAGTCTTCCAGGCCTGCTCTGGGGGCTTCTAGTACCGATATGAGTAGTGCGCGTGTCCGAATATGTTCTCGCAGGGCTATAATGCACAAAAGCCCTCCACCCCACCAAAAACACCTTATGTCAGTTTTGACATAATTAATTTTGGATCTTAACAACTTTAGCGAGCCGACTAAGAAAAATTCACCTGGCTAGCTGTAATAGTTTGTAGTCGTCGTAATTGTATACTTAATATATGATACACAATGATTATACGACTTGTAAGGAACTAAATTATTTTTATTGTAAGTTTTTTCACATTGCTATATGTGTAGTGTAAAATCACAATAATTTATAAACACATTTTTTTAATAACGATGGTGTTCGAGTTAGCTTTGAAACTATTTTATTAGATATCAGATACCTAACATTAAACACTTGATAATTTTTCCTATCTAAGCTGAAGATAGATAAAGATAATCACTGAATATTTTATCATTATTACTGGAATTTGAATTATGATCTTCCACGAAGACGACATGGATTGAGCAAAAGAGGTTAGAAAGCTATGTCTGCTACTTTGTCGAGTTTGAATAATACAACCTAATGACATCAATTATTAGGTTTCCCAAATTATCAATATCATTATTCACGTAAAAAGAATTGAAGATATTTTCAGGTACAAGCTCTAGTGAGACTATAAGCAGGAAAATTAGGTGAAATAGGAACCATTTTCAAAAGCACTATGTCTCTCTGACTTGTTGTTAGGTAGATTTTAGTAATGTTTTAGAGTGTGTTTTAGGGAGTCTTTTGTTGGTCTTTTAGTTGTCTTGTGCAGTATTATGCGTGTTGTTTTGTGTTTTCAGATTTTAAGCAATTCAGAAAGGAATAAGGCGAATCCAAAGGAAATAGGCAGTTATTGAGGACAAAAATGCATATTTGGCCACAAGAAATAAGTCAAAGAAGTCATGGAAAGCTCGGAAAACAGTTTAAACAAATTCCGGAAGAAGGAACGCTGAGGAGCTGCGGCGCAACAAACATGGAGCCGCGACGCTGAAGGGCCGCGACGCCCAACACAAGGGTCGCGGCGCCCCACTGGCAGAGAGCAATTGATTTTCATAAGAGAATTAGTGTCACAGCACTCTAATAGCTGAGCCGCGGCGCCGACGACGTCAGGACAGTGAAAAACCTAAATTTAACAAGGGCAAAAAGGTCCATTCTGGGGGGGTTTCGTGATATATGCTTTGGGAGGCGACTTTTTGAGGGGAACACACAATTGGAGGCAAGAAACAAGAGAACAAGAAGCCATTAGAGACATCAATTGTTCAAGTTCTTTTCCTTTTCTTTACTTTAATTCAGTTCATGTTGGATATTAAGTTAATTAGTTTTCTTAGCATGTCCATGAGCTAATTACTTTTATTAGGGTTTTTCGTTGAATCACTTGAAACTCTATTATGATTTAATGCATTGTCGATGTTCTTCTTCATCTATTAAGATCTCTTCAACTTGCGTTTATTGAATGAGAATTAATTGACCATTAGTTTTCATTACCTATATGATTTTAAATCAAGATCTGAAAAGGGAGATTTGAATATGTTATAGTTGATTAGACGTAAGTTTAATCTTGAACGAGAGTATCACAATTGTCTGTGTAGTTTTTTAGGTTATTGATATTAATCCTCCTATGTGATTGAATTTATCATAGAAATATAGAAAATTCTCACTTAGGTTGAGTTTTTATATGTTCTAACCGGAATATAGAACATCTCAGTTAACCTGCTATCTTAATAAGAAGAAGAATTGCTAGTCTTGCATTAATGAATGATAGAGTGGAAAGTTGATGAGATTGAAAACCCTAATTGCCTTCATTACTGAATTAAACTTAGTGTGTTTTCATTGTTATTTTATTCTCGCAATCTATTTAATTTGTTAATTCTTCAGTTTAGAAACCACCACTTATATTCGTTTGTCAAATAGAAACTAAAGATTAGTTAATTGGTAATTGATAAATCAGTCTATGTGGACGATACTCGGTTTTACCAAAATTATTATAAATTGCGATATGTACACTTGCGTAGCATCTAGAAATATCGCAACACTTGTGAGGCCTCTTATATATAGTCTTATTAGTATTCGACATATGATAGGAACTTAACTAAAGAAAACAACTATGGTAATGTTATAAAACCCCAATAATACACCTGTCAAGGAAAAAGGTAAATGGAATCATAGAAAAATTTCGATGTCAAATGCTTACAAATACATTCTAGTTGTAATAAAATTGACATGTGCATTGGCTTGTAGTGCTGCATCATGCTTCACCAGTCTTGAGGAAATAATTATTTGACAATTGAGTAATTGTCTTCTGTAGGCTGTAAGTTGTTTACTTTTCCTTAAAAGTCATAGTTTACTTTATTACTATTTTAGAATTAATAGCATCTTTGATTCTTCCATTATTAGTAGATTTTGGTTTTGATTTTGATTTTTATGATATCTAATTAAGTATATTTAATTTTCAATTACTTAAAATGTATATTTTTGATACTTAAGCTTGTTAATATTCATACATTTCTATAATTAGTAACCATTTCACCATTTAATTTCTCATATTTTATGTTAAGCTTATATTGTTATTTCATATTTGAGGGTAATATACTTTTAAGAATTTATTTCAAGGCTCTTCGAGTTTATTCACTCTCTGGTAATCCCTTACGAGTCTCAAGACTCTTCGGTCACCGGAAAGTAGTTGTTTTCAATCATTCAAATATAACACATTTTTGACGTAAAAAGGGATAAAAAGTGCACTTTTTAATTAATTGATGGTTAAACACATTTCAGCATATATTACAAGGATCAAATAAGAATTTATCAATAATAAAGGGATCAAAAATGTTATTACCCCTACAGTTTAATTTCTCAATGAAGTCGTTCAAATTCTTCGTTTATTTTCATTCTTAGGGAAATGGAGAGTCGTTTGGACATGATTTGAAATCACATGATGATTTGAAGTTAAAGTTTTGTTTGGACATGCAATTTGGATTTTTTAAGTTGTATTTTGTCTTATAAACATAAAAAAATCCACAAGTTATAAAAATCACCAAAACTTTCCCAGTTATAATAGAATCTTCTCAAATGAGCAAGTCGTAGTTCATAACAAAATTAATACGTTACTATAAGATCTTTCTAAAAAAAATACAACATCAATTGATCAAATTTTAGTTCAATAAAATGGAAAATTGAACATGAGTTCTAATGTAACTACTCTTTAATATATTCTCACACATGGTTGGTAAGAGTAAATTTGTTATAAATATACTACCAACTTGTAATCTTTTAATATTTGATATGAATAGTTAGTAAACATGATTGGTAAATATATCTACCAACTTATAAATCTATTTTTACAAAATATAAACTTATAGGTCAACTTTTACATTTAAAAAAAATTGAAATCATAATTTAGAATCTCAAATCATACATTTTTGAATGATTTATGTGAGATAAAATCGCATGTACAAACGTCTACTTAACGCAAGTAAGACATCAATAGATACTATAGAAAACAGATCATTTTGTCAGTTGCTGGTACTAATAAAAGCTACAACGTCCTACCTCAACTACCTAATGATTTGTAAAAGGATTTATAGCCTATTTGGTAAGTTTATTTTTCTCTAAAAATATTTATTTTTCTCTAAAATATTTATTTTTCTAAGAAAGTGTTTACATTAAAAAATTGAGGTGTTTGGCCATGTTTTTGGGGGGGGAAATAAGTATTTTTGGAGAACAGCGAAAGCTGTTTTTCAGAAGCTAAAAAAATAGTTTTTAGCCAAAAGCACTTCCTCTGAAAGACACTTTTTAAAAAAAATACACTTATAAACATTTTTTAAATGTTTGGCCAAACACTAATTATTATTTAAAAGTATTTTTTGAATTAATCAACCAAACACAAACTGCTTTTCACCATAAATACTTTTTTGAAAAGCACTTCTGGAAAAAAATAAATCAAAACTAGCAGATTTTAGAAGCTTGGCCAAACAAGCTATTATATTAGTCTTTATTATTATCCATTTTATCCCAACATTTCAAGTTAAATGTACTGATAATATTTTTTTCCTCGCTAAAAGAAAAGCAAAGTTTGAGCTAGAACGTAAACTAGTTTAATTCGGACAATGATTTTTAATTCATCATGTAGAATTTACATATATAAAATTATTATTAATTGGTAATTTTTTTTTAAAATATAGTATTAAAGAATCATAATTAGTGAAAAAATCGTTTAACTTACCACATGATATCATGAGGTCTTTTCTGTTTTTGGAAGGAGGAAACCGAATTCAAGAAATGCGCACTCTACATTAATTCTAAATTAAATTTTCCTAATAAAAATTATTTTAATTTTGCCTAAGTATCACAGTAGGCAGTAAACTTTTTGTAACTAAAAACTATTCAACTCGCCTAAGTAACAAAGATAGTCATTAAAAATATTTTTTTTGTATAAGCGTTGAACTTTATTTTATTACTTTTATTTTCTGTCATGACTTTTTATGATATTTAAGGAAAGGTAGATGATTAGTGTCTTATAAAAGATAGTTTAATAACTTTCATGATAAATCTTTCATGATAAATTTACCCTCCAATTATGTTTTACAGTTTAACATTGTCCTCCGTCAAACTTTGCGATCAAATTTATCCTTTCCGTCAGCAAACTTATTAAATTTGCCCTCGACCGAACGAATTTATGAGTTGGACTCTACGTCGGATCCATGTAGCACGTCAGATCCACGTCGGATCCACGTAGCACGTTAGATCCACGTCGGCTCATCCAATTCTTTCAACCCGTTACCCCATCCTTTAAATAGTTTCAACCCGGAATTTCCCCGAAAATGTCTTTCCAATCGGCGACGATGTGAGTAGAGAGCCGGTCGAGGGCCAATAATCTCCTCCAAACCCCGGAATTTTTTGCCCTTTACATTTTAAGAGTTTGGATGTACTTTGAATGAATCATCAACCTTGTTGGCAGTGGCGTTTTCGCCATCGCCAAATTCCGGCGGGTCAATAGAAGACAACTCCTTAAGATTCTCCGTCGGTGGAATAGACGACTTAGGTTCTCTGATGACTCCGCATTATTGTTATTATTATCTACCTAATAAAATCATCCATTCAAAAATAAAAACAAAATACAAATTCAACTCACCGAACAAAAGAAAAAAAATTAAAGTGAGGTGAAGAGATTACCTTGTGGCGCTTAGATGAAGAACCGTACAAAAGATTATCTTGTGGCGCTTAGATGTCCATTAATGTTGCTAGATCTGCCGGCGGGCAGCCATTTGCCGGAATAGCGACGGCGGTTATCGCCATGAGAATGAGCAAGAATGTTACTTCGGTAAGACCCATTTCTCCTCTCTTAAATGCAGTAATAAGTCTTTGAACTGGGTGAGCCGCATTCGTCATTTCAACAAAGACCCTTTCAACGAAGTTACCATTTGATGAACAACTTAGCAGATTTCAGTGACGAGCCTATGTAAATCTGACGTGGAGTCTACGTAGATCCGATGTGAAGTCCAATTTATAAATATGTTCAGTCGATGGCAAATTTAATAAGTTTGCTAACGGAATAAATAAATTTGATGGCAAAATTTGACACAGGACAATGTTAAACTATAAAGTATAGCTGAATGACAAATTTGATTATTTTCCCTTGGAAAAATTTACTCCTTATAAACCATCATCCGGAATATCACTTTTTTCTCCACTAGTAATTAATGTTATGACTTGTCATGTGTTTTCTGACATCAAAATATAACTTAAACCTAGTTAATCGAAATAAATTCATAGGTTACTCACTTGTACTGTACGATCCAAATTGAAGAAGAGTTTAAAGACTGAGAATAATATCCTATAATTGTTCAATTCATTTGATATATCTACAACAGCTAGCTTGCGGCAGAGTAAATACCATACTTTCTCGTCGCCGTCGGTATTAATTACTCCTATTAAACACTCCTACAAACATTAGTATATTAACTACTGATAACTATATGTACCATCAAGATTTCGGCTAAGTACTTCTTTCCCCTTTAAACATCTTCCACCGAGATCACGAAAGGATGTGATCCAGTGGATGGGGCTACTCCTCCTTTAATTAATGGTCTCGTATTTAAGTTCTGAGTATGATTTTTTTTTGATAGGGAGCTCTTTCCCGAATGGGCCCTACGCGACGCGAATTCATATATAATGGGGCTCCAATGCGAGTAGCAGACACCGAGTGGAAAATAAAAAAAAATCCCCCACGGGAGAGAATTAGAAAGTGTAATTAATTTAATTCTCATCAATTACACCTAATTAAATATGCATTAACTAAATCTTAGCTAAACAAATAGATAAAATTGTGTAATTATATTTAAATAAACACTCAAAATCAATTACAAGATAATCTTCAAACAGACCCTTGATAACGCATGCAAATGCCATCAAATAGTGGACCTCTTTGTCAAAGAATGTGGTGCCTTAATAGTCACTTTTGACAAAATATGAGCTGAAGTTTGAAAAAAAAAAAGAGTAGTTAAAGTTTAAATTCAGAATTAAAATATGATCTAATATTTTACAAGGTATTGTAAATGTTAGATATTAGGTTATTGTTTTACTTGTATGGTTAAATAAAAATGTAAAAGCACATATTAGACTCAAATTGAGTCTTATATTATCCGGAAGAATAATTTTCTATGAATTATATTTACATGACTTTTAAAGTTAAGAACATAATTTACATGAGACTTATAAATAGGGAAATCTGCATGTCCCTACGTGGTTTCTTAAATTAATAGTCACTTTTTTACCAATATTTGAGATGAAGTTTTAAAAAGAAAGGTACTATTTTTGTCTCAAAATATTTATCATATTTCATTTTTGAGAGAAATTACATTAATTTTGATGAATATTTTAATTTTTTTTTTTTTACTATACTGATATGAAAAATGTTGGAATTTATAGTACCTTCGTATAGTTTTCAAATATTTAAATGTGATAAGTATATTAGGACGGAAGAAATAGTTAAAGTTTAAATTGAAAAGGAAGTAATGTGCCATAATTTATTCATAGCGCTTTTTTTTCTCCGAGCTATTCAGTGATTGGTACTGAACATTAATGTTCACCTGTTCAAAAAGGATGATAAACTAGTTAATATATGGCTCTAAAGATGGCCAGGATGTTAAATGGAACCAACAATCCATTTCTTATCATTGTCTTTTCTTCTTTTTCTTTAAAGTGGTTGAAAACACACATTAAAGTCTATTCTCTCTTGTGACAGCCAAAAGCAGTGAACAAAAGTACCAACAAAGACATCTCATACAAAATCAAAAGATATTGTCCCCCCTAACTTACCGATAAATATACTCTAATACCCGTGGTATACACGGTATATACACAACCTTGTGTATACCGTGTATATACACGCCTACGGTTATTGTATATATTTAGGTAGTTTTGGCAATATATTATTGTATACAATTAGCATTGTATACTTACCATGATTGTAGAATTTTTGTACAAATAGAATAGGGTTTTGGGAGTAGAATAGGAATAGAATTTTCCATATTATGAAAATTGTAAATTGTATATATATTCATTCATTAATGAAAATAATCAAGGGATTATTTCTTTCATGGTATCAAAAGTTTAGGACTAAAATACTTCCGCTCCTCTCTCAAAATTAGCTCTCGGTTTCGTCACCCTTCTCGGCCGAACCTTCCATTCTTCTCCAAATCCCTCCTAAATTATTGTTCTTTCGTTATGTCTACCTCGAAGAACATGTTTCATCCTGCCCTTGCTATTTCCAACATCAAGAACCACATCCCTATTGTTCTTAAGATGGAAAACGTCCAATATGCGACGTGGGCGGAATTTATCAAAATTCACGCAATCTCACATCAAGTCCTCCATCACATAATTCATCCCGTTGTCCCTACACCCGCGGAGGATCCTCAGTTATGGATCACTCTTGATGTTACTGTCCTTCAGCGGATTTACTCCACTATTTCTACCGACCTTTTACAGACGATCATTAATTCAGACACTACGGATATGACTACCTGGAATAGATTGCGTGATATATTCCAAGATAACCAACATTCCCGAATTGTCACTCTTGAGCAAGAATTTTCGCAGGTTCGCATGGAAGATTTCCCGAATGTTTCAGCTTATTGTAAACGACTCAAGGAATTGGCGAACCAACTCTGTGATGTTGGCGCGCCTGTTACCAATAATCGTCTTGTTTTCCAAATGGTTGCAGGCCTATCTGAGCCCTATAATGGCGTTGGAACTCTACCCCGACAAAGTAATCTGCTTCCCCCTTTTTATCAAGCATGTTCGATACTCACTTTGGAAGAAGCCGACTTAGCAAAAAGGCGGCAACCGGTGCCAGTTCCGTGGCAATAATGACGCCCTTCGATAATTCTCACGGGTTTGTTGACAATTCGAGCCAAAATCGCAACAACGGTGTCGGCAAGAAGGGTCACAACCGTAAAAACAATGGCAAAATCACGGCGACAACAACGGTGGCGCCGGAACAGTGGCAGCACCGGCGGGAACAATAACATCAGCGGAGATGGGTCTCGAAATAGTGGCAATGGGCCGCAGACCGCCTGGTCCCATCCTTGGGCTCCTTGGCCGTGGAACTGGGCCAGTGGCCCTTGGCCCAACTACCCATATCCTCTCCCCAGCCCATACCCGAGTCACTGGGCCATACAGCTTCATGCCAAGCCCAATCCACCTACTGGCAGATTTCATTCTGGGCCGGGATCGCAAGCACGTGTGCTTGGGCCTCGGCCTCCGCACGCTTTTCAAGCAGTGGGCCCCACACCGACTCCGACAGATATTAAAGCCGCCATGCATACACTTGGATTAAATCCTCCAGAATCGAATTGGTACATGGACATTGGCTGCAAGCCCACTGCCTGCTAGCCAGTCCGCCCCCATCTGAATTTTCCCCAAAATCTACTCAATTCTCTCCCGAGTCACAGGCCGGTCACTCGTAGTCAATGGGGTATTTTAAAACCAAAATGATATTTTAATCTTAATTCTAATGTCCTTAAATCCCCCCTACCCCGCAACCCAGTGTTGGCCTTAAATGACCCGAATTAGAAATTGGCTATGCACGACGAATATAAGACGTGGGAGTTTGTGCCCCATCCTTCTGGTGTTAATATTATTCGGTCTATGTGGATTTTTACTCATAAAGATAATTCTGATGGTTCGTTTGCACGATATAAGGTTCGTCTTGTAGGTGATGATAAGACTCGGCAGGTTGGTGTGGATTGTGATGAGATATTTAGTCCGGTGGTCAAATCGGCTACCATTCGCACCGTTCTCAGCTTAGCTCTTTCGAAAGCATGTCCCATTCATCAGCTAGATGTGAAGAATGCTTTCTTACATGGTGATCTTAATGAGACAGTTTACATGCATCAGTCCTTGGGGTTTCGAGACCCCAAATATCTGCATTATATCTGTTTATTGAAAAAGTCATTGTATGGGCTTAAGCAGGCCCCACGAGCCTAGTATAAGCGATTTGCAGACTATGTATCTACTATTGGGTTTTCTCACAACAGGTCTGATAATTCTCTGTTCATATATCGTCATGGTACTTCCTTGACATATATTCTCTTATATGTGGATGATATTATTTTGACAGCGTCTTCTGACGATTTACGCAAGTCTATCATGACAGTACTCAGTTTCGAGTTTGCTATGAATGACTTGGGGCCCTTGAGTTATTTTTTGTGGATTGTTGTCACTCGTCATACATGTGGGTTATTCTTATCACAAAGGAAGTATGCCGCTGAGATCATTTCGCGAGCTGGTATATCATCGTGCAAGTCTACTTCCACGCCAGTCGATACTAAACCCAAGCTGGGTGCTACGGTTGGCTCACCTTACGAGGATCCAACCCACTATCGCAGTCTTGCAGGGGCTCTTCAGTATATTATTTTCACGAGACCGGATATTATGTATGTCGTACAACATGTGTGTTTATTTATGCATGATCCCAGGGTTGAGCACATGAATGCACTCAAACGCATGGCTTACATTTATATCATTCATCGACGTAGACACTTGTCTCGTATACAGATGTTGATTGGGGTGGTTGTCCAGATACCAGACGCTCCACATCTGGTTATTGTTTGTTTCTTGGTAATAACTTGGTCTCATGGTCTGCAAAGCGCTAGTCTACTTTATCAAGCCCCAGTGCAGAGGCCGAGTATCGAGGGGTGACCAATGTGGTTTATGAATCATGTTGGTTACGTAATCTTCTTTTAGAGCTTCATTGTCCCATTCAGAAACCTACCTTGATTTATTATGATAATATTAGTGTCGTCTATCTTTCTGGTAATCATGTTCAACATCAGCGCACTAAACATATCGAGATGGATATCCACTTCATTCGAAAAAAGGTAGCTCGTGGGCAAGTGCGCGTCTGTCATGTCCCTTCCAGGTATCAAATTGCAGACATCTTTACGAAAGGTCTTCCCTTGGTTCTATTTGAAGATTTTAGGGACAGTCTCAGCGTACGAAGACCGCCCGCTATGACTGCGGGGTGTGATAAATATACCCGTATACATGTGGTATACACGGTATATACACAGCCTTGTGTATACCGTGTATATCACGGATATACACGCCTACGGTTATTGTATATATTTAGGTAGTTTTGGTAATATATTGTTGTATATAATTAACATTGTATACTTACCATAATTGTAGGATTCTTGAATAAATAGAATGGAGTTTGAGGAGTAGAATATGAATATAATTTCCATATTATGAAAATGGTAAATTATATATATACCCATTCATTGATGAAAATAATGAATGGATTATTTATTGCACTTACCCTCCCACATTCTTTCACCTTTTTCCCCTTTATGTTTGTGCCTAGTATATTTTTTTTTTCTTAGGTGAATCTAATTGCATCCCAAATTGTTCTTTAATCTTCTAATATCCTAACCTTTTGCACCCCTTAATACTCCTAAATCCCGATCCTTGCCTTTTTGGCTACTGTTTTAATCTTTTCCTTTTTCACCCTTTCTATTTTTTAAATTTTTTATAAGTTTCTATAGTATATTGTTTTTGTCCCCACCAAATTATGAACATCAGTACAAAAGTTAGATGAGGAAATGCAACTCACATGGAGCAACTCTTTTTACTAATGGTAAATCTTGGCAGCTGTACCTCCATCGCACTAAAGCCATAAGAATTGCAAATAAAA
Organism: Anisodus tanguticus; assembly: GCA_034509755.1. Lineage (NCBI taxonomy): Eukaryota > Viridiplantae > Streptophyta > Magnoliopsida > Solanales > Solanaceae > Anisodus > Anisodus tanguticus. The sequence goes on along the minus strand of CM067553.1, from coordinate 5,570,034 downwards.
TAAACAAATAACTTTTTATTTTTTTTACTATTTACACTTTTAAATAATTTTACTCATACAATTTGATTTGGTACACGTAGATTGATATATAAGGAATCTTAGTAACTCAGTTATTTGGCTACCTAAATTTTTACTTTATTGGTGAATGTTTGATTCCCACCCTGTAGATTTCAACCTACCATTATGTGTAATAAACAAAATAAAAAATGAATTAGATATCCTAAATTCAAAATAAACATCAGGCCCTTTTTTTTTTTGGCACGTCATAAACCTAAAATAAATAAAATGTCCAAATAACAATTTAAGTGGTTAGATGAGGTAGTCTTTATTACTAAAAACTAATTATGCCTTCTCAAGAAAGGACTAAGAAATTGCAAAATACTAAATGTTTAATGTGACAATCGAAATGCGTTGTCTCTGCTTTGAAATAATTGGTTGGTCGATCAATGCGTAAAAAAAGACATATTTTTATATTTATTGATTTCATATAAAATAAGAGTGCAGATAACTTTTACCTTATATTTTGTTTGCCCCCATACAAAAAGAAAACACCTGTCTGCTTTGTTCATTGTTATACATGAACTGTCCAATAATTTATAGTAAATAAATAGTGTTCCGACATTCACGGTACTTCAATGAGAAAGATTGACTAAATCGATGAATTAATAATTTATCATTTCGGTAATAAATTGCTAAAGCTCTGTGTTTTTGGTTTAAAAATATTATGAAAGGAAAATTAAAAGAGAGAAAAGGCCAAGTCGTGATTCTTTATTTTAAAATTTAAAGTGGGTAAATAAAGCACATGCAAGGCTTCTTGTGAATGTCTTTTCTTCCACCACAAAGCTCAAAGTAAACTTAGCTTTAATCCTTTTTAAAAAAATTAATTTTCCATACATGAACCATGTCTTCATTTTTGTAACTTAAACATAAGGTTTTTGACTTAAGTTAATGAATAGATCATAAATAATCATTAGTAGCTCCAAATCACTTGATCTATTGATTCAAGTATACAAACAGAGAAGCCATATGATTATAGTTTACTTTCGAACTCTAGAATTTTTACTAATTATTTTCTTTTAAACATTCTTACGGGTTGAATTTGAAAGAAATAATTTTTTGATTATTTTCATTGATAATGAGAGGTATATATACAAATATACAATTCCTAAATATGGACAATATAGGAAAATAATTCTACCTTTTTCTATTCTAATTCGAATACATTTTTCTAGTACAAGACTAATACTATAATTACAATTATACATGAATTACATTTTGTTGAGTCCAAATCAGACCATGATACACACGGTCGTTTACACCCCCGCAGTCATAGCGGGCGGTTGACGTACGCTGAGACTATTCCTAAAATCTTCAAATAGAACCAAGGGAAGACCCTTAGTAAAAATGTCTGCAATCTGGTATTGCGAAGGGACATGGAGGATGCGTACTTGTCCACGAGCTACCTTTTCTTGAACAAAGTGTATGTCCATCTCGATATGTTTAGTGCGATGATGTTGGATCGGATTTTCAGAAAGATAGACTGCACTCACATTATCACAGTAGACCAAGGTAGCTTTCTGAATAGGATAATGTAGCTCTAGTAGAAGATTACGTAGCCAACATGACTCAGACACCACATTGGCTACCCCATGATACTCGGGCTCCGCATTGGATCGTGATAAAGTAGTCTGACGTTTTGCCGACCAAGAGACCAAGTTATCCCCAAGGAACATACAATAACCAGATGTCGAACGTTTGGTATCTGGACAGCCACCCCAATCAGCATTTGTATATGACACAAGAGTAGAGACGGAGGACGGATATAAATGCAATCCAAAATCAAGTGTGCCCTGTATGTATCGTCTAATGCGTTTGAACGCATGCATGTGCTCAATCCGCGGATAATGCATAAATAAACACACATGATGTATTGCATAAGTAATATTTGGTCTCGTGAAAGTCAGATACTAAAGAGCCCTGCAAGACTACGATAATGGATAGGAGCCTCGTATGGTGTGCTAGACGTAGCACTCAGCTTCGGTTTTGTATCAATCGGGGTAGAAGTAGACTTACAAGATGACATGTCAGCTCTCTCAACAATCTGCCGCATATTTTTTCTGTGATAAAAATAGACCACCTGCATGATGAATGACTGTTATGCCCAAAAAATATCTCAAGGGCCCCAAGTCTTTCATAGCACATTCAGAACTGAGAAGAGACATGATAGACTTGCATAGAATTTCTGATAAGGCAGTCAATATAATATCATCAACATATAACAGAATGTATGCCAGAGAAGTACCACGCCGATAAATGAATAGAGAATGATCAGACATGCTGTGAGAAAACCAATAGTAGACACATAATCTGCAAACTTTTTATACCAAGCCCTTGGGGAGTGTTGAAGCCCATACAAAGACTTTTTCATCAAACAGACATGATGAGGATAATTGGGGTCCCTAAAACCCAAGCGTTGATGCATGTATACTTTCTCCTTAAGATCATCGTGTAAGAAAGCATTTTTCACATCCAGGTAGTGAATGGGCCATGCCTTAGAAAGAGCTAGACTAAGCACAATGTGAATGGTAGCCGGTTTGACCACCGGACTAAATGTCTCTCCACAATCCACGCCAACCTGTTGTGTTTTACCATCACCTACAAAACGGGCCTTATGCCTCTCAAAAGAACCGTCATAATTTTCTTTATGAGTAAAAATACACATAGATCGAATAATATTAATACCAGGTGGACGGGGCACCAACTCACACGTCGTATTTTCAAGAAGAGCATTATTTTCGTCATTTATGGCTAATTTCCAATTGGGGCCATGAAGGGCAGACACGATGTTACATGGTAGGGGAGATTTAGTGACATTACAATTAAGATTAAAATATCTTTTTGGTTTAAAAATACCCCATTGACTACGAGTAACTGGCCCTTTACTCGATGTGGAATTGGACGGGATTGGGGGAATTGTCGGGGTGGTAGTAGACTGGCCAGCAGGCAATGGGCCTGCTGGCCTAATAACTGACCTAGAAACTGAAGATGGAATAGTTCTAGAAGTGGGCCGTGATCCTGGATCATCACCGAAAAAAGGACTGGACTGAGATCTGGGACCAAGGTCGAGACGAGTTGGGCCAGCAGGCAGTGGACCTGCTGGCCGAGTTGACGCTGGAATGAGATTTTATGGGCTAGTAGGCAATGGGCCTGCTGGCGAATTTGGGTCACGGGACATCTCGAATAAATAGTGGAGAATATACGGTGAGATCCCATCATCCAAAAAATTATATGAACTAGACACCGAACTACGTAATTTAGCAAACGGAATAATGGTTTCATAAAAAATAACATGGCGACTAATTATGATTTTATTAGAGGATAAATCAAAATATTTATAACCACGATGATTAGATGGATAACTCAAAAACACACAAACGGTTGAACGAGCTTGAAGTTTGTTAATTGTAGTAGATGGGAAAAGTGGATACCATAAACACCCAAACACCCTAAGATGAGAATACGAAGAATCTTTATTGTAAAGAATTTTAAGTGGGGATTGATATGCTAAGCCTTGGTTAGGGAGAATGTTAAGTAGATATGTAGTCATTTGTAAAGCATGATGCCAAAAAGAAGGAGGTAATGAAGCATGGGCTAGCAAGGTTCGGACAATATTATTAATAGTACGAATTTTTCTTTCGGCCTTCCCATTTTGAGAGGACGTACGTGGATAAGAAAATCGAAAAGATATGCCATGAGTGTCACAAAAATCCCGAAATGGCCCATTATCATATTCCCTGTCATTATCACATTGAATGTTTTTAATTTCCCGTTCGAATTGGTACGGATGAATGCTCTAAATTTTAAGAAAGAGAAAAAAAATTGAGACTTTTTGGATAAAGGAAAGGTCCACAAAAAGTTAGAATAATCATCCAAGAATAAGACATAATATCGATGACCCAAAGAACTTAAAACGGGAGATGTGTCCATAAATCACTATGAATAATGTCAAACGACATAAATGTACGAGAAGTAGAGGCTACAAACGGTAATCGAACATATTTTCCAAATGGACAAGAAGGACAAAGTAGAGTACTACGCGTACCCTTACAATCAATAAAATTATTTTTATGCAGAGAAGAAGAAATAATAGATGACCCTGGATGACACAAACGTGCATGCCACAAGGAAGGAGCAAGAGCGGCAAACGTGGAAGGTGTGGCTTGACTTGTGGAAATGGTTGGGGTGGTGAGTGGATAAAGTTCTCCCCTACTATTGCATCTCATTATGGGTATCCATGTCTTGAAATCCTTCACAGAGAATCCAAATGAGTAAAAATTAACAGACACCCAATTATCAGTAGTGAATTTTTGGACAGACACCAAATTTTTAATTAAGTGAGGGGCATGAAGAACATTTTTTAAGACAAGAGGTGGATTTGGGGGAGACAAATTTGTGTGACCATAACCACGAATTGGAATTGGAATTGGAATTGAATGACCATTACCAACAGTTATACCACGATTGTTGTTCAAATTGAAATAAGACGAAAGAGTACCTGGTGCGGATGTCATGTGAGAAGTGGCACCGGTGTCCATATACCAATTTGCGTCCGGGGGATTTAATACGAGTGTATACATTGCGGGCTCAATATCCGTAAGTGTTGGGAGCAAAGCTGGGCCCGCTGTAGTGAAGGCATGCGGAGGCCGAGACCCTAGCAGGCCAGCCTGCTGCCACGGCCCAGCAGGCCGAGAATTGGAACTGGAATGCCAGACTGGGAAATTGGGCCTGGAAGCATTTTGGAATTAGGCCTAGGTCCGGGGAATTGGTGATTGTGGGTAAGGGTAGTTGGGCCACTGGCCACTAGCCTAGCCTCATGGCTAGTAGGCCCACAACTGCTGCCAGTTGGTCTGTGGCCCACTGCCGACCACTATTATTTATGCCGCCACTATTTCGATTTCCGGTGCCGCCGTGGTTCTTGCCATTATTTTTACGATTTTGGCCCTTTTTGCCGCCACCATTATTACGATTTTGGTCAGAATATTCGGAGAATGAGTGAGGATTGTCTGACGTGACCATCATTATGATGGAATTTGCTTCGGTAGCCGCCATTTTAGACAAGTCGGCCTCTTCCAACGTGAGCATGGAACGGACCTGATAAAATGGTGGTAAAGGATTACTCTGGTGAAGTAGTGTTCCAACGCCATTATAGGCCTCAAATAGGCCTGCAACCATTTGAAGAACAAGATGATAATTGGTAACGAGCGCACCAACGTTGTGGAGTTGGTCCGCCAATTCTTTCAGCCTTTTACAATAGGCCGAGATGTTAGGAAAATCTTCCATGTTAACATGGGAAAATTCCTGCCCAAGGGTGACAACACGGGAATTCTTGTTATCTTGGAATATATCATTCACCCTATTCCAAGTATCCATCGTCATAGAGTCAGGTTCAATAATCATTTGTAAGAGGTCTGTAGAGATAGTGAAATAAATCCACTGGAGAACGGTAGCATCAAGGGTTTTCCATAACGTAGAATTATCCTCAGGAGTAGGCACCTTCTCCACGCTAGGTACCGAGGGGATTGTGTGATGGAGGACTTGATGCAAGTGTGCGTGAACTTTGAATAATTCCGCCCACGTCGCTTATTGGACGTTTTCCTTTTCAAGAACAATAGGGATGTGGTTCTTGATATTGGAAACTGTAAGGGGGGGATGAAACATGTTCTTTGACGTAGACATAACGAAAGAACAATAGGTGAATGAGGGATTTGGAAGAAAAATTGGGAATAGAGAAAGAGAAAATATATGCACGGAATTCGAGAGGAGGCACGGAAACTGAGAAAAGAAGGGGGCGGCGGAAGTGTTGGGGAGAAGGTATTTTAGCCCTAGACTTCTAATACGATGAAAGAAATAATCCCTTGATTATTTTCATTGATAATGAGAGGTATATATATATATATATATATATACAAATATACAATTCCTAAATATGTACAATATAGGAAAATAATTCCACATTTTGCTCTTCTAATTCTAATACATTTTCCTAGTACAAGACCAATACCAAAATTACAATTATACATGAATTACATTTTGTTGAGTCCAAATCAGACCATGATACACACGGTCCTTTAGAATTCATCGACAACACCTTAAGTTTCTCACAAATTTTATTTAGACACTCGAATTACGGTTTATTTCGATTGAGCATCTGAACAAATGATAAATTGTTCTTTTAGACACTTCCGACTCAAACTTTGAAAAAGTCTTTGCACGTGTTCTCAAATACCTATTATTCAAATAAGCTAACCATTTAGAATATGTCATCTTTTTTAATTATACGCATTAAGAGCCTTTTCAAGATTTGAGCCGAATTTAAGAGGTAGTGTATTCGGCCTTCTTTAATAACTACCATTAAATTCATGTAACGGTTAGATTAATCTAAGGGTGGCCAGTGAGACGGGATGGTACGAGATGGGATTTGGGGGGAGGAGGTGGAGGTCGGGATTGGGACATGGCGGGCGGGGCGGGTCGGGATATGAGGGACGGGAAGAGGTCATGTCCCGTCCCACATCCCTCCGGTAGAGAGGACGGGTCGGGTTGGGTAGGGAGATTTTGGGGGACTTAATATTTTTTTTTCAAGACACGTAATTTTTTTAAAAAAATATAAGGCTTGGTACTCATTTCATTCCGAAGAAAGAAAGCTTCAAGTACTTCGGATCTATTTTCCAAGGGAATAGAGAGATTGATGATGATGTCACACATCATATTGGGGCAGGGTGGATGAAGTGGAGGCTCGCATATGGAGTCTTGTGCGATAAAAATGTGCTACCAAAATTTAAAGGCAAGTTTTATAGGAGGGTGGTTAGACCGACTATGTTGTATGGGGCAGAGTGTTGGTCAATCAAGACGTCACACATCCAAAAGATGAGAGTGGATGAGATGAGGATGCTGAGATGGATGTGTGTGCATACAAGGAGGGATATGACTAGAAATGTTGTTATTCGTTACAAAGTGGGAGTGGCCTCGGTGGAGGATAAGATGCGGGAAGCGCGGTTGAGATGGTTTGGGCATGTACAGAGGAGAGACACAAATGTCCCAATACGGAGGTGTGAGAGGTTAGTTAGGGACGAGTTCAAGAGGGGTAGAGGTAGGCCAAAGAAATATTGGGGAGAGCACGGGTTAAGGCACAGGTGCAACTTACTAAGGACATGACCTTAGATATGGGGTTGTGGAAGACACATATTAGGGTAGAAGGGTAGTACGTAGTCGACGGTAGTCCTACTTACGCTAAAATACATGTAGTCGTAGTGTTATTATTGTAGGTTCACTTAGTATATCATACGCATAGGCGTAATATTGCTTTATAGGCCCCGATACTTTGATTTCTGCTGCTATATGTTAGTTACTATTCCTTTTCCAATATGTGTACTCGCTTTTGATACCAGCATTTTCATATTGATATTTTAATTTTCTTGATCGGGTCTGACTGTTTTCTCTTGTTTTTGCTGGTGCATGTACTTGTTTTGAGCCGAGGGTTTCTCGAAAATAACCACTCTACCTACCAAGGTAGAGGTAAGGTCTGTGTACAATCTACCCTTTTCAGACCCCACAGTGTGGAATTCCACTGGGCAAGTTGTTGTTGTTGTTGTTGTATATTTAAACACTTAAATAATTGAACAAGATAGTGAAAAAACATCTCAAGGCATTGCCTCTTATATTATTTAATAGAAATATAATTTTTTTCGTAATACAATATCAAAATTGTAACTTTATTTCGTAGTTAAAAATTGCAAATCACATAGTAAAATTTTCATTAAAAGAATTACATATTCAACCATACTTTTCTAATTTTCTCACAATCTCTTGAGGATCTTCTGTTGGAATTGAAAGTTGTTGGTCAAATTGTTCGACGTCGCTTCCCCCTCCCTCGGATAAGATTCCGTTGTAGTTGTAGTCGTCTTCTTCGTTGATCTCTAGTTGACCGCACCTTCTACGCTCCGCTCTAATCCAATCTTTGAATAAAATTGTAATTTTCAAGCCGTCCCCCGCCAATGAGTGTTTGTGCTCTCCTATTTGAAACCTTCCAACAGAAAAAGCGCTTTCAGAAGCTGTTGATGATGCTTGAATATTCAACACATCTCGAGCTATCTTTGATAGTGTCAGAAATGTCTTCTCATTCTCCCTCCATTATTTCAGCAAGTCTTCACGTCCATTTTTATTAGAAATTGATTCGAACGATACAACACCCTGCAAAACATAAACATCAAACTCGCTAATTTGTGAAGAACTTGAATCACTATACGTTCTATTTCTAAGGCCTTGAATACTTAAAAGCAAAAATCGCATGTGTTTCTATAATGTTGCATTGAAGTAGAAGAAGATAGTACAGAACCGATTGATTATTAGCACTTTCTTGTTGGTAATACATATACATATTTTTACATTATGTTTGTATGCTAGACATAATATCTTCTTTAGTTGGTTCGTAAGTTGGTTTTTCAGTTGGGGCTGTTAGAAGTATTTCTAAGCATTCATAAATCGTTTCAATAAGGGCAGTACAAATATTTTTTAAATTTTATAAATATTTTGGCAATAGCTAGAGCGTAAGTTGGTTTTTCATATATTCATTAAATAATAAAAATATTAGAGTTATATAAAATAACATAGATGAAATAGTAAGATAATAAATATCAGAAAATTCCTTAGTAGCTAGAAAAAATTTCTCTAAAAATACTAGAAGTTTCAAAATTTTATCTCAATCATCAGCTACAAGCATATCCGTTGGATTTTGATTATGGTCGTTAAAGAATAAAGTTATAGATTTTCTATACTCGTGAGCAACAAGTAATTGTTCATACGAAGAATTTCACCTAGTCGCAACTTCTTCTGTAATTTTCCTATAAGGTAATCCGCAATCATGACAATTTTTTTTAATATCTTTGTGTCTTTGTATTTTATTACCTTTAAAAATAAAGTTGATAGCAAATAGTATTTTATCAAGGATGTTTTTAAAAAGTTTTAGGTCATCCTTTACAACTAAGTTATAAATATGACATGCACATCTAACATGAAAAATATGGAGAAAAGATGGAGTAAATCGAATTTTTAAAATATTTACAGCATAATCATTAGAAGAAGCATTATATAATGTAATAGTCATAATTTAATCAGTAATTCCATAATATTCACTAATTTCATGAATATTTTTTAAAATAAAAACTGCAGTGTGCCTTTCATCAATATATCTATATGCTAATATACGTTTTTTCATAGACCAAGTGTGATCTATCCAATGACATGTAACAGTTAAATAATCATTACCATTAGTACTACGACTTATGTAAGAAGTGATAGTCACTTTGCCCTTAAAATGATACAATGCATAACGTAAGTATTGTTGATATTTATGCGCAAATTTTAAAACATCTCTTCTAATAGTTGATCTAGGAAAACTGTTAAAAGCATGATTATATGTGTTCTCGAATGTAATGAATAAAATCAGGAGAGGAAGGAAATGAAAAAGGTAAACCCTCCACATCAACTAATTTTGCTAAATTTTTCCGATCTTTGTGTTTATTATATTTAGGACCTATAACTCCCCTGTCATCGGCTTAATTCGACACTGTACTTGATCGGGGACACTATGAACCTTGTCCCGACTCAGAAGGCATTTGCACACCCGGTTTGTCAGCCAAGTATTGGTTATACCTTGCTTTGCGATAGTTTTCTACATGTCTCATTAAACCTCTTGTCTCACCTTGATCTTTTCCAATTTTAAATTTATAAACTTCGCGACAAATTTTACAAATAGCTAGTTGATTAGGAATATCCCTTTCAAAAAATCCCATGTAGGTGATTTTACTTTTCGTTGTTTTTGTCCTCGACTCATACTAGGGGAAATAGGAGGCATTTTAGTTTCAGTTTCAGCCTGAGACTTAGTCTGAGCCTGAGGTGGATGTGCACTAGTGTGTGTGTTATCTAAATTATCTTCTAATTCATTTTCTAAATTAAAGTCTGTTTCAGATGCAGAATATACCTCATGATCTAGTGGTATATTAATATTAACATTAAAAAGATCAGTTTCATCTACAGGAGTGAAATCATCGTAATTAGAATTAATAGAAGATGCACCCTTACCCCTGTTACCCCTAGTACCTCTATCAGAAAAACGTTCACTTCGTTTCATTGTAATTATGCAAATAAATGATTAAAATTAATGAAATCAAGTACGATAATTAAAATTAAGTAACAATAATAATTTAAATAAAAGAATGAACGAATGTACCAAACGCTGACGTAAAGTCGATGTGTAATTGAGGTTGAAAATTGAAACTTTGCTCGATGATCATCAAGCTAGTTGCCAACTTCACTCCCAATTTTTGAACTTTGATAGAAATTAACAAATAAAATATAATATTTAGTATGCAATTTAGACTTGTAGTGAGATTAGAAAGATGGTTGAAAGATTTGTGAGAAAAAATAAAGTATTTATAGTTGAGAAATAGAATTAATGTGTCAATATATTAACTTAGAGGTTAAAAATAAATATTAAAGGGGCAGGGCGCCCAAAACGGCCGTTACTAGCCGTTGCCAACGGCTAAAATTGAAAGTGACTCATTGTGCAACGGTTTGTTCTGCAAAGAGGAAAGGGGGGGGGGGGGGGGGGGGTCATTGGTGGGATGATGCGGGATCGGGACGAGCCCTAATCCCGTCCCGAGTTTGAACCCCGGCTACCGATATTGTACATCCCAATTTTTTTTTGCGGGGCCAGCGAGACGGTAACCGGGATGGGACGGGGCGGGATGGGACCGTCCCGGCCGAGTGAACAGCCTTAGATTAATATGACCAAATGTATTTAACTGTTAGATTAATGTGACCAAAATCCAATAATGCTTTTTTTATTTTTTATTGTTTTAAGTAGTGTCCCTCTCATAGACCTCGAAATTGAGAAACAAAAACTAAAAAGATCTTCTAACGAGGTCAAACAAATAATACTTGGAAATCTAACCCCTAGAAAATTTGCCAGTGGCCGACAATATGTTCCTCCCTCCAGATGTGAATAAAATCTACGCTTTCCCCAACCTTTGATTATTTTTCCAAACACCCGTCTTTTTCGTTGTCTTGAAAAATGTAGCACTATAGTGTAAGAAATTTCAATTCATATGGTAATGGACAATAAGAGACTGAAAAATCTTGACTACCTGTTATTTTCTCAACTGTTTGATATTCACTAGTCGTTGGATCGACTAATTTAATTTGCATACTATAAGATTAGTTACAAAAAGTGCTTTCTAACATAATTTTTCATTTTTAGAAATCAAACCCAAAATTTCAATCAAGAGCAAAAAAATCGCATTCATTATACTATACCCTTAGGCGGTAAGAGCCAAGACATAAAAATAATGAACAAAGGGACATTATGTTACTTTTAATACTCGGTTTGTGATTATTATATTAATAATTAATGAGCATTCTCAACATTATGCTTCATTTACTCCGGATAAAATATAAAGATGCAAGTTTTCATTTACTCCGGATAAAATGCCAAGCATTTTTACCTTAAGGTACAAAAACTCATAGCCCCACTTTAGTCTATAGGCAGTACCATAAAAATGGTCCATTAGCTATCTGTGATAATTCTCAAAAGGGATATGGTTTAAATTTACAGATGGTAAGAAAATTAACATGTGAACAACAAGAACTTAATACTTAGCTGAGACAAGAAGCACTGTTATTGAACATTATACATATGTAACTAAAGTGAAGATGGATCACTAGTCTATAAAGGAAATATTTAAAGACATTTAGTTGAGAGTTTTCAGCAAGTTGAATTTTGTCATTCTCTTGACTCCCTTGTCTTCTTGGACAATGGCTCTGGTGATGAAGTAGCCACTAACCATGAGTCATTGGAGGAATCTGAGCTAAATGACACATCCATTACCCCTGTTGGACTACCTGGCAATGTCCCAAACTTTCTTTTATTTGAACGAAAATCAATGTTCCAAGCCACTTCTTGGATTAGCCTGTAACATTCTTCCACCTTGTCCTGTTACATTGCACCAAATCTTATTAAGACAACACTAACTATACTCTTTAGTCTCAAACAAGTTAAGTAACCTGTAACTTCCTCATTTTCAAACTCATTTCATATCTTCATCATACTAAAATGTGATTAAAAACCTATGTTGCTCGGACTATCTAAAAACATTCGACATCCAAAGATACACTGCTGGAGGATCCAAAATGCAACAGTGGCATTGTCATTGTTGAAGAGTCCAAGCAAAAAAGATTAAAAACTACAGTAAATTGGAAAAAAAAATACTACTAATATTTAGTGGGAAGTTGGAGAAAATGTGATTAAAAAGTTCTAACCTTGACAATTCCAAGGATGCCCAATAGATCTTGGTACTTCTCTCCAATGCCGGGCTTTAGCCTATCAAGAACGTGCAACATTGTGGCAGAAGCCATTGCAGAAGGAAGGTAACCAATGAATCTACTATCTGTCATTGACAAATACACCAGTCAGGAAATAATAGTTCATAACAAAAATTGTTACTCATCTAGGTCCATTAATGTAATGTTACGATATAATTAAATAAATAAAAATGTGTTTGATCTAAATGCTTAAGTATTTAGACACATGCTTACCGGTAACTGTGTAGAGAAGCACTTTCTCACATCTCCTAAGAAATTCCAAGCATAAAAAGTTCTTCAATCCAAGCCTCCTAGTTATACAATCAAGAAATGAAAATGGGTTCACTGGATTCATCTTCCACTCAAGTGTAGACAGAACCAATAGCTCCATTCTCTGAACTGTCTTAGACTCAAACACATATCTTGATTCCTCAACCTAAAAAAAAACACTCAAATCAATCAACATGATGACAATATTCATAAGATCCATCATATTAAAATTTTGTTGGTAACATACTTGGAGGTCAGGAAGAAGAGGAACTTCAGTTTCTTCAACTTTTGCAGCTAGTGAAAGACAAGCAACAGCAACAAGTTGATTCATCCATGGCTTATGACTTTGAGTTTGATCAATGCTAGAAAAAAACCTATCAAGATAGTTAACTGCAAGAAATGCAGTTTGAGCAGAGAAAGAGTAATAAGCAGTAGCTTTGAGTATCCATTCAACTGCTTCTTCTCTTCTTGATGAAGTTAAAGATTGGTTTTTTTCTAACACATTGTAGCTTATTTTACTCTCTGTTTCTTTAGTAAGCAGAGAACTAAGTTCTCCTTCCTCCCATAACAAGTCATTTGGATTAGGGTTTGATTTGTTTTCACTGCAAGAACTTTCAGTGAAAAGATCTTCTTCTTCTCTGTATAAAGAATCTAGTAAGATGGTTTTTTGTTGTTGTTGTTGATGAAGGTGAGTCATTATCTTCTTCTGAGAAGAAGAAGTTTAGTTGTGTTTTCATTTACTTCATACTATTCAAGAAAACTGGAAAAAAGGGAGATGAAATGAGCTCTTTAGTAGAGCATGAAGTTTATTTTGTTGATAATGTTGAAGGGAGGAACAGAAAGAGACAGTGGGAGAAGAGGAGAATGTGGAATGGGGAGATTGGGGGAAAGATTGTGTTTTTATTTTGGGTATCTGGATTGTTTTTGCTATGTTCTTTATTGAATTTATGGGATTATTATTGTCCGCGAAGAAAGGGGATCCGACGCGATATAACGTTTCCTAAATTAATAAGTTGTTAAGGAGTCATCACATAATTAATCTACGGTGAATTAGGGTACCTTGTTAACATAAATGTTGCAAAATATGAGATTCTAAATAATGATTCTTTATTATTCTAAAGGAAAGAGGTTAGTCATCCTTTAAAATTCGCTAACTTGTGGTTATTCGGTCAAACTTAAGTTAATTATTATACTAAAGAAAAATGTATGTTTAAAAGTATAAAATTAAAAGATGTTGCAAGTAGTTAATTAAAAAATGAATTTTGACAACATAAAAGGTCTCATGCAAAGGTGATTATGATTCCGTGGAATAAATTCCCGATGTAAAAATCCGAAAAAAGTATGCATGGTATTGTTCATGTAAAATTGATTTTTTGGATAACAACATGTGTATGTCATTGTTTATAAAATACCTGCAAAATGATTTTTTTTTTTATAAAACATGCATTTGTGTTGCATTATTTACAAAATACATGCAAAGTGATTTATTAGATAAAAACATACATTTATATTGCATTATTTACAAAATACCTATTTTTGGCAATTGATAAGGAGAAAAGCAATTTATTTATAATGCAAAGAAGTGATTTTTTATGAAAGTCCTTTTGAATTACAAATCGGATGAAAAATGAAACTTTATTTATGTGATTAATAGTGCGAATAAAAGATGACCAAGTTGTTTTGGAAAGTTTTGAATATGCATGACAAACTTAAAAATAGCGAGGGGTTTCCCATGAAAGTTTTAAACTACCCGAGCCTAAAAAATAAAAAATAAATACTAGCGACGGGTTTCCCATTTTAAAACTAACCGAGCCTAAAATAGACTAACGACCGGTTTCTAATTTTAAACTACCCTATTAATTAACGACTCAATGCCTAATTATTCTAAACATTCTAATGACTGCACAAAATTAAATAATTACGTTACAACCCGAAAAATAAAGAGGACACTATTAGAGAATAAATAAAGCAGCGACTAGGGCGAATGACGATATCATCCCGCCCTATTTGTTTTGAAGTTCCGAGGCTGGAGAATGTAAGAAACGTGGATGCGAGTCTTCGTTTTGATGATAGCTATGATGAGTCCCATAACGAGACTTTTTATTGCTCCTAGTGCATTTCATGTAAACAAAAGAAAAGAAAAAAATTAGTCGATGGAACATGGCAATGTATGCATAAAAAATATAAATAAATAATTCGTGAAAAAGTAATATGTTGCACATGATATGACCCAAAGGACTTCTCACGACAGCTTGAAGACAATTTGCTTTTGGATAGATGAGGGCAATTTCACTTGACTTAAACAAATACATGAGGTAAATAGGTATGGAGTGACCTCTTGGAGAGTATCCTAATATTATTTAGTGAAGATATTCCATATTTTAGAGGGGTAAACATGCAAAGTTAATGCACAATTGTTCCAGATCACACATCAGTGATCAGTCTAGTGAGTAGTGACATGGCTAAATAATTCAGAAGAGATTTCATATTATTATGGATACTACCTTAAGGACAGACAAGTACTAGGATGCACAGGTGGCAAATCAAGCATGGCCTTCTCGGAGGTGATAGGTATTCTAGCCTACTATGATGTTCAGTATAGAGATGGCATATTTAATCATGGTACTAATAGGACATACAAATGACATTATGTTATTTAGCTCAAACTTACGCATACAGACCTATGACATGCTGACAAAACTCAAAGCTGAAAATATACTATCTCTCAACATTCATAACAAAGGTAATCACAAACTGAGACAAATAAACAAACTCCCCAAATTAATTTAGACACAGTTCTAATCCTTCATTTATTCTCATAATTTTGGACATGTAAAGGAATGTGAACACTACCTTTACCACAACAAACACCAAAGCAGCACACACATCACATAAAATTGAATGGGAACTCATCATAGTATATCCAGATCATCACAACTAGCTAAGCAAAGCAAAATATTCTAGATACACATTAGATCCGATATAAGTTCCCCTAAGCGGGAAATATACTAAAGTAAAATCCTGCCTCCCTGCATGATGGGCCTGGTGGGGCCAGGCCTGCCTCTCTGCTGACCCGGTATTTCACTGGATCGCTGGACCGAGACTGGACTAGAGTAGCTGGGCCGAAAAGAAGGCTGAAATTGGGCTCAATTACCGTGGGCTGAAGGCGTTGAAAGGCCGAGAGTGTTGGGCCACTGCCCACTGGCCCAGGCCCACGGCTAGGGGGCCCAAGGCTGGGACCAGTTAGGCTGTGGTCCACTGTTGATGGGGCGAGGCCCACTGTCGCTGGTACTGCTGATGTTACCACCGCGTTTGCCACCACGGGTTCTTCCATTATTTTACCTAACATTTTTGCCTCCACCATGAGCACGATTTTGGTCCGAATTATCAATAAACCCTGGAGAATTTGTGGAGGATGTCATCATGACCACGAGACTTGCCCCGATAGCCGCCTTCTTAGCCAATCCGGCTTCTTCCAAAGTAAGCATGGAGAGGGTTTGATAGAACTTTGGGAGAGGGTTACTCTAACGTTCGTCAGGGTCCCAACGCCACTAAATGCCTCGGAGAGGCCAACAACCATCTGTAGAACAAGACGATCTTCACTAACGGGCGCACCAACGTTGCGGAGTTGGTCCGCCAATTCCTTCAACCTTTTGCAATACGCTGAAACATTCGGAAAATTTTCCATGTTGACGTGAGAAAAATCCTGCTCAAGAGTAACAGCTCTGGAATTCTGATTATCTTGGAATATGTTACGCAACCTATCCCAAGCAGCCATCGTCGTATCGTCTGGCTCAATAATCGTCTGCAACAGGTCAGTAGAGATAGTGGAATAAATCCACTAAAGGACGGTGGCATCAAGTGTTGTCCATAGCTTAGGATCATCCTCATGTTGAGGCACCTCCGTATCCTCAGGAACCGCGGAGATTATGTGATGGATGACTTGATGCGAGCGAGTATGAATTTTAAACAACTCGGCCCACGTCGCGTATTGGACGTTTTCTATTGCAAGAATGAGAGGTATGTGATTCTTGATGTTAGAAACAACAAGGGTCGGATAAAACGTGCTCTTTGTCGTCGACATAACGAAAGAACAATAGGTGATTTGAGGAGAAAATAAAAGAAACACCACCGACGGTCACGGAATCCGGGAAGGGGGCGGAAACCGAGCACAAGGTCGACGGAAAAGAGGTTGGAAAAATAACCTAGACTTCTGATACCATGTAAGAAATAATCCCTTGATTATTTACATTAATTGAAAGAGTATATATACCATTTACATATTTCCATAATAGGAATCCTATTCCTATTCTACTCTTAAAACATTATTCTATTTGGATACTAACTATACAATTATGGTAAGTGTACAAGACTAATTAAGGTACAAGACATATACACCTTATATACAAAAACTGCCCAACCGTAGGCTTTGCTACAGTAATCCGAGAACCACTATACATACGATATACACGTGTATATTGTGTATATCATATTTATATTTAACACATTCATTTTATTATATTTTCAACACACCACTTCATTTGTGTGTGTTTTTAAGTGGTCAATTACTTAAAAATTCTTTTTGAGGATTAATGTATGTGAGACTTGGATAAAAATTCATATCTCATCGGATACTGTGTTGAAATGTGTCACTATGTTACCGCACATATCTTTAAAAGGTGAATCATGATTCTCTCGAGCATTCTGATATATTCTACTTGTTCACTTATGTCGGTTTGAAGTGTAATGATTCATCAAGAAGAAAACCCTTCTAATTTGTAGTTTAGACTAGTGTATTGCATCAACAAAATTAAGTCTAATAACTCACATAGAATCCTTCTTGGGATATATATATATATATTTCTAAATTTTGGATCATATTCTTGGGATGAACTTTGGGGAATATAGAAGTAAATAGAATCCTTATATACCATTTCTTTGTGAAGGGAAAAGTCCCGAAGGCGAAACCCCTCACCTGTACCAGAGGCCCCTTGGCCAGGTGAGATGTAAATCGAGGAATATGCGCGAGTGATAGCCCTGCAAGGGAGAAGACCAACGGGACACGAACCCAAAGAACAAATGTACCCTTGCAATATTTCAGCAAAGACTGTCACCACACGGATTCGAACCCGCGACGTCGGAGTGGTTATACCCCAATCACCTTGCCACTTATCAACTCGCCTTATATACCATTTCTCATTGACAATATTCAAACATCAATTAATTTTGCTTACCAAATGAAGCAACCTTTTCATCTAACAATGTTATTAATTGATTCTTTTCGTTTCCACTGTCAACTGTACAGAATGCCACCAAGGAAATTTAGAAGGTATTCCAGTTTCCCAATGCCTTTGTTTACTGTATCTGTCTGTGGGACTTCTTTTTTGTACGAATAAAGCTGAAAGTGGATGGCCTGTGAGGTAGGGAGAATAGAACAAGAGAGCATATTTTAGAAACAGAATAAACGAGGGAAAATGGGTAGGTGTATTTACCAGAAATACACGTATACTTGAATTAACACCAGAGACATAATAAATGTATATGTTTTGCGGCAGAGTAGCTTTTTGTTGATATTAGGCACCAAGCTTAGGGGCGAAAGCAGTTCTATCCACCCCCTTTTCATCAAAAACTAAACCGATGATGTTGAATTTTTTTGACTTTTTATGTGTTTTTTTTATATTTCAAATTCTGTTAGTGAAAATTTAGGCTCCAACACAGATTGATACCTTTTATTTGTGTTAAACACTAGTAACAAATATGTATAAATATTAAATTTTCAATTGAGTAACTCAAATAATTAAAAAAATATAATAATATTATAAATTTTAAATCCATCTCAGTGTTATGCAAAAGAGAGGTGGTGGTGTTGTTGGAATTTGTTGGTGATGGTAGAGAGTAGAGTAGGGTTTCTGCTATGATTAGTTGCTTTCTTTCTTTTCCTTTGCTTTTATTAGCTTTTCTTCTTCGTTTCATTTCCCTCCTCTCTTTCGAAGGCTCATTCTCCGAGGACTTTGGTTAGCTGGAGAACCCCGGACATAAAATAAAGGAGTACTATCAACTATCAAGAAAGACAAAAGATAAGCCCTATGGGGTCATTGCTTTAGGCAAGTGCCTCTCGGCAGAACAAGGTGATGACCTTGTACGCACTATCACGGATGCAGAGATCAAAGGAGCACTCTTCGGTATTGGCGAGGACAAAGCACCTGGTCCGGATGGATTCTCCTCGGGTTTCTTCAAGAAGGCCTGGAATATTGTGGGTAAGGATTTTTGTGATGCGGTAAAGGAATTCTTCCAATCTGGCAAGCTCCTCAAACAGGTCAACCACACCACCATTGCCCTTGTCCCGAAAGCTTCGCACTGTCCAACAGTGGGGGACTTCAGGCCTATTTCATGTTGCAATATTTTGTACAAAGTTATCACCAAGATTATTGCTGCGAGACTAGAATCGGTCCTTCCGGATATTATAGACCCGGCGCAATCAGCGTTTGTTCAAGGGAGGAGTATGACTGACAACATACACCTCGCTCAGGAGCTTCTCAGGAGTTACAATCATAAGAGAATATCGAGCAGATGCATGCTAAAGGTGGATCTCCGGAAGGCTTTCGACTCTGTTAATTGGGAGTTCCTCACGGCAGTCTTGATTAGTTTGAACTTCCCGGAAAAGTTAGTAGCATGGATCATGGAATGTGTACCTACGGCATCCTACTCCATCTCTATTAATGGGAGCTTGTATGGTCACTTCAAGGGCCGCAAAGGTTTGAGGCAGGGGGACCCTATTTCCCCTACGCTATTTGTTATTTGCCTAGAGTATCTTTCGAGGTTGCTTAAAGAGACTACTAGGCGGGAGACCTTTAACTTTCATCCGAAGTGTGGAAATCTGAGGATCACACACCTGGCCTTCGCGGATGATCTTCTTCTCATGTCAAGGGGAGACGCCCATTCTGTCCAGAAAATGATGAATTGTTTGAGGAAATTCCAGAATTGCTCGGGCCTCAACTCCAATGCTCTCAAATCCAGCATCTATATGGCGGGTGTTGAGGATCACATCTCCGAGGATATAAGACGGATCACAAATTTTGATGCAGGAACCATGCCTTTCCGCTACCTTGGTATCCCTCTTGCGGCGGAAAAGCTAAAGTTAGTGCATTATGACCCGTTCTTGAGCAAAATTTCGGGATACACTACAGCTTGGATGGGTACTACCCTTTCCTATGCAGGAAGACTGGAGCT
Source organism: Anisodus tanguticus (assembly GCA_034509755.1). Taxonomy (NCBI): domain Eukaryota; kingdom Viridiplantae; phylum Streptophyta; class Magnoliopsida; order Solanales; family Solanaceae; genus Anisodus; species Anisodus tanguticus. Next base: position 5,550,120 of record CM067553.1, on the reverse strand, counting down.
TATCAAATCGGTCCTACAAGGGGTCGAGTGTTTTTGGCTCTCTATTCTTCCCGTTCCTGGCATGGTTTGCGAAAAGGTAACGGGCCTTTGCCGATCCTTCCTCTGGCGTTCAAAGCACCCTATTGTGGCCTGGAAGGACTGTACAAAGCCCAAAGCCGAAGGAGGCCTGGGCATTAGAGATCTCAAGGCTTGGAACTACTCTCTTCTTTCCAAATGTCTATGGAACATCCACCAGAAGAAGGACTCCCTCTGGATCAGGTGGATCAACCATAAATACCTGAGCAGTGCAGATAATATTTGGACTTGGAAGGCTAAGAAAGAAGATTCTCCTTTAATCAAGAGGTTGCTGGACATACGCGACATCATCCTCTCCAGAGAAGGATCTCCTGAGCTGGCAGTCACGACTATGGCAAAGTGGCATGCAGATAGGTCTGGTGGCACGCTGAGTGCATATGACTATTTCAGGCCGAAAGGCCAACTAGTACTATGGGCAAAGGATGTTTGGAATGCTTGTATTATCCCCAAGCAATCTTTCATCTTATGGCTATGTGCTAGGAAGAGACTACGCACCGAGGATAGAATGGCCCACATGGACATCGACAGACTATGCTCACTCTGTGGACAATCGGATGAATCACTTGCACATCTCTTTTTTACTTGCCCGGTGAGTAGGTACATTTGGACGAGTATAAGGAGCTGGCTAGGGATCACTAGGGCCATGACTACCATTGACAGTGCGTTAAAGTACATCAAGAAGGAAGGGCGTGGTACAGGATGGCAAGCAAAAGCCAAGCGCGTAGCGCTTGCCGCAACGGTATACCACATCTGGAATGAGCGAAATAAGGTTATATTCGATGGGTCTAGATTAGATAAAAGGGCTCTCCTCTTCAAAATCAAGACGAATATCTACAAAATCTTATTTGCTCTTTTCCCGCAATTCTTGGATAACTTTGTTTCATTAGCCAATGGTTAGCGGGCATAGCTAACCATTGGCCGTGAGGTAAACCTCTAGACTACCCGACTTGTGGGACTAGCTAGAGTCTCCCGACCACCCGGGGTGTGGGATTGGCGGGAGTATGTTACGCATTGTATCCGGCGATGGCCTGGCTTGTGGGTTGCACGGGAATATCAGTGATTAAGCTAGATACCAAGTCAGCAACACCCAGCAGCATACGTGACGAGGGTGGGTTTTTGCCCATGACCGAATAGGTACTCTTCCCTTGACGTGGGTTTATCTCATAGGGTTTACCACGGCAAGGGTTTAAGGAGGCCCACGGCTGCAACCCTATGCCTTGGCACAAGGGGCTGTCTTTGGATTTAGGGCTGGGGACTTTACCCCCTCATCTACTACATTTTATTTTGGTGCTCTTGACTGCCCGATATGTGGGACTAGCTTGAGCTTCCGCTGCTGACGAGCCGAATCTACAGTTGATCTGCCTAGCAGGGACGCTATAGATTTACATCGTCACTATGATTGTGGGTGCGCCCACACACACTGTACATTTGAGGATTTTAATATACATTTACCTTTCATCAAAAAAAAAAAGATAAGCCCTATGGGCACATGCGAGTTGGTAAGTAGCAAGGTGATTGGAATACAACCGCTTCGATGTCGCGAGTTCAAATTCGTGTGGTGATAGTTTTTGCTGAAATATTGCAAGGGCTGTTGCTGGGTTCGTGTCCCGTTGGTCCTCTCTCTTGCAGGGCTGCCACTCGCGCATATCCCTCGATTTACATCACATCTGGCCAAGGAGCCTCTGGTACCGGTGGGGTTCGCCTTCGGGACTTTCCCCTTCACAAAGAAAGACAACAAGATAAGATAATAAAGACCAAATATCTAAATGGTGACCAGTTCAGAATTTAAACGTCATAAGTTCGGAATATTTTGCACATATATGTATGCCTGCACCAAATATGAAGTTGTGTATTGTGTCATAAGTAGGAAACTAGATAGATCATGGTTACACTGAGTAATTGTAGTTTTTTTTTACCACCAGTCTCCAGTTATATTGAGACTTACTAAATTTAGGTTCACACCGACAAGTTTTATGTTAAACGTAAAAAGCTCTCAAACAAAGATAATTTCATACCAAAGTCGAACTCAAGACCACTAATTAATATTGAAAAAATTAAGATCTTCCGGTAGTTGCAATCATTGTGAAAGGATAGAATAAAAAGCCAGAGAATTTTGTAGGAATAATTTATGATAAATCAAATGGGGAGTTTCGGGTAAGATATGGTAGAGGTAAGGACCAGTTTACAAATGCATGGAGTTAATTAATACAGTGTTATAAGTAAGGGTGTCCAGTGGGCCGGTACGGCCCGATCCCGTCTCGTCCCGCAACCTGTCTTTAATTTACTATTAGATCATGAGTTATATTCTGCATCTAAACCAGACTTTAATTTAGAAAAAGAAATTAGAAGATAATTTAGATAACACATCCACTATTGCACATCCACCTCAGGCTCAGACTAAGTCTCAGGCTGAAACTGAAACTGGAATGACTCCTATTTGGTAACACACTTTTCTTTTTACCAAATCTAAAAAAGAATGACACGTTTTCTTATTTGTTAACAATTTAACTTTAAATTTTATCATTTACACTTAACGAGATAATCTATAACCATACAAATATCTTTAATTTGTTTTAGACAACAAGATTCAAAAATCTTTCTTTATATTTTAAATTTTATGCATAGTCAAACTATATCATATAAATTGATATAGAAAGTAATAAAAATTTAAGGGGTCCAGTCCGAAAGGGTTAGGTCACTGCCGTGGACTGCAGTGGCTTGTGAACCAATGGTTAAAACTTAAAACCAGATGTTCGTCACCAGTTACCCATTACGTATAAAGTAACCTCCACTTTAACAACTCCTAGTGTTTGTTGGTTCCATGGTTCCAAAACCTGCTACTAGTCCTACTTTTTAACTTCAAACGTAGCAACTTTGATTTGATTCATAAGTCCAAATATTGTGTCATAGATGATGTTGATGGCTGAACTTATAAATTGGTCAAATTTGTATATAAATATTATATATATATAGATTTTTTTTTGATTTATTTATAAATTTGCTTTGTTGCTTGTTATTTTGCTGTCGGTATTTTTCTTTTCATCATGTTTTGATTACCCGTATTTCTTTGAGCCGATGATATATCAAAAATAACATCTTTATCCTAAAAAAATAGAGGTAAAATCTGCGTATATTCTATCATCTCCCAATTTTACTTATAAATTTAAAATAGATATATTGTTATTGTAATTTATCTATTTTAAATTTATGTGTTTGGATAAGTGAAGTGCTTATAAAGCTAAATTGTGTCAGGACTCTCAGAAGTCATAAATTTATCATCCAACTTATGATTTTTATGTTTACAAGTACTCTTGGTAAGTATTTTACTATTTTATCTCTAATATTTTTTGCAATCTCCAAAAACTATCTTTCATTATTATCTCTTTGTTCTGTTTATTTTTTTTGCGATTTTATGTAAAAGTAACTTTTAAATTTATATTTTTCGTAAATATCTTTAAGGATAATCCAATCACTAACAAAAAAAGTATTTATCGACATATATATTTTTATCAAACATATTAACTATTTATTAGGAAATTAAACGTATAGAAATTCGAAAAACAATCAATCTGGTCCTTGTTTACCAATAATACATTGTCTAACCAAATCTAAGTCACTCTCGATATGTTCCTCAAAAAATTCTATCAGATTTAGAATTTCTTTCTAAACACGTAATTGCTTAATTGCTTATAAAATCATTTTCAACACCTAAAAATAGTTTTCTACACTTAATGTTTATAAGTTACTTTTAATCAATTATTGTTCAATTTCTATATATTAAAAAATATAATCGGAAAAATATTTTATGTTAATATCTCACTCAGGCAACTGTCAATAACAAAAAAGAAAGTGATACTGCTTTCCAGTTCCATAGTGTTTGTCACTTTCAATTTCTACAAACATGTTAAACATGTCAAAACAGTGTTAAAAATAGATAAAATATCAATGGAAGATAGTTACAGGTTGAAAATGAAACTTATGAATTTACTTTAAAAGTTAGTAATTCCCGTTTTGCAATGTCAGGAGACTCTTTCTTCTTTTGAAGTAAAATAGAAAAATACTGAAACAATTAATATTTTGGTTCTTGATATTGAAATTCAACCAGATGGTGCACGTCAATATGGTGATAATATTTATTGTGACCTAAGTTTTATATCATAACTCCAGTTGTAATCTCATCAATGTTAGTTTTATCACTTTTTTAGTGATTTTTTTCGCCTCTATTTATTGGATTACTTTTATCACTCTTTTAATGTTTGTTTCTTCAAATTATTGGCTATGATTGATAAATTAATTTACTCCAGAATTCATAGTAATCTTACAACTGCCATAGCTGTTCTTGGTCGTGTGACATAAATTTTGTAGTCAAACTGCCAAAGGCAGGTGATCAGACTTCAAATCTGGCATCATAAAGTTGCAAAAATAGCATTAAGAAATTAATTTATATATATTGACCATGCGAAATAGTTCTTACACTATAAATATACTTTAATAATGCAGTCAATAATCTATTTTATTTCCAAAGTTACTAATATCACATTTTATAGACAATTAACTATGGTTATATTTTTGGTATTGATCAAATTAAAGAGTTCTAATATTACTAATATATTTTGATTTGTTGAAGCCGATGCTCTGCCTTTTTTTTAAAATATAATCATAGTACTTGGTCAGCTTGCACAGATCTGTTAATTTCATGAGATATTTGCTAATTCGCATCAACATAGATATAGAATAACTTTATATAACAATACTTGACAATAAGAATAAAATATCCAGCTCTATTCTCACATTTCATAGACGATTACCTACCATTATCTTTTAGAATGTAATAAAAACAGCAGCCTCTACAGAGACGCCCTATTACCTCCATTGTAATTGCACGACACCATTATTTTACGGACGCTTCATGAACTGATGGGACCGATCCATCAAAATCCATTGCTTTAAAATTTCTTGTCTCGAAAGTACTCTGTTTCTATAAAGAAAAATGACGCAATTCACTTATTACTCTTTGATAGTCAGAATAGAGTGTCGACAAATACACCCCCGACACAATTTTAAGAAATTTATAACAAAAGTATTGTATTTATATATAACATGAAAAGTATCACAAACTATATTATAAAAAACCGTAGTATTAAAAAAACTACACTCCGAATAATACTAGTATTACTCCTAATTTTTTTAATGTAAACATAAAAAAAAAGGTACTTATTGTGTTCCTTCAAATTTATGAGTTACTTTGATAAACTATTATAACGATTTTTAATCTCGTAAATTGGGGGGCAAATCTAGACTCTGATTATAGGTTTATGTGAACCTAGATTTTGTTGGTACTATTGTATGAAGCAGTACGAGAAGTAAATAAATATTATAAGTGTTCGAAAGGATAAACTAATAGGCCAATGTTGATAACTGCCGCAAGCTTGTTGTGTCTTGAATCTTAATAACCTGTAATCAAGAAATAACTAAATCTGAATGGTTACAACGTTGTGTGTTGAGTCGAGTGATTGCACTCTGTCCTTAAGACAAGATTGCCCTGTATATATGCTTTTACGTTAGCGGGCAATAGTCTCCCAAGATAAAACAACACTTTAATCTCAACACTACAAAGCCAATAGGTTGAGTCTGACGAAGAAAACAAATATGAATCGACTTGCTGAAGAAATGGAAAAGGAAGGAAGAGTTTCTGTTTTCTCTTCGGTTTTGTCTCTGTGTATATAGTGTGTCTCTGTTGTGTATATCTTGTGTATATGTGTGTCTTTGCTCACTTTGTTTTTCTTTCGTTTTGTGTCTTGCTATTTCGTCACTGTTTCGTGCTATTTTTCTCACTGAAAGTGCACTGTTTTCCGTGATGTAAGTGATGCTGTTAGTGCACTATTTTCGTGACTGAAAAATGTGTAACATAATTGAGCCAAAAGGCATCAATATATAGCATGGAGGAAGGACTCCTCAACTGCCAAACAAGGTTGTTAATGGCATTAGTGGGGGTTGTTAATGGCCTTGAAGGAGGGCTGATTATGGTCATTGAAAGAGGGATGTTTATGGAGTAGTTAACAGCCAAGTAATGGCTGGTGGCTAGTTAATGCTCCAAAAAATAGTCCAAACGGTAGGCAGAAAGTTTCTGCCTTCCGTCACTCCCAAAATCAACTTTCCAGAAACTCTAGGGACCAAACTGTAAATATTAAGCAATTTGGGGTCCAAAAAGATAATAACAGAAAGTCCCCACGCCCTGAGACCTGAGATCGAGCCCGGACCGGACGGGCGGGCGGCGGCGGCGCGCGTGTGGGCTTAGCCTTGAACCCAAGCACATCTAGGTCCTCCCTCCTTTAAACACATGGGATACCCCTTGGGGTCCCAAACCCTTTACCACTTTAGAGACTTATAAAGAGAGTAATTCTTCATTTTTCCACGGATGTGGTAGATTTGTCCCACACCATATTTCCATGCCTCAAACACCTTACTTTGTGGACCAATATCTCTTTCATTTCTCAACGAAATTTGACGATTCTTGGCCCTACGGTCAACTACTCACTTAGTAGATTATGAATATGAGAAGAGACAAAGCCTCCAACATGCGGAACACTAGTGTTTAATTCATTAAATATGGGTGGACGCACCTCCTCGCCAAAAGCAAATTTCCAACTGATTTCTTATCCGAATCTAGTGTATGTGTTTTAAAAAAATACTAATTTGAATTATTATTATCATATTAATTTAAAATCGATCTACGAATTCATAAATCTCAAATTTTGAATATAAATTGAGTAGATTCTTATCCAAGACTTGTATCATTTGATGATAACACGTGAATCGCCAGAAACATGTGAAGTGTATGGGTATCCAATAACTAAAGTTTCGTAAGGGTACTAGAGTAGGCTACCATGAGACAAAAGATCTTATTTCTAAAGAGATTCGATTCGGAACTCTTATATATCCAATGTTCAATATTGAAATAATTCCAGAGGTTTTTCCTGACTTTGTCTGTGTCAACAAATAATTCAAAATACATAGACCTTTTTAAAACATGTCCGAATCAAATATTACTGATTCGAATCACTTCTTTTTACACTATTTCTCAAATTTTGAATATAAATTGAGTATAAGAATCAGAATATTCGGAATAAAATGGAATCAGAGAGTACGTGTTTGTCTCTCTCAAAGATCCCTATAAAGATATGCGCAGAAGATATTGAAAAAGAAGAAAGAACAGGTCGATAGATTTCCCTGAATATCCAGCTGGAGGGATTAATCACATTGCTTGTGGGCTTTGGACCCACGGCACCTACATAATCAAATTGTGAGTCCAATTATCCAGTCTGCTTACATTATAGATAGCACCAGCTTTAAAAGTTAAAACCATATCATTATCATTACCTAGTATATTTGTTCGCGCTTTATATGGTCATAGAAAAAGTTCTCTTACAAATTAAAATACAAAATTATCCGTTTAGTAAAAATACACGAAGAAAACACAAAAAAATGGCGTAGATAAATAGAGTAGAGGTAAATGCATAAAAAGTAGATAAATGTTTTTGCTAAGATTTTTTTTAGATAAATTAATAAAAAGTAGAATTAACATGCTACTAAGCATAATCATTATAGATTTACTAATAGTAATAAGAAATATACGGGGAAAAAAAAGAAGAGAACAAGAAAATAACGCGTGTTTGTTAGCCTCAAACCTCTCTCTGAGAGCATGTCTCGATACAAAAACAAAAAGAGAAAATCAAAATTCAAGAAGAATTACAACCCCAAAAAGTTACAACCTCGTAAGCATAAGTAAATGAAAATTATCTTCTGATTAACAACCGCAAATAGAAAAAATACAGGTATACAATAATAATAATCCTACTCTTAATAATGAATAAAGCTACAATATTAATGCCTGCAAAAAATTGAACTTCCTCATTATGTTCAAATACATAAAAACATTAAATTAGGGTCGCACGTTCATCTGCCACTGATTTACTTTTTGGATTTTGCAGTGTGCGAAATTTACTTATAGTCTTTCTTTAGGTAGGTTTATATCAAGAAAGTATTTTTTTCATTAATTATCTTGCTTTATCCGATGAGTGTATATTATTGTAATACCAAATATTTGTGTCAAAATCAAAACGAAAATAAAATAGAAACTCTTTTTTCCTTTTAGAATTTGAACAATAGTTGATACCCCTAGATAAATGTAACTTCGACAGTCATGCTCATGCCACACACAAGTCTCACGAACATCACCCGTATGAATCAACTCTCAATATTAAGAAATTATTGAGCAGGAAAAAAAAACATAAGTGATCCGCGGACTCTTCTACCACATCACGATTTAATGCATAAATGATATAATTCACATTAAAGAAGATAATTTTAGAGATCGAGCATCAAAATCTTCTCATATATTTTTGCGCGTAAAGTATAAAAAAATTACTGTGAAAATTCTAAAAAGAGAGTTAGGAATATACGAAATCAATAATATAAGTTACCTTTTTAGTGATAAATTCTTCTTTTCATGATCTGTTTTGTCATTTGTGCTTCACTTTTATGCTCCATATTACCTCTTTCTATTTTCCTCTTCCTTTAGCAGCAGTTACCGTGTCCATGAGTGTAACTGTTAGGAAAACTATAAGCCAACAACTCAGATTCTTTCTTTTTTCACTTGCTAAATTAAGGAGCCGTTTGGACATGATGAAATCACGATAAAAAAATAGTATGTCCAAACGCCTACTAAGAGGGTAGAATCTTAGAGCTATGCAATGAGGCAAAAAGGTAAAGCCACTAACCTTTTAACATATGGTGGACTTTTATTAAGGTAAAGCCAGGTCTTTGAGTCACCTGTTATTTGAGTCTAGTTTAGCAATGACCACTATTATTTTTTCTAGTTAAAATTATTTATTAAATCATCATTCTAACTTGAAAATTTTCCAAATTTCTAGTGAAAATGCACAAAGGGAACTTATGTTAACGCAGCCGTGAAAACCATGGGAAATCAAGATTCAAATATCAGCATAGATAAAATGCTAAGTAGTAATTCTTACCAGCTGTCTAAGCATTTATGAATAGCGTTATCTGATGCTTTTGCTGGTACAGAATAATCCATTTGTCTCAATTTATATAAATCACTTTCCTTATTAATCTGTCAAAAAGAATGACATCCTTTTATCATTTAAAAATAATTTATCTTTAAGCTTTTATTTTACTCTTAACGTGAATGATTTATAGTCAATAATTTTTTAAAGCTTGTTTAGATCTCAAGTTTCAAAATTAAACTTCATACATAATCAAACAGTGTCACATAAATTAGGGCAGGGGAGTAGTTGTTCAAATAATACTAGACATGCGAAAGCTAGACCAAATGCCACCATTACTAGAAATAAGGTAGACAATACTTTTGGCAAGCCAAAGTCACCAAAAGAACGAACCAGCAACATGCAAAGCTGGTACTTTGACTAACTCGAATTCTACCTCGACCATCACTGTGTACTGACAGATCGTGCAGTGGCTCTTTTTTCTTAATTTTCACACAACACAATTCATAGCTATGAAGCAGAAAAAAGAATTATTATTATCTTTGCCAATCCAAATTGATGCACATGACATGATCCTACAGTCAAAAGTGTAAAAGGCATGCTACCACTTTTGACATTTTTGGAGGTGTACAAGTGAGCATGAGTTCGGTGGCAATTATGACACTTCCCTTACATGATTGAATCTGAGAAACATAATGCAATGTTTGACTATTCATCCAAAATATACAAACTCACTTTTCATTTTCTATAATGTAAATTCGCGTGGAGTGAGCTTCCAAGCATTTCGATTGTTCTACCGGATACCTGCTACCTATCACCAACACGCTTGCTATCTACCACCTTCATTACTTAGCAAAATAAATACAAGTTGCTGTTTTAGCTACAAGGTACGCATGCAAGTTTTTACTTGTGTAAGCCAACTATGCCAGGTAATGTGCCTTCAGAAATTAAAGAAGATAGAGACAAAGATTCACCAAAAGAATGTGACAGTCAACATTACAAAAAGCCAACTAATTACTGTGGAAGTGTACTCTTTAATCAATGGTACTTCCATCAACTTTCTTCTTCGACCAAATAAAACTTGAAATGCTGGTCAACTTATCTACCACATTGACTAAAGGTATCAGAAAGTCATTTGTTATTCATTGAATCCATGAACACCTTTAGCCGCACACCAAGAATTCATAAGATCCATCATTTTCTTGTTCCTTCATTGAAAAAGACCCACCATGAGGACTCTACAGGCCAACAGCTTCCAATTTTAGTATTTATGTGAGAGGCTGTCTAATACAAAACTCAACTACCACGTTTGAAGTGTTCTTTTATGAATTTTTCGGCATAAGAAGGGTACTTATCTCGAATGTACTGTCTCAGACACTTCTGGTAGGAAAAGTCTATCCATCCACCGTCCATTCTTACGACAAAGAGACACCTAGACCGTTTGAATTGGGGATGCCGATCAACCTACGAAATAGAGGCAATTAGTCAACACAATAACAAACAATTTAATCACCAATTGCCTCAAAATTAAAAATTGTTCGCCCAATTCAAAATATGCTGCTTGGAGTGAGTAATCAATGGACAAATGTAGTTTGAGACGAAAACTCTACACACAGAAATCAAGATGACAAAAGGCTAAAGCAACAAACTAAAAGAAAAATTCAATCTCTACTAACAGATTCCAGTCACTTGAAAAGAAGTTAGCTTAATAATTATTAATAAGATCAAGCAACAAGAGCATCATGAAACTATGTGACCAACCATAATTGAGTCGAGGCCACATCCAATTTTATCTTCACAATGGGGATGATAAGCAAGAAGCTTGTCTACCACTATTTTCTCATCTTCAGCTGTCAGACGTTCTCCATCCATATACCTGGGAACGAAGAAAAGAAGGATAATCACATAGCACTAGGATGTAGTATTTGCAGATAAGAGATACAGACTAAGTATTCTTTTAAAGGATTAGATTCCGAAATTTCCTTCAAGAAGCCCCATAACTATACAACTATATAGTGAATTTATAGTCATTTTAAGGAAAGCAACTTTGATTGATCCAGGCAATACCGACCTATTCCATAACAGTTATATTTCTATTTTTTACGAGAAGATCGTGTTCTATCTTCAACTTGACACTAACTACGGAAACAACATGTTCGGCAGATCACCCGAAGCAAAGGATTCAATTATAGTAAGCTAGAAAGCACTTTCTATAGTAGTGACTACAGAAAGAGGAAACTGATAATGACTAAAGAGTGCTTATCGAAATGATATTTCTTGAAAATTCTACTCTTCCACATTAAGTCATAAGGATTTATTTAAACCATTAGTTTCTATCTCTATACACCAGAAAGTAAAGAAGAAATAGGAAGTCATGCAATACAAAAGAAACACAACGAGAACCCAATCTAAAGAAAGTTACTTTTCCTTGTACCAGTTGGAAGTTTAGGATTTTACCTCAAGGTTTTATGATGTTATTTCAATAAATTTGAGATTTAAGGGTACTTCTTTCTAATTCCACACTTTCTATAGCAAACTAAATCCCGGAAGATGGCTAAAACCTATTCCTTTTCACAGTAAAGTTATAGATTTGAATATTGAAATGTTCTTTAGTGCATGAGAAATTAGACGGATTATGACACAGGTGCAACTTACCGAGTACATGACCTTAGATAGGGGGTTGTGGAGGACACAGATTAAAGTAGAATGATAGTAGGTAGTTGAGCGTAGTTCTACTTACGCTTACAAATGGGTAACCGGTAGTTGTAGTGTTATTATTGTAGGCCTGCTTAGCCTATCATACTAGTAGGCGTAGTATTGCTTTATAGTTCTCTGTCGCTTGATTTCTGCTGCTATGGTTCTTTAGTGTACTTTATTTATCTTATTTACATGCGTTAGTTACTGCTCCCTTTTCCAGAACGCGATATCATGGCTTATTCGCTTTTGTTACCATCATTTTCATACTGCTTTAAATTTCGTGCCCGGGTCTGACCGTTTCTTTTGCTTTGCTTCACTTGCTTTGCTTGTGCTTACGCTTTGTCTTGAGCCGAGGGTCTTTCGGAAACAACTGCTCTACCTATCAAGGTAGAGGTAAGGTCTGCGTACACTCTACTCTCCCCAGATCCCACGTTGTGGATTTCAGGTATGTTGTTGTTGTTGTTGTTGTCTTTAGTGCATGAGAAAGCTCATAGTTTACTGCTCTGTTACTTTGAATAATCATCAAAAGGATGCAATCAACATCTAAGAGTTCAATTCACAGACAAAGAACTTCGTCAAATTTGTTGACTCGTCGATTCAGTGATCTTGTTCATGTATTAATGAAAATGTGCAACAGTTTGAAGTATAGGCTATGTAAGAAAAATTGGGAGGGAATGAGAAGAAAGAGTATTTGCTTCTTTCTTAATTAGGAGGAGTTACCTAGCTGGGGAATTTGCCTTGATCTCTATTTTTATTACGTACAAGTGGGGCCGCCAGTCCGTTTAGTAACTGGTTATGTATTAAAGGTACGTTATTTTTGTACAAAGCAGGCATCTCCACAAATATACTCAACCAGCTAGCTCTCTCATCCATCCTACCTACCTATGCTTCTATTTGCTTCATAAGTTGCAATATTTTCAGAAACTTTTTAAGTTCGAAATAATTTGTAATCTTCTCCTCTGGCAGGTTTTGTAAACTAAGTGAATAACATCAGGAAATTAACTTTTCTAACATGGTTCATGGTCTTGAAGCTAACAAGAGAGTGAAAAATAAATAAGCCTCTATCTAGAAATCATATTGTCATATCATAACTCATGTACTTTTGCTCTTTGTTTGAGTCTCATCTCCCATACGTGACCTATGATTGATCTGGCAACTATACAACAACAACAACATGCCCCGTGTGATTCCACAAGTGGGGTCTGGGGAGGGTGGGGTGTACATAGACCTTTCCACTACCTTTGTGGGGGTAGAGAGACTGTTTCCAATAGACCCTCGGCTCAAGAAAAGCATTTCTCAAAACAGGTTTGGAAAATACAAGATCTAGCAACTATAGCATCCAAATATCCTTGCATGCACCGGGCAAATCTAAGAATCTTGGTTTGTTCATTTCCTTGTGAATACTAAATTTCCTTATGGAAAGAGTTGCTACATAGGTCCTTTATTTCCTTGACATGTCTGTGTCCAGGGGCGGACCCATGTGTAAAATTTTGGTGCTCGAGCAACCATTAACTGTGGCGGATACTCTATGTAGACATTGAAATTTTGGTACAAAACAATAAATAGTACCCAAGAATCAATAAAAAGATCTTGGTGCTCTGGTTAAAAGGTGGTAGGCTTAAGGCTAAGCCAGAGGAGTTGAGTTTGAAACCCACTCAAAAGCAATATTTTTTTGTTGATTTTAAGGTGAGCACCCAGGACCATTAAATCCTGGGTCCGCCACTGTCCATGTCACACAGGTGTTATAACAGACGTAGGTCTTTCATGCGGGTTCTTCAAAATACCCCAAAACAATAGCAAACTTGCATACATTTAACCATCAGCTGAATCCATGTAGAATAACAAAGGAGTATTTTCTTGAATGAGAAACTCAAGTAAGACATAACAATGATAATCCTATAGCTCTATTCAGACCTAATATGAAATTGATTGAAAGGGTCAGAAAAATATGGTAAATTGGTAGAGAAAAGATGGATCATAGAACATATTTTACGTTACACACACGCACAGCCAGAAAAGCTGTATTCAAAGAAAAAACTTTCAACCTGGTTGACATCATTCTTATTTTGTGAAAATATTACATCAAATCGCAGAATGACGAAATGAAAGGAGTAAAAGGATATTCTATTAGGGGTGAGCGGGTCCGGGTACCCTAACATTTTTGAACTACCCGGACCCTACCCGGTAAAAGATCGGTTCCTAAATTTACTACACGGAACCTACCCGTAGCAATCATTACCCGGAACCTACCCGGACCCTGCGGGTCCGGGTAGGTTCCCGGGTACCCTGTAAATAAAAAACACAGATTAAGCAACATTTTTTAGCCTATGAGAATCAAAAAGAGTTCTAAAATAATTTCATCCAGTAGTTTTTTAGCCCGCAATCGGAGTTTTTAGTAACCTTATAAGAAGTTTTAGAAAACTTATTCATTGTAGAAAAGCTAATTCTGTAACCAAAATCTAAAATTGCAAGCCAAATTTGACACTCAATTAATTGAACGTGTTGATTTCAAAATAAATTTGGAAATATCTTTATTAAACTTATTTTCGTGTTCATAAGCTTTTCGATACAAAAGAAAAGCTTTATTATACTAGTAAATCCCTAAATTTCATCTTCACAACTACAAAAATATACACAAATTTTTAAAATAGATTTACATTTCAAATAAAAAAGTAATACAAATTGAAGATGAGTATCGCCTTAAATAGAACAGAAGCATATGATATTAAAAAGAATTGAAGAGTTAGATATGAACCCATATGCATTTTAGGAACGACGTGAACACAACCAAGGGAGAGAAAGAGGCAAATGTGAAGCTTCAACGACGACAATGATGAAAGTACTTGAGATAAAGCTTCAACAACGACGACGATGAAGCTCGGTGGTGTAGCTAAAACGCCATTGTTATTGAGAGAGTTTTGGGTGTTTTCTTTTAGGGCACAAAGAGCATTCTAGAATAAAGGGGTGAAAAAGCTGAAATATTTGCATCTTGGGGTGGGGAAAATCAATGTGCAGGCGTGCAACAAACAATTTTGGAGAAAGTTAAAAGTGGTCCAAATGTTTCTCAAAAAAATAAAAATATTTAATATTTTATAGGTTCCGGGTATCGGTTCCGGGTCCGGGTACCCTGTCTCTATTTGCCGGAACCGGAAACGGACCCGACATTGATCGGTTCCTAATTTTACTATCCGGACCCTACCCGTTATTATAATATATCTACCCGGAACCTACCCATTAGTGTCGGTTCCGGTCGGGTATCTGGGTACCCTGTACCCATGCTCACCCCTATATTCTATATGCACCTAGACTGCCCAAGAACAACCAGAATCAGAGAGGAGTGCACAAGGAATTTAAGTCAAAAATAAACGTTGGCCTATTAAGTACAAAATGAAAGCTTGAAGGAGTACTTGTAAGCTTCGGTAGCACCCTTATGCCTTGAGAATCACAACTAAACCATAAGATAATTATTAACTACTCAGAATATCTTGTAAGACTTATTGAATATATAAGATCGTAAAACACTACAACATCCTAGACTTCCTTACAATTTTTAAAATTAATACTATAAGGAAGAGAAAAATAAAAGTAAACTTGCCCATAATATTATGGATACAGTTACAACTTTATTTTGCCTGTCAGAGATGATTTTTTTGAGAATGGTAACAGTCTGTCAGAGATGGTTACTTAACAGAATCAGAACATCTTATAGAGATATCACACCTTAACTTCTTTTTTTGATTGGTAAAAGTATTGTATTAAAGAGCAGCAACCTGCTGCAAAGTATTTACATAGGAAAGCCTCATTACATGTTGTGTAATGAGCTCAAAAAGACTAGCATGGCCTCTGTTAGATATTACATCTAGACGTGCCCATCATCTTTAAGAGTTTTTTTCTTCTTTTTTTTCAAAAAAAGAACTATCTTTAAGAGTTAGTTACATTTGATTTTAGACTGTTCATGATTAACTTAAATCTATCTATACAGAACCATTTTTCTTCTTTGTCCAATTTCACTCCACATCACCAATCACCATTCGCTGGCCCTGCTCATTATGTAACCATCATAGGACCAACACTATCACTAAGGACACCATATCAGGATTTGGTGAGTTTCAACCCTATCGGGACTCGGGGACTTCAGACACTCTCTTTATAATCGTGGTGTCCGGGCCAACTTGCACACCTCGACTAATTTCAAGGGATACCTGCTTCTTCCCACCAGCACATGTACGGGGTAACTCTGTCCACCACAGTCTAGACAAAATGGGAAGAAACCACTTGGAGCTTTTACTTCCTGAGTTGAACCTAAGATCTCATGATTTTCAACCTACTTCATTGACCACTAGGCCGCACCTTTGGATGAAAAGGTGACTTTAGACATATTAACCATATTTCAAGTCTTTTCTCAACGGGGTACATCATCCCTCATTTCCCAATACATGACCAACAATTGACATATTTACCTTGACTCTGAATTTGTTGGGTATGAAATTTTAACACATGAGGAAAAACACATTGAGACGGGCATGAGATGAATGACGAATTTATGCCTCAATACATGTGGACTTTAGGCCAATTATGTCCTTACTTGAGCCCCTATTTTTTTATTTACCCCTTTCAAATCTTGAACAAACATACTATACAATAGAACTGTTAGCTAAAACATTTTTTAATTAGAACTGTTGGCTGAAAAATAACTTATTCTGATTATCAGCCAACATTGTACAGATATATCCACTCAGCTAGTATCAAGAGACATAATTAAATTAATTTGTCATCTGGAAGAAATGGGACTATAGATCATAAGCAGGAGTTACCAGCTATGTGATGTAGAATGCATGTGCAAAATATAAACTTTTTTACGCCAATTTTGAACAAAAATTTGTTAATGTTTGCAGTCAGATACATTTAGTTTATTCTGGTGTTCGGAATAGATGCTTGTGTTTTTATGAAAAATAACAGAATTAGAAAAAGCTCTTCTACGATTTATTATGCCTTGACAATGGTAAATTGGTTTTTGAACAATCTGATTATGTGGTTCTCTCATTCAGCTCTTGAGGTGTAACTACATAGAAAGGTTAAATACTGCCTCCATCTGAAACTATTATCCTACTTTCATTTGAAAAAATGATGTCTAGATCTCGAGGAGTAAACCCATACAGTCCTTTTTAAGTACAAAGAACTAGCATGAGAACCCATTTAACATATATATGTCTAAAACGGTTATAGAGTTAACATTTGACAATTACATTATAATCTCTTAAAAATAAAAAGTATTTCACATTTACGATGAAATTTCATAAATTGACCGACCACTTCTTATTCTGGACAAAGGAATCATGTACTAAGTAGTTGATTCCTATTTTTTTTAAATGTTAATGTAGTTGGATCCTTATCACCATTTAAGCTTTTGTGAATTTTTGGTTTAAAACATATTACTGGCTAACCCAAGCTTAGGCACCTCAAGATGGAATTCACATAGACTTCTGCTCTTCTTCCTTTGCTATTTTTTCTTCTATCCACAACCACCCTTCCTTTTAATAGATCAGCTGCATTTTGACTTGTACGTTTTAATCATCAGAGACTCACAGGATAATACTTTTCCAGGGGCAGCTGAAGGGTAAGGAAAATAAAGTCATTGCCGTAGGCTCCTAAATATTAGATGCCCCAAAAACACTAAGTAGCAAAGGCACCTGGTGCATTACCCCAAGGGTGTCCTAAAGTTCCTCCACCGAACTGTAGTACGGAATCATCCCCAACTATATTATTATGTATAACATACTCTCTCCGGTGCATATCATTTGGTGTTTTTGCCTTTGGCACACCCCTGAAGAAACTAACTTCCTCTGGTCCATATTATTTGGTGATTCTACCTTTTCATTTTGATCTAAAATAAGTGGTGTTTTACATAATCAAGAAGGTATTAATTTTTCCAAATTTACATTTGCGAAGAAGTCTTTCTCAATTACAATTTCCTACGAGTACATTAAATAGGTGCTCTTACTATTTCTTTCACGGCATTTGATATGCCCATAATGTTATGTCATTATCCTTTCACTTAGAAAGATGTCATAATATTATGTCATACACCTCAAATTCCTATGCTCTTTATACTTGTCAACTTAAAAAATGTTAACTTGATTAAGGATAATTCAGACAAATTTCTTAATTCCTAGGAGTAAGTACTCTCTCCGGTCCATTTTATTTGTAGTTTTTGACTTTGACACACCCCTTAAGAAACTACTTACTCCTAGAAATTAAGAAGAATTTTGATTAAATTACCCTTAATTAAATTCGCATCTTTCTAAGTTGACAAGTATAAAGAGCATAGGGATTTGAGGTGTGGCATAATATTATGTGCATCTTTCTAAGTGAAAGCAATATGCCATAATATTATGTGCATATCAAACGCCTTTGAAGAAATAGTAAGAGTATCTATTTAATGTACTCATAGGATATTGTAATTGAAAAAGACTTTTCCGGAATGTGTAAACAAGGGTAAATTTGAATAAATAAAATGCATATCTTCTTGATTATGTAAAACACAACTTATTTTGGACCAAAATGAAAAGGTAAAACACCAAATAATATAGACGGGAGAGAGTATAATTTATATAATTATTGTTAATAAAAGATTTCAAAAGTTTAACATTTTTAAAATTTGGTTGAGGTTGTATACATGCATGCGTAAATGACGGTAAACTTTTTCTCTTATTACATTAAATAGTGTATTTACCTAACTTTTTCAATTCTCTTTTTTCCTCTATGGATCTATGTGCGCTCATTTCTTTTCATGTTTTTTGACGATTTCACTTTCTAATTTCAATTCGATTTCTGACTTAGCTATTTCATTTTTCATGTTTGGTTCATACATTAGAAAACAAATTCTTTTGTGTCTCATCTTTTCTAATCGAGAAATCCCCGAGGGTGAGTGGCTTAAGGTTTGAAACTCGATAGATAATAGACCTGTCCCTCTACCCTTCTCCACTAAAATGCCATACTTTTATCTACGATAGAGTTCAAAACTGTGACATATGTCTAACTCACATACCACGCGTTGCACACATATGTCTAACTCACATACCACGCATTGCACTCTTACCACCCGACGAAAGTCCTGAGGGTATCTTTTGTATCTCATTATTGTATAAATTTTATGAAATAAGATTAAGGGTCTTTTAGAGTCTGTTTGGAAAGCCACCTGGTAAATTGGAATTGGTGTAATTGCACAGCCTAATAATTACACAGTATTGTAATTACAACGACCTGTTAGTTTGTCATAATGTAATTACAAGTGTGATGTTTGGTTGCACAAGTGTAATTACACATTTTAATTTAAAAATAAAACTTAAAATTAATATTAAAAAAATATGTTCCTTTATAAATGATATTAAATTAGTTATTTAATAACACGTTGTTTCTCGAAAATATATTAATTAATAATCATATATTTGTAACTAATATTGTTGATACATATATCTCAAATTAATAATAGTTTAATTTTAATTAATTATAAAACTTAAAAGCATACTTTTTTTGTGAGAACACCATGGATTGGATGTTTGACGAAAAAATAATATTTATAAATATAATGTCATAACATTATTCAAATGTTTGACAAAAAAAAATCTATGAACTGTAAGTGAAAATAAACAACATGCAATATGAAATAACAAGTCAATAATACTAAAGCAAATAAATTAAAATCGAAACATAACATAAATTCAAAATCCAAAAAAAAAAAGTTTAACATAATACTCTTGTGTCAAATTACAACATTACATAAATAAGTTTCAACGTAACTCAAGTAAATAATTCAAAAGAAAGGAAAAATATAAGTCTAACCTCATTCACAACGAAATTCTACTTTAATAACGTCACTCATTATATGTCAAGTATGTTAATGACTTATTATTTCTAATATTAAGAGGTGTAGTTTCAAAAATTAAAATAATAACATGGTTATGCTAAATGAATAAAAAAAAATACGAGCAATTACATGGAACCACAAGAAGTAGAGGTTGGAAATGAGAAGAAAGGAAATGAAAGATAAATAATATAAAAAGAAAAATATATTATAAAAAATAAAAATAATTAAAAAGTAAAAATAAAAAAGAAATTAAAATAATAGAAATAAAAAATAAATTAAAATAAAACAAAAAAAAGAAGAAACTAAAAAGTAACCCTGAAATTACACCCAATTCTCAAGTTGAGAATTGGAGTGTAATTACACCCTCCCAATTACACTCAATTACCACCTAGATGTGTAACTAAATGGTCAAACAAACATGTCAAACTGTATAATTATATCCAATTCCAATTAGGCTTTCCAAACAGGCCCTTAGTATATTCCAACTTCCTTGAGTCACAGGATAGATTAAAAAATATAGCCTTGTTAAAAAGCGATATTGTTCTGTTGCCCTCTTATGGCTCATAATTTCTATAGGTAAATGGAGTAAGCCACGCCCTAGCCTCACATATTCAACTAAACACAAAGCAAGCATGAAGTCACACTCAAAGTACAATAAGCTCAAATGAGCAACTTATCAACTAAATAGCCTGATAAACTACTAGGATAAACAAATCCCTCCTGGTATTTGATAGTTGATGAGTTTAATATATTAATTTGACTTATGCATTATAGTATAAGATATCGAAAAATAAAATTACATAACATAAAATTACCAATTAAATCCAGATAGCAGAAAAAACTGTAAATTACTAGTAAGGAAGAAAACATACCTATCGGAGTGGATAATTTCTTTGGCCAGGAATAAAACGGGTTCAATATCTTTGAGTATCTGGGTTTCCTGGTCTTTCCATTTTCTGTAGTCCGGGTCTGGCCATATCGGGTACTTGGGTGGGTCTTTGGAGGTTGGCACAGCGGTGGTCGGGTCACCATCGGACCCGGCGTCTTCGAATGACTGAGCCGACCCGGAAGCAGTTGAAAACAGCCTCGGAGAAATTAAAACGAAACTAGGAGGATACTGGAGGCGCTGATAGCAGAGTCGGAGCCGGAGATGAGGTAAACTTCTGAAGAGTAGCGGAGCAGCCATTGTTATCGTTTTTTGAGTGATCAGTAGTACTGCCTTCGGTCTTGAGCTTGACTCTTTGGGGTTAAAACTAAATTTTGGTCTTCAAAATAGGTCCCCCTAGGTTTAAGATAATTCTAATTTATGTTAAACTATTTTTAAACTGTAGTTTATTCAATAAAATTGACGTATAATTTAACTTTAAATTTTATATTTTAATTGTAGTGAGAATCTTTTTTACATCTACATAGATGTGTAATTTTTAAGGTTGTAAGTTTCGAAAGTATTTCGTTCTTAAATTCGACATCAAGTCAAACTATATCGTATAAATTTAGATGAGAAGAGTACTCAATTTGAAGTTTGTCGGAAATTTACTAAATGTGAAATTAAGTATATCCCATTAATTTATGACTCGAACAATTGGAGCACGCACGTCGGAAACGTCGTTTCCACACATCTGCACACGTAGTGCCAAGTATCGCAAAATTCATTAATGAAAGAGATATTGGTACGTATGTACTACGTTTGAGACATAGAATTATGGACGGTTATTGGTCAAATGACAGAGTATTCCACGTTGGTAAACGAAGGAAGAAGTGTAAAATGAAACGAGTCGGAAATCGTCGCGGAGCCGTGAAGGGCCGCGGCGCCACACCGTCGGAGCCGCGACGCTAATTGGTTGGCCAATCACTGGAGCCGCGACGCTTCGGAGGCAGATTGCTGCGACGGAAAGTTGGAAAAATCTGACATTTGGGCTGGTTTTGGAGCATTGATTCTCCATTACTTGGCACATGAATTCATCTATTATTTGGTTGAATGTAACCCCCTCAATCAAGTGTCATTACATGGCTATTGAAGGCCATTAGTTGGCTAGTTGAGGGGTCTTCTACTTACACTATAAATTGAGGCCTTTGGCTCAATTGAAAAACACTCAACAATTAGAAAATACTCCAGATTTTCTGAATTCATCTTCTTCCTCTCTAGCAAAGTTACTATACTCAAATTTCTTCAAGAGTAACACTTGAGTTTCCTTTGCTCATTTGTTAAGTTGGTGTTGTATCTTGGGAGACTATTGCTCAACACCGTAAAATGAGATATACGGGACAATCGTGTCTTAAAGACAGAGTGTCATCACTCGATTCAGCAAATCACACAAACAGTTTGTTAAGTTCTTGATTTCCAGTTTATTGTAATATTTAGTTTAACCCTTCTTACTATTGTAATAGTTACTTACTTTCCGTTTCCTGCAACAATTGTATCCCAACAAAGTTTACTTATTAAATCATTAGATTTAAGATATATGTATTTTTCAAATGGCTTTTTACTAATTAATCAATATATATTATGAATGGAAGAAAATTAAAATACTCAAAGGAATAATATAAGCATAAGTGAAAGACACAACAATGGTTATATAGAAGAGACTTATCAAACTAGATAGATGATGTAGGAGGCTTTACTCAGTAATTCAAAAACTCGTAAAAGCTAGTCGCTGCAATCTAAGAAAATAGATGACAAACACCCCGATTTATAATATTACAAAACCAAATTAGACTAGAACAAAAAAATATATTTCCATATGACTTTGACAAATAAATCTTAACTAGACTTGAATTAAATTAACTACCAAATATCAAATCCCAAACAATTTTGGATTATTATGTTGGTTTAGTTCCAAGACGAGCTAATTAATTTTGTCACTTAAATATGATACATTAACATAAGTTAGTAAAATTATTATCTCCTCTACAAATATGTATTTTCATTAATTACTCACGTTATGTTTCACTCCACGACTGGTCCTTTAGATAAAGTGGAATAAGAGAAGCAAATAATAGCCTAAAATTGATAGACAAGAAGCACAAGCTCAATGACAATTATTGTTAACCTTCTTTGGGACTATAATAGCAACTACATCTATAACCGATGATAATAAAAGCAATCCGAATAATAATTTGTTATTAAAAATTAAAAACACAGGTATAAACAGGATAGGGGAGATTGGTGGCTAATGAACTCACGAAAGGTTTTGATTTGAGTTGGGATGACAAAATTAATCTTTGAAAAGATTATCTACTTAATTTGTCAAATTTGGGCCGGTACACATTCATTTATTGACTCAATTTATTTTGACTGTATCAATTCAGATCATTTGAAAGTGCGGATCAATTTAGATCATAAAAAAATAGGTTGATATATAGCCCAGGTTACCTATGAAAAATCTTGTCGATTTTTTTTAAAAAAATATATTTATTTTATTTGATGTGTTATATATAGCTTTAATAAAATAAATAATATTAAATACTTAAATAAAGTATAAGAAAAAAAAATTAGTAAGAGTTTGGTGGGCTTGTCCATGACCCATTTCTAGCCCATTTTGGTCCGTCTCATTCAATTCCAAATAACCCTTAATATTTTATTCGGTTCAAATTTAAGCGACTCACCATTGGACACCCCTACTTTGAACTCTTATCAATTTTGTGTCTTAATCGGTACAGGAAGGTGCATGCACATGCAATGTTTGTGGTGTATTAGTTTTTTTTTCCCAATTGAGATGTCCGTTGTGATTGGAAATAAATGATGATTATCGACTTGTAATGAATCAAATTACGTTATGCTCCTTCTATCATTCTTTGTATGAATGAGACTAACTGGCGAAGAGTAATTGAAAAGCTTTGTTTGGACAATAGGCATTTGACATTATTACACTAATTAATATCATGCTATCTTCAATTTAAGTTTTAAAATCTTAAAAAATTAAATTGAATATGTCAAAAGTAAGTATGTTTGCTCTCCGTCAAATATTTAACAAATTTTGTCTGTTAAATTTGACAGAAATTATGGGGGGGGGGGGGGGGGGAATCTAATGTGGGAACTCACATTTGAATATAAATTTTTTGCATCTATTTTTAGAATTTGATACAACTTTATTAGATACAAATTTTGCTACTTTTAGTATCTCGTGCAGTTTTTATGTTATTAACTAGGATTTGATGAAATTTTTCCGGTGTTTCTAGTTAAATTCCCCCCCTCAAATCTAATATAAAAAGTTTGTTAAAATATTTAATGAAAACAAAAAATACTCATTTTTTATAAATATAAAGAACCAAACTACTCAAAAATATATTTAAGAATTATTGTACACGTATCCAAACACAAGAGATAAGTTTTGTCATCTTATCCTGAAAGTTTCCTAGATAAAGCTCATGTTTGTGAGACACTAAACAGAATTTGAATGGTTACTATTTAATAATGAAGGTTTATGAATGGACCCGCAACCTAATTAATTATTGTGCATTATGGCTTAGCTTATGAGACCTTTTTATTAGCGAATATTCTCAGAATATTCGTCGTATATTTTGTAATTATGATAAATGTATATTTAAGGTAACTTAGGATTCTAATTGTATTAGGAATCAACCTTTGTAAGGTAAGTTAGGATTCGTACCATATTAGGAATCAACCTTGTACAGCTATATATATATTGTGAATAATGAAAGAAATTCCCAAGGGAAATTATTCTATCTTTCACTTTTTATATATTTATTCAATTGACTACGGTAAAGAATGAATTTTGAGTCTAACTCAACCTTAAAAACTAGCTTATAGGGTGAGGATTATCCCATTTTCGATGTGTGACTCTTAACACTCTCCGCACGCACATACCTCGTTTACTAGAGCGTGGACAATATAATTTGGGAGCCCAACATCGGTAAACAAATAATTGGAATATGTATGACTCTGATACCATGTAAAGAACGAATCTTGAGTCTAACTCAACCCAAAAGCTAGCTTGTAGGGTGATGATTGTTCAAATCCATATAAGGAGTCAATGCTCTCATTTCATTTCAGATGTGAGACTCTTAACATGGGTCGTCATTATTCTTTCTGATTCGCATAGACAATAAATTGGACTAATTTTGATTAGAGTTTTATTACTTTTAAAATTCAAAATTGTTTAAGCTTTCTCGTTTGTGATTATATCATCATAATGATGACAAAATGTATACCAATTATTTAAATTCAAAATATTGTAAGCGGTTTTCAAGCAATTAGAAGTTAGAACATTTGAATTTCAAACTATTGCTTTCTTTTTCTTTTGATAAATAATTATTTCAACTATCTAGAAGCACATGAAGTGTTAAATGGTACAAGTGGAACATTCTACTGGATTAAAGTGGGCGTAAATGAAAATCTAAATATTCTATCTATTTTGTTGTCATGTAAATTTTTTTCCATCGCGTTTTTTCCATTCATTTCGTTTTCTCGACGTTGCTAATTCATTTTGAATTGGGAGACTTTATTTAAGAAAGTTGTTACCAAAGTACTGTGAAAACGCAACACCAGTGACCAGCCATAACTCTGTTGGGCTTAGTCCAATGATATTCTTAATATGATGCTATTATCCTTTTTGGATTAAATTTGTATGTTTTTTTTTTCCAAAAGACTTAATATTATTAAAAATATTTCCTTGTTTTCTTTTTTCATGTATAATGTGAAATTTTATTCGCACGCCAAATAATTTTCCCTTGAACTAAGTTCTACATGCCTCGTCACGAACTAAGTTCTACATGATCATCTTCATATGAGTTTATATATGTAAATAATTGATCTTGGGCCTAACTCAATCCCAAAAACTAAATTGTAAGGTGAGGATTGTCTAAGTCCATATAAGGAGTCCATGTTTCCATTTCATATCCCGTGGGACTCTTAACACTCCCCGCACGCCCAGACCTTGTTAACTGGAGCGTGAATAATATAATTTGGGGGCCCAACATCGGTAAACAAAGAATTGGAATGAGCTTGGCTCTGATACCATGTAAAGAATGGATCTTGGGCCTAACTCAATCCCAAAAACTAGCTTGTAAGGTGTTGATTGTCCAAGTTCATATAAGGAGTTCATGTTTCCATTCCATATTCGATATGAGACTCTTAATAATATATATAGTTTCTTTTTGTGTATGCCTCTGCAAAACTACAAGTTAGAGTAAATCAACATGTAGATTGTCAAAGACACTAAATTGGGCCTTACATCATCACTCCGCTATCTCCATACTTGTATCGACGAACCATAGGATTTATGATTTCATATCATTTGTTAGGTTCGATCAACCAAAGATATTTTTAATATGGTGTTATATTTACTTGTTTTTGAGTGAAATCTGTGCAATTTTTTTCAAAAGGACTCACCAGTAAGAATGTTTCTACAATTTATTTACAGTTTAATTTATTTTCAGCTATCAACTGCACATTCAATTCAATAAAGTGGGGTAAATACTTGCATCAAAAAAAAATTCAAATCAAACATGTTAAGTCAGTAGTTAAAAATTATTGTTAGATTTCATGTCACCCAATTATAATTAAGTGATAAACTTATTTATAAGAAATCCGTATATCTTGTATTATTTTTATATAAACATCAAATGCGCTTAAATTTTTTGGTGAAATAAAACATGCTGGTCCTTTCTTTTACTTTTCCATGCCATGCATTCAAAGTATTTCTCAGAAACTTTGCCACTATATCCGTTCAAAGCATCCACAATAGTAGCAATAAGCCCGGGCATAGCTGGATGACAAATGAGGGAAATTTAAAATTCAGTTGGAGGCCTACAGCGTGAGTTCGAACCCTGGTGGGAGCAATTTGCTTTCTTATAGGGTAAGACCTTGTAGGTGATATCAGTTGCTCTGTTCACAAACTCTGGTCATTCAGATACATCCCGTGATTTACTGATAATAGTGTTGAGAGACCGAGACTACTATCTTCATAAATAGTTTGACGTAAGTCGAAAAACTGGATATAAAAAAATAAAATAGCAATAGTAGCATTAAGTCAATATAAGACAGAGATCTTAAAAGAAGGTCTTTAAGGGACCACACCATTAAAAATTGATATAGCTATATGCTGTAAGGGAAATATTTATAGTAAGTTAATACTAATTTATTATGATTATGTAATTTAATGAGTAAATATATATATATATATATATATATATATATATCAATTCTTAATCATGGATAATAAAAAAAAAATCAAACATATAGCACATACATATATTGGCTTGATAATATTTGGCATTTCCCCTATATTTAGCTAGTGTTTTAGGTATTTTTAATGGAGTTTGATACATTGACATTCCTTAAACTTATCAGCAAATTGAACACTCAGAATACATGATAAATTGTCCCTCTTTAGACACTTTTGGTTCAAATTTTAGAATTATTTTGTGAGTACTCTCAAGCGTTTATTAGGCAGTAAAGTTAACCATATAAAATATATCATTTATACACATCATCCTCAATTAGAAAAAGCTTGGAGTTTTACGATTTATTGAGGTGAATGCATATAATTAAAGGATGTGACATATTTTAAGCGGTTAACTTATATACGTACTGGACATTTTCAAAGAAAAAAAACAAATCAAATAATAAATTATATTATCATGTGTTCATATGATCAACTGAAATGTCGTTGAATATATGAATGAAATTTGTTGGCAATTTTAAGAAAATGCAAATGTGTTATTAAGCCTTACAATATTCATGCATGTGCTTATCAATACATACACCAACAGACAGGATCGCCCATTGTGCGGTATTAAATCATCACACACCATTGGTACATGTTATGAGAGTTATTACTTATTAGTCACCAATACATTGCAATTAGGAGCAATAATGAGAAAGGAAAACCACTGGTTGCACTTTATAACTAGCACAAAAATTATGATGGATGGATATATAATCTCTCTATTTTTAATCAAATATTTTGAGTATTTGAGTTAAAAATAATAATTTCGGGATTAACTTTATTTCATATTTGATTTGGGTTATTAAGATTAACTAATTCCAAGATAGTTTTTACACTAAAATAGTGATGGGATAACTAATCCCATAAAATATGCCATCCACGTATCAAATTACTCCCTAAAGTAGAGAAAGCTTTAATAACAAACGTTTTTTTTCCTTTTATAGGTTTTATAGGTACAAAAATTCGAATACCAACGATTATACTAAGGAAAAATACACTTTACAACCTTCTCCTCGAGATATAATAAAATCATGAGAATCATAAGATCTTAAATTTAAATTTTAATAGAAGTAAAAATATTAAATATTTTTTTTATTTCAAATCTTGATTTATAGAGTTATCCGATTGTTGTGTAATTATATAATTAGTTGAGAAGAGTCCGCTTGAACAGCTCAATTGGTTATCAAGGAGATATTTGAAAAATATAATTAGTTGATAAGTGAAAAGATTGAACCGAACATCAGGGTTCTAAAAATAAATAACAAGAGGGTAAGAAAAAGGAAAAAGTGGAAAAGGTGATTTTAAAAGTTCAAGGCTCAGCCCTCAAGGTCTAAAAAAACAGTTTCAAAATACAGCTGCATCCAATTGCATACACATGTGACCCCCTTTACTACACTTGGGAAATACTTCCATGCTTCTATCTTCTTTTCTTACCGTGCTCCTTCCGCATTTCCCCACTTCTTTCACGCATTCTCTCAAACACCTAACAGGCACGCCTACTTATAGGTAGTCCACACGGCACGCACTTTTCGATCTCTCATTTCAAAACAACATCAGTAAAATTTAACCTTAACAAACTTCCATAAAATTAGAATTAAATCCGAGTTAATTTTATTTTCACTCAGGTCCGGTATATTGCAACTTCATCCGAAAAATACGAATTAATTGGATACCTACAGTGACCTCATCTTTTTAATTTTTAGTGGTGGATGGGTCAATCAGCTTCCACCGTCGCCGGAGCTCAAAACCGTATCAAATTTAGAGCTTCGCCGGTGATTTTTTCTACAATGAAGGAAAGTGACGATTCGGAGGATGTTGTTGTCGATGTGTTCGATGTCGGAGATTTTGATTATAGTTCTAATTTACCTGATGAGTGTTTAGCTTGCATTTTCCATTTTCTTAGCTCAGGTGACCGGAAAGGCTGTTCTCTCGTTTGTCGCCGTTGGCTACGTGTCGAAGGGCAAAGTCGTCATCGTCTCTCACTTAACGCACAATCGGACCTTGTAGCTGTTGTTCCGTTGATTTTTTCTCGGTTTGATTCGGTAACGAAGCTTGCTTTGAAATGTGACCGTAGATCTACGAGTATTGGAGATGCGGCGTTGTTTCTTATCTCTTTACGGTGCCGGAATTTAACTAGGCTAAAGCTCCGGTCATGTAGGGAACTAACGGATGCAGGCATGGAAGCTTTTGCGAAGAATTGTAAGGGTTTGAAGAAGCTATCTTGTGGATCTTGTGCTTTTGGAGCTAAAGGAATGAACGCCGTGTTGGATAACTGCTCGTTAATGGAGGAGTTGTCCGTTAAACGCTTACGTGGCATTACAGATGGCGCGGCGGCTGAGCCGATTGGTCCTGGTGTTGCTGGTGGTTCGTTGAGAGTTATTTGTCTTAAGGAATTGTATAATGGGCAGTGTTTTGGACCGTTGATTATTGGATCGAAGAATTTGAGGACATTGAAGCTTTTTCGATGTTCGGGTGATTGGGATAAGATACTTGAAGTGATTGCTGAACAAGTTAGTGGACTTGTTGAGATTCATCTTGAGAGGCTTCAGGTGAGTGATACTGGTCTTGCTGCTATATCTAAATGTTCAATTCTTGAAATATTGCATTTAGTGAAAACCCCTGAATGTACTAATAATGGTTTAAAGATTGTTGCTGAAAGCTGTAAGCTTTTAAGGAAGCTTCACATTGATGGATGGAAGACTAACAGGATAAGTGATGAGGGGTTAATTGCTGTGGCAAAACATTGCCCCAATTTACAAGAATTGGTTTTGATAGGAGTGAATCCGACTTGTGCTAGTTTGGAGAAGTTGGCTTCGAATTGTTTGAATTTAGAGAGATTAGCTTTGTGCGGAAGTGAAACTGTTGGGGATCCAGAACTGTCGTGCATAGCTGCGAAATGTATTGCGTTAAGGAAACTGTGTATAAAGAGTTGCCCGGTGTCTGATCAGGGTATGGAAGCGCTTGCTGGTGGATGTCCAAATTTGGTAAAAGTAAAGGTTAAGAAATGTAGATTGGTGACTTCTGAAAGTGCGGATTGGTTGAGGACAACTAGGGGTTCTGTTGCTGTGAACTTGGATACACCTGAACCTGAAAATCCTGATGCAACAAGCGCTAGTGATGGTGGTGTGCCTGAAGTTGGTAATGAAAATAGACAGGTGGCTGGCCAAGTAAGAGGTGTAAATATTGCATCAAGCAGTACCGGGAGGTCAAACTCCTTTAAGGCCAGGCTAGGACTTACAGCAGGAAGGAATCTGGTGGCTTGCACATTCAGAAGGTGGTCGAGCTTTGGTGGGAGTTCCAGTTCCAGAAATAATTAGTAAAAAGGAGCTGACTGAGATCAATCTTATGCTCAAATATTCTGCTATTGACGTTATTTGTCTTTTATTACATTTATATATTCTTGAGTTCGCGTGCTGGTTAATGCAAGTGCAGATTTAGCCTTCATTGTTGGATATTGTCCTTGAATTTCCCTTTTTTTGCTTATGTACAATCCTACTGATGCTATTTTTTGCTGGTATGCTCCTTTAACATGGAGTTCTTTTCACTTCTACTGGGAGAGGACTCAACATGCTATCTTCTGACAAAGAAAGGTTATAATCCAAGAAGTTGGTGATTTTGGAAATGTGTTTACCGGTTTATGTTATGCAAAGTTCTTCAGCATATATACGCTCCATTCAGAAGATTCAATATCGTGAACACATTCTCCTTGACTCATTGAAGGCATTTAAACTGTTACCTCTCTCAAAAAGAAAAAAGTCTAGATTTTGATTCACTCCCATGTTATCAATTACGTGATAGCATCATGGAAAGATTTAAAGGCTGAACTTGGGATCAGCTTCACTAAACACCTCTTATAAAAATTTATGCTACCTTTCTCAAAAAAAATCTTATAAAATTTATTAGTCTTACAGCTATCTTTTACCTATTTTACTTTGTACGTTTTTATATTATATCGTACTTCATTTCTGCACTAATCAAATCCGGTGTCTTTGGGATGTGCCCTTATCAGGAATCATTCTTGTATTTCTGGTGAATGAGGGGAAGTTAGCAATAGTGTGATCCACCTGGTAAATGGACAATGGTGAAAAGTCAGGCTTGAATAGTTTAAGCTGCGGTCCTGACTGAAAAGGGAAGAGTGTCTCAAGACCTTTATATGCTGAGATAAATTTTAAAATGCCATATAAGCCTGATAGTCTGAATCTTTCTATATATGATTCTCTCAATGTGCTTATGTGACGTGTGATGACATTTGGAAACATGTTGAGAACTTGAGTATATGTTAACTTGGTATTAGATCAAGATATTGTTCAAGACAAGGTATCAACCTCTAGATGTTGGGTAAATAAATAGTTACAGCAGATTTTCTGGTTCTTTTTGGGTGTTGAGATGTACTTCTGGACTCCTAGAAGCTCTGTACTTTGCATGGGACACAACTACAGAGTTGTAAGTTAAAGCTCTGGGGTTTGGGGCCACGAATTAGTGTTTGTGTGATACCATGTTGACTTAATTGTTTCTGTTCTAATTATGAAAGTGACTTGTAATCAGAATATAATTATGTCATGTGTGGGAATAGCTTTGTCTTTCTAGGGGTGGAATCTTGAATAAGAATGGAGGTCAAGGATGGTTATTGTAGTTATATTTCACCAGTTCCACTTGTGTTGTCCTTGAAGGCCAAAATTCAGTCATACTCCCCTTGGGGCCATTGGCTGCAATCAATTAGCTAAATCAAATGAATACATCAGCTAACTTTATCAGAAAAAGATGATTGTAGCTAATCTCTTAAAGGGTAAACCCCACTTTATTTTTGTTCTTCTGAATGACTCTGAACTGCATGCCTGATTTATTGGCTTCATGACCAGCTTCTGTCCTTTAGTTGGTTTTGTGGTAAGCCCTTCAGTTTACTTATGCTTTGTGTCACTTTTACTGGATATTTTCTTTGAAAAATCACATGAAGGCAAGTGAAAACCCTCTGGAAAGTTGCATTCTCGGTGGTAAATTCATATTGTGTTGGGAGAATGTTATTGTTAGAGAGTAGGTATATCTATCAATTCAAAGTTGCTTATTTGTTAAATGGCGCCTGATAAGTATATATGCTGTTGTTACTTGTGAACTGTATCTTGCTGCTTTCTTCATGCTTTGGTTAATAGCTGGCATTGAATTGTCATCTTTCACTAGTACGGTGTTTTTTTGGGGGTTTACTTGAGCTGAGGGTCTTCCAGAAACAGCATCTCTACCCTCACAAGGTAGGGCTAAGGCTGCGTACTCACCACCCTCCCAGACCTCACTTTATGGGATTACACTGGGTATGTTGTTGGTGGTGGTGGTGTTTTTTTGGGGGGTTCTTTACCGTAGATAGCAGTAATATTCTGCTTCTCTGAGAATGAATCATCAGATTCTGTTATCATCTTTTGTTGGTCTACTGAGCAAATCCTAGTTCATCGTTCAATTACTGAATCCAGTTGACTAAACAGCTATGTCCTTTAGTTGATTTTTGACTAATACAGTATTAATTTCAGTTATGCTGCATGAACTGGTTATTGCATACATAGTCAGGGTTGTGGAAACTACTATAGAATTATCCCTTCAGTTATTGAAAAATAACAAATAGTACTATATGTTTTTCTTCTCTGAATAACGGGATTGTGTAGATTTTGTTCACCACTAAATCCAAAATAATGGACACTGGTTATACCTGTGAGTTGCCATGGTTGATATTTTGTGACTTGTAGAACTCACTCTTATCAGACGCTGGGTT
This sequence comes from Anisodus tanguticus, assembly GCA_034509755.1. NCBI lineage: Eukaryota > Viridiplantae > Streptophyta > Magnoliopsida > Solanales > Solanaceae > Anisodus > Anisodus tanguticus. Next base: position 5,517,510 of record CM067553.1, on the reverse strand, counting down.
TAGTTTATTGATTTGGCAGTTAAAACACTGACTTTGCTCATATTAGTATGTGTTTTGGAAGGATTCTTTTGCTTCCTTTCTATCTTGCTTGATGTCAAGATGGTATTGTTGTTTTGAGAATTTTCCTGTCTTGTGCCGGTGATCAAAATAACTTCAGTGGCTGGTGATCTTTTTGGTAATTCTTGTTTTCTGGCTATGCATTCTCGATGACAATCAATCTCTGAATTCTGGATTATTGTGTATATGAAAAGCTTTTTGTTATAGCTTTCAAACCTGAATCCATAGTTGTGCTTTAATAATATTTTGTTACTTTTGCTTTACCCAAGTACTCAACAGCATAACTCCATCTGGTAAGTGGTGTCATGGTGATTGGTTTGTAAGCTTTCACTTGTTTGATTCAGATTTTATTATGTTTAAAGATGTTGGTAAGCTTTATTGAAGCTTCTGCAAGGTTTGCAGGTTGTTTTTGGCTTCATATGATGGTTATTGGTCAGTTGATTTTTCATATGTTTTCTTTGGTGGTCAAACTCTTCCGTAGCCACTGACTATTGTCAATCAATTGTCTTCAATCCGTTGACAATATTTTTTCCTTAAACTGCATCCACAGTGTTGATCTAAAATGCAACGTCAGAAGCCCAAAAGCTTAATTGTGCTACAGTTTGTTTTACTGATCTCTAAGAATATTCTAGCCCTGTACCATATGATCTAGTGGTCGATAGAGTGGTAAAAATCACGGGAGACTCAAGTTCACATCTTGGTAGAGATGAAAAATACTAGACGATTTCTTTTCATATATCTAAGCTTTAGAGGACAGCGTCACTTGATAGATGTACTGCTTGAAAGTTGGCATGAATACTTGTGTTATTTATTTTTAAAAGGTTAATATATAAAATTCCTCCTAAAGTATTCATGTATTGCAACTTTCATAACCCTTCAACTATGTTTTGTTACTTTCATACTTCAAATTACGTGTCGTTATTGCTCCCTTCACTAATCTAATCCATGGTTTGGGTCCTAAAAGTTTTAGCACAAATATGAATTGAGATTAAACTAATTGACACCTACGGCGGTACAGTCATAACGGAACTATGAGCTCCTCAATTGAACTGCATTTGAATTGGATTTCCGATCCAATGATTAGTTTAGCATTCTCTCATCAGTGTTACGTGCTGCTCTTGGATATGGGTTCAAGCTTTAGAAAAATCCCATGTTGATCATACTCACGTCCTTTATGATTTCAAACCGATCGATTGTTCTTGTGCTAATTTTGTTTGCAGCGGGTTCCCTGTCATAAATACTCATTCAATCGAGAATGAAGGAGGTTTGCTCTTGTTTGCGATCTCGAGTGATAGAATTCCTCATTCAATCGGCTCAGGACCTTCAAGTTTCTCCCATCGTCAAATACTCCGCACTATCACTTTTCGCCGATCGATTCTACCCATCTCTTTCCAAATCAGGAAACAATCCTAAAAGCTGGCTCTTACAGCCTATCAGAGAAAGCAATTTGCAGCTATTTGCACTTGTTGCAATATGGATCTCAAACAAAATACACGATTCTCCTCCCCTGCGTGTCAAATCCTTCAAATCTCTGGCGGATAACACCATTAAAGAGCAGCATTTTACAACAAAGGATTTTCTGGAAGCTGAGCTAGTGTTAATGCAGGTAATAAAATTCAAGATCGGCACATTAAACATAGCCTTCAGATTATTCGAAGATCTGCTTACGAAGTTGAGTGAAGTTGCCAGAGTTGGAGAGCAATTAAGCATTGAAGCTTGCATGGATATTATGGATCTGCTCTATGAAAAGGGAGATATTTCATCTTTTAATTGTTCGTCCTATCATCTAGCCGCATCGATAGTGGTTGCTGCATATGTAATCACAGTTCCAGTACAAAAGAGTGAGTTTCCCATTCTTTTATGGGTTAAGTTTGTTACTTCGTGCAAAGAGGAGGATATTCTGGACATTGTTAGAAATATTCTAATGCATGTGTTTGAAGCTTGAATCTCACTCAACTGTTATTGTATTTCATGTAACAATTCAATTGAAGTGAATTTGGACATGAACATGGCTAGAGTATCATTGACAACTCAAAATTCAAGAGGACTATTGTTGAAGTAAATTTGTGAACCTATAGCGAATTGATAGCGCTAAATTTGAACTAGGCAAATCTATGTAGGTACTTTGTGGAATCACATGGACAAACGAGCTGTGCAATACTTGAGTATCGTTACAATGAGCGCAATAGTGCAGAAGAAACCCGAGAATGAAAGCCATTGACAGCGTACCAAGCTGAAATTTCTAATCTGTCTTCTTCCCTTTCTTAGGTGCTGGTGCTTGATACAAGAGAATTTGGTACCGTTCATCCTACACCAATCACAGATCCCATGACAACTGCAACAAAATCAAACCCGGGGAGTAAAAAGGACAGGATTGATCAAATTACAATTTTATCATATGTTGTCCCCAAAGGGACAGGATTGATCAATTACAAAGATCATACAATGATAGGATGTGTATTGGCATCATTACAGATGATAGATAATTGAGGCTTTTTCTTGTTCATTTTAGACACCCGTTCAGACAGAAAATCCTTCTAACAAAAGAATAGCATTTCAGAAATCTTAAATGATCTGTAAAAAAGCACGTTTGAGCGCACAAGGATTCAGATAGCAAATGTATTGTCTCCTCAACTATGTCCAAAATCTTTCACATCAAAATAAAAAAGAAAAGGAAAACGAATAGAGGCAAATCGACTCCTAAGCAGCTGGAACTCTAGTAGACCAAATTTCAGTTGCATCCCCTCCAAACGCCACCCTCCCAACAAAAAAAGAAATGTATGTCAAACTACTACTCCAATATCTTATCACCAGAATAATTAAAAACCACATATGACGATTTGGATCAATGACTTGACTCTGGACAAGTAAATGCAATATGACAATCGACAGCTTCTGTGCTTGTATGCTGTATGGAAATATGCCAATCTTTCACTTAAGAGCAAAGGTGCATTTCCCAGAATCCAAATTTTTTCATAGCCTACTCTAGACAGTAAATATATAGTTCATCAAAAGGCCTACAAGATAAGTTTAATGTAGAAGTAAATAAGTTGAAACTAGGATGCAGGAGTCCAGGAAGGAATGGTGGAAAAATCATCGTAAGCTCTGGAAGAGAGTTTCTTCTGAGCCATATCTGGTGTTCCTGTATTTATTCATTAGAGAGGGCACACCATGGCATATAGTATGAAATCCTGGTCATCATTTTGGATTTATAAAATTTAAAGGCAAAAGCTAAACTGAAATGAGTCCAATGCTAATGAACGGCACAATAAAGACTAGTCTCCCCCCCCCCCCCTCCCCGCGGCACACAAACACCATAACTCCAGTCTACAAAGAGGACTAAAAGTAAGTAATATTGATCTGAAGGGTATCCTAGTACAAGCTCATCTTCACAGGTTATCAATTATATCATCTTTACTTTCCCCCTAAAAGCATCTTATAAACACTTGATCGGACAAACTGAGCTGCTGTCACATTCTACTTTAGCAGAAGAGAACTGTGAACATAGTAATAACCAGTAATGACGATACGCCAAAACCATTAAGCATATGGGTCATGCTTATACACATTTGAAAAATTAGAGAGTAGTGGAAAATAAGAATGCATCAGCTTATAGAGCAAAATAATTAAGGCACAATGCTTCCGTGTCCAGAGAGCACATTGCAAAATTCCATGGAGTTTCAGATTAAAAAAAACAGAGCATACCACTCATTGGAGCTTTTTCTTGGAGGCTGGTAAAAACTCTAACTGCAACATAGAAAGGAAAAAAGGACGAGAACTTCATTTTGGGAAGTGCAACACGAAGTTCAATGTTCAACTTAGCCATGGAACCACCAAAGTTCATAAAAAAAGGTTAAAAAGCTTAGCTCCCTAGTACTTCTGTTCTGCTCAAACAACATTGAGGATTAAAAAGAATTATTAAATTGAGTAGCTGCAGAAAGAATGAAAATGTCATTATTAGTAATAGATAAAGCCATGAAGAGATTTCTGAATAAAAACAAGGTAACTGCATATTCAGTGTTTAATGGCTGCACATCATTTGATGAATGAATGAAAGAATTCAATCAGGTGGTTGAACTTGACGTGATCACATCCATATACTTGCATGGATGGTCTCTGATTTTACCCATATACAAGCTCACTTAACCATAGGCTGCTTTACAAGCATTCACATAAGAGCTCCCTCTCTCTCATTTCAATTCCATCAAAATTTGGCATGATTTACATTGCCAAGAGTACATAACTTTCAACAATATACTGGATAGCAAGGCAACTGCACGTTACAGTATATCCACATTAAAGTATTAAACACAGCTTGTTTCTGTATGGATCAAGTTTCAAATTAATTAACATCCCAACAAAGTTGACACGTTACATAAATAACGAGTAGTCATCAAACCATGCCCTTTAACTGGCACCTGACACATCATTACCAGAAGCGAACAGTTTATTGGTAAAATGGCTTCACAATTTTAGAAACAAGGCAATGCTCCATACGTCAAGTAAAATCTGCAAAGATACCATCTGCTCTCTCGGCGCTCACATCATAGAAATAGTAAAATGGGAATCATCATGACATGAATGAGTACCTTAAAATTCTTCCAGATCTGTGGAATCCTTGCAAAAAGAAAAATCGCATGCTGAGAGGCCTGAAAAAAAATCATTCCAAGACAAACATGAGCCGTGGTAATACTGTTTTTGAGGAATCCCTTTACAAAAGAAGAATGTATATCTTTTGGAGCGGTGTAGTCCACCAAAACAAAAAGTACTAATTTAGGGAATGATAGCAAAAATATTTTACAGAGATAAGACACCACTTACATATAGGGCCTCAAAAAGAATGGGATCAATTTGACCTGCCAAAACAGTTGGGGCTATAGCACAATGTCTGTTGATTAAATAGGAGGAACATCATATTCTAATTCCAAAGGAAGAAGCACTTGAAATTAACAAAAAAGAGTAGTTTAAATGGCTAATATATATGTTGTATGCATATGTCAGACCACTTTTTACTAATCCAAAGGTAGAGGAGGTAGGATACAATAATCCTCTAATCCATGTCTTTGTTCCCAAAGGCTGAGAAAAATAATGTTCGCAACCAAAATGATAGCTGCAAGAAGTAAAAAGGCACAAGATATTAGACATGAGGCATGTTAGAGATGGTGCAGTCTTCCAGACCTAAAATAAATAAATAAAAGTGTCTCCTCTTAACATCATAAACTTTTAGATGAGGTGGCTCACACAATTCAACATGGTTTGGGTCTAATAGCAATCAACAAAATATTTCCACATGCTTGACTCAAGAAAAATCAAACCCATGTGAGGGGCGTGTTGCCAAAGTAAACTTTTAGATGAGACACATTACAAAATTCAAGAAGAGATATGAAACTAAGAAAGTGAGATATTGAAGTGCAATGGAGTGAAGGTTATTTACTCTGTCCAGTGTCCACAAAGGAGTGAAGAGTCAAAATACCATATCATAGAATTTGCCATGAACTCAAAAAAGGTAAATTTAATAGGTTAATCTAGATCTTTTTAGCCCAATCTCCGAAAACAGAAGTCCGACATATCTCTGTTAAGGAGCATCATTCATTGGCTTGTGCAGAACTGCTTAAAGGAATTGAATTGGTTATCCAAAGAGTAAGTATCACAGAAAAAAAATGTATGGTTAGCTAAAACAACCACAACACTTCTCCCTCAAACCAGTTGAATTGGTTGGTCAATGAAGAAGAGGAACAGAAACTGATGCAATGTTAGATAAAAAAACACAATAATTCTGCACTCAAACCAGTAGAACTCCAAAGCAAATTTGAGAAGTTGCATCCATTCACGCCCTCTCAACATTTAAGAATAGATTATCAAATGAATTGAGAATGCTGGATGCATATGTTGAATGTACCTTGAATCAAAAGAAAAGCATACTCTCCAAAAGCTGAAAACGGAAGTCCTTTGTGAAGACAATATGCTAAAGCAATGGTATAGCCAATTACTTCTAGCTTGAAGCTCACAACACTAAGCCCTTAACACTTTTGTGTTGCAAAATTTTTAATATCTGCAAGAGGAAGAGAAAGAATATGTGATACACTTAGTCCAACTCCAATATGTGAATCCCTATAGCCAGAAGACATGCAAATTAAGTCAGTAATAACATTCTAAACTAACTTAGCTTACCTAGCCACAACCCTACGTAGTCTTTCACCTAAATATATACAAATATTACTTCTCCTATCCTAATTTACATGACATTCTTTCCATTTTGAACTTCTCAAGTGCTTGGCATCATTCCATTTCTATACAGCATTCATACCTTTAAATAACTCAAATTCATTAAAGTATTCAGATTTCTTGATGTTCTCTTTATCTGATTACTTCAATATTTTCTTCCACTATAGACAATTTACATCATAAAGACATAAACTCAGTGCCCACATGAATATATTGCATAAAAATGGGACAGTGAATACAATGTATCAGCTGTTAAGCTATATAGTACTATAGATTAAAGATATATAGACAAAACATAACGTGGGTCGGAAATTAGAGATCTTAAAATTGTAGTCTTTGAAGTAGAACTCGAAAAATACGAAAAAGACTAGATTTTTAAGGAAAATACCTGATGAAGTTTAACAGTAGTGGAGGCAGCAACAATGGCATAGCCCAGGAGCTTTGATATTAAAGGAAGCTGAAAGATAGAATAATTTCCCTTAGGGATTCCTTTCATTATTAACAATATATATAGCTGTACAACGGTTGATTCCTAATATGGTACGAATCCTAACTTACCTTACAAAGGTTGATTCCTAATACAATTAGAATCCTAAGTTACCTTAAATATACATCTATCATAATTACAAAATATACAGAGAATATTCGCTAATACTTCCCCTCAGACGAAGCGGGAGGAGGCCGAACGCTAAGGCTGGATCGGAAGTTGGTGAAGAGCTGTCGCGGTAGTCCCTTTGTGAAGATGTCTGCATACTGATAAGAGGAAGTCACATGTAATATTTTGACCTGACCAAGGGCAACCTTCTCTCACACAAAGTGGATATCCATCTCAATATGCTTAGTCCGCTGATGTTGGACCGGATTATGAGACATATAGATGGCAGATATGTTGTCACAATAGACTATAGACGCCTTGCGGAGTGGACACTGGAGCTCCAAAAGAAGATTTCGGAGCCAACAGATCTCAGCAACTACATTAGCAACATCGCGATATTCTGCTTCAGCACTCGAACGGGATAGTGTGGCCTGCCTCTTGGCGGACCATGAGATAAGATTATCCCCAAGAAATACACAGTACCCCGAGGTGGAGCGACGTGTGTCGGGGCATCCTACCCAATCTGCATCCGTGCAGGCAAGTAGCTTGGTTGGGGCAGAGGGGTATAGGTGTAATCCAAAGTCTAGTGTGCCCTTAACTTATCTGATAATACGTTTGAGGGCGGCAAAATGGGACTCTCGGGGGTCGTGCATGAACGACACACACTTTGTTGAACGGCATATGCAATATCAGGCCTAGTGAATGTAAGATACCGAAGAGCACCTGCTAGAATCCGATATAGAGTGGGATCAGAAACTGGCGCACCGTCATTGGCACTAAGCTTGGATTTGGAGTCCACCGGAGTTGGCATAATTTTACAATTTGCCATTTTGACCCTGTACACTATCTCTTCTGCATTCTTACGCTGACATAGGAGCATAGTGGCTGCAGATCTGGTTACCGATATACCCAAAAAATAACTTAGCTTGCCCAAGTCAGTCATAGCAAATTCAGTTTTGAGTAGAGCAATGATTTCATTCTTCAAACCGTCAGATGAGGCACTAAGAACAATGTCATCAACATATAATAGCAAATATGCAGTGCTGCTACCTCGGTGAAAAGTGAAGAGAGAGTTATCACACCGGCTACATACAAAACCAATCTGCATAAGATATCTGGCAAAACGATCATACCAAGCGCGGGGTGCCTGTTTCAATCCATACAATGAATTCCTGAGACGACACACAACCGCGGAGCTATGGGATGAACAAAGCCAGGAGGCTGATGTATGTACACAGTCTCTTTCAAATCCCCACGAAGAAATGCATTCTTGACATCAAGCTGATGAATCGGCCAATACTGAGAACAGTCTGAATAGTGGCCAGTTTAACAACCGGACTGAATGTCTCACCACAATCAATACCCTCCTGCTGATTAGTGCCATTGGCAACTAGTGTTGCCTTATACCTCTCTAAGTCACCACTGTCTCTGAACTTGTGCCGAAATAGCCACATACACCAGATAACATTCACACCTTCGGGTCTAGATACCAAATCCCAAGTGTTCTGCTTGGTTAAAGCATTAAATTCCTCGCACATGGCCGCATTCCAATTTGGGTCCAGTTTTGCTAGTTTTGGATTTTTTGGAATGGATGATAAGGTTTGTGTGGAGAGATTGAAGTGAACCTTGGGTTTGAAGATCCCATGTTGTGCACGAGTCTCCATGCGATGAGACGGCAGTGGTGGTGGGTCGGGGCTGGGAGGTTGGTGGTCCACTGGTTCTGGACCAGTGGGCGCGGTCAATTTGGGACCGGTTTCGGACCGGAAAAGCGCAGAAGCGGGGGACTGGTTGCTGGAGTGATGGGCAACAATGTCGCTGGTGGTGCAGGTGACTCGACTGGGGGCTGTAGGGGTGAGCAGGGAGCTGTTGGGGTGGTGTCGGACAGTGGCGAGACTGTCGGAATAGTAGGCTGCTGTTGGTATAAATTTTGGATGACCGGGGACAAACTTGGTTCATCGAGAAAGATGTAATCGGTGGTCTGAAATTTCCGGAGATTTGAAAAAGGAAAGGTTGTCTCGTCAAAGGTGACATGACGGGAGACGATGATTTTGCGAGTAGCAATGTCATAGCACAAGTAGCCCCGATGATTAGGAGATAGACCAAGGAAGACACACGGCAGAGTGCGAGGGGCAAGTTTGTGAGGTGCAGTGGAGGCCATGTTGGGGTAGCATAAGCATCCAAAAATACGTAGGTGATCATATGATGGTAGCCTACGGTATAAGATTTCGGTAGGGGTCTTGTTTTGGAGTGTGCTAATTGGTAAAATATTAAGAAGGGATTCTACCACTTTGATAGCATAGACCCAAAAAGGCGGTGGTAGGCAAACATGAAACTGAAGTGTGCGAACCATGTTATTGATAGTACGTATAATTCTTTCAGCCTTTCCGTTTTGGGAAGAAGTATAGGGACAAGAAAAACAGAAAAACATGCCTTGTTTAGAACAGAAATTGTGAAATGCCGAGTTATTAAATTCACGTCCATTATCACATTGGAATGATTTGATAGATTTTTCAAATTGTGTTTTAATGAATTTTTGAAACTCGAGGAATTTTGTAAAAACTTCAGATTTGACTTTCAGTGGGTAAATCCAGACAAAATGTGAAAATCATCCAAGAATATTAGATAGAATTTATGACCCAAAGAGCTAACAATCGGAGATGTCCACAAATCAGCATGAATAATATCAAAGGGAGAAAAAATAACACTGTTTGATGACATAAATGAAAGACGAGTATGTTTGCCTAGTGGACAAGAAAAATAGTGGTGGGATTCCTTTCATTATTCACAATATATATAGTTGTACAATGATTGATTCCTAATATGGTACGAATCCTAACTTACCTTACAAATGTTGATTCCTAATACAATTAGAATCCTAAGTTACCTTAAATATAAATCTATCATAATTATAAAATATACAGAATATTCGCTAATAGAAGCCAACCATCCTTTTCTCGGAATTCACCTTTGCTAAGGGTTTCCACTACACAACCAAAATCCATTCCAAGAAAATTGACCAGTGGAACTAATAAGGAATTGGATATTGATTGAACAAAGCGCTTTGAGGGTCTCATTTGGTTTTATATTATAGTCATTGAGAATTTATTTTTATGATTTTATAGTCCTTTGCAAATTTATTTTAAATTTTATAATTTTTATGATTTTTACATTTAAGACATCTAAAATAATAATAATTTTTTTTTAAAAATATTTTCTTCTATTTAAATATAAGTAGTCATAGAACATCATTTTCTAAGTCACACTTACACAATTTTCAAGCGGTGTTAATGTAAATCCTATATTTGAAATGCTATATGTAAATTGTGTTCGTATAATATTAGTAAATCATTGTTTTAAATGTGGTACGTAAATCGTGAATGTGTTACAATAATAACAACGGTCATATTCGCAAGTTATTTTTGAAAAGAGTGAGGTGTAGATATACCTTACTTCTATCTTTATGTGGTAGATATGTTATTTTTAATAGACGATTCGGCTCAAGAAATTCATTTTTTTAGAATAGATGTGTAAAAAAGTGTCATTCCTTCATTGCTATGCGTATGGAGCATTCACCCAAATAAATATGTAATACTTCCTTTGAAAGCAGTCTTTTTTAAGGAGAGTTAGAAAAGTCAATCCAATTATTTTCTTGAAGCCAGAGGATGAGAGTGTCCTTATATATAGTTCGTCTCAATTTAAGTATCTTAGTTTGACTAGACACAAAATTTTAAAAATAAAGAGAGATTTTAAAACTTTGTGGTCCTAAATTAAAGATGTGTATAATGTACTAAAATTTCTTTTAAATACGCGATTATAAACTTCTCATGTATGATATTTGAATTATCAAGTTACTAAATATAGAAAGAAGTATTCTTTATAAAAAAGAAATTAAGATACTTAATTGGGTCAGAAGGAGTAATTTTTAATTTTATACCACATATGAAAACGATGGAAAAAAGGAGGAGAAATAAAGTTCTAGGGGATGATTATAAGTTACTTCCTTCGTCTCAACTTATATGATATAATTTTCTTTTTTAATCTATCTTTTTATATTTATAAATAATTTAACTTAACCCCTTTTACATTAATGAAATGATTTACAATCAAATAAATATTTATGATTCATTTTAGATCACAAGTTTCAAAGTATTAATTTTTATCTTAAATTCTGTATCTAGTTAAACTAATATATCACATAAGTTGGACGGAGGTACTTGGTGGAAATTATGGGCCTAGCAAAGAGCATCTAAGGAACACGGGTCTCTATTTTAAGTCCAGGTAAAGCCCAATTAAGCAGATCACTCTCTGAAGCCCATCCGGACCTCTTCAACTTCCCCTCAATCCTCATTACTCTGTCTTCCTCACTTCCCATAAATTTCTATTTCCTTTCGCGGTAAATATAAATTACAGCAAAAAAAGAGTAGAGGAAAAAAGTAAAAAAAAAAAATGAACGTCGGTGGCGGAACAGTCGCCGGCGACGGCATCTCCTCCACTTCGTCCACCATATCCCACTTTACCTTCACCTTATCACAACGTTATCAACACCTTCTTGATAAATCTACACCTCAAGTCCTTCATCGGTGGATCTTCTTCGCTGTGATCGCTTTCATCTACGCTATACGCGTGTTTATGGTTCAAGGTTTCTACATCATCACATATGCTCTAGGAATCTACATTATCCAGCTCCTTATTGCTTTCCTTTCACCTCAAGTCGATCCGGAAGTTGACGGTCCTTCCCTTCCTACTCGTGGCTTCGATGAGTTTCGCCCTTTCGTTCGTCGCCTTCCTGAATTTAAATTCTGGTGCTTTTCTTCGCTTACATATCTATATATATTTTCTTTTGCTTACTTATGAATGTTTAGATTTGTTTAATATGCGCGCGCTATTATGATCTTATTGTGTAGTTTGATTATCATCTAGTTGCTGAATTTTGACTTTGACATGAATATAAATCAAATCTGATGGTTATTTTTGGTAGGCAATTGAATCCGATGGTTCTTATTGTAAATAGACGGCTAATATTTGTTGTAATCAAGATGTGGATTGATAAAAAAGTCAGATTTATATTCTTAGGATTCTGGAACTTATGTTGTATAGGTAAAGTTTGCTTTTTCAAATAAGAAATGGTACATTTCACTGTGTAGATTTTTTGGAATCTTCTGAGAAGTGTTGTTTGTTGATCAGTATAGTCATGTTGTGGCATATTCATGATTATGGAAGTCGATTCCCCACTGGAGAATTTTTTTGATCTGCTTGCTAGTTGCTATCTTTTCCTGCCTTTACATGATGATCTAGGATCTGATAAAGAATAGAAGAATAGCTTAAGACACAGTGCTTGGAGGAATTAGCTTGAGACTAAACATTACAAAATGGAGCATCAGGTTAACATCTTTTTATTTGTTTTGACCTGGGATTTCTGCATTTTTTCTTATCAGTGGTGCCTTTGAACTTCCACTCTACTAATATGCAACATTGGTTGAACCATTCAGTAGTTGAAACCTACTAACTCCATCAATCCAGATTTGTGCCACATAACTAGAGGGGGCGCTCTAACAGGAGTTCTCCATCGTGCAGCATGTTATGCATGAAATTGAGATGGATGGCCTGGAACTTCTTATTTTTTTTAAGTTTTATTGGTACAAGTTATGGAACAGTCTTTCAAAACTCAAAAGTATGAAAATCTGTTGCATCCCTTATAAAAGAAAAGTATGAAAATTTGACGCATCCTTATTGTGCCCCAGAACTCTTTCCTAGCTCCAATTATGGATCTAATATTCACATAGATGACAGGATAATAGATTAATAGTATTATCTGTTTTGTTGCCTATATAACTTTGATAGATAGAAAAATTGTACTTACAAAAAAATTTGAAAAAAGATAGAAAACTCGTGTATTATTACTGATAAAATGAATCACGTGTTGACTCTACTGAGCATGAAGCTTAAGCAATACACATGGGGTTTGGTTAGGTCTGTTTAAATAATGTCGTTTGTTTTATTCATCAATTGTACCTAGGTGTGTATCTCTCTCTCTCTCTCTCTCTATATATATATATATATATATATTATTTATTTATTTTTAAAATCCTTGTGTTGCCCACCATATATTTATTATCAAGTTGCTATTCTTAATTCGTGTTTCTAGGAATGAGCTTTCTTTTCTTGCAATATACCTTTTTACAGGAGTTGAATATAAGTCGTATCACTAGTATAAATGCTTATTAGCATGAGGTGATTTACTGTGGTAGTTCTTTGATTATATGGGATAACATGGGATAACATAGGTGATTTTATTTGGAAGCTCCCTGGTTATATGGGGCAACTTATCTAAATCAGTTAGTAATTATAGATAGTATTCAAGCAGTGTTGTCCTGATCATGGAATTATGTTGGTTATGAGCAAGAACTGCTGTCCTGATCATCCATTACTGGTACCATTGTAAATATCTAAGTTGGAGATGTCCTAATCCAAACCGTCCATGTTTTCAAAATTGCCTCATGTTTTTCAAAAGTATTCATCATGTATGGGGGAAAAAGGTGAACTTGGTGACCAGCTTCTGATCAGACATGCTAAATCCCCAAGTCTACTTGGTTCCCAGCCAATAGTTCTTTGTCTCCCAGTAATGGTTCCTGATATTGATGTTTGTAATAGTTTTTGTAGCCGGGATGAATATGAATTTAGGACCTTGAGCTTGTGATAAGATTTAGCCAGTGCAAGGGAAGAGCAGGCTCCTTCTACCCTTTATCCTTTACACTCTTCTTAGTTATATGAATTTCTTTATTTCACTAGATCTTTAGGGGTTATTTTTTATAATGATGGTGGTGCCTGGGTCAACTTGCGTACCTCAACTATTCCACCATGTACCTGCTGTAGTGTTACTTTCCACTAGCACATGTACTTGGTAACCCTGTCCACAAAAGCTTAGGCGGAAGAGAAGAAATCACTTGGTGTTCTTATCTCTGTTGGATTTGAACCCTAATCTCCAAGGTTTGCACCTACTTCATTGACCATTAGCCCGCACCCTTGGGTGCAACATATGGTTGGGATTCCCATTCTAGTTGATCACTTAATCATATAGCAAAATTTCTTCATTGTGCACTTCATATATGCGCCTATACTTCTTCTGTTAGTCGTAGTCATGATCCAATTTTGTTGGCAATATCAGCTTCTTGAACCAGTAGTTTGGCGTAATTTGCTTTTCCTTGACAGGTACTCACTAACAAAAGCAGTCTGCATTGCTTTTGTGTTGACATTCTTCAGTGCCTTTGATGTGCCTGTATTTTGGCCAATATTGTTATTCTATTGGTTGGTGCTGTTCGTTTCAACAATGAAGAGGCAAATAATGCACATGGTCAAATATAAATATGTTCCCTTCACATTTGGCAAGCAGGTACATATAAAATTTAGCTCTAATACATATAAAATTTAGCTCTAATTACATTGGTGTTTTTACATCGTCCAGCTGCATTATCTCTATGCTTTACCCGTAATATTTTGAAAATGATTGGAAATACTTTTTTTTCTGCAGCGTTACGGGAAGAAAGTGCCATCAACTGATGAGAGAAATGTTTCCAAACCTTGAGGTTCAAAGCAGATTGAGCATTTTGTGGTGGGGAATGAATTTGTTTTAGCTACAAATTCGCCTGGATGACTCTATTTTTCATCGGATAGGTTTCTGAGCTTGGGTTATGCCATTGAATATATGATTATCAATGAATTCTTAGATTATAAAACTTAGTTCTCCTAGAAGCTGCCACGTATCTTGATTCTTTCATTGATGGGTAACCCTAGCCCCTGGATGTAATATTTATATTCCGAGCTCATTCTTGAACCACTCTTATTCCATTCTAGCTTACCCCCTGTTTGGATGGTTGTTTCCCGTGGTTCATTATTGTATTATTTTTTATGAAATCATGTTTGTTTCATTGTTTTCAAAATTATGTTGTAAATCCGTTATATAATCCCATGGTTACATAACCATGAAAAGATCCAATTTTCTAAATCACGAATTTGGTAATTTTTGTGTGATTATATATTTCATTTATCTATTATACCCATTTCACCCACCCCCTCCAAAAATATTATTAAACCAAAACAAATGATGAAACCATGGGTAACGACCATCCAAACAATATATTACTAGATGCAGGTTGCATATCCGTGTGTTGGAGTTCTTGTGACAATTGTCAATCGCTGCATATTAATTTTTGCCAATAAATTGTCATGCACCCTAGAGCAGTGGAAACTAATCTTTCGAGGGGGTGGAAGGCCCTATTTCCATTAACTTTTTATCCCATTTCTCGTTTTGATTTGCTGCTTTAGAGAGATTTGCTTGATAACTATTGAACGGTAACCATAGGACTCATGCTGGTCGAAATGTGTGTGTGTAACAAGAGTGAAATGTACCATTATGATGCAGCACTTTTATACAATTGAAAGGGATAACTAAGCATATAATCGTTTGAGTTTTACTGTTTGAGATTAGAATCGATTTAGGGGCACGACTAGAGGTCGTTATTGGAATCTTCTATCCTGAAAGATAAGGAAAGGTAGGGCAATTATTATAGCAGGGACTTGGGAGAGTCACAAATTCATGTCCTTTTAGGAGCTGAATAGCCTCTATTGCAATCCAATTTGTGCTTTTCAAGTCTTTTGACCTGCCTTCCATGTAATGCGCTGTGCTCACCTTTGAGTCTAGTTGTGTTGTTGCCCCCTGTAATTGAAAAATAACCGCTGTCATGGAGTTTTAAATTTCACAGATAAAACTTCATGACAGTGGTTAACGAAAAGTGTCTGTTTGTGAATTTTACCCCATTTATGAGGTACTTAATGGGGTTACTGGATTACCTGTGCAGTGTACCTATAGTATTAAACACCAACACCTATCCTTAAGGAGGACACCAAGAATAAATGATTGGCTACAAAAGGATTTTTTAGTGAATGTATCACAATCTTACTCGTCTGATCAACTCGACTCTTTTGCATGTCCCCGGCCTCTCATTTCGTTTTGTTTCATTCTTCTATTCCGTCGCATGAATGAAGACACCCAATCGGTCAATTTTTAATGCGACACCAAGCGCTTCTTGGTCACTAACCTTCACCCAGTTTCTCATGCAGACTCCTGATTGATTAACTCCCTCAGACCAAGTTGAGCAAATTAATTACAGATAAAAATACAAGTCTAATGGTTTCGAGATAAGTCAAAATCTGATTCTAAACTTGAGCCGACTGGATAATATTTGATTTTGATATGCATCCATCCAACCCAGTATGATTTGAGTGTAAAAATAACTCTACATTTGGTACTTTCTCAGACAGTACATAACATTATTGTAGAAGGGTGTTTAAAGAAGCCTAGTCTGTACAATGATGCAGTTGTATACAATGAATGGTTGCATTTGAAAGGGGAAAGGGGTCACTTTCAACCAAGTTCATTATGGATGCAGTGCCACTTACTTGAGAAGATTGGCGGAGGACCACCATTTATTGGCCAGACCCTATCCAAGTACATATCTTGGGAATCTTTTGGTTCTCGTTTGGGGGTTGCCACGATTTGCTGATTATTAATCAGAAAAGGGATTTTATTTGTGATCATATGCTTACTCATTTGTGTCTGCAAAGTTCAATATGTAGGGTTTGACTTAAACTGCTTATGGGGTGGAAATATTAGGGCCAGATCATGGCGTGGCCTAGCTGTAAGTGAGTGAAAATCACTGTAGACCGATTTTTTAGATTTTTTAAGCGCTGAGTGATTTCCCCCATCTATTAAACATTATTAGACAAAACTATCGACTACTTGTGTTAGTGGGAATAATAGATATTGACTATAATAATTGAGGTGCAAGTAAGTTGACCCGATCATTTAGACACATCTCTAACAAATTGTGGAATAAAGTGAACAAGGGGATATGAATAAAATGCTCTAATGGTATTAAAAAGAACAAAAAAAGGTACGAGGGCAGGCTTGTGATCTTTAAGGGAACACAAAGTTGGTTAAGGATTCATAATTATGAGCTCAGACCATGCAAGTTCTAACATGCTATGTAATAGTAGTACATAACAGTTTACTTCATAACCCGAAAATCTAACTACTAGTGCCACTATTAAATGATAATGCACCTGTTATATTTAAACTTTCTTCAAAATAATGGACGCCATTTTCAGTTGTTAGTTCGATCACAAAAATAATACTAACAGAATAACAGTCCTTGCATCCATGACTAAGAGTGAGAGACTATCAGATCCTCTGTTACCAAACTCGTTTGCTTTTTACTGCAATCATTGGTAAAGTCTACTCTCGCATATCCTCCATATCTCTCTCCCCCCCCCCCCCCCCCAAATATTGTCTAGTACTCTGGTACATAGTCGCTTGTAGTTTGATTTATGTGGCTATGCGTTCTTTAGTATGCTTTGTTTATCTTATTTAGCTGTGTTAGCTACTGCTTCCTGTTGTTAGTATGCGTTACCATGACGTATTCGATTTTGTTATCAGTGTAGAGAATGGATCTTGGGCCTAACTTAACCCAAAAGCTAGCTTGTAGGGTGAGAACTGTCCAAGTCCATATATGGAGTCCATGCTCCCATTCCATATCCGATGTGGGACTCTTAACACTCACCTGCACGCCCAGACCTTGTTAACTGGAGCGTGGATAATATAATTTGGGGGCCCAACATCGGTGGAAAAAGAATTGGAATGAGGCTGACTTTGATACCATGTAGAAATACTTTCCTCAAATATCATATTCCAAAAGTGTGGTTAATATACCACAAATACAACTTCATCCTAGGCTAAACTTAGGCTAAGAATATGATATGATTAGCTCAAATCATGCTATCTAATGTACCTATCATATACATATGATTCTATCATCAATTACACCAATTACTAAATAATTATAATAAGTACAACATTAATGATAATTATTCTATCACTCCCCCGCAATCGAAGCGGAAGGTAGACGTATACTGAGACTGTCCCGAAATTCTTCAAATAACACCAGCGGAAGACCTTTAGTAAAAATATCTGCAATCTGATAGCGTGACGAGACATGTAAGACACGTACTTGTCTGCGAGCGACTTTTTCACGAACAAAGTGAATATCTAGCTCAATATGTTTAGTGCGTTGATGATTGACCGGATTCCCTGAAAGGTAAATAGCACTAATATTATCACAGTATACCAATGTTACTTTCAGAACTGGACAATGAAGTTCTAGAAGAAGGTTCCGAAGCCAACAAGATTCAGACACTACATTGGCAACACCTCGGCACTCTGCTTCAGCATTGGATCTGGACAACGTTGCTTGCCGTTTGGAGGACAAAGATACCAAGTTATCATCAAGAAATATACCATAACCAGACGTGGAGTGTCTGGTGTCCGGACATCCTCCCCAATCGACATCTGTGTAGGAGACGAGTGGATGTTGATGATGGATATACATGCAAGCCATACTCTAGAGTACCCTGAATATAACACACAATGTGTTTGAGAGCATGCATATGATCATCCATCGGATTATGCATGAATAAGCACACCTGTTGCACCACATAGGAAATGTCCGGCCTTGTGAATGTATGGTATTGTAGGGGTTATGATAGGATGCGGTAAAGTGTCGGTCGGTAAATGGCTTGCCGGAGGAGGCTCAACTTGGGTTTAGTATCAACTGGAGTTGCTGACGGCTTACAAGATGACATGTCATCACGTTCAACAATCTCTGATGCGTACTTCTTTTGGGATAAAAATAAACCACATGCATGACGTGTCACAACTATCCCTAAAAAATAGTTTAGTGGCCCTAGATCTTTCATTGCAAATTCAGAGTCAAGCAGTGACGTGATTGACTTGCGAAATGCATCGAATGAGGCAGTCAATATAATATCATCCACATATAAAAGAAGGTACACAATATTATTACCCTGACGGTAGATGAATAGAGAATGATCAAAACGACTGTTAGAAAACCCAATATGTGAAACAAAATCAGCAAACCTCTTGTACCAGGCCCGGGAGGCCTGTTTTAGCCCATATAATAATTTTTTTAGCAAGCATACATGATTTGGATAAGTGGAGTCCCTGTATTCCAAAGGCTGGTACATATATGCTGTCTCTTTTAATTCTCCATGGAGAAAGACATTTTTGACATCTAGTTGATGAAGCGGCCATGCCTTCGACAGAGCCAAACTAAGAATCGTTCGAATAGTTGCCGGTTTAATCACCGGATTGAACGTCTCACCGCAATTCATACCAACATGTTGTGTCTTCCCATCACCTACAAGACGGGCTTTATGCCGCTCAAAAGTACCATCAGATTTATCTTTGTGACTAAAAATCCATATAGATCAAATTATATTAGCATTAGGGGACGAGGTACCAACTCCCACGTCCTATTTTTAATAAGAGCATTAAATTCATCATCCATAGCCATTTTCCAATTCGGGTCATTAAGAGCAGACACAGGATTTACGAGGCAATGGTTATTTTAAAACTCGAGTATGGAGGCTATATTTGGTGTTGGGTTTGACAATGCCGTGTTGACTCCGAGTGACTGGCCGCTGGGCCAGAATTGGAATTGGGCCAATGGAAAGATCAGAACTGCCTGGCAGTGGGCAATAGATTAGGCAGTGACCCAAGCCACTGCCAGGCAGTGAGCTTTAAGGTAACGGTCTAGTACTGTTGGCAGTAACTGGGCTCAGAGAAGTAAAAGTTGGCCCAGATTGCTGGGCAGTGTAGTTCCGTGAGTGGGCTACTATTTTTGGGCCCAATTTACCCAAGAATTTGGGTTGACCGAAATAGTGGTTGTTGGATGGGAAGTAAAATGGTGGGCCAAATACGGTGGTATACCACCATCTAGAAAATCATAGGTAGGGGGTCCGGACCTATGCATTTTGGTAAAATGAGAAATTTGTTTCATCAAAGATTACATGACGACTCACAATGATTTTATTGGAGGATAGGTCGTAACACTTGTAACCTCAATGATTAGAAGGATAACCTAAAAAAATGCAAGAAGTATACTGGGGTTGAAGTTTGTTGATTGTGGTGGATGGAAAAATAGGATAGCATAAGCACCCGAATTTCCATAGATGAGAATAAGGTGGGTCCCGTAGGTATAGAATTTTTAGAGGAGCTTGATAGGACAAGTTTTTATGGGAAGTATGTTCAATATATATGTTGCCATTTGTAGTGTATGATGCCAAAATGATGTGGTAGTGTGGCATGAGCAAGGGATGTTCTAACAATGTTATTGACGGTTTGAATTTTTCTTTCCGCCTTCCCATTTTGTGAGGATGTGTGGGGACATGAAAGACGAAAGGTTAAACAATTAGTATTGCAAAAATCCCAAAAATGCCTATTATCAAACTCCCTACCATTATCACATTGAATATTATTAATATCCTGTTTAAATTGATTTTGGATGAATGCTCTAAAAATGAGAAATATGGAGAAAACTTATGATTTTTTAGACAAGGAAAACGCCCAAAAAAAATTTAGAGTAATCATCTAGCAAGAGCAAATAATATCTATGGCCCGAAGAGCTCAAAACGGGTGATGTCCAAATATCACAATGTATAATATCAAAAGACATAATTATGCAAGAATTAGATGAAACAAAAGACAATTGAACATGTTTTACAAGTGGACATGAACGAAACATATTAGAATTACGTGTTTTAGTACATGAAATAAAATTATTTTGTTTGAGGGACGCTAAAACGGGTGCTCCCGGATGACCCAAACGTTCATGCCATAATAAAGGTGCGAAAGTTACAAAACTGGATGATAACTTGGATCGGCGATTGGGTGTAGTAATTGGATAGAGCTCCCCTTGACGATCACATCTCATCAGAAGCATCTCATATGAAAATCGTTCACGAAAAATCCAAAAGAGTCAAAATCAACAGACACCCAATTATCAGTTGCAAACATTCTAACTGAAACCAAGTTTTTAATTAATTGTGGAGCATGAAGGACATTCTTTAAAATTAATGGTGGTTTTGGGTGAGACAATTTGGTAGAACCAAAACCACGAATTGGAATAGAATGACCATTTCCGATAATTATACAATTATTTTTGCTCAAATTAAAATAGGATGAGAGATTACCTTGGGAGAACATCATTTGAGACGTCGCTCCGGTGTTTATGTACCAATTTGCGTCGGGCGGATTAAGTCCGAGAGTATGCATGGCAGACTCAATGTGGTTGGGCTGGCCACTGCCGAATGGGCATCCTGCCACTGGTTCGGCAGTGGCCCAAATGTTGTCGAGCTCCCACTGTTTCTGGGCCCATATCCAGGGTGCTGGCTGGCAGTGGGCTGGCCAGTGTGCCTTGGACTGGGCCTGTCCCAACTTCCTGACGAGAAAGGGCAAAATGTCACAGCCCAAGGCCATTGTTAGGCCCACTGTGGTGGTCCGCCACCCCACTGGCCTCGGGGCTGCCACTGTTGGCCGAAATTCATCTGCTGGCTGAAATTTCTGCCGCCCCTGCCGTCATTTCATCAGCCGCCGGAATTCCGGTGGCCTCCACCTTTGCCATTACCTCAATTTCCACCTCAATTTTTACCACCATTTCGTCCTTTTTGTCCCCGATTTTGCAGTAATGGTATCAAAATGTGTAGTAGCTTCATTGTTTGAGGTGGAAACCATGGCGGAATTTGAGACAATTGCGGCCTTTTTGCCGAAACCCACCTCTTCAAAAATAAGCATAGACCGGGCTTGGTAAAAATGCGGTAGAGGATTGCTTTGTCGGATGAGTGTTCCCACGCCACTATACGCGTCAGTAAGACCGGCAACCAATTGTAAAACCAACCGATTGTTTGAAACCGGCGAACCAACGTTCTTGAGTTTATCCAATAAAATTTTAAGGCGTTGACAATAAGCGGATGCATTTGGAAAATTCTCCATGTCAGTGGTGGAGAATTCTTGCTCCAAAGTGACGGCTCGGGAATTCTTGTTATCTTGGAAGATATCCCGTAAGTAATTCCAAGCCTCCATTGCCGTGGAATCGAGTTACATTATTGTGTGTAACAAATCGCTAGAAATGGTTGCATAAATCCACGAAAGAACTGTCGCATCAAGTGTGAGCCAAAGTTCTTTTTCATCATCGGTGTTTAGCACCTTTTCCTTGCTTTTTTTCCGGTGGGCTTGTGTGATGAATAATCCGGTGGGAACGGCAATAAATTTTAAAGAGCTCTGCCCAAGTTGCGTAATGAACATTTTCCATTTCAAGAGTGATGGAAATATGAGTTTTGATGTTGGAAACGGCAAGAGCGGGATAAAATGTGGATTTAGAGTCAGACATTGTTGACCGGAAAAAGAAAAGAAGAATGGAAAAAAAAATTTGGTTGTCGGCCGGAAGGTGGGAGGAGGGGAGGGGGCCGACGGTGGTGTAAAATATTTTTAGGGTAGGATCTTTTTCTTAATCTCTTGATACCATGTAAGAATAGATCTTGGGCCTAACTCAACCCCAAAAGCTAGCTTATATGGTGAGGATGGTCCAAATCCATATAAGGAGTCCATGTTCTCATTCCATATCCGATGTAGGACTCTTAACAATCAACATGTTCATACTGTCCATACCGCTTTAATTTCCTGTCTGAGTCTGACCGTTTCTCTTACTTTGCTTTGCCTTGGTTGCTTTGTCTTGGTTGCTTTGCTTGTGATTATGCTTTGTCTCGAGCCAAGGGTCTCCCGAAAACAGCCGCTCTACCTACCAAGGTGGATGTAAAGTCTGCGTACACTCTACCCTTTCCAGACCCCACGTTGTGGGATTTCACTGGATATGTTGTTATTGTTGTTGTTGTTGTAGTACTTTGGTACATGAAACATTCCGTGTTTACATAGGGTCAGGAAAGGGTCATATTTGTGATGTAATGTAGACAGTCTACCCTAACACAAATATCAGTGGCGGATTTCATAGTTTGAACTCGTGACCTATAATAAGTCAGACAAAAACAACTTTTCATTGCTCCAAGATTTCCCCGCCAAACAAAATAAGTAATTTACTTATATAAAAAACAAGAAAACAGTGGTAAGAAATCTCACACTTAAATTCATCAGTATCCTTCACACACACCTCCTACACTCATACTAAAGGCAATACAATCCATCTTTTTCTCTCTACAATTTTATTGTGATTTGAAGTAACACTGAGAGCAGCTTATGTTCTTTTTGTTTCTCTTGAAAAAATGGAAGGTGGACTCCCCATGCTAAATTGTCTGCTACAACACACACTTAGAAGTCTCTGTACTTGCTCTGAGTGGGTCTATGCTGTTTTCTGGAGAATTGTCCCCAGAAATTATCCTCCACCTAAGTAAGCACATTAATAACTTAACATGGAAATTAACATTTCTAATTACACAAGAAGAATAGTATTATATATTTTTGTGACTTTAATGCAGATGGGATCATGGAGGAGGCTTACTCGATCGCGCTAAAGGAAGCAAGAGAAACTGGTAATTAATGATATTAGTACTAGGAGTATTTGTTTTGTGATTTTTAATTTTGTGGACTATTTATTTGAATTGATTTTATTTCAGGATACTTGTTTGGGAAGATGGTTTTTGTGACTTTATTGAATGTGAAAAATCCAAAAGGGAATATGTAAGGATAAATTTTGGTCCTGAAATCTTCTTCAAAATGTCTCATGAGGTTTATTCTTTTGGTGAAGGGTGAGATTTGGTTTTTCATTTTGTAATAAGAATAAGCTACAATTCCTAAACAAAGTATATTAAACATTGTTTATTTATTTGATAAATTTTCAGATTGGTGGGCGAAGTTGCAGCAGATAATAGTCATAGATGGGTGTTTAAAGATGCCCCCAATGAAAAAGATTCAAGCTTTATTTGCTCATGGAATTTGTCCATTGAACCTGTAAGCACCACTAGACTTCATTCCCTCCCATCCCACGGCATATTCAAGATTTGAACTTTTGAAATTATGAGTTCAAATTTAATATTTATTGAAATCTTAGTGATTTTTCACATATATATGTACATTCCCTTCAAAAATTTAATATTTGCCTTTTTTCGCCAGCAACCAAGAGCCTGGGGAGTTCAGTTTAATTCTGGCATTCAGGTAGTGAACGTTCAGGCAATGACAAATTATTACTACTGTTTCAAAGATGTTAATTTAGGAAGTTTCTGTTTTTTGGGCAGACTATTGCAGTTATATCTGTTAGGGAAGGCATCATTCAACTTGGCTCATTTAACAAGGTGTCTCTCGTCTCTTACTTATTTAATACATCTAATTCTACTGTTTTTTTCTTTTTCTTTCTTTTTGGAGTTATTCATGTGTTTTCGCTGATAACTAATTCACCACTTATAGGTTCTTGAAGATCATAATCTAGTATTAAGCATTCAGAGGAAATTCAGCTACCTCCAAAGCATACCGGACATTTATGCAATTCAGAGACCTTCTTGGCCAATTCAACATCCACACACTTACAAGCCAAACAATGTCACTCTAGTTAATGAGACGGATTATGGAATGGACGATAAACACCAGCTAATTAGGACGAAAAGACTTCATGGTGAACGATTAATTCATGAATTTCCAGTCAAGTCCATCAACTTAGGTAACAATAGCCCACAAAGCATGTCTAGTCTACCTTTGTGGTCGATGCCTGCAGCAGCACCGGCTTGTTATGCTAATGAAGTAAATGAGATGAGTGCTTTACATGACAGAGTTATGAGGAACACTACAAGCAAGAATGTCAAGGTTGATGGATTAGGTCATTTTAAGTTTGAGGCAGCTGAGAAAAGTGACCAATTATCCTTAAACCAGAACTTAGAACTGGAAAATAAGGTAGTTGAAGTAGGTTTTAGACAACTAGGAAAAGGAGGGGCTATTCCAAATCCAAATTAATTGCAGTTTAGACTGTAGTGTAAGTCATAAACTGCAAAGGGTCCAAGTACATAGGGACCTTTAGCTTTAGCTTGTTGATAAAGTACTGAGTAATTTGTTTATATGATAATGACATAAGTAGAAATCTTTAGCATTTTGTTTTGTTCATATTATTTATTGGATATACACTATCTAAGAAACATGTACATATTGTTCGGATTTACTTGTATCATGTAGGGGCAAATTTTCAGTGTAACCTAAGAGTTCACGTGAACCCAATAACTTTTGTCAGACGACCCTGTATATGTAATATCTATAAAAGTTTGACGGCCAATCCAATTATTATGGTATATTAACTTGAGGTCACTGTTAGGAACTCATAAACTTCAAATTTTGAATCCGCCTATGCTTGTATGTCGATGGTTGACCATAGATTTAATCTTTGATTGTAGTTGTTGCAGACTTGGTAGTTTGATCCACTTTGGTTGTAGCTAAATAGCAACACAACCAAAGATTTTGATTTCGATTGAGCCAAACAACTAAGAGAAAACGAATCAATCCAAACATCAGCAAATTTAAACCACAAAGTCAAATTTTATACTAACCATATTTATGTCAGAATTGGTTGAACTAACTGCGAGTTTAACATAGAAGAGAAATGTCAATGATTCTCATTGAAGATGATCTTCAAAATACAACTGGCCTGATATATGTGGTCCAGTGATTGATCAATGACTAGTAAAATCATCGACATATAATGTAATTAGTGTGCACATTAAGCAACTCTTTTTACTCAAGTAACAGTCATTAATGTGGACCAGTTTCTGAGGTTCTAAAGTAAGGTAAGGGAGAAAATTATTGTCCTTTGAAAGAGTTCCCTAAATGCATTGGCACCTAGTGTCCTCCTATTCGAGAATTTAATTAGTACATATCACATCACTGGTTAGATCAGCTGGATGTTGATCTTTTGCCTACTTGTTTCCCCCTTTTCTTACTCCAAAAGGTGGAATCTCCCACCCCGGAGCCCCCACACCCGGTCCGACAGGTCTGTGAAGGAGGTAAATCATGGTGACTCAATTGATTTCAAAGAGTACACCAGTACCACGCTGCGCACAAGGGGCCCTCCTTTATTTCAAGAAAAACCCCACACTGCCGCTGACGGAATTCGATCTTTGGTCCTTACCTAATTGGAAACAGAATGTACCAAATATTTAGAAAGATAGTAGGAGCCACTCTGGACCAATGCATTCACTAATTCCTTAATACAATCTAATTTCTTTTTGGATTTAACTTATGTACATTCATAATCTACGAATTTCTTACACTTATTATAGTTTAACATGCAAAGTTACTATTTTTACAAGGTTAGCAATTATCATTGATACTTACGTGTAATTAAGTGACCTGAATGTATAAATATTTTTTGCATCGCCATCGTATAAAATTTAAACTCATTATTCTTATGTGACTCGAAACTCTAACAAAACAGGAAAAGACGAGCAGGACAACTAAAGGGATATCCTAGAAAATTCATGATTTATTCGAGAAAAAATTATAAAATAAATAAAATCAAATAAGCTTTACCGTTTGAAACCTCGATTCAAACATTGAAATTCTTGGATTGTCACGAGAAATCCGGCTTAACTTATTTCGTTTGGTAGCTGGTTAGGATTATGCAGGTATTACTAATGTAGGTATTAGTTATGCATGTATTAGTAATGCAGGTATTAGTTATGCAGAGTTTATTTATGTGGGGTTTAGTAATGCATAAATTATTTCTTTGGATGTTAATTTGGTATATTAAAAGTTAAATATTATATACTTTTTAAAATTAAAATATTTATTTACAATGAAAATTAAAATATTTATTTACAATGAAAATTAAAATATTATTTTTTTACAAAATATTAAAAGATTATATTTAAAAATTATATTAAAGTATTTGTTTAGAAAAGGAAAGTATTTAAGTGGGAAGTGATAAGAATAACATTGTCATTTCAACTTTTTATTCGTGTATTAGTTATTTCATATTCTACCCCGCATAAAATAATACATAGATTCTCTATAACTTACACATGTATTAGTCATGTGGGGTTCTAAATTGCAAATCAAATGTCATACTAATTTTATACATGAATAGCTTATTTCTTGACTAACTATCAAACGTGGTACAAATATGCATAAATTAATACATGAATTAGGTAATTCTTTACTAGCTACCAAATGTGGTATAAGTTGTGTAGAAAATTAATACATGAATAAAGTGTTTCTTTACTAGCTACCAAACGACCTCTAACATGTATTAGAGAAGCAAGGTTCAAGATTAGATTCTATATTTACTAACAACAATAACATATTGAGTGAAATCTCATAATGTGAATATGAATAGGATAAAGTGTAAGCAGATTGTATATTTAAGAAGTAATTATGAAATATGAGTGTTAATCTTGGAAAATGAAACAATCAAAAGTAGACCGACAAAGAAAAGAAAGTTGTAGCACAAAGACAGTATGGATGGTCCCTAGCTCTGATATTTTTCCTTTTCACTATTTTGGGGACAAGGTGCCATTTAAATTCCATGAAAAATGTGAGTAGTGACTTAATGATACGTGTTGTATATGCTGCCTCACAGGGTCCCTACTTTACGAAAATGTTACTCGACTATGGTATACAACGTAGGATATAAAGCGTGACATATAAATTAGTACCAAAAGGAACATTTTTAGAAAAAGGTGGATTGAGGTTACTAACTAGAAGCTACATCATATGATAAATCTTGTTTGAATTAAATTCAACAGATTGAAATTTGGTTTTGAGAAATGCTTGGGCCATCATATTACCAAGTTGGACTTGGGCTTGAGTTGTAAGATGAATGCCATCCGAACCCACTGTTAGACCACTAGCGTCAACCTTTATTACATTTGGAAGATCAATATCCATCTGTGCTTGTCTCACTATATGAACAAAATTTCCTGTAAATGGTCGTTTTGGATAATGTAGAACCACCTGCAAATAAAGAAGTTAAATTTCTCTATATGTTTGATAATGTATAACTACAAGTAATTGTCTATACTAATCTTATCTTTTTTAACTTAAGAAAATGCAGTAAACAACCTAGTTTAACCAATTGAAATACAATGATAGAGTAAATAAAATATTATTCTTCATGTTATTGCATATAAGTTGAATAAGAAAAATAAATTGTAGTTCTTTTGATTATGTAAAGTTATGTACATCGACAATGTATGTGTTTTTACATCATCGGGTGAAATTGACCTACAACAATAGATAACTCTTATTATCAAAACTGATATTGTAAATGACATATATAATTGTAGAATAGTGTAATTCTCCTTGGTTGGAGGCTTCTCATTAATGCAATATTTATAGGTGTTTACAATTTACAAACCTAATTGGAGAAGGATTTCTACTTTACATAATTACACTAGAATAATAATTATAAAATATATGAAGAATATTATTATATTCTCTATCACACCCCCTCAATCGGAGCGGAAGGAGGCTGGACACTGAGACTGGATCTGAAGTCAAGGAATAGCTGCCGAGGAAGTCCCTTAGTAAATATATCTGTGTACTGATAGGAAGAAGGAACATGTAACACCCGAACATGGCCCATGGCAACCTTCTCACGAACAAAATGAATATCCATCTCAATATGTTTGGTTCGCTGATGCTGAATCGGGTTATGAGACAAGTAAACAACAGATATGTTATCACAGTAGACAAGAGATACCTTACGTAAGGGACAATGAAGCTCTAGAAGGAGGTTTCTGAGCCAACAAATTTCAGCAACAACATTTGCAAAGCCTCTATATTCTGCTTCTACACTCGAACGGGAAAGCGTGGCTTGCCGTTTTGCAGACCATGAGATGAGGTTATCACCCAAAAATACATAATAGCTGGAAGTAGATCGACCTGTGTCTGGACAACCACCTCAATTGGCGTCCGTATACGATATCAGCATGGTCGGTGTAGATGGATAAATATATAATATGTAGTCAATAGTATCCTTAACGTACTGAATGATACATTTAAGAGCGGTAAAGTGAGGCTCCATGGGAGCATGCATGAATAAACACACCTACGGAATGACATAGGCAATATCGGGCCTAGTGAAGGTAAGTTACTAAAGTGCAACATCAAGACTCCTATAAAGAGAAGGATCGAGCACATGATCCCCGTCATCGGCACTGAGTTTTGACTTCGAGCCGACTAGAGTGGGCATGATCTTGCAGTTTTCCATTTTAGCCCTATAAACAATTTCTTCGGCATACTTACGCTAGCACAAGAACATTGCATTTTCGGATCTGGTCACTGAAATCCCCAAAAAATAGCTCAACTTACCCAAGTTTGTCATAACAAATTCGAATTTGAGCAGGGTAATGATTTCGTGTTTCAGCACATCAGATGAGGCAGTCAAAATAATATCATCCACATAGAGCAAAAGGTATGCAGTGTCATTACCTCGATGAAAAATAAAAATTGAGTTATCACTTCTGCTGCACACGAACCCGATCTGCATGATGTAAGTGGCAAAACGCTCATACCAAGCCCTGAGACTTGTTTCAAGCCATAGAGTGACTTTCGAAGACAACATACATACTGAGGAGCATATGGATGCACAAAGCCATGCGGTTGATGCATATATACAGTTTCTTTCAAATCCCCATGTAAGAACACATTTTTCACATCAAGTTGATGAATCGGCCAGTTCTTTCCCATAACTATGCTCAAAACAGTGCGAATAGTGGCCGGTTTAACCATTGGACTAAAGGTCTCACCACAATCAACTCTCTCTTGTTGCCTCGTGCCATTTGCGACAAGTCTCGTCTTATGGTATTCAAGCTTACCACTATCTCTGAATTTGTGATGATATAGCCACATACAATGAATCACATTCACCCACTTTAGTCTAGGGACAAGATCCCAAGTGCGTTGTGAAGTGAGCACATTAAATTCCTCACGTATGGTCACATTCCAATTCGGGTCAAGCTTGACTAATTTTGGATTTTTAGGTATAGGTGAGATAGTCTGAGTGGATAGGTTAAAGTATACTTTCGGTTTGAAAATCCCGTGCGGAGCACGGGTTTCCATATGGTGGGTCGGAAGCGGGATGGTTTGGGTGAGGGGCAGTGGGGTAGTTACGGGTAGTGGGTTGGTGTGGGACGAGGTATTTTTTGACACTAGAATAGTGGCATGGGGGTGGGGAAGTGGGCTTGGTGACACATGAGCAGTGGCAGTGGGGTGGGGCAGTGGGCTCGGTGACGGGACCGATGCGGCCGAGACGAGAGCAGTGGGTCGGCTGGTGGTCGACGGGATGTGATAGGTAGTCAACGGGGGCTGGGGAAATGTCGGGAAGGGATGGGTGCCATGATGTATTGCGGTTTTAATGAGGGGGAAGTGTCCAAATCATCATGAAAGTCGTAATCAGTGACTTGAAAATTTTGTACGTTTGCGAATGGGAAAACATTCTCGTCGAATATCACAGGGCGAGAGACTTGAATTTTATTTGTGGACAAGTCATAGCATAAGTACCCCCTATGGTTTGATGATAACCTAAGAAAATGGAAGGGGTAGTTCTATGAGCTAATTTGTGAGGGGCCGTGGAGGCGAGATTCGGGTAGCATAGACAACTAAAAATCTGAAGGTGAAGAGGGTATCCGACGGAAGAGAATTTCGGTTGGAGTTTTATTTTGAAGAGTTTGTGTTGGTAATATATTAAGAATGTATAATGCCATATGCAAGGCGTATACCTAAAAAGAATGGGAAAGGGAAGCATGGAAGAGCATAGTGCGGATCTTATTATTGATGGTGCATAGGACTCTTTCGGCTTTACCATTTTGAGGTGAGGTATGGGGGCAAGAGAAGCAAAACACCATGCCATTATCCGCATAAAATTTATTAAAAAGGGAATTGTCAAACGCACGACCGTTGTCACATTAAAATGTTTTGATGTTTTTCTCAAACTGGGTTTTAACATATGCTTGAAATTCAAGAAAGATTTGGTAAACTTGGGACTTATATTTTAGAGGATAAAATACCAAATAATATTTGTGACCTAGTTTGCTAGTAATTGGAGAGGTCCATAAATTTGCATGAATAATATCAAAAGGAGAGAACGTTACACTTAGTGATGACTGAAAAGAAAGTCTAACATGCTTCCCTAATGGACAAAAGTAGCAAATGTGGGAAAATTTCCCTTTATTACATTGAATTAAATTGTGACTCCTAAGAAAATTAAAAACGGGTGCTCTTGGGTGCCCAAGTTTATCGTGCTAAGTTGATGGAGAGACTGCAGCTAAAGAGGTATGTGGATTGACACTGGGAGAGGAATTGGATGAGAATGGATAGAGGTCCCCTACACTATTGCATCTCATAAGAGTTATCCCCGTACGTAGGTCCTTCACGGAAAAATCAAAAGGGTCAAACTCAATAGATACAGAATTGTCACTAGTAAACTTCCTAACAGAGATTAAGTTTTTAATGATGTTAGGTGTGTATAGGACATTTTTCAGGGTAAAAGGGATGGTGAGGTGGTGGTGTTTGTGTGGTGCCATAACCTTGAATTGGAATGCGATTGCCATTTTCGACCAGAATACACTGAGGATTGCACAAATTAAACAGTTGATGGAGATTACCAGAGTTATGAGTGAGATGGGATGTGGCCCCCATATCCATGTACCATACGTCATCAGCCTGCTAGAGATTCATAGTGTTGTAGGCCTGACTTAGTTCGGTAGGGGTCATAAGATTGTATGCCTGTTGTTGTTGTTGGGTTGTGGAGAGGTGGGCATGGTTTGGCTGACCTGTGTGACTTGGGAAAGGAGTTGGGCCCAGAATGCTCGGACTCGGACTTAGGTGCTGTGCCGGGTTGGTTGGGTAAGATCAAGGGGGTGAGGCCCAAATTCCGAGGGTGGGCCACTACATTAGGCTGGCCCACGAATATGAAGATTGGGCCTGCCGTGGCTAGCCACCGGAATTGGGTCGGCCCATTCCCTTACCGCCGCGATTGTTGCCTCGACCTCGGCCTCTGCCTCGGCCGCCGCGCTGATTGTGGTGGTTTGACGGGTGTAGGGGTGGTCAACGGTGCGTCTACTACTAACGCCTTCTGATTATATTCGTCTTGTTTGGTACGTCTAGTCTCTTCCAATAACAACTATGGTCGGGACTTGTTGAAGCTAGGGAATGGGTCAGCTTGTTGGATCATCATCGCAAGTGTAGCGTACTCACCTTTCGGTAACCCATTAATAAGTTGCAGCACCATATTTGTGTCAAAAATCGGGGTGCCAACATTAGATAATTGATCAGCAACTAATTTAAGTTGTTTACAATAGTCTGACATGTTAGCAAAGTTCTCAAGACGGATTTTGTTAAATTGTTCCTCCAAATACATGGCACGTGTATGTTTGTTGTCTAGAAAGATTTCTTCTATCCTCGTCCATAAGTCATGAGCTGAAGCACCTGTCTTCATAATTGTATGAAGTAAATCCTTGGATATAGTGTCATATATCCATTGTTTGACGATCGCATTGAGACGCTTCCACGTTGGGGGGGGGGGGGGGGGGGGGGTGGAGTCGATGTGATCAAGGACGTTGTAAGCACAAGCATGAATTCGGAATAGTCAACCCACGACGAGTATTGACCATCCTCTTGATTAACAACCAAAGTGATAAAGTTCTTGATATTTGTGACGGCGAAGGCCGGATGAAAGGGGTTTTGATACCATGTAGAATAGTGTAATTCTCCTTGGTTGGAGTCTTCTCATTAATGCAATATTTATAGGTGTTTACAATTTACAAACCGAATTAGAGAAGAATCTCTACTTTATATAATTACACTAGAATAATAATTACAGAATATATGGAGAATATTAATATATTCTCTATCAATAATATTGCGAGAGCATGTTATATCCAGCTAAATTTCACCAATAACGTAAAAACTTTACATTATCATTATATATAACTTAAATAGGTGTTAATTTAAGAATTATCATCTCGCACAAAGATCAACCACCACTGGTGCAATGTTTTCAAATTAGCAGTAATGCGTTTACTAAAGCTAAGAAATTGTTGAAAAGCATGTGTAGGTTCACATTTTCAAGAAATGTTGCAACTTGAAAGCACAATGATAGAATGAAACCTAGCTCTACTAAAAATAAAAATATAAAGAATCCGCTAGGAAATTTATCATTAATCTATCGCTAAATAGCCAGTAGCTAACATGATATTTTAATATCCATCACAAATTTGTCGTTAAATAGGATTAGCGACGAATTTTTATTGTTTATCGACAAAAGTTGTCTGTCACTATTCCTATTTCTTTTAGTATGTATGTACATCAAGAAATAGTGAAAGAAATTAAAGGATGGAGGATATATAGTTTACCACAAGAACAGGAAGCAGGGGAGAATTCAAGTCAGCACGTATGTCTTGAATGAACTTTATAAATTTTGATTTATAACATCTTGCGGTATACTTGTCCTTTGAATCACTCTCACCATGATACCACAACAATCCTCTAATTGTCCCTCCATCTCTAAGAGCAACCTTAGTTCTTGCTAACAATTGATCATAAGGCAAATTCCCACGAAGCCATGCATGAATTCCAGTACCTGATTTGGAACATGGCACTAAACCAATAACCCCAAAATTTGGATCTTTCTTTAAAATTGCATTAGCAAATGCCATTCCAGGACCAATTCCACAATTATGAAGACAATCAACTCCGTAATTGAGGGGTTCATGTGCGATTTCCCACTTCGTATTTACCCTTAATCGAAGAATATTATCTGGATTAGGTTGACATGCGAGAGGTACAATACCATCCCAAGAAAAGTTGTGTACACCTCCTTGACCTGCCATGTTGCTTTGCCCTGCTAATATGAATATTTGTTTGTTCAATTTGTCAGTGCTTCGATTCGTAATTAGTAGATGATCTCGATCATTACGATTCCAATTTAAGTAAAGTAGAGCGGAAATAAACATCATGATTAACAACATTTCTTCGGTTGCCTTTTGTAAATTCTTGTTGAACTTGATCAACATCGTCTTCATCTTCCCCCTCATTTTTTATATTTGTCCCAGAGCTGTACTTGTCAACCTAATCTTGTGGTAGAAGCAATAATAATCAGCAGATAATAATTAGAATACCCATAATCAAAGAAAAAAAATACTAGCAAAATGTTAATAGATATGACTATGTCATTTGGTTACAATGGACCTTTTTCTCTAGAATGAAATAACCTGATGCATTAACATAGGCTTTCATGCTAAGTAAGAATATTAATGACATTTAAGAAGAGGATATTTATCTGGCCCTCTTTTTTTTAATCACGTTGAAAATGCATTTACTTTTGTTTCTATACTGATTTTATTGACATCTCAAGATGAAAAGTGCCTAATTTGGCAGCTTAAAACAGGTACATCCAGGAGCGGCTCAACGGAATTGGTGACCTAAAGCCGTACCATAAAAAGAGGCTTTAAACTTGTTTCATAGCATTCATGCACTAATGAGATAAGAGGACTTTTTAAAAAAAAATCTATGGATCAATCACACAATTGGCAAGTTAAATGTTTTGAACGCAAGAGATAAATATATGCCGAGGAGGAAAATTAAAGTTGAGGAAAGAGATAAAAGTATTATTCCCTCTGTTTTCGATTTGTATATGCTTTAATTTGATTGAATACCGGGTTTTAAAAAAATAAAGACTTCTGAAATTTGTGACAGAAAATATGTATAACTTTTGTGTGGTTATAGGACTTTTAAAACTTGTTAGTTTAAACATGTCATAATATTTTTGTGGCTATAAAAGCTTGTTACTAATGATTAAATGGAATGTTTAGGTTAAATTATTTCAAATTTAAAAAGGTTTCATTCCTTTTGAGACTGACTAGTAAAGAAATAGTACAATATAAATAGAACTGAGGGAGCAATAAATTAGAAAGAAGAAAATTTATCGTAATTTACTTACTCATCGGGAAACTTTAAGCAAGTAAGAAAAAAGAACATAAAATTTAAAACCTTTATGAATAATAATTCTATAAATCATAGTATATTCTATAAAATAGTATTTAATAAGAATAGTAATTTTGGGGCCTTCAATATCTTGGGGCCTAAAGCAGTGGCTTCAATGGCTTTACCATTGAGCGGGCCCCGGGTACATCTTCGGTGGATTAGTGCATGAACGATAAATTTTCCAAATAAAGAGGATACGTACTTCTTATATTACAGTAAAACTGTGATAAATGAATATTCGATAAATTAATAATTTTGATAAATTAATAATTTTTTCCGATCTCGACTTGGGCCAATGGGATAAAATAATAACCTCGATAAATGCATAAGATAATAATTTTAAAAAAAAATCCTTGAAGCCCACTGAAAATATAAAATAATAATTCATTAAATACGTATGAAGATTATATATATAATTCATAAAATAAAGCACTTCCTAAATAATTTTTATTTCAAACTTTATGCTTTCCTAAAATTACATAACTTAATGATTTTTATTTTTGTACTCACATAATGTTTTTCTCATCTCATTAGTTAGCGTAAACTTTTTTACACCTTTCAAATGAGTAGCCATGAAAGAGAAGATATAATATATGAATTTTTATATTTTGGTATATGAAGTTAAAGTACATGTGTCTATTTATAAACTCTATATTGTGTACTTGAAACTAGGGCTGGCCAGTGGGCCGGGACGGCCCGACCCCGACCCGACCTCGTCCCGAGCCCGCCCCGAGCCCGCCCAGACCCCGCTTAAAAAAATAATAATAAATAACGGGGGCGGGACTCGAACTCGGGACGGGATGATGTCTCGTCCCGCCAGACCCGAGCCCGCCTGACCCGACCCCACCCCGAGCCCGTCCCGACCCCGCCCTTTTCCCCCCTTTGCAAAAATGACCGTTAGACCAACGGCCATTTTAGATTATGGCCGTTGGCCAACGACCATTTTAGGCCCCCCCTCCCCCAACCCCCCTACCCCTTAATATTTATTTTTAACCCATAAGTTATTATATTTACACTTTAACCCAATTTTTCAACTATAAATAACTCATTTTCTCTTCATCTTTCTCACAAATCTTCCTACAATCTCTCTAATTTCTCAATATCTCTCTCTACATTGTTTGCTAAATATTCAATTTTATTAATTCATTTGGGAATTGGGAGTGAAGTTGGCAACTAGCTTGAGGATCTTCCATCGAGCAAAGTTTCAATTTTCAACCTCTCGATTACACGTCGACGTTACGTCGGCGTTTGGTACATTCGTTCCTTCATTAAATTATTATTGTCTGTTTATTTTATATTTTTATTTAGCGCACTTAATTTTATTGTCTTTAATTATTTATTATCATAATTAAAATGGAAGGATTAAAAGGTATGTTTAAGGGTAAGGGTAAGAGTGCTTCTTCTAGTAGGGGCAACCAGGGCAAGGGTACTTCTTCTAGTCATCTTATTCCTACACAGGATGATTTTGTTGATACTCAACATATTCCTACAATACCATTAGATTTAGACCAGGAGCTATTTTACGGAACTCAAGAAGACTTTAATTTAGACGATGATCTAGATGATATACCCACTAATGTTGATGACAACACACCCACTAGTGCACCTTCAACTGAAATACCTCTTATTCCCCTAGTATGAGACGAGGTCCAAAGCAAAACGACCATTAAAATCAGATGCATGGACATTTTTTGATAGGGACGTAGAGAATCAAGTAGCCATATGTAAAATTTGTAAAAATGTTTTAAAATTTAAAGCTCGAAAAAGGTCACGGTGGGACGGGGGGTTTAATTAGACACGTAGTAAGTGCTCATCCGGCTAGGTATGCCCAATACCAGGCTTCAAAACCGGGTGCGCAAACGTCCGCTCCATCGGGACAAGGTTCACATACCGAATCGTCCCGGACCAAGTACAGGGTCAAATTAACCCTATGACGGGGGGAATTGTAGGCTCTAAATACAATAAACATAGAGATAGGGAAGCAATATCAAAATTAGTTCTTGTGGAGGGTTTGCCTTTTTCATTTCCTTCATCTCCCGGTTTTATTCATTACATTAGAGATATATATAATCCTCGCTTTTAACGGTTTTTCTAGATCAACTGTTAAGAGAGATGTATTTAAATTCGCGCATGAATATCAACAATATTTACGTTTTACATTATATCAATTTAATGGCAAAGTATCTATCACGTCTGATATAGGTCGTAGTACTAACGACCATGATTATTTAACTGTAACTTGTCATTGGATAGATTATAAATGGTCTATGCAAAAACGTATTTTAGCGTATAGATATATAGATGATAGGCACACGGTACTTTTATTGCAGAAAATATTTATCAAGTGTGCGATTATTACGGAATTACCGATAAAATTATGACTATTACATTAGATAACGCTTCTAATAACAATTACGCAATTACAATGTTAAAAAATAGTTTAACTCCATCTTTTCCAGACCATTTTCATATAAAATGTGCGTGCCATATATATAACTTAATTGTAAAGGATGGTCTATCACTTTTTGAAGACATTCTTAGTAAAATACAATTTGCTATAAACTTTATTTTTAAAAGTAATAAAGTACAACGTAGAAAAGAATATAAAAAAACTTGTCACGATTGTGGACTACCTTATAGAAGAATTCCACAAGAAGTATCCACTAGGTGGAATTCTTTATACGAGCAACTACTTGTTGCTTATGACTATAAATTACCTATAACTTTATTTTTTAACTCTCATAATAAAAAGCCGGTGATATGATTTTAGATAGTGATTGGGTAAAAATTTCCGAACTTATTGTATTTTTAGAGAAATTTTTTCAAGCAACAAAAGAATTTTCCGGTATATATTATCCTACTATTTCAACTATGTTATTTTATATAACTCTAATATTTTTATTACTTAGTGAATATATGGAAAAACCAAAGCTTATAAGGCAAACTATTAAAAAAATGTTTGTCAAAATTAAAAAATATTTTATTCCTATTCCCTCTATTTATATTATTGGTTCGTATTAAATCCTACTATTAAAATAGACGGTACTAAATCACTAATTGAAACTATTTACGATTGTATAGAAGTACTACCACCTCCAAGTCCCAAAAATCTAAATCACCCACCACCTATTGAACAAACTAAAGAAGAAGCGGTGTCTAGCGTAGAACACCAATGCAAAAATATATATAGATTTTATCAACAAGAAAATACTAGTAACTTACCGGCTTCCATACCATCTTCTTCATCTTCAACACAACCTCACAAAAGACATCTTTGTTTCTGCGGCTAGTATTGAAAGCCTCGAAATAGAATGTGCGGCCGTACCTCTACTACTAACCAAATTAGCGAGTTGGATATTTTTGTTTTGCGGGGTTGCATACCGTATCAAGAAGTTATCAATGAAGATGGACAAGAAGACTTGTCTTTGAAATCTTGGAGGGGAATGAGAAGACCTTTCCGACACTTTCATTGATGGCTCGAGATGTTTTGAACATTCAAGCGTCATCAATCTGCGTCGAAAGCGCTTTTTCCGCGAGCGAGATATCAAATAGGAGACCACAGACACTCATTGGCCGGAGACGGCTTGGAAATTGCGTATTATTCGAAATTGGATACGAGCGGAGCGGAGAAGGTGCGGTCAACCGGAGATCAACGAAGAAGATGATGAAAACTACAACGAAATCTTAACCGAAGGTAGTGAAAGCGACGTGGATCAATTTGACCAACAAATACCAATTCCAACCGAAGAACCACATGAAATCATCAAGCAATTAGAACAGTTTTTTTGAGAATGTAATTTTTTTAATTGCAATTTTATTATGTAATTTGCAACTTTTGGACAACACCACAAAGTTGCAATTTAGATTTTAGACAATTGTATTTGTATTACAAAAAAATCATATGTCTATTAAATAATATAAGAGGCACAAAAAAAAACCTTGGGATGTTTTTATTACACGATCTTGTTTTGTTTATTGAGTTTTTTTTATACATATGTTATTTAAAAAAAAAAAAAGGAAAACCCGACCGTACGCCCGCCCGAGAGCCGAGCCCGCCCCGACCCCGCCCCCGCCCCGATACCGACGGGATCCGGATCGGGACGGGGATCGGAGCAGTCCCGCCGACCCGACCCCGCTAGGCCCCGCTAGACCCGACCCCGACCCCCGGCTCGTCCCGCCCCGACCCCGACCCCGCCAGACCCGGCCCGCCAGACCCGAGCCCGGCCCACTGACCACCCTTACTTGAAACAATTCACAACACTTCATATTCTAATGTACATGCATTCTATTTTGAATCACGCCAACCCAAGATTAATAAACTTCTTTTTGACAAAATTAATAAACTTAAATACAATGCACCATCATTAATTAATTATTTATTTATTTTCTTTTCTTAGTTACCGAAAAAAATTAATTGTTTAATTTGAGAAATATAATGTACAAAATGAAAATTATTCTATAAATTAATAAATATTAATTTATCGATAAATTAATAACCCCGTATAAGATAATAATTTTTCAGGTCCCAAGGATATTCATTTATAGAGATTTTATTGTATAGACCTAGTGAGCAGAGGCGTATGCAGTGTAGCCGCACCTTGTTCATCTGAAATTCAGTATGTTTGATGCAAAATATAGTTTATATATAGAAATCCACTAAAATGATAACAAATAATAAGTCTGAAGTCATAATTTTAAAACACATGAAGTTTTAAATTCCGCAAGTGAAACTCATCCAAGGGAAAATCCCCATGTGCACCAATTGAAGTTTGTTACATCTTTATGTTTTATCCACCAAGTTTAATTATTCAGCTGTTGGAAAATGTTAAAAAGCCTATGGTAGAATGACCGGAGAATTCAGACTCGTTAGTCAGCTGACACAATAAATTG
This sequence comes from Anisodus tanguticus, assembly GCA_034509755.1. Classification (NCBI taxonomy): domain Eukaryota; kingdom Viridiplantae; phylum Streptophyta; class Magnoliopsida; order Solanales; family Solanaceae; genus Anisodus; species Anisodus tanguticus. The sequence goes on along the minus strand of CM067553.1, from coordinate 5,477,863 downwards.
TTTCACTTCGGATTTTTATGCTTCTAGGAAGATAATAATTGTTTAGTTATATAGAATTGATCGAGTTGATTATATCTATGATTAATTTGACAAATTTCCTAAGGCGAATGAAGCGTTGTGGTACCAAATTCATTTGAATTCAGTAATTTTGATGCGCAAAATCTATTAAAATTACAATAAATAGTAGTTTGGAAATCATAGTTTCAACAATATAATTATTTCAGTGTTGTGAATCCCAAAAGTTAAATCCTGGATCCGATTCCGGTCCTTCTCATTAATGATTTCATCTGACCTTGTTTAGGAGTAAGAGAAACTCCGTTTATGAATTATACTTGATCGGAAAGAAATTCCCAGGCATATAGAAACTGTATTCATAAAATGTAAAATTTATTAGTAAGAAATTCAATAAATATGAAGAAAAAAAATTGTCTCAAAAGGAGCAACATACGTAGTGTTTCAGAGTTTAGCATAGTGCTGAGATGCATCGCATGAAAGTGGTACAAAAATTTGACTATAGGTTATACAATGTTGAATTGAAAAAATTAAGAGAATATGTTAAAAGGGAAAACATATCCAGTTTGAAAGGTTAAAGGTAAGAAATGCATGAGCAAGCGTATGACCAAGCCGAACATGTGATGGGATAGTGAGATGAATACCATCTAGACCTATTTCTAGCCCCTCAGCATCTATCTTTATTACATTTGAGATGTTGATGGTCAACTGAGTACAAATGTTTTTTCGGATACGGTATGATAACCTGCATACAATGCCAATTAGTTAATTTAAGAGAAACTGTACGAAAAAAGTAATATAAATCATACTCCAGCTAAAACAATATATATGAATATATTTGATTCGATATAAGCTAGACTTCAAAATGCAAAGAAAGACTTTTGGAATTTATGGTCTTAAACATGTCATGGTCTTTGTGTTGATATAAAATTAATGTCATTAAGGCTAAAATGAAAAGTTTAAAGCTAAATTATCTCTTGATACATAATAATATCGTTCGTTTTGGAACAGACTAAAAAGAAAATAGTAGTATCATATAAAATGAAACCAAGTCATGAAAGAATTTCTCCAAGTTACTCTTATACAAACTTGATGCATTCTTTGCTTTTAGATCACTCTCTCCATGATACCACAATAACCTCCTAATAATTCCTCCATCTTTCTCAGCAAATTTGGCTCTTCTAACCAATTCATCATAAGCTTTAGACCCACGCCTCCATCTATGTAAACCAGTTCCTCCTCTTGCACAAGGCACTAAAACAATGACACCAAATTCAGGGTCTTCTTTAAGAATTTCATTAGCAAAAGCCATTCCAGGTCCAAGTCCACGATCAATACCATAATTTAGAGGCTCGTGTGCTTTTTCCCATTTTTGAGCTGCGTTAAATCTCAAAATCTTTGGATTTGGTTTACATTCTTGAGGCACAAAAGCATCCCAACTTCCATTTTTTACAATTCCTTTTTCAATTTGCCTATGGACTCCTCCACTACCTACCATATTGTTTTGTTCTGCTAATAAGAACACTTATAAATTCTTGCTATTTTTGTGACTTTCTTTCACTTTCTGAGGACTCATCACCCAATTTAAGTTACACAAAAACACAACTAATGTCACGATCAATAGAATATCTTCGCTTACCTGGAAACATATTGTAGTGGCTCTCTTTGGGTGAAAAAAGAGAAGAACAGCAGCTGCTGAATGTAGATGAAGCTTCTTCTATTTGGTCATGTCCTGTGTATGCATCTTAGGTTTCTTACACTAAAATTTGTGTATATCAATTTTGGCACTTCCATTACTAATGGATGATGAAATGAATCTTAAATGCTTTCTTTGTAAGCCATTAAACGTTATTAACTACTCAGATAGTCAGATTTCAAAAGATTATTTATCTACTTAGGTTTAGCTGTGTTGAAAAAAAGAAAAAGGAAAGAACATCCTGTTACGCGACTTGTAATCAAACGAGCAAAAAGAGGTTAGAAGGAGTGTATCAAAAGGTGTGGGAAATTATAGTCTTTGATATTTATTAGTGAAATGAAAGTACAAGCACCATATGGAATAATAAACTGCATGGTGAAAGTAGCAGATAAGTCATCCTGATGAAGAAATAAGAACTATTTACATAATCAGAATCAGTAGAATAATAAACTCTTTTTTCAATCTTGTTCTAGTGCATTTGCAGACACTAAAGAAGCACTATACAGAAATCAGCAGCAGCAACTTTGTAATCCTCTGCTTTTGGAATCACCTATGTCTAACTTTCAGCTGGAAATGAGGTTTTGCAAATTCAATGTACCAAATGAGGACATTAAGCCACAAAATGAACTTTTACATCCTCAATTGGGCGAATTCGCTCTCTCATCCACAGCATTCTAGCTCGAGACATTTCAAGAAGTTGTGTAAATAGGATTGGCAAGAATGTGCGCCATTGCTTTGACTGCAAGAGGGTTGTTGTTGCTCTGTACCAAACAAAACACAATCGTGTCAATAAAGGATATATTATATATAATTAAGTAGGAACAAGTGCACCCTCGATGAGATGGTCATATAATTCAACTTATAGCCTTGTTTCACAATGTGGCGGACCTTTTTCTTTGAAATTAACAAGGGATCACTTACAATTGAGCAGGTGCCGGCTTTAGTGTTGCAGACGGGATAATCATGTGGGCAGCAACTGTGATGGTCTTTACAGCAAGTAGCTCCTTCCATAGGGCAGCAACCCCAAGCGAAACAGTAGTTATAGTACTCGTAGACACAGCAGCAAGTCGTTCCTGATGGGCATTGGTAATAATCATCACATTGAGTGGGTGGCTTGACCGGTGATGGAGGAGATGGAGCTGGTTTTGGGGGATTTTGGCCTGTCTTGACAGGGTAAGAGGCGATTGTAGCAATACCACACAAACCCTTCGGGTTGGCAATGTTTCGTTGCATCCTGAGGTAGCCTTGTTCTCCCCAGGAAGCACCCCATGAGTTCCTCACTATCCAATAATCCTTTCCATTTTCACTACCATATCCTACTGCAACCACACCATGGTCCACTGCTTCACCACATTTTCCGGTAAAGATACCCTGGAGCATAGACGAATTCAAGATTTCAACTTAATAGGTATATAATGTTCTCAGCACTTAGCTGTGAACACATTGTGTGTTTTTTGAAATTATGGAAATATTTGATCAAAAGACACATTGTTATTAACGATAGGCCAATCTGAAGTAAAGATTATTACCGATTTATAGTGCTGGAAATCTTTGCCACCAGCTTCAATAGCAACACTGACGGGTTGACCTGAGACAGCCTTTTTCAGTGCCTTTTCATCATTAGCAGGAACATCTTCGTACCCATCGATGGTGACAACCTTGGCATTTTTCTGCAATTGTTTCAAAGAAAAATAAAATTCTTTAATCGTCGTAACTTGTAAGTATTTAGTTCATTTCCAAGAATGATACTGACCCTTGTTTGGTCGCATCTTCCATCCTTGGCAGTGTAGGGGTAATCTTCTTCAGTGTCGATCCCTCCATTATTGATGACGAATTTAAAAGCATAGTCCATGAGACCTCCTTTACAACCTGAGTTAATGGAGGTATCACAATCCACCAGCTCCTGCTCAGATAATGAGATCGAATTTCCAGTCACTATCTTGTTTACTGCTTCAATGCTAGCAACTGCTGAGAATGCCCAGCAACTCCCTGTTTCATTTTCCAAATGTAACAAAATTAGTAAATTGGAGAATGAGAATTATTAGTTGTGTTCCTTCAGCATTATTTATGCATAAATTGAAAGATTGTCCAATCAATCAAGGATGCACAATGTGCCAAAACAACTGACATAATCACAAGAACATGGTGAAGCAAGTTCAAGAGTGTTCATGGGCGTAGATAGGACCACTGGTTCAAACATACTTAAGCCATCAGATAAAAGGAAGGATTACCAAAGAAACATTAAGAATTTCATTTACAATGAACATGTATCTGTAGTTATTTTTTAAGTTATCTGATACTGTAAAATATATTTATAATTTCATCGTATAGAAATTAAACTCCCACCCCACCCAACGGGTCCTTTCAGAAAGTCCTTACCAGCTTGTGCGCACTTCGAATGATTTTAAGAGGTAAATGTTATCTTACAACAGCACAATTATCGAGTAACTCTATCTACCAAAATATGAACAAACATGATTAAATCACCTAATATTTTTATTTAGAAGTCTTTTTTCCGGTAGGTCAAACAAATTGCTTCCAGGGTAGGAAGGGAAACACGTGTATCCACTTGATTTGAAATAGAATTAAAAACTACCCAATCCCCTGTATCCTTGTCCCCTCCCTCCACCGAAAGTGTAAATGGGAAGGCTACCTAATCTAGAATTTGAGAAAAGGGAGAAAATACATATCCAGAACATTGCATTTCAAACTCAAATTAGACCACTAACTACTACACCCGTGATGAATAAGACAAATCGGAAGTTTAATTAATGTTTCAGTTCTCTTTTTTTTTAAAGAAAAGGTTCATAATGAACTGAATAAAATAGTTCAATTTGGTAAGATTACTTTCGTGTTTTCTCCTAGAGGATTATGATGGGTTTGTTTACTTTCGTGGTTTCAAAAGTAGTAGGGGTCTATTTACAAACAAAAAAATAGAAATTTCATGATACCTTAGTAATGTTACCTTGACTCCTCGAGGAGGAAAATGACAGTGCAAGGTCAAATTGGTGCTCACCCCTTTTAAGTTTGATAATTGCGCATTCGAACATTATTAATATTATTTTCAATATAATTTTATTTGTTGCAATAAAATAGGCTTTTTCTAACATACGATTCATATTAAAGTCTTGCTCTTCATGATTTTCACGCTTGAACGGGCAAAATCGGGTGAGGCAATAATGACATTTTAAAGGAAAAGACAAAACACAGAAGAAAATAAAAGAGGAGAATCTGGACCCAAGGAAATTATAAATTATTGAAGATAGTACTTTTCATAAACTTTAAACAGAAAATAAGTTGAGTAATAAAAAAGAAAACAAAAACAAGTAAAGTGCACATACCGCATTGTCCTTGATTTTTAACACCAACAAGTACACCTTTTTCCCTCCAGTCAACGGAATCCGGCAAACTATCTCCAACCTTAGGAGCATACCGATCACTTTGTCTATTCGACAACCTACGTGCACCATCACCCTTAGTACCCAAATACATTTTCCTATACTCCTCGTTAGTCAGATCAGAAAACTGAGTCAAACCGAGCTTATAACTTTTCCCCGACATAGCGTTCTGTTCATCGATGTATCTAAGGTTGTCCTTAAAGATCTGAAACCGCTTGTCTTTTTCTCCTAAAGCGTTGTACACTTTTTTGTGTTCAACTAACCATGATTCATACAAGGTCATGACCTCGTCATCGCTCCGTTGGACCGTTGACTCGCTACCGATCGAGTGATGTTTTTCGTTGTAGGTTATAATGGACATGTCCTCTGCCGCCAATATTACGGTGGCGGAGGACACGAGCATTATGAGTATGGACAAGGTGAGAGTGGAGAAATGAATCGCCATGTTTGGTTGTTTAGTGAGGTAAGGAAAATGGGATAGGAAAGAGTGGAGAAAGAACTGTACTATAAATGCAAGGAAGAGGAGCACTTTTGACAATTGGTTAAGGTAATATATTTAATTTTCCTTTTAAATACAGAACAGATAAGATAGTTGAATATGTACATATTTCTTGGAGGAGAATATTTAGGAAAGAGTTTAGCACTTCTAGTCCTTCAAATGTCGATAATTTACGATTCTGATCGTTGTAAAAAAAATTAAGCACATTTAACCTTGAAGTAATTGCTACGTACACTTTTAATTTTTCACAAATGTAACAAATTATTAAAAGTTAAAGCGCTCAATTGTTGATGTACGATACTAAACTTGTACCGTTAATTTTTCCCGATATAAGTAGGGGTGGATTTAGGGGATAGACTCGATAAAAAATTACATTATATAAGGTAATTCTTTTATGTACATATATAGATTTTGAACCTCTTGAACATAAGATTAGAGGTTGATTAAGTGATTTAAGGAATTCAAAATTAACATTGAGGTTCCATGTTCAAATTTCAAGCACTATATTTTTATTTTTCAAACTCTCTTAGTGAAATTTTGGATCCGCCACTGGATATAAGAGTAACAAAGTTTCAAAACATAGTGAAATATCACATATTTTTATATATAAAGGGACTAGAACACAAATTTTAGTTAACTAAAGATTAGATGCACTTGATCAAATATTACAAGGATGAAAATTAGAATTTACTAATATCGAAGGACCAAAAGTATAATTAAAGAGAAGGAAATTAGAAATAGGAAGCAACTGGGAAATGAGGGAGAAGTTGGTTGAACACAAAAGATAACATTTGGGAGAGGCAACTAGCATGTGAAATGTATGGGATGACAAGTTATATAGAAGGTCAGATCTAATAAAGATAAAATTGGCCATTAAAGAGGAAAAAAGAAGTCCTCCGGGCATAGTCTAGTGGCAAAGCCTGGGCGCTAAAAAGCGCTCTGGCATGGGGCAGCGTGGGTTCGATTCCCCGCAAGCACGAAGAAACTCTGCATGTTGGGGAATTTGACCTTGTCTCATTGATCAGTTGTACGCTCCCAGAAAACTGGCCACTGGAGCACATCCCGCGATTTACCCGGTGGTGGGGTGCTGAAGGACCGGTCCCATCATCTCCAGGACGTCTGGGTAATGAGTGAAGTAGTCGGCGTTCAGAAACCCTGGATTATAAAAAATAAAAAAATAAAAAAAAAAAAAGAAGAAGAAGAAAAAAGAAGCAAAAGGAAGAAAGATGTGGCAAGTGAAGTTCTTTGGTTGGTGAGAAGGGGAATTGCTTTTTCTCTTTGAGCTTTAAGTTCTAAGTATTCATTACACCGTAATACATTTTCAAATCACTTATAAAATAATCATAAGTAAATGTTCATGAACAATATTTGTAGTTGATACATTGATCGTAAAATACTACAAAATTTTGGGTTATTTAGATTCATCCTGTTAATAAGAAATGTTATATTAAGTGTGCAAACAAAATCTTATATTGATAGTCAGAGAAAAAGGAAGTTAATAGCTATATATAATGTATGTATATGCCTTTCAGTAGAGAAAAAAAAGTGACCCAAAACTAATAATATTACACTATTTTAAAAATATTTTTGAATTGTTTAACCAAACATATTATACTTTGCCTTTGCATTGAATAGTGATTGTAGAACAAAATTTTATATATTTTTAATTAACCTGGCTTAATTAAATGTACTATCATGCTTATAATATATTGAATTTGAGTGTCTAATTATCCCCTCCAACCCCACTTTACCCCAAACCCAACAAAAGAAGAACAAAAAGAAACTTCATACATAGTAGCAAAAGAATGAATCATGTGAAAAGGGATTAGTGATCACGTTTGATTCTTTCCATCACCTATAATAGTAATTGACCAATAATCATTTTACGTTATTGCCAGTTAATAATGTCACCTACTAAAGCAAGCAAGTAGCAAGCCTCTTAATTTTATTTATTTTTTTAAAAGTAGGTTCTATGCGTTGGGGAGGAGACAGACACCATGTGGACGAAAAAAAATATAAAGAAACTGCCACAATTAATTGAATATAAAATTAAAGAAAATGATTTTTTTTATTTTGTTAGGCTTAGAACTTGTTAATATCTCTAATTGACAATAAAGTTTATAGCAAATTGTACTTTATTAAGAATATCTTCTTAAAATATCTTTTACAACTAAGTTATAAATATGGCACGCACATTTTATATGAAAATGATCAATAAAATATGGAGTTAATACATCTTTTAAAAGTCTAATAGCATAATTATTAGAAGAAGCATTATCTAACGTAATTGTCATTATTTTGTCAGTTATACCATAATACTAGCAAATTTGATGAATATTTTTTGTAATAAAACTTTCAGTGTGCCTATCATCAATATATCTATATGCTAAAATACGTTTTTGCATAGACCATTTATAATCTATCCAATGACATGTTACAGTTAAATAATCATGGCCGTTAGTACTACGGCTTATATCAGACGTGATAGATACTTTGTCAGGAAAATGATATAATGAATACCGTAAATATTGTTGATATTCATGTGCAAATTTAAAAATGTCTCTCCTAACAGTTGATATAGGAAAACCGTTAAAAGCAGGATTGTACATATCTCTAATGTAATGAATAAAACCAGGAGAGGAAGAAAATGAAAAAGACAAACCCTCCACCGCAACTAATTTTGCTATTGCTTCCCTATCTCTATGTTTATCGTATTTAGGACATACAATTCCCCCGTCGTCGGATTAATTTGACCTTGTACTTGGTTCGGAACACTATGTAAACCTTGTCCCGACTGAGAGCGCATTGGCGCACCCGACTTTGTTGCCTCATATTCATCCCACCTAGCTTTGTGAAATCTTTGTACATGTCTCAATAAACCTCTCGTCCCACCCTGACATTTTCTCATTTTAAATTTATAAATATTTTTACAATTTTGGCATCTAACTACTTGATTCTCTTGGTCCTTATCAAAAAAATCTCATGCAGTAGATTTTAATTTTCGTTGTATGAGGCCTCGTCTCATACTAGGGGGAATATGAGGCGTTCCAGTTTCAGTTTGAGGTGCACTAGTGGGTATGTCATCTGGATTATCTTCTAAATTAAAGTCTGATTGAGTTGCAAAATATATCTCAGCGTCTAATGGTATATCATTAAAAAATTCAGTTTCATCTATATGAGTGTAATCAATCAAATCATCCTGCCGAGGAATAGAATGACTAGAACAAGTACCTCTGCCCTTGTTACCCCTACTAGATGAAGCACCCTTACCCTTAAACATACATCTTAATCCTTCCATTTTAATTATGCAAATAAATAGTTAAAGATAATGAAATTAAGTACGATAATTAAGATAAGGTAACAATAATAATTTAAAGAAGGAACGAAGGTACCAAACGCCAACGTAACGTCGACTTGTAATCGAGGTTGAAAATTGAAACTTTGCTCGATGGATGATCCTCAAGCTAATTGTCAACTTCTCTCCCATTTTTTTAACTTTGATATAAATGAGCAAAAAAATATAATATTTAGTAGGCAATGTAGAATTGTAGAGAGATTGTTGGAAGATTTGTGAGAAAGAAGAAGAGAAAATGAGGTATTTATAGTTGAAAAATTGGGTTAAAGTGTAAATATATTAACTTATGGGTTAAAATAAATATTAAGGGGGTTGAGGGGGTTGGGGGAGGAAAAAAATGGCCATTGCACAACAGCCAAAATATAAAATGGTCGTTGTGCAACGACATTTTTGCAAAGGAGATCGAGGCGGGACCGGGGCGGGATCGGGCTTGGGGCGGGACTGGCCCAGGCGGGACGAGCCCAGGTCCCATCCCGGGTTCGAGTCCCATTCTGTTTTTTTTTTTTTGCGGGATCGGGGTCGGGTCGGGTCAGGACCGGGCCGACCCGGCCCACAGGGCAGCCCTACTTCAAACTAAAGATTTATGTTAAAGTCAAATAAATTGTCCCATATCATAATTAACCCGATTATATGGGATGTTTTTAGTAAAGCATGAGATTTTATTGTATGATGCGTGTAATGTGATACAGTGACAGCAAGATACGTACTTAGGATATTTATCTACATGTGATTGTGATTAATACTTCAGATATCCTACTCTATTATTCTAACCGAAATACTAGTTAGGCCATATGGATTTTTCCTTACCGAAAGCGAATCTGCAATAAGCACGATTTTATGTCATCCATCATCGGAATCCTCAAGAAGCGGTTGAAATTCTCTTTGTCCATAACCAAAATTTCCTAGGTGATGCACATCATATTCTCTCCTATATACCCATCGTTTGAATCCTCATTAAGCAGATGGAATTTTCTTTGTTCGCAACCTAGATTTCATAGGTGATGCAGAGCGTATTACCTCTTATATAGTTAATTCTATGTAAAGAATGGATCCCAAAAGCTAGTTTATGAAGAGAAGATTGCCTAAGGTCATATAAGGAGACCAAACACCCATCCCACAACCGATGTGGGAGAGTCAACACCCCCGCGCACGCCCAGGACTGGACATCTGGAGCATGAATAATATATGATAGGGGCCCAACATCGGATAAACAATGAATTGAGATGTGCCTGACTCTGATACCAAAGTAGAGAATTGCCCAATGCCAATAAATGATAGGGGCCCAACATCGGATAAACAATGAATTAGGATGAGCATGACTCTAGTACAATGTAAAGAATGGATCTTGAGTCTAACATAACCGCAAAAGCTAGCTTATGAGGAAAGAATTGTCCAAGGCCATATAAAGAGATCAAACATCCATCCACAACCGACGTGGGAGATTCAACATCCTAACCGTCATATTATGGTGAAAAATCGGCATTCTTCCAAGTGTATTTATACATTATAGGCTAGTGTTTAGGTCTTTAGGAGCAGGACAAGTTAATGGGTTAACAAATTAATTAACACCCCTTGTAATGAACCCGACCAATAGCTATTTCCAACACCTATTTTTTTCTTGCGCAAAAAAAAATTGCAATACTCAAAGTGAATTCAATATTAGATTATTAGTGCAACCCTTTAATTTGTTTTTGAAGTTATAGAGGATGTTATTATATCATTTTAAATTTTATAGCCATTGACTCTGACATCAAAGAATAGAAACACAAAAAAAAAAAAAAGTTGATAAAGAAGATGACAGAAGCCATGCTTAAACTATATGGTTGTTGGATTTCATTTTCTCCCATAATTTCTCCAATTTAAAATGTTAAGTTGTTATTTATTAAAAGAAGATAATCTTGATCAACTTAATTGGGCATAGTGGTTTGACAATTTTTTACAACTAGAGACGGGCTAATATTCAACCTTATATATATATATTTGAAAAAAATACATATAAAAGAAGCTCACTGATTCTAATAATTTGATTCGTTATGAATTATTGGATTGGTACTATAACAGAGTGCTTGTGACCATTCTTCAAAAAATTTCGCCCACCTCCATGGACTTAAGTTTCTTAAGAATTAGGCCAGTGATTCTCAGCTAATAGATTAAATTAGGTCCCTAAGTCGTGCACTCCATGATTTTCAAGAGCTTCACTACTTGAGAATGAAAAAGATCAATAACACATTAAATACGAGAATTAATTAGTCTTTGTCACATAATCAACTATATATTAATTCCCCCAAGAGTAGAATAAGACAACAGGAGAAGACATTGAGACGTAAGCAAATATGAAATCGATATTAAAAGAAACCTCTTAAACCAAACAATGATTAGTTTGTTTATTAGGCAATGGAATTAACCAATCAATTAATCACACTATTTATCCATTTGATGAAAGAGTGTTTGGGTTAAAACATAGCTATTTTTCAACTCATGAAATACCATAAATTCAAAAGTTAATATTTAGAATTCATGACAATGTCATGAATTTTGAATATAAAATGTGAAACTCCATTATAATTTCCTGGACGAAACATATGACACTATCATGGAATTTCACTTTCTTAAAATTAGAAATCCTTGACAGTGTCTTGAATTTCAAAAATCATAATAATATTTTGAATTTTTCACTTGTTTAAGTTTAAAATTCATGATACTATTTACAGTATTTCTACATCAAATGTAATTAATTTTCAAACACTGAATATTCTTTCCGTAAAGTGACTACAAATGGTAGATCCTAAAGCATGGTGAAGATATCTGCTAAAGTTGGCAAGAGTCCAAAGATGTTATTTGGGCCTATCAGCTAGTCCAATTTGGAAGTCTCTGTTCATTATCTCTGATGCCCATCACTTTTCTGTTATTCGATATTCTGAATCTGGTTCAATTGGTTGTTTGTCATTTGCTCTGGATATAAAATATTGTAAACAATTGCACAGGATTGAGGATCAATATGGATATTTGGGCCGATGAAAGCTCCACTTTAGCTGGTTATATGGGCCCAAAATGTTCTCTAGGTAATGGGTTGAGTCTTGAAATGGTCTGTCGTTTATTGGATTGTGTCAGTAGTTCATTGTTCATTCAGCATACAATCTGATATGTCTAAAAAGGCTAGCCTGCCGCAATAGGACAAGGCTTTCTGGTCTCTCACCATTTTCCTTTTCTTTTTCTTGGGCTCTTTTACCTATATTGGCAATTTAATTGCACGGTCTTCCCCTATGGGCTGATCTTTAATTTTTGTCCTTCAAAATTGAATGTATACCTAACGGACATAAGTTCTTTAAATGTGTCGTACATAACTTGTGAGATATTATAATGTAAAAATATAAATATCCCGTGAAAAATTATTTGTTTCGATGGGAAAAATTAAAGACTAGCCTATTTGAAGGAAAAAGTGCAAATGACCCTATATTGGCGAATTAATTTATTGTTTACTTTTTCTTACCGGTATACATAAATAATATATTGATTATATATGATTATACATATACTATACATGTTGGATTTGGCGGCTATTTAGATTAATTCTTTTTTCTTTCTCCTGTTTGACAAGCATTTTTCTTTATTTGCAATTCTATTAGGTATCATAATACTAGAAATTGGTTTTATTTTGCTGTTTTTTGTGTTAGTTTTATTCTTTTTTTAAGTGTTAATTTGTAAGGAAACATGGACGTGAAACTCATAATTTTTGAAGTGGAATGAAAATTTGCTAGAATCTTTCTTTATCAGCAGGTATTTATTCTAGAAAGACATTCGAGGTTGATTCCTTTTGATAAGCATAAGTAAAGAGCCTCCGAATGATTCTTTTTCTCTCTAAACTAAACAATAAGCATTAATTAACTCGTTAGAACATAACAAGATGGCCTTATTGATCTACAAAGAGGTATTTGACATAGAATTATGCTTACTTTAAATATGCGAATCCTTTCTTTATGAGAAATATATAATACCTCTAAGAAAGTCAACTTCATATTGCAATTGTGACCAATGTAATGCTTTTCACGTCTCCTCTTTGTTTTTAATATTCTATTTTACTCTCGTTTCGAAATTGTGCGTTGACATTTAATCATATAAACACGTGAATGATATGGATATGCTTAATGTCAACCCAAGAAAAACTAGAAGTTATGCATGTTGGTCCCTTTCATTTGATTTAATTTACTCTTAGTGAAAGTGTCAGAAACAATCTCTTTATCTTTTAAGGTAGGGGTAAAATTTGCATACACTCTATCCTTTTCAGATCTCACTTTATGAGATTACACGATGTATGTTATTATTATTGTTGTTGTTGTTGTACTCTGAATGAAAGTGTTGGGAATAAGTTCAATTAAACCTATCATTTTAATCTAAATCGTAATTGTATATCTTAGAAAATATTGAAAAGTAACATGGACATTAAGTTTTGAACCATGTTTTAATATTGAATTTAAATTTTGAATCCGCTAACGCATTTACATAATTTAGAAGAAAAAATGATTTTTTTTTACCCTTTACAAACTCTTTTATATAACCTTTTTACAAGAGATCTTCATTTTTTACACCTAAGAGGTCTGGAAAAAAACACATAAGAGATAAAAAGTCATTTTCTTCTATTCAAATTGTAGGAGGATAAAAGAACTCATTTCTTGAATGTGTAGATACATGTATATAGTTATGATTTTATTAAATGTCCCCATAGAATCCCTTCGAAGATATTGCTTACTAAAATAAACAAAGGAATTAACTGTGCAGATTAGGCAATTTAATTAACTTCATTTTTCTTACTATAGTACATGCTTTATTTGCTCCCGTTAAAGTAACATGTTTTATTTGGACACGATAATTATCTATAGGTAGACTTTTCAGTACAGCCAACTGTTTAATGGATCAATTTCTTTACATTTTTCAACATATTAAAGCATAAATTGATAATGTACCACTAAGCTTGTAAATTGTACTCCCTCAGTCTCAACATACTTGTCACATTATGTTTTTTAAGAGTCAAATTATATGAATTCTAAACAACATTTTAAGCTATATTTTTTTATTATATTAATTTGCAAAAATTTGTAACTTATTGTACTTTTCGTATAGTTTCCGAATATCTAAATTTTAATTTTAAAATATTAAATTAATCTAATCTAATCTAATCTAATCTAATCTAATCTAGCTTTGAAATTTAATTAAATTAATTTTTTTTAAAAGAAACATGAACGGAGTGCGTAGTAACCAAAATAGCTAACATTCAAAGCTTTGAGATATGTTAACCATTTCAACTCATTGTAGGACACCAAACTATATCCAGTATCCAGCTTTTGACAATTTGCCACAGTTTGGGCCAGGTAGAAGAGGTTTGGTTGACATTGACTTGCAAAATACAAGTAGGCCAGGCCAAACCCCCATCCTAATAACCATTTATTGATTATTTTTTTATTATGTGACTCACACAGCTGGCATTAGATGTGTGAATCTCTGCTTTGTTTCACAAAAAAGTGGATCAAAATTTGTGGACGCAAAAATATAAAATTTTGGTTTACTTTTTTGCGAAACAAAAAACGTCTCGCACAACTAATGTCACTTGTGGTAGTTTCCATTAATAGGACAAAAACCACAAATAACCTAGATAGGGCATGTAGTAAGAAAATAACCATAGTTATGAAGTATCAAATTCTATGGGTGAAGCTCCACAATATTATCTTGGAGTTTCACTTGTGGATTTTGAACCTCCATAAAAGAATGACGGTGGTTATTTCTTAAAAGTAAAGTTGAAAAGTAGTTAATTGACGCTATTTCTACTCATTAATATTCCAATACAAGTTTTGTCGTCATCATCATTTTTTTTGCGATGCATGATGCTCAGACATACGTCGTCATTATCATTATTATTGTTGTTGTTGTTGTTGTTTTTATCACTATTATATTTTGTTGGAGTTTAACAACTTTTTGAAAAAAGTTTTATTTGTTTTTTTTTAACAAATTTTAAGTTTTATAGCGTCAAATCCGAAATTGTTTTTTCATATGTTACGTTTTTTAACATACGTCTAATCTCCTCTCCCTTCTGGTTAAAGGTGGTCATCCACTATCTTTCATGTTATATTGTCAATGTTCCACTCTTATTTCAACTCCAAAAGACAAGTTAGAGTTTAAATAACGACCTATATGTGAAAACATTACTTCTATAATCTGCA
Organism: Anisodus tanguticus; assembly: GCA_034509755.1. Classification (NCBI taxonomy): domain Eukaryota; kingdom Viridiplantae; phylum Streptophyta; class Magnoliopsida; order Solanales; family Solanaceae; genus Anisodus; species Anisodus tanguticus. Next base: position 5,462,691 of record CM067553.1, on the reverse strand, counting down.
AATTGTTCCAACACGTTTTTTTTTTTTTTTTTTTTTTTTTTGCATCTTTAAACCTTGTCACAATCTGCTAAATCCCATGTCTTTTTCTTTTTAATTTTATAAGAAACTAAATGGAAGCGTAATTAGGCTACTATTATATTTTAAGTTATACGCGTATTGACTCATTTAAAATTCTAATGAACTCCCAATACTAATGGAAAATCACAATTCATACAGAAGTTTCCAAAATATGAAACGACTCATTCATTATAGTGATTTGACCACTATTGCCCTGGTCCTTTTCATACAGTAGATATATTTTTTTTCCATACAGTAGATACATTTAACTAATTAGGTTAGCTGTTACTGTCCATTTAAGTTGATTTAATTCTCAGTCAATGACTTCGCATTATGGTTAAATGCTAATTTATTCCTTGTTTTACTAGACCAAGAGTTTTAAATAAACTCGTCGAACTCCAATTTATCAACATTTTTAATCCTTGTTCAGAAGAGAGTGGTACAAACAAGGAGCTAGTTAAGTAATTATGCACTTTACATTTTGGTCCTTACTATTTTTTAAGTACAAGTTATGTTCTTTCAACATTAGCCCATGTTATTTTTTCATTTGACACTTTTAGTCCCAATCATTAATCATACCCTTTTTTAACATTCCTAAGAAGTTATTGAGTAAATCATTGAGAATAGTTCCACGAGCATACAAATGGAAGAGTATACCTCAATGATTTTTAGAGCCTCAACCATGATATGAAATAAGTCAATAAAATATAAATTCAATTTCAAGAATTCAAAAATGATAAACACGCAATATGTGATTCATCTAAAGATATTAAGCTTGAGAAGCTTCTATTCCAGTAGGTTCGTAAAATTCACTAAGATAATTGATATAAATCAGACAAAGTAACAAGCAATGAGACATGTTTAGCCCAAAATAGGTACAGTTGAATTTGTAAGTAGTTTTAAAGACACGTGGATCGATTTGTAAATAAGTGTAATAAACAATTAGTAATAAATAAACAAACGAGAACAATAAATAAAAAAATAGCCTGAATTAATGGTATCTTGATTGAAACTTGTTAAAGAGCTTGGTCCGGTCTTTAGCTAAATTGCTTCGAGCTCGAGCCAATGTTGAGAGCTTGTTCAGTATGAGTTTACAGTTAAATCATGCAAGTAAGTGAAATAGAATGATATGTTCTTCTAACACGAAGGTTGAGATTTTTATAGTTATGAATACAAGGTATTTATGCATGAGAATCGTTCTTTAAATTAAATGCAATTAAATGACAATAATGACCACATTATGACCAAAGAGTAACGGTTGTCATCAAATCCGGAACAGATCTGCATTGAACTCCTTCAGTTGCCTACCCGGTTTCACTTGCTTCGGCCCTTGCCCGGTCCTATTCTTCAACCCTGACTCACCCCAAAGCATCTCACACCGGGCGCACAACATTGCTACTCCCTTCGACCTCAAACTTAAACCATGCCACGTGTCGTGTCGGTTTCTAAGGTATACAAGACCAAAAATGGCTAAAAGGGAAGGGGTACTGAGTATACGTATTGGCCGACAACCTCATTGAAGGATTATGAATAAGAATTGATTAGCTCTCAAGATTTTTCTTCATTTCTTGGCTTAAATTTGTCTTTTTAATTTGATTTCACGTCATTTTTATACTCTGTTAAACTTCACGATGTTATGTCATCCACTAATTCTTTTCGGTGTATGTTAAAAGAAGTCCACTTTTGCAAACTAGAGAGACAATATAAAATTGTGTTACCGGAAGGTAATAGATATTAGATGAAATAATAGAAGTGTGCGCAAATTAACATGTCGTCATAAAAAAATTACTAATAATAAGAGAAAACAGTACTTCCACTTAGTTGTTTACCATTAACCAAAGATTGAGAGAAAAGATAGACAATTGCTTTCGGCAAAATATATCCTTTTTAAGATATGTGAAGAAGAAACCTATGACAGAAAAGCATTTCTCAACCAAAAAAGAAAAAGGAGTAGATTGACTTTGAAGAAATGTTTTGAAGTGCAAAATGCCCTCATAATTGTTGAAACCTCAACTCTTAATAAGCAAGCCAACAGAAAGTGGGATCCACCTTATAAGTCAATGCTTCATTGCTTTGTTTTGTGATAATGGAGTGAATTTTTTGTTAAACTTGCAACATTATAGGCCCTTTTTGGCTACATACACTACTACATATTTATCCCTTCTTCAGATTCAATTTTTGTGGCAGTATTTATCTGAATACATAATTTAAGAAAGAAAAAAGCATTTTTAAAATTTATGATAAAAATTAAGTCATAAACATTTAAATTATTGTAATTCATTTCATTAAAAGTAAAATAAAAAGTTCAAAAAATTATGATATTCTTTTTTATAAACTAAATAGAAAAAATATGACATATAAATCAGGACGAAGAGAGTATTAATACTGATTTGGTCATTAGTATTTGAAATGTTGATAAAATATATTAAAAATTCGTACGTGTCAAATTAAATTTAATGTTTTTATCCAAGTAAAATTCATATTCAATTACATCTTCGAACTTTAAATAATTTCTTATTTTCAATTTTCTTTTAATTTCAACCTCAAGGTTGACAACCCAACTACTTCTACAACACCCCTCCACCAAAGACTTTAACTTTTCTTTTCCGTTTTAACATCCATTCTCTTCTCTCGAGATACGTTACATTATTACATCACTCCGGTTTTGCTTTTCCTTCCCTCTCTCTTTCCCCGGTGATTCCTAGGTCTGAAGTCTGAACTTTTATTACACTATCTTATCTTATTTATTGAGTTTTTTTTTATACATATGTTATTTTTTAAAAAAAAAAAAGAAAATTCGCCGGACCCGACCCGATTTCGACGGGATCAGGACGGGACTAGAGCAAGTCCCGCCAGACCCGACCCCGACCTCTTCGCCCGTCCCGCCCCGACCCCGCCAGACCCGAGCCCGGCTCACTGGCCACCTCTAGTCTGAACTACTACAATTATTTTATCAACAAAAGATCAACATGTCAAATTAAAGAAAGAAGTAACAAAAAAGGTAGTATACTATACACTTCATTTTAAAAGAGTTTATATGCAAATCTAACAAGAAATTATGTATTGACAATTGTACAATTTGATGAAATGATCCCCAAGTAGATTTGAGAATATTGTGTCTAATAGATTAGGGACAACAATCATTTTTTAAATAATTTTTAATATTCTGTTTTATGTTTCGTCAAAGCTCAAACAAGAGTACAAAAAACGAAAGTCACCCTTCTCAAAAGGATACATACAGAAGAGAAAGAAGAAAAAAGAATCCCATGTGAGGTGTGACCTAGTGATCTTGTGTGGTTTAAATTTTCAAGTTTGACGAAGACAAGAGCATCCGGTGTCCGGTAAAGAAGACACCAGTAGTAGCCTAGGTCCCAAAAGACTTTCCTACTCACAATTACCGAATGTGTTGGAATGATTGGGATTCCGTAGCCTCAATATCTACAAATGAAGAGTATCCAATGAATTTAACTTTTTGGAACCTAACATAAATATGTATGTTAAAAATTACTTTCTCCTTTCTATAATTTAAAATTATTCTTATTTACATAATAAAGAATCATTAAGTACTTTCTCTGTTCAATTTTACTTATCAATTATTCTATAAATATATTTTCACTTTTATTTGTCAAAATTAGCATATCAAGAAAAAAAATAGTTTACTTTTCTTATTTAGCATTAATTACTCATTTCAAATCAATTTTTAAGTCTCATTAAGACTATACACCAATATGAGTATTTTGATAAAATATTCACTTCATTTATTGTTACTTAAAAGGCATGCGAAGTCAAAAATTGACAAGTAAAAGTGAACGGATGGAGTAGCTTTCTTTTCTATGTATTTAATTAGGAGTAAGTTAGTAAAAGCACTCCTAATTTTCTAGGAGTAGACACTTCCTTAAGGGGTGTGCACAAGCTAAAAACCCTACTTATTATGAAATGGAGGGAGTACTCATTATATCGCAATTCATGTGAAATTATTTGATCGAGCAAAAATTTTAAGAAAAAAAAATTTGTGGCATAAAATAAGCTTTAAACATTTGTGTGATCATAATAATCTCGTTATGTGTAAAATGATTAAATTATTTCTAAATATAAAAAAATGTCATTCTTGTTTAGTCAAACTTAACTAGGACAGTATATGTCATTGATAGAATATATTATGGATATTGTTAGTAATCTTCAATTATTGTTAGTGATCTTTTGTATCTTTAAATATTGTTAGTAATCTTTTGTATTAGTTAGGTGTATATTTGATTTCCATAATTATAGCCTAGAATGACTATTGTATATCATATATATATAAGCTAATTAAACTAATGCAATCATCAAGGAATTATCCTCTTTCATGGTATCAGTTAGCCTAGGACAAAGTTTCCTCTCTTCTCCCATTTCCTCTCTTCCGTCGTGCCTTATCTCGATTTTTCTCCTCCTCCGCCAAAAATCTCTTCCCTTCAATCATGTCTAACACAAGACTACTTTCCATCATGCTCTTGCAGTCTTCAACATAAAAAACAACATACACATCGTACTTGAAATGGAAAACATACAATATTCAACATGGACAGACCTTTTTAAAATTCACGCAAGGTTTCATAAAGTCCTCCATCACAACGTCAAACCGGAAAAAGGCAATGAGAAGGTGCCATCTGTCACGACCCGACCCGACGGGCCGCGACCAACCGCCCTAATGACGTCATTATACTTACATGTCACACATAATCCAACTAACCCTTAATGAGTCTGAAATCCGGCAGCATAACGTCGCAATAACAACATATGCCAGGGTAGGCAAGCCGACAAGGCTGCTTTACCCCCGAATGCACCTTGTCTCCTGAGGAGTCACAACTAGCCAACACAACATAACAAGCAAGCCGACAAGGCTGCCACCAGATAGTAACGTATATACATGGGAACACCCCAAAGACATAATACAATAACATGACCGACCCAAACAGAGTCATAACCCTTACATACGTACAACCCACCACCGTCTACGAGACCTCTATAAGAAGAAGAACGACATATGACGGGACAGGCCCCGTCGTGCCCCTAAATACAACGAAGCTCTAAAGAGATTCGGTACCAACATGACAAAACTCGGATCAAAGGAGCTTTCCAACTCGCCGAGTAGGAACCTAGGCCCGAGGTTCACCAAACCGAGAGCATGTACCGCGGGCATGAAACGCAACCCCCGAGGAAGGGGGGTCGCACGAAATAATGTACCGAGTATGTAAAACATGAAGCCGCAAAATAAATCATAAGTAGCCAACGAAACATGAGATCAGTATAAAAATCGGGATCCAAATCCAACCGTGCCATAAACCATAAAAGTCACCGTGCCTTATAAACATGAGAGGCAAGTCAAGAAAAACATGCATGCCTCGTCCATATACATATATATACTCGTAACGTAACCGGCCCACTAATGCGGGACTCGGTGAATCATATCATAACCCGGCCCATGCGGGACTCGGTAAATCATCTCTCATCTATGGATCCATCCTACGTAACCCGCCCTCTAGTGAGGGTCTCGGTGAACAATGCAAGGCCGTGCACGAGTCGTAACCCGGCCGGGACTCGGTGAGGTGAAGTAGTAACACTTAGCACGAGTAGATATCATGAGTGCCATGCAAGTAAAAATCATCATTTGACTCTCAATAAAATCATTACAATAATGTCATAATAAACTCTTTTGAAAAATCATAGGCACTTCTCATAACAATCCTCTTTAGGAATTAAACTATATAAGAATTAAGTACGTCCGCCGTACTTTCATTAAAGCATGCCAAAAGAAAGAAGTAAGGGTTTCACATACCTCTTAGACGAATTAATCGACTCAATATTAGCGTACGCCTCGTTTTAGAACTTCAACCTTGTTGTCGAATTTATCTAAGTTCCGCGGGTCCTTGTAAGCCCCTATGAATGCTTATCTACATCATACGGATGATTTAAATCATAATCGACACAACATATTGAAAACAGATTCTTAGGGATATTCTAACGAACACCTTAACAGCGTAGGACCTATATTCCTTCTATATCGAAATCTATGTAGTGAAACATCCAACTCTCTTAATCCTCCTTCTTATACTACTACAATCTCCAAGACAGTACCACAATTTCACATGCAAACCCAGTAACTCCCAATTAAAGCAAATTCTAACGATACCCAACCCAAGTTCGCATTTTCGACAATCGTCTTTAGAACTAATAGCAAGAATCAAGTCTAGAACTTGTACAAACCTAGAGAATAAAGAAGATTACCTCTCTTAAACGCAGTGACGAGTGTCGTCGAACCCGTCATCCCAACAGCTTCCGAAAAAAAAATCGAAACAGAATCCCCAAAATTGATTCGCCCCGGAATCCTTTCGCATTCAAGGTTCTTGTAAAGCTCCTGAGTTTCTAAGCTTGTTCTTAGCTTCGATTCTACGGAATCAAAGCCTAGAACACCTGGAATTCTCCTCGTTTTGGTTATATGGAAGCTCCCGAAAATCCCCAATTTTTGGTCGAAATTTCAGAAAACCATCGACTGAGCTTACTCTTGTTGCTAGAAATGAATTTGGTGAAGGAGTTTGGTAGAGATGAAGAGAACTCTGAAGGATCCATTGTTGTTCATTATAGAGAAGAGAGGAGTTGGAGAAATGAAAAGAGAAAGAAAAAAAAATGGAGAAGAGAAGGCATCGGACGGTCGATTTGGTTTGGGGCTTGGTCCCCCCAAATCGTTTATTAAACTCCCTCTTACCAACTCCCACTATAATTTGTCCCCTTCCTAATTAATTAATCCCACAATTAATTAATTATACACACAATTAAACCTCCGATCTCCAATTATTTAAATCCCGACGATTACTAAAATCCTCATATGACAATATCATACTTCCCGTAATAAAAATATCAGTCTATACTCACTTCGGGGACACACAATTATTTAACTCCATCGTCACACTTACTAAATCACAAAATTATTTCGGGATCACGCCCTTTTATATACTAATCCTCTTATTAATATACACAAGTACAACGAAATTTTTCCGGGTCCGGGTCTACTTACCTACGCTATGAGTTCAACCACTATCCGAAAATACGGGGCGTTACACCATCGATCAATGACGAAAAGGAGTTATGGGCAACCATTGATGCTACGGTCTTACAGTGGATTTATTCAACCATCTCCACGGACCTCTTGCATACAATTATTGAACCCGACACAACGACAATGGAAACTTGGAATAGGTTGAGTGATATATTCCAAGATAACAAAAATTCTCGTGTCGTAACACTTGAGCAAGAATTTCCCCACACGACTATGGAGGATTTCCCGAATGCCTCCGCATATTGTCAAAGGCTCAAAGAATTATCGGATCAACTTAAGAACGTCGGAGCGCCGGTCATGAATGATCGTTTCGTTCTTGAAATGGTTATAGGCCTATAATGGGGTTAGAATTCTCATTCGCCAAAGCAATCCTATTCGTCATTTGTACCAAACTCATTTCATGCTCACTTTTGAGGAGACGGAGCTGGCTAAAAAGGCCGTAACCGGAGCAAATTCCGTCGTGGTGGCTCCCACATCTCGAGAAACAGATGACTCTCCCTCATTCTCTAAAAATTACACTCAAAATCGTAACAACTGTGGTGGCAAAAAAGGATCACAACCGAAATAACTGTGGGAAAAACCGCGGTGGTGGTGAGGGTGGCGGACGTTGTGGCAGCAACAACAGTGGAGCCAACAGGGGCCTGGCCAGTGGCAGTCGGCGTGGGGCAGCAAGCAGCGAGCTTGGGATTGGCCTTGGCCCATCCCTCTGTGCCCTTACCCAACCTCTACTTGGGCCAGGCCCGGTAACCAGCAGAGGCAGCAGCCTGACCTTCTTGGGCCTACCAAATCCCGCGGATATCGAGGCAGCGATGCATACCCTTGGCCTAAATCTTTCGGATGCAAAATGGTATATGGATACCGGTGATACTTCTCATATGACATCCGCGCGAGGTAATCTCTCGTCTTATTTGAATTTGAGCAAAAATCGTGGCATAATTGTTGGTAATGGTTATTCAATTCCAATTCGTGGTTTATGGTCACACAAATTTGTCTCCACCGAACCCACCTTTAGCATTGAAAAATGTCCTTCATGCTCCTCAATTAATTAAAAATTTAGTGTCAGTTAGGAAATTTACAATTGATAACTCGATTTCTGTTGAATTTGATCTATTTGGATTTTATGTGAAGGATTTTCAGACGGGGATGTGTCTAATGAGATGTGATAGTCGGGGCGAGCTTTATCTCATCACCACCACCATCTCCACACATCAAGCCACACCTTCAACTTTTGCAGCTTTAGTACATTCTTTACGGCACGAACATTTGAGTCATTTAGGAGCATATGTTTTTGCCTCCCTTAGATTAAATAAATTTATTGAGTGTCAAAGAACTCATGGTTTTAATTTGTCCCTTTTGTCCTCTTGGAAAACATATTAAACTGCATTTTGTTGCTTCTAATTCTAGTACTATATTGCCATTTGATATTATCCATAGTGATCTTTGGACATCTCCCGTTTTGAGCTCTTCGGGCCACTGTTATTATTTTTTTGTTGTTGGATGATTACTCTAATTTTTGTGGACATTTACTTTATCTAAAGAGTCTCAAGTTTACTCAACATTTCTATCATTTTGAGCATCCATCTGTACTCAATTTGAACGGGAGGTTAAGAACATTCAATGTGATAATGGAAGGGAATTTGATAACGGGCCATTTTGGGATTTTTGTAAGGCTAATGACTTATCTTTCCGTTTATCATGTCCACATACTTCATCACAAAATGGAAAAGCCGAGAGAAAAATCTGAACCATTAATAACATTGTTCGTACATTACTAGCCCATGCATCATTACCGCCTTCATTTTGGCATCATGCATTACAAATGACAACTTACCTTCTCAACATCCTACCGAGCAAAGGATTAGCCTACCAATCTTCGCTCAAAATTCTTTATAAAAAAGACCCCTCTTATTCGCATCTTCGGGTATTTGGGTGTTTATGTTTTTCTTTCTTTCCCTCCACTACCATAAACAAACTTTAAGTCCGCTCTACCCCTTGTGTCTGTTTGGGTTACCCATCTAATTATCGTGGTTACAAATGCTATGATCTATCTTCTAATAAAATCATAATTAGTTGTCATGTTATTTTTTATGAAACCCTAATTCCGTTCACTAAGTTGCATAGTCCAACGTCCTATTCTTATGTTTTTTTGGATGATGGCCTTTCACCATATATAGTCCACAATTTGCCCCAGATCGAACCGCAGCAACTGGCCCAACAGGTGCATGTTGGGACACTACCCACTGCCCAGTCCAGGCCCAATCAGCCCTCGGCTCTATCTAGCCCACTTCAACATTAATGTAGTCTCGGCAGCCCAGTGCCACATCGCACATCGCCAGACCCAACGAGTGGCAGTCCTGTTGGGCCACGTCAGTCCATCCCACAACTAGGCCAGCCCACTTCCCCCTTCACAATCCAGTCCACTCATATTTCGACTCCAAGGCCAATTACTCATAGCCAACGGGGTATTTTTAGACCAAAGTGATAATTTAATCTCAACTCTAATGGTACTAAATCCCCTCTACAACGCAACTCTGTGTCTATCCTTCATGACCCGAATTGGAAAATTGCTATGAATGACGAATATAAGGCTCTTATTGAAAATAAGATGTGGGGTTGGTGCCCCGTCCGCCTGATGTTAATATGATTCGTTTTATGTGAATTTTTACTCATAAAGAAAATTCTGATGGTCCTTTTGAGAGGCATAAGACCCGTCTATTAGGTGATGTCAAAACTCAACAGGTTGTCGTGGATTGTGGAGAGACGTTTAGTCTGGTGGTCAAATTGGAAACTATTCGCACTTTTCTCAGTATAGCTCTCTAAAAACATGGCCCATTCATCAACTGGACATGAAAAATGTCTTCTTACATGGAGAACTCAAGGAGACGATATACACGCATCAACCCTTGTGTTTCCGGGACCCAGATCATCCTAATCATGTGTGCTTACTGAAGAAATCTTTGTACGGGCTTAAACAAGATCCTCAGGCTTAGTACAAGAGATTTGCAGATTATGGTTCTACTCTTGGGTTTTCTTACCGTAAGTCGGATCATTCACTATTCATATACAGTCAAGGTACTTCTATGGCCTACATTCTTCTGTATGTGGATGATATCATTTTGATAGCTTCATCTGATGCTCTTCGCAAGTCTATAATATCCCTTCTCAGCTCGGAATTTACTATGAAAGACTTGGGTCCATTGAGTTATTTTTTGGGTATAGCTATCACTCGTCATGCAGGTGGTATATTCCTATCTTAAAGGAAGTATGCAACAAAGATTATTGAATGGGCTAGCATGTCAGCTTGTAAGCCATCTCCTACTCAGGTGGATACTAAATTGAAGATGAGTGCTACTTCTAGCACGCGGTATGATGATCTCTCTCACTATCGTACTCTTGCACGGCTCTTCAATACCTCACTTTCACGAGGCACGATATTACTTATGATGTGCAACATGTGTGTTTATTCATCCATGGTCCGAGGGAAGAGCACATGCACGCTCTAAAGCGCATTATACGCTACATTCATGGTACTCTTAATCATGGCTTGCATCTATATCCATCATCGATATCCATTATCTTTTCCTATACGGATGCTGATTGGGGTGGATGTCCAGATACCATGTGTTCGACATTTGGTTATTGCGTGTTTCTCGGTGATAACTTGGTCTCTTGGTCCGCTAAACGACAAGCTACTTTGTCGCGATCTAGTGTGGAGGCCGAATACCGAGGGGTCGCTAATGTGGTTTCTGAATCATGTTGGTTGCGAAACCTCATTTTAGAGCTTCATTGTCCTATTCGGAAAGCTACATTGGCTAATGCGATAATTTTGGTGCGATATATCCCTCAGGAAATCCTGTGCAACATCAACTCACTAAACACATCGAAATGAATATTCACTTTGTTCGCGAAAAGGTTGCTCGTGGACAAGTACATGTCTTACATGCCCCTTCACGTTATCAAATTGCATATATCTTTACTAAGGGTCTTCCCTTTATTCTGTTCGAAGATTTTTGGGACAGTCTCAGCGTACGACAACCTCCCGCTTCGACTGCGGGGGTGTGATAGAATATATGAAAATATATTATGTGGATATTATTAGTGATCTTCAAATATTGTTAGTGATCTTTTGTATCTTTAAATATTGTTAGTAATCTTTTGTATTAGTTAGGTGTATATTTGATTTTCGTAATTATAGCCTAGAATGGCTATTATATATCATGTATATAAACTAATTAAACTAATGCAATCATCAAGAGATTATCCTCTTTCCGTCATAATTTGAGACAAAAAAATAATACTTAAGTGTTAAATAACATAAACTTTTGAACTCATAACTTAAAGATTGTAATATGTTTAAAGATAATAATTTTAAGATTGAATTCACCAAATTTAAATTGTTAATTAGCTTGTGCTTTTACTTTAATCAGATATATTTTATTCAAGTCCCAAAAATACTTCCTTCGTTATAATTTATGTGGCGTCATTTGAATTTTGAGGGTCAAAAAAGTTTTTCTTTGACTGTGATTTTGCATAAATATTTTAAATTATTAATTATTTTCACTTATACTATTTTTTATGTAATTATCAAATATATATTTTTTATTCAAAACACCTTGAAAATTCTATATTTAACTTTATGGACAAAATTTAGAAAAATATTTGTTAAAATTTAAATAATGTCACATAAAGTAATAAACTTTGTGCTGAAGAGCTCTTTATGTGAACGAATAGATTTAAGTAGTGTATAATTTGCGAAAAGGAAAAAATCAAAAGATAAAAGGGCCAAAGTTCCCCCACCAGCCTATACGCCAAATGGACTTTAGCATTAATAGATGTTAAAGAGTCAACTCCTATACCTCACTGGCTCCAAACCTAACACTCATTTCACTTCAATTCATCGAACGGCTCATTAATACCTTTTGACTTTCTGCCTCTCCCCTTATCTCGTCATCTTCCATTTACCCATCGTTTTACCCGTTAACCGGTCCCCCCACATAACCTAAATAAAGCTTTTAGTCAATGCCCTCTATTTCTGGGAGTTGATAAGTGGTAAGGTCATTGGGGTACAATCACTCTGACGTCGCGGGTTCGAATTCGTGTGGTGACAGTCTTTGCTGAAATATTGCAAGGGCTGTTGCTGGGTTCGTGTCCCGTTGGTCCTCTCTCCCTTGTGGCAATTTGCCACTCGCGCATATCCTCGATTTACATCCCACCCGCCAAGGGCCTGCTGCAGACAGTGGGGGTTTCGCCTTCGGGACTTTTCCCTTCACAAAGAAATGAATAATCCTTTAATGGCTATGTAAGGTCAAAAACGACAGTTCAGTCATTTACTTTGACACCAATAAGGGGTCATTTGGGAGTAATCATACAAAGATTTATGCATTATTTATTATTTCATTTTCTATCGTGCATAAATTTTTTCATATCTTATACATATACGATTAGTTATGGGGCTTTCTAAATCGCAAATGATCATATATACATAATTTAATACATGAATAACTTAACTCCTAATCAACTACCAAATGACCCCTAAGAGTTGTGGATGAAATAGATCGATTCTTCCACTTTTAATCAGAAGTGTCGATTTTTAGGTATGAATTTTTTTCTGATTATTAATGGTAATTCTTTAAATTAATCTTATGCGGCACAAATTCAAATTAATCGAGGCTTGAACAACAATAACGAACATTAAGTAGGCGTTTGGCCATAAAAGTTAAATATATTTTTACTTTATTTAGAATTTTGAAGTTGAAATTGAAGATCGAGTTGTATTTGGTTATAGTTTTTGCAATGAATATTTAGTTGTTTGAATGTACTGAAAGTAGACTTGTCCAAAGCTCGGGTCGGGCCGGGTCAAATGACTTTTTTTTCCTGCTTGCCCGACCCTGACTCTATTTTTTTTAAATTTTCAGACCCTGGCTCTGACCCGTCGGGGACCCTATGGGTCACGGGTCGGCTCTGACCCGTCGGGGACCCTATGGGTCACGGGTCGGCCCTGACCCACTCTACAAAAAAAAAACAGTAAGCAAACACTGCAATTTTACCCAATCCGTTATCCGATATAATTTGTCACCAATTAAAAATTATAACAAACAGAAGCATGAAATCATTAAAAATAACACTAAAAAGAACTGAAGCAGATTCCACACTTTTAGCCGTAAATCCATAAACAAACTAGATGCAAGTACAAACCAACATCACGATAATTCATCAACATCATCATAAGCATTATCATCGTCATTCATCATCACTAAATTCTTTTTCGTTTGTCCCTTCACCTATATAAGTAAAAATAAGTATTCGTAAAATAAAAAATAATATAAATTATATTAAAAAGACACGTGGGTCAGGGTCGGGGTGGTGATCGAGTCGGGGCGGGTCAAGTGGGTAAGAAATTCTGACTCTGGCCCGATCCTACATATGATCAGGTCTCCCCTTTTTCGGGTGAGGTTGCTCACAGATCAAATATAAGCTGAATTTGGCCCTGATTTTTTGGGTCGGGGATGGACAAGTCTAACTGAAAGTGTAAAAAGTAAAACAAAACTATATTTTTCAAATTTTAAATACAACTTTAAAAAATAAAAAATAAAAAATAAAATAAAATTCTCATGGCCAAACTAGTCCTAAATGAAAAAAACAAAAAAAGTCATTTATATCTTGAAAGCTACAAAAATAAAAAGATTGAGAAAAATAAAAACAAAAGAAAAAGAGAAAAAGGGGCAGCATAAGTTTGACTCTCTCCCCATTGATTAGAATAAGAATTTCCTCCATTTTTTTTTCTCTCTCTCTTCTCTATATCTTCTTTGGCTTTCATCATCCTCTACCCCTCCCCTCACTCTTTCCATCCACTTTTTTCTCTGTTCTATGGTTTTCTAAACATGGCTGTAGAATTAATGTCTAGTGGTTACAGAAGCGATAATTTTCCATCAAAAATGGAAGAAACCGCCGCCGCCGGCCTTCAAAGCGTTGAGAAATTAATCAGACTGCTCTCTCAATCTCATCAACACCAGCAAAATCAAAACCCTAATTTTCAAGACTCATCATCTTCTTCTTATTTGCCTAATAATTCCTATGTTTCTACTGATTATCGAGAAGTAGCTGATGCTGCTGTAAACAAATTCAAGAAATTCATTTCTTTACTCGATAAAAACAGAACTGGACATGCCAGATTCCGACGAGGCCCAATTCCTAAAACCCAACAACAACAACAACCCATTAAGAATCAGAGCCCACAAATTGAAGAACCCGAAAAGCCACTAGTTAATTCTACTACTACTACTACTACTAAAATTTACTGTCCGACTCCGATTCAGAGATTACCTCCGTTACCACATAACCACCATCTTCAATTAGTGAAAAATGGTTCGACTGAGAGGAAAGACGTATCAACTACCATCAATTTTGCTGCTGCTTCGCCAGCGAATTCGTTTATGTCGTCGTTAACTGGGGAAACTGAGAATTTGCAGCACTCTTTGTCTTCTGGGTTTCAAATAACTAATCTTTCTCAGGTTTCTTCGGCCGGCCGGCCGCCTCTTTCTACTTCTTCATTCAAACGGAAGTGTAGTTCCATGGACGATATTGCCCTCAAGTGTACCAGCGCCGGTGGGTCCTCCGGCCGTTGCCACTGCCCAAAGAAAAGGTAAAAATCAAGTGCTTTGTTCATTTTTTGGCCCGTCCGTCCGTCCGTCGAAAATAATCACGTGCACTAGCCAAATATTCAACTGATTGTGTATATTTATGTATACAATATGTATAGTATATGTATATATGTGCTTAATACACAAAATTTGTACATTTGTTGGCTTTCTTGTAAATTAGATCACCAAAAATCATTGTAGTGTAATTATTTCTTCCCCAAGATACAGTTTTTACCACTTGAATCCATAAATATACAGATCTTTTTTTTTCCTGAATTATAATTGATTTGTGTTTTAATTGAAATTTATTCAGGAAATCAAGAGTCAAAAGAGTGGTGAGAGTTCCTGCTATAAGCATGAAAATGGCTGATATTCCACCTGATGATTATTCATGGAGAAAATATGGTCAAAAACCCATTAAGGGTTCTCCTCATCCTAGGTAAATTTTCTAAACTTTTTTTTTTCTGTCTTTAATTTGAGTTTAGTTTTTAGAATCTAAAGTTTATGGGCGTTGAAATTTTCAGGGGATATTACAAATGTAGCAGTGTACGAGGATGTCCAGCACGTAAACATGTGGAGAGAGCATTAGATGATCCTGCTATGTTGATTGTTACATATGAAGGAGAACACAATCATTCTCGCTCCATTACAGAAACACCAGCACCTCATGTTCTTGAATCATCTTAATCTTGATGATGATAATCATATTCCCATATTGATCTCAACGGCTCAGATCTTCTTTGGAAACATGAAGAGTAAATCAGCACCGTCGAAAGATGCAAACGATCTAATGGTCAACGCCTAAAGGAAAAATGAAAAAAAGAGAGGCACATTTGTTTAATTTTTATTTATTCTCTATGTATTTGTCGTTGAAAACTTTTGATTATGCGTGGAAAAAGTGGAAGGAGATAGAGAGCAATTTGTGGATTTTGTGGGAATTGAATCATGCAACATTAATTAGTGAGTACTTTTCTTTTATGTTTTCTTCAATTTTTCTTAATACTAATATCTTGTTGGAAGATTAGTTTTCTATTTTGTTACTAATGGGTACGTACTGATTTGACGTTTAATTGTTTGTAGTTTATACACGTTAGGTTGGTTCTAGCAAGGAAGTCCACTTATTCCAGCTTCCAATAAAGAAAGAGTTTTGCTTTGCTTCACACCGCAATAGTTAGTCAATGGGAAATAGGATTAAAGAATTTAATCAAGTTGGGATTAGTTTAATCAAAAGCGTGTCGTAAGTGGGACGTTTGACAAAATTTAAGTTATATTTGTTATAAAAGGAATATTTGATTTAATGGGTAATGGGTGGGTGTTACATCAGTTTGGACTTTTTTGAGGTAGTGTTGTTTTTAATATTCAAATGTATGGTCCAGCTAATTGTACGATAAATTATTTTTGGGTAATCAATTATTTTCCAAGAATAATAATTGAGGGACAGATGTTGGTTCGAGATAAATCTTTGGAAATTAATACTTGTCATTGACCCAAAGACAGATAAGAGATTTGGGTGGTGTGCGTGGGACACGACTTGCATGGCTTACATGTATATGGAAAAGTCAATATGGAAGGGTTATGATGATTGCCGTGTATATATATGAAAGATTTATTTTATATATAATTAAGTACGTGATATAATAGTTAAGGAGTGATTTATTTTTAATATAAAAAAATTTGATGTAAAATAATCCGACTCTAATAAGGATATTAAAGAAAAAAAAAAGTGTGATAAAATCACAAGAAATCATTTGATATTTATGTTGATGAAAAATATAAGAAAATTTTAAAATAATTAAGATGCGCGTGAGTTGGCCTACAACAAGTTTTTAAAAAGAAAATGATTTGTTATTTCAATGTTCTACTTATTTCTATGATTATAAAAATGTTTAGTGGACCTTTGACAATTTTAAGCATTAAACAAGGAGATAGTTTCTAGATGTAGTAGATGAATCACATGTGGAGAGATGAACCTGCTCTATGCCCAAGTAGATAACTTCGTGTTTTGGTCATTGTTCTTCTTCTCTGTCTGGTCAAATTACGTGAACCCTCCTTTGGTATCCTATGCAATGTTCTTGGATTCTTATGACTTTTTAAATTACTTACTATATTGTTTTTGCCATTTTCTCCCTGTAATACGTTAGAAATGAAAAGATAGAAGTCACGTAGGTTTTGCGGTTCCAAAGTCAAAACATTGAACTTAACTCTATACCCGGTATAATGTATACATATGTTCAATCGTGTTACAATTAATTAAAATACACTGATAGTATAAAATTTAGTTAATGTATATAGTGTAAGAACATACATACTAAATCAAGATCAAATATAGGACACAATATATTTTGATTAGCAAGAATAGTTGAGTACTTATTTGAACCATATGCAGATAAATACAAATGAAAAAAAAACTATCTATCTATTATCATTCCACGATATGACATCATCAATGGAACAGCTACCACACATTACAAAAATTGATATGAAATATCCTAAAATGTGTTTATATGAGGGTTAGAGAGGGACCTATATGCAACTAATGAAATTCTGATGGACCCTCCCATTACGTGCCCATCCGATTGAGCTTACAGTGACTGTCACGCTAGACCTACCAAACACATAACATGCACGACCCAATAACCAATTATCACACTCATAATTCAGATAATATTCATGGACTACATCAAACCCGGAAGATTTAAAGTATAAATAAAATATTTTTAATAGTGCAAGCTCATTTTTCTTACCTACAAGTTAATCATAACAAGAATGTGTAAGTGAAAGTTAATATTGAAAATTTGAGTCAGAATGGGAACAGTATGTATACGTTGGTTAGTCAAATTTGGGTCGTTTGTGGTGTCCTCTTTCATTGTCGGGATGGCGATAGGTGAATTCATTATATAACCACAAAATGAAATTGAATGTCTGGTCGTTTGCTAGATTGTAATTTTCATTTTGACTATTTCTGGATCAGAAGCACAGGTTCTTACAGTCTCTTGCAATTGGTTATTGGTCTAGTCAATTTATTAACCAAACTCTTCTACCTTAATTCAACAATTTGAACATGTCTCTCCTGATGTCATTGCTTTTGTCTATTTGAATAAATTAGCTTATATAAATCATATTCATACAAGTGAGCTGAACTAGTTGCATGTTTGGTGAAAAGTAATACTAGTAGTTTGCGTTCTAAAAAAAAAAAAAACAGTCCGGTGCACTAAACTCCCGCTATGCGCGGGGTCCGGAAAAGGGCCGGACCACAAAATTCTTATTGTACGCAACCTTACCTTGTATTTCTGCAAGAGACTATTTCTACGACTTGAACCCGTAACCTCTAGATCACATCTTTACCCGTAATTCCCATTCTAGTAATTTGCATTTATCGGTACATCAATATGGTGCAGTGTTGGAGGTGTAATCGGTTGAATTCCCTTTATTAGAAAATTACACTTTGCATTAGCAAACATTTTTATAGTGAGCAATGTGATCCCAAATTTATTTTAGCTCATAGGTTCAACTCTTTGCTACTCCAAAGAAAGAAAAATGACAGACGGGACCATAGGATTTGCTAATGATTCTCATGAAAACATGTCATCTCCTGCAAACAAATCTTGGTTAATCCTAAATTTTCAGAATTAGTGACCACTTGTTGAATTCTATGGCTGGCCCTCACCATAATTCTAAACGCCAACTGATCGGATTTACAAAAGATTTATACTATATATGCAAAAGCAAAAGCTTATGATTATTGAAATCTGGTACTAGTGGCCAAACCGATAACAAAAAATGTCAAAAAGGTAACATGACATCTTCTTTATTTGCAAGTTTTACTAATGGAAAGCATTCTGGTCCTGGCCACAACCAAATAGTGACCCATTCATTGTTGCTTCTTTTTGCACGGTCTCAATTTTTTAACACTCAAGATTGGTTGGTTAATCAGGTTCTGCTAAATAACATTTCATTTCATGAACTTTTTTCTTTTTTAAAAAAATGCATCAATTATGTTGTACCTCTTGTTAAGTGCTGTGACCAATCACACGAAAAGTAATTTATAAAGACTATAAAGTATTGATGATTTGTTCACTATTTCCATTCTCGTTTTATTTTCTTGATTTTGAGAGATGATGAATAGTATCAAATTTCTAATATTTCTCTTCAGTGTTACATCAGCACAATTTGATACTATTCATCAAAGACTGGTTGTTGTATACGCCATTATCCAGTAATTCAGGAATATCATCACTTCTGATCCTTTAGGTGTTACAAAATCTTGGGTTGGTCCGAACATAAGTAACTATACTGGTTTCTACTGTGAAAGTCCACCAGACAACAAATCAGCAATTGCTCTTGCTTCTATTGATTTCAACTTAGCGCCTCGACGCTTGATGGCTTCCTTGATCAGCTTCAAGATATAGCTATTTTTCATGCTAATTCCAACAATTTTGGAGGGACTTTGTCTCCAAAAATCGCGAATCTTCCTTATCTCTATGAATATTAGTAACAACAAATTTTTCGGGCCATTTCCTAGTACAATTTTGGGGATGAATAACCTAAATATATTGGACATAAGATTCAATTCTTTCATCGGATCAGTCCCACCTCAATTGTTTACAAAAGACCAGCTAGACGCGTCCTTCATCAGCAACAACAATTTCAGGCAGAGGCTTCCTGATAACATCGTGAGCAGCCATGTAATTTATCTTACCTTAGCCAATAACAGATTTTTCGGTCCTATCCCACTTGGCATTTCCAAAATCTTGTCGAGTTTGACAGAAATTTCTTATGAACTCGGATTCTTGAAAGACGCAGTAGTTTTTGATGCTGGAAAACCGATCCACTTCCGTTCTCATTAGGGTGCTTGGAGAAAGTTGAAATCTTGAATTTTGCTGGAAATAAGTTGTATGGGATAGTGCCTGATGTTATATGTGCTTTGGGGAATTTGGCCAATTTATCGTTGTCAGATAACTATTTTACAGGATTTGGGCCAAGTTGTTTGAGATTGATAGAAAATGGAGTGCTTGATTTGAGGAATAATTGCATTCCTGGTCTTCCATTTCAAAAATCAATTGTTGAATGTGTAGCATTTTTTGTTTATCCAAGGTATTGTCCATACATGGCTACATATAGTTATATTCCTTGTTGGTTTTCCAATTTTAAAACACCTCCTTTGGATCTCCCTGAACTGGCTCCTTAGCATTTCTGGTATGTATCATAAACATACATTTCAGCCCTTTGCAATCTTTTTTTGTATTTTTAATTAAGTTTGTATTTACATTGAACTAAGTGTGCATTCCAAACTGTTTGTACGTTCATCTACCTTAATGCAATAACAAAAGTTTCATGTTTCATATGGCTTAATTTTTTCAGAAAAATACATATTAAAGCTGTATAGATGGGAAAGAACTATGGTGTATGTCTAAGTGTAAGATGATATTAATCTCCCTTGAGGAGTCTTTCATTAATATCAAGGTATATATAGAGTACAATATTCATCCCTTATACAATAGGAATCCTAAGCCTATACAAAAGAGGAATCCTAAGCCTATACAAAAGAGGAATCCTAAGCCTATACAAAAGAGGAATCCTAGTCTTACCATAATTATATTTACACAATATATGAAAATATTCTAATTATGGGTAGGGAATATATTTACACGTTTACACACCCCCTCAGTCGGAGCGGAAGGAGGCCGGACGCTGAGACTGGCTCTGAAGTCAAGAAATAACTGTCTGGGAAGTCCTTTGGTAAATATGTCCGCATACCGATAGGATGATGGAACATGTAACACTCGACATGGCCTAACGCAACTTTCTCACGAACGAAGTGTAGGTCTATCTCAATATGCTTGGTTGTTGATGTTGAACCGGATTATGAGAAAGATAGATGGCAGAGATGTTATCATAATACACAATAGATGCCGACGCAAAGGACACCGAAGTTCTAACAAGTAAATTTACGAGCCAACAAATCTCGCCTACTACATTTGCAACGCCTCTGTACTCAACCTCAAGATTTGGAGCGAGATAGGGTAGCCTCGTCGCTTGGCGGTACCAAGAAATCGATTATCCCCAAGAAAACACAAAAGCCGGAGGTGGAGCGTCGCGTGTCCGGACACCCCGCCCAATCGCATCCGTATATGAAAGCAACAACCGTCTCGGTGCGAGAGGGTATAGGTGCAAACCATAATCAAGAGTGCCCTTAATGTATCGAATGATACGCTTAAGAAGCGATGAAATGAGACTCCCTAGGGGCATGCATGAATAAGCACACCGCCGAACAACATAAGCTATGTCCGGCCCGGTGAATGTGAGATATCGAAGTGCACCGCAAGGCTCCTATACGAGTAGGATCGAGAGGCGGAGCACCATCCATAGCACCGAGCTTAGATTTGGAATCAGCGGAGTAGGCACCTCTTTGCGTTCGCCATCTTAGCCCCGTACACAATCTCTTCGCATACTTACGCCGACACAAGAACATATGATTGGCGGACACGGTCACCGATATCCCCAAAAAGTAACTCGCTTTCCCAAATCGGTCATTGCAAATTCGAACTTGAGCAAGGCAATAATCTCATTTTTCAATCCGTCGGAGGAGGCGGTAAGAACAATATCATCCACGTAAAGTAATAAGTAAGCCGTGCTACTACCTCGATGAAAAATGAAAAGTGATGTATCACTCTTGCCGCATACAAACCCAATCTGCAAGATATACCCGGCAAAGCGATCATACCACGCACGGGGCCCGCTTCGTGCCATATAGTGACTTACGGAGACGACACACATAGTGAGGAAGCTGGCTGGATGGGTGAACCCCGGTGGGCGATGCATGTAGACTGTCTCTATCGATCCCCATGTAAGAATGCATTCTTCACATCAAGTCGATGGATCGGCCGTGTTTGCCCATGGCTATGCTCAAAACCGTGCGGATGGTAGCCGGTTTGACAACCGGCCGAAGGTCTCACCACAATCAATGCCCTCCCCGCCGATTTGTGCCATTAGCCACAAGACGGGCCTTATACCTCTCAAGATCCCCATTGTCTCTGAACTTGTGACGAAATAGCCACATACAACGAATGACATTCACCCCCTCAGGTCTAGGTACTAGATCCCACGTGTGCTGTTTAGTTAAAGCATTGAATTCCTCATACATTGCCGCATTCCAATTAGGGTCTTGTTTGGCCAATTTTGGGTTCTTTGGAAGTGGAGAGATGGTTTGGGCGAGACAAGTTGAAATGGACTTTGGGTTTGAAGATTCCATGCTTTGAACGAGTTTCCATTGGATGGGTAGGGACAGTGGGTGGCTGAGTGGTGTCTGAGATGTGGGGTAAAGTCGGATAAGGAGAGGGCGGGGGCGAAGCCGTCGGAGGTGTCGCGGCTCCTGGATCGAGAGTCGCGGTGCTAGAAGGTTGACAGGCTTCTCTGAAGTTTGGGCGCCGCGGCTCGACGACGGTACCAGAGGATGTGAGTTGTTCGATTATGAGGGGAGAGATGGCAGACTCGTCAAGAAATGAGTAGTCCTGTTTTTGGAATTTTGGAAGATTCGAAAACGGGAATGTGGTCTCGTCGAATGTGACGTGACGAGATATGTGGATCTGACGAGTCGACAAGTCATAGCATAGATAGCCCCTATGGTTCGGCGGGAATCCTAGAAAGACACATGGAGTGGACCTAGGAGCGAGCTTGTGAGGGGCGGTGGAGCTAAGGTTGGGATAGCACAGACAACCAAAAAATTGTAGATGATCATAAGAGGGGATTCTATGGTAGAGGATTTCGGTAGGGGTCATATTGTGAAGAGTGCTAGTAGGGAGAATATTTAGAGTGTATTCTGACATTTTAGCAGCATAGACCCAGAAGGGTGGAGGGAGGGAGGCATGAATCAATAGGGTGCGAATCATATTGTTAATGGTGCGGATGATTCTTTCAGCTTTACCGTTTTGTGGTGAGGTGTGAGGGCAAGAGAAGCGAAAGACCATGCCATTATTGGTACAAAAACGGTGAAACATAGAGTTATTGAATTCACGACCATTATCGCACTGAAATGATTTTATGCCTTTTCCAAATTGTGTTTGAATGAACTTGCGAAACTCAAGAAATTTGACAAACACTTCCGATTTAAATTTAAGAGGGTATAACCAAACGTAGTGTGAAAAATCATCAAGCAACACAAGATAGTATTTATGACCGAGAGAACTAGTGATAGGAGATGTCCATAAATCGGCATGTATAATATCAAAAGGAGCAAATGTAACACTAGTAGATGATTTGAACGGAAGACGAATATGTTTGCCTAAAGAGCAAGAAACACAATTTTGGGCAAGTTTCCCATTACAAGCAATGAAATTGTTGCCTCTAAGAAAATTAAAAGCGGGACTCTGGATGACCAAGCCTATTATGCCAGTTGAAGAAGAAACACCGCTAGAGTGACGGGAGAGCTAGATCTGGCAGCGGAGGTGGAAGTGAATGGATAGAGATCCCCCGTGCTATTGCATCTCGTAAGAGGTGTCCCCGTATGAAGATCTTTTACAGTAAAACCAAAAGGGTCAAAATCCACAGAGACAGAATTATTACGAGTAAATTGGCGGATAGATATGAGGTTCTTAATCATGTGTGGGGCATATAGGGTGTTTTTGAGGGAGAAGGGTGGATGAGGAGGTTGTGTGTATGAGGTACCATAACCCTTAACTGGAATGCGTTGTCCACTACCAACTGTAACATATTGAGGATGCTTTACATGAAACAGTTTAGGAATAGTACCTGCAGACTGGGTGACGTGAGATGTGGCGCCTGAGTCCATGTACCAAGTATTGTCGTCGTTGCATAGAGAGTGTCTTGAACGCCCGACCCAACTTAGTGGGTGTCATGCGGAGGAGGGTGCGGGACCGACCTTGCATGAAGTGGGCTGTTGTGGGGGTGGAGCGGGGCCAGCAAACCGGGGTAAGAATACGGATTGTATGGCTGGCCGGTACTTGGAATGGACTTGGCGTCGCGGCTCGAATCGGGGCGCCGCGGCCTGTAGACGAAGCTGCCGAGGAGCGCGCAGCCCGGTTGTTCTGCGATCTCTCGTCGTCGTTATTCGCTGTTGGTTCTGTTGACCGCGACCCTTGCCACGACCACGGCCTCCTCTACCGCCGCGGCCTTTTCCACCTTTGCCGCTGTTGGGAGTTGTCTGGTGGCGTCTGATCTTGAGGTTGCGTGTTGACAGCTAACACCTGCTGGGCGTGCTCATCCTGCTTAGCACGACGGGTTTCTTCGAGCAACAATTGAGAGCGAGCTTTGTTAAAACTCGGTAGTGGATCTGCATGTTGAATAATGGTGGCCAAAGTATCATATTCTCCCTTAGTAAGGCCAGAAATCATTTGTAGCACCATTTTATCGTCAGTGACAGGCGTGCCGATGTTGGAGAGTTGATCCGCTAGAAGTTTAAGCTGCTTGCAGTACTCAGAGACATTGGAGAAGTTTTTAAGACGTGTTTTGTTGAACTGTTCTTCCAAATACATGGCACGAGTGTGCTTGTTGTCCTGAAAAATTTCCTCCAAACGATTCCACAAGTCAAGGGCTGTGGAGTCAGATTTCATGATAGTAAGGAGCAAATCCTGAGAGATACTACCATATATCCATTGTTTGACGCCGGCGTCGAGATGGTGCCAGATAGAATCATCAACCCCCGTAGGGCGCGGAATAGTGTCATCAATATGGTCAAGCACGTTATAGAGACATGCATGATTGCGAAAAAGTTCAACCCAGGGAGAATACTGGTTGTTTTCTTGATCAAGAATAATGGGAATATGGTTCTTGATGTTGGAAACAGTAAGGGCGGGATGAAACGGGGGTGATGACTTTGTGGTGGGATTTGTGGAGGTAGAGGCGTCAGAAAGTGTGGAAGAATCAGGGATAGCCATTTAGAGAAGAGAAGAAAGGAAAAACCCGAAAAACAAGAAGAAAATCCGGGAGGGCCGTGGCGTAGAGAGAGGCGGCCGACTACTGTGGAAGAGAAAGGTTTTTAGGGTTTTGTTTATTTGGCTCTTGATACCATGTAAGATGATATTAATCTCCCTTGAGGAGTCTTTCATTAATATCAAGGTATATATAGAGTACAATATTCATCCCTTATACAATAGGAATCCTAAGCCTATACAAAAGAGGAATCCTAAGCCTATACAAAAGAGGAATCCTAGTCTTACCATAATTATATTTACACAATATATGAAAATATTCTAATTATGGGTAGGGAATATATTTCCACGTTTACACTAAGTTCTAACGCTTTCATAAGTCTTTTTTGGAAACTGCTTTAGTAGGTTTACTTTACCTTTCCGGAAAGTCAAATGCACATAAATTTAGGATTTTTTAGAGTGAATTTTAACATGTGATAGCAACTTATTTATATTATGTATTCCAGATTGTACAAATATGTTTTTTACAAAGCTAAGTATGTCGTCTATATGCGACACATTCCGAACTTAATTGAATTCTATTTGGGTCAAGATGCTTATGTAAAACTAATTTATCAGCCACTGCACGTACGATCTATGACTATATATGCTCTTTACTTAGCAATGACTGACAGAAGCAAAAGTCTCTTTGACTAATTACTTCACTTAATAAAGTTGTATATCATAATCTAGTAATTCATCATTATTTTCATCACATATGAAGTACCTTAAACAAAATCATTCTGAAACAAGATTTTTTGCAAGGTTATCGATGAAGGCGAGAGACATTGGTTCAGTCCATGATATGCCATCACTTCTAGCCTATATTGCTTGGACTTTTCAAATATATAGACAGGTGTTTGTCTGATCCTCCAAAGTGTGCATTTTTAAAGGATCTCATACAGATGCAATAGCAACATTTTGAAAAATCCGAACAATATAGCTTCAAACGGCCGGGCAGGTTGGGAGTTCTAGCACATGTTAATAAGTGAAACTATTATTGATCATAATGTTGTTGGGGTGAAGTAAAAGGGAATTAAACAACAAAAAGAAAGTACTCTATGGTCCAGTGACAAATCATGCGGACAGCCACTTTAAATTAAATCATGACAAAAAGGTTTCAGCTCAACTTAATGCTTACATTTCATTAGTAGTACCACCTAATTAGTGGACAAGCTAGTGATCATATTTCTGCTTGGAGAATTCTGGAAAATACTACAAAAAAGTGAGTAATGTCTATAAACTAAACTAATGCACCGCCGACTTGCCATGGCTCAGTACAAGCAATAATGCTGGTGGAGCTCCAGCTCTGAAACAATAACTAATCATTAGATTATGTATAATAATTAAACAGCTTTGTCATACAATCACTGTTTCTTATTTTTCAATGATTTAAATTGCTTAGAGGATCGGAAGTTCATCAGCTGATAATTTAGTGGAAGAATATACTTAGCTTTTCCTAAATATGTATAAATTAGAGGGTGACACTTTTGGATTTGATTTATTAAGTTCCACTTTTCTTTCTCCGCCAATAAGCATCAATATTATCTCATTTGTGGTTTGTGCCAAATGAGAAAAAGCAAAGTAAGGGTGAAAGATACTACTACTAGTTAACAGTTAAACTCGATTCATCTGAAATCTTCATTTACCAGCTTTCTTTGAGAGATCGTGGACTTTCATTGGGATTAAGCGTGATCCCTTAAATTTCAGAGTGTCACCGTTACATGCGCATCCTTCTAGCCAAAGGACATACAGTACTCTCGGATAGATCATCGTGGCGCTTAATATCTAGTGGTTCTTAAAAAAGGCTGGAAAAAAGAAGGAAAAGGTGATGGCTTGGGAACGATGGCTATTCTAGTTTAGGCAGTTCTGGCGATTTCTGGTTTTGGTACACTCAGAATCTTGGGCTTTGGTAGACTTGGTAAATTTGGTTTTGGCATAGCTGGCATTTTTGGCTTTTTCACGGGAGGAAGCTTGGGTTTTGTTATAGCGGGGACCTCGAGTTTTGGCACATGAGGAATCTCAGACTTTGGTGTGTTAGGAATCTCAGACTTTGGTACCTCAGGTTTTGACACAACTGATAGCTCAGGCTTTCGCACAATTTTTATTTCAAGCTTTGAAAATGCTGGAGGAAGCTCGATGTTTGACATTACTGGGATCTCAAGCTTTGGCGAAGTTGATACTCAAGCTTTGACACAACAAGCTGGGTTGTGGCACATAAATGGTACTTCATGTATTGGCATAGTAGGAATCTTAGGCTTTGGAAATGGCTGCCATATTTGGCTTCGGTATAGCCGGAAGCTCGATTTTGGCACAGTTGAATTCTCAGGCTTTGAATTCGAGGAAGAGGCGTATCCAAAAGACGGCGTGTGGTTGCATCAGTTAAGCGGTCATGCATGAATAAGGTGAGAAATGCAAGTGGTAAGAAAATATAGATGGCAAGGCTTAGCCATTTATCTTAGTATCCATATAAAGACTTGATCAAATTTGGATGTGACAATGACCTTCTGTCTCTTAATATATATAGGTTTACATGCATGACACAACAAGCTAAAGAGGAATTTAAGATTATGGCTGTTGAAGTGGGATATGTGTAATTTGAACTCCTCATCCATTATTCACTTTCCTGTATTATTTTGAATTGTTTTCTAGTAGCTCAAATATTTAACTATAACGTAATAGTCAAAATCTGTCATCATCTTATCCAATATCACTACAACAGAACATGCAATTAGCTAGGGACGAAATTCCTACCTAACTTATAAATCCAGTTAAAGTCATTTTAGCTAGGAATTTTGTCCCTAGCTGAATTTCATAGCTAATACGCGCCTAGCTAAATTTAGCTAGGAGTATTAGTCATCCCTAGCTACATATAGCTTGGACTCTTGCTTGGCAGCCATCCGTAGCAAATGTTAGCTATGGACTATTTCTAACTAAATTTATTTAGAGGATGGGAATTATCTTTGCAACGTCCCAAGCTAAAATGTTTGTCACTTCCTAGCCATTCTCGAGCTAATTTGATACACTTCCCGTAAGTTTATAAAGAACACAATTGTTGTTTTCTATATAATTTGAATATGATAAGAACAATAATAGAAGTCATTCAAGTTGCAACAAATCATTGGTAACTGATATTTATATATAAATCTTGTACAAATGTCTCAAACAGTATCATTAATCTCAAAAAGATGAAAAACGTGTTTACAAATGAGATAATACATGTCTAATAACATTAATTCCCACTATATTAAGGTTGATCCGAAGGGAAATCACAACCATTGTTTTCATTTAGAGTCGTTTTCTTTCCATATTTACCTCCTCAACTTCAACACTATCTTCATTCCTTTGGTGTACAATTCAAACCCACCTCTTTAATCTTTACAATGAATCTGCAAACAAAATTAAGGTAATTAATTATTATATCAACTAACAAGAAAAGTTAACAGTGCTTGAATACAACATGGCTTAATATTAAACAGTTTCTAAGAGCACCTATATATGAACCATCACTTGCACCCACTAATTATTCATAAAGATGTATCAAACCCATTTGGGAGGCAGAAAGCACGGGAAAGAGAGCAGCACATGTAAATTAAGTGAAGAAAAGTACGTCTTTCCACAAAACATAGCAGACAAGAAAGTAACACCAGTATGATATCTTTGATTATACAATGGCTTTGGAGCATCAAGAGTGAACTCTAGGTCTGACACTGCTGAGCGTTGAACTGAAAAATGACTGGTAAAACTTGAATTAATAATTCAGAGATCACATGATTGGCTGGATTTGACAGATGACTACCAAATTCTGAATTGTTTTACACTTTTACTCCAGTACAAGCCCTTGAAAAACAGAACAAAGACTGTTTCTTGATAGCTCATCATCTATGTGTAATTGTAACTAATTCTTTTTAGAACAAAACCTGCAAACAACAGAAATAAATGACAGTGGGGAAATATTGTAGCCAGTGAAACATTCAATTACAACCCTTAAAGGTGTTTTTGGTACAATAACTTATACAGATTTTAAGAAAGCGTTCTTAGAAAGTTACCTGGTCTTATAAAGTCAGGAAGCCCAAAATCAGTCCGCTTGGGCAGCTCAATTGGTTTTCAAGGGGATATTTGGAAAAGGAAGCCCAAAATTAATAGCTTTTTATCAGCATCTCATTTCTAGGGGTGAAAAGAAAATTATGTAATGCCAGCAAATGTAAAAGCATTGTTAACCATAGTATTAAAATGAAATAGAAAGCATTTAGTCTTTACAGAGAGTAAAAAATTTCCTATAAACCTCATGCTTCAAGTCATGTTGGAGCATACCTTGAAAGTGATAAAATGCCGCTACACTAAGAATTTGAACAACAATAAATTTCTCATCATCCTTCGGATATTTACCATCTCTGCAATAGATATAACAACAAACAACAACATATCATTGTAGTCTCATAAGTGGGGTCTGAGGAGGGTAGTATGTACGCAGACCTTACCCCTACCTTTGTGAGATAGAGATGTTGTTTTCAATAGACCCTCGGCTCAAAATAAAAGAAGACAACAGTTGTGCAATAGATATAGGACAATGAAATACGAATTGCAAAGCAGCCGAAGAAGTTTACTTAATTTATTAAGAGCATTCCATTTACCTTGACAATATTCAGTCCAAGTAATTCTCCTCCTGGTGGTCCGGCCCTTTCCCGGACCCCGCGCATAGCGGGAGCTTAGTGCACCGGACTGACTTTTTTTTAATTCTCCTTCTTCACACAATCTGCATATTCAAAAATTAAAGGACCTTAAGGCACAAAACTATCCTACTGTACTTCCGCCCAATACTAAATCAAAATACTAAATCTTGAAGAAAAGTCTACATAGTGTATATACGAAACTATGTTAACCCGATTCTGCAACATGGAGCAATCAAACCAAATAGTAGAATAATACTCCCATTGTTAACTTAGTACAAAAACAACATCAAAATAACAGCATAAGACTTTCCAGATTCATTATTTTCTTAAAGGGATGTCACTCAATACCAAGAAAAAAGGCACTGTGAAGGAACCAAAAGCATAAAAAATGTCTCTCTACTTTTTATTTTTCTTGGAAGATAATATGATAACAATTACAAAGTAGATATCTGTGAGCAAGCATGCTTCAAGTAAAAGTAATATGCATGACTATATTAAGGAAATACTTCACAATCACTTGGCACTAGTTAAAGAGTATAATAACAATTTTAGCTGAAATCATGTAAAAGTATTCTTTTTCTTCCATGTGTATTATAAATGTCAATAATGCATGCTTAACTCACTAACCATGTGCTTATGTAATTTTTACAGTGTCATCAATCAGGTAAGGTGCCATTATCATGAATAATTGAGCTTTATTTTCAAACATTTAATGAATTTATATATGGTAATTGGTAAGCAGTTCCTTGCTTACCAATTACTGAACAAAAATATTAGGACGACAAGCTAATAATCAGCAAAAACCAAATAAAACATACACGTGAAAACAATTTAAATCACATTATCCGAATTCCGAAGTGCAATTTCTATATATAACATAGGAAGCACAAATCATTAGAGGAATTGCTCTCTCTTAGTTCCGCAGTTAGCAATAAAGTAAACACTCACAAGAGTTTCTGGTGTGAGGAAGGCATTGATGAACACTCACCATAAATTGAATACTCGCAAGAAGACCTCATAGGAGAAATTCTTACCATAAGCTTACAAGCGACAGCGATAATCAGTTGTGCTTTACTAGACGCTAGTTCGAGTTTTTAGAGGGATTAAGAGACGTGGAAGAGCGCGTGGGTGTTTAGCGGATTTCAAGGATTTGAGAAAAAGATTACTCAGGATTTAAGCGCCAACTTCAAAGAATTAAGAGAAAGGGGTGAATTTTGGATAAGGTTATTAGAATTTAGCTACACTTTATGTCTAGCTAGGCTTAATTTTTATAAAAAAAGAGAGAGTATTTTACTTCCAAATCCGGCTAAAAAGTAGCTAGAGTTTTGGCGTGGAATTTCCCAAACTAGTAGTACTACATTTTACTAGTAGGGATGATTCTGAAAATTTCCTAGTTATTATGTGATTAAATTTTCGGACTTCCAAATTCAAACAAAACACTTTTTCATTTTCAGAGTGATTAGCGCCACCGAAAACTAAAATATTATGTTTAAAAGTACTATTCAAGCAACAACAAAAAAGTAGAAAAGTAAATGAAGTTCAGGAACACCGAATGTATGCACCTGCATCATAAAATGCAGCTCCTCTGAGAAAAGAGACATGAGTATAAATGAAATTGTACTCGTATGTGAGGCAAATAAAATAACACAGGGTAAGAGCTGAAACTCAAATGAAAGGAACATCAAGTATAAGCAACTGAGTGTAAATGAGTACAAGAGATAACCTACAGAATCACATGTCATATTTTACCAATTACTAATATGTTACACTAATCTTTAGGTTCGTTCACGGTAGAACTTGGGGTCACATTTTATTACTTTTGGAATACTTGACATTAGATTCGTTCTTTACCTTGTTATAATTATAGATCAAGTAAGCCACATGGTGCGCATAGGAGATAATATGTCGAGCCACAAGGGTCTCTTACATTTAATACATGTCAGTCTTATATAAAATACCTGTCAGATTGAAGAGATACACGGGCTATCAACGGTAAATAATAACTTCCAGACTGATGAACTACACGGGCTATTAGCTGTAAATAATAAATGTCATACTAATAAGCTGCAAGGGCTAACAGTTGTAATTGATCACCTTTAAACATACGATTAACACTTTGAACAATCAACTTATTAGATTATGAAGGTACTGTACATAATTCTGTATTATCGATATACTTATGAAAATATTATAGGTAACACGTATGGCACGTACTTCTCAATGAAGTGAGATATACTTCCCAAACGGAGACCAGAGACTGCAAATAGTAACAAGAAGGCTTGACTTAACGGAGCGATAATGAATGAAGAACATGTAGGAATATCAAGTTCACGAATGAAAGGTTCACGAGGTTTCATTCCTTTGAACCTCATTTTGGAGGAAAGCATATAGTAAGGATTCATGCCAAAAGGCGAAGACGATATATCCATTATATACCTCGATTCACGATCCTCCAACAACTACAACGAATCGATCGCCCTTTTACAAGCTTAATCTACAAGATATGATAGTGATACTAGTATTAGCCAACAAGAAGACATAACAACTATTCGATGAGCGGCGAGCTCACTATACTACGACTATTCGGCATTTCTCCATGCCCTTATCCATTCAAACTCCATAACAACAACAATCACAACCTATGCAGCCCAACAATTAATTCAAACATCTAAAACAATCTCGATAAATTCGGACTCACGACTTTCGATCACCATCCCGTGAGTTCTAAATGATAAACATACCAATAACGATCTTACGACTCCTTCTACAACGATAAGAAAAGGATCATACCTTAGCTACGGGAGAACGGAGATGAGAATTTTGATACTTGAAGAAGAATCAAGAGAAAGATTTTATCTCAACTTACCTTATGAAAACTTTAGAGTATAAGGATGAACTTTAGAGAGAGTATGCTCCAATTTCATTCAAGAAAGTGTGGAAAATGAGCTCACAAGGTCTGATCTTATCTTATATACTATTGCCGGTAGTTTTGCAGTTTGTGATTAACTGCGAATAATTTCCTATGTCGAAGTCGTATAACGAATGTTTTAATATATTGGAAACTAGACTCGTAATTCGATTTGGTAAGTGGATCAGCTCGTAACTTCAAGTATTGTCACGACCCAAATCGGAGGGCCGCGACGGGCACCCGGCCCTTACCCGCTGGGTACCACCAATCACACTAACAACACCTAATCATAATTAAATACGGACTAAGCTGAAAAAGACTATGTAAAAATCTTAATCAGAAAACCAACTTTTATATATATATCCCAAAGGTCGACAAGATAGACTGACACTCCTAACCTATATAGATAGACATATATATATATATAGATAGACATGAAACTATACCGTACCCCGCCATATCCATATGTACAAGCAAAAATATACCGTACCAAGATATATATATAGAATAATTTCCCTTGGGAATTTCTTTCATTATTCACAATATATATAGATGTACAAGGTTGATTCCAAATATGGTACGAATCCTAACTTACCTTACAAAGGTTGATAGGAATACAATTAGAATCCTAAGTTACCTTAAATATACATTTATCATAATTACAAAATATACGACGAATATTCTGAGAATATTCGCTAATACTCCCCTCGGACGGAGCGGGAGGAGGCCGAATGCTAAGGTTGGATCGAAAGTCGGTGAAGAGGCGTCGCGGTAGTCCCTTTGTGAAAATATCTCGCATGCGATACGAGGAAGGCACGTGTAAAATTTTGACGACCACGAGCAACCTTCTCTCGCACAAAGTGGATATACATCTCAATATGCTTAGTTCGCCGATGTTGGGTGGATTATGAGACATATAGATAGCGAGATATGTTGTCACAATAAACTATAGACGCCTTGCGTAATGGACACCGGAGCTCCAAAAGAAGATTTCGGAGCCAACGGATCTCGGCGACGACATTAGCAACTCCACGATATTCGCTTCAAAGCACTCGAACGGGACGGCGTGGCCCGCCGCTTGGCGGACCATGAGATAAGATTATCCCAAAGAAATACACAAGTGCCGGAGGTGGAGCGACGTGTGTCGGGGCATCCGGCCCAATCCGCATCCGTGTAGGCTAGCAATTTGGTGGGGCGAGAGGGGTATAGATGTAAGCCAAAGTCAAGTGTGCCCTTAACATATCCGATAATACGTTTGAGGGCGGCAAAATGGGACTCTCGGGGATCGTGCATGAACAGACACACCTGGCCGAACGGCATATGCAATATCGGGCCTAGTGAATGTAAGATGCGAAGAGCACCCGCTAGACTCGATATAGAGTGGGATCGAAAGCGGCGCACCGTCATTGGCACTAAGCTTGGATTTTGAGTCCACCGGAGTTGGCATAATTTTACAATTTGCCATCTTGGCCCCGTACACTATCTCTTCGCATACTTTCGCCGACACGGGAACATATTGGCGCAGATCTAGTCACCGATATACCCAAAAAATAACTTAGCTCCCCCAAGTCGGTCATAGCAAATTCGGTTTTGAGTAGAGCAATGATTTCATTCTTCAACCCGTCGAGATGAGGCAAAGTAAGAACAATATCGTCGACATATAATAGCAAATATGCAAAGTCTTGCTACCTCGGTGAAAAGTGAAGAGAGAGGTATCACACCTGCTACATACAAAACCAATTTGCGAGAAGATACAGCGGCGAACCGATCATACCAAGCGCGGGGGCCTGTTTCAATCCATACAATGACTTCCGAGACGACACACAACCGTGGAGCCGCCGGATGAACAAAACCGGGGGAGGCTGATGCATGTACACGGTCTCTTTCAAATCCCCATGAAGAAACGCATTTTTGACATCAAGGCGATGAATCGGCCAATGCAAGCCCATAGCAATACCGAGAACGATCCGAATAGTGGCCGGTTTAACAACCGGATGAATGTCTCACCACAATCAATACCCTCATGCCGATTAGTGCCATTTGCAACTAGTCTTGCCTTATACCTCTCTAAGTCACCATTGTCTCTCGAACTTGTGACGAAATAGCCACATACACCGGATAACATTCACACCAAATTTGGTCTAGGTACCAAATCCCAAGTGTTTCGCTTGGTTAAAGCGTTAAACTCTTCGCACATGGCCGCATTCCAATTGAGGTCCGGTTTAGCTAGTTTTGGATTCTTTGGAATGGGTGATAAGGTTTGTGTGGAGAGATTGAAGTGAACCTTGGGTTTGAAGATCCCGTGTTGTGCGCGAGTCTCCATGCGGTGAGGGGGGGCTGCAGTGGGAGGTCGGGATCGGTTCTTTCGGATCGGTAGCGGGCAGGGGGGCGGATCGGGGCAGGTGGCAAGCGAGTTGCTTGCGAGAAGCAGGAGACTCGACGGGGTGTGGGATTTCTCGGACTCGGAGGCGCGTGTTGGTGGTGCATTAGACTCAACATGGTGCGGCATGGGTGGTGTGGGAGCTGGATGGGTGGTAGCATTGCTTTGCGGGAGGGTCAAATGACACTGCTTGGAGGCGACGGTGGCGTCGGAACAGGTGAGTTGCTTGCTTGGTACAGATTTTGGATGACCGGAGACAAACTCGGTTCATCGAGAAAGATGTAATCGGTGGTCCGAAATTTCCGAAGATTTGAAAAAGGAAAGATTGTCTCGTTAAAGGTAACGTGACGGGAGACGATGATTTTGTGAGTAGCAATGTCATAGCACAAGTAGCCCCGATGATTAGGAGATAGACCAAGGAAGACACATGGAAGAGTGCGAGGGGCAAGTTTGTGGGGTGCGAGTGGAGGCTATGTTGGGGTAGCATAAGCATCCAAAAATACGTAGGTGATCATATGATGGTCGCCTACGGTATAAGATTTCGTAGGGGTTTTGTTTTGGAGTGTGCTAGTTGGTAAAATATTTAGAAGGGATTCTACCATTTTGACAAAGATAGACCCAAAAAGGCGGTGGTAGGCGAGGCATGAAACGAAGTGTGCGGACCATGTTATTGATGGTACGTATAATTCTTTCAAACCTTTCCGTTTTGGGAAGAAGTATAGGGACAAGAAAAACGGAAAACCATGCCTTGTTTAGAACGAGAAATTGTGAAATGCCGAGTTATTAAATTCACGTCCATTATCACATTGGAATGATTTAATAGGTTTTTCAAATTGTGTCTTAATGAATTTTTGAAACTCGAGGAATTTTGCGAAAACTTGATTTGAATTTCGGTGGATAAATCCGGACAAAATGTGAAAAATCATCCAAGAATACTAGATAGAATTTATGACCCAAAGAGCTAGCAATCGGAGATGTCCATAAATCAAGCATGAACAATATCAAAAGGAGAAAAAGTAACACCTTTGTTTGATGACATAAAGGGAAGACGAGTATGTTTGCCTAGTGGACAAGAATAACGGTGTTGGGCAATTTTCCCATTATTACATTGAATACGCTTAGAAGTCCTAAGAAAAGTAAAAGCGGGTCTCCGGGGTGTCCGAGTCGGTTGTGCCAAGTTGAGGGAGAGATCGCCGCAAGGGATAGAGGTGCTTGCGGTACGACGGAAGATTGAGTGAATGGGTAGAGGTCTCCCACACTATTGCGGCGTGTAAGAATTTTCCCCGTATTGAGTTCCTTCACGGAAAAACCAAAAGGGTCAAATTCGACGGACACGTAATTATTGCTAGTGAATTTTCTAACGAGAGATTAAGTTTTTAATGATGTTAGGTGTGTATAGGACGTGGTTTAGGGAGAAAGGTGGATGTGGATGTTTGGTGTGTGTGTTACCGTAACCTTCAATTGGAATGCGATTACCATTGCCGACAGTAATAAATTGAGGACACTTTAACCGACGTAGTTGAGATAGGTTACCTGACGACCGGGTGAGGTGAGATGTGGCTCCGGTGTCCATGTACCAATTGTCGTCGGGCTGTTGAAGGTTCACGGTGGTGTATGCCTGGCCCAAATCAGTCGGGGCCAGGCTTTGGGGCCTGCTGCAGTGCCGCTTCTTTGGATCGCAATGGGCTGCTGCGATTTCTTCTGCCGCTCTTCTTTGGACCGCAATCGGGTGGGCTGCTGCTGCTGCTTGGTGGGCTGCTGGTGGCCGGGCGAGGGCCCAACAGCCGATCGACCAAGGCTGCTGGGCCCGGGCCCCTACGGTCGGGTACGGGCATGCGGCGAGGCCCGGTTCGCTGGTTGGGCCACCGCGCGCTGGTTGGACCACTTCTTCGCTTGCTTGTCCGGTGGGTGGGTGTTGTCCGTCCCCATCGGTTGCGTTGGCCCTTTCCGCGGCCCTTGCCTTTGTTGTTGCGACCTCTGCGCCACGACCTCCGCCGCTCTGTTGCTGCGCTGCTGCTGCTCTTTCTTTGGAATCGCTGGAGTTCTTGTTGGCCGCGCAGTGTGTTGCCATCCGTCAACGGCTAACGCCTTTTGATTATGTTCCTCTTGTTTAGCACGTCTAGTTTCTTCCAACAATAGTTGTGAACGTGCCTTGTTGAAACTTGGGAGAGGGTCGGCTTGTTGAATCATTGTTGCGAGTGTGTCATATTCACCTTTCGGTAAACCCGCAACAAGTTGAAGCACCATCTTGGTTTTCGAAACAGAGTCCCGACGTTGGATAGTTGATCGGTTATGAGTTTCGAGTTGCTTACAATATTCGGACATGTTGTTAAAATTCTCGAGGCGGGTATTGTTGAATTGCTCTTCCAAATACACAGCCCGAGTATTTTTATTGTCCTGAAAGATTTCTTCTAGCCGGACCCAAAGTTCACGTGCCGTAGCACCTGTTTTCATGATAGTGCATAACAGATCTTTGGAGATGGTGCCGTAGATCCATTGTTTGACGATGGCGTCAAGACGACGCCAGATTGAGTCTGTAACATCGGTGGGACGAGGAACAGATTCGTCAATGTGATCGAGCACGTTGTATGCACATGCATGAATGTAGAATAGTTCCATCCACATGGAATATTGACAGTCTTCTTGGTCAAGAATTATAGGGATAAAATTCTTGATGTTGTTAACGGCGAATGCCGGATGAAAAGAAGTTACTGAACGTTGAGAGGGGTTTTCAAGTGTGCCAGTGGATAAAACGGAATTTGTGGGGGAAGTCTCCCGTCACGTTACCTTTAACGAGATAATCTTTCCTTTTTCAAATCTCCAGAAATTTCAGACCACCGATTACATCTTTCTCGATGAACCGAGTTTGTCTCCGGTCATCCAAAATCTGTACCTGAAAGAAACAACTCATCTGTTCGACGCCCCGCGCGCCTCCAGCGGTGTCATTTGACCCTCCCGCAAAGCAATGCTACCACCGGTCCAGCTCCCACACCACCCATGCCGCACCATGTTGAGTCTAATGCACCACCAACACGCCTCCGTCCAAAGCAAATCCCACACCCCGTCGAGTCTCTCCGCAGCTGCAGCAACTCTTGCCACCCGCCCCGCATCCGCCAGCCAGTGCCCTACCACCGAAGCAACCGGTCCCGACCTCCCACCTGCGGCCCCCTCACCGCATGGAGACTCGCGCACAACACGGGATCTTCAAACCCAAGGTTCACTTCAATCTCTCCACACAAACCTTATCACCCATTCCAAAGAATCCAAAACTAGCTAAACCTGGACCTCAATTGGAATGCGGCCATGTGCGAAGAGTTTAACGCTTTAACCAAGCGAAGAACACTTGGGATTTGGTACCTAGACCATTTGGTGTGAATGTTATCCGGTGTATGTGGCTATTTCGTCACAAGTTCGAGACAATGGTGACTTAGAGAGGTATAAGGCAAGACTAGTTGCAAATGGCACTAATCAACATGAGGGTATTGATTGTGGTGAGACATTCGATCCGGTTGTTAAACCGGCCACTATTCGGATTGTTCTCGGTATTGCTATGGGCTTGCATTGGCCGATTCATCACCTTGATGTCAAAAATGCGTTTCTTCATGGGGATTTGAAAGAGAGGCGTGTACATGCATCGACCTCCGGTTTTGTTCATCCGGCGACTCCACAGTTTGTGTGTCGTCTCGGGAAGTCATTGTATGGATTGAAACAGCCCCCCCGCGCTTGGTATGATCGGTTCGCAGGTATCTTCTTCGCAAATTGGTTTTGTATGTAGCGAGGTGTGATACCTCTCTCTTCACTTTTCACCGAGGTAGCAAAGACCGCATATTTGCTATTATATGTCGACGATATTGTTCTTACCGCCTCATCCGACGGGTTGAAGAATGAAATCATTGCTCTACTCAAAGCGAATTTGCTATGACCGACTTGGGGAAGCTAAGTTATTTTTTGGGTATATCGGTGACTAGATCTGCTGCCAATATGTTCCTGTGTGTCGCCGAAAGTATGCGAAGAGATAGTGTACGGGGCCAAGATGGCAAATTGTAAAATTATGCCAACTCCGGTGGACTCAAAATCCAAGCTTAGTGCCAATGACGGTGCGCCGTTTCGATCCCACTCTATATCGGAGTCTAGCGGGTGCTCTTTCAAGTATCTTACATTCACTAGGCCCGATATTGCATATGCCGTTCGGCGGTGTGTCTGTTCATGCACGATCCCCGAGAGTCCCATTTTGCCGCCCTCAAACGTATTATCGGATATGTTAAGGGCACACTTGACTTTGGCTTACATCTATACCCCTCGCCCCAACCAAATTGCTAGCCTACACGGATGCAGATTGGGGTGGATGCCCCGACACACGTCGCTCCACCTCCGGTACTGTGTATTTCTTTGGGATAATCTTATCTCATGGTCCGCCAAGCGGCAGGCCACGCTGTCCCGTTCGAGTGCCGAAGCAGAATATCGCGGAGTTGCTAATGTCGTCGCTGAGATCTGTTGGCTCCGAAATCTTCTTTTGGAGCTCCGGTGTCCATTACGCAAGGCGTCTATAGTTTATTGTGACAACATATCGCTATCTATATGTCTCATAATCCAGTCCAACATCAGCGAACTAAGCATATTGAGATGGATATCCACTTTGTGCGAGAGAAGGTTGCTCGTGGTCAGGTCAAAATTTTACACGTGCCTTCCTCGTATCAGTATGCAGATATTTTCACAAAGGGACTACCGCGACGGCTCTTCACCGACTTTCGATCCAGCCTGAGCATTCGGCCTCCTCCCGCTCCGTCTGAGGGGGAGTATTAGCGAATATTCTCAGAATATTCGTCGTATATTTTGTAATTATGATAAATGTATATTTAAGGTAACTTAGGATTCTAATTGTATTAGGAATCAACCTTTGTAAGGTAAGTTAGGATTCGTACCATATTAGGAATCAACCTTGTACATCTATATATATTGTGAATAATGAAAGAAATTACGAAGGGAAATTATTCTATCTTTCAAGACTGACACTCCGAAACAAGGGGAGTGCTCCAAAAATCCGCTGAGTCAACAACCTACTAACGTGGATCGTCGTTCGGTCTACGTGAACCTGCGAGCATGAAACGCAGCGTCCCCCGAAAAAAGGGACGTCAGTACGACTGATGTACTGAGTATGTCATGCATGAACAATAGCATAACATGGATATAACAATAACTAAAATAGAAACAACCGACCAACAGTAAATGCCTCTGAGGGCCCTAATACATATGCCTAAATGTTATGCACAATGCAAATGCGGTATACATATAAATATTGACCACACAAGG
Source organism: Anisodus tanguticus (assembly GCA_034509755.1). Taxonomy (NCBI): domain Eukaryota; kingdom Viridiplantae; phylum Streptophyta; class Magnoliopsida; order Solanales; family Solanaceae; genus Anisodus; species Anisodus tanguticus. Next base: position 5,422,704 of record CM067553.1, on the reverse strand, counting down.
GCATCTTTATGCCACATGCACACCAACGTGCACTCTATTAATTAAGTAACTTGCCTCCGTATAATTTATCAATCACACACATAATTATTTTCGTGATCCCAATTCACTTATATCTTGATGACTTATAAAATCTTCATATACTCAATGTCATAATTTTGTGATATGACACTAGTCCATAACCTCTTTGTGCACGTACCAAGTTAATTTTCGATCCCCGTCGTCACACTTGTTACGTCCAAAATTATTTCGGAGTTTTATCCCTTTATATACTAATCTCTTTATTAGCATACATAATTATGACATAAATTCTCCGAGGCTCGGGTCTACTTCCCGACGTTTAGATGCTCAACCTGTTACGTCCAAAATTACGAGATGTTACAAGTATGTTGGGAGTAAAGCTCCGTGGAACATGACCCAAATACAAATGGATTTTCCACTATTAACTTCGACGATCCTTTGTCGACTTTTAAATTACAACCCGTTAAACTCCAAATCTTGGCGTACGACTATTATATGATTCAACTACCTTGTTTCATGACCTACTTATCATGACGAGCACTTCTAATCTCACCCCGAAGGTGCGAGTTATTATAGGTACGGACATGTCAGTCCCTCGCCTAACACTGAGTATCATTCTCGTGCGTACATTTCAATTCTCAAGTTTGACACACTTACCTTGTGCATGTGCATGTGCACGTGGCTGGCGCTTTGCCCCAGTAGTAAAACTCTTAAGCCCTTGGTCTTTGGCATGTGTGTCTTTCCTAATATGACCACGGTTGTCTCATGACATTGCCTAACATAGCCCTCATGACATACTTCCATCCCGTATAATGTAGCATCACCCCAACAGCACATCTAGGCCAATGAGCCCTTACTTGCAAAACTAAACCGTTGTATTAAAGCAGTCGTAATTTTTATGTACATTTTTAGTAGCTTCATGTTAAAGGTGTTCTAGTGATGGATGAAAGGAGCAATATTAGAGATTTGAAGATAAAAGTGTTTGGGTTAAAGGGATTGGGGTCTTTGTTCCATATTTTATATTTTTCATTTTTTTTCTTTTCCTACTTTACTGTGAATTATACAAACTACCGACAATAAAAGAGAATAAACACTAAATTACAATACGTAACAAACAAAAAGATTCAAAATATAAAAAACAAATAAATAGATTTAAAGAATTAATTTATTCAATTTATGTGACACGTTTTTCTTTTATTAATTTTCTCCAAAAATTATGACACTATTTTATATTTTAAAAAATCTAACTTTAAACTTTTTCTTTTATCCTCGATGAGATTATTTACAATCACTCAAAATGTTTATGGATTGTTTTAGATAAAAAAAATCATAAATCCTTATTTCTTTTTAAAACTCCTTGCCCTATCAAAACACCGCACATATATTAGAATGAATGGAGTACATATAGAGAAATAGTAAAATTCAATAAGAAATTCAAAAATGGTTATTAAACTCTTACTATCGTCATTCATATATTTTTCCTTTATAATAATCTCAATAATAATGATAATTTTGTTAAATATTAGTTATGGAGTTTATCCCTGCTTAAAAAGAATCGACAAAAAAACAACACTATATTAGAAATCCCCTAAAGTTTAGCTATACATTTGGCTAGGAAACGTCCTAGCTATTTTTAGCTAGGGATTAGCTATGGATTGAGTTCCTATCTAAATCACAGTTTTTTGAGAAATTTTTTTAGCTCCAAAATAAAATTCCCGCTAAAATTTATCTAGGAAACTTCCCTAGCTAACATATTGTTAATGATTAGCCACGGATTGTATCCTAGCTAAACCACAATCATTTGGAAAAAGAAAATTAGCGTCAAATTAGAATTCCCGATAATCATTAGCTACAGAATTTGCTAGGAAAACATTCTAGCTAAATTTTAGCTAGGAATTGGCCCTAGTAAATTTCTAGGTATACTATGACTAAATTTTCAACCGATTTTTTTTGCAAGGAAAAATGACTTTTCTAGCCAAATCCCTAGCTAAAGTTGAATATTAGCTATGGATCTACATTTCCTAGCTAATAACATGTTCTATGTGTATGCCGATACTTGTAACGTCTGTTAAGTTGGTTCAATTTCTTTTTAATGAAAATAATCACGAAAGGCCGCATTTTAAGCTGATCTGCTTCATTTGGTTACCACCTAATTCGAAATATTGAGCTAGGAAAGTTTGCTAGATTTTACGAGTGACAAACAAAAAGTCTTTTTTTAAGTTTAATTTTCTTATATCTAGCTAGAGAATTGGTCTTCGATTACTAGTTACTACGCCTTGTACATCACATATTACTCTTACAAGTTTTGTACACTGCTAAATTGGTAAATCACAATGTAGTTACGTCCTTTCTTACATTTTGTTCCTTTTCTTTCTGAATCAAAGTAAACTAGAATTGGGCAAAAGAGAGAAACCTCACATCTCGTAAAACATAGAATTGGGCTTTAACAGGATATTGCATGCACAATAGTAATATGATTTGTTTTTCTGGTTCTTTCATACTATACATAGTATTATGATTTTTATATATGAAATGTACTATGTTAATATTATTATTTTTTCAAATGAATCTACTAATCTACTATAGGAACTTTTAGCAATTCGTGGCTAGAGTGATCAAAATAGTTTTTAAAAAGCCGAGGTAAATAAAATTTTATTTTTAGCATCTCAATTTTAGCCGTTGTGACCTTTGTTATAAACGAAGAAACCTTGTAAATTCATAAAAGACATGTCCCTGGTTTCTGATAGACATGCCTCAAAATTCTTTTTAAGAAACAACAAGAGATTGATAATTTTAGTTTGAATAAATTTACTACAACATCTTGGTCTGATAAGTGATGACTACCAGACATGCAGTTCCACTAATTAAGAAGTTGTTTTTTCTACATAACTGAAAGATTGGCCATTAAATATGAAAGTTTATCCAGAAAAGGTCAATTAATTCTTTAGTTAGCTAGGTGTAATATACACCAAAAAATGTGAAGTGTATTTTCAGAGCAGTCAATCCCACTGGTGCTTAAGTGTATTTGCAAAGATGGTAACATTTCACTGAAAGCGGAGAGGTAAAGAATCAACGTGTCACACCCCAACCTTGATGGAGCGAACGGTATCTAGTGCCACAATTATGTGAATGACATATTCTGTATTACACGTAACTTAGTGTACTCAACTACCTGCAAACAGAAAGATCTCAAAACAAGTATATATACATATGGGTCTGCGAGGTCTCAACCTGTGTAACACTTTACTCACATAGCACTACTGATGACAGGCATACGTACGTCTACAAAAGTCTCTAGGAGTGTATGGCAAAATAGCTTGATCGGGACACGTCCCCGACCTACCCAAATAGCCTGTAAGTTATACAAGTGTCTAGACTCGGCTACTCCATGAGGAAGTGGATCTCACCAAATCCATGTTGAACAACTAAGATGTCTACTGGAAAGGCTGCCCGTATGAGAACCTGGACATGCAGCATGATATATGCAGCGTCCCCGAAAAAAAAGACGTCAATACGAAATAATGCACTGAGTATGTAAGACAGATAAACATAACAACAAGTACTGAAACTTCTATTAGGAACAAGTAAAAAAATAGCTACAAATAGAATGAAATATTTCGCTTACCTGTAAGTTGCACTCTACTTGAGATTCTACGAACGGTATCAAATAGGATGTCCCAACGGATTCAAGTTACGTCTACAAGCAAAACTAATCTATGTCTCGCAAATACGCTCCGCTTGAGCAATAAATGAGCCTTGAAAGGCCAACAAGAATGCCTTGGGGACCGCCAAATAAGATTTAATGGCTAGCAAGTGAGCCCAAAGGCTAGCAAATAAGCTCAAAGGCTGACAAATAAGCGCAAGGGCCAATAGGTCATATCGCTCAATGCAACTAAGATTTATGTATGTTAACTCATCCAACTAAAGTTTCCTCCTTCTGAGGGTACATCATACGATACATACAATTGTTTACAAGTAATGCAACTAAGGAAGTAATACTACTAATGCAACCCGCGTGGATAACTATACAACTAACAAGTGTGTGACCAACTCTTACAGCAACTGCCCTCTTGGGGCTCATATTTTAGGAAGACAACTAACGATTTAAAAAAAAAACTCTGTAAGATCATATTAAGTAGTACTACATCTATTGAATATCTAATAGTTAGAAGGGAATCAACTAAACAAGTGTAACTATCAACTAGTATACAAGTCAAACCCTTATTACGCCTTTCATCTTCCGGGATTTTAACCCTTACTATCCGCCAACTACTATTACACACAATTGAAATTTCGAGACACAAGTACTAATACATCTTACAAGCCAATTTACTCACTATTTACGATAATTCTATTGCAAAGAATCAAGTAGACGCTAATGAACTTAGGAACAAACATACAAATCATCGAACTCTCAACTCAACTATACACCTCTCAATTTTGAGGTAGCAAAAATGTCATTTACAAGAGTTATTATCACAAATTGCTCTTTGTAAATTTCTTACTCGAGTATACTTCTAATGAGTCACGCCAAATGAAGGAAGAGATAGCCATTGCATACCTTTAGTGTAGACCCCATCAACGATAATTAACTTGACCTTCTCTATAGGTGACTCTTACTTGATAAATTTATTCACCACTTTTACTTGAGCTTGCAAAGAACAACCACTGCTTCTTCTAAATCCTTGAAAAAGAACTAAAGCTCTCCTTCTTGAGAGGGAAACAACACGTTGATGCACAAATTCGTAACAATTTCTCTATGCCAACAATTGAGCTCTCAAGGTTGCTGAACGTTTTTTACAAGAGTAGCTACTACCCAAAAATGAAATCTCAAGTGTTATTCTCATTTATTGGACCGTGGGCCCCCTTTTTCTATTATTATTTAAGAAATAAAGATTTGGCTACTATTAGATATACATGTAAGTAGTATAAGTCATATGATGCCCATTTCTAAAGTCCACACGTGGAAAATGAAATTGTATTTACCCACTAAATCATAATAAAAATCTAGTCTCCCACTATAGTTATCCAATAATTGAATTCTTTGTCTCCCACTTTAGTTAATTTCCCATCTCAAATGGTTTACCTATAAAATTATTATTTTCAACATCCTTCATATACTCATTATCATAATCATGTGATATAACACTAGTCCGTAGCCTTTTTTGGCACAAATAAAATATTATTTTCAATCCTCATCGTCACACTTTTAAGTCGTCAATCCTTTCGAGACTTCGTTGTTTTATACACCGAGCTCTTGATCCGCATACTTGAATATGACCAAAATTGTCTGAGGTTCGGGTCTAGTTACATACGTTGAGTGGTTCATGACATAGCCTAAAAGTACGGGTATAACAATATTACACTAATGCTAAGGTACGGGGTATTACACTTTTATTGCCTAACTTATGACACATACTAGAGCAAAATTACGGAGTGTTACATATTTTTGAGCTTAGATCGGCTAACTTACGACGAAACATAACGTGCGAAAATACTGGATGTAACACAATGAATAACAAATAGTGAGAAAATTTTGAAATGGCTAACGACAAGAACTTATATATATCAAAGTAAATCCTGAATGCACATTAATTATAGCTTTAATACACCATGTAAGAATTACATATATGTAAGACTTAATAACTCGTGAAATAAGGTACATTCGAGATCAAATATTACAAATGAATTATTCTATGTGTGTCATGGCACACGAACGACACCGTAGCTACTCAGGGAGTAACGGGTTTGTGTGGTGGAGAAAGAGAGGGCTTCGGCCAACCAAGAAGCTTGGGCTTTGGCCAAGATGAAAGGTCAGGCTTTGGCACACTTGGGATTTCAGGCTTTGGCGCAGCTGGAAGCTCGGGTTTTGGCCAACTTGGAAGCTCGGGCTTTGGTACACTTGAGATCTCAGACTTCGGCGCAACTGGGACCTCAGGCTTTGGAGCAACAGGTATCCGGGCTTTGGCCAAGATGGAAGCTTGGGCTTCGGCGCAGCTGGGACCTCACGCTTTGGCCAAGTAGGAAGTTCAGGCTTCAGCGCATCTGGGATCTCAGGCTTAGGCCAAGATGGAATATCAGGCTTTGGTATAGCTGGGACATCAAGCTTTGGCCAAGATGAAAGCTCGGGCTTCGGTGTAGCTGGAACTTCAGGCTTTGGAGCAGCAGGTTTCTCGAGTTTTGACCAAGATGGAAGCTCAGGATTGGCACACTTGGAATTTCAGGCTTCGGTGAAGCTAGGACCTTAGGCTTTGGCCAAGATGGAAGTTCTGGCTTCGGCGCAGCTGGGACCTCAGGCTTTGGCCAAGATGGAATCTCGGGCTTTGGCACAGCTGGGACCTCAGGCTTTGGCCAATGTGGAAGCTCGGGCTTCGGTGCATCTGGGACCTCAAGGTTTGGCCAAGATGGAAGTTCAGGCTTCGGCATAGTTGAGACCTCAGGCTTTGGCCAAGATAAAAGTTCGGGATTCGGCTCAGCTGGGACCTCAGGCTTTGGCCAAGATAGAAGCTCGGACTTCGGTGCAGCTGGGACCTCAGGCTTTGGTCAAGATGGAAGTTCTGGCTTCGGCGCAGCTGGGACCTCAAGCTTTGGCCAAGATAGAAGTTGGGGCTTCGGCGTAGTTGGGACCTCAAGCTTTGGCCAAGATGGAATCTTGGGCTTCGACGCAGCTGGGACCTCAACCTTTGGCCAAGATGGAAGCTCGGGCTTTGGTCAATATAGAAGCTCGGGCTTTGACCAAGTTGGGGAAGCAGGTAGCTCCGGCTTTGTCCAAGTTGGATGCTCAGGCTTTGCCACACTTGGAATCTCAGACTTTTGCAAGGTTGGAGCTTTCAGAATTTTGGTTTATGAATTTCATGGAGAGGCGTCTGAGTCTCTAGAAGGCAACGTGCAGTTTTAGTAGCATGTGGTCATTCATAAAGTAGATAAACATGATCAGGAAGATAGATGTTAGGTTGTAGTGCTTAGCCATTTTTTTCTCAGACCCAAGAAGCTTAGATAAAAATTGAGTCAAAAGCAAATGAAATTTTGATATTCCGTTAGTTTTTCATATGTCTTTATATAGGTTTTACATGCATGCAACAAGGAGGATTTCAAGGGAAATTTTAGCTGAACTTTTCACATATTTGCCTGAAAATATTATAGTATCTTGAATTTGTCTTATGGTAGTTACATTGCTCAAATATAGATAGTAAAAATATATTTTATAAGGCAATAGTCAAAGGTCGTCTTCATCACATCTATTTATCTGGTACTTGATAGAAAATGCTTGTGATCAGTTATACAAATATAATGACGGTTAGGATTTTAGTCCTAAATCCAACCTAATAAGAAAACAGTAAATAAGCGACGAACAAATAAGACACACAGATTTATAGTGGTTCACCCTCAATGCGAGAGTTACGTCCACTTTGCCGCTGCAGATTTTATTATAATCATAATAGGGAGTTTGTGGTTTTACAATTCTCTCTTTTTCTCGTCACACACACGCACTGAAAAAGAAAACGACGCCCTAGAATATACATAGCAAAAACTAGGGCGAACATAATACAAGCCTGAAACTCCCAAAATATCCTCCACTAAATAATGGCAGTGTTCCACACTCTGTGTAGGGTCTTCATAGTGGCGGCGATGAATTAGGTTCCACAACTCAACAATCTCCTACTTGGAGACTAATTTCAATCATTTGTCTCCATCTTCACCGGTGAATCCGATCCTCATCCAAAAAGTCCAACTGAAGTTGCACACAACTTCAGTTTATCATTCGGCATGACCTTCGTCAGCATGTCTGCTGGATCTTGACTCCTTGGGATCTTCTCAAGCACTAATACTCAATCTTCAAAGTTGATCTGATGAAATGGTACCGGAGTTGTATGTGTTTCGTGCGAGCATGGTAGACCGGGTTCTTTTCCAAATGAATGGCACTCTGACTATCACAGTATAACACACTCCTCTCGTGGTCCTGATCCAATTCCCGCAGAAAAGATTGTAGCCACATCATCTCATTTGTGGCCTCCGTCATGACAACGTACTCAGCCTCACAGCTAGAGAGAGCTACTATTTTCTGCAAATTTGAAACCCAGCAAATCGTAGTACCTCCGAAGGTGTAAACATACCCGGATGTGCTCATTCTGATATCAACATCACCACCATTGTCAGCATCAACATATCCCTGCAATCCTATCTCTGACTTTCGGAAACACAAAGCTGAACTTGAGTTGTCCTTCATAAACATGAAAATCCACTTCACAGCCTCCCAATGTCGCTTTCCCGGATTGCTCATAAACCTGCTAACAACTCTCACTGCATGTGCAATATCTGACCTCGTACATACCATCGCGTACATAAGACTATCAATATCAGAGGCATAAGGTACCTTGTCCATATGCTCCTTCTCGTCCTCGGTCACAGGCTACTGATCTTTTGACAAACGAAAGTGTCCAGCCAAGGGAGTACTGACCGGCTTGGCATCATCCATGTTGAACCTCTTGAGAACCTTCTTCACGTATTCTTTTTGTGAGAGTTTGAGGTCCTCCTTACTTCTGATGATTCTCATCCCGAGGATTTGGTTTGCGGCTCCCAGATCCTCATTGCAAATTCTTCTGACAACTTCTTCTTCAGCCTATCAATCTCATGTAGGTCTGCTCCTACGATCAGCATGTCGTCAACATAAAGGAGCAGTATTATGTAGGAGTCTTCAAATCTCTTAAAGTAACAACATTGATTTGCTTCACACCTTAGGAATTTGTCTTTCTTCATAAAGCTGTCAAACTTCTTATACCACTATCTTGGAGCTTGTTTCAGTCCATACATGCACTTTTGAAGCTTGCACACCAGCTTATCTTTCCCTTTGACCTCAAATCCCTCAAGTTACTTCATGTAGATTTCCTCTTCTAAGTCACCATGAAGAAAAGAAGTTTTCACGTCCATCTGTTGAAGATGCAAATATTCCTTTTGTACCAGCCCAAGAACAGTTTTGATTGTCACCAACTTGACTACGGAAGAGAAGATCTCCGTGTAGTTAATGCCTTCTTTCTGTTGAAATCCCTTCACAACCAGCCTTACTTTATAGAGCTTACTTCCATCATGTTCTTCATTTATCCGGTAGATCCATTTGTTGTGCAATACCTTCTTATTCTTTGGTAACTTAGCTAACTCCCATGTATGATTTCATAATAGTGAGTTCATCTCTTCTTTCATTGCCAGCTCTCACTTGATCGATTCATCAACTTGCATCGCTTCTCCGTAACATTCTGGCTCCCCTCTGTCAGTGAGCATAATGTAGTTGAAGGACGGAGAGAACTTGTGAATCGGCTTACTGATCCTGGATGATCTGCGTAATTATGTGATAGGCGTTCGCTGATTTGTTTCAGAATCATCATTTTCATCAACCTCGTCATCACTGGCTTGTCGGCCTTCTTCTTGTGCTGCTTGTTCCTATCACGATCCAAACCGAAGGGTCATGACAAGCACCCGGACCTTACTTACCGAGTACCACGAATCATATAATTAACATCTAACCATAATCAATCATGGCCACGAGGACAGTCACCAAATATCCCGCTGACACATGGAAATCATAAACTGGGAAAGTATTGTGTAAACTCTTGCAAACGGAAGAAACCAACCTATGCATATATAAGTACCAAGGCCAACAAGGCCATACATGACCACTATACACAGGACACATGTCTACAAGCCTCTAAAGAGTATGTGACATCATAAGGTCGGGACAGGTCCCCGCCATACCCCAATGCATAACCAAAATATCGTACCACGACTAGACTGCAACTCTGGAACAAATAGAGTGCTCCAATATCAGTTGGACCAGCGTCCTACTAGTGCGAACTGTCGCCCTATCTACCTGAGCCTGCAGGCATTAAACGCAGTGTCTCCCTACAAAAGAGACGTCAGTACGAATAATGTACCGAGTATATCAGACATGAAAAATAACATAATAAAGACCTGAGAGTAGCATGAGACAAGAAACAACCAACCTATACCGAATGCCTTTGAGGGCCATAATATGTATAAGTATCATGTCTGTATAGAATGCCTCTAAGGGCCATAATATGTCTAAATGTCATGCACAATGCGGTCATGCATATACATATGCGTGTATAATGCCATCAAGCCTCTGTGGGCATTCCATCATATCATATCGACCTATGTGGGCATAATCATCATCGTTTATATCTGTACCAGCTGCATGTGGTGTGCATATATAACACCGTATCCCTTTTCCCATGCCCCATACATATATAATGCATACATATAGTAGAGTATATAACTCATTTGAGGTCAAGGTATGTACATGAATATAATGCATGAATGATATGACAATAAAACACTATAAGTTTATCGGAGTGATGTAATAACGCTTCACCTCCGATTAACATTATGAATATTAACATTTTTTCCATATACCTCAATAATGATTTAGAAACATATTTAGACATGTTTTGACAACAGGAATGAATAACATGAACATCCTTAACTACTAAGAGTAGAATCATTTATGAGACAATATTACGTTTACATTTCATACTTAGAACATGTCAAAAAAAGAAATGATTTGCCTTAACATACCTTTAGTGTCGAACATCTAATAACAATGTCGAAACCTGCTTCCTCTACACGTTAATATAAAAAACGAAGTGAACCAACCCACTCTTCCCGAACTTACAGGAATCGAACAAATACTTGAAATAAAATACACGATTACTACAAAAGTTGCTCTTCAGCTCGTGGATGCCTCCTTCTCTTATGAGGATATCAAAGTTAAGAGAATATTCAGCTTCACTCTCTTGTAAATACCCAACAAATCACGTATGTTAATTTTTTTTAGTGGCTTTACCTTGGAGTTTCTGCCATGCCCACTTCACTTAACACCTAAAATTCACTACCAATATTTTTTGCAAGCTTTATCACATTGTGTCCATAAATTAACAAGATAAAGGAGGGTATGTATTTTTCCATTTAGTGGACCGTGGCTCCACATGCCCTTAAACTATATTAATTAGTTGATTACTACATAGCTGCCACCTCCCCATTCTTAAAACATAGTCACTACACTTTCATCTTCCATGTTCCACGTGGAAATTATATATATGAACAATTATCTCCTACTAATTAACTATATCCTTCTTTTCTCACACTTAATTAAACTTACCCAATTAGTTAATTCCTTGTCACCTACTAACATCAATAATTAGCCAATTTTCCAATAATAAATTTCTTGATCTCAATCCACTAAAATATTAAAACACTTTTAAGATACTTCATATACTCAATGTCAAATCACGCGATATAACACTAGTCCATAACCTCTTTTGGGACATACAACTATTATTACTAATCTCCGTCGTCACACTTGTTAAATCCTAAATTATTTCGAGACCACATCTTTTTTATATCCTAAGCTATTTATTTGCATACCTCTAGATGCTCAAATCATCGCCCGAAAGTACGGGGTGTTACAGTTCCTCTGTCGCAGTAATACCTTGTTTTAGCTCGGGTGCCGAGAAGTCTATCAAATCAATTGTTTCGGATTCCTTATTCTTAGAGACCTTGCTTTCTGAACTCTCCTGCAGCTTGTCCTTGTACAACACATGTTCATTGAAGACGACATCCCTGTTTCGGATGATCTTCCGATTTTGGTCATCCCAGAATCGATAACCAAACTCGGTGTCACCATAGCCAATAAAATAACACTTCTTAGATTTTGGATCAAGTTTACTTCTAGCAGTAGCATCAATATGAACATAGGATAAGCAACCAAACACTTTCAGAAAAGAAAATTTACCTTTTTCCACTCCAAACCTCTTCTGGAATTCTTAAACCCAAAGGAACAGACGATCCTCTGTTAATCAAGAAGGCTGCAGTATTGATTGCATCTGCCTAAAATGTCTTGGGCAGTCCAGTGTGTATTCTCATGCTCCGTGCACGCTCGTTCAATGTTCGATTCATCCTTTCTGCCATTCCATTTTGTTGGGGCATTCCAGGATAGTCTTCATCATCTTAATCCCATTATCAGCACAATACTGTTTGAAGTCACCATCAATGCATTATCCATCGTTGTCGAACCTCAGGCTCCTCAACTTGAGGTTTTGTCTCATTCTCGACCATGGTTTTCCACCTTTTGAAGACAGTGAATACGTCAGAGTTATTTTTCATAAAATAGACCCATAGTTTCCTGGTTGAATCATCAATGAAGGTCATGTAGTAATGTGATCCTCCGAGTGAAGGGACAGTAGCAGGTCCCCACATGTCAGTGTGCACCAATTCAAGCTTCTCAACTTTCAATTCTCTACCTGCATTTGAAAAATTTACTCGCTTCTGTTTTTCGATAATACATCTCTCACACATATGATGATCCACCGACTTCAGCTCTGGAATCATGCCGTTAGTCAACAGAAGGTTCATCCCTTTTTCGCTCATATGCCCCAGCCTGCAATGTCACAACTTTGTCTCATTGGTGTTGTCAACAACAACAACTGTATCATGACAGCTCGTCGTCATATAAAGAGTACCAATTTTCTTACCTCGACCAACCACCATAGCGCCCTTCGTCACCTTTCAGGACCCATTACCAAAATTAAGATCATGTCCCTCATCATCAAGCTGACTCACTAAGATCAGATTACGCATCAACTTCAACACATGTCTGACCTTTGTGATCTTCCACACGTTTCCATTTGACATCTTCAAATTAATGTCTCCAATACCAATAACGTCTAAAGGTTTACTATCTGCCAAATAGACTTTTCCGCGATTTCCAACAACGTAATTCATCATTATATCACGATGTGGGATGGTGTGGAAAGACGTTCCTGAGTCAAGCACCCAAGAGTCGATCGGGCTGTCAACAGACAACAACATCGCATCGCATCACCAATGTCTTAAGTGGCAACATTGATTCCACCCCCTTGTTGTCCTCCTTCTTCAGTGCCCTGCAATTCTTCTTGATGTAACTCGATTTCCCACAGTTCCAACACTCAAGTGTTCGCCCCGGGATTGACCCATGCCATTCCTTGACTTTGACTTGCCCTTATTTCGGTTGTAGTTTCTGTCATAATTTCTGCCTTTGTTCTCAACATTCAAAGCTGAACTCGTCGATGCCTCACCAGAATCTATCCTGCGAACCTCCTCAGCAAGGATACGATCTATAACATCGTTGAATTTCAGTTTATCACTGCCAACAAAATTACTAACCGCTGCTCTCATCGGCTCCCAACTATTCGGTAGAGATGCCATCAAAATTAGGGCTTGCACTTCATCTTCAAACTCGATTGCAACAGATGACAATTGATTGACAATCGTGTTGAATTCATTCGCGTGCATTACAAACAGGAGCACCTTCCTCCATCTTTAGATGAAAGAGTTTCTTCATGAGAAATACCTTATTATTTGCCGAAGGTTTCTCATACATGTCAGACATAACCTTTGTCATGCCAGCGGTGGTCTTTTCCTTCGCCACGTTGTGAGCAACGTTCTTCGACAGCATCAATCGAATGACTCCCAGAACCTATCAAGGAGATTCCACTCTGCATCATTCATCTCCTATGGCTTCGGACTCAGCGGTTCATGAAGCTTTCTATCGTACAAATATTCTTCAATCTGCATTCTCCAAAACGTAAAATTCGTGCCATCGAATTTCCCGATGTCGTGTGTCGAACCATCTTCGCCTCCCATCATTTTATGAATCGCAACACAACTTGTCGCTCTTGATACCAGTTGTTAGAATTTTAGTCCCAAATCCAACCTAATCAGAAAAGAGTAAATAAGTGAAGAACAAATAACATACACAGATTTATAGTGGTTCACCCTCAACGCGAAAGTTATGTCCACTTTGCCACTACAGATTTCACTATAATCAGAATAGAGAGTTTGTGGTTTTATAATTTTCTCTTTTTCTCGTCACACACACGCACTGGGAAAAAAAATGGCGCCCTAGAATATATATATAGTGAAAATTAGGGCGAACATAATACAAGCCTGAAATTTCCAAAATACCCTCCACTAAATAGTGTCATCGTTCCACACTATGCGTAGGGTCTTCATAGTGTCGGCGATGAATTAGGCTCTACAACTCAACAATGGTGGCATTGCATTTTACTTAAAGCAACTTAGTTTTTTTGCGGCGATTTATCCTAATATAATATAAGTAGGAACTCTCTAAAGTTAAATTTGAATTACTAAAATATCCATTGAAAATTGAACAACCGTTTACCCTTCTTTTGAATTCTACTTCTCAGATATTTTTATATAAAAAAAATTAATTATAATAAATGATAAGTAAATTTATAATTTTACACTGCAATCCTGGTGAATGAAAAGGCAATTACTGAAAGATACTGTAACGAACTAAGTAAATGATAAAATTAAATTCAATTATAAAGAAAACAAAACGGCTATATGCTCTCTTTACCGCATTGAATACGACGATTCATTTGGATGATGCTTAGCATTCTAAAGATACATTTATATAACACAGAATTTCATTAATCGTGATTCTCAATCAAATGAAAAATATATCAGGGCTTTAGTTTAATATATAATTAATTATCTTTATACTATCATTTATAGTTTGAATTTATCCTCCGTAAAAGTTTCAATTTATATTTATTCCTCATGACTCAATGACGTGGCAAGAAACCAAAAATGAAAACACATGACATTTAAGTTGCTAAATCAATGAATAAGGAAAAGCCTCGGTATTCCAATCATATAACTGGAATCAAACCCAAGACCACTAATCTGATTTAACTCATTTGTTAATTAAAAAGAAACTTTTAGCAGAAACCAAAAAGAAAAAACAAAAAAAATCCTAATTTCTAAAACCACTCAACCTGCCGTCCATCTCCCTTCCTTCAGCGTCACAGAACAACCCCCCCCCCCACCCCCGATCCATATTAATTACTAGTCTCAAATGTTCTTTATATCTTGTTTTTGATTTTGTATGTCAAAGATATGGTTTCCATTTAGTTTTGATTGAGAATATTTAATCTTTAAGATCAGATTTCTTCCACTTTGTTAGTGCATTTGTTTACTGTAGCTAAAGTTTCCATGGCTGCCTGGTTGGTTTCTTTTCGCCATAGATGTGTTCCTGTGATTGAACACAATAAAGGAAACCTTTAAAAATATATATATTTTTCTTCCGAGAACTGAGATAAAAAAAAATGAAAGAGGCTAAGTCCTCTGAAAATTAAAGAAGAAAGGCAGGGAGGGTGGTGGGGAAGAAGAGGGATTAGATATTCCATTGTCATGGCCATGGCAGGAAGAAATAGGAGGTGGGGTTTAGGAGTAGGTTCTTTCTTTTGTTTATTTTTGATATATATATATATACGTGGACGTTTAAGAGCTTCCTAGTCATCTATCGGTTAGTGATGAGGATATTTTTAACAAGTTTATTAACGGGAGGAACAACTATGGAGTGAAACTCTAACGGAAGATAAATTCAAATTATAAACAATAGTATAGAAGCAAATATGACCCTTTTCCCAAAAATGAAATCATATCAACGCATTTTATTTTGACTTTGAGGAATGAAAAAGAGCTTGGAAAACTAATGGTGCTAATTAATTATTATGTGCTGCCAGAAGTGAGATCCAGATTTGGTTCTTGCAGATCTATATGCATTAGGTGGTATGCATATCTATCGTTGGTATTTCTTCTTTATTTGATCTTTAAATGATCATTTTTAAAATATTAGAAGATAGGGTTCATAGTATTATTTTAAATAAGATCTTAACATTGTAAAGTTTCATCTTTAGTGTATATATGTGTTATGATTTAATTATGTGATGTCAAAGTTTTTTTCCATTTTTCTAAAATCATAACATCTCTAGGAAATAGTAGATTTTACTTTTGATTTTAATACCAGATTTATGGCTTTGAGTAACGGGAAAGAGTTTGTGAAGCTTCTTATCAATATGCTTAACGCATTATTTGGTTCTTCCAAACATCAACCTTGTTTGTTGCAAAGAATACTAGAGGTGAAAAAATCGATCAAGAAACGCATATCTCCTCCTAGAGCTGCTAAATCTCCGATTAAGGCTACACCTAACTTTTAGTGGCTGCTAAAACTTTGTATTGCTCTATTGGCCTTCTCTACATATACTTGTACTATTAAAACATGCTAATTGTTATTCAAAGAAATTACCAAGGGAAAAAATAGACAAGTATTATTGTTTGTTCTAAAAAAAAATTAATGTATGCTCAAAGTCAAATTATTTGTTGCTTCGGCTATCCAATACAAGTATTATTGTTTGTTCAAAGTTGGCTGACACGAAAAGAAAGTTGAAAAGACACTTGCTTTCTAGTACCCTTAGTCCCATTTTATATGAAACTTTTTTACATGATATGGAGTTTAAAAAATAAAAAGATTTTTGAATTTTATAATTTAAAATAAATTAAAGATATTTGTATGATTATAGATTATCTCGTTAACTGTAAAAGGTAAAATTTAAAATTAAATTATTACTAAATAAAAAAAGATTTTTTTTATTTAAATTGACTAAAAAGAAAAATGTGTAATATAAATTGAGTGAGATGAAGTAATAGATTTACTTTTTTCTAGTTAATGGGAATTTGTATTCCCAAGGGAAAATGTTGCTCTGCTGATGAACTCAAATATGAGAACAATTTGTCAAGCTAAATTATAGAAATGTAATTTTTCAGGGTATCTCATACAAAGATAGATGATGGTAATGCTGAGCCATTTATCTTACTATATATAGGCAAATCACATAGATTGAACCTTAAATATCTTGATATTACACTTCAACTATTGCGGCGATCTATTACATTGCTGACGATCTTAAAAGTAAATTTATCTAGCCCCTGAGAGTTGATGTGACACAAAAGATTAAAATAATTAAAAAAGAGTTGCATATTAATTAAATTTTATTCAATTTTTTTATTTTTTTTGCAAATTTCAGATTTTTATAACCTAACCACACCCCTCCCTTTCTTCATCATCTTTTCCCAATCTCACAAGCTCATCCACTTTTGCCATTGCCGGAGCTCTGACGACCACAACGACCCCCCTCCCCTCTTCCTTTCGTCGCCCCCCATCACATTTCATTTTTCTCGTTTAATGGTTGCGCTGCCAATTCTGGTTTAATGATATGATTAAAAATGATGATATTCAGGACAAAGTGGGAGTGTCCTCGGTGGAGATAAGATGTGTGAAGCGAGGTTGAGATGGTTCGGGCATGTGCAGAGGAGAGACACATATGCCCCAGTGCGAAGGTATGAGAGGTTGGCTATGGACGAGTTCAGGAGGGGTAGAGGTATGCCGAAGAAGTATTGGGGAGAGGTGATTAGACGGGATATGACGCAAGTGCAACTCACTGAGGACATGACCTTAGATAGGGGGTTGTGAAGGATATAGATTAGGGTAGTAGGTAGTCGAGCGTAGTCCTACTTACGCTAATAAAATGATAGTTATAGTGTTATAACTGTAGATCCGATTAGCCTATCACACTTATAGGCGTTGTATTGCTTTATAGTCACCTGTAATTTTATTTCTGCTGCTATGTGTTCTTTAGTGCACTTTATTTATCTTATTTAGTTGTGTTAGCTACTACTTCCTTTTGTTAGAATGCGCTACCATGACGTATTCGATTTTATTATCAGCATGTTAATAATGCTTTAATTTTTTGTCTAAGTCTGACTATTTTTTTTATTTTGCTTTGCTTGTGATTATGCTTTGTCTTGAGCCGAGGGTCTCCTGAAAACAACCGCTTTACCTACTAAGGTGGAGGTAAGGTCTGCGTACACTCTATACTAGGTATGTTGTTGTTGTTGTAATATTCAAGTGTATGTTAGATTAAAATTAATTTCTAGGAAAATTTGACTTAAAGTGGGGCAAAAATGTGTTTAGTGGCCCTTGCATGAATATAAAGTAAAAAATGATGCTTCGATGATAATTCATGGTGGATTCAGAATTGAAAGCGACTAATGAAGTTTATTTTGCTTTTTTTTAAAAAAAATAAAAAATGTATAAGATATTCCAAGAATTACTAGGCATAATATATAGTACTACTGTACTAGTTTGTATCAATAATAACCTAAACATTTTCTTCCCAGGTAATTAACACCTTCTTATCGAGGTTCACTTATAATGGCATGCAGGTAACAAAATCTTTAATGTTCTAGTTTACAAACTTTCAACAAATTCACATGAATGGTTGAATTTAAGTTTTGTAAGAATTCTTTTTACACCATGCATAATCATCGTAGCTAATAAGTTATAAATAACATGTAAGTAGTGTAATTTAAGATTTTTTTTATCGCCCAATTTTTTTTTTATATATATATAGCTAGTTACCTAAAATTGAATTATGATGAGAATGTAATTAAGTAAATAAAAGTGTGTTTTTCTCACACAGCTTAAGTTTTAGGATGAGATATATAGATATTGCAAGAAATTATAACAAATCTCATAATGTCTTTTTTAAAATTAAAAAAAAAAAAGCATATAGAAGGTTACAAGCTTCCAAAGTTCAGAATAGTGAAGACCCAGCTAGTAGTTTGGAACAGAGAATTTGCCTGTTGGAATCGACTTATCCAATCCACGAACTATTTGGTAAAAAAGTTATAATAGTGCTGCAACTGCAAAGTTCTATTCAGAAATAGGTGAGGATATATGAAGAAGGTATTGTACTGAAGTACAAATCATCAATATTGCCATTTCAATTTCATTCACTTGATCTAAGTGGTGGAATAAAAAATCTTATTAAGGAAAGTACAAATATAAAAAAGGAATTATAATGTAATTTTCTAGCGAAAATGATTGAGATAAACCCTTACGCGTCTCTAGCTGTGCCATGTCTTGTCCCCTTTTTCCTTTACCACAGAGGAGAACATATCCAGCAGCTTGCAACCAATAATGTGGTTTTAATATTTAATTTTGGTTACAGAAGACACTTTAGCAATATACTCTAATTAGTTGTCTAGATGATCCCATAAGTTACATTTGATTGCACTTCAAGTCTCTCCAATGATCATTGTAAGGCTACTTAATATCTGTAAAAATTTAAAATGTATTCTTTGATTAGTTTGATTTTTATCTGATACTTTTCGTCTAGTTTCTGAATTTATAAATTTTCTTTAAAAAATATAAATTAGCAATTTGTTTAATGCAAATCAGTACTTTCACTTAGACCTCAAACTACAAATGAGAAAAATGGCATGCAAGTCCATAGTCATGACTCATCCCAGAAAAACTAAATGGTGAAAGTTATTACAATTAGTTAGTAGTACTTAGTCATACACTTTGCATTTGTAGATGAATACCCAGCAAAAAAGTTAGAATGACTAGTTCTTTGCTCCTTATGCGGGGCCTAACACTTGAGGATTCAATATGAAAACTAAAACACTATTTCATGAAGAATATACATCATCAGTGTAACCTTCCTAAAAAGTGGGATTTTAATCTTGAAATAAAGCAGATTATCTTCTATAATAAGTAAAGATAATTTAATAGTGTAAAAGTCTTTATACTGATAATATATATAACTTAAATTATAATTTAAACATACCTTTTTTGATAATTTAGAATACAATCTTCATGTAAGTCCTGATTTATATAGTCGATCTCTAATTGAAAAAACACAACCTTGATCAATCTTTCGAATTCTACCCCTGATACCACAAATATCACAATCAATACATCGATTGATAGTATCTCAATTATTCAGGTGGTGTTTCATTTCTTTTTCAAGTTTCAACAAGCAAAATTATTATTGAGTGAAAGAAGCGAACCCATTTCTTGGGGTTACACTTACATTCATATAATCTGATTTGGGCATCTCAAATATCCTAAAACAACACATAAGCCCAATCAAGAATGGGTCACCAGTCAGTCAGGCGCAAGCCTGTAAATCTGGATTATAAAAAAAAAAAAAAGGGTCATCAGCCAAAGCATGTATAATCTTATCACTGGACCATGTTATTAGCCATGAAGAACAGTCCTAGACTTCATACAACTAAAATATAGGATGACCCACTAAAGTATTCTCCTACCAATTTGGTTAACATAGCCATTAGCAAATACGACCCATAAAACGACAAACCTCGTAATCACCATATACCAAATTAGTTAAAAACATATCAAATACAGACTCATAAAACGACAGAACTTGTAATGACCAGAACTAGTATAAATAACTAAATTTGTTATCTGTTATAAAAGATAAAAATGATCAGAAGGAATAAAAATTATCTACACTGATAATACATATTACTTAAATGGCTTAATACATTGACGTTTTCTTAAATTTGCCACTTGAATTCATGATAAAATTCATATTTGACACTTCCGACTCAAATATTGAAAAGCTCATTTGCATATTTTTATGCGCCTATTACGTAGATACGTTAATCACTTAAAACATGTCATCTCATTTAATCATACATTAGTCTCAATAAGTTGTAAAACGCAATCATATTCTAACTAAGAGTTTATAAAGTTTACTTATATACGTAATGTACGTTCAAGAACATGTATAATAATTTTTTAAAATTTAAGCTGTATGTATCTAATAAAACTATTTTAACATGTATTTAAGTACTCAACTTAAAAAAGACATATTTTAAGCGTCCAAATGAAAACCAGTTGTAATGTACTGATTTACTGACTATAACAATGTTCAACAAACATATGGCCATGGCTGACACAGAAACAGAGAGACAGAGAGAGAAGTAGCCAGACTAATATTGAAAGTCCCCACTTCCTTTTTTCTTTTTCTTTCTCAAAAATCTTCACGTGAATCTGACTTCCACCTCTTTTGTCACGTCTCTGCATAATGTACCATAGCCATATTACACAACAAACAAAATAACCAAAAAAAGGTTGTCAATATTTCAATCTCTCAACATTTCTTCAACTCTTTGCACTGAAAAAAGATGAAAATACATCAATTTTTAGTTGTTATTGTTCATTTATTTTTATCTTCTTTTGATACTGCTTCTTCTCATCTACATTCCCATGCCACTAGTAATTTATCTCTTCCTTCAGATGCTTCAGCATTGTTAGCATTCAAATACAAAGCTGACGTGGCAAACAAGCTTGAGTTTTCTGCTAATACAAGTTTCAGATTCTGCAAATGGAAAGGGGTGCAATGTGCAAAAAAGAAAGTGGTTCGTGTTATTATTGAAGGTTTAAGTTTAGGTGGTACATTTCCTGCTAATACACTGTCTAAGCTTGATCAATTAAGAGTATTAAGTCTTCAAAACAACTCACTTAACGGTCCTATTCCTGATCTTTCTGCACTTAGTAATCTCAAAGTCCTTTTCCTTCACCATAATTTCTTCACCGGTTCAATACCTGTTTCAATCTTCACTCTTCATAGGCTCAAAACCCTTGATCTTTCCTATAATAATATAACCGGTTCAATATCTGTTTCGATTAACAGATTGAACCGGTTGTACTATCTCCGGCTTGACTCGAACATGATAAACGGTTCAATCCCACCGTTAAATCAATCTTCCCTCCATATCTTCAACATTTCCCGAAATGCCCTTACCGGTCCCATTCCGGTAACCAAAACACTATCCCGTTTTAAAACGGCGTCGTTTTTGGATAATAAAGGACTTTGTGGTGAGATCGTACACAAAGAATGCCGTCCAATACAACCCTTTTTCAACCCATCCACTGCTGACATCACCAAAAATACGCCACCATCAAAACTCGGCCAAAACGAAGAGTTACGAAGTGGGGCCCATTTGAATCGTAAAGAAAAGAAAATCCATAAAAGATCTTTACTCATTATTGGAGTTTCGATAGCTTGTTTAGTCCTTTTTTGTTCGTTCATATTATTAGTATTAGCTACTAAGAAGCATAAGAGCTCGAAGAAATTGGTACAAACTAATAAGAAATGTGAATTTGATCCGAGTGTTACCGGCAATGCAGAAGCAATAATGAGGATTGAAAAGGATAACAATGAGCTGGAAGAGAAGGTTAAAAGAGTACAACAAGTGATGGGGAAAAGTGGGAGCTTAGTATTCTGTGCAGGTGAGGTGCAGGTGTATACGCTGGAGCAGCTGATGAGGGCATCTGCTGAGCTTTTGGGTAGAGGGACAATGGGGACCACTTATAAAGCAGTGCTTGATAACCGTTTAATTGTGTGTGTGAAGAGATTGGATGGTGGGAGATTGGCGGGTACAAGTCAAGAAGAGTTTGAGCAGCATATGGAATCAGTAGGTGGGCTTAGGCACCCGAATTTGGTTCCGATGAGGGCTTATTTTCAGGCTAGACAAGAAAGGCTGTTGGTGTATGATTATCAGCCCAATGGCAGCCTCTTTTCTCTTATTCATGGTACGCATATTCTCCACCTCTTGAATATATAAAATTTATATTATTCTGAGTGATAAAAGAATTATTGTAGTAAGAATTGAAATGAATTGATAAGATACCAGAATGATTATTGAATTCACTATAATTAGTCTAATAATATTTCACTATTTTAAGACGGCGAGAATGTTCGAAGAATGGAGGTGGTAAGCCACAGAAAGTTTGGGAAAGAGTCGTGAAGATGATGATGAGAAGAGGCGTGTCTATTGCCGAGAACCAGTTTTTATTCATGTCGGAGTGTTCGACCACAGAAGTATTCATCTTATTAGGAGGTTGATGGAGCAGTATAGGGAGAGGAAGAAAGACTTACATATGGTTTTCATCGACCTCGAGAAGGCATACGACAAAGTTCCTAGGGAGGTTCTATGGAGATGTTTGGAGGTTAGAGTTGTACATGGGGCGTACACTAGGCCGATCAAGGATATGTATGATGGAGCCAAGATCAGGGTACGGACAATGTGAGGAGACTCAGAGCACATTCCAATAATGATGGGACTGCACCAGAGATTAACTCTTAGTCCATTCTTATTTGCCTTGGTGATGGATTGACTAACGCGATAAATTCAAGGGGAGGTGTCATGGTGTATGTTATTCACAGACGACATAGTCCTGATTGATGAGACTCGCAGCGGAGTGAACGCTAAACTGGAGGTTTGGAGACAGATTCTGGAATCTAAAGGGTTCATGCTGAGTAGGACCAATACAAAATACTTGGAGTGCAATGTCAGTAACGGGAGCGACCTTGAGACAGATGTGGGGGTGAGGCTTGGTACTCAGGTCATTCTAAAGAAATGAAGCTTTAAATAACTCGGGTCTATTATTCAAGGGGATAGAGAGACTGATGACGATGTATATCGTATTGGGGCGGGATAGATGAAATGGAGGCTCACATTTGGAGTCTTATGCAACAAAAAAGTGCCCCCAAAACTTAAAGACAAGTTCTATAGGGCGGTGGTTAGACCGACTATGTTATATGGAGCGGAGTTTTGGCCGGTCAAGACTTCGCACATCCAGAAGATGAAAGTTGCGGAGATGAGGATGCTGAGATGGATGTGCGGACATACAAGGAGAGATATAATTAGAAATGATGATATCCGGGACAGAGTGGAGTGGCCTCGGTGGAGGATAAGATGCGAGAAGCGAGGTTGAGATGGTTTGGGCATGTGCAAAGGAGAAACACAAATGCCCCAGAGCGGAGGTGTGAGGTTGGCTATGACGGGTTCAGGAGGGGTAGAGTTAGGTCGAAGAAGTATTGGGGAGAAGTGATTAGACGTGATATGACGCATGTGCAACTTACCGAGGACATGACCTTAGATATGGGGTTGTGGAGGACATGAATTAGGGTAGAAGGGTAGTAGGTAATCGAGCGTAGTCCTACTTACGCTTACAAACTGATAGTTGTAGTGTTATTATTGTAGGTCCGCTTAGCCTATTATACTGATAGGCGCAATATTGATTTATAGTTTGATTTCTGCTGCTATGTGTCCTTTAGTGTACTTTGTTTAGTTTATTTACATGCGCCATTTACTGCTTACTTTTTCGGAATGCGCTATCATGACTTATTCGCTTTTGATACCAGCATTTTCATACTGCTTTAAATTTTTTCTGATTGGGTCTGCCCGTTTCTCTTGCTTTACTTTTGTTGTTGTTTTGCTTGTGCTTATGCTCTATCTTGATCCGAGAGTCTCTCGGAAATAGCCGCTCTACCTACCAAGGTAGAGTTACGGTCTGCGTACACTCTACCATTCCTAGACACTACGTTGTGAAATTTTGTTGGGTATGTTATTATTATTATTGTATTAGTGTATTACTAATAATATTAACCTATAAAACTTGACAAGTGATAAAAGCAAATTTAAAATTTTAATAATACTGACCAATTGACCCCTTAACTTGAGCATGATTCTCAAGAATAGTACATTGTTCATGTTAGTACTTTATATGAGAGCCTTTGAAGAAGGAAGTTATTTGCCAAAAATATTTTTATTGTCACACTTAGTATGTTGTCAAAAGTACTTTTCGCAACAACAAAAAATTTATATTTTTTAGTAATAATAAATTAAAGTTTTATTGCCATTGACGTTTTTAGCAATAATATATTTATTGTTGCTAAAATTTTATTATCAATTCTATATTTTTTTATAGTTAATTATTAATTTAACGTAATTATTATTTGGTTTGTAAGAAAATAATATAGTAATTGAAACATGTAATTGGTTTGATAGAAAGTAGTTCACATCAAAATGAAATTTTAAGATTTACATTAAGTTAAAATTTTAATAATACGGTGGCATACTAAATTTGTATAAAATGATGCTCCATCATTAGTACTCATGATATCAAACGACCCTCTTTGTTTCAAATACTGTTAAAGCTGCATGCCCCATTGATGAAAGCTTTGTTCCGAAGGATTCCTTGTTTATTTATCATAGCCCTATCCAAAAAAAAAAACTGTAATTAAGGAGATGGGTTAATTATAACTCTATAAATAAATAAAATTAATATTTTAAATAGTGCTGTTCAATCAAATAGGGTCCATAGACCATACCCCTATATCTGCAGTTCCTCAACCCCAAGGTTTTCACAAACACAGAGAATCTTGCAGCTGACCATCTCTCTTCGTAATAGTATACTTTTATGTTTGTTTAGTGGCCTAGTCATAGATACATAATACTCGCTCCCACTTTTCTTTTTACAAGCTACTTAAAAAATGAGAACGATATTTTTACTACATTATTTCTATCTTTCTTCAAGTAATTGCACTCTAATTAAAATTATTTACTTTAAAAAATAATTAATATTAAGGACCAAATAGAAAAAACTTAATTAATTCTATCTTATTTTTAAAAAGTGATCAAATAATTTAAGAGGGATATTTTTAGTAAGGTGACCAAGTAATATGGGATGAGGGAATAGTATTATTAAAGTTAATTAGTCTGAATTAAGAATAACTTTAATTTTTTTTGCATGTGTGGTTGCGCAACGTGTGGGAATACAAGGAGTGATATGATTAGAAATGATGATATTCGAGACAGAGTGGGAGTGGCCTCGGTGGAGGATAAGATGCGGGAAACGAGGTTGAAATGGTTTGGACATGTGCAGAGGAGAGACACAAATGCCCCAGTGCGGAGGTGCGAGAGGTTGGCTATGGACAGGTTCAGGAGGGGTAAAGGTAGGCCTAAAGTGATTAGACGGTATATGGCGCAGGTGTAACTTACTGAGTACATGACCTTAGATAGGGGTTATGGAGGACACGGATTAGGGTGGAAGGGTAGTAGGTAGTCCAACGTAGTCCTACTTACGCTTGCAAACTGGTAGTTGTAGTGTTATTATTGTAGGTCCGCTTAGCCTATCATACTGACACAATATCGCTTTATAGTTTCATATAGTTTGATTTATGTTGATATGTGTCATTTAGTGTACTTTGTTTAGTTTATTTACATGCGTTAGTTACTGCTTACTTTTTTGGAATGCGCTATCATAACTTATTCGCTTTTGATACCAACATTTTCATACTGCTTTAAATTTTTTCTGACCGGGTCTGTTCGTTTCTCTTGTCTTGCCTTGCTTTGCTCGTGCTTTGTCTTGAGCCGAGGATTTCTTGGAAATAGAACTCTACCTATCAAGGTAGAGATAAGGTCTGCGTATATTCTACCCTTCTCAGATCTCATGTTGTGTGATTTCACTGGATAAGTTATTGTGCGGTTGCGTAACGTGAAGTTAATAACAGTATGGGGGTTAGCATTACCGCCGTCGAATAATTTAATGCAAAGTCTTATTCTTTGTTGAATTTAGTTGGTTTTAACAAACCTTGGTCATTCTGACGTGGCATCTGAACTGTACTTTGACTGGTCAATGTGCCACGTGTATAGGTTCCAAGCCATCAAGAGCAAAGCCACTTCACTGGACTTCATGCTTGAAAATAGCAGAGGACGTAGCTCAAGGACTTTCCTACATCCACCAAGCAGGGAGGCTGCTTGTCCACGGCAATCTCAAGTCCTCTAACGTTCTCCTCGGCTCGGACTTCGAGGCGTGCATAGCTGACTGCTGTCTCTCTGTCCTCGCCGTCCCCACAGATGACGAGGACTCCGGTTCTGCCGCCTACGAGGCTCCAGAAAATCGGAACCTGAGTCACAACAACCACCACCACTGCCAAACCAATGCCAAGTCGGACGTGTATTCATTTGGCGTTCTTTTACTCGAGCTTCTAACGGGGAAGCATCCTTCAGAACATCCGTATTTAATGCCGGATGATATGATCCATTGGGTGAAATCTACTAGAGAGGATCATGATGGTAGTACTGGAGAGGATAGTAAGTTGGAGATGCTTCTTGAAGTGGCTATGGCTTGTAGAGTGAGCTCACCAGGGCAGAGACCAACAATGTGGCAAGTGTTGAAGATGATACAAGAGATTAAAGAAGCTGTCATAATGGAAGATAGTCATGAAATGAACCTCCTCACTACATACCCTTGATTATTAGTAAGTGCAAAAGAAAGGATCAAAGGGGGAAAGACTACTTTTGTTAGTCGGAGTTAAATCTGTATTATATTCACTACAGACCCAATTTCTTTTTCAACAGTCGGAGTTGAATTATTTTCTCTACGATATACATAATAACTATGCATCTCTCAATTCCACTGCTTATTTCATATATCTGCATTATAAGGATTCATAAGACAAGTTTTACGCTGGCTATTAACATACTGTGAGTAGGTGTAACATTGTTAAAGAGGTAAGTTAGCTGGACAAATTAATATAGCATTGACAACCTGGTCTACACAGTATATTTATTACATTCGGATTTGAGCTTCCACTTAACGCTATCCTTTGTTTTTGGTTCCATTGAACTAATGAAATCATTATAAACTGATGTATTCATAGTTTGCCTTTTGTTGCCCTGCATTGCCGGGTGCTTTTATTTCGTATTGAACCACAATTTCCTCCTTATAAATATGAGACTGAATTTAGATTGTGGAATTTCGTGTTCTTTGTTGCAAATAATATAGTAACGCTTCATGGCATATGCTTCACCAATTAACCTAACAATTGAAAGAAAAGAAACCCTCCACTTTCAAGTTTCAAATGGTCCTTTTGCCATGCATCTTCACTGTCTTACACAAAATTATTAACTATTCCATGCGTGCTTGTAATTTCTTTGCAATTATTTTGAATAGATTTTGATGTATGCCTGCAAGGAAACAACAGTCAAAATCAGTCATTCCTTCTCTGTACAGAAACAGAAAGAAACAATGATGGACCACAGTCCACACACACAGATAAAACCATTTGCCAAACCTTGCCGAACTACCTATTCATGCGCTAAAAATTAGAAACAAAGTCCTTTGACAAAGTTTATCATTGTTAATCCTAAATCGCTTGAGTTAGTACTATCTAAGTGGTCATTGTCCTTGCAGGATATAGTTCGGCCACCAAAAGATCAGTCATAATGAAAACAATAGAATCAGGAGTTCAAACCTAACAGCTTCCTCAAACTTTTCAACAAGTGTTAGCAATCATACTATTAGTATTATCTAATTAGTGAGCAAGAATGTCCACTTTAGATTAATATATATTTATTTTTGTCTACTTGACCTCGAAGAGAGGCAAGCAGCACATAACTTTAATTAATCAAATGTCTTAGTTTTAGAGAAGGGAGCTTTTATTTGTCAATATAATCCAAGATAAAATTTTGGAATTTGGAAATCATTGAAGTGGAATATGAGCCATCCCACTACTTGCCTTTATTCACAACCCCCACACACAAATACAGAAATTTTCACCAATTGTTCTCTTTTGCACAACTATTTCGTAAACTTATTAGACCACAATCTAAATATCTCATTTGAGCAAACTGAAAATCGTATGAAAAAACGCTAAACTATGGTCTAAAATTTTGAAGTTATTCAAATGTTAAACGATAATTTAATATTTTATCAGTAAGATTGAGAAATATTTGAGCAAATATTAGATCCGATTCCAATGTTATCTGGAAGAGTAATTCTTCAACTGCTATATTTATAAATAGGGACAAAATCTAAATGGTGGTCTGAAAAGGGAATCCGTGTAAATCAGCCCACACAAATGGATTAATGGGTCAGTGGAGTGTATTTCCGTTGGGCCAAGGGTGTTAAAAGCCCATTGATAGACAATCGGCCGAGGGGACGATGAAAGAAGAGCCGGAGAGAAAAGATGAATGTTGAGGGGTGGGAAGGGGCAAATATTCCAGAAGTTGCTAGAAACACCTGGTTGTGTCTTCG
Source organism: Anisodus tanguticus (assembly GCA_034509755.1). Classification (NCBI taxonomy): domain Eukaryota; kingdom Viridiplantae; phylum Streptophyta; class Magnoliopsida; order Solanales; family Solanaceae; genus Anisodus; species Anisodus tanguticus. The sequence goes on along the minus strand of CM067553.1, from coordinate 5,394,068 downwards.
CCATTTCTCTTATCTTCATCTCTTACTAACCCTTAGAGTACAACAAGAGTCATAAGTACGTAATCTTCGCTCTTCGTTCGACGAAAGTACAGATCGCAACTGTAACTGAAATGCAATGGACAGTACAGATGCTGACATGATGGAGGCGGAGTCCACGGCGCCACCGCAACAGCCGTCGTTGGAGGCGCCGTCATTACTGCATTCCGGTTTAGACCAGGACGGCGTCGTTAGAGGGATGCTTACTATGGCTCGCCAGCTTATCGATCAAGGCAAGCCTTCTCAGGCTCTTCAAGCGGTAAAATCTCATTTAACTCAACATGAATGTTATCTCTTACTTACTAGTTTACCTATTGACTGAGCAGTAATTTTTTATGTAAATGCTAGCGTTTTGTGGTTATTTAGCTTAAATACTATATGAATATCAGTAGGATCGATGCCTGTTTCATTTCGATTTTTCAGCAGATTTAGTTTCACTTTTGGATTATGTTAATTTTCAGGATCATAATCACAATTAGGTTATTTTGACAGAAATGTTTACTTCTTAGCTAATGATCAACTAAGGTTATAGTGGAGCTGATTTGGTTCTAATCAATCCTTTAATACTCGCCAATCTAAATATTCTCAGACACTTGTTTAATTAAAATCAGACTGGCGATAAGTACGCTCATTACTTGGATTTAACTAACAATTCATTTTCAAGGTACTATTTGAAAGTTATCCTTGATCAAGTTTTTTTGGTAAACAACTGTTAAGTATTACCATTAATGCCAAACATAATTACACTTTGAGAGCACTTTTCAATTAACTACAACCGTTACTATTAAAGGTGTACTTAATCATCTAGAGTTAAACAAATAGCACCTATCAACTATTTGACTATATACAAATTTGTTCTATCCAGTATCTGCATTTAAATGTCCTTCTAGAGCATTTGACTACCTCAATCCTAATACAAATTTCAGACTGTATTTGGGGTACTTACAACCCTTACATCAGTTTCTATATTCTTGAATATCATTCTGTTTCTTGCTTGCCATGTATAGTATATCATGGCTCCTCATACTGCTGCAACAGTTTCCTTCTTGAATTGTCTCCGGTATCTTTTCTTTATCCACTCTATTCTTGCTTTCACTTCTGTTATGCCCAACCATTTTGCTACTTCTTCTTTTAGTGTTGTATTCCATTTGCAGCCTCCAAGCAGATGTGATTGGGTTTCATCAGTTCTTGTAGAGCATAATCTGCACTTTGTATCCTCCACTGGAATGTTCAATTTTTGGAGTCTCTTCTTTGTTTGTAATCTGTTTTTGTAAGCTAACCATAATATGAATCTCTGCTTTGGTAGCATTATAGTGTACCATATTAGGTCAGCCTCTTCCATCTTTATCATTGTACCCATCATGCCAAGATAACTTTTGTGACATAACTTTTGGTCATAGAATACTTCCCATTTGCTGTTAGTTTATATTGTCCATTGCAGTACCAAGTTCTCATCTTCTCTTTGATGGAATTTATTTTCCTCCAATACCAGCTGCGATCTTGTGTAGGTTTGTGTTCCCATATGTCTCATCGATCAAGTTGATCACACTCTTATCAAGGGTTTGGAATTGGGGTTATATGTATTGTCTTGGGAATAGTTTATCGCTTTCCCTATCGTAACATGCATGACCATTTTATATTTTTATATACTTTATATGTATAACACTTCGTGTTGCGTTGTGTGTTAGTATATGTATAGGACACTATCAGGCAATTCTTATCCTTGTTTTTTATTAAAAAAATCTTATCCGTATGTTTTAGAGATGTCCTGCGTGCATAATTACATGGTTTTGAGTTTGCATGTGTGTTGGCTATATCCTAATTCTAGGGTACACACTAAGAGCATCTCTTTTGATGGTAGATCGTTAGATGTGTTAGGCACTTCATGGATTAGTTTCCAAGAGTTTAGCTGATTGAATAGGCACAATGGTGAATGTGGTATACATATTTCAATACAGGTAGTTCTATGGTAAGACACCATGCCATTGGTGAATTCTCATTGCCTGTCAACTCCATTGCTTATGGCAATGAAGGATGACTACATGTTTGGAGGAAAGAAATGTAGATAAAATGTTAAGATATCCATTGAACATTTTAGTACTGTCAGTGTGACTTTTTCATTGGGATGTCTCAAGCAGATTCAATATAACTGAAGTAGCATATCTTCCATTCAATACTGTTTTCTGGGCAATATAATAAAGTGTATTAGACTCTCTGTTTCACTGTCTTTAGTTGAGAAACAAAAAGTTCTTGTAGTGGTGTTATTGTAAGGAAGATTCCGGATGTTATAGTCACCTCATAAACCTCCTTATGATAGGTGGTATGGATTATCTTCATTTTTCTGGTTTTTTTCCTGATAAGTGGCATGTATTGTTCTTTTCTTTGGATTAGTTACGCAACATGTAGCATGTAAATTACATTTCTAACTATTGTTTTCCACAAGAAATTGGCATTAGATGGGTGATTGAAGAAATAAATCTTTTTCTTCTATAAATATTTACTCCCTCTATACCACATATGTGGTGGTGTTTGATTGAGTATGAAGTTTATGAAAGTATGGAAGATTTTTGAAACTTTTGGTCTAACACAAGCCAGACATTTGTGTGGCTAAAAATCATCTCATTAAGGGTAAAGTGAGAAGTCTATGTTAAACTCCTAAATAAGGAAGTATGATATTCGTTCTCAAAAGAAAAAAAAAAGGAAGTATGGCATCCTTCCTTTTTGGGACAGACTAAAAAAGGAAAGTATGCTACATTAATTGGGATGAAGGTAGTAGTTATGGAAAATGCTGTCAAATATGTTAAAGCAATCATCTTATGTCAGTTTTAGCTGATTATACCTATAGCTATCCATGAGTCAGTTCTAGTGTTTTAGCTTCTTCTTTCAACAATTCAGCTGTGTTATAACTACATATGGTTGTAAGTGACTAAGCACCAATCAGGCGAATGATATTCTCTGTCAAAAGGGAAAAAAGGACAGACTAAAAAAGGAAAGTATGCTATATAAATTGGGATGAAGGCAGTAGTCACTTATGGAAAATGCTGTCAAATATACGAAAGTAATCATCATATGTCAGTTTTTGCTGCTTATACGTATAGCTATTCATGAGTCAGATCTAGTGTTTTAGCTCCTCCTTTCAACAATTCAGCTGTGTTATAACTACTTATGGTTGTAAGTGACTAAGCACCAATCAGGCTAAGAAGAACGAGAAATTCTGGTTAAAACAGCTAAATAAACAAAACCAAACAGAGACTTCAAAATTTCAGTTTGTCAGAAAATTTTCCAAAAAAATTGGTGTTTTGGTGGAATAGTGGAAGTGGATAATTATGGATAAATCATTCTTTCCAGGAAGATGAGCTGTATGGAAGGGGATGACATGTTGGTGTAGTTGCTATCTTTTTCCTTTAATTGTCCTCTTGTATTCTTTTGGGGAGGGTGAATGAAAGTGTGGGTTTTGTATTCTTGTACCTGTTAGCTTAATCTGATCTAATGGTGCCTATCACAGTTATATTGACCTCATGACGGGGATGTACGTTTTAGAGGAGCATACATGCTATTACATTGTTATTAGTTCAAGCACCATCTATTCTCGTATTTCAGTGCCACAACAGTATCATGTAAAGTTTGCCGTTTCTGCCTGTTCATGTTTATCTTGTACTAATCAAATAAGGCAACAGGTGGTGATGGCCATGAGAACCAAAGGCGGTGAGCATGCCGTATTTCAAGCCCTTAATCGTGCCCAAGAGCTGTACAGAAACAAAGTACAGGCAAGTGTGGCTGCAGATGAGCTGGCTTCTTTGTTTGTTGAGTGTGCCATTGCTGAGGCCATCCCTGCCATATCCCAACCTTCTGAACATAATACAGTGGATAAACCAATTGAAGTAGATGAGCATGGAACTGCAATATTATCTGAAACTGGCAGGAAACAAATAATGCTTGATGCATTCTCTGATGGAAGCAGCTTTGTCTGCTTACAATGTGGGGGTCTGGTTAGCTCCCATCGCAAAGATGAGCACTACTCATTCTGGTGTTGCAAAAATTGACTTAGCTTGCGACTTGAATGAAATGTTATCTCACCAAGTTATTGGACATAGTGCTGCACTTTTAATGTCACTACTCATCATGAAATGCATCATAGCTGATGGGTTCTAGTATACATAACACTTGCGTTCCAGACCTATTTTCTTTCTAGGCATGTTGCTGTAAGCATTACATGGCCGATTTGGTGGCTGAAGTAATGAATGCCTGAGGTCGCACCAAAAGTGATGTGGTTATAGATATTGACAATAGAAAATGTATTTGGTTCTATGAGTGTGTTGTGCACTTTGTGCTGTTTAAGATATCAAATAATTGAAGCATGTCCCTGTAGTGAGCTTTGTAAATTATGGTTTCCCTCTGAAATTAGCATGATAAATACTACTTGTTCCAATTGCTTATGAAAGATGGATCTTGCTGGCATAAGTGGTTCTAGTAGCATGACTGAGTGACTCCAAAAACGTATCACCAAACAACTATGCCCCAGTCCCAAAACAAGTTACTCTCATGCGTGCATACGTACCTATGTGGAAGTCTCGTGCATGCCGAAATAGTAATTTGACTTGTTCTCATTCCTTACCAACAGAAAGCAAATGTACTCCGAAATATGATTGGAATTGCTATATAAATACTCTGCAATACTTTGAATGAAGTAAAAATTTATACTTAATTAAATCTCTCTTTGCATCCTTACGTTTGGTGGTCGTGCTTTGGGTTTGGGTATTGACTAATTCAATTCATCTGTTGAACAGGCAAATCAAGTTCGTTTTGCTAGCTTGGCCCAGGTAAACAAATATTATCTGCAGCTGGATTATTATCTATGTAGGTGGAGTGAAATTTTGTCTCCTATAGAACAAAGTGTTCTTTATAGGTCGTACATAATGCCAAACATTATTACACCACACAAAGAAGATAATAAAAAGAACCAAGAATAAAAGATATAGGCTCATCTGCTATAGAAAATGCTGCATCTTTCATTACTTTAAACAAAATCAATGTTGTGCTTACACAATGTACATTACACAAATTTATCAAGAATGACATAAAAAAATCAAATGAAAGGATCTTTTGACATGCTTCTGTGACCAGACGGAAGAATTCCTTCAAGTTGATAGTTATTTGCCAAATGTATACACAAATCTTGATCTTGTCCTATAATCAATCTACAAGCGATTTCATCATCCACCTTTTAAGTATTGTTCTGCAACTACTCAGGCAATCCTATGTAGCTTCAACATATTCACAAGAGAAAAATGCTGCTGACGAATAACCACAGTTTTAAAATTCAAAAATCTAACAACTCCCAACTAAAATCCACTCCTTTAAGAACACCTAAAACCAAAGTTCCCTCCACGGCTCCCACCACTTGAACTGCAACCTGCACATATAATACCTGTATTGCAAATGGCATTAACCCTTGAAGATAAATTAATATTAATAGATAAAGACCAATAGATGTAGCACATTTAAGCGTCATTAAGCAGGCAATTTGACCTTTATGTTGATGCTTCTCATTTCCTAAAATTTCGCCCTTTCAGATAACAAGGAATTTTATAGCTTCTTGATTAACCATACTATAACTCATACTAGTTCGCTATTTGTGTTGCATTTCCTAGTTATGCAAAAAGTGTTGCCAAGCAACGGACGCTCCTACTGAAAAATATTCCTTGATGAACTACTTTTGTCCATAACAAGGACGACATGATTTCATTATCACAATATCAATCATGCTAAACCAGCCAAACAAGTAATCATTGATCAATTTCATGGAGGCAAAGGCAGTTGAAATCCTAGAGAATAAGTGAAAGAAATTTACAGTACAATTTGAAAAAAATAGAACTTACCGGCACTTATTTCCAGTTTCTTCCTGTACCAAGTGTAAGGGCTCAAAGAGATCAGAATAGAATATACAGTTGGCATGAATAAGTTAGTGACCATTTCTGCACATAATATCTGGCAGAGCCTGGGTACGAGGTCGTGACCTCATAATTGTTTCATCACTGTGCTTAATCCACTCAGAGAGCTTCCATGGTTTTTGCCACTTCCATTTGAACTGTAATAGCCACTGATGATGACTTCTCTTCCACCTCCACAGCTTCCCACCTTGTCCTGCTACTATTAATTTCTTCATCGACAATTGGCCTAGTGGCACCATCTGCATCATTGGAGCTTATTATCAGCCATTTTTGTTAATAATGCTAACTTCAGTTAGGCACTGTCAAACAAGAAAAGAAAAACATTAGAGCAACCTTTCGTGTTTGATCCATAAAAGCTGCTGCCTCTCTGACTGACGCATTAGCAATGCCAGCTGAATATTTGAGCTGTTTTTGTGCTGGTACAGGGATTGGAGACGGTGGACCGCTCATTTTGTAAGCAAAGTATTTGTTAGAGTCGGCCTGTTTGCAACATAATCAGTATAAGAAAACTGTAAAATATAAGACACCACTAAAAAGAAAACTAAGATCAGAATAGTCCACAAAGTTGGGAAGTAAATAACCATATAGCATACAGAAAGTCACAATCAGCCATGTCTTTCAAACTCACAATGCATTGTTAAAAAAACTTGCATGCTTCCCTTAAAATAACATCTAAAACACTTGATATATGATTTTGGGACTAAAGAAAATACAAGCAAGTAAGATCCTACCGAAGCTGGGGAAGCCAATGCAACTGAAACAGCTTGTTTAAGCTCCTTTTCAACTTCCTTTCTCCTAATTTCGCTCTGTCGCAATAGACCAATGAGTTCTTTCATCTGCTCTTTCATTTCCTTGGTTTCGAGCTCCTTCTCCCAAAGTTGGCATCTGGATGACATAATGAGAGTCAAGGCAAAGACAATCCCGCAGGCTGCCGCAATATAGAACTAAAAGGAGATTTCGCTTCTCAAGTGTTCTTCTTAGTTAATAGCTAGACATCATGTCAGAAATCTTCCAGAATTCTTATGAACTGTGAGGTGGAGACAGTTATCGCAAGGACTATATGAGGTTGTGTTCAGCTGGAGTATTGTACACACTAAATCCTAAGGAAATCTTCCAAGTTAATCTTCTGTCTTTCCTTTTTTTTGATTTGTAATGTTTTTTTTCTTTTTCTTTTGTGGAACTTCTTTTCCTCTCCAGGTAGTGTTTAAGATAGTTTTAGTTGCACTAGACCTTCAGTTTCGTTGCCGATTCCTTGAATACCAAGCATAAAACTTCCAGCTATCTCTACTTATAAAGCTTCAGAGCATAATCACTCATACTATAAGATACAAAACACATCAGTAAAATACCTTGCATCTGCAAGAGAATTGAACATATATTGCAGTAAACTTTTTGCGTCTCCCATTGAGCGTAGCTGGTTCCAACGTCCACGATTGCTGAAGGCGCGCTCTCGCTCTTCTGCTTCTGAAAGTTGCGAAGCCATGGCAACTAGAGAATTGGATGAGATGCCTAACATATTCTCTAGAGAAGCAATTCGTGCCATTCTAGCATTTGGCAACATTGAAGATGCCCTGAATAGATAACCATGAATAGAAATCCATTATTCCGAACTTTCTATAGTCATATAACGTGTTATTTTAATACTAGTTCAGCTGCATTTTTGGAGAATTACTGAATCCATTATTGGCTGAAACACACAGATGGGTTTAGTTTATGTACCTAGAGAAACCATTTTTACCCCTTGGAGGACTCATTCCTTTTGAAGCAAATTCATCAACTTGCCTCAAAACAGCTAGCTCTTCACCCAGTGCAGCTCGTCTGAGATGAAAAGAAACCAGTTTAATAATGCAAAGAACAAGAATATTTTGAGTGTATATACATCAAGAGAAGATTAATTTAGGAAAAATAAAGTTTATTACGTACACTTGGCTTTGCTTCTCATACTCATGACGAACTTCATGAACATTCACCATCACTTCAAGCTCATGATCAAGCCAACGTTGCAACGATTTCTCATTGCTCTGAATGCAAAAGATACTTGACTAAATTCTTTGATCAAATAAGTACAGAAACAAAGTCTATTAGAGTCCAAAAGAGAACAATATTAGTACCTGTCCATTCGCTACATGGACATTGCTGGTAACTGCATGTTAAACAGAACTTTAGTAAGTTGAACAAGTTAAATATTCAAAACTTAGCATAAATTTCAGGAAAACCTTCTACAAGACCAAACAGACTGATACCATATATTTTGATAGAAACAGAGATGCTCCAGTAATCCACAAAAAGCTAAATGGAGTGCAAACCTGAGCTTTCACGACCTGAAGATTTTCGTGCTTCTAGCAATTCTTTTAGTCTCTTGGTTGCCATTGCAGCCTCCTCTGTCTTTCTTTGAAGAACCTGAAATAAATCCACAATGCCATATACAATTCAGATATTGACAGTGATCACCCCCTTACACGAGCTTGACTCTTGTATCATGTTATTCTAGTAGCCATCAACTTATGTTATCCACTTAACAAAAGCTGTCAAAGGTACAAAAGCTACAATATGGGCAGGAGGTGTACTATTTTCTATTTAATACATCCTGCATTTTGTTTGAGCTAGGTCGTCAAGAAATACAAGTTCTGTTTTGAACTTGTGATCGAAGCAAAGTTTTTAAGAAATAGACTGTCATCTTCTCTGGTACAAATAGACATTCAAGTGGCTGAATTTTTCGTCACAGTTTAACGCGAAAGGCCACTTACACATCCATTTCAAGAGGTAGAATTGTAGCATTACAGCTTGAATTTTTGGTTGTCACAATTAGGATAGGAATCAAGTTTCTCTTCATTACAACAGTTGTAGAAGAATGAAAGACAATGCAAAGACAAAGAGGAAAGTAAAATGCTCACCATCTTTTGTCGCTGATTTAAAGATAGCAATTTATGTCTCTCATACTCATTCTTTCTCCCTTCCTTCTTTAACTGCATTTGAAAGAAATTAAAGTTGGTTCAACATAAAGTATAATTTCCATCAGAATGAATTGCATTTGCCTCATCAGTAATGTCATGAACAGAAGACTGTTATGAAAACATTTCTAGTACTCAAATACTGGTTATCCATCGTACTACAAGACGAAGAACGTTGGTGAAAAAAGTAATAGCAGCAAACTACCTGCATTAACTCTTTCTCCCGAGATGCCTTCCACTGACGAAATTGTTCAGCCTCTTGTTTAATTTTATGCTGCAATTGTACCTATAAAAAAAAGAATATAAGTTGCATATAAATGGTATAAATGGTTTTAATCAAAGCAGAAAAATAAACCAACCTTCTGTGCCTTGATTGATTGTATTTCATCTTGCAAGCGCTTTGCTGCATCATCACTCTTCTGTTTTTGCTTTAAAAGCTGAACCTGGTTCTCTTGTTTTTTCTTAAGATCTTGTATCTGGCCAGAAAAAAATATTTTAGATATTAGAGCTAATCATGACACTCACGTCTATACGATGAACATGGTACAGTTGGGCAGACCTGTGCTTCAAGGGACTTTAGTTTCTGGGAATGCGTGTCTTGCAATTTTATTGCTTGTCCATCATTATTGGCTGCAAAGTTTTCAACCTCAGCTAATAATCTATCTCTCTCTTGCTGCATCAAAAGGTCAATTCAAAAAAGGGAACATCAGTTTGACAAGCTCAGATGACAATGTGTGATAATTTTTTCATTGCTTTTTATTACCTGCACCGCTCTTTTCTCCTCTTCAAGTTCCAGAAGTTTCTTTCCAAAATGTTGCTTCAGCGTCATGGTGTCAAAGCCTCCATAAAGTTTCATTTCAGACTGAATTATTGATACACAGATATAAACATCAAATCACCACATGCATCAAAGATACGAAAACGAGCAACCGTAGAAGGTTATCTAACAGAATTGCACAACCAAGAGTGCTATCCCATGTTTAAAGTCCATATTCACAATTAATATTTTTGATGAATAACTATATTCACAATTAACCGCAAGTATACCAAAGAACAAACATCTAAATACTACTCCCTCTGTCCTAATTTATGTGTCACCATTTCCTTGTCTGTCCCAAAAAGAATGTCACATTTCTATATTTAGAAACAATTTAACTTTATTGGTTGATTTATAGCCACACAAATATCCAAGACTTGTTTTGGACAACAAATTTCAAAAGCCTTCTTTTCTTTCTTAAACTCTGTGCCAAGTCAAATGGTGCCACATAAATTGGGACGGAGGGAGTAGTTTACTACAGCAAAAGACAAAACCAGCAAGTCAAGAGTCTGCCTTACCTCCTTCTGCTCTAAGCGCCTATTTAACTCGTTCAATTCTTTGTCCATTGTGTCTTGCAGGAGGGTATGTTCCCACTCTTTTGCTGATTCATCATCCATATCTCCTGAATCACCTGGCAGTACAGAGACTGGCTCCAAATCAGAATACTGAACCACTTAGACATTTAGGTTTTAAATTCACAAGACAATGAAAATGGCTTTCTTATCCTGAAAACATCCCAGTTCCAGACAGTAATCAGAATATAAACCTCATTGCCAAGTACCAAAAGTTGAGAGTGGAATACCATTTTCACTCATTGGATAGTCAGATAACTCTATACTTTGCAAGCCCCTTTTGAGCCCTTCACTTTTTACTGAAAAGACACCATTAGCCTGAAATCAAGATGAATGATTATGTTATGCAACTAAGTTTGAATAGAAGTCCTCTTTCTTTTTTTCTATAACCAAGACATCTCCGATGATCAGTGGCATACGGTTCCATACACGGTGGATAATGCCCCTCCCCCTATCCTTCTCAAGTTAAATACCAATTACCAGGATTTTGTCTGCAACAGGGTTCGAACCGTGGTGTGTACCTACCCACACATCACAAGCTGAACTCTACCACTAGACCAAAGCCCTGGAGGCATGATAATTCCTCTTTATTAAAATGCGGGGACCTCAATATATACCTTCACTTCTGTTCCACACTGCTCAGTGCCAGAGCCTCTTCTGCGGTACTCGTGCAATTCTCTACTTAGCTCCTCATTACTAGCTTCAAGCCATGAAATCTTATCCTTGAGTACCTAGACATGAAATTTCAAATTGAGACCTCATTGTCATTTAGTGAAGACTTAAGACTATCAACAGCTTTATTTAATATTTAAAAAGGTTGTCTGCTGACATCTACAGTCGGAGCAGAACAAAAAGTTACCTGAATTTCATCAGTGGAAGCACCTCCCCCACCCCCACGGGCACAGAGTTCTGCCTGCAAATACTCTAGCTGTTGCCGCATCTTCAGCATCTCACTAGATACAGGATCTCGATTGACCTGGACATCGTTTAAGGAAAACTAAAGATTCTTGATCCAGAAATGACAAGATACATGAAATAAGGTTTGTCATTAGACTTACAACTGGCTTGTTCTGAATATTGCGAGCCCGATTTGCATATTTAAGAGTGTTCAGAGTTTCTTCAGCATTTATATCAGCAGGACTAATGCATGCTGGAAAACACATAAACCAGAACATAAGCAAGAATGTAGAAAGAATCTGCTTGTCGCCAGAACAAGACATGTCAACATCTCAAGGGCCGTCAAGAAGAAGGATAACAATTCTAATTAAATTCAAAGATACAACATATTTTTAGCTTAGATAAGCTTTAGTTCATTCTTCCACAGACCACTTTTATTTCCTTGGTTTTCTCCTTTTAACTGACAACTGAAGATGTATTCAATAAAAATTGTCTCATCATGTGCCAGATAAATACACCTCATGAGGTGTCCCAATACAACAGTACTTTGACATCCTCGCTGTAACCATCTACCTATCACCCACCCATAGCTTAACAGGTTCAAAAGCAATGGGAATTATATGTTCATTATATAACATCACCTCAAGAGTGACAAACTACCTACTAGAATATCTTTGCACTTGTACATTTGGCTGTTTAGCATGGTTTATTCTAGGTCCAGAAGAAAGAATATAGTCAGTATTCACTATGTCATGGTAACAATGCTTTCTTTGGCAAGACCCAAGTGTAGAAAAGTTCAGTAAAAATGAGACACATAAGAAATGCTTTCTTTGGCAAGACCCAAGTGTAAAAAAGTTCAGTAAAAATGAGACACATAAGAAAGTTCTTTCACTGTGATGTTCAATTCATTCAAAATAGAAAGAATAAGGTTATAAACTGGAATTACCTATCATGACTGTTCGACTGTTACCGCCAAGTGAATCCTGTCATTTTCCAAAAACTCTTAATTAAAATCAACAAAATAACTCGATTCACATTCTCAAAAAAATTCCTCAATTAACAGACTAGAAATAAATCAACAAGAGAAACAGAAACGAAGCCACTTCAAAAAATAAGATATTACCAAATCCTAAAATATCAAGCGCCCTAATATGGTATTATTGCCAAAGTCAGTCCACAATATTTTGTTCATTTTCCAATTTTATTCCTCTGCCTAGATGACTTCTTTTATGTGATAATTTTTACTGTAGAGTATCAAGGATTTCAGGAGAACCTTTCAATATTAGAAGTCAGCTTACAGCACTGAAAAGGGTTGGACTTATTCAGATTGGACTAAGGAAAGACTTTGAAGAAACCATTTAGTATCAAGATTGCATCATAACTAATGATAAATTGAAAAGCAAGAGGTGTCCCTGATCTCAATGACCATTTTAAGAACAACGAGGTGTAAAAGAGAACTCATTTGATCAAATGAACCAAGAGGTTGGATTTGGATTATTTTGATCAAATGAGTTGTCATCACACCAGTTTGATCACAGCTTCAGCATACAGTACACAAATGACGAGATGCTCAGACAGAAATTTGACGTGTTTTTCCCATTTCTTAGAACTATTCAGTATTTTAATGACATAATGAAATATTGGAATAACGTAAAACATGAATGCAACCTGCAATAGCCGAGTGAGTTTACTGTCTCGATATGGAACATGGATGCCTTCTTTCCTCTTTTTCTCATCTCCAAGTGCACTAATAACATTTCCAAGTGCAAGAAGGCCTCTATTAATGTGAATTCCTGCAATGAAAAGTAGGTCAACAACCATCATCCAAGAGACACTTCAAAGACAGCAAGGATGTCAAAACAAGAACCTTCTTTAAAACGGAGACCGTCTGATCCCGTTCGTTTTGCTCGCTCTGAACCAGCAAGATCTACCAAATGCAGCTTGGCACAAAGATATTCTTCAGTCATGCATTCATTGCTGTTTCCATCATTAGAACCGGTCTTGCGCATCTGCTCCATTGTAATGGTGAATATGGCATGAGATCGACTGAAAAATTGAAAGCAAAACGGAGATAAATTATCTTATCATGTAGTGTAAATATTTACAAATTATTCAGCAGAAAGAATGCATCTTCATGAGTAAATACTCAATCCTTTCAGGATACAAGCAACAAAACTGGATTTAATAGCTCTTGCTATTAATTTGCATGTATTCTTACGTTCAATTTTACAGATTCATGTGAGATTCATGTGTCAAAGTAATGCTCGTTGAAATAAACAAAGGAGAAAGTCCACTCGTAAATTATTGGAACATTAGAAATTTGAACAAATCATGCGATATACAACAGGGGTTTTAGTTAAAGGTCAAGGAGAAACATGTATCTAAAGAAGATAAAGACATGTTTTTCTGTAAGGATTCTTCAGTTGAATAACATTTTTTTTATTAAGGTAACATCTTCAGTTGAATAACATTATTGACATGCAACCAGTAAGAAGTAAACTTAAGTAATTAACTTGCAGAAAAAACATTTCATAGTAGTAAGAGCAAGCGTGCAATAAAGTACCATGTTCGCTTCAATGGATTTTAATATTCTTAAGTTAATTTTCTGCCTAATATTCTATGAAGTAACACATTTTAAAACGAGAAACATAACTATAAAAAGAAAAAATTTAAATGTCAGCTTTTGTTCTTTCTAAATTTCAGAGTTTAATGTGAGAGTCTATCTAAAGATTTCCCTGGTGATTAATACACATGGTTAGTTACCAGAAAAAAAATGTGAGAGTCTTATCATATTTCAGACCAAAATTAGCAAAGGCAAAAAACAGTACAGAATATACAATTTAACTATGTTCCAACCTTGATTGGTTATTCATGTTTGTACTGCCTGTGGCCCTGAGAAGTGATCCTTGCTCCAGACAGTCGGCCATTTCTTTGAGTGTTCTTACACTGCGTTCGGTGGATCCTGCCAATGTAATAACACCATTTGAAGATTCACGAATTTGTATTGGGGGTTTCCCAGGACTAGCTACTTTTCCATTGTGTCCATTTGATGTCTCTGATTTGTTAACAGAAATAGAGTCCAGCAAATCTCGTACTTCTTCTTTGTGGATCTGAAAAAGGAATTATCTTAGTGAAAATGCTACATAATTACTGTCGCAAAGTATGCATAATGTTACTATACTGAAAAGCGTGTCCAGAGGATGTTTATACAAAGAACAACATGATAGGGAAAAAGTTAATGTCTACAAAACAGTTTGATCAACGTGTAGAAACAATTAACATGAAGTCCAGTATCGTCTAACTAAAAGAAGTCGGGGAAATGCATAATCCATGAGCAAAGTCAATCCTTTGCAGAGTTGCCACCATGTTATTTCATCCATCTATCTCAAATAAGGATATGAGCATGTAGATGCAGCTAGAATTTGGAGTTGATATACTTTGAGTCCATCATGGAAGTATAATCCAACTATGGCTAATAGAAGACCACGTGCTCAATTAACAAAGTCACTCAGCTTTCTTATATGATCAATTACTCCTTAAGTGATCTCAACTACATCAAAAGAGATAGGTGCAGCGATTTAGGGAACAAAAGAGCCATCTACTAAAATATTGAAGATGCTTTGGTTTCAGAAGCAATTTGCTTGGACAAAAACTTATTACCAAATTTTAGAAGGGAATTGCAGGAAGAAAGTTTAAGGGCATGCGTAGGTTAAGATTTCGGTAAACTTAAATGGAACAGAGGAAAGAGATGAGTTGGTAAACCTCAATGAAAGACACATGCAACTGGAATTCTGCCTGATGCTTCAATGTCTCAACCTTGTTGAACAAAGAATTCATAACTTGGGGAATTAGTCCAGTTTGGAAACCATCTTTGAAACCAGTTCCCATGGTGTACGTTTTTCCTGAACCTGTCTGCATTTTATTGAAATGTAAATTGAACGAATATGGAAACAAATGGCGAACTAACCATAGCCTCTATTACAGACCCACACTGGTAGCATACCAAAATGATTTACCTGGCCATAAGCAAGAACGGTGGCATTATAACCATGGAACAAACCATCAACAAGAGGAGACACACACTCCTGATACATGGCAGCTGAGGGAGAAGCTGTGTTCCCGTAAACATGATCAAAAGTAAACGAATGTGTACCAATTGCCACCTGCAAGCCCACCAATTATCAGCCTTGAAGTCGATATAAAACACCACCACATTAAAATAATGTGTAAAAGTGTAACGCATAAATTCGCTTCGTCAGTCTTCAGAACCTAAAAATTGCAATATTCATGGAGCTGATAAAAGATTGCTCAGAAGAAGCAGCTGGAGGAAGTGGAATCTGTAGTTTATGAGCTATGATTAAATAAATAACTAAACTTTCTACATTAAAAAAATTGTTTCCATAAGGGAATTAAGTGACATGTATGATTCTCTTGGAAACCTTAATCTTTACCCTGGTGAGTTATATTGCAGTTGCAATACAATGGAAACTGCAAAATCATGAAGAAAAGGTCAATCACAGATCTAATTGAAACACAAAAATTTCAGCGAAAGCAAACTAAGATTCCACTCTAGACAGCACCAAAAAACCTCTTTCCCAAAAGATTGTCTTACTTTACTTATTAGTTTGTCCTAAAAAGGTTTTAACTTGAGATTTTAACTTGAGATGATTTACAATCATACAAATATCTAACGCGTATTCTTCCTTTATTTCTTAAATTCGGTTTCAAATCAATCTTTTTGGTACTGGGACGGAGGGAGTAATTCTTTTTCCCCAATTTTAATTCTGAAACAACAATTCTTTTCCCCAATTAAGAACCACACTAAAAAGAACAATTCACCTAACTGGTGTTTCAATGCTCTCATTCATTCCCCTTCCCTCAACCCATCCAAAATAAAATTAAAAATCGAAGGAAATTGGATTAACTTTGTGCAATTAGGCATATGGACATTTAGATTCTTCACCATTTTAGTACAATCTATTGGAGTGTAGCTCTGAGGTGAAACAACAAGTACCTGAGGTTTCCCATTAACCACAGAGACACAATCTTTACAACCTTGAAGCTTCTCATCTCCAATGAGTGGCCTTATATGAACTGCCACTTTAACACAACAATCTTCTTCCATAACAAAAAGCACACAATCAAAGTAACAGATTCAGTGAAGTTTTTAAGGGACCAGAAAGTGATGCAGGAACAACAGCTATAAGAGAGTAGAGATAAATGAAAGAAACCTTAGTTATTCACACACATACACAAAAAATAAAATGTACAAGATGTGAGGAATAGAAAGAAGAGGGGGTGGGGGTGGGGGCGGGGGCTATGGAGGAGTATTTCACAATATGTGGGATTGGCTGTGTTCAGTAGTGTAACAGCAAGGAACCACTAACATATGATGTTCTTCCTTTTCTTGGAATCTAATGTGTTATATATACCAATAATTAACAATGTAAATATTTCACTATTGTATATTTTGATCATAATATGTTATCAAATTACACATTAGATAATATCTGATTACATATTATAATTTAAAAGAATTTAACATCTATTATATTATATATAAATAAATAAATACTAGTGATAAAAGTTGACCTTATATACATATTGTATAATTTTTAGACAATTCCTTTACGTCCCTTAGTTTTGCCCTTGCTTATACACACGGTTAATGTAACATATTCTACGATATCAATTAGTTATATTATTTTACTTTTACAGTTATAAAAGCAATTTGATACGAAATATTGTTATTATTAGTCAACTTAATTTGATGGTGCAAATAATATTTATAATGGTTCAAGTCCCTCTTGGTACGAGGGAGCATTTTCCCCTTAATATGAGATTTTTCAATGCAAATCAATATTTAATCGAATTTCAATATAAATACTACACATGACAAAATAATAAAAAAAATAGACCTTTACTAGTATTTGTTTATTTTTGGGTTGTTGTAGTCTTGGTCTTCACTACAAAAGAGTGCATAGCCCAGACAGTTATTAGATACGAAGAGTAATGGCTTCAATGCTTACTTGTCAGAAGAGAAGACTTATAAACCACTCTTTCCCAAAATACCCTTGGCGGCTTCCGAGACTTTGCAACGGCCTCTTATTGATTTCCCGTCAAAAACAGTTGTCCCTTCTACTTTTGGTCGTTATTCTATTTACAGTTTTACCCCTTTTTCTTTCTCTTTACTTATTAAATTATTTCATGGAAGGACAATAATAATGTTATACGTGCAACTATACAAGTATATATGTATCAGGTCACCTAAAGGATTGTGCCACAGTAATAAATATTTTTATCTTAGTCATGATCTCATATTAAAATCCGGGTATGAAGTTATTTTTTTAAGAACCATTTTACTCTTAATGTAAATTTTTAAGAATGTTCTAATTCAATATGAATATCGAATACCGATATGAAGTCATTTTTTTAAAAATCATTTTATCCTTAATGTGAATTTTTAAGAATGCTCTAATTCAATATGAATATTAAATATCGGGTAAAAAAACAAAGTATATGTATCACGTCTAAAAAAGAAAAGAGAAAGTATGGTGAAATCCCAGAAAATGGTAGAAAATAAAAGGTGCAGCACAGCGCAAGCCACGTGATATGGAATCCTATACGATTACTAGGAAGATGTTGTTTTCATTTTCTTTGACACGAGCGTGCCAAGTGGGTTCGTGTTCTATTATTCTATACTTAAAAGACTTTATTATTTTCTTTCATTACTCCTATAGTTTTTATACGTACGTCTATCATCCTATTAATTAGGTGGGGCTTAAAATTTCAATTTAGCGACATAGGCTCAAGAATGACAAGTTAAATATTATTTCCCTTATTTGATCTTAAATATTTTTAGCTAAATTCTTGATTTCGTCACTGATTAAGAGGTCTTTCATATGGTCTAGTTAAATTTTCCTTCTTCTTGTTGAGATTTTAAGAGGAAAAAAGGACAACATTATTGGGCATATATCCCTGTATGTAATGTTCAGAAATAAAGTTCAAATTATTACTATGGGATATATGAACACGAACAACATGACCTGCAATAGTTTAAGGATTTACCTTATACATACCAAGGGGCCGTCTGATTACAAAGATTTGGTCTTATTTCCGTATTTTACTCAGCATTTAATTGTATTTATTAGCTAAAATTGTGATAATATGTATTCCAAAATCTTTGAATTATCTATCCCGATATGTTATTATAATTCTGAAATTATAGATTATAGAATCTCAAGGTTATAATAGGAATAAGATTATTCTGATCAAACGAACCGGAATAGTGTAATTAATTTACGCCATTGTATTTTAACGGGTTAAAGCAGGAATTTGTTTTATATTCTAAACAATTGATTAGGCTTACTAACCATAGATAATTACCTACGAGTATTATTTTCAGTACTTTCTTATCTACTAGCGTAAAAAAAAAATTATATTGTGAATGTATAAAATTTAACTCAAAGTTTACGTGCAAACTGTTCATTTACAAGTGCTCTCTGTTAGAAAATTTGCTAGTGACAATTCTGTATCTATTGAGTTTGACCATTTTAGTTTTTTCTGTGAAGAACCTACGTACGGGGACACCTCTTACGAAATGCAATAGTGTGGAGGACCTATATCCTTTCTTATCCAATTCCGCTGCAAGTGTCAATCCACCAACCTCTCTAGCTGCAATCTCTCCATCAACTTGACACAGTAGACTCGGGCACCCGAGAACACCAATTTTTAATTTTATTAGAAGTCAAATTTTCATTCAATGTAATAAAGGAAAATTACACACGCTTGCTACTCTTGTCCTTTAGAAAAGCATGCTAGACTTCTTTTTTTCTCCTTTTGATATTATTCATGCGGATTTATTGACATCTCTCGTTACTAGCAAACTGGGCCACAAATATTATTTGGTGTTATTGGATGATTTTCTTGTCCCATGTTCACACAATTTTTCTTAAATTTCAAGCATACGTTACGACCCAATTTGAAAAGACCATCAAAACTTTCAATGTGATAAATGTCGTGAGTTTGACAACCTCCCCTTTCATAAATTTTGTGTGGACTACATCATGGTGTTTTGATTTTCTTGCCCCCATACCTTACCTCAAAATGGTAAAGCCGAAAGAATCATACGCACCGTCAACAATAAGATCCGCACTATGCTCTTCCATGCTTCCATCCCCCTTAATTTTGGGTATACGCATTACACGTGGCAACTTACCTCCTTAATATCTCACCAACACGAACTCTTCAAAAGGAAACTCCAATTGAAATTCTCTTCTGTCGGATCCCCTCTTATGATCACCTTCGGATTTTTAGTTGTCTATGTTACCCAAATCTCGCCTCCACGACCCCTCACAAATTAACACATAGGACTACTCCTTGCATTTTCTTAGGTTTCTCGTCGAACCATATGGGGTACTTATGTTGTGATTTGTCCACAAAAAAAAATCTAGTCTCTTGCCATGACACATTCGAGGAGAACGTTTTCCCATTTGTAAACATTCGAAATTTTTAAATCACTGAATACGACTTCTTTGATTATCCGTACACTTCCCCTCTCAGTATAAACACAATACATAGTTCTAGTATTCCGGCTCAACAATTAACGCCCCTGCCAGCCGTCCCGTCACTGGCCCAGAACCCGTCGACTACCCCCTCCCCCCTCATCCCATCGACCCCCTATCTATTGTTCCCGTCTCGGCATTACCATTCCCGTCAAACAGCCTACTGCCCCACCGCCAAAATTCCCTGACAACGTCCCCACAGTGCTTGTCGACCACCCCCTGCCCCCGACAACCCAACTTCCCCAGTTCCTGTGACCCAAACAACCCCACTACCCCCAGTTCCCATCACCTAAACAGTCTCAATTCTGACCCACCGCATGGAAACCCGTGCCCAACATGTGATTTTCAAATCGAAAGTCCATTTTAACTTATCCACTCAGACTATCTCATCTCTACCTAAAAATCCAAAATTAGTCAAGCTTGACCCAAATTGGAATGCTGTCATACATGAGGAATTTGATGCGCTCACTACACAGTGCACTTGGGATCTTATTCCGAAACCAGATGGGGTAAATATGATTCATTGCATGTGGCTATAACATTACAAATTCAGATATAGTGGTGAGCTTGAACGCCGTAAGGCGAGACTTGTAGCAAATGTCATAGGGAAATAAGAGAGAGTTGATTGTTGCGAGACCTTCAGTCCAGTGTTTAAATCAGCCACCATTTGCACTGTTTTGAGCATGGCTATGAGAAAGAACCGGCTAATTCATCAACTTGATGTGAAAAATGCGTTCTTACATGGGGATTTGAAAGAAACTGTATATATGCATCAACCGTCTGCATTTGTACATCCATAGGCTCCTCAATATGTCTATCGTCTTCGAAAGTCACTCTATGACTTGAAACAATCCCCCAAGGTTTAGTATAAGCCATTTGCTACTTACATCATGCAGATCAGGTTCATGTGCAGCAAAAGTGATAATTCACTTTTTATTTTTCATCGAGGTAATGACATTGTTTACCTTTTGCTCTATGTGGATGATATTTGTTCTGATTGTCTCCTCTGATGTGCTAAAATACGAGATCATTACCCTACTCATATCCGAAATTGTCATGATAGACTTGGGTAAGTTGAGTTATTTTTTTAGGATTTTCGTTACCAGATCCGAGAATGCAATGTTCCTGTGTCAGCGTAAGTATGTTGAAGAGATTGTTTACAGGGCTAAAATGAGAAACTACGAGATCATGACCACTCCAGTCGACTCAAACTCAAAACTTAGCACCGATGACGGGGACCCGGTGCTTGATCATTCTCTTTATAGGAGTCTCGCTGTTGCAATTCAGTATCTTACCTTCACTGGGGCCGATATTTTCTGTGCTATCAAGCAGGTGTGTTTGTTCATGCATGCTCTCAAGGAGCCTCACTTTACCGCTATTAAATGTATCATTCGGTACGTTAAGGATACTCTTGAATATGGATTACATCTTTATCTATCTGCATCGACCAAGCTGATATCTTAGACAGACGCTTATTTGGGCGGCTGTCCAGACACACATCGATCTATTTTTGGCTACTGTGTATTTTTAGGTGATAACCTCATCTCGTGGTTTGCCAAACGGCAGGTCACGCTTTCCCGTTCGAGTGTAGAAGCAGAATATAAAGGCGTTGTGAACGTTGTTGCCGAAATTTATTGGCTCATAAATCTCATTCTAGAGCTTCATTGCCCCTTATGTAAGGCATCTATTGTCTATTGTGATAACTTATGCGATGTCTACTTGTCTCATTACCCAGTTCAGCATCAGCGAACCAAACATATTGAGATGTATATTCACTTTGTTCGTGAGAAGATTGTCATGGGCCATGTTCGGGTGTTACATGTTCCTTCTTTTTATCAGTACGCAGATATTTTTACTAAGGAATTTCCTCGACAACTGTTCCTTGACTTCAAGTCTGAGCGTCCGGCCTCCTCCCTCTCCGACTGAGGAGGTGTGATAGAGAATAAGTAAATATTCTCCATATATTATATTATTATTATTTTAGTATAATTATGTAGTATATATTCTCATACGATTAAAATTATAATTATATATATATTATATTAATGAAAAAACTCGACAAAAAAATTATAATATTCTATAAATATAATAAGATTACGTTTATTCTGAATTTGCTCGGAATGAAGAGTGAGATTTTGTGAGGGGTGGTGAGAGAGGAAGGGGGAAGAGTAAAGAGAATCAGAAAGGTGAGAAAGAGAGGTCCACAAAAATAAGACATAGCCAGCTGGTGGTCTCCTACCTCACATGGCATATTTAGCCCTATACTGTACTCTAATATGCTGGAACCCACATTCCACTTATAAGTCAGATTTCTCGGGCAAAGCAAACGTTCATCTTCAATGGTAATTGGTCCCCTTGGTTTTCATCATTTTTTTGGTACTTATTTATTTAATTTGGGTCGGATGGGTAGGATGATTTTGAAGAAATAATGATAAAATACGAAACCTTTGATCGAATTAAACGCTTACATCCATTGGAACTTGGAAGTGCTATTAGGACTAACGGAATAACACGAAACCTTTGACTGAATTAGAACCTTACAATTATATCATTATATTGCACCTTCCACTCTAATTTATTAGTTTCTCAAACTTTCTTCTTTGAATTCTTGCTAATAATTCTATCGTTGTTTTGATTGCTCTTTTATTCCTCATGAGTACACTCTAATTTATTAGTTTCTCAAACTTTCTTCTTTGAATTCTTGCTAATAATTCTATCGTTGTTTTGATTGCTCTTTTATTCCTCATGAGTAAGTTGTAGGGTTACCTTCCAACCAATCTTCATTGAAAATCAGGTCTCATTTATTAGTCCAATTAGAAAGAAACCATTCATATAAAATTAATATAATTATTGTTCATATTATATATCTTTTAAGGTTCTTTCACAACCTTGAAAATAATATTTAAATCATGTTTATTTTCACTTAATGAATATCGATTCAAATCTAAATTATTCATATTTGTGCTTGACTAATCTAAATTGGTATTGTGTAGGCCCCATTAAAAGGGGAAGCACTACCTATCATGAATTTCTCAATTTTCCGGAATGATCTTATCCATTTCATTCCATCACAACTGTGTAGTATACCACACTCACTTATTTGATTTTACTATGTGTTTGAGTCATTTAGATCATGTACAAAGTCTTAAATCATTTGTTAAAATAAAGCTAAATTTGCACATTCACGTATTTTAAAAAACAGTCTTAATTATTCACTATTTAAATTTAGAGACATTATTTTAATATTCAAATATGCATTTAAA
Source organism: Anisodus tanguticus (assembly GCA_034509755.1). Taxonomy (NCBI): domain Eukaryota; kingdom Viridiplantae; phylum Streptophyta; class Magnoliopsida; order Solanales; family Solanaceae; genus Anisodus; species Anisodus tanguticus. The sequence continues at coordinate 5,371,017 of CM067553.1, read as the reverse complement.
TTTATACGTTTTAATCTCTGAAACAAACAAACAAACAAAAAATAAGAAAGGCATCCACTTATTTTCCATGTAAAACATTTTCATTAGTACTAACACACCTAAATGCTAACCATGCATAGTCTCCAATTACAAGTATTTCATGTCTAGTATGAACTAAGGCTGGCCAGTGGGTCGGTCAGTCCGATCCCGCCCCGCCCCACCCCGCCCCGATCCCTCCAAAAAAATCAGTGTCAAGATTTGAACACGGAACGGGACCTGGGCTCGTTTCGCCCATCCTGATCTGACCGCCCCAACCCGACCCCGTCCCGCCCTGCCAGCCCCCCTCCCCTTTTGCAAAAATAATTATTGCAACAACGGCCAAATTTCGATTTTGGCCATTGTGCAACGGCTATAACGACCATTTTTACCCCCCATCCCATAAACACTCATACCCCCTTAATATTTATTTTTAACCCTTAAGTTAATATATATATATATACTTTAACCCTATTTCTCAACTATAAATAACTCATTTTGCTCTTCATTTTTCTCACAAATCTTCATATCATCTCTCTAATATCTCAATTTATCTCTCTATAATTTTACATTGCCTACTAAATATTATATTTTTTTGCTCATTTATATCAAAGTTCAAAATTTCAGAGTGAAGTTGGCAACTAGCTTGAGGATCATCCATCGAGCAGGGTTTCAATTTTCAACCTCGATTACACGTCGACGTTATGTCGGCGTTTGGTACATTCGTTCCTTCTTTAAATTATTATTGTTACTTAATTTTAATTATCGCACTTAATTTCATTTACTTTAATTATTTATTTGCATAATTATAATAGAACACCTTAGACGTATGATTAAGGGTAAGAGTAATGGTGCTTCTTCTCGTAATTCTATTCCTAGTCCCGATGATTTGATTGATTTCACTCATATAGATGAAACTAATTTTTTAATGATATACCATTAGATGATAAGGTATATTTTGCATTTGAACCAGACTTTAATATTGACGATAATGTAGATGACACACCCACTAGTGCACCTCAACATCAACCTCAAACTGAGTCTCAGCCTCAAACTGAAACTGGAACATCTCCTATTTTCCCTAGTATGAGTCGAGGCCCCACACAACGAAAATTAAAATCAGTGCATGATTTTTTTTTGATAGGAACCAAGAGAATCAAGTAGTTAGATGTAAAATTTATAAAAATATTTTTAAATTTAAAACCGGAAAAGATCAAGGTGTGACGGGAGGTTTATTGAGACATGTACAAGACGAGCACACATCTAGGTGGAATCAATATCAGGCTAAAAATCTGGTGTGCCAGCTGAGTCGGGACAAGGTTCACATAGTGTCTCTGGCCAAGTACATGATCAAATTAACTCGACGACGGAGGGAATTTTTTGTCCCAAATATGATAAAAACAAATATAGGGAAAATATAGCAAAATTAATTGCGGTGGAGGGTTTGCCCTTTTCATTTCCTTCCTCTCCTGGTTTTATTCATTACATTCATAAACATATAATCCTGCTTTTAACGGTTTACCTGGATCAACTGTTAGAAAAGATGTTTTAAAAATTGCATGCATGAATATCAACAATATTTACGTTATGCATTGTATCATTTTAATAGCAAAGTGACTATCACTTCTGACATAGGCCGTAGTACTAACTGTAATGATTATTTAACTATAACATGTCATTGGATATATCATAATTGGTCTATGCAATAACATATTTTAACATATAGATATATTGATGATAGGCACACTGAAACTTTTATTGCACAAAATATTCATGAAATTTGTGATTATTATGGAATAATTGATAAAATTATGACTATTACATTAGATAATGCTACTTTTAATGATTATGTTATAAGCCTTTTAAAAGTTTGATTAACTCCATGTTTTCTTAATCATTTTCATATAAGATGTACATTCCATATTTATAACTTAGTGGTAAAGGATGACCTAAAACTTTTTGAAAACATTCTTGATAAAATACAATTTGCTATAAACTTTATTTTTAAAGGTAAAAAAATACAAAGACGCAAAGAGTATAAAAAAACTTGTCACGATTGTGGATTACCTATAGAAAAATCGTGAAGAACTAGCGACTAGATGAAAATTCTCTATATGAACAACTATTTGATTTATAGAGAAATTCTCTATATGAACAACTATAGAAGACCTATAACTTTATTATTTAACGCCCATAATAAATATACAGGGATATGCTTGTAGATAATGATTGGGATTTTTTTTTAGAACTTATTGGATTTTTAGAGAAATTTCTTCAAGCTACTAAAGAATTTTCTTATATTTATTATCCTACTATTTTAACTATGTTATTTTATATAGCTCTAATATTTTTGTTACTTAATGAATATATGGAAAAACAAACTTATAAGGCATCTATTGAAAAAATGTTTAAAAAATTTTAAAAATATCTTTTTCCTATTCCCACTATTTATATTATTGGTGCTGTATTAAACCCGACTATTAAAGTAGACGATTGTAAAACACTTGTTGAAATGATTTATGATTGTATAGCAGTACTTCCACATCCAAGTCCAAATGAAGAACCAACTAAAGAAGAAGTTACGTCTAGCATGCACACTGAATGCAAAAAATATATATATGTATTACCAACAATAAAGTGCAAATAATCAACCGGCTTCTGTACCATCTTTTACTACTTCGTTGCAACCTTATAAAAACATGTGGTTTCTGTTGTTAGTATTCAAGGCCTTAGAAATAAAATGTTTAGTGGTTCAACTTCTTCACAAGTTAGCGAATTTGATGTTTATGTTTTGCAGGGTGTTGTACCGTACAAATTAATTGTCAATGATGAAGGATATGAAGACTTGTTGAAATACCGGAGGGAGAATGAGAAGACATTTCCGACTATATCAAAGATGACCCGAGATGTGTTGAACATTCAAGCGTCATCAACAACATCTGAAAGCGCTTTTTCTGCGGGAAGATTTCAAATTGGAGAGCACATACATCATTGACGGGAGACACACTGGAGATTGCAGTTCTATTCAGAGATTGAATTCGAGCGGAGCGTAGAAGGTGCGGTCAACCGGAGATCAACGAAGAAGAAGACTACAACTACAACGAAATCTTGTCCGAGGGAACAAGAAGCGACGTCGAACAATTTGACCAACAACTTTCAATTCCAACCGAAGATCCTCAAGACATTGTGAGGAAATTAGAAAAAGTATGGTTAACTATGCAATTTTCCTATGCGATTTGCAACTTTTGAACAACACCACAAAGTTGCAATTTTAAAATTATATTACAAAAAAATTATATTTCTATTAAATAATATAAGAGACACAAAAAAAATATTGAGATATTTTTATTACACTATCTTGTTCAATTATTGAAGTGTTTATATACATTATTTTTTAAATTAAGTATCTAAAAAAATGAAATTCCGATCCCGACCCGACCCGACCCGACCCCGCCACATCCCCCAACACCGGTCCCCTTTTCTGTGGGATGTGGGACGAGACGGGACATCTGCCTGTCCCGCTAATCCCAGCCCGCATGTCCCGCCGGAGACCCGATTCTGACCCTTCCCCGTCCTGCCGGGCCCCGCCCCGCCCCGGCTCACTGGTAACCCCTAGTATGAACAGGAGGCAGCACAAACGTATAATCCTACCAAAACCAGCACAAACGTATAATAGCGCAGTGGCAGTGTGGCACATTACCCATTGCCTACTATCCCTTTTAAATCGGATTTTAAGAACAAAGCATGGCTCATGCATGACTATTATTTTTTAATGGGATCTCCTTTAATTTGCCGTACATATTATTGGCTTCTTCTTCTTTCTTTGCTCCAAAAGGCGGAATCTCCCACCCCAAGAGCCCCCACATCCCGGTCCGACAGGTCTGTGAAGGAGGTAAATCATGGTGACTCAATTGATTTCAAAAGTTAGACCAGTACCACGCTGCGCACAAGGGGCCCTCCTTTATTTCAAGAAGAAACCCCCACACTGCCGCTGACGGGATTCGATCCTTGATCTAAAACTATGGTAGGGTAAACTTTTTAAAGTGACTGGTCCCACCGCATTACGGCCCTATACCCCAGAAAATCCCACCTCCGGCCTGGCCCTACGGATTAGTATACACCGCTTGGCCCTACGCGTATGGAGGGATTTTTTTGGGGGAACACAGTTCCACTCTCGCTGATAAGAGGACTCGAACACGAAACCTCAGACAGTAATACCCTAATGTATTGGCCACTGGGCCAAACACTTTGGATTCTTCTTCTTTCTTGGTACTTCGTAGCACCTACCCTATAATCATATAGCACCACTTTGTTTGTTTGTATATACTATTATATATAACTTTATTCTTTTAATTTAGCTTTATTCATCACTTCATTAGATTTTTTTTTTATATCCAGCTTTCCGACTTACGCCAGACTATTTTTGGAGATAGTAATCCCAATCCCTCAGCACTACTACCAGTAAATCGCGGGATGTACCTGAATGATCAGAGTTTGAGAACAGAGCAACTGATATCACCTATAAGGTCTTACCCCATAAGAGAGCAAATTATTTCTACCAGGATTCGAACTCACACTGCACTAACCTCCAACTGAATTTTAAGTTTCCTTCCTTTGTCATCCAGCTATGCCTCGAGACTTCTTCATTAGATAAATTCTCATGTCACACAAGTATTGTCACATAGAGTACCATAGCTATATTCTACCGTGTGTAATAGAGAGCATAGTTATTAATTTTGTAATATATATACACAAATTATATTAACTGTTCACGTTGAATTAATTGAGATACACAATTTTTATGATTCACATCAATAAATGACTATTTAACTAATTCCAAAATAATGACTATTTCACTTAAACTCCTAACTTTTGGTAAATACTTAATTGGTTTCGGTTTTGTTGATTTTTGTCCGTTTTCCTTTTTTTCTTTCTTCTTTTTTCTATTTTGGTCTTTTCTTCATTTTTTAAAGAGAACTAAAAAAAACATATTGGTGAAATGTAACATGGAGATCACGGGTTCAAAGAAACAACCTCTTGCCAAAATGTAAGGTAAGACTACGTATAATAGACTCTTGTCGTCCGGCCCTTTCCTGGATCTTGCACATAGAGTGCACCGGACTGCCATTTTTTTAAAGAGAACTAAAACGACAAGAAACTAGTTTGAAACTAAGCGAGGAAATGAGACCCCAACAACATATGTTGTAGTACGCGAAGAATTACTAGAAGGCATGTTGAATACCATTCAAAGCGAGACTCTTAACTAAGCGCCAAATTGGCTAAGCCCTTAGCTACCGAATTAGCCTTCCTATAAATATAGGCAATAGAAACCACCCAGTTCCTAGCTAAAAGTTGACGAATGCGGTTGAGAATATCACTATTCCGATGAGTCATAGTTGACTACACTAGCTAGCATTATCAATTTGCAAGGCAACAGGGCTCCACCCCCATATACACTAGCAGTTTTTTGTCTTTTCTTATTCTACAAAGTACTTCTCCCAGCTGAAAAACAAAGGTATGGATAAAACAAACAAGTACGATGAAATTCATTAATGAGTGTGTACTTTTCCAGGCAACAACATGAAAAATCGAAAATAACCAAAACTATACTAGGAGAGAATAATACAAAACAGGTTGCTAATTATACGTCATTAGGCCTAAATTCTGTTTTGTTTCCTTAAATATTATCAATGTCGTTGAGAAGATATAATTAACTTCGTTAGCCGTTTACGTTTCATGAGTTGTTAGATTAACAAACATATAATTATAGAAAATTAGATGTCCTCTTTTACCAGTCCAACTAAAATGTATCCAAATTCGTTTGAGTAAAGAATCTATGTTACATTAAATATATAATCATCAAAAAGTTTGAGAAGACTTAAATCCTTACCTTATTAAACAACTTAAGATGGTCATACAAAGCATTTTCATGACAAGATTAACATGTCAGCTGTTTTTACAAATGCGACTGTTTAGTGGTCCACATATAACGTGGTTAAAAGTTAATTAAAAGCACTTTTCTAGACCTAATTAGCATGTACTAACTTAGTTCTAGTACCTGATTATTGGTCCCTGATATTGACATCTAACCCTATATTCAATTATAGTTCTATTGGCAAAGGTTAAAATTAATTAGTACTGATCAGATCAGATCGGAGAAGTAGGCATTTGATTCAACATTGATAGTACCTTATGTACTACTGTTATATCATAGTGTAGATGAAAAAAAATACATATTTGTGAATCTACATATCGCTACAATTAAAACTTACCTCAACCTAGTGTTAACATCAAACAAATGAATACATGATACATGTCTTCACATATGTATACTCTTATCACTAAACTATAATTAATTAATACACTTTTCCACTGTAATTTATAACTTACCCATAATGAATTAGTATGACTTGGTATAAACAATGAGTGCGTGTAAAATTTTACCATATAAGGCTCATATAACTGAAAGTTAGCCACTATCATGGAGTTTCAAATTCAACAGGTGAAAATTCAGAATATTAATTTTAATTGTGGAATTTAAAACTTTACGACGATCGTTATTTTCCAAGAAAGAGGATTAAAGTGACACGTGGACGCTATTCCTACCAAATATTGTGTGTATCAAATTTATGTTTGGTGTTGGAAATAAGTAGAAAAAGGAAAATAATCAAATTGATTGCAATCGTATGCATTATATATTGCATTAAAACAAGTAATCGTGTATTTAATATGATCAAATGATTGTTGTATTATTCCTTAGTAAAACCAAGGTACTGCTGTCGTAACACCATTATCTAATGCTCCAATTGATGATATTATAACTATTTAAAACGAAAATAAGATAATAATAAATGAGGAGACGAACTAGAAAAGAAAATATATTCCCCTTCCCTATTTAATATTCTCCCTTTAATAAATCAAAGTGTCTTCCATCTTGTTAGCCATCAAATTCCCGAGGTGGGAATGGGAAGAAATATGACTAATAATTTAGACCAAAATGGTTGAAGTTGCCTTTCATATTAGGTCCCATGTTCAATATCCCTCCTTTTACTTTCTTTTTTTTTGTTGTTTATGGCTTTTTCTTGTTATAGTAGAGGTGGACTTGAAGTAAAGCAATGTACCATCCAACTGCATCTCCATTCCCCCTTACCAGAAATAATTAAAGCCATTTCGATCTTTAAAATTCTTAATATTGAATTCATTATATTTTTAATATCAAATTCATTATATTTTCATAAAATATATATCATATGTTAAGCTTTAGTGAGATTTCACATATATAATATTCTGTGGATAAAAAATATCGGATGAGAATGAATCCTTTGTGGAAGAACTAGTACATCCGCCCGGGTTCAAGTGAATTCAGTTGATTTTATCTCACGGTTAGAAATAATGGTTTTTTTCATCGCCATTCAGTGAGAAATTTATGCTATAAAACATGATTTAATTTTCATTGAAACAACCACTCAAAAAATACATGGTGAAAAATAGGTTTCCATTGAATCGTTAAGAAGCTTCCTAATTTTTCTATGTGGAAAACACTACAATTTAGGATTTTTCTATCCATCGCCATTTGGTGGGAAATAGCCACAGAACATTTTTCCGTAGGAAATTCAATGGAAAAATAGAGAGATTTTTGTAGTGTCTAGACTTTGTATATGTATTAAAGAATTTAATAAATATTTAATTATGAGTTCAATTATTCTTATATTTTAAAAAATATGATAAAAATTCATAAATTTCAAATTTCAAATTTCTAAATTCGTCCCGGGAATCTGTAATTGTTTGTCTCCATTCGCCGACATCTTCATCCACAAGAAAGAATGAGGCAAAAAATCTGACAGATATGATCCCAATTCTCATTTCTCACCCTAGCTAGCTTTCCTTTTCTCAAACCTAACTCTTTTCTTCATTTTGATTTCTTCAATAGTACCGTTACTTGGACACTAACCAAGCACCTAAAAGATGATTGATCACACTTTATATCTTAGAAGATTAATAATTATGCTTTTTGTCTAATGTATGTGTCTATTTTTGGTAGTTAATTATGTTTATTATATTGCTAGATATTTGACCTAACTTTAGATTAAACCTTGCCACCTCATACAGTACTGCGGTTGTTAATTTGTTACCTGTCATGCCATTTGAATTTAATTACTTTAGGGTAGTAAATCTTCCTCAGTTCAAAAAGTAGAAAAAACTTACCTACCACAAGTTTGGTTAAATTGACTGTATGTTTTGGTAGATTATGTCCTTGAGTTATGTTCAGTTTTACATTTCTTGAGAGGTTATGTTGGCTAATAATTCAAATTTTGTACAGAAAGGTGCAATTTAATAGTAATATTCTTGAATGAATTTAACTTCTATCATTGAGAATTTTTACGTTATCAAGCAGTGACGGAGCTAAAAAAATTAAGAAGCACTACAAAAAAGTATAGAATTGACAACAAAACTTTAGCAATAATAAATAAACGTAAATGACAATAAAAATTTAATATATTGTTGTTAAAAACGTAAATGGCAAAAAAACAACTTATTTGAAAGAAATAATCCCTTGATTATTTTCATTAATGAAAGAGTATATATACAATTTACAATTTCCATAATATGAAAAATCTTATTTCTATTCTACTCTCAAAACCCTATTTTAGTTGTACAAGAATCTTACAATTATGATAAGTGTACAATACTAATTATATACAAAATATACAAATAATATGTTACCATAATCGGGATACACATGGCCGTGTATACCGTGTATATCTTTGTATATTTTCACACCCCCACAGTCATGGCTGCCGGTCTTCGTACGCTGAGACTGTCCCTAAAATCTTCAAATAGGACTGAGGGAAGACCCTTAGTGAAGATGTTTGCAATTTGATACCTGGAAGGAACATGTTAGAGGCGTACTTGTCCACGAGCTATCTGTTCAAGAACAAAATGGATATTCATCTCAATATGTTTAGTGCGCTAGTGTTGAACCGGATTCCCAGAAAGATATACAGCACTAATATTATCACAATATACCAATGTAGCTTTTTGAATGGGAAAGTGAAGGTCCAAGAGAAGATTACGTAACCAACATGATTCCGAAACAACACTGGCCACCCCTCGATACTCGGCCTCTGCACTGGAGCGTGATAAGGTAGCCTGTCGTTTGGCAGACCATGAGACCAAGCTATCACCAAGAAACATGCAATAATCAGACGTGGAGCGTCTGGTATCTGGATAGCTACCCCAATCAGCATCGGTATACGAGACAAGTGTAGATGTTGATGATGGATATAGATGCAAGCCATAGTCAAGTGTCTTCTGGATGTATCGGATAATGCGTTTGAGCGCATTCATGTGCTCCACCCTAGGATCATGCATAAACAAACACACATATTGTACAACATACGTAATATCCGATCTCGTGAACGTAAGATACCGAAGAGCTCCAGCAAGACTGCGATAGTGAGTGGGATCCTCGTACGATGAGCCAGCCGCAACATCCAGCTTGGGCTTAGTATCAACTGGAGTGGAAGTAGACTTACAAGAGGACATACCAGCCCTTTCAATTATCTCAGTGGCATACTTTCGTTGTGATAAGAATAATCCACCTGCATGACGAGAGACAACAATCCCCAAAAAGTAACTCAAGGGCCCCAAGTCTTTCATAACAAACTCAGAAGTGAGCATGGTCATTTTAGACTTGCGCAAAGCATCAGTAGAGGTAGTCAGGATAATATCATCCACATATAATAGAATATAAGCCAGGGAAGTACCACGACGATATATGAACAATGAATTATCAGACCTGTTGTGAGAGAACCCAATAGACAAAACATAGTATGCAAATCTCTTATACCAAGACCGTGGGGCCTGCTTAAGCCCATACAAGGACTTCTTCAATAAACAGACATGATGAGGATATTTAAGGTCTCGAAAACCCAAGGGCTGATGCATGTAAACGGTCTCCTTAAGATCACCATGTAAGAAAACATTCTTCACATCTAACTGATGAATGAGACATGCCTTTGAAAGAGCCAGACCGAGAACAGTACGAATGGTAGCCAGTTTGACAACTGGACTAAATGTCTCACCACAATCCACGCCAAACCGTTGAGTTTTACCATCACCTACAAAGCATCAGAAGGACGGGGGACCGAATAATACAAAGAGCCATCAGATTATCTTTATGAGTAAAAATCCACATAGACCGAGTAATATTAACACCAGAAGGATGGGGGACCAACTCCCACATCTTATTTTCAATAAGAGCATTATATTCGTCGTTCATAGCCAATTTCCAATTCGGGTCATTTAAGGCAGACACTAGGTTACGTGGTAAAAGGGATTTAAAGACATTAGAATTGAGATTAAAATGCCGTTTTGGTTTAAAAATACCCCTTTGACTACGAGTAACTGGCCCTTGACTTGAAGATGAAGCGAGTGGTTTTTTGGGCAGTTGGTGGGCTGCTGACGGACTGGCCAGCAGGTAGTGGGCCTGATGGCCCAATTAATTAAACCGGGGCTGGAATGGATACTGGGGCAGTGTACTAGATCATGGAATAGTACCGAGATCGGTACTGGGCTGAGTGTCTGCCACACTGGTCAGGTTCGACGGTACAATAGGTCCAACGGGCAGTGGGCCCGCTGGTGGATTTTGGGTGAGGGACACGTCCGATAAATGATGGATAATATACGGGGAGACTTCATCATTTAAAAAATTATACGAACTAGGCCCGGGACTACTCACTTTAGCAAGCAGAAATTGGGTCTCATAAAAAATAACATGGCAACTAGTTATGATTTTATTAGATGATAAATCAAAACACTTGTAACCACGATGATTAGATGGATAACCCAAAAACAAACAAGGGGTAGAACATGCTTGAAGTTTGTTAATTGTATTTGACGAAAATAGTGGATAACATAAACGCCCAAAGACCCTAAGATGTGAATACTAAGAATTCTTATTATATAGGAATTTAAGAGGAGATGAATATGCCAATCCTTTGGTAGGAAGTATGTTAAGAAGATAAGTAGTCATTTGTAGAGCATGATGCCAAAAGGAAGGGGGTACGGAAGCGTGGACCAATAAAGTTCGGACAATATTATTAATGGTACGATTTTTTCGTTCGGCTTTCCCATTTTGTGAGGACGTATGTGGACAAGTGAAACGAAAAATTATGCCATTAGTATACAAAAATCCTGAAACAACCCGTTATCATATTCTTTGCTATTATCACATTGAATATTTTTTATTTCTCGTTCGAATTGGGTACGGATGAATGCTCGAAATGTTAAGAATGTGGAAAAAACTTGAGATTTTTTCGCTAACGAAAAGGTCCATAAAAAATTAGAATAATCATCTAAAAATAGAACATAATAATGATGGCTCACAGAACTTAAAATGGGAGATGTCCATAAATCGCTATGAATAATATCAAATGACATTAAAGTACGAGAGTTAGAGGCTACAAATGGTAATCTAACATGTTTTCCTAAAGGACATGAATGACAAATTGGAGTACTACACGTACCCTTACAAGAAATAAAACTGTTTTATGAAAAAAAGAAACAATCGATGACCCAGGGTGACCCAAACGTGCATGCCACAAGGAATGAGCAAGAGCTGCAAAAGTAGATGGCAAGGTTTGACTCAAGAGACTGGATGCGGGCGTGATTGGATAAAGATCTCCCCTACTATTGCATCTCATAAGAGGTATTCCCATTTTGAAATCCTTCACAGAAAACCCAAAAGGATCAAAATTAACAGAAACTCAATTATCAGTGGTGAATTTTCGGACAGACACCAAGTTTTTAATTAAGTGCGGGGCATGAAGGGTATTTTTCAAAACAAGAGGTGGGTGTGGGGGAGTCAAAGTTGTATTACCGTAACCACGAATTGGAATTGTATTGGCATTACCACCAACAATGCCACATTTTTTGCTCAAATTAGAATAAGACGAGATAGTACCTTAGTCAGACGTCATGTGAGAAGTGACGCCGGTGTCCATGTACCAATTCGGGTCTGGAGGATTTAATACAAGTGTATGTATTGCGGCCTCCATATCTGTCGAGTCGGTGTGGGACTCATTGCCTGGAATGACTGCGGAGGCCGAGGCCCAAGCACACTGGTCTGCTGCCACGGCCCAGAAGGAACGCGACTACCTGAAGTTGGACCCGAGTAATTGGGCCTGTAATAGGGCTGGACAGAGGTCCAGGGGGGCTAAAAATAATTGGGGCTGGGCAGTAGGCGGGACTGGGCCACTAGTCCAGGCCCACTGCCAAGAGGCCCAAGGCTAGGACCAGGAGGGCTGGGGCCCAGAACCCCGAGGCCCACCCCTGCTGTTGGTACCATTCCCGCCGGTAGTGTTACTATTCCGTCCACCGCCGTTGTTGCCGCCACGATTTTTGCCATTATTTTTCCGGTTTTGACCCTTCTTGCCCCCACCGTTGTTGTGGTTTTGGCTCGAATTGTTAATAAACGCGTGAGAATTATCAGAGGACGTCATCATCGCCACAGAAGTGGCGTTGGTAGCCGTCTTTTTAGCCAAGCTGACTTTTTCTAACGTGAGCATCGAACGAGCTTGATAAAAAGAGGGAATTAGATTACTTTGCAGAGGAGAGTTTCAACGCCATTATAGGCCACAGAAAGGCCGACAACTATTTGTAGAACAAGACGATTATTGGTAACAGGTGCTCCAACGTTACGGAGTTGGTGCTCCAACGTTACGGAGTTGGTCCTCCAACTCCTTGAGACGTTTACAATAAACTGAAATATTTGGAAAATCTTCAATGTTGACTTGGGAAAATTTATGCTCAAGGGTGACAATGCGGGAATGTTGGTTATCCTGGAATATATCACGCAATCTATTCCATGTAGCCATAGCCGTAGTATCCAACTCAATAATCGTCTGTAAAAGGTCGGTAGAAATAGTGGAATAAATCCACCGAAGGACGATAGCATAAAGAGTAATCCATAACTGAGGATCCTCCGCGGGAGTAGGGGTAGTGGGAGAAATCATGTGATGGAGAAATTGATGTGAGATGGCGTGAATTCTGAACAACTCCGCCCACGTCGCGTATTAGACGTTTTCCATCTCAAGAACAATAGGGATGTGGTTTTTGATGTTGGAAATAGTAAGGGCAGGATGAAATATGTTCTTTGGCGTAGACATAACGAAAGAACAATAGGTGATTTGAGGGATTTGGAAGAAAATTTGGGAAGAGAGGAGGAAGAACTCGGCATGAAAACCGAGGAAGGGCTCGGAACTCGAGAAAATTGAGATAAGTGGAAGCTTTGGAGAAGGAGATATGTGAAACCTAGACTTCTGATACCATGAAAGAAATAATCCCTTGATTATTTTCATTAATGAAAGAGTATAGATACAATTTACAATTTTCAAAATATGGAAAATCCTATTCATATTCTACTCCCAAAATCCTATTCTAGTTGTACAAGAATACTGCAATTATGGTAAGTGTACAATGCTAATTATATACAAAATATACAAATAATATGTTACCATAATCGGGATATACACGGTTGTGTATACAGTGTATATCACGGTCTCTCACTTGTGATGGATTTCCGTGATATACACGGTATACACAAGGTATTGTATACCGTGTATATCCTTGTATATTTTCATTATTGTTGCGAAAACTTTTCGCATCGGAGGTTATTGCAACGACATGCAACAATTATTATTGTTGCGAAAAGTACTTTTGGCAACAACATCCAACATATAACAACAAAAAATGTTGTCGGCAAATGTCTTTCTTCTTACAGTGAAGGAGATCGAAAGAATGCACATTTGTACATTGAGTGGATACACTTAACCATTCGACATAGACAAAATCAAGATTTTTAATTTATGGATCCGGTACAATACTCTTTGTGCGTCCCAGGTTCTGAATAAATTAGTTGTACATATGAAATGAATTTTTAATACATATAGAATTTGAGCTAAAATTAATGAGTTTCATCAAACTTGTAACTATTACTCATGTGGCTCCGACCCTAACTGTAAAGGAGATTCAACAATTCATTGTTCACATATATACAAAGAGTTTGTTTACCCTACTTGTACAATCTATTTTTTTAGACAAAGAGATTCAATTGAACCCCATTTTGACACTTACCTCCGCTATTATTACTAAATCATCAGAAAGATAATTTCAAGTAATTACTGGACATATACATAAAGTGAATAATAACCTAGAGAGTTAGACATTGATTTCAATAACGGGTGATATATTAAACATTTTTATATTATTGATGTATGTAAAGTAAACTCTTTCTAGAATTCATGAGCCAAGATCGAGTTATATAGCTTAGTGGGTTGTAATGCCGTTGAAGTTTGTTGGCTTCTTTTGAAGTTGGCCAAAGGCGTAGAGCCAAAGATTTTTCATTTGGAAGTTGAAATTATTATTGTAACCAGCTTGAAGCAATAAATCCTGTTGTTTTCAACTCGCCTACTAGCCAAATAAAATATTTAATATTCTGATAATTTATACGATATATTTATGGAGGTCGCAGTCAATTAAAATGAATTGTCAAAATCTAAAAAAAAAATTGTATACCAAAACCTTTTTTTTTTGTTTCTCATCCGATATCCGATACCCGCATTGAAGCATGACTAATCTAGATTCACGCCGTGTAAGGTATATTCAAAGGAAGTGCTCCCTACTCAAACTCAAAACCGGGACTTTTAATTAGGGAAAGAGCAGCTGCATCCGCTCCGTCATGTTCTTTGATGGTGATACTCCAAAACCTTAAGTTCAATTCTTTTGCTTTTTCTCTGTGTCTAATTGTGTTGGGCGGTGGAGGAGGCGTTTAAGTTGTTTCTTTTTTCTTTTTCTTTAGGTCGGTCATATGTAGTTTAATTAGTTTTCTCATTTGTCCCAAAGTTGGTCATTGGTGGTTGAGTTGTAACATCGTCCTACATATTGACCAATCACAAACTTAAACAAATTAATTTATATTATTTAATTTTACAAACTTTAAGGAAAAAACTATGCTAGTTGTCAGACATTCTAGAGTGAGGAAATCTGGAGCACTAGAAGCAAAAATAGCTTACGAATTTTCTTTGACCTTCTTAAGTTTTGATGGACAGAAAATTACTCCATATTTACGTTGATAGAAAGTACTCCTAATAAGTATTTAATTGAAAAATCAGGAACAACAAAATTAGCCGGAACAACACCTAGGGACAAAGCTACAACATTAAATATGAACTCCGACAGACTCAATAGTTTTTTATTTAAACCCCATATTGCAATTTGCATTAGGAAAAGTATAGCAGATATATAAATACAACAACATATCCAGTGAAATCTCACAACGTGGAGTCTGGAGAGGGGTAGAGTGTACGCAAACCTTACCTCTACCTTGACAGGTAGAGCGGTTGTTTCCGGGAGTCCCTCAGCTCAAGACAGAGCATAAACACACGCAAAGCAAATGCAAAAGCACAACTAGATCAAAGCAAGAGAAACGAAAAGTAAGTAGTAACTAGCGCAGGTAAATAAGCTAAACAAAGTACACTAAAGGACACATAGCAGCAGAAATCAAACTATAGGGTACTATAATGGAATACTACGCCTACCAATATGATAGGATAAGCGGGCCTACAATAATAGCACTACAACTATCAGTTTGCAAGCGTGAGTAGGACTATGCTCTACTACCTACTACCCTAATCCGTGCCCTCCACAACCCCCCTATATAAGGTCATGTCCTTAGCAAGTTGCACCTGCACCATATCCCATCTAATCACCTCTCCCTAATACTTCTTCAGCCAATCTCTACCCCTCATGAATCCGTCCATAGCTAACCTCTCACACCTCCGTACTGGGGCATCCGTGTCTCTCCTCTGCACATGTCCAAACCATCTTAACCTTGCTTCCCGCATCTTATCCTCCACCGAGGCCACTTCAAATCTGTCACGGATATCATAATTTCTAATCATATCCCTCCTTGTATGCCCACACATCCATCTCAACATCCTCATTTCCGCAACTTTCATCTTTTGAATGTGTGAAGTCTTGACTGGCCAACACTCCACCCCATACAACATAGTCGGTCTAACCACCGTCCTATAGAACTTGCCTTTGAGTATTGGTGGCACCTTTTTGTCGCATAAGACTCCAGATGCGATCCTCCATTTTATCCACCCTGCCCCAATACGGTGTGTGATATCGTCATCAATCTCTCTATCCCCTTGGATAATAGACCCGAGGTACTTGAAGTTTCCTTTCTTTGGAATGACCTGAGTCCCAAGCCTTACCTCCACGCATGTCTCAAGGTTCCTCCCGTTACTGAACTTGCACTCCAAGTATTCGGTCTTGGTCCTACTCAGCATGAACCCTCTAGATTCCAGAGTCTATATCCAAACCTCCAGCTTATCGTTCACTCCGTTGCAAGTCTTATCAATCAGGACTGTCGTCTGCGAATAATATACACCATGACACCTCCCATTGGATTTGTCGTGTCAGTCCATCCATCACCATGGCACCTCCTCTTAGATTTGTCATGTCAGTCCATCCATCACCAGGGCAAATAAGAAAGGGCTAAGGGATGGCCCCTAGCGCAACCCCATCGTCACTGGAAAGTGCTCTGAGTCTCCTCCTACTGTCCGTACCTTGGTCTTGGCTCCATCATACATATCATTGATCGCCCTTGTGTACGCCACATGTACACCTCTAATCTTCAAACATCTCCATACAACCTCCCTAGAAACATTGTCGTATGCCTTCTCGATGTCGATGAAAACCATATGTAAGTCTCTCTTCCTCTCCCTATACTGCTCCACCAACCTCCTAATAAGATGGATGACTTCTGTGGTCGAACACCCCGACATGAAACCAAACTGGATCTCGGAAATAGACGCGCCTCTTCTCACTCTCATCTCCACGACCCTTTCCCACACTTTCATTGTGTGGCTTAGCAACTTGATACCCCTATAGTTGTTACAACTCTGGATATCACCTTTGTTCTTGTACAAAAGGATCATTGTACTCTACCTCCATTATTCGGGCATTCCCGCCTTCTTAAAAATGACGTTAAACAACGCAGTCAACCATTCCAAACCTGCCCTGCCTGCGCTCTTCCAAAATTCCACTGGGATCTCATCAGACCCGGTCTCTCGTCCCCTTCGCATCCTGCGGACAACACCCTTAACCTCCTCAACCTTAATG
Organism: Anisodus tanguticus; assembly: GCA_034509755.1. Lineage (NCBI taxonomy): Eukaryota > Viridiplantae > Streptophyta > Magnoliopsida > Solanales > Solanaceae > Anisodus > Anisodus tanguticus. The sequence goes on along the minus strand of CM067553.1, from coordinate 5,353,812 downwards.
CTTCTACAATACCCAAAATCTCGGAACTTACCAAATTGCTCCAGATCTCCCAGCACAATGTCTCTATCTCCTTTTTCGTTCAATAGTTTATGGAAGTAAGACCGCCACCTTCGCCTAATATGCGCGTTTACAATCCATAAACTTTAATTTTGGATCCGGTTCAACACTTTTGATATAAAAAATTAATGATATACTACTAATATTCTAATTCATCTATAAGAATGTCTCTACTGTAATGCTAAGTCTGGTTTTGCTACTTTTTAACCATTTCTCTTTTTCACCTTTCTAGTTGGCATTGGCATGTTCACAGCTTTATGTTATGGCAATAATTACTGCAAAGCCAACACAACATTCTCACTAGGCCAAGAGGATATGAACCACATTATTGATCCCAAAACTTATTCTCCCATTTTTCTTTGTGAGATATGAATTTTTAGCCATTTACAAACTTTTTTTAGTTTTATGATATTTTTATAAGAAATTTGGAAAAAATACATAACAGATCTGAAAATATTATTTTATTTTATTCAAATTGCAAGAGGGCAAAAAATCTCATTTATTTCTTTTTCTTTTTTTTTTACATCCAATGAAGTTGCCTTTTTTCTCACTAAATCCCATACTTGAAGATGCTACAATACTCACTATTTGTGCAATGTTTTGCGGGTTTTTTCAGTTACTTTATTCCTAACCCCCACCCCCCTAAAAATACCCCATCCTTCCTTTTTCTTTTTTTCCTTTCACTTTTGATCTTTTCAACCCATGTGGAACTTTAGATCACACCCCCACTTCCTTTTCAATACGAGCATTATTCTTATCCTTCCTTTTTACATATAATTGTCCCCTCACATTGGATCAATCCCATGAGAGAACTCTCAATTAGTCTTTACCCCTTTTGTTTATGCTAAAAATAATAATTAGAATCATTAGTAACATAATTAAAACGGACTTAAATAGATTTCCTTTAGGTCCAATAGGCCAATTTTCTTTGTTAATCAGTGCATTGGGCACTCATTTTAATTAAGTACATTAAAGATAAGAGATTATGGCTTCATAGAAAGGAAATGATTCATGGGAAAAGTAATGATGATATTGATTTCTCGCCCATTGGGTTCTCTTAAAGCACTAATGCAATCTGATTGTGGTTCTTTTTTATTTTGTCTACCATAATTCATTGTCTTGTATCAAAACTGCTATGCTTTTCAGCTAGGTATTAGGTTCTTTATGACTCTCTTTGCATGACAATACTATAACAAATCATGTGCAATTCTGCTATGCTGAAAAGAAGTTGGTGCATCGAATTAGTCAAATCAATAGTTTCATCAGATACGTTAAGTTTAAATGGGAAAACGTGCATTTATGCAAACGTCACCAGAAGGGCTTGCTTACTTGACCGTTGTAAATGTCTAGTTTTCGGAACTAGTCATGACCGAGTATCAAAAGCTTTGCAACTCTCTGATATCATCCTATTCTGACTAACATTGACATTGCACGTACACAAGTTAAATTGATGAAATTTTTTGGAAAATGGTAAGGTTAGCTTTAAGGTTTTCTTCTTTTCTTCAACAACTAATCTTAGTTCAGGTTCTATAATAGAACAGTACTACTAAACATGATCAATTACTTGGAACGAAAGCCTATCCAAAGTGAAAGTATATCATAATATACAAGGTATACACGGCATATACAATGCCTTGTGTATACCGTGTATATCACGGAAACCCAAGATAAATAGGAAGCCGTGATATACACACCTATATTTGGTAATATATTATTTGTAGTTAATTAGCATTGTAGAATAATGTCAAAAGGCATCAAAATACGAGAAGTAGATGCTACAAATGGTAATCTAACATGTTTTCCTAACGGACATGAATGACAAATTGGAGTATTACACGTACCCTTACCATAAATAAAATTGATTTCATGCAAAGAAGAAACAATAGACGACCCAGGGTGACCCAAACGTGCATGCCACACAGAAGGAGCTAGAGCTGCAAGTTTCAATGGCAAGGCTTGACTCGAGAGACTGGTGGTGGTCGTGAGTGGATAAAGATCTCCCCTACTATTGCATCTCATGAGAGGTATCCCCATTTTGAAATCCTTCACAGAAAACCCAAGTGGATCAAAATTAATAGAAACCCAATTATCAGTGGTGAATTTTCGGACAGACACCAAAATTTTAATTAAGTTAGGGGCATGAAGGGTATTTTCAAGACAAGAGGTGGATGTGGGGGAGACAAAGTTGTATGACCGTAACCACGAATAGGAATTGAGTTGCCATTACCAACAATAATGCCACAATTTTTGTTCAAATTGAAATAAGACGAGAGAGTACCTTGGTCGAACGTCATGTGAGATGTTGCGCCGGTGTTCATGTACCAATTTGGGTATGGAGGATTTAATCCAAGTGTATGCATGGCGGCCTCAATATCGGTGGGTGTTGGGATCGGAGTCGGGCACGCAATAGTGAAGGGGGCCGAGGCCCAAGCAGACCGGCCTGCTGACCCGACCTAGATCGCGGCTGGTTATTGCCATAAAGACCTGGACAATTGGGCTTGTGATTGGGCTGGACCGGGCCCTAACTGCCTGGGAAATAATTGGGTGGGCTATAGGATGGACTGGGCCATTGTTCCAGGCCCACTGCCAAGGGGCCCAAGGTTGAGACCAGGTAGGCTGGGGCCCAGTACCCCGAGGCCCACCGCTAGCGTTGCTACTGTTATGTCCGCCGCCGTTGTTGCCGCCGCAATTTTTGCCATTATTTTTATGGTTTTGACCCTTCTTGCCGCCATCGTTGTTGCGATTTTGGTTCGAATTGTCAATAAACCCATGAGAGTTATCGGCTGAAGTCATCATCACCACAGAACTTGCACCGGTAGCCATTTTTTTTGCCAGGCCAGCTTCTTCTAAAGTGAGCATCGACCGGACTTGATAAAAAGGTGGAAGCGGATTACTTTGACGTTGGAGATTCCCAACACCATTATAGGCCTTAGATAGGTCTGCAACCATTTGTATAACAAGATGATTATTGATAACAGGCGCTCCAACGTTACGGAGTTGGTCCGCCAATTCCTTGAGTCGTTTACAATAAGCTGAAACATTCAGAAAATCTTCCATGCTGACTTGTGAAAATTCTTGCTCAAGGGTGACAACTCGGGAATGTTGGTTATCCTGGAATATATCACGCAATATATTCCAGGTAGCCATGCCGTAGTGTTTGGTTCAATGATCGTCTGTAAAAGGTCGGTAGAAATAATGGAGTAAATCCACTGAAAGACGGTAGCATCAAGAGTGAATCATAACCGAGGATCCTCTGTGGGTGTAGGGACAACGAGAGGAATTATGTGATGGAGGACTTGATGTGAGATTGCGTTAATTTTGAACAATTCTGCCCACGTCGCATATTGGACGTTTTCCATCTCAAGAACAATAGGGATGTGGTTCTTGATGTTGGAAACAGTAAGGGCAGGATGAAACATGTTCTTTGACGTAGACATAATGAAAGAACAATAGGTGAATGAGGGATTTGGAAGAAAATTTGGGAAGAGAGGAGGTAATGTTGCACGGATTATGAGAATTGACACAAAAATTGAGGCAGCAAAAGAGGAGAAAATCGGTAGAAGCACCTAGAGTTCTGATACCATGAAAGAAATAATCACCTGATTATTTTCATTAATGAATGAGTATATATACAATTTACAATCTCCATAATATGGAAAATCCTATTCCTATTCTAATCACAAAACCCTATTCTATTTGTACAAGAATTCTACAATTATGGTAAGTGTACAATGCTAATTAACTACAAATAATATATTGCCAAATGTAGGTATACACGGCTGTGTATACCTTGTTTATCACGGCTTCCTATTTGTCTTGGGTTTCCGTGATATACATGGTATACACAAGGCATTGTATATGCTGTGTATACCTTGTATATTATGGTATACTTTCACAAAGTAACCTTGGGCTTGGACCAAAAATTTTGGGCCCAAATTCTCTAAGCCCGCATGGATGTCCTTTTTCTATACACAAAAATGAACTCCTGGAAAACGAGAACGTAGATCAAGTACCTCTTCCTTAATATAATGAATAGTGAATTAATTGAATATTAAGGGGTAGTACCAAAAAGACGAAAGAAACAAGTGCAAATATCCAAGCATCTCACAATATGACAAGGTCGAGAGAACAAACTAAATCTTTTGCTTATTGGACCTTGAGTGTTTTTTACAAATGTTTTAGGCCCGTTTATCTCAAATTTTATTCCAACTCAGCTACATGTATGATGACTGATAAATGTCAGGATGTGAATATCTCTTGGGCCAGGTTACATGAAAACAAGTTGAAATATACACGCGCTTATACTAAACTAAAAAAAATGGGGCCTACGGTTAACTCTTGAAACTCCCTGGAAGTAAATTCTCCACCTCGGTCAGATCTCATGGCTTTGATCTTTCTACCGCTTTCTCTCTCCATCGTAGCTTTGAACTTCTTGAAAACTTCAAAAACTTCTGACTTCTGTTTCAAGAACATCAATGAATAGAAGAAAATAGTTACTGTTACCGAGAGAGCTAGGCTTGATCGGACCACACACGTCAGTATGGATGAGCTCGAGTGGCTTCTTGGCTCTCGACTCTGACTCCTTTGGAATGCTTTTCCTGAATTGCTTCCCGACTATACACCCTTCACAAAGCTGGTCATGATGGTTGATGCGAGGTAGTCCCTTCACCATCTTCTTCTTAGATAGCAGCTCTAGACCTCCAAAATTGAGATGCCCAAATCGAAGATGCCAAAGCCTTGATGCATCTCTGTGGCAAACTTTCAGGCACTTTGCAACATCATTTTGTATGTTGATCAGGAACATTCTATTCTTTGACATTGACACTTTAGCAATGAAGTTATTCTTATCATATTTTATAGAAATATTATAATCCTTCATATGAATATCATAACTTTTCTCTAACAGTTGTCCTAAACTCAAGATGTTATTTTTCATATTGGGCACATAGTAGACATTGGAAATAAACTAATGTCTCCCATTTTTTAAACGGATAAGGATTTTACCTCTCCCTTTCACTGCTATTGTGGAATCATCCCCAAACGAAACATTTTCGCTTACTGACTCGTCTAGTTCCATGAATATGTCTTTCTTTTCATACATGTGATTGCTTGCACCACTGTCAAGGTACCAGGAATTTGCTTGGCCACCATCAATTTCCTTTCGTGCTAGAAGAAGAGTTTCTTTGCTATATGTCTTCTCCTTCATGTAGTTGGCCTTCTCCTCAATTTTGTTGTTGGGAGCTTTATATTCTGAAGCATAATGCCCAAACTTCTGACAATTATAGCATCGAACTTGAGATATGTCATACCTTGAGTTCAGATTGATTTTTCCACGACCTCGTGTTGAGCTTTCTCCTTTCTCATAGTTGTTGTTGGAATTGTTGGTGTTGTAATTCCAACCTCGTCCATGACCGCGACTTCCACCTCATCCATGGTCTCTACCTCTTCCTCGGCCACGTTGGTTTCTATCATTGCCTTGACTTTCATGCATATCTTTGAGTTGCAGCTTGAGGAGTTGCTCAGTAAACCCTTGCTTCTTCTTATGTTTCTCTTCGTATGCTTGCAATGATCCTTGGAGTTGCTCGATCATCATTTCTTCCAAGTCTTTAGTTTTTTCAATCGTCACAATGATGTGCTCAAATTTGGGATCCAATGAATGGAGTATCTTCTCTATTATCCTCACATCTTCTAACTTTTTACCATTTCTTTTTAATTGATTAGAAAGAGCTACTACTCTTGAGAAATAATTCAAAATAGACTCAGAGATTTTTATGTGTAAGGATTCAAATTCACCTCTTAATGTTTGAATACTGTCCTTCTTTACTTGCTCGGATCATTTGTAAGAGGTTTGTAGCTTTTCCCACGCTTCCTTGACAGAGCTTGCACTCAAAATCTTTTCAAAGCCATCATCATCTAATGTTTGGTAGATGAGGTAGAGAGCCTTCTTATCTCTCTTTCTTGAATCCTTCAAAATTGTCTTTTGATCTGGTGTAAGAGCAACAAAAACAACACCATCCGTAGGCTCGTTATAGCCTTTCTCTATGATATCCCACATATCTTATGATCCAAGAAGTGCATTCATTTTATACTCCAATTGTCGTAGTTGTTGTTGTTGAGTGTCGGGACTTGGAATGGTGCCATACCATTTGACATATCTCTCAATATAATGAGAATTTGCAAAATCTGATTGCGCGGATGAATCCGGAACGCCGAAAGACCTTGGGAGGGACCTGGTCAAATTTTCAATTTTCGGTCAACGGTCAAAGTCAACCCTAACCTGGTCAACGGTCAACGACTTTGATGGCTCAGTCAACTCGGCTTGGACGGATCGGTCAAGTGGCTTGGTCAACATTCTTACGACTTGGTCAACTCGGTGAGTCAACTCGGTTTTCTTGCAGCACTCTTTCGGTGGCGTGTGGCGGCGCGTCTGAACTCCGATCGGGGAGATTCTAGCGGCGTTGGATTCCTATCGTCGAGACCTTGGTTTTGATATGCAATAGTGTATACTTTCCAACTGGCTCTAATACTACTTTGTTGGAAATGAAACACTCTCACAAATAACTTTTATTCAAACTCAAACAAATATTACAAGATCACTCTCTCAACAACAAGATACTACAACTCACTCTTATAAGACTTTGCTTCTTCACTCACTTAGAAACTCTTAATTTTTTTCTTGATACCTAAACTAAAATGGGAAGGGGTATTTATACTACTTAAGAACAATCCTACACCACACAAATACACTAATAAAAACTACAATAACCACACACCTCATTCTTCTCCATTCTTCTCGATCCTTCTAACAATTTTTTAAATTACCAAATGATTCACATGCATAATTACCACACCCTAGAAGATTCTAGGTAGAAGGTGAAAGAAATAATCCCCTTGATTATTTTCATTAATTGAAAGGCTATATATACAAGTTACATATTTCCATAATAGGAGAATCCTATTCCTATTCTATTTCTAAATCCTTATTCTACCATAATTCTAACTATACAATTATGGTAAGTGTATAACACTAATTAAGGTAACCTTTACACTACAATATACTACAAATATATATACCATATATATAATATTGTCTTGTCCTTAATATACACGAGAATGGGCCACTGCCCTCAGCCGAGAGTCCACCACTGCTTTGCCTATCCAGTCTGTGGCTGCTGGCCGAGGCCCACTGCTGAGGCCCACTGCCGAGGCCCACTGCTGCCCAGTCCACTACTTGTCATGTCTTGGGGCCATGCGTTTTGTATACCGTGATATATACCGATGTATATTCGGTGTATATCACGGGTATATTACCTTTGTTTAACACACCCCCGCAGTCATAGCGGGCGGTCTTCGAACGCCGAGATCGTCCCTAAAATCTTCAAAGAGAACCATTTGGTAGACCCTTTGTAAAGATGTCGCAATTTGATAACGAGACGGGACATGGCATACGCGAACGTGACCCTTTGCAACTTTTTCACGGACAAAGTGAATGTCCATTTCGATATGCTTGGTACGTTGGTGTTGAATCGGGTTACCGAAAGATAGATGGCACTAATGTTATCGCAATATACCAAGGTTGCCTTCTGAATGGGACAATGAAGCTCCAAAAGCAAATTACGTAGCCAACATGATTCGGAGACCACATTTGCTACCCCTCGATATTCTGCCTCTGCACTTGAGCGTGATAGAGTTGCCTGACGCTTTGCCGACCAGGAGACCAAGTTGTTGCCAAGGAACATACAGAGTAGCGAAGTCGACCGTCGGTGTCGGGACAACCACCCCAATCAGCATCCGTGTAAGAGACAAGTGTGGATGTAGATGAAGGATACAAGTGCAACCCATAGTCCAGTGTCCCCTGAATATACCGAATCCCCTTGATTATTTTCATTAATTGAAAGGCTATATATACAAGTTACATATTTCCATAATAGGAGAATCCTATTCCTATTCTATTTCTAAATCCTTATTCTACCATAATTCTAACTATACAATTATGGTAAGTGTATAATACTAATTAAGGTAACCTTTACACTACAATATACTACAAATATATATACCATATATACAATATGGTCTTGTCCTTAATATACACGAGAATGGGCCACTGCCCTCAGCCGAGAGCCCACCACTGCTTTGCCTGTCCAGTCTGTGGCTGCTAGCAGAGGCCCACTGCCGAGGCCCACTGCTGCCCACTGCTGCCCAGTCCACTGCTTGTCATCTTTGGGCCCTTTGCTTTGTATACCTGTGATATATACTGTTGTATATTCAGTGTATATCACAGGTATATTACCTTTGTTTAACAGAAGGCTTGTAGTTTTGGACCTTGATTATGAACTTTGACTCCAATTTGATTGAGTTTGAGTTTGGGCTCCCATAATGGATCAAGTTTATGATCCAACGATTACTCATTTGTAGATAATTGAATCTATGTAAAAGGGGAAAAAAGAAGAAAAGGGGAAGATTAGTTTTCTTTCATTGTGGAACCCGTTCTCCTTTTCAAATGAATTTGAATTTTAGCCTTGAATATACTAACTGCTCCATCTAGGCCATTACAATCGCTGATACCACTTCTGCTAATCATCTTCTTTGCAAGCGCCCAATCTAGTCCACGGTACAGTATCTTTATTGCCTAGGCCTGGAATAAGAAGGAACAAAAACTGCATGTTAGGTTTGGTTATGTTGTGTCACAAGAGTAACAATCATGAACCCGGGAGAACTTTTGGGACATTTGAGTGAACACCAAAATTAGGATTCATGGTCTTTGAAAGTTAATATTGTTTATCCAAGTTGGACCGTAAAGAGACGTGAGATGATAATAAAGAAGAAAGATGGATGTCAGAGATATCCAGGCACATCTTCTTGGAGTACAGCAAAGCATAGGCCAGTGTTTGAATTATATGGAGTGTTTCTAACAGACACGGAAAGCCATTCTCACACACATCTAAAGGAAATCTACAAACAGTCGCCTCTTAGATCTGTTCTGATATGAAATATGTCTTTTTTTCACATTAGTTCCAGGTGAAACACCTGAATGACTGAAATCTATGGGAAGGCTGCCAAGTGTTCATCTGTTTGGTCAATCTTAAAGGTGTAAGCAGTGATGATATGAATGAATATGTTAGCTTTGGACCATGTTTCTCGAAATGAATATGTTAGCTATGGACCTGAATCAATTTAGATGTTGTTCTGTGGTAGTGATAGACACTCAAGTCCTTGGGTTTACCCTTATTCACATGAGTTCATTCAAAGTTCCTTCTCCTTTTACACGAATTTTGGATAAGACATCTCTGTATCAAGGTTAAAGAGTCAATAAACCATCTCAATGGTGCGATATGTAGTTGGATTGAACCAGAGTTCATGTCGTCGTCCTCGAAGAAATATGAAGTTTGAGCACAGGCTACACATAACTGTCGGGTTGCCAGAAAAAAATGTTTTCATGAGATGATTTGCGGAGCCCATTGGTAACTTCGTCAAAGTAATAATTATGGATCAAGCTGCCCACATTGCATGTTGAAACTCTTCGTCTTTTTCTCAACTTGGAGTTACTGTATCAATTTTTAAAAATAGTTTTTACTTTTTACTGGTAGTTAACGTACCTGTGGAGGGAAGAATCATTTTCAGTAACTTTGAGTTAGTGAATCATTTGCTTTCACTTTTTACTTTTTGAGTTTCATTTTTGGATATATAGGAATTTAGTTAAGGCTAGGGGTATGTTTGATACGGAGGAAAAATACCCCTTCTTGCCTCTCTCTTCACCCTGTTCCTTCGTTTGATGATCGTGGAATAATATACAATCTTATGACTGGTACAGACTGACTGGGAGGGCGGTCACTATCCACTAACAATGCACTTCAGTGAAGACTATCCAAGCAAACCCCCGAAGTGCAAGTTTCCACAAGGTTTCTTTCATCCAAGTGTGTATCCTTCCGGAACTGTATGTTTGTCTATCCTCAATGAGGACAGTGTAAGTACTTGTTGCTGCCATTGTATTATTTTGCGTGTTGCTCATCGGTATTTACAGCTTTTAATTGAATCTATGGATTCTTTGTGAAGGGGAAAGTCCCGAAGGCGAAACCTCCACCTGTACCAGAGGCCCCTTGGCCAGGTGTGATGTAAATCGAGGTATATGCGCGAGTGATAGCCCTGCAAGGGAGATGACCAACGGGACACAAACCCAGCAACAACAATATTTCAACAAAGACTGTCACCACAGGATTCGAACCCGCAACGTCGGAGTGGTTGTACCCAATCACCTTGCCACTTACCAACTCGCCCTGTGCCCCTGGGGACGAATCTATGGATTCTTACTCTTGCTATTACTTGTTCTAAGGGGTGGAGGCCAGCCATTACAGTTACGCAAATTTTGGTGGGTATCCAAGATTTGCTCGACCAGCCAAATCCTGACGATTCAGCGCAAACCGATGGCTATCATCTCTATATGCAGGTATCCCATTTGTTCGAGTTTCCTCAAGTTGGCATTTTTATTTTTGAGATTCAATTTTTTACATGGGTTATTCTTTTTATATCTTTTTTCTTGTCAAGTAAAATGAGAGAGCATTCACTAATTTGCATCCAGAAGATGCTAAAGGTTACAGCAACCGAGCATATTCTTTTATATCCTAATTCTTACAAGGTTTCTAATTGCTGTATATCAATCATATATGCCTAATGTGTAGTAACAAATAATTGTACAACGTACTTGAAATCCATAATATTTATGGTTTAGTCATTATTTGGTTGTAGGAGCGAAGTGGAAATTAAATTAATTTGTTTTAACTTCTAGTCAAATGATTCATAATTACCTTATTTGCAATCAAGATAAAAATATGCATAGGGAGACATGATGCTATATGAAAAAAATAAATGACAGTCCGGTGCACTAAACTTTCGTTATGCGCGGGGTCCGGGGAAGGACCGGACCACAAAGGTCTGTTGTACGCAACCTTACCTTGCATTTCTGCCAGAGATTGTTTCCGCGGCTTGAACCCATGACCTCCTGGTCACATGACAACAACTTTACTAGTTAATCCAAGACTCCCCTTCAATGATGCTATATGGAAATTACGCCCAATTATAATCCCACCTTCTATATGGGAGATAATCCCAAGATTTTGGTATAACTTTCATCTGGGTTTTAGTTAATATCTACAACCAAACACTGGACAATTAATCCCAAAATTTATACTGGGGTAACCCCCCTAATCCATGTAACTGAACGGCCCCATAGTTCCCTGACATAAGTGTTCTGCCTGAATAGACCAAATAATGAACAATGTGGCAATCACTTTTGCAGGATACAGTTGAGTACAAGAAGCGAGTGTAGCAGCAGGCTAAGCAATATCCAGCTCTACTCTAGTTTTAGCTGCTTGAAGACTGTGTAATTAAATTTGACTATGAGTAACTTTCTCTTGATTCTTAACAACTGTCCATTGTCCTCTTTAACATAGCGGCTCTGTGGCTAACTTTGGGTGCTTATCTTGTCTTGATTCAGACAGGCATGTGGTTGGAATGTGCAACTTGCATGCTTTCTCTTGTTTCTGATTACTTGGAATTGTACAAAATCGGTGTTTGTTTAAAATTTGTCTCCTTTACTTAATGAAGGTCCTCGGTAGAAAGTTGGTGAGAGGAGATGTAGGATAATGGTCTTTTATCCAGATTCTTGATTCTTAAAGCTGGGATGAATCACTGGACTCCCCCCCCCCCCCCCCCCACACCCACATCAATCATTATGATTTTTGAAAGGCCATCCCTTCATCCGAATAACACATTTTAGGAAATGGAGGGACAGTGTCCATTTTGTTAGCGTATCAAGTTGTGTTCTTATTATATGATTATTTTTCTTTGTGATGCATATGGCAACAATTTCATTCGATTATGCTTACACTTCTTGTTGGTAGCTGATCATATGTTAACCAAAAGCAATCTATTGGTAATTAGTTTTTGGACTGACGGCAAGACATCTTAGTGTTGAATGAAAAAATTTCTTACATACACGGCAGTCTATTGACTCAACAAACAGGTTCTTGTTCATGCCAAGCAAACACAAAAATACGCTTGCTTTTATTCCCTAAATATGTGAAATAGCGAATAATTCAACGTGTTTGTCTTCTTTAGACCTTCAGTAGTATCTGTTGCTGTCTAAATCCCAACTTAGAAATAGGACTTGGAACCTTGGAGGGTAGACAAATGCTGCAAATTTGTAGTACGTTAGAAAACCAACCAATTTTCCATTACTTTTCACATTCCAATCTCTCCATATAATTCCCTTCATGTCCTGCCCTTTAAGAGACCTATTCCACATATATTTTATAATCACTTCGTATGATTCCATTTCTTTTTCTCATCTTCGATTCCATCTCCATGGCCATAAAGCTTTCTCCATTTGTCTCTTTCTCTGTTGTCCTCCTTTCTTCGTCGTTTTAAAAGTAATATAGAAGACATCAAGTCAAACAAAGGCGACAACATTTTTGTAAATCATCCTGTACCACCATCGAAATATTAATTATTCAGAAAAGCCAATAGAGTTCTCAGCTGGTCATTTTCTATCCTTATGTTCTAGCCGAGGGTTTATCGGAAACAATCTGCCCCACAAAAGTAGAGTTAATGTCTGCGTACATCCTACCCTTCCCATATCTCACTCGGTGTAATTACACAGGATATGTTGTTGTGGTATGTTTTAAAGTTGATAACCCTGCATTTAAATTTGTTTCTCTCATCATTAGTGTACATCAGATGTACCTCATAAATGTTGACTCAGTAACATTACCTCTCTAAATAAAAAGACTTTTTTTAATGTAAATTGTTAAGAGTTCCACATCGGATATGGGAAGGAAACATGAACTCCTTATATGAACTTGGACAATTCTCACCCTACAAGCTAGCTTTTGGAGTTGAGTTAGGCCCAAGATCCATTATTTACATGGTATCAGAGTCAAGCTCATTCCAATTCTTTGTTCACCGATGTTGGACCCCCAAATCATATTATCCACGCTGCAGTTAACAAGGTCTGAGCGTGCGGGGGAGTGTTAAAAGTCCTACATCGGAAGGATGAAGCTAATTGTTTTCTAGACTATATATATATATATATATATATATATATATATATATATTCGACTCTAAGAATTTAAACTTGAGCAATTTGCCACACCAAATCCATCATCTTCGTTTTTTGTTTCGTTTAAAACAAAACGGAATGTAAAAGCAATATATGACCTTGTTTGTTATATTTGGTGCTATTTCAACAAGCAAAATAGTATTTTCTTTACAAAGGAAACGGGTGTTCTTTGCTTCTTTCCTTTTTCATTTCAATAAAAGGCTATAAAGTTGTCTTTGCGTTCTCTAGTTAAATTGAAAAAGTACAAGGCATGCAAGGATGAGCTTAAATTGAGCTTTACAAGTAATTCAAAATACCCTTTTAGCTACTCTTTCAGAGTGTCAACCATTATATTAACTATATAATATGATCAAGTTCATGCATCTGAGCTACAAACCGACGCCATATATCCCCTTAGAGATTTCACAACTCATCAGTATCCTCCTTTCTTAAGTTATTTCCTCCCTGTCAATTCAACGCGTGTCTTTATTTTGTTCCAACTTAATAAATTCAAAACTTTATATTAATAATTATCATAAATTATAAAGATAAAGAGATAACATAAGTAGCTTAAATAAAACTGATGTCTCCGTAGTTGATTTCTTCGTCTCGCTTCTAATTATGTTCATTGGACACGCAAGTTTTGTACAAATATGGTTGTCCTAATTTCTCTTCCCAGCCTTGTTCCCACCATCCCACGTATGGTTAAGTGATGATAATTAAGGTATATTATATCAATTAATTATAATCAAGTGCTAAAAGTTTATAACACATGTTGGTTAAGTAATAAATTGAGGCGAGATATATAAATTACTTAACCATATGATTAGGTGAATTTTTTTATATATAAACGACACATATTTTATATTTATTAGTTAAATGTAAATAACTAAGTTGGAATGACGGGTATAAATAACTTTTTGGATAGAAATTACTGATTTGTTTTCTTTTTCTTTTTCTTCAAAGGGCAGGGAAAAGAACGGAAAAGAAGAACTATTTAAGAGTCAATGCTCTAATTTCACGTTGTGTATTTGTTTACATATTTTTTTTAAGTACTATAATTCACAGTGTTTTATAGTTGAAAATATTTTAAAAAGGTTTAAAGAATCACAGTCCAAAAAAAAAAACTTCTGGCTCCCGTAATTCAACAAATGTGATTCACTAAAAAAATATAAAAAAGGAGAAGAAGAGTAAGAACTGATTCTTCAAATCTTTTTTGCCTTTTTTCCCCCTAGACTTTAGTGTTGTCTTTGTACATGATAACCAAGAAAAAACAACAAAAACAAAAACGAAAAGATTATTTATCTTTCATAACTCATAAAAAGGGAGAAAAATAATTAGCCGATGCATATCAGAAATCCAAGTAGAAAACACAAAGACAACACAACAAACTGATAATGACATGGGATTAGGTGGAATCCTCTGAGATTTTGACATGTCTTCTTACTTCTTAAATTTGGCTCTTATGTTGACCAAAAATGGCTTTACTAAAGACAAATTCTGTTCAAGAATAACATCATTAATGGAATCAGTGACAATTACATATAATATCTTCTACATTTAGTGACTTTATTGTTACAATGACTAAGAAATTGACAAATGAAATGACTTCAATACTAGGATACTATCTAATGAATTACAAGGCAATTAGTTTACAATATCTTCTTAATTTAATAATTTTACTGATACAACGATAAAAAAATTGACAAATGAAATGATTTCAATAGGCACTATCTAGTGAACTACAAAGTTTGTACTTGTAGTAAACAATATCTTCTTAAGTTAGTGATTTTACAGTTACAAGGACCAAAAAATTGACGAATGAAATGACTTTAGCCGCCAGGGCCGCGTGGTACTTTCTAATGAATTAAAAGGCGATTAGTATATAATATCTTTTCAATTTAGTAATTTTACTGTTACGAAGATCAAAACAATGACAGATGAAATGACTTCAGTAGGCAGGTGACTATCAAATGCATTAAGACAATTAATATACAATATTTTGTTAATTTAGTGACTTTACTGTTACAACGACCAACAAATTAACAAATGAAATTGATTCAATAGGCAGGGAACTATTTTCTTTAGTGCCCTTGATGGTTTGCTGGATCCACATAATAAAATTGGAACCAACAATCTAAAAATGTTTCATACAACCAACAACAAAAAACATGTACAAAAATCTGGTGTTTCATGTGATTCTTTTTTTAATATGCTACAAAGGGTTGGGAGATCTTGTAGAACTATTATTATCCAAGACAATTTCAAATAAATCACCTTCCGACTCCAAATCATAATCTAATACTTGTTTCAAACTATTAACAGTATTGTTATTGCTTCTTGTATTAGTAGTAGTACTACTTCTATTGAGCCACCATTGTGCATCAATTCTACCCATTGAGAAAAGTTCCATACTGTCTTCATATCCAAGAACTGGTGAATTATTTGTCATTATTGGACCAATAAAGCAAGGATTTGGTGTCCTTTGTAAATTTGCTGGTGGATATCTGAATACACTTTGTCCAAGATTTACTAGTACTGCAATGTCACCATTTGATGCTAAAGTTGGGTAAAGTGGATTTCCAAATTCCTCTGATTTGCAACGGATTTCGTGCACTAGTAGTGAATCCACTGTGAAAAATACTTTCTTTTGGCTTGGATTGTAACCACAACCAATTACTTTTTCTGCTTCCCCCCATTCTTCTCTTTGTGATTCAAACACCAGTTTCATTCCTGAAAAAAAGATTGTCAAGACAAAATTTGTCAAACACTTGATATTGTTGGATGGGATTGAAGTTCTTTTTAGTTAATTTCAAGTATGGTCACCAAACTTCATTCATTATGATACTACATTCACATAAAAATAACTGAACTTTACTTACTATAATCAGATCTCTCTATGACAACCATCCACTGTTATTTCATTATATAACGGCCAAGTTTTTTTGGAACCAATTTTTCATGTTATGTTATATTATATGTTTTCTATAACAGTATTTCACTATAGCAGCCAAAACCAAAAAATATCCGGACAAATGATAATATTATAGAGAGGTTGGACTGTGTAACAATAAAGACACTAAACTTTTACCACTATAATAATAAAGTTATCAACTCTACGCATTGTCACGCTAAAAAAATTGAATCTTTATCCACTAAACTAAAATTACTACAACTTTATTCATTATAACGATAAAACCTACACGTCAAGGTAACTTTATTGGTATAATGGATAATGTTTTGTTACTACTTGTTATTGTGATCACACGTGAAATTAACCCTTTTTTGAGTTGTTAGCATATGGTGACTAATTCTGTTTGTGGCCTTACAATTCCACAATGTTGATCATGGACAAAAACACAAATACGCGACCTTTGGGAAAAAGAATGGGCTAGCCAATAAACTTTGTAGTTGAATACAAAAAATAAAAAATATTGCCCACTAACAAAGTATATGAACATTTTCAGTGCTTAATATTGACTAATACAACTCTGTCTAACTGTTTAAGCATTCTAATTACTGCAAATGCATTTAATATTATCAAGAGGAGGAACTTACCATCAAGAAAAACAGAACCATTTGAGTTAAATCCAATGGAACCTGAATAGCTGCCTGGAATCTTAAGTGGAAGAGAACCACCTCCACTTGTTAGCCCAATTGATAACACAATGAACTGATCACTTTTCAAATTCTCCTTTGATTCTTGAATTTTTTGATGCTTATGATGACTACTACTTGTAACATGAACCAAAGATTCTGAATTAGACTTTGAATTAGAAGAATCTTCTCTAATAAGCTTAGTTTTCTCCAAATCTAATTTATCCTCTTTTACCTTTCCCATAGTTTCAAGATTATCTTCATGACTAGGGAAAATAGTAATCTCAAAATAAGCTTCTTGAGGAAATGATGAACTTCCTAAAGGTGGTCCTGGTAAAGGCAAAGTTGTTTTAATAACAGATAAAGCTGACATTAAATTAGAACTTTTGCTTAGTTTTCTTACCCCACAATTAAATCTAATTTTTTGCATAAAATCAGCTGACCCTTGACAAATTTCCCAACTTGTATCAACCTCAAATAATTCACTTCCATTTTCTCCCACAGCACATGATCCTAAAAGGGTCCTAGCTGATGATCTAACGGATGGTGATGGAGCATAAGTTGTGAAAGCAAATCTTGACCATCCATTTTCAACAGCTTCAGTGACAAGTGATGGATGATCAGACCAATTGAAAAAATTATTATTAGTGGACATTGATGCACCTTGCTTAAAAACATAATAATTTGTTTTTTTGGTACCATCACGATCAAGATGTTGAAGACTTACATGGTGAAGTTTTGAAACCCCATTTTGCAAATTCTGATTTTTTTGTGAATTTGATGATGATTCTCTAGGCTTTGTTGGACAACATCTTCTCTTAATTATTGTGATCATAATTAAAACAAGAACTCCACTTGAGACTGCTACAAAAGTAATCTTCAACCATTCTTGCATCTTCAATTATTGAAATAAATTGGGATTAATTGATATGAAAATTAAGAGAAAGTTTTGGTTTTTATTTGTAAAATTTTGGAACAGAGGAAAAACATGAAGGGTGGCGGCAAGGGACGAGGAATGATTCAAGAAAGACGGCAATAGACCAAAGAGAGAGAGAGAGAGTTGACGATTTTTTTTTTAATTATATATAAAAGGAAACAGTAAGGAAGATGAGAAGTAAATGGAAAAGAATGGGAGTGGCGTGCTAGGCCTAGAAAGATAACATTTACACTTTTTATTTTTTTATTTTTTTATATCCAACTTTCCGACTTACGCCAGATCAAAATATATGCATGCTCATAAATACATATCATCCCCTCATAATCAATTTATATGATATTATTTAATTGAGCATAAAAATAAAAAAAATAAAAGTAATTCTTTTTATAATTATAATGTCAAGTTAAATTATTCGCATCTTAACTCAAGATTGCTCACATCTTGACTAATCTAACGATATACACCTATTAGTTCCCTCCGATATGTATCGAGGAATTATTTCTATCAAAACTTGGTCATATTGCAAGATTACCTTTTACCACCAAGGGTTTGAGCAGATAAAAAGGCTTTAAAATTGGTAATGAAGCAAACTTTAAATATTTGAATAAATTTTACTAAAGATAAAATATAATTTAATTATTTCTAAATTTTAAAAAGTAATAATATTTTGGAACAAATTAAAGAAAATGTGAACATAAATTGAGATTGAGGAAATAATTATTAAAAACCGACACCATTTTTTGGCGTCAGCTGAAGGTACATGTTAAATATTCAATGTTAGCCAAAGGGACAAGGATATTATTGTCATCCGGTAAATTCAAAGAAGATTTTATTATCATTCATGCATTTTCATTTGCATTGCATTCATATATTACCCTGGACCACTTGTGCTACGTATACTACTATATGGTAAATATTTTATATATGTAGGGGATATGGGGAAAGGAAAATGTGTTATATACGCACACCACCTGCAGCTGGTACATACTATCACAAAAGATCCCGAAGAGGCCAATGTGATGTGATGATGTGATGCCCTTGTGTGGCGATATAACATGATGCCCTTGTGTGGCGATATAACATGATGCCCACAGAGGCGATTATGAGAGGATTTTTGTGTGGACATTAGTATACCGCATTCGCATTATGCATACATTCATTAATCATTACATGGTATGGTGCCCACAGAGGTTGTTTTGGTAAGGAAGGTGCCCGATGAGGCCGATGGATATGTATGCATTGGGCATAACATTTAGGCATATGTATTAGGACCCTCAGAGGCATTTACTGCTGGTCAGCTGTTTCTGTTTCAGTTGTTGTTATATCCCTGTTATGCTATTATTCATGCCTGACATACTCAGTACATCAGTCGTACCGACGTCCCTTTTGTCGGGGGACGTTGTGTTTCATGCCCGCAGGTTCACATAGGGAGGGTCACGATTCACGTTAGTTGATTGCGGATCCAGTGGGTTTTTGGAGCACTCCCTTTGTTCGGAGTGTTGGTATGATACAGTCTTGCGTGTCTATATGGGTATGGCGGGGCCTTGTCCCGGCCTTTGATGTTGTTACTCCTAGAGGCTTGTAGACAGGTGTCCTGTGTGTAGTAGTCTTGTATGGCCTTGTCGGCCTTGATATATGTATATATATAAGTTGGTTACCTGATTATTCATGATTTTCTTTCGGCTTAGTCCGTAATTAATTACGATTAGGTGTTCATTGTAAGAATGGCGGTACCCGGCGAGTGGGGTCCGGATATCCGTCGCGGCCCTACAATTTGGATCGTGACACTTTTATATTTCATGAGCTTTATGTGACGCGAATCCAGATTAATCTGGACATAATTATACCAAGTGAGAAACAAAAAAAACTTATTGTCAAATTAAAGTTATACTTCGAAACATAGTGGCGCGTTCTATTCTCATAGTCTCTGACTACTCTAAACACCTACTCTTATCCAACATAACCTTTTTATTTTTGTGTTAATTTTATATAAAAGTAGAGTTATAATTAATACTTTGGAACAAGGATGGGAAATAAAGGGAAGAAAAGGATATGAAAAGGAAAGAAGGTATAAAAGGGAGAACCAGTTTTCATGGAACAAAGATGATGGAAGTTTTTTTTTTTTTTTTTTTTTTTTTTTTTTTTTTGTCGAGGGCAGTTAATTTTGATGGTTACAATTAACTACAATTGTTTAGAGTTGGGATGCAATTGACGCAATGATTTTGCATCATCCACTTTCCTTTTGCTTTTATTTTCTGTTTTTTTTGTCCTTCACTTTCCTTCTTATTTCTTTGGATTGATCATTAGCATATGATCCTTAAAAGACAAAAAAAAAGAAAAAAAAAGAAAAAGAGAGCGACAATTTCATGCCAAAAGCTGGTCCAAACTTCAGACTTTTCTTCTTCTTACACAGGAAAAACTATACAAAAGACAACTTTGAAAAAGTAAAAGATAGACAACGAGAAGGGCGGGCCAGCAATTTTATGAAATTAAAATTCTTCATTCGAAGCTACTTTTAAATTGTGCTGAAGATCATGAAATGAAAACAGTAAAACAAGTATAGATATGATAGTTTGAAAAAAAATTGAGCTACTTAAAGATACTTTCAATAACCATCAGCTGAACCTATTTAAAAAAAAGCTCTAGGTCTCATCTTCTTAACAGAAGTCCACGCAAAAAAAAAATCTTAAATAAAAAAACACACAACGTTTGAATTCACACTAAAGAGTAGATAAGCTTCTGCTGCTTCTTCTTCTTATAAGAGCTGAATATTTTATTTCCCGTGGCCCTTCATTCTAAAATTATATATAGTGATCATCAATTAGGTCAACCTCTTTTTACTTCTTTTAATTTGTCTTTGTATTCCAAAATTTGTTGTTATTATGACTTGCCCGGATGAAGATAGTACATATCCATGTTCTAAATGGTAAAGAATGGATCTTGGGCCTAACTCAACCCCAAAAGCTACCTTGTAGGGTGAGAATTGTCCAAGTCTATATAAGGAGTCCATGTTCTCATTCCATATCCGATGTAAACTTTTAATACTCCCCCGTACGCCCAGACCTTGTTAACTGGAGCGTGGATAATATCATTTGGGGGCCCAACATCGACGAACAAAGAATTAGAATGAGTCTGACTCTGATACCATGTAAAGAACGGATAGTGGGCCTAACACAACCCCAAAAGCTAGCTTGTAGGGTGAGAATTGTCCAAGTTTATATAAGGAGTCCATGTTCCCATTCCATATACGATGTGGGACTCTTAACACTCCCCCGCACGCCCAGACCTTGTTAATTGGAGCGTGGATAATATCACTTGTAAAGAATGGATAGCTTTTGGGGTTGAGTTAGGTCCAAGATCTATTCTGTACATAAATGTACTTGCTTAATCTAAAGAAAGACCATGAATCGAGAAGAGATTCTAGATTTCTTTATTTCAATTTATGTGATCTAGTTTGATTTGATATCGAGTTCAAAAAGAAATATTTTTTTTTGAAATTTAAGATATTCGATTTTGTTATCAGCATGTTCATACAACTTTTATTTTTTGTCTTTGACCGTTTCTCTTGTTTTGTAATGCTTCCTTGATTGTGATTATGCTTTGTCTTGAGCCGAGTTTCTCCCGAAAATAGCCTATCTACCTACCAAGGTAGAGGTAAGGTCTGTGTACACTCTACCCTCCCAGACCCCACGTTGTGGGATTTCACTGGGTATGTTGTTGTTTATGATATTAAACGTGTCATAATATTTGTGGGACGATAGACAACAAGACTTTTAAAGTTTATGAACCTAAACATGCGGAGATAGTGTTAAGAGTCCCACATCGGAATGAAAAGGGAACATGGACTCCTTATATGGACTTGGATAATTCTCACCCTACAAGCTATCTTTTGGGGGTTGAGTTAGCCCCAAGATCCATTATTTACATGGTATCAGAGCCAGACCCATTCCACTTCTTTGTTCACCGATGTTGGGCCCCCAAATCATATTGTCCACGCCCTAGTTAACAAAGTCTGGGCGTGTGGGGGATTGTTAAAAGTCCCACATCGGAAATGGAATGGGAACATGGACTCCTTATATGGACTTGGACAATCCTCACCCTACAAACTAGCTTTGTTAACGAGGTCTGGGTGTATGAAATGGAAACATGGACTCCTTATATGGACTTGAACAATCCTCACCCTACAAGCGAACTTTGTTAACGAGGTCTAGGCGTGTGGGGGAGTGTTAAGAGACCCACATCGGAAATGGAATGGGAACATGGACTCCTTATATGCACTTGAACAATCCTTACTCTATAAGCTAGCTTTTGAGGTTAAATTAGACCCAAGATTCATTCTTTTCTATAGAATAGAAGGAATGAGTTCCGTGTAGAGAACGCAATAGGAATTAGGAAAGCAAGTATATCGTTGTAAGCACGGCAAAGGACAAAGTGAAAGAAAATAAGGACAGACAAGAAAAAGTGGCACAAAATACGAGTAGATGGTAAAAACATTCCATTGGAGTCGTAGGATATAGTAGTAGTAGAGTAAACAAAAGCATGAAAGAGAGCTTTGTCCCTTCACTTCGTTTCCTGCTTTGGGACAAAGATATCCTCCTCCTAATTATTGAGGTTGTAGGGTACATTTAGCAAGGGAGCAATATTAATCTCGTACTAGGTTAATTTCCCCACCCCCACTCCAACCCTCTTTTTTTGTGCTTAATCAAGATATTACACTAGAAGAAGTAACTGATGAGTCCTTGATATTTGTCACCCACACGTCAATTATGTGTCAGCCAGGGCGACCCTAAAGCTTGGGTTTATATATGCCAAATTGTTGGGTAACGTCAGTGTCTTGCCTGTGACGAGATCTATTGTGAATTGTGATAGTTCTAGTACAACTCGGATCCGTATCATAATCGAGCATGACGCTTGTTTGATAAGCTTGATTAAAAATAAAATTACGCCTTTTGCTATCTATTATAACTTTTGGTATGATGATAATGACTTGATCCTAACAAGTGATAGCAGAGTCAAGGTCTTGTGTTCGACTCGGCTAGGAGCAATATGTGCGTGTGACATGTGTTGGGAGTGAAATTCTCGAGTCACAGTAACTTCCTGCCTATAGCGAGACTCAGTTAATGGAACCAAGATATCCAAGATTGGAGTCTTGGTCAAACACGAATAGAACTTGTTTGATGCAATTCCTTAATGCATAAAGTTGGGTCCTGCTATCAGCTTTAGCTTTTGGCATGGCAGTAAGCGCTTGATTCTAAAACACATTAACCAATTTCTTTGGTTAATCGTTCATTATCTGAGTTCACGGGTCTAACTAACCCAGATTCATATCGAGTAGATCCACTATAAAGGTAAAGCGGCTCCTACCAATAAATTCTTTATTCAAAACTCGAAATCTTTAATTAAAGGTGAAGGGATCCAAACTCATCCCTCGCTACATGACATACATTTAACTATTTAAAGTATGCTAAATTTCCAAAAGACTTTATCTCTTACTGGAGGAGATAATCGAGGAGAGAAAAGTATTCCGTATGAGTTTAATGACTCAAAGTTCTTGATGAGATATACTAATTAATATTAGAAATTTTATTTGGGGTAGAAAACATATAAGTGGTATTTATATTTAGTAACTACACTTTATTTTAATTACATCTGGTAGCTAAATGTTATATTTCAATTAGACAAGGTAACTAATAGATAACTCTCTCTTCCTCTCTCTCTAATGTCAGTAACTCTCTCCTCCTCCTCTCTCTCTAACGGCTGGTCTCTCTCTCCAATCTCCGGTGACTCTCTCCTCCTCTCTCTAATGTCTAATCTCTCTTTCTAATCTCCGGCAAGTCTAACCACCGTTGCCACCGTCGAACCACCCTAAGTATCATCGAAACACCACTGTCGTCGTCATACACACATATATATATATTCATGTATTCTCATTGTATATTGTATATCTGTGTTGATTTGAATTGATATGACGTCGTCTTCTTCGTTAATCGTAGAGTCGTCGTTTTCCTCTCTGAGTTCTAACCGCCGCCGCCACACACCGACCGGAAAAAATACTTGGTCGGTAAGACTCAGATCTGACCGAAAAATACACTTTATGTACAAATCTAATCGGAAATACGGTTTATTGTCCAGATCTGATCGGAAAATACACTTTATTGTCATATCTGACCGAAAAATACACTTTATTCACCTGTATTTCAAAGGAGATCTTTTCGTATACAAATGAATACAATGAATTTGAAGTGTATTTTATTTCTTGTATCTCAAATCCGTGTATTTGATTTCTTGTATCTCATATTTGAGTGTATTCATTTTTTTATAGTGTAAAATCCAATATTTCGTTATGTATTTTATTACTTGTATTAAGTTTTGAGTGTATTCGTAATTTTTTAATGTAAATTCAGTGTTTGGGGGCGTATCTTATTTCTTGTATTCCGTTTTTTGTTGTATTTTGAAGGAGTTTTTTTGTAAATAAATAAATAAAGTGAATTTGAATACAGTGTAAAAGTAACTACAAATGAATACAATTGAGTTGAATACATCTGACTTGAATACAGCGAAATCTGACTTGAATACAACGAGTCGAATTTTGAATACACTTTATTGTAGCTACGAATTATAATTATCAAAAGTATAGCTATGCCTAAAAAAACCCCAAGGTGTAGTCATTTGTGTAAGTTTCACATTAATATTCTAAGGAAGTCTAAATCGTTCCTTATAAATGTTTGAGATATTTTG
The DNA here is from genome assembly GCA_034509755.1 of Anisodus tanguticus. NCBI lineage: Eukaryota > Viridiplantae > Streptophyta > Magnoliopsida > Solanales > Solanaceae > Anisodus > Anisodus tanguticus. The sequence goes on along the minus strand of CM067553.1, from coordinate 5,329,390 downwards.
ATGGTGCCAATTCTTCAAGTTGACAATACAGTATACTAACTTTTATGCCAAGTAGCAACTGTGATCTTCATAATTCTCGCAAGGATAATGGGCCAAGAGAAGATATCCTCATGTCCATTCTCATGTCTAAACCCATAGAAGCCCAGGTTAACAATGTCTTTTAAAGTTTTTTCACGAATAGGCCCATTTTTATAGTGGGCCTAAGGGCTGGATTTTGGACGTTATATTCTGCTGTTTTCTATGTTGTATTGGACCCAGGTCTGTTTTACAAAAGAGTTTATGTTCTTGCATTGGTAGGCTAAACTTTTCTTTAATACTATCAGATTAAGATGATAGACAAAACATCTAACTCTTTCTATTAAGTTTGTGGAATCTGTTAACTTTAAAAATAGAGCGATAATTTACTACGATCAATTAAGTTGCACTGAACACTAATTACTGTAATGGCTATTCTTTTTTTAAAGAAAAAAAATGTAATGGGGAAATATTGTGTAGAACTTTGAGAGCATCTTTTCAACATATATAGGTCATTTTATTTATTTCAACCAACCAAGAATATGGCTAATGGGGTTACTTGAACAGTAGGAAATACATATGTTCCCCTCGACTGAATTCTGATCATTAACGTTAACAGTTGGCGCATAATTATTGTCTTGTTGCACTCATTGATAGTATGTATCAACCTATTACAGTTTTTAATTACTTGAGTACTACTATCTGGCATTTCTTCACTTTATTTGTGGTAAAATATTCTTACTAGATACTTTTAATTTATATCTCATGTCCACTGCAATTTTCTATCAAGTCAAAATGGTTCTGATTATATATCAGGTTAATTAACAGTGGGGCTGTCTTTGTTTGAGGATTACCAGAGGAGTTGGAGTATTTTGATGTTAACTTAACACTTAATTACTTGTTGCATCTCAAATGGATATGCTGATGCCGAGTGACAAAATTAGCACATAAATATATGACCCGCCCAATTCATCCAATGGCCCATTTATTTATTATCTCTCTTTGTCGAACTGCCTTGACGTCTTGGCAGGCTTTGACCTGCTTTTCTTTCTAGGGGAGGACTTTCTTGATCGCCTCATTTGGGTGTAAGAATGAGAGTCTTTCAACTAGATGTGCTCCTTTGGCCGGACATACAAAGATTCTTCAAGCTTATCTCCTTCTAAGGAAGTTTGAGCTCCTAGATTGCACTTTTTGGCTTGAAAGCTGAGAGGCTAAAGAAAAAGTCCATCAATCTAATTGTAAGGAGAGGCGCAGAAGCAACTCTCTTGACCCGTTGTAAAGAGAGGAGTGAGTGAAAGATAGGCGAACGATTTGACTATAGTATAGGTCGGATGTTTCCTTGAGCAGTAAGTAGCAGATCTCCCCGTATAGTCAAATCAAAGAGGATCGATTCCGTAAAAGATGAATCCGAAAATATGTGCATTCGGGATAGGGCGGAGGCCAACAATCAGTAGGGCAAGCCTATTTAGATCTTTAAAAATTTGGACTGCTATATAGTTGAAATTGATCCTTGAAAAACTTTATCAAAACGTTTTAAGTTTTGTTTGATATATTATATATAGAGCCATAATAAAGAGCAAAATTATAAAATAATTAAATAAATTATAGAAAAACAAACTAAGAAAGTAAAACGCATGAAGGCAGGCTGCGAAGGCGCTGACTCAAAGGCTGATAGGATTGAACTCAAAGGGAAAAGGAAATAGGCTAAGCAAGAGGATTTACCATCGATCGTGAAAGACGAAGTGACTCACCAAGAGCATTGCCCATCAGGGGCTGCGGGGACAGGAGCTAGAAGAACTAAACCAAAAGAAAATGGCCGTAGAAGGCTAGCTTTCAAAATAAGAAAAGGCACCTTATTAGCACGATAGGGGAATGCGGGTGGGTTGGACTATTACCCATTGTTTAGCTCATTTTAACTTGTTTCGTTTCAGTTTAAATAACATTTGAAAAAGTTGATCACCCGCACATTTATGAACTTACTTTTGACCCAGCTTATTTCGATCCTAATAATATTTGGATAAATTAATGACCCTTTCATTTATAAACTCACGTTTAACCGTTCAATTAACCAACTCGCTCATTTGACGTATCTATGCTGAAGCAATTCATCAGTATAAGAAATTTCAAGCTCATTTTTTTTTTAGTTCCTTACCTATAGTAACAAAACGCCAGAACACATTTGTGGAGATTGCACGCCTGTGCAGTCTCTTTCTATACCTAAAACTTAACGAATTTTATTTCAATAATTCTTGCAATAACAATGATCCGCTTTATCTCACGATATACCAAACGTTCAAGCCTTTATCAGCTTTTGTAATTTATTTAAATGACAGTAATTAATACAGTAGTATCAATCAATCATTGATGTGTCAGTTCCAAACTAGGTGAGATTTATTAGGTTAAATTATTCTATTTCTACGTTAAGTATTTGTCACGAGTTCTGTTGTCTTTTGTTTGAAATTGGATACAGCTATATATATTACCTGCTCTTTTGGCGTTCATTATGACCAAATTCTCTTAATGGGAATGCAAAGCTTTTAGTATAACATTACAGTAATTAGTGTGCAGTAATACTGTGTTTAAAAGTTGATTAAAAATGGCGGTGTTCTCATAGTGAAGATTAAAGCATGCGAATCATTCTCACTTATAAAATGTGAAACAATAAAGAGAGAAAAAACGAATAAAGGTACAAACTAATTTACAGATAATGAGGAGTAGCAGCTAAGCAATAATTAGCATTTTAAACTACCGTACTAATTTGCTGTAATAAAAAGCCTATTACTTTTGATAAAATATTACCATATTTTGTATATTATCATTGATAGAATATTACCATATTTTGTATATTAGGTAAATTTATATTTCAATTGTAATTAGGAAGATTTAGTTACCTAGTTTGTAATTATGTAACACTATATTTATTGTACACAATAATCAATAAAAGGCAAGGAACATATTCCTACATGGTATCAATAGCCAAACCCTAACTTCTTTTTCTCCCTAAGCCGCCGCCCCTTCCCCCTCGGCAACCCTCTTCCTTGGCAACCCTCTTCCTTCTTTCTTCGACTTTCCTCTCTTCCTCTCCAACTTTCAATGGTTGAACAACTTAAATTCCATCCTGCTCTTGCAGTTAACAACATCAAGAATTTCATTCTCATAACTCTTGAGATGAAAAAGGTTCAGTATTCATCTTGGGCGGATATATTTAAGATTCATTATCGTGTATACAAAGTCATCGACCATATCATCCCTCCAAAATCAAAGCCCCTAAAAAGACCTGATAATTCTGACGATGAACTTTGGTTCCGCTTAGATGCGGTTGTCCTACAATGAATCTACGACACGATCTCGAATGATCTATTGCATACAATCATTGAAACTGATGCCACTGCACGACAAAAGTAGGAGCGCTTGGAAAGTATTTTTCATGACAACAAGACACAACGTGCCTTGTATCTGAAAAATCAATTTCAGGTCATTCAAGAGGACGATTTTCCTAATGCATCGGCCTATTGTCAAGAACTTAAGATAATTGCCGATCAACTCTTCAACGTTGGTGCACCGGTCACTAATCAACGATTTGTGATGCAACTTATTGTGGGTTTAAATGAAAACTATGAGGCTCATTCGAGAGTCATTCTTGAAGAAACTCGAAAAACAAAACGGGCAGCGACTAATGTCAGGACAATCGACGCCACCCTCGTAGTCACTAGCGGCAACCATGCTGACCCGAGAGGCTCGTCTCCCACTCCATCCCACAGGCAAGCCAACGATCCGACACGTGGCTCACTTTCCTGGAATAACAACTGAGGAAGAAATTTTGAGAACTGTCGCGGCAAAGACGGCGAAAACAGAGGCGGTAACAGCGGCATCGTCGAAAACAGTGGCAACGGCCGCAAGAGGCAACCTCCGCCGGCTGACATCCACCAATAGCGGCAGTAACAGTGGCAGCAGCCTCCACCCCGAGCTACTTACCCGGCATGGGCTGTGTGGGCCCCACCAATATGGGTCGCTCTACCTTGCCCCTACCCGACTTCCTCTTGGGCCCAACCTCTGGCTCGACAGGCCCAGTCTGGCATTCACGACACACGTCCACAACAGGGATACAATGCACAAGTTTCTCCTCATTTTACCTATGCACCGATGGATATTGAGGCAACCATGAACTCGATGTCTCTCAATGTTCCTGACAACAATTGGTACATGGACACTGGCGCCACATCTCATATGACGGCATCCCAAGGTACTCTCTCATCTTATTTCTATATGAGCAATTTAAATCGTAATATTATTGTTGGTAGTGGACAAGGCACTCCTATTCGAAGTTATGGACAATCATCTCTTTCTCCACCACACCTTCGGGTATCGATACTATATGTTTTTTTTAGATGATTATTCAAACTTTCTATGGACATTTTCCATTGGTAATAGGTCCCAAGTCTATTCTATTTTTTTTTGTCATTCAGCACTTTCATTAAGACACAATTTGAAAGAATATTAAATGTTTCCAATGTGACAATGGAAGGAAATTCGATAATAATCAATTCAAACTTTTATGCGCCAAACACAACCTTGTTTTTCATTTTTCCTGTCCCCACACCTCTCCATGAAATGGAAAAGCCGAACGAAAAATTAGAACCATAAACAACTTAGTTCTTGCCCTCCCAAACAAGCCTCTCAAACATAAGTCTCTCACTCAAGTTGTCTATCTTCGGGATCCTTTCTATAAGCATTTATGAACTTTCGGATGTCTGTGCTACCCCCTCGATCTCTATACTCAAATCAACAAGCTGCAACCTCGGTCATCCCCGTGCATCTTTCTTGGCTACCCTCAATCATCGAGGTTACAATTGTTACGACTTGTCAAGCCAACAAATAATCATTTCTCGTCATGTCATATTCGATGAGTCCCAATTCCCCTTTGCTAAACTTAATTCTCCATCCCCAAATTCCTATGAATTCCTAAATGATGGAATAAATCCTCTTCTAATTCATCACTTGCAAAATTAGTTGTCACCGACATCAGCAGCCATCCCCATCACTGCCGTCTCAAGGCAGGCAGTCCACCTAGCCCCGCAATGGGAGCCTCGGAACAGCCCGTCATAGCCTTTCATCTCGGCTAGAGATGGCAACGGATCCTGGACCCGGTGGATCCAGATCCATTTTATAGGATATGGATCTTCAAAATTTGGAACCGATGGATCCGGATCGGACCTGGATCCATTTATGTCTGATCGGATCTGGATATGGATCTTGTCTTTGAGATCCGTATCCGGTTCAGATCCGATCTGTGGATCTGTTTTCTATTAAATACATTATACATTTATACATCCATAAGTAAGACCAGTCCATAACCTAGAACTTCTTTTATTTTTCTCGGTCATGCCCAAGTCCTTTAAGGATCGAAGCATAGCGCAACTGTCTGCCTTTAAGCCAACGAAAGGGCAAAAACCTCCTCATTCATTTCGTTTCCTTCTGTAAGACAAACCCTAGCCGTCGTCTCTACTTGTCCCTACACAACGAAAGGTGAGTTCGATTTTTGTTTTTTGGCTCTTTTAGCTTATGTTGTTTTCATAATCTACACAAAAAAAGAATATAACTAAAAGAAGATTGGTTAACCATTTATTTTAGATGAAGTTGTTTGGTCTGGGTTCTGTCATCTCTTTAATACATCTTTCTTGTTTAAGGATTTTGTTCAAGTATGAACACATTCAAAAGTTAAGTAGTCTTGGTATTGTGATGGTTTATCAAGATTGTCCTGGATACATCTGTTAAAGTTAAGGTTTGATGAATGTCAAGAATTTTCCTAGAAATGTGGATTTTAGAAAATTGTAGCTAGTAAAAGTAAAATAAATGGAATATCATTTGTTGCATGTATTTGCTAGAGAAGAAAAGGAAAGCTTAAAATCAAGAGTAAATTAGTTTTCTAAATTAGTCCTGCAAATACTTAATATGGAAGAAAGTCCATATTAACAGTTTTTCATTTATATAATATTTGATGTTTTGAGATTTTGAAAAATATATTAACAGCAAACACAAAGAGAAAAAGAAAATACGTGTATGATTTTATCAATCCAACAAGAGCGGAGAACAAAGACTAATTTTTGCTTACAAATTTCTGCAACAAATTGAAGCGTCGATACAATTCATATTTGCACACACATCTATTATTTATGAGGAAAAAAAACTTTCCAGTATCTCAATTTTGAAATTGAAAACTGGAAACTGAATGCATTGGATATGAATGTTGTTGTGTTTTATTGATTCAATAACTGAATGCACTGGAAATTGAATGCATTGGAACTTTCCAGTTTTCTAGTTACTGGAAACTGAATACATTGGCTTTAATATTAGATATGAATGTTATTGTGTTTTGTTGATTTAGTATCGTACTATCCTGGAATGGTTGTATGTTGAATGTTGGAATATTATTCAAGTTTAAAAAATTTACGTGTGAATCCAGGTCCGATCGGTGGACCCGATGGATCCGGATTTGGATATAATTTTTATGGACTCGATGGATCTGGATACAGGTATGAAAAACGGATCTGGATCTGGATCTAGTAGAATCCAGTCCAGATCCTATCCGTTGCCATCCCTAGTCTCGGTTGTCTCTCGGCCAGCCCCTTTCCCCAATGCCACTGCCCCTTCTCGGCCCCACCCCCTACTCCCGACAGTCCACCCAGTCCCGCCTATACTTTTTGGCCACGCCATCCCAATTCTGTTTAACCTCTCGCAGCACACCCACGGACAATGGAAACCCGTGCTATGCACAACATTTCCAAATCCAAATGGCTATTTAACTTGTCCACTTCGGTTGCCCCTTCTTCTGTTCCTCGTAATACGAAAGATGTCTTGTCTGATCCTAATTGGAAAAATACAATGATTGACGAATATAATGCTCATATTGAAAATAAGACGTGGGATCTAGTACCTCATCCTCCTGATGCTAATATTATTCGTTTTATGTGGATTTTTTGACATAAAAAGAAATCTGATGGTTCTTTTGATAGGCACAAGTCCCTTGTTATAGGTGATGGCATGTCTCAACAAGTGGGAGTGGATTGTGATAAAACTTTCAGCCCAGTGGTGAAACCAACGACTATTCGGACCGTTCTCAGTATTGCTTTGTCCAAGTCTTGGCCTATTCATTAGCTTGGCGTTAAAAATGCTTTCTTGCATGGAGACCTTCATGAAATCGTATTTATGCATCAATATATGGGATTCAGGGATTCGATTCATCCAGATTATGTGTGTCTTTTGAAGAAATCACTCTATGGACTGAAACAGGTTCCTCGTGCATGGTACCAACGGTTTGCTGATTTTGTATCCTCTATCGGATTTTCACATATCAAATCTGATCATTCACTGTTCATCTATAGCAACGGTAATGACATGGCATACATCCTACTATATGTTGATGATATCATCATCACCACATCTTCTGATGTACTTCGTCGATCCATTATATCACTCATTACCTCTGAGTTTGCTATGAAGTATTTGGACCTCCTAAGCTATTTTTTGGGCATTGCTGTTATGAGACATGCAGGTGGCTTATTTCTTTGTCAAATGAAGTACGCCGAAAAGATCCTTGACCGAGAAGGCATGATGTCTTGCAAATCAGCCCACACACCGATGGACACTAATTCCAAACTCAATGCCTCTTCGGGTTCTCTGTATGCCAACCCGACTCACTATCGCAGTTTAGCAGGAGCATTGCAGTATCTCACTTTCATGAGACCAGATATATCATAAGCCGTGCAACAAATATGCTAACATATGCACAGCCTGACGGATGAACATATGAATGCCCTCAAATATATTTTACAATATGTACAAGGTACTCTTCATTTCGGCTTACACCTGTACATGTCCTCACTCTCTAGTCTCACATCTTATTCTGATGTTGAGTGGGTGGATGTCCTGACACTCGTTGATCCACGTCTGGTTACTTTGTGTTCCTCGGAGATAACTTGCTTTCTTGGTCTTCTAAAAGACAACCTACTCTATCTCGATCCAATGTCGAAACTGAGTACATAGGTATAACGAATGTTGTTTCTGAGTTTTGTTGGATACACAACTTTCTACTTGAGCTTCACTGCCCACTCCATAAGGCTACAATGGTTTACTGTGATAATGTAAGTGCGATATATCTTTTCGGCAATCCCGTTCAATATCAGCGCACTAAACACATTGAAATGAATATTCACTTTGTACGTGAGAAAGTTGCTCGTGGACAAGTTCGTGTTCTTCATGTTCCTTCCCGATATCAGATTGCTGACATATCACTAAAGGACTTCCGCGCATACTCTTTGATGACTTCCGAGCCAGTCTCAGAGTACGAGAACCTCCCACTTCAATTGCGGGGTGTGATAGAATATTACAATATCTTGTATATTACTATTAATAGAATATTACCATATTTTATATATCCTTTATATTTGGTAAATTTATATTTCAAATATAATTAGAAAAATTTAATTACCTAATATATAATTATTTAACACTATATATATATATATTGTACATAATAATCAATAAAAATCAAATAACATATTCCTACAACTTTTTATTGCGGCGGACGCAAGCTAAGTCTGAAATAGGCAAGTCGGCAAAACCCCACATGTCACTATTCTTTCTATCTTGGGTGCGCATCACTCGAACTAATATTGTTGCAAGTGGCCAACATTTTATATCGTCATCCCACCATATCTAGGTTTTAATACATAATTTTCGAACCATACTATTTTATGATATTCGAGCAGATGATGTGATAAAGATCATATGAACCACCAATTCAAAGTGAAAAATTCAGAGTATCTAATTCATAATCTTAAGTTAATGAATGAAGTCACACAGGTGTTGGACCAAACCGTCCAAAGATACTTTAACATAGTATGTTAATATTATTTTGATCAAGCTCTTATCGTTTTTTCATACGATTTTATATCATTAAGAGTATTTAATATCTAGCTTTTTTTCTTAACTATTTTTCTTACGTGAAACTTTGTTCACACACACTTAATTGACAGTAGAATCATTTAAATTGCTTTAAAAAATTCTTGCACAATTCGATAAAGTTTGTTTTAATAGTTGAACATACCCTATCATTAATTGATTAATTAAATGTTTGAACCACGTAATAAATAAATAAATACATTGTAATGTAAAGTTCAGCTCGTTTTCCACAAACAAACCTAAATTATTCATGACTCATGAGCCAAGCTAGCTTGTCAATAAAATGCGTTAGTTAAAATTAGGTGAAATATCGAACTATTTTGATGATTAATTCGATAACTTAAAATCCAGTATCAAACAAGTTTTGTTTTTTCAAGAAAAATGTCATACTATATACTGGGACGGAGGCATAGGGTGCAAGGGGGTCCAATTGCAACCCCAATTGCACCTCCATTATTGAAAAATTATAAGTACTATGTGAATAGGATAATAATATTTTTCTCTCCATATATATAAATTGTTAAATTTCTAATATAAGAATTTTACTTTTTGAATATTTTTATTTGAATTTCTGATACCGTCACTGACTATATATAAAATGATATCAAGAGTAAGTCACAGTTATGATTTGAAACGGAACTTGGGCAAAAGCTGAAATCACTCTTTGTACATGTGTTTGAAACTCGACGTGCTGGAAATTCAGTATGTTATTTGCGTGGACATTTAAAGTCACTCTCAAACGCCACCATATATAAGTCTGATTCATCCACCACCGACTACTTTCACACTTTTTTTCCCATTTTGGTGATATAACCTATAGTATCATTTGCAATTAAAATAATAATAACCGCCCCTCCTAAACTTCCACCAACTTGTCAAATGTCAACAATCTAATTAAAGTCATCTTCATCTTAATTGTTGATCCATTTTAGTCAAAATTAATTGTATGTTTCTCCTCTAACCTCTACCACTAGATTGTGTTGGAAAAGATAAATATATTTAAAGTAGAAAGGAAAAGAAAAGGAGGCAACATAAGAAAGAGGAAATCAAAATAAATTGTAAAAATGATTAGTATTTACGTCTTTATGTTATTTGATTGAAGAAAGATTTTTTCATTCATATATCTAACTGGAAGGTGGGTACCCTAGAAGTGTTAGAGTAATTATGGGACCTCCAATTAATTATAGTAATATATTATAATTAAAAAGATTAGAATTAGCATCTTATATTTTAGGTAATATAGATTAGTCTTCCTTTTGACAAGCATATTATGATTGTATATATATTGTACTATTGAAATAGAATTAATCAAGGGATTCAATTCTTACATGGTATCAAGAGCCAAAGATCCTTTGCCCTAAACTCTTTTCCTTTCTTCCCGTAGCCGCTCCTTTCTTTTCTTACCATTGGTTTTCGGCCTCCCCCTAGGTTTAGTAGTCAGAAATCCTAAACCTAAATAATTCCTCAAACCTAAACTACTTCCTAAACCCTAGCCGACAACCCCCCCCCCATCTCGGCTAACACATACCTGAAACCCTAAGGGTTTTTCACTCCCTAAACATCAACATCTACTTCTTTTCTTCTCTAATTTTTTATTTGTTGTGGAACCTATGGCCGAAAAATAAACTTTTCATCCCGCTCTTGCCGTTAATAACGTTAAGAACTTCATCTCTATAACCCTTGAAATGGAGAGAGGGAAATATACATCTTGGGAAAAATCGTCAAAATTCATTGTCGTGCCTATGACGTAATAGACCACATTATACCTTCCGAGTCATCCTCAGATGCCGGTTCGGTGAACAAAAATCTATGGTCCCGGTTGGATGCTATTGTCCTTCAATGGATTTATGGCACCATATCCAACGACCTCTTACATACCATTTTGGAGCCGAATTCTACGGCTCAACAGGCGTGGGAGCGTCTACAAAAAATATTTCAGGATAACAAAGTTTCTAGAGCCATTCTTGAACACCAGTTTACGAATGTTAAACTAGATGATTTTTCCAATATCTCCTCTTATTGTCAGGAATTACAGATGCTTGCAGACCAATTATCCAACGTTGGTTCGCCCATGACAAATCAACGATTAGTCCTTATGTTGATTGCAGGATTGAATGAACAGTATGATGGGGTTGCTACGTTCATTCAACAAAGTAATCCATTGCCTCCCTTCTATGAGGCTCGTTCGAGGTTGATTCTCGAGGAAATGCGGAAGGCGAAATAGGCATCTTCTGGAGCAGCCACCGTCGGAACTGTTCTCATATCCACCAACTCATTTTCCACTAATTTGGAGCTCCAAAATTTTGGTTCGGGGGGAAATAATATTCGTCAAAATTATGGTAAAAAATGGGGTTCAAACCGTAACAATAAAGAAAAAAATAATGGTGGAAAGGGATGCGGCCGGGGAGGTAGACAAACTGCCGACGGCAGTGGCCAGCCCGGGTAGTAGCGGGATAGCAGTGGCGGTAACCAGTGGGGCAGTGGCGGAAATCAGTGGGGGCAGTACCAACCGTGGGCTGCCCCGCCATGTCTATATATGACTTCTTCGTGGGCCAGGCCTCCTCATTCTTCAAAATCGCCAACCCGATATTCTAGGGACTCATCTACATCATGCGTTTGCGGCCTAGAGACCATCTTCGATTGGCTATGCACCCACAGACATTGAACAAGCCATGAACAACATGAATATAAGTGTTCCGGATGAGTCGTGGTACATGGACACAGGGCTACGTCACACATGACGGCAGCTCAAGGTAATCTCACGTCTTATTTTAATATGAGCAATAATAAAAATATTGTTGTTGGCGGTGGGCAGGAAATTCCAATTCGTGGTATTGGTCAGGTAATACTACCCTCTCAGCACCCACCATTATCCTTGAAAAATGGCTTACATGTACCAAAACTAATTAAAAACTTGATCTATGTTAGATGTTTTACCATTGACAACAATGTTTCTGTAAATTTTGATCTGTTTGTCTTTTCTGTGAAGGATTTTCAGATGGGGATGCCACTTATGAGATGCAATAGCACGGGGGACTTATACCCTGTCACTTCAGTTTCAAAACATTGCATGACACAACCCTCAACCTTTGCTGCCATTTCTCCTATCCTATGGCACAATCGGTTGGGACACCCAAGAGCACAAGTTTTAATAATATTAGGAAGAATAATTTGTTTCCCTGTAACAAACGTTTGGACACTTCTGTTTGTCAATATTGCGTGTTTGGTAAACATGTTAAGCTTCCCTTTGCATCTTCTACTACTCATACTTTTATGCCATTTGATCTTGTGCATTGTGATTTGTAGATATCACCAGTTTTGACTTCTGCAGGTCATAAATATTATCTGCTCACTCTTGATGATTATTCGATTTTTTTGTGGACGTTTCCCTTAGGACATAAATCACAAACCTACACCATTTAAAAACAATTTAGTGTTTTTATCAAAACTCAACTTGGCAAAAGCATTAAAAGTTTTCAATGTGACAATGGGGGAGAATTCATCAATACCCAATTTAATAATTTTTATCGCCAAAATAGGATGTTTTTGCGTCTTTCGTGTCAACATACCTCACCACAAAATGGGAAAACCAAAAGAAAGATTCGAACAATTAACAATATGATTCGCTCTATTCTTGTGCATTCTTCCACGCCACCAAAGTTTTGGCACCATGCACTTCAAATGGCCACATACCTTTTAAATATTCTTCCTAGTAAATTGCTCTCCAATGTGTCTCATACACAAATGTTGCATCATCATCTCCCATCTTTTACACATTTGAAGGTGTTTGGGTGTTTATGTTATCCTTTATTTTCATCCACTACCATTAACAAATTGCAGACTCGTTCAACTCCTTGTGTTTTTTTTAGATACCCTCAAAATCATAGGGGATATAAATGTTATGATTTGTCGAATGGAAAAATAATTATTTCTCGTCATATGATGTTTGATGAGTTTACATTCCCGTTTGCTAAGTCTCATGTGGCATCCTCACCTTCATATGATTTTTTGGACAACGGAATACATCCCATTTTACACCACCACCTTCATAACCAAACACAAGTGGAAACAACCCAACAAAATACCCAACCTTTTCCGGCTCAATCACAAAATGGGACTGGACCGGCGACCACATTACCGTTGGTCTCGGCCCAGTCTTCTTTCCGTGGTGGGCAGGCCCAAGTGGGGGAGCCCACTGCTCCCTCACATGAACCCGGATTCCAACCCAACACAGGTTCATGCCTCAATACACCTCATCGATCCACTACCATACTAGAGACCTCTACTACCCAACCAATGACAGAACAACCTTGGACCAATGAAACTTGTGCCATGCACGGGATTTTTTGGCACAAATGTCAGTTTAATCTACTATCCTCAGTTTAACCATCACCTCTCCCAAAAAATTTCAAGGCCGCCTTGTCTGACCCGAATTGGAAAGTTGCAATATTAGACGAATTTATTACTCTTATTAAAAATAAGACATGGAAGTTAGTACCACACCTGTCTAATGTTTATGTCATTCGGTCTATGTGGGTTTTTTTTTGTCATAAAAAGAATTCTGATATGTCTTTTGCGAGATACAAAGCTCGTCTTGTTGGTGATGGCAGATCTCAACAGGTTGGAGTCGATTGTGGTGAAACATTTAGTCCGGTAGTTAAGCCAGAAACTATCACGACTGTTCTCAGCCTGTCTCTTTCCAAATCTTAGTCTATTCATCAGTTGGATGTTAAAAATGTGTTCTTACATGTCCACTTACAGGAGACGGTGTACATGCATCAACCGTTGGGTTTCCGAGATTATACACGTCCAGATCATGTTTGTCTGTTGAAGAAATCTTTATATGGTTTGAAACAAGCTCCTAGGGCATGGTATAACCGTTTTGTAGGATTTGTTTCAAAATTAGGATTCTCTCACAGCAAGTCTGATCAATCGTTGTTCATTTATTGGAAGGGCACTAACATGGCATATATACTTCTATATGTCGATGATATTATTTTCACAACATCATCCACTTCGCTTCGCTAGTCTATTATGTCCATTCTTGCAGCAGAATTTGCAATGAAGGACTTGGGTCCTTTAAATTATTTTTTTGGCATTGCTGTCACCCAATATGCAGGTGGACTGTTTCTTAGTCAAAAGAAATATGCCAAAGAAATACTTGACAAAGTCGGGATGTCTTCATGCAAACCATCACATACTCCGGTTGACACTAAGACGAAACCAAGTAATGATGCCGGAATTTCATACAGTGATCCTACACATTACCATAGGCTCATCGGCGCCTTGCAGTATCTGACTTTTACAAGACCAGATACTTCATATGCGGTTCAACAGGTTTTCTTACACATGCATGATCTGAAGGAATAACATATGGGGGCTATCAAAAGGATTCTGTTGTATGTCAAGGGTACTCTCCATTTTGGCCTACATCTGTATAAGTCATCCATCTCCAGTCTTTCATCCTACACAGATGCAGACTGGGGTGGCGGCCCGGACACACGTCGTTCCGCTTTTGGTTATTGTGTGTTCTTTGGGGAAAACCTTATTTCATTGTCGTCCAAACGACAATCCACACTGTCTCGGTCCAGGACTGAGGCAGAATACCGAGGGGTGGCCAATGTGGTCGTTGAAAAGGCAACAGTGGTCTATTGTGACAATGTGAGTGCGATATACTTATCCGGCAATACCGTCCCGTTATCAGATTGCTGACATCTTCACAAAAGGTCTTCCGCGCGTACTTTTTGATGATTTCATGGACAATCTCAGCATACGAGAACCTCCCGCTAAGACTGCGGGGGGCTGTTAGAGTAATTATGGGACAAATCCCATAATTACATGCAATTAATTATTGTAATATATTATAATTAAGATGATTATAATTAACATCTTATATTTTATGTAATATAGATTAGTTTTCCTTTTGACAAGCATATTATGATTGTATATATATTATACTATTGAAATAGAATTAATCAAGGTGTATATAGAGATGTTTGTTTGTAATTGTTGAGTTCCCGATGGATGTTTCGTTATTTAGTCTTCTTATTTCACCTTATAAATTATCTTTTAGGATTGAGTTAGTCTCATCTCTTCTCATTTTTATTAAAGATAGACACATCTTAATTTTTTATTTATTTAATATTACGTCTTATATTATGTTATTCACACTCTAAATATCAATCATGAGCATGCGGAGTATTGAGCTAGTGTCCACATCGATGGATATTGAATAATATCATCGCTTCAGTTAACTTTTGAAGTTAAGTTAGACCAGACATTCATTTGTTATTAATATCTTAATCTTTTGCCAAGTTGTTATAATAGCATATTTACCAATATCTAAAAATGTAAATCACCAATTGGAAGCCATAAGCCCATAATCAGTCTGTTCTGAATTGAGATCTCATGGCTCACATATTTTCTAATTTTTAAAATATTATACTTAGATGGAGATGTTGCATTGAATTAAATAAAGATGTTTCCACATTTATCGTTATCGTTTGAACAAAAAAATTAAACCTTAGCACAATCACATATATAAAGGACAAATAAAAATAATAAAAAGTAAATGACATAAATAGTCATGTGATTACGAATTGGCTTAGTCGATGAGGAAGCCGTTCAACGTCCACATCGGCCGAATAGCGATACCTCTTAATTAATTTTGAAGTCTACTTGCAATTGCAAGCTCTGCCTTCATTTGGTGTTATTATATGCTTTAATTAAGGAAATTAATATTTTTTAGATTCTTACTTCTGTGTACATTTTTTTGGTAAGAAACCATTACTATATGCTGTCTTTTCATTATTGTTTAATTTGGTATATTTGGAAAGGGTGCTCTCTTTTCATCCAGTGTTATAATATCTTTATTTTAAAGAGATTGATGTTTCGGATTCTTGATTTTGAGTTGGCTTTTAGTAGGTAATTATTTTTGCTTTGTTCGTTAACTTGTCAGAACTCTCCATATTCATCGACATTGATGAGTGGTTAATTTGTTATTTTTGGACTTTATGATACTTTACTATTACTATTGTTGTTATTTAATGAAGAAACATATAAACAAATCTATACTAAATAGATTGCGGTTAAAATCGTAAACTATCTCTTTGTAGTGGAAGCAGGAAAATCGCAGCTTGAGTTACCGGTTGGTTGCAATTATAACGTTCACAACTAATAATGTCGCGTTCTAAACTCTTGAAATTTTTTTCGGGGGGGGGGGGGGGGGGGGGGGGGGGGGAGAGAGAGAATATGACACGAGAGTTGTGTTTCATGTATATCTTAATTGTACACTATAAATGTATTTATATATGTTAAATTGTGATTACAGATAGTTATCAAAATTACTGTTTTCACTCTAGTAAACTTTTATTCTTTATGGGTGGATTCTTATTTTCAATATCTAATAATACGAAATTAACTTTTAAAGCATTTACATCAACACATTACTAGTACTCCATCCGTCTCAATTTGTTTTAAGGTTGATCAGTTTGAAAATCAAACAATTCTTTATTTTCTTCAATTATTTTAATATATTGTAAATTATTAATTATGCAAACTTATAGTACTTTTTATGTAATTTTTAAATATGTAAATTTTATTATAAAATACTCAAAAAATTAATATTTAAAATTAAATCAAAGAAAAGTTGTTTGATTTCCAAATCAATCTTCAAACAAATTGAGACTAAGGAAGTATTATACTATGCCAATTTTGTGTTTAAATAACATCATTAACTGTTTCTTCTCTTATTTGGAATGTGCCCATATTAAGATGAAATTAGGTACGAACCAAAAAATTCTGAGTAATTTTGCTATTATGAAGTAATTTCTCTATTTTAATTTATATGATGTAGTTTGATTGAGTATAAAATTTAATAAATAAAGGCATACTTTTGAATCTTATAGTCTAAAACAAGTCAAAAATATTTGTGTGGTTATAGATCATCTCGTTAAACATAAAAAAATAAAATTTAAAATTTAATTATTATCAAATAAAAAATATATAATTCTTTTTAGCATTGACTAAAAATAAGAAAGAGAAATATAATCTTGGAGGATTTGAAATATGGAAAGAGGTGACCCTCAATCTCCATCTTAATGATTATTCTGTACTTCTCTTTAGATAATTATTTGAATTCCAAGCTTCCTGTTTAGTAAAGCAATTATTAGTTAAAGATATGAAAAGACTGATACTAGAAGAGGTTCAATGTGTTTTGATTTTTGGATTAAAAATTTGACAAAAGCAAATTAAATAAAAGGCAAAATAAAAAAAGTCACTAGTTTTTCTTTTTGTGTACAAGTCGATTACAATTAAGTTTTTTTTTGTTGACGAAGAACCCGTCGTCGCTACTTTCTCGAGTGCGCACAGGGTAAACCTGGACTGACGCAATAGCCTGCAAACCACGTCAGCCGATTAACCACACTTGGCAAGCCATGTGTGACAGGCTCAACCAAGAAGGTTTATGCAGGGGATCGAACTCGTGACCTTGCGGTCCAGCGCTCTACTGCTACACCAACTTGGCTACTCTTGCGGGTATTCAATTACAATTAAGTTGTCTACAGTATAAGAGGGTTTAACTACCGTATGAACTATGTAAAACTTAGATACATCCTTTTCAAGTTAGGTTATATAATTTGACTTGACATAAAATTTAGTAATTCTTTGATAAAAAGGTAAATTTATAAAACTTGTAATTCTAAATATGCTACATCATTTTTGTGGATATAGAATCATTAAAATCTTTAATTTTAAACATTTCATTACTTTGGTATAGTTATAAAAGTTTCTTATTGAAACTAAATTAAAATTTTCTAATTAGATATTTTAAAATATAAAAATTTACCATTCTCTTAACAATAAATTTATAAGGAAATAAAATCATGAATTAATAAGGGTTCTTGTGATTGCCGGTTAGAGTTAAGTAGGAATCGGTAATGACAAAATTAATTATAAAGGTATTAGAAATGTAGAGATTAATAGGGTAGGATTTAGTTATTTTATCTTCTACCCTACATAAAATAATATAGAAATTAACTCATAATTTATATTTATATTATTTATGTACAACAATAACACCAACATATTCAATGTAATCTCATATATTGGAGTAAATTTTTTTAATACAAAGTAACTAAAGTTTACCAAATTTAATATTAATTATGTTAGGTTTAATAAATGAATAATTTTATTCTTAACTAGTAACCGAATGACTCCTAAATAATTTCTCCTCCATAATTTACTTGATATACTTTCCTTATTAATCAGCCTAAAAATAATCATATCTTACTACATTTTAATTATGATTTTAAAATACATAATTTATTTTTAATGAGATAATACATAATTATACAAAAAATTATAGTTTAATTTAAATTATAAACTATAATTTTTTATTAAAATTTCCTGCGATCGTATATCATCACGTATATTAAAACGGAGGGAGTACTTGAATCCAAGAATAAAATTATGCTCCTCACTATTTACTATTTAGTCCCTGATTAAATTGTTGGGAAGAAAGGAAGTGAAATGAGGCGATGGAATATGTCGGCCGAATTTGTAGTTATCTTTAAGGAAGATCAACGTGGCGGCCGTGCCCAGACGACAGACTAGCAGCCAAGCAAAGAAAACAATTACCTCCTCCTTCCACCCCCTTCTTATGCGTGCTCCATATGCTCTCTTCCCCACACACAAAATTCCCTATCGGAATTGTCTGAATTCAATAATTTAAAATTAAAATGTAAGTTTATATATAAAAATTTATTAAAATTAAAAATAATGTAATTTTATATTAAAAATATAATAACTTTAATATTAAAAATTAACTTATAAAATTGAGATAATCATAACACATTTAAACTTTTTTTTTTTTTTTACGTATTTCACACCTTAATTATTATTTATATCTTTTCTTATTTGAATTATCATCATTTATATTGTAACACACTTAATTTGATTAGATGGTTATAATTTAAATAGAAAAATAAAATAATTAATAATTAATCTATTAATTTTAAGATGTATTTTAATACTTTTCAGATAGAAAAAAAAATTACTGATAGTAAAACTCATAAGAAAATGAAAATTCAAATATATTTTAAATTATTAATTTTATTTAATTTAAATCTTGAATCAATGTAGCTTCCTTCTTTTGTCTCTCTATATAGAAAAATTCACACATCCATATAAATAAGACAGCTGTTGTAATAACATACGTTCTTTCATATACCTCATTTTTCTCTTAAAGTCTCTCCTTCCCCCCTCTGTTTTTTTTCTTCGTTTGCGATGATGGAAGGAGAAAAGAGAAAGCAAAGGCAACACCAACAAGATAAGCCATACAGAGGTATACGTATGAGGAAGTGGGGTAAATGGGTAGCTGAAATTCGAGAACCCAACAAACGCTCTCGAATTTGGCTTGGTTCTTACTCTTCACCTGTCGCCGCCGCTCGTGCTTACGATACCGCCGTATTTTACTTGCGTGGTCCTTCAGCTAGGCTTAATTTCCCTGAATGCATAGTTAATGATGAACATCAACTTCACGATCTCTCCGCCGCTTCGATTCGAAAAAAAGCTACTGAAGTTGGTGCTAGAGTTGATGCTCTACAAACTGCGGTACATAATTCTTCTGCTTGTCCTGTTGAATCGAACTGTAATTCGTATACGAAACCCACTAGGGTTGTTGTAAAGCCGGATTTGAATGAGTATCCTAGCCCGGAAAGTTGCGAGGAAGATAACGGAATCATCAGCTTTAATTAGTACTGGCCAAAAAAAAAAAAAAACCAGTAGTGGCGGAGCGAAAAGGGAAGGGGTTATTATTATGGCGATAGATATTGAGGAATATCCGTACTTGTATGAATATAATCCGAAGGGATTATATGTTAATATTCACTTTTTTAGTAGTTTAAAGAAATTCCAATTACGATTAGTATTGATTTTTTTACTTGTTCGTTCCTTCCTTTTTTATCTCTGAAATTCCATGTTCTCGAATTTCAATTGTTTTCGTAATTTCCAGCTTTGTAACTGTTCCATTGGAGATGGGGATTGAATCGTCATAGAAGGATAAAAAGGGGGGGAAAGCAAGATATGGTCTACAAAATTCAGTTGGGCAAACAAATTCTGTGAAAGTGAAAGAAGTAGATAAGAAGATAAGAGCGAGATGGGGTTGTGTATAAACCGTAAAATATGTGACGTTGATCAATGGGGTAGAGAGAGGGTGTGGACACCACCACCGCCACGGGATGGAGTACCACGCGAGTCAAGAGTATATTAACAAAGAAAAGATAAAAAGGAGAAAATAGTGGTCCTAATTAGTCGCTGTCAGGGGTGGGCATTATGATGCATTTTAAGCTGAGAAGGAAAGGTTTGTTCCCTGTTTGGTTGGGACTTGGGTAGTGGATGATGCAGAGCTGGAAGCTGCAGATTTTTTTCCTTTAGTTATGAATACTGAACTGATTGTATGGTTTGTTGTTCAATAATATTTATTTAGGCAATCATACTATCATGTTTGTTGTTCTACGAAATTTAATTTAGGCAATCATACTATCATATTCTGATCTAAAACTATCAGAATGTATTAATCTTTATTGGATATTCTTTTTCATTAATACGAATATATAGTGTATACAATGTGGAATCATAATACAATAATGATTCTATAACTATTATACGTATACATCACTAATAATTATAAAATATATCAGATGAATAATATACTAATATTCATTAGGGGTGAGCACGGGTATAGGGTACCCAGATATCCGATCGAAACCGACACTAACGGGTAGATTCCGGGTAGATATATTATAATAACGGATAGGTTTCGGGTAATAAAATTAGGAACCGATCAATGTCGGGTCTGGTTTCGGTTCCGACAAATAGAGACAGGGTACCCGGACCCGGAACCGATACCCGAAACCTATGAAATATTAAATATTTTTACTTTTTAAATTTCATTATTTTTTAGTTAATAAAAAAAGAAAAAAATATCATACTAAAGTACACCATTTAAGGGGGAAAAAAACAAATGCAAAAAGTCACTTTCACCATCAAGAAATAAATCAAATAATACAAAGTGACAATCATAAGCTGAGAAAAAACCAAAAGCGGTAGAAAACCGAAAAACTGATTTTTTAAAACTATGTACTCCTTTAAGTTATTGAAAAAGAAAGTTAAAACGAAAACCAAAGCAAATCTATGAAACATTCTTGGGATATTTGCTCCGAAAGGATTCTTTATTGGTTTTGTGGAATTGGCTTTCAAAGGATAAGCATACGAGTTTATTCCTAAACCAAAGCTGTTATACGAAGGCATTATTTTGCACAAAGAAACACAGATTTCGGGTACCCGGAACCTACCCGAAACCGTAGGGTCCGAGTAGGTTTCGGGTAATGATTGCTACGGGTAGGTTCCGGGGTAGTAAATTTAGGAACCGATCTTTTACTGGGTAGGGTCCGGGTAGTTCAAAAAAGTTAGGATATCCGGACCCGCTCACCCCTAATATTAACTAATACACCTCCTCAGTCGGAGCGGGAGGCGATCGGACGCTAAGACTGGATCTCGAGTCGAGGAATAGCTGTCGAGGTAGTCTTTTAGTGAAGATATTTGCATATTGATATGAAGAAGACACATGCAGCACCTTAACTTATCCTATAGCAACCTTCTCACGAACAAAATGAATATACATCTCAATGTGCTTGGTTTACTGATGCTGAACCGGATTATAAGATAAGTATATTGCGGATATGTTATCACAGTACACCAAAGACGCCTTACACAAGGGACATTGAAGCTCCAAAAGAATGTTGCGGAGCCAGCAGATCTCAGCAACAACATTAGCAATGCCTCTATACCCACCTTCTGCACTCAAACGGGATAAGGTGGCTTGCCTCTTGGCTGACCAAGAAATGAGATTATCCCCTAAGAATACAGAGTAGCCGGAGGTAGAGCGTCGCGTATCCGGACAGGCTGCCCAATCTGCATCCGTATATGATAACAACTGGGTCGGTGCAGAGGGGTATAGATTCAATCCATAATCAAGTGTGCCTTTAACGTATCGAGTGATACGTTTAAGAGCAGTAAAATGAGGCTCCCTAGGGGCATGCATAAACAAACACACATGATGAACGACATAAGCAATATCAGGCCTGGTGAAAAGTAAGTTATTGTAGTGCACCTGCAAGACTCCTATAATGAGTAGGATCAGATACTGGATCACTATCAACATCACTGAGCTTCGACTTAGAGTCAACCAGAGTGGGCATGATCTTGCAGTTCGCCATTTTAGCCATATACACAATCTCCTCTGCATACTTACGCTGCCACAAAAATATAGTATCTGCAGATCTAGTCACTGGAATTCTCAAGAAATAATTTAACTTTCACAAGTCAGTCATAGCAAATTTGGATTTAAGCAGAGCAATGATCTCATTTTTCAATACATCATATGAGGCAGTAAGCACAATGTCATCCACTTATAACAACAGATACGCAATGTTACTACCTCGATGAAAAATAAATAGAGAATTATCACACTTGCAGCATACAAACCCAATCTGCATTATGTAATTAGCAAAGCGTTCATACCACGCTCTAGGGGCCTTTTTCAAACCATATAGTAACTTGCAAAGACGACATACATAATGAGGGGCCTCCGGATGGACAAAGCCTGGCGACTGGTGCATGTAAACAACTTCTTTCAAGTCCCCATATAGAAAAATATTCTTCACTTCAAGCTGATGAATCGACAATGCTTACCCATAGCAATGCTCAGAACCGTGCGAATGATAGTAGGTTTAACAACCGGACTGATTGTCTCACCACAATCAGTACCCTCATGCTAATTAGTATCATTAGCCACAAGTCTCGCCTTATATCTCTCTAAGTCACCATTGTCTCTATATTTGTGATGAAAAAGTCACATGAATCGGATCGCATTTACCACGTCCGGTATAGGAACCAAATCCCAAGTATGTTGTTTCGTTAAAGCATTAAATTCCTCATGCATGGCCACATTCCAATTTGGGTCAAGTTTGGCTAATTTAGAGTTTTTGGAAATTGGGGATATGGTTTGTGTGGAAATGTTAAACTGGACTTTGAGTTTGAAAATTCCGTGTTGGGCACGGATTTCCATATGGTGTGTGGGGGAATGGGTAGGTTGGGATTTTAGGTGGGGTGACAGGTTAGAGGTATGGGTGGCAGTGTTGGTTGGGGGTTGGGTTTGGGTTTGATCCGTCTGGGCAGGAACAGAGGCAGGAAGGTGTCAGGTAATGTGGTCGGGGTATGGTTGATCGAGGCTCAAATCTGGTGAGGAGAGGCATCGATTAAGATCGAAAGGTGGTGGGTGGGTTGGTGTCGGGGCTGATGGTGGTGATAGTGATGGGCTATGTGGTGACTGGCCGGAACAGTGGCAACTTGACTGAGGGCGAGGCAAACAAGAGGTGATGTGTTGGACTCGTCTAGAAAGGTGTAATCCGTGTTCCGGAATTTTTGGATGTTTTCAAATGGGAAGACTGTTTCGTCAAACGTAATGTGACGTGAGACGATTATTTTGCGTGAAGATAAGTCATAGTACAAATAGCCTCTATGATTGGGTCGGAAACCGGCGAAGACACAGGGAGCAGTGCTAGGTGCTAATTTTTGGGGAGCAATGGAGGCAAGATTGCGGTAGCAGAGGAAACCAAAAATCCGAAGATGACAATAGGAAGGGATCCGACGGTATAAAATTTCGGTGGGTGTCTTACTATACAGAGTTGTTGTAGGTAAAATTTCGGTGACCGCATATTAAGGAATTTCCTGATATCTAGCTCAGGGAAAAACACGATCTCGCATTTCAATTCTTCCAAAACTCTTTTAGGAATATGCTGATTTCTAGCTCAGGGAATAATTTGAAGTGAAATGTAAGATTAGTTAATGATATAGTTACGATACAAAATATGTAGGATGGACTCAATTACTTATGCATGTTATTTTACCGTTAGATGAGCTTAAATAATTGACTATCATATGATCAATTAGAAGGTAAAAGAGCGTGATAAGATAATTGATTCCCGTCAATAATTTAATTTGTCTAAAATATCAAGTTAATGACAGCCACGTATAAAAAAGAAGTGGTATGCTAAGTGCGATTATTCTCAGCTCTTTAGTGCCTTATGACTCTTGCTATCGGGTGTATACTAGGAATTAAAATGAAAAGAATTCGTACGGGTGAGTTTCAATTTGCTTGGGAATCACTTTGTTTAGATTGAAGTATTGTAATTGTTGCTGTATTGGGGTTATGTACTTAATTTGTTAGGCATTTTTGTCAAATGTATGTGTTGAGTCGTGGAGCCAACCGATGTTTCTCATTTGCTTTCACAAATCGTACAATCACGGCGTATCTACATACAGAGTTCATGAGATTTTATATATTCATTTTTCCTGTATTTCGATAGTGTTGGATGTGTTTCAGTTGTTTCCACATGAAGACCAAGAATTCTTATTTGCTTTGTCAGATCAAAGTACAGAATTCTGAAGCACATCTCAGATTCCTTAATTGTTTTTCACATGAAAGTACAGTATTCTCATGCTAAGTTTATTTAAACTAAATTAAATTAGTTGTCAATTAGTTCTATTTAATTAGGAACATGGAGATAAGTACGAGGCGGATATGATAATGTATCAAAAGCTCCCATAAAAAAAAGCTACAAACTGATCTCAAACGACCATTGTCTAAGAGATCACATAGTGGATGATGAACCTTAAATAATTCAGACCTCGAATTACCCATAAGAAAGTATTTGATACTATATGAAAATAGCTTCTGTCAAGCTACTCCTTGATCAAGTCAATCCAAACTTAAAACTAGTGGTACATATATCCAACTTATGAGTAGTTTTGAATCTAAAGAGTTGTGAGCCAAGGAGGAATAATTTAACTTACTCTCTCCTCTGTCCCAAAAAGATTTGCTTACTTTTCTTATTAGTTTGTTCCAAAAAGATTGACACATTTCTATATTTAGAAACAATTTAATTTTATTAGATGATTTACAGTTACACAAATATCTAATGCTTGTTTTGAATCATATATTTCAAAAGTCTTCCTTTATTTTTTAAACTTCGTGTCAAGTTAAACTAGGAACGGAGGAAGTATCATATATCTTTGTTTTTTTCCACACCCAAGGTTCATTATTTGTTTTCCCGTCGGATTAGTTTGAATTCGTCCTGATAGTCCCATTTGGAATACACTTTCTACCAAAAACAGACTTCACTATCAAAGCTCTAACCCAAATTCTTTAAAAATTAAGAGTACTTAACATATAATATAACCACAAGCTTTATTATGGTGTATCAAGTTGATGAAAACATAGATTTATCATAAAGGTTAAATTATCTTTGAAAATATTTTTCTGAAAAAATAAGTTGTTTATAAATGAGAATAATGATTTTCATGACAAAAAATAACGAAAACATGTTCCTAAAGTGCCATTGTACGGTGATTGTCCCCCTCCCACACCAATGCTCCACCTATTCTCACGCCTCTGCACCCCCTACACCCCCACTTCCGCACCCTTTACTCCTCCCTCCCCCTCCCCTACACCGAATAGGCGAGTTTCTTTTTTGTCTTGCCTAAAAACCTTTTACCCATTAGAGAATGACCCCCTCCACCCAAACCCCGGCCGCCCTTACTCGCCTCCACTCCTACCGCACCCCCACCCTCAGCATCGGTGGTCCCTCTTCTTCGTGTTTGTGTAAATTATATATAAATACTTATACGATAATATTTTCTGTTTATTTACTAAATATCAGAAAATAAATAACTAAACCACTTATTTTCTTTCGTATCAAACCCATCTTATATTTCAGTGGTCAAGTTCCATTTGTCTAGTTTGTTCAACACAGCATAAGTAATAGCAATTCAGTGAAGTCCAGGAATGTTCTGATTTTCTACCAAATACGAGTTTTCTAACAATATCTTATGCAAGTGAATGATAAACATGGTGTTGCTATCTATGCTTGATGTTTGGTGGTTGGAGGTTCAGTTGGTACCTACATGATTGTTTTTAGTTACTAATACTAAATCTAAGTACAGCAAAGAGATCTTTGAGGATTTTTCCACTTGTCCAACGTTTTGGTCGACTATTCCATTTCTTTTTTGGAGTTTTATTGTATGGAATGATGCAATGCGGTTGGCACGAGAAAGATTCAACCAATTAATATTAATATCAATATTAATTAGAGCAACGATGATACACTTACCCTGGAAAAAATTAAACTAATTAATACTGTGGTCGGCTAAGCTCTATTGATTAAACTACAAATAATTGGACCACTATTAAACTAATACTTAAGTTTGGTCAAATCAGTCTCTTATTTAATTTCAGACTTCAAAGTATAGGATAATTACGCATCTATTTCTTGATAATTTATCCGATTTTTCTTATTCAATAATCTTGGTGATAGAATGTTAATCATTTTTTATTTTCCATTATTTATTCTTATAGGAATTGGTGGAGAGAAAAAAAAAATGACGGGAGGAAAATATATAATGGTTCTTCTGCAATACGCGCAATGATCTGTGTGAAACCAAATATTCAATTTTGGTGATTCCATGTACTTCCGTTTTATATTTCTTGTAGTGATCGAATAAGAAATTCAAAATGAAGGACTTGGATTATATAAACAGATATTGTTTAAACAATTTCAACACTACTAATACAATTGCACCGGCTATAACAGATAATTGTTCTATTTTTGAGGTTACCATAAGTCTTGTTATGGAGAATTGGCTGCAATGGACGATATTTGGTTTCGCAAACTCCTAACGTTGGGCTCAAGATACTACTATACATATGATTCAGAAAATAACTATTTTCTCCATTCTAGTTTGTTTGGCATAATTTGAGTCAATCTGAAGTTTAAGAAAGAAATAAACACTTTTTAAAACATTTTCTGGTTATACAATTTTTAAAATTTGTGATTTAGTAGTCTGTTTAGCTAAATTTTCAAAATCTATTCATTTTGACAAATGTCTTTTGTGAAAAGTAATTTTCAAATGAGTACTTTCGATTGTTAGCAATTTGTGTTTGAATAATAAATTTGAGAACATTTTTTTTACACCACCCACCTCATCAGGAGGATCTAGTGTTCCCATTTACCCTTAAGCATGACTCGAACCTTCAACCTACCGGTAGATGATCTAGATGCTCAACCACTAGAGTTAATCTTACTTGTCTTTAGGGGTGGGTATATATCGGTTTATATCCGAAAAATATGAACCGAATAAAATTTGTTTTTTTTAAAAAAAAAATGAATACAACCTTTTTTTTTAAAAAAAAAAAAAACCTATATGTTCGGTTTATATCGCCGAACGTATCGAATTATATCGGTTTTTTTAGTGGGCCGGGCCGGGTCGGGGAATTTTTATTTTTTTTTAAATTGAATTTTCAAAACTGAAATTGACATTCACACCTATACTATCATGAAATTTCGACGTTGAAATCTATTGTGTATCGTGAGATGTTTACTAAAGAAAAAGAAAAATTAGAAATCGATTTGGGGGAAAGCACAAATTGATTGGGAAAACGGACGTATTTCTAAAAATTGGCTGCGCCAAACTGCCTCTCGGACATCCGAGCGCTGAGTTATGACCATTTAAAGTTTTACCAATTTACAACTACTTTCTCTTCCTACATTTTACGTCAATGCTTCCGTGATATGTTAATCAAGTTCATGCCGCATGCGACTTCCATAAAAGCTTCATAGATTGGCATCAATGACTATGATTCAAGAGATAGTAGTAGCCTAAAAAAAATCAGTTTTTCGGTTCGGTTCGTATCCAAAAATAAAAAACCGAACCGAATCACTAAATCCTGATTCGATTCGGTTTTTAAAAACCGAGAAAAAACCGAACCGAATTCGATTCGGTTTTTTCGGTTCTCCGGATTTTTTGTCCACCCCTACTTGTCTTAAAAAGACTTTTTAATACTTGAACAAGTTACTTTTCAGCTTCTACTATTATTTAAAATCACCTACTTTTTTAGCATAACCAAACACATTAACTCTCCTAGATAAACCTTTTTTTTTATTAACAAAAATATTTTTAGCTTCTTAGAAGCTTAGCTAAAGAGACTGTTTAACATGTCATAATATTTGTGGTTGTAAAAATTTATTAAAAGAATATAAAAATGTGAAAAGATCTAACATATAAAAAGAACGAACAAAAGGACATAAAAGGGACCATAATAGCTAAAAATAAAAATAAGACCGGACCGAAATGATGAAATTTGGAGTTTGAAGGTGACCTCTCATGGTCATGGACTCTTATCTAATAGAGCATAAATTTGTGTGGCAAAAATGTTTTCCTGATTGTCTTTTTCCAAATAAAAGATCATTGAATCATTGGACAGACCCCCAACTTTCTCAAATTGCATTTGCCACTTAATTTTCTTATGTCAATGTTCCACCACTTGTCATACAATATCATTGTTAGGCCATCCATATTGCATACCATGAGCTAGCACATTTTAATTTATAATTTTGTTGTAGTAAACACATTAATATTGATTACGTTCGAACACCTCTAGAGAGCTCTCTTGTTTTGGTTAACTCTTCCATTATTGATGCACTTTGCAAGTTTATAGGAAAGTGTTTGATTGCTTTTTACAATTATTGTGTTATCAATAACGTAAGATACAAATATGGACGTTGTTTAAGCTTTAAGTTTTTGCTTTCCTGTTTTGGGTGGGAGAGGGGAGAAGCTGTTGGTGTTGGGTCATCCAGTGATGAAATACAAACAGTTGTGGAACTTCATTAGCAACTTTGTCCTTTTTTCAAAAAGATCGATTGCTTTTTTTTTAACGTGATCTAAAAACAACTTTTCCCTCTGTACTATATTAAAAGCTTCTCATATGTTAAGGGGACTAACCAGTTTATATCTTAATTATACCATGTAAAAAATTTCATAATCGGTGATATTGAATCTACAGTTAAGGGAATATCATCAGTTCTTTAAACGAAGGTTGAATTTCTTCCTTATCCATAGCTCCGCCACTGAGGGTCAAGTAAGATTTTTGAAGTTCTTATAGTCTATAGAATACAAGAGCTTTACAAAGTTTAGTAGTTTCCTCTTGCTGTTTTTAAAAGAAGCTAATAGAATATTATCATATCATTGTATATATTTTATATTTGGTTAGTTAATATTCTCATTATAATTAGTTATCTAATTTGTAGTCTAATTTGTAGTTTTGTCAATAACCATGTATTACTATATATTGTACAAAATAATGAATGAAAAGGCATGGAATATATTCTTTAGAAGCTAATCAAATTCTCCAAAATAATCGGTATAACAAGTCTAAAACACTGCCAAAACTTGAAATAGAATCCCTAATCAATTTTCATCTCGACATTTCAGAATAGAAACATTCTAATGTCTCCACCGATTAAGATAATGCAAGATCCACCAATGACAATAAAAAAAGGAAGCCCGGTGCACTAAGCTTCAGCTATGTGCGAGATCCGAGGAAGGACCGGATCACAAGGGTGTATTATACGCAGTCTTACCTTGCATTCTGCAAGATGCTATTTCCACGGCTTGAACTCATGACCTCCTGGTCACATGACATCAACTTTACCAGTTACTCCATGACACCCCTTCCCACCAATGACAATAGAATGTCTGTATTCTCAAATGTCTAATGGAACAACTTTGAGAATTCTTCTTTGGTTTCAATCAGCAGCTAAGCCAGGAATATTAACAAGGGATTCAAAATTTTGAAATTACGACCTAATAAAACAATGTTGAACTACGTTTGCCACTACAATTAAAACTTCCTTATGTTAAGGGCAGCGGCGGTTGCAACATTATATTAGTAGGCTCATCTAAATTCATTATTTTCTGGGCTGAACATAAGTTTATACGTAAAAGTCTATTAATATTTGAAAAAATACATCTTTTCATCATAAACTTGCCCTGAAAACTCATTTTAGTAATTTAATTTTACAGACATTTATTTATCCTCTTATACCTATTTGAAATGAAATAAATATCACCCTGCGAATATAAAATCGGTCTCACAATAAGAGGTGTAGTACACGAGCACCCCATCATTGACATGTCAGCGCAATGTTAGAGCCACGTAAATTCTATCTAAATTTTAATTTTTTTATTCTTCATTTTTTTTTTAATTCTCTTTCTTCATCAGCAATCGAATCACTGTTCGCAACCCAGGATTCTATTTTATCATCAATTCAATCCCAATGAATAGATCTCTTTACTTATATGACTTAGATATCTCATATTTCTCGAAAAAGTGATTCGATTGATGGGATTTGGTATGAGATCGATGATTTCGATGAGATTGATATTCCAATCTAAGATTAATGATTTTCCTTTTTCCTTAATTATATTTTTATACTAATTACAGTAGAACTTACTAAGATGAGTGTCTTTATGTGATCTCCAGTTATTTTAACCTCATGTACTGGCTCATTCTCCATAATATCAAGCAACAAGTCCAGCAGGTCCTTATCTGCCTCTTCATCTAATTTTGATTCTACTTCCAATTTCCTCTTATCTCTTAAACCTTTCCTTTATAAACTTCTCAAGCAAAGCATCATATTTTCTATGAGTGTTTCTTGCCCTCTTCTTTATCCCCTGAAAATCAAACCACCCACCAAACCCTATAACATCAACAATATCAAACGGTCCAAAAATCTGTCACTTCCGTCACAACCTCTATTACCTCTCTAGCTTCCTTTTCGTACACCGAGAACTCATCATCATCAGAGAAATAACAATTATATGAGATCTCCAGTTATCTTCGGCCCGTTAATGGTGTCGACTGAACTTAACGCTGGTAAAAGTTTGATTCTTGATTAAAAGAAAAGAAGTGAAAATTTTCGGCCCTACCCATGTTTTCCGGCGTGACAGATCTGAGAGAGGGATACAACGGAGAAGGGGAGCGAGAGAGGGAGCTCGCCGGAGAAGGCGAGAACGAAGAGAGAGAAGGAGCCCATTGGTTTTAACTTTTAAGGAAGAAGATGAGAGAAAAATGAAAACAAAAATAATTATTGTATAATACACATATTAAAGTGGCCCATCTTTTTCTTTAGGTTTACTCGTTTTTCTTTTTTTTTCTTCTTTTGCCGCATCATCATTTGGAGCGTTATTTATTTCATTTCAAACAAATATAAGTGGGTAAATAAATGTCTGTAAAGTTAAATTGCTAAAATGAGTTTTTTATACAAATTTTTGAATGAAAAGATGTATTTTCTTTTAAAATTTCAACAAATAATAGTAGATATGGATCCATAACTTTTAAATATAATAGTCCAATGTCAAGAATCTTAAAAATTCAACCTAGTAGAGCTTATATCATGGATTCACCTCCCGTTAAGGGAATTAAAAAGTTTATATACTCCATTTATCTCAATTTATATGACATATTTTCCTTTTTAGTCGGTCTAAAAAAGAATGACATATTTAATTATTTGGTAATAATTTAATTTTAAAACTTATCTTTTACGCTTATAATGAGATAATCATTTATTTTTGTTAAATTTCGTATCAAGTTAAACTACATACGGATAAAGTTGATAGGAAAAAAACTATTTATATCCTATTTGGGAAGTACATTTCCAATTAAGAGGATTCATTGAAGCCCTGCCCTTCACAGGCTGTGGTTCCGCTACCGCTTCCAATATCTATATAGATGCAATATAATATAAGTTTCAACAATGAGTACAGAATGTGTGTGTGGATATATGTTTCCAAGTATATAGAAATGTTGAAGTGAAAACAGTAGGTGTATACCCATACTTGCTGTAGGTCATATTGTGTCGGTCGATGGTCCCAATTCCTGCAGTACTGGAAATCAGATAGTCCCTATATATTGTCTTCTCTTTTAATTCATTATGTCTCTGGTGTTCAGCATCACGTGAGGTGACGAGGAAAAATTAAAAAACAGATCTTGTGAATAACATGTCAATATTTTGGAATCTGTCTAGGCAAATTAGCAAAAGTTTGAGAAATGAAAGGCTGTCAAGAGAATGACAGAATACATATCTTATCTCCTCAACTTAATGTTAAAAGTATATTTATAGAACCTGTTGAGAATTATGTTCATTCAACCACTACAACTTATCACTATACTACTACCAACTAAACACCTAACCCAATTTCTATTACTTTTATTCTTTTTTTATATCTAGTTTTCCTACTTAACCCATACTATTTCTGGAGATAGTAGTTCTGGTCCCTCAGCACTACTACCATTAAATCACGGGATATGACTGAATGATCAGAGTTTGAGAATAGAACAACTTATAGGTCCTACCCCAGAAGAGAGCAAATTGCTCCCACCAGGGTTCGAATCCACGTTGCAGGGCTCCAGCTGTATTTTAAGTTCCCTCTTTTGGCATCCAGCTATGACCCCGAGACATTTCTATTCCTTTCTCATTTAATCAATAAAGGTGTTACTTCAATAGTTTTTGTTATTAATTTGCAGTCAGCTACTAGGACTCTTTGGCCAGTTATCGTTCGCATAATTCACACCAACAATTGAACAGTATCTATATATAGCATCTTTAATAAATCTTAAAATATCCAATCTGGGTGCTATATATAATTGATCAATTATTACTCGTTAGGAACTGAAGAACACCCACTCCATTCTCATCCAGTATCATAAATCACTAGGTGCAACTACCAAACAGTACACTATGAGATGCTTAAATAAAGGAAATCTAAAGAAAGACTAACAGGATTACCAGTCAAAGATTGCACAGCACATGAAGTATAAGGAAACACCCTTTACTTACTTTTTTGTTGTATACAGAAATTGGTGGTACTTAGGCAAAGAAATCAACCATTATCCATTTGATTTGTGAGATGCTAAGGATTCACTACTAATGAAACAGACTTTTTTTTTCAAAGTTGGGAATTTTTGACTGACTTAATAAGAGTAATACGTGATTATTTTGAAGATGGAAATAGTCAGCAAGAATGTGCAACATAATTAACCATTTACGCCTTCCTGTATGGAGCTTAATGATTGACATGGCACTGCCATGATGGAAGTAACAGGACTGGAATTACAGGCACACAAGATAAGCTACAGAAATATGTATATTGTACCGAACTTGCAAATGCTGCAAATGAAATTTGGAATTTTAAATTGTTACTGCAAATTAAATTGGCAATGTTGGCCTGAGATGATTAAAAGCTGACCCCAACTTATTTGGGATTGACTTATAGTTATTATTGTTGTAGTAATGCAAACTAAATTGGAACTGATGCCCCAACACTAGAGGAAATGCCCAAATAACCAATTATAATTTGAATAGAAAAAAAAAATCCTACAGAGATCTCATGTGTTGTACTTACCCATTTCCTGTGTAAATTTTATGATCTCCTGTGAAAAGAGTCATATAATGATATAACATTTGTAATGGTTTCCTTTATTCATTTTTTCCCCTATCTATATGTTGCCTTCCTCTTTTTTTTGCGGGTATTGATAATTTTGGTGGTTAACAGCACATTCCAATCAAGCCCAAATACCTGTTCAGGAAACCAAAATAATCAAAAGCCCAAAAAAGTCTCACACATCGTTAAGAGTCTCACATCGAAAATAAAATAAAAATATAGACTACTTATATGAAGTTGGACAATCTTTGTCCTAGATCCATTCTTTACACACATGGGTCACTTGCTCTTTGGTCTGTCCATTGAGCAAGACCAACATTTGGTGGACTCTTATGGCCCAAGTGGAGGCAACCTCAGTCCAAATTCAATCCCATTCACTTTTATATATATACCACATCTTTTACTTGAAAACAAATATTATATATTTCAGGTCACTCCTATGAAATATACTACTCTTTTACTGCTTTAAATTCTATATTTTGAAAAGTTGCTTCTACTGTAGGAAAATATATCTCTAGAAAATTAATTAACGAAAGGATTTGAATGTGTAATCTAGAACTTTACTAAAATTATTTACATTAAAATTTAAAGGAAACTTGAGGCAGAAAACTAGTGGCTTGGAATCAATT
The DNA here is from genome assembly GCA_034509755.1 of Anisodus tanguticus. Classification (NCBI taxonomy): domain Eukaryota; kingdom Viridiplantae; phylum Streptophyta; class Magnoliopsida; order Solanales; family Solanaceae; genus Anisodus; species Anisodus tanguticus. Next base: position 5,295,386 of record CM067553.1, on the reverse strand, counting down.
TAAGTTCAGTTCCTACTGAGAAAAATAGCTTGGAGTAGTTTTTTTATTTCTCACCCGATGTTTAGTATCCACATTGAGGCCCGAAAATTCAGATTCGCATCGAAAAGTTCCATATGGAGAGGGGGAGGGACACTCCCTAACAAATGCGACTCGGCCACAACCTTTGTTAGTATTTGCAAGCTTAAAGTATATTTTATTAGAGGTTAACATATGAGTTTTCTTTCTTGAAGGAAATGGAATATACATTACTGTCTTTTATTAGCATTTTCTTTAGTATAGTGGCGTCTTTTAAGCATGTCATTGATCTTTTATAAATCGAATGTTACAAGCTTGTCATATATCTGTTGACTTTTGCATCCAAAAATTAGTTAATTGTATCAGAGGTTACTTTAATTTTTTGAATTTAACCAACAAAAGTATTTGAACAAAATTCAAACTACTCTGTTAACAAATATGGATGAGGTGTATTTTGCCAAGCACTAACATTTTGTCATTCTTTAGACTAATTAATCTCATCTGAAAGATTTGCCATTATGTAATTGTAACTAATACAACAACAACTACATACCCAGTGAAATCCTACAACGTGGGGTATGGAGAGGGTAGAGTGACGCAGACCTTACCTCTACCTTGGTAGGTAGAACGATTATTTTCGAGAGACTCTCGGCTCAAGATATGCAACTAATAATAGTATTAGTATTGTAACTAATACTATTATATTTTTATACATCAGACAAAAGAAAAAAGAAATCAATATTATCAAGTGGCTTAAAAAAGAGTGAAGAATTATGATTAACAAGTGCTGTTTCCCATTTGGATGCATGAGCTTTTGTAGTAGAGAGGCCTTTAGCCTTTTAGTAAGCTTTAGGGAGTGAAAAAAGATATTCACCAAATTTAGATATGTATGGCGGGAAAATGCAAATAGTAATAATTAAAGAATGTCCACTATATGCTAAAGAAGAAACACATTTGCATCAATTTTAAGTTGTCTCTTTGTGAATTTTTGAAAAAAGGGCATTAAAAAAACACTTGGGAAATAGCATTTCCTACAATTGTTAGTGGGAAAGAAAAAGACATTTGGACTTTGAGGAGAGTCAAGATTTTAACTCTTCTGAGTTTGTGCACAACATCACAAAAGGGAAAGGGTCTTTTTATTAAGAAAAGAAATTGGAAGCATATAGAAAAGGCATTGTGCACGAAAATAACAAAAGCTTCAAAAGTTGGGAATAAAATGAAAGGGAAAGTTGAGTAGTTAATTTTTGTATTGGGAGAGGGATCTTTGAGTGCCATAAATTCACCTAATTGTTTTTGGTCTGTCATCCATTCACACCCCCTCTTCTGTGGTAGTTGTGGAGCCTAGGCAAACACCTTTTAACGGGTTTAACTGTACTCAATATTTTTTTTATAGGAGAAAAGGTTTGAATTTATTTTATACCTTGCAAAAAGGTTTAACATTTTTCCTCCATTAGAAGTTTGGCTCGATTGGATCATCGCCGTTAAACTCTTGTGCTAAATAAATCCTTATTCATTAACAGTCCAACAAGTGATATCAATTTGCAAGAATGTCCTTATTTCGGGGTGGTCTTTAATTTTGATCATCAAATTGAAATTTTTTAATTTCTTCCCTTCGTCTAAAAGTTTCTGATTTCAGGGTTTAAACCTTAGCTCAGTCAAAAAAAAAGTTAAAAAAATCGCAAAACATAGTTTGGATTCGCAGGGAAGATTTTGCCGGCAAACTATGCCTCAAAACAGAGTTTGCCTGCACACTATGCATGCCTCTAGGCAGAGTTTACCTGCACAATATGCCTTATAGGGCAGAGTTTGCCTCCACACTATGTCTTATAGGACAGAGTTTGTCTTAAGATAGCAAACTCTACCTTAAGACAGAATTTGCCTTTAGGCATAAGATAAATTATGCTTTATAAGGTAGAGTTTGCGGCAAACTCTGTTTTGCGAATTCAAACTCTACCTTGCGATTTTTTTAAATATTTGATTGAGCAAAGTTCGAACCCCGGACATCGAAATATTTTTAAGCGAAGAGCAAAAATTAAAGACCAACAATTTGAGTGGCAAAAATTAAAGATAAGTTCTTTTGAAGGGAAATATGCACGAAAAAAATGATTAGAAAGGAAAAGAGCATATTTAGAGATGAGGAGCCAATTGAGCCAAACTTCTCACATATGGTATATCAAAACCTTCTCGCAAAATATAAGGGTAAATCTTAACTTTTTCCCCATTTAAAATTTAGTTAACATCCATTGTTGGATCGTAGAATAAGAATATATTTAAGGGGAAAGAACGTCTATGCCTGGAGGCGTATTAAAAGTGGGGGGTTAATTCAACTCATAACTTTCAATACGAATCATAAATTTATATATAAAAAATTAATAAATTTATAATAAATAGTAGATATATATTAGCATTTGCTTTTGTCCCACATTGGAAAAACACATTTGTATCTCATGTAATAGACTCTATATAAAGAGTTTTACTTGTTTTTCTTTTACTTGCACTTTTAGCTCTCAAGAATAGAATTATTTTATTATCTTGTTATTGCTTTGTAAGAATTCATGTTATGAATAAAAGACTTTCATGAATTCTATCATGGTATCGAAGCCAAGAGCGCAAATTAATATTTTTAGCTCGATTGCGGATCCAACTCCGCGGTGAGTTAGTTGGGGGTTCGCATGTAGCACACCCCTGGTATCAGTTAAAAATTTTTGTGGCTTGTTTTGGAAGCTCGTGCTTGTTTTGGCTGCTCGTGCTCGTTCTGATTTTGGCTTCCACATCTGGGTTTCGTCTTCTTGGCTTCCGCATCTGATTGGTGAGATCTGCCCTTTTTATTTTGTTGCTTGTTATTTGGGATTGCTGCTTGTTATTTGGGATTGTTGCTTGTTATTTGTGATTTTTCTGTTTAAAATTCATAATGGCTGGAGGTGATGATTCTTTGCAAACTATTGGTGTTCGGTTAGATGGAAAAAATTATTCATATTGGAGCTATGTCATGGTAAATTTTCTGAAGGGAAAGGGGCTTTGGGATTATATGTCTGGAAAAACCAAATGCCCTAAAATTGGAGATGAAAATTTTGATGAATTATTTAGGACTTGGGAGACCAATAATTCAAAGATTATTACTTGGATTAATAACTCGTTGAACAAAGAATTGGTGTTCAATTGGCTAAGTTCAAAAGCTGCTAAAGAGATTTGGGATTATCTGTCAAGATTGTTTGTGCGAGAATAATTTTCTTTGTTAAATATCGATTACAATATGAAATTCGTGCACTAGTACAAAATGACTTGGGCATTTAAGATTATTTCGTGCAATGACCACTTTGTGGGATCGATTAGCTATGACGGAGAATCATCGAATTGCAAGCATGCGATGCTTATATTAAATGTAGAGATGAAGATCGTCTTGTTCGGCTATTGATGGGTCTTCGGTCGAATTTGAGAATTGTCGTTCGGTGCTTGTTGCACCGCAAACCCTTACCATCGTTGAAGATGTGGTAAATGAACTTATGGTGAAGAAACATGTTTGAAGACTCTAAAAGGGGTACATAAGGCTTCTACTTTTGTACCGGCAACTCCTTCGTCCGCACGGTCCTTGCGGCCCCTACACACCAAAGTATAAAATATCTATCATGGGTAATTGTAATTATTGCAAGAAACCGGGACACGGAAGAATCAATGTCCCGAGCTACAGAAGACGTCAGGTTCTAAGCCTCCACATTCGGGACAAGGACAGAAGCCTTCTCAATAGAAGCCATATTCTGGGGGTCAATTCCAGAACTCGTATCCACCGACTCAGGCTGCCTTTGTGCCCTCTCTTGATCACCTAGCTTCAGGAGCCTCTGTGAGTCACGATCGATTTTGTAGCTGACCAATTTCGAAGTTCCTCGCCTTCCAACGGTTTCAACGAATTCTCGGTCTTATGCTCTTTCTGTTCCTTCCGGCTCATTACCATCTATTGGTTCAGGTATCATTTCGTCTTCTTGGATCTTGGACTCTGGAGCTGAAAATCATATGTCTCCTGATTCTTCCGTCTTTGTATCTATGTCTTCTTACCCCCCCTTCCACTTCTGTTGTGACTGCTGATGGCACACCTATTCCATTGACAGGCATTGGCACCATTCATACATCCACTATATCATTACCTGATGTTTATTGCATTCCAAAATTACATATGAATCTTGCTTCTGCTGGTCAAATATGTGACTATGGATGTTTTATTGGACTCTTCCCTAATTCTTGTTATGTGCAGGATCTAAAATCCAAGAGAGTGATTGAGACAAGGCATAGAAAGGGGAGAGGCCTATATATTTTGGATGAGCTGCATCTTCCTACTCATGCAGCAGCTATGCCTGTTAATCTGTTTTCTTTTCATTTAACACATTCATCTTCGAAATTTTATTTGTGGCACTCTAAACTTGGTCATGTATCAGGTTCTCGCCTGCGTTTTATGTGTAATACTGGTGTTCTTGGTGATTTACAATCCGATGATATTTCTGATTGTAGTGGATGTAAACTTGGAAAATTTTCTGCTTTGCCTTTTAATCATAGTACTTCTACTTCTTCTGCACCATTTGATCTAGTTCATTCAGATGTTTAGGGGCCACCACCTATCCCTACTAAGGGTGGCTCCAGATATTATGTTTCCTTTATTGATGATTACACTCGTCATTGTTAGGTTTATTTGTTGAAAAGACGCTCTGATTTTGTTCATACATATGTTGAGTTTCAAGCCTATGTGAAAACTCAACATTCGCCATTATTAAATGTTTTACGGGTCGATTTAGGAGGTGAATATACTAGTGGGGATCTTTACGGTATTTTCAAAGCCGATGGTACAATACATCGAGTTTTCTTGTACTGATACACCACAACAAAATGGGGTAGCCGGGAGAAAACATAGGCATATTGTTGAGACAGCTAGATCTATGCTTTTGTCTGCTAGTGTACCTAGTGAATTTTGGGGAGAAGCTGTCTTTACATCTGTTTATCTTATTAATAGGATCCCTACCTCTCATAATTCTGAGATTTCTCCGTATGCTAGACTATTTGGTCACACCCCACTATATTCCCATTTGAGAGTTTTTGGTTCTACATGTTTTGTTCTACGTCCACATGCAGAGCGTACTAAGTTATCTTCTCGTGTCGCCATTTGTGTTTTTCTTGGATATGGGGTTGGGCAGAAAGGTTATCGTTGTCATGATCCAGTTTCTGGAAAATTGTATATGTCTCGTAATGTTTCCTTTATTGAGCATGTTCATTTCTTTTCCATCCCACCTACCTCACATGACATAACAAAACCTGACCTTATTGATATTGATCCCTTTGATGCTGATTGTCCATCTGATTCTACATCTATATCATATGTTCCTTCTCAGTCTTCTGGCAGGTCCCATGATATTGATACTCAGCCCCCTCCTACGCCTATTTCAGAACCTCTTGTGGTTGCAGATCCAGATCCACCTCGCTATCCTAAACGCACTTTGCGATCTACTCAGGTATCCGATTTTGATTATTCTTGCTATGCTCCATCATTCGTTTCCTTTCTAGCTTCTATTAATTTTCTCTGTGAGCCTACATCCTACTCTGAGGCAGCTCGTGATCCTCTTTGGCAAGAGGCTATGAATGAGGAACTAGCTACTTTGAACAAAACTGGTACTTGGGATTTGGTTTCTCTACCGACTGGTAAGAAAACTATTGGTTCTCGATGGGTGTACAAGATTAAGACAAAGTCTGATGGTTCTATTGAGCGATATAAAGCTCGTTTTGTTGCAAAGGGTTTTGCTCAAGAATATGGTATGGATTATAAAGAGACTTTTGCACCTGTTGCAAAGATGACATCTGTCCGGGTTCTTATTGCAGTGGCCTCTGTTCGTCATTGGCATATTTACAAATGGATGTTAAAAATGCTTTTTAAAATGGGGATCTTCAAGAAGAAGTCTACATGGTCCCTCCACCTGGTATTTCACATAGTCTAGGACAAGTATGCAGGCTTAAGAAAGCTCTGTAGTGTCTCAAACAAGCTCCAAGAGCTTGGTTCGACAAGTTCTCCACTGTAGTATCATCTCTTGGGTTTATTTCCAGCTTTCATGATTCAACGTTATTTGTTAAATCATCTCCTGCAGGTTGTATTTTGCTTTTGTTGTATGTTGATGACATGATCATTACAGATGATGATATTGATGGTATTGCAAACCTAAAATCTACTTTATCTCGCCGTTTTGAGATGAAAGATTTAGGTCATCTACGTTACTTTTTAGGCATTGAGGTAGCTTATTCTGAGAAGGGATATATTCTCTCTCAGTCTAAGTACACTGCAAATATTCTTGAGCGGGCCCGTCTCACAAATACTCGTATAGTTGACTCTCCTCTTGAGGTTAATGTTCGATATACACCTACTGACGGGGATCCTCTTCCTGATCCCACTTTATACCGTTCAGTTGTAGGGAGTCTGGTGTACCTCACCATTACTCGCCCTGACATTGCATATGTTGTTCACATTGTTAGTCAGTTTGTTTGCTCTCCTACATCTGTACATTGGGCTGCAGTTATGCGTATTCTTCGCTATCTTCGAGGAACGATTTATCAGAGTCTCTTGTTTCCATCGACCTCATCCTTGGAGCTTCGTGCATTTTCTGATGCAGATTGGGTTGGTGACCTAACTGATTGGAAATCAACTACTGATTATTGTGTATTTTTAGGAGATTCACTCATCTCATGGAAAAGTAAGAAACAAGATGTGGTTTCTCGCTCTTCAACTGAGGTAGAGTATCGTGCTATGGCTTCTACTACGTGTGAGATTGTATGGTTACGTCAGTTATTGGTTGATATGGGTGTCTCTCTTTCTTCACCAACACCGATGTGTTGTGATAATAAGAGTTCTATTCAGATTGCGCACAACACAGTCTTTCATGAACGTACCAAGCATATTGAGATTGATTGTCATATTATTTGATATCATCTTCAGCAGCGCACTCTATCCTTGCCATTTGTCTCATCTTCGATGCAACTTGCAGATTTCTTCACAAAGGCGCATACCTTAAAGTGTCACCGGTTCTTTCTTGACAAACTCTCGATGCTTCTGTCTACACCATCGCGAGTTTGAGAGGAGATATTAGCATTTGCTTTTGTCCTCATTGGAAAAACACATTTGTATCTCATATAATAGACCCTATATAAAGGGCTTTACTTGCTTTTCTTTTACTTGCACTTTTAGCTCTCAAGAATAGTATTATTTTATTATCTTGTTATTGCTTTGTAAGAATTCATGTTATGAATAAAAGACTTTCATGAATTCTATCAATATGAACTCATAACTTTTAAAATACAATGGGTTCAATTAAAAATCTTAAAAAGGTTGACCCCCTAAAGTTTAAATCCTGAATCCGTCTCTGTATGCCCCTTCAAACCAAAGTAACTACCCACTCATACTCTAATTACTTTCGTACCCCCATAAAAATTGAAACTATTTATCTGAGATGCCCCAAATTATGATACCAACATTGTATATAATATACTGAGATGGTATTATGTAATACTGCTTCAGTCCTTCTCTTAATCCTCTATGATATTATCATGTTGTATAAATATACTGAGATGATATTATGCATGATCATGTCCATTTATTCAAAAAGACACTTTTCTGAGAAAAACCTCTATGATACCATCATATTATACACATATATTGTGATGGTATCATGGAGGGCTGCGTTAGTCCTTCAATAAGACATTCCGCTCCTCCATGATACCATCGTGATATATAAATATACTGAGATGGTATCATGGAGGACTCATTTCGTCATTCTCTTAGTAATTATACTGCGATGGTATCATATAGGAAGGATTTTCGGGTGAAGGGGTACTCGGGTAATTAGTTTTGGGCGGTTGGGTAAGAAATCAAATTAGTTTAATTAGGAGGGGCACGAGGCGGATAATTATTTTATTTTATAGAGGTATTTGATGTTGTTTCCCCTATATTAAACCCATAAGTTTTTAGGCTAGGTTCCAATTGAGCCAAACTTCTAACGAATGGTAAATTTAGATCTTTTTGCAAAGTACAATGGTAAATCTGAGTCTTTTCCAATTTTTTTTTATATACGGACTGATATAATTATGTAAAAAATAAGTTCTAAACTCATAACTATAAATATGTAATTAGTACGATGGTAAAAATAAAAAAAATGAATCCATCAATTTAGTTCTCAATTTGCCGCTGTTGTGGGTTAAAACTTCACATAGAATGTTTACACTCAGCCAATAAATATAACTATTTACCATTGTGGTGTTGGGGTTGAGAACGGAAAAAAGGTGTTTTCCTCCAACAAATCCCTTTCACTGCATATTTGCACCCACTTTCCCTTACACGACATGACAATTGTCTCCATGCGATCATGGGAATGTTACTCTCATCCACACACTCCATCTATTTTTCTTTCTCTTTTTTCTCGGGAAAAAGAAGAAAGGTAGAAATTAAATAAATACACTGTAGATCCATAAAGTCATGACCTAAGTTAGATAATAAAAGATGCTGGTCTAAAGATCTTAGTTGGGGGAATAATAATTTTCAAGAATATTAATGATGACTTCCTCCAATTTCATCACTTTTAAATTCACTTTATTTGGCATATGTAAGGGTAAATTACCATTGAACATTAGTGGTATCGTCATTTCCTTTTCCATCATTTTCCTACCTATAGAGGCTTCCAAACAAATTGAAAACTGTGTATATATTTTACATATGTTAAGTAAAAGTTGTTTGAGGATGACACTTCATCTGTTTTTGCAATAATTATAATTGTTTTTTTTTTCTTTTTTCCATACTTCTCCATGAAATTTGGTACCAAATGTCCAGGCTTTTTCCCTTGCCAACATGTTTTCCTTGACCAGCCCCTTTCACGAATCATTTGTGAATTCGGTTCTCATTAATTACTCGAATTGTTTGATGCATTCCATTCGATCATTTTTATACATGTTGTGATAGCCTTGTGCCATTGGGTACTAGGATTTTAAGCTAGGTTTAGTAGGAAATCACTAGCTTTTGCAAGTCTTAAAACTAAGTTAAGAGGAGATTATGCTTTATGACTTGTAATGTTCTTTAGTTTTATGATTTTTTATATGATATCGGTAAATAAAATACATGAAAATTTTATAGGGTCCTTTTGAAAATCGCTTCTTTCTAGATTTTGAGAATATTTCAATTATTTTGTTTTGCTTTTGTCGTCTGCAACTCAACCGAATTTCCTACTAATATATCTAACAAATGAGCGAGAAATTGTATGTTATGGTCACCTAATTTTTGTTTTATTATAATAAAGTCATTAATTGTTATTTATAATAAAAAGGAAAAAAGGTTCAAATATGCCACTGAACTTTGAAAAATAATTTACGTATGTTATTCGTCAATAATTGGGGTAAAATATGTCTATGCCGTTACAAAATTGATACTAATATGTCCTTATTCACTAACAACGGAAGCTTTACAACACATGTCCTTTTTTACACGAGAAAAAGCTCAAATATACCTCCAAGCATAATTTATCTATTCCCCAAGCTCGAATTAACCACCTTCAAACCTCAAATCATCCCAAATAGAACTCAAGCAATAAACAATTGCACTACCAAGCAAAATTTTCACCTTTACTGGAAACTCAATCAACACAACTCAATCACCAATCCTTATCAAATCACCAGTAGCGATGCCAAAGCTCCTCATCAAATTCTGACATCACCACAGAAAATTTGGTTCTTTCGCTCCTTGCTGGCGGGACCTCATAATGCTAAAATAAACTTAGATATACATTATTTAACTTCTAAATAGTTTACAGCAATATTATAGCGCTCAATGGTTGGTTTTTGTGTAATATTTTTGTGTGTGCATTATGTGACTGTCATCAAGCTGAAATGGTGCCCTGGTGTCGTAACAATGGTATTCAAGTAGCATTTTTAGAGCGGGGAGAATCATTAATTGTTATAAATAGTGGTGATTCATTTAGAGCGATGATGGATGGTAGCAGAGAAAAATGAAATATGTACAAAGTTCAAGGATAAATCTAGATCATTTCTCAAAATTCAAAGGCAAATTTGACTCTTTTATCTCGTAAAAAAAGGTTGCATGCTGAAAAGCTTCCAACGTTAGTAAATAAAGGTATATTTGAACTAGTTTCTTAATGGTAGGAGCATATTTACTCAATGAATGACATATTTGTTGGTACTCTATCGTACTTTATAAAGCAGTACGGGATGTAAATAACTATTACAAATGTTCGAAAGGATAAATAAATGGTCAAACTTCAAAATTGCCGCAAGTGCGTTGTGTCTTGAATCTTGATCACCTTGCAAAGCCAACTTTGAGAACTGCCGCAAGTATGTTGTGTCTTGAATCTTGATATCCTGAAATCAAGAAACAACTAAATCTGGAAGGTTACAACGTTGTGTGTTGAGTCGAGGATAGCCCTCTATCCTTAAGACAAGATTGCCCCGTATATATGCTTTTACGTTAGCGGGCAATAGTCTCCCAAGATAAAACAACACTTTAATCTCAACACTACAAAGCCAATAGGTTGAGCCTGTCGAAGAAAACAAATATGACTCGACTTGCTGAAGATATGGAATAGGAAGGAAGAGAGTTTTCTTTACTCTTCTCTTTTGTCTCTGTGTATATAGTGTGTCTCTGTAGTGTATATCTTGTGTATACGTGAGGGTTTGGTCACTGTTTTTGACTGATTTTCAGCCACTGTTTTGCTGATTTTTCAGCCACTGGTTTGCTGATTTTTCAGCCACTGGTTTGCTGATTTTTCAGTGTCTTTTTCGTCTGTTTTGTGGCCTGTTTTTCGTCTATATTCTGCCTGTTTCTTGCTACTTTTTTTCAGCCAAGTGAAGCTCAATATATAGCAAGAGGAGGGGCTGTCCAACAGCCACAAACAAGGCTGTAATGGCCCTTAAAGGAGGCCATTAAAACAGCCAAGTAATGGCTATTAAGGCCATTGAAAGAGGCTGCTCACTGCCCAAGTAATGGGCTGTTAATGGAGGAATTAATCAGCCAAATAATGGCTGGTTAATGCTCCAAAATGCAGTCCAATATTTACAGAAAAAGTCTCCAGAAATTCTGGGGACCAAACTGTAAATATTGAAACTTCAGGGACCAAACTGTACATATAAAAGAATTCTGGTCCAAACTGTACATATGAAACTTCAGGGATCAAAGCGTACATCGGCGAGTTCTCGGTCCAAAAAGATAATATCGAACAGGCCCACGGCCCACACCCACGACCCACGACCCACGACCCCGACCCGACGTGACCGTGACCGTGACCGAGCCCGAGCCGGCCGGGACCGGACGGACGGGCGGGCGGCGGCGCGCGTGTGGGCTTAGCCTTGAACCCAAGCACATCTAGGTCTTCCCTCCTTTAAACACATGGGATACCCCCGGGGATCCAAACCCTTTACCACATTAGAGACTTATATAGAGAGCAATTCTTCCTATTCCCACCGATGTGGTAGATTTGTCCTACACCACATTTCCATGTCTCAAACACCTTACTTCGTGGACCAATATCTCTTTCATTTCTCAACGAAATTAGACGAATCTTGGCCCTACGGTCATCTACTCACTTCGTAGATCATGCATGTGCGAAGAGACAAGGTCTCCAACATGCGGAACACAAGTGTTTAATTCATCAAAGATGGGTGGACGCATCTCCCCGCCAAAGGCTAATTTCCAACAATCCCCTCTATGAAAGAGAGATTGTGGCGCACGCACAAGGTGCCTACATTTCAGCAATCTTTCAGCGAAAAGATATTGCATCAGGAGAGGTAGCTTACGCTTTGAACCTTCCCTAGTTGAATACCATCGGACTTACTTACTGCGCGGTGAACGTGATGTCTTGAACCGTCAGTGTTTAGTGTAAGCCAAGACAACGATATCAACACAATAACTCTTCTTATTCATTTTCCTTCTTACGTTTCTATCCGTTGTGGCCATGGACACACTTGGATTCTTAAGTGCGTTCATTTGAGTCGGCCATCCTCGCACTTAAATAGGTGATCTCCTACAAGGTATCCTGCTATACCCCACTTCACAAGTGTTAGGAATCATTAAAAGTTCCACAACCTTAACCTCAACCGTTTGAGGATCTTTTAAAAAGTTTGGAAGCTTAACCTTTACCCACCATACGAGCAAAGCACTTTAATGTCTATCGCGGGAACGACTTTGGATTCATGTTTCCGTACGAAATCATCATCCGAAGTGCTTCTTACTTCCACCGAAGCGCTGTTGAACCTTTTTGCCGCTTAGTTTTCCCATTGAACCAAATTCTTGGGATCTCCAATCGGTATGGTTGGGTTTCCACCGCAAAGGTTCGTATTGTTTGGGTTTTAAGCCAATTCCCCTAGACAGGCGAGAACACTTGATCTCCGGGTAGTCCCTTACTTAGTAAACAAGGATGTGACACCGTGATGATCAAGCGCCATACGGTCTTATGTCTCCGACGGATCCTAAAAGATATGTCTAGACGCCGTCATCCGTGTCCTTCCGAAGCCGACCGGCTAGCCACGTGTATAGCTGCTTTGAAGACACGTGTATCTCCCAATAAGGGACGTCCTCTAAGGAGCCGTGAAGTTACTCAACTTCTTTCATGCTTTGTATAAAGCGATAAACTCCGATTCCATCATGAATCGGCCGATGCAAGTTTGCTTAGAGGATTTTCCAAGACCCACCATACACATTTGCTTGTGGCTTTGGTGTTCTTCGGATCGATGTCCGTTTGCATCTTGTGTTCTCCCGAACATTTGGACATCCGAATACTATAATCTGTAGATAAGCGAATAATTCAGATATCGTCATATCTAACTTAACGCCTTCTATTGATCATGTATTAAGATCATCAGTGAACCTTAGTTCAACTGATCTGTTTGTAGGACGATACCAGGTCGGTTGTAGTGTGTACAATACATTGAACTACACGTGACGTGCATATCGCTCTTTGTCTATGGGAGCACCATGATTCCAATCATTTCTATGATTCATATCCATTGGTGGCTTCAACGAGCCGTCTACTATCGACGAGTCCGTTAGATGTCTTAGAAATCCAATTCCTAAGATGTCATCTGTGATACCCATATCTTTCATATCGAGACTTTGTTTCAATATGACTTTTACTTTAGATTTGTTGATTCTCCAACTGTTGGCTTTCTAACCGAGTCAATGTTTCGTGGTCGATTCATTGTTCTGTTTTATACGAAACTTTCGGGACCAAAATGTAAACATTTCGGGGACCAAAATGAAAGTTCGGGAAGAAGCCCAACGATCCGGCAAACCAAGTACGATTCTCTTCTTCCAACTCTCCGGTTGGGAAAGGCATTTCAACATCCATGCCACGCAAGCGCAATGGCCTTGGATGTGAAGCTACTACGGGGGAGCACATCTTACAACCCAAAGGTTCTTTTCCCGGAGGAAGATCAACCATTACGCAAGTATGGTTCTATATGATAGAGTCTATTTCTCTCTTTGTAGCTTCTTTCCAAAGCGGCGCTTTTGGAGATGACAATTATTTATTAATTGTCCATGGTTCGTTCTCAACCATACAAGCTAGAAGGTATGGAACAAGTCTTTGTCCCCTCTTTGCTCCTTCTCGGTTCAACATCTAGAATCCCGAGTTCGGATCGGAATATTAAGTTCGGATAGCCGGCAACTTTCGAGTCTGTAGATACGGAACGTCCGATTCCGGACGATCGAGCCCTCGCGGGTTCTTGTTAACCTTGAGCAATTACTCCCTTTTTCCTTTTTCAAGGAAAGCGATCTTCAAAGAATTCGGTATTCTTTGACGCCAAGAGGCGATCATCACTCTTGTTATTTGCGGATCCGGTGGATATGCAATCTACGATCTTAGGTACAACTTGACCTGTTTCATTATTCCAACTTTTACCAAGCAACCCCAAATAAATTGGGCGTACGACTTTGGCTAACACCGTTGGACTGAGGTGAGAAATGAACATTCGTTTAATGAACGATGCTTCACATTCTCCCCCTCTATCACTACGAATTTCTCAATCCGTAGGCTTAGTTGATTTTCAACTTCTGCTTTGTAGCGCTTATCTGCTTCAACAACTTCATCTTTGCTTTTCAACATACAAAGGATTCCATAAGTTGTACCATCATCAATGAAGATCACAACGTACTTGTCTCCCCCCTATTTTGTATAAACTTCAAATCACCCAATTAGGTGTGACTAAGTTCTAGAGGAGCGGTGCTTCTTTCGCTATTCCCTTGACGGAATTTGGAAAGGTGATTTTGCCTCTTCATCTACCTCACATTTATTTTGAGGGTTTATGTCGACAGAAGGCAATAATCTCAACATCGTTAGCTTTTGAATGACTTGCTATTTAACGTGTCTTAATCTATGATGGCATAGATGCACGGATTACAAATATATCATTCATTTAGCTATAGACGTACTGTACCATTCTTAGTTATTATAGACCTGTTGGACTAGTCTCAAACCAACTTGACCAACAGCGTCCCTTAAACCAAGTTAGGAACATGTAACACCTCTTTTAGAGTGATCTTATTCCTTGAAGTCCTAATGAGGACAACCTCTCCAGCCCCTTAGATTTTAGAGGTGGCGTTGCTCCACATGAACAACCTCTTGCCCGTGGTTAGGGCGTAACCGGATCATATGAGATCTGGATGCTCTGGCCCACTCCAGTTGCTTTGGCATACTGAGTGTCCAATTTCTTTTCTGCCTTTCTTTAGGCCTTCAGATCATTTAAGACCTGGAAACTCTGGCCCACCACACTAGGTGTCCTTTACTTTTCCTATGAAATGAATTCTGGCCCCACTCCAGTCGCCCGGAGGCTTTATATGGCGAGTGTCCAATATCATCATATCAAAGGAATTTTGTCCCACTCCGATCGCCGGAGGATTTGTATGGTGAGTGTCCAATATCATCCTATGAAGGATCTTACGCCAAATAGTGTGACGGGCTCAACGTCTTTAACTTTTAGACTTCTTCCGTTAAGATTAGTGCCCGAGATAATTCTTGGCGCTTACTTAAAAGTGGTAGCAGTTTTCGCACAGTTAGTGGATCTTTCTCCATCATATGTGCGAACATACTTTACACACTTTAACAATTACACTTAAAAGAACGGATCTTTTTAAGTCATTTACAAATCCAATCTTTAAACGAAAAAGAAGATAAGATTAAACTTCGATTTTAAAGCGTAAGGAATAGAAATTATTTTCATATTCCTCCTTACTTTAATCCATTTTTAATCGGACATCATTTAATCTTTATTCTTGACAAGTAAGAAAAACTACTTATCCCAATTTCGGATTCTGGCTCACTCCAGTCACTTCATCAAACTGAGTGTCCAGTTCCTTCTTACCATTATTCGGATCTTTTGTCTGGGATAGATACAGGCCTTCTGCTGCAAGATAGAAGTACATCTTCAGTCTTCTCCTCTTTTCCCAATTGACATCCTCGGACTCTCGAGAGCGCTTGTTCCCTTGATCTTGGTAGCGGTGACACCATGAACACGTTCATCATCATCACTCTCTTCTACCGAGAAAACCATTGCCATATCCAGATTTGGTCACACAACTTTTGACCGACATCTTTCGAACACTAATAGTATTACAATACGATCTTGTCTTAAGTTGTTGGTACTCTATCGTACTTTATAAAGCAGTACGGGATGTAAATAACTATTACAAATGTTCGAAAGGATAAATAAATGGTCAAACTTCAAAACTGCCGCAAGTGCGTTGTGTCTTGAATCTTGATCACCTTGCAAAGCCAACTTTGAGAAGCTGCCGCAAGTATGTTGTGTCTTGAATCTTGATATCCTGAAATCAAGAAACAACTAAATCTGGAAGGTTACAACGTTGTGTGTTGAGTCGAGGATAGCCCTCTATCCTTAAGACAAGATTGCCCCGTATATATGCTTTTACGTTAGCGGGCAATAGTCTCCCAAGATAAAACAACACTTTAATCTCAACACTACAAAGCCAATAGGTTGAGCCTGTCGAAGAAAACAAATATGACTCGACTTCTTTGAAGATATGGAATAGGAAGGAAGAGTTTCTCTTTGCTCTTCTCTTTTGTCTCTGTGTATATAGTGTGTCTCTGTAGTGTATATCTTGTGTATACGTGAGGGTTTAGTCACTTGTTTTTGACTGATTTTGCCACTGTTTTGCTGATTTTCAGCCACTGTTTTGCTGATTTTTCAGCCACTGGTTTCTTGATTTTTCAGTGTCTTTTTCGTCTGTTTTGTGGCCTGTTTTTCGTCTATATTCTGCCTGTTTCTTGCTACTTTTTTTTCAGCCAAGTGAAGCTCAATATATAGCAAGAGGAGGGGCTGTCCAACAGCCACAAACAAGGCTGTAATGGCCCTTAAAGGAGGCCATTAAAACAGCCAAGTAATGGCTATTAAGGCCATTGAAAGAGGCTGCTCACTGCCCAAGTAATGGGCTGTTAATGGAGGAATTAATCAGCCAAATAATGGCTGGTTAATGCTCCAAAATGCAGTCCAATATTTACAGAAAAAGTCTCCAGAAATTCGGGGACCAAGCTGTAAATATTGAAACTTCGAGGACCAAGCTGTACATATAAAAGAATTCTCGGTCCAAAGCTGTACATATGAAACTTCGGGGATCAAGCTGTACACGGCGAGTTCTCGGTCCAAAAAGATAATATCGAGACAGGCCACGCCCACGACCCACGACCCCACGACCCGTGACCGTGACCCGAGCCCGAGCCCGGACCGGACCGGACGGGTGGGCGGCGGCGGCGCGCGTGTGGGCTTAGCCTTGAACCCAAGCACATCTAGGTCTTCCCTCCTTTAAACACATGGGATACCCCTTGGGGATCCAAACCCTTTACCACATTAGAGACTTATATAGAGAGCAATTCTTCCTATTCCCACCGATGTGGTAGATTTGTCCCACACCACATTTCCATGTCTCAAACACCTTACTTCGTGGACCAATATCTCTTTCATTTCTCAACGAAATTAGACGAATCTTGGCCCTACGGTCATCTACTCACTTCGTAGATCATGCATGTGCGAAGAGACAAGGTCTCCAACATGCGGAACACAAGTGTTTAATTCATCAAAGATGGGTGGACGCATCTCCCCGCCAAAGGCTAATTTCCAACAATATTTTGGCCATTTCCCAAAATTCAATGGCATATTTAGACCTTTTCCATTAAAAAATCATACAATTTTGTCCAGGTAAGGGGAGCGTTGGAGTAACGGGTAAAGTTGTTGTCATATGACCAGGAGTTCATGGGTTCAAGCCGTGGAAACAGCCTCTTGAAGAAATGTGAGGTAAGGCTGCGTACAATAGACCATTGTGGTCCGACCATTTCCCGGACCTCGCGCATAGCGGGAGCTTAGTGCATCGGACTGTCCTTTTTATAATTTTGCCCAAGTATCATAGAAATCATTGAGTTATTTTGCATTATAAAAAGATCACTCAACTTTTTCTAAGTATCACATAAAATTATCATGTATTTTGTTGTAACCATAAAATTATTCAATTGTGCCTAAGTATGATATAAAAAAATTCTTGTGTTTCCTCCTAATGACTTATAGTGATACTTAGGTGAAATTGAGTGACACTTCGGTTATAAAGAATAGTTTGGCGACTTTCGATATATTTTGGTGAAGTTGAGTTATATTTTCGTTACAAAAAATAGTTTAATGATTTTAGTGTGATCAAATAAAAGCTGAGTGACCATCCATAAAATTAACCTAGTAAAGAAAGATTTAAATTACGATATAGACATTAATGTCCTTGAGATTATGTTGCTACACGATTAACTTCAATTTTTGCTATACAGTTTTGTGTCTATAAGAATCGATATTATGAGTGAACTTTTTATGTTCAAGGTGAGAGAACAATAATGGAGAAAAGAAAAAGAAAGATCGAGTTAAGTAATTTGAAGGAAAATTACTACTGCTTTCTTTCGGCAATTTTGTTTTTTTATTGTCTGTCCATTTGGGAAAAGGCTAAAGAATTTAGGTGTAAGAAGTGATACTACTCAATGATGAAGAACTGAAGTGGACACCAAAAGCAGTTCTAATAATTGAGCAGCAACCCAGTTAAGTCTGGGGATATAATTGCAGTTTCTTGTTCTGGTATTCTTATACTGATGTACACGAGGTTCATATTTTTTTTTGTTTCTCACTAGTTATTTGATACTTTATTTTAGGGCCTCAATTGAAGGGGAAGTGCTTTCCACTCCCTATGAGGATTTTTTTTTCTCAAATTTAAATTTAAAATTTCTAATTAAGGACGGAGGAATATATCCTACCACAATACTTGGTGGTGAGATTAAGTTCATTTTTTTTGCAAAAACGTTTAAAGTCTTATGTATGGAGTACTTCGGATAAAAAGAGGAAAATTAGAGTCATTTTGTATTCTAGATGTGTCACTTGTAGGGTTTGAGCTAATAATATCTTGTAAATCTAACAATTAAAAGAAGTGATAATCTTTGCCCAAAGAAAAAAAACAAGTGATAATACTTTATATCAATATTATGATAAAGAAGTTTATTCATGAGCATATTGCCACTTGCCAGATTATGAACTATTCTTTATACTTACGAGATGGTGGATTTTATAATTAATGAGTGTGGTCTAGTAAATAATAAAGTGGGTAAAATGTTATGAGTGACTAGAGTTTAAATTTCAATAGAAGCATATAAAATACTAGGTGATTTAATCTTCCCATTTATCTAGTTCTTGATAGTAATAATTACTAATTGATTTCTATGCTAGGGAGAAACAACAAGTAATTAATGAAACAGTCCAGGTGCGATTCAAAAGTTACAATTAATGCAAGTTCTACGTATTAATAATATAATAATATTTACACTATGAAGTCACTATTAAGTAATTAAAGATAGATTTTTAATAAGTGTTAATTGATAATCTGTTTTAATCTATATAACTAAAGAAAAATAATTAACAAGTCTTAAAGTAAGGTTGCAAACGATCTTGAAAGTGTATTTATTTTCCTGTTATATGTGAATATTTGCCAGAAAAGGGAGCTGGGTCAAAGGGACACGTGCAAATGATGAAATATTCTAACCGGTAATGATGGATTTCCACCGTTTGTTCCACTGTCTGGGTTCCCACAATCATTCCCAATTGCCTTCACAATATAACCTTTTTCTTTGACCAAAGAATAAACCCCGTCAAAATCATCATATATTTTTAACCTTTTTGATTGCTACTCATTTGTACCTTCAAAGTTCAAAGTGATCACAAAATCAACTCAAAAGGAGCTTGATTCACTGTCACCAGCTCTATCACCTTGTTTCTTAACTAACAATATTATTAATGAATATTCACGGTATATTTTATAATTATAATAAATATATATTTAAGGTAATTTAGAATTCTTACGTATTAGAAATTAACCATTTAAGGTAAGTTAAGATTTTTATTGTATTAGGAATCAACCTATGTACAACTATATGTATTGTGATTAATGAAAGGAATCCCTAAGGAAAATTATTTCAATCTTACATAATTATAAAATATATACAAAATATACTGTGAATATTCGGAGAATATTCGCTAATAAATATCACACGGTCATTGTACGTACGGCTCTTGAATATTTTGCCTTGAGACTACAGTGTTTATTTCAATAGAATATTTGTGTCCCCTCTATCATCGAATTTAAGTGATAACCCTGTGACCAAGAATGCAACTTATTTTTCTTTTCGGTCAAATTCTAATGGAGATATAGAGATTGTTTGGATTGGCTTATTTTTTTGTGTTTTAAAGTTAAAATAGTATTTAAATATTTTTGTAGTGTTTCGGAAGATAATTTTTTTTATAAGTATTTATTTTTAAATTAAAATAATAAAAATAAGTCAACTTATTTTTATGCTTATAAGTCATAAGTTATAAGGTCATCCAAACAGGCTCATAGTCACCCCTTATATATTCTCTCTCCCTCTTGCAATATACTCCCTTCCTTTCAATTTGTTTGTCTTGCTATTCTTTTTAGTCTATTTTAAAAAGGAATGTCACTTTCTATATTTGATAACTCTTTACCCCCAACATTCCATGTGACATATTTAAGACCACAATAATCAAAGGATATTTGAATACATTATACACATCTTTAGTTTAAGTGTTAAATAGACACAATATACATGTGTATATTGTGTATATTTGGCTCTCGGTTGGCTCTCGATTTTTCCCCTTTGTACCGTGTAGTTTAGTTAGTATTTTAGTATCCTAGTTTAGGTAATGTTGTAATGTAATTAGTATTGTACACTTACCATAATATTTGTATTACCATAATTGTATAGTTAGTATCCAAGTAGAATAAGGTTTTAGAAGTAGAATAGGAATAGGATTCTCCTATTATGGAAATATGTAACTTGTATATATAGTCTTTCAATCAATGAAAATAATCAAGGGATTATTTCTTTCATGGTATCAAAAGTCTAGGTCTCTTTCTCTCACAAATCTCGACCATTTTCTCCTCGGGTTCCGAGCTCTTACTCTCGGATTCCGTGCCTGTGGAACCTCCTCTCTTCCCAAAATTTTCTTCCAAATCCCTCAATCACATATTGTTTTATCATATGTCTACATCACGAAACATGTTTCATCCTGCCCTTACAATTTCTAACATCAAGAATAACATCCCTCTTGTTCTTGAAATAGAAAACGTCCAATATGCGACGTGGGCCGAACTATTCAAAATTCACGCACGCTCGCATCAAGTCATCCATCACATAATCCCCGCGGCTCCTAAGGATAAGGAGGTGCCAAAACGCGAGGATGATCCTAAGTTGTGGACGACTCTTGATGCTACCGTCCTTCAGTGGATATATTCCACAATTTCTACCGACCTTTTGCAAACGATTATTGAACCTGACGCTACGGCGCAGGTGACTTGGAATAGACTACGTGATATATTCCAAGATAATCAGAATTCTAGAGTTGTTACCCTTGAACAGGATTTCTCCCACGTCAATATGAAAGATTTCCCGAATGTTTCGGCCTATTGCAAAAGATTGAAGGAATTGGCGGACCAACTCCGCAATGTTGGTGCATCGGTTTCAAATGACCGTTTGGTCCTCCAAATGGTTTTAGGCCTCTCCGAGGCCTATAATGGTGTTGCACGCTTCTTCGTCAAAGCAATCCACTTCCGCAATTTTATCAAGCTCGTTCTATGCTTACACTCGAAGAAGTGGGCATGGCTAAAAAGGCGGCTACCGGTACTAGTCCTATAGTTATGATGACCGAATCCACTGTCCATCCTCCCGGTTCCAACAACTTGGGCCAAAACCGCAACAACGGTGGCGGCAAAAAGGGAGGAAATAAGAAAAATAATGGCAAGAACTGTGGCGGCAACAACGGCGGAAACCGGCACAATGATGGTGGCGATGGGGGCCCTCACGGTGGTCAACAACAGCAGTAGTTCTGGGGCCCATAGTGGGCCCCTATGCAGTGGCAGTGGGCTACACAGCCACAGTTTGGGTCCACTCAAGTTTCGCCCACGCGGCGGGGTGGGCTGCCAGCAGACGATCCAGCCCGTGCCCAATTCCGGTCGGTCCATATACATCCAGTCATCTGGGCCGATGCAGCAAGCAGGGGTACTTGGGATATGGACACCGGTGCCACTACCCACATGACATCCGATTCAGGTACGCTCTCGTCTTATTCCAATTTGAGCAACCCTCGCGGCATAATTGTTGGTAATGGTAATTCTATTCCAATTCGTGGTTATGGTCATAAAACTTTATCTCCCCCTCATCCACCTCTTATCTTGAAAACACCCTACATGCCCCCAAATTGATTAAAAACTTAGTCTCTGCCCGTAAATTCACTACCGACAATTCTGTTTCTATTGAGTTTGATCCTTTTGGTTTCTTTGTGAAGGATTTCAAGACGGAGAGTCCTCTCATAAGGTGTGATAGTAGGGGAGATCTTTATCTTATCACACCCAGTTCTTGTCCATCGAGTCAAGCCTTGCCATCCGCATTTGCAGCCCTTTCTCCTTCCTTGTGGCATGCTCGTCTTGGTCATCCGGGATCATCTATTTTGTCATCATTAGATAAAAATAATTTTATTTCATGTAAGGGTACGAGTAGTACTCCAAATTGTCAGTCTTGTTCTTTAAGAAAAATTGTTAGGTTGCCATTTGTAGACTCAAATTTTCATACTTTAATGTCATTTGATATTATTCATAGCGACTTATGGATGTCTCCAGTTCTTAGTTCTTTGGCTCATCGGTATTATGTTCTCTTTTGGATGATTATTCTAAGTTTTTATGGACGTTTCCGATAGCGAAAAAATCTCAAGTTTTTTCTGTCTTCTTAAAATTTAGAGCATTCATTAGAACCCAATTCGAACGAGAAATCAAAAATATTCAGTGTGATAATGGCAAAGAATATGACAATGGGGTGTTTCGGAAATTCTGTGCTAATAATGGGATAAATTTTCATTTTTCTTATCCTCATATGTCTTCACAAAATGGGAAAGCCGAACGCAAAATTCGTTCCATAAATAATATTGTCCGAACTTTGATACTTCATGCTTCCGTACCCCCGTCTTTTTGACATCATGCTCGACAAATGGTTACATATCTCCTTAACATAATTCCTTCCAAAGGTTTGACATATTATTCTCCCCTTCAAATTTTATTTAATAAGTATTCACATCTTCGGATTTTTGGGTGTTTGTGTTATCCGTTATTCCCGTCCACCACAATTAACAAACTTCAGGCCCGGTCTACTCCGTGTGTGTTTTTGGGTTTTCCGTCTAATCATCGTGGTTACAAATGCTTTGATTTATCCTCTAATAAAATCATCATTAATCGTCATGTAATTTTTTATGAATCCCAATTTCCGTTTGCTAAGGTTAAGACTCTCGTGCCTAGTTCGTATAATTTTTTGGATGATAGTATATCCCCGTATATTATTCACCATTTTTCGGACGTGTCCTGCACCCAAAATTCTCCAGCGGGCCCACTACCCACTGATCCCACTGGTCCGTCATACGCTACAATTCCCGGTAGATCGGCCATTGGGCCGGTCCGGCCATTTCTCGGAACCGGGTCCGGTTCTCTGCGTCTGTTTACCGAGTTGGGTCAGCAGGCTCACTGCCTGTTGGCCAGTCCGTCCCAAGCCCAAAAAATTCCCGAAATCTGTCCAATTCTTCATCGAGTCATAGACCGGTCACTCGTAGTCAACTGGGTGTTTTTAAACCAAAAAGACATTTAAATTTACATTTTAATGTCCCTAAATCACCCTTACTCTTATGTGTCTGTCTTAAATGACCCGAATTGGAAAATTGCTATGACCGATGAATATAATGCTCTTATTGATAATAAGACGTGGGAGTTGGTACCCCGTCCATCTGGTATTAATATTATCAGGTCTATGTGGATTTTTGCTCATAAGGAAAATTCAGATGGTTCATTTGCCTGACATAAGGCGCGACTTGTGGGTGATGGTAAGACTCAGCAGGTTGGGGTAGATTGTGGTGAGACGTTTAGTCCAGTGGTCAAGCCAGCTACCATTCGCATTGTGCTTAGCTTGGCTCTTTCAAAAGCATGGCCTATTCATCAGTTAGATGTAAAGAATGCTTTCCTACATGGTAATCTCAAATAAATAGTCTATATGCATCAACCTTTGGGATTCAGGGATCCCAAACATCCTCATCATGTCTGTTTTTTGAAGAAGTCCTTATATGGGCTTAAGCAGTCTCCACGAGCCTGGTATACGCGGTTTGCAGACTATGTTTCGACTATTGGGTTCACTCACAGCAGGTCGGATAATTCCTTGTTCATCTACCGTCATGGTTCGTCATTGGCCTATATCCTGATATATGTGGATGATATTATTTTGACTACCTCTTTCGATGCCTTACGCCAGTCTATCATGACAATGCTCAGCTCTGAGTTTGCTATGAAAGACTTGGGGGCCTTGAGCTATTTTTTGGGAATTGCTGTCACTCGTCATGCAGGTGGGTTGTTCTTATCTCAAAGGAAGTATGCAACTGAGATCATTGAGAGGGCTGGGATGTCATCCTGTAAGTCCACTTCCACTCCAGTTGATACTAAGCCCAAGCTTAGTGTCGCGTCCGACGTACCATACGAGGATCCGACCCGCTATCACAGTCTTGCAGAGGCCCTTCAGTAACTTACATTCATGATGCCATATATTACGTATGTTATCCAGTAGGTGTGTTTGTTTATGCATGATCCAGAGTTGAGCACATGAATGCACTAAAACGCATCATTTGGTATATTCAGGGTACTCTGGACTATGGTTTGCATTTATATCCCTCCTAGACACTTACAATTGTCTAGTATACGGATGCTGATTGGGGTGGTTGTCCGGACACCAGACGGTCTACGTCTGGCTATTGTATGTTTTTTGGTAATAACCTGGTCTCATGGTCGGCAAAACGTCAGTCAGCATTGTCCCGATCCAGTGCCGAGGCCGAGTATCGAGGGGTAGCTAATGTGGTCTCGGAATAATGTTAGGTACGTAATTTGCTTTTGGAGTTTCATTCTCCCATTCAGAAAGCAACCTTGGTTTATTGCGATAATGTTAGTGCCATCTGCCTTTCTGATAATCCGGTTCAGCACGAGCGCACTAAGCATATCGAGATGGACATTCACTTTGTCCGCGAAAAGGTTGCTCGTGGTCAGGTACGCGTCTGCCATGTCCCGTCAAGATATCAAATTACCGACATCTTTATAAAGGGTCTTCCCTCGGTCCTTTTTAAAAATTTTAGGGACAGTCTCAACGTTCAAAGACCGCCCGCTATGATTGCGGGGGTGTGTTAAATATACACACAATATACATGTGTATATTGTGTATATTTGGCTCTCGGTTTTCCCCTTTGTACCCTGTAGTTTAGGTAGTATTTTAGCATCCTAGTTTAGGTAATGTTGTAATGTAATTAGTATTGTACACTTACCATAATATTTGTATTACCATAAATGTATAGTTAGTATCCAAGTAGAATAAGGTTTTAGGAGTAGAATAGGAATAGGATTCTCCTATTATGGAAATATGTAACTTGTATATATAGTCTTTCAATCAATAAAAATAATCAAGGAATTATTTCTTTCATTAAGATCACAAACTTCAAAAATTTTCTTCACTATTTTAAACATGGTGTTAAATGAAACCAAAACAAACAACTGTCCTTGTGTTTTGTTGTCTCGGAGAGACAAAAACACCCATATGAATGATGCTATTGAAATAGAGGCAATAATGATTTAAAAAAAGAAACAATCCTGGTGATCAAGATCTACCGCCAAGTTAGTATGTTGGTTTAATTAAGATATTCTTAACATGGTAATATTATCAGCTTTGAGCAACCCCACATAATTTTTTCCAAAAAAATTCACTCCATTTAGAGTGTTCAATACCTTATGTGTTACTTTTCAATCTTTTAAACTATTAATGTGCGACTCTATTTGCATAATAAGTAAATAATTATCTCTCTCGAACTAAGTTCGGCGTATGATATCACCATGATTCATGGTTAATTTATGAAATTCATTATCTGTCACTCATATGACCGAGCATTTTTTACTACCGAATTCTAGAACTAGCTTCTTCTCGTACTCGTGTGTCTAAGCTACTTTTGGTATGATAAAAGTAGCAAACCCTGCCTTATGTCATCTTATTGCCATTGCCGTGCTAGTCTCGTTGAATTATTGGCTATAATATTAGTTGTTGGACTAAATCAATCCAAAAATACTTATCTTAATAATATTCGTCCGATTTGAGTTACCCCGGACTCAAGGCAATTGCACCCGATAGCTAGTTTTCACATTGCTATTTAAGTTACATTCATTTTTTCATAATTATTTAACTTATAGCTAATTTGAAAAACTTCAGACAAATTATGCTATCACCCTCACCACCACCTCCTCCTTCAAAAGCTTTGCTTGTTAGTTAATAAAAATTTCATGGCACGCTATACGACCAACATATGTAATTGTTCTTAGTGCTTTAATGAATAAATTAATTTCGAATGGTGAAATGTATGAAATATCATGTGTGAAATGAAATGGATGCGATACCATGACTGAAATGAAATGGATGGGATACCATGACTGAAATGAAATGGATGAGATACCAGAGTTTAGGTAGACATATATTTCAGGTGTGGCTTAAATATAGGTCCTCAAATTGGCTATATGTTCACTTACCCTAAGCGATTTTCCCCAAAATGCCTCACATCATTAAGAGTACTTTTATGCCTTAATATATAGATTTTTAATTTTTCAACTATCAATATGAAGCTTTGTTAGCACATCTAACATACGCAAATAATCATCCGCAATGAGAGTTTACACTTAACTAAACGATTAAACCTTAAGAACCAAAGTTAAAGTAAAAGTAAATATCACTTAACCATGGTTAAGTATTAAGAAGTTCAAATACAAGACATATATCTTGGCTTGGTGTAAAGAATACTTGATGTGGCTAAGTTTTCATCTCTACCGCTACTTATTTTCATTACCATCTAATGCAGAATAGGATTATGAAGTTCCAAATTATTAATAGAAGGTGAAAGTTTTAAATAATCTATAGTAACATGGATTCAAGAGCCTACATTGGTAAACCACAAGATGATGTTGATACGCACAAACTATTAGGCAAATAGAGAGGGGAAAAAAAAAGAATTAAGGTGACCTTGTAGAAAAACAAAATAAACGAGAAACGTACTGGCTCCAAGACAAGGGAGAAATGATTTTGTAGCGCATTTACAAAATATTTTTAGTTTTATGTCTTTTTTATAAGAGATATGAAAATGTCATTTTTCTTCTATTCAAATTATAAAAATGAAAGAGATCACACTTCTTCCCGGGAGCAGGCAGGTAGATCAATCACAAAAAAACAGTACAGAAAAAGTGGTTTCGAGGAAATTTTGTCTCATCATATGCTCCAAGGGAACAACCTACCACTCAAGTTGAACTTGTGGAAATAAATTGGAGACACATTACATGTTCAAATTTAAAGATGATGGGCCAAATGAGGATTATTTGAAGACGATAAGGCTACAACATTAAGCTCCGATCCACACTATCAAGAGCCTATGCACCTCCTTATAAATGTCCAACTCAATCTGAATCATTAAGTGGATGTCGTCCCAGTTTAATTTCTTTTAATATCCAACTCTGAAGAAAAACCAACCAAAATTGTGCATTAATTCGATTTTTTATTTTGTTCTGACCAATTTTATACACTTAGTAATGAGTGATATATAAACTCATGACTAATCTTAGGTTACTCATTATCCATGCAAATTTCACCTTGTGGCACTATTCTTATATTATTTTTTTTTGGCTAATGAAAGGCTTATTTATTGAAATAAAAACTTTAGTGAATTATAAATAGTGGAACTGAACAAAGAGTTGGATTTCTTTACCCTGGTGATAATTCTTTAATATTCCTTGACCCTTTTAGTTGTGTGATGGATTAGAGTTGTTTTCTTGGAGCTTAGTTGTGTGATGGATTAGAGTTGTTTTCTTGGAGCATTCTGCATGAGATTTTGATGTGTGTGTGTGTGGGGGGGGGGGGGGGGGAAGAAAAAAGTATGAATAAAGATACAGATACTCAGAATAAGAGAGCACTAGAGACAGTAATCACTCTATGTTTGGATGAAAATCTTGAAAATGGGGTTGCAAAATTGGGGGAGATTTGAACAGTGCTTCCCAAAGAATGTGTAGGATACGTCATTTGGATACATTTAAAGGTGATAAAATATTCATCAGAAGGTTAAAAGAATTGGTTCGGATCGGTCCTCTGTTAATTGAGTCTGTATTTACTAGATTAAAAATGAAAAAAAGGTTAAAATATAGAGTAAAAATTTATCAGTCATCAGAAGGTTGGTTTTTCTGGCAATTGTGACTTTAATTTGTGTTAGTAGGGTGAAAGTTTTGTGAGTTTTCTATTAGAAAATATAGTTATGTCACTTTAATGAAAAAATCATAGTTATGTGATTATTTATAATATAAAAAAAAGAATAACGGAAGAACAAGTGATGACGAAAAAAGTTAGAATTATAAATTTCCTAGTAAATTTTATATTGAACAGGAGCATTGAGTTAGGTCTAGTCTCTTTTAACCCTTCGTGAGTCTGAAATTTAAATAAAGAGATTCAATATATTATATATCGATACCATACCTACGATATGGACCTATGGAATATTGATTTAATAGTATTTTATATATATATATATATATCGATACCATTTGTTCGCCGCTTTCAATAATGGATAATGAGTTTGTACAATATAATTTCTTGCAAACTGAATTCTCTTAGCCGTCCTTGAATAATGGATAATGAGTTTATACAATGTAATTTTTTTGCAAAGTGAAATTCCTTCCCCCTCCTTGAATAATGGATAATGGGTTTATACTTTATACTAAGTAATTTTCTGGCAAAGTGAAATTCCTTCCCCTCCTTGAATAATTGGATAATGGGTTTACACAACGTAATTTTCTGGCAAAGTGAAATTCCTTTGCCGCCTTTGAATAATGTATAATAAATTTATAGTAATTTTTTGGCAAAGTGAAATTCCTTTGCCGCCCCTAAATAATACATAATGAGTATGTTATTATATCCGAAATGGCCGCACGTATTTAACTCAATTGTGTAGTTCTCATACGTAATATTATTACTCCTCCCAATCTACTTTTTCACTTCTTGCATTGTTTCATAATTAAGAATGTTCTTTGGCAAAATGTTGTGTTTGTCATCATAGTTCATCTGTTCCTCTTTTTTCCTTTACCTTTAAAGATGAAATTAAATAATTGTGGTTACTTTATTAATGAAGCATCTGTTAACACAAATTATTATTTTTATGTATCAGGTACAGAACCATCAACACAACTTAAAAAAATCTAAAACACAGCTGGAGATTTATCAACCACGAAAGCCTAGGCACTCGTGATTAAAGGGTCAATCAAGAGTATAATCTCAAATGAGTTTAAGCCCAAACAAATGAGTGTTTAAGCTAAAAAAATCTTTTACTTAGTGCACCCAGGTAAATCAAGAACAAGATGAATATAAAGGCTAAATAAACATTCCGCACCCACAAGATGCACTGCATAGATTTTCCGCCAAATTCCCATTAACTAAGGTAAATTAAATAATGTAGAAATTATGAGTAGAAAATATAATTCTGGTGAGCTGTACTTTGAATTCATGAATTGGATATTGTTCTAACGTTGGGGCACCGAAACATGAATATAGGATAATGTGACTAATTTCAAAATTGAAACCATTATAGTGTGAAATATTTCTAGGTAGAGTATGACTTCGTGCCAATAATAAGACAATTTATTTGGTTTCGG
The DNA here is from genome assembly GCA_034509755.1 of Anisodus tanguticus. Lineage (NCBI taxonomy): Eukaryota > Viridiplantae > Streptophyta > Magnoliopsida > Solanales > Solanaceae > Anisodus > Anisodus tanguticus. The sequence goes on along the minus strand of CM067553.1, from coordinate 5,266,018 downwards.
ACCGAAAGGCCGAAAGGACAAACCGGGTAGAATTTATTTTTTCAACCTAATTCCTTAGGTTTTGTAGGTATCCCTCTAGATTTGGTTGGGTAAAAATCAAAATGAAAGCAACCTTTGCATACTATTTTCAAAGTATTTTAAACAGTAGTGCATGCATAATCTGTAAAAAATTGTGACCTTTCACGTACGAAGTTAAATTGGACAGTCAATATAAATAATAATTTAAATAAAGTTACTCCTCCTATAAATTTGTCAGAGAAAAATACATCGCATGTTTGATTGGACATCACTCTTTCTGTGTCCCATGCGGCTTCAAACTTTTTTTTATAAATAACTTCTCGGCTTACGTTAACTATTTCTGAATGCAGTAATCCTGATTCCTTAACATTACTATCAGTAAATCGTGGGATGTGCCTGAATGACCATGATTTGATAACATAGCAAATGATATCAGCTATAAGGTTCTATCCTAGAAGAGAGAAAATTGCTTCCACCAATGTTCGAACTCACGCTGCAGGCTTCCATTTGAAAACCAACGTAGTATTAATCTTACGAAGATATATGCCTATATTTATTTAGTTTCTTTCTTGGTTATACTAAAACACATTTCTAAATGTAAGAAAAATATTTGACAGGGAACTGTCCTCACTTACAAACACACAAAGATAATAGAAAGAATATGGACATATTGCATTTTTTCTAAACTATCTCACTAGAATATGGGTCATGACTCATGATGATCACAGATCTAAACATTTATAAATATTTTATATTACAATTTAATTATTATCGTATATTAATTCAAGATTATTACCAGAACTCTCAAACCTGGATATTAACCAACATATCTTTACAAGTTTGGGTCAAGAAAAATACTAACGAAGTTTCGGATTCAAGCATTAACACTATCACTCATCACCAATATATTTTCATGTGTTTAAAAATTAAAACTAAACTAGCTTTGATTTCAAATATTATCATAACTCCTCAATAAAATAATTCTACGTGTTTAACCTTTTACATAGCCGATTCATAATTTCATACAATTCAATATTTTTTACCTTTGCAAAGTATTTTTGTTTTCAAATCCCGAGACGAAAATGGAGATTTATGTTCATACCAAGATCAATACGATCAAAATTCGAAAGTACAAATCAGGCACATGAATTTCAGCACTCCCTTCTAGACTTCCCCTAAACAGTTTTTGTTGGATTCACATTTCAGAAGACACACTACAGATACACATTAATTATACTAAATTAAACAGACAAGACAAAATATACCTGCCTTCAATAATAAGCCGCCACGTTTGTGAATGAGCCAGCTCCTATAAAATCGTCTCTATATTTTAAGTCAAGCTGCAGATTTTCTTTTTTGACTTTTTAGTACTAATTAGAAGAACATGGAGTAGTATTTACTATTTAGACACACAAAAGAAAAAGAAAGATATGGATCAGGAAAATAATTTCCAAAGGTCTTGACTATCACTTGTTGCCTAAATTAATAATTCAATCATTGATGGGTGACAGATAATTAGAGCTTTTACTTTGAGCATATGCTTGAATGATGCAAAGATTTTGCTATACAAAAATGGGATAAAAAGTGTGAGATGGTGGTTTTTCTTTTTATAATATATGGGAAATTGGAATATACAGTTCCCAAAGAAAAATGGGATATTTGGGTATGGGCATAACTAAAGCTACATCAGACGGATTTTTGTCACATATAGTATATAAAACGTGTACACACGTCCTGCATGTAATACACATATAATATTATAGTATAAATTTTTTGTTCAACATTTCTACCACTTAAAGACGGCATTCAATTTTTTCACTAACACTTTTGTTCGTAAACCATAATTGTTCTTTCATTTTTAATTTTAAATATTGAGTTCTAATATAATATAAAATTATCTTTTGATAAAAAGAAATTCAGACGTGAATTTAAATTTTATCGAAAAATTTAAATTTAAATTTTATCGAAAAATCCAATACAGTACCTCAAATAAAAATTCAAAGACACTTCCCCATATATATCTTGGAAAAAACAAGAAGTTCCATTTAGGAGTTTAGGGATTGGTGGAACCTTTAATTTCTTATATTTTTTTCTCACTACATTCTCTCTTCACTTTATTTAGTGATAAAGTTTAGAAGGAGAAGAGGCCACCGAAAAGCATGAACAACTTATAATCATGAAAGTAAGAAGAAGAAAGAAAGGCAAAAAAAGGAAAACAATTTGAGAAAAGGAGAACCAACTCATTGCATTTGATTAGACTAGCCAACTACACACACGCTCACCTATCGATAGATTTTCATTCACTCATTTATAAAAAAATTACAGTTTTTGTTTAATTTCTCTCTCTTACTATTTAAAAATTAAAAATGGAAATCTCAAGTCAACCTCACCTCATCATTTGGTCGTGGTTCTTCTAGGCACCCACCTCATTTCCCACTTTCTTTTATCTATTCTTATTTTTATCCCCCCCCCCCCCATCTTTTAATATACATCGATAAAAAAAGTAGTTTGATACACTAAACTTCCATTATGTATGAGATTTGGAAAGGGTCGGACCACACGAGTATATAGTGCACAGCCTTACCCTTCATTTCTATAAAAGGTTATTTTCACAGCTCGAATCTGTAAACTCTTGATCACCAACTTTACTAGTAAAAGAAATTGCTCGATAAGTATACTTTAACATGTTACTTATCTTATTATTCAAGTTAAAAATTAAACTTATTATAGATGATTAGTTACCTATGTTGGTTAAAAGTTAAAACAGTCTAAGGGTACTCTTAATATGGTGTGACATTTTTTAGGCAAAACTCAACAATTTTTCATAAAATATACCACATCATTAAGAGTATTTAATATCTTATAAATAATTTACTTTTCTTTTCACCTATCAATATAGAACTTTGTTCACATATACTCAGTATTTTATAATTATCTAATATTAGATGATAGTAATAAAATAAAAAATCCATTTACACCGTGAGTGAAGGCTAGTTAAACTCCACCTTTTAGTAGTAGTGATAATGAGTTCTATATAATGGGGAGGCTTTAGTGGAATGAATATTAAAAGCATATCTCCATGTACATGGGATCATCATCAGGAAGCTTAAGCATGAAGGTGCATCAGTTCACACGTGGATTCTTGGAGCATGAAGCTGCTGCACCTTCATTAACACTTGGTTGTAAACGTTTAAGACCACTTGCTCCCAAGCTTAACACCACCAATGAAACCGCCATTGTCACTCCTCCTTTCGATCTCAAAAGCTTCATTAGACCTGAAAGTAGCACCAGCCCTCGTAAACTCGCGTTCAACGACGATAAGAAAGATTCCCCTCTGGTAAATTTAAAAACATTTTGCATATGTATACATGATACGAATTGAAAGCATTGAACTCATAGAATTCGTCTTAGCGGATGTACTACTAAAGATATCAGTTCAGCTGAATCCAATATCTTTGATTTGGACTTGATATATGTAGTATTAAATATGTACAAATATTATATTTGAACTCGGAAACTCAAATGATCAGCGCATTCAGTGACATCCTGAACCCATGAAGTTTTAATTTTGAATTTGGCATGTCACGGACAAGTTACATTAAATGATGGAGGGATTATTCTAACATGTTTCTCTAGTTGGAAAATGGAAAACTCTTTAGTGTTTTTCTAACTTTGGTAATTTTATTGTATTTTCTGTTAATGAGGTTGTTGATCTTTTTTTTTTGTAACATGTTATGTACTTATGTAGGTAGAGTCACACCCAGGAGGTACGAGGTGGAATCCCACACAAGAACAGATAGTGATACTGGAAATGCTGTATAGAGGTGGGATGCGGACACCCAATGCCCAGCAAATCGAACAAATCACAGCACAGCTAGGGAAATATGGGAAAATAGAAGGGAAAAACGTGTTCTACTGGTTTCAAAACCACAAAGCTCGTGAGAGACAAAAGCAGAAGAGGAATAGTCTTGGTCATAACCAAAGTCCAAGAACACCACCATCCGTAATCACTAGTCCTTTGTCATTTGACACTAGGGTATGCCCTATAATTTTTCTCGAGTTTCATTGACCGTTCAAATTCTTTTACCCTGACAGTGCATATCAATTCAAAACTTTTAAATATGGACTTATATACGCTGTCATCATAAAATAATTTAAAATTATCGGTCAATTTTAATATGTTGTAGCACGAAACTAATTATGTCTGAGTCAGAATTTGCACTAAGAAGATTCAAAATATTAAAAAATAAATATAACAAGAAGCCAATGGGATTTAACCTCTACTATATATACATAAAAGAAAATTTTGACCTTATATATACATTATAATTTTCCAACATTTACTAAACTCGCCTTTTGTAATAGTGAGTTATCTATAGTTATCTTTTGAATGGTCTGTTAGTGTATTTTTTTTATTAATGAGTCTAATTATGGTGAATGTTTTATTATTGATATAGGGAGAAGTAGTGAGGGAGGAAGATAGTCCATACAAGAGAAAGTGCAGAGGTTGGACATTTGAATACTTGGAGGATCAAGAAGAAGAAGAAGAAGAAAAGAGAAACTGTAGAGAAAATGGTGATAGGACTCTTCAACTCTTCCCATTGCATCCAGAAGGCATGAGATGATCAATTAATGAAGGGGGCACAAGAATATTCTTTATTAATGATCTGACTCTTCTTATTTTCGTCAACTTTAGTTTACTTTCTTCATCTGCATGCTTTGTTTCCTTTTTCTTCCTTTCTTTCCTTATTTTGGGAAAGAGAAAAGAGAAAAGAGAGACATAAATCATCAGATCTATGTAGTATCTCTGTACCAATTCCCTTCTCTCGGATTCTGGGCATTTAGAGACTTATTCCTGACCCAAAATACCTATGTGTTTTGTCTCATGGGAAATGCTGCAAAAATAATCTATTCTCTTTTTATTTTTTACGTTTTATTTTCTTCGTGTAGCCCGGAGCTAGGAGCTAGGAACTAGTACTACTAAAAAAATCTCTATTTTTCTACTGAATGTTTAGTAGCTATTTTTCACTGAAAAATGTTCAGTGGCTCTTTTTCACTGAATGTCGTTCGGTGGCTCTTTTCCACTGAATGTCGGTGAAAAAACTTAAATAATCGTGTTTTCACACAAAAAATTTAAAGTTTCTAACCGTTCCAATGGAAACTTGTTTTCCACCATGCATTTTTCAAGTGAGATGGTTCGGTGGGAATTCGATGGGCAAATCATATTTTAGTGCACAAATTTTTCATTGCATGTCGATGAGAAAAACTTCTATTTTTAATAGTGTCGGGACGTGTCAAATTCAATAGTTTTTACTCAAATAATATATTTACGTTAAAAAAATTATTAAATATATATAAATACTTATTAAATTTAGAATACGCTTATTACCACTTATTACCACTTGAAGTTATCATTTTAAAATTGATAATTCATAAAATTAAAATTTTGGCTCTACCAGCGTGTAGAGAATACTTTTGACTAAAGTGCGTGCTGATCAAGATGCTAAAGTCCACGCAGATATATTTACATAATTCTTTTTTTTGTTGTTGTTATTTGAGAATTTCAAAATTGATGGGGGTGGGTTAGTGGTTGATCTTTCTTTACATTAATGCATGCTATAGTACTTTGATATTTGAATTTTTTATTAATTTTCTGGAAGACTTTGATAAAGTAGCCCATGGCATGTCAATCATTTCAGAAGACATGCAATTTCTTTTTCATTTTATAATATTGACTAATGGATTGTGGGGTAGAAGATCAGTTCATAGATACGAATTTGGAGGGAAAGTAAACAAAACAAAGATTTAAAATACGAGTAGGGTGCAGTTGGAGCAAAATTACCCAAATAATTTAAGATATTCATGATGGAGTTCCGATTAGGTAGTTAACTAATAAAAAAGGAGATAGAGTCATTATCTTAGTCCTTTTTCTTTTAGTATAATAACTGACTTAACTTATAAATGAGTTTAGAGTCACCAAAAGAAAAGAGAAATTTCAAAATAAATTGTGAGTTGAGTAAACTATAACTTATAACCATCACGACAAGGTGATATGATTTATTTATAAGTTGTAGTGTGATTATTGATAATGGAGTTTAGAGGCACTAAAAAACCGAGTATCAAAATTTAAAGTTGATAAGTTGTAGTTCTATATAAATAAACTTCCTAAAACAGATTAAAGCTCAAACCCAAAATTACTTCATAGAAGATAATAAGGCAGTTGATTCAATGACAAGCATGCATGCTCAACAATAACTTCATAAATCCACATTATTTCACACATATAAAGATCGATCTTCTTAGCATATTAAGAAGACTAATAAATATCAATAGAGTAAACAAATACATCCATTTGTTGAATCTTTAATTACACCGGTTTGTAGAGACGTAGCTAGAATGTTGGGTTTATAGGTTCTAAATTATAGAAAATGTAGTTTACAGATTCTTGGCATATAAATTATTTATACATATTATATAAATTTATTTAACACAAAAGAGCTATGAAGTTATGTCGAACCCACAAAATCATAGTTCTGCCTCTACGTACAGTAAGGCGGTGTCTAGCTCAAATTTAAGTTATATAAAGAATTTCTAAAGTATTTAACTTAATAATCAATGCTGATAAACTTCAAATAAGATTGTTGCTATTCTTGTTGTACATATATATATAAAGGTGACCATTTGCGTGTTGTCCAACTATTCGTTGCGTATGCGTGATTGATGAGAATAAAAACGCCAAAGTTGATCTTAGAGAGTACTTGGGTAATTCATAAGGGAACCAAAAGCGCACTCACACAGGTGTAGTTAAATCATGAATTAAAATACGCTCCAACTTTGTCTGACTTCATAAAATCTGTTGATGGTCTATTAAAAATGGAATAAATTTGAGCCAAAATAATTAGTGAGAATAAAGGTGTAGAAGTTGGGGGTGGGGGGGAATTGCTACCCGGATGCTCAGGGATATATCATTCAACTTCAGACCCGGGTTATGCTGACTTTAAACTTTTGGGTTGAAGTTTTGATAATTCAAACTTTAAGTATACAGCTTTGAAGTTGAAGACTGTCACGGCTAATTTAGACCTAAATACCTGAAATTCGAAACTTTAGAAGTTGATTTTCGAATTGAAACCCGTAGATTTAAAATTGATTCTGAAGTGGCTAAATATTAAGTATTTGGTAAGTTTTATACATAACGATCCTCCAAACAGCAATAAATGTGGGTCTGATAACACCTACAAGGTCCTACCCTAGTAGTATTTGGTAAGTTTTATACATAACGATCCTCCAAACCGCAATAAATGTGGGTCTGATAACACCTACAAGGTCCTACCCTAGTAGAGAGCAAATTGCTCCCACCAGGATTCGAACTCACGCTGCAGGCCTCCAGTTAGATTTTAAGTTCCTCTCCTTTGCCATCCAGCTATGCCCGGGGGACTGATTTTTTTTTTTTTTTTGCTATATATGTGCTTGTCCCTGAATTATTATTTTTTATAATTTTTGTTTTATTACTTTAGGGAGTAAGGGAAGGAGAAATGGGGGAAGAAATTAAAAGCTAGAGAATCGAACTCTCTCTAACAAGCTTTTAAAGTTCAGGTAGCCAGCCAACTGAACTACTAAGATCCCCACTTGTCCCTTAAGCGATCTTCCTCTAGTTGCGGGACGAAATCCGACAGCCAATTGCAATGACGGGGTAAGAGGATTTTTTTTCGACAATGGTAATAAGATCAATTCCATATTTAAACTCATTCCTTTTTTCCTTTTTAAAATTATATGTGACTAAGAAGGCCAGGTAGCTAAAAACCTATTCACACCAGGTTTTTACATGCATGATATGTATTGAAATACACACAACTATCATGTAATTATGATAAATTAATGTATATTTTTACTTTATTAAATCACCTAGTTATTGTAAATTGTTTTGGTTTTGTATAAAGACTAGGGTACTTCCACTTGGTCAAGAAACTGTTAAATATGGAAGGGATTTGGATCTCAAGAGAAATCCCAAATGACAACTTAGGCCTAGTTGGAGAACATTCTTGTTCTAAACATGAAGGAATATAGAAGGGTTGTTGGAATCATTTTTTTAGCGCGGATTGTCCTTCAAAGGCAGTAGTCTTTAATTTTGTCTCTCAAATTTGAAATCTCTAATTTTGGTTCTTTATTTAAAAATATCTCGAGGTTCCGATTCGAATCTCGCTTAGTCAAAAATTAAAAAAAGAATCGCAATGTAGAGTTTGTATTCGCAAGGCAGAATTTGCCTCAAACTCTACCTTATCAGGTTGACACGACCCAAACCGGAGGGCCCCAACGGGCACCCGGACCGTACCCGCCAGGTACCACCCATTGTACATCCAACACCTATTTATGATTAAATATGGACTAAGCCAAAAGAAAGCACTATGAAAAGTCAGATAACCAAAAACAACCCAACTCATATATTTACTACCACCCATAGGACACATGCCTACAAGCCTCTAAAGAATACATGACATCACAAGAACGGGACAGGACCCCGCCATATCCATATGCGTATGCAATAATATTGTACCACAACCAGACTTCAACTCTGAAACGAATAGAGTGATCCAACATCAGCTGAACCAGCAACCTACTAGTGTGAACTGTCATTCTCTTTAACTGAACCTGCGGGCATGAAACACAGCGTCCCCAAAAGGGACGTTAGTACGACTAATGTACTGAGTATGTCAGGCATGAACAATAGTATAACAGGGATATAACAATAACTAGAACAAAAACAACTAGCCAACAGTAAATGCCTCTGAGGGCCCTGATACATATGCCTAAATGTTATGCACAATGCAAATGCGGTATACATATAAATATTTGGCCACACAAGGGCATCTTCTTCCCCACAACATATATATATATATATATATATATATATATATATATTGGCCCTTCATTAAGCATCTTCCTTTTCATAACAACCTCTGTGGGCATCATATCATTTCATATCTCAGTTGATCAGGTGGTCTGCGTATCCCGTTTCCCCATCCCAAATATGTGATCCAGGGTAAAACATGAATATAATGCAAATGCATGAACGATAATACAACATTCCAAACTTATCGGATGACATGATATCCTTGCCCCTTTTGCTAACACTATGAACATCAACACCTTTTCTGTATGCCTCAATAAGGACTTGGGAACATATTTAGACATGTTTTTAGCATAGGAATCAATAACATGAATATTCTTAACTACTAGGAGTAGAATAAATTATGAAATAATATCACGGTTATATTTAGTTACATGAAACATACCAAAAGAAATAAATAATTTGTCTTAACATACCTCGAACATGTGGAGAAAACCTTTAATCAAACTAGGAATTTTTGGCCCAGTAATCACGGAACCAGAAAAGGAGCAAAGTTTGTCTTTCAAAGTGAAATGAAATGGGGAATGTTTTAACTACTGCTTTTCGTACTCTCTCCTTTCCCAAATCAAAGCAAAGTTGAAAGTGACATGTTGGGTCTCATTTTCGTATAAAAAAAACAATGAACCACGATTTGCTTTAGTGAAATGGAGTTTGTTGCTTCCTGGAACAATTCGTTGTAACTTATTGGAAACAGAGGGACATTAGCTAACGTTTTAGTATAGGAGTTTGTTTGCCAGCGAATGCCTTCATCCCAAATTCCCCCCTAACACATGTCCTCTTCAGACTTATTTAATGCCACCCAATGACACCTAATTAACTTTATTAACTAGTCACTTAGATACTAACTCGGCTGACTACACGTATAAAACCCCCGCTAATTCTTGTCCCTCCACTTAATTAATTAATCATTGTACACATAATTAATTTCGCGATCCCAATTCACTTAAATCTTAATAACTCATAAGACCTTCATATCCTCAATGTCATAATTTATGATATGTCACTAGTCCATAATCTCTTTGAGGATATACCAAATTCATTTTCGATCCCCGTCGTCATACTTGTTACGTCCAAATTATTTCGGGGTTTCAGCATTTTATTTACTAATCTCTTTATTAGCATACGTAAATATAACATAAAATTTCCCAACGCTCGGGTCTATTTACAGTCGACTAGCGATTTTACATACGCTTAGTGATTCAAACCGTGATCCGAAAGTACGAGATGTTACACAGGCATAGTTTGTCTTATGCCTAAAGACAAACTCTTCCGGATAAGTTAGAGTTTGAAAATTTGCCTTGCAAATTCAAACTATGTCTTGCGATTTTTTTAAAAATTTTTGACTGAGCGGGGATTCAAACACGGAACCCAGCAATTTTTAGGCGAAAGGCAAAAATTAAAAAAAATTAATTTAATAGGCAAAAATTAAATACCACCCCGAAATAAAGGAATTCATGCAAATTGCCCTATTGGGATTCTTGATGGTTTTGTTGTGGGCTTTAGGCCCAAATTCTATTGTCCAATACCACCTACGAGAACCTTTTCAGCATAAAATACATTGGGCTTGTCTGTTCGTTTAAATCTTTTTCAGTCTTCGACTCTTTGCTGAATATTCCTCGTCCAAACTTTACTTTTGCTTTATATGAGCTTTAACTTTTGAAAATTTTCCTGTGTTTTTGCATGATTCTTGAATCTTATGTTATCATTTCCCACGAGACCAACACATATGTGAACTTTTAAAATATACGTGCATGTTCTCTATTTTACCAAATTTAGTTTAAATTGGGTCAATTTACTGAAATTAGAGGAGGCAAAATTAGCTTATGAAAACACAATCCGTCAATTTATTAGCTCAACCTATTTTAGCTCAACTCATTTCAGTCCATCAAAAGTTGGGCTAATATGTAGCCCAAATTGACACATGAGAAATCTTGTCAAAAAAAATTCAAATTTTTTTATTTTTTATTTTATATGTTATATATAACTATAATAATAAAAAAAAAATTATGAGGTACTAGAATAATATAAAAGAACAAATAAAGCAATTAAAGTTTAGTAAAAGTTGGGCGGGTTTGGTTATGACTCGCATTTTAGCCCATTTCGGTCCAGTTTGTTTCAGTACAAGTAACTTTTGAGCAGGTCAATAAGTAGCCTATTTATTAACTCAATCCATTTTTAGTCGCCCAAATTCAGCTAAATCTGCCCATTTGACACCTCTAACTGATATACATAAGGTATTTTCAAATGGAGTGAATTAACACTGTCTTTACATATGGTGTTCCTTATCCAAGAAAAATAAAATTGTTTATAATATGGTGTTAAAGTTGATCTTCTTTTTGACCAATTTTTTTGTAGTATAATGCTACATAAGTTTAAGCATAAGCAATTTATCAGTTCTAAGAACTAAACAACCATGTAATTTTGTATTAATTTTATAATGAAGTACATATACATTTTTAAAATATAGTAACAGTTAGACCAGTTTACAACTACTCCCATTAATAACTTCTCACGAAAACCAAACCCCTTTTACGGAGTCTATGTTGCTGACTAGTAATAGTTATAAAGGATTTAACTTATATTCATTAATAATGTCAAATTTTTTACATTGCTAACGCCATTCAACCTGCTATGAAAGATTCTGTCTCAAATTTTAGATTATTATGAAGTTGGTGAATCTAACATTTGTTCAGCAAGCACTAATATTAGTATGACTTTGTATGGAGACTACCTCCAAAATTATCTATTCTCCCAACAAATTAGACGCCAAAGAGGTTGAAAAATATGGTAATATGAAAATACTCCGCAACTACTGAGAAGGTGCCACCTTTGATTTTTTGCTGTTTAAAACAACTAGCCAAATATTCTTTGGTGACTCGAGAAATAGCTAAAGTATTATTCAAGCTCATCAGTTTATTTATTAGTCTTATTAAAGATAATCGATGCAGATGTTAGATTTCACCAACCACTATCTAAAAAGTACTACTATCATACTTCCCAAAAATCCTCTACCCCTAGCCACTTAATCAGGTTTGGTGAGGGTTTAGGTACAGGCTGAATCAAGATTTGAATTTATGACTTTTAAATTAATGGATGTTAAATTTAACTTTTATACATATTTAATTAATTTTGTAATATAAATATTCCCTTTGTTTCAATTTATTGTGGCACAGTTTGGATTTTAAAAGCAAAATAGTTAAATTTTATCATGAAATTTTTAAATTTTTAAAAATAAAATTTACACATTCAGAAACTACGTAAAAAGTATTATAAGTTACAATAATTAACAATTCAAAATATTTAAAAATATAAAATAAATTATGATAAAAAAAAAGACTCGTTTGAATTTCAAAATCCAAAAAAATGTCATGAGACAAGAGGAGTACAAGATTTAGACTAAAGTTGGTGTGACCAAATCCGCAAGTGGCCTTCTAGCTACGCTCCTATGTTTGGGTAAGGACTAAGCATCAAATGCTCTATAAAAACCAAATCTTCATACTGCAACAATAGGGAAGAAAAACCAAAACAAAATGGATTCTTGACCTACTGTTCAACACATCTCAGATTGTTTCATCAAGCCACTTCACAATCCAGTTGAATTTAAAAACCCTATTTATCTATCATCACGGGATCTAGCCATGATCTCAGTTCAATACATCCAAAAAGGTCTCCTTTTCACTAAACCTTCATCATTTCAACTTAATCCTCTATTAGACGAACTTAAAGAATCCCTCTCAATCACCCTAATCCATTTTTACCCTTTAGCTGGTCGTCTCTCTACACTTAAAGAAGAGAATCCACCAATTTACACTGTTTATTGACTGTGTTAATAGCCCTGGTGCAAGATTTATGCAATTTCTGATATACTTAATCCTAAAGATGTGCCTTTAGTTGTCCAATCATTTTTTTATAATGATAGAGCTATTAACCATGATGGTCATGAATTATCTTTGTTAACTATTCAGTTAAGAGAATTAATTGATGGGGTTTTTATTGGTTGCTCAATTAATCATGCTGTTGCTGATGGTTCTTCTTTCTGGCATTTTTTCAACTCTTTTTTTCTCGAGTATTTAAACAAAAACAAAGCATTATTAATCCCATTTCTAAATTACCTATTTTTAACCATTGGTTTCCAGAAGGGAAAGGGCCGTATATTAATCTACCTTATGAAATTATATATGTCCTAGAGACAATCTATATTAGGAACATAATGTACTTGAACACATTCGTATTATTAATAAGATTAATATTTATGGCATTTGCAATTATTGAATTATTGTTTGATTGTTTGCAATTATTCATATATGTGTATTCTTTGAGCTTACGTTGTCATTATTATAGTGAGATATTAATGATAAAACGTAACTCTCAAAATAGTCTCGACTAATGATCATCGAGAATGGGATATTGATGACATGCTACAAGTCGACATGTGGTCTGCATCACATTCTTGGAGAATGTAGTATGTCTCACAGCTACGAGTAATGGTTACTCGTGATGGACACATGGATACTTTGGAGGAGTATTTGTATGCCATGCCGATAAACTATTTGTTATACATGTCTATAGTATTATCGGTGTGTGGAATATAAATGTCATTTGACTTGAGGTCAATACGCACCTTGTTTGCAGAATGATGTACTTTGATCAAGTTCTAAGCTTAAACTCCTTCTGGATAAGATACGGCTTGTGTTGGGTGCATCAGGATGTAAATCAAGGTGGTAGTTGAGCCAAAAATAGGATATATTCCTCGATTGGAAATTCGAGAGAGCACTCAAGTTCTCAATGTTATTAGGTTGACTAAAGTCACTGGCCAGTGCAAGAGACATATTTAAAATAAGGTTTAGTTGTCAACTAATAAATGTGAGATAAAGTGATTAAGTCATTTGGATCTTGGCAAATCCTAAGCTTAATCGAGTGTGTCGCGAATGAAAGGAATTTATAGTTTCGCATAAAGGTTAAGTTTGCTGGATTCATGTAAACGTACTTCACATATTGAGTTCGTCATACGACGCATTCTAGGAGTTTCGTATGGACCTTAATTAGATTAATGTCAATATGTGAAGGCCTATAGGGTCACACTATATGCGATTGTTTCTTCGATCTAAGAGTATATTGAGAAAGTATTAAATATTCGATTTAGAATCGAGATATTTCATTTATAATAATTATGGAATATTTCTATTTGATAGAAATTATTTAATTAAGTCTAATTAGATTTCGGATTTAATTAAATGTGTTAGATATATTACATGGGTACTCGGACAAATACAGGGAAGCAATTCGGCCAGAAATTACTGGCCCAAAATCAGCACCTTGGTCGTCCACTTGGACGTAGTTGGTCCACTGAACATTAAAATCGGCCAGGTTTTTCTGTTTTAAATTTGCTTCGGTTTTGTCCTGAACTCCTATATAAACAACACAAACCCCATCATTATGAAGTTAGTTGGTCAGACAAAATAGAGGATTCAAGACTTAGAGCCTTGAGTTACTTTCTCTCTTCTAACAAAACAATTCCTAGCGTTCTTCGTTAGATAAATACACTGGAGTTGGAACTTGCAATCGGAGGGACAATTCGCGTGGATACCATAGTAGTGAATCAAGCATACGAAAGCCTGTTAGTTTTCCTTATCCTGTTTTAAACACTTTATATGATTATCGTATAAGACATGTCAGAATCATTGTTGGGTAAGTAAAAATTTTAAACTTTCACTCTGCTTACGAACCCAATAAATCCCCACAGTGGTATCAGAGTCAGGTTGGTTTAAATAATTATACGATAATCATAATAACGATTACGTAGGAAAATTAATTGTTTCAATTTATTAAATTAATTTTTGAATTTAAAAAAAAATATTATCGTGAACAGTAACCGGCAACCACTGGTGGAGTTGTTTTCGACAGCCTCGGGTGTCGAAATTGTGAAGTAATACCACCATCGTGATCGTCTCGACGAGAGGAACCGAACGGTGGTGGTGTTACACGGCAGAAGTGATCGGAAAAAGAGCACCACCGACTGTTTTGGAAACCGCCGGCGGCGGCTTGATTTCTGGTCGCCGTGGGCCACCAATCCGAGAATGAAAACCATCGGTGAGTTCGCCCCGACGTGGCCGTCGACCGGTGGTGTTCAATTCCATCAATTTCGTCCCGAAATCCGAATCGCAAATTTAATTTGGGGTTGGAATTGATTTTGAAAATTTGAAATAGTAAAGTACTAATTGTAATTAAATTAAGATTTCCGAAATTGCAATTCAGCCCTTGGGGAAAATTTGAAAATTTTATAAGTTTTTGAAATTGCAATTTGGTCCCTGGAATTTTTTAGAAATTTAAAATGATTTATAAAATTAACAGATTTGGTCCTTGGTAAATCTGTAAATTTCAGAAAAGCATATTTGGTCCCTTGGACAGATCTGTAATTTTTTTTAAAGCAGTTTTGGTCCATGTGCGAATCTGTAATTATTTTAAGGTTCTGATAATTGCAGAAAAACTCCTCAAAATTAAATTTTAATTTCTGTATTATTAAGGGACTGTTCGGAAGAGCAGAAAATTCCGAAATTGAAAATTGAGTTTTAAATTTTGAATTTAAAATATTTTCTAAGTTGAAATAAATTAATTAGCCCACGATTATTGTTATTTAGCATGTTATTTGATAATGTGCGCTTGAATTAATTGTGTTCCCTAATTGTTTAATTGATTGTCATTTAAATAATTAGTATAGTGTCCGCATTATATATGGCTGGGTAGGCGGCACCCAGTATTAGTTAGACCGCATTATGCATGTCTGGATAGGAGGCACCCAGTATTTGTCGGATCGCATTAAATAATATTTAGGAAAGCGACGCCCAATATGTGCTCTATTTGATCTAGCACACATAATAAGGATCTTGATAAAACACCGATTAAAATGTTCCCCAAATTTAATATAAGTCTGATTTGGAATCCACGCGTCGTCCGTTATAATTGAATGAGTGCAAAATCCTATTCGACTATAAGAGTATTTACACCCTAGTGTTTGCTCTAAGTCTACGAGGATTCGGATTCTTCATAGATGCATGTGTTTGCAGTAGCGAGTGAGAAACATTTGTGAGTATTTACGCCCTAGCGTTTGCTCTACAAGGCCAAACATGCTTAGATGCACGATTGTAGTCGTGTAACGGGGTTGACTTACTTAGTTATGGCTTGACGCCCTAGCGTCAGAATAATCTAAGGGCGCAGATCGATTGTTTAGAACAGTCGGTCAAACCAAGAGTTTCAAATTGTTTGTAATTGGTTTGGAGACCTACCAAGTTGTATTGTTGAAGTTATCAGCCCTAGTAAACGCGGAGACAATATGAACTTGGATCTTGGCCCATTATGATCATATTTGATATGAGTCTGTACTCTTCCATGGGGTCGTAGAATGTGTTAAAATAATGGGAGCTAATTAAATTGAAGGCCATGTTAATTAGTTAACGAATGTGTTCATAGAAATTATATTTTAATTTCAATCTATTTCTTCGGATTATTTAAAATGTTGAATCTGTCATTGAAATGCTTGGTTGAGACTAATAAGTTGAATGGAGCTAATTATCCGGACTGGTTGCGAAATTTGTGTTTGGTACTGAGACAAGAGAAAATTGAGTATGTGTTAGACACAACTGTTCCAAAAGTTCCTGATGAAGAGTCTGTTGAGTATGCTTTGTTTGACAAGGCTGCTTATCAGAAGCATTTGGATGATGCTACCTCGGCACAGTATGTCATGTTATCATCCATGAATGTAGAGTTACAGAGGCAGTATGAGAACATGGCCCCCTATGAGATACTAGAACATTTGAGGAGTCTTTATGATTCACAATCTCAGACTATGGAGTATGAACTGTTGAGAGACCTCTTCAAATGTAAGCTGAATGATGGGGGCCAAGTGTCTGGTCATGTTCTGAAGATGATTGGATTGATAGAAAGGCTGACTTCGATTAGAACGAAGCTGCCCCAGAATGTATATGTTAACCTAATTTTGAATTCGCTTCCTGGTTCGTTTGAGAATTTCATTGTAAACTTCAACATGAATGGAACCAAGGTGAATCGTCCAGAACTTCATAATATCCTGAAGACTTATGAATCATCTACTTCAAATGGGAAGACTGTGTTCATGGTGGGATCATCTACTAAGTTCAAACCTAAATGTAAGAACAAGAAGAATAAGGGTAAGGCTGGTGCCAAACCCACAGTCTTGAAACCTAAAGGAGGTGTTTAGAAGAAGTCTAGGTTGGCCAGGGACGTATGCCTCAACTGCAAGCAAAAGGGGCATTGAAAGAAATATTGCACCGCTCCAGGATGAGACAAGACACTAGGTGCTTCAGAACCTGCTGGATTAGTAGGTATGTTTGTCATTGAGATTTATATGTCTATAAGTAACTCTCACTGCTGGGTATTGGATACAGCCTGTGGCTTGCACATTTGTAATAATGTACAGGGCCTAATGGACAGTAGAAAGGTTAGACCATGAGAGGTGGACCTACGTATTGGAAATGGAGCACGAGTTGATGATGAGCGTGTGGGGACTTATAGATTAGAATTACCTTCGGGTTTTACATTAGAACTTAATAATTGTTATTTTGTTCCCTCGATTACGAGGAATATTATTTCCATTCCAATGTTAGACAGTGAGGATTTTCACTCATATATTGCTAATGGCAATTATATACTATCTTTTAATGGTATTATTTGTGGAAATGATCCACTTATGAATGATTTATATATTCTCAATTGTAATCGTGAAATTCTCAATGTGCAAAACAAATGAGCTAAAATAAGTAATCCAAGAAATACACCTACTTATGGCACTGTAAACTTGGTCATATCAATTAATCAAGGATAACAAGATTAAGAAAGTTAGACTACCTGGAACCATTTGACTTGGAGTCCTATGGTGACTGTGAATTTTACTTGAGAAGAAAGATGACCAACAAACCACTTTATGGGAAAGGTGTGCTAGCCAAAGAGGCACTTGAGTTGGTCCATACAGATGTATGTCGTCCGTTTTCCACTCAAGCTAAGGGAGGTTTTCCTTACTTCATAACTTTTACAGACGATTTCACAAGGTTTGGATATGTGTATCTTATGAAGCACAAGTCTGAAGCCTTTGAGAAATTCAAAGAGTATAAGTTAGAAGTAGAGAAATAACTTGAAAAGAGTATCAAGACTCTCCGATCAGATCGAGGAGGTGAATACTTGAGTAGAGAATTTCTAGATTACTTGAAACTTCATGGAGTCCAATCAGAATGGACACCTCCTGGAACACCACAAATGAATAGCGTTGCTGAAAGGAGAAATCGAACCTTATTGGATATGGTTAGATCTATGATGAGTTTTTCAGCTCTTCCAACATACCTTTGGGGCTATGCTTTACAAACTCAATTTATATTCTGAATAGAGTTCCTTCAAAGTCAGTAGAGAAAACGCCATATGAGACATGACATGGCAAAAGCCTGCTCTTACACATATGTGAGCTTGGGGCTGCCCTGCATATGTAAAGAAGATGCTTGCTGACAAATTGGAATCTAAAAGTGAGAAATGTTACTTTGTGGGATATCCTAAGGAAACGAGAGGATACGATTTCTATCTTCCTGGAGAACATAAGGTCATTGTTTCCAGAAATGCAACTTTCCTTGAGGAAGACTATGTCTACAAGGAACATAGTTACAATAAGATAGAACTTGAAGAAATTCAAGAACCACAAAGCAACGTAGAGGTTGAATCCTTGTTGAATGATCTAGACAAGAATTCAGTGAGAGTATTTGGTGAAGGTGTGTTACTTAGAGTAAAACCTTCAGCCAGTGGAAGTGATGTGAGGATTGATGCAGAAGTGCAAGATTCTCATACACAACCAATGGAATATGATACAATGGTTGTACATCCTTTCATTCAGGAAACACTTGTAAGTGGTATTCCTGAAAACTCTCATAGTGGTGGAAACACACAAGAACCTTCTCATGATCAGAATACAACAACCACAGAAACGTAAAATAACTAACTCCGTAGGTCCACTAGGACTCATCGTCAGCCTGAAAGACTTAATCTTTTTGTTGAAAGTCAAAATGAGATAGATATTCCTGATGATGATAAGCCTACCACCTACAGTGATGCTATGTTAGACATTGACTCGCATAAATGGCAAAAAGCTATGAAATCTAAAATTGAGTCAATGTATGTCAATCAAATTTGGAACTTGGTTGATTTGCCAACAGGGGTTAGACCCATAGGATGCAAATGGGTCTTAAAAAAGAAGATTGATGCATTTGGCAAGGTGCAAACCTACAAGGCTAGGTTGGTAGCAAAAGGTTACAATTAGAGGCCTGGGGTCGATTATGATGAAACCTTTTCGCCAGTTGCAAAGATTAAGTCCATTCGGATTTTGCTTGCAATAACTGCATACTATGATTATGAGATTTGGCAGATGGATATTAAGATCGCTTTCCTCAATGGAAATCTAATTGAGAAAGTGTATATGATACAACCTGAAGATTTTACATCCAAGTCAAAACCCAAAGCAGTATGCAAACTATAAAAGTCCATTTATGGACTTAAGCAAGCCTCAAGGAGTTGGAATATTTGCTTTGACAAAGCTATCAAATCGTTTGACTTTGTCAGAAACAAGGAGGATCCATGCGTTTATAGTAAACGCAAGGAAGGGAGTGTAGTTTTCATTATCATATATGTAGATGATATATTAATAATGGGAAACGATAAGTCCCTTATGCAATCAGTGAAGGAATGGTTGTCCAGCACCTTCATGATGAATAACTTAGGTGAAGCCTGCTACATTCTTAGAATTAGGATCTACAGAGATAGACCTAATAGATTGTTAGGGTTGTCATAGTCTACATACATAGACAAAGTGCTAAGACGTTTTTCAATGGAAAACGCCAAGAGATGAGGTTTTCCTATGGGTCAAGGCATCAAGTTATCTAAGAAGGATAGTCCTTCTACTGTTACAGAACTTGAACGCATGAAGAGGATCACATATGCTTCAGCTATAGGATCGATCATGTATGCAATGACCTGCACTAGGCCAGATGTGGCCTTTGCACTTAGCATGACTTGCAAATTTCAGCAGAATCCTGGGGAGGAACACTGAAAGCAGTCAAGAATATTCTTAAGTATCTTAGACAAACTAAAAAATATTTCTTAGTCTATGATGGGCAAGAGAAGCTAGTCGCTACTCGGTATACTGATGCTAGCTTCCAAACAGATCTTGATGACTTCAAGTCACAATCCGGATATGCCTTCATTTTCAATGGTGGAGCAGTGAGTTGGAAAAGTTCCAAGCAAGAAACCACTGCTGATTAGATGATTGAAGCCTAGTACATTGCTGGATCGGAAGCTTGTAAAGAAGCTATCTCGATATCCGAGTTCTTAAAAGAACTAGGGGTTGTTCCAAGTGCTAGTCATCCAATAACAATATATTGTGATAACACTGGTGCGATTGCGCAAGCTATGTCTTTATTGGGATTCGAGGATTTGATCTCAAAATTTATCAATGTTATATTATATTTTCTCCGTCCTAATTTATGTGACACCATTTAATTTGATACGGAATTTAAAAAAGGAAGGAAGACTTTTGAAATGTATGGTTCAAAACAAGTCTTATATAAAAGTGGTTGAAAATCATTTCATAAAATTAAATTATTTCTAAATATATAAATGTGACATTTTTTTGGGACAAACTAAAAAGAAAATGACTCCACATAAATTGAGATAGAGGGAGTATTAGGTAGGTGTTTGGATATTTATTTTATTTTTGAATGTTATAAGGTGTATTTAAAGTTAAAATTAGAAAGACATATTCAACATTTTAAGTTTGCATTTGTAAATGAATATCACATATTATATTTATCAGATTAGCTATTTCTTTTTTAAAAAAAGTCAATGTTATTGAAGTTCAATATTTACAAATATAATTTTAACATACCTGCATCATCGCTATTAATATTTAATAGTAATCTAGGATCCGAATGGATAGACAAACTATGGTACGACACTAGAATCTGGAATAATAGTAGGAGCATTGGTAAATTTAAATTATTCCCTTAAATGAACATAACAAATCAATACTAATTTGAGTTTTGAGTGTCGGCGAAAAATAAAAAACTAATTGTAGTAAAGCACGTGAGATCACTACGTGACACTATAAAATCCCAGAATAAAACTTCATGGCCACGCTTCTCTAATTTTCTGCCCCATATAAAAACCCCACATTGCCCCTTCAATGAAACTCTATCCTCTACTACTACAAATTCAAACACTTGAACCTCACTCTCTCCCATTATGGGAGATACGACACCGTTTTTACTCCCTCCCGGTACCCGATTTTACCCGTCCGATCAACAACTCATTTGCTACTATCTATCTTTAAAGAACGGTTCCGATCACTGCAATGACTTTGGATTTAACCTAATTGAAGAAATCGATCTCTACAATTTCGACCCATTTAACTTACCGGATTCAGTCTGTTTTAAATACGGACGTGGCGGCCGGAAAAGGCACTGGTTTTGTTTCGTAGCTAGGGTTTTGAAGGGAGGGCGAAGGAGAGCTGCTGGTGGTTATTGGAAGAAGAGAGGTAGAGTTAGGGATATGGTGGGTGCGGGTGCAGGGAAAGTTGTAGTGGGTACGCGTAAAAGTTTTGTTTTTTATTTGGGGGATTGTGCTAAGACTGCTGTGAAGACTGATTGGTTGATGTACGAGTACACCTTAACTGGTCATCCTATGGTACATTCTTCCATACAATTTTTTTTGTCCTAATTTATTCGGTACTTTTTGCTTCTCGATATTAAATTGCACGAACCTCGATCAATATGCATTTTTTCACATAGTTAATAACATAGTTTTCAAATATGTAAATTTTAATTTTAAAATAGAGTTAATCTAATTCAACTTTTTAGCTTCAAAACTTCAGTAAATTGACAACTCGAAGAGCGAAAAGTGACACATAAATTGAGACGGAGTAATATAGATATACGCGTATCTATACATGTATTGCATTATGTGGGTCTTTGGTTATTATTTCAAATGGGTTATATATGGGATTGATTATATCCTATCCAATGTGTCAACTCTGAGTTGGGTTTCTTTAATTTGCTGTGGAATTAGCTTTTTCTTGAATACACTGTCAAAGACTTGCCTTTTAGTGCACATTGTGTTCAGGCTGACTTTGGTAAGTGGTTGATTGTGTCCCTTGTTGGAGTGCCACACTTGTTTCGTAATCACTGATTCGCGGATCCCGAATTTGAATTCTATGGGTTTGGGATGCCACTAAGTCCACTGACCCTTAATATTCCTGCATATTTAGTAGGAGTAGTAGATTTCTTGAACACATATACAAGGTCTGAGCCAAAGTTACTGGATTGTGCACTTAGGTATGATTGCCACCCTTATTAGTTATAGTAATGAAAAACCTTTTTTGATGTTCCAATTTCTCCAGCATCCCAAAAATAAACAGAGTAGGCGGGTCAGATAAACTTGTGTGTTGTATGATTTGCCTTTTGGATTTGTGTTATTGTTCTGAAGTCTTGGTGATGTTTTTAGTTAAGAAAGAGTGAAAGACCATCAAAGCAACACATCCTGAGTTTGACTAAATTCTGCCTTCTATTTTGGTAGCTCTCCTATCTCTCTCTGCATTTAGTCTGTGGTTGTGGTTAATATACGTATTAAGGAGTCTGAGATAGGAATGTGTCTTGATGGAATGTCAACTCCAAACGACTCCTGTTGACTCACATGTCAAACTTTTGGACTTTGTTAGCTATTTATCCATCGCATGGGATTCACTGTAACAGACCAACTCTCTCTTTTTGCACTTATTTTGTTATCGTGCATCTTCTTGATGTCATTTATAATACTACATCAAAAAAAGAAGTCTGAGGTAGGAATTTCTGGAATCAGTATACACAGAGACAGATCCTTTTTTTGTGCTTTTCTCTATTTTGATTGTGTTTAAAGGTGTTCCATCATATCTAGTGGTTCTACTGTAATAAAAGATATCATGTGTTCTTATATGCAGGTGTCTTTGTCATGCTGCATATCAGATATTTGCTACAATGTAACATGTCTCATGCTTCTACTTGTGTGCAGGCATCTTTTGTATTATGCCGAGTATTCATCAAATCGCGAGGTGAAAATAAATTGTCAGAGCATGTATTTAGTTCCTGCGGGGAAGAATCTGTTGCCAAAGTACATGTCGGTATTCAATATGATGGAACTGCTGCATCGGTTGCGGACTCTAAAGTGCATGATGAAAATACCGTTGACCAGGAGAATGATGTCTCGACGTTACCTAGTGGATTAGTTACCGACTTAAATGGTCAAGCTCTTATAGAACATGTTGCGCAGCAGGTATATAAAAAAGAAAGTTTTATCTGATTAGTACTTTAAAGGTGCTTAGTTACTTTTTTCTTTGTTCATTATGCCAAGCTTTTGTGCTGAATTGCTTCACTTGTTTGTCGTTGTTTCATCTTTTGAATATTCAGTGACTAATATATATGCTCATCAACCAAGGGTGTGGTATAGTTGTCAATAAAATGGGTGGATAATCACAAGGTCTTAGGTTCAATTCCCAACGGAGGGAAAAATAATAGGTGATTTTTTGCCATCTGTCTAAGCCTTGGTGGACAAATTACCCCGTACCTGTGTTGGTGGGAGGTAGCAGGTACCCCGTGGAATTAGTAGAGGTGTGCGCAAGCTGGTCCGGACACCACGGTTATCAATATAAATCTATAGACGTGTATATACACACACACAGACACACACATAAAAGATATGCATTTATCTGTAGAATTTACCTACTTGTCTTAGTGACATGTTTGAACTGTTCCCCCTGTCAATGAAGGTAATATTCGTCTGCTTTCGATATCTTTTGTTGCTTTTTCTAGGAGTGGAATCTGAATTACTGTTTCTATTGTACATTTATGTGCTTATATTGTAGGCTTAAGAAGTCTACCTTAAGTGTGCCTGCTATATTAGCTAATGGAAACTTCTTATCCTTCAAACTTTAACTATGTTAGCTTGTTAGAGTAAGTCATGATGTTTCCTTTTTTTGTCGGATATAAATGAGCCTAATTAATGTGGGTTGTTGATTCATGCAGCAGATTGGTCTCGAGAGCGACGAACCTCCTGTTCTCAATGGTTTTTCTGCTCAGGATCTGATGGCCATTTCAGAAGGAGATTTTATAGAGTTGGATGACCTTCTATGCACGCTTCCGGGCATTAACTAAAAGAAAAAACCAACAACAATCTCAAGCAAGTATAATCAACAAGAATCCCAAGCAAAGTACAATCAACAACAATCCTACGCAAGTTATTTATGGAAATTACAAGTAGCATGAAGTTCATGCCGGATTATATCACTGAAGGCGGCAAAAATGGTATTCATGTCACTGTCCAGAGCATTAGGAAGTTACATTTTAAGAGGTCATTAAAAGACTGTCAATGCATTAGGAAGTTACATTTTAAGAGGTCATTAAAAGACTGTCAATTATCAAATCGTGAGATCACCTCCTACACTGACATCATTGTTGAAAATCAGCTCAAGAGAATTAGTTCTGGCGACTAATTGCTCGCGTTATGCTGTTGTCAAGATGAATATTTTGACAGTTATCAAATTATGAGGTCAGTTACAAAATGGCGTGATTTCTGGAAATCAGTCCAAGAGAGTAGATGTGGTGATTAACGAGGCTCACATTTTATAATTATACAATTACATCGAAGGATATCTTGTATATGGGTGAAGAGTTGAGTCAGGTAATACTGTGTCATGATCAATGGATGTCAGTTCAATTGTATTAGACTGTGAGAGTAATGGCTCACATTATATTATTACCTGGATGGTTATCTTTACAGTTATCAAATTATGAGGTCATTTCATACAGTTTCATGATTGCTGAAGATCAGCTAAAGATAATAGATGGAGTGAGTAATGAGGACATATTTTACTATTACACAATTACCTGGACGGATATCTTGTATAGTGGCTTAAAGAGTTAAGTCACTTTTTACAGTGTCTAATCCTAAAAACTAGCTCAAGAGAATTAGACTGGGTGAGTAATGGCGAACATTATATTGTTACCTGGATGGATATATCTCAACAGTTATCAAATTATGAGATCAGTTCATACAATGTCAGGATTGCTGAAGTTACCTTTACCTCAAAAGAAAATGTCAGACAGCTCTGGAAAATAGATCAGGTTAGTAAGGTTCATAGTTTATAGTTTACAATTATGCAATTACATGGATGGATATATTGTATATGGGTGAGAGTTGAATCACTCAAGAGAATTAGACTGGGTGAGTAATGGTTGTATTGTAACCTGGATGGATGTCGTAACAATTATCAAGTTATGAGGTCACTTCAAACAGTGTCATGATTGCTCATGATCAGATCAAGGTCATAGATCGGATGAGCAAAGTTTGCATTACACTTACACAATTGGATGGATGTCTTGTTATATGGGTGGGAGTTGAATCACTTAAAGAAATGTGATGAGTTAACAACAAAAGCAACAACAGCTATAGCAGTGACATGGATGGATATCTCTTATATGGATGATGTCTTGTATATTGTGAAGAGTTAACAACAAAAGCAACAACTGTAGCAATAACATGGTTGGATATCTTGTATATGGTGAAATAACAGCAGCAATGACCACATGGATGGATATCTTGTATATGGTGAAAAGTTAACAGCAGCACCAACAACATGGGTGGATATCTTGTATTGTATATGGTGAAAAGTTTAACAGCAGCAGCAACAACATGGATGGAGATCTTGTATATGTTGAAAAGTTAACAGCAGCAGCAACATGGATGGATATCTTGTATTGTATATGGTGAAAAGTTAACAGCAGCAGCAACAACATGGATGGATATCTTGTGTATGATGAAAAGTTAACAGCAGCAATAACAAGTAGTATGGCATAATACCAAGCAAGTTGGAAGGTGAAGAGTTAACAAGTAGCTCTGAAGGCCATAGGATGTGACAATGTCAGTTATGAGGTGACAAATAGGTAGGGACAGTGTTAGCAGGTGCCCGGTGGAATAGTCGAGGTGCGCACAAACTGGCTGAACACCACCGTCATCAGAAAAAAATGTCAGTACACTAGTTCTCTTGCTTCAAGGTATTTAACATAGTTTTATATTATTTTTTTAAATATTTTCTATGCACTTGTCAATGGGGAGAAAAAAATACATTCCTATTTGATTTGTACTGCAGACCGTCATCTTTGGCTCCTTGATAGACAATGCCTTGGTGATAAGGTTATTTGTACGTTTTGGAAAACTTTCCGGGGTAAGATAAAATTTCGACGTTTGTCTCTTCTGCTTCACAAGTCTTGCAATTTCAAGCAATTCCGCTTAATAGTAGCCCGTGGAGAATGTAAACCTTCAAGGTCCAGTTCTAGATAAGTCTTTTCTTGGCTAATCCTAGTACAAGATGGTAGCATTATGACAATTTGCTGATTTTCTTTTTTAAATTAAGTACTTTGGTATTTGTACTGTATGTTCTCTAGGGTCTTTTCCTATGCACTTACTGTAATTTGTGAAGCTTGAAACTGTTGTACTCTATTAACACTACTAATGCAGAGGAACTAGTGGTATTACTGGCACTTGGATGTTCTTTTCTCTTCTCTGTAACAAGAATGATTGGAAGGAAAACTCAAACTGTTAAGATGCTTGGTTGATATATTTGTACTCCTTACTGAGGGACTCGTCTTTTGCCCTCCAGTATTCCATTTTCTCCTCAACATTCAAAGAAAGAGTTGGGCCTCGTGAATGTTCTGTTCCTCTGGAGAAAGAATGTCTCCCTCAATTATGTAGAAGAAAAAGATGGTGCCCTGGGGAAAATGTAAACCTTTTCAGTAAGCAAAACCAAATGTTCAAAATAGACGCATCTAAAATAGGAAATGAAAAGATGGTATAGTTTGAGTGTATCGTTAATCATCTTCTTCTCTATTTTTTGCCCTCAATTATTTTATTTAAATGGTCCGTAATCGGAAGCAAAGTTTGGTTAACGGTGTCATTGTGACTCTTTATCTTACAACTTCCAAAGTTAAAGATGAACTAAACAAGGAAATTAGAAAGCTTTGGGAAAATCAACGTGTAGAAATGAGAATCTAGTTTTGTTTCTCATAAACAACAGTTTTTTCTTTTCTGAAATAATAGAACACCATCCCCTTATTATGCATATCATACTTATTAGTATTAGTTTCCTTGTACTTAACACTTGGAAAATTGTGAAATTAGGATTACATTGAGTATGTTGTTGTAGGACCTTTTGATTTGAGGAACATCGGTGGAACCGTGCAAGACTTACAATCTGAGTTTTTCTTATTTTACTTCGGCATATGGAAGAAATGACAAACATAGGAAAATGCAAGGCCTAGTTTACAGAACTTAAAAGACAACTATTGAATGGCAGATTCATAATTTAGACAGTCTGAGTTCTAAAATAGTTATCGAGAATTATTTGTATTGCTTTCTGGTTTTTTAAATCCAAATTACGTAAAGGATGCATGCTAAAGCTTTATGCAATTGATGATAGAGGAGAAGGAGAGGAAGCCTATGCTCAGCTTCTTAAGAAGATTAATATTGTTGTCCATTACTAAATTATGTCAATTGCACTTCCTAAAGCTTCTCTTGCACAAAATCAAGAACAATATGAATCATGTCAAGCAAATGGAAAATACTTGGGAGCTTCTGATCCAAATCTACTTATGTCAGTGTGTTGCCTTTTTAATGTAAGTTCCAAACTATATCACTGCCTATGTGGTTATATATGCAGCTCTTGGGATCTTTTTTTATCTTCTTAAGATGACTTTGAACTATAGTCTCGAATCTATTGATGCATGCCTTTGCTTTTGCCAGAGTATGCTTTAAGCATGCAGCCTTATATATACACAATAATGGTGTTTCTAAAGGGAGAAATATGCAATTGATTGGAGTTGTTATCACGTAGTACTCTAAAATTGCTTTCGTTTATTTTCTCTGTTTGTAGGGTCTGAATGTCTAAAGTTTGCTACATGACACATTAGTCATGCTCCTGTGCTGCACACTCCACTTTAATCTCCAATTTTTGGAGCATATGAATCCAGAGAATACAATTATCACTAAACAAATATTGTATTGATAATGCCTAGACTCAGAAAAGTTTAGGTGTTGGTTCAATTTTTTATTTATTCTCCACTCACTTTTTCAAGAAAGTCCCACCTCACATTTTGCAGTGCACCATTCTATTAATGGAGGTACAAGTAGACACGATTGTTGTGTTGTCCACTGTCAAATGTAATGACAATTTTTTCTTATGTTTTAGCTGTGATCAGTTATCAACATTAATGATGTATCGCTTCACCCTCCAACCTCAAAGTAGAATTCAATGAGGAGGATAGCTCGCTTTCAAATTCAGTCTTACAACCTGTACTCTTGTACACTTTTTTTTTTACTTTATGACTTAAAAGTATTCGTTCATATATAAGAGTTGGCTCCTAAAATATTATGAGGGCCTTTTGAGGGGAGGAGAAAAAGAGAGCAATAAATGACATCTTGGAAAGACACTGGCTCTTGCACAATGGAAAAATCAGCAAAGTTGCATCATTAACATTTCCATTTTTCTTACAAATCTCCATGTTGTTACCAGCGGTATGAATTTTATAAAATGCTCATCGCTTCAGCTACACGAAGTAGCCGAGCTACGATGAATCATAAGTTATTAAGTATCCTCAATTTGTGAGTAATAATAAAAATGGTCTCTTATGTTCAAAATAACTCCTTAAATATACCCCGACCAGTTTTGATTCTTTAAGTTTGCAAAGTGAGCACTTTTGGTCTTCATTAAATATTTAATAAAATTAATCTGTTATATCTGATGAGAAATGTGGGAGAAAAAAGGTTTAGTGGGAATTCACATTTGGAGTTGCAGGTTTCGCTATTTCTGCTATTTCTATTTCTATGAGTTTGATATAATCGTTTGAGGTGCAACTTTTACTATTTTTGGTGTCCTGTGCAATTTTTCGCGTGGCGGTTTCTAGGATTTTGATATGGCTTTCCTTGTGTTTCTAATTTTAAATCTTGTTTTTTTATAGTTCTCCTCATATATAACCGACAAATTTGTTAAAATATTTGACAGAAATAAAAAATACTAACTTTTGACAAACTTTAAAAACCAAAATTGCTCATATATATATATATATATATATATATATATATATATATATAAAGTCATTATAAACTTCTCCAAATATAAGGGATTAATTTGTCATTTTCTCTTCAATTTGTTGATAGAATGCAATGAATCTAAATAGAGCAAATAGGTGAAGTAGATTTATATAATTATTTCTACTTATACCCGTTTGGCCATAAGAGTTATTCACTTTTTTCGGAATTTTTTTTACTTTTTTCAAAAATTAGTGTTTGGCCATAAAAATTTCAAATACAACTTTTGAAATTTGAAAAACAACTAAAACCTTGGTTTTCACCTTTTTCACAATCAAAACCTTGTTGAAAAGGTACATTTCAACAACAAAATATTATTTGAAAAAGCTATGGCCAAACACAACTCCAACTTCAAAAATTCCAAAAAAAAAAAAAAATTGTTTTGCTTTCATACCCAAACGCCTACGGGTGTAACTCTTAGAATTGAGACGCAGAGTCTTAAATGAAGGAGAGCCTTTTTTCACCCAAAAGCCAAAAGTTGATGTAAATCATGGGAAATTATACATTTGCACATCACTTTTCATCCCCCTCCCCCTCCCCCCCTTCTTTTTTTTTTTGGTCACTTTGTGCAATAATTTATGGTGTTTGTGTAAAAATTGTTTGTTGCTAGGTGGGGGCAAATGTAGTAATGAATTGAAGATTCTATGCTACTGAAGATTGGTACAAAAATTACTCGAGAGATGCTTCTCTTTAATGTTCATAACAATAATAATTCTAAATCAAAGTGTTCAAAGGGGCAATGCTCTATGGTTTGGTAGCTACAGTACATTATTGGTCCTAGTAATGTTTTGTCACCCCTTCCTCTGTCCAATATTGTTTTTTACACTCCAAAATTGTCCTGTGTCGACCCCATGTTTTACATGTTCATTACTAATGACAATTATCTTGTCTTTTGAGACAAATTAGAGGTTTTATAATTTTAAAGATCCTCTAAATCTCATATTTACACCTAACTGGATCTGGATGTACTGGAAGTATAAATTGTAACATCATACTCTACTTTTAGTACTCCCCATTCCTTTTACTTATTCAATTTATATTTTGCACTCCCTTTAAAAAGCATTAGTAAATGTTTTGTTTTACTAATGTATCCCTATTATTTAGGAATTTAAATTTGACTACTAGCACTCCAATTAATTTGTGCAATGGTTACTTAATACTCCCTCTTTACCAAAATAACTTGTTGCATTATGCTTTTCAAGAGTCAAATTATATGAACTTTGACCAACAATGTAAGTTATACTATATTTCTTCATCATATTAATATGAAAAGAATTGCAACTTATAGTACTTTTTCTATAATTTCCAAATATCTAAATTTTAATTTTAAAATATTAAATTAATCTAATCTAATTTAGTTTTGAAATTTAGTTAAATTAATTTTTAAAAAGAAAAACATGATAAGTATTTTGGGACTAATGGTACTTAATAAGGTAAAAATGGAAAACAACTATAGATTCTCTCTCGATTTCGTAAAGTAGACAAGTAGGAGAAATGTTTGGCCATAGATTTTGGTTTCAAAATTTGAAATAATATTTGAAAATTAATTTAAAGAATTGTTTGTTATCAAATTAGCATATTATTTCAACCTCAAATTATCCATATTATTTCCAATTTGTTTTTATATCTGAATACAACTTTTATATACTTGACAAGTAGAAGTAAATGAAGAAAGTAATTAGTATCACATATATGGATCATTTACCTTCATGTATTCACGTTTGTCATTTTTTGTTCGTAAAAAGTATTTCCTAGCAAAATAAAGTGACGGATTTTATAAAATAAAAGGAAACGCAAAGATTATTTATCATTACTATGATACGAGCAAATTGAGAGGATAATAAATTGAGGGTTAAAGAATAACCCTTCTTTTGTTGACCCATCTTATACGTGTTCATTTTAATACCCTCTAATTATATTAATTTTCCTTGAATTTCCTTTTCTCATTTTCGAAGCATTTTTTCTTTCTTCTGTTTCCCATCAATTTATTCTTGAATCTTGCAAAAGATAAAGAACAATTGGTGAAGGGTTTCTTGTGTTTGAACATTTTGTTGTCTTTTACACAAAACAGCATCCAAGAAATTTCTTGTGGTCACCACATGATTAATGTGAGATTATGGAAGATGAGGTCATTTTAAAAAAAAATTAAAAAATCCTTGGGATGTTACAATCATGGACAACGCATCTTCCAAGCAAAGGGTAGTAACAAAGAATATGAACCATAAATCTACCTTAATCTCATTAATTAACTCAAATGGTCAAACATAAGTTTGAGCAAATAATAACCCATTCATTCCTTCCACCAATGTGAGTCATAAAGGTGGCAATTTGAGCCCATATTTATAAATTTAACCCATTTAATCTATATTTTAGTGAATTAAGTTACTCATATTTGTTGGATAAATATGGGCTTCAATTTTCTTTTTAATCCATAAAAATATGGGTAAATATTGGTAAAATTCAGGTACTCATATATGTGACTCACTAAATCCAATAATAACTCATTTTCCTTAAATAAGAGAAAATATAAATTTGAGGGAAAACATTATTCGGATCGATAAAAATACATCAATGCACCCCACCCTAACCCACTTACCCCCCACCCCTTGTCCCCTACCCTACCTACCCACCCTCTTGTCTCTGCTCCCTACAGCCACACACCTCTACTCCACTCCTTACTCTCCCCCCCCCCTCCCCCGCACACACATTTTCTATTTCATATATTTTATCTTATTTTTATAAAAAAAATTTATGAAAAGTGGGAATTTTTTTTACCCCTCACACCACCACCATCACCCACCTGCTCCCCCCCCCCCCCACTTGAGGCGTAATAACAACCGCAAAAATTTATCCACATCTAAATTCTATATCAAACTATACTAGTTTTCATAGTTAAGTAAAAAATTAAGATAAGACTGTATATAAATTAATTATAATTTAAAAATAAGAATATAAGTTAAAACATATGTCATTTCTTTCTTTCTAGTATTTATTTTTCTCCTTCCCACATTAAAAAATAAGTAAAATGTCAGATTTACAGTTAAATATGAGCTAATAATCAAATACATAGTTAATTCCAACAACTGATACTCCTTCGTCTCAAATTCTTTGTCGTTTTAGAGGTTCAAGGCACAATTAATTATTTTTTTCTCCATTTTACTCTTAGTATAATTTAATCATTAATAAAAATGACACATAAATAAAGTAAACATATAATTGAGAGAAATTATTAACTTAGACATAAAAAGGATAAAAATAGTCAAATATCTCTCCTAATTAATATTTCTAAAGTTACGTGTAAAACAAAAATGCGACAAATAATTTGAGGCGGATGAAATATATTTTTTTTCCTTTTCGATGGATATTATTAGAACGTGAACTATACAGTCAAGCTTTCTTCATTTATTGTAGCTTACTAGTGAATATGGATGCCAAAAAATCACCAATTAAGAACAGATGCATTAACCACTTACGCAATAGAATTAATGCACAGACAATATAAGTCCTCTCTGTGTCCCAATTATCTTCACTACGGATTCAAATTATGTGAACTTCGATTAATAATTTAAAATATATTTTTACACCAATTGACATGAAACAAATTATAACTTATAAGAGTAATACTTTTCGTATATTTTTTTATTATTTAATTATTAATTTTAAAATATTTAATTATTTTAATCTAAATTAGCTTTAAAGATTAGTAAAATCAACTTCAAAATGAGAAAAAACATGATTTATTTTGAGACGAAGAGAATATATAAGAGAATTAGCTGGATAAACTTTTTAATCCTTCCTCTTGGAGAAAATTCTATCGAAGAGGCAATCTTATAGCCTTCTTAATTAAATATTGGACAAAGAAGAGTATTTTGCATGTGAAAATCATCACCATCCAAATTTAAATAGTTTATTTCTCAAATAACAGCATAATTGTTTTCCAAATATATACACAACTTTATTGATTATTCTAAAAAATAGTTTTCAGAAATTAAATTAAAAAACATATTCAAACGCCACCTATGCTAGATAGGGAGCTAGTTGGGTTGGGACTAGGTGGGGAAAAAAATATTAAAAGATGGCAACATCAACTAGTTTCAACTTTTTCAAATAGACAATTAAGAAAACAAAAAGAACCGCACTCGTTTTTTCTTCTGCCAACCATAGCATGGAAAAATTCAATTAATAATGATAAAGCCTGATTTGTAGCTTATGGGAATCATTATCTTGCATTGTTAATAAGTTTAGTATATATTTTTCCAATCAGCCATTACGCAATAGTTGTTCAAGTATATGGAAAAAAGATTGGATGCTTGTTCTCCATGACCTAAACCATCAAATCCCAAGTCCTTTTTTTTTTCATCGGTAACAATGTCAAAAGCCAAACAAACATTAGTAAAGAATAATATTAATAGTTATAGGCTTACAAGATTCTTGTCCTATGCTGACAACTCCTCAAAAGTGTTGTGTTTTCAATTCAAATTTTATGGGCTCAAATTTTTGTTCTTCCAAAAAAAGTGATCCAATGTATTGAGGTCATATGTAGGAGTTTCCTTTGAACAGGTGGAGCAGATGTACCCAAAAAAGCATTGATTGCTTGGGAAAAATTATGTAGCCCTAAAACAGCCGGTGGCTTGAATATTCTAGACATTTATGACTGGAATAGAGCAGCCATATGCAAATTGTTATGGAATTTATGCTTGAAGAAAGATGGGTGAAATGGGTTCATGCCTACTATGTCAAAAGCTGCAACTTATGGGATGTGCATACCAAACAGGCTTCTTGGATTGTTCAAAGAATTATCAAGGCAAAGAAGTATTTTATGGAAGCTGGTTACACAGAAGATGATCTCCTCACACTGAATAATTTCTCCACAAAGCATATGTATCTCAAACTCAGAGAAAATTTTCAAATAGTAGCTTGAAGGAAATTAGTATGCAGTAATGTGGGAGCACCAAAGTGATTGTTCCTCCTCTATATTGCTCTACATGGCAGGTTGATGACTAGAAATAGGTTGGCAAAATGGGGCTATGGAAATGAGCTGACTTATGCAACCAAGAGAATGAAAATATTGATCATATTTTATTCAAGTGTGTGTTTGCTGCTCATATTTGGGGAAGATCCTACTTTGGCAATAAATCACAAGCCGGCCTATGTGATAGAAAATACGTAAATATTCTCCATATATTCTGTAATTATTATTTTATTATAATTATGTAAAGTAGATATTACGATACGATTAGGATTACAATTGTAAAATATATATATATATATATATATATATATATATATATATATATATTTACAATTGTAATCCTAATCGTATCGTAATATATATATTATTATTAATGAGAAGACTCCAGACAAGGAGAATTACACTATTCTACATGGTATCAAGAGTCAAACGATACCCTTCTCCAAAACCCTAAATCCCCCCCCCCCCCCCCCCATTTTTCACGCCGCCGCCGGCTCCAAAACCCTAAATCCGACGCCTCTTTTTCACGCCGCCACCGACAGACCTTGCCCATGGATTCTCCCATCTCTTCCTCCTCCACCCACGACACACATCCTACTCCTTCTCCCCCCCCCCCCCCCTCCCCCTTCCTAACACCTTTTATCTGGCCTTTGCCGTGACGAACATCAAGAACTTTATCTCTTTGATTCTTCATCAAGAGGATGGTCAATACTCATCGTGAGTTGAACTATTTTGAATACATGCTTGTGCTTACAATGTCCTTGATCACATCGATGCCACCACCCCCGTCCGCCCAACGTCGACAACCCAACGTGGAAATGCCTCGATGCAATCGTCAAACAATGAATATATGGCACCATATCCAAGGATTTACTCCATACCATTATGAAGACATGTGTTTCGGCTCACCAATTATGGACGAGACTAGAAGAAATCTTTCAAGACAACAAACATACACGTGTCGTGTATTTGGAAGATTAATTTAACAACATCTGTCTTGAGAACTTTGTTAACATGCCAGACTATTGTAAACAACTAAAATTAGTTGTTGATCAATTGTCTAATGATGACAATTCGATTTCTGAAACAAAGATGGTTTTGCAACTAATCAATGGGTTGCCTAAAGGTGAGTACGATACACTTGCGATGATGATCCAACACTTGATCCCCCCTAGCTTCAATAAATCCCGCTCATAATTGTTAATGGAATAGATTAGACGTGACAAACAAGACGAACATAATCAGAAGGCGTTGGTAGTAGATGCACCATCGACCACCTCTGTAGCCGTCGGACCACCAAAACCAGCGCGATGGCTGAGGACGAGGTTGATGCAATGGCCGCGGTGGCAAAGGAATGGGCCGAGAGGGCCGGTCCAATTCTGGTGGACAGCCACGACAGGCCCAATCCCTATATATGTGGGCCAACCCAATGTGGTGGCCTACCTCCGATAATTAGGCCTCCCCCTTGCCCTTACCCAACCACCCCGGCCCAGAACCCGAGTTTGACACCGAGTATATTGGGCCCTGCTCCTGGCTCACGCCACACGGGTCAACCACACCAGGTCCACTTCTCCACGGCCCAACAGCAGACATATGACCCTATGTCCCATACTGAACTGAATCAGGCCTACAACACTATGAATCTCCAGCAACCCGATAACGCATGGTACATGGATACAGGTGCCACATCCCACTTCACTCGCGACTCTAGTAATCTCCCTCACCTATTTAATTTGAACAATTAGAGATGGCAGTGGATCTTGGACCCGGTCCGGATCCGGTGGATCCAAATCAGTTTTATAGGATATGGATCTTCAAAATTTAGACCCGACGGATCCGGATCGAACCCGGATCCTTTTCTGACGGATCAGATCTGGATCTGGATATTGTATTTGAGATCAGTATCCGGTCCTGATCCGACCCGTGGATCTGTTTTTTATTAAATATATTCATAACCTAGAATGTAATTTTATAAGTATTTTCTTAAAATTGCTAAGCACATCCTTGCAAGTTTAATTCTCAAAATAAGTTTAATTTAACCCCGCGTTAACTCAAAAACCAAAAAATAAAGAGGTAACTTCGATAATAAAATCAATGTTATATTAGTGAATGACTAACATCTCCATAGACAAGTAGTTAAAATTATATTCACTTCATTTGTGAAGATTCCAAGCACATGCAAGTTATGCATTGTGGAAATACTAGTCAGCATTTTCCACAACTATTGTCATTGTCCAACATTTTCAATTAATAGCTCACAATCAAAACGAGACAACGAACAAAATATGTCATATAAACATTTCAAAATTGAAACACAGTAAACTGTTAGCTAAGTAAAATGGTTTGTCAGTTCAAAAAAAATTCTTAGCAAGGCAAAATTTTTTACATGTAGATCCAGATCCGATACGTGGACCCGGTGGATCCGATGAATCCGGATTTAGATCTGATTTTTATGGACCCGATGGATCTGGATCCGGATCTGGATCCAGGTATGAAAAATGGATCTGGATCTGGATCTAGTAGGATCCGATCCAGATCCGATCTGTTGCCATCCCTATGAACAACCCTCAATTTATTTTGGTCGGCAATGACAATCACATTCCAATTCAAGGCTATGACACCACTCAAACAAAACCGCCTCACCCACCCTTTATCCTAAAAATGTCTTATATGCTCCTAACATCATTAAAAACTTAATCTATGTAAGGAATTTTGCTAGTGACAATTCGGTATCTATTGAGTTTTATCCTTTTGGATTTTCTGTGAAGGACCTACGTACGGAAACACCCCTTATGAGATGCAGTAGTGTAGGGAACCTTTATCATTTCTCATCCAATTCCGTTGTAAGTGTCAATCCACCAACCTCTCTAGTTGCAATCTTTCCATCAACTTGGCACAGTAGACTTGGGCATCCGAGAGCACCAGTTTTTAAGTTTCTTAGAAGTCAAAATTTCATTCAATGTAATAAAGAGAAATTTACGCACGCTTGCTACTCTTGTCCTTTATGAAAGCATGTTAGACTTCCTTTTCAATCTTCATTAAGTGTAACATTTTCTCCTTTTGATATTATTCATGCGGATTTATGGACATCTCCCATTACTAGCAAACTGGGCCACAAATATTATTTAGTGTTTATGGATGATTTCTCACATTTTCTTTGGATTTATCATTTAAAATATAAGTCCCAAGTTTACACAAATTTTCTTGAATTTCAAGCATATGTTAAAACCCAATTTGGGAAGACCATCAAAACTTTTCAATGTGATAACGGTTGTGAGTTTGACGACCTCCCATTTCATAAATTTTATGCGGACTACGCATGGTGTTTTGATTTTCTTGCCCCCATACCTCACCTCAAAATAGTAAAGCCTAAAGAATCCTATGCACCGTCAATAATAAGATCCCCACTATGCTCTTCTATGCTTCCATCCCCCCTTCATTTTGGGTATACGCATTACACATGGACGTTTACCTCCTTAATATATCACCAACACGAACTCTTCAAAATAAAACTCCAACTGAAATTCTCTTCCGTCGGATTCTCTCTTATGATCACCTTTGGATTTTTGGTTGTCTATGCTACCCGAATCTTGCCTCCACGGCCCTTCACAAATTAGCACATAGGTTTGTATTTTCTTAGGTTTTCCGTCGAACCATAAAGGGTACTTATGCAATAATTTGTCCACAAATAAAATCCTAGTCTCTCGCCATGTCACATTCGAGGAGAACGTTTTCCCATTTGCAAACGTTCAAAAATTTCAAATCACTGATTACAGGTTCCTTGATGATCCAGACACTTCCCCACTCATTAGAAACGCAATACATAGTGTTAGTATTTTGGCTAAAAAATCAACACCCCTGCCAGCCATCCCGTCACTGCCCTAGAACCCGTCGACTACCCCCTCTCCCCCATCCCGTCGACCACCCCCTATCTATTGTTCCCATCTCGGCCTCACCATTCCAGTCAAACAGCCCACTATCCCACCGCTAAAATTCCCCGATAACGTCCCTACAACCCTTGTCGACCACCCCTTGCCCCCGACAACCCAACTATCCCCAATTCTCGTGACCCAAACAACCCACTGCTTCCAGTTCCCGTGACCCAAACAAACCCACTGCCTCCAGTTCCCGTCACCCTAACAGTCCCGATTTTGACCCACCGCATGGAAACTCGTGCCCACCATGAGATTTTCAAACCGAAATTCCACTTTAACCTATCCACTCAGACTATCTCACCTCTACCTAAAATCCCAAAATTAGCCAAGCTTGACCCAAATTGGAATGTTGTCATGTGTGAGGAATTTGATGCGCTTACTACACAACGCACTTGGGATCTTGTCTCGACACCAGAGGAGGTGACTGTGATTCGTTGTATGTGGCTATATCGTCACAAATTCAGAGATAGTGGTGAGATTGAACGCCATAAGGCAAGACTTGTGACAAACTGCAAGATCATGCCCACTCCAGTCAACTCGAAGTCGAAACTGGTGCACTTCAGTATCTTACCTTCACTAGGCCCGATATTGCCTATGTCGTTCAACATGTGTGTTTGTTCATGCGTGCTCTTATGGAGCTTCACTTTAACGCTCTTAAATGTATCATTCGGTACGTTAAGGATACTCTTGACTACGGATTACATCTTTATCCATATGTACCGACCAGGCTGATATCTTATACAGACGCCGATTTGGGCGGCTATCCAGACGCACGTCGATCTACTTCTGTTTATTGTATATTTTTAGGTGATATCCTCATCTCGTGGTCTGCCAAACGGCAGGACACGCTTTCCCATTCGAGTGCAGAAGTAGAATATAGAGGCGTTGCGAACGTTGTTGCTAAAATTTATTTGCTCAAAAACCTCCTTCTAGAGCTTCATTGTCCCTTACGTAAGACATCTATTGTCTACTGTGATAACATATATGCTGTCTACTTGTCTCATAACCTGGTGCAACATCAGCGAACCAAACATAGTGAGATGGATATTCACTTTGTTTGTGAGAAGGTTGTCATGAGTCATGTTCGGGTGTTACATGTTCCTTCTTCCTATCAGTACACAAATATTTTTACTAAGGGACTTCCTCGGCAGTTGTTCCTTGACTTCAGATCCAGTCTGAGCGTTCGGCCTCCTCCCGCTCCGACTGAGGGGGTGTGATAAAGAATACGTAAATATTCTTCATATATTCTGTAATTATTATTTTAGTGTAATTATATAAAGTAGATATTTTCATATGATTAGGATTATAATTATAAACACCTATATATTGTATTAATGAAAAGACTCCAAATAAGAAGAATTACACTATTCTACACTATTATATGGACTGATGAGATTATATGATTTTGTCTTCATACAAAAGGCCACAGTGCAGATGCAGAAGTACTCAGGATGTCTATCTCCTGCTGCGTTTACTATCTGTGGATTGAGAGAAATTGTCGCGTCTTTCAACATAGGTCCAGAGATGCTACTGAACTGATTAGAGAAATCATTTAAGCACTGCAAGTTAGGGGAGCTGGTAACGCAAGATTGGCTAGAAAAATGGATATGTTATTTTTTATTTTTTTTTATAATTCAGGTTTCCAGGCTTGCGCCTGACTACTTCACTGGTATTACCCAGACGTCCTGGAGATGATGGGACCGGTCCTTCAGCACCCCACCACCAGGTAAATCGCGGGATGTGTACACATGGCCAGTGTCTGCTTGCGTCCAACGGATCAATGCTACAAGGTTGACCCCCCCACAGGCCTCATCCACAAGGCTTGGCGGAGACCGAACCCACACTGCAACATGCTCGCGCGGCTTTTAGCGCCCAGGCTTTACCACATGTATGTGCCCCGGAGGACGATATTCGGAGGGAAGAATCGAACTTGCGACCCTAAGACCGCAAAGTTGACTCCCTGCCAGCAAGCTGACCCCTCTAGATTGTTAAATTTCTATCATTGATTTTGGTGGTTAGGTGAAAGGATGTATAGCTAGTTGAGATAGTTTTGGTTCTCAAGCTTGGGACTCTGTCCAAGTCTTAGTTTTTTTGAGATTCTTTTTTGTAAAGTCACTTTTGGTAAATAATAATTCCTCCGGGTAAAATAGAGTATCCACTAAATTATTTGCGTATTTTAAAAAAATACTAATTCCTAGATAAAAAATAGGTCATTTGATTAAATTATTCATAATTGAATAGGTATTGAGATTTGATCACATAACACTTATATGAGCAAATCTAAAAAAATAAAGTTAATTTCTTCTTAATTTAACAAGTAAACACTCTTTTTTACTAAGAAAAAAGGCTACGTAGGTATTTTTTTTTATTCGGATGGAGTACAATTCAGTTACCAAAAAAAAAAAGGAGGAACTACATTGATGACTCCTAAAACAAAACTATTTACCTTTGTATTCCCTCTTTTATTTTCATATCCCTCAAAACTATTTACCCTATAGTTTTTGTAAGTAATTATCTCTTTTTTATTTCTCTACTTCTTTTCTTCTTTTCTCCTATTTTCTTTATTTTTTCTCTTTTTTCTTCTTTTTTGTTTAATTTATTTTTTTCAAATCATATTATACTATATTTTCTTTTTTCACCATAATCTAATTCCATATTTAATTGATTAATTCTAGCTCCTTTCATTTCCTTTTTTTTTTTAAATAATTTATTTCTTCTTTTCTATTTAGTTGTCTTTTTTTTATTTTTTTATTTCTCTACTTCTTATCTTCTTTTCTTTCTTTTATTCTTTTTCTTTTTCTCATTTTTTGTTCATTTATTTTTTATACTATATTTTAATTTTTTTTCACCATAATTATGATTATATATTTAATTTTAATTTCATTTTATTTATTTTTTATTACTTGTTTCTTTTTCAATAGCAGTTTAAGTATATTGTTGCAGTATACTATGATACCCACACGGTATCACACAAGACTTGCGGTTCATTCTTTCAAGGAAAACACCTTTTCCTAAATGATTCAAACCCGATATATATCATATACTGATAGAGTATCATAGGGAACTGATTCATTCCTTCAAGAAAAACACATCTCAATCTTCTATGATACCCACATGGTATATATCATATACTTATAGGGTATCATAGAAGGTTGATTTATTCCTTAAAAAAAATACTATTCAATCATCTATGATACCTACATGGTATATCATATACCGGCAGGGTATCATAGAGGACTGACAGTTCATTCCTTCAAGAAAAAAGTACTCAGCCCTCTATGATACCATCATGGTATATATCATATAATGATAGGGTATCATAGATGGTATATTCATTACAATATGATGCTCATACAGTATATATCATATACTCACATGGTATCATAAAAGACCAGTTCATTCTTTAAAAAGAAAATAATCCTCAGTCCTCTATGATACTCACGTAGTATATATCATATGTTGACAGAGTATCATAGATGACCAGTTCATTCATTTAAAGAAAAACATAGCTCAATTGTATGTGATACCCACATTGTATATATATTATATATTGATATTGTATAATGGATGACTGACCCACATGATATATCATATACTAACATATATGGTACTCACACGGTATATATTGTATACTGATATGGTATCATACATACTAGTTCATTACTTAGAAAATACTTTCAATACTCTATGATACCAACCTGGTTTATATCATATACTGACAGAATATCACAAATGACTTATTCAATCCTTAAGAAAAACTCATCAGTCATCTAAGATACCCATATGGTATATATTAGATACTGACATGGTATCATAAATGACTGATTAATTCCTTTTAAAAAAATCTCAGACCTTTATGATACTCATATGGTATATATCATATACTGACAAGGTATCATAAAGAACCGATTAATTCCTTCAAAAGAAAATTATAAAAAAATAAAATAAATAGAGTTTAGACTTAATTTTAATATTTAATATAATTTTAGCAAGTTAAATTTTATAAAAAAAATTACAAAAAGTAGAATCATATTTTAAATATAAATTTTATATTAATATCATTAATATAAAATAGTTAATTAATATTTTATCTTTATCTTTTATTTTATTATTCAAAAGGAAAATAAAGACAAGAAACAATAAAAAGAATAAGTACAAAATAGAAAAAGGACAAAAATCAAAATGAAAAAATGTCACACAAGCCCACACGCAAAAACACAAAATAAAAAGGAAAAAATAATTTTTAAAAACTAGTCATAAAAGGATAATGTAATTAATGCACACACAAATAAAAAATAAAAAAAGAAAGAAAAACTAATTATAAAATGACAATGTAATTAATGCACAGAAGGACACCACATAGACATCTCGGATAAAAAGATTCTAGCTGGGCATTAAGTGAAAATAGTTTGAGATAGAGTATGGTCACGTAAATAGTTTGAATTTTAGGAGGAGTAAGTGGTTTTTCCAAAAAAATATAAAAAATTATAGGCCCACTTAAGACTAGATGCCATGTCTAAGTTGCTCACAGGCAGCAATTAAAAGTTGTTTGGACCATTTAACACTTGCAATATTGCGGCTTTATTGCACATTTTCTCTTTCTTTTATTCACACTACTTTTTTTTTAAAATCTTTTCTCCCCCCTTCGCTAATTATGATTATCGAGAATACATTGTATGATGATCACTTCGTTATTCTTAGTTATTATTTGGTTCATTATATTAAAATTTGACTATATATGAGTATGGTATAAAATTTGTACAGTACATATTTGTTTTTTAATTGGATGAAAATTGTGAGTGCTTCCTCGTCTGACTTGACCTATATTTCATTAATTTACTTGATGTAATATTGTTTTATTATCATAGATATGAAAATTTAAATAAATTTTGCATGGGTAAACAATATTTTCTTTTAGTTAATATTTTATTATTATCTCAAATCAAGTAATATTATAGTAGTTAGCTTAAAAAAGTAACAATATGAAGATCATTTTGTCATTTTCGATGCTTTTATATACGTATAGAAAGTTGTAGTTATTTTACATCGATTTTAATCAAGACATACGAAATTCTCACATAATTGATTCGAATATTATTAATTTGAAATGAGAAATATTAGCCAAATGCCAGGATAATAATGCAGAATTTACCATCGAAATTTGTATCAAATTAAATAATATAAATTTTAAACATTACAATTAAGTTGATACTACATATTAGTACATACTATAGTTGTGTGGTAATTCTTTTTATATAGATACATGCATGAAATTAATTTGTCTGATGTATACTTCCGGGTTTTTATGGTCAAAGCAAACCACCCAAGTAAGTAAACAACATTTGAAAAGAAGGAAACTAATTTTATATTATTGACGGATATTACCAAGTCTTAATGTGGAAAATTAGCAAAAACCACAGTTGCCAAAAATATAATACTTGTAATTGCGTTTACCAAATTACGGGCCGCTCAAGGAAGGTTAGTAAAGTCTTTGCATTAGGCTTTCAAAATTCTTAATAGTGAATTGTTTTATTTTTATTTTGACAATATTAAAGTTTGTAAAGAGAAAAAATACAAAATCTTTATGAAAAGAGAAAGAAAAACTAATTTTTAATCATAGAAATATTTTAGAACTTTGAATTAAACGACTCAAATCTTTATATTAGTACATATTATTTTCTTACCACAAGATTCAAGATAATGTATTGCAAATAATGTCTGAATTAATTACACTCGCTAATAAATAATTAGTATTATAAAGTTAAAGATTTTATATCTTTTAAGAGTACAATATTATGAATAACTATGTAAAAGGTAATGACAACACTATTATATATATATATATATATATATATGACTCTCGTTAAAATTGAATGTTAGATAATTATTTTTAAAATCATGATTGCAGAACATAGAAGAATGAATATATAATCTCAACCCCACACCCAATTTTGGTTTGACACTGCTTCACACCCTCAAGTGAAAAAGAAGGGAGTTATATTTGAGTTAGACTTGAAGATGAAAGTTTTCTTTTCTTTCTTGACGGTGAAGACATGAGACACGATTAATGTTTATTTTCTTAAAATTTGAGGGGAAATTTAATGGTACTATATTGGTCAATGCCCAAAATTGAAAATGAAAAAGACATGAAAAATATAAGAATTGGTCAAAAGTTGTAGTACTTTTGCGTAGAAAATCTATCGGAGCCTTAATGT
Source organism: Anisodus tanguticus (assembly GCA_034509755.1). Lineage (NCBI taxonomy): Eukaryota > Viridiplantae > Streptophyta > Magnoliopsida > Solanales > Solanaceae > Anisodus > Anisodus tanguticus. Next base: position 5,221,741 of record CM067553.1, on the reverse strand, counting down.
AATTGGTAAGTACATTTCATCATGGGACCCATTGATTAAGCACACGTGTTTATGATTTGTATATAATGTCACTGTTTGAGCAATACGTGCTTTTTTCAATATGATTTTTTTTGCGATTATCCTATTTTCTTCCTTTTAAACATAATAGCACTTCATTTGCTATATTCTATAATATCAGTACTATTTAAGAATTCGAATAGCTAAATGTAATTAATAAAATTCAAAATTTATTTTTCATTATATAACAAGTTTTGATTAAGTGACTTTTTCCAATGTTATATTACATGCGTAGAGAATATTTAAAAAAGAATAAGGAATAAATATTTTAAATTATGTAGAAAATTAGTTCTGTTAACCCTCATGCTTCGAATTTCATTTTCTTGCTTAAAAAAATACAATAATAACGTGAAACAAACTGAGTTTGAATTGAAGAGTATTACATGGAAAATTGAATCCTTATAACCAATACTTAAAACTGAAATGGAAAATTCAAATTAATAAAAATATTCCAAGTACAACTTGATGAGAACTAGAAGTAATAATGAAAATTTTGAAAAAAAAATAAGACTAGAAAAATAAAAACCATAATAATTAAGAGCATTATATGAGAATTGAATATCCATAACCAATTTCCAAAATTAAAATGGAAGATCCAAATTAAAGAGAATTTCCGGGCACAACTTGATCAAGATTAAGAGTAATGATGAAAATTTTGAAAAAGCCGTAATTTAGAAAACAAATTACCATAATACCATTTCTAATAGTGATCGAATTTTTAAAATTTTGCTAAAACTAATTATCAAGTAAAACAATGTTTCCAAATTTGTACATGTCTGGATATTATTCCTCCCATTCCATTGAGTAAAGCAAACAGTTTTTTCATGCGTTTCTTTAACGTTAGAATCTTAGGTTGTTCCTTTTCTTCTCTTTTCAACATAACAAAACTTCATTTGTCATATTTTACATATAACTACATTACCATCTAAGAATTCAAATAACCATTACTACATAATTACAAAATTCTAACTTAACAACACTTCATTTGTCATATTTTATATATAATCACATTGTTGGAAATTTGCCTTTGGTGGGGGTTGCGTCCACCCATATTTAATGACTTAAACACTAGGGTTCCGCATGTTGGAGGCTTTGTCTCTTCACACGTGCATAATCTACTAAGTGAGTAGATGACCGTAGGGCCAAAGATCGTCAAATTTCGTTAAGAAATGAAAGAGATATTGGTCCACGAAGTAAGGTGTTTGAGGCATGAAAATATGGTGTAAGACAAATCTACCATATCAGTGGGAAAATGAAGAATTGTTCTTTTTATAAGCCTAAAAAAATGGATAAGGTTTGGGACCCCAAGGGGTAACACATGTGTTTGAATGAGGGAGGACCCAGGTGTGCTTGGGTTCAAGGCTAGCCACACACGCGCGCCGCCGCCTGCCTGTCCCATCCGGTCGCGGGCTACTGGGCTACTTCTGATATTATCTTTTGGACCCCAAACTGCCTCTTAACAAATCTCCTCCTCCTAAACACTATATATTGAGACCTGAAACAGATTTGAGATGAAAAGGAGAAAAGAACAAGAACATTCCAGAAAAGTTCTTCCTTTTCCTCTAAATTTCCACTCTTCAGCAAGTGGCTTCATGTTTGTTTTCTTCGTCAAAATCAACCTATTTGCTTTGTAGTGTTGATTAGTTGCTGTTTTATCTTGGGAGACTATTGCCTGCTAACGTAAAAGCATATATACGAGACAATCTTGTCTTAAAGACATAGAGTCATCTCTCGACTCAGCCACAATTGTAACAATTCAGATTTAGTGTTTCTTGATTTCAGGTTATCAAGATTCAAGACTCAACAAGCTTGCGGCAATTATAATCTTGGCTGTTAGTTTATCATTTCGAACACTTGTAATATTTATTTACTTCCCGTACTGCTTTGATTCCAACAATTATACCCAACACACATTAGCATCTAAAAATTCAAATAACCTTTACTACATAATTACAAAATTTTAAAATAATCTCTAACTATTTTTAATCTTAATAATGTCAATTTATAGTAGTATTCTAATGATTTTTAATATTTGAAATATCAAGAAATTAAAAGTAATATATAAACTTACCTACAAAGTCATAACGCGTATATTTCGATTCACTCCGCGGAGGGAGTAATAACATGAGAAGCAATGAGTTTGTGTTTGAATCAATAACATGAAATTGAATGTCTATTGTTAATACCCAAGTATCGGATATGAGAATTTCAAATTTATGTAAATACTTCAACTCCAACTTGGTCAAAATTAAGAGAAATAATGAAATTCAAAATCTGAAATAACGTCGTATCTTAGAATTCAACTTCGAATAGTAGGATTTCCTATAATGCTTGGATTTTTTCAAATTCCTCCGCATTCGCTATCAGCATTAACAGTAATAAAGAAAATTTCGAATTCTAAAAATCAAGCTCGATAATATTTCCTATACAGCATGAATTTTTCAAAAATTTCTATGAAAATATTTAAATTTATTAATCTTCCTAATTTATATTCATGTATAGATACTTTATTTTATTTTTATTACATGGGGGTAGTGGAGGGGTTTATACCGTGAGAATTCGAACCCTCACCAAGAAAATGAAAGTTCAGGTAGTCAACCAACTGAGCTACTAGATCACTACTATAGATATTATTTCATGTTTTCCATGTGAGTATTTAGTAATAATAAAATTCAAAATTTGAAAAAGTAGTATTTTAGAAATCAAACTTGGATGATAGAATTTTAAATATTTTTCTAAAATTAATATTTAAACTAATTAATCTTCCTAATTTGTATTTTTGTATAGACATCATTCAAACGTCTTCCCTGTTAGCATTAAGTAATAATAAAATTAAAAAAATCAAATTCGGATGATAGAATTTTTGAAAATTTTCTAAAAATAATCTTTTTTTTAATCAGCCTTCCTAATTTATATTTATGTATAAATATCATTCAAACCTCTTCACAGTCAGCATTTAGTAATAATAAAATTCAGATTTTGAAAAAAGTGATATTTTAGAAATTAAATTCAAATGATATAAGTATAACCTTCCAATAATTAGCGAAAAATAATAGTTGGATTGAAAGATATCCTAATTTATATTTCTCTGTAGATACTATTCGTTGAGTAAAATAAAAGACATAATAGGAAAACAAATTGGTAATATTCCATTTGTTAAGAGGAGATGATTCCAAACAAAGTGAAAAAGAAGAAAAAAATTGTAACAGAAAATCCGGGGGAGGCGTTAAATAAAGAAAAAGAGAAGGCAAAGAGGGACAGGTGCTTTGGCGTGAAGATGAAAGTGTGATGAAAACAAACTTTTATTTTCCTTCCAAGAAATAGTAGTACTACTAGTAGGCGTAGGCGTAGCCAAGAAAAGAATACTATTTCCCTTGAAACAAGAGAGTTCACAATGGTAACAATAACTCCTTCTTTATTCATTTAATTTGGAATTCATTTAATAATATACTCTGTTTGGAAACTGATTGATTTTTGATCTTTTTATTAAAGGATGTGAGTGTGAAGGGGTGTTTTGTTTTGTGTTAAAGATTACTGTCAGGCCACCTCTTTTCCTCTTTTTATTTCTTCACACACCCACCATTTCTTTCTCATCTCATCTCATCTTCTTCTTGATTTCTCTCTTCTCTTTTTTCTACATTCATCTCCTGTTAAAGAGGTGATTGTTGTATGTTTTGATTCCTTTATCTGTGTTTTTTTGTATACAAAGGATTTTTTTTTTATTTCTGTACCATTTTTTTCTAATGCTTTTTCTTTTTGATTTCAGGTTGTGACCATAGATCTATAGCTTCATCTGATGCACTTTTGCAGGTAAATTCACATTTTTTTAATCTTGCTTCCGTTTTATTTTGTTTGTTTTCTACTTGGGTTTTTCTTTCTTTGTTTTAAGCTTTTGATTTTGTTTTTCTCATCTTGTTTCTGGGTTTATCTGCAAATTCTTTCTTGAGATATATATAAAAAGTTCTTTTTTTGTTTGTTTGTTTGACTATATGCATTGGATGATTCAAAGGACCCTTTATCTATCAGTTTAAAAAGCTTTATTTTTTCCAGGAAATTAAGGAGAAAAACAGAGTTATTACTCCGATAACTCCTTTTTTTGGGGCTTTTAATGGTTCTACACTGAGCTGATTTATATGGGGATGAGTTAACCATTTTACTCTGTTAAAGATTACAACTTTTTCTGATGTTTGATAAGTATTAAAGATCTGATTTTTAATGGTTTTAGAGAGATTGCTTAGAGTGTCTATCGAAAACAGCCCCTCTACCTCTCAAGGTAAGGTAGGGCTACCCTCCCCATATCCCACTTGTGTGATTACACTGTGTATGTTGTAGTTGTTAGAGAGATTGCTTATTATCTGACCAAGGGCATTGGAATTTATGAAGTTTACAAATATATTTAGTTCTGAGTCCGTGATTATTGGTAAGCATAAGCATATATACGTTTAACTTGAATTCTGGAAATGTTTAAGTTTAAGCTGGTGGGTAATGGAAAGTTCCAATTTTTTTTAGTGTAATGGTGGTGTCTGGTTGGTGATGCTCCATTTTCTCTTTACTTCAATATAAAGACAACTATTCTCCACACGTTTCTATTATGGTATTCTGTACATGAAGTGGTTGTGGTATCAAAATGTCTTTTCATATTCTTGTTGGCGAAGCTTTTCTGCTACATTCATTGTATGAAAAAAGTTTATTGAATACACCCAACCGTTTGCGTTCAAGGCAATTATCAATTCCTTTTTTTCTACTGTTTGTGATGTTTAAGCTAGGTGATATTGTTAATTGCATAAAAAGTTTTTTTTTTTAATGGTTGGAATGGAGGTACTCATATTTTGCTTGAAAAATCTTGTTGACAGCAACAAGTTTAGAAAGATATCTCCGGGAGGATGATATGTTTTAAATCGTGGCATCTACTAGGTTTGGCCATATATGAAGGCTTGTTTCTGACTCATCTGCCAATTACTGGCATGGACTCTAAACCCTGCGCCCCAAAGAAAAGGAATGAACTTTTTCTCACCTATCTTCCTTACCTAATAGTATTTCTTTTGATGACCTGCCTTAGTTTACATACTTTAGTCAGACCAAAGAGCGGTGATGTCAAAATTATGTGGTTTCTACTTACTGATAAAAAAATATTATGTGGCTTCTACTTTGCTTTCCAGGTCTGCTTAGTGGTGAAGTTTGAGACCCTGCTGGCACTACAATACTATCTCAAAGTCTTTTGAAAATTGTGAATATAGAGTATAGGCCTAATGCAAGGGCAACGGAGTGCCATCGGATCTCTGCCAGAAACTTTGGGTTTCACTCATGGTTCAACATCGAGTGATGGTGGTATAGATCAGCAGATATGTTGGAATAATTTGCGAAATCCTGCTCAAACGCGGCTACCAGATTATATGGTACCTTCTAATGAGACAAACATACCATTTCTTAGTCATGCAAACCAAGAAAGACAGAATGTAATTGGGTGGAGTTTAGGAGAATCCAGCTCCTCCGGTACACAAAATAATGTTAGTCGTAGTGAAAGTAAAACGGATCATGTATGGTCTTCTGGGCCTTCTCACTTCTCTGCTGAACAGCAATATGGGTCTTCCAATATTCTTTCATTGGGTGATGTTGAAGTAAATTTGAACAACCAGATAGCTGACAACACTTTATTTTCTCAAGGTTCTACTTCTAGCACTGTTCCTCATGATCTAAATAGAAGTTCTGGACCCGAGGGGCATGATGACGATGATGACTGCCAAGTGATGGAGTGCACCCCAACATTCAAATCTGATGGACCAGGAAAAGAACCCTTTGCTGGGTCTTCTGCAACTAATGGATTTCTGATGGATGAAAGTGATGGCAGGCCAGGTTGTTCACTGGATGGTCGACGAATGGCTTGTAAGAGAAAAACACTTGAAGGACATCTGGGGCAATCTTCAGGAAGTGGAAGTTCACATTATCTTCCATGCACGGAAAACAGCTTATGGCGCTCTATACCTGCTCCGAATAATATGACTACAGGTGCGAATATCCCTGCACCAACAGAAAGTAGCAGAAGCATCAATTTATCAGATCAGGTGAATCCAAGACTTGGGCTCACCATGGGTGGTGCCACTACGGAAGGTCCTGTTGCATTGCCTGCTTCAAGAAGTGTAGAAAGTTTCAGAAGAAATTTCAGGCTGAGGATGAATGGCTCTCATCAGCAAGCTTCTATTCCTAGTAATCTGTTTCCTACTGTGGGTAATGATGGAAGTGTTGGTATGCTTCATAGTGAATCTTTGGATTTGAGGCCTGTGTCCGCTGCAGATAATGGAAATCCCCGAGGCCAGCCTGTTGTGGTGCAGGTTCCTTCTCTGCGACGAAGTGCACAGAGGTGGGATTCATCGTCAAGCTCAAGGGCTGGCAGTTCATCAGGTTTTTCTGTTTTTGGTGAGAGAGATTCTGCAGCATATGAACAACCAAGCTCATCAAGAAGTGTGCCCAGAAACATTTCGCAGCATCCAATGTTCATACCTGCTAGTGACTTGAGAAATTTGAACCAAAATCCTGCCAACTGGAGTTTAACTGGTGGAAATATTCCTGTTGCTGGAAATGTTGCATCTGCTTCTCGGAGTGGTCCCAGCTCAGTAGCCCCTTCCTCTTCCCCTTCCCCTAGTTGGGTGCAGCACAGAAATCCTCAGCAATATCCCCGGAGACTCTCAGAATATGTTCGTAGATCTTTGTTGTCTTCAGCTGGCAGTGAACCTGGAAGTCATAATGGTAACACTCCACCACGTTTGAGTTCCTCTGCTTCACAGGAGATGAGGCTTTCTGGCCATCCTGGGCATCGTCCGTCAAGTTCAAGGTCGGCCATGCTGTTGGAGAGACAGCTCGATGGTGCTTCCTGGAGGACTTTGGCTGCTGCCGGTGAAGGAAGAAGCAGGCTAGTTTCCGAGGTATGCTACTGGGTTTATTATTGGTCCAAAATTCTGTTTTTTTTTTCACTTTGGCGAAATGAAATGCTAGGTAAAACCAAACTGGAATGTGGTTAATGTTCAGGTCATAGTATTTTCTTGTCCCTTCATCCCTAATACCCTGAACACTAAGGGTTTCCCTATACAGTGATTTTTACCACCTACTGATAGATGCTCTTCCAACCTTCTTGATAGTGAATAATACTCCCTAGTTCTAGTGCTTCTTTTGACAAAAAAATATTTCTCACATCATTTGTCAGCACAAACCTTTTTTGACCTCTTTAATTGTTAATCTTCTCGTGCATAAAGAGCTGAAGGCATGTTTTGTGGTAAATGTACTTGTAAATCAAAGGGTCATTTCCTGAACAAAGTACCATTATTTGATTTCACTAGATTTAGGACATGCAGAACACTCCAAAACGGGAAAGAGCAACTAAATGTCTATTTGCTTATTGGTATCTTTTTGTTGTTAGTTTGGGCTCAATGAAAAAAATGTTGTAATAGCACAAGAATGAGAAAATCTTGCCATTCTATATGTAATTTAATTTGCATGCTGTGATGCCTTCCATTCGTTCTCAATTACTTACAACTATTTTGTTATCTTTTTAACAGATTCGCAATGTGTTGGATCTAATGCGCAGGGGAGAGGCCTTAAGATTTGAGGTTAGAATTCTTGAAGCCATTTGAATAGGTTATTTAGCTTATAAGATGTTGAAATTAGTCAACTTTTATGGTTGAGTGTCTAGGTTCATATGCCTTTTCGTTATACTAGGTGCATGATTAACTAGGTATGCCTTTTCGTTATACTAGGTGCATGATTAACTAGGTATGCCTTTTCGTTATACTAGGTGCATGATTAACTAGGTATGCCTTTTCCTTATTGTAGTTAAGTTCATAGTATGTGTGAAACCATTTATTAGGTACGAGTCTAGAACTGTCTTTTCGCACCTATAATTATCCTTTTAATGATCTTATAATATAAGATTGGAGTTTCAATATATTAGTAGTGTGCTTAATGTCCATCTCCATCTTCCATCCTCTTTTGCCTTGTGATATCATCAAGGGCCCGCCTTATAATCCAACATATAAGGTTCTTTGAATTCAGTTGAATAGGTTGATGATTTTATCAGGTTCTAGGTTCCAAATTCCTTGCCAACTGGCTAATTTGCTATTGCACCGCTGTATATGTTTCTTCAAATATCCTTAATAGCCTAGTGTGGAGGCATTGGTACAAAGTCACGAGTGTTGTCGCGAATTGATAAAATTTTCTTCAGCTTTCCTGAATTACCTTGTGTGGCCGTGGTGGCTAGCAATGTTGGTACGAAGCCCAGAACCTGGATGTGGGGCCTCATGGTTAGCCTTAACACTTTCCTAAACTGCCAAAACTCTCCCATGTTTTGCCCAAGCTTTTCCACACCATTTGGGCTTTTCTTCTTGTATTGAAGGACTCATGAACCTGAATTGACATGATATACTAGAGGGCTCTTTATGAAAAAAATTGATACAATAGAGGGCTAAAACTGAGGCACGTTATTGTTGGCTAAATCTCTCCTTTCTAATACTTTTGAGACCAGCTTATGTTCAGTATCAGAATATTTTTGAAAAGAAAAGTCTCATTTCTTATGCAGTAAACCTCTTGTAACTTGGTCCAACTTCTGAAGTAAGATAATGGATATCTCCAAAACTAGTAACCATTTTCTGCTAGTAGTAAAGCTTGTACACTTTCCTTAGATCGCACAAGGCATTTAAAGTGAGTAACAGCAAATCATCATTAGAGCTGTTCCCGGAACTTGAAAATAATGAAAAAAGATACTCCTATTTGTTCTCTTTTTGTGTCCAATTCCTGTTTCGTTCTCTCCTATCCTTCATCCTTTATTCCTGTTAGTATGGGGCATTTATTTTTGTATATTGGGGGTTCGTAGCTTGATTGGACTAGTAATCTAGATGATAACCTACAGTATCTATAAGCTTAGTATTTTCCCGATTAGCTTATAAGATCACATATTCTGAAAATAAAAGCTTCCTTGTATTCCAGGATGTTATGATCCTTGATCAGTCAGTATTCTTTGGGATGGCGGATATTCATGATCGTCATCGCGATATGCGGCTTGATGTTGATAACATGTCATATGAGGTTAGTACGGGAAACATAACTACATTTCAGATCTATGGAAAGACATACAAAATTGTCTACGTCCGTTGTATTTACAGGAATTACTTGCACTTGAGGAGCGCATTGGGAATGTCTGCACTGGGCTGACTGAAGAAACCATTTTGAATTGTCTGAAGCAACGAAAGCATGTACGCATTAGAACAGAAGAGCCCGTGGATGCTGAACCGTGCTGTGTTTGTCAGGTATTCAACTTAATATTCTACTATGAATCGACGATCTAATTTTAGTTAGGTGAGTCTTTTTAATTGGTTTACTATAATTTGCAGGAAGAATACAAGGATGGCGAGGATATTGGAAAACTGGACTGTGGCCATGATTTTCATGCAGACTGTATTAAACAATGGCTCATGCAGAAGAATTTGTGCCCCATTTGCAAAACAGCAGGGCTGAATACTTCAGGAAAGCATTGATTCCTTATTCTCGTGTAAAGAAAGTTGGATGTACTGGTTTGGCCAACGAAGGTTGATGCACCAAGTGTGTCTCCGCTCTTAGCCCGTGAGTTCATTTGAGAAAGATACTATGTATTTTTGTCGTTAATTTTATTGTGATCTCCATTTGGAGGAGTTATTTTAGAGCTAGAAGAAGCACTAGCTGCATTAGGAATTCATTAGACAAGTGTTACATTATTTGGTTATTTGGAAATTTACATTCTACCTTTCCAATATATTGATACCTTTTAAATATATTTGGTTCATTTTCTTGGCTTCTGCTATTTCCTAACTGCATTAGAGTACCCCTCTGAATGGATTTGAGTTTTCATCGACTGTGTGTTGTTACCTAGCGCACTAAAACTCAGAGAAAGGTCTTACAAGTATTGCAGGTGAAAAATCTATGTACTTCAACAAGTTTTGAACGTCCTATATGTATTGCTGGTGAAGAATCAGATATGCTTTAACTGGTTCTGGTGAACCATACATCTCTTTTAGTTGTTTTTTGACCATTCCTGAAGTTGATTAGCCATAAATAGGTCTTGGTTAATTTTGAATTATTCAGGGTAGGTCAGCTAAGGGATGAAATGCTTCCTACTTTTAAACCTTTCCTGAAGTCGATTAGCCGATTAATTTTGAATTATATAGTGGTATGTCTACTAATTGATGAAATGCTTCCTATTTTTAAACTATTCCTGAAGTCGATTAGCCGATTAATTTTGAATTTTGTAGTGGTAGGTTTAATAAGGGATGAAATGCTTCCTATATAGTAGAAAGGTTTTCCATTTGTCAGAGATTGGTGTCAAAAGTGTTTGATTAAGGATGAAGGAATTTGTAATCTCAGTTATAATGTCTCAACTTTTAATTGTTGATTGTTGTGGCCTTGTGGGTGTAGACCATGTGAACCAATTCTTTTACCTTTTTCTTGGCATGTCTTCTAAGAAACGATGAAGTATTTACAGTAGCACCTTCTATTTTTCGATTTGCACCACCACCAACTAGGAAGAAAGGGATAGTTACTCGTGAACTATGCGAAATGTTTAAATTTACCTTCTGTTTTAGAAAATTAATCCTTGATGCATCATTGGAAGCTAAGCTTCCACCATTTAAAAATACGGGTAAGTTTATTCTATTTCGCATAGTTCATGGATAAATTGGAGCCCAACTAATAACGACAAGGGCATATTAGACCTAAACTATTAAGAGAACAAATCGATTCCATTTCGCATAGATCAAGGCAAATTTGACCCTTTACCCTAAAAAATTTTAAAGTCATGAATCACTTAAAATAGGTGAGCTTGTTGGCGCAAGTGCGCATCTCATAGCAGAGTAGTTGGGCCAATTGGGAGAAAAAAAAGGTAAAGAGACGTAGCGTATTCGTTTGTTCGCGTTACATAATTGATATACTAATTTAATAGAATTTGTAAGTGGTAACAGAAGCATACAATTGGCAGCCCAATTGAGATTTAGTGCTATATTGAAGTAGATGGCTAGCAGAACAAGCAAATGCCTATAGCCACTTGTTGGAATTTGGAAATCAAACCAACACTAAATATAGTTTAATTGGTGACAGAGAAAGTCGACAATCCCATTATCTTTTTCTGCCATCACGAGAGGCCGTGTTTCTTGAATTTGCCAATCCAGCAGCTCATTAACAATGACAGCCTAAATCCCTAATTATAACAAAATAGACCATAGACTATACAACCATTTGAGTTCCAAAAAAAAAAAAAAGGACAAGAAATTCGAATAGTAACAATAATATATAAAGTAAATAAAAGAAGAAGGCCACTGACCTCGGGAAAAGAACTCGGTTGTTGATTAAATTAATTTTTTGGTTAGTATGGCATCCAAATGGATAAGGTTATCAGAAGAAAGGTGGACTCATTCATTCAATTTTGGGTTGCTGACTAAAATCCAAGATCATCATTCTGCCAGAAAATCAACATGATCTTTTGTAAGTTTTTCTCCAACCACTTCCTAACACAATCTTGGTATCTAAAAATATCAATTTTATATGCACAAAGAAGAGTGGACTCACTAGTTGCTAATTGCCTTGATTTTTTCCCAGTATTATTTAGCATATTCTCTATTTCAATCAACAGAAGCATGTGTATGAATTAGTTACATAAGAAATGATAGGTAACTAGTTATATCAGTGTAATTTCATAAGTAAAGTTTGGAAAGAGTTATTTCTACCGAGGTAGAAAGACAATTTTTGATTGACACTCGGCAACTCTCCTCCTTTATCTATACTTGAAACCGGCAATATGAACGAGCTCACACAGACGGAGTTAAAGTAGTGACATTAGTCGATTTATATTGCCACCTTGGTGTGATGAGATGATTGTGACATCAAATTTCTTCACCCTTAATCAGAAATTTTAGGTTTAAGCTGTGAGAATCAAAAACTTTTGGTGAGAGCATTTTGTGCCAACATGTTCTGAATATTAGATGGTTAAATAAGAAAGTCAACTTAAATATTTGTTATTTTTTTTAACTGTCTGAGAGGGTTGAAAACGAATAGGATAATTTTGATAGCCATCTCCTAATAATTCCTAAGATTGCATTCCTTTTTTTTCTTGTCTTTCTATTTCTCACATCACCTTCTAAGGTCCAAATTCCAAATTAAACATAAATAAAAAAGAAAGAAAGAAAGAAAGAAAAGGGGGACTTAAGTGGTACAAATGAAACTGTTGGGCTTCCGTTACCCATTCTCACAGTACAAGGAGATGATATGGAATTCAATAATATATCAGGATGCTAAACGTATTTTCCTTATCAAAGTAGGTGATAAAGTATGTATAACCCATTTTTTAAAACAAAACAAATCACGCAATTAAGGCGGGAGAACATGAACTAATCACCCCATATACATAAAAGTCACACTTATTAACACTGAGTGTGTGTACTCCATAGTCAAATTTTGTGCTAACTGAAACCCAAACCAACACGCATATACAATTCTCCATATGATCACTTTGTGATGGTGGTTACTGTCAATGGCGGATCCGTACAGAACGAACTCTCTCGAATCGGAAGATATGTCTTCTTTCTTTCTCAATTTTCTTCAAGGTTCATCTGCTTCCGCTTCCGCTTCTGCGGCTCCGGCAACTCGTTTTTATCACCGATCGGCACCGACGCCGGTGGCTGAGTCCTCTTCTAGCCTCAATTTCACCGATCCCGGCCGATTTTACGCCGCCGAATTCAAGGAAGGTATTGAGAATGTATTTGCTTCTGCTTGCCTCGGGGACTGTGACGGCATGAATTCAGATAATCGGAGAGAGTTTTTGGAAGATGATAAGGTCGATAACTTCGGTTTCAGTAACGAGGTGAGATTTTTTTGTTTAATAGAACTTGCTACTTCTTCTGTTCCAATTTGTGTGATATTATTCCCTTTTTGAAAGTCAATTAGACTAAATTTTAAAGATAAATTAAATTAGATTAACTCAGATTAAAATTTATATATTTGAAAACTACACACAGTTACTATAAATTGAACTTTTATCATATAAATTTGATAAAAAAAATACATCATAAATGTTGGACAAAGTTTGTGCAGATTGAATCTCGAAAAGCAAAAATATTACAAAAATTGAGACAGAGGAAATAGTTCTTTTCATTTTCCTTTTATTTACAATATTTAAATGATTCACGTAGAATCCGCAATTTCTTCGACTTGAATTTCCTTTACTTTGGCCAAAAGTTTTATGATTCTACTCTGCTTTTACAATCTGTTCAGGAATGTGATGGACTTGATATGGCAACTAATCAGAATCATCCACGTTCCTCAAAGAGGGGTAGATCTGCTGAAGTTCATAATTTGTCGGAAAAGGTTCGCTTCAATTTTGAATCTTTAATTTGATAGTTTTAATTGTAAAAGGTACAACTTCCTATTATACATGATCAATTTTTGTCTGACAGAGGAGAAGGAGTAGGATCAATGAGAAACTGAAGTCATTGCAGAACCTCATCCCAAATTCTAACAAAGTATTCATCAATACCTCAGCCGCTGAGCATTTTTTTATGTATTGGTTTGTCTTTGCTCTCATATTTGAGCTTTATTTATTTCACAGACTGACAAGGCATCTATGCTTGATGAAGCCATTGAATATCTGAAGCAACTTCAACTGCAAGTTCAGGTTTCACTTCTTGCAGTTGTCCTTTGACTACTTCTATTTGTTTGTAGTCTACTAGATGTTGTGTTAATGCTTTCAAACACGTTAAAAGAACATTTAGATAGGCTTATGGCAGTGATGGCTCACAGGAGTAGGTAATAAGGTGTGTGTGTGTAATGTTAAAACAAGTTTAGCATATTCTAATTCTCATGGTGTCCCATCACAAAAGCATGGAAGAAATACACTTATTTTCCAGAGAGCATCTTCATTGGAAGCATAACACCATCTTTCTATTCTCTTATATCTGCCTATAGCACACTCAAGTTTTATAAAAGTGTTCTTTCTTTAGTAAACCCTTTGAACCAGACTAGAGGTAATTAATAAATATTATTTGTTTGATTTGAATCACATTTCTGGTGGCTGTTGGTTGATGTTATTGTAGATTCATGTTGTAAACATGAAGGAAGAATGTTAATATCAATACAGGGATTCCTATGTGCTTTACTGACTTCTTTGAGAACTACTGAACCCATGTGAATTGGCTCATCCAAAAATTTAAGTTTGTAAAAGGAGAACATTCTCATGAGTATTTATGTTTATCTTCTACATTCACTCACATGTACGGGCTAAATTATTATTACTCCATCTTTTCTTTCCAAGTCTGTTCAGAATGACACCTTTCTATAGTTGGAAACTTTTAATTTTAAATTTCTCATTTTACTCTTAATAAGACGCTCTTAAAACTCTAGAAATGTCGTGGTATGTTTAAGATCATATGATCAAATGGTACTTCTGATATGTAGCAAAAATATTTGTTTTTTTCTTAAACTCGGTGCTCACGATGCCATATAAAGAAATGGTGTATTATTTTTGAAAAGTCTAGCAAGTGATTTCTTTTTATTGATGGATAGCAGTGAGACTCGAAGTCGGGACCTCTAACTGGTCATATACGATGTAAAAATGTGTGTAGCACCTCATGTAAAAGTTTAAACTATAGCGGTCTTCTACATGAATAAAAGACAAAAGGCATAAGAAATACTTTGATGATCCTTATCCAGAAAAACAAGTTATACTTTGATGAATTTTGTATTGTACGCCTTTCAGAAAACTGTGTATTAGCCTCTTAGATGTGGTGAGTCTGTTATCACTGGAAGTCTTCCGCAAAATCATGACTTTCCTCTTGCCAGTGTCACTGTCCTCACTCCTCTCTCTGCCTGGTTAAATGAAAGACACAAGGGCAGTGGAGCTTTGAAAAATCAAATCTAAACAGGATAAAAGAAGAAGGCTTAACACCTAGATAGCCTCTTAAACTTGGCACATTTTGTAAGTTAGACACTCCAACTTAACTAATGACCAGATAGACACTTTACTTGTCAAAAGTGTCCAGTAAACACCTTGTGCTGACCTGGCAATTCAAGTGATTCAAGTGTGTTTCACTTAAATTTGGGCGCGTGAGTGCCTATTGGTGCGTCCCTTTTCCCCTTATTTTAGAAGAAATAGATTGATTATCTCATGTGGGCCCCACACTTTCCCTCTGGCATACCACTCGACGCTAATCCCCTCTGTTTTTGGCTGGAACAAGTGCCGGAGCTTCCCGGGAAATCTCCAGTAATATCTATCTCTATGGTTTTGCAAAGGGAAGTAAATTATTTGAAAATAATATACAATAACCATACTTATCCTTTTTATAAAGATGAAATCATCAGTACCCAAGCTATTCATCTATCAAGAATACTCAAACAATTAGAGAGCCACTTTTTTTGTGTATTCTGTAACTATATGATTCTTAGCCATCTCTGAAACTAATTTGCTGACCTCGCTCCTTTCTCTTCTCCATTTCTTTACTCTTTCCTTCCTCTCCAAAATTAAAGAACCACCCATGTAGAATTCCTGATTTCTAAGTTGCGGTCTTCAATGGAGGAGGCTAAAAATGGTGGTGGAAAAGATGTAACTTTTTCTTCTGTTCTTTGTTATTTTGTTGTTTTAAAAATATAATTACTATGTGGCATTTTAAAAAATACATGTGTCAATAGTTAATTTGCTCTTTAATATTTCACCAGCGAGTGTGGTTCACACACATACTCTTATAGATGCAAGTGTCCATTTGTCAAGTAAAAAATGTCTATCTGGTCACTAGTTAAGTTGGAGTGTCTAACTTACATAATGTGCCAAGTTTAAGGGGCTTTCTAAGTATTGAACATCTTAAATATATAAAACATTTCTCTCAGCTGGATGCTCTGTTGCATGTGTCAGAAATCAGAATACTAGTCTCAACTCTTTAGATTAGTCGAGGACAGGTGCAAAAAGTTTTATGTAGGTAACTTCCGGATAAGGGAATGAAAGGAAAAGGTTGATGTGTGTATTTCTGTGGTTATGTAACACACTGTTGAGACAAGTTTGGCACACCCAACTTTGAGATTTGATGTTACAGTCCTCATCATATTCAATTTTTTTTTATAGTTTTTGACACCCTGAAGAAGCTGAATGAAATGATGTGCTTTTGGCTTGGAGCCGTTCTTAAACTCTTGGAGTTCTAATTTGAGCTAGTAGGTAAGGCTAAAGAGGTGCAAAACTTAAGGCCATAATGCATAGAAGCGTAGAATGTTAATTCTATGTGGGACAAAGTGCTATAGAGGCTAATACAAGATGTGTTTACTGATCTCAATTTCCCAACAGTTTGATTCTGAACTCGTAACAGACAAGGATGTTGGTGTAGGAGTTCGACTCAATGCTACTATGTTATGGAGATTAGTGGGACAAGCTAAAAAAGTATGTATTGGTCGGCATGACCTTTCATTATGTTTCTTACTTTTGGGAGTATCAAGATCTGAAGTTGGTTAGAGGAGAAGGGATTAAATTGAGAAGAAGAACCTGTCTTATATTTAAGATATGTGTTGTATATAGTCCGAGAGGTGTGTTGAACACTAACCTGTCACCTCTAAGTTCACTAGTTTCTTTTTACTTTTTTAGAAAGGTTAAGGATACTAGTTTCTTGTACTCCTTTAGGTAGAACGGATCCATATTTAATTGCTTTTTAGTAAAACTCATGCTATTAGTCTTTGCTCTATCTTCTTTTTGCATTGGTTTGGCTTCAAGCTTGAATTTTCATTTACACAACATATTTCGTGTTTGACAAAAGAATCTATTATAGAAAATATTGTGACAAGTAAAGAATTTTGTTTCAAATACAGTGAATATTATAATTTTTATAATTTCGTTGATTCTTCTTTTCAGGAACAAATTCAAGAGATTTTGAGCTTGATCTTGAATTTAATACATTTGATCTTGACTTGTATTTGAATTCAAGGGCTTCAAGTTTGATCTTGAATCTTTATGTTGTACTTAGAACTTGTAAAGAAATTTGACGTCTTAATCTTCTAGCTCTCTTGCTTCTTGTTATGAATTCTAGCCTATCTTCTGGGTTATGAGGACTCCTATTTATAGCAGTGAGAGATAGGAGTTGTTTTTTTAGCCGAGGGTCTATCGGAAATAAGCTCTCTAACCCACAAGGGTAGGGTAAGGTCTACGTACATCCTATCTCCCAAATCCCCACTTGTGGTGGATTACACGGGGTATGTTGTTGTAGAGATAGGAGTTGTGAGAGGACAAACTCCTTTGCTTTGCTTTGATTGGTTGATTTGAATCATAGACCATTGAAATTGAAGCAGTGGAGAGACCACATCTGATAGGCCAGAACATGTCACTTGTACACGTGGTGCATTTTTATTAACTTTTTAGTTTGACTTGCCATTTGACTTGGTGTGCCACATCATTTTGATATTTTGATATGTAGCACAAGTGCCTCTAGGATAGATGTTATTATGGGTTAACAAAGTGGGTTCATCATTTATAATCCAATTAAATGGACTAACCCGATGAAATTGGACTTTTTATTAAATTCATACTTACTATAGCAACATACCCAGTGAAATTCATATTTACTTGACTTAAATAATAAATTCAATTATATTAGCCCACAATGTTTATTTGGACCAATATGCAGATTTAAAATATAGTCCAAATTATTTTATGGGTTTAAATCTAATAAAATTTAAATGTTTACACTTCCCTATGGTAGCAAAAGCTTAAGAAGAGAAATAAATGGTGATCTTGTTAGGGCTTCAAGGTGCATATTTCTTGTCCTATTGGGGCTTCCATATGTAGAACATCGCAAATGAAAGTAAGATATGACATAGGGAAATAACCGAGACAATGATGTGGTTGGGTGGCGTGATATGCTTCATCCTTGAAATCTGATCAAGGTTTTCAGTCATTGACTAATTTGTAGAGTCAATTAGTTAAATTATCTTATAGTCTTATCCATATATTGGTTTCTTGCAGTTTCCCCTCATAATATGAATTACTAAAACTTTATTAGATGATTTCAGATAGGAAATCTCCTGAAAATCTGGATGGATGCAAGTTTCCTGGTATTCTCTTGCTAATTTGAAGAGTAAGCTGTTCCTATTACAATTGATTTACGGAAATGGTAATCTTTTGGTATACTCATCAAATCCCTTGACGTTTTTGACCACTTAGTAGACAGGGGCACTTGTGATGCATGTGAGTTGTTTGCATATATCGTGGCTCTTGAAATTGAGAAGTGCAAAACATCTTTTAATGACTTCCAATTCCGTATAGCTAATTTTTCTTATAGCTTGCTGAGTAAAGGAAAACAGTTCCCTGATATAAGGGGTCAACAACATACCAAAGCATAATACTTCACCTAAGAAGTAGAGTTGTTCATATAGAGCCCAAAGAGAATACTTCTCACTGTGCCATCCATCTCAAAGTCCAAATATTTAAACTTTCTTTCTGGGACCTTTGATGTTTGATGTTTGATGTTGATGACAATGAAGTCATAAGTTATGACTAGTATCATCAAGTGACTTCCCTAGTTCTAAGCACATGCAGATTATGATGAAGTCAATACAACTAGTTCTTATCTGCCATTCTCTTCTTTAAGAACTGCATAATAGGAACTTTTTGTTTGTCTTCTCTCTTTGGCTTTTCAGATGCTTACCTGGAGAAACGGATTGAGTTTATACCCAGGATATGTTCCCAGATCTTTGCAGTCAATGCAACTTCCATCTAGTAATGAATTTGATGGGAGAAGTTTTATGCTGAGTGCAAATGGAGGAGCTACACTTCCTGGCAATCGAGAAATGCCACAGACTGCATTTGAAATTTCGAATCAGAATCCGTCAGGCAAACCAACAATAACCTCACATAATACAGAAAACGCAATAGCTTTAGAAACTACAATTCAGAATCATTATGGAACCATTTAACATCTTCTAAGGTAAGCTGCTTGTAGTAATTTCATTGATATCTTGCAAGTAAAAGCTAAAGCAATTTTCTCTTACATAATCAGGACATGTGCCGAGACAATACACTATCAAGGTTGCATTTAGATATGAGTTGTTCTGGAAACAATTCATCATCAGGGCTGTCGTCTTAAACAAAATTTCAAAGGATCAAATACTCGAGGAGTTGGTGTAGATGGAATTAACTATTGTTAATGCAAAACTCCAATTGGTTGTACAACTCATAAGTTAAATATTTGCCTCATGGTCACTGAGATACAATGATCCTTAATTGTTATCTTAATTCTTATGCTCAATGAGCATGAATGGAACTGTGTTTTTGTAACTGTTAAACTTCGACTTGACAAGATAACTAGTGTTGACAAAATAACCGTTCAAACTTTTTCAGATACTCATGTTTCAAGTTCTTCTATTGTCATACTTGGAAATGAAAATGTATTATGTACTGCTGTCTTAAATGGGTGCTGTTTCTTGGCTACTTCAGAATCTCAAATGTAAGATGTTTATTATTGAAAGTTTTTGTGTTTGGACAAAATTTCAGTTGAAGCTAAGAGTTATGTGTGAAGTTAAAGTTGATAAAGTGATTTGTCGGATGTGTTTGGATAATTGTAGTTTTCTGGAAAATTGTTTGTGAAAGTTGAAGATTCGTGAGTGGACTTTCAAGACAAATGATTTGAAGTTAAAATACACCTTCAAATCATTATTTGTAGAGTTTAAACTGCTTAGAATTTTGTGAACAAACTTCAACTTGGAAACAAAGATAGATTATTTGCAAGTGAAATTGTTAAACAAACCGGCCCTTGCGTAATTTGATAGCAGTTCTGTAGTTCCATCTGTTTTATTTCTGTTTCATACATAGTGCAAGTACTAGTGGTGATAATTATGGCCGTTGTAAAATCTCGTGGAGATTGCTTTGGGTTAGTCTCTAAACAAGATGTGAGAAAACTGTGCTATGTACTTGGCAAAATTTACTGTGTGATACAGATATTTCTGGTTCCATTCTCTTCTGTAATTATGAATTGCCTTTGTCACCACTCAGCAAACAGCATGAAGGATTTGATCGGTATGCTTTTATAGTAAGGTCTATTTCCCTTTTTTGAACTTTTCACTTAATGGAATCCAGCTACAAAATTTAATTATTTCCCCAATATAAGCAGGGACTTAACATCTTTTACTATAATCTATATTATATTAAAAGCACGAAGGTCTTATAAATGTTTATTGAACTTTTTCTCCTTCATTTAAATTCTCCGCAATAAACAAAATTGTTATTTACTATTTTTCTCAAATAATTAATTATTATTTAATTTAACAGTGAGTAAACCAAATTGGAATTGATTTTACGTCTTAGTCCGTATGGACTACGCAACAGTTCTTATAAAAGGAGTTGGTTTCTATTTGTTTCAATAAAATATATTAGGGAAAGAAGATCAAATCAATTGTGGTATTGGACTTTATGGAAAGTCTCGATATTATGCTTAACAAATTGGTAATTGGGTTTCATTTTCCATGATTTTTTTGGCGTAAAAGTTTAATTATGGAATTAGACTTGAACCCTAAGTAATCATCACCTTAATCAAATAGAAAAAAAGGTTCATAGGTGATGCTATAGAAAGGAATATGGAAAGGTTTCATAGCATGTCTTATTATGAGAAAAACACTTTAATGAAAGTGTGGGTATTACACCTAATCAAGATAGAAAAATATTGACAAGAATATTATTTCTTGTTCGTTTTATTGTGAGATGATTTTTTTTAAGAAAAATTCTAGCACAATAATTTTAATTCAATTTGTACATGAGTTCCATTAAGAAAATTATTTCTTGTTTTGTTTATTGTGAGTTGAGATTTTTACGAAAAATTTAATTTGTTAGTGAGTTCCGTTGATAGCAAACTGCAAAGATCAGTCTCGATGTGGAACAATAGCAACAATTCACGTTCTTAAATTCACCCCGATCTTTTCTTTTTTTATTTTTCAGGTAATATCATAAGCTATAAATGTTGAATTAGATCATCATCGCTTCTGGTATGCTGATTTATTGTCCAAACATGAAGCTCTTTATCAGTTTGTGTTCATGAGAATAAATTATCATATTATTTTTTTGCCTTGACTTTATTTTTTGGTTAACTGAATTTGTCTTTTCAGGCAAAGACTACCGAACCGAAGGTCTATCGGAAACAACCTTTCTATCCGGTAAAGTATGGGTAATGTCTGCGTACATCTTACCCTTCTTAGACCCCATTTTTGAAATATACTGAATATGTTATTGTTATTTGTTGTTGGTAAAGACTACCGAGATGAAGGTTAGTAAGATCTTGTGAGTAATTCTGCTTCATCCATTCATCTTAATTTTCTTATGTATGCCGTTATTATGATATATAAAGGGTCAAATCTATCTTTTAGGTATGTTTTCGTAGAATTGATAGGTCAAAATGTCAAATGCTATGAATAGTAGGAAGAATAACGATGGAGTGAGTCTCTTTAACCGCTCTAATTTCTTTCATATCATATTTTACTTTTAGTCTATACCTCCTCCATGCTACACTATGTTATTTCATATACTAATTGGTTATTATATTGCCATAAATTTTTAGTTGGCACGATACATTATTTTTTCCAAGTTACTAGAAAAAGTTGTACGTTGAATATAATAACTAATGGTTGAGAAGTTAATTTGTAGCTTCGTTCTTTATTGAATTAACTTCTTATGATCAATATTTATCATATTCAATAAGCTACACTTTTATTTTGTGATTCAAACTCAATTTTAACATAATAATTATATATTTTTCTTAAAAAATTAGTATTCATTGCAACAAGATACACATTGCGCATATACTTAAAAAGGTCATTTAATTATTTTTCTAATTATTAATTGAGGATTAGTCATTAATTATTTCCCTTATATTTAGGACTTCAAAACCAATTGAAAGTTATGTATTAAATTCTTCTTTATTTGGACTATGTATTATAACATAATTGTAAAAGAAAAATAACAACAATATGATTATTTAAAATGGTAACTTACATATCAATTCCTATAATTATTTTTAAATATTTTAGGTAAAAATTTGGAGCACTTCCAATTTCCTTTAGGTTTAGGACTAATCATATATAAAGAGGAAAAAGATTCTTCAAAGTGCTCTTTCCATGCGTGAATATTGGTATGACCGTATGCCTTTGGGATTTCATAATGGTTTAACACAATTTTAGAAGTAACTAAGAAGTTGAAACTAATGTTTATTAGATATGGTAAATTCTAGAGGCATCATTATTCTGTTATGAGTTACTATAAAATATACTCCACAAAGTCCCAAATATGTCAAGGTCAAAACTAGAATTAAATACTTAATCAACTAATAGACAAACAAAGAATATTAAAAAAAGAATGGGTAAATGTATTGTTTTCTTTTAGAATGTAATTATATATAAACACCAATACACTACAATAGACAAAATAATTATTTATTTATTCACCTAATATTTAAAAATAAATATATTTTCCTATAATTTAGGACTTCTTTCCATACATGTTGAGGGATCCTTTTTAATTTTCGCCCACTTTCATAAAAGTTATTAGATTTAGGACTCCTTTTTCTTTCTATGACATTTTAGTATGTTTGTATTTTGGGCATTTTCGAGTTTATTAGGACAAGAAAACTGCACTACAAATTAAATTTATTTATTTTGGAAAAAACAAAATTGTGGAAATAATGCAAAAAGATCGGATTCTTTTTAACTTTCTAACAGTTGATCTAGGAAAATCATTAAAAACAAGATTATATATTTCTCGAATGTAATGAATAAAATCAAGAGATGAAGAAAATAAAAATAGCAAACCCCAATTAATTCTTTTACCAAATGGCCGTAGCATACGGGGGGGAGGGAGGACCCGGCAATTAACTTCATTTAGGTTTAGGATTTTTTGTTTTACCAAAATTACTTTAGGATACAGAGGAAAAAAGAAGACCCAACTATTAATTTAACTTTAGGAGTATTCAAGTAACCGTAAGTCAAATCTCAATTTTTTATTTTCTACAATTTTAGAATTAGTTTTTGATAATACCTTTTTAGAACATTCTTTTTTTAAATTAAAATAATTATTGTTGTTCAAGAAATCAAAACTCCAAACAATTCAATTTAACGTAACTAAAAAAATGTTAAGAATTCTTATCCTTCTATATTAAAAGCACGAAGCCTTGTAGCGAAATGTTACCGTTTTTTCATGTTGGATAAAATTATCATTTAATTATTTTTCTAATATATATTAAGTTTTTACTACTAAATAAATATGAACTATTGATGAAAAATTAGATAGTAAAATTCATCGTTAATCATATTTAGCAATAGATTAATAACAAATTATAATAAAAAATCTTAGCTACGAGCAATTTAGCGACGGTTAACGACGAAGTCCGTACTAAATCCATATAATAAAAAGAAGGGAAAAAGATCAAATATATTCATCTACTTAATTTTATCAGCTAATTTTATCTTCCTTTAACGCTTTTGAAAAAATAACTCTGCGGTCTAATAAGTATTCACCCATACACTTAATTGGATGAAACCCCCAAATCACACAAAATTACCCCATTTCATTAAAATAACCCATACTCAAAATAAAACTCAGCCCCGACACATACCAGTTATTAACATCCGAATACAATCCCATTCTTCCTTTTTACCACCCCTTATCTTCATCACCATAGCAACAGCAGAAGCCATAATTCAGCAAGAAAATGTTGATCTGGTTAACTAAATGAAAATGGATGTATGAGCAAAGAAACACAATTTTCTATTAATGAATAGTGTAAACTGGCCAGAAACGGAGAGATAACAATGAAGTTCGCCGGAAAATACTGAGAAGCAATCTTAACATCACTAAAAACAGAGCAATTGGCCAAAATGATACCCAAACAAAATATGAGACAACAAGATTTGATCAAAGCTTCAACTTGAACACTTGCACAAACCCAATGCAGCACAAAGTTGGAATAGTAAACTCCATGTAACATTTGAAGAGTGTACATTTCTGCCTCTATAGAGCTTTACTTATTAGTTGGACAGTGTTATTAGCAATATCTTGGAGAGAAAGAGTAAGATATGTTTGAATTAACCATTGCATATTGCGCTTATACATAGATAACAGTACTGGCTTCACTAATCCGATATTATTGTCCTCCAAAAGAAAGAGGAGATGATCAAAATTTACACTTAACTGAATCCATGAAACCCCAAAGATAGAGCTTCAATTTGCACTCAAGCTTTCATTTTAAATTCTCTTTGTTTGTCTGGGCAAATGTTTGGAGTTCAGAAAATTTTCCAGTGCGATAACTAATTTGTGAAATTATTCCGTTAGCAAAAAGGGTAACGACACCCAAACATGAACCCTAAATAGTACTCCAGGGAGAAGGAAGAATGGGATTGTATTTGGGTGTTGTATGGGTTAAAATTAATTAGATGGGTCGGATCAAATTGGAATTGAGTAATTTGATCGATTTGGGGAAATTCATCCAATTGAGGATAAATGTGTAAAGTTTGTTAACGATGAAGATATGTTTTTATTCACAATTGCTAACGGAAGATAAAATTAGCTAATAAAATAAAATAGAAAAATATATTTGATCATTTTCTCTAAAAAAAATAATAATAAAGGTCCAATAATAATAACTACATATAAAAATCTCCATGAGGAACTCAAAATATCAGAAAAGGAGAAGCATAAGTTGAACTAACTAGATCACAAACTCCACAACATTCTTCTTAAATCATTTCCCAACTTTTAATTAACAAAAAACAAACCAAAAGTGGCGCAATTATTATCAAAAAGAAAAAAAGAAACTGAGATAGGATTACATTGGTATCAATCTCAATTAAAATGAAGCTAAAGTAATCCGCCAACCATCTTTAACGAAATTCTAATAAATCATACACCAAACAATCCAACACCAAAAAAAGCATAGGAAAAAAAGTGAGAAAAATTACAAGTAGTAGGCAAAAATCAATAAAATAAATGCCACCAATATATGGTTACGTCCATAAATATTTTCATACTACAATAGATACACGTTTCTTATGAATATCACAATAAAGTAAACTAATCAAGAACGAGTGGGACAAATTTCTCCATTTCAACAAGTCCCATCATTACAGCTCCCCCCACTCCCACTCAACCCCCTCCCCCCACCAAAAAAAATGATCCAGGAAAAAAAACCTCTCAAACTTAGAAGAATATGACTTGTTCTGTAACAAGCCACTGTCTCTACTATCAAAGAATCCATAGTCCCCACCATAGTGCCACATGCATTATTCCATTACCATATAATACTACTCCCTCCGTTACAAATTTTAATCTCACTCTTTTTTTTGTCAGTTACGAATGATATGTTACTATATTTAGTAATAATGTAACATATTTTTTAATTTAGATGGAAAGAGAATAATCTTTTGATTATTTTTATTAATGTAAATGATTTATATATATGATATATAATAGTAAACATAATTTATAATTACGAAAATCAAATATACATTCTCCTAATACAAAATTACTACCATAATTACACATGTACAAGATCTCTAATAATATCAGAAAATATATATAGTACCGCAGTCATAGCGGACGGTTGTCGTACGCTGAGACTGTCCCTAAAATCTTCAAACAGAACTAAGGGAAGACCCTTAGTAAAGATGTCAGCAATTTGGTACCGTGAAGGGACATGCAAGACACGTACTTGTCCACGAGCTACCTTTTCGCGAACAAAGTGAATATCCATCTCGATATGTTTAGTGCGCTGATGTAGGACATGATTCCCAGAGAGATATATCACACTAACATTATCGCAGTAGACCAATGTAGCTTTCTGAATAGGAAAGTGAAGTTCTAAGAGGAGGTTACGCAGCCAATAGGACTCAGAAACCACATTGGTTACCCCTCGATACTCGACCTCCGCATTGGAACACGATAAAGTAGCCTGACATTTAGCCGATCAAGAGACCAAGTTATCACAAAGAAACATACAATAACCAGATGTTGAACGTCTGATATCTAGACATCCACCCCAATCATCATTTGTATAAGACATGAGACTAGATACATAGGATAGATATAGGTGTAAACCATAATCAAGAGTTCCCTGAATGTAACGCACAATGTGTTTGAGAGCGTGCATGTGTTCTTCCCTCGGATCATGCATAAATAAACACACATGATGCACTGCATAAGTAATATCGGGCCTCGTGAACGTAAGATACTGAAGAGCCCCTGCAAGACTGTGATAATGGGAGAGATCCACGCAGGGTGTGCTAGAATTAGCACTCAGCTTCGGTTTGGTGTCAACCGGAGTAGGAGATGACTTATAGGATGACATGTCATCCCGTTCAATAATCTCAGCTGCATAATTTCTCTGGGATAGAAATAAACCACCTACATGACGAGTTACAACTATACCCAAAAAATAATTCAAAGGCCCCAAGTCTTTCATAGCAAATTCGGAGCTGAGAAGAGATATAATAGACTTGCGCAGTTTATCAGAGGATGCAGTCAGTATAATATCATCCACATATAATAGAATGTATGCCAGAGAAGTAGATCAACGGTAGATGAACAGAGAATGATCAGACATGTTGTAAGAAAACCCAATAGAGACACATAATCTGCAAACCTTTTATACCAAGCCCTTGGGGCCTATTTTAGCTCATACAATGACTTCTTCAGCAAGCACACATGATTAGGATGATCGGGGTCCCTGAAACCCAAGGGTTGATTAATGTATACAATCTCCTTGAGACTACTATGTAAGAACGCATTTTTCACGTCCAACTGATGAATGTGCCATATTTTTTAGAGAGCCAGACTGAGAAGAATGCGAATAGTTGTCGGTTTGACTACCGGACTAAATGTCTCTCCAACCTATTGTGTTTTGCGATCACCGACAAGACGAGCCTTATACCTCTCAAAACAACCATCAGATTTTTCATTATGAGTAAAAATCTACATAGAACGAATCACATTAACACGAGGCGGACGGAGCACCAACTCCCACGTCTTATTTTCAATAAGCACATTATATTCATCATCCATGGCCATTTTCCAATTCGGGTCACGAAGGGCAAACACTGAGTTACGTGGTAGGGGCGATTTAGTGACATTACAGTTGAGATTAAAATGTCATTTTGGTCTAAAGATACCCCATTGGCTATGAGTAATGGACCCTTGACTCGGAATAAAAGTGGGTCGGACCTGAGTCGGTGTATGGATGTCAAAACTGACTGGACCGAGAGGCGGGTCACGGGTTGGGCCTGCTGACAGAATTGGACGACGGAGGGAGTTTGGGCCAGCAGGTAGTGGACATAATGGCTGAAATTGATCACGAGAAGGGTCTGGGCCAGTAGGAATTGGGCCTACCGATGTTTGTTAGTCCGAATCCCGAGTAGTGGGCCGAACCAAATGGTGGACCACATACGGTGAGAGCCCATCATTCAGAAAATTATAAGAATTAGACACGGAATCATGCAACTTTGCAAACGGAATTTGGGTTTCATAAAAAATGACATGACGACTAATGATAATTTTATTAGAGGATAAATCATAACATTTGTAACAACGATGATTACACGGATAACCTAAAAATACACAAGCGGTAGAGTGGGCTTGTAGTTTGTTTATTGTAGTGGAGGGAAATAGAAGATAGCGTAAACACCCTAAGATGAGAATACGACGGATCTTTGTGATAAAGAATTTTGAGTGGAGATTGGTATGCTAATCCTTTACTAGGGAGTATGTTAAGAAGGTAAGTGGTCATTTGTAATGCATGATGCCAAAATGAAGGTGCTAATGAAGCATGGGCTAGTAATGTCCGAACAATATTATTAATGGTGCATATTTTTCGCTCGACTTTCCCATTTTGTGAGGATATATGTGGACAAGAAAATCGAAAGATATACCATTAACCTTACAAAATTCTCTAAACGCCATATTATCAAATTTACGTCTATTATCATATTGAATGTTTTTAATTTTCTGTTCAAATTGGGTACGAATGAATGCTCTAAATGATAGGAATGTGGAATAAACTTGAGATTTTTTAGATAACGGAAAGGTCCACAAAAAATTAGAATAATCATCCAAAAATAACACATAATAACGGTGGCCCAAAGAGCTCAAAATGGGAGATATTCACAAAATCACTATGAATAATATCAAATGGCAACATAATACTAGAATTGAAGATAACAAACGGCAATTTAACATGTTTCCCAAGCGGACAGGAAGGAC
Source organism: Anisodus tanguticus (assembly GCA_034509755.1). Classification (NCBI taxonomy): domain Eukaryota; kingdom Viridiplantae; phylum Streptophyta; class Magnoliopsida; order Solanales; family Solanaceae; genus Anisodus; species Anisodus tanguticus. The sequence continues at coordinate 5,193,423 of CM067553.1, read as the reverse complement.
AAACATTAGTATTACGCGTACTATTACACTCCGGATGACCCAAACGCGCATGCCATAAGGAAGATGCTAAATCGGCAAACGTTGACGGTGTGACTTGTTTAGTGGTGGTGATGGGATAGAGCTCGCCCCGACTATCACATCTCATTAGAGATATCCCCGTCGAAAAGTCCTTCACAACAAATTCAAAAGGGTCAAAGTCAACAGAAACCCAATTATCAGTAGTAAATTTCCGAATAGACACTAAATTTTTAATTAATTTAGGAGCATAAAGGACATTTTTCAAGGCTAAAGGTGAGTTCGGGGGAGGTAAATTTGTGTGACCATACCACAAATTGGAATTGAATGACCTTTACTAATAATTATGCCATAATTTTTGCTCAAATTGAAATAAGACGGGAGATTATCTGGTGTTGATGTCATGTGAGAAGTAGAATCGGTGTCCATGTACCAAGATTTAATCCAAGTGTATGCATTGCTGCCTCAACAGGCCAGGTTGCTGCCAAGCTTGGTTATGCCAAGCCTGTTGTTGGTTGCTATTGGGCCTGACCCAAAATTGAGGAGCCGGATAAGGTTGAGGGGGGACACTACCTACTAGTCCAGCCCTACGGCCATGGTCTACTGGACCAAGGTTGCAGCCAGTGGTGCTACGGCCCAGGCCCTTGCTGGCCACTGTCGCCACCCCATCCTTCACCACTGCCACCGCCGCTGCCACCTTTGTCGCCGCCACCGCCGTGGACGCCGCCACGGTTTTTGCCACTATTTTCCCGATTTTGACCCTTTTTGTCGCCACCATTATTACGATTTTGACCAGAATTTTTTGAAAAGAAGTGAGGGTCATCGGTATTTGCCACCATCATGACGGAATTGGCTCTGGTTGCCGCCTTTTTAGCCAACCCTGCTTATTCTAAGGTGATCATGGAACGTGTTTAGTAGAACGGCGGGAGAAGATTGCTTTGACGAAGAAGAGTTCCAACTCCATTATACGCCTCAGATAGGCCTGAACGAGATGATAGTTTGTGACAGATGCACTGACGTTCTTGAGTTGATCCGACAACTCCTTGAGCCTTTGACAATAGGCGGAGACATTTGGAAAATCCTCCATATTAATGTGAGAGAATTCCCGCTGAAGGGTTACGACACGAGAATTTTTGTTATCTTGAAATATATCACGCAACCTATTCCAAGCTTCCATTGTCGTGGCGTCGTGTTTGATAATTGTCTGTAAGAGGTCCCAAGAGATGGCGGAATAGATCCATTGGAGGACTGTAGCATCAAGAGTTGCCCACAACTCGATCTCATCATATGTGGAAGGCACATTCTCCTTGCCTTTTTCCGGTTTGACGATGTGATGGACGACTCTATTAGACCTTTCGTGAACTTTAAATAATTCTGCCCACGTCGCGTATTGGACGTTTTCCATCTCAAGAATGATAGGGATATTGTTCTTGATATTGGAGACTGCAAGAGCATGATGAAATATATTCTTTATGGTAGTCATGATGGAAGAACAAGAGGAGAATTAAGGATTCGGAAAACTTTAAAGGGAGGGGGGTCGGCCGTCGACTGAGAATTAGGGTTCGAGTAGGGCGGCAGAAGGAGTATATTTTTGGAGAAGGAAAAGTTTTCCCTAGACTGTTGATACCATAAAAGAGAATAATCCCTTGATTATTTTTATTAATGTAAATAGTTTATATACATGATATACAATAGTAAACCTAGCCTATAATTACATAAATCAAATATATATTTTCTAATAAAAGACTATTATCATAATTACACAAAATCTCTAATAATATCAAAAAATATACGTAGTATATTCTATTATATATCATAAATTTTAAAAGTGCCATTTCTTTAGTAAAATTCTGTGTCCAATAACACCTTCGTGTAAAATGAGGAGGAGTACTAGTAATATTATGCTTCTTTGTTTTCTCCTATAACGGTTCTTTGTTTAATGTCTTCTAATACTATCAGTTAAACCCAATTCTTCTTGTCTGAGCAAAAAATAATACTATGTCTGGGTTTCTGAACAATGAACTCTCCAAAAAAACTTCAATTTTTGGTCTACGTTTATGGGTCGTTTTGGGTGTATGTGTAGGAGCTGCAATTGTGTTAGTTCTCTTCCTCATCTCACTATGGTTCACTTCCAAACGTAACACTAAAAAAACCCTTTCAGTTTCATCTAAGAAAAACAACATCCCTAACGTATCCAAAGAAATTCAAGAAATTAAAATCGACCCATTTAAACCTCTTCAAGAAAACCCGAAGTTACTCCCGGGTCCTGACCCATTACCCGAACCTGAACCCGAAACCCAGAGAATTCACATTGAAATTGGAAAGGGTCATAAGATTGCTTGTCCGGAGCGGGTCGGGTCGGGTGTCGGGTCGGGTCATGGTAGTGGGGAAGCACGTGCTAATGAGCAGGCTATTATTGGTGTGCCGGATGTGTCGCATTTGGGGTGGGGTAATTGGTATATGCTGAGAGAGCTTGAAGTTGCTACTAATTATTTTGCTGATGAAAATGTGATAGGTGAAGGTGGGTATGGAATTGTTTACCGTGGAGTTATGGAAGATAATAGTAGAGTTGCTGTTAAGAATTTGCTCAATAACAGGTGCAATATTTAAAGTTCTTTCCTTTTTGTGCATATTCGTGTATGCAATTGGTAAATATAGATGCCATATTGTCCAATTATGTTTACAATTCTTGCATGTGGTTGCATGTTATTGATGTTAAGTATGCTCTTTTCATGGTGATGCGGCCTAGTTCATGTCTTAAAACAGGCAGCTTGAGGGTTTCTGGGGCTTAATTGCTTAAATAAGAGCTGGAGTTTTATGGGTAATTATAGACTTAGTTGTCGTTTAGCCTTAAATTCCAAATATTTTTCACTTTATTTTAAATTTATGAAGTTGGAGTTGAAGATGGAATTGTGTTTGGTTATACTTTTCGCAAAGGAGAGAAGAGAACACTTTATTTGGATTTTGTGAAGGTGGAGTTCGAAAACAGGTCTGGAGCACTTTTCCGAATTTGGAATCCAAACTCCAAGTTGGATTTGGAAATCTTATAACCAAACACTGATTTTGAAATAAAGTGAAAATTATTCCGGAAAAAAGTGAATGATTCTCAGGGTCAAACGGCTCATTAGTTTATGGAAAAAAGTGTTCCTTTGGTTCTGTCTTCAGGTTTTTATATGTGATTTTCTTTGCAGGGGACAAGCAGAAAGGGAGTTTAAGGTTGAAGTTGAAGCAATTGGTCGTGTTCGGCACAAGAATTTGGTGAGGTTACTCGGTTACTGTGCCGAGGCAGCTCACAGGTAAATCAATCAATAGTCTGCAGCTTAATTGGATTAATTATTGCATTATGTGTTTGTAGTGATGGTTACTACAATTCTGCTGATTTTTATTTTGAGCTTGACTTGGTTGAAATTACTCGATATGGCCAATGTGCCGTTTACAGGTTGCTTGTGTATGAGTATGTGGACAATGGGAATTTAGAACAGTGGATCCATGGAGATGTTGGGCCTTGCAGTCCTCTTACATGGGAAATTAGAATGAATATCATTCTTGGAACAGCCAAAGGGTATACAACAGCTAAAATTGATGTTAACTTTTTTGTTTTGAGCATCAAGTGTTCTTCTATATTGTGTTAAAGGGAGTTAACTAAAGCTTGGTGAGGCTTACAGGTTGACCTATCTGCATGAGGGCCTTGAACCCAAGGTTGTTCACCGCGACATCAAATCAAGCAATATTTTGCTTGATAAGCAGTGGAGTCCAAAAGTTTCAGACTTTGGCTTGGCAAAGCTTTTGGGCGCTGAGAAGAGCTACATTACTACTCGGGTTATGGGTACATTTGGGTTAGTGCTTCACATTTCAAATCCACTATCATTGTTTCGTTGCTAATATTGAGTTACTCGTGGAATTTAAATTGATTATGACCCCTTTTTTTATCAGTTACGTTGCTCCAGAATATGCTAGCACTGGCATGTTGAATGAGAGAAGTGATGTGTATAGTTTTGGAATTCTTATTATGGAAATCATTACTGGAAGGAATCCAGTGGATTACAGCCGTCCTCCTGGAGAGGTTTGTCTCATATCATCAATGTTAATTTCTTTATGAAACCTTTTTAGTTTTATTCTGACTCTGTTTTGTGGATCCGACTCACAGGTAACTATGGTTGATTGGCTTAAAATAATGGTTTCAAACAGGAATGCGGAGGGCGTTTTGGATCCCAAGTTACCTGAGAAGCCTTCTTCAAGAGCCCTGAAACGTGTCCTTTTGGTAGCATTACGCTGTGTAGACCCAAGTGCTCAGAAGAGGCCAAAGATGGGACATGTAGTACACATGCTTGAAGCTGATGACTTTCCCTTTCGTGATGTAAGCTCTAGTTTTCCTTCATGCCCTTAAATTGAATTTCGAATTTTCGTTAGTCACGAGAGTCGACAGCTAAGAATGCATTTTGGGTAATGGAATGAAGTGGACTGAATCCTAAGAACTTAATTTGGATGTAATTGGAAGTATCTAGTTTTCTAAACGATCATTCAATGCATGACATGAGGATCTTTTCTGTTGGAATTATGTTTGTTACACCACAAATGAAATCACATTAATGAACCTCCTTTACGTACTCTTGTACTATGCACATGTGCCGGAAATCTGATCAAAGTTGTGATGTCTATTTTAGTACATCATGGACCAACACTACTGTATTTTTGCATAGTGCTTGTGTTAACTAGTACGAGGATCAACTCATCAGTTTCCGATTAATATCCTTGCTTGATATTTCATTTTCACTTCCTCTGAATAACTGTAGAATTGATACAGGATCGGCGGGGTTCAAGAGAACATGGTCGATCATATCGTGATGGCGTGAAAGAGAGGGTAATGGACAAGCGTATAATTGAATCGGGTGATAGCAGTGGATATGAAAGTAGTGTGCAAACCAACCGGTCTTTGTTCAGGAAACAAGAAACTGATGATGAGCATTAGCGGCACCAAGGTAGTTCAAAGGTCAATTCCAACCACGTTGTTTCGTCTGCCATTCATTTTATAGCTAGCACATGTAAATATCATTCACTTAACTTTTGCATTTTCAGTAAAGTCACGGTAGGTCTTGTAGCATAGCCTTGTTATTAGTGTATGCAATTGTCTTCAATTTTGTTTTGAGCATAGCTGTTTTTATCAGTGAGTGCTTAATTTGCCTAAATGAAAGGACATGGTTGTAATGCATTTACCACGAACGAGTTTAACTTCTGTGCACCGACAATGTCCCCTTTTTTTAACAGCATCAGGTTAAATAACTCGCCACAACAGGTAACTGTCTACTGTAATCCTAATGTGATAACATAATTTCTGTAGTAAATAACCTGCTATAATCGATTAAAATCCACCCTAGCTATCCATCTCCTTTCTGTTCACTCCTATCATTGAGGTAAAAAAGATAGTGACTTGAGTAGAAAGTAGTAATTGTAAAACTAGTGCGTGTCTCGTCTTGTATGGATTTTACTAGGATTAGAAAAGTACTCGTTGGGACAGATATCAGATGGAGTCATTTTCTTGAGTGCAGGTAATGTCACACCGACATACATTCAAAAATGGAGGATTCTTGTACAATTAACAACTGAAATTAGTCAAATACTCTAAATGTATGACCAAAACAATGTCTGAGTTGATTTTTCCTTAAATCAGACAAAGGTTAATGCAACTGTTCTTTTTGGTGATTTTGGTTCTCAGGTCGGGTCTGAAATGTTTGATGGGATGGCCAACTGTGATGGAATCAGAATTTTTACCGAGAATTTAAAATATAAAAAAGTAAAGAGAACGCATTTGAATTATCATTTTTAGCGAGTTTTACGCTCAAGCTGTCAGTTATATTTTTTTTCCTACCTGAATTATCAACATCTATATATTAAAACATACCTGAACTATTAGCTATTCTCTTTTCCTATTTGAAAATCCTAAACCCTATCGAGTAGAAAAAAGAAATAACTGATAGTTGATGTGTGTTTTAATACATATATGGTGATACGGTGGTTGGGGTATAAAACTCACGAAAAAATGATAATGCATGTGTATTTTTTTTACCATTACCTCAAAATTAAATGACGAAGAATTTTTGGAAATTCAACATATAATATACCTAAGAACATCTATCTCATTGTAATTTTTGGCGAATGGAATGTTAATTGATTTTCTTCGAACAAAGGTGGTTCTGGTTCGGCCACAATGAGTGTCCCTACGAGCACTAAAGTCTGGAGTATTCTACAAAAGGAGGAAATGAGGTAGGTGTCCTTTGCACTTGGCATCTACTAGAGATTTGAGATTTTGGACCCACCAATTTATGTATGTTTTCTGTTTTTGTCATAATGTAAAATAAAGTCGTTATGGTTTTCTAAGTTCTTTAGGTGGTTATTTGTTTTCAACTACAAGTTGACAACATTAAGGGGCGCCTCCAACCAAAACTGTGTTACCAGCCTCTTTATCTTGACTTTCTAACAATTTTGTATGTGAAAGAGCAGATAAATTTCTACTAAGGAGAGCTTAGGAACGAAAATAATATATTCACACACTATTTCATTAACTAAAAATATAAGGAGAAATTAAGGGTGTCTCGCACGATCTAATTAAATTAGGTAGACCAAAAGGGCTAAAATATAGTTTGAACTTTGTTATGATGCAAGTCAAACTATTTGAAAAACGGGGTTGAGTATGAAAGTCAAACTATTTGAAAAATAAAATTATTAATTTTATATGAAAAGTAGATCTACATATTCAGAAATTAAATAAAAAAAACAACTTTTTGACAAATAAAAACAATAAAAATGTGAGTGAAGGTCTTAATTAAAGAAAAATCTGTTTGAAATGAGATAAAGGGAGTACTAATATAAATAGGTATTTTGATAAAGAGGGACAAATCGGTATGGGATATCCTTTCTTGTTCTTGCATAAATATGTAGGTATCAGAACTTTCTACACCACAGAAAATTTTCTTTTCCACCTCTCTCATAATTCCAACACATCCAAGTGAATCATTTTCTGCTTTATTCACTCTTTTACCTTTCCTTCTTTCCTAAAGGAAGGTTCAAATTGTAACATAGAAGAGAAGCGTGACTGTCTACTATCTATGTCATGCCTTGGCATGTGAATATGAGAGAGAGGCTGTAAGTGCATTCTCTCCTTCTCCATCTTCTGGAAAGCACTCTTTGAGCATGCTGACAGAATGATTGACACTCACATCTCTCTCATTTTCAGTGATTTCGCTACAGTTTACTAGATAAACCAGTGGCCTAAATAAATTTTTATGCTGTAATTTATAAACTTTGTCAAAAGATTTAATTTTGCCCTCGTTAAAAGTTTGACTCATTCATATTCTGGCCGTTACAATTTTGACTCGAAATTGACCTTAGTCAAAGTCTTCTAATTGTACATCTCAATAGTACAATCAACAAAGTCTTCTGATGTTGACATTCCACTCGATTGTCGAATAGTGAATTACAAAGGAATTTCATATACATAAGTGTTAACACTCAAAAAATAATTGAAGTGTTTAGCCGAATTCAGTGACAACCGAACTGTTTCAGAGCCAAATTTACTCCTAGCCCTCGACTACAAGAACTTCATCGGCTACTAAGGCATCTTAGTCGAATTGTTAGTTAGAGGTACGACTGGAACGCACTCAGATGCAGACGCCTCAACGACCAAGTCAAAAGGGTTTTCGGACCCCTAAAAGCGGTAACGGCCAACAACAGCTAAAAGAAAGGGTCATTATCCGAGCAAGAGGAGTAGAGGGCGAGAAAATCGACACTCACCTCCCCCATAGTCGGCCATTGAACTTAGTGGGTTACTTGATGGCTGACATGGGGGGGGGGGATCACGTTGTACACTTTCTTTTTCCTTTTTTGTACTATAAATAAAATCATTATTTGTATATAATACACAACCAATGAATCAAACAACACAATTTTTATCTATCTTTATCCTTTTACTTCATTTTATCATTTACTTTACTGTACTCAGTTGTATTCATGTTTCTTACCTCTTAGTTTACTCATACCACTGTCCTAACGCTTTCTAGAGTAGTTGGGGAACCCATTGCTGGAAATTAGAGTTCCGTTTTCAGCCCAAATCGCTTAAGTTAAGGAATCAATTTGTCTCCCGATTTCGTCAGCCGATAAAACGACAGAGAACAGAATTCGGGCGAGAATAAATTTGGCACGCCCAGTGGAACCATAGGTGAATTAATAGCAAAGTTTGATTCTCCAAGTCAGGATCATTCTTGGCGTATGCGCCTAAGGTCCGGTAAGAAAATGAACTCGAGTCCAGTCCACATCCTAAACAAAATCCTCCCAGAAGGAACAACGAACCAACATCCTCCTCGGGTATGCCTACATCGGTTGATACCCCTCCACTTCCTCCATCAACCCAAGCTGTGGAAGAATCTAGTCAATCTGAAGGTTCAACCATAATGACCACGTCTTTTATTAGACAATAGATCAACTTGGCCATCCACGATATTATGTACCAAATTTTTAAACAATTGGCTGACATTGTGAAGCCGATGGTACATAATGAGGTTCAGCAAGCGAGGAAGATGGAAACCAACTGAATGCACACATGAGAATGTTCGGCTAGTTCTGCCATCCCTCTGACGAGCGGTGCTGTTCAGCATGAGACTGTGACTCCCGGTGTTGTTCCTCAGCTGCATGTGCATCAGCTAGTGCTTACTAAGGTGCAACCGGTAGCGCACCTAGGAACACAAGCCCAATCGTCTGGCAACCAGCACATTGCGTGGTCGCCGCCGAACCTTGGGGGACAAAATGTGCCACTTGACCAAGCGATTCTGCAATATGGGCAGATCAACATGGCTCGGAGACCAGTTCAGGATCTAGGACACTTTGGATTGCGGCCCGTTATGCCGTACGTTTCTACGAACGGCCCTACGATGCAGGAACAATGTTGGCTAGCCGATGGCCCCTAGCTATGACTTAGCTCGACTATCTGGTGACACTTTTTACAGTGGAATACCATTCCAGCAGTCATTGCCAATACCCAATCCATACCTTCCAGGAAGCGTAAATTTTCTAAGAACGACCGACGTCAGAGGAGAGCAGCCATGGAATACTGTTCCACCTTATCCTCAGGATCCGTTAGCCGTTACAGGAGCTCAGGTTGCAGGCTTTGGTGGCCATACTCAATAGCAGCAATGGGGCATTACCCTTCTACTTCCTCAATCAACCCAAGCTGTGGAAGAATCTAGCCAATTTGAAGGTCCAACCATAATGACCACGTCTTTTATTAGACAATAGATCGACTTGGGCATCCACGATATTATGTACCAAATTTTTAAACAGTTGACTGACATTGTGAAGCCGATGGTACAGAATGAGGTTGAACAAGCGAGGGAGATGGAAACCAACCGAATGCACACAGAAGAATGTTCGGCTAGTTCTGCCATCCCTCTGACGAGCGGTGATGTTCAACATGAGACCGTGACTTTCGGTGTTGTTCCTCAACCGAATGTGCATCAGCTAGTGCCTACTAAGGTGCAGCCGGTAGCGCACCTAGGAACACAAGCCCAATCGCCTGGCAACCAACACATTGCGTGGTCGCCGCCGAACCTTGGGGTGGAAAATATGCCACTTGACCAAGCGATTCTGCAGTATGGGCAGATTAACATGGCTCGGAGACCAGTTCAGGGTCTAGGACATTTTGGATTACATCCCATTATGCCGTACGTTTCTACGAACGGCCCTACGATGCAGGAACAATGTTGGCCAGCCGATGGCTCCTGTCTACATCGACTATCTGGTGACACTTTTCACAGTGGAATACCATTCCATCAGTCATTGCCAATATCCAATCCATACCTTTCAGGAAGCGTAAATTTTCTAAGAACGGTCGAGGAGAGCAGCCCTGGAATATTATTCCACCTTATCCTCAGGCTCCGTTAGCCGTTCCAGGAGCTCAGGTTGCAGAATTTGGTGGCCATACTCAACAGCAGTAATGGGGCACTACCCCACCTATTGGTAATGGCCAGCAGACCACCTACAACCTTCAAAACCCTATCCAACAAAGTGCAGAATGGAGGCCGCCAGTGCAGAACGCCTACCAGCCGAATACAATCGAGAATCGGCAGGGGATGTCACAACTGATAAACCCGAAAATTATTATTAATACCATGCAGAGGTCCTTATACCTTGGGGTTTAAGCCCATTCCCCTAGACAAGCAGAACATCTGATCTTTGGGTAAGCCCTTTGTCAGTGGGTCCGCTATGTTATCCTTTGATTTTATGTAATCAATGGATATTATACCCGTGGTGATCAGCTGCCTAACGGTTTTATGTCTCCGTCGAATATGACGAGACTTGCCGTTGTACATAGAACTTCGTGCCCTTCCTAGAGCCGACTGACTGTCGCAGTGAATCATTACAGAAGGTACATGTTTGTCCCAACAAGGAACATCCTCTAAGAAGTCATGAAGCCACTCAGCTTCTTCTCCTTCTTTGTCTAAAACGATAAATTATGATTCCATTGTGGATCGGGCGATGCAAGTTTGCTTAGAGGATTTCCAAGACACAGCCCACCACCAATTGTAAATACATACCCACTGGTGGACTTGGTGTTCTCTATATCAGATATCCAGTTTGCATCATTGTACCTCTCTAGTACATCTGGATATCTCGAATAATGCAACCCGTAAGTTAGTGTGTATTTCGGGTATTGTAGTACCCGATTCAACGCCTTCCAATGATCATTACTTGGATTACGGGTAAACCTAGCCAACTTGTTGACTGCATAAGCAATATCAGGTCGAGTGCAGTTTGTTATGTACATAAAACTACCAATCACCTGTGCATATTGCTCCTAGCATACGGGTGCACCACAATTTTTATCAAACTTTTGATTTCTATCCATTGGTGACTTCATAGGTGAACTGTCAAATATCTCAAACTTTCTCAACACATCCTCGATGTAGTGAGACTGAGATAAGACCAGTCCATCAGACGTCTTAGAGATCTTCATCCCTAAGATGACATATGTGATACCCATATCCTTCATGTTGACGCATTGTTTCAACATATTCTTAGTCTCTAGAATCAAGCTAGGACTGCTACCTGTGATCAACATGTCGTCTACGTACAGGCATATCATGACGAACGAGTTAGAGTTACCTTTCATGTAGACACATTTGTCACACTCATTAATGGCAAAACCCTTCGATAGTAGAGTACTATCAATTTTTTCATGCCATTGCTTCGGGGCTTGTTTCAGCCCGTACAGAGATTTCACAAGACGACAGACTTTCTTCTCTTGCCCTGGAACCACATACCCCTCGGGTTGTTCCATATAAATTTCTTCTTCCAAATCACCATTTAGGAAGGATGTCTTGACATCCATTTGATGTATCTTAAGGTCACGCAATGCTGCGATCGCAATGAATACTCGTATGGACGTCATCCGAGACATCGGGGAGTACGTGTCAAAATAGTCAAGGCCTTCTTTTGGCCGATAGCCCTTGACTACCAACCTAGCCTTGTACTTATCTATAGACCCATCTACTTTATACTTCCGTTTGAGTATTCATTTACAACCCAACGGTTTATTTTCCGAAGGAAGATCAACCAACTACCAAGTATAGTTATGCAGAATGGAGTCTATTTCACTCTCAATAGCTTCTTTCCAGAGCGGTGCCTCTGGAGTTGACAATGCTTCAGCAATTGTCCTTGGTTCATTATCAACCAAATAAGCTACAAAGTCAGGACCGAAGGATCCTTCCTGGCCCTTTTACTTCTCCTTGGTTCCATCTCTAGAGTCTCCAAGTTCTGAGAATCTGGAACACTAGATTCCGGATATTCAACAACTTCGAGGTCCACTAGATCTGAACCATCTAGATCCGGGTAGTCAACGACTCTCGATTCCTGAGAGCTTTGTTCATAACTTCGTTTGCGAGAGGTTATGTCTTTTTCCTTTCTAGGAAAAATATCCTCAAAGAACTGAGCATTCCTTGATTCCATGATTGTACCCCCGTGGATATCTGGAATATCTGACTTATGTACTAAGAAGCGATAAGCACTACTGTTATTTGCATATCTAATGAATATGCAATCTACAGTTTAGGCCCAATCTTGACCTGTTTTGGCTTGGGCACTTCATCCTTTGCCAAACAACCCCACACCTTTAAATATTTATAGGTGGGTTTCTTTCCTTTTCATGATTCATATGGAGTTTTGTCCTTACCCTTATGTGGGACTCTGTTAAGAATCGTATTAGCGGTAAGGACAGCTTCTCCCCACATATTTTGGGGAAGACCGGAATTGATGAGCAAGGCATTCATCATTTCCTTCAATGTGCGGTTCTTACGTTCTGCCACGTTGTTCGATTGAGGTGAGTATGGAGCCGTCATTTGATGAACAATGCCTGATTGGGCACAATATTCTTCAAATGGCGCAACATATTCTCCCCTCTATCGCTACGAATGGATAATCCGCATGCTTAGTTGGTTCTCAACTTCTGCTTTGTAACGTCGGAACACTTCAAAGGCTTCATCCTTACTTTTCAACAAGTAAAGGTAACAATACCTTATGCTATCATCAATGAATGTCACAAAGTACTTGTTCCCCTCTCTAGTGTGTGAAAACTTCAAATCACATATATCTGTGTGAATAAGTTCTAAAGGAATGGTATCAAAAAAGAAGCTTTGTGAGTTTTTCCTCTACGCACACCTCACACTTATGTTGAGGGTTTACGTCGATAGACGGCAACAACTCCAATTTTACCAACCTTTGGATGTACTTGTAGTTGACATGCCTTAATCTATGATGCCATAAATTAGAGGACCCAAGCAAGTAAGAAGAAGAGGCTTCAATATTATTGCTTGTACGTAATACAGACATGGTGTTTACTTTGAAGAGGTCTTCACAGATGAATCATTTTCCCACAAACGTTCCATTCTTAGTGACTACAAATTTATTGGACTCAAACACTAGCCTAAAACCAGAATTAACCAATAAAGGACCTGAAATTAAATTTCTTCTAATCTCAGGAACATGCATCACTTCCTTCAGAGTGAGCTCCTTTCCAGAAGTCATCTTCAGGACTACCTTTCATACCCCAAGCACGTCAGAGGAAGCGTTGTTTCCCATGAACAGCTTTTTGTTTGTAACCGGTGTATAAGTGGAGAAGGCATCTCTGTTGGAACAGATGTGTCTTGTAGCACCTGTGTCCATCCACCATTGCATAAGATTCTTAACCAGGTTTGCTTTTAGCACCACCGCTGAGAACTCCTCAATTATGTCGTCCAGAAACTGGTCTTTGACAACGTTAACCTGAGCCTTTCCCTTAGCCTTGGCTTTCTCTTGTTGCTCAGTCTTGAGCTTGCGGCAGTCTTTGATCATGTAACCAGGTTTTTCCACAGTGGTGACAGTTTCCTTTAAACTTCTCCGTCGCTTGGGTCTTGCCATCTTTCTGGAACTTGCGCTTCTTGCTTGGGTTCCTTTTGGCCTCAACCAGATTTTCCTTTGCCTCAGCGGGTTGTTTACCCCTAGGCAAGACCTTCTTATTATCTTCCTGAATTTGGAGTTTGATAATAAGTTCTTCAAATGTCATTTCCTTTGTTTTGAGTTTTAAGTAACTCATTCCACGAGGGAGGTAACTTTTCAATCAGTGATGCAATCAAAAACTGGTCATTTGGTTTTATACCTTCCAAATCAATGTGATATAGAATCATTTGGAATTCCTGGACTTGGGACATCACTGTTTTACTATCCACAATTTGAAATTTCAGAAATTTTCCAATGATGAATTTCTTAGTACCTGCATCTTGTGCGTTGTACTTTTTCTGCAGTTTCTCTGACAACTCCTTGGCAGTGCCTACGATGCAATACACCGTGTAGAGAGGGTCTGACAAGCAGTTCAATATATAGTTCTTACACATGAAATCACTATGACTCCATGCATCAAGAACCATCTTCATGCGATTAATGACATGGATACCTAGGCCCCTTCAGCCGTTTCAGTAGGCGAAGGGTCCATTCCATCTCCAGCTTGTGGAGGATCGTCTGTTAGGAAACGAGTCATTCCTATAACTGCCAGATAGAATAGCATCTTCTGTTGCCATCTCTTGAAGTTGGAGCCCATGAACTTTTCAGGGCGTTCATGGTGGAATCCAACGGGTGGAGGAACGACAACGTTCCCTTGAGCAGCAGTAAAGGCGTTGGATGAGCCTTGAACAACCGGAAAAGGCATTAGGTGTACCTTGAGTAGTGGGGAAGACAGAGGGATTGCCTTGAGCGGCAGCGGCAGCAGAATCAGAAGCAATTTGTTCTTTTTCAGTCATCTTTCTAAGTACTTACAACAAATTTTGTCTTAAAATTGTTGGGATATAATTTTTGTAGGGAACGAGAAGTAAGCAACTATTACAATGGTAAGAAAATATAAACTAACTATTACAATAAATTGTAAATCAGGAACTTAACAAACTGCTTGTGTGATTTACTGAGTCGAGTGATGACACTCTATCTTTAAGACAAGATTGCCCCGTATATCTCCTTTTACGTTGTCGGGTAATAGTCTCCCAACAAGATACAACAACAACTTAACAATTGATCAAAGGAAACTCAAGTGTTACTCTTGAAGAACTTTGAGTATAGTAACTTTGCTAGAGAGGAAGAAGATGAATTCAGAAAATTCTGAAGTATTTTCTAAGTGTTGTGTAGTGTTCTTCAATTGAGCCAAAGACCTCAATTTATAGTGTAAGGAAAAGACCTCAACTAGACAACTAATGACTTTCAATAGCCATGTAATGACACTTAATTGAGAGGTTACATTCAGCCAAATAATGACTGAATTCATGTGCCAAGTAATGGAGAATCAATGCTCCAAAACCAGCCCAAAGGTCAGAACTTTTCAACTTCCAGTCGCAGCATTCTGCTTCCGAAGCGCCGCAGCTCCAGGAACTGAAGACCCAACTAGCGTCGCGGCGCTCCGTGGGAGGCGCCGCGGCGCTCCGGCTCCGACGGGGCTGCTCCGCGGCGATTTCCGACACGTTTCATCTTACACTTCTTCCTTCGTTTACCAACGTGGAATACTTTGTCATTTGGACAATAACCGTCCATCATTCTATGTCTCAAACGTATTACATACGTACCGATATCTCTTTCACTAATGAAATTTGCGATACTTGGCACTATGTGTGCACGTGTGTGGAAATGACGTTTCCAATGTGCGGGGCCCCAATTGTTTGAGTCATAAATAATGGGATATACTTATTTCTACATTAGTAAATTTACAAATATATATATATATATATATATATATATATATATGTGAATGAAGATGGTACACATTTTATGATTGTAGAAAATTTTGTACACGTTTATGGGTCCACCGGAAGATCATGCCAAAAATCCGTGCCCTTCCGTGACTGCATGTTCCAAAACGAAGTTAATAAGCCCATTTCTGGAATACACTTATCATTGACATGATGAAGCTTCCATCGCCATTTGACTACTGTAGTTTCTCCCCTTTCTGCATGCCAACGTCAGTGGAGAATCTCAAGATATATAGATAACTCAGACTTCTCTTCTAACTTCTATATCTGTTCAGTTCTGTTAAGGACTCGAGCTTGTCAACTGGAAAAAGTAACTGATTAAAAATTTGAACTTTATGAGCGGTGAATTTTAGAATAATACTTTAATTTTATACTCCCTACGTCTCAGCGGTGGAGCCACATTCAAGCAAGGGGTTCTTATGATACCTCTTGCTCAATTTTTTTACTTATTAATTATATATGTATATTACAAGCTAGTCAATAATAATGCATGACAAATTTAAGGGTTGAATCCCTTGATTTGAATGAAAAACTTGATATAATCTGTTTCTATAAATTAAAGTGGAATCCTCACAATGAAATCGTTGGCTCCGCTATTGTCCGTCTCAATGTATGTAAAAGTGTTTGATTGAGCGGAGAGTTTAAGAGAAAAATGAAGACATCTAACACTTGTGATCTAAAATAAATTATAGAATTTTTTATAGCTATAAATTTATTAAGAATAAAATGGGAAGATTGTAGTTAAATATGGAAAATATCATTATTTATGTGGACTAAAAAGAAAAAAATGACTCATATATAGTCGGTAGTTATAATTCACAAATCTCTTAACTGGAATAGGAAGGGGCAGCTCTATTGTCTTGTTATCGTTTCCTCAATGTAAAGGGAAAGGTATATACCACTAGTCAAGCCATGTGTATTTTGTTTATTTTTCTATTTTGGTTTCATCTAGTCCGTGATCCACCTTAAAATTTTGTCTATATACATGAGTACAAAATTAGTAATAAATTGCTAGTTTAATGTTCCAAAGTCCAATTCTCAATGCGGGTATTCTATCACATAAATACATTATGTTCAATAAATAAAATGTTCAGCTAAATGGTATTGTAGTTGAAGATGGTTACGATGACAATATATGCATTAGTGTCTAGTGATCATTTTAAATTATACTCACAGTATGATTTTTATGATTTGAGTTATGACAGCTTAGTTACTGAGTTACTGTCTAGAAGACAGTACTTATCTATTGATCTAAATTTCTATACAAGCTAATTTAATGAATTAATCATTATGTTTAATTATGCCCTCCAGCGTCGTAAGTTTATACAAGCGGGTTCTTCAAACTGTACTTTGAAGTAAGAGTAGGACTCACTTGGGAGATTTGCGCAAATAGAATCATCTCAGGCTGCTATATAGTTTTTTTAATCTCCATTTAAGTAAGTTTTGCAAAAGCACGCATAATAGTGCAACTTAACTTGGTTAAAATTATACCGAACGAGACACAACTTTTTAAAACTTATGCTTGTCCAGCATAACTTTGAACCAGCACAGAGCATAACTTTGTGAAAACTATGTCCACCCGACATATTTATAAAAAGGTTATATGGCTTGATCTTATATTTGTAAAACTTTAAAAAAAAAACTAAGATAAAAATTACTCCTAAATACAAATCCTCGAAGGGAACACCTAGTGCAAATTCTTGACTGACTATCACAAAAAATGTTTATAAACCTTTCTTAGCCAAAAAAGGCCACCTTAAATGGATGGGCTTCTTTCCGGTTTTAGGAGGCGGCCCAACAAGGCCGAGTTGTTCGGAATTTGTCGTTATCATACTGGGGCGAGTGTCATATGTGCATAAAGGCCGTTCTATTGAAAGATTAAAGATGGGCCTATTCCTAATTCTAGTACTGGTTTCCCATACTAGCCATTCCATACGAATTAACATTTTCTTACGATTTAATGTAGCTATTCCTCACACTTGAGTCTGCACATAGCATAATATCTCAGCTATTCTTCTTCAGTTTATAT
Organism: Anisodus tanguticus; assembly: GCA_034509755.1. NCBI lineage: Eukaryota > Viridiplantae > Streptophyta > Magnoliopsida > Solanales > Solanaceae > Anisodus > Anisodus tanguticus. The sequence goes on along the minus strand of CM067553.1, from coordinate 5,176,071 downwards.
TAATATGATCTGACTGCCATTAGTTCACTAGATTGTCACTTTCCGTTGGTATAATTTTTTGCTTCAAAATAAGAAGTACGTATGACCAGAAGCATCTTGGCTTGCTTTAGACGAGAAAAGCAGAAAGATAGGAACCCATGCTTTATTTTTTATTAGTAAAAGAAAAAAAGATGAACTGTTTGCCTTTTTCTCAATTCACATGGTTTGAATGTTAAAAAGTGGATCCCACGTCCAACCAACAACCATTTTTCTTTGCTTTTCCAGTTTAATATGACTTTCTAGTTTCTTCTAACATGGACATTATTATTTAATGAAAGGCAAATGATATTTAACAAAATCCTCTCTCTGTTTCATTTGACATTTTAGATCAAATTTTATAATTTTATTTTTAATTTCATATTTTCTTATAATTTTCTTTATTTTGACACATAACTACTCCAATAATAAGAATAACATATCCAGTGTAATCTCACAAGTTTAGTCTAAGAGAGTAGAGTGTACGCACTCCTATCATGCGAGGTTTTTTCGATAAAAGATCTACTACTCCATCAATTCCAAAATACTTGTCATAGTTCATTTCTCAAGAGTCAAATTACATAAATTTTGATTAATATTTTAAAGTGTATTTTTTTCCATATTAATATGAGGAGAACTATAATTTATAGTACTTGCTCTCGGTGTGGTAAGTTTCATATGGGGGAATGTCGTTCTACCACAGGTCCTTGTTTCTCTTGCGGCCGTCAGGGCCATATGATGAGAGAGTGTCCCAACATAGGTGGTTCAGGTGGGCTGGCTCGGCCTACGGGGTCGGGTCTTTGGTTCGTCGTCATCTATAGCTATGCGCCCCACCGGGTGGGGTAGTCGACGCCGCGCAGCCGTGGTAGAGGTCGTGGCAGAGTTTCTAGTCCCGGCGGTCCTTCGAACCGCATATATGCTTTGGCCAGTAGACGTGATCAGGAGGCGTCACCAGATGTTCTTACAGGTATACTATCGGTCTTTTTCTGTAATGTATATGCTCGATAGATCCGGGTTCCACCTTGTCCTACATATCCCCTCTTGTTGCTAATAGAATAGGGATAGAATGCGAGCCGATAGAACCATTCGAGGTAGCTACACCGGTAGGAGATTCGGTTATAGGCGAGCGTGTGTATAAAAATTGTTCGGTGGTGATATATAGCCGTCATACCTTAGCAGATTTGATAGAGTTGGATATGGCCGACTTTGATGTCATTATGGGCATGGATTGGTTGGCTTCTTGTTTTGCCAACGTTGATTGTAGAGAGAAGTTGGTTCGATTTCAGTTTCCAGGCGAGCCAGTTATAGAATGGAAAGGGAATGCAGCATCGCCGAGGGGTAAGTTTATTTCATACCTCAAGGCAAGGAAGATGGTCGAAAAGGTTATATCTATCATTTGGTTCGGGTGCATGATACGAAGCGGAGGTACCGCTCTTCGGTCGATTCCGGTAGTTAGTGAGTTTTCGGATGTATTCCGGATGATCTTCCGTGTCTCCCTCCAGAGCGGGAGATAGATTTCAGTATAGATGTATTGCCAGGTACCCAACCTATATCCATTCCTCCTTATAGAATGGCACCTGCAGAGCTGAAGGAGTTGAAGGGGTAACTGAGGGACTTGTTGGAGAAAGGCTTTATTAGGCCAAGTACATCTCCATGGGGAGCACCAGTGTTATTTGTGAGGAAGAAAAATGGATCACTGCGGATGTGTATGGATTATAGGCAGCTGAACAAGGTAACCATTAAGAACAGGTACCCCCTTCCCAGGATTGATGATTTATTTGATCAGTTGCAGGGTGCTAAGTGCTTCTCGAAGATAGACTTGCGGTCGTTATCATCGGTGTGGGTAAGGGAGCGAGATATTCCAAAGACAAAGCATTCGAACCCGATATGGACATTATGAGTTTAGGGTGATGTCTTTTGGACTGACCAATGCTCCAGCAGTGTTTATGGATTTGATGAACCGGGTATTCAGGCCGTTCTTAGACATGTTCGTCATTGTATTCATTGATGATATCCTGGTTTATTCCCGTTCAGAGCAGGAGCATGCAGACCATTTGAGGACGGTACTAGGGGGTCCTCCAAAGACCAACGATTGTATGCCAAGTTTTCCAAGTGTGAGTTCTGGTTACCTCGGTGGCATTCTTGGGGCATATTATCCGGGCCGATGGTATTCGGGTGGATACACAGAAAATTGAGGCGGTGAAGACTTGGCCCAGACCTACGACACCTACTGAGGTACGCAGTTTTCTGGGGCTAGCACGGTATTACAGAAGGTTTGTGGAGAAGTTTGCCTCGATCTCAGCGCCTTTGACTAGGCTAACCTAGAAGGCAGCTAAGTTTCAGTGGACGGATGCTTGTGAGCACAGTTTCCAGTTGTTGAAGGATAAATTGACTACGGCTCCAGTTATGACTTTTCCTGAGGGACCGGGTGGTTATGTCATTTATTGTGATGCTTCAGGCATTGGGCTAGGTTGTGTGTTGATGCAGCATGGCAAAGTCATAGCTTTTGCCTCTCGACAGCTCAGAAAGCATGAAAAGAATTATCCCACTCATGATTTGGAGCTAGCAGCGGTGATTCATGCCTTGAAGATTTGGAGACATTATTTGTATGGGATTCATGTTGATATTTATACGGATCACAAGAGTCTCCAATATATCTTTAAGCAGAAGGAGTTGAACCTACGGCAGAGGCGGTGGTTAGAGTTGCTAAAGGACTATGATGTTGATATCTTGTACCACCCGGGAAAAGCCAACGTCGTGGTAGATGCTCTTAGCCGTAGATCCATGGGTAGCTTGACGGATGTGCAGCCAGACAGAAGGAAGATGGTTCGTGAGATACATAGGCTAGCGAGTCTAGGAGTCCGGGTGGCGGATTCGGGAGATAGCGGGATTCTTATTCGGGATGTTGCGGAGTCCTCTATCGTGGAAGAGGTAAAGAGACGTCAGTATGAGGATCATGTTCTGGCCCGGTATAGAAATGTAGCTCTCCGAAAGGGAAAGGCTCTATTTGAGGTTACACCTGATGATGTGCTGAGGTATGAGGGGCAGATTATTTGTACCTGATGTTGTAGGGCTACGACAACAGGTTATGGGAGAGGCACACAATGCTCGTTATTCCATTCATCCAGGATCGACGAAGATGTACCATGACCTTAGATGCTTGTATTGGTGGGATGGTATGAAAAGAGACATAGCAGAATTTATTGCCAGTGCCCGAATTGTCAGCAAGTTAAGGTTGAACATCAGAAGCCTGGTGGATTATTACAGGAGATTGAGATCCCGACTTGGAAGTGGGAAGTGATCAATATGGACTTCATTACAGGCTTACCTCGCACTTAGCGGAGGTGTGATTCCATATGGGTTATCGTGGATAGGCTGACGAAATCAACCCATTTTCTTCCAGTGAGGACTACTTACGCAGCTGAGGACTATGCTAGGCTGTACATCAGAGAGATAGTGAGACTGCACGGGGTTCCCACATCTATTATATCAGACCGAAGAGCTCAGTTTACAGCTAACTTCTGGAGATCATTCCAGAAGGGATTGGGGACACAAGTGAGTCTCAGCACAGCATTTCACCCTCAGACGGACGGGCAGGCAGAGCGTACGATCCAGACATTAGAGGATATGTTGAGGGCATGTATTATTGACTTTAGAGGTGGTTGGGATGACCATTTACCACTCATTGAGTTTGCTTATAACAACAGCTACCACTCTAGCATCCAGATGGCACCGTATGAGGCTTTATATGGGAGAAAGTGCAGGTCACCTATTGGTTGGTTTGATGTAGGTGAGACTAAGTTGATCGGCCCAGACATGGTTTAGCAAGCTGTTGATAAGGTGAAACTCATTCAGGAGAGGTTATTAGCAGCACAGAGTCGACAGAAGTCATATGCTGATAATCGACGTCGACACTTAGAGTTTCAGGTTGATGATTGGGTGTTCCTAAAGGTGTCACCCATGAAGGGTGTGATGAGGTTTGGCAAGAAAGGGAAGCTTAGCCCAAGGTACATTGGGCCTTACCAGATCATTCGTAAGATAGGCAAGGTTGCCTATGAGTTGGATCTACCGCCTGATTTGGAAGCAGTACATCCAGTCTTCCATGTATCTATGCTGCGTAAGTGTATTGGTGATCCTTCCAGAGTCTTCCCAGTAGATGACATCTATGTGACAGAAGAGTTGTCCTACGAGGAAAGCCCTGTAGCCATACTTGATCGCCATGTCAGGAGATTACGGACGAAGGATGTGGCTTCCGTCAAGGTATTGTGGAGGAACCACAACAGGGAGGAAATGACTTGGGAGGCAGAGGATGAGATGAAGAAGAAGTATCCTCATTTGTTCCCTGTGCCTCCAGGTAATTCAATTCAACTCCCCATTTGATTATTGTAATTGGTGAATTGCATATGTGTGATATATTGTGGCCCTGTGTGGCATCTGTTGGTTGGCTGAATATATGCGGATAGGCATAGTTATTAAGGAGACTCTTCCAAAAATTTTCTAGCATTAGACTTGTTGTGAACATTCGAGGACGAATGTTTCTGAGGAGGGAAGTATGTTACACCTCGTAAGATTAAGACGATAATTAAGAACGTCATTAAGAAAGTAAGATTCGGATATTGAATATAAGGAACGCTTACATATGTTAATACGGGAAATTAATGTATAAACGGATGTTATCCCGGAATAATTTTTCTTTAGTGCTATACACGTGACGACGAGAATTAATCCTAGTAGTTGAATTTATTTCAATGGAGTTATGGACTAGTATTGTATTAAAAAAATTATGACATTGAGGATATGAGGCTTATGAAATTCTCGGGAATTAAAAGAAGTGGGTTTGAGATTTACTAATTGAAGAACTTGGGGGCCAAAGTGTAAGAAGGAAAATCAATTTTTTGGTTATGAACTTACATTACCTCTTCATCTTCTTCTACACTTAACAAAAACAAAAAAAACAAACTCTCCTCTCATTCTCTCCTCTACACTAATCCGAAAATCACCCTCCATCCATAACCAAAATTTAGGTTGTTATCTTCTCTTCCTAGACTATATTTTCACCAAAAATTAGAAGCAAAACAACACCAAAAACAGTGGCGAAAACAGCCACTTCTTGGACCGAAAACTGCCCAGAAAATTGAGATTTTTGGGATGAAATTTTGGAAGAAAAACGTGTAGGGATGATGGCTTAACATTGTAGAACACTTGCATGTCAATTGGAGTTGAAGAAGTGAACAAAAAGGAGGAGAAAAATTACAAAACAGTGGGGAATCTTCGGACAAACAGTGGCAGAAATTTGCGGACTGTTTTGACGAATTTGAGGTATAAAAATTCTTATTTCTATGATATAATTGGAATGCATGTTGTTAGAATTAAGGTAATGAATTTGTGTTAAGGAAGAATTGAAATTTAAGCATTGCATGTGACCATTTTTGGCTAGTTGTCAATTTGGGACAGATTTTGGTGTTGTTAGATTCGTTGGTTATTGTGGTTATTATTATCACTAATTACATGATGAAATTGAAAGGAAACATGGAGATTTAGTTGGAATTAGTTATATGAAAGTATTAAAATTCGAAATTTGGATTATAGGAATTAAGATAAGAGTTATGGAATTATGACATGTTGTGGCCAAGAACTTGCATGAAATTGTTGGACATGTTGTGATGTATATGGACTGTTTTAGGGACTATTTTGTGGTGTTATAATTCTGAAAATTTAGTCACCATTATGCATGTTTAAGTGTGGTAATTGCTAAGGTAAGTCCTAAAGGAATAAGGGTGTGGAAAGGCATAGAAAGGCTTCACATTCTACCCTCGTTGTTGTTGGAACATGGGCTGTTTTGTGGGTTGTTTTTAAGGTGGATTAAGGGGCTAAATTTACATGAGAAGTGGGTGTGTAAATTCCTTTTATTGTTGTTTTGGTTGTGCCCTTAATTGGTGCTTGTTTATTGATGTTATTAGCCTCGTTTGGAAGTTGTGGAAACGTGTATAAACAGGGGAAGTGCTGCCCGAATTTTTATAAAATAAGAAGTCGTTATTCGATATAAGTATGCTAGCGACCATAGAATTGACGAACGTATTACCATTATTATAGGTTGAAGTTCTAAATCGAGACGTACTCTAATATAGAGTTGATTAGTTCGTCTAAGAGGTATGCGAACTATTCCTTCTTTCTTTGGCATGATTTTTATTTAATGAGGGTACGGCGAACGTACTTGATTCTTATACAGTTTAATTCTTAAAGAAGATTGTTATGAGAAGTGTCTATGATTTTTCAGCAAAGAGTTTATTATGACATTATTACAATGATTTCATTGAGAGTCAGATGATAATTTTTACTTGCATATGGTTACTCACGATATCTACTCGTGCTAAGTGTTACTACTTCACCTCACCGAGTCCCGGCCGGGTTACGACTCGTGCACGCCTTGCATTGTTCACCGAGACCCTCACTAGAGGGGCGGGTTACGTAGGATGGATCCATAGATGAGAGATGACTTTACCGAGTCCCGCATGGGCCGGATTATGATATGATTCCACCGAGTCCCCGCACTAGTGGGCGGGTTACGTTACCAATGTATATATATATATATGTATATGGACCAGACACTCATGTTTTCTTGACTTGACTCTCATTTTTATAAGGCAACTGACTTTTATTGTTTATGGCACAGTTGGATTTGGATCCTGACTTTTATATTGATCTCATGTTTCTGTTGGCTACTTATGATCTCATATGCAATATTTCATGTTTACATACTCAGTACATTATTTCGTGCGACCCCCCTTTCTCGGGGGGGCGCGTTCATGCCGCGCAGTACAAGTGCTCGGTTGGTGATCCTCGGTTTAGGTCCCTACTCAGCAGGTTGGGAAACTCCTTTGATCCAGAGCTTTGTCATTTTGGTACTGAACCTCTTTTAGACTTACGTTTGTATTTAGGGGCACGACGGGGCCCTGTCCCGTCATATGTCGTTGTTCTTCTTATAGAGGTACGTAGACGGTGGTGGGTTGTACTTATGTAAGGGTTATAACTCTGTTTTGGTCGCCATATCATTGTACTCTATGTTGGGGGTGTTCCCGTGTATATGTTATATTATCCGTTGGCGACCTTGTCGGCTTGCCTCGTATATTGTGTTGGCTAGTTGTGACTCCTCGGGAGCGGTACATTCGGGGGTAAAGGCGGCCTTGTCGGCTCGCCTACCCCGGCATATGTTGATATTGCAGCGTTATGCTGCCGAATTTCAGACTTATTAAGTGTGAGTTGGATTATGTGTGACAGGTTAGTGTAATGACGTCATTAGGGCGGTTAATCGCGGCCCTTCGGGTCGGATCGTGACAAAAGTGATATCAAAAACGAAACATGGAAGTAATACACAATAATTTTACTGAATCATTTGCTTCTTTTCAAATAGTAGTAGAAAACTATATTCACTCATTTCCTAAAAAAACAAACGATATAAAATGGAAATTAAATTATTTAAAAAGTATTCAACTTAAAGGTAAATTTTGGTCTCCAAAGTAGGAAATCTTGAATACGCGTGGTAGACGGTAGTACTAGAGTTGCCAACTCTATGGCAGCTGTATTTAATCAATGAAACACTACTTTAACATTTCCATCCACAATAATGTTTGTTAGGCACTAGTTTAAGTATTATTTGCCACTTTTGTCCCGTCGGTGAGTAATAAAAATCATATAATAAAACAAACACATTTTAAGTTTACACATTAAATTCTAGGAAGTTGGTTTCTCAAAAAAAAAATAAAAAAAATGCACGCAAAAACTGATTCAGAGGATACGAGCTTGGCTCCTTCCTCGCCGGACCATAACCGCCGGCCGGTGTACTACGTTCAAAGTCCATCACGTGACTCGCACGATGGCGAGAAGACAACGACGTCATTTCAGTCAACTCCAGTTATCAGTCCAATGGGTTCTCCACCTCACTCTCACTCCTCCGTCGGCCGTCACTCCCGTGAATCCTCCTCCAGTCGATTCTCCGGTTCACTCAAACCTGGATCTCGAAAGATCTCCCCCAACGCCGCCGCCGCCGGCAGCCATCGGAAAGGGAAGAAGCCCTGGAAGGAATGTGATGTTATTGAAGAAGAAGGCATACTTGAAGATGAACGGTCAAACAAATCTATTCCACGTCGTTATTTCCTTGCCTTTGTTGTTGGTTTCTTCATTCTCTTTTCCTTTTTTGCCCTTATCCTTTGGGGTGCTAGTCGACCTCAGAGACCTAAAATTACTATGAGAGTAAGTGTTTTTTTCCTGTTAATTATTGTTTTAATTTGATGATTTGAAGGGAGATCTGAAATGGGTGTGTGTTGGATTTTGATTGCAGAATATAAAATTTGATAGATTTGCGATTCAAGCTGGTTCTGATGGTACTGGAGTAGCAACTGATATGATCTCCATGAATGCTACTGTGAAATTCTTTTACCGTAACACTGCTACATTTTTTGGTGTACACGTAACATCTTCCCCTGTTGATCTCTCATTTTCAGAACTCATAGTTGGCTCCGGAGCAGTAAGCATTTTTAACTACTGCTGCTGCTGCTTTCTCTTCTCAAATTATTTATTGCATTTCTCTTTTACATGTCACTTAGGAGGGGTTTTGACTATTTTATTTTTAATTATGTCTTAAGATATCTCTATTCATTGAAGTATCATCTCCACATAATTGAGATGTTTATAGTAGAACAATTACTACGGGCAAAATAGAAAAAAATAAATAAATTTTATCTTGAACTTATAATCTGAGCTCATGTTGGATTCATCCTAAAATCTGAGCTCATGTTGGATTAATATGAATGATTTTCCCCCCAATTTTCTTATTGATTTGTGAAATGGGTCGAAACAGATGAAGAAATTCTACCAATCAAGAAAGAGCCAAAGAGTTGTTACTGTATCAGTGATAGGTAACAAGATTCCATTATATGGAGGAGGAGCAACTTTGACCACCCCAACAGGGGCGACGCCATTGCCAGTGCCACTGAAATTGAATTTCAAGCTTAGATCAAGAGCTTATGTTTTGGGCAAAGTGGTGAAGCCCAAGTTCTACAAGACAATTGATTGTTTAATTACTCTTCAGCCCCAGAAACTGAACGTTGCAATTCCACTAAAGAACTGCACCTACAGTTGATGATTATTGAGCTATCTGAGTTGGTAAAGTTTTGATATTTTTTCCAATCTTTATTTGTCAACACGTGAATTGATAGCTATTGGGGCAGTTGGTGGTCTCTTTCTTTACCCCACTAATTACCAACTTTCTCTGGAGTGGAATGTGGACAGGCTATTAAAAGTTGCAACAAAAAATTTCAAATAGCCGCTACTGGAAAATGGACAGAAGAGAAGGACGTGACAATTATTCATTTCTCATGTTACTATATTCTTTGATATATACGATAATGTCATATTGTAGATTGATTTGTTTATTTGCTTGAAAGTTGAATACTTGTCATCATTATTAGTAAATTATTAGTGTGTTATACTAGTGAATAATGGTTTCTTGGGTTTCCACCATCGGAGTATAAGTTTTTCTTGAAATCAATTTTATAGCCACAATTTGATAGTGACAACAGTATTGACATTCAATAGTTCACTTTTTCAATAAGCACAATACATAATAAGGCCATAAAATCTGCAAAATTTGATAGTGAATATCCTCTTGTTCTCTCTTTCAGAAGATCTTGCAAGGAAGGATCAAGAAACAAGTAGAACTATTATATACTGATAAAAGAAAAAAAGTTATATGTTGGTGATATTTAAGTCTGATACAATTAAGGGTCGTACTGGACTGGAGTAGATAGAACTTCTCTATCCTTAACCATAGTCTTGGGTATGATTTTTGAGAACGAAAAGATGTTGATATGGAGTATTTTCTCTTTTAATGAGTTCACCGCAGAGTGAGAAACTAAAACAAGAGATCTATAAGGCTGGTATTCGCCCAAAGTCAAAGATATCAAACGAAATCAACATGTCACTTAGAGACATTTCTCTTCAACATTGTCTTAAGATGTGAAAGGAAAATGGAGTTGTATTCTTATTTTCTTAAACTTACAGTGTCATCTTCGCCTGATTAATTTAATTCATGATAGAATTTGGAAGTCAGTACAATGCAGCAAAAGATGGAGTTGGGGAGAAAATAGAGTGTTTAACCCAATTCATCTCTCAAGTTTGACCCAAAGCCTAAGTACATGTAATATCTCAAGCAACAAAAATCATAGTTCAATTGTTCAAGTTTGAAATGGCGAACAAAATGAGTTTAATAGTGTAAAGGAATTTTACATGATCAAATCACTAAAAGATTATACTTATTTGTCAGCACTCCACCATTTACTTGTAAAAAGAAAAGGAGATAGTAATATTTATTGAAGAGGTGGTAGTAGAATTTTAAACTCGTCTGATCATATATAAGAATGAGACGCAGTAGGAGAGTTGTTGTAATGTCTGCACATTTAACTTTAAAATTCTGGAAGGCCGGCGGGTCACATGGAGAATGAGGTCCAACGGATGGAGCAGATAATTTATGATGCCTGCTCTACTGCTATTGCTGCTCCTTGATTAATGTTCCGGATTACACCTATCAGCGGGAATTATCAGGTTAACTTCGTCCATTTGAATGATCCCTATAATCAAGGCTTATATTTAGCTACAATAGAAAATGACAAGTGCTTTGAGAGGCAACTAAGGAAACCAATAGGCTGCTGACCTCCATTTTCAATCAAGTAGGGTATCTGTCTGAGATCAGTGGGAAAATACATGAATGATATTTGAACTTGTATTAAAAAATATCTCAATTGAACGGATAGGACACTGAACTTCAAGACACAATATTGTGAAATTTTGAATTGTGGAGCTTGAACTTTTGTACAATATCCTGAAGTTTCAACTGCTCTTGATTGAACTATTTTGAAGTTAAAAGTAATTAGAGTTATGTCAAATTAGGTCTTGGGCCTAACTCACACCCCAAAAGCTAGCTCAAAGGGAGGAGGATTGTCCAAGCCTTATAAGGAACCCATGATTCTCATCGGTCACCGATGTGATATATTCTCTTCACCTCCATCCCCTCCTCACGCCGATTTGGAGCGTGCACATTAATGGAGTGGGAGCATTTCCACCACCCATCGATCCCGGGTCGATCAGTAGGTCCAGGGAGCATTCCGCTCCCCTTTTTTTAGGGGCCCACATCGGACCGGGCTTGGTTATGATACCATATCAAATTGGATCTTGGACCTAGCACCCTAAAAGCTAGCTCATAGGGAGGAAGATTGTCCAAGCCTTATAAGGAGCTCATGGTTCTCATCGGTCACCGATGTGATATATTCTCTTCACCCCCATCCCCCTCCTACCGCTCTCGGATGCTCGTCCATAATTCTTCCACTTCTTCTTTATGTGTAATCGTTGATGTTTTCACATGAAGGAATCGGGCCCTCTAAAGTACTTTCTGGGAGTTAAAGTTGCACGTGGACCAACTGGGTTGTTTCTCTGTCAACGAAAATAAACCTTGGATATAATTTCTGAGTTCGATTTACTGGGTGCTAAATCAATCAATACTCCTATGAAATAGAATCACGTTTTGACGTTGACCAAATGAGCTACTTTATGAGATCCGGAACCATACTGGCGTCTGGTCGGTAGACTAATATACCTCTCATGAGACCTAAGTTGTCGTATTGTGTGCATGTTCTGTCCCAATTCATGCAACAACCAAAGGAAGCACACTGGAATGCGGCTCTCCGTGTGGTGCGGTACTTGAAGAAGAACCCAAGACAAGACATTATGATGAGAAAAGATTGTGATCTCCAGTTGTATGAATGGTGTGATTCAGACAGGGTCGGATGTCCGTTGACTCAAAAATCACCTACCGGTTGGTTTATATCCCTCGAAAATTCACCCGTATTATGGAAAACCAAAAAGCAACACTATCTCTCGCTCGTCAGCAGAGGCGAAATATCGGTCAATGACAATAACAATCTATGAGTTGAAATGGTTAAACGGAATTTTACATAGTTTGGGTGTTGAACAGAAATCTCTGGTGAAAATGTATTGTGATAGTCAACTGGCATTGTATATTGCGCGAAATTGGTGTTTCATGTACGAACCAAACACATTGAAGTCGAATGTTACTGTGTTCGGGATGCGCTCCAATCCGGAATAATACTTTTCAGTCATGTGTCAACAAGTGAGCAATTGACCGATGTGTTTACAAAGGCTTTGGACAAATCACAACATGAATATTTACTTGGCAGGTTGGGCATTCGAGACCCTCGTGCTCCGACTTGTAAGGGGATACTAGAATAGGTTAGGGATTTGATAATTATGGTAATGTAAGATTTGTAGTCCTATTGGACTAGAGTTACCTTTTACCCTATTAGACTAGAAAAAGAATGATATTACCTTTATATAAGGAGTTCCTTATGATGATTGAAAAGTAGAAAATAATTCTCTCTAAATGATTTTAACAAGTTAAGTTTGAGATTGAACCATTATAGGTGTTTAACTCTCTTTCTTTTATTTGCAAAGAAGTAGAAGAAGAATGACATCAGATAGCCGCTTGGCAATGATTTAATGTATAGCTGATTTTTCAAAAAAAAAATTAGCTACTATATAATAAGTAAGTATATCCTACCATTCTCAGACTTCACTTATGAAATGCATACACCGAATATATTGTTATTGTTGTTATTATTGTATTTAAAATTTAGCTACTTTATAATAAGTAAGTAATATTTGAACAAAGTACTCTGAATTTAAGATGAAAAAATACAAACCATCGACTCTGAAGTTACGCTCTATGAGAGGTTAACTTCATACCAGAAGCTCTAAATTTGAATTGCATTCAATTCAAATTTAAATTTAAACCTTAGAGTTAAAATTGAAATTAAAGACCAAGATGTTGATCAACTCCAACTATTAAAAAGTATTATAGGAAATATTTACAACACTCTCATTCACTGAAATAAATTACAAAACCACCAGTACTAACTTCTTCTTGCAGCTCCTTTCAGACTGTTATTGCAACAACTCATATTTAATAGAAAGAGAGGGAGAAATGTCCTTAAAACCTTCAAACCCATAAAGACGATGTTTTCACATCTATTTTTTTCGCTTTTAGTTTCTCTCTTCCTTGGTAAATTTAACAAAAAAAAATTCCGGTGGTTTACCCAAATTTCATATATGTGGGTCTAAAGTTGACTTAAATCAGTGCAAATTTCAAACCCTTAATTTCATCCGTGCTTAATTTAGGATATTGTTGTCCATATATTAGTTACTTACTACAAAGCGGTTAGACTTTAAATAGTTATTGCAATTGATTATTCTGTACACTTCCCCAAAATAAGAAGAAGCGGCATGTCTTTGAAGCTTTTTTAAGTTGTAGCTAAACTTAAAATACTTAGCAAACACCGAATGTATTTTAAACAGTAGCTTTAAAAGTGAGTAAGTGACTAATGCACTTTAATCTCAATCCCTTTTTTTAGCTTTACGGGCCTCTTGGATCTGTAATGGTCCAGGTAATCAGAACTAACCCAATCTACAACCCGGATCCACCTAAACTCCTCCCGTGCACCAAGTTTGACGATTCCTCAAATTACAGGGACGAAACAGCAAATGCAAGAGAATCTTTTTTCCTTCTCGAACCACCTTCACATTTACACTATTGCAAACACCTACACCCACTTTTCTCTCTCTTCATTCTTCTTCCTTTCTTTCTCTCTCTAAAAACCTAGCTATGGCGCTTCCTCATCACCACCTCCAACTACATCAACAACAGTCCAAATCTTTCAGGTTAAATATTATAACTTTAAATTGTCTAAAAATCATGTCTTTTTTTTTTTTGCTGTTCTAATGATTTTTCTGTTTTTATTTTTTGTTATAGGGATATGTATGGCAATATGGATGGTCAGATTTCAACTCCGGTTGCTTATTTCAACGGCTCTAATCTTCCAGAGCAGTCTCAACATCCTCCTTATATTCCTCCATGTATTTCTTCTCTTCCTAATAGCTTCTTTTTTTCTTTCATATTCACTTTGTTTCAATTTGTTTGTCTGGTTTTGACTTGACACGAAATTTAAGAAACTAAATACATGTAGTTTGACTGGTCACATAGTTTATTTTAAGAAATAAGGGAAATACTTTTAAATCTTGTGATCTAAAATAAGCTAAATATATTTGTGTGGTTAAAAATAATTTCATTAAGCGCAAAATGTAAAATTTAAAGTTATTAAATTGTTATCAAATAAATAAATGTGTCATTCTTTTTTGGACACGCTAAAAGGAGTGTCTCTCATATAAAATGAGACAGAGGGAATAAGACTTTTGAATCATGGTCTTAAAATGTAACAAAATGTCTTTTAATCTTGTGCTCTTAAACATGCCATGTTTTAAGTTGTAGTTAAAGAGTTGTAAAAAGGAAAGAATCATTTGTTTTGAACGAACTAAAAAGGAAAGTAAGACAAACAAATTGAAATAGAGTAAACTCTCTGTTTTTTTTTAATCTTATTTCTTTTGTTTTGGGCAGTTCAAGTAGTGGGGTTAGCCCCAGGTACAGGTGATGATGGAGGGTTGGATTTGCAGTGGAATTATGGGTTGGAACCAAAGAAAAAAAGGCCTAAAGAGCAAGATTTTCTGGAAAACAACTCTCAAATATCTTCTGTTGATCTGTTGCAGCCGCGATCGGTGTCAACTGGGTTGGGTTTGTCTCTGGATAATGGACGTTTGGCGTCATCTGGTGATTCAGCATTTCTTAGCCTTGTGGGTGATGATATTGAGCGAGAGTTGCAGAGACAAGATGCTGAGACTGATAGATACATCAAAGTTCAGGTTTTTCTTTTTCCCGGTTGATCAATTGATTAATAACTACTCGATTAATAACTACTCAAAATTTGTTAGGGTTGAATACACAAGCTCTCTGTATCCATTAAGCATCATAAGTTTGTTCCTTTAACTGTGTGAGAATGTGTCAGTGCGCGTGTGTCCTGTTTTACGCAACGAAGAGAGGGGTTATCACTTCATAAGTGAATCTTCAAAGAAATGGGATGAGGAATTGTATTCATATGGGCATTATTGTAAATTGAATGCTTAAGTGGTTACTTTAGTTACAATTTGATTATTACAGTACTAAATTCATATATGCTTAGTTTGTTTAAATACTCTGTAAATTGTGCACTTTGATTCAGAAAAGCCTGCACTTTACTTTTTGCTTTAAAAACACACTGTCTGTGTTTCTTGGCCTTGCATCTTATGGTTTGGAAATTTTACCATATATATCAAGGGCGCAGTGATTTAGGAAGTGGGTAGGTAGAATCTTTGAGATATGTATATCTGAAGAGTGTTTTGTTTTTTCCCCTAAAAAGGTTCAGATAGTATACATATTTGCAGTAGTCTTTGCTGAAATTTCCTCTTAAACCTTTAGTTTGAACTTTGAGCTTTGAACTAGGCTTGTGAGGAATTTTGGAAACAAGAGTAGGACAAGGATATTACCGAATAAATTAGGGGAAAATGTATACTATGTCTGAACTTGCAGGCATGATTCTTTTTGAGAATTCACTTCTTTGAGGGGGAATAAAGCCAGTGGATTGTGTTTGTTTGGGCTTTTAGCTGTGTCAATTTGATGTTCTCATTTATCTTGAGATAGTTTGAGAGGTATCTGAGATGCATAGTTGATACTTTTTCCTTCCAAATATACAGGGCTCGTATTCAAAGTGTGTATACTTGTTTGGGTTAATACTGAGAAGTAAATATTCAAGTTTGTTGTTGTGCATGTGTAAAGTTAAGAATATGTGAATTATTGGTTATAAAAATGGAAGTCCTTATATCTAATCCTGTTGTTTTGGATATTGACATCTTAAACTCCTGCTTTAGATATTCTAACTACTAGTTAAGATCTCTTAGGCAGGAATCTGTTCATATAGTTGACTCACAATGGCATTTATAGTACTCCCTCCGGATCAAAAAGAGTGTCCACTTAGCTTTTATTTTTTGAGTCAAAGAGTGTCCACTTACCAAAACAAGAAAGAATTAACATTACTTTTCCAAGATTGCCCTTATTAAATGTTAGGTGACGAAATCCCATTACCTATTTAATTAGGGGCATTTTAGTTCAATTACCTATTTTTGCCTAGAAGTTAGTATTTTCTTAAGGGGTGTGCAAATGGCTAAGTAGACACTCTTTTTGATCCGGAGGGAGTATAATTATGAGTGTTATTTAACTTCATTATATATGTTCTAGTATTTTCTCAAGGGGTGTGCAAATGGCCAAGTAGACACTCTTTTTGATCCGGAGGGAGTATAATTATGAGTGTTATTTAACTTCATTATATATGTTCTGTTTAATGCTCTTATGTTGTTCTTTTTTCTTTTCAAAAGGGTGATCGTTTGAGGCAAGCTATTTTGGAGAAGGTTCAAGCTAATCAGATTCAGGCTATCACCTATGTTGAAGAGAAGGTCCTTCAGAAAATTCAGGAGAAAGAGTCAGAGGTTGATGGTATCAACAAGAAAAACATGGAGCTTGAATTGCGAATGGAACAATTGGCTCTGGAAGCCAATGCTTGGCAACAGCGTGCGAAATACAACGAAAACTTGATTAACACACTTAAGATAAATCTACAACATGTTTATGCACAGAGCAGAGATAGTAAAGAAGGTTGCGGTGACAGTGAGGTAGATGACACAGTGTCATGCTGTAATGGACGGGCCACAGATCTCCACCTGCTTTGCCGGGATAGCAAGGAAATGAAGGAGTTGATGACGTGTAGGGTCTGTAGAACCAATGAAGTTTGCATGCTATTGTTACCATGTAAGCATCTCTGCCTGTGTAAAGAGTGTGAAAGTAAGCTTAGTCTTTGTCCCTTGTGTCAGTCCACTAAGTATATAGGTATGGAAGTTTACATGTAGTTTGATATTGTGTATCTAATGTACATGCCTTGACCAACTTTTATGTCCTGAGTCCTGGTCAACTGACTTGTTGTATACACTTTGCCCCACCTAAATATTTTGGAAAACTTTAGGATTCTTCCTTCGATGGAGTGGCAGTTATTATCTGGTCTGTGTTACATTTACTTCAGAACCAGTATATATGTACTGACGTCTATATTGGCTTTCGGGTTACCATTGCATAATGAATATCCTCTCTATAAGCAACATTATGTAACGACATATTCTCTGATACGCAACATTGTGTACTTGTAGTATCTAGTTGATGACTGGATTGCCGTTCTAATTTATAGCAAAACAGCTTCCAATAGTGAAGACAGGCCAAAGATTATGCAATAATTAGGAATTGTAGGGTCAGACAACCTATTTTTTTCTGTATGGTCATGTGCAATTCTTGATTGAGCACAAAGAGTTCATCGAAGGCGTCCTTGTTTGGAAGTCTCCTCTGCAAAACTAGTCTCCACTCAAAAGGAAATCTAGGGCTGTTGAAGTGGTTAGAGGAGACCCATGTTTCTGCACGCAATACTAGACTGTGTTTTCACTGTTGGTATAGTAAGGACATTGTCAGTATGTTTCTTAATACCGCAATGCTTTCATTGAATCAATTGCATTTTTTGGAAACGTCATTGAATCAGTTATATTTCTTTGACATCTTTATTACTTGTATTGATCTCTGTCATTTCTTGTGTTTAAAACTTGCTCACTTAGCTATTTACATTAGTTCAGTTTAATCCTTCCTTTTATCAAGCATAGAGTGGCTGTCTCTACTGCAGGGCTGTGCTTTCGTTTTGTACTAGAATTTCATTACAAGTGAGGAAACCACTTAATTACATAAGATGTTTAGTTGATTGGTTGTTATATATTTTCCCCATTCTGTTTGCGACGTACATTCAATGTACTCTACGGATAGAGGAATACATAGAGTTGAACATAGTAAAATAATAAATTGAAAGATTTCGTTGTGCCAAGTGAGAAAGATGGCTGAAGTTTAAGATAGTTTGGGTAAGAGAGTGAGATAGGACACTTGTGTCAGCTACGTTGTGCTTAAAAGGGGAATGACCTTATCTATCAACTGTGAAACCATGTTTCAGATTATTTTTTTTGAACAAGGAAGCGATGTGTTAAAGAGTAATCTTTTAAGAAGAAAATACTGATTGTCTGATTGTGATGTGGAATCTTTCTGAGTGAAATTTAAGCATTGACATAGCAAGTTACTGTGCTTAGTGAAAGGATGTAGAAGACTATTGTTTAGCTGCGCTGAATCCACCGAAAATTCGGTCTTCTTTTATGTTTAAGTTTATCAACGTATCCAAAAAAGAATAAGTGGTCAAACTGCTCCCAGGGTGTTGGTTTAGTGATAACTGATAAGAGCACAAATTGGTTGAAAATGAGCAGAACACGTGATGTGTAGGTAGACGCACGTAATGGGTTGAAACCATGTTGTTGACGGAATCTGGTATTTACATGGAAAAGGGTAGAGGGCGGGCCTATTATCCGATTGGCCTTGGGGATTTCTCGGTTGATATAAAAAGAAAAAAACTGGCCTAACAGCCTCCACACTTTTTGGAACATTGTTTACAGCTCTTCTCGTCGATTACATTTGTCAACCCTCTCAATGTTTTGACATGGTCGATGGTAGTCCCTTCGGACATCCAATAAGATAGGAACGATACTGAGTAGACGAGCATTACCGCTACTATGGGTGACATGCACAAACCGAGAATTGGTCCAAAATTTTCTCAAACTTGTTTGGGACGGAGGTGTAGTTGTTGTTGTTGTCTGCTTTGTTGATGTTACTCCATAGTTGTCTTGGAGGTGTGTTATTGGCAAAGGCAAAGCCAATTGTTGCATCACCATAATTCTTAGTTCAGACAGATGCCGTGGTTTAGTCAACATCTTGAGGACAATAAGTGATCAGGGGTTAAGAAATATTTTTTCCATCTGTTGAATTATGAGTAACTACTCAAGAGATTGCCAGATCTGCTTAGTGAATTCGCTATGATCAAGAGATTGCCACTGAGTTTAGCAGCTTAAACACTTCATATGGTTTGTAAAGATGTTGGGTCCTAGTCTTGAACTAAATAAGGGAGTTATACTTCAGCAAGTGCTTGGCTGTAACACGATGGCTGCTCAATCAAGATGGCCTTCATATTATGTTATGCTTTTTGTTTGCTGTGCTTATAAATCTTTGCGTCACTGTGGTGCTATCTGGTAGTTTGTGCATTAGCTGTACATTTTATGAAGTAAACATTCTGTAGAAGAAAGATTTTGAGGAACTGTATTTCTCTTTGAAGTGGTAGCTCAAATTTTTGCCCCTCCAAAAGGCCCGCCTGCTGCAATAGTTTTTGGAAGGAATAGTTTGGCCTTTAAAACAATTACACATGACGTGTACTCTTATCCGTACCTTTGGAGGTAGAGAGGCTATTTCCAAAAGACGTGTACTCTTAAAAATGTGGATTTGTTATAGATATTATTATATATTGTGGATGTCTATCTTTAGGAGAAATATTAGGGCTAATAACTTTGGGATCAAGTCAATTTTCTCCTATAAATAGAGACTCCTTCGTTGTATTTCATCCCTCGAGAAATAAGAACTTTCCTCTCCTCTCTTTTTCAACAATATTCTTGTTCTAGCTTGTTTTATTGTTTTATGGCACGTTATCAGCACGAGTCTCTAATCATTGTCTACCATACATGAAACTACAAAATCTTCTAAGTTCGAATAAGTTATCAGGCAATCTCTTTGGAGACCAAAGATTTTTGTCGTGTTCTATGTCCGACTATATGCAGGTACGCACAAATCTCAGTTCTTGCAAGGTTAAAATCTAATGCTGATTTACCTTAAAAAGTGTTTGCAATATAAAAGTGATAGTTGATATAATAATGTACGAAAAAATATTTTATGATCTATGTTTATTGACTTCACCAATTTACATGGGTTACTTCTTTTTAATATACCTAGTAATATGATAATATATTACTCTACTGGGCAAACATCATATAGCTAGTAATAGGCAGTAACTTATGGATATATATGATTATCCAGTGATATCTCGAAAATTCTTTTGGCAATCATAGTTTTAACTTTTAAGTAGTGATTCTCACGTGGTCTAGCCTTTTAGCAACTTTTAAATCAATGTCTATCTGTTGTTTTTAGTTTATTTCGGAAGGCTCGTTATGACTAAATATTTATATCTATAATCACTTGAAGTGGTATTATTTTTATATGCATGCTTCGATTTGCTTCTGAAGTAGCAATATCTTAAAAGAGGTTATAAGCTATCATAATTTAATGTGGTTAAGGACACACTCAGATGATTTTGTTCCATTCTCGAAGAATGAGAACTTTTGATAAATGTTATAAATACAGATCCATTCCCTGAAGTGAATGTGATAGTATATAGTAAAGCTTATAAATACGGACGTGTATTTGATTGTGAAGATGTCACGACTCATCTCCAGAAAAGGTACAATAATTTAGTAGAAATATTTTGATTATTATATGCTTTACTCCCGAAGTAGTAAACTCAGAAATCTACTCTCGAAGTAGCAAACTTTGAACTCTACTCCCGAAGTAGTAGAACTTGAAACTTTACTTTCAAAGTAATAGAACTTTGAACTCTACTCCCGAAGTAGTAGAACATTGAACTCTACTCTCGAAGTAGTAGAAGTTTTAAATTTATTCATGAAATAGTAAGACCTTAAAATCTACTCCTTGAGTAGTAAGACTTTGAAATTTACTCTCGAAGTAGTAAATCTTGAAACTCCCGAAACGGTCGTAAAACTTTGAAATTTTACTTCAGAAGAAGAAAGAATTGGTAAAATATCTGAGAAATATTTTGAAGCAATGTCTTCTTGTGTTTGAGCAAAATAATGAGTTACAGATGAACGTTATATATCAATCACTTTCCTATTGGAGAGATAGATACATACTATTCCTGAGGTATAAAAGTTATTGCAATACGTACTTGTCATACATAGAAATATATTGATTAATTTTATAACATGTGATTGAATTCTCCATGGAGTACCTTATGACGGATTGGTTGAATAATTAAATTAAGACTTGAATTCCTTTCTTTTATTTTTTTTGTCTCACAGACGAGCTTTAACTTTTGGTTACTTGACAATGCTGCAATTACTGTATGGATCAATCAAACGTTTAACATGTGTTAGCTTGAATCATAATTTTTTTCTTGAAGGAAGTGATAACTATGCAGTTGTCATTTTGCTAAAAAAAAAATTAGATATTAATTAGCCTCCCTGAAGAAGACATTTAAAATACTGAAGTTTAGAATTTAACGTTTACTTTTTACTCTTTATAAATTTAAAATTATTTTTAAATATTCATTTGGTTATTATTTTCTTTCATGACACCAACAGTGTCTAACTAAAATTTTCTTTCATGACACCAGTAGTGTCTAAGAAATATTTGATAGTACAAAATCAATTACGGGCTCCAGAAGAGCTTATTATTTATCAAGAAGATCATGTCACTAGTAGAGATGGCAATGGATCCTGGACCCGGTCCGGATCCGGTGTATCCAGATCCGTTTTATAGGATATGGATCTTCAAAATTTGGACCCGACGGATCCGGATCCGTTTCTGACGGATCGGATCTGGATCTGGATCTTGTATTTGAGATCCGTATCCGGTCCAGATCCGACCCGTGGATCCATTTTTTATTAAATATATTCATAACCTAAAATGTAATTTTATAAGTATATTCTTAAAATTGCTAAGCACATCCTTGCAAGTTTAATTCTCAAAACAAGTTTAATTTATTCCCGCGTTAACTCAAAAATAAAAAAATAAAGAGGTAACTTCGATAATAAAATCAATGTTATATTAGTGAATGACTAACATCTCCATAGACAAGTAGTTAAAATTATATTCACTTCATTTATGAAGATTCCAAGCACATGCAAGTTCTGCATTGTGGAAATACTAGTCAGCATTTTCCACAACTATTGTCATTGTCCAACATTTTTAATTAATAGCTCACAATCAAAATGAAACAACGAACAAAATATCTCATATGAACATTTCAAAATTGAAAAACAGTAAATTGTTACTTAAGTAAAAATCGTTTGTCAGTTCAAAAAAAAATTCTTAGCAAGGTAAATTTTTTTACATGTGGATCCAGATCCGATCCGTGGATCCGGCCGATCCGATGGATCCGGATTTGGATATGATTTTTATGGATCCATTGGATCGGATCCGAATCTGGATTCAGGTATGAAAAACGGATCTGGATCTGGATCTAGTAGGATCCGGTCCAGATCCTATCCGTTGCCATCCCTAGTCACTAGTAGTGTCCAAATAATATGTGATTACGGAGAATAGATTAAATGCTCCTGAAGAACTTAAATACTATTATGTCATTCATTCTAGATTGTAATATACAAAATTGTTATGATCGAAGCACAAGTTATAGTAAACTCGAAGTTTACTAAAGTAAATGACTATCATAAAGCTATAAATGATTGGAGGATTAAATATCTTCAAAATTATAGTGGGTAAGAAATATGTATGTAAATATTTACCCTCTTTATTCTCCAAATTGTACTACACAAATATAAGCATGATGAAATACATGTCACGATAAATCAGAAGTTTATCGATACAAAAGAAAATTCATGTTACAGTATATCAGAAATTTACTAAAATAAATAGCACATGACTTGGTAAATTTGAAATTTACTAGTGTGGTTGGCATGATTAGTTTTGCCATTCTGATTCAAATATGATGTGCGGATTGAGTATTCGACATACATTAAAGAACTAGAAGATTCTTCAAAATTTATTTGTGTTGCTTGTTTTCATGATATGTTGATTATACTAGCTAATGTTGGATTGAATTCCCTAAATTCTGAAAAAATATAAATGGTGAATATGGCTCCGTTCACCTATTATATGATATCTTAAGTAGATGCATCTATGAGACGGTCACATGTGCGTTTATTGTCAACCTGCAGTTTGACATTTACGAAATTACTTGCTCAAAATAATTGAGTTAAGAGCACAATTTTCAGATTATGTAATCAATACAATTCATCTTCATAATGCTAGTTGATATTCAAACTAGTTTAGCGTTGAATGCCCTCCAGTAGATAGCTAAACCATTGCTTATGAGAATAAAGTTTCATGTGTTGGTCTGAGATATGATATATTGCGTACAACGACGTTTGTACGTTTCAGACCAATAAATTATGATAAATTATCCCCTCATAATTGGTTCAAGGTCAAGAACCAAATGTTTTCATCTAATAATTTTTATTGTGCGGTATATGATTAATGAATCTACCACGATGCACACACATGAATTCCCCAAGGAAGGTGGAAATGTATGTTCGTTTTTCTAACATAAGAGGGGAGAGAATAAACCGCTAAGAAATATATTGTGAATTATCATCAGTATGATCCTCGTTCAAACGATAATTCAAGTCAAGTGCTAGAAGCATTTACTGACCCAACTATTTCATATTTCAGCTGCAAGATGCTCCTAAATGTCCCTGAAGGACAGGGTTTACAACATGCGTGAAACATGATAGACAAATGAGTTCCAAATGCAATAATCTTTGAAAAATGAGAGGAGCAAATGATAAAAATGATCATAATAAGGAGGCAATGTGCTCTTGAAGAGCCTATGACATAACACTTCATAAAACCTCATACGAGGTTCAGGTACCTGAAAAATAATAAAGTGATAAGATCTCGGTAAGTTATGTCTAATTGCTAACCTATACAAAATGATATCTCGTCGACAATATCTTTGATACAATATAGTGCACAATATTGTATAATATTTTGAAGATCTGAATTCTACGTCTCTTAAAGCATGTTGATGTAGAAATAATTACCAAGTAGATGCATCTTGGTAAGGATAAATTTACTGGACATGCAGTCCTGACATCAGAAGATGTCATGTAAATTAAATACTAAATGAAAATTATCTCAGCTTATATGACTTACGTGATAAAATTTATATGATTTTTTTTGAAGGATTCAAAATGCATGAAGCATATACAAGTTATTGAAAAACTTATTTTTAATCCATAAACGGATTAAATGAACTAAAGTTGATATATTGAAATCACCTTAATAAATATTTATTGATGAGGGGTACAAAGATGACTATGTTTACCCTTATCCCTTTATGATATTCAAAATCTTTCATAATGTTGTGCAAGTTGCTGACTTGAATATTATTGGAGCTTTTGAACAGTTTTCGAAAAGCAGTAGACTATCTGCTAAAAAAAGTTCAAATGAGAAAATTAGATTTTGTTCAATTGATGCATTTATTTATCTTGCTATAACTATGAGCATGATATAATTTCTTCCTTACATGAAGATACTGAAATAAGATCAATTGCATATTATGGATTTGATGAGATAATTTTTCTAAAATTAGGGGGAGAGAATAGTGAAATAAAAAGGAAAATTTTGTGGAATAATTCATCATTGTCTCATCTTGATCCACGTGTTGAGCAAGAGGTCCAAAAGATTATTCATTTACAGAAAATAGCAAATCAAATGCCAGACGCATTTATAGATTTGAAAAGGATTGCCAAATCACATATCCCTACAGAGAATGTCTCAATTCTGATTGATGTCCCTATAGGACAATCTACTAGTGTCATAGCAAATGAGTCCAAAGCACGCCTGAAGCGTGATAGACCATTGGGTTCTAAGGATCGGAATCTTAGAAAAATAAAAATAAATGGTCAAGATGATACTAAGAAAGAATCTCACAAAGAAATGCAAGATTTAATCAATCCTGATATTCTTGAAGAAATCAATAAGCCGCAAACTCAAGAAAATGAAGAAATATCAATAAATTCAATTGATGTTAGGACTAATTTGAATCGCTCGAAAATAAATGTGACAAAATACCACAACTTTATATGAAGATAATGCAACTTGCATTTCTCAATTGAAGGGAGGATTCATAAAAGGAGATAGGACAAAGCACATTTCACCAAAGTTATTTTTCACACACGAACTCCAAAAGAATGGTGATATCAACGTGCAAATTAGTTTAAGTGATAATATGGATGATTTGTTCACTAAGTCTCTACCAACTGCAACTTTCGAGAAGATGGTGCACAAGATTGGAATGCGAAGACTCAAGCATTTGGAGTGAAGTTCTCATCAGGGGGAGTTAATACACGTTGTACTCTTTTTTTCGTATAAGGTTTTGTCCTATTAGATTTTTCTTGTAAAATTTTTAATGAGGCAACCAAAATGTGTATTATTAGAAATATGTACTTTTTTTCCTTCATTAAAATTTTTTCCACTGAATTTTTTCTAGTAAGATTTTAATGAGGCATATTATCTATCAAAATAGACATCCAAGGGGGTGTTATAAATATTATCATATATTGTAGATGTCTATCTTTACGAGAAATATTAAGGCTAATAAATTTGGGACCAAGTCATTTTCTCCTATAAATAGAGATGTCCCTCATTGTATTTCATTCTTCAAGAGAAATAAGAACTCTCCTCTCCTCTCTTTCTCAATAATATTCTTGTTCTAGCTTGTTTTATTGTTTTATAGTAGGATTCATAATCTATTATTTGTTGAAAACTTAGTGATTTTAAACATACAGATATAAGTTCTGTGTTGAAAATACTGGGCTCAATTGAATTGATTGAACAAAGGCTGCATCCACCTTCGTCTACATATCTGTGCTTGGATTCGTGTCCAGGAACTCCCCATTTCATATACACTGGAACTAAATTATATTTTCAAGTTAATAATAACATTCATTTGCTAGTGTTTACACTTTCTTTTTTTAATTCTCCCTTTGTCCCATAATAAGTATTATCTTAACCAAAAAATTATGTCATAATAAGTGTCATCTTAAGAAATCAAGACATAAATTAACTAATTTTTTTCAATTCTACCTTTAGACAAAACTGACAAGCTAAAGTCACATTAAAATGATGATTGAAAAAGCCACATACCAACTTGGTATTATTGGATTCCCCATGTCCAGAGGTTTAGTACTTGTGCATGCTCTAATTAGGAGGAAAAAATAATTTATTTTTATTATATAGGGATAATTTTGTAAGCTTACATTGCATTATTAATTTCTTAATATGCTGATTTTTAGCTAAAGTGATATTTATTACTGGACGGATGGAGGACTATGTAAAGTGTGTTTAATGAATCCAAGCAAGTTTCTCGTGAGTGATATTTTTTCAAGGTAAGAAATCGGTGGCTTTCACTGTGGAATGACAGTAAAGTAAGCTGTGCACCTTTATATTTCACTACTAATATAAGTGGAGCAGTGGTCAGAGAGTATGAAGTGATTAGACAGTCAAAAAAACAATATATGCTCTTTGGATTGCCAATTTTTATGCTTTTTCAACCGATTTTATCGGAGAAAACGTTTCCTCCCTCTGACCTGCTTATTATTACCATTTCAGTGGCCTAGTCAAGCTATTAAATATTCCTCCCTTTATTTAGTGAGGTTAAAACTTGGAGGTGAAGCAACTGAACAATGGGTATTGTTGTCATATGTTAAACAGTTGGTAAACATTAATAAGCGTTGGAAAAGAAACTTACCAGGATTCTCCTAGTAACCGCAAGCGAATCGGGAACAACCCGACCATAGAATTAGGCGGCTCTGTTGTTCGAATTGGAATTTGGAGAAGCTTCCTCAGAGGCGGATTGGGTTCAAGTCTCATGGAAGGGGAACCAGAGAGGGTGAGAGCTTTATGCTCGGACGTTGTCGCACTATGAGGCATTGTATATGAATTGTGTTGTTTGAAAATGCATCCATTCAAGGCTAAATATATGTGAGAGATCGATAGGAAATCAATTACCGAGGGAAAGATAAAAAGATTGAGCACGGTGTTATAATGTTGCATGTGACATATATGAGAACTTTTGAAGTTCATCACTATCCCAGAAGGACATGGAGGCATAACATAATGAGAAAATTATAGCCCAATATCTTTAGGTGATCTAGTTTACAAACAATATATGTATATTTATATATATAATATATGTATAATACACATATCAATATATAATTTTTATATATTTGGACTACTGCCGGTAATTACGTTTGGCTGAAGGGATATAAAAGAAAGAATCCTAACATATTGGGAGAATGCATCGGTTTCGTTGTAGTGTTATCATACATTTGCCCAATGGCGAAGCTACGTTTGTTCAAGAATAGTTAATTAAATATCTTTTTTCAGACAATTATATGAAGTAGCAAAAATTCTTTTATTTATATTAGTTGTTAAATTCCATTAAATAAGGAAAATTTTACTAGTCTATTGACAAAATGGTGCAAAAGAATCATGTATTTTATCCCCTCTTTGTGGGAACCTTGGGGGGCAAGTACGTATGTAGTATGAGTGGTATGTAACTAAATTCTAGTGGAAGAAAACAAGTTGCAAAAAAGAGTGAAGTAATTGAGATCGATGATCGAACATTAGATTCTTTGTTAATGATGCTCTGGAAAGTGATGACAAAGAGGAAAGTGAATAATGCATCGCATCTTCCATGATTATCAAAACTATATTGCAATCTATTGTTATTATTATTCTTCCCACCTTCTCCCAGCAACCGACCTCTGTCCTATCACTTTCTTTCTATTCATTTTATTTACCTTATAGTATATAGAACTTTTTAAGGTACAAATTACAATAAAGTCTTTCCTGATCGTTAGTAAAGACTCAAGAAATAATTAAGTAAATAAAATGTGTTTTCTATCGGCTTAAGCTTTTGATTGACATGGTCACACAAGATATGATATTAGAGCAGATAAGAGGTTTTGAATTTAAGTCTCACTATTACCTATTATAAGAAAAAGATTTTTTACGATTTTAACGTGTTTGGCAAAGACTGTTCTTCCCCACCTTAAGTCAATATTATATACCAGTAAGATTTATTGTTTTAGAACACTCCATTGTTATGAAAAAATCCATGATCTTAATTCCTTAATTGCTAGTCCCTTGTGGGCATTAATTTTCTGATCAGGATAAGTTAATTCATGTTGACAAAACAAGTAGTAATTGGTTATAACATATAGTGGATTAGTTGTAATGGAAGCAGTTTTGTTTTGTTTGTCCCAGTGGCGTCATCTATTAATTCAGTAATTAGTAATCATTTATAGCGAGTGGATAAGTAGGACATAATTCCAGTAGTTAAATTACTTGGCCAGGAAAAGGTTACTAGGTTAGCAGGTTTCGAGATGGTAATTAAATAAACGGATTGAGTCAAATTTGAGTAGGTAAAAACAAATCATCTATCTATTTATATTTATATTATATTAAAAATATTAATATAAATGTTTGTTTACCAAAATATCTTTCAAATATTAAACGACTTTTATACCTTTTAAAAACTAAAATATTTCTTTGTAGAAGCTATTACATGTTGGATAAAATTGTACTACTATTTAAAATTTACCTACTGCTAATATTTAAGACTTGGAAATTGTTATTTGACAAAACTAGAATTCTAAACCTTTATGCCTCTTTACGGTGAATTGTGTTTAAATTTGTTGATAATTAATTACCACGTTGGTTACATGAGTTGTAATACCAACTCAACTTAAGTAATTCCTACATAGGACTCAAGTTATCTTTTTAGTAACCTAGCTGTTGAATTAGAGTTTCTTGGGAATTAGACAATGTAGAATTTGAATAGGACGCAAGTCACACCATACTTTATATAGAACAACATAATGCTGATAAATCTAGCATTAGATCATTAGGTTTGGGGATTCTCAGAGATAACACTACGATAAATTGAAGGTAGTTTTTGGTGGCAATAACGATGACGATAATAATAAGGACAATGCAAGTCATGGTGAGAATTCTAATAAATAAGATTAGTAGTATGAGGATCTAGATTTTTGTGTATCATTTGGTAAAGTGAGATAGAAAAAATATGAGTTTTTAAGTATTAAGTCGATATAATTAAATAATATTTTTGTATCTCATAAAAAATAATTTTTAATTTCAAATAATATTACTAATGTTTATTATGATAGGGGATAACATGTGATGCATATTTATAGAGACTATGTATTATAAAAGCATGAATATAAATGTTGGTTGACCAAAATATCCTTCAAATATTGAACGACTTTTATACCCTTTTTTTAAAAAAAAAATTGGACTACAACATACAAGGATAGGACACAATTGGAATAGTAAGCATTAGGATAAAAAAATGTATCGTATTAGGAACTCAACTCCTGTACACATTAGGATGAAAATTAAGACGTCAATGGAAATTAGCTAAAAGATCAAATTTCTTATCTAATTTTAATATTAATTGCATAAACTCCTATTTTATTAACGTGCCGATTAAAACTGTGAAAGAATCCTAAAACAGTAAAACTAAACATTCATGGCTTAGCTTTTTTTTAATTTAGCTAGTCAAGGATATTATCTTTCTCTTCAAAAGTTAAATTATTTTGTCAAAGATATTAATATTGATTAGGTATAATTGTAATATTTAGGACTTTGCTTATTAGTTTTTGAACTCCAGAATTTTTCAATCTTCCTAGTGCCACAAAAATTCTTTCACCACTTACTTGACATTTATATTGACATGAGATATCATGTCAGGCACGTTGGTAGAGACTAGTATTAATATACGTGTTATGATCCATCAGTCTAAAGTTTGCTTGCATCAAAATTAGTTCGACAAAAGTCAGTCAAAATTGATAGAGAATAAATAAATATTCTCAATATATTCTGTAATTATTATTCTAATGTAATTAGGTAAAATAGAGATCTTTATATAATTAAGTTTGTAATTGTAAACACCTATATATATTGCATAAATGAGAAACCTCCAACCAATGAGAATTAACTATTCTACATGGTATCAGAAGCCAAACCCTCCCTGCCCTAAAATTATACTCGGCCGCCACCCCTCATATCTTTTCTTATTTTCCGGCGGCCCCCCCCCCCCAAACCCTAAAAATATTCCTCCGCCACCCACTTCTCCTTCATTGATTCCGGCGGCCACATGGCTTCTCCCGGCTCCTCCTCCTCCACCCACGACGTCACACATCCTCCCCCTACTAACACCTTTCATCTGGCATTTGCCGTAACGAATATAAAAAACTTTATCCATCTAATTCTTGATCAAGAGGATGGACAATACTCATCGCGAGTCGAATTATTTCAAATACATGCTTATGCTTACAACGTCCTTGATCACATCGATGCCACCACCACCCGTCCACCCGACATCGACAATCCGACGTGGAAGCGGAATGATGATATCATCAAACAATGGATATATGGCAGCATATCAAAGGATCTACTTCAAAATATTATGAAGACATGTGCCTCGGCTCACGAATTATGGACACGGCTAGAGGAAATCTTTCAAGACAACAAACATACATGTGCAGTCTATTTGGAGGAACAATTCACCAACACTCGTCTTAAGAACTTTGCCAACATGTTAGACTATTGTAAACAACTAAAATTGGTTGTCGATCAATTGTCTATTGTTGGCACTCCGATTTCCCAAACAAATATGGTTTTACAACTTATCAATGGTTTGCCGAAAGGTGAGTATGATACACTTGCGACGATGATCCAACAAGCTTGTTAATACACTTGGGACATACTTGGGTAAGTTGAGTTATTTTTTGGAGATTTCAGTGACCAAATCCGAAAATGCAATGTTCTTATGTCAGCGTAAGTATGCCGAAGAAATTATTTACAGGGCTAAAATGGCAAACTGTAAGATCATGCCCACTCCAGTCGACTTGAAGTCGAAACTTAGTGCCAATGACGGGGATCCGGTGCTCGATCCTTCTCTTTATAGGAGTCTTGCTGGTGCATTTCAGTATCTTACCTTCACTAGGCCCGATATTGCCTATGTCATTCAGAATGTGTGTTTGTTCATACATGCTTCTAAGGAGCCTCACTTTACCGCTCTTAAACGTATCATTCGGTATGTTAAGGGTACTCTGGACTACATATTACATCTTTATCCATCTCCACCGACCAGACTGATATCGTATACGGACGCCGATTGGGGCGGCTGTCCGGACACACCTTGATCTACTTCCGGGTACTACGTATTTTTGGGTGATAATCTCATCTCGTGGTCTGCCAAACGACAAGACACGCTTTCCCGTTTGAGTGCAGAAGCAGAATATAGAGGCATCACGAACGTTGTTGCTGAGATCTGTTGGCTCAGAAACATTCTTCTATAGCTTCATTGTCCCTTACGTAAGGCATCTCTTGTCTACTGTGATAACATATATGTTGTTTACTTATCACATAAACCGGTTCAACATCAGCGAACCAAACATATTGAGATGGATATTCATTTTGTTCGTGAGAAGGTTTCCATGGGCCATGTTCGGGTGTTACATGTTACTTCTTCCTATCAGTACGCAGATATTTACTAAGGGATTTCCTCGGCAGCTGTTCCTTGACTTCAGATCCAGTCTTAACGTCCGGCCTCCTCCCGCTCCAACTGAGGGGGTGTGATAGAGAATAAATAAATATTCTCCATTATATTCTGTAATTATTATTCTAGTATAATTAGGTAAAGTATAGATCCTTATAAAATTAAGTTTGTAATTGTAAACACCTATGTATATTGCATAAATGAGAAGCCTCCAACCAAAGAGAATTACACTATTCTACAAAAACAACGGGTTATACTCGCTCAACATAGCTCAATCTCCCCCTCCTTCAATTTTGCTTTCGGAAGAAAAAAACATGAAACGAATATATTTTTCTTAAATTATTTGCTTAAGTCCTTCCAAATTTAAATGATTTACAATCTCAAATTTTGATCTTATATATTTCAGTTTGAATTGGATTTTGATCCGTTGGATTACAATGTTTTAACCTGTTTTGATCTATAGTTTAATGGGTCATTGTATTTTTAAGGACAGAGATAGGAGGGCAGAAGGGTCAACTTTTTAAATATGTATAAAATAGTAATGTTGAATAATCCTCGCAGCTTATTCATATTTTTACTATTTTATATTTTGAATTCCACGGTGAAAAACTGACTCTATCGGTAAATTCAATCATGATGAAATTAAAAGCCAGCTCCTTATTTTAATAAAGCTGTTTTTCTTCACATCTTTATTTCCCTCACTTGGTGGTGCATGTTGAGGGGGTGGGGTCTTAAGAGGCTCTTCTAAACTTCCACTTTGTATATCTTTTTGGCCTGGTGCCAGAGAGGGATGTTGATGTTGTACCTAGCTATATATGTGGATTTTTGTTCTGGAAACCAAATATGATGTAATCCATTCCTTTATACTCTCTGCCGAAGTTTGCAATCTGTGTGTGTTGGTCCACTTAGTTCGACTTTTTACATATATATATATATATATATATATATATATATATATATGGGGACTACTTAGGAATCAAAAGGCTGAACCCCAGTTTAAAGTAAAATCATATTTTATGGATATGGGGAAAAATATACTCAAATTTTGTTCACCTTTTATTTATTTTTAAAAGTATATTCAACGTCTTTAATCTGTTGATGGTAATATTTTTTAAGTTTCATAGTTTCTTGAGTTAATTTTAAGTAAAATGATTATATGTTCTCTTCAAGAGATAAGTTTTATATACCAAGAGGAGAAAATGATTTCCACAGTGTATTATGGTTAAAAGTAATTAACAAAATATCGTTGACAATAATTTCTTGGCAACCCTTAATACTTCAAAATCTCACCAAAAACACTATATTTATTTGCTATCTTCCACCTCAATTAAGGGCTCAAAAGAGATTTAAACATTTGTCATTTTCTCTTCTATTATTATTTCCAACCAAACATTAAGAAATTATCCAAAAAATGATTTACCAATATTAATAAGTATTATGTTCTTTCAGACCAAATAGTCCCAATTAAAGGGCAAAGGGGAGAAGACCACAGAGTTAGTAGTTGTCTATATACTCTGCATAGAGAGCACGTGAGTTTCTTGGACACAAATAATAAAATTTCCCTTTGTAACACAAAAAGTTCCAAAATTCAATTAGTTCCTTATCTTGTCCTTATCTTTGGAAACTCCATAGTGATAGTGCTAAGGTAGTGAGTGTATCTACTTTGACGAAATCTATGTATCTCTCTTTGCTTTTGCATGTAGATAGATAGGTCCACTTCCCACGTACAACATAATTATGGCTGTATCACCTACAGGATACGGCAAAAAAAAAGCACCAAAAAAATATGTTGATACTTATTATGATACTCAAAAAGGAAAAACAAAAGTAGAAAGTGCTAGCTTTTAATTTCTGCAACATTAGCTAAACTTTGGCCGTTCATTTAAGTGACACACTTACTATTTGAAGAGTTAAAAGAAATTTTTCTTTGACCATGATGTACTTTCTTAAAATAATTTTAAGTATTTTTTATTTTTTTGGTTTTCCATCAGGTGTCCGATATCTACATTGAGGTTCGACTAAATTTGAATTCGCGCTAAGAAGTTCCACATCGGGGGTAAAGCGCTTCCCAACAAAGTCGATTTTGAACCCAGGGGACTTGAAACTAAAATCTCTGGTTAAGGATGAATAAGATATTGGTTTATTTTTCTTCACACATGTGACGAAAAATATGATGTTCTAAGTCATAATCTTGGTAACTATTATTCAACCTATTATAATCTTGCTACGGGATGCTCTTAATATCTTGATATTAATCAGTTTCATTTTGGAAGTTTAGCATTTCTATTTCATCGATACGCTCTATATTCATCAAGATAAAAGATGAAATAAAGCAAAAAAGTTAGTTGTGGGAATCTAATGATGTGTAAAAAAGATGTTGAAGAAGTAAAGTCACAGATTTTTACCACTATATAGATTTCGACTTTGCGGTGATATGACAATGGTTTTCAGTCTTTGGGATTAACTAAAATAATTCAATTTAAAGCGAAGATCGAGTCCAAAGGGTAATAAAAAGCCACCACTTTTGCCTTTTGGGATTTGAATGTGCTTTCAAAAATTAATTTTAAGCATGCAAGAGTTTATACTAATTATGGATTAACTTTGTTATTTCATTCTCTTCTTAATCTTAAAAGCAAAATAATGACCTACTGCACCAAACATCAAGTTCAATCACCACAATTTTTAACCGTTAAAAACGGATTTCATCCTTTTTCATTGACGACTAATGACTATTGAAAGATACTCCATGCAATTAAATTGATTATAAAGACACATATCATGTAGTATACTAATTTTTTCTTCATAAATTATTTTCCAATCATGTAGAACTAAAAAGAATTTATTTGAAGGAAGATAATTCCTTGTGTTGTATTTTGAAAAGTTAAAGATATATCAGGTATACTACTCTCTTTTGGTGAAATACAACCGGGAAATTTAATTAAGAAAAAAGGTAGTTAGAATGATGTGATTTTTTTGTCTTTAATTAAAGATTTTGGATTCGAGCTCTAAATATAATTTTTTTTTGATATTAAGCACTTTTATCTTTAATAGGCATTATACAAATGTGAATAAGTAGATTTCAATGTGGATACTGAATAAAGAAAATAGAGAAATAATATTTAGGGGAGAAGGGGAAAAAAAGGAAGTACACAAGAAAGTGAAAAATATAAGGAATCTTGCGACTATAGTTACATTAACCCTTTTACCTCCTATCACCGACCCCGAAGAAGAAACAGAGAAAAAAGGTAAAATATATACCAAAATGATTCAGTGATGATATTACTACTCAACTCTCAAGCCCTTTCTCCTAGATCTGATATGGTGTGATGAATGAATAATAACCTCATCAAACGGCTCATAAAATCCTCAGAATATTTTTGTTTCCCATATGATGATGAGATATTCATTACCCCAATCAAATTACAATTCACACCTTCTTGCATTATTGGTAGCTGTCATATATGACCTAAGAAAAATAAATAAAATTCGACTTTAAGCATGCTTTGTGAGTAAATGGACGTGAGTTGGGTTGGGTCTTTCGTCTGAACGTAATGATGGCAAAGTCAAACGATGATGGTGGGACCCAAATGTGGGGTTTTCTTTGAGTTCCTTTCTTTAAAATATAGTAGTGTTTAAATTCTCCATGTCCGGTAGAAAAAATATTTATATAATTAGATCTTTATAACTAAGATTTAAAGCTTATGTATTTATAATTTTAATTTGTTTAAATTATTAATTCTTAAATTAATAATTAATACATACTAATAAATTTATAAAGACAAATACATATTTAAATAAAAGTTACTGAGTCAATCGAACTCGTAACTTGCTCTCTAGCTCTGCTCCCGCTTATACAACAACAACATACTTAATATATAGATAAAATATATATAATTTATTGATAATCTGGTAAAGATTACAACGCTTTATTTTGTTATCGCACCTCAATCTACACAGATAGGGTAAGCAATCTTTATGTTGACCGCAGGGGTGGAGCTAAAGAGGTGAAAGGGAATTTATCTGAATGACTGAATTTCATTCGTGAAAAAATTATATTACAAATATAAGGTGAATTTATTTAATGTATATAGAACAAAGAATTTATTTAATGTATATAGAATAAATGAAAATTCTACCTCTATGTGCTAATTATGAGTATATTTTATCCCAATCCTAAATAGTTGTGTTATCATGATATAGGAATCCCTTGGATTGAGGAGGTCCAAGAAGTAGCCTTGGCAAGTGTGGGATATGTTTTTTGTTAATGACAAACTTTTTATCTTTAGCGTTGATGAGGCGCACACACACACTCACACAGTATAAAAAGAAGAGCAAACAGAAGGAGAAAAAGAGGTGATATGCATGTGATCCAACAGCCTTTATGTTCCCCTCTTCTAACCTATTTTAACCCTTCTATTCATGTCTTTTTTGACATTCCCTCACTAATTCCACTTTTCTGTTTAATCATCCTAACTTATATCTTCCTTTGATCGATCCTTCCTTTATTTTGTGGGTCCCTTTCTCATCTAATGTCAATTAGCTACGTCCAATCATCTGTTTCAAAATGTTTTGTCCTTTCATCTACGTATGTATTAAAAATATTCTTTACATTGAGCGAGACTGCCAAAAGAAGTAATGTAGATCCGTCTATCCTAATGTAAGCATTAGTAGTTGATTTCACAATTCGAATTTGTGACCTATAGTTCACATGCACGGAGAGAACTTTTTCTATTATGTAATTATAGAATAATTCATTCTTTAGTTTAGTTTTACGGGAAATATACAAACACATTTTGTTCTTTACTTAGAGGGGTCACCGAAAAAGAATGGAAAAAGGGTAGAAATAAACGAGGAAAAGAAGAAGAAAGAAATGAAAAGACGCAAAGAAAAAAATTGGAGGAAAGACAAGCCTTGTTTTCTCTGCTTTTAATGTAACTCCAATAAAGCGTATTAAAATGTGCTTTCTTTAGTGTTCAAAATATAAAAATAAAAAATAAACAGCCAAGCCATGCATGCAAGTATACACATTTTTTTGGTGTAGAAAATTCCTTCTGGACCTATGTTTGTAGATTGAAGAATTTTTTTTGTCTCTTGAAGCTACTTTTTATTGGTGATTTTTTACTTAGAGGAGCTTTTGCATGTAGGCCAAACCAAACACCTTTATTATTCTAATCCATCTTCTACTTTTAGATGATTTCCTATCTAAATCAATCCCATGATTTTTATTTTTTAGTCTGACCAAGGAAAAAAATTAAAAGGAACACTATTGAAACAAAGTTCCTCCTTTTCTTTTCTTTCTTTACTAACTTTTTTATCTTGGTGTTTTTTAAGTAAATTTTGATGCTATAAGCGTAACCTTGACCAATCCCCATATGGTTGACATAGGGCTCTTTAATTTCTCCCAACCCAAAACAAAAAAACAAATCGAAAAACTTTAGAAATTAGCATCATTTTCAACATAGCCTTTAATATTCTAAGGAGACATGTTTATAAAACAAATGTTATCGATGGGGTTACTACAATGCATAGGGTTATTTGTTTTAGTTGTAATTATCTTCTATTATAGTCACGGGTAGATCTACCATGCAACTTATTTCACATGAAATCAATAGTTTTTACTTAAATCTTATATATTTATTAGGAATTTCACAAAATATTCTTAATATTTAACTGTGAATCCAGTTTTTATTATGTTATAACTTGAGATGGTTATAAAAACTTGTGAAGAATGAATCTTGAGCTTAACTCAACCTCAAAAGCTAGCTCCTGGGTGGTCAAGCCTATTATGTCAAGTTGACGGAGAGATAGCAGCGAGAGATATGGGAGAGCATGAGCTGACAGCGAAGGTGGATGAAAATGGATAGAGATCCCCCATGATATTGCATCTCGTAAGAGGTGTCCCCGTACGAAGATCCTTCACAATAAAACCAAAAGGGTCAAAGTCAACAGAGACGGAAATATTACGAGTAAATTTTTGGACAGAAATTAAATTCTTAATGATGTTTGGAGCATACATGACATTTTTAAGGGAAAAGGGTGGGTGAGGCGGTTGTGTGTAAGTGGTACCATAACCCTGTATTGGAATGCGATGACCACTTCCAACAGTAATATATTGAGGACACTTTAATTGAAACAGTTTGGAAATATTACCTGCAGAGCGGGTGAGGTGAGATGTGGCTCATGTGTCCATGTACCAATTTTTATCAGGCTGCTGCAAGTTCAAACTGCTAAAAGCCTGTCCCAAATCAGTATGGACCGGACCGGAGGAAGGTTGCGGGAGTTAGGCCTGCATGAAGTGGGCTTGGTGCGGCTGAAATTGGGTTGTCTGAGTTCCTGGAACTGGGCCTAATATTCCATGTTGTTGGAAAGGTAATTGGGCCGAGACAGGTCCAGGAAAACTGGCCGAGTTCCCATGCTGAATTTGATTAACTGGGCCAGTCAAGTTTGTATAGGGAATGGGATGTTGCGACTGTTGATTTTGCTGTTGGTCGCGGCCCCTGCTTCCCCTGTCGCTGCGGTTGTTCCCCGTCTGATTATTTTCAGGCAGTGGAGGCTGGCCAGCAGTGATGGTATTTTGAGGAGACGTTTCGATTGCTAACGCCTTTTGATTGTGCTCGTCCTGTTTTGCGCGTCGGGTTTCCTCTAACAATAGTTGTGAACTGGCCTTGTTGAAACTGGGTAACTGATCAGCCTACTGTATCATTGTAGCTAAAGTATTGTACTCACCTTTTGGTATGCCTGCAACTAATTGTAGGACCATATTTGTTTTGAAAACAGGTGTGTCGACGTTGGACAATTAGTCCGCCACTAGTTTCAACAGCTTGCAATAATCGGACATGTTAGAAATTTTCAAGGCGTGTATTTTTAAATTTTTCTTCCAAATACACAGCACGAGTGTGCTTGTTATTTTGAAAAAAATTCTCTAATCGAATCCATAACTCACGAGCCGAGGCGCTGATTTTCATTATAATGAGGAGCAAGTCTTAAGAGATAGTGCCATATATCCACTATTTGACAACGGCGTCTAGACGACGCTATGTTCAACCATGTTATCAATGGGGCGAGGGAAGGAGTCGTCGATATGATCAAGCATGTTATAGACACATACATGAATACGGAAGAGTTCAACCCATGGAGAATACTAACCGTTTTCTTGATCAAGAATTATAGGAATGAAGTTCTTGATGTTTGTGACAGTGAGTGATGGATGAACAGAGGGTGAAAATGATGATTTTGGTATGACATGGGTTATGACGGATGAGGTTGAGGCTGTTGTGGGGGTTGTGAAAAAGAGTCATTAAAGTGGATTATTTTTATTGAAGTAGGAGAAAGAAGAGAAGGAAGAACAAAGAAAAAATTATTCTCGGCCAAGGAGTGGTGAAGCCGCCGGTGGTTGGGAAAACCGAGGTGGGCGGTCGGACTGAGAAGAAAAGAATTAGGGTTTAGGGTTTGGCTCTGGATACCATGTAAAATTGTATTAATCTCTCTTGGGGAGTCTTCTCATTAATACAAAATATAAATAGTGTGTACAAGGTGGAATCCTAATACAGTAAGGATCCTAATCTACCATAAATATATAACACTCATAATTACAAAATATATAAGGAATATTTTGAGTATATTCGCTAATAAAAATATTATCTAAGGAAGCGACAAGTTCAACTTTCAAAACCATGAGACAATTATCTTCGAAAATCTGCTGTGGAGACCGGAGAGTCTTCAAAGATTAAAAAAATGAAGAAAAAGAAAAGGAAAAAGAATTATGATTGTGAAGCTTTTCAAATTTTGTCAGGTTCCGTTGGTCAATTTTTTTCTACAAAAATAAATTTTTTAAAAATAAAGAAAATGAATTTCCTCTCCACAAATGACATTCAACTATAATTATGTCATGTCCACCCTCCAATACACCTCATCTTCACCCACCCCTTACGCATCCTCACCTTTGATATTTTGTCTAGATTATATACTATAATATTTTTATAATAATATTTCTTATTTATACATCAAACACAAGAAAATAAATAAAAATCACTCTTATTTTTCTATAAAATATTTTCCTATTTTTCGGGGAATACATTTTTATTCCTATCGAACACACCCTAAGGTTAAAATACAACGAATAATAACGTGCATGCATTAATGGAGTGGACGCGGCCTGAAAATAGGTACTTGAGAGAGAAAATTGGGTAGACACTGCAGAAGGATTTTGTCATATTATTAGAAAGCAAAGGAAAAAAAGGACAAAAGAAAGAAGAGCAGTGTGTGACTGTGTGTATAGCAGAAACAGAGACAGTGTTATGTGTAGAAAGAAAGACAAAGAAAATGGTACCTTCTTCTCCTGGCTGCCCATTTATTTCAGATGGCAACTTCCTCGTGTGTACCCTTTTTTCTTAATTGTATTTATGTATTTTATGTACCCCTTTTAAAATTATTATTATTTTATCATTTACTACTCTACTCTCTCAATTATCCTCCTCAACAATTTATCTTCTTACCACCCCCACTACCACTATGACCAAAATTCAGAGTACCAGACAATCCCATGCATCTTGCAGAAGACCAACTTTGACTATGCCCTATTTGATCCGAGTTTTAGCAAGTTGATTAAATCATATATATTACCCCTTTTTTACAAGAATTTAACTTACAGCGTGAATTTTTATTTATATTGTTGATATATTTACTTTGTAATAACAAGTTGTTAGATGAATTTAAATTATATACAACTGGTGGCATAAATATTTTCACTAATATGAATAGCATGTAACATATTTTATTTTTAGGGTACTTATCATTTTAGTAACTAAATTATATTACCACATAGAAGTTAAACTCTTTTTAAATTATTAATTTGACTTATTATGGGCATATATCTTTTCTACAACACTATTGTTCCTACTACTAAATACCAAAGGTAGATCAGAGATAGAGGGGAAGGTCGAACTCCAATAGTTATAGTCCAAATATCATATTTGTCTTTAAAAGATTATTTAATATATATAAATTATTATTTTTTAATTTAATAACTCACAACTACTAAAATATATAATTCATAAATTTTAAATCTTCAATATAACTATGCACATTACTATTAAATCTTAGATCGTACATGCGTTACCGAAATCATCATTTAGCTAAATGGTAGAGAATCTTAATAGACTCGCCCGAATTTTTTCAAAACAATATAGTAGTAAGTGGCAGATTACCGAGTGTTTGCTTTGGAAAAAGTTGATTAATCTCGAAGGTCCAACAAATTGAACATAGAAATTATATTAGGTTTAATAATTAAAATTTAAAATAATACTTAGAAAAGAAGGGGAATAAAATGTGGAGTTTCTCGCCCCTGCAGAAAAGGTCCAATAAGTGGGACAAAAGAGTGTGAGAAGAACCTTGTAGCTTGTCCTATTTTGATTTTTTCTTCTCTCTATTTCTATTTCTAATTTCGGTTTTATCAAAAAGGTGTGCATTTGTGTCATTATTCACATAATCAAAGATTAACTAATTAATTAAGAAGATGAAAGTGTACGAGTTTTAATTTGTGTGGGGTTGAGAGAGTATCTAGGTTTAAGAGAGTAGGCGCTTTTATCCGTATTCGGTTTGTGTTTTAAGCTGTCTCTCCTTGGAATTCTCATCTTAACATTATATAATAAAATGATGATGATGGTTTTGAGGATTCTTTTTTATTTGTATTTTTTAAATTCTTTATTTGAATAGTTTTCTGAATAGGTTTGGTGGTAGCTTGGTGCATCATACATGTGTCTTTTGTCATATTAGTAGTAATAGTATTATTTTTGTAGTTTCACGTCCTTTGAATTTTGTTATTATATATTTGTTCTTGTGATTCGGTTATCACATTATTTGATTGTTGTTATTGTTTTTTTTCCTTAATGTTATGCGACACTTTTCCTAGTATTTTTTATGTCCTCTTTAATTTTTTAATTTTTTCTAACTATTTTGATATTCGTTAGAAAACAGTCTCTCTATCTCTGTGAGATAGGAATAAAATCTGCGTATACTATATCTTCTTCAGATTTCACCTATGAAATTATATTTGTAAAGATTGAATTTTAGGCCTAACTCAACCCCAAAAGCTAGCTTGTAAGATGAGGATTGTTCAAGTCCATATAAGGAGTTCATGTTCCAATTTCATATCGATGTGGAACTCTTAACACTCCCCCGCACGCCTAGACCTTGTTAACTGGAGCGTGAATAGTATAATTTGGAGGCCTACTATCGGTGAACAAAGAATTGAAATGAGCTTGACTCTGATATCATGTAATGATGGATCTTGAGTCTAATTCAACCCCAAAAGCTAGCTTGTAATGAAATTATTTAAGTCCATATAAGGAGTTTATATTTCTATTTCATATTCGATTTGAGAATCTTAATAATATTATGAATGTTATTAGGTTGTTGTCATTGTCA
This sequence comes from Anisodus tanguticus, assembly GCA_034509755.1. Classification (NCBI taxonomy): domain Eukaryota; kingdom Viridiplantae; phylum Streptophyta; class Magnoliopsida; order Solanales; family Solanaceae; genus Anisodus; species Anisodus tanguticus. Next base: position 5,134,282 of record CM067553.1, on the reverse strand, counting down.
TTATTTGAATAGTTACAATATTTTATAGGCAGTGGTCATGTGTGAGAGAGGGTGCTGCACAAGTGGGGTTCACTTTTCACTGCAAAAAAATATGAGATATAATAGAATAGAATCTTCTTGGTTCCTCTGACTATCCCTTCCTTCTCCCAAGAATTTACAAATATACCCCAAACAAAAACCAATGTGTTTGCATGTTCCTCCCTGATACTGTCAATTTAATATGACTACTTAGCTTATTTTATAATTAGTGGGCTCCCTCCATGTGCTCGCTTAGATTTTCCAGTTTCTCTTTTTTTTTATTATAGATTTTTTACTACTTTCTTGTATTCTATTACTTGCATACTTAAAGTAGTTCTCATGATCAATAATCTTATTACTTTAATATGAAGTTATTAGTTATTTCAACAGGATGAATCCTAGCGAGAAAATAATTAAATTATAATTCATTAGTTGATTATATTATTAACTATTTCTTTTTTTTTTACAAGGAACTTATTATGAATTTACTGTTTTTTGTCGCTTTTGTTATTGCTTGCTTCTATTGGATCTAGAGTTGGTCAAGGGACTACTGCGGATCAAGCTGTAGAGGGTATGGCAAGACAGCCTGAGGCAGAGGAAAAATACGAGGTACGCAATTACAGTATTTATATTAAATTAAATTAAAAAAATCCGCTCTAGTTTAAATATCCTTTTTAGTCTATTTAATTTTATATATATAGTTGATAACTCTTTAATTCAAGATGTTTAAAATATTGCAAAATACAAATGACATTTTATTATTATACACGTACATTTTTAATTTAAGACCATAAGATTTAAAAATATTTCTTATTTTCTTAAACTCTACAACTAACAAGTCACGTTAAGACACTTAAGTTGAATGAAGGGAGAATATTTTAACAATTATAGAGTTAAATGAATACGAATACGGGTAAGTTTTGATGTAAATACATATCGAATGTGGCTAAGCTTTTAGCTATCTCGACTTCAATTACCCCCACCACCACAAAAAATAAAATGATTTTCTTGTGAAATCCTTAAAAAGGTTAAAATCTAAAACCAAATATATATACCTACTAGTCTACTACAGTTTCATGTTTCCCTTGGTAATTATCCTCACAAAATATGGATCAATATGAAATATTCTTACAGCGAGGGCCATTTTAAATTGAACGTTTATTTACCTTAAAAATGGATTTTAAAAATTTACTTGAAAAAATGAAATTGGAGCCAAAGCATTGATTAGTTAGCGGATTCTTTTATTTGCACAAAGAGATTATTTTGATATGCCAACGGGATTAATTTATCCGTAACTACTTCATAATTATCCAATCTAAACTTGAAAATAAACATACATTCTATCATTCTATGATATCACAAACACAGTGACTTGATTAATGATCATTTGTATCTTTCCTACATTACTGAAAATGGCTAATTGCTCATTATAGTGCACGTTTTGTGGTTGATTGATCAACAAACCTCTCTACTTCATAATTTCATAATAATGAAATAATTCACACATAACTAATCATAAACTGATATTACAACTAGTTATCATAACATTGATTTAGTTTCCTACCCACTGACTAGAAAATAAAAACCAAAATAAAGAATAATAAAAAGGAATAAATCATGAGCAGTATTGTTTCCACACCTTATCATGAGGACATAGCTAGCGTTTTGGTTACACGTTCGGCAAAATTCTATATTTATGTAAATAAATTTATTTAATATATATAAATTATTTATTTATTCAAAATTCATTAACAACTTTTTTTAGAAATGCGAAACTTGTAAATTCAATATTTGAACTTTTATGTATTATGATGATTTTGAAAAGGTGAAAATAGAAGGTACATTTGAGATGGTACATCTAGATTGATGCAAAGAGAGAGAAATGCATGTGAAATTAATATTCCCACATATAAGTATGTAACATGAATAGAGTGGTGGGAATAAATATAGGAGGATGTGGAAAATTCCAAAAAGCAAGAATCACGAGAATAGCATAATACAACAGGTAAAAAAATTACACTATATATCAAACTTTTTAAAAACTTTAAATAATTAAAAAAAAAACAAGGACCCTGTCTCCATGTCAGCCGCTGAAACAGTGTACAGTGGCTATGGAGTGTGAACTGTAAAATTTGAACTACTGGTTCAGAACAGATAGTATAAAATGGTATAAGAAAAAAATAGTGTGGAAGAGAAGGTTTAGGAGTCTTCTTCTCAGAATTAGAATTAAAAATTAATTATTGGAACTTGCAAAAAAAAAACTGACACTCTTCCTCTCTAACTATATTTTAATGTTTTTCTTTAATATTCTTTTTTTGTGTTTTAATGTATTTATCCTGAAATATATAAACAAGTGTACCGATATTCAGAGCTTCTTTAACTTCATGTCCTATTCGATCTATATATGGTCAAATTTAGGTCTACCCCCCATGTAGCTGACGTGTTCAATATACGAATTGCATGTTTCAGAAATTTCTGATAATTATAATAAAATTATATTTTTGGAGTTTGGACAAAAGAGATCAGTATTTACAGTGGAAACAATTAAAGTTGCATATATAATCATCATAGAAATAGGAATAATACTAATTTAGTTGGAATTTAGCTTCGATACACTAATTTTAAATCATTTTATATTTTTATCTCACCTAAATGTAAGTCAGTAGTAGCGAGGTTAGAAGTCCGGATACGGATTCAGTTGAACTCAATAACTTTTGCTCAAACAATGTATTTGTGTTAAAAAAAACTATTAAATATGTATAATTTTAAAATTAGAATCTAGTTATTACCACTTGATTCAAATTCATAAAGTTAAAATTTTGATTCCGCCTCTGATATAAGTTGAATCATTTAATTGTCTTCTCAGTAATATGCTATGGCATGGAAGCAAAAGAAAAAAAAAAGAGATTAACCGAAATTAATGGGTTATTATGAGAGATCTCCATGAAATTAAGGAATGCTCGAATTCTTTACGGACTGTCCACAAAATTAATGATGTGTTTCATGAAAAGGAAACCATAAGATAATATATTATGTAGTATCCATGATAATAATGTTGCAAAATAAAAAGCAATCACTTTTGGATAAATTAGTTTAGCTTCTTAAGGAAGATTTACTACTATTAGTGTTATGAGGAAGTTTTGGATAATTTTAGACAGAAGTTAGTGCGGAGAACAGCCAAAAAGAAATGAAAAAAGGTAGAAGTGATGATTGGCGTGGTGAAATAGAGAAATTTTACTTTCTTTTAACAATAATAATATTAATGAGTATCATAGATAGCCATGATCAAAATAATCAGTTGTGGTATCTTACTGAAATAATTAGTCATCATTTTCCTATGGTTTCACTTTGGGCCATGTTATGTCCCTACTCTTACTGTCAACTATTATCACTTATCAAAAAGAATAATTTTTTTAAAAAAAAATCCTTTCACTGTTCGGTACTTATTTATATTAGAGTTTGACAAATTTTTATTTTCATCGATAAGCTTCACATTTAGATAAATCGCTCTCTAAGTAAGATGATTTCTTTCTTAAAAGTTCGAACTCGAGATCTTTATATTTAAGGATGACTGAGTAGTACTTATCACCCTACTACAAATTATAAACCCCAATACCCCCACCCCCTTAAAGGATATATAATGCATGCATTTTTATGAACCATGTTAGTATTCTTCTGAGATTGTATCAATTCCCTTGCGGTAACTTTCTCATTAATACAAATATATATGGTGTACAATGTAGAATTCTAGTAAAATAATGAATCTTCTACTTACCATAATTCTGTATACAAAATATATGCAATATATTCTAATTATGGTGGTGTGATTGAATTGGGATTCTATTCTATATACACGTTAATACACCTCCCTCAGTCGAAGCGGGAGGAGGCCGGACGCTGAGACTGGATCTGAAGTCGAGGAACAGATGTCGAGGAAGGCCCTTCGTGAAGATATCCGTGTATTGATATAAGGAAGGCAAATGTAACACTTTAACATGACCGAGAGCAACCTTCTCACGAACAAAGTGTATATCTATCTCAATATGCTTGGTCCGCTGATGTTGAACCAGATTATGAGATAAATAAATAGCGGATATGTTATCACAATATACAGCTGACGCCTTACGCAAGGGACAGTGAAGCTCCAAAAGAAGGTTTCGGAGCCAACAGATCTCAGCAACAACATATGCAACTCATCTATACTCTGCTTCTGCACTCGAACGGGACAATGTGGCTTGCATCTTGGCAGACCATGAAATGAGATTATCCCCCAAAAACACGCAGTAGCCTGAGGTGGAGCGTCGTGTGTTCGGACAGCCTGCCCAATCAGTATCCGTGTAGGCTAACAATCTGATCGGTGCGGAGGGGTATAGATGTAATCCATAATCAAGGGTGCCCTTAACATATCGAATGATGCGTTTAAGGGCAGTGTAATGAGGCTCCCTAGGGGCATGCATAAATAAGCATACCTGCTGAACAGCATACGCAATGTGAGGTCTGGTGAATGTAAGATATTGTAGTGCACCTGCCAGGCTTCTGTAAAGGGTGGGATCAGATACTAGATCACCATCAACAACACTAAGCTTTGATTTGGAGTCAACCGGGGTGGACATGATTTTGCAATTAGCCATTTTAGCCCTGTACACTATTTTCTTCGCATAATTACGCTGACATAAAAATATAATATTCGCAGACCGAGTCATTGATTTACCCTAAAAAATAGCTTAACTTTTCCAAGTCAGTCATGGCAAATTCAGATTTGAGCAGTGTAATAATCTCATTCTTCAACACATCAAATGAGGTAGTGAGCACAATGTCATCCACATATAACAATAAATATGCAGTGCTACTACCACGATGAAAAATAAATAGTGAAGTATCACTCTTGCTACATACGAACCCAAACAACATAATATACTGAGAAAATCGATCATACCATGCACGTGGAGCCTATTTCAGACCATAAAGTGACTTACGAAGACGACATACATAATGTGGGGTTGCTGGATGGACAAAGCCAGGCGGCTGATGCATATAGACAATTTCTTTCAGATCTCCATGAAGAAATGCATTCTTCACATCAAGTTGGTGAATCGGCCAACACTTACCCATAGCAATGCTCAGAACTGTGCGGATAGTAGCCGGTTTAACGACCGGACTAAATGTCTCACCACAATCAATACCCTCCTATTGATTAGTGTCATTGGCCACTAGTCTTGCCTTGTACCTTTCTAACTCACCATTATCCCTGAATTTATGACGAAAGAGCCACATGCATCGAATCACATTCACCCCTTCCGGTCGAGGAACCAAATCCCAAGTGTGATGTTTCGTTAAAGCATTGAATTCCTCACGCATGGCCGCATTCCAATTTGGGTCATGTTTGGCTAATTTGAGATTTTTAGGAATTGGGGATATGGTTTCTGTGGATAAGTTAAAATGGACTTTGGGTTTGAAAATCCCGTGTTGAGCACGGGTTTCCATACAGTGGGATGTTGTTGGCTGGTTTAGGGGACTGTTGGTGTCGGTAATTTGGCAAGGGATGGGGTTTTCGGCGGGAACAATGTTTCCATCGGGATTAGGGTTACCGTCGGGAACATGTTGTGAAATTGGTATGTTGGGGATGAAGTTGGTGACAGGGGGATTGTTGTTAGTGGTCGTTGATCTGGGTAGTTGTAGGGTTGGGGAGATCGATGAGATGGGGTATGGTGTCGGTTAGGGCTGGCAATGGATTGGAGGTGGATCGGGTGGAGCTCAATCTGCCTCCACCCGCCAACCATTCATCCACCACCCAACCCATCCATCACCCTATTTTTTCTTTATCCACATCCGATCCAATGGGTGGATCGGGTGCTTCGCGGATGAAAATTATAGCACAATCAGTTTGGTACTTTTGGTTTATTTTCCAGTTTTCATACTATCTTGCTTTTCATACTATCTTGCTTTACCATTATAATTTGATCTTGATCCCATTGTAATATTTATCAACCTATTATATTGCTAACAGTTATAATCATATATAGAGTGATGTTCAACATAAAAAATGTCAATTATGTATAACGTAGTACAAAAATAACATTTTTGATACTAGGAATAATTGTTATTATCATGTTGAAATTGAAAAAGAATTTCTTTTCACTTTAGAAAAATAAAGACAACTATTGGAAATAAAACCAAGTACTAGTAACGACATGAGTCAGGGGTATGTTATCACTGAACTACACAAAAAATAACTAATTTATAAACGGGTTGATGGATGGGTCGGGTGGTGGGTTGGATGTATGTCCACCCAAATCCAACCCGATCCGTCACCCGATTAAAATCTGTGTTTTGTCGGTTTTTCATCCATATAACCGGGTCGGGTGGATGGATATCCATCGGGTTAGGGTGAAATTGATAGCCCTAGTGTCGGTAGTGGTGGGTTGCTGGTAAGCTTCTTTGGTGAGACATCGATTGCGGTGTTGGGTGGGCTTCGGATAGGTGGTGGGTGCCGGAACGACGGTGGCGACACAGACACGGGGATAATGATCGGAGAAGGGAGTGGTGATGATGACCGATCATCGGAGACTGTGGCAGTCGGTATCGGGAAAGATGGTGAGGCGACGGGTGATAGGGAGACCCTAGTGGGGTCAGGGGAGGCGGCAGTAGGTGGCAGACTTTGGTTGACGGTGGTGGGCTGACACAGTTCACGAATAATAATGAGAGAGGGGTCAGTTTCGTCAAGAAAATTGTAGTCCGTTTGTCGAAATTTTTGAATGTTCGAAAACGGAAACATCGTCTAGTAGAAGGTGACGTGATGAAAGATGTGAAGTTGACGGGTGGACAAGTCATAGCATAAATATCCCCTATGGTTAGGCGGAAAGCCTAAGAAGATACATGGAGTGGTTCGGGTGCTAATTTATGTGGGGCGGTAGAGGACAAATTAGGATAGCACAGACAACCAAATATCCGGAGGTGATCATAGGAGGGGATCCGTCGGTATAAGATTTCGGTGGGGGTCATATTATGGAGTGTGCTAGTGGGTAGAATATTAAGGATTTATTCCACCATTTTGATGGCATATACCCAAAAGGAAGAAGGTAACGAGGCATGAAAGAGAAAAGTTCTAACCATGTTATTTATTGTTCGAATAATACGTTCTGCTTTACCATTTAGAGGAGAGGTGTGAGGCCACGAAAAATGAAAAATCATGCCATTATTTTTGCAGAATTTGTGAAACGCAGAATTATTGAATTCACGTCCGTTATCACATTGAAAAGATTTTCTGGGTCTTTCAAATTGTGTTTTGATAAATTTGCAAAATTCAAGAAATTTGGCAAAGACTTCCGATTTGAATTTGAGTGGATAAATCCAGATGTAGTGAGAATAATCATCTAATAAGACTAGATAGTATTTATGACCCAACGAATTAGGGATGAGAGATGTCCACAAATCAGCATGAATAATATCAAAAGGGGCAAGCGTAACACTAGTAGATGAATTAAACGGAAGACGAATATGTTTGCCTAATTGACAAGAAGCACAATGTGGAGCAAGTTTTTTGTTACAACTGATAAAATTATTACTTCGAAGAAAATAAAAAACAGGAGCCCCTGGATGTCCAAGTCTATTGTGTCAGGTTGGCGGAGAAAGAGCAGTAAGAGATGTGTGATGGCTAGAACTGATAGCGGAGGATGGTGTAAAAGGATATAGATCCCCTGTGCTATTCCATCTCGTAAGGGGTATCCCCGTAAACAGATCCTTTATAGTAAAACCAAATGGGTCAAAATCAACAGACAAAGAATTATGACGAGTAAACTTGCGAATGGAGATTAAGTTTTTGATGATATTTGGGGCATTTAGGACATTGTTCAAGGAGAAAGGTGGGTGGGGTGGCTTGGTGTGGGTGTTACCTTGGCCCTGAATTGGAATGCGATGATCATTGCCAACTGTAATAAATTGAGGAGACTTTAAACGAAACAATTGAGAGAGATTACTTGTGGACCGGGTGAGATGAGAAGTGGCTCCCGAATCCATGTACCAATTTTCATCGGGTTGTTGTAGGTTTAGACTGCTGAAAGCTTGGCCCAAATCTGTGGGGCCCACGACATTTGATTGTTGCGGATTGGAGGACTGCATGAAGTGGGCAGGTGGTTGCTGCGATGGGCTGATCGATAACCAGGAGCAGGGCCCAGTACCCCCTGTTAAGGGTAGAGGGACTGGCCCGAAACAGTAGCCGGTTAAGGAGTCCAATTTGCATGCTGAAATGTACCAGCTGGGCCTTATCAAGACGGGCGTTCCAACATTGGATAATTGGTCTGCGACCAGTTTCAACTGTTTGCAATATTCAGACATGTTCGAAAAAATTTCAAGACGAGTGTTGTTCAACTGTTCTTCCAAATACACTGCGCGAGTGTGCTTGTTGTCTTGAAAAATTTCTTCCAAACGTGTCCATAACTCATGAGCGGAGGCACCAGTTTTCATAATGGTATGAAGTAAGTCCTTAGAGATTGTGCCATAGATCCATTGTTTGATGACGGCATCGAGACGACGCCAAGTTGTGTCATCAATTTCAGAGGGGCAAGGGATTGAGTCGTCAATATGGTCAAGCACGTGATATACACATGCATGAATTCGAAACAGTTCCACTCATGACCAATATTGGCCATCTTCCTGGTCAAGAATTATACGAATAAAATTCTTGATATTGGTAACTGCGAGAGCCGGATAGAAATATGGTGAGGAGGGGGTCATGGGTGGTGTTTGAGTGACGATGCCGGAGGAAGCGGAAGCATCGGGGGAAGAGGAATCCATTTAAAACCGAAAGAAGTGGTGGTGGGGGGGCTTTTACCGTCGGAAAAATTAAGTGGGGTGGCTGGGGGCGGCGGTAATGCCTAGAAGAGGAAAAAAAGTTTTAGGTTTTTAGGATTTTGGTTCTTGATACCATGTGAGATTATATCAATTCCCTTGCGAATGCTTTTTCATTAATACAAATATATATAGTGTACAATGTAGAATCCTAATAAAATAATGAATCATCTACTTACCATAATTTTATATACAAAATATATGGAATATATTCTAATTATGGTGGTGAGATTGAATTGGAATTCTATTCTATATACACGTTAATAATTCTGACCCAAGTAAAGGTAGAAGGAAGTGACTCTTGATGTATAGAAAATTCCATAATTAAATACTACTATAGGACTTAGCTTTGATTATAATTTTTGTTCAGAAAAAGAAATTCTTGGGCCATTACAAGGAATGAAAAACTATAATGATTTTTTTTTTGCAGCTATTTATGAAAACTTTTTAGGCCAACAATTCATAATACACCTGAGGCACGTCAAAAAGTGAACTAAGAAAAACGGTTAGTTGGGGTAACGGGCTCAAAGCTCAAAGAAGGCTATAAACGGTCTAAAAAGTGAAAGAAAAAAGGAACATTATTCAATAATAGGAGTGAGAAATTTCAAATAAATTGCATGAGCTAATGTTATATTGAAGTTTGGAATATTTACAAGGAGAAGAGAAGCAAAAAGAAGAAGTGAAATGTTGTCACTTAGGAACAGGCTTTTTGAATCATGTCACGTAGTTCGATGGATGCTTTTTTTCAATTTAATTTTTTTTACCACATTATGCTTTTATGCCTGCAAAGGAACAGTAAGATGGAGAAGTAGAAAAATAAAAAATGATTAGATTCGAAATTGGGAAGAGAGTAAGACTCGTTAGACGTGAAGTTAAAATAGACTATTCTTCTTCTACTTCCATTTCTTCCCTTTTTCTTGTATTTTTCATATGGATGTAGTTGGTTTCTAAAGGATAGAGTATCTGTTAGGAAGACTAAATTGTCCTTCTTACTGGCAATAGGCCCATTGTCTCGGTTTCACCACCGGTCACCGTCCCTATTACTGTGTCACCGACACCATCCCAAGGCGACACCGCAACCCTCCAAGCCACTAGAAACCCCCACCGTACCACCACAATCGGAACACCGACCCCAACCATCAGTCCCAACCTCCCATCGACCTCATACCCCACATCCTCCATTTCACCCCATCTCGATCTGCCCAAATCGGTGCCCTCAAACAACCCACCGTCAACCCCAAACATCTCCCAACCCATAGCCTTACCCAGTCACCACATCGACACACCAAAACCGTAGCCGGACCCAGTCCCACACCGTGACTCCGACCCGGTTACTAGCACCACTACCCAAACTACCCCTTCACACCGTATGGAAACCCGTGTCCATCACGGAATTTTCAAACCTAAGGTCTAATTTAACCTATCCATACAAACCATATCCCCAATTTCCAAAAACCCAAAATTGGAATGCGATCATATATGAAGAGTTTAATGCTTTAACAAAACAACACACTTGAGATTTGGTTCCTCGATCGGAGGGAGTGAATGTGATCCGATGCATGTGACTTTTTCGTCACAAATACAGAGACAGTGGTGACTTTGAAAGGTATAAGGCTAGACTTGTGGCTAATGGCACTAATCAGCATGAGGGTGTTGATTGTGGTGAGACGTTCAGTCCGGTTGTGAAACCGACTACCATTCGCACAGTACTGAGTATTGCTATGGGCAAGCATTGGCCTATTCATCAGCTTGATGTGAAGAATGCGTTTCTACATTGTGATCTGAAAGAAACTGTTTATATGTACCAGCCGCCTGGTTTTGTCCATCCCACAACCCATCAGTATGTATGTCATCTTCGTAAGTCACTCTATGGTTTGAAATAGGCCTCTCGAGCGTGGTATGATCGCTTTGCACAATACATTATGTGAATTGGGTTCGTATGCAGCAAGTGTGATCATTCTCTATTTACTTTTCATCGAGGTAGTAGCATTACTTTTTTATTGTTATATGTGGCTGACATTGTGCTTACTGCCTCCTATGATGTGTTGAAAAATGAGATTATTGCACTACTTAAAATCGAATTTGCTATGACTGACTTGGGGAAGTTGAGCTAATTTTTGGGGATATTAGTGACTTGTTCTGCAGATACTATGTTTTTATGTCAGCGCAAGTATGTAAAGGAGATAGTGTACAAGGCTAAAATGGCAAACTGCAAGATCATGTCCACACCGGTTGACTCTAAATCAAAGCTTAGTGTTGTTGATGGTAACCCAGTGTCCGATCCCACTCTTTACAGTAGTCTTCCAGGTGCAGTTCAGTATCTTACTTTTACCAGGTCTGACATCGCTTATGTTGTTCAGCAGGTATGCTTATTCATGCATGCCCTAGGGAGCCTCATTTTACTGCCCTTAAATGTATCATTCGATATGTCAAGGTCACACTTGATTATGGATTACACCTATACCCCTTAACACCGACCATATTGTTATCATTCACGGATGCTGATTAGGCAGGTTGTCCGGACACGCGACGCTCCACCTCTGGCTACTGTGTGTTCTTAGGGGATAATCTCATTTCATGATTTGACAAGAGGCAGGCCACCCTATCCCGTTCGAGTGCAGAAGTAGAGTACATAGGTGTTGCTAATGTTGTTGCTGAGATCTGTTGGCTTCGAAACCTTCTTTTGGAGCTGCAATGTCCCTTGCGTAAGGCGTCTTTAGTTTGCTGCGATAACATATCCGCCATATATTTATCTCATAACCCGATTCAGCATCAACGAACCAAGCACATTGAGATGGATATACACTTTGTTGGTGAGAAGGTTCCTCTTAGTCATGTTAGGGTTATGCATGTGCCTTCTTCATATCAGTATGCGGATATATTCACCAAAGGTCTTCCTAGACAGCTATTCCTCGACTTCAGATCCAGTCTTAGCGTCCGTCCTTCTCCCGCTTCGATTGAGGGGGGTGTATTAGCCGTGTATATTATTAGCCGTGTTTATTTTGTATCATAATTACCATATTCAGTATTATGTAATTATGGTAGAATTAGAATCCCTATTGTATAAGGATTCTACATTGTACACCTATATATATTTTATATTAATGAGAAAGACTTTCCAAGGGAGATTAGTTTATTAGCCGTGTATATTATTAGCCGTGTATATTTTGTATCATAATTACCATATTCAATGTTATGTAATTATGGTAGAATTAGGATCCATGTTGTATAAAGATTCTACATTGCACACTTATATATATATTGTATTAATGAGAAAGGCTCCCCAAGAAAGATTAATACAATCTTACATGGTATCAGAGCCAAAACCCTAACCTAGAAAAATCCTCCTTGCCCTCCCCCCATACTTTCTCCTCTTCGACCGACGGCATAATCGATTTTTTCTCTATATCCCATTTTTTTCCAATCCCCACTATTCTAATGAAAAATTTGGCTACTCCCACATCTTCTGATGCTTCCGCTTCTACCCTAGTCGTCATCCCAACACCTCCCACAACCCTCTCTTCATCATCTTTCCATCCGGCTCTCGTCGTTACTAACATCAAGAACTTTATACCTTTATTTCTTGATCAGGAAAATGGCCAATACTGGTCATGGGTGGAACTATTTCGAATTCATGTATGTGTCTATCATGTGCTTGATCATATAGACGACTTTTTCCCTCGTCCTCCCGATAAGGATGACACCACATGGCGTCGCCTCGATGCCGTGGTCAAACAGTGGATATATGACACTATATCTAAGGATTTACTCTACACAATCATGAAAATGAGTGCCTCCGCCCGTGATCTATGGACACGTTTGGAAGAAATTTTTCAAAACCACAAGAACACTCGCGCAATGTACTTGGAAGAGCAGTTCAACAACACCCATCTTGAAAATTTTTCTACTATGTCGGAGTACTGCAGTCAGTTAAAACTGGTGGCTGACCAATTGTCCAACGTCGGTATTGACACCCGTGTATATTTTGTATCATAATTACCATATTTAGTGTTATGTAATTATGGTAGAATTAGGATCCATATTATATAAGGATTCTACATTGTACACCTATATATATTTTATATTAACGAGAAAGGCTCCACAAGTGAGATTAATACAATCTTACCGTTTATATATCCCACGAAATAAGAACTAGATAATTTCCACGATACAAAGAAATGGTTTAACAGGTTTTTCTACAAAATTAAAGACTAAAAAGGCAATTTTCCTACAATTAAAGACTAAAATAATAATCCTTCCGCCTCAAATTATTTGTCATTTTTTTTACACGCCTCTTAAGAAATATTAATTAGGAAGGGTATTTGACTTACTTTACTCTTATTTATGTCTAAGTTATAATCTTTCTCCATTAAATGTTTACTTTATTTATGTGTCTTCTTCATTAATGACAAATGATAAAATGAAAAATATAATTAATTATGTCTTAAAATTTTAATGATAAATAATTTAAGATAACTATTTTTAGTAACCACGAGAAATAATTTGAGACGGAGAAGAAATCATTATGTGGGAGATAGCAAAAAAACCATGAGTATTAAAGATTTTCCAATCCTAATTTTAGAAAGTTGGTTATGATCCCCCAACCTTCTAATGAATGATAGGAAAAGGGAAACTAACATTTTTAGCCGGTCGACTAAAAAGGTTCACTCGCCTAATCGTAATATTTTGTAATTTTTGCTGATATATATCCAATGTGTAATACATGCATGATCCCTAATTCTACACAAATTATATAGTGGTTATACATTTATCATATATTGTATACAAGCTAAAATATATAAAAATAAAATTAGTTATTTTTTGTCGTGTTGGGATGCATGTTGGCGTAAAAATATCCGTTAAAAGATGGTGGTAATAAATAGTTGCTTATAAGTGGAAACTTAAATGGAGGATTACTTGTTTGCTTACATTATCTTTTCTTTTTTTGCTTCAACGATATTATATTTTAAGTACATTTTCTATACTTCTTACCTCAAATAATAATACTTCTGACCAAACTTATTGGATTGACCAAAAAGAAACTTACTGGAATCGTTACTTTTAGAACTTTTAGCTATGTTTTCATTGATATTCTTCCTAAAATATGTGACACGTCAAAAAAGTAAATCCTAGCAGCTAGTCAAAGGTTTGTAAAAATGGAGAAAATGAGGAAACTTAGCTTAGTTTGGAACTGTAGTAAGACTAGCACTTTACAGAAGTAGCAGTATCAGGGTTTAAAGAGCAAAGGCAACCAAAAGGAAGAGAGAGCCACTTTGTGGTTAAAAAAACTTATTCACATATTTACACTAAACCAATAAATATTGCATGATAGTACATGTTTTCACAAACTCTAACATCACTAAATTATTATTAGTTAATATACATTTTCATCTTTGATTTATAGTTTAATTATGATAAATCAGTATGATTTAATATAAATATCGGGTACGTGTAAATTTTTATCAATCTCCTGGTGAAAAGAAGTGACAGAATGCGTATACAAAGAAGCAATGGTGGCACCGTTAGTCTCATCTCACTAGTGGCTGCACATAGTTTTTGTACAATTTAAGTTTTATAGTAGTAATGTTATAAAAAAGTTTTGCACAATTTAATCAATACCTCCAATAAATATTTAGGATAAACACTAATAATTCATAATTTATTTTATAGATTAATTATTATTTTTAACTACAGGGATGGTGATTTTTTTTTACCCTATTAATGTGATAAGTTAAATCCAATTTATATAGTTATAGTAGTGTGCGTGAGAGGATAAAAGTCAGTGGAAAGAGAAGAAAAATAAATGTCACGGGTTTGTCTTGAAAGACCCTTATTTCACAGTCCTAGACATACAGACACTTATTCTCTCTCACTACATAACCGAGGTGTTTCCCTTCAGTAAAATATTAAAAATCCTTTCTATAAACCACCCCCCTCCCCACACCACCCACCCCACGCCTCCTCAAATTAACCTCATTATTACCTCCCCCATTCTCTCATCTTCTTAACATTTTTTCTTGTCATCTTGTTTTCTCTCAAGAACATTCAAGAATTGCAACTACGATTTAGCTCTTTATTTTTCTTGTTGTTCAATGGCTTTGATGTTAGATAATTGTGAAGGCATATTACTATCATTGGACTCACACAACTCAGTTCCAGCTCCATTCTTAACAAAAACATATCAACTTGTTGATGACCCTTCCACTGACCATATTGTTTCTTGGGGTGAAGATGATTCCACGTTTGTTGTTTGGCGTCCACCTGAATTTGCTCGTGACCTCCTCCCTAATTACTTCAAACACAACAATTTCTCTAGCTTCGTCCGCCAACTCAATACCTATGTAAGTAAATTAAATATTCCTTCCTTCCTTATTATTAAAAAAAGGTTACAATTTTTTTTTACTTATACTGATAAATTTATTGTTTTTTTTTTTGTATTTAGGGTTTTAGGAAAATTGTACCGGATAGATGGGAGTTTGCAAATGAGTTCTTTAAAAGAGGAGAAAAGCATTTGTTGTGTGAGATCCACCGGAGGAAAACAGCACAGCCACAAAGTATGCCAATGAAGCACCATTCATTTAATCATCAAATGTGTACTATGAGTACCGGTCGGGGTTTTTTCCCGAATTATCCAAGCAATTATAACCGGCTCAGCATTTCGCCGCCGGACTCAGACGAACAATTAATACAACTACAACAACAAAATATCAATTGGTGCGATTCGCCGGTTAGTACGACGATAGCTTCTTCGAACAACAATAACGGTAACAACACACTTATCGCGTTGTCGGAGGACAACGAGCGGCTGCGTAGGAGCAACAATATGTTAATGTCCGAACTTACTCACATGAGGAAACTTTATAACGACGTTATTTATTTCGTCCAAAATCATGTCAAACCTGTTACGCCTAGCAGTTCCTACAATCCTTGTTCACTTTTACCTGCTTCTGCTACCCCTATAGTCCACAAAAATATGAATATGAATATGAATATTCATAATCAGTTTGGCTATCATCAACAAATTACAAACCCTAAAAATGTTGTGATGGGGAGTACTTTCAACAGCAACGTTGTGTCACCAAGCAAGACATCACAGAGTAGCAGTGTGACGATTCTTGATGAAGCAGCTAATGGAGGTGATAATAGAAGTACAAAATTATTTGGTGTCCCACTAATGTCCAAGAAAAGAGTGCACCCTGAATATTCTTCTTCGTATTCTAATATGGTGGAGACTAATAAGGCTCGATTAGTCTTGGAAAAAAATGATCTAGGATTAAATCTCATGCCTCCTTCTTCATCTTAGACTTTATTAGTATTATTTACCCACACCCTATTATTATTCAAGAAAGATCAAGTATTTTTTTTCTTTTTTTCTCTTTTATCTTTTAACCCCTCTAGCTTTTATTACCTTAGCTTTTAGATTATTCTCAAATGTTAGTGGATCATGAGAATGTTGTGCGTGTGAGTTTTTGTCTATGTAAATATAACTTTACTGCCGGTAATATCATGTTCCATTAACCATGAATGCAGGTGGATTTTGGTTAATTAGTTCTTTTTTTTATTTTTATTTCGGTGGTGCATTTATTTCTCTTTGAAGAGTTCTAATTCTCCTTCTCCTCCTTTATTTTTGTTTTTGTTTATATCTGAAATATTTCAGTTGCATTTATTAATGCACACGAGAGAAAGTAAGGTTCTGAAATAAGATTTCTTCTTTTCCAATTTCAACTTATGTAGAAAGCTTAATAACGTTCAGTCCATTGACAGTTTTTTTCCTCTGGGGGTTTCTCTGATCAATACATTAATGAATTTTGTACGTATAGATATGGACACATCTTTAAAAGGAAAAATAAGTGTCTTTAGTTCTCAGGAATGTATGCAAAAATTTGAAATGCAGAAAAAAGGAGAGAGAAAAGCTGCTGAAAATCGAAAATGCCCGATTATATATTTCAAATTTTTATTTGTTAATTCGGCGAATATTAGTTAGCACTAACGAGTGTGTAATTATTGAGGTAATTATCACCATTATTATCAGTAAGAAAGTTAAACTATGGTTTAGGAAAAGGAAGGTATCATCATCATTATGATTTATGGTTTCTCTGATTATTAAGAATGTGTAGCATCTCAATTTCTAGTTTACTGAACTTTCAAGGTCAGTCACAAAAAAGTGAGGAAAAAAACACAGAGATGAGAACAAAATCATGTACAAAAGCAATGATTAAATAAATATATAAAATGGTTGGTTATTCGATGATGGTGAAATATATTTTTTTAAGGAACTGACTGAAAAAATGTGTTTTATTTTTATCTGATACGTTTCTATCAAGGCTTCTATACTTCTTCTGAAGACCAGAAGAAATAAATCTATGTCTTTTCCCACTTGTATAAGTAACAAAAAAAGTGGTAGGAAAGTAAGCTGAGAAAATCTTGGCTCATGTAATTATTTGATCTTATACTAAGAGAGAAATAAAATAATAAAAACCTTAAACCTAGCTAGTTTGAATGAGGTGTGGGTTCGTTTACACTTTCCTTCTGTCTACGTGTAGTACGTAGAATTTGTAGAAAAATATATTTATATACACATAGTTCAAATAAAAAGAAAATAAAAAAAGGGAAAGAAAAGGTGGTGGAATGGGAATATTTGGCTCTATAGAAAAAAGTGAAATACGGATCATCCGGTTAAAGATACTTTAATCGATTGTTTGTGTGATGCTTAACAGCCGTATTGGACCATGACACAATTTTTTAAATTTGGGAAAGCAAAAACAAAAAACAAAGCTTCAAAATTTCTTTCTATACATATTTGCATTATTAATAAAATGGATGTAAAGATTGGAATTTTCTATGTCGAGTCTTTTCAGTGTTCGCTTTATTGACATTTTCCTTCGAAATACTACCTTTATTGACGATTTAAACTTTGAATAGTATACTAGTACTCGTACTAAATTAAATTACATGTATATAATGTAAAGTGTTTAGAAGCATCTTTTTTCTCTACTTTAAACGAGCAGAAGGTTTGTACCTTTTTCTGTTTCTACAATTTTCGAAACGTGCAATCATGGAGTGGCTTGTTTCCTAGATACTAGTAAGTGTTAATTAATTAATTACTACGTAATTATAATTATTACGTTGAAGACAATGGAATAAATTAAAAAAATTGGCCCTATAGAAGAATCCATGTTGATTTCATTTGGGATCTTAGTATCTAAACTCTAAATCAGTGATAGACCAATTGATTGCGTCTATTTGACTTTTTCATATTATGGGCGTATGTCTTTGAATACTTATTTGACTAATAGACTGAAAATTATTCTAAGACACAATTAATAGGGCACCATTGAGAAATTTTTTCTTTATGTTCCAAAATGCTTGTACTTTTTGCTTCATCAGTCAATCAAGCTAAAGTAAACTGTGACTACAAAGGAAATCAAACCCAAAGAATCATTTAAGCACAAGTGAAACATTCAATAATAACTACTATATAGAAAGAAAAAAAATATAGCAGGTATTTATCAATCTAAAGAAAAAAGAATGGCAAGAGGCTTTTTCATTCACTCATAATTAGAATAATCTCAATAATAGTTATATTTGAGTTACTCCTCAACTTAAGAAAATATGTAGTACGTCTGTTTATAATAGTACAACATCAAATTTGACTAGAAATTAAAAAATCTATTTCTATATAGTTTTAAAAAAACAAAACCTAATTAATAAGACATGACTTGAATAAAAATTACTAATTAATCTTGATTTAATTTCGTAATATAGCCTCTCTTATATCAAGATTTTCAAACTTGAATATGTCATAAGCATTGTCAATTTCCTTTCAAGTCAAATACCTTACTACTCTCCACCAATTTCCTAAAATATGTTGCATCACAAAATCGTGAGTACCATCTTTACTCAACTTCAATTTCTCTTCAACACGGGTCATAATTGATTGGATTTCACCATGTTAAATCCCACAAAATAACATCAACATATTTTTCATTCTGCTTCTAAATGGTAACAAATAGTATTGTCTTACAGTCATCAACTTCTCGACTTGGTTTGTAGTCTGTTTTGTATGTCCGTTCGACTTCAATTCATGTTTTTATAGGTAATAGAGTAGTATCGTCAACAAACAGTTTGTCATATTCCTCACAACATACCATCTCAAATAATTGCTCAAAATTGATTGCATCATTAATATCAATAATCATGTGTTATCGTGATTTTGGATCCCTAATCGTTTTTTATCATCAAATAATTCTCTTGATGAATCCTCTTGCTTTATTCGTTATTAGGTTCATCTTGACTTTCAAGTAGTATTTCTTGTAAAACACAACCCTCTATTGGAAGGCACCAGTTTTAACCAAGTCATTCCTTTTAACAATTTCATAAATTATTGGCAAATCAATTTGAACATTACTTGAGTTAGCATTATATTATTGTATTTCTACCATAACACAATTAATTTACTCTACCTTCACTTCTTTTCCTTTCTATTTTTGAATTTCGTCCTTCTTGATTTATTTTTGCTAGATTTAATATCTTTTCTTTTGGTTGATTTTCTTTTTTTCAATAT
Source organism: Anisodus tanguticus (assembly GCA_034509755.1). Lineage (NCBI taxonomy): Eukaryota > Viridiplantae > Streptophyta > Magnoliopsida > Solanales > Solanaceae > Anisodus > Anisodus tanguticus. The sequence goes on along the minus strand of CM067553.1, from coordinate 5,114,853 downwards.
TTGTTCCTCTGTCTCATCTCTTTATTGATTTAGAGACATCTCATATATCACCAACTCATCTTCTAAATCACCAAGTCTTAAAGTTGTTAGACTCAATACAACTGCCTTCTTAATATGAAATTTCATACTTAAAGGTGACATTAAATTTTTAACAACTTTAACTTTTTTAAAAGAAATTCTCTATTGGTCCTCAGACCGTCGACAATTTATTAATTTTTTGTAAATTTCTTTTAGGTTCTGCTAATTTCATTTGGACCAACTCGTACCTTCTCATAAGTTCTTGTTGTTTCTCTTTCTTGACTTCTACAATACTTCGATATGTGTTCATCAAAATTGTCTAAATTTCCTTTGTCATATTTTCATGCAATGTTTGTAATACTTACAATTGGACCTTTGTGTTCATATAGTGGCATGTCTTGCCATCGAATTGCCTATTTTCCTTCAATTATGTGGTTGCTTTATCGGTCAATATCATACTTTTTCATATTTTATGTATCTTTCATCAATAACGGATCATAATTCAAAGTTATTAAAAATCCTTCATTTGTTGATATCAAATCTTAAAATTATTTTAGCTATCAAACAAAAAGACGGGACAATCATATGTGAAACATTCATATATTTTTGAATAGAATCTCACAAAAGCTCTAATAGGATCCCAAATGCTATGATATAAATTCGAAGGAACCCCAAAACAAATTTAGGCACAAGTGAAATATTCAACAATGCTTATATACAAGGAATTTATCAAATTAAAACTTAAATAAGCTGGCTAGGTGATTTTAAACTTATATAAGTGAAACTCTAGGATAATATTGCGAAGTTCAAACTTATACAATAAGCGGCACAACTCTAGTAAAAGAATTTTGAAATTTTTCTGTGTTTTAACTAATAATTATTTTATTTATATACTAAAAATTGATTAAAATTATAAATTAGTAGCTAAATGTTGATTAGTGGTCTAAAAGTGGTACATGTCCATTTTCTCCATTAAGAGTAGTTATAGGGAATTGCAATGTTTATGGGCGTTTTGGCCGAGCTGTTAGAGGGAATTGCGATGTTAATGGGCTTGCTTGGGCCGAAGCTCTTCTTAATGGATAGCCTATTCACGGTTCTACCTGTCCAGCCCAGATATTAATACCCTGCATTACCAACGTTCTTCAAAATTTCAAACTCGCGCAAAAACTCAAACCATTCCGGCAGTCCACCAAAACCTACCAAATGACAGAGCCGGAATTGGTAATCGCTTCCTCGCCGACCGACGCCGGTATTGGCTGTTGGGACCTCCATACCGGCGCCGAGCACCTCCGTTATCGCTCTTGCTCCTCCCCTTCCCACGGCCTCACCTGTGTCGTCGGCCGCTTTCTCGCCTCCTCTCAACTCCGCGAATCTAAATCTTCTACAGGCTCTATCATTTAGTGGTACTGGAACAAGTTAAACAACACACAATTTCACTTGTATTACATAAGCTTTGAAAATTCACACTTTTGTAGTCCGCAGTTAAGCTGTTCGATGAATTGCTTGTTAGAAAGCCTAGTTTTCGTAAAACTGTTGTGTATCATGATTCAACACTGTACATGTAGTGCTGCTTTTGTTGATTTTTATTAATTAACTTTTGTAGTCCGTAGCTAAGGTCTTTGATTAATTGCTTGTTAGAAAGCTTAGTTTTCGTAAAGCTGTTGTGTATCATGATTCTACTCTGTACCTGTGGTGCTGCTTCCATGGTTAAGGTGTTCGATTAATTATTAATTAATTAACTTTTGTAGTCCGTAGTTATTGTAGTCGATTATAATTAATTAACTTTTGTAGTCCACAGTTAAGATATTCGATTAATTGCTTGTTAGAAGCCTAGTTTTAGTAAAACTGTTGTGTATCATGATTCAACATTGACCCGTAGTGCTGCATCTATTGATTTTTATTAATTACCTTTTGTAGTCCGAAGTTAAGCTGTTCGATTAATTGCTTGTTAGAATGCTTAGTTTTGGTAAAACTGTTGTGTATCATGATTGTATCATGATTCAATACTGTACCTGTTGTGTATCATGATTCAATACTGTACCTGTTGTGCTGCATTTATTGATTTTTATTAATTAACTTTTGCAGTCCGAAGTTAATCTGTTCGATTAATTGCTTGTTAGTGAGCCTAGTTTTGGTAAAACTGTTCTGTCTGATGATTCAACATGTACCTGTAGTGCTGCAATTATTGACCTTTATTAATTACATTTGTGTAGCCGCAAGTAGAAGTTAAAAGCTTCCCAGCGGAACCTATAAATCCACTTGTTTCGAACAGTGAGAGAACTTATATAGCTGGAGGAGGTGCATCTGGTGATATATTATTGTGGCAGGTTTATATTAAGTTTTTCTTTGTCACTATGTCTTTTTAGTAGCTCATTGTATCTGGCAGTACCGATTAAATGTTCTATGTTTTGTTTTTATTTATAGGTTGCGACTGGTAAACTACTTAAGAAGTGGCATGCTCACTATAGGGGAGTTACTTGCTTGATATTCAATGACGATCAATCACTTCTGATTTCTGGTTCAGAGGATGGATCTGTTCGAGTTTGGTCTCTTATAATGTATTATTTGCTTCGTATATTTTTCACTTGTATAGCTTTTGTTTCTCTGAGCATTCTTTGAAGGTGACTGATGCTGTGATTGGGTATGGAGGAGCTAATGCAATTGTTGTTTCTGCTTCAGAGGATAGAACTTGCAAGGTTTGCCTTGTATTTTCCCAATTTATTGACGTTTAAGTAATTGTTCGTGCTTTTTTGTAATTTTGAAGAACAAGCTGCTAATGAACTTGACCACTATGTTTGATGTCAATCATGAAGAATTAAGTCAAGTGACTCTATGACAAACTCATTTTGTTTCAATTAGATGCTAAGGAGTAAGGATGATTCATTTTCTTACTAATATAATATGTTCTTTCATTCTTTTAATGGTTTCAGAGTGGTGTTTGCTTAATGTTGTAGTGACTGTCATTAAATAATTAATGATGCCAGTGTATACCTTTGCCTGAGTCTCAATATTTTAGTTGTCCATTTGTCATAGGTTTGGAGTCTTTTGAGGGGAAAAATGTTGATAAACATTGTGTTTCCATCAATAATTGATGCAATTGCTTTGGACCCCGGAGAATAGTCTTCTATGTTGTGGTAGAGATGGGAAAATATACATAGCTGCACTAAATGTTGTAACTGACCCCAACAATAATTTTGGATTGCACATTCTTGGGTGTCTGTCTGAGCAAAGGTTTGCAATATCTAGGATTTAATATATAGATAAATGTGTGCTCTCACTGATGAGAACATCTGGTTTTGTGAAGTGTAAAGTTGTATCCCTTTGCTTGTGCTTATGCTTTGTCTTGGGCCGAGGGTCTCTCAGAAACATCCACTCTACCTATCAAGGTAGAGGTAAGGTCTGCGTACACTCTACCCTTCACGTTGTGGGACTTCACTGGGTATGTTGTTGTTGTATTTAGGATGTCCAGAAAAGCTTTCAATGACCTTGTATGTTTCATGAATACCTCTATATGGTTCTTTATTTTCCTGTGAAGTACATGAAATCACCATATGACTGCTTATTTTTTTGTTGTCATCATTTATCGCTTCATGTTAAAGTGTCAAGCATGAAAACATTGTTGCTTGGAATCTCCATATTCTTCTTGAATGCTGAATTTCAAGAGCCATTTAGTAGGAATCTAATAGTTTAGGCATGTAGCATATGGAATTTGTGTTCTGGATAATGTATGGTTTGAAATTGTGATTAGGGAGTTACTCTCATATGTTTATGGAGTTAAAATAGTCTCTTGATGTTCTTATATGGACTATGACAAAATATTCCCTTTAACTTTTCAGCTGTATGAGGACATGCTAATTTTTACATGTTATTTTATAAACTGTGTCGAGATAGTCGGTGTAAATGTTGAACTTCTCTGTCAGCTGTTGCCTTAGTCCTGCAGATACATGCTAACTTTTGAGTTTGTCTCTTCTCCTTTATCTGTTTTCATTTTCCTTGAATTAATTTACAACGATTCATGAAACTGTAAGACTATTACATGCTTAGCTTTAAGTTCGGATGGGGACTTGCTACTTTCTGAATCAGAGGATGGCATGGTTCGAGTGTGGAACACCAAAAACCATAACATCGCCTGAATTTTTAGATATGCAAAAGGTACAGTTGATGTCCTGAGTACTTCTTCAAATGACTTGTTGCTACCATTTTAATACATTGTGTTACTTGAAATTCTTGAAACATTGTTAGTCATGCCTAAGCAATCTGTTTGTTAAATGTAAGGTTGATTTATTATTATTATTTTGAAAAGTTCAAGTAAGGTTTCTCTAAGTGATTCCATAGAAACTGCTGTGCGTCACCATCCTAAATCACTTAATGTCTCCAATGGTAGATTAAGGCTTGAAAAAAAAGGGTGTTTTCCCTCTTGAAATCCTAATGTCTTGCAACAGTTAATAAATGCGGAAAGAATAAGACTAAAGCTATTTCAATTAGAACACTTGGTAGTATCAGCACATGATAAATCTGATGATTCTGTGAGCAATATGATTCATTTCAATGGCCACTTAATTATATCTAGTTCAGCCTCGTCTAGTTTTCTTCTTTTTCCAAGTCAATGAAATATCTTCTCCTTGTATCAACTTTTAACAGGTCCAGTTAACAATATCGTTGTTATTAAACAACCATCTCTTCTGAGCACCAGAGGATCTGTGACTGCCCAAGTGCCCTCCGTTAAGAGGCATGGGGTATCATTAGCTCCACCATTGGAAAAAATATGCTAACTCAGCAGATGAAAATGACTATAAGGCAGTAATTGGCCCCCGGATTGATCCTGATAGATCTGTTGAAGCTTCATATATCAGTAGTCAGACACTAAATAATCAAATCTAGAGCGTCAGGTCAGATTCTCTTGACCAATGTGCATTTCCTTTTTCCTGTTGCCTGTTTTTGTTGTTTCAACTACCTCACTATAATTGTGTGTACGACATTCTCAAGTGTGTATGGTTATACATAGGATATTTACAACTGTAAATTCATATTCACTGCTTCTCAATTTAATGGTCCAAGTTTGACTTGGCATGACTGTTTATGAGAAGCATTGAAAATGTGAATTGTTAAGTATTTATTAGGGGAACATGTTGTCCATCTGTTGACTTTCTGTTTTATAAGAATAGAGGAAATGGGTAAAACATGACTTTTTGTCGTTACAGACGTGTTTAAACATTTTATTGGAATTAGACCCAATTTTGGGACAGTAGAAAAGCAGCAAAGGGATCTTTTCTGGGGAAGAGGGAGCACTTTACTTCTGTGACGTCTTTCTTGACTGGGAATATTTGCTTTAAAAATGAGGATTTAGCTTATGTCAACGGACTCCAAGCTCTTATCAGTTCTCTTTACTTTATTTATCCTTTAAGACCAGTTGATACGATTGGCGATGCATGCAAAATATTTAAAACAAAATTGACTAATGAAAATAACAGGATAGGAACTCCAACAGTAATGCAGAACAAAAAGAATCTCGGGCAACAATTGGTATGTGAAACCAATCACCCCTAAAGAACGACAAGAAATAACAAAATATAAAGATTTGAAGTAGAAAGAACTACTATCAAGAATCAAGCCTGAAAGTAATTCCAAAGTTCAATCCGAACAAAGAGAGTTCCAAGCCTCTAATTGATGTTTATCAATCTCAAAATATGCAAAAACTCCTCTAAATCGAGCTCCAACTCTATTTATACTTAACAAGAAAAATCCAATCGAAAGACATCGCCCCTAAAATCTTTCAACCTGTCAGAACTCAATTACTCAAATCAATAATCTGGATGCTCCAGCAGACTATTTTTCCTCTTTCACTCCCACGCATCACATAGGTATTTCCGTAGCTATGTCATAGCAATACGAATCGAACTGTAAGAAAATGTCCAGGTTAGGTCATTCTTGACCACTTTACATTTATATTCTTATGAAATTACGAGATCTAATGGGACGGAGATTCCACCTCTCTGCAAAACATGTTAACTTTTCCTTGTAAGCTATATATTTTCCCTTCAGAATATGCCATTTCTCTTGGTTGCTATTTTTGGATATCATTCGCACATGAGAACTCTTGGTGGTTTTCATTCATCTAAATTATTCTGGATAGAATTTCCTCATTACATCCGAAACCCGCCATAATACTTGCCTCACCTGATTCAACAATTGTCCTCTTGCCTACACAATATTGTTCGGCAGTACACAGTAACTTCGGCTGAAATCTTATATTTATGATAAAAGTTCATTTAATATAACAAATCTATTCAGATCCCAGTAAACAAAAAAAATTATGATTCAAAAGCCATAAACTAAAAATCCTGGTCCACCGCTGCCTCCTACGCAGTGAGAAACCCAGATTGTTAAAGAAATGGATCTTGAGCCTTACTCAGCCCCAAAATGTAGCTCATGAGGGAGGATTGGCTATGACCATATAAGGAGACCATCCATCCCATTAACCACCGATATGGGACTTCTTTACACCCCTCACGCCAGAACATCTGGAGTGTGGGTAATTTAATATGGGGACCCAACATTAGGAAACAAGAATTGGGATGACACCTGTCCTGGTACCAGTTAAAAAAATGGATCTTAGGTCTAACTCAACCCCAAAAGCTAACCCATGAGGGGAGGATCTCTCAAGACCATATAAGGAGACTACCCATCCATTAACCACGGATGTGAGACTTCTTCACACAGATCACTGATCTAGAGTCTTTCCACTGTCACTCCTGGATCGAAGACTTTTCTTGAAATCAGGTAATTGATTTGGAGAACTTTTAACCCAGAACTTGACAATCAACTTGTTTGTAGCAATCCACAAGCCCCCCAAACGTGGTATCTTTGCATGAATCATCAAAATGGCTCTCCAAACACCTTTTATCCAATTCTTGAATATCATGCAACTCCTTATGTGCAATCCTTGGATGCTTTTTGGATTTGGAACAAGTCAATGTTCCACTAGACATCTCGCAGTTGTCTGCAATTAGCTCCATTTTATCCAGGGTATCCTGTATCATATCACATGTATAGTGGCTCTGCAGTCATAATCCCGCGGAACTCTTCATGTGCTGCACTGCTTTCATGAACTACTTTTTCATGGCACATCTGTATCAAGAGTGTTTTAGAGGAAATGTCTATAGTCAACAAATTTTTTATAATTGATGTGTGTATCATCTAAAATATTTATCTTCTATATTTCTTTAGCCAGTCATACTTAACAAAAGACTGGTCTTGCCCTCAATTCCAATATTGCACTAAAAGGCCAATCTGACTGTTAAGTGGTAAAGGGCAAATCCAACTGAAGACAGACTGCAGGTGAATTTGTTGGTGTAAGTTTGATTGTATCACACATAATTATTGTCTTCGAGACGCACTTAGATGTCTTTTAGGTTCTGTTTGCACATACATTGAGCTGTCTCTAGATACTAGATTTCTTTTACAGTCACTTTAAAACTAGAAAAGATGTGTCTTCTTCGTTGGTTGGCGGATGTAAATGACTTGTAAGCTGATTTGTTAAGGTTCAAAACTTATATTTACAAGACGTCTCAGAGATGTATTTTGTTTCTCGTGGCTATATGCATCTTTTTGACTTTTTGATGCGAGTACAACTGCTTTGACATTTAATAGTGAGTTTTTCCTGCATACAGAGACAAGGGTCTTCTGCTGCTGCTGAAATGGAGATTGAAAGGCTAAAACTCAACCGCAGCAGGTCCATGCAAATGATTCAACAGTGGGAAAAAAAGTTTCAAAGTCTACATCAGTTTTGTTTAACCGAGCTATTGGATGGGGAACAAGCTGGAAATGCTTAGGGACACAGTCGATAACATATTTTTCTAGAACATGGTGAGAGGAAGAAGGAGAGGGGAAGGAGAAGTTGCTTATGTGATGTGAACCTTCCAGCTCCATGATGGAATGTCAGGGTGCTCACCATGTTAGCCGGCTCTAAAGGCCAGCCTAAGACATACCGATTCCTATCTGCAGCAGCTTAAATTTCTTCATAATATGATTCAGCTGCGATCAGTTATGACAATATAGATAAAATTTGATTGTTTTTGCTAAAAGTTCTCCGTGAACAAATAGATTTAAATTATTGAGTTTAAAACTCTAGCATTTGGGTTCAGTTGATCCCAATGGGCTATGCCTTTTGTATTTCAATTGGTAGCATATTCTCGTGAAATCACGTTCATCTGAGTAAAATGATTCCCTTAAGATAATATTTGTCTACTGCAAACAGATGTTGGCTTGGTTGTACAGAGAACACATTGATAAGCATTTGTTTGCTAAAGTAGGTCCAGTGCATGGATTTGTCTCAAAATGATAGTCGAATAGGATTGCAAACTTGATCAGTGAGTTCTCATATGTACTTTCTAGTTTCTGTTCCAACTGTGACTCGTGGCCATCTAATCACAGTTTGATCATAATGTCTCTAAATGTAGGATTTTGAACTATTTCACTAGCTTCTATGCGATGTATTTATCATTATACTTAGCAGTATCAATGAGTGATAAATTGAAATACACCTCAGACCATATCAATGCTTATGAAAAGATAAATAAGTTTTATGACTATAACCATTCTATAGAAATTATAGAAAAAAAAGATTTAGAAAATATAAAAATACTCCGGCATAAAAGGAAATTTAGAAAAAGAAACCATATACGACCTTAGTGGTCCCTTGTCAACCTCGAGGACACTCAACTCTAGCAAGTTAAAATCGTTTTCATGATCACACTGTTGCTCTATTGGATTTTTTAATTGTGTGAAAACATGAGAGTGAAAATCTTATGATTAATGAGCTCTCAGTATTATGATAATCAGCCCCTCTTGCCCCATTACATGCCTCACCAAATACTGAAACCTCCGGAGACGAATTCAGGCTTTGAAGTTTATGAATTTTTACAGCGATCTCGAGTAATGATGATTGAAGTCTCATTTAAATATTTATAGATATTTAGTAGATATCTTATTACTATATTTTATACCGAACAACTATAAAAGCTACTGATTGTAAGCGAGTCTCTTGATCTGCCCCTGCCTCCTCTGTTACACTGCATGAACCTAAAAGGAAATTGGAAAAGCACGTGCATGGGTCGAAAATGGAAATGAAAAGCTAGAAGTTTGTGTTCAAAGGTTTTCCATACAGAGAAAATAATGTAATTGAAAAACATTGATGACATCATCAAAGCCTGTGCACCCTCAGCTACAAACAGAAGATGATTTGCCAATAAGTAGCAAAGCAAAATGTGAAGGAAGGAATTCAATTCCTGCACTCAATTTCCGTTCCAAGAAAGTGGTACATTGTGAAAATGAGAGCACAAATAGGTTGGAACCAAACAATTGGCATATCATGCTTTTGTGACTGTTTGATTGCGCAATTAATTGGCAGTGAAACAATCCCCTTCCCAACTTGTAGCGATGAAAATCATGTGGAAAAGAGATCCCAAAAAAAAAAAGTTGGACCACTTCTGATTTCTGATTGCTTTTAGTAGTGTAATAATATATTTTTAGGCTTTTATCAATAGGGGTCGGGGTGGAGTAAGAGTGGCCAGTGGGCCGGGCTCGGGTCTGGCGGGGTCGGGGTCGGGGCGGGACGGGAGAAGGGGCGGGGTCGGGTCTGGCGGGGTCGGGTCAGGCGGGACTGGAGCAAGTCCCGTCCCGATCCCGATCCCGTCGGGCTCGGGTCGGGGCGGGCTCGGGCTCGGGGCGGGATACGGCGGGTTTTCATTTTTTTTTTTTTTTAAATAACATATGTATAAAAAAAACTCAATAAACAAAATAAGATAGTGTAATAAAAATATCCCAAGGCTGTTTTTGTGCCTCTTATATTATTTAATAGACATATGATTTTTTTGTAATACAAATACAATTGTCTAAAATCTAAATTGCAACTTTGTGGTGTTGTCCAAAAGTTACAAATTACATAATAAAATTACAATTAAAAAAATTACATTCTCAAAAAAAACCTGTTCTAATTGCTTGATGATTTCATGTGGTTCTTCGGTTGGAATTGGTATTTGTTGGTCAAATTGATCCACGTCGCTTCCACTACCTTCGGTTAAGATTTCGTTGTAGTTTTCATCATCTTCTTCGTTGATCTCCGGTTGACCGTACCTTCTCCGCTCCGCTCGTATCCAATCTCTGAATAATACTGCAATTTTCAAGCGTCTCCGGCTAATGAGTGTCGTGGTCTCCTATTTGATATCTCGCTGCGAGAAAAAGCGCTTTCGTACGCGTTGACGACGCTTGAATGTTCAAAACATCTCGAGCCATCAATGAAAGTGTCGGAAAGGTCTTCTCATTCCCCCTCCAAAGTATTTCGGCAAGTCTTCATGTCCATCTTCATTGATAACTTCTTGATACGTACAGAACCCTGTAAAACAAAAATATACAACTCGCTAATTTGGTTAGTAGTAGAGGTACGACCGCACATTCTATTTCTGAGGCTTTCAATACTAGCCGCAGAAACAGCATGTCTTTTGTGAGGTTGTATTGAAGATGAAGAAGATGGTATGGAAGTTTGGTAAGTTACTAGCATTTTCTTGTTGATAAAATCTATATATATTTTTGCATTGGTGTTTTACGCTAGACAATACTTCTTCTTTAGTTTGTTCAATAGGTGGTGGGTGATTTAGATTTTTGGGACTTGGAGGTGGTAGTACTTCTATACAATCGTAAATTGTTTCAATTAGTGATTTAGTACCGTCTATTTTAATAGTAGGATTTAATAGAGAACCAATAATATAAATAGAGGGAATAGGAATAAAATATTTTTTTATTTTGAGAAACATTTTTTTAATATTTGCCTTTAAATTTGGTTTTTCCATATATTCACTAAGTAATAAAAATATTAGAGTTATATAAAATAACATAGTTGAAATAGTAGGATAATATATACCGGAAAGTTCTTTTGTTGCTTGAAAAAATTTCTCTAAAAATACAATAAGTTCGGAGATTTTTTCCCAATCACTATCTAAAATCATATCAGCTGGCTTTTTATTATGAGAGTTAAAAAATAAAGTTATAGGTAATTTATAGTCATAAGCAACAAGTAGTTGCTCGTATAAAGAATTCCACCTAGTGGATACTTCTTGTGGAATTTTTCTAAAAGGTAGTCCACAATCATGACAAATTTTTTTATATTCTTTTCTACGTTGTACTTTATTACTTTTAAAAATAAAGTTTATAGCAAATTGTATTTTACTAAGAATGTCTTCAAAAAGTGATAGACCATCCTTTACAATTAAGTTATATATATGGCACGCACATTTTATATGAAAATGGTCTGGAAAAGGAGTTAAACTATTTTTTAAAATTATAATTGCGTAATTGTTATTAGAAGCGTTATCTAATGTAATAGTCATAATTTTATCGGTAATTCCGTAATAATCGCACACTTGATAAATATTTTTACGCAATAAAAGTACCAATGTGCCTATCATCTATATATCTATACGCTAAAATACGTTTTTGCATAGACCATTTATAATCTATCCAATGACAAGTTACAGTTAAATAATTATGGCCGTTAGTACTACGACCTATATCAGACGTGATGGATACTTTGCCATTAAGATGATATAATGAAAAACGTAAATATTGTTGATATTCATGCGCGAATTTAAATACATCTCTCTTAACAGTTGATCTAGGAAAACCGTTAAAAACAGGATTATATATATCTCTAATGTAATGAATAAAACCGGGAGATGAAGGAAATGAAAAAGGCAAACCCTCCACAACAACTAATTTTGATATTGCTTCCCTATCTCTATGTTTATTGTATTTAGAGCCTACAATTCCCCCGTCATAGGGTTAATTTGACCTTGTACTTGATCCGGGACAGTATCAGTATGTGAACCTTGTCCCGATGGAGCGGGCGTTTGCGCACCCGGTTTTGAAGCCTGGTATTGGGCATACCTAGCTGGATGAGCACTTACTACGTGTCTAATTAAACCCCCCGTCCCACCGTGACCTTTTCCGGTTTTAAATTTTAAAACATTTTTACAAATTTTACATATAGCTACTTGATTCTCTACGTCCCTATCAAAAAATGTCCATGCATCGATTTTAATGGTCGTTTTCTTGGACCTCGTCTCATACTAGGGGGAATAGGAGGTATTTCCGTTGAAGGTGCACTAGTGGGTGTGTTGTCATCAACATTAGTGGGTATATCATCTAGATCATCGTCTAAATTAAAGTCTTCTTGAGTTCCAGAAAATAGCTCCTGGTCTAAATCTAATGGTATTGTAGGAAAATGTTGAGTATCAACAAAATCATCCCTGTGTAGGAATAAGATGACTAGAAGAAGTACCCTTGCCCCTGGTTGCCCCTACTAGAAGAAGCACCCTTACCCTTACCCTTAAACATACATTTTAATCCTTCCATTTTAATTATGATAATAAATAAATAAATAAATAATTAAAGACAATAAAATTAAGTGATCTAAACTAAATAAACAGACAATAATAATTTAATGAAGGAACGAATGTACCAAACGCCGACGTAACGTCGACGTGTAATCGAGAGGTTGAAAATTGAAACTTTGCTCGATGGAAGATCCTCAAGCTAGTTGCCAACTTCACTACCAATTCCCAAATGAATAAATAAAATTGAATATTTAGCAAACAATGTAGACTTGTAGAGAGATATATTGAGAAATTAGAGAGATTGTAGGAAGATTTGTGTGAAAGATGAAGAGAAAATGAGTTATTTATAGTTGAAAAATTGGGTTAAAGTGTAAATATAATAACTTATGGGTTAAAAATAAATATTAAGGGGTAGGGGGTTGGGGGAGGGGGGGCTAAAATGGCCGTTGGTCAACGGTCATAATCTAAAATGGTCGTTGGTGCAACGGCCATTTTTGCAAAGGGGCGGGGTCGGGTCTCGCGGGCCTGGGGCGGGCTCGGGTCTCGCGGGACGAGACATCGTCCCGTCCCGAGTTCGAGTCCCGCCCCCGTAATTTATTTTTATTTTTTTTGGTGGGGTCGGGGCGGGCTCGGGTCGGGGTCGGGCTGTTCCGGCCCACTGGCCAGCCTTAGGGTGGAGTAGTAAGTTTCTTCGTTGAGAAAATGGCCAAATGAGCCCTCAATATTTGACCAAAATCCACTTCACACTATATTTTTGTGAGAGTTCTATTACCCTGAAATAATTTAAAATAAAATATATTGCTCTCTAAATGTTGACATGAAGTGGTAAATAAATATATTTCACTCTCTTTGAGAGAGTGAAAAGCAAAATAAGTTATTAAATTTTAATTTTTATAAGTATATTTTATTTAATATTAACTTTTATTTTTTTTTAAAAAGTTTTTCCCTTTCTTTTGCATTTTCTTTTTATCCAATATTAAAATTTTATCATTATTCACACAAAAATGCCTTTTCCATTAAAACACTCTCCTTCTTCTCCCATTTTCATATCCGTCGCCGACGATCCTCCACTGCTGCAGCTCCGGCGAAACCACCCAAACTCACCACCGCTGCCCCCTTTTCTCCTCCTCTTCTCTCTCTCCCTGCCTTTGTCCATTACCACCGGCGAATCCATAGCTCCAACGAGCTTCACCCCAAACCACCGCAAAGCCGCCGCCATCAGATCAGAATTTCACACTACCATCATAAAATTATCACCATTTTTTATTTTTCCTTAAATTATCATCTTTTTCTATTTTTTAGATCTGTTTGAACTCCCTTTTTTCTCATAAGATTTTCATAAAGTGATCAAATTCTGCAAACCAGACTCTTTTGTCGACGGAGAAGAAGAAGACATGTTCCATGGTTAATATCCTCACACGGAAAATCTAACAGGGAGAAATCAAATCTACATACAAAGCAAAATGTGTTCAATGTTGGTCTTCTATGGTACTTTATAGAGCAGTACGGGAAGTAATAACTATTACAAATGTTCGAAAGGATGAATAAATGGTCAATCTTCAAAACTGCCGCAAGTGTATTGTGTCTTGAATCTTGATCACTTTGCAAAGCCAATGTTGAGAACTGCCGCAAGCTTGTTGTGTCTTGAATCTTGATATCCTGAAATCAAGAAACAACTAAATCTGGATGGTTACAACGTTGTGTGTTGAGTCGAGGATAGCCCTCTATCCTTAAGACAAGATTGCCCCGTATATATGCTTTTACGTTAGCGGGCAATAGTCTCCCAAGATAAAACAACACTTTAATCTCAACACTACAAAGCCAATAGGTTGAGCCTGTCGAAGAAAACAAATATGACTCGACTTTGTGAAGATATGGAATAGGAAGGAAGAGTTTCTCTCTACTCTTCTCTTTTGTCTCTGTTTATATAGTGTGTCTCTGTAGTGTATATCTTGTGTATACGTGAGGGTTTAGTCACTTTGTTTTTCGGTCGAAAATTGCACCGATTTTTGAATTTCCGTCCTTCGTTTTTTGTGTTTTTCCGGGTTGGTTTTCCACTGTTTTCAACTATTTTTGGTGTCTGTTTTCAGCTTGTTTCCAGCTTCTGTTTTGAGCCAAATGAAGCTCAATATATAGCATGCAAGAGGGGCTGTCCAACTGCAAAAACAAGGTGTAATGGCCATTAAGGAGGCCATTAAAACGCCAAGTAATGGCTATTAAGGCCATTGAAAGAGGTCGCTCATCGCCCAAGTAATGGGCTGTTAATGGAGGAATTAATCAGCCAAATAATGGTTGTTTAATGCTCAGAAAACAGTCCAACGGTAGGCGAGAAAAATATCCGAAACTCGGGGACCAAAGCGTAAATATTGAAACTTCGGGGACCAAAGCGTACATATGAAAGAATTTCGGTCCAAAGCGTACATATGAAACTTCAGGGATCAAACTGTACATTTGGCAGAGTTCTCTGATCCAAAAAGATAATATCAGAAAGGCCCACAGCCCACAGCCCACGACCCACGACCCGTGAACCCGAGAGCCCGGAGCCCGGAACTCGGAGCCGGAACCGGACGGGCGGGCGGCGGCGGCGCGCGTGTGGGCTTAGCCTTGAACCCAAGCACATCTAGGTCTTCCCTCCTTTAAACACATGGGATACCCCTTGGGGTCCCAAACCCTTTACCAATTTGAGACATATATAGAGAGCAATTCTTCCTATTCCCACCGATGTGGTAGATTTGTCCCACACCACATTTCCATGCCTTAAACACCTTACTTCTCGGACCAATATCTCTTTCAATTCTCAACGGAATTAGACGATTCTTGGCCCTACGGTCATCTACTCACTTCGTAGATCATGCATGTGTAAAGAGACAAGGTCTCCAACATACGGAACACTAGTGTTTAATTCATAAAAGATGGGTGGACGCATCTCCCCGACAAAGGCTAATTTCCAACATTCAATATATTGTCCACCTAATAGATCTTAAAATTGGAGAACCGAAACCCACTTTTTGTAATGCAGAATTTTAAAAAAATATCAAATTCTTTGCAGCAGTTGAGGTGTCAGTTGCGAATTGAGGTTCATTTTTCTCAAAAACAAAAAAATATCCTCAGGTTTCTCCGACGGAGTTCGATACTTTTACGGTAGTGCCGATGGGATTAAGACTATAAGATCTACCATGATGCCCAGTCTAGAATTGAATGGTAGATCTTCTGGTATTTATCGATGAACGACGCCCAATCACAATTTCAATTCCTCCACCATTCGCCGCTCCGTATTCTCCCCGATGCTGCTTTCCAGAACCTCTACCGAAGATCACTTTCATGGGCAACTCCAAAGAGTATTTGTCAGCTTCCTAAGCTTGAGAATTTTACATATTCTAATTTCTTTATTGGTGAACCTGTTGGAAATTTGCCTTTGGCGGGGAGATGCGTCCACCCATCTTTGATGAATTAAACACTAGTGTTACGCATGTTGGAGGCTTTGTCTCTTCACACATGCATAATCTACTAAGTGAGTAGATGACCGTAGGGCCAAGAATCGTCAAATTTCGTTGAGAAATGAAAGAGATATTGGTCCACGAAGTAAGGTGTTTGAGGCATGGAAATATGGTGTGGGACAAATCTACCACATCGGTGGGAAAATGAAGAATTGCTCTCTATATAAGTCTCTAAAATGGTAAAGGGTTTGGGACCCCAAGGGGTATCCCATGTGTTTAAAGGAGGGAGGACCTAGATGTGCTTGGGTTCAAGGCTAAGCCCATACGCGCGCCGCCGCCGCGCGCCCGTCCGGTCTCGGGCTGTGGGGACTTTCTGATATTATCTTTTTGGATCCCAAATTACTTAATATTTACAGTTTGGTCCCTAGAGTTTCTGAAAAGTTGATTTTGGGGTGACGGAAGGCAGAAAACTTTCTGCCTACCGTTGGACTGTTTTCTGGAGCATTAACCAGCCATTATTTGGCTGATTAACTCCTCCATTATCACCCTTCTTCATGTCCATAATTCAGCCTCTCTTGATGGCCATTAACAGCCTCTCTAATGCCATTTACAGCCCTCCTAATGGCTATTTACAACTGTGTTTTGGGCAGTTGAACAGCCCTCTTGTGATGCTATATATTGAGCTGTTTTGGATCAATTGTGAAGACACATACGTGACTAAAATTCAGCACAAAACAATGAGCAAAACAGCCAGAAAATAGCACAAAACACAGCTCAAAACGGTGAGCAAAACTGTGACGAAAAACAGTGAGTTAAGACCTTCATATACACAACAGAGACACACTATATACACAGAGACAAAAGAGAAGAGTAAACAGAAACTCTTCCTTCCATTTCCATATCTTCAGCAAGTCGATTCATATTTATTTTCTTCGTCAGGCTCAACCTATTGGCTTTGTAGCGTTGTGATTAAAGTGTTGTTTTATCTTGGGAGACTATTGCCCGCTAACGTAAAAGCATATATACGGGGCAATCTTGTCTTAAGGACAGAGGGCAATCACTCGACTCAACACACAACGTTGTAACCATCCAGATTTAGTTGTTTCTTGATTTCAGGTTATCAAGATTCAAGACACATCAAGCTTGCAGCAGTTTTGAAGATTGGCCTATTTGTTCAACAAGATTCAATTTCTGAATATTGAATATTTGTTTATCCTTTCGAATACTTGTAATAGTTATTTACTTCTCGTACTGCTTTATAAAGACAATAGAGCACCAACAGAACCACCGTTTGCTTGGGTCATCGGGAATTCAATGATCGCCGGAATTATTTAAAGAAAATGAAGAAGAACATGGGAACAAGAAAAAGAAAAAACAAGAATAAGACAATAATCAAATTTACAGGTGTTAGGCGTGTGCATTCCACTCTCCCACGCATAGCTGGGATTGCCATTTTAAGGGTGTGTTTATTCCGTTTTAAAAAAGTTCAGGAGCCTAATAGGATCTCTGTAAAAATATAGTGTGTAGTTGGAATTTCGATCAAACATTGGGACTCATTTGATTATTTTCTCTTTCTTCATTCTTAATTAGAGGTATCAAATTAATCTTGGGTTTGAGTCATGAGTATAGGATCGCGTTTGTTACGAAACCACACCTAAAAATAGAGAATTTTTTCACCGACATTAGTGAAAATTTTGCATTATAAAACATGATTTTCCTACTGAATCAATTCATTGGAAAACGCATGGTGGAAAACAGGTTACCGTTGAAAACGTTAGAAAACTTTCTAATTTTTTCGTGTGAAACACTACTATCTAGATTTTTCTCACCGACATTCAATGGATAGCCACTGAAAATCTTTCAGAGGAAAAATAATATTTTTTTTATAGTGAGCGCTTTACTCCCAAAATGGAACTTTCCAGTGTGAAGCCGTATTTAGTCCGGACTTAATACGAGCACCATACAACTTTTTCTAAAAATACGCATTTTAAGAAACTAATAATGCAATGTGAAGTTTACCACATTACCCTATATAATAAAAATAAATTACTTTTTCTCTTGATTAGAATATGCACAAGTAGTAAACCTTTTGACATTGGGAATTCAACAATATCAAGTTACTATATGGTTTTTCCAATCACATTGATGTTAGTTTAACTTGTTAGATTTTGTCTACGGATAGAATTGAAAAAAAACTAGTCAATTTATATCTTGGTTCCCTAAGATGACATTTATGAGAAAAATTCTTTTGGCTAAGGGGACAATTATTGGAGGAGGGAGTAGTTGTATTTATTTCTTTTTAGTCTTTCTTTTTTAATTTCTTCTGAGCAATGCCTGCAAGTCCCGATGAGAAAGGAAGAGTAAGGAAAGTGGGAGAAAAATTTGCAAATATTTTAAATACATTAAATACAAGCAAGAATTTAAAATGAAAAAGAGGAATCTGGGAACAAAAGATAAGGTGATGCAATGGTGATAATGCAAAGTAAAATTTTCTTGTTTAAAAAGCACACCCCCACCCAAACAACAAATTCTGCCTATTTTGGCTTCTTTTTATCCAATCGAACCGCTTCTTGCAGAGAACATGTCTCTTTATTCATGTCATTTTTTCCCCATAAAATACAATATCTTATTCTATCCATTTTTAATGCTCGAAGGGATGAAATTGTATTTTTTTAATAAAAAAAAAGAGGTGCCCCCCCCCCCCCCCAGCCCGCGGTGGCACTTATGATCATCAATTAGAGTTTCTTGAATTGGTGTTGCAGTATACTCCAAAAAACACACATGTTTATTTTCTCTTTTATCTTTCTACTGTTGCTTCCCTTTCATATTTTACTTCTACCATCTCTCTGCAAAAGTACAATGTCATCTTGATGAGCCAAAGAAGAATAATCTTTCAGCTTCTGCTGGTCTTGCCAAGTTCAAATTAGGAGAAACAAAGAATTGATTTATAAAGTTATATAAACTGACAATGCAATATTTTTTCTACATTATTAGTACGTTTAATTTGTTATAGTAGGTCAATTATCACTTGAGATCTTTACACATATAGTCGGTCAGATTTATTACTCCCTACGTCTCAATTTATGTGTCATCATTTGATCGGATACGAAATTTAAGAAATAAGATAAGACTTTGTTATATTTACTAAATTGATCTTACTTTAGAGCCTATTTGTTGATTTTTCTTCATAATAAGTACATCTTCAAAATTAATTACCACAAAAATTACACACCCTTAATCAGAAGGTTCAGGTTCAATGCTGAGGAATGAAAGGATTCATTATAAGGAGCACTTCCTCCTTAAATTAATAGACCATATGCTACGAAAATCTGTTTAATCTGACTAAAAGATTCTGGATACCAAATTACTAAACCACAAAAAGACATTATAAATTTTGAAAAATAACCTTTACACTATGCGTGCATAAACATAAACTCATATACATAATCAAATGTGTTACCCTTTGGATATCAACTAGTAGTTTGATATTTAGCCTGACGAACACGGAACACCCTCTCATGGTTTCGAAGTTGCCAGAATTGAAGTCCGTTATTTATGAAATATTTCCTTCTTGAATACTATACTTTAACAAATATTTTTTGCACAAAAAACATTACGTATAAAAAAACTATAAAACTATCAACCTGAAGATCTCGAATGCAAATTTTTAAACAATATTACATAAGACGTACAATAAATTAAACGGGAATCTAGGGTTCATTAGATTAGTCGTCATATATAGCTGCTGCATATATATATTTGTAACGTTGAATATCCATGCAGTGTATAACGTGCATAAGAAGTTCCATTGCGGACCTATTTAATTTATTTGGTAATAAAGATATTGATTTTAAATGCTCCGAGTATTTAATTCAGTAAATATATGTAATTGCTTATTGTTGGTTGAGAGATAACTAAAACATGTCGTTTACTATAATTAGCATTTGTCGTTTCTGGAAGATCTCATCAGATTATTAAAACACATTTACTTTCGTATCTGCCCGTTAAAGTCGCCGTCAACGTCTCTATCTTAATCTGTACTTGCAGTCTTTTTTTATATAAAATTATTTAATTTCAATTATAGGGAGTGAATGAGAAAGGAGGAGTGAATAATGAGAATCGAACTTACGTTTACTAATTGTGTAAATAATCTCATAAGAAGGAAGGATGAAGCTCCTAATTTAACTATTCATACTTTATCTAATTATGTGGCACATTATCCTTTTAATACTATGTCATAAAAAGAATGTTACATTTTTATATAATCAAATAAATATTTAAAATTTATGTTTATCACGGGTTTAAGAAATCCTATTATTTGCTGTTGTTAATGTTCTTTTCTCTATTTTTCAACATGACTTCTTATTTTCTTTTCAAACTTGTTTAGTACTCCCTCCATCCCAATTTATGTGTTAAAATTTGACTTGACACGAAGTTTAAGAAAAAAGAAAGACTTTTTGAAATTTATGATCAAAAACAAGTTTTTGATATTTGTGTGACTATAAATCATCCAACAATATAAAATTGTTTCTAAATATAAAAGTGACATTATTTTTGGGACATAATAAAAAGAAAAAAGTGTCACATAAATTATGATAGGGAAATTATCTTTCGGAAACAACTTCTTGCCTTCACAAGGTTGGGTAAGGGTTACGTACACACCACCCTCTCCAAACCATACAGGTGAGATTATTATCTTTTTACTCAAATTTTATACCTAGTAAAATAAGTTATACAATCAAATATAGAACGAACGGAGTATCAAGTTTTGTCAGATAAAGGAGGTGTACTAATATGAAAAGTTTACTAGTACTTGTATAACTTGGGTGGTAGAAAAGTGGAATTAAGGTTGGGGGAATTTGTGGCCTATGAAAGTAGAGAGTTAATGGCAGGGAAAATTAAAGGAAGAAGCAGTTCACCACAGGTAAGTTCGTTAGCTTAAAGACACCACATGAAACAGTAGTCCTCTGTAGAAGCTGATCCACCTCGAAATGCGTTCCCCCAACAAAGGCTCAAAACTTTAAACTGTAAGTTGCAGTCTATCATAATCATAATCATAATAATACCCCCAGTAATAATAATACAACCACCTCCCTCATCCCAATTTGATCTTTTGCCAGGTGTATATTAGAGGCCGGTGATGAGTTTAATCTTTAAAGCTTTTGTGAACGCCGGTAAGACGATCAAAAATAGGAGTAAGGCGTTGAGTAGAGTTAGTCGGTGCTTCAAAATATGCAAAATACCAACTTTATCTTTTGCTAAGCTGTATATTAGATGCTGAATCAAAAATTTATTTTGATAAGTTTAATCTTTAAAGCTTTTATGAATGCTCAATATGACGTTCAAAGAAAAAGAGTAAGACGTTGAATAGAGCTAGTCAGCGCTCCAAAATGTGCAAAATACAAACTTGCTCAATCTAGAAATAGTTTGCGCTCCAATATACGCCTAATAACAACTTGTACAAAGTAGGTTAAGAAACTTGATATTGCAAATGTCTTATTTCCTATTAGCGGAAAAAAGAGTCTTATTTTCAAGTTTTTTTCTTAGTCAACAATAGTATATGGACAAATTTCAAGGAAGAATAACTCGCTCGTTAGCTTTGCTTTATGTTTTTTTTTTCTTTTGTGACTTACATAGAAGTTGAAATTATTGTAATTTTGAAATTATAGATTCAGAATTTAACATTCATTAACTTTTTGTTATTTTAGCATATTCGTCTAGATATTTTGTATATAGCTTAGCTCAAGCAGTGTTATAGACACCAAGTTATCGATTTTATATATATATATATAAGTAAAACAAAAATACATAATATAAATAGAAAAATGATATCACTTGCGATTTATTCGTTTGCTCACTTCTTTAAATGTGTATATTATTTACTAAAAATTCGATTATTCCTAAAAAATATCTCCAGTAGCAAGTCAAGTCTTTTGCCGCCGACATCACCGCCGGGCGGCGAGTTGACTTATTTAAATAGGGGTGAGGTATAGCGTGAGACCTCTGACTTGTGTCATGTGTGTGTGGGGTTTTAGCTAAGGTCTTCTTTATAACAAAGTGAAAATATAAGAGAATGAATACATTTATTTACTTTTATTTAAATATTATATATCGTTTCATGCACCACATCAAAAGCATTTATGGTATCACTGCTACAGTTGGTAGATCTGAACCCTCCAAATGGTGGACCTAACCCACTCATCTTTACCTTCTCAGAGAATATAATCTTACTGCTTCTATTTTTATTTAATTTTTGGTTTTTAAATTAGTCAAAAAGAAAATTTGTATCTAGAAATGCTATTTTCTAACTAATGTATAATATATATAAAAGAAAGAACAAGAAGCACACTACCACCGAGATATGTGGTGAAATTAATGAAATTCCTCTGCCTTAATAAAATATTTCAGTTAGAATTTTAAATTTATGAGTACTAAATTTTAAACAAAAAATTTGAATAAATTATTTATATATATTAAGTGATTTTAAGTATAAATACAAGATAAGTGTTAAAGCTACTGAATTCTGCCGAATGTGTAGACAAACTTATAGCTTTGGCCGTGCATACGATGATACAAATAAAGAAATTCTTCATAGTCAATGTCACTTAAATATGTCTTATACAACGTGAATATAGATTAGTCGATAGGTGAATTCCAAATATCAGATAATTATAAATAAAAAAAAACACAAGTGGTTATAAACAAAGAAAATGAGTAATGATTATAAACAAAATTATAACTTGTTCCAACAGATCTAGCTGTAAGCCTGCAAGAGAAGATTATAGCTTTTGTATTTTTTGATGACATAATAAAAATTGGTATTATATTCTTACTGAATTATTTATCTGCTACATCAGCATACAATGAAATATCAAATATATAAGTATAAAATAATGAAAAGAACTCGTTAAATGTTATATATAGCCTTCAATTCCCACTGGAGCCTAGATGGTCTATTTCCAATATCACTATTTTATTCCTTTCCAATTTCTTCACTTCTCCCCAACCTATTTTAGCTATAGCAAAAAACACGAGCACCAGTAGCAGTAGTAATAGTAGCAGAGCTTTGCCATTTCACTGCAACATTCTGATAAAACTCTCAGTTCACTTACCCTTCTCTTTATCTTACCCATTCCTCTGTTCTAATAACCCATCATCATCTTTTATTTTAATTTTTTTTCTTCTATCTATAAAAGTGAGTGATTTAAACTTCCAAAAACTAGCCATGGATATTGATATGCTCAAATCAACAGCAGCAACAGCTTCTGTAGATCAAATGGAAATGATGATCATGATGCAATTGGACAAATTCCCCGACTTCTCTATTGGTACGTAATGTTGAATTGTGTGACTATCTCATCTAATTAATAGTATTTTTTAACTGATTAATCATATCATGTCTCGACATATAACTATTCTTAATTATGTGACAATCTCATCTAATAGTACTTTAACTGATTAATTATATTATGTCTCAACAGGTAACTGTTCTGAATTGTCAATGATGGAGTTTAGTCCACAAGGAAGTTGCAATAGCAACAACAATAATTATAACTTCCATCAAATTGATCAAAATTCAACCAACTTCCTGCACATACCTTCTACAATTTCATTCACAAACTCTCCTCCAATCCATCAAAATCCAAACTTCTTAGCCAATTCTGGTAACAATTCGGGTGCATTTAATTCGCATTCGATGAATCGGAGCAATATGGCAGCAATGAAGGAAATGATATTCAGAATTGCAGCAATGCAGCCAATTGAAATCGACCCTGAATCTGTTAAGCCACCAAAGAGAAGGAACGTAAAAATATCGACCGATCCACAAAGTGTCGCGGCGCGTCACAGGAGAGAAAGGATAAGTGAAAGGATAAGGATATTACAGAGATTAGTACCAGGTGGAACAAAAATGGACACTGCATCAATGTTAGATGAAGCAATACATTATGTGAAATTTTTGAAGAATCAAGTGCAATCACTGGAAAGAGCAGGTGCAACTAGGACAGCTAATGGTACTGCTGCTGCTGCAGGATTAGGATTCCCTGTGCCGATGAATTATTTACCTGTTGGTTCAAAAAGTTATCTGCCTAGTACTCATCAGCATCATCAAAATATTCAACAATATGCAGATGCCTAGTTTGAGTTTAAACTGAATTTGTGGGGTTGTAAATTAGAAAGGGGATTAATGAAAGAAAGTGTGACAATGCCACTTGTATTATGATCCTTTCTTTAGGCTTACCATGCATGTTGTATTGGCTAGAAGAATAATGATATATAACCATGGTATATAGAATATAATAGAGCCCCTGTTGGTTTGTTAATAAAAGTATGTTCCTCATGGTTTCTGTTTTGCTATGTTTTATGATATGATGATCATCTGTCGCCAAAAGTTATGGTGAGGTGGTAAGTATCCCTGCATCCTTAATTAATTAGAGGTCTCAGATTTGAACCTTGGAATAGGGTACTCATCTTTAGTATGGAGTACTTTACCACAAAAGTAGGACTTCCAACGTGAATTTCGGATTACTCGGGCCTTAAAACGAATTGCGAACACTAGATGAGACACAAAAAAAAGAAATTATGTGATTATTTTATCTAATTATAGGAGACTACATTTTTATTTGGGTGATCTTAATTATATCCAACACGCTAGCTCCCTCACGGGCCTAATTATTATCTTTCTTTCAAAAACAAAATACACTAAAATTCTTTTGATAATGAGTGGCGGTGAGACTTGTACTCAAGCATGTGTTTACTCTTCTATCATAGGAGTATTAAATAACTTAATCTTCTCATTTAAGAGTTTTAGCTGTTATTATGTATATTTGCTTAATTATATCTTTAGCGATCTCTCACCCTCTTCCTAAGAAGTTATAAAGAATTAAACGGAAACTATCTTTTTGGGTTGAAAATAGTCATGTGCAAATTATCTTTGCAGCATCTCGAAGAAAAATCTTGAAAACGAGATATGTTGAAGAGGGTTTTGTTTTCTTTGTGTATATTTTGTCAATTTACAGGTTCTGGAAATAGGTCTCTGTGCAATTAAAGATGAGAAGAGGGACCATATAGGACTTGGTTGCATATATACACACAAGGTCAAATAGAAAGTCATGTCATGCCCCTTAGAAAGACAACTAGTAGGCCTTTGTTTGAAAATACGGAACACCCCCCCCCCTCCCCAGTTTTATTAGGGGTCTTTTGGTTCCCAAATTGAACAATTGTAGGGGTCGTTTGGTTCCCATATTTGAAATACAACAATGCTGGGACTATTATTTGCCTTGGACCATCATTCGTTCACTTTCTTTGCTCCAAATATCCCCCTTGAAACCAATTGAACTGCCCAAGCGGACTCATATCGTTCACTTTCTTGACGAATAGAAAGCTAAAGTGCCAGAGTTGAAACAAGTCATTTTTTCCACAAGCAAATTATGCACGAATTATTATGGATGATTGTTTTTAGTGCAGTAAATAAAAATGTAAGGATTACTATATTTATGCGGGGAATAATGAAAAAGATTGTTATGGGGTGATTAATAACGAAAAGATTGATATAACAATTACTAGGGTTGTTTTATCTTTAAATAACTTAATACATGTATAGCTAACATATACTTCTTATTTCACATTCTATCTCGCATAAGATTTAAATGCAAACTTTTACGTAACTTAATGCATGTATTATTTAATACCGGTGAAACACTACTTTGGATTTAGGTGATAATTCTTTTTCTATGCCACCACCAACATACTCAGTATAATCTCACACGGTGAGATCTGGGGAGGGTAAAGTGTATGCAGACCTTATCTCTATATTGAAAGGTAGGCATGTTGTTTCCGAAAAACTCTTGGCTCAGTTATGTGGGATCGGTGATAATTCTTTTTCTATGCCACACATAACCAAATATTGCATTAGTTATGTGAAACCAACAAATACTTTGTAATTACATGTAGGATTTTATAGTGAGAGATTATTATGATTTAGGTCGACACAACCAATCAATCGGCCCCTAATAGTATAACACATTCTTCACACTGTCCGTACAAAATATTTAAGGCTTTACATGCCATATGGAAAGACTATGGCGTTATAGGCTGGATTCACAATTTTCTAGTTCTCTTTTCTTCCAATATATATTATGGCAACTCAAAGCTGTAAAATTTACTCCGCAATAAGAGTCAACTTGATGTTTTTCAACACGCGTGCCTCTGCCCAAAAAAAATGAAAGATAATATATCCTGAACATTTCATCGTGTTAGCTGGCTACTAGATTTGATATGATCAAACTTGATAAAGAAATTCAGTAATCAAATACTACCATGTGTGAAGAATGAATGCAAAAAATAAATGTTTTCTCATTTACAATAGATATTGCTAAGTTCATCAACTTTGTAGTCTAGCTCAAATATCACTTTGAGTTAGAACTAAACCGTTGTTAATCTTCTCTATTCATAGGTAGAATTCTACTACCATTATCAAGATCGTCTGAATATAGCTAGCTAACTTTTCCTGTAATAAGACATAATTTCTAGCTAGGACAAAGAGGTGTAGTCTAGGTCCTTAATGTGTGACATAGACGTGCTTAATTAAAAAGACAACAAGACCAAAAATTTAAAAGTTAATGTTAAGGATGACAAAGCTAGAAGAAATCGTACTGATGTCATAAATGAATAATTAGGTAGAAAATCCTCAAATGATTGAAACTTCATTATGATAGATCACCTTAATATATACATATAAACAAAAGTATCTTCTTCCTAATAACTTAAATCAACTGATCACATAATTTAATATATTGTCAGAATATGCATAGATTTTTCATTGGAGCCTCTCTACCACTCATCAACAAAAAAGCTTCTCCGTGCTTGGTTGAAGAAATTGAATTAGCTAGAACCATACATTAAAGTTCGTGTTAATTACTAACTAAAACTTATCGTTTCATCATCATGAATCGTTACTTGTTGAGTTGTGGAGCCTAATTCAACGCCAACATTAGGAAGATCCTATGTAGAGTGTGGAACGCTGATCGGCCTGTATTATGTGCAGGCTTCTATTATGTTGGGAATTTCAGGCTTGTATTATGTTCGCCCTAGTTTTCGCTATACATATTCTAGGGCGCCGTTTTTTTCCCCAGAGTGTGTGTGCGTGAAGAGAAAAAGAGAGAATTGTAAACACAAACTCCCAATTTTTTATAATAGTGAAATCTGCAGCGGCAAAGTGGACGTAGTTCTCGCATTGAGGGTGAACCACTATAAATTTATGTGTGTTATTTGTTCTTCGCTTATATACTATTTTCTGATTAGGTCGAATTTGGGACTCAAATCCTAACATTACTGATAGGATACCGTGTATATCACGGTTACCGAAAAGTTCTTTACCAAAATTAGAATATTAAAGTGATATTGTATAATTATCATAATTGTAGAATTCTTATACAAGTAGAATTAGTATATTAGAAGTATAGTAGGAATAATTACCATAATTTTTGAATGCTTTCTTACACGGTGATCTTAAGGAGACAGTCTATATGCATCAACGCATGGGTTTTCGAGATCTCAATCATACTCATCATGTCTGTTTGCTGAAGAAGTCCTTGTATAGGTTTAAGCAGGCCCCGCGGGCTTGGTATAAGAGGTTTGCAGATTATGTATCTACTATTGGGTTTTCTCAAAGCCGGTCTGATCATTCTCTATTTATATATCGTCATGGTACTTCTCTGGCATACATTTTATTGTACGTCGATGATATTATATTGATTGCTTCGTCTGATAATCTGTACAAGTCTATCATGTCACTTCTCAGTTCTGAATTTGCAATGAAAGACGTGGGACCCTTGTGTTATTTCTTGGGCATTGCTGTCACGCGTCATTCAGGTGGTCTATTTTTATCTCAAAGAAAGCATGCTGCGGAAATTATTTAGAGAGCTGGTATATCATCTTGTAAGTCTACATCCACTTCGGTTGATACCAAACCGAAGTTGAGTACTACGTCAAGCACACCATACGAGGATCCCACCCACTATCACAGTCTTGCAGGGGCACTTCAGTATCTTACTTTCACAAGACCTGATATTACTTATGCAGTTCATCAGGTGTGTTTATTCATGCATGACCCACGGATTGTGCACATACATACGCTCAAACGCATTATACGGTACATCCATGACACACTTGATTAGAGATGGCAATTGGGCTGGGCGGGTGCGGGTACCCCCTTCCCCGCACCCGTACCCTCCAGAAAATTTTATACCCGTGGCAGATACATTTTCAGCATCCATACCCGTCTAGGCGGGTATATTCCTAAATCCACATCCGCTCCACCACCCAAGTGAATATCCTCAAAATTCATTACTATTGGCCTTATGGGCTACTAAAATTATGTGTGCCAAATTATTTGGGCTTTAGATAAATATAAAGTTTACAAATAAAATTATAGTTAGCGGGTATAAGGCGGGGGGTGGATTTGGGGCGGGTGGTTGGATGCGGGGAGGGGCAGGCGGATATAACTGCAAATCCACCACCTATCCATACCCGCCTACTACCCGCCCCAACTGGGGCGGGTGCGGTGCGGTGCGGAATCCGCAAAATTGTACCCACCTGTCATCCCTACACTTGATTATGGATTGCATTTATATACTTCTTTCGTCTCTACTCTTGTGTCATATACATATGCTTATTGGGGTGGATGTCCTGGTACTAGATGCTTGACATCTGGTTATTGTATGTTTCTCGGGGATAACTTGGTCTCGTGGTCTGCAAAACGCCATGCTACATTATCGAGATCCAGTGCAGAGGCTGAGTATCGAGGCGTGGCTAATGTGATATCTGAATCATGTTGGCTGCGTAATCTTCTATTAGAATTATACTTTCCTATTCAGAAAGCTACCTTGGTCTATTGTGATAATGTTTGTGCAGTCTATCTTTCTAGAAATCCGGTCCAACATCAGCGCACTAAACATATCGAGATGGATATTCACTTTGTTCGCGAAAAGGTAGCTCGTGGATAAGTACGCGTTTTACATGTGCCCTCCAGATACCAAATTGTTGACATCTTTACGAAGGGCCTTCCCTCAGTTCTATTTGAAGATTTTAGGGACAGTATCAGCATACGACAACTGTCCGCTATGTCTGCAGGGGTGTGATAGAATACCGTGAATATCACGGTTACCGAAAAGTTCTTTACCAAAATTAGAGTATTTAAGTAATGTTGTATAATTACCATAATTGTAGAATTCTTGTACAAGTAGAATTAGAATATTATAAGTATAGTAGGAATAGGATTTTCCATATTTGGAGATTGTAAATTGTATATATATCTATTTATTAAATAAGAATAATCAAGAGATTAATTATTTCTGTTGAATCAGTAAGAGGGCCTAGTCCCGTAAAAGCTATTCTCTGATCTTGTTGGAATAACCGTAGGAGCTCTAAGCCTATCAATCACTATCCGCTCTTGGCTTACCGGTCTCCTGGTCCGATGAGCTAAGTTCCAACGCTAGTCAAGGATAGACTTAGCCAAATAATGTCTTTCACGAGATTCAATGTTATGTGCTTGGTTGCGATCCTTCGATCCCATTTTTATGACTAAAGCTTATCGTGTCATCATCATTTCAATTCATGATTGATCTAAATATTGATTAAATAGGGTTAATCGCTCACTTGAATCAACTGGTAGATCATCAACACCAGGATCCTCAATCTTACTCCTCATTTTAGTTGTTACTACTATATTTTATGGCCACTCCTTGAAATTTAAGACTGTCTTTAATTCCTTTATTCAATGCATGATGCAAAATAAATTAGCTAATATTATAAGATAAGACAAACTACTTTTAACATTTTTAAATTTTAAATGAGATGATTGTACCATTAACATTTATAAGTAGTATAACTTCTTGATAACACACGAAGGGAGAAACACATCTAACATGTAATCGATAATATATAATAACAAAAATCTCAATGACTATTAAACATTGTAGTAAATTAAAATGATGACATTGAATAAGTGATGGTAAGGAAAGAAAAAGGGAGGGACAAAGGGATGAGGGAAGGGAAAATGCATGAGAAAACCACGTGAAATACTGACAATATGCGGTGCTCTTTCACGATTATTACATTATTTACATTTTTAAGGTGCTCATGATGACGTCCTTTTTTCATCCCCTTGCCACGTTTCAATCCTCTGCCTACGTGGATTTCCATGTCATACCTTCCTACGAATTTTTTTTTCGGACCAAATACCTTCCTACTATTTAATTAATAGTAGTATCTTTTTTCCTTTTCATTAGCGATGTCAAACATTTTTATTTGACTTGATACATATTACTCACCACGACATAATTCCCATATTAGTATATTTGAAAGAGAATTGATATATTTATATATAGTTTGAAAATAATTAATACTATAATTTCAATTTTGTTCTTAATGAATTTTTTTATGATTATACAAATGTTATGGCATGTTCAATAGTATAAGTTTCAAAGAAATTGTAGTCATAAAATGTTAAACCATACATTTTAAAAGTTTTCATTTTTTTAAAATTTCATGGTGATTCATACTATATAATATAAATTAAAATAAATAGAGTGACATTTTAACTTACACGTGATTATATAATTGGTCCCTTAACTTATGTGGACACATTAATCCTATTCAAATTCAAACAGGATGCAATTTAACCTTATTCATTACATCCTTATTGTAAAAATCGTAAGGCACTTGATATATTGATGCAAAAACTTAAGTGTCATTTTTAACAAAGTTTAGTATGATAAATTAAACTGATAGAAAAATTCCGTTATAGTGTATCCTGAACCGACACTCACCAAATAAAAAGGAAAAGAGGGGCAAAAAAAACTAGCAAAGGTGTTGCCATAGCATACCACAATATATGTTTTATCTCACTTGATCCATCCAAAAACATATTTTATGTGTAAAGGATTCACGATTTTGTTGTATAGTGTACTTAATGAGATAACATTCTATTTGTGATTACGATAATTTAAACAAAATATTTTAAAGAGTTTAGTGAATATTGATTCAATAATCCACGTCTTTTTGGTTAAAAAATAAGAAGGCACGCTGGGTTACAATGCGTCAAAATAGCCCTCACTAATCATTTTTCGTCCTATCTTCGGGAAAAAAAGCTGTTGGACTTTTATATCTCACTGATGAAATTCCATGAACCACTTTGACAAAATTTCATGGCATTAGTTATTTTAAAATTATATGGGTGTTATTTGTTACTTAAACCCTTATATCTTCGACTCGTAATAGAAAAAGAATTCCAAATAAAAGATGATATTATGCACCCACCCCCACCCCCCCTTCCAATATTCTATCTCTAGTTGCCTATCAATCAAACGCGCAATGCCCTTAAGATCAATGATAAGATTGTCTTTTATTTGTTTGCGTTGTTGATCATTTATTTAGAGGGGAAAAGCTATTAAGGGTGGTGGAAAGAGAAAAAACTTCCTCATACCCATTGTTTACACCTGAAAATATTATTTTGTTATGGTAGTGATAAACTTGAGATGATAATGTATACTATTATTTAATTACAATAAAGTGATAATTATTTATATGAACAATAACAATAATTATTAGAAATTAGTCAATTTCCGAAGGACATACTATCAAAAATTTAAATTTTCATATGAAAAGTCGATCGGAAAAGTGTTCTCCTGACAAATTTCAGATGGAACATTCGTCGGAAACTTATTGATTTCTAGTAATAAATCCTCTTTCCAGTGAGAACTTATGTAGCCAAATAACTTATTTAAGACTTAGACATGATTATTATTGTTGTAATGTTGAATTGAAGTAGAAAGAGGGTTAGGTTGCCTCCCATGGGAGGATCCAAAGAAGGTAGTGTTTGTGTCTAAGGCATCATGCTTCACTAAAAGCCATTTATTCCTCTCATTCATATCCCCACCCAACCTTATCAGATCTAGGAACATTGCACTATATTATATATGCTGAAGTTACAAGTACATAGTATATATGCGTATATGTGTGTGGTATATGAATAGTATATATTTAATAGAAAGAAGATGAAATACCTAAAGTGGTCAAAGCACAATATGAAAAACCCATGTGAGGCTTTTCAGTAATGTCCCAACATATCCAAAGTGTTTGGCCAAGTGGTCAATACATTAGGGTATTGTTGTCTGAGGTTCCGTGTTCGAGTCCTCTGATTAGCGAGAGTGGAACTGTGTTCCCCCAAAAAAATCCCTTCATACGCGTAGGGCCAAGCGGTGTATATTAATCCGTAGGGCCAGGCCGGAGGTGGGGTTTTCTGGGGTATGGGGTCGTAATGCGGTGGGACCAGTCACTTTAAAAAGTTTACCCTACCACAGTTTAACCCGCAAGGGTAGCCAAATTGGTGTAGCAGTAGAGCACGGGACCGCAAGGTCACGAGTTCGATCCCCTACATAAACCTTCTTGGTTGAGCCTGTCACACATGGCTTGTCAAGTGTGGTTAATCGGCTGACGTGGTTTGCAGGCTATTGCGTCAGTTCGGGGTTTACCTTGTGCGAACTCGAGAGAGTAGAGGCTGCGGATTTGTTCGTAAACAAAAAAAAAAAAAGTAATGTCCCAACATATACTAATAGAAGAAGCTTCTTTTGCCAATACAAAAGGATGCCTTCCAATCCTGGTACACTGTATTCTAATATCTATATGTCTTTATTATCTTTTGTTTGTTTATTACTTTCTCATGAAATTCATTTTATCTAAAGAATGAACTAGTTAGTTCAAAAGATTTAGATAAACGAGGAAAAATAAAGGACCTATTGGAATTTCATTTGTTTTAGCTTATTGTAATCGCGCAATAGAAGGGATAAATAAAAGAAAATTTTACAAAGAAATAGCATTAATACAATGCTAAGAAAGCTATATATGATAACGATGGGAGATTTAAAAATTATAACAAATTAGAGGTTAAATAAAAATCCAGTGTCTTATGGGAATTTGAATTTTGTAAAAACAATAGCATGGAAGAAAAATCCAGGAACATGTCATTTTTGGAAGAAAAAAATGCGTTGTCACTCCCTACTCACTACCAAACAAAAAAATAGAACAACAAAAAGAGAGAGAAAAAAAAAGGAGAATTGTCACCTATTTATTAAAAATCAAATGTCACCTCATATAGTGAGAAGTGTTAGGAAATTGCGTTTTCACTATTTTCTGTTTTTCTTCCCATCTACCAACTTCTCTGCATAGCTATGCTAAAACTTTCTCTTGCTTAAAATTTCCCTTTTTCACACTCTTCTATTTCTGTTATTTATTTATTTTTGGAAAATGCTGTTGTCGAAAATGCAATTAAGTAAATGAACATACACTTTTTTAATAACTTAAATATTTTAATGAGATGGACACAATTACATGGTAATAGAGCTGACAGAGGTCCTAGGTTCATTGCCCCTCATCATTCAAAAATAATTTTCACATGCTCGACCCATGAAAAAAAACCAAAGTCACAAATGACACGTAATTGACATATTAAAAATATAATTAAGTAAATAAAAATATATTATCTCTATTTGTTTTAGCTTTTAGATTATAACACACTACTCAACACCTTTCACTCTTTAGTCTTTATTCAAGAATCAAGACTAAGAAGTCACCGGGGCATAGCTGGATGGCGATGAGGGAAACTTAAAATCCAGCTGGAGGCCTGCAGTGTGGGTTCGAACCCTTGGTGGAAGCAATTTGCTCTCTTCTGGGGTAGGACCTTGTAGGTGATATCAGTTGCTCTGTTCTCAAACCCTGGTCATTCAAGCACATCCCGCGATTTACTGGTAGTAGTGCTGAGGGACCGGGACTACTATCTTCATATAATTTGGCTTAAGCGGGAAAGCTGAATATCAAAAAAATAAAAATCAAGACTAAGAATAAATGGCGTAAGTGGGTTGGTTGGTCGGGTTGGAATTTAGTGGCTCTAATTTTTAAAACATTGAAAAGGACAAAACTCATCTAATGCATCCAAAGTCCTAAATTCTCTGCTTGTCCCTTGTGCTAGGTTCGACGTATTCCCTTTGCCTCCATCGCTATTACAATCTTCCAAGTCCTACAAAATTTAATAAATTTAAAGAGAGAAAGAAAAATTATTTGAAGTGTAGAATATTTCTGTCTGCATTATGTTTATTTAAATATGATAGGGGGGAAAATACTAATTCATTCTTCGAAAACGCCATTAGGCCCAAATTAGGGGGGACACAAATGGACGGTTGGGCCCGATTTAAGCATATCAAGACGAACTGCATTAATAATGGGTCATTACTCAACTCTGTCCAAATGTTAGGTTGAGGTGGACTGGGTTAAGATGAGCTAAACGTTGGATCTAACTCAAATGTCAATTTTTACTAAATTTTAATTTCTTTGTTTGATTTTTTATTATTTATTTTATTACCAAACAAAACGAATAAAAAATTTATTTCTTTTTTATTATATTATATATAACATATCAAATAAAAATTTATTTAAATATTTTTATAATTTAGAAGAGTCAAGATGAGCTGAGTTAATAAATTAACGGGTTAACCACCCAAACTTGATCGGGTTGGGCATATCATATTTGTATGGGCAAATTTTTCCACCACTATCCCAAATCAATAAGAGGACGTTTTCTTTTGATTATTAGCATTTTAATTGATTGTGTTTAACATCACCCATTTTAACAAAGAAAAACTAAGTCGATCGTGGTATAGAAGCCCAGAAGAAACAAAGCCCAATATATGAATATTCCGCACTGCTAGTCTGCTAACCTAACCTGTTGACTTGCACAATTGTACAAGATGGCCCTATCTTAGTTATGGAGTCCACTAAACCCAAATCCAAATGTTCAATTTCGAAGTTGGGCTTCATTTGAGTTCGCTAAATGGAAACAATCATTTTCTTCTTGACACTTATATACTTCCTTAGTACTTATTGGCATATTTTTAGCCAACAATTAGTATTTGTATACATTGTGTGTCATATATTAAATGTAACACCAAAGGATGTGGTACAGTGGAGGGGGTTGCTCTTCCCTTAACTAGGGATTTTGGATTTGAGCCCTAAATATGAAAAAATTCTTGGTGGGGAACGCTTTTCTTAATGTGTCTTACATGGCGCGAATTCGGATATAGTCGGGCTCCAATATGGGTACCGGACACCCGATGGAAAACCAAAAGAAAAAAGATATACATATAATGTGAACCAAAATTTATATACATTATTGGGCTATTAGATTGCAAAAGCTAAAACTGGGCAATTTCATGTCAATAGTTTGCCCGGATTGTATTCCCACGTCACTTTTCCTCCTCCTCCTCCTTCCATAATTGCTACTACCACTTGCTAGTAATATTTGTTTAGATTTTTTTTTTCAATTTTCTTCTTTTCTAGTGATATATAAACAACCTATTTACTGATCCCGTCTTATCAGGGTAATATCTCAGTACCTTTTCAACAAGATATGCGTGTAGAGACCTGCCACATAAATATTTCAAAACTTAGTACACAAGAAAAATTCTAAATGGTTTAATTCAAATATCATAATGGATCGATTGCATTAGTTAAAGTTTCATATTTTGCCATGAAAAAGTAGTTGTTAGATGATGTCTGAGTTTTGTTGGGTATGAAGATACATGACACATGCTAGTGACATAGGATGAGGAGTCGTTCTCATAGCCTATGATAAGAATGATATGGATAAAGAAAAATCATTAATATGTGTATACGGAGGAACATGAAAATCAAATCAGAAAAATTATCATAGGAATTAAAAAAATTCATTACCACCTATTACCAGTAAAATTTATAGTTAGAACTGATAATACCCAAGTAAACTTTTATACCAATAAAATAGATCCATTGCCAGAATTGAACAAAAGAAGAAAGTGGCAATCTTTTTTTTGTTGTTATGATTTTATTGTTAAAAATATATCTGAAACTAAAAATGTTTTAGCTGATTTTCTTAGCATGTATAACAATGTCAACCAACAGTGACAACTTTGAAGAATATATTACCAGTGTCACGGAAGTTATTTCCCAAACACATGAAACCATAATTTCAAAAATACAAGAATGCACTCATCTCATAAACCAACTCAGAGAAGCCATACAAGATCAACAAACCCTGAAAACCTTACAACCACCAAAATCACCTATGCCTAATGCTGAAAAACCAAACAATCCAACAACATCGTCAGCACATGTTATGTCTAAACTTGCCACTATGTCATCTTCAATACCATTTTCTTCCCAGTTATCATCAACAGTATCAATGAGTGACAAACTGAAATATAAACCTGATTTTATTAATGCTTATGAAAAAATCAATAAGTTTTATGATTATAAATCTAACTCTTATATTTTGTGCAGTGATAAACTCAGTAAATATCCAAGATTCTTGTGCAGTGAACATGCTAATCCTGATATAGTAGCAAAACTATTTACTTATGAATTTATTGATAAAATAATAGTTAATGAAACCATGTACAATATTGCTAAGCTGTCTAGTATTATTGTTGAATATACAAAAGTCGTGATGGATTCCTATGGAAAGGGTACGTATGGTACACAAATATTTGATGTTTCAACTGATTTAGTAGGAAAATCTATAGTAATTTGCCAACTTTTCAAAACTGATAGAAATAATAATATTAATGGAGATAATGAAGACTTGAAAATGACAATACCTTGTACTATTGAAAAGTTTCAAGAATTGTTAAGTGCAAAAAGAGCCATAGGATTATTAACCCTAAAATCCAAAATAGAAGACATGTTATGAGCCAGTAAGGCATGTATTATTGGAATGACAAAAGGAGGAGAAGTGGAAGAACTTGTGACCCTTTACTATAATAATGACATCATGACACAAGACATTGTTGGACTCACAAACTTGCATGATCGTATAATAAATCTGAAACATAAACATGCAAAGGAGACCATGGAACAATATCAACTTCCGAGTGGCCAGAAGAAAAGACTTGTAATAAGTACTAAACATGCTACTACTGCTACCAATGATACAATAAAAAAAAAAGATCTATGGATCCTTTTTCCTGAATTCATGTAAAAGATCTAATATCATAACACGTCCCAGTATAGTTTAACTACAGTAAGCCCATAATGTAATCCATATTACTCTAATAAAATCCATACAAGATCAAGATATCAACATCAATGTCAATATCATTTGAAAAAGCAACCGTGATGATTAAAGAAGAATCCAAGGCATCTGGCAAGATATTATTCAAGACAAGAAGAATTCAAGAACGTGGAAGACATCTGGCACCAACATTTGACAAACCTACAAGAAGACAAAAAACTTTAGAAAAATCTGCAATCATGGAAGACAAACTACTATTTGCTTTTAGACTTTTGTAAAAGCAGCTTTAAATTTTGTCATGTAACAATCATTTAATCTACCGAGGTTATCTACATAAAGAGTCTCTTGTAAACATTGTAAGAGATAGAAAAAACTTCAATAGAAATAATTCTTTGAAAAACTCTAATGTCTAGCTAAAACCTTCTCAGTCTATAATCTTTACCAAGAACAATATTATAATACCAGAGAAGTTACTTTGAAAGTCTATGATTAGAATCATATTAGTTCAGAAACCTACACCTTAAAAGGAATTTTAGAAAGATTATGTTGAGAAACTCCCAAACACATAGGCTAATTATCCCGTTATTGTTGAAAAGAGATTAAAGGGAAGCAATGTCAGGGTGGGTTGAGGTCTCCGGTGATCTGAAATTCTGCTAAGAGTTATGATTTCTGGACTATGTGCTTTTAATTATAGCCTTGATAAGTACATAACTCTATAATTATGATGTTGAAATTGGTTAATGGTTATAGTCATATAAATAAAAAATGAATTCTAGATCAATGACAATTACTTTCATACTATATATTTGTTATTTAATAAATTATCATCTATTATCCTATCCTTTTTAGGGTCTATAGATAAAGATAAGATCCGTCAATAAAATGGTAAACTATTGAGTTTCCAATTGATGGGTGATGTGATATTTGGTCTTCTTACGTGATCTTAGGTAATTCTTACCTAATGAATTAACTTTTCGAGTTTATTTAAGCCCAATATTCATTTCTATCATGGTAATGAAGTCAGATTCATCACAATTCATGATTTATCCGATGTTGATCTCATCTTATATTTCCACGCTCTAAAGATCCACCATTTGGTGGGGTGGGGGTGGGGGGTTGAGTTGATGGATTATTTAATTTTTATATGATTTTTGGGGTTAAGTTAGACTCAATGTTCAATTCTTATCAAAAACTTCGATTTTTATGCACATTGTCTGGTTACTTAACAAAATAACTCAATTTCCTTTGAATTTGCAGCTTACCAGGAGAATTACTCCACACAAGCCATTATGTTCCAAGACAGTTGAAGATTCAAACCTAGTTGTGGTGGCATTTAGAGGGACCATCCCATATAATGCAGACCACTGGATCACAGATGTGGACCTTTCATGGTACGAGCTTAAGGTGTGGGTAAGATACATGCCGGATTCATGAAAGCATTGGGCTTGCAAAAGAACAAAGGCTGGCCCAAGGAAATCGATGAAAGCCCGGACCAAAAACTATTAGCATATTACGAAATCAGAAAAGAACTGAAAAACATATTGAGCAAAAATGAGAAGGCAAAATTTATATTGACAGGACATAGTTTGGGAGGGACATTGGTAATTTTATTTGCAGCCATATTGACTTAGCATGAAGAGGAATGGCTATTGGATAAATTGGAAGGAGTTTACACATTTGGACAACCTAGGGTTGGGGATCCACAATTTGGGAACTTCACGAAGGATAAGTTCAACAAGTACGATGTCAAGTATTATAGACATGTTTATTCCAATGACATGGTTCCTAGGTTGCCATATGATGACTCAACCGTCTTCAAGCATTTTGGATCATGTCTATACTACAATAACCTCTACAAAGGATGGGTAAGGGTTCTCATACATTTGGATCACACTTTTTGTTGTTTATCTTTTATTTTGTTTTTATAGTGGTGACGTCTGAAACAATCTCTCTACCTCTCACAAGTTAGGAGTAACCCCATCCTCTCCAGACCCCACTGAGTATGTTGTTGTTGTTGTATAGCAGTGACATCTGAGTTAGTTTCCACACCTTGACTATTGCATTTGATATTTGCTACCTTCCACCAACAAAGGGCTTAAATCACGACTTTTCATCACACTGGTCTCTCGTGATTTTTGTTCCACTTGATCAACCCTAGATTATACCCTTGGATTTATTTCATACTTCATTGCCCTAAAAGTCAATGCGTGTGCATGTTTAGCAAAAGTCTGATTAATTATTTACCTTATGTACCAATTGCTTGTGATTATGCTTTATCTTGAGCCGAGGGTCTCTCGAAAACAACCGCTCTACCTACCAAGGTGGAGTTAAGGTCTGCATACACTCTACCCTTTCCAGACCCCACGTTGTGGGATTTCACCGGGTATGTTGTTGTTGTTATGTACCAATTGCAACAGCTGATTTTTTTGTTTGTAATGCAGGTGGTGGAAGAAAAACCAAACAAGAACTACTTCTCTGTGCTATTTGTTTTTCCCCATGTTGCTGATTGCAGTATATGAGTTTATTAGGGGGTTCATCCTTCCTTGGAAAAGGACAACCATTACAGAGAGGAATGGTTCTCTAAAATGTTTAGGATGGTAGGGTTGGTGATTCCAGGATTATCAGCTCATACTACTATAGATTATGTTAATCTAACCCGATTGGGACCAGTTCTTCATCCTCCAAAATCAGCTCATCAAGATTGTCTTAAAGACGATTGATTTTCAAGATTCAGAGTCATTTTAAAGTTTAAAAAAATTCCAAGCCATTGTAAAATCAAGTCAGCGGCATGAATATTTCATTATATTTTATTAGTATTTTGTATTATTTTATTGGCTTGAGATGAATTTATATGATGTAACATGGTCAATGAAGATCATCTGGCGAATTTTGTTTTCCCTCTAATAGTGTCCAACTGCCCATATAAAGTTTCTGAGTTGTATCATGTTCTTTGGTGATGAAAGTAGTGATAAAGAATTTTACATTTCCAACCCATAAGCATGTTACCGTGGATTATTGGTAAATTCATTACATACAGATCGACTCACATGAGATGTTTTTGGAATCTTACAGAGCAACTAGAATTTTGTTGAAGATGGCGGGGCCTGAAGTAGAGAAAAATAAGCTTTGTAATAAGCATCAAGATGGAACTTCAGTTGCACTTCAAACTACTTCGACATCCATGGACCAAGAGACTTTTCATTCTGTTCATGCCTCTTGACTGTTTAAATCATTCAGTAGTAGATATTGTCTTCTAGGAGGGTGGTGATTCAATCGACCTACAGCATCGATTTCCAGAAAGCACAAAATACCATTTCCAAATCACTGCCGCTTATTACAAGAATTACATGACATGAGCATTCACTACCAAAATGCAGTAAAGTACATCAGAAAAGAAAGGGTCTACTCATTCAATACCAGATTTAAATCTGTGCAAGGATATCTGAAATCTAACACTCCTCGATGTAAAGGGAGGAGAATACCTGATATAGATGCTTGTTGTAACATCAAAATGCATGGCATGTAAAGCAGCCACTCAGAGACCCTATTTGGTGTGTCCGACGGAAAGATAATGCCTTGCTGGAGGATCTTGCTACTTCATGTGATTGGTTGGCTAACATTGAGCTTCTCATTTCATGGGCCTTTTTCTGTGCCGATCTAAGTTTGTTCATAATTTTATCAATGGATGAAGATCTCTTTTTCTCCAGTTTCATCTGCATTATATATATACAGATAGCATGTCTTCAATTTGCAAACAGAAAACACTTTCATTCTATTAGTGTAAATGCAAGTTCTATCCATTCTTCTGTCCTCTATATAATTGTGAAATATGAACAATAAATCTTCCTCCCTTATTACATGGATCAAGAAAACAACCAACAAATTGCAGCATCCACTAATGAGAGAATAGGTATCTTTGCTGATTATGTCATAATCCAATTCAGAATTTCAAAGAAGTACAAGATAAGGGAAGTATCCATTAAAGCCCTTTTTCCTTCAAAGACGATTTAAGTATCGTGTAGACAGGTGAGAGAAGAAATCACCCTGCAGTTAGGAGGTCTATTTTTTGGAAAGATTCAGGACCTGACCTAAACAAATCATGCATGAACTCTAGCACAAGATAATGCCTAGAAACATGTATTTCTATGCAATTAGACAAAATAGCATATAATATACCAAATTAACGAGATATCTCTTCTCTCATCCCCTTCAGAATCTTGTAAGATTCCCGCATCACTAAATCATCACCACCCCATTTATCAATGCCGAACATAATTATATCAGTTCTAGAATCCACCGCTCATCTTTCAAGTTGTATTTTGTCTGGAATAACGTAAAAGTTTGGCGAGGGAAGAACATCAAAAGGTCAGCTTATGTAACACTTGAAGTCCCTACATCCTAATCCCATGTATCAACAACAAAAACGTTCTTTTGCTGTACAAACCTAGTTCACTAGGCCAGACATCCGGACAGAGGATATTTGACTATCGAGATAAACCGAATCTTACAAGCACTGGTGGATGTTACTAGATGGTTACCACTTCAATATAAGCTGTCTTTTCCAATTCAGAAAACCACTTTAACAAGCTTTTGTTAATTGAAATCATAATTAACATTTTTTTGGATTCAGGCGCAATACACTCAATTAAATCCATATATATGATGAATCAAATAAGCATATGGGCAACAGAGAGAAGCTTTAGAAATTAAAAAGTGCATGAAGTAGGTATGTGATTAAAGACTGACCTCCAGTTTCCTCATTGCTGCCTCTGCTTTCGCCTTTTGCAGGTTCTCCCACGCAGTGATTCTCGCTTCTTCCCTCTTAATCCTAATATTTGAGAAGAGAATGAAGACAATTAATAGCATGAATTGAGAAACAAATGCATTTTGATACTTGGAGAAAGAGAAGTTAAAGAGCATGAATATTGTCTATCCCTTCTCGAACTGTGCAGCTTATTGAGATTTTTAATGATCATACTCAACTTGAGATCAGATATACGATTAAGGCAATGTACATGTAAAACAATACTTAAAAAAACAATGCAAATGAACGAAACAACACAAGGAATGCAGCTGTCAGACGGATGTTTTCAGATAAACCTTTCCCTTTTTTTATTGGCAAGTATTTTTCAGATATTCTTACATATGTGCATTTAAAGATTCAGAAAATCCATTGGAAGTCCTAAACGTTTAGACCATTTTTTAATTTGTGTGTCATCCTTGCGTAGGGGCAGTGGTGGATACAGAGCATAACCTACGGTTCACGGGAACCAGTAGCTTTTGCCCAAGTCTTGTATATATATTAAGAAATCCACTAAATAACCATTAATATTTAACTGTTGACTCCATTTATAATTGTATATTAACTTGAGGTCATTGTACAAACCCATAAACTTCAAATCTTGGATCAACCTCCAAGTAGGGGTCATGCTAATCTTCTGTGTATCCATCCAGTTTTACCGGATTCCAGATGAATCTAAAGAGCATG
Source organism: Anisodus tanguticus (assembly GCA_034509755.1). Classification (NCBI taxonomy): domain Eukaryota; kingdom Viridiplantae; phylum Streptophyta; class Magnoliopsida; order Solanales; family Solanaceae; genus Anisodus; species Anisodus tanguticus. The sequence goes on along the minus strand of CM067553.1, from coordinate 5,072,424 downwards.
CTGAATATATCTGGTACAATTTTAGATTCTCAAAATATACAGTTCAGGAGAAACTTTATAGTCTTCCCTTCCCTTGTGTTTGCATCTTATACGAAAGATCTATGAGCTTTTCCTTTTCTATACTCTACTTGTAATACTTCCAATCACCTTAGATTACCATCAAACTACTCTCAATTGACAAAGCTTCAAAATAATTTACCTACAAACTAACAAATACAATAGCATCACTTACTTTGAAATACTCGTTGATGTGCCTGAAACATCCCAACCTGAAGACCGGATTTCCATAGCTTTCCTTTTCCAGTCATCAAGTTCCATGCTCCTACCCGGAATTCGAACTTTCTGTTTCTTTGACCACCTGGTCACTGTAACCCGCTCATCAATGGGAACATCTCTCATTTCTGCTTTAGAAGGAGGCACACTCTGCAATTCTACAAGTGGTAGAATAGATGGAGTTGAAGGAGAGAAGGATGACTGTCTTATTGGAGATGAGGAAGGGCTTGCCTCGGGGCTCATTTGAGTGGCCATATCCCTCCTTGAAATAACTCGTGATACGCCATTGGCTGCATCTTGAATATCATCCCCACTCTCATCTACAGATCAGATTTACAAGAAAGTTAAACGCAATTGGAAGGCACAGTCGCCATCTCTTCAGATATTACACACCCCACAGTTGTGAGGATTCAAAGGGTGGATAAAATGGACTTAAAGATGTGTATATTTTTCCCATGTAGGGGGAAAACTCCAAATTGACAATAGGCAGTGACATATAAAGTTATTGCACCTCCAAAATGAAAAGATCATGTAAAAAACTACCAAACACCACCCTGGCAATTGAGTTATGCAACATGGTTTTACAGTTCATAGGTGTCTCCTATGGGAATCATAGGCAAAAGCTAATGACCAGTGTGATTGTGCTACAAGTCTTTACCACATAACGGAGGGACAAATTTACATCAAGGAAGTTGAGTTGAGCTTGATGATCTATCTGATTATTGAACTTCTTCGATGAATAACAGAAAATCATACTTTCCTTGACAGTGCATTCCATTGATATAAAAAGGTGCACTTTCAGTGACATCGATTCTCCAGCCAAAAAAGGTGGGTTCCTTTCAACTTTGACTCTTGAAAACATGGAAATACTGGGCCTTCTAGGTTAACCATTTTGGTAGAGCCCTTAGAAGTAAGCCGCACCTAATAGTGGAAATATAGATCTCAATCTTCCAAAGAAACAATCAAGTATTGCGACCAATCAACCGGTGGATTCTATTTGTAATCTTGCTATATTTCCTCTTCTTCTTCTACGAATTACCGTCTAAAATTATGCTACATTTCACTATTATGACGCTGCAATGCAAATAAAATGTGCAACTTCTTAGTTAGATTAAGCAAGCAACCAATCAACTGGAAAAGATAAATCAGTACCTTGAGAAATTGGCAAGGTCGATAAACAGACCAGTTCAGAGCATCCATGTACACTAACTGACCTTGCCATGCATGGCTCTGTGAGCGCATGGAAGTTTCCACTGCCCATGCTACCTCCACATCGAATTGACAAACCATCAGATGTCATCACTCCGGTTGAAAAGGGGGAATTGGCTAACAGATTCCCACCATTTCCTCCCTTAAAAACAGGTGGTGCGGGAGAATACGATGAATAGTAAGCTAGACCAGGAGGACCAAGAGGCCCGCTTTTGGATTTAGGCCGCCTCTGTGGCTGCTGTAATGAAGTTCTCACAGAACTATCTCCTGAAACCGGGCTAAAAATCCACCTCTCTGCATCTTCCCATTTGGAAGGTAATGTCCTTCCATTATTATTATAAGGCAGCAATGCAGTATTCAGCTGCCTCCTATTAGCACCCGAATGCAATGGCACACGCTCTGAACTCCACCCTTTCTGAACCCCTACACTCGAATGGCGATAATTTGGCGTTCTTGGACTTGGAAATGAACCAGCCCGGCTAGTCATAATAGGGGTCTTCTTCATGATCCCAAAATGCGGAGAAGAAGAGTATCCGGCATTAATCACAGCATTGTTTAGATCTAGTGAAGCAGGTCTTCGCCTATCTGGTTTCTTCAGTAGAGATCCCGACTTAAACCTCCGGTCTTGACATTCTATTCCAATGAATTTTGCAAACCAAAGCAAAAGGGAAAAGTAAAAATTCGGTACACAGAATGTGAGGTGAATTGCTTTGTTCTTTGAAAATGAAAAAGCTTTAGTCTAGCAGTACCTTTAAGAGCTTGAGAAAAAGAGTTTCTTGCGGAATCTAAAGACAGATTATCATCATCTATCTCAATCTCGCTGTTCTTCTCTGCCTTTTGAACTGGAAGATAGTGAAATGTGTGACTATCACAGGTATGAAGAATCTAGTTTATGAGGCTTTTGTAGGAAGCCAGCTGAAAGAGTCAGAGAGTACCTTTTGCTTTTTCCTTTCTGCCAAGGTGACTATTTCTGTGTACCATAGCTTTGTTTGGATCGGTAACTGTACTACCCAAAGTTTCACGGCATTCAGGCCCTGTCAAATGCTGGTTCAATCAAACATTTCAGAGCCTTCGAAATGAACAAACTCCCCAAAAGTAGAGTTATTAACACTAAACCAACGCTTGTTAATCTTCTTCTTTTTTCAGTACAGAGAAATCTTTGTTCTTAATCCTTGAAAGCATTTTCAGTCAAATTAAATGTCAACTTCATAGGCAGAGATAGATACAAATATAAAGAAGTGAAAGACAACACGTTATTTTCATGATCCAAAATTGTGAGATGATGCATGATGAGTTCTGAATAGACGATTGATTTAGCTTTCTCCAGTACTATAGCTCTAGCGCGTGTACTAAGCTCACGGAAGTTGAAATTTGTCGTCACTATTATATTGCACCAAACAGGAATACACGTGAATGCTGAGAATCCAAACAGGTAAGAGACTGTGAAAACAAAAAAGGAAAAAAATGCGAGGATAACGGAGGTGAAGTAGTACTTGAGAAACATCGGAAACGGAGGAATCGTGATCGTGAGCATCGGAAGCGAATGAGCACCGGTCAACGCTGCCGGAAGCAGAGGAGAAGATGCTCAAATTGGAATCGCCGGTGAAAATAACAGAGTCCGGACTAACATCACGAACACTTCTACTAGTACTAAATCCTAACGCCGATCTCGAATCCTGAAACCCTAGCTCCGGCATTGTCAATTGCTTTCACAACTCAAAACACTTCTCCGTCATCACACCGGAATCTCAATCTCCGCCGCCGTAGCAAACATGTAAAGAGCGGAGGCAAATGAGATGGAAATGGTAACTGAAATATAGAAAGTGTATGTGTACTATAAAGATGGTTACTGTTACTGCTACATATTGTAATGGCGTGTGGCTCACGAGTTTAGGAAGATGATGTAATATGTAATTTGTAACGATGGAATCTTCGAGGAAAGGACAAAAGTTTATTTTTAATTAATTGAAGAGAAGGAGTAGTGAGTTAATGATTATGTTTCCCACAATTAAATTAATTAAGAGTGGGATTCGCTTCTTTCTGTGCTAGCTGTCTATTTGACCAGAAAATCTCACCCTAATATGTGCATAATTCTGATCAGTTATAGCTGGTTAGAGTTATGTACTCCTATGTATTAGTACTAATACAAGGAGATTTTATTTTTTATTTTACTTAAATTAATACATAAATTAATTCGTAAGTTACCGATTAACATAAATTAAGCAGAAATCAAAGCCAACAACACATCCCAAGAAAAAATAGAAAATGAACAGTAGTTAATGTCGTGGTCAGATTTATACCAGAAAGAAAAAACATAATTTCTTGACTCAGGCTTGCAGGAACATCGATGGTGTTGTTGTAGTAGGTTGTAACATTGAATTATGGTCTGTAAGTTCCGACAAGCCAATATTTGAAAAATCAACACCGTAGTTTATGGTCCATTGTTCAGGTTTCGTTACTGCTGCACCTGTGATTCTCAGCATTATTTGCTTTTGTTGATCAATCAAGCTTGAGAGGCATGGAGGTATGGCCCTCTGGTCAAGCACCCATAAATGTTGGTAGGCATTTTTCTATTATTTTTCACCCGACGCTCGGTACCGTATTGGAGCCCGACTATATATTCGAATTCACGCTACATTGGGCGCATTCGAGGGCAGCCCTCCCTGTCAAGAATTTATTCATATCCAGAGAACTCGAACCCAAGACCTCTGGCTGAGGGAGAAGCAGTCTCGTCCGCTGCACTACATCATTTTATGGTATATTGTAGGCATTTGGATATAAATTTAACCGAGTGTCTATCGAAAACAGTTTTTATACACCACAAGAGGTAAAGGTAAGGTATGCGTGCATCTTACTCTCCTCAGACCTCATTGTATGGATTACACTGAGTATGTTGTTGTTTGATGTTGTATTTTACTTTTTTTTAAAATTAAATTTTTGTGAATGAAAAAAAAAATGATTTTACCAATTTATAATCAACCAATATGTTAAAAATATTTTCTTAAAAATCATGTCCAAAACGGACCATAAGTCAGAAATTGGTTATATTTTACGTTAGGTTCACTCACAGGTAAGATGACAAAGCCCCAAATTTATTGCTGCCTTCCTTTGGATTTCCCCAGCAATAATTAATTAATGTTCCTATTCCTCTTCAAGGTTAAAATGATGCTTGCACAAAACACAAGTACAAATAACGCCTTACTTGGTTTTTTTTTGGTGTGTGATATGCCTTTTAGTCGCACAATTTATGGTCCAACTAAACAAAAAAGACTGTATATACCTGGCAAGGTAAAAATGATGGGACCAGTATGTGGTAATTTTGGTTAGTTAAAAAGAGAATGCCAATGACTATATATTAAAACTGATTATACAGTTCGATGCAATTCAACCAAAAGCATTGAAAAAACAAAGGTTAATTATTTGCAGAAAATCTTAGGTCAACAAGGATTGCAGATCGGGTTGCAGACCAAACAGAAGAATCTTTTTATATTTTGGGGCTTGCTTTGAATCAAAGTCGTCAAGAATTTGTATAATACGTTAGTCACATTCATAAACACCTAATAGTCAGCGGTCAAAATTAAGGGCCCTTAATTAAATTTATTAGTATATTTTAATTAGATATTTAAATTACAGTTTGTTCTGGTGGAGCACTTGAACAGATAATAAAATTTTCTATATATATTTCCCACTTAAACTTCGAAAAAGCTTTTTTGTGTGGTGTTTTCAAGAGCTCGATCAATTAGATAGATAAGTTAACCACATAAAATATATCACTATCATCTATTTATACCCATCAAGCGTAAAGCCAAATTAATGTAGCGTATTTGACTTGTAGTTGTCGAAAGAAGTAAATATTGGAAGCCCTCGTGAGCAGAAGTTACGTAATTAATGGCGGAGCCAGGAGTTAGCTGTACAGCCTGGATTCAAGCCGGTCAATAGGGGGGACACATTCGTGCATGAAAATGGATCCAAAATGTATACGTCCTTCGTCCCATTACTTGTAATATTTTTAATACACTACACTTATCTCTCTTTAATTAATTGCACTCTAATTAATATTGATTATTTTATAAAATAATTAATGTTAATAATAAAGTAAGAAAAAAATAATTAATATTATTTTATTTTTAGAAAATGATCAAGTAATTTGAGACAAATATTTTTAATAATATGATCAATTAATATGAAATGGAGGAAGTATAGGATAGACATATTTACAACAAATGTGATGTTTATAAATGCATGCAGCTTACTTGGCAGTTGCACAATGTCTCATCTCTCAACCAACAGGTCCAGCCCGTACTGTTTCAATTCAGAGAATAATCAATATATAATATAAAGATAGTCATAAATAAGATGATGACTATGTGATTATCAATTACATTTATTTTTTTCTTCTTTTTTGGTTTTTTAAAACAGTTTTTATTCTTTTAAATCATTCATTCTCTATATTTAAGGGGCCCATATGTTTACTACATAATAAAGGTCTAAACCTACCGTTTTCCTCCTAATTAAGCTATTAACATCTGTTTGCTTTATTTTGTTTTCCCTAATAAAGTTACTGATTATAACACTATTATTTTCCTGTACTCATTTATAATAACGTCATCATATAATTAATAATTCATTAATGTGGCTGAAGAAATAACTGTTTTTTAACTCATATTAGAGAACCCATAAGCATCTATCATAATTTGCAACTTATAGAGGAGGTTGAAAGTTAAAACTAGGGGTGGCCGGTGGGGTGGGGTGGGCCGGGACGGGACGGGGCGAAATTGGGCGGGACGGGATTTGGGGGTCGGGGATGAGGGGTCGAGACCGGGCCTTGGCGGGATTGGTAGGCCGGGATAGGCGGGACGGGAAGAGGTCCCGTCCCACATCCCGCCAGAAGAGGGGGCGGGAAGGGTAGGGGGATTTGGGTGAATTTTAATTTTTTTTAGACACTTAATTTTAAAATATATATATATATTTAAACACTTAAATAATTGAACAAGATAGTGAATAAACACATCTCAATGTTGTTTTTGTGCCTTTTATATTATTTAATAGAAATATGATTTATTTTGTAATACAATTTCAAAATTGCAACTTTGTTTCGTAGTTCAAAAGTTGCAAATCACATAGTAAAATTGTCATTAAAAAAATTACATAGTCAACAATATTCTTTCTCATTTCCTCACAATTTCTTGAGTATCTTCTGTTGAAATTGGAAGTTGTTGGTCAAATTGTTCGACGTCGCTTCCTGCTCCCTCGGATAAGATTTCGTCGTAGTTGTAGTCGTCTTCTTCGTTGATCTCTGGTTGACTGCATCTTTACGCTTCGCTCTAATCCAATCTCTGAATAAAACTGCAATCTCCAAGCTGTCTCCCGCCAATGAGTGTATGTGCTCTCCTATTTGAAACCTTTCAGTTGAAAAAACACTTTTAGAAGTTGTTGATGATGCTTAAATATTCAACACATCTCGGGCCATCTTTGATAATGTTGGAATTGTCTTCTCATTCTCCATCCAGTATTTCAGCAAGTCTTCACGTCCATCTTCATTGACAATTGATTTGTATGGTACAACACCCTGCAAAACATAAACATCAAACTCGCTAATTTGTGAAGAATTTGAACCACTATACATTCTATTTCTAAGGTTTTGAATACTAGAAGCAGAAATATCATGTATTTTATTAGGTTGCAGTGAAGTAGAAGAAAATGGTTTTAAGGTTGGATCTCTAGTCAGTAAGGTTGGGTTACCACCATAAAGATTCTTATTATTTGGGTTTTAAGCTCATTCCCCTAGACATGCAGAATATTTGATCTTTGGGTAGGCATTTAGTTAATGGATCCGCTAAGTTATCATTTGATTTGACGTAATCAATGGAAATGACACCCGTAGTGATCAACTGCCCAACGATTTTATGCCTCCGACGAATATGTCTAGACTTGCCGTTGTACATATTACTTCGTGCCCTTCCTAAAGTCGATTGGTTGTCACAGTGAATCATCACCGAAGGTACGGGTTTATCCCAACAAGGGATATCCTATAAAAAGTCATGAAGCCCTTCTACTTCTTCTCATGCTTTGTCCAAAGCGATAAACTTTGATTCTATCGTGAATCGGGCGATGCATGTTTGCTTAGAAGATTTCCAAGACACAGTCCCACCATCAATTGTAAAAACATACCCATTGGTGGATTTGATGTTCTTTATGTCCGATATCCAGTTTGCATCACTATATCCTTCCAGTACGGTTAGATATCTTGAATAGTGTAATTCGTAAGTCAGCGAATATTTTAGATATCGTAGTATCTGATTTAACGCCTTTCAGTGGTCATTTCCAGGATTACGAGTGAACCTAGCCAACTTATTGACTGGATAAGCGATGTCGGGTGGGGTGTAGTTTGTAATGTACATTAAACTGCCAATGACCTGTGCATATCGCTCTTGGGATACGGGTGCACCACGTTTTTTTCAATTCTATGATTCATATCCATTGGTGACTTCATAGGGGGACTGATAAATACATCAAATTTCCTCAAAACATCTTCAATGTAATGAGATTGAGATAAGACCAGCCCATCAGGTGTCTTAGAAATCTTAATTCCTAAGATTACTTTTGCAATACCCATATCTTTCATGTCGAAACATTGTTTCAACATATTCTTGGTATCCAGGATCAAGTTAAGACTACTTTCGGTAATGAGCATGTCATCTACGTAAAGGCATATCATGACAAATGAGTCAGAGTTCCCTTTGATATAGATACATTTATCACATTCATTTATGGAGAAACCTTTTGATAATAAAATATTATCAAACTTTTCATGCCGTTGTTTCGGGGCTTGTTTGAGTTCGTACAGAGACTTAACAAGTCGTCATATTTTCTTTTCTTGACCTGGAATCACATACCTTTCTGGTTGTTCCATGTATATTTCCTCTTTCAATTCTCCATTTAGGAAGGCTGTCTTAACATCCATTTGATGTATCTCAAGGTCACGCAAAACTGCAATGGCTATGAATACCCTTATGGATGTTAATCTAGACATATGGGAGTATGTGTCGAAGTAATCAAGGCATTTCTTTTGTCTGTAGCCTTTGACTACTAATTTGGCCTTATACTTGTCAATAGTTCCATCTGTTTTGTACTTTCATTTAAGTATCCACTTACAACCTAAAGGTTTGCTTTTCGGAGGAAGATCAACCATTTTCCAAGTATGGTTCTGCATGATGGAATCTATTTCATTTTCTATAGCTTCTTTCCAAATCGGTGCTTCTGGAGTTGATAATGCTTCTTTAATTGTCCTCGGTTCATTTTCAACCATATAGGTTAGAAAGTCTGGACCAAAGGTTTTGTCCTTTTTGGCCATTTTTCTCCATCTTGGTTCAACCTCTGGAACCCATAAGTTCTGTAGGTTTGGAACATTAAGTTCTGGATAGTCAACAACTTCTGAGTCATGTGGATCTAGAACGTCTAGTTCCGGATAATCAGAAATTCTCGGGGATTGTTGACTTTTTTCATAACTTCGTTTGCGCGAAATTATTTCTTTTTCCTTTCTAGGAAAGATCTGTTCAAAGAATTCAGCATTCCTTGATTCCATGATCGTACCCGCGTGGACATCAGGTATCTCCGACTTATACACTAAGAAGCTATAAGCACTACTGTTATTTGCATATCCGACGAGTATGCAATCTACAGTCTTAGGTCCAATTTTGACATGTTTTGGTTTAGGTACTTCGACCTTTGCCAAACAACCCCACATTTTCAAATATTTATAAGTGAGTTTCTTTCCTTTCCATGATTCATATGGAGTTTTATCCTTACCCTTGTGCGGAACTCTATTAAGAATTGTATTAGCGGTAAGAATCGATTCGCCCCACATGTTTTAGGCTAAATCGGAATTGATAAGTAAAGCATTCATCATTTTCTTTAACGTACAATTTTTGCGATCGGAAATACCGTTAGCCTGAGGTGAGTAAGGAGCGGTTGTATTATGAACAATGCCGTATTGAGCACGATATTCTTCAAACAGTGCTATGTATTCTCCCCCTCTATCACTACGAATTGCCTTAATCCGTAGGTTTAGTTATTTTCAACTTCTGCTTTATAACGTTTAAATGCTTCAAACGCTTCATCTTTACTTTTCAACAAGTAAACATAACAATACCTTGAACTATCATCAATTAAAGTCACAAAGTACTTGTTCCCCTCTCTAGTTTGCACAAACTTTAAATCACATATGTCAGTGTGAATAAGTTCTAGAGGAGCGGTATTTCTTTGGACAGAATGGAAAGATGATTTGGTTAATTTTGCCGATGTGCACACCTCATATTTATGTTAAGGGTTTATGTCGAAGGAAGGCAACAATTCCAATTTTACTAACTTTTGAATGGATTTGTAGTTAACGTGTACTAATCTATGATGCCATAGATTAGAAGACTCAAGCAAGTAGGTAGAAGGCTATGTTTAATTAGATGAGCGGATTACAGACATAGCATTCATTTTGAAGAGGTCGTCACACGCGAAGCCTCTTCCTACAAATATTTCATTCTTAGTTATTACAAATTTGTTGGACTCAAAAACTAGTCTAAAACCAGCATGGACCAACAGTGACCCTGAAACCAAGTTCTTACGGATGTCAGGGACGTGCATCACTTCATTCAGAGTAAGCTCTTTACCTGAAGTCATTTTGAGGACAACCTTTCCAACCCCTTGCACTTCAGAGGTAACGTCATTTCCCATGAACAACATTTTGCCCGAGATTGGGGCGTAAAAGGAGAATGCACTCTTGTCTGAGCAGATGTGACGGGTTGCACCCATGTCTATCCACCATTGCCGTGGGTTCTTCACCTTATTTGCCTCTAGCACCACTGCCGAGAAATCCACAATCTTGTCGTCAAGATACGGAGGATTACCCTCGTCTTGTATAACGTTAGTCTCTGCCTTGAGTTTGTTCTTGGCTGACATGTCATTTGTGACTTGGGTATTTTGGCCCACTTTAGTCGTTGTGTTAGACTGAGTGTCCACTGCATCCCCACTAGAAGGAGGATCTTTTATCTGAGATCGTGACAGGCTCAACGCAGTAAGATAGAATAATATTTTTATTCTCCTTCTCTTGTTGTAATTGTTATCCAAAACCTTACCTTGGCGTTTACTTTGGAAACTTTCAGGAACATGGACAACAACATTTCCTTGAGCAGCGCCAGAGACAACAACATTTCGTTGAGCAGTGGCAGAGACAACAACATTTCCTTGAACAACAACATCAGAACTAGAACCAGAACTACCAATGTAATTGTTAACAAAACTGTCAACATAACAGTTGGCAGAAACAAAGCCAAACCTAGAGTTAGAACCACAACAGGAAACACAACTGTTGACAGACATCTTTCGAACACTTAAAAAATAGCAAATTTTGTCTTAAAACTGTAGGTAGAAATCGGGGTAAAGTGTATCCGAAAGATTAAACAAAAGAAACATTGAGTCGAGAGATGACACTTTGTCTTTAAGACAAAATTGCTCCGTATAAATATTTTTACGGTGTTGGGCAATAGTCTCCCAAGATAAAAAAGCAACTAATCAACTGTACAAAGCAAATACAGTTGATTCTAGCAAAGAAAATGAATAAGAACAGATTACTTGTTTGAGTTTATGATTCTCTGTATGTTCTGAGCAAAAGAGAAGATGTTGGGTTGTGTGTTTTGTTTCTTCGAATTGAACAGAAACATTCAATTTATAATTGTAGAAAGGGAGGCAAACAGTCATGTCTGTTGGCGTTATGTTCTCTTGAATAGTCATGCGTGTTGGTGTCTTTAAGAACCATTAAATTTCATGGACCAAAATGTAAATAGTTAATATTTCAGGGACCAAAAAGAAAGTTTCAAAAGAGACCAGCAACCCACGACCCGGACGGGCGGCGACGGCGTGTGTGTGGGGCTTAGCCCCGAACCCAAGCTCACCTAGGTCCTCTCCCTTCTAAACACATGGGTTACCCATTGGGGTCCAAAACCCTTACTCAAACTGGAGTTTATATATTGCATAAACTCTCCATCTTTTACCGATGAGGGAGATTTGTCATTTTTTGCCAAAGACCCTCCATCTTTTTATGTCTCAAACACCTTACTTTGTGTACCAATATCTTTTTCATTTCTTAACTAAATTTGACGATACTTAGCACTAACATTATCTACTCACTTAGTAGATTAGGCATGTACGAAGAAACGATGTTTCCGACATGCGGGACCCACGTGTTTAAGTCATTAAATATGGGATAAACTCAATCCCACATTTAGTAAATTTCCAACACATATACATGTTGCAGATCTCCATTTCTTGTGGACCTAATATAGCGTACCATCCATTTTCATATTTCTGGTGCTAGCCTGGCTTCCCAAAGTTTGCTAATAGCTAGTTAGAGTATTGTTGCAGTTCTATGAATTTCTCTTATTGTTTAGGTACATCAATTATGCTTAGTGTACATTTTGTGGTAAAATAATTAATTTTATTCTTGATGTGATTTTTTTTATCTACATTTTTATCGTCTCACGCAGAATGTCATTCGAAATTTGCTATACTCTTGTATTGTTGTTATTCCTAAAGATCTATCATTTGATGATAATTGTACATTTTGAAGTATTGTTCTTGGGTGAGACTGCTACCTGCTTCTATTACATGCGCGATATTTATTTTATAAACATGTAAGCGAATATAATTATAGTCACGGCCCACACTTATGGTAGAGGAATGTGATATTCCTTGGTCTCATAGGAAATTTTACTCCTACAAACAGACAGTATCGGTTGTATATTAAAATTTATTCATATGTTACCTTTTCTAATGTCAGAATTCAAGTCATTCGGTAACAATTAGTAGTATAGGGAAAAGAAGTTAGGTCGTTCAATACAAGTGATTAATTTGAGCAAACATTGACAACGTGAAGGCAATAAAATCTATTTCACTCAAAGCAAGGCTTATGAGTATTTTTTTATTATTATTAATTTAAACTCTAATCCTTAGTTACTTCTTAATTATAGCTTTTTTTAAATGTAAAAGGATTAGAGGTGACGTGTAAAGTTTCCATCTCTTGAAAATTTTGATTTAGCGTGACGAAAGCTTTGTGAAGGGAAAAGTCCCGAAGGCGAAATCCCTCACCTGTACCAAAGGCTCCTTGGCCAGGTGGGATGTAAATCGAGGGATATGCGCGAGTGGCAGCCCTGCAAGGGAGAGGACCAACGGGAAACGGACCCAGCAATAGCCCTTGCAATATTTCAGCAAAGACTGTCACCACACGGATTCAAACCCGCGACGTCGGAGTGGTTGTACCCCAATCACCTTGTCACTTACCAACTCGCATGTGCCCCTGAGGGCTTAGTGTGACGAAAGCTAGGTACAGTATATTATTTCTCACCTTGCTTCTTTTCTTTTCATTATATTTTCTTTCAAAATTTTATTTTTTTATTGCGCTCTTTCTCTTGATTTTGTTATTTTTACTTCTTCTCAATGATTGTAATGTAATAATATATTCAGACGAATCAACGAAGAGATATTTCTCAAAGAAACTGAAGTTTGAAATATTTTTCATTTCAACTCTTGCGAATTCTCTTTGTAACTTGTTTTTCTCCGTTAAATTAATAGAATAAGCTGTCAAATGAATTAATATATTTTGAGACTTTGAGCAATTTGAGTATACTAAGACAATTTTAAGGATTAAAAGAAATTATTTTAGAGTGGAAGGATAAATATTATGGAAGGTGGCAAGAAGATAGAGAAGGATGAAAGAAAGGGAAGATAGACATTTCTGTTTCTTTTTAAAAATTGAACAGAAAGGGAAATAAGCACGGAAGAAAGAAGAAAAAGGAGTTAATGGCTAAACTAAGGGAAAAGGTATGAAACAATAAAGATAATAATTATAAAGAAGGGGAAATGATCAAATAAACCCTTTTAGTATAGTATATTGGCCACATTTATTCTTGTCATACTATAGAGTCAAATATATCTCTAACTATAACAAACTGTTCAAAAATATCCTTAAAATTAAGAAAATGTCACTGTGACATGTTGACATGACAACTGATCAATTAAATTGATCATGTGGTATTTGGACGATGAATAAATGAAATTTAGCAAAAGCTGATGCTCTTCCTTCTTCAATTGAACCCAAAAGACATGTTTTCTATCCCTCTTAATTGTAGCTCATTTATTTCTTTTTTCTATTCTAATTTTATTTTTTTTCTCTAATTCGTTCTTCAGTTCTTTCTTTTATTCTTGTTATTGTATTTTATTTTACATCTTCTTAATAACAATTGACTGTCAATATCTTTTATTCAACATTGTAGAGTACAATAAAAATGGTGAATGGCCTGTAATCTTTTTACATCTAATTTTGAGAGAAGAAGATATGAAAGGAAAAGAGATAAGAAAATAAATATCAGAGTTGAGACTTTTCGGCAATTGGGTTTTAACTGATTTTGGGATTGTAAAGCTTTGGCGTTCTCCAATAGAAAATGGTGAGGATTTTATGAAAATAAAAGAATTAAGATCTGATGATGACGATGAGCAGAAACAGTGAAGATAGTCGGTGGTTCTTTTGGGGTGGCAGTGAAATTCCATTATTGAATTTTTTTCTCAAAGCTGAATGAGAATTTTCAAAAGAACTCCATGGCCGGAGATAGTAGATTGTCGATAGTGGAGGATGAATCAGTCATGAACGGGGTTGCTTCAACGGGGAGTTTCTTTTGCTAGATTTCATTTTGTACATATAATTTTGGCTCAAAGGACACATGATCAGTTTTGATTGGTCAATTGTCATGTCAACATGCCATAGTGGCGCTCGGTTAGTTTTAAGGGTGTTTTTGAATACTTTGCTAACGGTAGGGGTATATTTAGCTTTATAGTATGACGAAGGATAAATGTGACCGATATATAATAGTAGAGGGGTATATTTAACCCTTTTCCCTATAAAAAAAACTTCCTACAATTAGCTTTTGAGTAGTTGGTGCAATTTGATTATGCACTTCTTTATTTTGATTCTTCTTTATTTTATAATCTTATTAATTTTTTATTTAGAATTTAATAAAGAGAAAATTATGAAAGCAACCACTTTTATTTTCTAATAAAAGGATAAGAGATCAATTTTTCTTGAATCCTTCTGTTCTTTACATATTTTTTTTAGGAAACATTAAAAACTTAGTTAATAAATTTATGAATTCTCATTACCGGCGAAGCGCGGACAAATTATCTAGTATAAGCAATAATGTTCTTTTTTAGGACCCACTAAAGAAATAAAGGTATGCTATCTCGGAATTTCTTAAACTTGATAGTACTCATCGGGATAAAAAAGAGTGTTCACTTAATTTTTATTTTTTCGTTCAAAAAGAGTGTCCACTTACCAAATCAAGAAAGAATTAACCTTACTTTTTCATATATGCTCTTATTAAGTGTTAGATGATCAAATTCCAATACCTATTTAATTAGAGAAATTTTAGCCAAATTAACTATTTTTTTCCTAGAAGTTAGTATTTTAGTAAGAAATGTGCAAATGACTAAGTGAATACTCTTTTTTATCCGGAAGAAGTACTACTTTTTATTTTGTGTACATCTATTTTCCTAATTATTCTCCTGAACTTAACTATTTGATAATCTTCACCCTCCTTAGAAGGTGTCAAGTTCGGATCGGGGGAGGGGGGGGGGGGGGGGGGGTCGAGAACTTTGAAATAGATGGTGTTGGGAGAAGTTAACATGAAAAGTACGAATTCTAACATAATTCAATAACTTTCATCCAAACTTGTATATTTGTTAAAATATTCACTATTATAATAAATTTTAAAATTCATAAACTTTAAATTTTGGATCATTTAACTTAAAATAATATCTCTATCATTGTTGACATAGGTGTTTTGTAATTTTATACTGGTCAAACTATTCGATTGAACTCATCAATCTTAGTTATAATGAGGACTTGACAGTTGACCCCTTTCTGAATTGCTTCAATATATTGTTAGCATAACTCTTTTAATATTGGGATTAACCGAACCAGTAATTAAATTACAATGTTTACTTTAAATTTATTTTTTCCTTACCCACGGAGTAAGAATTTGGTAGAATTTCAGCTTACATATTGTCCTAAGTTAGTGAGATTTGCAATTATCTGAACTTGTATAATTGTATTCTAAACGCTAGTCATTTTCAAATATGCCATTTCAAGGTATGACAGTAAGATAATTATCTCTAAATGAAAGCCAGAAAATTGTATCTCTAAACTATGAGGTCGTTAGGATTTGGAAATATTTTGCGATTTGAAATATTACCACCAATTAATAAGTCTAAGCTGGCACGCTATCACGTAAAGGTCATGCGTAAAAGAAAACATAAAAGCAATTGCACAATAATTAACTTTGGCGTGCAAACTTAAAATATGTATCATAGGATGTCATTTGAAATATTTCAGGTACTGCACAAACAGGAAAATCAAGTCAAAGGAACAAAATAAATCTGATGTATTTGAACCACAAACCCAATTAAGAGTGTGCCATAATTAGTTTGAAAATTTGTCTAACTGATGTGACTTCCTGAATGGAGGACAAGACAATTATTGCTAACAGAGGAGGTACCTGAGCCCAGAGGTGAGTCCTATTTTGTGGACAACACTTGATGCTACAGTTCTCTAGTGAATTTATTCCACGATTTCTACCGACCTTCTGCAAACAATCATTGAGCCCAATACTGCGGCAATGGAAGCTTGGAATAGATTGTGTGACATATTCCAAGATAACAAAAATTCTCGGGTTGTTACTCTTGAGCAGGAATTTTCTCATGTTCACATGACGGATTTTCCGAACGTCTCGGCCTATTGCAAAAGGTTGAAAGAGTTGGCGGATCAATTCCGCAATGTTGGTGCGCCCGTTAGCAATAATTGTCTTGTTCTCCAGCTGGTTGATGGCCTATCCGAGGCTTATAGTGGAGTTGGAACTCTCCTTCGTCAAAGTGATCATCTCCCGCAGTTCTATCAAGCCCAGTCATTGCTTACCTTGGAAGAAGCCAGCTTGGCTAAAAAGGTGGCTACTAGTGCAACTTCAGTCGTCATGATGACCACATCTACTCCGTCGTTTTCCAAAAATTCAAGCCCAAATCGCAACAACGGTGACGGCAAAAATGGTAAACATTGGAAAAATAATCGGAAAAATAATAGCGGAAACCGAGGTGCGAATAACGGGGGTGGGCCTCGGGGCAATGGACCGCAAACCTATTGGCCACAGCCCTGGGGTCCATGGCCCTGGAATTGGGCTGGCAGTTCGTGGCCCACTACCTCCTATTACCCGCCTTCACCTTTACCGAGAAATTGGGCCCTATATCCCAACCGGCCCAGTTTCTCAGCCAAGCAGTTCAGTCCCCAACAGGTTTCTGGGCCAGGGCAGCAAGCATGTGTGCTTGGGCCTCGGCCTCCGCAGGCCCACCATGCAGCGAGCCCCACCCACCTCTACCGACATTGAAGTCACGATGCACACACTTGGATTAAATTCACCAGACCCCAATTGATACATGAACACCGGGGCGACTACCCACATGACATCCGATCAAGGTACTCTCTCATCTTACTCAAATTTGAGCAACAATTGTGGCATAATTGTTGGTAATGACAATTCAATTCCAATTCGTGGTTACGGTCATAAAACTTTGTCTCCCCCCATCCACCTCTTGTTTTGAAAACCACCCTTCATGCCCCTAACTTAATTAAAAAATTGGTGTTTGTCTGACAATTCACCACTAATAATTGGGTTTCTGTTAATTTTGATCCTTTTGGGTTTTCTGTGAAGGATTTCAAGACGGGGATTCCTCTCATGAGATGTGATAGTAGGGGAGATCTTTATCATATCACACCCACATCTGGTCTCTCAAGTCAAACCTTGCCATCTACTTTTGCGGCTCTCGCTCATTCCTTATGACATGCACGTTTGGGTCACCCTGGGTCGTCTATTGTTTCTTCATTACGTAAACAATTTTATTTCTTGTAAGGGTACGCGTAGTACTCCAATTTGTCAATCTTGTCCTCTAGGAAAAATTGTTAGATTACCGTTTGTAGACTCTACTTCTCGTACTTTAATGCCATTTGATAATATTCATAGCGATTTATGGACATCTCCTGTTCTCGGATCTTTGGGCCACCGTTATTATGTTCTATTTTTTTATGACTATTCTAATTTTTTATGGACTTTCCCGCTAGCGAAAAATCTCAAGTGTTTTTCACATTTTTAAAATTTAGAGCATTCATCCGTACCTAGTTCGATCGGAAAATAAAAAATATTCAATGTGATAATGACAAAGAATATGATAATGAGTTGTTTCGGGAGTTCTGTGATACTAATGGAATAAATTTTTGTTTCTCTTGTCCTCATATATCCTCACAAAATGGGAAAGCCAAACGCAAAATTCGTACCATTAATAACATTGTCCGCACTTTATTGGTTCATGCTTCCGTACCCCATTTCTTTTGGCATCATGCTCTACAAATGATATCTTCTTGACATACTTCCTACCAAAGGTTTGACATATTCAACCCCTCTTCAAATCTTATATAATAAGACTCCTTCGTACTCACATCTTAGGGTCTTTGGGTGTTTGTGTTATCCACTATTTTCGTCCACCACAATTAACAAACTTCAGACCTGTTCTACCTCTTGTGTGTTTTTGGGTTATCCGTCTAATCATCGTGGTTACAAATGTTTTAATTTATCGTCAAATAAAATCATCATTAGTCGCCATGTTCTTTTTGATGAAACCCAATTTTCGTTTGCTAAAGTGAGTAGTCCCGGGCCTAGTTCGTATAATTTTTTGGATGACAAGGTCTCCCCGTACATTATCCACCATTCTTCAGACGTATACCGCACCCAAAATCCTCTAGTGGGCCCACAGCCTACTGGACATGTTGTTCCGCCTAACCCCACTGTTCCCAGTCCAGTTTTGGTAATTGGGCCAGTTGCCTAGCCCAATACCGAAATTGGTCCAGTCCCTGCTTCGGTCTCGGCTCCTGTTTCTAGTGTTGGGCAGCAGGCCCACTGCTTGCTGGCCAGTCCGTCGCCTGTCCCGATATTTCCCAAAATCCACCTAATTCTCCCCCGAGTCACAGACCGATCACTCGTAGTCAACGGGATATTTTCAAGCCAAAAAGATATTTTAATTTAAATTTTAATGTTCTTAAATCCCCCTACCCCGTAACCCTGTGTCCGCCTTAAACGACCTGAATTGGAAATTGGCTATGACCGACGAATATGATGCTCTTATTACAATAAGACGCGGGAGTTGGTACCCTGTCTTTCTGGTGTTAATATTATTCGGTCTATGTGGCTTTTTACTCATAAGGATAATTCTGACGGATCTTTTGTGAGGCATAAAGCTCATCTTGTGGGTGATGGTAAGACTCAGTAGGTTGGCGTGGATTGTGGTGAGACGTTCAGTCTGGTTGTTAAACCGGCTACCATTCACATTGTTCTCAGCTTGGCTCAGTTAGATGTGAAAAATGTCTTCTTGCATGGTGATCTTAAGGAAATTGTCTACATGCATCAGCCGTTGGGTTTTCGAGATCCCAACTATCCACATCATGTCTGTTTGTTGAAGAAATCCTCATATGGCCTGAAGCAGCCCCCACGAGCTTGGTATAAGCGGTTTGCTGACTATGTATCTACTATTGGATTATCGCACAACATGTCTGATAATTCACTATTTATTTATCGTCGTGGGACTTCCATGTCCTATATTATGTTGTATGTGGATGATATTATTTTGATTGCCTCATCTGATGTGTTGCGTCGGTCGATCATGACACTGCTAAGTTCCGAGTTTGCTATGAAAGACTTGGGACCCTTGAGTTATTTCTTGGGTATTGTTGTCACTCGTCATGCATGAGGGTTATTCTTGTCACCGAGAAAGTATGATGCTGAGATTATTGAGCGAGCTGATATGTCCTCGTGCAAGTCCACTTCTACGCCAGTTGATACTAAACCCAAGTTGGGTGCTGCGGTCGGCTCACCATACGAGGACCCACTCACTATCGTAGTCTTGCAGGGGCACTTCGGTATCTCACCTTCACGAGACCGGATATTACGTATGCTGTACAACATATATGTTTGTTTATGCATGATCCTCGAATTAAGCACATGAATGCGCTCAAACGCATCATACGCTACCTACAGAGCACTCTTGATTATGACTTGGATCTATATCCGCCGTCGATTTCTACACTTGTCTCCTATACAGATGCTGATTAGGGTGGCTGTCCGGACATCAAACGCTCTACGTCTGGTTATTGTATGTTTCTTAGAGATAATTTGGTTTCGTGGTCTGCCAAACGACAAGCTACCTAATCCCGCTCTAGTGCAGAGACCAAGTACCGAGGGGTGGCCAATGTGGTCTCTGAATCATGTTGGCTATGTAATCTTCTTTTAGAGCTTCACTTTCCGGTTCACAAAGCCACCTTGGTTTATTGTGATAATGTTAGTGCCGTTTACCTTTCTGGCAATCCGATTCAACATTAGCGCACTAAACATATTGAGATGAACGCGAAAAGGTAGCCCATGGACAAATACGCGTTCTACATGTCCCTTCACGATATCAAATTGCAGACATCTTTACTAAGGATTTTCCATCGGTTCTCTTTAAAGATTTTAAGGACAGTCTCAGCGTACGAAGATCGCCCGCTATGACTGCGGGGGTGATAAATACCCTTGATATACACGGAATATACACCGTGTATATCACGGGCAGAACACGGCAAACCTGACTATATATACACGGTATATTCATGCCGTGTATATCACAATTTTAGTGGACTATTTTAGGTAGGATTAGTTGTAATTAAATTAGAGTTGTACACTTACCATAATTGTGTAATTATTGTACAAATAGAATAAAGTTTTGGGAGTAGAATAATAATATGATTTTCCTATTATGAAAATTATAAATTATATATATACTTTTTCATTAATGAAAATAATGAGGCGATTATATTTTTTCAAATATAGAGATTTTTTATAAGTGTATGGTCTATGAGACTTTGTAGGAATGTACGTAATCAGTCTTAATTTTGCCATTCTCTGTTTATATAATTTTGCGGCGTTATTTTCTATATTGCTTAAGTCTCGCTCCAACCTATTTAATTAGAAATATTTTAATTAAATTATCTATGTTTATCTAAAAATTAATATTATGCAAATAACTAAGTGAGCAATATTTTTGAACTAGAAGAAGTAGAGTAGAGTTTGTGTGAACTCAAAGTGGTTCCAAAAAGCTTGTTGGAGTAGTTGTCCAGTTGGCAGGGGCGAAAAAGCAGAGAAGAGAGAAATGGCTAGCCTTACTATTCCTCCAGTTTTAACTACCCCTCGCGATGATGCCATGCACCTTTACAAAGCTTTTAAAGGTGAAATTCCTCACTATTAACTTTTGATCCTATCTCGTTCTTTTTTGTAGGTTTATTACTGTTCTGCTTCATTTTAATTTGTCTTCTGTACTTCAATTCATCCTGCTTTCTGGGTTCCTTTCCCCCCTAAATTTCCTGAATTTTGTTGCTGCTTAAATTAATTAAGCTTCAAGCATGACCAAAAAGAAAATTCACAAGGGCCAGTTGGCTAATTAGCTTGCTTTTAACATTTTAAAAAGGATAAAATGATTATGAGTAGATAAAGGAAGTTGTTGTTGCCAGGAGAAAAAGCACATGTGTAGTTCTAGCATGTATTTGTATTTAAAGTAATGTCGATTAATTTAAAAATAAAATAGAATTTAACTATACTCCTTGATTTTTTTTAAAAACAAAATTGTGAAACTATTATAAAATTCTTAACAAGTGTAAGATAGAAGAAGTGTGCCCTATCAAGCATTATTCTTTAGAGATGCATGATGGCTTTATGGTGTTTGTCTCCAATTATCTGCGTAGAATTGCCTATATGCTTTCTAGAATTATTGAAGTAACCCTAGATCAACAAAGAGGAAATCCATAGGTTGATGGAGTTCACAAAATTTACATCATAATTTTGAAAATTGCATTTCATTTTTCTTTTTTACAACAACAACAATATACCTAGTATAATCCCACTAGGTGGGGTCTGTGGAAGTTAGAGTGTACGCATATCTTACCCCTACATTGTGACGCGTAGAGAGACCCCCGGCTCAAGGAGCGTCAATTATTATTTTTTTGAGAAAGAAAATTGAAATTCCAATGTTTTTCCATCGCCAAGTCATAAACATTCTCCTAAGAAAGGCAAATTGTAATTTCACAAAAAAAATTTCCATCTCCAAGTCATAAACATTCTGCCAAGAAAGAAAATTGCAATTTCATTTTTTTTTTCCGTCTCAAAAATATTTTGAAATTGATATTTTTTTTCTTGGCAGAATGTTTATGACTTGGCGATGGTGCAATTATCTAGAATTACTACGAGGTGTTCTGAAAGTATTCCACTTCCTCCACCCCTTGGGGGTTGGGGGTAAAGCTAACTAATCTCCTAATGAAAGAAGTTTTTCGTATTTCAAAGCCTCAATGAAATGTAGCAAGTAAAGCATGGTTTTCGCGTGGCATTACGGTAGCTTATCCTCAAGACAATGGATAATCTTCACAGTTTATTTCTCCAATCATGCAGGCTCTGTAGTTTCTGTATCACATCAATTACTTTGAACCAATCAAAATATCAAACAGAGATGCTACATTTCGCTTCCAGAATTTCTAGTAAACTATGTTGACTGTGGACATGACCTTATATAGGAAGATATGGAGGTCAAGCATTAGGCAGAAGGTTAGTAGTAGTTATCTAAGTGTAGGGAGGGAGGGGGCGAGTTTTCCTCCTCTCCTCTTTCCATTTTAGTAGTAGTTTTCAGATGTCACATAGTTTTTATTTCCTTGATGGGTATTACTATCTGCTACCACATTTATTTTGTATCTTGCTATTTGTTGTCTCCTTTCATATATTTTCTGCGACATGTTCTTTTCTTCTGAGCCGATGGTCTACCAGAAAAACTTCTCTACCTCACAAAGGTAGGGGTAAGGTCTGCGTACATCCTACCTTCCCCAGAACCCACCTAGAACCCACCTGTGGGATCACACTGTGTTTGTTGTTGTTGTAATTCCTAGTAAACTATGCTTAGGGATAATATACTACTTTCAACTTTAAGTGCTATCAGGTTAACAAATAAATGTCAGCATCCCATTTCGGTTTAGTTTCGTGGGTTAGAATGTATGTACTCCAAAGTAGAAATAATGCAACATCAAGTTATCTCTGACGTAATTCTTTTGAGTGCATACAGTACTTGAAAATCAGAAGGTGACTTCAAAAGCAGTACCGTTCATTAATTTATAGTGTGTTGCTATTCAGCTTGACTTTGAGTGAATTGCTCGGTTTTGTGTTATGCAGGATTTGGATGTGATAAACCAGCAGTCATTAACATCCTTGCCCATCGTGATGCAACTCAGCGTGCTCTTATTCAACAGGAATACAGAACTATGTATTCTGAAGATCTGACCAAACGCTTGGCCAAAGAGCTTAGCGGTAACCTCGAGGTATTGATGGAGAATAGAAATTCTGGAATGTCTTTGATAAAACTTTTCATTACTATTATTAAACAAAAATTTTAGAGGCCTAAAGCTTATAGCATTCAGAGAGAAGATTTAAAAAGTTAGGGCAGAAGGAACATCAATGACAATAGACAAATGAAACTGAATGTGGCAAAATTTGTGATTCCTCCTTTAGGGTGTGTTCGGTATGGAGGAAAATGTTTTCCTAGAAAATGAGTTCTTGGAAAACAAGTGAACTTCTTAAATATTTTCTCATGTTCGTTTGGTTAGTGAAAAATAAGTGAATTTCTTACTTATAAAACAAAAAAAAAATTAAAAACTCATTTTTAAAAAAAGTTAAATTTATTTGGAGGGGGGAGGGTTTGTAAAAAAAAAAAAAAAATTTAAACTTTTTAAGAAAAAAAATTGGTGGGGGAGGGGTCGGGGGTCGCAGGGGGGTGATGAGTGGATGGGGATGGGGGTGCATAGGGTGGTGGGGTGGGTGGGTTGAGTGGTGCCACTTGTGAGACTTGTTTTCCCTACTTTCATTAGGGAAGTCACTTTCCTCATTTTTAAGGAACTTGTTTTTCTAAAGAAAATATTTTCTAAAATTTTTGGTCAAACGAACATGAGAAAATTGGAAAACATTTTACCGAACACACCCTTAGTCTTTTCTCTTTCAAGCTGTCTGTTTCTTCATCTTCTTTATCATTTTGAATGGTTCCAGAAAGCAGTCTTGCTTTGGATGTATGATCCAGCAGGAAGGGATGCTATACTAGTAAGGAAAGCTTTGAGTGCTGATGCCATTGATCTCAGTGCTGCCACTGAAGTGATATGTTCGCGGACTGCTTCTCAAATAGTACATTTCAAACAACTTTACCATTCCATGAATGGTACCTACCTTGAGCATGATATTGAGCTTCATGCATCTGGTGATCACAAAAAGGTAGTCACCCTCTGCATTTTGTACAAAATAAAGCCTTTTTTCCACTTGAGTCCTTTATTCCCTTTTAAATGATGGTTACAAGTACATGAAAGAAGAGAACATAAGGCAATTCTGGATTACCTAAAAGACGATAGCCTTGTCGAAAAGTAAATAAATGAGTAATAGTAGTTTGTGGAACTTTATTTGTCCAGTTATAGTCTTTGGGAAAGATGAGGGGAAAATGAGGAACTCTCAAATGACTTTTGTACTTGTATCATTTACCCTTTGTGCTGAGGCACCGGGCATCTATGCCTCCGTGGAAAAGAACTGACTTGAATCTTCAATCTAGTATGGTTTTTTATTTCAATTCATTAGTTACCTTTTTTGGAGTTTTACTGCTTTATGCAAATCGGAGTCTACCTTGTATGATCTCTAAAACTCAAACAGATAATTGCACGTAATGCTTAGATCTTATGAAGGAAGATATTGATGTATTATTTTCTCTTAATCACTACAGTTACTTCTAGCATATGTAAGCACAATGCGCTATGAAGGCCCAGAAGTTGACAGAGCTACGGTGGATTATGATGCTAAAGCTCTTTACAAAGCTGGGGAGAAGAAACTGGGAACTGATGAGAAGACTTTTATACGAATTTTCTCTGAAAGAAGCAGGGCACACTTGGCTGCTGTTAGTGCTGCTTATCACAGCATGTACAGCAGGTCGTTAAAAAAGGTAAGCTGAATTCATTTAGAAAACCTATTCAGATTTTCAATTGTAGTTAACGAATGGATTGCAACTGTTACAGGCTGTAAAAAGTGAAACCTCTGGACTCTTTGAGTTTGCCCTCTTGACTATTTTGCAGTGTGCTGAGAATCCAGCAAAATACTTTGCGAAGGTACAGGTTACATTTGTTTAGATTCTTATCAAGTCATAAACACAATTACCATTCTGCCTATAACATGGATATTCTTGAACTTATGCTTCTGACTATCTCTTTCTTTTTCCTCAAATGATATTATCTCCTTTTTCATTTTTTTTAAGGTGGGGCTTTGGGTTTGTTGTTGGGAATTTTGGATGTCGTTTACTTCTGTTATTTTTTTCTTTATCTTCCTTTTACATGGACATGACCAAAAAGATGGTGTATCTTCTGACTTCTGTAAGTTTACCTATAAAAACAGGAAAATGAAGGATTTTCTTTGTTTTGAAACTGGTAACTGAGGAAATGAAGGAATTAACTATCCCAAGTTAAATTTGTAACTAAGGGTGTGTTTGGTATGAAGGAAAAGAAAAAAAATTCAGATTTTTTTTGCAACTTTCTCATGTTTGGTTGCACATATTTGATAAAACTTTTTGCTAAGGAACACATTTTCCTCTAATTGCTAAGGAACACATTTTCCTCTAATTAGTGGAAAATGACTTCCTTAAGGATCCAAGGGAAGTCATTTCTGGTTAAAAAAGGAGGTGCTAGACACACGGATTTGTGGTGTGTTTTTTTGTTTCTTATTTCTGTGTTGGTTTTACAATGAATTCCTTGTTTTGCTTCTTTTATTTATTTATTTCTTGGTTGAATTTTTTGCTTCTTTTCAAGAACAAATGATAGTATGTGGCTTCAATATTAACTTGGAAGGGCTCGCTTACTCTTTTTTCACATGAGAAATCACAAAGAAATTAAACGACATTTTCCATATCATCTTTTTGTAATATATTATTGGTATATTTAATAAATGTAATTCTACTTTTTCAAAACCTTTTTAATATTCAAAACTGTATTTTTATTCCAAATATTTACTTTTTACTTCAGAATTAAGAATTTCTTTGTATTCATAGCAGTTTGGGTCATCAGTTACCAGAATATTTTTTTTACTGATCAATCAAACACTAAAAAAGATTTTCCATTCACCAGCTAAAAACTGGAAAATAAATAAGAAAATGCTTATTTTCTAGAAACCATTTTCATTCATACCAAACACACCCTATATCTAATCAATCAATAGTATTGTTTGTCTAACTGACTACTTTTATTTTGGTAACTTTTGAAGCTTATGTTTCATAGCAGTAGTAAAAGTACTAGTCAAATTTGACCACTAAAGACTAAAATCATAGGACACTTTTAATTGGTTGAAAGAGTAATACTTTCAACCCTTCTCTTTGAAAGTGCCAAGTGAAAAGCAAATAGTCAAATCAGGAGGAATTGAGTAGATATTATAAGCATAACACTTGACACCTGTCAAGAGACAAATATCACGATAGTTACCTTTTGGAGATGACATGGTTATTTCTGAAAGAGAATAATTCCCTGATTATTTTCATTAATGAAAAGGTTTATATACATGATATATAATATGTAATTATGAAAAATAATTCTACATTTTCCTAATACAAGACTACTATCTTTACCTAATACAAGACTACTACCGTAATTATATATGTACAAGAATTCTAATAACTATGGTAAGTAAATATACATTGTACAAAACCGATATACACGGTATCTTTCACACCCCGCAATCATAGCGAGCGATTGTCGTACGCTGAGACTGTCCCTAAAATCTTCAAACAGAACTAAGGGAAGACCCTTAGTAAAGATGTCAGCAATTTGGAACCGTGAAGGGACATGCAAGACATGTATTTGTCCACGACCTACCTTTTTGCGAATAAAGTGAATATCGATCTCGATATGTTTAGTGCGTTGATGTTGGACCGGATTCCCAGAGAGATAGACTGCACTAACATTATCGTAATAGACCAAGGTAGCTTTCTGAATAGGAAAGTGAAGCACTAATAGGAGATTACGCAGCCAGCATGACTCGGACACCACATTAGCTACCCCTCGATACTCGGCCTCCGCACTAGAACGCGATAAAGTAGCCTGACGTTTAGCCGACCAAGAGACCAAGTTATCACCAAGAAACATATCATAACCAGTCGAAAGTCTGGTATCTGGACATCCACCCCAATCTGCATCTGTATAAGACACGAGAGTAGATACGGAGGATGAATATAAGTGCAAACCATAATCAAGAGTGCCTTGAATGTAACGCACAATGCGTTTGAGAGCATGCATGTGCTCGTCCCTCGGATCATGCATAAATAAACACACCTGCTGCACTGCATATGTAATATCGGCCATGGTGAAAGTAGGGTACCGAAGAGCCCCTGCAAGGCTGCGATAGTGGGAGAGATCCTCGTAAGGTGTGCTAGAATTAGCACTCAGCTTCGATTTGGTGTCAACCGGAGTAGGAGAGGACTTACTGGATGACATGCCAGCCCGTTCAATAATCTCAGCTGCATATTTCCTCTGGGATAGAAAAAGACCACCTGCATGACGAGTAACAGCTATACCAAAAAAATAACTCAAGGGCCCCAAATCTTTTATAGCAAATTCTGAACCGAGAAGAGACATGATAGACTTGCGCAAGTTATCAGAAGAGGCAGTCAATATAATATCATCCATATATAACAGAATGTATGCCAGAGAAGTGCCACAACGATAGATGAACAGAGAATGATCAGACCTGCTGGGAGAAAACCCAATAGTACACATAATCTGCAAACCTTTTCTACCAAGCCCTAGGGGCCTGTTTAAGCCCATACAAGAACTTCTTCGGCAAACAGACATGGTTAGGATGATCGGGGTCCCTGAAACCCAAGGGCTGATGCATGTATACTGTCTCCTTAAGATCACCGTGTAAGAAAACATTTTTCACATCAATCTGATGAATGGTCCATGCTTTCGAGAGAGCCAAACTGAGACCAGTGCGAATGGTTGCCGGTTTGACCACCGGACTAAATGTCTCTCCATAATCCACGCCAACCTGTTGGGTTTTGCCATCACCTACAAGACGGGTCTTATGCTTCTCAAAACAACCGTCAGATTTTTTCTTATTAGTAAAAATCTACATAGAACGAATAACATTGACACCAGGTGGACGGGGCACCAACTCCCACGTCTTATTTTCAATAAGAGCATTGTATTCATCATCCATAGCCATTTTCCAATTTGGGTCATGAAGAGCAGACACTGTGTTACGTGGTAGGGGTGATTTAGTGACATTAAAATTGATATACATGAGAATAATCCCCTGATTATTTTCATTAATGAAAAAGTTTATATACATGATATGCAATATGTAATTATGGAAAATAATTCTACCTTTTCCTAATACAAGGCTACTACCTTTTCCTAATACAAGACTACTACCTCTTCCTAATACAAGACTACTACCATAATTATATATGTACAAGAATTCTAATAATTATGGTAAGTAAATATACATTGTACAAAACCGATATACATGGTTTCCGTGTGATATACACAGTATCTTTCAATTTCACTTCGTGATGTTATACTTAATATTTGATCCTCTTGCTCCTATCGGATTTCTTCATCTCCTTGCTTTTGGTTATATGTGTACCAATCAAGAAAAAAAGTGGCTAAGCTGCATTTTGGTTTAGATTTTAATTGCCCAAAAGGTATGCTGGAGATCACTATACTCCAAAAAATATTCTTTTCCTTCAAGTAGACTCTAATTATGTTGTGTGTCATCTAGATGCATTGCCTCTATACCTCACTGTGATATTTGTTCTCCTTCATGTGGAAAGTTTCATACCGCTCTTTCTACAGTGGAATACTTCTTACTCATTTTGGCTCTATATCTCAACTTGATGTGGAAAGGGATTCTAAAGATTTTTATGTTTGTACTATAACATCCTTCATTTGGGGGCTTCAGAATAATCTTAAGTAGTTTGCTATAATATCTGTTCTATTATTTTGTCTTAAATTTGATATGCCATTCTTGCATGAATAAATTGTACAAGATCTGTTTTCGTTCTGCACCTTACATATGTCTAATGGATGCAGGAGTTGCACAAGGCAATGAAGGGCTTGGGGACGAACGATAAGACTCTCATCAGGATAGTAGTCACGCGAACTGAGATTGATATGCAGTATATAAAAGCTGAGTACCAGAAAAAGCATAAGAAATCTCTTAATGATGCTGTTCATTCGGAGACTTCTGGTGATTATCGGACCTTTCTTCTATCTCTTCTGGGGCCTGGTCACTAATGAAGACTCGACACCATATAGCTGGTGTTTTAAGTATGTCATCAGTGTTGAAACCCGTGTGTGTAAAGCAGGAAGTTTCTGTTGCATGTTAGTAAGCCATGAACAACTCTGGATTTACTCTGTTTTAATTAATGCATGCTTAATTTCTGAGTTTGGCTGATTTTAAACAGTGTCTGAACATCACCAGTTGTTACAAAAGGTGCCTTCAGATGTTCACCTAAGATTCATCCTTGACTTTTGAGGTATTGTTGCGAGTTGTAGCAAATATTATTCCAGTTGGGGTAAAAAAGAATCACCTCTTGCTCTTCTTTTTCTTGGGGATAATAGTACCTTTGAACCCTAAATTGTTGATAAATATTATTTTGGTCCTAAGCATGTTTGACTTTGTTATAATTAAAATGTGTGTTTTTGGTCCCTTTGCATAAGAACTATGTTACATTTAGATATATTTTTTAGAACTTATTCTAAAATATAAAAGGGAAAGGTGCAAATATACTCTTCAATTTTGCGATTTGGAGCAGATATATCCTCGTTAAAAAATGATGCATATATATCCTTGTCGTTACACAAATACGCAAATATATCTTTTTCTGGTTGTTTCAGCTCATCAAGCTGAGTCTAGCAGAGACGAAGAAAAAAAACCACATGGTATCAATATCTTTGGTATCACGATCATTATTCCGATTGCTGGCAGTAAAATCATCACATGACTTTTCTTGGACGAATTTATCCAGTATCTTCTTATATTTCTACTATTGATTCTAATAAAAATTTATTTTTGGGGTGCAATAAAAGTTTGTGTTTTTAAATAATATTAAAGGCCTTTGACTGAATATAAAATTTTAAAAAAATATTACTTTTGAAATTTATCGTCAAAAGACACTTATGCAATATAAATCATCTTAATGGGTAAACAAAAGTTTTTGATCAAAATACTTATATGCTTACAATATGGATTCAGACTACATTAAGTAATATAAAAACATGCAATATATGTTGTGATTGAGGAAGTAAGTGCTAAAATTGTTTTATATTTTATAAAAAAATAAACGATTTATAACATAAAAACAGTATTGAGAAATGCAAGAACTTCTGGAAACAAATGCATAAATTATCCTTTTCATCTTTTCCCCAAAGTTATTTTCCTTTTTAAATTCCGAAAACAAATGCTTAGAAAACAAGGAGGAAAAAATGAATACTACAAGGTTACCTTGCTAAAAAAAAACAAGGAGAAAAAACGCAAAAGGCTGCCATTCGAGCAGACGGAACAAAACATAGTAGCTTACACATCCAGAAGCCTAGTTGTACAGCGACTGAGCGGAGATGAAACTGGACGTAACCATGAGGGAACCCGGCGAGATACTACCGGAGCACAAGCCGGAAAAGTCGCAGTACGAGGTTCTACAGCAAAGTAAAGCTTCAGTAGAGGAAATCATTTCGAAAATGCTTTCTATGAAGAAAGACAACACTCCGAAATCTGAAATTCGCGAACTCGTCACTCAGATATTCATCAACTTCGTCTCTCTTCGTCAGGTAATGATAGCCTTTTTTGTTACAAAGGAAGTGATAAAACTAGTCAAATGAAAATGATTAGGGTTAATGATGAGCTGTTAGTACTCTAGATCGCTCAATTCACACATACTTACATATCATCCATATGAATACTGGTTGAATATATGTTTTTTTGATCACTCTGCTTGGTGATCTCAACGCAATTTATCGAGTAATTGAATCTATATGCATGTGCTTCCATTCCGTCTTTCTATTGAGCTAATTTGTTAGTCATTCTGTTAGTTGTTAGAGTTAGTTTTTATTTGAATTGTCTTTGATTACGTTTTTTAATCTTATTGAGAAGATTAGATTTAGTTGTTAGAGTTGGTTTCGTTTGAATTGTTTCAAGTAGGTCTTGTAATCGTATCTAGAAGATTAGATCTAGTTGTTAGGTTGTTACCTTAATGCAATTTATTGAGTAATTGAATCTATGTGCACGTCTCAAGAAAAAATATCTATGTACATTTTCTTCCGTTCCTTGTTGCTATTGAGCTTAATCAAGTTTGTTGGTCATTCTGTTAGTTGTTAAGAGTTAGTTTTCATTTGAATTGTCTTTGAATAAGTCTTCTAATCTATCGAGAAGATTAGATTTAGTTGTTAGAGTTAGTTTCATTTGAATCGTTTCAAGTAGGCCTTCTAATTGTATCTAGAAGATTAGATCCAGTTGTTACCTCAATGCAATTTATCGAGTAATTGAATCTATGTGCACGTCCCAAGAAAAAAAATCTCTGTACATGTGCTTCCATTCCTTCTTGCTATTGAGCTAATCAAGTTTGTTAGTCATTCTGTTAGTTGTTAGAGTTAGTTTTCATTTGAATTGTCTTTGATTACATTTTTTAATCTTATTGAGAAGATTAGATTTAGTTGTTAGAGTTCGTTTCGATTGAATTGTTTGAAATAGATCTTGTAATTGTATCTAGAAGATTAGATCTAGTTGCTAGGTTGTTACCTTAATATTGAAGAGTTGGTTGTATCCTCATGTATTTGAACTCTTGTTCTCATTGAATGATATTGTCGCTTGATTGCTTCACTTCTCAAACTCGATAGTGCTTCATTTCGAATTGCACAGACAATGTCTGTTAGGCTGCAAATGTTTCATGTAAAGTTTAGATTTATGTATTATTATTTGATTTTTAGGGCTCTACACTTTGAGCAAGGTACCAAACTTTGAAATTTGTGGCTGTCTTCTTTCATCTGACCATATTTAAATCGTTTCAATAAACCAACGCTAGAATTGCTGGATAGCAAATTAATTGTGCCATGAAATCTATGTTAATATATTCAACTGACTTTTTCACACTACCTTAAACATCCTCCCATAGGCAAATAGATCAATCTTGCTCGAAGAGGATCGTGTGAAGGGGGAAACGGAACGTGCAAAAGCTCCCGTGGACTTCACCACTCTGCAGCTCCACAATTTGATGTATGAAAAGAGTCACTATGTGAAAGCTATAAAGGCTTGCAAAGATTTCAGGTCAAAATATCCTGATATTGAACTTGTTCCCGAGGAAGAATTCTTTAGAGATACACCTGAGGAGATAAAAACCTCTGTTATGTCAAATAATAGCTCACACAATTTGATGAAAAAGCGGCTCAATTTTGAGCTATTCCAGGTAAACTAGTTTAATGCAATTTTCAAGCACTCCTTTCTATTTCTAAATTAGTTATTGTTTACTAGCGTTATTTTCTCAGCATCTTATGCTGAATGGAGTTGTTAGGTGCTTCATGTTACTTGGGTGAATTGAAATTGTCTTGCTTCTTAAACTCATGTCTTCATCGACTATCATTTTTTTAAAAAGGTAACCTAAGGACTATCATCTTTATTACAATTACTAAATTGGTTCCGGAGATGGATGTGGTGGAGAAGGGGGTCATATGGATGTTGTTACAACCAATAAAGATGGACTTTGAAACTATGCCCAGCTTGTCTTCCCTTTAGTGGCGCTTTTAACTGTGGATTCTGTACATATTTTACTTATGTATTCTCTTTCTTAATATATTTTATTTGTAGAGGTTGTAACATGTTATTGCATGAGCTGGAAAAATCTTGGGGTCATTCAGTATTGGCTAATGTTGAGGTCAAATTCTATGCTTCTCTTTAATTTAGCTAAGTTTGAGGTCACATGGATGTTTATACGTCAATAGGGAATAGAGAGATTCTGAAAATGTAACTACCTTGGCTTCCCTTTAGTGGTGCTTTCAGTGGATTCTGCACATATTGTACTTACATAATCTTCTTCTAATGTGTTTCATTTGTAGATGTTGTAACATGTTATTTCATGAGCTGGAAAAAGATTTGGGGTCATTTAGTATTTGGCTAATGTTGAGGTCAAATTCTATGCTTAATTCTTCAAATTTTATACTATTAATATATTTCAACTATATTATATTATTACTATTTTATATGATACAAATATTCTTTTAATATAACATGTATACTATTTATAGGTATAATGTACAAAATATATGAATTATATATATACAATGTAATACATGTAACTAAACAAAAAATATTATACAACAACATATCCAGTGTAATCCCACAAAGTGGGGTCTGGTGAGGGTAGGATGTACGCAGACCTTACCTCTACCTTTGTGGGGCAGAGAGGTTGTTTCCGATAGATCTTCGGCTAAAAAAGAATGTAGTCAATGTAGCATTGCAAGAAAAATAAGACAATAAAATATCCAGAATAAATAGAGTAATACGCACATAGGAATAAAGCTCTACGTGATACCTAAATACTACTACTAAGAAAAGGAGATGAAAGGCTAGCCCCCCCCCTCCAAACCTCTCTCACACACAACGCGACACCCTCTAAATATATTATACATACTATTTAAATATGTGCAGTATATTTGATAATACAGCTAATAGATAGTTTATTGTATATACCTTTGAAATAGAAAAATACATAAATACGACTAACCAAATATATTAGACAATATGTATCGGTTGTATGTTGCTTGTAGGATAATCCCCATCTCTTATATGGCCATTGGAGGAGTGGATGAAGCTCCTTTTTGTGGGTGCGTGTGTGATGAGTCTGGCTGTAGCTTTGTGTTGAATTTACTTATTTGCTGTGTCAGCGCAAAGAATTATGCAAGCTTCGTGAGAAACTGGAACAGAAAAATAAGGCTCTACAGGAGACCATTGCAAACAGGAAGAAGTTCTTGTCAAGTCTCCCATCACACCTAAAATCACTCAAGAAAGCATCCTTGCCGGTGCAGCACCAACTTGGAGTTCTGCACACAAAAAAGTTGAAGCAGTTGCAATACGCAGAGTTGCTTCCTCCACCTCTCTATGTTATTTATTCACAGTTAATGGCCCAAAAAGAAGCCTTTGGAGAAAATGTGGAACTGGAGATTGTTGGTAGTGTGAAGGATGCTCAAGCTGTTGCCCGCCAGCAAGCAAATAAAGACACTGGTTGGTTCCAATCTATGGATTTCTTGCTTGGGCTTATCATGTGTTTTTTCTCTTTACTGAAATTGCTGTGTAAACCTTAATATCTTATTTTATTCCGCATATCTGTTCATTTATGCGCTGTCGTTTTTGGTTGCACTATAGTGGATGTGCTGGTTTTCATACTCAATTTCACCGATTATATCTCCTTTAATTTACTTGAGCTTGATTGTATTTATCTAGTTGAACCCCTTCTTTTTTTCCTAGTTACGTACCCTGGTTTTACTTCCTTTGCTCTTCTCTAAATGTTCTTATCTGAATGATAAATCGTTCGTGTGAAGGTGTGTCTGCCAGCTTAGAGAGCTCTATAGTTGATGATGATATAGATGAGGAAGACTACGGACAAAGGAGAAGAAAGCGTCCCAAAAAGATACCCAGCAAGGAAAGTCTGGAGCAGGCTGGAATTTATCAAACCCACCCTCTTAAAGTCACACTTCATATACTCGATGATGAGAAATCCGATTTACAATCTAGAAAACTTGTCACTTTGAAATTTGAGTACTTAATTAAGCTGAATAGTGTGTGTGTTGGAGTTGAAGGCTCTCAAGAGAATGCTGATAATGACATCTTATGCAATTTATTTCCAGATGACACAGGCCTTGAGCTTCCACATCAGGTTTTCAGCTTGTGATATAGGGTTACTAATTGTTCCTTTTACTTTCAGCTGTTTGTTTCAGTATTTCTGATTGATTCAACTTCTTGTGTATTCTGCAGTCAGCTAAGCTAATTGAACATTCAATTGCATTCGATGAAAGGAGAACCTCACGACCATACAAGTGGGCCCTGCATCTGGCAGGCATCGACTTTTTACCTGAGGTGTCACCATCACTTTGGGGTTTTGAGACTTCAAATGATGAGACAGCAAAGCACGCTGCTGTTATCTCTGGTCTGTCGCTGTATCGGCAGCAAAATCGGGTGCAAACGGTTGTGCAAAGAGTTCGTTCTCGGAAAAAGGCTCAGCTGGCTCTAGCGTGAGTCACTGAACTGTATGTTTAGCGTCGTGGATCTGTAGGGACATATATCATGGATGAGACGCACTTGTGGCAGAGATGATCTTACGTGCAGTTTTGTTTTGCTGAAGATGTTTGAGTTTATTAAAGATAGTGAATGTTTCCCTTGCTTTGCAAGTTCGTACACTGCCTTCTTTCTATTTCTACTGTGTCCTCTTGTGCATGGAGAATGATGTGATGTCTTGTACTTGTTCTTTCAGTACTGAAATTCCATCTCTGGACTTGTCCCTTTCTTCTTCTATTCCTCTTTTTTTTTTTTTTTTCCCGTAAGGTTAAAAAGCAAGGCTAACTCATATTGGAAATTTGAACTTTTTTTGGCTGAGTTACAGGGAGCAGTTTGACTCTCTAAAGAACCTAAACTGGCCAGTTCTAGCCGGTGGAAGTGTTCCTTGGGCTTCACATGATCCTCGTTGCAGTTTGCATGCATGGATCCCTCTTGGTTCATCTCCTAGTCAGGTTTTGTCATTGGCTATCACAGAAACAGAACAAGTTCAGCGTCCTACAGAAGTTGTGGTGGGTGGAAAATCTGCCTCTTCAAAAGAAGAGGTAGAAAGCATGAGGGAGGATGGGGAGCTTCCATCTTTAGTTCCTGTCACTTTTATAAATGATACTAATTTCACGCCCAAAAAAAGAAATGATTTTGATCATTCTACAAAGATGGCGTTCATATCAGAGAGCACCAGCTCTCCAATTCAAAAGGGGAAGTCACCGAGTTTTAAGAAATACGGAGACGATACAGACCTTATTCTGGAATCAGATAGTGAAATGGATGATATCGTGCAGATTGAGCAGGATAGTAATAATACACCTGGATCTGCTGGGGTCAGTGATAAGTCGTGGGTGGACTGCAAGGTTCAGGAATATTGTCTTGTTTTGACAAGAAAGATGGATAACGAGGAAAGGAAAATGAAATTGGAATCCAAGGTCTAACATCATTCCTTTCTCAGTTCTATCTCAAAATTCAATTTAAATTTCCTCTTCACGTGTGGTTAACATTTGGGTAATTCTTATGGCAGATCAAAATCAGCAAGGAGTATCCACTTAGGCCTCCTCTTTTCACATTGAGCCTCTATGAGGCAATACAGGCGGAGAGCTATTCCAAGGTGGATAGTTCTGTGTGGTACAATGAACTTCGCAGCATGGAAGCAGAGGTTAGCAGTAACAAACTTAATGGTTTGCTTAGACCGTGTTAAATGGGTTTCAGTGTTTTATGTAGATCTAAAAGTTCAAAGTGTTCTTGATCCATGTAAGGTAGGTCTGCAGTGAAATGCTAACCTGTGGCTAATGTCTCACGCAGAAGGAGACTCTAGGCTTATTCCTTAAATGCTTGCAGAATTTTTTTATTAACCCAACATAGTTTTGAGGAATCCTCAGACAATTAGCTGAACTTGTTCATCAATTGAGATTGTCTGAAGTCAGTTTTCGACAAGTTTATGGAATCTTATACTGAAGTAGCTATCTAATCTGTTTCAGGTCAATGTTCACATAATGAATGCTGTACCTGCAGCTGAAGAAAACTTAGTCCTGGCTCATCAGGTTCGTTGTCTTGCGTTGCTGTTTGACTTTTATGTTGAAGATGGGGGTTCATCTTCTGAGAAGAGAAGGAGCACTTCTGTGATTGATCTTGGTTTGTGCAAGCATATGAATGGTCAGCTTGTTGCTCGATCATTTAGAGGAAGAGATCATAGGAAGATGATTTCATGGGAAGATGGCTCTTGCACCCCTGGTTATCCGTACTAGGTAATATCCCAAATATTGTTACATTTTGTAGCTTTATTTCTCTGTGTGCTGGGTTGTTTAATTCCATGTGATTTGTCTTTCATGATATACCATGTACCACTGAGATTCATGTTGTAACATGCCTAGTCAAAATGTTACGATTCTTAATGACATTACGATGCTATTTCTTGCCTATCTTTTCAAAATGATGGAGCTGATGATAGCAATTTCTTCTTGGCCTGTCTCCTTTTCTTTTTGATTGTTCATGCCTTGTTCTGCTGCTTGTAAGGATGATTCAATAAATTAGTGGGTTCATACACTTTCAAATTTCGCCAGAATTGGTTTGACAATGGCAGATTGTTTATATCGTCAAAGAACATGGTCGCCGGCTTGTCGATCTAGGGAAGTATTTGAATCGGTATTGCAAGAATCTTTCAAGTTGTGACATCATTTAAGATGTTCTCCAGATCGAATGGTAGAACCATGAAACAAATAAGCTATAGATAGAGCGCCTTTTCAAATTCTATATTTGTTTTGATAGATCGCTCTATCAAAGATATCGATCACACGGCTCTTTACATGGTGCAATAGTATATGTATACCGTTTGGTCGACATACCTTTATTGCACTATGTAAAGAAATATATTTTTTTTTTATCTTCAGCGTTTGCATAGAAAAGCCTTTTATCAAGTGCTTTGTGGTGTCCATGTTAATGTAGTTGGATGGATTCAGTGGCGCAATCAATTAAATCAACTTCTGCAGACATTTGATTGAAAGAGGCATTAAAACGAAAGGAAGCTCGTTGGTGTTGATGCGGCGAGGGAATAGCCTTTGTTTAAATAATATGTAAAATTACAATATGAAACTATTTTACTGGCGCATAATGTAATTTTTGAAAAATAATAATTTTAGGCCCTTTTTGTTGTAGGAAACAAAAAAGATAAGATTAGAGTTTATAGACACAAAGGAAGAAATCTAAGTGAGAAGCTCTCCTTTTTTTTTCTTTTAAAGGGTTGAAAGGAAAACCATTCCTTTATCTTAACCTTGATATTCTCGATCATTCTTTGTTTCAAAGCATTGTTCCATCTCAATTGAAAAGGCAAATAACGCTTTAAGGACAAATCTAATTTTGCTTCCGTGTTGCTTTTGTATTGTTTTCTTTTCACCCTTCGTTGTGTCTCATTCCGTGTTATCTTTTTCAAGATCATTTTGATGTTTTAAGGGAACATGAATATCATAACATTACATGGGACCACCCTAAAAAGTTAAAAGTAAAAACGAGATTATGTTCCATATAAGTCACTAGAACGATATGTCGGACCGATAATGACAAAGCCGTTTTCCTTGCATGTTCTGCAAATGATTTAGACCAGAATCATGAAGTTATCTTCAACTCAAGCCACTTGCACTGTTACACAATATTACAGTGACAATTGGTCTTAAATTACGCAAAGAGATTTGCAGCTAACAGTGATAGTTTTAAAGTTGTCTCCAGTGGTAGCCAATGCGCTTAATCTTGCATAATTCTGAGTTTCAAACACCCCCAGAATCCGTTGATTTGTTGAAAAATTAGGCTGAAAACTAATTATTTTTTAAGTTAATACTTGTGTTCACCTCAAAATTTAACTCAATTGTA
Source organism: Anisodus tanguticus (assembly GCA_034509755.1). Classification (NCBI taxonomy): domain Eukaryota; kingdom Viridiplantae; phylum Streptophyta; class Magnoliopsida; order Solanales; family Solanaceae; genus Anisodus; species Anisodus tanguticus. The sequence continues at coordinate 5,034,061 of CM067553.1, read as the reverse complement.
GTTGTTTTCCTGTTTCCTGAAAATTGTCGTGTTTAAGACCAGACAAAGATGTCTAAAAAATTACTAGCAATCACCAACGACTCTTCACCCTAAACGAGCTTGCAGAGAAACATTGGGACAGCATCCGAGTTCCGTTATCATTTTTTTTTACCACAAACATATACTACTTCCACTTTGAATGAATAATATTTTTCATGTCATATTGCTCGAGCCCTTTAAAATTGCCGCCAGTTGTCTCGGATCCTCTGAAAGTTAATCATTTTTAGAAGATCCGAGCAACATAGCTTTCTAGTCAACTTTCACAACACACTATTGTTGGTTTTCAAATCACTTCTACAGAACACATTACAGAGAGGTTACATCTAAAGATCCGAGCAACATAGCTTTCTAGTCAACTTTCACAACACAATATTGTTGGTTTTCAAATCACTTCTACAGAACACATTACAGAGAGGTTACATCAATATATGTATTTTTATGTGTATCTGCTATTGACTGCGTATTTCTACATCCTGGTTCTAATCTATGCATGATGCCAACAAGGGAGAATAAGAAATTAACAGAATGAAAAACCTACAGCAAAAAGACAACTCTTCTCTTTGATCTACAGTGAATACATCCTCCCTTTATGTACAGGCACCTACTATAAGTTTGTAAATATGGCTAATACCACTAATTTCGGAACCCCTTTTTACCATGGACCAGTCTGTGTCCGTCTTAAGCATCGCCTTTTAGCTCCCCTTTGAAGGTTCATCATTTCCATAACCTGTGTCACAAAAATGCAATATTTTAGTTTTTGGATCCAAAAATGCCTATGCTAACTCAGTTCAAGAAGAAAACAACACGATCAATGAGGTAGACTAGCTTTTAGCTTCTATTGATATAAGAATAGGATAGTTACCAATTACACATGAAGGTGAACTATTGCATTTTCCTAGTGCATGTGTGTGCTGAATTATTTAAATGTGTCTATGGAAGCAAAATCGTGCGGAAAAAATGAAGCATGACGGATTTGACTGGAAAAAGGAACCAGAACTTTATATACCTGATTCTTCTGCATTTCCAACATTTCTTCCTGCAGCAGTAATGTAGTTAGTGCTAAACCATTGAAACAGACAAAAGTTGCAATGTGATTTCATAAAAGGTAAACCTGTTTCTTTTGAAGTTCTTCGTTTTCTTCTTTTAGTTTTGCAACTTCTGCTTCTAGCTCCATAATATAGGCCTAGGAGAAAGTCAAACAGATGATAATTAGTGAACACAAGAGTGTATATGTATATCAGATCAAAATGAGGCATTGTTAAGTACATGTACATCATTTGACGGCAAAGAATTTAATGGGCTAGTTTTTTGGTGTAGGCTACATTTAGGAAGACAAATGCACAGGGTTCTAAGCTATTTAAAGGTTACAATGGTTCTGGTCATACAAATTTTGGTTGCTTGGTAAAGCACAAATTGCATTACCTTGTACTAAACGCGACCTTTAAAGCTTCTATGAAGTATGACCTTTCAAGTCTTATTACATTAGCTTTCAATACACTATCATTCTGCTGCATATGATATCCAATATTTTGTAGAGTTAAATGGTGCACGTCCACGGATAAGAAAAGGCAGGATGTTAGTCATCAAGTACCGTATAAAGTGACAAGTGGATGAAGCTAATTTCTGTTTTTCCTTTGAGCTCTACAGGTTTTCTACACAAATCTAGGTTATCATTCTTCCACCCCTTCCAAACAACAAATAAATTAGGCATAAATTGAAAAGCCTTTTGTTTGTCTTAGAATACTCAACTGCGCTATTTGAAAGATGAAAATAAAAGAGAACATGGAACCCATCTGGTGCTTTCTTTCTGACAAATAAATATCACTTCATCTATGGTTGTCTTCACCTATGACTTCATGTCCATAATATAGCGACCATACAAGGTACTGGTGGTACAAACTCCTTTATATATTGATTCTGAGGGCCATTAAATGTCTATGCTAAATAATTTGGGATGAAGTCAAAGCAATCTCTATATTTGCTAGCCAATGTGCAATATCGGAGCCAGAATTTTCAATAAGGGGAGTCAAAATATAAAGAAATAACCACATAAAAAATCCAAAGGGATTAAACATATACAATAAAATTGACACCCCTTTGGACAAGTGGTATTTAATAAATCTATGAAAACATTAAAATTAGCATTAATGATTTTTGGAGTCATACTTATATTTACGATAGGTTTGGAGAGTCACGTAAAGATTAACTTTTTTTTTTAATCAAGATGTAAAGATTAACTTTAAAGGAAGAAATGCAAATTAGTATTAACATTTGACATCTGATGAGCCAGATTGGTTGTTCATGTCTCTCAGTTGTATGACATATAATATTGAGAGTATTGCTACCCGAAAGTAGACATATGTGCATAACTGTAGTTTCATAGATAGTGCATGTGATTAGAGAAACAGGTCAAACAAGTTCTTGATGCTTAGATGCAGCTGTGTTTCTCTTCAACTAGAGCACACAACTATATCTAAAGAAAGAATATAACAATGGATGATTCCCAGCTTATCAACCAGACTTGCTCATACATCATTCATCATAAATAAATATTATGAATGAGGCAGTAATACAAAAAGCATGCAGACATTAAAAGATTCAAGGTATTACCTGTTTTCGAGCTCTTGATCTAGCAGCTGACTCTCTATTTTTTATCATTCTCCTCTGCCTCCTTTCAACAACCTTCTCCACAGTACTATATTTTCTGCCTCTTAAACCACCATTAAACTCATAAGGAGCCGGAGTTACAGTAGAAGGTGTATTATCACCATTGCTCTTCACAAGTCCATCCGATGAAACACCTGGCGATGCTGTTGCAGCAATAGTAACCCCACCGCCTCCTAAACCACCTACCATACTCATTGCTCCACCCGTTAGACCAGCAGCGCCTTGAATGAAACTAGTGTTGAGTGCTGGATTGCCCAACTGAACGTTATTTGGTATAGCCATCGGAGCACCATAGGGCAACGCAGGCTGCTTAGGGAAAATCGGCTGCTGATGTCGCTGTTGTTGTGTGGATCGGCCGCCATTCACATTCAGTGGCAAATTAGGAGACTGAATAACAGTTTCACCATTCTTGTTACCAGCCATTAAACCTGTGTTCCTATTAGGTTGTTGATATCCAAATGCAAGCCCAGTATCACTATTCCCAGCATAGGATAAATCAGCAAAGATTCCTCCAGCATTATTATTCGATTTCACAGCAGCTAAATGTGCTGCATCTTCTCTAACAACTCCAGCTCTAGCTAAGAACTCCTCAAGTGTTATCTCACCTAAAGTCTGTTGCCTTTGAGGCATATTTTGTGGCATCCCAGCACTATTTCCATCCTTTCCATTTGACATATCCCTCCAAACTTCATCAACAGTCTTATGACTCAGTGTTCTAGGTAAAGTTAAAGACCCTTGCCTCTGCAAATGGGCCCCACCTGGAACAACATTAACTTCTTGCCCATTAATCCCAGGCCCTCCCGTAGTTTGACTCTCCTCAGCATTCCATATGTTTTTAAGCAACTCATCCATGTTCATTGACCCGAAATCCTTTCCACTCCCTCCAGTTGTGGTCAGAAACTCATCGAACGTCAACGAATAGATAGACGGTTGACGTGGCAACTGAAAGTTCCCGGGCTTCTTCCCACCACCACCACCACTTCCACCCTCCCCTGGTGGCTCATTTCCAAAGTTCTGGAAATTAAAATTACTCCCCATTTCACTAAAAATCCTCACACTATATGTCTATATTCCCCAAGCCTACTTCAAAGTTCACTCTGTTATTCAAGAATCACAAAACTATATGTCAGATCAACAAGTTATTCACTTCCCTTTAAGCCTTCTTGCTATTATGCTGTTCAACCCCCCCACAGAAATGTACATGTATTTAGAGGTACACACAATTGTATACAGAAATTGAAAGCAAATATACCTGGAAAGACATGGAAAATCAAATTAAAGCTAAATTTCACCAACCCCTTACCACTAAAATCATCAAAAACAAATTCTATTTGAAATTCACTTCATTCCCACTTAGTTGACTGCATTTTCAGTTCACACCATGAACCGCAAAATACAAACTCCCCCACCCATCATTCTAATAAAGCATTACTTTTTAACTTCCATAAGCATCCACTTCAAAATGCACAAACTCAAGTCAAAAATAACAAAGCTCAAAGATCGAAGCAGAAAGCTCAAAACTTTGAAGGTAAGAAAACAAGAAAGTTAACAACAAGCTAATCATTGACAACTTATCTATAAATAGAAACTATTTAATTTAAGGAAGCACCATTTTAAGGAAACTTTTTTCCTTGTACACTGCTAGACGTTTCTTGTTTGGCTGTGACCTGTGAGTGGTTCTTGAAAGTGCCAAGTGGCTCATTAGGAGTTTATACTTTATAATAAGGGAGAAGTAGGAGCCCAAATATATATTCCCTATCTCAAATTATTTATCGTTGTTACTAAAAATAGTTATCTTAAATTATTTATTATTTTAAAAGTTAAAGACATGATTAATTATATTTTCTCTGTTTTACCTTCAGTAAAATTTTGTCATTAATGAAAATGACACATAAATAATATAAATATTTAATGAAGAAAGATTATAACTTAGAAATAAATAAGAATAAAGTATGTCAAATATATCTTCTAATTAATATTTCTTAAGAAGATGTAAAATAAAAAACAATAAATAATTTGAAACGGAGGGAGTAATTAAGATAATTACATAATGGCCTTGTGGGCCCCAAAGGCGTAAAACATGGGCCAAAGTGATGGGGTAGGAGAAAGGTTGGTGTGACTTTGGGCCAATAATTGAAGGAAATGTGGGTTGATCTGCACCGTCTACGTAGAATGAAATGGACGGTTAAGATTAGTTTGTTTGGTTTATATCAGATAGGTGGGATGGGATAGTGACGCACGCCCAAAAGTCTGTAGTACTCGCCCTTGTTTGAAGGGCACTTGGTGTTTAGGGATTGGCTAATTAGTATAATAGGGAAGTGAACTTTATTGGGTTGCACTAATTTGGCACTATCTTATTGGCTACTTTGGTTGAGATCTTTGATTGAAGTTTAAGTGCTTTTATTAACAAGTTTTTGAAGAGGGCAAACAATAAAATAATACGGTAGCTTCGGTTAGACATAACTCAAAATATTATAACTAAATAATTATTTTGTCAAGACTAAATTTTGCGTCATGAGTGTACGCACTAAGGGTGGCCAGTGGGCCGGGCTCGGGTCTGGCGGGGTCGGGGTCGGGGCGGACGAGCCAGGGGGTCGGGGTCGGGTCTAGCGGGGCCTAGCGGGGTCGGGTCTGGCGGGACATGCTCCAGTCCCGTCCCGATCCTGATTCCGTCGGTATCGGGGCGGGGCGGGGTCGGGGCGGGGTCGGGCTCGGGGAGGGGTACGGTCGGGTTTTCCTTTTTTTTTTTAAAAAAAATAACATATGTATAAAAAAAAACTAAATAAACAAAATAAGATAGTGTAATAAAAACATCCCAAGGCTGTTTTTGTGCCTCTTATATTATTTAATAGACATATGATTTTTTTGTAATACAAATACAATTGTTTAAAATCTAAATTGCAACTTTGTGGTGTTGTCCAAAAGTTGCAAATTACATAATAAAATTGCAATTAAAAAAATTACATTCTCAAAAAAACTGTTCTAATTGCTTGATGATTTCCGTGGTTCTTCGGTTGGAATTGGTATTTGTTGGTCAAATTGATCCACGTCGCTTCCACTACCTTCGGTTAAGATTTCGTTGTAGTTTTCATCATCTTCTTCGTTGATCTCCGGTTGACCGCACCTTCTCCGCTCCTCTCGTATCCAATCTCGAATAATACCGCAATTTCCAAGTCGTCTCCGCCAATGAGTGTCGTGGTCTCCTATTTGATATCGCGCTCGAGAAAAAGCGCTTTCAGACGCGATTGATGACACTTGAATGTTCAAAACATCTCGAGCCATCAATGAAAGTGTCGGAAAGGTCTTCTCATTCCCCTCCAGTTTTTCGGCAAGTCTTCATGTCCATCTTCATTGATAACTTCTTGATACGGTATTTAACCCCGCAAAACAAAAATATCCAACTCGCTAATTTGGTTAGTAGTAGAGGTACGGCCGCACATTCTATTTCGAGGCTTTCAATACTAGCCGCGAAACAAAGATGTCTTTTGTGAGGTTGTGTTGAAGATGAAGAAGATGGTATGGAAGCCGGTAAGTTACTATCATTTTCTTGTTGATAAAATCTATATATATTTTTGCATTGGTGTTCTACGCTAGACACCGCTTCTTCTTTAGTTTGTTCAATAGGTGGTGGGTGATTTAGATTTTTGGGACTTGGAGGTGGTAGTACTTCTATACAATCGTAAATAGTTTCAATTAGTGATTTAGTACCGTCTATTTTAATAGTAGGATTTAATACAGAACCAATAATATAAATAGAGGGAATAGGAATAAAATATTTTTTTATTTTGACAAACATTTTTTTAATAGCTGCCTTATAAGCTGTTTTTTCATATATTCACTAAGTAATAAAAATATTAGAGTTATATAAAATAACATAGTTGAAATAGTAGGATAATATATACCGAAAAATTCTTTTGTTGCTTGAAAAAATTTCTCTAAAAATACAATAAGTTTGGAAATTTTTACCCAATCACTATCTAAAATCATATCAGCTGGCTTTTTATTATGAGAGTTAAAAAATAAAGTTATAGGTAATTTATAGTCATAAGCAACAAGTAGTTGCTCGTTTAAAGAATTCCACCTAGTGGATACTTCTTGTGGAATTCTTCTATAAGGTAGTCCACAATCGTGACAAGTTTTTTTATATTCTTTTCTACGTTGTACTTTATTACTTTTAAAAATAAAGTTTATAGCAAATTGTATTTTACTAAGAATGTCTTCAAAAAGTGATAGTCCATCATTTACAATTAAGTTATATATATGGCACGCGCATTTTATATGAAAATGGTATGGAAAAGATGGAGTTAAACTATTTTTTAACATTGTAATTGCGTAATTGTTATTAGAAGCGTTATCTAATGTAATAGTCATAATTTTATCGGTAATTCCGTAATAATCGCACACTTGATAAATATTTTCGCAATAAAAGTACCGGTGTGCCTATCATCTATATATCTATACGCTAAAATACGTTTTTGCATAGACCATTTATAATCTATCCAATGACAAGTTACAGTTAAATAATCATGGCCGTTAGTACTACGACCTATATCAGACGTGATAGATACTTTGTCATTAAAATGATATAATGAAAAACGTAAATATTGTTGATATTCATGCGCGAATTTAAATACATCTCTCTTAACAGTTGATCTAGAAAAACCGTTAAAAGCAGGATTATATATATCTCTAATGTAATGAATAAACCGGGAGATGAAGGAAATGAAAAAGGCAAACCCTCCTGACAACTAATTTTGATATTGCTTCCCTATCTCTATGTTTATTGTATTTAGAGCCTACAATTCCCCCCGTCATAGGGTTAATTTGGCCCCGTACTTGGTCCCGGGACGATATCGTATGTGAACCTTGTCCCGATAGAGCGGGCGTTTGCGCACCCGATTTTGAAGCCGGTATTGGGCATACCTAGCCGGATGAGCACTTACTACGTGTCTAATTAAACCCCCGTCCCACCGTGACCTTTTCCAGTTTTAAATTTTAAAACATTTTTACAAATTTTACATATGACTACTTGATTCTCTACGTCCCTATCAAAAAATGTCCATGCATCGATTTTAATGGTCGTTTCTTTGGACCTCGTCTCATACTAGGGAGAATAGGAGGTATTTCGGTTGAAGGTGCACTAGTGGGTGTGTTGTCATCAACATTAGTGGGTATATCATCTAGATCATCGTCTAAATTAAAGTCTTCTTGAGTTCCAGAAAATAGCTTCTGGTCTAAATCTAATGGTATTGTAGGAAAATGTTGAGTATCAACAAAATCATCCTGTGTAGGAATAAGATGATTAGAAGAAGTACCCTTGCCCTGGTTGCCCCTACTAGAAGAAGCACTCTTACCCTTACCCTTAAACATACCTTTTAATCCTTCCATTTTAATTATGATAATAAATAATTAAAGACAATAAAATTAAGTGCGCTAAATAAAATAAACAGACAATAATAATTTAATGAAGGAACAAATGTACCAAACGCCGACGTAACGTCGACGTGTAATCGAGAGGTTGAAAATTGAAACTTTGCTCGATGGAAGATCCTCAAGCTAGTTGCCAACTTCACTCCCAATTCCCAAATGAATTAATAAAATTGAATATTTAGCAAACAATGTAGACTTGTAGAGAGATATATTGAGAAATTAGAGAGATTGTAGGAAGATTTGTGAGAAAGATGAAGAGAAAATGAGTTATTTATAGTTGAAAAATTGGGTTAAAGTGTCAATATAATAACTTATGGGTTAAAAATAAATATTAAGGGGTAGGGGGGGTTGGGGGAGGGGGGCCTAAAATGGCCGTTGGTGCAACAGTCATTTTTGCAAAGGGGGGAAAGGGCGGGGTCGGGGTCGGGGTCGGGACGGGCTCGGGGCGGTCTCGGGTCAGGCGGGCTTGGGTCTGGCTGGACGAGACATCGTTCCGTCCCGAGTTCGAGTCCCGCCCCCGTTATTTTTTTATTTTTTTTTAAGCGGGGTCGGGGCAGGACCGGGGCGGGCTCGGGACGGGGTCGGGCCATCCCGGCCCACTGGCCAGCCCTAGTACGCACCACGAGTCCACGAGATGTGAAGTGGTTTTGTAGTTTTCACTTTTCATACTCTCTGTGTCAAATTTACTATCACTTTAGTTAGATCAAGAAAAGTGTCCCAAGAAAATTATTACTTTAGAAATTCTACATTAAAACTGACAATTATTTTTAATTGTACTCTTAACTTTAAAAAAAAAAAAATTATTACTGTTCAGTTCAAAAAAAATTATCTAGTAATAAATAGGGATAAATTAATAAACTATACAATATATCTATTAATTTCTTAATGGACATGAAAAGAGCTAAAGTAAATTAAAATGGGATAGAAAAAGTAATAAATAAATAAAATCAACAATTCCTGAAATTGCGGCCAATCTCATTTCATGTTTAGTTCTTGCACATGTGGTTAACATTTTAGGATGGTTTTGTTATAGGATTAAGGGGGGAAATTATAATATTAAAGGAATATGTTCTTTGATTGTATTCATCAATAATGTACAATATATATAGTAGTACAAGAATATTCAAAACTATGTAACTAATCAATCTAATTACAATATGAAATATAATTCTACATAAAATAGGAGACCTAATTACAATAGGAATACAATTTTACCTAAAATAAGAGATATACAATTAATGAAAGAATATTCAAAAAATATTCTATTACACCCCCACAGTCGAAGCGGGAGGTTCACGAACACTGAGAGTCACTCGAGAATCATCAAATAGTATGCGCGGAAGTCATTTGGTGAAGATGTCGGCAATCTGATAAATGGAAGGAACATGAAGGACACGAACTTGACCACGAGCAACTTTTTCGCGAACAAAATGAATGCCCATCTCAATGTATTTAGTGCGCTGATGTTGGACGGAATTGCCGGAAAGATATATCACACTAATATTATCGTAGTAGACCAGTGTTGCCTTTTGAATCGGGCAATGAAGCTCAAGTAGAAGGTTACAGATCCAACAAGACTCAGAGACGACGTTGGCGACACATTTATACTCTGCTTCGACATTGGATCGGGATAGTGTAGGTTGCCTTTTGGAAGACCAAGACAATAGGTTATCTCCGAAAAAAATGCAGTAACCAGACGTGGATCGTCGGGTGTCGGGACATCCACCCCAGTCAGCATCAGAATAAGCAGTGAGACCAGTGAGCGATTACCTGTATAGATGTAATCCGAAGTGAAGTGTACCTTGGACGTATCGTAAAATACGTTTGAGGGCATGCATGTGCACTTCCGTCAGATTGTGCATGTGTAGGTAGATTTGTTGCACGACATATGATATGTCAGGTCTCGTGAATGTGAGGTACTGCAGGCCCCCGCCAGGCTACGATAGTGAGTCGGGTCTGAATATGAGGGGCCGGAATCAGCGCTGAGCTTGGAATTGGTGTCTATTGGCGTGTGGGATGGTTTGCAAGATGTCATGCCTGCACGGTCAAGGATCTCTTCGGCATACTTCTTTTGAAACAGAAATAGGTCGCCAGAATGTCGAGTGACAGAGATGCCCAAGAAATAACTTAGGAGGCCCAGATCCTTCATAGCAAACTCAGAGGAAATGAGAGACATAATAGAACAGCAGAGAGCATAAGATGATTTGGTGAGGATGATGTCATCAACATATAATAATATGTAAGTCATGTATGTACCCTTGTTGTAGATGAACAGGGAATGATTGGATCTGCTGTGTGAAAAACTGATAGAGGAGACATAATCGGTGAACCGCTGGTATTATGCTCGAGGAGCCTGTTTCAGTCCATAAAGCAATTTTCGCAACAGACACATAATCTGGATGATAGGATCCATGAAACCCATAGGCTAATGCATATCTACCATTTCATAAAGATCATCATGTAAGAAGACATTCTTGACATCAAGCTGATGAATGGGCCAAGACTTGGATAGAGCAATGTTGAGGACGGTCCGGATAGTTGCGGGCTTTACGATCGGGCTGAACGTTTCATCATAGTTCACTTCTACCTGTTGAGACCTGCCATCACCTACAAGACGAGCCTTGTACCTCTAAAAAAGAACTATCCGATTTCTTTTTATGTCTAAAATCCACATAGAACGAATAATGTTAGCATCAGGTGGACGGGGTACTAGGTCCCACGTCTTATTATCAATCAGAGCATTTTATTCATTAATCATTGCGGCTTTCCAATTAGGGTCAGACAAGGCATCCTTTGGATTTTGAGGGACTTATGAAAGGACAACTGAAACGGATAAGTTAAACAACTGTTTAGGTTTATGAATTACATACATGGCACAAGTTTCCATGGTCCGAGAGCATATCTCGGGATGTGGTAAAGGAGGGGTGTGTGCCGCGAGACTGTCGGGAAGAGGAGGAAGGGCAGGGGTGGCCGGACCGGCTGACCGATGCTCGATTTGCCGAGAGGTGGCTACGAAATCACCCTGAGGTAGGTTGTTCCGAGCCATCATCGGCAGAACGGGGTGGGCAGTGTGTCCCGGACTGTATAAGTTGGTGGCGGGTGCCGGGATCTGGGACGATGGACTATGTAAATGATGAATTAGAAGAGAGTTCAAGTCATCATCTAGGAAGTCGTGGGAATGCTGATGTGGCGCGTTTAGGGTGGCAAAGGGGAATTGAGACTCATCAAATAGGACATGACGTGAAATAATAATTTTACGGCTTGACAAGTCATAGCACGAGTAACCATGATGATTGGTGGGGTAACCTAGAAACACACAGGGAAGACCGGGGTTGGAGTTTGTGAGTGGTCGGATGGAGAGGATAATAGAGACATCCAAAGAAACGCAAGTGTTGGTATGAAAGGTTCCTATGAAACAGAACTTGAGTGGACGACTGTTGAGCTAGAGACTTGTTTGGGATTATGTTTAGAAGATAAGTGGCCATGGAGAGTGCGTAATGCCAGAATTTATGGGGAATTGAGGCGTGAGCAAGCAGGACATGAATTAGGTTGTTTATCGTTCGGATTTTCCGTTCGGCCTTACCATTTTTGGAGGAGGTGTGAGGGTAGGAAAAATGAAAGTTAAGATCGTTATTAGAGCAAAACTGTTTGAATTTATTATTATTGAATTCCCTGCTATTGTCACATTGAAAATATTTCATGCTCTTTTGAAATTGTATTTTTACGAGGGCACTAAATGAGGAAAAAATGGGACAGACCTAGGATTTATTGTCAATTGGAAAAGTCCATAGAAAGTTGGAATAATCGTCCAAAAACAACACATAATATCGATGACCAGCCGTACTTAAAATAAGGGACGTCCACAAATCACTATGTATGATATCGAAAGGTAGTAAAGTACAATTTGTGGATGCAGAAAATGGTAATTTAACACGTTTTCCAAAAATGCATAATTCACATATAGGAGTCCTAGAAATACGATTGCAATTAATAAAAAAAATCTAAGGGATCGTAAAACAGAATCTCCCGGATGTCCTAATCTAGAGTGATATAAAGAATACGAAAGAGTAGCAAAGGTTGATGGAACTGAGGCTGGATTGTTGACGGCATTTGAAATAGGGTAGAGATCTCCGATGCTGTCACATCTCATTATTCGTTTTCCTGTCGTAAAACCCTTCACAGAAAAACCAAAAGGATCAAAGTCAATGGAACCATTATTATCAATTGTGAAACGTCTCACATATATTAGATTATTAATGAGTTTAGGGGCATGGAGGACATTTTTTTAGATTAGTGGTAGATGTGGTGGGGATACGAATGAATGACCAAACCGCAAATGGGAATGCCTTGTCGACTACTAATAATATTCTCATTTAAATTACTCAAATTGGAATAAGACGAGAGAGTACCTTGTGATGTCGTCATGTGAGATGTGATGCTTGTGTCCATATACCAATTTTTATCTGTGCGTTGAGTGACATTTTGTTCATAGCTGCCTCAATGTCAGTCGGTGCATAAGTTGAGGGCGGGAGAGGGGCTTTGTTGTGTAGGCTTGTTGGGGATGTTGGCCGAGTACGCCTGGGTGAGTCTGTCAGTTCTGAGGTGGAGTCCACAACGATGTTAGATATGGGCTAGGAGGAGAGGCCCATGATGGTAGGCCTCACGTAGCCCATAAAGGGTAGGTAGCCCATGTCGAAGGCTGCTATCACTACCGCAATCACTGTTGGCTATTTTCTGTCGGCGGGGATTGCCCCTTCCTGCCGCCGTTATTGTCGGAATTCCGTTATTGCCGCCGTTATTGCGGGTAGATGCGGGCTACTGTAGGTCCTCGGACCGGCGATTCTGTTTGCCGGAGTTGGAGGCCCTGCTGTCGGCGGAGGACCCGAAGGTGGTGGTGAGGGCGGCATCAACAATACTGGCCTGAGTGGTGTTGCGCTTAATTTTTTGGGTTTTCTCACGAATAAGCTTCGAACGAGCCTCATAAAACGGAGGTAACGACGTGCATTGCTGAAGGATGGTGGCAACGCCGTCATAGGGATTCGTTCATGCCAGCAATAAGTTGCATGTCCAATCGATGATTAGTAACTGGTGCGCCAACGTTGGAGAGTTGGTTGACAAACATCTTGAGTTCTTGATAATATGCAGACAAGTTTGGGAAATCTTCCTGATGAATGTCCCTGAACTGATTTTCATGGTATAACGCTCGTTGAACTTTGTTGTCGTAGAAACTACTTTCCAAACGTTCCCACGTTTGATGAGCAGTGGCATCAGTCTCAATGATGGTGTGCAACAGATCATTAGAGATTGTGTCGTATATCCACTGGAGGATGGTTGTGTCCAAACGGGACCAGAGTGCATCATCAGAAGTCGAAGCCGAGGGTAGGTCTGTGGACTTAGGTGTGTGAGGAATGATGTGGTCGATAACTTCGTAAACACGACAATAAACTTTAAAAAGCTCCGCTCACGAGGAGTATTGACCCTTTTCCATCTTAAGGGTGATAGAGATGAAGTTTTTGATGTTGTTTACTGCAAGTGCACGATGAAATTTGATTTTGTCAGCCATGGAAGATGAAATTTAGGAGGAGAAGGGAGAAAGAATGGATGAAAAAAAACACTAGGGTTCTGTGGGGGTGGCGGCCGAGAGCTATGGTCGGCGGTGGTGGAGGTATTTTTAGGCTACTGATACCATAAAGGAATATGTTCCTTGATTGTATTCATCAATAATGTACAATATATATAGTAGTACACGAATATTTAAACTAGATAACGAATCAACCTAATTACAATAGAAAATATAATTCTACCTAAAATAGGAGACCTAATTACAATAGGAATATAATTCTACTTAAAATAAGAGATATATAATTAATGAAAGAATATTCGGGAAATATTCTATTAAATACTACTCATTTTATATTGAGTTTGGTTTGTAGTTCATTGTTGGTATAAGTAATATCGATATAATTTCAGTGGATATGTTGTTATTGTTGTTGATATAATTTTAGTACCGTGACTTTATACTCCAATTTTATACCAGATCTAACATATGATAACTTATACGTGGATTAGTTTTATTGGATGAAACAAATTAAAACAAAAGTAAAGTTCGTTTTTTATGTTAAACATTGTACATCTTATTTGTACCGTAATCAACCAAATATTAAAACTTAGTGATTATTTGTTCTTCCATTACCATTTTTCCATTATAATCTCTCCATGAAATTTTTTATGTTAAACAAAACTGCTTTATGTTTTTTATTCCTTTTCCCGAGAAGTTTTTTTTCCCGAAAGCCATGCAGTCCGCCTCATATAATTTAATGGGCCACAGTCATACAACTCACCTTCCTGCTGCCCAGCCGCGGCCCAACAGTCTGGGAGCACAGCCGACGGGCCATATTAATCAGGCCCGATTTCTGGGAGCCCATCAGTCCGTTCCTGGCCATCCCCAATCCAGTTTGGGCCAGACTTTCGACACTTTCACTCCTCGGCAACTCGATAATGCGCGGTATATGGATACAGGTGTCACGTCTCACCTCACCAATAATTATGGTAATCTTCCTCAACTGCGGAATTTAAATACTCCACAATCTATTATGAATAGAAATGGTCATCGCATTCCAATCCAAGGGTTTGACCACACACTAACCCCACCACCGCATCCCCATTTCTCCATGAATAACGTCTTATATGCTCCTAACATTATCAAAAACATAATATTTGTTAGGAAATTTGCCATCGATAATTCTGTATCAATTAATTTTGACCCGTTTGGATTTTCCGTAACGGACCTCCGTACTGGAAAACTCCTTATGAGATGTAATAGTGAGGGTGATCTCTATCCTCTCCTATCCACGTCCGCTGTTAGTGTCAACCCTTCGACATCTCTAACTGCGCATGTCACTCCTCACACTGCTTTAGCAACAATTTCTATGTCAACTTGGCACAATAGATTTGGACACCCAGGAGCCCATGTTTTTAATTTTTCGTAGAAACAATAACTTAATTCATTGTCATAATGGACAATTTGCCCAACAATGTCTATCTTGCCCTTTAGACAAACATGCTCGCCTTCCGTTTCAGTCTTTTTCAAGTGTTATGTATTCTCCCTTTGACATTGTTCATGCAGATTTATGGATATCTCCCATTACCAACCCATTGGATCATAAATTTTATCTCGTCTTATTAGATGACTTTTCTCACTTTGTCTGGAACTATCCGCTTAAATTCAAGTCTGAAGTGTTTGCTAAGTTTCTTGCATTCCGTGTCTGTCAAAACACAATTTGAAAAAGACATAAAATCACTTCAATGTGATAACGGTCGTGAGTTCAATAATTCCACGTTTCATAATTTTTGCTCTACTAATGGAATGATTTTCCGATTCTCGTGTCCCCACACCTCCTCCCAAAATGGCAAGGCCGAACGAATCATTCGGACTATCAATAACATGGTTCGGACGACCCTCTTTCATGCCTCCCCCCTCTTTTTTGGGTCTATGCTGTGAAAATAGCCGAATATATTCTAAATATTTTGCCACTCGGACTCTCTAAAATAGAACACCCACCAAAATTTTATTTCGTAGGATCCCAACTTATGAGCACTTATGAATTTTCAACTGCCTGTGCTACCCGAATCTTGCCTCCACGGCTCCGCATAAATTTGCACCCCACACCACCCCTTGTGTGTTCTTAGGTTTTCCGCCCAATCAAAGGGGATATATGTGCTACGACTTGTCTTCCCACAAAATTATCGTCTCACGTTACGTCACGTTTGACGAAGCAACCTTCCCATTAGCAAATATCCAAAAATTCCAGAATTCGGATAACACATTTTTAGACGAGTCCAACACATCACCGCTTCTCCGTCTATCTCTCGGCCACGTTGTCACTATTCCGGCAGCAACCACTGTACCCACTGCCTTTGCCCGGTCTCCTCCCGATTGAGCCACCACCATCCCGATGACCACCCCTGACCCGTTGTGTCTCCCATCACCGGCGTCACTCCAATCGACCGCCGCTTCCATTGCTCCGGCAGACACCGACACCTCCTATGTCCCTATTCCGGCTTCGGTTGCAACCCTGTCTGCCAGGCCGGCTTGGTCACCCCCACTCGTGCCTCTGTTCACTAGGTCACGTCACAAAACTCTCCACCACCGTCGCTCTAATCGAACCCAGTTCCCCACACCCGTCTATCTCTGACATCTCTCCCACACTCAACCAACCAGTCACCGTCATCCTTACCACATCATACACCGGAACCCCACCTACCAATCTCGGTCACCTCACTGAAATAGTAAACACACAAAAACAAACGAATTTCATATAGTGATATTAGGTCAGAAAAATATCAATTATATTTCTCTAATGCATGTCATCCCTCATTAATAGTGGCAACTGGAAAACATATATAGGTGCAACATAATTTCACGCGTAGGCAGTTAAAAAATGCCACGACCAATCACATAAATTTTAGCTAATAATCTCACAGGTACATCGTAAAGAAAAAAAAAACAAAAGTAGAGTGAAAATTGCAAATGGAAAAGGAAAGGTCAGAGGTTAGCCGGATAAATAATAAAACATAAAAGCATAGGTTAAAACAAATGAACCATATAATAAGAGTGCAAATAGCAATACAGTTGATTTGGAATTTGACCTGAACCGCGTTCCTTTCTGTTTATGTCAAACCAAAAAAAGAAAACAATATTTCTAGTCACTCAAATCATATAATATCCACTCCAGAGTCATCTATATTAATGATAAAGCCATTTGTCAAAACCCTACCAAAAAGTACTTGCCGTAAAAGGGTCAAATTCCTTATATTTTTTTAATCTATCAAAGCCCTATAAAAAATCGTTTCTAGTCAACACCTCTTGCCATTATTCTAGCTACATTCAAAGCACACTAAAAACAGAAGATCTATTTCCATATTGTTGTTTTAAGAGTAGACATCATATAGCTTGCCTCTTATAGTGCCAAGTGTAATAAACTGGATTTATCCTGCTTTCTTTTTCTTCTTTCACATTGAAGCCCGATTAAATACGAATCATGCACTGTAGGATCCATTATGAGGATGACGCTCCCAACAAAATCTTTTCCATTCCCAAAGGCTTGAATCAGACCTCTAATTAAGGATGAAAGGATCCAACTATTTCACCACAACCTATGTTGGTATCCTGCTTTATTTGGATCAAACAGTTTACTCTAGGAGCTTGTTTAGATGGGCTTATATCTTAAGACTTATAAGCCAAAATTATAAGTTAGGAATTCTAACTTATAATTTTTGATTTTTTTTTATTTTATCTTAAAATAAGTGTTTAAAAGTATTATTTATCTTACCCAAATACTATAAAAATTCTTAAAAGCTATTTTAGGTTAAAAATACCTAAAGTTAATCAATCCAAACAGGCTCTAGATAGGGTTTTTAAAATATTTGAATAGTATGATAAATATTTAAAGTTAATTGGATAATACAATACATTAAATCCCTTCTGGAAAAGGTGAGAGACAGTTAAGTTACGACAACTAAAATGACATAAGTGATTAGTAAAACAGAAAATATCTTTAAAAGTTAGTGCTCAACTGCCGAGGAAATATCACAAGCACCAGCAGCTACGTGTCTGAATTCAACATGCTTTAATAGCACCGGCAAGAATAGTGGTTGTCAATCATGGAACGACAACCTTTTATCGTGCTTCCTTCATTCACCACTAGTTTAATTCGTGAATTTATAATGTCAAATTAATACAGGCACTTTAAAGGGGACAAAAGGCAAATCTACGGAGCATAGAAGTTCTACTTATTTTTATAGTAACGTGTTGGAGAAGTACTTAACTAGATTAAAGTGTGAATCTCTTTAACATATATATATATATATATATATATATATATATATATATATATATATATATATATATATATATATATATATATATATTTAAGCTTTTAAATGGGTGAGTTGCACACCTCAATGTGGTATCAAAATAAGTAAAAGTCTTGAATTTAAGTCTGGCTCAATCCATTTTCAAAAAGAATTTATATATCTTTGCCCATAAAAAAATTCATACTACCTCCCACTAGAATTAGAGCATGTTTGGCCAATCGGTTTTGACGTCAAAAACGCTTATTTTTGAGAAAAAGTATTTATTTTGGTTATTTGATGTGTTTGACAATCAGTAAAATTGTTTTTAGTAGAAGCAAAACAATTTTTCTGCGGTTGGAGAGAAGAAATAATTTATTTTCTTCAAGACAAAAATATTTATATCATAAATACATATTTACCAAATATATTCCTCATTAATTCATTAACTTCTAATTAACATTCTTTTATTTTATTTTACGTAGTACTTTTATGTTGTTTTTTCACTTGTGGAATGATTTGAAATTTTATTTTGATTGATGACGTTTATTATATTTATATCACCATATTGATATTAAATCAATATTTAGTATTATTTTTTTGATTTATCTATATATTATATTAATTAAAAATTCATGTACTTTAAAATTTTAATTCAATAAGGGTAAAACTTAATTAAAATCATTCGTATATATATTTAAAATAATTTCTTCCTATAAGATAATCTTAATAACAAATATTTATTGATACTTGTCTTTTTTGATAATTTTACACTCAAATGCACTTTTTAAAGAAGATTAGTCAAATACAAAGATTTAATTCTAGGCTTAAATAACTCTTTATACCAAGATTTAGGTAGACATTTGGACTCTTGCCCCTATTTTGTACTGATTTTTAATTTTTATCTCTTAAATGAAAATTATATCTTTCGGGGCATAAAAATTTTTACAAAATCCGATACAAATCGTACCAGATTTTGTAAAGAACTTATGTCCTAAAAAATATAAGTTTTATCTGAGGTGCAAAAATTAAAGACCAATCCATTTGAAGGGTAAACAGTGTAATTTCTTGAGAAAAAAATCACCATTTTTTTTTATCTTTACTAAAGATCTCTTTATAGTCTTATTCATTTTATTAACCATGATATAAGAATTGTTACATAAAATAATTATTTATTTAAGGCAAAGCAAAAGACATAGTTTGCACCTAAAATTATACTAAAAGTCCAGTTCGCACTCCAACTATTCAAGCAATCTATTCCCCTTTAATTTTATTTTTGTGAAACTAATACTGTCTTAACACATATAATCAGTCACGTGATGAGTGGTATTTTATGTCAAATTTTGGACAAAAAATGTCATGTCACTCCAATTACTTTGTTCACTATATACCACCAAACCCACCGTTAAACTACCACCACTGCCGCCGTCATCACCAAACCCACATGATAATCTTTCAAATTCAATGATCTTTTCAAATTCAATGATAACTTTTAAGTATTTGAGTTCAAAATAAAAAATAAAGGATCACAAAAGAAAAGGTAAGAGTAAAGTTTGATTACAAGCCGGCGAACTTTGGCCGAAAAAATCATTTTCCGGTGAAGTTTTTATTATCTCTGTGCTTCTCTAACTCAGAATTTCTCCATCCCTCATACATTTATTTGCTGAAACCCTTCCCTTTCCAGAACCAAAAAACAACCAATTTTTTGCCTCAGTCGTTTGAGCTAAATATGAACTGGGTTTCCATCAAATTCGAATCCCGGTTCGGATCCTGAAGAATACAGATTGACCCATTTGAAGTTGAGGCTCAGATCTTTAAAATGGAGCAAAAAAAGAAGAGGACAACGCCATGGCTGCAAAACGAATCGTTTTTTGCCCTGCAACAGTTTTTATTTATTTATTATTATTATTATTATTATTATTATTTTGTGGGAAATTTCACAAGTATACCAATGAAGGGTTGTTGGTTTGATTGGTTGGAGAAATCATTGGCCAAACAGAGAGGGCAACCACCCTACCAAGAAATCCATCTTTTTGCATTCTTTTTTCTAGGCTGAGTGATCTTCATTGTTGAGTAAAAAGACTAATTTATAGTGCCTTTGTACTGTATATAAGGATAACTTTTACTACTTAGCTTAGTCTGTAATTAGAGACTTCGAGAGATTGTTATATGGACGACAAGCTAATTTGATATGGCGGCGACGGCGAAGGAAATGGTCGCTTGAATTTCCTTCTCGGCGGTGTCTTTTTCCTTTATTTTTCTTTTTTAATTTAATTATTTTTGCCTTATTTTAACTCCCACTCGCCTCATTTTACATTTTAATTTATTTTGATGCCACATCATTGCTAGGATGGTATAATTTCACAAAAAATATTAAAATAAAGATAAGAGGGGAATATGTCACCCGAATAGTTGAAATGTAAAATGACTTTTGAGGTATAATTCAAAATGCAAACTATATTTTTGTAATAAATTGATAATTATATAAAGCGACGATATTTTAGTCATTTGCATTAAGGTGTTAGAATGTGATATACTATGACTTTATTCCCATTTCCCACCATAGTTTTCTTAGACGAGCATCGATGGCACAATTTTGGGAAATGATAGTTATCACAACATTCATAACACTTTTTTCATTTTAAAATGTTTGTTTTACTTTTTTTTTTTTAATTTGTGTAAAAAAAAATATCTTTTTTTTTTGGCAACTCTTTAACTTAACTTTTTATATGACATGTTTAAGACTACAATGAAGGAAGTGAATCCCATTAGTATTTCATTCCAATGTTATCCTATATATACAAGTGTAATAAGACTAATAATAATGGAAGACCTATCTAATCATATCCTAATTATGTGATCTAATTTACAATCATATCATCATCATATCCTAAATAATGTGATACTTATAATTACAATTCATGTGAGATGATTTGAGAGATATGAGATGGTTTGAGAGGATATGATTGATGATAT
The DNA here is from genome assembly GCA_034509755.1 of Anisodus tanguticus. NCBI lineage: Eukaryota > Viridiplantae > Streptophyta > Magnoliopsida > Solanales > Solanaceae > Anisodus > Anisodus tanguticus. Next base: position 5,013,097 of record CM067553.1, on the reverse strand, counting down.
CCTAATAGTCTCCCGCAGTCTTAGCGGGAGTTTCTCGTATGCTAAGATTGTCCATGAAATTATCAAATAGTACGTGCGGAAGACCTTTGGTGAAAATATCGGCAATCTGATATCGAGATGGTACATGGCCCGCAACCTTTTATCGGACAAAAAATATATTCATTTCTATGTGTTTTGTGCGTTGATGTTGGACTGGATTACCGGATAAGTATATCGCACTCACATTATCACAATAGACCATGATTGTTTTTTCAATCGGAGAATGGATCTCAAAAAAAAATTACGGAGCCAACATGATTCAACAACCACATTGGCGACCCCTCGGTATTCTGCTTCAGCGCTTGATCGAGACATCGTCGGCTATTGTTTTGACGACCATTAAATGAGGTTGTCTCCCAAAAACACACAATAACCATAGGTGGACCGGCGGGTGTCCGGACAGCCACCCCAATCAGCATCTGTATAAGATGAGAGACTCGAAATGGAGGACTTGTACAGATGCAATCCAAAAATGGAGAGTACCCTTAACTTATCGCAGAATTTGCTTGAGAACCCCCATATGCTCTTCTTTTGGATCATCCATATGCAAACATACTTGCTGAACCGCATATGAGATATCATGTCTCGTGAAAGTAAGGTACTGCAATGCCTCTGCTAAGCTGTGTAATGTGTTGGATCACTGTATGAAATACCTGTAGAGCTACTCAATTTTGCCTTTGTATCAACCGGTGTATATAACGGTTTGCAGGATGACATACCGACTTTGTAAATGATCTCTTCGGCATATTTCTTTTGACTAAGAAACAGACCACCTGCATATTGAGTTACAACAATTCCTAAAAAATAATTTAAGGGACTCAAATCCTTCATTGCAAATTCTGGTGCAATGAGGGACATAATAGACTGGCAAAATGATGTAGATGATGTCGTGAGAATGATGTCATCTACATATAGAAGGATATATGCCATGTCATTGCCCTTATTATAAATGAATAAGAATTGATCGGACTTGTTGTGTGAGAAACCCAGTATGGATACAAAACCTGCAAACCTGTTATACCACGCCCGAGGAGCATGTTTCAAATCATAAAAAGATTTTTTCAACAGGCAAACATAATTCGAATGTGCAGGATCTCGAAAACCCAAATGCTGGTGCATGTAGACTGTCTCCTGTAGATGGCCATGTAAAAATGCATTTTTGACATCCAACTGATGAATGGACCAGGATTTGGACAGTGTCAGGCTAAGAACAATCCTGATAGTTGTTGGCTTAACTACCGGACTGAATGTTTCACCACAATCCACGTCAACCTGTTGAGACTTTCCATCACCAACAAGACGAGCTTTCATAATTCTTTTTATGACAGAAAACCCACATAAACCTGATAATGTTCACATTAGATGGATGTGGCACTAACTCCCACGTCTTATTTTTAATAAGAGCATCAATTTCGTCTAACATGATAACTTTCCAATTCGGGTTTGATAGGGCTGCTTTGGAATTTTTAGGAAGTGGGGATGGTTGGACCGAAGTCGTTAAGTTAAAGTGTTAAACTGACGCTTGGGCAAAAAAATCCCGTGCATGGCTCGGGTTTCAATGGTCCGAGGTTGGGCTAAAGTCGTGTAAGGGGGGTTAGGGCTACCCGGTATTTCGTCAGTCGTCTTCCTCTGAGAGTTGAGTTCGCGGAGACTGAACTTAAGGTCCTGAAGCAGGATAGCCTAATTGCGGTTGACGATGTGGTCGTTGTAGTTTCATGTTCGCCTTGCTTGCCATAGCCTTTATATGATATGGATCGGGTTTGCCCACTGCTTCATCTGCAGGTGCTGGTACATCTATGTTGTCAGTTCCTTGATTCTTACAAGAATCCGTTTTTCGATCCGATTTTTCACTTGAATGAGTCAACCATCATTTCTTCTCCTACGAGATTTCTATGCTCCATGTCCCCCTTTTCACAGGATCTTTCTTTTGTCCCCAGAGGCATTTTGGGCCAAGGCAGAATGTTGGTTAATTGGATTTTTTGTCGGGTTTTTGGGCCAAGAGGGAGTAGGGGTATGGGCCTGAAATTGTGGGCTTAGATGTTGGGTTCTGTTTACGGGTGAGGGAGCAGTGGGCTCCCTCATGTGGGCCTGGTAGCCACTAGAGGTGGACTGGGCTGAGACCAGTGGTAAAGAGACAGTGACCTCCGAACCGCGGACTGGTCCAGCCTCATTTTGTGGTTGGGCCGGTACAACAAGCGGGTTATGGTGGGCCGGTCCCATCTAATATTGGGTATGTAGGTGGTGATGTAAATTGGGTGTATTCCGTCGTCCAAATATATGAAGGTGGGGATGCCACTTGATATTTAGCAAACGGGAATGTAGATTCATCAAAAACTACGTGACGGGAAATTATGATTTTCTCATTCATCATATCATAACATTTATATCCCCTATGATTTTGCGGGTATCCCAAAAACACAGAAGGAGTGAAACGAGCCTGAAGTTTGTTAATGGTAGTGGACGGAAATAAGAGTTAACACAAACACTCAAAAACCCACAAATGTGTAAAAGATGGGAGGCGATGGTACAACATTTGTGTAGGTGACACTTTGGAAAGTAGTTTGCTAGGAAGAATATTTAAAAGATATGTGGTCATTTGAAGTGCATGATGCCAAAACATTGGTGGTGTGGATGAATGCACAAGAAGTGTGCGAATCATATTGTTAATTGTTCGAATTTTTCTTCCGGCTTTCCCATTTTGAGGTGATGTGTGTGGACATGAAAGATGCAAAGACATCTCATTTAGGTGACAAAAATCATTAAATTAAGCATTTACGAATTCCCTCCCATTGTCACATTGAAAACATTTAATGGATTTTCCAAATTGAGTTTTGATAAAAACACTAAATTATTTAAAAATAGTGAAGGCTTGTGATTTCTTCCCTAAGGGAAACGTCCACAGAAAATTTGAATAATCATCCAAAAGAAGCATATAATATTTATGACATGCAGAACTCAAAACTGGTGATGTCCACAAATCACAATGCAGAAGATCAAATGGCATAAGTGTATGTGAAGTAAATGAAGAAAATGACAGTTTAACATGCTTCCCAAACACGCAAGTTTGGCAAACAGAAGAGTCCAAAAGTTTGTTACAAGCAACAAAATTATTCTTTCTAAGATTATTGAAAATCGATGCTCCCGGGTATCCCAATCGATTGAGCCATACGATAGGGGAAATAGCTGCAAAGGTTGATGGTTTGGTCACGTTGTTGTTGGAAATGGCAGTGATGGGAGACAAGTCCCCCATGCTATTACATCTCATTAGTGGAATTCCCGTCTGAAAACCCTTCACAGAAAATCCAAACGGATCAAAATTCACAGAAATATTGTTGTCAGTTTTAAAACGTCGTACATATATCAAGTTTTTAATCAGTTTTGGTGCACGTAAGACGTTTTTCAAATATAACGGTGGGTGAGGGTGGGGTAAGTCTACCTGACCAATACCACGAATTAGAATTTCCTGCCCACTGCCGACAATAATATTTTTATTATTATTCATATTAAAATAAGATGAGAGATTACCTTGATATGCCGTCATGTGTGATGTATCCTCTGTGTCCATGTACCACGAATCATCTGGAACATTTAGATTCATGATGTTCATGGCCTGTTCGATATCAGTTGGAGCATAACTTGCAGAAGATGGTGCATGGGTTGCAAACGCTTGTTGCAGACGAGAACCTAGAAGTCCGGGCTGGCGGGTCGAAGATGATGGTCTGGCCCACGATGTGGTGGGGTATGGGCACGGAGGGACATCACATTGTGCGGCCCAACCCCACGACAGGAACTGCCCCCACTGGCCCATGCCGGACTGGACTGGTTGCTACTAGCTTGGTCGTCCCTGCTACTGGTGGTTGTCGTTGCCGCCGACGGGTTGGCAACCGTCCCTCACACGTCTCTTTCCTCCATTATTTTTTCCTTTGTTGTTGTTGCGATTTGACCCCCATTTTTTATTATTATTGTTGCGATTTTCGGTTCCTCCCGAATCGGAATTTGGTGTTGCAAAATCCGGAGATGTGGACACAAGGGTTGTTCCGGCGGTGGCTAATCCGGAGGCCGTCTACTTTGCCTTGCGGGTTTCTTCGAGAATCAATCTTGAACGAGCCTCATAAAATGGAGGCAACGGATTACTCTACTGAATGAACGTAGCAACCCCATCATAATGTTCATTCAAACCTGCAATTAATTGAAGAACCAATCTTTGATTTGTGACCGGCACACCAACGTTAGTTAGTTGGTCAGCAAACATTTTTAATTCTTGACAATAAGAGGAAACGTTTGAGAAGTCATGCAATTTTACGTTGGTGAACTGGTTTTCAAGATATGCTGCCCTAGAAAGTTCTATTATCTTGAAAAATAAACTTGCAAACGTTCTCACGCCTGTTGAGTCGGAGAGTTTGGTTCCAATATGGTATGCAGAAGGTCGTTAGAAATTGTGTCATAAATCCATTGAAGGACTATAACATCTAAACGAGATCATAATTTTTGTCAACAATAGTTGTGTCCGAATAAGATTCGAAAGGGATGATATGGTCTATAACTTTATATACGCAGTAATGAATTTTGAACAACTCTGCCCAAGAGGAGTATTGCCCATTTTCTATCTCAAGTGTGATAGAAATAAAGTTCTTGACATTGTTTACGACAAGAGTTAGATGGAATTTTTGTTTGTCGGCCATTATTTTCCACGGAATAACAAGAATGAGAGAGAAAGAAAATATATTTTGTGATTGGTGGAAAATTGGTGGAGAAACCCTAAGAGTTAGAGTTTATGTTTAGGGTTTGTAGAAAACCCTAAGTGTTGCCGAAAAAGAAGAGGGTTTTCAGTTTTAGTAGTGTAGCCGACAGGGTGTGGTGGGATTTAGTGTAAGAATATTTTGGCTCTTGATACCATGAAAGAAGTGAATTCCGTGAGTATTTTATTCCAATGTTATCATATATATACAAGTGTAACAAGACTAATAATAATGGAAGACCTATCTAATCATATCCTAATTATGTGATATTAATTTACAATCATATCATCATCATATCCTAAATTATGTGATACTAATAATTACAATTGATGTGAGATAATTTGGGAGATATGAGATGATTTGGGAGGATATGATTGATGATATCCTAACACACAAGATTAAAAAATATTTTAATATATACTACACATCTTTAACTAAAATTCAAAAGCATTCTCTATTTTCTTAAATTGTGTCAAGTTAAAACAACACAAACATTTTGAAACAGTTATGTCTTTTCTTGATCAACTGATCTAAAAAATAAGGATTTGACTCAGTTGCAGAACTCAGCAACCAATCAAACAATGACACGATCCGGCAAGTCGGTACTCATAGTACTTTTGTCTTTGTAATAAAGAGCTATCTCAATCTCAAGTATATGTCATAGCAGATATTTCAAAAGATTTCCAATTTGTTGCATTGTGGAGCTCAGGTTCATATGGATGTTACTAATGCTTTGATATTTCCAGGAAGGTAGTGAACAACATAAAAACAAATAGGGTCCTCTTAAACCTGAAATGCCCATATGCGTTTTGGACTGCAGTTTACTTAGAATAGGAAATTCTCTTTGTTGAATTGAAAGTTTGAAACTCGAAAATGCCAATCAACTGCAACACTTTAATACAACAATAATGTCTCAATAAGGAAAAGCAGGAATCTCCAACTGCAAAACCAAACCAAAAGATTCTAGGGAAGAGAACGGGGATGGTAGAAAAAGAATGAGAAGAGACTCAGATTAGAGAGGACAAAAAACTGACGGGAGGAAAGGAAGCTTTTACTTCACACTTGTAAAATGCTAAAATGCTTCTTTTGCAACAGTATGAGACCTGACCATCTAGGCAAAATTACACTAACTTGAATTCCTTTTGATCAGTACTGTAACTCGAATTCTACAGCATAGATTTTTAAATAAAGTAACTGGAAGGGCACTTCTACAGTGAGTAAATTCCAGTAAGCTTCCAATAAACACGAACTTATATCATAACCTTCAAATCTTTGAGCGACTCGTCAGCATAATGTGCTCGGCAATAGTAAAAGAATTTCCTTTACGTGAAAACTCAGGGTGGCTACGAGTTCAAAATGATACATTCAGTCATTACGCCTACGCCTCCGAAAATGCCTGAGAATAAAGCTGTCAGCGTAGAGTGGATAGTTTTTTCTAATTAATCCCTTTATGCATTTCCAGTATGAAAAGTCCACCGATTCACCATCTTTGCGAACAATAAATAAACATCTTGAGTTTTCAAAATCTGGATGGTACCCTACCTGTCAAGCAAAACCAAGTGATATACAAAGTTAAGAATATGCGAACGAGAATCTTTCCACGCACTCCATATGCACTACCATCTAAAGTTGAAGAAACCCAAAAGTACAATCTACTTGCTGCAAATACAGCATAAAACAATCCAGAACTATTTTCTGAAGTAACACGGGTCTATGAGCTACTTATCCTAAAAACAAAGGATTACAAGTTACTAAAATGTGCTTTAAAAAGGGGATTCCTACTTACTGGAAAATAGAAAAACCCACTTGGGAGGAAGTGCAGTGCGCATCCAAGGTAAATGAATAACCACAGGATGCGAAGACCCGAAGTGGGTTGCACAACTCATTTTTTATGACCAAGAAATCCATCTGGGGCCAACTCTTAGGACCAATCGCAGCCTTTGAAACTCAAGGATCATGGATCTGCCCCTCTACTCTTCTCCACTTTAATACCAGCCTTAGTTATATTCACTTATTTATATTTTTTTCTTTTTGAGAAAGTGTTCACTTATTTATATTTAGACAAGTAGAAACGTATGCAAAACCTTGACGATATAGTCCAATTTAAAGGTGAAAAAATTTCCATTGCACTACCAACTCTTTACTAGATCCCTTAAGTACATCGTGAAACCCTAAAGCTTAAATCTTGCTTTCCATAACTGAAAAACGATATTGTCCTGAACCTGTGTTTCAATCATCTCAACGCCCTCACTGCATTGTATTTGGTCTTTTTCAAGTATGAATTGCTCCTTTGGTCACTTCCCTCTGACCAACTTTACTCAACATGCATTTATAATGCCTTTGCCTTTTCTTATTGTGTCACCAAGATATTCCCAAAAATTTCCTGAATTCCCTCGGTTTATTCCATAAATCTGATTCATTATTCTTTTCAGCTTAAATATCTCATTAGTCATCTACTGAATTTGATTCACGAACCATTTGTCCAAAATGAATTCCAATCCAATATCCCATATCGTGCTAACTTGTGATGTACATCACAGTTGCTTCAAATGTTTCTGTCTTCCCTGGACTCTTCCTCAGTTGTGCAATCTCCCTATCTCCTTGGAGCTTGGACACCCTTCACCCTGATCAATTACATTGGATTTCCCTAAAATTGCCTATGGATTGGATTTGATTCAGTTTCAACCCCAAGAACAGGATAGATGTCCACTCCTACTGTGGATTGGGTTTTCCTGCTATTTTTGCTACCTTCTTATCCCCTTGTGATCATATTCTGCATGCATATGTATAAAAATATTGTTCTCTCCTGGTCCTACTAAACCTCAAAATCATAAAATAGAGTAAGGTAAAGGCAGTTTAGTAGAGCTCAATCATCTTTTAATCAAAAAATCGCTGTGTTAATAAACCTAAAATAAGCTACAATATCCAACAAATAGGAAAGAGCTCAAGAATAATATGAAGTCCCCGGCTTACAAATTAACAAGTTTCAGATGTTTGCAATATAACCTGAAATTGTTGGCAGTACTATATTTCACCAATGACATGAGCAGTGTTTAAGAAAGCTAGTTAGATAGGAAACCCTTTCTCAACTCCACCTACAAATAAGATCATTTTATCTCTACTTTGAGATTGCTCACACTAGATTCAACTTTCAACTTTCAAGTGCATGAAAGGTGCAATGCAGGCAGATTTGTAAATGAAGCAAAGAGGAGGATAGCATACAGTAATGTAATCAACTCCAGGGCCAATCTTCTTTTCGCATTCCGGATGATATGGAAGCAACCTTTGTAAAATAGTTCTCTGATGTTCAGGACTTAACCTATCGCCAACTGCATATCTGCAAATTGTAGATTGAACAAATGAAATGATATCATCAATGTTTTTTTTTTGGGGTGGGGGAGGGGTGGGTGGGTGGGTGGGGGTGATTGTCGGAATATTTAAACATTTTTTATCAAGTAAGCATAGTAAACATGTAGGATCTGGGGGTTCAAAACTACGGCTCTGCATTATTTCATATTTCATTGACATATAGGACATCTCTTTGAGGCAAGCCGCAAGCACCTCTTTGTAGAATACATCCCTCTGACATAGGTTCATAACCTAAGTTGCGCGGACTCTCCATTTTTTGTGCCGTTCCCGTCTCGATGCGGGGATATGGGAGCGGGATATGGTCAACCAACTTCGGATACTTTGACCAGAGTCCATCGACAAATTTGGGGGAAAATTGACATTTTGATTTCTCAAAATTAAAGATAAAACGGATTTAAGATGAGGGAAATGACATACCTTCAATATTATAGTACTTTTGTCTCATTTTTGGTGCTTCGTGTTTTAGAGAAACCAAGAATTCAAGGTTGTGTTTGTTGCTTCCTATTTATAGCTCTATTTTTTATAATTTTGAATTTTCTTAGTCAAATCCCCGCACCGTATCCATATCTGGATACACACCCCGAATCTTAAAAAATAGATTTTGCCGAATCCGACACTCGGATCCGTACCCGTATCGGGTACCCGCACCCGAGCAACTTAGTTGATAACTATCTTAACTCTGCCAACAACTCAGTAAAAACTCCATTGGAAGAAAAGGAATAACAACAACAACATACCCAGTGAAATCCCATAACGTGGGGTCTGGAGAGGGTAGAGTGTACGCAGACCGTACCTCTACCTTGGTAGGTAGAGAGGATGTTTCGAAAGACCCTCGGCTCAAGAAAAAATATAAGCACAAGCAAAAGCAAAAGAAACGGTAAGACCCAGACAGAAAATTTAAAGCAGTATGAAAATGAGAGTAACACACACGAATAAGCCATGATAAAACATTTTGGGAAAGGAAGCCGTAACTATCGCAGGTAAATAAGATAATCGAAGTACACGGAAGAACATACAACAGCATAAATCAAAGGACAAGTAACTATAAAACAATACTGCGCCTACTAATATGCTAGGCTAAGCAGTACTACAATAATAATACTACAACTACTAGTATGTAAGTGTAAGCAGGACTACACACTACCTACTACTCTAATCTGTGTCCTCCACAACCCCTATCTAAGGTCATGTCCTCAGTAAGTTGCATCTGCGCCATATCCAGTCTAATCATCTCTCTCCAATACTTTTTCGGTTACCTCTATCCCTCTTGAACCCGTCCATAGCCAACCTCTCACACTTCCGCACTAGGATATTTGTGTCTCTCCTCTGCACATGCCTGAACCATCTTAACCTCGCTTTCCGCATCTTATCCTCCACCGAGGCCACTCTCACTCTGTCCCGGATATCATCATTTTTAATCATATCCCTTCTTGTATGTCCACACATCCATCTCAGCATCCTCATCTCCGCCACTTTCATCTTTTGAATGTGTGAAGTTTTGACTGACCAACACTCCACCTCCATACAACATAGTTGGTCTAACCAACACTCTATAGAACTTGAGGACCAATTTAACCTCAGAAAGGTTAACCATAACCCAATATCCAAGATAATCTTAGTTCTAGGATAACATCAAAACAATGGTGTGACTCGATTGAGCAGTTCAAAGGCTCACTTCATCCATGACAGTGTCCATCAATCAGATGTCAACATTTTCCAAATGCTTTCGCTCTGTGAGGAATTGGAGTTTATAACTCATAAGGGCATAAACTTCCTAAACTTCTACATAAGGTATTCTGCTCCAAGTTTCTGACATCTATTGCTATGAGAAAGTAGTTACTTTCCACTGAGAACCACATAAATTTCTATAGTTACCAAACAAAGTGGCCAAAATAACAGCTTGACCTACAGAGATTGTGAACTGATAAAACATAGTTCATCCCATGTATCAGCAACTGCAAAGCTAAATGAAAAGATTCGGCAGACTCGGAAATGCTGAAGCAGAAGATATAAAAATTTCACTAAGTGAAAGCTCCAAACAGAAATATCTCCCTTTGTTTGGAGCATCTTAACAATGTCAATCTTTAGTCTATGAGGGGTCTATGAGGTGAAAGCTCCAAACAGAAATATGTCCCTTCACTTGGAGCAGCTTAACGTTGTCAAACTTTAGTCTATGAGGTCTAATGCTCCATTTCTTCACAGCATATGGAAATGGTTATGAGCATCACAAATTCAAGTCAAACTTTTTCTGTTATTATTTCATTGCCCTTTGCTATTGAATAAACAACAACTACGTCAGGCAGGAGGTACCTATGAACAAGGATTGAGCAGTCAAGAAGAAAAGGGAGCATACTATGTTTTCCCTTCACTTCAAGTTCCCTCTGACTTATTATCTCAATATACTCTTATCTGTTTCAATTTATTTGCTTTACTTTCCGTTTTAGTCTGTTTCAAATAGAAGGTATGTTTCCTTTTTTGCAAACACTTTAATTTCAACTCTCCCATGTTTAAGACCATAAGATTAAAGAACATTGTTTTACTTTCTTAAACTGGGCGCCAGTCAAACTAAGACTGATAAACTGAAACGAAACGTAGGCAGGCAAAGCATATATGAATCAGTAAACGAGCAAATTCAGCAAAAATAGAGGAACATACTTTCCAGAATGAAGAATCATTCTAACAAATCCAACAAGCGGCACAGTATCCTCTAATATCTGGTCCTCCCAATCCACCCAACCATCTCCATCTCCACTCTTCTTCACCACGTCATCCTCCTCCTCCTTCACCAACTCCTCAGTCTCCAACTCCGTCGATATCACCGGTTTCCGCAACAGCTCCGCGTTATCACCCGAACTGGCCTTCACCGCCGCGCAATGGCACAACCGCAAACCGCCACAACGAGAGAAAGAAACAGAAGACGGCGATAGTAATAGGTGATGAGAGATAGAGCTAGGGTTAGGGTTGTTTCTACATAGGAAGTGAAAATTTGGGTGATTTGAAGTGCAAATGGAAGCCATTTTTTATTTTGTATGGAATTTGAAATAAAACGCACGCCTATTTAATGGAGTTTATTGTTTTATTTCACTTATTTAACATTTTAGTTAATGAATTGGATGTACTTTAAAATGGCTGAAAATTCAAGAGAATTTGGCACTGTGCAGTGCTTTATACTCGCTGCTGCTTTACCATTTGCAAGAAGAAGAAAAGAAGAATGAAGATAAGTGTAAAGAAGAAAGCTGACCGCTTTATTGGGCGGGTCTGGGTTCTGGATATCGGGTCATAGATTCGGGTGGGTCTTTTTATATTACATTCAAATGACTGGTTACTAATTAATCAAATTAAGACAAGGCATGATTGAACCTATCTAAATTTTGTTTGGACTAAAATGGTACACGCCAAAATGAGTTTATGATTTATACGAGTGGATCATCATAACTAACGGTTGGAAATAACGTGGAATTAAGTTTATCCCGTTATTTATGACTCGAACAATTGGGGTCTCGCACGTCAGAAACGTTGTTTCCACACACGTGCACACGTAGTGCCAAGTATCGCAAATTTCATTAGTGAAAGAGATATTGGAACGTAAGTGAGACGTTTGAGACATAGAATGATGGACGGTTATTGGTCAAATGACAAAGTATTCCACGTTGGTAAACGAAGGAAGAATTGTACGAAGTGTAAGATGAAACGAGTCGAAAATCGCCGCGGCGCAGCCCTGTCGGAGCCGAGACGCCGGAGCGTCGTGGCGCCTCCCAGGCAGCGCTAATTGGATCTTCAGTCACTGGAGCCGCGTCGCTAATTCGCAAAGCCGCGGTACTTCGGAGGCAGAATGCTGCGACGGGAAGATGGAAAGTTCTGACTTTTTAGCTGGTTTTGGAACATCGAATCTACATTATTTGGCACATGAATTCAGCAATTATTTGGCTGAATGTAACCCCTTAATAAATGTCATTACATGGCTAATGAAGGTCATTAGTTGGCTAGATGAGAGATCATCTCCTTACACTATAAATTGAGGCATTTGGCTCAATTGTTCTACACACAAAAAGAAAACACTATAAAATTTTCTGACATCTTCTTCTTCCTCTCTAGCAAGTTTACTACACTCAAAGTTCTTCAAGAGTAACACTTGAGTTTCCTTTGATCATTTGTTAAGCTGATGTTGTATCTTGGGAGACTATTGCCCGACAACGTAAAAGGATATATACGGGGCAATCTTGTCTTAAAGACAGAGTGTCATCACTCGACTTAGCAAATCACAAGCTGTTTGTAACGTTCTTGATTCCAATTTTGTTGTAATCTTTAGTTTATCCTTTCTAGCAATTTGTAAAATTTACTTACTTCTCGTTTCCTGCAATTGTTGTAACCCACAATTTTAAGACAAGATTTGTTGTAAGTACTTAGAAATATGACTGGAAGAGAACAACTCGCTTCTGATTCTGCTGTTGCTGCTACTCAAGGAAACCCCTCTACCTTCCACACTGCTGCTCAAGGAACACCTAATGCCTTCACTACTGCTCAAGGCTCATCCAACGCATTTCCTGCTGCTCAAGGAAACGTTACAGTTCCTCCACCCGCTGGATTCCACCATGAACGCTCAGAAAAATTCATAGGCTCCAACTTCAAGAGATAGCAGCAGAAGATGTTGTTTTATCTGACTGTTATGGAAATGACTTATTTCCTAACAGGAGATCCTCCACAAGCTGGAGATGAAATGGACCCTTTCGCCTACTGAAATGGCTGAAGGGGGCCAAGGTATCCATGTCATTAATGGCATGAAGATGGTTCTTGATACATGGAGTCATAGTGATTTCATGTGTAAGAACTATATTTTGAACTGCCTGTCAGACCCACTCTACACGGTGTATTGCACCGTAGGCACCGCCAAAGAGTTATGAGAGAAGCTGCAGAAGAAGTACAACGCACAATATGCTGGTACAAAGAAATTTATCGTTGGGAAATTTTTGAAATTTCAAATGGTGGATAGTAAAACAGTGATGTCTCAAGTCCGGGAATTTCAAATGATTCTACATCACCTGGATTTGGAAGGTATGAAACCAAATTAGCAGTTTTAGGTTGCATCACTGATTGAAAAGTTACCTCCCCCGTGGAATGAGTTTATGAGCTACTTAAAATTCAAGACAAAGGAAATGACATTTGAGGAACTTATTATCAAACTCCAGATTCAAGAAGATAATAAGAGGGTCTTGCCTAAGGGAAAACAACCCGCTGAGGCAAAGACAAATCTAGCTTAGGCTAAAGGGAACCCAAGCAAGAAGCGCAAGTTCCAGAAAGACGGCAAGACCCAAGCGCGCGGAGAAGTTCAATGGAAACTGTCACCACTGTGGGAAACCTGGTCACATGATCAAGGACTGTCGCAAGCTCAAGAGAAGGCCAAAGACAAAGGCAAGGCTCAGGCTAACGTCGTCAAAGACAGGCTTCTGGATGACATGATTGAGGAGTTCTCGGCGATGGTGCTTGAAGCAAACCTTGTTGAGAATTCCATGCAATGTTGGATGGACACAGGTGCTACCAAACACATCTATTCCAATAGAGATGCCTTCTCCACTTATACACCAGTTACTAATAAGAAGTTGTTCATGGGTAACAACGCTTCTTCTGACGTGCTGGGGGTAGGAAAGGTAGTCCTGAAGATGACTTATGGAAAGGAGCTCACTCTGAAGGAGGTGATGCATGTTCCTGAGATTAGGAGAAATTTAATTTCAGGTCATTTATTGGTTAATGCTGGTTTTAGGCTAGTATTTGAGTCCAATAAGTTTGTAATCACCAGGAATGGAACTTTTGTAGGAAGAGGCTTCGTCTGTGAAGGCCTCTTCAAAGTTAATGTCATGTTTGTAATACGTGCAAGCAATAATATTGAAGTTTCTTCTTACTTGCTTGAGTCATCTAATTTATGGCATCATAGATTATGACATATTAACTACAAGTCCATCCAAAGGTTAGTTAAGTTTGAGTTATTGCCGTCTATCGGCGTAAACCCTCAACATAAGTGTGAGGTGTGCGTAGAGGCAAAACTCACAAAGCTTCATTTTCGATCCGTCGAAAAGAATACCGCTCCTCTAGAACTTATCCACACAGATATATGTGATTTGAAGTTTGCACAAATTAGGGGAGGGAACAAGTACTTGTGATATTCATTGATGATAGCACAAGGTATTGTTACCTTTACTTGTTGCAAAGCAAAGGTGAAGCCTTTGAAATGTTCCGACGTTACAAAACAGAAGTTGAAAACCAACTTAGCATGCAGATTAAATCCATTCGTAGCGATAGAGGGGGAGAATACGTAGCGCCGTTTGAGGAATATTGTGCTGAATCGGGCATTGTTCATCAAACGACGACTCCATGCTCACCTCAGTCGAACGGTGTTGAGGAACGCAAGAACTGCACATTGAAGGAAATGATGAATGTCTTGTTTATCAATTCCGGTCTTTCCCAAAACATATGGGGAGAAACCGTTCTTACCGCTAATACGATTCTTAACAGAGTCCCCACATAAGGGTAAGGACAAAACTCCATATGAATCATGGAAAGGAAAGAAACCCACCTATAAATATTTAAAGGTGTGGGGTTGTTTGGCAAAGGTCAAAGTACCCAAGCCAAAACAGGTCAAGATTGAGCCTAAGACCGTAGATTGCATTTTCATCGGATATGAAAATAACAGTAGTGCTTATCGCTTCTTAGTGCATATATCCACGGGGGTACAATTATGAAATCAAGGAATGCTTAATTCTTTGAGGATACTTTTCCTAGAAAGAAAAAAGACATAACCTATCGCAAACGAAGTTATGAACAAAGCTCTTAGGAACCGGGAGTCGTTGATTGTCCGGATCTAGATGGTTAAGATCTAGTGGACTTCGAAGTGGCTGAATATACGGAATCTAGTGTTCCAGATTCTCAGAAATTGGAGACTTCAGAGATGGAACCAAGGCGAAGTAAAAGGGCCAGGAAGGATAAATCCTTCGGTCCTGACTTTGTAGCTTATATGGTTGATGACGAACCAAAGATAATTGCTGAAACATTGTCAACTCCAGAGACACCGCTCTGGAAATAAGCTATTGAAAGTGAAATAGACTTCATCATGCATGACCATACTTTGGAGTTGGTTGATCTTCCTCCGGAAAATAAACCGTTGGGTTGTAAATGGATACTCAAATGGAAGTATAAAGCAGATGGGTCTATAGATAAGTACAAGACCAGGTTGGTAAAAGGACTATCGGTAAAAGGAAAGCCTTGACTATTTTGACACGTACTTCCCAGTGTCTTAGATGACGTCCATACGAGTATTCATTGCGATCGCAGCGTTGCGTGACCTTGAGATACATCAAATGGATGTCAAGGCAGCCTTCCTAAATGGTGATTTGGAAGAACAAATCTATATGGAACAAATCGAGGGGTATGTGGTTCCGGGGCAAGAGAAGAAAGTCTGCCGACTTGTCAAATCTCTGTACGGGCTGAAACAAGCCCCGAAACAATGCCACAAAAAAATTTGATAGTACTCTACTATCGAAGGATTTCTCCATTAATGAATGTGCCAAATGTGTCTACAGGAAAGGTAACTCTGACTCGTTCGTCATGATATGTCTGTACGTAGACGACATGTTGATCACATGAAGCAGTCCTAGCTTGATCTTAGAGAATAAGAACATGTTGAAACAATGCTTCGACATGAAGGATATGGGTATCACAGATGTCATCTTAAGGATAAAGATCTCTAAGATGTCTGACGGAATGGTCTTATCTCAGTCTCACTACATCGAGGATGTGTTGAGAAAGTTCGAGATGTTTGACAGTTCGCCTACGAAGTCACCATTGGATAGAAATCAAAAGCTTGATAAAAATCGTGGTGCACTCGTAGGCCACGAGCAATATGCACAGGTGATTGGGAGTTTGGTGTACATAACAAACTACACCCGACCTGATATTGCTTATGCAGTCAACAAGTTGGCTAGGTTTACCCGTAATCCGAGTAATGATAATTGGAATGCGTTGAATCGGGTACTACGATACCTGAAATACACGCTAACTTACGAGTTGCATTATTCGAGATATACAATTGTACTAGAGGGGTACAGTGATGCAAACTGGATATCTGGTATAGAGAACACCAAGTTCACCAGTGGGTATATTTTTACAATTGGTGGTGGGGTTGTGTCTTGAAAATCCTCTAAGCAAACTTGCATCGCCCGATCCACGATGGAATTAGAGTTTATCGCTTTAGACAAAGCAGGAGAAGAGAAGAAGTTGAGTGGCTTCACGACTTCTTAGAGGATGTCCCTTGTTAGTACAAACTCGTACCTTCTGTAATGATCCATTGCGACAGTCAGTCGGCTTTAGGAAGGGCACGAAGTTCTATGTACAACGGCAAGTCTCGTCATATTCGACGGAGGCATAAGACCGTTAGACAGCTAATCACCACGGGTATAATATCCATTGATTACATAAAATCAAAGGATAATATAGTGGATCCACTGACAAATGGCTTATCCAAGGATCATATGTTCTGCATGTCTAGGGGAGTGGGCTTAAAACCCAAGCTATAAGGACCAATACGGCGGTAACCCAACCTTACTGACTGGAGATCCTAGGAATTAGGTTCAATGGGAAAACTAAGTTGTAAAGGTTCAGTTCAGCGCTTCGGTGGAAGCATGAGCACTTCAGATAGTGATTTATGTAAAGAAGCATCAATCCAAAGTCGTTCCTGCGATAGACGTTAAGTGCTATTTGCAGTGTGGGTAAAAGTTAAGTTTCCAAAACCTTTAATGATCATCAACGGTTGAGGTTAGGTTTGGGGAAACTTTTAATGGTTCCTAACACTTTTAAAGTGGGGTATAACATGATACCTTGTAGGAGACCACCTATTTAAGTGCGAGGACAGGCCGCCTCAAATGAACGCACTTAAGAATCCAAGAAGTGTCCACGGCCACAACGGACAAAACATTACGAAGAACAGAGTAAGGGAAGTTGTTGTGTTGGTACCGTTGACTTGGCTTACACTAAACACTGACGGTTCAATACATCATGTTCACCGCTCAGTAAGTAAGTCCGATAGTATTCAACTACGGAAGGTTCATAGCGGAAGCTACCACTCCTGATGCAACATCAGTCCGCTGAAAGATTGTTGGAAAATGCACCATGTGAGTGCGCCAAAATCTCTTTCAAGAGGGGATTGTTGGAAATTTACTAATGTGGAATTAAGTTTATCCCGTTATTTATGACTCAAACAATTGGGGCCCCGTACGTCAGAAACGTCATTTTCATACACGTGCACACGTAGTGTCAAGTATCGCAAATTTCATTAGTGAAAGAGATATTGGTACGTAAGTGAGACGTTTGAGACATAGAATGATGGACGGTTATTTGCCAAATGACAAAGTATTCCATATTGGTAAACGAAGGAAGAAGTGTACGAAGTGTAAGATGAAATGAGTCGGAAATCGCCGCGGAGCCGCGAAGGGCCGCGGCGCAGACCCATCGGAGCCGAGGCGCCGGAGCGCTAATTGGGTCTTCAGTCACTGGAGCCGCGACGCTTCAGAGGCATAATGGTGCGACGGGAAGATGGAAAGTTCTGACTTTTGGGTTGGTTTTGGAGCATTGAATCTCCATTATTTGGCACATGAATTCATCCAAATATACCCCTCAATAAGTGTCATTACATGGCTATTGAAGGCCATTAGTTGGCTAGATGAGGGGTCATCTCCTTACACTATAAATTGAGGCCTTTGACTCAATTGTTCTACACACAAAAAGAAAACACTATAGAATTTTCTGACATCTTCTTCTTCCTCTCTAGCAAGTTATACTCAAAGTTCTTCAAGAGTAACACTTGAGTTTCCTTTGCTCATTTGTTAAGTTGCTATTATATCTTGAGAGACTATTGCCCGACAACGTAAAAGGATATATACGGGACAATCTTGTCTTAAAGACAGAGTGTCATCACTCGACTCAGCAAATCAAAAATTGTTTGTAATGTTCTTGATTCCAGTTTTGTTGTAATCTTTAGTTTATCCTTTCTAACAATTTGTAAAATTTACTTACTTCCCGTTTCCTGCAATTGTTGTAACCCACACTAACTGGAGTAGTCTAGTCAAAGATACTTTTCAATTTGTTTACTTTTTCTTCTTCTACATTTTAGATCGAGTTAAAAAAAAGTTCAGACAATAAAGGGAAATTTCATAGAAAAGAGTACAGTAAGGTAAACTTAAATTTTACAAGTACTTGAATGTCGAAACTAATTAATTGCTAAAAATTATGTTTATTATCAACCTCGATAAGGAATTTTTTTTCTCTAGAAAATCAGTTTAGAAGACATTGATTTGGTTCATAGGAACAATTATTGATTACATTTAGAGGTAGTACTGCTATTTACGTGTAGATTCATGGACCCTTCCCAGAATTTGGGTACTGAGATTGAGTTTTAATCTTGACTAAGAGTTTTCTTTTTCTAGATAAAAAAAAACTAAGTACCAAACAATAAAAAGATCATAAAAAAATATCGGACAATATAGAAAGAACCGTTGATGAGGATCATGATTATTCAAGAAGTTAATTTAAGAGTGGCAAATATTTCTGATAAAATTAGAATATCATAGATAAAAGATAACATATGATAGGCATAGAGGTGAATTCTGAAGCTTCTAGGTTCCCAATAATCTCAATTTGAAAAAAGAAATCTTTATATATAAAGGGAAATGAAACCTCCATCTAGAAGGTCAGCTAAGCTAAAGCGGGTTTCATTACTGCCGCTGAATCAAGAGACTACTTTGTTAGTGGATTCAAATAGATATTTTTTATATATTTAATAGTCTCAATATAAATATAGGATATGCACAAAAATTACTGGGATCACGGAAACCTCCTCGTAGTTACCTAGATCCGCCCCTGGACATGCACAAATCCATAAATTAAAACGATTCACAAGTACTTTAAGGCAGGTAAGGAAGAGGGTGTACCAGTGAAGGGGAGTTAAGGAGCCATAGCAGCCCCCAAAAGCCAGGAGATTTTTTTTTAGAAGTTGATGCAAATTATATTAACACATAATTAACAATAGATTTGTTGAGTTGATCAACTTCCTACGTTGATGTAGTAGTGATTAGTGACATGTTTATATTAACTCTTTAACTATTAATTTGTTGAGTTCAATTTGCAATATTATTGTAGTAATATGACTAGTCTACACTCTACACTGTCTTCTACAGACCTTACTAGTTGTTCTTTAATCAGTTTGAACTTTGATCAAGTCCTCAGGAAGATTCTTCAAAAAAATCGATTCAAGTTCCATAAAGTTTTTAATCCTTCTGCCATTGGGCTAGGGACCAATGGAATATTTGAAAATTAAAGAAAATCAAATTTTAAATTTCAACCAAGTCAAGAAAGAACGTTAAATGATTCTTCCCATTTGTGATTTGTCTACATGTCAGGATAGAGTTATCCAATACATATTTAAGGAGGACATAACATATAACTGATAAAATAATACATATTTAAGGAGGACATAACATATAACTGATAAAATAGTCGAGGTGTTATTTAAAAAAAAAAAAAAGTCTTGGTCCTTCTCTTAGCCCCTTCCAGAAGTCTAGCCATAGCAAAATTAATGAGGACTGCTACTACTAGTACTGTCTTCTCTTTGTTGGTCTATTTCTTATTGGTTCATCAAATAGCATCATTGGCTAATAACAAGAGTGCCCCCGAGAGTCCCATTTTGCCGCCCTCAAACGTATTATCAGATATGTTAAGGGCACACTAGACTTTGGTTTACATCTATACACCTCTGCCCCAACCAAGTTGCTAGCCTACACGGATGCAGATTGGGCAGGATGCCCCGACACACGTCGCTCCACCTCAGGGTACTGTGTATTTCTAGGGGATAATCTTATCTCATGGTCCGCCAAGCGACAGGCCACGCTATCCCGTTCGAGTGCTGAAGCAGAATATCGCGGAGTTGCTAATGTTGTCGCTGAGATCTGTTGGCTCCGAAATCTTCTTTTGGAGCTCCAGTGTCCATTGCGCAAGGCGTCTATAGTCTATTGTGACAACATATCTGCTATCTATATGTCTCATAATCCAGTCCAACATCAGCGGACTAAGCATATTGAGATGGATATCCACTTTGTGCGAGAGAAGGTTGCCGTGGTCGAGTCAAAATTTTACACGTGCCTTCCTCTTATCGTATGCGGACATTTTCACAAAGGGACTACCGCGACAGCTCTTCACCGACTTCCGATCCAGCCTTAGCATTCGGCCTCCTCCCGCTCCGTCTGAGGGGGAGTATTAGCGAATATTCTCAGAATATTCTCCGTATATTTTGTAATAATGGTAGATGTATAATTAAGGTAACTTAGGATTCTAACTGTATTAGGAATCAACCTTTGTAAGGTAAGTTAGGATTCGTACCATATTAGGAATCAACCTTGTACAGCTATATATATTGTGAATAATGAAAGGAATCCCTAAGGGAAATTATTCCATCTTTCACAAAATATTTCAAAAAAAAGTTTTGAATTTACTCAACTACTTTTGACTATGGTTTAACAGTAGTACATTACCATCAATTATACTTCAGGTGGAACTTCCATTAAAGTTCAAGAACAAATACTAGACGATTTGCTAAAGATAAGAGTATAACAAAGAGTAAAATTAAGATATTCTGTATAGTAAAAAGGTATTTTTGACCCTTTTTTCTACTCTATACTCCCTTCGTTTCACTTTGTTTGACATAGTTTGACTTTAAATGTAGTTTAAGAAAGAAATAAAGACTTTTAAAACTTGTGATTTTAAACATGTGATAGCATCCATGTTCTATTAAAGCTTCTCAATAAGGAAACATTGAAATGTGACATTGTTTTTTGTACGAACTAATAAGAAAATAGTGTCAAGCAAGGTAGAAAAGGGAGTATAATGTATTTCTAAGTTTGAAACTTACTTTGTGAAAAAGAGAGAACAGTGACAGAAAACCAAAGCATGGATCCAATAGCTGAGGGAATGAACCACTGAAATCCGGGTTGTCATTTACGTATTCATTTAACCAGATGACAACCCCTGTGGACATGCTCATCACTGCCAACAGAATCCACAACTTCAACTTGAAGGCCTTTATAACAATAAAATGCGGCTTTTTCAGTTTTGGTCTTTCAGTCACTATCATGACAAGTCCAGAGTCAATGTAGGGCTGTGAAAATTCTGCATACTCATAGCGATCAGCCATTATTTCTGTATCACCTACCGCTGCATCCAGACTCTATTTCATGAACTGGTGAATATTTGTAAATGTTAAAACACAAATCGCTAGCAACAATGAGTTTTAAGCAGCAGAATTTATCGATGATG
Organism: Anisodus tanguticus; assembly: GCA_034509755.1. Taxonomy (NCBI): domain Eukaryota; kingdom Viridiplantae; phylum Streptophyta; class Magnoliopsida; order Solanales; family Solanaceae; genus Anisodus; species Anisodus tanguticus. Next base: position 4,991,600 of record CM067553.1, on the reverse strand, counting down.
ATGATGAAAATCTTAAGGGAAAAGAGTAAAAAATACTTCCCACCCCTATACAAAATATCTTAATTTTACTTTTCGTTCTAGTTTTTCGTTCTAGTTTTGGGTCATTCATATCTTTATCGTTAGCAAATTATCTCATATTTACCCTTGACCTCAACAATCTCTAGCTTATATTACATCAGTGGAGGGGGAAGGGGAGGGGGGAAAAGGAAGGAGATGTAACGATACTTATGGAGTATGAACCCTCCACCTCAACCGTGGAAGGGAAGAGACCTTGGATCTCCAACTTGAAATATGATGAATGATATTTTAAACCATAATCAAAAGTAGGTGGACAAAATTTGATCTTCTTCTTGAAGTATGTTGGCACTTGGAATTCACTTAATTCATGCTAGAGGTTCCTTCAGGTTAAGGGAAAATACGAAATAATTTGCTTACAAGGATACGACGGACACAAAAGTATAAAGAAAAGTAAAAATTAAAAATTTACGTATTGTTAAGGAATAAATGTAGAATTTATTCAAAATTTTAAAATTGGACAAAAATAATAAGCACTAAAAGTCTAAAAGTAGATGCAATGGATAAGTGCATACCTTGTTAGAAACTCCTACCACCATTTCATCATAAGTACCATAGAAGGGAACAAGCACATAGGGCAGATAGTAAGGAAGTTGTCTCACAACTGCTTCAAAAACATGAACTGAAAATCTGCCAATCAGAGTCTCATTCCTGTCTTGATTAAAATTAACTGTCACAAACTGATTAAATGCACCCTTTGCAGGTACCCCATTTCTTGAGTGGTTTTTCTAGTCCTCCTATAGTCCACCCCTTTGGAACAGTTTGCTTACCACCTGGCCACAAAATTGACGCCAAAGCCCATCCTAAACCATTGCCAATTTTCAATTTCACCCATGTATTCAACAAGATCCTCAGAAAAACCAAACTCTGGTGACCAAAAGGACACTTCTCTGTAGCTATTGCCAATCACATTAATGATCCTAAATATTGGCTTTCCTAATATCACACCATTCTTGAAGCTAACTTTCCCACTTAAACCTTCAAAATCACTCAACAAGATGTTTTTCACTAATTCACTTGAACTGCTTTTAGGAATATTTTGCATGGCCTTAGCAGTTGCCCAAGTTGCATCATAAGCCTTAAGGGCATATGAGCTAGGACTTGGATATCCTTCTTCTTTTGGGGATATTCTAATCTATACTTTCTCCTGAACTTAACATTGAACTCTCTAAAAGACTCACTTTTTTCGTTAACATTTGCCTTAAATCCAATTACACCTTGCATATTTAGTAAAACAGAAGATTCAACAGAGTCAAAAAGACTTGCCATATTGTCTGAAATAATCCATGCATAATCTTTCTCCATCATTCCCATTTTGTTGCCATCTCAAAAAGAACCAAACCAAACTCTAAAGAACACCGTGCCACCGCAAACACTATTCTTGGTTCTTAACTTCTGCAACTCTTCTTGAATGAATAACCTTGAATTTGAAACAGAGAACAAAGGAGGAAAAGCCAAATGATATTCAACAGTGGAGTCAACAAATTTAAGTGAGTCTGAAAGGTGAGTGATTAGTCCAGAATCCATATTGGAGAAACTGTTAGAAATTTCATATAAAGCTGTCACTTTTCTCCACGTGAAATGTCCAATTAAGGCAGCAAAGCATTGCATTTGGGACTTCACATTATCACTCATTTGGATAAGTGTAGGTGTTTCTGTGTGTAATAATGTCGAATATGTGGCAGATGGACTTAGAGAAATAATGGGGACGCCTTTGTAGGCTTCATCATCAAAATCTGAAAATACAGCAGCTTCTTGCTGTGTCAATGGTCCAAGTATGGCATTTACTTGCTTCTTGTTGACAAGATAAGTTGCTGCAAAAATTTAAGGTCAGTTAGCTCGCTCCATATGTACCGGTGGTCGAAAATATAATTAAATAAATAAAAATATGTTCTCAATAACAACTTTAATTTATAGATGAGATGATCATACATTTTAATATAGTATCAAAGTAGACAAATTTACTTAGTTCGAGCGTCATCGACAGATGAAATGATCACGCACTTCAACCCCGAATGTGTTGAGCCTCCGTTAAGAGGTGAGTTCAAACTTTAGAGGTACATATGTGGTTTATGTATATTAATCTTTTTGGCAAATTGACATGGTATGAGACAAAAGGTAAAGTTTTGAGTTCAGCTATATACAAAGGCCAATTATTTCACTGAGAGGATCTATGTGATTAACAATATACAATATACTATCATAGTAGTAGTTAGAGGGTCTAATAATCAAATAATGGTTAGTCCAAACACATTCTTTTTTTCTTTGATGTGAAAGAATAGCTAATTAGTATAAACAAGTATTATGACTTTTGAATATTTAGAGTTTCTTAATGGTTTAGTATGCGGGTAGATGATTAAATTTGGTAATCTAAAACTTCTTTACTCACTAGTCACTTCCTCTTCTTTTCGTAAACACTCGACCTTGATTTTTCAGAGTTATTAGGAAGAATCACGAATGAATTGTGTAATAACGTAGGTGTATATTTATATGTAATATTATGATAACAAAATACTCATTTATAAGCTTTTCACGTTATTTATACGCAAAAATTATGATAACAAAGCACTCACTTAGAAATGCAAAATTTGTATAAAGATTATTTTCCTATGTAGGTGAACCAAAGGACTCCTAATGAGCTTGCGAGGACTAGAGGGAGTTCTCCATTTTTCTTGCTTACTAAACTTGTTCATTGCCTCTAGATCAAAATAGGCACGAGCAGAACTAGATTCAGGATTTGAAATCCATGAGTTCTGGTTCTAATATTTTGAAGTTATTAAGTTTTAAATTTATAATTTGTACATACCAGCAAGTTTGGATGGCTTATAACTTATGGCTTATAAGCCAAAACTCATAAGTTAGGAGTTCTAACTAGGCCTGGCCAGTGGGCCGGGCTCGAGTCTGGCGGTCCGGGTCTGGCGGGGTAGGGGCGGGACGGGCGAAGGGGGCGGGGTCGGGTCTGGCGGGGTCAGGATTGGCGGGACTTGCTCCAGTCCCGTCCCGATCCCGTCGGAAAAAGGGTCGGGCGGTGTCGGGTCAGGGTCAGGATCGGGGCGGGTTCCGGCGGGTTTTCCTTTTTTTTTTTTTAATAACATATGTATAAAAAAAACTCAATAAACAAGACAAGATAGAGTAATAAAAACATCCCAAGGCTGTTTTTGTGCCTCTTATATTATTAAATAGACATATGATTTTTTTGTAATACAAATACAATTGTCTAAAATCTAAATTGCAACTTTGTTGTGTTGTCCAAAAGTTGCAAATTACATAATAAAATTGCAATTAAAAAAATTACATTCTCAAAAAAACATGTTCTAATTGCTTGATAATTTCCTGTGGTTCTTCGGTTGGAATTGGTATTTGTTGGTCAAATTGATCCATGTCGATTCCACTACATTCGGATAAGATTTCGTTGTAGTTTTCGTCTTCTTCTTCGTTGATCTCCGATTGACCGCACCTTCTCCGCTCCGCTCGTATCCAATTTCTGAATAATACTGCAATTTCCAAGTCGTCTCCCGGCTAATGAGTGTCTGTGGTCTCCTATTTGATATCTACCGGCAGAAAAAGCGCTTTCAGACGCAGTTGATGACGCTTGAATGTTCAAAACATCTCGGGCCATCATTGAAAGTGTCGGAAAGGTCTTCTCATTCTCCATCCAGTATTTCAGCAAGTCTTCATGTCCATCTTCATTGATAACTTCTTGGTACGATACAGAATCTTGCAAAACGAAAATATCCAACTCGCTAATTTGGTTAGTAGCGGTACGGCCGCACATTCTATTTCTGAGTCTTTCAATACTAGCCGCGAAACAAAGCATATCTTTTGTGAGGTTGTCTTTGAAGATGAAGAAGATGGTATGGAAGCCGGTAAGTTACTAGCATTTTCTTGTTGATAAAACCTATATATTTTTTTGCATTGGTCTTCTACGCTAGACAACACTTCTTCTTTAGTTTGTTCAATAGGTGGTGGGTGATTTAGATTTTTGGGACTTGGAGGTGGTAGTACTTCTATACAATCGTAAATAGTTTCAATTAGTGATTTAGTACCGTCTATTTTAATAGTCGGATTTAATACAACACCAATAATATAAATAGTGGGAATAGGAATAATTTTTTTATTATTTTGATAAACATTTTTTTAATAGCTGTCATATAAGCTGGTTTTTCCATATATTCACTAAGTAATAAAAATATTAGAGTTATATAAAACAACATAGTTGAAATAGTAGGATAATATATACCGGAAAATTCTTTTGTTGCTTGAAAAAATTTCTGTAAAAGACAATAAGTTCGGAAATTTTTACCTAATCACTATCTACAACAATATCAGCTGGATTTTGATTATGAGAGTTAAAAAATAAAGTTATAGGTTTTCTATAGTCATAAGCAACAAGTAGTTGCTCGTATAAAGAATTCCACCTAGTGGATACTTTTTCAAGAATTTTTTTATAAGGTAGTCCACAATCGTGACAATTTTTTTATATTCTTTTCTTCGTTGTACTCTATTACTTTTAAAAATAAAGTTTATAGCAAATTGTATTTTACTAAGAATGTCTTGAAAAAGTGATAGACCATCCTTTACAATTAAGTTATATATATGTCACGCGCATTTTATATGAAAATGATTTGAAAAAATGTCCATGCATCTGATTTTAATGGTCGTTTTGCTAGACCTCGTCTCATACTAGGGGGAATAGGAGTCATTTCAGTTGAAGGTGCATTAGTGGGTGTGTTGTCATCAACATTAGTGGGTGTATCATCTAGATCATCGTCTAAATTAAAGTCTTCTTGAATTCCAGAAAATAGCACCTCGTCTAAATCTAATGGTATTGTAGGAAAATGTTGAGTATCAACAAAATCATCCTGTGTAGGAATAAGATGACTAGAAGAAGTACTCTTGCCCTGGTTGCCCCTACTAGAAGAAGCACCCTTACCCTTACCCTTAAACATACCTCTTAATCCTTCCATTTTAATTATGATAATAAATAATTAAAGATAATAAAATTAAGTGCGCTAAATAAAATAAACAGACAATAACAATTTAATGAAGGAACGAATGTACCAAACATCGACGTAACGTCGACGTATAATCGAGAGGTTGAAAATTGAAACTTTGCTCGATGGAAGATCCTCAAGCTAGTTGCCAACTTCACTCCCAATTCCCAAATGAATAAATAAAATTGAATATTTAGTAAACAATGTAGACTTGTAGAGAGATATATTGAGAGATTAGAAAGATTGTAGAGAGATATATTGAGAGATTAGAAAGATTGTAGAGAGAGATATTGAGAGATTAGAAAGATTGTAGGAAGATTTGTGAGAAAGATGAAGAGAAAATGAGTTATTTATAGTTGAAAAATTGGGTTAAAGTGTAAATATAATAACTTATGGGTTAAAAATAAATATTAAGGGGTAGGGGCGTTGGGGGAGGGGGAGGCCAAAAATGGCCGTTGCCCAACAGCCAAAATCTAAAATGGTCGTTGGTGCAACGGTTATATTTGCAAAGGGGGGCTCTCGGGCGGGATCGGGGGCGGGCTCGGGACGGGCTCGGGGCGGGGTCGGGTTTGGCGGGCCTGGGGCGGGCGGGACGAGACATTGTCCCGTCCCGAGTTCGAGTCCCGCTACTATTTTTTTTTTTTTACTCGGGGTCGGGGCGGGACCGGGGCGGGATCGGCGGGGTCGGCCGTCCCGGCCCACTGGCCAGCCTTAGTTCTAACGTATGACTTTTGACTTATTTTTGTTATTTTGAGCTTAAAAATAAGTGCGTAAAAGCACCTTTAAATCTTATCCAAACACTATAAAAGTGTTTAAAAGTTATTTTGACTTAAGAACACTTAAAATAAATCAATCCAAACAGACAATGAATTTTTGAGATAAATAAAAGGTTTGAGTCAAAGCTAATACGTTCGGCTAAACTTGTAGAGTAATCGTTAGCCCGTGAGTAGATGATAAAGAAAATACAGAACAAGAGAAGGAGAAAAAGAGAGGAAGATGATATATAGAGAGAGTAAAAATTTACCAAGGGAAGCTGCAGGACTATGGGAATAAGCAAAGTTGAAAACTAAGTGTGAACATTTGGAATTTTGGCCATTAAAGTCATCAATTGCCATTTCCATAGCTATCTTTTACTCTTTGGCCACTCTTGTTGTTGGATCAATGATTGCTCCTATTCTCCACATTATGTTACAATCATCATGTATTGAACCATCGACACTATTAGCGAATATTCTCCGTATATTTTGTAATAATGGTAGATGTATAATTAAGGTAACTTAGGATATAATTTCCCTTAGGGATTCCTTTTATTATTCACAATATATATAGTTGTACAAGGTTAATTCCTAATATGGTACGAATCCTAACTTACCTTACAAAAGTTGATTCCTAATACAGTTAGAATCCTAAGTTACCTTAATTATACATCTACCATTATTACAAAATATACGGAGAATATTTTGAGAATATTCGCTAATATTTTGAAACATGAAATCCTTTCTTATCCACATGGAGCTTCCTTAAAGTCAAGAACAAGTCCCAAACGATGTGCTAACGGTAAAGATATAAATGATCCCACGTATAACAGAAGATAAAATTAAGGTATTTTGTATAGTAAAAAGATAAATTTGGACTTTTTCCCCTTTAGAATAAAGATATGCTAATTCAAATACTTAAAACTCCAATTTGGCTAAATTATTACAGGAGAATCGATCAAAAGCAATCTATCTCGACTTGTGTTGACAACATGGTTATGTGTAGTTGTAGTAGTCACGGCTTGCTTTACTGCAGTACTTTCCTCCATTATGACTGTTCCTAGGCTGGAACCTTCTGTACTAAATGTTGATTATCTTATAAGGACCAATGCTACAGTTGGTTGCAATGGCAATTCATTTATAGTCAGATATCTGGTAAATTTACAATTCAAGCCAGAGAACATCAAGAAAATCAGTTCAATCAGCGACTACCCTAAAGCTTTTGAAAAGGGAGAAATTTCTGCTGCTTTCTTTGTAGCTCCACATGCAAAAGTTTTCCTTGCAAAGTACTGCAGAGGTTACACCAAATCAGGACCTGTCTTTAAACTTGGTGGATTTGGTTTTGTAAGAACAAGAATTCACCTATTTAGCTTTGCAATCTGCTTATCTCCATCTTTAGTGCATTAATTCACGTTTGTCTACTGAACTTTACCCACTATAACAGTAAAGTCACAATTCTTGTCATGTTAAAGTCTGAAAATTTGTCACATTAGAGCAACAGAATTTTAATTTACCCCACTATAGTGGTTAAATTTTAGTGAGTATACACTTATAGTGGGTAAAGTTAAATTACTTTAATATGACAAAGATAATTTAGTGTCTTTAATGTTATAATTAGTAAAATTTAGCGAGTTTTATTATTATAGTTACTCTAAAATGACAACATAATTTAGTTAGTTTATTATAATGGACAAAGTTCGATGACCATATGCGAAATTAACCCTATCGTTAGTCTATTAAATACTTAAACTAGTTTCCTTGTCGAGTATTTGATATTTTTTAATCTATCAGGTCTTTCCAAAAGGTTCTCCCTTAACAGTTGATATCTCAGAAGCAGTTCTTAAAGTCTCACAGAGTGGAGAGATAAATCAGCTAGAAGAACAAATGCTTATTTCTTCAAATTGCTCTTCTTCATCAGCTGAGGAACAAGGTCCTGGATTAGGACCTGAGCTGTTCTCAGGCCCATTACTGATTTCAGGTGTTATGTGTAGAATTGTACTTTTGATCTCGATTGCTCGTTTAGTCAGAAAAAACTGGCTAAATTTAAGCTCTATAATTGCAAATAATGCAAATATAGTACTTATGGTTCTAAATCAGTGCTGTACAAGATTAGGACTAAGGTCATTTAAAGATTGCAACAATGTGATTGACCATTGACCAAATAATCAACAGAATGGTGAAATTACAGAGGTATTCTGATGGACCAAAAGCTGGCAAATCAAGAGCAGCAATTGACAACTGCTAGTTGTCTCTTGTCCAAGCTTGTAAATATATGATTTTGTTCCTTTTTCAAGATCAGCAGTTGTAAATGAGCCAAAGAATGGAGTAAATTCTCCGTGTAAAAGAAATAATTTCTTGATTATTTTCATTAATAAAAGAGTATATATACAATTTACAACTTTCCATTATAGGAAAATTTATTCCTATTCTACTCCAAAAACCCTATTCTAGTTGTACAAGAATCATATAATTATGGTAAGTGTACAAGCTTAATTTAATACAATATTTACATCCAATTTTGACTCCAAAACTGTGATATACACGATCTTGTATACCGTGTATACCATGGTTTCACATATGGTAAGTTTCCTTGTGAATCTGTGATATACATGGTATACAAACCTATGTATATCACGGGTATAACTATCACACCCCCGCAGTCATAGCGGGCGGTCTTCGTACGCTAAGACTGTCCCTAATTTTTTTAAAGAGTACTGACGGAAGACCTTTGGTAAAGATGTCTACAATTTGATACCTGGAAGGGACATTACAGACACATACTTGTCCACGAGATACCTTTTCGCGAACAAAGTGAATATCCATCTCGATGTGTTTAGTGCATTGGTGTTGAACCGGATTACCAGAAAGGTAGATGACACTAATATTATCACAATAAACCAAGGTAGTTTCCTTGTGAAACCGTGATATACATGGTATACAAACCCATGTATATCACGAGTATAACTATCACCGTGCAAGTTGATTTAGTGATACATTATAGAGGCTCTACTTGCTTTTCTATTTCATTTTTGTGCGTCTATGTAAGTTGGTATATATGGGATTGTGACACTAATTCAACAAAAAACAAGATACAATCAAAATTATCTATAATAGCGTTGTTTGTCTGAATTTTTTGTTGTTGTTGTTATAGTGAGATGTTATAATAAAGAACATACAATATAACATAATATGAAAGTCATTTGCAAAGAGAACTTGATTGTTAAATTATTACTTATAGAGGCAGGGGTGGAGCTACCCTCACCTTCGTCAGAAATTTACATTGTGTTTGATAGGTCAAATTTTGGTTTTATAGGAATATATATCAGGATTGCCACCTCTTAACAAACGCTGAAGGTTCAGTGAGTAGTTAAGGGGTTGCAAAAGTTCTCTAAGATCTCGAGTTCGATCCTAGCTTGCAACATAATTATAAGTTTTTGATATCCTTAAGAAAATTCTGAATCCGCCATTATATAGAGAATGATTGTTATAATAAAAGTCTGATTGTACACCAATGTTTTGTAAAAGCTAATTTATTGTTAAATCTGTCCAACTCTAGCAGCTTGGGGAGTTACGAGGAATGTGCTTGTTAGGTTGAAGAGTAGCAGAATGACCCTGTGGTTTAATGCAATCCAATTCTTTATTGTAGTTGGCGCCAATCACTATTAAATCCACTATTTATTTAATTTCTTGGACTAATACATACTTTTTTTAAATTTTATTTATTTATTTTATTAAATAGGGGTAGGGCCGTAGAGGAAGGGGAAATAGGGAGGGGATTACAATGTGGGTATTCGAATCCTTACCAACAAGGTGAAAATTCAGGTAGTCAACCAATTGAGCTATTAAATTCTTGATTAATACATACTTTTTTTTAGCATTTTAATTTTTTCGAATGTCCCCGAAAAGACTTGCATGCTTTCTTAGTCTGACACAATGTTTTTATTCGAACGTCCCGTTACTCATTCCTTACATGTAAAAGATAATTTTGTTGATAGAATATCGGCCGGTCAGCAAAAGTCCATCTAACGTCAAATAAATGTGAGAAAAATTGAATAGTTGGAGAGAATGGAGCAAGAAAGAAAGTATATACATACATAATATATATGACTAGCACATTCTCAATAATAACAAGAGTTGTGATAAAGTAGTAAATATTTCTTCATTCTTAATCAGATATTTCAAATTTGAATCCTGAATATGAAATTACATTCGCTATGGAGCACTTTCTCTTCTAATGTGAGATTTTTCTAGTCGAAATTTGAATTTAGTCGAGCTTGAAAGACTAGCACATATACACAACATCCGCCTATGCTAGTATGACAAGATTAATAGCTCGTGAAACTGAGCTAGTTAACATCAAGAGACCCTCGTGTCTTTATTATTCCAATGGGTCCAAACTCGTGGGCTCAGTGTTGGGTGTTCATGATTTCTGCAGATGCTGGCCACCGTCATAACAATATTAATCACACGTGAGATTGCAGTACCCTTAAATGCTTCAACATAATCTCAATTAACTTGCTTTGGTACTAATTAACTAGCTTAATTAAGATCTGCTCCCTTACCCCAAATATTTGTCAACTAGAAGACGCAATAAAAGGTTCTCAATGCGTGTCTCAATTTGACAAATGCAAGATACACAATATTTGAAAATGGGAAAATGGTCAAAAATATCCTTAACGTATTAGAAATGGTTAAAAAATATTCTTCTTTCATCTATTGGGATAAAATTGCCCCTCCTTCCACTTATTTGGATCTAAAATGCCCTTAACCTATTAGAAATTGCTCAAATTTACCATTTCTTCCACCTATTAGATCAAATATGCCGTTAACATATTTTTACTAAAAAATGTTTCCTAATGTCAATTATGTCACCAATTTTTTAGCTTACTTTGACAATTATTTAGTTTCCTTTTGATTTATAAACTACCCGAAAGTAGTGCTCACCTTCAATTACTGTACGACATTGAAAGGGTTGAAAATGATAAAATATAGAAACTTAGCTGAAATAAATCAGTCTAGAAATGTCAAAAGTAGACCATTTTGTAGGAAATATATTTTTAAATATAAAATGCACATCATTGAAACCCCACAGGATTTCCTTCACTATTCTTTATCCAAAATAAAAACAAGACTTCCCTCTTTATTTACTTTTATTTTTTTATTTTTTCATGTTCACCAATATGAATGAAATATTATGTGAAGTTATCAGAGTTGTACAAGTTGGTTATGAAGAGATCAACAGCTTCATCACTGAAAAGGAAAATAATACTCACCTTCATTCGTAAATATTATCACAAAAAATTTTAAATTATATACATTCGACATAAAATTATATGATCAATACATGTTATCTACCATCTTGTTGTGATAAATTGCTCATAAACTGTCTATGTAAAAATGTCTTACATGCTTGGTGAAATTTGGTTGGTTTCAACATAGTATTCGTCATTCTTTTAGATCAATCGCTCATACTTAGATTATATACTAAAATCACAGAAACTTTAAGTGATTTGATTGTGTGATTTTAAAATAAAATTTCTATAAAAAAAATCCATGGCTTTTTCCCATTAATGCGTGAGAAAATACTTCATAATCTTATAAATGGAGATAATATATGTGCATCTACCTCCGGGTTGTATTTTAAATGATTGAAGTAAGACGAAAACAAAATTATTGCAAAAAGCGTACCATCAGTGCTAGTTTGCCCCTTTATTCATGGGACGTGACGAAATGTATCCATCAAATTTACAAGCGTAAGTTGCTTATATTATTTAATAGTTGATAAACATATTTTTAGGTGAAAGGAAGGGCAAATTTTGTGTGTTACAATCATGGAGGGAAACGGGAAGTAAGTAACGGCTAACTATTACAACAAATTGAAATTACAACAAACTAAAATTTCAACAAACTGAAATTACAACCACTTTGATATTTTGTTGGGTAGAGTGATGACACTCTGTCTTTAAAACAAGATTGCCCCGTATATATCCTCTTACATAATGGACAATAATCTCCCAAGATAAAACAACAACTTAACAAATGAGCAAAGGAAACTCAAGTGTTACTTTGAAGAACTTAGAGTAACGAAATGATGCTGGAGAGTAAGAAGAAGATTTCTGATTTTTCTGTCTCTTGCTGGAACAATTGAGCCAAAGGCTTCAATTTATAGTGTAAGGAGGTGATTTCTCAACTAGCCAACTGATGACTTTTAATAGCCATGTAATGACACTTAGTGAAGAGTTATATTCGGCCAAGTAAATGACTGAATTTATGTGCAAAGTAATGGAGATTCAACGCTCCAAAACCAACCCAAAAGGCAGAAACTTTCTGCCTTCCGTCGTTGTACTTCGTCCCAATTTTATCTTTCCTGAAACTCCAGAGACCAAATAAATAGTAAGCAATTTGGAGGGGGGGGGGGTCCAAAAAGATAATATCAGAAGCCAGCGGCCCAAGGCTCGAGCCTGGACGGGCGGCGAGCATGTGGGCTTAGCCTCGAACCCAAGCACACCTAGGTCCTCCCTCCTTCAAACACATGGGTTACCCCTTGGGGTCCCAAACCCTTATCAATTTTTGAGACTTATAAAATGAACAAATCTTCCTTTCCCCACCGATGAGGGAGGTTTGTTCCACACCATATTTTCATGCTTCAAACACCTCACTTCGTGGACCAATATCTCTTTCATTTCTTAACGAAATTTGACGATCCTTGGCCCTACAGTCATTTACTCACTTAGTATATTATGCACGTGTGAAGAACCAAAGTCTCAAACATGCGAAAATCTAGTGTTTAAGTCATTAAAGATGGGTGGACGCAACTCTCATCAAAGGCAAATTTCCAACAAATTTGAGTCATTTCTAATATGTCAAGAGCATTTTTTTTTATCCAAATAGGTGGAAGGAGGGGAAATTTTAATCCAATAGATTGAAGAAGGATATTTTTAAACAATTTCTTTTACGTTAAGAGTATTTTTGACTCTCTTCCGTTTAAAAATTCCGGACAATTGATTTTGAAACTTTTTTTTAAAAAAAAAACATTGCCCACGGTACTATATTTATATTTATGATTAAATATTTAAATCTAAATTCTGCTCGTGAGCAAAATGATATAAAGATATATAACGAGAAATTGAGATAAAAGATCGCAAAATTTATCAACTCGCTTCTAGTTTGACTTCTTAATCAATCTACTATTTCGTCAGTTTCTCATACATAGTATGTGTGACACGTATCTTCACGTTTTTCTCTATTTATAGTAAGGGATTGCAGCTCATATTTGTGTCTCATTTCTCTGTACCGTACAAGGAACATATACTCAACTTTTAGTTCAATATGAAATATCCAAATACAATAAGATAGAAACTTCCTAAAATAGTGAATTCCATGGAACAATAAAAAAAATCTTATTGAGAAAGGACCATCTATATAAGTGCTTCATGACGTATCTTTTTTTTTCTTGTCTTATTACTTAAACCAACTAATGTAACTGTCCAATTAACACTTGAAGTTTAGAATTTTTGTGACAATTTTTATGTCCACGTGAAGTGCATATTGCCAAATTAATATAGCAAAATTCTTTTATACTCCAAAACTTTAAGCCTTAGATGGTCCCATGAAAAAATAATTACCCCTCATTATTGACATTCTTTTTTTCAGCAATTGCCTTTTCAAAATCAACTACTGATATTTTATATTTTCCTTTATCTTTAATCCCCCACTAATTATAAGTGATCCCGTATAAAGAAAAATGAAAGTGGTAAAAAAGTGACACCTCTTTGTATTGAGTTGTACAATATTTTTACAGCCTCGTGGACGGACGAAAGAAGGGAAGTTACAGAACGGGGCAGTGAAGGCTCGCGAAGTAGACTGCAAGCAGCAAGCAAGAGCTTCTCAGCCCCCTAACCTTTCTATTTTGGAAAAGTTAGATATTTTGTTTCCTAGATGGTGACATTTGGAATAAAGAAAAAGGAAGTATACTAGACCTTTCACTTGATCGGTGCAATAAAATGAAATATTTTTATTTATTAGCGACTTAAAATATATATTGAAATTTGATTTTCATCGAACTTTCTTCCTTTCACTTCTTTAATTATCTCATCTATTTCTTAGTTTAAAAAAATGTAATTAACTTTACTCAGTATAATTGTAATTCTAGAAGTATATTCATTTCTTCTTGATATTTGTCATCTTTTTGTCTAGAAGCTTCAAGCAAACAATAATTTTATTTTATTTGGGATCTTCTTAAGATAAGCTTTACCAATAAGAAAATAAAATATAGCATCAACTATTTGTAGTGCCAAGTTTGGTAAGACACGCTAGGTACGTATACAATTGAAATACAAATTGATAGTATGGATAACAAGAAAAGAAAAATAAATACGACGATACATCACAATCAAGACTTTAGCTTTATTCCTACTTCATGATCAATTCACGTTCAAAGAGAAAAAATCATCATTTTACAATTAAAATTGAATTAGTCTGTCACACCTACGTCAGATTACGACTGACGATAAGAAATCATTCTCCTTAATTAGACCTACCAAAAAGCTCAATACTAAACCAGTAACTTTAGTTAGGTATAAGAAAATAGATCTTTGAGCTAATTCTAACTCTTCCTTCTCAATTTATATGACATCTTTCGAATTTCGAGTCATATAAATTTTTCATAATTGCAATTATTTCATATATTTTTAAAAATATTTCAATTATCAATTATTTTGACTTGTAAATAGTACATTTAATGTAGTCTCCAATTATATTTATTCTATTTCAAAAAATTTAAAAATTCTGTATCATTCACGATTAAAATTTAAAAAAATAACTCTTAAAATTAAAAAAGTACCACATAAGTTAAGACAAAAAAATACAACACAAGAAACTCAATATTGAAAAATACAATCATATAAATGAGTCAATAGATCCTTGGCCCTAATTTAACTTGAAAAATTATATCCTTTGCGTAAAAAAAGAAGAAATCAGATTTTCCAGTAGGGAATTGGTCAAGTTGTGTCCGTGTAGTAGCATCTGTTCCATTGTTGAAATCAATTCGTCATTCGAAAGAGAATATTGAGTCAAAACTTTGATCCAGTCAACCAAATTTTTTACTCTGAAAGTAAAAAAGTAAAATCGACATCACACATTAGATGTTACTATTCATCTATTTTAATTTATGTATTTTACTTTCTTTGTTAAAGTATTTCTTTTATATTTAATAACTCTCTAAATTCGTCAATTTTTTTTTTATTTCAGACCACAAATTTTGAAATCTCCTTTATTTTCTCAAATTCTGTATTTAATAAAAAATATAAATTAAACAAAGAAAATATTAAATAACAAAGTGAATTTTATCCCAAAAACCTTTCTGAGCCCAAGGTATAAAAAACGGTCGAGAAAGAAAGACTCCGCGTTCAAACACTGATTGATCTTAAATTAACATGCTAATTACTGCTTCATTTTGTATAGTGGTCCATCGTTTAGTTATAATATGTGTCTTATTTTTAAATCCGAGGTTATCATTTCGTATTATTAACGGAGCCAATTCCATTGTTTGAAACTTTGAATCAACGTGACTCAAATGTTCTAGTTGGAATAAAAGACTAATGATGCATCCGAGGTTGTAAACTCTGTCACACTACTTGTACTATAGAACTTTTTCCAAATGCCGTCGCTTTCACTCTTACATTCCCAACAAGTCTGTATTCCCCCCTTACAAGTTATAGCTAAGCCTCTGCTCATAACCCCACTTTTATTTCTCCTTTGCTTCCTTCAAATTCTCTCTACTATATCTATATTACACAAACATCGCCGGTTCATACCCCACCAATTCAATCCCGTCTAATAAACAACCACTCATCTATCACTTTGAATTTATCATTTTAAATTATTTATCGTGATTATTAAAAATAATTATCTTAAATTATTTATTTTTTATCAATATTTTTTAATAGACCCTTAAAAGAAAGCACAATATAATTTGAGGCGGGAAGTACATACTGACACTGACAGCCTTTTCCATTAGTGATCATTCTTGTACATAGATACTACTACTAATGAACAAAACAATACATACCCACCAATCAATTTCGTTTCTTTTTACTTGGGTATAGTTCTTTTTTTCCATTTTATTTAGGATCTAAAGAAATCTTGAGTTTCTTGATTAATGGAGATGGAGGGTGTTGCTGCTGCTGATGGGACAGTGAAATTAGGTGCTTTACCAATGAAACCGGATCGGGTTTTCAATAATTGGAGCCTGAATTCACTGTTTCTTCACCAGTTACACGTCAGAAAGATGCTGCCGCTAAGCAATTCATTGAGGATCATTACAAGAATTATCTTCAAGGCTTGCAAGATCGTAAAGAAAGGTTTTTTATTACTCAATGTGTGGTTTTGGTTGATGTTTGTTGGACCCTTTTGTTTATTTTTGTTGTTTTTAGGAGATGGCCGTTGCAGAGGAGGGCTCAAGAAGCACAGGTACCGAGTGAGGAGCAAGAAACGATGCTTAGGAATTTGGAGAAGAGGGAGACTGAGTATATGAGATTGCAGAGGCATAAAGTTGGGATTGATGACTTTGAACAGTTGATTGTTATTGGTAAAGGTGCCTTTGGTGAGGTAAATTTTCAGTTTAAGAACTCTCCAATTCTTAGATTTTCTTTTTACCTTTATGTTTTGGGATGTGTTTAGTAGTAGTACTTTAGAAGTGGCTTATAATTTAGTCTTGTTTGATTAGAGTAATTTGGAGTATGCATTGGTTTTCTATAAAGTTTGTGCCTTTGTATATTTTCTCATCAAATTACTACCTTTGAAGAGCAAACGAATTGGTAGTTTTGAGTTTTCGAGTCATGATCTAATAAGATGCTTCAACTAGTTGTACATCCATTCATCTTTCAAGGTTGTGTTGTTGATGAATGCAATGATAAAGCCTTAAAAGAATGCTTTTGCCCCGTTTTTAATGGATTAAAATAGATCATTTTACTGGTCAAATGCAAATCATTGAGTTATCTTCTGTAAAATCTGCATCCAACATTTCATAATGCCTATATTGCAATGTTTCTTGAGGCTGCCAATTGGGGAAGATATGAAATGCTAATAACTTAATTCTTTTTAATCTAATATTTAGACTGCATCAACCTATTTTTTTTAGCATTTGAATGTCGCTTTTCAGCGGTGATGTCTGGTTTGTTATAAGCTTTATATGTTTCTCCCTTACATTGTGAAGGGGTGGAAGTTGGTCTCTTACTAGAAGCTCATAGCCTATTTGACCAAACTTCCAAAATCTTCTTATTTGTAAAGTACTCTTTGTAGCAGTTTGTGTTTTGACTAATCAATTTAAAAAACACTTTTGCCAATATTAGAGCAGATTTTGTGCTTGGCCAAGGTCCGAAAAGTGCTTCTGGGGAAAACCTACTACTCAAAAGCACTTATATTTTTCTAAATGCTTGGCCAAGCGCTTCAACAATTTATAATAAGCACTTCTTTTAAAAAAATATAAGCACTTTTATTTCCCAGAAGCTTGGCTGCCAAACAAGCTATTAATGTCATAGGAGAACCATGCTTGTGTCTGATGTGCACTTTAACATCTTTAAAAAGTTATATTTTCAATTAGAGTGCTCTTGCCTTATGATCGCCACAGATATAGTTGACAGTCATTATTCGTATCGGACATTGATGAAGCAGATTTCAGTAGAGTGCTTTCTTAAATTATCTGGATTGTTTATGCAGGTTAGATTGTGTAGATTCAAAAGTACTGGATAAATCTTTGCTATGAAGAAATTGAACAAATCAGACATGCTTAGCCGTGGACAGGTGACAAATCGAATATAGCGACACAATTTTCTTCTGAAATGTTTATGCAATGGTATCGGGACCTTGCAGAAGCCGCTTGACTAATTTCGTAAAATCGACATGCTTCCTCTACTAGCTTTTGTTAAAACATTCATAGAAACTGGATGAGCATGTTTTGAGAAAAAGAAGGATATAATCATATAAGGAATATCTTCTAAAAGCTAACATTATTTGCTAAGTATCATAATGATGGAGAAACACCAGTCCTTATGAATAGCTTGCATAGTATGTGCTTTCTGGTATAAGAAGAATTTCAACACTAGTCTGGACAAAATCCATGCTAGAAACAAAAATGAATAACAACCTTTTACTTGACTAAGGGTTTAAAAACATTTAAAAGGTTACCCAATTTCCATATTCCCTCTTACTTCTTAAGAAAACTGAACTATGAGGTAGAAATTTAATATTTTAAGCTAGACACTTTTTTCTTGTGACCAGGAGATCATGGGTTCAAGCCGTGTAAACAACCTCTTGCAGAAATGTGAGGTAAGGCTGCGTACAATAGACCCTTGTGGTCCGGACCTTCCCCGGACTCCCCGCATAGCGGGAGCTTAGTGCACCGGGCTACCCTTTTTTTTTTTAAGCTAGAGACTTTTTTCTCTCTTTTGGGTTTATGAATATGTTGTGCACATCAGCAATTGTTTGTTTCCACTTAATTGGTCCAAAAGACAATTCATGAGTTCCTTGGTTAAATTCTGTGTGTAAATTACTATATTCATTATATAATTTATGAAAGCTATACTGCTCTTTTAGGTTGAGCATGTCATAACTGAGAGGAATTTGCTTGTGGAAGTTGATAGTCTGTGCATAGTGAAGCTCTTCTATTCTTTCCAAGACTCAGATTTCTTGTACCTTATATTGGAGTATTTACCTGGTGGTGACATTATGACCTTACTGATGAGAGAAGATGTTCTTTCTGAAGATGTCGCACGGTTCTACATTGCTGAGAGTATTTTGGCTATTCAGTCTATTCATCAGCACAATTATGTACATAGGTATCTGAACAATGCATTAAATAGTTGCCTTTTTGTTCAATCTTGCATGTTACGTCATTGTTTTGCTATATCCTATAGGAGTGCCAGTAATACATAAGTACCCTTTGTAGCTCAAATTAATGATAATATGTTTATTACTATTAAAGCTTACTTTGCAATCATCCTCCAACATGCAGCTGATTCAGGAATTATTCTGCTTTCAGGGACATAAAACCTGATAACCTTATACTGGATAGAAATGGCCATTTAAAACTTTCAGATCTTGGCTTATGTAAACCCCTGGAAAATAAATACTCATCAATATTACTGGAAGATGAAGACCTTACTAATGCGGAGTCCATTAACGGGGCTGAAGGGAATTCTGGTGGTGATAGAGCTCCATGGCCAATGCCAAAAGAACAAATACAGCAGTGGAAACGCAACTGCCGTGCCTTGGTGTTCACATACTCCCATTCTAGTGCTGCACTTTTCCTTAATTTCAAGTTATAATTGTGTCGCTTGCAAAATTAACATTCTTTAATTTTGTTCCTTTCTACTAATTGATTAAAAATTATCTTCTGTAGGCATATTCTACCGTTGGAACTCTTGATTACATGGCACCAGAGGTTTTGTTGAAAAAAGGATATGGAATTGAATGTGATTGGTGGTCATTGGGGGCAATCCTATATGAGATGCTTGTTGGGTATCCCCCCCTTCTGTTCAGAGCATCCAAGAATGACTGCGCGCAAGGTATTTTAACTCTTCTGTTTGTTGTTAGGATGAAAATAAGAAACAGCCGGGTCCTCTAAAATGATCTCCAAATTGGATTCAAACAGAACTTTGTAAACCAAGATTCCAAAAGGAATTCTTTTTCAGTACAATCAGAAAAGATTGGAATTGAAATGATTGTTTTTCCATAGACTTATGCTACAACATCTTGTTAGGTTTTACAAAATATACTTATCTTTTGCGTGGTATATGATATTTGTTTTGGTTGATCAGATAATCAGTTGGAGAACATGCTTGAAATTCCCAGACGAACCAAAAGTATCAGATGAGGCTAAGGATCTGATCTGTCGTTTATTATGTGATGTTGAATCAAGATTAGGAACCGGAGGAGTGGAAGAAACAAAGGTAAATATCTACTAAAGGAATGAAGTGATGCCCATACAGACTATCTGCAGAAATATGCCCCTTAATTCTAGAAATTTTGTTTCACTTAACGGAACGCGTACAGTTTTCCTCTATCATTGATGAAATTACTGTACTTTGTGTGCAAAGAACTATTAGGATTATGGTGAGTGGTTATGCCGACTTCTTACTAAAACTTGTGACTGGGTTTTCAGGCTCATCCTTGGTTCAAAGGAGTCAACTGGGATATGCTTTATGAAATGGAGGCTGCCTATAAACCTATTGTTACCGGAGAGCTAGATACTCAAAATTTTGAGAAGTTTCCTGAGGTGAGTACTTTATAGACCACTAGATGTATTAATTTGACTTTTATAGAGAACATCTGGAGTAGTAGTTATTAAAAGGACTACAGCTCTCATGACATTGTGGATTGCTAGAAACCAACTCTTACCCCCATGATCCACAAAGCCATATATAAGCTGGATATTTTCTTCCTTTCTATATCTTTCACCTTTGTAGCGTCTCTATTTTCTCTACCTTTACCACAAAATATGGACATGCTCTCCACCTCTCTTTCAGTAGTAACTTCAGTATAACAATTTGACATCATTTATGAACTAGGTCCTTAGAATTTTGGGCATTTCTGCGTACCATTGAATATCTATAGACTCCTTTTTGGCTTCTTATCAAAGCATGCATTTTCATTCCAATTCAGTTCACCATTTGTCTTGGCATTCATCTACAGTAATTTTTCAATTTTCTGCATCTCAGTTTTCCTACGTTTTGCTTTAAACGATGCTTCACTTCAATTTTGGAACCATGCTTTCTTTGATCTTTGAATGTGCTAACTTTTCACTTTATATTATAGGTAGAAGATCCTTCATCAACAACACCAAGAGTTGTACCCTGGCGAAAGGTAATGATTACTTGTTGACAGTGCATACTTCAGCACCCCCCCAACCAATCTCTGGAAAAGAAAAAGAACATTGCGCCATTCGGGCGAGACTACAAAACTACTGTAAACGAGATTGAAGTAGTGATGTACTTCAATATTTGTAAAGTAGTTGAGACTATAGTTGATGAATTATGCGCATCCAAGTTCCCACATAATAGTGATTCCTATAGTTGGGAGTAAATAACTTCTGGGGATTCTCCATTGCAATTTTCAAGTATTATTCTAAGTTATTTCCTCTTCCAGAGTTTTGGTTCCCTATTGATTTCCCATGTCATCCTTCTTATATTGTTCTTTATTTAAATAAGAAATAATTTGTATACATTTTGAGTTATCCCATCATGTAGATGCTGACATCAAAAGATTCCAATTTTATTGGATTTACTTTCAAGAAATCAGATATCCTCAAATGAAACTTCAGGTGTGCTACTGCTTTAAATCTTCAATTCTTTTGGCTGCGAATCATATCTGCATCTCATCACTACATATGCGCTGTCTTTCTATTGTACGGAAGGGGTCTGAAGTTACTTTGGCACCATGAAAACACACACTTTGCATACACTTCTATTGTACAATAGAAGGGATATATACCCCTGTATGGATGCAGTGAAACAAATGGTCAGCAATTAACTGAGAACCGTCTATTCACTGAAGTACTAAAACAAGTGAAGATTAAAGGAAAGTGCATTAATGGTTAGTAAATTAGGAATCCAACACCAGTCTTGCCCCCGCCTCACCCTGCAAATCTGAATT
Source organism: Anisodus tanguticus (assembly GCA_034509755.1). Taxonomy (NCBI): domain Eukaryota; kingdom Viridiplantae; phylum Streptophyta; class Magnoliopsida; order Solanales; family Solanaceae; genus Anisodus; species Anisodus tanguticus. The sequence continues at coordinate 4,970,125 of CM067553.1, read as the reverse complement.
ATGTCGATTAGTATTGGCATCAGACTTAAGCATGTCATTGTAGAGCTTAAACCATGGACAATTTACGCAAGAAGATTGTCAAACTTTTCATGTCTAAGTTGGTGTCGTCGTTTTATCTAAATGCTTTTTGTCATAAATGTGAAACATTTCTGTCACTCATTTTTATGCTATTTATCTGCCTCTAATTTGAAACATACATCTTAATTTGTGCAGGTATAGATATGAGTTCAAATGGACATTCAAAGCCTCCCTCATTAGTGTCCTTATTCGGTATGATTGCCTTTCTTGCATTGTGTACATATTTCATGATTTTCATAACGTTGGATTAGATATGAACCACGAAAAGCATGCTGTTAAACCTTAGTTATTACCTGAAAGGTCTTTGATCTAGATAGTTTCGATTATTAAACAAACAAGAGGCCAAGAACAGATTTGAGGAACACGTAGAGGGGCTCTATCATATCTTCTTTTAGGCTGATCTTGATGTTTCCATTTCTCCCAAATTCATTAAGTTAGTGCACATTAAACATCTTTACATCTAATCAAGCGGCTTTCTCATTGTGTTCCTCGACTTGTTATTTTAGGCATGTCAAACGAGTTCCCCCCCCCCCCCCCAGAATATGACTTCCCTCATACCAAACACACCCGTTGATGATTTTGCGTTGCTTGTTACAGGTCGGATAGACTTGCAAGATACAATAGAAGAGGACCAGAAAGGGGAACAACAGGTTTTATGAGTCCAATTGATTGTTCATTCTGACAAGAAGCGGCATATTTCTTTTGTACAAAAAGAGAATAAGTTACTATAAGCTTTGAGTTCCGCATAATTTTGAGTTTTTGCCTTTTCCGCATTTGGTCTTTACCCAATCTAATTATGTATCATGCAATAGTAATTCTTGATGTACATACACTGATATATACTCCTCTTAATTCCTATCAGTTTATTAATGGAGAAATATCAGTTTTGCTAAATGCACATTACGATGCTAGTATAGATTCTTGAATTTATCTCTGGAAAACAACCTCAATGTTGGCTATCTTAAGGTGGCTCTACCTTTATGGCAAGTTGATATTGTAGGGTTTTGTTGGGTACAAATTGCATTATAAGTAAGGCACAACGGAAGTTTAAAATTTTGTTTTTTACTTACCCCAAAAATAATTCTGGTATGGTTATACAACAATGAAACTTGTAACATAAAACATTTATTTACAAGTTATAATAATCTGGAATCTTTATCAACTGTGAGGTGCACACGCGATTGTCCTTCCAATTGCAAGCTCCAAGCTTCAATGTATTTCTCCTTCGGAAAGCTAGAAAATCCGGCAGAGGTTCGAGAATATTTGATTCTAAGTCTCTAAGGCTTAGAATGTTTTTCAGAAAATGGTGTGTTTAATAATGAGGTGAATGCCTCTATTTATAGTTGAAAAATAGGTCAAAATCGGATTAGGGTTTGACCTTGGGCCTGACCCAAAAATCGAGGCACATGCGTCGCGCGCGCTCGAGTTTATTTTTCGTGCATTCTTAATTAAATTCAAAATCCAAGTTTGACTTAATTAAAACAATCATTATTCATTTAAATATCTCAATTCCAAATCGAATATTTAATTACTCTCTCAATACATCCTTAGATCGAAACGGACAATCGACATAGTGTGACCATACATGCCTTCTCATATCGACATTAATCAAATTAAGGTCTACACGGAACTCCTAGATGGCGTCGGAAGACGAACTCAATATGTGAAGTACGTTTACGCGAATCTAGTAAACTTAACCTTTATGTGGTAACATAAAATCCTTTCATTCACGACACACCTGATCAAGCTTAGGATTTGTCAAGTGTCTATCCAAATAGCTTAATCATTGTATCTCATCTTTATTAGTCGACGACTAGACCATATTCTAAATATGTCTATTGTGTTGGCCAATGACTTAGTCAACCTAATATCACTGAGAATCCGAGTGTTCTCTCGAACATACATTCGAGGAATGAATCCTAATCTTGGCTCAACTACCACCTTCAATCTACATCGTAATGTACCCAATACAAGCCGTATCTCAACCTACAAGGCATTTGAGCTTAGGACAGGATCAAAGTACATTACTTTGTAGATAAGACGCGTATTGACCTCAAGTCTAAGGACTTCTATCTCCCACACGCTAATCATACGTTAGACAAGTATAACAAACAGTATATCAGCAGGGTATACCAATACTTCCAAAGTATCCATATGTCCATCACGATTAATCATTACTCGTAGCAGGTGAGACATACTACATCCTCTAAGGATGTGATGCAGACCACATGTCGACTTATCACATATCATCGATATCCCATTCTCGATGATCATTAGTCGAGGCTATTTTAAGAGTTGCGCTCTATCATAAAATATCTCACTCTATTAATGACAACGTAAGCTCAAGGGATGCACATTAATGAATAATTACAAACAATCAAATAATAATTCAATAATTGCAAATGCCAAAATATTAATCTCCATTAATAATAATATGAATGTGTATAAAGTACATTTGTCCTAATACAGATTGTCTCTAGGACATAAATATACTTTCAGATATTATTATCGAGTTGAGGTGAAGCTTTATACATTTATCATGTAAAAAGTATTTACACCGTTCGGTCATTTAAAAGATATTAATTGATATCCATTACGAGCTTGTACACATGCTTCTATAGCTACTCAATTAGCTACAACACTTGATGCATTACCTCTAGAATGTCCTAAAAGTTCTCCACCGACTCCATATCTCTATTTATTGGCTGGATGCAGATAATACTGTAATAATAACAAAATCAGATAAAATAGAATTATTCGTTCAAAATAATTCAGATGATGAGGACTCACGAAAAGATAGCTTATAAATATTAACTTATAATAACACGTAACATTATGCTGATAATGTAAAAAAAATATTTCACCATCAGCGTATATAACTTTCAATTGGAGCTATAGAAATAGGGTCTTCTTTTTTTCTAGCAACTTTATCTCAATGTCTTCATTTCACAGATTTACCTCTAAACTCTAAAGAAGTTTAAAAGGAGGAAAAAATATCTAACTCAAAAAGGAAGGAAAATATCTAATCTTGTAAAATCGACGATATTTATGGAGCCACTCAACAAACAACAGCTGATATTCTCAAGATTGGAATATCATTTTCCTCCCTTTCACATGGCCCATCATGCCTGACATTGACTCATTAAATCATAATCATACGTTTCCAACCTCTTATCTTAAGCAATTTTTATTCCTATATCATTGCATCATTTGGAAATTTAATGGACATGAGAATTGAGATACCAATATTAGTTTTATAGTCCAAAAAGAGAAAGTCTCAACGTATTAGAACATGTTTGGATTTATTTTAAGTGTTTTTAAGCCAAATAGTTTTAAAGTATTTTTATAGTGTGGAAAAAAAATGCTTTTAAGCACTTAATTTTAAATCAAAATAATAAAAATAAGTCAAAAATCAGTAAGTCCGTCCAAACATGTTCTTAATTATAAATGCTTAGTGGATTCATCATGTTTTCTGTCTGTTAGTAAAAAACTTATATGCACAGTGAAAAATATGTATGCAAACAAATGTCATACGATTGTTAATTTGATATAAACACTCTTATTTCTTATTAGAACCTCAAATGCAGTGTTACTGAACTAGTACAATTAATTTAGTATCAACCTACACATTAAAGATCGTTGACTTAATACAAATCTAATTTCAACCTACACTTAAAAGAATATCAAGACGTTAAATACAGTATACTAACATCTATAGCAGAATATATATACCCTTTATTAGGTTGTTCACCTCATGCTTTAGAGTTGTTTTTTTAAAATTAAAATATTTGAGGTAGCGGTGGGCCTCTTGAGAGAAAAAGATGTAATCTATGAAATAGTGAGGTAAATTAGTTAAATATCACTATAAAAAAAATATGCAAGGCTATGAATAGGGGCGGATGAAGCATACAAGATACGACATTCAAATTAAAATATTCACTAAATAAGAATAACGATAATAAATTTTGAATGCAACAACTTTTTATAAAAATACAAGGTAAAGTTACGTATAATAAACCCTTGTGATCCGGTCTTTTTTTAGACCTCACTCATGCCGATAATTTAGTGCATCGTGCTGTCATTTTAATTTTTGAATGCAACAAATCACACCATCATTATTATAATTTCGAATTCAAACTCATAAACTGAAATCGTAGGTCCGCCACGAGCTATGAGATAATGAAATGGACTTTGAGTAAATAAAAGACAGAAACAATCACATGGTCAAAAGATAAAAGCGTAACCAAAACCACGTCGTTTAACAGTAGATGTAGCTTTCGTTTAGTATAATTCCAGAATTAATGAAGATAAAAGATATTTTATGGTGGACCGATATTTTGTAGTAGTACTAACTCCTAACTACTAAATATCTGGACCGTCTTTGTAAACTTAGTGTTGACGTGTTCACTTGACACATGGAAAAAGCGGTGACAGCTGAGCCACCCTTTTTTATACTGCCAAAAGTTCCTCCTTTTTTTTTCCTCTCATCTCTTTTTATTCATTCACAATATAAATAAATATCAGCACCAATTTTTTTTCTGTAATAAATTCTCTAGTAAATCTTAAGACATAAGTGTTCTATTTCTATTATTTGTTGATAATGGAAACTAGATTAGATTCAAAAGGAAAAACTTCAAGAAAGAATATGGGTCATAAGATTGCACCGAAGATTTTGACTGTGGAGGTATACTTTCTGTTTGGTCTGGCTGAAATTAAAGAACTTTTATTTGAGTTTTTGTTTATCTGATTATTTTATGAACTGCATGAATATTGTGTCAATCTGGTGAGTTGATAGTCACTTTTCCTGCTTCAAGGGTTTATGTAGTTTTTTAATTGGATCAACTTCTTAGAACCAGAACAGTAAAATGAAATTGACTTATATCTCATTCTAGCCCTTTTGGGGGGGGGGGGGGGTAAATCTTTGTTGATCTTTTTATTCTTTTTTTTTGTTCCAGTTAGCTAAGTGAATTGGGGAGATGTGATTAGACGGGATATGGCTCAGGTGCAACTCAATGAGGACATGACCTTAAATAGGGGTTATGGAGGACAATGATTAGGGCAGTAGGCCTACCCGGTAGTTGTAGTGTTATTATTGTAGGCCCGCTTAGCCTATCATACTAGTAGACACAATATTGCTTTATAGTACCTATCTATGTGTATTTTGTTTATCTTATTTACCTGCAGAATTCGCTATCATGACTTAGTCGCTTTGTTTGTCTTACTTTGCTTGTGCTTGTGCTTTGTCTTGAGCCAAGGGTCCAAGTGGTAGTATCAGGCCCTTTAGCTATTGTTCTTGAGAAAAAGGTTTGCGTACACTCTACCCTCCCCAGACCCTACGTTATGAGATTTCATTGGGTATGTTGTTGTTGTTGTTGTTATCTAAGTGAATTAAGATATTTGTACTAAGACTAGATTAAGCATGATTTTGCTCAAGTAAAACAGTTAGAAATAAATTTATATGCTAAACATGGTAAATACTTAGTTGCATCGGGTGTTTATACCTAACTGAACAATTAAGAATCAATAAATCAAAGTGAAAATGCACAACACTTAACCATGGTTAAGTGTTAAAAAGCGTATATACAAGACATATGTCTTACATTGATTGACTTGGTGTAAACACCGTTGGGGGTAAGTTTTTACATATGCTATACACGAGCATATTAAATTAAGGAATGAGGATTAAGTACCAAAAAATCTGGCCTTGCCTCCCTCCACCTCCCCTAAAAAAATCCACCAAATCCCCTAAGAACTAAAGTAGTTTTTTCTTTTTTCCGGTTGATGATGATATTATTACTCCATGTTCTAATTGTGCACTGAGAGTAAGTGAATGAATTGAAACAATGTGAAGTATTATGCTTTTCCAATCCCCCTAATTATCATGTTATATGTGTCTTTTGTGCTCAATACTGCTCATTGCATGATTACTTCATGTGATCATTCAAAATAAGGAACACACAGAAGGCAATGTTACTAAATTAACAGGCAAAAAATAGGGCTAGTAAATGTGGTTCATTTAGAATTCAGTTTCTCATTAAGAAAATCCCATCTCAGGAATCTCAGCATCCTGGACCAAAGATCATGGAATGGACAGATGAGAAGCATAGTATGTATATCAAGTCTATGGAAGCATCATTTGTCGACCACTTATATGGTTCTTTAGACGTAGTTGGTTTGTCAAGGCCTAAATCCTCGAGGCAAAGACATCCCAATCCTTCAGGACAGGTTTGATTCGATTCAACTGAATGTTACTCTGTTAGTATTTAATTAGCTTTTTCATCCACACTTTCTTATGCTAGTCTCAGAATCTGATCTTCCTTTGGTTTATATCAGTATAAGGTGTTTCAAGATGGTTGTTGGACCAAAATTGACTTCAAGAAAGACGAGCCTCAGTTAAATAAAACAAATGAATCTGGTACTGTATTGGCGATCCCCTGGATTAAGCATTACATATCTACGGGCAGACATCAAATGAGAGTAAATTCAGATCTCCAGGGGAACACTAAACAGAATCAATCTCCTGCATCTGACTTCGGTTCGTGCCAGAAAGATTATGTTACAGGTAGCTAAGATTTCAACCAACACGTCTTATTAGTTCTGTGATATCTTATATCAAGTCATTAATATTCTTGTAACATTTCAGAGGTGATGGATCAAAACTTTCAAGATGAAGATCTTGAAGGACAGTCTAGCGGGGAGCACAGCACAAAACGGACAAAAATTTCGTTAGGTGCTGGTACGAGCAGTGATCAAGTAATGAGTTGGACCAGCTAATTAAATTACTCAGCTGCATTACACCACATTAGATTTGTCGTCTAATATAGTTTAAATGGATCATCCAGGTAGTTCCATTTCACACGTCCTCAATGACTGATGATCTTACTGAGGATCTTCTGGAGTCAACGGAATAAGTTTTTGGCTTTCAGAGACGACTATGATGACATTAACCTCTCTAACCAAGAATGAGGAATGGAAGAGGAGCATTTTCTTCTTTTTTCCTTTCGGATTTTAGGCGTATTAATCAATAGCACTGTTAAATAGATTCTGAATAAGCATTTCAAGGTGCGGGATTGAATTGGAGAAGTGCAATTCTGTCAAAGATGCATCAAGCTTGTCTGATTGGCAGTGTGGGAAGGCGTCACGTCTAAAACTATTGCTGTAGGTTGATCAAGATTTTGCGACAGTTTCTGCCCGGAGCTAGTTATGGTTATTATTAGTTTTTTTATCTGTATGTTGGAAAGTCTGAGTAGCCATCGAACCTCTGTAGCCCTTTGTACAGATTTTGGGAAAATGTTGTCAAAACATTTGTTACTTTCCAATTTCTCTGTCATCAACATTGATTGACATAGCATTGCAAGGTATTAAAGCAGTGAGAGCTTAAAGGGGGGGGGGGGGGGGGGGCTTCTTGTTTGTTTGCTTGCTTTATGTTGATGGTCTTACACGCCTTGCCTGGTTCTTCCTACTTGCCAGTTTCTCGAACGCGTAGGCTGCTCTCGAAGTTGTGGCTTGAAACTAATCTTCCCCAGTCACCCACCTGCTTCTTCTCAACCATTTCATTAGACGAGATGGAGCATACGAAAGAGCTTCGTTTTGAAGTTATTCTTATTAGGCTGCTTTCAAAAATAAGAACTGTTTTTAACTTTCTATCGGCCCTTTTCTTTGTTCTAGGTCGTTTTCTCACTGAGGATCATGGGTCAATAACTTCAGATACAAAACATGATCTTTTTCAAGACGGCGCCTCTTGGCCTTCCAACAGAAAAGACTTGAACATAAAAGTCAATTTCCGTTCTTTCTGTTCCTGGCAGAGGTATGCCCGGTTGAAGCTGGATTTGAAAAGGATTAACAGCGGTGCATAACTGCTGCATACATGATATTTTAAGATTGTCGATATAACACATCTTAGGGGACGTCTTTCATCAAGTAAAGGCTTGTGATAACGCTCTTGTGGAACTAGGTGCTCACGATTGTTATCGAGCTAAATTACTATTCTAAGCAAAGTCGTAGAACTAAATTTTATAACAAGAAAAACTCCATTATGTTTCATACATGATAATTGTTGAAAAATCAGCAATTCGGCATAGAAAACTGCAATAAGCTGCCACACAAGATAAACTTGCCAAGTAAGCATAATCATTTCTCGACAGAACATGCTCACTAAAAAATACAACTTCTCCCATTTCTCAGCTTTATTTACCCACTTTTTTCATATTTTTACCTCCACTTAGAGTAGAAGGTGAAGTTTATTAGTAGTAGACAAAATGTTGAGAATAAACTATGTGTTTGATTACGTAGAAATGCTTATATATAAAATTTAGTTGTAATTTTGATATGGAGTTGATAAATATTCGACAATTTCCATTTTACGCCATATTTAGGGATAATTGATATATTTTTTTATTTATAATATTTAATTTAATGATACCTCGATGATCATTCGTGAAATTACTTTAAAAAAAAAAGGTCTCTTTGCGCCTACTTCTAGAAGGACAACAACCGCGTTTCACACATTTGAATGTTCATTGAAGTGACTACATTTTGTTCAATTGTGTCTTAAGATATAAGACCAAGATTTTAATTAAGAATTAAGGATTGTGATTACCCCTATTCTTTTAACCTTCTGCGCCTGGCCCTATTGTACACCTTTTCCACGTAGCTATATTTCTCTTGAGCTGACAATTATTTTAATTTTTATGTTTATTAAATAACTTCCAAGAAACTCAATAGGAATAAGCAACACGTTCAAATGGATTTCATTTCGTGGGGGCTCTTCACAGCGTAAACAAATTAAAAATGATAAGAAAAGAAAAAGGGTAGAGCAGTATTTAGATTCTCTTAAACATGATTAAGAAAATATTAGGTCGACTTTAGGTCACGTTGTCAATCATATGACAGTTCGAATATTTGGTGTGTTCCGGAAATATCAATTTTGATCCGCCGACACAGCCAAACGTATTATTCTTCCTTCATAATCTTTTCCTGTTTCTAGAAAGATCTCCCATGAGGATTTACAAAAATGAAAGAGGAATTATAAATTTGTATTGGAATTACAAAAATGAAAAAAAGAAAATTTTGGTCTCTATTTTAATGTTGTAATTGAAGATTGATATCAAAATTCCAGAATTCCTGATCCAAATTTAGGCTCCTAATAATTGAAGTGGAGAAATAACCAATCCCTTAGATTAAAGTTTGTAGTGCTTGATCAAAAGCATCGGTAAACTAATAACTTGCAGCCAGCTTACATCTTCGTATATTTCTTGATTTATTCATTTATTATTGACATACTTAACTTTGTTTAAGTGAGTTAATACATGAATCAAGAAGCAACTTATACGATCCATACATAAATATTCATTTATTTAACTATCTATTGTCGATTTTTTTAGGGTTGACTTTAAAAATTCTGTCAGAAATATATTATAGGAAATTGACGTTACTATATCTCAAAAGATTTCAACAATTGTCCGCTGATAACACAATATTGATATTTTCCACAATTTGCCATCGAAATTCTTTATCAACATTGAAAAAAAATTATTCATCATAAATTACTACTCCCTATTTACTATTTCGACAGAACATGTCAACAAATAAAATAACATCGAAAATGTCCTGCTATTTCTAATAGTATCGCAATTAAAACCTAAAACTATGGCTTGAAGTTCGAATGTCATGCCAATGGCCTCAAGTTCAATAATTGTAGTTCAAACTTAGAGACTGTTAAACAGAGGTCATATACCTGTGATAAACACTGAATATACAGCAGTATATCACAGGGATACAAAAAAACGATGGATCTGGGCAAAAGCGGTGGGAAGAAGCGGTGGGCCTCGGCGGTGGGCTCTCGGCCGATCCAAAGAGATTTGTTCCAGCAGACTTGGGCCTAGGCAGTGGGCCTTTCGGCCAGTTCTGCAGATCCAAGTAACAATAGGATATTGTATATATGGTATACATATTTCCATAATAGGAAAATTCTATTCCTATTCTACTTCTAAATTCTTATTCTACCATAATTCTAACTATACAATTATGGTAAGTGTATAACACTAATTAAGGTATCCTTTACATTACAATGAGAGCCAGTCCAGCAGATTTGTTCCAGCAGGTCAGATAATTCCTTGTTCATATACCGTCGTGGTTCGTCCTTGGCCTACATTCTGTTGTATGTGGATGATATCATCTTGACTGCCTCCTCCGATGCCTTGCGCCAGTCTATCATGGCCATGCTCAGTTCTGAATTTTCTATGAAAGACTTGGGGCCCTTGAGTTATTTTTTGGGGATTGCTGTCAAACGTCATTCAGGTGGGTTGTTTTCGTCTCAACGGAAGTATCTTTCGAGATCATCGAGAGGGCCGGGATGTCATCCGTAAGTCCACTTCCACGCCGATTGATGCAAACCCAAAGCTAAGTGCGCGCAAAGATGTACACCATACGAGGACCCGACCCGCTAGCGCTAGATGCGCGGGGCCCCTCCCGATATCTTACCTTTACCAGACCGGATATTACATATGTGGTTCAGCAGGTGTGTTTATTCATGCATGATCCCAGAGTTGAGCACATGAATGCAATCAAACGTATCATTCGGTATATTCAGGGGACACTAGACTCTGGGTTGCACTTGTATCCTTCATCTACATCCACACTTGTCTCTTACACGGATGCTGATTGGGGTGGTTGTCCCGACACCAGACGGTCGACTTCAGGCTACTGTATGTTCCTTGGCAACAACTTGGTCTCCTGGTCAGCAAAACGTCAGGCAACTCTATCACGCTCAAGTGCGGGGAGAATATCGAGGGGTAGTGAATGTGGTCTCCGAATCATGTTGGCTACGTAATTTGCTGTTGGAGCTTCATTGTCCCATTCAGAAGGCAACCTTGGTATATTGCGATAACATTAGTGCCATCTACCTTTCACGTAACCTAGTTCAACACCAACGCACCAAACATATCGAAATGGACATTCACTTTATCCGTGAGAAGGTTGAAAAGGGTCACGTTCGCGTATGCCATGTCCCGTCTCGTTATCAAATTACAGACATCTTTACAAAGGGTCTGCCAGCGGTTCTCTTTGAAGATTTTAGGGACAGTCTCAGCGTGCGAAGATCGCGCCGCTATGACTGCGGGGGTGTGTTAAACATAGGTCATATACCTGTGATATACACTGAATATACAGCAGTATATCACAGGAATACAAAAAACGATGGGACCCGGCAAAGAGCGAGTGGGAAGCAGTGGGCCTCGACGGTGGGCTCTCGGCCGATCCAAAGCAGATTTGTTCCAAGCAGACTTGGGCCTAGGCAGTGGGCCTTTCGGCCAGTTCTGCAGATCCAAGTAACAATAGGATATTGTATATATGGTATATATATTTGTAGTATATTGTAATGTAAAGGATACCTTAATTAGTGTTATACACTTAGCATAATTGTATAGTTAGAATTATGGTAGAATAAGGATTTAGAAGTAGAATAGGAATATGATTTTTCTATTATGGAAATATGTAACTTGTATATATAGCCTTTCAATTAATGAAAATAATCAAGAGGATTATTTCTTTCAGAGACAATGGTCACTCAAAGTTTAAGCCACTAAATACGTTTTATACCTTTAGAAGCACGCAATTAATATAATTCAACTCTTACTTTTTGATGTATATAAAAATATGAATTATATATTCCAAAAATATAATTATTTCATTATACTTTTTAATTGATGAATTTTACAAATGGATAGGGAAAAGATTAATACCCAATGTAATTACTATCAATAATAATAAAGTTATAATTTCGTCTTTAATTTTTTTTTTAAAAAAAACTCGAAAAATCAAAGTGGAGGTAAGAGTTCCATTCAATCCGTCACGCACAAGTATAAATAAAAAAATGAAATACCCTTGTCCCCGAATATAACTACGTAACAAAGTATGATAACTTAAAATACAGCCGGTATGTTTGAATTTATTTTAAACCAGGAATAATAGTCTTGGTAGCAAGCTGAATATAAAAAAAAAATGAAATACCCTTGTATGGCCTTCCAAGTTCCAACTCGTTTTGCTGCCCCGAAATCTGTATATTCACATTGAACCTTCCCCCCTTTCTTTGCTTCATCAATTTAGGGTTCCATTATCAATTCAATTTTCAAGCCTTTCCTTTTTCCTATTGTTTTTCCCTTAGTTCAATTATATTTTCGTTTCCACATATTAGGTCAAAAATTCATTCATTATCATCATCAGCGAATTCGATTTTTTTCCTCTATGAGAGCATCCTAGTGAGAAGAACGAAGAAAAAAAGAGGAACTTTTGAATTGTTGTAATTCATTTTGCAATGCCGTCGTTTGTTTCAACATCGAAGGTAGTTAGGCGTTTAATTACGCATCGACACGTGTTCAAACAAAGGGCGGGAATTGATAATCATGTGAAAGTTCGATGCTTTAGTGGTGGTATTGCTGGTGTTCCTGCAGTTTCTCATGGTTGTGATGTTGGTAACAAGGTGATTAAGCCCTCGTTGTCGTCGGGGGAAGTTTATAGAATTGGGCCTTTGATTCAAAGCAGAGGATTTTTGGGATGCGGTGATGGGGAAGAGGGGAATATGTTAGCCAAAGTACACGAGGAGAGACGTGTCATGGGGTAAGTCCCTAATTACATTTGCTGTATTTGCGATAATATGTGTACCTGCCATTATGGCTTGTGTGTGACAACGATTTATTTTCGTATTAGTGCTATAAGGAATGAAATGGACCTGATAGAGTGGAATAGAGCATAAAGAGAATCAGGGAGGAAACATAAGTCTGTGGAAAAGAAAATGAATCCAACAAGATTTGAATGCATTAATTCATTCGTTCATGGTGTTTAGATGTGCTATTATGAGTGCAAGTTTAATGTGTGTAACATACATATGCATTTTATGGTAATATGTGTACATGCCATTATAGAACGCCTGTAGCAATGATTTATTTTAGGATTATTGCTATAAGGAATGAAATGGACCTGATAGAGTGGATAGAGCACAGAGAATAGGGGGGAAGAGCAATTTCTTTTACTTCATATTGTCTTCTGCTTCGAAACGAGAGAAAAACATTCTCATGTACTGTTGTTTCTTATCATTAGGAAATTCTAGGTTCCCTGCGTGATCTTTACATTGTAAAATTGTGGTGAACATTGTAAAAGTGACAAATATGTAATTGGTGTCGACACCAAATCAAGAAGTTACTTTAGGGTGCTTGAGTTTTTTTGAGAAGGTAACATATTCCTGTGTATATATAGACATCAGCACAGTAATTGCACTAGTAATCCAAATGGAGTGACTACATGAGATTGCCAAAAAAGAAAAAGGTAAATAAGCTACACAAACAGCCTTGCTCATCTTACAAGGAACTTCATACAACTATGATTGCCTCAGAATCATCTATATATTCAGATTTACACCACTAAAAGAAGAATAAGATTCATCTTAATCTTCATAAATTGATGCTTGTATCTTGAAAACACCTTGAGTTTCTATCCTTCCATATTGTCCACCAAATAGTTGCAGGGACAATTTTCCATTTGTCTTTGCTACTGTTGCAGTTTTCACCTTTCTTTCCAGCATGCTATAACTTCAGGAGTTCTTGGCATTGTCCAATTAGAACCTCTGAGATTGATGAACAAATCCAATAACTGTCGTGTAATTCTGCAATGTTAAAACAGATGACTTATTGTCTCTGCCTCTTGTCCACACAAGTAACATCTTGAACACAATTGTATTCCCCTCCTACTGAGATTATCATGAATCAGCACAACTTCTCTTACAACCAACAAGGAGAAGAAAGCTGTCCAAAAAGTAAATCCAAAGATATATGTCCGGAATTTTAGAAAGATGTGAGGAAAGACTGGCAAGATGGAAATTTCAGTATCTTTTTTCTGTATTTGAGCTTTATTAATAGTGTAGATATGCCTGGTAGTGTGTATATAGCGTTGTCGTATAGTGCATGATCCTCGTGATACATTTTAGATGATTATGTATATCATAAAAATTGTTGGGAGGATTGCTCATGTTGATATGTTGTATGCTCTCTTTTTACTTCAAACTGTCTAAACAACTATATGTAATGCTAGAAACACTCTCTTTGAAGTTTTGACATAACTGTTTCAACTGCTATCATAGTTCGATATCCAACATAAGTTTATGGTTTATTGGTGCATCAATAACGTCCTTGCCTGGTGATCTACACTTCAAGTACCGGCTTAAATCCTTAAGTAAAGAATGTACCAGGAGACTTTTACATTTTTTAAGTTGTAGCTACATTGTCTAGAAACATGCCTTGTCAATCCAGGCCAAAGGTCTCTTGCTCCTTTACTCTTTTTTTCGCAAGGGCAGAGTCAAGTTCTTTACCTTCCTAAATCAGCCCGCACATTCAAAAAGACATTCAGACCACCTCCCAATTCTTATTCCACTTGACCTAATTTTGCTGGAGCAATAACCTTAAAGGCTATTTAAAAGAGATACACAAGATTAATTGTTCCCTGGATGGACAAGAAACTATGATTGCCAGTCTGTTAACCCCAATTACTGTTATGGAGCATTAAGTATTTTGGTATTCACACAATTTCATAACAAATGAAGGTACCTGGTGATATTTTCAGGGAAAAGGGAACAAGAAGAATAAACATATGAGATCTAACGACCATGGTGAATAAAGGCCCCAGCTTCTGTAATGTACATGTAGGATAAGTGGTGAAAGGTAACATAACAAAAACAATGCGCTTATGTGTAGTACTGGAATAATGGAAGATGCGGCTAAAAATCAATTATTTCCTTGAATTCAGAATTGATGAGGATGCACTTCATAGAAGGAGGAACTGATATCAATGTGTTTTTACTCTTCAAAAATGTTAAGGGCTAAAAGAGTGTAGCTGTCGGAGATCACTCTTTGCTGTGAAATTTGCTTGAGCTATAACCGAAACGATATACCTTCTATACTTCCACTTCTATTACTAAATGAAGCACAAGAAAATATATGCAATTTAGCATGTAAAATTTTCAGTGGAGTTGATAACTGCACAATTTTTATTGAAATTTGCAAACAAACTCGGTTTAATTTTCATTTACTTGAGTTAAAAGTTAATTACTCCTGTATTACGATAATTTTCTTCACGTGAATTCCTCAAATACAAAAGCTGTCTTCCAACCCCCTGCCGCTATCAGAAATGTTATACAACTTGCCTACTAACTCATATCGTTGCTATTAGATACTCTCCAGAGCAGTTGTATGCTGTGGTTGCTGCTGTTGACTTGTATGAAGATTTCCTCCCCTGGTGTCAAAGATCAGAGATCCTAAAACGTCATCCAGATGGATCTTTTGATGCTGAGCTAGAAATTGGCTTCAAATTTCTCGTTGAGAGTTATGTGTCTCATGTGGAACTAAACAAACCAAAATATATCAAGGTAGCATTTGCCATGTATCTATAGTATTTATTAACTTTTTAAATTTCTTTCAATTAAGCGTATCACAAATTTCTTTCAATTTGGTTCTATTTAGTTTTTCTTAATGTTTTAGTTACTGTTTCTCTTACAATAGTTACTCTGTATGGATGCGTGAATTCATATCACCTTGATTTTAGTAAGACCAATGGCATCTCATTTTTTTAGCCCTTCTTGGAATCATGCAATTACTATAGTGTAGTGTACCAATCAAGAATTAGTTAGTTTGCACATATTCCTTCTATTTGAAGCTATGAGTGTCAATGGAAAGCACAAGTAAAAGGCTGGTATTGATTATTCTTGAGAAGTTGGACCATGATTGGAACGAGTGTAAAAGCTAGTAATTCTACAGCTTCATCCATATCTCAAAAAAAAATTAAAAATTACAGCTTCATCCAGTTTTTTTCCTGGGATAAGTACCGTCTAAAAAAGCATAATTTTTTTTTATAAGGTAAAGTTCTATTGACTAAGTACCAAGAAGGTACTAAGAGTTACAAAAGACTTCTGGGAATATCCATACAGTCAATTACAACATCTTCCTAGCAACTCCAGAAAGTCCGTATATTGATCTATATTATCAATGAAACTACTTCTACACCAACGAAACAAATTATGTAAACACTTGTTTTTAACTCTAGAGATGTGATATTTTTGCCCGCCAAAACAAGCGTTATTTCTTTCAAGCCAAATAGTCCAGAATATGCACAAAGGTATAGTTCTCCAGATTGCTTCAAAGCTTTATGAGTACTCTGGTGTTGCCAGCTCTCCAATTATTCCTTCACACTCTGAGGCATGATCCAAGAAATCCCACAAATATTGAAGAAAAATTCCCAACATTGTCTAGTTATTTTGCAATGCATAAGAAGGTGATTCGCAGTCTCCAACTCTTCTTCACATAAGTAACATCTATTACTTAGTGCAAAACCCTTCTTCTGAAGATTATCCTGAGTAAGGCAAGCTCCCCAAGCTGCAATCCAACCAAAATAAGCTACCTTAATAGGAGCTTTAGTTCTCCAGATCCCTTTCCATGGCCAACTAGTATCCCAATATCCTGCTAAAAAGCATAATTTCCATGAAAAAGGTATATTTTTCATTCATATTTTAGATGAGGTAAGGAAGTTGTCTCAAACGACTTACAATCATTTGGAATCAATGCAGATCTAGCCAAAAACCAAAAAGAATGAATGCAGAAGTATCCATATAGGGGATTCCAACTAGTTAGATCAAGGTTTAGGCATTGTTTGGTATGCTTACATTAGGCCCGTTTCTTACAGGGTTTTTTATTTTGGTTGGAGATATATACCATTGAAAGTTACCCAGTGTAGGATAGCTGTGCGATTTAGAGAGCCCTAATTTGCCTTAGAAGACACATGATTGACACTGGAATGGGAAAACCAAATGAAACCCAGTGGATATTGATGATTCATATGGTGGACCAACTAGTTCTGAATTTAGTTGTTGTGGATGTATTATTTAGAAAATATTAGGTACTGTGACAGAATCCCGATTTATAAACCAATCTATAGGAGCACACACTGACAAAATGAGACATCAACACTAAAAGAACCGGAAAAATCAGAAAATTAGGAGTATAGAGAACCATGCTAGAACTGAAGCACACATGACGAGCAGAAGATCCTGAAAAAAGTTTTGCAGATTTTGAGGAAGGATGACTTCTCTTCCCATTCCACATTTCATCCCTGTCTTTTTCTGTTGTTCCCTTGGCATTTGGGGCCTTGAATTTTCTTAGGTTTCCTTATTACCATAAATTCTGACTTGATATCACATATAATTGATTTTAACCCTTGAACAAGTCTTTCAAGAAAAAAGAGAAAACTGGGAATAGTTCCCATCTGTTTCTTGGTGGCATATACTTTCACCAAGTGGCAGAGCGTTAACTAGGAAGAAGTACCAAAAGAAGAGGATACACCAAGGTCATGTATCCGCTGCAGTAGCTCTTGACCCAAAGTTTTGTGTTCTTGCTTCTTACATTATTAACAGGTTTCTATTTGACAACCTTATGACTAAAAGTTTCTTGTAATTGGCATGTTGAGGATAGGAATTTTAATTAAGGTGGTGGGAAGGTCACAACGATTTTGACTTGGTCCATACATTTTCTCTTTTTTTGGTTAATGGGTGAAAAGTTACTATCCTCTGTTTGCTTATATTTTAAATAAGTCAATTTAAACATACTTGGTGTGTGTATTATATTCTAAAAGCTTTAGGATATAGGAATTATTAGCAAGAGTCACTTCTGCTCATCTAATAATTTTGGATGCTTTTACCTCTATGACCATTCTGAAATATCTTAATTCACCTTTATTTCATACATATACTTTTTTTCACTGTTGCAGACAACTGCTACTGATACTGGCCTTTTTGATCATTTGATTAACGTCTGGGAGTTCAACCCTGGACCAATTCCAGGAACTTGTAACCTTCACTTTCTGGTAGATTTTAAGTTCCAATCTTCGTTATATCGACAGGTAAATTTCCATTTTCAATATAGTATAATATTTGATGTCTTAGCCATAATACAATGTGAATAAGACTATTTGAAGATACTAAGTAATTACACTGATGCAAACTTTTGGGGTTTGTTAGGCGGTGGTACTCTAGGCCATTAGCTTATTGTATCGAGGTAGAGGTGCCTTATCCCTGTACTCCAGATTTATTCTTCAGTTAATTGTTTCATATGCTTGATCATTGAAGAATCAAACGATAAAGAGTCTGGTTGAAAAATAACATTTCCTAGTTGGTACTACTTTGAATGCATTTTGAACAACATTGAGGAAACCACTTTTCAGTTTTCACACACCTGTTTCTATGTGAAAATCATCCATTAAAGCTTCCATCTTTTAACCTCCTAAAATTATATTTCACAGCTTGTGATTCATTTATTACTACTACAGTAGCAGAAGGGCAGCCCGCCGGTGCATGAAGCATCCCTCATTCAGGCGGGGTCTAGGGAAGGGCCGTTCGCCAAGGGCGTTTAAACCCTGAGGCAAACATTAATGGCTCGTTCCGCGGCTCGGACCTGTCACCTATAGGTCACGCGGAGACAACTTTATTGTCGCTCCAATGCTCCCTTCACCAAGTGGCAAAAGCATGTTGCAAAATATTTTATACCTTGTATTTTTTAGAAAAACCACATATTTTAGCTTCTTTTGGCACGATATGTTTTGATGGGTCAAATAATGGGAGGACTAAAAGGGAAGTATATGGAGATGCAATTCTGCAGTTGTGCTCATTTCACTCGGTGCATTTAAAATCTGAAAAGTTGCATCCCATTCTTCTATCGGGGCAGTGATGATAACTGATAAGTGGCTGAAAATGGCCTTAAATCGTGACCTTCAGTATCCCTAAGTTAATGTTGGATAGATGGGATTAATTTCCTTCTATGCTGGTAATGTTATATCAACTAATGAAAACATTAGTACTGGTTCGCTTGTTTGGTACTGTTTTATTGGTGATTGGTATCATTCTTGCACCACAATGTGATCTGTCTTGCATACCCTTCTTTTCAAGTTTGTTAGTTTGTGGTGCTAAGCTTCTCAGTTCTTATAAGTCGATCTAGGATATATGTGATTCTCTCTTTGATGGCTATACTACTACCTGTTACTTTGAATGCTTTGTTTATCTTGCTATTTTTGCTGTCATAATTTTCTTTTCTATCCTGCTCTGATTATATTTCTTTTAAGATGAGGGTCTACTGGAAACAACCT
Source organism: Anisodus tanguticus (assembly GCA_034509755.1). Classification (NCBI taxonomy): domain Eukaryota; kingdom Viridiplantae; phylum Streptophyta; class Magnoliopsida; order Solanales; family Solanaceae; genus Anisodus; species Anisodus tanguticus. Next base: position 4,950,874 of record CM067553.1, on the reverse strand, counting down.
CTCTACCCCAAAAAGGTAGTATAAGGTCTGCGTACATCTTACCCTCCCCAGACTCCAACCGTGGGATTACACTGGGTTTGTTGTTGTTCTCTTTGATGGCTAAGTCTAATAAAAGCCAGTAGTATTGATCCATCTTTTCGGTACTATTGGTTCTCGATAGCATTTTCCTCATCTTTCTGGGGTGCTAAATCATTTTCAGATTTCTCGATGGTATGAAGCAGATGCATCCCTCCTTCAGCTCCAGCTGTTCTTCCCATTCTTTTCTTCTGGGAGTGAATTTGTAAAAGATCTAGCTCTTGTTTTTGTGAAGTTGATGATGTTGTACCTAATTATCAGATTATTTTATTTTTTATTTCGATAATTCAGGATAAATGTAGCCATTTCGTCTTCCAACTTGGTAAACTCAGCTGCCTAAATAATTATTGTACTTTACTATAATACCGAACTTGAGAGTTTTCTTTGAGTGGGTACTGAAAGTTGAACTGTTTAGGCTGGATATGGAATTTGGTTAACTAGAGGCACCTCAACAATGAGAAATGAGTGTTAAATATACCTTGAAGTTGGTTTTGCTTTGCTGTAATTTGTATTAAAAAAGTTTGTCTAGAAGTTTCAGAAACCTTATTTTTATCCTTTTCCTTTTCTCTTTCAGTTGATTGGTTAAGGTGCATCATCTTAACTTACTAAAATTAAAAGCCATTGGTGCATTGCTCCTTCACAGGTAGCAAACATGTTCTTTAAGGAGGTGGTCTCTAGGCTAGTTGGTTCATTCAATGATCGTTGCCGTTTGATATATGGACCAGGGGTTCCGGTTCATGAGGATACATATCGACAGAGTTTATGAAGATTGGTGTTTGGCTGTGATGAAATGGAAATACGAGGGGCCAGTTCAATTTTCCGAGTACCAGATGGTCCAATTGCATTGTAGTTCTTGAGTTAATTCAAAACTTGAGAAAGAACTGATTCAGCCTCCCTGGTATTCCCAATTTCTTGAAGTTACTGGATTATTTCTTTTGTTGGGTTGGGGGGGGGGGGGTACCTTGGGGTCAGAAGTGTAACATTGCTTAACCAATACATTTGAATCAGTTCATAAGGTATTTTGACTAATATTTAGAAGCTCCTGTACAAGGATACATGTTCATTTAGTTTACGTTATAGGGGGTGTAGGAATGCCATTAATCCATGTAATATGCACTGTACTATTATGGAATTTAATAATGTGCCTAGCTGGTCTTGATAAAAAAAAAGAATAAAAATCATTGGGCCTAGCTGGTAAACTTACAACACTAGTGCTTTTTGACTCATGAAGCTATGAAAAACTGGTTTTAGTTTACGGGTTTCAAAGTCATATATCTAATAGTTGTAACAACTTTATGGTTGCGAAAATTGCATGTTAATTTTATAGAGTATTTTCTCGTTCACTCGAAGTTTCGGTTTCTAACTGTGAATTGGATTTAGTTTGTTACTAGAGAGCATGTATCCAAACCAATGTTAAAGTGTTCTGAACTCTTTCAAGACATGACTCTCATACTCAGTTTCCTGGGAGATAAATGCCTCTTTATATTATAAGGTGATGATGCATTAACGTTATCTATAGTGTTGAGAGTCTCTAGTTATAAACTCTTGAAAACTTTGTAAAGGTGCATCACCTTGTAAATACAAATGGTTAGTCCAATGCTCATGGCTTGCATCCATGTGGGATTAGGTAACTCATGGTCTCTGAAAGTTTGTTGATATTTTTGAATCTACGTAGTTGACTCATCTAACAATGACTGTTACGAGTGCTAGGTGATTTCTTCCCATTTGTCTAAGCTTTGGTGGATAGATTTACCCGGTACATGTGTTGGTGGGAGGTAGAAGGTACCTGTGAAATTAGTCGAGGTGACCGGACACCACATTTTTAAAAAAATGACTGTTGAGAACTTGAAATTCTGATTGGAGTGAGTTATTACACTTGTTCCTTCCATATCCTGAATTTTGATGGACAAGTTCTTGAATATGACAAAAAGTTAAAGGTAGGTTGAATCAGAGGAAGTGTTAGGTATGTAAATATCTTTGGAGATGAGTCTCAGAATCTGTTCTCACTTTCTTACCTACAATTATGCAGCAAAAAGGGTCCATACATTCACAAAGTAATAAGTGAAAACAAGGACACAAGCCAAATTCAAGACCACCCAACAGAGTTTCATTCACACAACTGAACTCAGTGGGAATGAAGGAGCTGTCAAAATCCAAAAATAATTATGATTGATTTGCAACTAGGGGAAAAAATTTACAAAATTGATTCCCATAATATTCCCATGCTACCTAGAACACTATCCATTTCAATAATTCATTCACTTTCGGAGATCCCTCCGGCTGGAAATTGATTGCAAAATAAAAAAGTATGTGGCGTGGCCCCTAAATTATGAATCTCATTGGTCAAAGTGGTTTCATGTGAATCAATTATATTTTCATTTTCAACCACAAAATAGTCCCGATTTTTTGTATTGTACACTTATGATAACATCATATTAATATCCTTTTCTTTTACACTCGACCAATCAAGATCATGATCAATATATCCAATATTTTCGACCGTACAACAACCACAATAAAGCATTCGATGAGTGCACATTATTTCCCTCTTTTACCTTTTTTTTTTCCTTTGGTAGTCCCCCTTTTGTCATATTCTGGCTGCACCATGCATTGTGCCTGGAAAATTTGGTGAAGAAAATAAAAAGGTCACCCACGTCATGCTTTATCTTCGAATATTGACGACGAGATCGTAAATAAAATGACATTTTTTCCAAAATTAATGTTACTTTTTTAAAGAATTCAACTTCAAGGAAAAAGTTTGCGGCTTGATAGAGATTGAATAAAATCATTTGGGCTCACCTAGCAAATTGGGAATAATAGATACTAGATAGTATGATTTTTGTCTCAACCTTATTGATATTATCAATGATAAAGACGCCAGTTTTTGTATTGTGGAATACTTATATTATTATTAGGATATACATTTTGTTTTTAGTTAAAGGATAAGACATCTTATATATGCATGCAGGGTCCATGCAATAATACATATTCTTTCCTTTGGTAACAGTAGGCTGCCATTAACAAATTGCGTGACATGTTTTTGGTCCAAAAAGTTTAATGTGACTTAATATTTTTTTCAGTAATGGTGTTCGGATTAATTTGAGGATACTTCGATTATTTAGTGTTTATCAATCATTTTCCACCGGCATAGATATTTGGAGGAAGGAGATAGGAGAGAGTTAATATTTTAAATATAGTAACCACATAATCCAAAAATTTAAACACTTAAAAGGGGCACTTTCATTTAATCATTTTATGTTTCGACATTCAAACATGATAGAAGATATTGATATGATTGTGTAAGATTTCCTCAAATGATGCCTTTCAACTTAAAAAAAATTCTCTGTTATTTAGTCTTTAAAATATATTTAGGAACTACTCCTATAATATAGGATCAGAATATAGCTCGCAATCCCATAACCCTTGAATCTTAACTTTGCTGTTACCAATTGAGCCGACCAAATTAAAACATGTAAATTATCAAATCCCAAATTAGCCTGATTGGGAAGCATTTTAAAATTCTTTTGGTGAATTAATGTTTGTGTAGCACTATTTCATGTGATCCCCACTTTACTCTAGTCTCTATTGATATTCTTTTTTTTTTTTCGTTTTAGAAGTAGGGTTTCTACTGTACATCTCATACGTGCAATATTATCCACAATTGGTGTCTCAAGCTTATAAAACTCATTTTTTCAGCTTAATACTTTTATCAGCCAGCACAATGAATTGATCTTTTTTTTCCCTCTCAATTTTTCATTCTTGATTGGCAAAAGCTTATAAAACCCAAAATACTATTATAGACCAATTGGTAGCGGTGGCTCTATATAGTTGCAGAAATTCTAACACGGAAATACAAAGAAAAGAAAGACAAAATCACACCCGAGATTTAAACATATAATTCTGTAGTGTCAAGATATTCAAAACTTTATGTATGTAGAAAAATTCAATTGCATTTTGCTCCATCATTGGTTCTATCAGTATATAATTTTCTAATATCGAACATTTGAATCTCGTCGTTTCGTTGGCGGAAAAGAAGATCAAGTAATTCATGATGATGCACCTATTTATAGGGGAATTAACATATATAGTTTGTACTAGTATATTTATTATAAACGGATCACACTAATTTTTTTATATATCTTCAAGATTTGAATGATACATACGAAGACGAAAACTATGAATAGCTGAAGCAGATATATGGACCGAGGCCGATAAAACTAATATTCTATGTGAATATATGTACAACTTCCGTACTGGTATCCCCTCGTGCTTAAACTTTTTGCCGACACTCATTTCTATTTGAATATAAGTATATATACGGATATTATAATATATTTTTTACACTATCGGCATAATTTAATGTGTTATAATTGATTGATTAAGTATAGACATTGTTTATTTTAGATTATCAATAAACGTCACTCGCATTAAATAAAGTTGTGTACGTTAAACTTTTTAAGTGATCTGAATAGGTGAATTATTTTTACAACTATCAGGTATATAAATTAACTTTGTAGGTAAAATATTAATCTCAATGAAACATTTTATCCGATACGTTGTCTTGACAAGAACAATACGTCTTAGTTTTGTTACTAAATAATATAATAGTGAAACAAAAATAAAAGAATGTGTTTATTATGAGATCCGACTAGAAATTGTAAGGAATTTGTAAATGTGAATATGAAACAATCTAAATATCCAATCCAAAACGAAGTTCATTGATAGAGTACTGACGTAGGACCTATTAAACCGTTTTGGAAATCATTATACAATCAATGAGAGACAATTTAGGAGTTTTTTCCCCCGAGGGTTACGTGTGAATTTGTTTTTTTTTTTAAAGTAGAGAGAAGAAGCGGAACAAGAGTTGGCATTGGAGTAAGAGGGAGACAAATTAGTGAGTGAGTCTCTAGCAATGAACTTAATTGAGTATACAGCTCTATGTCTGAGTTGAGGGGCAAAAGTCTTAGCCATAAAAAAATGAAGTGAAATCTTCCACAATGGAATCTGATAAGTGAGATAAGTGAGTTCTCGAGTAAATTGTACATGTATATAGGTCACTAAATTTAGCTCAATGTGAAAGAATTGGAACTTCCAACATAAAACTCTAAAAATCCTTTAGAAAACTCTTATACAATCGGTCGATGAAAGAAATATAATTTTCTCTAACAACTCCTTCATTGATTTACCAAAACCACATAATTACATGACCAAACCACAAATACATGCTATCGTCTTATAAAGTATAGAATTTACCTCATGTAAAATTCTTTCAACAATATAATCTACTCCCTTAATACAGTACCTAATATTTGTCGCTTAATCTGAATTCCGAACAAATAAAGTTGGAGAGAGAGTTTCCTTATCCTCAATTTTCATTTTCCCCTAAGAAAAATTCCAAAAAACTTTCATTCATACTTTGAAAAGTATGAAAAAGAAAACCCTTTTTCTGAATACAACACAAAAAGAGTAGGGTCATCAGCTACGAATTTGAGCATATCGATAGAAGATATACACAAACAAATACTAGAGATAGTAGCCTTTTCCAATTGTCAATATGACATCAACCTTCCACATATCACCATATCTATTCAAGATACACACTCAGCATTAAAAGCCTTCCCAATTTTTTCAACTTAACTTTCTGCAAGCTATGAAGTAATTTTCGCTTTTTAGGTTGGTATGCATCATATGTTTCAGTGCTACATTGCCTTAGAAGTTAAAATAATGAAAATGTTCTTTTTAAAGTTTTTTTTTATCAGTAATGTAATTCTCATCACAAAAAATTTAGATCATATATTTATCTAAACTTGATTTGATCAACACATGAAAATCCTTTTCAATTATAAATACTCAAAATTGTCCAAACTCCAATTATTACTACTATTAGTTATTATATATATATGTACCTTACCAAATACTGAAGGTAATCTAGACGTAATTTGTAATGAGATATTGTAAGAGTACTAGTGGCCAGGGCAAGCCAGCTTTTATTGTGTGCCATCACTCGAATAACTCACCTGTACTTGGAACTCATTGTATTGTGCACAATAGTGTACGTAAGATAAGATTTTACCATGGAGGTATTTAGCAATTCTAATTTATGTACTAAAAAGATTATAAAAAAATCTTACACTATAAAATAATTTTAGGTAATTAAAAGTATAATTACAGGTAACCAACTACTTAGAATAGGTAAATTTAGTTATCTAAGAAATAAAACTTACTATAATATATTAAATTATATTTAATATTTTTAATTTTTTATATTATCAATATATCTAAGCTAAATCCGTACTCAAGTTTTTGTTAGGTTTCGCGCCGATTTTCTTAACTTATTGGATTTTCCTTTTCTTTAAGGGCAAAGTTTTTAAAATAATTTTTTTCCTAAAAGAGAAATATAAATCTCTTTCATGTTGGCCATTTTTTTTTTGTTTCTTAGAGGAAAATATTTTGAACTTTTATAAATTGAGGACCCCTTCTTCTCACTTTATAACACAACATCCACAATGTAGTTATCTAGAGTTGGAATTGAGAGTCTTGTTTAGAAAAAAGATTTTTTCTCGATATTTTTTGCTCACTTTTTATTATTTATATGTAGGTCAATCGATCAAATCATGTTAATTTATTATATCTCTTTCATAAGATTTCTCTTAGTGTCATATTCATCATCATTTAAAGTTTTCTTTATTAACTTTCAAATAACAAATGTTATTTGGATGACAACAATTTTCGACTCTCCAATTGCGTCACCTCAAAGCATGCACTATAAAATTAGTACAGAAATGAAAACACCTAGCTGAGCTAGAATATTTTCCAACTTCAACAATGTACCTACTAGGGAATAAAATTAAAGGAAGGCAACCCCACTATTTAAAGCATCATAGATACTTTAATAAGAAATAGTAGCATTTTCATCTGCGAATCAGAGAGTAGCTAGCATTAATAGAGACGAAAGGGTACGTTAGAGTACAATATGTATATGTGTCGAATTGTGAGTATTGCATAGTACAAATGAGCAATTATAATATCGACACCTATCCTCTTCTTTCCCAAATCAATAGGGAATGGGAAACAAGAACTTTCAAAACAGTATACCAAAGGAGAATTTCTGCCTAATGATCTGATCATTTTTGGAAATTCCAAATAGTTGGACATGACAACATTTACTTGTTGAACATTAATGCATAGAGAGGACGACACGTACTAGTTAAAAAATCATTCTTTTCTTTCATGATTGTCTTCTTGGAATGGAATTTTGTTTCCTGTATTTCTTGCCTGCATTTTTTCTTATGTCTTCTTGTTTGAGAACTTTGAGTGGAAAGCGTTCAACGAAATTTCATTTTGATTAAACAAACTACTTTGAGCATATTTGATTGTTAAAATAAGTTTATCTTATCTAAAAGCTTAAATTATAGAGAGCCCATACTTTTATTTACGTAAATATATTCTCAGCACAGTCCATCACGTTCAAGTTTGATTCTTTTTCATTGCCCAAGCACGTGGATTATTTTTTAATAATGGGTAGTGATGAAATTTGAATCCAGAACATATACGTATTGTTGAGAATATAATTAAATAATAAAAGTGTGTTCTCTCTAATAATTTAAGTTTTAAGATGAGATATTCACACACTTTAACATCGTATTAGAGTCAAGCCCATACGATATGAACCCCTGGACCGGTTGAAGGGAGTGATGCAATACCCCCGGTCCATGATTGTACACGCCCCAATCAGGACAGTGTCGGGGAGAAATATCTCATATTGGACCGGGACGATATTCCTGGACTCCTTATATGGTTTGGACAGTATTCCTCCCTTTGATCTAGCTTTTAGGGTGTGAGTTAGGTCCAAAGGTCAAATATTACTTGGTATCAGAGTCAGGCTCATCTTAGCTCTTGTCTAATTTGATGTTGAGCCCTTATATTATATTAGCCACGGTTCAGATACTATCCTGCCATGCGGGGGATGTTAAGTCCCAGATCGTTTGTTGGATGGTACATAGACTTCTTATATGGTCTTTTAAGCAATTCTTCCCTCATGAGCTAACTTTCGAGGTTGAGTTAGGCTCAAAGATTCATTTCTTTACACTTTTAACATAGATTTCTATATTTATATATATATATATAAAAGTCATTTATTCTACCTATTTGTTTTTATCTAGCATCTACATAGATTAATTAACTAGTTTCAAGTTTAAGACAGAGTTTGTTCAGACATGTAAACATGCTGGTCTGATGGACTTTTTATATTAAAATCGTCTAGTTTGTAAAGAATGGATCTTGGGCCTAACTCAATCACAAAAGCTAGCTTGTAGGGTAAGAATTGTCCAAGTAGTAGTCCATATTAATGTGAGACTAAACCACCGACTGTTCATGAAGTACAAGACCATTCATCATGGAGTTTTGGAGAATGTTACTTTTCAAGGCTTTCGTTTTCAACGTGCTCTTTCTCTCGATAAGTTGATTTCATTTTTCCAATTAAAGATAAGTAGGAGTTACTTATTCTATTATCCAACAAATTAAAATAAAATTTGGACGACTTAATGTTGCATTTTACAAGAAATACAAAAGATAATCTACTACGTGTCTAATAAATGTTTATCATGTATGATTATGCATGCGCGCACGAAAAGAAGAGTAACCTATCATATAATTTTGTGGAATAAGTCAAAATAATGCACTTTTATACTAAGCAAAGTATGAGAGAAGTAATTGATTATCTATTTCATGAAGTAGTAAGAATATATACATGTACATAGAATCCTACCTATGGAAAGAATAAAAAAGAAAATTCTAAAGATCTGATACAATCCTTCTAATTATATTATTTAAGATACAATTTCTATAACTATGTTATTCAATCTTCAACACTCTCCCTCAAGCTGAAGCATAGAATTGATCGTGCTCGGTTTGTTGCGAAGATAATCAACTCGAGTTTCACTCAACGCTTTTGTGAACAAATCAACCAACTGCTCTCCTGTCTTCACATAACCAGTAGAAATCAAGTTTTCCTAAATCTTCTCGCGAATAAAAAAATAATCAATTTGAATGTGTTTTGTTCTTTCATGATATACTAGATTTGAGGCGATATGAAGAACATCTTGATTATCACACCAAAGTTTTATTGGTGTTGTATGCTTCAACCCAATTTCTGCGAGAAGGTGGTGTATCCACATAATCTCACATGTAGTATGTGCCATAGCTCTGTACTCAAATTCTGCACTGAATCGAGATACAAAACTTTTCTTCTTACTCCTCCATGATACTAGCTAGGTTCCCTCCAACAAAGACACAATAGCCTATATTAGATCTTCTATCAATTTTGGATTCAGCATAGTCAGCATCTGCAAGAAACTCCACACGAGTATGACCCTGATTATTATACTATATGTCAAGTCCAAGAGCTCCTTTCAAGTAACATAGAATACGTGCTAAAGCTTCCCAATGTTTGACTGTAGGTGCAGACATAAACTGTCTAACAACACTTACCGCAAAAGCAATATTCGGACACGTCACAGTAAGGTAGTTTAACTTCCCAACCAGTCTTCTATATCTCTCTGGATCATCAAAAGGATCACCTTCATCTTTCATAAGATACATATTAGGAACCATTGGACTACTGCATGGCTAGGCTGCCAACTTTCCAGTTTCTGCAAGCAGGTCAAGAATATACTTTTTCTGAGATAAAAAAAAAATTCTCTTCTTGCTTCTGCTTACTTTTACACCCAAGAAGTATTTTCACCAGCCCAAATCCTTCGTGTGAAATCTAGTTACAGAAAGGACTTCAAAGAGAAAATTCTAGTAGAATCACTTTTTGTGATAACAATATCATCAACATATACAACAAGGAGAATAGTGTCAGTTGTTGATTGCTTATAAAAGACTGAATGATCACATTTACTCTTTTTCAGCCCAAACTCCTGAACTACCTCACCAAACTTGCCAAATCAAGCTCGGGGACTCTGCTCCAAGCCATATAATGATTTTTTTAAATGGCAAACTTTCTCATACTCCCCTTGAGCAACAAAATTAGGTAGTTGCTCCACATACACCTTTTCATGTAGATTATCATGAAGTAATGCATTTTTGATATCCAACTGATGCAACGACCAATGTTTAGAAGCCACTAGAGAAATAATAAAATGTATAGAAATGAGTTAGACAACCGGGGAGAATGCGTCTGAATAATCCACCTTATACGTCTAAGCATACTCTTTAGCCACAAGTATGGCCTTAAGTCGTGTCATGGAACCATCTGGTTTAACTATAACTGTGAACACTCACTTACATCCCACTAGTTTCTTCCTGTCGGGTAAATCCACCAAATCCCATGTGTGGCTGTCCTCTAAAGCATGTATTTCCTCAAGCACCGCATCAGACCATCCAGGATGATTCAAATCCTCCTTCACAGTTTTGGGTACAGAGATAGAATCTAGAGAAGCAATCAAGGATCTAGACGTAGAACACAAGCGGTTATAGGAAACAAAATTAGCCATAGAGTATGTGAATTTGCAAATCCATATACCTTTTCGAAGAGCAATAGGGAGATCAAGGTTTTCTGAAGGATCGGACGGAGATCTGATGACAAAGAGCTGGTGTAGGACGTGTATCATCGGTCTCTTGTCTCCTCGAATAAACTTGAACAATTGGAGATCGTGCTGGAGAAGATATTGGAGGCTCAATAGTTGATTGGTGCTCAATAGAGGAATTAGAAGATGGAAGAATAACATCATCTGATTGTTCTATCACAACTCGAGTAACCTGATAGACTAATCACTCATTTTCTTCTCCTTGGCTTGTATAAATAAGAGGTGCATAGAAGAATGGTCTAGTCTATAAAAATACGACATCATTTGACACCAAATAGTTGCCAAGTTCAGTAGAATAAGAATGATACCCCATCTGAAGACAAGAATAACCCAAGAAAATACACTTCAATGCCTTAGGGTCCAATTTGGTAACAGATGGTCACACATGTTGAACATAACATGTGGTTCCAAACACATTCGGTTCCAACAAAAATAAAAACTTGTTTGGAAAAGAATATTGTAAGGCATATTACCAGCAAGTATAGAAGATGACATGCGATTAATCTACAAATAAGTTGTAGAAACTGCATCAACCCGAAATTGTTTAGGAACCTTCATTTTGAATAAAAGTGCCTGAGTTGTCTCAAGGAGATGCATGTTCTTTCTCTCAGCAACTCCATTTTGAGAGGGTGTATCAACACCTGAAGACTGATGGAGAGTACCGTGTTGTCTCATGTAAGACTAAAACTATTCTGACATGTATTCTGTAGCGTAATCACTCCTTAGAATACGCACCGAAGCATTGAATTGAGTTTTGACTTCATCACAAAAGTGAGTGAATACTTCAGAGTAACTTTTTGTAAAATAAATCCAAGACATCCGAGAGAAATCATCCACAAAAGTGATAAAATACTTATGCGTAGTTTTGGAAATAATAGGACATGGTCCCCAAACATCAGAGTAAACTAACTCAAAAGCGGACTCAACTCGATTATTAATCCTTGGACTTAATGAGTTGTTGTGGTATTTTGCATGACTCATAATCCAATGAAGAATTATTCTAAAATTGAGGATAAAGCTTTTTCAACAAAGGTAGAGAAGGATGTCCTAATCGACAATGTGCCTCAAATGGAGACACGACACTAGAGCAAGCAATAGATTGCGACTCTCATTTATCAAGGATGTAGAGATCATCAGATACATGTCCCTTACCAATAACCTTATTTGTCGTAAGATCACAAAATAGACAATAATCCGGAAATAATGAAATATAATAATTAAGGTCTCTGGTAATTTTACTGACAGAAATTAAATAGAAGTCACACTTTTATAGATTTAATACAGATGACAGAGGAATAGAGGAGGTTGGTTTAATAGTCTTAGATTCCACAATATTACAGGTTGACTCATCAACTACTGTCACATGATTGGGTGCTTTGTGTGACAGAAAAGTAAAAAATATATTCGGATTATCTATCATGTGATTTGTGACACCTGAGTCAATAACACAATTATTCGAGAAGGAAATAAGACATGCTTTTTCCGACTCAACAAAGATAGTAACTGAAGTGGATTTCTTATACTGACAGAATTTAATAAACTCTTCCGCTGAAACTAGAACGTACCCCGTGGTTCCATCACCATTTTCTTATCCATCATTTTCTCAATGAATACTAAGGGAAGCAAAATGTAATAAATGGAAGAGCCAACTGTAATCCCAATAAATATTAGTCACAAAATAGACAAACCAATGCTTGTGGCAGAGTCAAAATAGTGCAGAGATCCAAACACCAGAGACCAAACGTGTATCACCAATCCAGAGCAGTAAAACTAACACAAGACTAAATAAGTATCACCAAAATAAATAATCAAAGAGTCCCAACTTCCAAACAGCTAAATAAGCAAATATAATCAAATATCCAAATTTTGACCGAGCAAAAATGAAGCAACAAAACCTGGAATAGATTTTTCACATCACAGCAACGACTCGATAATCAGAGAGGTCACCTGACATGTCCCGAAAATAGTAAGGTGATGCCAGGAAGATGAAGCAGATCTCAAACAAACGCTTCACGCAGCGTCACGCGCTTGCCAGAAAAATCTTGTCCGAATGACTTCTTCGGCGAGTGAAACGGAGCTTAATCCGGCGAGATAAAGCTCAATTCCGCTGCTGATACCATGTAATAAACAAAGTATGGGAGAAGTAATTGATTATCTATTCCATGAAGTAGTAAGAATAGAGAATCCTAACTATGGAAAGAAACAAAAAGGAAATTCTAAAGATCCTAAAGACCTGATACAATCCTTGTAATTATACTATTTAAGATACAATTCCTATAATTATGTTATTCAATCTTTAATAACTTTCTAATTTAGCTTTGTGATATTCAAAAGCATTGGATGTAGTGTTCTAACTACTTATGGTTCCAACGAAAAAAAATGCTAAATCTTAATGAAATCGTTTTTTACCATGTACAAATAGGAATTCCTCTTTATGTGATTTGTTACTAAATCGATCGTAGATCAACTCTCTTTTTATTTTTGGAGTATTGACTACACCACAATTTATTAAATTCTGAATTCATAATTTTATAAGTACATTAATTTTAATACAAAAACTTTTAAGCTGAACTCATCAAATTTAAATTCCGGATCCACCTTAAAAAGAATGACCACGAATTGCCATATACATAAGCTATATATATATATATATATATATATATATATATACCTTTCTAACAAGTTTGAGTTCCATAACAAGCATGCTAGATGCATTATGAACGACTCCTTTTGTTTATTCTTTCACTAAATTAACTTGAGAAAATAAAGTTACTTTACTATGTCCACTTTTGGATATATAAAGCTTCAATAAAGACCAAAGGTATGACCAAACACCCATTTACCCACCGATGTGGGACACTCAATATCCCACACGTCCAGTAAATCATGAATTGAGATGAGCGTTATTCTGAAATTAAATAAAGCATGAATCTTGACATAACTCAACTCATGAACTAACTCATGAGGGAAGAATTATTCAAGATCATACAAAGAGACCAAACACCTATTTACCCATCAATGTGGGACACTCAACAAAGCTTTCATGATTAAAAGTTTGTTTTCTTTAATGACTTAAATTTTCAAGTGAGACAGTGGCATAATTTAATTGTAGTGATTATTAGCCCACAATAAAGAGCATTAAAAGTGGTTTTGAAATATTTATTAGAAGAAAAACACAACACCTAAACTAAGAGCGGATTGATGATAAAAAGAATTTTGAGTAACAAATAGTGATTTTGACATTTGAGAAATGTTTTTGTTATAATAGTTTGTCTTAAAAAAGAAATCAAAAGTATTTATTTTTGAAAAAGTTATTGTTTCAGCTTTTGTTTAAAACTAGAAAAACAAATTATGCTATTACTCCAAAGCACTTATTTCTTCACTAAAAAATTCAGCCAAATACCTTCCTTCTTTAAAATAAGTATTTTTATATTTTGGTCTTTCAAAAATTGGCCAAAGGGAAGTTATATATACTGATTTCTAGATATTTTTTTTCATATTAGTATTAGACTGTGTAATAGGCTTGATTTGTTAAGGTGCGATCTCTTATCCTAAACTCCACTGCTTTCTGTTCTTATCCAATATATATGGACATTCAGCCGGAAAAAGATACAAATGCAACCGCACAATTTCTGCTCATGCAAATTACCATGACGTTCTTAAATTTGTGTTTTTTTTGTACTAAAAACAAAAGAATTTTGTTAATCTATATTATATTAAAAGCATGAAGAGCCTTACAAATGTTGATTGAACTTTTTGCCCTTCATTAAAAAAGATTTTACAATAGACAAAATCGTTGTTTATCTCAAATTAATATACATAAACATTAATAATATATATTTCCTTTCAAAATAAAAACTGCAATAAAACCTGCCGTTATTTTTGGCAAACAATTTTTAAAGAAAAATTCACTTAATTTTGGTCATCAAATCTTTCCTTATTTGAATATTAATAAATAAACATTAATTAATTTATTTATTTGTAAAAACCAAAAGCTACGTAATCTTATTGGATACGACTTGGATTTAGGATTTTCTTATACCAATTAGTATTGATTACTTACATATTTATATTTAATAGAGGTCAACCCCTTCCGTGGTTATCATAACCCTAGCATGCCGTTCTTGTACGTGTTGATAGCATCATAGCTTCGGTATGTACATCTAAATTTTATACAATGCATATTATGTCTTATTATATCTTACACCTTTTGTTACTTTAATGATCAGTGTGTAGTTAAATCATATATTGCTAGGCAGAAAAAGAAGACTTCGGCTTACAAATTAGAACAATCTTTCATCACACAAGTGCAAATCTGCGAGAGAACATTTAATTATTTTGCTAAATAATTTTTGACATGAACTCTTAATAGTATTACAATTTTTATATTATTTTGACATGAAATTTTTGATAATATGACGATTAATGGGGTAAACATGCTTGTGATCATATGAGGTAAACTTTTTAACCTTTAATTTGTTCTTCGAGTTATGTGAAAATTGCAATAATTTTGAACTCGCATATTATGTCAATAATTACATTAATTTTTTCAAATATGCAAATTGCAACAATTTGGTCGTGAATTTTTATAATACATAGTTATTCTTTATTTTTCACATGAAATCTTGATAGTATGATGATTGATGGGGGTAAACATGCTTGTGATAATCTGAGGTAAAATTTCTAACCTTTAGTTTGTTCTTGAAGTGATGTGATAATAAACGTTCAATGTATTCTTGACGATAGTTGCAAATTGAAAGATTGTCCGTTGTGATCTTTATTTACAATGTCTCGTACATATATATTACCAATATAAAGTTGACTTATTTAAAAAAATTCGCACAGATTGTTTGGATCATTGGATTCCCTCACGGAAATTTGCAATAATTTTGAAATAGCATTTTTCGTCAATAGTTACATTGGTTTTTCACTTTTTTCAATTGATTGCATATTGCAATTATTTGGTCGTGAATTTGTATGATACATAATTATTCTTACTATATACAATTCTTTTATTAATAGCCGCAGCTTACACGTGCAAAGCACCATATAATATATTAAAAGCACGAAACACCTTAACACATGAAGAAAAAAAAACAGTTTATATGGTCCTTGAGAAAAAGAACTTGAAAATTTCAAATTTTTGGTAGGATCGTGAACTATTCTTTTCAAACTTCTGATAAGGTTAACAATTAATTAATTCATTGGTGACTATTTCCGATTTTTTTCGGAACAGTCATTGTAGGCAAATTTCAAATGGGTGACTATTCAGTTCTTAGATTATGTTATTTCAAGTTAATATTTATTGTAGATACACCTATTGAGTCGAAAATGCTAGTATAATTCCACTTGTGATCACACTTTGATTTTGTGTTCGGTTAAAAAATTTAAATTATTAATTACCTGCTGATATTTTAAGGGCCATGAGTTCTAGCCGAAACGAAAATATGAAGTATAACTTATGTAATTGAATTGACTAATGAAATGTAAAACTTGAATATATTTCAAATTGAATATATTGACTAATGATTGAGGACTTCTGTATATGAGGCAGTCTTTTTCTTCATTGAGTTAATACATGATGAATAGTCATCATTTTCAGGAACTTGCATTTTTATTAGTAATAAACAAAACTTACATTTTTATTTAATAACTCAAATATATTTTTAATATAATATTTTATGTGATTTTTAAAAAGTTTTTACTCATTGAGATAGGGACACGCGCTACGCAAAAACTAATTATGCTAATCATGCAAATTTTGTTTAATGTTAAAACGTGAGGAATTATGACTTCAAGCTGTCCAGCATGCAGAATTGCTTTATCCAAATAAAGGAGAAATTAAAGATGAGTGACGTGCCTAATAATAAAGACAACGAGGCACAAAATTGATTGATCCAAGACATTTTTATATCTCTTTTTACTCTAATTAGGAGTCATTTGATTGATTATACTAGGGAAAAGGGTCGAATTTACCTTTGTACTTTTATAAATAGTTCACTGAGAATTTCTATACAAATATAATCCTATCGTTAACAAAGTTATTTAAAATACCCCAAACCCTAACGGACTGTCACTGTATCAGTAATTGCCACCTAGAATCCTAGTCACCCTTTTCCATAGCTACCCTAAACAATCTATTAATTAACTGCAAACATATCACATGGTAATAATTTTTACACTCCATGTGTATGATTTAAAAATCCAGAAATTATAAATAGGAAAAACTAAAACAGAAAGCAAAATTCAAAGGGAAAATTGGGTGAAGATGGTGGCAATATCACTGTACAAGGAAAACCTTCGTAGAGCACCACAAGCTCCACGTCAATGGCTAATGCCAACTCCCTAATCTATTTCAAGAACTACAAAATTCTCCTCTATCGCCGGTCCCAAGCACTCTCTCGCCTCCTCATTCCTCCCGACGCCGTCTCCGCTACTACCACCACCACCTCCAACACAAGTTCATAAGACCTAGAAATAATCAAACACCCGTTACCCAAACAATCTAAAGATGTTATCTTGTTAAATTGAAAAACTCAGCTACCCATCAGGGCTGACGTCGGAATTTTGGTCGGACGTTAAGGAGGACATAGGAGATGACAAAGAAGGTGAACCAAAATTTGTGCAGAAGAGGAAGAGATTTTGGGATGGGTTAGTGTGAATGGGTATTGGGTCGGGTTTTATTTTGGATGGGTCGATTTAATTTAATGCAAAATTAATGGTAAATGGTGACTATGATCCATGGACAATTCTAATGACATGGCCACGCCACAGTGGCGAACTGTTAGGACTGAGGATAATTACAAAAACTTTATTAACGATAAGGACATGATTCAATAGAAATACTCATTAAGGATAAATGTAAATTATTTACCAAAATACAGGAGTAAATCTGATCCTTTTCCCGTTATAATTAGTTTCAACATAAAATTCTGCATAACTAATACAACAATCCTTTTTTTTTTCGTTCTCTGTCTGATGTGTTATACTCACTTAGGGGTCGGCTTATTGGATTTACGTCAGAAAATTCCACTTGGAAATGAGGATGTGTGTGGAGTTGGGGATCACACTTTCTATTAATTTTTTTTTCCGGACTTAAACTCGAAATCTTTGATTAAGAATGGAAGGATACTTACCCCTCGTAACTCTATGTTCAAAAATATAAATGTCCTTAAAGTAAATAGCTATGTATAGAAATTCTTCCATTATTTAATTAATTATTATATAAGAATTTTGTATTATTGTTCACTTATAAGTAATTCTTATATTATAATCTATGCATAACTTGTTGACATAGGCCCAAATAATGAAGTCCGGTCCTTGGTCCGGATCTCATTATTTAGAGAAGAAAAAAAGAGACGCTTACTTTATTTCATCGATGATAAGAAATGAAAATTACATTGTTCAGAATATTTTAAACACTACTTATATACATCTCAAAATACAAGGACTAAGTAACAAATATGAAAGGAGATTTAAGTTGGGTCCGGGTTGCATGAAGTCTGGGCATGGGTTCAAATCTCATTATTTGGGCCTATGTGAACCCCCCCCCCCCCACTCCCCTCAAGCTAGAAGGTGCAAACACATCAAGCTTGCCCAACAAAGAATGATGAAGAGGACTAGGGAGGATCTTGGTCATAATATCAGCAAGCTGCTCAGCACCTCAAACATGATGTAAAGAAATCAATCATGATTGCAAACAGTCACGTACATAATGAAAATCAATTTCGATGTGTTTGATACGTTCATAATTGTTTTTTGGCTATATGTATAGCCAGCTTGACTGTCACAAAAAATGGAAACAAGAGCAGTAATAGAAAATACCAAGGTCACCAAGAAGTCTGACCACCCTTGGATCCTTCGGTCAAATTATTTCCTGACATAGGTGATCTTGTTGCTGATCCCAGTATTTACAGAAGATTAATTGGCAAGCTTAATTTCCTTTAGCACAAAAGGCCTGATATATCTTTCTCTGTCCAATATTTAAGCCAATTTCTTACAAAGCCTATAGTACCTCATATGATGGCAGCCTTGTATATATTGAGATACTTATTAAATGCCCCTGACCAGGGCATCTTGCTATCTTCTTCATCTGATTTGTCTCTTACTGTATTTTCTGATTCTGATTGGGCTGGTCGTGTTATGTCAAGAAGACCAGTCACTGATTTTATGTAACATTAGGTGGATGTCGAATATCTTGAAAAAGCAAGAAACAACCAACTGTATCTCTATCTTCAGCTGAGGTTTAATATAGAGCATTGAGAAAGGTAGCTGCTGAAGTTTTCATGACTGGTCAGACTTCTTGGTGACCTTGGTATTTTTATTACTGCTCCTAGTCTCATTTTTTGTGACAGTCAAACTGCCTTATATATAGCCAAAAATTCGGTATTCCATGAACGTACTAAACACATCGAAATTGATTGTCATATGATGAAATGGACCTTGAACCTAACTCACACCCCTAAAAGCTAGCTCAAAGGAAGGAGGATTGTTCAAACCATATAAAGAGACCACATACCTATCCTACAACCGATGTGGGAATTCTAACACCCTGTTTCACACACAAGCCAGTCAACTGGAGCGTGAATAAAATAATATAGGGTCCAACATCGGGTAAACAAAGAATTGTGATAGGCCTGTCTCTGATACCATGTTAACAATAGAACAAACGATCGAGTGCGAAAAAAGAAAAAAGAAAACCCTAAATTCTATAGAGAGAAGAAAGAGAGAGACAGTTACTTTATTTCGATAAGAAATGAAAATTACATTGCCCAGAATATTTTAAACACTACTTATATACATCTCAAAATACAAGGACTAAGTAGCAAATATGAAAAGAGATTTAAGATGGGTCCGGGTTGCATGAAGACTAGGCCTGGGTCCGGATCTCATTATTTGGGCCTATGTCAACATAACTAGCATGTGAATCATACAGTTACATAGAGTGTAAATTTTCTTACAATTCATGGCTATCTTTTTTGTGTGTTTGAAGGTTGGATATCAAGTAAAATATCATCCCTTAATAAGCTCATTTCTTACATTTCTTTTTGTTCCAACGAATTTTGTCGCTATTATTATGAAAAGCAATATTGTATGAAGTTTTTGAGAAATAGCTCATTAGTCTAACTTTATGTCAATTATAGCTTAAAGCTTGTTTTGCAAAGATTTTTTGCCTGCTTACGTTTCATGAATAATCCAATAATGATAAAGAATAGTAGACAAATGATAAGCTTTACGCCTCTATTTAATATCTTAGTTGAAACTACTGTTGGAAATTTATTTTTGATGGGGAGGTGCGTCCATACATATTTAATGAATTAAACAATAGGGTTTCGCATGTTGGAGGCTTTGTCTCTTCACACGTGCATAATCTACTAAGTGAGTAGATGACCGTAGGGCCAAGAATCGTCAAATTTCGTTGAGAAATGAAAGTGATATTGGTCCACGAAATAAGGTGTTTGAGACATGGAAATATGGTGTGGGACAAATCTACCACATCGGTGGGAAAATGAAGAATTGCTCTCTTTATAAGTCTCTAATTTGGCAAAGGGTTTGGGACCCCAAGGGGTATCACATGTGTTTAAAGGAGGGAGGACATAGATGTGTTTGGGTTCAAGGCTAAGCCCACACGCGCGCCGCCGCCTGCCCGCCCGTCCGGTCCGAGCTCGCGTCGTGGGTCATGGGTCGTGGGCTTCTTCTGATATCCTCCATAAACAGCCTCACTAATGCCCATTAACAACCATGTTTTGGCAGTTGAGGAGTCCCTCCCTCATGCTATTTATTAATGCTTTTTGGCTCAATTGAAAAAAGAGAAATAACATAAAGTATACAGGAAAAAATGAGACAAAAATATATACACAGAGACAAACAGAAGAGTAAAACACAGTCCATAACGTGAGCAGCAACGTTGCGACGAAAAACATAAACTCTTCCTTCCTTTTTCATATCTTCAGCAAATCGATTCGTATTTGTTTTCTTCTTCAGAGTCAACATATTTGCTTTGTAGTGTTGATTAAAGTGTTGTTTTATCTTGGGAGACTATTGCCCGTTAACGTAAAAGCATATATACGGGGCAATCTTGTCTTAAAGACAGAGTGCCATCACTCGACTCGACACACGCGGTTGTAACAATCCGATTTAGTGTTTCTTGATTTCAGGTTATCAAGATTCAAGACTCAACAACTTTGCGGCAGTTCAGAATAATGGCAATTCGTTTATCCTTTCGAACACTTGTCATATTTATTTACTTTCCGTACTGCTTTACAAAATACCCAACAACTACATTGTCAGTATGCGAGTAAAGATACAGTGTTCACTTGAAAGAATCTTATTTTTTGATCGGGCATTAACGTTAGTTCAAAACTTCAAATTTGTTAAAATAATTCAATACTAAAAGGCAGCCCGGTGCACTAAGCTCCCGCTATGCGCGGGGTTCATGGAAGGAACGGACCACAAGAGTCTATTGTACACAATCTTACCTTACATTTCTGCTGGAGGCTGTTTTCACAAATAATTCAACACTAGCAAACTATAAAAAAAAAGTGATAGTATGTATTGGTTTTTTAGGTGTGAATGAGATTTGATTTCGTCATCGCTCGACTTCGGTCAAATGATCTGATTGATTGATTTTCCCCTCTTCTTCTTCTGCATTACTTTTGAAATTAAAAGTATGTATCAAGTGTAGTTTGATTCGTTTTTTGAGTTCGTTGAAGTTCTGTAATTTTAAGTGCAGCTCTTATAGAATTGTTTATTTTTCCGTTCTATCCTATGAGGAGTACTTAATCCGAAACCTTGGCGTGCAACAATAAGGTGATTAAATTTCTTAAGGACACCAATGCAATCTGTGGCCGAAATTAATTAATGTTACTGTTTTAATTACATATTCTACTTTAATAATTCTGGTCAAGGATACAGAAAGATAACATTATGTCATATTAAGTTAATTTGGAAAATTTGATGTATGTTTTAGTGCAAAGCTTGCTGTGGGCTAAAACGAGCTGGATATGAAGACAAACAGAAAAAATCTGAATCAAACCTGAAAAAAAATAGAATTAAGTTGCTCGTTATCATTTGTAATTGGATGCGACTCCTATAATTTAGAGGCATTTGAGACAATATTTTCTATATACTTGTCAAATATAAAAAATAAATAAGAAAATTACTTATAACAAATGAAAAATGAATATTAAAGATAGGTTTAATGTTATTTGCCCAGTTAGCAGCAGCTCACTGTAAAGAATAATTTTCGTTAAGTCCCTAACTTACTGTTTATAACTAAGCAAATTATAGTACGGAACAATCCCGAGTTGCAAGGAAAAGGATTCTCCCTATAATTATCCGAGTCTTTTCATTTAAAAAAAAAAAGAATTAGCTAGGAAACTCACCTCTTAATTCGTAATTAACAGAAGTTTTTGATAATATGCTGTTAAACATGGTTGGGATTTTTATTGTTTATCAATAGTGGTAGTTAATTACCATTATTGGTGTAAATATTGAGTACCTAAGCTTGTACCTATGTTCTTATTTGGATATACAGAAATTCCTCATCTAATTTGAGATCCGGCATGATTGACTTAAGTAACATTGTGGAAGACAAACATTAATGCTGCTGGTTCAGGATTGCAATGTTGAACTACATCAATAATTTGGGAACACAATTACGTAGTTGAACTTCGTAATGTACTTCATCCTATAATTGATTGAGTGTAAAATTTTGAAATTTAAGTTGATTATAAATATTGACTCGACATGATATATAGTAGCATCAGTATAAGTACTTTTGCAATTAATTTTGGAATCCTATTAATGATTAAGTGGTTGAAGTCTTGAAGATATTGGCTTGACATGATAGTAGCACAAATATTGTGAGAAATCATGGTATATATGTATAGTTAATAATAGAAAAATTATCTTCACTATTGCTTCTTTCAATTTTGGAAAAGCATTTAGAAAAGTTTTTCAACAGTCGTAATTATACAACTGTGCTTCGTATTGAAATCACTCTGTCTTCCACAAATCAAACCAAAATGTTTTTTTATCAAGCTTAGCCAAAAGAACGTACCAAAATGTTGTCTTCACAAAGTTGAACCTAAATTTTTATCTGAAAGTGTTTTCTGTCACAAAGTAATTCAAATACATCTCCTTCCTGGAGTTGATTACCAAAAGATTTAAATTATATACGTTAACTGTTTTATTTAAACATAAATACTAGTTAGGAGACTTGCGAGTTTCTCTTTAGCGGAAGCAAATCTGCAGCAACCATGAGCCAATGTCACCGATCGTCGAGAATCCTCACGAAACAAATGAATTCCGATCCCTTTGTCAGAGCCTAGTGTAAGAAATATTTTCCTTAATTCTTTCATTCCAAAGTGGTAGTAAATATACTAAAATACAAGCATAATCCTAGGCTACAATTACGGTAAGTAATGACTCAAATATACATCTACAATATACAGAATATACATAATTATGACTAATGATATTTTCCTATTCTATCACACCCCCGCAGTCGAAGCGGGAGGTCGGCGTATGCTGAGACTAACCCGAAAGTTTTCAAATAAAACCAGCAGAAGACCTTTTGTAAAGGTATCGGCAATCTGATAGCGTGACGGGACATGTAAGACACGTACTTATCCACGAACAACCTTTTCGCGAACAAAGTTAATATACAACTCAATATGTTTAGTGCGTTGATGTTGAACCGGATTCCCTAAGAGATAAATCGCACTAACATTATCACAATAAACCAATGTCTCCTTCGGAACCGTACAATGGAGCTCCAAAAGTAGGTTCTGTAGCCAACAAGATTCAGACACCACATTGACAACTCCTCGATATTCTGCTTTGGCACTGGATCTGGACAAGGTAGCTTGCCGTTTGGAGGACAAAGATATCAAATTGTCACCGAGAAATACACAATAACCAGACATGGATCGTCTGGTATCCGGACATCCACCCCAATCAGCATTCGTGTAAGAAATAAGAGTGGATGTCAAAGATGGATATAAATGCAAGTCATGATCGAGAGTGTCATGACTGTAGCGCACAATGCGTTTGAGAGCATGCATGTGATCCTCCATCGGGTTATGCATGAATAGACAAACCTGTTGCACATCATAAGATATGTCGGGCCTCGTGAAAGTAAGATATTTCAGGGCACCTGCAAGGCTGCGGTAATGTGATGGATCAGCATATGGCTTGCTGGAAGAAGCACTCAACTTTGGTTTAGTGTCAACCAGAGTGGAATACGACTTACACGAGGACACGACAGCTCATTCAACGATCTCTTCTGCATATTTCTTTAGAGACAAAAATTGACCTCATGCATGACGTGTGACAGCTATCCCAAGATGGCGGAATTCAACACGGTGGCCGTCCTTTTAGCAATACCCACTTCTTCTAGGATGAGCATAGAACGGGCTTGGTGAAACGGCGGAAGAGGGTTGCTTTGGTGGATGAGCGTACCTACTCCACTATATGCGCGGTGAGGCCGACAACCATTTGTAACACGAGCCGATTATTATTTACCGGCGCCTCGAGATTCTTGAATTGGTACGATAGAACCTTGAATCATTGACAATATGCAAACGCATTCAGAATATCCGCCATGTCAGTGATGGAAAATTCTTGCTCTAAGTGTAATTGATGAATCGGCATATGGCTTCCTACGTACAGAATGATGTAATTGATGAGTAAATAGGGTCAAAGGTCAATAGAAAACACTGGTGGTTTATCCAAAGTCGGTTATATTAACAAATGGACAAATCACAAAATGAATATTGCTTCATTCATAGGGCATCCTAGACCGTCTAAATTTATATACTAGTAACTAACTCGTACTCTTAGATTTGGTACGGTTGATTTATCTGTCAATTGTCATGCACAAGTGACATATTTAATTTTGAAAAGAACTTTCTCTTCTCCACATTTAATTTCATGAATAAGTCAATCTCCCAACAGTATTTCTACTTTCTAGCATTCTCAAGAAACTCTTCAAGGCAATTGTGTTTTTCTTGGGTCAATTCGATCTATAGAATTTTGTCCCGAATGATCATTTGTTTTTTTTTTATCTCTTCTTTTATGTTGCTAAATTACTACTGTAATTTCTTCTTGAGGTAACGGACAATCAAATATGGTGGCAGATTCTCTAGCTAATTATCGGAAAACCTCATCTGGATAGACTTTTTTTTTTTTGAATCACTCTCCTTTACACGCTTTATTTAAATTTCGTAAAGACTTTAATCGGAATGAATCTACAGAATTACCCCATTTATGTACTTAACCTCCTTAATTTTCCTATTTTATCTTATCGCATTTCATTAGAAAAAAATGCTAGCTTACTACAGTGAAGTGCCAAAGGGAGAAATGCCTATTATCGATTCTTTTCTTAGGGAAACAATTGCTATATGTATATTACTAACATTGCAAAAATCAATGTGTGATAGCTAGTATGGATCACATAAATGTTTAAGAAGTTGAGCATTCTGACTCCCTTTATGATAATTTCACGAGTTTTTTATCCATTCTCATTAATTGATCTGGAGAAGGTATTTAGAGGGACCAAATTGAAATATACACTGTAATTATAATGATTGAGAAATTTGAATATTGAGTATTCAGGAACTTCCTTCATAGTTAAAATATCGAAAGTAAATGGGATGCAACAGAGTTGACTATTCATCTTATCTTTTACAATAACAAATGAAAAAAATGTAATCTAAATCATTTATTAATTTACCTTTATTAAGGAGGATAACTAACATTTTATTTCATTTGGATATGTACTAAGTGTAATATGCTTTTAATCACTTACTTTTAATCTTATTTAAAATATGGATGAAAATGTAATTCCTTATATTATTCTATTGATGGTAATTAGCCCATCCCTCTCTCTCTGTGTCCAAATCCCAAAATAAAAGAAAGAAAATCAAGAGCTCTTCTTCCTGGATTTTATTCCAATGACAACTTAGCTAACTTATTTATTAACTTACCTTAGTGAGGTAAATAAGAAATAAATCGATTTTTATCTAATATAGTTTCTTATTTAATGTCTAACCAACAATAAATGAATATACACTTCTTTTTATTAAATTCTAGTACTAGTATATTCTCGTATTCACGTCTCTATCTACCCCCTTTCATGCCTATATAAAGAAGCACCATCTCCATTCTGCTTCAACAACAACAAAGAAACAAAGATCACTCATTCACTATACTTTAATTAGCATTCTGCTTCACTAAAGAAAGTTCATTTATCCTCTCTATATAAGAATCCTATATAACAAAAGGAACATGGTTAATTATTTTGAAATATTTTTCTATATCTCTATATTTCTTCTTAGTATCTTCTCATATTTTTTTTGTTTAAAAAATAACAAATCATCATCCCAGAAAAAAGTTTATAAGCTTCCTCCTGGATCAATGGGGTGGCCTTATATTGGAGAAACTCTTCAACTTTATTCTCAAGACCCTAATGTCTTCTTTGTTAACAGGCAACTAAGGTACTACTTTTTTCAACACATTTCTTTAGACAAAGACTTCGTTCATTTTCCTTTTTTGGGATGATAAATCTTTATCAAAACATGAAGTGTGAATCAAAATTGGCTAACTTTGTGCCAGCATTGTCGAGAATAATTGGGTGTTAAGCATCTGTAGGTGATTTTTTAAATCTGCCGAACACTGACATGGAGTTAGCCGGGATTCTTCCTCAAGTCCGATCATTTCATTTTATTTTTAATGTCTTAGTAGTAATTGATTTTCATTTGTAGAAAATAATATTTTACAATGTTTTTCAGGTATGGTGAAATTTTTAAGACAAAAATACTAGGTTATCCATGTGTCATGTTGGCAAGTCCAGAAGCTGCTAGATTTGTACTAGTGAACCAAACCAATTTATTCAAGCCAACATATCCCAAAAGCAAGGAGAATTTAATTGGTCAATCTGCACTTTTTTTTCACCAAGGGGATTACCATATGCACCTCAGAAAACTTGTTCAAGCTTCTTTAAATCCGGAATCCATTCGTAATCAAATCCCTCGTATTGAAGAATTGTCGATTTCTGCGTTGAATTCATGGGCTGGTGGACATGTTGTCAACACTTATCATGAGATGAAAAAGGTTGGTTTTACTTAAAAGATTTATAGCCTGTTTGGCCAAATTTTTAAAATCTGCTTATTTTGAAATGTATTTTTTTTGGCTAAAGTGTTCTTTTTTGAAAAAAATACTTTTGGATAGTAGCAATTTGTGTTTTTTTAGTCGATTTGAAAAAAAATAGGAATTTGTGCTTGGTCAAAGTTTCTAAAGTACTTTTGAAGATAAACGGTTTTGTTATTACTCAAAAGCATTTAATTTTATTTTAAAAGTTTGACCAAACACCCCAACCCTCTAAAATAGCACTTTAAGTTTTAGAATCTTGACCAAAAAAGCTATTAATTACTTATCTATATACTAACAGTGTAAAAGAATTCTTTTTTGACTATTTTTTTGGATGTGTGTGTTAGTATTCCTTTGAAGTAGGTATACTTGCTATATTTGGACGATTGGAAGGTCACGTGAAGGATGAATTGAAGAAGAATTATAGCATAGTTGACAAAGGTTACAATTCTTTTCCAACAAATTTGCCAGGGAGTCCTTATAGAAAGGCCCTCCAAGTAAGTGTCATTTTAGTCATAACTTAATTTTATGTAATTAATATCGAGGTGCACATAAATTGATAGAAAAATATTATTTTGTGAAGGCAAGAAAGAGACTTGGGAAAATTCTAAGTGAAATTATAAGTGAAAGGAAGGAGAAGAAGCTACTAGAGAAAGGGTTGTTGAGTTGTTTCTTGAATTCTAAAGATGAAAAAGGATTGGTATTAAATGAAGATCAAATTGCCGATAATATTATAGGAGTTCTATTTGCAGCACAAGATACAACAGCAAGTGTTTTGACTTGGATTCTAAAGTACCTTGATGATCATCCGAAGCTTCTTGAGAGTATCAAGGTAAAACATCTAGAAAATTCCACTTTTACACTTTTTAGTGTGCTTGTCTTAACATTTTCTTTTAAAAAAACTATTGATTTGAGGACATTTTGGTCTTGGCATTTAATGTTTTGTAATAATGGATGTCTTTGCAGGCTGAACACAATGTAATCTGCCAATCAAATGATCATGAAAATCATGGGTTGACATGGACACAAACAAGAAAGATGCCTATCACTAACAAGGTAATAGTTTTAGGAAATTCATAAGAAGAGTTAGGATTTGGAATTTATGGATTTTGGATTTTGAATTTTAGAAAATGCAACTTATTAATTTCTAAATAATATATATATATATATATTAAGTGAATTTATAAATAAAAATATAAAATTTAAACTAAAATTACTGAGTTCTATCAAACTCCTAAGCAGAATTATAGCTCCGATCTTGTTTCTAATTGAGAGACACTAAGAATTTCTTAACAAAAGTTCTAGGACTATGATAGTCTAATACTAACCTCTTGACAATGTGTCTTCTTTAGGTTGTTTTGGAGACATTGAGACTGGCTAGCATTATATCTTTCACATTTAGAGAGGCTGTGGCTGATGTAGAATACAAAGGTAAGCCAATTGAAAAAGGACTTGAATTATATACATATTGACCGTGTAATATTTTTTTACCATTGTTATATATACATATTACAGTAATGTTATTATAGAGATCCGTGTTACTTGGATCCTCAAAAATTGCCGCCGTATTCGTATTGAATTCTCCAAAGATGAATAATTTTTGAAGGATCTAACATATGACCGACAATATTTTGAAGGATCCGAGCAATGTAAATAGAAATTTACCTGTAATTATTTTATAAATGACATAATTATGTACATCATCCGTGCATAAATTTTAAATTTGTATAAAATGTGGGGTGTAGGGTACCTAATTCCAAAAGGATGGAAGGTAATGCCTTTATTCAGGAATATTCATCACAACCCAGAGTTCTTTCCTGATCCACAAAAATTTGATCCTTCAAGATTTGAGGTACAAAACGACCCTTATTATTTACCTACCCCATGACTTTACTAGCATAAAAAATAATGACAAATGAAAACTATGCATCAAAAATTATTTTATATTTGCAGAATGCGCTGAAACCCAATACATTTATGCCATTTGGCAGTGGAGTACACGCTTGTCCAGGGAACGAACTTGCCAAGCTGGAAATTCTAATTATGACACATCATCTAGTCACTAAGTTCAGGTATTTTTTTTTCTTTTTAATTTAATAATAATGTCCTTCCAATAATCATATGATCATAACATGTTAAATCATGTTTTTAATGAGTTAATAATGGATAACTTGTCGTCTAATCTTGAAAAGCGTTATTTAGGACACTTAATAGTGTTCTCTCCAAAGTAACTACTGTCATTATTTGTAACAAACTTCATTGAACAGTTAAAGTAATAAAATGTGTTTATGATTTTGGACTAAACAATACAAAATGAATTTCAAATCAATAAGTAGTTACCACATAACTGAGTTGGAATTTGATAAGTTGATAAGTCGTTATATTCGATAATTTATTTGATTTTGTTTTTGGTTATTTACAGGTGGGAAGTGGTAGGATCTGGTAGTGGGATTCAATATGGACCATTTCCAGTACCAGTGGGTGGACTAGCAGCAAGATTTTGGAAAGAATTTACTACATCAACCTAATGGCTCTTCTGATTTGCATATCTTATCCAAGATTGTTGCTCATCCCCCAAAAAAACAAAAACATATAGGGGATGAAGGAGATCTCCATTTTTCACCCAACAAATTACTACTTATATTCAAGAATTTTTTTGAGTACTTTTACAGCTAGCATTTTGTACTACCATTTCAATTTGCAAGAATTGGAATTCACCACAAAGTGTAAAATTTGATCACTCAATTCATTTGGTTCCTTTATTTTGGCCTTTTTGTTTGACAAAAAGCAAATAAACTTTGCCCATGTGTTGGGATGGCAAATGGATTTTTCTCAAGTATCTTTTACTTTTGCCATGTGTCTGTTGAATACAAGTCCTTGTTGTAAGGTCCTTATCAGAGAGGCTATTGAGGAGCCAAGTGTTGGAGGTTATATTGGGTGAGGTAAAAAGTGGTGGGTGATCTCTAAGCTGGAGAGCACAATGCCTAAAAAAAATGAGGACAACGAATGATTGACCTTGTACATTGCTAAAATGTGGCTAATAAAGAGTTTGTGCCCTTTGAAGAATTTTACCCTTCTGGTTCACTGCCTTGTACTCTTTTATGTATCAGTAGAGACAATGGTCCTCAATGAGTATGGAGTCGTCTTTGTCGGGGAATGCTTTATATTTATGAGATTTTTTTGGCAAATACGGTTTAAGTTGGATCCAATATGAATACCGAATACCGGGTGAAAAAGTAATAGAAAAAAGAGACAATGCTCCTCGGCAAATACGGTTTAAGTCGAACCCAATACGAATATCCAATATCGGGTGAAAAAGTAATAGAAAAAAGAGACAATGCTCCTGAACGGGAATTCCTACATAATTTTCATAGGAAACATTAACAAAATCACGACGCTTATCAATCAATGTATCAATTGTTTGTTGTCTTAAAACCTCTTCCCCCTCAAACACGTAGTAGTTTGTTTCTTAACTGAGAAACACTGGATATCTAATAGTAATAATCAAGGGAGATATAAGATAGGCCTCAATTAATTTGGCATTCCTTCCTTGTTTTCTGTTCCAAAAAGATGTGCACATTGTTAGATCTAGAAATGCAACAACAACATACTCAGTGTAATCTCATAAGTGGGGTCTGGCGAGGGTAGAGTGTACACAAACCATACCCCTACCATGGAGGTAGAGAGTTTGTTTCCGATAGACCTTTGACTTTTTTAGGTCTAGAAATATTCCTATATAATTTTACATTACTCTTTGTTGTTACTTACATGTTCTTATAGAAAATGACATAACTTGTAATAAGAAAATGGACCTTCCAGTTCCAACTCAACTCCATCAGAGGTGAAGGATACCAATCACTCACCGATGTGGAAGGAATTGACCGCTGGAGTGTCGACAATGTGAGATGGGGGTTTAATATCGAGTAAATCATGAATTGAGATGACTCTAGTTCTGACACCATGATAAGAAAATGAACTTTGAGCCTAACTCAATCCCAAAAAGTTAGCTCTTGAGATGAGGATTGCCCAAGACCATATATAGAGACCAAAGAACTCATCACCTGCCGATGTGGGAACTCAACATCTTTTGGTAGGTCTAGATTGATACCAAAACCAAGTAGTTTGGTACTGAAATAGTTTTTGGTATTTTATGCATATTTAGTTTATGTGTCAACTCCGTGTTCGATCAAACACTGTCAAACAATGGGATGGAAGAAGTAGCATGTTAGCAAGAACTCAACAATGCATGATTTTACTTTAGGGTGCAGAGTGGCAGAAATACATCCCAAAATCCAGGAGCCATGGTCTATTTACAAGATGAGATTACAAGAGAAGACAATTTCTGATTAATGGCATGATTTCATGTGATTTGTCATCTTTGTATATTCCTGGCTTGGATTAATGTCTTAGAGCTGCAGCCAATCTCTAAAGAACACTTTACTTTGAAGACACTGGGATCTCACCTTTATGAACATATCAAAGGAGGTCATATGAACTAGTTTTGTTAGGTCTATAGCTTTAATGAATTATATTACATGTGAATTTGTAGTCTTCACCTCTCAAAATTCCCCACTAAACGAAAAAAAGAAGAGATAACTCATGGTAAAAACTCAAATTTATGGTTCTATAAGGAAGAATTTTTAATCTAATGCTAATCAGCAGCTGCTTGAATTCATTTTGCTGAGGTCCATTTTCATCTATCATTCTGAACTTCCTCACAGTTCACTACGGAAATTTGGTCATTTGAACTTCAGGAAAAGGATTGGCTCTGAGGATTGGGCACAATGTTCCATTCCCAAACCCGTTGGCTGTGGGTAGACTACTCAAGCTGCTCCCGCGGCTAGAGCAGGTCGCAGCGTGCAGGCAAGGGGATGGACCGAGAATGGTTCCTTCGCTCCTACTGGAACCTAAAAACTTAAGGTGCTGGCGGAGTCCTAAAGCACAGCCCCGCTAGGTATACTACTATTAATTTTGAGATTCAGGAATCGCAAGCATTTGGAATAAATTGGAAAGACGTCAACCAACTAAAGGACAGGAGTGGCATCAGATACAAAATGGATATAAACAAAGGACTATCAATAATTTCAATATACAAGAGTATGCAATATAAATTCTTATTATAAGTAGAACAACACATACGAAGGTATTATAATACAGATGGGGTAAGTTTAAGGCAAAAAGAAACTGTTTCAATGTGTGCTGAGCACCAAGAATGATTATACAGAAGCACTAACATTATGCAGAAGCAAGTGCAAACCAGACCAGTTCAAGCATCCGCTGGAGCTGGAGCAGAGTATTTAAGAATAGCTGCTAGCACCCTTTCTTTGTCTCTGGTTGGAAAAGCTTCCAATAGGACTCCATTTTTATAAAAGTGAAAAAGGGGTACTGTCTGCACCAAGTCAATTAAATTTGAAATATCAATTGTTTGTAGCCTAACCAATTCTACTAAAAAATAATAATGTCATCGATCAGATTTTAAGAAGTAACAATTCTAGTGGCATTGATTCAAAGTTTTCAAACACCCTTTGAAGACCTCTAAATTCATTTTAAGAAAAAGTTTCACCTTGATTCGCAGTCGTTCAGCAACCTCAGATTGTTCATCATATTCATCGATCACCTGTAGAGATGGGAATCATTATTCACACTCTCGTTCATTTCATTGTAGGAAAAAGTGAAAGAGAGATGCTTTTTGCTCCTAAACAAGTCTAGACTAAAACAGAAAAGCTCCCTGCTTCGACCAGGAATATGCCATGAGTAGGCTAATTAATATCAGCTTAAATGCATCCAAAACCATTAACTACAGATTTAGATAACCATTTGTTTGCCAAACATCCTTGTGAAAATTGAGATTTAGTACTTACGTTGTGTTTTAAGAATATAACTGGTGCTTGTTCATCACCAGCTCTCCTGCATAATTTTACAAACCCCTGCTCTA
Source organism: Anisodus tanguticus (assembly GCA_034509755.1). NCBI lineage: Eukaryota > Viridiplantae > Streptophyta > Magnoliopsida > Solanales > Solanaceae > Anisodus > Anisodus tanguticus. The sequence continues at coordinate 4,918,123 of CM067553.1, read as the reverse complement.
TGTACTTGCAGCTGCCACAGGCGGTGCGATAGAAGTCCACCACTACCAAAGCACCAGTCTTTTTCGCTTTTTCCAGTACTATGGAGAATTCCTCATCAGTCTTAAATTCTCTTACACATTCAACAGGACATACCTCGTCCTCTTCATCAAGTAGTTCATTAATGTTGTCATGAACCGTACTCTGAATTTCTGAGCATTGACGCATTAGACTTTGAAGTGTGACATTAAGTTTTGAACGAAGTCTTGCCTTTGAATGAGATGATTCACTGCTCCTTCTACAGGAAAACAAATTAAGCGATGTATGTGCTGATTCACCATCTAGTAGATTTATGCTTCGAAAACTCAAGTTACACTGCCAATCAAGAACGCCTAGTCTTTGCATGAGTCTGTATTAATAATTGACCGAGTGAAACCTGTATTCCTCTGGATGAAAAGCTCTTAGAGATTTTTGACAAGCAAAATCTAACATCCACTGTAGAGATTTTCCCGATCAAATTCTCATTTGATGAGATTACACTGTAGAGCCCACTGAAATCAAAAGGCCAAACATTAACGAATAGAAAAACAAAAAAGAATTATTGTTGCTGTTTACAATAGAGGTTGCCACATATACTTCATAAATTTGTAATCTAGGTAGGAAAAACGGATCAAACAAGATATCAGTTTGATTCTCACTGATTAAAGATGACAAACAAACAACCAAGCAGAAGCTATATCTACAACAGCAAAACTAGAGAAAGCAGCACTTAATTGTATCCATCTTAGCATGATCCTGCACTTTGCTATATGAATATCTCTATATGCAGATTGAATATACTGCATGTTCTTGCTCCAGTAAAAAGTACAGTCTATAACAAAATTTGAGGTCTGAAGGATGCAGTATGGTATAAAGATTCTACCGACAAGCGCCTATCACGCTAAGTCTAGCTCTATCTTTCTTCAGTTTGTTCACCTTTGGTTATACAAGCTAAGCGTTTTATGAACCAAAAACTAGTCCATTGGCGCCGTGACTTTATGGACTCAATAACAACAACAACATACCTTAGTGAAATCCTACAAAGTGGGGTCTAGGGAGGGTAGAGTGTACGCAGAACTTACCCTTACCTTTGTGGAGTAGAGAGGCTGTTTTCGATAGACAAAATTTAGAAATTGGAAACTATTACAACTAATAATAAAGGACAAGCAGTTGCTAGAAAAGTAGATATATCTCAAAAATGCAGAACCAGATTATCCCCACTAAGACATTAACCCAAGTATCACAATCCTGAAAGACCGTCCTATTTAGGGCATGTTTGGACATGAATCTTTTTTCCTTTTTTTCAAAAAACATTTCAAAACAATGTTTGGTTATACATTGGACTGATTTTTTTGAAGATGACTGTCAAGTTTGAAAAGTGGTTTTTTGACTAATTTTTCAAGTGAATTTCTTTTTCCACAAAAAAATCTTCGACTTTATTTCAAGTTAAATGTATGTCCAAACTGAACTTCAACTTCCAAATACTTTTTTACAACTTTTTTTTTCAAATAAGAGTACTGTTTTTTTATATCAAAAAACACATTTTTTATGTCCAAACACCTACTAAGCCTCTTGAAACTGGAATTAAGTTAGCTTCCTTTGCATTCCTATTTAACCTGCCCTGTTATTGTTTTATTCTGAGCCGACGGTAACAGTCTCTCTACCTCCCAAGGTAGTGTTAAGGTATGCGTATACTCTACCCTCTCCAAACCCCACTTGTGTTATTTCAGTGGTATGTTGTTGTTGTTGTAATACCATCAGTATATTGATGCTAAAACATCTATTAAAAGCAACAAGAACAAACTCCACTAAGAAAATTCTAAAGTTCAAGTACAAACAAAGTCAAAGCAATGAATGCCCACAATCAAGTATTAGATAATGGACCCTTAATTATATACAAGCCTTCCAACAATGAGATAAATCACCCAGAAAGAAGAGTTACTAAATCAGATCAACAAAAATCAAGAAGAGACAACATAGTTAAACTAGGGAACTAAGTAAAATTAAATCAATATGAAAAAATAAACAAAGGGGATAACAGGGAAGTAAAATTCAGATGGTAAGGTTATAGAAGAGATCTGTAGTTACCAGTTTGCAGCAATGGCGCGAGTCTGCAAAATCTGCAATAAAAAAAAGCAATTCTTTTATTTGGATTAGGAAAAGGACACGTTTGGCCATTATCATTTTATCACTTCATCACATGTTGCGTTTTGGGTCCTTTAGAATTGAGACCAATCAATTTGGCCATTTACACACTTCCGCAAAGTCAAATGCTGTTACGGACTCAGAAAATTGCATATCCGTGTGATAGGTGTAAATTATGTGAGAAAATGATAAAAATGGTCCTTATTTTCAGGGTAGGTTCAAATATATTTTCGTGCAGTTTCATCTTTTAACTTTGTCAAAAATAAGCACTTTTAATTTTCAATAAATATTTAATGAACTCTATTTGTTAAATTTGACGAAAACTAAGAAAAAATAATATTGAAAAATCACATTTGGAGGTATAGTTTTTGAAATTTCTGCTATTGTTTTGATTATTTTCTAGAGTCTATTGCGACTTTTTCAAGTAAATTGGCCAACAATGTGTTGAGCTATTGTTCATCTATGTAGCACTCTTAACGACAAAGAATAGTATTTGGATGCTGGATATAACACACATATGTAACACATCAGTAGAAGGAACTAAGCAACATTATAATAGGTATAATTGAATACTCAATACTATGTTAAACTTACGGTCATGAGTGAACGCAAAAAATATTTTCCTAAATTTTTTAATTTCATCGAGTGAAACTCCAAGACAATACTAGTCTAATTTGAACTTTTAAGGATAACGAGTTAAATGACTAGTGTTAGTCAACAACTAACTTGTGTTTTAATATTGTAATGTAATGAAAAAGGGGTCATTTGCGCTTATGTGCCTATTTTGTGCTGGTCTTTAATTTTAGCCTTTCAAATGGGTTGGTGTTTAATTTTTTCTCCTCAACATTGAATTTATGCCTATAGAAACATAAGTTTTTTACATCGCTTATGGATATTATGATGCGTAATTATGTCGCTATAGGCATAAGTTCAATTTTGAAAGGTAAAAATTAAAGACCAACTCATTTGAAGGGCAAAAATTAAAGACCATTCCAATTGAAGGACACACCATGCAATTACTTGATAAGAAAGTGGAATCTAGATAGTCCATGCTCTTCATGCACTTAGGCAATTCGCACAATTGCCCTATTTTAGGGTGGTCTTTAATTTTTGCCATTTAAATTGATGGTTTTTAATTATTGTCTTCGCCTAAAAAATGATCGAAAATACCCTTGAGTTTATGGGTTCGAATCTCAGTAGAGTAAAAAATAAAATAATTTGCAAGATAAGATTTCATTAGAAAATATACTTATTCGGTCAATTTTGTATAGAAATTATGTCTTAAGGAGCATATTTTCTATGTAATTATGCATCCGAAAATACTTACGAGGTTGTGGGTTCAAATCCCATTAGAGTCAAAAAGAAAAAAATTGCAAAACAAGATTTCATATATTATGCATATTCGGGCGAAGTTGTATAGAGATTATGACTTAAGGGACATAGTTTCTATGTAAGTATGTATGAAGGCAAAGTTTCGTTGAAAAATTAAGATTATGTCTTGTCCGGTTAGTTACATAAAACTTTGATCGAATAGACATAATTTCTATGAAAATTTTATTTTGCGATTTTTTTTCTTTTTTTACCTATATTGGGATTCGAACTCAAAATCTCTGATTTAGTAGATCCGCGAATAAAAGATATTTTGACTCATAAATTTTTATTAAATGAGAAATAGACACAAAAATGAAAGACTAGGGAATTGAGGGACAAAAATTAAAGATAGCCGGTACGAAGGAAAATCCACGCAATTTTCTGCATGCACTTTCTTCCCTATTCATCACCTTAGCTCATCGAACAACTAAGTTTTGGTTTTAGCCCACGAACTATGTGGGTGAGTCAGCCCAAAGTATTCACTTCAAATAATCTAACTTAATTCCAATCGGCTCTTGCCATAAAAAATTAAAGGAAAAAAATAGTAGAGTACATAAAAGCTTTAACTCTAGTGCTAATTTTTAGAGCTCTATTTACCGATGTAAGTTCCGATTGTTAATGTAAAAGCTTATAGTCTGTTGGCGGTTCAGCTCAAAAGGGGATCCTGAAACTTTTCTTAAAGAAAATCTCACACCGGAAAGAGGCACAATACCCGTGAAGTGGCACGAAGGGATTGGGCTGAGCGAATTACAATATTTTAACATTTGGACTTGGATTGTGACACTTTGGAAGTAGAAAGGGAGAGAGAACGCTAATAATTAAACTCACACTTATTATGTATTTCTCATGTCCCAATTTATATGATATAATTTGACTAACCCGCAAAGGTAGCCAAGTTGGTGTAGCAGTAGAGCGCGAGACCGCAAGGTCACGAGTTCGATCCCCTGCATAAACCTTCTTGGTTGAGCCTGTCACACATGGCTTGCCAAGTGTGGTTAATCAGCTGACGTGGTTTGCAGGCTATTCCGTCAGTCAGGGGTTTACCTTGTGCGCACTCGAGAGAGTAGCGGCTGCGGGTTCCTTCGACAACAACAAAAAAAAAATTGACTAAGCACATAGTTTAAAGAATAAAAAATGATTTTTAAATCTTGTGATCTAAAATAAGTTAAAAATATTTGAGTGGTTATAAATCATCTCGTTAAACGTAAAAGGTAAAGTTTAAAGCTAAATTGTTATCAAATAAAAAATTGTATCATTTTTTTATGGACGAACTAAAAAGGTAAATATATCACATAAATTAGAATAAAGGGAGTAGTAAACTTCAATTGGTATCACCGGTGATCAATATTTTATTTTCCATGATAAACCTCCGCTGAACGCATGGACTAAACGAGAATTAAGTAGGGAGATGTAATATGGCTGCAGAGTTAGAGAGTAAGATCGCATCCACTTTTATTAGATTAAACTATATTATGTAGTTAAACAGCTTTAAGAATGTGTATATATACTTAGTTCGTATCCACTGCCACTAAAAAAATTAAGAGCTTTAGCATTTTAGATCTATCTCCACAACTTATGATGTTGCATCTCAAATGAAATAAGGTACTAGCTGGGCTGGAAACAAATTGGGCTCAAAATAAAATAACAAAGCCCTATACAAAGAGAAGATCGACCCAGTCCTTTAGCCCATTCAATCTAGTCTAATGCAATTACAACTGAGGCAAATGAGAAGCTTCTATTTTGTTTAGTTTGGTTGGATGAGTTAAGGCACTGAACAACAATTTGATATCTTCCTTTTTTCTTATTTTATAGTATTTCCTTCGTCCCAATTTATATGATGTAGTTTGACTCGACGTGAAGTTTAAAAAACAAAAAAAAGATTTTTAAATTTTGTGGTGTAAAATAAATCAAAGAAATTTATGTGGTTATAGATCATCTCATTAAGCGTAAAATATAAAGTTTAAAGTTAAATTATTACTAATAAAAATGTGTCATTTTTTAAAATTAACTAAAAAGGAAAGTGTGTCGTATAGAATGGGACATCGAAATTATCTTTTTTCTCCATTCGATTTGGTTTCTTTCAACATAAAAATCGGGACTCGCCCATTATCTATTTCCACTCGCAGAAGATACCTACTTCGGAAAAATATTAGTTGTATCTCAAAATACTTATCGTCCTTATTAAAAATATTTATTATTTTATTTAATCAAGATAAGATTAAGTAGCTTTTTTTTAGTTTTACCCTTGTATTAATTAGTAATATTTTGAAGTTCTCATTCTTGATGGAGTAAAATAATTATTGAGGAAAGATAGTATGATAAAAAAATAAAATAGTTATAACGCTACCATTATAAATATTTTTTAAGGGACGTATAAATAAATAAATAAAATTTCATTAACACTTGGCATCATGAAACATCGAGTACACAAAATAAACTTTGAAACTGCAAGCACGTAACCCCTTTAATTCTTCCTAATCTTGCACATTGAATTGCATGTCCATCAACTAATCAATCATACACCCCTTGCCACACCCACATCTCTTTACTTGCAGTTATTACTTATTAGTCGTCTTCTTCGTTGGTAACCAAAACTCCAGTCTTTACTTTTATCTTCTTTTTTTTCACCCAATTCCAAATTATTGGCCCCCATTTTATTGCCCCATTAATGCTCTATATATAGTATATTACTCTTTCTCTATCCCATATATTTCTTCATTGTGTATTCTTATTTTTCGCAATTATCAATATCAGCCATGGCGGATAATTCCACTCAACTCAAATCCGATGCTATATTTGATCAAATGAAACTTCATCTCTCTACTGATGCTGGCAAGGCACTCATTGAGAAAATTGGGCTTGTTTACCAAATCAACATCGCTCCTAAGGTTCCAATTTCCCCCTATTTTTATATTCCTGTATGTATGTAGTTTTTTTATTATTATTAAATTGATTTTTAATTTCTCAATTGGCAGAAAATTGGATTCAATGAGAAGGTGTATGTTGTTGATCTGAAGAAAGGAGAAACAACGGAAGGTTTTTTTTTTTTTAATTTAATCTTTTTCTTTAATCAGTATCGAAATGAAATGGACCCGAATAATAGAGCAATGGATGTAGAGATTTATAGAGTAGACTCAATTAATTTAGAATTGAGGTACAGTTTATTGATTGTTGACTTTTACTATTATTATGAAAAGGGAGTAGAAAAATGATCCAGATTTATTACTCCGGGTTTCTAGTTAGGGTTTCCAATTGAATTTTTTGGATCCCTTATTGAATTTGGGTATTTGGGAATTTAGGGCCATATGAGGGTGGGAAGCCTGATGCAACCTTTTCATTTACTGATGCTGATTTTGTGAAGATTGCCACTGGGAAAATGAACCCACAAATTGCCTTTATGAGGTACTACTATGGTTTCTCTTTTATGTTGCTCCGAATCCTCAAAAATTGCCGACGGGTGTGTGTTGGATTCTCCAAAATAATGCATTTTTGGGGAATCGACACGAGTTTGAGAACATTTTTGGAGAGTTTGAGCAACATAGGTTCTCTTTACCCTTTTCGATTGTTGGGATTTTTATACTTTTTGCCTATATTGCTCAGACTCTCCAAAAGCATTGCCGCACCCATGTCAGATCCTTCAAAGTTGTTGTACTACTTTTGGAGGATTCGACACACATTTGATGACTTTTTTGAAGAGTCTGCGCAATATAGCTTTTTGCCCCTTTTAAAAGTTTCAAGCTTTCTGATAATTTGTCATTTTCTAATGGATCTTGATGCAGGGGTGCAATGAAAATTAAGGGCAGCATAAGCGCAGCACAGAAATTCACGCCTGATATTTTCCCAAAGCCCTCAAAGATGTGAAGAAATCTGCTACAGTGTCAGTAGGGACTGTTCTTTTAGATTTTCTTCTCTCAAGTCGCAAAATCAGCTCATACGATAAGAAATTATGGAGGATTTTGAATTTATCTGTCTGTTCTTGGGTATAATTTCGTGTCCCTTTATGATGTAACGTTATTCTGGGCTTTTCTTGAAGGAATTGAATTATAAATGTTCACATTTTAGTCAGGCAGTTAAAGCCTGATGAGATTATGTGTACTATGTTATACCGAGCTTATATTATAGGTGGTGATTCTGTTTTATGATTATGTCTATTGGTTTATGCAAAGCTGATATTGTGTGCGTTATTATTCCGTTGTTTTGCAAATCAACCTTATGTTGCATCACCAGATTCCTGTTATATTAGCATGCATAGTCTTGAAAGATGGGTCCAGGAACTAAATTTAGTCATTCTGGAAAGATTATTGTAGGCACTATTTGAATTATTTACCAGTCATTTGCTTAAAGCTAATTCTGCTAATCACAGTTTGAAACCAAAAGCTAGTGAAACCTATTTGCTGGTTGAATTCTAGATGATTTATGTACTTGTAACAAGCGAAGGAACTGGTTGTAAGTTGTAACCCATTTTTGCTTTGAGTAGATACCAAAACGAATTGTGTTGGAGGGCTGTTCTTTTAACTACATGGTTATCATGTTGGTTAAGTTACAATCTATTTACTGAACATTGCATCTACTTTAGCATTATGTTTCTTTTTGTCATTTTAGATGCAGTTCAAGAAGGGGAGTCTTGGAGTAACTAGTAAAGTTGATGTCATGTGACCAGAAGGTCATGGGTTCAAGCCGTGGAAACAGTCTCTGGCAGAAATGCAAGGTAAGACGGCGTACAATAGGCCCTTGTGGTTCGGCTCTTCCCCGGACCCCGCGCATAGCGGGAGCTTAGTGCACGGGGCTGCCCTTTATTTAGATGCAGTTCACATTGACATATAGTGAGTGACACGGTTGTTTGTGTTATGAATAGGTTGCAATTGACAGTGGCATATGGATGTGAAGGGCTATTGATTGTATCAAAATGTGTATACCTACATGCATGAGATGTGAATTACAGCTTTTATACCAGTGCGTACCAACATAATAACCCACTCGATTGATATATGATGCAAAGAACATTTCTCCAGCAAGTACAAGGGATTAAATGAAAGGAATCCCAGGCTTGGAGGTGGAGTTCTTGGTTCTACTATACCCACTTAATCTCTAATTTCAACATTTAATTAAGTTATCTTTGCACCTAAAGATTAGCTAATCATACGGTATTATTTTTTGTTATTCCATGTTTGAAGATGTGAAAAAAGGGTTCAGCTAATTAGTGACAGTTGAATGAAGACAACCAGTAACACATTCATATTGAATGAGGCTAACTTCCTCTGTTCTTATCTTTGCTTACACAAATGAATCTAACAAGGTTGGTGATGACGTTTCTCAGGCTACAACCACTTGTTAAAAATTTCTCCTTCCAGAGGCGGGATTCTAGTATTTTTAAGTAACTGAATTCTAAATTTATGGGTTCTTGATTCTAGTATTTTTAAGTAACTGAATTCTAAATTTATAACGATCCAATAAATTGCGGAACACGTCATCCGGTTTCTAGCTTGCGATCTCATAATGTCCAAATATCTGTCAATGAATTATTCGCTGATTGTCTCCCTTCAGAGTTACTTGGAACAAAACTAGGAAATGTGAAAACTTGGCCGTAATTTAAACAAAGTGCATCCGCTCAGAATCCACTTCAAAATTTTATATATGTGTATTTCCACTAATTATAAATCATGGATAATGCGAAAGCTTAATCTAAAATTTTCAATTTAATTTTTTAGAAATTAAATATACTGCGTAAGATGCAAGTGTTGGCGTATGATCTTATACTATCTAGACTCCGTCTCTTGCACGCTCAACATCTGAGTCAAGAAAAAAATACCAAAATGACTGAAACTTAACAACTAACAACTTTTCTTCTGTGGATACTATGTCCAAGACAAGAACTTTAATGCATAATTTGATTGGATTTCGTTGAAGGCAACAACTTTAAAATGCATACTATTTGGATTGGATTTCGTCCAAGGTAAGAACTCTAATGCATAACTTGATTCAATTTTGCTAATAAAAGATTATTTGAAAGTTGAGTAAACTGATTTTGAAACTGCTATTTATATATTATTGCTGAGATTTATTGCCAATCAGACAATAAACATGGTTTTAAAATAACCAGAAGATTCTTTATTGAAGGCAAGACCTTTGACTGGATTTGGTAAATACTCATAATTGAAGCCAAGAACTTAAATGCCAAAACATTATAAATAGAGCTTCTTGCCAGTCTTTTCTCCTCACTGATCCTAGAATTAACACAATACAACAGAAGTAACAATGAATCCCCTTGTTCCTCTTTGTTTACTTCTCTTTTCCCTATATTTGCAGCTCCAACGTTGTTGTTTCAGTTGCCTTTTCTAAACCTTAAGGTTCTCATGTAAAACTGTGTCTTGTTTAATGATTTGTTAGGGGTTCAATTGAGAATCGAGTAATAAGGAAGGTGGATGGTACAACTCTCTCATCAACTTAGTTCCAGATTTGGCTAATGCTGGAATTTTGGTTACCCCCGCCATCTAATTCTGTTTCACCTCAAGGTAAATTTTAATTTATTTCCTCCCTTCAGTTGCCCTTCTTGTGTTTCAAACCATGCATAAAAGTAGGATGATTCTTAGGAATGAGGGCGTTCTCGAGCTGTATTTGTCTCAACTGATTAATGGTGGAATATATAATGCGAAATTAAAAGAATAAGTTTAAAATTGTCAAGAGCCGTTTGGTTTAAAGTTTACTTATGTTGGAAGTACAAAGATTGTTTATGTGGTGAAGAAATCGTATGAGATGAATAATACTACCTGAATTATTACGTAGCCATTGCCTAATTAAGAGCCTTTTTGTCTTTAGATACACTTATTCACGTATGCTAATACAAATGTTCTTATCCCCTATTCTATTTTAATATAAAATAATACATACATTCATGTATAAGTTATAACGGAATAAAAAATACCACATTTGGTCTCCAGAAAAATAGTTTTGCAGAGATTACATTAGTTATGCAGGATCTTATGCTAGAAACTAGACGATGTATAACAGTATAAGTAATAGGGAATCTGACGGAAACAAATTTTTCTTATACTTCAAACCAAACGATCCATTCAGTCACATTAACTCACAGGACAAACTTTATGCAAGTCCTATGTTAATAAACTCAAGGATCAATGTGATGGCTAATGGATCGCCCCTAGATACTAATGAATTGTCCTTGAAATGACATGCATTTTAAAGCTTCCCCCGGTAATTAAAGCGATTTTGTTGTCGCAGGATATATGCCTGGAAGATTGTATGACTTAGATTCGTCCAAGTTTGGGAATTCGCAACAACTGAAAGATCTTATTAAGGCTTTAAATAGGCAGGGAATCAAAGCTGTTGCTGATAAAGTAATAAACCACAGATGTGCTGATAAAAAAGATGGCAGGGGAATATACTGCATCTTTGAAGGCGGAACGGATGATGAACGTCTTGATTGGGGCCGCATGAGATTTGCAAGGGCGACACCCAATATTCTGATGGCACTGGAAATGATGACACAGGTGAGGACTTTGGAGGTGCCCCTGATATCGATCATCTTAGCGAAAGAGTCCAAAAAGATTTATCAGATTGGATGAATTGGCTCAAATCTGAAATTGGATTTGATGGTTGGCGTTTTGATTTTGTTAAAGGCTATTCCCCTAGTATCACCAAGATTTATATGCAAAACACATCCCCCGGTTTTGCAGTTGGTGAATTCTGGGATACTAATAGAGATGCAATAGCTAATTGGGTTCAAAATGCTGGTGGTTCAACAGCTTTTGATTTCCCAACTAAGGGCATTCTACAAGATGCTGTTCAAGGGAATTTAGGGAAACTAAAAGGTTCAGATGGAAAACCTCCTGGTTTGATTGGTATTTTGCCTCAAAATGCTGTCACGTTTATCGATAATCATGATACTGGTTCCACACAACATATGTGGCCATTCCCTCAAGACAAAGTTATCCAAGGATAGGCGTAGATTCTTACTCATCCAGGGATTCCCTCAATGGTACATAATTTTTTCCTTTGATTCTCATCATATTCCTACCATGCTAAGTTCATTTTACAACAAACTTATACTATTGTTGTTCTTGCAGTTTTATGACCATTTCTTTTATTGGGGACTGAAAGACGGAATTTCGGCGTTGACCTCTATTAAGAGGAATGGAATTTCTGAAACAAGTAGTTTGCAGATTCTGGCTGCTGAGGCTGATCTTTATGTAGCAATGACTGATGAGAAAGTTATTGTCAAGCTTGGCCCAAAAACTGATCTTGGAAGTCTTATCCCACCTAATTATCAGGTGGCAGCTACTGGACAAGACTATTCTGTATATGAGAAAAAGGCATAAAAACGTTTGCGTTTCATCTAAGAATTTTTTACAATGTGCAATCCAATGGAGCTAATGTAAACATAGAATTCAATATAAGGCACAAAAGTTTCCTTTGAGATTCATGATGATTGCTTATGATTCCTTCCAACTCTTCTACTTGAAGTTACTTAGAAAGTTGCAGAATAATCTTTTATGGAGGAAATTCAAACAAATTAACAAGTTCGATATATACAACATTATGTTTTAGCTATTCTATACAGTATATTTTTTGCTTAAAAACATAAATGACTTGATGCACGTAGTTAATTTTAAAATTGGATGATCACGACTCCTGTACTATGAGTCACTCGACTCTTTATGAGATAGAGAGAACAAATGGTCACAATTTGAACTTCAGACTAATCCAATATTTCTGTAATATACCTTGGTCAAGTATTAAACTTAACCAGACCTCACTTGTGGGATTATACTGGGTGTGTTGCTATAAGTATTATACTTAAAGACTCCTATTCAATTTACACACCATGTGTTTCTTTTTAGCTACTTCAAATCCTTTTGGTTGCTCCATATAAATCTCTTCTTTCAAATCTCCGTGAAGGAACACAGTTTTCACATCAAATTGCTCCACTTCAAGATCTAGGCTAGTTGCTCTCAAAATTGTTCGAATAGAAGTCATTTTGTCAACGGGTGAGAAATTTCGTCAAAATCAATACCTTTCTTCTGTTCGAAGCCTTTTACCACCAATCGAACTTTATATTTGACCAGCTTGCCATTTCCATCTTTCTTGAGTTTAAAGACTCACTTGTACTTGAGCGGTTTTTTATCATTTGGAAGTTCAACCAGCTTGTACGTGCCATTTTTCTGTAACTCTTTTCTTCCACGGATTCTTTTCTGGATGGGACAGCGCCTCTTTTAGAACCCCACAAATGTTATGGAGTGCTTAACAATACAAGATACAAAAGTCCGCATTTACTTTTATACTTTGTGCCAAATGAAATTATGTCATATAAATTGAATCAGAAAGAGTATAACATATATCATTTACAATTTTTTGAGGTTACTAGACTGGTTATTACAGAGTATAAGTAAATGCATTTTAAGTGATCTGATAGTTTAGATATTTCTTTATACCGTAAATAATAGAACTTAAACTTCTAATGTAAAACTATTTTCAATTCTCTTTACCTCCGGCTGCAATACTTTTGTGCAACTAACCTGCTATCACAAAAACATATTCAGTGTGGTTCCACAAGTGGGGAACTAACCTGCTATCACATATTAAAATTTACTGATATAGACTGATAATATATATAACTTAAATCTTTTGAGAAAAATACTGGAAGTGCAATTCTAGGACTTCTGCCAACATGAGTTGAATGTAGTCACTACAATTTACACTTTCAACTTCTAAATCAGTGATTCACACCAGAAACTTCATCAGTCAAATTTGCAATTCTTAAAGTACGTGTTTTCCTTGTCTATTATCTCTTTGAAAAGTACTTTATATATCACTTAATTAATCACTATGTCTTTGCCAGATGTTTGTAGCTCCCAATACTACAATGTTAGTCCTTTCAAATTTGTTTGCTATATCTGTCTTCTCATGGCCAGATTCATGAATACAAAAAGGCATTTAGGTAAGATCTTTATCATTTAAACTCAGCCACTATAGTTCTGTTGATTTAGTCAATAGATAAAGTGAATGCTTCTAGTTTCTATTCTACATTAAACTTGGAAAAGTCTACCATATATGATTTATTCCACTCTATTTAAACCTTCAGTTCAGAATTCTTTAGTGTGTATCACAAACAGACAATGAAAACCAACACAAAAATAAACCACATTTTCTCTGTGTGCCTTTTGCTGATTCTTTTGCCGGCACTTGCATCTTGTACTTTGTTATTTCAGGTAACCTATATAAATAGTCCATCTGTTTCGATTTGATGTCTTAACTTTTTCTTTATAGTCTGTTTGAAACAGAATGTCTCTTTCTATATTCAGCACTTAACTCTTTAATTACAACATCCACGTAGCATTTTTTAGACCACAACATTAAAAAGTATGTGTCTAGACTAACTAGAAACTGAGGAATTTCATGAGACAAATCCCTTTATTTGCAAAAACATACTATATTTGTAGTGTTTCATGTGAAGGTGAACCAGTACTATGATATTTGTTTGACAGTTGTTATAAAAATTCAACTAAGTACTGAATAGTATGATATGTATTTTTTTATATATATAAGCAGGGATTAACTGGGATTCTTCAGGGCAAGATGGAGGATGGTGGAACCATCTTATCAAATTAGTCCCAGATTTGGCTGATGCTGGTTCCACTCATGTTTGGCTTTCCCCCACCCTCTAACTCCCTTGTAAATCACTCCCAAGGTACTCACACATATTTCCTTTTTGTTTACACTTCTACTCTTTTTACTACTACTACTTCAGTGGATTTAACTTATATACTGTGCAAGAAATTTTAGACTATCAATGTCCGATCTATTCTTCTTGATCAAAAGAAATTTTATACTATCAATATAATTTAACATGTTAGACCGAGATACCTGGTTTATTTCCAGGCAACTAGTTCTACTTAATACAAATAGTTACTGTAAAGAATGAATCTTGGTCTAACTTAACCCCAAAAGCTAGCTTGTAGGGTGAGGATTATCCAAGTCCATATAAGGAGTCCATGTTCCCATTCCATATTCGATGTGGGACTCTTAACACTCCCCGCACGCCCAGACCTTGTTAACTGGAGCGTGAATAATATAATTTGGGGGCCCAACATCGGTGAACAAAGAATTGAAATGAGCCTGACTCTGATACCATGTAAAGAATGTATCTTGGGCCTAACTCAACCCCAAAAGCTAGCTTGTAGGGTGAGGATTGTCCAAGTCCATATAAGGAGTCCATGTTTCCATTTCATATCTGATGTGGAACTCTTAACAGTTACAACTTGTGAGTGGACATTGACAATTTGGGTAGAGGGCTTTTTTTCTCAAATTGACAGGGTATATGCCATCAAGATTGTACAATTTGGATACATCACATTATGGCAATTCGCAAGAACTTAAAGCCTTAATTAAGGCCTTCCATGATAAACAGATAAAATGTCTTGCTGATATAGTGATAAACCATAGATGGGCTGAAAACAAAGATAGCAGAGGAATCAATTGTTTATTTGAATAAGCTCGATTGGGGTCCAAGTTTCATTTGTGGGAATTGGTACATAGTATATGTTGTATATGGTAGGTGAAATAATCTTAACTGCTTCATCAGATGCTCTTCGCAAGTCTATCATATCTCTTCTTGGGTCAGAATTTGCTATGAAAGATCTAGCGTCATTGAGTTACTTCTTGGGGATAGCTGTAACATGTCATGCATGTGGTTTATTTCTGTCTCAAAAGAAGTATGCAGAAGAGATTGTTGAACGAGCTGGCATGTCCGCGAGTAAGTCGTCCTCCACTCCGGTTGATACTAAACCAAAGTTGAGTGCTACTTCTAGCACGCCATATGCGGATCAATCACATTACCGCAGCCTTGCAGGAGCCCTGCAATATCTTACTTTCACGAGGCCCGACATATCTTATGAAGTGCAACAGGTTTGTCTATTCATGCATAACCCGATGAAGGATCACATGCATGCTCTCAAACGAATTGTGCGCTATATTCAAGGCACCCTCGATCATGGCTTGCATCTATATCCATCTTCGACCACCACTCTCATTTCTTACACAGATGTTGATTGGGGTGGATGTCCGGATACCAGACGCTCCACGTTTGGTTATTGTGTATTTCTCGGTGACAATTTGATATCTTGGTCCTCCAAACGGCAAGCTACCTTGTCCAGGTCCAGTTCCGAAGCAGAATACCGAGGAGTTGCCAATGTGGTGTCTGAATCTTGTTGGCTACGGAACCTTCTTTTGGAGCTCCATTGTCCGGTTCCGAAGGCGACATTAGTTTATTGTGATAATGGTAGTGCGATTTATCTCTCAGGGAATCCGGTTCAACATCAACGCACTAAATATATTGAACTGGATATTCACTTTGTTCGCGAAAAGGTTGCTCGTGGACAAATACGTGTCTTACATGTCCCATCACGCTATCATATCGCCGATATTTTTACAAAAGGTCTTCTACTGGTTCTATTTGAAGACTTTCGTGACAGTCTCAGCATACGCCGACCTCCCGCTTCGACTGCGGGGGTTTGACAGAACTAATAAATTATCTAATCATAATTGTATTTGGTACATAGTATATGTTCTATATAGTAGGTGTATATTTAGTCATTTAAGACCTTAATTCTAGCCTAGGATGATGCTTGTATTATGGGTATATTTACTACCCCTTTGGAATGAAATAATCAACGAAGATATTTCTTACAGACACTCAATTTTCCGATGGCAAGGGAAACATCGACACTGGTATAGATTGTGGAGAGTATCAGATATAGACCATGCTAATCCACAAGTACAAAAAGATTTAACAGAATGGATGAATTGGCTCAAAACTGAAATTGGATTTGATGGTTGGAGATTTGACATGGTCCTAGGATTTGCACCTAGGTTCACTAAAATCTAGACGGACAATACTAAACCGGAATTCGCTGTCCGAGAGTTCTTCTTGAAATTTAACAGTAAACCGGATGGGAAACCGGACTATGATCAGCACAGGAATGATTTAGTTCATTGGGTTCAGAATGCGGGTGGTGTTGTGACAACATTTGATTTTACGACTAAAGGGATTCTTGGTACTGCTGTCGGGGATACGAGGTTTGATTTGTTGAAAGATTCTAAGGGAAATCCTCCAGGAATGATTGGTCTTTTGCCTCAAAATGTTGTGACTTATATTGATAATCATGATACTTATTCGCAAGGGCAATGGACATTCCCTGATTATCCAAATGATCAGGGATATGCATACGTTCTAACTCATCCAGGCATTCCATCAGTGGTATGTATATTTCTTCTTTAATCTATTTCAGTTTATGCAGTTTCCCTATCCAAGTGATATAAAAGAATAAAACATGCAGGGTTTTATATTAAAACATAATAAACTCATTAAGAATAAGTTAAAAGTTAGATTAGGTGTGTATCCATATAGAGCTTAAGTTCTATGCACGAAGGCAACTTATAACTGACCTACTGTCACGGGTTAAAATTTACTGCTAGTGCTGTCATTGTATATAACTTAAACCCATCCACTTATCAATCATGCGGAAGTAATTCTGACAAGATCAGTTGCTTGTTACATCTAATAGAGAACAAACATAGAGTTTCATGAGAGTTTCAACTAGTGCAACTAGTTTAGGATTAAGGTGAAATTCTTTGGTTATATTGAATGAGAGTTTCATGTAACTGAAAAAGTTTCTTTTTTTTTTTTTGTCTTGTGCAGTTCTATGACCATTTCTTCCTGTTCCAAGGGATGAGGAAACCAATTAAAGATTTGTATGCAGTTAGAAAGAGGACTGGAATTTCATCAACCAGCAAAGTGCGGATTTTGGCAGCTCAAATTGGTCTTTATGTGGCAAACATTGATGACAAAGTCATTGTCAAAATTGGATCTGGCAATGT
This sequence comes from Anisodus tanguticus, assembly GCA_034509755.1. Classification (NCBI taxonomy): domain Eukaryota; kingdom Viridiplantae; phylum Streptophyta; class Magnoliopsida; order Solanales; family Solanaceae; genus Anisodus; species Anisodus tanguticus. Next base: position 4,900,701 of record CM067553.1, on the reverse strand, counting down.
TGGAGACCTTGTTCCATCTAATTTTCAATTTGCAACATCAGGGTTGGACTATGCTGTATGGGAAAAGATGGGATAAGTTTATATGGGACTGCCCAATATGAATAATAGTACTAGCATTAGTGTTGAGACATCATGAAAAAATAAGGTTGATGACAATGTCCGTTTAATTGTGTTGTGTTTCAAAGTATCGAAGATTATAGACAACTAGTAGAATAGATGAACAACAGAAAACACAACTTTATGTGTTTAATTATTCTGATTTTTTATGGTCTTTAGAATTGCAAATAATATCTTGTCTTATTTGCCTCCATAATTTGTTTCCGATGTAAATTACATTTTCGCATTCATCAAATAGATATGACATTAGCACTTGGAACCATTTTGTCCATGGTCACTTCTTACATGGTAAACTAGTGGTGCAAGTCTCTAAGAGCAACTGCACTATGTTTATGCTTTTTTCTCCCATACAGCATAGTCTTGTCCAGAAGTTGCCACCTGATAATTACGTGGGATAAGATTTCCAAGATCAAGTTTTGGCCCAATCTTGACAATAATGTTCTGATCAATCATCGCTACGTAAAGATCCGAATCAGAAGCCATTATCTGCACATTGCTTGTTGCAGAAATCCCATTCCTCTTCCTAACAGAGATCAGTGCTGAAATTCCATCCTTTAAGCCCCAATTAAAGAAATGGTCATAAAACTGCAACAAAAAAAACAAGAATTTAACTCCTCAGCTACTCTGAAACAATAACAAAAACAACTATGTTTCAATCCCAAGCAAGTTCAGGTCATATGAATCATATTCTGTATTATGAGAATACATCATAAATTGACTAGTTTTACGCTAGGTGTCAGCCTACAACCTTGTGACTGACAATGTGAGCAAGCTTACACTAGCAGAGTTCCTCAACTACTTGGAACAAGAATATAAATTTCTTGTAAAATAGACTCAATAGAAATGCATGGTAAGAATTTGGTGGGGGAGGAAAAATCTTACCACTGATGGAATTCCTGGATGAGTGAGAATATACGCGTATCCTTGCATAACTTTGTCTGAAGGGAATGGCCACATATGTTGTGTGGAACCAGTATCGTGATTATCAATAAAAGTGACAGCATTTTGAGGCAAAATACCAATCAAACCAGGAGGTTTTCCATTTGAATCTTTCAATTTCCATAAATTCCCTTGAACAGCATCTTGTAGAATCCCCTTAGTTGGGAAATCAAAAGCTGTTGAACCACCGGCGTTCTGAACCCAATTAGCTATTGCATCTCTATTAGTATCCCAGAATTCACCAACTGCAAAACCGGGGGACGTGTTTTGCATATAAATCCTGGTCATACTTGGGGCATACCCTTTAACAAAATCGAAACGCCAACCATCAAATCCAATTTCAGATTTGAGCCAATTCATCCAATCTGATAAGTCTTTTTGGACTCTTTTGTTAAGATGATCGATATCAGGGGCACCTCCAAAGTCCTCACCGGTGTCATCATTTCCAGTGCCATCAGAATATTGGGTGTCGCCCTTGCAAATCTCATGCGGCCCCCAATCAAGACGTTCATCAGGCGTTCCGCCTTCAAAGATGCAGTATTTTCCCCTGCTATCTTTTTTATCAGCACATCTGTGGTTTATTACTATATCAGCAACAGCTTTGATTCCCTGCCCATTTAAAGCCTTAATAAGATCTTTCAGTTGTTGCGAATTCCCAAACTTGGACGAATCTAAGTCATACAATCTTCCGGGCATATAACCTGGCATAAAATATGGCTTTAGACTTTAAGTAATCCAACTATGTAACAACTACATCAATTTCAATGTGTAAAATGCATGTCATTTATAGGACAATTAGCTCAAACTCTAGTCTTCAGGTAATCCCATTTTGTAATACTACATCAATTTTAATGTGTGTAATCTTATAATTTTGCTTCCTCTAAGTATCCCACGGCCAATGTAACTTTATTGACCAAATAGGTCACATTCACACCCTTGAGTGGAAAGGAGATAAATTAAATTACCTTGAGGGGAAACAGAGTGAGATGGTGGTGGTAACCAAACATGAGTAACTCCAGCTTTAGCCAAGTATGGAATTAAGTTGATGAGAGAGTTGTACCATCCACCTTGTTTATTACTCGATTCCCAGTTGAACCCCTAACAAATCAATTGTTTAATATATGTGAGCAAGTACATAAACTTAGAGATACATACACATGTGACAAGTTTGAGGAAAGGTTATTAGGGATACCTGAAACAACAACGTTGAAGATGCAAACATAGGAAGAATAAAAGAGAGAATTAAACAAAGAGGGAAAAGAGAATTCATTGTTGTTTGTTTTTGTGTTGAGTCCAGGATCATGGGGAGAAACCACGGGCAAGAAAAACTCTATTTAATGTATTTTAGTAAGACAAAAAAAATGACTTTTGAATTACTTTACAAACGAATTTTCACACTGATGGCTTGATCGATCAGGATGAATTTAATTATTTGATTTGGGTCATGAGTATATAACAAATTCTTATCAAATTATGCCTGGATATTCTTGTTTCAGATAAGAAGAGAAGTTGCCAAATTTTGATATTTTCTCAACGTACAAGACACGGGAGTTGAATCCTACGATCGTACGCCATAGGCTTAAATACTGACGTTTTATGCTGTACAAATTTAATTTGAGGACAAAAATTTGAGAATAAGCTTTCACATGTGTGGGCCACATGCAGTGGAAAATAACACATTATATATAGGGTCTGAAGGGACATAATTCAATCGACTACACGTACCGTTTTCGAATGTCGGTGACAATATCATCTGAAACCAGTGACAACACTTGATAAAACAAAAAACTTTTAAGAGTAAAATACATCGAAAAAATAAAGAACATAAATGTTTAAATTTTCATAAGTTATATATATATATTATATTAACTTATGATGGTCAATGACCAAATGTATTGTATATGTATTATACACAAATATACAAATTGTTTTCTTTACAGATTTACAAGATAAAACGGAAATGAATTAAAAGTTGAAGTCGCAGATGACTTCTGCCTGAAAAATCTAACTAAGTAGACATAAACAACCTCTCATTACAATCGCTCCATACAAAACCAATCTAGAATCTAAACAGCAATTGTAATGTTGGACAGAATGTTGTCGACCACTCAAGCAACACTTGTGATCCATATTTCTGAGATGAAATCCCGAGAGCTCTCTTGGTATTTTTATATTCTGGTTCTGGATGTTCGATTCACTGCAGTAGCCTCTCTATTTATAATAGAGAGTCTTCCTTGAAATGCTCATCGATTGGTTGTGTAGGTTGAGAGAAAGGTGGGTAGCTTGTGGTAGATGATTAAGGAGTGAAAATCTCAACAACTTTGACTTGTTCCTTACTCGACTTCTTCCCCAAGCTTTAACTCTTTCTCCCACGTTTTACACAGCTCAAATTCACCACGCCTAAGTCATTTTTACCTCACAGAAAAAATACTACTGTTTAACGTGAAGTAAGACAAAACTGTTCTAAAAAATGTTGGTTCGAATGTTGTGACATTTGTCCCAACATTTTCATGCATTCAAATCAGTACTTCATAAGATATGTTGGGTCAAATATCACAACATCAAACCCAACATTAACAATCTCTCCATTTTTGCCTTTCTTCACAAAACTCATCAGACCTAAACTAACTTAGGATATTGAGACAAATGTTGTCCGATATTTGTGATCAATAATATCAATGTTATGCTCCCCCTTAACCTGCGATGGCTTTCAAGTAATTATGTGTGTACCGATTTATAGGATTAGAAAAGAAGAAAGATGTTAGCACATATATACATATCATCCACTATATACAAAATACGAATAGAAATAACCATTGTCAACAAATATCCACATAAATCTATCAAATCACTGAACAAGCATTTACAGCTTAGGTTCAGCAACATCATTCAGCTTCATCCTTACTCATCATATAGCAGCAGCAGCTTTCTACCCCTGCATAACAACTTCAGCTTCCAGCATCTCCATAACAACTTTAGCTTCCTCCCCTTGCATAATAGCTTCAGTTTCCAGCATCTCTCCCCCTTCATCTCTGCAGCATAACAATTTTAGCTTCATCCCCCTGCATCAGCATTATCTCTCCCTTTTTGTGAAGAAAGTAGCATCATGAAATGGTCTCTAGCTTGTATCATGGCATTCCTTGCAGCATCAACCTCAGAAATCTGTTGGTTGATTTTTCCAATTTGATGCACAAGCCATTATGTAGACAGTGTAGACTGTTTTAGACCAGTGTTGCCCAAAATGTTGGTGACATTTCGGGCAACATTTTCACTTTCAGCTTCCTTCTTCCAAGGCAATAAACTCTACTTGATCGACGAGTAGGGAAGGTAGAGGACCTTGGCCTTTTACCCAAAGATGAAAAATCAACAGTTTTATCAAAATCTATAGTGTTATTATCATCTCCAGGATAGCTAATATCTAGGTTCATCAAAACCTTTAAACACTATTGCTTTAGAAAGATCCTCGGGGAGATTTGAGGAAGTAGATATGCCCGGTTGTTGAGGGGTATTATGCTTGGGTTTTTCCGATTCTGATGAAAGGCTAATGCTCATGTGTGTGTTGGGTGGAATGTTGGTTGATATTTGTTCTGACATTGGAGAGATTTCCATAGGTGAAGCTTGAGGAGAGGGTTTTGAGATTGAGATTGCAGTTTGATTTGGTGATTCCATCGGGTAAGTAGGATTATACCTGAGGTGTGTTATGATTTCCCTTTTTTTATTTTTTAGGGAAAATCAAAAATGATAAAAAAAAAATAGCAAATGAGAGGAATATTTATATACGTAGCTAACCTTTCATAGCAACAAAATTCCGTAGTTTTAGGATTTTCAGATTTATCTAATAACTTACACCTAAAATTTTGGGATAAAAAGATAAACATCACGGTAGGAATTCAATTTAATCTTATCATTTTAAAGTTTGAAAATCTTATTAAAACTAAGGGTGTCCAACGGGGCGGGCCTCGGCGGGACTGGGGAGGGTCGGGACTCGGGTTCCGGCGGGCCTGTCGGGCCGGGATAGACGGGAGGTCCCATCCCATCCCACATCCCGCCGGAACGGGGTCGGGTTGGGGCGGGGCGGGTCGGGACTCGAGATATTTTTTTTGCCACTTAATTTTAAAAAATAATATATAGTTATATACAAACACTTCAATAATTGAACAAGATAGTGTAATAAAAATATTCCAAGGCTATTTTTGTGCCTCTTATATTATTTAATAGAAATATAACATAGTAATACAATTTCAAAATTACAACTTTGTAGTGTTGTTCAAAAGTTGCAAATGACATAGTAAAATACTAAAATTGCAATTAAAAAAATTATATATTCAACCATACTGTTTAGAATTTCCTCACAATGTCTTGAGGATCTTCTGTTGGAATTGAAATTTGTTTGTCAAATTCTTCAACGTCGCTTTCTGCTCCCTCGGACAATATTTCGTTGTAGTTGTAGTCTTCTTCTTCATTGGACTCCGGTTGGCTGCACCTCCTACGCTCCACACGAATCCAGTCTCTGAATAGAACTATAATATCTAATGTGTCTCCCGCCAATGAATGTATGTGCTCTCCAATTTGAAATCTTCCCGCGGAAAAGGCGCTTTCAGACGCTGTTGATGACGCTTGAATGTTTAACACATCTCGGGTCATCTTTGTTAGCGTCAGAAATATCTTCTCATTCTCCCTCCAGTATTTCAGCAACTCTTATGAAAGGTAGCTTCGGCTAAATCCAGTTTTGCCCTGATCTTACCAAATTCAATATCTTTTTGGTAAGTGCACCCTTTAGTCAGGTTATTGAGCCTTTTAAATCTACATTCTCACGAGTTAAATCTTTTACCCTTTTTGTCAAGTTGCTTGGATTCTATGATTAAGGTTTTACAAATACTTTGTAATTCATTAATCATATCATATTTGCATTCAACTTGATCTATACATTCAGCCTCACCAATAGAAATAGAACTACTAAAGCAATTGACATCAGAAAAGTTAAAGAATTTATACCTTTCGGATATCGCTGAGGATGTTGATGTCGTTGCTGATGTTGGAGCAAATGTCGTGACATCTGAGACAACATTGTATACAACATCTTTATTATCCGATAGAGACTGTTCGAAAACAGTGGTCAGCATTGCTTGTGTTTCAATTTCACGGTCTCATTCCCCTTCTTCTTCATCATCACTAAGAGAAACCCATAGGTTCTTACCAAAAGAGTGTTTGCACATTCGTTAGCATAATGATCCCAACCTGAGCATGCATGACATTGCACAGACTCAAGTTTTTTGAGATCAAATTTGGTACGATCTGGGTTGGTTCTTCTTAGTTGATTTCCTTTTTGTACATTTGGAGGGAATCTAGTGGGCTTTTGATTGAAGACTTGGTTTTGGCGCTCTTTAGATTTAGATTGATTTCTCTCATTGTTGAACTTCCTCATCATCGAATTGTATTTTCGAGTGAGTAAGGCAACATTTACACCTTCACTAATTTCTTCAAGATTCTCATCCTCTTCTTCGATTTGACTCTCCGAGGGTTGAACTTGAAGTGCCACATTCTTGCTTTTATACAATTTCTTTTGATTCTCAATGTTCATCTTATAAGTTTTGAGTATGCTCATCAAGGTATGAATGTCCATTGTGGCAAGATTGTGAGCTTCTTCAATAGCACAAATCTTTAAATTAAACTTTTCAGGAAGAGAATATTTGGGGCTTTTTTTAACAAGTTGAGTGTTGGTTAATGGTTCACCAAGCACTTGACATTCATTTGAGATGTCAATCAACTTTTCAAAATAAGATTTAATATCATGTGCTTCTTCCATCCTTAAACGTTCATATTTACTCATGAGCATGCGTAGCTTTGTTCGACGAACACTTGAGCTACCTTCACAATGAATTTGTAAAGTATCTCATGCGTCCTTAGCCGTGGGGCAGTTTTGAATGAGTTTGAACATGTAGAGATCAACCCATCCAAAAATTGCTTTTAAGGCCTTTTCGTTAAAGCTAGCACTATTGGTTTCTTCTGTAGTCTATTTGGATTCAGGTTTAGCAGTAATGTCACCTTCCTCATCCGGTGGCAACATTGGAACAACATACCCATTGGTTATAGATCTCCATTCACGAATATCAATTGATTTGATATATGAACGTAAACGAATCTTCCAATAGGCATAATTTGATCAATCTAAAATAGGAAGTCTACCAATATCGGATTTGCCGGATCCATATCTTATGACAACATGACCAAGCACTTATTGTGTTAAGTGTCGGCTCTGATACCACTTGAAGGGAGCTACAGATCAAATAAAAACAAGATGAACAAAATTCAATCGACTAAACATACAGTTTTCGAATGTCGGTGACAATGTCGTCGGACACCAGTGACAACACTTGATAAAACAGAAAACCTTTAAGAGTAAAATACAACGGAAAAATAAAGAACACAAAGGTTTAAATTTTCATAAGTTATATATATTATATAATTTATGATGGTCCATGACCAAATGTATTGTATATGTATTATACACAAATATACAAATTGCTTTCTTTACAGATTTACAAGATAAAACAGAAAAGAATTAAAAGTTGAAGTCGCAGATGACTTCTGCCTGAAAAATCTAACTAAATAGACATAAACAACCTCTCATTACAATCGCTCCATACAAAACCAATCTAGAATCTGAACAGCAATTGTAATGTTGGACAGAATGTTGTCGACACACTCATGCAACACTTGTGATCCATATTTCTGAGATGAAATCCCGAGAGCTCTCTTGGTATTTTTATATTCTGGTTCTGGATGTTCGATTCACTGCAGTAGCCTCTTTATTTATAATAGAGAGTCTTCCTTGAAAGACTCATCGATTGGTTGTGTAGGTTGAGGAAAAGGTGGGCAGCTTGTGGTAGATGATTAAGGAGTGAAAATCTCAACAACTTTGACTTGTTCCTTACTCGACTTCTTCCCCAAGCTTTGACTCTTTCTCCCACGTTTTACACACCTCAAATTCACCACGCCTAAGTCATTTTTATCTCACAATAAAATATTACTGCTTAACGTGAAGTAAGACAAAATTATTCTAAAAATGTTGGTCTGAATGTTGTGACATTTGTCCCAATATTTTCATGCATTCAAATCAGTACTTCAGAAGATATGTTGGGTCAAATGTCACAACACCAAACCCAACATTAACAGGGTCGATCCTTCTTAGATATATAAATAAATAATAAATCCTTTTTGATAATCCTACCTCCGCCACTGCAGCTATATCATTAGCTATGAATTTTGACGAACTCAATAGATTTTTCTTAGTTCTTGTATTTGTCTTAATTTTTTTTATTAAATATGCATAAATATGTAGTTGTGAATCAAGTAACTAAGACGAATTATGAATACAATGACAAGTTCAACACTCAAATTTCAAATCGTAGTTGTGAATCAAGTAAAAAATCTAGTAGCTTTGACTCAAACTTTATACTATTTATTTAATGAAGTGAATATACGACATATACTCCAATTAAAAAGTATTAATACAAACTAAATAAAAAAATACAAACTAAATCAAGGTCCTTGATATATTAATTGAACACTTTGGTATTCATCTAAGTAGTCATTGAGATTATACTACATTCAGAACTAGATAAAGTATTGGCCATGCCTATGTTACTAACATAACTCGAGTTTTATGTTAAAAGCTAGGTAGATGTTTGTATATGAAAAAAAGTTTTGCGGATAAAATTTTGAAATAAATAAAAATTTCCAAAAATTAAATTAGATATTTCAAATTTAAAGTTGAATAATGAATCAGTTTAATAAACAAATACTTCTTTAAAATAATCTCCAAATTTAATTTAAAAAATTTGAGTCAAAATCTATAGCAAACGGATCCTTAAAGTTGTACTACACTACATATTAATGGAGTAGTGGAGTATAATTTAATGCCGATTTATTTTTATTTTTATTTGTTCTCTATTCCAAAGTCCAACTGTACAGTTGAAACCCTAATTTGAATAAAGCCAAGCCAACCGTCAACAATTTCAAAATTTGAAAATCGCGGTCCTCACATTTCAACAATCTCCATTAATCATTTGAATCAACACAACCCATCAAACAATTTCAAATCCTCTGTTCAGATGGGTGCTAATCACAGCCGTGAAGATCTAGAACTTTCCGACTCCGAATACGGGTTGGAGTCTCCAAGAAGAGAAGAAGAGGAAGACGAAGATAACTACTACTCCGACGCCAAAACAACGCCGTCTTCCATTGACGGGAAACAGCCCAAAACGCCGTCGTCTTTGGACGACGTTGAAGCTAAGCTCAAAGCCCTAAAGCTCAAGTATAATACTCCTCATGCCAACAATCCCACAGCGAAAAACGCCGTTAAACTTTACCTCCATGTTGGTGGAAATACTGCGAATTCCAAATGGGTCGTATCCGATAAGGTAACGGGCTATTCGTTCGTTAAATCGGGTGATGGGTCGGATGATGATGATGATGAAAATGAAGAGGAGAATGCTTGGTGGGTTTTGAAAATTGGGTCCAAGGTTCGGGCTAAAATTGATGAGAATTTGCAACTAAAAGCGTTTAAGGAGCAGAAAAGAGTGGATTTTGTGGCAAATGAGGTTTGGGCTGTGAAGTTTTTCGGGGAGGAAGGGTATAAGGTGTTTATCGACACGTATCAGAACTGTTTGTTTGAGAATACTTATGGGTTTGAAGCGAATGATGAGAATAGAGTTAAGGTTTATGGTAAGGACTTTATGGGTTGGGCGAAACCTGAAGCTGCGGATGATTCAATGTGGGAAGATGCCCTGGATAGCCCCGTACCTGAAAAAGAGACGTCTTTAAGGGTTAACCATGATTTAAGGGAGGAGTTTGAGGAAGCAGCTAAAGGCGGAGCTATTCAGAGCTTAGCATTAGGTGCATTGGATAATAGCTTTCTTATAAGTGATTCGGGCATTCAGGTTGTGAGGAATTATACTCATGGGATAAGTGGAAAGGGCGTTTGTGTGAACTTTGATAAGGAAAGGTCTGGTGTAGCTCATTCCACTCCAAGGAAAGCTTTACTTTTAAGAGCTGAGACTAATATGCTTCTTATGAGTCCGGTGACTGATAAGAAATCTCACTCTCGGGGTTTACATCAGTTTGATATTGAGACTGGGAAGGTTATTACCGAGTGGAAGTTTGAGAAAGATGGAACTGATATCTCGATGAGGGATATCACTAATGATAGCAAAGGAGCTCAGATGGATCCCTCGGGGTCGACTTTCTTAGGGTTAGATGATAACAGGTTGTGTAGGTGGGATATGCGTGATCGGCATGGGATGGTTCAGAATTTAGTTGATGAAAGTACCCCCGTGTTGAATTGGACTCAAGGACATCAGTTTTCGAGGGGAACTAACTTTCAGTGCTTTGCTACTACTGGTGATGGATCGATTGCTGTTGGTTCACTTGATGGAAAAATTAGATTGTACTCGAGCAGTTCAATGAGACAGGCGAAAACTGCTTTTCCAGGGCTTGGTTCTCCTATCACTCATGTGGATGTTACCTATGACGGGAAGTGGATATTAGGGACAACTGATACTTATTTGATATTGATATGCACTTTGTTTATTGACAAGAATGGAAGTACTAAGACTGGTTTTGCTGGTCGCATGGGTAATAAGATTTCGGCTCCAAGATTGTTGAAGCTAAATCCTCTTGATTCACATATGGCTGGAGGTAACAAGTTCCGTGGTGCTCAATTTTCATGGGTATGAGTTCTCTCTTCTTCTGCCCTTTTCATGTTTAGTTTGTAGTTATTTATGTAGCATAGACTTTTGACTGACATGCTTATTTCTCTTCCTTCGTACATAATAATTTTGCTTAGTCAATTCCTTATGATGTGTGTTAATAAGCAAAAGACTTGACTTTGAGGTGTTTGTGACATATATATGAAGTGTCCATGTCTTCCTTTTCTCTCAAATGGTAATATAAATACCATAATTTCTAGGAGTCGTCAACATCTATTGAATGAGATACAGTTCGTAGCTCTAGAGTGAGGACTTCTTTGGTGATTTGCATCTTAGTCACTGTTAGAGTGGGTTCGAGTCCCACATTGGTTGGGGAATGGATGGTGGTCTGCTTATACGGACTTGGACAATCATCCCTTCATGAGCTAGCTTTGGGGGTTGAGTTAGGCCCAAGTGCCATATTTTACAGTCCACTAATATAAACCGCAATTTTAGATCCACTACATGTGACTTGGAATGACTTTCCTTAGTTTGTTAAAGCTTCATTCTCTTCGTTTTCACTTTCTAAATAAACAGGAAATTTCTTCTTTTGTGCACCTTTATCAATAAGAATTTTTCTCAGTGGCAATGCGTGCTGTGAGATAGACAGGCTTTTCGGATGTCGTATCAGATAATTGAGAGAGTTTGCTTGTCTTGGTTTGCCTAGTCCTCATCCTTGATTCTATTTAGTCTCTTCTTCTCATGCGTCTTGTAACAACTACACAATCAACTTATAGCTCTTACTTATGTGTTGGAAAACTATGTCATATCTTCCAAATTCGGATTGAAACAACTCACACGCTTACTGAAATAAAAATACAAAATTGAAAAGAGTATCTTTTATGACATGAAAGTTTGCAGCAACGCAGGAGACCTCACTTACAATGCTGTAAAGGCATGTGGTGTTTATTGCTATGCTGCTGGAGCTCCTTCAGTATATGTATGGGACAAGTTGTCTTTCATCTGAAAGCTTAAATGCACTGTGGTTGAAGATTTTGTTAGCTCATATACTGCTAACATTTCTTGATAAAACTTGTGTATTTGTCTTGGAAATTCTGTGATTCCCCAAAGCTCGTTTTCTTAGTCTTAAGAAAATTTTCAGGTCACCGAGAATGGGAAGCAGGAGCGCCACCTCGTTGCTACTGTTGGGAAGTTTAGTGTGATATGGAATTTTCAACAGGTGAAGGATGGTTCTCACGAGTGTTACCATAATCAGGTGGGGTTGAAGAGCTGCTATTGTTACAAGATAGTTCCAAGAGACGACTCTATTGTAGAATGTCGCTTCATGCATGACAAATATGCTGTTAGTGACTCTCCTGAAGCACCACTGGTGGTAGCAACCCCCATGAAAGTTAGCTCTTTCAGCATCTCTAGCAGGCAATTACAAATTTGAAAAGTCATTTTGTTCATATATGCGACTTATTAGGTATATCTGTGACAGATTTAATGTCTCTCGCATTAAGTAGCTTGAAAAATTGTTACATCTGCAAACCATTTAAAGGCTGGCTTCTAGTTCAATGTATTACTATAATTTGAGGACCTGAAAAAGGCAGTTTCCAACTTCTAGGTATCCTTGCTACTTTATTGTTGTTGTAATAACTAGTAACTGCTCGGTTTAGATCCATGTTCAACAATTTCAGGTGATTTGCACTTTTCAGTATTGCTGTTTTTAATGGACACATCCCTAAAGATTTAAAACTGTTAACTCATTTTAGCAGCGTTGATGCTATATGATCACTTTATAAGGTATTCCTTATGCACTTTCCTTGACTATGTTACTATTCGACTGCATAGAACTTGTGGCTGAGAAGAGAGATTGCTAAGCTTCTTCTATCTTATTTGCAGTGCTAATTAGCTAACTTTTGGATATAATTTGCATTATGAACCTTTGCTTATTGCCTCATTACCACTGCCCACCATTTGGGTTTGTTTTGAGAAGATGATAGAATAAGATATGGGCATTGTAGAGGAAAGTGGCTTCCAAATTCTCGCAGTTTCTGTCTCAGCTTTCCGTGCAGAAGCAGATGGTTCGAGCTTAGTGAAGGTTGTTTTTAGCAATTTTCTCAGAGGCCAAAAACGGTTCAATCAGTTGGTCCACTATTTTCATTTAGTTTCAAAGTACTGAATCATTCTCTTAACCTCTTAGGATGATAAAAGAAAATATAAATCAATCAAGACTAGATGGCATAAACTAGAGAAAATGGATGCAAGCAGGCAATAATAGGCTGATTGAATTAAAAAAAAAACTGACGATGGTATATTTATACATTGAATGGCTACCAAATAACGAAGCACTCACCCATATCTCATTATTCTTTACAAACTAGTCAAAAGAAATAGAAGCCAACAAATGATGATTAGGCCTAAACTTATTCTCCTCCTATAAAGCTATCTATCGAGTGACTGAAGTAATTTAATATTGTACATTTAAAAGAATACTCAGTATGTACATGTCGTGAAAGATTACCCTTCCTCTTTAACCGAGACAAACAGCCAAAAAAATTGGAGAAACAATTGTTTAACAATGACAAGATGTTGTATATGCAGCAATCATTGAGCAGACTTGGCCTGTGCTGCTTTCCTTCTGCCTAGAAACATGAAGATCCTTGGGAAAAAGGACCTCTTCTTTTTCCTCGGAATCTTCACATCTGGTGATGACTCAGCTTCAGTGCTGCTTGCTAACATTTGAGCTTTTGGACTTGTGCTGTCATGAGATGCAGCAGCTTCCGGAGCACTTTCAGATGTCTTTGATTCTTTACTCACCTCAACGCTCATTCTAGGGCTCCCTGTTGTAGGTTGAATGGACGCGCCAGCTTTCCGTCTCTGCTCATGCTCCTCTCTCCATTTCCTCAGCTCTTGCTCTACAGCCAACTTCCCTTCCTTGGCTTTCTCAGCCTTTCCCAATGCAACTTCTAGAGCTGCCTTTCTTTCTGTTATCTCGTGGTTAACCTCCTCCAGCCTGTTTAGGCTTCTCAGCTCTGATTCCTTGGCTAAATCTATTTGGGTATGAGCATCAGCAATCTTCTTGTTAGCTTGCTCCTCTGCCTCATGCGCCTGCTTGCTGAGCTCATAATACTCCTCCAAAGAAAGAGTTACTCCAGTTGGGGTCTCCTCATCTTTTTCTCTTTGAGCTGATTCACTTTCCTCCAGAGCAGTAATAGCTGCTAGTGCCAACTTCTCCGCAGCTTTCGCAGCCTCTATCTCCTTCTTAGCTGCAAGCAGTCTACTTTCCACGGTACTTGCTCCAGCCTTTGCTTCCTCAGCTTCTTCCTTTGCCTTCTTCAGATCTTCACGTGCTATTTCAGCAAGTGATTTCACACGATCAGACTCTTGGGATGCCTCTTGGAGTTGCTTGGGAAGCTCTACCATCTTCTCTCTAGCTTCTTTTTCCTTCTTCTGTGTAAGATCAATCTCTGACTTTGTCTTGCTCAACTCAGCTTCGAGAGATGCAGCAGCAACAGATGCCATTCCTTCTCTTTGTTGGATCACGGCTAGTTCTGATTTTTCCTTTTCCAATTCTGCCTTCAATGAAGCTGCTGCCACTTTCAAGAAATTTACTTCAGTTGTAGCCTTCTCAATGTTGAGTTTCACTTCTTCTAGTTCCTTCTTAGCTGTGGCCACTGCTGATTGTATCTCATCGTGAGTTCTTTTCTCCGGCTCTGACTGTTCGCCATTCAGGTTTCCTTCTTCATTCAACTTTGATTCCATGTAAGCAGCCAACTCAGCTTTGAGATCCTGTAGCAAGGCTGAAGCAGTATCTAGTTTTCCTCTGAGATCCTTTGCAGACAGAATTTGCTGGTTTAGTCTGTTGAGTTCCTCTTCTGCCTGCTTCAGCTCTTTCTCCCAGTTTAAAGCATCTTGCTCTCCTGCCATAGCTGCTCCGATTCTGTGTTCCTCGGCCTCCAAATGTGCAACATGAGCAGCCTCCAAAGATTCCTTTGCAGTGATGAGCTCAATAGTCAAATTCTCCAATGTTTTCTCAACTTCTTTTGATGCGGATACTGCTTCCTCTGCTCTTTGCACCGCACCATCTTTATCAGACATCAATAAAACATAATCTTTTCGAAGATATTCTAATTCAGATTTTACGGTTTTTAGCTCAGATACTGCAGCTGCATGCCTAGCCCTAGCAACTTCAAGCTGTGCTTTCGCTGCAATACTAAGATCATTGCCGATCCCTTGCTCCATCTCCTCCACCCGGAGTTTGGCAAGTTCAGAATCCTGTTTTGCTTGTTGCTCTTCTTTTTGTGCTCTCTCCAGGTTCAGCTTCAATTCTTCTATAAGTCTCTTAGTGCTATCTAGTTCCTTTAAAACTAGCACTTTTGCATCTTCAGCTGCCTGAGACTGTTTTTTATAAAATGGGATCTCCTCCTGTACTTTTGCTAGTTCTTGTTCAACAAGTTGCCGTCTCTGCATTATCCAGGAGAACGAGATTTTTAATAGTCAGGGTTAGAACATTAAATTGTGAGTAGATGCAAGTGTACACTTAAAATTGAAACAGCTAGTGCTTATTCAACTAGAATAATGTTCTTTGCAGATACAACTATAAAGTGATTAGAATAATAAAGTGGTTATGAAATCTCTGACGGGAAAGTGGCTATCAGAAAAACAAAAAATCAAGAAGTGTATATTACCTCCACAGTCTGTACACGATGAGCCTTCCAGTCAACGATCCCTCCAAACTTGGAAACTGCCTGCTTCACAGATTCAATTGGTGCTGCTGTGTCAATTTGGCCTATCGACTTTATGTCAGATTTTTCAGGATGCTTCGGAGTAGCAGTGGGTACTGAGGTCCTTGCTGTGAAAGTGGAAGACTTAGCTAGCGGGCGACCAATGTTATCTGGTGTCAGTATGTGATTGTTATTTTCAGGTTTCCTCATCACTTGAGGGGATAAAGGAGAAGACTCATCCACATCGATGTGTGTACTGCTAGGAGAATTATCTGGCTGATGAAGCAGTGAGGCATTATTTGGTTCTACTTCCGAATGATTAGATTGAACATGTTGAGAAGATTCCTTTTTGTTTTCCTCTTTTAGGGGTGATGTGTCTGAATTCCCGGTTAATATTGATGAAGCATTTTGCTCAGCTGTTGGTCCATCAGAGGAATCATTTGGCTGGTTGTGAACCTTACCGTTAGCGTCCATGTCCAATGCTGGCTCCAAGATTTCACTTGGTTTTGCATCCAATGTCGATGATTTATTGGATTCTGATAGAGCTGTTGTACTACTATTTGCAGAAGGGTCTGCTTTCAGATCATGAACTAATTGAGGAGAGGCTTCCGGCTCAACCATAGGTGTACGAGAAGCCATTCCTGTTTCAGAAATGTTACTCACTGCATCAGATTTAATGGGACCAGCCGAAATTAAATTTCCTCCTGGAGAAGCCTCTTTTAAATGCTCTGAAGCATCCACAGCTGTCTCCTGAATTTTGGAGTTCTCTTTTCCACTGGTATGTTGGCTGGTTTGAGCTGCACTATGAGATTGATCATCATTCGGAGAGGAAACTTTTGGTTTATGGGACGATTCTGGAAGAGCATTTTCCTTCATATCTTTAGCATCTCCCATTTCTTAATTAAGAACTAAAGTGAACAAAGTCGGGACCTAGAAGTCAAACAACCACAGAATAAGTTAGTGGATGTAGACATGCCATAATTTAACAGACATGCGAAATATATTTTCAGGAAGTGAATGTTTTGATGAAGGTATTTTCAGGAAGTGAATGTAGTTGAGAAAATGTCAAACTTTACGACTAACTAGAGAATGTAAACTGAAGACCTGAATACCAATTCGTGCACAATACTAGATCACCTGTTCTATAACATCCGTGGTACATGTGACAATTTTGTCAATTGAGGAATATGGTAAAATGAGTATTTTTAAGAATGAAAAACGCACAAAAGAAACATAGTGAATAGGGGTTCACGTAAAAGCGAGAGGAAGATACACGTCTCTTTAAAGTAAAGCGTACAATTTACCCACCAATACAAAAAGAAAAATCTCGGCATTTAATTTCATATTAAATTGCCGCTGGGTGAATGTCAGATCCTCGAAAAGTAGTGCATTTTTGGAGGATCCGACACGGGTACGGCAACATTTTTGGTGAGTCCAAGTAACATAGATGTGGATAACATCTTCAGCTTTACAAACAATGTAGAAGGACAAATTTTTTTGTTAGTGAGACTGATACGAATTTCGCACATGGAACCAGAAGTGGACAAGATAGGCTTTCAAGAAGGAAACAAGGTGCCACCATGCCCCCATGTGTCTGTATTCAAATGCAAGGCCAAGACTCATATTATCAGTTGATAGTCAGATATCAGGTTCATGAGAACAATTGTTTAGAACATATGCATTGTGTTAGGATGAGAACTTTGGTATAAAATTTAGACTTATGAATTAATCATAGAATCTGCAATATCTTCGACTAAACCATCAGGTTGGGCCATGATTGACCAAGATAAATAAACTTCCATCTTCAAAACAATAGTATGGGTGGAACTAGATATTTCGCCGAAAGCTTAAATACCACATATTTCAATAAAAGAAACAACAATAGATGACCAAAAAATTAAACATAAATTCATGTTTGGGTATAATCGAGCTGATCAAGCATCCTATGACATGTTGTCATATGAAAGACTTGACCAATGATTGTCAAATAGGCCAAAACCATAAAACTCTTGAAACTAAATCGATAGATCAATCAATCAGCTATTCCTCAATCTCAACTAGTTAGAGCCAGCTATATGACCCTATAGAGCCAGGCCCTATGCGTGTCCCAACGTATGTTGTTCGGACTCTCCAAAATGTTGCCGCACCCGTGTCGGATCCTTCAAAAATGCACTACTTTTGGAGAATCTGACATGCACCTGTCGAAATTTGTGAAGAGTCCGAGCAACCTAGGTCCCAACAAATCCAATATCTCAAGGAATCATTAAAGATAAAGTATATTTATGACAACCTCAATCTTCCTCCTAATACCAAACTTGTAACCAGCTACATTTTTCAAATTAAATCCATCTGTGCTTAAAAGAAAAGGATTACCCAATTTTCAAATTCTATTAACCTTTATAGGACAATACAAGACAACTTGCAAATTTCATACCTTCAAAAGCAAAATAAGGAACCCTCAAACAGAAATATCGAGCTGTCAATCAGCATTTGCCTATGAACATAAATCTCCCAAATTCCATTACTCCATTAAGCAACAACAAAAAAAAAGAATCTGGAACTCAAAGTTAAAACTAAACATATTCTTGATTAAATAGGAGCTTAAAAACCAAACTACATCTAGTTAGGCTTCATTTACATCTAATCCTTTCTGGGGTATCCAAAGATTGCTCTTTTATTACCAAATACATCATATAATGCCCACAATATAAACAATTAATCATGAAACATAATCACATCTTAAGGATGGATTAGCAGATATAACTCATGAATATTAGCTGATTAAAAACCATCCCAAACTCAAAAAAAACTCAAAAAGGGGAAATAAAAGATCAAAAGGAGAGGAACATTACCAAGAATCAGCAGAAAATGAATCCAGAGTAAAAAATTGCACTATAAAATGATGATAAAATCTCTTTCTATTCCTTAATGTATCTTTCTGTGGGTATTCTCCGAAAAAGAGAAATAAACAAAAAGATACACAAAAAATATAGGGGTCACAAAATTCACTGAAAAACAAAAAGGAAAAGAAAAGGAAAATTGTTCCTTAAAAAGGAATATAAAGAACATAGATAGAGTGAGAAGAGGACGTTACTGTAACACGTGGGTGGAGCCTGTCCCTCTTGTTATTTTTCCCCTTAAGAACTAATTTTATTTTTTGTTTTTGGTTCGTCTTTTTACATTTTAAAGTAAGATAAGAATTAAATGAGAGAAGAAGACGGCTTGCACATAATGATGTAATGGGAAATTATTACTACCATTAAGTTACAACTAAATTATGTACAATAAATAAGCTAACAACTTATAACTATTTTAGGAAAAGAGAAATTATTATGGTTTAGAAAGGAGGGAAAAGAAATTGGTGAAAGTGAAACTACAACCACTAAATCATACCTTCAATTAATTTACTCTGAAAAAGATCTTGACAGGAATTTACTATAATTAAGTTACTCTACTTAATAATTAATTATTGCCGAAAAAAATGTGGCTTGAAAAGGAGAAAAGAGAAGTTACTGTAAGGTAAAAGAAAAAACTAAGGCTTCGTTTGGTTGTTGGTTAGAGTTATGCATGATATTCATGTATTAGTGATTTCATCTTTCATCCTGTACGAAATAATACATAAATTAACGCATATGTTTTAGTTATGCCGGATTGCAAACTGGTAATCAAATATCGTACATTATGTGCAGAATTGTTTAATAGCAGTTAAACTGCTATCAAACTTGGTGCTAGTTATGCTTATTTTGATACATGAATAAGTCACTTCCTAACCAGCAACCAAACAACCCTCAAAGTTTTTTTTGGCTCAAAAAAGAGCATTTAAATTAATGACCGAAATTTAAGAGTTATTACATGGCGAAATTGATTTGGCGGATATTATAGTCTTTACGAAAATAAAAATAAAGTAAAAACAGGTGATTTATTCCAAAATAAATTTGGTCCTCTAGTATTCAAGTTTTACTAGTAGATATTAATTAATTTACTATCAATAAACTAATAAGTAATTACTGAATAATTTTATGTAAGAGAAATTGTGGTTTAGAAGGAAGGAAAAAGGTAAGTGTGTATTGACCATAAATAGAATCTGCGAAGAAGAAGAATCTCTCAACTACCCGTCTATTCCATTCTTCTATGCTCCCTCTATTACTATTTCTCTACCTATCTCTTTCGTTTTGCCAACTATGTTAAACCTTTTACTTTATACTAACATAGTTTTATGGACATTGCTTAAGCATATTTAAGAAACTTAAAAATATGTTATGAGACTTTTTGTGGTTATAAGAATATGTAATCAAAGCAAAATAGTTTTTTTAAGCTAAATTATTTTTAAAAAGAGGTGGAGGCAGAGGTCATTGTATGAATTTGACCGAATTCCAATGACTTTGCTCAACCAGTTTATTCGTGTTAAGAAAATAATCAAAAAAATTATTAAATATATACACATATCAAATTTAGAACTCAATTATTTAATACACTTAAAGTAATCATTCTAAAATCTAGGTTATAAAGTGAGATTCTCAATTATTAACACTTGAAATAATTATTCTAAAATTCAGCTTTTAAAATAAATGAAGACCATCATTTTTTTTAAATAAGCTAATGAAAAAATAATGTCGCATAAAAGGAATAAAAGAGAGTAATAATCAGCATGCATCTGAGATCAAATTGTGATACTATCTCTTTTTAATATTTAAATGTTTTGCAAGAACTATTTTCTCTCCTCATTTTTATTTGTCTCTTTAGCAAAAAAAAATTAGTTCAAAATATTTGTCATTTTAAAAAATTTTAAAAGACATTAATTTCTCATAATTTTAGCCTTAACACTCCAAAAGGAATATACTCATTAATTACTCATTTAAGAAGGGTGGGTAGGATTTTAAAGATCTTCAATTTTTTTAACATGGCCTTCATTATTAACTACACGTGCTTGAACATTTTTCACTCAACAAGAGTTACTTATATATACAAGTTTGAAAAACTAAACACTTTACTTAAAGATGGAATTTTGCTTCACTTGTACATTAATCCGTCCAAAGGATCGCAAGTATCCCTCTTTCTTTTATTGATGCAAAGTAGGTCTGAATTATGAGGTCAAATCATATCATATAATTGCAAAATCTTTTTTCTGTTGAAACATTTAGTGCTTTTATATCCCGATATCAAAAGATTTACCCAATAATATTTATCCCATAATACTTATTCGATAAGATCTTTTTCACTTCATAAAAATTTATAGGGTAAACAATCCATTGCACACGTTTTTTTGCTAATTGAGGAGTATATTTATCAAGTGAAAAAATTATCGAGTTTTATGACTTTATTGCAATAAATAAATCATAAATTCAATGACTATAATTGAAATACTCAAGCTAAACTTTGTCAATGTGGCATACCTAGCATTTATGTGACTTTCGATGAGATTCGTTTCAGCTAGTTTGATTTTTCAGCCACGTGGATATATAAATTTGGTCATAAATTTTAAGAGGCAACTATTAATTTAGTCATTTTATTAAAATAACGATAAGTTAAATGATCATTTGAAAAATTAACTCGAACAAATGTGAAAGAAAGATATTTAGCCATTTATCATGCATATCTATCTATACACATCAATAAATTATGTCAATAAGGTCATGTCAATAATTTTCTCAGTGCAAAAACACTAGTATTATATATTGGTTAGGCTTGTTGGGCCGATCCAGTTCAATCCGTGATTTGAAGGGTTGAGCTAAAATTATTGGGGTCCATTTAAGAATGAGGCTTTTTTAACCCGGTTCGAGAAAGCCCGTTGGTTTGTGGACTTGAGCGGCGGTGGGTTGGGCCGGCCCGTGGACTTGAGTTACGCTGGGTATAAATATCATTGCAACAATAATAAAAAACACAATATATAGCAAAAATACTTTTAAAACAACAAACATTAAATTTAACCATCGGGGCGTAGCGCTTTACGTCCGGATCTTACACTTTTGTGGCCAGGCTTATGTCTCAAACTCTAAGGTGTGCACCCTATGGATCTACACCTTTTATTTGCCCTCCAGAGCGATTTTTGGTACGCCCCGCCACAAGACTTGGCCCAAAACGCATTTGTAAATACTACTTGAGACTTGGTTAGCAAGTAGTAACACCATGTTATTTTTTTTTAATAAATATTAGCATTTTAAAATTTAAATTTAAATTTAAAGATTTATCAAAATATTTTTAAATAAAAAGGTGAATTGGCCCGACCAAATCCACAACACATGTAGTGATGGATTGGGCTGACTATTTTAAGACCCATAAAAAGATGGATCAGCCCGATCTGACCCGTCAAATTTCAAAGCCCGCATGGGCTAACCTGAATGAGCTGGGCTAGTTGTCCGATTTGACAGCTCTAATTATAATGAGTGACAGTTTTAAAGGAAAAAAAAAAGAGCATACAAAAAAGAAAAGGGGAATTAAAAAATAGTTAGAAGAACCCAATTCAAGAAGTTAAGTGAATCTTCTAGGATCAGTAATATTAATCTTCCAATGTTCATCTTTTAATCCCATTTCTTCTGCCTGCTTTCTACTCCAATATAACTCAGTTTTCCTCTGCCTTGTCAACCCACAAAATTTCTGTAACTTCTCATCCATGGCATCGTGTAGTTTCCACCATGTCTTATGTGCGACATCACTAGCATAAACACGTAAATAACCAACGTCCCAATTACAATCATAGTCCCGGTAACAGACCCATGGCTTTAACCCGAGATAATGTATTGCATAGAGTTGTGGAGGATCTGCTTCGAATAATTGGTTCTTAGCATTGACCTCGTTTGAATTTTCGAAATTCTTAAAATAGTTTACTCTTCTAGGTAATCTATGCCACCATACAAATATTTCATTAAGGAAACCTTGGTCACCTCCGTTATAGGAAATAATGTCTTTTGTACGTTGCATGAACATGTTGAATGTGCAATTTGATGGCTCGATCACCATTACTCCAGAATTGAAGATTGATCCAGCATTACCTGTAATATTGGAAAATCCATTAGTATATACACAGTCTGATATATACTACTGTTGTTTCAATTAATATGTTCTACTTTCTCTTTTAGTTTATTTAAAAAAGAATATCACTTTATAATTAGTAAGCTTTTTATTTGAATATTGTTACCCTTAATAAGTAATAACACCCTGAAGGCATGACGATGTGTTTAAAATCGCAAGATTCAATATTTTAGTATGTTATATATATACACGTTTAGTTTAAAGGCTCAAGATTCAAAAATCTTCTTTACATTTTTAAATCTCATTACGCTAGCTCGGTCAAACTAATAGGATGTTTGGCCAAGCTGTTGGATAGCCAGAAATGTTTTAAAGTGCTTACTATATAGTTTGAGGTGTTAATTTGGCCAAATTTTAGAAAGAAAAGAAGCGTTTTTGAGTAGTAACAGAAGCTATTATTCAATAGCTTAAAGAAATATCTTCTCCTCAAAAGCCTTTTCTAAAAGCTTGGTCAAATACAAAGTAAGTTTTAATATTGTCAAAAATATTTTTCAAATTAATCAGTCAATACAAAGCTGCAACTCTACAAAAGTACATACCTTACTTTTGACAAAAAATATATATTTCAAACTAAGCAGATTTTGTGAGTTGTGACCAAACCAAGAAGACACATATTTACAAATTACACACACAAAAGAAGTGCACACACTGCTTGTATACTAAATTACCTGTAGCTGACAATTGAGGAAATTGGAAAAGAAGGTCAATATTACGAAGAACAATGATATCAGCATCAATGAAGATGATCTTTTCATAGTCAGTGAGCTGCCATAACCTGAACTTGCTGTAATTGTATTCATTGTACGTATCTTTCTCAGCTCTAGGGTTTCTTATCCTCTTTATGAACCGCAGTTTCCAACCGGCTTTTATTAGGGTGTCGCGTTTGGGCTCGGAGATACTCTTGTCCAGGAGAAGGATAAGGTCGCGTTTGGTTCCGGTTAGAAGAAGACTCTGAGCTAGTGTAATTGCACCACATACATATGTTCCAGATGAATGAAGAATTGTGGCGTAAGCTTCTCTTCTTGTTAACTTCATGCTGACCTCGTTGATTTCTGAAATGATAAATGTTTGTCAAACATTTTATCATACTCCTCTTAGTTTCCGTTTATGTAACAGTGTTCAATGTCACTAGACATAGTTTTTAAGTATAAAAAGACTTCTGATACATAAACTAATATACGCATACCATCAATGGTAAATAAGCACTAGTGACCAGAGTTCCACGCGTCTTTTTCATAATCTCTCTCCTTTAAAGTTAAAAGTATGATCTTTTATATCAATTGGATCCAACAAGTTTAGCAATTAAGGGTAACAACGGGATGCTAATTTTTAAATAGTTTACAAACAGAGAAACGTATGATTCCTTTTTAATAGAAATGAGAAAGTACACTAGTAATTAACTTACATTACTAAGTGTAAAGAATGGATCATAAACATGGAACGTAATTATAAGTTAATCCATGTGATAACGATTTGGTTCAGTGACACACTAACACTATATGTTTTTATAGAGTTGATCTCTCACATGATCACTTGGTAATAGTTAGTATTGCAAAAAGTCACTTTCTGTATTTAGAGATGTCAGTGGATTCTGGATCCGGTCCAAATTTAGTGGATCCAGATCCATTTTATAGAATATTGATCTTCAAAATTTAGACCCAACGGATCCGGATCGGACCCGAATCCATTTCTGACGGATCGAATTTGGATCTGAATCTTGTATTTGAGATCCGTATCCGATTCGTGGATCTATTTTTTATTAAATATTTCCAGTTTTTAGTTTCTAATGTGAACTGCATTTATTAGTTCTCTTAATGTAAAGATGTAGTCTTTTAGTTTATTTTATGTTTAACTTTTTTTGTATGTCTGATTTGAATAGAATTTGCGGACCAGATTCGTTATCAAACATCGACTGTTGTTATATTATATTTTACAATGCGTTATATTTTGTTGTCGATTTGTCAAATTTATTTGCTTATTTTATTTCTGTTACATGATTAAGTTGTATAATGAACTCAATCATTTTTTTCAATCAGATTGGGTTTCATTTTGTCAAAAAAGTTTCAAGAGGTGGGAATATTATTCAAGGATATTTTTTACATGTGAATCCAGATCCGATCCGTGGACCCGGTGGATCCGATGGATCACGATTTTGGATCTGATTTTTATGGATCTGAATCCGGATCTGGATTCAGATATTGAAAACGGATCTGGATCTGGATCTAGTAGGATCCGGTTCAGATCCGATCTGTTGTCATCCCTATCTGTATTGAATGAAATTGGAATCAAGAAGAAAAATAACTTTCTGGGATAATACTTTGAGTGATCATATGGGAAATAAATTCTGTTTTATATTAGTACATGATGTAAAATAAAGGACACTTTAATTTGGTGGTTAGTTAGTTATTTATTGAAAGCTCCACCTTAGCCATTAGAAAGAAAAAAGAGAGAAATCACTTTGGGTCTTATGTTCAAAGTTCTTTTTTCTTCT
This sequence comes from Anisodus tanguticus, assembly GCA_034509755.1. NCBI lineage: Eukaryota > Viridiplantae > Streptophyta > Magnoliopsida > Solanales > Solanaceae > Anisodus > Anisodus tanguticus. Next base: position 4,875,709 of record CM067553.1, on the reverse strand, counting down.
ATATAGATTGAAGTTTCTAGTATATGATGAGAGGAGTTTATAAGTTGAAGAGAGAAAAGGAGTGGGTTTTCATTTATAGGTTAAGAGTCCCACATCGGATATGGAATAAGAACATTGACTCCTTATATGAACTTGGACAATCCTCACCGTACAAGCTAACGTTTGAGGTTGAGTTAGGCCCAAGATCCATTCTTTATATGGTATCAGAGCTAGGTCCATTTCAATTCTTTGTTCACCGATGTTGGCCCCCCAAATTATATTATACACGCTCCAGTTAACAAGGATCTGGGCGTGCAGGGAGTGTTAAGAGTCGCATACTCCTTATATAGACTTGGACAATCCTTACCCTGCAAGCTAGCTTTTAGGGTTGAGTTAAGCTCAATATTCATTCTTTACGGTATCAACAAAAAATATAAATGAAGTTTCCAACAATATTATATATATAGGTCGATTCCACTCCGATCTGTCAACATTTAAGAAGGAGAATTTTAACTTCGTCTGTACACCGACAGTTATATATTTGACCCCTAGTTACTTGGCGCTTTCTTTTATTTTTTTGAGAATGTGTACTACCAGTAGTATTATAATTTGCTAGCAATATATAATCAAGTTCTTTAGTGTCACAAAAATAAAGAAAAGAAGAAATGCAAGTATAATTAAGCAATGAAGCAATAAATTTTTTGAAAGTGTAACATACCTTTTCCCTTGAGAGACAAAGCCAATTTGCAAGAACCAATTGGCAATGAAACTTTTTGTGCCAATTTGACCATATTTGGCTCATAATACCACCAATCTCCTTCTCTTCTCTTTAATTCATTACATCTGAAAATCTCCATCATTGGCCTACACTTACTCAAAAAAATCAATTTCATCTTCCCATTCTTACCCCTTCTTCTCTTCACAGCCAAATTTGCAGCCACAAGATGCACTTGTAGCCTAAAAACATCCCTTCTCCACCCTTCTTGTGGATACAAGCATGGTAATTTCACAACTATCATGTCCATGTAACTATAGCTATAGAAAGCTGGCATTGGTATTTCTGGACATGTTTGTCTGTCATCCATCTCTTCTAATTCCTCATCTACCTGTCCTGAAAATAAAGGCAAAATCAATTCATCTTTTAGTAACTCGTCCAACCCGTTCAAGTCTAAATACTTATTAAAAAATTGCTAATTTTCTAGGACGTTCTGTCACAATTTGACCTGTCGGTAAGGAATTTCCGACATAGTAGCGTAAAGGGGTGGTGTTATGATCACTATTTGTTGACTTGACTCAATGGTTGAAACATAAATTAAATGAGCTATCAAACTAATAGGAAAAAATGGATCGAATAGTGTAACCTGACGGGAACAGAAACATACAAAATTGAAATTGAAGATTTAAAATTATGTTAATTTGGAAGAACTTGAGCTAATAATTTAAGAAAATACAACTTTTTTTTTTCAAACAACAAAAGAAAAGAGGAAGGGAGGTTGGGTTACGTTGGACAGGTTGAATTATGACTTGTTATTTGACTCATCTTCAAACTTTAGGCTGGTTGTGTCATTGCTAGTTTATTGACTTGACCAAACCAAATTTTGACTCAACCCGCTCATTTGACAACGTACTTTACCTTACCTGGAAACAAGTCATTCCATTCCAACAACTCTGAGACCTTCTGAAATTGTACTGTTATTATTTGGACATGGACTATCCATTCACTAACATCTTCCCCTTCCAAATTCACCATTCCTATCTTCATTCCTCTCCCCATTATTTCTTTCATAAAACTTGGCTTTTTGTGTTTAACCATTTTCTTCAATATTGTCTTTGTTTCATTCACCATTGATTCTTCTAATAGTGCATTAATCTTTGTCCCAGCTGCTTCCACCTACACAATACAATAAAATACTTCAAGGATATTTTTCTCTTTCTCAAAAAGATAAACTTGATTTACTATCAGAAAATTACTAATTTCCAGTGGAATTTGGCTTGTTGGTAACTTTTCCGTCAGAAATCACTTAAAGACGAGCCAAATTCTAACAAGACGTCCATCGGATATTAGCGATTTCACTTTGTTGAACTGAAAAAAGAAAAGGATCAGTTACCTTGTGATGGCATTCGCATAATGTGCATCTAATAGGAGATGTTGAATATTCGTGATAAACAGAAGATAATTGCCAGTGAAGAAGGGCAGAATAAGCAACTAAGAAACAAACCAAGAAAACTAAGTTGATTTTGATTATCAAAGCCTTTGAAGGAAGGGACTTCATAATCAACTTTAATTTTCCAGAAACCAAAATGCTAGTAGTTCAATAGGAGCTGGAGTACTATAGAAAAGAACTTAGTCGTTCACAATAAGTGAAATTATTCATCTGAAAAAAATAAGTTAAACTAATATATATTGATAGTGTTACATCATCATTATTAAAGTTACACTCAATATGCTAAAATAACGGTTGTGGCAGATGGACAAGATTCTAACTCTTAATAAAAAAATTGAGTTTGAGTCTTGAATATGAAAATATTTCTGGTAGGAAGAATTTTACCTTCAATAGGCTTTACACAGAGCTCATCTGAATTAATCAAGACCTAAATAAGAATATCGAACTCCCTGAGAAAGAAAAAAAAAAGTTAAACTCAATATAAGTAGACTTTCACTTTCTCTGACTAATAATTGTAGTAAGTCGAGACAACAATAGTTAATATGGGTGATTAGTTTATGTTGAATAGGGACTTGCTGGCAGCAAAATAAGGGTCGGAGCTTTAATTATTGTTTGGCGTACGCGTTAAGTGGTGGTGTTATTTAGTTGTATTTATCTTTGAAAACATCAAAGAAAATGTATTTTATTATTCATTCAGTTCACTTTTACTTGTACTTTATTTTGCTCACACATTAAAAAATATGAAGTGCATATTTTATCAACATACACCATGTTAATTGATGAATAGTCTTAATAAGTTTTAGAAAATAATTTGAAATGAATAATTAATACTAGGAGTAAAACAAAAAAAGTAAATTATTTTTCTCTTGATATACTAAATGTAATAAGTAAAAGTGAAAATTTACTTATAGACTAGTGGACAAGTAAAAGTTACCGGACACAATATTATGGTAGTTATAACAGGCAAAAACTGTCACGTGCTGAGCTCGTAAACCTATGACAGATCTGAGATTGAAGCTTCCATGCATGCACTCCACCACCAAGATTATTAAATTCTTGTGTCGAATAAAAAGTAAAATTTTATATATTAATATAACCGCTCATCAATATAACAACCTATAAATATATATTTTATATATTAATATATACATTATGTATATATAATTAACGATTGTGCTTATTTTTTATGAATAGAGCTAAATCTGAAACTTTTGCAAAAAAAAGTTTCATATAAAATAAGGGCAAAGTATGTATATATACGTACTAAGAGAAAATATTTACGAAACTAGACGATAGTTTTCTATTTACAAAATATAACATTACAAATCCTATACAAATATAGTCTTTAATTTTTTTAAAATAATTTTTTATTAATTAGTTTTTTTCTTTTTTAAAAAAAATCTACTTTATTAATTTTAAAAAAATATTATTTAAAATTTATTTTTTATAAAATAAAAATTAATTTTTTTCTGCTGCTTAAGGCTTAAAACTTCACTCAAATTTTTGTGTATGAAATGTGTATATTTCGCTCAAGACTTAAAAAGTTCGCTCAAATTTTAGTGTATGAAATGTGTATAACTCGTTCAAGGCTTAAAAAATCTACTCAAAAATTTGTGTATAAAAATGATATGAAATTTGTATCTCGCTCAAGGCTTAGAATTTCGCTCACATTTTCATGTATAAATTTCATGGTAGGTTTCTGTAAAATTAATACAACTACAACAACTTTGTATACAACTTTCAAGATTTAAAATAATCACTCAAAAGTTTTTGTATGAAAATATATGATGTGTATATCTTGCTAGAGGCTTAAAAATTACGCTCAAAATTGTATGTATGAAAAATGTATATATCGTTCAAGACTTAAAATTTCGCTCACATTTTTCGTGTATAAAATACAACTACAATAACATTGTATACAACTTCCATACAATATTCAAGGATTAAAATTTTCGCTCACAATTTGTGTATGATAACTATATTAAAAATTTCGCTCACATATACACACTTCATACACAAAAAATTGAGTTCATTTTGTAAGCCTTGAGCAAGAAATTTTTTGGAAATTTTATTTTTTAAAAGATTTTAAATTTGTTTTAAAAAAAAAGTTAAAAAATATTAAAAACAAAATGAAAAATGAAAAAATATGAAGATCTGTCATGTTTCGTAATATATCTTTATATTTTATAAATAAGAAAAACTATCTTTATATTTTATAATAAAGAGTCTTCAATAGATACCCTAATGTCATTTTCCCATAAAATAAACTTAGATGGAATACCGTTTTCATTCTGACCAAAAGAACAAAATCCATGATTACTCCCTCTTTGGCCCATTCAACGGAAGGCCCATTGCACTTGTAAAGTTCTGATTTCGGACACCAAAGAAATTGGCCCACTCCACACTCAGAGTCTGTTCAAGCTATTAAAATTACCTTACTTTGAAAAATACACTTAATAAAAGTATTTTTAATAGTGATTTGTATTTGATAAATATTTCAAAAAGCATTTTAAGTGTTAAATTACGTAGAGAAAAGTTATTGTTTCGGAATTATTAGTTCCTAAAAGATCAGAAGCACTTACTTTTTAAGAAGCTATTTTTTTTTCAACTCTTACCACTCATATTTTTAACCAAAAACTTGGTCAAACATCTAACATAAGTAATTTAAATAAATATTTTTGACCTTTCATTAACTTTGCTAAAATTTGCTATCTCACTTATATAGTTGCAATTTTTTCAGACCCCGTGTACAAAAAGCACCACTTGGATATATATATATATATATATATATATATCAAATTAAATATATTTTGGTGTGTTAACCCAATACAATGGGTATCCTATATTTATAGTACAATTACAATACAAAGAATGGAAAAGTAATAAAGACTAGAATACATATATGGTAATATAATCAACTATGATACATTCTATTAAATGGTAATTATCCTCTAGAGTATATGCAAAATATTCTCTAACACCCTCCCTCAATATGACGAGAGGATCGAACGTTCAGATTGCTAACTAAATATGTGAATTTGGTTGAAGGTAATCACTTAGTTAATATATCTGCAAGTTGTTGGGACGATGAGACATGATGAACTAGAAGATTTTTTGAGGAAACTTTCTCACAAACAAAATGATAGTCTATTGAAACATACTTCGTTCGAGAATGCAACACTGAATTTTGAGCAAGATATAAAGCACCAATATTATCACAGTAAGCTCGAACTGACTCTTTCAAGAAAATGTGTAAATCACACAATAGCTATTGTATCCATGTGACTTCAGCCGCATTAGAGGTCAGAGCACAATATTCTGCTTAAGTACTTGAACGTGCTACTGTGGGCTGCCTTTTAGCTAATCAAGAAATAAGATTTCTTTAAAAAAATACACAATAGCCAGAGGTTGAACGTCAGCTAGATTAACATCCCGCCCAATCAACATCAAAACAAACAAGAATATTAGGTGAGAAATTACAATAGAGTTGCAGTCCAAAATCAACGGTACCTCGAAGATAGCGAAAAATTCGCTTAACATTATTCAAATGAGTATGGCGGGGTTGATGAAGAAACCGTGACGCTGAGTTCACAGCAAACCTTTTGAAGGATCAGACTGAATATCGAAAAATAATTGGAGGATTACAATATCTGGCTTTCACTTGACCCGTGAAGGATCAACAACCACCCAGATCGACAACCACGCCACTAATCGTCACTGTACCGATTAACCAGACCGCCTCCCCCACCCGACACAGTATTTCAACCCTTCGATCTGAACCAACCACGAGTTCAACCACCAAAAGTGCACCAGATCCGACACCAACACCCTTACCCAGCCAGCACCCTCACACCATATGGAAACCCGTGTCCAACACGAGATTTCAAACCCAAAATCCAATTTAACCTATCTACCCAAACCATATTCTCAATTTCTAAAAACCCAAAATTAGCTAAACAAGATCTTAATTGGAATAAGGCCATGTGTGAGGAATTTAATGCTTTGACAAAACAACATACTTTTTTTTGGTTCCTAGACTGGAGGGGGTGAATATGACCCGATGCATGTGGCTTTTCGTCATAAATTAAGAGATAATGGTGACCTAGAGAGATATAAGACGAGACTTGTGGCTAATGTTACTAATCGGCAGGAGGGTATTGACTATGGTGAGATATTCAGTCCGGTTGTTAAACCGATTAACATTCGCACCGTTCTGAGTATAACTATGGGTAAGCATTGACCCATTCATCAACTTGATGTGAAAAATATATTTTTACATGGGGACTTGAAAGAAACTGTTTACATGCACCAACCGCCTGGTTTTGTCCATCCAGCAGCCCCTCAGTATGTATGTCGTCTCCGTAAGTCACTTTATGGTCTGAAACAGGCCCCTCGAGCATGGTATCATCGTTTTGCACAGTATCTTATGCAAATTGGATTTGTATGTAGCAAATGCGATAATTCTCTCTTCATTTTTCATCGAGGTAACACCATCGCTTATTTATTATTATATGTGGATGACATTGTGCTTACTGCCTCATCTGATCTGTTGAAAAATGAGATAATTGCATTGCTCAAAGCCGAATTTGCCATGACCGACTTGGAAAAGCTGAGTTATTTTTTGGGGATATGAGTGACTAGATCTGCAGACTCTATGTTTCTATGTCAGCGTAAGTATGTAGATGAGATAGTACACAGGGCTAAAATGGCAAACTGCAAGATTATGTCCACTCCAGTTGACACTAAATCAAAGCTTAGCGCTGTTGATGGTAATCCAGTGTTCGATCCCACATTTTACAAGAGTCTTGCAGGTGCACTACAGTATCTCACATTCACTAGGCTTGATATTGCTTATGTTGTTCAGCAAGTGTGTTTGTTCATGCATGCCCCCAAGGAGCATCATTTTACTGCCCTTAAGCCTATCACCAGATACATTAAGGGCACACTTGATCATGGATTACATGTATACCCCTCTGCACCTACCAGGTTACTATCATATACAGATGCAGATTGGGCAGGTTGACCGGACACGCGATGCTCCACCTCCGGCTATTGTGCATTCTTAGGGGATAATCTAGTTTCATGGTCTGTCAAGAGACATGCCACACTATCCCATTCGAGTGCAGAAACAGAGTACAGAGGCGTTGCAAATGTTGTTGCTGAGATCTGTTGGCTCCGAAATCTACTTTTGGAGCTTCAATGTCCTTTGCGTAAGGCGTCTATAGTCTATTGTGATAACATATCTGCTGTTTATTTATCTCACAATCCGGTTCAGCATCAGCGAACCAAACACATTGAGATGGATATACACTTTGTTCGTGAGAAGGTTGCTATCGGACATGTCAAGGTATTTCATGTGCCCTCTTCATATCAGTATGCATATATATTCACTAAAGGACTACCTAGACAACTATTCTTCGACTTCAGATCCAGTCTAAGCGTTCGGCCTCCTCCCGCTCCGACTGAGGGGGTGTATTAGTGAATATTAGTAGAATATTCACCATATGTTTTGTAATTATTAGTGTTGTATAATTATGGTAATTATAGGATCCCTTTTGTATTAAGATTCCACATTGTACACACTATATATACTGTATTAATGAGAAAGGCTTTCCAAGAAAGATTAATATAATTCTACTGGTGCCATAGTAAAGAATATATATATATATATATATATATTTTGTGAATTAAATATATAGCGGACAACACGTCTCAGATTTGCACTCTTGGAAGCTTCTTAAAAAGTTTCTGTTAATATTTGCTCATACAAAAATATAAATACTATATTGCGTTACCTAAAAATATAAATACTATATTTTGTAATGTATTTAAGCAATTTTTAGTTTGGACCTGTTAGGTGCACCTAAAAATTAGTTTGTCACTACCGAACAAAGACATTTGTAAATAACTTTTTTATTGTCATATGTTGGATGTTGTTGTCAAAAGTATTTTTCTTAATAACAAAAATTGTTGCTTGCTGTTGCAATAACATCCGATGCGAAAAGTTTTCGCAACAAGTTATTTTTTTTCATTGTCATTTATGATTTTTAGCAACAATATATTAATTTTTTGTTGTCAGTTAGATTTTTTAGCAATAATATATTTATTATTGCTAAAATTTTGTTGTCAATTCTATACTTTCTTGTAGCGTGCTCAACTAATACTCTTTTTGTTTTTTCAACTCTTTTGTAATCGCATGCCAATTCTTGGCCTTCAGCCCAATCATTTAGCTATTTTACCTTTTGTTCTACCCAACAATAACGTTAAAACTAATATATATCAAAGAACTATATCTTTTAGCTAACGCAAAATCACCATTTCGGGAAAAAAAAAAATCAAAGCGAGTAAATAAAAGATTTGTTTTTGAACTTAAGGTATAGCAATCACTGCGTTGGTTATGCTAGTAATCATTAAATATAACAACCCAAAATCTACCAAATTCATGTTTTTTTAATAAAAAAGATACGTATCTGTCTTACATAATTTAACTTAAAATATTTGATTTGTTTATCGATATCGTTGAGTACTATAGTTGGGTGAATAGAAAAATTAAGAACCAGTTGGACGACATACTAGACATGTACTCCCTAAGTCCCAATTTAATTGTCTTAGTTTGACAAGGCATAGAGTTTAAAAAATAAAGAGCGACTTTTGAATCTTGTGGTCCTAAATAAAGAAGTGTGTACTATAATGTACCGAAATGCCTTTTGAATCTTGTCGTTATAAACTTGTAGTGTAAGATGTTTGAATTGTTAACTTACTAAATATAGAAAAAGACATTCTTTTTGGGACATGTCAAAAATAAAAGACACTTAAATTGGAATGGAGTAATAGTTTATTTAAAAAAAAAAAAAAACAATGTTGTGTCATGTGTCATAATTTCTTTAAAATGAAACAAGCTCCTTAGATGTTGGTACTATATATTACTAGCAATATATGCTGTTTAATTACGCCATGTAGGAAATGAACATAATAGAGGAAATAAGAAAGGGAAACATAATAAAATTTAAAAAGTAGAGGAGATACAATAGCTATTTCTCATGTTCCAAAAATGAAGTACAAGCATCCTCTATATATACACATGAATAAATAGTAAAGGCCATATGTTCATAAGTACTCTGTGCAAAAGTACTACTGTAGTAGCATACATGACAAACTCTGAAAAGGACAAAAAAAGAAGGAAAATTAAATGGGAAAAACATGGAAAATAAAAAGAAAAAAATCAAGTAAATCGTCTAGGATCGGTAACATTAATCCTCCAATGTTCATCTTTAAATCCCATTTTTCCAGCCAACTTCCTATCCCATTCTAATTCAATTTTTCTCTGCTTTGTCAATCCACAAAATTTCTGTAAGGTCACATCCATGGAGTCATGTAGCTTCCACCATGTCTCGTGCGCGATATCACTAGCATAAACGCGTTGATCTCCTATGTCCCAGTTACAATCGTAGTCCCTGTAACATACCCACGGCTTTAACCCTAAATAATGTATAGTGTATACTTTTGGAGGATCCGCCCCAAACAGTTGGTTCTTAACGCTGACCTCGTTCGAATTATTTGACCAAAAGTTCTTCAAGAAATTAACCCTTCGAGGCAACCTATGCCACCATACAAACACTTCATTAAGAAAACCTTGGTCGCCTCCATTATATGAAATAATCTCTTCTGTACGTTGCATGAACATTTTGAAGGTGCAATTTGATGGCTCGATCACCATTATTCCGGAATTGAAGATTGACGCATCGTTACCTGCAAATTAGATGACGGATTCAAGATTTAAATACTAATGGATGAACAATTCAGTATACAGATATTTAAAAGTTTTGATAATTTTTAGTGGCATATATATTTGAACTCTCTCCATTTCATTTTAAATGTCTTATTTTAATTAGAAATTTTTTGGACAGTATGGTCTAATTAAATGCGTATATAATATATCAAAAGAACTCTTTGAATCTTGCAATGTTAAACATGTCATGATGACGTTTGGTGGGGAGGAAAATGTTTCAGTTTTTCTATATTTGGTAGGTCAAAATCTTTTCTCATAATAATTTTTAAAAAATCAGAAAAATGACTTTATCAATTGGAGTAGAGATAACAAGTTCCCGCCCACGCCCACGCCCACCCCCACCTTCATCCCTGCCCCGCCTCAACTAGCAACCCCCCCCCCCTCATCCCCACCTCAGGCCCCAAGCATACTCACTTTCGTAGAGTTTGTCTACGGTAAGAAAACTACGCTCCATACTTATTTTCCAGGAAAACATTCGAAGAAGATATTTTCCGCGCAAAACATATCTCTATCATACCAAACACACCGTAAGGGTAAAACAGAAATATTGAAATTTAATCTTACCAAAAATAGAAAAAGACATTCTTTTCAACATAGACAAATAAAAAATAAGTAAGACACATAAATTAAAACAACTCACGACAGTAGGTGTTACCTGTAGCTGTCATCTGAGGAAAATGGAAAAGAAGATCGATGTTACGAAGAACAATGATATCCGCATCAATAAAGATGATCTTCTCATAATCCGTGAGCTGCCATAACCTGAACTTGCTATAATTGTATTCATTGTACGTGTTTTTCTCAGCTCTAGGGTTTCTTATCCTCTTTATGAACATCAATTTCCACCCGGCTTTAATTAGGGCTTCGCGTTTGGGTTCGGAGATACTGTTATCCAAGAGAAGGATAAGGTCACGTTTGGTTCCGGTTCGAAGAAGACTCTGAGCTAGTGTTATTGCACCACAAACGTATGTTTCAGATGAATGAAGAACTGTGGCATAGGCTTCTCTTGCTATTTTTGTGCTGCTTTCAATGTTGGATATATCATAGACGTCGTTGATTTCTGTAATCAAATGTTCGCCAAACATGTCATAAGTAAAAATATTAAATATCAAAAGCATGCAAAATAATTTAAGAGTATATGGATTTTATCTTATATATACTGATGGCCAGTATAACAAATTTTATATTAACTAGAAGTGTATTTACTTATGGTAGGTCTCTGTTAAAAATATCACTTAATATATACAAAAATTAAATTCAGAACTTATTCACTTTGAGATCGCGTCTTAGAATCTAGAACTCAAAAAGTTTCAAATCTTGGTTTCACCTCTGAATCTAAAACTCTAAATCCACTTATTATGAATTGTACTTGTCATTATAATATTTTTAATTCAAATGATCTGATAATGAAAAGTTAACTCATACTACTATATGTTGATCAATGCAATTATATGATGACGAATTGTATAGTAGCACTCCATATTTTTCAATCGGTACATGATAAAAAGAAGAAGCAGTAAACGTAATATTGTTGGTTAGTGAATAGTGATGTAATAGAAAGCTCCAGCATGTGCACTTAAATATTTGAGTTTGCACCTTATATTCAATTAATTTGTAATATTAGCTTCTTGATTAGTTGAAGAGAGCAAAGCTGATAGCTAGATCTTATTTTCGTTGACGTCCTATGAAGAAAAAAGTACAACTGATATCATTTTCGTGTAATTTTCATGACACGCCTTTGCCTATTTTGTATTTTTACGTGCAAGTAGACATTTAATTTCTTTAATCTACCAAACATTTTACTGACTAACAGGATAATCCTTTTCAACTTACTTTTTGGCACCAAACTTTCAAAATCATCTATCCACCAATATATATACACTCCTCAATATAATAATTTTTTTTTTTATATTATCAGATTATCCAAAAATATTTATAGGTAAGCCTTCTTAAATTTTAATTTTGGAATTAAGACAGACTACACGCTATAATAAGTAAAGATAATTAGACTGTAAATTTCTTTGCACTAAATATTTGCATAACTTAAAACTCATAATTGTACCATTGATTGTCTTAGAAAATTAGCCAAGTTAGTCATCAGACAATCCTCACCAAATTGCCAAAAACATTTAAGAAGATTATTACAATTAGGTGACGAGAAAAACATTTGAGACAATTATTACCATTAGGTGACGAAAATGTTTGAAAAAATTATTACAATTAGGTGAAGAGAAACCACTGAACAAGATTATTTTAAAAAAAAATAAGTGTAATTAATAAAATATTTTTACTACTATAAAATAAAACAAGCGCATGTAGCTCAGTTGATAGACCGTCTATTTCCTAAGTAGAAAGTTGCTACCTGGCGTGTTTACTTTTTTAAAAGGAAAAACTACAAGCAATGCAAGCAAGTAATATTTGAAAGTGTAACGTACCTTTTCCCCAGAGAGGCAAAGCCAAATTACAAGAACCAATAGGCAATGAAACTTTTTGAGCCAATTTATCCATATCAGCCTCATAATACCACCAATCCTCTTCTTTTTTCTTTAACTCCTCACATCTAAACATATCCACCATAGGCCTACACTTACTCAAGAAAATCAACTTCATTTTCCCATTTTTCAAACTCCTTTTTCCTCTTTTAACAGCCAAATTTGCAGCTACAAGATTCACTTGTAACCTAAAAACATCTCTTCCCCATCCTTCTTGTGGATATTTGCATGGCAATTTCACAACTATCATGTCCATATATTTTTTATAGCTATTGAAATCTGGCATTGGTATTTCTGGACACTCTTTTCCATCCATTTCTTCTTCTTCATCTATCCATTCTGGAAATAAGTCTTTCCATTCGAATAACTCCGAAACTTTCTCGAATTTTACATTTATTATATGTCCATGGACTTTCCATTCAGTAACATCTTCACCTTCCATATTTACCATTCCTATCTTCATTCCTCCCTCCGTTTTATTAAAAAAAATCGGCATTTCGCGCTTCACCATCATCTTCTCTGTCTTTGCTTCATTTTCCATAAGTCGTTCTTCTAATACTGCTTTCATCTTTATTCCTCCTTCTCCCTATTCAAAACAAGTGAAAAGAAAAATACTTCATGGGTTTTTTCTCATTCAAATAGATATATATTGATTTATAACTTTCTTGAGCCGAATAAAAAGAAGGAAAAATGGTCAAAATTGCATTTATACCGTATGAATATCTTAATTCTACCCTTCGTTATACTTTAGGGTCATTCATACACTTGTTGTTAGCAAATTGTATTGTACTTGCTCTTGACTTTGAAATGATCCGGCGTGGATTTCTCCTTTAAAATCAAGAGCAAATACAAGACGATTTGCTGATGACAAGGGCGTGAGTAGCCCCAACGTATTACGGAATGTAAAATTAAAGATATTTCGAGCACTAAATTAATAAATTAGACTTTTCTCCTTAAAAGAAAAAAAAAAGGAAGAAAGCTCACCTTCCTTACAAAAATATTATAGTTTTACCTTTCGTTATACTCTGGGTTCATTCATACCTTGACATTAACAAATCGTCTCGTATTTGGTCTTGACACTAATAGAGGTCCACCATAGCAGTTCCTCCATCAAAGTTAAGAGCAAATACGAGACGATTTGCTAATGCTCAGAGTATGAATAGCTCCAAAGTGTAACAGAGATTTCGAAGTAAAATTTGGGCAATTTTTCTACAAAAAAATCTCACCTTACCTTATGATGGCATTCTCTCAATGAACATCTAACAAGGGATGCTTCATATTCATGATAAACAGAAGTTGATGGCTTGAGAAGAATGGCAGCATAAGCAATTAAGAAGCAAGCCAAGAAAACCAGGTTGATTTTGATGATCATTGCTTTAGAAGGAAGGGACTTCATCATCATTTTCTGTTTGCGAGAAAACGAAGTGTAGAAAGGAGAGTGCTAGTTCTTGTGCTATATAAAATGTACACTTTCACTTTCTCTCGAAGCTAATAATAATTGTGTAGTGAGGAAGTAGAGAGACTTTAAGTTAATCTGAGTGATTAACTTATATTAAAAGAGATTTGGTAATAGTTGTTAGAGACAGGGAGGAGGCCTAATTATGAAAAGATTAAGAGATAAGTAATTACAACTACTAGGAAAGCTCCAAGTGTTGCTTACTTTTCTTTTTAGATTTTCTTCACTTGGAGATCAAAATAAGGGAAGGAGCTTTAAAATATTTGCCATATGTTTTAAGTGTTGTTTTTATCATTATTTATTTTGGAAAAAAGATCTATTGTTTTATTTCCTCAAATTAAATACCCATCCTTAATTGTCAAGATACCGACTTGATAATGACCGTAGAGTCAATTTGTTTTTCTTTAAGGGAAGGGAAAGTCATTGAATTTAACTTCTATATCCTTTAATCAGGTCACTAAAAAAAAGCTATAGATAACTATTTATAAAAATGGAATTAATGACCTAATAAATGAGATAAATAACCTGTTATAAAAGGTTAAAATATATAAGTAGTGTAAAAAAAATTATTATTCTTAGTGCATATAAATTAAAAAAATTCGTTATCTTATCACAAAGTTCTGCCGTTGGCACTATGAATTGGGTTAAAATTAACGCGCCCCCAAGGGAGGGGGAGGAGGAAGGGGACGCAATCGATGCATAACATGTGTTTATATATGTATTTCTCTCATTTAACTACAATTATATTTTCACCTCATTAAATCACTTATGATAAGTTAATATAGTACATCCGATACCAATAATTTTTTGCAAACTTGTAATAGCTTGAGAAGACAATTATTGCTGCAGCTATAGCTTAGCAAAAAGGAGAGAGAGGCCTTTGCAATTTGCCAACAACTTTTGTAGTTGCGCAATCAATATCCTATGAACAAACAAATGTCGCTTTTAGCTGTTACGAAATCGCAAGGTTGCACCAATACTTGATTTTCTACACATTTTTAGAACTTATATGCTATATTTGTCTTTTAAAAGATAAAAAATAATAATAGAAAAACAGCAATGATCGTCTTTAACAAATAATCATTTTAATTGGCTTTAGGTGGGATAACCACTCTTCACCAAAACAATAGATTGCCATGTCGATCAAACAGGAGATGTTACGGTAGAAAATCATTGTTCTACACTCAATGTCAACCCTTTCAATAATTACATGAATATTATTATCATATAACAGGGCACCAAATACTTGAACTAATAGCCACCTCACCCTTGTGAATCTGTGATGTATCATCTTCTCTTTCCTTTTTAATCAGAGGAAATGATCAAGACTACGTTGTTAACAACATTGTAAACTATGTTAATGGAAGGAAAATAATTGCAGATAATGTCAAAATTTCTCTTTTTTTTTAGGTACATAGTCTCGGTTGCAATGGCATTTTGACTACACCACATTAAATTTTCCGTTCAAAAGGCTTCTGACAACACAATTATCACAAACTTTTTCTCCAGAGAGAAGTATGAAAAGGTATTAAAAAAGACTTACCAGAATGGAAAAGAAAAAGAAAGTCCAATTGTTAACCACTATCACTTGATGATACTACTTGTCAACTCCTATGGTCTAAAAGTAACCTTCAAAGTTATCCATGCAAACAAGGCTACCACATTCATCAAATTGTTCATTACATTATCACCACATTTCCAGAAGAGACCTTATTTTTAGCGCTCGTGCATGAGTCAGGACTATGACACTGGACGGAATAAACAAAATGATGCACCAATTTTTTTTTTTTTTAAAATGGCTATACTGCTAGTGGTTCTTAGATATAACTTCACTGAGGTACACAGAGCACAACACAGGCACACATCTCTAAAAAATTTCTTCCCAAACTCGGGGTACCATAAGAGGGTCCAAATATTATCATTTCTTTCTCTCAAATAAATGGGAGATAAAAGTGTGCAATGCATCCTCCGATAATGTAGAATGACTAGCCACAGATCAAAATTTACCACAACTGATAGAAGTTATGGCAGAGGAGTTAAACATAATTCAATAATTCAAGCTGTGCAGTGTACAGACAATACCAAGTAAATTAAGCCATTCTAGTTACCAACTCATTAACTTCTAAAGTATAACATGTTATTTTGTTCCCCCTCAACCCCCAATTAAATTTTCAAGTAAAACTTGATCCTTCATGCATCTTTAAGCTAATCCAGCACTACCTGAACATATCAAGTAATTAGTAATTGCTTGTTGAAACCCATGAAGAGTTAATAAAACAAGTCAGCGGGAGAAAGCATACGGAGCTTAACTATTTGGATTTTCCTGGTCGACCAAGTGCAGAGGAGATCGTGAACCTGCCTCTATTTTGATTTGTTTCAAACAGAAGTTGCTTCCAACAAATTCATGCTTTTGTGACATCTTGAATGTGCTGTGAATGGCTTTTACCAGGGGGAATAAAAATAAGGTCCTCCCAGCCAGAATTTCTCTGACTTACCTGCCACAGGAAATACAGAGAAGTTAAGAGAAGTAACTGAGAAAAAATAAGGGGGAGTGGGGGGAGTTACCATGTCAGCATAGTGTTGCTTTTGCTTAAAAAAATGATAGAATATAAAAGCTTTAAGGTTTTTTTCTCACAGAACAATTCATCTATGCCCTGTTTAAAATTCAAATTCGGGGATAAGCTTCATCCCTTTTAATTTTTCATTTCTGCACTTGCCTTTGTCTTTTCATTTCCCACTACTTCTTCCTTCCAATTTTCCAGCAAGGAACCATTTAACAATGGGCAAAAATCTCTTGACGGCAAGAACTATTGGTGTAAATTTTTAGTATTTTCCTCATCCCTTTGACAAATGGAAAGGGAGTGGGTTAAAGCTAGTAGATTAACCTTAATTTCCTTGTCTTTCGGTTTTACTCGTTATGTTACTTTCTCTGAAATGAATAATTGTGGTATCATCAGCCCCCCAACAAGCTTCGGACCGAGTCGTAATTGATTGATTGATATGACATGAATTACAATTCTGAACCCAGAGGCAGGAAAGTTCATCTTTACAAGGTGTAGTGCGGGAACAGATGTTATTGGTACCAACAGAATCACTGGAACTAAGATTTCAAAGTATCATCGAACTTTAAAAGTAAAGCCTAACAAAATATAAAATGTCCAAGCACCTACCTCCATTTTTTTCAGGACATCTTCCAAAGTCCCTACCTGTTGATGAGGAAAATAATACTAGTAAGTTAATATTGGCTGCTATAGTGTCGTGTTACAATAGCAGATCAGATGACAAAAAACTTGACAATGCAGGAAAGCCAGCAAATCTAGTCCTTCCATAGACAAGCCCCTATGATAGTCCGACAGGAATCTTTAGAAAGGAAAAGAAACACTATTCTTTTGATAACTTGGAAAAAAGATGCTGATGGCAAGGTGATTTTTACATACAAAAGGTTTTAAACAGCAAAGCATCAATGTCCTTAGCATTCATCAAACTTCTTTCAGGGTTCTTAACTCCATTTCCTTCTCATAACTGAAGCAAGAGATTTTGCATTAACATGATAATTAACTATGGAGACTTAGCTCTATTTTTCAAGTTATACTTGGAAAATGGACTTTCAACCATTAGTCCTCTCCATTACAATCAACATTTACTATGTTAGACTCTCCAAGTGGAACCTGTTGCACAACAATTCAAATTTTAAAATCCTCTCCACACCTTTTCCTGCAACTTTACTTCTATCTGCATGCCCCAAATGAAAAAAGTGAAAGAAATTAAGGAAGTGACATAACCCCCCACCCAAAAAAAAAAGAGAAGTAAACAACACGCTTATGGGAGTGGATGGTGCAGGAAGTGATGGCCAGATTAATCCTCTGTGACACGAACTATGCATAACTAGAAGCATCATTCAAATTGTCAGACAATGCTAGACTTGATAAAAGAAAGATTACCGCCAATGAAATTTACTCCAAGACACTTACAAGAAAAATACTTACTCAAAGACATTTTATATTCCACCTTTTACCATGCCTGACCATCCTAAATCTATGTGCACACCTTATCGTAAAGCAAACAGAAAGATTAAAGTGATTATGATACCATAATATGCTGAGAGACACCAGATCCTCTAGATGCCCTTGATGATAACTCCTTTTCTATATCCTCCTGCATACCAAAAAATGAATTCAAATGAAAACCATCATGAATATATAATTACACCTAGTTTTTTTGTTTCTTCTGACTAGCTACAGTTCAAGATATTAAACCAGCATACCTTCCGAAAGTATATTGGACAGTATCGTCTGTTTCTCTTTTTCACAACTAGGAGGTCTGACTGCACAAGAGCAAAAAGATAAAGATTTAAGCGGACTTTAACCACATTCAGTACAGTCCACCCCCAATAAACAAAATTTCCAGTAAAAGCTTTCCAGTGAGTGAAGGTTCATAATTCTAAAAAATACACAGGCTGAGTATATAATGCTCAGAGGTTTTCTTGCATATAGATGGCAAAGACTTTTATATGGTACCTGGAAAACAGGGACTCCATCAAATCCAATCTTTACATCTGAAGCTTTTAACTGTCACAGAAAAAGTCGATGTTAAAATGAGCAGATGTTTTTAATAAGCACGCATTAAAATATCATGTTTAGCCAAAGAGGTCTTTTTTTAGGAGGAGGAGACAGAGGTTGGGTGGCAATGGAGGTGAAGCCATTAGTAATCTATGCGTCATTAGCTAGGCTAGTGAGCAAGAGCCTACATACAAGGCATGTCAGTAACCCAAGTTCAAATATCAGAAAGACCTCCATTTTGGATTTTTTTTAATTTATCAGAAAAGAGAAAAGAAAAATAAGGGCATGTCAGTTAAATTCAGAATTGGTGGGTTGCAAGCAATTCTACTGCATCTGGTCATTAGTCAAAACTACATGCCAGTTTACTTTCACGTAAAACTATCACATGTACATGGATTTCCAGTATAACTTTCACTGGCACAACACGAACTGAAACCCAGAATTGGTGGGTTACAAGCAATTCTACTGCATCTGGTCATTAGTCAAAACTACATGCCAGTGTACTTTCACGTAAAACTATCACATGTACATGAATTTACAGTATAACTTTCACTGGCACAACACGAACTGAAACTCAGAATTGGTGGGTTACAAGCAATTCTACTGCATCTGGTCATTAGTCAAAACTACATGCCAGTGTCCTTTCTCGTAAAACTATCACATGTACATGTATTTACAGTATAACTTTCGCTGGCACACCACGAACAGGCATCCTGTGCAATTTTACTGCATTCAGTGAAAACTACAAGGATCCTGGACCCAAAACTTAAGAAAGACCAACGAGAGTAACTACCTCCATTGCATTCTTAATTTGAACAGGATCTGGCAAAAACCTAAATGCGATTCCTTCAACCTTCAACATGTAAACCTGCAAGTTGATACAAAAAGAAAGAGATATAATCAATCAAAATATGAGACTAGTTCCTAGCAACACCTTTAAGAACAAATGGAAAAATAAAAATTAGAAATTCTTGGACATACAGATAACTACACTAGTTGCAATAGATTACTTAATGTAAACTGAACCTGTTGGGTAGAGAGAAAAATATCTTCCATTCTTAAGTTAGGCTTCACCTTTTCCCTTTCAACTTAAGAACAGAAGAAGAGATATTAGACGGGACTAATAGGAACTCTGAGGCTCAAAAGGAGTAAAATATGATCCTTCTTTTTTGTGGATGAATAAAAGATACAAACTGCTTAGATAATGCATACTTGTAACCAATTCTTTTTGAGTCAACTATGTGTCAATCCCAAACAAGTCAGGATCGGTAATCCATTCTGCTATATTTAGTCCAATTCCTTTTTTAACTAATACACGATTTAACAACCATCAAATTTTATACCCATTCTTGCAAGAAGAAATTCTCCAATATGCACAGAACTATACTTATGCTGAAATTCTCCAATATCAGCAGCAGCTTGTCTGACTTTCCTAATCAATCTTATAAGCACCAGAGACAAAATTTTGTCCATTACTAATATCTTATATATCACCAGACCCTCTCAGGGTCCTATACTTATGCTAAAGTCCAAAGCTTTAAACAATAAAATGGCCTTCTCTGTAGAGTAATCCACATATTCAACTTCAGTCCTAAAGTTGCAACCTTTTTCTACTGAATCTGCTAACTTATAAAAAGCTTTTCTTTTTATAAAAAAAATACTACCAAAACAGATATATCTAAGAAAAATTCAAAGCAAAAGGAAACAAAACCATTCACCTGATCAAGTGTCAGCGGAACAACCTTAGCTCCACCTCTCACTTCCCCCTTCCGCAGCCGTACCTGAAAAACATCCGGACATTTAACCTACCTTATCAAGAAGAAAATAGGACATTTATTTCTCCGCACCACTAGCCTTCATTGTTTAATGAAAAATTTATATCAATTACTCATAAACCACCTCAATCGCAAACTAATAAGGTCAGCATTATCGGTTTCCTGTATCTGCTAACTTATTTATCGCAAACTAATTAGGTCCATTATAAGGCAATCTTCCAATGCTGAATAGTAAATAATTTCTTTTAAAAAGCAATCATCTTTAACTTAACTTCTCTCTTCGCTCTTTTTTATATAACAAATATTCTATTCGCATTCTTCTATATAACAAAAATTCTATAAAATGAACAAAAGATGAAATTCACCTGAGCAAGAAATGCCTCGGCGTCCTCTTGACGGAAGCACAATAATCCGATTGATTTTGCACTATTCGGATCCGAAATAAGCACGAATTCATTGTTAGAATTGCTAACAGTGTATACAGAAGTTCCAACTAATGTCTTAGCCACATAATCCGAGCTCAAACCGGAGCTTTTAGCGACCTTATCTTGACGCTGCGACACCGAAGCGAACGGAAGAGATGAAGGATAAGACTGCGAAGGAAATGAACAACTCCTCCCTATCGCCGCCGCCGCCGCCGCCGGCAACTGCTGCTGAATGAAGTCGGCGGCCAATTTTGAAGTGAGGCGTTTGGCTTCGACACCGAGTCGGGACACGTGTTGGTGGAGGAAGGTGGAGAGAGAGAGCAGAGGACTACTGGAGGGTCCGAATCCGGTTGAGGGTTTGGACTCCATTGTTCACACAGAGGGGAACAGGAATCGGAGAAGAAGGCTTTCATATTTCATTTTTGGGCTTCACTTCACATTATGTCCAATTGTAGTTGGATCTATTATCGGTAACCCATCTTAACCAAAGGCCCATCACTGTTTGTTCCCCACTGGGCTGAGTAAGTTGAGGAATTTACGTCCAATAACCTTGGAAATGAACGGTTTTTATTTTTTTAATCCCTGCGTGCTTCATAGTCAAACGAGGTTAAAATTTTAAGACCAGTTACTACCACTAAGGGATCGTTTGGTAGCTAGTAAAAAAACATCTCTTATTAATGTATTATTTTTTTGCATAATTTATACAATATTTGGTAGCTAGTAAAAAGACAACTTATTCATGTAGTAATTTTGCATACTTATACCGCATTTGGTAGCTAGTTATGAAGTAAATTATTCATGTATAAAATTAGTTCGATGTTTGATTTGCAATTTAGAAACCCGCTAATACATGTATAAGTTATGGGGAATCTATATACTATTTTATGCAGGATAAAAGATGAAATAACTAATACATGAAAAAAGGTTGAAATGACATTATTACCCTTACACTTCTCACTTAAATACTTTCCTTTTTTAAACATATATTTTTATATAATTTTTTCAGATAATTTTAAAAAAAATTGTAAATAAATATTTTAATATTTAAAAAGTATATAATATTTGTTAACTTTTAATATAACAAACATTACATCCAAAGAAATAGTAAGGATCTTGTAGCTCAGTTGATTGACTAGCTGAACTCTCACCTTGTTGCTGAGGGTTCGAATCCCACATTGTAATTCCCTCCCCATTTCCCTTTCCCCCTATGTTATAAAATTAAAAAAAAAATCCAAAGAAATATTTTTTGCATAATTAATACCTACTTACATTATTAATACCTGCATAACTCTAATCAGTTACCAAACGACCCCTAAGGTCATTCTTGTAAATCACTAGTAAAAATCCAAACAAACCAAACTAGGAGTACTAAATTTAGGAACTTACACTCGACCTTAAAATAAGATGGTCTTGAACTTTTATCCCTATTGTCATAGATAAACCTTTACGGTCAAAAGTTAAAGATCAAAACTTATTTTCAGATTTTATCCATCGAACAACTGAGGTTAAAATTTCAATACCACTCATCTCTGAGATGATTTTTTGTAACTCACTTTACTAAATTAGTTTTAGATGGTACCAAACGAAAGAGGGACCCGATTACTTTGGTCTCTGCTTTCAAGTGTACGTTTCTCTCGTTCCAGTAGTATAAGAAAGGTCTTAACTTTGATAAAATTATTTTTGGAAAAGGTCCATATGTTTTATTTGCTTATTTGTTTGCAACTTGTTAATTCCCTTTGGAATGTTGAGATCCACTTTTAGCTTTTAGATAAATCAAAATTATTCAAATTATGAGTCTTTGATCATTAATCAAGTCTTGTTTGATGATTCCTTTAGGGTCTCAAATTTCCATAGTAAATTTTCGCATTTTCTCCAACTTCTATCATGCATATGATTTTCTTTGTTTTTGTCACTCTTATGACTTATTCCTACTTGCTTTCGGTAATGGTTTCAGGATTCAGTGAAAATATAACTGTTTGTTCCGGATTCCTTTTGTGGGAACAAATATATAGATCTCTGATTCTAACATTTG
This sequence comes from Anisodus tanguticus, assembly GCA_034509755.1. Classification (NCBI taxonomy): domain Eukaryota; kingdom Viridiplantae; phylum Streptophyta; class Magnoliopsida; order Solanales; family Solanaceae; genus Anisodus; species Anisodus tanguticus. The sequence goes on along the minus strand of CM067553.1, from coordinate 4,853,037 downwards.
TTTGTCCAGGGTGTAATGCACATGTGTTGCTATAATTTACTTGAAATGTGCGCTTCACGAGCTGTTAGTATGATATGGATATGAAATGAGCTTTAAAAAAGAAGTAGATATTCGTACAGCCGACTCAACTTATTTGAAACATAGACATAGTTATTATTGTGTGCTCCACAAGTTGATGTGCGCACTTAATTTGGAAGAAAACCTTCCTTATCTTCTTTCGAGGCTATTCTTTTCGTCCAGACATTGTTTTCAACTTCATGCCGATGAGATTGACATTTGAAGCTTTGTGTTGCATAAATTTGAGTCTACTTGATATTTGTTGAAGGAATGTCGTCTGAATTCGAAGATCAAAGCTCGAATAGTACGTTTTGAAGCAAAGAATGTTGAACTCCTCTAGAGTTGTGAGAATAATTTATGTTATTTAAAACAACACGTACCACTAAAGATGTTGAAGTCCAAATTGTTATTCTGGAAGCTTTCAGTGGAAACCAAGAAACTATAAATGAGAAAGTGAAATAGGTTCTGATGAAGTTTACTCAAGATCGACATATTTAATGTATATTCTTTGAAAATTTGTATCTGTCTAAATATTTTCCTATTATTTTGTCCTTGTGAGATTTTTTTCATTAATTGATTAATTCAAAGTTTACAAAATACTCTAAAATACTAGTTGTTTTTTTATCAATTTCAGAATTAGTGAAAGATAATGATATCTCGAGTACGAAGGGGAGCCTTGGAATAACTGGTAAAGTTGATTCCATGTGACCAGTAGGTTATGAGTTCAAGTTCTGAAAACAACTTCTTGCAGAAATGTGAAGTAAGATTGCGTACAATAGACACTTGTGGTCCGGCCCTTCCCCAAACCCCGTGTATAGCTGGAGCTTAGTGCACCGGACTGCTTTTTTAATGATATCTCGAGTACTTTTCTATGTGAAGAGACTTTTGACAATATTAGTCTTCATAAGGTTGTGTGGCTTCCAGTTCTCAGGTTAGATTTGATATTCTAAATCTTCATTATAGAGAAACTTTTGATGATGTTGGTCTTCAACGTGACGAAAATTTGATTCAAAATCATGCATCTTTTAGTTCTCACCGTTGATTTCACATTTCAAATCTTCATTGTAAAAAAAACCTGGATGAAGAAGGTGTTCTCCTACCAGCTAGAACATGAAGAACAAGAACCATTTGATATTATGAATAATCATAATATATCCTTTACTCTTCGAATCTTCGATGTGTTAAGAATCTGACTGTATGCTTTGAATATCGATCTTACATTTTGAAGCTTCTAGATGAAGAATCTTAGAACAAAGAGATTGAAAATTAAAATTTAGATATAACTAATGAATAAGATATTAGGGGCTTAGATGATGAAGATACTAGACGAAAGATGATTGGACTGGAGACCAACATTATAATACGTTAAGCCAAATTAGATAGCGTATGCAAGGAATCATTTCGCTGAGTCTCCTAATTTTAATTAATTTTTTTCGGTTAAATGAAGAACATAAAATAGGTTTTTGCATTTTCAATGCAAATGGGGAAAAGCTTTCATTTGAAAAAAAAAACATTTATCTATACGGCGATGCAAAATAGAATGGTTGTCCTCTACTAGAAGATCCACGTGGTAACTCCTTTTGTTTTCACAAGTTTTTTTCTATCAAAGTTCTACACTCTTCATTTCATATATGAGTTAACAAAAGACACTTTTACTATCAAGTCAAACTATATCATTGTGAAAGTTGTTGCAGGTTACTTTTAATTCTTTAACTAATCCCTATTTAATTTATTTAATTAAAATCTATATCTCTTTAAAATTTAGTGTAACAAACGGAAACAAAAAGACATATAAATTCTTTAAAACAGGTGTTTTCATTAAATCTAACATTTCAGTTCCTTGGAGATGGACGATGAAAAAAAGAGCCGCTATAATAGTACACGTTCTTTAAATATATTTATATTGTTTTTAAATTTTTAAAGTTCTTTGTGAATATATATAAAAAATGAATTTGATAGTAGATTTCTTCTTAATTTTGACAAATGAATCTTGATATTACATATTCATGAATTTACTCATTTCAGGACACATGCGTTATCTATTAATAGATGTGTCGTCGCAATCAAACTCTCCACCTGACACTATCTTCCATCGATCCATAATTGTTTGTCATTGTAAGATTGGAGTAATTTCACTTAGGGAATCCTTTCATTAATCACAATATATATAGTTGTACATATGTTGATTCCTAATACAATAAGAATCTTAACTTACCTAAAATGGTTGATTCCTAATACAATAAGAATCCTAAGTTACCTTAAATATACATCTATCATAATTACAAATATACTGTGAATATTCGGAGAATATTCGCTAATACTCCCCCTCAGTCGGAGCGGGAGGAGGCCGAACGCTAGGCTAGATCGGAAGTCGGTGAAGAGCTGTCGTGGTAGACCCTTTGTGAAAATATCTGCATACTGATAGGAGGAATGCACGTGTAATATTTTGACCTGACCAAGGACAACCTTCTCACGCACAAAGCGAATAACCATCTCGATATGCTTGGTCCGCTGATGTTGGACCGGATTGTGAGACATATAGATGGCAGATATGTTGTCACAATGGACTATAGACGCCTTACGCAGTGGACACTGGAGCTCCAAAAGAAGATTTCGGAGCCAACAGAGCTCAACAACGACATTAGTAACTCCGCGATACTCTGCTTCAGCACTCGAACGGGATAGCGTGGCCTGCCGCTTGGCGGACCATGAAATGAGATTATCCCCAAGAAATACACAGTAGCCTGAGGTGGAGCGACGTGTGTCCGGGCATCCTGCCCAATCTGCATCCGTGTAGGAGAGTAACTTGGTCGGGGCAGAGGGGTAGAGATGCAGTCCAAAGTCCAGTGTGCCCTTAACGTATCTGATAATACGTTTGAGGGCTGTAAAGTGGGACTCTCGAGGGTCGTGCATAAACAAACACACTTGCTGAACGGCATATGCAATATCATGCCTAGTAAATGTCAGATACTGAAGGGCACCTGCAACGCTCCGATATAGAGTGGGATCAGAAACTGGCGCACCCTCATTGGCACTGAGCTTGGATTTCGAGTCAACCAGAGTTGGCATAATTTTACAATTTGTCATCTTAGCCCTGTGTACTATCTCATCCGCATATTTGCGCTGACACGGAAATATAGTAGCTGCAGATCTGGTCACAGATATACCCAAGAAATAACTCAGCTTGCCCAAGTCAGTCATAGCAAATTCAGTTTTGAGTAGAGCAATGATTTCATTCTTCGACCCGTCAGAGGAGGCAGTAAGAACAATATCATCCACATATAATAGCAAATAAGCAGTATTGCTTCCTCGATGGATAGTGAAGAGAGAGTTATCACACTTGCTACATGTAAATCCTATTTGCATAAGATATCTGGCAAAGTGATCATACCAAGCACGGGGTGCCTGTTTCAAGCCATACAAGGACTTCCTGAGACGACATACAAACTGCGGAACTGCCGGATGAACAAAGCCAGGGGGGCTGATGCATGTACACAGTTTCTTTCAAATCCCCATGAAGAAACGCATTCTTGACATCAAGCTGATGAATCGGCCAATGCATGCCCATAGCAATACTGAGAACAATCCAAATAGTAGCCGATTTAACAACCGGACTGAATGTCTCACCACAATCAATACCCTCCTGCTGATTCGTGCCATTAGCAACCAGTCTTGCCTTATACCGCTCCAAGTCACCACTGTCTCTGTACTTGTGACGAAATAACCACATGCACCGGATAACATTAACACCGTCCGGTCTAGATACCAAATCCCAAGTGTTCTGCTTGGTTAAAGCATTAAATTCCACGCACATGGCCGCATTCCAATTAGGGTCCAGTTTGGCTAGTTTTGGATTTTTTTGGAATGAGTGATATGGTTTGTGCGGAGAGGTTAAAATGGACCTTGGGTTTGAAAATCCCGTGTTGTGCACGAGTCTCCATACGATGGGTAGGCAGCAGTGGGTGGTCTGGCTTAACCATAGGAAAAACAAATGAATTCTGACTTAAACAAATGAATTCTGACTTAAACAAATGAATTCTGACTTAACCTTATAAAGTTCATCAGATATAGAAATTAATCAATAGGAAAAACAAATGAATTGTGGATGATCATTGAGCCACTGAAATAACTAATGAATTCATGGTTAATTAAGTGTTCACATAGAACCTTTCAATTTTGTTTATAATAGCAAAATCCGAATGCAAATTTAATTTGGGGTATTCAGAAATTACCTTTCTTAGGAATTCATAGACATATTCACATGCTTGTACATCAGTGTACTTGTACGCGGCGTTATTTGTTGCATATGAGAATCCAGTGTTAACGGGTTGATCCAAGAAAATTATACTTGCAATCTGAAAATTGATGCATGTTAATTATTACTTAGTATTATTTTTTTTGTCAAACCAATAGTGGAATATTGATCATGTGAATCACCTTGGTCCATGCGTATGGGTTAATGGCCCTGATGAACAAGAAAATTCCTTATGGAAACTCAAACAATTATTTTACTTTTAGAAAAACATTTGTAAAACACAGGGACAGATATTTCCGGAACAAAATTTTCTTTGATAATTCAAACACAATTCTCCCTCTAAGTTGAATAAGTTGTCCAAAATCAAACTTCTAGTAATATTTTTTTGCAAAATACCTGATGTGGTCCAGTATTCGAAAAAAGTAATATTTTTTAAACATAATCCAAAAAGACAAATAATTTAATTCTCAAAATTTACAATAGATAGTTATATAAATATCACTTTTAAGTAGTAATTAATATGAATATTGTATTTGGAAAAAACTTTAAGAAGCTATACAAACATGCATTAGGGTTAATGTGAGTACCTATTTCATGCACCATCGCAATAACAGAGGAGCAACTGGATCCACCAGATAACCAAATCAAAAGAGGATCAGTAGTAGGGTTAGATTCCGATGGCAGAAAGTAGTAGAAAAGTTGCACTTCATCTTTACCAACTCCATTATACCTGTTTAATTAATTAGACTATGTTGTTAATATTTTATTCTTAGTGCGGCTAAGAAAGTGTTATATAAAAATGAAATAGATGGATCGGAAATTCAGAGTATACCTTGTTGGAAATTTGCCTTTGGCGGGAGTTGCGACCGATCAACTTTAACGGCTTAAACACTAGTGTAACGTATGTTGGAGAATCCGGTTCTTCACACATGCATGATCTACTAAGTACGTAGATAACCGTATGGCCAAGAATCGTCAAATTTCATTGAGAAATGAAAGAGATATTGGTTCACAAAGTAAGGTGTTTGAAGCATGGAAAGTGTGGTATTGTGTGTAATTCTCCCTCATCGGTAGAGGAAGAAAGAATTGTTGTGTATATAAGATTCAAAATTGGTTTGGGGTTTGGGACCCCAAGGGGTATCCCATGTGTTTAAAGGAGGGAGGACCTAGATGTGCTTCGGTTCGAGGAAAGACCACACGCGCGCCGCCGCCCGCCCGTCCGGTCACGGGTCACGGGCTGTGGGTCTTTTGATATTATCTTTTTGGGCCAGAGAACTTTGCCAGAAGTACAGTTTGATCCCAGAAGTTTCCAGATGTACAGTTCGGACCGAATTCTTTCGATTTACGAGTTTGGTCCCCGAAGTTTCAAGATGTGCAGTTTGGTCCCTCAAGTTTCCAGAATACGGACAGTCAAAGCAGTTGCCAAGCACTCAATTCAGCCATTTATTTTGGTGAATTACTCCTCCTATAATGGCCAAATCCGTTGGTCTTTCACCATTTATGTTGGTGGCTTTACTACCTCCATAATGGCCATTATTTGGCTATTATGGAGGCGAGCTTTTTCAGCCCCTCCCTCACCTATATAAACACCCCCTTACACCATTGTTGAGCACTAAGACATATGCACGAAAATACGAGAAACAGATGCAGAAAAACAAATTGCACGAAAATACACAACCGAAATAGTTTTCTTCCTACAACTTCCAAGCATCGTTTCGTTACTCAATATTCTTCACGGTAGCTCTTGAGTTTCCTTTGCTCAAGGGTTCCATTCTTTGTTTTATCTTGGGAGACAAATTGTCCAGACGTATAAAGGATACATACGGGGCAATATTGTCTTAAGGACGAGAGTGCTACACTCGACTCAAAAAAACCAATTTATATTTTTCCATCTTCTATAAAACTGGAATTTCCAGTTTTTACTTGTGTAACTATTGTAATTTTCAGATTCCATGTTGAATTATTGAATCTTTGTTTATCCTTTCGAATACTTGTAATAGTTAAATACTTCCCGTACTGCTTTATAAAGTACCATAGAGCAAAATCTCCCAACAACTTAAGACAATACTTGTATAGTATTACTATTAGTGTTCGAAAGATGTCGGTCAAAAGTTGTGTGACCAAATCTGGATATGGAAATGGTTTTCTGGTAGAAGAGAGTGATGATGATGAACGTGTTCATGGTGTCACCGCTACCAAGACTGGTGGGAACAAGCGCTCACGAGAGCCTGAGGATGTCAACTGGGACAAGAGGAGAAGACTGAAGATGTTATTCTATCTTGTAGCAGAAGGCCTATATCTGTCCCAGACAAAAGATCTTAATAATGGTGAGAAGGAAATGGACACTCAGTCTGATGAAGTGACTGAAGTGAGCCAGAATCCGAAATTAGGATAAGTATTTTTCTTACTTATCAAGAATAGAGATTAAATGATAAGTATTTTTCTTACTTGTCAAGAATAAAGATTAAATGATGTCTGATTAAAAATGGATTAAAGTAAGGAGGAATATGAAAATAATTTATATTCCTTACGCTTTAACAAATCAGAAGTTTAATCTCATCTTCTTTTCCGTTTAAAGATTGAAGTTTGTAAACGACTTAAGAAGATCCGTTCTTTTAAGTGTAATTATTAAAGTGTGTAAAGTATGTTCGCACATGCGAGGGAGAAAGATCCACTGACTGTGCGAAAACTGTTACCACACTTAAGTATGCGCCAAGAATTATCGGGCACCAATCATAACGGAAGAAGTCTAAAAGTTAATGACGTTGAGCCCGTCATATTATTTGGCAGAAGATCCTTCAAAGGATGATATTGGACACTCAGTCATACAAAGCTTCCGGGCGACTGGAGTGGGTCAAAATTCCTTTGATATGATGATATTGGACATTCGGTCATATAAAGCCTCCGGGCGACTGGAGTGGGGCCAGAATTCATTTCATAGGAAAAGTAATGGACACCCAGTAAGGTGGGCCAGAGTTTCCAGGTCTTAATGATCTGAAGGCCTAAAGAAAGGCAGTAAAGAAATTGGACACTCAGTCTGCTAAAGCAACTAGAGTGGGCCAGAGTATCGAGATCACATATGATCCGGTTGCGCCCTAACCACGGGCAAGAGGTTGTTCATGTGAAGCAACGCCACCTCTAAAATCAAAGGGGCTGGAGAGGTTGTCCTCAATAGGACTTCATGGATTGTGATCACTCTAAGATGAGGTGATACATATTCCTAACTTGGTTTAAGGGACGTTGTTGGTCAAGCTAGTTTGAGACTACTCCAACAGGTCTGTAATAACTAAGAATGGTACAGTACGTCTGTAGCCGAATGAATGATATATTTGTAATCCGTGCATCTATGCCATCATAGATTAAGACACGTTAAATAGCAAGTCATTCAAAAGCTAGCAAAGTTAAGATTGTTGCCTTCTTTCGACATAAACCCTCAAAATGAATGTGAGGTACGCGAAGAGGAAAAATCACCTTTCCAAATTCCGTCAAGAGAATAGCGAAAGAAGTACCGCTCCTCTAGAACTTAGTCACACCTACTTGGGTGATTTGAAGTTTATACAAAATAGAGGGGGGAGACAAGTACGTTGTGATCTTCATTATTGATGGTACAACGTATGGAATCCTTTGTTTATTGAAAAGCAAAGATGAAGTTGTTGAAGCGGATAAGCGCTACAAAGCAGAAGTTGAAAATCAACTAAGCCTACGGATTGAGAAATCCATAATGATAGAGGGGGAGAATGTGAAGCATCGTTCATTAAATGACTGCTCATTACTCACCTCAGTCTAACGGTGTTAGCCAAGCACGAAGTCATACGCCCAAATTATGTGGGGTAGCTTGGTAAAAGATGGACTACCGAAACAGGTCAAGTTCGACCTAAGACTGTAGATTGCATATCCACTGGATCCGCAAATAACGATAGTGTTGATCGCCCCTTGGCGTCAAAGAATGTCGAATTCTTTGGAGATAACTTTCCTTGGAAAAGGAAAAAGGAGTAATTGCTCAAGGTTAACAAGAACCCACGAGGGCTCGATCGTCCGAACTAGACGTTCCGTATCTTCGAGACTCGAAAGTTGTTGTCTATCCAGGAACTTAATATTCCAGATCTGCAGAACTCAGGGATTCTAGATGTTGAACCAAGACGGAGCAAAGAGGGGACAAAGACTTGTTCCAGTCCTTCTAGCTTGTATGGTTAATAATGAACCATGAACAATTAACAAATAATTGTCATCTCCAAAAGCGCTGCTTTGGAAAGAAGCTAAAGAGAGAAATAGATTCCATATATAGAACCATACTCGTGTAATAGTTAATCTTCCTCCGGGAAAAGAACCTTTGGGTTGTAAAAGTGTTCCCCTGTGAGTAGCTTCACATCCAGGGCCATTGTAATCTTACATGGCATGGGTGTTGAAACAACCTTTCAAACCGGAGAGTTGGAAGAAGAGGATCGAATTGGTTTGCTTGAACTGTTGGGCTTCTTCCCGAACTTTCATTTTGGTCCCGAAATGTTAACATTTTGGTCCCGAAAGTCTCGGATAAAACAGAAACAATGAATCGATCACGAAACATTGACTCGAAGTTAGAAAGCCAACAGTTGGAAAACCAACGGTCTTAGAGTGAAAATCATATTGAAACAAAGTCTCGATATGAAAGATATGAGTGTCACGAGATGACATCTTAGGAATTGGATTTCTAAGACATCTAACGGATGGTCGATAGTTGACGGATCTCGTTGAAGCCACCAATGGATATGAATCATAGAACGATCGGAATCATGGTGCACCCATATAGACAAGGAGCGATATGCACAGTCACTTGTAGTTCAATGTATTGTACACACTACAACCGAGCCGGTATCGTCCTACAAACGAGATCGTTGAACTAAAGTTCACCGATGATTTCAATACATGATTAATAGGAAGGCGTTAAGTCGGATATGACGATATACGAATTATTCGCTTATCTACGGATTATAGTATTCGGATGTCCAGCGGTTACGAGAGAACGCAATGATGCAACCGGACATCGATCCGAAGAACACCAAAGCCACAAGTAAATGTGTATGGTGGTTCTTGGAAAATCCTCTAAGCAAACTCGCATCGGCCGATTCATGATGGAATCGAGTTTATCGCTTTATACAAAGCATGAAAGAAGTTGAGTAACTTCACGACTCCTTAGAGGACGTCCCTTATTGGGAGAAACCCGTGCCTTCAGTTATACACGTGGCTAGCCGGTCGGCTTCGGGAAGGACACGGATGACGGCGTCTCGGGCATATCCGTCGGGATATGTCGGGAGACATAAGACCGTATGGCGAGTTGATCATCACGGGTGTCACTTCCTTATTTACTAACTAAGGGACTACCGGAGATCAAGTGTTCGCCTGTCTAGGGGAATGGGCTTAAAACCCAAAATATACGGACCAATACGGTGGAAACCCAACCTTACGAACCTGGAGATCCCGTAATTTGGTTCAATGGGAAAACTAAGTTGTAAAGGTTCGGTTGATCGCTTCGGTGGAAGCATGAGCACTTCGGATAGTGATTTCGAAAAGAAACACCAAATCCAAAGCCGTTCCCGCGATAGACGTTAAGTGCTATCTGCGGTATGGGTAAAGGTTAAGTTTTCAAAACTCGTAATGATCCTCAACAGTTGAGGTTAGGTCTTTGGGAAACTTTTAATGGTTCCTAACACTTGTGAAGTGGGGTATAGCAGGATACCTTGTAGGAGACCACCTATTTAAGTGCGAGGACGGCCGCCTCAAATTGAACGCACTTAAGAATCCAAGACGTTGTCCATGGCCAAAACGGACAAAACATTACGAAGAAGAGAGTAAGGGAATTTGTTGTGTTGGTACCGTTGTCTTGGCTTACACTAAACACCGACGGTTCAAGACATCACGTTCACCGCGCAAGTAAGTAAGTCCGATGGTATTCAACTATGGAAGGTTCAAAGCCGAGGCTACCTCTCCTTATGCAACATCGGTCCGCCGAAATATTCTTTGGAAATGAAAAGACACCATGTGAGTGCGCCAAAATCTCTTTCAAGAGGGGATTGTTGGAAATTTGCCTTTGGCGGGAGTTGCGACCGACCAACTTTAACGGCTTAAACACTAGTGTAACGTATGTTGGAGAATCTGGTTCTTCACACATGCATGATCTACTAAGTACGTAGATAACCGTATGGCCAAGAATCGTCAAATTTCATTGAGAAATGAAAGAGATATTGGTTCACGAAGTAAGGTGTTTGAAGCATGGAAAGTGTGGTATTGTGTGTAATTCTCCCTCATCGGTAGAGGAAGAAAGAATTGTTGTGTATTTAAGATTCGAAATTGGTTTGGGGTTTGGGACCCCAAGGGGTATCCCATGTGTTTAAAGGAGGGAGGACCTAGATGTGCTTCGGTTCGAGGAAAGACCACACGCGCGCCGCCGCCGCCCGCCCGTCCGGTCCGGTCCGGTCCGGGTCCGGTTCCGAGTTCCGGGTTCTCGGGTCACGGGTCGTGGGTTTTACAATTTGGTCCCTGAAGTTTCAAGATGTGCAGTTTGGTCCCTCAAGTTTCCAGAATCTGGACAGTCAAAGCAGTTGCCAAGCACTCAATTCACCATTTATTTTGGCTGAATTACTCCTCCTATAATGGCCAAATCCGTTGGTCTTTCACCATTTATGTTGGTGGCTTTACTACCTCCATAATGGCCATTATTTGGCTATTATGGAGGCAGTTTTTCAGCCCCTCCCTCACCTATATAAACACCCCCTTACACCATTGTTGAGCACTAAGACATATGCACGAAAATACGAAACAGATGCGTAAAAAAAAGGTGCACGAAAATACACAACCGAAATAGTTTTCTTCCTACAACTTTCAAGCATCATTTCGTTACTCAATATTCTTCACGGTAGCTCTTGAGTTTCCTTTGCTCAAGGGTTCCATTGTCTGTTTTATCTTGGGAGACAAATTGTCCAGGACGTATAAAGGATACATACGGGGCAATATTGTCTTAAGGACAGAGTGCTACACTCGACTCAGCAAAAACCAATTTATATTTTTCCGTCTTCTATAAAACTGGAATTTCCAGTTTTTACTTGTGTAACTATTGTAATTTTCAGATTCCATGTTGAATTATTGAATCTTTGTTTATCCTTTCGAATACTTGTAATAGTTAAATACTTCCCGTACTGCTTTATAAAGTACCATAGAGCAAAATCTCCCAACATACCTTTCTTAAGTACAGTAGTAAATAAAATTACATGCTTTGACAAATATGAAATACATTCAAATTATTTCCCACTATTATCGAGTGAACGTTTCACTATCAAATATTAATTATGACGTTGTCACCATGAAATTCTCGAGGTATACACTAGAAGAACACACACACACATATATCAAGATCCTCGTTCTTAATAGTTATATTAATGATCTTGCTAACTTACTGTATGAGTAAAATAAGTTAGCACCATACTATTGTAATTTTTCAATCAAAGATCCAAATAACAATAATTGTAGGAAGTCTAAAATATAGAACAACATGGAGTTAGAAGCGAGGAATTTGAGGCGTGGAAGATTATTACTCTTTAAAAAAGATATTTCTCGTACTGAAAAAACACAAACAATTTTTTTTAGGATACAACCTTCTAATTTCATGGGAGCAAACACGGTGGCTTCACCCCAAATTATACTAAAATGACAAAAACAGAAATAATGATATATCAGCTCACAGTACAATCTACCAACAAGGATTATGGTGAGATGGATAGATTTCCTTTACCGTTAATCAGAAGTTTCTGTTAGGGAGAACTTCTCCCTTAAAAAGCCTTACATGATACAAATATGAAATAACACCAATATCAAACGTGGAACAACAACAACAACATACCCAGTAAAATCCCACAATGTGGGATCTGGGGAGGGTAGAGTGTACACAGACCTTACCTCTACCTTGGTAGGTAGAGTGGTTATTTCCGCGAGATCCTCGGCTCAGGCTACGCAAAACAGAAAATAGAAAAACAAGGTTAGACCCAGTCCAAAAACTACATGTTTAAAGCAATAAGGCAGTAAGGAAATGCTAATAACAAACTCGAATACGCCATGATAGCGCATCCTGAACAGGAGGAAATAATCACGCAGATAAATGAAATAAATCAAGTACATTACAGAGCGTAAAGCAGGGGAAATATGACTACATAAGGCTATAAAACAACACTACACCTATTCGTATGATATGCTAGGCATGCCTATAGTAATAGCCCTATCCCTACCACATTGTGAGCTTAAGTAGGATTACGCTCGACTACCTACTACCCTTCTACCTTAATTTGTGCCCTCCACAACCCCATATCTAAGGTCATGTCCTCAGTAAGTCTCGCCTGCTCCATATCCCGTCTAATCACCTCTCCCCAATATTTCTTCGGCATGCCTCTACCCCTCATGAACCCGTCCATAGCCAATCTCTCACACCTTCGAACTGGGGCATTCGTGTCTCTCCTCCGCACATGTCCAAACCATATCAACCTCGCTTCCCGCATCTTATCCTCCACCGAGGCCACTCCCACTCTGCCCCGTATATCTTCATTTCTAATTCTATTCTTCCTCATATGCCCACACATCCATCTTAGCATCCTCATCTCTGCCACTCTCATCCTTTGGGTGTGCGACATCTTGATTGGCCAACACTCCGCCCCATACAACATAGTCGGTCTAACCACCACCCTATAAAACTTGTATTTTAGCTTTAGTGGCACCTTTTTGTCGCACAAGACTCCAGATGCAAGCCTCTATTTCATCCACCCTGCCCCAATACGATGTGTGACATCATCATCAATCTCTCAATTCCCTTGGATAATAGACCCGAGGTACTTGAAGCTTTCTTGCTTCGGGATGACCTGAGTCTCAAGCCTCACTTCCACGCCTGTCTCACAGTCGTTCTCGTCGCTGAACTTGCACTTCAAGTATTCTGTCTTGGTCTTACTCAACATGAACCCTTTAGACTCCAGGTCTGTCTCCAAACGTCCAACTTGTCGTTCACCCCGCTACGGGTCTCATCAATCAGGACTATGTCATCTGCGAATAATATACACTATGGAACCTCCCATTGGATTTGTTGTGTCAGTCCATCCATGACCAAGGCAAATAAGAATGAGCTAAGAGCTGATCCCTGGTGTAGCCCCATCATCACAGAAAAGTGCTCCGAATCTCCTCATACCGTCCGTACCCTGGTCTTAGCTCCATCATACATATCCTTGATCACCCTAGTGTACGCCACTGGTACACCTTTAGCCTCCAGACATCTCTAGATAACCTCCCTAGGGACTTTATCGTATACCTTCTCGAGGTCGATGAAAACCATATGTAAGTCTCTTTTCCTTTCCCTATACAACTCTACCAGCCTCCCAATAAGATGGATGGCTTCTGTAGTCGAACGCCCCGACATGAATCCAAACTGGTTCTCGGAAATAGACACGCCTCTTCGCACCTTCATCTCCACGACCCTTTCCCAAACTTTCATAGTGTGGCTCAGCAGCTTGATACCCCTATAGTTGTTGCAACTTTGGATATCGCCTTTGTTCTTGTACAGAGGCACCATAGTGCTCCACCTCCATTCTTCGGTCATTCTCGCCATCTTAAAAATGACGTTGAATAGTTCAGTCAACCACTCCACATCTGCCCTGCCTATGCTCTTCCAAAATTCAACTGGAATCTCATCCGGCCCGGTCACTCTTCCCCCGCGCATTCTACGAACAACTCCCTTAACCTCCTCAATTTTAATTCTTCTGCAGTACCCGAAATCCCGTTACCTGCCCGAGTGCTCCAGATCTCCCCACACAATGTTTGTATCTCCTTTTCCGTTCAAGAGAAATGCGGAACGAGAAAAAAAAAAAACTCACCCGGTCTCTAGATGGAAGGGGAGGCGACCATTCAATCCAAGGAGAGACTCAACTGTGGAGTGAGAAGCAGCTCGTTGAAGAAGAAGAAGTAAAAGCAAAAGGCGCAGCTTCAACAACCACTTTTTCATTTTCCCTAAGTTATTGCTACCTAGTACCCAATAATTGTTTAAAGCTTTTACGAAGGGGGCTCCTCTAAAGTTTAATCCATGTCCAGGGCCAGTCCCACGAGTCAATTGATTTCTGGTCCCAAATGTAGTACATTATTTAATTCGCTTCTCCAACTTAAATTTTATTTTGTCGGTAGGATTTCTTTATTTTTTCTTATAGGAATAGCAACGGGGCGGTGCATTGCGATTGCGGGTACGACATTTGGATATGATATTTGCCACTACAAAATACTTTCAACTAATTTTATTTTTTTTTGCATTTTCACTAAGGAAAATTAATCACGTATCTTGTGAAATGAATGCTCCAGTTAGTTACATCCATCACTCATTGATGTTGTAGTTTTCACTTATCAAAAGTAAAAAACTATAATCAGCGTGTGGGAGATAGAAGTCCTTAGACTTGAGGTCAATACGCGTCTTGTCTATAAAGTAATGTACTTTGATCCCATCCTAAGCTCAAATGCCTTATAGGTTGAGATACGGCTTATATTGGGTACATTACGATGTGGATTGAAGGTGGTAGTTGAGCCAAGATTAGGATTCATTCCTCGAATGTATATTCGAGAGAACACTCGGATTCTCAGTGATATTAGGTTGATTAAGTCGTTGGCCAACACAATAGACATATTTAGAATATGGTCTAGTTGTCAACTAATATAGATGAGATACAATGATTAAGCCATTTGGATAGACACTTGACAAATCCTAAGCTTGATCGGGTGTGTCGTGAATGAAAGAATTTTATCTTACCACATAAAGGTTAAGTTTACTGGATTCGCGTAAACGTACTTCACATATTGAGTTCGTCTTCCTGCGCCGTCTAGGAGTTTCATGTAGACCTTAATTTGATTAATGTCGATATGAGAAGGCTTGTAGGGTCACACTATGTCGATTGTCCGTTTCGATCTAAGGATATATTGAAAGAGTAATTAAATGTTCGATTTGGAATCGAGATATTTAAATGAATAATAATTATTTTAATTAAGTCAAAATTGGATTTTGGATTTAATTAAGAATGCACGAAAAATAAATCGAGACAGTGCAGGAGCACGTCGAGCACCGCGACGCCCATACCCTAGGGCCGTGGCGCAATGCAAGCGCATGTCGAGCGTCGCGGCGCCCATACCCTAGGGTCGCGGTGCCTCTGCCTCGAATTTTGGGTCAGGCCTAAGGTCAAACCCTAATCCGGTTTTGACATATTTTTCAACTATAAATAGAGGCATTCACCTCATCATTCATACACTAATTTCAGAATATCATTCTAAGCCTTAGAGACTTAGAATCAAATAATCTCTCGAACCTCTATCAGATTTCCTAGCTTTCCGAAAGAAAAATACATTGAAGCTTGGAGCTTGCAATCGGAAGGCAATTGCGTGTGCACCTCACGGTTGATAAAGATTTCAGATAATTCTAACTTGTAAATATATGTTTTATGTTACAAGTTTAATTGTTGTGTAATCATACCAGAAATGTTGTTGGGATAAGTAAGAAACAAAACTTTTAAACTTTCGTTGTGCCTTACTTATGTGTTTTGAATCCAACAAAATCCTACACTATGTTACATTCACACTTAATATTAATTAGTTTGACATTGGTACTCCGGATAAATTGAAACTGAGGTAGTAATAAATAGGGGTGGCCAGTGGGCCGGGCTCGGGTCTGGCGGGCCGGGTCAGCGGGGTCGGGGTCGGGGCGGGACGATCCGGGGGTCGGGATCGGGCCTAGCGGGCCTAGCGGGGTCGGGTCCAGGCGGGACTGCTCCGGTCCCGTCCCGATCCCGATCCCGTCGGTATCGGGTCGGGCGGGGTCGGGTCGGGCTCGGGTCGGGGCGGGGCGAGCTCGGGTTTTCCTTTTTTTTTTTTTTTTTTTTAAATAACATATGTATAAAAAAAAACTCAATAAATAAAACAAGATAGTGTAATAAAAACATCCCAAGGTTGTTTTTGTGCCTCTTATATTATTTAATAGACATATGATTTTTTTGTAATACAAATACAATTGTCTAAAATCTAAATTGCAACTTTATGGTGTTGTCCAAAAGTTGCAAATTACATAATAAAATTGCAATTAAAAAAATTACATTTTCAAAAA
The DNA here is from genome assembly GCA_034509755.1 of Anisodus tanguticus. Taxonomy (NCBI): domain Eukaryota; kingdom Viridiplantae; phylum Streptophyta; class Magnoliopsida; order Solanales; family Solanaceae; genus Anisodus; species Anisodus tanguticus. The sequence continues at coordinate 4,836,589 of CM067553.1, read as the reverse complement.
AATCTGTTCTAATTGCTTGATGATTTCATGTGGTTCTTCGGTTGGAATAGGTATTTGTTGGTCAAATTGATCCACGTCGCTTCCACTACCTTCGGTTAAGATCTCGTTGTAGTTTTCATCATCTTCTTCGTTGATCTCCGGTTGACCGCACCTTTCCGCTCCGCTCGTATCCAATCTCTCGAATAATACGCAATTTCCAAGCCGTCTCCGCCAATGAGTGTCTGTGGTCTCCTATTTGATATCTGCTGCAGAAAAAGCGCTTTCCGACGCATTGACGACGCTTGAATGTTCAAAACATCTCGAGCCATCATTGAAAGTGTCGGAAAGGTCTTCTCATTCCCCTCCAAAGTATTTCAAACAAGTCTTCTTGTCCATCTTCATTGATAACTTCTTGATACGGTACGAGAACCCCGCAAAACAAAAATATCCAACTCGCTAATTTGGTTAGTAGAGGTACGGCCGCACATTCTATTTCGAGGCTTTCAATACTAGCCGCGAAACAAGATGTCTTTTGTGAGGTTGTGTTGAAGATGAAGAAGATGGTATGGTAGCCGGTACGTTACTAGCATTTTCTTGTTGATAAAATCTATATATATTTTTGCGGTGGTGTTCTACGCTATTCAACACTTCTTCTTTAGTTTGTTCAATAGGTGGTGGGTGATTTAGATTTTTGGGACTTGGAGGTGGTAGTACTTCTATACAATCGTAAATAGTTTCAATTAGTGATTTAGTACCGTCTATTTTAATAGTAGGATTTAATGAGAACCAATAATATAAATAGAAGGAATAAGAATAAAATATTTTTTTATTTTGACAAACATTTTTTTAATAATTTGCCTTATAAAATTTGGTTTTTCCATATATTCACTAAGTAATAAAAATATTAGAGTTATATAAAATAACATAGTTGAAATAGTAGGATAATATATACCGGAAAATTCTTTTGTTGCTTGAAAAAATTTCTCTAAAAATACAATAAGTTCGGAAATTTTTTCCCAATCACTATCTAAAATCATATTTTTGGCTTTTTATTATGAGAGTTAAAAAATAAAGTTATAGGTAATTTATAGTCATAAGCAACAAGTAGTTGCTCGTATAAAGAATTCCACCTAGTGGATACTTCTTGTGGAATTCTTCTAAAAGGTAGTCCACAATCATGACAAATTTTTTTATATTCTTTTCTACGTTGTACTTTATTACTTTTAAAAATAAAGTTTATAGCAAATTGTATTTTACTAAGAATGTCTTCAAAAAGTGATAGACCATCCTTTACAATTAAGTTATATATATGGCACGCGCATTTTATATGAAAATGGTCCGGAAAAGATGGAGCTAAACTATTTTTTAACATTGTAATTGCGTAATTGTTATTAGAAGCGTTATCTAATGTAATAGTCATAATTTTATCGGTAATTCCGTAATAATCGCACACTTGATAAATATTTTCTGCAATAAAAGTACCAAAGTGTGCCTATCATCTATATATCTATACGCTAAAATACGTTTTTGCATAGACCATTTATAATCTATCCAATGACAAGTTACGATTAAATAATCATGGCCGTTAGTACTACGACCTATATCAGACGTGATAGATACTTTGCCATTAAAATGATATAATGAAAAACGTAAATATTGTTGATATTCATGCGCAAATTTAAATACATCTCTCTTAACAGTTGACCTAGGAAAACCGTTAAAAGCAGGATTATATATATCTCTAATGTAATGAATAAAACCGGGAGATGAAGGAAATGAAAAAGGCAAACCCTCCACAGCAACTAATTTTGATATTGCTTCCCTATCTCTATGTTTGTTGTATTTAGAGCCTACAATTCCCCCCGTCATAGGGTTAATTTGACCTGTACTTGGTCGGGACGATGTATCGGTATGTGAACCTTGTCCCGATGGAGCGGCCGTTTGCGCACCCGGTTTTGAAGCCTGGTATTGGGCATACCTAGCTGGATGAGCACTTACTACATGTCTAATTAAACCCCCCGTCCCACCGTGACCTTTTCCAGTTTTAAATTTTAAAACATTTTTACAAATTTTACATATGGCTACTTGATTCTCTACGTCCCTATCAAAAAATGTCCATGCATCTGATTTTAATGGTCGTTTTTTGGACCTCGTCTCATACTAGGGGGAATAGGAGGTATTTCAGTTGAAGGTGCACTAGTGGGCGTGTTGTCATCAATATTAGTGGGTGTATCGTCTAGATCATCGTCTAAATTAAAGTCTTCTTGAGTTCCAGAAAATAACTCCTCGTCTAAATCTAATGGTATTGTAGGAAAATGTTGAGTATCAACAAAATCATCATGTGTAGGAATAAGATGACTAGAAGAAGTACCCTTGCCCTGATTGCCCCTACTAGAAGAAGTCTTACCCTTACCCTTAAACATACCTCTAATTCCTTCCATTTTAATTATATGCTAACAAATAATTAAAGTAAATGAAATTAAGTGCGCTAAATAAAATAAACGAGACAATAATAATTTAATGAAGGAACGAATGTACCAAACGCCGACGTAACGTCGACGTGTAATCGAGAGGTTGAAAATTGAAACTTTGCTCGATGGAAGATCCTCAAGCTAGTTGCCAACTTCACTCCCAATTCCCAAATGAATTAATAAAATTGAATATTTAGCAAACAATGTAGAGAGATATATTGAGAAATTAGAGAGATTGTAGGAAGATTTGTGAGAAAGATGAAGAGAAAATGAGTTATTTATAGTTGAAAAATTGGGTTAAAGTGTAAATATAATAACTTATGGGTTAAAAATAAATATTAAGGGGTAGGGGGGTTGGGGGAGGGGGGGGCCTAAAATGGCCGTTGGCCAACGGCCATAATCTAAAATGGCCGTTGGTGCAACGGCTATTTTTGCAAAGGTAAGGTCGGGGGTCGGGGGTCGGGGTCGGGACGGTCTCGGGGCGGGCTCGGGTCCGGCGGGCTCGGGGCGGGCTCGGGTCCGGCGGGACGAGACATCGTCCCGTCCCGAGTTCGAGTCCCGCCCCCGTTAATTTTTTTTTTTTTTTTAGAGCGGGGTCGGGTCGGGACCGGGGCGGGGTCGGGACGGGGTCGGGCCGGGGTCGGGTCGTCCCGGCCCACTGGCCAGCCCTAGTAATAAAAGGGAAGACGCTGCCAAGTCAAGCTATTTTAATAATTTAATCACTCCATCATCAAAGGCAAAAGGGAAAAAATAATGGCACTCCAAATAGTGATGTTCCCATGGCTTGCTTTTGGCCACTTCATCCCATTTCTCAATCTGTCAAATGAACTTGCAAAAAGAGGCCACAAAATCTCATTGTTGTTGCCCAAAAATGCGCAAATACGACTTCAAAATCTCAATCTTTACCCTGATCTCATCACATTCCACAAACTCACAATCCCTCATGTACATGGCCTTCCATATGGAGCAGAGACTACAGCTGATGTGCCTAGTTCTTTGGAGAGTCTACTAGCAACATCATTTGATGAATTGTATGATCAAATCAAATCTTTTCTTCAAAATCTAAAACCCCATTTCGTTTTCTTTGATTTTGCATATTGGATTCCTGATTTAGCACTAGAAATTGGGGGTATCAAGACTCTGTGTTACAAAGTTATTTGCCCTGCTGCAACATCTATCGCGTTGACTCGATCACCTGATAAGACTACTTTTTTGGCATCAACTGCAGCTGACATAGTAAAGCCACCACCAGGTGGTTCTTCCTCATTGTTTTTTGAGTAGTTATATTCAAAGGCGAATTTATGATTTGAACTTTATGAGTTATGGATTCTAGGACAATGATGTGCTAGTAACTGGATTCTTTAATTTAATTTAGTACATATTTAGTGAAATTTTTATAACAAATACGGGGTTAATACTAAAACTACTGATTCTACCGAACAAGTATGTTAACCAAAAGACATAATAGGAGTTTGCACTTGATAATACAGAGTCATTACAAGCTGGTGTTTTCCTAATATATGTAGTTCCCATTGTCTCTGTTAAACAAGGAAATATTCCTGTGATATACACTGAATATACAGAAGTGTATATCACAGGAATACAATGGGCTCTCGGCAGTGGCCCAGCAGTGGGCTCTCGGCAGTGGCCAACAAGCCCATTCTCGGACAGAATGATGAAGATACAATCTTGTATATATGGTATATATATTTGTAGTATATTGTAGTGTAAATGTTACCTTAATTAGTGTTATACACTTACCATAATTGTATAGTTAGAATTATGGTAAAATAAGGTTTTAGAAATAGAATAGGAATAGGATTCTCTTATTTTGTAACTTGTATAAATACCTTTTCAATTTATGAAAACAATCAAGGGGATTATTTCTTTCATGGTATCAAGAGACTAGGTCTAAAACAAAAGTTTTTCTCTCCCAACTTTTGTCCTCTCTTTGTTTCGGCCGAGACCCCCCCCCCTCGGGTTTCTCTTCCAAAATTCGTCTTCCGCTCTAAAAAACCTCTCTTAAATTTCCCTTCCTTCTTTGTTCTTTCAAGATGTCTAAGAACAATTTTCATCCCGCCCTCATGGTTTCTAACGTCAAAAACAGTATCCTTATTGTCCTTGAGATGGAAAACGTCCAATATGCGACGTGGGCGGAGTTGTTTAAAATTCACGCTATCTCCCATCAAGTTCTTCATCACATCATTCCTCCCGCTACACCTCTTCCCGTGGAGGATCCTCAGTTATGGATTACTCTTGATGTTACCGTTCTCCGGTGGATCTACGCCACTATTTCGGTGGACCTTCTACAGACGATTATTGAGCCGGATACCACGGCTATGGCTGCCTGAAATAGATTGCGTGACATATTCCAAGACAACCAACATTCACATGTCGTCACACTCGACCAGGAATTCTCTCTCGTTCGAACGGACGAATTTCCAAACGTTTCTACATATTGCAAGAAACTCAAGGAGTTGGCAGATCAACTCCGTAATGTTGGTGCACCGATAACAAATAATCGTCTAGTTCTACAGTTGGTTGCCGGTCTTTCGAAGGCCTATAATGGTGTTGGAACTCTCTTTCGCCAAAGCAACCCTCTTCCTGACTTCTATCAGGCCCGCTCCATGCTTTCGTTGGAAGAAGCCGGTTTGGCTAAAAAGGCGGCTACCGGAGCAAGTCCCGTCGTCATGGTGGCGTCCTCTCCAAGTTCTTCGGGTTTTATTAATAATTCGGGCCAAAACCATAATCATGGTGGCGGCAAAAATAATCGTAAGAATAATAACAAAACCCGCGGGGGCAAACGTGGCGGTTCTGTAGGCGGTTCCGGTGGTCAGCAAGCAGGCGACGGGCCCCATCCAGGAAACAGTGGCCCACCACCCCCTGGTCCCAGTAGTGGGGCCCATGGCAGTGGGGCTGGGGTAGTGGGCCGTGGGCCAGCAACCCTTATAATCAAACAAATTCCGGCGGCCGGTGGGGCCGGCCAAGCGGTTCGAGCCCAACAACCGGCGGTGGAGGCCCCCGGCCGGTGGCGGCGACAGCAACTCCAGCAGCTACGACCCAGCTCCATCACGGGCAGGAATTCTTGAGCCCCGACCTCCGCAAGCCCATCATGCAGCAGGCCCCACTCAAACCGATATCGAGGCCGCGATGCACACATTGGGGTTAACTCAACCGAATCCAAATTGGTATATGAACACCGGTGCCACTACTCACATGACTTCCGAACCAAGTACTCTCTCATCTTATTCCAATTTGAGCACCCCTCGGGGGATAATTGTTGGTAATGGCAGTTCTATTCCAATTCTAGGGTATGGTCAGAAAACGTTCTCCCCCAAATCCACCCCTCCTCTTGAAAAATACTTTACATGCTCCTAAATTGATTAAAAATTTAGTGTCTGTCCGAAAGTTCACAACTGACAATTCCGTTTCCGTTGAATTTGATCCTTTTGGTTTCTTTGTGAAGGATTTCAAGACGGGGAGTCATCTCATGAGGTGTGATAGTAGGGGGGATCTGTATCCTATTATGCCCGGTTTCAGTCCATCGAGTCAAGCCTTGCCGTCAGGTTTTGCAGCCATCTCTCCTTCCATGTGGCATGCTCGCCTGGGCCATCCGGGATCGTCTATTTTATCAGTTTTAGATAAAAATAGCTTTATTTCTTGTAAGGGTACGAGTCGTACTCCACTTTGTTAGTCTTATTCATTAGGGAAAATTGTTAAGTTGCCATTTGTAGACTCCAATTTTTATACTTCAATGCCATTTGATATTATTCATAGCGACCTATGGACGTCTCCTGTTCTTAGTTCATTGGGTCATCGCTATTATGTTCTCTTTTTAGATAATTATTCTAGATTTTTGTGGACGTTTCCAATTGCGAATAAATCACAAGTGTTTTCTGTCTTCATCAAATTTCGAGCGTTCATTTGTACTCAATTCGAAAGAGAAATAAAAAATATTCAATGTGATAATGAGAAAGAGTATGACAATAGGGAGTTTCGGGAATTCTGTGCTAATAATGGGATCAATTTTCAATTTTTGTGTCCTCATACATCTACACAAAATGGGAAGGTCGAATGCAAAATTCGTTCCATAAATAAATTGTCTGAACTCTCTTAATTCATGCCTCTATACCTCCATATTTTTGGCATCATGCTCTACAAATGGCCACATATCTTCTTAACATAATTCCGTCTAAATGTCCGACATATTCTTCCCCCTCAAAATCCTATATAATAAGAACCCTTCTTATTCTCACCTTAAGATTTTTGGATGCTTGTGTTATCTGTTATTCCCATCCACCACAATTAACAAACTTCAGGCTCGGTCTACCTCGTGTGTATTTTTGGGTTATCCGTCGAATCATCGTGGTTATAAATGCTTTGACTTATCCTCCAAGAAAATCATAATTAATCGCCATGTCATTTTTGATGAAACCCAATTTCCGTTTACAAAAGTTCATACTCCCGAGCCTAAGTCCACAGTTCCGTGCCCCGTTTTCGGCCATCGGAACAGTTCAAAGCAATTGGGCCGGTCCATTGGTCTCGGAACCGGTCCGATTCACGCCACGATTTCCGATTTGGGCCAAGCAGCACACCGCCTGCCGCCGTCCGTCCGTCCGAGCCCGAAGAAAATTCTCAAAATTCCCTCAATTCTTCCTCGAGTCATAGACCGGTCACTCGTAGTCAGCAGGGTATTTTTACGCCTAAAAGACATTTTAATTTACATTCTGATGTCTCTAAATCCCCATTGCCCCGCAATCATGTGTCTGCTTTAAATGTCCCGAATTGGAAAATTGCTATGACTGATGAATATAATGCTCTTATTGATAATAAGACGTGGGAGTTGGTGCCCCGTCCTTGTGGTATTAATGTTATTAGGTCTATGTGGATTTTTGCTCATAAGGAGAATTCAGATGGGTCATTTGCTCGACATAAGGTGCGACTTGTGGGTGATGGTAAGACTCAGCAGGTTGGGATAGATTGTGGTGAGACGTTTAGTCCGGTGGTCAAACCGGCTACCATTCGCACTGTGCTTAGCTTGGCTCTTTCAAAGACTTGGCCAATTCATCAGTTGGATGTCAAGAATGCTTTCCTACATGGTGATCTCAAGGAAACAATCTATATGTATCAGCCGTTGGGTTTCAGGGATCCAAACCGTCCTCATCATATCTGTTTGTTGAAGAAGTCCTTATATGGGCTTAAGCAGTCTCCAAGGGCCTGGTACACGAGGTTTGCTGACTTTGTTTCAACTAGTGGGTTCACTCACAGCAGGTCAGATAATTCCTTGTTCATCTACCGCCGTGGTTCGTCCTTGGCCTACATTCTGTTGTATGTGGATGATATCATCTTGACTGCCTCGTCCGATGCCTTGCGCCAGTCTATCATGACCATGCTCAGTTATGAGTTTGTTATGAAAGACTTAGGGCTTTTGAGTTATTTTCTAGGGATTGCCGTCAAGCGTCATTCAGGTGGCTTGTTTCTGTCTCAACGAAAGTATGCCGCTGAGATCATAGAGAGGGCTGGGATGTCATCCTGTAAGTCCACTTCCACTCCAGTTGATGCAAAACCCAAGCTGAGTGCCGCAGCAAGTGCACCATACGAGGACCCGACTCGCTATCGCAGTATTGCAGGGGCCCTCCAGTATCTTACCTTTACCAGACCGGATATTACGTATGCGGTTCACCAGGTGTGTTTATTTATGCATGATCCCAGAGTTGAGCACATGAATGCAATCAAACGCATCATTCGGTATATTCAGGGACACTGGACTATGGGTTGCACTTGTATCCTTCATCTACATCCACACTTGTCTCTTACACGGATGCGGGGGGGGGGGGGGGGTTGTCCCGACACCAGACGGTCGACTTCTGGCTACTGTATGTTCCTTGGCAATAACTTGGTCTCCTGGTCGGCAAAGCGTCAGGCAACTCTATCACGCTCAAGTGCAGAGGCAGAATATCGAGGGGTAGCGAATGTGGTCTCCGAATCATGTTGGCTACGTAATTTGATTTTGGAGCTTCATTGTCCCATTCAGAAGGCAACCTTGGTATATTGCGATAACATTAGTGCCATCTACCTTTCAGGTAACCCGGTTCAACACCAACGCACCAAGCATATCGAAATGGACATTCACTTTGTCCGTGAAAAAGTTGCAAAGGGTCACGTTCGCGTATGCCATGTCCCGTCTCGTTATCAAATTGCAGACATCTTTACAAATGGTCTACCAGCGGTCCTATTTGAAGATTTTAGGGACAGTCTTAGCGTTCGAAGACCGCCCGCTATGACTGCGGGGGTGTGTTAAACAAGGAAATATTCTGTGATATACACTGAATATACAGAAATGTATATCACAGGAATACAGTGGGCTCTCGGCAGTGGGCAACAATGGGCTCTCGGCAGTGGCCCAGCAGTGGGCTCTCGGCAGTGCTCGGACAGAATGATGAAGATACAATCTTGTATATATGGTATATATATTTGTAGTATATTGTAGTGTAAATGTTACCTTAATTAGTGTTATACATTTATCATAATTGTATAGTTAGAATTATGGTAGAATAAGGTTTTAGAAATAGAATAGGAATAGGATTCTCCTATTTTGTAACTTGTATAAATACCTTTTCAATTTATGAAAAAATAATCAAGGGGATTATTTCTTTCAGTCTCTGCTTCGGGCGGAGCTAGTAGGAGTGAACGGGGTTCAAATGAATCATCTTCGTCGAAAAATTATAGTGGCGTGTAAAATAAAGAAAAGAATATATGTTTTTGGTTATATATAAACTATTCGATCCCTTGACATAAGGATTTTTTTACTGTAGTGGTAACGCCTTAACGGGATTTCAAAACTTGTCTTGGGTCACAAGTTTGAAATTCAACTTTTTTGTTGAACCCATTAAATGAGTTCCTGACTCCGTAGCTGTTTCTAGCTTGTTTGGAACAAACAAAGGAAGAATTGCCAAAATTGTAACTTTGTACTACTATTATGCAATCATTAGTGCCATGCTTTGCTAGTAAATCTGCAATTCCATTCTGCTCTCTAAAGATGTGGTCAATTGTTGGATCTCCAGGTTACCCTTCTACTACTGTGGTGTTGCACGAATGTGAAGCTAAGTTGTTATCATTTCTATTTAATGAATATGGCAACGGGGTGTCATTTTACGAACGATCGAAGAAGGGAGTGATAGGATGCGATGCAATAGCTATAAAAACGTGTAGAGAGATTGAAGGAACTTTTGGTGACTACATAGCAACACAATTTGAAAAGCCAGTCCTTTACACAGGACCTGTTCTTCCTGAGCCTAAAAAGGAGCCTTTAGAAGATGATCGATTATCGAATTGGCTCGAGAAATTCGAGCCAGGATCAGTAGTGTTCTGTGCATTTGGGAGCCAAATGATTCTTGAAAAGAAGCAGTTTCAAGAACTCGTTTTAGGCCTTGAGCTGACTGAGTTACCATTTCTGGTAGCTGTTAAGCCACCTGAAGGGACAAATTCAGTAGAAGAAGCCTTGCTAGAAGGATTCAAAGAAAGGGTTCAAGAAAAAGGATTGATTCTTGATTGTTGGGTGCCACAATTGAAGATTTTAAGTCACAAATCAGTTGGTTGTTTTGTGAGCCACTGTGGGTATGGATCAATGTGGGAGTCTTTGGTACTGTGTGATTGTCAATTGGTACTTTTGCCACGTCCTATGGATCACATTTTAAATGCTAGGCTGATGGAACAAGAACTTAAGGTTGGTATAGAAGTGGAGAAGGATGAAAATGGTTGCTTTTTAAAGGAGAGTTTGTGCAAGGCTGTGAAATGTGTCATGGATAAAGATAGTCAAATTGGATGTTTTGTGAAAGAGAATCATAGGAAATTGAAGGAACTTCTTTCAAGTCCTGGCTTCATGAGTAACTATATTGATAATTTCATTCACAACTTGTATGGACTTCTAGTTGAATAGACCTATATTAGCAGGGTCGGAGCTGATCTACCATTGAAGTTATGGGGTTCGGTTTAGATCGTGTATTTGTGTTAAGAAATTTACTTAATATGTATAAATAACTCATCCCCAACAAATTGTTTTTCTATTTTGAAATCCAGAACCCATAAATTTAAAATCATGTATTTGCATATGATTGAGATCTTTGCTAAATTTATCTAAGACATATATTTGTACTCGTTTAGTCGTACTTCAATTTCTGCATAGATATATTGTACCAATATTGTCGTCATGATCATCTAATGTTGATTTGATTTATTAAAAGTTTAGTTTAGTCTTTGATTCCATGGGGAATTTTGAGTTTTATTGTTAGAATATGCTTCTTGATATTACATCCCAAAATAAACCCTCTAATGATGTAACTTGCATTTATCGGATGTTTTCATGCAGTGTTTAGGAGATATACACCTTTCCTTCAAATTTAGTGCCTTTTTATCCCTCTCCATTTTAGAACCTCTAAATACAGTTCTAAACACTCAAAGAAGTGTACAAGTTTAGATCTAAAGTTAAGTCTTGTATGTTTTAACTATGGAAAAAAGGGCCAAAAATACCTCTCCATCCATCTTTTGATCTAAAAATATCCAAACATTTGTTTTTGGCTAAAAAATACTCCTCAAACGAACAACCAAAACCTGATAGCTTTTTGCAATTTAAAATAGTCACATGGCCTATTATGATTTGCCACATGTATTACTTAATTTAAAACTTAAACTCATCCATTTCTTAAACCCAAATCGCCTGTAATAATATTGACCTGTTTCTTTTAGCCTGAGCAAGAAATGCCTGGGCTTCCCCTTGACGGAAGCACAATAATCCGATTGATTTAGCACTATTCGGGTCCGAAATGAGCACTATTAGCCACATTGTTTGAAAGAGATTTAGGCACATATGTTCAAGTCCAAATCCTTTTTTGAAAGTCCTCATTAGAAACAAAAAAAACTATTCTGAGAAAATGCAACATGTTTTCATTAGGTTTACTCAATATCAACAAATTCAATGTATACTTTTTGCGAATTTGCATATGTCTATATACTTCCCCGGTATTTTCTTCTTATGAAATTATTTTGTCCCTTTATAATTGATTGATTCAAAATTTACGAAATAAAATACTAGTTGTTTTGATCAATTTGATCGGATTCAGTGGAAGAAGATGATATCTTGAGTACTTTTCTATTGGAAGAGGCTCTTGATAGCGATGTTGGTCACCTATAGATGCTACTATAACGCCTATATTCTTATGATCGCCAGAGGTAATAAGAAGATATTTATATTCCAGTATCCAACTAAGTAGGGCTAAAGGGTATATTTCTATACTCAGTAGCAAAACGATAAATCGAACAAACTCTATTTATTATTATTACGAATGTGAATTCCCTCTTTCAAGTCCAACTCATGCACCACAAATAGTGTTTAATTAGTGATCAAGTAACTAAAAAATTAGGCTCAAGAATAAATAAGCAACCCAAAAGATGGAAAACCAATAGATATAAACGATAATCAAACGTCAACTTTCATGATAGCGTCAAACCCCTAGAACTAAAGAGTTTAGCTCCACATAGACATGGAGGAAAAATAATAAATCATCTGAATAAAAATATAAAAACAAGTATTACTAAGAAGAGAAGATAAAACCCTGTAACTCCGGCCTCCACGATGGCTCTAAGCTCTCTCTAGGTCCAATGTTTTGAACTTAGGTCAAAAGTAATTCAAAGTTATGTCAAAAATGTGTAAAATATATATTTATAGGGTATCAAAAACTTGGGCTTTTAAAAAACCAAATCCAACTCGGACGGAGAAAAATAGCGGGCTCGCGTTACGCGCGTCGCGTACTCAGCGCATGGGTTACCAAATTACGATTCATAGAGTGACTCTGCTCGCAATGCTCGTGCGACGCGAGTTGATCGATCGTGCCACGTACTGACATGCAACTCATTTTTGTCTCTTTTCCACATCTTGTTTTCTCCACCTTCACACAATAATTATCCATAATCATTACACCCACTTTTTATTTATTGATGCCACTTATACAAACATTGATTAATCTTCATTCTCATGTCTTCATCGTGCATCCTTTTATTTTCCTTCCGCTCTACCGTATCTTTTGTTTCCAAGCTAGTTATATCAGAGTCATTATGTTGGAGTTGAGTCAGATAACTTCTCATTTGTTATGACTTTCAATTTTGCTCTAAATTTCTTCATCTTTACACTGCTTTATTTCTATATAATAAAATATAATATTATGCACAAATCACTATAATAGTAACTCAAAAGACGATTAAATACTAGAATGTGATATAACAATGACTAAATATACGTAATTTTAGGCCGAACATCATTATAATTTACTTGAAATGTGTGCTTCACAAGTTGATAGTACGATTTGTATATCAAATGAGCTTAATTAAAGAAATGAAGGATTCATATAGTTGACCCCAACTTATTTGGGATTGAGTCTTAGTTGTTGTTGTTGTGTGCTTCACAAGTTGATGCACACACTTAATTGGGAAGAAAATCTTTTAGCAAATGTTTCCAATTTTCTCATGTTCGGTTGGTCAAAACTTTTGAAAAATATTTTCTTTAAGAAAATAAGTTTCTTAAAAATGAGAAAAATGGCTTCCCTAATGGAAAAAGGGAAGACAAGCCTCACAAGTGACATTCTACATTAATTGTCTCTTCTCCATCCATCACCCACCACCCCAATGAAAGTATATGTATGTCCTAGAGACAATCTATATTAGGACAAATGTACTTTATACGCATTAGTATTATTATTAATGGAGAATAATATTTTGGCATTTGCAATTATTGAACTATTAGTTGATTGTTTATAATATTCTATAATATGCATCCCTAGAGATTACGTTGTTATTAATAATGTGAGATATTAATATTATAACGTAACTCTTAAAATAGCCTCGACTAATGATCATCGAGAATGGGATATCGATGATATGTGATAAGTCGACATGTGGTCTGCATCACATCCTTAGAGGATGTAGTATGTCTCGTCTGCTACGAGTAATAACTACTCGTGATGGACACATAGATACTTTGGAAGTATTGGTATACCTTGCTGATATAATGTTTGTTATACTTGTCTAAAGTATGATCAGCGTGTGGGAGATAGAAGTCCTTAGACTTGAGGTCAATACCCACCTTGTCTATAAAGTAATATACTTTGATTCTGTCCTAAGCTCAAATGCCTTATAGGTTGAGATACGGCTTGTATTGGGTACATTACGATATTGATTAAAGGTGGTAGTTGAGCCAAGATTAGGATTCATTCCTCGAATGTATATTCGAGAGAACACTCAGCTTCTCAGTGATATTAGGTTGACTAAGTCGTTGGCCAACGCAATAGACATATTTAGAATATGGTCTAGTTGTCAACTAATATAGATGAGATACAATGATTAAGCCATTTGGATAGACACTTGACAAATCCTAAGCTTGATCGGGTGTGTCGTGAATGAAATGATTTTATCTTACCACATAGAGGTTAAGTTTACTGGATTCATATAAACGTACTTCACATATTGAGTTCATCTTGCGGCGCCGTCTAGGAGTTCTGTGTAGACCTTAATTTGATTAATGTCGATATGTGAAGGTCTGTAGGGTTACACTATGTCGATTGTCTTTTCGATCTAAGAATGTATTGAGAGAGTATTAAATATTCGATTTAGAATCGAGATATTTAAATGAATAATGATTGTTTTAATTAAGTCAAAATTGGATTTTAGATTTAATTAAGAATGTGCGGAAAATAAAATGAGACAGTGTAGGGCCACGTCAGCGTCGCGACGCCCACACCATAGGGTCGCGACGCCATGACCTAATATGTCTTGAATTTTGGGTTAGGCCCAAGGTCAAACCCTAATCCGGTTTGACCTAATTTTTCACCTTTAAATACAGACCTACACTTCATTATTCATTACACTTGATTTTCATATCATTATTCTAAGTCTTAGAGACTCAGAATCAAAACACTCTCTCGAACCTCTGCCAGATTTCCTAGCTTTCCAAAGGAGGAATACATTGAAGCTTGGAGCTTGCAATCGAAAGGGCATTCGCGTGCGCACCCACAATTGATAAAGATTCCAGATATTGTAAACATGTAAGTACCATTCAAGTCTTATGTTTACGTTTTTAAATTACCCTATAGTCAAACAGTTCTACGTTTGTTGGGTTTGAACAAGTTTTCAATATCCGCTGCGTACAACAACCCAACAAACACCTTCATCCAACTCACACCGAACCGCACCCCATCCCACCATCCACCCCCACCCACACCCACAAACTCTCATAGTATTTGTCTAGATTATATATAAATGCTTTTACGATAATATTTTTTGCTTAATATCGAACACAAGAAAATAAATAAGAAACACACTTATTTTCCGGAAACCATTTTCTATCATACCAAACACACCCTAAGTCTTGTTTAATGATTCCTTTAGGGTTCCATAGTGATTTTTTTCGCATTTTCTCTTTGACAAGTAGAGTGTTTTCTCCACCTTCTATATCATGCATATGCTTTCTTTGTTTTCACTCTTGAATTGCTCCTACTTCCTTTCTTTAAGTTCTTGACTGGATTTTTTTTCCTTGTATGGTTATAATTTACTTGAGATGTGTGCTTCACAAGATGTTAATATGATGAGTATATGAAACGAGCTTAAATGAATAAGCGGGAATTCATATAGCCGATCCCAATTTATTTGGGTTGGGATTGAGGCGTTGTTGTTGTGTGCTTCACAAGTTGATGTTCGCACTTAATTGGGAAGAAAAATCTTCTGTCCAGACTTTTATTTTCGTCAAGACGTTGTTTTTAACTTCATCATAATGATATAGACATTTGAAGCTTTGTTCAGCATAAGTTTGGGTCTTTTAAATTCCAAGTTACCTGGAACACTTTGTGCTTGTCTCGTGTAGTCTTTGGTCTCCATAACTCTTTTTATATTTATTGGATATAATAACAGAAGAAATATGGCTGATGGACAACATTGTACTTCTCATGTTCGGCCTGGACAGGTAATTCTAGTTTCCACCCAAGTTTTTGTTTTCCTTTTTTGGTGGCCCACTTCTATTGATAGTATTATTGTCTTTTTTATGTGGGTAGGATCCCATGGAGTGTGAGATTGACAAATTGCACGATGAGTTGCTTGTGGTCATTCTTTCGTATTTATCCGTAATGGAGGCAGCAAAAACCTGTCTTGTCTCTCCTAGATGGAGATATTTATGGCACTATACGACTATACGACTGACTGTCTTGATATTTATGATAGGGATAAAAGAACTAGAGTGTTAGAGGAAGCATGCGTGTTTATGATGTTGGTAAATCAAGTTCCGAAATTGCACCAGGGTCCAACATTAGATCAATTCCGAGTTGGTTTATGCTATTCTGGTAGCATCACATTTGATCACTGGGTTAAGTTTGCCATTCAAAAGGAAGTAAAATTATTTGAATTGAACTTAGCAGTAGACAACTGGGAACTTGGTGATGGATGGGGTCAATATGATCTTCCTCACATTTCCAGATTTTGTTCTAATCTAAAATCACTTACCTGGTCTATGACAATGTCAAGGAGGAGATCATTCATTTTTTCCTATCCAATTGTCCATGTCTTGAACAAGTCCGTGTTTCAGGTTCTAAAGGCTTACAGAATTTGAAAGTTACTGGTCCGCTTCCAAGTTTGAAGTCCATGGAAATATCATGGTGTTCCAAGATCAAGGGTCTGGAAGTTGTTGATGCTTCAAATCTAGTCTCTTTTACGTACATTGGGCCTGATATAGTTGTGCCTTTTCGGAATGTTCCCCAGTTATCTGAGCTAACAATTGGACAACAGTATTGTTATTCTTTTATATTTAATGCTGACAAGCACATAAGCTATTCCTATAAGCTGAGGAAGCTCAAACTAATGGTGTCTGTTGAGGTTGTAATCCCACTCTTTCAAGCAACTTTTTTCTTCTTCTTAATTTCCCTTGAAGTAGCATTTCACTTTTGTGATATTGGAAAAAAGTCTTACAATTTCATGGTCCAGGTTATGTGTAGAAGTCAGCACACCTTCGTGTACCCTGTAAATTTCCCTATGCTGTACAATCTAAGAGAGTTGGAATTTGACATCCAGACAAAAGCGGGTAGAAGCCTACTCTATTTTCACTTTTTTTACCAAGACATGTCCGTCGTTATGTCATTTTGGAGATTTTCCTAAGTACATGTTACCCCCTTCTATTTTTTATATTTCATTGTAGACATCAAAATTTTGTAGGACTCTACAAGATGAGTTCTATCCATTTTTAAAATCTAATATCTGCTAGGATTTTTTTGAGGCTACTCTACTTTTAAAAGACTCATATTCCTTTGAAAATACATCTCAAAAAATTCCTGGGATATTCACAATGAGATCAAGACGTCAACTACCGTCTTTATCAAATTGCTCGACGTTCTTGGAGATCAAATACATCACAAGGAGGTCATCCTAAATCATGTAAAAAATTTAGGAGAGAAGAATCAAGGGAATAAAAAGAATTGCACCCCGCAATATTTCTCAATAAAATATTATGTTACTTCATATTTTATTTGTGGTTGCAGTTTATTTTTCACATATCAAAAATTTGTTGCAAACAAATTGGAACGTCCAGTGGGACCAAATATGCCCTTCATCCCTTCTCTCACAAACCAAATCTGCAATATCCAGAGTCACAAAGCTGCAAAGATGGAAGCTCCGTTTTAATAAGTACTTCAATTCTTTTCTTTGAGTTTCAGTAAGTATACACTCCGACAAGCCTTGAAGTAGGGGGCATTTATTTGATAGGACTCTACAAGACGAGTTCAATCCATCTTCAAACTCTAAGGAAGTTCCGTTTTGATAAGCACTTCAAGTCTCATCTTTGAGTTTCGCAAGTCTACAATCCGACAAGCCTTGAAGTAGGGGCATTTGTAGGACTCTACAAGACGAGTTTAATCCATCTTCAAACTCTAAGTAAGCTTCGTTTTAATAAGTACTTCAAGTCTCAGTTTTGAGTTTCAGCAAGTCTACACTCCGACAAGCCTTGAAGTAGGGGACATTTATAGACATCGAAATTTCGTAGGACTCTACAAGATGAGTTCAATCCATCTCCAAACTCTAAGATCTGTTAGGGTTTTTTGGAGGCTACTCTACCCTAAATCCTAGCTCACGCCTATATAAAGAGACTCATATTCCTTCGAAAAGGCATCTCGAAGATCCCATAAATCCTGGGATATTCACAATGAAATCATGACATCAAATATCGCCTTTATCAAATTGTCTGATGTTCTTGGAGATCAAATATATCACAATGAGGTTGTCATACGTTCAAGAAATATGCTACTAACGGCCCTTGAATCATGGAGAAATTTTATGAGAGAAGAATCAAGTGAATAAACAGAATTGTATCCGCAAGTATATTTCTTCATAATTTATTTGTAGTTGCAATTTATTTCCATATATCGAAAATTTGTTGCAAACATCCACAAATTCTAAAAAACATAACTTCTATTCCCTCCGTGATCGACCTGATGCTTGAGATTCGTTAGATCAGTTATGGTAACCTGAAGTTGGGGCTAGTAGAACCTATCATGGAAGCAACCATCCATGTCGGCCCATCTTTGCACGGAATCAGGAGCCAAAGAGGAGTATCATGTGAAGGTTGTTCCCGTTAGAGAGAGATGGAATAGCTGCAACTTGTGGTACTCATTCTGGCCAGCTTCGCCGCATTAGGCAATAAATCTACCGATGTGCTCGATAGTGGATTTGCCGTCATCGCCATTATGTACCATCGGCTTCACAATGTCAGCCAATTATTTAGAAACTTGGTACATAATGTCGTGGATGCCCAAGTCAATATGTTGTCTAATGAAAGACGTGGTCATTATGATTGGACCTTCAAATTGAACAGAGTCTGCCACCGCTTGGGTTGATGGAGGAAGTGGAGTAGGATGTCGGTTCGTTGTTCCTTCTGGGAGGATTTTGTTTAGGATGTGGACTGGACTCGAGGTTCATTTTCTTACCGGACCTTAGGCGCATACGCTAAGAATGATCCTAACCTGGAGAATCAAACTTCGCTATTAATTCACCTACAGTCCCACTGGGCGTGCCAAATTTGTTCTCTCCCCGAAATCTTCCTCCTGCCATTTTATCGGCTGGTGAAATCGGGAGACAAATTGATTCCTAACTCAAGCGATTTTGGATGGAAACGAAACTCTAATTTCCAGCAATGGGTTCTCCAACTACTCCAGAAAGCGTTAGGACATTGTGATTAGACTAAGAGATAAGAAATCATGAATACAACCGAGTAAAGTAAAGGAAAAGTAAAGGATAAAGTAAAGATAGATAAAAGATTTGATTTGATTTTGTTTGAGTGTGTCGTTGTATATACAAAAAATGAGTATTTATAGTACAAAAGGAAGAAAACTGTACAAAATGTGCCCCCCCCCCCCGGCCGTCAGGTAACCCACTAAGTTCAACGGCTGACTATGGGGGAGGTGGTGCCGATTTTCTTGCCCTCTATTCCTCTTGCTTGGATAATGGCACTTCCATTTAGCTGTTGTTGGTCGTTACCGCTTTTGGGGGTCTGGAAACTCTTTTGACTTGGTCATTGAGGCGCCTGCATCTGAGTGGGTCCTAGTCGTACCTCTAATCAATAGCTTCGGCTAAGATGCTTTAGTACCCGATGAAGCCCTTTGTAGTCGAAGGCTAGGAGTAAATTCGGCTCCGGAATAATTCGGCTGTCAGTGGATTCGACGACACTTAAACTATTTTTGAGTGTTAACAAGAAGTGATTTTGAGCTTGCCTTGCATTTGCTAGAAATTGGAGACTCTCCACCACGAGATTAGCCGAATGGTATTAATCGAAAAGCAGATCAAGCAGCTTGAACCGGAGTTGCCACCAGGTGTTAAACTGGTGATGTTGTAATTTCATTTCAATTCCATGTCGACTTACAAAGTGGGTTTTTCAAGAATTTTTTGAACTTTGGGATCTCTATTTATTGCTTTACCAGTATCGTGTTTGTAAAATGGAATGAGGAACACCGTTCCATCTTGTATAGAAGATTGGGTTTCTTCAAATAGAGTTTTTTTAAGTTCTCCACTTTTTAGTTTATCACTTGTATATAGGAGTTTTTTCCATTATTAAATCATTTTACCTTATAAAAACACAACTAAAAATATGTGTTTGATAATCTTTTTGTGATGAATGTCTATAAAACGTGGAGTGATACATCAACTTCACTCCAAACACATGCCAAACTGTTGGATGGTAGTGCTCATAAAACGGTCATTCTAATAAACTATGTAAGGTTAATGTGGAAAAGCAAATTCAGATAAAATAGTGTTTATTCTATGTGAAGATCATTTATGTTTTACCCCAAACAAACGACACCAAGAAATGGATTGATAGATATGATCGTACATATCGTGAAGGTGTCGATGATTTTGGTAGTGAGGGAAGAAGAAGAGTTGGTATGGTGAGTTGGCATGTCATTTTATCTAAAATAAATGGAGTTATAGGAGAAAAGAAAAAATTGAGCCACTTTTATAACATTAAGGGCATAGATGGAATATAACATTAAGAGTATATATAGACCGATCGTAGAACGGAAGGAAAAAACAAATTTACTATGAGGCAAATTGACATTTTCCCCAAATTTATTTTGTGCTTCACACAATCGACACTAGTCTTGTGACCCAAATTTATTTTGGGCTTCCCATATTGATAGTGTTGATATTTTCTTATAAGATTAGTTTGTTAAATACACATTTGATAAGATCTTAAAAGAGAAATTGACATAAATAGCCGTTCACCAACATAATAGCCAATAACACATATATTTTATATATAAATATACATTTTTAATACATAGTATATTTTTTTTGTGTAGTTAGCTATTGAATGTAATTATTTTTTACCCCCTGACAAAATAGGTAACTTGCCAATCTTAAAAATCTTTAAAATCTTAAAATAATCTTTTGCCGAAATTTAAGTAATTAATCTTCCAACTTAATTAGTTTTAAGACGGCAAAGAATTTCGAAGAATGGAGGTGGAGTGCGATGATTCCTTGTATAAGAAAAAGGGCGACATTCAGAGTTGTAATAACTATAGGGGTATCAACCTGCTAAGACACACTATGAAAGTTTGGGAGAGGGTCGTGGAGATGAGGGTGAAAAGAAGCGTGTCTATGTCCGAGAACCAGTTCGGATTCATGTCAGGACGCTCTACTACAGGAGTCATTCACCTTGTAAGGAGACTGGTGGAGCAATATAGGGAGAGGAGGAGGGACTTACACATGGTGTTCATTGACCTAGAAAAGGCATATGACAAAGTCCTAAGGGAAGTTCTTTAGAGATGCTTGGAGGTTAGATGTCTAACTGTGGCGTATACTAGGGCGATCAAGGACATGTATGAGGGAGCCAAGACCAGGATAAGAACTGTGGAAGGAGACTCGGAGCACCAGTTTTGATGGGATTGCACCAGGGATCCGCTCTTAGCCTGTTTTTATTTGTCTTGGTGATGGATGGATTGACGCAATAAATCCAATGTGAGATGTCATGGTGTATATTATTCGTGGATGACATAGTTTTGATTGATGTGACTCACATTAGAGTGTTTGGCGATAAATCTTGAAGTATGAAGGGTTCAAGTTGAGTAGGACTAAGACTGAAACTTATAGTGCAAGTTTAGTGGCGTAACGCAGGAGGCTGACGTGAAAGTTAGGCTTGGTACCCAGGTCATCCAAAAGAAAAGAAGTCACACATCGTATTGGTGCAGCATGGATGAAGTGGCGGCTCGCATCAGGAGAATTGTGTGACAAGAAGGTGCCACCAAAACTTAAAGGCAAATTCTATAGAGTGGTGGTTAGACCAACTATGTTGTATGAGGCAAAGTGTTGGCTAGTCAAGAACTCTCATGTTCAGAAGATGAAAGTTGCGGAAATAAGGATGCTACGATGGATGTGTGGGCATACTATGAGAGATAGGATTAGAAATGATGATATCCGGGACAAAGTGGGAGTGTCCTCAATGGAGGACAAGATGCGGAAAGCAAGACTGAGATGGTTCGGACATGTGAAGAGGAGATGCATGGATGCCCCAGTGCGGAGGTGTGAGAGGTTGACTATGGATGGTTTCATGAGAGGTAAGTACTGGGGTGAGGTAATTAGACAGGACATGACACAGTTCCAGCTTACCGAGGACATGCCCTTAGATTGGAAGTTACAGAAAACACGAATTAGAGTAAAAGGTTAGTAGGTAGTTGAGCGTTGTCCCGCTTATCCTTTCATATTATTAGTCGTAGTATTACTTTTGTAGTTTATTTTTCTTCGATTCCTATTACTATTTATTGTTTCGTGTACTTTGATTATCGTATTAATTTGTGGTTGTTACTATTCCTTTTTCTATTTGGTACTGCACTAGCATGCTTTTTATAGTATTGACATGACTTAATCGTTCTCGTTATTTTCTTTGGGTACTTCTATGATTTGTTTGTTCTTATATCGAGGGTCTACCGGAAACAATTTCTCTACCTCCTAAGATAGAGATAAGGTCTGCGTACACTCTACCCTCCTCAGATCTCACTTTGTGATATTTCACTGAGTATATTGTTGTTGTTGTAATCTTTCAATTTAGTAGGATTAAGATAAAGACTTTCATGACTGTATGACCAAATTATGCTGCAAATTACACATGTAGGCCCAAAAAAGCTACAATTCTTTTACTCCTTTGTTCTTCTTACTTCCCGTACTTTTAAAAGTTCAGCGTGAAGCACGAGTGTTCAAAGATACTGTAATAAGATCTTCAAAAAATTTAAAGCATCTACGCAAAAGAGAATTATTAGATATTTAAGACAATTTCGTTAATTACTTTTTACATGGTATATTGCGTTACTGTGTTTCCACATTCATCTCAAGTCCTAACAGCAAGTCAAAGAAAAAAGGAATAAATTCTTATAATCTTTATATATTCAAGTAAAAACATTCACGCAGAAAATGACTTGGTTCATGTTAGTAATCAAATAAAATTTTAGGTAATCTTCCAATTTGGTAGGATTAAGATAAAGACTTTAGAAAATGACTTGGTTCATGTTAGTAATCAAATAAAGTTTTAGGTAATCTTCCAATTTAGTAGGATTAAGATAAAGACTTTCATGATTGCCCAGTCTTTATTAAGTATTACTTTTCCTTTTAAAATACGTTTTAGTACTAGTATTTTGTAAGAAGTTGTAAGTGCAACGTGCATGAATATAGTGCTAAAGTAATGTTACTTAGTTAATATCTTTTGGTTAAAAATATAATAGTTGTGTTATTGTACAACAAGTGCTAATAGTTTGTCTGTCACGTAACGTTATATTATATGTATCACATTACACAAAAAAATATATAGGAAAACAACAAGTGCTAATAGTTTGTCTGTCGCGTAACGTTATATTATATGTATCACATTACATAAAAAATTATATTGGAAAAATAATATAATAAAACTGCCGAACCGTACTACTCCTTTGTACTAATTATATTAAATTTGTTGAATAACAACGCTCATTTTAATTTTTTACTGTATGATTTCTAAAAAGTTTCCTTCAATAAATGAAATTAAGAATTTAGATATATGCTCTTTTGTCTTAAGAAGGAGTGATGAAATTGTATTACTTATTATAGCATGATAATTGATAAAATCATATACTACTAATATATATGAATTAGCGATGGAAAAATTCCGTACCTAAACACCAAAATCCGTCGATTATCCTATTTTGCGACGAATTATCACAAAATTTTATTAGCTAAGAGGAAAATAGCGATAAAGTTTCTTGCTAATTCGAGTTTTTTAAGTAGTATATATATGTATATAAAAACACATATTAAAGCAAAAGAACAACAGATAATGTGTTAAATATATATGATTAACATGAATTATAAGGTATCTTGGAGAGATATGTCTCTTTTTCAGTTGTATATTCTTTGAAACTTTTCGGTATATATTTCGAATGTCGGCATGCCTTAGCATTTTATATGTTCTTAGCCATCTATAAATTAATCTATGATTACCCAAATGAATCTGGAATTTTAGGGAAACTTATTCTGCTTCATTCAAAAAGTAAGCTTTAAGCCTAAACTAGTAATGTATACACATTTTTGAAGCTTTAAGCCTAAGCTAGTAATGTACACACATGTGGAGATGAGTAATTGTAGCGAAAGCTGGGTCGGCTTAGAGTAATTCAGTAATTCTGATTCTGATCATATATAGATATATCAAGAAATTACTAAATTAGCATAAAATATAAATTTTGAACTCAATAAATTAAATGAGAACGATAAAATTCTGAACTTGAACTCATAAATACGTTCAAATCCGGGATTCGCATTGAAGCGAACAAGTTGATGTGCATGTTGTCCTTAAGGAGCATGGAATGCGTGATGATCCGGTATTGGAAATTTTGAGTTATGACTAAATTAGTAAATTACTAATATAGAGTTTATACTTTATGTTGTAGGATATTTCAAAGTAAGGATATGATACTCTTCTAGAGAATAATATAAAATTATTTTTCTCTATCATGAGATTGATAAAATCTGCCTTAAAACACCTAGAAATCTTCACAAGGAACATAGGCTAAAACAAAAGAGGAACTGGATAAGAAGTAATTTAAAAGTAAACGTAGAATAGTGTAATTCTCTTTATTGGAGTCTTTTTGTTAGTACAATATATATATATATATATATATATATATATATATATGTGTGTGTGTGTGTGTTTAAAATTATAATTTTAATCGTATGAAAATATCTACTTTACATAAATCCATTAAAATAATAATTACAAAATATATGAAGAATATTTACGTATTCTCTATCACACCCCCGCAGTCGGAGCGGGAGGATGCCGGACGCTCAGACTGGATCTGAAGTCGAGGAACAATTGCTGAGGAAGTCTCTTAGTAATATATCTGTGTACTGATATGAAGAAGGAACATGTAACACCCGAACATGGCTCATGGCAACCTTCTCACAAACAAAATGAATATTCATCTAAACATGTTTGGTTCGCTGATGCTAAACCGGGTTATGAGATAAGTAGACAATAGATATGTCATCACAATAGATAATAGATGTCTTACGTAAGGGACAAAGGAGCTCTAGAAGGAGGTTTCTGATGGAAGAGAATTTCAATTGGAGTTTTATTTTTAAGAGTGTGTGTTGGTAATATATTAAGGAGGTAAGTTGTCATGTGTAGTGCGTAAACCCAAAATAAAGGGGGTGGATGCATGGAAGAGCATAGTGTGAATCTTATTGTTGATGGCGTGCATGATTCTTTCAGCTTTACCATTTTGAGGTGAGGTATGGGGGCAAGAGAATCGGAACACCATGTCATGGTTTGCACAAAATTTATGAAAGGGGAGGTTTTCAAAGTCACGGCTGTTATCACATTGAAACGTTTTGATGGTCTTCTCAAATTGAGTTTTAACATATGCTTGAAATTCAAGAAAAAATGTGTAAACCTGGGACTTAAATTTTAGAGGATAAAATTTAGTAGGAAGGGTGTTTAGGGTTTGACTCTGATATCATATAAAATATTGTAATTCTCTATATATATAGGTGTTTACAATTATAATCTTAATCGTATGAGAATATCTACTTTAAATAATTCCACTAAAATAATAATTACAAAATATATGAAGAATATTTACTTATTTTCTATTAGTTTATGCTTTATAATATTTTAGTGCTTTGAGTTGTACATCTATAAAAAATTACTCCTATATAAGAAGCTAAAAAGTACGCTTTAATAGACTAATCCTTTAACTAGTACTTTGCCACCAAGCTACTAGGACCAAAATTAAACAAATACTCCTATTAAGTAGAGAAACTTAATAATTACAACGAAAAAGAGTCCAAAAATATTCTTAAAGAGTGATTTCAATCAAATGGATCGATCGAGTTGTCAATTCATTCATTATAAAACTCTAGGAAATGACTTTTATTCGGTAGAACTTATCCACATTTTCCACAGAAAAAGGGTTCGAGAAATATGGAGTAGCTCAGCATTTGCATGTAGTTTATAATAATTAATGAAATTTTGCTTGACAAGCAAGAAATTATTAAGTCTAATATATTTAGTTTCAGTTATTGCATATCACGTTTCTTTCGAATCTTCCACACTAGTTAACACACCAACTTCAAGATATTATGACCTATTTGTTTCTATTAAGATTAAAACATAACGTATGAATCTGAATATATTAAGATTTAAATAATAAATAATGATTGATGGTGATGATTGTAATGATGACTATAGTAGTAATAATAGTTGATTGTGATGATTGGTGGCGAAGGTGCGATGTGGCTAATATATGACGGTGGTTGTGAGTGGTGGGGATGGACGATGGTAGTTGATAATAATAAACAATGACAATAGTTAATGGTGAAAGTGGATGGAGTAACGGTGAAATGTCATGTTTTACAGAAATTTTGAAATGGATAGCATCTTAATAATATTAACATTTTGTTATAGGTCTAAATAATTCAAATTATTGGTTGTAATTTTTTTTAAAAAATACGCTTAATAATTTTATCTAAAAAAATAAACATACTTGATTCAAATTTGAATTAAGAGTTAGATGAAGCCTACATTTACCAAACCTATAGGCACAATCCCTCCCTTAATTTTTACACACAAGTGTCCAAGGATACAGAAAGATCTTCAAAATTTTTAAAAATATCCATAAAGAACAACAAAAGCAAAAAAGAATTATTAGATATTTAAGACAGTTTTGTTCCTTTTAACTGATGTATACTTTTCGCTAAATAATCCCCTACAATCAGGAGGTAGATGCAGCCTTTCGAACCCAATATTTTTAACACTGAACTCTATTAAATTTTATTCGACCACCACCACTCTTCTCTTCTTGAAAATCCATACATTTCTTATTATTATATGGACAAATCTTTCGAGCACATGTTTAGATTCGGCCTCAATAGAAAAATAAAATGGAGCACATAATGTAAATGTGTAATTATCTTGAATATATTAATCATTTCTTTATTCGTATCGTCGGCAAGGGACAAAAGAAAGATATTAGTGTTTCTTCAGCAATTTCTGATCTACGGTGAAGCGATAAAATTTAAATTTTGGTTAAAAAAAAGGAAACAGTTGAAGAAGGAATAAATTCGTAATCCTTTATCCACGGAAAAAATCATATTCGAAGAACAGAAAATGATTCGTCATGAATTCTAAGCTGACCCTTATATATATATATATGATTCACCCCTTGATGTTGAAAACTCATCCACCGCAACTTATATATTCTTAAGGAAACAAAGAAAAAGTATAGCAAAAAAATGCCTTGGTTCATTCCTAGGAGGGTAAGTTATCCACTAAGTGAAGAGCAAGTGAAAGGTATGCTCATGAAATATGATAAAAATAGAGATGGAAAACTTAGCAGACAAGAACTGAGATTAGCATTTAAAGAAATGGGGTTGCATTTTTGTTGTTGGAAAGCTGGAAAAGTACTTCGTTTTGCAGATAGAAATGGTGATGGATATATCAATGAAGATGAATTCAGTGAGTTTGTTCAATTTGCTTCTAGATGGGGTTTTAAGATTTCTTAGGCTGGATATTCTGTGATTTTTTTGTATCTTTTGTATATTTTTCTTTTGTGTTTTGTTTTGTTTGAGAACCAAAGATCCTTGTAATATTTGGAACAAAAGATGAGTGTTGTAGTATGTGCTACTATATTACTATATATGTAACTCATGTCATGTTGTATGTGTTCTATATTTTCTATGTAAATTATGTTCTAGTCTAGCAAAATGGTACGTATTAGCTAATATAATCTTCCACATTTTCTTTCAAATTTTCTTCTCTCAGTTATATCCCTATGAGCTTTCCTAGTGCTATTTTGGTACTCCTTTCGTTCACTTTTACTTATTCATAATGGACTTTGCACTTCCTTTAAGAAATACTTCCTCCATCTCAATTTATGTGGTATCATTTGACCGGACACAAAATTTAAGAAATAAAAGAAGACTTTGTTATGTTTATTAAATTGTCCTTACTTTAGTGTCTACTTTTGTTGATTTTTTCCCCAATAAGTACATCTTCAAAATTAAGTGAGACCCAACAAGGATAAAATAAGTATGGTGTCATTAAATAGTTGCCAAATGAGGAAAAGTGACATTCTTTTTGGGACAAACTAAAAGGAAATGGTGTCACATAAATTGAGACATAGTAAGTAATAAAGTACATTTTATCATAATACCCATATTAGTTGGTGTATAGTCTTATGTTTTGAAGAATGATTTGGGAAATAAGTAATTAATGTTAAGGATAAACATGAAAAGGAATATGTTTTTTCCTTGATATATTAAATTGGACAAGTAGAAGTACAAATTTATTTTTAGTATAGTGTACAAGTAAAAGGAGAGAATATATATTATTAACTTGGAGTAATACTTTTATTTATTTGTTTTCATTCTTCGACACGTCTCTTTACGTGTGTGTTTAATTTCGATTTCCTTGACCGAGCACATCAAAATATTTGATTTATGAGTAGCAGTGAGATCACTCATCTGATCTTATATCCCAATTGTGCTAGTTTTATAATATCGTATATAATTAATTTATTCATTTATTTTTGTTTTTCTTTCGTATACTAACTTTTAATATAATCCGCCATCTTGATCTTTACCTTAGTAAAAGTGTAAAACCGGAAATATATACTTTCGAATGAAAAATGATTCATCTGACATTAGGTGCAAGTAGAAAAGGATATGATGAGAACATTTTAGTTTGAGATGATTTGGTCATACTCCTACAAATAGATGAACTAATAAAAGTAAGAAAATCAAATTCTAAATAGTGATCTTCTAAGTTCATTGTCTCCTTTCTCCTCACACATTCAACCCCCACTCACCATCTCTTGAAATAATATACATTTTTCGCTTAAAATATTGTTTCGATTTGATTTGTAGACAAATTAGTTTAGTCTTCCCCCATCCCCACCCCCTACTCTTCGTGTTTTTTATTGCTTAATAATGCCATATAAAAAAAAAACCGAAAATAGAAGGGGAATTAGTTTTGCAAATCTGAAATTTGAAAGGGGAAACCTAACAATCTAAAGGACTTTTTGCATCTACCACTTTAAAATAAATGTTTTTATAAGCACCATAAGGGTAAGAAATTCTACATCATCAAGACATTTTTATATGTTATAGCAGATAATTTATCTTATTTTAATATTACAAATTTTATATTTTATGAAGGCTTATCTGAAGTGTAGATATTCTTTAGATTAATTGATAGTGAAAAGACTCTTTACATTGACGATATATATAATTTTAACTTGAAAAAAGAAAAAAAATTAACTTATATTCAACTATCAAGTAAATCTATCAACAGGTACCGGCCAAATTGGGCCCACTAGAAGTAGCATGGATGAAATCTGTCTTATTTTCAAACAATTAAAATTTTTATAACAGCAAAAACATTCTTATAATCTTTATATATTCAAGTAAAAACATTCACGCAGAAAATGACTTGGTTCATGTTAGTAATCAAATAAAATTTTAGGTAATCTTCCAATTTGGTAGGATTAAGATAAAGACTTTAGAAAATGACTTGGTTCATGTTAGTAATCAAATAAAGTTTTAGGTAATCTTCCAATTTAGTAGGATTAAGATAAAGACTTTCATGATTGTCCAGTCTTTATTAAGTATTACTTTTCCTTTTAAAATACGTTTTAGTACTAGTATTTTGTAAGAAGTTGTAAGTGCAACGTGCATGAATATAGTGCTAAAGTAATGTTACTTAGTTAATATCTTTTGGTTAAAAATATAATAGTTGTGTTATTGTACAACAAGTGCTAATAGTTTGTCTGTCACGTAACGTTATATTATATGTATCACATTACACAAAAAAATATATAGGAAAACAACAAGTGCTAATAGTTTGTCTGTCGCGTAACGTTATATTATATGTATCACATTACATAAAAAATTATATTGGAAAAATAATATAATAAAACTGCCGAACCGTACTACAACAGGTAAATCTATCAAGTAAATCTATCAACAGGTACCGGCCAAATTGGGCCCACTAGAAGTAGCATGGATGAAATCTGTCTTATTTTCAAAATTATAAATTTACTTTTTTCTTGAAGGTTACTTATAGTTTATAGACATTAATAGAATATTTCTCAAATATTCTTTCATTATTTGTATATCTCTTATTTTAGATAGAATTGTATTCTTATTGTAATTAGGTCTCCTATTTTAGATATAATTATATTTCCTATTGTAATTAGACTGATTAGTTACCTAGTTTAAATATTCTTGTACTACTATATATATGTAGGGATGGCAACGGATCGGATCTGGACCGGATCCTACTAGATCCAGATCCAGATCTATTTTTCATACATGAATCCAGATCCATCGGGTCCATAAAAATCAGATCTAAATCCGGATCCACAGGGTCCATGGATCGGATCTGGATCCACATGTAAAAAAAATTGTTTTGCTAAGAATGTAACCTTGCTAAGAAATTTTTTTTTGAACTGACAAACGATTTTTACTTAGCTAACAGTTTACTGTGTTTCAATTTTGAAATGTTCATATGAGATATTTTGTTCGTTGTCTCGTTTTGATTGTGAGCTATTAATTGAAAATGTTGGACAATGACAATAGTTGTGGAAAATGCTGACTAGTATTTCCACAACGCAGAACTTGCATGTGCTTGGAATCTTCACAAATGAAGTGAATATAATTTTAACTACTTGTCTATGGAGATGTTAGTCATTCACTAATATAACATTGATTTTATTATCAAAGTTACCTCTTTATTTTTTGGTTTTTGAGTTAACGCGGGAATAAATTAAACTTGTTTTGAGAATTAAACTTGCAAGGATGTGCTTAGCAATTTTAAGAAAATACTTATAAAATTACATTCTAGGTTATGAATATATTTAATAAAAAAACGGATTCACAGGTCGGATCTGGACCGGATACGGATCTCAAATACAAGATCCAGATCCAGATCCGATCCGGATCCGTCGGGTCCAAATTTTGAAGATCCATATCCTATAAAAGGGATCTGGATCCACCGGGTCCAGGATCCACTGCCATCTCTATATATATGGTACATTATTGATTAATACAAGCAAGGAACATATTCCTTTATGGTATTAGTAGCCTAAAAATACCTCCTCCGTCGCCGACCATAGCTCTCGACCGCCACCCCCACGGAACCCTAGTATTTTTTCAGTCATTCTCTCTCCCTTCTCCTCCTAAATTTCATCTTCCATGGCTGACAAAACCAAATTCCATCCAACACTTGCAGTAAACAACATCAAAAACTCCATCCCTATCACCCTTGAGATGAAAAAATGTCAATACTCCACGTGGGCGGAGCTTTTTAAGATCCATTGTCGTATTTACAAAATTATCGATTACATCATCCCTCATACACCGAAGTCCACAGACCTACCCTCGACTTCGACTTCTGATGATGCACTCTGGTCTCGTTTGGACGCAGCCGTCCTCCGATGGATATACGACACAATCTCTAATGATATGTTGCACACCATCATTGAGACCGATGCCACTGCCCGCCAAACGTGGGAACGTTTGGAAAGTATTTTCCACGACAACAAAACTCAACGAGCGTTATACCTTGAAAATCAGTTCAAGGACGTTCATCAGGACAATTTTCCAAACGTGTCTACATATTGTCAAGAACTCAAGATACTTGCCGACAACTCTCCAACATCGGCGCACCAGTCACTAATCAGCGATTGGTCATGTAACTTATTGCAGGCTTGAACGAATCCTCTGATGGTGTTTCCACCATCCTTCAGCAATGCATGTCGTTACCTCCATTTTATGAGGCCCGTTCGAAGCTTATTCTTGAGGAAACCCAAAAAATCAAGCGCAGCACCACTCAGGCCAACATTGCCGACGCCACCCTCACCACCACAGTAGGGCCCTCCGCCGGTGGCATGGCCTCCAACTCTGGCAACCAGAACTGCCGGCCCGAGGAGCCACAACAGCCCGCATCCACCCGCAAAAACCTCTTATTCTATCATCTACAATTAATCAAAATCAGTGACAACAATCAAGAATGTTGGACTTTGTTAGGCCTAGTTACAACATGAATTGTCCTTGCAGTCATATACCTTTGACTGATGAACAGTTAACCAAAGTCATAAAGAAATATGATTCCAACGGCGACCGTTACCTCAACAAAGAAGACCTAAAGGAGGTGTTCCGGCAGCTGGGCTCCACCGCCCCGATATGGCGAGCCGCCCGAGCACACCACCATGCGGATAAGAATGGCGATGGACGTATTGATATGACGGTGGAGTTGGATCAACAGGTAAAATATGCAAGAAAACATGGTTATATACTAGCTTCCGCTTGTTGCAAGAAGTAAATATGTGAATTTGCATATCTTTTTGGCCTTCTAGCTAGGTTGTTAGATGATAAAGTATTAAATAAAAAACATGATAAAGTATTAATCTGTCTATGGTTTGAGGTTTGTAGTTTAATGTCCTCTTTATGTGAGTTTTGCTATGGCTAGCATTACTACTTGTAAGAATGATTGGATGTAGTTTCCGACTTTACTGATTACTCCAACAGCTTAGCCTTTTTCGTCAAGTTGTTACTCCCTCGATTTCAAAATACTTGTTACATTTTACTTTTTGAGAGTTAAACGACATAAATTTTGATTAACATTTTAAAATATTTTTTTATCATATTGTTATGAAAAGTATTACGATTTATAATATTTTTCGTATAGCTTTTTTAGATCTAATTAAATTTTAATTTTAAAATATTGAGTTAAGATATTAAATTTACCTCCAAATATTAGTCAAATTGACGCAAAATCGTGACAACTATTGTGCCATTTTTCGTGGCATTTATTATGACATCACTAAGCTTACGTCTGTTGGTCGGTAATTTGGATATATAGATGTTCACTTTTTTATAAAGTAAATTCTCAATTATATGTACGTTTGCCTTTAACCCATAAACAAAACTCTTGGGTGACTCCGAATCTGAAGAACGAATTCTTATCAGAAGTGATTTTCAAATTAATTCTATAAAAATTTAAGTTTCATTTTAAATGAAATTAAACACTCACGATATTTATGCTAATTTTACAAATAATTTACTATAAATAACTCTTCTTATAAAATTAACATTTTCAATCCTTCTTGTTATTTCTAAATGTAATTACAACAATAATAATAACATACTCAGTATACTTCCGCACGTGAATATGAAAAAAATGACGTGTACGTAGATTATATCCCTACCTTTGTAGGGTAGAAAGATTGTCTTCACAAATTTTACTTACTTTCATGTTTAATTTAAATTTATTGAGCAATTATAAACTCCTAGACTATCTTTATTTTTACACCAAAACCTGACACGTACCGAAAATAAAGTAGGACACAATTAATCCAACAGTCATATATAGAATCAAACTTTCCACACCACATGATACTTAAATGGTATGTGGATTTCTCTTTCTAAATTATTACTGTTTCTGTTTCATTTAAAATTTTAACATGTTCATTAAAAAAATAACGTACAAAGTGTAATTTCTACATTATCCGTAGCTATATTTATTTCCTCTTACTTTATTACTCCTATTGGAAAGTGAGTATTACTACTGATCATCTTTTACCTCCTTAACAACAAGGGTAATGTTTTCTTTTAAAAGTTTTGTTTTGATTTTTTAAAGAGACAGAGGGAGTATAATCTTATAATTGGCAATAAGAGAAAAAAAACATTATTTTTTTTATAAATATCTAATTTATCTTGCCATTTATTCTTTTTTGATTTATATACTCATCGTAAAATAGAACTTATAAAAGGTTGTAAAATTAAGATTTTACTCAAAATATGATGTTCGTAACCTCGTAAAACGGGAAGTGTTTGAAAATTATGAAACTTCAGTGGGTACATCTCACAAATTCAATAAATCTCAAGGACTCAAGGAATCAATTTAGTTGAAAAATAGGAAAAAAGTTACAAGAGAGAAGATGCTGCACCCACTGGAACAGTACTTATATATAATCTTTCATTTGTCTAATAACTAATTCCTCATCCATCGAAAAATTAGCATTCTAAGTGACCCAAAAAAAAACATTCTCTTGTTTTTAAAATTATCTTCTTCAAAATAACACAGTACAATATGTTGGATTTTTTCCGTCGACCTAGGAACATCATAAGATGTACCTGTGCCCATATATCGTTGACCGAAAGTCAGATGATCAATATTTTCAAAAAGTGTGATATCAACGGGGATGGCTACCTCACCAAGGAGGATCTCACGGAGGCGTTCCGGCAGCTGGGGTCCACTTTCCCGGGATATCGAGTGTCCCGAGCCCTCCACCATGCTGATAAGAATGGTGATGGACTTATTGATAACAAGGAGTTGGATCAACTTGTTGAGTATGCAAGAAAACGTGGTTATACGCTAAAAAATGTTTGTTCTAGCAAGTAGAGGGAGTTATAAGTGAATTTTCACTTCTTGTTAGCCTTCAAGATTGTTATAGTAATTAAATAAAATCTGTTTGTCGGAGTGTTTGGTAGTTTTCTTTTTCTTGTGATCAGTCCACTGTCACACACACACACACACATATATATATATATATATATTTTATTTTTATTTTTTTGTTGACGAAGGAACCCGCAGCCGCTACTTTCTCGAGTGCGCACAGGGTAAACCCCAGACTGACGCAATAGCCTGCAAACCACGTCAGCCGATTAACCACACTTGACAAGCCATGTGTAACTGGCACTGTCACATATAGTTTCTTGTACTAGTGGATATATGGATGCTATTGAGTTTACACCGAAAAAAATAATAGTATTTGAAGTTAAGTTGAAAAAAACTATTTAAAAGTGTTAAGAGTCCCACATATAACAATAAATATGCAATGCTACTACCTCGATGAAAAGTAAATAGAGAATTATCACACTTAATGCATACGAACCCACTTTCCTTAAGGTACTATGCAAAGTGATCATATCACGCTCGAGGGGCATTTTCAAACCATATAGTGACTTACGAAGACGACATACATACTGAGAGGCTGCTGGATGGATAAAACCAGGCGGCTGGTGCATATAAACAGTTTCTTTAAATGAACCTAGACATGATGATTTGATTGATTACACTCATATAGATGAAACTAAATTTTTTAATGATATACCATTAGACGATAAGATGTATTATGCAACTCCACCAGACTTTAATTTATAAGATAATCTAGATGACACACCCACAGTGCACCTCAAACTGGAACTGGAACGCCTCATATTCCACCTAGTATGAGACAGGACCCCACACAACGAAGATTAAAATCTGCTGCATGAAATTTTTTGATAGGGACCAAGAGAATCAAGTAGTTAGATGTCAAATTTGTAAAAATGTTTATAAATTTAAAATGGGAAAAGGTCAGGGTGGAACGGGATGTTTATTGAAACATGTACAAAGTTTTCACAAAGCTAGGTGGGATGAATACGACGCTACAAAATCGGGTGCGCCAATGCGCTCTCAGTCGGGACAAGGTTCACATAGTGTCCCGGACCAAGTTGGGTCAAATTAACTCGACGACATGGGAAATTATAGGTCCTAAATACGATAAACATAGAGATAGGGAAGCAATAGCAAAATTAGTTGCGGTGGAGGGTTTGCATTTTTCATTTCCTTCCTCTCCTAGTTTTATTCATTACATTAGAGATATGTATAATTCTGCTTTTAATGATTTCCCTAGATCAAACTGTTAGGAGAGACATTTTTAAAATTGTTATTTGCAACTTTCAACACCACAAAGTTGCAATTTTGAAATTGTATTACAAAAAAAATCATATTTCTATTAAATAATATAAGAACCACAAAAATAGCTTTGAGATGTTTTTATTACACTATCTTGTTCAATTATTGAGGTGTTTATATATGTTATTTTTTAAAATTAAGTGCAAAAAAAAAAATGAAAAACCCGATCCCACCTAGCCCTGGCCCGATAAGACCGATCCCCTTTTCCGACGAGACCGGAAACGGGACGGGACATCGGCGGATCCCGCTAGTCCCGCTGGGACCCTCCTGCCCCACCCCGAACCCGGCCCACTGGCCACCCTTACTTTTAAGGCTTCGCCCTGAAGCTGAAGAATGGGGTACCTTTTTCGGATAATGGTTGTATACGGGTCAGCTTGACCGCTCAAACATTGGGCAATTCTGTCCACTAAGGCTTGGTAAACAAAAAGAAATCACGTAATGTTTTTCGACACCTAAGAACTCATGGTTTAACCCTCCCCACTCCCCCACCCCCGCCCACACGCGCGCCCACACACACTATTGACCGCTAAGCAACACCCTTGGATGCCTGAAAAATAGGAGTCTTCGTGAGTATAAAGTGAAAAATCTTCTATAAACAATCAATTATCAAGATCTTGAACTGGATGCTCTTTTGGCAAGGTGGACATTTTCTATAAATGACCAAAATCTACACCTTCTCATGAACACATATATTACAACATTTTACAAAGTCCAACTCATCCGATCGACCTGGAACTTATTTGTAATTTCCTCCAACAATTGTTTATATACATGAATGCACACCAAATGAGCAAGCCTACAATTGATGCATAGAATATATCAGAAAATTGAATACAATACTTTCTTCTCTTCAAGGATGGGTGTATACGAAACAACAGCTTATACTAGTAACTTCCATGTGCAATATACAGTTACAATGAAGCTGTCTTTGGCTGAGCCAAAGAATGAAGCTGTGTATTTAGATAATGTATTCACTAACTTGTTTATGCAAATAAATTAAAAGGATAGCAAAATAGAAAAAAAGTTTCGTATTGTAAGTCCACTCACACGTCTTGGCAAAACTAAATCCTGTAAATTTCAGGTGTTTTCCCTTCGTTAGCGATATGCACACCAAGAAGCTATTCTCAGATGGTCAGCCTTGTAAGCTGCACATATGAACAAACATGCTGGTGACTAAATTGACAAGATGGACAATCATTAAAATGAACATAATGGTGAAAGTACTCTGATGCTCCACTTCAAGATAGCTAACTGTATGCTCGAGAAATCACAGACTTCTCTTTGCTCTATCGAGTGCTAAATGGCCAATTATCATCTATATAAAACAAGAAAAGCAAAGAAATCCAACCTGCTCGCACGGTGGAAACATGTCATTGACACGACCATGCAGACAGGCGTATGATTTTGTATCTATGTGGCGATTTAGAACAATTTGACCCTGTGCATCATCATAATAATATCATCAGAAAAAGTCTGTTACTTGCAAAAGGTCCTTTACAGTTGACTTCTACATACCTTTGAATTGATGGTGAAGATTTTTCCTTCAGGAATTTGAACCTTGAGGTAGCAGAGCTCGTCAGTGTCTCTGTTTCCAAAACCAGCATAAAAGGGATTCCTATCAGAAGGGAACAGTGCCTTGATGTCCTGCAAATTTGAAAGTCCATGCTCAACATGTTAGTTATCTGTATTTGTCGCCAAAGCTAGACGACCTAACATGTAGTTCATTAAAGCGTCTACACAGCCTTGACCTATAGAAGTTGCAAGCATTATTAT
Organism: Anisodus tanguticus; assembly: GCA_034509755.1. Lineage (NCBI taxonomy): Eukaryota > Viridiplantae > Streptophyta > Magnoliopsida > Solanales > Solanaceae > Anisodus > Anisodus tanguticus. The sequence goes on along the minus strand of CM067553.1, from coordinate 4,799,527 downwards.
TCCAGGACAAAATCCTTCCTAAATAGGACAGAGGAAAAAAACAAAGCACCGAAAGGAAAACCATTGTTGCATTTATGGTGAAAGACGTTTTCCACTCCCAAGTTATTTTCGAGTTTTCTCTTATTAACCAATATATCCATCTTGTGATTATTTATTACATTAGTCACATCTTGATGTTTCCGCACAGCCATATTTTAAGTGTGGCACACCAAACAACCCAACTTCTCATCCACCTTAAACAGGAGAAAGACCAGTTAAATAGTACTGTAGCATTTTTCTTTGTCCTAATCTCACTGTACCAAATCTCCACCTTGAAAATTTTGACAACATGTGACTTCTCTGTTGTATTAAATAGTGAGTTTTCATGCAGCTAAACTATAAAGAACCAAATACCCATTTATTCTCTTCTATTTTTTTTTCCTGAAATAACCATTTATGCTCTTTCTCGGGCAGTATAAACATTGCAAGCCATAACTCCCTTAAGATAGCAGAAAAGAAAAGATTAGACAACGTAGATGTAAGTCGTTTATTCCTTTAAACGACAAAGGCACTCTACCAGATGAAGATCGTCACTAGGTTGAAGCAATAGTCAAAGGCCTCCCCAGCCTGCTTTGGCAGGCATGCAGAACTTCTTTGCTTAATATGATAAAACTACTATAAGGAAAAAACAAAAGCCAATATGAATCAAGAAACTGACCTGTAAGCAAGCAATTTTGAATTCCTGGGGAGCTTTTCTAACCACTGCAAAAGATAAAAGAGTTAGATGCACACCTCTCAATCATATTATAAGCAAAATTTGAAGCACTTCTTCTGGGAGAATTTACAAAGGAAAAATCCTTCACAAAATAAAGAAAGGAATAACCTTCTCGATATAGAGAAAGAAAAAGCCCATCAGGAGATGTGAATACTGGTCCTTCCGGTAATCCCTTTCCATCCTGCAATTATAAAAAATACAAAAGATTGGAGTCAAATTAATGGATGAGGAGAAAAAGGAAACGAATACTTAAGATAAAATACCTGCATAAGATTAAACAGGAATTGTCTAGTCAGATAGGCCTGTGAAATAGCACGTGCACTTAAGAAAAGCAATTGATAACCGTTATCCTGCAGCAAGAGGAAACGAATATGCGCTCTTACCCTACTATCAGAGGAAAACTGAAAGATATATTTACATAGAATAAGTGTAGAAACAGTTCGGAGCTTAGCAAACATTGAAAAGCGCAAAGTACATATTCCCGATATAAAGAACACACTTTTTTTATCAGGATAGTATAAAGAACACTCTTGTACTAAAGACCTAGATCTAGTTTCTTGACAGAACTATGAAATTGGCAGCATAAATTCTCACGGTTAGTCTGAATAAACCTCCAAGAGGAAATGAATCAAGTCTACAAACCTTGATAGCCGATAAGAGATGTGCAACACCTGTCTGTGACCAGTCCCTCCCCACCAAAGGCATGAACTGTCCTAGGACATCAGATCTGTTTAATTGAGAAAAACTATCACACATCAGGGAGGAACAAGAAGAAGTATCATCTACATTTCTTACTATATATCAACCAACTCAAACAGAAGTCTAGCATTCTTGTTCATAAAGTTGTTCACTAGGGAACCAAGAAGGTGAACCAACAAAAGTTCAATGAGGAGCAAAGGAAACCAGCATGGAAAATTTTAGATCCCACAGGTTCATTCTAACAAGGTGGACTATATAAATCAATTGCTCACTTGTTTCAATATAATGTCTCAGGTACTAGATACTTGCAGGGAAATGACTAAAGGTAAACAAGTTGCAATCAGCCTTTGAAAAGGAACACGTCATGTATAGTTAAAGCAAGTGTGGAACAAGAAACAAAGAGAAAGGGACCTACTTTCTATAGGTGCATAAAAGATTATCTTACATTCTTTCCCAAAATAGCATCCCCTATCCTAGATAACAAATATTCTCCTCAACTATTCATTACTTTTTAACACTATACTAATATTGCTAAAATTATCAAAAGAAAAGAAAAGGCAAGAAACTACAGCAAAAGTTAAATAGGACCCGCTTTCTATAGGTGCATAAAAAATTAATTAATCCTAAGCTGATACTCTTCCGTCCCATAATGTCTCGCTTTTGACTGAAACTACTACAAGTTGGAGTTTTCCCTCTAAAATATTACAAATGCTCAAGAATATTGTGATAAAAAATTCGACTCTTGAAAAGCATCAAATGACAAATATTTTTGGGAAAGATCAAGAGTAATAGAAGTAATACTATGATATCAAGTGCACTATTTGAAGGTTTCACTTCCGGCATAGATCATAGAGGGAGAGAAGACGAGCAAGATGGTATCTATATGCTTTCTTCATGAATCAAAATAAGTTCCTAATTTGATAGACTTGGGAATTGATAAATATTCAGCAATGTAAATGTCAAAGCTTGTAATATTAATGTGCCTTAGAAGGGCTAAGAATCTCCTAATCCTACAAGAGATGGACCTTGACTGGAGTGGCTTAGTGTGTAGTAAGTGACATGAATTGGAAGGAGTTTTCACCGTTGATTCCCATAGTTTTGAATTCATTTCTAGTTATATTACCATTTTTTGCAACTCTATACAACATTTAAGGGACAACGTCGATGGTAAACTTGGAAAAAGTTTGGGCTTCAAACTGCTTTTTCAACTTTCCTTTTGAAAGTAGAAAAGCTCAAAGTACAAAAATCTCAACATCATACCTAACTTTAGACTCACTTTTATCTACAATAAATATTTATTAACTCTACGCTTAATCTCCTGCGCAAACTAAGAAAATCTAATCGGGAAGAGCAGATACTAGACTCTGTGTTTTCAACACTTTTAAGTGCATCATGCTAAGGTTCAATAATTAAGTTGATGTCAGCACAAGAGGTTCATGTAACAGAGAAAAGTTGATAAGTTGATACCTCTGACCTATACAAATAGATAATGGATGATAACCACCAAAGCATCCATTTGCACTAATTATGATCAAAGTTGAATAAAATAGCAAATCTTGGACATAACAGCAAGCTTGTAGATAGGACAACAACACCAACCATCTATAGTTGAAAATGAATCAATTTTTACCTAGTAATTGTTCCATCAACATCAGAGATGACAATATTTGTGTCCCATCTCCACAAATATATGCGTGCATCAACCTGCAAAGCATGAACCTCAGACAAATTATAAGCATGCATTTGCGTACACACCAAAAGGAGATCATGAAAAGAAGTGTCAGCAAATGACCTGCTGTTTCGAGCACGTGAATAGAACTACATTCTTCCCCTCCTTCAGATTCAAAGTTGACAGCTGCTCAGATGTTCGACTAGTTAAAGAATCTCCATTTTCCATGTATGCTTGCCCTCTACTATCCAAATTCATACGAAAACCCGCTTCAACGCCATTGACACTTACATTGACCACATTTTCTCGAGCCTTCAAAACTCCCTGAATTTTCCCAAATCGAACATACCAAGGAGAGGATTTCAAACTCCCATCTGGCTGCTTCACCACAATAATATCCACAGCACCACCAAATGGATTTAAATTCCCGGAAACACTACGTACGCCTCTACCTATGTAACTACCTATCCTCCCCACAGTATTCATTCTCTTACAACAACAACAACAACTATGATTCTTGTTTGGTGGGTCGGCTATATGAATCCACACTGACCACGTTACTCCATTTAAATCATATCACACCAATATTAAGCAAACACAATTTTCATTTCATTCACTTTAATACAAGAAAATCACACAACTCCCACTTTTAACAACCCGAATTCATCAAGATTGTATTTTTTAGCTCATGTGCTTCAATTCATTGATACCCTCAAGTAAATCTTTAGATCTTTCCCATAAAAATCCAATCTTTATTTGTTTACCAATCTTTTTCTCTCACACACGTATTTGAATTTTAACAACAAATGATCAAAGAACATTAATTGATAACAATTCAAAGACTGGTGAAGAAATGAAGATAAAAGAAATACTAAACGAACATATATTACTTACAACAATACATAAATTTGCTGAAAACCCAGCAAATCAAACCTAAGAAAGCAGCAATAAAATGATAGCAGAAATGTTTTTGTGTGGCTCACGTATTCTCTTTTAGATTTTGGTCAAAAATCAAGAAAACCAAAAGCTAAAAGAGAAATCATATTTTCCAGAACCAAACCGCCAAGACTTAACGGTGAAGAATAGTTCGCTCAAAGAGCATTTTTATTTTCTAAAATGATCCCAATTGTGCCTAATACTTTTAATAGGACTAATTATTTTGACAAAGTCAGACTCGTATTTAGGTAATTACACATATCTTACATCATACGGGACCGCATTTATTTACTTTTTTTCCGAATTTTTTTTCACTTTTTTGAAAAATTGGCATTTTATCATAAAAATTTCAAATACAACTTTTGAAAAACACCCCAAATCTTATTTTCATAATTTTCACTTTTTGTTTTTGGTTGTTGCTTTTGTCTTTCACTTTTCAAACTTTACTCTACATTTTTTATTTTGATCTCATTTAATTCAGCTGATCAAAAATTGTATGCTCGACCGAAACAGACTATTCACACAATTTGAGAAGATTATATTAAAGAATAGCTATTACTAGGATTGTTGATTTTTAGTACTAATGAATCTTTGTACTAATATTTAAAATTGATGAAGTGTAATAATAGTATATAGTATCTCGTACACGAAAAGAGACGCATTGGATCATTTTAGTTTTGTAGCTTGTATGCATCAGTGAACAAGAGCATGACCATGATTAATGATGATACATGTTGAAGGTGCGAATAATTGTGAGCTTAATTATATCATCTTATTAAAGAAAATCTATATAAATCATGTTTAATGTAATATAAAATAATTGATGAGCAGTGTTTACGCATTAGTTATGTTTATTAATTGCTTTGAGTGGTTTTACTAGTTTTAAAAAATTAGGGGTATAAATTTTATTTCATATTTTAAGAAAAAATATATTTTAAACAGCCAAATATTATTTGCAAAAACTATAAAAAATAGAACTCCAACTCAAACTTTAAAAATTCAAAAAACAAAAGTAATTTTTTTTGTTTCTATGACCAAACGCCTACTTTGTTCCAAATACAACTTGGTTTGTTTGTTAATGCAAGATGTACTTGATAGTAATTGATGACAAGAAAAGAGAGTACAAGAGTCTAGATTAAAAAGTACTCGATTCATTCTAATTTATGTGGACGAAATTTAAAAATTAAATAAAAAATGTGTCGTACTTACCCCTTCATATACCAGTAGTTGTAGTTTATTCTTTTAGTTTCTTATTCATTGACTTCTGCTATTTTTTGTTTTTATATTTCGAATATTGTATTAATTCGTAATAATTATGACTCCCTTTTTTCGCATACATTTTTATCATGTTTTTTTACTAGTATTTTGCCATTGCTTGTTTCTACCTCCTCAAATTCTATCTTGTGAAATTTCACTGGATATGTTGTTGTTGTGATTTTAGTCTAAAACATATCAAAGCATTTAAATATTATAAAAAAGTATCAGTAAGATCAAATGAAAAACGTATGTAAACTGATTTAAAAATATATTATTTTTTTCTTAACGAATTAAAAAGAGAAATATGTGACAGGGAAGAAGGGAGTAATAGGTTAAAGTCAATCTTAATGAGATGGAGAGAGCAGTATATAATGTGATAGGCTACGTGGACAAAAGAATTCTTATTTGCTTTATCAGATGAAAGTACAGATTCTGAAGCATATTTGGATTGCTTATTATGTATAGTATATTTGTCCAGATCCGTCACATTCCCTTTTGTTTCAATTTATGTGACACATTGTCTTTTTTAGTCACTTCTAAAAATAACGACGCACTTCTAAATTTAGAAATAATTAATTTTACCTTCTTTTTTTTACTCTTTATGAGAAGCTTTTATAATCAAACAAATGTTATATCATGTTTAAATTACAAATTTCAAAAGTTTTATAGTCACAAAATGCTACGCTTATTTGAGACCATAAGTTTCAAGAGTACATCCTTTTCTTGCTAAACTGTACTGATTCAAACTATGTCACGTAAATTGAAAAATATGGGATAACTCTTTGTAGTAATATTCCACCATGGATTATGCAATCATAATGTATACAGTATTAACAGGTGCACTATATTCTTAGAACTTCTAGGCAAAATCACAAGCACTAGCAGCAGAATCACATCATGCTACAATATATTAGTGGAGAATCTTATCCACCAATTTTCTCTCTAGAGCAATTGAAGATGAACAACCAGTTTCTCGGATTAAATCCAATATTTAAAGCATGTGTTGCTCGAATTCTTCAAAAATGTTGTCGCACCCCTGCCGGCTCCTCCAAAAACGTAGTACTACTTTTGCAGCATCTGACACAAACCCATCGAAATTTTTGAAGTGTCCAACCAACAAAGCTTAAAGCCTTCATACAGAGAAGAAGAAAAAAAGAACTTCAATTGCTGGTCCAATATTTTGATGTGTGTCATTCACAATTCAAAGATGTATTCATCATTAGCATCACACTCTTCAGTCATTGAGCTATCAAAGGGTAAAAACAGCTTTTCATATAATAACAGTTTGCCTTAACAAATATGTTCTTATAAGCCAAAGATTCTATAAATAACCAAACTACTGCAAAATCTACACTTCCTCATTAACATATACTAATACTACAACAATTACAAAGTTCAACTCGTCCTGAAGGAGGAATGACGTGGAACGCATTTCGTATTTCCTCATAAGTATGTATATACATGTATGGCCCAAGCAAATCGGCAAGTCTATGATTAATGAGTAGAATATCAGAAAATTGCGTACACGGTTTTCTTCCTCCAGAATGAAGTGTATAAAACAATACTCGTATATACTAGTCACTTCCATTTACACTGAGCCTTGTCTGTGGTTCAGTCAAACATGCAGCGTATTTATGGTATAGACTCGCTAGCCTTTTGCTGCAAAAATAAAAAATAAAAAAATGTAAAAGCATACACATTAGACCACAGACAGTGTTCTGAATCTACACCTACGTAACACATTCCTGTAATTTCAGCCTCATAAGTTTTTGAAAATATAAATAAAAGTTACCTGAATCCTTAGTTGGATGTGGGAGTACCACCCCTGAATCACAAAAAATAGTTACAGATGGACTGTGCTAATTTTCAATCAATATAAGGAGGTGGAAGTCTCCAGAAATTCCACACATTAAAATCCTCCTGAAGAAAAGTGAAAATTGTTGGGCAAGAGTAAGATTATTGAACAACACCCTGATTAAGCGGTGATCTAGTTCACCATTTACAAACAAAAAAACAAACATGAAATTTTCGTCCTGACTCGAAAATGCGATTGTCGAAGGATGTTTCAGAATCCAGAAAACTATCATTTTCCCATAAGGGGAATAACCATAATCTTAATTGACAAACTGACAAGTTCTTTGTAGTATGTCCCAGGATAACAAAAATAGGTTGTAATATGCAAATGCATTTTTCTTTATGCAATACATCATACTAAACTATTTTAGAAAAGAATAACTATCTCACATTTGGATTTTGATGAAGGTAAATATTATCGGTTTTAATGATTTCCAGATTTATTCCTGTTCTTTTAGGACCACCAAGATCTAGGATTTGCATAACACCATAGCATCATCCCGTTGCTTTAAAGGAAAAATTGAGAACCATCACAGGGCTGACCCGGTGTGGGGAAAGCTTGAATACCCCAGCCAACTATGACGCAAAAGTTATATTAGAAATTAGAAAAGGGGAAAATTCCAACCTGCTCACATGAGAAAATGGCTGGAAACATGGCAGTGACAAGACTATGAAGAGAGGTATATGATTTTGTATCTACGTGGCGATTTACAACAATTTGACCCTGTAGATTATAAAAATATTATCAGAAACTTTCTTTAACAGAGTTATCTGCAAAAAGGTCCTTTACACGTGACAGTAACAGTTGACTACATACCTTAGGATTGATGGTAAAGATTTTCCCTTCAGGTATTCCAACCTTGAGGTAGCTGATCTCATCCGTGTGTCTGTTTCCAAAACCAGCATAGAAGGGAAAGGGATTCCTATCAGAAGGGAACAATGCTTTTATATCCTGCAAACTTGAAAGTTGACAGGTTATTCATCTGCATTTACCGTCATATGCTCAAAGTTAGTAACTATATCTTCTTTCATTAGTAACTCTTTCTTTAAAGCCAGTAATTTTGATACTCCTGGCCTTCAAGAATTTACAATTTTGCATACTTTGTTATTCCCACAGAAAAATAAAACAAAATACATTGGGGGGGGGGGGGGGGGGGGGGGGAGGACTTTGTTGTGATAAATGTAAAAGATGTTTCCCAAAGTTTCGCGCTTTCTCTTATTAGCTATTATATCCATCTTGCAATTTATTCATTTCATTAAACACATTTTATGCAGCTTAAACAGCAGTAATATCAGTTAAATAGTAACCAAATCTTATGTATCGAGCAACTGGTATGTACATATTGAACATTTGGAAATCTGCCAGTGTAAACAGTGATTCTTCGTGCATCAAAATTCAGAAGCGCTAAATACCCATCTATTTCTCTTACTCGGGTTTGTATAATGTTTACAAGTCCTAACTCCCTTAAGCTACCAAAAAATAAAGACTGACTAAAAATATAATCAAGTCGTCTTTATTTCAGTTGAAAGACAAATGCAATGTACCCAATGCAGATCACCAAAGCAATAGTCTGAAATCCTCCCCTGCCTCATGGCTTTGGCAGACATGCAAAACTTCTTTTGCTTAAAATGCTAAAAGTTCTATTAAGAAAAAAGGAAGCAAATCTGAATCAAGAAACTGACCTCTAAGCAAGCGATTTTGAATTCATGAGGAGCTCTTCTAACCACTGCAAAAGGTAAAAGGATATATCCATCTCTCAGTCATAATATTAACAAAATCAAAAGCATTTTTGATTCCTGGAAGGAATTACTTAATATTCTAATACTCAATCAGACATGCTGCAAGTACGGAGGTTGAAGTTATAATGCAGAAGAAAATAGTTGCTTTCACATTTTAAGTTCATGTTGTAACAAAAGCATGAAACAGCAGCCAGAATATTAGCAATTTAATGGATGCATAGTTTGGAGCAATGAAAAAATCAAGGGAAAACTCTTCACAAAATAAATAACTGATGACCTTCTCGAAATAGGGAAGGTAAAATTCCATCAGGAGATGTAAGAACTGGTCCTTCGGGTAATCCCTCTCCATTCTGCAATTATCAAAAATCATAAATGACGAAGTCAAATTAATTGACGAGGGGAGAAAAAAGTGAATACTTCAGCTGAATTTTATTTTCATCAAACTACCTGCATTAGATTAAACAGGAATTGTCTAGTGAGATAGGCCTGTGAAATAGCACGTGCACTTAGGAAAAGCAAATGATATCCATTCTCCTGCAGCACAGAGGAATTGTCTCGTCATCATGCACTCTTATGCTATAATGAATTAGAAAAGAATACTCCCTCCATCCCAATTTATGTGCTGGTGTTTGACTGAAAGACAGACTTATGAAACTTGTGGTCTGAAACATGTCATCGACATTTGCGTGGTTATAAATCATCTCACTAAGGGCAAAATAGGAAGTTCAAATTTAAATTATTTCTAAATAAGAAAATATGACATTTTTGGGAAAGAGAAAGACCGAAAGACTAAAACAGAAAGTATGCCACATAATTTAGGACAGAGGGAGTAATATTAGCATAGAAAAGTATAGAAATATTTCGACCTTAGCAAACAGAGGAAAAACGGCAGAAAACATATTTACAATATAAAAAAGAACATTCTTAAGATAAAAACTGGGAGCTAATGATAAATTACTTACCGGAAAGCCCGGAGCTACAAAATTAGCAGCATACCTTCTCACAGTTAGTCTGAATAAACCTCAAAAAAGGGGAGAAGAGAAAAAACAATGAAGTCTATGAACCTTAATAGCCGAAAAGAGATGTGCAACGCCTATTTGTGACCAATCCATCCCAACCATAGGCATGAACTGTCCTAGAACATCAGATCTGTTTAATTGACAAAAATATCACACGTCAGACAGGCACAAGGAAAAGGAGGGGATCTGGCTTTTGGTATATAAAACATCTATGTTGTTTATCATATATCAACCAGCTCAAACAAAAGTATACGTTTCTTTTTTTTTAACAATTGGTAACTGTCAAAAATCTACCTTTCTTGTTCACTAAGGAACCAAAGAGTGGAACCAACAGAAGTTTAAAGAGGGAAAAAGGAGACCAGCACAAAAAGTTTGAACCCTAGAGATCTGATTTAACAAGTTGGAACACGTAAACCAACTTCCACTTGTTTCAATATATCATCTCAGGTTATAGATATTTCCAGAGAAAGAATGACAACCTAGAAGAGTTGTAACTTAAATTCTGTCTTTATAGAGGAACAGGGATGGACGTAAACTCGTAAGCTACCGAAGGTAGGGATAATCGTCCAGGTCTTATTGTGAAAGAAAAAAGCCGCCCCGCCACAGCAGACACTTACGTATTAGTAAAAGTGACCGCAGAATGAACCATTAGAGGGGGGAATTTGCTAGAGATGACAGTTTTTATCTGTTGCTGTTCCATTTTGATGGAAACACACAAAAAAGAATTATAATGTTTGGCTTCAGTAAAAAAATCTACGGCTCAATCTAACTGATCCAACAGCCCACGCCAAACTTGTGAATTGCTTGTTTGAACTCTGCTAAATTGCATCCCTACTGGACTTCAATAAAGAAGTACCACATCATTCATTTCCTTCTTTCTGATAACTATACATATCAGGTTGCACAACCAAATGATCCCTATGTTCCAGTGAAGTTACATTATTGTTCAGCTTTGATTCTCTATAGAAGTTTGAATTCATTTCCAGTTATAATACACTTTTGTATTACCGATAAAAAACAATTTTGGACAACTCTATAAAACAGTTAAGGTACACAGTTTAAGGAAAATTTTGAAAGAAGTTCCCAAATTTGGTGTCCAAATACCATCTTGAAGGTTCCCTTTCAAAAGATAAAATCTCGCATAACTTTTGACCATTTTTCTCTACAATAAAAGATAAATTGAACTCTATTCTTAACTCCGGTTTATGACAATTGAGTGCTAGGCTGTGGATTTTTCAAAAGTTCCAAGTACATCACGTTAAGGTTGATCAATTAAGAGTATCTCTCATTCAATGCTGAGATAGTTCGATATGGAAGTGAATCACAAAGTTTACTATATGTAGAAACCAATTTACAGCAAAAAATGTAGCTGAAGTTGACGATTTGGATAAGAAGGTTCGAATTTATCAACAACAACATACCCAGTGTAATCCCACAAAATGGAGTCTGGGGATGGTAGAGTGTATGCAGACTTAACTCCTACATTGGAGGTAGAGAGGTTGTTTCCGATAGACCCTCGTATTTACCCCAGGAAAAAAAGGGTAAGACAGATATTTGTAACAGAACAAAGTTGATATATCTGACCTATACAAAAGATATTAAATAATAACCACCAAGGCATCCATTTGCAAGAAGTTAACCATTGTAACATTCATTGCGATCAAAGTTGAACAAATAGCAAGTCTTGGACACAAAAGCAAGCTCGTACAGAAGACAATATCAGCAATGATCTATAGTAGAAAATGAATCCATTACCTAGTAATTGTTCCATCAACATCAGATATTACAACTTTTGAGTCCCATCTCCACAAATATATGCGTGTATCAACCTGCGAAGTAAGTACCTCAGACAAATTATAAGCATGGAATCATTTGTCACACATACATGGAAAGAAAGATGTAAAATCTCTTGAAAGAGCTCAAACACAAAAGGGAGATGTAATGAAAAAAGAAGTCCCAACAAATGACCTGCTGTTTCCCCAGCATTGTGGTCGAGAATGTGAAAACAACTATATTTTTTCCCTCCTTCAGATTCAAAGTAGCCAGCTGTTCTGATGTTGGAGTGGTTAACATTATTTTCTTCTTAGAAATCTTTGGCCTTTGCGCATCTTTTTCTCCGTCACCACCTGTGTTATTTAAAACACTTTTAGTATCAGAATTTACATCTTCATCCATGGACAACCCAGAATTTTTTATGCTTCTTGATCTCTTAAAAGAAAAAGACCATGATCTCCAGCTCCTACTCCTGCCCAAGGAATTAATGGATTTGGGATCTTTTTCTGCAAAGATTCATTTGAACTTGTCAATAATTATCTTGCCTAATTTTTCAGTCAATATGAATAAACTTCTTTTTCCAGCAAACAAGCATATTACCCCTCAGGCAATCTAAAACAAAAATAAACTTCAATTGTTTCGAGGTAAAATCACAGTATCACAGGAGGAAATAGAAAAATTATCGGCAACTCAAACTATACAAAGATAACCAGTAGAAAAAGCATCATAATAAGCTTCAAAATGATAAAAGGCGCACGTTTATATAATTCTCTTACCGATTCCTGGGGTGGCTGAAATATTTTTCACCTCCTCCATGACCGCAGCAACTTCTTTTGTCTGTAGTACAATTGATTTGTTTAGGTCATCGGGGTTAGAAGGCAAATCATTATCATGAGACCACATATTGGGTAAAGATCCGCCCATCCGCATAACTCCGTTGTCCTGAACTATTGCAGGAATGTCAACATTGCTTGATACAGTTTTGAGTTTTCTTCCATCTGCAACAATTGGCGGATCACTTTGGATGGACTTGTCTAGAGTACAACCAGACTCATAGTTTGGTACTCGATAGTCTTCTTTTTCCTTATAATCTAAAGAAGTGGACTCTCTGTCTCTGGCTACAGTGTCGCAACAATCATCAATATCACCAAAAAGAAGCTGCTCTTCCTCCAAACTTTCTGATGAAGAAGCAGAAAGTCTTCTGATCAAACTGTCACTAGATTCATTAGGATCACCAAGAGCCTCCGAAGAGGCTCCCAGTTTGCTTGTTACTTTATCTGTTATGCTAGTCTTGTGATCTAGATCTTCATAGGTTGAGGTACTGGAACAAGAGATGGGTAAAATGCACCCAAAATCTGCTTCTGCAGCGGAGCTATTCAATGAACCGTTCTCGGAGACCAAAAAATTAGTCATTGAGTTTGGATAAGTATTGTTGGTTATAACCTTGAAACCATTTGAAAGATCCTTTTCAAATAATAACTCCTCTTCTGGTTGAGAGTTTTCCTCTGACATTAAATCATTCAAATTGAGCACTGTTTGGGCGTGCATACGAGCTTCTAGATCACGAGAAGCACACAAGTTTTGAGTAAATTCTTCAGTTGAAACATCCAGCACTGTTGTTGAGTTCTCTTCAGTTTCACAATAGAAAAAAGACTGGACCGCAGCAGTTCCATTTTCCTCCTCGAGAAGACGGCTAACTGTAAAAGAATCGTGTTTCTCGATCTCAAGGGAGTCAACAAATTTTGAATTGGGGCTCGCAACCTCAGATATAGATGTACCACCCCTGGCATCATGATAAGCACTAACTATGCCTAGTTCACCACTGTCACCAGAAATTCTTAAGCTTTCTTCACCACTATTATCTTCAACACCTTGGACAACATCGGAAACTCTTGTGGCATTCTCGGATGCTGAAAATAACACATGTTTACCAGTTTTCTTGACAGACTTCTCACTCAGATGAGAACCATCATCCTTCTCACGAGCAGAATCACAGAAACCAAGATTGTCTAGCATGTTATCGTGTGCAAGAGAACTCAAATCACTTTTTTCATCATTTATTTGCAAGTCCTCCTTTTTCACACCCTTTGATATATCTTGGGAAGAAACTTGCAAGGCATAATCTCTACTGTACCTTTTGGGGGCAAGATTAGTAGACCACTTCATTTCTAACAGATCAGCTGCCATTTCAGCACGCTCCAACGAGTCTGCCCTGATAGTTCCGGCATCATTTTTCATCGACTTCCTCCCAAAAACCATGCCTAAAATCCCAGATCTTTGGGAATTGGACCTCACCAAGACATCCTCACTACAACTCTTTGGTTTTGTTGGCGGCTTACTACTGGTTTGCCCATCAGTATCCTCACCTGAGGATGATGAAGAAGAAGTCAAAGAATCTCCATCTTCTATATCTATCTCCTTTATAAAGAAAGCTCGTCCTCTACTGTCTAAATACATATGAAAATTGGCTGCAATACCATTGACAGTTATATTAACCACCTTTTCTCTAGCCTTCAAAACCCCCTGAAACTTCCCGAATCGAACATACCAGGGAGAGGATTTAAAACTCCCATCTGGCTGCTCCACCACTATGATATCTACAGCACCACCAAATGGGTGGAAAGTGCCAGAAACACTACTTACCCCTCTTCCAATGTAGCTACCTATCCTCCCTACAGTATTCATTTTTCTAATATTATGACTATCTGTCAAACTTGCACTCTACAGTCTTATTGCCACATCACAGATCAGTATCACTTACCCAATCTATCAGGATTGAATTTTTTTTTAGCTCATTTACTACATTACATCATCAAGTATAGTAAATCTTCAAATTATTCTCAAAAAGATCCAATTTTTACTTGTTTCCCAAATCAATAAAAGGGATCAAGAACATTAATTAATCACAATTCAAAGACTAATGAAGAAAAAAGTTGTCTTTCTTGGGAAAAAGGCAGGGAAAAAGACATATACTTGCAACAAGATACAATTTTGCTCAATACCCAACAAATCAAACCAAAAACCCATCAATAAAATGGTATCAGAAAGTGATCCCAGCTAAAGAATGAATGTTGAGCTTATTAGGGTCGCAAATCAAGAAACCCACAAAATACAAGAATAGAAATCATACTACAATAACCGCCAATACTGAGCGTTGAAGAACAGTTGGGCTGGAAAAGAGCATATTCTTTTTAGTATGATCCGAATGTGCCACTGCCATAATCATTTGACACTGTCCAATAAAACGACACCGCCATGGTATCTATTATACTACTAATGTGACGGTATAAAAGTTTTAAGAAATAAATAAATATTTTTCAGCTTTGTTGTCTATTTATATGTTTATAGATCATTCCGTTAAATCTAAGTTAAAGTCTAAATTAAATTATTATTTAATAAAAAAATACTTTTTTAATAACTAAAAGAAAAGTGTGTGATATAAATTCGAACAGATGTAGTAGGAGTATTTGTATACTTCTAATACATTTAATATACAGTAATTATTATATTTACGTCATGTACAAAATGTGTAAGTAACCAATGAAGCATGAAATTACATGTGAAATCAAAAGGATTTTACTGTAAATAGTAGATGAACTTACCTGAGAAGACAGAAATTGAAGACAAAGGGGAGAGTTTTTTTTTCAGAGTTTGAACAGAGAAATACAACGTTAATGTTTGGTATATACAATTGTTTTTTGCAGGATGTACAACTATTGGAGTAGCAAAAAATGGTTTCTACATGTGGCAGTGACACGTCAGTATGAGTTCAATGAGGGATCTCTATATAAATTTGGTTTTGACGATCCTTCTTCGGACCTTGTGAATAGCGGAAATTTAGTGCACGAAACTATCCTTGTTTTTTAAGTGGAAGACTTTAATTTTGTCTGGGCACAAAATTGTCTGCTCTTTTTTTAAAAAAATTAGTAATATTTTTTTAGGAATCTTTATACAAATATCAATCAGATTGTTTGCTTTTTTAAACATATATTTATGAATTACAATTGAAAATCTAATACTAATCGAAAGTGAATTATGAAGAGGACCTATATAAACAATGTACATCGAGCAAGCTCCCCTCTACATGCGAGTCAAATGATGTAGCTGCACGTACAAAAATATTTCGCCTGCAAGCTTATAACCATCTCTGTTTTATAGATTCTACGGATTGATGCATGTTGCTTCATCTGATAGAAAAGAATCATAGATATACGATGGTCTCTAAAAGAAACAATGATAGTTATTTTTTTTAGAACTGGTACATAGCGTGAGCTTAGTGCAATTATACACCTATCAACTATTATAGCGTGTGAAATTTTGTTGAATATACAAACTTTTGTTAATTAATTTTATAAAATAATTACAATAAAAGTTTCATAAAAGTATTAAGAAATTCATGTTTATAATTAAAAATATTTAATTCTTTTTTGGAAAAAATGATAGTTGAAGAAGTTATTTAACTTCCGAATATGATGAGTCAAATTAATTGTGACGGAAAGTATGTGTTTTTCATTTCATTTTCACCATAATAAGATGGGACAAAGATTTCTGACATGCAATTTAGGGATTCATAATTGTTTGTTCTTCTCTAATCTTCTAAAGTTATGGAGTATGCTAGACCTTGGCAGCTATATATTTTTTTTTTCAATAAACTGTGAATTATTATCATACCAAAACAAAGTATTTACCAGCTAAACGAGCATCCAGTGTCTTAACCCCCTTCTAGGAAGGTTGTTAAAGATCATCCAGACCCCAGAGAAAAGTCAAAGAAAAAAACTAACAATATTTAAACTAAACTACATAGCCTATGAATCAAAATCTGGCAATGTCTAGCCTTCCTAGCACCTATAACCAATTCTAACCTCTCTTTTATCTCCTTTTTTATCTGAGCAATACAAACTCTTTATTTATATTATAAACTGTTTTCAATTCCTTACTTGCCATGTATGGTAAAATAGAGCTCCATGCATGGCAGCTACTATCTCCTTCTTGCATTGCCTCCAGTATCTTCTTTTTATCCATCCCGAGCTTTGTTTAGCAGTCAGTCTTGGTATCCAACTAGTCAACCCAGTTCTAACTGTATTCGCCCATTGACAATCAGCAAACAGGTGTTGCTTCACATAAGCAGCAACAATCATCATCCACTGGTATGTTTAACCTGTGTAATCTCTCCTTCGTGAGCAATCTTCCCTGATATGCCAATCAGACCATTATTCTATGTCTTGGTAGAATTATGAAACTCCACACCAACTCTGCTTCAGGGATTCTATAAAGTGTCCTCAACATTGTTCGATGACTATTAGTGTTAGAAAGTGTATATTCCCGTGATATACATAGTGTATATCACGGGACCTTGGTCCGTTTTAGGATTGTAATTAGTGTAGAATATTTGTATTACTTACCATTGTACACTTACCATAATTATAGAAGTCTTGTACTACTAGAATAGAGTTTTAGGAGTAGAATAGAAAAAAGATTTTCCTATTATGAAAATATGTAAATTGTATATATAGTCTATCAATTAATGAAAATAATCAAAGAATTATTTCTTTAATGGTATCAAGAGTCTAGGTTAATATTTTCTTCCACTTTCTCCCTAATATTTCCGTCCAAACCACCGAATCCGAGCCCCCTTCCTCGGTTTCCATGCCCGGAAATTACTTTTCTCTTCCTAATTTTTTCTCCCCAATCCCTACTTCACGTCTTGCGTTGCTATTATGGCTAGGAACATGTTTCACCTTACCCTTACTATTTCTAATATCAAGAATCACATCTCTATCGTTCTTGAAATAGAAAATGTCCAATACGCGACGTGGGCCGAACTGTTCAAAATACATGCACGCTCGCATCAAGTTCTCCATCATATTATCCCCGCAGCTCCTACAGATACGGAGGTGCCCAAACCAGAGGATGATCCTACGTTATGGACGACCCTTGATGCTACTATTCTTCAGTGGATTTACTCCACTATTTCTAGCGACCTCTTGCAAACAATTATCGAACCCGATGCTACGGCGATGTTGGCATGGAATAGAGTACGTGATATATTCCAAGATAATAAGAATTCTCGTGTTGTTACCCTTGAGCAGAAATTTTTCCACATCCATATGGAAAATTTCCCAAACGTTTCAGCATATTGCAAAAGGTTAAAGGAATTGGCGGACCAACTCCGCAACGTTGGCGCGCCTGTTTCGAATGATCGTTTGGTCCTACAAATGGTTGCAGGCCTTTCAAAGGCATATAGTGGTGTTGGCACGCTTCTTCGTCAGAGCAGCCCTCTTCCGCAATTTTATCAGGCTCGTTCTATGCTGACCCTCGAAGAAGCCGGCTTGGCCAAAAAGGCGGCTACCGATGCTAGTCCCGTAGTCATGATGACGTCCTCTACAAAACCTCCGGGTGGTGTTGATAATTTCGGCCAAAACCATACTTATGGTGGCGGCAAAAATAGTCAAAAAAAATAATGCCAAAAATTGCAGGGGCAAACACGGTGGTTCCGGAGATGGTCACAGTGGCAGTAGGTCTCGTAGTACCGGCAGTGGGCCACAACCCAACTGGTCCAAACCTTGGGCCCCCTGACCGGGGGCCTAGGCCAGTGGGCAGTGGCCCAATAGTCCCTACGGCCCAGCAGTTTCGCATTCTGGCCACTGGACTGCCCAATAGAGTTTTTTCAGGCCCAATCCAGTTTGGCCCTGTAGTTCTCGCCTCAGTTATGGGTCGGGACAGCAACCCAGTGTACTTAGGCCCCAGCCCCCTCAGGCCCATCATGCAGCGGGCCCCACTTCTTCAGACATTGAAATCGCGATGCACATGCTTGGAATAAATCCTTCGGACCCAAATTAGTACATGGACACCGGCGCCACTACTCACATGACGTCCGACTCAGGTACTCTCTCGTCTTATTCCAATTTGAGCAACAATCGTGGTATAATTGTTGGTAATGGTATTTCAATTCCAATTTGTGGTTATGGTCAGAAAACATTGTCCCCCCCCCCCCTCCATCCACCCCTTATTTTGAAAAATACCCTTCACGCTCCAAAATTGATTAAAGTTTTGGTGTATGTCCGAAAATTCACCACTGATAATTCTGTGTCCATAGAATTTGATCCATTTGGTTTTTCGGTGAAGGATTTCAAAACGGGGAGTCCTCTCATGAGGTGTGATCGTAGGGGTGATCTGTATCCTATCACGCCACGTTTCGGTTTCTCGAGTCACGTAATGCCATCCACTTTTGTCGCCCTGGCTCCTTCCTTGTGGCATGCTCGTCTAGGTCATCCGGGATCATCTATTTTGTCTTTCTTAGATAAAAACAATTTGATTTCTTGTAAGAGTGTGCGTAGTACTCCATTGTCAATCTTGTGCTTTAGGAAAAATAGTTAAGTTGCCATTTGTAGACTCCAATTCTCATACTTTAATGTCATTTGATATTATTCATAGTGATTTATGGACGTCTCCTGTTTTTAGTTATTTGTGTCATCGGTATTATGTTCTCTTTTTGGATGAGTATTCTAAGTTTTTATGGACTTTTCCGATAGCGAAAAAATCCCAAGTTTTTTCCATCTTCTTAAAATTTAGAGCATTCATTAGAACCCAATTCGAACGGGAAATAAAAAATATTCAATGTGATAATGGCAAAGAGTATGACAATGGGGTGTTTCGGAAATTCTGTGCAAATAACGGAATCAATTTTCATTTTTCTTGTCCTCATACTTCTTCACAAAATGGAAAAGCCGAACGCAAAATTATTACCATTAATAACATTGTCCGAACTTTATTGATTCATGTTTCCGTACCCCCGTCTTTTTGGCATCATGCTCTACAAATGACTACATATTTCCTTAATATAATTCCTTCCAAAGGTTTGACATATTCTTCCCCCTTCACATTCCATATAATAAAGCCCCTTCGTATTCACATCTTAGGGTCTTTGGGTGTTTGTGTTATCCGCTATTTTCGTCCACCACAATTAACAAACTTCAAGCCCGATCTACTCCATGTGTGTTTTTGGGTTTTCCGTCTAATCATCATGGTTACAAATGCTTTGATTTATTCTCTAATAAAATCATCATTAGTCGCAGTGTCATTTTTTATGAATCCCAATTTCCGTTTGCTAAAGTGAGTAATCCCGTGCCTAGTTCATATAATTTTTTGGATGATGGTATTTCCCCGAAACTTATTCACTATTTTTCGGACGTGTCCCGCACCACAACTCCTCCAGCGAGCCCACTGCCCGCTGGTCCTCCTCAAACAACGTCGTCTTCAAATCTGGGTCCAACAACTAGGCCATCCATTCTACCCAGTTCCGGATACTGTTTCTGGGTCAATGTTGGCCCAGTTCCCGTGCCCAGCTCCAGCTTCAGTTCCCGTGCCCATTCAAAAATACTTTCCTATGCCCCTCCGAACATCCCCACAGAAATTTCTTACATTTCCTGTCTACCTCCTTTAACACACTTTGAGGAAGGATAAACACTGCTCCTCAAAAAATTTATATAGAGAACAAAACAACATTAATGATCTGCAGTCTTCCAGCATAAGACAATTGTCTTGAGTAGCCAGCAGTAATTCTCTTAGTAATTTTAGAGAGCCTCCATCACCCTTTTTATAGACCCTATATCACCTTTACAAAACACCATCAGATCATCTGCAAATGTCAGATGTGTAAGTTTAGTCACATCGAATGATAGTTAAAGTCTGGTAGTTCACTCATTCTCTTGAGAGTCCTTGTCAAATATTCCATGATTAACACAAATAGTAGAGGGGACATTGGATCGCCTTGCCTAAGACCTCTCTTACCTTCAAAATTTATCTTGACAGTGAACTTTGTCTGAACAAATGAGTTTGGAAAGCCATACCTCAGCAATGGTTCTTCAATAAAATCTCAACTTACTATGTCATATGCCTTTCTTAAATCAATTTTCATCAAACATCTTGGTATTGTTTTCTTGATATAGTGTCTCAACAAATCATTACATATCAGGACATTATTGATAGAATATGATAGAATAATGGTAATAAATGACTAAATATACATTAACCATATACACAATATTCCTAAACCCTAAAAATATACTCCATATACACTATTAGAATAAATAATTTCATATATAGTATCCTATTAGGAAAATGATTTCATATATAGTATTCTAGTAGGAAAATATATTATTGAATTGTTGTATCTACATGATTACATTGAGCTCTATTTATAGACAATCTATTACAATTATTTTCCTACTAGGATACTATATATGAAATCTTATTCATATTCTACATTACAATCATTTTCCTAGTATGATACTATATATGAAATCCTCTATTCTAATATATACAATTATGAATAAATATTCTATTCTATTCTATCAATTATGTATCAAGGATCTTCCTTCAACAAACGCTGCTTGATTACTCCCCACCACCCCTGTTATAGTTTTCCTCAAGTCTCATACATATAATCTTGAAAATACACTTGTAAAGTACATAACAACGAGAGATAGGTCAAAATTGACTAGCATACTCTGGTGCATCCACTTTAGGAATCAGGAGTATGATTGTAGAGTTCAATTGCGTCAGGAACTTCCCATTTGCAAAGAATTTCAAAATTGCTTGAGTCACTTCCTCTACAATAACTCTCCAAGCTGCCCTAAAGAATCTACTACCATAACCATCTGGCCCAGGACTCTTCTTTATATCATTTCTAAACATTGTTGTCTTAATGTCCTTCTCTCTTGGCATCTAAATTATAATCCCTACTATTAATTTTCATTTCATCTTCTTTTCTCGCAAAAAAAAATTATTTATTGCGACGTCCAATACTGATGCACCAGAAAAGACTTAAAGGGAAAATTACAGCCTAATGTCTTTGGGTGATCTAGTTTATAAAATATAATTAAATGTATATATTTTGTATATCCATACATATAATATATAAAATATATATATGTTATACATATAATATACATAATAAGTGAATAAATTTGATATATGTCGGCTATATTAATAAATAAGTTTAGCCGAACGGTACATATTGATCAATGTTTTTGTTTTACGTGACTATCTCGGAATTTCTACTGACCAATCTAAAGCTTATAGTTTGAAGGATTTGACCTTCTAGGCATAATGATGAAGAGTATTTTTGTTTGAAGAAAGGTAAATAATATATGTATTTATTTTTAAAAAGTCTTACAACGTTATGTTAAGCCTGTAAGTTTTCCATAACAATAACACAATATACTTTTCGAAAGGTCACTTTGACCTACTCAAGACAATATTTAATAGGTTCACTCAATTGATTTCATATATCTCAAAGAGCCGAACTTTTGGCCTTACAAATTACGTTAGAAATTCATAAAGAGTTGCAAAATAATAATCGATTAAGTAAGAGTCACTTTAGAATATAGATATGAATGTTCAACATACGACTTTCTCCCCCTTTTACCTTCCTATGAACTTGTGCTTTGCAGCAGAAAAATTAGCCAATTTATTCTTAACGTGAATTACGAGAGAACGTAATGAAAAGATTATTGTATTAGATTCGTGATGTTTTTAATCTGTTTCTAAGCTCGAATCAGAAGTTGGGATGCATCAGGGGGCTGTTGGGAAGAAAAATAACATAGAATAAACAAGGGACAAGTTAAACTATGGGTTTTAAAATGGGCTGATGTCATTTGAAGCTTCTAATTAGTCCATATTGTTTTGGTATTACAAGTTTTGATGGATGTAGAGGTGTCAAATGGGTGAGTTAGGTTGAATTTCAGCTGATCAAAATAGGCTGAGTTAATAAATTGGTGTTATTGACCCACCCAAAAGTTACTTGGCCTGAAATAAATTGGGCTAAAATGCGGGTCATAACCCAACCCGCCTAAATCATATTAAGTTTTAATTGTATTATTTCAACTTTTATAATTTTTATCATTTAATTGCATGGTTTTCCCTTCAAATGAGTTGGTCCTTAATTTTTGCCCTTCAAATGAAATTTATACTTACCGAGGCATAAGTTTTTTAAAGAATCCAGCACAAGCTATATCGGATTCCTTAAAGAACTTATGCTCCAATAGGCATAAGTCCATTTGAGGGGGGAAATTAAAAACCAATACAAAACTGGACAAAAGTGCAAATGACCCATTTTTTTACCTTATAAAATTATTATTTTCCCTTATTATGGCTATATATAATATATTAAATAAATAAAATATTTTTTTGATAATATTTGACAAGATTTTTGATGAGTCAATTTGGGCTACACATCAACCCAAATTTTTTATGAGCTGTGTTAATAAATGGACGGTCAATAATTCGCTCAAACTTGAATGGATTGGACTGATTATATTTTCACGGGCTCGTTTTACCACCTCTAGCTATAGCTGGATCCACTGCAGCCCAGAAAATAGAACATCAACATCTGAAGCCCAGTAGAAAAAGAGAAGAAAGAACACAAACCAAACAGAAAAGAAAAAGCAAAAGAGAGAAAAAATTAAGCATCTAAATGTGTTACTCATATTATATTAGGTTCATCTTCTATTTTTCACTTTATTCAATTCTTGTTCTTCTTTCAGTAAGAAAAATCAAGTTTGCTTGCACGTTTTTCCAATCACGAGAAAAAGAAAACTAAAATCTTCATCGAGCCCATTAAGCATATATCTCTTCTTTTCTCCTTTTTTCTTTTTCCATTTAATAATCTTTGGAATTCCAAAGGTGTAAAAAGCATTATCAGTTTCAAATTTCAATGCATCGGATCTTACTTCTCTATGATATCTGATCTTTAACCAATCAATAATGTGGTCCCTCCAGTCAAAAAGAAGGAAAAAATTTGGGGAAATGGTTAATGAGGCAATTTTTAAAAATGTCCCGAAAATTAACGTTAAGGACCATTGGAGTCTAATAGGGGGCGAGAATGAAAATTTTAACCAAAAAATTAACATTAAGGGCAATTGAACCATATAAAATCATCAGCTTATGGAGCAAGAATCTGCAATCAGTGAGAAGTTTAGTGTAATGTGGACTTGTTAATTGTATTATGACGAGAGTCGACTTTCTTTTAAGTCCATTATTTCTTAGTACCACTAGTGTATAACTGTATATTATGTCTTCTCAAGTTTATTCAGAGTATTAAATGATATAATACTGTTGACTTTTTGGGAAAAGATAGAGATGACTTTAATCACTAGTTTCTTAAAATAAGCGGACCATTCTGAATTATTACGAAGTATGTGCTTAGATAGTTTTGACAAGATTGGAATATCTTACTATGTTATAGTAGTATATTTAAAAAATAAAAAGAAAAAAAAGAGGTCATCTATTTTAAGGGATAAGTAGTCAATTAATTTGTTTTTTCTTTAAATCATATTCTTCAACTATTTGTTTATATAGTTTTGTGAAATATTTAGTTTGCAACCTTAGAAGAGTTCAAAATGAAAAGAATTTATTACCAACAAGGGTTGTCGTGGAGTAGTAAGTATTCTTAACCAGAAATCTCGGGTTCGATCCTTACTGGGTACGATGTCGCCTTTGTTAGGAGCATTTTACCCATTGAATGTGGGATTTTTCATTGCGAATCCAGATTTAATCCGACCCTAATACGGATACCCGGCATCGAGTAAAAAAAATTATTGATATTCTAAGATGAGCTTAAATGAAGTGACATAGATAGTGAGGATCGACCAAAACTTGTTCGTAACTCGGGCATAATTATTGTTCTTATTCTATCCTGGATTTTATTTTTGAATTACCAATTTCTCAATGAAAATTATGAGATGATTGTAAATTATCATTGTTGCTTATTTTATTCATTAAGTAGTACGGCCTCACTTGGTCAGATCATGAGTAACAAATCATATTAATGATCATATTTTGGGTTCAAGATCATCATTATGAAGACTGGAGAGTTCAAATTAACAAAGAAAAAGCAAGTGTCCTATAGTTGTTGGGATGTGAAACTGGACAAAGTACCACACGAAACATTATTGTTGTACTTTCACTCAACTCATGTGACCCACTGCATATTGGTCTAAACAGTTCCTAACTTTTCAAAGCTCTTAACATTGTTTTGACAAGAAAAAATTATCTTCCTGTCTACTCCCTTTTCCAGTAAAGACAGCTCCTTTAGATCTACTTCCAAGTTCCAACTGGTTGTCTATTATTCTTTATTGGCTCGTTATTTTTTTTTTATATACAGTTTTCCGACTTACGCCAGACTATTTCTAGAGATAGTAGGCCTAGTCCCTCATCACTACTATCAGTAAATCGCGGGATGTGCCTAAATGACCAGGTTTTAAGAACAGAGCAACTGATATCACCTACAAGGTCCTACCCCATAGAGAGCAAATTGCTCTCACCAGGGTTCGAACTCACGCTGCAGGCCTCCAGCTGAATTTTAAGTTTTCCTCCTTTGTCATCCAGCTATGCCCCGAGGGACACTCGTTATTTAGTACTTATGAATTAATGAAATGACATAATTCATAAAAATAACTATTCGACAGGTTCTGGGAATGAGAGCGGGTACTTCCAGAAAGAAATATATCAAAGAGTTAGTGCTGAACTAGCAGAATATTTGCCTGAAATCATGGTCCGAATTGACCTCCATAAATTGTAGAATTATTGTACAATTGTAATTATGGCATTAGTCTTGTATTATGAAAAGCTATTAGAATTAGAGTATGAAAAGGTAGAGTTATTTTTCATATTTAGGAATTGTGTATTTGTATATATACCTCTCTTTATTAATAAAAATAATCAATGGATTATTCTTTTTATGGTTTTTCCGGTCTAGGGCAAACTTTTCCTTCTCCAAATATTTCTCCTTCCGCTGCCCGACGTGAATAGTGGCCGACGGCCATTCTCCCACCTCCCTTCAAATATTTTTTCTTCCAAAACCCTAATTCTTTACTTGTTCTTTCATTAGTCCACATCAAAGAACACGTTTCATCTTGCCCTTACAGTCTTCAACATCAAGAACCACATCTCTATTGTTCTTGAGATGGAAAACGTCCAATACGCGATGTGGGCGGAATTATTTAAGATTCACGCATGCTCGCATCAAGTGCTTCATCACATCATCCCCTCGGTCACATGCACGGAGAAGGTGCCTGCCCTGGAGGATGACCCGGTGTTATGGACAAGCCTTGATGCTACCATTCTCCAGTTGATTTATTCCACTATCTCTACAGACCTCTTGCAGACGATTATTGAGCCCGACGCTATGGCGATAGAAACTTGGAATAAGGTGCGTGATATTTTCCAAGATAACAAAAATTCTCGTGTTGTCACTCTTGAGCAGGAATTCTCCCATGTCACTATGGTGGATTTTCCGAATGTCTCAGCCTATTGTAAAAGGCTGAAGGAATAGGCGGATCAACTCAAGAACATTAGTGCGCCAGTCACCAATGATCGTCTTGTCCTTCAAATGGTTGCAGGCTTATCCGAGGCCTATAATGGTGTTGGGACCCTCCTTCATTAAAGCAACTCACTTCCTCAATTTTATCAAGCCATGTTTATGCTCACCCTTAAAGAGGCAAAGTTGGCTAAAAAGGTCGCAACTGGACAAATTCTGTCATCATGGCGAATTCGCCATCAAGTTCCTACTCTTCATCATATTTGGCTAATTCTACTCCTAATTGGAAAAATAGGGTTAAAATCAGAAATCCGGCGGCAAAGGCGACAACCGCAGCGGTAACGGTGGTGGCAGCAGGAGTTCGGGTAGCAGCCGCAGGGGCAACCGCAGGCTACTGGGCTAAGGCAGTGGCCCAATTAGCCCAGCTACCCATTTCCCATTCCAGCAGCATATCCAGGGAATTGGGCCAACCAGCAGAGGCCCAATTCACAGTAGTTTCAGCAGTTTCAGAGTGGACGACCTGCTGTTGGGCCTGGCCAGCCGGCTGGCCTGCTTGAGCCTCGGCCTCAGCAGGCCTTCGCGGCTGCTGCCCAGCAGCATTTTCGACACCTACGGATATCAAAGCCGTAATGCATACACTTGGATTAAATCCTCCGGACACAAATTGGTACATGGACACTGGAGCCACTTCTTATATGACATCGGCACAATGTAATCTCTCATCTTATTTCAATATGAGCAAAAATCGAGGCATAATTGTTGGTAATGACAATTCAATTCTAATTCGTGGTTATGTCACACAAATTTGTCTCCCCCACATCCACATCTCGTCCTAAAAAATGTCCTTCATGCCCCTTACTTAAGTAAAAATTTGGTGTCAGTTCAAAAATTCACAACTAATAATTGGGTTTCTGTTAACTTTGACCCTTTTGGATTTTATGTGAAGGATTTCAAGACGGGGATACCTCTAATAAGGTGTAATAGTTGGGGAGAGTTGTATCCAATCACAGTTCACCACCACCACCATGTCACGAGTCCAGCTACACCTTCAACATTTGTCATTCTTGCTTAGTCCTTGTTGCATGTCTGTTTAGCTCATCCGGGGTCTTCTATTATTTCATCTCTTCATCGTAATAAATTTATTGATTGTAAGAGTACGAGTAGTGCTCTTATTTGTCCTTCATGTCCATTAGGAAAACATGTTAGATTACCTTTTGTAGTCTTTACTTCTAGTACGTTGATGCCTTTTGACATTATTCATATTGATTTATGGACATCTCTCGTTTTAAGTTTTGTGGGACATCGTTATTATGTTTTATTCTTGGATGATTATTCTAATTTTTTGTGGACTTTTCCTTTGTCTGAAAGTCTCAAGTGTTTTCAACATTCTTAAAATTTAGAGCATTCATTCGTACTCAATTTGAACGAAAAATTAAAAACATTCAATGTGATAATGGAAGGGAATATGATAATGGGCCGTTCTGCGACTTTTGTGACGCTAATGGCATACTTTTTAGGTTTTCTTGTCCTCATACGTCCTCTCAAAATGGGAAGGCCGAAAGAAAAATCTGTACCATTAATAATATTATTTGGACTTTGCTCGCTCATGCCACATTACCTCCTTCTTTTTGGCATCATGCTTTACAAATGGCTACCTACCTCCTTAACATACTCCCTAACAAAGGATTAGCATATAAATCTCCCCTACAAATTCTTTATCATAAAGACCCGTCTTATTCTCATCTTCGGGTGTTTGGGTGTTGGTGCTATCCACTTATTCCGTCCACTATAATTAACAAACTTCAAGCCCGGTCTACCGCTTGTGTGTTTTTGGGTTATCCGTCTAATCATTGTGGTTACAAATGATTTGATTTATCATCTAATAAAATTATAATTAGTCGCCATGTTATGTTTGATTAATTTTAATTTCCGTTTGCTAAATTGTATAATCCCGTGTCTAGTTCATATATTTTTTTGGATAATGGACCCTCACCGTACATCGTCCAACACTGGGCCCAACATTCCCGTGACCCATCTTCGCCGGCAAAGCACACCGCCCGCGGCTCAATACTTCTCTCTCGTCGGCCCAACCGCCGCCGGTCCGGTTCCATCGACCCCCCAAGGGCCCACTGCCTTCTGGCCCAACATTGCCTACTGGCCCCATACCTCTGCACGTCGATCCACTGTTACGGCTAGCAGGTCCACTGCCTGCTGGCCCATTTAGCAACATTCCCATATCGTCACCGGTTCAGTCCGCTTCTATTCCTAGTCAAGGGTCCATTACTCGTAGTCAACGTGGTATTTTTAAATCTAAAAAACATTTTAATCTAAATTCTAATGTCACTAAATCGTCCCTACCACGTAACCCGGTGTGTGCCCTTCATGACTCGAATTGGAAAATGGCCATGGATGATGAATATAATGTTCTTATTGAGAATAAGACGTGGGAGTTGGTGCCCCATCCGCTTGGTGTCAATATTATTCGGTCTATGTAGATTTTTACTCATAAAGAAAATTCTGACGGTTCTTTTGAGAGGCACAAGGCTCGTCTTGTAGGTGATGGTAAGACTCAACAGGTTGGCATAGATTGTGGAGAGACATTTAGTCCGGTGGTCAAACCGGCTACCATTCGCATTGTTCTCAGCTTAGCTTTCTCGAAAGCATGGCCCATATATTAATTGGATGTGAAAAATGCTTTCTTACATGTTGATCTCAAAGAGACAGTATGCATGCATCAGCCCTTGGGTTTCAATAACCCCGATTATCCTAATCATGTCTGTTTACTCAAAAAGTCCTTATATGGGCTTAAGCAGGCCCCATGGGCTTGGTATAAGAGGTTTGCAGATTATGTGTCTACTATTGGTTTTCTCACAGCTGGTATGATCATTCTCTGTTCATCTATAGACGTGGTGCTTCTCTGGCATACATTTTGTTCTACGTTGATGATATTATATTGACTGCCTCTTCCGATAATCTGCGCAATTCTATCATGACCCTTCTCAGTTCAGAATTTGCTATGAAATACTTGGGGGCCTTGAGTTATTTTTTAGCATCGCGGTCACTCGTCATGCAAGTGGTCTATTTTTATCACAGAAAAAGTATGCCGTCGATATCATTGAGAGAGCTGGCATGTCATCTTGTAAGTCATCTTCTACTCTGGTGGATACCAAACCGAAGCTGAGTGCCACTTCTAGCACACCATATGAGGATCCCACCCACTATCGTAGTCTTGCAGGGCTCTTTAGTATCTTACTTTCACAAGACCGGATATTACTTATGCAGTACAACATGTGTGTTTATTTATGCATGATGCGCGGATTGAGCACATGCATGCATTCAAACGCATTGTACAATACATACAGGGCACAATTGATTATGGATTGCATTTATATCCATCCTCCGTCTCTATTCTCGTGTCATATACAGATGTTGATTGGGGTGGATGTCCCGATACCAGACGTTCGACATCTGGTTATTGTATGCTTCTTGGGGATAACTTGGTCTCTTGGTCGGCAAAACACAAGGCTACTTTATCGCGATCTAGTGCGGAGGCCGAGTATCGATGGGTAGCCAATGTGGTGTCTGAGTCATGTTAGCTGCGTGATCTTCTATTAGAGCTACACTTTACTATTCAAAAAGCTACCTTGGTCTACTGTGATAATGTTAGTGCATTCTATCACTCTGAAACTCCGATCCAACATCAGCGCACTAAACATATCGAGATGGATAAACACTTTGTTCGAGAAAAGGTACCTCGTGGATAAGTATGTGTCTTCCATGTCCCTTCGCGATACCAAATTGCAGATGAGCTTAATACCAAATTTACTAAGGGTCTTTCATTGGTTCTATTTGAATATTTTAGGGACAGTCTCAGCGTACGACAACCGCCCGTTATGAATACCGTGTATATCATGGTCCGAATTGGTCTCCATAAATTGTAGAATTATTGTACAATTGTAATTATGGTATTAGTCTTGTATTAGGAAAATCTATTAGAATTAGAGTAGAAAAATATAGAGTTATTTTTCTTATTTAGGAATTATGTATTTGTATATATACCTCTCTTTATTAATAAAAACAACCTAGGGTTATTTCTTTCATTGCCACGTATAAACCTTGATAACCATGGATATATGTACATTGTAGCAGAGTCGTACATAGAATAGTTTCAACGGATTCAATTGAACTCTTTTCTTAGACAAAATAAAAATATATATAAAAAATAAAATTTCATAAAGACTAACTTCTGATCTCATAATTGTAATAGCACAATAAATTCAGTATTGTGAACATAAATATTAAATTTATAAATTTAAATCTTAGATTAGTCTCTGCAAAAAAGCAGCAACGCAAGCACGTTAGCTACTTAGCCTCATTGTATTTGAGCTCACTGTCGCAACTAACAAAGAAGCAGTAACTGTAGTGATATTCCGTCAAAATTCAATAGTTTTTGTTCAAATCATATATATTTGTCTTAACAATTCATTAAATATGTACGAATTATTAATTTAGAATCCAATAATTTAAAATAATTAAAATTCCGAACTCAATAAGCTTTAGAACCTAGTCAACTAAGTATTTAGCAAAAGTTAATGAAAGATATAAAGAAGAACGAATGTTTGTTAGATACTCTCATCTTTTTCATGTTCTGTCAGATAGCAGGTCCCATAACAAAGAAAACTAGAATTATCTCATATGATATACTAGTAACAGTTAACAAGTTTCCACTGTTATAGCAGCCTGTAATAACCCATCACAAAGATTATTTGGTGTTGGTCAAAGACATAATAAAATAAATAAAAACAAATAATTTTTAATAATTTAAGCTTTTTGAAGAAATATTCACACAATTCAAATATTAGAGTTGATATACTCCCACTGTCCCTCGTTATAAAAAGATTTTCTACCCATGATCGCATACTTCAAAAGTCGTACGTGCATTAATTTTTCAACCTCTTTTTGAACCACATAAAGTTTTATGTAAAAATTACTATTAGGCTATGGGATGAATGAAAGAGATAGAAAGATTCGAAAAGGAAGACTAAAAAGCACAAGGATTTTGGGGCTTGGTAGTCACCATTAAGAAGAGTTGTCAAAGACCAAAAAGAAGAATGGACTGAAGAAAAAATAAAAGTTGAGTTGTGCATGAACAAGTTGAAAGCAACATGTTACACATGCTATGTATATGGTGTTCCATTATTACTCTCAAGAGAAGTAGACAACCTCAATGGTCCCTTCTTGCTAATTTAGTTTTTTATGGGGGGGGGGCTTCTCCTATTGAAAGTATTCATCAATATAACTAGAAAAAAATTGTACCTAAACATAACTGCTGATTAGCCATTTTAACCATTAATTCAGATCACTTTTTTATTAAAGTTCAAACATTTATGACGAAAAAGCGAAAAAATTGAGTGAAAGTGGCTTGTGATGTGTGTGAATTTGACTATAGTAGTAAACAATAAGGTAATTTGTACGATATTTTGTTACTCCGCAAACTTTGATTTCCACATTCATAGATAATGTTAAAAATTTGGTTGGTAAATGTAAAGGAATATGTTACTGATTATATTCATTAATAATGTATAATATATATATTAGTATAAGAATATTTAAATTAGGTAACTAATCAACCTAATTACAGAAAATATAATCCTACCTAAAATACGAGACCTAATTACGACAGGAATACAATTCTACCTAAAATAAGAGATATACAATTAATGAAAGAATATCCGGGAAATATTCTATTACACCCCCGCAGTCGAAACGGGAGGTTCATGAAAACTGAGACTGGCTCGAAAATCATCAAATAGTATGCGCGGAAATCCTTTGGTGAAGATGTCGGCAATCTGATATCTGGAAGGAACATGAAGGACACGAACTTGACCACGAGCCACTTTTTTGCGAACGAAATAAATATCCATCTCAATGTGTTTAGTACATTGATGTTAGACGGGATTGCCGGAAAGATATATTGCACTAATATTATCGCAGTAGACCAGTGTTGCCTTTTGAATTGGGCAGTAAAGCTCAAGTAGAAGGTTGCGGATCCAACATGACTCAGAGATGACGTTGGCGACACATCTGTACTCTGCTTCGGCACTGGATCGGGATAGTGTAGGTTGCCTTTTGGAAGACCAAGACAATAGGTTATATCCGAGAAAAATTCAGTAACCAGACGTGGAGCGTTGGGTGTCAGGACATCCATCCCAGTCAGCATCAGAATAAGCAGTAAGACCAGTGAGCGAGGACCTATATAGATGTAATCTAAAGTGAAGTGTACCTTGGAGGTATCGTAAAATATGTTTGAGGGCATGCATGTGTGCTTCCGTCGGATTGTGCATGTGTAGGCAGATTTGTTGCACGGCATAGAATATGTCAGGTTTCGTGAATGTGAGGTACTGCAGGGCCCCATCCAGGCTATGATAGTGAGTCGGGTCTGTATATGGGGGCAAGAATAAGCGTTGAGCTTGAAATTGGTGTCTACTGGCGTGTGAGATGGTTTGCAAGATGTCATGCCTGCATGGTCAAGGATATCTTCGGCGTACTTCTTCTGACACAGAAAAGGCCGCCAGAATGTCGAGTGACAGAGATTTCCAAGAAATAACTCAGGCCCCCCAGATTCTTCATAGCAAACTCAGAGGGAAATGAGAGTCATAATGGACTGGCGGAGAGCATCATATGATGTGGTGAGGATGATGTCATCAACATATAATAATAGGTAAGCCATGTATGTACCCTTGTTATAGATGAACATGGAATGATCAGATCTGTTGTGTGAAAAAAATGATAGAGGAGACATAATCGATGAACAATTGGTACTATGCTCGAGAAGCATGTTTCAGTCCATATTTCCGCAACAGACACACATAATGCGGATGAATAAGATCCCTGAAACCCATATGTTGATGCATATATATTGTTTCATGAAGATCCTCATGTAAGAAGGCATTCTTGACATCAATCTGATGAATGGGCCAAGACTTGGATAAAGCAATTCTGATGATGGTTGCGGGTTTTACGACCGGGCTGAACGTTTCATCATACTCCACTCCCACCTGTTAAGACCTGCCATCATCTACAAGACGAGCCTTGTACCTCTCAAAAGAACCATCAGATTTCTTTTTATGTCCAAAAATTTACATAAAATGAATAATGTTAGCATCAGGTGGACGGGGTACTAGGTCCCACGTCTTATTATCAATAAGAGTATTATATTCGTCAATCATTGTGGCTTTTCAATTAGGGTCGGACAAGGCATCCTTCGGATTTCGAGGGACAGATGAAGGGACAACTGAAACGGATAGGTTAAACAACCATTTAAGTTTATGAATTTCGTGCATGACATGGGTTTCCATGGTCCCAGAGCGTGTCTCGGGACACGATATGGGAGGGGGGTGTCGCGGGACTGTCGAGAAGATGAGGAAGGGAAGGGGTGGCGTGACCGGCTGGCTAATGCTCGCTTTACCGAGAGTTGGCCGCCGAATCACCTTAAGGCGGGCTGTTTCGGGCCACTATCGGTAGAACCGGGTGGGCAGTATGTCCCGGACTGTCTGAAGTGGGGACGGGTGTCGGGGTCTGTGACGGCGGACTATGTAAATGATGAATTAGAATAGGGTTCAGGTCATCATCTAGGAAGTCGTATGAATGTTGAGGTTGCGAGTTTGGGGAGGCAAAGGGGAATTGAGACTCATCATATATGACATGACGTGAAATAATAATTTTATGGCTTGACAAGTCATAGCACGAGTAACCACGATGATTGGCGGGGTAACCCAGAAACACACAATGAAAAGACCAGCGTTGGAGTTTGTGAATGGTCGGATGGAGAGGATAATAGAGACATCCAAAGATACGCAAGTGTTGGTATGAGGGGTTCCTACGAAACAGGACTTGAATGGGCGACAGTTGAGCTAGAGATTTGTTTGGGATTATGTTTAAGAGATATGTGGCCATGGAGAGTGTGTAATGCCAGAATTGAGGGGGAATTGAGGTGTGAGCAAGTAGGGCACAAACTAGGTTTTTTATGGTTCAGATTTTCCGTTCGGCCTTACTATTTTGGGAGGAGGTGTGAGGGCAGAAAAAATGAAAGGTAAGACCGTTAGTGGAGCAAAACTATTTGAATTGATTATTATTGAATTTCCTGTCATTGTAACATTGAAAATATTTAATGCTCTTTTTTAAATTGTGTTTTTACGAGAGCACTAAATGAGAAAAAAATGGGGTAGACTTGGGATTTATTGCCAATTGGAAAAGTCTATAGAAAGTTGGAATAATCGTCCAAAAATAACACATAATATCGATGACCAGCCGTACTTAAAATAGGAGACGTCCACAAATTACTATGTATGATATCAAAAGGTAGTAAAGTACAATTTGTGGATGCAGAAAATGGTAATTTAACATGTTTTCCAAAAATATAGGATTCACATATAGGAGTCCTAAAAATACGGTTGCAATTAATAAAATTATTTTTCCTAAGGGAGCGTAAAACAGAATCTCCTGGATGTCCTAATCTAGAGTGTCATAAGGAAGACGAAAGAGCAATAAAGGTTGATGGAACTGAGGTTGGATTGTTGACGATGCTTGAAATAGGGTAGAGATATCTGGTGCTGTCACGTCTCATTATTCGTCTCCTTGTCGTAAAATCCTTCACAGAAAACCAAAAGGATCAAGTCAAGGGAAACATTATTATCAATTGTGAAACATCGCACAGAAATAAGATTGTTAATGAGTTTAGGGGCATAAATGATATTTTTTAAGATTATCAGTGGATATGGTGAGGATAAGAATGAATGACCAAAATCGCGAATGAGAATGTCTTGTCCACTACCAACAATAATATTCTAATTTAAATTACTCAAATTGGAATAAGACGAAAGAGTACCTTGTGATGCCGTCATGTGAAATGTGGCGCCTGTGTCCATATACCAATTTTCATCTGGAGCATTGAGTGATATTGTATTCATAGTAGTCTCAATATCAATCGGTACATAAGTTAAGGGTGGGGGAGCCTGTGTTGTGTAGGCCTGTTGTGGACATGGGCCAAATATGCCACCCGGGCATGTCGGTTTTGAGGTGGAGTCTATGAGGATGTCGGATACGGGAAAGGAGGAGAGGCCCATGACGATGGGACCCATGCGGCCCACGATGGAGGCTGCTGCCATTGCTGCAGTCACTGCTAGCTATTTCCTGTCAGCGGGGACTGCCCCTTCCCGCCGCCGTTGTTGCCGAAATTAAATCCGCCACGGCCCTTGCCGAACTGCCTGCTCCGGCGGTTGTTGCGGGTGGATGTGGGCTGCTGTGGGTCCTCAGGCCGGCAGTTCTGGTTGCCAGAGTTTGAGGCCCTGCCGTCGGCGGAGGCCCGACGGTGGTGGTGAGGACGGCGTCGGCAATGCTGGACTGAGTGGTGTTGCGCTTAATTTTCCGGGTTTCATCAAGAATAAGCTTTGAACGGGCCTCATAAAATGGAGGTAATGACGTGCATTGCTGAAGGATAGTGGCAACGCCGTCATAGGATTCGTTAAAGCCTACAATAAGTTTCATGACCAATCGTTGATTAGTGAGTGGTGCGCCAACGTTGGAGAGTTGATCGGCAAACATCTTGAGTTTTTGACAATATGCAGACACGTTTGGGAAATCGTCCTGATGAACGTCCTTGAACTGATTTTCAAGGTATAACGCTCGTTGAGTATTGTTGTCGTGGAAAATACTTTCCAAACGTTCCCACGTTTGGCGGGCAGTGACATCGATCTCAATGATGGTGTGCAGCATATCATTAGAGATTGTGTCGTATATCCACTGGAAGACGGCTGCGTCCAAACGAGATCAGAGTGCATCATCAGAAGTCGAAGTCGATGGTAGGTCTGTGGACTTCGGTGTAGGAGGGCTGATGTGGTCGATAACTTTGTAAACACGACAATGGATCTTAAGAAGCTCCGCCCACGAGGAGTATTGACCCTTTTCCATCTCAAGGGTGATAGGGATGAAGTTTTTTATGTTTACTGCAAGTGCAGACTGAAATTTGGTTTTGTCAACCATGGAAGATGAAATTTAGGAGGAGAAGGGAGAGAGAATGGCTGGAAAAAAACACTAGGGTTCCGTGGGGTGGCGACCGAGAGCTATGGTTGGCGGCGGCGGAGGCATTTTTAGACTACTGATACCATAAATGAATATGTTCCCTAATTGTATTCATCAATAATGTACAATATATATAGTAGTACAAGAATATTTAAACTAGGTAACTAATCAATATAATTACAATAGGAAATATAATTTTACCTAAAATAGAAGACCTAATTACAATATGAATACAATTCTATCTAAAATAAGAGATATACCATTAATGAAAAAATATTTAAAAAATATTCTATTAAAATGCCGTTTATTGAAATAGTAAAAAGAAAAAATGATATGAAAAACACCACTATACGAGTAAGTGATGCTCAAATCTATATTTTATTGATAAATGTATGTGCTAATTGCATTACCTAGATGATAGATTAGACACTCTGATATTGACAATTAACTTAACAAACTTTGAATACTTCAAACTTTCAAAATAATAGACCAAAGCTATTCTTTTAATAGCCTCGTTGACCTTGATCGTCATTTAAACGAAACTATTTTTTAAAAATATTTTTATTACATTGGGGCAGGGAAAAGAGAAATAGGGAGATGATTATAAAGCAGAAATTCGAACCTTCACAAAAAATGTGAAAGTTCGGATAGTCAACCAACTGAATCATTAGAAATATCAGTTTCTTAAAAAAGTCTAACTTTTATATGCACAAACAATATAAAAAAAATTAAAAAAGAATTAATTAAAATAAATCTGCCAATCCTACTATGAATAATCCATGTTTTAGACTCATGTGGTAAAATACTTACAATTTTTTTTTTTAAAAGTGTTAAGTATGCAAGAAAGAAGAAGTATTAAAGAGGATAAATATTATCAAGATTCATTTTTCATTTTCATGATGATGATATTCAAATCTACTTTTTTTGTTTTCTCGTATTAAAACCCGATTATATTTTCGTGTCGGATAAAGTATATTTATGGGGAAGCGCTCCCTATATTCAAAACAATAGACTAAAGCTAATTAACCTTATCAACATTTAAAAGAAATGATAACCAACTAATATATCAATTTCATAAAAGAGTTTAAACACAGATAGTGTAGAAGAAGAGTTACATGGAAATTTAAAAATTCTACCATGGTTGCCCTGACAATACATCACCATAAATAATCCATATTTTAAGCTCATACAGAAAAAAGAAAAAATACTTACAAATATACTTCATGATTATGATACACAAGGGATTAAAAAAAGAAAAATTAACTATGCAAGAAAATAAGCAGTAGTACCAAAGAGGATAAAAAATGATCAATCAAGATTCATTTTTTTTTCTCACTTCATAACAATATCTTCATTTTCTTGACATTTGCTTTTCTTCTCTTCCATTGAACTAGATTTCTTGCAATGAGCAATTGCAGCTTGAATAGCAGCTTGTAATTCTTCCATAGTACTATTACCACTTGATGATGAATTATGATAATTAGCACCTGGTGTTGCAACAAGTAGCCCACTATTTGTTGGTGAATTTTTCATAGATACTGGAGCTGAATATGCACCTCTTTTTATTCCCTTACTACTATTGTTACTACTACTATTATTATTTTTTCCTCTAAAACTCAAATTCCCAGAATAAGAATAACTTTGTCTATGAAATTGCATGTTTTTTCTGCTTCTAAATGACAAAAATGGCCTTACCATTCTCATGTACCTCTTTATAACTTGGCTAACATTTAGCTTCCTTTGTTTTTCCTTGTCTTCTTTTTCCTCTTTTTTTCGTTTGGGTAATCCAAACAAGGAAAATGATTTCGATTTTTGTTTTTGATCTTTTCGTATGTTAAAAGAATTTGTTTGATGATTATGATGATGGAAACTATGATTTAAATCATAATAAGAGTTATCATCATTAATGGAATTTTGGATCTTTTGTAAGTCTTTAATGGGAAGTGAACTGTCAATGGAGTTTGTTGAAGAACGCGGTGAAACTGGGAGATGGGAAAGAAGGTGAAGTGGAAGTAAATGGCCATGGAAGAATATTTCATCAGCTGGAGTTAAATCAATGGCAAGCTGGTTCGGGTTCGGATTTGGATTTTGTTTCGTTTTATTATCAGGGGTATTTATGGAATTTGTTGGA
This sequence comes from Anisodus tanguticus, assembly GCA_034509755.1. NCBI lineage: Eukaryota > Viridiplantae > Streptophyta > Magnoliopsida > Solanales > Solanaceae > Anisodus > Anisodus tanguticus. The sequence goes on along the minus strand of CM067553.1, from coordinate 4,761,295 downwards.
TGAAGTGAAATTGTGAAGGAAAATTCATGTGATGGAGATGATGAAGCTGACGGTGGTGACGCTGCCGCACCGCCGCCGGAGGACGGTAGTTGAAGTGGTGGTGGCTGTTGGTGTTGTATCTGCTTTGAGTTTTGGTTTTCTTGATTGCTCTGCTTCAATTCTTCTCCAACTCCAATATTGCCCATGACTAAAAAAATGTTAACAAAAAAAAAGGGTAATAAATTTAGTACTAAGATTTAATATGGGGTGTTTATTTTTGCAAATCCTTTCTTCTTGATGAAAATGAAGAAAAAGGATAAGGATATATGTGAGGGAAGAGTTTGTAGGCTAAAATGTCTATATGTTAAAGTGTGTTGTGTGGCAATTATAGTGATGAAATTTGAAGGGGGGTATGTGGTGGTTATGAGATGGAGATGAAGTTTTTTTTTTCCCAATTAAAGTGGGGTCTATTTTTATATGAAGAGCTATAAGGTGCTAATTTCAGGAAAAGTACACTGACACAACAAAATCCAAGGTTTTATAGGCTTTTTCTTTTCTTTTTTGTCCAAAATCCGGAGGCAAAAAACATATAATATGGCTATACTATTTTTTAGTATAAATATACTGTCGTATACTAGTACAACTAGTCATGCGATGATGTAGCTTTTTCTCGGTGTAAATGTAATTGTTGTATCTATATGTAGGAATAGATAACACTTCAGGGATTTTTTGGTTCAAAATCAGATTATAACTAGTAACTAGAATTATAATCAGGTTTATCTATCCCGTCTTCTATATGAAATAGATAATTTCATAATTGTAATATAAAATTAATTCTAATTTAGCTAATATCTTCAATCAAACACAACATTTAATCTCTCTACCAAACAACTCCTTAGAGAATAGGGAAGTAGGTGTTTAGATAACGGTTACAAACAATGATTTGAAATAATCTCCAATTCTATCACCAAACAGGGTTTAATGAAATTAACTTGAAAGAGTGAGCAGATATAAAAGGTTTATAAAGTAGATAATGGTAGGAGTAAAGTCTGCGTACACTCGACCCTCCAAGACTTCACCTGGTGAAATTATACTGGCATGTTGTTATTGTTGTTGTAAAGTCGATAATGACTCATTTAAGATTAAGGTATAAGGTAGGGGAGAGAAAACTGGGGAGGGGATTATAAGATGGGGAATTGAATCCTCACAAACAAGATAAAAGTTCATATAGTTAGCCAATTAAGCTACAAATGTATAATTGATTAATACATTTAGTAATAATTATAATTTGTTTAAACTATAGTAACATACTCCTTCCGTCCCAATTAAACTATAGTTTTAGCTCTTTTCACATCCATTAAGAAAAATAATAAGTATAAAGTATAGTTTATTAAGTTATCCCTGTTTATGAGTAGAATAATTTTTAGAATTGAGCAATTTTTTTTAAAAAAAATCTTCAATGTTAATGTATAGTTGAAAATAATTGTAAACTTTGATCTTTAATTTTTAAAGTGACACTTATTTTGAGACAATCTTTTAAGCTAAAATGATAATTTTATCGGAAATCGCCTCTCTACCCCCAACAAAGGTAGGGATAAGGCTACATGCATCCTATCTTCCTCAGATCGCACTTGTGGAACTACACTATGTATGTTGTAATTATTGTTGATAGGTCAAATGCGACAGATAGAATAATATACTATACACCCAATTTTTTTTTTTTGGGGGGGAAGGGGTTGACACCCGGTGCCTGAACGGCCCGAGCGTATCACATGTATATCATGACCTGTGTACATAACCATCTGAGCCGACGAGGCCTCGGAATGACAATATGATAGGAGATTTGGTTATTACAACTTGTCTAATTGGTAGCCTCAAACTAATATGCATATATATATATATATATATATATATATATATATATATATATATATATATATATATATATATATATATATATATATCACAAGGCCATAACACGTATACTAATAACTGACAAGGGCCGACAAGGCCACACAAAATATATATACATCAATCTCTAACTAACATATGTCATCAAGTCGGGATAGGGATCCGACACACCCAAGGTAACCATATACATATATAATAGTGTCTACTGACTCTATACAACAACTCCGAAAAAGTGAAATGCGACTACCAGCAGCTGAAAGCAGATACCTTACCGTGGAGCTGCGTCTGTCTGTCTACCTTCACCTCATCATTGTAGCTATTTGGTTTTCCACAGGTCCTTGTACGCTCTATGAACGATTATCTTAAACCACAAGAAATACTTCAATTTCTAGTTTACTTCACCACCAAGACTTCTCCAAAATCGTTGCAACAAGGAAGGACTCTAGCAATGTTCCCTGGATTCCCCACATCGAATTTGCATAATTTATCTTTGATTTCACCTTGGTTCACTTGGAATTCCTTAGAGAGAGTATATGAGCTGATTAGGACTGTAAAATGAAAGGAAATGAGTTTTTGGTTGAAGTGGATTCTATTTATAGCAAAATAAAAGTTGGCACCAACGTAACCCGTGGAGGGGTTTGCGAACCGCAAACCTTGCCCAAATTGCATGTTGGGTCGTAGACCTTGCCAGGGTTCTGCCATACATGTCTACACTGCAGCGCTTTCTTAAAATGTTCATAACTTTTTGTACAGACATTCGATTAACGATCGGTTTGTTGCGTTGAAAAGTAGGCTCACTGAACGTGAATCTAGATAGGTCATGCACCCCATAATACCTTATATACACGAAGATATACCCCCAACAAATTTGAGCCAAATTTTCTGTCCAGAATTATTTCTACCTTCCCTCAAATTTTGGCGAATTTAATTTCTTCGATTCGTTTAACCCTGGACTCTTACTAGACTTACTTAACACTTGTTTAAAACCTTCCTTAACTTTGAAGAGGGATATTAACCTATCTGAACTCACGTTAGTTAACTTGAAACGCAATCAACCTCAAAAATACGGGGTGTAACCTGATGACACTTATTCTCTTTAGTTCATTTAACTTCCAACTATTCTATCTCATACAAGACATAGTTGTCACCACTTACAAATTTTAGATTAGCCTAGCTTTCCGAACGTGTGAGAACTAACTCACGACGTGACATAACATATGGAAAATGCGGGATATAACATATACTTCCTCCGTCTCAGACTATTTATCATTTTTTAATTTTAAAGGACCCTTAAGAAATATTAATTAAGAGGGGGTATTCGACTAGCTTTACCCTTATTTATGTCTAAGTTATAGTCTTTCTCTATTAAATGTTTACTCTATTTATGTGTCATCTTCATTAATGACAAAATTATACAAAAGGGGTAATATGGGAAGAAAATTGTTAATTGTGCCTTGAACTTCTAAAACGATAAATAATTTGACCTAACTATTTTATAACTAAAATAAATAATTTGAGATGGAGGGAGTATATATTATCTTAAAATACTGAATGTAGCCCACAAAAGTTGTTACTATGGAGTATCTATTTTGGTACTCGATTTTACGTGAGAAATCATGCTAAAAAAGCATAGTTGGCTAGTTCAAAATGGAGTGCACCTTTCTCAAGAAGAATCTTTGATTTGATTAAACAGATGATATTTGTATCTTCCACTTAGGTAATTGCAACTTTAGTGTCTTCTTTCTGCACGCAAATTGGTTTGGGAATAGCCTGTTTTATTTATTAATATGGCCCCCTATTAGACTAGGTACCAAATCTTCTCTCGTGTCATTAGCATCAGTTAGGTTTACTTTATTTTAATGCAAATTAACTCTATTCTTATGAGATATATAAAAAGTGTATGCATCTTGTACAATATAGAAGTTTATTTGCAGGACATACCTAAATTATAAAGACAGGTCCAATATTTGAATTTATATGTCTAGCATTTAGTTCAAAATTTAATATTCGTATATATTTAATAGATTTCTTAATGTATATATATGAAATTTAAACTGAAGTTATTGGGTTAGACGGAACCCTCATGTTACATTTTACCTCCGCCCTTTACCTAAACTAATTGTGTACATGCTCCTTATATGATAATGTAATGTTTTCTAAACCAAACTACGACCTGTTTGGATTGGCTTATTTTTGAGGTGTTTTAAAGCCAAAATAGCTTTTAAGCACTTTTATAATATTTGGATAAAATAAAAAAGTATTTTTAAGCCCTAACTTATAACTTTTAGCTTATATGTCAAAAATCATAAGTCCATCCAATTTGACTCTAAATTTTCAACTAAATTTATGATATAGTCTATCATTACTATTCATATAATATACACGTGAAATTAACACCTCCACTTCTGTGTTCAACAAAATGGTGTCACACAAGCGAGAAAGGTAGAACATTAACAAATAATTGTCACCTTAAGAAGTCGCCTTGTATATGATCTGTTTTTTATTTATCTAAAACAAACATTTGTTTCTACCAAAATTGAGAAGTTTTTTTCTCTTTTGTAAAATATTTTATTACGTTATTCTATGGTTTAACAAGATTGTTGGCGAGAAGTATAAAATGATCAGAACCCGTGAAAGGATTCAATCTAATGATAGACAAGTTAGGTGGCATTGAATATTACTCCTAATAAGTTCCTATATATATAGCACACTTACTCTGTGTACAAATTTAGATACGAGTGGATATTTTGTCTCAGTAATGCCAATGAATAATATTAACTGCAAATGATTCATTTGTATATAATGTCCCCACCAAAAATGTCATGGTCTGTTTCAAAAGACAACTCGAATGACATTTAAATCTGTGACTTTTTAGAATTCTTCTCTTGTTTTTTTTTTTTATACCCAGCTTCCCGGCTTACATCAGACTATTCCTGAAGATAGTAGTTCCGGTCCCTCAGCATTACTACCAGTAAATCGCGGGATGTCTTTTGAATAATGAGGATTTGAAACGCAAGAAAGAATCGATATCACCTATAAGGTCTTGATTTCTTGGTTCACCTTTCGGTTGAAATTTACCTAACAAACAAAAAAACAAAAAAAAAACCGAAAGAAGAAAAATGTGTTGCCAATATTGATGGCACGTATATACTTGGAAGAATATATAGCACCACTTCAAAAGGTTCAATCTATCTAGACGAATTAAACAAAACCACATCTAGTTAATGCACGTAAGGCTTGCATGTTATGCCTCATCATATTGGCCCCATATGTTGTGTCCACTTACATTTTTTTATCGGTAATTAAAAGTGTCGAGTTTCAATCTGGAAAATGAAAAACGTTTCCACAGAGAAATTTTACCCCTTTAATGATTTTCCTGATGCGAATTCGAGTTAATCAAGCTTAATTTGAAGCTCAAATACTGAATGGTTAAACAACCAAATTAATTTTTTCGCCTTATATTCCTTTCACTATTAAAGAATCTCTATTTTTCCACTGAATTTCTTACTGAAAAATGTTCAATGGCTATTTTTCACAGAATGTAAGTGGAAAAAATCTAAAAACTAGTGTTTTCATACGAAAAAATTAGTAAGTTTCCCGGCATTTCAATTGGAACATGTTTCCCACCATGCATTTTTCCAGTGAGCTGATACGGTGGGAATGAGATGGAAGAATTATATTTTATAGCACAAATTTCCCACTGTATGTCAGTGGGAAAAACCTCTGTTTCTAGTAGTGTTTTTGGGATAATTATTTAGTAAATGACAATTTTATTTCTCTTACAACTTATGGACCTTATACACCGCGGTTTAAAAATTCCTTTTGAACAAACTAAAAATCTTACGAGAAACGTTAGATCACAATCTAAAGATCCCTTTTGAACAAATTGAAAATATTATGAAAAATATTAGATCACAATCTAACATTTTGTAAGTTATTGCAAATGTTAGACGATAGTCTAATGTTTTTGTCTGTATGATTGAGCAATATATGATCAAATATTAAAGCCTAGATTAACATTGTCCAAAAGGACAATCTCTTAAAAATTATACTTGCACAACTTCTAAAAATATGACAAAATTTAAATGATAACCTAAAAGGAGAAAATTTGCATAAATTAACCAAAAGAACATCATTTGATGCCAATATAACTATGAAAAATCTCATAGATTCTTTCTAAAGAGGGTAATTGCTTTTATACGGAAAGAGAAGTGGAGCATAATATGGTACAAAGTGTTTGAAAGATGTAGTTGAAATAAAAGTAAGTGCATTAAAATTAAAGTTGGTGTTAAGAAAGACCAAAAAGAACATAGGAAAGTAGCTAGTAAAGAGAGTTACATAACAGGTAGGTAAAGGTTTGGGGGACCAGACACACGTGTACTAAGTGGTCCATTTTAGAGAACATGGCTAGACCATCGAAGATTTTTGGCTGCTTAGTTAAGGTCAACATCTCAATCATAGAGCCATTATTTGGGTGGACATACTCTTCTTCTCCACCAAAATTAAACACCACTTATATTTTATATAATTCATCATATCATATAATATATCATAAGCTAAAGATAAGAGATGTTTGCTTGCTTCTTGTGTTGTCATCCTACAATTCATAGTGTCTTTTGAGAAATGGAAAAAAGAAGCACATAGTTTTCAAGTGGCTAAATGGACAAGAAAAAGAGAGTTTTGCCACCAAGGATCTTTGTGCTTTGACCATTTAAGTCTTTGTTCTATACCATGTTTGTTTCTCTGTGTCTTTTTCTGTACATTTCAATTTGAATCAGGAATTTTATGTCCAACTCTAAATAGTACTTAACTATATATGCATCTGATCATATATGTATTATCTATTCCAACAAATTATACAAAAGGAAGGGCCCAAATCAATAATATAGACTCCCCATTTGGTTTCATATAGATAAAGAATGAAAAGATGAGGGTCGTGGTCTATGCCATTTCGTGTCCAGTAGCGATGACTGTCTTTTTGATTGATACCGCAGTCACTCTTGGGTTGGTCATTGGTGCAACATTACCTATTGATAAATCCATAACTTTAGGTCTTTTTTAAAAAAAATTAAGGGCCGAATTCAGAATTTAAATTTAACAATTTCAAAATTTAAGGCTCTGTAAGTGTGTTTTCACAAACATATATATATATATGTGTGTGTGTGTGTGTTCAACGTCGAAAATACTAAGTTCAATCAAATTCGAGACACAAATCTGCCTCTGCTCCCAATCTTGTAGCAAATCCAACCATGAGTTGAAGAGTTAAGCATAATCTAATGACTAGAGGGTCAGACGAGCGTGGATGACATAATATAGGGTCAAACACTACAACCCCTCCTCCCCATACACCCTAGGATCAGACGAGCACAGACGACATAATATAGGGTCCAACACGAGGTAAATCAAGAATCATGAGTCTCACTCTGATATCATATTGAATTGCGTAACTCATCTTAAAGTTTAATGTCAAAAAACGCATATTTTTATTAATTTTTTTAAACCCCTCCCTTCCGGAGCTCCTTTTTTTTGCTCCTTTAGTGACTCAAACCCACCACCTTTCGGGTTGGAGGTGGAGGGTTATATCTTCAATAAGTCCCACATTTTTTTTGAAGGAAAAATATCCATTCCCTATATTGACCAAAGAGAAGGCAATAACATGCATGACCCCTTAACAGCAAAATAATTTAGTTGTTGCGAGTATTATTATGAGTGGTACGTACTTTATGGATAGTTTTGTATAATTCTTGTATCTTTTTAGTTTATGATATAGGGAAAGTACACTAGCAAATATTAATGGTTCTCTCTCGAGTCTCCTCACAAAGAAACCACACGATTTTTCTGATTTTTTTTCAGATGAAAGTGTGATTTGACACAGGAAAGAACAATTCAAGACCAAGAAAATCACTCGTAGTGTTGCTTTCCAAAATCAAAATTTTGGTACATTGTCACATCATTGCAAGTCCAGAATTTACATCTATGTACCCAGTTTTTTGTGTAGGATAACCCAAATATTATGCTGAATATTGATACTTTCCACAAAAACAAGATAAATCAATCACACAAATATAGAAAACAACAGCTATATGAATCACCCACTTCTTCATTAAACTCATTTCATATCGTCATCATACTAAATAAAATAAAAATGAAAAATAAGAAATAAGTGCCAGTCTTGAGAAGGGGGTGATTAATGTATAATATAAGAATTAATTTAATAAGAAGATGATCAGCAAGTTTCTCCTGGTAGGGAGGACAAAGAGGAAAACAAAAACAAAACTCAAAAGAATCCTAATCAAAATTTACTAACTAATGATGTTACAACGAAAAATGGCGATTGTAACCTTAACTCACTACTAAGGAAGATTTTCAGTGTACATTTTGAATAAAATTACCTCTGATGTGCTTTAATAAGGGCTTGAATTAAGATATCCTTAACATATTCCGAATGTGAACCTTTTTTTAGAAATGGCCCAACTATGTACTATGCAGTTCAGAGCTCCATTTTCTGAGCTAAAGGGAGGCAAATAAGAAATACTAATGCATGTATCCCACAAGTCACGGAAGCCAGTTCGCGTTCTTTGTTTACTGAAACAGAAAGAACCATCGGGACAACGATGCCATACCTCCAAATTTTAAAAATCGTCTATGAACCGGTCGTTAGTATTGCTGCACCTCTGCTTAGCTAGTCACTCACTATTATATCTTCCATCTGCAAATAGTAAAGTAAGGATTATATATTTCAAGGCAAAAGAGTTCAGTGTGTCTACAGATAGTGAGGCATCGAATCTGACCTCCAAAAGGTCTCCGCCCTTCCATGGCTTCTTTCTTCTCTTGGCAGCTTGAGCATAGGAATGGGCCGTCCCATGGCCGTGAACTTCTTGTATTCGAGGAGCCAGCATGTATTGAAATGCCTTGTCCGGGCTTTATATCTACTTGACAGACGGCACATATGAATAACTTAAACATGTTGCAGACTGGATATTTTGCGTCTAACCTGCAATTATGGGAACAGAGAAAATATAAACACTTAGACCTGTGCCATCGCAATATCTTGAATGGGTTCTTCAACTTGCAATAAATGCATCTCAATCAGACGCAAATCTAGGATTTGAAATTTATGGGTTCCTACAACGACTTGAAGTTAATAGTACAATAATAACAAGGCTTATAGTCAAATATTTATAAAGAATTAGTAGATTTTTATATACAGGGTTTGGATTAAAGTTATTGGGTTCACATGACACCGTAACCAACCCTCTAAATCCACCCCGGTTCAAAATCACATTACATGTAAAGACACTTGGCATGAGACAAACCTGTCTGAAAGTGACGCGGATCCTTCTTCAAATAGTTCTTCCACTACATCGGGTTCACAAAAATCTTTCTGAATATTAGAAGATGACTCGGAAGTTTTCTTGCGAAACATAGACTTGAATACTCCTTTTCCAGACTTTTTGGGTGGCGGTGCTGGAGGATTTGGTTTTTCTGGGAGCTGTATATCGATCACAATACAGGTCGTATCATCTCGAATCCCTTTTGGCTGTACGGCTTCCTGTGAATTGGAGGAAGAGTTAAGACTAGATTGAAGTAAATCCAATCAAGTAAATGAAATAATAATAAATCAATTAGATATCAAAGTAATAATCATACTTTAACAATTTGAGAAGCTGCAGCATCTGCAGGCATTCCACGACTACATTCAACAGCAGATTCTGCAGACAAAGAATCCCAGACGCCGTCACTTGCTATTACAAGCCTTCCACCTGCTGAAGTTAGCTGTTCACATAATGTTTAAAATTGTTTAGAACAGATACGACATTCATTATTTAAATTAAAAAAGATATTGTGCAAATACAACACCAAAACATTCAGGCCCATCTAGAAGTTGTTATTCTAGATTAAAGGGAACATACAAATGAAGAATAAAATCCACAATGTTCCAAGGTTTCTAGGCTGAGGGAAGCCAGGAACTGAATCAATTTCTATTAAACATTACATAGCTCACTATATTGCCTTAAACTTCTTTATGCTAAGATCCACCAACCACAACCACACGGACTATGAACTCTATGCCCCCCACGCCACGCCACGCCACCCACGCACACACAATTACAGTAAGTTCTTGGAAAGGATGATATGTTGATGCCAACCTAATGATGGTAATTCCCTATGACATTGCACTTCAATGCAAAGATACAAAAAAGATTTCAGGGACAAACTAAAATCAGGAACCAATACACATTCCCCCCCAATATATGCAGAAGCGGATCCAGGATTTTAGCTCTATGAGTTCAATCTTTAAGGTTTTTAGTCTTTAACCAGTTATATTTTTAAAATTATGGGTTCATATATAATTTTGTTGCAATTTTAGTAATTTTTACACATAAATTTATACTCCGCGTCGAAAGTACTAGGTTCAGATGAACTCGGTACCTCAAAGCTCCATCCGCCACTGAATATTTGCACCAATCAAGACTGGATTAAAGGCTTATAGTCATTGTATTTAAACAAGCATCCAAAGCAAGAAAAAAATTTGCAAAACCACTAGGCTGTGAAAATCATTTACGGAAAATCTAAAGAAGAAAATAAATCCTGTCTAGAGTCCACCTCACCGTCAAGCACGAGATTTACTGACACTCAATCAAGAAATATTAAATGCTTTAGTATAGAGTCTCAAGTCAAACTGTTTATAGAACAGTGGGCAAGAGGTAGTGTCTTTCCAAGTGAACACAAGCGACACATCTAATGTTGCAGATACACTAAGGAATCAAAGAGCAACGGGACCAACCTTTACTTGCTTCACATAGGGTACAGGAACTATATATTCGCCAACATCCATATCTCCAATGGATCTCGAGAGGCAGAGACCACCAGGCCAACATCTCAAAGGACCAATCTGAAATGAATTCAAATCACTGGTAAGACATAAAGCACGAAGCTAACCCACTTCTCAAAACTTCTTCCGGAAGAAGGAAGTCTGAGGAAATGAAACGGAGACAAGGGGGACGAGACATTAATTTTCAATTTTTCATTTTATTGAACTAAAGTTTGATCAATTGATGTTGTATTTTTTAGAAAGGTCTTCCAGTAGCGTATTAATTTTGCTATGAACTATGACTTGCTCAATTGGTAAGATTGTATAAGAATTGGGAAAGTTTTGATGGTTTTCACTGTTTGTGGGGTTCTTATGTCTATAAGAAAAAAATACAACTTGAGAAATCCAAATTGCATATCAAAACAAAACTTCAACTTCAAATCATGTTCAAACGGCTCCTTAGTATGTTCAAGTTTTTTTGGAGGAGGGGGGTTGCAGTAATGTTTTATATGTAACATGAGCACCAACATACCTCTGTACCACCTCCAGCATTAAGCCGACCGACTTCTCCACCACAGGCTGTTATGCGTTCCCTCCTATTCAATTAAGAACATAAACAATCAATACCTTAATGCAAGAGATGAAAGCATACTAATTAATTGGCTAAAGGTATTAACTTACTCCTCTTCATTGCACTCAAGCCTATGATCAGCTGATAGATAATAAATTCCGCCTTCTGCAGATTCTAGTATGCATCGAGAATCGCCAACTGATGCAACTGTTACAACCCATCCTTCAATTATGACAAACGTGACTGTTGTCCCTGAGGTTTTTGCTGCAAGTTTAACACAACACCATGTCAGAAATTATGCATAGTATAGTAGGAGACAATTAGATTGTTTCTTCCTTGAAAAAATTCAAACTATACTGGAGACATTAATATTAGAAGCCAAACCAGAAGAAGAGAAAAAGCATATAGCAAGAGCTGAAGGAAATATGCATAATATTATCGGAAGAAAAAACAAATTTGGAAGCCCCAAAGTAATAACAATCAATAAATGGAACATAGTTCACTCACTGGCTCTCTTTATACATATCAAATTACAATATCATGTTTCCAGAAATTAATGAAGAAACCACTTGTACCTCTTTCTTGGAAATCTTTATCTGTTTTGACAAATCCTGCAACCAGAGCTCTAGGTAGTGCTGCAATCCATTCATCTCTGCTAAGATCAGGAGGAATAGCACTCAAGACATTCTGCAAGAGATTTTCTTTAGCATATATAGCGGCTGCTGACCCATTGTGCCCGTCAAATAACTGCAAAGGTGGGAGATAACGAATTATGAGATGGCCATTATTGAAGAAAGGAAAAGGAAAGTGCGACTATTGAAGTTTAACGTCTTAAACAGAATTACCAGGTCAACAGCAATGATTTTAGTTAGAAGATCAACGCAGAAATGTTTATTTGAAACAAGCATTAAAGTTAAAGAAGAAGTAAAACGAATCTCTCCTGATATGTAAGGAAGTTTGGAAAATAAAAAGCGAATCGCGGAGACAAAAGATGTTACAAGGAGACATTCAACTCCGTGAAAAGCTTGACCTCGAAGCCAAAGCCTCTATCAACTCCAAATGCCTGCTAAAACTCCAACCATTGAGAAACTAGCAAATTTAAGAGAGGAAAAGGACAGGAGAAGTCTAATAACTAAAGAAGAGAAGTTAAATAAACAAAAAGAGGGGAAATGACCAACCCTCTCCAACTCCAGAAAAGAAAAACCAAAGAAAGAAAAGCCTCAATAAGGCCCATAAAACGAAAATAGGAAAAGGAACACGACAAAAGTTGAAAGCTAATTCTGCATTGAGTAGAAAATATAACACTGTGACTATGGCAGGATCCAAGACCAACTTCTTATAAAAGCAAAGATCGAAACTATCTTATAAGTTTTACAAGTCAAAAACATAACTTATGGCACAGAATCGGACAATCAGAGATATCATTATACATCAACAAGTCGACCAAATTCACAAGGCATCCAATCCTAGACAACAAACAGCAGGCTAGTCTGTCATGAAAGTTGCCTCACAGCCATATAATGTCGAATTAGCCAGTTTCCGCAAATGCTTATCTGAACCAAAAGTAAGTTCCACTTCTTTATAAGGAGAATTATGTATTAATGATGAGGGAAATATTTGGTATAAAAGCCGAATACCAAAAAAATAGAGAACCTGTGCCAAAATATGGTTCCAAGAAAGACACTCAATCATCTATACATGCAGGGACCTCATGGGTGCACAAAAAAGGAAACTAAAGATAAATGACTATTCCTTAGATTTATAAAATTATTTTCTACCCCTTCAAACGCTCTCCTATTTCTCGCCTTCCATACAACCCAGAAATGAGTGCAACATTCAGTGCCTTAAGTCCACTTGTTTAATCGAATCAACTTTCTTCATCTCCTTTCATTGCTAAATAGCATAACCAAATCCGGAGATCAAGCTTTTGCACTGAATCAACTGCAATATACGCCTCTACTTACTAGATATCGCAGTTGGACAAATGAGTTAGCAGTTCCTTGCCAGTGATAATAGGAACAAACAAAAATTTCTCCTTTTTGAGCTAAATACCTGCATTTTACACAATCCATCTTAGACAACAAAGTTAAAGAAAGCAAAAATCTTAGGAAAGTAAAGCACTTGCTGGATTTAACAACAAATCTATCTGATGATCCAACACAATGTAAAATAATTTGTAACACAGAGACATATATAAAAAGGAATTACAGCATTAGCTATATAAAGGGCTTACTCCAAAAACAGAATAAGGGGCAACTCCATCACCCAAAACCCGCTGGCATTCAGTCTTAACAAGCTTAAAGTCTTCGCCTTTTTTGCTCTGACTAGCTTGACCATGACAAAGCTCAGGCCTTTCAATCTTCTCATTAGCCAATTCACGCTTCAACAACACAGACAATGGGACCGTCTGATATTCACCCTTAGACAACATAGTTCAATCCCTTTCCAAATCAAATAAAGATTATACCTTTATTACTATAAAAGCAAAATGTAACTTCCCAAATTACTCCTTCATTGACTGTTAACACACTTAGTCAACGCAAATCCAAGAATGACCTATACGCACAAAAATTAAACACCCACATCAATATACATCTTAAAAACACAAAATCTAGCCTAATCTAATCAAATACACGATCACACTAAATTAAAAATTTAATATTATCAAAGATCTTCTCACTAATGGCCAATAAAAATTAACAACAACAACATACAGGTAGAGAGGTTGTTTCCGATAGACCCTCGACTCAAAATAGCCAATAAAAATCAAGAAATCAAAAACCCAGATTCCAAACTCATAAATCCTTCTGTTTTAATTGTAAAACCCAAGATTTTGCAAATGTATTTTAATCAGAAAAAATGTAATGGGTATTAAAATGTAAAAAGAAAAACTTACAGGGTGAAAATGAAAATGAGAAAAGCAAAATAGATTGAAAGGTCTTGGATTTGGGTCATTGAGAAACACGGATCCCAGTGTTTCAACACTACAAAAATTCCATTGTGGTGAGTACACAATATTGTTTTAGTTTGCCAATGTTCAAAATGATGTAAAAATTGAGTCTTTAGCCTTATTTTTTGTTTCTTTTTCTGGTTATTTTCTGCAAAAAAGATGGATAAAGGAAGAAGATGAAGAAGAATAGAAGGGTGTATTTGTTTGTATAGACTTGAAGAAAATGGTGGTTTATTTTGTTGCATGTTTAGATGTAATAATAATAAGTAACATGTGCTAACAATGTCCAAGAAGAAACGCACCGTTTGTTTTGGTTCGGCGTTAACACTAAAATAAAAATAAAAAGCTGGAGTATATGAGCAGTTAATTAGCCTTATCCTGCGCATTTCTTCCTTCATTCTGCTATATTGCGCACCTTGGCGTGTTTTTTTTCCTTTCCTATTTTGGTAAAAGAAAACTATTTTTGTTGAAACGGACTTTTGGGGAAGTGAAAAAAGGGAAAACTTATTTTAGTACCTGTTCCGGAAAAAAAAAGGTTTCTAAAAGTAAATGGCTCAACGTATTTTATTCTAAAAAATTCTTAGAAAATTTTCCTTAAATTATAATCTTCTCTATTCCCGTCTCAAAATACTTGTCGTCCTTTTTAGAAATATATGTGTCAAAATACTTGTCATTTTAAAAAAATCAAGATAAAATTAAGTACTCCCTCCGTTCATTTTTACTTGTCTCGTTTCGCTTTTCGAAAGTACATTTAACTAATCTTTGTAGCTAAATTAAATTAGATTAATTCAAAATTTTAAAATTAAAATTTAGATGTTCAACAACTCTATGAAAAATGCTATAGGTTGCAATTCTTCTCATATTGATATAAAAAAATTAAAATATTAATCAAAATTCATGTAATTTGACTCTCTGACAAGTAAAAGTGAACGGACCTTTTGTATTAACTACAACATTTAAGAGGGAGTACACATTGATGGAGTTGGCATAAATGTAATAAATATTTATTGAGGTGATGTAACATGGTGAAATTTTTAAAAGGGTAAAATGGTTAGAATACTACCTTTATTAATGCTTTCTAGGGGTGTGTAAATGAAAAACACTACAAGTATTTTGAGACGGGGTATAAGATTTCATGTTAATTGGCAAACAACCAAGTTTTTTTTAACAATATGGTGGAAAAGTAAGTCTCTTATTTTTTAATCTTCTTATTACATAAAAGAATAGAAGAAGAATGGGGACAATAAGAATTGAATCCACAAAACTTGTCATTTTGCTAATAATTCATGTTGAATTCTCAATAATATTTTTTAAGAGCAAAATTTCAGTGTATTCCAATTGTTACAATTCAAAAAGAGCTGGATAAAAAGTTATTCGTTCATTCCATTCTATCCGATTTTAATATTGCCTCTTCTACTTAAAAGAAAAAAGGGAAATATATAGCATCTTATAACTGTAAAACATGACAAAGTATTGGATCCCACATATTTGTTTTGGGTAAGTGATTGGTAGTCTTTAAATTCTAAATCTAAATATTGAAATACAGGAAACGAATTTGCTGTTTATCAATCACTCATAAGATCATTGGGATTTTCGACTCAATTCTTAAAGGTAATTCACTCAATCCTTTCACTTTAAATAGGCATTTATAAATGTTGATTTATAGTTTTATTTTTCACAAAAATGAAACATGAGACCATTCATAAAATATGTAATCGGCATTCAACTTTTATCAAATAACTAAAAGACAAATTATCAAAGTGGCCGGATAATAGAAAAACAAAATCAGTAAGCTATTGTTAATCTTCACCAAACTCTCTCAATGAAAAACAAAATTAAAGTAACAGATAATTTCATTTTCATTTTCAATATCAATTAGTTGATATAAAATCATTCATTCATTCACCTCTTACTCATTATATCTTTCTTCCCAATTAGAGAATTGATATAACATCTCATGCTTCCGATTAACAACTCAAAAAGTTTTGTTGCAATATAATATCACCATGACTCAAATTATTATCTACATTATTATACATTTGTTGATCAAAATGCCAATTTTCATTTTTTTTAAATTATGGAAGAAACACTAATATTAGAGTAACAACAATAATATACTCCCAATTTTTTTTATAGTTTGGTGTATTTCTGTTAAATCTATCGATTGAATTTTAACTATCCAAAACACATGCACATGAGTAACTTTTACATCTTTTATGTGTATATATAATTTAATCTGTGTAAAGTTTCATTATATAATAATTATTATAAAGCATAACAAAACCGCAAGTGAAGTGGTATATATATTTCCAAGAGCTTCTAAAATTTTAAAATACTTTTTCAACTATCCAGGTAAAACTTTATTTTGTTTATATCAAATCAATAAATGCAAGACATGCGCCTTTTTACTTATGAAGATAAAAAAAAATGGAGGCTAATCTTAACTTTGAAGATAAAACCATTAACTTCGGAAATTAAACTTAAATTGCAAGGATGCTTTTCATGTTAAATGTTAAATAACGCTTAATGGTGGTTGAGAAAGAACGTTTTCCTCTTCTTCTATTTCTCTCTTTCATTTAATTTAGATACTTGTAACATTTATTCTTTTAAAGTATCTAGCTACATTTGGGTCAACAACAAAATAGTACACCTAAATTCACATGCTATGGTTATATCCCAAAATGAGACCTTTTTTATGTGAATTTGAATTAGCTATGCCTCAAATTAGATATCAAATACAGAGTGATAAAGAAAAAAAAGATATGACAATATCACCACCCGATAATGTTTAACTAATCTTCCTTATTTTTCAACTACGTTTAATTTCTTTATACTTTAATAAAAGTCTAAAGACTTAAGTTTTGATCTACGAAAGCATAATGAAATTAGAGTTTTTTTTCTAAACTATATTACTGAAGATAATTCAAAAAATAAATTGAAGGGAAACATATTAAATCTTTGGACTTTCTTGTCAACTTCTGTTATGAACTTACTATGAATAGGACCTCTTTACATTTGACTTCTAAGATATAATTTTTTTTTTAAAAAAAAAGAATAAGAGAATGGAGCACTTGGAAGATCCATTTCATTAAATTGGAAAAGCCGACTTATCATTTGAGTCGGCCAATGAGTAACTGATTGGCACGTAGAGCTACATTTTAAACAACTCATTTTTCTCCTATCTAGTGTTTGGTACATGTATTACTGGTTTGATTAATTTAAATATAAGCCACATATGAAAATATTTTCTACCAAAACATTTTCATACCTAAAGCTCGAATTCAAAATATCAAATAAAGAATAGAGAAATCATATTTGTTCCACATTCCCACCATAATCCTCTGGTTAACAACTCATATTTATTCAGAAAACTTACTCTCAATATTTGTACTAAATCAATTAAAGTAATAAAAACACTTAATTATTAATAAAAAGATATTTATACTAAATCAACTAATTTAACTTTATAAATGAAAGTGAAAACACATGTATACTTAACTAGTAAAAGAAATTTTGTATGCAAGATTACTTATTTTATATTCCGTGAGCTGATATAAATATCAATTTCGCGTAAGTATTTCCCATAAATACTTTTTCAATCATTCTGCAAAACAAATTGTGTTAAAATATTGTGTCAAATCATTTAAGTAGTATTTTAAAATAGATATTGTCTTAATTTTAAATATTTAAATAAATTCATGAAATTCTATTAATCACAATCATTGTAATAAACTATTAAATCATAGTAAAATTATTTGATAAATAAAAGAAGATACGGTGTGGAAAATAGGATATTTGGGGAGCAAAAGTGGATTATGGATAAATGTGGGGTAGCATTTCATAATATCCGGCCTGTCTTCCAACCAAATGCTTTGACTTCCAAATGACCCCCGAAATCCACGGCGTCAATCACATGTTCACCTTTCACAATTCCCTTTCCCACGCGCACCTCCATTGCGTTTCCATCAACTGCTCACAAAGACAAAGGAACAAAAAAGGAAGACTTGCTAGTTTATTTTACTGAAAATGATCAAAATAGTCCTGAATGTATGAGCTTTGGATCTATTTGGTCCTTAAGAAAATAGTTTTTAGTCTTTTTACTGTTAAGAGTTCCACATCGGATATGGAATGTGAACATAGACTCCTTATATGAACTTGGACAACCCTCACCCCAAAGAGTCCCACATCGGAAATGGAATGAGAACATGAACTCCTTATATAGACTTGGACAATCATCACCCTACAAGCTAGCTTTTGGAGTTGAGTTAGGCTCATGATTCATTTCTTTACATGGTATCAGAGTCAGGCTCATTCCAATTCTTTGTTCACCAATGTTGGGCCCCCAAATTATATTATCCACGCTCCAGTTAACAAGGTCTGGACGTGCGGGGGAGTGTTAAGAGTCCCACATCGGATATGGAATGTGAACATGGACTCCTTATATGGACTTGGACAACCCCCACCCCAAAAGCTAGCTTGTAGGGTGAGGATTTTCCAAGTCCATATAAGGAGTACATGTTCGGGTGAGGATTGTTCAAGTTCATATAAGGAGTCCATGTTCTCATTCCATTTTCGATGTGAGACTCTTAACATGTAAATAAATGGATCATGTGCCCAACTCAACCCCAAAAGCTAGCTTGTAGGGTGAATTGTCCAAGTCCATATAAGGAGTCCATATCCTCATCGCATTTCCGATGTGGGATTCTTAATACTTACTATATTTGAAAAAGTACAACAACAATGTATTTAGTGTAATCCACAAGTGGGGTCCGGGAAGGGAACAATGTACGCAGACCTTACCCCTATCTCGTGGATGTAGAGACTATTTTTGAATGACCCTCGACTCAAGTGCAATGAACCAAAGCAGTTATGAAAAAAAAAGTACGGCAATGAAGAAAATATAGCAACTAATAAGAAAAGCGGTACATAGCATTCAGAAAAAGAATCGTAACAACAACGAAATAGTGCAATAACTGAAACACAATAAACAACAGATAGTAACATAGATCAAAGCAAGAACTACAAGAATATATAATGCTAAACCTAAGACAGACACGATGCTCCAAACTACCACCAAGCTTATTCCGCCGAAAAGCGAGACAAGGCTCAACTACCTACTAACCTTTTACCATAATTCGCGAGCTCTATCTATTGTCATATCTAAGGTCATGTCTCCCGTAAGCTGAAGATGCGTCATGTCCTGTCTAATCAATTGCTTCCTCAATACTTATTCGGTTTACCTCTACCTCTCCTCGTATCCACCATAGCCAACTTCACACCTTATCACTGGGGCATTCGTGCATCTCCTCTTCTAAAAGCTATTTGTTTATTCTTAAGCCATATAAGTAAAGCTTTTACTGTCAAAATAAATGAAGGCCCTTAGCATATGCACTATATGTGAGCTATCAAACTACAAATACAAATACCTTCTTGTATCATTCGATTTGATTGCAAAATTCATATCAAAATTCCAAATCTTAACTTGAAAGAGTCATGAGAAATTTTCGAAGCAAGGATATGGATAAAAAAATATATAATTTTATTGTGAGATCTTCAAAGAAATATGGCAATGAAGCCTAAAATGTCTTCGATTATGCTAAGTAGGTTGTTTATGGAGAAGGAAACCGATGACCTCACTTTATTTTGAAAATAAAATTATCAATTGTCTTTACTTATATGACTTATTACTAAGCCGATCACTTTTCTGAATACATTAAACATCATTTCCATCATTGTGTACTTTAAGAACCAAATAAAATCAAAGTTCATACATTGAGGACCATTTTGGTCATTTTTCTCTTTATTTTATAAAAGAACTTGGGTCATAAACACCAATAACATAAAAAAAAACTATTCCACTATATATATAGTTACCAATTGGCAATATTTATCAAAATAGTTTTATGACCTAAATATTTTTTTAGTAAACTTAAAGTTGTCAAGTTCCCATTTTAGGATTATCGACCTTGTTATTGTAGTGTTTCTTGGTGGCTGATTCTATTTACATCAATTATCGCTTGAAGCAATTATGGCTGGATACTAAGACGTTGAGTTATCATTTGCATGGATACATATTTGGTGAATGAGACTTGACCCATAAGTCATGACATGGCAAAAAATTTAAAAGTTGTATACTACACCGAGTATATCATTTGAAAAAGCACACAATTTGCAACTCCAAAAACTTTAATCAACTTATCGACCAAACGTCTATAAATGAAACAACTGTATATCATCTTAATCATTAGAGTTATATAATAAGACGTCATATTGATGAAAGAGATTAATGTGTGGACCTATTTTATTATTTATAACTGATCAACTATATCAGAAAAAAGGTATTTCTAAATGTTACACAATTGTTTACTTGCTTATTGACTAATTTTTGCATTGCATTTATCCAGGAAAAGGTTGTCGATTAACACCATTTATTAAATTTATATAGGTTTTCTAATTATCTTTCTTTTTTGTTAAGAGTAAGATTGCAATGAGATGTATAAGATCACTCCATTTTTATTTAAATGTTTTATGTTTGAGCATTGAAAATGAAAAACATCATGATAGAGAGCCCTTACTCTTTTTAATGAGGCTTATGCGGCGCGAATCTGAACTAATAAGAGCTCCTAAGAGAATATCGAACAACAAATAAATAAAAAAAATAACTTTAAAACAAATAAAAATAACAACTAATGTAAGACTTTTGAATAATTAATTTGAAGTGGAATAGTCTAGCATGTTAACTGGAACAAACGTGCGACATGGCGGTTGTCCCAAACCATATATATATATCCATTAATAATACAATACTTAATAGTACACAAGCTATAGATCCTTGATTAATTTAATGAAACTTATTAAGTCACCGTCTTTTTTTTTTTTTTGCAAGATTGGGTCAAATTAGATCACCAGTCAACTTCAGTTATCTCAAGACCAGATCACACGGGAAAAAGTGCAGCTGTCATTTGATTATTCCAGCTTTCAGTTAATTGTAATATGGAAAGTAATTCAATTACACCTATATCAAACAATAAAAAGCAATGAAAATGCTTAATTCCGTCTCAAAAAACACATGCAGGCTGCATAGATGTATCCAATATTTAGATTTGATAACTTCGATCTTTAAACATTCTTATGCACTTCTAAAATTATGGTTTAGATCAAGTATTTATTACAATTTTAGATGAATTTTCACATATATCATGTTCAAAATAAAAAATATCAAATTTAGATGAACCGATCACATAAGATTTGCATCCACCACTGGTAGGCTGCCATATGTACAAAATTTCATGTAAATATATCCTCGTCAATAGTTCACCTTACATCGTATCATATGACACTGTAAGAAAACAAAAAAACAGAACTAGATTTTTTGAATATAGTGGCGGAGCCATAAAAGGAAGGGGTCAAGTAAATCCCTCTGTCTGGAGAATTATACAACGCAAATAAGACATTAAATCACCTTACTTTGGTAATGGTACTCTCTCTGATTCATATAAGTGTATACTAGACTTTTTTATGTTTAAAATAAGTGTCCATTTAGGTAATCAAGAAAAAAATAATTTTATTTTTTAGATTAGCTAAGTGACCAGATCTCAATATGTCAAGTTAATGATAATAGACAAATTTAATTAAGGGGATATAGTCAAAATACCTATTTTTCTAGGAAGCTAAGTGAACACTTATTTTAAACAAAAGAGAGTATAGTTAAAATTATTTTGAATTATAATTTTGAATTTTTGAATTCCTTATTAAATTTCAGACCACTAATTGTAAAACGTATAATGGTTAGGGAGAACAGTGGACACACAGCAAATGTAGCAATCAAATAGGTTGTCCAAATTTGTATCAAAATCATATTTCTAGAATAAGCTATACATTTTTTGCTGCCATGGTCAATTCACACCCTAGATTTGGAAATTTATACCAAACTTCCTAGTATTATGCAACTGTTTCTTTCTTACAGCTTAGCTGTTGCTACCGCGTGGATTGTGGTTCCACATGTCCAGAAAATTATCTTACCAGTTACCCGCACTTAACACCAAACATATTATACCATATATATATATTCGCGTCACGTTAAATAATTGTGAAAATTTCACAAATAGCTATAGTTTAAGAGCTTAAAATGTCGCCTAGCTTTACTTTGCATCATTACATAGCGTAGTTAATTTTTTAATATATACCGTGAGAGGCCTGACTTTGTATTCATGAATACAACAAGTAAAATTAGCTGAAATCGTGAGATGTAATTTGTTAACCATGGAAAACAAAATAAATCCTTCCCCAAATCACGCTTAACTTATTTCCTTCCATATTTCACATGGCTCTTTGTTCAATTTTACTCAATTTGAAATTCAAATTTCTACCATCATTATCATCAAAACAAAGCACATCAGTAACAAAATTTGAATTCAATTAGAACAAATTTCGACCATCATTATCTCAATATCATTCTTGATTCGATTTCGTTGCAATTACATATCTGTTTTTTTCTTACGAGGTTCAACATAATTTGATTTTGTTAACGTATAACGATATGGTTCAACTGTTGTCGTATCAATTATAATCCGGAGATCGAACATATATACAACATTCAGCAGGTATGTAACTTAGAATTTAATTACTGTTGATGCTTTTTTTTTTTGGTCAAATTGAACTGGTTAACTTGATTAATTGTTCATGTATTTTCATGATTTTGAAGTTTCTAATTTACATTATTGAATTCGAATACAAAAATGTCGAACATAACAGCGTTAATTTGACATTCCGGTATTTGTAACGATCAGAATTGTTTTATGAATTACACTATTGATGCAATTGTTTTCAAAGAGTATGCGTCGTATGTGTAGTTGGTTGCTGCAATAGCGAATCAAGTTTGAATAGATACGAGTTTAAAAATAATTAATATCAAATACATGATCGAAGATAATTATATGCCACTAGAAATACAAAAGGACATGAGTGTCAGGGTGTATGTTGAACCCAAGAAAGAAAATAGGCAATTCAACATGTATCTGTTGTGTGTCAGTACAACGGATAAGGTGAATGAATACAGTGCGTCAGGTGAAAGTGTTACTCAAAATGACCTAGCACAAATTGAATACGGGCTTGACATACAAGCTATGGATACAAATGATTCGATGGCACTAACGATATTAAATTCTGGTCAGCATGTAGTTGTATTCGAAGGGGTAAAATATTTGATCATTACAAATCATAATAAAAAAGAGGTCATGGTAGATCATGTATACAATGATAAAGAAATTTTAAAGTTTGTGATGGCGAAGTATGCAATAATGAATAGATTTCAATTTCGAACAGAGCGATCAAATTCTATAAAGTCAATTGTATTCATAATTTAAATGGTGTAGTTGTTTATGTATATAAAGTGGTTCCTATTATACCTATACAGTCTATTTTGCAATTATAGTGTGTATATATATTGATTTTGAATATTCAACTGATTATATATGTATACGAATTCCCATTTGCAGCTATGCACTTGTATGCATATCAAAACAACGTGAGTGAAAATTCAAGGCTTCGAATATTAACATATCATTCATGTTCAAAGTGAGGGAGTTTGTGAACGAACATACATATTTGAAGGATAAGGTCTATTCGCAACATCAAGCTAATAGTGGATTTATAGCTGGTGTTATCAAGATCATAATTTCAAATTACAAAAGAAAGTATACACAACGTGATATAGTAGACGATGTGAGAAATGAATTTGGTGTGGTTGTGCCATACATGACGGCCTGGTGTGCTAAGGAAAAGGCTATGATGGACCTGAGGGGCGATCTAACAGATTCTTACAAATAATACACGATATATATTGTTTACACTAATTAAATGTATATCACAATGTATACACTATATGCATTGTTTACACTAATCATATATACACTAATCAATGTATATCACAAAATACAATGTATTCACTGTTAACAATATGTATACACAATATACATGGACAACATAATCATCTATGTATACATAAATTTCATTATATAGTGTATTATATAATACACTAGTCATGGGGGGGGGGGGTAAGGATTATTATTTGTGTTTTTAACTTGTTTTTATATAGAATTGATGGATCTTTTACTCAGATCTACAAGTTTATAACCTCTTTCATGATTTTTTTTAAATTATTAATTTTTTAAGAAGATCTCTTTTAAATATGGCACTGTGATCCTTCCGGATCTACACTGTAAGTGGGTTGCCGAAAAAAATAGTGGTTATAAATTCTCGGTAAACTTACAGATGGTTATTTATAGCCTTTGAATCATCTCATAAGTAGAACTTCATAAAAAAAATAATTAATTAATTTAGTATTCATGAAGTAAGGATTCAGAGACTCAGATTAGATCTAACTTTTCTATATAACACTAAGTTAAAAACATAAATATTTTCTCATGGAACCCGATGGTCTCTTGAGCCAAGAAAAGAAAGTTGTTTAAAACATTATTGTTAATTACTTGCATGTTTATACTATGGCATTCTTTCATCTTTTTTTGTCCTCATCGAAAAATTCCTTTTCATCTTCAACCTCTTCCTCTTCATCATCCTCCAATTCAAAACTCAAAGAAGAAGTTAGTTTTTCCTATTTACAGCATCCCAGTCCACTATTTACAAAACCTTTAGATGGCTCTTGACTAGTGATTATCACATCTCAACCATCGAGCAAACTATCCCACTTGAGACCGACTATATCGACATCAAACTCCTAAACAAAAAGACTATTGAAAAATATAGTAAGAAGTACAACTATCTCCATTTTGGCCTTGTTCAAATCACTGCTAGACCTCTTTCCAGAGAAGGTCTAGACACTTCTCTACTTTTATGCCTTAGAGATTCTAGATTTTTAGATTTTAATGATTCCCTTTTAGAAATTGTGGAAACCAGCCTTTGTAGAGGTCCAATTTATTTTGACTGTTTTCCCAATTTTACCATATCCCTCAAAGATAAAAACATCTTGGATTCCTTGACCCTCAATGTCAAAACAGCAAATTATAAGATAAATACAAAGCCATGAGTTCAGCTTTTAATACTGGGGCTATGAAAACTCCCTCAAAGATAAAAACATCTTGGATTCCTTGACCCTCAATGTCAAAACAGCAAATTATAAGACAAAAACTGGATCTCTACCAGTTGCCATTATTTACAGAGTTCAATACAAAGCCATGAGTTCAACTTTTAATACTGGGGCTATGAAAACTCTCTATAAGGGCGAAACTATCATTTTCCAAACAGGTCTACAAAGATCTCATCTCTCAATTCCGAAACCAATTGTTTGGAATCAAGTTTCTCTGCCATAGAACTGGCTACTAGAGGATGTTACTCCTGCTCAAAAAACAAAAAATACTTCAATCTCTCAGATCTAACAATATACTAGTGGAGTTGTAGCCGTCTCTTTCCAAAGATCTTTTAGCCAAAGAATCCATATTCCTACTGCCCAATCAGAAGTCCATTCTACTAAACATTGGTGGGATACCCATCTTACTGACCAAGATAAGCAAAAAATATCCTTAGTTGTTCGAGTTGATTCAGCTGGCGAACCAATCATTAGCGATGGACAAACTATTCCTAACTCCACCAATACCCTTATTTATACCATTATCAAGACATTCATTGGTTGTCTAGGTATCTTCAAAGAAAGATCCTCTGAAATACTCAACAATCTCAAGTGTAAGACTCTGACTTCCGATGGTATAAAGATTCTTTTCTCACCAGAATTTATGAAAGACATGATGGTAACCTTTCTTATTGGAAAGAAAAATTTCTTGATAGCCTGCCTAAATCACTTAGATATTTAATCAAGGAAGAACTCCAAAATCAGTACACTGGTAGTATTGTCCCTTATAAGCAAATATTTTATGGCCAACTTACCAGTCTCATCCAACAAGTTGCTCTCAAGATCTGTCACCAGGATAAGATTATCAGATAATTAGCCAAAGACAGAACATAAATTCGTCGCGAACTAGGAAGTTTATGTGAACAATTTGGCCTAACATCTTGTATCAAAAAATCTCACAGGAGACATACGCCCAAACATCTCTCAAAACCTACCTATTCCACGTCAAAACCAATATATTCTGCCCCAAGTATAGAAGATCTTCCTTTGATAAAACCAAAGGTACTCCCAACAAAAACAAACCCTTCCAGTCTCCTAACCATGGCAAATTAGATGTAATAAACCATGACACATTGACAAGTATTGTAAATTTTCTGAAAAGGTCAGAACCCTTAATTTACACGAATCTATCCTCAACCAAATAGAACAACTATACCTAGAAGATAATGATGCTTATATTGCCGATGATGAACTTGGGCACCAATATGGCAAATCAGGTTCGTAAGGGAGTTTAACAATATGTTTCTTACGATTCCAGAAGACTGTTGGGAGGTCAGTACAAAACTCATTTTGGATTTTGGTTTCAAAAGCTTTCACTTTGGTCTTAAGAGAAGAATCTTGAAGTTGTTATTGCATTCTTTGAAATGCAACTTCTTCTTTGAGAAAATTGATTTGGGATTCCTTGCTTTTTATGGTAGACAAAAGTTTCGTAATGGGAGGCTTATCAAACGGAAGAAGATTTTTTTCTCCTTAATTGTTCAATTAGAACTCCATTGTTGGTTACTAAAAATGGGATAAGTTCTTTAATGAAGGGAGTGCCTAAGATCACTGGATTGGTAAGGTCTTTTACCAGTAAGAAGGAACTTGAATTAGACAAGAAAAAATTATCTTCTGAAGTTTTGAGTTCAACATCAGAGAGTTTGAAATTGAAACTGATTCCTAGTTTTCCGCCATTTGCTGCTCTAAGACCTTCTTTGATTTTTTCAAAGAATTTTGTACGAATGAGTCCTTCTTGTATACAGTTGAGATCTGCGTCTGTATCAAATAAGGCAATACTATCAAGAGTAAAAGAGTTGTTGGCAATCAAGGTGATCCTCATGTGCCATTTTCGAATGAAAATTCTAGATAGGTGATTGATAAATTCTTCTTGATCAACAGGTTTTAGATCAATCTGGGTAGGTTCTTCAGGATTTGTAGAGAGTTGTTTGAGAACAAGACGGTCAAGTTCTTGTCTAGCTTTGATTTCACGAATTTCATATTTGAGGAGTGCTATCTCAGATTGAAGATCTTTGATAGTAACTTGCTTAGGTTTTTCAGAAGGAAATATATAGAAAGGACGTCAGTCATGTTGTAGGTATTTGCTACCTGGGGATGTTTGGTGAAAATATTTGAGAAAGAAGTAGACGATGAAGATGCAGTGGAAGGTTTATCTAGAGTATGTTTGAATTGTTCTAGATAATACTATTGTTTATCAGAATCATAAAGATTACTTATTATTTCTAGAAGAAGATCATATTTTTATAGAGAACATTAATCTCAGGTTAACTGTTTTGGTCATCTTATTCTAACTAGGAGGAACACGAATTAAGATCATCATCTTCTAATGGGTGCTCAAGTTCATCATCGGCAATAGAAGCATCACTATTTCTAGGTATAGTTGTTCTATTTGGTTGAGGATAGATTCGTCTAAATCAAGGTTTCTGACCTTTTTGGAAAATTTACAATACTTGGCAATGTGCCCTGGTCTATTACATCTAAAACATTTGCCTTGGTTAGGAGACTGGAAGGGTTTGTTTTTGTTGGGAGTACCTTTGGTTTTATCAAAGGAAGATCTTCTATACTTGGGTGCATAATATCTTGGTTTTGACATGGAATAGGTAAGTTTTGAGAGATGTTTGGGCGTATGTCTCTTGTGAGGTTTTTTGTTACAAGATGGTAGGCCAAATTGTTCACAAAAAACTTCCTAGTTTGCGATGAGTTTGTGTTCTGTCTTTGGCTAATTGCCTGATAATCTTATCTTAGCGACAAATCTTGAGAGCAACTTGTTGGATGAGACTAGTAAGCTGGCCATAAGATATTTGCTCATAAGGGACAATACTACCAGTGTACTGATTTTGGAGTTCTTCATTGACTAAATCTCTAAGTGATTTAGGCATGCTATCAAGAAAATTCTCTTTCCAATAAGGAAGGTTACCATCAGGTCATTCATAAATTCTTGTGAGAAAAGAATCTTTATACCATCGGAAGTTAGAAAGGGTCTTACACTTGAGATTGTTAAGTATTTAAGAGGATCTTTCTCTGAAGATACCTAGACAACCAATGAATGTCTTGATAATGGTATAAATAAGGGTATTGGTAGAGTCATGAATGGTTTGGCCATTGCTAATGATTGGTTTGCCAGCTGAATCAATTCGAACAACTAAGGATATTTTTTGCTTATCTCCGTTAGTAAGATGGGTATACCACCAATGTCTAGCAGAATTGACTTCTGATTGGCAGTAGGAATAGGGATTCTTTGGCTAAAAGATCTTTGGAAAGAGACGGCTACAACTCCACTGGTATATTGTTGGATCTGAGAGATTGAAGTATTTTTTTGGTTTGTCAGCAGGAGTATCATCTTCTAGTAGCTAGTTCTGTGGCAAAGAAACTTGATTCCAAGCAATTTGTTTCGGAATTGAGAGATGAGATCTTTGTAGATCTATTTGGAAAATGATAGTTTCGCCTGTATGGAGAGTAGTTTTCATAGCCCCAGTATTAAAAGTTGAACTCATGGCTTTGTATTGAACTCTGTAAATAGTGGCAACTGGTAGAGATCCAGTTTTTGTCTTATAATTTGATATTTTGACATTGAGGGTCAAGGTATCCAAGATGTTTTTATCTTTGAGGGATATGGTATAATTGGGAAAACAGTCAAAATAAATTAGACCGCTACAAAGGCTGGTTTCCACCATTCCTAAAAGGGAATCGTTAAAGTCTAAAAATTTGAAATCTCTAAGGCACAAAAGTAGACCTTCTCTAGAGAGAGGTCTAGCAGCGATTTGAACAAGGCCAAAATGGAGATAGTTGTACTTCTTACTATATTTTTCAATAGTCTTTTTGTTTAGGAGTTTGATGTTGACATTATCGGTCTCAAGTGGGATAGTTTGCTCGATGGTTGAGATGTGATAATCACTAGTCAAGGGCCATCTAGAGATTTTGTAAATAGTAGACTGGGATGCTTAGGAATCTTCCAGTCATCAATTGATTGCTGTAAATCGAAAAAAACTAACTTCTTTAAGTTTTGAATTGGAGGATGATGAAGAGGAAGATGTTGAAGAAGGAAGGAAATTTTTTTATGAGGACGAAAAAGGATGGAAAAACATGCAAGTAATTAACAATAATATTTTAAAAAGCTTCCTTTCTTGGCTCAAGAGACCATCAGGTTCCATAAGGAAAATATTTATGTTTTTAACTTAGTGTTATATAGAAAAGTAAGATCTAAACCATAGATCTGAGTCTATGAATCCTTACTTCATGAATACTAAATTAATTAATTAATTTTTTATGAAGTTCTACTTATGATATCAAAGGCTATAAATTACCATTTTTAAGTTTACCGAGAATTTATAACCACCATTTGCTCCGGCAACCCGCTTACAGTGTAGTCCTTCCGGATCTACACTGTAAGCGGGTTGCCGGAGCAAATGGTGGTTATAAATTCTCGGTAAACTTAAAAAAGATCTCTTTTAAAAGAGATCTTTCTTAAAAGTTTAATAATTAAAAAAGATTCATGAAAGAAGTTATAAACTTGTAGATCTGAGTAAAAGATCCATCAATGTTATATAAAAGCAAGTTAAAAACACAAATAATAATCCTTACTTCTCCCCACGGCTCTGATAATCTTCCCCTAATCTTTTAGGGGCTCCGCTTCCGGCCTCTTGGTATCAGAGCCAGGTTATATACATTATTTACACTAATAAATGTATATAAAAAATATAATG
Source organism: Anisodus tanguticus (assembly GCA_034509755.1). Classification (NCBI taxonomy): domain Eukaryota; kingdom Viridiplantae; phylum Streptophyta; class Magnoliopsida; order Solanales; family Solanaceae; genus Anisodus; species Anisodus tanguticus. The sequence continues at coordinate 4,731,226 of CM067553.1, read as the reverse complement.
TATTCACTGTTAAAAATATATAAACACAAAAAAATTATATTCATGTTACAGAAATTAACATACAAAATTCATATGAAGTTGAAAAATATATAATAATGAAAAATATATAATAATGAATACATAGTATTAGCATGAGAGACTGAAATTACAGTACATGTGGTTTCACCGACATTGGTTTCAGATGTTCTTCCTCAGCATCCGCATCTCTATTTTTAGGCTGGTAGATAAAGCGGCATGAAGGATTTTTCTTCGCTTTTTTGTATTTGATACTGAGGCTTTGGATTTCGATGGAGTTTGAATAAGCTCCTTTCGCTTGAGAGAGTTTGCGACGTCCGATTCATGGCGCATATCAGACATTTTAGCAATAGAGCCTGCAATTTCGATTTCGTCTTGAGTGATACACAAATCAAAAGGAGCATCCTCAAGATTGAGTATACCTCTAGTAACTCTAGTTGGAGTACTTTGGTCCGCCATTAACATGCAATTCTAAGATCTTTCCGGTGAAAACCCTAACAATGGCGTAAAATTGAGGTTTAAAATCAGAGAAATTGAAGAATGTATGAACGAAATACAGTGTAAAATAATCTAAAACTACCCAATAACTTACCTATTAGTGGGCTGCAACAATTTAGTAGAAGATGATTGTGTGTGTATCGTGCATAAGGAAAATTAGTAGAAGATTGAAGTTGAAAGAGAGAAATTGGTTTGAATATGGTGTATGGGAAAAACCGCCATACCGTGTGTCTTTATTAGGATGTAATTAATCTAAATTATAGCTACTAAATATATTACTTAGTAGTTAGTTATGCCATGAAAATTTTCCTAAATTATTTGATTTGGTGTAACCATTACAAAGTTGTCACTAAACATATTATATATGAGTTCACAACCAAACTAGTCCCCTTATAGTTTGCAAGTAGGTGCATTTTTCTCCAGTTCGTTTCATGTTAATGATTAACATGATATTGTTAGAATTACTTGTTTCATTCCCACAGGATTACATACCAGTGTGTTCCAACAAGTGAGGTAGAGAGACTGTTTCAATAGGCCTTCAGCTCAAGAAAAACATTTTCATTCTTATAGGTCTATTTGGAAATCAAATGTTCAAGGTAAAATAATGGAAGAACTAAAACTGAAAACATAACTAGCTTAAATTAGCATTTTTGGAGGAAATATTCAGTTTGCACATCAAAAGGAGAAACATGATGAGCTGCAAAACTATTCCTAAATTTTATGTACTCTACTAACAACTAAACTAATCTACCAATGACTTGTTTCTGAGTCTTGATTCAACCCCCTTGTTGTTGTGCTGTTGTTAGATCTACTAAAAACTTATCCGACAAAATATTAGACAGAGAAACAAAGTGCAGCAGCAACATTCTCTTCTCCTGCAAAAAAGTCACCAGTTGTTCATTAGAGAGACAAACATGGCCATGACAACAAGAAAGTGACACATTGTTATAGACACAGATTTAAAGGACAATGGCCCTCAAAAGTCATTTATATGGTGTTGTTGTCTCTAGTAGCTAGCATATGTGATCATGTTTCCCATTTTCATCAATAATTAATGTGCTAGAATTGACATATTTAGTTCAATAGTTATTCTTGCACTTTGTCTCCAGCTATATAATAAAACAACTAGCTGTAAGCCTGTAAAATACAGTTGTCTGCAGACTATACACAATATTGCAAGTTGGATCCTTGTAAAATTCATGAAAACATTTTATAAATAGGTCTTACTATAGTGTACAAAAATATGTAATTATATGCCTTTTTCCTTAAATCCAATTACAGAAGTTCATTGTTGTCTTAGCAAATCACAACTTCAAATTAAGGGGCTAGTTGTAGGATTTTCATGTCCAGTAGAAGATAAGTGTAAAACATACTGTTAAACTCCTAAATTTTGACTTCGATCCAATAAAAAAACATCCCCTTTCATTGTCACTTCAATAAAAACTCATAAGTTAGAAGCAATATGCACCTGGATTTTCAAAAGGCTTCACTTCACTGCTTGCGCTTAAGGGGCTAGTTGTAGGATTTTCATGTCCAGTAGAAGATAAGCGTAAAACATACTGTTAAACTCCTAAATTTTGACTTCGATCCAATAAAAAAAACATCCGCTTTCATTGTCACTTCAACAAAAACTCATACGTTAGAAGCAATATGCACCTGGATTTTCAAAAGGTTTCACTGCTTGCGCTTTGTCAATGCCCTTCACTCTCACTGGCATTGTTTACTCTTATGATATACACCTACAAAAGGAAGGAAAAAGTTAGCTCAGAATTTCAAAGTAAGTGCCTCAAAATGATAGTAATAATATGTGACAAAGCAGTGAGATACATCAATAAAAATTTCAACCAAATTTTGTAAGTCAAAACAACATATTATTGGACATGTTGCATCTCAACTTTCTTGAACATAGGGTAGCGTCGAACTTGCAATTTGAGCTAAAGATGTTCAATGAAAAACTTTCGGGCATCCTTATTCAGAAGTGTCACCTTAAATTTTGTTGGACGAATCAAATGGAATAGAATTGCATCTCCATCAGCCAAGTCATGATCCACAGCAAACTTCTTCCATCCACCACTAAGTCCATTTTTTTGGGCCAAGTATATTGTTGGCCACTCTTCTCCCATTTCATCTATTAAAGTGATAGTGTCATCTCTTCTTGGAAGGTTCTTCCTGCAGAAATTAGATGGGAGACCCTGCATCATAAGTTGCAAATGAGTTAGTTGTCCGCTTGTTCAACAACAATCAAGAAAGTCAGGTTCAGCTATATGCGTCTTCACTGTCCATGTTGCTCCATTTAAGCATAGCCTTGTTTTTTCTATTTTATTCGATGATAAAATCGCACAGCAGTTGGCAGCAAATACCTAACCACCACAACTACAGAAAAGAGTAAAAACCCTCAAAAGAGTGCAAACAGTATGCTAAACTCAAGAAGAATTAACCTAAATAGCCGGCAGGTGTATATAATCCATATATAATATGAATACCAACTAAGAAGTGTAAACAGTGAATCCTGCCGGATATTTATTAAAATCCCTAAAATATACTAACTATGTTTTTGCAATAACCTTATCAAAATGGGGTGCTCTGTACTTTCTGAGGTTTACATCAACTTCTTTTGATGACGAGAAATCCATTCGGAGCCAACCCTTATAAAACAAGCTTACTTACTAATAAAGCGGCAAGAAGCACCTTCTTTCTCAAAGTCAACTTTCTCTCCCTTTTTACTAGTAGTTGAGTGCTCATTGTTGTTCGGATCTTGACCGGATCCGAGCTTCCCAAGCTCTATGCTGTTGGGGAACTCTGCAAGGGTCTTACCACCTTCTTGATTGACTATATTTGAGTCTTTGGAGGACTTTAGGATTATATTCCGCGCCGAGGATTTGTGCTTGTGGGCTGGGGTGAATATTGCAGACCAGCGGATAATATGAATACCAACTAAGAAGTGTAAACAGTGAATCCTGCCGGATATTTATTAAAATCCCTAAAATATACTAACTATGTTTTTGCAATAACCTTATCAAAATGGGGTGCTCTGTACTTTCTGAGGTTTACATCAACTTCTTTTGATGACGAGAAATCCATTCGGAGCCAACCCTTTGGGCCAACGGCAGCCTTTGAAAATCGGGGACGTTGGGCCCGCCCCTCCATCTTTTCCACTTAAATACTAGAGTTAGTTCACTTGACGTATCCCTAAATATGGAAAATCATATTCCTACTATAACAATAAATCCTAATTACACTGTTTTACACTAAAACTCGGATACACGTGATATACATGTTTGCTGTGTGTATATCGGCTCCCTCTGTCACACCCCCACAGTCATATATACATGTTTGTTGTGTGTATATCGGCTCCCTCTGTCACACCCCTGCAGTCATAGCGGGCGGTTGTCGTACGCTGAGACTGTCCCTAAAATCTTCAAATAGAACCGAAGACCCTCAGTAAAGATGTCAGCAATCCTGGTACCTGGAAGGGACATGCAAAACGCGTACTTGTCCACGAGCTACCTTTTCGCGAACAAAGTAAATATCCACCTTGATATGCTTAGTGTGCTGATGTTGGAGTGGACTCCCAGAAAGATAGACTACACTAACATTATCACAGTATACCAAGGTAGCTTTCTGAATAGGAAAGTGAAGCTCTAATAGAAGATTACGCAGCCAACATGATTCAGACACCACATTGGCTACCCCACGATACTCGATCTCCGCACTAGATCTCGATAATGTAGCCTAGCGTTTCGCCGACCAAGAGACCAAGTTATAAGACATGAGAGTAGAGACGGAGGATGATATAAATGCAATCCATAATCAAGTATGTATCTAGAGATGACAATGGATCTTGGACCCGGTGGATCCAGATCCGTTTTATAGGATATGGATCTTCAAAATTTGAACTCGACGGATTTGGATCGGACATCGGATTTGGATCTGGATCTTGTTTTTGAGATCCGTATCCGGTCCAGATTCAATCAGTGGATCCATTTTTTATTAAATATATCCATAATCTAGAATGTAATTTTATAAGTATTTTCTTAAATTTTTTCATAATTTATGTATTGGGGGGTAAAGGGTTGAACCAGGACACCGCCATGTAATTTGTCTTTGAAGTTTCATTTCTTTTACCTGCAGTTTCCCATATTTTCATTTCTATAAAAAGAAAAAATTATCACTCCTCTTTAAATTTCCTTTTCTTGAATGTTTTTGATATATGACTGACATTGTTTTATGTTGTTTAATGAAGTCAATCAGTAGAACTACAAGTGGAGCATCACTAAAGCCTCCAAAAATTAGCTCAAAGTTGCAACTTGTTCAGCATCACTAATGAAGTCAATCGTGTTTATTTTCTTGTGATGCTAAAACTTTGTTCAGTATTTTGGAAGAATGGTGTCATGTCGTTTCATTTTGTCATAAAAGTTTCAACATGTGGAAATATTATTCAAGCCAAAAAAAACTTACATGTAGATCCATATCCGATCCGTGGATCCGGATTTGGATCTGATTTTTATGGACCCGATGGATCTAGATCTGGATCTAGTAGGATTCGGTCTAGATCCGATCCGTTGCCATCCCTATATGTATCGTATTATGTGTTTGAGCGCATGCATGTGCTCAATCCGTGGATCATGCATAAATAAACACATCTGCTGAACTGCATAAGTAATATCAGGTCTCGTGAAAGTAAGATACTGAAGTGCCCCTGCAAGACTGCGATAGTGGGTGGGATCCTCGTATGGTGTGCTAGACGTAGCACTCAGCTTTGGTTTGGTATCAACCGGAGTAGAAGTAGATTTACAATATGGCATGCCAGCTCTATCAATAATCTCAGCATCATACTTTTTTTGCGATAAAAATAGACCACCTGCATACGAGTGACTGTTATGCCCAAAAAATAACTCAAGGGCCCCAAGTCTTTCATAGCAAATTCTGAACTGAGAAGGGACATGATAGACTTGTGTAGTATCATATGAGGCAGTCAATATATATTCATCAACATATAACATAATGTATGCCAGAGAAGTACCACGCCGATAGATGAACAGAGAATGATCAGACCTGCTGTGAGAAAACCCAATATAGTAGACACATAATCTGCAAACCTCTTATACCGAGAATGATCAGACCTGCTGTGAGAAAACCCAATATAGTAGACACATAATCTGCAAACCTCTTATACCAAAGACCGTGGGGCTTGCTTAAGCCCATATAAGGACTTCTTGAGTAAACAGACATGATTTGCATAATCGGGTTCTCTGAAACCCAAGGGTTGATGCATGTACACTGTCTCCTTGAGATCACCATGTAAAAAAATATTCTTCACTTCTAACTGATGAATGAGACATGCTTTTGAGAGAGCTAGACTGAGAACAGTGCGAATCGTAGCCGGTTTGACTACCGGACATTCTCACCACAATCCACGCCAACCTATTGAGTTGGCCTTATGCCTCTCAAAACAACCATCAGATTTTTACTTAACACCAGGTGGACGGAGATCACCATGTAAAAAAATATTCTTCACTTCTAACTGATGAATGAGACATGCTTTTGAGAGAGCTAGACTGAGAACAGTGCGAATCAACATTCTTCACTTCTAACTGATGAATGAGACATGCTTTTGAGAGAGCTAGACTGAGAACAGTGCGAATCGTAGCCGGTTTGACCACCGGACATTCTCACCACAATCTACGCCAACCTGTTGAGTTGGCCTTATGCCTCTCAAAACAACCGTCAGATTTTTACTTAACCCCAGGTGGACGGGATACCAACTCCCACGTCTTATTTTCAATTATAGCTTTATATTCATCGACTGTGGGCCATTTTCCAATTCGGGTTACGTGGCAGGGGTGATTATTTAGTGACATTAGAATTTATATTAAAATGTCGTTTAGGTTTAAAAATACCTCGTTGGCTACGAGTGACGGGCCCTTGACTCGAGATGGTTGGGGACGAGTTTTGGGGTGGTGCTTGATTTATTTCAGACTGGCCACCTGCTGGCCCAATAACTGGACAGGAAATTGGGAGAATGTGGGATTGGCCAGCAGGCAGTGGTCTGGTGGCGAATCCGGAGAACTAGGGATTGGACCCACTGATGGATACGGGGATGGCCCATCATCTAAAAAATCATAGGAACTAGACACGAATTTGTACAAATTATTAGCAAACGAAAATTGGGATTCATCAAAAATAATATGACGACTAATGATGATTTTATTAGAAGATAAATCAAAATATTTGTAACCACGATGATTAGACGGATAACTCAAAAACACACAAGCGGTAGATCGAGCTTGAAGTTTGTTAATTGTAGTGGACGGAATAAATGGATAGCACAAACACCCAAACACCCGAAGATGAGAATACGACGGGTCTTTATGATAAAAAATTTGTAGGGGATTTTTATATGCATTTAGGGAGAATGTTAAGGTAGCCATTCGTAGAGCGTGATGCCAAAAAGGAGGTAAAATGAGACATGGGCAAGCAAAGTTCGGACAATATTATTAATTGTACGAATTTTTCTTTCAGTCTTCCCATTTTGTGAGGACGTATGAGAATAAGAAAATCGAAAAAATATATCATTAGCGTCACAAAAGTCGCGGAACGGCCCATTATCATATTCTCTTCTATTATCACATTGAATATTTTAATTTCCCGTTCAAATTGAGTACGAATGAATGCTTTAATTTTTAAGAATGTTGAAAACACTTGAGACTTTTTAGACAAAAGAAAGGTCTACACAAAATTAGAATAATCATCCAAGAATAAAACATAATAACAATGGCCCACAAAACTCAAAACGAGAGATGTCCATAAATCACTATGAATAATGTCAAACGGCATCAACGTACTAGAAATAGAGGCTATAAAAGGTAATCTAACATGTTTCCCTAATGGGCACGAAGAACAAATAGGAGCACTACTCGTACTCTTACAATCAATAAATTTATTACTACGAAGAGATGCGACAATAAAAGACCCCGGGTGACCTAAACGGGCATGCCACAAGGACGGAGAAAGAGCGGCAAATGTTGAAGGTGTGACTTGACTCGTGGACATGGTGTGGTGGTGGTGATTGGATACAGCTCGCCCCAACTATTACATCTCATTAGAGGTATCCCCGTCTTGAAATCCTTCACAGAAAATCCAAAAGGGTCAAAAGTTAACACAAACCCAATTATCAGTTGTGAATTTTTGGACTGACACCAAATTTTTAATTAAATAAGGGGGCATGAAGGGCATTTTTTTTAGGACGAGAGGTGGATGTGGGGGGTACAAATTTGTGCGACCATAACCACGAATTGGAATTGAATTGCCATTACCAATAATTATGCCTCGATTTTTATTCATATTGAAATAAGACGAGAGATCTTGTGCCGATGTCATATTAGAAGTGGCTCTGGTGTCCGTATACCAATTTGTGTCTGAAGAATTTTATCCAAGTGTATGCATTGCGGCCTCGATGTCTATAGGTGTCAAAAACACCATTGGGTCACAGTCGCGAAGGCCTGCTCTCAGCAGAGCAGGCCAGCCGGCTGGCCAAGCCCAACAGTAGGCTATCCAGACCGAGTATGTTGAAATTACTGTGAATTGGGCCTCTGCTAGCCGGCCTAATTCACTGGACAAAGAGCTGGAAATTGAAACGGGTAGCCAGGCCAGTGGGCACTGCCTTGGCCCAGCACCCTGCGATGGCCCCTGCCAGCTTCCGGTCGGACGGACCCCTGTTACCGCCGCGACTGCCGCCGTTTCCGCCGAATTTCCAATTTTGACCCCTGTTTTCCACCCCCGTTGTTCCAATTGGGAGTGGAATTAGCCGAAGATGATTGGGAGTAAAATCGTCATTATGGCAGAATTTGCTCTAGTAGCAGCCTTTTTAGCCAACCATGCCTCTGGCAGAATTTGCTCTAGTAGCAGCCTTTTTAGCCAACCCTGCCTCTTCAAAGGTAAGCATAGACTGGGCTTGGTAAAACGGAGGAAGTAGGTTTCTTTGACAAAGGAGGGTCCCAACACTATTATAGGCCTGCAACCATTTGAAGGACAAGACGATCATTAGTGACGGGCGCACCAACGTTCTTGAGTTGATCCACCAATTCCTTCATCCTTTTACAATAGACTGAGACATTCGAAAAATCCTGCATGGCAACATGGAAAAATTCCTGCTCAAGAGTGACAACACGGAAATTTTTTTTCTCTTAGAAAATATCACGCACCCTATTCCAAGTTTCCATCGCCGTGGCGTCAGGCTCAATAATTGTCTGCAAGAGGTCTGTAGAGATAGTGGAATATATCCAATAAGAACGGTAGCATCAAGGGTTGTCCATAACATCGGGGCAGACACCTTCTCTTTGCATGTGATCGAGGGGATGATGTGATGAAGAACCTGATGTGAACGTGCGTGAACTTTAAATAATTCTGCCCACGTCATGTATTGAACGTTTTCCATCTCAAGAACAATAGGGATGTGGTTCTTGATGTTGGAGATTGTAAGAGTATGATGAAACATGTTCTTTGATGTAGACATAACGAAAGAACAATATGTGAATTAGGGATTGTGAGAAGAATATTGCACGAAAACCGAGGAGGTATCGATACGGGAGATAGGGGCAGCAGAGGTATTTTTGTGAGAAGGTAAGCCCTAGACTTCTGATACCATGAAAGAATATAATCTCTTGATTATTTTCATTAATGAAGATGTATTTATATACAATCCCTAAATATGAAAAATCTTATTCCTACTATAACAATAAATCCTAATTACACTTGTACAAGAATTCTTCATCTATGGTAAGTTTTACACTAAAACTCGGATACACGTGATATACATGTTTGTTGCGTGTATATCGACTCCCTCTGTCAGGCTCAAACCTGTGACCTAAAACACAAGTCCCTCAACCTTTGGCCAATTGAGCTAACCCCGAGGCACTAAGTGTGAACTTCTTTTGTCCCATGAAAAGTTAATTATACACTCTTTGGAAATGTAAATTGATTTCTAAAGAGAACTATCAATCAAATACCAGTTAGTTGTGCCTCAATCCCAAATTAGTTGAGATCGGTTATTATTTTTCACTTTATTTACACCTATTTATACTGAATTATATAACATTTAAGGCAAAGATGAGACTTTTGATTGAATAACTCACCAGCCAAAAGCCTCCAGAAACATGGGAGGGAAGCATTGATCTAACCAATATAGGATAGTCTGATCCAAGACTTGCTTCAAGTTTTTCTGCTTTCTCTATAGAAGCGGCCCTTTCGTCGTCCGTAGCATATACAAAATTCAACCTATCCCTCTTATTTGGAGTAGTCACCCTATACAAACAAATATCAACACATTACATAGCATAATACTTCGTATAATATAAGCTATTTCATTTCCACCTGCAGCATAGCTTCAGCAAAGAAAAAAAAATCATTTTATTGTGTTACCTTCTTGGTATCATCACTCTTTCATAATAAATCACCTGTTCTCCAAAAAGGGTAGATGAAATTTGTTAAATTTACACAAAAAATAACCATGAAGTACTTTAATTCGAACCCAAAATGAAAAAAAAAAATCAGAAAAAGGATAAAAATGTACTTTGTATTCAGGAGCAGGGTTTTTCGCAACACGAGGTGATCTTCGCACAGCAACTAGCTCTGTTCCGATAATCCGAGGTTTAGTCTTCTTCATCTATGATTTCCCAGAAAAAAACAAAAACAAAAAGCACAAATGAGAAAAATGAGTTAATCTTTGGGAAAAACATGGAAAAGGGAGGACCTTTACAATGCACCAACAACATACCCAGTATGATCCCACAAAGTGGTGTCTGAGAGTGTAAGATGTAGGCTGTACTTACCCCTACATTTGTGGAGTAGAGAGATTGTTTCGAACACTCGGCTTGAAAGAAAAGAAAGCATTTGGAGCAAAATAACAAGTAAAAATATGACAACAAATACTAATATCTATAGAAGGAAAAGAAACTAAGCGATTACTAGCTAGGACCTTTATGCAAAAGAGAGATAAAAGGAAGAGGAATGTACAGGAGAAGGTTTGGGGGAAGTGGAGTTCTTGAGAGCTTGAGAAAGCAAAGGAAGATTGAGTTCCTCCATTCTTTTCTTGTTTTCTTCTAATCTTTGTTGCCTTAACTCCTCATATTTCACCATTATCTTTTTTGTTCTTCTGTTTATCCTTTTGAGTAATTGACAAAAACAAATGTGTTGTTTTGAAGAAAATAGTGAGAGGTATTGAGTAGAAGATGTGAAGATATAATAATATATAGATAGTAGAGAGCAGAGTCGACCGTTGGAATACCACTTCAGTCACGCACCCACCCCATTACTTCTTCTGCGCGTAGTTCTTGATTAATGTACGGAATTAGCTTCTTATTGGGCAAAGTCTAATCAAACCGCCATATTAGGGATTTCAAATCCTTTTTTCTTTTTGTGGTGAAATTTTGAAAAGTTCCCTTTAATCTTGATGGATGACAAATTTAAGGTAGTAAAGGGTATTTTGGTAGCTGGCTAAGATTTGTAGGTATTAGGTTTTACTTGGGCAGATATTAATAATGCATGTATTAATTATGTAGAGTTTACTCATATTTTAGTTATTCATATATTATTTATTTAGATGTTGGTTTGTTATGTTAAAAAATAATAAATGTTATATACTTTTTAAAATTAAAATATTTATGTACAATTAAAATTAAAATATTACTCCATATTTTTGTAACAAAATATTAAAAAATTCTATAAAAATATTTGTTTAGAAAAGAAAAGTATTTAAGTGAGAAGTGGTAAGGATAATATTGTCATTTCAACTTTTTATTCATGTGGAATAGTAGTTATTCTATCTTTTACCCCGCATAAAATAAGACATCGATTCTTTCATAACTTATAGATGTATTAATTGTGTAAGTTTTTAAATTGCAAACCAAATATCACACTAATTTTATACATGAATAACTTACTTCTTGACTAGCTACTAAACGCGGTATAAATATGCAAAAATTAATACATGAATAAAATGTCTCTTTATTAAAAGTTTGTAATAAATCGATTTAACTTACCATGTTTGAATGATTAAATGAAGTAAAAATATAGACATTAACTAACCTTGAATACATGTCATGCACTAATTAGTTTAATATAATCATTTCAGGTAAGCTTTTACATTTACTTAATACTCCCTTTTGTTCACACTATTTTCCATTAATGAATTAAGAAACATGTTTTTATCACATCATTTACCTGTGAACTTTCCATTTTATCTTTAACTATATGATTTTACCATCATAATCATAACATAATATGCTTAAGAATTACTAAGATTTAAAGTTAAAGTCTTTCCTTTTCCTTAAAAACATGTTCAGTCAACTAGGTCCATATAAAATGAAACGGAGGAAGTAAATACAAGTAAGAAATGGTTAAATAGGTTCACGCTATTTTTCTCGAACAATCATTATGTCTCAATTCCAAATATATTAAATTAATTGAGGGTCTGTTTGGAAAGCCATGGTAATTGGAATTGGTGTAATTACTACACATCCTAGTAATTCCATAGCATAGTAATTACGAGTATATGTTTGTTTGTCATAACGTAATTACAGTATAATTACAAGCATATTGTTTGGTTGCACGTGTGTAATTACACTGTTAAATTAGTTAAAAAATAAAAATTAATATTTTACATATATGTGCCTTTAATAATTATATATTAAATTAGATATTTAAGATACATATTATTTCTTGAAAATATATTAATTAATAATCACATATTTGTAAATAATATTGTAAAAGTAATAGCATATTTTCAAATTAATAATATTTTAATTTAATTAATTATTAAAATTAAAACACACATTTTGTAAGAACGTCATGGGCTGTATATATGTTCGACAAAAAGATTAATATTAATAATAATACATATAATGTCATAACACTATTCAAATATTTGAGAAAAATATAATCTATCAATTGTAAGTGGAAAATGAATAATATGCCATGTAAAACAACAAGTGAATAGTACTAAAGCAAATAAACTGAAAATATAACCTAAATTTAAAATTTAAAATTTAAAATATAAATAATTTAACATGATACTTTTATGTCAAATTTCAATATAACATAAAATAAGTTCCAACATAACTTAAGTAAAAATAATTCAAAAGAAAGTGAAAATATTTAAAAGTCTATAACCTCATTTAACAATGAAATTCTATTTTAATAATATCACTCGTTATATGTCAAGTTTGTTAATGAATCATTCATTTTAATATTAGAGGTGTAATTTCAAAAACTAGAATAATAACATAGTTACGCTTAATGAAGATAATAAGAAATTTTTTTAAAATATGAGCAGTTCCATGGAATCATAAGAAGGAAATGTTGACAAATGAGAAGAAAGAAAATGAAATATAATAATATAAAAAATATTTTAAAAAATTAAAAATAACCTAAAATGCAAATAAAAAAATAATATATATTTAAAATGTAAAACTAAAAAAGAAATTAAAATAAAATAATAAAAATAAATTAACAAGAAAAGAAATTAAAATGTAACCTTGTAATTACATGAATTACACCCAATTCGCATATCCTCTTGAGAATTGGAGAGTGTAATTATCCCTCCCAATCACACTAAATTACATGCTGATCATGTAATTACTTGACCTGACAAACATGTCAAACTGTGTAATTAAATCCAATTACATGGATTGCTTTCCAAACAGGCCCTAAATGAATCATCAATATCCATTTATGCTTCATTTAGACCCATTTGTATATATAGTAAGAATTCATCAATATAAACGAGTTCAATTTACGCTGACTGTCAACCAAAGTATGAAACCGATAATATGAGCAAAATCGCAGGAGCGATGTTATTCTAACTTTCAGTAAAATACTGATTTATATTCATTTTCTGATAATTATATGGACCAAGGGAGATTTTTCCTCGAGAGGTTTCTCTTGTAAGTTGTAGCTGAACACAACTCAAAAATAAAGTTACCGTCTTGTGATTGTTTGATTGCCCTTCTGATTCTTGAACCAAAAACTGCAAATACGAACATACCTACACTTCAGTTTCGAACAAGTTAGGATCAATTATATGAATCCTCATTTCTACATTTAAGCTCATTCCATATGCTCAAAAAAAATTAAGTCCGAATACAATTTTTTTTTCTTTAAGCTATTTGCGCGTTAAGGAAACGAGGTTCTAAACCCGTATTTAGCCTACCTTATATTCTACATCAGCAAAGTGAGAAATTCTGTACAATCAAGTAACAGCAACAAATGAAAAGGGAAAGCTTGGTAACAGTAACATTTGGAAAATTTATCTTCTTTACACAGCAAACTCCATTGGAAATTAGGTTAACAATTTAGCCGATTCAAGTGATGTACCTTTGGATTCCTGAGCGTTATTTCGCCAACAAAAAGAACAAGCAAAGCGTAAGAGTGACCATCATTTTTCTTTTCCCATGGCACTCTCATGTCTCTGTATTCTTGATATCCTACAATCTTGAACGACGAATGCATTTCATAGGATTGAAAGGCAAATGCCTTCGTGTTGATGCAAATGACGCTTTCCTGAAAGTTCGCGATGACTTTATGTCCCAGTCTTCAACAACCTTTGGGACACACACATCAAATAAAATTTGACCAAGAACACCATGAGTATTGATTCTTGGTGGGCTTGAAAGGGGAAGGTATCGTTCTTTCTGTTCATGCTGAACTGACCCGACATTACTGCCCTCGTGATACTCCACAGAGCTGGGTACAACGAAGTGGTCATTCAACTCGAGAGAAATTCTCTGGAAGCTTTGATTTGCAGTTGCAGCGGCTTTTCTGAGACTGCCTAAAGGCTCGGAGATTTCATCATGTGACCCTTCCAACCCCATCTTCTCCCCTTCAAGTTGACGAATTCTTTGAGAATAGATCGTAGCAGCTTTTCCAAGAACCTCGGTCACTGCAGCCCTGTATTCAAGTGGGTGGTACCGATAGTGACCTAGTTTCATCAAAGTCACATGATTGTTAAAAGCTGTAAAACCTGAATATGCATAATACGGAAAAGTAAATCTGATTTCAAATTGATGAATCCTAGTTTAAACTTTAAAGGTTGGTGTCAACAATTCCATAAAACAATAGGCTTGATCTCAGGAAATGACAGAGATATAGATTGGATTTTTTTTAATGATGGTGGTGTCCAGCCATTTTGCGTTCCCCTGGAGTATTCCACCGGGTACCTACTACCTCACACAAGCACATGTGCCGGATAATTCTGTCCACCAAGGCTTAGGCAGATGAAAAGAAATTACCTAGTAATTCTTGCTTTTGCTGGGATTTGAATCTGAGACCTCATGGTTCTCATCCAGCTTTGACGACCATTATGCCACACCCTTGGATGCAGAGAGATTGGATCGCAATTGAAAATCGACGGGGAATGTCAACAAGACTGCTTTGGAAATTGGTGAGTACAGAAAGAGAGCTGACTAAAGAAGTACAAGCTTCTTATGAATACATGTGACTCCAGTTCTTGCAACTAGGTCTTTTGGTCTTCCCTTTCCTAAGCTAGTATGCTCCGGGAAACTTTCCAGTGTTAGCATATTACTAAAGGCCATTTCTAGATACTTAAATCCCAAGTTCTATTCTTTCTCCTCCTTTAAGGTGTAAAAGATAAAATATCATGATGGTCAACTTCTGGCCCTCTACCGACAGTTATTATCAAAATCTAAATAGCAAATATAGTAATATTAGGAGTTTTATTTTAAATTTATTGAGATATAATAGATTTAAAATGTCAGACTCCAGATTGCCTGTCAGGAACATGAAGCAAGAATGTTTCCACAGGATTATTAACACCATACCTACGTGAGGGGAGCTACTCCATTTTCTTAGTTTGACATCAGAACCCAGATCTTTAAGTCGCTGAGCAAAATTACAAATAATTTGACAGGGAGCAAGATCATCATCTTCTGAGCACAATATGAGATACGGAGCTCCCGTGCTCTGTGAAAAAAATTACTACGTCAAGAAGAAATATACAAAGGGAGCGACAACAACAAGTGGAATCAAAAGCAGAGAGATACTCACAACAGAAGCATACAGTGTCTGCCAAAACTCGGCACGGTGTGATTCAAATCTTCCAAGGAAGAGGGCATCCAGACTGGAAGCAATTCCATTTGCTATCCATGAGGCTAGGGGAGGAGGACGCGACATTCCAAGAACTGTTGGATGTAGTATAAATCTAGTACCCAGATCACTAGTAAAGTCAACTGGAGAAGAATCGAAAATGTAGCCCGAAAGACAGTCTCTTACAAGTCGGAACTCACCCTTCATATTAAACAGATTATCGGACCAGAGATCACTTACAGTGTTATCACATTACTTTAAAAATAAGGCAATTGGACGATAAGGCAATTGGACGATCACCATTAGAGGGAACATAAGCTTTTAGAAGATACGGCAACCCAAAAAAAAAAACAGAAGAAGGGGCTTATGATTGGTTAACGGTCTTCCTGGGGTATATGTATCTTTTAGGTAGCATTGCACAGTAAGCTTGAAAATTGAAAACATAAATCATGTTATGGAAGGGAAACTAAATTCTTTTTGCTGCATCTAATGGAAACTAAATCAACATTTAGACACTTCTTTTAGAATGAAAATTAACATTTAAAAGCTTGTTTCTTTAGTAGAAGACTCCAAGAATCATATCTAAAGACTTGGAAAGGGCATAGACATCACGAGAGAAAAACATAATGGAATATACCAGATTGACATGTTCTTCACATTTGCCTTCGATTATCTGTGACCAAATGAAATAATTAAAATTAGCTGTTTCAAGTAGAATACACTATAATGGAAAAGAAAGAAATACTTCAAACTATTGTATGTACTGATGTACATATGGGTAGCAATGATCATATCAAAATTTTCAAATAATTTTCGAAGAAATGTTGTTTACCTGGAGAACCTTGTACATGCATGATTTTGGTCCACCAGAAAAAGATGCAAAGACAACAGGGCATGGTCTAAGTTTTAGCTCCTACACATAAAACATTATAAAAGTTGCCGTTAGAAAATCATAACATGACAAATGGCTATTGATTTTATATAATAACCAAGTCCTTTTTCATTCTTGTCCAATTCGGTTGGCAAAGAGATCTGAAGTAAACAAAATACCAAGGTCACAATGGAATATACAACCATATGTCAGTAAATGGGAAAAGGAATTATACAGAAAAGATAAGTCATCTGAATTTTGTGACTTTATTAGATTTAATAACATTGAATCTCTTTTTAGCAGGGAAATTGCTATTCAACCAGGTCAATTTTTTCAATCAGTGATTGTGCAGTTGTAAAGAAGCTCTTTTAAGATATTAAACTTGTTTAGTGTCTTCCCAGAAAACTGCTTCGAAAATTTGCCCGTGAAAACAAGAGAGACCGGACAGCGCTAACTTCTCCCACATTAGGCATGTAACCAGAAATGGGTTCACTAAAGTTCCTAGGGTTTCTCATGCGATCCCACTTTGGAAAGGCATCAGAAATGTACAAAGTTCAAAGCATGTTTGCTATAAAGTTGGTGATGACTTGCACCAACTTTTCGGAGATTGCTTGTTGGGCTACTCCTCTCTGAGATAGGTTATCCTGAATATGGATTAATTGGTTTCTTATGTGGTCGTAATTCAGAAGGCCATGCAGTTTATAGGAATCAGATCACGTCTAAATTTCAACTTCATTTTGGAATGAAAAGAAAAGAATTTGTGGTTGGGCTCTTTGTCACAGCTCTCGTAGAACTTTCTCACCACAACCTCAATATTGATGGAGCAGATGTCAGTTTTCTCCTTCGTAATGGTTCAAAACTTCTGGATAAGACAATTTTTTTCTCTGTAACATACTTATATGCTACTAGTGGAACAGGAGATCCTTCCCTTGGCAACCAACCTGGAAAACTAGCGTATAGTTTCTACCCGGCAATCCTGAGGCAAGATAACTCACCAAGAGGGTGAAGGAGGATATGTGGATATGTAATAAGGTCACATGCATCATATCGGACCTTAGGCTGTTAATCATCTTCTAATCCTGTCTGAAGTATTGTTGGATTTGTAGCACATGTTCTACATTTTTGGCACATTAGGCTATGCCTTTGGCCATTCATGATGATTTTGACTGTTTGGAGGGAGTGTTATTAAACAACCTAAAGACATGGAATCTGGAAAATGGTCCCGCATTACCTCATCATGCAGACCTTGTTGAAGGACAGAAATAGGGAGCTCTTATTGTCCCATGAAATTTAAACAAGATATTTCATATAATAAAGCTTTCAAACCCGCCAATGATCCTTTTCGAGCGCTGCGCATGGATAAAATGCAGACTCAAATGTCTTACAACATGTTTGGTCAAGCGTCCAAAATTTGCTTATTTTGAGAAGTGCTTTTCAAAAAAGTACTTTTGGAGAGTAGCAGTTTGTGTTTGAATAATCAATTTGAAAAGCATTTTTGTCAATATTAGAGCAGTACTTTGTGCTTGGCTAATGTTTCAAAAGTGCTTTTAGGAAAAAGCTACTTTTTAGCTTATGAAAAACAACTTCTGCTACGACTCAAAAGCATTTCTTTTTCCCTAAAATCTTGGCCAAACACCTCAACTTTCTAAAATCAGCACTTCGGAAAAAAACAAGCACTTTTGGCTTCCCAAAAGCTTGGCCAAACAGGCTATTAGAATCCTAAATTTTTGGTGGGAAGAAGAGTTGCAGAAGGAGTTGAAGAGTTAGTGACATTCATGGATTCTTTTGGTCCTTCTTAAGACTTTGCTCTATGTAAACTAGATCCTTGCATACCCTTGCATTTTACTCTTTTGTTGTTTCACTCTAATACCTCCATTTTTACTTTATATTATCAATAAGAATTACCTACTTTTGCCAATGGAAGGAAAAAAGATTGTAACTTTACATAGGACTAACCTCAACAAGTTCATTCACAATCTCTGCTGCCAGTGCTGCAGCTTTATCAGGAAAAAACCTGCAAGATTAATGAGTAACAATCTCATAAGTTTGGATTGTGGGTTCCCTTTCTTTAAAAGTTGGACCGTAGGAGAAAGAAGCAGCTAACATACTGTGAACGTCACCAATATTATAATAAAAATCCATAATCAGGGTAAGCTTGAGATTATCCTAGAATCCGCCACCTTATCTTTTATCAGTAATAAAAGCATTTCATTAATGAGCATCCAGAGGATGCGAAAAGGTATAAAAGTATAAATGACTCCTATTCGAATAACAAAATCCAAAAATTGATTTACACCATTTACACCTGCGACCTACTTATTCTATATTCCTATCTGACAGGACAAGACAAAAATCTCCGATTTTTTTTCTCTTGGTAATCTCCAATCAAGATGGTACTAGAAAACCAAAATGGATATCAACAAGTTGCATTTTTTATAGAGGAATTTAAGATTGCCTGACTTCCACAAGCCAGAGTTCAATTCCCTATGTAATTGAGATCTACTAAACATGGACAGTCTCATGACGCTTTAAGTTCAATTTTTGCACCATAATTCTCACTGTTACAGTTCATCAAAAACATTCAAGTCCCACCTAAATTTTAAATTACACTGCTCGAAAACTGCCTCCAACCTAAATTGACACACAGTCTATCTTCATGATGTACTTCCAATGATCACACAGACATAAAAAGAACCGTACTATTTAACTAATTCAGGCAAATTCCAGCAAACTCGATAAGAACAAGAAAAAAAGAACTACTTTTCCAACAATACAGAACACCCAAAAAACTCAAAGAAATGAAGCACAAGAACAAAGCAAGCAAACATGGAAGTTCATGATGTACTTCTACTGATCAGGTAGTCATAAGAAACTTAACTTTTTAACTAATTATAGGCAAATTCCAGCAAACTCAATAAGAACAAGAAAAAAGGAGCTATTTTTTGCACAAAAACAAGGCAGGCAAACATGGAAGTTATCATTATATGATCCTCAACTGGAGTTAAAACTTCAAAAATAAGCTAAAAACAGAAAAAGAGAACATACATGTTAAGGAATTGAGAGTGACAAACAAGTGAATTCCATCCAAGAGAGGAATAAAGATCAACATAGTTCTTGATATGTCGATCTTGACTTGACATCCATGCGAACACCACAACTATTCCTTCCACTTTCCCCCTCTCTTTTCTCCCCCAATAATACCTTCCACCAAAACCCCACATCCTCAATTTCCCCAAAATCTTCAAAAATTCTCCAAAACCTCTGCTACAAAGGTACAACAAAACAAGGTTCAAGCTAAAAATTTGATTTTTTTTTTCTGGGTGTTTGTTTGTTTCAATAATAACTTTCCCCAAAACCCCACATCCTCAATTTCCAACAAAATCTTGAAAAAAAAATCTCCAAACCCCACAAACCAAAACCTCTGCTACAAAGGTACAACAAACAAGATTCAAGCTAAAAATTCGATCTTTTCTTTTGGGTGTTTGTTTTTTTCTCGATATGTGTAGTGATAAATAAACTATTTGCAGTTCTTTATATATCTTTAAACGCCATGGCCATATCCTTGGTGCTACTTTGGATTTTTCTGTAATCATTTAAACGCCTCTACTTCTAATATCTCTGTTCATCCAACGCACTGCCACATCGCATTCAAACGAAAAGTACTGTTCTACCCTTGCTTTGATCCACGTGGCAGGTTGTGATAGGTAGTTGATGGAGTTAGCATCACGGCTGGTGAAACTGATGATTGGTAAAATGTCAATTTTATTTACAGGAAAGAAATATGGGAAGTGGAAAATCGTGTTGGATAATTCCTGTTGTTGTTTGAGAGTAATTGGTAACTGCAATGCCCCAAAGGAAAAAACTTCAGCCAATTAAATTATTTATATTCTGTTCATAAGACTTCATATATTAGTTTTGACGTGCCTTATTTATTTTTTTTACCGAAAACTTCATCTATTAATTCATCAAAGACATTATATGTCCAAATGAGTGCATTTCGTCATTTATAAGCAGGGGCAGACCCACCTTGTAGAGTAAGGGATTCATGTTTCCGTTAACTTCGAAAAAACATTTACATACATATATTTATCTATCTTGAGAAATTATGATATATTTTAAAACGACCTCTCAAATAGAATTGTTAAAATATTTTAGTCGGTTAGTGTGCCCCTAATTTGGTATAGTGACCTGAGTTCCAATTTCGATTCCTACAAAAAATTATTTTATTTTGTAGAGTACAAATTGGCAGCTTTACAAATTAGTCACATAATTTATTTATCTTTTTACCCTTTTTATTATTTAGTCCTCCTCTCACTTTACTTTTTCATTAAATCTCTCCCCCAAAAAAAAAAAAAATTCCTAAATTCTAAAATATAAAATAGCTTTCCCACTTCTTTTTTCCAACAAGAAGAAGAGAAAAAAGTCCTGTGGCTCTCCCATTCTCAAATCCTTTGTCCTTTCTTTCATATTCTTTCTAATTTGTTTACAGATCTTTGCAACTTCCTACTTCCATTTTCCATTGCATCTAAGTAGTATTTTGTCTTTTTTTATTGTAAGTATCTTTCTAAAAATACGCAAAATTAAAAAAATCGGGTAAAACGGACATCTGAGCGCAGAGTTATGACCATTTAAAGTTTCACCAATTTATAACTATTTTCTCTCCCTACATTTTATGTCAATGCTTTCGTAATATGTTAATCAAGTTCATGCCGCATTCGACTTCCATAAAAGCTTCATATATTGGCTTCAATGGCTATGATTCAAGAGATAATAGTAGCCTAAAATAAAAAATAAGAATAATTGTATATTTAATTCGATTTTTCGGTTCGGTTCGTATCCAAAATTAAAAAACCCGAACCGAATCACTAAATCTTGATTCGGTTCGGTTTTCCAAAAAATTGGTTTTAAAAAAAAAAAAAACCGAACCGAATTTCGGTTCAGTTCGGTTTTTTCGATTCTCCGGGTTTTTTGTCCACCCCTAAGTTTATCCTCATTTTAATTCAATTATTAAATGACTAATAGTTTTAGTTATTGACAAATATCAGGGTTAATTATGGAAATACAAAGAGGATATTGACAGTGGTTAAGTATGACGTTTAAAGTCGGTAGATTCTTATAATTTTTCACGGAAGCCGCAAGATCGGCAATTTCACTATCCATTTCAGAGATGTTCTGTTCTCTGTTGTCGAACCACTGTTATTGACTTACCCTCCAGCCGATTGAATACGCTGAAGAAAGACATTGAGGAGAGAAATTACCTCTCACTCTTGGAATTTTCTCACGAACAAAGTATATTCGATGATCTAGATGAATAGATCATTAGTTTTCTTGGACTTGATAATGAATCTGATGAGAGAAGTGATTAAAGAAGTCTCAGTTGATGTTCTTGTAATATGTTAAAAGTAATTACTATACAATTATAACTATTAAAATGTATTTAATTTTTTATTTGCCTTTTCTCCTTTTGTTATTGTGGTCACTGATTTCTTCCCAATTACATTGTGGTCAGTTTTCAAATTCTTTTTAGTCTTAACAATTTTTTTATCACCTGTTGCTAAAATATTAAATGTTTCAACAAATATTCATGTATCCACACTTATACACATAAAATACATGTATATAAGAATATGTGACTAAGAGTCCACAATGATGATTATGTTACAGTATCTCTCTATCAGATTCCACGAGTTAGTCAATTTTGTTACTCTTTTTGTGTGTGTGTTTGCATATGGTTATGGGTTGTAATATTTGTTTAGAAAATATGGACCAAGTCTAAGATGATGATTGTGTTAATAAGTATCTCTATCAAATCTCACGAGTTAATTTATAATAATTAAGAGTCTAAGATGATGATTATGTTTCATTTCATGTATTCTTTTATTTGTACACATGAAAACTTCGGAAAAATAAAAAATTATTAAGAAATAATAAAAATATTTATATTTGTTATTTCATCAATCTAAGAATTAATTTTTGCAATCATATACATGTCATAAATTTATTTTTTCTATCTCAACTAAATCTATATAAAAAAATATGTCTTTCGTAATCGCGCGAGCAAATTCACTAGTTATGATATAAGTTGAGTGATCTTGTGTGTAATTAACCATTGCTTTCGGCATTAAAATTTTTACTCCTTATTGGAGGAAATTAGTGAACATAAGATAATAAAAGGGCGGTGCAGCTAGCAACACATTAAATTATTTCTTGTCTCACGAATTTGCATGAGCCTTACATACTAGGAGGATGTTTGAATTAGCTTAAAAGCTGATCAAACCAGCTTAAAAGTATATTTTGACTTATTTTTATGTTAGACAAACTTAAAAACACCTTTTTAAGTTAAGTGTTTTTAAACTAAAATAAACTAAAAGCAAGTATTTAAGTTAATGTTTTAAAGCTAAAATAAGCAAAAAAAATTAAGCTTAAAAGTCAAATGGATTTGACTAAGTATTTTACTCATTTGTCCCTAATAATTTTTTGTTATTCCAAAAATGCTCTTCACAACAAAATTCCTGAATTACTGATTTCTTTTCCTTTCTTCCTTCCTCCACTTTTCCCCATCTCTACCTTGCTATAACCCCTACACTGTGTTGAGTTAAATAGTTGCTGCTCTTAGTCAAAATTTAATATTATTGATGATTAATTCGTCGACAACCATAATTGTAGGTGGCTGTATGCATGACTTAAAATTTATAGCAAAACCCATTTTAATATACCTAAAACTATGAAGAAAAAGATAGTTTTGGAACAAAAACGATGATTGATGAATTTTATCATGGGGGTAAAGTTCGATTGTCAAACAGGCGTAGATAATTCTTCTATCTTATATTAATACGGTTCCTTCCGTTTTTTTTTTTTTTACAATTATTTTCAACAAACTTCCACTAGTCCTACTTGAAAATGTTTCAAGAAATTCATTTACAATATTTGATTTTGAAATGACTGTAAAGGTTAATTCCAAAAGCTAATTCCCAAATATCTTAACCAATAACGAATTTAAATTTTATCTAATCAATTTAGAGATGAAAGTGGATGAGACATAAATTATTATTTTTTTGAATTAATTTAGAATTAAAAAATTGTAGTAATCAATTGTTAACCGTTTTAAGGATATTTTAGTCATTTTAACAAAAAAAAATAATTTTCAGCACATTTTTACCAAACACGTCAACAATATTTTCAGTTTCATCACTTTTATCCAAACATGTAACTGCTTATTTCCAAATAAGTTTAAGCACTTACAAAATATTTTTCATCACTTGTGCTTAAAAGCTACTTAAATTCAGCTAAGCCAAACGGGCTCTAAATTAGGACCATTTTCACACTAGACAACAGCAACTGTAGCAAAAGCATCATTAACTTCACTCCAAAAGACCAAATTAGTTTTCGGAACCATTTGGAAGATAAAATCTACACTCGTCAAAGAGGCAAACAGTACCAAATCTATGTTGCATATATTATCCCACTTTAGTTGATCTCCAAATTAGTAGTCATTATATATGTCAACTTTCCTCGATCTACACTGACTGATCACCTAAACATTAGTATAGATAATCGTCCATAGAAAGTGAAATTAGTAACGTAAAAAAATATGGAATGTTTACCCTAATAGCGTAAAAGATCTTCACACTTTAGTATATATAAGTTGAGTACATAACTTTTTTCCAATGTGAACGGCCATGCTGTTGTCGCTATCCAAATAGAATTCCAATCCCAATCTAGTATAAGTCACTCTCTAATTAGTCTGTTTAACGACACAAAAAAAAGGTACAAAAAACATGCCATCCAAATGTCGTGCCAATCTATGTTGCTCGAACTCTCCAAAGATGTTGTACCCGTGTCAGATACTCCATAAATGCACTATTTTGGTGATCCGACACGCACCCCTCTACATTTTTGAAGAGTCCAAGCAACATAGGTGCCAAAGGTGCCAATAAGACGGTATAAGTTATTTTCCCTTCCCTCTTAAGCTCATGCTCTTCCGCTTCTGATTGATGGCAAAACGTCGTGCCATAGCAGGGTTGTAGAATGTTCTCATGTGCTCCGACAGTTTATGAATGGCTCGTAAATCACCAATAGCTGAAAGCCGCATTAAAAACGAGTCAAATTTGCAGTATGGCAATTTCATACCCCTGTTCACAGCTTCTTCCAAAAGAAAACATGCCTCTTCAGTAGCATTGTTATCAAATAGCCCTTCAATCATCACACAATATGTTTCCGTAACACGCACACAGCCCCTCTTAGACATCTCGTGCCAGGTCTCAAAGGCTCCATCAACGTCCCCCATTCTAAAGAACATCACAATTAGCATATTATAGGTCTGTACACTGGGAACACAGGCCACTTCGGTCATTTTCTGATAAAGCCTAAGAGCTTCGTCTCTCTCTTTATTGTCACAAAGGACCTTAAGGAAACAGTTGTAGGTAACTATATCAGCAGGGTAACCCTTGTTTCCCATCTCTTCCAAAAGCTTATAAGCTGCTTCCGTCTTTCCAGACAAACACATACCTTCGATCAATTCCTTGTATGTGGAAACATCCGGAATACATCCACTATTTAACATATCCCCTAGAACTTTATAACATTCTACCATCATATCATTCTGAACAAGAGCCACAATCATAATAGTATAAGTTTTTGCAGTGGGAGAAGACATGGTCGAACCTTTAGTTCTCATGAACTCGAGAAGTTCAGCAGCCTGCATCACCATTCCCGCGGTGCAAAACGTCTCAATAGCAGTATTATAGGCGAAGTTATCGGGTGTATGTCCTATATTAATCATCTGTTCAAGAATGCTCATAGCTCTATCGGGGTTTCTAACACGACACCAACCGAAGAAAAGAATGTTATAAGTATCAGCAGTTGGCTTAACCTTACTCTTCACCTGCTTAAACAATGTCTCAGCTTCCTCCACAAGGCAGCACTTGCACAAAGCATCCAACAACAGATTAAAGGCATATACTTCGGGTTGTGTCTTCACTCTTATCTTCTTCTTCCTAGCAAATTTATGAAGATGTGTCAAATGCTTTTCAGTATACTGTCTAAGAATTTTCAACAAGACTTCTAAAGGAACCAAACTCTTATCATTTCTCTTCATGTAATCTAGAAGATCACAAACAACACGGAACTGCTTCACCTTATATTTCGTACTAGACAATATATCAATCATCTCATTATACGCCTGAGACTCGTGACTATAATTTTCTCGATGTCCTGCCCATGTAAAGAACCTAAACGCTAACTTCTCTTCATAATGAAGCTTTTGCAAGACCTCCACCACCAATGGTGTTGTTAATTCTATTTCAAGCTTATCGAGAGCTATCTCCATCTTATGCCCTGGATTAGAGTGATCCACAACAACCTTGTAAACCTTATCGACGATATCATCGCTATAGCTTTCCGTTGTTTCCACCAATGAAGAAAATGCAGCATTTTCGGCACAATAAAACCGCTGAAAGGATCCATATGGTACCAAAAATCTTGAACTTCTGCTCAAGATAAATGATACCCTTGTAGCAAATAGATATTTTGATTGGTATTTGCGGACATGGCTATAGCTTTCTGTTGTTTTCTTCAATGAAGAAAATGCAGCATTTTCGGCACAATAAAACCGCTGAAAGGACTCATACGGTACCCAAAATTTTGAACTTCTGGTCAAGATACATGATACCCTTGTAGCAAATAGATACTTTGATTGGTATTTGCTGGCATGGTCATGAATATGTGTGAATGCTAATGAATTTTTCCTTACATTTTGATGAAGCATGTAATTTTGGGAATGTAATTTTCTCATAGTATTGCAGATAAATGAGAAAACTTTGTGGTGAGACATTGCAGAATCTCCACCAAACATTCAGTGCACACGAATATTTAATTTTCACAACGAGCTAAATGAATCACCTTTGGATTATCATGTGTTTTTTCATTGAGGCATTTCATCGAACAGGTGGAAGCTACAGTGAAGCACGACAGAGCTCTCATTTATCTGTCTCTTTTACTCGAAAATATTGAGGCATACGTATGGCTGGACGGAGACCGAAGGTATGGACTCATACGATGCCGTTTCATTCGCCGTTAAATTTGCTCTCCGGCGCCGGTAGTAATTAGTACTACAAAAGTAAGCTGGGAAAAGGTATAATATAGCAGGAGAAAATGACAAAAATGGACCTTATGTTTGAAGGTAAATTAAAATAGTCCCTTGAGTATGCATCTTATCAGTTTTGTTACTTTAAATTTGTCAAAAATTAATACTTTTAGTCTCCGTTGAATATTAAACAATTTAGATTTAGATTTGACAAAAATATTTAAAAAAATCATAAATAACAAAAAAGTTCTATCAAATTTTAGGATATGCAACACAAAATTGCACTACACACTAAAAAGATATAAAATATACTCCTTCCGTCTCAAGATATATGTATTTTTCATACTTAATTATAGTTAAATGATATGCATTTTATTTTTTACTTTAACAGTTAAAGTTTACTTCATTAGTTTGGTGTAACATTCTATATGTAAAAATCTCAGCACCAAGTATTTTTATCCAATCAATGCATGCAATACATGTATTTTTATAGACAGATTTAGCATTTAATTATGATTAAGTTATATATATATTTTACATTAATTTTTAATTAACAAAATCAGATTATTAATTGAGAGTAAACAGCCAATACCAATAAGTATTTGCTAATGCGCTGCTGCTGCTTCTAATACTTCAACATAACAAATTAACAATGGCACCCATTTTCTTTAAATGAAAGTGCACTTCCACTTTCATTATTGTAAGTCAACACATCGTATGATTAATATCTCAACACGTCTATGATGGATTTTATTAAAATCTCTTAGCCACTTTGCTTCAAATTGATCCTTTCTGATTTTTTTTTAATTTCTCATCGGATGTCCGTCTCCATATTGAAGCCCAATTATATTTAGATTCATGCTTGTTAGAGCCTATTTATGGAGAAAGCGCTCCTAAAAAATACTCGAAGAAAATGTAAAAGGAAGTCTAACATGTTTCTCTAGATGACATGAAGAGCAACTATGGGCACGGTTCCTTTTATTACATTAGATTAACTTGTGGTTTCTAAGAAAATAAAAAACATGGGCTCCGGGATGTCCAAGTCTACTATGCCATGTTGAGGAGGAGATGACAACTAGAGATGTGGAGGATTGACACTGAAAGTGGACGTGGATAGGAAAGAATAGAGATCCCCTCACTATTGCATCTTGTAAGAAGTTTTTCCATCCGTAGGTCCGTTATAGAAAAACTAAATGGGTCAAAATTAATAGATACAGAATTATCGGTGACATTTTCTGACAGAGATTAGGTTCTTGATAATGTTAGGGGCATATAAAACGCTATTAAGAGAGAAGCGGGGAGGTGGTGGTGGGGTTAGTGTGTGGCCAAATCCTTGTATTAGAATACGATGATCATTTTCGACCATAATAGATTGAGGAGTATTTAAATTGCGCAGGTGAGGAAGATTACCAGAATTGTTCGTGAGGTGAGACGTGGCGCCCGTATTCATATACCAATTTTCATCGGGTTGTTGGCGTTTTAATGTGCTGAAGGCCTGCTGGTGCTGGCCGTCGCTACATGGGCCTGCTGGTGCCGGGCCGTCGCTACATGGGCCTGCTGGTGCTGGGCCGTCACTACATGGGCCTGCTGGTGCTGGGCCGTCGCTACATGGGCCTGCTGGGCTGAAGTCGGAGCCTGGGAGTGGCCCAAAATCTCGGCTTGACAGGCTGCTGGATACTGGGCCGCTGCTGGCTGTATCGGATAAGACGCTGAGGCCTAGGTGCCTGGGTTGGGCCACTGCCCTGGGCTGGCCCAAATCGGATAACTGATTTGTGTTGAGGAAACAGGAGCGGGAAGTTGTGTGGGCCGCGGGTGACACCATTAGGAATGCCGGAAAATATAGAAGAAACAGCAATGGAACAAATCCCAGAGCCAAAGAACCTACCAAGTTGGCAAAAGCAAAAAATAAAATAAAAATCCCCTTCGAAGGAGATAAGGAAACTCCAATTAAGGAGATAAAGGAAATCCAACGGAAGAGGCAGAGGAAGCTTCGGTTAAGGTGACAAAGGGAGCTTCTGTTAAGGAGATAAAGGAAATTCCTGTCTTAGAGACGAAGGAAGCTTCTAATACAATGACCGAGCAAGTGACGGAACACACTGCTGTTGCTCAATCATGAGCAATTTGGAGGATGATGATGACGATTTATGACAGGGAGTGTTTGACTCATGATACCATAGAGTCCTTCTTACAAATATACATAAATCATTTTTATTAATACAAATATATATAATGTGTACAATGTTGAATCATAATGGAATAAAGATCCTATATTTATCGTAATTATATTTAACTAATGAAATAATGATCATATATTTACCATAATTATACACTACTATTAATTATAAAATATATGGTGAGTATATTAATATTCACTAATAGCCCTCTACCAAAGAATTTTTTTCATACACAAGGCTCGAACCTGAGATATCTAATTAAGAGAGGAGCAGTCTCATCCACTACACCACATTCTTTAGTATTGGTGATCCTTTCTGATTTAGTTTTATTAGATCGTGAATTCAGAATTTAGAAATTTAGGTAATTAAATTATAAATGTTGGCGTAGCATTTATTAACTTAAATTGAGTACAGTATAGATGTTTCTTTATATCGACCTATGGTTGATTTGCAAAAGTTAGTATCACAAGTCTTCTAATCGTCAAATCTTCTTTATTCACAAGTTTTGCCGATCGGCAAAATTTGCATTGTTCACGGATTATGTTGGACAAGCATAACTTTAATACAAATATTATTAGATGAACACAACTTATCTGTATTATTCCAATTCTTTTTAAAATTTATATCAAACTGACAACTTTTTTATTCGAATTATCTTATTAAACTTTTGATTTCACTCACTTTCATCTCAATAAAAAATTCCTTAGCCCAAAAGAGAAGGAAAAGAAAAAGTAGAAGAGGGCTCTTGATAGTAAGTTGACTTTTGCAGAGCACTTTATGAAAACAGTAAAGATCAATTTAACCCTTTTCTAGTGGAGTAACAAATTTATGGAGTACAAGAAATACAAAGTACAACAATTTGAAAATTTACCAATTTAGTGTACAAATATTTCTGAAGATGCAAAGTATATTTAGCCAAAAACACAACAATTAATGTTAAATCTCGGGGAACATAGTTACGTATCCAATACTGTTGGTGGGAGGTAGCATGTTTTGATTAAATAACGAGGGGTGTGCAAGTTTTCGGACTCTATTATTATTTAAAATAAAATGAGAGAGGTTAAGTATATTAATATTTATAATTTTAAAATCATTAAGAGTAGCTATACAATTCTTTTTTATCCTTAATAAAATAATATACAACTATATAAATATCTATGACTTGTTTTAAATAATAAATTTTTAAAAAACTCTTTTTAAACTTTACACTAATCAAAGTACATCTCATAATGGAGGAAGGAGTTACTTACGCCCAAACTCCAAACCTAAAATGGTATATCATTTCACTTTAGAATTGTGCTTTCTAGCAATTTTTGAGTAAATCCACCCTTTTTAACATGACATGTGTTATTTTTTAAGTCCCAAAATACTTGTCGTTCAATAAGTGTTTGTCTCAAAATATTTATTATTTTATTTAATCAAAATAAAATAAAATAATGTTTAGCCATTTTATATAATAACATTTAAGAGGGAGTATATTATTTATAGAGTTGCAATAAGGAGAGATAATATGATGAATATTATAAAAGGGTAAAATAATTAAAATATTATTTTTATAAATGTTTTTTAAGTGACGTATAAATAAAAAAATGCCATAAGTATTCAAAGACAAGTAAAGTTCCTCATTTGAGTGTCCCTATGGATCCAAAAAACTTTTGCCTTTTCAGCCTTTTTACAGGTAAATAAATACTACTAAAAGTTAATCGCATTTTAGCAACAAAACCAGATCAAAAAAGCATAATCTTTCCCCCCGACATTTTTGTTTCCGCGTACTCTCACTCACGTAAACCATAATTATTGGCTACTTAAATAATCATAATTACTCAGTTTTAATTCACAGATTAAAACCCCTGTGACCCAAAATACACATTTCACTTAACGACAGCTGCTGGAGATAATAAAAGAATCTCCATTATTATACTCTTACTTAGTGCTTTGCAACTTCATCTCCTTATTCTATTTTCAGCTTTTCCTATTATTTAACCACAGCAAATAAAAAGAATTAAGAAAATTAGAGAAGAAAACAAGGATTCTTGATATTGTTACATTCTTGATTCTGTTTTTTTTTTTTTTTTTTTTGTGTTGAGGGGATAAAATTAGTTAAAAACTGATAAGTATTTTGTGGGTTCAAAGATGATGACATGGAGGAGAAGTTGAAGGAGAGAAGAGAAGTGGAAATGGCAAGAGCAGAGTGGAAAGGGAAATGGTTGTCATATAAGAGAACAACAACTGTTATTTGCTCAATCAACATTTTTGTTGCTCTTTATGTGCTTCACTCTCTCTATACTTCTGTATATATGTACCCTTACAATAATACTCAAAGAGGTAAATGTTGCTATTAATATTTGTGCTTGTTCTGTTATTCTGAGTATTCTGTTTACCCATTTAGGATATTGTTGCTTTCTTAGAAAGTTGAATGCTTGTTATGATTCTGAATTTTGTGTTTACCCATTTGGGGTTTTGTTGTTTTCTTGGAAAGTTGAATGCTTGTTTGATAAAGGTTAGATTTTGCCACAGCTTTTAGGTGTACACCAGATTGTTTTTAGATGGCCCTTTTGTCTTGATTCTGAATATTTTGTTTGCCCATTTGGGATTTTGTTGCTTTCTTGGAAAGTTGATTGCTTGTGTGGTTTTGCCACAGCTTTTAGCTATACAACATACACCAGATTATTTTTAGATTACCCCTTGATTATCCATTTTGGGATTTTGTTGCTTTCTTAGCCAGTTGAATGCTTGTTTGATAAATAGGTTCTTTTGCCACATACCTCAGATTATATTTGGATGACCCCTTGATTCTGAATCTTTTTTTTGGACCCATTTCGGGATTTTGTTGCTTTCTTAGAAAGTTGAATGCTTGTTGATAAATAGGTTCTTTGTTGGAAATTTACTAATGTGAGATTGAGTTTATTTCGTCTTTAATGACTTAAACACGTGGGTCCCGCATGTCGGAAACATCATTTCTTCGCACATGCCTAATCTACTAAGTGAGTAGATAATGTTAGTGCCAAGTATCGTCAAATTTCGTTAAGAAATGAAAGAGATATTGGATAAAAGACATGAAAAGATGGAGGGTTTTAGCAAAAAATGACAAATCTCCCTAATTGGTAAAAGAATGAGAGTTTATGCAATATATAAACTCTAAGTTTGAAGAAGGGTTTGGGACCCCAAGGGGTAACCCATGTGTTTAGAAGGGAGATGACCTAGGTGAGCTTGGGTTCGGGGCTAAGCCCCACACGCTTGCCGCCGCCCGCCCATCCGGTCCAGTCGGGCCACGGGCTATTGCTTTCTTCCGTTGAACAGTCATGTTGAAGACACCAACAGACATGACTGTTTGCCTCCCTTTCTGCTCTTATAAATTGAACACATTTCTGTTCAAATTACAAAGCACAGGAAAACAGAACACACAAGCCAAAATCTTCTCTTCTGTTCATAACATACAGAGAAGCAGAAACTCAAACAAGCAATCTGTTCGTATTCATTTTCTTCGCTAGAATCAATTGTATTTGCTTTGTACAGTTGATTAGTTGTTGTTTTATGTTTATCTTGGGAGACTATTACCCGATACCTTAAAATCATTTATACGGGGCAATTTTGTCTTAAAAACAGAGAGTCATCTCTCGACTCAGCGTTTCTTTTGTTTAACCTTTCGGATACACTTTACCCCGATTTCAACCTACAATTTTAAGACAAAATTCTTCTAAGTGTTCGAAAGATGTCTGTCAACAATTGTGTTTCCAGTTCTGGTTCTAATTCTGGGCTTAGCTCTGTTTCTGCCAACTGTTCTGCTGACAGTCCTGTTAACAATTACGCTGGTGGTTCTGGTTCTACTCCTGTCAACAGTTATGTTTCCAGTTTTGCTGTTGCTGATCAGCCAAATGTTGTTGTCTCTGGCGCTGCTCAAGGAAATGTTGTTGTCCCTGCTCCTGACTATTTCCAAAGCAAACGCCTAGGTAAGGTTCTGGATAACAATTACAACAAGAGAAGGAGACTCAAGATGCTGTTCTATCTCACTGCGTTGAGCCTGTTACGATCTCATACAGAAGATCCTCATTCTGGTGGGGATGCAATGGGCACTCAATCTAACACAACGACTGAAGTGGGCCAAAATATCCAGGTCTCAAATGACCTGAAGGCCAAGAACAAACGCAAGACAGAGGCTAACGTTGTACAAGACGAGGGTAATCCTCCAGATCTTGACGACAAGATTATGGATTTCTCGGCAGTGGTGCTGGAGGCAAATCTGGTGGAGAACCCAAGGCAATGGTGGATAGACACGGGTGCAACCCATCACATCTTCTCCGACAAGGATGCATTCTCCTCTTACGCCCTTCTTACGCCCCAGTCATGGGCAAGAAACTGTTCATGGGAAACGGCGCCACCTCTAAAGTGCAAGGGGTTGGAAAGGTTGTCCTCAAAATGACTTCATGCAAAGAGATCACTCTAAAGGAAGTGATGCATGTCCCTGACATCCGCAAGAACTTGGTTTCAGAGCCACTGTTGGTCAAAGCTGGTTTTAGACTAGTTTTTGAGTCCAAGAAGTTTCTAATAACTAAGAAGGGTAATTTTGTAGGAAGGGGCTTCGAATGTGACGGCCTCTTCAAAATGAATGCTATGTCTGTAATTCGTTCATCGAATGAAATAAAGTCTTCTACCTACTTGCTTGAGTCTTCTAATCTATGGCATTATAGATTAGGACACGTTAACTACAAATTCATTCAAAAGTTAGTAAAGTAGGAATTGTTGCCTTCCTTCGACATAAACCCTCAACATAAATGTGAGGTGTGCGTAGAGGCAAAATTAATCAAGTCATCTTTTCATTCAGTCGAAAGAAACACCGCTCATCTAGAACTTATTCACACGGACATATGTTATTTAAAGTTTGTACAAACTAGAGGGGGAACAAGTACTTTGTGACTTTCATTGATGATAGTACAAGGTATTGTTATGTTTACTTGTTGAAAAGTAAAGAAGAAGCGTTTGAAGCATTCAAACGTTATAGAGCAGAAGTTGAAAATCAACTAAATCTACGGATTAAGGCAATTCGTAGTGATAGAGGGGGTGAATACGTAGCACCGTTTGAAGAATACTGTGCTCAATTCGTCATTGTTCATCAAACGACCGCTCCTTACTCGCCTCAGTCTAACGGTGTTGCCGAACGCAAAAACCGTACGTTAAAGAAAATGATGAATGCATTACTTATCAATTTCGGTTTAGCTCAAAACATGTGGGGCGAAGCGATTCTTACCGCTAATACAATTCTCAATAGAGTTCCGCGTAAGGGT
This sequence comes from Anisodus tanguticus, assembly GCA_034509755.1. Taxonomy (NCBI): domain Eukaryota; kingdom Viridiplantae; phylum Streptophyta; class Magnoliopsida; order Solanales; family Solanaceae; genus Anisodus; species Anisodus tanguticus. Next base: position 4,697,203 of record CM067553.1, on the reverse strand, counting down.
AAGGACAAAACTCCATATGAATCATGGAAAGGAAAGAAACTCATTTACAAATATTTGAAAGTGTGAGGTTGTTTGGCAAAGGTCGAAGTACCTAAACCAAAACATGTCAAAATTGGACCTAAGATTGTAGATTACATATTCATTGGAAACATGTGTGCACCAATTCTCTTTCAAAAGGGGATTGTTGGAAATTTACTAATGTGGGATTGAGTTTATACCGTCTTTAATGACTTAAACACGTGTGCCCCGCATGTCGGAAATATTGTTTCTTTGCACATGCCTAATCTACTAAGTGAGTAGATAATGTTAGTGTCAAGCATCGTCAAATTTCGTTAAGAAATGAAAGAGATATTGGTACACAAAGTAAGGTGTTTGAGACATGAAAAGATGGAGGGTCTTTGACCAAAAATGACAAATCTCCCTCATTGGTAAAAGAGTGAGAGTTTATGCAATATATAAACTCTAAGTTTGAGTAAGGGTTTGGGACCCCAAGGGGTAACCCATGTGTTTAGAGGGGAGAAGACCTAGGTGAGCTTGGGTTCGGGGCTAATCCCCACACGCGCCGCCGCCCGCCCGTCCCGTCCGGTCCGGGCTCGTGTCGTGGGCTGTTGGGTTGTTGCTTTCTTCCGGAACTTTCTTTTTGGTTCATGAAATCTTAACTATTTACATTTTGGTCCCTGAAGTTTTCGGAACGTTACAACGGTTCTAAAAGACACCAACAGACATGACTGTTCAGTTGAACAATCATGTTGAAGACACCAACAAACATGACTGTTTGCCTCCCTATGATTGTTTGCCTCCTTTTCTGCTCTTATAAATTGAACATTTCTGTTCAAATTACAAAGCACAGGAGCACAGGAAAACAGAACACACAAGCCAAAAACTTCTCCTCTGTTCATAACATACAGAGAATCAGAAACTCAAACAAGCAATCTGTTCTTGTTCATTTTCTTCGCTAGAATCAATTGTATTTGCTTTGTACAGTTGATTAGTTGCTGTTTTATCTTGGGAGACTATTGCCCAATACCGTAAAAGCATTTATACGGGGCAATTTTGTCTTAAAGATAGAGAGCCATCTCTCGACTCAGCGTTTCTTTTGTTTAACCTTTCGGATACACTTTACCCCTATTTCAACCTACATTCTTTTGCCACAGCTTTTAGCTATGCCTCGATTATAATTGGATGACCCCTTTTCTCGATTCTGGATTTTCTGTTGACTCATTTTTGGAATTTTGTTGCTTTCTTGGGAAGTTGACTGTTTGTTTCATAAGTAGGTATATGCCAGATTATTTTGGAATGACTCTTTCTTGATTCTGGATCTTCTGTTGACCCATTGTGAGTTTTGTTGCTTATTTGGAATGTTGATTGCTGGTCTGATAAATGTGTGCTTTTCTGCATACAGCTTTTAGGTATACCCCACATCAGATTAGGAAAATGGAAGAGTCAATTCAATTGCGGAAACAACTAGAACCTGTAGAACTTATTAACGTGGTAAGACCTTTAATTTCAGATTTTGGTATCTGGTCTCTCAGTTATGCAGTTCTCCTCTGTACTTTGCTTGACGAGGAATACTTTCTTATCTGGTGAAGGTAAATCGGTTAAAGAACGAAAACTTGATGGATAAAAAGGTGCAACAAATACCACAGCATATTAAACAGAAGATAGCAGATGAGATACTAGTAACTTTAAAAGGCCTGAATGCCAACGCGGATGCGACTGTGGTACGAGGTGATTATGACTTTAAAATAATAAATTTTTGGTTATCCTTGTTATTGTCGCGAAATGAGAACCGGTAGAATTCAGAAAGAGAGGATGAAGAACTGAGTTGAGGAAACAAGTTCTATTTCTGTAGAATAGAAGAAAATGAATTCGTAGTGCTATTACAATGCTAAGTAACTACCTTTATACACTGTCTAACATACAGCTCACTGACAGCTGTCTAACTAATTCTTTAACAAACTAATCTACAAGTTAGTTTCAACAATAAGCTAAGCTACAGTTAATTAACTTAACTATTTAACTAGCTAAGTAACAGATCCTATTTCATTAGTTATGTACCTGCATTCTTAAAGCTTCTATTTGGGAGGACTTCTTCGCCGTTTATAATGAAGTTGTATTAGTTGTAGACTTCTAATTATCTTATCTCTTACTAAAGTATATTTGGTCTGTGTAGTTAGTATTTAGGGATGTTTGTTAATCAAGGTAGTAGCATGTAGGTTAAGGCTCATAAATCAATCTGGAGATTTTAGACAGTGGCAACCATTTGATTTCCTTTAAATGGGATTTTCAGTTTAACCATTAGCTGAAAACTAAATGCTAATTTCCTTTAGCATATGCATATGATTTGTATGTTCTAGAATTGGGAGTTGTGGGAGCTTCGGAATCATGATAATTAGTTCTATATGTTTTCATTCTTTTTGCAAAAAGGAAATTGTTGTTGATCAGTTGCTCATGACTTGTTCTTTTTCTCTTCCTAAAACACAAGTCTATGTTGTTTTATCTGGACATTAAGTAGCCGTTTGGACATAAAATTGTGATATTCGAAGAAAAGTTGAAAAATGTTATTTCAAAATCTGAGTTGTATTTGGACATGCATTTAACTTGGAAAAAAAGTTGAAATTTTGTGTGGAAAAAACAATCACTTGAAAAACTGGTCAAAACCACTTTTTCAAACTTGAAACTCATCTTATAACCAGACGCTGTTTTGATTATTTATTTTTTGAAAAAGGTGAAAAATTTGTATGGACAACGGGAGTCAAGTTTCCAAAGTTATCAACAGTTCTGTTCCAAGTTGCATTTTCTGTCTTCATGCCTTGGTCTGTCTCCAGATTTTGTCTTACCCCTTACCCCTTACCCCTTCTTCTTCTCCGTTAAGTGGTTTCACTGTCTTGTCTTTCCTATGCAGGATCTGTAGTGGCTATTTTTATTCCTTTCCCAAAGTGAAAATTTATGGATGAATAAAAAATTGATTTTTTTTTTTGGTTGTTCTTAGACAATGGCTAGTTTGTGAATCAACCTTATCTCAAGATGTTATTCCTGTGTTCAGTTGGGCTCTCTCCATTTCTGTACTAATCATTTCTTTGAAACTTCTGCATACTCATTAGTATCTTCACATGTGGAACCCGAATTAGTTGATAACTTCAGTTCACCAGTAAAACAACAATACCTAGCTACATAACTCTTCACAAATTAGGAGTAGAGATGAATTTATTTCTGTCGCAAGAAACCGAAAACTGAAGTAAATTTTTATATATAGTAATTTCACAGTTTGTGCAGACGTACTGGTTTCTGGTCATAGAATTTAACCTTAGAGTCCAGAAATAAAGGAGAGGAAGAGAAAGGAAGGTAAAACTCTAAACTTTCCCTTGATCTAGTTTGCTTACATGGGAGAAGTGCGACAAATAGAAAGGAGGTCTTTTCCTCTTGGACCGAAATCAAACTTCAAACACTTGCTTATTGCCTAACATATCTATTGGACTCTTGCCCATTTACAACACTATCACGAGTCTCTTTCTTATACCTTTGTACAAGTAACATTGCTAAAACATTGAGAAGTTAGATAACAGTTTCCTTCCCACGGCACAAGGTAGTGAGTTTCATTGCTCTCTAATGTTACTTTTTCTTGAATGCTTAACTGATCGTTTACCCCTTTCTTCTACTTTTTTTGGAGTGTCTATTTTACATATTCATAACTACTTCCAAACCTCATGTATGGCTTTTCAATTATGCTGTGAGATAACCGGAGATCTATATGGATCTTGTAGTAGAATGGATATATTGTAAGTTGGATGAATTTTATTGGACCTTCGTTCCCTCCAGGGTGGTATTTATTCTTGTTCAATCTTGTCTCTATTATGCATACTATATATATAAGTCCATGTGAATTCAATTCAGAGGTGTAATCTTTTATACCTGGTTCTCCAATATGTTTCAAGCACTCCTAGCTTCCTTTTCTTTGTTCTCCAATATGTTTCAAGCACTTCTCCTATAATGTCACATGTGATCATAGATACAGTCATTAGTTGAAGTCAGATGAATAGAGCCAGTTGAATTTGACTAGGCCCATCTGTTGAATGAGCTGGTTCAGACCACCATGTCACAAATAAGTCAGAATTGGTCGGTTTACAAGGAGTCTCTATTCGCTCAACTTTAATCTTGATTCCTCATGCAGTTCATTTAGGGATCGTCAGGTAAAACATGACAAGTATTACGGGATAGAGGGAGTAGTTGATAAGATAGTTCCCTTCTTTGGACTTTGGATACTAGGGTACAAATCTCAACAAAGGCAAAAAGTTTAGGTGATTTCTTTCTATTTGCTTAGGTTTGTGGACGTAGTTACCTGATAACTATACCAGTAGGAGGATACATGTAGGTTGTATAGTGGAGGTGCGCGCAAGTTGCCCTGGGCACAAACGTTATCGAAGAAGAAAGAAACAACATATACCTCCCCTCATTGCATACCGATCGAAGAGCACCAGTTTCCTGGGTGCTTTAAATCTCCATATTTGACGTTCATATGCCTTTCGTCATCCCTTCAAGAAGGATTTTGATGAAAGTCCCTTCTATATACCATCTTGTCTTGATTCATTCCTCCAACTTTCTCCTTTTTAGATTGAAAAGATATTTCTTAGCCACTGAAGGTGGAATGGGAAACAGACACATGAAGTATGTAATGTTTCCGTAGAATTGCCTTTAGCAAGGTAATTCTTCTTCCCTTTGAGAGGTACTAGGTACCGCTTCTTCCATCCTTCCTATCTTCTCCCAAACTTTTGCACCAATTGGTTGCTAAAGTTCCCTCTCCTTGATTTTTACTGCTTAGAAGATCCAGGTATTTTGTTGGAAGCTCAGCTACTTTGCATGCCCAATCACGGTCAGTCAGAGGGATATTCTGCAGCTCCCCCAATGCTATCAATTTGAATGGTTTACTCAAATGCCACTTAATTTGACAATTGACAATAGAAGCTTATATGTGTATGTAAAGACCGAAGTAGCCACCGAAACATTTTGGATAAGGGTATCCAGTGTAATATAACTTATTATTTACTCTATTTCCTTAAGAGTTCTGCTGTTGTGAGAACAACTAGTCTATTTGATATTTTTCTTCTATGTATACATTCTGCTTATTTCATTTACAATTCCTGGTTATCATTGTTGACGGTGTTTATGCTGAACAGATGCGGTGGAAAGTTGGCGGAGAGAAAAATTAAAAGCTGCCACAGAACTTATTCATGAGAAGACATCAAATTCAACTATTTCCCTAAAGGAGGCTAGTATGTTATATTTATGACTGCTGTTCAAATTTTGTATTTTCAGCTTTCTGTTGATGTTGCAGGAGTTCTGCAAGAGGAACTTCCAGAAAACAGATGATATATTTTTGTGACATTGCTTGCAGGGTTACTTGCACGAGCTTTGGGCGATGACTGGGCTGAGCTGTCAGAAGAAATTGGTCTCTGGATACCTGTTCAGATCATTAATGTGGAACACAATGACAAACCTGAGGGTGAAGAGGAAGTTGGTAATGACGTTTTGCAAGCATTTTTGTTATTACTGTTATATCATTTATCTTCCCTTAAAAGAAAACAGACCGAAGATCTTTTCGATAGATATCATGCATGCTTAAAATTTGACCAATCAAGCATGTTTATTTTATGTCCTCTCCAATCACAAATTTGTTCATGTGAAATAGCAAACACAGGAGAACCTGTCTTCTTATAGATTCTTATGCAGTAATTTATATTCTCCAGATTACGAAGTCGTAGCTGCCAAGCAGATTCCTCTCGAGTGTCATGCTGAAGTTCATACTGATTATGGTGGCGATGCTGTCAGATGGGGCCTTACCCACCACAAAGAATCTGCATACGATTGTTGTTTGGCTTGTTTGAATCAAGCTAAGCATGCCGTACCTAACCAAAAGAAATGTAACATATGGGTTTACTGCCCATCAGAGACGGGATGCCACTCTCCCGATATTTATCAACACAAGCATCAGGAATGCTGGCTGAAATATGTAAGTTCTGCTTTTCCCTTCACAAATATAACTACCGACAATTCTTGTTTCCAGACTAAGGTGTTCTCAATCCCCTCTCCTTTTCATTTGCAAATGCAGGCAGAGCAACCTAGATTGAATTTTAAGGACCGGTATCCTGATTCATACAGAAATGCTCACCCAAATGCACCAGTAACTGTTCCGTGGATGTCTGGTGTTGTTAGTGTATAATTTGTCACTAACAATAACAAAATAGACTATAAGTCTTGAGATCTTGTTGCTTCCACGATGTGAAGATGTTGTAATAGTTCCACCTTAAGGCAAGAAAATGGGATCAGTTTTCTTGAGTTGGAGTTTCTATGAGAGAGCTACTCTCTGGTTGTTGTTGTTTTATAGGAAGATAGAGTTTTGTACTAAAATAGAATTTTTTTTTGTATTACACGGTGATTAGCATGGTCCTGGTAGCCTTAAGGAAGCCCAGTACCTAGGATTTAACATTTTTGACATTGTAAGTGTTGATTAACGTTTTCACTTTATGTCAAATGGATCTTAGCTACTGTTTGACAATTATTGTCCATGTCTAAAGTATGTAATTCAAACGAGGAATTCACTTATTACTATATATATTCTATGTAATGTCTTTTGATGAACTAATGCTTTTGGCTAATTTCTTAAAGTAAGATGTTTCTTTGCATAATTTGTCATCTCAGAACTCATACACTTGGTGTTTATACGATACAATGATAACATGACACGTGTCTTCGCCTATACTAGGTTGATTGAGTTGGGTTTGGCCAAAGTATCACATGCTTTATGGGTCCACATTCTCTAAGGCCGATTTTAAAGATTGGGGAGAAGCTAAAAGATTGTGTTAATGGTGAAACCTGGTTATATTATTCGAAACTAACTTATGGTATTTTAATTATGCTTCAAAAGGTACAGCTTTACAAAAATCATTAGGTGGATATCTTGAAAAGGAAACAGTGTTTGGTAAAGTGAAATATTATACCAAAAGTTATTCTTGTTGATGAAACCACTTTCACCTTTTATAGCTGCAAGTTATTCCTCCATAACTATTTCAACTTTCCCTCTTTGTAACTTTATTCAACCAAGATATTGTCACAACACAAGCCCATGACATGTATTGTCTGTTTTAGCCCAACAGGCCTAACGGATTTGTCCCTTCAGTTATGCATTATCGAGCTCAAAAGCATGCGTACCATGTGAACTTGTATGTCTTATAAAATTCTTCACTTTCATCTTGTATTCCGATATGGGATTGTCTAAGATGTCATGCACATCCCTTCTTTGGAAGCGTCCTCGCTGAGGTTTGCCTCACCATTGTACTGAGGAAGTATTTGACTTCGACACCATAGTTGTCATAAACCAAGCTCATGACACTTATTGTCTGCTTCGGCCTAATAGGCCTAACTTGATTGTCCTTTAGGCTATGCCATCATTGAGCTCAAAAGTGCGCGTACACTTTCCTCTCATGTGCACTGCTTCTTCAGGAGTTTGTCGGTTCTTCTTTTGACTCAGTCTCATGTGTGTCACATATATAAATAGTTGTCAATATTTAATACTCAGATACTATCATCCAAACACGCCGTGACCTCCCCCCTTTTACAATAATCATGTCATATACCTGCGTGCCCTACTAGAAATGTTCACATTTTTATGTTATACCAAACATACCCTCATGGTTAAATTTATGCAATGAGAAAAAAAGAGCCAACAGTTTACCAACATCTCAGCAATGTTATTTGAGTACATTATGCCTGATTCAATATCAAAATGATTAATCTCTTATACCATAATAATCCCATAAGGTATTAAGAGTTGGAAGTGGTCATAGTTTGGTGCAGCGTCTTCTTTCATCCTTAACTTCAGGTTGAAGTGAAAACTAATAGCTCCAAATACAGAAGCATTACTATGAAATAGAAACAACAAATAAGATATATAGAATGAGAAACTGATATGTCAGTTTGATTTGGCATAGTGGGTTGGGAGAAGTAGTCCAAGTAGCCATCAGTTATTTTCTTGAAATTTTCTTGGTCGGCTCTTTTAAAGTTGTCTTCACCTTAAAGATTAAAACCCCCCAAAAAAGTTAATAGAAGATGGAAGGCCACTTTCATGCAAGAATTTCAATAGAGAAATATTACAAGTATTTAGTCACTTTGAGGAACCTTTTCACCTACAACACTCAAAGAATTTTATTTTTCCAACTCTTCTCCAAGCATGTTGTTCTCTCCTAAACAAGAAGTATCCACAAATCCTTCTAAGAGATGCAAATTTTTCTCCACAACTCTCAAGGATGCATTTGCCAATTGCCACATGTTTAGGGAAAGACATTCTAGTACTCAAAGCTTAGAAGAAGAGGATGCAATGGATGATTATGATGATGAAGAGGAAGTACTAATACTAATTTATAATCAAGTATTTCTTCTAAGTTCAATGCGTTTATCTTGTGATATATTCATGTTTTGTGATGTTTATTAGCAGGTGTTTGTATCAATAGTGATAAGTAAATACATGGAGTCGAAATGCAGAAAAAAGGCAGCTATCTCAAGTGAAAAGTTCAACTGGACTTTCTCTCCAACAGCAGGAAATTTATTCATCTCTGAAAAGCTAATGCAACTAAAGGAGGACAGTGAAGATGAAGAGAAGGAAGAGAGGGAGGATTTCTTATCTGTTGGGACTCGTCTTTCACGCTGCTCGAGTGCTATAAGCTGTGAGGCATTTGCCACAGCTAAGACAACATTATCCCGTTCATCAAGCTTGAACAGGATTGAGTTTCTAGATTTTCCGAGGCGTTCTGTTATTAAGGAATTCTCTCACTGTGAAGGATGGCCATTTGGTTTGAGCCATAAAGTGTTGTTACTTCCTCCTTTGCCAAAATCTCCATCTGATTCTTGGTCATGGAGAAAGAGTGCTAGAGTGATCAAGATATACTAATTGCTGGCATTCAAAAGAATCAGAAGGAATTTTACATTTTTTTCCTAGAAAGAAAGGAAGCTGACCTTTTTCATGTATTCACTATGTTCTTTGACAATGGCTATAACCATTCTTATGCTTAGCATGCTTCAAACTTTGAGTTGAATGGTTCATTTACTGTCACTTTTTTTTGTCTTTCATTTTTGGCATGAATGCCAATTAAAGATGTCCAACGATGCAGATTCTTTGAATCAGTAACACGAGGAATAAGCATGCCCAGTAAATGAGCAACTATTACTATGCCTCGATCCCAAACTAGTCAGGTCGGCTATATGAATTCTCACTGACCATGTCACTCCATTTAAGCTTTCTTTCATGTCAACGGCCCCATCTTGTATCGAAAGGTTTTTCGTGCTATACACCACGTTGAGAAAGACCCCTCTTCCTCAGACATACTCTCGCAGCGAAGATGGAGATTTGCCCTTTCCGAAAGTGTAGAAACGGGTTCGTCCAGTTCTACTTCTACTCTTTCTTTTTCACGAAAAAAGCTTCGAGCCCAACTGCTTGTATATCGATCGGAAAGAAGCAGCTGCAAATGCTATCAATGGTTCTTCCTACCTGCCTTATTCTTCTCCCGTTCGGGACCCCTATTTTCTCGGAGATAGCCTACTTTGTTTGTTGGATCTATAGGAATTCCTTTCAACCAAGAGGGAGTGAATTTGGATATATTATCGAAATAGTTAGCTCCATCTATAAATCTTTTGATGCATAAATAAGAAGCCAACTTAAAACAAGCAAAGCTAGTTCATCAACTATCCAAAGAATTTGACGCAAAAACACACAACAATTGAAGAAACTAAGATTAGAACTTTCTGAATATTCAAGAAAGTATTTCCTTGCACAAGTTTCTAGGATTATTATTTGCCTGTTGTAGTAATCACATGATCAAACTTGAGAACCAAGTACAAAATTATTTGGAGCAACCTGTATTATCTAAAACAACAGTTTTCCAAGTGATTGAAGACAAAACCATGGTGGTTTTTTCTGCCATGATTGAAGGTCTATGACTCTATGCTCTTTGCTCAACATAAGAACCAGCAAGTCCAGAAGTCCCAAGTACCGTAACCTGGATTCAGAAAGGCAGACGGAGTAGTGAGAAAACAAATAATGCTAAAAGGTTCATCCTTCAGGAGATCTGAGATTATTAATTTGAAAATGCAACAAAAATCTTCAGGAAACATTTAGAAAAATGAATTCTAAAATTACCTGCAGGATTAGAGAATCTATACCAGAGAAACTAAACCCCACTATCAAAATAGAAAGTTGGCATATGTTTCTATTTAACACATGAACATTTATATTAAAGGCACAATGGAACAACAACAACATACCCAGTGTAATCCCACAAGTGAGGTCTGGGAAAAGGCACAATGGAAGAATTCATGAAAAGCTAGCCCATGTACTAAAATTTGATTAATATTTTGTTGGAGAAGGAACCTAGAGAAATTACAGTTACAACTTCAAGGGTAACTCAAATTGCAGCTGGTATCCACAGCTTTCTTCCAGCTAAGAGAATTATATCTTTTGTTGCCAATATATTGCTAAGAAGTCCTAACCTATAGAAAAGCTGAAATACATGCAATCAACTAGCATCAATTAGATGTACCTTTCCCCATGCAGAATCGAGGCCACTGCATCGCATCTTTAAGTGTATCATCCTAGTCCCCAGCTCCATCTCAACTTTCTTCCTCAAATATTCCTCCTCTGGCTCAAAGGCACTCATGTATGCGTTATAGCGTTGAAATACTGTATGCAGTGCATCAGAGAATTCTTTTGACAAAGGCTTCACATCCTGCCAGCAATATGAGTAAATTTAAACAGCAAGAACTTGATAAACTGTACGTCAAACCTTTTGTTCCATAAAACCCAACTTACCTCACCACTTAAACCGATAGCATCATCGATTTCCATTTTCAGAGACGTAAGAATCCCAATGAACTCCTCAACTGCCTCAGCAGCACGGAAAACATTCCCCAGAGCTTCCTGGCCAGCCTTGTCGTCAGTACTTTTCGACACTGCATTTTTTGCGTCATAGATGACAACATCTGGGAGCTCATGCCAGCTTGCAGCCATTAAGTCTTTAAAAGAGCGTTTGACCTCCGAATCTTCTATAGCAGGTATGTGAGATACATCCTCACTGAAAGAACGCATGCTGCCCATTGCCATTGTGAAAGGATGCTGACATTCTAAAGTTAAACAATACCCATATAATGTCAAATTGCTGATGCAAGATGATGAAATTGATACAAAGAATAGGGAACTACAATCACTTCGCAGGTAAGGTGATTAAGAAGCTTCTCATTTTGCAGATTCACCAGTTATAAAATATCCTTCGGGAAACCTAAGAAGTAATATATAAGACCCTGTCTCCCGACTAACAAATCCTAAATATGATGCAGCAAAAAGGTTCTAGAATCCAAGTCCTATACTCTTGCATTTATTGGCACTCAAGCTTATCACAGGGTGCCTGAGCTAATAGTAATTGGAAACCATATTCAGGTGTGCCAGCCAAAGTTTTTGTTCTTGGATGAGGAATATGCTCGGAATCTTATTTTCTTTAGGAATCTAAAGGAACCCAGAAACTTCTAACACATATTTTTCAAAATCACAGACATAAATGAACATCCACAGTGGAAAAGAATAACCTACTGATTCCAAAATCAGAGATGACAAAGCAGAATCAGATAACCTAAAGAGAAGTGAAGGATGCGTAAACTAGCAAGTACTATAAAGCTAACAACAACAATAACTACGTGTCAATCCCAAACAAGTTGGGGTAGGCTATATGAATCCTCACTAACCATGGTACTCCATATAAACTCAGCACAAGTCAATATTACAACATTCCCAGTTTTATCCACAAGTGGGGTCTGGGGAGGGTGGGTGTACGCAAACCTTACTCCTACCTTTGTGGACTAGAGATGTTATTTCTGAAAGACCCTCGGCCTCATGTCAATATTATACAAAATAAAATAATAACAAAAATATAAAAAGATAAAATGTACTAGAAGTTCTTTATAACCTTTTGATAAATTAAAAGATCAAACTGAAATGGAGCATTAAAATCCCCATTTTCATCTCTCACAGAGCTAACATACGATTCATGTGTTTCAATCAATCAATCAATCCCAAACTAGTTGGACTCTATAGTATGAATCATCGGTTGTATGAATCGTCTATATCCAAGCTCTATTGGACCCATTTCATTCCAATACTAAATAATTTTATAATATTCGAGACAAATTAGGATTTATCTGAAACAGGTTCTCTAATCACATTTATCAATACAATTCATCTGTCTTATAAAACAAAAATATATCAGTCTATTAATCAGCAAAATCAAAGTTTGGATCTTTTTTCAATTTATATGCTAATTAACTGGATATACACACAACGTTCACATTAAAAAAAAAACTACAAATTTAAATATCACGAATTTCAATTTCTTAAAATAAATCAATGGATACATATTAATAAAAAATGAGGTGAATAACAAATTCTACGAATATAAAAAGGTAAAGGCGATGTTAGTACCAGTAAGAGGGCTTCTAGGAGAAGCTGAGAAAGACTCGGATGAGAAATGGAGGTGGCGGAACTGGTTGTTGACGGCGGAGGTTGTGGTGGCGGCCGCGGCGGAGGTGAAGACGGCAGATCTGCGGCATATCGATCGATACAAAGATCGCATCAGTACCATTTTCGACATTTCTGCTTAATCTTTTTCGCTAACTGAGGTGAAGAGGTCGTTTGTTCGCATATTAGAAATTGAATAATTTATGTATAAAAATTAGCATAATATATTATATTTGGTAGCGGTTTAGTTGCTATGTATAAAATTTGTCACATTATTATGGTGTTTGGTTATCAATTTACAGCTTTGTATAACTGATTGATACATGTATAGATTATGAGGGTTATTATTTTGTACAAGATAAACGATGAAATAACTAATATATAAATAACTAAATCCTGCATATTTAATTTATACATATATTATTAATATCTGTATAATTCTAAGCCGCATGAAAAAACCCTGATAGTATAATTACTCAATTACTGGTTACCAAAATTAAGTGCCTAAACTATTTCAGAAACTATATTATCAGTAAAAGATGGTCACTGGATTGTTGAAGGGAAAACATAGAATAAACAACGATGCCCCGTGCTACCATTTTTACCTACTTCCACACTTTTTAGAAGCCCACTCACGGACAACTAGATATAGAAGTTGTTTGGATTGACTTTTTAAAAGTGATTTATAAGTTAAAAATCAAAAGTCATAAGTCGATTTATCCAACTTTTAACTTTTGTCTTATTTTATACTTTTTTAGCCTAAAAGTAAATACTTAAAAATATTTTTTATCTCATCCAAAATCTCAAAAAAAAAAAAACACTTAAAATAAGTCAATCCAAACACCCTCATATGTCACTTTCTAGTTTCTATATTGCTCTTTTAAATTTTAATGATGTATTGTTTTATTTGTATCCTGTTAATGGAATAGGTTCAATCATATTCAGACTTTGTTGGAATCAACTGGTTTGCTTCGTTAATATCATATTTCTATGTTCCTATAAAAAAAGAAAAAATGATTTCACTCTAATATATACTGTAGATATATTGCAACAAGATCTATCAAAAGTCTTTGTAGCATAATTGTCCAATCCATATAAGCTATTTATCAATGTTGATTCAGGATTACTAGCGATTTTAACTTTATGTTCTCGAGTTTTAGCCACCATTTCAAAATGATATTTTAATTGCCGCCATGTGATCAATAGATTACGAATACAAATTGCGAAAATAGCTTCTTGTCAAAATACAAGATAAATTCTTGTCATAATAGACGCTTCTTACATTTTCAAGATTCCAATTTCCAGGGCATGACCCCTGGAAATGAGGGCGATTTTCATTATAGATATTTCTTCCTGCTAAATTCTAAGTACTATTTATTGTCGAAAATAAACAGTATTCGAGTTGATTTTTTTTTTTATGCAGGTATGAGTTTCTATCTATTTAATGGCAAGTAGTCCATTAATGAATAACCCTATTAAGCGTACTTATTGTTATTCAATCACTAATCAGAGCTGCAATTACTATTATTCTTATTAATTATTAATTTTTGGTGCGAAGCAGCAGTTATTAGTTGTACAACACCATCTAAATTCAAGCTATTTCATAGTTGACTCATTAGTCACTTATGGTATCGTATACCTCATAATATAATTATTTGTTGTAACTTATAACCAACGTCTTACATGATTAAAGTTTAGTTTAATCGTTGTATTGATTAATATTGCCACCATTTAGAATCCATCAAACTTTCTTAATCTTAACTTCTCTAGTCGGAGGATAATCCGTATAAATAGCTTAAAGAATTTGGGTAAACATTGTTAGATTTCTAAACTTAGGTTGGTCAAATTGCACATACAAGTATGAAGTATCTAACTAGAATAGAGAGATTCTTGACAACTATCGATCGGACCTAATAAAAGTGCAATACAATTAAATTTTAGCCACAATTCATTAGTATCGCCTAGATATACTTTACTTCTTCAGCTAAAACTGTAGGTTTGAAGACAATCCTTCTTTATTTTGATTTTAGGTCTAACATGTTTTCTTTTATCACTTTCAACTATTTTGATATGAAGGTCTATGTAGGACGAGACCAAACTGTTTCAAATCAATTTTTTTCATCTATTCACTCTTCACCGTGCTTTTATTTTGCTTCGAATGTGATTTTTCTAATTTTATGTAATCAAACATTCATCTCAATAATGACATTTCTACTACATTCATCTTATAGATTTGTTGGCCTCTTGCAAAATCAACATTTCCTAAGTAACAACCAATTGCTTTACTTGAAAAAAAAATGGCATTCCGAAGTATCCAATTGCACCATATTTCGAGGAAATGATTTCTTATGATAATTTACAACTTGAATGTAAGAAATGACTTTTTCATCTCTTTCTATATATATATATATATATATATATATATATGAAGCCACATTTCAAGTGCTAGGCACTAGCTCTTTCACTTGAGTTTTTGTTTTCCTGTATAGCATTAACTTCAAATGCACTTTTTTTAATTTTCAAAATTTTGTTTTCTCTGTCATATGTTAATTTTCTTTAACCATTAACCAATTAAAATTGTTAAGTGCCTTTTTTTATTTATTTTCATCACCGCAATATATAAAGATAGATAACAAATGTCATCTTGTGCAATCACGTGGTACAGATAATTTTCCATTTAATAGAAATTTTATGATTAAGCGTGTGTACTTGTCTTCAAATGTGCACATTATTTAAATAAAATTATAAGCTAATGAGTCATCTAATGTACCCCAACGATCGTTGTCGTTTTAGTTCACGAAATAATCCCTTTAAAAGTCAAGATATTGAAGTGAAAAAAATCAGATATTTATTAGGGTATATCATTATTTCCAGCCTTTTGAGGTTGGTGTTCTCTCGTGGGATGACTTCATAATTAAAAAAAATTAATAAAAAATTAAAAACTTATGTGTATATAGAACCTTTTAAATAGGTTATAATTTTATGTGGATTTATGCTTCTATAAAAACTTTTCATTAAGTAAAATAAAATATATAAATAAAATTCTAATTTGAAATGTGTATAAACTATAAAGTGTAAACTAAACCTAACATTACTGGAAAAAATAAGAAGAATGGACCCCACTTAATGTGTCATGGACACAATATAAAACCCCATCAATGGTTCCTTTACTTTTGCATTGCATAGCAACACTCTTTTCTTTCTTTCTTCCTTCCTTCCTTCCCATTGTTTTACCAAAACCACTTTCTCTTTTATCTGTTCCTCTCATACCAAAAACAAAAAGATGAACACAACCAACAATCTTGAAATTATCCATGATGTTTTTCCATATTTACAAGTGTACAAAAATGGAACAATCAAAAGACTTGTAGGCACTAAATTTGCACCAGCAACATATGACCCACAAACTGGTGTTACATCCAAAGATGTTTTAGTAAATCCCAAAACTAACATTTCTGCCAGAATTTACAAACCCAATTTACCAACAAAAACAAAAAAACTTCCTTTAGTGATTTATTTTCATGGTGGAGCATTTTGTATATCATCTGTTGGTGATCCTAAGTACCATGATTCTCTTAATGTGTTTGTGTCCAAAGCTAATGTTATTCTTGTCTCGGTGGGTTATAGATTAGTTCCAGAACATCCTCTTCCAATAGCTTATGGTGATTCTTGGTCTGTTCTTAAATGGGTGGCTGCACATAATTTAAAACAAGGGTGTGAAGTTTGGTTGAATGAGCTTGTTGACTTTGATAGTGTGTTCTTGGCTGGAGACAGTGCAGGTACGGATTAATTTCACCTATGATCACTAAATTTTATCTATTATAACAGTAAGGGGTCATTTGGTAGTGTGTAAGAACAGTACCCAATATGATGTATGTATTAGTAATATTGAATTAGTTATGTTGAAATTATTTCTTATTTACAATTTGATGTGGTGTATTAATGGTAGTTCTGTCTTTAACCATCCATGTATTAATAACCCGGGTATTGTTGATACTATGGTTGCTACGTATGAGAATAATACTGAATAAGTGTATTAGTTATACATAGTTTGAGAAATATTACTAAACAAGGAATTAATAATACCAAAGCTAATACATATATTATTTTCTTTAGTACATCCTACCAAAGGATCCTAACATCAATAAATTATATTTTTTTGTAAAGTTTAACGAGACACATTAATTTTGTGATTTTATTGTTATAATGCATAAAGTTTGTGACTTTATGAAATAAAGTTTAGTGATTTTTAAATTATTTTAACTTACATAATTTTACTGTTGTAATGAATAAAATTCATTGACAATGCATGTCAGAGTGAGTAAGACTTAATGATTTTATTGTTATAATGAATAAAGTTCATTGATAATAGGTGAAATTAACTTTGTGCAGGCGCTAATATTTCACACTTCATGGCAATCAGAGCTGGGAAATCAGATGAAGCTTTAGGGATGAAACTTTCTGGGATGCTCATGATTAGTCCATATTTCTGGGGAGAAGAGCCTATAGGCATATCTGCTAAAACGTGATAAATAACTCTACCAGATAAGACTTAATTTCCTAAGAATAACTAAGGTGATGTTCCAAAGGCTTTTCAAGAATGTGGGAGATGCTGCTAACATCCAAGAAAGAAACTACAGAATGATCAAAGTCTGGCATAACTAATTGCATATCTGCTTTAGATCACAACTTAAATTTCAGGACATTCCTTAGATACATTTAATGCAAAGTCATGTGTTCTTTATGCCAACACAAGGAAGCGCAAAGATAGACAAAAGTGTAAGATTGTAATAATCTCTCTTGGGGAGTATTCTCATTATTACAAAATATATATAATGTGTACAAGAGAGGAATCCTAATTCGGTAAGGATCCTAATATACCATACATATACAGTTTTTATAATTACACAATATATGGAGAATATTCGCTAATACACCCCCTCAGTCGGAGCGGGAGGAGGCCGGACGCTGAGACTGGATCTGAAGTCAAGGAATAATTGTCTGGAAAGTCCTTTGGTGAATATATATGCATACTGGTATGACGAAGGCACATGCAACACTCTGACATGACTGATAGCAACCTTCTCAAGAACAAAATGTATATCCATCTCAATGTGATTGCTTCTCTAATGTTGAACCGGATTGTGAGAGAGATATATGGCATATATGTTATCACAATATACGATGGACGCCCGACGCAAAGGACACTGAAGCTCCAAAAGCAGATTTCGGAGCCAACAAATCTCAGCAACAACATTGGCAACACCTTTATATTCTGCTTCGGCACTCGATCAGGATAGGGTGGCTTGTCTCTTAGCAGACCATGAAACTAGATTATCCCATAAGAATACACAATAGCCAGAAGTGGAGCGTCGCGTGTCCAGACACCCTACCCAATCTGCATCCGTGTAAGACAGCAACCTGGTCGGTGCAGAGGGGGTATAGATGTAATCCAAAATCAAGTGTGCCTTTAATGTATCGAATGATACGCTTAAGAGCAGTGAAACGAGACTCCCTGGGGCATGCATGAACATGCACACCTACTGAACAACATATGCTATATCCGATCTGGTGAAAGTTAGATACCGAAGTGCACCTGCAAGGCTCCTATATAGAGTAGGATCAGCGACCGAAACACCATCCAAAGCACTGAGCTTGGATTTCGAATCAATCGGAGTGGGCATGATTTTGCAATTTGCCATCTTAGCCCTGTATACTATCTCTTCTGCATACTTACACCGACTCAAGAACATATGATCTGTAGATCTGGTCACTGAAATACCCAAGAAGTAACTCAACTTGCCCAAGTCAGTCATAGCAAATTCGGTTTTGAGTGAAGCAATAATCTCATTTTTCAAACCCTCAGATAAAGCAGTGAGAACAATATCATCCACATATAGCAGTAAGTAAGCAGTGCTACTACCTCGATGAAAAATGAAAAATGAAAAATGAAAAATGAAAAAAGAATTATCACACCTGCTACAGACAAACCCAATCTGCATAATATACCTGGCAAATCGATCATACCACGCACGGGGGCCTGTTTCAGGCCATATAGTGACTTACGGAGACAACAAACATAACTGGGGTCTACCGGATGGACAAACCCATGTGGATGGTGCATGCACACTGTTTCTTTCAAGTCCCCATGTAAAAGAGCATTTTTCACATCAAGCTGATGTATCGGCCAATGCTTACCCATGGCTATACTCAGGACTGTGCGAATGGTAGCCGGTTTGACAACCGGGCTGAACATCTCACCACAATCAATACCCCCCTGCTGATTTATGCCATTATCCACAAGTCATGTCTTATACCTCTCTAGGTCTCCATTGTCTCTGAATTTATGACGAAATAACCGCATTCAACGGATCACATTCACCCCCTCCGGTCTAGGTACCAAGTCCCACGTGTGTTGTTTCATTAAAGCATTAAATTCCTCACACATTGCAGCATTCCAATTAGGGTCCTTTTTGGCTAATTTTGGATTTTTAGGGATTGGGGAAATTGTTTGGACAGACATGTTAAATTGGGTTTTGGGCTTGAAAATCTCGTGTTTGGCACAGGTTTCCATTTGGTGGCTTGGGGCAGTGGGTGGGTTTGTCCGTTGGTGAGTGACTGGTGTCGGGGATTGGTGATGCTTGGTGGTGTTGTGTCAGAACTAGGGATGGCAACTGATAGGATCTGGATCGGATCCTACTAGATCCAGATCCAGATCCGTTTTTCATACCTGAATCCAGATCCGGATCCAGATCCATCGGGTTCATAAAAATCATGTCCAAATCCGGATTCATCGGATCCACCGGGTCCACGGATCGGATCTGGATCCACATGTAAAAAATTTTGCCTTGCTAAGATTGTAACCTTGCTAAGAATTTTTTTTTTGAATTGACAAACGATTTTTACTTAGCTAACAATTTAATGTGTTTCAATTTTGAAATGTTCATATGAGATATTTTGTTCGTTGTCTCGTTTTGATTGTGAGCTATTAATTGAAAATGTTGGACAATGACAATAGTTGTGGAAAATGTTGACTAGTATTTCCACAATACTGAACTTGCATGTGCTTGGAATCTTCACAAATGAAGTGAATATAATTTTAACTACTTGTCTATGGAGATGTTAGTCATTCACTAGTATAACATTGATTTTATTATCGAAGTTACCTCTTTATTTTTTGGTTTTTGAGTTAACGCGGGGATAAATTAAACTTGTTTTGAGTATTAAACTTGCAATGATGTGCTTAGCAATTTTAAGAAAATACTTATAAAATTACATTCTAGGTTATGAATATATTTAATAAAAAATGGATCCACGAGTCGGATCTGGACCGGATACGGATCTCAAATACAAGATCCAGATCCAGATCCGATCCGTCAGAAACGGATCCGGGTCCGATCCGGATCCGTCGGGTCCAAATTTTGAAGATCCATATCCTATAAAACGGATCTGGATCCACCGGATCTGGACCGGGTCCGGGATCCACTGCCATCTCTAGTCAGAACAGTATGTTTGGGATGGAGAAGTGACGGGTTGATTTGGATCTGATGTGGTCGACGGTGGTGAGGTATCGGACAATGGCGATGGTATTGGTAGCGTCGGATACGGGGAGGGTGGTGGTGTGGGGTGGTGGAAATGGTCGACGATGTATGTGTTGTTGTCAAAATGGTCGAGTGAGGGAGGAGACATTGCAGTGGGTTGGAGGTAGGTGTTCTGTTGGTGGTGGTCCTGTGTGGAGACGGTGGTAATAGATCAGTGACCAGGGTTAGGCGAGACCGACGAAGAGAGTGGGGAAGACAGCGACGGCGGCAGTGCCGCCCGATGACCGACTGACACGGTGGAAAGTGGTGGCAGAAAAGTGTTTCTAGTGGCGGACGATGTTAGTTGACTGAGGATGATAGGAGAAACGGCGAGCTCGTAAAGAAAGGAGTAGTCCGGTTTTCGAAATTTTTGGAGATTCGAAAACGGGAATGTGGTCTCGTCGAACGTAACATGATGAGATATGTGGATTTGACGAGTGGACACGTCATAGCACAGATAGCCCCTATGATTAGGCGGGAAACCTACGAAGACACAGAGTGGTTCGAGGCGCTAGTTTGTGAGGGACGATGGAGGCAAGATTGGGATAACACAAACAACCGAATATCCTTAAGTGATCGTATGAGGGAATCCTACGGTATAGAATTTCGGTCGGAGTCATGTTGTGAAGGGTACTGGTGGGTAGAATATTTAGAATATATTCGGACATTTTAGCAGTATAGACCCAGAAGGACGGAGGAAGAGAGGCATGAAATAGGAGAGTGTGAACTATGTTATTAATGGTGCGGATGATGCGTTCAGCCTTACCATTTTGAGGTGATGTATGGGGACAGGAGAAACGAAAAACTATGTCATTGTTTCTACAAAATCGGTTGTTGGGCATTATATGTTGGGCTGGTCCAGTGAGGCGTTGGATTGGGCTGATGTTGGCTGCCGCGGCCCTTTCCACGTCCTATGCCACCCCTGCAGACTCTGCCGCCCCTACCGTCGCGGTTCTGCCGCTGCTGGGTGTTTTCCGGCATTAGTGGTCCGGTGGTAGTGTTATTTGGGGAGGCGTTTCAACCACTAGCGCCTTTTGGGTGTGTTCGTCCTGTTTTGCACGACGGGTTTCTACAAGCAACAATTGTGAGCGAGCTTTGTTGAAACTGGGCAACAAATCAGCATGTTGTATCATAGTGGCCAGAGTATCATATTTACCTTTCGGAAGACGTGCAACTTGTAAGACCATCTTTGTCTTCGAGACCGGTGTGCCGACGTTGGATAGTTGATCCGCCAAAAGTTTCAACTGCTTGCAATAATCCGTTATGTTGGAGAAATTTTCAAGGCGTGTGTTATTGAATTGTTCCTCCAAATACACAGCACGAGTGTGCTTGTTATCTTGAAATATTTCTTCCAACCGAAGCCATAAATCACAAGCCGAGGCGCCAGATTTCATTATAGTGAGAAGCAAATCCTGAGAAATACTACCATATATCCACTGTTTGACAGCGGCATCAAGACGAAGCCAAGTAGCGTCGTCAACTTCAGAGGGCGAGGGAAGGAGTCATCAATGTGGTCGAGCACGTTGTAGAGACATGCATGAATACGGAAAAGTTTGACCCATGGAGTGTACTGACCGTTTTCTTGATCAAGGATGATTGGGCGACAATGCTTAATGTTTGAGACGGTGAGTGCAGGATGAATAAATGGAGAAAAAGATGGTCTTGGGTTGTCTGAAGTGACTACAGTGGTGGATGAGGCCTCGGTAGTATTATGGGGATTAGACATTGTAGTGTAGAAGAAAAAGAATAGAGAGCAATTTTGGGGTGGTCACTGGAAAAAGAATAGAAAGCAAGAAGGGATTATTTTGAGGTGGTCACTGGTCACCGGCGGCTGCGGGAACCGAAAAGAAGAAGAAAAAAAAATGGGGGGGGGGGGGGGGGGGTCGACGGCAAGACTTAGAGAAACCCTAAGTTTTTGGCTTCTAATACCATGTAAGATTGCAATAATTTCCCTTAAAGAGTATTCTCATTATTACAAAATAGATATATATATAATGTGTACAAGAGAGTATTCCTAATTCGGTAAGGATCCTAATATATCATAAATATACAATATTTATAATTACACAATATATGGAGAATATTCGCTAATAAAAAGGCCTAACAGAAATATGCATCCATGTGCAATATGCAGACATCACCATATAAGTCAAGTATTTGCAACACAACAATTCTACATCTGAAATTCAAGGTATGGCAACCTGAAATCTTAAAGGAAATCCACAACTTTGCAACAAATTCAACACTAGCAAAATGATAAGTCTAAATTTGCAGACAAACTGAGATTCTTATCTAATACTCGGTAGGAGGAGCAGGGGCTGAAACTGCAGGCTGAGTAGGCTGCTTCCCCAAACTTTGATACTTTACGCGAGCTTCAGCCAAACGGTGCTGATAATAGGCATGGTAAGGATCCGAAGCATTCAGGAAACTAAAGCTAGCATTACCAGCTTGTTTTTCCATAATCTTCTTCTCACAAGCTTCCCCCAACTGCGCCACATACGGTGCAGCCTTGTCAACATAACACCTAATAGCATGTGGAGGAACAAATGTATGCTTCACTCTCTTCCATCTGAACTGGAGGTGTTGGTCCCACATTCCCATCCATCGCCATCTTTTCCTGCAAGAAAAAACAAAACGATCAAGCATTTATGACGTTAAGCATCAGTACTTGAAGAAAACTACGAAAGTATGCTTTTATCTTCAGTTTTTTGCTTCATGAGCGAATTTTCCATCTCCCACGAAAAACACTTTGATCTCCTGTGAGGAATCGGCAATCCCTTAGATATGATGCAAAATAACTCAGAATTTGATTCAAGAAGTCGAAAAAACTACTTACTATGTCCCAATTTATGTGACACAATTCGAATTTCGAGAGTCCGACAGTTTAATTTTGACTGTGAATTCGCGTATGGAATCTTTAAGTTTTTTGATATTAAAATTAACATATTTGAAAACTACGTAAAAAGTATTATAAGTCACAATAATTAACAATTCAGTTTTTTTTTTTTAAATATATGAAGAAACTACGGTTAAAGACTTGTTTGAATCTCGAAATCCGAAAGATGTCACATAAATTGGAACGGGAGGGAATATTAAATAGGCGCGAACCCCATATACATGCTCCCGGGTTCAATTTTCAATCAAGAAGTAGAAACCCCTTTTTCCACAACTTATTCAAGCAAGAAAACTCCAATAATATGGTAAGTGGTAAAACAACAACAACACATAAGTGGTACACAAGACAAAAAGGAAAATAAACCTCTTTTCACGTCTTTATTTATTCTAATTTTTTTGTTATTCACTTCTCTTCAGGAAAAAGCAATATCTCGTATTTTACATTAAACTAATTCCGGATTCATCAAAGGAAACATTAGAACAACAAATAGAAAACGAATCTAGTGTTTTTTCCTCGAAATAGTTTAAGATATCAGAATAGAGAAAGCAGCAAAACGTAGAAAGAAAATAAAAAGTAATACTAATAATGCAGAAAAAAGCACTTAAGTATATATAACAGGAAACGAATTAAACGAAGTTTACCTGATTAGACAAGCTGGTAATGAAAAAAATCAACATCTGGAGTTAACGCTCGACAAGCGTTTCGCTATTATAGGTAAGTTTCAATTATTTCACCTTTTTAATATTCAAATTATAAATAAGAAAAAAGGTAACTTGAACTCTACATTTATAACAGAATTGGGATTATGACCTCGTGACTAAATATATGAAGGATTCAACCGTGTTCTTGTTTTCATTGATAGCCAATTTATACTCTATGGTTCTTCAACACCATTGAAGTAATTAGAAGCAATCAGCATAATAAGCTTTTGATGCCATTACTAACTCTAAGCTTGATGACTGTTTTACTTTTAGTTTTTTTCCCGGGCATAGAAGGAGTTGAAACATTATCTTATTCTTTTTAAGATTTTAGAGATGAGTACAATTTAAAAAGTGAACTTCTTTTGTTGAGTACTTGAATATGATCCTAATTTATAGCATATAATAAATTAGATTTTTTTGGAACGGAGATGAAAAAACTTGTTTTGAAAAACACTTTTTTTGAGCAAGGATCTATCAGAAATAATCTCTACCTCTTTAAATAACCTCTAACTCTTTGTGAGTAAGGTCGGCATACATCCATACTCTCCAAACTCCACTTATGAAATCACACCGGGTATATTACTTTATTCCATCATCTTTTGATATTTTCAACTTAGTTAAGCTTAGCTAAAGTCTCTATTTGCTTTTCATTGAAGCCAAATCGTGCCATGTCTTGTATTGAAGACGTTACTGATAAATAGTTAAATTATAAAGATGAAATACCTCTATCACATATATATCATGTGATAGAGGTATTTCATCTTTATAATTTAACTATTTAACTGTTAACACTAAAAAATAATTTAAGTGTTTAGCCGAATCCACCGACATCCGAATTATTCCGGAGACGAATTTACTCCTAGCCCTCGACTACAAAGAGTTTCATCGGCTACTAAGGCATTTTAGCCGAAGTTGTTGGTCAAAGGTAGGACTGGGACCCACACAGATGCAGGCGCCTCAACGATCAAGTCAAAATAGTTTCCAGACCCCCAAAAGCGGCAATGGCCAACAACAGCTAAATGGAAGGGCCATTATCCGAGCAAAAGGAGAAGAGGGCGAGAAAATCGGCACCATCTTCCCCATAGTCAGCCGTTGAACTTAGTGGGTTACTTGACGGCTGAATTCTGTTTCCATCCCAAATCGTTTGAAATTAGAGTTCCGTTTTCAGCCCAAATCACTGAAAATTAAGGAATCATATCTCCCGATTTCATTAGCCGATACAACGGCAGAAGAAAGATTTCGGAGCGAGAACAAATTTGGCACGCCCAGTGGGACCATAGGTGAATTAATAGTGAAGTTTGATTCTCCAGGTCAGGATCATTCTTGGCGTATGCGCCTAAGGTCCGGTAAGAAAATGAACCTCGATTTCAGTCCACATCCTAAACAAAATCCTCTCAGAAGGAAAAACGAACCGACATCCTTCTCGGGTATGCCTACATCGGTGGATACCCCTCCACTTCCTCCATCAACCCAAGCGGTGGAAGACTCTGGTCAATCTGAAGGTCCAACCATAATGACCACGTCTTTCATTAGACAACTGATTGACTTGGACATCCACGGCATTATGTACCAAGTTTCTAAACAATTGACTGACATTGTGAAGCCGATAGTACATAATGAGGTTCAGCAAGCGAGGGAGATGGAAACCAACCGAATGCGCCCAGGAGAATGTTCGTCTAGTTCTGTCATCCCTCTGACGAGCGGTGATGTTCAGCATGAGACCGTGACTCCCGATGTTGTTCCTCAGCCACATGTGCATCAGTCAGTGCCTACTCAGGTGCAGCCGATAGCACACCAAGGAACACAAGCCCAATTGCCTGGCAACCAGCACACTGCATGGTCGCCGCCGAATCTTAGGGGGCAAAGTGTGCCGCCTGACCAAGTGAGTCTGCTGTATGGGCAGATCAACATGGCCCGGAAACCAGTTCAGGCTCACTTTGGATTGCCTCCGTTATGCAGTACGTTTCCACGAACGACCCTACGATGCAGGCGAATGATTTTGGCCAGCCGATGGCCCCTAGCTATGACTTAGCTCGGCTATCTGGTGACGTTGTTTACAGTGGGTTACCATTCCAGCAGTCATTGCTGGTACCCAATCCATACCTTCCAAGAGGCGTAAACTTTCTAAGAACGGCCGACGCCCGAGGAGAGCAGTCATGGAACACTGTTCCACCTTATCCTCAGGCTCCGTTAACTTTTCCAGGAGCTCAGGTTGCGGGCTTTGGTGGCCATTTCCAACAGAAGCAATGGGGAATCACCCCACCTATTGGTAATGGACATCAGACCACCTACAACCTTCAAAACCCTGTCCAACAAGGTACAAAATGGAGGCCGCCAGTGAAGAACGCCTACCAGCCGAATCCAATTGAGAATCGGCAGGGGACGTCGCAACTGATGAACCCGAAGATCATTGCTAATACCATGCGGAGGTACTTCGGCATCCAACTAAAAACCTTGGAAAGACCTGTCTATAAGAAGCCCTACTCCGATTGGGTAGATCGGATAGCACATTTTCCAAGAGGCTTCAAAACACCAGAATTTGCGACGTTTTTTGGCGATGACGGCAAATCCACTCTCAAGCACATCGGTAGATTTACTGCCCAATGCGGTGAAGCTAGCCAGAATGAGTATCAAAAGTTGCAGTTATTCCCTCTTTCTAATGGGAACAGCCTTCGCATGGTACTCCTCTTTGGCTCCTGATTCTGTGCAAAGCTGGGCCGACATGGAGGGTTGCTTCCATGATAGGTTCTAATGGCCCCAACCTCAGGTTACCATAACTGATCTAACGAATCTCAAGCAGCAGGTGGGAGAATCGGCTGCCGATTTTATCGAGAGGTTCAAAAAGAAGGTTGGAAAATGCACTGTACACTTTCCTGAGTCTGAGTGTGCCCACATGATAATCAACAACATGCACCCTCAGTTAAAGGAGAAGCTGGTGGGACAATCTTGCTCTGACCTGAGCCAGTTAGCCAAAAAGGCTAGCCAAATAGAGCAGTATGTCCAAGAGAAGGAGCGGAGGAGAGTCAGCCAAAATCGAGGCTCCCACTTGGTATCCATCATTGAAGCAGATGAGTCCAACTCAGAGTCAGCCGACTACACGGCAGATGCAATGGTGACCGAGATTGTCAGGGATAAGGTCTACTCTTGCCCAGCCTTGAAAGCCGTCAAAGGTAAGGAAACAAGTTCAGCCGATGACAGGGTCGATTACTTGTTTGATATCACAAAGGCAGACCGGATCTTTGATCATCTGCTCAAAGATAAGCAAATTCGGCTGCTTGATGGCCACAGGATCCCGCTTGCCGAGGAACTCAAAGATAAGAAGTACTGTAAGTGGCATAATTCATACAGTTACTCTACTTCTAACTGCGTGGTCTTCAAGAAGGCGATCCAAAATGGAATCAGGGAGGGGAGGTTCAAGCTAGCCGACAAGGACATGCCTGAAATGTCTATTGATACCGACCCATTTCCCGCGGTACCAATATCTATGGTGTTTTTTGCTAAAACCGATGAATCTGGGGACACCAAAGGAAAACAGCCGATGAAAAGGGTATGAGTCCCTAAGAAACCTACCGAAGGGAAGAAGGTCACAAGGACTTCCGTGTTCAACAGGTTAAGCATCCTACATGACATACATGATGACAAGCAGCCGGCTAGGATCAGTTTTCATGACCGCTCTAGAAATGCGAGGGTCTTTGAACGAGAACTCCAGGAACAAACCATGAGGTTCAGGAGAGTTCCTATCGACGTCAGGCATAGGCCTGGGGACAAGTACGGATGCCTACCAATCGGTAGCCGAGCATGCCTCGAATAGATGAAGAACCGCTCCCTAAAACTAAATAGAGGGTAGTTGAGTTTAACGTGAATGAGGGTGTTTTTTCCTTGCGTATCATAGCAAGAAATGAGGACCAAACGAGACTCCAGAGAATGATTAAACCAGCCGCCAATACAGAAGAGGGGAAGTGGTCTATCAATCAAGCTCCCGGAAAGAAGGAGGCACCACTGAGAGTCGCATCTAGAACCCAGAAAAGAAGGATACAACGTGACAAGGCCCTGTGTAAGATGCAATAGACATTGCATCTAATTTCCAACATCAAGGCAGCCAAAAATCAGGAGATTCCTAAGTCTGTCGTAGCTGAAGCTATGGAGCGGGCATTCGGCTCATGTGCTTCAGGGGGAATGCCGCCAGAAGAAAAGACGTCGGGTCAACAAGATTTGGGTAAACAATCTACCGATAACCCGACAGAAGAACCCCGGCAAGAGAACGTGACCTTGGATGGACTTTTAACCGAGGCAATCCCACAGATCGTGCAGAGGATTCAGCCAGAGGATCCCCAGCCGATCTCCATTTGTCTCCAAGATATGGAAGGTATTGATTTCTCTTCAACCAAATTCAACGAGGTGGGAGACTTCATCCTTGATTTATTTAGCCAAGACATGGTTGATGAGATGTGGGCAGACATTGAAATGGTCAGCCTAATCCCATGCGAGTTATGGGGCAGCTGCTCCACGCTGGATAACCTAGAAGGTGATGTTTGCGTTGAAGACGCAGAATTTCAACGCAGAATCGGCAACAATAGTCGATACTACACTAAGGACGCTTTGAGCACCGCATTTGGTGCACCTACGAAAGAGATGGTTAAACACTTCAAGCCCCTCTATGTGAAGGCTTACGTCAACGGAAAAATCATTAGTCGAGTGTTCGTCGATAATGGGGTTGTGTTGAATGTGATGCCACTGCTTACTTTGAAAAACCTCAACAAAACAAATGAGGATCTCATCCCAACTAACATGAAAATGTCTAGCTTTATGGGAGAGGCCTCTAAAGCATTGGGATTCTAGTAGCAAAAATCACCGTGGGTCCCAAAACGGTCAGATCTGTATTATTTGTTATAGATGGCAAGCCGACCTACCCATTCTGCTGGGCAGGGACTGGAAACACACCAGTCGTTGCCTTCCTTCTTTCATGCATCAGAAGCTCATCTTTTGGGAATGAGACAAGATTAAAGTCGTCCCAGCGGATGATAAACTCGTTCCGACCAAGGGTTCAGAACGTAGAGGCTATCCTCTACTCACCTTACGTGGCTCCCATAGCCGTCACATAGCAGTATAAAGAAGGAGTTTGGGAATCTTGTAATATTACCTCACGAGGGTTTAAAGTAAAGGAATTAGCCGAACAATGGCTTACCTCAGAGGATCTAAACAGTTGAAGAAACCCAACTCACACTTGACCTGTAGCATCGGCTGACCGTCCTAAATTCTGAGGCAAGGATGGCCGAAGCATCATAGATAGGGAACCACGGCAGAGGATCAGATCTGGCGGCCAACAACATTTGAGCTGCCGATAGGAGTTTTATGCCTAGCTTTGCTTGTTTTTTTTCTATGCTTGTACAAAACTCGAGTGTTATTTAAATACTCGTATCATGTATGTTTTGTGCAAAGTTTGAATAAACTCATTTTACAAGGACAAGTCATAAGTGAAATGGGCAATCAGAAGCTCCGAATCTTCAGTTACGAGGACGACACCCTATCGGCTAACTCTATGGCCAATAGGCAGTGTTGTCCTCAGAGGACGATATCATTACAAATGGCCAAACCAGATTTTCTAAGTTTGGCGGGCCATTCTAACGTTGTTGGGTCAGTTGGGTGAAAATCGACTGACAGCCATTGAAGAAGTCAAAACTGATAAACGTAAAATGGCTAAAACATACAACAAACATGTTGAGCCTAAGAGGTTTGCCGAAGGAGACTTAGTTTGGAAACCGTTTTGTCGATTAGGATGAAAGGTCACAAAACCAACAAATGGTCACCAAACTAAGGAGGGACCCTTCGTAGCAAACCCATGGGTTGCCGACGAGACAGATTAAACGATGACTATGCATGAAACAAAAATATCAATGGTAGACATTTTGAAGAAACACTACCCACCGATTTTGGGGCATGCATAAGTAATCGACAGCTACTGACCAGCTGCCTGGTCGTAAAAAGGATTAAGTTCCCTTCGATTTGGGGAACGCAAGAACAAACGACGGCCACAGACCGGCCGCCTGGTCACAATAACAGACCCTTCGATTTGGGATCGACAAAATTAGGAAGCACAGCATTTCCCCAAATAGAGGGTACAGTACATCAACAGTAACGGAAGTCTCAGGATTAGCCGAATCCACGGCTGCTTAAACATCTTGGACATCTGGAATCTCCCTTCCTCCCTCAACTTCAACAACGGCTACTACCTCAGCCGTTCCCACACCTATTCGGGCCTCCTTTTCAGCACCCTGCAAAGGCTCTGCCACTACAGTCGATGGGGCCTCAGTAAAAGCTTAAGTGTCGGTCGATACCTCTTGAACAACAGAAGCAACTACCGCTTCGGGTGGCGAATCCCTAAGGGGATCGACTGATAACTCAGTAACAGGATAAGTTGGCAAGGGAGCAGTAATTGTCGGCGTTGCTTGAACTAGACGGTTTTTCCATACAGCCCATTCATTTTCCAGTTTGGCTAGCCGTCGCTACCTGCTCTCTGATCCAGCTCCCAAACCATCTGCTGGTTACCGAGTTCCTGAGCACTAATGTCCGAGTCTAAGGTGCCTATGGCTGGAGTAATAGCCCTCAGCTCCGTTTGGATCCGCTCCAACTCAGCTTGCAGTTTGGACTACCGCTCATGTAAATCATTTCTTCGGCCGACACTTTGTTGTCTCGCTGCATTCACCTCACCGAAAGAAGCTTGGACGCGGTTCTACTGCCGAAGAGACCCCAAGTATTGCAAAGCAGCGGCAACTTCATCATGGCTATCTTTGGTTGATCTATATAGAACAAACAAATCATTCATAGCCAAAGCCATGTCATTATAAAAGGCTGCTATAGCCGGGGAAGCCGTTGTTTCTTTCGACAGTCGGAGCAAAAAGGCCATCAGAACATGTAACTCTTCTTTGATGGATGGGATTCCCCTGGCGAGAGATTTCTCGACTCTCTCTCGATGGACGACAACAGACGAAGTTGGTAGAGATGAAGTGTCGACTATGCCAAAGTATCGCAGAAGCATATCTTCCAGAATAATTTCGACTGGTACCTCTGAACCGTCAGTTGGATGTACTTTAGCCGAAGGATTACCTCCAACGATCTCCTATCCGAAAGACAGTTTCAGAATAAAAGCAAGAATCTAGAGACAATTGGTAACAAGACTGGGAGGAGGAGGACATACCTCTACGGTCACGTCAACCGTTTCTGCTGCCTCAACAGGAGAAACTCTGATATCAAGGCTAGCCGATAGAGAATCTTGCAGATATTCAGAAGTACGAATCAAAGAGGACGTCCCTCCGGCACTAAGGAGTGCATCATATACTCTCTGCCGCCTATCACACCTTATTAATAGTACCTCCTAAAAGACAAAAACCGAGGAACATGAATAAGGAGAGATAGCCGATACAACGGTAGTCGAGGCAGATAAGAGATATACCTCATCATCATCCTCTTCAGAAATAGGGACTTCAGCTCCATGAGAACTTTCTTCTCTGAGCTCACAAGTAACAACCCCCCACCTAGCCTGGGGTGCTTTGAAATGGATTGCCTAGGCAACGAAGATCCCTTGGTAGGAGCGGTTCCCAAATCAACAAACCCTGAGGAAGATACATAAGAAGTGTTAGCCTATAATGTATGAGAAATTCTGGCTAGCATATGTGTAGAGGATAAAAATAATTCACCTTTTCTCTTCGGTTGCCGCAGCCTGACGGAAGACCAAGAGGCACCAGGACTAGCCGAACTGATGGACGCCACCTTTGAAGGGACCTTTTGTGTCCTTGACTTAGCATCCGTTGGGTTTTTCTTCTTCGGTTGGACTAGCCGATCATATTGTTTTGTCTGGATCTGCCGATCACAGAAGACCTCCAGGGAGGATTGGAAGAATCTTTTTTTGGCCACCTTTCACCATTCAACAAAGGCAACAATGGTGTTAGCCATTGGGGAAAATGACCGCCCAACGAAAAGATCAAGTTTACAAAGATTGTGGGCGGCTACCTCCTCTATCTGCTTTACACTTAGAGAGCAACGGCAGGTCGGCTAAGCAACACTACGGTAAATCCATGATATGTGTTGAGTCAGGCCAAATTGTCGCGCCACAAAATTGGGTCGATAAGGCTCTGTGGTCAACTTGTTGTGCCGAGAATTGTATTTCAAGCCACCCAAGAGGTTCCTAGTTGTAAGAATACGCCCCCACACCCGATTCATGACTTGCCGCCGGGCGAATGAAAGGTTGTCATCGGCCATACAATGAACCCAGTCGGGGGAGGCCCATTGTTCAAAGACCGGTTGCCAATCTGCGTAATGATCTCAAGACAGACCATGCAGGGTGGAGACTGCGGTGAAAACATCCTAGGGCACGAGAGGTGTTCTCCTAAGAGTGTCGGCTAACACCTACGGAGCCAACGGAGAACAGTTGTCATCAAAATCGTCAGAGGTGAACTCTGGAAAATACAAAGTGATCCACAACTGTAAAAACCACAGAGGTCCAGCTGGAGTATCCTGATTTCAGGAGTCCCTTAACCTAGCCTGAGCATCGTCCAAAGCCGCATATAAGTAAGTCAAGAATATGGATGCCCAACTGACATCTTCCCCTGAAACGGAAAAGCCACATATATCTCTAGCTCTTTGACAATTGCACAAGAGCCCGCACAGACGAAGTAATGGCTAAACCAATAAAGCAGAAAAGCATGATGTTCAGCTTCATCGACCGGAAGAGGCGAACTTCGGCGGTTAGCGGACATAAAAGAGTCGTAGCTGGAAGAATTTTTTATATAACGATCCCCAAGTCAGGAACTTCGATTTCACTCAGGGTAGGCATCTCGGCTCCCAGTATCGGAAGGCCTAGTATCGTCGTTACATCAAGAAGAGTGGGAGTCATCATCCCCCAAGGAAAAACAAAAGCATTAGCGGTAGTCGACCAATAACCCAGAAATGCATATATGAGGCCGATATTGCAGGAGATATCAGACCCCGATAGTGCGATGGCATCATGAAGACCCATACGTTCCCACTCGTTTCCTTTGGCCGACTTGACCCGATCCACCCAAGCAAAATAGTTGGCGACCTTGGTCGGCCAGGTGCGTAGGTTAGCTGGACGGCGATCGGCAATGAACCAGTCGCAGTTGCAGGTGAGGGGAAGGTCGTAGGTCACCGGGCTAAGATGTTGGGATAGAAGAACATCACCTTGTTCCGGCCTACCGTATAGAGCCAGAACCAACTATCCATCAACAAGGACCAAGGCATCAGTTAGGTATTTTTCGGCTAGAGTGGTCCCATATATCTTCTGAGAAGAGAAAGAAGAAAACATGACAGTCGAGTAAGAAAACGGCGAGATTAGGGTTTTTTATGCAGAAGGGAAGAAATCAGAGATCAAGTGAAAAATTCTTGGAAAGATATTCCTTCTTAAGTGGATCTTGATGGGCAGCAGAAATTAGGGTTATTTCGTCGAATGCACGATTAGAAAATGTTGAAACCGATTTGTGGTAACAAAGGCACCTCGGGTGAAGGGGAAACCCAAGTCAGAAGTAATCATCATTGCATGCATTGTAGACAAGACGATTGAAGTGACATGTGCGGCTGTTAGACTAAAACGACGGCTACTTTCGGATACATCAACTCAACAGTCACACTCAAGTTAATGTAGGGGGGTAATTGTTAACACTCAAAAATATTTTAAGTGTTTAGCTGAATCCACTGACAACCGAATTATTCCGGAGCCGAATTTACTCCTAGACCTCGAATACAAAGAGCTTCATCGGCTACTAAGGCATTTTAGCCGAAGTTGTTGGTCAAAGGTACGACTGGGACCTACTCAGATGCAGGCGCCTCAACGACCAAGTCAAAAGGGTTTCCAGACCCCCAAAAGCAGTAACGGCCAACAACAGCTAAATGGAAGGGCCATTATATTAGCAAAAGGAGAAGAGGGCGAGAAAATTGGCACCAACTCCCCCATAGTCAGTCGTTGAACTTAGTGGATTACTTGACGGCCGACATGGGGGGGCACGTTTTGTACAATATTTCTTCTTTTTTGTACTATAAATACTCATTCTTTGTACATATTACATACAATCAATCAAACACATCAAATATTTACCTATTTTTATCTTTTATCATTTACCTTTCCTTTACTTTACTCGGTTGTATTCATGTTTTCTTACCTCTTAGTGTAATCACACCGTCCTAACGCTTTCTGGAGTAGTTGAGGAACCCATTACTGAAATTAGAGTTCTGTTTCCAGCCCAAATCGCTTGAGTTAAAGAATTAATTTGTCTCCCGATTTCATCAGCCGATACAACGGCAAAAGGAAGATTTCGGAGCGAGAACAATAATGTAATTTCGCCCGCCCGTTTCATTTCCGTACCGAAGGAAATGGGATTCGAACCCAGGATACAATCTTCTTCTATGTCGATTTAGCAAACCAATGCCTATGTATGTGTGTGTAAAATACTTTGGAAAATACTCTATTAATAAAAAAAAATAGAGTAACGATGCGATCACACCCGATCGGTCGTTACATAAGATGAAACTTTTCATCATTACATAACAATAAATTTAATGATGTGATACATTTGAATTTAAGTAAGAATCAAAATAAATATTGTATTCAAAATATCAATACTAACAACCATCCAAACAAGCAGAAGGAGCGAAGAAAAAATTAACCAAAAGAATATAAACACCAAAAATGACCGTTCATCAACAAATACACTACTTAAGTTAAAAGTTAAAATAGGAATAAGTAGAATGAAAATCAAGTACCTTAAGAAGGGGGGGGGGGAGTACCTTAAGAAAGGGAATTCACTTGTCAAAAGGCTTTTGACGGTTTGAAGATGGCGATGGCGATTGAGCCGGTGTTGAAGTTGACTGAGTTTGATAAGCCATTTTCGGTTGAAACTTTCCTTCTGTCAGAGACCTTGGTGTTCTACGCTAGACAATACTTCTTCTTTAGTTTGTTCAATAGGTGGTGGGTGATTTAGATTTTTGGAATTTGGAGGTGGTAGTACTTCTATACAATCGTAAATAGTTTCAATTAGTGATTTAGTACCGTCTATTTTAATAGTAGGATTTAATACATAACCAATAATATAAATAGAGGGAATAGGAATAAAATATTTTTTTATTTTGAGAAACATTTTTTTAATAGCTGCCTTATAATCTGGTTTTTCCATATATTCACTAAGTAATAAAAATATTAGAGTTATATAAAATAACATAGTTGAAATAGTAGGATAATATATACCGAAAAATTCTTTTGTTGCTTGAAAAAATTTCTCTAAAAATACAATAAGTTCGGAGATTTTTTCCCAATCACTATCTAAAATCATATCAGCTGGCTTTTTATTATGAGAGTTAAAAAATAAAGTTATAGGTAATTTATAGTCATAAGCAACAAGTAGTTGCTCGTATAAAGAATTCCACCTAGTGGATACTTCTTGTGGAATTTTTCTAAAAGGTAGTCCACAATCATGACAAATTTTTTTATATTCTTTTCTACGTTGTACTTTATTACTTTTAAAAATAAAGTTTATAGCAAATTGTATTTTACTAAGAATGTCTTCAAAAAGTGATAGACCATCCTTTACAATTAAGTTATATATATGGCACGCACATTTTATATGAAAATGGTCTGGAAAAGAAGGAGTTAAACTATTTTTTAAAATTGTAATTGCGTAATTGTTATTAGAAGCGTTATCTAATGTAATAGTCATAATTTTATCGGTAATTCCGTAATAATCGCACACTTGATAAATATTTTCTGCAATAAAAGTACCAGTGTGCCTATCATCTACATATCTATACGCTAAAATACGTTTTTGCATAGACCATTTATAATCTATCCAATGACAAGTTACAGTTAAATAATCATGGCCGTTAGTACTACGACCTATATCAGACGTGATGGATACTTTGCCATTAAAATGATATAATGAAAAACGTAAATATTGTTGATATTCATGCGCGAATTTAAATACATCTCTCTTAACAGTTGATCTAGGAAACCCGTTAAAAACAGGATTATATATATCTCTAATGTAATGAATAAAACCGGGAGATGAAGGAAATGAAAAGGCAAACCCTCCACAGCAACTAATTTTGATATTGCTTCCCTATCTCTATGTTTATTGTATTTAGAGCCTACAATTCCCCCGTCATAGGGTTAATTTGACCCGTACTTTGTCCGGGACAAGTATCGTATGTGAACCTTGTCCCGATGGAGCGGCGTTTGCGCACCCGGTTTTGAAGCACTGGTATTGGGCATACCTAGCTGGATGAGCACTTACTACGTGTCTAATTAAACCCCCGTCCCACCGTGACCTTTTCCAATTTTAAATTTTAAAACATTTTTACAAATTTTACATATGGCTACTTGATTCTCTACGTCCCTATCAAAAAATGTCCATGCATCTGATTTTAATTGTCGTTTTTTGGACCTCGTCTCATACTAGGGGGAATAGGAGGTATTTCGGTTGAAGGTGCACTAGTGGGTGTGTTGTCATCAACATTAGTGGGTATATCATCTAGATCATCGTCTAAATTAAAGTCTTCTTGAGTTCCGGAAAATAGTTCTGGTCTAAATCTAATGGTATTGTAGAAAAATGTTGAGTATCAACAAAATCATCTGTGTAGGAATAAGATGACTAGAAGAAGTACCCTTGCCCTGGTTGCCCCTACTAGAAGAAGCACCCTTACCCTTACCCTTAAACATACCTTTTAATCCTTCCATTTTAATTATGATAATAAATAAATAAATAAATAATTAAAGACAATAAAATTAAGTGATCTAAACTAAATAAACAGACAATAATAATTTAATGAAGGAACGAATGTACCAAACGCCGACGTAACGTCGACGTGTAATCGAGAGGTTGAAAATTGAAACTTTGCTCGATGGAAGATCCTCAAGCTAGTTGCCAACTTCACTACCAATTCCCAAATGAATAAATAAAATTGAATATTTAGCAAACAATGTAGACTTGTAGAGAGATATATTGAGAAATTAGAGAGATTGTAGGAAGATTTGTGAGAAAGATGAAGAGAAAATGAGTTATTTATAGTTGGAAATTGGGTTAAAGTGTAAATATAATAACTTATGGGTTAAAAATAAATATTAAGGGGTAGGGGTTGGGGGAGGGGGGGGCTAAAATGGCCGTTGGTCAACGGCCATAATCTAAAATGGTTGTTGGTGCAACGGCCATTTTTGCAAAGGGGCGGGGTCGGGGCGGGGTCGGGTCTCGCGGGCCTGGGGCGGGCTCGGGTCTCGCGGGACGAGACATCGTCCCGTCCCGAGTTCGAGTCCCACCCCCGTAATTTATTTATTTTTTTTTGGCGGAGTCGGGGCGGGACCGGGGCGGGCTCGGGTCGGGGTCGGGCTGTCCCGGCCCACTGGCCAGCCCTACTTTATTCTAACAAAGAGAAAGAGGTTGGGTTGAAGGAAGTTTTCAGTTTCATGAGCTTAAGCGCTCACAACCTATTTATGAGTAATGCTCACATACAACGCACACTCCCGAGACTCCACTTGTAGAATCAGGGTATATTGTTGGTGTTACTTTATTTATGCCATCATCTTTTGATATTTTCAACTAAGGCTGGCCAGTGGGCCGGGACGACCCGACCCCGGCCCGACCCCGTCCCGACCCCGCCCCGGTCCCGCTCAAAAAAAAAAAAAATTAACGGGGGCGGGACTCGAACTCGGGACGGGACGATGTCTCGTCCCGCCCCAGGCCCGCCGGACCCGAGCCCGTCCCGACCCCGACCCCGACCCTTAAATCCCCTTTGCAAAAATGGCTGTTGCACCAACGGCCATTTTAGATTATGGCCGTTGGCCAACGGCCATTTTAGGCCCCCCCCTCCCCCAACCCCCCCTACCCCTTAATATTTATTTTTAACCCATAAGTTATTATATTTACACTTTAACCCAATTTTTCAACTATAAATAACTCATTTTCTCTTCATCTTTCTCACAAATCTTCCTACAATCTCTCTAATTTCTCAATATATCTCTCTACATTGTTTGCTAAATATTCAATTTTATTAATTCATTTGGGAATTGGGAGTGAAGTTGGCAACTAGCTTGAGGA
Organism: Anisodus tanguticus; assembly: GCA_034509755.1. Taxonomy (NCBI): domain Eukaryota; kingdom Viridiplantae; phylum Streptophyta; class Magnoliopsida; order Solanales; family Solanaceae; genus Anisodus; species Anisodus tanguticus. Next base: position 4,659,386 of record CM067553.1, on the reverse strand, counting down.
TCTTCCATCGAGCAAAGTTTCAATTTTCAACCTCTCGATTACACGTCGACGTTACGTCGGCGTTTGGTACATTCGTTCCTTCATTAAATTATTATTGTCTGTTTATTTTATTTAGCGCACTTAATTTTATTGTCTTTAATTATTTATTATCATAATTAAAATGGAAGGATTAAAAGGTATGTTTAAGGGTAAGGGTAAGGGTGCTTCTTCTAGTAGAGGCAACCAGGGCAAGGGTACTTCTTCTAGTCATCTTATTCCTACACAGGATGATTTTGTTGATACTCAACATTTTCCTACAATACCATTAGATTTAGACGAGGAGTTATTTTCTCGGAACTCAAGAAGACTTTAATTTAGACGATGATCTAGACGATACACCCACTAATATTGATGACAACACGCCCACTAGTGCACCTTCAACTGAAATACCTCCTATTCCCCCTAGTATGAGACGAGGTCCAGCAAAACGACCATTAAAATCAGATGCATTGACATTTTTTGATAGGGACGTAGAGAATCAAGTAGCCATATGTAAAATTTGTAAAAATGTTTTAAAATTTAAAACGGAAAAGGTCACGGTGGGACGGGGGTTTAATTAGACACGTAGTAAGTGCTCATCCAGCTAGGTATGCCCAATACCGGGCTTCAAAACCGGGTGCGCAAACGGCCGCTCCATCGGGACAAGGTTCACATACCGATACTTGTCCCGGACCAAGTACAGGGTCAAATTAACCCTATGACGGGGGGAATTGTAGGCTCTAAATAGAACAAACATAGAGATAGGGAAGCAATATCAAAATTAGTTGCTTGTGGAGGGTTTGCCTTTTTCATTTCCTTCATCTCCGGTTTTATTCATTACATTAGAGATATATATAATCCTCGCTTTTAACGGTTTTCCTAGGTCAACTGTTAAGAGAGATGTATTTAAATTTGCGCATGAATATCAACAATATTTACGTTTTTCATTATATCATTTTAATGGCAAAGTATCTATCACGTCCGATATAGGTCGTAGTACTAACGGCCATGATTATTTAACCGTAACTTGTCATTGGATAGATTATAAATGGTCTATGCAAAAACGTATTTTAGCGTATAGATATATAGATGATAGGCACACCGGTACTTTTATTGCAGAAAATATTTATCAAGTGTGCGATTATTACGGAATTACCGATAAAATTATGACTATTACATTAGATAACGCTTCTAATAACAATTACGCAATTACAATGTTAAAAAATAGTTTAGCTCCATCTTTTCCGGACCATTTTCATATAAAATGCGCGTGCCATATATATAACTTAATTGTAAAGGATGGTCTATCACTTTTTGAAGACATTCTTAGTAAAATACAATTTGCTATAAACTTTATTTTTAAAAGTAATAAAGTACAACGTAGAAAAGAATATAAAAAAACTTGTCACGATTGTGGACTACCTTATAGAAGAATTCCACAAGAAGTATCGACTAGGTGGAATTCTTTATACGAGCAACTACTTGTTGCTTATGACTATAAATTACCTATAACTTTATTTTTTAACTCTCATAATAAAAACCCAAATTTGATATGATTTTAGATAGTGATTGGGTAAAAATTTCCGAACTTATTGTATTTTTAGAGAAATTTTTTCAAGCAACAAAAGAATTTTCCGGTATATATTATCATACTATTTCAACTATGTTATTTTATATAACTCTAATATTTTTATTACTTAGTGAATATATGGAAAAACCAAACTTATAAGGCGGCTATTAAAAAAATGTTTGTCAAAATAAAAAAATATTTTATTCCTATTCCTTCTATTTATATTATTGGTTCTGTATTAAATCCTACTATTAAAATAGACGGTACTAAATCACTAATTGAAACTATTTACGATTGTATAGAAGTACTACCACCTCCAAGTCCCAAAAATCTAAATCACCCACCACCTATTGAACAAACTAAAGAAGAAGTGTTGAATAGCGTAGAACACCAATACAAAAATATATATAGATTTTATCAACAAGAAAATGCTAGTAACGTACCGGCTACCATACCATCTTCTTCATCTTCAACACAACCTCACAAAAGACATCTTTGTTTCGCGGCTAGTATTAAAAGCCTCGAAATAGAATGTGCGGCCGTACCTCTACTAACCAAATTAGCGAGTTGGATATTTTTGTTTTGCGGGGTTAAATACCGTATCAAGAAGTTATCAATGAAGGTGGACAAGAAGACTTTTCGAAAATCTTTGGAGGGGAATGAGAAGACCTTTCCGACACTTTCATTGATGGCTCGAGATGTTTTGAACATTCAAGCGTCATCAACTGCGTCGGAAAGCGCTTTTTGCGTGCGAGATATCAAATAGGAGACCACGGACACTCATTGGCGGGAGACGACTTGGAAATTGCGGTATTATTCGAGAGATTGGATACGAGCGGAGCGGAGAAGGTGCGGTCAACCGGAGATCAACGAAGAAGATGATGAAAACTACAACGAAATCTTAACCGAAGGTAGTGGAAGCGACGTGGATCAATTTGACCAACAAATACCTATTCCAACCGAAGAACCACATGAAATCATCAAGCAATTAGAACGATTTTTTTGAAAATGTAATTTTTTTAATTGCAATTTTATTATGTAATTTGCAACTTTTGGACAACACCATAAAGTTGCAATTTAGATTTTAGACAATTGTATTTGTATTACAAAAAAATCATGTCTATTAAATAATATAAGAGGCACAAAAACAGCCTTGGGATGTTTTTATTACACTATCTTGTTTTGTTTATTGAGTTTTTTTTATACATATGTTATTTAAAAAAAAAAAAAAAAAAAAGGAAAACCCGACCCCGCCCCGACCCGAGCCCGCCCCGATACCGACGGGATCGGGATCGGACGGGGACCGGAGCAGTCCCGCCCAGACCCGACCCCGCTAGGCCCGCTAGTCCCGATCCCGACCCCCCGGCTCATCCCGCCCCGACCCCGCCAGACCCGGCCCGCCAGACCCGAGCCCGGCCCACTGGCCACCCCTATTTTCAACTAAGTTAAGCTTAGCTCATCATCATTGGAGCAGAATCGTGCCACGTCTTGTATGAACGATATTGAAACAAGTCTACCTCATAGCAATAGTAAACCAAATTCTAACATGACCCTAGCAACTTGAAGAGCTCCAATGAAATCAAAATCCTCCTTCGCGCATCCGCCCTTTCATGGTCTCGAACTTGAGAGGCATGGAAAATGGTACAGTGGAAAGCTAATAACTATATATCAGAAGTCATCTTAAGATAACATAAACATATTGAATAACAACTGCTATCACAAAGTTAAACGAAGTAATGGTCACATTACAAAAAATGCAGCAAAAAAACATGTTTCTATTTCAACTCCAAACACAACTTTTGCAGACTTTCAGGAAACGAACTTCAGAAGACAACTGTATCAAGCATAGTTCCCAATGTCTGGACAATGTTTGAAGACATCAAATTCGAGACATGCTCTTCAAGATGCTTCTTTGCATCTTGCCTTCCTACATTTGCAATAGCTAGCTTTTCCGGGGGTAACTCATCCTCCTCCTGCACTGCTTTATTATACTTGACCGCAAGGTTTAACATCTCCTGCACATGAAAATATTTGAAAAAGTCACCTGGCCTGTCATGGACAGTATTTCTTAGTTTCTTCCTCCTCCCATGGAGAGGCAGAGATTAAAAAATATCAGCAAGCATATTCTGCAGTTCTAACCATATGGTTGGCACTCGCTGTAACAATGGTTGAATTTAAATACCACACAAACCCATAGATTACCTGAACCGTCTGCTCATTGGTTTTGGAATGAGCATCAAAACGCTGGAGTGTGAGTCCATCTGTCCATTTCTTCTTGTGAAGATTCAGTAGCATCTTCTCTTCAAGTTCATTCTTTCTGTAGTTTATGGCAATTGAGTAGTAGTGTCTGTTCAAACCATGGATCAATGCCTGCAAAATGCAGATCCAATCAGAACCCAAAAGAAAAAATGAAACTGAAAATAAACCATCAACGAAGTGTATGCAAACACAATTTGATGTTTTTAAGTTAAGAACTTACTTTGAGTAGAGTATTATATTTGTAGTGGAAGGAAAATATAATTAAAAAAAGTTGTTGAAGTTGGTTTCTTGGACAGCAGGTTTCATGAATGGCAACAACAACATACCCAGTGCAATCCCACAACGTGGGGTCTGGGGAAAAGCAGGTTTTATGAATCAACTAGACTTTTTTAAGACTAGTGGAACTTTATTTTTGCTGAAAAAACTTGTGGAAGTCATGTAGAAGATGTTCCATTTAGAAGTATCACCACCAGCAGAAGACCAAATGTCAGGAAGTAAAATAGGAGGTGTCGCACATACACTGCGACTGGGTATGTGAGTGGCGTGGGGGAGGGCAGGGAGTTACATCTTTCATGGAACTATAAAGATTAATAATGATACTTACTTGAATAGATGGTTTGTTCAGATGTCCCAGATTTGATGTTGTCTGTCGTGGCTCTTGGCCAAGCATCATAGTTTGGGGATTGATCAAGCGAAAGGCATCAATTACCACCTTCCCCTTAACACTCTGAATAGGATCCACCACCACAGCCACTGCTCGTTGATTCAGTGCTTCAAAACTCTGCACAATAGAACACTCATTAGATATTGGCGTACCCCACATGAAGACCATGTCAAAAACACACCAAATGAACATTCTGATAGGTATCAAGAGAAGTGGATAGGTTCATGTTGCTCATCTGCTTTTACCAAAATGTGACTGAACACTCAAAAGTCCAAAGTTGTATAAACTACTTACTTTATTTCTCACTATCCCTGTTATTTGTTATTTAGAGGAAGGGAGAGAGAGAGAGATGGAAGAAATCTCTCTCGCCATCATAGTAAAATAAGTTTTTATTTTCTTATCTTTCCAATTCTTGCTGCAAACAAAAGTTTGCTTCAGTCCATTTCTATGATTCTCCCATGCTAGTCAACAAAAAAAAAAGAATGCTATAACGGTACCCGCAAGGGTAGCCAAGTTGGTGTAGCAGTAGAGCGCGGGACCGCAAAGTCACGAGTTCGATCCCCTGCATAAACCTTCTTGGTTGAGCCTGTTACACATGGCTTGCCAAGTGTGGTTAATCGGCTGACGTGGTTTGCAGGCTATTGCGTCAGTCCGGGGTTTACCTGTGTGCACTCGAGAGAGTAGCGGTTGCGGGTTCCTTCGTCAACAAAAAAAAAAAAAGAGAATGTTATAATGGCACCCGCAAGGGTAGCCAAGTTGGTGTAGCAGTAGAGCGCGGGACCGCAAGGTCACGAGTTCGATCCCCTGCATAAACCTAGAGGATTTTGTCTATCATAATTCATAAAGTATCTTCAACATTTATCTTGATAACCAAACTTCCTATTTCTATCACAGAGCAGAATTATCATGGTGTTCCCAACTAATTACAGCTCTAGAATGCAAAAGACCAACATACCAATGTGGTCTTCTTTTTTTTTGTGTGTGTGGGGGGGGGGGGGGGGGCAGTGTGGTCTCATTCTCATGAAAAGCTAAATTTCTCATGAGAAAGCATAAAGAGGTTTTCCAGCGAAGTGGGGACAAAAGACAACTGATAAAGGCAGCTTTCAGCATCTTCCATTACCTCTAACACTCCCTCTCCTTCTCAACCCCGCCCCTTAATTCCATTATCATTAAGGTGGAAACAGCAAGTGTAAGGGGCTAGTAAAGCGACGTGAGAATTCTCTCCCTTATCTGGTAATAAGTGAGAGTCATGGATTCCTACGTCAGCTCTTAATATAAATACAGAAACGTTCACCTAAAGAAGTAATCAACCTCTCCCTCCCTCCTGCTTTTTTTACCAAACTTAGTACTGGACACTACCCCGTCTCCAACTCTCCATACCTGGATGGGATTGTGATCTTAACTTATTTGGTCATTGTGTGCATTGTTGTCAAAGGCGTGCTTAAGCCCTAAAGCGAGGCGCAAAACATGTTGAGCGTTTCGCCTCGCTTCATGGGCGCTTTAGTGCCGTATCAAGGCCCTAAGGCATACTTTTCCTTGCCAATGAGTGCAATTCTGAAGATGCGACACTAAACAATTGATATTTCATTTTGTCATGTGTTTAATTTTCAATTTCTTTGTCCGTATATTTGTTATTCATGCTTATGATTATTAATCTTGGACTACACATACATATTTGTATTTGTTTTCTCCATTTGCGCCTTTTTTATTAAGGCCCACGCTTTATTTGTGCTTTGCGCTTAAAACCACAAAGGACATTAGAGCTTTTTTGCGCTTTTCGCTTTTGATAACACTGATTGTATGAAACAATTACCAAGTGCCTAACTCAAAAGAAGGATGCATTTTAAAATTAAAAACAAAAACTGTTCCAAATCAGCACAGAACACAAAGGATGAAAGTGCATAAAATCTTCACATAGCACTCCTATACTTTTATACAGGCTCCAGGAACATAACCCTTCTCATTAAGAAAAATTCTTGATCTCCGCCAATTCAAAAGTAGGATAACAAATAGTACAGCTTTGCATGGTATTACCATGCCACATTTCACCACCTTAGTCAAATTTCATATTACAAAGGATTGAGTGTTGCTTTTCTGAATTCCATTTTTTTATAAAGCTTTTCTCAATTCCATATTAATCAAAGAAGATCATTTAACTTGTGGTGATTGGATTAACTACTAAAGGACTCACAGTGTCATAAACATTTCTTACTCGGTGGCTCGTGATTCACATAGAACATTTCAAATGTCAGTAGGAACCAGCTAACCATCAAAATGGAAAAGGACAAGAATAACCTGCTGAGTATTGATGTCAACACCAGAAAGCCAGCAGCCAAATCCAGGATGTGAATGATACCAACCAACAACCATCTCAGGTCTATAACACAAAGCAAAGTAGCATTTTAGGGCACATCCTCAGTGTCAAAACACAAATAAGATAAGAATACAAGTTGATTGGGCAACATTACAAAACAAAGGAGGTAAGAGAAAGTAGTGCATCAGAAATGAAAGAGCAGATATTATATAAGATAGGAGTAGTAACAATTAACTACCAACTTTTGACCAGGAGGTCACGGGTTCAAGCTATGGAAACAGCCTTTTACATAAATGTAAGGTAAGACGGCGTACAATAGACCCTTGTGGTCCGGCCCTTACCCGGACCCCGCGCATAGCGGGAGCTTAGTGCACCGTGCTGCCCTTTTTTTTTTAATTCCATGTTCTCAATAAGCAGCCAGAATCTTTTACCATTCTTTATCTTTTTGCTTTCATCCTTCCTTTTCTTTTTTCCTTTTTTTTCCCGGGGGGTTTGGTTGGTGGGATAGCCTCCAACCAATAGAAAACAACAGTTTTGCACAACTAGAAGATAAGAACAAGGAATAAGTTCATGAAATATACTAATCTTCTACCTTATGTTGCAAACCACATAACTGATTTAGTTTCCAATCATTTACCAGGTTTTCTAATTTCAGCAGACAACTCCTAAACTGCAGCCTTAATCTTCGTATCACTTAGCTGCTAATTCACCATGCCTAAAGTTTTACAGGACACCCCTTAACTTTGTGATGCCTGCATTTTGAAGGTTGATTCTAATAAACGCTCAAGGAACCCGATTCCAAATAATCAGCCCCTTACCAAAATTGATTAAGATAAAGTCTAACCACTACATTCTCAGCAAATACACCAGGATCTTTACCACAAAGCTCAAAGAGCACAGTTCACAAATAATGTTACCACTTTATCCCGAAGATCACATCTTAATGTTGGTGATTATGTGACACAGACCTCAACAACTTATCTATCCAGGCAAAAATAAGGACTAACAGATATTCTTGAAACAAACATATAAGTCTCACACTTTAACATAGACATAAAGATTCAACCAAAAGTTTCATAATATCTTGTCTTATAAGTATATATTTAGCTACTTTTAGGTACATATCTCTTCCGCAAACACCTAGGGGTTAAAAAAAAGTCTAGAACTGCAGTAAATTTGAAATTGTAAAACACAATGAAATGCAAACAAAGTGTGTCTTTTCAAATCATAAGAATCTTGCAACTTATAAGAATACTATCTCACAACATTCCAAATTAGGTACCAACTGTCGTATTCCCACAAGCCCATTTATAAGGGGAATGGTTCACACAGCAGCCAGATAATGATCCCTTCCATGTCTAGTTTAACCTCATCAAAAATTGCACAGAACACATGAACAGGCTCAGTTTTCTAATTTGCAATCAAGCATCCCTTTATAGAGTCATACCAATTGACATGAGAATGGACCACAAAGAAAATCCTTAAAAAACAAATTTACCCAAGTTAATATACCTGAAAAAAATGTGTCACTTTTCGATTTTGTTAGGCAACGATAAACATATGATAAACCATAGGAAAAATAAAATACTACCCAACTAAAGGAAGAACCTTCCAACTATAACTAATCGTGTATGATACCAGTAGCAAGCAAACTAATCCTGTATGATACCAATAGCTGATACCAATAGCAAGCAATGATTACCTCCCAGTCTGCTTGAGCATGTCAAGCATATTGGTCTGAAAAACATGATCAACAGCTTCAACACTCACTCCAGTACCACTCTGAGGCATTGCAAACACATCAACTACACGCACTGTATACTCATCGACGAATTCCCCTAACATCAATCCCATCACTTCCATAGGAACTCCAGCCCTCCCTGCACATTAACATCACAATAAAAACCCTAAATACAAATCCTACACACACAGAGACTAATCCAAAATTTAAACTCCACACACTCGCTGGGGTTACAGTGTTTTATACCCCCTCTGTCCCAATTTATATGACATAGTTCGGATTTTGAGAGTCAAACTTCTTTATTTTGACTGTGAATTAAGACATACAATCTTTACGTTCACAGAAAAGTAATTTACATATTTAGAAACTACATACAAAAGTATTATAAGTCACAATAATTAACAATTCAAAAAAATTGAATGACATGCGGATAAATCGCGGTCAAAGATTTTCTACTTTGACTCTCAAAATCCGAACTATGTCATATAGATTGGGACTGAGAGAGTATGGGCGGTATGGGGAAAGTTTAAAAAATATACAGCCCAACATAAAATAGTACGCAGCGTAGCCTAACATACAATATTATACCTGGGGAAAGCATTATACATAATGTACCAACCTTGTATAAAGTGTATAAAAGGTATTTATACACAACTATGAGCTAAATCGAGTAACAAACTCAAAGTACGGGCTACGTGGCGTAATTATTATCAAAAATGACATGGAGCATAATTTTCGCTACATTTTATAAATTTTTTCACACATGCATACATAGTTCGAGCTAAAAGCAATAACACGAATAAGTAGATAGATACAGCTAGATCTGGATAACACGTGTATAAATAGCGAAGATAGTAAGGAACTAAAACCCTAAGTTACCGTGTTTAAGCATTTTGAGGAGGGCAAGAGAAGAGATGTAAACTTGCTCAGAGGAGTCGAGCGTGGGAGAATCCGGCGGCGGGTGGCCTAACGCGCCGCCAGCTCCGGCGAACATCCGCTGCAATCTTTCCATTCCAGACATGCTCTCTCTCTCTCTCTCCGATTGAGTTTTGCTTTTTGGGATTTCTTTGAGAACAAGACTACTGCGAGACTGAAATTTCTTTGATCTGAGAGAAGTTGGGAATTTATAGTGTGTTGAAATCGTCTTATTGCACTTAGACCCCTATACTTTGGATATTTATGTTATTTGTCACCAGAATGTTTCTTACTAGGCATATTGATAATATTTGGTTGAAATTTGACAAATAATCAAACTTATTTAAAGTTGGAAATTTAAAAGGGGTATTTGAAGTTAACAATTTTGTTTGAACATGAAGTTCATACGAAAAAAGAGTTTAAAAAAAACGTGAATGGAAACTAATAGTAATACTTTTTTTTTTTACCATTGAAACAACTTTTTTCCTTGTTTCTAAAGAAATATAGTTACTTTCTTTTCATTCATTATTATGTACAATATATAGTAATACGTGGTAATTGACAAATCTACAAACTAGATAATTAATCTTATTAATTACAATGAAAATATTAACTAAATAAATATAAAAGATATACAATGATACGAAAATATTCTTGTAATATTCTATCACACCCCCGCAGTTGAAGCGGGAGGTACTTATACGCTGAGACTGGCTCAGAAATCATCAAAGAGTATACGCGGAAGTCATTTAGTAAATATGTTAGCAATCTGATACCGGGAAGGAACATGAAGGACACGAACTTGTCCACGAGCAACTTTCTCACATACAAAAGTGAATATATGTTTCAATGTGTTTAGTGCGCTAATGTTGAACGGGATTGCTGAAAAGATATATCGCACTTATATTATCACAGTAAACTAATGTAGCCTTGCGGATTGGACAGTGAAGTTCCAATAGAATGTTGCGTATCCAACAAGACTCAGAAATAACATTCGCTACCCCTCTGTACCAGGCTTCGGCACTGGATCGAGACAAAGTAGATTATCTTTTAGAAGACCAAGAAAGTAAGTTATCTTCGAGGAAGACACAGTAACCCGACGTAGATTGACGAGTGTCTGGACATCCACCCTAGTCAGCATCAGTGTAAGTAGAGATGGCAATGGATCCTTGACCCGGTCCGGATCCGGTGTATCCAGATCCGTTTTATAGGATATGGATCTTCAAATTTTGGACCAGACGGATCCGGATCGGACCCGAATCCGTTTCTGACGGATCGGATCTTGATCTGGATTTTGTATTTGAGATCTGTATCCGGTCCAGATCCGACCCGTGGATCCATTTTTTATTAAATATATTCATAACCTAGAATGTAATTTTATAAGTATTTTCTTAAAATTGCTAAGCACATCCTTGCAAGTTTAATTCTCAAAACAAGTTTAATTTATCCTCGCGTTAACTCAAAAACAAAAAAATAAAGAGGTAACTTCGATAATAAAATCAATGTTATATTAGTGAATGACTAACATCTCCATAGACAAGTAGTTAAAATTATATTCACTTTAATGAAGATTTCAAGCACATGCAAGTTCTGCATTGTGGAAATACTAGTCAGCATTTTCCACAACTATTGTCATTGTCCAACATTTTTAATTAATAGCTCACAATCAAAACGAGACAACGAACAAAATATCTCATATGAACATTTCAAAATTGAAAAACAGTAAATTGTTAGCTAAGTAAAAATCGTTTGTAAGTTCAAAAAAAAAATCTTAGCAAGGTAAATTTTTTTACATGTGGATCCAGATCCGATCCGTGGACCCGGTGGATCCGATGGATTCGAATTTGGATATGATTTTTATAGACCCGCTGGATCTGGATCCGGATCTGGATTCAGGTATGAAAAACGGATCTGGATCTGGATCTAGTAGGATCCGGTCCAGATCCGATCCGTTGCCATCCCTAAGTGTAAGAAGTGAGACCAGAGATTAAGGACTTGTACATGTGTAAGTCGAAGTGGAGAGTACCTTGGACATATCGCAAAATACGTTTGAGTGCATTCATATGTTCATCATTCGGGCTGTGTATATGTAAGCATATTTGTTGCATGGCATATGATATATCTGATCTCGTGAAAGTGAAATACTGCAATGCTCCTACTAAACTGCGATAGCGAGTCGGGTCTGCATACAGAGAACCCGAAGAGGCACTGAGTTTGGAATTAGTGTCCACCGGTGTGGGGGCGGTTTACAAGACATCACGCCTGTTCATTCAAGAATCTCTTTGGTGTACTTACTTTGACAATGAAATAAGCCACGTACATGTCTTGTAAAATCAATGCCCAAAAAATAGCTTTGGGGGGGCAAATCCTTCATAGCAAACTCAGAAGCAATGAGTGACATAATGGATCGGCGAAGTGCATTAGAAGATGTAGTTAGGATAATATCATCAACATATAACAGAATGTACTCCATGTCATTACCCTTGCTATAGATGAAAAGTGAATGATCAGATTTCATATGTGAAAAAATGATAGAGAATACAAAATCAGCAAACCGTTGGTACCATGCACGAGGAGCCTATTTCAGTCCATAGAGCGATTTCTTCAAATGATACACATAATCCGGATGAACCGAATTTTTGAATCCCATTGGCTGATGCATATAAACAGTTTCATGAATGTCCTCATGCAAGAATGTATTTTTGACATCAACCTGATTAATAGGCCATGATTTGGACAAAGTAATACTGAGAACTGTCTGAATAGTTGATGGTTTCACCACCCTGCTGAAAGTTTCATCACAATTCACTCCCACCTGTTGAGACCTGCCATCACCTACAAGACGGGCCTTGTGCATCTCTAAAGAACCATCATATTTATTTTTATGTCTAAAAATTCACATAGAACGAATAACATTAGCATCAGGAGGATGCGACACTAGATCCCACATCTTATTTTCAATAAGAGCATTATATTCGTCAATCATGACAATTTTTCAATTAGGATCGGATAAGGTATTTTTCGGATTGCGGGGAAGAGGTGAAGGGGCAACCGAAGTCGACAAATTAAATTGTCGTTTAGATTTGGAAATGTCGTGCATAACACGAGTTTCCATTTTCCTTATTGGTGTCGTGGGGGGTGGACGGGATGTGGGCTGGGCAGGCTGTTAACTGAGAGGGAAGTCGGGCGAGCTGGGATCGGGAGGGTGGGGCGTATGCACTGGTTGAGACGTGGCAGCGGGATCGGGGAGATGGGGTGGGGGCGCTTGCCGAGAGGTGGCAGCGGTATCGGAAATACGAGAGGGGTTGTTTCGAGGTGCCCGTGGCGGGGCTTGTTGGCCCACCCGACATGGGACGATGGGAATTGGGTTGGGAGCCAGTGACGGTAGCGATTGATTTTGCAAGTGATGAATTAGAAGGGGATTAAGTCCATCATTTAAGAAATCATAGGAATTCGGAGGTGGAGAACGTAGTTTGGTAAAGGGAAATTGAGACTCATCAAATATGACATGCCTAGAAATGATTATTTTTCGGCTGGACAAGTCGTAACAGTTGTAACCTCGATGATTAGACGGGTAACCAAGAAAGACACACGAGGTGGACCGAGGTTGCAGCTTGTTGATTTTGGTGGAGGGATGAAAGGGGTAGCATAGACATTCGAAAGTTCTTAAGTGTTTATAGGAAGGATCCCGAAGATAGAGAACTTGAGTGGAAGACTTGTGCTTTGAGAGACTTGTTTGGGAGAAAGTTCAATAGATAGGTTGTCATTGATAGAGCGTGATGCCAAAAATAGAGGATAGAGGCGTGGGCAAGGTGGGCATGAATTAAGTTATTTATGATTCTAATTATGAGTTGTTGAGCTCTCTTAATATAAAGAAATAGTTCAGGGAAATGACAATGGGGTTCAAAACTTACTTTAATTAATCGGCTCAAATTCATATGTAATATTTTATTATTATTTTAAATCTCTTTGTATAAATTCCCGATTCTCCCACCGCCTCCACAGATACTAAGAACAATGATCAAGTCTGCATAAGTTGGTGATTAAATTTGAGATATTATTCTCTCTACGTGATTAATCTACTAACTGATACTATAATTAAAATAGGGCCTTGAAAGTTAATTGATTTCAATATACTATACTAGAGCTAGAGAGCTTAGAGAAAAAAATTCGTTGAAGCTGATATTTATACATTAAGTGGAAATTTAGCATCATATTGCCCTTTTAACATAATAGAAAATACATATTTAGGTATAACTAATTCGGTAACCGGTAAATCAAATCCATCCCATTGTAACTGAAGAAGGGACATAGTCTAGCATTGTGCTAGCTTTTGATTGTTGTCTGCTGCGTGGGCTGCAGGGGTTGCATGTCTGCAAGTGCTTTTGCTTTGTCCTTAATACGTTGTTTGAAACAAAACAAAAAACAATTACATTCTTTTTCTGTTTTTGAAAATAAAATTCGCATAGTTGAATGGATGTTGTTTTTTAGAATTATCAACCTTTTTTCTCTTTCCTTTTATGTTGCACCCCCTCTTTGGTCGTGCCATGTCTTGCCTGACTTTACTGTTAGAAATCAGGCAAGTAAAAAAATTTCAAACTTGAAATAAGAAAGGGTTCTAGTTCATGTACAATGTCGTTGTATCGGAGGTAACTTCTTAGTTTTATTGAGTTATGAACATATTATTTATACAAGTCTAATATCTAGTAGTGTATATAGGTAATTACTTAAATTTTACAATGAGAAACGTTATTTTCAACAACGTATGTTGAGTTCCGAAAATGTGGGGAGGAAAAAAAAACACAGTCACATGCACATTTTACCCCGAAAGTTTTATACCCATTAGTAAACGTGATTTTAACAAGGGTAGCCGGATCGGCCCGATCTCCAACCCGCCCCGCCCCGCCCCGATATTAAGGGTACTTCTTCTAGTAATCTTATTTTTAGTCCTGATGATTTGATTGATTTCACTCATATAGATGAAACTGTTTTTTTAATGATATACCATTAGACGATGATGTATATTCTGCATCTGAACCATACTTTAATTTTGACGATAATGTAGATGACATATCCACTAGTGCACCTCAACCTCAGGCTCAGACTGAGTCTCAGTCTCAAACTAAAACTGGAATGACTCTTATTCCCCTAGTATGAGTCGAGACCCCACACAACGAAAATTAAAATCACCTGCATGATACTTTTTTGATAGGGACAAAGAGAATCAAGTAGTTAGATGTAAAATTTGTCAAAATGTTTATAAATTTAAAATCAGAAAAGGTCAAGGTGGGACGGGAGGTTTATTGAGACATGTACAAAGCGAGCACACAACTAGATTGAATCAATACTAGGCTGAAACATCGGGTGTGTCAATGCCCTCTGAGTCGGAACAAGGTTCACATAGTGTCTCCGACCAAGTACAGGGTCGAATAAACCCGACTAAGGAGGGCGGGATTATAGGTCCTAAATATGATAAACACAAAGATAGGGAAAATATAACAAAATTAGTTGCGGTGGAGGGTTTGCCTTTTGCATTTCCTTCCTCTCCTGATTTTATTCATTACATTATAGAAATGTATAATCCTGCTTTTAATGGTTTTCCTAGATCAAGTGTTAGAAGAGACGTTTTTAAATTTGCACATGAATATCAACAATATTTACGTTATGCATTATATCATTTTAATGGCAAAGTGGCTCTCACTTCTGATATAGGCCGTAGCACTAAGGGTAATGATTATTTAATTGTAACATGTAATTGAATAGATCATAATTGGTCTATGCAAAAACGTATTTTAGCATATAGATATATTGATGATAGGCAGACTGGAACTTTTATTGCACAAAATATTCATGAAATTTGTGATTATTATGGAATAATTGATAAAATTATGACTATTACATTAGATAATGATACTTCTAATGATTATGCTATAAGACTTTTAAAAGTTCGATTGTCACCGTCTTTTTCTGATCATTTTCATATAAGATGTGTGTGTCATATTTATAACTTAGTTGTAAAGGATGACCTAAAACTTTTTGAAAGCATTCTTGATAAAATACAATTTGCTATAAACTTTATTTTTAAAGGTAATAAAATACAAAGACGCAAAGAGTATAAAAAAACTTGTCACGATTGTGGATTACCTTATAGAAAAATTTATGAAGAAGTAGCGACTAGGTGAAATTCTCTATATGAACAATTACTTGTTGCTTACGATTATAGAAGACCTATAACTTTATTATTTAACGTCCATAATAAAAATTCAAGGGATATGCTTGTAGATAACGATTGAGAATTTTTTTTAGAACTTATTGGATTTTTAGAGAAATGTTTTCAAGCTACTAAAGAATTTTCTGGTATTTAGGCTTTCTTTTCAATTTGACCTATCTCCAAATCATTTCCCTTTCTTTCTCCGTCTAATTCGAATACCCTACTAATTCAACTATGCTATTTATATATCTCTAATATTTTTGTTACTTAATAAATATATGGAAAAACAAACTTATAAGACATCTATTAAAAAAATATTTTTTTCTTATTCCCACTATTTATATTTTTGGTGCTGACAGTTGTAAAACACTTGTTGAAATGATTTATGATTGTATAACAGTTGTTCCACCTCCAACTCCAAATGAAGAACCAACTAAAGAAGAAGTTATGTTAGCAATAATCAACCGGCTTCGGTACCATCGTTTCCTACTTCACTGCAACCTAATAAAAGACATGTGGTTTCTGCTGCTAGTGTTCGAGGCCTTAGAAATATAATGTTTAGTGGTTCAACTTCTTCACAAGTTAGCGAATGTGATGTTTATGTTTTGCAGGGTATTTTACCGTATGAATCAATTGTCAATGAAGATGGACGTGAATACTTGCTGAGATACTGGAGGGAGAACATGAAGACATTTCCGACACTATCAAAGATGGTCCGGGATGTGTTGAACATTCAAGCGTCATCAATAGCGTCTGAAAGCGCTTTCTCTGCTGGAAGATTTTAAATAGGAGAGCACATACACTCATTGGCGGGAGACACCTTGGAGATTGCAGTTCTATTCAGATATTGGATTCGAGCGGAGCGTAGAAGGTGCGATCAACCAGAGATCAACGAAGAAGACGACTACAACTACAATGAAATATTGTCCGATGGAACAAGAAGAGACGTCGAACAATTTGACCAACAACTTCCAATTCCAACTGAAGATCCTCAAGACATTGTGAAGAAATTAGAAAAAGTATGGTTAACTATGCAATTTTTTTTAATTGCAATTTTACTATGTGATTTGTAACTTTTGAAAAACGAAACAAAGTTGCAATTTTGAAATTGTATTACCAAAAAATCATATTTCTATTAAATAATATAAGAGGCACAAAAACAGTCTTGAGATGTTTTATTACACTATTTTGTTCAATTATTGAAGTGTTTTTTTTATTATTATTAAGTGTTTAAAAAAAACATCCCGACCCTCCCGCACCCCTCCCCAAAATCCGTCCCCCCTTCCGGCGGGATGTGGGACGGGACAGGACCTATTCCTGTCCCGTCAATTCCGACCCGCTAATCCCGCCGGAACCTGTCCCGCCCCGCCCCACTAGCCACCCATAGATTTTAACATGATTTTTTATTACTGAAGATTTAACCCAAAAGTACAAGATTCTTATCTTTATAAACGTGTTTCAAACAAACTTTTAGCGACAATAAAGAATGCTATGAGTAAGCCATATTATTTTTATACTAAGAATTACGTAGATAAAAGAGCAGATAATATACATATATCATATACATATGAATGATGATGAATACACTTCTATTGAACACTAGTGTTATATACATATGAATGATGATGAATACACTTCTATTGAACACTTTAACACTAGTACTAGTACTACAAATAAATAAATTTAATTTCTTAAAGTACTATCCTATACCTAATATTCCCTCCAAGCTAGGAAATTTTACACTAATAATATATACTCCATCTGTCCTAATTTATGTGTCATCATTTTCTTTTTGGTTTGTTCCAACAAGAATGTCACATTTCTATGACAATTTAACTTTATGAAATGATTTACAATCGCACATTTATATAAAATTTGTTTTTGAACCACACATTTCAAAAGTATTCCTTTCTTTTTTAAAACTTCGTATCAAGTCCAATGGTACCACATAAATTGGGACCGAGAGAATATTACTTAAACTCAATTTCTATATGTAAGAATTTCTTGATCACTACATTACTTCGAAACTTTCTTGATAAGTGGCGATCTTGACACACGAAGTCTTCTTTCATTGACCAGTAATGTTGCAAACCTGTCACAAAATGAAAGATTTTAATGAGTTAACTTATGACATAACAATGTATAACTTCTAACAACTTGGACAATATAATAGTAAAACTAGCTAGCTAAAATACATTGATAATACAAAAATATTTTAAACTGTTAATGTATATATGGTTAAATCGAATTTTAATATATCAATTTTGTCACAAAAGAACAATTGGGATGACTTTTCTAACACCAACTTTTTGTTGTCAAATAGTAGTGTAATTTTCCCCTTAGAGACAAAAATACTAGGTAATCTTTCCATTTGTCATAGTCTTGGTTGACAAAGTTACCTAATACTTGTTGTTGATGGGAGTCAGGTATCCCGTAAAATTAGTTGAGGTGTGCAAGCTGGTCCAAACATCACGATTATTAAAAACACAATGTTTTCTTTTTAAAATGTTTGACGTAATTCCTACTTTTTTTTCTCAAAGAATCAAAGTTATATCAAAATTAAAGTTGTGGTGATATACCTCTTAAGTGCTTCTTCATTAGTGCCTCCTTTAGGTATTGGTTCTGTCAAACCTGTTTCCATATTTACCCTTGAAAGTGGCTTCTTCAATAAATTTTCCCCTATTTCCACTAGCCTCTCCAAATTTTCCTTTGTAGCCACATCCACTGAGGCTTCTGTTCCAATCAGCCCATCCTCCTATTAATTAGTTTCAACAACCAAAAAAACTATTAATCAAACATTACTCATCAAATTGCCTTAACAAAAAAAAAATACAAGAAAAGATAATACTTACTTGAATTCGAAGGTAACTATCTTCACTATGAAGTGCTTGAAAAACAACAGAATTATGATAATCAACCATATCAGCACTTGATTGGGTAAATACTTCAACTAGTGGTGTGGAACCTTTGTGAAATAACCAATCTACAATACCCCATTTAGCTGCAATGGATGAATTATATTTTTGTTCACATTTTGCAGCTCCTGTCCCTATTGATATTACAAGGAAACGCCCATAATCCATTGGTTTTATCGGGAAGAAATCTGGGTTGTTCTTCAAAATTTCTTTGCTTACTTCCGCTATTGCAACCAAACCCTGAAAAACACATGCCAACATATTTTAATTTTATTGTAGCGTCAGTGTATATAAGTTAAATTTTTAGTGTTAATAAAATATTTTAGTACCGGATTATTTGCAGCAACGCCACCATCAATGAGATTATGTTCTCTAACATTGCCTTTTCCATCTTCAACTTTGAAATTATGAGCGGGAAGATAAGTAGGAGCTGCTGAAGTACTAATACAGACATCAGACAATTTTGCATCATAACATGCCGATCGTTTCGTCTGCAACAAAAAATTAAGATTCCATTTGGTTAAACACTAAATATATATTAACCCTCATTCGTTGTTTGTACCAACCCACGTCAATTTAATATGATTAAATGATAAATTGAGATGGACTTAGATAGCCGACAAAAAAAAATCACCCCCCTAGCTAGCTAGCCAATAAATTGTAGTTGTTGCCGGTATATACTCAGTGTATAATTAGTGTACACAAGTGACCATATTGTAAATATATATTAAGGTTATTTTTTATTGAATGGAAAATATATATACCTCATAAGTGGAGAAAATGGTTGGTTGCAACTTCTTGATATCAAAAGTGGGAATAACAACGTTAGTGATAGTGTTACTAAGACGAGTATCTTTCAACTTCTCCTTTATGACCTCATGCAGGTACTTGCCATCATATTTTGGTCCTATTAGAGCTTGTACCATTTTCCCAATCGGAGCAAATAAACCACTGCATGTTTGTGAATTCAACCAAGTTTCAAAATTTGGTTAGCCATATAGTACAAATGAAATTAGAAGAAACAGTACCCTATAGAGTCCTGTATTTAAATATGTACATACAAGTTCTTTTGTGGAAATATCTTTGGACAGTGCTCTAAGTAGAATGGTATAATATCTTTGGCGGCATAAAGGGGACGATTATTTTCGTCGGGAGCCGTTAGCATGGCCGTCACAAGGCCACCAGTGCTCGTTCCAGCAATCACGTCAAAGTAATCTGCAAGTCTTGCATCCTTTCCGTCCAACTCCTGCAAATTTGACAACAGTTTTGTAAATTATTTCATGTCGCATGCAAAAATTATGTGTGTGTGTGTCTATCTATATAATATAGTGTCACGTAGAATCGAAAAGAGAGAGCGTGTGTAATCATGTATGTATGCATAAAAGAAAACCTGAAGTTGGGATTCAAGAACACTAAGTATGGTAGCTGGAATAATTCCTCGAATGCCACCTCCATCAATGCTAAGAACAGTGATCAAATCTCCATAAGTTGGAGGTTGGATTTGAGATGTTTTTCTCTCCATATTAATTCTAATGACTTAATCAAAAGAGGGTATTGCAAAATGATTATAAATCAATAATCTTATGAAGTGTGTGTATTGTGGGAAATTTTGAACTAGCTAGTTTATGATATATCCTTTGCAATGTTTAAGACAATATATTTATAGGCCTAGTCGAGAGACTTGGTGACTTGGAGGGTCAATGATTGACTTATAAAATGAAGAAAGTTTCAATAAAAAATTTAAAGAAAAATTCTGGGAAACATGTAGCAAAAGGAATGAGTATCATGAAGTGAAAATTTAACACGCCAGTTAATTAAACATGTCTTTATTCGGCCAGTCTGGTGCACTAAGCTCCCGCTATGTGCGGGGTCCGGAGAAGGGCCGGACAATAAAGGTCTATTGTAAGCAGCCTTAACTCACATTTCTGCAAGAGGCTGTTTCCACGACTTGAACACATGACTTCCTGGTCATATGTCATCAACTTTATCAGTTACTCCAACAATTCCATTCATTAAACAGATCTTTATTCAATTAAAAAAAACTGGACCGAGAACACAACCAAAAACATTTGAATTCTCTTGCATTCATATTTAACATGCCAATTAAAGCCGCCAGCGAAAAGTATTACTACTACTTAAGTATAAAGTTTGTGCTCAGCGGATATACCGTATACAGTAACGGATTCGGCATAATTAGATAACTTTAACTTAAATTTTGTATTTATCTAAAAAAAAAAAAGATATTTAATAGGTACGAATTATAAGTTTAGGATTCAGTAATTTCAAAACGCCACATCTATCTAACTATGGAACATTTTTGGGGTTAGATTTGATTTCAACCTTGTGAGATTATTTCAAAGTTAATTAATATTTTTTATCGTGAAAGTAATGAGTTAAATTGAGAGGAATGGTCAAATTCAGAAGAAAAAAAATTGTTGCATACAACAAGAGACTAGTCTACATGGAACATTTTTAGGGTTAGATTTGATTTCAACCTTGTGAGATTATTTCAAAGTTAATTAATATTTCTTATCGTGAAAGTAATGAATTAAATTGAGAGAAATGGTCAAATTCAGAAGAAGAAAAATTGTTGCATACAACAAGAGACTAGTCTACGGTACTCCTATCATTGGAGCTGAATTTTACAAGATAATTTAATTGCTTGATTAGGAAGTTTGGCATAAATTTACTATTCAACATTTCGA
Organism: Anisodus tanguticus; assembly: GCA_034509755.1. Lineage (NCBI taxonomy): Eukaryota > Viridiplantae > Streptophyta > Magnoliopsida > Solanales > Solanaceae > Anisodus > Anisodus tanguticus. The sequence continues at coordinate 4,638,074 of CM067553.1, read as the reverse complement.
CGTCGCAACAAAATGTTCAAGTTTGGCTGTTTGGCCTAATTTTACTATTCAACGTCGAAAACGAAACATTCTCCTTCCAAGTGATAACATTAAAGATGCGTCATCTTGTACTTGATAGTGCATAACTATTGCAAACACAACTATTATCCAACTAGAAGAGTAAAAGATGCTTTTTAATTTCCTCTGTTGAAACACGTTAGAATTTAATCAAACCGTGAGTTTAAATTATTGAATCTTCTTAGGAAGTTTGCAGATAATAATACTCCAGAACTCAGGCAACCATAACATAGATGATTGTTCAATTTTTTTTACTATTTCAATTGGCTATCGAAGCAATGGAGAAACTTTATTAAAAGAAAAGATTAAATTTTGAGTTGTCACTACAAACTATTATAGAGTACATCATAAGACGAACCCCTAGTGCCCTAATAATGAAGGTGCACTTTCATTGAGAAAAAATTGCATATTGGGAGTAAATAGAACTAATAATCGTACAAATCCCTTACATTAGGGAAAAGAAAAAGATTACACTAAGTTTTGTTCGATGGAGCTTATCAACATTTGTGCCCTCTTTCCTCCCAAATTGTTTGTTCATCGCTTTCCCCTAAATATTCCATGAATTTTCTGAACTTGCCAGTGCTATCATAACATGTTCTATTTAAGTTTCAAAGGGGTTAAATAGATAATCATCAATTTCAAAAGCTTCAGAAACAACTTTGGATGAACACAAAGGATCAAATCTCTTAGGACTCCTACAAACAAATAGTAAGGTTGCCCGTTAAGGAAATTGTAATGGCCCTCCATATAGCACATCGTAAACATCAATTTGAAAGCTGAATTCCCATAATAAGAAGTGAATCAGCAATAACAAACGGGCAATTTAGGGCGGCGGATCTTTTCACCCACATGGAAGTTAACGTATGTATCCACCGTCCATAAAATCCCATTCAAAAAGAAACCATGTATAGTAATACTTGTCACCAATTATTTGCCTGTAACAGTGGATTGAAAATTGTCCAGAGTTTGAAACTGAAGTGCACTTCATGGGGCTGGCTAAAATTCGCATCTCAGACAAAAAAGAGAAACAGGGGATAAAACTATGTTAATTTTACCGGGAAGGAAATCATGCCCTTATCAATTCACAACTGGGAACAAAACACGCAATGTTGAGCTTCTAGAAAGATGAGGAGAAGCTGAACTGCACACCAGTCTTCCCTCGGTCATGCTCTTGCTGCTTCAGTATGTAGCAGTAATTAACCTGGTGGATGGAATCAAATTATCAGAAATGCCCGGGAAACTAGTAGTATGAACTTGAGATAGAACAGTTCAATATTTACGTCCAAAATCATCCTGTAATTTCAACTCCTATCAAACTACATTTATGCGTCTGAACATCTAACACCAAATTCAGATTGAGATAATTATTGAGCCATAAGTATTGCCAAAGGCAAGCAGCATAGAAAACTGCCAAATTTTATTGGGCTTATTGCTCAATGTGTGATGCGCTTAAGACAGGCATGCTCTAGTAAGCATGCTTCAGTTGAGAAAGGGGCAAATGAACAAATAAAAAGTATATATGTGAATGTACAAGGAAAGAAACTTTTATTGCATGGTAAGATGAAAGTTCAGAAGCAAACATAGCGAAGAAGAATTTTAGCAAATGAAAACAAATTTTATAGTGGAGAAGAAAAATCCACAAGCAAATCTTAACATGGACACTTACCTCCATTCGGAAGAGCTTGGTCGGTACAATGATACCAAATCCAGCCGAAGCCCGGAATGATTCTTTGAATTTCTGTAAATATAAATTTTTATATGCATTTTCCGTTAATTTGTTCAGGCTTCCAGCACAAGCAAAAGCATGGCCATGAATCCCAGCTTCTCGCAATACCCGCAATGGTAGATCAAAAGAAAGGTCTGCAAAAGCAGTAACTGCAAGGTCTCCTCCCACAAAATCCATAGCAGAAGATGCATCATAGCCCTCATCAGGGCCCAACCCCCTGGTCTTAAAGCCCAACAAATGCCTTCTAGGTTCAGCAGGGCCCAACCCCCTGGACTTAAAGCCCAACAAAGATGATGGCCCCCCCAGTGCACAAACTGGGGAAGAATTACCACCCAGGAAAAACTTCTCAGGTAAATAGGTGGGAAGACTTAAGAACCCACTTCCCCATGGAACAGTTACACCAGCAGAAACTCCAACATTGAAAGCAGCATTATAAAATCCCAGAGGTAAAGCATAGCGGAAGTCAAACTCCTGTTCAGAAATCCATAAGTTTTGTTATATTGTACAACAACATACCCAGTGAAATCCCACAACGTGGGTCTAGGGAGGGTAGAGTGTACGTAGACCTTACATCTACCTTAGTAGGTAGAGCGGCTTTCCAAGAGACCCTCGGCTCAAGACAAAGCATAAGCACAAACAAAGCAAGCAACCAAAACAAGAAAAACGGTCAGGCCTGAGCAAAAAATTTAAAGCAATATGAAAATATTGGTATCAAAAGCGAAAAAGACATGATAGCGCATGCTGAAAAAGGAGCAATAACTAACGCATGTAAATAAGATATACAAAATACACTAAAGAACACATAGCAACATAAATCAAACTACATGGAACTATACAGCAATACTGCGCCTATTAGTATGATAGGCTAAGCGGGCCTACACTAAAAAAAAACACTACAACTACCAGTTTGCAAGCGTAAATAGGACTACGCTTGACTATCTACTACCCTAATCCGTGTTCTCCAAAACCCCCTATCTAAGGTTGTCCTTAGTAAGTTGCACCTGCGCCATATCCCGTCTAATCAACTCACCCCAATACTTATTCGGCCTACCTCTACCTCTCATGAACACATCCATAGCCTCCACACTGAGGCATTTGTGTCTCTGTACATGCCTCCCGCATCTTATACTCCACCGAGACCACTCTCATCATGTCCCGGATATCATCATTTCTAATCTTATCCTCCTTGTATGCCCACACATCCATCTCAGCATCCTCATCTCCGCAACTTTCATCTTTTGGATGTGTGAAGTTTTAACTGGCCAACACTCCGCCCTATACAACATAATCGGTCTAACCACCACCCTATAGAACTTGTCTTTAAGTTTTGGTGGCACCTTTCTATCGCACAAGACTCCAGATGCGAGCCTCCATTTTATCCACTCTGCACCAATACGATGTGTGACATCGTCATCAATCTCTTCATTCCCTTGGATAATAGACCCGAGGTACTTGAAGATTTCTTTCTTTGATATGACCTGAGTACCAAGCCTCACCTCCACGTCTGTCTTATGCTCGCTCCCGTTACTGAACTCGCACTCCAAGTATTCTTTCTTGGTCCTACTCAACCTGAATCCTTTAGACTCCAGCGTCTGTCTACAAACCTCCAGCTTAGCGTCCACTTCGTTGCAAGTCAAATCAACTAGGACTATGTCGTCTGCGAATAACACACATTGTGGCACCTCCCCTTGGATTTGATGCGTTAATCCATTTATCACCAAGGCAAGTAAGAATGGGCTAAGAGCTGATCCCTCATCACTAAGAAGTGTTCCGAGTCTCCTCCTACTGTCCGTACCCTGGTCTTGGCTCCATCATACATATCATTGATCACCCTAGTGTACGCCACAGGTATACCTCTAACCTCAAAACATCTCCATAGAACTTCCCTTGGGACTTTATCGTATACCTTCTCGAGGTCGATGAAAATTATATGTAAGTCTCTTATTCTCCCTATATTGCTCCACCAACCTCCTAATAGATGAATGATTTCTGTAGTCGAACGCCCCGACATGAATTCAAACTGGTTCACAAAAATAGACACGCCTCTTCTCACCCTCATCTCCACGGCCATTTTCCAAACTTTTATAGTGTGGCTTAGCAGCTTGATACCCCTATAATTGTTGCAACTTTGGATATCACATTTGTTCTTGTACAAAGGAATCATTGTGTTCCACCTCCACTCTTCGGGCATTCTCGCCGTCTTAAAAATAACGTTAAATAACCCAGTCAACCACTCCAAATCTGTCATGCTGCGCTCTTCCAAAATTCAACTACAAGCTCATCAGGCTCGGTCGCACGTCCCCTGCGCATCATGCGAACAACACCCTTAACCTCCTCAACCTTTATGCTTCTACAATACCCAAAATCTTGGTAACTACCAGATTGCTCCTAGCACAATGTCTTTATCTCCTTTCTCGTTCAAGAGTTTATGAAAGTAAGACTGTCACCTCCGTCTAATATGCGCGTCATCTACCAATACTTTACCGTCCTCGTCCTTGATGCACCTCATGTGATCCACGTCACGAGCCTTTACAACTTCTTATCCTCGTCTTTTTCCTCTAATTCCACATACAGGCGTTCAAAAGCCGTCATTTTCATCGTCATAACCGCAAGATTTGCCTCCTTCCTCGCCAACTTATACAGTTCCCTATTCGTCCACTTCTCCACCTCATTCAGGCTTTCTACCAATTTCACATACGCCGCTTTCTTCGCTTCCACCTTCTCTTGAACTTCACCATTCCACCACCAGTCCCCTCAAAGCCTACCACGACTACCCCGCGAAACCCCTAGCACTTCTCTAGCTACCTCTCGAATGCAACTGAATGTCATGTCCCACATATCGGTCGCATCCCCACTACTCCCCCAAGCCCCCTTGGCCATCAACCTCTCCCTCATCTCCTTTGCACTGGCCATGGTCAAACTCCTCATTTGATTCTTAACTTGTCATCCACAACCCTCTTCTTCTCCATCCTGATCTCCAAATCCATCACCAAAAGCTTATGTCAAGTTGTAAGATATTCCCTCGGAATAACCTTGCAATCTTTACAAAGGCCATTGTCACCCTTCCTAAAGAGCAAAAAGTCTATCTAAGTCTTAGCCACCGAACTACGGAAAGTCATCAAGTGTTCCTCCTTCAGGAACCTCAAATTGGCTTCACCATCCCAAAGGCTCTAGCGAACTCCAAAAGTGAGACGCCTCCCCATTCCTGTCCCCGAAGCCAAAGTCTTCATGCACGTCATCATAACCCCTCGGAAGTAACCCGGTATGTCCATTGAAATCCCCTCGTACAAATGACTTCTCAGTGGGTGGTATACCTCCACCACCTCATTCAAATCCTCCCAAAAACGCATTTTCTCCTCCTCATCCAAGCCCGTTTGCGGCGCGTAAGCACTAATAATGTTCATAGTGAACCCTCCAACTACCAACTTAATCGTCATCATCCTGTCATTGACCCTCCTAACCTCTACCATCTGATCTCTTAGCTCGTTGTCTACTAAAATGTCTACCCCATTCCTATACCTCGACCTACCCGAGAACCACAACTTATACCCGTCCACATCCTTAGCCTTAGGTCGGACTCATTTGGTCTCCTGTACACAGGCTATGTTAATCCTCCCCTTCTTAAGAATTTTAACTAGCTCTATGGATTTTTCCGTTAAAGTCTCAATGTTCCCAGACCATATTCTCAGCCTAGCATCTCCCTTACCCCACTTACCCCCCTTAACCCTCACCCCCGTCCCCGACCGAGAATATGACCCTAGTCTACCATCATTTACCAAAGCCACTAGAGTCACAAATACTATATACGAACACTATACTATTATCTAATTGCAAGAAGTAAGAAAAGTATGAATCTTATAATCAATAAAACAAGCAGAGAATGCAGCAACTAAATCAGCTACCCAAAGCAAGCAAAATGCAGCACTCAATTATACTGTGATTTTGATATTTCAGAAGCATACATAGGCTCAGAATCAGACTGTCATAATGGCGGGAAATAACGCAAGATAGTCAGAACGATTATAAAAGTTCTACTGCCACAAGCAGTTGGTCAGAAATGACAGTGAAATATAGATTACATCCAAACAATAAAACTGAACGGATAGAAGGAAAACTGCAGTTAAATCTAACTGTTCAACATCAATAGAAACCTAGTTATCGCAAGTGACAGAAGTTCAAAGAAAAACTTAAATAGGTTTCAGTCACACAGACGGAAAATCTACTTGGGAAAAAAAGAAGAAGATGAAATACACAAAATAACAGACAGTGAACTGTACAAACCTGCCGGAGAAAGCGTAACCCACGATGATCTGGTAAGAGGCCACCAATTTGAGAAGACGAAAGGAAGGCATATCCTCGGGTTGGTCTGAAGGGAGAATTTCTCCTATCAATTTTAAATGTATACTTCAGAGCTGAAACTAAGCTATGTCCAAGTTGTCTCCTCACTGCTCTCGATGACAATTGTGATGGGTCAGCCAAGGTTCGCCAAGAGAGACTGTATGCCAAATCATGGTTTCTGGATGACAGTAGGCCAAGAGAAAGTCCCAAAGCTCGTTCTTTATAAGAGGAGAACTTCAGCCAATCTTGGGAAAGAAGAGATAATCGAGCTGTCACAGGGGTGAACAATTTTTTGAATCTGGGCAGAGACACACCAGCACTAACCTCTGAAGTCAGGTCCCAGCCATAAGCCAAAGACCCATCCCATATATCCCCATAACCAAACAAGTTTTTCAGCTTCAATGAACCTTCAGGTGACCAAGTTCTAGCCTATAGAAGCAAATTAAAGTTTTAATAATAAAAAAAAAGAACAGCAACTAACATAGGCATGTTGCTTCTATAAATCCGAAGCACGTTTACAGCACCACGTGAGAGAACCCAATATACTGTTCACCAATAGCAGGGTCACAAAACATAGTTTATGCTAGTTCTTAGTTACACATGCAAACTGAATGAAAAAGACATAACAGCTTAAGAACTTGGAGGCTTCAAATCAGGAAAGCTATCTCTCTGTATAATTATGTGACTCCAAGGTGGGGTTGGATACCCTGTTTCGCTACACAATAGGAGAAACTTCATAGGAAACGATTGATTTATCAAAAAAAGGAAGAACAGTTAATAAGAAAGATGTTCATCTTCATCTATCCTTAAGTTCAATGGACATCTTTTCTCCTTTTTTCTAAATCACAACAAGCCTAAGGGATTTTGCCCCTAAATAGCACATAGTGTCACACCCAACTATGTCTGCTTGTACATCCTCAACAGTCATTGCAATTAGCTAGTCATCTCTACCCCCCTTCCCCCTCTCTTCCCAACAATACTGTCAATCTTCTCTTTGTTTCCTAATTTATCTTTAAACACAGCTGAAGACAAGCTTAACTGTTCCAGGTGCATTTTCTTTTCCAACTTAAAACAGTGTTAACTTTTACTAGATAGAAACCATTTAGCTTTCTGAGGAGAGCTTTGGCGTAACCGGTAAAGTTTTTTTTGGATATAAGAGTTGCGCGTAACTGATAAAGTTGTGGCCATGTGACCAAGAGGTCATGCGTTCAAGCCATGAAAATAGCCTCTTGCAAAATGCAGGATAAGGCTGCGTACAATAGACCCTTGTGGTTCGGCCCTTCCCCAGACCCCGCGCATAGCGGGAGCTTAGTGCATCATGCCACCCTTTTAAACCATTTAGCTTTCTATGTAGAGGACAATTCACAACAAATATCAAATTTTTAACACTAAGCTCATTTGTGTTTTTTCATGTAGCCAGTGCAAGGTGAATTTCAGTAGGAGCTTTGCGTTTTCTTCACCTCTTTGGAGTATCTGCTAACTGTTAATGGATAGTAATCCACGTAATATAACTATCGCTCGACTATTTCCACAGAAAACTCTTGTAGATATTTTAGCAGTATTTTTTCCAGTGTAATACCAGGTGAACGAAATATCTTTAGCTTTTAAATTCTCTGGTTCATATAAATATAGGATGTGTTATTTATCAAAATAAGTAAATAAAATTTTGGCTGCATTTACTGTTTGCTGTAATTATTTTGCTTTGTGTGCCTTAATCACGCTTTGCAATTAGTCTTAACAAACATTTGGCACATTTCGATGTTTTTCACCTTCGACAACATCAATGGACAGGTGTGAACAACGAAGTTTGTTCCAGTACATCGGCACCCAATTTTGGCACTAAATAGGGGAAGGATCTCTCATATTACCGGACAGATGAGGGCAAAGAGACAAGTCCAAATAGCCAAATTTGGATCAGTAGTTGAGACATAGTTTCATTTGAGAAAATCAATAAAATTAGTAGATACCCTAAAGAGGAGGAGAGAGCAAATATTGCATGTCTTCAAGATACAAAGCGGATAAGGGGGAAGGTTAGAGATGAGCAATACAAACTATAAATTGTGGTACTGTAGGACAAATAAAAAAAATCAACAAGACTGACATCATCGTAGAATCAGGGCTTAAGAAGAAAGTTGTAAACGTAAAAGTATTGGTGATAGGACTAGTTGTTAAAACCCATATATTTGCTTTTTCTCCAGAATATATTGGTGATAGGGCTATCTCTAGTGAAAGTCGAGAGAATTAATTATCTTTACAAGCTAAAGAGCTCTTGATTCATTTTATCTGTTTAAGTTAATAGTACAAAATATTCTTCATAATTGTATCATGTTAGGATCTCGGTATTTAGGGTGCCAAATAAGAGAAATTGCAAAACAAAAAAAAAGATTAGGAAAAAGTCGAAAAAAGGAGAAGAAATTAACAAGACCCAATTCAAGTCAAATTCTCTCTTCTTCTTTTTTTCACATAATCAGGACCTTTACAATCTAGGTAGACCTAAGTAATTCTTGTGCACGCATGGAGGCCTTACGCTGCCTGATTGAAGTTTTCCTTCAATTCATAAGTTGACCATTTTTTTTGTGAATGTTAACAACAAAAATTTCAAAAATTCTTTGTCTTTTTCTGTGGTATCAGAGTTAGGGTATTGTTTCTTTTCTCCATGGTATCAAAGTTTGGTTAGGTCTTTGGCAAATATCCCGAGAAACTCTTCTTCTATTTTTTTCCTTCATAATATCAGAGTTCGCTATCGAGGTCTTTATCTCAATTTGAATTTCCAGACAAAACTCGTGCCTAAAATATCTACCGTTATTTTGTTTCACGATATAACAATTTGTGCAACGAATCCCCTCTAAATGTTGAATTCCTGCTCTTTGTTTCAACAACTTTTCTGATTACTCTTTAACCTCATATTCTAGCAACGTTAATGAAACCCTGGAGATGTATAATAGATACTTCTCTCTAGAAATTGGGTAATATACTTTTTCATAAGGGGGCAGGAAGCACATTTTTTCCTTCCGCAGTTACCGCCAAATTTCCGAAAGAAAGAATTTCAGCACCACTTTTCTTTTTGGTGATTGTAAACTATTTCGGAGATGTTATTTCAACAGAATATGAAGATGTTGTTCCTTCAATCATCCTTACTAAAAAATGGCTGCTCCTTCAATCAATAACGTTTTCCGACATTTTAGCTTGACTCTCCATTTTTTTACTTACAAACTAAAGTTGCTCACTATCTTGACTTGAGCTGAGGGGATGTGATGAAAATCAAGAGATTTAAAATAGTTACAAGCTAGGCTGCTCTTGATTCATCCTAAATTAGGTCAGTTTTTTTACAAGTAAATTAATCCTAGTTTAGGTTTGTAGTGTGGAATATTTATCCAATTCTTCCATAATTGGGAATCTCGGTATTTAGGGAGCTAAACGAGATGAAAAGACTACAAAAGACGAGAGAAAAACGGAAGAAGAAAGCTTCAAGACAAGTTCCCTTCTTTTTCTATTTTCACAATCCCATTAACACTACTAAGGGAAAGAAGAAATATCATTAGTGTCTATGGTCTGCAAATACGATTAGATGATGAGATTTAACTAAATTATGGGAAAATATGTATACCTTTGTTCAGGGGATTCAAATGACCAACAGAACTTTATCGGGAGAGATCTGCGAGGACATATAACTAAATATAGTAACGGTTTTGACCAAACACATGGAGATATGGTTGGGATACCAGAAATGCAAAAGTAGAAGGCTATTTCAGAGGGCGCTCTAACTTATGATTTTGCTTTAACTTACACTTGTATTAAAAGAAAGAATCACAATTGATAATATTTGAAAATAAAGGTGCCCATAGTCTTAGACTTCATCCTTACCAAAATAAAGGATAAGACACATATAAGGACTGCAAAATCATACTAGGCCACACCCTAGCCACCTGATGGTCGTTTATGTGAAGCGAAAGAGTTGGAAGAGCTACAAGGATCCAAAAATTTGGTGGGAGAAGCTAAAATTCAGAAATCAAATAGAATTCATGACAAGGTTGAATGAAGGAGGATGTGACTTAGAAGCCAATGCAGGCATCCTCCGGAAAGAAATGATAAGTTGCATTAGAAAAAGTAGCACATGAAGTTCTAGGTATATCTAAATGCCTAGGACTTCAACCATAGTCCATAGGAATCATGCTAATGGAGTAAGGAGGTGCAAATAGCTATTAAAGCAAAAAGAGAGTATAGTACGTAACCATCGTCTACGAAGAGTATAAGATGGCAAAGAGAGAAGCCAAGGAGGTCATTAGTGCAGACAGGAAATGCCTTGGACAACACGGTACCAAAACTTAGGCACATAGAAAATGGTAAAAGAACTGTATAAGTCAGTTTTTTTAGATGGAGAATGTACAAGTCAGTTTTCTGAGAAAGAAAAGGGGTAACGATCTGAACCTAGTTAATTGTAATCAAAAACAATTTCCAACAAGTTCTGATCGAATATAGGGAGATCAAAGATAGAATTGAGACACAAATCATGAGGATAATTTTGCAAATCTCCATACAATAATGACCAACCAAACCTTAGGAGTGGATATCATGTTCACTCTCATGGTCGGAAATGATTGGAACTTGGGAACAAGCCAACAAAGCAATGCTTGATAATAGATTTTACAACAGTTAACTTACAACTACAAGAACAAATAACATAGATGTCCAAGTCCACGAATAAAGCAGCAACTTACCTAGACTGTTTAACTTGGTTGTCATTCAAAGCTTAAAACAGATAAAATATGGAAATGACATATCTAAGTTAATAAGAGTACAATGATTGAGTGCCCGTTTGGCCATGGATAGTTTTCACCTTTTTCCTGAATATTATCAGGCAAACTGTTTGGACATAGAATTGTCAATTTTCGTGACTTATAGTACTCTTTATATAGTTTCTAAATATGTAAATTATTTTTCTAAAAACTTAAAAGATTGTATGGCTGAATGCACAAGTTTGACTCTCGAAATCCGAATTATGTCGTATAAATTGGGACAGAGGGAGCGCTAACCGCTACTTTTTTCCAAATTTCACAATTCTTATGTCCAATCGCCCACTGGATAAGGAACAAATATTGAACATGCGCATCAGTACATAATTCATAGTAGTGCAGTCAACTAAAATGTTCCACGTTCACACATCAATCAACTAGACAGAGTTTAAGTTAATTTAAACATATAATAATCAAACTATAAATCATCAAATTGATAGAATATTCACCTCGGGCTTGGAGAAAACTCCAACACTACCAGTAAGTGGACGTTCACATTCAACAACCTCAACAACCACATTAGTAGTACTAGGCAACTCCGGTGGACCAGCATCCAGAGTAATACTAACGGAATCGAAAATATCAAGCTGTTGAAGTCTCGCATTAGCAATACTAGCTGCCTTAAGTAACTCCTGAACAGTTGTTGCACTTATTAGGGCTTCCATTATTTCAGACTCGATTAGTGATTCCTTAGTCTTAGTATTTCCTTTAATAATGACGTCATGGACTCTTATAGGTACTCGCTCGGATGATAACCGATGTAATAAATTCTCCATTTTAGCCCTATCGGAACGCATTTGAGATTCTTCAGTTACTGGCCTTCGATTTGGTGAATATTCTTCTTCGTCTTCTTCGTCTTCGATTTCGTCGTAATCGTCATCATCGTCGTCGTTGTTGGGGATTGGGGGATTGGAGATCGGTTCTTCGCGTGAGGAAGCCATAGGTGAGTTTAATACAGGGTTGCAAAGGGGGAGGTGGCTTTTATTTTTATATACAGAAAAGAAGAGAAGATTCGAAGAAGAGCTGGCCAACGGGGCGGGTTCGGGGCGGGGCGGATCCGTTGATGGGACCCGACGGGACGGGGAGGGCGTGACTGGCGGGATCAGCGAATGTCCCGTTCCCGGTCTCATCGGAAAAGGGGATTGGTCTTATCGGATCGGAAACATAAATAAACAACTCAATAATTGAACAAGATAGTGTAATAAAAATATACTGTTTTTTGGCTCTTTATTTAGTACAAATATGATTTTTTTGTAATACAATTTCAAAATTGCAACTTTGTCGTGTTGAAAGTTGCAAATAATATAGTAAATATTTAAAAAATCACATATTTATAAATATTTTTTCTAGTTTCTTCACAATGTCTTGTGGTTCTTCGGTTGAAAATGAAATTTGTTGGTCAAATTGCTCGACGTCGCTTCCACCTCCGTCGAATAAGATTTCATTGTATTTTTCGTCGTCTTCATTGATCTTCGATTGACCGCACCTTCTATGTTCCGCTCGTATCCAATCTCTGAATAAAACTACAATCTACAAGTTGTCTCCCGTTAATGAGTGTCTGTGTTCTCCTTATTGAAATCTTTCGGCATAAAAAGCGCTTTCAGACGCTGTTGATGACGCTTGAATGTTCAACACATATCGGGTCATCTTTGATAGTGTCGAAAATGTCTTCTCATTCTCCCTCTAGTATTTAAACAAGTCTTCACGTCCTTCTTCATTGAGAACTGTTTGGTACGGTACAACACCTTACAAAACAAAAACATCACACTCGCTAACTTGATTAGTAGTGGTACCACTAAATATTCTATGTCTAAGGCTTTCAATACTAGTCGCAGAAACAACATGTGTTTTTGAGATTGTATTGAAAAAGAAGATGGTATGGAAGCCGGTTATTTGCTAGCACTTTCTTGTTGGTAATGCGTATATATTTTTTTGCATTCATCGTGTATTCTAGACAAAACTTCTTCTTTAGTTGGTTCCTTAGGTTGTTGTTAATTTGGATTTTTTGGAGTTGGTGGTAGAAGTATTGTTATACAATCATAAATAGTTTCAATAAGTATTTTACAACCGTCTATTTTAATAGTCGGATTTAATACAACACCAATAATATAAATAGTGGGAATAGATTTTTTTTTTAATTTGATAAATATTTTTTAATATGTGTCTTATAAGATGTTTTTTCCATATATTCACTAAGTAACAAAAATATAAGAGTTATATAAAATAACATAGTTGAAATAGTAGGATAATAAATACCGAAAAAATCTTTAGTAGTTTGAAAAAAAATCTCTAAAAATAAAGTAAGTTTTGAATTTTTTTCCCAACTGTTATTTACAACCATATCAGTTGGATTTCGATTATGGCGTTAAAAAATAAAGTTATAGGTCTTTTATAATAATAAGCAACAAATAGTTGTTCATATAAAGAATTCAACATAGTCGTTACTTCTTCAGAAATTTGTCTATAAGTTAGTCCACAATCATGACCAATTTTTTTATAATATTTTTTTCTTTGTATTCTATTACTTCTAAAAATTAAGTTTATAGCAAATTGTACTTTATTAAGAATGTCTTCAAAAAGTGATAAACCATCATTTACAACTAAGTTATAAATATGGCACACACACCTTTTATATGAAAATGATTAGGAAAAAATGGAGTTAAAAGATCTTTTAAAACTCTAATAGCATAATTATTAGAAGAAGCATTATCTAACGTAACAGTCATTATTTTGTCAGTTATACCATAATAATCGCAAATTTGATGAATATTTTCTGCAATAAAACGTTCAGTGTGCCTATCATCGATATATCTATATGCTAAAATACGTTTTTGCATAGGCCATTTATAATCTATCAAATGACATGTTACAGTTAAATAATCATGGTCGTTAGTACTACAGTCTATATAAGACGTGATAGATACTTTGCCAGAAAAATGATATAATGAATAACGTAAATATTGTTGATATTCATGTGCAAATTTAAAAACGTCTCTCCTAACAGTTGATCTTGGAAAACCGTTAAAAACAGGATTATACATATCTCTAATGTAATGAATAAAACAAGGAGAAGAAGGAAATGAAAATGGCAAACCCTCCACCGCAACTAATTTTATTATTGCTTCCTTATCTCTATGTTTATCGTATTTAGGATCTATAATTCCCCCGTCGTTGGGTTAATTTGACCATGTACTGTAGTTGGTCCGGGACATTATGTGAACCTTGTCCCGACTGAGAGCGCATTGACTCACCCGACTTTGTAGCCTCGTATTCATCCCACCTAGCTTTGTGAAAACTTTGTACATGTCTCAATAAACCTCATGTCCCACCTTGACCTTTTCCCATTTTAAATTTATAAACATTTTTTCAAATTTGGCATCTAACTACTTGATTTTCTTGGTCCCTATCAAGAAAATCACATGCATCAGATTTTAATTTTCATTGTGTGGGACATTGTTTCATACTAAGGGGAATATGAGGCGTTCCAGTTTCAGTTTGAGGTGCACTAGTAGGTGTGTCATCTAGATTAGTGGGTGTGTCATCTAGATTATTTTCTAGATTAAAGTCTGGTTGAGTTGCAGAATATATCTCATCATCTAATGATATATTATTAAAAAATTCAGTTTCATCTATATGAATGTAATCAATCAAATCATTCTCTCTAGGAATACGATGACTAAAATAAGTACCCCTGCCCTTGTCACCCCTATTAGAAGAAGCACAATTACCATTACCCTTAAACATACCTCTTAATCCTTTCATTTTAATTATGCAAATAAATAGTTAAAGATAATGAAAATGAGTGCGATAATTAAGATAAAGTAACACTAATAATTTAAAGAAGGAACGAATGTACCAAACGCCGACTTGTAATCGAGGTTGAAAATTTGCTCGATGGATGATCCTCAAACTAGTTGTCAACTTCACTCCCAACTTTTTTAACTTTGATACAGTTATACAAATGAACAAATAAAATATAATATTTAGTAGGCAATGTTGAGTTGTAGAGAGATTAGAGAGATTGTTGGAAGATTTGTGAGAAAGATGAAGAGAAAATGAGGTATTTATAGTTGGAAAATTGAGTTAAAGTGTAAATATATTAACTTAGGGGTTAAAAATAAATATTAAGAGGTAGGGGAAGGCCAAAAATGGCCATTGCACAATGACCAAAATATAAAATGGTCGTTGTGCAACGACCATTTTTTGTAAAGGGGAGGGGGTCGGGCGGGATCGAGATCAGACCTGGGGCGGGATGAGCCCAAGTCCCATCCGGAGCCCTTTTTTGTTGCGGTATCGAGGCGGGACATGGGTGGGTTGCGACCGGACCGACCCGGCCCACTGGCCAGCCCTAAAAGGAAAATAAATTTTGAGGATTTTGCTCAATTCATTGGGTTTTACGCATGATGTATGTGCTCATAATTTATTTATTTTTAATCTTGCAAAATACTACAATAAAATGCTTGGGGTGGGGATAGTGGTAGGGTGGTGGGGTAAGATGGGGAGTTGGAGTGGGGTGGGGGGATAAGGGGTAGTAATGGTGTGGGGGGTGTAAGATGAGGGATTGTGGTAGGGGTGGGGTGGGGGTAGGCGGGTAGAAGGCATGTGTATGGGGTTGAATATATAAGCGGTCTTTTTAACTTGTTAGTAAATTTATTTAGACAATTGAAAATTTTAAAATATTATAATTATATATTTGAATACGTAATAAAATATTTATATTGAACACTTTTTTTTACTTATTTTTATATTTTGTGTCGCATCAACTCTCATATGGTTAATAAATTCACTTTTTAATCGTGCAGGAGGATAATAGATCGCCAGATCAGTTTGAGCGTGAACTTGATTTTTCGGATATCGTTCAGGGGTCATTTGATGTATTTTGCTTTTACATTTTACGCCTAAAATATTAATAATGTGTGTTATTTATAAGGCTTAATAAATTGATAAACCTAAATCGAGCATTTGAAAAAAAAATCATGTGATTCTCAAACGTTTGTAGTTATGTATCTCATAAAATATATCATTCTTTTAATTATATACACCAGTTTCAATTAGAGATATCATTTCCAGAAGAGAAAATACATGAGTACCCCTAAGTTATATCCGGAGATTTAGGGACACATTTTATTTTTATGAGGCATGTTACCCTCCTAAACTTAAATTCGCCCTAAATATTGACGTGGCATAGAGTGTGCACACTCATGAAAGGCATGTGAAAGTTACAAAAGTAATTTTAAAATTGATTAGCAGGTATAAGTATAAAGATTGGACATTACACAATTAATCGCATCTAATCAATTTAGTCTCTTTTATTATCTAAATTGTAAAATCTTGAAGCATATTTTGGCTAAATTCAAAATGGGGTTGTAAAAGTTGGCCATATCAGTGTATTCTTGAAATACACATGAATGTTCTTCATCTTATTCGTATTTGGGTCTCAAAATTTAACATAACTCAATAAAATTCGTCACCGATTAAATTCAAATTTTAACTACAGCTTCACAACAACATTATCATCACACCCTAGTAATCAACGAACTTGAATTATCACGTGGCTGCTAAAGCAAGCGTTGCTTCACACGGCCCTGAGGAAGCTAAAAGACCCTCTCACTTCGTTCGAGCACCCTTGCTGAAAGGGTATGGGGGACAAGCAGAGCATATAGCCATAAAGAGGTGGAATCCGTTCGTTCATACGCACACCGACTAGATCATCCACAACTTTGACCAACAATCAAATTTTGACAAACCCATTTTTTTGTTCAAGCTTTTTCAAGATTCAACGATAGTTGATTTGAAATTCTTTCTGCATTTTGAATCTCATCAACAACTAAAGATAAAAATGAGTTTAGCACTTGAATCTCAACTTCAAAAATTCAACAACCTTTGAATCTGCTCAGCACCTTCAATTTTTTTTCAAGCTCATAAAAGAAGAACAATAACAATTATCCTTTTTATTTTTTAAATATAAAGTAATATTTTCATCTTAATAGTTTAACTTTAATTTTCTTTGAAGCTGCAATTGTGTAAAAAGATGATTCTTTCCACAGAAAATCGGATATGCTTTTGCTGATCTTTTTTCCAATATGTATCTACATTAAATTAGGGTTTAAAAACAAGAATCTATAAATATTTGTTTTACATCTTTTAAACCTCTCCCTCATCTTAACATTTGGAGCTGTTTGAATGTATTATATTTTGGAGTTAAAAAGAAAATGAAAAGGAAGAAATAAAATAGATTTTTAAAAAAATATTTAAAAATGTGAAATTATACGTGGCGGTTCGTGTATTTCACCGCATGTCAATTATTTAATTCTTTATGCCACATCAGCACTTAGGGTGTTATTTATTCCATTTTAGAAAAGTTTAGTGGGGTAATCAAAATGTGTCTCTGTAACTTGGGGTATAGCTTAGGGGTACTTATGTTTTTTCCCTTTCTAAAATATGGATCCAATAACAAAGAACTTTAATTATACACATCAACATATCTAGTTTTTCTAGCACATGGGTGCACTACTAAAGAAAGAAGAAAAAATATATAAGTGACAATTGATCCTTGTTCGTGTGGATAAATAACTAACATTGAATCAAGTGTACCATTAAGTCCTTTTGGAGCAGAGTGCCAACTGATAAAATTAAATTAATCTTAAAAATATGTACATAGAATATTTAGTTTGAGGGAGAGACCATGAGTTCACGTGAACCACTATTTCAAGAGTAAATCCACCATGGACCTCAATTGAAAAGGCCTAAGATTATTGATGAGAATGCCTATAATAAAACATTTATATTTTAATTCAAAGTTTTTAATATGAATACTTTATCTTGTGTTCATGTACTTAATTGGAAACAAGTGGTAGTTCAAGTGTATATCAATTATACCTTTTTAAATATTCGAATAAGCTTGCACGTACCATGACTAATTTCATAAGATACCTGCTATCTTCCACCAGCATAGATATCGAGTAAATATGCCTACCAAAACTTGAACAAATAAAAATAATTATCTAATATTTTTTCTGTCTTGCAAAATACTAAAATCATTTTACATTTTTTCTTGAGGGTAGGAGAAAAATAAAACCATAGCTACTACCATATTTTAGCCTTTTATAACCCAATCATTTAATTCAAATAGTTTATTCTAAAAGAGAAATAGGCGGTATAATTATTAAATTTACATCTATTATATGAAATGTTTCACATGGATATTATTAGATATAAGCTCGAATGGTAACTCAAATAAACTTTGGATAATATATCAATCGCAACTAGTTAAATGATGTAAATCATCAAAAAACAATTAAAATTTTACATTTGACACCCCTAATTGAATGTATTACTACTACTAATAATAAGCATATTGATTAAAGATGATAAAAATTTCTCCGAAAGTAAATAAAACTTTTATACTATGGTGTTGGTGAAATTAATAGCTTTCCATAGTCAATATAATAACATGATTAGAAATTTTGTTTGTGGAATTAATAACATTTCATATTCTTCATATTGATTTGACAAGTAAATCTTCTATCAACTGTCCATTGGTCAATGGTCAATGGTCAATGGTCAAGATAATAACATGAATTTTCGTCAAAAGGTACCTATAAATTATCACTTAAACTTTAGTTGTAGTATAAGAGATAACTGAAGTTACAACCTTATTCACTAAATTTTTCATCAATGGAAAATTTTAATACAGCTTTTCGCTATTTCATTTTCCTCATTGCTTATATTTGTGGTATGAATGTAATTATAATTGCTATTTACTTTTTCGATTTGGACATATAATACTTTTTCCCTCATGTCAATCATTTCTTTTTCACTTTTGATTTTATTTATTATGGTATTTGTGATAATGAATATGTACGCAATACCAAGAGGGCCCCTGTGGCGGTCGAGGAGGCGCTGCCGCACAGGGCCCCCGGCCGCCCGGGGCCTCTGCCCCAAAATTTTCATTTTTCTTGTATTGCTTTCAAATAAAGATATGTATTTAAAATGTTTTTAATTTTGTCAGTGAGAGCTATAATCTAACGGTTGAGAGCTTCCTTTAAAAATCCTTATGTGTTCGAATCCAATGAGCAGCGAAAACTTTTTTTGCCTCTATGTATAAAGTTTGATGGAACTTTTGCATTTCTCTTTTATGATATCATTATAATACGTAATACTTTTTATAACACGTTTTTTATTTGCTTTATTTGTAGCCATGTTGCTAATGACTCAGGTTCTCTCAACGAGTGCTCAGAAAGGAACATGTCAAAAACTATGGGCTGGTCCTTGTGATCCAACAGCTCCATTTTGTGAAGATAGATGCCTGATTCAGTTTGGACCGAAATTAATTGGTACAGAGTGTGTGGAGAATAGAGTACATACAGTGTTTTGTGCATGCATCTTCAGGACTGACAAGCCATGCCCACCGAAAATAAACACCCTCCAACCTTGAGATTGTGCGTTCGAGTTATTAAGAGAGCAAAATGAGAACCTACTAGGGAAGGGTAAAATTGAGTCATGTTCATCGCTAAAGATTCAGTAGAATTTGCGTTACTTTAATTTATCACTTTCCAAAAGATGTTATGCAAATAATAAATAAAATATTTTATTTCTATTTGATGATATTATTGAGCATGAATGAATAGTTTCACCATAAATGAGTTTTAACTTTTGCACTCATTTGTTCACGACATTAAACAATACTCATGTTAAGTTATATGAAAATATTATGTAGGATAGAATATGAACTAAGAATATATGTATAATAATAATGTAGAGATTCAATTATTTAAAGATAAAAATACCCTTTTAGAAATATTAATTCATGTATAACATTAATAATCACCACATAACAATACATTCATTATTCTTTTTTGATAATAATGAGACTTTTTTATTATCAAATTGAAGAAGTTAAAGTACAGGAAAAAAAACTATCATTTGGACATAGTCTCAACTGACAGCAGCCACTCAAAAAACTTACTAGGCCACTATTACATCAGCTAGATTCAGAAAAAAAAATGCTAAGGATAGTAGTTATGCTTCTCCAGTCAAGTCCTCAATCTTCCTTGTTGTGCTCCTCTTTGATGAACCTCTTGAATCATTCTCATAATCAATGCATCAGTGCTTTGATTTTTGTCATTAAAGACTTTGATTTCTTTCCATCCAAATGAAGTAGACACCAGTACCTAGGAGTATTCTATACATTTCAGCTTAAGGACTTCTCCCTCTTCCATATCTGATTGCTCATTGAACTTCATTTTCTCAACTCCCAGGTGTTCTGGTTATGCCCAACCATCCTAAGATCTCCCCCCACACCGTTACTGATACAGGACAATTGAAAAACAAATGGGAAATGCTCTCATTAACATAAGCGCACATTGGACAAGTCTGGTTATTTGAAAAGTCTGTCTCTTGTGCTCAACCTACCATTCAAAGCAAGCCAGAGTATGAAATTCCATCTTGGTAGTCCTTTGTTGTTACATACTATCTTCCTCCAGGCAACTTTTGGGAATTCTCCTCTTAGCTTTTGATACATTACTTTAGTTGAGAAGGATGACATTTGCTTTAGTTCTGATATAGAGATACCTGCTTCATGCATACTTGGTTGGTTTTAAAATCTTCTGGACAATCCACGATGCTTGCTTAGGAACATCTTCAAGTATGTTTCTGTGCCTCTCATAGTAGCTATGAATCCACTTAACCCAAAGTTTATCTTTTTTTTTATACATATGTTCCACAGGAGTTTACTGATTGCTGCTTTGTTCCACTATGTGATATTCTGTAAATTTAGACCCCTTGTCTTTTTCCAGCACACTTGATTCCAAGCCACAATAGTTTATGCGCATTCTCCACTCCCCCTAGTCCATAAAAACTTTCTACAAGCAGACTCAACGAGTTTTATAACAGTCTTGGGCAGTACAAATATCTGTGCCAAAAAACACCTGGATGGAAAACAGTATTGTTTTCATTTTCAGCAATTGTAATCTTCCTGAGTAAGAAAGGAATTTATTTGTCCAGGACTTTATCCTTCCCAACATTTTATCAAGCAATGGTTGGCATTGATTCACTGAGACTCTTTTAGTGCTCAAAGGAACACCGAAATATCTGAAAGAAAATTCTCCTTGAGGCATCTGTAGTAATTCCAATATCCTGAGCTTTTCCTCATTGGAGACACCTCCTAAGTACACAGAACTCTTGTTCAGATTTGCAACCAGTCCAGAAGCCCTTGAGAATTCCTGGAAACACCCATACAACAGCCTAACAGACCCCACATCACCTCTACAAAACAGTAGGAGGTCATCTGCAAACCCCATGTGTACTATCTGTAGTCTAGAGCATTTAGGATGGTAATTAAAGTTGGGATTTCTAGTCATAATATTCATTAGTCTACTTAGGTAATCAACCCTTTTTTGCTTGAAAAGGTGTTGCTTGCCTTTCATTCAACACCACAGAGTATGACACTGTGGAAATACAGCTTATGATCCATTCAATAAAAACATCAAGGAAATTTAGACTAATCAATATATTCATTATTAATTATCATATATATAAATTTTTTTTGTATTACTAGTTCATGTATAACTTACTTTTAAAATCGTAAATTGATTTTTAACTTTTTAGTTGGATGTGAGTTTATTCTATTTAAACTTATCCATGCGTTTGTTTAAAAAGAAATCATATATAGCCTAATCATAAAGCTATTAAGTACTATTGTTATTTCAATGTTCTTCACTAAGTCGCAAATTTGTTTGCAAGTTCCATACTATATACTTATTAACCTCCTTTTTTATATAATATAGCTATTGATGGTGTCCTTTGCACTTTATACTCCCTGATATATGCATTATTTTGTAATTCACACACACGCACACATGCATACTCAAAAGCAAGTTATACTTTCATACATATTAGACACATCGGCTAGAAGTACAATATTAAGGATCCCCCCCCCCCCCCCCCCCATAATTCTGACTTTGAAATCAATTTAAGTTTATAAAAACTTACAGATTTGCATTCACCAAATTATAAATGATATCGGTTTCTGCTAAGGATTGTTTTGCTCAAACAATCTCAATTTGAATAGGGTATAATGTCTTAGAGCATGTATTTTGTTTAAATTTTAACATATGTTTAGCTAGAATATTGCGTCTTTAACCTTAAAGGCTCAAATATATATCATCTTTTTATCCGTTTTTATAAATCTACACAACTTCACCACCATATTTGGAAGCAGTGTTTGGTTCATCACATAGAAGTTTCACCTTTACGTCGTTTTTAACGGTAAGAAT
This sequence comes from Anisodus tanguticus, assembly GCA_034509755.1. Classification (NCBI taxonomy): domain Eukaryota; kingdom Viridiplantae; phylum Streptophyta; class Magnoliopsida; order Solanales; family Solanaceae; genus Anisodus; species Anisodus tanguticus. The sequence continues at coordinate 4,615,884 of CM067553.1, read as the reverse complement.
CTCTATTGCTCGTGTATATGAACCGTACCCAAGTACATGTTCACAGTAGGGTCAGCTTGCTGGCAGGGAGTCAAGTTTGCGGCCTTAGGGTCGCAAGTTCGATTCCCCCCTAAGGATATCGTCCTCCGGGGCACATACATGTGGTAAAGCTCGGGCGCTAAAAGCCGCGCGGGCATGTTGCGCGTGTGGGTTCGGTCTCCGCCAAGCTTTAGGGATGGGGCTTGTGGGGGGGTCAACCTTGTAGCATTGATCCGTTGGACGCAAGCGGACACACCGACCATGTGTGCATATCCCGCGATTTACCTGGTGGTGGGGTCTTTGAAGGACCGGCCCCATCACCTCCAGGAGCCTAGTACCAGTACTTGTGCAGGTACTAGCGATATGGGGGTACTAAGGCCACCCCGAGACCTGGATTATCAAAAAAAAAAAAAAAAAAAAAGTAATGTCGAAAGACCACTTATTATTAACAATTATTGATTACCTACGTAAGCCCCTCTTCCTCTTCTCAACCAATACATATTATTATCAATACTTTAGTGAGTTCTGAAGTAAATATTTTCCTATCATATTCTCATTCCTTGAAGTCAATAATATACATGTTATAAGGCTAGAGTTTAGGCTACAATTATGGTAATCTAAATCAGAATAATTTACATTCTAAATATAAAATATACACAAAGATTATTTCCATAATCTATCATACCCCTGCAGTCTTAGCGGGAGACTCTCGTACGCTGAGATTGTCCCTAAAATCACCAAAGAGTATACGCGGAAGCCCTTTCGTGAATATATCAGCAATCTGATAACGGGACGGGACATGGAGAACACGAACTTGTCCACATGCAACTTTTTCACGGAAAAATAAAATATCCATCTCAATATGTTTAGTGTGTCGATGTTGTACGGAGTTCCTCGACAGATATATCACACTCACATTATCACAATAAATCAATGTAACCTTTTTGATCGGACAATGGAGCTCCAATAGAATATTACGGAGCCAACAGAATTCAGAGACAACATTAGCAATCCCTCTACATTCAGCTTCAGCACTACACCGAGATAAAGTGGGTTGGCGCTTAGAAGACCACGAGATCAAATTGTATCCGAGAAAGACACAATAACTAGAGGTGGAACGTCTAGTATCCGGACAGTCACCCCAATCATCATCGGTATAAGAAGTGAGACCATAAATGATGGACTTGTAAATAGGCAAGCCAAAATCAAGAGTACCCTGAATATACCGCAAAATCCGTTTGAGAGCAGTCATATGTTCATCACTTGGGTCATGCAAATGTAAACACACCCGTTGAACAGCTTATGATATATCAGGTCTCATAAAAGTGAAATATTGCAATGCCCCTGCTAAACTGCGGTAATGTGTAGGATCGTCGTATGGAGACCCCGAAGAGGTACTTAACTTAGCCCTCGTATCCACTGGCGTGGGTGACAGCTTACAAGAAGACATGATGGCTCTGTCAATTATCTCCTCAGAATATATTTTTTTGACAAATAAATAGACTACATGCATGCTGGGTTACATCAATGCCCAAAAAATAATTTAAGGGCCTCAAATCCTTCATAGCAAATTCAGATGCAAGGAGAGACATAATAGACTGGCGAAGAGAATCAGATGATGCAGTGAGGATTATGTCATCCACATAAAGAATAATGTATGCCATGTCATTGCCTTTCTGATAAATAAATAAAGACTGATCGAATTAGCTATGTGAGAAACCCAATGTGGAGAGAAAATCAGCAAACCTTTTATACCATGCTCGAGGGGCCTATTTGAGACCATATAAAGACTTCTTCAGCAAGCAAACATAATCTGGATGAATAGGATCTCGGAATCCCATAGGCTGGTGTATGTAAATTATTTCCTGGAGGTGACTGTGTAGAAACGCATTTTTGACATCCAACTGATGAAAGGACCATGATTTTGACAGAGCCAAACAGAGAATGGTCCGGATAGTAGCCGGTTTTACAACGGGGATAAAAGTTTCATCACAATCCACACAACATGTTGAGACCTGCCATCACCAACAAGATGGGTTTTGTGCCTCTCAAAGGAATCATCAGATTTCTTTTTATGACAAAAAATCCACATGGAACGAATTATGTTCACATTAGAAGGATGGGACACCAACTCTCACGTCTTATTTTTAATAATATCATCAATTCCAACTATCATAGCTGTTTTTCAATTCGGGTATGATAGGATAACTTTCGGGTTACAGGGAATCGAGGACGGTGTAACTAAGGATGTTAGTTTAAAATGATGCTCAGGCCTAAAAATTCCATGCATGCTATGAGTTTCCATGGACCTAGAGGGGGCTTGACCCGTTAGGAGCTGCTGGGGGCGTTGTGGTAGTGAGGCTGCTGGGGTGGGGCGATGGGCTGCGGGGAGCTGGGCCCAATCTCTGCAAAAGGTGAGCTCGGCCTAATTTCAGCAGAAAAGGAAAAGGGTTGTTCTGGGTTGTGCCGCGGCTCATATTGGGAAGGTTGTTGGACCGAAGGAGAGGGAGCAGTGGGCTCCGTAGTTTGGGCTTGAGCAGTTGGGCTGTCGATTGGAACCCGCCAAAGGGGATACAACCCAGTGTCCAAAAAATCATAGGAGGACGGGGAAGGAGTGTGTATGTTGACAAACGGGAATTGGGACTCATCGAAAATAACACGGCAAGAGATAAAAAAATTCTCACTATAGCACTTATATCCCCGACGATTTTGTGTGTATCCCAGAAATACACATGAAGTTTGTTTATTACTGTGGAAGGAAAGATATGATAACATAAACACCCGAAAACCCGTAAATGCGTGTATGAAGGATCCCGATGATAAAGAATTTGTGTGTGTGAGAAGTTTGAAAGTAGCTTGCTAGGGAGAATGTTTAAGAGTCATGTGGTCATTTGAAGAGTATGATGCCAAAATGATGGTGTCATAGAAGAATGAGCAAGAAGTGTGTGAATTAAATTATTTATTGCTCGTTTTTTTCCGTTCGTCTTTCCCATTTTGAGGAGAAATGTGTCAACAAGAAAAACGAAATACCATACCATTTTTTGCGGAAAAAATCCTTAAATTGGTCATTAATGAATTCTCTTCCAGTGTCACATTGAAAACACTTAATAGACTTCTCGATTTGGGTGTGGATGAATGCACTAAATTGCATGAAAATGGTGTGAACGTGCGATTGTTTTACAATGGAAAATGTCCATAGAAAATTAGAGTAGTCATCCAAAATGAGAATGTAATACTTATGACCTGACGAACTTAAAGTCAGAGAGGTCCACAAGTCACTATGCACGATATCAAATGGCATAACAATGCTCGAAGTAGACAAAGAGAAAGGTAACTTAACATGTTTTCCAAAAATGCAAGACTGACAAACATAAGAACACAAATATTGTTTACATTCATTAAATTTATTTTTCTAAGGGAGTTTAACACAGGTGCTCCCGGGTGTTCCAAACGATAAAGTAGGAGAAAGAGCAACAAAAGTTGATGGAGAGGTGGCTTGGTGGTTGGTGGTGGTGGTGATATGATACAAATTCTCAGTGCTAGCACATCTCACTAGTAGCATCCCCGTCCGAATTTCCTTCACAGAAAACCCAAACGGATCAAACTCAGCATAAACATTGTTGTCAGTGGTGAAACGACGCACAAATATCAAGTTTTTAATAAGTTTGGGTGCATGTATGACATTATTTAAATGTAAATGTGGTAAGGAAGGGTTGATTTCCCAATACCATGAATTGGAATTTCTTGTCCACTGCCAACCATAATATTTTTTATTACTGCTCATATTAAAATAAGACGAGCGAGTACCTTAAGATACCGTCATATGAGAGGCAGGACCAGTGTCCATGTATCAGGTGTCATCAGAAACACTGAGAGTCATAGTGTGCATGGCTTGCTCGATGTCAATTGGATAATACCCCGAAGAAGATGATCCGTGGGCTGCATATGCTTGTTGTGGATGGCTGGCAAGCAGCCCGGGTTGTCGAGCAGGTGGTGGTGGTCTGGCCCACGATGACATGGGGTACGGGCATGAAGAGGTTGCCTATTGTTGTGGCGTCCAACCCCAAAGTAGGTATTGCCACCACAACGGCTGTTGGGGTTGCTATTTCCAGGGTCAAATCTGTGCCTGCTGTTGGTGGTTGCTGCCACCGCCGATCTAGTTGCCGACACCACGACCATGTCCCCTTCTGCCATTATTCTTTCCTTTGTTATTGTTGCGATTTTGACCCCATTTCTGTCTGTAGTTGTTGAGATTTGCTGCATTACATGAACAAGAATTTGGAGGCCTCACATCATCGACATATGTGTTGGTGGAAAAGAGGGTGGTGCCGACATTGTTGGCTGCAGTCGTTGACTGTTTTATTTTTTGAGTTTCTTCGAGAATCAATCTCGAACGAGCCTCATATAACGGTGGCAAATGATTACTTTGTTGAATGAACGCAACAACACAATCATATTGTTCATTAACACCCGCAATTAATTGAAGAACTAACCTTTGATTCGACACCGGTGCACCAACATTGGATAGTTGATCGGCAAGCATTCTTAACTCTTGATAATAGGCGGAGACGTTTGAAAAATCATCCATCTTCACATTGGTGAATTTATTTTCCAGATAAACCGCATGAGAATTCTTGTTATTCCTGGAAAATATTTTGCAAACGCTCTCATGCTTGTTGAGCAGTCGAATCCGATTCCAATATGGTGTGTAAAAGATCGTTCGATATTGTGCCGTAAATCCATTTAAGGACTATAGCATCCAAGTGAGATCATAGAGCCATATCAATGTCGGTAGACTTGTCTTTCTCCGTGACACCCGATTGAGGTTTTGGAGGAATAATATGGTCAATGACTTGGTATGCGCGGCAATGAATTTTGAATAACTCCGCACAAGATTAATGTTACCCTTTTTCCATCTCGAGAATCACCAAAATGAAGTTCTTGACGTTGTTGACGGCAAGAGCAGGATGAAATTTGTTTTGGTTGGCCACTGTTACTCGACTTCAAGAGAATGAGAAACAAGAAAAGCGGAGGAGGTAGGGTTTCGGCTAGGGCAAAGAAAATGGCTAGGGCTAATTTTTGGCTCTTGATACCACGAAGAAAATATTTTCCATCATATTCTCATTCCTTGAAGTCAATAATATACATGTTACAAGGCTAGAGTTTAGACTACAATTATGGTAATCTAAATCAGAATAATTTACATTCTAAATATAAAATATACACATAGATTATTTCCATAATCTATCAAGTTCTTATATCCTTTTTAATCATTGATGGCCTTTTCTGTTTTTTTTTTATAACATGAATATGTTTTACTTTGTGGCAGATTGATTTGTTGGGATATATACTATTAATTATGTGTTATATATTATTAACGATGTGTTCAGATATAGTAATTATTTATTTAATTTTAATATAGATTTAAATAGATCACGTATTAATTTGAGTATCCTTCTTATATGATAGATGATTTAGTTTATAGAGTTTAATTTATGCACAAAAGAATATAATAAAAGTATTAATAGAATATTTCAGGCTTGGAGAAAACTCTAAATCTTCCGGTAAGTATATATCCAGATTAATACTAACAGAATCGAAAATATCAAGCTGTTGAAGTCTCGCATTAGCAATATTGGCCGCATATGATAATGGAGTGAAGTCCACTTTACCCCCTTAATATATTGGATTTGGGAAATAATACCCCCTTCATATCTTGAAAGAGATAATAAATCCCCCTAGATCTTAAATCAATGGTTCGAAATGATTTAGATAATTACATATATTTTAAAATGTAAAAAAGGACCTTCAATTAATATGAATTATTCTATAAACTCTTTTCAAAATAAAAATAAAATTAAGCAATATCATTGTACATTAAATTTCATATCTTTTTTTTCTTTTGATAGTTGAAGTTGTTGGAAATTTGCCTTTGGCGGGGAGATGCGTTCACCCATCTTTGATGAATTAAACACTAGTGTTTCCCATGTTGGAGACCTTGTCTCTTCGCACATGCATGATCTACGAAGTGAGTAGATGACCGTAGGGCCAAGAATCGTCAAATTTCGTTGAGAAATGAAAGAGATATTGGTCCACGAAGTAAGGTGTTTGAGGCATGGAAATGTGGTGTGGGACAAATCTACCACATCGGTGGGAATAGGAAGAATTGCTCTCTATATAAGTCTCTAATTGGTAAAGGGTTTGGGAACCCAAGGGGTATCCCATTTGTTTAAAGGAGGGAAGACCTAGATGTGCTTGGGTTCAAGGCTAAGCCCACACGCGCGCCGCCGGTCACGGGCTGTGGGCAGTGGGGACTTTCTGATATTATCTTTTTGGACCAGAAAACTTTGCCAGATGTACAGTTTGATCCCTGAAGTTTCTTATGTATAGTTTGGTCCCTGAAGTTTAATATTTTACAGTGTGGTCCCCAGAGTTTCTGGAAAGGTGACGGAAGGCAGAAAGCCTACCGTTGGGACTGTTTTTTGAGGCATTAATCTGCCATTAATTGGCTTATTAACTCCTCCATTATCACCCTCCTTCATGTCCATAATTCAGCCCCTCTTGATGGCCATTTACAACCATTACTTGGTTGTTTTAATGCCCTCCTAATGGCCATTAACAGTCATGTTTTGGGCAGTTGTTTAGCCCCTCCTCCATGCTATATATTGAGCCTCTTTTGGCTCAATTCGTTGGCAGAAAACAGACTGAAAACAGTGACGAATATACACTGCAAAACAGCCACAAAATAGCTTAAAACAGTGAGCAAACCCACACATATACACAAGATATACACTACAGAGACACACTATATACACAGAGACAAAAGAGAAGAGTATTGACAAACTCTTCCTTCCTATTCCATATCTTCAGCAAGTCGAGTCATAATTGTTTTATTCGGCAGGCTCAACCTATTGGCTTTGTAGTGTTGAGATTAAAGTGTTGTTTTATCTTGGGAGACTATTGCCCGCTAACGTAAAAGCATATATACGGGACAATCTTGTCTTAAGGATAGAGGGTTATCCTCGACTCAACACACAACGTTGTAACCATCCAGATTTAGTTGTTTCTTGATTTCAGGATATCAAGATTCAAGACACAACAAACTTGTGGCAGTTCTCAACATTGACTTTGCAAGGTGATCAAGATTCAAGACACAACACACTTGCGGCAGTTTTGAAGATTGACCATTTATTTATCCTTTCGAACATTTGTAATAGTTATTACTTCTCGTACTGCTTTATAAAGTACAATAGAGTACACCAACAGAAGTTTCATTTTTGCTGCATTAACTTATTCTGTAGAACTTGAAAATTATCTTGTTCCACTTATTTAGTATTATTAGTATTGAATTTTTTTTTGATAGGACCAAAAAGAATTAAAAAATTGTTTCAACTATTTACTTTTGTATAAAAAATTATTCTATTTCCATATCATTCTTACATATCATCAGCCTAATAATTCTCCAACAAAATACAATGTCAAAATAACTTTCAATTTATGATAGCCTTTTATACTCTTTTCTGATTAAGAATGAGAAAGTACTAAAGGAAATATTCAACAATATTGATACAAGTGAGTAAATTTTATTTAATAATCCTAAAATTTTGACATTAAGAAATAATACCTCTCTTATCTCTTGTATTATGAGATAAAATCATATTTGAGTTACTATTTACAAGTAATTTTCAAAAACTTTTAAATATCGTATCAGTTATTAACTATATTTATATTAGAGATTATTGTGTTTTATTTAAAATATTTATCAATAAATAGTTTGCAACTTTGAGAATGCAAGTATAACACGAAATAAGATGCTTTAAGAAAATTGAGCAAATTTTTAATGTTAATAATAATATAAATAACGAGATATATCAAGATTTGAACTTTAAAATTTAAAAGAAAATATACCATGAAGCCTAATGGTCATGTTTCAAAAATCAAAAGAAAAAAAGAAGAAGAAAAAAGAGATGTAAGAATTTTAATTATAAAATATCATTACTAAACAAATTTAATTATTAAAAATATGTCATAATTTATACTATTGAGGGTCGTTTTTGACATTTTAAAATATATGCAATAATCCAACTCATTTCTAACCATTGATTTAAGATCAAGAGGGGTTTATTGTCCCATTCAAAATGTGACTGGGGTATTGTTTCTCAAATTCAATATGTTAAGGGGGGAAAGTGGATTTCACTCATGATAATGTGTGTTCTTTTGGCTTAAACCTTTTTTAAAAAATGTATTAGGTGAGAATTGATTCGTATTCTTGTGGATAAATAACTTAATTGGACCAAGTATACCATTAAGTCCTTTTGGAGCAAGTATCAACAAATAATATTGGATTAATTTTAGAAAACATGTACATAAAATAAATATTTTGTGGAGAGATCATGGGTTCACACGCATCACTATTTCAAGAGTAAATTCGCCCTTGGCCTCAATTGGAATGGCCCTAAAGTATTATGACTTATTGAGGAGAATGTGTATGACAATTCAAAATTGAATTCGAAGTGTCTATTATGATACATTATCGTGTGTTACGGGTGCTTAATTGGAATAAGTTGTAGTTCGAGTGTCTTATTTGTATCTTTTTAAATGTTTTGATCAGCTTGTGCGCACCTTAACTAATTCCATAGGATACCCGCTATCTCCCACCATCACATATATCGAATAACCCTGTCCGCCAAAACTTGAAGAAATAAAAAATCGTCTAATTCATTTGTCTATCTTGCAAAATACTAAAATCATTTTTTTTTTAACTTTCTCACGAGGGTAGGAAAAAATATAAATATAACTACTACCCATATTTTAGCCTTTTATGACCCAATCATTTAATCCAAATAGTGTTTTTTAAAGAGAAAAGGCGGTATAATCAAATTTACGTCTAATGTATGAAAATTTTAACATGAATATTATTAGATATAAGCTCGAATGGTAACTCAAATAAACTTTGGGTTAAATATCGATCATAACTAATTAAATGATATGATCAAATTTAACTCATCAATTCTTTTTTTAAAAAAGTCGTAATTCATTTGATACCCCTAACTAAATGTATTAATATTACTGCTAATTAGCATACTGTTTAAATATAAAAAAAAATCTCCGAAAATAAATGAAACTTTTATACTATGGTGTTAGTGAAATTAATAGCTTTCCATTGGTCAAGACTCAACATAATAACATGATTTGAAACTTTATTTGTGGAAGTAATAGTTTTCTATATTCTTCATATTGACGTGACAAGTAAATCTTCTTTAATTATATATTGGTTAAGGTAATAACATGAATTTTCATCAAAAAGTACCTATAAATTATCTCTTAGACTTTAGTTGTAGTATAAAAAATAACTGAAGTTACAACTTTATTCACTAAATTTTTCATCAATGGAAAATTTTAATGCAACTTTTCGCTATTCCATTTCCTCGTTGCTTATATTTGTGGTATGTATGCAATTATAATTGGTATTTACTTTGCGATTTGGATACAATATTTTTTCCTTGTCAAGCATTTCATGTCTTTCTTGGTTTTATTGGTTATGATATTTGTGATCAAGAATAGGTAAGCAATATGAAGAGGCACCCCCCTCCCCCATGCATTCCCAAGATAAATATATATTTTCCTGTATTTTTTTTTTTTTAAAATGTCGCCAAACAGTCAATGAAGTAGAATGAAGTTTTTATATATATAAAAATGGGTTCCAATCTGTCTGGAGATAGAAGGCGTAGTATGATATGTTCATATATATTTAAGTTTTGATAGACATAATTATATATCCCGATGACGAGTAAAATTAGCTCAAACACCATAATTATGATAAAAATTAAAGAAAATAAATAAATGTATTTGGGTAAATCCCAATTATTGAAGAGAATCCATTTACAAACCATAATCATGTTCTCTTCTTAAGATTCACACATGAGCATGAATTATTCGACAAAATTTGATGGCATTTTTTGCATTTTTATTTTAGAATATAAGAATTGTAATAATTTTATATACATTATAACACTTTTGTATTGCTTAATTTGTAGCCATGTTGGTAATGACTCAGGTTCTCTCAACAAATGAATTATGTCAACAACTAATTCGTGGTCCTTGTAACCCAATATATCCATTTTGTGAAGATAATTGTCTAATTCAGTTTGGACCCAATTCAAACAGAGTGTGTGGAAAATAAAAATCACGTTGTTTTTTGTGCGTGCCTATACAAGCGCAACAAGCCATGTAGAATTTGCATTACTTTCTTTTATCACTTTCCCAAAAGATGTTATGCAAATAAATAAAAATATTTATTTCTATCTGATGATATTATCTAGCATGAATGAAATGAATTCACCATACATGAATTTTGGATTTTGCACCCATTGGTTCACGATATTAAACAACACTCGTGTTAAGTTATATGAGAACTTACGTATTGATTTATGTATAATAGAATATAGATTAAGAATACATGTATAGTAGCGTAGATATTAAATAATTTAAAGATACAGATATCCTTTTAAAATAACTAATTCATGTATAACATTAGTTATCTAATAATATTATCGAACATGAATAAAAAGATTTCGCCATATGTGAGTTTTGAGTTCTACACCCATTGGTTCACGATGTTAAACAATACTCGAGTTAAGTTATATGAGAATTTGTGTAGGATAGATTATGCACTAAAATTACATGTATAGTAATGTAGAGATTAAATTATTTAAAGATGAAACTATCTTTTTAGAATAATTAATCCATTTATAATATTTATTCTCTATATTAATAATCACCCCATAACTATACATAATAGATTCATTATTAATTAACATCTAAATAATAATTTTGTATTACCAATCCAAGTGTAACCTTTAAAATAGTAAATTGATTTTTAACTTTTTAGTTGGAGTTTATTCTATTTAAACGTATCCATACGTTTGTTTCAGAAGAAATCATAGCCTAATAAATTAATCTATTAAATACTATTGTTACTTCAATATTCGTCACTAAGTTGCAAATTTATTTCCAAGTTTCAGACTACATATTTATTAACCTTCCCTTTTATTATCTACCATAGTTATTGATGGAGTTCTTTGCACTTTATATCCCTGATGTATGAACTAATATTTGTAATTCACATACTTTAATTTTTTTATTTTTTATTTTTTTTGTAATTTATCCTACAACTGACCTTTTAAAACAAAATTATGAAGAGCTCGTTTGTAAAGGACAAAAAAAGAGAGTTTAGAGTTTTTTTTAACAAACTGAGTTTAGAAGGGACAAACAATGTGGAAGCAGATGGGAAGCTGTAAAGTTGCTCTTTGCGGTAAAGTAGAGTTTTTTTTTATTGGAGCATGAGTCGAGAGCAAATATAATTTTTCTTTTCTTTTTCACCGTTAAAAGATGTGGTGCACCGAATATGATTGTTTTTTCCCTAATTAGACTTCTCGGGTTCGAGCATTGGATATGCAATAATCTTTGGTAGGGAGCGCTTCTCCTGAATGAGCCATACGCGACATGAATCTGGATTAGTCGAGCTCCAATGCGGATATTGAACACGTATCGAAAATTTAAAAAATTATTTTCTTTTCTCATGTGAAAGAAAACTACAATTAAGAAAATGAATTGTCAATTCAAGAAGCACCAACATTAGCTTCTCCTGAACGGGTCATACGCGACATGAATCCAGATTAGTCGGATTTCACTGCGGATATCGAACACCGGACCGAATATTAAAAAAAAAAATCTTTTTTCATGTGAAAGAAAACTACCATTAAGGAATTGAATTGTCAATTCAAGAAGCGGCAACATTTTTTGGCGCAAGTTTGAAACATTGGATGAGAAAACAAAAAAAAACTCGTCACAACTTTCATGAATGTTTTGTTGGTCCGTTGGCCACTTTCATTTTTTTTAAAGCAAAATATGTTGGCTACTTCGTTCACTTCTGTACTAAACATGAAAAAAACAATTCAATCACATAAAGCTTTTTATAAAATATAAGCCATTTGGCTTCAATTTACAACAAAATATCTTTTCACCAATATGTATCGACCTAAACTTGCATGTCATTTTAGAAAATAATCTCAAGATACAGATGTGATATATAGTAATATGCAACGTGAGGATTCAAATCGGAGATGCAGCTTTTTGGAGGAATTTTTAGGGAAGACCAGAAAAAGTAGATATTGGAATATTAAGGTCAAATGAAGTCTATTTCAAATGTTATTAGAATTGTGGAGCATCAAATAAAATCTCAAATTAGCAAAAGAAAAGGGTTCAAAAAATTCAAAGTGAAGCTGTACTGCATACTTACTATCAAATTTACTGAAGAGGATGATATATAATGTCTGTCCTCCTAAGACTATTCTTGAAGATCGTAGAAATTTTTAACAATGACTAAAGCCATTATAATACACATAACTAGAGAGACAAACTAATGTTCGAATATTTTAATGAACGAAGGCCATAAACATGATGAAGATTTAACTAATTTGAGTGATGTTTCAAGGGAATGAAGCTAATCCTCCTACTATAAAAAGGGATAGTACGGTGGAGAAAGTATTTCATATTAGCAGGATTTGAGGAAACGTCCCACCTCAAGGGGTATGTAGGGGTGGCCAACGGGCCGGGCCGGGACGAGTCGGACGAGTGGCGGAATCGGGGTCGGGGCGGGACGGGGGAGGGGCGGGATCCGGACAGGCGTGATTTACCGAAGTCCCGTCCCGGTTCCGGTCCCGTCAGAAAAGGAGCGGGGCGGGATCGGGCTGGGGCAGGGCGGGATTTTCCTTCTTTTTTTTTCACTTAATTTTAAAAATAACATATATAAACAATTCAACAATTGAACAAGATAGTGTAATAAAAACATCCAATGTTGTTTTTGTGCCTCTTATATTATTTAATAGACATATGATTTTTTTTTTGTAATACAAATACAATTGTCAAAATTACAACTTTGTGGTGTTGTTCAAAAGTTGCAAATGACATAGTAAAATTACAATTAAAAAAATTACATTTTGAAAAAAACATGTTCTAGTTTCTTGATAATTTTTTGTGGTTCTTCGGTTGGAATTGGTATATGTTGGTCAAATTGCTCCACGTTGCTTCCACCACCTTCGTATAAGATGTCGTTGTAGTTTTCGTCTTCTTCTTCGTTGATCTCCGATTGACCGCACCTTCTCCGCTCCGCTCGTATCCAATCTCTGAATAATACTGCAATCTCCAAGCTGTCTCTGGCTAATGAGTGTCTGTGCTCTCCTATTTGATATCTGCCGGCAGAAAAAGCGTTGTCAGACGTCGTTGATGACACTTGAATGTTCAAAACATCTCGACCCATCATTGAAAGCGTCGGAAAGGTCTTCTCATCCCCCTCCAGTATTTCAGCAAGTCTTCACGTCCTTCTTCATTGAGAACTGCTTGGTATGGTACAAAACCGTGCAAAACAAAAATATCAAACTCGCTAATTTGGTTAGTAGTGTTACCACCGCACATTCTATTTCTGAGGCTTTCAATACTAGCCGCAGAAACAACATGTCTTTTGTAAGGTTGTGTTAAAGAAGAAGATGGTATGGAAGTCGGTAGATTGCTAGCACTTTCTTGTTGGTAAAACCTATATACTTTTTTGCATTCATCTTCTACGCTAGACAACACTTCTTCTTTAGTTTGTTCAATAGGTGGGGGGTGATTTGAATTTTTGGAACTTGGAGGTGGTAGTACTGCTATACAATCATAAATAGTTTCAATAAGTGATTTAGTACCGTCTATTTTAATAGTCAGATTTAATACAACACCAATAATATAAATAGTGGGAATAGGAATAAAATATATATTTTTATTTTGATAATTTTTTTTAATAGTTGTCTTATAAGCTGGTTTATCCATATATTCATTAAGCAGTAAAAATATTAGAGCTCTATAAAACAACATAGTTGAAATAGTAGGATAATATATACCGGAAAATTCTTTTGTTGCTTGAAAAAATTTCTCTAGAAATACAATAAGTTCAGAAATTTTTCCCCAATCGCTATCTACAACCATATCAGCTGGATTTTGATTATGGGAGTTAAAAAATAAAGTTATAGGTTTTCTATAGTCATAAGTAACAAGTAGTTGATTGTATAAAGAATTCCACCTAGTGGGTACTTCTTATGGAATTTTTCTATAAAGTAGTTGGCAATCGTGACAAATTTTTTTATATTCTTTTTTTCGTTGTATTATATTATTTTTAAAAATAAAGTTTATAGCAAATTGTATTTTACTAAGAATGTTTTCAAAAAGTGATAAACCATCCTTTACAAGTTACAACTAAGTTATATATATGGCATGCACATTTTATATGAAAATGATCTGGAAAATATGGAGTTAAACTATTTTTTAAAATTGTAATAGCATAATTGTTAGAAGAAGCGTTATCTAATGTAATAGTCATAATTTTATCAGTTATTCCGTAATAATCGCATACTTAATAAAGAATTTCTGCAATAAAAACACCAGTGTGCCTATCATCTATATATCTATACGCTAAAATACGTTTTTGCATAGACTATTTATAATCTATCCAATGACAGGTTACCGTTAAATAATCATGATTGTTAGTACTACGGCTTATATCAGAAGTGATAGCTACTTTGCCATTAAAATGATATAATGAATAACGTAAATACTGTTGATATTCATGTGCAAATTTAAATACATCTCTCTTAACAGTTGATCTAGGAAAACCGTTAAAAGCAAGATTATACATTTCTCTAATGTAATGAATAAAACCATGAGATGAAGGAAATGAAAAAGGCAAACCCTCCACATCAACTAATTTTGCTATTGCTTCCCTATCTCTATGTTTATTGTAATTAGGGCCTACAGTTTCCCCCGTCGTGGGGTTAATTTGACTCTGTACTTGGTCCGGGACAGTATGTGAACCTTGTCCCGATGGAGCGGGCGTTTGCGCACCCGATTTTGAAGCCTCGTATTGGGCATACCTAGCTGGATAAGCCCTTGCTACGTGTCTCGTTAAACCCCCCGTCCCACCGTGACCTTTTCCAGTTTTAAATTTTAAAACATCTTTACAAATTTTACGCCTAGCACTTGATTCTCTACGTCCCTATCAAAAAATGTCCATGCATATGATTTTAATGGTCGTTTTGCTGGACCTCGTCTCATACTAGGGATAATATGAGGCGTTCCAGTTGAAGGTGCACTAGTGGGTGTGTTGTCATCTACATTAGTGGGTGTATCATCTAAATGATCGTCTAAATTAAAGTCTTCTTGAGTTCCAGAAAATAGCTCATCGTCTAAATCTAATGGTATTGCAGAAAAATGTTCAGTATCAACAAAATCATCATGTGTAGGAATATAATTCTGTCTAGAAATAGGATGACTAGAAGAAGTACCCTTGCCCTTGTTGCCTATATTAGAAGAAGCCTGACCCTTACCCTTACCCATAAGCATACGTTTAAATCTTTCAATTTAGATATACTAATAAATAATTAAAGTAAATGAAATTAAGTGCGCTAAATAAAATAAACAGACAATAATAATTTAATGAAGGAACGAATGTACCAAACGCCGACGTAACATCGACGTGTAATCGAGAGGTTGAAAATTGAAACTTTGCTCGATGGAAGATCTTCAAGCTAGTTGCCAACTTCACTCCCAAATGAATAAATAAATTTCAATATTTAGTAGACAATGTAGACTTGTAGAGAGATAGACTGAAAGATTAAAGAGATTGTAGGAAGATTTGTGAGAAAGATGAAGAGAAAATGAAGTATTTATAATTGAAAAATTGGGTTAAAGTGCAAATATAATAACTTATGAGTTAAAAATAAATATTAAGGGGTAGGGGGTTGGGGGAGGGGAGGCCAAAAATGGCCGTTACACAACTGTCAAAATGTAAAATGATCGTTGATGCAATGGTTGTTTGTGCAAAGGAGAGGGGGGGGGGGTTTAGGTGGGATCGGGGCGGGATTGGGGCGAGTCGGGACGGGTCAGGACGAGATCATGTCCCGTCATGGTTCGAGTCCCGGTACCGTAATTTTTTTTAAAATATCAGAGTTGGGTCGGAATCGGGGCGGTGTCGGAGCGGGACTGGCCGGGATCAGGCCGACCCGACCCACTGACCAGCCTTAGGGATATGTCACACAAACAACCTAACCTAATACAAATATCAGAAGTCACGTGTTGATAACTCCCGCATGCTTAAGTAATGTAGCTTTTGAGAGATACTAATTCTTTTTTTTTTTGGTAGTTTTTTCATTTTCAATTTACCATAAACAAGAGTAAGCTTAAAAATTTATTTACACATTCACCATAAGTGTCCATTTAAACTCATTTGATAAGGACTAATGTTTGACAATTTGACATTAACGTACCTCTCATCCAACTAGTTCAAGATTCCGCACATTACATTACCCCTCTAAAATTCCCTCTCATTCTCTCCACTATTCTTCGTTCCCGTAAGTCCTTCCACCATTCTCGCTTTTCCTACTAATAACCCTTAATAATCCATAATCCAAACAATTAATCTTCTTAATTATCCTTATCTACCAACAATTAACTCATCATTTACGAGCAATTAAGTCCACCGAATTATGCTTCGAATTATTTGCAGAACTAGCCGCCGGTGTTGTATGCGTTTACCTCGCCATCGCCTCCTCTCTTCATCTTCTCCAAATCCCGAGAAAACCCCTAACAATATCAATAATTCCCATACTGTCCCAATTCGGCAACCCTACATATTTGCTCTATCGGCGACTCTATTATCCGCCATTGTTGCTGTAATTTCAACACGAGATAATAATAATAATGATGACGACGTGGCGGATACGAACAAAAAAGGTATTAAAATATATAATGAAATTGAGAATGTTGTTGAGAAATCAAACGAATCGGTAATTAAAATTATGCATAGAATGAAGAAGACAGGGTTAGCAGCATCTGTGTTATGGAAATCATTGAGATCAGTTATGTCTTCAGCGAATCATGAAGTTCGGGTCGGGTTTGAGATTAGGGTTGCGGCGTTGTTAGCTGATATTGCTGCAGCTAGTGAGAGTCGGAGAGCGGCGCTTGTGGCGGCAGGTGGTGGTGCGGTGGTGGATTGGTTATTGGAGACGGTTGCGATGACGTCAGGGGGGGAGAGTTGTGGGACCCAGGCTGAATCAGCTAGGGCTTTGGCTTACTTGATTGCTGATCCTAATGTGTGTGAGTCTGTTTTGGGAAGACCTCATGCTGTTCCGTATCTTCTTAGGTTTATTTTCTCTGCTCAGCCTCAGCGATCAAAAAAAGTGAGGCCTTTTTCATGATCTTTTGCTTTTATTTTTTCATTATGATTGAATGGGAATGTAGAGCTAAGTTTTGCGCACATTCTATCCTCTCCGTACCCCCACTTTGTGTGATTACACTGGGTATGTTGTCGTTATTTTTGTATTGAATGGGATCCAAATAGAGCAGAATGGACATTGAGGATTCATATTGGTGACATACTAGAGTGAGATTGAAGCACAATAGTAGTTTTTTTTTTAAATCAGTATTTAAATGCAAAGCTCGATTGAAATGTGGGATTGAATGAAAATGACACATATGAAGGGAGGAAAAGAGTTAGTGGTCAAAAACACACCTAAACTATCATTTTTTTCGCGAATTTTATACTTCAACTATCCGTTGTTCCCTTTACCTACCTAAACTATCAATCCTTTCGTATTAAAACACACATAGTTGGCCAACTTCGCTTCGAGATTGAATGAAAATGACAGAGATCATGAAGGGAGTGTTTGGTATGGAGGAGAAAATGTTTTCTTGGAAAACAAGTGGGTTTCTCATTTATTTTCTAGTGTTTGGTAACTAAGCAAAAAGAAAATTACTCCAAAATATTTATAGGTAATCTAGAAAAACAATGTGAGGATGGAATGGAGTGGGGAGTGGGGGTTCGGGTGGGATGGTCAGGTGGCGGGGGTCAGGGGCGTTGGGTGGGTGGGGAGAACACAATGAATTTGGAATATTACTTATGTAACTTGTTTTCCCTACTTCCATTACGGAAGTCATTTTCCTCATTTTTAAGGAACTTGTTTTCCTAGAGAAAATGTTTTTTCAAAACATTTAGACCAACCAAACATGAGAAAATTGGAAAATCATACCAAACATACCCGAAGAGAAAAAGAAAATCTACATATATGACTAGAGAATAAGGCTGAACAATGTTTATATGGAAGTAACTAAAAACTATTTAAAAATTTAGTGAGATATTTATCTATATGCACGACTTATATTAAGTTTTTTGTGACCAGACAATTGAAATTTATTGAACTGTTATCTCATTTTATAGTTTTGGAGTTTGACATGGAAATGTTTAATTTTCGTTGGGAGCAGCATACAAGACGTAGTTCATTCGATCTTTCTGATTCTTTGAAAGGTAGGAGCATGCTGGTTGCAGCAATTATGGATATCGTCACTTCCCATTGTGAAAGTGCAGACAAGGTTTCATTCAAGCCTACACTACCCAAAGATGCTGAGATGAGAGATATTGCTGCAGCTATTGAAGTAATTGAGGAGGGTGGTATGCACTGGGATGAGCCGCATGGGGAGGATGATGATGGTGGAGAAGGGATGAAGGGTATTGGGATGAAAATTCTTGAAGGCACGACTGCTGTAGGACTTTCAAGAACTAATGGGCTTGTAGAGATGGGGCCTCCTGACACTAGTCAGACAGTCAAATATACGTCTAGTAATATCTTGTTTAACAAAATAACTGATGGTTCGTCAGCACGATCAAATTTGTCTTCTGCTGTGGTTCCTGGCCTTTGGGATGATTTGCATTCTGAACAAGTCGCAGTTCCTTTTGCTGCTTGGGCATTAGCAAATTGGGCAATGGTGTCGGAAGTTAATAGGTATCATATTCAAGAATTGGATCAAGAGGGGCATACTGTCATGGCCGCTTTAGTGGCACCTGAGAGATCTGTGAAATGGCATGGAAGTCTGATGGTTAAATTGCTTCTAGAAGATCAGAATCTGCCGCTAAGTACTTCTGTTTCTGATTGGACTTCTAGTCTTCTGTCTACTGTTTCACATGCAAGTAAAACTCAGGATATCCCTCTAGCTCAGATAGCGTTGTCTGCATTTTTAATTTCTCTTGAGCGAAGCCCTTCGGCACAGGAGGTAGCAGTGGAAAAGGGTCTTCATTTGATGAGAGAGGCTGCTAAACAGACCACAAAACATTCTTCAGTGCAAGAAGCATTGGCTAAGGCTTTGGAGTTGCTCTGTGCTAGGGAATGGCATATGTCCCTGGAAGAAAGCCAGCATTGGTCTGGAGTTCTGCTCCCTTGGGTCTTTGGACAGCTATCCTCTGTTGCATTACGATCTTCAGCAATAACTATCCTTTCACACATTCTTGAAGATTATGGACCATCCTCCATACCAATTTCTCAAGGATGGTTAACTATTATGCTAAGTGATGTTCTGGAATCCAAGAAAACAGCATTAAGCAAAGGAAATAACCAACCAAAAAGTGATAAAGTGAAGGTTTGTCGCACTACAATCTTTTTTTGTTTCTGGACAGTGGGAAACTATGCTTTTTTACTTGTAAGTAGAAACATCTCGTGTCTCCTTGGTTTCTCTGTGGTTCATGAAGATTTTTAATTTTGCAGACCCAAATTGATCAAGCAAATGTAGTTTTGGCCGCACAGATTTCTAATCAGTTGGCAGGAGCAGTTGTCAATTTAGTAGGAATTCAACTAGGAAGAGTTGCCAATGCTGATGATACACATCCCTTGGCAGATCTTCTATCCCTGGAACCTTTTGCTGGGCCACTAAAAAATCTTAAGAAAGACATATTGCCTAAGATTAATGTTGCAGATTCTGCAGTGGCCACACTGAAAGGGATCAAAGCGCTGACAGAAATATGTGCTGAAGATACTCTTTGTCAGAACAAAATAGCTGATTTTGGAGTCCTCTCTTTGCTTAGGCGCTTGTTACTGGATGATGATTATGAACAACTGGCTGCAATAGAAGCATATGATGCGTCACGAGCATTGGAGGGACAGGATCGGGTGCCCACTATTCCTGGTGAAGCTTCTACTACTGCAAATCCCAATGATGCATCCAGTCTACGTGTTCCACCTACCGGTCATATTCGGAAGCATGCAGCACGGTTGCTAACTGTGCTTTCAGTTCTTCCAAAAGTCAAGAAAGGACTAGTTAGAGATAAAGAGTGGTGTGAATGGCTTGAAGAATGTGCTAATGGTAGGATTTCTGGTTGCAATGACCCGAAAATTCGAAGTTATGCAAGGGCAACATTGTTGAACATATTCTGTGATGACCAAGCTGGTGAAGATTCTGTAAATGGTGATGTTCTTCATGGAAATCCTTCTAACAAAGCAAATACTTGCCCTCGTTACACTGATATGATACTCTTGATAAATCCTGAATTACCGCACTGGAAATGTATGGAAAAGATAATGCCAAAATCATTGGATGGGTCATCTCCAGGTGCCAATGATTCTGCTGGGAGTGAGTGTACAACAGATGAAGGTATCGATAGTGATATATCATCGACATCTGCAAGTGAATCAGAGAATGTCTCACAATCTGAAATACCTTTAGTTGATGTTGTCTTTATTCACGGCTTGCGTGGGGGACCTTTCAAAACTTGGCGGTTGTCAGATGACAAGTCATCAACCAAATCTGGCTTGGTTGAGAAAATTGATGTAGAGGCTGGAAGGGAAGGAACATTTTGGCCAGGTGAATGGCTTCCATCTGATTTCCCTCATGCCCGTCTGTTTAGTGTCAAGTACAAGGTTGGTGCATAATCTGGCTATCCTTTTAAGTTTATCAAAAGAAGGTTTGTCTTATTTTCTGACTTTAAACATGGAATTTTATGCAGACAAATCTAACCCAGTGGTCCGGAGCAAGCCTACCTCTTCAGGTTTGTATACTTTTTAAATTTTGTCAAATTATCTTGTGTGTTGAGGTTGTGGTCATTGCATCTTGCAAAACATTGGACTGCTTCATCAATTGTTAGAGGCTAGTATATCTACCCCAAAGCGTTCAAGAAATATAGATCCATTACCTTATATAGTTCATCCACTGGAGAAGGGGAGATGAGATTATTCAACTCCTTTGCACTATTCCATGCCCAAAAACTTAAGAGAAAAAATACAAAGGAGTGTTGCACCCGAGGGTGTGACCTAGCGCTCGATAAAAACTGTAATGAACCATGGGTGACTGGATTCAAATCACACTAGAGGGAAAAACGCTAGGTAATTACTTTCCATCTGTCTAAATTTTGGTGGTGAAAGTTATTTGGTACCTGCACTGGTGGAAGGTGGAGATTAGCAGTTACCCAGA
Organism: Anisodus tanguticus; assembly: GCA_034509755.1. Lineage (NCBI taxonomy): Eukaryota > Viridiplantae > Streptophyta > Magnoliopsida > Solanales > Solanaceae > Anisodus > Anisodus tanguticus. The sequence continues at coordinate 4,594,545 of CM067553.1, read as the reverse complement.
TTTCACTGGTGATCGTATTAGAATAGAGACCCAAACCATATTATATAGATTACTAATATAAATTGAACATTGATCCTTAATCATCCCACCATGTGGGACTATACTGGGTATGTTGTTGTATTGATCTTTAATCAATGGAGGCTGATTGAGATTGCAGATTCTAACACTGGTTGGCAGCCAAGTTTCCGGAGAAATTTGAATGATTGGGAGATAGAAGATTTTTGTCAGTTGCTTCAACAATTGGGATCAGTTTATATTGATCAGAATAAGGTGGATACCCTGATTTGGCTGGCAAGTAAGGACAAGAAATTTTCAGTTAAGAATTGCTATAGTATGCTGTTAAAGCAACCAGGTCAGTGGGATAATTCTTGGCCTTGGAAGATGATATGGAAGACAAAAGCTCCTACTAAAGTAGCATGTTTTGGATGGGTTGCAACTTGGGGGGCATGCTTAACTCAAAATAACTTGCAGAAAAGGGGTTTTAATCTATGTAGTAGATGCTTCCTATGTTGAGAAGATCGGGAAACAGTTGAGCATCTTTTTCTCCATTGCAAATTTTCTAGAGAATGTTGGGTGTTATTCTTAAATCTTCATGGTATTAATTGGGTGATGCCTCAGAATGTGAAAGGTTTGCTGGAAGGTTGGCAGCAACTGGCAATACCAAAAGAGATAAATCAGATATGGAGAACCATTCCATTGTGCATCTTATGGACAATATGGCTGGAAAGGAACAAAGCTTGCTTTGAAGGGCAGAGAACTAATATTTCGAGAGTTAAGGATAGATGTTTACAGAATTTGTACTTCTGGTATAAAAGTAGCTTGATGGGTAGTTGGAACCAGTATATGATTTTCTTGGATATGCTAGGAAGAAGAGTGTAGTAGGGTGTTTCTTGTTTTTTTCTTCTTTTTTCTGTTGTTTTTGTTTCTTTTCCTGTACCATCTTGGTACCATTTAATAAAATCTCTACCTTTTCAAAAAAAAAATAATTCAGGGTGATTTTATGCTAATCCATTATTCGCTTAGCCCTAACCTTTTTCACTTTTCATCTCCAAATACTTCTCTTCAAAAAATATATTTTTGGGTAGAAGAAACACTGGCTCCCCCACCTCATGCTCTCAGTTGTGTATATGGCTGGCTATTTCCAGATGTAACAAGGATACATATTGATACCTTAGGCAAGCGGAGGTGGACCATGTTGGAATTGTATGCAAAACTGATTAGCATATACCGACTTTTCCATGTTTCACTTGTAAAAATCCGTCCAGCTGAAGTGTTGCACATTGCCTCTGTTCTCCCTAAAAAGGAAGAACTAATGCTCAGTATGCTAATCAGTGCATAGAAATTCTATGCAAGTCTTTCTGTGAGAAAATTCTGACACCTTTGTTGATGTCATTACTACTTTTGGGCTGCAAGGTGCCGGGTACATGTTTAAACATCATTTTGACACCTTTAACCAACAGTGCTATAATACATTAAGGTAATTTGGTTTCTGCAAATGTAAAAGGAAGGTAGGTAATGATAAAACTACAAACTTTCCAGTGTACCGTTAATACTAGGACGGTTTGGAAAAATATCTTGAATTCTTAATGTTAGAACAGGTTACTTCATCGTGAAGAGTTCTGTTGGTGCAGAACCCCTTGCATGTTTTGTTGTTCAACTGGTTCTTTAATTGTTGCTCATGCAATTCAGGGGCATCAGATGTATTATGCATTTCATTGTTTAAACCCGCAGGAAGTAAGTGCCATGCTGTTGGAGAAGCTTGTTGATGCAGGCATTGGCAATCGGCCAGTTGTATTCATTTCGCATAGGTTGGTCCTAATCAAACTGCATACTGTAAGCTGTGAGATTACTTGGAGCTTGTGATTATTCGTACACTCTTAATTGTAACTCCCTTCATTATACTTTCTTTTTGGGCTGCTTTAAAATTTATCACCTCCCATAGGGGGAAGTTTTTCATGTTATGTAGCACCTCTGTTGCTCATTTCAAGGAACTTTATTTTTTGTATCCTACACCTAGGATTCCAAAAAATATTGTCTGGCCCCACACATGTTCGGTCTAGCTCATAGTGCATATTGTTACACACCACACTCCCCAGACCCCACTTGTGGGATTACACTGGGTATGTTGTTGCTTCCTAATAGTGCAAATTCAAACTAAATCAGTCATTTTTCACATTTAATTATTGGCACTTTTACCATTTTGCATCCTTTTCTTAAATTGATTCTAAACATCTAGTCAAGCTGATATCTCATAGCTATATATGTGTATTGACACAAACTCACGCTTTTGGTTGCAATTGGCAGCATGGGCGGCCTAGTTGTCAAGCAGATGTTATATCAAGCAAGAGCAGAAAAGAAGGATGACCTTGTCAAGAATACAATTGGAGTCGTATGTGTGCTGCTTCCTATCAGATGACATATTACAACACATTCTACCAATTTTATATACTTGTTAAATTCGATTATTCATTGATTTTTTAAAATAAATTGGTTAGGTATTCTACAGCTGTCCTCATTTTGGCAGCAAACTTGCAGACATGCCCTGGAAAATGGGTCTTGTTTTCCGCCCTGCACCCACTGTTAGTAAAACTTTCCTGCTCCTTTAACTACTTTGTTATCTATTTCACTTTCGGAAACAACCTCTCTACCTCACAAAGGTAGAGGTAAGGTCTGCGTACATCTTACCCTCCCAGACCCCACTGTGTGGGATTCCACTAGGTATGTTGTTGTTGTTATCTATTTCTCTTTTAAACTTACACTTTTCCAAGAGTATTTCAGTTTCTTATTTTGAAATATGCACATGAGATATGAGATTCTTGTTGTGGGTGCACATGGGTGTGAAATTTTACTTCTTCTTGCCATTGCTAGATTGGGGAGCTGAGAAGTGGATCTCCAAGATTGGTTGAGCTAAATGATTTCATGCAGCAGCTTCATAAGAAAGGGATGCTTGAGGTCCTCAGTTTCTGTGAGGTACTAATATTTTTCCGCCTTTTGAGTTTCCTTGAAAAAATTCACTTCTGTGGTTGCCATTCTAAAAATTGACTGATGATCCTTTTGTAGACAAAGGTAACTCCAATTGTTGAAGGCTATGGAGGCTGGGCTTTTCGAATGGAAATTGTACCGTTAGAGTCTGCTTATCCTGGATTCGGAGAATTAGTTGTAAGTTGCTCAAATTGATAATTACCAATTACCTAAATTTGCTACAATAGTTTGCAATTATCATTTCGATTGCTTGCACTGTGTGGTTAAGCACAGCAGACCATATTAGTGTTTTTTTTAAAAAAAAAACTTACTTTGATATAAGGCAGATCATATTAGTAAAGCATTCTTCTCGCAGTTTTCAGGGTCTAATGAATTTTTTTGACACTTCAATATAGAAATAAATATGTTAAAGGGAAAATAGAATTAATTGTCATCTTTAATCTATGTTACTCAGACCCTTCAGAAATGTCGACGGGTGCGCGTGGGATTCTCCAAAAGTAGTGCATTTTTGGAGAATCCGACATGGGTGCGGCAACATTTTTGGAGAGTCCGAGCAACAGTCTTTAATAGAGATAATCTGACACTCTTTGCAGTGGTTGTTACTTTATGTTAATTCTCAAGTTACTAAAATTGTAGTGGGTGAATGGGAGTGAAGCTTTTCGAAAAGGTTTTTATTGTAGGTAGCAAGCAAAACCTGAATGTCTGACGTCGTCTTATGCTTGTCTTTAACTGTGAAAATGAGTGGCAAGATTGTTCTGATGGGCCAGTTTAAAAGCATGTATCCTCTTAGTTATTGGACAGTTTTATTCATCTTAAGTTCTGGAGTTATGTAGATAATGTGATGTTTTGATTAACTATTACTGAACTTTACCTTCTGTTACTGTGGAGTTTTTCATCTTTGCCCACATTCTGTTGCAGGTTTTGGAGTCAACTGATCATATCAATTCCTGCAAGCCTTTGAGCCGCAGTGATCCTTCTTATAAGGAGACACTAGAGTTCTTGCATAAATTGAAAGGTCTTAGTAGACGATGATAGCTGTACATAAACAAGACCCAACCATAACGGAGTTTCTCCATTCTTCACATGCAAATAGTGTAAGTAGTCGATATATCCGAGCAGGGACTGGAAGCTCTTGTGGCCTAGCTTAGTTAGACAAGGCTCATATGGAGGTACCAAATCCATAGGTTGAGTTCACAGATTACTTGTATAGTGATAGTTTCTACTAGGGCTGTACATTAGGGAGAATTAACAACATTATACTAACTATTGATTTCCGCTAGCAGATTTCTCTTACATAGGTCATTCTTGAGAGAATGTTGTATTACACTTTGTTCTGTAAAAGTTGTATCATCCGCTGTTTAATAATTTTTTTCCTAATGATGACTTTCCTTCCTTTGAGGGTGCTTTGTTTGGTAAAGATTATTTTCCTTTGTTTTGTGATGTCTTGTTCTCTATTTTTCTTTCTTTTTCATTATTTATAGCATTACTTCATATATGGTTAATGATTATGCAGATATGTCTATTTAGTTTTGATCGAACAAATCGGTTGAACAGTCTTTTATTTTAGGTGCGATCTTACATATTGATTTTGGATAATTAAGGAATTGTTTGGCCAGGAGAATTATTCACTTTTTCTTGGATTAAATTTTCACTTTATTTCAAAACCAGTGTTTGGTTCTAAAATTTTAAAATTCAATTTGGAGTTGGATTTTAAATTTTGAAAAATATTTTGCAACTCCATTTTCATAAATTTTAAACAAATCGTTCTCTTTTCTCCTTTGCAAAAAGTATAATTAAATATAATTTCACCTTCATGAATTCTAAATAAAGTAAAAAAATATTTCGTATGTATGGCCAAACGCTTGCTTAATGACAGGTAAGGTTTGAAAAGTGACACTCTTTTACTTGGCAATTACTGTAATTAATTATATCATTCATTATTGGTATTATTGGTAGTTATTTTGAGTTTTCTTATATTTTTTTAACTAGTATTCATATCCGCCCGATGCTCGGTATCAAAAGAACTCATAATAACAAAATTTATATATCAAAGTATCAAATATAGTCTTCAAAATCAACTAATCACTTGCTTATAGATCTTTAATTGATATTTCTAATAGTTTCATATCAAAATTATATCTAAAAAAATTATATTTATGTTTGAGAAAAATGACGCACCACCGTAAATATTTGTTATTAATTTAAACTTCTGAGATAATTTTGCTGATTCAATGCAATTTTTATATTTTTCGATAAGCTTAACTGATGTATCAATTATATTATATATTTTTTACGTACTACTGAAATTCTTATTTATTTTTGACTTTGTCTGTTGAAATTTCACTTGCATAATTGTACGAATATTTTCATCATAACTCAAAATACTCTCTTATATATATACATTGCAAGCACCTCTCTTTTGTTTTTATATATAGATATAGATATATAGATGCAAATACTCTTATTACACAACATATTAAGATTGTCTCAAAATAATCATATGTGCTAGACATATTTTTCATCAAAAAGTTACCACCATTACAATTTTTTTTATTGAAATGCTCATGTACATTCAAGAACACATATGTTTCAACTGCGTCCAATTCGTCTTCTTTTACTATTTTTTTGTTAAATCAGGTCATATTTATCAAAACAAATACAATCAATTATAAGAAAAACATATATAAAGTAACAATAAAGAGAGAGACATACATGCACTTGCAATAGTCATACAATTATTCTTACAGAGAAGATAAAAGCAAATAAAATGAATAAAAGAAATTTTTACTTAAGCAATGCTTCTAGCTAGAGTAATGAAAAGCCAAATAAAAGAACCTTTCTTATACCACGGCTTGTAATAACTCATTCAATGTGGGTAACTTATAAATATGAATCACTAATGATCCTAAATAATTACCAATATACTTGTTAATCTAAATACTATAGAAGTCAATGATATTAGATTTACTGTATAAACTTGGTTGGATGTACCGATAAACTATTCATACCAAAAGGGTTATATCCATTAATAAGTTGTGAAGAGTTTAACCATAAATGTATAAACTTGGTTGGATGTACCGATAAACTATTCATACCAAAAGGGTTATATCCATTAATAAGTTGTGAAGAGTTTAACCATAAATAATCTCTTAACCAGCCCAATTTTCCTGTCTGCGCTAAGGCGATAAGGAAAAAGAGAGGGGCCCTTAGTATGTGAAAAAAAAGTTCAGTCAGGTCTGATTAGAAGTTCCAAAATGAGTGGAGCGAGGGGCTTTAGAGGGAAGCTACAATCAGATCCGATTGGATCTGGTCCTATCCAACCCAACCCCCGAACTTGCAGCGAATACGGGGCATGCCCCTGAACCTATTGATTCAATTCCTAGCAAGTTCTGTCTCTCTTCTTCACTTAAACACAGCCGCTCAGTTCAGACATTGTCACTCTTCAAATTTCTTTTTTATGACATGCATGTAAGCCTTTCATTTTTCTATTTTAATTAATAGGCATTTTTATAGTGAAGAAACAATTAATATAAAATTAAGTTTCTTATTACAAATCTTCTTGAATCGAAGTTGATCCTAAAATTAATTTAAAATTTTATTAAATTAATATTACATTGAAAAAGTTGTCAATATAGCAAGATGAATTTTTTTAAAAGTAGATGAAATAAGAAAAACATCCCTGAATTTGATGCATATTAATCTACACTGATCTAGCCACCTTGCTTGTTCGATTGAACATTACCACGGTTCACAAATTCTTCTATAATATCTATATATAAGGGAAACCATATTAACTATTCGAGTATTTTGTACTCATAAATATGTTAGTATTCAAGTACGAAAAGTCAAACGAATTCTCAATGAACTCACAAAGAGACTTAAAATCAATTTTTAGCAATGAAAATTGTTGTCTCCCATGGAAATTTCTTAATCTTCTGGTATTGATTCTTCTCTTCAGTAAAACATATTCAATTTAAGTTGGCTGTTGAAATCCTACTGGTATAAAAATAATTAGGGCACAAATATATATATAAGCAAATATCAGGGTCTCATTTAAGTTGCATATGAGCAAACAAATAGCATCAACAGCAATAACACAAGTCGAAAGATATAGCGCTTTTTAAAATATTTTTTTCATGTAATCAACCACCTCTAAATTTTTTCCTAAAAGAGTAATTTTTTATTAAGTGAAAAAAAGTGAAGCCACTTGCTAATTGCTAAAATGTAATGTTGATCGAGGATGATGAAAGAAACGCGAGCATTGTATTTAAGCGAGATTCTTGAACTTTATGACATTAAAGATAACTATATCATAAAAAATACTGCAATAAAAAAGACGTGGTAGATGAAAATAAAATTTGAACACTCAAAAAGATTTATATATATTTATATATGTGTAAGATACATAGTTTGTAAAGGAAATACATCATTAAAAAAACCATTCATATGTGCAAGACTCGTTTAGCGATAAACTTGCTTGTATACATTTTAGAACACATATGCTTTAATTGTATTTGTTAAGAGTCTCACATCGGATATGGAATGAAAACATGAATTCCTTATATGGATTTGGACAATCCTCACCCTACAAGGTAGCTTTTGTGGTTGAGTTAGGCCCAAGATCCATTCTTTACATGGTATCAGAGTCAGACTCATTTCAATTCTTTGTCCACCGATGTTGGGCCCCCAAATTATATTATCCACGCTCCAGTTAATAAGGTCTGGGTGTGCGGGGAGTGTTAAGAGTGTTACATTGGATATGGAATGGAAACATGGACTCCTTATATGGACTTGGACAATACTTACACTACAAACTAGCTTTTGAGGTTAAGTTATGCCCAAGATCCATAGTTAGGTCCAAGATCCATTCTTTACATGGTATCAGAGCCAAACCCATTTCAATTCTTTGTTCACCAATGTTGGGCCCCCAAATTATATTATCCACTCTCCAGTTAACAAGGTCTGGACGTATGGGGGAGTGTTAAGAATCTCACATCGGATATGGAATGAGAACATGGACTCCTTATATGAACTTGGACAATCCTCACCGTATAAGCTAACTTTGGGGGTTGAGTTAGGCCCAAGATACATTCTTTACCTTATCAAACTTAACTTCGTTTACTTTTAAATAGATTGCATATACCAAAATAATGAATACAAATTTTTGAAAATGCTAATGTATATATCTGTCTATATATATAAGAGGAGAAGATATACATGCAATTATAATATCCATACATGTTAGTGTTTTAAAGAGAAGAAATATAAATTAAACAGAATAACATAAAATAAAATAAATTTTTATTACGCAATATTCTTGAGATAGTGAAAATATAACTCTTGTACATTCATAATCTATTCAGACTCATTCCTTGCATGATTGATTTAGTGAAACTCCTTCATATATTTCACTTCTCCATTGTATTTGTTCGTTTCTTTCATTTCGCATTTACGAGAGATTGATATATATATTATATTTATCGAAATTTTAGATTCCTTAGTTACACCTTTAACAAAAGATGAATGTAATATTAATTGTAAACAACTTCAAAATAATAGCAATAATAAAGGTAAATTAAGCATGAATATATACATTGAATATTATTCAGAGAAATTTGATGTGCATAACCTATAATCCTTTACCTATGATGATAAATTCATTTAAGATTAATAAAATTTAAATCTGAAAATGATGATCAGAAGAGAATAAGAAAACTTACATAGATTTATGTGTCATTGAAGGGATATATATATATATATATATAAAGAGGTTAAGAAGCTAAAACTTCCATGGCAACTAAGATTTTGTTTAAATTGAAACACGGATATTATATCAGTTAGTTAAACAATATCTACTTAAAAAGATAGAATTCTAAAATATTGTTCTTTTAATTATATATTTGAACGTGGAAAAGATATTTGAATTGGTTATCCCTATCTTATAATTATATATTCGCTTAATTCCTTTTTTGAATTAGTGATAGGATAAGTGCTTCATAAGTGATGGAATTGTACTCACAATCAAGTTTATTAGCAATTTCATCGTACTTGAACTTTTGATGATATTAATACGGGCACTAAACATCTTCATTTTTATTACATTAAATCTCATATTGCGTATATTTTGTTGAACTTTGAATCGTCACTTTTTTTTTCCCTAATTGACGGTGTTGATAATTAGAGAAGGTTAGAGAGAGATTTCTTTGAAATTAAGAAAATCAAATCAATTTTATAGATAGATATTTTTAAAACATAAAAAAAAAATACAAAAATACAAAAATACATATCCAAAGTCTATTTCTCTGATATTTTTTATCTTTTATTTCAGAATAGTTTTTTTAATTTCAAATTTAAAAATGTTATAGTATATTTCAGTTTTATAATATATAGTTTATATACAGGTTTAAAATATGCTTCTTTAAGATGATATATTACCACATAAAAAGATTACAATTTTTTTGAGAAAAATGCTACGAAATCTTAGGGACCACGATTTTTATGTAGCCATCTAGTATAACTAGAGATGACAATGGATCCTGGACCCGGTCCAAATCCGGTGGATCCAGATCTGTTTTATAGGATATGGATTTTCAAAATTTGGATCCGACGGATCCGTATCGGACCCGGATCCATTTTTGACGGATCGGATCTGGATCTAGATCTTGTATTTAAGATCCGTATCCGATCCAGATCCGACTGTGGATCCATTTTTTATTAAATATATTCATAACCTAGAATGTAATTTTATAAGTATTTTTTTAAAATTGCTAAGCACATCCTTGCAAGTTTAATTCTCAAAATAAGTTTAATTTATCCCCGCGTTAACTCAAAAACCAAACAATAAAGATGTAACTTCGATAATAAAATCAATGTTATATTAGTGAATGACTAACATCTCCATAGACAAGTAGTTAAAATTATATTCACTTCATTTGTGAAGATTCCAAGCACATGCAAGTTCTGCATTGTGAAAATACTAGTCAGCATTTTCCACAACTATTGTCATTGTCCAACATTTTCAATTAATAGCTCACAATCAAAACGAGACAACGGACAAAATATCTCATATGAACATTTCAAAATTGAAACACAGTAAATTGTTAGCTAAGTAAAAATCGTTTGTCAGTTCAAATTTTTTTTTTAGCAAGGTTACAATCTTAGCAAGGCAATTTTTTATCAAATTCAAATTCAAATTCAAATTCAAATTCAAATTCAAATTGAAATTCAAATTGAAATTCAAATTGAAATTCAAATTCAATTTCATCCAAATTCAAATTCAAATTCAATTTCATCCAAATTCGAATTTCTTATCTCAATTAAAAAATTTGCATCTTTCAATTCAAATTCAAAATTTTCTCAATTCAAATCTTTGCAATTTGATTACATGAAAATAATTATACAAAGATTTTCTTATATTTTATTTTCAGATTTTTATATGTAAAAATAAAAATATTTTGTAAAAATAATATAAAATAAAAATTAACTGGAAAATCAATTAATTTGAAGATAAATAAGTTCAGATTATTTAAATTTTAAATTTAACCAACTTCGTGTAATCCATCCTGTTAAGAGTACCACATAGGATATGGAATGAGAACGTGGACAATCCTTACCCTACAAACTAACCTTTGGGATTGAGTTAGACCCAAAATCCATTCTTTACATAATATCAAAGCCAGACTCATTCCAATTCTTTGTTCACCGATGTTGGGTCTCCAAATTATATTATCCACGCTCCAGTTAACAAGGTCTAGGCGTTCGGAGAGTGTTAAGAGTCTCACATCGGAAATGGAATGAGAACATGAACTCTTTATATGGACGTGAACAATCCTCACCCTACAAGCTAGCTTTTGGGGTTGAGTTAGACCCCAAATCCATTCTTTACATGATATCAGAGCCAAACCCATCCCAATTCTATGTTCACCGACATTGGGTCCCCAAATTATGTTATCCACGCTCCAGTTAACGGAGTCTGGCATGCGGGGAGTTTTAAAAGTCACACATCGGTAATGGAATGGGAACATGGACTCTTTATATTGACGTGGACAATTCTCACCCTACAAGCTAGCTTTTGGGGTTTAGTTAGGCCCAAGTTTCACTCTTTACGATTTTGAGATTGAGTTAGACCAAAAATTCATTCTTTACATGGTATTAGAGCCAGACTCATTTCAATTATTTGTTTGCCGATGTGAGCCCCAAATTATATTATACACGCTTCAGTTAACAAGGTCTGAGTGTAGGAGGAGTGTTAAGAGTTACACATCAGATATGGAATGAGAACATGGACTCCTTTTATGGATTTGGACAATACTTACTTTACATGCTAGCTTTTGGAGTTTATTTAGGCTCAAAATTCATTCTTTACATGGTATAATAGTCGGACCCATTCCAAATTTTTATTCACCGATTATTGAGCTCCAAATTATATTATCCACGCTCCAATTAACAAAATCTGAACGTATGAAAAGTATTAAAAATCTCACATCGAATCGACTGTGGAATGAGAACATATAATCCTTGTATTATGTACTTGACAATCTTGAAGCTGAGTTACTCCCAATATTACCCATCCTAAACGCATTGGTCTGTGGCTCATTTATTTGAACAAACAAAACCATGGCAGCAACAACAGAGCTAAACCCTTGACAAAAATGGCAACATTGACATGCTACTCCTCATTTCCTTCATCACCAACACCAAAATCCACCTCAAAATATTCACTTCCCTTGCTCCTCAACATCCCAAATCCACAACATATTACTAATTTTCCTTCGTGCATAACAATTTCCTCAAACCAAAATTGGACACACAGACCTCCCATAATTCTTCGACAGTGTTCAAACTTCAACACATCCTCCTCATTTACCCTCTCAGAATCCGAAACTGAAACTGAAGAAGATGACGATGAAGGAGATGATGGGGTAACATCAATTGTCAAGCCAAATGTAAATAGGAAGAGGAGGAGGTATAGGAAGCAGTACCCAGGTGAGAAAAAGGGTATTACTGAAGAAATGAGATTTGTTGCAATGAAACTAAGGAATTCTAAAGGCAAAAAGATATCAGAGAGTGATGATGAAATTAAAGATAGTGATGGGTATGAGTTAGAAGAGGACGATGAGGATGATATTGGTGAGGAGACTTGGGAGCCAAGTATGGAAGGGTTTATTAAGTATCTTGTTGATAGCAAGCTTGTTTTTAGTACAATTGAGCGTATTGTTGATGAGTCTAGTGATGTTTCTTGTAAGTTCTTTTACACTCTAATTCTCTATGATTTATTTATTAGTTATGTTACATTTGTTGGAAATTTATCTTTGGTGGGGAGGTGCGTCCACCCATATTTAATGAATTAAACACTAGTGTTCCGCATGTTGGAGGCTTTGTCTCTTCTCACATGCATAATCTACTAAAGTGAGTAGATGACCGTAGGGCCAAGAATCGTCAAATTTCGTTGAGAAATGAAAGAGATATTGGTCCACAAAGTTAGGTGTTTGAGACATGGAAATATGGTGTGGGACAAATCTAACACATCAGTGGAAAAAGGAAGAATTGCTTTCTTTATAAGTCTCTAAAGTGGTAAAGGGTTTGGGACCCCAAGGGGTATCACATGTGTTTAAAGGAGGGAGGACCTAGATGTGCTTGGGTTCAAGGCTAAGCCCGCGCGCCGCCGCCCGTCCGGTCCGGTTGCGGGCTGTGGGCTGTGGGCTGTGGGGACTTTATTGAAGAGGTTGACATTTTTAAATACTGGAATTTATTGCACTTCTCTTTTACTAATTTGCTTAATGAGTTACTTTGAATTACCGGTTTGTCAATTCATGTCGTCATATAGTGGCTCTGACTTCCAGTATGCAAGTTAACTACTTTAATCAGTATTTATATGTTTGGTTATCTATATTTACTGTATTAATGTTATTAGGCCTTTGAGAAACTCTTAGAGGAAAAAGAGTTGGAATTCTACAAGTGGGAGGGGGATGAAGAAGAGTTATTGCGAGGTGTGCGTGAAAGTTTCAATATGCTGGCAAAGGTAAATGCCTAAATTTTTGCATTATGGACTTTGTTTCAGTACGGCAAAAGCCACCACTAACTGATTCTCCTACTCTATTCAATTGCATTTCCTCTGCAGCATTGGTCTAGAGATGACAAGAACAAATGCCTGAGAGAAGTAACCAAGGCATTCCGGTTTATGGGTCAGATTGTTCGGCATATCATCATCATCCTGTAAACCATCCCAGTTCAAAGCTTAAACTTGGTTTCTAAATGGTGAGGCCACTTCAGTCCTAAACTAACTGCTTTGCTAATACAATGTTTATTTCATTCCTTATGACATGTCATGTGAATATGTTCTATCAGTAGGAGCTGATTGGTATGCCGAAAGTGATTTAAATATTCATAATTGCTTCATTTTGTTGCTCCATCTTTTCGTTTGATTATCTTTTAATGGTACTCATACATTATAATGGATCATAAGCTCAAATTGTTCCTAATGGACATCTATCTCCTTTCATGGCAAATGGGCAGCTGGCTCACAAGTTGTGTGGTCATGAACAACTTTTGCATCAAATTGGATAAGATTGACAACTGAGAGGAAAATCGTCGATCACATTCATCAAGCTGTTGATGGGTGAATATGGACGCATCTAGAGGCAGGCGGCTTTGCTCTTTCCATTCACTTCTGGTTTTAGTCTGCAGAGTCCTCGGGAGCATTCTAAACTTGAAGGAGAGACATACTTCCATAAAATCTCTTTATTTTCCTTTAGAAGAGGTCCCTATTGGAGCTTGGTGGAATGAATTTTATGGTATGTGTATTGAAAAAGGTGTGCAGAATCCAGCCATGGAAGCATTTCAATGCATAAACAAAAGAGAACCAAGAGTTGATATATGTGTTGCAAGGAGGTGGAAATCAAGTTCCAGGACATAACCATATTAGAGCCATTTATTTTGTAAATGCGATATTTGGGATTTGATATGGAATCATAACTGTGTTTTCCTTTTACACAGCCAAGTGTTTACATTATCTCTGACAAGGCAATATTACAAGGTCTTGGATATTTGGGTATAAGAATTGCTAGGATTATGCATATGAATAATAAAAACCTAGTCATAATATCTCAATTTGCTTGTCACCTTTCACTTGATACGCTTATTAATAGAAGAGTTTGATAATGTAAGTTGATTAAGGCGGTACTTGTTAAGAACATGTGAAAATTGTTCAATATATTAAGACAACTCAAAGAAGAATGTAAGATAACAATTGAAACAGAAATAAATGCTAAACTTTATATTTCATTAAAATGGCCAGAATTTTACAACTGAAATAGCATTTCAATCAAGCTCTTCAACAGCAATGTAATTCCTGTACTTGTTCATCGACTTAGTCTTTTCCTTGTTCAACAGAGAATTAGGGACATATGAATCCTCTTTATGCAACTTTTAATTCTGATATCAGATAAGAAAACCCGAACGACCACCTCATCATGTTCAGGTTATACAGAAAGTATAATAACTGACCAGGATTTTCCTCTCTTCTTTTTTCATTTCCCCAAACTATCTCCCTATGGATCTTTGATTTGCCTTCTATAATCCTGTTTCTATCCAGCCAACTTCATATCAAATAGGCTTTGCAGGCAGGCTTAAACGAGGAGGAGAAGAGACGCTTTTGGGAGGATTTGGACGAAGTGGTGGGTGGTATACCACCCACTAGAAGTTATTTGTAGGAGGGGATTTCAATGGACATATCGGGTTATTTCAGGGGTTATGACGACGTGTATGGAGGCTTTGGCCTCGGGGACAGGAAGGGGGGAGGCGTCTCACTTTTGGAGTTCGCTAGAGCTTTTGGGATGGTGATAGCCAATTCGAGGTTCCTGAAGAAGGAGGAGCACTTGGTGACTTTCCGTAGTTCGGTGGCTAAGACTCAGATAGACTTTTTGGTCCTTAGGAAGGTTGACAACAGTCTTTGAAAAGACTGCAAGGTTATTCCGAGGGAGTATCTTACAACCCGACATAAGCTTTTGGTGATGGATTTGGAGATTAAGATGGAGAAGAAGAGGAGGGTCGTGGATGACAAGTCAAGAGCGTGGAAGGACAGATCGAGGTTCGTCTTTCATCTCCGACATCGACAAGAAATTCCCGATCAAAATCCGTAGTGCTTCTCTCGGAAACAGTAATTTTAGGCAGTGAACATTGATTTTCAGCGTGTGAACATGTTCTATCAACTTGGAATTGGTACCTCCAGTTGCCCATACTCAATATTTGTTCTTATCCTTGTAGTTAAATTTTTGCGTGTTGCGTTTTATTGAATCTTGACTTTACATTCTTGCCTATATTCTTCTTGTCATTTGTTTTATCATTCTGGTCTGTAGTAGCCTGACTTACCTCTAGATTCTTGCTAACTTGTGTTTAGTATTGGTTAGCGTTAACCTTTGACTAGTATTTTTTGCTCTGGTGGCTTTGGTGAATGATAGTAGACTAGGGTCATGTTCTCGGTCGGGGACGGGGACGGGGACGGGGACGGGGACGAGAGTTAGGGGGGTAAGTGTGGTAAGGGAGATGCTAGGCTGAGAATAGGGTCTTGGAACATTGAGACTTTAACGGGGAAGTCCATAGAGCTAGTTAAGATTCTTAAGAAGAGGAGGATTAATATAGCCTGTGTCCACGAGACCAAATGGGTAGGATCTAAGGCTAAGGATGTGGACGGGTATAAGTTATGGTTCTCGGGTAGGTCGAGGTATAGGAATGGGGTAGGAATTTTAGTAGACAACGAGCTAAATGATCAGGTAGTAGAGGTTAGGAGAGTCAATGACAGGATGGTGGCGATTAAGTTGGTAGTTGAAGGGTTCACTGTGAACATTATTAGTGCTTACGCGCCGCAGGCGGGCTTGGACAAGGAGGAGAAAAGACGCTTTTGGGAAGATTTGGACGAGGTGGTGGGAGGTATACCACCCATTGAGAAGTTATTTGTAGGAGGGGATTTTAATGGACATATCGGGTCACTTTTGGGGGGTTATGACGACGTGCATAGAGGCTTTGTCCTCGGGGACAGGAATGGGGGAGGTGTCACACTTTTGGAGTTCGCTAGAGCTTTTGGGATGTTGATAGCCAATTTGAGGTTCCTGGAGAAGGAGGAGCATTTGGTGACTTTCCGTAGTTCTGTGGCTAAGACTCATATAGACTTTTTGCTCCTTAGGAAGGTTGACAACAGTCTTTGTAAAAACTGCAAGGTTATTCCGAGGGAGTATCTTACAACCCGGCATAAACTTTTGTTGATGGATTTTGAGATCAAGATGGAGAAGATGAGAAGGGTAGTGGATGACAAGTTAAGAATCAAATGGGGGAGTTTGACCTTGGCTAGTGCAAATGAGATGGGGGAGAGGTTGATGGCCAAGGGGGCTTGGGGGAGTAGTGGGGATGCGACTGGTATGTGGGACAGGGTGTCCAGTTGCATTCGAGAGGTATCTAGAGAAGTGCTAGGGGTCTCGCGGGGTAGCCGTGGTGGGCATCGAGGGGACTGGTGGTGGAATGTTGAGTTTAAGAGAATGTGGAAGCGAAGAAAGTGGCGTATGCGAAATTGGTATAAAGCAAGGATGAGGTGGAAAATGGATGAATAGGGAACTGTATAAGATGGCGAGGAAGGAGGAAAAACTAGCGGTTACGACGGCGAAAATGACGGCTTTTGAACTCCTGTATGTGGAATTAGAGGAAAAAGGCAGGGATAAGAAGTTGTACAGACTAACCAAGGAGGGGGAGAGGAGGGCCCGTGACTTAGATCACGTGAGGTGCATCAAGGATGAGGATGACAAAGTACTGGTGGAGGACGCGCATATTAGGCGGAGGTGGCAGTCTTACTTCCATAAACTTTTGAACGAAGAAGGAGATAAAGACATTGTGCTGGTAGATCTGGAGCAATCTGGTAGGTACCGGGATTTTGGGTATTGTAGAAACATTAAGGTTGAGAAGGTTAAGAGTGTTGTTCGCAGGATGCACAGGGGACGAGCGAACGGGCCTGATGAGATCCCAGTTGAATTTTGGAAGAGCGCAGGCAGGGCAGGTTTGGAGTGGCTGACTAAGTTGTTTAACGTCATTTTTAAGACGACGAGAATGCCCGAAGAATGGAGTAGAGTACAATGATTCCTTTGTACAATAACAAATGTGACATCCAAAGTTGCAATAACTATAGGGGTATCAAGCTGCTAAGCCACACTATGAAAGTTTGGGAAATGATCATGGAGATGAGGTAAGAAGTGTCGTGTCTATTTTTGAGAACCAGTTTGGATTCATGCAGGGTCGTTCGACTACAAAAGTCATTTATCTTATTAGGAGGTTGGTGGAGCAGTATAAGGGGAGAAAGAAAGACTTACATATGGTTTTCATCAACCTCGAGAAGGCATACGACAAATTCCCTAGGGAGGTTCTATGGATATGTTTGGAGGGTAGAGGTGTACTTGTGGCGTACACTAGGGCGATCAAAGATATGTATGATGGAGTCAAGACCAGGGTACGGACAGTAGGAGGGGACTCAGAGCACTTCCCAGTGACGATGGGGCTGCACCAGAGATCATCTCTTAGTCCATTCTTATTTGCCTTGGTGATGGATGGACTGACGCGACAAATCCAATGGGAGGTGTCATGATGTATGTTATTAACAGACGACATAGTCTTGATTGATGAGACTCGCAGCGGAGTGAACACTAAGCTGGAGGTTTGGAGACAGACTCTGGAGTCTAAAGGGTTTAGGGTGAGTAGGACCAAGACATGATACTTGGAGTGCAAGTTTAGTAACGGGAGAGACCTTGAGATAAGCGTGGAGGTGAGGCTTGGTACTCAGGTCATTCCAAATAAAGAAAGCTTCAAGTACCTCGGGTCTATTATCCAAGGGAATTGAGAGATTGATGACGATGTCATACATCGTATTGGGACATGGTGGATGAAATGGAGGCTCGCATCTGGAGTCTTGTGCGGTAAAAATGTGCCACCAAAACTTAAAGACAAGTTATATAGGGTGGTGGTTAGACCGACTGTGTTGTATGAGGTGGAGTGTTAGCCAGTCAAGACTTCGCACATCCAAAAGATGAAAGTTGCGGAGATGAGGATGATGATATGGATGTGTGGGCATACAAGGAGGGATATGATTAGAAATGATGATATCCGGGACAGAGTGAGAGTTAAGGTAGAGTTTGCAGGTAAACTTTATCTAGCAAATCCAAACTCTGCCTTCCGATTTTTTTTTAAATTTTTTGACTGAGTGAACCCATAACCCATGATTTTTTAGAAGAAGGCAAAAATTAAAGATTTCCAGGCAAAAATTAAAGACTTCCCCGAAATAAGTCATTCCTGCGAATTAGCCTCTTTGATTTTTTCCCTTCAAATGGGCTGGTCTTTCTTTACCCTTCATCGAATTTATGCCAAGCGGGACATAAATTCTTTAAGAGTAGGGGCATATCTTATGAGATATTATAATGCGAAATATAAATTTATGCGACAGGAAAAAAGATATTTGTGCCTAGGGAAAAATTAAAGACCAGCACAAAATACGGTTAAAAGTGCAAATGACTCGTGAGTCCACTATATCAATTGATACATTTGAACTTGTCCATATTTGTCTCGATCTGGGATACCAGAGTTGCTTTTCTTTTCTGTTTTTTTTTAACCGAAGCACATTCTCTCCTCCGAGGAACACTAACTTAGTCAAGTAGAATCGGGTTATACTGCTTCATATTTCAAACGAAAAAAATAATCAGTGCGACCGCACCGGAACGACTGAATATGTTAGAAAGGGGAAAAACCAATACCTCAAGGATAAACTATAAAGACCGTCTGTGTGCTTGCCATTGCAATATTGAAACCATAGGAAAGAAAGCCTCAGCGTGATATTTTATTTTGACCTGCAAAAGTTAGAACCCAAACCAAATAACCGTGTGCTTTTATGGCCTTATGGGACTTTACTTAAGGTTAGAAATAATTAAGTAAATATAAATACGTAATAGATTTTAAACGCAATAAATTAGATGAAATTTAATGGAATTTCAAGTCCAAACTCATAAAGTTCAAATACAATATTCGTTTTTTTTTATCACACTTACCTCGAAAGAGCACTAAAGGTAAAATTCTTTCACTTGTTTGTTAGGTATATCCAAAAGAGAATATTACTCATTACAAAACTATTAGACTCGACTGAATATCAAGATTGAAGAGGCAAAAGTCTTGAAAGTGAAAGGTAATAAGTAACCTTTCAGTACCACTAGTACGCAACCATCAAAAGTGCTTCTACATGGGACTTAATTTTTTCCAAAAAAATCAACTTAAGCTAACTCCCTCACTCACAGGCGGAGTTAGTGTGCGCAAAGAGTACATCCGAATCCCTTTTATACGGTATAAATAGTGTTAAAATAATATTTTTATGTATATACAGTAGATATTGATCTCATTATCTTTTGAAAATTTAGAGTCTGTCCACTCCCATTATCGCTCTTCCAAAAAAAGAAAAAAAAAAGCAACGTGGGAATATGTAATGTTTGACCTAAGTGAGTACTACCTAGGAAAGTGCATATCCTTGTCAAAAAATTCATGATGAAAACAGAAAAAATTGAACGAATGTCAGATACCCAAAGGAATAATAGAGAAAAAGTGTCACTTGAATTAATTGAATTTTGCCGTTGTTTTGAGTGTTGAATCAACTTCCCCAACTTTGGGAGGCAACCAGGCAAGATCCACTTCTCTCTTGAAGAATCTTCCTTTAAGTGGAAATAAATAAACACTAAAAATATAAAGCTTGTACTCATCTAGGAAATTCGTCTCCTGTTGAGATACGTGGACCAGCTAGTACCAACTATGAATTATTCCACTAAGAAAGTATCCCACTTTAATTCACGGCTAAAAATATGCCCATTTCTGAGCGAAAAGCTCGATCGGATACGGGCTCTTTTGAAGGATTATCGATCAAATATCGACTGAAAAAAAGCTGATCGGTATAAAAATTGATGGGAAAAACGACCGACTCCATCAGTTAATTGACGAGGAAAAATAATGAGTAAACTCAAGATATGTTTTCTTAAGTTACTCAATTATAAAATGAGATCTGCACATATTTTGTGTGAAAATAACAGACAAACTCGGTCGGTTTTATTTTTAAGAAAATAGATTAACGATCGTGTCTGTCGTTTGAAAATTATTTTAAATAATAAATTGACCGTGCCAGTAGGTTTGTCAAAAAATGATTACCCCAGTTTAAATTACCAATCGTGTCGGTTGTTTTTTCTATTTTTCTTATTTTGGCGCATGAAAACAATCAAAATCAGTCGATTTCTTCAAATAAAATTTAATTTTTTGGCTTATTCTGCCAGACTTTTTCGGCTTTTGAGTTGATAGTTTTTACTGATCTAGTTGGATAATATTACACCATATTAAGAGTATATGCGAGCTGATTGAGCCCATCAATTGGTATCAGAGCCCAGATTCGGCGGCCGAGTATGACGATGACATAGAGATATCGCGGGCCCATCTTGGAGACGGGCACACAAGAATAAGCTAGTAGTGGGCTTCGATTGTCGTAATAGTCTAATGATTGTGGGTGGCACATACAAAATTTAGGAAATTGACTCGTAATGTGTGACGTTTTTTGGAGAAAACCGTACACTTATTTAAAAGATAATTACATGTAATTTTATTTGATAATATCTACCGGCAAACTAGAAAAAATAGTTACCTCTTAGAAAATGCTAAATTGCATTAATGATGGTATCAGAAATACTTTACATTATTAGTATATATAAATTAAATTAAATTAAATTAAATTGTTGTCTGATCTTTTTGGTTACCTTATGGATATTGCCCAAATCATGAAATATCAAAATATTAAACTATTAGTTGATTAATATTTAGAATACAGAACTTGTTAATTAAGTCTGCTCACTGTCTCACTATTGTTTAGTATTTCCTGTTAAGTTAGACTTCTACCAGTGAGTTACTAAAATATCTTCCAAAAGGACAAATTATCACATTAAAAAGACACTAAAAATAATACACATTTTGTAATCACATTTAAAGAACTTTTGATTTGAGGGTGCATGAACTAAGTTGACTATATGAGCAGATGGAAAAATTATAGTACAAAGTATGGTGGACATACTATTTGTGCAGGGAATTTTTTATATATTGGACCTGTACCAGAAATGTCTTTCTCAATACTAGTCAGTGGGGGGTTTCTAGTATTAGTAAGCTCCATACTAACGTATCGTCTAAAACTTAACAACTTAGAAGGAAGCACCAAAACCCCTACTAGGATCTTAACACAATAAGCCGGTCAGATTTATTGTTTATATAGCTGATATACATAAATTATATATCAATTAGATATGGTCATACATATATATTCGCCAACTATTTTAAATTTAAACGATTGGATGAACAATTATTTAGTTAATACCTCTTTTCTATCCTATGTGCTAAATGCCTAATTTTTTTTTGCACTCCCACAACTTGGCATTATTGCAAGGTTCTTAAGAACAAGAGAATATGATCATCTCAATTATTGAATATAGCTACTAATAATGGAAAATTTCCTTAAAATGATCAACATATATAGTTACATATATGCACAACATTGTTTCTGTTTAATAAGTGTTTATTTGAGGGATTTTTTGTTGGTATTGTTCCAGGTTGGACGGTGGTGCATGCATATGGTCAAATAATTCAAATAAGGTTGCTTGCACATGTAAACTTAGTACAAGGAAGGTTGATAATGTATCTTTCGGTGGAATATGAAAGTATATGTACGTCCAAAAGACAATCTGTATTAGGACAAATGTACTTTATACACATTCGTATTATTATTAATGGAGATTAATATTTTGACATTTGCAATTATTGAATTATTAGTTGATTGTTTATAATATTCTATAATATTTATTCCTAGAGGTTACGTTGTTATTAATAATGTGAGATATTAATATTATAATGTAACTCTTAAAATAGCATCGACTAATGATCATTGAGAATGGGATATCGATGATATGTGATAAGTCGACATGTGGTTTGCATCACATCCTTAGAGGATGTAGTATGTCTCACATGCTACGAGTAATGGCTACTCGTGATGGACACATGGATACTTTGGAAGTATTGATATATCCTATTGATATACTGTTTGTTATACTTGTCTAAAGTATGATCAGCGTGTGGGAGATAGAAGTCCTTAGACTTGAGGTCAATGCGCACCTTGTCTACAAAGTAATATACTTTGATCCTGTCCTAAGCTCAAATGCCTTATAGGTTGAGATACGACTTGTATTGGGTACATTACGATGTGGATTAAAGGTGGTAGTTCAGCCAAGATTAGGATTCATTCCTCGAATGTATATTCGCGAGAACACTCAGCTTCTCAGTGATATTAGGTTGACTAAGTCGTTGGCCAACGCAATAGACATATTTAGAATATGGTCTAGTTGTCAACTAATATAGATGAGATACAATGAATAAGCCATTTGGATAGGCACTTGACAAATCCTAAGCTTGATCGGGTGTGTCGTGAATGAAATGATTTTATCTTACCACGTAGAGGTTAAGTTTACTGGATTCGTGTATACGTACTTCACATATTGAGTTCGTCTTGCGGCGCCGTCTAGAAGTTCCGCGTAGACCTTAATTTGATTAATGTCGATATGTGAAGGCCTATAGGGTCACACTATGTCGATTGTCTTTTCGATCTAAGGATGTATTGAGAGAGTATTAAATATTCGATTTAGAATCGAGATATTTAAATGGATAATGATTGTTTTAATTAAGTCAAAATTGGATTTTGGATTTAATTAAGAATGTGCGGAAAATAAAACGAGACAGTGTAGGGCCACGTCAGTGCCGCGACGCCCACACCATAGGGTCGCGGTGCCATGACCTAATCTGTCTCGAATTTTGGGCCAGGCCAAGGTCAAACCCTAATCCGGTTTGACCTAATTTTTCACATATAAATACAGACCTACACTTCATTATTCATCACACTTTATTTTCATCTCATTATTCTAAGTGTTAGAGACTCAGAATCAAAACACTCTCTCGAACCTCTGCCGGATATCTTAGCTTTCCAAAGGAGGAATACATTGAAGCTTGGAGCTTGCAATCGAAAGGGCATTCGCGTGCGCACCCACAGTTGATAAAGATTTCAGATATTGTAAACATGTAAATACCATTCAAGTCTTATGTTTACAGTTTAAAATTATCCTATAGTCAAATAGTTCTACGTTTGTTGGGTTTGGAACAAGTTTTCAATAATCGCTGTGTACAACAACCCAACAAAATCCCTACACAATATTGGAAATGAATGGCAGAGCTACTCTTGGTTAAGGGGAGTTGGTTAATAGCTCTTCGCCAGAAAATTAATTACATTATATATCTTATTTAAAGAGTTTTTTTTTTAATGTATACCTCTTTATATATTGAATTCTCTTAGTAAAAAATTTAGCTTAGCTACTGGTCAAACGACGAAATAAGTATCTTAAAATCTTTCACATAAGTTTCTTGATTGAAATCGGGAAAAAACTTCATTTCCTTGAGAACATCTTTCCTGATTACAAGAAAATAAACTTTGGTCCTAACCATGTACATCTTACCACCCATATTTAATCAAGAAACTGTGGATAAATTACTCAACGACCCATTTATTGATTTGACCCGTTTTGGCCATCTTAATTAAATTACTCAACGACCCATTTGACTCCTCTATTCAAAGGTTGTCTTTTAAATGTTTTCCAAAAGCTCTTTGGCTTTTAAATTATAGCCTCCTGCCTCTATATATACCTCAAAGGAGTATCACCTTCAAGAATCACACACACACACACTACCAACCCAAGTACAAAGAGAGAAAGAGAAAGAGAGAGAATAAGCACTACTAGTCTGTTTTCCTTAGTAAATGGCTGAATCAAAAGTTGTGTACACTTGTGTCCTATTCCTAACATTGATCTTCTTCTCCTATAGTATTTTATTGAGTGAGGGAAGGGTACTCTTGAAAACAGAGAAGAACAACAACACAATAAGCCATGGAAAAAATAGCCAAAGAAAAGTAGTGGAGAATTACTTCAACTTTGGTCATGGTGATCATAACATGCATGGTAATGTGAATGTTTCCGAAGATGGAGGTCCAGGCCACAGCCCTGGTGTTGGTCATGGAGATGGACCTCCACGATGAAGAGCAAGTACGGATGTAGCGTAGAGTGTAATATATGAGTTGGGTCGAATTCAGTTTTGACCGAAACTCTATATAAGTGGTATGAAATCAACAAAGTTCAAATCATAGGTTGACCTCTCGTGAAAGAATATATAAGTCCCATGAATTGATTGATTATAACTGCTATTGTACTTGAATTTCTTGGATTAAGAAGTTGGATATAGTAGTGTAAATAGCTATTTATGGAGATATATTTTCCATCTCACCACACACTAGTGGTTGGTGATTGGTGATAGTACTAGTATTATTTTCCTTTTTGTGACCTAGCTTAGCATGTAGATATGTAAAACAGGTCAAATGATTTATATCATTCAGTATGTAAACTGTGTAACGTAGTTTGTATCTTACTTTATTGGTTTGCCAAGTGTAACTTGTTATTCATTTAAGTTTTCGTTTTAAATATTTAAACTTCAAAATGTCTATTATTAATGAATGAATAAAGCAAATTGGATGAAAAATATACCATATTTAAAAGGTAGATAACCGGTTCTTGAATTAATTAAATAAATTAATTACGGTTTTGACAATTAATTTGGAATCTTAATTCGGAAAGACAACTAAGTTTTATGTCTAAAATTTTGAATATGCTGATTTAGAATCTAAGTGGAAATTGTCACTATTCGATTTCAATAGGAAAAGAAATCCTAGAATTTTGCTAATAATCTTATCAAGTACTGTTTACATAAGATATGTTTAAGAAAATATCTTGTTAATTAACTTTAATTCCTTAACTACTTTTTTATGTACAATGATCTCGAACGACAGGGATATAAAAATCTGAATAGTAGCTCATTTAAATGTTACTATACTATTAGAGTGGAGAAGTTTAAAAAGCTATATGTGTTGTATTTTCAAATAATTGTTACTACTAAAAGTCTAAAATACTCCTTTATATTTATTTTGCAATTGCAGTTTCATTTTTCATATTTCGAAATTTATCGAGAACAGACAAGGTTAACCATAGTTTCAACAATAACTGCGTATCTACCTGACTATTTCTGTCTAATATTGGAAAATGATAACAATTAATGCTTGCACAAGACACCCCTGAAACTCAATTATCAATCCAAGAATCAATTTATTACATCGTGCTCATCTTTGTTAGCTCCAGTCCGCTTGGGCAGCTCAATTGGTTATCAAGGGGGATATTTAGAAAATCTTTGTTAGCTCCCCCCTAGCTCGAAGTTCCATACTATCCACGGTGTGACGGTGACCTCATGGTAAATATTTACTCTGTATTTATATTAAATTAATTAAATTGATATAATAAAATAAATATATAATTTAATTAATCATAAATGTTAGAAGTTATATTTAAATACTTCCTCCGTTTACTTTTACTTGTCCAATTTTAATTTTGCATGCCCTTAAGAACAGATAAATAGAATATGTATTTTACCATAATACACATATTAATGGTGTATAATTTCAATAAACTTGAATTTTTTTTAGAAATGAGTAATTAATTTCAAGAGCAAAACAAGAAAAAAAATTGTCCTTCTCTTGATATGCTAAAATGAACAAGTAAAAGTTAAAATCTATTTTTAATATAGTGGACAAGTAAAAATGAACGAAAATAGTACATGTCATATACTTCTTCCCATCCATAATAACTGTTTTTTTGCCTTTTTATTTGGTCTAACATAAGTATCCATTTACATAATAAAAAGGTATCAATTAATTTCTTCAAAATTTATCCCTATTTAAATAATAGAGTGTTTACGTAATTGATTTTTTTTTATAAAATAAGGAAAAGTTAGTCAAATTAGTATCTATTTTTCTTGAAATTAATATTTTTTCAAGAGGTGTGTCAAAGGCCAAAAGAACACTTATTATAGACCGGAGGGAATATCTATTAATTTGATGAAAAATCCCGTGCGGATAAATTTTTATGTTTACAGTACACTTTGATATTGAAAATATACACGATTATACACGGCATACACATACCTTGTGTATACCGTGTATATCACGGAATCCCATAACAACTGGGAAACCGTGATATACACGGTATACAAAGTCGTGTATATCGTATAGATGGTAACATATTTAGTTGTATATATTGTATATAATTAGTATTGTATACTTACCATAATTGTAGGATTCTTATACTAATAGAATAGGTTTTGAAAGTAGAATATGAATATGATTTTCTATATTATGAAAATTGTATTTTGTATATATACTCTTTCATTAATGAAAACAATCAGATATAAAGAAAGTGAAAAATAAAACCCTTGGACATCTTTATTATTTTACTATGCAAATGAATGTTATATTTAATTAGCATCAACGGATAATTAACATACGTTCTCGTACATGATTAATTTATACCGCACAAGACCAATAATTTGGAATTTTGGATATTGTATATTGCTACTAAAATTAATTACTTGATTACTGAAGCATCAAATTGTTTCTTAATGTAACTCTTCCGTCTTGAAAAATAGTCCTTTTATTACTTGGAGATTTTTTTCTTCAAAATGTTGTTAAATTATATTTAAAATATATTAATTGTGACATATGGAGATATTAATTCTATTTTAAAAAATCAATGTTTAAATCACTGAAAAATAAAAACATTGATTTTCATACTTTATCGTTTGGTCATCGAGGTTAGAAAAAATAATCTCAATATTTTATTCATGTTTGGGTGATATTTTGTAGTCGATATTAACAATACAAGTATAATTTTATACTTCAATAGCATTGTTATTTTATATCTATTAAGGCCCGCCCATCTCATATATATGATAAAGGAAGCAGACTCTTTTTATTTCTTTCTGTTGTGCTCAGCGAAAGAACTGCCTAAGCATACTTTTTCGGATCCAATGAAAACTCATACATTAAAATTTTAATCTTGATTTTATTGTTTCATTTATCTTGAAATAGAACTCTACTTGTACGAATACACTGAGTATGTTATTATTGTTGTTGTTATTTACCTTGAAACAAATTAATATATTATAATCTCAACATTATAAGTTTTTATATAACTTTGTTGGTAAAATGAACGACCACAAAATCTCTTATTTATTTAATGAGATAATTTTAAATGTTTAAAGGAAAGAGTGATGTTTATTAACAAATAAAAGTTTAATTTAATGCATTCAATTTGTTTTACATAACACTGTTTAATAAGTCATGATAAAATATATTGCATTTTATACCGGGTAGAACGTAGAATAATAATACATGTATGAAATATTTTAATTAAATTATTAAAATGACAAAACTAACAAACTTTTGTTTTTGCTACAAATGTATAAAAGAATTGTTTATATCTGAATCTTTTCCAACTTGTATAATCAACAAGAGAAATAATAATGTGACCATACAATCAAATAGTACTATTAATAGCAGAGAATAATTATTCTGTCATATGTCTATCACACACTGTAAAACCCATCAGAGATAGGACGTAAAAAATTCTCACTTTCAGTAACTGTAAAAACCTAAAGAGGTGCAAAAAGACAAATAAAAAAACTTCATCAATAACCGTAGCCGACCAAATTTATACGAACTCGGTAAAAATTTATAGTCTTGGTATATATCCAAAACATTCTTAAAATCAACGGTGCATATCAATAACCACCGTTTAATCCAACGGCTTATATTTCATACAGGGCTTCACTTAACCAGTCATCCCTCCCCGATAAATCTTCTTTCTTTTAGCATCCATCCTCAGATTCATCTATACTTACACCCATATCTATCTCTATAGGTTTTTTTTAGGATTAATTATTATTTTAATTATAGTATAAATATAAATAAGTTTTTTTTACGTGTGTGTGTTAGTTTACTCTAGGGTTTGTTTGAGGTAAAGATGCAGAGGAACAACAATGGTACTGAATCTCAAGACAATAAGCAACCACCACCGCCGCCGCCAACGGCGTCACAAGAGGTGAGTGGGGCGGCGACGGTTGTACCCGTGGCGGCGGCGGCGGGGCAGCAGCAGCCATGGGTGGCGATGCAGTATCCGGCGGCGGCGATGGTAATGCAGCATCCAATGATGCCGGCTCCACATTACCCTCCACACTACATGCCGTATCATCCACACCACCATCACCATCTACTCCACGGAGGCGGCCAACACCCGCCGCCGCACTCGCCGTCGCCACATCAGCAACAACAAGGTGGAGGATCTAATAATAATAATAATGAGAACCGAACGATCTGGATTGGTGACCTTCATAATTGGATGGACGAGGATTATCTACGTAGCTGCTTTGCTTCCACTAACGAGGTTGTTTTATTACATTTCCTATATATATGGTACTCTGTTTTAATTTTCAACACGTGATTAATGTTTTCTATAAATGTAATGTCTTGGGTATTTAATTTGTTCTGTTCTGTAATTAATTACTGTTGCTGAGTGAATCTGGATTTGTTTGCTTATATGGATTGAGTAGAATGATTCTAGCTACTAGCTAGGTGCCGTCACTCATTTTTAAAGTAAAGTTCACATTTTTTCGTTAATATTCTAATGTATGTTTAGTGACAGGCCTCAAAAGGAATGTTAATATTTTGGAGTACATAGTTTGCATGATTAGTCCATGCTTTAATTAGGGAATAAATTGAAGATTGTTCATAGTTTTTATTGAGCCGAGGGTCTATTGAAAACAACCTCCTGACTTTCAAGGTAGGGTTAAGGTCTACATACACTCTACCCTCCCCAGACCCCACATACTCCACCTACTGGGATTATACTAGTTATGTTGTTGTTGTTGCTCATAGTTTATATTGTCTTACATTGCATGTTTTCTGGAGAAAATATTTTGTAAAGGGTAAGTTACAGATTCCATTGTGAAATAGGGCAAGGCAATAATTCTAGTACTAGTTTAACTAATACGGAGTAATTCTGATTTTAGCATACAAAGTTGTCTCATCATTTCTGTATTTGAATCAACAGCTCTAGTTGGCAGCTTTGTCTATGGCTGCCGGAGAGTATCTTTCGGGTTTTACAAAAAAATATGTTCAAGATTGAAACTTTTGCTATTGAATCCAAATTTTAATATAGTAAGCTGTCAGCCTTCTAAATTAAATGTTGAATATCGTAACATGCTTTGGAAGTTACTGTAAAGGTATAAGCTTGGTGTTTTCATCCACATGGATTCATCAAGTATATCTCGTTTAACATCAACTTGTAATCTAATTTGTTGTTTGATAAGGCTAGATAATAATGCAGATAGCAAGATAGTTACGAGCATAATATAGTACTGTCTAATGTTTCAAGGTTGTTGGAAGAATTCATGTTATAAAATCTTTAAGTACATCATCTAAAGTTCTCAAGTTTTATGTGTTGACTTCTCTGTACTCTCTAATTATGTAATCTGGAATTTTCTTTAAAAGAATTTGGACTTGAGAGAAGATTACAATATAGAGTAACTTCTTTGATAGTCAGTGCGATTTTTTCAGTTGTGCTGGAGTATGACAATATTAATACTAAATTTCCAAGTTCAGACGTTGATCTCTTTACAATATGCAAGTTCCATGAGGAGATAAATAAAACATAAGAAAGTTTTTCTCTTCATTGTTGCCTTTTTGATGTCTAGCAGAGTTTGGATGACAACCGTTAAAATTGCTAATATTATGTAACTATGATGTTATTGAGAACCTTCTGAGAAAGCACCTCCCCCCCCTGCATTCTGTTGGCGCACAAGGCTACATTTAGTCTGTGCTAAGAGCACAGCACATATTAATTTTTTTTGTTCATGTCAATGAGCATGACAAGACATGCAACTTAAGTTGGTGAACATTGAGGCTCTCTAGTGTTCAAATTGAATGACAAGAAAATACTAAGTTATTAATGACAGCATATAGACTCCTGGTAGCAGATTAACATATATTCATAGCGGCAACAGCATGAGCAGCTCTTGCATGAAGATGCAAAACCATTTAAAATTCATCGAATGTGCTTGGAAATATTGACGAATCGCTCCACCCAAAATTGACTTTGCCGTATGGGGAAAAAGGAAGAAAGTGAAGTCTTTGACCACATGATTTTCTTGTCAGCTTATATGGCTCTTGTTTGTGCAGGTTGCCTCTATCAAGGTAATTCGCAATAAACAGACTGGTTTCTCCGAAGGATATGGTTTTGTGGAATTCTTCACACATGCAGCTGCAGAGAAAGTTCTGCAGACATATTCTATCATGACAATGCCTAATGTGGAACAACCTTTCCGTCTGAATTGGGCTACATTCAGCATGGGTGACAAGCGAGCAAACAACGGTTCTGATCTTTCCATCTTTGTAGGAGATTTAGCTGCAGATGTTACTGATACCTTACTGCATGAAACTTTTGCCAAAAAATATCCTTCTGTTAAAGCTGCTAAAGTTGTCATAGATGCCAACACTGGTCGTTCAAAAGGATATGGTTTTGTAAGGTTTGGAGATGATAATGAAAGGTCTCAAGCTATGACTGAAATGAATGGTGTGTATTGTTCAAGCAGGCCTATGCGAATTGGTGCCGCCACACCACGGAAATCATCAGGATACCAACAGCAATATTCTTCTCAAGGTAATGAGCAATGTAATTTTAGATCTCTCTCTTTGCTGGCATTAGTTGTTGGTATCTCTCTCAAGTTTCTTTTAGACAAAAGACAATAACACCCCGTGGAAGGGAAGAAAAAAAGAGTTGCCTAGTTAGTAGTTACACCATACAGCTTTTTCCCTTGTAAAATGGGGATAAGGAAGTTTATTCTTATAGATTTTCCTTTCACGAATTCCGTGAAGTTGGTGAGAGGGAAGAGAGACTGGAAAAAATGGATCTAATTTCAAAATTGTCTCTGAGCATATCAATTCAAATTGGTCCTTTCTTTTTCTAATTTAGTGAACTTCAGAAGAGAGTCACTGAATTTGGTGCCACTTTCATTTATGCTATTGAGACAGGCTCATAAACCCCCACCCTGTTGCATAAGTGATTTTTGTAGAGGAAAATAGATCTCTTGTGGACTTGCTGATTATTATTCAGTATTATGGTATTCCCATCACTCGTGTTTTCTCTTATTACAAGGTTTTTAGAATTTTGTTTTCCTTCCTATGATTTTCTTTTATCATGTTGTGTATGCATGTTTCTCTGACCATATACCTTACTTTTATGACATTCCTTTAATCATCTTCATGCCTTGTTTTTTATATTTGTATATTCATGGAGTGATGACTTGGATTTAAAAGTAGCAAGTTCATTCTTCAAGTCAAATTTGAAAGCATGCATGTTTTTCTACGTTCTACACATTTAGCTAAAAATAGTAATTCTTGCAGAGGAGGGGGGAAAAGAGATGAACCCCTTTCTCGTTCCAACTAGCAAGAAATGGATTACAAGCATCTAACCTGGTTGTTATGTAGCCTGATTCTTGAGGTTGTGTTTGTAACTATTATCTTTAGGTGATATTTGCCGAACATAGTGCTTGTTTTAGTTGTAAATTGTATGTATCAGGTTATTATTTGGCACCTAAAAGTGAAAGCATGAATTAGATTTGTGGTAATTTGAGAAGTCGTTAGATATTGTCTAAAGCAGGAAAGTAAATTAATGTTCTTCCTTCCTTATTAACCATTAGGTTTTGTTTCCAATTTCACTTCATTTGCAGTTTTCCATAAGTTGCAGGTAGTTGTTTATCTGTTTTTGTAGTGTACATCAACATAATGGTTCGTTAATTTCAAATAATTATAGTGGGTGTTGTGGCAGTCAAGTTGATGTTTTAGTCTTTAATACTTGCTTCTAAACTGCATTTGGTAGGTGGATACTCCAATGGTGGACCAGCTCAAGGATCACAACCTGAAGCAGATTCTACAAATACCACAGTTTGTTAACTAACACTATTATTTTCTCTTCCTTTTTTTTCTTCTAATTTTCTAGTCCCTCTGGCTAATCAATATCATCATAGATTTTTGTTGGAGGTCTCGACCCCAATGTCAGTGATGAAGATCTTAGACAGCCTTTTGCACAGTACGGTGAAATAGTTTCTGTAAAAATACCAATTGGGAAAGGGTGTGGGTTTGTGCAATTCGCAAACAGGTAGCTTGGCAGTTTTGATTTCCCAAGTCGTTCCATATCTTATTAGACAATGTTCTGTAAAAAATCTATATAATTTGTTGTGGCAGGAATGATGCAGAGGAAGCCTTACAGAAGTTGACCGGAACTGCTATTGGCAAGCAAACAGTGCGCCTTTCTTGGGGACGAAACCCAGCAAATAAACAGGTATTATCTCTTTCTTTCTCCCGTCACTTCTGTCTCTTTGCTGTTGCTTCTTTGAAGTTTATGTCTTTTGAAAAAAAAAAAGTATCTCCAAGACAGGCGAACAAATGTTTAGGACAAGTCATAAATCCAGTGGTTAGCATCTGTCATGTCTCATGTTATTCTGTTCTCCAACATTTGCTCAGACTTACGGAAACACCTAGTTATTCTTTTTGGTAGAAGTGGGAATATCTATTATCAAGCTGCATAAGCTATTGAGAAAGCATTAGTGTTACCATAACATACTTCTGGTTTTATGCTGTAACATGATCGAAATATTTGCTCCTCCCTCCCCCTTTTCTGAGGGTGGTAATAGTCTCTACTAATATGTTGTCTCTGATGAATTGCAATTTCCTCCAATTAAGCAGTTAGACACCAGGTTCCTTAACACGTTTTCTATTTGTGATTGTGTTGCATCAATTCTGTCTTTTGTAGAAAAGACAAATCTCCAATTTAGGTGGGTTTAATGCTTACGACAGTTATGACCACTGGCTAGCATCCGTCATGTCTCATAGTTATTCTAGCGTCAACATTTGCTCGACCTACAGAAACTCCTAAGTTATGCTTGTTGGTAGAAGTGGGAGTATCTATTATCGCGTTGCATAAGCTATTGAAAAAACATGACTGAAATATCTATTGGTGGTTGGGACACAATTGATATGTAATCTCTGATAAATTGCACCTGGCACCAACTTAGCTGTTACATGCCATATATATTTTTTAACATGATCTCTCTATCTATCTATGCATGGTTTACTCAATCTCTACCTGTGGAATATTGCAGTCGAGATCTGATTTTGGGAACCAGTGGACTGGGAGTCCATACTATGGAGGACATTTCTATGACGGTTACGGGTATGCATTCCCACCACCACACGACCCAGGGATGTATGCTGCGGCCTATGGGGCTTATCCAGTGTATGGTACTCACCAGCAACAAGTAAGCTGAAAGTCTGCCCCACCGAGTTCCTCTGCTTGAATGGTGAATGTGTTTAATCTATTTGTTTCAAGCTGGGAATGTAGAATTTAATGAAATCCCTCCAAATGAGGAGTGGAACTGAATTTTGACTTGATGTGTTAGTCTCCTAGGGATTCTATTAAACATTTATTTAGAAGTTTGGACTTTAGACATGAAACTTCTTGAATGGAATAAATCATCCTACTATACTTCAAAAAGCAAAATGGTGCTTGCAAAATATTCAGGTATGCTGGATGAAAGTCAATTCTTCTGATATGTTTTTTTGTAATGGCAATGTTTGTAACGTTATCTGCCCTGCTTTTATGAGGAAAAGGTCCTACTTAGATTGTTTTCTGAATCTTTGTTTTGTTTCATGAATACTTTTGTTTGAGCCGGAGCTCTCTGGCTTTGGTCCATTGGTTAGATTGCACCGTGTGTGGGGGTTATATGCACATCATGGTTTCAGACCCTACTTCAAATAGAAAGCTTGATATTTAAGTGGAGAAGGGTAGATGAGAAAGTTCATTAATTCGGAGGCGGATGCAACCTTATAACATCGGGTTTATCTCAACTCTTTTAAGTGGAAAATAAATTTGTGTAAAAGTTCATTGTCATTGCATCACATAGTAGGTGTGAACCCATAATTTTAAAAATATAATAAGTTCAATATTAAGGACCTTAAAGGTTGAACTCATAGAGATTAAATTCTGAAGGTAGGGAGTGTTGGAAGTGCTAGAATGTGGGTGGGGTGGAAGTGTTTGGAGATTTTTTTGGTTAGATCAGTGGTATATATAACGTCTGTACCATCTCAAGTATCCCCTGTTATGGTAAAATCATATGCCTCGAAAGTAGCCGAAAGCATGCATGCCCTAAACAGTTTTCTATGAAAGTTGGTGTATCGCGAAAGGAGACCTCGACTCTTAATTCGAGATGTCAGTCCGCAAAGCATCATCTTTATCGCATTCATTGCACGTAGGCTCGGGTTGAACCCCTTGCACAGATTTTTGGCAGATGAAACCAGTAATGACAACATGGTCTGCCACCAGCTCTGCTTCACCAACTCTAAGAAGTAGAGTTGGTCCACAGTCGGTGTCGAATTCAGGATATGGATGATTTGCCTGAATGTAGAATTTAGATTTCAGGATATGGATGATTTGCCTGAATGTAGAATTTAGATTACATGATCTAGTGGCGGTGAATTTAGGGTTTCGGTGATTTATCGGTGACTGATTCAAAATTTAAACGTTTTGAGTTGGAACTTGGAACTTGGAAGTATGGATAATAAAAGAGTTGTTAGCTGAAAGTACGTTTTGAATTGGAAGTTTGGAAGTATGAATAAAAGAAGAGTTGTTAGTTAAAAATATGGATTTGAGCCACAGGTTTATAGTTGAAAGTATGGATTTGAGCCAAAATGGCAGGTTAATACATAAGTATCAACTTTGTAGCTTATACACACGTCTATATATAGGATTTGAGCAAAAAATGGCAGCTTCTAAAGATAATCACTGATTGAAGATAATAATTGGTTTGAAATAATTTTAAAGAGGTAAATCAATGTTATTAATGTTGCTTTTATTATAGCAAGTATATCAATTATTATCGTCTTCAACCATTTTCACTTTTCAAATGCTTAGTCCTTGGTCAACATATTTGTTATCACAGTATACTATGGACGCTCTACGCAAAGGACACTGGAGCTCCAAAAGTAGATTTTGAAGCCAACATATCTCAGCTACAACATTGGCAACACCTCTGTATTCTACTTCGGCACTCGAACAGGATAGGGTGGCCTGTCTTTTGGCAGACCATGAAACTAGATTATCCCCTAAGAAGACACACTATAGCCGGAGGTGGAGCATCGCGTGTCCGGACACCCTGCCCAATCTGCATCCGTATAAGATATCAATCTGTTCGGTGCAGAAGGGTATAGATGTAACCCATAATCAGGTGTGCCCTTAATGTATCGAATGATACGCTTAAGAGCAGGGAAATTAGACTCTCTTGGGGCATGCATAAACAGACACACTTGCTGAACAACATATGCAATATCTGGCCTGGTGAAAGTGAGATACTGTAGGGCACCTGTAAGGCTCCTATATAGAGTAGGATCGGAGATTGGAGTATCATCCATAGCACTGAGCTTGGATTTTGAATCAACCGGAGTGGGCATGATTTTGCAATTTGTCATCTTAGCCATGTACACTATCTCCTCTGCATACTTACGCTGACTTAAAAACATATAATCTGCCGATCTAGTCACTGATATACCCAAGAGGTAACTTAATTTTCCCAAGTCAGTCATAGCAAATTCGGTTTTAAGTAGAGCAATAATTTCATTTTCAACCCATCATATGAGGCAGTGAGAACAATATCATCCACATATAGCAGTAAGTAAGCAGTGATACTACCTCGATGAAAAATGAATAGAGAATTATCACACATGCTGCATACAAACTCAATCTGCATAATATACCTGGCAAATCGATCATACCAAGCACGTGGGGCCTGCTTCAAGCCATACAATGACTTACGGAGCCGGCAAACATAATGAGGCGTTGCTGGATGGATAAAACCAGGGGGTTGGTACATGTACACTGTTTCTTTCAAGTCCCCATGTAAAAATGCATTTTTCACATCAAATTGATGTATCGGCCAGTGCTTCCCCATGGCTATACTCAGAACCGTGCGAATGGTAACAGGTTTGACAACCGGGCTGAACGTCTCGCCACAATCAATACCCTCATGTTGATTTGTGCCATTAGCCACAAGACGTGCCTTATACCTCTCCAAGTCTCCACTGTCTCTGAATTTGTGGTGAAATAACCACATGCAACGGATCACATTCACCCCCTCTGGTCTAGGTACCAAATCCCACGTGTGTTGGTTCATTAAAGCATTAAATTCCTCTCACATCGCGATATTCCAATTAGGGTCCAGTTTGGCTAAACTGGGGTTTTTAGGAATTGGGGATTGTTTGGACGGACAGGTTAAATTGGGTTTTGGGCTTGAAAATCCGGTGTTTGGCACGTATTTCCATTTGGTGAGTGGAGGCAGTGTGTGGTTTGGTCGGATGGTAGGGTACTGATGTCGGTAATGTGTGTTGTGGGGTGGTTGTGACGGTGAGATGGCGGAACAATGTGTTGGGGTTGGTGAAGGGATGAGGTATTGTGGATCTGGTGTGGTCGTCGGTGTTGGGGTATCGGATAGTGGCGATGGTGGTGGTGTTGGTAGTATCGGGTACTGGGAGGGTGGTGGTGTCGGTTGTTTTATCTGGTCGACGATGGACTGGTGGATGTCGTTGTGGTCGGAATTACCGATTTGGGTAGGTAATTTTGCATGTGGTGTTGTGGTACGTAGATTGGTGTGCTGATGGTGGTGAACCGGCATGGAGATAGTGGTGGTAGATCGGTTGATGTGGTTAGGGGCAGCCGAGAATGACGGGGGAGAGGACAACATCGGCGGCAGTGCCGCCGATCGACCGACAGTAGCATTGGAAACTTGTGGCAGAGAAGAGATTCCAGTGGCGGACGGAGTGAGTTGACTGAGGATGACGGGGGAGATGGCGGGTTCGTTAAGAAAGGAGTAGTCCTGTTTTTGGAATTTCTGGACATTTGAAAATGGGAATGTGGTCTCGTCGAACGTAACATGACGAGATATGTGGATTTGACGAGTTGACACATCATAGCACAAATAGCTTCTATGATTAGGCGGGAAACCTACGAAGACACACGAAGTGGTTCGAGGCGCTAGTTTGTGAGGGGCGGTGGAGGCAAGATTGGGCTAACACATACAACCTAATATCCTTAAGTGATCGTATGAGGGAGTCCTGCGGTATAGAATTTCGGTCGGAGTCATGTTGTGAAGGATACTTGTGGGTAGAATATTTAGAATATATTCGAACATTTTGACGGCATAGACCCAGAAGGACGGAAGAAGAGAGACATGAAACAGGAGAGTGCGAACCATGTTATTAATGGTGTGGATGATGCGTTCAGCCTTACCATTTTGAGGTGATGTATAGGGGCAGGAGAAACGAAAAACCATGCCATTGTTTCTACAAAATTGGTGAAACGTAGAGTTATTGAATTCACGACCATTATCACACTGAAATAATTTTATAGATTTCTCAAACTGTGTTTTTATAATAGTACGAAACTCGAGAAATTTTACAAACACTTCTGATTTTAATTTGAGTGGGAATAGCCAAATATAATAAGAAAAATCATCTAACAAAACCAGATAATATTTATGACTAAGGGAACTGG
This sequence comes from Anisodus tanguticus, assembly GCA_034509755.1. NCBI lineage: Eukaryota > Viridiplantae > Streptophyta > Magnoliopsida > Solanales > Solanaceae > Anisodus > Anisodus tanguticus. The sequence goes on along the minus strand of CM067553.1, from coordinate 4,556,896 downwards.
AGATAGGAGATGTCCACAAATCAGCATGAATAATATCAAACGGTGAAAAAGTAATGCTGGTAGATGATTTAAACGGAAGACGAACATGTTTGCGTAAACAACAAAAAACACAGTGCTGGGCAAGTTTTCTATTATTATATCTGATAAAGTTATTACATCTAAGAAAATTAAAAACTGGAGTGCCTGGGTGGCCAAGCCGATTATGTCAAACAGACGGAAAGATAGTAGCAATGGAGACTGGAGAGCAAGCTCCGGCAGCGGAGGTGGAAGGGAATGGTTATAGGTCCCCCGCGCTATTGCATCTCGTAAGATGGGTCCCCGTACGAAGATCCTTCACAGTAAAACCAAATGGGTCAAACTCAACAGAGACAGAATTATCACGAGAAAATTTGCGGACAAAAACTAGGTTCTTAATGATATTAGGGGCATACAAGACATTTTTAAAGGAGAATGGTGGGTGTGGTGGTTTTGTGTAGGAGGTACCATGGCCGTGTATTGGAATGCGATCACCATTGCCAACAGTAATGTATTGAGGGTGTTTTAATGGAAACAATTTAGAAAGATTACCTGCAGAGCGAGTGAGGTGAGATGTGGCGCCCGAGTCCATGTATCAATTTTCGTCGGGCTGCTGCAAATTTAGACTGCTGAAAGCCTGGCCCAAATCAGTGGGGGCCAGTCCGGCTGATGGCTGCTGGTAGTGGGCCTGAGTGAAGTGGGCATGTTGCTGCGGATAATGGACTGGCCGAGGTGCTGGAGCCGAGCCCAAAAGCCCTTGCTGATTAAAGGGGTGTTGGGCCTGTAGATGCCCAGGAAGTGAGGCCCAATTCTGAAAGTGGGACTGGACTGCTGGGCCATTGCACTGGTATTGTGGATTGGGTTGTGGCTGCTGCGGCTGGTGTTGTTGGCCGCGACCCTTTCCACGTCCCCGGCCTCCTCTGCCGCCACAGCTTTTGCCACCCCTGCCGCCGCGACTGAGAATTATCCGGCGGGGGTGAGCCGGCGGGAATGTGATTTTACAGGGGCATTTCGACGGCCAACGCCTTTTGATTGTGCTCGTCCTCTTAGCACGACGAGTTTCTTCTAGCACCAATTGCGAGCGAGCTTTGTTGAAACTTGGTAACGGATCCACCTGTTGAATCATGGTGGCCAAAGTATCGTATTCACTTTTCGGAAGGCCTGCAATTAATTGTTATACCATCTTAGTTTCAGAAATAGGCGTGCCGACGTTGGAGAGTTGATCTGCCACAAGTTTTAACTGTTTGCAATACTCAGTCATGTTGGAGAAATTTTCAAGACGTGTGGTATTAAATTGTTCCTCCAAATACACAACACGAGTGCGCTTGTTATATTGAAATATTTCTTCCAACTGAAGCCATAAATCGCGGGCCGAGGCGCCGAATTTCATTATAGTGAGAAGCAAATCCTGAGAAATACTGTCATATATCCACTGTTCTACAACGACGTCAAACCGGAGCCAAGTAGCGTCGTCAACTTCAGGGGGGCGAGGGAAAGAGTCATCTATGTGGTCGAGCACGTTGTAGAGACATACATGAATACAGAAACGTTCGATCCATGGAATGTACTGACCGTTTTCTTGATCAAGAATGATTGGGGGACAATTCTTGATGTTTGAGACGGTGAGTGCAGGATGAATAGCTGGAGAAAAAGATGGTTTTGGGATGTCTGAAGTGACGACTATTGTGGATGAAGCCTCGTTGGGAGTTTGATGATCGGTCATTGTAGTGGAGAAAGAAGAAGAAGAAAAAAAATATTTTTCTTTAGTGGTTGCCGGCGGCTGGAACCGAGAGGGGGGGGGGGGCGACGGCAAGACTAAAGAACCCTAGGGTTTTGGCTTCTGATACCATGTAAGATTATAATAATTTCCCTTTGCGGAGTATTCTCATTATTACCAAATATATATAGTGTGTACAAGAAAGGAATCCTAATTCGGTAAGGATCCTAACATACTATAAATATACAATATTCATAATTACACAATATATGACGTATATATGGGGAATATTCGCTAATAGATTCAACTCATTTCATAACCAAATTTAGAGATCTTCTTTCTTTAAGTTGCTGATTCATCTTTCCATACGGTGCAAAAGGATATTTTCCTTCTTTAAATTTTACCACAAGTTGTCTTGTATAGGATTGGAAATTGTTGATGAAAATCTTTATATAAGCATTTCCCATGTAGAATGGATTCACCAAAGAATTCTTTCTTTTCTTCCTTCTGTTTTTTTTTCGTCACGACTCTCATCTCTTTTTTTTTTTCTTCTTTTACAGCTTTGTGCGTCTGTGATAAAACATATCCAAAAATCAAAGCGAATCTTTCCGGATTGACGGGAATTAATTCTTCAAGTTGAACTCCAAATCTGCATTTTCTTCCCTCAGCACTGGGCAGTCTCACGGAAAACTCCATATATTGAGATTGGAGTGTCCAAATGAAGAGAGACTTAACTCTGAAGATTCAAAACTCGTAGGAATACAACATATACAAAAATCAACATCGAAATCCCTTTGTATTGATGGGAATAAATTTTTGAAGTTTGTCTCCAAATCTGGCAGTTCTTTTGACAGTTTTGTGTAGTCTCACCAAAACGTCCGTATCTTGGTTTACAAGCGTACAAATGACGAGAAGATTGATTCTGAAGATGCTACAATAGTCGGAATACGTCATATCCAAAAATCAAGTTCAAACTCCTTCTTTATTGATGAGAATTAATTTTTAAAGTTGATGCTCAGATCTGACACGTTAATCTCACTGCACTGCGTAGTCTTGGAGAAAAATTCATAGCTCGAGATCGGAGAGTCCAAATCACGATCTGTTTGATCCTACAGAAACTAGACTTCAACCCCTATGTCCATGACAAAATGGATGTTTAACTCGGCATGGATTAATCCACACAATTTTCTGAAGTTGACGCAACAATATGATGTTATTCCGGCCAGCATGCTTCATGAGCGATTATTATCCTCTTTTTTTTCTCTTTTTTTCATTTGATTTTTTGTAGGTACTTGAGAGGGTGTAAACAGTCTCGATATCAGACCGAGAGGATGCACGAGAGGTCACTACCATCTGCTGAAGCTGTAATGAGTAAGCAAAATTCTCAACGACAAAGCGGCCATAAAAGTTCATCAATTGTTGATTAGCGAGGAACTACTTGGAGTGTGGTCCGTCCGAGTTTGATGAAATTTGATGTACCATTCTATCCGGCTTTGTCGAGAAGTGACTTAATGCATCCTTCCTCAGTGGTTTTTTTTCTACTTTGGTGAAGAACAACTTGGTGCTTCCTCCTTGCGGCTTAACGAATTTGACAGGACATCAATTGGCATTTTTGCGATCACTTATTTGCCAGACACCATTCGGAGACAACACTTGGTTCATCCACCATTCTTGCATCCTGCCTTGGTGAGAAAGCACATGGAGAATCTCATCCCCGCGGCTTGGCCGAAAAAAACACATATGACATCCTCTTCTCACAATTTTGTGAAGGTGCAGGAAGAATGACTCGTTCTTTAACCTTTGGTGTTGGCAACCTGTTCTTTTGGCTTAGTGAAGAAGTGCAAGGAGCAAGCGTCCTTCTTGCGGCATGGAGTATTTCATCCTTCGAAGTTTGGTGGAGAAGTACAGTGGCACAATGTTCACCATCCCACATTGAAGCATTATGGCATCGTCGTTGTGGACCTCTTTTTAGCAGGTTTGTGAAGGAGCACAAACGGTCTCGATATCAGACCACAAAGAAGTCCATGTGATCGGTGAGGAATCACTTCTATGTCCACCCTTCTAGTAGTTTTTTTTTACGGACACAACTTGGACCCTCCACTTTTCTTACAGCGTTACATGGTATATCTCATCCTTGCGGCTTAGAGAGATTGACACTTGGAGTTAAAAGTTGATGGTTCATCTCCCTCTTCAGCTTGGCGAGAGAGACACTTGAAGTATCTCATTTTGTTTTGCAGCTATGACGAGCATGTACATGAACTAAGTAGATATGCCCCCATACAGAATGAGTAGACCCATTGACGATCAAGACCCATATACTATGACGAAGTTGATGGAAGGATATCGACATGAAAGATCGTTCCATCCTCTAAAGTTTTAGAAGTTTGTCTTTAGATTCTCCAAAGCGTGTGAAAAGCAGCAAAGGAAACTTCGTGCAAATAAATTTTCTTTGGCTCCGCATTGAAAGGATGATTTTTAACTCATATGACTGCACTTAGAATGAATTTCCAAATTGCCTACGTACCTCAGTAAAGAGGATCAAGTCATAACGTAGTTCACCAAAAATATTTTATTTGAGTTTCTTTTTTTGTATGCAGTTTCTACTCGTGCATCAAAGAGTGTTGAACGTGCAGTTTAAGCTCGTTCGAAAATGAGTGTAGAAACTTGCAGTTTAGGCTCGTGAGCGTTGCAGCTTGCAATTTAGGCTCGTGCGTCGAGAAGTGAATCTACTTGCAATTTAAGCTTGTACGTCGAGGAGCGTTGTGATGTGCAGTTTAAGCTCGTGCATTGAGGAGCAGTTTGGGAAAGAACTCCAATAGTTTAACTAGATTTCGAACCCTTTGTGATGAAGCATTGTTGCACCAACTCTTGACGTCAGACTTTGTGCTTCTCTATGTTTGTAGATGATTTTTAGTTGCTTTTGCCTTTGAGATTTGACGCTTCAAAGCTCTTTGATGCTTGTGTCCTTTGTGAGAAACCAATGTCCAAGTTTCTCCATCCTTTTTATTGGGTGGCCATTCACCTTGCACGTATTTGGAGTTTCCTTTAATGCAATAACTTCAACTGGTTCAGAGCTCCCAAATTGCAGCATGAATGTTCCTTGTTCAATCTTTAGATATGCAATAGAAGGCCTACTTTTTTGAGTTTCTAGCACCGGCTTCTTCCTGTTGTGAATATAAGCACTAGTATGATTTGCCTTGGTTGTGTCTTCATCGTCAGTGATTATTTTTCCATTCCTATCTAACATCATGATCTTCTCTTACAAGATAAAATATTTTCAGTTGGATGACTAATTATGCGATGGAATTTGCAAAACTTAGGATCATTAACTTTATTCGCTTCGTCAGGTCGTTTTGATGTGGGAAGTTTGAATGACCTCCATGGTCAGCAACTCATCAAGAATTGAAGGGACATCAGATTCAGGAAATGGGTAAACTTTTGCTTCTTGCTCCTCCAAGGTTGGATATCGCTTTTGTACTGGAGGATGTTGACTTGTACCTTTTCCATTCATTTTTTGTTTAGTAGCAAATTTTACTGATGTAGCTCTTACCATCATGGTTTGGTGCTTTAATGGTCGCTTGAATTCTCTCTTTTCCTTTCTAGGATAAAAAAATATATGAAGTCTTTCCATGATTCGCAATGCTCAACTCCATGTCGTGTGCTCATGTTGCCAATTCTTCAAATATTTGTAGCTTACATCCTTGAAGAATGTATGCAAGGCCCCTATGCATTCCTTGGATACACATTTCAACAACATATTTCTCTTGCTTTTCTTATGCTTATGCTTTGTCTTGAGCCGAGGGCCTTTCGGAAACAGCCGCTCTACCTACCAAGGTAGAGGTAAGGTTTACGTACACCCTACCCTTCTCAAACCACACGTTGTAGGATTTCACTGGGTATGTTGTTGTTGTTGATCTTTGCAGTCCAAATTTAATGCTCGCCAGTAGTTGATGTAGTCAATTACTGGTCCATTGTTTCGTTTCTTGGTGGTCGTTAACTCTATCATGCTTACCGTTCGACGTGTGCTGTAAAAGCGGTTGACAAACTCTTTTTCAAGTTGCTCCTAACTATCAATTGATTCTCGCTCAAAATCGGTATACCAATCGAAAACGTTTTCCTTCAAAGAGCGCACAAACTGCTTAACCAGAAGATCATCATGTGTATCAACATTACTCCGAGTCTCCACAAAATGCACTATATGTTGCCTTGGATTTCCTTTGCCGTTAAATTGTTGCAACTTTAGTGGTTGATATCCAATTGGCATGGGTAGACAATCAATCTGCTTGGTATAGGGTTTGGAGCAGTATAGCGAGCTTTATGATGTTCACCATATTGATCTCTAATGGTGTTTGTTATCATATCTTGAAGTTGTTGGACAGACAACGTGGCCATTGAACCCGATTGATTTGTATTTTGAGCATTGAGAAATTTGGTGGCAGATTCAATATTTTTATCTCGTGATGTTGGGTTTTGACTTTAATCTCCAAGATTGTGGATTTTCAACTTGTTCATCAGTTGGGCTATTTGAATATCTTTGTCCTCCACAGATTTCATCAACACCTCAATAGTTTGCATCATCGTGATGAGTTGTTCCTCTACGTTGGTCGCATTGGTCATCATGTCACTCACCACGTTAGAAGTTGAAGAATCCACCAAGTCCTCAGACTCGTAGAACTTAGAGCATGCTTGAGAAACTTCTCCATATGATGAAAATGAGGTGTTGCCCCAAGATCTGGCAGTCGTCATTGCCGGTTCGTTCTTGTCTAACGTCTCTAAGGAGATGAAACACTTGAATCTCTCCAAACCATCAGCTTTGAACATGCTATGAGTCATTGGGCAAGCAAGAACAATAACACGTGTAGATGGAACTCCAAGGATTTTCTCTGAGGCCACACAACAGTAGATCTCAGAATTTGCATATTTGATTTTGGAGATAAAGAGATGAAGGGCAGAGTTGGTCCCACTGGGCGTGTCAAAAATTTGTTCGCGACGAATCTTGCTAGGAAAAAAATAAATAACGTCAATCACAAAACAAATATGAGAGAAAATTATTTTATTGATTATTTTGTGAGTACAACTCTGGATGTATCCCTTGATTCTAATCTCCGTGTTGTTCGCCTTGATTCAAGAGCCAATATTGCGTCTTTTTCGAATGAAGGATGGACTTTTGTTGATGTATTGAATCTTGGAAGAACTTTGAGCAGCACTTTGGATTGTTCTTGAGAGAAGATTTCTCTTGAACTCTCCTTCTTGTTGAAGACCTTTGGAGAAGACTTATGTGGATGGTGTTGCTCTCCTTTGCTTCTAGTCAAGATGATATGCCACTTTTCAGATGTCTTCAAAAGGAGATATATGACCCCTTTATATAGGTGTGAGCTAGAGATTGAGGGTATTTTGATCTCAAGTAATTCTAGCGGACCTTGGGTTAGAAAGATGTGGGTTGGGCTCGTCTTGTAAAGGCCCAATTTAATGGACTAACCAAAATGTGATTTGAATTTCACTCAAGTCATGTAATTTTGACTTAAATAATTAATCCGACTTTATTAATCAAAATTTGACTTGGTCAACATGTCAAATAATTTAGAGTTTAATCCAAATTTTGTATGGATTAATTCAATTAAAATTTTGATATCTATAGTAATTAAGCTCTAAGTGGGAAGTAGGTGACTTTCAATAACTAAGCTAAGTTCGTTTATTGATTAAGTAAACTAGTCGAGCTAAAACTTAGGCTGAATTAAGTTTTGTTAGTAAGGACATCGATTATAAATCGACTGCAAATTGAAGAAAGTTATAGGTAAAATATAATAAAAAGAATAAATTGTTATTGAGAAAATTAAATTTGATCTAATTCCATCATGAACTCGTAAATTGGAGATTTTAGTCGTATAGTGGGTAAAATAAATGAGAAGACAATTGGTCTTCTTGAAGTGGTCCGATGGTACGAGAGCAAATGAAAAAAACAAGAAAAAAAAAGAGAGAATCATAGTAAAGGGAATTGGGAATAATTGAGCTACAAGAAAGATATATGGGCACGGGGATGTTTTGACTTGGTGGGGGCGTACTAAAGTTTCTTTATTTATTTTTTATCCTTCCATATTTTTATTGAGATCTCGATTAATTTAAATTTGTATCACGTAAATTTCATTTTAAAAGAAGACGTTCCTTAACATGATTTGTACTAATATCCAGAGTTCAAACTCGAAATCTCTAATTAAGAACGAAAGTTTCCTATTCATTTTACCACAATCTTAATTTGACAATACTAAAGTTTCTAGAGTAATATTCAAGACATAATAGTATAAGAATTATCAAAGGATCGTTGTAAGACGCAAAATGGTTAAAGTTTTCAATAGTAATGGGTACAATTAAATGTACGGCGAAAATAAATAAATAAACGGTTAGTCTCCTCATATGAGTGTTAGAATTATTATATTTTTCCTGTTGCCACTCTATCCATCCACAATGAATGAAAAGTAATATTAGAGATTGTTTGATTGGCGGAATTTTATCTTATATTTGATAATTTTTTTATGCTGGAATTAGAAATTCCATGTTGTTTTGAGATCAAATATTATTGAAATAGCACTTTCCTCCTTTTTTTCAAAAGCTATTGAACTTATTATTTTTATACCACACTATTTTGGATAAAATCTCAGTATTACTATATATTTGTCTTTTCCCAAAACTTTTCTTTCAAAGTTGTTTTAAGACAATGTTAAATTGAAAATAAAAGTTTAATCCAACTGATATAGCTTAAACATATTTTATATTATACTATGTACATTCATTTTTTAGCCCAATGAACCTAACATCAGCCAACAAAAATATATCCACTTGATAATTGCGCGGTTTGATCCGATCACAAGATTATTTATTCCCAACCAAATGACTCCTAAAGAAATAAGAAAAGGCGATTCGAACAAATAAAAATTACTCTTTTTGTTTCAATTTATGTGTTTTAATATCTTTTTTAGTGTATCTTAAAAAAATTAATTTTTATATTTAGTAACTCTTTAATTCCAACATCCTACATGACATTGTTTAAGACCACAAGATTTAACAACATTTTGATACATTACACTTGTTTTAATTTAAAAATCACAAGATATAAAAGTCTTATTTATTTATTTAAACTCTATACACAATCAAATCAATACACATAAATTAAAACAAATGAGTAGTAACTCCAAATTTGGAGGGCCAAATATGTAACTTTTCTGTGACACATTTCAAACTTTTAGTAAAACAAAAAGAATAAAGAAAAATATACTCACTAGATTCGGAGTGATTATGATAAGCAAAGATTCAAATTGGACTACGTTTCATTGTTTAGACCATATGACCCATCTTATTATTGTAGTTCAAGTAATATTTGAGCGAATAAATAATCCATTTACTTATATAATTAATTTATTTTAACCCAGCTCAATATGCTCAATTAACACCTCGTGCCCTTAGGGCGAGAAGTGTTAGGAGAGAACTTGGTTTACATAGTAAACTTTACAATGTCGGATGGAGTAACTCAAAAGTAAAAAATAGATTAACTCCAAATTTCAGGGTCTAATCTGTAATTTACATGACATACATTAATGAAAAGTTAGACCAGAAAAAATGGATAAACAGATAGGGAATAATAATGATAAGCAAAGATTAATCTATTCCAAACATAACTTTTCCCTCACTAAAAGAGGATACTAGAATCACTTTATTTAAACCCCTTTATTAATGAATGCCCCCCACATTATTGGCCCTTTAATTTGCTTGTTCTTTGAGAACAAAGAGGAGTCCAATTTAATTAAGAATAGTAATTAAATCTGTTGCATCACGGGGCACACACCCTAATAGATCTTGTTCCTACAACTCACTCCAAATCAATATTTTTCACCAATATTCACTCATACAATAAATAAATCCAAATCCTAATTACAACATATTTGACTATTTCTTCATCCAAATCAACGGTGGTAAGCGAGGTTCCATTTCTCGGTAGCGCAGCTGATCATTGCCGTAAAGTAGAACGCCACAATGGTCGGTAGGTCATAGTCATACCAGATAGTGGGCCCCACTATTAGGACACGTGTCACAACCGGAATTTTTATCTTATCAGCTGTGCTACGTGTCGAAAAGGACCCACTAATGACTAATATAGTTCAATTAAATTAAGGATTATTTTTTTTTACGAATAATCCGCGGCCGCTATTCTTCTCGAGTGCGCAGAGTAAATTAAGGAATTTGAGATTACTTGACTGGGCGAGGTAGTGACTGTTGATTAAAAGGTGAGGTTTAAAATCGGTTACAGGCTTACAGCTGGCAGTAACACGTTTCACAAATGTCTAAGCTTTCTCTCTCCTCCTTCTCTCCTCCGTTGATGACGTCGTCACCGTCGACTTCTTCCACTACGCAACGACGGCGGAGTTGTTCCCGTCGTTCATTCAGAGTCGGCGCGTGCGTTTCACTTTCATCGGTTACCATTTCGTGTTCGAAGGAGCCGAAAGTTGTTGTCACCAGAGAACGCGGAAAGAACGGCAAGCTCATCAATGCTCTGGTACTTATTTTTCCGGTTATTTGCTGGTTCTTCACTTTTGAGATTTAATTCGATTTGAATTTTATTATCTCGAAGTTAAAGTTTCTGTGGTGGTTAAGTGCTCGTGAGTGATGTAAGAGAGAATCTTTTTTGGCTTTTGGATGTTTTTGCAGTTACATTGGTATAAAGGAAGTAACACAGTAAATGTTTGATCAAATGCTTAAGCAAGTTTAACTTTTTAGCTTGCCGATCACTTGCATTTCTAGGATGAGAAAACGATATGTGGACTGCAATTAGTCTAGAAATCAGGAAGTATTTGGTGTAGCGATTCTATGAAGGATTAGGGATGAATCTGTACGCATTAAGTGTGTGTATGCATAAATGTGATTTAAAATAGTCATGCGAAGGATGAGTGAGGAGCATTACATCATGTGCAGACCTGTTTTATTATTCACCACTTGCATTCTGACTTACAATGTGGTGTGTTTGGTATGAATATTTTCTGAAAAAATCGGAGAATAAGTCCTTTTCTTATGTTTTGTTGCTGAAAAATACAACAACGCACGGTGTGATCCCACAAGTGGGGTTTGAGGAGGCTGGGGTGTATGTAGACCTTAACCCTACTTTGTAGGGTCATGTCCTCAGTTATTTAAGGCGCGTCATGTCCTGTCTAATCACCTCTCCTCAGTTCTTCCTCCGTCTACCTCCACCTCTCCTTAGGCCTAATACAACCAACTCTCACACCTCCTCACTGGGGCATCTATGCTCCTCTTCACATGCCCGAACCATTTCAGTCTCGCTTCTTGCATCTTGTATGCCACGGGGCCACACCCACATTGCCCCGTATATCCTCGTTCCTAATCTTATCTCTCATAGTATTGCCCACAAATCCATCTAAGCATCAAAAGTTATGTTACTTTCATCTGCTGAACACACGTGTGAGTTCTTAAATGGCCAACATTTTGTCTTGTGCAACATAATTGATCTAAGAACCACTCTATAAAACTTACCTTTAAGTCTTGGTGACACGTTCTTATCACAAAGGACACCGGATGCGAGCCTTCGTTTCATCCACCCCGCTCCAATACGATGTGTGACATCATCGTCAATCTCCCCATTACCTTGGATTATTGTCCCAAGATACTTGAAGTTCTCTCTTATGAAAGACTTGTGTATCAATCCTCATATATCCCGTAATCAACTCTTAGACATTATTATCAATATTTAATACTCAGAGATTTCATGAAAGTACTATATCAATCTTTGACAAATGTTTAGGGTGAAAAATAGAAAAAAAAACTTACAATTTTTCACCCAATATATTTTCCGTTCTCCGACCAAACCAAACGCATGAAAGTATTTTTCAGAAAATATTTTCCAAAAAATGACATTTTTTGGAAATGTTTTATGTCATGGAAAGTGCATATGTTCATAAATATCAGTATTTAGCCTGCAATACATTTTTGTTTGTTTTCTACTAACGAAAAAATAAGCAAATGCCCGGGAGAAATTAAAAAAAAAAATGAATCACGTGATTTTCTCCTCGTAAGATTAAAAAAAACGGTAGTCCGGTGCACTAAGCTCCCGCTATGCGCGGGGTCGGGGGCACGGGGTCGGGGGCAGGGCCGGACCACAAGGGTCTATTGTACGCAACCTTAAATAAATGTAGTGGAAAAAGGTACCTGTAAAAGATATATAAGAAATCATCATGAATGAGAAAAAGTGGGGTAAACAACTATTTAATCAGACCAAATTTCTAACACCTACGGTCACGGTGATCTAAACTTGATAAATGTGGGCAAACAACTTTTTTGCTTGGATGTCTCTCTAGAAAGTAGTAAATGTGGCATCTTCGATAATTATGTTTTTCCTCTTTTTCATGGTTACAGGCCAGACATGGGATTGATTCTCTTGAGCTTCCTCTCATTCAGCACATGCACTTACCTGATCTGAACAGGCTCACTTCTGTATTAAGTGGTAGGTTCTTGCTATCTGATCTTTGGTTTGGAAATTTTAGTTCATATGTGCTTGCCCGAGACTGAGTGTCGAGCATCTGGGTAAATTTATTTCTATGGCATTTTCCATTTCTCTTCATTGTACGAATTCTAGCTGATTTCTGCTAATTCCTTTGATTTGCTTTGTCACAAAATATACTACCTATAGACAATTTTCTTGTAAAGGTTAGATTGATTCTCTATATTAGAATTCTAAACAAAATAGATTGTTGCTCTTTCTTTAATTACAAGTTTCCGCGCTCTCAAGGTCAAATGATATTTTCTCAAGGAATGTGTATGGTTATCCTTTTATCCAATGTGCAAATTGGAACTTTTATCAGCACTAATATTTTCTTTGTCGCGGGGTGGGAGTGGGGGATATAATACCACCTTTGACCTTTGTGATCTTTTTTATGTTGGCTTCAAACAAGAATTATAGACTTTGGAGATAACATTTTTTAAAACAATAGCATATTATGCATTCAGACACAAATAAAATGAGGCCATTGCTTTAAGATATTGCTATAGCAATTGTATGCAGACAAGCCAAGCACTTCCATTACTTCATTGTTTAAGCATAAATCAAACAGTCATTCCTATAATGCCCAAGGCTATAGCGATTATGCAGTAGTTCATTTGACACTTCCATGCATTATCTTATTGTTATTGTGATTGCTGAAAAAGTACTAGTATCACCATTATTACTTCCTCCTTGTGAAACTCACAAATTCAATGAATGTGGTGGGTCACAAGCTTGAGTGCATCAACAACCATGATAGGCGTTCCATGAAACCTTACCTTCTCAAGACTATATGCAGTTCTAATTTTTTAGTTACGCCAAAGTTTCTAAAAGTTGGGGTTGGTTTTATTTCCTGAAAGTCAATGACCTACACCTTAGTTACTACATAATTGTGCTAGATGATATATAAGAATAACTTTTGTGCTTCAGTAAAATAACACATTTAGGCTTAATAGAAAAGAAATTCCAATAAATATGAACCTTAGTTACTACATATATAAGACAGGTAAAAGGAAAGTTGCTCTTTGATTTCTCTTAAATGCTGCAGACCTTACAAAAATGTTCCAATAAGAACCTAGTGCCTAGGTGTGATTAGTATTCTAAACCAAGTAAGGGGCATCGTATCCCTCCACTTGCGTATCTATCCTGCACATGTCTGCACACTTCTGTCCATCTGTTGTAAATTATTATTGATTGGTGTTCAATTATAACTTGTATCAGCAAACTTTGTATGATTGACCAGTTCTAGACCTATGAAAGTCCTAATTAGATTTGGTGAAACCAACAGATTGACATGTTCTCTGCTGTCTTGAGTAGCACTAATGATTTCCCCCGTTTCTTCTTGTGATAACAGAGGCCACGTTTGACTGGATTATCATTACTTCACCAGAGGCGGGAAAGGTCTTTCTTGATGCTTGGAAGTAAGGTTTAGGTTGAAATTTACCAGTAAAGAGTGTTAATCTTGTCTGAAGTTCTTCACCTTATGACGTTAAATAACTAAAATTATCCTTTTGACTAGTCTTTAGTACAGTTCCTTTGTTCTGGAGAACAAGGGTCTATTGTACGCAGTCTTACCTCACATTTCTGCAAGAGGCTGTTTCCACGGCTTGGACACCTCCTGTTTCATTTGACTTCCATAAGTTTAAGAAAAATCAATTATATTGAGATGCAAATACTTCCTATATAACATGGTTACTCATGTTAAGTCTTGATTATCCACTGAATTGATGTGTAGCTTTATGTGACAAATAGCACCTGCTAAGCATTATCGTCAACCCCAGTTCTGGTTGAACCTTCCATCCCATCAATTGTGTACGTTTTCCTAAATGAAGCATTGAAAACTTGTATAAATGATTCTCAGTTGATTCTCAGCATACACAAAATGTGGTCCTTAGAGTGTCTCCTGTTATGTGTGCACTTATGTTGTCAAATAAAGTATTCGAACTAAAAGTGGTACAAGAGTAGTTCCCCGCAAATATGAATGTGTACTATCTATGCTTTTCATTACTGTTATTTGTTGAAAGAAACCTCAAATTCCTTAAGTTGTCTAAATAATCTATATTTACTTTTGCACTCTCTGGTCCCTCATACTTATCTTATTTGTTACTTAGAGCTGCTGGGACCCCATCTGTCAGAGTAGGGGTCGTTGGTTCTGGTACAGCTAGCATAATTGAGGAAGCTGTTCAGTCTTCGAAGCAGTATCTTGATATGGCATTTGCACCATCGAAGGGTATTGAGTGAACTTTCCACTTTTTCTTTTGACATTTAGGAATAGCATAAGGCACACACATGTGCATCAGGATGACACTTGTATTTGCCATTCATACCTGTTTATATTTGCAAGCAGTTCCGCAGTAAAAATTTGACTGATATTATGTTTTTACCTGACTGACTGAAAATTTCATTCTGATTGCATTTTCAGCAACTGGCAAGGTTTTAGCTATAGAGCTTCCAAAGAATGGGAACGACAAGTGCACTGTTCTCTATCCTGCTTCAGCAAAAGCCAGTACTGACATTGGTGTGTGCGATATTGCTCCATCTCTTTACGTTTCTGTCTGCCATCAATCTATTTCATACAGAAATCTCTTTTTTCCCATGTGTGCTCCTGATTTTTCTGTTGCTGTAGGTAATCTATAGTTTCTGTGGAGGTGTCTTTTTCTATTGTCAGCCATTACCCAGAAAAAAGTGAAAAAGGAAAGAACAGAAGAAATAGATTAACCACAAAAATCACAGCTCCTTCCCTTTCTTATTGGCCATTATCTGTATAAAGATCTGATTCATCTGATGTATTGCAACTGTCCCACCTTGATAATTCATGTTTAGTATGCAAATCCTCAGAATATGAAACTCTTTTAAGTAGTTTTAAACTGACAAACGGCTCCTTTATTTCAGAGGAAGGACTTTCTGAGAGGGGATTCGAGGTTACTCGGCTGAACACATACACAACGGTACAATATTTCTTTATTGCCCTATTGGGGAAGGAAATTCATTTTTATTCACACGAGGCTAGTATGATTGCAAATTTGGTTAATACACACTTCCCCTGAAAAGAGAGTCACCTGTCATTTTTTCCTGACATATGGTGAAAGTTTAGATATCACACCACACCCTGGATCGTTCTCTTGACATGAAACTAATTAGATCTCATCTTGCTGCGTATAATCTTTCCATTTCTTGCAGGAACCAGTCGATCACGTTGATCAATATCTTCTTCAACTAGCACTCTCTGCTCCTGTTGTTACTGTAGCATCTCCTTCTGCCCTCAGGTACAATGCTCCAAAATTCTTCAATTTTATAGCAAATAAACGATGACACATAGATATCTAATATTGGCATAAGCAAGTGGACTAGGTTCTATAGCTGATGACTGTAATTCCGCCAACATGCTAGAAAATATCAGACAGATGTTTCCAGATATTGTTCATTGAGCCAAGGGACAGAATTGTATCCTTATGTTCTTCATCCTTCTACCTTTTTTATAGATGCTTTATTCTCTTTCTCCTTTATCATTCCTTTTTCATTCTGCTGAGTTATGTGACAGGGTGTGGGCTAATCTAATTCCAGCATCGAGCCAGTGGGACAATGCTGTTGCATGTATTGGGGAGACAACAGCTTCAGCAGCTAAAAGACTTGGGTTCAGAAGTATATACTATCCAACAAGTCCTGGTCTTGAAGGGTAACTTGTTGATTTAAGTCTGTTATTCTGTTTTTTTAATTGCGACTTTTCTCCCTTTCTGGTTGTGTCCCTAATATTATAAGATACTTTTGACTCTTTTCTGCTAGAAGAACAATGCTACTTCCAATATGACAATTGCTATTTTAGCGTCTATGTTTGCTTTGTGTAGTTGGTATGATCCCTTTTGCTGAGAAGTAACTATTCACTGCCATCTGTCAGGAGTTGGCTGTGGGAAGAGAATAAAGCATCAAATGAAAGCCTATGTTGTATTCTGGTCCTTGTCTTTATATTTTCTGTGTTTTTCTTTCTTCAAAATTCTTATTTAGGGATCATATATTTTTTGTTGGTTCCTTCTAACCTGTGTAGTGTAGTTTTTTATTTGAATTATATAAAAAACAGTGAGAATTATCCCAGATTGGAACCATTTCATAGGCCTTCACTTTTCGCCTCTCTTAATTTTTAGCCTTCCTGTAACCAATCACGATATTACTTGTTCAATTTTTTCAATATTATGGAGATCAATGTTAAATGGGACTCACTTCTTTCAACAGTTCACCCACAAAACACTAAAGAAGTTCTAAGACACATCCTTTTCTGTTCCTACCTATTACCACGTTTTGTGTCTTAATAGTGGCTCTATATTACGCCATAGGACTTCATTGGAATGGTAATTACTAATACTACTATTACTACTTTCTTGGATTATCTTCTTAATAAGTAGCTTCTAGTGAAGGGTAACATTGTAGTATGTAGCTTTTAAGAGACTATTATCCTCCTTGTTGACTCTCTCTGAGAATATTGTGTATATTAGTTAGAATCAATTACGGAGATATTATTTTGTTCATAGTTGTCTTTCCTAATTTAGACCAGGCGTATGTACTATAAAACACCAAATAGCTTGGGAGATTGAGCAAGCAATACATTTTCAATTCTTTTTTCCGTTGTCTCTTTATTTTTCAATTCTTATCTGATGAAGGGTAAGGCACTGCTGCTATCTAGCCTCTTTGGATGCCCCTTGTCTTGGCAATCTAAACTCCCATCTGACTAGAAGGTTATATGCTGAGTAAATTGTCGTGACTTGGGGAGTACAAGTACAATTTGAGATTTTTTATTTCATTCTTTTACAACTATATCAAATAAAAATCAGACTAAGTTTGAGCCAAATGCTAGTATTGAAGTTATTCCATTGAGAAGGCTCAAGATTTCAGGAGCTAGGGTTGTGGTGGAGAATCTTTCTTGTCAAGCACAGATTTTATAAGTGTTAGGTTCTTGGCTTATTCCTAACTGCTAAGTATGAGTACTCGTGCTAGGACCCGGTTCTCCATTGGGGCAAAGACCATAAGCTGATATGCTCATTGACCCATGGGAGTGTTGCCTCTCCTGCTGACTCTTTTAGGGATGTGAGATATGTAGGAGGCAGGGACTATATATTGGTTTCCATTTTTCATTATGTGTTTGTCAGATTCACTTAAATTTGATCTACTTGATGCTATGAAGTCACATGGTGCAGGTGGGTAAGCAGCATTTTGGAAGCATTAAAAGTCTACGAGCAAGTACAAAAGGTCTAAGATTCGTGCAGTGTGGCTTCTGATATTTTCTGGTAAATTAATTTCCCAAAGTTCATATTATTCATCACAGGCTATAAATACATAGTCCAACAGACATACATGTTTAAAATGATTGATGTGCATGCCTCTCTAAAATAGTTTATATGTTACTTACAGACATTGATGTATCTTCACATGCTTGGCTGAGAGGACTCTGGTTTCATTCCATGGTCATCTTCGCAATGACAAAGCTGATTAAAAGCTTTTTACCCCGGACCCCGCGCATAGCGGGAGCTTAGTGCACCAGACTGTCCTTTTTTTTATATACTTGCAGTTTCAACGCTGTGAAGTATTTTTGAAATCTTTGTGATATTTCTGCGTAGAAGTGTAGGATAATTGACACAGCATATGAGGAGACGTAAAGTTTTTCTCATGCGGAGGTGTCCCACTTGTCTAGCCAACTTTTCTTCTGATGTAAGGCTGTCTTCCTGGAATAGGATTTTTCCACTGTAATTGTTCCATATGTAGATATATCTCCTTATTTTCTCTTTATTTTTTCTGTAATATTTTTATGGCTTTAAGCCTGATGTTCTCAGAATTGACAAAGGCCTGTCTCCTCCCGGTGCATACTCCAATACAAATTTCCTCAAAAGAGAAACATCAAGCCTTGAGCTAAATATATTTATCTAAATGTTAGCCATTCCTTATAGGTGCATAATGTGTTGATTTTTATATTCTTTTACTTCTAGTACTGAAATCTCGTGCTCCATTTGCATTATCTGCATAGAATATAGTAGCAGCTCATAAGTTTCAGTAAAGAATTCAAAAGAATCAGCTGAAAAGTACACAGTAACATAACAGCTCTATGGGGGGGCTAACTCATCCGAACATCTGCAGAGATTACCCTCTTATGTTATAGATGCCTGAGTTTTTATGGTTCAGATCCTAGAAGTGTACAAGACTCTTGCTCCACTGAAGACCGAATATGTCTCGTGATATTGCTAGTAGGGAAGCGTTAGTATTTTTTGTTAGTCTCTGGTTTTCATGGTTTTGCGTTGGCGTGTTTTTGCCTATAGTTTGACAGTATATTTTTAATTCTAGTTCCAGTAGTTGGATGGTAAACGAGAAAAATAATACGGGATGAGAACTGAATCCAATTGCTGCATAATACTTTGCAGTTTAATTTAATTGCTATTTTGTCCCATTTTTCTTAAGCTAGAGTGAGAAAGACAGGAACTAGTTGCCTTTGCAAAAATGAAATCATGGCGAGTGCACGCTCTAATAAATTTAACAGCAGTGTTATTTTAGTACCTCTTTTTAGTAGAATACCATGGGCGGCATTGTATTATAGGGATATATTTGATCTGCATCCCCAATACGAATGTCTTTTCCACGTATTGGCTCAATGTCATGCTTAATATAGTAAGTGGCAGTGGACGTTTGCATGCCTTGCCTGCGGAGTTTATATTAATTATTTAAACTGTTAATCCTACTGCGTTAGAAATACGTCTGTCGTGTTGGATTGCTAGTTTCTTCCTTTGTTTTCTGTCTCTTATTGCTTTTCTAACTTTTTTAATTCGTTTGTAGGGTTAATTGATTGAAAGTGCCTAAAAGAATGGTAATTAGGGGTTACATATGGTGTAAAATTCTCTTTCTTCAGCGTACGCACTGACATAAAGCATCTCTTCATCAATTCTCTTTCTGTGCGGGACTCAATATATGATCAGACCATTTTATTCTTAATGTAAATTCAAACATATTATCGTCATTTTTTTAGATAAAATTTATATGATTAGAAATTACATAAAAGCACTATAAGTCATAATTAAAAATATTTAAATAGAGTTTAAGTTACGTGCACGATTAGTATAAAGGCTTTCACATCATCAGGTTAAGTTCACTTATAACAATAGGTAATTTTTTATAGCATGTCTGATAAGGTAATATGGAAAATCACACGATAGACAAATTTTTATTGCAATCCTGATAAGGTAATCTGAACAATAGAATAATAACTTGCAGTTCAATTGATTTAATAGTGTCAAAGAAAAAATTATTGTCAGTATAACTCAAACTTGTTCGAATAATGGAGTATTTGATAAAAACTCTTTAAATTTTAATTAATACTCAAATTGCTCTCACTGACCTTAGAGAAGGTGAATTATATACGTAATTACAGTCTTTGTTGGTTGTTAGACACAGAATGAAGAGAAGTATACAAACATGATATTGTACTCAGATTTGACACAATTTTTTCTCACACTCCATATACAGAACGTAAATATAATAGTAAATTATTATCTCGTAACTTGGGTTTGGCAATGCGCACGTTCAAAAATCAAAACGTCCTTTACACATACATCAAATGACCAATAATCCACTGGACTAATTATTTCACAAAAGTATGGTTATCAGATGATCCAAATTGACTCATATAACAACACATAATTGTAATGACAAGCTCCTTCATCCCAACAAGAAACATACGAATTACAAAGACGTTTTCCACATCTACATCAATAACCAAAAAGGAAATATGGCTACATGAAAATGACAAAGTTGTTTCTAGTCTTTGACTAGAAAAATATACCTTTGTTAGGAAATAAAATATGATAAAAAAAACTGAATCTCAATAAAAAAAAATCGCCGTATTGAGTTTACTACGAAATTATTTTGATGTTAATCATTTCAGGTAAATTTCTAAAAACACAGGCCAAGTCCTCCATATAGTGCTAGTTGATGTACTAAGCAAACTTCAAAAGTTAATGCGTAGAAAATATTCAACTAAAATCTTGGTCCAGAGCGAACAATATCATTGAATTGTTACAGTCCAACGCTTGAAAAATCTTGTTCGAAAAAGTAGAATTTTTAGCCGTTCATCGTATCAAATGTTTAGGGAATATTCAACTAACTCAGGGAGTTCAAGAATCAAGATAAACAAAATACTCCATAGTAAAGCCAGCTGGATTGGAAGAGAGGTAACATATAAAATAGAGAGTTATCAAACAATAGCTTCCAAATGTCATCAATTAGTATGTACTTATATTCGGCAACATTTCCTTTAGAGATTTCACAAAGCAAGAAAGAAAAAAAAAACGATGCCGAATTCATAAACAATATTGGCCGGACACAAAATATAAAAGCCTTAGGCACTTATTTAAATGGAACATATGAATAATCATGCTTGTTATCATCATCTCTCACACAACTTTAAAAATGGTTAAAACATCATGTTTCTACTTCTTTTCCCTAACTTTGTTAGCTTTAGCTAATTTAGTGCATTGTTATGAGGCTAAAAGGCTAAAGCCAATTAGTCATTATTCCAGGCAAGACTTATAAAAAATCTACAACTTATTATCCAGAATTTAGGACTTCGCCAGTGCATTTTATGCCTCAAAATTCACTCAAAAAGAATGACAAAATTGAAAAATTACTTGGTCAACCTGAAGATGTAGATTTTAACCGGTATTCAGGATATGTTACCGTTGATCCAAGTGCTGGAAGAGCTCTGTTTTATTATTTTGTCGAATCGCCTCAAGATTCTGCTTCTAAGCCCCTTGTCATGTGACTCAATGGAGGTCAGTTTTCTTTTTTTCATTTTAATATCATAATTTACCTCTGTTACACTTTGGGGTCATTCATATCCTTGATGTCAGCAAATTGGTTCGTATTTGTCTTTGACTTTAACGGAACTTCTAAGTGTACTGGGTGGATTTCACGTGTCAATATACTTTGGAAAAATGTTTAGATTTACTCTACTTTTGACTATTATTTGAAACATCTTCCGTTAAACTTCATCTGGAGACCGTTAGAGTCAAGGGAAATACGAGATGATTTGCTAACGGCAAGGTTATGAATGACCTATAGTATAAGTTATAACAAAGAGTACCATTTAGAAATTTCATATAGTAAAAAAAAATATTTTTAACCCTTACGTAGGAAAGTCTCATCGTGTCCTTCAAAATCGATAAGATAATTGCATATATAAGGTTTTACCTAACTAACCCCAAAGGTCATTTAAAATCCTCAAGCTCGTCTAGATTCATTTTGTTGGGGATTTTGGCTTTCATTAGTGTGGTATCAGAGCTCTATTCTAAAGATTACATATATAATAGTTTCTCTTCCCTTAAAACAACATACATGCTCCTATGCTATTTTCATGTTCTAATTCTTCTAAAAACATTTTTGTTACAAGGAGGCCAGGTTGTTCCTCACTGGGAGGAGGAGCATTTGGGAAACTTGGTCCATTTAGAGTTAACAAAGATGGTACTCTACATAGGAATCAATTTTCATGAATTTCTGGTGAGTCACTAAAATATCAAATTTGAGTCCAATTGATTGGCTCTTAGAAAATAAACTAATGAGTTTTGACATTTCATTCATTAGAGGCCAACATAATCTTTCTCGAATAGCTTTTTCATTTACAAACACAATTTCTGACTACAATTTTAGCGGAGACAGAACAACAGCTCGCGATTCTTACAAGGCAGCCCGTTGCACTAAGCTCCTGCTAACGGATACGAAACAAAATTGATACTGGCCTCACATTGTAGCTTACTTAGGGGTCGTTTGGTAGGTGTATAAGAGTAATGTTGAATATAATATATTAGTAATGATGACATTAGTTATGCAAAGATTATTTCTTATTCACTGTTTGATTTGATGTATTAGAAATAACATGCATTGCACAATTTCTAAAAAAGATTAGTTATTTACAAAACTAACCTCCGTGACTCACATAATATATTATTCACATAATGAGAGTATTTTGCTTTTTTACGTGTTTCTATCTTCTTCTTTTTTCCCATTTTTTCTCCTGCTTGTTTATTTTTAGATTTTTCTATTTCTTTTTTTCTGACTCACGGAATCTTACTGCTTTATACCCCCACAGAATATAAAAAGGGAATTAAAAGAATGAATAAAATCGAGTGGAATCAAGTTATTTTAAATCAAAAAGTTGAACAATAGGCACTGTCATCTTGTACTTTACATGTATAATTTGGTATGATTCCTTATACAATTACTATAATGACATATAGCAAAAAAAACACTAATATGTTATAGTGTAAAAATATAATTAAGCAAATAAAAGTGTATTCACATGATGTGAGGGACTTCATGGGCAATTTTGTTTTTAACCATGCTTATGCATGCATAAAACCCTTGCATTGCTATTACCATGGTTTGCTAGGTATTAGTTATGCATAGGATAATACCAAATAGGATGTATAACTAATGACATAAGATGAAAAAATATACCAAACAAGGTATTAGTAATACACAAAGCTAATGCATGCATTATTTTTTCTAATACACTCTACCAAACTACCCCTTAGTCATTTGGAACCGAATTAGCAGCAATGTAAATGCTTTATAAGTAAATTAAAAGGGGGCAGGGGGGTGGGTGGGTTAGGGAGATGTTGAAGGATGAAATCATGAAATGCTAAATGATGGTGTTGATTGTGCAGGTTGGTGGATATGTGTAGGAGTATGAAAACTTGACATTGGTGACAATGAGAGGGGCAGGCCACTTTGTTCCAACGTATCAACCAAATCGAGCTCTTGCTTTCTTCTCCCATTTTCTTAGTGGAAAGCTTCCTCCGAGGAGTAGCCGTAGGCTACACTATAGCCTCATTTATTAGGGATGGACAACGTGCTATGATACTTTCTGTTTTATCAACAAGTCATGCTTTGATGTCCGGTTTGATAGTTGTACAAGAATAATAATATTGTTTGCATTTGACCTTTTTATGTTGTATGTATCATTCACGTAAAGAGGATTACAAAAGAAGAAGAATATATAAATATGATTGTAAATTTTGTATATAAAAATAAATATCTCTATTAAAAAAATGACATAAAATTAAAAAGAAAATTTGTAAAGGATTACAAAAGCAATTGTCACCTTAAAAGGGCCTCAAAGTCCGGCCTACTATCAGCGAGATCACCCAGTTGACGGGCCAAAATACTCGACTTGTTGGACTTCCAAATTACAGGCCTATATTTGTAAAATCTTAGCCCAAGCTCATATTTAGTGATGACGTTCAGTCACGATGTCCAATTCTTTCATAAAATAGGTTCTTAAAATCTTAGTCCTAGCTTTTTACTTATACTAGTTGATTTGGTATAAATATCGTAATCTGACTATTTGTTGGCCTTGTAATTGAAAAATAGTAATTATTTTGTAGTTTCAAATTTCACATATGATACTTTTGGACAGTGTTATTTTTTTAATTGTAGAGGCTGAAAAGTGATTATTTGTGAAATTTTCAATTGATTTTTCATATATACGTTTTAGTTCTTCTGAATATTGAGAAAGATAAAGGAGAAAACGAAGTTTATTTACTTTTTTTTTTCACCGAGTTCATCTGGGTCACATTCTACACAAATGTTACCTTATAGACAACAATTTCTCTATTTATTATTGCCTTCATTGTTGCTCCTCTAGTAGAACATTGATTGACCAAATAGGATCATCCCGTTCCTATAGAACCTATCACTAAAAATACCCCTAGAAAGTGGATTTCACACTTGCACAAGTCTATTTCAATATCACGAAAAGCATCTTTATTAATCAGGTAAATCTAAACTAACATTGTTTTAGATCATACAACACCATTAAATTGTCTATTGGCAAAGAAAATCCGAGGATTAAAGATGTTATTCTGTCCTCCGAACATTTATTATGTTGTGTAAATTTGCATACTTTGGCGGTTTGGTGTTTTTAGGCAACACATCCAAAATCGTAATGCAAAAAAGTTTAGTTTCACTTTCACAAATTGCAGGGACCATTCTTTTGTGAAAGCAAATCATTTGCACGAAACATACTAGCTTTTACTCATTCATATTTGCAAAAGAGCTCTCAATTTTTTTTTCTAGGTCCATTTTCTTGTCTCATTTATTGTTTTCTCTGCAAATTATTGAGTAGATACTTTTATTTGGAGATAGTGGCTTGATTTATACGAAAGGTCCCCTCGGTAATATCCAATCAATATACACCGATAGTATAAATATATTTTACACAATTAATATAATTTAATCAATAATAGCGATTTAATTGTCATTTTTATCCGGTCATCAATTAAAACCTATTATTATAAAGATGCATTTAATTATATTAAAAAAGAGTTGTATAAGTAGTTTTCTCACATCTCTTTCCACTGAATGGCTAACAAGCTAAAAGATGGAATTAGAAAAACTACATGCGTGAATTTTGACGGAGTCAAAAACACTAAGTCATTTTTTCTCATTTATTCAAATATTGATAGATAAAATTATTCAGTATCTATATTAATAAAAAGAAACAAATACCTCGGGAATAATTAAAGTATGCATAAATTAACCCACATACCACGATATTAGAAGAAGAAGAAAAAAAAAAAACACATGCATGAAGATGTATCCACTCGTGATTTCTTTTGAGTACAGTCGCTATAATTAGGCATGGATCCCCACTAATACTTTTGTTACCTTTATACTTTATTTTAACTTTTTTTTTCTCCTTTTTTGGTTCTATTGGACCACAGCTCAATTTATGATTTGTGATCAACATCTAATGTAATTACGATACTGAAACTAAACATCCCCTCTACAAAAACATTTTTCTTTACGAAAATCTTCTTCCTATACTTTTTTTATTATTATTTGACAGTAAAATTCAATCGTACAAATTCATGAACTGGAAATATAAAGGAAGATTCTAAAATGAAAGTGTCAGAACAAGTCAATTCGTACACAAATATGGTCTCCCAAAAGTTATTTACCAAAAATTTTAGTTCTGCAAAATGTGGAAATGACACCCATAAAATCAAATCAATTTCTGACTCTGAATCTAGAGTACACTTCTCTCTTTTCAGAAGGTGAATGTATGTTTTTCCTATCATTTTTTAGTATTATTTTATAATGATGTTGCTCGAGTCTATTTGTAGACGCTCCTCCAGGGCGTAGCCATCTTCAAAGCTACATGTTAACAGAACCTAATATTTTTTCTAAGGGTGGCCAGTGGGCCGGGCTCGGGTCTGGCGGGATCGGGGTCGGGGCGGGACGAGCCAGGGGGTCGGGGTCGGGTCTAGCGGGGCCTAGCGGGTCGGGTCTGGCGGGACCTGCTCCAGTCCCGTCCCGATCCCGATCCCGATCCCGTCGGTATCGGGGCGGGGTACGGTCGGGTTTTCCTTTTTTTTTTTTTTTTTTTTAATAACATATGTATAAAAAAAACTCAATAAACAAAACAAGATAGTGTAATAAAAACATCCCAAGGCTGTTTTTGTGCCTCTTATATTATTTAATAGACATATGATTTTTTTGTAATACAAATACAATTGTCTAAAATCGAAATTGCAACTTTGTGGTGTTGTCCAAAAGTTGCAAATTACATAATAAAATTGCAATTAAAAAAATTACATTCTCAAAAAAATCTGTTCTAATTGCTTGATGATTTCATGTGGTTCTTCGGTTGGAATTGGTATTTGTTGGTCAAATTGATCCACGTCGCTTCCACTACCTTCGGTTAAGATTTCGTTGTAGTTTTCATCATCTTCTTCGTTGATCTCCGGTTGACCGCACCTTCTCCGCTCCGCTCGTATCCAATCTCTCGAATAATACGCAATTTCCAAGCCGTCTCCGCCAATGAGTGTCGTGGTCTCCTATTTGATATCTCGCACGCGAGAAAAAGCGCTTTCGACGCGATTGATGACGCTTGAATGTTCAAAACATCTCGAGCCATCAATGAAAGTGTCGGAAAGGTCTTCTCATTCCCCCTCAAAGTATTTCAAACAAGTCTTCTTGTCCATCTTCATTGATAACTTCTTGATACGGTACAGAACCCCGCAAAACAAAAATATCCAACTCGCTAATTTGGTTAGTAGTAGAGGTACGGCCGCACATTCTATTTTCGAGGCTTTCAATACTAGCGCGAGAAACAAGATGTCTTTTGTGAGGTTGTGTTGAAGATGAAGAAGATGGTATGGAAGCTTAGGTAAGTTACTAGCATTTTCCTGTTGATAAAATCTATATATATTTTTGCATTGTTGTTCTACGCTACACCGCTTCTTCTTTAGTTTGCTCAATAGGTGGTGGGTGATTTAGATTTTTGGGACTTGGAGGTGGTAGTACTTCTATACAATCGTAAATAGTTTCAATTAGTGATTTAGTACCGTCTATTTTAATAGTAGGATTTAATACTGAGAACCAATAATATAAATAGAGGGAATAGGAATAAAATATTTTTTAATTTTGACAAATATTTTTTTAATAGCGCCTTATAATTTGGTTTTTCCATATATTCACTAAGTAATAAAAATATTAGAGTTATATAAAATAACATAGTTGAAATAGTAGGATAATATATACCGGAAAATTCTTTTGTTGCTTGAAAAAATTTCTCTAAAAATACAATAAGTTCGGAAATTTTTACCCAATCACTATCTAAAATCATATCAGCTGGCTTTTTATTATGAGAGTTAAAAAATAAAGTTATAGGTAATTTATAGTCATAAGCAACAAGTAGTTGCTCGTATAAAGAATTCCACCTAGTGGATACTTCTTGTGGAATTCTTCTATAAGGTAGTCCACAATCGTGACAAGTTTTTTATATTCTTTTCTACGTTGTACTTTATTACTTTTAAAAATAAATTTTATAGCAAATTGTATTTTACTAAGAATGTCTTCAAAAAGTGATAGACCATCCTTTACAATTAAGTTATATATATGGCACGCGCATTTTATATGAAAATGGTCTGGAAAAGATGGAGTTAAACTATTTTTTAACATTGTAATTGCGTAATTGTTATTAGAAGTGTTATCTAATGTAATAGTCATAATTTTATCGGTAATTCCGTAATAATCGCACACTTGATAAATATTTTCTGCAATAAAAGTACCAGTGTGCCTATCATCTATATATCTATACGCTAAAATACGTTTTTGCATAGACCATTTATAATCTATCAAATGACAAGTTACAGTTAAATAATCATGGCCGTTAGTACTACGACCTATATCAGACGTGATAGATACTTTGCCATTAAAATGATATAATGAAAACGTAAATATTGTTGATATTCATGCGCGAATTTAAATACATCTCTCTTAACAAGTTGATCTAGGAAAACCGTTAAAAGCGAGGATTATATATATCTCTAATGTAATGAATAAAACCGGGAGATGAAGGAAATGAAAAGGGCAAACCCTCCACAAAGACAACTAATTTTGATATTGCTTCCCTATCTCTATGTTTATTGTATTTAGAGCCTACAATTCCCCCGTCATAGGGTTAATTTGACCCTGTACTTGATCCGGGACGATATCGTATGTGAACCTTGTCCCGATGGAGCGGCGTTTGCGCACCCGATTTTGAAGCCTGGTATTGGGCATACCTAATTTGGATGAGCACTTACTACGTGTCTA
The DNA here is from genome assembly GCA_034509755.1 of Anisodus tanguticus. Classification (NCBI taxonomy): domain Eukaryota; kingdom Viridiplantae; phylum Streptophyta; class Magnoliopsida; order Solanales; family Solanaceae; genus Anisodus; species Anisodus tanguticus. Next base: position 4,529,000 of record CM067553.1, on the reverse strand, counting down.
ATTAAACCCCCGTCCCACCGTGACCTTTTCCAGTTTTAAATTTTAAAACATTTTTACAAATTTTACATATGGCTACTTGATTCTCTACGTCCCTATCAAAAAATGTCCATGCATCGATTTTAATGGTCGTTTTTTGGACCTCGTCTCATACTAGGGGGAATAGGAGGTATTTCAGTTGAAGGTGCACTAGTGGGTGTGTTGTCATCAACATTAGTGGGTATATCATCTAGATCATCATCTAAATTAAAGTATTCTTGAGTTCCAGAAAATAGCTCCTGGTCTAAATCTAATGGTATTGTAGGAAAATGTTGAGTATAAAAAAAATCATCCTGTGTAGGAATAAGATGACTAGAAGAAGTACCCTTGCCCTGGTTGCCCCTACTAGAAGAAGCACCCTTACCCTTACCCTTAAACATACCTTTTAATCCTTTCATTTTAATTATGATAATAAATAATTAAAGACAATAAAATTAAGTGCGCTAAATAAAAATATAAAATAAACAGACAATAATAATTTAATGAAGGAACGAATGTACCAAACGCCGACGTAACGTCGACGTGTAATCGAGAGGTTGAAAATTGAAACTTTGCTCGATGGAAGATCCTCAAGCTAGTTGCCAACTTCACTCCCAATTCCCAAATGAATTAATAAAATTGAATATTTAGCAAACAATGTAGACTTGTAGAGAGATATATTGAGAAATTAGAGAGATTGTAGGAAGATTTGTGAGAAAGATGAAGAGAAAATGAGTTATTTATAGTTGAAAAATTGGGTTAAAGTGTAAATATAATAACTTATGGGTTAAAAATAAATATTAAGGGGTAGGGGGGTTGGGGGAGGGGGGGGCCTAAAATGGCCGTTGGCCAACGGCCATAATCTAAAATGGTCGTTGGTGCAACGGTCATTTTTGCAAAGGGGGAAAAGGGCGGGGTCGGGTCAGGCGGGCCTGGGGCGGGCTCGGGTCTGGCGGGACGAGACGAGTTCAAGTCCAGCCCCCTTTTTTTTTTTTTTTTTTAAGCAGGGTCGTGGCGGGACCGGGGCGGGCTCGAGACGGGGTCGGGTCGGGGTCGGGCCGTCCCGGCCCACTGGCCAGCCCTAATTTTTTCAAAACTCAGTAGGAGGTGCACCTACAAGTTTTGAGTAGATCACTCAGTAAGTAAAAAAGAACACATCGACAACTAATTTATGAGTAAGCAAAAAAGAACACACGACTAAGTTATTAGTAAGCAAAAAAAGATTGTGGTTCAGAATTCATATACTAAAAATTTTAACTCTGCCTTTACACATCTCGACTCTACACACCTTGACGAGTAATTTATCAAGTACTTATTATCTCTCACCAGGGACGGCTATAGTGATGGTTGTGGATTCGACTAAACCTAATAAGTTTAACTCAAACGTCATATTTATGTTAAAAATTTCTGTATCTATAATCTATTTAGAACCCAACAAGTAAAACAATTATAATCTACCTAGCATAAATTAAAAATTCTGACTTCACTTTTACATTTCACCTTTACAAATATCGGTTAACTCTACTCGTTACTGTTTAGACGGATCGGTAACAATCAGCTAGCATTTTTAAATACATATGTACTGAAAACTTTGAGTACATATGTGACTTGTTGCACAATAGTGCCCAAAAGCACAATCATAGTGATTCACATGTTTCAATTTTTCATTGCATTATTGTTGAATGTTGAGACTTCATTTTCCCCATCAAAAAACTATGGTTATGTCTAAAAAATCTCCATTAGATGTGCCTGAGATTCCTTAAAGGCTTAGAATGTTTTTATCAATAATATTATTATAAAGATTATTTAGGGGTGAGTTCCCCATATAATAAGACAGCTAAGAGTTGATCCAAAATAAAGGTACAAGTTCCCAACTTGGATGAAAAGTAGATTTTGATTGTACCACATAAATGAAAAAGGGTCTAACTTTTTAGCATGTGGTTGATATTTGCCCTTTTATGATGATAGCACCAGTGCAATGACACTGTTTTGTTTTCTTTCTATTTTATGTCTTCTTGCTAGTTGCTATTATAAAGTTAAAGATCTCCAGAAAACCATGAAGATTAGAACACATTGGGACCTCCAAATATAGTAGGACCACACTTGCCAATTAGTAACGTAGTACTAATTTTGACTTTCATCCAAAATGAGTACTAAGAGTTTTTTTTTCCATTTCTTTTGTTTTTTTCTTCTATTTTTTCTACCATTTTATCTTAAATTTGCTAGAGCTATCCGCTGCGCCTTCCTACTCATCGGGACCTGACACTTGCCCGACGACCTGGTGTAGGTCGCACGCTTAAGCACCATCCAATTTCGAGACCAGTTGATTCGGCAGGTGACTTGTTACATATTCTTCTGTCGATTTCGACTTTCATAATCACAATCATGTTGTTTTAATCGGCCAATTGTTATGATATACTATTAACCATGTGGTTTAGTTATAGTATTATGTTTTATTCTTTATGAAATAATTATTTATTTATTCAATTCAACAAAGTCTTATTTTAAATAGATTATTTGTTCACATGTGTGTCCTTTACTTATATAGTTGACGATTTAGTATATGGAGTTTTAGCTCATGCGCGGAAGATTAAATTATCGGTTCTTATAAGTTATAAAGTTATGTCTATAATCAAAGATAAAATTGGATAAAGTATCTTGATGATTGTAGCACAAGATTAAAATATAATTTATCTTGATTATGGGAATGGCCTTATTCCAACTTCTTGTGCTACTACATTTTGTATGTATTGAACGGATCAAATAGAAATAAGTATTTTTGTACTGAATATATAAAACAACCTCTCTAGCTCATTAAATGAACTTATACTCTTAACTTTGATATAATTATTATGATCAATGTCATTTATTCATTATATTGATCTATCAAAAGGTACGACTCAATTATGAGTCAAGGTATTCCTGATAAGTTGGATAGTGGCAAATGACATTTATGAAATAATATTTAGTTGATAGAATCCGTGTCTCAACTTTGAGATTGATGATATAGCTTTATGAATGCTTATAAATTTTCATGTGAAAACCCTGCAAGTGGATTTCGTATCCGTCACATGAAATAAGTTAAGCAAAAGTATAAAGAATTTAATTAGTCAATAAATTAAATTGTCAGTAATTTAATTTAGTTGATTGATATCTGTAATCTTAACATGGGAAGTTAAATAAGTATTTAATGGAGGATTTTGAAATTAAATAGAGGAGTCCAATTACAGTTTTCAGTGGAATAAATTGTAATTTATTATGGTAGGATTAATTCATTCACATTATGAATTAATACCACAATAGGAAGCCTCATTATTAAAATATGTGGTCTCTACTGTGCCTGAACATTCTAGAACAAGGACAAATAGTATTCTTTTGGGGCAAGGAAAAGCCACACGTTTTTTGTATGGTTTTTACCCTAAAACGTGTAGTATAAAAGTAAGGCTTCGGCCCTAATACACTCACTATTTTTCCCTCGCCGCAATACTCGCCACTCGAGTGTTCATAAGTTCAAAGGACATTCAGAATACACAGTAGAAGACTGTGAATTGGCGTCCACTGTTGTTGTGGAAGATTTGTGTCAAAGCTTAAAGAGGTTAGTGCTTCTATCTAGTTTATGAATTATATTATTTAGATTACATGTAAGTTGATCTTGGCGGTTAGCTTCCGTTGTATTTATGCATGTGTTCTATCAATTGGCATCAAGAGACGCCTTACATCTAACTAGATAATGTAATACTCCATGAAACAAGAAACCCTAGTTTGGTGTTGTTTTTGAATGCATGTTTATCATGTTAGTTTCTGAAAACATAATTGTTTTATGAAAAACTAGATTGACTATATTGTTTATAATTCCTGAAATCACGAATATTATTTAATAAATATAATATGTGATATGGATGAATCTGGAAAATTTTGTATGCATGTTTGTCATGTTAGTTTCTGAAAAAACAATGTTGTCTTATGAAAACTGAGATTAAATATATTATTTTTGAGTTCTGGAATCATGAATATTATTAAATAGGTTTAATAAGTGATATGAATGAATCTGAATTTTTTTTGAAATCCTAAAACGCTAAAAAATATTTTTTTGCCGATTGGTCATGATTTTGGAATCCAATTTTTTGACGGAGTCCTATTGACCTGAAATTTGGTAGGTTCATCGGAAACGGCCCACTGATAAATACTCACCAGTTATGTTTATGACATAGGGCCTTTTTTGTCCATCGAAAGTCATTTAGATAGGTTTTGGGGCATTTTTCTATTTCTGGAAAAAAAAGTTGTTAAATAAATTTTTTTATTTCATCAAATCTTGGTGGTAGGGTTCATTCTATTTGGTCTCCAATATGTATAACAGTAATATAATGAGTTTATAGATTGACATAGGTCTTCTTTCCCATCGGATAGATTCATTATGGTTAATTATTATGCCATAAACCCTAGTTAATTGATAATTTGTTTTGACTCTCCAACTGAGTTATATGATGGGACTAGGGTTCATAAAAAGTGATATTTACCTAACTTAAATTAGCAGTTTACTCTCCATCTGAGTTGGGTCTGTTTTGATTTATAGGGTGATTTATCTGGCATGACTCATATATTTTGCATAAATAGTTAAGTTTCTCTATCGAATCTAGATGTTCAGTATGGATGGTTATATATTTGATATATTTTTGAATATTATTATTCTTTTTGAATAACTAATGATGTATTTAATGTTTATATCTCTCATATTAATCATGTCTTTTTCTACCCGCTTACCTCAATTCTAAACCAAAACAAATTAGAGGGTCTGAATTATGTTGATTGAAAAAGAAATCTGGATATTGTCCTAACTGCTGAAGGTTTCAAATTTGTGATGATTGATGAGTGCCCAGAAAAATCTGGCGATGATGCTTTGGAAGACCAGATTAAGGCCTATGAAAAATGAGTTAAGGCTGATGAGATGGCGCGATGTTAAAGCAAACGGCCATGAAATCTCTTTTGAATACTAAGATGGTTGAAGAATCATCGATTAGGGACGATGTTCTTAAGATGATAGGTATTTTGAATGAACTCGAGGTTCTTGGAGTTGTGATTGATAAGGAATCTAAAATTGAGATGGTCCTGCAGACTTTGCCTGATAGTTTTCAGCAATTTCGCTTGAACTATAATATGAAAAAATGGATTTGTCACTGGCGAAATTGTTGAGTGAGCTTCATGCGGAAGAGTCCATTATCAAACAACCACCTCCTATTGTGGCACTAATTGTTGAGAAAGGTTTTGCTTCTAAGCCGAAAGGTGGTCAAAAAAAGAAAAAGGCTCACAAAATTTGACTCCAGGAGTTACTGCTAGTGGTATAAGTAAACCTAAGGATAAGTGCTATAGCTGCAAGTAGCCTGGCCATTACAAGAAACAATGTCCTGACTATCTGGCTAAGTTGAATAAGCAAGGTAATTCAAATTTAAATGTCATTGAAACTTGTTTCGCGGTTGTTTCTACCATGTCATAGTGTGTAGATTCGTGAGCCACTAATCACATCTACATTTCTTTGTAGGGGTTTCAGGAAACGTGACGGCTAAGTGAGAATGAAGTTTGCATCTTTCAAGCCAATGGCGAACCAGCACCAACTTTAGTATTATGAGGTATCAGAGTTGAGTTTAATAGTGATAGAGTATTAGATTTAAAAGACGTTTTATATGTACCTTCCATTAGAAGGAATTTGCTTTCAGTTTCAAAAATAATGTATTCTGGTTATAACATTTTTTTCATTAATAACTCAGCTATTATTAAGTATAATAGATGTTTTATCTACACTGCTGTAAGAGTATATGTTCTGTTTATACTTGATATTTCTCCTGATGTGCTACAACCAAAAGAACTTAATAACGTTGATCTATCACGTAAAAGAAAACATATTTATGAATTTAGTCAAAGTTATTCATGGTATTTATGTCTAGGTCATATAAATCTAAATAGAATTTCTAGGTTGGTTTCTGATGGACCTTTGAATTCATTGAAAGTGTAGGCACTACAAACCTACGAATACTATTTAGAAGGAAAAATGATCAAGAGGCCCTTCCCTTCGAAAGGAAATAGAGCCAATGATAAGTTAGAATTAATCCATTCTGATTTGTGTGGTCCTATGAATATACAAGCAAAAGGTGGTTTTGAGTATTTTGTGATATTCACATGTGACTACTGGAAATACAGGTATATTTATTTGTTGCACCGTAAGTCTGAATGTTTTGAGAAATTCAAAGAATTTAAGATAGAAATAGAGAAATGATATGACAAAAATATTAAATCATTGTTATCTGATCGCGGTGGTAAATACCTTTCTGCAGAGTTCATTAAATACTTGTCAGATTGTGGAATAACGTTTCAATTATCTACTTCTGGAATGCCACAACAAAATGGTGTGGCAGAAAGAAGAAATAAAACCCTTGTGGAAATGGTAAGATTCATGTTGAGTTATTCAGAGCTACCTTCATATTTTTGGGAATATGCTTTAGAAATAATAAATTACATTCTAAATTTGATTTCTTCTAAGTCAGTACCTTCAACTCCAGCAGAATTGTGGGTTGATCGCAAGCTCAGTCTGCGGCACATTCGAGTTTGGGGTTGTCCAACACATGTGCTGAAAGGGAAAACTGATAAATTAGAATCGAGGACGGAGGTGTACATTTTTATTGGATATCAAAAGGGAACGAAGGGAGGTTTATTTTACCGTCCCAAAGAAAAGAGGATGATTGTGACAACAAATGCCAAATTTCTAGAAGAGGACTATTTAATAAACCATGTTCCTAGAAGAAAAATTATTTTAGAGGAATTGAGCAAAGAAATAACAAAAGATCCATCTCAAGATAGTATCCCGACAGCCAGTATTGACCTACCACTGCGTTATTGTAGTGGGAGAAATGTCAATAGGCAAGAGGACACACAAGAGCAGTTGCACTGCATCTCGTTGCCTTAAAGTAGTGGGAGTAATATTGTTCCAGTAGAATTGTGGATTGATCGCAAGCTCAGTCTGTGGCACATTTGAGTTTGGGGTTGTCCAGAACATGTGCTGAAAGGGAAAACTGATAAATTGGAATCGAGGACGGAGGTGTACGTTTTTATTGGATATCCAAAGGGAACGAAGGGAGGTTTATTTTACTGTCCCAAAGAAAAGAGGATGATTGTGACAACAAATGCCAAATTTCTAGAAGAGGACTATCTAATAAACCATGTTCCTAGAAGAAAATTTATATTAGAGGAATTGAGCAAAGAAATAACAAAAGATTCATCTCAAGATAGTATCCCGACAGCCAGTATTGACCTACCACTGCGTTATTGTAGTGGGAGAAATGTCAATAGGCAAGAGGACACACAAGAGCAGTTGCAATGCATCTCGTTGCCTTAAAGTAGTGGGAGTAATGTTGTGCAACTTGTACTTGAGGAAGAGGTTAATGAAATTCTAGCACCGCAAGGTGTGGATGATAATATTGACCCTACGGTTACTCAAAACAATGTCGTGGATCCACCACATGATCAAAATAATGTAAATGCACATTTAGTGTCTCGTCATAGTGGGAAAATTATTAGAAAACCTTCTCGGTATGTGCTCTTAGGAGAATCTTACGATAGGATCCTTGAAGAGCCTAATATAAAACCTCTAAATTATGACAAAGCACTACAGGATATAGATGTTGAAAAGTGGATTGCTGCTATGAAATCTGAAATGGAGTCTATGTACTCCAATCAAGTTTGGGATCTTGTAGAACCACCCACGGGAGCCAAACCTATTGATTGTAGATGGATCTATAAGAAAAAGAGAGGAGTGGATGAAAAAGTGCAATCTTTTAAATCTACGCTTGTTGCAAAAGAGTTTACTCAAAAAGAAGGAATCGATTATGAGAAAAAAAATTGTCAGTAGACATGCTTAAATTCATAAGAATCCTCTTATTTATTGCCGCTCATTACGATAATGAGATATGGCAAATGGATGTCAAGACGGCTTTCCTTAATGGAAGTCTTGATGAGTGCATTTATATGGCACAACCAGACGGTTTCATGAAAAGTGGCGATGAGCACATGCTGTGTAAACTTAACAAATCCATTTATGGATTAAAACAGGCATCTAGGGCATGGAAACGTTGTTTTGATAAATCGATTAAGACTTGTGGTTTTGATCAGTGTGATAATAAATCTTGTGTTTATAAGAAATGGGATGGAGAAAACGTAGCGTTTTTGGTACTATATGTAGATGACATCTTGCTCATAGAAAATAGTGTGAGCATGCTGAATTCAGTCAAGGAGTGGTTGTTCTCACATTTTGATATGAAGGACTTGGGAGAAATGACTCATATCCTTAGAATCAAGCTCACATGAAATCGTAAGAAAATGATATTAGATTTATCTCAAACACTTTATATTGATACTATTCTTGTCAGATTTAGCATGAAAATTTTCAAGAAAGAATTTCTTCCTTTCAGGTATGGAATTTATCTGTCAAATGATTAGTCTCCTAATACAACTTATGAGATAGAGAAGATGAAGACGGACCCTTATGCTTCTGATGTGAGGAGTCTCATGTATGCGATGATATGCACTAGATCTGACATCTGTTTTGTTGTTGGCATAATCAACAGATTTCAGTCTAATCTCGGGCGAGAACACTGGACTGCAGTTAAACATATAATCAAGTACCTCAAAAGAACTAGGATTTACATGTTGACTTTTCATCAGGCGATCTTGTACCCATTGGGTATACCGACTCAGATTTCCAGTCAGATAGAGATTCTAGAAAATTTACCTCAGGACATGTGTTTGCCTTAGGATGAGCCATAAGTTGGAGGAATATCAAACAATATTGTGTTGCTGATTCCACCATGGAAGTCGAATATGTGGCTGCCTCTGAGGCGATCAAGGAGGCTGTTTGGCTCGGAAACTTCCTAAAGGAACTTGGTGTGGTCCCTTTGGTTCAAGCACCAATTACATTTTATTGTGATAATAATGGTGCAGCTGCAAACTCGAAGGAACCACGGAGCCATAAGAGGAGTAAACAATTGAGCGCGGATATCATTTAATTCGTGACATAGTTCAGAGAGGATAAGTGAAAGTTTTGAAGATTGCGTCAGCAAATAATTTGGCAGACTTGTTTACAAAGAGCTTGCCGCAGAAGACCTTTGATAGGCATGTGAAAGAAATATGTGTCAAAGTAGTAGATGCATGGTTACGAGTCTAAGTGGGAGATTGTTAGGATAGACTATTAACCATGAGATTTAGTTATAGTATTATGTTTTATTCTTTATGAAATAATTTATTATTTGTTTATTCAACTCAATAAAGTATTATTTTAAATAGATCTTTTGTTCACACGTATGTTCTTTACTTATATAGTAGACGATTTAGTGTATGGAGCTCATGCGCGGAAGATTAAATTGTCGGTTCTTATAAGTTATAAAGTTATGTCAAAGATAAAATTGGACAAAGTATCTTGATGATTGTAGCACAAGATTAAAATATAATTTATCTTGATTATGGGAATGACATTATTCCAACTTCTTGTGCTAGTGTATTTTGTATGTATTGAACGGACCAAGTAGAGATAAATATTTTTGTATTGAATATATAAAACAACCACTCTAGCTCATTAAATGAATTTATACTCTTAATCTTGATATGATTATTATGATCAATGTCATTTGTTCATTATTTTGATATATCAAAAGGTGACTCAATTATGAGTCAAGGTATTCATGATAAGTTGGATAGTGGCAAATGAAATTTGTGAAATAATAATTAGTTGATAAAATCCGTGTCTCGGCTTTGAGATTGATGATACCCCTTTATGGATGCTTATAAGTTTTCATGTGAAAACCATGTAGATGGATTTCGTATTCGTCACATGAAATAAGTTAAGTAAAAGTATAAAGGATTTAATTAGTCAATAAATTAAATTATCAGTAATTTAATTTAGTTGATTGATATTTGTAATCTTAACATGGAGAGTTAAATATGTATTTAATGGAGGATTTTGAAATTAAATAGAGGAGTGCAATTACAGTTTTTTGTGGAATTTTTAATTCATTCACATTCTGAATTAATACCACAATAGAAAGCCTCATTATTAAATTTTGTGGTCCCTACTGTGCCTGAACTTTCTAGAATAAGAAAAAATAGTATTCTTTTGGGGCAAGAAAAAGCCACACGTTTTTGGTAGGGTTTTTACCCTAAAAGGTGTAGTATAAAAGTAAGGCTTTTCAGCCCTAATAGACCCACTATTTTTCCCTGGCCGCAATACTCGCCCCTCGAGTGTTCATAAGTTCAAAGGATATTCAGGATACACAGTAGAAGACTGTGGAACTGCGTCCACTGCTGCTGTAGAAGATTTGTGTCAAAGCTTCAAGAGGTTAATGCTTCTATCTAATTTATAAATTATATTACCTAGATTACATGTAAGTTGATCTTGGCTGATAGCTTTCACTGTGTTTATGCATGTATTCTATCACCAACACCCTTTGTTAGATTTAACTTAGCTCGGTGTGACACTATAGCCCCACTTCTGATTCATCCCGCCTCGCAGACTCACCAGCAAAAATGGCCCACTTAGAGCTTTCTTGATTTTCATGATATGGCTCAACAAAACAGTCACACCATCATTTAATGATTCTACCTATTTAAAGTTTGAAAATAGGTCGAGGGAGCTGCGCCCCAATGTTACCAAATATAGGATATTAGCAAATATGAGCCAGATTTAGAATGACTCAAAAACTAAGCTATTCAGACCAAAATATATATAACAACTACTATTAATGTCTTAATTGTAGTATGAGAGGTCTTTAGTACATATTATTTTGTTGAATATTTCTAAGTTGGACTAAGGAGAAGTGACTCATTTTTTGTTCAGATAAGTGTTGACAGTGGTCCAGTATCTTTAACTTTTCTTTTCTAATGAATTACTTTGTTGAAAGGAGAAAAGACGTGGAGGGGCTAAAGAAAAAAAAGGCTGATAAAGTAGTGAAAAGAGCTTTAATCGAAGGGGAGGTACAATATTTTTCGATGATGTGAAACTGTGATCAATATGTGGATATATATGACACATGACAGTCACAAAAAAAAATTAATAACAGTACTAATAATACGGTTAAATATACATATGATATATAATATATCATACGTATATTACCGTGTCATCTATGTATATGTTGTATATCATATGTATATTACCGTGTCATCTATGTATATTACCATGCCATGTACATATCGATTAGGTACCGTGCCATGTACATATTGATTATGTAGTATTTGGGTGTAATTAGTATTGTATATTTGTCATACTTGTATTACCATAATTGTATAGTTAGTGTCCAAGTAGAATAAGGTTTTAGGAGTAAAATAGGAATATGATTCTCCTATTATGGAAAGATGTAACATGTATATATACTCTTTCAATTATTGAAAATAATCAAGGGATTATTTCTTTCATGGTATCAGAAGTCTAGGTCAAACAAAAAAAATTTCTCTCCCAAAATTCTTGTTCCTCGGCCAGCGAAATCCGAGAGTTTATCCTCGGTTTCTGCGTCTTCTTCCGCTCTCAAATTTTCTCTTTCAAATCCCTCTATCACATATTGTTCTTTCATTATGTCTACATCAAAGAACACGTTTCACCATGCCCTTGTTGTTTCTAACATAAAGAATCACATCCCTCTAATTCTTGAAATAGAAAACGTCCAATACGCGACGTGGGCAGAGTTATTCAAAATTTACGCTCGCTCGCATCAAGTCATCAATCACATAATCCCTGCGGCTCCTGAGGATACGGAGGTACCTAAACGTGAGGATGATCCTAAGTTATGGACAACACTTGATGTCACAGTCATTCAGTGGATTTATTCCACTATCTCTACCGACCTGTTGCAGATGGTTATTGAGCTCGATGCTACGGTGATGGTTGCTTGGGATAGGTTGCGTGACATATTCCAAGATAATCGAAATTCCAGAGTTGTTACCCTTGAGCAGGAATTTTCTCACGTCAACATGGAAAGTTTCCCCAATGTTTCGACTTATTGCACAAGGTTGAAAGACTTGGCGGACCAACTCCGCAATGTTGGTGCGCCTGTTAGCAACGATCGTCTGGTTCTTCAGATGGTTGCTGGATTATCTGAGGCCTACAGTGGCGTTGGAACACTCTTCGTCAAAGTAATTCTCTCCAGCAGTTTTATCTAGCCCGCTCCATGCTTACTTTGGAAGAAGTCGATTTGGCTAAAAAAGCGGCTACGAGTGCTAGTCCGATTGTCATGATGACGTCCTCCACAAATTCTACGGGGTTTGGTGATAATTCGGGCCAAAACTGTGCTCATGGTAATGGCAAGAATACTAGGAAAAATAATGGCAAAAACCGCGGGGGCAAACGTGGCGGTTCCAGTGGAGGTTCAGGTGCACAACATACCGGCAGTGGACCCCGTCTAGTCAGTAGTGGGCCACCGCCCCCACTGGTCCCAACAGTGGGCCTTATGGAAGTGGGGCTGGGGAAGTGGGTCGTGGCCCAACAACCCCTATTTTCCAGGTTTCTCCTCCAACGGGCAGTGGACTGGACAACCCCAGTTCAGGCCCAACAGTCAGGCTTTTCATTCCAAATTCAGCATTGGGTCGGGGCAGAGGGTGGACTGCTTGGGCCTCGGCCCACACAGACATTCTTGGCAGTGGGCCCTACACCCACTCAAACAGACATTGAGGCCACAATGTACACAATTGGCTTGACGCAACCGGACCCGAATTGGTACATGGACATCGGCGCAACGACGCACATGACATCCGATCAAGGTACTCTCTCGTCTTATTCCAATTTGAGCAACCCTCGTGGTATAATTGTTGGTAATGGTAATTCTATTCCAATTCGTGGTTATGGTCATAAAACTTTGTCTCCCCCCCCCCCCCCCCCCCCCCCCATCCACCCTTTATCTTGAAAAATATACTACATGCCCTCAAATTGATTAAAAACTTAGTGTTTGTCCGTAAATTCACTACTGACAATTCCGTTTCTATTGAATTTGATCCGTTTGGTTTCTCTGTAAAGAATTTCAAGACGGGGAGTCCTCTCATGAGGTGTGATAGTAGGGAAGATCTTTATCCTATCACGCCATGTTCCGATCTATCGAGTCAAGCCTTACCGTCAGCATTTGCAGCCTTTGTCCCGTCCTTGTGGCATGATCTTCTTGGTCATCCGAGGTCATCCATTTTGTCTTCCTTAGATAAAAATAATTTTATTTCATGTAAGGGTGCGCATAGTACTCCGAATTGTCATTCTTGTTCTTTAAGAAAAATTGTTAGGTTGCCATTTGTAGATTCGAAGTCTCATACTTTAATGCCATTTGATATTATTCATAGCGACTTATGGACATCTCCTGTTCTTAGTTCTTTGGGTCATCGGTATTATGTTCTCTTTTTGGATGATTATTCTAATTTTTTATGGACTTTTTCAATAGCGAAAAAATCTCAAGTTTTTTCCATCTTCCTAAAATTTAGAGCATTCATTAGAACCCAATTCGAATGAGAAATAAAAAATATTCAATGTGATAATGGCAGGGAATATGACAACGGGGTGTTTCGGGAATTTTGTGCAACTAATGGGATCAATTTTCATTTTTCTTGCCCTCATACGTCTTCACAAAATGGGAAAGCCGAACGAAAAATTTGTACCATTAATAACATTGTTCGCACTTTATTGATTCATGCTTCCGTACCCCTGTCTTTTTGGCATCATGCTCTACAAATGGCTACATATCTCCTTAACATTCTACCTTCCAAAGGTTTGACATATTCATCCCCCCTTCAAATTTTATATAATAAGATTCCTTCGTATTCACATCTTAGGATCTTTGGGTGCTTATGTTATCCGTTATTTTCGTCCACCACAATTAACAAACTTCAGGCCCGGTCTACTCCGTGTGTATTTTTTGGGTTTTCGTCTAATCATCGTGGTTATAAATGTTTTGATTTATCCTCTAATAAAATCATCATTAGTCGCCATGTAATTTTTTATGAATCCCAGTTTCCGTTTGCTAAGGTTAGTAATCTCGTGCCGAGTTCATATAATTTTTTGGATGATGGTATATCACCATATATTATTCACTATTTTTCGGACATATCCCGCACTCTAAATCCTCCAACGGGCCCACTGCCCGCTGGTCCCACTGGTCCGTCGCAGGCCTCTGTGCACTGTTTCAGCAATTGGACAAGTCCAGCCCAATACTGGAACTGGTCCAGTTCCTGCATCCTCCACTATTTCTGCCTACCGTGTTGGGCCAGCAGGCCCACTGCCTGCTGGACAGTCCGTCCCGAGTCCAGAAAATTTTCAAAGTTCGCCCAATTCTTCCTCAAGTCATAGACCGGTTACTCGTAGTCAACGGGGTATTTTTAAACAAAAAAGGTACTTTAATTTAAATTCTAATGTTCTTAAATCACCATTATCCCGTAATCCTGTGTCTACATTAAATGACCCGAATTGGAAAATTGCTATGATCGATGAATATAATGCTCTTATTGATAATAAGACGTGGGAGTTGGTGCCCCGTCCATCTGGTATTAATATTATTAGGTCTATGTGGATTTTTGCTCATAAGGACAATTCAGATGGTTCGTTTGCAAGGCATAAAGATCGGCTTGTGGGTGATGGTAAGACTCAGAAGGTTGGTGTGGATTGTGGGGAGACGTTTAGTCCGGTGGTCAAGCTGGCTACCATTCGCACTGTGCTCAGCATGGCTCTTTCGAAAGCATGACCCATTCATCAGTTAGATGTGAAGAATGTTTTCTTACATAGTGATCTCAAGGAAACAGTCTATATGCATCCGCCCTTGGGGATTAGGGATCCCAAATATCCTCATCATGTATGTTTGTTGAAAAAGTCCTTATATGGGCTTAAGCAGTCTCCACGGGCCTGGTATAAGCAGATTACCGACTATGTTTCGACTATTGGGTTTCCTCATAGCAGGTCGGATAATTCCTTGTTCATATATCATCGTAGTTCTTCCTTGGCTTATTTACTACTATATGTGGATGATATTATCTTGACTGCCTCTTCCGATGCATTACGCTAGTCTATCATGACAATGCTCAGTTTGGAGTTTGCTATGAAAGACTTGGGGCCATTGAATTTTTTTGGGGGATTGTTGTCACTCGTCATGTAGGTGGATTGTTCTTATCCCAAAGGAAGTATGCGACGGAGATCATTGAGAGAGCTAGGATGTCATCATGTTAGTCCACTTCCACTCCAGTTGATACTAAGCTCAAGCTTGGTGCTGCGGCCGGCGCACCATACGAGGATCCGACCCGCTATCGCAGTCTTGCAGGGGCCCTTCAGTAACTTACATTCACGAGATCATATATTACGTATGTCGTACAATAGGTGTGTTTGTTTATGCATGATTCCAGGGTTGAGCACATGAATGCGCTCAAACGCATCATTCGGTATATTCAGAGTACACTTGACTATGGCTTGCATTTATATCCTTCATCGACGTCAACTCTTGTCTCGTATACAGATGCTGATTTGGGTGACTGTCCGGACAACAGACGGTCTACGTCTGGCTATTATATGTTTTTTGGTAATATTTTTGTCTCATGGTCTGCGAAACATCAGTCGACTTTGTCTCGCTCTAGTGCCGAGGTCGAGTATCGAGGGGTAGCTAATATGGTTTCAGAATCATGTTGGTTACGTAATTTGCTGTTAGAGCTTCATTGTGCTATTCAGAAAGCGACCTTGGTTTATTGTGATAATGTTAGTGTCATCTACCTTTCTAGTAATCCGATTCAGCACCAGCGCACTAAACATATCGAGATGGACATTCACTTTATTTGCGAAAAGGTTGCTCGGGGTCAAGTACACGTCTGACGTGTCACTTCCATGTATTAAATTGCAGACATTTTTACAAAGGGTCTTCTCTCGATCCTTTTTGAAGATTTTCGAGACAGCCACATCGTCCGGAATATGTATATTACAGTGCCATATATGTATTACCGTGCCATGTACATATGGATTAGGTACCGTGCCATGTACATATTGGTTAGGTAGTATTTGAGTGTAATTACTATTGTATATTTACCATACTTGTATTACCATAATTGTATAGTTAGTGTCCGAGTAGAATAAAGTTTTAGGAGTAGAATAGGAATATGATTCTCCTATTATGAAAAAATGAAACATGTATATATACTATTACAATTAATGAAATAATTAAGGGATTATTTTTTTCAAATACTAACAACACTAAAAGTCACCACGTAACTTGACCACTAAGAGATGTGTCAGTAGTATGAGTTCGAGTTTTAAAATTAAAAAAAATCTTTGATAAAGGACTTTTTTTTAATAGGCCCTTATGCAACGTGATTATAAATTAATTCGTTCAGTAGCTACCATAAAGTTATTGAAAAAAGTAACGTTTAGCTCTTGAGGAGAAAAAACTCTCATGGTATTTTTTTTAGTTTCTCACCAGATGTGTAACAATGAGCTCAATTAGATTTAATTTCATACCGAAAAGTCCCAATTGAGGATTAAGACACTCTTTCACAAAGATAATTGATTCCATACTCAAAATTTAAATTCAAAATTTTTAATTAAAAAAAAACAAATTATCATTTCACCCCGTCTTTATCGGTAGCTAGTATGACATTTCAAGAAAAAAGTTAGTAGACAGCGATTTATTAGTTACCAAACAATTGGTGGGTGCAATTGCATGATACTTTGGTGGAAATCTGAACCCTCTAACAACGTTATCATCACATTTGTGTTTACCCGTATGTCTAAGGAGAAATCATAACATTTGTACCTTAGACAAAATTGTATACAATTAAATTCTAAATCAACTAAATTAGAAATATCCCTTATGATGAATTTTGGTGAAACGTCAATTTAGACAACTATTCTATAATTAAATCAGTGCATAAAGACGAATTTATCATTCTGTTAATGGTACCTGCTTTTCCTGTTGGCTAATCAGGTGAGCCTACAAACTCTAGGACAAGTTAAATACTTTTTCTTATACAAATAGAAATAAAGTCTCAAGTAGTACGAATTTATCATTGAAGTTAAATGTTTTTAGGGTTTCTATTGTCTTTTTCCTCTTTTTTCTTTCTGCTGCAATGAGTTGTATAGTGCCAACTGAAATAATTGGATTTGTTGAAATATATAGTAGAGCTGTGTTAGGAATTAGGATTGGGACTTAGGACAGAATGAAATGAAAAATCTTGTAAAATAAGGACATTTAGTACCTTTATGTGCGAAAAAGGGGTTAGGTGAAGTCTACTAAGAGCCGGAGAACAAAATATGCTACATTAATATTATCCGCTGCGAGAATTTGAATTAATCAAATTAATAATTTTCAGATATCATATGATTAATTTTGTTTAAAAAAGAGCTCATTTCATCCCGTAGTCTATTTGCACAGTGACATTTAAGGCGCGATCACTTTTTAAATGTTTTTGTATACGTAGACAATTCAGGATTTTCAGTATTAAAATCACCATTCTTGCAAACTTGAAGAAGTGAGTTAAGATTTTGAATATAAAAATTGAATTTAAATCAAGTGATGTTATTGGAAAAGCTTCAAGGATGAAGATTAGTAGTTCAAACTTCAGAAAAAATACTCATTTTCGAACATATATGTCAGAAACTTTAGACATACATGATCGAAGTTTAGCTTTGGAAAGCCAAACTTCAATCAAACTGTCAGGCCAGACAGTTCAGGTGCAATTGTCAGGAATTTAATTTTGTCAAGCTAAACTTCAGGCAAAAATATCAGAAGTTTGGTGTCAAACTTTATACTTGAATTTTTGCAACAAAATTACATATGTCTGAAGTTGGTTTTGAAGTGGTTAAACTTGTAAATCTTTATATATTTGGGACGGGGAGTAATAAAATATGCTAGCTGGTGATATTGCTCATCAATTCGCTGTCTTTATGTTAAATCTTGTGGGATTAATGATATAGCATCCGATCAAAGATATAGTAACATGTGTTGTTACTCTACAAATCATTATTTGTTTGTGACTATTGACAAACTATTGAAAAAGATGAGATCAAGATTCATTTCCAATCATATATTATTTTAATTAGTAATCTAGTCATAATCAACTAATCTTATATATTTCCTGTCGAATTATGAGAGGCCAGTTGACAAAGCAAGTAATTGTTTCTTTTAATTCTAGCACCACAAAATACTATATATATATATATATATATATATATATATATATATATATATATATATATAATTAATATCCATTTGGTCACTAACAATCTTTCTAATGTTTAATCTGTTTGATCATGGTCTGTTTCCTAATACGAAGAACATATGTTGGAGAACTAGTTAGGAAGGTAAAGAATGTATCTTGGGCTTAACTCAACCCCAAAAGCTACCTTGTAGAGTGAGGATTATTAAAGTCCATATAAGGAGTCCATGTTTCCATTCCATTTCCGATGTGAGACTCTTAACACCCCCCACACTCCCAGACCTCGTTAACTGGAGCGTGGACAATATAGTTTGGGGGCCCAACATCGACGAATAAAGAATTGCAATGGGCATGACTCTGATATCAGGTAGGAATATGTTACTTGTCTTTTCATTCATTATTGTGTACAATATATAGTAGTACATGGTTATTGACAAAGCTACAAGTTAGGCTACAAATTAGGTAACTAATTACAAGGAGAATATTAACTAACTAAATATAAAAGATATACAATGATATGGTAATATTCTAGTAATATTCTATCACACCCTCACAGTTGAAGCGGGAGGTTCTCATTCGCTGAGATTGGCCCGAAAATCATCAAAGAGTATGCGCGGAAGTCCTTTGGTAAATATGTCAGCAATTTGATACCGAGAAGGGACATGAAGGACATGAATGTCCACGAACAACTTTCTCACGTACAAAATGAATATCCATTTCAATGTGTTTAGTGCGCTGATGTTAAACGGGATTGCCGGAAAGATATATCGCACTTACATTGTCACAGTAAACCAATGTAGCCTTGCAGATTGGGCAGTGAAGTTCCAACAGAAGGTTTCGTATCCAACAAGACTCAGAAACAACATTCGCGACTCCTCTGTACTCAGCTTCGGCACTGGACCGAGACAAAGTAGGTTATCGTTTAGAAGACCAAGAAAGCAAGATATCTCCGAGGGAAAAAAATAGTAATTCGACATGAATCGTCGAGTGTCGGGACATCCACCCCAGTCAGTATCAGTGTAAGAGGTGAGACCAGAGACTGAGGACTTGTAAAGGTGCAAGCCGATGTGGGACTCTTAACAAGGAGTTTAAACACTCAAACTACTGCAAAATAAAATATTAAATTTGTCAAGTTCCCATGAGATACAGTATCAAATTCTTAAAGAAGTGATTATTTAAATTACAATTTAAGAAGTAAACACTAAAATATGGAGATTAGATTTGTTTGTATTGTAGTGGACATAATTTATCTTCATAATGCACAAAAGACTGAGTATCCATATGCATCAATGTCTGTTAGTGCATGACTACATAACATTTTTCTAATTTGGTCAAACATGAGATTTGTCATATACGAATATTATTAATTAGGAGTTAAATAAATGTTTAATATATAGTTCCATATGTCTCTCCATTTAAAAAGAATTCAAAGAAGGTTTCTGTACCCCAAGTGCCTTATAATTCTTGTATGCATCTAGGTGTAAATTAAATTTATTATGAATCTGGTCCCCAAAATTTTGAGATCTAAGAGAAGCAATGCCAAAATAGAAATAGGAAAATAGAACATGTATCTAGACTTTCCCTACCAGTATATAAAAAGGTGAAAAAGGTATAAGATGAACAGACCAAACACATGACGGATTTGAAGATAGAAATCGTAATATTGTGATACATGTTAATTAATTGCTTTATGTAATATAATCAACAAGACCTCATAACTCACTATTAGCGAATATTCTCCGAATATTCGCAGTATATTTGTAATTATGATAGATGTATATTTAAGGTAACTTATGATTCTTATTGTATACACGTGCCTTCCTCCTATCAGTATGCAGATATTTTCACAAAGGGTCTACCGCGACAACTCTTCACCGACTTTCGATTCAGCCTCCTCCCGTTTCGACTGAGGGGGAGTATTAGCGAATATTCACAGTATATTTGTAATTATGATAGATGTATATTTAAGGTAACTTATTATTCTTATTGTATTAGGAATTAACCATTTAAGATAAATTAGGATTTTTATTGTATTAGAAATCAACCTCTGTACAGTTATATATATTGTGATTAATGAAAATGATTTCAATCTTACACCGACTAGTACAAGCTCTCATGCATAAAAATCCCCTTCTTACGGTTAAGGTCACAATTTCAGACGAGGAGAAGTACAAAAAGTTTGTCTTCCCAATAAGCAATTAACGGTGCACGAAGCCATTTCTATGGGCTTATAATCAAAGATTTAGAAGCGTAATAAGTAGGGGGTGTTTATGGGTGTGTTTGGATCAGTTTTTAGTTAAAATTAAAATCAAACTAAATCAATTAAGTTGGGTTTTTAATTATTAAAATCAAATCAAACCAAATATAATTCACATTCATCGGTTTGGTTATTGCCGGTTTGATTCAATTTATTCAATTTTTAAAAAACCTAATGGTATTTCTCGCTTTCATGATTTTTTTCCTGTAATTAGAAAAGAATGTTCACCTTTTCTGACTTATAATCCATTATTAACCTTTTAATTTGACGGTTATAATTTTTTAGACTATGGGAAAATGTTTTAAGATCTACTAAACTTTAATAAGTAAATAAAGTTTATAAGAAATACAATAAAAGAGATATAGGTAAATCTCATAATTATTTCTTTGAATTAATAAATTTAGATTCATGACTTTCTTTTATAAAGTGAGCTTAAAGTGTAAAATTTCTTAGCCTATTAGAGATGAATAAAATTTTAATAAAAAAATATACAAAGTATCTAAATTATTTATAAAAATTAATATATCGTGTATATGTAATTATAAATTTTGGTGTACTATAATTTATCGGTTTGGTTCAATTCAGTTTTTTCTTCGGTTTGTTTTTGGTAAAACCAAACCAATTCAAATATTATCGATTTTTAAAAATTTAAAACTAAACCAAATAAAATTCAAATAATAATCGATTTATTTAATCGGTTTGATTTTGATTTTCGATTTGGTCGGTTTTTAACCAAACCATGAACACTCCTAGTAATAAGGACATCATGGTTAAACTAACGAGTTTAAATTTTGTGTGCATTTTATTCGCCATTAAATCAAGTTGACCATCTCAAAATATTTCATAAACTTTTGGGTATTTACATAGGAATCAAGACATAGAGATATTGTCTTTCTCAAAGCTGAAGTGATCAAGAGACATTCTTCCTCGAGATCAACTCAAAAAATCAAATTGTGTGACGTTCTTGGAGATCAAATACATCATAAGGAGGCCATCCTATATTCAAAAAATACATTTCTAACGCTCGTCGAATCACAGAGAAATTTAGGAGAAAAAAAGAAGAAAAATACATATGTACTCATAATCTTGATGATGAAATTACTTTTTTTATTAAAAATAAAATCAAGGGGACCTGCAATGAAAGGTCACTGTCGATATTATATATTTACTATATAATCTGCCATAGTGCATTATAAATGAATTATAAAAGAATAATATTTTAAACAGCCGCTTAAGTGAAGGTTAATTTATTGAGGTAGTTAAAACTTAAAAGTTGTACTTTGTCTCCCAAAAACTTAGCGTGCACGGAGACAATGATGTCTTGACTCGTATATTTTATTGCTAGGAAACATATACTAGTAGTATGTGTTACTGTCAAAACTCAAATCCAATCCACTTGCTTTTCTCATTTTCATTATCTAATAAAGAGGACAATATGTAAAAACCTTATCTTCTTGAATTATAATTCTACAACATCCATTAATTTATAATCCAATTAATTCGCCTAGTTACGCTAACAAAATCAGATAAATATTCACTTAGATCAATTCCTTTAAGTTTCAGATTCACTTTGTGGGATTACATTGGATCGATAAAAGACTATGGTTTTTTTTTTTAATTAAGATCAATTAATTACATTTCTTTTCTTTGTCTTTTTCGAACAAAAGGGATAAATTAAGATCTAATCCACTCTTCATGAAAACGTCATCTCACATTTTCTGTCTCATATGTGTTGATCCTTGTCTTTTTTTTTCATGCAAAATGCCCTAATAATCCAATTAATCAGCAACAATACTAAAGTAGAAAGCTTAATGAAATATTCCTTTTAGTGCTTTAAAGTCAGTCACGTGCCGAGAGCGTGGCATGTCCATATCATAATTCCTAGCACTTCTCAGTCTGTCACCACCCTAATAATGTTACCCACCTCTCCATGTGTATTTATCATGACCTTTTATTTCTACTAATTAATAATTATTTCTTTTTGATAATATAATAATTTCTTCTTCAGCTAAGTGTCCCTTTTAATTTGGTAGATCTTCGTTTAGCAGAATGAGACTAATTAAGAAACTCATTATTGTGAATATCACAAAATTAAGGTGATCCTTTTCTCGCAAGAATTTAACTTTTATATAAATAACAAAATAAATCTTTTAATACTGTGAAGTCATATAAGAGATAAATTTAATTAATCGATCAAAAAGAATATAAATTAGTTACCTGATAAATAAAGTAAGTGACCTATGTGATATTTTTTTCTCATGTTGAGTGTATATAAGTTGGATCATTTTCACAAATATGGTGCCGACGAATTAAATTCATATTCATTTCCTAATGTTATGAAATTGAGTATCAAATAATTAAGCTAGATATGTTTTATGAGTAGATTAACAAAGTATAACTTTTCATCACAAGATTTTAATTGATTCCTAACTTGATTAGCTAATTGTATAAAGCCTTTTTAATTTAATTTATAATCGAACTTTTAGAGATCAAATCATGAATTAATTGATCTTCCAACTTTGGTTCTTGATCATCAACATGTGATTTGAACGTGAACATTTTATTTTAATATAAAAAAGGTACAAAACGAATGAGTGAAATCCAAGTATAAAAAAGCCCGTTACTCCCATTTATTTGGTTGTCTTATAAATCCCTTTCAAGTTTAAAGCACTTTAGTCGGCAGCCATGTGATTTTATTAACCTTTATCACTCACTCTTATCAGATAAGTATTTATTTTCTTTTAGCTCAAAAAATATTATTCTTTTCTTTTTTTTTTAATCTTTTGGTCAATTTGGTGAGAGGAGAACAAGGGGAAAAAAAAAGGAAAAAGAATAATATTTTTTGAACGTGAGATAACAGTTTTATCCGTGAGTTACGATTTAAATACGTGATGATCTTTTCAAAAATTTAATTGTTATTTATGACCACATTTTTCATTTTTTTTTCCTTGATGAGAATTGCGGTAAATTTTAGAAAATTCTCTATGATATTGAAAAAGAAATAGGTCGTTTTTTTCAACTCAGTGACCTCTGAGGTTCTGAGCATTAGTTGACAATTACATTAACAATAATTTTTAAAAGCATCCCTGTTAATTTCTTTAAAATGGGAGGAAATAGTGTTATGGACATTCAACAAACCAAATTATTATCTTTTTATAACTTTTGTATGCGGAAATCACTAATTCAATTAATTTCAGATTCACGTCACGTGTGATTCATACAGATAAAGCGCCCTATCAAGGAGTTTCCACAATCTCATAATTTATGTTCGAGACCTTTGGACTCCCTTTACTCTACCATACCTCGTAGTGGTAAATTATGTTACAAATTGAGTGTTAACTAACTAGTTACTGGTGCCGCGAAGAAATATAGTGGAATATATGAGATCTCGTTATTTTTAATAAGTCTCAAACTCGAGCTTTGATAATAAAAGGAAAAAATACTGAATTCTGAATATCACATCGTTAATGAAAAATGAATTAGTGAGTTGTCACCTATTGTACTCTTCCCTTGTTTGTCCTCTTTCACTCCAAAAGTCAAAGAATCTAACATAATTAGTTTGCATTTTTAACCAATCAAATTTTTGTAAGTGGTACAAAATTATATGGTACATTAGCTTTTGTGGAAATTTGTTTGCAAATAATGAAGGAGAGATGCATTATTTGGATTGGTCCTCCCTTAATTAGAGATCTCGAGTTTGAGTCCTGAGTATAAAAAATACTTGGTACGGAGCGCTTCCCTCGAAAAGGTCCTACACAACGGAAATACGAATGTAATCGGGCTCCAATTAAGATATCGGATATCGGATATCGAGTGAAAAATAAAAAAAAATATTTACAAATTCAATTATAAGTTTGAAACTGAAATTGACATTTCTTAAAAAAAGAAGAAATAAAGGGTATGGAAAAAAGAAAAGGAGAAAAATAGATAAACTTAATGTGCATTAATGGTAGTAACCAAAAAAAAAAAATCCAAAGTAAAGCAAAGGGTAATGGCGCACGTTAATTCATGATGATACAGAAAGATGGGTTGTCTGGTAGCGTACGGCACTATGGTGCACTTATTAGATGCTCATTTTAGCTTGCTTTTTCACAACGCAAGCCAATTTACCTATCAATGCTCCACTCTTCTTCCACGAAACATATATAGTAAAACGAATTTAGAAATTTTGAATTAATGAATATGCTATATGGTTACATCATTAATTACTTTTGTGCTAATGAGTGTTAAACTTAAACATAGAGGTATACTATAGAATTTATTCTACGAAACCTTGAGCAGTTGAACCTAACTCAATTAAAAAACATAGATGATAACTAACATAGAGGTTCAAGTATTGCTCAAACTCATATAAAGATATTAGCACACATGTGTATAGTTCTATTAGGGTACATATTTACCATATTTTATATTGTATAATTATGGTAGGATTGGAATCCTTGTTAGAGAAGGTAGGATTGGAATCCTTGTTAGAGAAAGATTCAACATTGTACACTTATATATATTTGTATTAATGAGAAATGCTCCTCAAAGAAGATTAATACAATTTTACATGATATCAGTAGCCAAACCCCTACAAACCTAGAAAATTCCTCCTTGGCCGCCGTGACCCCCCCCCCCCCCGGAACTCACATCGGCCCCTGCACCCTAAAATTTCTTGGTTTTGTTCCTCTATTCTCCTCCCCTCTAAATGGATCCTTTTGCTACTCCCACACCTTCTGACGCTTCCGCTTCTACCCAGGTTGTCCTTCAAACACCTCCCATAACCCCTTCTTCACTATCTTTTCATCCGGCTCTCGCTGTTTCAAATATCCAGAACTTCATCCCTCTCATTCTTGATCAAGAGGATGGTCAATATTGGTCGTGGGTGGAACTATTTAAAATTCATACATGTGTCTACCATGTGCTTGATCACATCGACGACTTTGTTCCTCGCCTTCCCGAAATTGATGACACAACATGGCGACGTCTTGATGATGTGGTTAAACAGTGGATATATGGCACTATATACAAGGACCTACTTCTCACGATCATGAAAACGGGGGCTTCCACCAGTGATTTGTGGTCAAGATTAGAAGAAATCTTTCAAGACAACAAGAACACTCGCGCAATGTACTTGGAAGAGCAATTCAACAACACCCGTCTCGAAATTTATTCCAATATGTCTGAATACTACAAACAGTTAAAACTAGTGGCAGACCGATTGTCAAACGTCGGATCTCCCGTTTATGAAACAAAAATGGTTTTACAATTGGTTGCAGGCATACCGAAGGGTGAATATGACACTCTTGCCACAATAATACAGCAAGCTGACCCTCTACCCAGTTTTAACAAGGCTCGTTCGCAATTGCTATTGGAAGAAACACGTCGTGCGAAGCAAGACGAGCACAACCAAGAAGCCTTGGCGATTGACACATCTACACCAACCAACGCAACCGCCGGCCAACTGCCACTGCCGAAAAATAGTCAGCAGTGGCAGAGGCTACGACAGTGGTCATGGAGGTAGGGGCCGCGGTAAGGGAGGTAGGGGATAGCAGCCAGGACCACACCCGCAACAACCCAGGATAACTGCCCAGTTCCAGAACCCAACATGAGTATTCCAGGCCCAGAACTGGGCCACATACCCAGCCTTCACCGCGGCCCAGTATCATGGTCCCCAGCCGGGTCTTTTGGGCCCAGGCCCAGCCCACCGATAGGCTCAATTTCAACCTCCTCAGGGCTACGTCGCTCAAGCCCTTTACCCGCAGCAGCCCAGCAGTCTAGCCCCATCTGAGTTGGGCCAGGCTTTTAGCAGTCTCAACCTACAACAGCCCGACGAAAATTGGTACATGAATACGGGGGCCACTACTCACCTCACCAGCTCTGCATGTAATCTTCTCAAACTATTTCGTTTAAAGCATCTTCAACATATAACTGTCGGAAATGGCCACCGCATTCCAATTCAGAGATATGGTACCACTTACTCTCAACCGCCCCATCCACCCTTTTCCCTTGGCAATGTCCTGTATGCCCCAAACATAATTAAAAACCTAATCTGTTGACACCCAAATTTGTCCCCCTCTTTTTCGATTATTTGTTTTCAAATTTAAATATTTTTGACACCTCAAAACAATTTTAATATATATACATATTAGACTTCATCCCCGACACCCACCCCACCACCGACCTCATACCCCACTGCCCCTCACCAATACCCGATCGATCTAACCCGTACAACCCCAACGACCCAACCACTGTTAGAACCCGAGTCAGTCACCAACAAACCCGACACCGATATCGCATCTTGCACCGCCAACCCCCAGATCCCGATGACTCCCACCCCCACGCCATCAGTCATCAACAACACACCTGCCCCAACCCACCGTATGGCAACCTGTGCCCAACACGATATTTTCAAACCCAAATTCCACTTTAACTTGTCAACCCAAACAGTGTCACCCATTCCCAAAAACCCAAAAATAGCAAAACTAGACCCCAATTGGAATACGGTCATGTGTGAGGAATTTAATGCTTTAACGAAACAACACACTTAGGATTTGGTTCCTCGATCGGATGGGGTGAATGTGATTCGGTGCATGTGACTTTTTCGTCACAAATACAGAGAAAATGGTGATTTAGAGAAGTACAAGGTACGACTTGTGGCTAACGACACTAATCAGCAGGAGGGTATCGATTGTGGAGAGACATTCAGTCCTGATGTTAAACCGGTCACCATTCGCACAGTTCTGAGTATTGCTATGGGTAAGCATTGGCCTATTCCTCAACATCATTCTCCTACACTCGGGATTCCTAAAGAAATAGGGTGGGGTGACGTCGTCATCCGCCTTAGTCGCTGCTTTCAATTCCTTTAATACCGCTTTTATTTTCTGGGTTGTAATAATTATTTAATGTTTCTGCGATTATTAGGACACTTAGAATAATTAGGCATCGAATTGTTAAATTAATAGGATAGTTTAAAATTGGAAACACGTCGCTAGTTTATTTATTTTTAGGCTCGGATAGTTTAAAATAGAAAACCCTCCGCTAGTCTATTTATTTTAGGCTCGTCATGCATATTCAAACTTTTCAAAACTATTTGGTCATCTTTTATTCGCACTATTAATCACATAAATAAGGTTTATTTTCATATGATTCACTATAAAAATAATTTCCATAAATCACTTATTTACAATATAAACCAATTGTTTTCCTCCTTACTATCAATTGCAAAAAATATGTATTTTATAAATAATGCATACATTTATCCAAAAACCAACTTTATAAATCAATGTCATACAAATGCACACTTTTATTCTAAAAAATCAACTTTGCATATATTTTGTAAACATTGCAATACAAATGCATACTTTTATCCAAAACCAACTTTACATGTGTTTTCATAAAACAATGACATGTCTAATTTTTGTCGGGAATTTATTTCTCAAAACTGCAAACACTTTTGCGAGTAGGGATGGCAGGTGAGTATAATTTTGCGGATTCTTCACCCGCCCCATCTGGGGCGGGTATGAGTATAACTTTGGCGGGTAGTAGGCAGGTATGGGTATTGAAAATGTACCCGTCACGGGTAGGAGGGTAGATGGTGGATTTGCAGTCATACCCGCCTCCCCCGCCCTGCATCCGCCCGCCTTATACCCGCCCCAAGCCCAAAATATTAGCACCCCATAAGTTGTGCCTTCAGCCCATAAGTCACGACAAGTATCTCATTCTCCAACAAAATTCAAAACCCTACGCCTCTTCAGTCCTTCACCCCTTCACGCCTCCCCCTCTCTCGTTCCCCTTCACGCCGTCTCTCCTCCCTCTCTCATTCTCGACGTCTCTGCCTTTTTCTTTAAAGGAAAAATCACAAACTTTTATCATGAACCACCTCGACGTCTCTGCCTTTTTCTTTAAAGGAGATGCTGATCGGGAAATATTGTTGTCTTTGCTTTGTGTTTTGGGGTTGTCTTGGTGAGGTCAATTTTTGTGCATTTGTTAAGTTTTACCTATTGGGTTTGTGGAGTTCAATTGAAAAAGTTGAAAAACTTTAGCTTATATAACTGAAATAATATATGGGTTTTGTCTACATTTGTAATAAATAGCTATTTGGGTGGATAATTTTTGGGTTTTCTTGGAAATTTTATTTTCTTGATTCTTTGATGTGTAAGGGGGAATAAGTGAAAAAAATGTGGAATTCTGATGGTGAAAAAATCCGGAATTCTCCCCCCTCTCCCAAAGAAAATGAGACCGTGACAGTATTGATTCTTGACTCAAATTTTTGGGATAATTTTTGGAATTTGAATTTTTGGGATCATGTTGATCACAAATGAATTGATTACAAAATATGGCAGACGGGTACAGGCGGGTATTGGCGGGTATTGGCGAGTGACGGATATCCACTTGGGTGGTGGAGCGGGTGTGGATTTAGGAATATAATGGATGTTGAAAATTGTACCTGCCACGGGTGGTAATGTTGTTGCTGAGATCTGTTGGCTTAGAAATCTTCTTTTGGAGCTTCAGTGTCCATTACGTAAGACTTCTTTGGTTTATTATGGTAATATATCCGCCGTATACATGTCTCATAATCCGGTTCAGCACCAAAGAACCAATTGAGATAGACATCCACTTTGTTCGTAAGAAGGTTGCTCTTGACCTATTAGCACACGTGTGTATAGTCCTAATATGGTAAATATGTACCATAAGACTATACACACTTATGATAATAATAGATATAACAATTCATATCCTCAATCAGCTGGACTGTTATAACTCTCCTCATACGTCCAGACTTTAAACTGTAACGTGAATAACATAATACATTTTGAAAGTTCAACTAGTGAATTTAACAAACAAAAGTTACGTCAAAAGTAGAGGTGGATATAGCATGTTTGTTACAGTTTTAATCGAATTTAATATATTCATACATAATATATATTTTTATATAAAAATTATTAAAACTATTCAACCCCGTAATTCCAAAGTTCAATAGGTCAAATTTAAAATTTTAAAGGTAAAATTCATTAAAATTTTAATTTTTAATCCGTCTCTATTTAGAACAAATAACATTGTGTATATTAAAATTTAATTAATTATATAATGTCCAAAACAAAGATTAAGCTAGCGTTTGGCAATAGATTTTGGATCAGATTTTAAAATTTTATCTTCAATTATATCGTTGGCTATGAAAATTGATCAGACTTTGAAATTTATCTTCAAAATATTTTCAAGTTTTAAAAATTGGCTTATACCAGAAATTTCAATTCCACTCAGAAAACTTCTGATTTTTGAAATAGAATATAGAATGCATGCCCAAACATTATTTCAAATTTCAAAAACTTAAATTTTCATTCAACCTCAAAATTTATGACCAAATGGAAGCTAAATGCAACCACAAGTTCATTCCCCATTCTCCTACTCTAACCACATAGGGAATATAGACAATAAGCCATCGTTTGGTAGGGTGTATCAGAATATGGTGTATTACTGGTATTAGTAATGCTTGCATTAGTTATGCTGAGATTATTACTTATCCATTGTTTGGTTTGGTGTATTAAAGTATGGATGATTATTGCTTTTTACACTATTTGTATTTCTTATCCAATATGAAACATATGATACGGAAAAAAAGAACTAAGGTGTAATTTGCATAAAAACATTGAATTTTTTTTATAGTGGACTCTAAAGAAGTTCCAAGTCTATCTTGGCAAAGAAAGTTTCCTATCTCAACATAGAAATTGAATAGAGTTCACGATCTTCATTCCCATTTTCTGCTCACCATAGATTGGATATCAGCAATAGAAAAAGCTCGCTTCATTAGTCTCTGGCCGTAAGCGTACTATGGGGGTTGAGAATGGAATTTAATAAATTCAGAGAAAATTAAGTACTAGTTACTAGGATAATATACCAATAAAAATGTTAAATGACATTGAATGTTTGATTATCCAGTAGTAATCAAGTTTATTTTACTTAAGAGTCTTCAAGACTTTTAAAGCACTTGATTTATCGAGTAATTTTCTCATTCTGTTGTCAAACATGCTTTAATATCTGATCACTTCAGAAGTTCAAGGTTAAGCGCTGATTTGGATTGTTAAACAGTCTTCATTTCTCCTCAATATTGGATGGAATTTATATATTCAAAGAAAATCATAAACAAAAAAAAATCAAAAGAAAATTCACCCCCATCAATGATAATCACCTAAGCATATGTTTATGCAGTCATTAGAAACCTTTGTATTTCTAATGCTATAGAATATATAACTAATACAAGCATCAGTTATACATAATTTTAAAAAATTACCAAATAAGGGATAACTAATACACAAAGCTAATACATATATTATTTTTTCTAATACATACCACAAACCACCCCTTAATATACCGTCTTTAACACAACACAAGTAGAACAAAATACAGTTCCCTATTCCTCGTTCACCCCCACCCCCACTCCCCCCCCCCCTACTGCATCTCTCCGTGTGTGTGTATTGTGTATATATATCAAATAATACACATATATATCCAGGTCCTATTGTATCAAATAATGTTTGTTCTTGAAAAATGGTGAATGTAAACATTTACGCAGAAATATGACAATGGGTTTGTGCTAGTGAGTACTAATATACATTGACTTCACGCAGATCAAGAAAATGCTGGGATCCGACTGAACATTTTCTTGCAGTTCGTTTTTGTCTTTTTTAGCCTATTGGGTGTTCATTTCATTCAAATTTTTCTCTTTCTTGGATTGAATTTTCAAGTTTTCAATTCTCCCCCATAAGTTTTCCCGCTTTGTTTATATGCAGCACTGTTCTGTTCTGCATCTCCTGCAATGAATTCATTCATCTGAGGGTCTTATTCTCTCTGTTTTTTCTCTCTTTAGTTTCACCCCTTCATTTTTTTATTTTTTTTTCTGAGGAGTGTAGAAAAAAAGTTTAAAAAATGAATGCCAGAGTAAGGACTAGTCTTCAGTCTATGAAAAATTCATCAAAAAATGTAAAGGTAATAGCTTTTTTGCTATTTAAGGTATATTTAAATTTCTGGGTACTGGTTTGTTTTTATTTTTCTTCTGGAAATTATTGAAAATATTGTCAAATGTGTTTGCACTTGAGAGAAAAAAAAAATTAAAGCTTTATTTGATTAGTATATAATGGTTATGAATCTTGTTGTAGTTTAAATGATCCAATTAGCTTAAGCAGATTCTTGGTTTGTGATTTGTGTTTTACAGAATTATTCCTTTTTTCATACTGACTTTGTTATTATTTGTTGTTTCTTTACTTTTGTTATTTTCTTATTTGATTATTTGTGTTTGCTTTTCATTGAGCCGAGGTCTATCGAAACAGTCTCTCTACCTCGCAATGTAGGGATAAGGTATGCGTACACTCTCCTCTCCTCAGACCTTGTGAGATTACACTGGGTATTGTTGTTGTTTAGGTTGTAGAATTAAATATGAAAAAGAGGAAAGGAAAAAAAGTGTAACCTTTGATTTGATACTTATCCACATCCGTTTCATATTGTTCTTTGCTTTTTTATTTTGTTTCCTCCTTTTTGTGTGCATGTTTGTGCTTTATGCTTTTCCGTTACATCTATAATTCTTTTCTTGTGTAAGCTGAATTATTTTATGTTATTGAAGGAGAAAGTGGAAATGCAAGGAAACAGGAAAATGGGTGCTGAGAAAACACCGATAAATAGACGAAAAGCAATCAGAGAGAGAAAGATGGCATTGTTACAAGATGTAACTAATACATTTGATTCTTGAAATTTTTAGTATAGCATATGTATTTGTACTAATAATTGTGTGTAAATTTGTAGGTTGATAAGCTAAAGAAGAAGCTCAGGCATGAAGAAAATGTCCATAGAGCTCTCGAAAGGGCGTTTACTCGACCCCTCGGTGCACTTCCTCGTCTTCCTCCTTATCTCCCTCCAAATGTTAGTATTTCTTGTTAATTCAATGATGTTATTGCAATGTATAGTTTGAGATTGAACTGTACTAGCTGAAGGAACTAGTGAAATTCAATTGATGTTGTCATAAGTTTGATGAGGAGATTGTTTTACTTGATAGTTCATTTCACTACTAAATAAACAGGAACTAGTGACGAACAAATTCTGTAGCTAAACAAAAGAAAACGTTACTAAATAGGATTATTGACTGATTATCACAAAATTTTGTTAGCTATGAGCAATTTAGTCACGGATTAGCGACGAAGTTCGTAGATAATTTCATTTTTTTATAATGTTTATGGCTTAAAATTTTGCGAATTGCAATACTAAGTGTAATTATGTAATTGGAAATTCATAGACACTGGAGCTTCTCGCTGAAGTCGCTGTTTTGGAGGAAGAAGTCGTTAGGCTCGAAGAGAAAGTTGTGCATTTCAGGCAGGGATTGTATCAGGAAGCCGTGTATATTTCGTCCTCAAAGAGGAATATGGATAATGTGACTGATACCATTGAGCAAAATCAAGTAAAGAGTCCGAAGCAGAAGCAAACGAAGTTATCACCCCAACTGGAATCAAATTTAGCATCATTTTCCGGAAGACATTTGCCTTATCTCTCTGGTAATTATTTTTCCAAATTTAAAAGGAAAATAATAGTCATGCTTGTCAAGGTAACTGAGTAAGAGAGTGATTTTATCGTTATGAAATTCATATTTTTCAGATGACAGCTGCTTAAAAGAGAACCACTCGTGGTCTTCCACGAAAAGCAAGCATCGCTCAGTAAACGCTAAAGTAAAAACTGTCAGAACTCCTGCTAAGAAGAACAGATTAGCAGAGAAGCGTGTAGATCCTCAGAAATTGCAGGTTGATAATTTAGTGACCTTCAATTTTTACAAACTAAGAATCTTGTGCAGCGTAACAATATAGAATTTTCATGATTTTCAGATGGAGGACCAAATAATGTACCATGGGAGTCTGGAAGAGAGAATTTTTGTTACTCAAGATAGAAAACCGTCATCAGATAAAAGTCTAAACACAATCTCGGAAAACATTTTGAAATGCTTGTTGAATGTTTTCCTTAGAATGAACTCTAGGAAGAACAGGAGTACAGCAGATACACTGCCTTCATTGACAGGATATAATTCATGTGAGAGCATTGAGAAGAAAGAGTTTGGAGATCCTTATGGAATATGTTCAAAGTTTGAAAGGAGAGATATCGGTCCATATAAGCATTTATATGCAGTTGAAGCTTCTTCTATCAATCCAAATCGAACAACAATATCCGTTTTCCTAGTTCGTAGACTAAAGTAAGTTGGTTAATATAGCTTAGTGAGATTATATAATCTTTCAAAATATTCTATTATGATGTTTTCTCACATATATTAGTCCTCGTTTCAGACTTCTGCTCGAGAAACTTGCATCAGCGAATTTACAGGGCCTTACCCACCAAGAAAAGCTCGCTTTCTGGATCAACATTTACAATTCATGCATGATGAACGTAAGGTTTAGATTCCTACAGTTATTGTGTTCTGTGTATATCTTACCAATAGTAATATGTGTTAGGCCGTCCACTAAAATAATAGCCAGAAATTAATTGTAATATACATAAAACCTACATATTTTATACATAATTGACGAATATTCTTTGTATATTGGTTAGTGGCTGTAATTATTTTTGACCAAGCGGCCAAATGTATAAAAAAGCCTGTATGAGTATGCCACGTTCCAAATTTTGTTTTTATTATAACTCATTCCGTCTTTCGGTTAACATTTCAGGCCTTCCTGGAGTATGGCCTACCTGAGAGCCCTGAAATGGTTGTAGCATTGATGCAAAAGGTAATGCTTCAGTGTCCTATCATATCCGTGCAAAATCAACTGTACTCTCTCATGCAACAACCTTGCTAATTCAATTAGTTGATAATGATATGATGAATTTATTTTCACTTCTTAATTGGTGAAGTTCCACCTTTTGCAGGCAACAATAAATGTTAGTGGACACTTGCTTAGTGCCATAACCATTGAACATTTCATTCTGAGGTTGCCTTATCACTCAAAATTTGTAAGTGGCTTTTCAACTTAAGGGGAATTACTTTTTGTCGTTTCCATGCTTCTAAAGTTTAAGTTACAAGTCTACCTTGTTTGATTGCTCTCACCAGACTTTTGCAAAGGGTGTAAAGAATGACGAGATGACCGCACGCAGCATCTTCGGGTTGGAGTTCTCCGAACCATTGGTGACATTTGCACTCTCGTGTGGAAGTTTCTCCTCTCCTACTGTAAGTTATAAACACCTTTTTCCTCGACCTGTTACACGTGAGAAAGTTTAATCTATTTAAATCTATTTGGTACTTTAGATCATTGCAACAATTGCAATTGTGTTACATAATTTTCAACTTATAAAAAACACCAATGGTTTATATAATATAGTCGGATCTCTTTATAACAGTCATCCTCTATAATGACATTTCACTATAACGGACAAGATTTCTTGGGAACCGACTTTCATATTATGTTATATTATATGACTTGAATCTTCATATTTTCCACAAAAAAGGCCACATTATCTAGTTTTCAAGTCTTTTGTGCCTCTGTTATATACATAATAATGCAAATTTAGGAGCTGTCTTAAATAGGTGAGAGTATACACCGCAGCAAATATTGAAAACGAGCTTCAAGTTGCAAAGGAGGAGTATTTGCAAGCATCTGTTGGCGTTTCTACATCAAAGAAGTTGGTAGCAATACCAAAGCTGTTGGATTGGTATCTGCTAGATTTTGCAAAGGATCTAGAGTCATTACTTGATTGGATATGCCTTCAACTTCCAAACGAACACAGAAAGGAAGCAATCAACTGTCTCGAGAGAAGGAATAACGAACCCCTTTCCCATGTTCTTCAGATAATGCCATATGAATTTAGTTTCCGGTACCTTCTACACATGTAAGTTGTGTTTTACTACAATCTATTAGACTTAAGTTTTTGGTGGTATAGATCTATATAGAAGGGGGATACAGATACATAGTTAAGTTTTAAGTGTATATCTTGTAAGTAAATTTTGACACTTGGAAGGAGTAATTATTTACAGAGTTCAGCATTCTTGATAGGATTTTCCTTCTGGTGTCTGATCTTACTTGGAGTGAGGTGAGTTAAAAAAAAAAAAATAATAATAACACCTATAATTACTCTCTTTTTTGTTTTTTGTATTTTGTATTTTGGGGATTTTCTTTTCATTTTATTTAATTTTGTTACATGAAAACACAAAATGTAGCCTTCAAAAATCATGGCAAGATGGAAACTTGAGTTTAGTGTAAACAAAACAGAATTTTTTAGTCAGTTTTGATTTTATCTTCAAGAACTGAAAATATGACCAACTGTATATTTTAATGGAAAGGGGCATCTAGCAGATTTGTTCATTAAAGATGCAATGGTGTGAATGGAGACACATCAATATAGAATTCTGGTAAACATTGAATTCTATTGGATTTGTTACCAATATAATTTTAAGGAGATATGCAGCTGGATCTTCCCATAATACCTACAAGAGACAAATGTGGACACTAGAATCACAATTGCCATTAAATTATGTCCTTCTGTAGCACTATTTCTCCCCATAAAACTTGTTTTGGACTCTTCAAAAATGATGACGGATGTGTGTTGGATCCTCCAAAAATAGTATTTTTTTTAAAGATCTTACACGGGTGCGATATCATATTTGGAGAATCCGAGCAACATAGCATAAAACAGTCACCAAATAGAGTGCATATTTTTTATGACATGATGTTTGGATCAATTTGCACATACCTCGACTATTTCATCAGCACATACATCAAGTAACTTTGTCATAACGCTTAAGTATATGGGAAGAAATTACTTAACATTTACCTTTGTCGGGACAGAATAGAGTTAGGTTTAGGGACTTATTTTGGCACAATTTACATTTAATTTAACTATTTTTTACAACCCTAAAGATTTATTAAGTTGTTGAAAGTGATTAAGTACTTGTGAAAGAATATACTTACCCTGAAAGTGTGAAAAGAAATGAGGTTAAATTAAGAATGAGAAGCTTCAGTGGGATTGGGTGAGTTGGGTGGCATTTGTGCACATAGTTGTGAATGGAACATGGCAAATGATGCTAGGCCATTTATAATGTGCAACTATTTATTGGATAGTGACTAGGTCAGATTTGTTTCATCAATTATTCAACTTTGACTTTATAAGACAAGGTTTAATATTGATATATGAACTATATTTGTTTTGTACATTTGTTATTTTATTGTAACTTTTTATTTTCTATATTTCTGCATCGCGTACAATTTTTTAGTTGAGAGTCTATCGAAAACGATCTCTCTATCCCGTAAATATAGAGGCAAGTATACCTTATCTTTTTTGGATTCCACTTATGAGAATACACTGGATATGTTGGATATGTTGTTGTTCAATATAACCATCACAAAATCTGTATTATAAGCTAGGATAGGATTGTTCTCATTTGTGGCATAGCGTGCTAGAGATATTTTGTATTAATAATTTAGAGAACAGACCACGTTATAGTTGGTTGTTTAGTACACTACATTAATGCATCATTAAGAGACTATATTAGATAGTTGCTTGTTGTTTATTCAATAGTAAGTGAAGTGATTTGTTGTTAATACGGAGAAACTTCATTGGGTAAGGCCCTTACATTTAGCCCAAAGAAGGTTCTTTCTTATATTATAAACAATTTAATTCTAAGGTTACAAATTACAGAATAAGTTAATCCCTCAATCAACAAAAATTCAACTACAAATAGGTAAAAACTTACTCATATCAGATATTTACACCCAACCATGTAAACTTACTATAGTTAAGTGATTTGATGAGGTGAGAATGCATGTTAATTAACTATGATTAAGTGCTAAAAGTTTATGTACAAACATATGTCATGTATTTATTGATTTGATGTAAACACTGAATGCGAGTAAGTTTTACCTTATAAATGTGTGCAGAGTTCATCATGAGACATTGCAAACAAATTTTTTAGTTAAATATGGGCTAGATTTCTATATAAAAATATATAATTACCTTCTAAAACTAAAGGAGAAAAATCCTGCTTATCAATGTATATATAATAGGATTGTGGTATATGATTCAATTTGTGCGCATTTCAACTATTTCATCGGGTACCTACTATATAAATATACAATAACTCTAAGCAGTAGGACAAAATCACCTAGCTCTAAACCTTAGAGGGATGTAGTTGGACTTTTGCTTCTTAGAGATACAAGTGTCAACAACCCTCTTATTTATTATTTTTTATTTTTGGGAACGGACAAAAATATGATTGAAGAAATTGTCACTGGGGCACACATGTTGGTTCAGAAAAGGACTTCACAAGTTCACCTAGAATCTAACTTTGTCCCTAGCTCCACAAAAAAAAAAAATAGTGGTCCTAAACTTAACAAGTCTTTTTATGTGGGCCGGGTCATCAAATACATCCTTTGGAGTAAAGAACAAAATGTCTTTTTTCCCTACCAGTAGATCCGCCAAAAAGATGAATGAACCATTCACAAAACTCTATCCATGTCCAGACAAAACTGGGCCTGGGGCCCGTACATTTAAGGCCCATTAGATTGCACGCTTCTATTTCTTGCTGTTTGCAGCAAGTGATTGTTTGTTTTTTCTTTTTGGCTAGACAAAGCCATCTATACTTTCTCTGCAAGTCATAAATATTCAACATGTGTTGCTGATATAAAAAAATTATAGCTGTAGAATTAGAAATTTATTCTTAGAGATATAAGTTATGAGTAAAAAGCTGGGATAAAATTCACAAATAACCACTTTTCTACTTCTATAATTAAAAAATAACCACTGGCATGAAATTTCAAATTTCAGAGATGAATATCTTGGAATTTCTGCTGTAAAATTTGGAACTTCATGATAGTAGCTATGTTTCAAAGATAGGATCGAGATATGGCCATACACGTAATTTCTTCTAAAATTTTGGTAAGGAGTGAACTCCTGAAGTTCAACAACTGGGTTTGTCATGAGCTGGTCCAATTGTACCCAACATTCTTTTTCCCACAAGCCCATCCTAATAGTTATAAGCCCAGAAGAATTGTTTTGGGTCCAGTGAAGCATTTCAATTTCAATTTAATCTCTTTCTTTTATTTTTTCTTGGGATTTCTCAATTTAACCCGTCAGGCAAAAAATGATTGGTAGTTTCAAAATGATCTCTTAAATATATTCCTAAACAGTTTCGGTCTCTTAGGTTGACAAAAAATAAATACTTTTAGTCCTTATCAAATATTTAAATTATTAAATTTAATGAAAACTCTTGCTATACGTCAAATTTGGGAATGAGCAGAACCACATTACGTCTATTATACTCATCAACAATACCTTGCATTTGCTGCAAGTTTAAATATTTTCTAGATAAGTGATGGAAATATAATCAATGTCATGAAAGTCAGCTAAGAAATTTAGCTTCTTTTTACATGCCAATTAATTATTGCGAGAATTAACTTTCACTTAAATATATCTATCTAACTAATTAAATCAGTTGAATTCAGATCAAATCCATTAGACTGATAATTTTGAAAGTGTATACACTTGTCCAATATTTACGTCAAACTTTAACTCCTTCTAATTGGACATAGGGTAATAGGCTCCGAGACCCACACCATTGCCATAGGAGGGGGCTTTCCATTAGCTTACTTTGTCAAGAGACGATAGAAACACTATAACCTTAGCCCAAACTTACTTAAACAAGTTAAAAGATGGACCCGATTTAATAATTGACCTTATAGAAAAGTGGCTGGAAAAAATAGCCTATATATAATATACTCAAGCGATCAATTCGGTGAAAATTAACCACATATTTTATGTGAGTCAGATAGCTTCAATTAGACGAAATTGTAGGAAGATAATTACTTGAGTATTTCATTTCATCCATAGAATATATATACAATCATGGTATATAGTAATAATGTAGGTTACCTAAAATATAAGATGTTAATTACCACGTAATTGATTTGTCTAATAATTATAATATCATTAATTGATTATAATTACATGATTTATGGTGGATGATGATAATATGGGATTGCTCCCATAATTATCGTGTGTAACAGTCCCTCGCAGTCTTAACCCACACTCCTGTGTCTGCGTTAAATGATCCAAATTGGAAAATTGCTATGACTAATGAATATAATGCTCTTATTGATAATAAGACATGGGAGTTGGTGCCCCGTCCATCCGGTATTAATATTATTAGGTCTATGTGGATTTTTGTTCATAAGGAAAATTCAGATGGTTCCTTTACACGACATAAGTCGCAGCTTGTGGGTGATGGTAAGACTCAGCAGGTTGGGGTAGATTGTGGTGAGACGTTTAGTCCGGCGGTCAAGCCGGTTACCATTCACACTGTGCTCAGCTTGGCTCTTTCGAAAGCATGGTTTATTCATCAGTTAGATGTAAAGAATGCTTTCCTACATGGTGATCTCAAAGAAATAGTCTATATGCATCAGCCTTTGGGATTTCGGAATCCCAAACATCCTTATCATGTCTGTTTGTTGAAAAAGTCCTTATATGAGCTTAAGCAGTCTCCACGGGCCTGGTATACGCAGTTTGCCGACTATGTTTCAACTATTGGGTTCACTCACAGCAGGTCGGATAATTCATTGTTCATTTATCGTCGTGGTTCGTCCTGGGCCTATATTCTGTTGTATGTGGATGATATTATTTTGACTGCCTCTTCCGATGCCTTACGCCAGTCTATCATGACCATGCTCAGCTCTGAGTTTGCTATGAAAGACTTGTCACTCGTCATTCAGATGGATTGTTCTTATCTCAAATGAAGTATGCAGCTGAGATCATTGAGAGGACTGGGATGTCATCCTGTAAGTCCACTTCCACTCCAGTTGATACTAAGCCCAAGCTTAGTGCCGCGGCCGGCGTACCATACGAGGATCCGACCCGTTATCGCAGTCTTGCAGGGGGCCTTCAATATCTTACATTTACGAGACCAATTATTACGTATGCTGTCCAGCAGGTGTGTTTGTTCATGCATGATCCCAGAATTGAGCACATGAATGCACTCAAATGCATCATTCGGTATATTCAAGGTACACTTGACTATGAGTTGCATTTATATCCTTCATCGACGTCCACACTTGTCTCGTATACGGATGCTGATTGGGGTGGCAATCCAGACACCAGACAGTCTACGTCTGGCTATTGTATGTTTCTTGGGAATAACCTGGTCTCATGGTCGGCGAAACGTTAGTCGACATTGTCCCGATCCATTGCCGAGGCCGAATATTGAGGGATAGCTAATGTGGTCTCGGAATCATGTTGGTTACAAAATTTGCTTTTGGAGCTTCATTGTCCCATTCAGAAAGCAACCTTGGTTTATTGCGATAATATTAGTGTCATCTACCTTTCTGGTAATCCGGTTCAGCACCAACGCACTAAGCATATCGAAATGGACATTCACTTTGTCCGCGAAAAGGTTGCTCGTGGTCAGGTACGCGTATGTCATGTCCCGTCAAGATATCAAATTGCAGACATCTTTACAAAGGGTCTTCCCTCGGTCCTTTTTGAAGATTTTAGGGACAATCTCAGTGTTCGAAAACCGCCCGCTATGACTGCGGGTGTGTGTTAAGCAAGGTATATACCCGTGATATACACTTGGTATACATGGTGTATATCACGGGTCCTTTAGGATGAAGCCCATCTCGGGTTGGCCCATCATGGGCAGGGCAGTATATTATGTGTGTCTATTGGTGTAATATTATAGTGTAAATGTTACCTTAATTAGTATTGTACTCTTACCATAATTGTATATTTAGTATCCAAGTAGAATAAGGTTTTAAGAGTAAAATAGGAATAAGATTCTCCTATTATGAAAATATGTAATTTGTATATATAGTATTTCAATCAATGAAAATAATTAAGGAGATTATTTCTTTCAGTGAGGTAAGAATGGGGTTAACGACCTCATGTTAAGAGAAAGTTATACGCGATCGGACTTTAAGCGCACCTGCACGCTTGCATATACGAAATGTGAAGTTCTATTTCTGAGACATCAATTGTAGTAGTGTACATTTTATGTGCCTAATCAAGAGGAAGTAGGCTAGATCTAGTGGTATGCGCTGAGTGTGAAAAAGGTTTTTAGTAGGTTATATATTTGGTTCACGTGGGGCTGTATAACTTACAAACCACAAGCTTAGTCAATATTATAGCTTAATCGAGCCAACATATCTCATGCTACTAACCATAAAGCCTGTCTAGAAGTTATGAATTAGTCATGAACAGCCTCATTTTTAAACACACATTTTTTAACATTCAATTAACTATTACTCCCTCCATTCCATAACAAGTGATGTTTTAGGCTTTTCAATTTATTTTAAAATAAGTGGTAGTTTAGGATTTCAAGAAGAAATTTACCTTGTTCTTCCAAAATTACTCTTATTTATATAATCAAGAATCATTAAGTAATTTGGAAAAAGAATCATTAAGTAATTTTTCTTTTTCTAGGCATTACTTAGGGATAAATTAGTAAAAATACTTATAATTTTCTAGAAGTGAACAATTTCTTAAGGAGTGTGCATAAGCTAAAAACACCACTTATGGTGAAACGGAAGGAGTAAATGTCAAAGTAAAATACAACAGATGTAGAGGTCGTTTAGTTCCAAAATTAGAGGATTAATAAATGTACATCAGCCGAAAATAGAAGGATTTTTTTGTGGGTGGGTTGGTGAGGATTTTTTAAGAGAAAATTAGGAATTTCAATCTAGAATTAGTTTGACTTTTGGTTGTTAACTTCTCTAGTAGGAATTTCAATCTAGAATTAGTTTGACATTTGGTAGTTAATTACTCTATTAGTTAGTCCATGCATTTATTTCAACTTAGTTCATCAATTAATTCAAGTATTATAATCACAATTGTGTCAAGGGAGAATGGTTATGATCAGATAGGGAATTTTTATTATGATTATGAGTTATGACCATTCTTCCTACTTCTTCTTAGCCCCATATTAATTGAAGAACTATCGTTTGTTTATCTCTTTATACAAAATTCAATGGACCTAAAACTAATGTAAGTGAAAGATAACTTTATACAAATGGGATAATAGTTTTTTAGTCCCTTAGTTATAGGTAAACTTTATTTTAATTTTTGTGATATCTGACTAATTAATAATCAACTTTTAATTACTTGAGACGTGCATTTTTTATTCCTTTGTTTGTGAATAATCACAATTTTTAAAAAGTATTTTAATAACTTTACCGTTTATTACCTCTTTTTTATGTTAAGATCATGTTAATTACTCCATATTTTAAGGTAATATACTTCAAAATATAGTTTAAGTATAACATATTTTCTACATAAAGAGACCAAAATACACTTTAATTAATTGACAATTAAATATGTTGAGTCATGTATCACATGAACGAAAATTAGAATTTATCCAAAATTAAAGTGCAAAAAGTACTATTATCTCCTATACAATAACCCAAACTTTTTTCCACTTTGTGGACTAATTTATCTGGATCCCTGTACAATAAGAAACTTTTTTCCACTTCGTGGAATAATTTATCTAGATCTACTCCTCTTTTCTTATTTGTGTTTTTTTTGTGTTTCTATTGTGAGGCATGGCCATTTCTTTCTAGCTTTTCCAACATCACAAGACACAATAGTTTAAGGCCATCGGAAATGTTTAATTTTCTACAATGAATTAGAGTTATGTTTAGATGTCAAACTTGTGGATTAGAATAAATCTAGATAGGTTTAAATGCGTTGTTAATAAATGAACTGTTTATTAACTCATTCAAATGTTATTTGGGCTGAGATGTGTTAGGTTAAAATGACACAAACAATGGATCATAACCCAACTAGCCTAATTCTTACAAAATTAATTTTCTTTATTTGTTGTCTAACAAGTTTTTTTTATATGAAATAAAATTAATAAACTTTTTTTGTTATGAGTATTTATAACATATAAATGAAAAATAATTTATCTTAAAAAATATTTTAATAAGGTCCTAATAATAACATTTAGTCCAAATCAATTTAACTTTTAGATGTATTGAATTAGATGCGTCAAAATGGACTAGTGAAATTTTCACCGATTTTTTCCTTTGTTGGATAATTGTTTAGTAAACAACACTCTATTCATTTTTCTTGTAACTAATTAACCTTTTAAACTGCGGTCTAAAGATCCCTTTGAGTAAAATGAAAATTTTATGAGAAAATATTAGATTGTATTGGTTAAAAAATTTGTAAGCTATTATAAATGTTAGACGACAACTTAATATTTTGTTTGGAAGGCTGAACAATATATAACAAAAGTATAACGCAATTTGGAATCGTAATTTTTCTAGGGCTTTATTTTCATACCTTTTAAAAATGATACAAAATGTAAATAGTGATCTAAAAATGAGACATTTGTGTAATCATCCAATTGTACGAGTTAATAAATGAGCGAATTAATAAACAGTTTAAACTTGAAAAGATTGGACCGATCATGTTTTTATGAATTAATTTTACTGCCTTAACATATTTTCTTCAAACTTCAAAGAGACGGTTCAATGAGAGGTCACAATTAATTAAAATTATAGTGTTATAAGTTGGAAATTCGGTGAAGATCAGTGCTATCTTTCTTTCTTGTTACCCTTTTGAAAAAATAAACTAGAGCAACATATTTGACTAATGATAATAGCGTTATTCACCTTTCCATTTAAATGCAATTTTCAACACGCAAAGCAACAATTAGTCAAAGGAAAAGCTGTATATGTTGAAAAGGTAGAATTACTTTTTTTGTTAATTACCGAGCAGCAGTAATTTTGAAGCCTCGCTTTACCTTTGTTTTTGTTGCAACTAATAATCTTGCTTCCCACGTTAATTATATAATATGATAAAATATAATGATAATCTTATATCTTATTACTCTAATTATCTCACTTGTAATCAATTTGTCTTCACATTAGCCAACCTACTACAATGTTTGGATATTACTGTTCTCTGTTACGTTACATCAGAGGAGATTACTAGAACCCCAAACTCCAACATTTGTTTAAGGATTACTACCCTTAATCTGCATTATTCACGTAACTTCC
The DNA here is from genome assembly GCA_034509755.1 of Anisodus tanguticus. Taxonomy (NCBI): domain Eukaryota; kingdom Viridiplantae; phylum Streptophyta; class Magnoliopsida; order Solanales; family Solanaceae; genus Anisodus; species Anisodus tanguticus. The sequence continues at coordinate 4,484,549 of CM067553.1, read as the reverse complement.
CCTTCAATTTCTCAAAAATACAAATCAATCCCTTCTTTTGGATTATAACATTTGCTTCGATTATCGTACTATTTGTTGTTGTTATTATTTTATTTATGCATTATTTTCTATATGATTTCTTCACTAATATATTTTCTTTTCTTACTGATTTTGATATGCTTTATTTAAGCCGTACACATCACTTTTTAAGATCTCATTTGTGAGATTATGTTGGACGAGTTGTTGTTCTCGTCTTTGTGGAGCATGACACCATTTAGTCACTTATCATTAGCAACATTTTTTGGATCAATTATATAAATTCTCACTCTTTATATCGTTTCATTTATTGTTGTCTCAGTCAATATTGAAGTATTTACTAATTAAAAAAAAATTAACAGAGAACTCAGACTTGATGAAGCTATGAGACCTTTTATTCATTATTTAAAATTAAAAACAAAAGAAGTAGAATGTTCTTCATTAATGTCTACTCCTAATGTTTTGCTTTTTATGACGAGGGTCTACGCGAAACAACATTTTTATCTATCGAGATAGAAGTAAAGTCTGCGGATATTCTACCATCTTCAGACCTCACTTTATGAGATTTTATTGGATTTGTTATTGTTGTTATTGCCTAATATTTTACTTTTAGAACTCCATTACCTTTTAGTTCTCCAAGTAAAGAGATAATTTGGTCAGGTGACTCAGGTCTGTTCCTAATCGATAATTTTAATAATTGCGAGTTGACTTTGGTATCGAATATTTTATCTTAATGTGGAACTTATTGTTGCGAATTTAAAGTAATTGGAACTTCAAAATGAATACTAAACGCTGAAAAATAAACAAAAGAAAAAGATAACTTTAACACAAATAACAAATCTACGACTACGACGCTTTCAATATAATTCTAAAAACTATAGGGTTGTTTTTTTGCAATTACAAAAAAAAGAAGTAAAATCAACACAAGAATCAAGATGATGATGAAGCTCATTACGCATGGCTCTACCCTCTTTAATTACATGTCATTTTCCAAATATCTACGTATAACTTTTACTTGAAGGACAATCCAAAATTTATATAATTGTGGGTCATCATATTACATTATACAAAAATCAACTAAACATTTGTACCAACAAAACGAGACAGAAATTTTTATGTTTTGTAGATAGGTAATAAAAGGCGGCTCTTTCTTGATTAGAATTAAACTCATTAGCCCCACATTAGTCAATTATATTTGGCTCTCCTCCTTTGTTATTTCTAAAATCTTAGCCTCTGCCTCTTTTATATATACACATCTTCAAAAACACAACCTCCTCTGTTTCCGCTACTCCTCATAAACAGAAACCAGCAAAGAAAAAAAATGGAAGTGATGATACCATTTAACAAAATGGATAACTTCGAGTTCAATAGTGCAATATCATCACCATTTTCTAGTCCACCATGTACACCAAAGCCCTTTAATGGTGGCTTTTACTTCAGTGCACCTCCAAGCCCTTCTCATCTCTCCCAATTTTATCGTGAATTTGATTGTTTGTTCGTTGCTGCTGATGACGATAAAGTTGAAATTACTAGCCATATTGATGAATTTGCCTTTGATGTTAGCCAAGAATTGGAAATTGGCTCTGTTTCAGCTGAAGAATTGTTCGATGGTGGCATGATCAAACGATCCCCTGTTTTACAAAGTGTAAAGAAAAACAGAGTATTTTCTCCGAGGAACAAAAAAGAACAAGAAACACAAACTGTAAAGAAAAACAGAGTATTTTCTCCGAGAAACAAAAAAGACCAAGAAACAGAGTACTCTATTTTACAAACACAAAATCAAAGGGAAAGCAGGGGAAAACAGAGAGTTTCTTCGAATGGGTTGTCGAATTCATCAAGTAGAATATCAGCAAGGTCGCTTTCACCTATGAGAGTTTCACAATATCCATGGGAAGAAGAAGAAATTACGAAGGAATCTGCAGAATCAAATTCAAATTCATCATGCTCTGTTTTGACTTCATCATCATCTAAAGGTAGCAAAAAATGGAGATTCAAAGATTTTTTCTTGTTTAGGAGTGCGTCAGAAGGAAGAGCATCAGATAAAGATCCATTAAAGAAATATACAGCTGCGGGTTATAAAGAAGGAAAAAATTCAAGTTTTAAGGGAAATGAAAGCTCTGTTTCTTCATCTTTATCTAAAGCAATTGTTACAACAAGAACAAAAAAGGGAAAAGTCTCAGCTCATGAATTACATTACACAGTAAACAGAGCACTTTCATCTGATTTGAAAAAGAAAACTCTATTGCCATATAAACAGGGGATATTTGGACAATTGGCTTTCAATCCTGCAGTTCATGCAATGGCTAATGGCTTTGGATTGTCAAGAAAAAAATGAAAATTTTGATATTTTGGCATTAATTTCATTTGTTCTTTTTCTTTGTATAGACAATATTTGTCTTTTTTTCTTCCTTTTTTCTTGTTTATGTAATGTTATTTCTTTAATGAGTTAAAGGAGTGGTTACTGTCAAAAAAAAAAAGTGAGACACATCCATATTCCTATGTAAGTTTTACTTTTGTAAGGTGGATTAGATGAATAATTCCTTTTTCATAAAGGATTTTGATAAATATCAAAGATATACAGGTGATATATACTTAATGTACATCACAGTTTTATACATATTTTAGGTAATATACATTCCGTGTATATATACCATATATAGCCCACGGTTTTAGGTAGAATTGTACATTAATTAGTATTGTATACGTATCATAATTATATGAGTCTTGTAGTATTAGAATATGATTTAGAGAGTTTTTGAGTAGGAATAGATTTTCTATTATGAAAATATGTAAATTATATATATATTTTTTTATTAATAAAAATAATCAAATAATTATTTCTTTCAAATTTAACTTTAATATATATACACTAAAAATTATTTTAATAGTAAAATTTAATTTTCTCGATTCCAGGTGGTGGCGCCGAAATTTTGAGTTGGTATTGACTTCCATTTTGCTCAATAATAAATGCAACATTATTGTCCTATCTTATTTTCATCCCATTACCATGTTTGAGTTCTTTACAATTACATGCAATTACAAGTTTAACCACTTCTAATATTTCTAGGAGTATATTTGATTGCGTTTCTTCGATCACAACTATAATAACACCAATATATGATCATATCGACGATTGCTAGCCATACGATTTGAATACATATTAATTCTCGAGTGTAGATGTTATTTGCTATATTAAATTGCTTTGAGATTGAATTAATATTTATCCATTATTTGAACACAAAGGGCGAAGAAGAAGAAAGAAAGAAATACGTTCGTACACAAAAAGATTGTTTAACCTATTATAGAAGATTAATTACGTATTATTTATAACATTCTACAACAATTGATTTTTAGAGATTAACCTATAAGATTTTATAAGTAATTCGATTTATTGTAATATTTTTTGCACCATCAATGTATAGAACTAAACTATATTTCAGAATTAATCTTACATTTTGCAAGAAATTATTATTAGAAATTTTGTAATACTCTTTCCTTAACATTCTCTTAGCATGGCAAATGAGTCTCACATGGATAACACATGAGCATGTGCAAAATCCAAGGCAAAAAATGCTAGTGGTACAATTTAGTCAACGTTACGTGCAGTATTTTTTGACAATTCGCTACCCATTAATAATGACAATATAGATCCATCAATCTATGCTATGCTTTTACATTAAATTAAGATCACATATTGAAATTCGTTTTCCTCATGGCTTGTTAGCTGAGATGTCTATCTATCTTCGTTTCTAGTCACTCAATCATTAAAATATCTAGTGTATTTGAAATAGTTTTTAGAATGATTTTTTGAAGAATATTTGTATTTTATTTTCTCAAAGATCTACTTTTAGATTGATTTTATATGAAAAAACAATTTTAGTTTTGAAGAACTAAATTTTATTTTCAAATTTAAAGCGATTTTTCATTTGCCAAAGAAGAGAGGTAAAACAAGCTCTAAATCGGTACAAGAGAAAGTCGATTGTTTTGATTTTTTTGAAAAGGGCTTTGAAAAGCTTTTTTTTAATCAGATGACTTATATTTTCAATATATTCTATCTTTGCTTAAGTCGCTAAATATATTCCCTTTCATATATTTACCTTTTTACTTTTCTTAAAGTGATTTGTATTTCCATAATTTTTACCTTATTAGCTATATATGTGGTAAAGATAGACTCTCTCTGTCCCTATTTAAGTATTTTATTTTCTTTTTTGATATGTCTCAAAAAAATATCTATTTTTATATTTAGTAAGTTGACAATTCAAACATCTTATATGACAAATTTAAAATTACAAGATTCAAAAAATATTTTAATATATTATATACATTTTTAATTAAAAATTACAAAATTCAAAATTTTAAATTCCTTAAATTGGGAATGACGGAGAGTATAGATTTGCGTTGTTCAGATTCTTTTACATAAATTATCAATATTGCCTCATTCATTGCCTCATTACATAAATTATCAATATTGCCACAAATTATCAATATTGCCTCATTCCTTTCTATTGGGCTTCTAGATCCTATTACCCAATAGTCAAATTAATACAAAGATATGTTATTTTTTGTCATTAACTCCCAAGAGTTGCGCTATAAAGTAGAAATAGAGGTAAATTAAGGGAGTGCACGTCAACAAAATAGGCTGCATTACGCCAAGAAATGACAAATTTGGCAGAAGAACATCTTTGAAAAGTAGTGAATTTATTTATTTTCGTATTTATGTGCTGCAACTTGATGTGTATGATTATTCTATTAAATCTATAAAAATTGGCTGGGTAGGAAAAAAAAATCTGAACTTCTAGAAGAGCCAAATTTCTATCCACACATATATAAATAAATTATAAAATATACAAACCAGTCTTACTTAATTGAGTTCATTAATAGTGTTTAGTTAATAATTTGTACCATCAATAGTGTTTAGTTAATAATTTGTCATTGGGATAGGAGGCGAATATTATTGAGATGAAAAACTTTAATTCCATGGATTGCACAGATCTTAGCAACAAGCAAAAGAGGAAGATTGCAAGGACAAATGAAAAATATTGTACAAGTCTTCAGAGGTTACTATGATGAATAAGCTTTTGTCTCTAAGCGACGTGGCAATATCTGGGGCGTTGATTAAAATTATTAAAGATGAAATCGGGATCTTACCATGACAATATCAGATGTCCGAAGCTTCCTCACTCACGTAGGATAGTTATAGTGTGTACAAATAATAGTAGGACAAGTGTAAAGTGATTTGTTTTTCTTTTTGTCATTTTATTTTTTCACAATACATTTGTATTATATATACAGTCCAGAATGTGAATACAAGGGGCATAAGAAAATTTCCCAAATATTCTCAATTTATTCCTTCATCTTTAAATATTGTCTCCATTTTTTACTTTGTTAAGAAAATAGGCGTTGTTTGTCTACCATACAATGCAATTACATTTTGTCCTTAAGTCCTCCGGGGCATAGTCCAGTGGCAAAGCCTGGGCGCTATAAGGCGCTCTGGCATGGACAGCGTGGGTTCGATTCCCCGCAAGCACGAGGGATACCTGTTTGTTGGGGAATTTGACCTTGTCTCATTGTTCAGTTGTACGCTCCCAGAAACTAGCCACCGGAGCACATCCCGCGATTTACCTGGTGATAGTTGCTGAAGGACCGGTGCTATTACCTCCAGGACGTCTGGGTAATACCAGTGAAGTAGTCAGGCGCAAGCCTGGAAACCTGGATCATCAAAAAAAAAAAAAAATTACATTTTGTCCTTTAAGTATAAGCCCACATCCCTGTGCTTTTTATGATAAAAGCGATATAGAGATATGTTTCTTCAACTGCTTAGGGTCGTTTCAAACATTTTGGAGGTCCTATTCTAATTCGTAAAAGTGGGCCTTTAATATAAGTAAATATACGATTTCAATAATTAGATTGGGCTAAGAGACCTACGAATTATCGGTCTTTACAGTAGATTCTAACTAATACTACTTAATAAAAAATGAAAAAAGAGCCCTAAAACTTTTCATTTTTTCGGGGGCCCTGTGCAGTAGCACAGCTCGCACGAGCCCAAACACGCCCATGCTTCTGCTATATTGTCGAATGTATCCTGCTCAATTTGCTTAGTACATATCGGTACTAGCTAAAAAGTTTAACATCATTGTGTTTAGTAAATAAGGTTGAATATGTGATGAAGTCTTGCCGAAATGGTATGGTTTGCATGCCATGATTCTGATTTTTTTTTCATTTTCTTCTGTATTTTGTAGTTTTAATGTTATACTTTAGCTTTTTTTAGATGATTAATTGCTTTTGATAAATTGTTTAATGTATCATGGATACTTTGCAGTTTTATAAGTGTGTATCATATGTTTTATATGAGGTATCATAAGTAAAAACTAAAATTAATGATATAAATGTAAATTGAATAGGTTTAAATGAAGTACCATGATTCCATGAATAATAACTAAAAATCATGAGAATCGGGTAGAGTTGGTAAGTTATCCTACGTGATAACTGGATTGTATATAACATGAAATCCTATAATATGTTCATGTTTTACATGCCACAGTTATCTTAATTCATAATTCTTATTAAATTAACGGGAAAGACTCAAATATGTCATTGAACTATAAAAAAAGGTTCATGCATGCCATTCGTTAATAGCTGGGCTCAAAAATGCCACCGCCCTTACTATTTTGGGTCATATATGCCATTACTCGCTAACAGAATTCTACCACTACCAGATTTTGTCGCGTGACATTATTTAAACCCTTCTTTTTACGAGTGGCATATTTGAGCATTTTTTCAATTCCTATATAAACCTCAATCTTTTCTAATTTTATGTAACAACCTTTTAAGGATAAGTTTGTCCCTAGTATTAACATTATTATTTACATGGACTATATTATTTAATTAGATTGTGAATCTAATATTATTCTACCTCCTTCACAATTTTAACATTTCAGCCCAATTATTAACGAATGACATTAATGAGTCTTTTCTGATAGTTCGATAACATATTTGAGTATTTTCCATTAGATTAAAAAGATCATTTCTAAACCATCATAAAAATAGTGAACAATTTTTAAACACTGACGCGAAAAGAAACCTATATTGTGCAAATTCCCCTAACAAAATAACCGGCGACCTCTGAAAAATGGCCGCTTTCATTCCCTGCAAAAAGTCGAGCAGTTTTGCCCAAGACAATGTTGGATCAAAATAGACCAGAAGATTCCTGGGCCTTATGCTCTGGGCCTCAAAAAATATACTTGTTATTTAACGGATTTTGAGTGGATTTCCCTTCAAAGGCACTAGTCTTTAATTTTTGCCTTTAAATTTGGAATTTTTAATTTTTATCCTATGCTTAAAAATACCCTGAGGTTCTGGGTTCGCACCCTGCTCAGTCAAAATTTTAAAAATAATCGCAAGTCATAGTTTGCCTTATGTCTTAAATAGAGTTAGCTACCTTAAGACAAATTCTGCCGGATAAGCCATAGTTTGCAGACAAATTCCGTCTTAAGGTAGAGTTTTGAATCAAAACTATGCATTGCGAATTTTTAAAATTTTTTTAACTGAGCGGGGGTTTGGACCCAATATTTTAGATGAAGAACAAAAATTAAAATTTTCAATTTGAGAGGCAAAAATTAAAGACAACCCCAAAATAAAGGTATTCTACGACATTTCCTGGCCTGCTTACTAAACCAGACTCTGTTAATATGAGTTTGGTTCTGGAAGTGCATTGAATTTCTTATGATCTTATTTTTAAAGAAGCTTTTGATTAGGGAACTTTCATAAGTACAACTTTTCTAAGAGTAAATTATACAAACTACAATCACTTTCAATATTATTTATTGTACCATCAAAATAACTTACATGATATACCTTAAAAGCTATTAATCCTCCCTCAATTTCAAAACAATCAACCGAAAATATATAGCTATTCGTAAAATCTTGCATAAATAAATGATAACATATTAGGTATAATTACTCCTTCCCAAAATCTCTCTCTCTCTCTCTCCTAAGCCTTTGTGGGGCCACACTGCATAAAAAAGTAAAGCTAATTTTTTATTAATATATATTTTTTAATTTAGAAATGATCTTTATTATAAGTAGATTCTTTTCAAACTAAAAAATGTAGACATATAGATAATATTTGGAAATAAATTTCTAGTATAAACCCTACTTGAGAAAATATTTTCCCAACAACAACAAAAAAGTCAGATGCCGTTTTGAATTTATTTTTTCCCCTCCTTTTTATTTTTATTTTTATTTTTACTTTTACTTTTCGCTTTGATGCAATTATCTTTTCGTGACTAAAAGAAACTGTTTGAATTACTTGAATATATTATTATTACGAAAAGTGCACGAACATGAAAACTATTTTTGTAACTTTTATATCATCAAAAATAATATATCGAGTATATTGTAATATTATATATCATTACATACTATTAAGTATGCTATATACAACCTATAATACTGTATATCAACTATTTTAATGATATAAAATACATACACACATACATATGTATGATAAAAAAAAGTTATAAGAATAGTTTTTATGGTGAAGTGCGAATAACAACTACTATTTGTTCATGAACTTTCCTTAATATTAATATTTTTCAAATAATTTCTTTTAGTCATAAAAAATAATTGCATCAAGTGAAATGTAAGAGAATAAAAATAAAGAAGAGGAAACGAAAAAGAATATTTTCAAAACGGTAGATGACGGATTTGAAGGTTTATTAAACTATAATATTAATCTTATTTTATTTTACTTAGAAGGTTAAATTAATACTCTCTCATGTTCTCTCCATATATTTTGGGGGAGAATGATTTTGAAAGAAAGAGAAAGTAAAAAAGGATATGCATTAATGGTAGTAACTCCTAAAAATATGTGTTTTAAAAATATGCAGATTCTAAAAAGTTGTAAACTATGTAAATAAATTGAAGTAAATTGTATTTGTGTAATTTTTTTAAAGTAGTTGTAATTCTTTTAAAATACTTTTAAAAAACTTGCATATGTGTGATATTCTCTTTTGATTATTGAAAATTACCAGTCCACAGAATTGGTATAGCCCATTGCTCAGTTTGTACTATAGTCCAATTCTCAAGTCACAGTGGTCCAATACAGATTTCAATGGAATGAATCATTTTTTTTGCACGAACTTCCTTCAAATGCATTGCTCTTTATTTTTTGGCCCTCATAATCAATGGTTTTTAATTTTTTCCACTGCTACTTATTTAATAAAAATATTTAGACTCATTTTGCAAGACATAATTTCTATAATATTTTTATTCTCCGAAATTAAACTTTTGCCTCACTCGACATAAATTCTATAGGATTTAAGTTATGTGGCAAAAAATTTGTAGTATTTTTCAGAGTGTTGAAAGTTTTGTCTTGTCCGGCATAATATGTGTGGATGTTTGGATGCATATGCAGAAGTTAAACGTAAAATATGCCTAGCGAAATCTAAATTATGTCGTTTTTCAGATTATGTTGAATGTTGAATGTTGTCTTGTCCGACATGCTTTATATGGATGTTATGATACATATGCCGAAGTTAAACGTATAACATGCCTAGCGAAATTTAAATTATGTCGCGCAAAAAATGCTGAAGGACGAAAATTAAAGAGCACAAATTTAAAAGACAAAAATTAAAGGCCATCCCCGAAATAGGGTCATTTGTGCGACTATCCTTTAAAATGAGTTTGGTTATGGAAGTGCATTAAATTGTTTGGGATCTTATTTTTGAAGAAGCTTTTAATTATTGAAAATTACCAGCCCACTAAATTTGTAGAGCCCACTGCTGAGTTTGGAGTTTTGGACTATAGTCCAATTCCCAATGGTCCAATACAGATATCAATGGAATGAATCAGCAGGCAATGCCCAATATATTGTGCTAAGTATGAATAATTAAGCCTTTACAATAATAATCTTTACCATTAGAAATAGTCAACAACCCCCTTAAAGCCAACACCCTCTCAAATATTAGCATTTCAAGAATCAACACACTAAAAAGAAAAAACAAACCTAAGACAGAATATGACATATCAAACAATTTATAATTTCAAAAAAAAAAAAAAATACTCTAATGAAATACTCCCTATGTTCCATACTCAGTGACTGTTTAGGCTTTTCATTTTTTTTCCCCAAAATAAGTGGTGTTTTAGAATTTCAAAAAAACGTTGGGCAGATTCTTCTAAGATTGCCCTTATTTAAATAGTGAAGATTCATTAACTACTTTTTCTTTCTCTAGAAGATAGTAAAACTTAATTAGGAGTAAGTTAGTCCTAACACTTCTAATTTTTTAAGAGTTAACAATTTCTTAAAAAGTGTGCATAAACCTAAAATGACACTTATTATGGAACGGAGTGAGTACTACATGTTACTTTTTGAAATTTTGATCCCAAACACTTTGAGATTTTTTTAAGTCAACAAACAAATTGGAAAAAGTTTGTAGTAAAAATTAAACACTCGTCAATATATGAAATTAGCTAAGTACCTGCTGGAACCTTCTTGGTAATGACATTTCAAATATTTTTTTCGGTATATAAAGTTTCCAGCAGGAGTGTGTAAGAGCACTATTTGAATATTGATGAATGAGGGTCTCATCCTATTTTCATTTTATATTTTTCTCCATCGTTCATATCTTGTTTGATTCTCTTTTCATTTTACAAATATACTTAATCCATTTGCGTATCTACAAGCAGCAGAATTGTACCAAATTTAGGCGACATTTAATAGAAAATGGAAATAAAAAAGATGAATAAATATTTGTGAAGATTTTTTTTAGGGAAATTAGGTATCAATGGGTACATTGTACTAAGACTTTTGTGGGATTTTTGTATAGGATGAAGGGAACCTTATAATTGTCGCTGTGAATAAAGCTAATGTAAATGGTAAAATATTCAAAGGTATGTGTTCTACTATTATAAGCTGATATTTCTTTTTTTAACTTAAATGCAGTGATCCAAAAGGGGTAATAACACTTTGGACCCCTTAATTATTGCTAAATTTTTAATTTGGTTTTTGTAATAAATGACTAAGTACATTTAATAGGAAGTATGTTACATATAGACGAATTCTAGAACTGTACTACCTCAAATATAGTGTAGGAAACTAGCCGTACAAATTTAACATAAAATATGAGTACGTAATTAAATTATGTAATAATTAATAGTTCATTAAATTTCTCTAGGTTTACTGGAAGAGATCATACGAGCACATTCCATATAATTAAAGATTAAATGTATTTAGCTTGATCATAAAGGCTAAAATTTTGGGATTGTTACGGAGCGCTTTGCCCTTTCAATGTGTGACTTCTCGACCCTAATCAGGATTTGTTCGGGCCCCAGTATAGATATCAGACATGGGACTGGAAACAAAAAGAGGATAAAATTTGAATTTGTCATTTAAGGGGATAAAAGAGCAATCTTGTCGATAAAAGCCACATAGTAGCACAGATGGAGGAAAAAGAAAGAGGAATGCAAAAACACAGGAAGAGTTGAGGTGTGTAATATAATATTATCACTATCTCAAAAGAGTGATTGTCTATTTATAGGAGTAAACAGCGCCCCTTTAGGACAAATTAAATGCATTATCGGTTGAACTTGTTGGAAGTGATTGATATAACATGAATTAAGTTTCTTTTTTAGAGAACTAGTACAATAAGTTTAAGTTTGTACCTAATTTGAAACTTTACAGACTTTATTCAAGTCTACAAGAGAATATAATAATGTTCATGGTGATATTTGATTATTTCACTAGTGTACCTAAAAAATAATTTTGTTTAACATAGTTTCACTCATTGTACTCATAAACAAATTCTTTTAACATTTTCGCTCTTGTACCTCCCGAAATATTTTTTTAATAATATTTTTTCACTCCAATATTACAAAATGTATAACAATAAATTCTTACAAGAGAATTAAACATGCATGAACACCTCAAATCGATGATTAAAGCAATTTCCCGAGTCACATTTGTATAAATCAAAAGTTATTCTTATGTTAAGGCAATTCAATAATACGTAAAAGTATATAGAAACGCACACACAAAAGCGTGTGTTCTCATTCTATTTGATCATTATGATTTTTCAAACGAAATGAATTTAATTGAACTCCTTTGAATCATGTAGCTCTGCATTTCAAGACATAAGTAATTAAAAAAGTACTTAGAGAAACAATCGAGACTAAAAGAAGAGATTCAAGCATTAGAGCTCATAATAATATAAAAAAATCTCAAGCCATGTAATAGGATATACAGTACTCTTTCTCCCTAATCTATCAATAAGTACTATTAAATTATACTATTAATTGTCCTCCGGGGCATAGTCCAGTGGCAAAGCATGGGCGCTATAAGGCGCTCTGGCATGAGACAGCGTGGGTTCGATTCCCCGCAAGCACGAAGAAACTCTGCATATTGGGAAATTTGACCTTGTCTCATTGATCAATTGTACGCTCGCAGAAAAACTGGCCACCGGAGCACATCCCGCGATTTACCTGATAATAGTGTTGAAGGACCGGTCCTATTACCTCCAGGACGTCTGGGTAATACCAGTGAAGTAGTCAGGCGCAAGCCTGAAAACCTGGATTATCAAAAAAAAAATAAAATTATACTATTAATTTGTACACGAGTAAATTCACCTCCATATGAAATTTCAAATAAAGTTCCTAAACTCTAAGGCTGACACTGTCGGATAGCTTTTTGTCATTTCGAAAAAAACAGTAGACATGTTTTTCAATATTCCTATACTATATATTCAGTAAATTAACACGTTTTCAATCAGAAAGAGAAAAAGAATAAGTTAGTCACAAAAAGTGAACATTCTTAAAAGACATGGCAGTGGTCGTTCACTTCAACGTAGAGAGCTTGGAGCATGTTAACAATAATTTCAAAATTGACCCCATAGACTTTTTGTCTGGTATTTTTTCCCTAACAGCTCATGAATGATAGAGACAAGACGTTTAGTAGGTGTTTGGATAATATATGGTCGAAATTTGAGAAAATAATATTCGAAGAAGTTCAAGTTGTGTACCTTTCTTGCTCTATTCACCAATCCAACTTTGGAAAATAGTTAAAAGAATTTAAGTGAAAACTATAATTTTACTTGAAATACTTCTCAAATCTGTTCTTCAAATTTCAAAATCTCCATACTCAATGTAATCCTATAAGTAGGGTATGCGGAGGGTTATATAAAGTTTTTGCATACCTTACTCTTACCTCATAGAGTCAGAGAAGTTGTTTCCTGAAGTTAACATTGAATCATATTTTGTTTAAAAAATAGTGTTAATTTTTCTACCTATTCCAAATATTAACTATGAACAAACGTCGGACGAAAAAAAAAAGTCTACGAACAGAAGATGTTACAACTCAAACGAGGTAGTACCAGAGAAGGTCACCCAATTATGAGTATTGATCTCTCAATGTCATTTTTTTATTTTGTAACTATAAGGTCACTCAACTTTCCTCTATCACATCTAAGGTCACTCAACTTTCCTCTATCACATCTAAAGTCACTCAACTAATATTTAGACAACAAAATATGACATTACATTTAATTTATTCCACATCACATTTAATTTATGTCACATGATATTTAATTTACTGAAAAGGGTCAGATTTGACCTTGTACTCTCCATTTTCATCTTAATTTTCCTATGTCTAGGTGGCAATTGTTTTTAAAAAAAATATGGAAATGAATTCAAAAAACATGAATTTTTTAAAACAAGAAAAACAGTTTTTTAAAAAACAAATGTGGAAAACCCGTTTTTTTAAAAAAAATCTGAAAAAGCTGCATTTTTTAAATTGGGCAAACAGATTATTTTTTTATACTTAAAAAAAAAATCTTGTTTTCAGATATTTTTTTTGTTAAAAATCCAGTTTCTTGAGATATTTAAAAAAAAAAATCCATTTCCGATTTTTTTTAAAAATAATCCAGATTTCTTTTTTTAAAAAAGGATCCTAAATATGTAAATCATGAAAATCTGGATTTTTTTGAACACTTTCTTTTAAAAATAATCCAGATTAAAAAAATATTTTTTCATATTTTTGAATAAAAAATCTAATTTTCCAGAATTGTTTTTACCAAAAAATAAGATTTTTTAAAAATTATTTTTTTTCAGATTTAAAAAATCAGTTTTTAATTAAAAAAAATCAATTTTCCATTTTTTTTTTTGAAATGGTGTTTTTAAAAAGTCATTTTTAGATTTAAAAAAAAAGTTTTCAGCTTTTTGTTTTAAAAAATTAGTTTTTTCATATATTTTTTAAAATTGTCACTGTAGGCGCCACATATGAAAATGGAGATTTAACCAAGTAGAGGTAAAAATGTTTTTCAGAGTACAAGATTAATTTCGATCCAAAAGTTGGATGAGAAGGCAAATATTTCAAAAAAATATAACAAAGGGTAAATATAACTTATCTGTGAAAGTACAAGGGCAAAATTTGATCCTTTTCCGTAAATTAAATGTCATGTGGAATAAATTAATGTCATGTGAAATAAATTAAATTTTATTTGGAATAAATTAAATGACATGTAATAATTTGTTGCTCAAATATTAGTTGGTTAGTTGGGTGACTTTAAATGTGATATAGGAAAAGTTGGATGACCTTATAGATACAAAACAAATAAATATGACCTTGAGAGATCAATACCCATAGTTGGATGCAGGGGCGACTCAACAAATTTGGTGGCCTAAGCAAAACTGTAATAAGACGTCTTTATTTATTTTGTGCCATTTATTTCAATGACAAATGTGGATGACCCAAAAAGAATGAATGAGTTTTTATTTCAGAAATAATATCAGCCATAATTTTTTTTAAAATCTTTTTATACTCATTCCATCCCAATATATTTGTCATATGTCGTTTCTAAAGAGTCAAATCGTATACATTTTAATCAACATTTTAAAGATGTATCTTTTCATCATATTGATATGAGAAAAAATGCAACTTACAGTATTATTCGTTTAGCTTTTAAATGTCTTACCTTTAGTATATTGAACTAATCAAATCTAATTTAGCTTCGAATATTGATCAAATTGACTCTTGAGAAGTGAAAGATACAAATTATTTTGGAATGGAAGGAGTAAATATTTCATAGTTTCTACACTATACATTTTAATTATTATTTTTTTAGAAAAATAACATCTACACATACTATAGTTAGAAAATAGGGCCCCTAAATTTTGGGGGCCTAAAGCAATGGCCTTAGAGGCCTTACCCTCTAGCCGGACATGGTTGGGTGACCTTCTGCTTTACTACCTCCAATTCAAGCCATCACATATTCTTCGATTTGGCCCAACAAATATTATAAATTTGTCCCTTAAGTCACGTTATTATCAAGTCTAAAACGTGCATACCATATGAACTTATGATATATTTTATAAAACCCTTTTCTTTCTCCTTCATTTCGATGTGAGATTCGTTTAAAATATCACGTGCACCCCTTCTTTAGAAGTTTGCCACAGTAGAATGTTGAGATGAAGAAATCAGCATCATTAGGAGGTTAAAATGCACACATTTGGTGTGAGGTTGTTAGAAGTTGTTAGATTTAGTTGAGAGATTGTTAGAATTAGTTAAAGTTTGTAAGAGCTAAATTAGATATTTTACTTTCCTTGTGATTTTCTTTCTACTACTTATCATTACAAAATATGAGAGTATTCTACTTTGTAAGTTTTTTCTGAGACAGAAAAATAAAAGGGAAGAAAAGCTCCCACAAACTTTTCTCTGCTCCAGTGAGCTGCAGTGCACTAATAGCACATGCAGTGAGGTTTCGATTCATTTTCAGTAGTTTACATGGTATCAGAGCATTGGATTAAGTGAATCGAAGCAATTACCGGTAGATCGCAGCTGGACACTGAATATTTCAGTGTGTTTTCAAGCTATCTTCAATTGCAAAGGTTTGTCTCTGATTATGTGAATTGTGTGAACTGGTTCTGTTCATATCAGTGTGATTTTCATAATTGTTGAAGAACCGTGGTAAATCATGGAGAATACATTATCGAATGTATCATTAATTATCGATGAAAGTTCGAATGCAAGTTTGAACATTGTCGACCATAATCATCCACTTTTCCTAAGCGCATCTGACACACCAGGACCTGTACAAGTAGAAATTCAATTGATAGGAATGGAAAATTATACTTTGTGGAGTCGATCCATGAAGTTAACTTTATTGACGAAGAACAAAATTAGATTCATTGATGGATCAGTAAACGAGACACTTATGGTCCAAATCAGGTGAACCAGTGGGATAGATGTAATGCAATGGTGATCTCATGGATCATTAGAAATGTGAGTAAGAGTTTACTCAGTGGTATATTGTATAGATCCACATCATGTGCAGTGTGGAAGGATTTGAAGGAGTGGTTTGATTAAATCAACTTGTCTAGATTATATCAATTGAAAAAAAGCTTGCAATGTTGCATCAAGGTGTCTCACATGTGTCCAGTTATTACTCAATAATGAAGGATCTATGGAATGAAATTGATTCAATCATTCATCCACCTTCATTTAATTGTAAGAGTCTTAGGGAGTATATACAACATTTAGCAAATCGAGATTGCTTGAGTTCCTTATGGGACTTAATGATGGCTATAATCAAGCAAGGAGCCACATTTTGCTGATGTCACCTACTCCTAGTATGAATCAAGCATATGATATTATTGCACAAGATGAAAGCCAAAAATTGATCATATGAGGATATACAGTTGGAGGAGACACTGTTGAACCTATGGCATTGGTTAGCAGGTTTCCTCAATACAGATAAAAGAAGTCTTACATTCCAAATGCATTTTGTGACTTCTGTCAGATGAAGGGACACACTAGGGAGACATGTTACAAATTGATGTATTGTGATTATTGCAAAAAATAAGGGGCATGTCAGGATAGTTGTTATAAGCTCATAGGCAATCCTTTTGACTTCAAAGGAAAAAAGAAGGCAAATGCAGTAATGATAAATGGTTCACATGGAGAAAGAGGTAACTCATGTCTACAAACCTATAATGGACACATGGGAAATACAAGTCAGAGGAGCATAAAAGGTTCAAGGCAGATGTCCTAGAATCAACATGAACATCTCAATTCTATGTTAAGATCATGTACGCCAGAAAAGTATTAGAGGGTGATTACAATGATGAATCAATCTTCAAAAGCTAGTGACCATCATAACAATACACCAATACCTAAAGTTCATATGGCAGGTAAGCACATATTCAATAAAAAAAAGTAACTCTAGCTAGATAGTTGATTCAGGAGCAACTAATCATATGGTGAATAATGAGAATATGATTGAAAAGAGTGATTTAATAGAAAATGCAGGACAAGTTCAATTACCTACTGGTGATACAACATCAATTACTCAAATAGGAAGTTGCAGTTGACAAGAGGTGATTTTATAAAACATGTATTATGTGTGCCAAGTTTTGAGTTTAATCTCTTGTCAATTTTAAAGTTTACAAAAGAGTTAAACTGTTGTGCAAAGTTTTTTCCTGATTTCTTTATCCTACATGATCTCTTCACTGGGAAGGTAAAGGAGATTGGTAGAGACGTAGATGGATTGTATATACTAGAGTCAAAAGGACTAGTCTGATACAGGCTCAAGCTCATGCATCAACTGCAGTTACAACAACTAAGTTGTAGGCAGAACTCTGGCATAGGAGAATGGGTCATGTGCAAATGAGTATACTCAGGAAAATAGATAGTTTTGGTGATAAGTCCAATTTTACAATAAGGCATTGTGATGTTTGTCATGTGGCTAGGCAAACCAGGTTGCAATTTCCTGTTAGTACTAGTAAATCAGAAGCTATTTTTCAATTGTTGCATCTTGATGTGTGGGGACCTTATAGGATTCCCACTTATAATGGAATGAGATACTTTCTCACAATTGTTGATGATTACACTAGATGGACTTGGGTATTTCTAATACATATTAAATTTGATGTGACTACTGTTCTCAAGAATCTGTTTACAGTAATTAAAACATAGTTTAATATAGTTGTCAAAAGTATTAGATTAGATAATGGTTCTAAATTCATTAATAGTTCATGTAATGAGTTGTTTAATCAACTTGGAATCATACATCAGAGTTCTTGTCCATATACTCCACAACAAAATGGAGTGGTGGAAAGGAGGCACATGCACATTTTGGAGATTGCAAGGGCCATCCAAATTTCAAAGCCACTTGCCAGCAAGATTCTGGGGTGATTGTGTAGAAACAATAGTGTATATAATTAACAAGATCCCTTATGTAGTAATAAGGAACATGTCACCCTATGAGAGGCTCTGTAAGAAAAGGCCTTCCTTGTCTCATATGAGAGTTGTGGGTTGCTTATGCTATGCCACTAACTTAGTCAAGAAGGATAAGTTTGATGCCAGAGCCACTAAGTCAGTATTGCTTGGTTAACGCCACTAAGCAAAAGAGATATAGACTATTGGATCTAGTTAACAAAATAATCTTTGTAAGTAGGGTTGTATCCTTTTATGAGGATATATTTCCTTTTAGTTAAAACATGTAGTGTGATGTAGAGCTACATGTCTCAGATGCAGACAAAAATTATTTTTCTATGCTTGAGTCACATTTTGCTGATACAACAGATAATAATATACATGAACATGTTGCAGCTGAAGGCTTTACTGAGTTAGGGGGAACAAATAAGTTCATTATTGGAGAAGCCATGACAGACACAAGGGAGTCAGTTCATTATTGGAGAATCCATTGTTTCATGAACGTACAAAACACATAGATATTGATTGTCACTTTATCTGGGAAATGGTGCAACAATGTTTGGTTTCAACTTTATATTTGGCTACTGCTGAGCAGCATGCAGACATTCTGACTAAGGACCTGACTCAAGGGCATCATGCATATTTGTTATTCAAGCTTGGTCTGAAAAAACTTGTTTTCAGTACCTAGCTTGCGCGGGGGTGTTGAGATGAAGGCATCAACATCATTAGGAGGTTAAATGCACACATTTGGTGTGCGGTTGTTAGAAGTTGTTAAAGTTAGTTGAGAGGTTGTTAGAATTAGTTAAAGGTTATTAGAGCTAAATTAGATATTTTACTTTGCTTGTAATTTTCTTTCTACTACTTCTCATTACTATAAATATGAGAATATTCTACTTTGTCAGTTTTTTCTAAGACACCAAAATAAAAAGGAAGAAAAGCTCCCACAAACTTTTCTCTGCTCCCGTGAGCTTCAGTGCACTAACAGCACATGCAGTGAGGTTTCGATTCGTTTTCATTAGTTTACATAGAAATATTTCCGTCTTTTTATCGACTGGCAAATAAAAAGAAGAAGGTACAACTACCTTAACCAATTTCAATTTGTTGATTAGGAATAAGAGAAAGGACAATTTATTATACTCCCATGTCTAACGCGGAAAGAGATGCAGCTGTAATTCTAACAAATATTAAAATTTCATGAATTGTATGCCATATTCAAACAATGTAGTTCCAAAATCACTTTCTGAATTTATAACCTCAAACACTTGGGATTTTTTTAAAATCAATAAACTACGTAAATGAGAACTTTGGATAACGCAATAAAATATACATTTCTCACTATATTAAATAAGCTAAAACCCTACCGGAGCCTTCTTGGCAATGGCATTCCAAATGATTTTTCAGTATTTAAGTTTCCAGAAGGCTTATGTAAGATCTACAAGTATGCTTTAATCCATTTGCGTATCTACAAGCAGCAGGATTGTATCAAATTTAGGCGACATTTCATAGATAATGGAATTAAAAGATGAACAAATATGCAAAGATCTTTTTGCCAGAGTATCATTGGGTACATTGTACTAAGACTAATGTGTGATTGTATAGGATGAGGGGAACCTTAAAGCTAAGGTAACCACTTCCCATAAATGATAAATTATCAAAAGATAATGTACTATAGATGCTAATATTTCCCTTAACGTAGTGATCCAAAAATGATGCTCTAAAAATTAATTAATGAGCTGGATCTTCTCTGTATTGTTTTACAATTTGAAGGTCAATTTAACAGGTCTGAAATACTTAGAGACAAAAAGGTCATATTTATCTTCTACGTCGATAGATTTAATTCTATATGGTAGCATGTTTTTTGAAGACTTATAGTTAGTAATGAGCTAGAAATAGTCACAATGGAATTTTAAGAATTCAAGAACCCAACAGCTAGTTCAAATTGACGAATAAAGAATTTTCAAAGCACATCTATCTCTAAGTTATGTTTTTCTTATATCAAGAGAATTCAAATACATAATAATGTATAGACAAAATAAAAAGAAATTCATTTTATTATGTTTATACAATAATAATTTTTTGACGATTTTTTATTAATTGAACCTCTTTGTTTGAATCATGTAGTAGATATGCCTCTAATCTAAAGACACAAGTAATGAAGTACCTAAGAGGAGAAACAATAAACCTAAGAGGAGAATAGTTTGTAACTCAACATTAGTGTGCTCGTAAATCGTAATAAAAGAATTATCTCAAGCCATGTATGATGTAAGACGATGCTCTTTTTTTTTTAAAAAAAAATCTTGAATTAGTGTCTTATCTTTTTTTTTTTATCATACAGAAAGTTTGTACACAAGCAAATTAAATTCACCTCCTTCATATGAAGTTTCAATTAAATATCCTAACCACTAAAGCAGATGCTGATACTGTCTCATAACTTTTTGTCATTTCGAAAATATAGATACTAATATGTATCTCAACATTACTATTCAGTTAACAATATGTTTTTGGTCACAAATTGAACATTCTTTTAACTGACAAGGCGGTGGCCGTTCATTTCAATGTAGAGAATTTGGAGCATATGTAAAAAGGCAAGTTCAAAATTGACCCTAAAGACTTATTGTCTGGAATTTTTTCTGCTAACAGCTCATAACTGATAGAGACAAGACGAAAGCCAGAGTCCCACTCTTGTCTACTCTATTACCAATTTCATCACGAAGAAAATAAATGGTCTAATATTTAGAGTGAGAAATAGATATATTTCCGACTGATAAAAAAGTAGAAAAAGAATGGTACAACCACCGTAACCAATTGTGTTGACTGAAGAAGAAGAGAAAGGACAAAAGATTGTACTTACCCTATGTCTCACGCGGTAACAAGGCAATAGTAATGCTAATAAAAAATTAATAACGGTTGTGGTGGAGTGATAAATATTTTAATCCTTAAGTAGAGATATCGGAGTTCGAGTCCTGGTTATGAAATCACATTTATTAAAAAATATTTTACCTCTAAAGTGAGATTTCTCGTCACTAATTCAAATTTAATCGAACTTCAATACCAATAACGAACACTAGATTATGCTAACAAACAAATAGTGCAAAAATAGGCCAGCAAACTAAATAATGGTCGGATACGGCCGAAACTGAGCGGCAGTTTGGTTGGAAGGGAACACTATGGGTCCTTTTATTTCTCTTTTTATTTGCTTATATTCACCTCCCCAATCCTATTGGTACGGAACCTACCTGATAAGGGACTACATACTGTAGAAAATACTGCTAAATGATTAATCTTTTCGCATATTAAGAACACTCTTCTTAATGGAGTAATACTTTACCAGTAGTAACATATCTCCAAAAATTCGTCAATCTCTTCTAATTATAACTTAGAGATATAAATCAGCAATTTAATTCCCATCGGAGAAGCATATGCTTGCAAATGTGACTCAAATCAAACCTCGCGCTGTCGCGCACAGGAGCAAATTAGTTCACTACTTTTATCCTTCGCCCAAATTCTTGTACGTGCAACCTGAATCTCTTATTAGCTCTTTACTAGCCGACTAAAAGAATCATTTAGAAGAAAATAGAGAAAAAAAGGTTGTCCAAGTCCTGCAGGGTACTTAATTTATTCAAATTACTATTCCAAAATGTTGGACTTTTGATTAGTGTATGGGTCACGAGACGGCACAACGTACTTTTTCAGCCATTGTTAATAATATAAACCGTTTCATAAGTCAACAAAATTTGAACTTTGATCAGAAATAAACTTCGAAACTGTACAAATCTTTAGTACTAGATTGTTGAAGTTCACTGCAGAGTTTGGCGTGGATCTACAAAAATGCTACTGTTAGTTGATTTTTAATCAAGGTTCTTTCATATTGAAGTTAGCTGTCTTTTAATTTGTTTGTGTTGTCAATAAACTCTTATTGAGCTAAACTTCTTAAAATAATTTTTTTGAAAAACATTATCTATTCAGATTTTTCTTATACTTGTATTAGGTTATCACCATAGAGTGTAAGTCTATGGTTCATAATAATCTAGTGTTAGTATATGATTATGTTCATTTCACTAAAAACATTGATTGCAAGCACTAGTTGCTAGTTGCCACTAAGACTGAAAATCAATATACTACTACAACAATTGAGAAAAAAAAGATGGGCAAATAATCATGCAAGCCATTGATGTTTTTGTCTTCTTTCTTGAGCTACTAACATGTCCACTTCGTTAGTAAATTACAAAATGGGGTAGAGAAGGGTCACTAATAAATAAAGGGAAATCGACATGAAGTGATGAAATATGTACATTCAATTTAAGAGTCAATAGAGGGATGTGCCCTGATAAATCAAAGACACATACATATCTCTCCCAATTTATATGATATGCTTTCATTTTTATTCAGTCCCAAAAAAAATGATACATCCTCCTTTATTTGTTAAACTTTGTGACCAGTCAAACTACATCATATAAATTGGGACTGAGTGAGTATTTAATTTGACCAACAATGCACAAGCAGGGCCGAGACAGATGTACATAACAAGTTATCGTTCGTTCGAAATCGAAACCAATTACTTTAGCTCACGCTAGGCCAATGTAAATGTAGAGTACAAGTTATGGTTCATTCGAAACAAGTTACATTAAGCCCATACAAGGCCGGGGCGGACGTAGATAAGAAACCAGTTACTTTAGCTCACGCCATGTATATGTGCTGAAATATCTATTAAATAAGTATAAATAGTAAATTTCAACCACGGTAATTAGATGAGATGTGATAGAATTTTGAGTTTAATCTTTTAAAGTTTAAATTCTAAATTTATTTTCGTGTACAAATTTGAATTCTAATACGTTTATAGTTATTGTGATTTGTTAGCTCAAGAAAATGGCAGTATGGTGCACAAAGTATTCCGTGTTAACATTGTTTGGGGAAAGGAGACACCTCAAGAGATGTGATGTAGACAACCTAACTAATATAATTATTATTGATTGCTTAGAATTAGGGGTGGGCAAAAAACCTGGAGAAACGAAAAAATCGAACCGAACCGAAATTCGGTTTGGTTTTTTTTAAAAAAAAACGAATTTTTTAAAAACCGAACCGAATCAAGATTTAGTGATTCGGTTCGATTTTTAAATTTTGGATACGAACTGAACCAAAAAAAACTGAATTAAATATATAATTATTCTTATTTTTTATTTTAGGCTACTACTATCTCTTGAATCATAGTCATTGAAGTCAATCTATGAAGCTTTTATGGAAGTCGAATGCGGCATAAACTTGATTAACAGATCACGGAAGCATTGACATAAAATGTAGGGAGAAAAGTAGTTGTAAATTGGTGAAACTTTAAATGGTCATAATTTTGCGCTCGGATGTCCGTTTTACCCTTTTTTTATTTTGGGTATTTTTTCCAGACGGGGCCTACCCAAATTGCCGCAAGGCGGTTTGGCGCAGCCAATTTTTACGAAAACATCCGTTTTCCCAATCAATTTGTGTTTTCCCCCAAATCGGTTTTTAATTTTCCTTTTTCTTTAGTAAACATCTCACGATACACAATAGATTTCAACGTCAAAATTTCATGATAGTGTAGGTGTGAATGTCAATTTCAGTTTTGAAAATTCAATTTTTTTTAAAAAATAAAAAAATTCTTGACCCGACCCGGTCCACTAGAAAAAACCGATATAATCCGATACGTTCGGCGATATAAATCGAACATATCGTTTTTTTTAAAAAAAAATGAATATAACTTTTTTTTATTCAGTTCATATTTTTCGGATACAAAAATCGAACCGAACCGATATACGTCAACCCCTACTTAGAACCGTTCAATTCGTGATCTATAAATTACACTAAAATAATTTTATGGTTACCAGGCTCCCTAGATACGTGAGCAAAAAGTACATAAAAAACATAAAGGAAATAAAATAATGTAACGACAAAAAGAGAATGATTTAAGAGTGAAAACCGGGGGAGTGAAAGGACAAGGTAGTTTCGTCATGTAGGAGACATAAACAAGTCGGTGAGGTTCAGCTGTGAGTAATACTATCAACTGCCAAATTGCTTCTTCTGAATTTCTAACAATCAATCAAAATGCCGCGCTATTATCGAATACGCTAATTTTCTGACACGTTTGGTGGCTCATTTCCTTTCGGCGTTCAGATTTGCAAACGTGCATCTCCCATTTCAATATTTCATCAATCCCTTAGAGCGTTGCAAATACTTGCAATGCAGCCGCTCTTACCCCCCCCCCCCCGCCTTATTTAAGATTTTTATATGTTATGAAAATCATAAACAACAACAGCACGCCCACTTTAATCTTATCAGTGAGGTGGAGAGAATATGTGTTGGATACGAGATTGTTGTACAGAAAAGAAAATAAGTAAATATTACAATAGTAGAAAAGATAAATAAGCTATTACAATGAAATTGGAAATTAAAATCTTACAAACTGCTTGTGTGATTTGTTGAGTCGAGTGATGACACTCTGTCTTTAAGATAAGATTGCCCCGTATATCTCATTTTACGGTATTAAGCAATAGTTTTCCAAGATGAACAACAACTTTAACAAGTGAGCAAAGGAAACTCAAGTGTTACTCTTGAAGAACTTTGAGTATAGTAACTTTGCTAGAGATGAAGAAGATGAATTCAGAAAATATGTAAATATTTTCTAAGTGTTGAGTGTAGTTCAATTGAGACAAAGGCCTCAATTTATAGTGTAAGTGGAAGACCCCTCAACTAGCCAACTAATGACCTTCAATAGTCATGTAATTGCACTTGATTGAGGGGTTACATTAAGTCAAATAATGGTTGAATTCATGTGCCAAGTAATGGAGAATCAATGCTCCAAAACCAGTCCAAAGGTCAGATTTTTTCAACTTCCCATCGCAGTTTTCTGCCTCGGAAGCGCCGCGGGGCTGTGAATTAGCGCCGCGACTCTAGTGACTGACCAACCAATTTGCGACGCGGCTCCGACGGTGTGGCGCCGCGGACCTTCACGGCTCCGCGGCGATTTCCGACTCGTTTCATTTTACAGTTTGTACACTTCTTCCTTCATTTACCAACGTGGAATACTTTGTCATTTGGCCAATAACCATCCATAACTCTATGTCTCAAACGTATTACATACGTACCAATATCTCTTTCACTAATAAAATTTGTGATACTTGGCACTACGTGTACACGTTTGGAAACGATGTTTTCGACGTGCGTGCCAAGTTGTTCGAGTCATAAATTAATGAGATATACTTATTTCCACATTTAGTAAATTTCCAACAATCCCCTATTGAAAGAGATTTTGGCGCACACACATGGTGCCTTTTCTAGCAATCTTTCTGCGGACCGATGTTGTATCTGAATAGGTAGCATACGCTTTGAACATTTCATAGTTGAATACCATCGGACTTACTTACTTCGCGGTGAACATGATGTCTTGAACCGTTAGTATTTAGTGTAAGCCAAGTTAGTGGTACCAACACAACAACTTTCTCTACTCAGTTCTTCGTAATGTTTTGTCCGTTGTGGCCGTGGACACTTCTTGGATTCTTAAGTGCGTTTAATTTGAGGCGGTCTGTCCTCGCACTTAAATAGGTGGTATTCTACAAGGTATCCTGCTATACCCCACTTTACAAGTGTTAGGAACCATTAAAAAAATTTCCAAACCTAACCTCAACCGGTGAGGATCATTAAAGATTTTGGAAACATAACCTTCTATTGGCTATGGTGACACCGAGTTTGGTTATCGATTCTGGGATGACCAATATCGGAAGATCATTCGAAGAAGGGACGTCGTCTTCAGTGAACATGTGTTGTACAAGGATAAGTTACAGGAGTGCTCTGAAAGTAAAGACTCTAAGAACAAGGAATCAGAAATAGTTGATTTGAGAGACTTCTCGGCACCCGAGCTGCAGCAAGGTACTCCTACGGCAGAAGAATAAGCAGCTCGAGAAGAAGGCCGACAATACAGTGATGGCTAGGTTGATGAAAGTACTGATCCTGAAACAAATCAGCAGACGCCGATCAAAAGATTACGTAGATTATCCAGGATTAGTAATTCGGTTCACAGGTTCTCTCCGTCCCTCAACTACATTCTATTCACTAACAGAGGGGGGCCGGAATGTTATGTAGAAGCGATGCAAGTTGATGAATCAATCAAGTGGGAGTTGTCAATGAAAGATAAAATGGACTCACTGTTGTCAAATCATACATGGGAGTTAGTTGCGTTACCAGATGAGAAGAAGGCTTTGCAGAACAAATGGGTCTACCGGATAAAGGAAGAACACGATGGAAGTAAGCGCTATAAAGCGAGGCTGGTTGTGAATGTATTTCAACAGAGTGAAGGCATTGACTACACGAGATATTCTCTACCGTAGTCAAGTTGGTGACAATCAGAATTGTTCTTAGGCTGGCAGCAAAGAAAGATCTGCATCTTCAACTGATGGACGTGAAAACTGCTTTTCTTCATGGTGACTTAGAGGAGGAAATCTACATGAAGCAACCTGATGGATTTGAAGTTAAAGGGAAAGAGAAGCTGGTGTGCAAGCTTCAAAGAGCATGTATGGACTGAAACAGGCTCCAAGAAAGTGGTATAAGAAGTTTGATAGCTTTATGAAGAAAGCCGAATTCTTAAGGTGCGAGGCGGATCACTGTTTTTACTTTTAAGAAATTTAAAGACTCCTACATGATATTGCTCTTTTATGTTGATGATATGTTGATCGTATGAGCAGACCCACATGAGATTGATAGGCTAAAAAAGAAGTTGTCAGAAGAATTTACAATGAAGAATTTGGGAAAAGCAAAGCAAATCCTCGGGATAAGAATCATCAGAAGTAAGGAGGGCCTCAAGCTCTCACAAGAAGAACATCTGAAGAAGGTTCTCAAGAGGTTCAACATGGACGATGCCAAGTCAGTTAGTACTCCTTTGGTTGGACACTTTCGACTGTCCAAAGATCAGTCGTCTGTGACCAAGGATGAGATGAAGCATATGGATAAAATATTTTATGCCTCTGCTATTGGTTGTCTCATGTATATGCTGGTATGTACGAGGCCAGATATTGCACATGCAGTGAGAGTTGTTAGCAGATTTATGAGCAATCCGGGAAAGCAACACTGGGACGTTGTGAAATGGATTTTCAGGTATCTGAATGGCAGCTTAAGTTCAGCGGTTTATTTCCAGAACTTACAGACAGGATTGCAGGGATATATTAATGCTGACAATAGTGGTGATGTTGATTGCAGAAATAGCACATCCGGGTATGGTTACACCTTCGGAGGTACTGCGATTTGCTGGGTTTCAAAGTTGCAGAAGATAGCAGCTCTCTCTAGCTGTGAGGTTGAGTATGTTGTTGTGACAGAGGCCACGAAAGAGATAATGTGGCTACAATCTTTTCTACATGAATTGGTTCATGACCACGAGGGGAGTGTGTTATACTATGATAGCCAAAGTGGCATTCATTTGGCAAAGAACTCGATCTACCATGCTCGAACGAAGCACATACAACTCTGGAACTATTTCATCAAATCAGCTTTGGAAATGGAGTATTAGTGCTTGAGAAGATCCCAGGGAGTCAGAATCCAACAGATATTCTGACTAAGGCGGTGACGATAGACAAACTGAAGTTATGTTCAGCTTTAGTTGGCCTGCATGAAGGATGAAACTAGGAAAGAGTTGTTGCATCGATCAAAGTGTGAAAATAGATTGAAATTAGTCTTCAAGTGGGAGATTGTTAGTCAATATAGGCAGCAACAACCCATTGTTAGTCAATATGGGCAGCAGCAGCACATGTGGAAATGTTTTCTTCCTTTTGATGTCACCAATGACATCAAGATGAGGTAGTTTGATGTCACTCATAACATCAAGAGGAGGTCTCACCCCTATAAATAGATGCACTCATTCTCTTGTAGAAATCATCCAAAAACAAGAGAGAAAAACTAAGAGAAATACGCTTAGTGAAAAGCTTAAGCAAGCGAAGCTTTTGAGAGAATTTTGGTGAGAAAATTCTTGGGTGTAATTGTGATTGGGGTTGTGAGGTTGAGTGTTGTAAACACTTTTATAATATTTCTCCCTTAATAATAGTAAAATCTGTAGCGGCAAAGTGGACGTAGCTCTCGCATTGAGAGTGAACCACTATAAATCTGTGTGTCATTTGTTCTTCGCTTATTTTCTGTTTTATGATTAGGTCGAATTTGGGGCTCAAATCCTAACAATTGACCCGGTCAAATATTGCTTGGGCTGCAATGGATTGAGTTGAAATGGGCTAAAAAGTGGGTCAAAACCCAACCCGCCCAATCCTTACTAAGCTTTAATTGTCTTATTTATTTTTTATAATTTTTTAGTACGTAATAAATTATTATTTTTCTTTATTATGGCTATATATAACATATTAAATAAAAATTAATTTTTTTGAACATCTTTTGATAGATTTCTCATGGATCAATTGGGCTAGATATCAACCCAAATTTTAATGGGTTGAAATGAGTTGAAATAAACAAATGGGCGAGTTATGATTTCATGGGTTAAGTTTGCCACCTCTAGATTGTGGTCTGGTTTTAGGATAATTAGGTTCTAGACGATTTTCAGATAGAAATTATTGGAAAATTGCATTTGCAAGAAAAAGTGTTAGAAGAATATTGTTAGAAATTCCTTATTTAGTGAACTCACATATTTAATATAATTGTACATAGATATGCTATCAATTAAAGACGCTCATTTTTCTGGTCTAATAAAGTGTTATTTTTATGGGCTATATATATAAATCTTATGTTATAAGGTGTGGATTTTATATGGATAGAAACCTAGTTAACTCTGCAGTTATAATTTATGGGTTCATAAGAGTTACACCTCTTCTGAAAGGTTAAATTTGAAGAGTTATGTCTCATTCGAAAAGTGTCTCACTGTTATGTACTCACTCTATCCCAATTTATGTGGCACCATTTTCTTTTTGGTTTGTCCCAAAAAAAATGTCATTTATATAAGACTTGTTTTGGACCACACATTTTAAAAGTCTTCATTTATTTCTTAAATTATGTGTCAAGTCAAATGATGTCACATAAATTGAGACGGATGAATATATTAGTTGTAATCTCTAAGTCTGTTATCGATTCTTTTCGTCTCTATCCCATTAAGGGAAGTATCACAAAGAAAGAAACAAAACTTAAAAGATGATGCCTTCCTTAAGTCGATTCTAGAATGGATCAAGGTAAGTATTCTTACTATTCTTATAGTTTATATCTTTGTATAATGATTTACTAGCGATCTCGTGTAGATTGCAAAAAATTTCACAGAGAAAACTCTTGTTATATCATTAGATGTGATATTCAATATAGAATTAAAATTCTATATGAATTTCTCAATTTTGAAGCAGTTTTTTTTGTACGGCTTGCCTATTTAAAAATCAAAGTTTCTGCCTCTTCTTTTGTTTCTATTATAATAAATATGTGGAAAGAAAAGATTTACAAAATTATGTGATTGTATGTTTTGGGGAGGCAGTTTGTTTTTTAGATAATGGTATAATTCTCTGCAAAAAAATTCCAAAATTTTTACCCTCACGTTTTAGGATAGATTTGGTAGTTTTTTCTTCATTTTTTATGTGGCAGTCTTGCAGAAGCGGAAGCTACCTCTCCTGATGCAATATATTTTCAATGAATGATTGCTGAAAGTAGGCACCTTGTGTGTGCGCCAAAATCTCTTTCAAGAGGGGATTGTTGGAAATTTACTAATGTGGAATTAAGTTTATCCCATTATTTATGACTCGAACAATTGGGCCCCGCACGTCGGAAATATCGTTTCCACACACGTGCAATCTTAGTGCCAAGTATCGTAAATTTCGTTAATGAAAGATATTGGTACGTAAGTGAAATGTTTGAGACATAAAATGATGGACGGTTATTTGCTAAATGACAAGTGTTCCACGTTGGTAAACGAAGGAAGGACTGTGCGAGGTGTAAGATGGTACGGGTCGAACCGCGGCGCCGACTAGACCGGGCCGCTACGCTAACTCCATGTTTGGCATTCTGGAGCCGCGGCGCTAAATGCTGCAGCCCCGCGACGCTTCCCAGGCAGTGTTTGCTCGACGGAATCCCAAAGGTTTGGTTGTTGAGGTGGTTTCAAAGGCATTGAATCCACCCAATAATGGTCATTACTTGGACCATTATGTTGTTGCATTACTTGGGGGTTAAATGCCATCCATTACATGGCAATTGATTGCCATTATAGGGCATTTGAAAGGCCATCTTGCACACCTATAAATTGGGGCCTTTGGCTCAATTCTATAGAAGACCATGAATAGAAAAATAAGTTAACAACACCCAAAGAGATCAGATTTTCCTGATATCAATCATTCTCTTAGCAATCTTCATTATTCGTGTTTTCACTGAGATCATTTGTGTAGGCTTTGCACACTTGATAGTTTGATGTTTTATCTTGAGAGACTATTGTCCACACTTACGTAAAGCCTATATACTGGGGCAATCTTGTCTTAAAGACAGAAAGTCATCTCTCGACTCAGCCGGTGGTGTTGTAATTATCTAATTAGTTGTTAAGTGTTTCAGGTGTGAACTCGATTCTCAAAGGACTCTAACCGTTCGGATTCTCAGCGGATCTACAAGTCACAAGTGTAGCATTTCATGTTCTTGTATTTCCGAATACAAGATCCATATTTAAAGTTTCAAATCAAGATCAAGATATTGACAACTTGTTGTTTGTAATCTTTGTTGTTTATCCTTTCGATCACTGTAATAGTTATTTACTATTTTCGTACGTGCTTTACATATCAAACAAGTGCTAAGTTCGAATGAATTCATATAGTGTATGACATTAAATTGTTTTGCATTTTTCGCACATCTTTGAGTAATTTTTAACAGCTTTTCTGCATTATTTTGTAAAACTTTATCTAGATTTTTGTTATGCTTTTTTGAACTTTCTAAAGCGGTCTTGCATAAAGCGAATATCTATATGCATTTTTTCAGTTCCATTTTGGAAATTTCTTTTTTGCTATTTTTTGCTGCGCATAAAAGAAAATAATCATTTGTACTGGGAATGGAATTATTCTACTTGTGTTTCTTGTTTCAAAATGAATAGATTGGTCTAATATGTTGTCAAAGTAACATCTATTAGATAAAATTTATTTGCTTTGAACTTGTGAGCATGTTTTATTTATGCAGAATAATTATCCCAAATGAAGATTATTTTAGCTAGAGAAAGAATAATCATGAATATGTGACACATTTAGTAATGTCATGCTAGTAATTTACATGGCCAAAGAAAGTCATAGTGCTAGGTCGATTGAATAGTCTATTTTCATGAACTATGGACAAAAGTACCACTTACAACTTATTCTTTATGTCCAAAGACTAAACAATAATGTTATGTTAGGTATCTTGAGATGAACCTTTTTTTATATGTATGTGTTTGAAATATGCATATCCAAAGTTCGTCCAAACTGAAGCATAAACACATTAAATTTCTAATTGTACGAAGGAAAGAGTTCAGAGTCTTCTTGTGTCAGTAGATCATCTTCGTACAAACTCAATGATTGTGGATCCGCTCATGAAAGGTTGCAACCTAAAGGTTTTTTATGAGCCTGTAGCTTATATAAATGTCGCTGGACTATATGATGAGTCACTTCAATGGGAGTTTGTTCTTTTATTTATGCTTTTGACATGTTTAAATATATTTCTGTAAAGATTAAAGTTTTATGAAATTTATGAATTTTGAATGAGTATTGAAAATTCTGAAAATAACGTTATTGACTTTCTAATGCGGTTTTGCATAAAGTGTAAGAAAGTGATTTTGCACTATTTAAAGTCACAAAGTAGGACTAATTTGAAATAGGCATGACTGAGATCAATTTTACATGCAATTTTCATGCTATGCATCCATACTTGATCCATGTCATTGATTTTGCTGATATCGTGACCATTGATGAGTTTAGTGACAAATATATGTTACGAAAACCGCTTTAATCCTAGATTAGTATGATTAATGGACCAGATTGTTTAGAGATAACAAATTGTGTGCACTATAAATTTTTTGGTTATGTCAGAAATATATGTGGTACAAGTGGGAGATTGTTAGAAATTCTCTATTTAGTGAACTCACATATTTAATATAATTGTATATAGATTTACTATCAATTAAAGACGCTCATTTTTCTGATATAATAAATTGTTATTTTTATGGGCTATATATAAAAATCTTATGTTATAAGGTATGTATTTTATATGCATAAAACCTAGTTAACTCTTGAGTTATAATTTATGAGTTCATAACTGAAGAGTTACACCTCTTCTGAAAGGTTATTTTGAAGAGTTACGTCTTTTCGGAAGAGCTGTCTCACTATTGTATATATTAATTGTGGTCTCTAAGTCTGTTACTGATTTTTTTTCTCTCTATCCCATTAAAAGATGTATCACAAAGAAAGTAACAAGACTTACAAGATCATGCCTTTCTTAAATCGAATCTAGAATGAATCAAGGTAAATGCTCTTACTATTTTTTTAGTTTATATCTCTATCTAATAATTTAGTAGCGATTTTGTGTAGACCGTATAAAGTTTTCCAAACATATTTCGGAGTATTTGGGAACTATTCGTTCTGACTTCCCAACATAAAGTCTCATAAAAAATATGTACATTATTTTCCAGCTTTTATATGACTCCTGAAAATAATCCAAAAAGCTAAGAGAATGTACTTCTTCCATTGTCATACAATTTTGCATGCATAGGACGAAGCTGAGCAAAAAAGTTACTACACCTTTTTTTTTTTTACTCTTTCTTTTGCTTCAGTTAATTTTAGGTTTTATGTCAATAAATTAGTGGCGAAGTCAGAATATTCATTAAGGGAGTTCAAAATATAAAGAATTAAACGCATGAAAAAGTTATAGAAGGTTCACATCTATTATATATACATAATATATAATTTTAATCATGTATAAATATTATAATTTTTCGCCGAAGGGGGAAACCTTACCTAGCTTTGCCCCTGAAACGAATACTAATTTAATAATTAGTACTATTAGTTAATTCATTTATTAAATTTAGATATTTCATTTTTATAAAAATGTATCGCTTGGATGTATGAGTTAGGCCCCCTATTGGACATGATCTGAAATCAATGATTCAAAATGATGTTGATTTGAAGTTGAAGTTTTATTTGGACATGCAATTTGAATTTTAATGTGTATTTTTTTGTCATAAACATGAAAACCCCACAAATTGTGAAACCATCAAAACTTTTCCAATTCTTATACCATCTTACCAAATGAACAAATCATAATTTATAACAAAGTTAATACACTGCTAGAAGACCTTTCTAAAAAATAGAATTTATTGATCGAACTTTAGTTTAATAAAAAGGAAAAATGAACATGAGTTATAGTATAAATTTACTTGAAAAATTGTTGACAAGAATAAATTTGTTATAAATATACTATTAACTTATATATCTTTTTATTTAATAAAAATGATTGGTAAATATATCTACTAACTTATGAATTTTCGTACAAAATATAAATTTATCAGTCAAGTTTTATATTTAAAAAATTTAAAATCATGATCTAAAATTTAAAATTGACATCATGATATGAAGTTGAAATTAAAATTTTATGCAAATTATATAAATAAACGATAATCTTAAATCAAAACATGAAATTTCATATCATATGGCCAAACGCCTACTTAGATTTATTGGTGCGACTTCATAATATTCTTTACGATAGCGCGTACGGACACGCGACGAATCGGCGAGTGGGACCGATGCAATATTTCCCCTGATAAAACGAGGCTGAAAAGTCAAAGGAATTCAGACTCGAATCACGTGAGATTCGTCCAGGCTGTTAGTGGGGCCCACTCCTACGTGGAGCTACTTCAAGTTATTTATTGGTTAATATCTTACCTTTTTCACTCATCACTTCATCTCAACCGTTGATTCTAGCGAGAGAGATCTGGATTTTGGATTCCCAGCTGCAAGTCTGTAAAGTGAGTCAAAAAGTTGTAACCCCAGTTGACATAACTTATTCATCGAGTTTTAATTTTAAAAGAGTTTTTAAGTAGTTTAAATTTTAAAATATGCTAATAAAGGAATTTTACCATTAATACGGCGTTGGAGTGATAATATTATTAATAATAAAGCATGATTATGTTGTTGTTTATTATGATAAAACAGATAATTCTGCTTTACTGTCCCTCATGTTTTAAACGCTCCCTTGTTTTATGTAAAAAACTAGCTAGCTAGTACGAGAATAATTGGTACTTTGCAATTTTCTTGAGTCCTTGCTTTTTCCTTTATTTTCAAACTTGCCCTCACTCGTTGCAAAAAATCCTTCTTTTTAGACTCTTCCCAAAATTATAAGACAGTACATTGACGGGAGTCGTGAAACAACGGTAGAATTATTTTTGTGTGACCTATAAGTTAGGAATTTTAGTCGTGAAAGCAATCAATAATAATTACATTAGAATAGACTATTTACATCGGCCATCACACCTCTTGGAGTGTGGCCTTTCCTCAAACTTATGCTAGTGCTAAAGTTCCTAGCTAGTTGTTTTTTTTCAGGTAAATTTATAGAAATAACCATGTGATACGATTTAGGATTAATTGTGACTGACGTATATTGATTCTTTTCGTGATTCTTGCAGGTACTATGTACCATTGTTGTTGTACGGAAGTTGTACACAAAAAAGATCGCAAATTAAAATCTCAACGATTCATTTATGAATCTGGACTATAAGACAAAGCAAAATGCAGTGGAATTGAAGCAATAGTACTTTAAAAGCTTCAATACTCACACCCAATTCAATGTATCCGCAGTACCTCTCAATTTCTCGACCTAATATTAATAATAAGAATAGTAATTATCTTCCTCCCCTAGATTATTGGATATCCAAATTTGTTAATCTACTAGCTAATAACGACAAAACATTACCAGCCGCGACAAATCTGTTCATATCACATTAAAAAATGTTTTATGGACTATCTAAACGAATATGTTCCTTGATTGTATTCATCAATAATGTACAATATATATTTATATATATAAACTAAGTAATTAATCAACCTAATTACAATAGTAAATATAATTCTACCTAAAATATGACACCTAGTTACAATAGAAATACAATTTTACATAAAATAAGATATATACAATTAATGAAAGAATATTCGGAAAATATTCTATTACACCCACGCAGTCGAAGCGGGAGGTTCACGAACACTGAGACTGGCTCGAAAATCATCAAATAGTATACGCGGAAGTCCTTTGGTGAAAATGTCGGCAATCTGATACCTGGAAAGAACATGAAGAACACGAACTTGACCACGAGCCACTTTTTGTTAGAAGTACTTACAAAATTAACAAAATTCAAGTTTTAGCAATTAACTTGAATTTCCTACAAGAAAGAAATTGTGTTTTGTAATACGTATTTAGAGAAGAATCATTTATGTGTTGTACATTGTTTTGAAGCAGCACCGTGTATTTATAATATCTTAGGTGTTTGTTCAAAGATGACTTTGTTGGGATTACAAAGGATTGCAAGAAACGGGAATTACAAGTAACTGCTAATGTAAGAATTGAAATTACAATTCAACTAGAAATCTGAAAATTACAAAGATGAACAAGAAAAACTGAAAAACTGTTTTTGCTTAGTCAAGTGTGGCACTCTGTCCTTAAGACAATATTGCCCCGTATGTATCCTTTATACGTCCTGGACAATTTGTCTCTCAAGATAAAATAGCAATCGAACAATTGAGCAAAGGAGACTCAATAGCTACCGTGAAGAATATTGAGTAACGAAATGATGCTTGGAAGTTGTAGGAAGAAAACTGATTTTCTGCTTGTGTATTTTCGCGTATGTTGCAAGTATGTTAAGTGTGCCTCAACAATGGTGTAAGGGGTGTTTATATAGGTGAGGGAGGGTTGTTTAACTGCCTCCATAACAGCCATTATTGGCCAAATAATGGCCATTATGGAGGTAGTAAAGCCACCAAAATAAATGGTGAAAGACCAACGGATTTGGCCATTCTAGGAGGAGTAATTCACCAAAATAAATGGCCGAATTGAGTGCTTGGCGTTTCGTTCGACCGTCGAAATTCGACTTTCGAAAACTTCGGGGACCAAACTCGTACATCTTGAAACTTCGGGGACCAAAGCGTACATCCGAAAGAATTCGGTCCAAATCGTACTTACGAAACACGGGATCAAACTGTACTGGCAAAGTTCTCTGGCCCAAAAATATAATATTAGACAGCCCGCAGCCCGCGGCCCGAGAACCCGGACGGGCGGGCGACGGCGGCGCACGTGTGGTCTTTCCTCGAACAGAAGCACATCTAGGTCCTCTCTTCTTTAAACACATGTGATACCCCTTGGGGTCCCAAACCCCAAACCAATTTCGAGTCTTATATACACAACAATTCTTTCTTCCTCTACCGATGAGGGAGAATTGATCACACACCACACTTTTCCATGCTTCAAACACCTTACTTCGTGAACCAATATCTCTTTCATTTTTCAATGAAATTAGACGATTCTTGGCCCTACGGTTATCTACGTACATAGTAGAGCATGCATGTGTGAAGAACTGAATTCTCCAACATACGTAACACTAGTGTTTAAGCCGTTAAAGTTGGTCGGTCGCAACTCCCGCCAAAGCCAAATTTCCAACAGACTTTTCATAACATATGCATTCTTTAGGAATATACATTTAATAACAGTCATAAACCAAAAATATTTTAATTAATTTCAAATTTAAGCATGAAAATATCTGAAAAGAGTGACTTTCTTCTCTCATAAAATTTCTCTCCTCTTCAAAATTCATTCTGTCATATACTTACATCAACACTAGTTATTCCAACACTTTCCGAAATATGAAATAAATCGAATCTAAATATAAATATTCAACACCAAATAAGGAATGGAAAAGACAACTGGTTTGCAGATCTACGCACCCCTTTTTAGTTATACAAGTTGTAACCCCTACCAACTTTACACAAGGCAGTTTCCAAGAACCAACCTCTTCACCAGAGTCCAAAAACCTCTATTTCTACCTAAAAGGGCTAAAATATAAAGCCATTGGCTTATGTTCATGCACCTACAATTATATATCTATTGCATTTTTACCTCATCTAAATCTCTATATATACACCCTTTACATCACTTAACCCCACTTACTCACTAAACTAACACATTATTATTCAACATCAAGCAAACCAATAGCTCCAAAATTTTCCATATCCCAATTTTTTTTTCTGCAAATGGATTTTTTTAACAGGTGTTCATCATCAACTTCATCTTCATCTGAATCAACTTCGTCTGAATCTTCACTTACTGGTAAAAATAAATCTGAAAGAATAAAGGGACCATGGAGTGCTGAAGAAGATAAGATATTAACGAAACTTGTTGAGCGTTACGGTGCTCGGAATTGGTCATTGATTAGTAAGTACATAAAGGGCCGGTCCGGAAAATCTTGCCGGCTCCGGTGGTGTAATCAGTTAAGTCCCAATGTTGAACACCGACCATTTTCGACTACAGAGGATGAGAAAATTCTGGCAGCTCATGCAAAATATGGGAATAGATGGGCCACTATTGCCCGATTACTTCCTGGTCGGACTGATAATGCTGTTAAGAATCACTGGAATTCAACGTTAAAGAGACGTTACCAGCAACAGCAACAAAATCAGAGTCAGGTGGGCTTTTCCGATGTGAAAATTAATGGGCCGGAATTCGGATCCGGGTCGGGTATGGATTATTTGAATGTGGATGAGAGTCCAAAAGGGAATAATTACGCTGTTGCGAATAATTGTAGCGGTGAATTTGATGACCCAATGACGACTTTATCCCTAGCGCCGCCGGGAATGGGCGGAGATGTGTTGCCGGAGAGGAAAACGGATAGTTTTCCGGCGGGATTTTGGGATGCGATGAGAGATGTGATTGCTAGAGAAGTGAGGGAATATGTTGCTTCTACGGGATTTCCTAATTAGCATTTAAAAGAATAAAAAAAAGTTGTTTATTATTATTTGTCAATTTTAAAGTTGGCTTTGAGCTTTGATAATTAATCACTTTGATTGTTAATAAGTTTGCTTATAAATTGATTAATTATATGTTAAATATGTTCAGGAAGATTAATCTTGAATTGATGAATTCCATCCCTATCATCTGTTTTTAACTACTTTTTTATTTGCTGCCTAAAATTTTGTCTTCCTAAGGTGGTACGAAACGACCAAATTCCCAACAATATGTGCTTTGATTTTGATAATGTAAGAGAGATTTTTCTATTCAATTAACCAGAAAATTAGGAGACCTAGCTTTTATTATCAAATGCTATCCTAAAATAAATTAGAGGAAATGATGAGGCATTTGGTTGTTAAATTTTTATCATATAGTATAGGAATAAGTCGTCAATAATTGTCCAATACAGTATCCCCCTCCCACCCCCCATCCCCAAACCCCAATCAAAATATGTTGTATTATTGATAGTGTTGGATTCAAGAATTGGATGTGTGGGGGTTTAAGTTGAAAGTATGTGTTCGAAAATAGAAAATTTACTTATATTGAACTTTTAAATCTATATTCACCACTTATTATCCAGATGTTTATCAGATGATCATACAACTCATAAGTCTGGAAATTTCAATAAAGTCAAACTTCTATGCTTCTATTTTTGGTAGACATTGCCTCACTTACCAAATGTACATTTAGTTGTCATTATTTTGCATTTCACCTTTTATGATGTTTTAAATGGTTTATGTTGGTTATAATGGTGCAAAAAACGGAAATAAGTAACGGCTAGGTATTACAACACAATGAAATTACAACAATCTGAAATTTCAATAAACTGGAATAAGAAACTAGAGCAGTTTTGATATGCTGAATCGAGTGATGGCACTATGTCTTTAAGACAAGATTGCCCCGTATATATCCTTTCTACGTTCTGAACAATAGTTGTCACGCCCCGACTTTTCTCAAGTCTTTCTTTAGGACGTGATGGCACCTGGACAACTATCCCTTTCCAGGCGAACCATTTACTTCATTTTTCTTCCTAAATTAGACAGGTATTTGCGGAAATAATATATATAATAATAATCAATTTGAAGTTTACGAAGAACAATCTCATGTGGGGCATTCCCCGAGATAATAAAACTTAATTCTTTAAACAAACCTAGTATAGAGTAACTTTCACCAAATCCGAAATAATGGATTGGTGGTACGATGAGGCTGCGGGACGATCGTTAAACCTCTTGCGGAGCTTTTCCTCTATCGCGGCTTCCTGAAATATGTTAAATAAAAGAGTCAGCCCTACCATCCGGGGCTGAGTGGGAATCTCACCTTACAGTCCAAAGTAACCTCACAATATTTTTAATTACAATCACATTATAAGAAAATAATAAGCATGTTGAAATAAATAGATTACAACCCTTTTATCAAATAAATCAATAAATATTCACGTGCAAAATTTTCTCTCCACTCGTCTTAGAAAAAAAAATAACTTAGTTTAATCAGTACTCCTGCTTTTTCCCATATAACATATTATACATTTGTTGCGGTACGTGCAACCCGATCCAGTGCATTTATATATTTGTTGTGGTACGTGCAACCCGATCCAGTGCATTTATGTATTTGTTGCGGTACGTGCAACCCGATCCAGTGCATTTATGTATTTGTTGCGGTATGTGCAACCCGATCCAGTGCATTTATATATTTGTTGCGGTACGCACAACCCGATCCAGTGCATTTATATATTTGCTGCGGTACGTGCAACCCGATCCAGTGCATTTATATATTTGCTGCGGTACGTGCAACCCGATCCAGTGCATTTATATATGTGTCTTTGCGGTACGTGCAACCCGATCCAGTGCATTTATATATTTGTTGCGGTACGTGCAACCCGATCCAATGCATTTATATGTATTTGTTGCGGTCCGTGCAACCCGATCCAATGCATTTATGTATTTGTTGCGGTCCGTGCAACCCGATCTAATGCACTTATTTGTTGCGGTACGTGCAACCCGATCCAATGCACTTATTTGTTGCGGTACGTGCAACCCGATCCAATGCACTTATTTATTGCGGTACGTGCAACCCGATCCAATGCACTTATTTGTTGTTTAAATATGTCATATGTTCAAAAGGCTCAAATAATATTTCCTTCCTTCAATATTTCGCCCTTTCCATTTGTAAGGGTTATAACTCTCAAACCGTAAGTCGGATTTATCCCCGTAAAGTATCAAACTGTCGAGGACAGAGTAATCTAAAACTTTTATTCAGCACAATATTTCATATTCATTACCTATTTGTAAAGTTTTTACGTTATACATTCTGCCCTTCCAGACTTCGGTTGATCCGAGGCAGAATGTTCAATCAGCGATAACTCTCAAACCGTAAGTCATATTTATCCCCGTAAAGTCTCAAACTGTCGAGGACAGAGTAATATATAACTTTTATTCAGAACAATATTTCATATTCATTACCGATTTGTACAGTTTTTACGTTATACATTCTGCCCTTCCAGACTTCGGTTGATCCGAGGCAGAATGTTCAAACAGCGATAACTCTCAAACCGTAAGTCAGATTTATCCCCGTAAAGTCTCAAACTGGCCGTAACAGAAAGATGTACAACTATGTAAAATTTCATCCAATTATAACAAGTATAGCCCAGTATAACAGATTACAATTGCACAATCCAAACTAGTTATTAAACAAATCATAAATTTCATGCTCATTCTTTCAATAACCGGATTATATTCTAACATGTATTGTAACTTAAAAATAAAGGATTTTACTAAGAACTTTGAGTGAGAAAACTCACCTTTGTTGCTTCGTAACCACGAACAAAACCTCAACTTCAACCAAACCTTTTTGGAACTCCTTAATTGCTCTCTTTAATCTTTTTTTTCCTTGCTTTGTTTCTGATTTGCTGTATCTCCCTTTTTGTTGTATTGTAAATTGGACGTGTTGTATCATGTGTGTGTGTGTAGTATTTGTAATCAAGTGCAGAAAGTGCCCATGATAAATGGGATGTGAGGGAGTTATGGGATGTGAGGGAGTTATCGTGTGTGTGTGTGTTGAATCTGATTTTTTTCTTGCATCTTCTTTTTTTTTTTTTTTACAGGACTTTACAATAGTCTGCCAAGATAAAATAGCAACTCAACAAATGAGCAAAGGAAACTCAAGTGTTACCTTGAAGAATTTTGAGTAATGAAATGATGCTGGAAAGTAGTAGGAAGAAACTGATTTCGTTTGTGTGTTCTATGTTGTCTCAACAATTGGCAAAGGCTTCATTATATAGTTGTAAGGAGAGGACTTACCAACTGCCCACATAATTGTTGTTACTAGCCAAGTAATGACAATTATGGAGGTAGTAATTCAGCCAAAATAAATGGTGAATTAATGTGCAACGGATTAGCTTTTAGGGAGATTTATTCAGCCAAAATAAATGACTGAATTGAGTGTATACTAACGTTGGTTGACGTTCCAAAAACCAGCAGCAAAAGCACAAGTTCTCTGCCCAATTTAACTTATCTGAAACTTCATGGACCAAACTGTAAATATGAAGTAATTTGGGTCCAAGAAGATAATATCAGAAGAAGCTCGCGACCTGAGACCGGACCGGACGAGCGGCGTGCGTGTGGGCTTAGCATCGAACCAAAGCACATCTAGGTCCTCCCTCCTTTAAACACATGGGATACCCCTTGGGGTCCCAAACCCCAAGCCAATTATGAGACTTATAAACTAAACAAATCTTTCTTCCCCCACCGATGAGGGAGGATTGGTCTAAATACCACACTTTTCCATGCTTCAAACACCTCACTTCGTGGACCAATATCTCTTTCATTTCTCAACGAAATTTGACGATCCTTGGCCCTACGGTCATCTACTTACTTAATAGATTATGCACATGTGAAGAACCGGATTCTCCAACATGCGGAACACTAGTGTTTAAATCATTAAAGATGGTTGGACGCAACTCCCGCCAAAAATAAATTTCCAACAGTTTATAGGTCTTACACGTTTTATAAAAGATCTAAGAAATCAGCTTTTAACCAAGGAAGGAAATTCAATTCAATTCAATTCCCCTCCCAATGGCTATGTATATTTCTGATTACTCTAATTACGCTTTAGACTGATAACCGCACTCAATGTTTACACAAAATCATACATATAAATTTACTATAATTAAGTTATTTGATCATGATTAAATATTAAAAATCTATATGTAAAAACATGTTATTCCTCTAATGATTTGACTTAAACACTTGTAAATTTTTATCCTTTAGATTATAGCTAACAAGTCGATCTTATCCAATTGTGCAATTTGATGGTATTCTCCTGATTGACCTATGGTTTGATTCCCATTCCAAACATTCAATTGATTCCAATATATGAGTCAACTGGGAAACACCATAAGCAATGCTGAAACATTTCAACATGTGATCTTTTATTTTATCTTTTTCAAAATATTTTCATGTTTTGTCTTTTTAGTTTGGAAACAAAAGGGTGTTAGGGAATTTTCCTACTTGCCAGTTGCCACTTTACAAATATATAATTTCTTTTGGTTAATGGCAAAAGCATGATTCATATTTTGAACGTGCTGGAATACATGTGAACACGATTTCTTTTTAGCCTTGCGAAGTTTTTAGGCAGGGCGTGTGGGATCTTGCTATGTTTCTCTAGGAGACCATTACAATTGATAAAAACAAAATAGTTAAGACATAGAAACACCTCTAAACTAGAACTAAATTTCTAATTATACACTTAAACTATAGGAGAGGTTACTATGACCCCTCTGAATTTATTATTTTCGTATTATTCACCTCCTTCACTAATTACCTAGTAAAGAAAATAGATTAAAACGAAGCATGTGAAAACACATGCTTATTCAAACCTAAAAAAAAAGGATCTTGATATCTTTTTTTCATTTGAAATTTTTTGATTCAAACGATCAGACTCTCATCTTCTCTCAAACCCTTCGTCCTCCTTCTTTCACTGTTACAATTTCCA
The DNA here is from genome assembly GCA_034509755.1 of Anisodus tanguticus. Lineage (NCBI taxonomy): Eukaryota > Viridiplantae > Streptophyta > Magnoliopsida > Solanales > Solanaceae > Anisodus > Anisodus tanguticus. Next base: position 4,441,369 of record CM067553.1, on the reverse strand, counting down.
CCTCTTTTTTTTCTGATCACTTGATCAAATTATCGCTCTTTATTACCATTTTGTGTACCAAACTTATTTTTTATTTGCAGTTGTAATTCTTTATTTGTGCTCAATTGAATTTGGGTAGATTACACATCAATAAAACATGTAAGTGGAGCAAATATTTAATTAAACTTAGATAAATTTCAATAAAATAATAATGGGACAAACCTTAACGAGAACGCATGATTATCAAAGGAGTGTATGTAACAATCTAGGCTAATTCCATATCGACAAAAAGAAGAAGAGATGCTCGACATATAAGTAAGAAAGTCTTGGATCCTAATGACACGTTTTAGGCTGTATGAGTCTAGATTCAAAGCGGACATCATCGTTAGTGAAGCGGGTTGTTATAATCATCATATAGAAAGTATAAAGATGCATTCCTAAAAGTATCACAATTCAAATAAAAAATGCATAAAAGTTGGTTTAACTAACATAATATATGGTAATTCTATTAGATAATATTTCATTTTAGAACGTAATTATGAAACATAACTATAATTATTGTGTTAGGAGAAAGAGGTAGTATCAGGCGGCCGGTATCAGTTGTATCAACACATGCTTTATCACCTGAAATTGCGTGAAAGAGCTGTATTAGTGCATACAATACGCGTGTTTATTGTGTATTTGCTATAAAACCCAAAATGTAGCTATATTTCATAGTTTCTTAAAACTCTAGCTATGTGTAGTAAATACAATATAAATATTTGCCATGTGCGTAATTTTTTCCTTCTATTTATGGTCTTGCACCCGATCTCCTTAAAACTTGGGCCTATTAGGCATATAAACTGGGCCTGTTACTGAATTGTGAATTTTTTTTTACATAGCCCAACAAGACCTATAGGTGAAGCCCTCATAAGTTGAAATGTGGAAGTCCGTACAGCAAATCGACTCGAATCAATCGCAAAGATGAATTCAATGGTGGCGCTAGGGAAGAAATTCACTCGAAATATTCAAGATAACAAACGCAGGTTATTATCAGCTAAGTATGAATTAAGGCGAAAGTTATATAAAGCGTTTGTTCAAGATCCTGAACTTCCACCTGAAATGCGAGAAGCTCATCGTTACAAGCTATCAAAATTGCCAAGGAACAGTTCTTTTACACGTATTAGAAATCGATGCATTTTTACTGGTCGTCCACGTGCTGTTTAGAATGTCTAGGATTGTTTTTAGGGGTTTGGCTGCTCGTGGTGCTTTGCAGTTTGCAAGGTGTAAAAAAAGCCTATTGGTAGATAATACCCAGGTAATTTTGATTCTTTGTATTTGAATTATGTATCTGGGTTCAGCGGAAGGTGTTTGTTGAAATGTCTCGCTGGGAATTTTAGTAGGCGTTTGGCCATAGAAACCAAATATTATTCTACTTTATTTGGAATTTTTGAAGTTAGAGTTGTGTTTGGTTGTAGTTTTTGCAGAATAATATTTAGTTGTTTGAATGTACTAAAAGTGAAAAAAAGGAAAACATGGTGTTTCCAAATTCCAAGTTGTATTTGGAATTTTTTATGTCCAACCATTGATTTTCGAATAAAGTGAAAAAGAAATTCCAGAAAGGTGAATAATTCTCATGGCCAAGCGGGTCCTTAGTCCTCCGTTTTTTTTAAAAATTGATGAAAATGCTGTAATCTAGATTTGCCGCATTTAAATTTGATTGTACTTGAGACTATAACGTATGGTATGATTCGTCCTGCTGTATGGTAGCACGCTATGAGTAAAATTAGTCTTATTGTTGAAATCCTCTTTTATAATGAGATATGATGAATTCTTAGTCCAGACATATTTTATTTATTCATAGAGCAAGAGTAGTGAATCAGAACTATGTTTTTCATTTGTGTTAGCTTTTACCGTGTTTGCTGCATTTCTGCATTTACAAGAAGTATTATGTTCTTAATGTCTGAATGAAATGAAATGAGGTAGATACAAATATACAATAATGGAAATGCATAGAAGGAAGAAAATACAAGTTAACCTTCTTTTATCCGGCTCTGCTTATACCTCCTTACGCACATCCTCTTGCTGTTACTTCTAGATTTTGTAATTTGTCTCCATGAGAACATATGCATTTATTTCTAAGATTTAGAATACAAAGCATTGAGAGAGAGCGTTAGGGATGATTTTATTTATAAACGCTGAATGAGAATTATTTAGGAATAACATATTTTTGTGAAGAGGATGATCTTGAATGTTTTTTTTTATCAAGTAAATGTATTTTCATTCATAAATATGGCCAAATTGGCCGTATACAAGGGGTATACCAAGGGTAAAGAATCTACAAAAGGATATGATCCTCTACAAACTCCACTCATTGATGATTTTGATGTTAAAAGAAGTTTGAAACTGCATTCTTGTTTGAACTATTCATAACAGTGTGGTTAGATGGGAAATGTCTCATGTTGCCTCATAAATAAGCTCCTGGCTCATCCCTACCTCTAAAGGGGCTTACCAACGAGCGGAGTGCTTATGACCATGGTAGCTGCAGGCCTCCTGGGTCTTTCTCCATTGTCTTTCTTACTTCACCTTCCTCTTCTAAATCCCAACCCCTACTTGTTTGGGATTGAAGCGTAGTAGTTATTGTCTTCTCTTGTAGTTGACCCTTCCTTTTCTGTTACTTGTTTTCATTTGTTGCAATACCTTGGAAACATGATGTGTTAGTTCTTCTAAAGAGTACTTAATTCAAACAATGTTTTTTCTTCAACAATATTTTCCTTAACAATTTGTATCTTAACAAGGTCGATCATTTCTTGTATTATAACATGACTGTGCTTGTGTTACCGCAGGTTTTCTTCTTTTCAAGAATTAGGAGGCTGCTAAAGCACTACTGTTGGATCTCATTTACTAAAGCCAAGTAGATTACGGTGGGACAAGGTTTTCTATTTCAGGAGTTGTCTCAGCTTTTTCAAATAATTTGCCATGTTACGATCCAGGGTTTGGCTATGCCAGTATACTTTTTTCATCTTCGCCTCAAGATTTCTGGAAGTTCTTAATCTGCTTGGTAGAACCATGCAAATGCTTCTCACTGTCTTGAAACTTTTGGTTTTATGAGAAAACCTAAATTGTTAGTTTGTATTCTATTTCCAGCTTTGAACTGCTTATCAGGGATTTACATGCATGTACTTCTTCTTTATCTTTTCTACGTACTATATTGCCTTTAAATTCTACTTGATCTAGGACAGAAAAAAGGATAATACACAGGCAATCTTGTAATGGGTAGTTAGATGCACATCACAAGTTTGAACTCCGGAGACAGAGGTTCACATCCTACCACAAACAAAAGCCTAGTATTTAAGTGGAGAAGAATAGAGGGACAGGTTTATTATTCATGTTAAAAACCGTGTGGCATTTGCCTTGTGGAATTTTTTGGTATCAAAAAGAAAAAAAGCGGAAAAATAAAGAATGCAACTCCAATTTTTTTCAAGTCATTATTGTAGAGCAAGCGAAAATGGATAAACCATTTGTTTTCAGTCTATATAATCTTCCATTTTGGTGAAGTTTTTGTATTACTTTGTTACTCTCGAATCCGTGAGATGACATTCAAAAGATTCAGCATAGAAAGAGTGTGTTTAATTGCTCATGAAAAGTCTTTATCATAAAATAACACAAACTGATCGGGAAAATTTTGATAGATAATAACCTCTGCTTTCGCTGAGACTTCAATTATCAGAATACTCATTGACCACCAAAATTCATGTAGACATCATCCCAACACTTCAAAACAAAATTCTAGCAAATTAAATATTAACATTTCCTTTGCTATTTAGTCACGTGAAATAAAAACACAGAGCCGTAGCTTGCATGAAAATAATGAAGACCTTTACATGCATTTTATAAAGCTACAACACATATTGGATATAACAGCAATCTCAAGTTCTCAACAGCTACCCCACAATTGCTTGATGGCTTTTGAGATTATGAAATACGGACTAATGTACTACAGGTTCTTCAGTTCAACCAGTAGTGAACATTCTCTCAATGGGTTGAGCTGTTGAGAAAATCCCCCATCCATCACATCCCATAGTAGCAAACACCACCAGTCGGAATAGGATGTTTACTATAAATGCTGTACAGCGATAACAGAAAAACAGAAAAAAGTATCCTTTCACGCTTTTTTATCAATCTCTTTGACCTGCAAACAGCTTTCCTGATTTCGAAGGGACAGCATTAGAGCCAGGTGCATTTATCAAACTTCCATTGTGTGACATATAGAAATGGTTGTAATTGATTCTGGTAACCAGATCTGCCAAATGAGGAAACTGTCCCACATTGAGCTTGAAAGATAGAATCTGAAATTTTGAAAAAAAAAAAGGCTATTAAGAGCCATTGAAGTCCCTGATATTGAAGTAGTAATAAAATTGGCATTAGAATCAAAATAAGGGAGAAAAAGAACTTACCCTCATGAGGAAAGCTATGCAGTCATCGAACTGTTTCTCTATCCTATTGATTTCCATTTCACACCTCGCCTTGATAGCTGAAACTGCCCCTCCACTGCTAAGAGTCTGCTGTACTGAATAGAAATCCAGAGCTAATCCAAGAATACTGTTGATACGGCTAGCAATTAATGCCCACTGCAATAAGGTAATTGTTTCCAGTTAACCCCTCATGGCTTGATTCTTCATTTCCAGGTTTTGGGAAGGGGGGAAACAAATAAATAGTGCATCCATGTGAAATACCAGTTTTTCTGGAACAGCGAAGCACTGCCTTTGAATAGACATCAAGTAAGCCTCGTGTATTTCGATGACTTCATCCAATGATCTTGCTGCAGCCAAACCTTCACAGAGTTCACCCCATGCACTGTGATACACCTACAAATGGTGAGAAACGCTTAACAGCGATAAAATGTAGCAACAATTGATTGCAAAGGCCAATCCCTTTACTGATGTTTAATGGTATTACAGTCAAGTGCATATTATGAACAGACAACTTTTTCTATTTCTAAGAGCTTTGTGAAATCACGCTTTCTTCAATTTTATCAAGTATGTCAGAAGCAGCATCCACCCCAACTAGTCTGAGATAGTGTGTTGGTTGATGTTAGAAATTGCATTTACCTTATAATAGGGGTCTAAGCTCTGCCAACAACACACGAAGTAGAAATGTAGTAACATTGTGATAGTAGTAATTGTTTGTGAGAACATAGAAGAATATAAAGGCAAACCATAAATTTCTTCTTTCCACAAACAAATCACCGTGTTTCAACAATTTTCCGTCAATACCAGTACCCTATAAACAAATTTCTTCACAAATTGAGTGGCAGGGTCTACTGGCATACAAGAAGAGACATTATTCAAAAAACAGGATTCATGAGTCCAAATATGTGCCAAGTGGCAGAAAATCCACCAAAAAATTTACTATCAAAGAGAGAGAAGAATACCCTGTCCATCACATATTGGTGGAAGGCCTCCACAAAATGTAGCAGTTTTTGTTCCAGTAACCAATGATGTTTGCGGTTAATAGGTGCGGAGCTTCTGTCCTGGAAGACAAAGTTGCTACAATTAAGTTATTAGACTTAACATTGTAATAAGGGCAAATAAAGGAATCTGTTAGAAGACATAAATTACACCATTGTTCAAGAAAATGGATCTTGGGCCCAACTCAACCCCAAAATAATAGTTAATGAGGTGAGGATTGTCCAAGACCATATAAGTATACAAACAACACATCACTTAATTAATGTCAGACACTTAACACCCCCCCGCATGCGCAAGTTCAAATGGCTTTTCACGCCTCTCCTTACTTATAATAAAGTCGAGTGGCTTTCACTCCTCTCTGATATCTGAAGTGTGGACAATATATCATGAGGCCCAACATCAGATAAACCAATATTAAGATGGGTCTGACTCTGGTAAGATACTAAAAGAAAATGGATCTTGGGCCTAACTCAACTCCAAGAGCTAGTTCATGAGGTGAGGATTGTCCAAAATCATATAAGGAGACAAATAGCCCATCCATCAACCAATGTGGCATACTTAAAAATAATTGTTATTGAAATAGCTAGCGATTTCTATTTGGTTTCCAAATTAACTATAGTAAAATAAGATAACATAAAGCAGACCTTCCACATCCACCTCCGAGCTTTATCAAGAACAAATTTCGCACGTCTGACCTTCAGTAAGAACCTCATAACCTAAAGAAGACAATAAACTACTGAGCAGAACATTCAAATCGGTTGCACCATAAGGGGAACTACAGCAGTCCATTAGCTACCTGATTATACTTCTTTATTGCTTCTGTATTAGCAATAAGTTCAAGGGGCCAAGGAACCTGTTACATCTCAACATTAACAGAACATGACAAGGTTGTAAGACACCACAGATGAAGCAGCCTAAAGCACCACTAAACTAGTAGCATACCTTGTAGGTAAACATGAGTGAATCCAGGCCATCAATGCCAAAGTTCTGCCCTCGACTCTTTCGAGGTGTCGAAGTTGGAACAGGCATACCACGCTGGTCATCCTCACTAGTGGCATTATTTTTTGTTACAGACACAACCAATGAATCGGGTGTGCTTAATAGTGTGGCATCAGCAGAGTATCGGATTGATTCCTGAATTATAACAAAGGTTAAGTAAATTCAAAGGAGCTTCCTCACTTGCAGACGCAAAGAACTGAAATTAGAGAAGTCAGTAGCAGAAAACAACTTTAAAATCCGGACAATAGGACAAATAGGAGGGGGAAACACCTCCAATAATTGGATTCTACAGATGAAGGCAAACGGTCTACTTGATCTTTTATCCTCCTTTTCTGATATTATAGAGAGGTGTGGACACCATCGTTAAGAGAGAGAAAAAACTGTGTGAAAGTAGGGTTCAATGACCTCTCTATAATATGCTTGTGCATTGAACCCTACTTTCACCAAAAAACGGTGTGGACATCATTGAACCCTACTTCACACAGTTTTTTTTTCTCCTTTTCTCTTAACGATGGTGTCCACGCCCTACTTTCTTTTTCTTTTATATGAGCAGTGCTGCAGTCTTCTTGTCTTGGTTCCTTAGAACATGCTTGTGCATTGTTATCGTCATGGCAGATCTGGTGTTTATTTTTAAATGTATGTGTAGTCTCTTGGACAATTCCCCACACTTACGAAGGTTTATTATGCATCCTCAGGCACAACATGTGAAAAAGAGGCACATGTTTGGACAATCTTTTTATTCCAATAGCACAAATGCCATTTTTCCTTTTGGGGGCTACAACTAAATAATAGAGAAACCACTTTGACAACATAGAAGAATTTTCATAGAAAAACTCTGCCGACAGATAGACGGGAACTATGAATCAAGGAAAAGGATTGAGTTGACCAATTGGACCTGCAGTGTTGTGTTTAATTCAAAATCATCATCCAAGCTTTCTCCTTTGTCTAATTTATTGAAGACCACCGTCAAGAAGTGCTGCAGCATATCACCTGGAGAGAGCAATATAATAATCCTGTAAAGAATGGCAATGATGGTTGACTACTAACAAGCTAGCTCAACAAAAACCAATGCGGACCTGAGCCTAACAAGTATATAGCACGCAACACTTCCAGCTCTTCTAGCAGCCTCCATTCACATAGTAATTTTGACAAAATATTCCTGCCAATACAATCAGCCTGCAATGTGTAACAAGAGGCAATTGGACATATTAAATCTCAACCATGTAATATTAAAAGGTATTTTAGATGACTACGTGCTACTACCTGTTTTTTTATGAAGACAATAAGACATTCTTGAAGAATAACCGTAGGCAATGGAGTATTCCTTGGTTCAACCCTCCCAATCCAGTTTAATGTCCTTGAAGGGAGTGTGCTATTTTCCTGGAAAGGGAACACCTCTGATACATGATGATCCTCCTGATCCAGAAATTATGTTATGTTATACTAGCCATAACTAGTCCAGATTAATTGATATAAACTATTTAAACTAAGTTCACTTATGAAACAAGCTAAAAGTCTAATCTTGATACAGGTGCACTTCCAACTGAAGGTCCATGACAATTTAGCCAATCTGATAAATTTCAACCGCGAAACCCATTCTAGCCAGTCAATAACAAATATGTCTGTTATAACCCATGCTTAGCACATGGTTTGATATCCCAAATGGGATTGTGCATATTCCCAAGGGAAGAAGCAAAAGGCGGATGGTGGAAGATCGAGAGTTATGCAATTACATGCTGAGTTCATAAAATGATGCAAGTTGAAGTCTTGCATCGCAAGGATGGTGCTGGAAATTCAAGAAAAACAGTAATTTAAAGGTCATGGTGAATTTGATGGCATGCTAAGCACAAACTCCAACCCCGACAATTAAATAACAAGCAGTAACAATCTGTTAGAATTGACTTTTTTAATGGACGAAAACTATAAAATTTTATTCAGTTAATCAGGGCAGTTGGTCTCAGAATAAGTTATCCACCATTGCGGAAGAGCGCTACGTCTAATTTTCTACCACAATAAAACAGGAACGTGACAACCAAAACAACGTGGCTGAACTAGAAAGTTTTCAGACGGATTTATGGTTTAGACCACATTATCACACCCATTGTTTTGGAAGTTGTTTTATACAGGTGTAAAGTACTATATATATTTATACAGGTGATATCATCTGGTGTAAAAAGAAAATATTAGGCTAAAAATCAAATCACAGATAAATGGCCTCCTACCCAGTGCCTTTGGAAGTGAGGGTGAGGAATGCTGAGCATGACAAAAACAGGTTAAAATTATTTTTGCCTTTATGACTGCTGAGGTTACAAGATGTCAGTACCTGAAAAGGAGGAAGAAGAGTTGGAAAGGGGAACAACTCCTCCAGAAAATTGATATCTTCCTCTAATCGATCACGTTCAGATTCACCAAACTGAAAACCAAAGGTATAGTTTGTATTTTTGGTTGCCACAAATGATCCACCACTTCCATCGAATATTGCCTGCCTTAATCCCTCATCATTAAGAGGAGGAAGGTAAAACTCTCTAGATAAATTTAATGCACCCCAAGCATCTCTATGTGCGTAAAGAAATTTTTGGCTAGTAGTTATAGCTGGATTTTCAGGACGGAATCCTAAGGATAGAATATCATTTCCATCTAAATCTAGCTTATCTTCTTTCACAACTGAGCTATCCATTTCCTCTCCCAGAGCATGACATGAATGGAGAGTAGCTTTTCCTTTCTGAGTCACTGTATCAACCAAGAACTTACACCATTCTTTATCTGAGAGTGTCATCTCTTGGATGCTCTCGTTACTTCTTTCTACTTTTTGCCTTCCAATAAATGATTTAACTAATGGAACAATTTTCTTCTCCTGGAAAAGGTATTCAGATATGTGATCGCCATAGCCAATAAGAGCAGATAAGGTGACACAAAAGATCTCTGACAAGCTTAACCCAGCAATACGGCCACTGGCAGATACTGAGGATGTCATAGGAGTATGTTGAACAAGCTGCAATGACTTTCCAGCAGAGATAATATCCCTGGCTATCTCTTTGATAAACAGAGGACATACATCCATATCTCTCTCCTTTGCCTCTTTTTCTTTGGACAAACCAGACACATCATTAGGTTCTTTTCTACTCACATCATTTGTCCGCTTTATTGAAAGCAAAGAATCAGCAACACGACCAGTATCCAATTTTGCAGATCTCAGCAGATAGCTCTTCTCCCAAAACTCAGACTCTTCAACTGCAATTTGTTTGTTAGCATGAAAGAACATCTGCATAAAAAGCATACAGGCATAAGATTGTCTTAGAGAACGTCAACGTCTAAAATAGGTGTCATTGAACTGTTCGCTATAAACATAACTATGAAAATCGCTCGGTCACTCTTGTAATGTCCCTAAGTCTATGTTCTATCACTCTTTCCAGCGTTCCGTCGTACGACTCATACGTTCAATGCCACGATAGTTCGCACAATTTTGAATATCTCATTTTTTCTTATAAATTGGAATTAAAGTACTCTTTCTCCACTTGTCGTGATCCTGGAAGCTATTATTCTGATATATGTCGAAAGCTATATGAAATCATTCACTATTCCATTAACACGGCCATCAATAGAACTTACCTCCTCAAAGGGATCGTCAAGAATTCCTTCATAAAGCCATGAATCAAGGCCCTCAATGTATGGCAAAAGACTGCTAACAAATGCATGTAATATCATCCTGTAAGCATCCTCCTGAAATGATTTACTCTAGATAATGAATTATAAGATGAAAGACTCAGCAAATATGTCCAGTAAAGGAAAGCATTTTCACACCTCGCCACCTTGCAGAAGACAAACTTCAATCAGCTTCTTATATAAATAATTAAGAATATGCACAGCAATAGCCGTGGCAGAGATAGAAGAATCAGTTTCATCATAAGCTTGTGGAATGGCTCCTTGCACTAGTTGAAACAAAAATTCAGCTCCTGCACACAAACTAATATAGCATTGATAAATCCTGTTAGGAACCTTTATTCATAAACCCAAAAGGACTGGAAAAAGAACTGTCAGCAAGACCAGTCAAACAAGTGAGCTGTTAAAATCCTTTTGGGTAAGGCATGCAAAAGGGGAGCACCAGTGGACTTCCCCCTGGCATTTCAAAAGCAAAAGGGGTTTTGTGAAAACACGTACACACATAATCAGGCAGGATAGCAGAAGAAAAGACCGCAAAAAAGAAGTCTTATAAAGAAAGAAGATACAATCAGAATCAGTAACAGGTCCATCAAAGAAGGGGGGAAAAAGAAGGGAACGAGAATCAAAATGTATGTTTATTGTAATTTTTAAAAAAACAGATTTTTTGGTAGGTTAGTCTATATATAGCTATTTAACATATTTCATCAAACAAAAATCCAAAATGATGCAAGGTCGGAACTATACAACAGTTCATGTTGGAAGAAGTAACTCCTGGAATGATCTCTGAGAATAAGAGTTTCTGTCAATATATCCACTATATTCACAATCATGAGGTGCATATATTACTATCAAGAAACAAGTATGTATTGAAAGTGAAACTGGGAGGAAAAGCAATAAGCAAGTCCATTACTTATAGGTACGAGGATGTGCACCAAAGCCCAGGACAAACATCCAGCATAAAGGAATTTAGAATTTTGAGATGTATGAATATTTATATCATTATATGTATAGAAGTTAAAGCAAATAAGTTCTATCATATAGCTCCCCATCAAACAACAACATACCCAGTGAAACGGTCAGACCCGGACAAAAAAATTAAAGCAGTATGAAAATGATGGTAACAAAAGCGGATAAGCCATGATAGCGCATTCTGAAAAAAGAAACAGATGCCAGGATTTTATTAACTCTCTTCAGTTCCTATAAGTTCTAATTCCCATAGATGGAAATTTTGTCTCTTGCCACCTTTTTGGTTTATCTAATTTTTAGCTTTATCATAACTATACTAGATCTCTATCACAACAAACCCAACAAAATATCCTCTTATCTTCGCTTAGTAACCACTGTTTAGCTCTATCATCCCTGGTTCAAGTTCCATTTACTTCAATGATGGACTACCCTACATAATCTTCATTCTTCACATCTTCTTTTCGTAACTTCTTTCAATTGATTTTTTTTATAAGACAGACCGCAGATGCCAGGGGTATATTTGGACATTTTCACCTTTTTTATTTTCATTATGCTTAATCACACTAGCATCACTGAACTACATTATGCTATATTTTACAAAATTTCCATTTCACCAGGTAATATATTGGGATAAAATGTACCAACCTTGATAAAGAACTTGATAATCCCAAGAGGGTTGGAGTAGTTAAACTACAGGAATCAACCACCTTCATCTCCTCTTTCAACGCACCATTGCGTAACCACTGCTCCACAAAAAGAAGGATTTTTTTTCTTTATACATAAATGCAAACACATACAAACACCCAAAAAGGCAAATAATGTACTTCCTCCGGTCCATATTACTTGTCATGTTTTTTTTTCACGTCCCTTAAGAAAACATTATTAAAAGGCACTCCCTCCGGATCAAAAAGAGTGTCCACTTAGCTATTTGCACACCCCTTAAGAAAATACTAACATCTAGGCAAAAATAGGTTATTTGACTAAAATGTCCTAATTAAATAGGTATTGAGATTTGGTCAGCTACCACTGAATAAGGATAAATCTGAAAAAGTAAGGTTAATTCTTTCTTGGTTTGGTAAGTGGACACTCTTTTTTATTTTATCAAAAAATAAAGGCTAAGTGGACACTCTTTTTGATCCGGAGGGAGTAATTTGACTAAATTATCCTTATTTATACAGTAATCACAATTTAATACTACTCTCTTTTTCACCACATTTATTGAGTAAGGGTAAAGGTGGAAACTAATAGTTAATTATATCTTGATTTTCTAAAATAACTGTTTAAGACCATCTATTTTCTGTAAGGACTACAAGTAAAGTGGATCGGAAGGAGTAATGTTAAGCAAACAAAAGAAAATACTTACTTTTAACCAAGTAGATATAGAACAACAAAATGCCCTCAAAGTAGGTGGTGGTGAAGGCACAGATTTCTCAACCTTGTAAATCCTAATTTCAACCATTTTCAAGCATGTTGCTGCATAAGTGAACTGATTGAGCACATGATAAAGACTTGCATGCGAAAGATGGCTAACATATATACCACTTCGGACACAAAAACGTTGCCCTAATTCATCCCAATACAACAGGATACTCGAAAACCCTTGTATTGTTTGCAGCACATTTCGCACCTAAAGATGAAAAATAAAAACTTTTATGAAACAATTCAATAAATTACTAAGTAATTTGGGGTTCGATATATGAATAAATAAAATGAACTTACTAAATCAAGTTCGTTGGTTCTAGAAGAGGAAATTGGCTTTGCAAAGTGTATGCCGTTGGAATAACAAGTGTATAATTTGCCGATTAAACTCTGTGGAGTTTCCATTTTTCTGTGTTCTACTGTCGATGGGACTATAAGTTGTGAATGTTTTTCATCATTCATTTCAATTTGGAGTTGGATGGAACGGGCAGCAGATTTTGCCCGCTTTCTGGTTTAAAATGAAAAAGTAGGAGAATAGAAGGGGACAAGTGTTAATTTTCCAAATTTTAGTTTTTGTTTATTTCCGTATTCCCCATGGAGATTTATTTCGTTAAGCTAGGGCTCGACTATATTTGAATTCACGTGACAGATAAAATGCTCCCTAACACACTTTGAGATATTTAATTTAAAATGTATGAGAATTTATCACTCCACTACATTTGTTGTTGGTGTTTGGTGAAATTTTTTATTACGTGATATATGTTTAAAATGGCCAAATATATAGACGGTATTTATAAATTGTCACTAATTTTTATTTAGACATTTTTTACCTATTACATGATGTATGTTTAAAATATGTCAATCAAACACAAAAAAAAACTCTCTTTTGTTTGAAAATTTGCTGATAGACATTATTGCCTTTACAACACTTATTAGGAGTAATATTTTTGTCCATCTCTGGAAAGGTTAACATAGCTAACTTTACATGCAAATTTAGCGCGGGTTTTTTCTTTTCTAAAATAATATTGTTATGTTTTAGAAACTAAAATAAAAAATCGCTCATTTTGTAGTTACGAATATTTAAGAAAAGTTATTAAAAATGTAGTGAAATAAACAAATGTTGACTACACAAATAGTAGTCGAAAGAAATAATCCCTTGATTATTTTCATTAATGAATGAGTATATATACAATTTACAATTTTCATAGTATGGAAAATTCTATTCCTATTCTACTCCCAAAACCTTATTCTATTTGTACAAGAATTCTATAATTATGGTAAGTGTACAATGACAATTATATACAAAAATCTATTACCAAAAACCACAATATACACGGTGTGTATACTGTGTATATCACGGTCTCCCAATTGCCTTGGGTTTCCATGATATACACGGTATACACAATATAGTATACCGTGTATATTATGTGATAATGTAGATTGTCGCTTCGCAGACCAGAATACCAAGTTATTACCAAGAAACATACAATAATCATACGTGGAGCGTCTGGTATCTGGACAACCATCCCAATCAGCATCGGTATACGAGACAAGCGTGGAAGTCGACGACGGATATAGATGCAAGCCAAACTCAAGTGTTCCCTGGATGTATCGTATAATGCGTTTGAGCGCATTCATGTGCTCAACCCTAGGATCATGCATAAACAAACACACTTGATGTACTACATATGTAATATCCGATCTCGTGAACATAAGATACTGAAGAGCTCCGGCAAGACTGCGATAGTGAGTGGGATCCTTGTAAGGTGAGCCAGCCGCAGCACCCAGCTTGGCTTTAGTATCAACTGGAGTGGATATACACGGTGTGTATACTGTGTATATCGCGGTCTCCCAATTGCCTTGGGTTTCCGAGATATACACGATATACACAATATAGTATACCATGTATATTATATATGTATATTATGGTATATTTTCAGTAGTAATGGCCTATGCCACTTTTATGCCTTGAATATTTTAGTTAGTAGTAAAAAATCTCTTTTCAAATTTCAAAGTTGTTAAAGGACCCTATACTACTAAAAGAATACAGCGAGAAAACTACCATATAAATTTATTGCCACCTGAAGAATTGTATCAATTTAAGATTGGAAGTACTCCCATAGTCAAAGCCTCAAAGGAATATGTCTAAGAGTTACTCTTAATTTATTCAGAAACTTCCACACTTCATAATAAAACTAATGATCTTTACCCAGTTCAGGCTATCCGCTGAGGAGTTGGAATAAATGTCTTGTAGGTTGGCATTAAGCACATCAAAAACATTTACATCCACAAAAACCTTTGGCTTTTATGTACCTAAGTCATATTGACAGCTTAAGAAACAACATCAGTAGTACACAAAAGACGTGGATGCATACGGGAATTATATTGCGTATCTCTCCCACGTATGGCAACATTGTGAGTTTGTGACTAATCATCCAACTGAAGTTGTGTATCTAATTCTCCTGATCTGTACATGAGTTTTTTTCCACTTTATTCATTTATGATCTTATACAGAGGTTTGGAATTTCCTTTCCTAGGATTCTATAAGGACTTCTGTTTTCAGGTCCCAGGCGAAAGCTACTAGGAATACTTGAGGGGCTGGCTGCACGTGAACTCGAGTTCAGCTCCATTGAAGAAATACAGGGAAGAACTTCAAGTCTAGAACGCGGAGAGTGGTGAGAAGCTGCTCCATACTCGCTGGTTTCGGGATGAGTTTGCTGGCAAGTTTCACTGCAAGAGACAGTTTAACTTGCATAAGGTGGACGTGATAGTCACTGGCATAACACGAGCTATAGTATTTAGCTGGAATTATGGATACTAATACGAGAAAAAACAATTTTACAGAACAAAGCATTCGGTATATCCCAAACATGACAAACACAGATTACCTGCTGCATGGTGATTTTCCATGCCTGGCAGATGTTCCTGGTAACCGTGTCTTTGGTTCCTTGTTATGGTTATTTGGGTTCTTAGGACTCTGCAGGGTATCCTGAAACGTAACGAATTCAGAATTTAGAACCATTTGGAAAAGAAAAAATTAGAGAATCTGATAAATAAGCATCATCAGCAGCATGTACCACTCACATGTAATTTCATCCCTGACGAATCCTCTGAGCAACCAGCAGCAGTGATACTATGCTCATGGGAACTAGTATTACGTAAAAAAGCATGTTCAAGTAGCACCATAGCTGATGGCCTATCTGCAGGTTTCCTCTGAAAGCAGCACTGAAGGAAATCCTTTCCTTCTGCTGATAATTTTTCTGGTATAGGTGGTGATTTGTTCAAGACACCGAACATAGCTTGCACCTAACAAGCCAAAGCACAAACATTTAGACACTTGCAGAAATCAATTCTAGAATGCCCGAAAAATAAGAACATAGCTCTGGCTTTATTGAGATTTAGCCAATCAGCTAGCCTTGTATCTTAACAAGTTATGATGCTATATTGAAAACCTAAAAGCTCACAATATATTTAAGCTTGTAATACGATTACATTGTTCTCAAAATGAGATGCTTTAAATACTTACCCAACTAAGTTCACCCCAAGGGGGCTGTCCAGTAAACATCTCAATAACAGTACAACCCAGGCTCCATATATCGACAGCTAAGGCAAGCTCTGGATTGGCATCTTTGCGCAACACAGCCTGCATTACCTGCATAAAAAGGTGAAGCCAGACATAAGTACAAGCCAACAACAAATACAGGGGAAAGAAAAAAGAAGCCATGGGAAAGTAGCATAACGATGCCTACCTCTGGAGCCATCCAATGAGGGCTCCCTTTCAGAGAAAGATCAGTTGCACGGCCGGAAAGCTGGGAAAAAGAGAAACGATTTGAAAATTACAACAGTAAGGTATGCATCAAATATAACTGACGAAAGATCCAGCTCACTCGTTTTCACTACAGATCAGAGTTTACAGGAATATACTAAAAACAGTAAATTAGAACAAACAAAGAAACTAGGATTTTCAGTTCGGCGTTAGAATTCAGAAAGCTTACATGTTTTGCTAATCCAAAGTCTGCAAGCTTGACAACGCCAGATGCATCTACAAGCAAATTTGCTCCCTTAATGTCCCTACTCGGAAAAAATCATTGAAACCAACCATTAGACCAAGAATCACAGCCAAAAAAACAAGTTTGTAAAGCAAAAAGGTTCTTCCTTGATGAATCTTTATATCAAGTGACATTCTACCTGTGTATTGTCTTAGTGCTATGCAAGTACGCCAACCCTGATACAATATGCCTAGTAAAGTTTCGAACTATTGACTCCGTCATAGCTCCGCAATGTTCCCGAACATACTTATTAATTGATCCGGGGTGCACATATTCCAAATATATGCAAAAGCGGTCTTCCATCTGAACAGCCAACAGCATTTATCTTTCAATATTCTGAAGAAATGCCTGAATATGGCAAAAGAACAAGAAAGATAGGTATTCTTACTATTTCACTGCCATAATATTGAACAATATTTCGATGCTTTAATTGCCGGAGAACTCTTATTTCCTACATCAGAAGTATGGAAGAAACTGAATTGATTTAGAATAGCATAAACTAGTGAAAAACATGTCCTAGTCATTGCAATCCAGTACAAAAGCTTCATCCTTTCAGATGCGATAAACGGTGTATAAGCACGTAGAATAAAAAGTACTGCAATATGAAACCTCAACTTTTTTTCCTCAAGCCAGTTACAAACATTCCGATATTACTTTCTAGCTGATGGAAAACGTGAAGGAGGCTTATTGAAGTAAACAAAATATGATCAATAAAAGTAGCTCTATGGATACATTATTGATTTTGCATATTGAGGCACATGATGGTTAGCTCAAAGTTAGAGAACCAGGAAGCTATTATAACATGCTTATTAAGTACTCGTTTAAAGTTCACTTCAATTCACTAACAAAGATTTGGCCTTTAAAATATGTATTCTTTCACCGTGTATCTCAAATGATTGCAGTTTATGTACAGATTTTAATTATGTAGACTAAGAAGACATGAGAAAGTCACCTGTTCTAACTGCTTTATACATTCAGCAGATTTAGGATCATCGGGAGTAAGATCAACTTCTTTCATTGCACATAAAGCACCGGTTTCACTGTCAAAAGGGAGAAAAACAAATGAAGCAAATGTTACATTCCTACCGAGTTACTTACTAAGCAAAGCTTTATCCCTTACCGGTTAGTAGCTTCATATACACTTCCATATGTACCACGACCTAAAAGCTTTCCCTTTAGCCATTGACCCTTCGTTGGTGAAACACATGGTTTATCCAAATTGCTGTGGATGGTACATAATTCTGGTTGTCTTGGAACTCCTGGTGGAAGGGGTAACGGGTGCACATTGATGTTGTTAGTTTCATTCCAAGCTAGAGAACTTTCCGGAAGAGATTTATGATGTGAATGCACAGCACCACTTCTGTTATTCCTGAAGCTACTCAGTGGAGAATGATCAGTGCTATTTATAACCCTTGTGGGTGACAGTTGGAAAGAGTAAGCCTCTGAAGGCGATGATGATGTCTGATGAAAGGGAGGATGAAAAAGGTCCTGTGTACTAAACCTTTTTGGACTTGGAATGGGGCTGGTAAAACCACTACTTGGAGCACTTCTAGCAGGAACATTTAACCTGAACTCAACACCCTCAGCATTCAGATCCTGAGGGAACCCCCTACGCCGGTAAGTTGGAGTAGATGATCTTGCATGCTGAGAACTTGTAACCTCAGCTGGAGTCCGATCAGATGTATCCCTGCAACTTGCAACAAGTTAACAGTTCTGCATTCGGCTTTTGTTCTTATGAAATCATCATAGCTAATCAAACATTGTCACTGTAAACAGAACACTACTAAAAAAAAAATAGGAACTAGGGACAAACAAATTCCGTAGCTAAAGGAAAATTCGTCGTTAATTCTATTTAGCGACAGATTTTTGAAAAAAATTGTTGGCTACGAGCAATTCAGGGACGAAGTTCATAGCTAATTCCAGTTTTTCTTTGTAGTGAAATAGCACACTCCAAATCATCATTTGATACAAAGACCAAGCGACACAAAAATAGAACTGTTACATGTAAATCAACTAAGCACCACATGCTCTTCACAATTCCAAACCTACATTTATGGTGAACCTCTTAGCTTATAAAGGTTACTGCAAATAATCCACAACCCTAAAAAGAAAAAGGCTCATTTATAGTAATGACCTGTAAAATGATACTGCAATATATCCACCCCAAAGTCGGTTACTTCAAATTCGAACCAACTACCTACTACCACTACAACCCTTTACATATAGAGTTACCTAAGGTGAAAAGCTTTCATCATTAGAACAAAAATAACTATGCCTCAACCCAAACAAGTAGGCATTGGCTAAATGAATACTTCAGTCAGAAAGGTAGCATTTTTCACTTGGAGCTTAGATATACATATGTAAGAAAATCATTCTCTTTTTGGCCATAAAAATTATTCACTTTTTTCTGAAATATTTTCACTTTGTTTGAAAATCAGTCTTTTGCCATAAAAATTCTAAATCCAACTTGAAGTTGTATTTTAAATTTAGAAAACAACTGATCATATCATGTTTTACAACTCACTTTTCACTTTTCACTTTTGAAGTCGTATTTAAGTACATTTAAACATAAACTATCCTAATATTCTTTGCAAAAAGTATAGTCAAACACAACTCCATCTTCAACTTCATAAATTCTGAATAAAGTGAAAAATATTTAGAATTTATGGTCAAAGCGTACTAAATTTTGAACAACGGGTTCACTATTCAAGATTAACCTGGAAATAGGAGGGCTTAAAGGATCCCGGTCAACTCTAACAGGCAAACTAAAGTCAACCGAATTTTGTTTATGCAAAGAATTAAGCTCAGGGAGCGGCAACGGTAGTGGCACGGCGGATGAGGACTTTAACCCGTGAAGGAGGTGCTGGTGGGGTGACCGAGAACCCGACCCGAAATCAGCATAAGAATCAGGAGAAACCGGCAAGGACTTTGAACGCTCATCAATAATTAAGGCCTGAATATTAGGTCGCCGTAAACCAAGATCATCATCACTAACATGCCTCAATTTACGTTGCCTAGTTAGCCTCCTTCCACCACCGTATATCCTACTTGTATTCGGTGAATCAGTTGGAGTAGAACTACTACTACTACTAGTAGTAGTAGAAGAAGAAGATGATAGTGAAAATGCTTTCCATAAGGGCGACATTTTTCATTTCAATACAGAGAAAATGGCTACTAGTGGGAATTTGATGATGCATTTAATGCATTGAAAGAAAGCGTGGAGTCGTACGTACTCCATGAAAACTTTTGTATTTTGTCAATGTTTGACTCGTTCTAATGACAAGGAGGAGGATTATTGTTTTACTTTTTATGCTGTTGGAAGTCAGAAACACGATTTCTTGTGTTATATAAAAGTCAAAATTACTACTAGTAAAGTAGTTTTGATATGAGTATACGTGTGTAAATATATTAAAGGATTTTCCAAAAATTTCCATGATATTACGAGGTGATGGTTGACACTTGACAAAAAAAACTAGGAGCGTGTTTTGAGTTGAGAACTCCAAAAGTACGCTGAAAAACGATGACATCTGCTCCTAGTAACAGTCTCTATTCCCCTCTTTGACAAGTTTTTTTTTTCCTTTTTGGGTTTCTACCCTGTTGGGTTTTAATTAAATTTAAATTTGCACTTGAAAATCTAGTATCAAGAAGTAAAGTACTTCCTCACGAAGGCGATTTTATATCCAAGATTCTAATATGAATTTTTTTATTAAGAATAGATGAAATATTTATCACTATACCATAGGGGTCGTTTGGTTATTTGTTAGGACGATTCAGGTATTAAAATTAACATAACCGATATCATATTTAGTAACCGTTTTAATTATTCATGAAGTTACATGAGTAGTATTAATTATACTGCATAACTAATGTTATCTACTTAACTGTAACCCCCTAATTCTTTATTGGTCTTGACAAGTTATTCCAATCTCATAGTTATTATTTTGACAGGAAAAAGTGGGGCAGTGTGGACAGGGGTTTAATATAGTTATAGTGATATAGTATTAAAATATTAATGGAGACGCGTATAGTAGAAAAGAATGAAAGCAAAGTCAGGGGGAGCTCACAGTCACTTCTACTTTGACACTTCAACACTCGTCTTCAAGTGCTCGCTGTTTTTTTTTAACACCACTTGAAACTTGAAAGCCGTCCAGCCGCTACGACCCAGTCAGATGATAATGATGATGATGCATTTTGTGATAACAATTGACACGTACTTCCTCTGTTTCCATTTATGTTTTGTTTCTCTAAATTTAAATTATATAAATTTTAATTAATATTTTTTATAATTATATTAATATAACAAGAATTTTAATTTATAATACTTTTATATAACTTTTAAATTTTAATTTTAATATATCACATTAATCTAATCCAAAATAGCTTTAACGAATAGTCAAATTAACTCTCGAGAAATAAAATATGTCACATAAATTGAGACGGAGAGAATAATAATAAATAAATAGTATTTTATGTATACAAATATTTAAAGGTGAAATGGAAGATAAATTCATTTAATAAAGATTACTCTCCATTTGATGTCTTGGATTTGACCAAATACAAATTTAAGAAAAGTAAGAAATATTTATTAATCTTGTGATCTTAAATAAAAATGTCTACAATATATTAAAATATCTTTAAATTTTATAATCTTAAACATGTCATTTGGGAGGTTAAAGTTATAAAGTTACTAGATATTTGATGTAACATTCTTCTTTAGACATATTAAAAAGAAAATAAGACACATAAATTAAAATAAAAGTAATAATTTATAATGTAGAATAAATAGTAAGAAACATATTATAAGATGTTAAATTACATCGACAATATAAAAAATCATTACATTGTTTAACATATGCTCCTTTTTACACATACATTGTATAAGATTTTTATACAATCAGATTAATTTGTCTACAATGACAAAGTAATTCTATATCAAATTACTATGATAATTTAAAAATTGGAGCAATGGCATGTTATAATAAGTTATAGTAGTGTGAAAATTATTATAGCAAATTTTCTACCAAAACCACTTATGTTTGTTTTGTATCAATAAAGTATTCAAGTTAGAGTAGTATATCAACAAAGTATTCAAGTTACAGTAGTATATCAACAAAGTATTCAAGATAGAGTAGTATATCAACAAAGTCATTATAGCTACAAAATTAAAATCTCTTTGAGTGGATATATATGTGTGTGTGTAATAGTATTCCTAATGGAGTGAGGATCTCTACTTTACATAATTACACTAAAATATTAATTACTGAATATATGGAAATATATTCACTATCACACCCCCTCAGTCGGAGCGGGAGGAGGCCGGATGCTGAGACTGGATCGGAAGTCAAGGAACAACTGCCGAGGAAGCCCCTTAGTGAAGATATTTGCGTACTGATATGAAGAAGGAACATGTAACACCTTAACATGACCCATGACAACCTTCTCACGAACGAAGTGAATATCCATCTCAGTGTGTTTGGTTCGTTGATGCTGAACCGGGTTATGAGACAAGTAGATAGCAGATATGTTGTCACAGTAAACCAAAAATGTCTTTCGTAAGGGGCAATGAAGCTCAGGAAGAAGGTTTCGGAGTCAACACAGCTCAACAACAACGTTCACAACGCCTCTATATTATGATTCTGCACTCGAACGGGAAAGCGTGGCTTGCCGTTTGGCAGATCATGAAATAATGTTATCCCCAAAAAATACACAATAGCCAGAGGTAGAGCGACGGGTGTCCGGACAGCCTGCCCAATTGACGTTCGTGTAAGATAGCAACCTGGTCGGTGCGGAGGGATAGAGATGTAGTCCATAGTCAAGAGTACACTTAACGTACCGAATGATACGCTTAAGAGTTGTAAAGTGATGCTCTCTGGGAGCGTGCATGAACAAGCATACCTGCTAAACAACAAAGGTAATATCGGGCCTAGTGAAAGTGAGATATTGAAGAGCACCTGCGAGACTCTTATAAAGAGAGGGATCGAGTACCGGATCCCCGTCATCTGCACAGAGTTTCGACTTCGAGTCAACATGAGTGAGCATGATCTTGCAGTTCGCCATTTTAGCCCTGTAAATGATTTCCCTATGCATACTTACGCTGACATAAGAACATGACATGTACTAATCTGGTCACTGATATCCCCAAAAAATAACTCAACTTACCAAGTCTGTCGTAGCAAATCCGGACTTGAGTAGGGCAATGATCTCGTGTTTCAGTTCATCAGAAGAAGTTGTCAAAACAATATCATCCACATATAACAGAAAGTAAGTCGTGTCATTACCTCGATGAAAAATAAAAAGTTTATGATCACTTTTGCCGCACACGAACCCGATTTGTATGATGTAAGCATCAAACCGCTCATATCAAGCCCTGAGGCTTGTTTCAATCCATATAGTGAGTTACGAAGACGACAAACATATTGGGTAACCTCCGGATGTACAAAGCCACGCGGTTGATGCATATATACGGTTTCTTTCAAATCTCCATGTAAGAAAGTATTTTTTACATCAAGCTGGTGAATAGGCCAATTCTTACCCATAGCTATGCTCAAAATAGTGCGAATGGTGGCTGGTTTGACCACCAGACTAAAAGTCTCACCACAATCAACTCCCTCATGTTGCCCAGTACCACCCGATTCCCTCGACCATTGCCTTTGCCTCCCCGGGCACCCCCACGGCCTCTGCCGCCACCACAGTTGTGTTTGCGGTAGGTGGTGGTCGGACGGTGGCTGCTGGTCAGTGGTTATAGTGATTGTCACGAGGCCGTCAACCACCACTGCATTGGGATTATGATTATCCTATTTGGTTAGTCTCGTCTCCTCAAATAGCAATTGGGACCATGCTTTGTTGAAACTAGGTAGGGGATCGACCTGTTGGATCATCGTTGCAAGCGTATCATATTCACCTTTCGATAAACCATTAATCAATTGCAAAACCATCTTCGTGTTCGAAATTGGAGTACCCACATTAGATAATTGGTCGGCAATCAATTTTAATTGTTTGTAGTAGTCGACCATATTTGCAAAGTTTTCAAGACATATGGTATGGAATTGCTCCTCAAGATACACGACACGTGTATGTTTGTTGTCTTGAAAAAATTCCTCCAACCTTGTCCATAATTCGTGAGCTGAAGCTCCGGTCTTCATAATAGTATGAAGCAAATCCTTGGAGATGGTGTCATAAATCCACTGCTTGACGATTACGTCAAGCCGTTTCCACGTCGTGTTGTCGACGTCGGGTGGGCGGGGATATGTGGTATCAATGTGGTCAAGCACGTTGTAGGCACATGCATGAATTTGGAAGAGTTCAACTCACGACGCGTATTGTCCATCCTCTTGATCAATAAGCAGCATAATGAAGTTCTTGATATTGGTTACGGCGAAAGCAGGATGAAAGGTATTAGTGGTGGATGATGGAGGGGGATTTGTGACGGCGGGTGTTGAGGAGGAGGAAGCGAGAGAAGCTATGTGGGCCGCGGGTGACGCCATGAGGGTTGCCGAAAACAATTACAGAGATAGGAGGTTGGGGCGGCTGTATACCAGTGGTATATCAGCCGAGAATGGGGTTTACGACGCCGGAAAATTTAGAAAGAATAGAGGGGGCCGGCCGAGAATAGGGTTTAGGGTAGGGAGGGATTTTTGGCTCTTGATACCACGTAGAATAGTGTAAATCTCCTTGAGTGGAGTCCTCTCTTTAATACAATATATATAGTGTGTATAATAGTATTCCTAATAGTGTGAAGATCTATACTTTACATAATTATATTAAAATATTAATTACATAATATACGGTAAATATATGAAAATATATTCACTATCAAGAATAATTACATAAACATCCCTCAAGTTTGATTTTACTATGATAATTTAAAAATTGGAGCAATGGCATGCTATAATAAGTTATAGTAGTGTGAAAAGTAAATGTGATATATGTACTTGAACATGTGTAACACACTAACACTCACATACTGATTTTGTTTCTCATATTTTCCTTTTTATGTTCATACTCTATCAAAATTCTCTACTTCATACCTCGTGACTCATGTGTACTATCCGGCTGTGAACAAAAAGGAATTTGTTTTCTCAATTAATTGGATACCATATGCTTTTAACTATTATATTAGAGTATATTATAAGATGTAAATTATGAAATTGTAATGGGTGAAACATATGCTTTGACCACTCTAACTACATATATTGCCTCTTCATTCACATTCGAATTATCCAAAAGAGGATAAGGCTGCTAGTGATTTTTTACAAGTAATATCTATGTAACCAAGTTTAAATGGTAGTGGAAATGATAAAATTCAAATGATATTTTAGAGTCATAATAGAAAATTAGCGTACTAGTTTTATTTAGTAACGTATGAAAATATAAGTTATATTCCTAATAAAATATGAAGCAAGCAGATTTTCAATGGGATAGGTACACATAAACTGACTCGGACATCACTGTCATAAAAAAATAATAATAAGTTACACAATTAATTTTAAAAGTTATTATTGAGTAGATACTTCCTCCCTCTTGGACCTGCACAATATTAAGAAAAAAATATTTGCAAATCAACTTTTAGTTCACGAATTAGAAAGGTGTTTCAACTTCAATTTAAAATAGGTTATTTATAATTGAAAATTAGTTTAAGAAATATCTCAGTGGAATAATAATTTTGACTCATACAATATTTAAAAAAATCAAGTAAAATTCGTGTGCAAACACAATTAACTTCAATCAAATATCCAAATGCCTACTAAGTGTGAGTAGTTACGATGTGAAAGCCATTCCTATATAGTAATGGTACAAAAGAGTAAGTTACATCCCTAATAAAATATGAAATAAGTTACACAATTAGGTAATATGAAAACCAACCGTAGTAATTAGCCACCCTGAGTATGATCAGCTATACTAACTATGAATTTAAAACATAAAAGAAAACGTATCTTGTTTGAACTAGTCAATTTAAATTGAGCACTAGAAAATTTTTGCATTGTCAAATTTCAATTTAATTTCCTAATATTTTACACCAATTGTATGCATAGAAAAATGTAAAAGATTAAGGGTGTGTTTGATATGACAGAAAATGTTTTCCTGATATTTTTTGTTTGGTTGCACTAAATATCTTGAAAAAATATTTTTCTTAAATATAGGAAAAAATATTTTCATCAAATCAATGAAAACACACCACACCCACCGATAGCTACCTCTTACCCACCACTCACCCCAACCCGCCTACCCCAACCTACTCCCCACCTATCCCCCACATACGGGGGACCTTTGGTTTTTCATATTATGGCTAAAAAATTGAGAATAGTCCCCCCCCCCCCCTCCTTAGTCCACCTCTCACTCACCTATAGCAGAAGTTGTACTGCATATTAAAAAATCTCATAGGGTTGTTTGGAAAGTCATTCATGTAATTGAAATTTGGCGTAATTACACAATTCGACATGTTTATCAGGTCAGGTAATTACATGGTCAGCATGTAATAGAGATAGTAATTACACTTTTTCAATTCTCAAACGGGGTTGAGAATTGAGTGTAATTACAAGATTACTTCTTAATTTCTTTCCTTTTTAAAATTTTCTTTTTTATTTCTTTTTACTTTATTTATCTTTCATTTTCTTTCTTCTCATTTTACGATCGTTACTTGTGATGCATGTAGTTGCTCGTATTTTTTATTTCTTATTTATGTTTTATTTATTTTCTTCATTTAGCGTAACTACATTATTATTATAGTTTTTGAAACTAGACTCCTATGTCTTTACATCATTTGGATAGATAGAGAGGGAGGACAGAGCTTTTGATTTTTTCATGTAGTCAAAGAGTTAAACAATGATTTTTTCGTGTTGTCAAAGATTTGAATAATGAAAATAAGATGGCGAGTACCTAATCGAATTGATCATGTCACATATGAACAAGGTTCAAGTCTACCGGTCTGTCAGGATGCCTCAGCTGCATACATCACTGCACTTCAACTTAACACATATCGTAATGATAAACGACTCATCTTGTCGTGACCTTATCTTGAATTCTAAAAAATCTTATGTCGCTCCATCCCCGCAGGGGCAGAGAACCTGTTGATATCTCGGTTGTGCTACCGCATGCTTCGATGATACGATAAATAAGCCTCTCCAAACCATACAAGTGTGCGTCGAGCCCATACGAATGGTTTGGTTAAGACATGCCAGATTCCACCAAGAATACAAATGAAACCTAACCATACATGCCCTCAGATTATATCTTCTAAATCATCTACACTAACAATCCATCTTTCCCTTCCAAAAGAGGATTTTAGTAAATAATCAAATATGATACTCGGGCTAAGGGTCAAATTGGTATTTTTTCTTACATCTCCCTCTCTTGGAGCCCAGATATCATATACACCCCCCAAATAAAGATCCTTGAATACTAGAAGAAAAACACATATACTTAACATGATTAAGTGAATATCTAAAATTGTGGTAATTAATATTAGCAAAAATGAGTCATTAACAAACTTGGTTAACATTTTGAAATGAGGTTAAAGACTTGTTATATATATAACATCTTTTCTTTTAAATTATTTTACTTAAATTATGTTGGAACTTATTTCATGTTATGTTGAAATTTGACATAAGAGTATTATGCTAAAAAAATAGATTTTGAATTGATGTTATACATAGTTATCTTTTTTCTCAAACATGTCGTCCATATATTCTTACAAAATGTATGCTTTTAGTTTTATAATTAATTAAACTAAAATTTATTAATTTGAGAAATATATATAAATTATTTTACAATATTAGTACAAATATATAATTATTAATTAATATATTTAAAAAATAATATATTTTTTAAATACAACACTTATAAAGATACATATTTGTCAAATATTAACTTTTAATTTTTGATAATTAATTTTAAAATTAGATCAAATGTGTAATTACACTTGTGCAACCAAACAATACTCTTGTAATTACACTGTAATTACGTCATGACGAACAAATATGTCTTCATAATTATTAGGCTATGTGATTATTATCCTAGTAATTACACTAATTTCAATTACCAGGTAGCTTTCCAAACAGACCCAATAATGTTTTTCTTTAAATATATGCAAATATTTCTAAAATGACATTTATAATTTGTGTACCAAATACAAGAAAATGAGTAGAAAAATAACTTATGAGAAAATATTTTTTCCGTCATACCAAACACACCCTATTATAAAAAAAAGATTAAAACACAGTTAAATGTGTGATTAGCGACTGTCAGAAACTAAAAAGACCCGCCGAAAAGAAAGCTGCCTATAGTTCCATGGCCGCATTCAAAAGGGCAGCTTCCTCCGCCGCCCAAATACTCCGGCACCGGCACTTTTCCTCCTCCGAGGCGGCGGTGATTCACCAACCTTGGGATTTTTACTGTGACGATAGTAGCGAAGGCGAAGAAAGTGCAGTATATCAACACGCCCTTAAATTACAACGCCCGTCAACCATAAAACAACACCAATTTCTCCACAGCTCCGTTAGTTTCATAGGAAAAAATGATTGCCCATTCATAAAAATTAACACCAGAAACGGCTCTTTTGGCCTCCAGACTTTGCTCAATGTCTCCGCTTCTTCTCAATCCCGCCCCTCTTTTAAGTAAGTCTCTAATTTTTCCTGCTATTAGCAAATTTCTTTAATTCTCAGCGGAGGTTAAGTATTTTGCGTAATGCATAGATCTTAGGGTCGGTTGGTAGCTGATTAGAGTTATGCAATTATCAGTAATATAATTATTAGTTAATGTATTATTTTATGTAGCGATTAGTTATGCAGTGTTTAGTTATTCATGTATTAGTTGTTCATGTATTAGTTAGGCATATTACATAAACAGACACTCAAACTTGGCTTACTTTGGGAGTGCACATATGGACACACCTCAACTTGTCCCCCACTGTTTATCATGCACACCCGATGCTGATGGCGTGGCACTGACATGACACATAAATTTTGGAAGTGTCTAGATGATAATTTTGTAAGTTGGAGTGTTACCGATACAGTGGAGATGAGTTAAGGTGTCCAAATGCGCATTCTCAAAATTGGAGTGTTACTGAGGCCAAGTTTGAGTGCGTGTTATGTATTTGCCTACTAGTTATTCTATCTTTTATCATGCATAAAATAATAAATAGATTCCCCGATAACTTATATATTTATTAGTTATGTAGGTTTCTAAATTGCAAACCAAACACCGTATTAGGTGTGTTGAATTTTATACATAGCAAAAGATTGTTACCGAACATGATATTACATGTAAGATTTAATACTTGAATAACTTAGCTCCTAATTAGCTACCAAATGACCTCTTAGGCTTATTCTTTTTTTTTTTTGTGTATTGTTACAGAATATTACCAAATCATAAGAGAGATACTAGAAATCATAGAAGGGATACTAGAATATTTTATTTTTGATTATTTTGATTTATTTTCTTTCACAAAGTTCCTTGTAATTATATAAATAGCTTGTATATATTCATGAATAGATATATATGTAATTCTTCAAATCTTATCGATTACATGGTATCAGAACCAAGTCCATTTCCGTTTGGGCATCCGGTCCACGCTCCAGTTGGGCCCTGGGCGTGAAGGGGGGTGTTAGAGTGGGTTAGAATCCCACATTGGTTGGGGAATGGACTGGTAGTAGGCAATCCTTCCCTTATTTACTTGAGACAGCTTGAGCACTTTTGTTTCAAGTGAAGGTTCCTAAACAATTTTGGGTAGATGTAGTCTCTACAACTTGTTTTCTGATTAATCGCATGCCATTGACTGTGCTTGCTGGTAATATGCCTTACAATTTTCTTTTTCCAAACAAGTCACTATTTTCGGTGGAACTGAAGGTTCTTGGAAGCACATGTTATGTTCAACCATTTGTTACCAAGTTTTGATCCCAAAGCATTGAAATGTGTTTTCCTAGGTTATTCTCGCCTTCAGAATGGGTATCAGTGTTATTCTATTGAACTTGGTAAATATTTGGTGTCAACCAATGTGGTATTTTCAGAGACTTCCCATTTTTCTATGCACCTCCCATTTCTACGAGTCAGGGGGAGGAAGATGAGTGGCTAGTCTATCAGGTTATCAGTGCTTTGACAGAATAATCAGTTGATGTTGTTCTTTCGTCTCCTCGTTCATCTGTCGAGCATCAATCAATCTATTGTGCCTCCAGCTCCTGCCCCGTCTATGGTAGAAAGACCGCCAATTGTTCAGGTTTATTCGAGGAGGCAAGAGACCAATGATACATGTCCTGCACCAATTCCTTCGTCATCAAATCTTTCTCCGACTGATCCTTCAGAAAATCTTGACCTCCCTATTGTTCTTCGCAAAGGTACACGAATTTGCAAATCTACATATTCCATTGCTAATTTTGTCTTTTATGACCGCTTATCCTCTACGTCTAGATCTTTGGTTGTTTCTCTAAACTCCATCTCTGTACCCAAAACAATGAAGAAGGCTTTGAACCATTCTGGACGGACTGATGCAATGCTTGAGGAAATACATGCCTTAGAGGAATATCACACATGGGATTTGGTGGATTTACCCAAGGGAAAAAATCCAGTGGGATGTAAGTGGGTGTTCACAATTAAAGTTAATCCAAATGATTTTGTGGCAAGACTTAAGGCTAGACTTGTGGCCAAAGGGTATGCTCAGAATTATGGGGTGGATTATTCATACATCTTCTCCTCGGTTGCCAAACTCACCTATGCCCGGCTACTCATTTCTCTAGCTGCTTCTGAGAATTGGCCTTTACACTAGTTAGATTTCAAGAATGCATTCTTTTCTGGTGACCTTCAAGAGGAAGTATATATGGAGCAACCGCCCGATTTTGTTGCTCAAGGGGAGTATTGGAAAGTCTGTCACTTGAAAAAGTCTTTGTATGACTTGAAACAGAATCCCCGAGTTTGATTTGACAAGTTTAGTGAGGTAGTTCAATAGTTTGGACTGAAAATGAGCAAATGTGATCACTCAGTCTTCTATCGGCAATCTGCAACTGACACTATCCTCCTTGTTGTATATGTTGATGACATTGTCATCACAGGAAGTGATTATGCAAGGATCTACTCCCTTAAGTCTTTCCTGCATACTAGATTACATACGAAGGACTTGGGCCAGTTGAAGTACTTTTTGGGAGTAGAAGAAAGTAGAAGCAAGAAGGGAATTCTTCTGCCTCAGAGAAAGTATATTCTTGACCTACTTGGTGAAACTGGAAAGTTGGCAGCCAAACCCTGCGGTAGTCCAATGGCTCCCATTATGCATCTTATGAAAGATGATGGCGATCCTTTTGATGATCCAGAGAGATATAGGAGGTTAGTTGGAAAGTTAAATTATCTCACTGTGACTCGTCCAGATATTACTTTTGCAGTAAGTGTTGTTAGCCAATTCATGTCTGTACTTACGGTCAAACATTAGGAAGCATCGGAACACATTCTGTATTACTTGAAAGGAGCTCCTGGACTTGGCATATTGTATAGAATCACGGTCATAATCATATTGAATATTTTGCCGATGCTGACTATGCTGGATCCAAAACTGATAGAAAATCTACTACATGCTATTGTGTCTTTGTTGGAGGGAGCCTAGTATCATGGAGGAGTAAGAATCAAATTGTTGTATCTCGATCTAGTGCAGAATCTGAGTATAGAGCTATGTCACAGTCTACGGATACATCATCTTTTAACTGAACTTGGGCTGAAGCATCATACACCAACAAAACTTTGGTGTGATAATCAAGCTGCTCTTCATATTGCCT
The DNA here is from genome assembly GCA_034509755.1 of Anisodus tanguticus. Lineage (NCBI taxonomy): Eukaryota > Viridiplantae > Streptophyta > Magnoliopsida > Solanales > Solanaceae > Anisodus > Anisodus tanguticus. The sequence goes on along the minus strand of CM067553.1, from coordinate 4,410,097 downwards.
CAAATTCAGTGTCTCACGAAAGAACTAAACATAGAGAGGTTGATTGTCATTTTATTCATGAGAAGATTCAAGAAAATATGATTTCCACCAGCACGTGAAGACAGGAGATCAAGTAGTTGATTTATTCACAAAAGCGTTGAATGGAACTCGAGTTGATTACCTTTGTGACAAGCTAGACATGATCAATATTTATGCTCCAGCTTGAGGGGGAGTGTTACAGAATATTACCAAATCATAAGAGAGATACTAGAAATCATAGAAGAGATACTAGAATATTTCTTTTTTGATTATTTTGATTTATTTCATTTTATAGAGTTCCTTGTAATTTTATAAATAGCTTGTATATATTCATGAATAGATATATATGTAATTCTTCAAACCTTATAGATTACACGTACTTTTAATAGATGAACTTTTGTTGGTGTGCATAGTTAAGTTGAAGATGGGTGGTGAAATGGTGGAAGTGTCAATGGAGCATTTTAAACCGAAGGACTTGATATATGTTTCGGGTCATTTGGGATCATATAGGAAGGCTGATGAGAATGGTAAACAGAGGATGAGATATGAGGTTTGTAACCCAGAAAAAAATTGAATTTTTGTTATCCCTATTGTATGTAGAGTTATTTGTAAATATAAAGGTCTGGCAAAAATTGGGTTAAAGTTTGAGCTTGATAGTTTTTGATGTTCCACCTTTAGTTTGTTTAGAATGTTACAGTTTGTTACCCGTATTAACACTACAACAACAACATACCTAGTGAAATACCACAACGTGGGTCTGGAGAAGGTAGAGTGTCCGCAGACCTTATCTCTACCTTAGTAGGTAGAGCGGTTGTTTTCGAAAGACCCTCGACTCAAGACAAAACACAAGCACAAGCAAAGCAAGAGACGCAAAGCAAGAGAAATGGTTAGACCCGTACACGAAATTTAAAGTAGTATAAAAATGATGGTAACAAAAGCGAATAAGTCATGATAGCGCATTCTGAAAAAGGAAGCAGTAACTAACGCATGTAAATAAGATAAACAAAGTACACTAAAGAACCCATAACAGCAGAAATCAAGCGACAGAGGACTATAAAGCAATATTGCGTCTACTAGTATGATAGGCTAAGCAGTCCTACAATAATAACACTACAACTATCAGTTACCAGTTTGTAAGTAGGGCTACACTCAACTATCTACTACCCTAATCTGTGTCCTCCACAACCCCCTATCTAAGGTCTCCTCAATAAGTTACATCTGTGCCATATTCCGTCTAATCACCTCTCTCCAATACTTCGGCCTACATCTACCCCTCATGAACTCGTCCATAGCCAACCTCTCACACCTTCGCACTAAGACATTTGTGTCTCTCCTCTGCACATTCCCGAACCATCTCAACCTCGCTTTTCGCATCTTATTCTCCACCGAGGCCACTCCCACTCTGTCCCGGATATCATCATTTCTAATTCTATCCCTCCTTGTATGCCCATATATCCATCTCAACATCTTCATCACCACAACTTTCATCTTTTGAATGTGCAAAGTCTTGACTGATCAACACTCCACCTCATACAACATAGTCGGTCTAACCACCACCCTATAGAACTTGCTTTTAAGTTTTGGTGGCACCTTTATATCGCACAAGACTCCAGATGCGAGCCTCCATTTCATTAATCCTGCCCCAATACGATGTGTGACATCGTCATCAATCTCTCTATTCCCTTGGATAATAAACCCGAGGTACTTGAAGCTTTCTTTCTTTGGAATGACCTGAGTACCAAGCCTCATCTCCACGCTTGTCTCATGCTCGCTCCCGTTACTGAACTCGCACTCCAAGTATTCTGTCTTGGTCCTACTCAACTTGAACCTTTTAGACTCCAGCGTCTGTCTCAAAACCTCCAACTTAACGTTCACTCCGCTGTGAGTCTCATCAATCAGGACTATATCGTTTGCGAATAACATACACCATTGCACCTCCCCTTGAATTTGTCGCGTTAGTCCATCCATCACCAAGGCAAATATGAATGAGCTAAGAGCTGATCCCTGGTGCAGCCCCATCATCACTAGAAAGTACTCTGAGTCTCCTCCCATTGTCCGTACCCTGGTCTTAGCTCCAACATACATATCATTGATCGCCTAGTGTACGCCACAGGTGCACCTCTAATCTCCAAACAACTCCATAGAACCTTCCTAGGGACTTTGTCATATGCCTTCTCGAGATCAATGAAAACCATAAGTAAGTCTCTCTTCCTCTCCCTATACTACTCCACCAACTTCCTAATAAGATGAATAACTTCTGTAGTCGAACGTTCCGGCATGAATCCAAACTGGTTCTCGGAAATAGACACGTCTCTTCTCACCCTCATCTTCATGACTCTTTCCCAAACTTTATAGTGTGACTTAGGAACTTGATACCCCTATAGTTGTTGCAACTCTGGATGTTACCTTTGTTCTTGTACAAAGGAATCATTGTACTCCACCTCCATTCTTCGGGCATTCTCGCCGTCTTAAAAATGACATTAAACAACCCAGTCAGCCACTCCAAACCTGCCCTGCCTGCGTTCTTCCAAAATTCAACTGAGATCTCATCATGCCTGGTCGCTCGTCCCCTGCACATCGTGCAAACATCATTCTTAACCTCCTCAACCTTAATGTTTCTACAATATCCAAAATCCCAATACCTTCCGGGATTGCTCCAGATCTCCCAGCTCAATATCTTTATCTCCTTCTTCGTTCAAGAGTTTATGGAAGTAAGACTGCCACCTCCATCTAATATGCGCGTCCTCCACCAGTACTTTGCCGTCCTCGTCCTTGATGCACCTCACATGATCCAAGTCACGGGCCCTCCTCTCCCTCGCCTTGACTAGTCTGCACAACTTCTTGTCCTCGCCTTTTCCTCTAGTTCCACATACAGGCGTTCAAAAGCCGCCGTTTTCACCGCCGTAACCGCTAGCTTTGCCTTCTTCCTCGCCATCTTATACAATTCCCTATTCGTCCACTTCTCCACCTCATCATTGCTATCTACCAATTTTGCATACGCCACTTTCTTTGCTTCCACCTTCTCTTGAACCTTACCATTACACCACCAGCCCCCTCGATGCTCACCACGGCTACCCCGCGAGACCCCTAGCACTTCTCTAGCTACCTCCCGAATGCAACTGGCCGTCCTGTCCCACATACCAGTCGCATCCCCACTACTCTCTCAAACCCCCTTGGCCATCAACCACTCCCCCATCTCATGTGTACTAGCCATGGTCAACTTCCCCCATTTGATTCTTAGCCTGTCATCCACAATCCTCCTCTTCTTCTCCATCCTGATCTCCAAATCCATCACCAAAAGCTTCTGTCGGGTTGTAAGATACTCCCTCGAAATAACCTTGCAGCCTTTACAAAGATCGTTGTCAACCTTCCTAAGGAGCAAAAAGTCTATCTGAGTCTTAACCATCGAGCTACGGAAAATCACCAAGTGCTCCTTCTTCTTCATAAACCTCGAATTGTCTATCACCATCCCAAAAGCTTTAGCGAACTCCAAGAGTAAGACGCCTCCCCCGTTCCTGTCCCCTAGGCCAAAGCCTCCATGCACGTCGTCATAACCCCGGAAGTGACCCAATATGTCAATTGAAATCTCCTCCTACAAATAACTTCTCGGTGGGTGGTATACCTCTCACCACCTCGTCCAAATCCTCCCCAAAAGCGCCTCTTCTCCTTCTCGTCCAATCCCGCCTGTGGCGCGTAAGCACTAATAATGTTCGTAGTGGACCCTCCAACCACCAACTTAATCGCCATCATCCTGTCATTGACCCTCCTAACCTGTACCACCTGATCCCTTAGCTCGCTGTCTACCAAAATACCTACCCCATTCCTATACCTCGACCTACCCGAGAATCATAACTTATACCAGTCCACATTCTTAGCCTTAGGTCCTACCCATTTGGTTTTCTGAACGCAGGCTATATTAATCATCCACTTCTTAAGAATCTTAACTAACTCTATGGACTTCCTCGTTAAAGTCCCAATGTTCCAATACCCTATTCTTAGCCTAGCATCTCCCTTACCCCACTTACCCCCCTGATCCTCGCCCCGTCCCCGACCTAGAACATGACCCTAGTCTACCATCTTTTACCAACGCTACTAAAACAAATATAAATTAATCAAAAGTTCACACTAAAAGGAGCAGGAATCAATACTATAGCACAAGTCTGCAAGAATGTAGAAGCAAGTCTAACTACTACAACAAGAATGATAGAACTATAGGCTAAAATGTAAAATTCAAGATTTAGCTACAAGGATGAGGGATTAAGAATCAGTAAGGGCGACCGGAGGTACCAACTCCAGTTGGGTAGAACCTGTTGGGTAGATCACTGTTCACCGTCGTAACACTGTTCAGCAGCGGAACTGCTGGAATGCCGATTACCTGTGCAGATCCCAAACGAGCAATACAGTAGCAAAAAAATAAAACAGAGCACCAAGCAGTGGTTGCCGGAGTCGGAGCTCGGAGCGACGCCGGAGTATATACCAATCACCGGAGAAGAGGGGAGAAACAGTGGGGTATTGGGAAAAATTTTACAATGTCAAAGCCGCAGTATTGCAGCGAAAACAGGTTTAATTCCAACTACCAATCGTCTTTAATTTCCAAGTGCAGCAATTAATCTTTGATTTTGAACTAGAGTGCTTGTGACCCAATAGAGTTGAAGATTTCCACAATTAAATTAAACAATTGCAATATTTATATATTAGAACAAGAATTATTATTTTTTCTTTTTTATTTTCTGGATTTTAAGTTGTACACGTCTCATATTACTTCCTATTATATGTTGGTATCCAAATTCAGATTAGTATTCTTCCGGGGTTCTAATTTCATCGAAATTTATTGGGAGTTTTCCATAAAGTATTGTCCATAGCATCAAATGCAGAGGTCTATGGAAGCTTCCAGATACAAATTTGTCTAGTATTTATTATAAGTTAACTATGATGCAATGACATTTGCCCCACAAAGGTAGGGGTAAGGTCTACGTACATTCTACCCTCCCTAGACCCCACTTGTGGGAATACACTGGGCTTGTTGTTGGACACCTTTCAGCTAGTTTGCCCTTGACTGATTTTCTCTGTCAAATTGCAATAAGGAGGATGAGAGTATAGGGAGTACTAGAATACAAAGTTGCAAGCACCTTTCTTTTGTTTAACAAACCCAGTGACCTTTTGCTTGGGACACTGAGGCAAGGTTAAGATGATACATTAGAGTGCACATAGTTTGTTTCCTCTTCATAAGATTATCATTGTTTGCCTTGTGGCTTATTAGTGTTTAGACTTCTATAAGAACTCATCTACAGATGGACTTGTCTTTCAAACTTGAGCTATATTTCTATTTTATCTGCATTGCAACATTCTATGATAATGAGGGTGATGGTATGATTGCAGCATAGCCAACTCATTAAGAGAAATCCTGTTTTCTTCTCGTAATGTTTCATTTTATTCTCTTTGATATAGCACACAATTTTAGCTTTCAGAGGTGATTAATTAGAATTGCATCTGCCATTTTGTGTTTAGCTTCCTGTATGAGCTACCTTTTCTTTTTCTTGGGGTGGAGGGGGGATGATGTAAGTTCAAATATCAGCTTCTCAGATCACCAAATTAATATGCTTTGCTCTTTTTATTTTTTGAGCATCTCTCTAATGACAAAGCCTAATAGAGGAAGTCGTAACGTAACTTATTCTTTAACTGTTGAATTATCTCTTGCATCTTCAAACAACAAAAAGGATGGCATATAAGCTATATACCCTAAAGAAAACATGATCCTGCATCAGATGTGTTTTGTAAATTTGAGATCCCGTGCTGAACAATATGCTCTCTCTTTCTTTTCCATGTTTTTATGTAGCTTGTGCTGCACGAAAATGTTTTTTTCTTCCTGTTTTCATGTTCTTATTCTTTTGTGAAGGTAGTTGTCAAGGAAATCAATTTTGTTACTCTAGATGTTCAAGCCTCAACATCCCCAGAATTTGAGAAGAAAGAATCAGAAGGTACAGGTTGCCTTTCTGAGCATTTCTTATAAGTTATAATGTTCATAGATTGTAACCAATTGACAGACATTTTCTACATTGGAGTGCAATGGTCATGAATAGAGAGGAATGGAATATAGAGGATCTATATGTGACCAACCCAATGTAAGCAAGTAATATGGCGTTGAGAAAAGTTGATTGATTGTATACATGTTTCTGGATAATTGAAAAATAGTAGACTGCAGGAGGATAACTTCTAAATTTCTAGAATGGAAATTTAGAATTAATAAAAAATCAAATACTAATTTTTGACACATTCACTATAGCCTGATTTTAGAATCTAAGTATGCTATTACTTAGTTTAGGAAAATCCACATTATTGTAAGATATTCTCTGTAGCTTCCACCTTTCAATTCTTCGAGTTAGAATGGAGTGAGCGGGAATTTCTGTCCTGACAAAAGAAAGAAACAACTAAGGAAACTTTATAAAATGCTTCATACAACCAACGTTTAGGTGATCCTCTTTTTCATATATCTCTTGCCCCCAATGACCATTCCATTTGGTTGATTATTGGAACAATGGAATATTAACATGAACTGAAATATGAACTGGCTTGGACACTCCTGCAGACAATTTTACTGCTTTGAAAGTTGCGTCGAAACATTTTACACTGAATGCTTGGTTCTGCTCCTGTCCTTGAAAGTTCAATCAAGACTTTAATGTAGAGCTACACCCAGGCACAGACTTGGATGTGCCAGAGCATCTTTTCAGCGCCAAGCCAAACAGCTTGGTTGCCCAGTAATCAAATTGAAAAATCCAATTAATCAAACCTTAAGAGTGATTGATGGTGCCGTGGTTGGGCATGTTAGGTAATGAAATTTGTTGATCCTACATATCCATGCTTCTTCGAACTCGTTAACTCATTTCTAGGTCAATTTTATTTGCATTCTCAGGTGAAGATGAATTGGAGAAGTACAGGAACCGGATCCAGTTGTGGCAAATTTTCTTCGCTAGCCCTTATGAATGGATGGACTTCAGGAAGGGTAAAGTCAATCCTAAATACCCTGACTTTAAGCACAAAGATACTGGTGAAGCTCTCTGGATCAGGACAGATGATCCACCATGGATAAAAAGACAGTTGGATATTCTAGATTCTAGATTGGTTTACCAAAATTTCCAAGAACAATTGAGCTCCATAGAAGACGTCCTTTTGAAGGGATGCAGAGCAATTCCACTGGTTGGTACAAACATCAAAGGTGCTGTTGGATATGTGCATATTTCTTGTAGTATATACAACTTGCTTTGGTAAATAGAACAGGATCCCCATTATAAATTAGAAGAAAGCCACCCCGTGTTTATGTCAAAAGTTGATTACTTGGCAGTTGTACTAGTTGTTTAGTGCTGCTTCTTGAAGAACATGTCTTGTACATAATTTTCTTGTAAGAGCTTGTAATACGAAATATCATGGCCGTCTCCACTTTACCAACCTATACCTGGTTCAGCAACATGAGCACTCTTCTTGGCTAATTGGGCATGTAAGCAGTAAGTTCCCCGTTGATCTTCTTATTTGTCTGCGTGCTTCTTATGATCAAGCGGTCAGGGATGAGATCATATTGAGGATCAATTCCTTGTCATTCAAAGAACAAGTCCCTTTTATTGTAACCTTATGATTGATCAGATTGTGCAGTGATTATTAGTGTTGTGCTCTTTAATTGAAAGGCTTTTACTCTATTTCTTTTCATATTTCCCGCTGCAGCAGGGCGTGGTATGGCCTTTATACGAGGAAACCCCAGTTGTATGATCAACAGATCAATCGATTAGTGTTTCATTCGTGTGCCAACATGATCACCAAATTAGGTCCTATATTCTGCATGATGTAGAGGAAAAAAGAGGAAGTAAACACTCTTAACTATCACAATGAGAAGCAGGCTCTTGCTTTAGTCTTATGAATGCAAGTCCAGGAGGAGCAATTCATGTAATGAAAATGCAATAATGTGGTTCATTCTTCGGGGCATAACTTGTGAACAAGGCAAGCTGAACTTGTGAACAATTTGTATCAAAATTGCGCTGCCCCCGGCATAATTTTCCATTCTTGTTTTCTTCACTATCGTATTTCCTTTTTCATAACTACTTTGATTTGCTGCATTTGAACTAATGTCTTTTGGAAACAACATCTCTATCTCCATGAGGAGGGGTAAGGTTTGCGTACACTCTACCCTCTCCAGACACCACTTGTGAAATTATACTGGGTATGTTATTGTTGTTGTATAAGTTTTCATTCTTTTGCGCACATACCATTTTAGTTATGACAACTTGTGAAAGTTATGACCTCCAGGTTATTTTTGCATAAATTCCTTAAATGGGAACAAAATTTAAAGGGGATTATGATTGTTTAGAATAAAACTGACCCATGGGCCAAGTTCAGAGAGGATCTAATTAATTATTTGAATCAAGAATTATGCAGGTCCGTAATCATATTGCTCTATATGAGAATGTAAAACTCTGTGCTTTCTCTTGGAATTGGTAATATTACCACAATCATAATACTTCGAAAGAAATAAGTTAATGAAGTTTATCAGAACAAGTCAGTCCGGGACACGCGTTGAAAATATATTTCCCTATACGTAATGAATTATTATCCGTTTCAATAATCAACAAATTCCGTCTCAATTTCAAACTAATTAAGATCGTTTTATCAACAATAAATCAACAAATTACATCTCAATTCCAAACTAGTTAAGAGTTGATTGTCAACTTGATTTAATTATTTTTATGATGATAGTAAACTTACTATAATCTGCTTTCCTATATATCATCAAGAACACTTTTTATATACCTAAAAAAAAATCAGTTCAATATTGCATAGGACTTTTTTGATACCATTTAATATATGTGAATTTTTCAGGAAAATGGTCAAATTTATTCCTGTACTATTCGAAATAGAGAAAAGTTACTATCAGTTATATTTCTAGCCTAATATTACGCTGCTAGTCGGGAAAAAAATCATTTTTTCCCTTTATCCTTAAGGACCTTAACAGAGCTTCAACCTAATCATATTCAAAAGTTAAAAGGGAAAATTTGGATTTTTCTCGAAGAATTTGGACGCATGAAATCCACGTATTTCACGCTAAGGATAAACACAAGACGACTCCACGTATTTCACGCTAAGGATAAACACAAGACGACTATCTAATGGTAAATCTATGAATGAAATAAATGTGTAAATGAAGGGCAGAATTGAACAAGTCCAAATAATCCACGAGCAAATTTAAACGTTGTCCCTATTTTTATATGGCGATTGGGATATTTTGAGGTCGAGATAATTTTCTTTATAGTCTTCAAGAAGGATTTAAGTGATAATAGTCTTGTAAAGCACTAGAATCAGATATTTTGAAGTGAGTTAGCGGCCGTGCATTATAGGGATTACAAGGCAAACTCTACAAGAGTTGACTAGGAATAGGTTGGGGTAAATTTAGTGTCGGAATCAGAATTTTTACTAAGAAAATTTAAAATATAAACAAGTAAACACGCGAGAAAATTAAAAGAATTCACATCTAGTATATATACCTAAAAATTAACTTAAAATTTTCATGTGAAAATGTCGAATGAACCCTTTTACTCCCCTAGCTTCGCTCAAAATGTAGTGGGTCGTTTTGAAGTACCAATAGAAGTTAAAAGCCTAAAGGTTATAGGTCTAAATAATTAATGTCTTTGGTGGGAAAAATCATATCTTATCTCCGTACACTCTTTCACTTAGGTGGAGTACAAAATGATTAACCTACCATTTGAGTCTTCATGGGAATGACTTCTTAGACTTTCGTGTCCAATTTGAACTTTTTAAGTCCCTAATATATGGCCAAATAATGAAAGAAAAGTCATGGGATCGTGCCAATACAAAGCATTTGGACAAGTTTATTTATGGGTCTAAAATCGATAACTAGTATATCCTTCATTTATGCTGTGAATAATAATACCAAATATTTTATACTCTATCTCCCATGAGATAATATATAGGTTTTTCCATAACTTAATGTATACATTATTTAATATTGTCAATCAAGTAGTGTACTAGTATGGAGAAAGTACTTTTTTATACAACCAATCTAATAATATACTACTACTGTCCTGTTTGAGGTTTTCACATAACAAGTTCACATTTTAATATTAGGGAAATGAAAATGGAAATCTTATACTTACAATTCTATAATGCATCACTTAAGTGCATAATTAGTTGCTACTGTTCCACTCTTTTTCATCTCATGACATTCCTAAAGGTTATAGTGAAGTTACTCCTCCATCCATAATCAAAGATCACATGTTTAAACTTTTGGGAATATAGTCTCCTTGAAGTGTTTCCTCAAAGTGTACTTTCCAGATTGAATTTAAACTAATCGGGTCCCAAAGCAGGTCTTGGACATAAAAGTTTTAGGTATAATATTTTGATACCACTTTAACTTGTACTCACGCTTTATCTTTTTTTTACAAGTCTCCCACTTTGGAATAATTTTTCCAAGCTTAACTTCAGGCAAAATATCTGAAGTTACATATGACTGAAGTTTAGGTAAAAGTGATTGAATACAACCACATATAACTGAAATTCAGGCAAAAATGATTGAATACAACCACGGATGGTTGGAATTCAGACAAAAATGATAACTTCAACCACATAGTTATGAACTTTAGTCATGTGAAATTTCAAACATTTTGTCTGAACTTGGGGTTTTATCAAGTTTAACTTCAGACACCGCATATCTAAAATTATTTCGAGTTAGATAACCTAACATATCTTTATACATTACGAATATGATTTAAATGATAATCCCGAAATCGATTATCGGTACACTTCGATCGTCTTGGAAGGGAGTGAGGAAAAAAATTGTACTAGGCCATCAGAGGGGGAAAATTCATAAGGAAATAAAGAGCATTGTCCTAGTCACCGGAGGAAAAAGTAGCAAATGTGGGACTGGACATTCTATACTAGGCCATCAGCGATAGTATTAGTAGGCCCAATAGTATCAGCAGCCTCAACTAAGATGGGCCCCTATCACCGTGTTGACCGGGTCGGTCTACCCATGGACCACATCCAATCAATACAAGTCTTTTCCCAATTTCAATTGATTAAGAAAATACTCCCTCAAATATTAATTATGGAGTACTTCCGTTGTTCTATATTTAGTATCCCAATTTGTCTCGAAACGAAATTAAAGAAGATGTTTATTCAATATAATAATACTTGATGTGAGATGTGTACTTAATTGTCGAATCACTTAAGAACATGAAAAGAGTGGGAATATTTTCAAGGATGTTTTTGTGTTACATAATACATACACACAACAATTTTTTTAAGTTAGTAGAACTTTTGTGGGAGTAGGACAGATTAAAGAAGAAAATTGAATTGCCTTTTTGAGATATGAGAAGTAAAATCAAATTGAGGTTGAAGTTGATAGAAATTATAGCAACACATTTTTTGCTTCAAGATTGATCCGAATTTGATATCTAGTCTTCTAATGAAGTCCCAATAATTTTGAATTGTTAGATCCATTTTGTTTTCTTCAATAAATAAGCTCAACAAAACTCAACAATGATAGTTGTTTAGTTTCTTCAACCAAAACCAATCCGAAATATCATAAATAAGCAATGAGCATGAGGAGGAAGATGAGGAGAAATTCCTGAAGAAGTATATATTTGCATAATTTCTTAAATGGGTCAATAATTAAACAACAGTTTTTTAAGTAGTAGTAGTAGTTTTTTTTTTCAAAAGGATTTGCAACTTTGAATAGAAATAACTTTATAAACACGACTTTTTTTTTTAAAAAAAAAGGAGAATAATTTAATATAATACTTTTCCAAATATAAAATGTACGTAATTAATAAGATAAAAAGAAAGTATCTTTCACTAATAGAAGAATCATATTTTGTTATAGGTATCAAAAATTTAATTAAATATAAAAAAGATAATATTTAGTCAATATATAAAAAATTTAATTGACTATTCCTCGCTGGGCTGTGGCTATATCCCTGTCAATCACTGATAGGTTATCAATATCTTTGCGTACGTATTACTTCTACGTTTCATCTTAGCTAGAAAAATCACTTTCTTTTGTAAATGAAGTCAATTTTCTTGTCTTGGATTGACATTTAGTTAAATATTGGTATATGAAGTCCCTTTCGGTAGGAAATTACTTTATAATCTTATCAAAATTGACCATAGAGATTGAATTTTAAAACAAGTAGTATCAAACATTAAGTGAAAATCCAAAAATGAAATACGTTTTCCCTCTGATTCATAAGAATCCATTTAGTCTTTTTCACATCTTTAACAAAATACTAACTCTTAGAATAAAATAGGTACTTTGACTAAACTACCCTTAATTAATAAGACAAGAACTTATTTTATTGTCTCGAGTAAATAGGAGTCTATCTGAAAAGAATAAAGTTAATTTCTACTTATTTTTGTAAATTAACACTTATTTTGAACAAAAAAAAAACTAAATAAATACTTATTTTGAACCGGAATGAGTATATATGTGGATGGAAAGCTACAAGCGACTGCGAAAATTGGATCACACTTTCTCAACTTTTGTCGTAGAATCAGTCGGGGGACCTGAGAGGCGGTGGTTTACCTTGCGGCGGATGTCAGCGGTTCGAGTCCGCTTATCTCCAACTCGTGAACTTAGCCCTCAGCCTACGGGGTATTAGCAGCCGTTTCCAGCTGTTGTTCCCCTCCCAAGGGCAGGTTCTTACGCGTTACTCGCCCGTCCGCCACTGGAAACACAGCTTCCCGTGTTTCCCGTCCGACTTGCATGTGTTAAGCATGCTGCCAACGTTCATCCTGAGCCAGAATCGAACTCTCCATGAGATTCATAGTTGCATTACTTATAGCTTCCTTGGCCCTCGAGTGCAAAGGCAGAAGAGAGTTTGACTGCAAGACCCACTCGCCGAGCAGGGACGAAAGTCGGCCTTAGTGATCCGACGGTACCGAGTGGAAGGGCCGTCGCTCAACGGATAAAAGTTACTCTAGGGATAACAGACTGATCTTTCCCAAGAGCTCACATCGACGGGAAGGTTTGACACATCGATGTCGGCTCTTCGCCACCTGGGGCTATAGTATGTTCCAAGGGTTGGGTTGTTCGCCCATTAAATCGGTACGTGAGCTGGGTTCAGAACGTCATGAGACAGTTCGGTCCATATCCGGTCTGAATGTGGACCCAATTTTCAAGTTTAATAATGACAATATCTTAAAGTCTTGGAGTTAATAATTTGGGATAGACTTGTAGTAATTGCTAATATGATTACACTTTATGCAAATTTACAGATTAATATTAGGCACCAACAATTTCGTTAAAATCAGATAGAAAATTTAATTACAGAAAACACAAAGCGACGTCCTAAATTACTGGGGAAAATCCCAAATGTGACATGACAAATGCACTCTACTGGACCATTGGCAATATGGGCTCCACTAATATCGGCCCAAATCGCCGTGTTGTTGGGGTTGCTTGTACTTACAAAACCGCTCCATTAAGTCACGCGAAATATTTTATGTTGTCTTTGATTTAAATAAATTATTTATGTTTATATTTATTATTATTAATATGTTGTCGTTGTCGGACCTCAGGCTCCTCAACTTGAGGTTTGTCTCATTCTCGATCAGATTTTCCCCCCCATAAAATAGACCCATAGCTTCCTGGTTGAATCATCAATGAAGGTCACGTAGTAATGTGATCCTCCGACTGAGGGGATAGTAGCAGGTCTCCACACGTCAGCGTGCACCAATTCAAGCTTCTCAGTTTTCAATTCTCTACATGCATTTGAAAAATTTACTCGCCTATGTTTTCCGAGAATGTAGCTCTCACACATATGATGATCTATCAACTTCAGCTTTGGAATCATGTCGTTAGTCACCAGAAGCTTCATCCCTTTCTCGCTCATATGCCCTAGCATGCAATGCCACAACTCTGTCTTCTTGGTGTTGTCAACAACATCAACTGTATCACGACAGCTCGTCGTCATATAAAGTGTATCAATTTTCTTACCTCGACCAACCACCATAGCACCCTTCATCACCTTCCAGAATCCATTACCAAAGTTAAGATCATGTCCCTCATCATCAAGCTGACTCACTGAGATCAGATTACGCATCAGCTTCTGCACATGTCTGACCTTTGTGCTCTTCCACACGTGTCCATTTGACATCTTCAAATTAATGTCTCCAGTACCAACAATGTCTAAAGGCTTCCCATCTGCCAAATAGACTTTCCCATAATTCCTAGCAACGTAATTCACCATTATATCACGATGTGGGGGTGGTGTGGAAAGACGCTCCTGAGTCAAGCACCCAAGAGTCGATCGGGCTGTCAACAGACAACAACAGCGCATCAGCAATGTCTTCAATGGCAGCATTGACTCCACTCCCTTGTTGTCATCCTTCTTCGGTGCCCTACAATACTTCTTGATGTGACCCGGTTTCCCACAGTTCCAACACTCAAATGTTCGCTCGGATCTACAGAACTCATCGATGCCTCAGCAGAACTCGTCGATGCCTCACCAGAATCTATACTGCGAACCTCCTCAACAAGAACACAATCTCTAACATCGTTGAATTTCAGTTTAGCATTGCCAACATAATTACTAACCGCTGCTCTCATCGGCTCCCAGCTATTTGGTAGAGACGCCAGCAAAATTAGGGCTTGCACTTCATCGTCAAACTCGATTTTCACAGATGACAATTAATTGACAATCGTGTTGAATTCATTTACGTGCGTTGCAACATGAGCACCTTCCTCCATCTTTAGATGAAAAAGTTTCTTCATGAGAAATACCTTATTGTTTGACGAAGGTTTCTCATACATGTCGGACAAGACATTCATCATTCCAGCGGTGGTCTTCTCATTCGCCACGTTGTGAGCAACGTTCTTCGACATCGTCAATCAAATGACTCCCAAAACCAGTTTGTCAAGGAGATTTCAATCTGCATCATTCATCTCCCCTAGCTTCGGACTCATCGGCTGATGAAGCTTTCTGCCGTACAAATAATCTTCACTCTGCATTCTCCAAAACGCAAAATCCGTACCATCGAATTTTCCGATGCCATGCGCCGAACCATCTTCGCCGAACCATCATTTTCTGAATCGCAACACAACATGTCTCTCTGATACCAGTTGTTAGAATTTGAGTCTCAAATCCGACCTAATCAGAAAACAGTAAATAAGCGAAGAACAAATAACACACTGATTTATAGGGGTTCATTCTCAATGCGAGAGCTACGTTCACTTTGCTACTGCAGATTTCACTATAATCAAAATAGGGAGTTTGTGTTTACAATTCTCTCTTGCTCACATACAAAGAAAAACGGTGCCCCAGAATATATAGCGAAAACTAGGGCGAACATAATACAAGCCCGAAATTCCCAAAATACCCTTCACTAATATCAACTTTGCACACTCTGCGTAGGGTCTTCATACTGTCGGCGCTGAATTAGGCTCTACAACTCAACTCAACGGGCTGAAAAATCAACCTATAAAACATAAAGAAAGGAAAGAAGAGTGAAACCTTTATGTACACTCTTTTAGCCATAGTAGAAAAAACACAGGGAAAACGAAGAAGATAAAATGTGGGTTAGTGTTATTCTATTTATTACCTCTATTTGATTTTTGACTAATGAAAATCAAGATTATACAAATAGAAGAGATAAAATATATTAGAGGAGATTAGAAGAAAGGTGATGGAGAGAAAAAGGAAGACAGGAATGGTGGGCTGACAAAAGGAACCCACAAAAATATTTAGTCAAATAGAGGGTGTGCTCACACAACTATTGTTGGTTGTGCCTCAACCATATTAAAAAATTTCTCTTAATAACATCACTACAACTCCAAGCTCTTCAAAGAAGAATGTAAAGCAATTCCAATTCTCCAAACATGGCGGTAACGGACTTTTTCGCCGGCGAAATCGCCACCGAACTCCTAAAACACCTCATAAGCATAGTAAGGAGATCAACTTTTTGCCGGTCAACTGCCAATAACCTTATCACCAACATTAATGATCTCCTCCCAATCATCCAAGAAATCAAACAAATCGGTGTTGAACTCTCACAGACACGTCAGCGTCAGCTTGAAGACTTCTCCAAAATTCTTCAAGACGGTTACGAACTCGCCGGAAAAGTGCTCCACTCTGGACGTTGGAACGTCTACAGGTATCATTTGATCTAAAAGCTTAGAAGTTACAAATAATATAGTATTAATTAATTAATTATATTATGCAGAGCTTCCGGGTGAGCTTACGCTTACTCTCGGCCTCTTTGATTGGTAGGCGGGCGGGCTAAGCCCCCTACTTAAGATTCAATTCATAAGGCTAATCCGGATCTGTTGCATCATATTTGCAACGGCCTCAGGGTCGAGAGGAGGCAAATGCAAAAATATTTTGGAACTTAGCATATTTAACTGCGGAAGCGGCATCCGTTGATGAATGGTTATACAACGGTGGTCCTTATGAACTAATTGTTCTACACTTCTTACTTGGAAAACTCCATTGCTTTGACCATCCTCAATGACCTGAGGATGCTTCTAGCCTTCAAAGAAGACTCGCCCTTTCTTTCCCCCTTTTTGACCGCCATCATATAGTGGGGGACCCTTCTTCCGAAAAAAGGGAAGGAGAAGGATAAGGATCTTCTTCAGTGGATCCCCTAATTACTAGACCAACCTGCTATAATAATTCCATAAACACCTAGCTAAGATATGGCAAATAAATAAAGATTTATTTTATTGTTTAAAGAATGAAAGTAATCGTTGATAAAAAGAACGAGGGGAAGAATCGACGAGGCGCTTTCCGATCTACGGTCCCTCGGAGCGAAGGGTTAGGCAGGTAGTTCAAAAGTATATAGAAATGGTAGGCACTGGGAGTGAGTGAACTGTGATACATGTGTATACGTTTTAGGATATTTTACTCACGTACGGATTTAGCATTTAAAGTTTATAAATGTCTATACCGATTTTGAATTAATATACAATAACAATTGAGTTCACAGTCACATATTTATGAGTATTTAGTGGTATTTTTAATACATAAATAGTGTTTAGGCAAAAATTACTCCCTCCGTCCCAATTTATCTTGCACAGTTAAATTTCGAGAGTCTAACCAAGTTTTTCTTTGACCGAAATTTCTTTTTATGCCTTTTAAATAATTTAAGTTGTTAATTATTGTAATTAATAGTACTTTTTACGTAGTTTTCAAATATACAAATTTTATTTAAAAAAAACTTAAAGTTTCTATATCCAAATTCACGGTCAAAGTTTAGAAGTTTGAATCTCGAAATTCTAACTGTGGACAGAGGGATACTAGATTCACGTGAACTCGTAAATTTCACGTTGGAGTTTGGATTATTGAATTGCGTGATTTTCATCTAAAAGTTTAAGCTGCTAGAAATTACTGAATTATATTATGCCTCGATAACAGGAACCTACAGTTGGCTAGGAAAATGGAGAGGCTCGAGAAAAGAGTAGCGAGGTTCATGCAAGTTACAATGCAAGCACATGTACTAGCTGATGTTCATCACGTTAGGTTTAATATGGAACAGAGATTTGATGTGCTTGAGCATAGACTTAAAGCTATAAAAATTGGAGTTGATGAAAGTGGTGCTGGTGGAGGAGGGTGTTTAGGGGAAGCCGTGAAAAGAATGAAAGAGGATGAGAAATGGTTTGAGGACAGTTTTGTAAATTTAGGTGCCGGAATTGAATTGGGGAAGAAGAAAGTGAAGGAGATGCTGATGGGTGAACAAGATAGGGGTGTGTTTGAGATTTGTGGAATTGGTGGTAGTGGCAAGACTACCTTGGCTAAAGAGATTTGTAAAGATGATCAAGTTAAAAGTAAGTAATTAATCCCAAAAAAGTTTCTCATTTCTCTCACTTTACTGTTTTACGTCGCGTATGATCAAGTTAAAAGTAAGTAATCACAAAACAGTTTGTAATTTCTCTTTTTTATTACTCTATTATGTTGCTGTTAAAATGGAGGATAAAAGGAGAAAACTTGATTCTAGCTTCATTCAACACATTCAATTTTGTATGTAAATGACTCACCAAAAGTTATTGATTGGATTACAGTCTAAATTGGTCATAAAACCTTTTCTTTTTATGACGGTGGTGTCTTGGCAATGTTTTTCCAGGTTATTTCAAGGAGAGGATTTTCTTTTTCATCGTTTCTCAATCTCCAAATGTGGAGCAATTGAGGAAAATGATTTGGGAAAAGATATCAGGGTGCAATCTCCATGGTTATGGACACGGGGAGATGTTACCCCAGTGGAACCTACAGTACCAATGGAATATGAAATCTGTATCCCCGGTACTCTTGATTCTTGATGATGTTTGGTCCTTATCTGTTCTAGAGCCGCTAATTTTCAAGATCCCCGGCTGCAAGATCCTAGTTGTATCGCGCATCAAGTTTCCTCCATCGATCATTGACTGTATTTATGATTTAGAGTTGTTAAGGGAAGATGAAGCTATGTCCTTATTTTGCCATTTTGCTTTTGGACACAATTCCTTTCCGCGTGGTTTCAATCAAAAGCTTGTCAAAGAGGTAGTAGTATATGTTTTTGGCAGCATATCCTTTTTCTTTGCAAAAACTTCCAAGTATACTTGAGCATTAGCTTCTTTGATTTTTAGGTTGCGGATGAATGTGAAGGCCTTCCTTTGGCTCTTAAGGTCATTGGATCTTCATTAAAGGGAAAGTCTGAGATGTTCTGGACAAGTGCGAAAAACAGATTATCACGAAGCCAACCTGTTTGCGAGTCTCATGAACTGCAGTTGCTTGAGCGAATGAAACTGAGTATTGACTGTTTGCCTGAGAAGGTGAGAGAGTGTTTCCTGGACTTGGGTGCTTTCCCTGAAGACAAAAGGATTCCTCTTGATGTTCTAATTAACATGTGGGTGGAGCTACATGATATTGATGAGGAAGAGGCTTTTCACATTCTTGTTGAACTTTCAGACAAAAATCTTCTAAATCTAGTCAAAGATGCACGGTAAACCGTGAATTCAAATCCTCTCAAACAATCTTTTAGTTATTGTTAGTATGATTTGTTATAGAAAAAATCAATTAGTTGATAGACTTCAATGTGTTCATGTTGTAGAGCTGGAGACATGTATACGAGTTACTATGAGATATCAGTGTCTCAGCATGATGTCTTACGAGACCTAGCAATTCATATGGGCAACCGCGATGATGTAAATCAGAGAAGCCGATTGGTCATGCCTAGAAGAGACACGAGGTTGCCAAAAGAATGGGAAAGAAATGTGGATGAACCTTTCCATGCACGAGTTATCTCTGTGCATACAGGTATTACCGATTCTTGGTTACTGCTGATACTTAATAACGGAAAGTTTGTTCTTGTGGTATAAACAGAAGTTATTTCTCTTAAATGCAGATCAAATGAGAGAAATGGACTGGTTCAGAATGGATTGCCCGAAAGCTGAAGTACTGATTCTCAACTTTGCTTCATCTGAGTACTTCTTGCCTCGTTTCCTGGAGAACATGCCAAAGCTAAGGGCATTGATAATCATAAACTATAGTTCCTCCAGTGCAGTTCTTCATAACATGTCTGTCTTCAGCCATTTAACCAACTTGAGAAGCCTTTGGTTCGAGAAAATATCCGTCACTCACTTATCCGACTCCACGAATCCTCTCAATAACTTGCGAAAAATATCTCTAATGCTTTGTGACATGAAAAACAGCCTAGATGAATCAGTTGTAGACTTTCCTGGTTTGTTCCCACAGCTCTCGGAGTTCACAATGGATCATTGCATCAACTTCAATAAGCTGCCATCAAGTATTTGCCGGTTGCATAAGCTTTACAGCCTTAGTATCACTAATTGTGATAGTCTTTATGAACTTCCATCTGATTTAGGTGAATTACAAGCTCTACAAGTTTTAAGGATATATGCCTGCCCACATCTGAAAAGGCTTCCTCCCGGAATTGGGCATCTGGTAAAATTGAAGTATCTTGACATTTCGCAATGTGTTGGTTTGAGATGTCTCCCTGAGGCCATTGGGTGCTGTAAAAACTTGGAGAAGATTAATATGCGGGAGTGCCCTCTTATTGAGAGTTTGCCAAGCTCTTTAGCCTTTCTTGAATCGTTACGTTGTGTAATTTGTGACGATGAGGTTTTTTGTCAATGGAAAGATGTCGAGAAGGCTGTGCCTGGTCTCTGTGTACAGGTTGCCGAGGAGTGCTTTACTCTTGACTGGCTTTCTCAATAGTCAATTTTCCTATTCTCTGTTTTCCCTTTACTAGTTTTTTTGTGTGCAAATGTAGTACGTTTTTTCCTGCAGGTTACTGAGGAGTGCTCTATTCTTGAGTGGCTTCATCAGGTAGTCAATTTCCAGTTCTGTATTTTCCCCTGTACATGGGGTTCCTTATATCTCGTGTAAATAGTATTTATATGTAAATAAGTAGATGACTACATCTCAATAGTTCATCTTTCCTTTTTTCTAGTCGATAATACTGGAAAAAAAGAGTACTTGTTATCCATAAGAAGTGAGATTAATGCAAGTTATCTGCTATACCATATTAGTTTACGCTACAGTGTAAAATTCGGTGTAATCAAAGCAAGTTAGAAGCGTATACATTTTAGGGAGTGCTACCAAATCCAGTATGTTTGCAGTTTGAACTTTGTATTTATTTATAATAAGTAATTCACCTAATATGTATAAATAATTTATCCAAATTTCAATAAACAAAAAAATGCGATTTAGATCTCATAAATTTAAAATTCTGAATCTGTTTTCGTGAACCAGAAAATGAAATTTGAAGTAAACGAGTGGACCCTGCCCAAAATTCTACGTCAACTGCACCTGAAAGGGATGCCCGAGTCAGGGATGCCGAAGGAAGGGGGAGAAAGGGTAAATGCATTCTTTTTTAATGAATACCCGGTAGCTGTAGCAAAGTAAAGTAAAGATAATATTTCATATCCTGAGTTCTGACCCAGAAAAAGCCAAAAATTAATATGAGGTTCATGGAACCAAAAAATTCAGTAAATCAAATGTGGGGGGACCCTTTGCTAGTTTTTCTTGAGATGATTGGGAAAGAAGTGAGGTTTGTTCAAAGCATTTGATAAATTTTCCACCAAAATTTGGTAATGTTCACATCCGACATATTGCTTTCAACCCATAGACGTTTCACGCAAATGTCATTTTTGATGTCCACTCTTATGTGACATCCTTTTCTTAATGCAAGTAGACAAAGGAACCACATTTTCTACATACTAATTTTGAAAAATTTATAATATCATTTTCGGTTTGGATAGACAACCTAGTAAATATATTATCTATATGAATTAGCTTATTGACTTTTCAATCAGTCAATATAAACATCCCACCGATAATTGTACAAGATTTCATAGCAGTAACATTTTGTTTCAGAAATTTGCTCTAGAGGAGGTTATTTTCATGGTTAATTCTCCAACTATTTAAAATTACTTCTGTTTGTCCATAACTCAATCTTGGTATTGTCCATAATGATGAAAGTCAACTAGTGAAGCAAATTCAATAAAGCAACAACTTGTACCATAGGAAAAGACCATAAACTAAGGTCTTTGACCAATTTCAAAAATCTTGAAATAATTGAAGTTTGAAATGTTAGATCAAGTAAAGGAAACTGAATGGAATCATAAAGCCTCAATCTTATTTTTATTTGTTTTTGTTTTTCTTTTCACTGTCTTAACTATCAAGGAGCTAAGACCATTCTAATGCTCCTTCCACTTTAGTTATACTGTACAATTATAGAACGTATATCATTAATATAAACTTTGCTTAATAACATGGGAAATATAAACTGAAAGGTAATTGCCATGCCTTCCTACTGGCTATGCATCATCAAAACTTGCAGGCCTCAAATGTCTGATGTTCACAAATTTCAAGTGACAAGAATTGAAAAGATAAAAAAAATAGGCTAAGTTGTGAGCTAAAAAAGAAAATTTGTCATACACCTTGTTACAGTCATATACATGGATGTGTTAGTTATCACAGAAATCTACTTGGGATGTACTCATTGATTCTAAGAGGGTAACTATAAAACTCATCATTTCTACTATCTCCTTTCCTCCTCTGGAACGGAACCAACCACGGAACACCTCTATCGTCAATCGAGTGTCTTGCTTCGAGCGTGTTGTCTACGAATGTCCCGACAATCGTTGCAACAGTAGGAGGTGAAGAGAATATCGTGTTCAATATATCATTAAACTGCAAAAAACATCGGACAAGTTTAAGTTCTATCTTCCGACATTATAAAAAAATGTCTTACACAATCAGATCGTTTATAAGGTAATTGCAAGTACACCTTTGATAATGATTAATTTTTATTCTAGTTGTATAACTCAAATCCATTATCAAATGCATATTGACAAATCATAATGCGGATTGTGTGAAGTTATGTTTCTTACCCATCCAGCTGAAGTTCCAACAGGTCCATGACCAGCATTATCTGTGTTCATCACAAAGTATTGGGGTATTGATATACCGAGAAATAGAGAGATGCCGAGCACATATATATTCCTCATGGAGTTTTTATTCGCGAATTGGATGAAGGAAATACCAATAGCAGCTGCAGCAAAAATTCCCGTTCTTTAGTTACTGTTTAATAAGACGACGAGAAGATCAACAAGCTAAGGGAGAAAAGCACTTACCGACTATACCATATAAGATGCAGTAGATAGCTGCAAATATGGGCAATGGGATTTGAGCAAAGAATGCTCCAAATTTTCCTGGATAATAACAACTCGTGTTAGTCATTGTTAGTTGCAAAACATAGTTTGGGGATGTGGGAAAGAGGGAGGTGAGAAAGAGTCTAACCAAATATAGAGAAGAAGATCATGAAAGCAGTAGAAATCTGAACAACTCTTCTACTCCCAACACGAGTTAGTCCAAGAAGGCCGACATTTTCGCTGCAGTTTTTATCATCCATAAATTAGGAGTGAAGCGCCACAACATTAAACCAAGAAAGTATCAGGAAGGAAATATCTATCCATCAGATGGTACTTCTGGAAGGATATTTTTACTACTAGTCTTATTTGAATGACAAGTAAATAGTAAAAAATGGTTTTGCAAGGGGGACAGATTAACTTTTTTAAATAGGTCAAGAAAGTCGAAGAAAATTATCTGCATGCCAAGAAAGCAATATGTACAGTAGAGCAGGTTGAACATCTTTAGGGCGGTAGCCTACACCTAAGTTCCCAGATGTTAGTTTAAAAGACTTGATAGAAGATAAATATATTAACCAAAAAAACAACTGAACCAGAAGACGCTTTGCAATAAATCAAGAGAGAAATCAACCCTTACACAGATGCAGTATGGCCAACAACAGCACCAAAAAACCCATCAAAGAGCTGTCCAAGGCCCTGGACAAGAAGCAGAGAACAATTGAATTACTTTCTGATGCTAAAATATAATCAGAGGCAAAAGTAGAATTAAAAATGTACTCAATAAATTATAGTAAAAAGGCATTGCTGAATCACTTGATTGATGTAGCACCTGTAGGCCAATGCTTCTACTCACAACATATGCTGGAGGGGGTGTCGCCCCTGCAAGCCTTGATGCAGCATAAAAAGTTGCTGTTGACTGAAAATAAATATCCAAGGTAAATTTGAAAGAGATCATAACGACAGCAACTCCTTGGTTGCCATAATCTGTCTGCTTTAAGACTATTAGAATCGATGCAAGATTAAGGAAGAATATACACAGAAGACTTAAAGGTGAACAAAAATGCTAAAGGAAAAGACAACCAAGTGACTAGCAGAAAACAACTTGGGGGGCGAGTACAGCTCAAAAACCCCTTAAGATCGTCAATCCAATCCGATATATTCTTTAAACCACAGGCGAATTAACAACTTCTAGCAGTTACTAAATTAACTAGAGATTTTCTTCTTTTAATAACCTTTCAACTGCAACAACAGCTATACCTCAATCCCAAGCTAGTTGGGGTGGCTGTTTCCCCGATATCGTAAATGCCTGTATGGATCTATAATATTTCAAAGAATTATTTAACACTAGGGGTTCCCTAATATACTCCAGTGGTTTTATCTCCAATATACTACTTAATTTCCTTTTCAACTAAAATAAAAATACAGAATTTTTTTCTCCACTTTAGCACTACTATATATTTTCTTTTTCGTGGGATACTTTAATTCATGGATCTTCTCCCCACTCGATCTGAACTCAGAACGAACACAGAATGTCTCCCCAACTTTACTTTATAATATTTTGAGTATTTTCAATGAAAACTGTTTGGCACTGTAGTAATAAACTAGTATGAAACAATAATTAGACATTCAGTAGGGTCATTTGAACCCTTGACCTTTGTAGCATCCTCACAGGTCCACAGAAAATAAAGTGTTACTACATCTCCAGGCGCCAAGAACTAGTTTTCTTCTAAGGGTGTGTTTGGTATGGAGGAAAATATTTTCCAATTTTTCCAAGTTTGGTTAGTCAAAATGTATAACAAGTTACTTAAAAATGAGGAAAATGACTTCCCTAACGGAAGTACGGAAAACAAGTTTCATAAGTGACATTCCAAGTTCATTGTCTCCTCCCACCCACCCAACGCCCCAACCCCCACCACTTGACCAACCCACTCCCCGCCACCTTCAAATCCCACTTCCCACCCCATCCCATCCCATAGTGTTTTGCTAGATTACATATAAATACTCTTGGGATAATATTATTATTGCTTACCAACCAAACACTAAAAAATAAGTAAGAAACCCACTCGTTTTCCAAGAAAACATTTTCCATTAAAGACATTTTCTTTCAAACCAAACACACCCTAAACCCATAATTTGTCAGTGGAACCAAATACTAAAACTCATGTTTCGAAAAGCAAATTTAGAGACTGGTGGGAACAAAATTGAATCAAAACAAAAAGTGAACCTCTGCTGATGAGACAAGTGCAGCACCCATCATTCCAAAGACACTGCTAGCTCTGAATATGGGAATCCCCCACTGGAAAGGGTAAGGGACTTTGATCCTACACGTAACAAAACAGACATGTCAGAAGAAGAAAGAGGCGGAAGACATTGTCATTATCGTATCCAGCTAAGTACCATGGAGCTGATGACAAGAGGAAAGAACGGTCAATTCGACAGCTCAGCTGAGTTCGCTCCTTCACATGGTTGTAAGCACCAGCAACAGTAAGAATAGCAGCAAAAGCCCAGATAAGCCCAATGCACAGGAGCAAAGCAAACCTTTCAAGTATGGATTGGGCAACTGGATGAACACGTTGCATATACTGCACATCACTTGACCAACATTACAATCTTCCAGTAAATTGAAAGAACTATCAATAGAAAAAAGAAGTCAACGAAATGAAATGTTACCTGCTGGGAAATGACAAGTAGAATTAACATGGGTAGGCCAATTTCTATACAATCACCCACCTGATCAAATCATAGGATCATAAAGAAAATTGGATGAGGTTTATGCAACTTCTTCGAGCAATGAAGCTTTTAAATATTTGGGACAATACCTGAGGAAAGCCCCTACCAAACAAACCAAGACCTACAACACACACAAGAGGCGTAATGACAACAGGACTGAAAAACCTGTAGACAAGAAGAAGGATGACATGTCATTTCCCTGTCGGAGAAAGTAACAAAGGATGGAATATAATGGGAAGGCAATCCAAAGACGAGACAATTTAGGTGGTCCTAATACAGAAACTAATGGTCCTTGTAATAAGTATTCAGAAGCAGAAAACACAACTTACCTTGTAAGATTTCCCCAGGCTTGGCCATATCCAAGTATTATGTTGATAAAGGAAGACACTATCAGTGACCCTTGAATAGCTCTCATAGTGTGCTCAAATCTCTACAAACAACATTAAAAGAGGTAATGCATCAGAAATAACTGTAACTTTCGTGCACTCTTAAGTAATTTCAAGAACACCCACCAAAGGCCCTCTAAGACACAATGTCTATTTCGTTCTTCAAACTGTGGCTTTGGCTTATCCTAATTCTTACACAAGATTAAGCTTTCATCTGCATTTTTGTCTATACATCTCTTGTCTTACACTATTCGGTGTCGAATCCAGAATTTTCACTCAAGATGTTCGAAAAAAACAACAAAAGCTAAATATAAAAATAATGTTGTACTTAAGAATCGAACATAGGATGTTGGAGACAATTTTGAACACCCTGGACCACTTGAGCTAACCTTTTGATTGTTCAGGGTGTTCAAAAGTTAATATATGTACATAAACACATAAAATCTACGCTATATATACACTGTAATATTTGCCGAGGGTGTTCGGGTCCTCACCTCAATGTATATCTGCCCCTGACACTATTATCATTCTGCTCAAAACTCTAAATGAAGTACTTATCAGCTTTTCTGTACAGAAGAACATCTTGTCTTCGAATATTATCTATAGCCGGAGTATTTATCCCTAAACAAACTACATACTCAATAAAAAGTAATCATCTGGTAGTTCCGTCATGTAAAACATTAAGCTTATGCCCCAAATAAGGCCTTATCTTAAATTGACAAGACTAAGTTTTCATCAGCGGTTTTTATATGAGAATATCTTGTCTTCTACTATTGTACTTCTGCTCTCCACTAACTTTTTTTTTTTGTAAAAGTGAAGGAAAATTATATTTTTCAGATTAGGTTTCCCCACTAAGATAGATCAAGAAATTCGAAGAAATGAAAGCTTTGCCTTATCAGCGGACCGCATTAGATATCCACTTTGGTTATTTAAGCCTATGATTCTAGCCAACTTACTTTGGATCTTATAGAAGAATTTGAGAATGCAAAAATAAGATCCAACATTCAATATCAAAGAATTAATATTAGTGTAATAAAGCTAAGGTAACTTATGATGTACATGAATTTATGTTTCAAGAGTAATCAATGATCTTAGGAGAATTAGAACATACCAGACAAGAAGAGCAATCACTTTATAAGTTGGAAACAAGTGCTCCGACAAAATGTTGGTGACAAGTACATCAACAATTGGAGTTGGAGAGAATTGCTCCAACAAAAAAAAAAGTTAGTGAGAAGTGCATCAACAATTGAAAGTTGAAGAGAGGTGTTTCAACAATTGGAGGTTGATGAGAAGTGCATCAACAATTGGAAGTTGAAGACAAGTGCTTCAATAATCGAAGGTTGATGAGAAGTGCATCAACAAAACGAAATGAAAATCCTATTCCTATATAGTTCTGACTACAAATCCTATTTAGACATGAATTAAACTAATAATATCAAAACCTAAAGAAATTAAGTTTCCTACAACAGTGAATTATTCTTCAACATTCTCCCGTAATTCAAATTTGTATATACCTGTTTTTTCATTGTTTGTTGTTGTATGAGAGCACTTCTCTCAAATATTCTTAAGTTTGAGTTGGAGCACTTCTCTCCCACTTCATATTTTTATCTGTGTTAGGCACAATCCCTTACAAGAGTGCATTCGATGCCATCTCATCCTTTCCTGTCTTCTTCTAAGGTCCGCTGCTGGAGAGATTGAGCTTCAAGAAATAGTACCAGATAGGCGAAGCGGTTCACCACTCTGCTTCCAGATTTCTTTTAGTAGACTAACCTATGAATATTCATGAAGAAGAGTACTTTCCTTCAACTTACAATTGTCGATACACTTCTCAACAACCTCCAATTGTTAAAGCCCTTCTCTTTAATTTTCGATTGCTGTACTTCTCACCAACTTTCATTTTTTTGTATTGGAGCATTTCTCTCCAACTTCCAATTGTTGATGCACTTGTCACTGACCTCATGTTTTTGTTGAAGCGCTTGTCTCCAACTTTAATTTTTTTTTCTTAAACCATTTTTCTCCAACTTTTAGAGAACAATTTCTCCCTCGTATGCCATATTTGTTTGCTCCTTTTAAGCCTGTTTTTTTACTTGAGGTGCCTATGAACTTTTCACCGAACAATCTAATTTTTTGTTGACAAGTCTCTGAGTTTGCCAACATAATCCTTGGCCAGATGGGCGACACATATTGGTTAGTGCCGCTCGCCGGCATCAGAAGATATTTGATTTTCTACCAAAATCATAGAAGCTCTAATACCAATTTGAAGGAAAATAATTCATTCATAAACTCAATAAATTTCTAATACTTCTCTACAATTCTCCACACTCTCAGCTAAGCACTATCCCTATTTATAATAATATGAAACCTACTTTGACTAGAAACTGAAAAACCTATTCCTACATAATTCTGACTACAAATCCTATTTGGACATGAATTAAATAAACTAATAATACCAAATCCTAAACAAATTTGATTTCCTACAACTTTGAATTATTCTTTAACAGAGCCTAATCACTGAAACGAGGGGGGTGAGGGCTGTGATAAAAGTAAAATGATAGGTGTCCATAAAATATATCATACAAGTATTAGAGATAGTACCTAAACAGTAAACTTTATTACCTCATGCTCACTCCTGAAATTACCGTCAGAGAGATCATTAATGGCTGACAGGGCTGATATAATGTAAGCAAATGACGGACCCATCACAGTGGGAAGTCTTGTGCCAAAAAGCGTTTGGAGAAGAGTATTCACTCCTGATGTGAAAAGCAAAGACTGGATAACTCGAGCCTTGTCACCCTGCACACAAAGATAAAGAGCTCACAATATCAATATTACATCGAAAAGGCATCTCCAGTACTCAACAAAGGAAATGCTAGAGATATACCGGACCCCCACCCATCTGAGGTACCAGAATCGTGGCTATCATTACTGTAGTTCCAAGCATAACTATGTAGTGTTGGAAGGCCAGCAAAACAGTTTGTGCTGCAAATGTGGAATCATGCAACTGATTAGAGGAAAAAGCTCAATACTATGATTAGGTTTCAGAATCTGCAACTCATTTACGAGAGGCGAAAACCTCAAATCCTAAAATCATTTTTTTGCAAGGATAAGCCAGATCCTGATATCGTTACGGCCACGGTTTTCTGAAATTCTTTTATTTCTTTATTTACAACAAAGTAAAATTTCCAATTTACAGGAACAAGACTCTGCCGCAAATAATCAGGAAAGTGATCTAATGACTTCAAATTGTCCATTAGAGTTTCTAAATTCCATCAGAAGTTGTCTAATTTCCTTCAAGTGGGCTATATGCAGCAAACAATGAAACTGCAAACCAGATCTTATTGCTCAATAGGGAGACCTTTGTTCTATCAAAAGTATATTTCTCCAGATGGTAAAATACAATAATCGTCCTTGAGCTGAATAGCATGTGATGTTGAGGCAATCTTGCAATGGTTAAGAGGATTGTTTTTCTTTACCAGAACCCACACATAAATTTCAGTCATTTCATGGAGAGACTGCAGCTCCTTCTGGTTGGGGAATTATTTATTTATTTATTGTACAAATGCAAATTTTACATTTATGCCACGCCTTCATGGTACCTTCCTTACATCTGCATCTTAAACAAGAAGCTTGACACCGCTTAACTCCCCCAAAACAGTTTGATTCTTGGTCTTCAGATGATATACTGCTTCATCAAGAAAAAAGAAAAGAACATGTTTCAACTCCATATCAGCAACAAAATCATTTTTGCTCGGAGGTCGGAGAAATCTCAACTCCAAATTCTGGAGAAATTGGGAGGTTTCTAAAGTCACCATGCCTACTTGATTTTGATTCCTTCACCTGATTTTTATAGTAAAACCATAACCATCAACTGACTCACATGAAGGAATCATTACACTGTCTCGATGATTCAGAAGTTATAATGAATTATAAGGTCGATAAAGTCTGCAGAGAATTTTCCTTTTGAAAAGTGAAGAATTAGAATTCAGCAGAACCCCCCCACCCCCCCCCCCCCACACACACACCAAATCTCCATCCTTTCAATTAGTCACAGTAATCCGCTTAGACTTGCTGAAAGCACGTCTACTTTTGAGGCATAAATGAAATAAAGCCAAGAGACTAACTCCACCAACCTGCATCTCCTTATTAAACTACAACTCCTCATTCTCTTTCACTACCATTGAAAGTGATGAAGCTCATAAAGAAGGTTTACTGCTGTTTGAGCAAGTACCCCTTCATCCTTTTTTTCTTTTTAGAAGCTTTAAATATATTTGTAAATGAAAATCTTCACTCTGGATACAGCTCACACTTAATGATTGATGACCAACATGAGTAAAACTAAGTAATGACATCGGAGCTTGACAACTGATGACAATATAGGTTCACAGCCTGGGGATTAGCTCAATTTGGCAACAATATTGGGGTATTTTGATCAATCCCATTCCACTGCTATCCCCCTTGAGGAAACCTCCAAGTTATCAATTCTCCCACCAAAGGTGACATAGCTTTTAAGTAATTCATCATGTGACAGTTTAATCTGAACAATTAACCCTCTCTTTTCCGCGATTGTCTCACAATAAAAGCAAACTGAGCTAGCCTTACGGAGAATTAGAATCGAATTTGTAACAAAGAACAAGAATACAAAAAGAACTGCTGGAAAATAGATTCACCATCTCAAAGATAACAATAGCACACAAACTCCAACAGTCAAAAAACTAAAACATAGTTATGTTTTTTAAAAAATAATCTGACCATAAAAAGGTAAAACCTTTTACAAGTAGATTCTGGTTCAGCAAAAAAGCCAGTCAATAGAAATACTTTTAGATTTTAAAATACACTCCAACCATGAAAGTGATAACACAAACTTCACAAAAAGGAAAGTATCAACTTTTCATCTTTATCTTTACAAGCAGATTCTTGTTCAGCAAAAAAGTTGCTCAACAGGAATACTTTTAGATTTTAAAATTCACCCAACCATGAAAGTCAAAACACAAAACTTCACAAAATGGAGTGAGTCAAATTTTCAAATTTATCTTTACAGGTAGATTCTTGTTCAGCCCAAAAGGAAAAACTAATTTCAGTGGCAATACTTTTAGATTTTAAAATTCACCCCAACTACAAAAATTAAAAACACAAACTTCACAAAAAGGATTGTGTCAATTTTTCATCTTTATCTTTACAACTTGATTCTTGTTCAGCCGAAAAAAAGAAAAACATTAATTTCAACAACACTACTTTTAGATTTTAAAATTCACCCTAACCAAGAGTAAAAAAGACACAAACTTTACAAAAAGGAAGTCTTAATTTTTCATCTTTATCTTTATATAGTTTACTATAAATAGCTAAAAAGAGATGAAAATAATAAGAATACTAACGCCAAGAAGGATTAGAGTGTATGCAGTACTGAAGCTGAAGTAGTTGCTCTGCAGGTGGAAACAAAGGTCCTCTGGCTGAACCAAGTGGCATTACTGGTGGCGCCGCCGCCTGTGCCGGCGGTGGCTGGTGGTTGTGGTTGTGGTTGTGGTTGTGGTTATGGTTATGGTCATGATTGTGAGTCTCCCCCATAATTATTCTCTTTTCCTCTCCCTAACTTTACCAGAAAAACTACAAAAAATGGGGCTAAAGGTGGAACTTTTGAACTTAGTTTTCAAGAATTAGTACCGACATGACACACTATAGAGTACGAATAAAGGAAACAAAATGAAAATGAAAATGAAAATGAAAATGAAAATGAAATGTAATGAGCTTAGTGTGTGTGACACTTTAATAAAAATCGTGACTTTTTTTCTTGAAAAAATGAGCATTAATTATCATAGTAAATGTTTATATGAATAGCCACTACAACCCAGATCAGATTGAGATCAAGTTCTGAAACGAACAGATTATAATAACCTGCATTTAATGTGATACTCTTTTTTTATTCCGTCAAAATATTTTTTTATTTAATAATAATTAAATTTTAAATTTTATTATTTTTATATTTAATTAGATGAACTATAACCATTAGTATATTTAATTTATGTGAACATAAATTATGACGAACAGTGTAGTTTTTTTTTTTGTTTAGTATGGAATTTATTTGGGTTTTTTTTTTTCTCACAAGGTGAGAGTGAGGATAAAAGATAATTAGAGAAGGGGACAAAAAGAGGAGGGAAAAAAGATGGATAGATTACGGTTCTAACGTAAACTGGTTAAGGTTTTTGGGAGTTTCGAGGAACATAACTCATAGCATGGGCGGGGGAGGGGGACACCCCGCGTGGGTCCACGAATCAATGTACTCTTTCTAAATTACCCCTTGCCTCTTCTGTTAATTACGAACATTTTTCCTTGACTGTATTTTTTTTTATATTTAGCTTTTTCGGCTTACGCCAAATTATTCATGGAGATAGTAGTATTGATCTCTCCGCACTACTATCAGTAAATCACGGGATGTACCTGAATGACCAAGGTTTGAGAACAGAGCAACTGGTATTACCTATATGGTCCTACCCCAGAAGAGAGCAAATTGCTCTCACCAGAATTCGAACTCACGCTGCAGGCCTCCAACGGAATTTTAAGTTCCTCTCATTTGCCATCCAACTATGCTCCGGGGACAACTGTACTTTTTTTTGTTTGTCCCGTTGATCATATTGGATTTCTAGTCCTACTTGAGAATAAAAGGTTCTCTATAAAAAAAAAAACAATTTTATTTAAAGTTTAAATATGAAATTTCTAACTATATGAACAGTTACTTATAATATCATCATAACTGTAGAATTGTATTAATTTCTCTTGTGAGTCTTTCTCATTAATACAAATATATATAATGTGTACAATATAGAGTACTAAAACAATAAGGATCATATAACTACCATAATTATACATCACTAATAATTACACAATATATGATGAATATTTTACTAATATTCATTAATACACCCCCTCAGTCGGAGCGGGAGAAGGCCGGACCCTTAGACTGAATCTAAAGTCGAGGAATAGTTGTCTAGGTAAACCTTTAGTGAAGATATTTGCATACTGATAAGAATAGGGCACATGCAACACCTTAACATGTCCTTCTCACAAACAAAGTGTATATCTATCTCAATGTGCTTGGTTCGTTGATGCTGGATCGGATTATGAGATAAATATATGACGGATATATTATCATAGTACACCAAAGACGCCTTACGCAAGGGACACTGGAGCTCCAAAAGAAGGTTTCGGAGCCAACATATCTCAGCAACAACATTTGCAACGCCTCTACACTCTGCTTATGCACTCGAACGGGATAGAGTGGTTTGTTTCTTGGCATACCATGAAATGAGATTATCCCCGAAGAACACACAACAGTCGGAGGTGGAGTGTCGCGTGTTCGGACAGCCTGTCCAATCTGCATCCGTATATGATAACAACTTGATCGGTGCAGAGGGGTATAGATGTAATCCATAATCAAGTGTGCCCTTAACGTATCGAATGATACGTTTAAGAGCAGTAAAGTGAGGCTCTCTGGGCATGCATAAACAAACACACCTGCTGAACAACATAAGCAATATCAGGCCTCGTGAAAGTAAGATATTAAAGTGCATCGGCAAGACTCCTATAAAGAGTGGGATCAGATACTGGATTACCATCAACAATACTTAGCTTTGATTTAGAGTCAACTGAAGTTGACATGATCTTACAGTTCACCATTTTAGCCATGTACACGATCTCCTCTGCATACTTACACTGACACAGAAACATAGTATCTGCAGATCTAGTCATTGATATCCCCAAAAAATAACTCAACTTCCCCAAATCAGTCATGGAAAAATTGATTTTAAGCAGTGCAATGATCTCATTTTTCAACACATCAGAAGAGGCATTAAGCACAATATCATCCACATATAACAACAAATACGCAATGTTACTAACTCAATGAAAAATAAAGAGAGAATTATCACACTTGATGCATACAAACATAATCTGCATAATGTAAGTAGCAAAGCGTTCATACCACGCTCTGAGTACCTGTTTCAAACCATAATAATTACACAATATATGGTGAATATTCTGCTAATATTCCCTCATAATAACTTTCCGGATTCATTCATTGTACCGTACTAGTTAGGCAATTAATGACAAAGGTTTAGGCGCATCATGTGTTTGCTAAGCAAATGATGCTAAATTCAACTGAGTGATCACCAAGTAAAAAACCTAATCATAGTGTTACAAATTAAATTTTGAAGAGTTGTTAATTTTGTAAAGAAATAATGACTCCAATGTACAAGTCTCAACTCCTTAACTTAAAAAGGTAGTACTATAAATTATAGTAGTTTTTTATAGTTAAATTTATTTTTAAAAGGCTAAAACAATAATTTAAGAGATAATGGCGACTCTCAAAATAATAATAAGTTTCAAATAATTAATTAGGACGATGGGAGTGTTATGCGTTTAGTAAACGTTAAATTGGGAGGGGAAGTTAAGAAAATAATAAAGAAAGGGAGGAAAAGGAAAACAAAGTTTAATGGAAGAACATACAAGAAAATCCATTCACTTTCTTCATAAAAATTGGAATATTCTAGTTAGAATTGAAACGATGATGGTGTAAGGACTAAGGAGACTATAGGGAGAATAATTAAAGCAAAGAAAATAAGAAGAAAACAAATTAGCAGCTTATGGTTTCAACTTTTTCCTGCAAAGTGTCTGCCATTAGCAAATAAAGACAGGCAGCCCCATGTCTAATTCATAACCTAATCTTCTCCTTAGCCAAACTCTTCCATCAAATTATCACATATCAACATTATTCAAATTGCATCTTAACTCCTAATGATTTAATATTGATCTGACATATGAAATGAGATAAACAATGAAAAAAAGAGAAAAATTAAATACAATAAAAGTTAATTTGTCACCTCATGGAAGGTCATGGGTTAAAAATAGGAACTTTCTTCCTTTTTATCTTAATTTTAATAATGCACTCAAATATCATCTGTCTTTGTAATGCTCCTCGTGGAATATATCACGCATCTATATAAATTTTTGACTAAGGAATAAGAGAATTTTCATATCACTGATAAGCTACCCGGATCGTGAGTGCAGTGAGAACAAGCTTCATGAGAAGCCAGCTTGGACTAGGGTCAACATACAAATAAAGGGAGCGATCCTTATCTTGTGTTGACTCTGCCAATTTATTAGGTCGTAGGTAGAGAGAAACTGACGTGGGGATTCGTGTCGGGAAGTTAGCAGGTGTGAAAGAGTCCCTCTCTGTTAGACCTTTTCATCGGGTCGGGGACCCGCCCGGCCTGAACCGACCTGAAAATCAAGGCCAGGGTCACCATATATCTGACCCGTGAGTCACCTGACCCGAAAAGCGGGGACCCAATCAGGGTCGGGCCAGGGTCCGAACTTTTTACCCGTTTGACCCGGACCGACCCGACAAGTGACCCGACCCGTTCATTTTTTTATTATTTTATTAATGTTTATTTAAGGTATATTTTATTAATATTTATTTAAGGTAATTCGGTTCGGTTCTTTAGTATTGGGGATGAACCGAACCGAAAAATCGAACTTACCTATGTAATTAATCTTATTTTTTATTTTAGGCTACTGCTATTTCTTGAATCATAGCCATTGAAGTCAATCTATGAAGCTTTTATGGAAGTCGAATGCGGCATTAACTTAATTAACGGAAGCATTGACAAAATATAGGGAGAGAAAATAGTTGTAAATTGGTGCAACTTTAAATGGTCATAACTCTGCGCTCGGATGTCCGTTTTACCCGATTTTTTTTATTTTGCATATTTTTTTGAAACGTGGCCGGTGGCGCCTTCAATTTTTAGGAAATATCTGTTTTCCCAATCAATTTGTGTTTTCCCCCAAATCGATTTCTAATTTTTCCTTTTCTTTAGTAAAGATCTCACGATATACAATACATTTCAACGTCGAAATTTCGTGGTAATGTAAGTGTGAATGTCAATTTCAGTATTGGAAATTCAATTTAAAAAAAAATATATGTTATGTTTTTGGACTTTAATTTGGACTGTCATTTAATAAAAAAATAAAATAAAAATTAGAGCGGGTCAGGGTTAGGATCAAAAATTAAAAAAAAAATAGGGTCAGGGTCGGGCAAGCAGAAAAAAAATCACTTGACCCGACCCTGACTCGGCCCGACCCGAGCTTTGGAATGGTCTACTCTATGTCTGTCTTTTCAAATTTTACTACTAAGTGTCACTTATGTTATTCAATCATAGAATCCGTTTCAAATAAGGCTGGCCAACGGAGCGGGTCGGCCCGGTCCCGACCCGCCCCTACCACGCTTAAAAAAAATTATACCGGTAACGGGATTCGAACCGGGACGGGACCTGGGCTCATCCTGCCCGAGCTCGTCCCGCCCGGGCCCGTCCCGCCCCAGTCCCGATAGACCCGCCCCGGTCTCGCCCCCTGTCCCGCCCGAAACCTCCCCTTTGCACAAAATAGTCGTTGCACAACGACCATTTCATATTTTGGCCGTTGTGCAACGACCATTTTTGGCCTCCCCCAACCCCCCTACCGCCTTAATATTTATTTTTAACCCCTAAGTTATTATATTTACACTTTAACCCAATTTTCCAATTATAAATACCTCATTTTCTCTTCATCTTTCTCACAAATCTTACTACAATCTCTCAGATTATCTCTCTACAAATCTACATTGTCTACTAAATATTCAATTTTATTTATTCATTTGGGAGTGAAGTTGGCAACTATCTTGAGGATCATCCATCGAGCAAAGTTTCAATTTTCAACTTCTCGATTACATGTCGACGTTACGTCGGCGTTTGGTACATTCGCTTCTTCATTAAATTATTACTGTTTCTTTATTTTAATTAGCGCACTTAATTTCTTTATCTTTAACTATTTATTAGCATAATTAAAATGGAAGGATTTAGAGGTATGTTTAAGGTAAGAGTAAGGGTCAGGCTTCTTCTAGTAGGGGTAACAGGGCATTGGTACTTCTTCTAGCCATCCTATTCCTATACAAGATGATTTGGTTGGTACTGAATTTTTTTCCTGAAATACCATTAGATTTAGATGAGGAGATATTTTCTGAAACTCAACAAAACTTTAATTTAGAAGATAATCTAGATGACACACCGACTAATCTAGATGACACACCCACTAGTGCACCTCCAACTGGAACGTCTCCTATTCCCCCTAGTATGAGACGAGGCCCAACAAAATGAAAATTAAAATCAGATGCATGAATTTTTTTTGATAGGGACGAAGAGACTCAAGTAGTTAGATGTCAAATTTGTAAAAATATTTATAAATTTAAAATGGGAAAAGGTTAGGGTGGGACGGGAGGTTTATTGAGACACGTACAAAGCATGTCACCTCTCAGTCGGGACAAGGTTCACATATTGTCCCGGACCAAGTACAAGGTCAAATTAACCCTATGACGGGGGAATTGTAGGCCCTAAATACGATAAACATAGAGATAAAAAAGCAATAGCAAAATTAGTTGTTGTGGAGGGTTTGCCTTTTTCATTTCCTTTCTCTCCTAGTTTTATTCATTACATTAGAGATATGTATAATCCTGCATTTAACGGTTTTCCTAGATCAACTGTTAGGAGAGATGTATTTAAATTTGCACATGAATATCAACAGTATTTACGTTATTCCTTTTTTCATTTTCCTGATATAGTATCTGTCACGTCTGATATAGGACGTAGTACTAACAACCATGATTATTTAACGGTAACATGTCATTGGATTGATTATAAATGAACTATGCAAAAACGTATTTTAGTGTATAGATATATAGATGATAGGCACACTGGTACTTTTATTTCAGAAAAAAATCTATTCAGTTTGCGATTATTTTGGCATAACTGATAAAATTATGACTATTACATTAGATAATGTTTCTTCTAATAATTATGCTATTAGAATTTTAAAAGATCTTTTAACTCTATCTTTTCCAAATCATTTTCATATAAAATGTGTGTGTCATATTTATAACTTAGTTGTAAAGGATGGTCTATCACTTTTTGAAGACATTCTTAATAAAATACAATTTGCTATAAACTTTATTTTTAGAAGTAATAGAATACAACGAAAAAAATATATAAAAAAACTTATCACGATTGCGGACTACCTTATAGAAAAATTCCGAAGAAGTAGCCACTAGGTGAAATTCTTTATACGAGCAACTACTTGTTGCTTATGATTATAGAAGACCTATAACTTTATTTTTAACGCCCGTAATCTAAATCTAACTGATATGGTTGTAGATAACGATTGGGAAAAAATTTCAGAACTTATTGTATTTCTAGATAAAAAAAATTCAAGCAACAAAAGAATTTTCTGGTATATATTATCCTACTATTTCAACTATGTTATTTTATATAGCTCTAATATTTTATTACTTAATGAATATATGAAAAAATCAGCTTATAAGGCACCTATTAAAAATGTTTATCAAAATAAAAAAATATTTTATTCCTATTCTCACTATTTATATTATTGGTGCTGTATTAAATTTGGCTATTAAAATAAACGATTGTAAAATACTTATTGAAACTATTTATGATTGTATAACAATACTTTCACCTCCAACTCCAAAAAATCCAAATGACCCACCACCTATTGAACAAACTAAAGAAGAAGTGTTATCTAGCATACAAGATGAATGCAAAAAAGTATATAGGTATTACCAACAAGAAAGTGTTAGCAACCAACCGGCTTCCATACCATCTTCTTTTTTCTTCTTCTTCTTCTTCTTCATCATCATCATCATCTTCTTTCTTCTTCTTATTCCTTCATCTTCTTTCTTCTACTTATTCCTTCATCTTCCTTCTTCTTCTTATTACTTCTTCTTCTTCTTCCTCCTCCTCCTCCTCTTCTTCTTCCTCCTCCTCTTCTTCTTCTTCCTCATCTTCCTCTTCCTCTTCTTCCTATTCCTCTTCTTCCTCTTCCTCTTCCTCTTCTTCAACACAACTTCAAAAAAGGCATGTCATTTCTGCGGTTAGTATTAAAAATATTAGACGTAGAATGTATAGTGGTAACACTACTAACCAAGTTAGCGAGTTTGATGTTTTTATTTTGCAGGGTGTTGTATCATACCAAGCAGTTCTCAATGAAGAAGGACGTGAAAACTTGCTGAAATATTGAAGAGAAAATGAGAAGACATTTCCGACACTGTCAAAGATGGCCCGAGATGCCTAAAAAAAGACATGTCATTTATGCGGTTAGTATTGAAAACCTTAGACGTTGAATGTATAGTGGTAACACTACTAACCAAGTTAGCGAGTTTGATGTTTTTGTTTTGCAGGGTGTTGTATCATACCAAGCAGTTCTCAATGAAGAAGGACGTGAAAACTTGCTGAATTATTGGAGGGAAAATGAGAAGACATTTCCGACACTGTCAAAGATGGCCCGAGATGTGTTGAACATTTAAGCGTCATCAACAGCGTCTGAAAGTGCTTTTTCGGTCGGCAGATTTCAAATAGGAGAGCACAAACACTCATTAGCGGGAGACAGCTTGGAGATTGCAGTATTTTTCAGAGATTGGATACGAGCGGAGCGGAGAAGGTGCGGTCAACCGGAGATCAACGAAGAAGAAGACGAAAACTACAACGAAATCTTATCCGACGGAGGTGGAAGCGACGTCGAGCAATTTGACCAACAAATACCAATTCCAACCGAAGAACCACAAGAAATTATAAAGAAACTAGAAAAGGTGTTTTTGCATATGTAATTTTTTTAATTGTAATTTTACTATGTTATTTGGAACTTTCAACACCACAAAGTTGCAATTTTGAAATTATATTATAAAAAAAATTATATTTTTATTAAATAATATAAAATACACAAAACAACATTTGGATGTTTTTATTACACTATCTTGTTCAATTTTTGAGTTGTTTATATATATGTTATTTTTAAAATTAAGTGCAAAAAAAAATAATCAAAAACCCTGATCTCGACCTTGTCCCGCATCGACCCGATATTTAACGGTCCCTTTTCCGACGGGACCTGGATGGGACATCGGCGGAATCCGCCAGTCCCGCCGGGTACCGATCCCGTCCTACCCCATCCCGTCGGGTCCCGCCCCGTCCCGTACCCGTCCCGTTGGCCACCATTAGTTTAAAATCAAACTGAAATAAGTCAACACGATATGTTATTTATAAAGTGCTAATGCCATATTTATAGTATAAAGAGACTTTTTTATTCATTAGCGTTGTTCTTTTATTGCAGATCGGCTAATAAGATGATGATTGGACTTGAAGATTCTCGAATGGGGAAATCTTTTAAATTGTTGTTGAATTCATGAGTGGGCAAGAGACATCGTGACGAATTGAAATATCGTAAGGAAAAGAAAGCAAAAATAATTTTCGTAATAGCGAAAACAAATTGGAAGCAACATAAATCACGAAAACATGATTGGGAGATAGCAAAACAAAGCAACCCAAATGCTACACCACTATTGAATCAATAATCTATTTATATAATTAAAACTTCTATAATTCTCATAAATCTACCGGAAAACTCAAAAATAC
Organism: Anisodus tanguticus; assembly: GCA_034509755.1. Taxonomy (NCBI): domain Eukaryota; kingdom Viridiplantae; phylum Streptophyta; class Magnoliopsida; order Solanales; family Solanaceae; genus Anisodus; species Anisodus tanguticus. Next base: position 4,369,826 of record CM067553.1, on the reverse strand, counting down.
AAAATGAAAATAATAATGGCATATCTTTGATAAATAATCATACGACATAAATGGAATGCTTAAATTCATTGTTCTTTACATTTCATGTTAATCTTCACAAATGCAAATTTCTTCGCGGTGATCATCATCTTTATTAAGGAGTATTTTTCCGATAGCTGTATTGGAGTCCGAGGATTTACACTGTGTAGGACTAGGACCTCATGTTATTATTGTAGCCAATAATGGTACTGATGGCATTAGATGGTAAATGTACAACAAATGCAGCTCCAAATTGGGAAAATAATACGGTTTGACTATTTAAAACTTCGCGCCAGCACGTGGTACTCCTATGGTGTGTGGGAACAACTGCGGCTAACTGAAAAATATTATATAAAATTCATTGTACTCGGATCTCAGTTTTTTATACTATATTATACTACTATGATTTCCCTTTTACCAACTTTTTCCAAAAGCAGCTTTTAACTCAATTGGAGTTTCGTAATTGGTTCTAAATTTGAATATTCCACAGGCTTTTGAAATGGTAATTACATGTAAAAACAAAAAAGTTAATCTTCAGAAAGTGATTATGGTGAAGCCAAATACCAGAAAATATTTTTCTTTCTACCAAACACGTTCTACATAATCTCTTCCACTACCATTATAATTATGTTTTTCAATTCGAAGGACTTAAATAATTAGATGCATTAGTCCACTTTATCAAGTTGTTTTAATAGATAGTAGTTGTAATTTTCACTGACACTCTCTAATAGATAGTAGTTGTAATTTTCACTGATACTCTCAAAATTGGCTAAGGGCTCGGGACCCCAAGGGGTAACCCATGTGTTTGAAGGAGGGAGGACCTAGATATGCTTTGGTTCGAGGCTAAGCCCATGCGCCGCCCGTCCGGGCTCGGGTCGCGGGCTTCTTCTGATATTATCTTTTTGGACCCAAATTGCTTCATATTTATTGTTTGGTCCCTGAAGTTTCAAGTAAGATAAAATTGGACTTTTTGCTGTTGGTTTTGGAACGTTAACCTCCATTAATTTGTACATCAATTCATCCATTACTTGGCTGAATAACTTTCACTAATGGCCTAATCCGTTGCACATTAATTCAGTCATTCATTTGGCTGAATTACTACTCACTAATTATTATTATTTGGCCAGTAACAACAATTATGTGGGCAGTTGATGAGTCCCCTCCATGCACTAAATAAAGAAGCCTTTGGCTCACTTGTTGAGACTACACACCAACGAAAAAACAGAATTCTTCTTCCTACATTCAACATCATTTCATTACTCAAAGTTCTTCAAAGTAACACTTGAGTTTCCTTTGCTCATTTGTTGAGTTGCTGTTTTATCTTGGGAGACTATTGTCCAGAACGTAGAAATGATATATACGGGGCAATCTTGTCTTAAAGACAGAGTGCCATCACTCGACCCAGCAAATCAAAGTGCTTGTAATCTCAGTTTCTTGTTTTCAGTTGTTGTAATTTCATTTTGTTGTAATACTTAGCAGATACTCATTTACCGTTTCCCGCAACCATCGTAATCAACAGTATTTGCTTTGCTTTAGAAGGTAATGAAACAAAAATTCCAAAAGTAACCGCTTTGTCATTTAAACCTCGAAATGCATGATCCATCACTACACCCAATGGTTTACATTTTACAAGGAGTGAAAGGTATGTAAGTAGAGAGCTTCAAATAAAATTCATTACCATAAAGTTTAAGGAAGTGAAGGGAGCAACGGTAAAAGTTGCCCTCATTTGATCAAAGAAGGTTACCGTTCGAGTCGCAAAAATAGTCTCTTATGGGTTTGAGCCGCAAAAATAGCCTCTTGCATTAACGTAAGATAAAGCTTACGTAGATGAGACCCAATGTAATTTGACTCATTCCCGAACCCTGCGTATAGCGAGAACTTAGTGTATCAGACCGTCTTTTTTAAAGTTTTAGGAAGTGGCAATCCCTGTAGTCACTGGTTGTCTAATAGTGACCAGAATTCAAAGTCCTCTTCAATGTTTAGAGAAGAAACCTTGGTATATATGATTTAAAGCAGTGATACATTCTGTTAAATGAGATATAAATCAACAACAAGAACGAGTTTAATAGAAGAAAGGGAGACCGGTCCTCCACAAAATCAACTCCAGTACGGTTAACAAGCAAGAATGAATTAAGTTTTTTTGAGTGTAGATTTAAGTCTGCATTATGTCCTGTTCCATTCTTGATTAAATTAAGGATTTATTGATGATTAAATCCAACTTACTGCAAGATTGTGTGAAAAAGAACAGGAGGCAACAACCACCCAAGACTTACAAACAGTACCTAATAAAACCCTCAATAATGTAAAGCAGCAATGTTATTCTAGGTCTTCCCTTGAGCTCTTTCCAATTTTAGATGGCATGTGCTAGTAGCAATTTCTAACTTGCTTTAGATGAAGAACATCTATTTCTCAATAGTTACCTTGTTAATGTGTACCCTCTTTTGGGCCAGGCAAACAGACAAGAAAACACATGTAGAGACAACAACCATAACTAGAAATTGAAGTATTGACAGACCTTTGATGTTAATTATTTCAAAAGTACACCGTAGTGCATACAAGTTACACGACTTCAATAGTACAAAGATCAGTTGACAGATTTTACTGGCAATATCTGAATTAAGTAGGATTCTTGAAGGATGCGTGAGAACACTCTTCCATAAGATAGAAGGGCTTGAAGGCGGTTTGAGCTAACTCTGGGCACCAAAAAAGTCCCAAGTAATACAACGAAGATGCAAACAACATAAATCAACATCCATATAGTGGAATACAACTTAGTCTACAAGAGGATTAAGCACACTACCAACAGACAGTACCACGCCTGTTGCATCTTCTCTAATCAGGAAGAAATACGGATGATCAGCAACAAAGTCTATTTTCTCTTCCACCATCAATGCTCTTAGTTTAATCACACCAGCGGTTGCAGCTGCAGCTGCAGCTTCTGTTCCCTCTTCATTTACCTCAATAAAAGACTTGTGAAAGATGCTAGAAACGTGAAGGTTACTGCTAACAGGGGAGTCTACCATCTCGGTGAGGCCATCACCAGAGAAAGGCAACACCAGGCCTAGCCCTTTCAGAACGTTAGAAGCTTCAAATCCAAACGATACTTTAAATTTGGGGATACGGAATTCACCAACTCCAACCTTCTGATACGGAAGGTGTCGCTCCAAGAATTGAGATTCGGAACTGACCTTTTCTACCAGAGCTGGCAGTCCGTCATTGGTATCAGGCAGAAAGAAGTACATGGAGAAACGACGCCTATCCTCACCCTGTTTATACGGAAGTCCCAACACCTTGAAACCATCAAAAGCTTTTACATATTGCTTCTTCTTGCTAGTCATGAAGGGCACTTGAATAGATGTCCCATTGAGAAGGTGGAACTCACTTTCCTTTGTCACTGATGCATCGAACTTCTCATCCCAGGCTCCTTTAAAGTACAGTGCATTTGCAAAGATAAGTTTTGTTGCACTGTCAACTGAATCAGCTGGAAGAATTTCTTTAATCAGACCGCTCGTTTCCTTTTCAGCCCATTGATTCACTTGATCTGCAACCTCAACAGCCTACGAAACATCAAAATTTTGTAATAAAAATTTATGCAAAAGGGTTCCTTTTAATTTTCCTTTACTGTAAATCTATCCTTATTTCTGACGCCAGCTCCAGTTGCTTGGTGATTAAAGCTCATAGGTCACTGTAACTATCCATGCAAAGATTGCAGGGAAACAGAAAAGTTTAAAGAGTATAGCCAATATTTTAAGCAATGAATGTAGAACTTCTTCAATCTCCAGCGAAGGTAGCAATACATCAGTATTTGAGATTATAGTGAATGATAAACATAGTGAAAATTTATGAGACACCATTCATTGGCTTGCTGTCAATCAGCCTTTTAGCCACATTGGAATTGTTTAGTTTCTAATTTCCTAAGGTGCGTTTGGTTGGTCTTTCAATTCATATGTAACAAAATGAGAAACAAGCCCACTTTGGCTGTGGCTCTACTCATCAAAAGATATTTGAAGGTCTACCAATTGACAAGAACAAAAAAACCTAGCTCCATTGGAGTAGGAAGATTTTACAATAAAATTGTTGCTTCCGGTTATCCTAGTTCATTATCCATTCGCCACATTACTTCACCAAGCTAACTTAATAAAGATAAAAAATGTCATACTGCTATAGTATTTCAATTTACACTATATGCACCTCCTAACTGGTTATCAGCTATAAAACATAATTTTTGCTAAGTATGACAAATCCATAAGTTTTAAGGGCCCGTTTGGCCATGGATAATTTTCACTATTTCCCGGAATGTATTCCGGAATCATGTTTGGACATAGAATTGTTACAACTTTCCGAAAGTTGAATTCCAAAAACTCCAAATTCCTGTCTTTATATTTTTCACACACAAAAATTCAATTTTTTCCAAGTTGTATTCATGTCCAAACACAACTCCAATTTTTTTAATGATAAGGGAACCCGTAGGCCGGTCACTCGTAGTCAGCAGTGTGTTTTTAAACCAAAGAGACATTTTAATTTAAATTCTAATGTTCTTAAATCACCCTTACCCCGTACTCCCGTGTCTGCATTAAATGACCCGAATTGGAAAATTGCTATGACCGATGAATATAATGCTCTTACTGATAATAAGACGCGGGAGTTGGTGCCCCGTCCATCGGGTATTAATATTATTAGGTCTATGTGGATTTTTGCTCATAAGGAAAATTCAGATGGTTCATTTGCACGACATAAGGCGCGGCTTGTGGGTGATGGTAAGACTCAGCAAGTTGGTGTGGATTGTGGTGAGACGTTTAGTCTGGTGGTCAAGCCGACTACCATTCGCACTGTGCTCAGCTTGGCTCTTTCGAAAGCATGACCTATTCATCAGTTAGATGTAAAGAATGTTTTCCTACATGTCGATCTCAAAGAAACAGTCTATATGCATCAGCCTTTGGGATTTAGGGATCCCAAACATCCTCATCATGTCTGTTTGTTGAGGAAGTCCTTATATGGGCTTAAGCAGTCTCCACGGGCTTGGTATACGCGGTTTGCCGACTATGTTTCGACTATTGGGTTCACTCACAGCAGGTCGGATAATTCATTGTTCATCTATCGTCGTGGTTCGTCCTTGGCCTATATTCTGTTGTATGTGGATGATATTATTCTGATTGCCTCTTCCGATGCCTTACGCCAGTTTATCATGACAATGCTCAGCTCTGAGTTTGCTATGAAAAACTTGGGGCCCTTGAGTTATTTTTTGGGGATTGCTGTCACTCGTCATACATGTGGGTTGTTCTTATCTCAAAGGAAGTATGCAACTGATATCATTGAGAGGGCTGGGATGTCATCCTGTAAGTCCACTTCCACTCCAGTTGATACTAAGCCCAAGCTTAGTGCCGCGGTCGGCGTACCATACGATGATCCGACCCGCTATCGCAGTCTTGCAGGGGCCTTCAATATCTTACATTCACGAGACCAGATATTATGTATGTTGTCCAGCAGGTGTGTTTATTTATGCATGAACCCAGAGTTGAGCACATGAATGCACTCAAACGCATCATTCGGTATATTCAGGGTACACTTGACTATGGTTTGCATTTATATCATTCCTCACCGTCCGCACTTGTCTCGTATACGGATGCTGATTGGGGTGGTTGTCCGGACACCAGACGGTCTACGTCTGGCTATTGTATGTTTCTTGGTAATAACCTGGTCTCATGGTAACGTCAGTCGATATTGTCCCGATCCAATGCCGAGGCCGAGTATCGAGAGGTAGCTAATGTGGTCTCGGAACCATGTTGGTTATGTAATTTGCTTTTGGAGCTTCATTGTCCCATTCAAAAAGCAACCTTGGTTTATTGCGATAATGTTAGTGTCATCTACCTTTCTGGTAGTCCGATTCAGCACCAGCACACTAAGCATATCGAGATGGACATTCACTTTGTCCGCGAAAATGTTGCTCGTGGTCAGGTATGCGTCTGTCATGTCCCGTCAAGATATCAAATTGCCGACATCTTTACAAAGGGTCTTCCCTCAGTTCTTTTTGAAGATTTTAGAGACAGTCTCAGCGTTCAAATATCACCCGCTATGACTGCGGGTGTGTGATAAATATACACAATAAACACACAATATACATGTGTATATTGTGTATATTGGGCTCTCGGTTTCGGTAATTGTACACGGTACATAGGACATAATTTATGTAAGGTTTTAGTCTCTTAGTTTAGGTAATGTTGTGGTGTAATTAGTATTGTACACTTACCATAATATTTGTATTACCATAATTATATAGTTAGTATCCAAGTAGAATAAAATTTTAGAAGTAGAATAGAAATATGATTATCCTATTATGAAAATATATAAATTGTATATAAACTCTTTCAATTAATGAAAAGAATCAAGAGAATCACGATCGTGTGAAAGAATGCTTCAAAGGCAAAGTCTGTTCAACCCAAACACTATTAGCAACAGAAAGACGAGGCCCCACCACTGGGCCCACCATCAACAAATACAACATCAACAAGCTGAGAAGATAATGAGTTGAGTTCATCACTAGATTTGGATTTGAGGAAAGAGAGCAACTGATCCCGGGTCGGGCCATCTGAACCGGCAGCGATGAGACCCAACACTACATGGATCGACAAAGGGGAGAAGACCATGTTGGTGTTCCCTTTAACCTCGGTTGAAAAAACATGTTTGGCTAGTGTTAAGGATACGCCTGTTTGGTTGCTGATTGATTCTTGAAAGTCCATTGCTATGGAATTTTTGGGTATTGTTTGTGTTTGTGTTTGTGTCTGTGTTTGTGTATTTTTAAGAGTCAACAAGAAAGAGATGGTGAAGTGGAGAAGACACGTTTTGAGTTTGAACAGTGTTAAAAGTCATACTTAGCACAGAAGTATGGAATTTGGACTAATAATAATAAAATAATAGAGTAATTAAAAAAATAGATGAAATATCACTTTTTCAGTTTTACGCCTAAACTATCTGTTATTTTTCTTTATTACTTGAGCTATCATCATTTATGTATCATAATTTATAATTATTTTAATTAGTTTTGAAGTGTATTTTAATATATACGGTGATTCAATAAAATAACGGATAGCTAAAGTGTGAAATTCTTCAACAACAAAAAATCAAATATATTTTTAATCATTAATTCTAAAAAAAAAAACACAGGTATGGAATTTGTACCTCTACCCCAATCAGCAAGGTAACCACGTTATCAAGATGTTAACTTCGTTTAAAGTATTTTGTCAACACATTGAGTTTGACCATTTTGTTTTTTATAAAGGTGATGTGAGGATTAATTTGTCAACTTCTACATACTTCAAACTATTATTAATTACTTGTAAAACTAAGTCTTTTTTTTAACACGTACGCTTTTTGTACCCTTGAATGCTCTCTCAAACAAACAAAAAAATTGCACTTATTTGACAATTAAAGCAAAAATAATTAAATCGAATTACATTTTAATAACAGTTGCAATTAAAATACAATAGATTGAAGAGCAAACATTTATTTTGGTAAACACGGTGAAAGATTACCATTAACAAACAACCACAAAAACAACCTAAAGAGCACCTAAATTCATAACCACCTTCCAGGAAGGGTGTTATGAAGGGCAAGCAAAAAACTAGTTACTTACATCTCAATCTGTACAAAAAAACTTCTACACCTATGTGCCTTCTCTGAACTACTTAGTAAGTCTATTCTTTCTATAACCTCTCTCTTCATCTTCTACCAATGAGAGAGATTTGTCATTTTTTGCTAAAGACCCTCCATCTTTATATGTCTCAAACACCTTATTTTGTATACCAATATCTCTTTCATTTCTTAACGAAATTTGACGATACTTACCACTAACATCATCTACTCACTTCGGGATTGGCCAGCAGGCAGTGGGCCTGCTGGCCCAATAACTAGACCTGGCTGCTGGGTAGGATTTAATGGGCCAGCAGGCAGTGGGCTTGCTGGCCGAGAACCCGAAGCAACAACTGGACGGAGGTGTGATCTGGGCCGAGACTCAAGAACAGTCACGAGATCTGTTGGGCCAGCATGCAATAGGCCTGCTGGCCGATCCGGAGAACGAGAATGTTGGGCCCACTGATGGATGATATACGGGGATGGGGTGTGAAACAAATGAGAACTATAAATTGAAAATGTCCATGAAACATCATTGTTTTGGAGCTAAAATATTACAACCATCTATTTGATTTACTCCATGTTGCAGATAAAAAGAAGAAACATACTATTAATTGGAATGTACTGCCTAGTTTTCACTAATGAGTATTGTTCTTTGTAATTAAGGTGTTTGTCTTGAGTAGTTCCTGACAATCATAATCTGGAGAGCATAATAATTAAATCTGATTTTCAGCGGTCTATGTTTTTCAACTAATTAGGCATTAAGTCATCTGCACATGTTTATGTCAACTAATAATTAAAAAAAGTCAGAGTATAACACATCATTTTTTAGGAGCCAGAATTTGAAGTTTATAAATCCTAAATTCGCCACTGAACCAATAGCCCATTTTAGTTACTGGGTTCACGATTAAATATTTATACATATTTAATGAATTTTCTTATACAAACATAGGTTCAAAGCAGCGCTGTCGGGTTTGTTCGAACCTGTACCTAATATTGTAGCTCCGCCCCATAAGGAACAAAAAGAACCTTCTCCACTCATTAAGTTTTCAAATATGAAGATGCAGTTTGATTCCTTTTATCTTTTCTTGTCCCTATTTGAAAGATTATATCTGTTCATTCTACTATATAAAGGAAGTTTTATGATTGATTCTAGTAACCTTAAACATTCATAGAAACCTTTCTAACTAGCAATATACATTTCACATTTTGGTGCTTGAAAGAAAACTCCAACACCAAAATTGTAAGCTCTCCTAGAGAATATGTCCACAAGAGAAGTTTTTTAATGACACAAAATCATGCATGGAATTTATGACAAATTAGTTTTGTGTTTTACTTATGTGCAGAGATGTCAAGAATGAACCCAAACAACCACCAACGCTGGGGAGGAAATAGAGCAGCTTTATTTGTATATGGTAAAAATTATGTCTCTTCAATCATGGCATAATCCAATGGACTTAATAACCTGTGAAATGTGAATAATTGGCTTTCAGAGTGTTAATATGGTAATATTTTAACCATGCATCTATTGCGGGAATCGACACCATGGCTTTCATAGCAACTGGTGTGAGCTTGGTAACTTACTTTTATGGAGTTATGAACTTCAGCATAACAAAATCAGCCACAACTGTTACAAACTTCATGGGAACAGCATTAGCAAATCATTATTTGGAGCCTTCCTTTCAGACACTTATCTAGATTCAAGACTTGTGTTCTTTTTGGCTGCTTTCAAGTTGTTGTAAGTTAATCCCCCACTCACCGACCCACCCCCCAAACTATTGAAGGAATTCAAATGTATACCAATATATATGACTGTTTATTATCAGTTTTAATACTTCTCTCCACACACGTAACTGCTTATTTAGAAAATCAGCCTCAGCACTTGTTGCTTATCAGTTACTTTTAATCAGCTAAGACAAACGAACTCTAAGTGTTTGCTTTCACTTTCGGGGGTATGCACTTCTAGCAGCACAAGCTCATTTCAGGCAACTAAGACCCTTCCCTTGTCAGGATGTGCCCCTGAGCCAAATGAGTCAATGTGAGTCTGCAAATAAAAACCAATTGGAAATTTTATACGCGGGACTTTATCTAGTTGCAATTGGGACCAGTGGAGTTTAAGCAGCAGCGCCGCCTTTAGGAGCCGTTCAATATGATGAGAAGGACCCTAAAGAGATTGCTAAACTGTCAAGCTACTTCAATTGGCTTATGTTCTTTCTCACCACTGGAGCCCTATTTGGTGTCACATTTGTAGTGTGGATAAGTGAGAATCAAGGATAGGATTGGTCTTTTGCTGTCTGCAGTATTGTAGTTGGATTGGCAATTTTGTTCCTGACAATGGGAAAATCATTGTATAGAAATAATGTCACAAATGGAAGCCCCCTTACGCGTATTCTGCAGGTGTTTGTTGTAGCGCTTAGAAACAGAAATTTTCGTTTGCCAGGGAATGAACATGAGCTTCACGAGATTCATGATAAGGAAGCTAGAAACTATACTGAGATTCTTCGAAAAACTGACCAATTCAAGTATGTTAAGACATTTTACAATCTCTCAATTTATATTCTACTTGATATTTCATATAAAGTATATGATAAAGCCCCGAAACATTTGCAGGTTTTTGGACCGAGCAACGATAATGAGGACTGATCAAGAGGCGTCCACATCAAATGCAAATGGACCATGGAGACGTTGTACATTCACACAAGTCGAAGAGACAAAAATTGTAGTCAGAATGCTTCCAATTATATTAAGTACTGTCTTCATGAACACATGTTTAGCTCAGCTTCAAACGTTTACCATCCAACAAAGCACAACAATGGACAGAAAAATCCACAAGTTTGAAGTTCCAGGGGCTTCAATTCCTGCAATTCCACTTCTGTTTATGATCATCCTGATCCGAACGCGTTTTCGTTCCAAATAGCAAGGAAATTCACAGGGATTCTAACAGGTATTCGACAGCTGCAACGTATAGGTGTTGGCCTAGTACTTTCAGCTGTGTCAATGGCAGTAGCTGCCATTGTAGAAAAACACCGAAAATCAGTTGCCATTAAGCACAACATGGTTGAATCCGCCACTCCATTGCCAATGAGTGTCTTCTGGCTAGGCTACCAATACGCGATCTTTGGTCTAGCCGATATGTTCACATTAGTGGGGTTACTGGATTTCTTCTATTCAGAGAGCTCATCAAGCATGAAAGCGCTAAGTACCGCGATTTCTTGATCTTCACTGGAAATTGGATACTACACAAGTTCAGTGGTGGTGAGTATTGTGAACAAAGTAAGTGGTGGTTGGTTGGCTAACAATAACTTAAACAAAGACAAGCTTGATTACTTCTATTGGCTGTTAGCAGGATTGAGCGTGCTAAATTTTGGCTTTTATTTACTCTGTGCTTCTTGGTACAAATACAAGAAGGTAGATGTGAATTCAGAAGATGTTGTCCCTAGTAATAAGGAGGCAAAGGGGAAGATTGAGACTAGCCTAGTTTAGAAATTCTACAAAATAATTGTAAAGAATAGATCTTGGGCCTAATTCAACCCCAAAAGCTAACTTGTAGGGTTAAGATTGTCCAAGTCCATATAAGGAATCCATGTTCTCATTCCATTTCCGACGTGGGACTCTAAACACTCCCCCGCACGCCCAGACCACGTTAACTGGAGCGTGGACAATATAATTTGGAGGCCCAACATCGGTGAACAAAGAACTGGAATGAGTCTGACTCTGATACCATGTAAAGAATGGATCTTGGGCCTAACTCAACCCCAAAAGCTAACTTGTAGGGTGAGGATTATCCAAGTTCATATAAGGAATCCATGTTCCCATTCCATTTTCGATGTGGGACTCTTAACAATAATGTTGTTGTTTGTTCTAGTGCACATAATATGTGACTGAGAGCAAATCATTTTTTAGAAACTTATGCTTATAGAATATACTACTATTCTATAAGCACACAAGAGCAATAGTCCAAAGGCGGTATGATATGAGTTCCACCGGTTCAACTGAACTCAGTATTTTCGATACACAGTTTAGACATTTGTTAAAAATCACTAAAATATTACTAATAAATTAGTAAATTATGAACTCATAATTTCATAAGTGTAATGAGTTCAGCAGCAAGAACGATAAGATTGAACCATAAAATTTAAATCATGAATCCTGCGTCATTTGATCATACTCTTCTTCAAAGACCAAAAAGACTCAAAAGGAAAAAGAACAAAGAACTGAAAGGTATTATTAACCAAGAATCAATTGGGAAGTCATAAATGGCTTATCAAAACTCCACAATAGCAATCTAACATTGTATTGGTGTCCTGAACACGAAATTGCTAGAAAACCTCAAAACTGCGTATAAACTAGGAACCAGGGGAGAGTTAGGGGCGAAAGGATTCATCCAAATACTTTTCATCGTAAAATTACATTATACATACAAAGTTGATATTATTCTTTATGTATATGTAATAGATGTTGAATCTCGCTAACTTCTTCACCATTCACTTTTTTATATTTTGATTCTTTTTAGTAAAAATCATGGACACCCCATACCCCCCCCCCCCCCCCCAAAATAAGAATTAGTGAAACCTCCAAAAGCTTATGATATCATCTATGGACAATCATTGTTTGATCTATAACTAAAAGGACAATTATATTAAAATCTTTCTCAATGGTTTCTGAGTTTGATAATGTCCTTTATCATATCAAAATTACGTCGCAAGCGTCCCCGGGCATAGCTGGATGGATGGCAAAGGAGGGGAACTTAAAATCCAGCTGGAGGCCTGCAACGTGGGTTCGAACCCTGGTGGGAGCAATTTGCTCTCTTCTGAGGTAGGACATTCCCTGATCATTCAGGCACATCCCGCAATTTACTGGTAGTAGTCCCGGACGTAAGCCGGGAAACTGAATATAAAAAAAATAATTAAGTCGCAAGCACGCTTTGGGCCCTAAGACAAGGATGATGGCAAAAAAATAAAGTCACATCACTGTCCACTAATTACCTAATAAATATATGATTAAGGGGACTCAAGTGTTAGTAATTGAATTTTGAATTTAATTCTTTTACGGAAATTTTGTAATATAAATACAGATTTAAAATTACTTATCAAATAAAAAAAATACAAAATTTAGACTAAAGTTACTTGGTTAATATTACAACAACACAAATTCATACCAAAAGGAGATAGTCCAATTTGAAACTTTTGCAAGCATCGAATATATCCTCAAAAAAATCTCCAAGAATCTTCTAACCCAATACTAATTCACTCACGAAAAATAAAAACTTCATCACCATTTTTTCTAAGAATTCAAAAGAAACCAATTGATACAAAGCATAAATTGACACTTAAGAAATAAATTAATTAAAATCAACAAAGGGACAATTCTTTAAATGGACTGCACTATTTTCTTAAACTTAGAAGACAATAAGACAATCATCTCCTGGATAGTTCAAATGAACATTACACCATTATTTACAATATCACGGAAGATCATAATCAAATAAAAAAAATACATAGTTTAGATTAAAGTTACTTGATTCGTTCGAACCTGAATGTAACCTTCTAGCTCCTCCTTGTAAAATCGTTACTATTACTACCTATAATAAACTTTGTAAGTACACTTACTATTGTAATTCAGCTTCATTTTCGATAATCAATTAGAGTAAAGTTTATGAATGATCGTCAATCATGGGTTAAGTCGTAGCATATAGATTAGAAAACGGTTTAATTTATTTTTCTTTTTCTGGTTTGCTTTTGCCCTTTTCTTTTCTTCGATTTTCTCGTTCTTTTGTTCCATCTTTTTTTTGTGTGGTTTTATTTTAAAAGATTTGAATATATCCAAAACAAATTGCTTCGTGAGAGCTACATTGCAATGATTTTGCAAGGGAAAATGTCCCAATCTTTGAAATAAAAAATAAATAAAAGTTAAGGCCACCTAATTTTCAAACCTTGACTACCACAGACAAGTTCTAAAGTAACATTAAAATGTTAATATCTAGTAAAACCTTCTTACGAAAGTTGTTTTGAGTAATGGCATTACAAAACAACAACAACAACATACCCAGTATAGTCCCACAGCGTGAGGTCTGAGGAAGATAAAGTATACACAAACCTTATCTCTAAATTGGTAGGTAGAGCGGTTGTTTCCGAGAGTAATGGCATTACAAAAACAAATCACAAATAATTAATATGATATTCCGTACACGTGTAGGTCAACTTGCCAAGTGATAAAATCGAGGATGCAACGTTAACATTATAAAAGAATTTAAGAACTTTATTAAGTATTTTCCAATAATATCTAAAAATAAAGGTTTAACATTATTAGTAGTTTATTTATCATATACATAAGCTAACAGAAAACATTCTCAATTGAGTTTGCCAAAACATAGATATATATCTCTGATTCCTTCTCAATTCTCATGGTATTTGCCACTTCTAAGTTTGGCTTCCAAAAGAGAAGCTACAATCGAAATGGTAAGTTGCCTTTGCAATTGTGTGTTTTTAGCATATGATTAAGAAATGTTTGGCTAAATAGTTTCATTTGTTAATCGTTGCAGGAAATTTGCAGAGATATCAAGACTGAAGCAAAGCAACTTCCAAACAAGGGAGGAACTAGAGGAGCTCTTTGTCTATGGTAAAGCATCTTTCGAGTATCTAACTGTTGAATTCCCTTGGACATGGAAATTCATTTGAAGCCCCTTCGACCAAAAATAGTCTGTGCATACATGTAATGGTGAATTGTAAGGGTCAAATTGTCGAATTCTCTTAAGATAAACTTCTATTGTACACGTACAGGTAACTTGAAATCTGCTTCAAGTTGTAAGCTTGAATCCCACTTATGGCACTCTTATAACATTTTTTTCGAGTTCTCTTGTTAGAATTCCTGGCCCCACCACTGATCTTAACGAGTTTTGATACTCCGACATTTGATCATGCAGCTGTCGCAGGGATTGATACCATGGCTTTCATTTCAAATGGTGTGAGCCTGGTGACTTACTTCTATGGGTATATGAACTTCAGCTTAACAAAATCTGCCACTACTGTCACAAACTTCATGGAAACTGCATTATTTGGAGCCTCTCTCTCAGATACTTACTTCTCCAGATTCAAGACTTGTGTTCTTTTGGCAGCATTCAAGTCTTGGTACTTCTTATTTCTATAAAACAAACACAGATTATTCAAATGTCTATGCAGATACAAAAATTGACTTTGATCATTCTTTCATTCATAGGGATATGCACTTCTAGCAGTTCAAGCACATTTCAGCCAACTGAGACCCCCTGCAAGGATGTACCTTTAAGCCAAAACAATCAGTATCAATCTGCAGATAGAGGTGAATTGGCAATCTTATATGGTGGTGTTTATCTGATGGCACTTGGAACAGTGGAGTCAAAGCAGCTTTACCATCTTTAGGTGCTGATCAATTTGATGAAAAGGACCCCAAAGAGGCTGCTCAGCTATCAAGTTACTTCAATTGGCTACTGTTCTACATCACCGTCGGAGCCATGCTTGGAGTTACATTTTTAGTCTGGATAAGTGACAACCAAGGATGGGATTGGTCATTTGGTGTCTGCTGTGTAGCAGTTGGTTTCGCAATCCTGCTCTTGACCATGGGAAAACAGTTTTACAGATACAACGCCCCTAACGGAAGCCCTCTAATGCGAATCTCCCAGGTTTTTGTTGCAGCTTTTAGAAACAGAAATCTCCCTCTACCACAGACCAAAGAAGATTTACATCAGATCAAGGGTAGAGAACCTGAAAATGGAACTGAGATTCTTCAAAGGACTGATCAATTCAAGTACTTAAAAACACCTCCTTATAACTTGTTTGGCCAAGTTTTCAAAATCTTGTTATTTTGAAAAGCACCTTTGCCAATATTATAGCAGTACTTTGCGCTTGACTAATGTTTCAAAAGTGCTTTTGGGAAAAGCTACTTTTCGCTTCTGAAACTTCTGCTACTACTTAAAATCACCGACTCTTTTTCCTAAAAGCTTGAAACACCTCAGTTTTCTAAAATAAGCATTTTTGGCGTCCAAAAGCTTGTCCAAACAGGCTATTAATTTCAGTTTCTTGTTGATATTGCTTCACTTAACCAAATCCCCACAATATGTACAGATTTTTGGACAGGGCATCCATACTGAGGACCAGTCAAGAAGCGTCCACATCAAGTGCTCATGGACCATGGAGCCTCTGTACTGTCTCACAAGTTGAAGAAACAAATATTGTAGTCAGAATGCTCCCAATTATACTGAGCACTGTCTTCATGAACACTTGCTGAGACATTTACATTGGTGGGTTTGTTGGATTTCTTTTATGCAGAGAGCACATCAGGCATGAAACCACTGAGTAGGCCATTTCTTCGTCTTCACTGGCATTCGGATACTTCACAAGCTCAGTAGTTGTGAGTGTAATTAACAAGGTGAGTGGTGGCTGGTTAGCTAACAACAACTTGAATAGAGACAAGCTCAACTACTTCTATTGGTTGCTAGTCAGTGTGGTGAACTTTGGTTTCTATTTACTCTGAGCTTCTTGGTTTAAGTATAAGAAGCCAGAACTGAACCAAGAAGATGATATCTCTGATAAGAAGGCCAAGGGAAAAATTGAAGCCTGTGTTGTTTAGGAAATACGCATCCTCAACCCAAATTATGTTACTATTAAATAAAACTGTGCTTGTGAACATATTACACAGAATCCATGTAATCCTGCATCAGTGTGTTTAGTTGATCAAATATTCAAAGGTGCGAATATCTTAGTATCTAATGTACCAAAACCATATCCAGGAGAAGAAATCCTGGGCATAGAAGTTTGAGACACGAATTGTTATTCGATCCAAGTACCCTGTTACAACAGAATGTAATACATTACACATTCAGTCTAATTTCTCCATTCGTAAACTGCTCCTTGCTATATTTAGATTTGGATGTCTGATTATTTAGAAAGAAGGCAACTGCATTTCCATTTGCACTGAAAGAACTTGGTCTTACACTGCCTTTTCTTCTTCCTTTGTTTCCCCTTTTTTTGAGTACCAGAGCTTGGGCAAAGTATCTAAGATAAATTTTAAAAGATTAACTGGTCGTGAGAAAACATAGAATGTGACATAGTGGATTGAGTCGACAATCCCACAAGACAAAGCAAACGTGTTTCTACTGACAGAATTTGAAGTCTCACACATTTTTTTTTTGAAACTGGTAATTGTAAGTCTCACACATTAAGTGAGCAGCATCTCATCTTCATCTGCTAGCAATCAAAGGATGAACGGAACAAGCAGGAGATCGTGATGCAAAATCCTGTTATCTGGCGCACGAGCCATTTGAAGGCTCTCAAAGACGCATCGGTTCTATCCTAAGGGACAATCTCTCCCTCTTACATCCCCCTTCAAAAGATAGGTTAGAGAGCAGAAATTAGAAGGGCCAGGAAAGCAAGCATCATCTGATGTGAACATGGGACCATAGGTAAATAGGAGATCTACCTTTTCAAAGATTCCTTTAGCCAGTTCAAGTAATTAGGGAAATTCATATGAACCTCTTAACCAAGCTTTCATTTGTGCATCTGGACTCTGGAGAGCAAAGTGATAAACTTTCATAAAGCAAGGACTTCTTCAATCTCGACTGGTTGTCTACTTTTCGGATTTACCAAAACAGGGTAACTCATTCTTTTCCAACCACTGTTTTCTATTAGTTCCTTTCCAACGACTTTCAATATATAAATGATATGATGTACAAATCAGGCAACCATTTTCAATTTTCACAGTAAGGAAGATAAGAATCTACATTACAGCGCTAGGACTGGTTATAAATAAATAAACAACCTGTGGTTCCCTACCATCTAACATCCAATGTTAAAGGCTCTGGTGGGACAAGAAAAGAAGAAATTTTGGTAAAGGACATATTCGACATCAAATTACTCCATGACGATGAATCTACTTCAATAAAAGGTCTGACCTTCTTAATCAGACGTGGCTTCAAGACTTCTGCCTCAAACCTTGCTGTTACTTCAAACCATGAACGTTCAACAGCTGGCCTTGTTCTCCACTCCCCCAAAGTAGTCCAATATGTGTCGTCGTTCTGAATACCTCTTTCCAACTCCAACTGGAAGCGGAAAAGGGTCAAGTCTTTAACTTTCACTTTTAAAAGATTGAAATTTGCAATTTGACTGGTTTTGTCACCTAGAAAAGTCCTTAGAACTTTTTCCAGTAATGTTATCTTCTGACTCAGAAAATCATTGTAGGAGCTCCGCTTTCTGTAGATATGCCTTGTATAACATTTTTCAGATAGCAACTTGATAGATCTTCTGGATACAAACGTACTTTCAATTCTTAAGTCGGGGTTTCTGGTTATATAGGCAAGTACTGAAGTGGGTCCCGTTGCATGTACGGGAAGTAATGGTATGCAGGACGATTGCGACGTATATCCAAATTGACGGCTTCCTGACTTGGTCAAAATGCTTCCATTTACCAATTTAAGCAAATCGGAGATGTTGAACATTGATATTTCATCAGCACCTTTAACTTCTACAGTGATGCCCTCACCGACAAGGATTTTTTTCAACCCCATATAGGAAGAGTTCAGCTGTTAAAAAGGTAAATAACAAAAAGTTGTTAGCCCACAATGAAAAAATAATGGTAAGTAAAATCTCACTTCAAGCGCTCGAATAGAACACGTAAGGCATCAACTCATGAGAATCACATCGAAGCAACTAGTTGTGAACTAGCAAGAAGAGATCAAAGCACAAAATATATATCCATTTCAAGAGAATAATCTAAATGATCAAAGCATATATCAAACAACATCCAAACAGGCTATTCTATACACAAACGCTTTCCTTTTTCCGAGCCGAGGGTCTATGGGAAACAGCCTCTCTACCCCACAAAGGTAGGGGTAAGTTCTGCGTACAGCTTACCCTCCCTAGACCCCACTTGGTGGGATTATACTGGGTACATTGTTGTTGTTTAGCAAGAAGTTCATTCATGGAGAACACACGCTAGTTTGACATTTTCTCCCTACTACACAGTCAATATATTGAACAAATATATTCCACATGCATTCACAAATTTGATGTTCTCTCCCTGTGAAAGAATCGAAGTTCTAGAAAAACCGCATCTAAAGAAGTTCGATGCATATGCAGCAGCTCTATTTGGACTAAACCTAGATCAGCGACTTATAACAACTTTGCTGATACAGTTGGAGCTTTCTTTACAGGAACCTGATAAGTCAACTGAAACACCAAAGTGAGTTACCACTTCATAAATATGCTGAACCTAAGGACTTCCGAATTTTTGCTAGTAACCTTGATCACAAAGACTCTTGAAAACTACATAGTTGATTTGATTTAACAAATGCAGATAATAAGCCTGTTGGACTATTGTCATGGGAGAAGATTTGCTTCATCTAATGCTGTCTTCTTCACCAGGCACTCCAACATAAGGATCAACAACCAAATACTAAATCTTCAGGATAGTTCCACAGTTCAATTACAACACAATCTAGATTTCTGCAACCAATCTGAGGGGATCTACAATTTCAAGTCAGCGGGTGTTAAAGTATCACTACTCCTTTGCAACAGTGGCTACAAGTTCACATTTTTGTATTACACATATAGAACTACAGCTGAACTGGGTGCTATCCATTACTCCTTTGTGACAATGGGTGAAGCCTTAGTGTGTATATATACATTAAAAAAATTCAACCATATAGATAAAGCTGCTACGACTACTTTTTGCGACAATGGATGCTGCCTTATTGTGCATGTATATTTAAAAAATTTCAACTATATATGCATAAAACTCGAGCTTAAGTAGATGTACCAGCATCTCCTTCCAGGTACATCCGTCTCTGCAGCCAATTATATCCAAATACAAGACTTAAATGCAACTCAGGAAACATCAGATAGGAAGCAAAGGTCATATAACTTGCAAAATTTACTGCTATAAACAAAAGCAACATCGAAGGAATTGGAATTTTTTTTTAAAAAACACAAAGAAAGATAGCCATACGGGTAAGGTTAAGGAGAGGTAATCATTTCCGGCAGCGTACAATTCGAATGGCCCTTGGATTTTAAGGACATGAAGAGTGGCCTTAGAACCAATCTCCTTAACCAAAGACTCGAAGTCAGACCCGGACTCATTCTTGTTAGGAAAGTGAAAGCTTTTCCAGTGAGATACTTCATCTGTCATCATGCGTACGAATTCTGTCTTCCCAATTCGAACCCGAAACTCATACTTCCTTAAAGTCCCAAACTTCGATTTCTTCACATCCAATTTAGAAACTCTCAAGTCCTTCAATTCCCATTTCTCTCGCTCAGCAATCCCCTTTAACACATCCTGAATAACACATACAAATAAAACCATAAATCCCATTAGAAAATCAGAAATAACAGTAATTAGGCAAAACAACAACAACATCATACCCAGTATAATCCCACAAGTGGATTTGGGTGTACACAGACTTTATCCCTACCTTGGAAGGTAGAGAGACTGTTTCCGATAGACCATCGACTCAAGTAAAAATATGAGTGAAGAAGCCATGACAAAAAAAAATACAAAAGAAAGCATGACAGGGCATTCTTGAAAAGGGACAGTAACTACAACATATAATATGATAAAATCGAAGTGCGGGAAACATTTAATAGTAACAGAGAACAAGAAAACTACAAGAGTAATACTACGACTACTAGTGTGCAAGGATAAGCCAAACAACACTCAACTACCTAACTAAGACCCTAATTCATGTCCTCCATAATCAGTAATTAGGTAAAACCATTAGAAAATCAGAGAAATAACAGTAATTAGGCAAAAACCCACTAAGAGAATCAGAACAATAACAGTGATTAGGCAAAACCCATTAGAGAATCAGAACAAATAACAGTAATTAGGCAAAACCCATTGGAGAATCAGAAAAGAACAGTAATTTAGCAAAACCCAGTTGGGAAATTGAACAAATAACAGTAATTAAGCAAAACCCATTAGAGAACAAGAACAAATAACAGTAATTAAGCAAAACCCATTAGAGAATCATAAAAATAACAGTAATTAAGCAAAACCCGTAAGAGAATCAGAAAAATAACAGTAATTTAGCAAAACCCATTAGAGAATCAGAACAAATAACAGTAATTAAGAAAAACCCAGTTGGGGAATAGAACAAAACCTCGAGAAATGAAGGAGGTTGAGGTGACAATTGGGGATATTCCTCGTAGTTGATTCTTGGATAAAGAAAGTGAGAGATGTTGAAAGGTAACGGGGATGACGTGGCAATTGATATTGGCGATGGAGATAGAAAGAAAAGGACAAATAGTAAGAGAAAAGTAGTAGAAGAAGAAGGGGTATGGATCATTGTTGGTCTTTGATTTTTGGTCAGCAATGGCGATGGGATTAACAGGCTTTGCTTTCTGCAGAGACAACAATCAGATCTGCAGAGTAACAAAGAAAAATGAAGTTTGGGTTGGCTATATGATATTTTTACTACTGTGATTAGTTATGTGGTTTCATTTAAGTTCATTTTAATAATATTATATAAAAAAATAAAATAAGGTAAAAACTTTGACAAGAAAAAGAAAGTGGCTGGCACTAAAAGTTTTTTGTATTTTAACCGGCATATAAAAGTTTCTGACAAGATTAAGAGATTATTAATAAATAATATAAACGTATAATGGTATAATCTATATAGATATTTTTCATTTATTGGGTCTTATTTATTATTAGGTCTCACATTTTACGAGATGTCGTCAATTTAATTCTTGTCTTATTGGACAATACCTTTAGCTTATGTATCTTTGCAACACTCATTTTGTTGAACTTTATTTACCCGACCTTTATTCACATATAACATCATTGGCCTTACAACAGTTTTATATGATTTGCCTTTAATTTGATTACAACAATTACCGCGCTTAATTTTTTGGAATTTGAGTTCAATTATATCAGTCTTCACTTACCATATATCTCCATTTAAATTAACTCATGCTAATATTAGACGAAACACATAGTAATTTGTTTCTAGAACTTCTCCATTTTAACCAACAACAACAACATATCCAGTGAAATCTCACAACATGGGGTCTGAGAAGGGTAAGTGTACGCAGACCTTACCTCCACCTTGATAGGTAGAGCGACTGTTTCCGAAAGACCCTCGGCTCAAGACAAAGCATAATCACAAGCAAAGTAAAAGAAACGGTCATACTCATACAAGAAATTAAAATAGTATGAACATGCTGATAACAAAATCGAATACGTCATAGTAGCGCATTCTAACAAAAGAAAGCAGTAGCTAACACAGCTAAATAAGATGAACAAAGTACACTAAAGAACACATAGCAACAGAAATCAAACTACAGTGGATTATAAAGCAATAATGTGCCTATAAGTGTGATAGGCTAATCGGACCTACAGTAAACAACTATCATTTTGTAAGCATAAGCAGAACTACGCTCGACTACCTACTAACCTTCTATCCTAATTCTCGTCCTTCACAACTCTCTATTTAAGGTCATGTCCTTAGTAAGTTGCACATGCGTCATATCCCGTCTAATCACCTCTCTCTAATACTTTTCGGCCTACCTCTACCCCTCCTGAACCCGTCCATTGCCAACCTTTCACACATCCGCACTGGGGCATCTGTGTCTCTCATTTACACATGCCCGAACCATCTCAGCCTTGCTTCCCGCATCTTATCCTCCACCGAAGCCACTCTCACTTTGTCCCGGATGTCATCATTTCTAATCATATCTCTCTTTGTATGCCCACACATCTATCTCAGCATCCTCATCTCCGTAACTTTCAGCTTTTGTATGTGTGAAGTCTTGACTGGCCAACACTCCACCCCATACAACATAGTCGGTCTAACACCACCCTATAAAACTTGCCTTTAAATTTTTGTGGCACCTTTTTGTCGCACAAGACTCCAGATGCGAGCCTCAATTTCATCCACCTAACCCAATACGATGTGTGACATCGTCATCAATTTCTACATTCCTTTGGATAATAGACCCTAGGTACTTGAAGCTTCCTTTCTTTGGAATGACCTGAGTACCAAGCCTCATATCCAGCCTGTCTCAGGGCCGCTCTAGTTGCTGAACTTGCACTCCAAATATTCTATCTTGGTCTTACTCAACCTGAATCTTTTAAACTCTAGAGTCTGTCTCCAAACCTCCAGTTTGGCGTTCACTCCGCTGCGAGCTTCATCAATCAGGATTATATTGTATGTGAATAACATACACCACGGTAACTCTCCTTGGATTTATCGCGTCAGTCCGTCCATCACCAAGGCAAATAGGAATGGGCTAAGAGTTGATCTATGGTGCAACCCCATCATCATTGGGAAGTGCTCTGAGTCTCCTCCTACTATCCGTACCCTAGTCTTGGCTCCATCATACATATCCTTGATCGCCCTAGTGTACGCCACAGGTACATCTCCAACCTTCAAACATCTCCATAGAACCTCCCTAGGACTTTGTCGTATGCCTTCTCGAGGTCGATAAAAACCATATGTAAGTCTCTCTTCCTCTCCCTATACTGCTCTACCAATCTCTTAATAAGATTAATGGCTTCAGTAGTCGAACGCCCCGGCATGAATCCAAACTGGTTATCGGAAATACACACGCCTCTCCTCACCCTCATCTCCAAGACCATTTCCCAAACTTTTATAGTGTGGCTCAGCAGCTTGATACCCCTATAGTTATTGCAACTTTAGATATCACATTTGTTTTTGTACAAGGGAATTATTGTACTCCACCTCCATTCTTCGTGCATTCTTGCCGACTTAAAATGACGTTAAACAACTCAGTCATCCACTCCAAACCTGCCCTGCATGCACTCTTCCAAAATTCAATTGGGATCTCATCAGGCCCGGTCGCTCGTCTCCTGCGCATCCTGCGAACAAAACCCATAACCTCATCATCCTTAATGCTTCTATGATACCCAAAACCACGGTACCTACAAGAATGCTCCAGATCTCTCAGCACAATGTCTCCATCTCCTTTTTCGTTCAAGAGTTTATGGAAGTAAGACTACGCTTCGCCTAATATGCGCTTCCTCCACCAGTACTTTGTCATCCTCGTCCGTGATGCACCTCACGTGATCCAAGTCACAGGCCCTCCTCTCCCTTGCCTTAGCTAGTCTGGACAACTTCTTATCCCCGTCTTTCTCCTCTAATTTCATATACATGCGTTCAAAAGCCGTCGTTTTCGTCAACTTCTCCATTTTAACCATTTCATATTAATCTATATGCATTAATATCTTCATCTATTCGTGTCATTCTTCCCTAACGTCAAGCTTAGGACATAATATCTAACAAAATTCATGATTTGAAATAAAACTAGATTTTTCAAATTAAACTTTTAATATTAGTTTTATGAAAAATTAAACCAATATTTCTTGTATTATACAACGCAAACTAACGTTTTAAACTGCTTGATTTATTAGATAGATAATCGCATAAAATGAATTAGATGAGGTGTATTTTTATAATGCCTCGGTGTGAAGTTTAATGTGTATGAAACTTTAGTAACAAAGGAGTGGCTTTCTGCCGGCGGATAGAGCAAGGCTTTCACAATAATATAGTGAGAAGCTTAATTTCCTTCAAGATTTCATTTTAAGCGTTAAACACTGGAAAGGATCAAATTTTAGTTTCAAGATCAATAGCAAACTCCCAGCATTTTTACATATATTTACCTAGATAAGGATACTGCACCAGTTTCCCCAGAACTTGCAGGTTTATCCACCGTGATCACTAGGAATATAAGCAATTAATTAAACGGTTTCTATTCAGCAGTAGGATCACACAGTTGAAAGTTGATATAATGATTGTAATTCTTAATTTTCTCAACATACACGAAAAGATTAACATCTCAGAAAAATTACTACATCAGAGTTCATTCATAGATATTGGAATAGCCAAAAAGATACAAAGGTAGCGCTAAGAAGCCAAGGAAACTCATCTCAAAAGGATGGCCAATCTTGAGGCTAATTGCCCTCCCAAATCAAACCAATAAATTCCACAATCTTAAAGCTGTGCAATTGTAGGTTCATAAACACTTGACAAACAACAGAGGAAATTGTTATATGGAGACCATGCTTCAAAAATTCACTACATTCAGCAGGAATACAAGCAAATATAAAACATATTCAGCCTCAGAATATTGTCATAATTTACAGCTGAAACATTATTGAGTAGCGATGTAGGCACCAACATGTCTCCCTAGTCTGGTTCTCCACTCCAAGGTTCAGGAGAAAAGAAAAATGCTCCAGTTCTTCAGATCATGACAACTGAGTCGCTAATTCCAATGATCAGCTTTATCTCCGAGACTTTCCACTACATAAAATTGCAGAAACACCCAAGATAGGGCCCTTAAGAAAAATAATAACACGGCGGATTAAGATAATCCATCCTCAAAGTTGTTCACAAATTGTGGATCGAACAACACCAGATGGGATGGGAAAAGATTATACAGCTGATCCAATGAGCCAAAAGGCAGAGAATGACCAGTAAAAGAATGAAGAGATGAAAGAAGTCAGTTGAACACCTTCCTCTCAGAGAGAGTCAAGAAACTGCAACTACCATCTTCTCCATTACTGAGCCATGTAGGGTGTCCGACACTCTGGATGGGGGCCAATATCTGAATACAGACCTACCAATGATGTTTTCAATGGGAAGTGGACCCCTGAAAAAATTAGACAGTATAGATGAGATCAAAATTTTGCATACAGGTAAATAAATAAAACACCAAATGCTATAAAGGATTAAGTTTTGCTTTTCCAACTATGAAGGGTTTGCATGGAGAACATGATACACCGGTACTTTCCGCTTGATTTTAATTGTTTCAGCTTCCTAGCCACAATGCACAAGCGATCCCCATGGGATTATCACCCACAAACACGGAACTTTTTAGTTATATTAAATGGAAGGCTTCTTTTTTTTTTTTTTGGGGGGGGGGGGGGGGGTGTTGTACTATTGCAGCTCTTTTTAAGCAGTGAATTGTTGCTTCTCTATTGAATAAATTAACTCACTCAATGCTCACCAGTCATGAGAATCAAAGCTGTTATTGCGATTGTCCCCCAGCACGAACACACAGCCTTCAGGAACAAGCTATAAAAATACCAAGCAACATGTTAGATCTTTGATGAAATCACATCATAGACAGCATCACCATATAGACAAAATAAATGCATTACCAATGGTTCCCTTTCATACGCAAGGGGCTCTAAAATGAAATCTTCATCTTGAGCAACACCATTCACAAACAGTTTACCCTCGCGCACCTGCATAGTGTTATCCTTGTATAAGACAACAGACTTGACAAAGCTACTTGTAAAACATGGTAAGAGAAGAAGAACTTACCTCAACATAGTCCCCAGCTAATGCAACAACTCTTTTAATGAAGACGTCTCCAGCACTAAAACCAAAAATATGCTGCAAGATACAGAAAATTGCCAGCTGCTGAATGCATGTGCAGAATAAAAATCTCACACTACAAGCCGTCCAGACAACTCTTGACATACCTGAAGGATTGGCGGTGCTCTAAATATCACTATATCTGAAATTTCAGGATTCCTGAAAATATATGAAACCTGAAATGCAGCAGAAAGCATAAGAATCAGTAAAGAGCTATCATCACACATGCTACTTTACAAGGTTGGAAAATAATCAGGACATAGAAAACTATATTTCAATATAACCCCAACATGTCAAACTTTCTCATACAGATATAGTGATTGTATATTTCTGTTCCATGAAAGGAATCAGTTATAATGATAGAACTGATCATAAACATAATGAGCATTCTTTCCCCAATGATGACTATTCATTCACCATTTTTGAAGTCTAACGAAAATCATTGATAACAAAAAAATGGAGAAGGAAGACATCCACCGTCTAACACAATTACTATGGTGCAGGGAAACTAAACATTGAAAGACCAAACAAACTAGTAGGCAATATGGTTCGGGGTTAGCCAATATATTCAAGGAATCAATCAATCAACAACAACAACATACCCAGTGAAATCCCACAACGTGGGGTCTGGGAAGGGCAAGTGTACACAGACCTTATCTCCACCTTGATGGGTAGAGCGGCTGTTTCCGGAAGACCCTCGGCTCAAGACAAAACATAATAACAAGCAAAGCAAAGCAAAATAAACGGTCAGACTCAGACAAGAAATTAAAACAGTATGAACATGCTGATAACAAAATTGAATATGTCATGGTAGCGCATTCTAACAAAAGAAAGCAGTAGCTAACACAACTAAATAAGATAAACAAAGTACACTAAAGAACACATAGCAGCGGAAATCAAACTACATGGGACTATAAAGCAATACTACGCCTATAAGTGTGATAGACTAATCGGACCTACAGTAAGAACACAACAACTATCATTTTGTAAGCATAAATAGAACTACGCTCGACTACCTAATACCATCTACCTTAATTCTCGTCCTCCACAACCCCCTATCTAAGGTCATGTCCTCAGTAAGTTGCACCAGCGTCATATTCCGTCTAATCACCTCTCCCCAATACTTTTTCGGCCTATATCTAACCTTTCGAACCCATTCATTGCCAACCTCTCACACCTCCGCACTGGGCATATGTGTCTCTCCTCTGCACATGCCTAAACCATCTCGGTCTCGCTTTACGCATCTTATTCTCCACCGAAGTCACTCCCACTTTATCCCGGATATCATCATTTACAATCTTATCTCTCCTTGTATGCCCACATATATATCTCAGTATGCTCATCTCCGCAACTTTCATCTTTTGTATATGTGAAGTCTTGACTGGCAACACTCCGCCTCATACAACATAATCGGTCTAACCAGCATCCTATAAAACTTACCTTTAAGTTTTTGTGGCACCTTCCCCACGCCTGTCTCAGGGCTACTCCCGTTGCCGAACTTGCACTCCAAATATTCTATCTTGGTCCTACTCAACCTGAACTCTTTAGACTCCAGAGTCTGTCTCCAAACCTCTAGCTTAGCGCTCACTCCGCTGCGAACCTCATCAATCAAGACGACATCGTCTGCGAATAACATACACCGTGGTAACTCCCCTTGAATTTGCCACGTCAGTCCGTCCATTACCAAGGCAAATAGGAATGGACTAAGAGACGATCCCTGGATCATCCCCATCATCATTGGGAAGTGCTCCGAGTCTCCTCCTACTATCCGTACTCTAGTCTTGGCTCCATCATATATATCCTTGATTGCCTAGTGTACGCCACTGGAACACCCCTAACCTCCAAACATCTCCATAAAATCTCCATATGGACTTTGTCGTATGACTTCTCGAGGTCGATGAAAATCATATATAAGTCACTCTTCCTCTCTCTATACTGCTCCACCAACCTCCTAACAAGATGAATGGATTCAGTAGTCGAACGCCCCGGCATGAATCCGAATTGGTTCTCGAAAATAGACACGCCTCTCCTCACCCTCATCTCCACGACCCTTTCCCAAACTTTCATAGGGTGGCTCAGCAGCTTGATACCCTATGGTTGTTGCAACTGGATATCATCTTTATTTTTTACAAAAGAATCATTGTACTCTACCTCTATTCTTCGGGCATTCTTGCCGACTTAAAAATGATGTTAAACAGCTCAGTCAGCCACTCCAAACATGCCCTACCTGCGCTCTTCCAAAATTCAACTGGGGTCTCATCAGGCCGATCGCTCGTCCCCTGCGCATCCTGCGAACAACACCATTAACCTCCTCAACATTAATGCTTCTACAATACCCAAAATCCCGGTACATACTAGAATGCTCCATATCTCCCTATACAATGTCTCCGTCTCATTTTTCGTTCAAGAGTTTATGGAAGTAAGACTGTCACCTCCGCCTAATATGTGTTTACTCCACCAATACTTTGTCGTCCTCGTGCTTGATGCACCTCACGTGTTCCAAGTCACGGGCCCTCCTCTTATCCCAGCTTTTCTCCTCTAATTCCACATACATGCGTTCAAAAGACGCTGTTTTCGCCGCCGTAACCGCTAGTTTTGCCTCCTTACTCGACATCTTATACATTACCTATTCATCCACTTCTCCATCTCATCCTTTCTTTCTACGAATTTCACATACGCAGTTTTCTTCGCTTTGTACTTGATGCACCTCACATGATCCAAGTCACGGGTCCTCATCTCCCTTGCCTTGGGTGGAGTGTACAACTTCTTATCCCCACCTTTCTCCTCTAATTCCACATACATGCGTTCAAAAGCCGTCGTTTTCGCCGTCGTAACCGCTAGCTTTGCCTCATTACTAGCCATCTTATACAATTTTCTATTCGTCCACTTCTCCACTTCATCCTTGCTTTGTACCAATTTCACATACGAAGCTTTCTTTGCTTCCACCTTCTTTTGAACTTTAACATTCCACCACCAGTCCCCTCGATGCCTACCACAATTACCCGCGAGGCCCCTAGCACTTCTCTAGCTACCTCCCGAATGCAACTAGCTGTCATGTCCCACATACCAGTCACATCCCCACTACTCCCCCAAGCCCCCTTTACCATCACCATCTCCTCTCATCTCATTTGCACTAGCCATGGTCAAACTCCCTCATTTGATTCTTAACATGTCATCCACAACCCTCTTCTTCTTCTCCATCTTGATCTCTAAATCTATCACCAAAAGCTTATATCGGGTTGTAAGATCCTCATTCGGAATAAACTCGCAGTCTTTACAAAGACCTTTGTCAACCTTCCTAAGGAGCAAAAAGTCTATATGAGTCTTAGCCACCGAACTACGAAAAGTCACCAAGTGTTCCTCGTTCTTAAGAAACCTCGAATTGGCTATCACCATCCCACAAGCTCTAGCGAACTCCAAAAGTGAGACGCCTAACCCGTTTCTGTCCCCGAGTCCAAAGCCTCTATGCACGTCGTCATAACACCCCAGAAGTGACCCCATATGTCCATTGAAATCTCCGCCTACAAATAACTTCCCAGTGGGTATACCTCGCACCACTTCGTCCAAATCAAACAATTGACTATAACCTCACATATCAGTTGAAAAGTAATATTAGATCAAATAATTCTAGTAAAGACTCTGAGAGCTGCACCGACAAAAGACTAGGTTTTCTCACCACAAATGATCATGATAACTACCAATCACATATTCAGTCTAGCTATTTGCCAATGAAAAAGAAACCAAATAGTACTTCATAAACTTCAAATTCATCAAAATAACCCAGGTTCAAAGCAGTTATGTAAGCACCGATGACGTAAGTAAGACATATTCTTGATCCCATGCTTCGCATCATTGTCTTCTATTTAGTGCGAGGGTCTATTGGAACCTTTCTACCCCACAAAGGTAGTGGTAAGGTACGCGAGCATCCTGCACTCCCCAGATCCTACACTCCCCAGACCCCACTTGTGGCACCCCACTTGTGGCACTACACTGGGTATATTGTTGTTGATGATGTAATTAAGACATACCCAAAATACACATAGCAAGAGAAACATAGCAAAATATACCTTTTCAGCCATTATACGGTCACCCTTATCCAAAGTAGGTGACATTGAAGCAGATGGAATTGATCTTGGCTCAGCCAAAGATGACTTAAACATTATGCTAACACTCAATGCTGTAAAAGCAGCCTTTGCATCATCAGAGCAGACATTCAACAATTTTGACACCCAACACTTCTTGTTAACCTTCAATTCATTAATTCGTTGAGGCTCCGGAGGAACAAAGGTGGGACGTTTAGTGTCGGTCCCACCTTTATCAACCTCGGCACTCGCTGAGGACCCAATACAGGGCTGATTACAAGGAAGCCACTTCGACCCCTGTAAAAACGGAAGAAACGACGACGCTTTCAAAGGCGAAATCCCCAAAACATTCATTGTAGAAGACCCACAAGAAGACTTCATTAGAGAAACCAATCCATCAACCAAAGGAGATGTTGAACTACCACCAAGAAGCTCCATAGCACGCGACGAACACATTGAATCGGACGAAAAAGACCGGACCGGCCGGGGTTTCGGTTTGTCCCGGCGAAAATCGGAGTAATTTGATTCGGGTTTTTGAGATGGTGGATGGAAGATTCGAGATCGGATGGTACATTCGTGAAAGAACCGGCAACCTGCGACTTTCGAAGAAGCCGAGGAAGCTATGTTTTGGGCTAGATAACCGGAGTAGGTGACAGTGAACCGGATCGCCATAACTATGAATTGTAATAAACCGAGAAAGATGTAGAGAATTGTGGGTTCGGAAACTAACGGGGAGAGTTGTATAAACCTTACAAGGAGTGAATAAATGACATTAGGGCTGATGAAATCAGTGAATTGGAGAAGAAATTGTTGAATTGAAAAGTTAGGTCAACGGTGTTTAGTGTAATTGAACCGTGATTGGGGAAAAGTGGATCAAAATTAGGGTTTTTTAGAAGGGTATTAAATGATCGGAAAAGGGAAGGGATTATGATCTTGCCGACGGCCGGCGAAAAATCGCCGGAGAAAAAGAGGAGAATTGTGAGACGCCAGGAAAGTGAAAGTCTGATAATTTTGAGAAGGGTTTTGGTTTGGGTCTAATAGTGGGCGGCTAGTTGTTGTGTGTGATTTTGCCCTTTTCTCGTTGCTATAACTACGAAAATACCATTCCTCACCTGCGGGATACTTATCCAATTTATATCCATTCCTATTTGTTTTTATCTACCTGAATTTGGTGATGTTTTGTTTTTTGGGTATAAGGTTATGAAAACATTTGCGGAAACGATTATTTGAGAAAGTTGTGTGTATTAAAATTAATTTTAACTAAATATAGTTGGATTATTTTCTTGTGGGTCATACTTTTAGCTTATTTTAGTCTTCAATTATTTAAACAAGTCTTTTTTATTTTTGATAAATATTTAAATACAAATTCAAAAAGTGTTGACTTTAATCTCGTTACTCATCACATAGTGACTTTTATGATTTTTTTTTTGCTTTCTGAGCCACTTAATTTATATTTGTT
This sequence comes from Anisodus tanguticus, assembly GCA_034509755.1. Classification (NCBI taxonomy): domain Eukaryota; kingdom Viridiplantae; phylum Streptophyta; class Magnoliopsida; order Solanales; family Solanaceae; genus Anisodus; species Anisodus tanguticus. The sequence goes on along the minus strand of CM067553.1, from coordinate 4,338,274 downwards.
CTGATTATTTATGAGAAAAAATATGTTGGTTATATGATCAATTTTATTTATTTTATTTGAACAAATACTTTAATTTGACAAAAAGAAATAAGTATTTGTTATTGTATAAAGATTAGTTACAAATCGATCAAGTTAAAATTTTCTTTAGTATTAAAGTTATACATTTGCTTATTTATTTCACATGTTGTTATCCTCATACTGTGTACCACACTAATTATCGGTCCTAGTAAAAAGAGCAAAAAATTTAAATCATGGCTTTCCTTCTCTTTTGGATGGGTTGAAAAAATCTTGGTACATGAAAAGGGCAAAGGGCTAAATGCTCCTCTTTTAATTCACCTTTTTTTTCATTTGTTACTAATATGAGAAAATGGCAATTGCCTCTGCTTCTGCTTTCAAGTAGGATGCTTACGGTTTGATTATAAACTGATTTAAATCGAAAATAAAACCATATTAATTAAGTAAATTGATATTTGTTTGGATTTAGTTTGGTTTGCTTTTAAATTTTTAAAACCGATGACATTAGGTTTGGTTTGGTTTGGTTTTATTAAAATAACCAGAAAAAAATTAAACCAAATCGATAAATTTTATATACAAGTTTTTATAATTATATATACAATATTAATTTTTATAAATAATTTCAAATATTTTATATACTTCTTCATCAAACTTTTATTTATCGCTAATAGGCTAATGAACTTTCACTTTAATTAAACTCATTTCTTGAAAGAGAGCCATGAATCCACACCCATTTATTCAAAGAAACAACTATGAAGTTTATCTAAAATTCTTTTATATTTCTCATCAATTCGATTTACTTGATTAAAACTTATAAATCTTATGACATTTTTGTTAACAGTCCCACATCGGATATGGAATGAGAACATGGACTCCTTATATGAACTTGGACAATCTTCACTGTATAAGCTAGCTTTTGGAGTTTAGTTATGTCCAAGATCCATTCTTTACATGGTATTTCTTATATAAAATTGGACAATCATCATCTTACAAGCTAACTTTTGGGGTTGACTTAGGCCAAAATCTATTCCTTCAAATTTTTACGTAGACCAAGAAAATTATAGAAGGAAAATAACGAATTATAAGTTGAAAAAGACTGAAAATTCTTTCCTAATTGTAGGAAAAAATAAAAGAGAAAAATATCATTAAATTTCTTAAAAACTGAAAAATTAAACCAAACTGAATCAAACCAACTACAATCAAATCAATGATTGTGTATTATATTTGATTTGATTTGATTTGGTTTGGTTCTAATAATTTAAAAAAATGACTAACTTGATTTAATTTTAATTTTAATTTTAACTAAACACCAACCTAAACCGAACCATGAACATCCCTACTTTCAAGCAAACAAACATGTTGACAATTCGACAAAAAAATGATATTGATAATTTACAATTCTATTTTATTTTAAAAAATTATCCATAAATTCATATTTCAATCTCGAGCTTAGTAGATGAAGCAACTAATAGATAATTGGTGACTATTATTTTTTCTCACCCATATTAGATATTCATTTTGAGTTCGTTTAATTCGAATTCGTGCTAAAAAAAATTACTTTTAGAGTATATTGCTCCCTATCAAACGTGATTGTTGTTCGCGCCGAGAATTGGTGATTGTTATTCAAGCCATTTCAACCTTAAATTAGTGAAAATGATAAGTCGAAAATGAGAAAGGCAACCAGGAAGATTAATACTGCATAAATCAATAATGGCAGCTTGGTAAATATGTTTTAAAGAGGGGGTGAATTTCTTAATAACACTTTTTTTTACTTTGATTTAGTCAGCAACCATCATTCTCTGCACTGTGCAGGTAGTTGCGGTGCGGGGGGTTTCTTGTAAGCTTCTCCTCTATATTTTATGCCATAACTTTGGAGATTTTAGCATCTTTTATTTTAGTAAATAAAATGAACCGAAACTTTTTAGCATTCGGAATGCTCTTTATGTGTAGGATTCAATTCCGGTATAAAGATGAAACGACAAAATTAGCCACTTTTTATCACGATAACATATACTATAATTCGATAAGTGAAATTTAAAAAAAGTTGTATAACTGCAAATTTTATTTTTTTCTTTTATGGGGTTAGAGAAGTTATTTCACTAGATCCTCGATAAGTTAGCCATTTGCTATATATCACTTTGTTTTTCTAATTTTATAAATTTTGGTGTTTATTAATGACGTTAATTTGTGAACTTTACTTGCAAATAAAGATGTTTCAGTTTGTAAGTAACATTTATTTGTGAAATGAGGATAACATTCAAATCTGAACTTGAAACTTTTTGAAGCTATGCATTTCTATTGAAACTTCTCAAAAGTTCAATTTCAACTTCAAATTAAAAAAAAATCTAACTTTCACTTCAAAATGTTTGTCCAAATGGCTTTTAAGATCAGCATAGTAGATTATCACATTAAGATTTGTTTTAATAGTCGGGTTCACTAATTAGCACAATTTTGTCGATTTATATTATGAGACGTTGTAAAATGATACTTGTATTCGCAAGGGTAATCGAGTTGGTTGAGCAAGAGATACCCAAATGGGAAGTTGTAGGTTTGAAATACCTGGCATGTTCTTTCGGCCGAGCTCATCGCACAAGGCTTATCTAGTGTGATTTACTCCTCTAGTGTAGTTTGCGAGCTATTGCACTGGAATAAGGTTTATCCCGAGCGCATCTGAAGATAGCAACGACAAGTTCTCTAGTTTTAAAAAGGAAAAAAATTACTTGTATACTGAAAGAGGCTCCAAAAAGTAGCTTTTGGATAACTTGGTTAATTGATCATAACTTGTCAAATTTTGACGCAACAAATAGTCCAAACAAAAGAATTGATCTGTGATCTCGCTAATTACCAAAAATCATCACAAGAAAAATAAGGACTCTGCACCAAAAAGACGTAATTTCTGTCAGTGTTAACTGTGAATTGATCCTGTCCTATCACACATAATTACTTAACAGATAACATTACTAGTATAAGTTGGTTTAATATCATTTTTGGTCCCACAATTATTTTTAAATTTCGATTTTAGTTCTTATCTTATCTAACTAAGCGTATTTAACTTTTAATTAATTAAAATATGTACTTTTAATCCCTTTATTCATGAATATTCAGACATTTACCAACATTATTGACCGTTCCGCTACTTAATTTGTCATATTTTATGTTAAGTTTATATTGTTACTCCATACTTGCTGGTAATATAGCTCTAAAAATTGTTCAAATATAATATAATTTTTACATATAAATACAAAAATATTTCAAACAATTTAAAGTTAAGTGTTGCTTTATCAGAAACAGAGGGAACATATTGCTACTGATTATAATATGAAATTATAACATCCTAGCTAGGTTTAACTAAGGGTGGCCAATAGGGCGGGACTGGATCCGGCAGGACGGGATGGGTCGGGATCGGGATTCGGCACGACCGGCGGGCCGGGATAGGCGGGACGGGAAGAGGTCCCGTCCCGTCCCACATCCCGCTGGAAGAGAGGTCGTGATTTGGGGGGACGGGTCGGGTTGGGTTGCGGGATTTGGGTTTTTTTTAGACACTTTATTTTTAAAAAAATATCTAAACACTTAAATAATTGAACAAGATAGTGTAATAAAAATATTTCAATATTGTTTTTGTGCCTCTTATATTATTTAATAGAAATATGATTTTTTTGTAATACAATTTCAAAATTACAACTTTGTTTCGTTGTTCAAAAGTTGCAAATCACATAGTAAAATTGACATTAAAAAATTACATAGTTAACCATACTTTTTCTAATTTCCTCGCAATGTCTTGAGGATCTTCAGTTGGAATTGGAAGTTGTTAGTTAAATTGTTCGACATTGCTTCTTGTTCCCTCTGACAAGATTTCGTTGTAGTTGTAGTCGTCTTCTTCGTTGATCTCCGGTTGACCGCACCTTTTACGCTCCGCTCTAATTCAATCTCTGAATAAAACTGCAATCTTCAAGCTGTCTCTCGCCAATGAATGTCTGTGTTGTCCTATTTGAAATCTTCCAGCAGAAAAAGTGCTTTCAGACACTGTTGATGACGTTTGAATGTTCAACATATCTCGGGTCATCTTTAATAATGTCGAAAATGTCTTCTCGGCAAGTCTTCACGTTCATCTTCATTGACAATTGTTTCGTACGGTACAACACCTTGTAAAACATAAACATCAAATTCGCTAACTTGTGAAGAAGTTGAACCACTAAACATTCTATTTCTAAGGCCTTGAACACTAGCAGCAGAAATCGCATGTCTTTTATTATGTTGCAGTGAAGTAGAAGAAGATGGTACCGAATCCGGTTGATTATTTGCACTTTCTTGTTGGTAATACATATATATTTTTTGCATTCATTGTGTATAGTAGACATAACTTCTTCTTTAGTTGGTTCGTTAGTTGGTTCTTCTTCTTCTTCAGTTGGGTCTGTTGGAAGTATTTTTAAGCTTTCATAAATCGTTTCAACAAGTGCTTTACAACCGTCTACTTTAATAGTCAAATTTAATATAACACCAATAAAATATATAGTGGGAATAGGAAAAAAATTATAAACATTTTTTAATAGCTGGAGCGTAAGCTCGTTTTTGCATATATTCATTAAGTAACAAAAATATTAGAGCTATATAAAATAACATAACTGAAATAGTAGGATAATAAATTCCAGAAAATTCTTTAGTAGGATAATCATTACCGTTAGTACTACGGCCTATATCAAAAGTGGTAGTCACTTTGTCATTAAAATGATATAATGCATAACGTAAATATTATTCATATTCATGTACAAATTTAAAAACGTCTCTTCTAATAATTGATATAGGAAAATCGTTAAAAACATGATTATATGTTTCTCGAATGTAATGAATAAAACCAAGAGAAGAAGAATGAAAAAGGCAAATCCTCAACCACAACTAATTTTGTTATATTTTTCCTATCTCTGTGTTTATCATATTTAGGACATATAATTCCCCCGTCATCGGGTTAATTCGACCCTATACTTGATCGGGGATACTATATGTACCTTCTCCCGACTCAGAAGACATTGGCACACCCGATTTTTCAGCTAGATATTCGTTATACCTAGCTTTGTGCATGCTTTGTGCATGTCTCAGCAAACCTCCCATCCTACCATGACCTTTTTCGATTTTAAATTTATAAACTTCTTGACAAATTTTACATCTAGCTAGTTGATTCTCACTGTCCATATTTAAAAAATCTCATGCATATGATTTTAATTTTCGTTGTTTGGGGCCTTGACTCATACTAGGGGGTATAGGAGGCATTCCAGTTTGAGTTTCAGACTAAGACTCAGTCTGAGCCTGAGGGGGAGGTGCACTAGTGGGTGTGTTATCTACATTATCGTCTATTTCATTTTCAAAATTAAAGTCTGGTTCAAATGCAGAATATACCTCATGATCTAATGGTATATTAATATTAACATAAAAAAAATCAGTTTTATCTATATGAGTGAAATCATCGGGACTAGGAATATGATTACTAGAAGATGCACCCTTACCCATGTTACCCCTAGTACATCTACCAGAAATAAAATATTCAATTCGTTCCATTATAATTATGCAAATAAATAATTAAAGATAATAAAATAAAGTACGACAATTAAAATTAAGTAACAATAATAATTTAAAGAAGAAACGAAGGTACCAAACGCCGACATGTAATCGATATTGAAAATTGAAATTTTGCTCGATGGATGATCCTCAAGCTAGTTGCCAACTTCACTCCCAGTTTTTGAACTTTGATACAAATAAGCAAATAAAATATAATAATTAGTAGGCAATGTAGACTTGTAGAGAAATAGTTTGAGAGATTAGAGAGATGGTAGGAAGATTTGTGAGAAAAATGAGGAGGAAAATGAGGTATTTATAGTTGAGAAATAGGATTAAAGTGCAAATATACTAACTTATGGGTTAAAAATATATATTAAGGGAGTAGGGAGGGTTTATGGGGGGGGAGGGGGCAAAAATGGTCGTTCTAGCCGTTGCACAACGGTCAAAATCAAAATTTGATCATTGTTACAACGATTATTTTTGCAAACGGGGTTGGTGGGTTGGGGGCGGGGCGGGCCGGGATCATGATGGGTCGGGATGGGGGTGGGACGTGCCCTAATCCCGTCCCGAGTTCGATCCCCCGTAACATTTTTTTAAGGGGATAGGGGCGGGACAGGTTTCGGGGCGGGGCGGGATCGGGTCGACCCAACCCACTGGACATCCCTAGGTTTAACTTGGCTTTCTTTTTGTCATATTTGCTACCGTATTTTACACCCAATCAATTTGTACTCCCTCTATTAGTAACTAAATGTCTGACTTTCTTTGATTCAAAATTGCATTCACTTTTACTAGAGCAAAAAAAAAAAAAAACTAGAATTGTTCGGAAATACTATTTGAGCGAAAAAAAATCTAACACTTCAAAGCCAACTTTTATCTCCATTTTTGTATCCTTTTTAGGCAATTTAAATGTAGTTTTTGCTATTGATTTATGTTTGACAAAACGTGAAAGATCAATAATGTATCGAGCTTGAGTTGGCAGACACCAAATTTTTTATTTCCTTTTGGTTAGGTACTTTAAGTAGTTGGTACTTGTAGGAAATTTCACTAGATTCTAAAGTTACAACTTTTACTAGTTAATTCACATTCAGTTAGAACAAAGAGAAAAGCTTATAAGAAAAAGAAAAAAATAACCCTTTCAAGTTTCACATATAACAATTCTATTATTTTCCTCGTTTTTTTTCTTTTACACCTAATACTACTACTACAACAACAACAACAACAACATACCCAATGAAATTCCACACCGTGGGGTCTGGGGAGGTTAGAGTGTACACAGACCTTACCTCCACATTGGTAGGTAGAGCGGTTGTTTCCGGGAGACCTCGACTCAAGACAAAGCATAATCACAAGCAAGAAAATAAAAAAAAGCAAGAGTAAAGAGTAAAGCAAAAGAAATGGTCAGACTCAGATAAGGAATTAAAGCAGTATAAAGTGCATTCGAACAAAAGGGACTAGTAGCTAACACAACTAAATAAGCTAAAAAAATACACTGAAGAACACATAGCAGCAGAAATCAAACTACAGTGGATTATAAAGCAATAATATGCCTATAAGTGTGATAGACTAATCGGACATACAATAATAACACTACAACTATCAATTTGTAAGCATAAGTAGGACTTCGCTCAAGTACCTACTACTCTTCTACCCTAATATGTGTCCTCCACAACCCCTATCTAAGGTCATATCCTCAGTAAGTTGCACCTGCGTCATATCTCGTCTAATCACCTCTCCCCAATACTTCTTCGTTCTACATTTACCCATCATGAACCCGTCCATAGTCAACCTCTCACACCTCCGCACTGGGGTATCTGTGTCTCTCCTCTTCACATGCACGAACCATCTCAACCTCGCTTCCCACATCTTAGCATCCACCGATGCCACTCCCACTTTGTCCCGGATATCAACATATCTAATATTATATTTCCCTGTATACCCACATATCCATCTCAACATCCTCATCTCTGCAACTTTCATCTTTTGTATGTGCGAAGTCTTGACTAGCCAACACTCCGCCTCATACAACATAGTAGGTCTAACCACCACCCTATTGAACTTGCATTTAAGTTTGGTGGTACCATTTTATCGCACAAGACTCCAGATGCGAGCTTCCATTTCATCCACCCTGCCCCAATACGATGTGTGACATCGTAATCAATCTCTCAATTCCCTTGGATAATAGACCCTATGTACTTGAAGCTTACTTTTTTTTGGAATGACCTGAGTACCAAGCCTTACCTTCACGCATGTCTTAGGGCCGCTCCCGTTGCTGAACTTGCACTCCCAATATTCTATCTTGGTCATACTCAACCTAAAACTTGCAAACTCCAGAGTCTGTCTCTAAAGCTCCAACTTGGCGTTCACTCCGCTGCGAGTCTCATCAATCAAGACTATGTCGTCTGCAAATAACATACACCATGGTACCTCCCATTGGATTTGTCGCGTCAGTCCGTCCATCACCAAGGTAAATAGGAATTGGCTAAGAGTTGATCCCTGGTGCAACCCCATCATCAATGGGAAGTGCTCCGAGTCTCCTCCTACTGTCCGTACCCTAGTCTTGGCTCCATCATACATATCCTTGATCGCCCTATTGTACGCCACATGTACTTCTCTAACCTTCAAACATCTCCATAGAACCTCCCTAGGGACTTTGTCGTATGCCTTCTCGAGGTCGATGAAAACCATATGTAAGTCTCTCTTCCTCTCCTTATACTGCTCTACCAACCTCCTAATAAGATGAATAGCTTCGATAGTCGAATCTGCTCACCCTCATCTCCACGACCCTTTTCCAAACTTTCATAGTGTGTTTTAGCAATTTGATACCCCTATAGTTGTTGTAACTCTTGATATCACCTTTGTTTTTGTACAAGGGAATCATTGTACTTCACCTCCATTTTTCGGGCATTCTTGCCGTCTTAAAAATGACGTTAAACAACTCAGTCAGCCACTCCAAACCAGCCCTACCTGCGCTCTTCCAAAATTCAACTAGGATCTCATCATGCCCGGTCGCTCGTCCTCTGCGCATCATGCGAATAACACCCTTAACCTCCTCAGCCTTAATGCTTCTACAATACCCATAATCTCAGTGCCTATCAGAATGCTCCAGATCTCCATTACAATGTTTTCATCTCCTTTTTCGCTCAAGAGCTTATGGAAGTAAGACTGCCACCTCCGCCTAATATGTGCTTCCTCCACCAGTACTTTGTCGTCCTCGTCTTTGATGCATCTCACTTGATCCAAGTTACTGACACTCCTCTCCCTTGTCTTGGCTAGTCTGTACAATTTCTTATTCCCTTAAAATGAGAAATTATTTTTCGCCAAGACTTATATTTTCAGGGGGAAAATTAGATGTTGTCGCGTTGGATATAGTCTATTCCAGGCTTGGTATGTGAAATTCATTAGTTAAATTGAATAATTTTTTTTAAATATTTCATACTTTAGAAGATCAAGGCAAAAAGTATATTTTAATATTCAAGGAGTTAAAATATGTTTGACCTATTCAAACTACTCTCTAAAAATTGAATATCTCTATTTATTACCAACCAAAAAATGTGAACTCATTTTCATTGACTTCATTGCACGTGGTAACAGCTTCTTCATCTTAGAGAATTTAACACAGAATGTAACTGATTTACGTAAATGGAAAAAATGTAGGAATCTAAACAAAAATGATAATAATAGTAGTAGTAAACAGAAAAAAGTAGATAAAACGAGATGAAAAAAAAATGCAATTTCAGTTTATCAACAACCTAAGAGACAACCACTAATTAATCCCGCATCTCAATTTGATTGATCTACTTCCTAATTTAGTCAATCTCTAAATGATTTTTCTCTTCAAACAAATAAAATGAACTAATTTTATCTATATATTTCATGGACTGAAAAAAGATTCTAAAGTGTTGGTACGTCAATTTATGTTGTGGCTGAGTTGGATTTAATTGTTACCTCGCTAAACAAACCGGTTACCAAAAGTTAGATTATATCAATCAAAACATGCTAAGCAAATAATTTTCTATGTTTGTTTAATTATGCAATATAAAGATATAATTATATTTTCAAAAAACATTAATAAAAATGGTATCATATAAAATGAATGCTTTGATAAATATTATTTGAGGAGGGTCTTTTGAAAATAATATATTTACATGAGTATAGTATACTCTTAACTTTTTTTAACCTTAGCCGTAAAATTACAATGAGTATGATGTTATATGTTGTTGTAGTTTTGTATCATATAAACTCGATAAGATAAAGTATTATTTTCTCATGTTGTGCTTAATAATGAAGGAAGTTGTGATTGAAGCAAATTGAAACTGATATCACTTACAAGGTCCTATTTCAGAAAATAGCAAAGTGCTCCCACTCGGATTCTAATCCACGTTGCAGGCCTTCAACTGAATTTTAAGTTCACCTCCTTTGCCATCTAACTATGCCCGGGGGGACTGCTTTAGTTATTTTCTGGTGACATGGTGGGATCAATGCAGCTTTCAAGCTGGATTAACAAGCTAACTTTATCTATTTACATATTTTTTTTTGTTGATATCCATCTTTCCGGCTTACGCCAGACTATTCCTGGAGATAGTAGTTTCGGTTCCTCAGTACTACTATCAGTAAATCGCGGAATGTGCCTGAATGACCAGGGTTTGAAAACAGAGCAACTGATATCACCTACAATGTCTTACCCTAGAAGAGAGCAAAATGCTCCCACCAGGGTTCGAACCCACGCTACAAGCCTCCAGCTGTATTTTAAGTTTCTTCCTTTGTCATCCAGCTATTCACCGGGAGACTACATTTCTTTTATTTCGTGTCATCGTTGTTAATAATAGTAGTAGCTTATAACTAAGTTTACAACTTACTTTTTACGAGTTAGTCGTTTGACTTATATTATTAAAAAATAATTAATAAATCTAGTATCACTAAAATTAACTAACAAAACCTCTAAGAGTTTAAAAATGTATCTAAGTATTAAGTTAATTTTATAAACTGAAGTATGAGATTGAATAGAAGTTCTGAAATTGATTTTTAGCAAGATAAAATGTTTGACATATTTTTAACCTATTATGTCAAAATCATAGGGACAATTGTACGATCTTATTTTTTAAAAAAATTGCCAAACTATCATAAATAATACAATAATTAGTGGTGACAATAGTAAATTTTAGCTAATATGGGGTGTATTCAATTAGGATTTTAAAAGACTATTTTGGGATAAATAAGTCTTGTGGTATTCAATTAAGACTTTTAAATAATCTAAACAAGTCTTATGGTATTTAATCAAGACTATTAGGATTTTGTAAAGAGGGTGTCCAAATCTAGTGGTATTCAATCAGGATTTTAAACAAGTAACAAAAAGTCTTTTGGTATTCAAAAATTTGCTAATTTCTAAAGATTTTTTTTCTCAATGGATGTGTGACTTTTTAGTGGGAGGTATAAATATCAAACAACATAAAAATTTCACCCTTGTGGACATGATTTTTTTCCCCAAGATTGCTTACAGTTTTCTCTCTTCTCTATGTATTCTCTCTTCTCTCTCTGTTTATTCTTTCATTTCCTCTTTCTACACCCACCATTTCACTTTCATCTCATCCCCCAAATTCCTTTAAACAACGATGTCTGGATTTTTTTTCTGGATTTTGTGCATGTAATGAAATGGGATTTCAATAACAGATGTATGATCATTTTTCAAGAACTGTATCTAATGTTTTCTTTTTGTTGGCATTTCAGGTTGTTTTTGTAGATCTATTGCCTCTTGTGGCTGCAATTTCACATTGGCTATTAAAAGATTGAAAAAATTATAGTGGCTGCAATTTTCATTTATTTGTTATCTTGAACCAATTGACTTTCGTGTATCATTAAAGTAGATCATCACTGCTCATCATCAGATTAATGGTTGGTTAGCATCATAAAGGTAAAAAACCAATGTGGTCCTTTCAAATCTTTATAAATCTTATGATAAATCTTTTAAAATCCAAATGTAAAAAATCTTGATTGTTATTTTTTTTTAAAAAATATTTTAAGTCATTACATTCCTAAATAGTCTTTTAAAATCCATTGGATTTATTTATGTATAAATAGTCTTTTAAAATCTCAATTGAATACACCCCTAAATTTTTGTGGACATTAATCCACATTATTCTATCCATCTTTGTTTTTTTGTGATAAAATACTATTTAATGAGACCGTATTTGTAAACCTCATTTCCATATTTGTAATATTAGAATTGACTAATTTGAACACGAATAAAAAAGATCTGCTGAGACTTATCCACATTATATTCCAGCTTCAAATTGGTAAAGAAACTTCCATTATATCTACGTTCAAAGTTTTAGAAGGCTTAGTCTATAACTCTATTTTGATCAAAATCAATATAGAGAAAATCACACAAATTCAAGATTTAAAAGAGTAATTTTTAAAAGTTACAACTATTTTCAAAAAATTACATAAATACAATATTTTTAAATTTTTAAATTTTTAATTTTTAATTATATTATATACAACCTTTCATGTCTCTAAATTATCTCTCCTAATTAAATACACAGTCTCTCACTTAAAATTACTTACCTTATCAATCAAAGAATGCTCTAATCTTCAATTTCATGCTCTCTCTCTCCTTCCATATTCATCTCCTCAAACTCCTAGAAATACAATTTCTCAAACTTCGCTTTTATATGCACATTCAAAGTCTCCTGATCTGCACTCCTCCTCAGTATTTTATATTCGTAGCTTTTCTATTTAAGTTTTTATAATTCTTTTTATTTCTAAGCATGTATTACCATTTCTCCACACCATTTATTTCTAAGGGCAAAAATACTAAAATGTATATGATATATTTAAATTGGTAAGTGTAATTAAAAAAATAGCAATAAATATTTGTGAGTATAATAGTAGGAATCAATATATTTAAGTTTGTATATTATATATAGTATATAATATAATAATAGCATGTATATGCTATATTTTAAATTGGTAAGTGTAATCAAAAGATGGTAACAAAATATTTGTGGATATAATAGTAGAAATTAGTATATTTGAGTTTGTATATTATATAGAGTATATAATATAATAATATCATGTATATGGTATATTCAAATTGAAGGGGAGCCTTGGAGTAACTGGTAACGTTGCTGCCATGTGACCAGGAGGTCATGAGTTCAAGCCATGGAATAGTCTCTTGCAAAAATGTGAGGTAAAGCTGTGTACAATAGATCCTTGTGGTCCGGCCCTTCTCCGGACCCCTCGCATAGCGTGAGCTTAATGCATCAGACTGCTTTTTATATGATATATTCAAATTGATAAGTGTAATTGAAAAGATAGTAATAAAATATTTGTGGATATAATAGTAGAAATTAGTATATTTAAGTTTGTATATTATATATATAATATAATATAATAATATCCTTTGTATAATATATATATATATGTATATGTATATATGTGTGTGTGTGTAGTACACAACATTACAATACACCTAATATATGAATATATTATAACTTATATAATATATAGGTAGAATAATATATATACTTGTTCAAAAAATTATATACATGTTCATGAATTAGCTTGCTAGTAGATTGTGTTGGAATTTTTTTTTTGGTAAGCAATTATTGTTTTTTGATATGCATTTAATTATGTTATCACTAATATAGTAATCTTCTTATTTTTAGACTTTTATTTATAGTAACAATCTCCTCCTTCTTACCTTTAAGTTGTATAATTTGTAATATCCAAATTAATTGTAGTTTATATAAATTAACCTTCATATATCTTGTATTTATGTAACTTCCCCCAATACATACTATCTCATTATGTGAAGGGTTGAGGGGCTAAAGCCCATTTTTATATGTGGACCAAGCTTTATCCTCTCTTATTCTGTTTATATCTTTAGATTTGGTCTGATAACGCAAATAGGTCCAACGGATAGGTGTAGAATCGTTGGGCTTCTTTTTCTTGGGCCTATAAGCGGTTTAATGGATGGAGCAAAGTCTATGTTTCAAGATACTGAAATTTGTCCAAACACTGAAAAGGTTTTGTTTGGTTCAGTGAAAACGTCTCCTCCAAAATTGGGTCATTTGAACTTTTACCCCTATTTTGTGTTGGAGTCTTTAATTTTACCCCTCATAATAAATAACTTTTCGCGGAACATAAATTTATATTTTCACATTATAAAATTTTAGGCCTAAGTCTAATTGCTAAAGGGAAAAAATTAAAGAATCCGTGCAATTTCTTCTACAAAATTTCGTGAAGGAGTGGATGTTGACCATATGAATGACCAAATATTGATCACCACTGTCCACTGACATATAAACAAAAAAAGTTTATACAGCTAAAAGGGTTGACTCGACCTGCACAAATTCTGGGCAATTTCTTTCGGCTCGAAATTTCTTTAGTGGTCCACTTATCCATTACAAGAATTTCCCATCTAGTTTTCTCGACTTTGTTAATTTATTAAACATTTAGTAACAAATAAGATATAAAACATTGTTATCTTTCCAGATGCAAGCTTGTCCCAAATATCTGCTCATATGATTTGATATTATAGCTATTTGTCTGGTGGGATTTTACAGCATTTGAAAATTGAAACCTTCTAAAGAAACTTTTCAAGAAGGAACTTTCATAGTGGGGTTGCAGCATAAATCATAATTCAAGATTCATTATGCAGAGTTCACTTTTGTGTTTCATGGCGTGAGATATGCCATCACCACTATAAAGAAGTTCCGTACGAGAGGAAATCCCATCTAGTCTTGTCTCTAGTATGCCCTCATAATTACTTGCGAAATAACTCTTCTACATGCTAGCTATAGAAGTGACACTTTTAATCGTTACATAAAGTGCGAGACTAACTTACTAAGTACTGCCTAACGCTATATCTAGTGACCAAATTAGTACGAATATGTCACACACTTGAATCTTCTTTCTGACATAGATTTATTTAGAACATCTTTGCGATTAAATACACGATATATCCTGAACCACACATATTGTTACGCTTGGGAAGTCAGACACGTGGCCTCCTGGACACGAACTATGATTTCTCTAATGTGTCTAGTCTATCAATTTGTCCATAGAGCGACTCTTGACCGAATCCAAAACGATAAAGATTGAGAGTATAACGAATTCTCAACTCCTTTTGAGATTTGAGCTACGATCTCGTTTTATATTCATCATTTTACTGTTTGATTTCAATAACTTAGCTATTAGTGTCCCGTTCTCGATACTTTTGCAGATTTTAGCATCTAAAGTATAAGGAGTCATACTCTAAACATAGATTTTCGAGTGGCTTAAGTAGGTTGAGTTTCCATTGTTGAATATTGGAAATGCAATGGGAAAATTGTCGGCTTCTCATTTGTATTTTATGCCATCTTTTGACTTTGACTTATTCACCAACTCTTGCAGGAATTGTCATGCTTACAATGTTGTTGATGATACTGTGAATTAATACACACATGGACAATGAACTTCTGAGAAGATTGATCCAGGTCCATTCAGCTATGAAAGAGGTTACTCAACTCAGGCTATATTCAGCAATAACATCAACTGCTACTTCAGTTTCTCTGTGGCATAAAAGACTAGGTCACCCCTCTTCTACTGTGTTAGCCAATATACTTACTCAACCTTCTAAATTGTGCTCAGAATAATTTTATGACTATGCAATATGTCCTCTAGCTAAACAACACATGTTACCATTCACACATAATGATTCTAAGCTTGATGGTCCATTTGCACTACTTCATATAGATGTATGGGGTCCCTTTAAAGTATCAACATATAATGGTAATAGATTTTTTTGTGACCATTATTGATGATTGTACAAGAATGTTGTGGATTTTCTTGATAAAATTGAAGAGTGGTGTCTATGTGATAGTGCATAATTTATTTGTTTTAGTTAAAACTCAATTTGATTTGCCTACAAAGTCTTAGAAGAGATAATGACACTGAATTTGTAAATACTCATTGTCATAAATTGTTCACTAGTCTTGGCATTAAACATCAAAGAACTTGTATACACACTCCTCAATAAAATGGTATTGTAGAAAGGAAACACAAACATATATTCTAGAAGTAGCTAGAGCTATCATGTTTCAAGCTCATGTCCCACTACACTTCTGGGGACACTTATTCTGGGAGTTGCTTACCTTATTAATAGATTGCCTACTCCTGTGTTGAAAGACAAATCACCATATGAAGTATTTCACAAAAGAAAACCTAATTTACAACATTTGAAGGTGTTTGTATGTCTTTATTTTGCCAAGAATATGAACATTGGGGATAAGTTTCAACCAAGAAGTATCCAAGCTATTTTTATGGGATACATACTCTACAACATGAAAAGCAAACATTTATTTATTAGAAGATATGCTATCTTCAAGAAAACTATATTTCCTTTCAAGGCTGCTACCTCAAATCAGATTGTATGGAGGCTGTTTCCATCCAATGATATCACCAATGAGGATGAAATAGTATTTCAACCTATTATAACACCACATGATGTTCCACCATATGATGTCCCTGGTCAAGAGGGTCATCTATTTCCATAGGCTGGAGAAGTCATGGCTCATGCATCTCTTCTTATTGCAGAACCTATTATTTCAGATCCTCAAGCACACCATGTGGAGACCATACCGCAAAGGGAGAAGGCAAAAGGGCTCCTATATGGATGAAAGACTATGTTGCAATTGCTAATACTATTTCACAGACTTCTAAACCATACTCTATATCACATTTTATAGACTATGGTCATATTAGTCCTGGATATCAAGCTTATGTAGCAGCTATTGGTGATGTTCATGAACCAACAATATTTGAAGAAACATGCAAGGATCCTAGGTGGATTGAGGCTATGCAGACTGAAATATCAACATTGGAAGCCAACAACACATGGAAAGTTGTTCATTTACCTCATGGAAAGTTTGTCATTGGTTGCAAGTAGATTTCAAGGTTAAATATCAAGCTACTGGTGAAATAGAGAGATTCAAAGCCAGGCTTGTAGCCAAAGGCTTTAATCAGAGAGAAGGTATGGACTATCATGTAACTTTCTCTCTTGTGGTGAAGATGGTAACTATTAGAAGTGTTTTAGCACTTGTTGTAGCAGGAAATTGGCATATACACCAGATGGATGTGTACAATGCCTTCCTGCAAGGTGATCTCTATGATGAGGTCTATATGACTCTTCCTCAAGGCTTTCAAGTTCCTCAGGGTTTTTTTGAGTAGGGGAAAAGCCAGCATGCAGGCTCATTAGATCCCTTTATGGCCTAAAACAAGCACCTAGGCAATGGAATGTGAAGCTCACATAAGCACTTATCAATCTTGGGTTCTTGCAAAGTCATTTGGATTATTCATTAATCACAAAGAAGGTTGGAGATGCTTTGGTGATCATTCTTGTGTATGTAGATGATATGATGATCACTAACAGATATGATGATCACTGGCAGTGATCTCAATCTCATACAAGAGACTAAACAAGTTTTACAAGAGACTTTTAAAATTAAGAATTTATGTGAACTCAGTATTCATTGGGATTGAGTTTGCTAGATCCCAGAAATTGTGATGCACCAGAGAAAGTACACTTTGGAGATTATTACTGAAGCAGGGCTTAGTGCAGCAAAACCAGCTTGTACACCACTTGACCCTAATGTAAAGTTGACTACAATGGAATATGATGAAGCAGTGGGCGATACAAGCAGTGATCAAGTGTTGCAAGATGCCGGTGTCTATAGGAGATTAATTGACAAGCTATTGTACTTAACATTTACAAGACCGGACATTTCTTGTGCCACACAAACTCTAAGTCAATTTCTACATCAGCCTAAACAGTCGCACCTCAATGCAGCTCTCTAAGTAGTGAGATACATCAAAGGTCAAGCAGGGCTAGAAATCCTTCTATCTAGCGGCAAAGTAAATAAGTTAAATGTGTATTATGACTCAGATTGGGCTTCATGTCCTCCTCATTCAAGAAGGTTTGTTACAACATTTCTAGTTAAGTTGGGAGATTCTTTACTTCAATGAAAATCAAAGAAACAAATTATAGTGTCAAGGAGCTCGGCAGAAGCTGAGTACAGAAACATGACAAGTTCTGTTGCTGAAGTTGTATGGATCATGAGGTTATTCAAGGGGTTTGGAGCAGATTGATCACACCTGCGATTATACATTGTGATAGCAAATCAACAATCCAAATTGCTGTCAATTCAGTGTTTCATGAAAGAACAAAACACATAGAATTGGACTGTCATTTCATAAGAGAGAAAATTTAACAAGGGCTGATAGAAACTGAGTATTTGAACACAAAGGAGCAGATGACTGACATTCTTACTAAATGACTTTGCATGACACAACATGAATGTCTACTGACCAAGTTTGGAGTTCTGCATCTGTTCACAACTTTCAACTTGAGGGGTGGTATTGGAAAAATGATCACTTAAAACTTATACGGTCAAGTTGTAATTAGTAGAAGTTAGAGGAGCTAGTTTGTTATTTAATTAATGTTGTTGTAAAGTAGGTAGTTAGAAGATATTTGTCTATATGTTGAGGATATGAGCTGTAGAAGGCAGTTGGTTCAATACAAGAAAAATACCAAATCTCTTCTTCTCTATTGATTGTTCTTAGGTAAGACTAAATTTATTGCTACATTCAACATGCGGATAATTATAAGAGTGACTTTTTGAGAGGAAAAAAAAAGTGTATGGAACTGAAAAAGCATTATATAGTACTTCCCATAAAATGATGGTACTCGTATTTATAAAGAGATGAATATTTGTTGGTGTCTCGAGGATTTTTTACAATAATTATATGTACTCCATATCAGGGTGGCAGACTACTTTTTAATTAATTAAAAAAAGGCTTGTGAAAAGAGAGAGAGAGAGATGAAGCCACAAGAAACAAAGAGATCAAATAGATTTACACTGTTACCAGTGTTGTCGGGACCATTTTTTTGTGTATCAATTAAGACACACAAAATCATTGCGAACCCACTACCATATTGTGTATTTTTGCTAGGCAAAGTAATCTTCTTGTGACATAACATATGATTATATTTCTTCAAAGTCACTATATTATATTGGGACTGATGGGAATTGGAGGTAATACCTAAAAGATTATGATCGAAATGAATGAATAATAATGATAAGTAATCTTAGACTATTTTTTTTACTTTCAAAAAGTTTCTAAAAAATGAAGAACTGTTAAATTGAAAAGCATGACTATTACTTAGACAACATAAAATTAATCTTAGTAACTTTTTTACATTTTCAACTGAACAGTTATCATAAAAATATCGTACTGTTACGACTTTAATTGTGTTATTTTGACCAAATGTTCATTAATAAGCATAATTATGTGATAAATAAGTTAATGAAGCCTAAAACTTGTGGTTACTAAAACTAATGTGTAGGTACTACGATGGAGAGATCTCAATATATACGAATATATGTTAATCTTACATTGGTACATTTTTTATTGGCATGTATTAGAAGAAGTCAATTTGCACTAATTTATGTATGTAAACATCATTTTTCCTTTGTTTTATATGATACCTTTTTAAAGTTAAATTATACCACTTCTGTATCAAAATGTTTGTCTTACTTTTCTTTTTAGTCTGTTTAAAAAATAATGTCTTTTTCTTTTTTTGATAATTATTTCATTCCAATTTTTCATATGACATATTTAAGACCACAAGATTAAAAGTCATTTATGTACATTCAACACATCTTTAATTTAAGATCACAAGATTTAAAAGTCTTCTCAACTTTTTAAAATTTTGTGTGAAATCAAAATCAGACAATTTTTTTGAAACGGGGGGAGTAATTTTTTTTAAAATAAAAATTACATGTCCCCAATAAATATCTTTAAGTAAAATTAAACGGGAGAGAGTAATTATTTTATTTGTGAACCAAAAAATAGTAAAATACACAAGAAAAAATATGTGTGAGTGGGGCATCCGTTACCCTTGCTGGTCAAACAAACAGTAGTGTAGTGAAGAAAACATTGATTATCTCGCTTACATTGTTGTCTTCAACTATCCACGCGCATGCTGTTCCGTCTCCGAATGTGTTGCCTGCCTCATTCTCATTTCTTTTAGCTAAGTTTAATCTCATTTTTTCGTTTCATTTTCACATTTATTAGAGTCAAACTTGAAAAACTTTAAACTCCTAATAATACTAATGATTATGTATAATTAAGTTGCAAAAGATTTAAAGTATTGATAAAATAATACTATAACGGTAAATATATAGTAAGAGTTTGCATAAGAATTGATATATGTCATCATCACCTGTATTATATATAGCATTGCGATGTCTCTAATCATTAGTCCAAATTCAACACTTACTAAGGGTTGTATTCCATTACGATTTTAAAAGACTGTTTTGAGATAAATAAGTCTTGTGGTATTCAATTAAGACTTGTAAATAATTTAAATTTTAAACAAGTCTTGTGGTAATTAATTAAAACTATTAGAAATTTTTAAAGAGGGTGTTCAAATCTAGTGGTATTCTATCAGGATTTTAAATAAGTAACAAAAAGTCTTTTGATATTCAAAAACTTTCTAAGCAATAAGGATTTTAAACAATCAGGATTTTGTGTGACTTTTTAGTGGGAGATATAAATACCAAAGCCTATAAAAAATCTCACACTAACCTGTCAGACTTTTTTAAAAAAAAAAATCAGTGGATTTCTCAATTGTTAGCCGCCCTTGTTCATCGCTACCCCGTCCAGCAAAATTGACCATACGTTGCGCAGTAGCAGTAGCAATAATTGTTTCATGCCCATGTTTATCATTCGCAGTAGCAGTAGCAGCAATCCTCTCTCTCGTTCTCGATTTGCAATTTTTACTTCAATATCCCTTGGATTGCATGTTATCAAAAAACCACATAGAACTGTTGGTAAAGGAATTGAAGATAGCCAGCAGGGAGTCTCTTTATAAATCTCGATCAAGAGCAGTAGCAACGATTGTTTCATGCCCCTGTTTATCATTCACATTCTCAAAAGATTGAGTTGCATTAGGTTGAGGAACTAGGCTAATGTTTGATTCACAAAATGTATTAGCTGCTTGTACTTTGATTTGGAATTCATGTACGTTATTAGCGGATGGGAATGTTCAGCTCATGATTCAAAGCTGTTAAGTGATGCCTTATCAAGAAGGAGCGGAAGTAGATTACCATTGTTCATCATCCGATTAAGTTGGTTGATTAGCATCATAAAAGTAAAAAATTCATGTGGTCATTTCAAATCTTTATAAATCTCATGATAAGTCTTTTAAAATCCAAACGTAAAAAATCTTGATTGTTAAAATCTTTTAAGTCAGTCATTACATTACTAAATAGTCTTTTAAAATTCACTGGACTTATTTATCTATAAATAGTCTTTTAAAATCTCAATTGAATACACTCTTAAATTAATGGCATGCTAGCAATTATTTCATTTATGAATTCATTATTACTCCCTTCATCTCTTGAGAGATATTAACTTGACTTCACATCTAAAAGTTTTAATCAAATACAAGATTTAAATACTAACTAAAAGGTTCAGTTAAAGCGTTTAGTCATAGATTTAATTAAAATTTGGGAAATAAAATTTGAAGTTAAAATTGTGTTTGAATACACATTGCATTTGATAAGCAATTACAGTAAAATTTTGTGAGTGAAAAAAGATTCACTCAAAAGCTGGTTATAGTCAAACCTGAAAAAATCATCTATAAAAAATAAAAAAAATCAGGCATATAACCAAATAATATTTTGATTTTTCCGCCTAATTTCTGTTTATGTCCAAACGGCTCCTAAATTGTGGAAACCTCAGTCCATTAGCTTTAAATATTTGTTAAAGTCTTCATTCAGTCTCACTCTCAAACTCACTCACTTCCCTTTCTCTGTTCTCAAAACTATCACCAAAAATCAAATCTTTATTTACATATTCACATCACAACCAGCCCTGAGTACCCAACCTCCTCGAGATTGCTGCTCAAATTTCCCCATCAACGGCCAACATTCAACCTTCACCTTCACTGCTACACAATCCCACACACACTGCATGTGCATCTCTCAGTCTCACAGTCTCACAGTCTCACAGTCTCATTCTATATATTCTTTCTTTCTTTTCTAACCCCTTTTTCCTTGCTTATTACTCTGACAACAACAGACCAAAACACAAACTAAACAACAAACGAAAAAGTACCCATTAGTCCATTTTCATTAACCTTTTCATTAGTACAGACATTACTCTCATCGATTGAGTGAGTTGTAATGGAAGAAAGACCAGAAACTGAACTCATTTCAATACCAGCAACACCTCGTGCATCAACACCTGAGATACTAACATCATCAGGTCAAAGGTCACCAAGAGGGACACATACATCTAAAAATGCTAAGTCATGGACACCAAATTCATTTATTTCACCTAGGTTCTTGAGTCCTATTGGGACACCAATGAAAAGGGTGTTGGTTAATATGAAAGGTTACTTAGAGGAAGTTGGGCATTTGACTAAGCTTAATCCTCAAGATGCTTGGCTACCTATTACTGAGTCTCGTAATGGAAATGCTCATTATGCTGCTTTTCATAATCTTAATGCTGGTATTGGGTTTCAAGCTTTGGTTTTGCCTGTTGCTTTCTCTTTTCTTGGATGGTATAACTACTCTTCCTTTCTTTTTCTTTTTTGGTATTGATAATGAATGCTTATATTATTAGTACCCTTACTCCGTTCTATTTAATAATTGGGCTTGCTCTTGGTACTATTTTAGAATAGTGTAATTCTTCTTGATCGGAGGCTTCTCATTAATGCAATATATATATTTGTTTACAATTACAAAAACTAATTGGAGAAGGATCTAAATCTAATTGGAGAAGGATCTATACTTTACATAATTATACTAGAATAATAATTACAGAATATATGGAGAATATTAATATATTCTCCATCACACTCCCTCAATCGAAGCGGGAGGAGGCCGGACGCTGAGACTTGATCTGAAGTCAAGGAACAACTGCCGAGGAAGTCCCTTAGTGAATATATATCTGCGTACTGATAGGAAGAGGGAACATGTAACATCCGAACATGGCCAATGACAACCTTCTCACGAACAAAATAAATATCCATCTCAATATGTTTGGTTCGCTGATGTTGAACCGAGTTATGAGACAAGTAAACAACAGATATGTTATCACAGTAGACAAGAGATGCCTTACGTAAAGGGCAATGAAGCTTTAGAATGAGGTTTCTGAGCCAACAAATTTCGGCAACAACATTCGCAATACCTCTATATTCTACTTCTGCACTCGAATGTGAAAGCGTGGCTTGCCGTTTTGCAGACCATGAGATGATGTTATCACCCAAAAATACATAATAGCTGAAAGTAGATCGACATGTGTCTGGACTCTGGACATCCGCCCCAATCTGCGTTCGTATATGATATCAACCATGTTGGTGCAGATGGATAAAGATGTAACCCATAGTCAAGAGTACCCTTAACATACCGAATGATACGTTTAAGGGTTGTGAAGTAAGGCTTCCTGGGGTCATGCATGAACAAACACACCTGCTGAACCGCATAGGCAATATCGGGCCTAGTGAAAGTAAGATACTGAAGTGCACCAACGAAACTCCTATAAAGAGAAGGATCAACCACCAGATCTCCGTCATCCGCACTAAGCTTCGACTTTGAGTCGACTGGAGTGGGCATGATTTTGCAGTTTGACATTTTAGCCCGGTAAACAATCTCTTCGGCATACTGACACTGACATATGAACATTGCATTCTCGGATATGGTCACGGAAATCTCCTAGAAATAACTCAACTTACCCAAGTCTGTCAGGGCAAATTCAGATTTTAGCATGGTAATGATCTCATTTTTAGCACATCAGATGAGGCAATCAGGACAATATCGTCGACAAAGAGCAAAAGATATGCAGTGTCATTACCTCGATGGAAATAAAAAGTGAGTTATCACTTTTAATGCACATGAACCCAATCTGCAAGATGTAAGTGGCAAAATGGTCATACCAAGCCCTTGGGTTGTTTCAAGCCATAAAGTGACTTTCGAAGCTGGCAGACATAGTGAGAAGCCGAAGGATTCACAAAGCCAGTTGGTTGATGCATGTATACAGTTTCTTTTAAATTTCCATGTAAGAACGCATTTTCCACATCAAGCTAATGAATAAGCCAATTCTTTGATTCTTTCCCATAGCTATGCTCAAAACAATGCGAATGGTGGCCAATTTAACCACTGGACTGAATGTCTCACCACAATCAACTCCCTCTTGTTTCCTCGTGCCATTAGCCACAAGGCTCGCTTTATGACGTTCAAGCTCACCACTATCTCTGAATTTATGACGATATAGCCACATGCGACGAATCACATTCACCCTCTCTAGTCTCGGGACAAGATCCCAAGTGCGCTGTGTAGTGAGCGCATTGAATTCCTCACGCGTGACCGCATTCCAATTCGGGTCAAGCTTGACTAATTTTGGGTTTTTAGGTATAGGTGTGATAGTCTGAGTGGATAAGTTAAAGTGGACTTTCGGTTTGAAAATCCTGTGCTGAGCACGGGTTTCCATACGGTGTGTCAGAAGCGGGACTTGTGGGCTGACGGGAAGTAGGGGCAGTGAGGATGGCCGGGGTTGTGGGGCCATTGGGGGTAGAGGGGTGGTTGACGAGTGCCGCTGGGATGTTAGCGGGGGGTTGGGGAAGTGAAGCACAGAACTTGTTGATGGAGGTAGGGGGTTGGGGCAGTTAGGCAAAGGACTGGTCGACGGAGACAGGGAGGCCATGACTGGAGCAGTAGGTGGGGTGGTATTTGATGGGACTTGGGGCAGTGACGGGATAGCAGGGGGTGGGGGGGGTGTACCGTGTAGGAACAACTAGAATATTAGCACTATGTATGGCATTTCGCAGGAGAGGGGAAGTGTCTGGGTTATTAAAGAAGCCGTAATAAGTGACTTGAAATTGTTGGACGTTTGAAAATGGGAAAATGTTTTCCTCGAATGTGTCATGGCGAGAGACTAGGATTTTATGCGTGGACAAATCATAGCATAAGTATCCCTATGGTTCGACGGGAAACCTAAGAAGACACAAGGAGTTGTGCAAGGTGCTAATTTGTGAGGGGTCGTGGAGGCAAGATTTGGGTAGCATAGACAACCGAAAATCCGAAGGTGATCATATGAAGGGATCCGACGAAATAGAATTTCGGTAGGTATTTTATTTTGAAGGGTACGGGTAGGTAAAATATTAAGAAGGTATTTTACCATTTTTAACGCGTATACCCAAAATGTAGGGGGGAAGAGAGGCATGAAAGAGCATTACACAGATCATATTGTTAATGGTGCGAAGTATTCTTTCGGCTTTACCATTTTGAGGTGAGGTATGTGGGCACGAGAATCGAAACACCATGGCATTATCTACACAAAATTTATGGAAGGGGAAATTGTTAAACTCACGACCATTGTCACATTGAAACGATTTTATAGCCTTTTCAATCTATGTTTTAACATATGTTCGAAATTCAAGAAACGTGAAGTAAACTTGAGAGTTATATTTGAGCAGATAGACGCAAAGAAAGTGAGAGAAGTAATCTAACAATACCAAATAATATTTATGACCCAGTTTGCTAGTAATGAGAGATGTCCATAAATCCGCATGAATGATGTCAAAAGGAGAAAAAGTAACACTTGAAGATGACGCAAACGGAACTCTAACATGCTTTCCTAAAGGATAAGAATAGCAATTTTGGGAAAATTTCCTTTATTACATTGAATTAAATTGTGACTTCTAAGAAAGTTAAAAACTGGTGCTCCCGGGTGTCCAAGTCTAATGTGTCAAGTTGATGGAGAGATTGCATCTAGGGAGATAGGTGAATTGACACTTGCGGCGGAATTGGATGCGAAAGGATATAAGTCTCCCACATTATTACATCTCGTAAGAGTTGTCCCCATAGGTAGATCTTTCACAGAAAAATCAAAAGGGTCAAACTCAATAGATACAAAATTGTCACTAGAAAATTTCCTAACAGAGATTAAGTTTTTAATGATGTTAGGAGCATATTGGACATTTTTTTAGGGTAAAGGGTGGGTGAGGTGTTTGTGTTTGAGTGGTGTCGTAGCCTGGAATTGGAATGCGATTGCCGACCAATATAAATTGAGGATTGTTTAAATTAGATAGGTGAGGGAGATTACCATAGTCGCGAGTGAGGTGGGATGTGACACTTGTATCCATGTACCATGCGTTGTCGGGCTGTTGGAGATTCATAGTGTTGTAAGATTGTAAGCCTGACTCAGTTCGGCAGGGGTCAGGTGAGATAGAAAGATGAGGTTGTTGAAGAACCCTAAAAGCGAGCGATACGCTTTTCATGGAGGCCGATGATAGTAAGTGTATATATTCCCGTGATATACACTTCCATAAATAAGTGTATATCACGATTTAGCCTTATTAATTAGTGTACCATAATTGTAATAATTAGTATTGTATTCTTACCATAATTATAGGATTCTTGTACTACTAGAATAGAGTTTTGTTGTTAGAATATGAATATGATTTTCCAATTATGGGAATTGTAAATTTGTATATATTCTCTTTCATTAATGAATTTTAAGACGGGGAGTTTGATAATTCCGTTTTCGTTGAGTTTGATCAGTTTGAGTTTTCTGTGAAGGATTTCAAGACGGGTAGTCCTCTCATGAGGTGTGATAGTAGGGGAGATCTTTATCCTATCACGCCAAGTTCCGGTTTCTCGAATCCAGCCTTGCCATTAACTTTTGCAGCCCTTGCTCCTTCCTTGTGGCATGCTCGTCTAGGTCATCCGGGGGCATCTATTTTGTCTTCCTTAAATAAAAAGAATTTTATTTCTTGTAAGGGTACGTGTAGTACTCTGACTTGTCAATCTTGTTCGTTAGAAAAAATTGTTAGATTGCCGTTTGTAGACTCTATATCTCATACTTTAATGCGATTTGATATTATTCATAGTGATTTATGGACATTTCCTGTTCTCAGTTCTTTGGGTCATCGTTATTATGTTCTATTTCTAGATGACTATTCTATTTTTTATGGACTTTTCCTATAGCGAAAAAATCATATGTTTTTTCCACTTTCCTAAAATTTAGAGCATTCATCAGAACCCAATTCGAACGGAAAATAAAAAATATTCAATGTGATAATGACAAAGAATATGATAATGGGGGTATTTCGGGAGTTTTGTGCTAGTAATGGATCAATTTTCGTTATTCTTATCCTCATACGTCTTCACAAAATGGGAAAGCCGAACGCAAAATTCGTACAATTAATAACATTGTCCGCATTTTATTGATTCATGCTTCCGTACCCCCTCTTTTTGGCATCATGCTCTACAAATGGCTACATATCTTCTTAAGATTCTTCCTACCAAAGGTTTGACATAATCGTCCTCTCTTCAAATTTTATATAATAAGACTCATTCGTATTCACATCGTAGGGTCTTTGGGTGCTTATGTTATCCGTTTTTTTCGTCCACCACAATTAACAAACTTCATGCTCGTTCTACCCCTTGTGTGTTTTTGGGTTATCCATCTAATCATCGTGGTTATAAATGTTTTGATTTATAGTCTAATAAAATCATCATTAGTCGCCATATTATTTTTGATGAAGCCCAATTTTCATTTGCTAACGTGAGTAGTCCCGTGCCTAGTTCGTATAAATTTTTGGACGACACCGTCTCCCCTTATATTATCCATCATTTTTTGGACTTGTCCTGCACCCAAAATCCACCAACAGGCCCACTGCCCGCTGGTCCCACTGCGTCGTCGATGCCCACTGTTTCCAGTGCAGTAACTGGATCAATTTCTGTCCAGTTTCCGTAATTGGGCCAGTTACCCAGCCCAATATCGAAACTGGGCCAGTCTCGGCTTCAGGCACTGTTTCGATTTCCAGTTCTAGGCCGCGGAGCCCCGCTCATTGCCGCGCGGTCCGTCCGTGTCCAGAAAATTCTCAAAATCCACCCATTTCTTTCTCGAGTCATAGACCGGTCACTCGTAGTTAACGGGGTATTGTTAAACTAAAACGACATTTTAATTTAAATTCTAATGGTCTTAAATCACCATTAACCCGTAATCCTGTGTCTGCTTTAAATGACCCGAATTGAAAAATTGCTATGATCGATGAATATAATGCTCTTATTGATAATAAGACGTGGGAGTTGGTGCCCCGTCCATCTGGTGTTAATATTATTCGGTCTATGTGGATTTTTGCTCATAAGGACAATTCTGACGGTTCTTTTGCGAGACACAAGACTCGTCTTGTAGGTGATGGTAAGACTCAGCATGTTGGTGTGGATTGTGGTGAGACGTTTAGCCCGGTGGTCAAGCCGGCTACCATTCACACTGTGCTCAGCTTGACTCTTTTGAAAGCATGGCCCATTCATCAGTTAGATGTGAAGAATGCTTTCTTACATGTTCGATCTCAAGGAAACAGTTTATATGCATCAACCCTTGTTGAAGCGAAAGGGCTTATATGCATCAGCCCTTGTTGATCCCAAATACCCTCATCATGTCTGTTTGTTGAAGAAGTCCTTGTATGGGCTTAAGCAGTCTCCACGGGCTTGGTATAAGAGGTTTGCGGATTATGTTTCGACTATTTGGTTCTCTCACAGCAGGTCTGATAATTCATTGTTCATATATCGTCGTGGTTCTTCCTTGGCTTATATACTATTGTATGTGGATGATATTATCTTGACTGCCTCTTCTGATGCATTACGCCAGTCTATCATGACAATGCTCAGTTCTGAGTTTGCTAAGAAAGACTTGGGGCCCTTGAGTTACTTTTTGGGGATTGCTGTCACTCATCATGCAGGTGGGTTGTTCTTATCCAGGAAGTATGCTACTGAGATCATTGAGAGGGCTGGGATGTCATCCTGTAAGTCCACTTCCACTCCGGTTGATACTAAACCCAAGTTGGGTGTTGCGGCTGGCTCACCTTATGAGGATCCAACCCACTATTGCAGTCTTGCAGGGGCCCTTCAGTATCTTACGTTTACGAGACCAGATATTACGTATGCCGTACAACATGTGTGTTTGTTTATGCATGATCCCAGGGTTGAGCACATGAATGCACTCAAAGGCATTATTCGGTACATCCAGGGGACACTTGACTATGGCTTACATTTATATCCTTCGTCGACGTCTACACTCGTCTCGTATACAAATGCTGATTGGGGTGACTGTCCACTCACTAGACGTTCGACGTCTAGCTATTGTATGTTTCTTGGTAATAACTTGGTCTCATGGTTTGCAAAGCGTCAGTCGACTTTATCACGCTCTAGTGCAGAGTCTGAGTATCGAGGGGTAGCCAATATGGTCTCTGATCCTGTTGGTTACGTAATCTTCTTTTAGAGCTTCATTGTCCTATTCAGAAAGCTACCTTGGTTTATTGTGATAATGTTAGTACCATCTACCTTTATGTTAATCCGATTCAGCACCAGCGCACTAAACACATCGAGATGGACATTCACTTTGTTCGCGAAAAGGTAGCTCGTGGACAAGTACGCTTTTGCCATGTCCCTTCCAGGTATCAAATTGGAGACATCTTTACCAAAGGTCTTTCGTCAGTACTCTTTGAAGATTTTAGGGACAGTCTCAGCGTACGAAGACCGTCCGCTATGCCTGCGGGGGTGTGATAGTAAGTGTATATATTCCCGTGATATACACTTCCATAAATAAGTGTATATCACGGTTTTGCCTTATTAATTAGTGTACCATAATTGTAATAATTAGTATTGTATTCTTACCATAATTATAGGATTCTTGTACTACTACTAGAATAGGGTTTTGTTATTAGAATAGGAATATGATTTTCCTATTATGGGAATTGTAAATTTGTATATATTCTCTTTCATTAATGAAAATAATAAAGGGATTATTTCTTTCAGCCGAGTCTAAGTATCTCTCAGGGTTAGGTATTGCACGACAACGTCAAGCAATTGTGGGTGGTCTGAGAGACTGTGCTCGGATTGAGAGGATATGGAGTATTGGTTGAGGAGCCTTCTGCTCCAATTTTGGGGAAGCCAAAGTTGAATAGAAACAGAACTGTTCCGGCTGCTGCTAAATTCTTTAGCTCTTCATCCAAGAAGGTGACATCCGAGGACAATTTTCGTGTGAATGCTCAGTTAAAGGAAGCGAAAAAGGCGAGCAAGATTCACCCAATATTCAGTCTGTTTGAAACTAAGAAAAAGAAGAAGGCAACTGCTAGTCCTGAATTCTCGAGGTATATTCGGTATGTTAGAGATGAAGGGGAGGGAGGGTAGGGTTTGACTTTTAATACCATGTAGAATAGTGTAATTCTCCTTGGTTGGAGGCTTATCATTAATGCAATATGTATAGGTGTTTACAATTACAAAACCTAATTGGAGAAGGATCTCTAAACCTAATTGGAGAAGGATCTCTAAAACTAATTGGAGAAGGATCTCTACTTTACATAATTACACTAGAATAATAATTACAGAATATATGGAGAATATTAATATATTCTCTATCACTATTGATGCTGATATTATTAAAGTTTGGATCTTTTTACATTTATTTGTGGAATTTGTTGTTATTGCTGTTGTTGATGTTGTTATGGTTAAAATTTGGAATCTTTTTTACATTTCATTGTGGAATTAATTGTTATATGATCTATTGTAAGAGTTCCACTGGAATTTGCTTGCAAAGCTTCTGCTTTGTTGGTTTGAAGAGCATTCTTTGTTCCATCTGCTTGGTGCTTGTTTTTGCTATTGTTGATGCTGTTATGATAAAGATTGGATCTTTTTTACATTTCTTTGTGGAATTTATTGTTATATGATCTATATGTGAGAGATATTCAAATTTGCTTGCAAAGATGCCTGCTTTTGACTGCTTTTCAACAACAATTTTGGGCTTATTGTTGGATTAAAGAACTACTCCTCTCTTTTCCATCTGCTTGGTGCTTATTATTGCTATTGTTGATGCTGATATGGTTAAAGATTGAATCTTTTTACATTTCTTTGTGAATTTGTTGTAGTATGATCTATGTGAGTTATATTTGAATTTTCTTGCAACGCTGCCTGCTTTTGACTGCTTTTCAAAACAGTTTTGGGGCTTATTCTGGTGTGTCTATCTCTGTTCCAACTGCTTGGTGCTTGTTATTGCTATTGTTGATGCTGATATGGTTAAAGATTGGACCTTTTTTATATTTCTTTGTGGAATTTATTGTTATATGATCTATATGTGAGAGTTATATTCAAATTTGCTTGCAAAGTTGTCTGCTTTTGACTGCTTTTTCACCAACAATTTTGGGCTTATTGTTGGATTTTCCATCTGCTTGGTGCTTGGAATTGCTATTGTTGATAGTGTTATGGTTAAATATTGGATCTTTTTTACATTTCTTTGTGGAATTTATTGTTATATGATCTCTATGTAAGAGTTATATTGTAATTTGCTTGCTAAGCTGCCTGCTTTGGACTTCTGTCAACAACAAGGGCTTATTCTGGTGTGTCTTTCTCTGTTCCATCTACTTGGTGCTTGTTATTGCTATAGTTGATGCTGGTATAGTTAAAGTTTGGATCTTTTTTATATTTCTTTGTGGAATTTATTTGATCAATATGTGAGATTTATATTCAAATTTGCTTGCAAAGCTGCCTGCTTTGGACTTCTTTCAACAACAATTTTTGGGCTTACTCTGGTTTGTCTATCTCTGTTCCATCTGCTTGGTGCTTGTTATTACCATTGTTGATGCTGTTTTGGTTAAAGTTTGGATCTTTTTTATATTTCTTTGTGGAATTTATTGTTACATGATCTATATGTAAGAGTTATATTCAAATTTGCTTGCAAAGTTGCCAGCTTTTGACTGCTTTTTCAGAACAGTTTTTGGGCTTATTCTGGTCTGTCTATAAAGCTTCTGCTTTGTTGGTTTAAAGAACTATATCTCTGTTCCATATGTTTGGTGCTTGCTATTGCTATTGCTATTGTTGATAGTGTTATGGTTAAAGTTTGGGTCTTTTTTACATTTCTTTGTGAAACTTGTTGTTTTTTGTAAGAATTCCATTAGAATTTGCTTGCGAAGCTGCCTGCTTTTGATTGCTTTCAACAAATTTTGGGCTTATTCTGGTTTGTCTATGAATCTTCTTTGTTCTTGGTTTGAAGAACTCTCTCTGCTAATTGGGGATCAACTTTAGTTGGGAAAACCATTTATTGCTTCATACTGTTGTGTATGCATCAAGAGGGGTACTTCAGGCTTGCGGAGGAATACCATTCCGTTCATAGTATTAATTAAGAGAAGTTCGGGGAATTGTCAATTGAGTCCCTTAGAGTTTTAATTAATAGTTTAGATTATTACACTTTAGTCCCTAAGGTTTGCCTAGTTCAGCAGATCCAGTCCTCTGCCAATACAGTTATGGTGGCAGAATTCTTGTTTGGATTTTAGTACATGTCATAGCTGTCCAAGCTCTATATATTTGTATTTTCCTCCTTTTGTTGAACCATCAACCAAAATATGTCTTTTAGCTATAGACTAGTTATAGTTAGCTTTCCTTTTTCATTGTTCTTGCTTGTTCTTCAAGTTCATAATACATATCAAAGTTGATACCCAACGCATACACTTTCTCAAAGCAAACCGTCAGTCTCGAAATTTTTGATCTTTCTGCCATTTTTTGACCTCTAAGTACTGCTTTACCAAATGTATGTCAGTTGTCTTTGAAAATGGGGACTTTCATTGACTAGTGCACTCATATAAGGTGAATTAATGGAACCATCCATCTATTGGTATGTTTTTTTAACAAAAATGCTTTGTGGACCAACAAGAAATCTTCTATATCTGTCTCTATGGACTTACTTTTCTTGCTTTTCTCAACTTTCATCATTAATTTCAAATGAAATCAATAGAAAAGATATTTGCACCCATTCTTGGCATTCATAGTACTTTGCTTTTTCATAGAAATACCTCTCCAGCTGGGTCCTCTTCCAAATAATTTTATCATCTGAATAAGACTGCTACATTATGCTGAAGGTACTCATTTGGTTTGTGCCTATTACCTTTATTCTGTCTTCCTTTTGCATTTCGACATCATTTAAGAAAGATGGTCCCATGCTGCATTCAAGTTCTGTACATTTCCCTAAAAATATTTTTACTAGCTACAGGTACATGTCTAAATAAATCCTGAAATGATAATGTATAGAAGGAATTAATATAGTTCCGGGGGCATTTCGTATAAGAAAATAGATATTTG
The DNA here is from genome assembly GCA_034509755.1 of Anisodus tanguticus. Taxonomy (NCBI): domain Eukaryota; kingdom Viridiplantae; phylum Streptophyta; class Magnoliopsida; order Solanales; family Solanaceae; genus Anisodus; species Anisodus tanguticus. Next base: position 4,305,527 of record CM067553.1, on the reverse strand, counting down.
AAAGGCAATGTCATTCCATAAAAATATATGGATTTTCCTATTCTATTTGATGTAATTTAGTCCACAGTGGTCCAGATTTTTTTTTAGGCAGGTGTGTTCTCAGTTGGCTATGTGAATTTACTTTTGGGACGGCCCCAGTATGATTGCTTTGGATGATTTTGACCTACTACTTTAACTTTATGATCTAATATCTCTAAATGCTACTGGAACTTCCAAGTGGACTATTGTGCCCTTATTTACAGTTTGTTCCATCTTCAGTGATAGGAGAGAAATACTTTACTGTTGGAATTTCCACCAAATCTGAACACTGTTGTTGTAAATTTAATAGCTAAATTTCCTTTATATGATCTGAAGTTTACCTCGTCTCTACCCCACAAAGGTAGGGTAAGGTTTGCGTACATCTTACCCTCCCCAGACCCCACTTTGTGGGATTATATTGGGTATGCTGTTGATCTGAAGTTTACCTCGTAAATAACTGATCATCCATTCTATGTCCTTAAGTTGCCATTTTATTAATCTTTGCCAGCATTTACCAGATAGTCTTAAATTACTAGGAATGCCATAGCCTACGTCTGTCAAATAAATGCCGTGCTTACAAACTTTTACGTATAATATTCTTCAGAGAATTGAAACAGTTATACTTCCTTCTGAATGCAGGAGCTGGGGAATAATTTCCTTGACTATAGCTTATTTATGGCAACTCTATACATTATGGATCCTTGTTCAGCTGCATGAAGCAGTTCCTGGGAAGAGATACAATAGATATGTGGAACTTGCGCAAGCAGCTTTTGGTAAGATAATCAAGTTTTAAATTTTCAGCTAACCAACTGTTAAATTTACTTGCCACTTTAGGACGTTTTTGAATGTGTCACACCATACTATTTCTATTTAATTTTACTTAGATGTGATGTTTTTTCTATCAAACTAACTTCAACCATTATTTTACTTTTTATTTCAGTACCACTAATATAACACCTAGTCAAAATGAATATCTTAAACTTCGTGTTCGGTCAGCACCAACATATAAATTTAAACGGGGGGAGTACTTAATTATTGGTAACAGTAAGATGTTGCATAAAAAGCTGATAGAGTTATACAAAACCTACTTGTCATTTAAGTAAAAAGAAAAGAATATAGTTCACTTTGCTTGCTACCATTATTGTATTCACTTACATTTTCAGGTGAGCGACTGGGTGTCTGGCTTGCTCTTTTCCCTACCGTTTACCTATCTGCAGGGACTGCGACAGCTTTGATTCTCGTTGGAGGTGAAACCATGAAGCTGTTCTTTCAAATTGTTTGTGGCCCACTCTGTTCATCAAATCCTTTAACAACTGTAGAGTGGTATCTTGTTTTCACGTCCCTCTGCATTGTTCTATCCCAACTCCCGAACCTGAACTCCATAGCTGGACTCTCCCTTGTTGGAGCAGTGACAGCTATCACATACGCTACTATGGCGTGGGTCCTCTCTGTAAGCCAACCAAGACCACCTTCGATTTCATATGAACCCATTTCGTTGCCTACCTACACAGCTTCTCTCTTTTCGGTCTTGAACGCCATGGGTATTATAGCATTTACCTTTAGAGGACACAATTTAGTTCTTGAAATTCAGGTAAATTTCTCTCTTTTTTCAGCATGTGCAACTCAAGAAATATTTCAAATTTGCAATTTAAAGACGGCGACTTCATTATGTGTCATTTTTCAGGCAACTATGCCATCAACTTTCAAGCACCCAGCTCATGTGCCAAGTTGGAAGGGAGCAAAAGTTGCGTATTTCTTTATTGCCATGTGCTTGTTCCCTATTGCAATTGGAGGCTTCTGGGCATATGGAAACCTTGTAAGTATAGCTATCTTTCTGTTATTTCCACCAATCCAATTGTAATATTTATTGAATTCAGTCACATCATTTTGACAGTATAAAATATTTCTAATTTTTGCCGTTGAGAAAACTTTGCCAAACTATTATACGTGTATTGGTAGTAATCTTGCTACTTCACTATCCACAGATTTTTTTATCTCATTGTATTTGCTTGCATTGGTCATATATCCTTGGTAGAATAGTATACTCCTGCTCAGACTCTATATGTTTTCCTTATTTCTGATTTTGTCGATTACTTAATTCCTTACAGATGCCATCGGGAGGAATGCTAAGTGCACTATATGCCTTTCACCTTCACGATATCCCAAGAGGACTTCTTGCCATGACATTTCTCTTAGTCGTGTTCAACTGCTTGAGTAGTTTCCAGATATACTCAATGCCAGCATTTGACAGTTTTGAAGCTGGCTACACCAGCCGTACCAACCGACCATGCTCAATCTGGGTCCGTTCTGGTTTCAGAATATTTTTCGGATTTGTTTCATTCTTCATCGGAGTGGCACTTCCGTTCCTGTCGAGTCTTGCAGGGTTGTTAGGAGGACTCACACTTCCGGTCACGTTTGCTTATCCTTGCTTCATGTGGGTACTGATAAAGAAGCCTACAAAGTACAGCTTTAACTGGTATTTCAACTGGATCCTTGGATGGTTAGGAGTTGCTTTTAGCTTGGCTTTTTCGATCGGAGGAATTTGGAGTATGGTCAATAATGGACTTAAACTCAGGTTCTTTAAGCCCAGCTAAGAGATGAATAAGAAGTTTGGGATGTAGATTTCTATTTTTCTAGTAGTTTGTAATGTGTGTTTCTATTCTAAGCTTGAGAAAAGGGTAAGTGGAGAAAGAACGCCTGCGTGTTTGTTGGGTGGGGAGGGGAAGGAAAGGAATATATGTAAAGCCATAGGTACATACATGTTCTTGTTTGCTACCTTTGGTATTTGGTGTTGTGTCAACTTGTGAAACAAGTTGGTAATGCTCCAATTTGAAGAATATATAGAACCAATTGGCTTATGATTGAAGTTTGATCGAGTTGTATGCTTATTGAAATCGCTTCAAAGCCACATTTTATAGCATAACTAGAACGTTTGCAGGATGATTTGGTTTGCAGCTTGTTAATGCACTAGGTCTTTATTTGACAAATTAAGGTGATTTCATGTTCGAAAGTTATGCTTGAATTGTTGCATTTTCTGTATTGAAGAAGGATTTTGAGATGAATTACTCTTTGTAGAGTAGATGATTTTAGTTTCTCCTCGAACGTTAACTTTGACTAGAACTTAATGTAATCACTTAAAACAAACGCGGGCAGGATGCTTGGACAAGTTCATTTAGCTCATAATCAGAATGCTTCTTTGTATACAGCTGCTGTATATAATGTTGCTGATGGGATTCTAGTAAAAAAGTTGAATTCATTTTACATGTAAAATACCATTTGAGCACATGCGTGAATGTAGTGTTAAGATCGAAATAATCAGATACTAGTAGTCAAACAAGGCAAATCTTAAATGATGATAGTCCGCTTGGGCAGTTCAATTGGTTATGAAGGGGGATATTTGGAAAATTAAATGATGATAAATTAGAAGACAAAAAAAAAAAAACAAATATACCGAAAGAAAAATAAAAATTTAACATGGCTTGGTGGTTATTTCGATCCTAACCTATTCGATTGCATTTATTGCTCTTAGTTTCCCAGTTTGAATTATATATAGTAAATAATCTTTATATTTTTTGTCCTAAATTCGCATTCAATTAGCTCATGAGCGGAGTTAAAGTTCCGTGGGTTTCGACATAATTAATAGCTTTGTCAAAATTTTATATATTTTTTTAAAAAAAATTACTTAATGTATATAAATAATCTATTCAAAACCCAATAAGTTTTCTTTATAATATTCAAAAGTCATGAACTCGTGTGGGGTTGACGCTTCGGTTACGAATTCGGCTGAATCTAGTAACTTAAGAGTTCAAACCCTATATTTGTATATAAAATTATATGAAATATGTATAAATTATTAATTCAAAACTTAGTAATTTTTAAAAACTAGAATTCCAAATCCATAAATTTCAAGTCATAACCACATCTTTGTCTCTCAATTAGCTTGGAGGTTTGTGAGTTGTAGGATAGTTTGGCATGAACATGAACAAAAGCATGCATGCATGCCATAATAAGGCGACTTAACTTAAACCATGAGATGCAGTGTGGAAGCAATTGCAACGAACGTACTTAAAGCTTGTACAGTAGTACACATCCTATGTTAGCCCAAATTATACAGTCGATTGGTAATAAAGGAGAAAACGTGGAAAAGTGACAAATTCGTTGGACCCTATTCTACCCGTTGGGATTGGGAATCAAATTCCATAATATCGGCCACGGTCGGTGGTGCATATCAACCTCAGGGCTGACACTTGCTTTGACACTTCATTTAAAGCGAATGCGCCGGTTCCTTTGCCTTTTTCTCATTACTTTTCCAATAAAAGGTGGAACTTTCACCCCATGAGCCCCCACACTCTGGTTCGACAGGTCTGTGAAGGAGGTAAATCATGGTGACTCAATTGATTTCAAAAGTTAGATCATTACCACGCTGCGCATAAGAGGCCCTCCTTTATTTCAAGAAGTAACCCCCACACTACCGCTGACGGGATTCGATCCTTAATCATTTTTCAAATATCCCTCCTTTTTCTCATTACTATTACTATTAAAGCCTGTCCTTAGCTTTCATTGGTGGCATTCATTAGTCCTACAAGCATGGACAGAGCTAGAGAGTGGGAAAATTATATTATATACTTTCTCCCTCTCAATTTATATTATATAAAATTTAAAAAGTAAAAGAAATACTTTTAAATTTTATAATTTAAAATAAGTTAAAGATATTTGTATGGTTATAAATTGTCTAATTAAACGTAAAATATTAAATTTAAAATTAAATAATTATTAAATAAGAAAATGTGTCATTTTTTTTTGAATTGATTAAAAAAATGTATCATATAAATTAGGACAAAAAATATAGAAGTAAAATTTTATTTTGTGCATATTACTTAATATTTTATCTCTCGACTCTTTTAGTGAAAATATAGGCTCTATCACTGCCTACCAACCTTAATAAAATTACCATCAATCCTATGTCCGAATATGACAGTGATCTTTGTTGACCCATGCAATCATCTAATAAGTCTCACTTCCTTAATTTGAAAAGGAAATCACGAAGACTTGCTTTATTCTAGAATTCAGGATTCTGTGAAATATAACAATGTTTATCAATATGGTAAAAATTTATCTTTGGCATGACATTTTTTTAGGATGGTAGCAATATTTATTTCAGCTCGTGCATACTTCGATTAATTTCATATTATTTATCTCCACAAACACAAATATTGAGATACTTCGACTAATTTCATATTATTTATCTCCACAAACACAAATATTGAGTAACTCTGCCTATCAAAAAACCGAAGGAGATGAAAATCGCTAGAGCTCATAATTCTTTGGGACTTCATTAGCTATTTAGCCACACACATGGATACACGATAAGGCTATGTATCTTTCATTCACATATTTATCACTTATCCATAAAAAAAATGGTAATGTCATATTATCAGGAGCTTTTAAAGTTGACAATTGTGTGAAAGGAGTCAAAGGAAGGGGCAGGGCCACCTTCAGAAATGGAAAAAAGAGGATTTTCGAAATTCCAGGACCCTAACGAGCCCCCCCCCCCCCCCTTTCTCCCTAACAAACCTACAATTCTACAAATACTTCAGATAATAGTAACAAATATTTGCAGGCGTTGAACATATAAGAAAAACAAAATGGAGGACCCCCATCAAAGTCCCGAGGCCAATAGGAAAAGAAAGAAGAAAGTAAAATCTTCATAAGTACCGCACTTTTGCAACTTAATAGACCATGGAAGAAGGCAAAAGAAACAACAAAACAACATGGACAATATAATAAACATGTACTAATAAAGATAAAAATATTTAATTAAAAAGACATGGACAATAGCATTCATGAAAACACCTAAGGAAATATATTGTTCATTTCATGAAGTTGAACCTATTTCTGTCAAAAAGAAAAAGGAAAGAATGCCAATTACATTTACACAAAAAAACCTACAAAAATCCAAAAACAGTTGCCCACCAAGCAAAAATAGCTTTGCCTATAAACTTTTCCATTCATTCGTGCATAATATTTACTAGTTTTAGTAGATCCCTACAGCCAAACAAAATCCATGCACCCCAAAAACTTGCAAAAAGACAAGAGACCATTAAAGTTAAATAATAAAGAGAAAAGAAACAAAAAACCAAAAGAGAACAAACACCTTTTTTCCGACCACTTCGATGAAGCTATTAAAAGTATATAAATAATATATTTGTTTCTACTTAGTAGTACTTCATTTAAGACTGGTCCCTGGTGCTGATATAGCAAGATCAGGCCAACCAAAACAATCATCACAACCATCACCTTCAATCTCACCGCTACTCAGCTGCCACTTGTCATTTCCACCACCGCCACCATTCTCTCCGCCGCCTACTTGCTCCATGGGCCAATCAAGATTCCCAAGCCCAAACCCGCCTAGCCCAAATCCACCTAATGGCACAAACCCCCCACCCCCCACTGGAGGAGCTGTCAACAAAGAAGTAAATGACGCCTCATTTACACCTTCCTGCACTGACTCGTTTAAGTTCACTTCACAACCCATCAACGAAACCGACCCGGATTCTTGACCCGATCCAGAACCAAACATTGATACTTGAGAGGTGGTGGTGCGGGGGCGTTTGTGGAAGGAGTTCTTACGTGTGCCACCACCAACGGGGACGTTACGTAGGGTGCCGCCACGTGTCCAATAACGACGACATGACTTGCAAAAGTGACGAGGTTGAGAAAGATTATAGTTGTTGTAGTAACAGAACTTTGTGTTTGTAGAATCACAACGTGGACACGTCAAGTTCTCCGGTTCCGATGGTCGTGTTCCGTTTACCGGCGCCGGCAGTCTCGACGGACGTCTGTCACCAATTTCTGAAGACATTTTTTGTGTGTGGCTTTTTGTTCAGATGAAAAGGAACACAAGTACTTTGAAAGAGGACAAAGATTTGATTTTTAAGAGAGAGATGAGAGAGAAAAGAGGGAAAAAGAGAAATCTTTGTATTGGCGTGAAATAGTGGGATTCTTATATACGGATACGGTGAAGCTTTTGAAATTACAGAATGGTCTTTTTCTCTTTTGTCTTTTTTGTTACTATAAAATTCTAGTATCTTGTCATAATTATGTGTAAACATAATGAACTATTCTAACAACAAAAAAGATAGGCTAATTAACTAGTCAATATAGTGGTAAAAAAATCATAGTTGAAAGTTACGGAAAGAAATTATTTTTATTAATTGAAAGACTATATATACCTTTTACATTTTTTCATAATAGTAGAATTCTATTCTTATTCTACTCTTAAAATCTTATTCTACTTGGACACTAACTATACAATTATGGTAAATATACAATACTAATTACATCCAAATATCACCTACTCAATATGTACACCAATACGGACACGGTAATATACCTATGATATATTGTATATCATATGTATATTTAACACACCCCACAATCATAGCGGACGGTCTTCGGATGCTGAGACTGTCTCAAAAATCTTCAAAAAGAACTGAGGGAAGACCCTTTGTAAAGATGTCGGCAATTTGATACCTGGAAGGGACATGACAGACGCGTACTTGACCATGAGCAACCTTTTCGCGAACAAAGTGAATGTCTATCTCGATATGTTTAGTGCGCTACTGCTGAACCGGATTACCAGAAAGGTAGATAGCACTAACATTATCACAATAAACCAATGTCGTTTTCTAAATAGGACAATGAAGCTCTAACAACAAATTACGTAACCAACATGATTCAAAGACCACATTAGCTACCCCTCGATACTCGGCCTTGGCACTGGAGCGGGACAAAGTCGACTGACGTTTCGCAGACCATGAGACCAAGTTATTACCAAGAAACATACAATAGCCAGACGTAGACCATCTGGTGTCTGGACAACCACCTCAATCAGCATATGTATACGAGATAAGTGTGGACGTCGATGAAGGATATAAATGCAAGTCATAGTCATGTACCCTGAATATACCGAATGATGCGTTTGAGCACATTCATGTGCTCAACCCTAGGATTATGCATAAACAAACACACCTGCTGTACGACATACGTAATATCTGGTCTAGTGAATGTAAGATACCGAAGGGCCCCTGCAAGACTGCGATTCCTTTGGGATAAGAACAACTCACTGGCATGACGAGTGACAACAATCCCCCAAAAATAACTTAATGGCCCCAAGTCTTTCATAGAAAACTCAGAACCGAGCATTGTCATGATAGACTGGCGTAAGGCATCGAAAGAGGCAGTCAAGATAATATCATCCACATATAATAATATATAAGCCAAGGAAGAACCATAACGATATATGAACAAGGAATTATCCGACCTGCTGTGAGTGAATCCAATAGTCGATATCAGGCCCGTGGAGACTGCTTAAACCCATATAATGACTTTTTCAACAGACATACATGATGACGATATTTGGGATCCCTAAACTCCAAGGGCTGATGCATATAGACTGTTTTCTTGAGATCACCATATAAGAAAGCATTATTCACATCTAACTGATGAATGTGCCATGCTTTCGAAAGAGCTAAGCTGAGAACAGTGCGAATGGTAGCCGGCTTGACCACTGGACTAAACGTCTCACCACAATGCACACCAGCCTGCTGAGTCTTACCATCACCCATAAGCTGAGCCTTATGCCTTGCAAACGAACCGTCTGAATTGTCCTTATGAGCAAAAATTCACATAGACCTAATAATATTAATACCAGATGGACGGGGCACCAACTCCCACTTCTTATTATCAATAAGAGCATTATATTCATCGGTCATAGAAATTTTCCAATTCGGGTCATTTAATGCAGACACATGATTATAGGGTAAAGGTGATTTAAGAACATTAGAATTTAAATTAAAATGCCTTTTCGGTTTAAAAACACCCCGTTGACTACGGGTGATCGGTCTATGACTCGGGGAAGAATTGGGCAAATTTTGGAAATTTTTTGGACTCGGGACGGATTGGCTCAGCGGTGGGCTCGCGGCCCAACACGGTAGCGAAGCGGCTGAGGATGCGAGGCGGACTAGTTCCGTATTGGGCTAGACCGACCGGCCCGATTCGAAATGGCGGCGGTGAAGAGACTGGGGACAGTGGAATGCGACGGACCAATGGGACCAGCGGGCAGTGGGCCCGCTGGAGGATTTGGGGTGCGGGATATGTCCAAAAAATGGTGAATAATATACGGAGATATACCATAATCCAAAAAATTATACGAACTCAGCACGGGATTACTAACCTTAGCAAACGAAAATTGGGTTTCATCAAAAATAATATGGCGACTAATGATGATTTTATTAGAGGATAAATCAAAACATTTGTAACCACGATGATTAGACGGAAAACCCCAAAAAAACACACGGAGTAGACCGAGCCTGAAGTTTGTTAATTGTGGTGGATGGAAATAACGGATAACATAAGCACCCAAAGACGCTAAGATGTGAATACGAAGGAGTCTTATTATATAAATTTTGAATGGGGATGAATATGTCAAACCTTTGGAAAGAAGAATGTTAAGGAGATATGTAGTCATTTGTAGAGCATGATGCCAAAACGAAGGGGGTACGGAAGCATGAATCAATAAAGTTCGGACAATGTTGTTAATGGTACGAATCTTACGTTCGACTTTCCTTTTGTGAAGACGTATGTGGGCAAGAAAAATGAAAATTTATTCCATTATTGGAACAAAATTCCCGAAATACTCCATTATCATATTCTTTGCCATTGTCACATTGAATATTCTTTATTTTCCGTTCAAATTGAATTTTAATGAATGCTCTAAATTTTAAGGTGGAAAAAATTTGAGATTTTTTCGCTATTGGAAAAGTCCATAAAAATTTAGAATAATCATCCAAAAAAGAACATAATACCGATGAATCAATGAACTAAGAACATGAGACGTCCATAAATCGCTATGAATAATATCAAATGGCATTAAAGTATGAGAATTAGAGTCTTCAAATGGCAACTTAACAATTTTTCCTAAAGAACACGATTGACAATTTGGAGTACTACGCGTACCCTTACATGAAATAAAACTATTTTCTCTAATAAAGATAAAATAGACGACCCCGGATGACCAAGACGAGCATGCCACAAGGAAGGAGCAAACGCGGCAAAGTTGACGGTAAGGCTTGACTCGAAAGACCGGAACATGGTGTGATAGGATAAATATATCCCCTACTATCACACCTCATGAGAGGACTCCCCGTCTTGAAATCCTTCACATAAAACCCAAACGGATCAAATTCAACAGAAACAGAATTATCAGTGGTGAATTTACGGACAAACACCAAATTTTTAATTAGTTTAGGGGCATGAAGGGTAGGGGAGACAATGTTTTATGACCATAACCATGAATTGGAATTGAATTACCATTATCAACAATTATACCACGAGTGTTGCTCAAATTAGAATAAGATGAGAGAGTACCTGAGTCTGACGTCATGTGAGTAGTGATGCCTGTGTCCATGTACCAATTCGGGTCCGGAGGATTCAATCCAAGCGTGTTCATCGCGATTTCAATGTCGGACGGGGTGGGGGGCCGCTGCGTGATGGGCATGGGCCTAACTCAACCCCAAAAGCTAGCTTGTAGGGTGAGGATTGTACAAGTCGAGTCCATGTTCCCATTTCATATTCGATGTGAGACTCTTAACACTCCCCCGCATGTCTAAAGCGTGGATAATATAATTTGGGGGCCCAACATCGGTGAACAAATAATTGAAATGACCCTGACTCTGATATCATGTAAAGAATGGATCTTGGGCCTAACTCAACCCCAAAAGCTAGCTTGTAGGGTGAGGATTGTCCAAGGTCATATAAGGAGTTCGTGTTTCTATTTCCTTACCGATGTGAGACTCTTAACACTCTCCCGCACGCCCAGACCCCGTTAACTGGACCGTGAATGACAATTACATTAAGAAAACTTTCCACCAGATAATTTAATGATCCAAGTAAGTTAAAATTACGAAGTATCGCGTCAAGATTTTCACTCTTTGCCATATCAAATTTAGTTAAAATAATACGTGGAGCACATTATTCACAAATTCAAGCGCATTTTAACTTACCATTTCAAGTACAAAACAACTATGATAATACAAACACACCTAGTGTAATTCCATAGCTAATAGGGTGTGATACACCACTTAGAAGAATTCCACATTAACAAAACACAAGAGATGCTAGATATTTAAGAAAGCATGTCTTAGATCCTAGTATTGAGTTGAGTTTATAAGAGGGTACTGTATTTGATATCCCAGCTAGGAGAATCCCGCATCGACAGAAAACAGGAGGGATGCTGGGTATTTAATGAACTCTATCTTAGACTCTAATAATGCATTTAAAACCGTTATTTAGAAAGAGTTTTATATATTGGATGGTTAAAAAGGGAGCAGTACAATTTAATACGAAAGTCAAATATATTTCTCTCATATGCATGCTTGTTTTCCTTAACAGTACTTTTTAGCTTTGCTGGTCATTATTATTGGTCACACTCACAAACAATGGAAAATTATGGCATGAGCCACGAGCTACTGTTATTTTGTCATCTATCAATTGTAAAGATGTTACGAAATCATAACCAAGAATTATGATTAGAACTTTTAGAACACGCTGAAATCAGCCAGAATCACCGGTGCGCACCTACTTATTTCACTTCTAGTCATATATCCCAGTCATAATCTAGTAGGCTCGGAGCCTATAATGGGTTCATCCAAATTTCTTTCGTTAGAAACTATATTGTATATATAAAATTATAATCTTTTCTTATGTATGTGAATGTTGAATTTTTTAGTGTCTTAATATGTTTACTTTTTTATATTTTGATTTTTTAGTGAAAGTTATTAATATGGTTCCACCGCTATAATTTGATATTTGAGACTCTCTGAGTATATATATAATGCAAAAAGTTTTTCATATAGTTGTAGAAACTATTGTTGCGTAAATTTTCTACAGCGCACCATTGGTTAGTGCTCACAAGCTCACGACTTGTGATTGTTTTGATGTTAGCGTCACATTTTTTTTTTTGCATATATACCACTGTTTCCACATGCAACTTTTCACAAGCTTCACTTGACATAATCTTAGGTTCTCCTTATCTTGTTTGGACTAAACTATATGTGAAGAAAAAAAAGTGTGGTTTGTCATATGGTATCTACAAAGAATTCAGCGATATATAAAGAGTGTAAAAAAAGTTTATATTAATATACAAATTTATTAGTTATTGCAAGTTTTCGCTCTATCTTACAAGTTATCATATATGACTTGATTCGAAGAATTGTCTATTATTGTAAGTAGATTTTAGTTGATGGTGCATATCTTTTATCGGCTGCTCTTGCGATGAGAGTCTACCAGAAATAATCTTTCTACCTCTCAAGGTAGAGATAAGTCTACGTACACTATATTTTCTCAAGATCTCATGCTGTGGGATTTCAATGAATATGTCAATTTGGTTTAATTTATCGAAACTGTTTTATTATTTAGAAAATATGATTATTATCGAATTGATTAAAACAGTTTGTTTTACTGAATGTACCACTGTACCAGTCACCTTGTTTGCTCCTAAAACTTGACTTTTGCCATGTGGACATGGCAATTGGACCGCCTGGAACCTATTTGACGAGATGAAAGGAAGTGGCAGTTAACAACAATTTAGAAAAGTTAGTATAAGAAAAATACGAATTTATTTGGGGACAGCTAGCCTCTACTAAATATATAGAGTGACACGTCTTAAAGTCTAAAAATTGCCAAGTCAACATGACTTGACACATTTTAAGTGATGTTCATCATGCAGCAAAAAAGCTTCGTTCAACTAAAATTCTTACTCCCTCCCTCTTTCAATTGGTCTTATTTTGATTGACAATAAAATGATACTATAGACTTTTGAATCTTATAATTTAAAGATATACTTCATATAATATATTAAATTTAAAAAAGTTATTTTTTAAATAAACTAAAAAAAGATAAATAAATTAAAACAGAGAAAATATATAATTTTATGTTAAAATTATAACGTCTGTCTAATACAGCTACGAAAGCTAGTGCTACTAAATTAAACATGTATCAAGTTCTTTATCCCATTTCTTCCATTCATCTGGCTTACTTTTCTTCAGCAACATTTATTTTTAAAAGTCTCTTATATATCAAAATTGGACAATGCAACAAAACCTGCTCACCATATATATTGTCCTTACATGTTTTTTAAGATAAGGCTAACTTTTAAAGATCTAATGTGATTCGATTTTTTTCGAACTTCACACATATTGTGAGCTTAGTAGTACCAAACTGCTATTTTGATTATTTGGTATTGATATTCATTGAATCAGCTAATTCGAACTTCCTTTTTTAGAGCTTAATATAAACAAACAAAGCGCTTATCTACCAAGAATTTTCAACTTATCGAAATCGAACTAAAAAACTCGTATATAACAAAAATCCCTATATGCCCAATAACCTGCATAAGTTGGATTCATAACCTTAGGGGTTTTTAATAGCGGGTTAAGAGTAAGTTATTCATGTATTAAAATTTTGCATAAGTAATATTGTGTCTGGTAGCTAGTTATGATGTGAGTTATTCATGTATAAAATTAATATGGTGTTTGATTTACAATTTAGAAACTCACATAACTAATATATGTATAAGTTATAAGGAGATCTATGTATTATTTTATGCAGGACATAAGGTGTAATAGTTAATTAATGAATAATTAAACCTTACATAACTAATACGAGTACTTGCATAAAATAATACACAAATTTCATCATAACTAGTTCATGTATTACTAATACCTTAATAACTCTAACCAGCTACCAAATGAGCTCTTAATATAATTACAGAGTCACACAAATTGAGAATTCATTTGGTATGCCTTATCCTGCATATCAAATGAACGCGGAAGATGATCAATTGAATATCTTTCATATATCAAAATTTGAACACATTGGACAAAATCTATGACTTCACTAATGAATGAGGGCTTTTTGGTACGAGAGATAAATAATAATTAATTTTGGGATTAAATTTAAGATGAGTTTATCTCATGTTTGATTGAAATAAAATTACGGTATAATTAATCTTGAAATAGTTATTTCAGTATTATAATATTATTTTTTATCCCCTATTTCGAAATAATTAATTATTGAATAACTTGTTTTCAACCAAATCAACCTGACAGTTAAGGTTTAAGTCCCAGGTTAGTGGATAAGCAGTCTTGAGTGGGGTAGAAAATTAAAATAAAATAGTGAAAAAAGGACAAGGAAGAGAGTCCTTGAGCACCAAGAAAAACGCATGGGGAGGAGGAATAATGGAGAGTTTAGGTTTAGGGATTTGAGAATTGCCGACAGTATAATTGAGGTTGTCGGGTTAGCGTGGGAAGCAATTACCGGGTCCCTCACTCATCCTTTCCAATCAAATCGCTGTGATTTTAAGCACTAGAATTGGGCAAAAACTCTCCGGTTGGAGTGTTTAAAACTTTAAACAAACTGTAAAATCAAACTAAATCGACAAAAGATTTAACTTAATTTGGTAATAAATTTTAAAAATCTAATAGAGTAATATTTTTTATTTGATATTAAACAAAATTAAATCGATAAATATACATATTATAAAATTATATTTATTAGATTTCTCTATTTTCTTAACTTTGAATCATTTACGAATTCCATCCATTAATTTTTCTTTTTGATACACAACCCAAGTCTAACATTAATCAACATAATAAAGAAAGTTGTAGTCATTAATAAAATATTCGTAATTATTGTAGGTCGTCAATAATTTTTTTATTAGAATTTGAAATTAAATTTTTTAAAATGTTTTGTCACATTTAGTTACTTTCAATTCAATTTAAATTCTTATCGTATAGTATATTAAAAGACTTTAGGTCAATTTAGTATCAATATTTCTTTTGTTTCATACTTGTTATTATACATTAACGGAGACATTGGATTATTTATACATAGCACATTAAATTCATGCGCTATAAATATTTAGGTTCTCTTTTTCTTTTATACATTACTTTAATTCTTTGAAAAAAAGAAGCACCTCATTTTGGTTCAGTACTATTGTGTCAAAAGCCTAGAGAGTGGCAGAAAAAGAAGAGTATTTCATAACTCTTCGTTAGTCGCATTTATAAATGTTCTAAAAAATATATATAAATACTAAACCAAAAGGAAATTAAATATTTTATAATTAATGTAGTAACTAGACTTAGAAGGAAACTAAATGTTCTAGAATATTCCTAGATTAACTAGGCGTTTGGACATGCAATTTCATCTCATTGATACATGAGATGAAATCTCAAATCATCCAAAAAGGCATGATTAAAAATTTTAAATGTAAAAGTTGACCCATAAGTTTATATTTTTGTAAAAATAGATCCAAAAGTTGGTAAATATATTTGTCAATCATGTCTACCAACAATTTATATCAAATATTAAAAGATCTACAAATTGATTGTATATTTATAATAAATTTACTCTTACCAATCATGTGGGAGGATTATATTAAAGAGTAGTTACACTACAACTCATGTTTAATTTTTCATTTTATTGAACTAAAGTTTGATCAATTGATGTATTTTTTTAGAAAGGCCTTCTAGTAACGTATTAATTTTGTTATGAACAATGACTTACTCATTTGGTAAGATTGTATAAAGTTTTAATGATTTTCACAACTTGTGGGTTTTATGTCTATAAGAAAAAAATACCAACTTAAGAAATCAAAATTGCATGTCCAAACAAAACTTTAACTTCAAATCATTATGATTTCAAATTATGTCCAAACAGAAAAAAGAGAGTAATATTCTACTATTAATGTAGATCATAAAATATAAGACAAGTAAATTTTAACACAATTGGCCATCCTAGATGTTCAGGGATGTTAAATCCCACATTGCTTAAGGAAATGAGTTGTAGTCATCCTTATATGGTCTTGAACAATCATCTCCTTATGATATGACTCTTTTGATTGAGTTAAATCAAGGATCCATTTCTTTACATGTGGAGCCAAACTCATCCCTGTTAATGTGTTTCCTAAAGTTAAACCTCATGTTATGTTATCCACACTCCAATGAGCAGGGCTAAGCGTGTGGACAGAGGGGAGGGGAGAGGGTGTTATGTGCCTCACATTAATTGATGAATGAGTTGTTTATCTCCTTATATAATTTTGGATAATTCTCACTTTTAACTTTAAGTTGAGTTAGTCCAAGATCATTTCTTCACAATAAGAAAAGAAAGTAACAGCCTTACATTGTTTTCAACAATGCTGATTTTTGTGTAGCTTAGTTCTCAGTAATAATTGATCCATAAGACTAACTCCTCAAACTATGCCCCTAACTAAGCTGGAACTAGGGAAGTTAAAGCAAGACGTCTGCATTCATAACTATTCGATCAGTAACAAAAACTCTCATACACAGACTAGCTAGCTCTCCCTAGTACAAAGTGGACAGTTGAAATATTAAGGCATCAACATCTTGGCTTGATATAAGCTTGCATTGGGTGAAGTTTATGAGTAGTAAGACCCATTGTTGCAACATTTTCTTCTTCTCCCTCTTTTAGGCTCCATTCAAACTCTTGTATCAATCTAGCAATCGTTATGCAACTAATTGCCATTGCTTGAAAAGCACCAGCACATACCCTTTTTCCAGCCCCAAATGCCATTGTCTTTTGCAGTTCCATTGGATCATACTTGCCATCAAGAAATCTCTCAGGCTTCCACTCTTCAGGACTCTCCCACACTTTCTTGTCCCTATTGCAACCGTATATATTTATAGCAATCTGCGTATACAAAACGTATACAGACAAATAAATCAGATTATCTGACAAGAAAAGCAAAATTTATAAGTAGTGGATAAAGGCTAATTACCTCAACTCCTTTAGGAATATGGTACTCTCCTAGCTGTGTGTCTTCGTGGACATATCTTAGAGGAACAATAGGTACCGGACTATGCTTTCTCAAGGTTTCATGAAAAACAGCACATAGGTATGGAAGTTGGCAAAGTTTCTCTTCTGTGATCTTGTTAGATCCACAAACATTTTGAATTTCCAAAAAGAGTTGTTCCTACGTGATTAACAGCCGTGAGATACAAACGAAACTTCGGAGAAAAACAAGGCATAAATAAGAAAAGGGCAAGATTATTATGCTACCTGTCGTTTTGGATCTTTGGCCAATTCATACATAGCCCATTCTGTGCTCACCACTGTGGTGTCTGATGTTTCAATAATTGCCTCCCAAAGCAACATCAGAATTTGCTTCTCAGTTAATGTATTGGCTTCAGATAACAAGTAGTCGATATAACTGTTCCATTCCTGTATTTAGATTCCACCACGCTAGATTATTAGCCAGGGACAAAAACATAATTATGGTATGGATTATGGAATAAGTATCTGCTTAAAAGGAATTAAAAGCAAGATCACCTCTCCTGAATTAATACGTTTTCGTTGCTCTATTATTAGGGCCTTCATCACGGCTTCCCTACGCAGATGTTTTCGCTGAATTCTGTTCTCAAAGCTTTTATTAGGAACCCACTTTAGATAGGGGAAGAAATCTCTCCAGTCCACATCAATTGCACCTTCCATTATATCAAGTACTAAAATCTTGAGTAATTCCCCTCTTGGCAAAGTGGCGTCAAGTTCCTCCACATAAATAGACTCAATATCCTTTCCCAAAGCCTGCAAATAAAGTTACAACTTTTTAAAATAATCGAGCAGTTTAAGAAGGTTTTCTGAAACAACAACATACTGGTGAAGCTGAATTTTGAAAATCTCACTTGTTTCAATGCCAAACCAAAAAGTTCTGACTGAAATGTCTTCCTGAGATTAACTGCTTTGTCAGAATCATTCCTAACCAGATCATGTAGTTTCTTAGACACATTTTCTACCAAGGTGTCCCTGTGGATACGATGGTGTTTCTGCATATTAAGCGAAAGTTCCCGTTAGAATCTAGTATGTGAAACATATGAAGAGAACCAAACTATAACGCAATATATGGAGGCCAATTTCTAAATGACAAACCTGAGCAGTTGGTCCTAGAACACTGGTCAGTACGTGACGCTTCACTGTCTTGTGAAACTCATCATAATCACTTATTGCGACTATACTCTTGTCACAAGTAAGGATTTTCAATGCGTTTGTTAGCTTTCTGGTTGAGATGGCTGAATATCTAGTCACCATAGCCTAAAAAGATGAACAAGCACAATAGCAAAATTTCAAAAAATGTACATGTATCAAGTATTGTGAGGACAGATATGATAAGCCACATGAATGACACAACAAGCATTTAAAAACGAGCATCATCAAACATGCATGTGTATTGACTTATACCTCAACGTATCGGTGATGTCACTGCTGTACTGTCAATATTAACTGTGAGTCGTTTTAAGTGTAGTGAAAATGGAATTTTTGCTGATACACACCAACATATGCCACGAATGAGGTTGTCCATTTTGCTCTTTTCATCTAGTACTATGACTTAAAACCACAATACAAGAATCTTTTCCAACAGAAAAGTTGAAGTCTTTTCAAGATCAACCAACATACAAACCAAGGTTATATAAAAACGAAAATGGGAATAGCAGTGTTCTGAATCACCAACCTTCATAGTATTGCCTAGTCTTTACAAAGAGGAACTAGGGAATACATTCCGTTTAGCGATTATCTAGAGGCAGGTACACTTACTTTAAGTTAGATCCTATAGGTAAGTGGAGATAGAGCTATATAGTATTAAAATCTATTCTGGTGCAGCGACAGCTATCAGGAAATTTTGGGGATCATATACAGCATTAGTCAGATTATATGTTTCATTGCGCCGTTCAGTCAAACTGAAGTAAAAAGAAGTAATCTAATTCTCACTACTTATTAGAAAAGAAACATATCCAATACCTACTATTAACACAGAAAGGGGTTTGAGAGTGGCTGTTTAGGTTACCTCCTTGGCAAGTTCATTAGTACTGAGGACAACAATTGTATTTGCGCCGGTTTTGATGGAATAGATGGGTCCATAGGCTTCAGCCCAATTTGTAAATGTCTTGTGGGGTTTTTTCTGAGTCATCTGCAGTAAATTCCCAATTACTGGTAATCCTGGAACCTCTGCAACAAAGCCCCACATACTTCTCATCAGCATATACCTATCTACTTGCTATATGCAAAGGTGGATGGAGCTCATGTCGACACAAAACGTAGATATATATGTAGAAAATTACTAAGATTTCAACAGTTCTACATAATTTTGAATGATTAAACGTATAATCTTGAAGGTTGTGTTGGAAATTTACTAATGTGGAATTAAGTTTATCCCATTATTTATGACTCGAACGATTGGGGCCCACACGTCGGAAATGTCGTTTCCACACACGTGCAATCTTAGTGCCAAGTATCGTAAATTTCGTTAATGAAAGAGATATTGGTACGTAAGTGAAATGTTTGAGACATAGAATGATGAACGGTTATTGGCTAAATAACGAGTGTTTCACGTTGGTAAACGAAGGAAGGATTTTGCGAGGTGTAAGATGGAACGGGTCAAAAAAGGGTCGCGGAGCCGAGAAGGGCCGTGGCGTCAGAGCGCCGCGATGCCCCCCCTGGCAGCGCCGCGGCGCCCGAGTGGCAGTGAGGTTTTGGCTGAATTAGCGCCGCGGCGCTTCATTGACAATGACTGCTCGACGGAATCCCAAAAGGTTTGGCTGTTGAGGGGGTTTCAATGGCATTGAATCCACCCAATAATGGCCATTACTTAGACCATTATGTTGCTGCATTACTTGGGGGTTAAATGTCATCCATTACATGGCAATGATTGCCATTATGGGGAGGCCATCTTGCACACCTATAAATTGAGGCATTTGGCTCAATTCTATAGATGAATAAGAACAAAATCAGAAATACATACAAGTATACAACACCACAAAGAGATCAGTTTTCCTGATAAGCAATCCTTCTCTTAGCAATCTTCATTGTTCGTGTTCTTCGCTGAGGTCATTTGTGTAGGCTTTGCACATTTGATAGTTTGATGTTTCATCTTGGGAGACTATTGTCCACACTTCCGTAAAACCTATATACGGGGGCAATCTTGTCTTAAAGACAGAGAGCCATCTCTCGACTCAGCTGGTGGTGTTGTGATTATCTAATTGGTTGCTAAGTGTTTCAGGTGTGAACTAGAATCTCAAAGGACTCTAACCGTTCGGATTCTCAGCGGATCTACAAGCCCCAACTCCCAAGTGTAGCAGTTCATGTTCTTGTATTTGTCAACAGTTCATAGATCAAGATATTGACAACTTGTTGTAATCTTTGTTGTTTATCCTTTCGATCACTGTAATAGTTATTTACTATTTCCGCGCGTGCTTTACATGTTCAACAAGTTTAAGACAAGATTGTATTAGTGCTCAAAAGATGTGTGCCAACAGATATGGTCCCAAATCTGGCTATGGTTTTCTTCTTGAAAACAGTTCTGTTGACAGTTCTGTTAACAGTTCAAACACTGTCTCTGTCAACAACCGTGCTCTCAAATCTGGTCCTAGTTTTGGTTCTCTCTTTGATGACATTTACAAATCTGTTTTTGTCAAAGGAGGGATCTCTGGATCTGATGCTGAGCTTCGAGATACTGGTGATAGTCATGCTAGTACGGCTAAAAATCAAGGACGAGTTGGTGTCACCGCTCCTGAGGGTGGTGGAAACAAGCACCCACAAGAGGCTGAGGATGTCAACTGGGACAAGAGGAGAAGGCTGAAGATGATGTTCTATCATGTAGCAAAAGGCCTATATCTGTCCCAGACAAAGAATCCGAATTATGGTAAGGAGGATATGGACACTCAGTCTAACTGAAGTGGGCCAGAATCCAAAAGGTCTAAGTTAATTATCCTTCCTTATCTATAATATGTTTAGTTAATATCTGAATAAAAGTGTGTAAGTCAAGGCTTGGAATATGAAAGTGTTTTCATTTAAAAAAAAATCCATATTCCCTACACTCTAAAATCAGATATTGAATCTTCTACCTTCCCGTTTAAAGATTGGGTTATTGTAAACAAAAACTTAAAAAATCCGTTCTTTTGGGTGTAATTATTAAAAGTGTGTAAAGTATGTTCGCACATACGAAGGAGAGAAATCCACTGACTGTGCGAAAACTGTTACCACTCTTAAGCAAGCACCAAGAATTGTCTGGGCACCAATCTCAAGGGAAGAAGACTAAAAGATAATGGCTTATCTTAAGACGTTGAACCTGTCACACTATTTGACAGAAGATCCTACATTTGATAGGATGATATTGGACACTCAGTCATACAAAGCCTACGGCGACTGGAGTGGGCCAGAATTCATTTGATAGGATGATATTGGACACTCAGTCGTACAAAGCCTACGGGCGACTGGAATGGGCCAGAATTTCCCGAGTCTTAAATGATCTGAAGGCCAAAAGAAAGGCAGAAAAGTAATGGATACCTAGTAAGGTGGGCCAGAGTTTCCAGGTCTTAAATGATCTGAATGTAAAAAGAAAGGCAGAAAAGAAATTGGACACTCAGTCTGGCAAAACAACTGGAGTGGGCCAGAGTATCCAGATCACATATGATCCGGTTACGCCCTAACCACGGGTAAGAGGTTGTCCATGTGAAGCAACACCACCTCTAAAGTATAAGGGGTTGGAGAGGTTGTCCTCAATAGGACTTCAGGGAATGGGATCACTCTAAAAGGAGGTGATACATGTACCAAACTTGATTTAAGGGGCGTTGTTGGTCAAGCTAGTTTGAGACTAGTCCAACAGGTCTGTAATAACTAAGAATGATACAGTATGTCTGTAGCTAAATGAATAATATATTTGTAATCCGTGCATCTATGCCATCATAGATTAAGACACGTTAAATAGAAAGTCACTCAAAAGCTAACAAAGTTGAGATTGTTGCCTTCTCTCAACATAACCCCTCAAAATGAATGTGAGGTAGGCGAAGAGGCAAAATCATCTTTCCATTCCGTCAAAGGAATAGCGAAAGAAGCACCGCTCCTCTAGAACTTAGTCACACCTTTATACAAAATAGAGGGGGGAGACCAGTACTTTGTCACCTTCATTGATGATGGTACAACGTATTGCATCCTTTGTTTGTTGAAAAGCAAAGATGAAGCTGTTGAAGCGGATAAGCGCTACAAAGCAGAAGTTGAAAATCAACTAAGCCTACGGATTGAGGAATTCGTAGTGATTGAGGGGGAGAATGTGAAATATCGTTTATCAAACGACTGCTCCTTACTCACCTCAGTCTAACGGTGTTAGCCAAGCGCAAAGCCGTACGCATAAAACATGTGGGGCAAGGCGATCCTTACCTCTAATGCGATTCTCAACAGAACTCCGCATAAGGATAAGGATAACCCTCCTACAAGTGTTGTGTTGTGGGGTGGCTTGGTAGAGGTTGGAATACCGAAACAGGTCAAGTTTGACCTAAGACTGTAGATTGCATATCCACTGAATATGCAAATAACAGTAGTGCCTATCACCTTTTGGTGTCAAAGAATGCTGAATCTTTGAGGATAACTTTTCTTGAGAAGGAAAAAGAAGTAGTTGCTCGAGGTTAACAAGAACCCGCGAGTGCCTGATTGTCCGGAACCAGACGTTCCAGAGCTACATGATTCGGAAGTTGCTGACTATCCGGAACTTAGTATTCCAGATCTACACAACTCAAAGATTCTAAATGTTGAACCGAGACGGAGCAAAGAGGGGACAAAGACTTGTTCCAGGCCTTCTAGCTTGTATGGTTGAGAATGAACCATGGACAATTAACAAAGAATTGTCATCTCCAGAAGCGTTGCTTTGGAAAGAAGCTACAGAGAGAAATAAATTCCATCATATAGAACCATACTTGTGTAATGGTTGACCTTCCTCCGGGAAAAAAACCTTTGGGTTGTGAAAGTGGATACTCAAAAGTGAGTACAAAGTAAATGGATCTACTGACGAGTATAAGGCCTCGACTACTTGGACATATGCTCCCCTGTGAATAGCTTAACATCCAGGGCCATTGCAGTCTTGCGTGACATGGATGTTGATGCCGCCCTCCTAACCGGAGAGTTGGAAGGGGAGGATCATAGTTGGTTTGTTGGACTGTTGGGCTTCTTCATGAACTTTCATTTTGGTCCCTGAAATGTTTACATTTTAGTCCTGGAAGTTTCAGATAAAACAGAAACAATGAATCTGACAACAGAAACATTGACTCTAAAGTTAGAAAGGCAACAGTTGGAAAAACCAACCGTCTGAAAGTGAAAGATATAGGTATCACAGATGACATCTTAGGAATTGGAATTTCTAAGACATCTAACGGAATGGTCGAACTCCAAACTCAGTTGTGAGATAGTTGACAGTCTCGTTGAAGCCACCAATGGATATGAATCATAGAACTGATTGAAATCATGGTGCACCCATATACAAGGAGTGATATGCGCATGTCACATGTAGTTCAATGTATTGTACACACTTCAACCGACCTGGTATCGGCCTACAAAGTAGATCAGTTGAACTAAGGTTCACTCGTGATTCTAAAAATGATCGATAGAAGGCGTTAAGTCGGATATGACGATATCTGAAATATTCGCTTATCTACGGATTATGGTATTCTGGATGTCCAGCGGTTCTGGGAGAACACAGTGATGCAAACTGGACATCAGAGTTGAAGAACACCAATGCCACAAGTAAATGTGTATGGTGGGTCTTGGAAAATCCTCTAAAGCAAACTTGCATCGGCCGATTCATGATGGAATCGGAGTTTATCGCTTTAAACAAAGCATGAAAGAAGTTGAGTAACTTCACGACTCCTTAGATGACGTCCCTTATTGGGAGAAACTCGTGCCTTCGGCAGTTATACATTGTGGCTAGCCGGTCGGCTTCAGGAAGGGCACGGATGACGGCGTCTGGACATATCTATCGGATCTGTCGAAGACATAAGACCGTATGGCAGTTGATCGTCACGGGTGTCACTTCTTTGATTACTAATAAAAGGATATAGCGGACCTTTTAACTAAGGGACTACCCGAAGATCAAGAGTTTTTCCTGTCTAGGGGAATGGGCTTAAAACTTAAATAATACGAACCTTTGCGGTGGTAACCCAACCATATTGACTGGAGATCCCAAGAATTTGGTTCAATGGGAAAACTAAGCTGCAAAAGGTTCAGTTGAGCGCTTCGGTGGAAGCAAGAGCACTTCGGATGATGATTTCTGTAAAGAAACGTAAATCCAAAGTCGTTCCCTCGATAGACATTAAAGTGCTACCTGCATGGTGGGTAAATGTTAAGCTTCCAAACCTTTAACGATCCTCAATCGGTTGAGGTTAAGGTTGGAGAAACTTTTAATGATTCCTAACACTTGTGAAGTGGGGTATAGCAGGATACCTTGTAGGAGATCACCTATTTAAGTGCGAGGAAAGACCGCCTCAAATGAACGCACTTAAGAATTCAAGTGTGTCTACGGCCACAACGGACAGAACAATAAGAAGAAACGAATAAAAGGGAGGTATTGTGTTGGTACCATTGTCTTGGCTTACATTAAATACTGACGGTTCAAGACATCATGTTCACCGCGTAGTAAGTAAGTCCGATGGTATTCAACTAGGGAAGGTTCAAAGCGGAAGCTACCTCTCCTGATGCAATATCTTTTCGCTGAACGATTGTTGAAAGTAGGCACCTTGCGTATGCGTCCAAAATTTCTTTCAAGAGGGGATTGTTGGAAATTTACTAATGTGGAATTAAGTTTATCCCATTATTTATGACTCGAACGATTGGGGCCCCGCACGTCGGAAATGTCGTTTCCACACACGTGCAATCTTAGTGCCAAGTATCGTAAATTTCGTTAATGAAAGAAATATTGGTACGTAAGTGAAATGTTTGAGACATAGAATAATGGACGGTTATTGGATAAATAACGTGTTCCACGTTGGTAAATGAAGGAAGGATTGTGTGGGGTGTAAGATGGAACGGGTCGAAAAAGGGTCGCGGAGCCGAGAAGGGCCGTGGCGCCAGAGCGCCGCGGCGCCTGAGTGGCAGTGAGGTTTTGGCTGAATTAGCGGTGCGGCGCTTCGTTGGCAGTGACTGCTCGACAGAATCACAAAAGGTTTGGCTGTTAAGGGGGTTTCAATGGCATTGAATCCACCCAATAATGACCATTACTTGGACCATTATGTTGTTGTATTACTTGGGGGTTAAATGTCATCCATTACATGACAACTGATTGCCATTATGGGGCATTTGAAAAACCATCTTGCACACCTATAAATTGAGGCCTTTGGCTCAATTCTATCGATGAATAAGAACAAAATCAGAAATACATACAAGTATACAACACCACAAAGAGATCGGTTTTCCTGATAAGCAATCCTTTTCTTAGCAATCTTCATTGTTCGTGTTCTTTGCTGAGGTCATTTGTGTAGGCTTTGCACATTTGATAGTTTGCTGTTTCATCTTGGGAGACTATTGTCCACACTTCCGTAAAGCCTATATACGGGGGCAATCTTGTCTTAAAGACAGAGAACTATCTCTCTACTCAGCCGGTGGTGTTGTGATTATCTAATTGGTTGCTAAGTGTTTCAGGTATGAACTAGAATCTCAAAGGACTCTAACCGTTCGGATTCTCAGCGGATTTACAAGCCCCAAGTGTAGCAGTTCATGTTCTTGTATTTCCAAATACAAGATCCATATTTGAAGTTCCAATTCAAGATCAAGATATTGACAACTTATTGTTGTAATCTTTGTTGTTTATCCTTTCGATCACTGTAATAGTTATTTACTATTCTCGTACGTGCTTTACATGGTCAACAGGTTGAACCATCAAATTTAAATTATGAATCCGCCCCTAGCTATTTTGGGGGCAGGGGCGGAGCTAGAATTTGATGCAGGGTTCGTCTGAAGCCAGTAGCTTTAGTTCAAAACCTGTATTTATATCAAGATATTCACTAAATGTGTACAAAAGATAGATATAAAACTCAGTTACTAACCCCTGTTAAAGTTAAAATCCTGAAGAATTGAAATGAAACTCACACAAGATTCAAAAGTAATGGATTTACCTGGCACAGGTGGGAGAAAATTAGAAGATTTCCTCTTTTGATTATTAACATATTCTTTAAGGAACCATAGTGAAATCCCACCAAGAGCAACAGCTGGACCACCCACTGTAAGAGCAGTTCCTAATGGTACTGCTTGAAGATTCAAAATTGCATCCATTTTCACCACTTCTGTTCTCAAGAATAACAGGAGAAAAATGAAAATTTATAACCTGAAGTCTGAATTTTATGGACTAAGTTGGTGACTATGCATATTGATGGAATAACAAGTGTCAATATGAACAAAAATGAATTTACCTTTTGGAACTTGATGCCACCCGAAACTGATGAAGAGGACAGTCAGACAGAGAAGGGTCTTCGTCGTTTTCTTAACTGAGTTATGGATGGAATATAGTACTACCAATCTTATTAATTATCAGAAAGTTGCAATCTTTGGAGGTTTCTTTACAATCAAATAAAAGTAAAAACAGAGACCACCTTGGAGGATCATTGTTGTCACGAGGGTGGTCATAAAACCGGCCGAAGAGAAAAAAACAAGCGGTTAGGTTCGGTTTTTATTTGTTTTTTTTATAAAAAAATTGGTTCTTTAAAAAATCGAATTGAATCAGGATTAAATAAATCGGTTCGGTTTTTTAGTATTGGGATGAACCGAACCGAAACCGGGGCAAATATATAATTAATTTTATTTTTGATTTTAGGCCAATGCTATCTGTTGAATCATAGTCATTGAAGCCAATCTATGAAGCTTTTATGGAAGTCGAATGCTGCATGAACTTAATTAACATATCACATAAGCATTAACATAAAATATAAGAAGAGAAAGTAGTTGTAAATTGATGCAACTTTAAATGGTCATAACTCTTCGCTCGGATGTCCGTTTTACCCGATTTTTTTTTGATTTTGCATATTTTTTTGAGACGTGTCCGATCAAACCGCACGCCTCCCAATCAATTTGTGTTCTCCCCCAAATCCGTTTATAATTTTCCCTTTTCTTTAGTAAACATCTCACGATATACAATACATTTCAACATCGAAAATTCGTGGTAATGTAGGTGTGAATGTCAATTTCAGTGTTCAAAATTCATTTTTTTTTAAAAAAAAACCCCGACCCGACCTGTTTATTGTATTTCAGTGTTGGACTTTTATTTTGTGGGATGTAAACTTTAATTTGGAGTTTTTTTACATGTTTTAAGAATATATGTGATGCAAACTTTATGTTTTTGGATTAATTTTTTTTTTTTGAATTTTATATTTGAATTGGAAAAATCGATATAAATCGATATGGCAATATAAACCGATTATAGGTTTTTTTTAAAAAAAAAAGGTTTAGTGGGTGTTTGGACTGGCTAGACACTTTCTGTCCCATTAGCTTGTCACAATGTATCAACTTCATCTAGACTTGCTTTTCTTCTAATTGTGTTTTAGGCGTAGTCAAAGATTTAAACTTTGCAAATTTTTAAATTTTAAGATGGTGAAATCAAAAGTTACTAATTGAATTTTGATTTTAATTTTTGCATATACTTAGTGTATTTTTTATACATATAATGAATTTAAACTAAAGCTATTAAATTTAACTATACCTGTATATCAACTTCTTGCTTCAATCTTGATTATGTTGGTACATGTGTATTACCTTATCAATCATTTTGTATAATGGTGTTTGATTCAATTAATACAAGACTTAAAAAAACAAGTAAAAAGTTATGAATCAATGTAATAGATTTCAGTACTCTTTTTCTTTCTTTCTTTTTTCTAGAGATGTTCTTTCCACTTCTAACTAGAGGACATTACTTCGATTTAACTGGTCACAGTAAATATTCTATAGTTTTATGACTATATTACTGATAATAAAATGAAAAATTTAAAATTATATATCTTCAAATAAGAGAAAGTGTGAATCTTTTCGGAACAATACCGGAAAAGAATAAAATGTTTTATAAAATGAAACAAGTAATTGAATACTCCCTTAGTTTATTTTTACTTATTCACTATTGATTTTGTACCCTCTTAAAAATAATAAATGAAATGCATAATTTATTATAATACTCATATTAATTAGTGCATGGTTTTGATGGATTTAAAAAATAATTTGAAATGAATAATTAATATTATGGATAAAACAAGAAAAATAAAATTGTAGGCTAAAAGTAACAAGTAAAAGTGAAAATCTATTTTTAGTATAGTGGGTGAGCAGGCCAGCCAAAGGGCCAAGCCACTAAAGCGGGGGCTTTAGGCCACAAAATTTTGGGGCCCCTTTTTCTCATTCGGTATTCAGTAATTGTATTGAATTTTTTGATTAATTCGATTTTGAGATACACAAGTTTGATTAAAGAGGGAAGCGTTGATTAAAGAGGGAAGCGCTCTCTTGCAAGATTTTTTTATTTTGAGGCTTGAACCTATAGCCTCTAGTTAAGGGAGGATGAAGCTTAATTTTTATATGAAATAAATTTATAAGTTAATTTTTCTTTTAAAAAATATTGAGCACAAAAAATAAGACTAAAGTTGGCTTTAGGCCAATGATATTATTAAGATGCCGGTGTGGGTGAATAAAAGTGAACGGAGGGCGAAATAGCAGACCACTAACATTAACAAACTTCTTCTATTGTTTGACCTTTTTTTTAACCATGCCCCCACTCATTGTCCAATCCAACACAAATTGCCATGAGTCTTGTTCCAAAACTTATTGTCCTCAACAAGACAAAAAAAATTTAGCTTATTTTCCAGCAATTTCAGATTTTAACCACAATTCTCAAAACAATATGTAATTAATAAACTAAGCATGAGAAAATTCCAATCAATGCATGCCAAGTCAAAGTATTGTTAAATGTCCAAATCATCACAAGCCACATCACTCGTGGACGGAGCCCGGGGCGGAAGGGATCATTCGAACCCTCCCTTTCGTAAAAAAATTACACTGCATATATAAGATTAATTTTTTTATATATATATATATATATATATATATATTAGATATGGATGTTAATCCCATGCTTATTTGCGTGTTTATTTTTGAATCTCCTGGTAAAAATCTTGTCTCTGCCCGCCCGTGACAGCATTAGTATACCTTGAGCACTATATCAGTAACAAATTAACCTAAACAATATTAAAGTTAAACTGCACTGCGCATGCCCATAAAGCTATTATTGCACACTATATTAGTAACAAATTAACCTAAACAATACTATTAAAGTTAAACTGCACTGCGCATGCCCATATAGCTATTATTGCACTGTCTGGGTGCGCACTTAAATCATTCACTTTTGCTAATGGTAATATTTTTGGTTACTTAAGCCATGCAGCTTTTGCCAATAAGTTGTGTTGTCTTGTTCAATTTTAGTGAGTTCAGAATTCAGCCTTTGGGTCCAATTTCAATGTATAGATGCATATCACATAAAATAAAAGTTTCCATCTTTTATTCTGTCTTGCGTCAAATCTTTTCTTATTTACAATAATGATATTACACATTTTTATCGGAATCTACTCTATACATCTAAAATACTAACAGAAAGTTCCTTCTCTAATGCACATTTGCAGAAGAAAGGAATGTGCGGTACTATAACTAATTGTTCTTTTTACCTAATATCTGGAGCTACATATACAAGAAAGAAAAAGGCGTAAGGATACATTCTTTTCATATTTAGTACTAGTAAATATGGTATAAAAGAATCGAAAAGAGAGGAAAATCCACGCTTAATATCCTTGGAATATTGGCGGCGGTGGTGACGCATAAAGCGAACCAATGGATGGTGGAAGTGCAAAATCTTCGAAAGGTGGAGGTGCAGACAATATTGGAGGAGAAGGTGATGGAGATATTGACGGTGGTTGAGGTGAGGACACTGGTGGTGGAGGAGACCGAACAGGTGGTGATGGTGATTGGACCGGAGGTGGTGGAGGAGAGTGGATAGCAGGTGGAGAAGAGTGAATAGGTGGGGGAGGAGGTGAATTGACAATAGGTGGTAGAGGAGAGTGAACATGTGTTGGTGATGGTGGTGGTGAGTGGACGGGTAATGGTGGAGGAGAATAGACACGTGGAGGTGGGGAGTAAACTCGTGGTGGTGGCGGAGAATGAGCGATTTTCGGTGGAGAAGAATGAATAGGTAAAGGTGGGGAATTGATAAGTTTTGGTGGAGGAGAATGGACAGGTTCGCGTGGAGGTGCGGAGTGAACTGGTTTTGATGGAGGAGAATGGACAGGTGGGGGAGGGGAATGGATAGGTTGTGGTGGAGAGTGGACGGGTTTTGGTGGAGGCAAATGGACAGGTGGGGGTGGGGAATGTACGAGTGGTGGTGGAGGAGGAGAATGTACAGGTGGGGGTGGGGAATGGACAAGTTTTGGTGGAGGTACGGAGTGAACAGGTCGTGGTGGAGGAGGAGAATGAATGGGTTGCGGAGGAGGAGAATTAACAGGCGGAGGAGGAGACTGGACATACAGAGGTGGAGAGTGGATGGGTTTTGATGGAGGAGGGGAGAGGACGGGTTGTGGTGGAGGAGAATGGATAGGTCGTGGTGGTGGAGAATAGACAGGTGGATGTGGGGAATGAATGGGTCGTGGTGGAGGAGAATAGATCGGTGGTGGTGGAGAGTGGACAAGTTGCGGTGGAGGTGAATAGACAGGTAGGGGTGAGGCGTTAATAGGTTGTGGTGGAGGTGAATGGACACGCGGAGGTGGGGAGTGCCTGGGTTGTGGTGGAGAAGAATCGACATGTGTTGGCGGGGAACGAATAAGTTGTGGTTGAGGAGTTTGTGGTGGCTTGGTGGAAACATGAGGTGGATTAGGCTTTGGCTTGGGAGGTTGAGGTTTTGGCATGAAAGGTTTTTTAGGAGGAGAATTTAGTGATGGTTTTCCGCATGTTTCACAATCGATTGGCTTGTTGACAACAGAATCACATTGATTTTGAGGCTTTTGTTTTGGTCTATTCTGCAAGCAATTATTTGTATCATCAAAAGTCACATCTTTTCTTGAAAATAATTTTTCGCATGCTTTACCTTCAGCATTGAAATAATTTAATGCAACTGTGAGATTCTTCAAATGTGACAAGCGACAAAGATCTTCAAGAATTATTCCACTTAATTTATTATCTGAAAAGTCCAACAGTTCAATCTGAGAAAGTCCATTAAAGATCTTTGGCAAGGTCCCGAAAAATGAATTTCCAGCAATGTTAAACACTGTTACATTCTTAAGCAATCCGATCTCAGCAGGCAAACATCCAGCAAGATCGTTATTCAAGAAAACAATCTCATCCAAGCTTGTCATCTTACCAATGCTACTAGGAATGCATCCTGTAAATTTGTTATTTGCAAACACAATTACAGAAGCCGATGAATTTCCAAGAGTATCTGGAATGGTGGAGGTGAAACGATTGTCATTCAAAAAAAGAGCATCAAGATATTTGTCGAATAATTCTGGAGGCACTGCTCCCTCAAAATTATTAAACCTTAGATCAAGATATTTAAGACTAGGCATCGAGAGAACAACCTTAGGAAAAGGGCCAACCAAAAGGTTGTTGCTAACATCTAATTCGTGCAACAATTCTAGCCTCTTGAGACTTTCAGGAATGATTCCACAGAAACGATTAGAGTTGAGATGGATTAGAGCTATATCTGTCAATAATCCCAATTCAACAGGAAGGTGGCCTGCAATGTCTGCATGGTTGAGATCAATTCCAGCAACGACCGTGACACTAGGATCATCGAGAGCAGGGGAACAAAACACGCCTTTGTAGTTGCAAATGTCAGGACCTTCCCAGTTACTAGTGAAATTGAAAGGGTCTGAATAAACAGCCTCCTTCCAGGCTTTTAGCGCGATATAGGCACGCCTAAGCCTGGAATTCGAAAATGTAAAGTTTAGATTGATCTCATATTCATAATTGTCCGGTAAGTCACCATCTTCAGGCAACATTAAGAGTTGACGTCGTGCAATAAATGACGCTTCTTCATTAGAAAGTGCATAAGATAATGAAAAAAGAAGACAAGGGAGGAGGAAAATGAGAAAACAACTTGAGGCATGCATTTTTTTTTCCTAATATGCTGCCTTGGGGGAATTAGCTACCAAGGCTACCCTACAAAAAATTAAATAAAACTAAATTCAACAAGGAAAAGAGTTTTTTAAAAGATCAAGGAATCCTCATCATATGAGTAATGAAACTCAGTCTTGGCGAGAGGAGAGTATGGTGATATATAGGTTATAGGCTTATAGCTAAGGGTTAGAGGGTGTCAATTATACATGAACAGCTAAGAGTATTTTTAGAAAACAAGTGAGAGGCCAATGATGATCAGTAAAACACCTGAAGAAAGAATAAGATAACAAAGGCAAACCTTAAATTTCTCTAGGCCGATGAGTTAATTATAACGTATTTCTATGCTAACATAAAAATGGAATATTAACACAAGTCCAAAACATATAGAAATACAGGATAATTTGACTTTTGGTAGCTTGTATCATAACATGTATCAAAGGAGTTTTGCTACTGGAACGGACTGTCCAAAAATGCAACCATAGAAGTGCATCTAGTAAATCATTTCCTGTTACTTAGTCTTATAAGAGTCTGCTATATGCAGGAAATACCTTAGGAGTAGTATATACTTATACATATGGTTCTCTCAAGTAACAGGCAAAGTCAGGAGATAATTGTGACTTCTAAGTTTTTTTTTGGGTTTCCGCCGGTGTTTGGTATCCGTATTAGGCACCCATTAAATCTAGATTCGCACCGAGAAATTCTACTGTGGGGGCTAAAGCGCTCCTTAACAAATGCGACTCTATATCCAGGGCTCGAACCTGAGACACACGACTCCATAAATCCAGGGCTCGAATCTGAGACATCTTGTTAAGGATAAATGAGTATTTTATCACTCCACCACAACTCTAGTTGGTTGTGACTTCTAAGTTCTAACTAATTGATTGCACACGTATAGACAAATAAAAAAGTCCATTGCCTTCTCTTTTCATAATTTTGCTGAACTTGTAAATTTATTCAGTGGCTACCCTTTAGCAAGTAAGTTGGGCCAAGTTCAATTATCCTTGTGTTCTAATATGATCTGAATATAAACATTCTTTTTTTTTTGAAGGATAAAGGTACTTTGTAATATCAATTAGCATATTATAATTTAAGTTTTGCAATTTGCAAATAGTTACTGTTACCGGTTAAGAGAATGAAAAACTACACCTATTTAACTCTCGAAAGGAAATTTAATGACTTTCTGAAAAGGCAGCTCTATTTAATTAACATACAACTAAGCCAAGTAAAAATGTTAAGTAATAATTGAAATTTGACAAATAACATAGTCAACTCACCTAGTTATGGTGAGTAGTCAGTAACTCAACTCAAATAAAAATAGTACGTTAGTTATAAATATATATCCCACATTGGATATGAGTTTTTCCATTGTAATTGAGTCACTTGTCCCACATTATCATTTGTCCCATATAGTCAATTGTCTCACATTGATGTTTTTTAAGTGAAAGTCATTTGTCCCACATTAATGTTTGAGAAGAAGTTTAAACTTACTTGTGGCTATAAAAGGAGTTAATGGGTTTGACATGTTGGTCAAGCTCTTGGGCTTCCATTCATTATGGAGGAAAATCAATAGTAGCTTCAATAGTTCAAAACTTTATCATATATATGAAAGGGGAACAGGGGACAAAACGTAAACATGTTTATGGCATTTCTGTTTCATCAACAGAAATATCCTTTCATGAATATGTTGCAACGTTTTGGGGCAACCATTGAGTATGCATAAATATTCAGTGATTTGTAGAAACGATTTACATAGAAGACATTACAGAACACAATTTCTGCTTCTGAAAACACAATTTCTGCTTCTGAAATTCCCCTTCTCTGAGATTTATTCTTTCTTTAAAGTATATTTTATACGTGCAATTTATGCTTTCTGAAATTCGTTAGAGTTTAACTTTCGAATTTCTGAGAATATACGTTTTGTATCCTGGAAGGTTAATTTTCTCAGTGAACCTTTTATACCTGAGAAGGAGGAATTAATACCTTTAAATATAACATCATTTTTCGGTGTGCCTAATCTATTCTTAATTCCATTACCCTATTATACAATAATTTTAAAGGTATTAAATTTTTGCAATGGAGTCAGTATTGGTTAAGGCACAGTTGAACGATGGAGACAAATTGGAAA
Source organism: Anisodus tanguticus (assembly GCA_034509755.1). Lineage (NCBI taxonomy): Eukaryota > Viridiplantae > Streptophyta > Magnoliopsida > Solanales > Solanaceae > Anisodus > Anisodus tanguticus. The sequence continues at coordinate 4,271,368 of CM067553.1, read as the reverse complement.
GGCTGAACGGACTCAACTACAAGCGTTGAAGTCTAAAGATGGAGTACCTTTTGACAATTGCAAAGACATTCTATATTCTGTTTCAAGGTTGTCCGAAGGAAGTCACTGATCCAGATGCAACCGAGGCACAAAAGACTGAGGCAACAGAGAAGGCGAACAAATAGAAAAATGATGATTTCGTTTATATCTATCTAACGAGTTTATATCATTTTGTTTACAAAATGGAATTGTTAGAGAATTTTCAGCATCTAATACTCCACCACAAAATGAAGTGGCCGAAAGAAAAAATAGATCTTTAATGGAAATGGTTAGTGTCATGCTAATACATTCAAAATTAGCAATGAGTTATTGGGGAGAGGCACTATTGAGTTCTTGTTACATTACTAACAGGATTGTAAACAAGAAACATATGAAAACTCCATTTGAGTTGTTTATTGAGCGTAAGCCTAGTATTAAACATCTAAGGGTATGAGATTGTATTGCATATGTTTTGGACACAACTTTGAAAAGGCCAAAACTTGGTAGTAGAGAAGTTAAATATATTTTTATTGATTATTCTGCTATGAGTAAATCATATATATTTCTTAGGCTTCATGATAATAGCGTATTTGAGGCTGCGCGTGCTATATTTTATGAACACTTGAATATTCGTGATGATGATAAAATAGAAATAAATAATGATTTATTTGGTGAACTTGATATTAATGAGCATACCACCGGAAGTGAAATGGTGAATGATGAGAATTTAGAAGAAAAGGAGAATGATAAATAATCGAATTAAGGAGAAGTAAGAGACATAGAATTGAAAAGAATTTTGGTCCTGATATGTTGACTTACATGTTAGAAGAGGATCCAAAAACTTTTCAAGAAGCTATGTCACAATCAGATTCCAATATGTGGAAAAGAGCCATGGATGACGAAATCAAGTCTATACTTGAAAATCAAACCTGAACTCTTGTTGATTTACCTCCTATGACTAAACTTATTGGTTGCAAGTGGGTTCTGAAAAAGAAACTCAAAACTGATGGTACTATTGATAAGTACAAGGCTAGATTGGTAGCTAAAGGTTATAGTAAAAAAGAAGAGATTGATTATTTTGAGACATTCTCTCCCGTTTCTAAATTCAAATCAATCAGAATCATGTTTGCTATTGCATCTATGTATGGATTAGAGGTTCATCAAATGGATGTTAAAACCGCATTCTTAAACGGAGACTTGGATGAGGAAATTTATTTGCCCTAAAGGTTATGTTGTTAAGGGTGAAGAACATAAAGTATGCAGATTAAAAAAGTCTTTGTATGGGCTTAAACAAGCACCACGACAATGGTACAAAAGTTTTAAGCAAGAAATTAAAAGGTTCGAATTTAAGAGTAGCAAAGTAGAAAGTTGTGTTTTTACTAAGGTTACTCTTGAGTATAAAGTAGTGGTGACTTTATACGTTGATGACTTGCTTATCTTTGGTTCTGACATAAAATGTGTGAATGAAACCAAAGAGTTTTTAAAAGCAAACTTCTGACATAAAGGATTTAGGTCCTGTTGATGTCATATTGGGAGTCAAAGTGCTCAAGAGAGGAGAAACTTATATTATAATACAATCTCATTACATTGAGAAAGTGTTAAAGAAGTTTAATTACTTTGACTGCAAGGATAGTGAAGTCCTATCAATCCAACCGTAAAATTAGTCTCAAATGAAGGAGAAATTATAAATCAAGAAGAATATGTCAAAATAATCGGTAGTATTATGTATGTGGTGAATCACACAAGACATGATCTTGCGTGTTCTATTGGCATATTGAATAGATAGTAGGAGAAGATCATTGGAAGGAACTAAAATGAGTACTAAGGTACTTGAAGTCAACAAGGAATTATGGTCTGAATTACAAATGCAATGCATCTACACTTGAGTGTTTTAGTGATGCAAATTGGGCATCAAATGCAAGTGATTCTAAGTCAACTAGTGGATGGTTATTCACCATTGGAGGTGCCATAGTTTCTTGGGCTTCGAAAAAGCAAAGTTGTATTGCTTTATCTTCAATGGAATCTGAATACATAGCAATGCCAATGGCTGGCAAAGAGCTTTTGTGGTTTAGAAGATTCCTAAAAACTATTCCTTTTATAGAACCAAAGAAAGGTCCTATAACTTTGTATTGTGACAATCAAGCTGCGATTTACAATGCAAATAATGAGAGAATATCTGATCATAGTAAACATATTTCTATGAGATATAATCATGTTTGAAGTATGGTTAAGAAGGGGAAGATCACACTTGAATAACTTCTAACAAAGCAAATGCTAGCAGATCCGTTAACAAAATCGTTATCCGGAGATAAGATCAAAAAGGTCATGCGAGATATGGGGCTATTACCGATATAAACAATGTCTTGATTGAAACCAACTCTATTCTAAGGTATAAGTTATATATTTGACATCTTATTATGAGAGTTAAAAAGGCAATTCAATATTAGACATTGGCGAGATGGAAACTTAGATACATCTCAAGGTGCATAATTTGAAATTGTGGGGGTGATACTATTTCGAAAGCTTTATAGCTGACCTATGCACTTTTATTTACCACAACAAGTAAATGTTGGACAAGTCCTTAATAGACTTATAGTTATGTGGAATGCGTTGTGGACATTCTTGATGAATCTACCTATACAAGTATAAAAGTGAGAGGCCGCCTCTTAGGGATCATTCGGTAAGATCCTAGAGTACTTGTGATTCCAGGATTCAGCATAAAGCCCATATTCAACGATGCTGCCAAGATTAAAAAGAAGCAAGAAATCATACGGAACGAGAATATGATTCCTCAGTGTTTCATATTCAACCATAAGTTAAAGGCCTAGTCCACTTCATGACAATTCGTTGTGTAACGCACGTTATATATATATTTATTATTTTTATTATGCATGTAAATAAGTGGGGGATTGTTATATATCCCACATTGGATATGAGTATTTCCATCATAATTGAGTCACTTGTCCCATATTATCATTTGTCTCATATTGATGTTTTTTTAAGTGAAGAGTCATTTGTCCCACATTGGTGTTTGAGAAGATGTTTGAACTTACTTGTGGCTATAAAAAGAGTTAATGGGTTTGACATGTTGGTCATGCTCTTGGGCTTCCATTCATTATGGAGGAAAACCAATAGTAGCTTCAATAGTTCAAAACTTTCTCTTATATATATAAGAGAAATAAATAAATATTTAAAGGGGGACATGGGACGAAATGTAAAAACGTTTCGGCATTTCTGTTTCGTCAACGGAAACGATATACATAGAATACATTACAGAAAACATAACACAATTTCTGCTTTTGAAATTCCCCTTCTCTGAGATTTATTCTTTCTTTAAAGTATACTTTATACGTACGATTTCTGCTTCTAAAATTCGTTAGTGTAACTTTCAAATTTCTGAGAATATAGGCTTTGTATTCTGGAAGGTTAATTCCTCAGTGAACCTTTTACACATGAGAGGGAGGAATTAATACCTTTAAAGATAACATCATTTTTCGGTGTGCCTAACCTATTCTTAATTCCATTACCCTATTATACAACAATAAATATTATGAAAAACTTAGCCTCTAATTTTTTACTAATGTTTTCGTTCCGATTTGTTTTATGGCATTAAGCTTGTATCGATTTGACTAATCTCTAGAGCTATTGACTATTTCTTAAATTATTTTTTTGTAAAATAAATTTATTCCTAGAAGCTTCACAATAGAATTGTATAAAATTTCTTTCAAATTAAAATGATGAAAGAATATGATTAAAAATCTTAAATAAAAACGCGCTGAGTTTGACTCTTTTTGAAAATGAAATACAAGGATTATTTTAAGACAAAACGAGTAAAATGTTTAATCGATTCTTCAATTAACTTCACGGAATCGCAATTCAAGTGACGTTAGTGTTTTCTAATTCCTTTCTGATACACAATTATATTGTCCCATGACGTATGTTGTTCGAATCAATCCTCCAAAAATGCATACCTTTCAGAGTATTTAGCAGTATTTTCTAAGGCTGGCCAGTGGGCCGGGACGACCCGACCCCGTCCCGACCCCGCCCCGGTCCCGACCCGACCCCGCTCTAAAAAAAAAAAAAAATTTTAACGGGGGCGGGACTCGAACTCGGGACGGGACGATGTCTCGTCCCGCCGGACCCGAGCCCGCCCCGAGCCCGTCCCGACCCCGACCCCGACCCCGACAATTAAACCCCCTTTGCAAAAATAGCCGTTGCACCAACGGCCATTTTAGATTATGGCCGTTGGCCAACGGCCATTTTAGGCCCCCTCTCCCCCAACCCCCCCTACCCCTTAATATTTATTTTTAACCCATAAGTTATTATATTTACACTTTAACCCAATTTTTCAACTATAAATAACTCATTTTCTCTTCATCTTTCTCACAAATCTTCCTACAATCTCTCTAATTTCTCAATATATCTCTCTACATTGTTTGCTAAATATTCAATTTTATTAATTCATTTGGGAATTGGGAGTGAAGTTGGCAACTAGCTTGAGGATCTTCCATCGAGCAAAGTTTCAATTTTCAACCTCTCGATTACACGTCGACGTTACGTCGGCGTTTGGTACATTCGTTCCTTCATTAAATTATTATTGTCTGTTTATTTTATTTAGCGCACTTAATTTTATTTACTTTAATTATTTGTTAGCATATAATTAAAATGGAAGGAATTAGAGGTATGTTTAAGGGTAAGGGTAAGGGTGCTTCTTCTAGTAGAGGCAACCTGGGCAAGGGTACTTCTTCTAGTCATCTTATTCCTACACGGGATGATTTTGTTGATACTCAACATTTTCCTACAATACCATTAGATTTAGACGAGGAGTTATTTTCTCTGAACTCAAGAAGACTTTAATTTAGACGATGATCTAGACGATACACCCACTAATATTGATGACAACACGCCCACTAGTGCACCTTCAACCGAAATACCTCCTATTCCCCCTAGTATGAGACGAGGTCCAAGCAAAACGACCATTAAAATCGATGCATGGACATTTTTTGATAGGGACGTAGAGAATCAAGTAGCCATATGTAAAATTTGTAAAAATGTTTTAAAATTTAAAACGGAAAAGGTCACGGTGGGACGGGGGGTTTAATTAGACACGTAGTAAGTGCTCATCCAGCTAGGTATGCCCAATACCAGGCTTCAAAACCGGGTGCGCAAATGGCCGCTCCATCGGGACAAGGTTCACATACCGATCGTCCGGACCAAGCATGTGGTCAAATTAACCCTATGACGGGGGAATTGTAGGCTCTAAATACAACAAACATAGAGATAGGGAAGCAATATCAAAATTAGTCTTTGTGGAGGGTTTGCCTTTTTCATTTCCTTCATCTCCGGTTTTATTCATTACATTAGAGATATATATAATCCTCGCTTTTAACGGTTTTCCTAGGTCAATCGTTAAGAGAGATGTATTTAAATTTGCGCATGAATATCAACAATATTTACGTTTTTCATTATATCATTTTAATGGCAAAGTATCTATCACGTCCGATATAGGTCGTAGTACTAACGGCCATGATTATTTAACTGTAACTTGTCATTGGATAGATTATAAATGGTCTATGCAAAAACGTATTTTAGCGTATAGATATATAGATGATAGGCACACCGGTACTTTTATTGCAGAAAATATTTATCAAGTGTGCGATTATTACGGAATTACCGATAAAATTATGACTATTACATTAGATAACGCTTCTAATAACAATTACGCAATTACAATGTTAAAAAAATAGTTTAGCTCCATCTTTTCCGGACCATTTTCATATAAAATGCGCGTGCCATATATATAACTTAATTGTAAAGGATGGTCTATCACTTTTTGAAGACATTCTTAGTAAAATACAATTTGCTATAAACTTTATTTTTAAAAGTAATAAAGTACAACGTAGAAAAGAATATAAAAAAATTTGTCATGATTGTGGACTACCTTTTAGAAGAATTCCACAAGAAGTATCCACTAGGTGGAATTCTTTATACGAGCAACTCCTTGTTGCTTATGACTATAAATTACCTATAACTTTATTTTTTAACTCTCATAATAAAAAGCCATTTGATATGATTTTAGATAGTGATTGGGAAAAAATTTCCGAACTTATTGTATTTTTAGAGAAATTTTTTCAAGCAACAAAAGAATTTTCCTAAGTATATATTATCCTACTATTTCAACTATGTTATTTTATATAACTCTAATATTTTTATTACTTAGTGAATATATGGAAAAACCAAACTTATAAGGCAAAGCCTATTAAAAAAATGTTTGTCAAAATAAAAAAATATTTTATTCCTATTCCTTCTATTTATATTATTGGTTCGTATTAAATCCTACTATTAAAATAGACGGTACTAAATCACTAATTGAAACTATTTACGATTGTATAGAAGTACTACCACCTCCAAGTCCCAAAAATCTAAATCACCCACCACCTATTGAACAAACTAAAGAAGAAGTGTTGAATAGCGTAGAACACCACCGCAAAAATATATATAGATTTTATCAACAAGAAAATGCTAGTAACGTACCGGCTACCATACCATCTTCTTCATCTTCAACACAACCTCACAAAAGACATGTTGTTTCGCGGCTAGTATTGAAAGCCTCGTAAATAGAATGTGCGGCCGTACCTCTACTAACCAAATTAGCGAGTTGGATATTTTTGTTTTGCAGGGGTTCGTACCGTATCAAGAAGTTATCAATGAAGATGGACAAGAAAACTTGTCGAAATACTCGGAGGGGAATGAGAAGACCTTTCCGACACTTTCATTGATGGCTCGAGATGTTTTGAACATTCAAGCGTCATCAATCTGCGTCGGAAAGCACTTTTTCTCGCAGCAGATATCAAATAGGAGACCACAGACACTCATTGGTCGGAGACGACTTGGAAATTGCGTATTATTCAGAGATTGGATACGAGCGGAGCGGAGAAGGTGCGGTCAACCGGAGATCAACGAAGAAGATGATGAAAACTACAACGAAATCTTAACCGAAGGTAGTGGAAGCGACGTGGATCAATTTGACCAACAAATACCTATTCCAACCGAAGAACCACATGAAATCATCAAGCAATTAGAACAGATTTTTTTGAAAATGTAATTTTTTTAATTGCAATTTTATTATGTAATTTGCAACTTTTGGACAACACCATAAAGTTGCAATTTAGATTTTAGACAATTGTATTTGTATTACAAAAAAATCATATGTCTATTAAATAATATAAGAGGCACAAAAACAGCCTTGGGATGTTTTTATTACACTATTTTGTTTTATTTATTGAGTTTTTTTTTATACATATGTTATTTAAAAAAAAAAAAAAAAGGAAAACCCGACCCCGCCCCGCCCCGACCCGAGCCCGCCCGCCCCGATACCGACGGGATCGGGATCGGGACGGATCGGAGCAGTCCCGCCCAGACCCGACCCCGCTAGGCCCGCTAGTCCCGATCCCGACCCCCGGATCGTCCCGCCCCGACCCCGACCCCGCCTGACCCGGCCCGCCGACCCGAGCCCGGCCCACTGGCCACCCATAGTATTTTCAAAGAGTTCCAGCAACATACCCATGATTGATCGAATGCTTGGTTTTTGTAATTTCTCAATTATGCTATTCTGTTTTGTCATCCTTAATCCTAATTATCATTTGGATTATATTCTGTTTCCCAGTAAAATTAGCCTTTTTTTTATTTCCAAAAAGGTAAAAATATATAGGAAAATGAAGCAATTGTACCTTGGATCTCATCAGTAACATCACAAGTGTTGTACTTTCTTTCTTCAGTTGACCAACGCACCTTGAGTTCCACGTGTAACCCACGCTTCATCTCACAGGGTACTACAGTAATTTCACCCCCACCCCACACCAGCTCGCTCGTGTCATTGCTCTGTGCAGAAATTGTTATAATTTTCATCTAAAACTCCCCCTTTACGAGTGAATTTATTCCTATTTTTCTCGAATTTCAACATTTTCTTTCTAAATTTGATTGGTGTGTGTTTGTTTGCTTGCTTAAATTTCAAAATTTAGGTGAAGAAGAGAGAGATTAATATAGAGATGTGGGATGCAAAAAGGCCTCATTTTCTAATAGGTTTTAACCCTTCAATGAATTCTGAAAAAATGGTAACCATTGGTTTATATTTCTGTATGCTTTTAGCTTCACAACTTATTGGTACAATCACGGTGAGTGAGTTCTCAATGGATAAATAAAAGTGTTACATTCTTTAATTAAACCTTTTTTGCAACTTCTCTATCTCTCTTTCTTTTTTTCTTTTTTTTGTAATTCTCCTCTGCTGCATGCATAAAGAGATTTGAGAAATTCCTCCTTTGTTTCTATTTTGTTTTCCATTTTCCACCCAACTTTTCTATTTGACAGAATAAGAGATGAGTGTAAGAGTTGCAGGAGATTGATTTGTGTATTACATAACTCGTCGTACAAGTGCAATACAGGTGCGAGCAACTTAATATACTTAGAAATGGCCTAAAAAATATTATAAATTAAAATAATTAATAATTTAAAGTATTTTAAAGTACTTAAAAGTATAACGTAAAAAAGATATGACAAGTGATGATAGTGACATGTAGGATGGAGTGATCAACCAAAATTAAGTAAGATTTATGGTGAGATTGATAAAATCTCTTTCATTAATTAAAATTTTTGAATTTGAATATCATGAATGAACAATCAGACTACTAAATGCATGTTCTTCTTCAATAATCCCGAGGCAAACTTAAATTAATCGAATCAATAGACACCGAATATTAAATAGTTCAAAATGTTAAAAAGAAAAATCACAAGTATAAATCCTATTACAATCTTCAACTACTCATTCAGTTGATACTCTCCACTTTTCTACACTTTCAGGTCTCTTTCTTTCTCTCAAGTTTTATAATCAGGAAATCTACAATCATGTGAGTTCTTAATAGATAAATAAAAGTGTTTTATTCTTCAATTAAGATTTGATTGTATTTTTAAAAAAAATTCTTTTGTTTTCGATTCTCCTTCTAATGCAAGCCTAAAGGGATCTCAGAAATTCCTCCTTTCTTTCTATTTTTGTCCTTTGGCAGAACGAGAGATGAATGTAAGTTGCAGGAAATGGGAAGACGAGATGTACTGGTCTCATTTTCAAGTGGTTCAATTCTTTCAGGTTCTCTCTGGGCTTTTTGATCAGCAACTTGTAAGTGGCAAAACTCCTTTAATTTTAATGAATAATTGGGAATTTATACTTAGAAATGACCTATTGTTTCTATTTTGTTTTCCATTTTCCACCCGAATTTTTTTCCTTTCACAGAATGAGAGATGAGACTTGAGAGTGTAAGAGTTGCAGGGGATGGGATAGTGTACTGCATAATTCGGCATACAAGTGCAACGCACGTAAAAAACTTAGTATACTTAGAAATGACTTTAAGAAGTATTATAAATTAAAATAATTAATAATTTAAAATATTTAAAAAGTGTAACGTAAAAAAAAGACATTGACAAATTACGAGGTTGCGTGCAGGACGGAATGATCAATGAAACTAGTTAAAAATATGGTGAGATTGATAAAATCTCTGTCATTAATTAGAATTTTTGAATTCAAATCTCATGAATGAACAATTTGACTATTAAATGCATTTTCCTTTTCAATAATCCCGAGAGAAACTTAAATTAATCAAGTCAATAAACACATATATTAATTGATTAAAAAATATCAAAAAGAAAAATCTCAAGTATAAAGTCCCATACAATCATCAACTACTCCTTCATTTGATACATTCGAGAGAGAAGGATTAGTTCGTTTCTGGGTCAAGGGGACGAGTGACCTAAACCGTCTTCCTCCGATAAGAGCTCACCTCTCTTGACTTGCTATAACCTAGTCATACTCTCAATACTTTGAGGGATCATAAGTCTTCATAGCTTTGGCTAGTACCTGCAATCAAACACAATAAATAATTAAATATACTTCATTGCAATTACTACAAATACCCAAAGCACGTAGTCATCAACCGGTACATCATTACTTGAGTTATCGGCTTCCTTCAATACTTTGAGGGATCATAAGTCTTCCGAGTATAATCTGTGAAAATTACTTAATAAGTATATTATTCAATTATCAACTTTCATACCCTGCGCAATATAAGATATGACGAACTCCATAATACGCAAATCGTATGTTTACATTATCACATAAAGTAAATGTTTTCCCAACTACTTGCTGTCACTGATTAAAATACTACAATAGATAGTAGAGTACTGTATATCATCAAAAAATTAAGATATTCCAAATCGCATTTTCTTACCATTAGGATGTCCATGCAAGCTTCTCTACTGAGCTTTTTTGTTTATTAAGCAAAGATATTTTCAGGAAATCAAATCCATCTTTATTCACCAGATACTCCTTCAAGTTTTATCCCTTCCTGAAGAGAATCTATTACTCTTGAGTAGCTGCAAGCGAATCAAAAGAAACAAAGCGAATCTCGATATTCAAGAGTCCCGAATTTCATTTTGACTAAATTCAGACACAGATGAAATGACATAACTATAAAAAGCAGACACTAAATTTGAAAATAAATATCAACAATCCATTAAGATACCACCAAAAGCTACAAAATATCAGTTGATCTAACCTTAACTGATATTCCAGGGCTGGAGAACGATTAATTAATAAAGATACATGTACAATCTTAATTTCGACATACCATACACATGATCAATAGAACTATAAAAATGGACTTCAACAAATGTTATTAATTAATATATCTGTTACTAACAAATATCCACTTTTCCATGTCCAAAGTATTCATACCAACATAGAGGAATATGAATATTTCTGCAATAAATGACAATGTAGCAAAGTTATGCCTGAAGAACAGTATGAAAAGAGTAAGTTTTTAAGTTAGAGAAGCATTAATTATGTTTAGTGAATATATTATCAAATTTCTGTATCTTTTGTCATATTTGGTGGTAACTCTTGAGTTCTCCGACGCTGTGAAAATTGCACGTAAACAGAACAACTGCAATCAAATAATCAATGTCATTGCCACCGTCAAAGTGATTCAATGTCATCGTAGAGAGCAAAAATTTAGCACTATTCCTATGCTGGAACTACTTACTTCAGTAATCATGTATGATAGGAAAGCCATGAGTATCATTATAGGAACCTCGCGATCAGTAGAATGCATGGAGTTCATCAGAAAGTAAGTCAATCTACTTTCAATGTCCTTTTCAAGAGAGAGTAGCCTCTGTTTTCAATTGCACTCTGACAATAATAAATTCTCAAGCATATTCAAGACTCAATTATACCGTTGCAATGTCATACTAATATAAAAGCACTACAATTACCAAAAGAGGAGAATTGATGCTCAAAGAGACTATTTACGAACCTTCCAAAGTAGAGAATCTTAATAATATAGGCACTCAATAGAACTGCTTGCAGCTTGGGACGAGCTATATTTCAATTTACATTAATTCAGTAGTATTAAAACACTAACACAAGAAAGGCAAACTCATAAGTTCAAGCTAAGGGAAGGAAAGCAGTGGAGAAAGGTACATAAACAACATAAGAAAGCGTAGAGAACAATGCATTTAAGTATCTATGTGGATAAAAAAAAAGGGAAGCCTGGTGCATTAAGCTCCTGCTATGCGCAGGGTTCGGGTAAGGGCTGGACCACAAGGGTCTATTGTACGCAGTCTTAACTTGCATTTCTGCAAGAAGTTGTTTCCATGTAAGTATCTATGTGGATATATCAGCAAAATTCATCAAATTTTCATCTGCAAATTTCAAAGAAATATATTGCAGTGTGCATTTTAGTGTGTAAGATATTTGGTTGGGTTATACATAGTGCGTTACAGAGTTATACATAGTTTTAAATCATGCACAAACTTTAAATGACTTTGATAGATTTAGTCTTGTATTGATGTATATATTATGGTATTCAAGGAATGAAATAGACATGGAAAACATTTCCTTCACCAACATCTAGTGCACGGGGTACACGAGCTAATCGCAATTTGCGGTCAAGGGAAATCAACAGTAAGCCTTCTTCACTTGAATCTCAATAACAAGTCATGATTTATGCTTAATTATTTGACTTGAGTGGTGCAACTGTTCATATGATTTAATGACTTTGATAGATTTTGCATAACTGGATAATAATACAAGGTACAAGTAGTAGAACTGGTGGGTATCCCCTGAAGTTGACATAAAAAAGACGGGCAACAAATGACGAGGAGAAACAAAAGGCGTTCGACTTGGCAACTGCAACTGCAGCTGCAACACCTAACAGTTTTCTTGCGGTTATGCGGCCCTCGCATGTATACAAAGGGTTCTACATGGTAAAAAAATGTTATGCTCTATATTTATGTATTCGTAGTTAATAAAAGAACACCAGAAATCTAACTAACTCATGTTATTTGTTCGTCGGATCAATTGAATGCTGCAGTCAGTTCCTTCCGAGTGGGCAAGGATCCATCTATGTGATGCTTCGTGTTAAAGAGAACACGTGGAAGGCCAAATTCCAGCATACAGATTATGGTGATGGACTAACTGGTGGCTGGAAAAATTTTGTTCTCGAAAAATTCCTTGAAGAATTTGATGTATGCGTGTTCAATCTTACAGGTGGAGAAGATGGAGCCATAATCTTGGATGTCAACATATTCCGAGTTGTGGAGGAGGTCATCCCACCATCTCGCGTAACACCAGCTTCCTCGTCAAGAGGCAGGAAGCCAAACAAATCCCCCATGAAGAAAGCCCTGTAGGAACTGTTATGTCTAGCTGTTGAATAGATTCTGGAGATGGCTGGCTTAATGAGGGAACATGTAAACCTCTTTGATTTCTCTCCTTTGGATATACTATTATCGGCCAAGAAATCTTAAATTGTTGTAGACCATAGTTTGATGTCTTTACTGTGATACTGGATTTGTTGGATTACTTTTTAGTTTAGCTAGTTGCTTTATTCTAGTGTTTCCTTGCTGAAATGTTTTGAATATGATGTTTTTTCACTAGGTGAAGTGTATCACCATGTTGCATTAATATTGCATGATGCAACCATGTTGCATTATATTGACAGAAAAAGTGCTCAAACATGATTCAGATAACCATTTGACTGATCCAATGTAGTCTCCTTTGACGTATCTCCAGGACCAATTTTTGTTTTAGTGTGCAGAATACTCATAAACTCTAGCTTTGCCTTCACCTCGTTGTTTCGCTGTATGAAAATACTAAATCTTTCACATGTCACCAGTTTCTGATTTATGTCACCCCATATTCGCGCAACGGACTCATATTCCTATTCTTCCTTGTAGGGTAAGGATTGTCCAAGTCCATATAAGGAATATAAGGAGTCCATGTTCTCATTACATTTCCGATATGGGACTCTTAACACTCCCCGCACGCCCAGACCTTGTTAACTGGAGCGTGTATTGTTGGAAATTTGCCTTTGGCGGGGAGATGCGTCCACCCATCTTTGATGAATTAATCACTAGTGTTCCGCATGTTGGAGACCTTGTCTCTTCGCACATGCATGATCTACGAAGTGAGTAGATGACCGTAGGGCCAAGAATCATCAAATTTCGTTGAGAAATGAAAGAGATATTGGTCCACGAAGTAAGGTGTTTGAGGCATGGAAATGTGGTGTGGGACAAATCTACCACATCGGTGGGAATAGGAAGAATTGCTCTCTATATAAGTTTCTAATGTGGTAAAGGGTTTGGATTCCCAAGGGTATCCCATGTGTTTAAAGGAGGGAAGACCTAGATGTGCTTAGGTTCAAGGCTAAGCCCACACGCGCGCCGTCGCCCGCCCGTGGGCCGTGGGGACTTTTTGATATTATCTTTTTGGATCAGAGGACTTTGCCAGATGTACAGTTTGGTCCCTGAAGTTTAATATTTTACAGTTTGGTCCCCAGAGTTTCTGGGAAGGTGACGGAACTTTCTGCCTACCGTTGGACTGCGTTTTGGAGCATTAAACAGTCATTACTTGGCTGATTAACTCTCCATTAACAGCCCATTACTTGGGCAATTGAGCAGCCTTCTTCAAGACCTTAAATCAGCCTCACTAATGGCATTTAACATGCCATTTACAGCCCTCCTAATGGCCATTAACAGCTATGTTTGGGCAGTTGATCAGCCCCTCCTCCATGCTATATATTGAGCCTCTTTTGGCTCAATTCGTGAAGCGAAAAACACACGAAAACAAGTGACGGAAATACATTGCACAGAAGGCTGAAAACAGTGAGGAATACACTGGAAAAACAGCCACAAAATAGCTTAAAACAGTGAGCAAATTGTGACGAAAATCAGTGAGCAAACCCACACATATACACAAGATATACACTACAGAGACAAAAGAGAAGAGTATTGAGAAACTCTTCCTTCCTATTCCATATCTTCAGCAAGTCGAGTCATATTTGTTTTATTCGTCAGGCTCAACCTATTGGCTTTGTAGTGTTGAGATTAAAGTGTTGTTTTATCTTGGGATACTATTGCCCGCTAACGTAAAAGCATATATACGGGGCAATCTTGTCTTAAGGATAGAGGGCTATCCTCGACTCAACACACAACGTTGTAACCATCCAGATTTTGTTGTTTCTTGATTTCAGGATATCAACATTCAAGACACAACAAACTTGCGACAGTTCTCAACATTGGCTTTGCAAGGTGATCAAGATTCAAGACACAACACACATGCGGCAGTTTTGAAAATTAGGAAGTCAAGATGCTACCACTATTTTCAAATATGAACTATTGAGGAATAATGATGAATCAGTCAGTCAGTCCACTACTGAAGAGAAAAAGACAATAACTCTATACAATAACAAGCCGAAGAAGGCGAAGAAAGCGAAAGACTTCTTACCGGCTTTCATCTTAATTAAGTACCAGATAGAAGAAACTATTAATAAGGAGCGTTCAGCAACTCTCTTGACTATAAGGAAAGAGAGGAGTGAAAGCCACTTACTTCCGTACTGCTCTATAAAGTACAATAGAGTACCAACAATTTAAGACAAGATTGTATTGTATTACTATTAGTGTTCGAAAGATGTCGGTCAAAAGTTGTGTGACCAAATCTAGATATGGCAATGGTTTTCTGGTAGAAGAGAGTGATGATGATGAACGTGTTCATAGTGTCACCGCTACCAAGACTGGTGGGAACAAGCGCTCACGAGAGCCTGAGGATGTCAACTGGGACAAGAGGAGAAGACTGAAGATGTTATTCTATCTTGCAGCAGAAGGCCTGTATCTGTCCCAGACAAAAGATCTGAATAATGGTTGTTGACACCCAATTTTGTCCCGTCTTTTCCAACTTATTTGCACTTTAAATATTTTTAACACCTCCAAAACAATTTTAATCTATATGCATACATGTATATATATATATATATATATATATATATTATCATTCTCTTTATTATTATTATTATTCGTATTTTTACTATCATTCGCCTTTTAATATCACAAGCATAGTTTTACCCTAATATTCTATGTTATTTTATTTTCACAAAATTGCATCGCATTTTCATTTTTTATTAAGCATTAAACATTTCGCGAATATTATATTTTTATTATTATCACATCATTATGTTATGTTTAAATAATTCACATCTTTTACAAAACAAAAATAATATTTTTAATGTTAAACCCCTTTTATATTTTTAAACCCAAAACAATTTCTAACCTATTTCATTTTCCCAAACCCAATACAAATTCTACCCTAAACAAAATTCACCAAACCCACAAAACAATTCCTACCCAAATCTTCCAAACCAAAGCCCAACAACAAACCTTCTCCCTTTAATTCCCCCAAGCCCATTATCGGCCACCCCATTTTCGGATTCCCAATTCCCACAACCCAAAACTCCCAAAGCCCAACCATCCCTAAATCTCTTAACCCAAAACAAAACAAAACAAAAAAAAAAAAAAAATCAAAATCAAAAAAACCCAAACCAAACCAAGCCAAACGGCCCAACCGGCCAGCCCACCCGAAACCGAGCCCAAAAACCCATTCCCCCTTATAACCCTTTTATTTCTTCCCCCAAAACCAAACACCCCCAAAAAAACAAAAACAAAAACAAAAACAAAAATAAAAAAACCTAACCCTAACACCCCTACGCCCCCTACCCACGCCGTTCCACCCTACGCCCCTACCCCCCCTACGCTCGACACCACCGCCGCCACACCGCCGCCTGACACCACCAATCTACCCCATCACCTTTCTGCAACACATGCCCCAAGAACACGCCCCCAAAAATCAGATTTTGTTCCCCCTTTATTTTGAAATTTGAATTCGTTTTAAGGGGGTATGGGGGGTGAACGTTGGGGTGGGTATCTATAAAAAAAACCCCTTGCTCACTGATTTTAGAGGTCGATTCTTAGAATTTTCGGGTCATTTTTAGGTCCGAAATTTAAGAAATCCGAAATCTCCGTAAAGGTTTGGCATTATATTTTGTTTGTGTTGTTCTTCATTAAAAAAGGGGGCAATCCGAAATCATTTCTTTGTTCTTGCATGTGTTCTTCAACTTAAAATTCCGAAAAATAGGTCGAAATTATTGGATTTTTTTTGTGTTGAAGAATCTGTATTTTTAGCTATTTTCACTATTTTTTGGTCCAATTCGGGTCGGGTCACTGCCGGGTCGGGTCGGGTCATTCCGGTCGGGTCGAACATCAGAAAATCAAAAAAAAAAAAATCAGAATCCTAACATCTCCGAGCGGATTCGACGATTCAAAACACGCTTCGGTTCGCTACCCGGAGAAGGTCCGTAAACTACCTCTCCTCTCTACTTATTTTCTGCATCTTATATTTATTTTGTTGTGTTGATCAGTTGGTAGTTCGTTCATGTTATTGCGCTTTTAATGTCTAAATTATATTGAGTACGATAGCTTGTTTGGTTAATTGTTATAATATAGATGTGCTTTGTATATTCTGTTAAACCCCAATATTAATATCATGCTTAAGTATAATATATTGAAAAATGCTATTTAGTATCTGCTTAAGGAATCATGATGTGGATTGATTAAATACCTGCTACATTGTTAGTAATTTTCTTGACTTGTTTAGTTGATTACGGATATTTATCAATGTTGTGCTTGGTTTACGTTTTTGAGTTAATGTTTGGATTAGTATTATTTTAGTTTGAATGTGTATACTGTTTGGTGTAAAGGTTTGGTTGATGTGGGCGATTGTTAGAATTAGTTATTAGTCATGTTTAATTAGGTTAAAGTTTGTTTATGTTTATTAGACTAAGCATTGAGAAATGTTTAATAAATATTAATGGTTGTTTATGATCTTTAGTTTTAACAGTTGAGCATGTCTAATCATGATTAATTAGACTATGGTTGATGTTAGAATCTATTACGTTAATTATTAATCATGTTTAACCACTTTAGGTTATTTTATGCCCATTTAGTTCATTTCTAAGTATGTGTAATAAAAATTCGATGTTTGTTGGACTTAATTCATTATGTTGAATTATATGTTGTCATTGTTCACTTGTCATGGCTATTTGCGCTCTATGATCTAAGTGTGTTAAACATGGGCTTGCATATGCATAAATATGAATACCTGTTAATTGGGTTTATCGCATATTGGATTGGTTGGGTTTCCTTCCTTCAAGTCTGAAAATTATATGTTTGTAACCTACGTATATATTTACCTATTTTCATGTTTTAAAAATCATGAACTTAGATATATGTTTGTGTATCAAATTTGAGCCCCAACAACATATTACTTTTCGTAAATTATTTATGTTTATATTTTCGTTCCATCTACTAATCCTTTTCTTTTCTTTTATTTACATGAAATGCATCGGGAGCTACGAAGAGTCTCGTTATGAGACTCATCATGACTTCGTCCAAAAATGAAGAACCACATCTGTGTTCATTGCATTCTCCGGTCTCAGAACTTCAAAACAAATAGGGTGCCGATGATATCGTCATCCGTCCTAGCCGCTGCTTTTGTTTATTGTTAAATTTGTCTTTCATTATCATTTGGGTTGTAATAATTATTTAATTATGTGCTGTCATTAGAATGCTTAGAATAATTAGGCCGCGAATAGATGAATGAATAGGATAGTCTAACTGTCGTTAGTTTATTTCTTAGGCTCGTTTGAATTGAAAACCAACCGCTAGCTTTATCTGTTTAGGGCCGTCTTGTGTGTTCCAAACTTAGCCTCTAGTTACTTTGTTCTATTTTTTAGGTTCATTATGCATGCTTTAATATCTTTCAAAAAATAATTTGGCAATCTATTATTCATTTTCTTTAATCCTAAAAAATAAGGTTTGCATTTTATCCGATTTGCAACATTGAAAGATTTTTTTTTATTAAATCGCCAAATACATATTTTTTGTAAACGAATGAATTTTATATCTATTTGTTATGAATAGTGTCTTATGAAATGCATACTTTTTCTCAACTCTACATGTATATATGATAAATAATGCTTTACAAATGTATGTTTTCCTACATACACTTTGTAAGTTATGTCATGCAAAATACATATTTTTAACAAACCAATTTTTAACATAGCCATGCAATTTGGTAAAAATGCATCCTTTTTAAATCAAATTATTTGCAAAATCCTTTCCTTAAACTTCATACCTTTTAAACATGCATTTTAGCACAATAAATAACCTGAGTTTGACCGGATAACCGCAAGTTAGCGGATTCTAAAGGATGCCTAATCCCTTCCCTTTAGGATAATAAAGAACCCTTACCTAGAATCTCATTAGTTTCGCAGACCTTAAAATCGGAGTTATATTGCAGCATTTAGTTTAATATTTAGGTGTCCTAATTCACCGTAAAAATAATTAGGTGGCGACTCCTCAATCCATTTACCCAGGAATCACCGAATACGCCGTGCTCCGCTTTGACCTCGGAGCGGGTGAAAATCGGGCGCGACAAAGACATGGCGACTCACATTTGGGGAATTTCGGGTTCTTAACCATAGTAAATTCAGGTTAATTGTTATTGTGCTTTGTATTGCTCCTTATTTGATCTATTGTTTTTAATTGTTTCTTTTTGAAATTTTGTATGCATAACTGCTTTAATTGCTATACTCTCTTACTGCTTTCCTTAAATTGGCATTTCGCTCATATTTCTTCCACTCTGGAAAATTGACACTATCACACATTACACGCGAGGTGTGCTTTGCGCACCCGCAAACTTCTTTCAAATTTCCAAATTTTTAGGAGAGTTGGTATATGCGCGGAGCGTCCGGACCATCCGGTTGGCCGCGTAGCCTTCTCACTCGAGCAAGTCCGCTCGGGAACCTTGAGTCTAGTCGCCAAATCTTAGAAAATTTAGGATAGAGCTATACCACCCTTTATTTTAAGTCATGCATGCATACACCTTAGGTGGGTCGATCCTTGGTATCGACTCCACAATTAAGAAATCTACCAAAATTGTCAACGGGTCTCGCAACCCAACGACCAATCAGCATATTACGTGTAGCGTGATAATGATAGACTAATCCAAGACTAATCATGACATGCTGAAATTGAAAAATGTACATTCATTTTGTCTCGTTTTCGACAAAGCATTACAGTTTAGCAGCTTGGATCAAATCTGTCGTAATCCCGCATATCTGGCGTTTAGGCCCACCTCCGGCATAAGGGAGGCCCCATGCATATTAGGATGCGCATTTAATTGCCTTACAATCATTTTGCTGTTCTCTCCTGCTTTTTCGCTCTGTGCATATTATTTAAAGCAATAATTACTCGCCTTATACTAACTTGGTTTTCTTCATTTTTTTTAGAAGGTTTATTTTGTCTAGATTATTTTCCCAAAGGTTGATTTGCGTTGACTAAAACTGGCGGATCATCCCTACTTCACGAGGTCAAAGGCACAATCCTTCAGCAAAATGACTGATTCAGATGCATCCGAACAGACTGGCCTGGAACTTATCACTCTTTCAAGAGATGAACCAGAGGCTTCGAAAAATAGAAATGCTACCGTCCAAGAAAAATACATCGCCCAACTGTTACAACAGATGGCAGCCATGCAGACTGAGATAGAGCGGCTCCAAAATCTCACCAACCTGTCCATTGCACCACAAATTTTTTCATCTCCTGAACCGCCATTTCCCCAAAACCTCCCCGAAAATTCGCCACTAAACAAAACCGATCCACAGCACACTAATCCGCAAGCTAGTCCACAACAAAGCCCGCTACAAAATGATCCGGCCTCATTCACAACTCCACATACCCAAATTACCACACTCATCCAAAACACCCCTTCCACGCAAAATCACCCGGCAGACCAACACATGTTGATGGCATACATCGCTGATCACAGCAAGCAGTATGTGCCGCCAATATATATAACGGAAGCCCAACCTTTTACTACCGCAACACCAAACATGACTCTTCAAGAAATTGGCCGGTGTGAAGAAATGGACAAAGCGGGTAAGGATCGAACCGATGAAAGTGTGGCGAGAGAGATTTACTGACCTAAAAGAGGCATTCAAGAATATCCAAACCAGCAAGGGACATGAAGGACTTGAGTACGAAGATCGTGTATGCATCCCGACATTGAATTGCCTGTAGGATATAAGGTGCCAAAATTTGGTTTGTTTGATGGGAAAGGAAATCCTTACGCTCATTTAAGATCATACTGTGACAAACTGATTGGGGTAGGTAAATACCAGGCCATCATAATGAAGTTGTTCGTAAGGAGTCTGACAGGAGAAGCACTCGACTGGTACACAAGCCAGGACCCACGAAAATGGCATAACTGGGGCGCAATGGCACAGGATTTTGTGGATAGATTCAGGTTCAACACTGACACAGTCTTAGATAGATTTTATTTGATGAAGTTGGAAAAGAAGTCCACAGAAACCTTCAGAGAATATGCCATGAAGTGGAGGGCAGAAGCAGCAAAAGTTCAATCCCCGATAGAAGAAAGTGAGATGACCACTCTCTTTGTACAATCTTTGAAAGATGCAACATACTATGAGAGAATGATAAGCGTCATAGGACGAAGCTTCTCTGAAGTTATAAGGATGGGAGATTTCATAGAAGAGGGAATCAGAACAGGAAGAATTACAAACTTTGTAGCATTGCAAGCAACGAGTGAGACAATCCAGTCGGACTCATTTGAGGGAGCAGTAAAGAGGAAGAGAGACGGAGTGTCCTCTGTGGTGACAGTTCAGAAACATAGGCCAAATCAAATGTCAACCTACCAAATGCCATCACCCCCAGCCTCCCTACTACAATCAAAACAACCAAAGTCCTCAGCCTTCCTATTATTACCCATACGCCCAAAGCCCTCAACCTTACTATCAATACCCCCTGGTCCCTACCCTGTCTACCATACCCATCCAATATATAGCCTGCCTCGAGCGTCTGTCTATCCGAATCCCCCACAATATCAGCCCACATACTTACCTCATCCACAAGTCCATGCACCAAATGCACCCAGACCCCGCGCAAAATACGAAAGAAAGCCAGCCAAAACCTATACACCTTTAGCCGAACCTCGAGCACAGTTATATGAAAGACTGAAAACCACAGGAATACTCCAGCCCATCCCAGGAAATGTCCCCAATCCTGTTCCCAAATGGCACGATGAGAGTAAGCATTGTGCATACCACTCGGGAATCCCTGGACACGACACTGAAAATTGCTATGCCCTCAGAAACAAGATTGAGACATTGATCAAAGAAGGAGTTATCCAACTGAAAGGACCTTCCTCTAATGTAAATGATAACCCTTTGCTAGATCGTGACAATGCCAATGTGAACATGATTACTGTTGATGAAGACCACAATTTGGAAGGGACTATTGTGCCAGTCCAGAGAGAGGAAAAGGTTGAATCATCGACCTTTATTACCCCTATGATTACAGTCCAAGTGAAGGCACCGTCCGGAGTAGAAGCACTTCCTCCAAAGTCGCAGGTCATGGCATCATCTTTTCTTAGAAAAGTCTTATCAACCAATCTCCGAAGGGAGGGAGATGCTTCTTTACCAAAGCCTGTTCCGCCTTTGAGTCAGTCATTCGTCAAAGCATGCGCCACTCAGGAATCAAAGGAGGACAATGCAGCCAACCTCGTGAAAGGATTCAAAAGATTTTTCATTGCTAAAGAAGAAGCAAAATGCAATGTGATTCTCAATGATCACGCTAGAAGCTCAACCATTTGGGATGCAGAGCAAGGAGATGTTTTGGGAAAGTTGGACATGTGCCCGGCCTTGTTTCTCCCGAAACTAGTTAATTTCGCATTGATTTTTAATGAAACAATGCGATTCAGATTGAGGCCTGAATCACATATATATGCATTTAATATGTTTTGCCTCTACCTTTTGAAAGCTTAAAAAGACAAATCTGCATTGCTTTTGCTATTTTAAAATATGTTTTGTTCAATAATTTTCTTTTCTTTTTTCATCATGCAAACTAATAAATCTGTCGATAATATGTGACATATAATGAAACAAGCAAACAAGGTCCCAAACAACAAGCAAGGCTTCGACGAATATAAGGAAGACTCACAACCGGAAGAACTGGGGCATTTTTTTGGAATAAGTCAAAGCCAGATTTGGATGAAACACCAGGATGGTTGATAAGTTACAAGCATCGGCACGGACGTTTGCCATTTGTACTCTTGGGCTACCACGCTACGACCATGACTTCTACTGGGGCATTTCCCTATCGTTCGAAGCCAAATCATGTACGAAGAGACTGATTGATGAAAGCAGATGGACGCAATCGTCCGGGGCAACCTTATCAGAATAGAATGGCCGATGCAGTGAAGAAATACCATATCTAAGATTAGTTATTCTCTATATAATACTTTTTCTATGTTGTAAAAGTTGCGCTCCCTGGCGGGATACGCAAAGAACCCATGTCGGGTTCCGTTTCTTAGATTGCAAATTTCCCCAAAAACACAATTTTTTTGTAACATGAACTACGTTATGACATGATTCCCTCGGCGGGATACGTAGGCGGCCACATCGGCTTCGGTCCCACCCAAAAAAAAAAAAAAACTAAAAAAAAAACCCTTACAATCTCCTTTGCTTGTAATGAACTACGTCATGACCTGATTCCCTCATGGGGATACGTAGGCGGCCTAAATCGGCTTCGGTCCCACCATTAGGAAATATTTTCTCTTTTATCTCACATATGACAAAATGCACCCATCTGATCACCCTGATAGGACAGGCAAGCAACCCACACAAGACTCGGTTGTCCGTTCGAAAGTTCATCATCCTCACATATCAGAAACTGGGGCATTTTTTTTAAAGGGATCACTGCCAGAGGACGCCAATAAACATGGAAAAGCATCGGCAAACTAAGTCTTCACGAGAAGAAGGATTTTGGATAAAACGTTTGCTTTGTTTCACCGCATGTCACTGCTCGACAGACATTTACATACATGCATACTTTCTTACAAGCAAATTATTTTCAACAAATATTTTCATTAGAGTTTGACAAGATTTTTTTTTTACTAATATGCATACTTTCTTATAAGCAAATTATTTTCAACAAATATTTTCATTAGAATTCGACAAGAACTTTTTACTGATAAACTTTCTTATAAATAAATTATTTTCAATAAATGTTTTCATTAACGGTTAGCCGAGACTGGGAACCAGACAGGGGCTACAAGTCCGAATCAGCAGGACCTGCAACTATCAAGAGCAGAAGCTGCAAAGTCAACGCGAATCAACCGCCCCTCCCCCAAACTCACAAATTTTCTTTGAGTACAGGTTCTTCAGGTTGAAAAAGCAGGGAAGCCACATCACTTATGATCAATTTCCCAAAGAATTTCGGCATCACAGCTCACTACAAGGATTACGTTCCTATTTTTGCATCTATACGAAGACATCATCTTGACCCACAGGGTCCCGACTATTATGTCTGCACAAAGATGTTATTCCGAATCACAAGGAACTTCAACACAGTCCACATGAGTTTGAATCACATTTTCGCCCGTGCCAGGACGACATTTCCATTCACAGTCCAAATGAGTTTGAATCG
The DNA here is from genome assembly GCA_034509755.1 of Anisodus tanguticus. NCBI lineage: Eukaryota > Viridiplantae > Streptophyta > Magnoliopsida > Solanales > Solanaceae > Anisodus > Anisodus tanguticus. The sequence continues at coordinate 4,247,413 of CM067553.1, read as the reverse complement.
GCAGAAGATTCAGCACAACGTGGAACCATATTACAGCAAACTGGCGGCAAGGACGTCACTTACATCTCCTACAACAAACAGCATTACATTCTTACAACGACGACATCAACATTACTTCCGTACAACGACGACATCAACATTACATTCTTGCAACGACGTCAACAACAACGACGTCAACAACAACGACGTCTTCAGCACAATTATCTCTTACAACAAACAACATTACAATAATGTCATCGACGTTATGGCGGCAAGACAATTATCTTCTACAGCAAAACAACATTACAACAACGTCATCGACGTTATGGCAGCACAACAATTATCTTCTACAGAAACAACATTACAACAACGTCATCGACGTTACTGCCGCACAACAACTATCTCTTACATCAAACAACATTACAACAACGTCATCGACGTTACTGCAGCATAACAACTATTTTTACAGCTTTACAACGACGTCAACAACATTACAACGACGTCCTCAGCACAACAGCTATTTTTACAACTTTACAACGACGTCAACAACATTACAACGACGTCTTCAACACAACAGCTATTTTTACAGCATTACAACAACATCATCAACAACACGCCTACTCAACGGCGTCTTCAGCACAACAATTATCTTTTACAGCATTACAACGACGTCAACAACATTACAACGACGTCTTCAGCACAACAATTATCTTTTACAGAAAAACAACATTACAACAACGTCCTCGACGTTACGGCATCACAACAACTGTCTTTTACAACATTACAACGACGTCAACAACATTACAACAACGTCTTCAACACAACACGCCAATCCAACGACGTCATTTCAAGCGCTCCGCCTTATAATGCGGGTATTTTAATTTCAGTCAGGCACCCACCTTATAATGCGGGTATTTTAATTTCAGTCAGGCACCCACCTCCTAATGCGGGTATTTTAATTTCATCGGCGCCCACCTCCTAATGCGGGAATTTCCAAGTTATATTCTCTACAAATTTTTTATTTATTTATTTTTTCTCAAATAGTTATACACTAATTATATCTTAAGCTTTAGTTTGCAGGAATTTTTAATTTGCAGGAACTTCATCACAACGTGGAACTATCTCTTACGGCGAACCGAGGCAATTTGGTCAACGACCTACTTCGAACGTCGATCCGCTCTTTCCCAATAGTTTTGTCACATCTGCGACCAGTGTCATCATAACTCGACACTGGGGCAATATTTCTTGAATCCGCACCAACTTTTTCAATATCTTCTCCCTCGAAATTCTATTTCTACCATGCATACCTAATCTTCCTTCAAGTCCCGTTGCTTAGGACAAAATTGGCTACTCAGTCAACTTCTTTGGCCGAAAACTCTTTCATCATCTCCGTCCAAAGAGGGGCATCTGTTGACACCCAATTTTGTCCCGTCTTTTCCAACTTATTTGCACTTTAAATATTTTTAACACCTCCAAAACAATTTTAATCTATATGCATACATGTATATATATATATATATATATATATATATATATATATTATCATTCTCTTTATTATTATTATTATTCGTATTTTTACTATCATTCGCCTTTTAATATCACAAGCATAGTTTTACCCTAATATTCTATGTTATTTTATTTTCACAAAATTGCATCGCATTTTCATTTTTTATTAAGCATTAAACATTTCGCGAATATTATATTTTTATTATTATCACATCATTATGTTATGTTTAAATAATTCACATCTTTTACAAAACAAAAATAATATTTTTAATGTTAAACCCCTTTTATATTTTTAAACCCAAAACAATTTCTAACCTATTTCATTTTCCCAAACCCAATACAAATTCTACCCTAAACAAAATTCACCAAACCCACAAAACAATTCCTACCCAAATCTTCCAAACCAAAGCCCAACAACAAACCTTCTCCCTTTAATTCCCCCAAGCCCAATCGGCCACCCCATTTTCGGATTCCCAATTCCCACAACCCAAAACTCCCAAAGCCCAACCATCCCTAAATCTCTTAACCCAAAACAAAACAAAACAAAAAAAAAAAAATCAAAATCAAAACAGCCCAAACCAAACCGGCCAAACGGCCCAACCAAGCCAAAGCCACCCCACCCGAAACCGAGCCCAAAAACCCATTCCCCCTTATAACCCTTTTATTTCTTCCCCCAAAACCAAACACCCCCAAAAAAACAAAAACAAAAACAAAAACAAAAATAAAAAAACCTAACCCTAACACCCCTACGCCCCCTACCCACGCCGTTCCACCCTACGCCCCTACCCCTACGCCTGACACCACCAGTCGCCACACCGCCGCCTGACACCACCAATCTACCCCATCACCTTTCGCAACACATGCCCCAAGAACACGCCCCAAAAATCAGATTTTGTTCCCCCTTTATTTTGAAATTTGAATTCGTTTTAAGGGGGTATGGGGGTGAACGTTGGGGTGGGTATCTATAAAAAAAACCCCTTGCTCACTGATTTTAGAGGTCGATTCTTAGAATTTTCGGGTCATTTTTAGGTCCGAAATTTAAGAAATCCGAAATCTCCGTAAAGGTTTGGCATTATATTTTGTTTGTGTTGTTCTTCATTAAAAAAAGGGGCAATCCGAAATCATTTCTTTGTTCTTGCATGTGTTCTTCAACTTAAAATTCCGAAAAATAGGTCGAAATTATTGGATTTTTTTTGTGTTGAAGAATCTGTATTTTTAGCTATTTTCACTATTTTTTGGTCCAATTCGGGTCGGGTCACTGCCGGGTCGGGTCGGGTCATTCCGGTCGGGTCGAACATCAGAAAATCAGGAAAAAAAAATCAGAATCCTAACATCTCCGAGCGGATTCGACGATTCAAAACACGCTTCGGTTCGCTACCCGGAGAAGGTCCGTAAACTACCTCTCCTCTCTACTTATTTTCTGCATCTTATATTTATTTTGTTGTGTTGATCAGTTGGTAGTTCGTTCATGTTATTGCGCTTTTAATGTCTAAATTATATTGAGTACGATAGCTTGTTTGGTTAATTGTTATAATATAGATGTGCTTTGTATATTCTGTTAAACCCCAATATTAATATCATGCTTAAGTATAATATATTGAAAAATGCTATTTAGTATCTCGCTTAAGGAATCATGATGTGGATTGATTAAATACCCGCTTTCGTTAGTAATTTTACTTGACTTGTTTAGTTGATTACGGATATTTATCAATGTTGTGCTTGGTTTACGTTTTTGAGTTAATGTTTGGATTAGTATTATTTTAGTTTGAATGTGTATACCTTGTTTGGTGTAAAGGTTTGGTTGATGTGGGCGATTGTTAGAATTAGTTATTAGTCATGTTTAATTAGGTTAAAGTTTGTTTATGTTTATTAGACTAAGCATTGAGAAATGTTTAATAAATATTAATGGTTGTTTATGATCTTTAGTTTTAACAGTTGAGCATGTCTAATCATGATTAATTAGACTATGGTTGATGTTAGAATCTATTACGTTAATTATTAATCATGTTTAACCACTTTAGGTTATTTTATGCCCATTTAGTTCATTTCTAAGTATGTGTAATAAAAATTCGATGTTTGTTGGACTTAATTCATTATGTTGAATTATATGTTGTCATTGTTCACTGTCATGGCTATTTGCGCTCTATGATCTAAGTGTGTTAAACATGGGCTTGCATATGCATAAATATGAATACCTGTTAATTGGGTTTATCGCATATTGGATTGGTTGGGTTTCCTTCCTTCAAGTCTGAAAATTATATGTTTGTAACCTACGTATATATTTACCTATTTTCATGTTTTAAAAATCATGAACTTAGATATATGTTTGTGTATCAAATTTGAGCCCCAACAACATATTACTTTTCGTAAATTATTTATGTTTATATTTTCGTTCCATCTACTAATCCTTTTCTTTTCTTTTATTTACATGAAATGCATCGGGAGCTACGAAGAGTCTCGTTATGAGACTCATCATGACTTCGTCCAAAAATGAAGAACCACATCTGTGTTCATTGCATTCTCCGGTCTCGTAACTTCAAAACAAATAGGGTGCCGATGATATCGTCATCCGTCCTAGCCGCTGCTTTTGTTTATTGTTAAATTTGTCTTTCATTATCATTTGGGTTGTAATAATTATTTAATTATGTGCTGTCATTAGAATGCTTAGAATAATTAGGCCGCGAATAGATGAATGAATAGGATAGTCTAACTGTCGTTAGTTTATTTCTTAGGCTCGTTTGAATTGAAAACCAACCGCTAGCTTTATCTGTTTAGGGCCGTCTTGTGTGTTCCAAACTTAGCCTCTAGTTACTTTGTTCTATTTTTTAGGTTCATTATGCATGCTTTAATATCTTTCAAAAAATAATTTGGCAATCTATTATTCATTTTCTTTAATCCTAAAAAATAAGGTTTGCATTTTATCCGATTTGCAACATTGAAAGATTTTTTTTTATTAAATCGCCAAATACATATTTTTTGTAAACGAATGAATTTTATATCTATTTGTTATGAATAGTGTCTTATGAAATGCATACTTTTTCTCAACTCTACATGTATATATGATAAATAATGCTTTACAAATGTATGTTTTCCTACATACACTTTGTAAGTTATGTCATGCAAAATACATATTTTTAACAAACCAATTTTTAACATAGCCATGCAATTTGGTAAAAATGCATCCTTTTTAAATCAAATTATTTGCAAAATCCTTTCCTTAAACTTCATACCTTTTAAACATGCATTTTAGCACAATAAATAACCTGAGTTTGACCGGATAACCGCAAGTTAGCGGATTCTAAAGGATGCCTAATCCCTTCCCTTTAGGATAATAAAGAACCCTTACCTAGAATCTCATTAGTTTCGCAGACCTTAAAATCGGAGTTATATTGCAGCATTTAGTTTAATATTTAGGTGTCCTAATTCACCGTAAAAATAATTAGGTGGCGACTCCTCAATCCATTTACCCAGGAATCACCGAATACGCCGTGCTCCGCTTTGACCTCGGAGCGGGTGAAAATCGGGCGCGACAGCATGGCGACTCCGCTGGGGAATTTCAGGTTCTTAACCATAGTAAATTCAGGTTAATTGTTATTGTGCTTTGTATTGCTCCTTATTTGATCTATTGTTTTTAATTGTTTCTTTTTGAAATTTTGTATGCATAACTGCTTTAATTGCTATACTCTCTTACTGCTTTCCTTAAATTGGCATTTCGCTCATATTTCTTCCACTCTGGAAAATTGACACTATCACACATTACACGCGAGGTGTGCTTTGCGCACCCGCAAACTTCTTTCAAATTTCCAAATTTTTAGGAGAGTTGGTATATGCGCGGAGCGTCCGGACCATCCGGTTGGCCGCGTAGCCTTCTCACTCGAGCAGTCCGCTCGGGAACCTTGAGTCTAGTCAGCCAAATCTTAGAAAATTTAGGATAGAGCTATACCACCCTTTATTTTAAGTCATGCATGCATACACCTTAGGTGGGTCGATCCTTGGTATCGACTCCACAATTAAGAAATCTACCAAAATTGTCAACGGGTCTCGCAACCCAACGACCAATCAGCATATTACGTGTAGCGTGATAATGATAGACTAATCCAAGACTAATCATGACATGCTGAAATTGAAAAATGTACATTCATTTTGTCTCGTTTTCGACAAAGCATTACAGTTTAGCAGCTTGGATCAAATCTGTCGTAATCCCGCATATCTGGCGTTTAGGCCCACCTCGGCATAAGGGAGGCCCCATGCATATTAGGATGCGCATTTAATTGCCTTACAATCATTTTGTTGTTCTCTCCTGCTTTTTCGCTCTGTGCATATTATTTAAAGCAATAATTACTCGCCTTATACTAACTTGGTTTTCTTCATTTTTTTTAGAAGGTTTATTTTGTCTAGATTATTTTCCCAAAGGTTGATTTGCGTTGACTAAAACTGGCGGATCATCCCTACTTCACGAGGTCAAAGGCACAATCCTTCAAAGCAAAATGACCGATTCGGATGCATCCGAACAGACCGGCTCGGAACTTATCACTCTTTCAAGAGATGAACCGAGAGGCTTCGAAAAATAGAAATGCTACCGTCCAAGAAAAATACATCGCCCAACCTGTTACAACGGATGGCGCCATGCAGACCGAGATAGAGCGGCTCCAAAATCTCACCAACCTGTCCATTGCACCACAAATTTTTTCATCTCCTGAACCGCCATTTCCCCAAAACCTCCCCGAAAATTCGCCACTAAACAAAACCGATCCACAGCACACTAATCCGCAAGCTAGTCCACAACAAAGCCCGCTACAAAATGATCCGGCCTCATTCACAACTCCACATACCCAAATTACCACACTCATCCAAAACACCCCTTCCACGCAAAATCACCCGACAGACCAACACATGTTGATGGCATACATCGCTGATCACAGCAAGCAGTATGTGCCGCCAATATATATAACGGAAGCCCAACCTTTTACTACCGCAACACCAAACATGACTCTTCAAGAAATTGGCCAGTGTGAAGAAATGGACAGGCGGGTAAGGATCAGAACCGATGAAAGTGTGGCGAGAGAGATTTACAGCCTAAAAGAGGCATTCAAGAATATCCAAACCAGCAAGGGACATGAAGGACTTGAGTACGAAGATCTGTGTATGCATCCCGACATTGAATTGCCTGTAGGATATAAGGTGCCAAAATTTGGTTTGTTTGATGGGAAAGGAAATCCTTACGCTCATTTAAGATCATACTGTGACAAACTGATTGGGGTAGGTAAATACCAGGCCATCATAATGAAGTTGTTCGTAAGGAGTCTGACAGGAGAAGCACTCGACTGGTACACAAGCCAGGACCCACGAAAATGGCATAACTGGGGCGCAATGGCACAGGATTTTGTGGATAGATTCAGGTTCAACACTGACACAGTCTTAGATAGATTTTATTTGATGAAGTTGGAAAAGAAGTCCACAGAAACCTTCAGAGAATATGCCATGAAGTGGAGGGCAGAAGCAGCAAAAGTTCAATCCCCGATAGAAGAAAGTGAGATGACCACTCTCTTTGTACAATCTTTGAAAGATGCAACATACTATGAGAGAATGATAAGCGTCATAGGACGAAGCTTCTCTGAAGTTATAAGGATGGGAGATTTCATAGAAGAGGGAATCAGAACAGGAAGAATTACAAACTTTGTAGCATTGCAAGCAACGAGTGAGACAATCCAGTCGGACTCATTTGAGGGAGCAGTAAAGAGGAAGAGAGACGGAGTGTCCTCTGTGGTGACAGTTCAGAAACATAGGCCAAATCAAATGTCAACCTACCAAATGCCATCACCCCAGCCTCCCTACTACAATCAAAACAACCAAAGTCCTCAGCCTTCCTATTATTACCCATACGCCCAAAGCCCTCAACCTTACTATCAATACCCACCTGGTCCCTACCCTGTCTACCATACCCATCCAATATATAGCCTGCCTCGAGCGTCTGTCTATCCGAATCCCCCACAATATCAGCCCACATACTTACCTCATCCACAAGTCCATGCACCAAATGCACCCAGACCCCGCGCAAAATACGAAAGAAAGCCAGCCAAAACCTATACACCTTTAGCCGAACCTCGAGCACGCTTATATGAAAGATCGAAAACCACAGAATACTCCGGCCCATCCCGGGGAAATGTCCCCAATCCTGTTCCCAAATGGCACGATGAGAGTAAGCATTGTGCATACCACTCGGGAATCCCTGGACACGACACTGAAAATTGCTATGCCCTCAGAAACAAGATTGAGACATTGATCAAAGAAGGAGTTATCCAACTGAAAGGACCTTCCTCTAATGTAAATGATAACCCTTTGCTAGATCGTGACAATGCCAATGTGAACATGATTACTGTTGATGAAGACCACAATTTGGAAGGGACTATTGTGCCAGTCCAGAGAGAGGAAAAGGTTGAATCATCGACCTTTATTACCCCTATGATTACAGTCCAAGTGAAGGCACCGTCCGGAGTAGAAGCACTTCCTCCAAAGTCGCAGGTCATGGCATCATCTTTTCTTAGAAAAGTCTTATCAACCAATCTCCGAAGGAAGGGAGATGCTTCTTTACCAAAGCCTGTTCCGCCTTTGAGTCAGTCATTCGTCAAAGCATGCGCCACTCAGGAATCAAAGGAGGACAATGCAGCCAACCTCGTGAAAGGATTCAAAAGATTTTTCATTGCTAAAGAAGAAGCAAAATGCAATGTGATTCTCAATGATCACGCTAGAAGCTCAACCATTTGGGATGCAGAGCAAGGAGATGTTTTGGGAAAGTTGGACATGTGCCCTGGCCTTGTTTCTCCCAGAAACTAGTTAACTGCATTGATTTTTAATGAAACAATGCGATTCAGATTGAGGCCTGAATCACATATATATGCATTTAATATGTTTTGCCTCTACCTTTTGAAAGCTTAAAAAGACAAATCTGCATTGCTTTTGCTATTTTAAAATATGTTTTGTTCAATAATTTTCTTTTCTTTTTTCATCATGCAAACTAATAAATCTGTCGATAATATGTGACATATAATGAAACAAGCAAACAAGGTCCCAAACAACAAGCAAGGCTTCGACGAATATAAGGAAGACTCACAACCGGAAGAACTGGGGCATTTTTTTGGAATAAGTCAAAGCCAGATTTGGATGAAACACCAGGATGGTTGATAAGTTACAAGCATCGGCACGGACGTTTGCCATTTGTACTCTTGGGCTACCACGCTACGACCATGACTTCTACTGGGGCATTTCCCTATCGTTCGAAGCCAAATCATGTACGAAGAGACTGATTGATGAAAGCAAGATGGACGCAATCGTCCGGGGCAACCTTATCGAATAGAATGGCCGATGCAGTGAAGAAATACCATATCTAAGATTAGTTATTCTCTATATAATACTTTTTCTATGTTGTAAAAGTTGCGCTCCCTGGCGGGATACGCAAAGAACCCATGTCGGGTTCCGTTTCTTAGATTGCAAATTTCCCCAAAAACACAATTTTTTTGTAACATGAACTACGTTATGACATGATTCCCTCGGCGGGATACGTAGGCGGCCACATCGGCTTCGGTCCCACCAAAAAAAAAAACAAAAAAAAAACCCTTACAATCTCCTTTGCTTGTAATGAACTACGTCATGACCTGATTCCCTCATGGGGATACGTAGGCGGCCTAAATCGGCTTCGGTCCCACCATTAGGAAATATTTTCTCTTTTATCTCACATATGACAAAATGCACCCATCTGATCACCCTGATAGGACAGGCAAGCAACCCACACAAGACTCGGTTGTCCGTTCGAAAGTTCATCATCCTCACATATCAGAAACTGGGGCATTTTTTTTAAAGGGATCACTGCCAGAGGACGCCAATAAACATGGAAAAGCATCGGCAAACTAAGTCTTCAGCCAGAAGAAGGATTTTGGATAAAACGTTTGCTTTGTTTCACCGCATGTCACTGCTCGACAGACATTTACATACATGCATACTTTCTTACAAGCAAATTATTTTCAACAAATATTTTCATTAGAGTTTGACAAGATTTTTTTTTTACTAATATGCATACTTTCTTATAAGCAAATTATTTTCAACAAATATTTTCATTAGAATTCGACAAGAACTTTTTACTGATAAACTTTCTTATAAATAAATTATTTTCAATAAATGTTTTCATTAACGGTTAGCCGAGACTGGGAACCAGACAGGGGCTACAAGTCCGAATCAGCAGGACCTGCAACTATCAAGAGCAGAAGCTGCAAAGTCAACGCGAATCAACCGCCCCTCCCCCAAACTCACAAATTTTCTTTGAGTACAGGTTCTTCAGGTTGAAAAAGCAGGGAAGCCACATCACTTATGATCAATTTCCCAAAGAATTTCGGCATCACAGCTCACTACAAGGATTACGTTCCTATTTTTGCATCTATACGAAGACATCATCTTGACCCACAGGGTCCCGACTATTATGTCTGCACAAAGATGTTATTCCGAATCACAAGGAACTTCAACACAGTCCACATGAGTTTGAATCACATTTTCGCCCGTGCCAGGACGACATTTCCATTCACAGTCCAAATGAGTTTGAATCGGCAGAAGATTCAGCACAACGTGGAACCATATTACAGCAAACTGGCGGCAAGGACGTCACTTACATCTCCTACAACAAACAGCATTACATTCTTACAACGACGACATCAACATTACTTCCGTACAACGACGACATCAACATTACATTCTTGCAACGACGTCAACAACAACGACGTCAACAACAACGACGTCTTCAGCACAATTATCTCTTACAACAAACAACATTACAATAATGTCATCGACGTTATGGCGGCAAGACAATTATCTTCTACAGCAAAACAACATTACAACAACGTCATCGACGTTATGGCAGCACAACAATTATCTTCTACAGCAAAACAACATTACAACAACGTCATCGACGTTACTGCAGCACAACAACTATCTCTTACATCAAACAACATTACAACAACGTCATCGACGTTACCGCAGCATAACAACTATTTTTACAGCTTTACAACGACGTCAACAACATTACAACGACGTCCTCAGCACAACAGCTATTTTTACAACTTTACAACGACGTCAACAACATTACAACGACGTCTTCAACACAACAGCTATTTTTACAGCATTACAACAACATCATCAACAACACGCCTACTCAACGGCGTCTTCAGCACAACAATTATCTTTTACAGCATTACAACGACGTCAACAACATTACAACGACGTCTTCAGCACAACAATTATCTTTTACAGCAAAACAACATTACAACAACGTCCTCGACGTTACGGCATCACAACAACTGTCTTTTACAACATTACAACGACGTCAACAACATTACAACAACGTCTTCAACACAACACGCCAATCCAACGACGTCATTTCAAGCGCTCCGCCTTATAATGCGGGTATTTTAATTTCAGTCAGGCACCCACCTTATAATGCGGGTATTTTAATTTCAGTCAGGCACCCACCTCCTAATGCGGGTATTTTAATTTCAGTCAGGCGCCCACCTCCTAATGCGGGAATTTCCAAGTTATATTCTCTACAAATTTTTTATTTATTTATTTTTTCTCAGCAGTTATACACTAATTATATCTTAAGCTTTAGTTTGCAGGAATTTTTAATTTGCAGGAACTTCATCACAACGTGGAACTATCTCTTACGGCGAACCGAGGCAATTTGGTCAACGACCTACTTCGAACGTCGATCCGCTCTTTCCCAATAGTTTTGTCACATCTGCGACCAGTGTCATCATAACTCGACACTGGGGCAATATTTCTTGAATCCGCACCAACTTTTTCAATATCTTCTCCCTCGAAATTCTATTTCTACCATGCATACCTAATCTTCCTTCAAGTCCCGTTGCTTAGGACAAAATTGGCTACTCAGTCAACTTCTTTGGCCGAAAACTCTTTCATCATCTCCGTCCAAAGAGGGGCATCTGTTGACACCCAATTTTGTCCCGTCTTTTCCAACTTATTTGCACTTTAAATATTTTTAACACCTCCAAAACAATTTTAATCTATATGCATACATGTATATATATATATATATATATATATATATATATTATCATTCTCTTTATTATTATTATTATTCGTATTTTTACTATCATTCGCCTTTTAATATCACAAGCATAGTTTTACCCTAATATTCTATGTTATTTTATTTTCACAAAATTGCATCGCATTTTCATTTTTTATTAAGCATTAAACATTTCGCGAATATTATATTTTTATTATTATCACATCATTATGTTATGTTTAAATAATTCACATCTTTTACAAAACAAAAATAATATTTTTAATGTTAAACCCCTTTTATATTTTTAAACCCAAAACAATTTCTAACCTATTTCATTTTCCCAAACCCAATACAAATTCTACCCTAAACAAAATTCACCAAACCCACAAAACAATTCCTACCCAAATCTTCCAAACCAAAGCCCAACAACAAACCTTCTCCCTTTAATTCCCCCAAGCCCAATCGGCCACCCCATTTTCGGATTCCCAATTCCCACAACCCAAAACTCCCAAAGCCCAACCATCCCTAAATCTCTTAACCCAAAACAAAACAAAACAAAAAAAAAAAAAATCAAAATCAAAACGACCCAAACCAAACCTAGCAAAACGGCCCAACCGCCAGCCCACCCGAAACCGAGCCCAAAAACCCATTCCCCCTTATAACCCTTTTATTTCTTCCCCCAAAACCAAACACCCCCAAAAAAACAAAAACAAAAACAAAAACAAAAATAAAAAAACCTAACCCTAACACCCCTACGCCCCCTACCCACGCCGTTCCACCCTACGCCCCTACCCCTACGCCTGACACCACCAGTCGCCACACCGCCGCCTGACACCACCAATCTACCCCATCACCTTTCTGCAACACATGCCCCAAGAACACGCCCCCAAAAATCAGATTTTGTTCCCCCTTTATTTTGAAATTTGAATTCGTTTTAAGGGGGTATGGGGGGTGAACGTTGGGGTGGGTATCTATAAAAAAAACCCCTTGCTCACTGATTTTAGAGGTCGATTCTTAGAATTTTCGGGTCATTTTTAGGTCCGAAATTTAAGAAATCCGAAATCTCCGTAAAGGTTTGGCATTATATTTTGTTTGTGTTGTTCTTCATTAAAAAAGGGGGCAATCCGAAATCATTTCTTTGTTCTTGCATGTGTTCTTCAACTTAAAATTCCGAAAAATAGGTCGAAATTATTGGATTTTTTTTGTGTTGAAGAATCTGTATTTTTAGCTATTTTCACTATTTTTTGGTCCAATTCGGGTCGGGTCACTGCCGGGTCGGGTCGGGTCATTCCGGTCGGGTCGAACATCAGAAAATCAGAAAAAAAAAATCAGAATCCTAACATCTCCGAGCGGATTCGACGATTCAAAACACGCTTCGGTTCGCTACCCGGAGAAGGTCCGTAAACTACCTCTCCTCTCTACTTATTTTTCGCATCTTATATTTATTTTGTTGTGTTGATCAGTTGGTAGTTCGTTCATGTTATTGCGCTTTTAATGTCTAAATTATATTGAGTACGATAGCTTGTTTGGTTAATTGTTATAATATAGATGTGCTTTGTATATTCTGTTAAACCCCAATATTAATATCATGCTTAAGTATAATATATTGAAAAATGCTATTTAGTATCCGCTTAAGGAATCATGATGTGGATTGATTAAATACTGCCATCGTTAGTAATTTTTACCGACTTGTTTAGTTGATTACGGATATTTATCAATGTTGTGCTTGGTTTACGTTTTTGAGTTAATGTTTGGATTAGTATTATTTTAGTTTGAATGTGTATACTTGTTTGGTGTAAAGGTTTGGTTGATGTGGGCGATTGTTAGAATTAGTTATTAGTCATGTTTAATTAGGTTAAAGTTTGTTTATGTTTATTAGACTAAGCATTGAGAAATGTTTAATAAATATTAATGGTTGTTTATGATCTTTAGTTTTAACGAGTTGAGCATGTCTAATCATGATTAATTAGACTATGGTTGATGTTAGAATCTATTACGTTAATTATTAATCATGTTTAACCACTTTAGGTTATTTTATGCCCATTTAGTTCATTTCTAAGTATGTGTAATAAAAATTCGATGTTTGTTGGACTTAATTCATTATGTTGAATTATATGTTGTCATTGTTCACTGTCATGGCTATTTGCGCTCTATGATCTAAGTGTGTTAAACATGGGCTTGCATATGCATAAATATGAATACTGTTAATTGGGTTTATCGCATATTGGATTGGTTGGGTTTCCTTCCTTCAAGTCTGAAAATTATATGTTTGTAACCTACGTATATATTTACCTATTTTCATGTTTTAAAAATCATGAACTTAGATATATGTTTGTGTATCAAATTTGAGCCCCAACAACATATTACTTTTCGTAAATTATTTATGTTTATATTTTCGTTCCATCTACTAATCCTTTTCTTTTCTTTTATTTACATGAAATGCATCGGGAGCTACGAAGAGTCTCGTTATGAGACTCATCATGACTTCGTCCAAAAATGAAGAACCACATCTGTGTTCATTGCATTCTCCGGTCTCAGAACTTCAAAACAAATAGGGTGCCGATGATATCGTCATCCGTCCTAGCCGCTGCTTTTGTTTATTGTTAAATTTGTCTTTCATTATCATTTGGGTTGTAATAATTATTTAATTATGTGCTGTCATTAGAATGCTTAGAATAATTAGGCCGCGAATAGATGAATGAATAGGATAGTCTAAGCGTCGTTAGTTTATTTCTTAGGCTCGTTTGAATTGAAAACCAACCGCTAGCTTTATCTGTTTAGGGCCGTCTTGTGTGTTCCAAACTTAGCCTCTAGTTACTTTGTTCTATTTTTTAGGTTCATTATGCATGCTTTAATATCTTTCAAAAAATAATTTGGCAATCTATTATTCATTTTCTTTAATCCTAAAAAATAAGGTTTGCATTTTATCCGATTTGCAACATTGAAAGATTTTTTTTTATTAAATCGCCAAATACATATTTTTTGTAAACGAATGAATTTTATATCTATTTGTTATGAATAGTGTCTTATGAAATGCATACTTTTTCTCAACTCTACATGTATATATGATAAATAATGCTTTACAAATGTATGTTTTCCTACATACACTTTGTAAGTTATGTCATGCAAAATACATATTTTTAACAAACCAATTTTTAACATAGCCATGCAATTTGGTAAAAATGCATCCTTTTTAAATCAAATTATTTGCAAAATCCTTTCCTTAAACTTCATACCTTTTAAACATGCATTTTAGCACAATAAATAACCTGAGTTTGACCGGATAACCGCAAGTTAGCGGATTCTAAAGGATGCCTAATCCCTTCCCTTTAGGATAATAAAGAACCCTTACCTAGAATCTCATTAGTTTCGCGAGACCTTAAAATCGGAGTTATATTGCAGCATTTAGTTTAATATTTAGGTGTCCTAATTCACCGTAAAAATAATTAGGTGGCGACTCCTCAATCCATTTACCCAGGAATCACCGAATACGCCGTGCTCCGCTTTGACCTCGGAGCGGGTGAAAATCGGGCGCGACAATGGTAAGAAGGAAATGGACACTAAGTCTGATGAAGTAACTGAAGTGAGCCAGAATCCGAAATTGGGATAAGTAAGTTTTTCTTACTTGTCAAGAATAAAAATTAAATGATGTCTGATTAAAAATGGATTAAAGTAAGGAGGAATATGAAAATAATTTATATTACTTACGCTTTAAAAAATCAGAAGTTTAATTTCATCTTCTTTCCCGTTTAAAGATTGGATTTAGTAAACGACTTAAAAAGATCCGTTCTTTTAAGTGTAATTATTAAAGTGTGCAAAGTATGTTCGCACATACGAGGGAGTAAAATCCACTGACTGTGTGAAAACTGTTACCACTCTTAAGTAAGCGCCAAGAATTATCTGGGCACCAATCTTAACGGAAGGAGTCTAAAAGCTAAAGACGTTGAACCTGTCATACTATTTGGCAGAAGATCCTTCATAGGATGATATTGGACACTCAGTCATATAAAGCCTCCGGGCGACTGGAGTGGGCCAAAATTCCTTTGATATGATGATATTGGACATTCAGTCATACAAAGCCTCCGGGCGACTGGAGTGGTGCCAGAATTCATTTCATAGGAAAAGTAATGGACACCTAGTAAGGTGGGCCAGAGTTTCCAGGTCTTAATGATCTGAAGGCCTAAAGAAAGGCAGTGAAGAAATTGGACACTCAGTCTGCCAAAACAACTAGAGTGGGCCAAAGTATCGAGATCACATATGATCCGGTTGTGCCCTAACCACGGGGAAGAGGTTGTTCATGTGAAGCAACGCCACCTCTAAAGTAGAAGGGGTTGGAGAGGTTGTCCTCAATAGGACTTCAGGGAATGAGATCACTCTAAGTTGAGGTGATACTTGTCCCAAACTTGGTTTAAGGGACATTGTTGGTCAAGCTGGTTTGAGACTAGTCCAACAGGTCTGTAATAACTAAGAATGGTACAGTACGTCTGTAGCCGAATGAATGATATATTTGTAATCCGTGCATCTATGCCATCATAGATTAAGACACGTTAAATAGCAAGTCATTCAAAAGCTAGCGAAGTTGAGATTGTTGCCTTCTTTCGACATAAACCCTCAAAATGAATGAGAGGTAGGCGAAGAGGCAAAATCACATTTCCAAATTCCGTCAACGGAACAGCGAAAGAAGCACCGCTCCTCTAGAACTTAGTCACACCTACTTGGGTGATTTGAAGTTTATACAAAATAGAGGGGGGAGATAAGTACGTTGTGATCTTCATTGATGATGGTACAACGTATGAAATCCTTTGTTTGTTGAACAGCAAAGATGAAGTTGTTGAAGCGGACAAGCGCTACAAAGCAGAAGTTGGAAATCAACTAAGCCTATGGATTGCGAAATTCATAGCGATAGAGGGGGAGAATGTCAAGCATCGTTCATTAAACGATTGTTCATTACTCACCTAAGTCCAACGGTGTTAGCCAAGCGCAAAGTCATACGCCCAAATTATTTGGGGTGACTTGGTAAAAGTTGGAATACCGAAACAGGTCAAGTTGTACCTAAAACTGTAGATTGCATATCCACTGGATCTGCAAATAACAGTAGTGATTATCGCCTCTTGGCGTCAAAGAATGATGAATTCTTAGAAGATAACTTTCCTTGAAAAAAAAGGAAAAAGGAGTAACTGCTCAAGGTTAACAAGAACCCGCGAGGGCCTGACTGTCCGGAACTAGACGTTCCGTATCTACAGGACTCGAAAGTTGCTGGCTATCCGGAACGTAATATTCCAGATCTGCAGAACTCGGGGATTCTAGATGTTGAACCGAGATAGAGCAAAGAAGGGGACAAAGACTTGTTCCAGTCCTTCTAGCTTGTATGGTTGAGAATGAACCATGGACAATTAATAAATAATTGTCATCTCCAAAAGCGCTGCTTTGGAAAGAAGCTACAAAGAGAGAAATAGTTTTCCTCATATAGAACCATACTTGCGTAATGGTTGATCTTCCTCCGGGAAAAGAACCTTTGGGTTGTGAAAAAGGATACTCAAAAGTGAGTACAAAGTAGATGGATCTACCGACGAGTTCAAAGCCTCGGCTACTTGTACATGTGCTCCCCTGGGAGTAGCTTAACATCATGGGCCATTGCAGTCTTGCGTGGCATGAATGTTGAAACAGCCTTCCCAACCGGAGAGTTGGAAGAAGAGAATCAGAGTTGGTTTGCTGAACTGTTGGGCTTCTTCCTGAACTTTCATTTTGGTCCCGAAATGTTTACATTTTGGTCTGAAAGTTTCAAATAAAATAGAAACAATGAATCGACCACGAAACATTGACTCGAAATTAGAAAGCCAACGGTTGGAGAATCAACGATTGAAAGTAAAAGTCATATTGAAACAAAGTCTCGATATGAAAGATATGGGTATCACAGATGACATATTAGGAATTGGATTTCTAAGACATCTAACGGACGGTCGATAGTTGACGAGTCTCGTTGAAGCCACCAATGGATATGAATCATAGAAGCGATTGGAATCATGGTGCACCCATAGACAAGGAGCGATATGCACAGCTCATGTGTAGTTCAATGTATTGTACACACTACAACGGACCTGGTATCGGTCTACAAACTGATCAGTTGAACTAAGGTTCACTGATGATCTTAATACATGATCAATAGAAGGCGTTAAGTCGGATATGACGATATCCGAATTATTCGCTTATCTACGATTATAGTATTCGGATGTCCAGCGGTTCGGGAGAACACGGTGATGCAACCGGACATCGGATCCGAAGAACACCAAAGCCACAAGTAAATGTGTATGGTGGATCTTGGAAAATCCTCTAAGCAAACTTGCATCGACCGATTCATGATGGTATCGGAGTTTATCGCTTTATACAAAGCATGAAAGAAGTTGAGTAACTTCACGACTCATTAGAGGACGTCCCTTATTGGGAGAAACCCGTGCCTTCGGCGGTTATACATTTGTGGCTAGCCGGTCGGCTTCAGGAAGGACACGGATGACGGCGTCTGGACATATCTGTCAGGATCTGTCGGAGACATAAGACCGTATGGCAGTTGATCATCACGGGCGTCACTACCTTATTTACTAACTAAGGGACTACCCGAAGATCAAGTGTTCTGCTTGTCTAGGGGAATGGGCTTAAAACCCAAACAATACGAACCTTTGCGGTGGAAATCCAACCATACTGATTGGAGATCCCAAGAATTTGGTTCAATGGGAAAACTAAGCGGTAAAAGGTTCAGTTGAGCGCTTCGGTGGAAGCAAGAGGCACTTCGGATGATGATTTCTGTACGGAAACATGAATCCAAAGTTGTTCCCGCGATAGACATTAAAGTGCTACCTGCATGGTGGGTAAAGGTTAAGCTTCCAAACCTTTAACGATCCTTAAATGGTTGAGGTTAAGGTTGGGGAAACTTTTAATGATTCCTAACACTTGTGAAGTGGGGTATAGCAGGATATCTTGTAGGAGATCACCTATTTAAGTGCGAGGATGGCCGTCTCAAATGAACGCACTTAAGAATCCAAGTGTGTCCAAGGCCACAACGGACAAAAACGTAAGAATGAAAACGAATAAGAAGAGTTATTGTGTTGTTATCATTGTCTTGGCTTACACTAAACACTGACGGTTCAAGACATCATGTTCACCGCGCAGTAAGTAAGTCCGATGGTTTCAACTAGGGAAGGTTCAAAGCGAAAGCTACCACTCCTGATGCAATATCTTTTCGCTGAAAGATTGCTGAAATGTAGGCACCTTGTGCGTGCGCCACAATCTCTCTTTCATAGAGGGGATTGTTGGAAATTTGCCTTTGGCGGAGAGATGCGTCCACCCATCTTTGATGAATTAAACACTAGTGTTCCGCATGTTGGAGACCTTGTCTCTTCGCACATGCATGATCTACGAAGTGAGTAGATGACCGTAGGACCAAGAATCGTCAAATTTCGTTGAGAAATGAAAGAGATATTGGTCCACGAAGTAAGGTGTTTGAGGCATGGAAATGTGGTGTGGGACAAATCTACCACATCGGTGGGAATAGGAAGAATTGCTCTCTATATAAGTCTCTAATATGGTAAAGGGTTCCAGATGTACAGTTTGATATTATGTACAGTTTGGTCCCTGAAGTTTAATATTTTACAGTTTGGTCCCCAGAGTTTCTGGGAAGGTGACGGAACTTTCTACCTACTGTTGGACTGCGTTTTGGAGCATTAAACAGCCATTACTTGGCTGATTAACTCTCCATTAACAGCCCATTACTTGGGCAATTAAGCAGCCTCCTTCAAGACCTTAAATCAGCCTCACTAATGGCATTTAACATGCCATTTACAGCCCTCCTAATGGCCATTAACAGCCATGTTTGGGCAGTTGATCAGCCCCTCCTCCATGCTATATATTGAGCCTCTTTTGGCTCAATTCGTGGGCAGCAAACAGGCAGAAAACACACTGAAAACAGTGACGGAAATACATTGCACAGAAGGCTGAAAACAGTGAGGAATACACTGGAAAAACAGCCACAAAATAGCTTAAAACAGTGAGCAAATTGTGACGAAAATCAGTGAGCAAACCCACACATATACACAAGATATACACTACAGAGACACACTATATACACAGAGACAAAAAAGAAGAGTATTGAGAAACTCTTCCTTCCTATTCCATATCTTCAGCAAGTCGAGTCATATTTGTTTTATTCGGCAGGCTCAACCTATTGGCTTTGTAGTGTTGAGATTAAAGTGTTGTTTTATCTTGGGATACTATTGCCCGCTAACGTAAAAGCATATATACGGGTCAATCTTGTCTTAAGGATAGAGGGCTATCCTCGACTCAACACACAACGTTGTAACCATCCAGATTTTGTTGTTTCTTGATTTCAGAATATCAACATTCAAGACACAATAAACTTGCGGCAGTTCTCAACATTGGCTTTGCAAGGTGATCAAGATTCAAGACACAACACACATGCGGCAATTTTGAAGATTGACCATTTATTTATCCTTTCGAACATTTGTAATAGTTATTACTTCCCGTACCGCTCTATAAAGTACAATAGAGTACCAACATGTATAATATAATTTGGGGTCCAACATCGGTGAACAAAGAATTAGAATGGACCTGGCTCCGGTGAGAATTGTCCAAGTCCATATAAGGAGTCCATGTTCCCATTTCATTCCCGATGTGGGACTCTTAACAGATTCCTATATCTACAACACATACTTATCACTTCTTGAAATAGTTAGTTATATCCCAGCTTAACATTATCAGAGATATAGAAAACTGAACGAATATACAATCTCATTCATAGGACAAAAAATATAGAAAATTGATAGATCGTATATGAAGAAACAGTTCACTAAAGCATCACAGTTGAAACTAAAGCACAATAAGGAGATTTAACACATGTTCAAGAATAAGAAAGAAAAACGTACAGAGGGGTAGCAGAGTAATAGACGGCGTTAAGATTGCACAGTTGAAGAAGTGGAACACCGTCATCTTCTTCCTCCTTCGCTTCTTCTTTTCTTCCTCTGAGAGTGGGCTTTTTTCGTATTCTTGGCTACTTACTACTTTAATATGAGTTCTGCATTTTTGAGTGGCTTAAAGTAAATTTTTCTAGTCTGCAATTACACTATACCCCATACATATATGAATGACACTATTTGCTTATTAATTAGTTAAAATGACATATTTTTTTATTTGTAAACAGATTAACTTAGATTTATCATTTTATTTTTAATAAATAGATTTATAATCACATAAATCTTATGATATATTTAAATCCTTACTTAAATTTTTTTATAACTGCATGAATTTATTTTTTAAAAATTTTAAACTTTGTGTCGAGATGCACTACGTCACACGCGTTACTGAATGTTGCAAGAAGGTCAAAAAGTTGAAGAAATAATATGTTTTTTTTTTGTATTTTTTGGGAAAGTTGAAGGAAACAATACCTTATTCATGTAATTATCGAGTGAGTTAACCTTCAACCCTAAAATAAAATGTGTTCAAAGAACATTATTATAGTGAAAAAGTTATGGAAAACATCACTTATACCCCATAAATCAAATTATTTATCTGCATCTACTCTTTTTATTTTTCATGCCCCCTAAAAAATTAAAATTATTTACCCGAGATGCCCCATCCCTCCCCAGTTATGACACCAACATGGTGTATAAATATACTCAGATGATATCATGAAAGACTGCTTCAGTCCTACATGATACCATCGTGATATATAAGTATACTAAGATGGTATATCATGGATGATCAAGTTCGTTTATTCAAAAAAGACACAATTTTCTAAAAAAAAAAAAACTCTATAATACCATTGTCTTATATACATATATTGTGATGGTATCATGAAGTGCCGCTTCAGTCCTTCAATGAGACACACTTCAGGATCATGATTAGGGATGGCAACGGATAGGATCTGGACCGGATCCTACTAGATCCAGATCCAGATCCGTTTTTCATACCTGAATCCAGATCCCTCGGGTTCATAAAAATCAGATCCAAATCCGGATCCATCGGATCCATCGGGTCCACGGATCGGATTGGATCTGGATCCACATGTAAAAAAAAATTGTCTTGCTAAGAATGTAACCTTGCTAAGAATTTTTTTTTGAACTGACAAACGATTTTTACTTAGCTAACAATTTACTGTGTTTCAATTTGAAATGTTCATATGAGATATTTTGTTCGTTGTCTCGTTTTGATTGTGAACTATTAATTGAAAATGTTGGACAATGACAATAGTTGTGGAAAATGCAGACTAGTATTTCCACAATACTGAACTTGCATGTGCTTGTGAATATAATTTTAACTACTTGTCTATGGAGATGTTAGTCATTCACTAATATAACATTGATTTTATTATCGAAGTTACCTCTTTATTTTTTGATTTTTGAGTTAACGCGAGGATAAATTAAACTTGTTTTGAGAATAAAATTTGCAAGGATGTGCTTAGCAATTTTAAGAAAATATTTATAAAATTACATTCTAGGTTATGAATATATTTAATAAAAATGGGATCCACCGGTCGGATCTGGACCGGATACGGATCTCAAATACAAAATCCAGATCTGATCCGTCAGAAATGGATCCGGGTCCGATCCGGATCCGTCGGGTCCAAATTTTAAAGATCCATATCCTATAAAATGGATCTGGATCCACCGGATCCGGACCGGGTCCAGGATCCATTGCCATCTCTAATCATGATACCATCGGGGTATATAAATATACTGAGATGGTATCATGAAAGACTACTTCAGTCCTTTTCTTGGTCCTTCATGATACCATCCTGGTATATAATTATACTGCGATGGTATCACAAAGGAAGGGTTTTGGACGAGGGGCATGTCGGATAAATAGTTTTGGGTAAGGGGATACAACGAGTAATTAGTTTAAAAGGAGTATAGGGCGGTAATTAATTTGTTTTTAGGGGTATTTCAGTTGGTTTCCCAAAAAGTTAGTAGGAGTACAATTTAACTGGTGTCACAACTTCGAATCTTATTAGTAGCAGAGCTACAACTGCGCCCAGTTGAATGGACAAAAGGTCACCATCAAATAAAATGTAATTTGAAAAATGGGCCGAAACATTGGATTACAGGCCTTTGTAGCTTTTGTTGGTTGAGCTGTAGTGGGCCGGTGGGTATCCGCAAGACAATAAAATCTAAAATCGTCTAGATTTGAATTAATTTCAACAACATTATTATATCTGTCAAATAAAGTAATTTTATATTTTTGTTTTAAAAAAAAAGATATGTGGTCGCTTTTTTTCATCACATAGTACTATATTTTCAGTGAATAATGCAACCTTGCAATCTGACAAAACATTAACATCCAGCAATTCGCCGAAAAAGGATAAAATAGAAAATCATTCCCTACATAAAGTGCCAAACATTTAATTTTCATACACAGTAATAAATGAAAGAAAAATTAAAAGAGGAGTTGAGGTAGTCAAACTTGATCTTGATTGTACCTTATGTGAATTAAATGGTTGTTATGATTGCCGTTCTATTATTGTCAAATTATTTGTCTGGTATACTTAACCTTTTAATGTCTTCTCTAGGAAATAAAACACACACTACTTATTTCTCATCTCTATCATATCTTTAAACAAATTTCTTATTTATTTGATTAGACATTAAAGGCGACATTTTCAGGTCGATGTGTGATGCCTTTAGAGGGAAGTTACGTTATATATTTTTTAAGGTTTTTATATACTCCTTTAAGAAACACATTTAATAGTGTTAATCATAAGAATATTTATTTTTGGAAAAATTAAAAGTTTCTTTCATTAACCGCTTTTGTTAACTAATACTTCACTAATTAAAGCAGTTGACAATGGAAAATGTTATAAAATACTTCTTTTTCTTTTTATTTAAAATGTCAAATATTTATAAACACGATTATTTAGCCAAAATGAATAACATTTGGGACTAGAGGAGTACAATTATAGTGACTATGGATTAGTCTATTTTGCAAAATGTTTGTCGTCTATTAACTAAATGTACTTTTGATTTTGGAAAAGAAAGACATTGCGGCTTCATTAAGAGGAGTCTAGTCTTATTTGTTCTGACGATATAAAATATTTTTCATAGAGAAATTATTTCTTGAAAAATGTTTTACTTGAAAGACCTATATCTTAAGTCAGTTTTAGAATTTTGATTATATATGAAATAGTGGAATATAGTAATATAGCTTGGGGAACTAGGGATCGCTGGGTCAAAGGTAATGGCCATTTGTGATAATTATAAGCAGAAAAGGTGGAAATATGTTTGATACTGATAATTTGGAAGTGATCAGAGTAAGAATAGGTTGGGAATTACTGCGAGTAATGAACAAAAGTTAGGTAATTTTAAATGTTTTGACAATCAAACATGGAAAATTGATTTCATTTAGAAGAAAAAAAAATTATTCTTCTATATAGTTAAACTAAAACAAATCATATTATCAGGTGAAGATAGATATCTGAGGGAGGCAGAGAGCATGTGATTTTGAAGTAGACATGGGTCCAAAAGTTCGTCGGCAAAGAAGGTAATCCAAAGGAACCACATCGCTGAAAAATAAAAATTCAGAATTTAAATTATATGCATTGACAATATAATTATTTTAATTTTATGACATCAATATAGATCAACATATTGTTAATACACATTATTTACCTTAGATTATTTTTGAGTTATCAACTTCATATTACTTAATTGTTATTCACTTCGGTGAATCAAAATATCCAATGACAAGTTGTCTCTTTTATGCGGTCTTGAACAAACTTCGGGTTATGAGTTAAGGTAGGTCCAAGTCCTTTTTTTATTATGGTATCAGATTTAGAATCATCTAATTTTGATTTCACTCAATGTTGGGCTTTTGTATCATTGTGTCCATGCTCTAGCTAGTTGCCAAGCCTAGGTGCGCGGGAGCGTTAATAGTCGGTGAGTGGGACAACAATTTGTTCTTCTTGAAATCTATTTTCTTATCATATATTGTAATGTAAAAAAGATTTACAGTGATGGTATTAAACCGAATTACCTCGATGTTTTGTCTGCGTATCTCCTGAACCCAGTCAAGTCCCAACCCAAAGGGGTCCAATAGTCCAGACTTATTACTATCCTTTTCCATGGTCTACAGGTAAAACCACAAGTACTTCCAGTTTTTATGAGTACCTACTTGAATGTTAAACAGAGGGAGGGCCCTACTATTATGTCATGTTGTTATGAGTATTACATTTTAGTACCACTGTTTAAGATACTCTTGACATGTATATATGGATCTATCGAGCAACAGTGTAAATAATTTATTTTGAGTAATAAAAAGTTATATCAGAGAGGCAGTACTCAGTAGTAGTAGCAGCAATATTGCTTTAAAGTGTGACCCATATGTTCATAAATTCGTCCTCAATTCACAGCCAATATTGTACTCCACAAATGACTAAACTTATATTCACCTTGAGCGTAAATAATATTTTATGCTATCAAACATAATTTAAATAATTACCGGTCCGGTCTGTTTTCTTTTCTGAATAATCAGTTTCACCGATTATAAAGAATTAATTATTTATAATTATCTTTTAGATAATTTAATTTTATAAATATATTTTTACGTCGTGTGTAGAAGCAAATGCAAAACCCTTGTACAAAAAGACAATTTTGTTTTTGGAAGAGCCTAGAAACAGATGCGAATATAACGTGTAAATCATGAATTCAAATTACCCCAACATAATTTTTTAAACTATAATAGATCCAATGATAAATATTTAAAAGTTAAACTGATTAAATTAAAATTTTAAATTCGTCTATGCTCAGAAGGGCTGGAATATAACTAGAGCGTATAATAGTAATTGAGTGCAACTGCAGAAAATATGTACAGAGTACTAAGGGGGGTCGGAATAATGCATATGTGTTGCTATCAAAATGTCTCTTATTGAAAGCGATTAACCACCCTACTTTTAGCTTCTCAATTATTGAACCTTTTTTGTGTTTGTTCGTGTAATATTGTATTAATCTTTCTTAGAGAGTTTTTCTTATTACTATAAATATATATAGTATGTATAATGTAAAATTCTAATACAATAAGGATCTTTTATCTATCATAATTATACAACACTAAATATTATAAAATATAGGGAGTATATTTGGTGAATATACGTTAATACACCCCTTCAGTCAGAGCGGGAGAAGGCCGGACGCTAAGACTAGATCTGAAATCGAGGAATAGCTGTCTAGGAAGACCTTTCGTGAAGATATCTGCATACTGATACGAAGAGGGTGCATGCAACACCTTAACATGACCGAGAGAAAACTTCTCACGAACAAAGTGTATATCCATCTCAATGTGTTTGGTTCACTGATGCTAAACCGGATTATGATATAGATATATGGCAGATATGTTATCACAGTAAACCAAAGACGCCTTACGCAAAGGACACTGAAGCTCCAAAAGAAGGTTTCGGAGCCAACAGATCTCAGCAACAATATTTGCAACGCATCTATACTCTGCTTCTACACTCGAACGGGATAATGTGGCTTACCTCTTGGCAGACCAAGAAATTATCCCCTAAGAACACACAGTAGCCGGAGGTGGAGCGTCCCGTGTCCGGACAGTCAGCCCAATCAACATTTGTATATGATAACAACCTGGTCGGTGCTGAGGGTGTAGATGCAAATCATAATCAAGTGTGCCCTTAATGTATCTAATGATACGTTTAAGAGCAATAAAATGAGGCTCCCATGGGGCATGCATGAATAAGCACACATGCTGAACGACATACGCAATATCAGGCCTGGTAAAAGTAAGATACTGAAGTGCACCTGCAAGACTCCTGTAAAGGGTAGGATCGGACACCGAATCATCGTCAACAACACTAAGCTTTGATTTAGAATCAACTGGAGTGGACATGATCTTGTAGTTCGTCATTTTAGCCATGTACACTATCTCCTCTACATACTTACGTTGACACAAAAATATAGTTTCTGCAAATCTAGTCACTGATATCCTCAAAAAGTAGCTCAACTTTCCCAAGTCAGTAATAGCAAATTCAGCTTTAAGCAATGCAATGATCTCATTTTTCAACAAATCAGAGGAGGTAGTAAGCACAATGTCATCCACATATAACAACAAATAAGCAATGTTACTACCTCGATGAAAAATAAATAGAGAATTATCACATTTGCTGCATACGAACCCAATTTGCATAACGTACTGTGCAAAGAGAGCATACCACGCTCGAGGGGCTTGTTTCAAACCATAGAGTGACTTACGAACACGGCATACATACTGAGAGGCTGTTGGATGGACAAAACCAGGCGGCTGGTGCATGTAAACAGTTTCTTTCAAACAACATTATCAATTCTGGAGAATCGACCCATTATGTCGCGAACCGCGGTTAAAAATGGGTGCGACAACTGAGATGTGATGGGTGAGATCGGGGAACTGGGCGAAGCCGGATCCGGTGACGGAGGAGGTCGTGATGGTTGTGACGGGGCTGGGATGGGTTGGGTAGGGTCTGATTTTGGGTACTGTGTTAGTTTCAGGGTGCCGGTACAGTGCAGGGGTAGGGTTGGGTGATTGGAAGGTCGGCGTTAGACGGCGCCAACGACACTGGGTGTTGGTGAAGTTTATCGGTAGGGAGGAGATGCGGTACCGAGATGGGTCAGGGGTGAGGTCGATCAATTTCTAATGGGGTTGGTGGAGATCAGCGGAGACTATGAGACCTTTCCGATGGGGTTGGTGGCGATCAGCGAGGAATGTGAACTAGTGGAGTGACTGCCGGTATTGGCAGTGACATGTGGTAGTGGCAGTGGCTGGGGGCGATGGTGGTGGTGGACTGACGCAGTTTGTGAAGTATGATGGGGGAGGTGTCAGACTAATCTAGAAAGGTATAGTCCGTGTTTTGAAAAATTTGAATATTTGCAAAGGGAAAATTGTCTCATCAAACGTAACGTGACGAGAGACGTGGATTTTGCAAGTGGACAAGTCATAGCACAAGTAACCTCTATGATTAGATGGGAAACCTACGAAGACACACAGTGGTTTGGGGTGCCAATTTATGAGGTACGATGGACGCAAGGTTTGGATAACAAAGGCAACCGAAAATCCGAAAGTGATCATAGGAGGGGATTCGACGGTATAATATTTCGGTTGGGGTCATGTTATGAAGAGTGCTAGTTGGGACGTATTCTACCATTTGACCGCATAAACCCAAAACGATGGAGGGAGAGAGACATGAAACATGGGAGTACGAACCATGTTATTTATGGTGCGAATGATTCGTTCTGCTTTGCCATTCTGAGGCGAGGTGCGAAGACACGAAAACCAAAACACATTGCCATTATATTTACAAAATTTGTGAAATGTAGAATTATTAAATTCACATCCATTATCACATTGAAAAGATTTTATGGATTTTTCAAATTGCATTTTGATAAAACTGCAAAATTCAATAAATTTGGCAAAGACTTCCGACTTGAACTTTAGAGGGTAAATCCAAATGAAGTGAGAGTAATCATCTAATAGGACTAGATAATATTTATGACCCAGAGAGCTAGTAATGGGAGATGTCCATAAATCATCATGAACAATATCAAAAGGAGCAATCATAACACTAAGAGATGATTTAAACGGAAGGCGAACATGTTTGCCTAACTTACAAGAAACACAATTTTGGGCAAGTTTCCCATTATTACAACGAATAAAATTATTGCTTCTAGGAAAATTAAAAACAGGGGCTCCTGGTGTCCAAGCCTAATATGCCAACTTGACGAAGAGATAACAACAAGGGAGATGTGTGAGCGGGAACTGGCAGCAGAGGTGGATGGGAAAGGATAGATATCCCCGTGCTATTGCATCTCGTAAGAGGTGTCCCCGTACGAAAATCCTTCACAATAAAACCTAAAGGGTCAAAGTCAACAGAGACGGAATTATTACGAGTAAATTTTCGGACATATATAAGGTTTTTAATAATGTTAGGAGCAAACAGGACGTTATTTAGGGGGAAAAGGTGGGTGAGGCGGTTGATTGTAGGTTGTACCATAACCTTGAATTGAAATGCGATGACCATTACCAACAGTAATATATTGAGGATACTTTAAACGAAACAATTTGGAAAGATTACTTGGAGAGCGGGTTAGGTGAGACATGACCCCCATATCCATGTACCAATTTTCATCGGGTTGCTGCATATTTAAAAAGTTGAAGGCCTGGCCCAAATTAGTGGGGCCAGGCCCACTGGAAACGGATGATGGACTAGTACAGTGGCATGAGCCTGAGGCCTGTTGTTGAAGCTGAGTACTGGTGAGGTCTTGGGCGTGGACCGGGGCCCAAAAGACCCAACTGTTGGAATGACTCTCGGGCTTGTGGATGCTGGAATGGGTATGTGTCCCAGCTGAGGGGATTGGGCCATTGTCCGAGACCGTTGGCTTATTGTTGAGCCTTGCCACCTTGTCCACAACCCTTACCCCCATTTTTCGTTACATCTGCCACGATCGCCTCTACCACCGCGGTTGTCCCGTGGTTGGTTTTTCGGTGGTGGCGGCGTTTGGCGCAGAATTTTCAACCTCTAATGTCTTTTGGTTGTGTTCGTCCTATTTGGCGCATCTGGTTTCATCCGAAAGCAATTGTGAGCGCGCCTTGTTGAAACTCGATAGTGGGTCGGCTTATTGAATCATAGTGGCGAGCGTATCATATTCACCTTTCGGTAAGCCCGCAACAAGTTGTAGGACCATCTTAGTTTTGGAAACAGGTGTCCCCACGTTGGATAATTGATCCGCAACTAGTTTTAAATTTTTGCAGTATTCAGACATGTTGAAAAAAATTTCGAGACATATATTGTTGAAATGTTCCTCCAAACACACTACTCGAGTATTTTTGTTGTCCTGAAAAATTTCTTCTAATCGAACCCATAACTCACAAACCAAGGCATCTGTTTTCATGATTGTATGAAGCATGTCTTTAGATATGGTGTCATAGATTCACTATTTGACGATAGCGTCAAGATGATGCCATGTTGAGTCTGCAACGTCTAGAGGGCGAGGGATAGAGTCGTTGGTATGGTCAAGCACGTTGTACGCACAAGCGTGGATGTTGAAGAGTTCAACCCACGAAGAATATTGACCGTCTTCCTTTAAAGCGATGAAATTCTTGATTTTTGTGACGGTGAAAGCAAGATGGAAGGAGGATGTGGAGGATGGAGGGTTGTTATCGACGACGTTTGTGGAGGAAGCAGAAGCTTTGGGAGAGGTGGGAGTAGACATGGTAGCCACTGAAAAGAGACGAGAAAAAATCGAAATCCGAGGAAGAATAGGTTGTGTCAGCCGTGGGTTGTTTTGAGATGGGGGGTAGCGGCGACGGCGGCTGAGAAAGAAAACAGGGTTTAGGTGTTTTTAGGGTTAGACTCTTGATACCATGTAAGATTGTATTAATCTTCCTTGAGGTGTGTTTTTCATTAATACAAATATATATATAGTGTGTACAATGTAGAATTCTAATACAATAAGGATCTTATATCTACAATAATTATATAATAGTAAATATTATAAAATATAGAGAGTATATTTGGTGAATATACCTTAATAGTTGTACCGTTTTTTGACTGTCTTTTCTTTCTCATCTCTTCTACTCCCCGTACCATTCCACAAAATTCAAAACAATAGTAAAAAAATAGAAATCAAATATCTAGCAGTAGTTTTAGAGTAGTTGCCTCAGGTACACTAGAAATGTAAAGACAAAAACGACATGGACCGTTTGTTTTGAAACAGCAAATTAATCGACAATATATAGCTTTGGTTTTTTATATTTGAAATAATTGCACTTTTAGTCCCTTAATTACTAATAGATTTTACTTTTGGTCCTTATAATATTTAGTTAAGCATATCTAACCTCTAATTAACTAAAATATGTGTGATTTGTCTCTTTACAAAGTAAATATACGGTATTTAGCTATTTTTAGAACTACATTGTCTTAAAATATGGAAAAGTAGTAAAACATTATCATAACACAACGTCAATAAATAATGAATATTTTATCGCTTAATAATTTATTTAATTTGTGAAAATTCAAAATCAGAGGGGTCAAAAGTGCACATATCAATTAACTGAAAGTTACTTAATCAAAATTAGGACTTATCGATATTTGAGGGACTAAAAGTGTTAATTTCCATTTATATTTTAACGGTTATTTTTTTAAGGTGGCAATGTCGTGGCTCATGACACAGGTCAGTCAAAACGGCGTTGATTCCGCTGATACCTTTCTTTCTTTTTTTGTCTTCTATTCTGGACTCAAGGGGATTTGGGAAGAAATATTATACATAGTGATTCTATTCAAACTTCGAAGCAAACATGTACTATATATTATTCTACATTTCTACGTACCCCCTTTACGAATAACTACGGAAGAACTATTATTCTTCTCATTATTTTAAGTCGATATGTTTAAGTAGCACTATAGTTTAACTTGTTAACGACAAAAAGATGAGTATAAACGTAGAATATAGCGCTAGTTAATTTGTAGTATGAATTATGGTGTATCTATGAAGCTAATACTTGATGAGTGATGAGTCACGTCCTTAATTATGCTTGACCGTCCATGTCGTTTAGCTTGCGAAGAATCGACACTTCAATTAGTTAATTAATTAAGTTTCCCTTTTAATGCATTTAGGATTCCATATTAAGTTATTCTTTACTTAGGTCTATGGAATAAAGAACATGCTTAAGAGATCTGAAACCCTTTTGTAGCTCTTGGAGGTCACTTTGCTATATTCTTACTTTAATTAACGTTCATCCGATAGCATCTTAAAATTGTGTAATTTTGTATGATCTTCGTCTTAAATTTCCATGTGGTATAACACTATTATTATTTAAACGTAGACGAGGTTTTGCCTTATACATGTCGAAGACCGAGAAAAAAAATGAAAAAAAGAGAGATGTATTGAAACACAAAGAGCAAATTGTATAATTACATATCCTTTTAACGTGTAGAAAAACCAAAGAAACCCTATCGAAACAACCCAATGAAAATATGAAATAAGAAATGCTAGCTTTAAATTATGGTAATTTATTTTGGATTATGGCCATTTTATCAGATCCGGTAATTAAAGTCAGAACAACTATCTCTCAAAAAGAGAGAAAAGAAAAGTTAGAGAAGCATTAATTTAAATTAGTTACACATAAAATGAGAAATTACAAGGGAAAGAAGGGTTAGGTGTGTGATGTAATGAATATTAGCTTAAAGCAATTTAAAAGTTTTAAAAGTGAGGTAGCTAAAGAAGATGTTGACCAGAGGAGTATATTATTAGGCGATTTAACTATATTAATAATTCCAACTATGAACCAAAAAAATTAAAATTAGTTTGTTGTTATAGGCAGTAATAATATTCTAATCCGTAATCCAACACACAGGATCGGGAGAGAAAGAGACAGATAGAAAGGAGCTCGGTCGATCAAGAAGAATATTAACGGGCAGAGATCTTTATAGAATAAGTTAAAAATTCTCATTTCCCGGAGAATGTAGAGCGCATCAGGCGCTGACCCTGCTTTCCCTATTCTATTAAACAAATCAACCTTTTTTTTTTTACATTCACTTATCCAACTTACACCACACTATTTCTGGAGATAGTAATTCTGATCTCTCAGCACTACTATCAGTAAATTGAGAAATGTGCTGAATGACCAGAGTTTGAGAACAGAGCAACTGATATCACCTACAAGGTCCTATTCCAGAAGAGAGCAAATTGCTTCCACCAGAGTTCAAACCCACGCTGCAGGCCTCAAACTGGATTTAAGTTCATCTCCTTTGCCATTCAGCTATGTCCGGGGGGACAAATCAACCCTTTTCTAATCCTACAACCCCGTGTAACACCTCCCCCCCCACACACATATTAGTATATCTTCCCTCCGGATAAAAAAAAGAGTGTCCACTTAATCATTTGCATACTCCTTAAGAAAATATTAACTTCTAAAAAAAATTAATTTAAATAAAATGACCCTAATTAAATAGATATTGAAATTTGGTCTCTTAGCATATAATAAGAGTAAATCTAAAAAAACAAGATTAATTATTTCTTGATTTGATAAGTAGACACTCTTTTTTAACCAAAAGATAAAGACTAAATGAAAACCTTTTTTTGATTCGAAGGGAGTATTATTTTTCTTTATATAAGTATACCATCGTCACAACAAAAATCATAAAACTCTATCATCAAAGTTTAAATTTGATTAGTGAAGTGAATTTGAATTTTAAGGTGCTAGGATGTGAAAATGTTGAAAAATATTCCCATAGATTTTTCAAAATCTATTATTGGGTGGAAAAGTACTTTGAGATACTTCTTGAATATTCTTATTAAGTTTCATTCACAAAAATTTATGAAAGTAGTATAAAAATACTAACACGTTATTCTTTATACAATTTCTTGAGCTAGCAGAGGGTCTATAATAAACAATCTTGCTACCCCAAAAGATAGGAGTGAAGTCTACGTACATCCTACCATCCTCAAATCACACATATGAGATACACTGATATGTTCTTGTTATACAAACTTTGTCATCCAAACTTTTATTTAATTCTTCTATTTAAATAGAATTGAAAAGGAACCTTGAAGAAATGGTAAAATTTTTTGTGTATGGCCTATAGATCATGGATTTGAATCGTGAATCAACCAATAATGACCCTAGGGGCACAGGCGAGTTGGTAAGTGGCAAGGTGATTGAGGTACAATCACTCTGACATCGCAGGTTCGAATCCGTGTGGTGACAGTCTTTGCTGAAATATTGCAAGGGTTGTTGCTGGGTTCATGTCCCGTTGGTCCTCTCTCTTGCAGGGCTGTCACTCGCGCATATCCCTCGATTTACATCTCACCTGGCCAACGGGCCTCTAGTACAGGTGGGGAGTTTCGCCTTCGGAACTTTCCCCTTCACAAAGTAATGGACTCTCCTCGAATCTTGCATGAACCGATGAACATAAAATGTTTCGTACACCAGGTTACCTCAAATGATATGTTATAAACAATTATTAGTGAGATCATATCTGATATTCTTAAAAAGCCTAATCTAAAATAAATAATAGGTCAAAAAAACAAGAAATAGAGAGGGAGTATGTCAACTGGCTATAAGGTAGCGGACAGAGTCACGGCCACAAGTCACGTGGGTTGACGCCGAGGAATATGGTTGG
This sequence comes from Anisodus tanguticus, assembly GCA_034509755.1. Taxonomy (NCBI): domain Eukaryota; kingdom Viridiplantae; phylum Streptophyta; class Magnoliopsida; order Solanales; family Solanaceae; genus Anisodus; species Anisodus tanguticus. The sequence goes on along the minus strand of CM067553.1, from coordinate 4,213,700 downwards.
CTTTCCCTCTCGGTAATACCATACACTTAGCTTCAATTATTTAATGTTGTTGGGAGAGTGGCCAAGAAGAAGGGCTCGACAATAGACAAGATGAGAAGGTAAGTCCAATACTGAGGAATATTTGGACACGGAGAGGGAATATTGGTGTTGCCTATTAAAAACATTACTCCATTTCACAAAATACTCTATCTGTATTTGTTATATACTATCACTTTTGTATTTGTAGTCCTTTAAACGCAAGTGTTTTTGGCTTTCTGGCACAACCAATTCCTACGCTCCTCTCCTCTCCTCTTCTTTGTCTTTTCTTTTCCATTCAAGATAATTAGATTAAAAGAAAGCTATTTCATTTCGATGATTTTTTGTTCCAGTAATTTTATGAAATGCGCTAAAATGAATTTAACATCAACGAAGTTGTCCCTATGAATTTATATATAGCTCTAAGATAATGGTTTGAGGATTAAGCAAAATTCACTAACAGAGTTACATGCCTTCTCAGTTCCCCTAATTTCCTTACTACGTACGACCTCCCTCAAGAATATTTTGACTCGAAAAAAGAAAATGTTGATTGATATATTAGAGACTTAGACTAAGATGTTAATTGAGAAATATGAAAAATGAGTCAGATACACGTGGGACTGAGGCGCCGGTGTCACCGAAAGTCCTAGCCAACCCTCTGATAATCCAACCTATTTTCTTATACTCTCATTTCCTTCTTGACGTCTATGACTAAACTCCGTTACTTGTGGCAACTTCGCACGTGTACACCAACATTCTTTAATGTTTATACTCTAAATACAAAAACAAGACTTATTTACACCAAATATAGAGACGATACATGTCTATATTCGTCGGCTCAATTCAAACGTCGAGTATAAATAAATATCTTTTCACTAAGTTTCTTTGTTTTTTTGCCATGCTCACCTCCAAGACTAGTCCAAATTTATCCCGTGACTGGATTTGGATAGCATTGAAAATTCTAGTAGGTATATATGCTCAAGACAGCATCTTAATGAAATTATTCTTTTCTTTTTCTAATTTATGAGGAACAGACAAGAGAGAATGGGGAAAAGAGGAAGATTTAAATCCTACAATTTTATGAGAGGAACAAACTATGGGGCATATTAATTAATTAAAATATTTATGGAGCAAATAGATCTATCCAACGTGGAAAAAGAAATGTATTAAATGTCATTTTCACTTGTGTAAATTCAAAATTGTAGTGTGATAAAGATGGAGAGATCGATGAATAATTGGAAGGTCTCAATGCATTACAGGGTATTAGTATTACTACTAGTAACTCATGACGATACTGCTTCTCCAACAGACAGCAATGCTAATAAGATTTAGGCATGGAAGAAATTAAATGGGCTTGTGCCTTGTTCGCAGGGGACTAATTAAGGACTCACAATTTAACCTGGCTTTTTTGTGCATGGACTATGGAGTAGTAATAATATAATCCTTCACTGTGTCAAACTTGAAACTCTTGCCTAATTAATAACCGTGATTTTCTGTTCCCCTTTGAATTTGCAGCTTATGTAGTCAACCTCAAAATTCATAGCCGGAATGTCAAATAGTCCTTAATTATTTTCCATTATGACTATATATCTAATCAAAAACACGAAAAAAACCAAATGGATATGTATCCAAAATGAATTTATGAGTAAATTAAAGGGAAAAAGACATGAAATTCATTGTAGAATTTATAGAAAAGGGAAAAATATTACACAAATGGACTATGTATCCAAAATGATTTTATGAGTAAGGGGAAAAACCAAGAAAAAAAAGAATATTTGACAACCGGTTAGGTGACTATTTTTTTTGTCCGTTCCAAAAAAAATCTCTTTAAATTTGAAAATAATTTAATTTAAATTTTCTATTTTACACTTTTTATAGCTATATAAATATTATGACATCTTTAAGATTACAAATTTAAAATATCTTATGATCACACAAATTAAACAGACATGACTATTCATTCTTTCCCAAATTACAGAAATTAAAATTATTGGGAGTCAAATGGATATTTTGGCCTGCGACAGTCACTCAAGCCTCTTTCACAAAATTATTGCTGGAATATGCTAATTCAGGACAAAAATCTAAAACACCAAAAAATAAACATCAAATGGAATAAAAACAGCAGAGAGAGAAGAGAATTTTAATACTAGGTCGCAATCTATGGACACTTAAGACTTAAGAGAGAACAAGAGAATGTGTGTATATGAGAGAGAGCAATTCCTTTCCCAATATTCCATTGAACAGTACACTAATTTGTTTTCTCGAATTCCAACTATTCCCTTCCAGAATACATCCATTATATCTCTGCACCTCTTATTACACACCATTTTCCCAATTCCAAAAGCTAATAGCAAAAGGAACGGATCAAAATTTAAATTTAATGCATTCAATTTTGAAAATTTATGTTAAAAATCTAATAAGTACTTATTAAGAATTTAGTATATTTTTACATATACAGTCAAATTCTATAGCAACATTATTTATTTCAATAATTTTTTGACTGCTATAATGAAATATTGTTATAAAGAACATGTAATATAAGATAACATAACACATGAAGGATCAACTTCATAGAACACATGATTATTATAGTGAAATGTTATTATAGAAGATAACTATTATAGAAAAGTATAGATCTATAGTGAAATGTTGTTCTAAAAAGCATGTAATGAAACATAACATATGAAGGATCGGTTCCACAAAAAATATAATTGTTATAATAAAATATTGTTTTAGAGAATGACAGTTATAAAAATATATATATTATATACAACAACACAACAACTACATATTTAGTGTCATTCAACAAGTGATATCTAGGAGAATAGAGTATACACAAAAAAAAATTATAATCTTGTGTCTAAAATTATAAGTTCACATGAACCGGTAGCGAAAAGGTTACATCCACTCCAGGCCCCCACCCCTTAATTCTTTGTTCTCCAAAATCCAAACAAACATTTACTCTCAGAAATTATAAGGTGTTTGATCCTTCTGTGTCTGCACATTTCTACTTTTAGTTCTTTTATCAATTAATCCCTATCCCCCTATATACCTTTTTCTTTAGCAAAAAGCCTATTCTGAACCCCTCCCCTCTCTTTCTTCTTATAAACACGAGCATGCAAATCATAAGGCATTCATGCGATAATCACAACTCAAATCTTTTAAGCTTCATAGTTCTCTCTTTTTAAGAGACCCTTTTTTAAATAGCCCTTACTTCTTTTTCAGCTAAAAATCGATATGAGGGACGGAGTTTCATCGGTGCCTGATCTTTCTTTACAGATCAGCTTACCGTCATGTATTTCAAAAAGTGATCAGTTTAAACAAGTCGTGGGATTTGATTCCACGACGGATTCCGGTAGCACCGCTAGTGGGGGAAGCGATTTGACCCACGAAAATAACGGACTATTTCCCGAAATAAGAAAAACGTTTAATCTTCCGTTAGTTCCGTCTTTTGAGCCGACCCTGAGTCTAGGGTTCGCGCAAGTACCAATAGGTAGAAATGTTCAACACCATCACCACCGCCACCATCAGCATCAGTATCACCAGCATTATCAGCCACAAATATACGGTCGTGATTTCAAGAGAAGTTCGAGATTGATTAGTGGGGTGAAAAGAAGCGTTAGAGCTCCTAGGATGAGGTGGACTTCAACTTTACATGCCCATTTTGTTCATGCCGTTCAGCTTCTTGGTGGACACGAACGTAAGTCGAACAATGAAAATTCATATAGCTGACTTCAACTATTGTTTAAATGTCCGAAATATTAATTTAGATTTTTTTTTTTTTACATTGAACGAAAAATAGGAGCAACACCAAAATCCGTGCTAGAGTTGATGAATGTGAAGGATCTAACCTTAGCTCATGTGAAGAGTCACTTACAGGTTCGTAACATCACTTTTTCCCCTTCTATTCAATAGTCTTTTGAATGTATGAAGAAAAAGGATCTCTCTATTTGATTGCTATGGATATTTTGTACCTCTTTTTTTCTCTTCATATTTTGTATTTTACACTGCAAAAATCCATGTGAAACCCCAGTGTTGGGTGGGGTGGGGTAGAGGGTGTTGGAGAATTTGGAGTACAAAGGGGTTAGGACAAAAAGGCATCTAAAGAAGTAATCTTAGGAATGTAGACTTTTTCGTCTAATACATTTTGTGTGGGTTTACATGCAGATGTATAGAACAGTGAAGAGCACTGACAAATCCACAGGTAAATATTTGGAATTTTCATCTCCTAAAGGGAGCCCAGTACTTTTCACTTCCATCATTCTTTTTGTTTGCAAGCTTTGAAATTTTGTATATTCATAAATCATGCACATATATTATCACTACGAACTTAGGCCCTAATCTATCGGTAAGTTGTTCGTAGCTCACATTTTTTTTTTGTTAATCTGTCTTGAATAGGATTAGGGACGCCTGATGCTTTTTAGTCATAGGATTTCTGTTTTTTAGCAAGGGGATATACAAGTCATTTTATTATTTGATTATTTATTTGCAGCTAAAAGGCACGCAGATAATATATTTGTGAACCAAAACAAAGGGATAAATATTGATGAATATGAAAATTTTTGTGAGGAGATTGATGCAGTATCACTATCAAGCACAATACCACAAAATATGACTCATATCAGGTGAGTGCATCTGCAACTACATTTTATTATCTTCTTTGTTTGAATTAATATGCTGCATTTCATCTCCTTCATCATTGCGAATTGGAAAACAAGCAACTATATATTAATGGGTTACTGACATGTACGCATATGAAAAAGTTAAGCACCAAACTTGCTACTAGACAAATACAATACGGTTTCTCTTTAATATGTATGTCATTATAAACTGAACATGAATTAACTACGAAATTGATCATTAATCTGCCACTAAACAACTCATAGCTAATATAAGTTTTTGATAATCAGACGTTAAATAGGATTAGCGATGAATTTTTATTGGTTAGCGATAGAAAATGTCTATTATATGACAGAAATTATCCATAGCTAATTCTTGTTTAACGAATTCTTAAACATGTGTCGTAATAAGTGTACTTAGTATAGTTGTAGACAACTGGTATTAAGGTATAGTTATAGATGCGAATTAATAACATCATGTGGATAAATAAATAATCAATTGGTGGAGGAGGCAGACATACACACACAAAAATGCCTTGACCATGGAATTTATTTCTGTACATGATGGTGTCTCTCTTTGTTAATAGTGTAGAGAGATATATAAATGTGATTAAATACTCAATAGTTCCAAGTACATTGAGCTTGGTGAATAAAATGAATAAGGTCTTCTAGGTATAGAGAGTAGTGATTTTAACGTGTGAAATCCTATCTTATTGCTATAAAGTTAGGAACTCCAAATCTACTACTAGTATTTATTACTACCGCGATTCATATTATCTTTGTTTTCAGATTTTGTTACACGACTTTTATAGGAGTATCATATTACTTCTATCATTTATCTCTCTCAAAAGTCATACTACTTAATTAATTACACTAATTAGAGCGGTAAGGTAGATTTGAAAAATAGGGTTAATAACATTTTGGTCCCTCAACTATTGATAAACTTCACTTTTAGTTGTGCGTACAATTAGTCTTTAATTAATTGAAATTTATATTTTTGATCCCTTTGCTTGTATATATTCATAAAAAATTTTCATAGTAACTACTAATTGTTCTATCACTTAATCACTCATGTGATGATATGTTAAGTTTATACTATTACTTTATAATTGACGATCGTGATTAAAGTTTTAGAGTAGTTCAATTAATATAATACATTTCCTATATAAATGAGCCAAAAACATATATTTTAATTAATTGAAAGTTAAATGTATTGAAGGAGTATATATATTATAAAGATCAAAATTAGAATTTACGTATGTTTAAGGAACCAAAATACATATCATATGGATTAAAGTTACTACATTATTTGAAAGGAAAAACACTTGTTTTTATTGAGGTAAAAGAAGACGGGGGTTAATTTAAGCACCGATCTCTATATGCGAGTTTTTTTTTCTAAAAAGTCAAGCTTTAGTCCGTTTGGCTCAAATCTCCACATTATACACTAGCTAGGGTGCCACACTGCCACTTGGGTGTATTTCAATTTAGAGTGGTAGGGGTCCTATATTTAACCCATATATTATACAATTATGCTCACCCTATTAATTTTTTTTTAGCTAAACCATCCACCCAGACTTTCACCTCCCGTGGTGGGACACCTATTAATTCAATCTTCTTTTTGGATGGACTTTGTTGACTTCATTCATGGACGGCCGTAGGAAAACCATGAATATTCAGTAGTATTAATCATAAGTAATTATCCATAGGAGCATTAAACACTGCTTTAGTCTCGCAGTTAATTAGATTCTTATGGTCCGGTTTTTTCTCAGATTCCATGCATAGTGAGAGCTTAGTGCGCTGGACTGCCCTTAAGTTCATTTAAGGGTAAACCGCTCTCTATCAGAAATTTCACCAAAGCTTGAACTCGAAACTTTTATCCATCTCCACACCCATTTATGGTCTCCCTAAATCATATAAAACATTTGCCTAAATGCTCTTAATTAATGCCCTAATCTTTTTTCTAATTCTAACATGCCATTTATGTCTTCATTTTGGTATTCACTTTTCACATTTCTTAATGGTCCATATACCTAGCATATCCAGACAAAAATGCACGTTACTAGGTTAGATATATAGAGTAGTATATATGTAGCCCACAATCTTGATTGCCACCACTTAAATGTCTATAAACCCTAATGGCCTGTCTAATTAATCTTCTTGTCTTACTAACTTGTTTAATTATCTTAATCAAATTAGCAGGGATCCGTCGTCATTTATGCCTGATCAGCCAAATGCATGGAGCCACTCAAATAGAGAAAGACCATTTGCTAATTATCCTCACATGTACTCAAATGTAAGTTACATTAATTATTGGAATATAGAGGTTATGTATAAATATGTGTATTAACTTTATGTTGATTGGATTTATGCAGATGGATGGTATTGAGAGAGGCGATAACTCATCTTCTAATGATAAATTGGTTAATCTTGAATTTACACTAGGAAGGCCAAGCTGGAAAATGGGACATGCTGGATCATCCTCAAATGATTCAACTCTTCTCAAGTGCTAATAATTTGGATCATGTAGAGTTAAAATTAATTACGTTGACCTAGTTATTAGTTGTAGTTTTCTCTGTGACTGCAGGAATACGGTTCGATTTTGTCTTGACCACGAAAAAAGGGAAAATTTTAGTTGATTTTATCATTTTAAGGTTAGGTGACAAAATTTGGCAGGCTTTGACCTGCTTTCCTTCGCTTACCGGAGAATGAATTCTTTATTACTGATTTTTCGCGGTTGAACGCACTTAAAAGAGTCGGTCCTTGTGAGGAGGAGAACTCTGTTAAGAGTCCTATATCGGATATGAAATGGAAACATGAACTCCTTATATGTACTTGGACAATCATCACCATACAAGTTAGCTTTTGGGGTTAAGTTAGGCCCAAGATCCACCCCAAAAGCTAGCTTGTAGGGTGAGGGTTGTCCAAGTCAATATAAGGAGTTCATGTTCCCATTCCATATCCGATGTGGGACTCATAATTAGATCTATGTGATACTTTACTTATTTCATGAGGTACAAATATGTAAATAAGCTATCTCACCTGATATTTTTTTAAAACAATAATCATGGTGTATGTTCCGTTAAGTTGATCTACCATAACCAGGTGTCTTGTTGTCGACCTTGATATTTCCCTCTTAAAAATGAAACGTAAAGTTGATCATTTTGGAGAAACAAAACATCATGAAAAAGGAGAGAAGTGTACCAATATCTTTGGTTTTCTTGAACTCCATTTAGTTTAAAACTTGCCAATTTTCTTGATTGGTATCATCATCTTGTTGTGAATCCTTTGAGCATTCATCCAATTTTCTCTTCAAGCCTTTGTTAATATGTAGGGACTACAACTCAACACAAGATTGAATGCGTAATGCCAACTAATACATAAGCATTTAAAATATTAGAGTAGTATTAATCAAATACATAACATAAAGCAGGACATTTCTGCACCTGTTTATGAATGTCCACATGATCATTTTGTTCAAGTATACTACATACAGCTTCTTACTTAACTGGCCAAACATTAGAGAAATGAAAATTAGCTACCCAATGCATCACTTTTAGCCTAAAAAGGAAGACCATTATATGGAAATAGTGTGTTGTTAAGTTAAACTGAAAGAACGTATACATTCACTAAGGCAGTGAATCTTCTGTCCAGTTTAGTAGTCATGTGAAGAGCCTTGGAATGGAAATGAGAACGATCCGCAAACATGAGGGCTCGTCATTGTATTTTTATCAATTCTTGCATAATGTCAGATCTCCTGCTCTTTTACAAAATCAAGCTTAGAGAGGTGTAATTTCGTGTCTATTCAAAAGCAACACACTGTTATCTAAATTTTATGCAGTGAGATCAAGTTTCCTACCTGTCAATAACTTAAAGAAATGACAAAATGTTTATGCTCTGCCTCTCATCTAACAATTGAAAAGATAAGAAAAACACCATATATATGGTAATCAAACATGATATACCCAATGTTTAAAAAGAGATGCATACAATGACTTTAAAACCTAAAATCGTCTCAAAAATTCATATGCTTGACAGTATTTATGAGCAATTTCTTGAATTGTCTAGTTAAAGAAGAAAAAATGAAGATAACGGGCGATGGAGAAACATCAATCTGCCAAGCGTCATCAGCCTCATGGACTCATGGTGATCATGTGGTGAAGTTTGGGATCCCCTGCTTCGTTCCTGCTCGAGTACTGTTTGTATATAATTACTACAGAGTATAATATTCGTGCGCCTCTCTTTTTTATTTTTGTTTTTATAATTAGTAGTAGGATAATTAGATTTTTAAGAAGATATATATATATATATATTCCTATCTTTTGTTAAATCTGCATGGATCCAAGAGACTGTATGACCTTCAAGACAATTACATTCCAAGTGGTTTTATGTCTAACTCATTTCCTTTTTAATTAATACACTTTTATTTACCATGATTTCATATCTATAGATCGACACAATCTCATTATCCTTGATGTATGCTACTTGAATCTTCTCAGGAATTTGATATTTCTAATCTTCTCTAGTTTTTTGTGACCGTAGATCCACTTATGCATCCACATTATATTTCTGCGATAATCATAATTTTGTGGATGTATTTAATTCAATTTATTGATCCAACATTATTTCTCATATCATATTGTTGGTTTTATAATCGTTCTATAGAATCGATATTTCACTTTGATAGGTCCTTCTATTACATGACATCTAGATATCTCCATTTGAAGCATCTAGTTATTTTATGTGAAATGTTTTTATCTATCATTCCATTCTTTTGTCTAAATTTGCAGTGCGTATATTATGTCTTACTTCTGCTCATTGAAACCCTTTTATTCTTTAGAGTGTTCTTCATTATTCTAAGATTTTTTAGTTGACATCATCAATGATTTCCTCAATTAGCACAATTCTTTGAGGAACCACATCTAGTAGTAAAATAAGACGGGCCAATTTTTAGTATTAGAATGGTCTTGGATCAAGTATGTGCTATGCCACTAAAGAGTCCAATTTATGAATATGTCAAGGCCTTCGCCAAAATGACCCAAATCTACTACTTATATGACTCATGGGCCTACAACTATTCCATACTTGGATGACCCTGGTTTTGATGTAATAAGCTAATTTAAATAAATATATAATTTTTTGAACAAGTATATATCTTATTCTATCTATATATATATCATATATTATGTACTATTTTATACTATATATGTCATTACAAAGTACAATTAGTTGGCGCTTACAGTAATATATTCATATATTTGATATATTGTAATATTTTGTCCTACATATATATATATATATTATACAAAATATATTATTATATTATGTACTGTAATATTTTGTCCTACATATATATATATATATATATATATATTATACAAAATGTATTATTATATTATGTACTGTATATAATATAAAACTTCAATATACTAATTCCTACTATCATACCACAAATAGAGTATTTTATTTACCATCTTTGCAATTACACTCTGAATATATCATATACATGGCATTATTATATTATATAATATACGAACTTTAAGTATACTAATTTCTACTATTATATCCACAAATATTTTATTATCATCTTTTCTATTACACATATCAACTTGAATATACCATATACACATTAGTATTTTGCATTTAGAAATAAAAAATAGTGTGAAAAAGTGATAACACGTGCTTAGAAATAAAAAAAATGAAAAACTTTAATAAAAAAACTACAAATACGAAATACTGAGGAGTCGTGAAGTTCAGGAGACTTTGAATGTGTGTGTATAACTATTGTAGCACTTTCACTGTAAATCATTATGAGTTCATGATAAAGATATAGGTGGCCATGAGAAGGCCATGAAGAAAGTTGCTAAAGAAATTGATGATGTTGTTGAAGAATGGTTAGTTGATCATAAAAGGAAGAAGGATTCTAAAGAGATTAAATATGGAGATGAAGAAGGTTTCATGGATGTCATGTTGTCCATTTGTGAAAACAGAGATCTGCCTGGGTTTGATGCTTATACTGCTATCAAAGGGACATGTATGGTAGGTTTATGCTATTAAAGTACGTTAGGCATTCAATTAATCTAAATGTATGATTTTATTCCTTTAATCAAATAGTTTTGAGTTAACAAAAAGTGTTTAAAAGCATACTACTCCTTTTAAAAAAAGTTAATGTTCTAAAACAAATCTGAACTAACATTTTTCGTGAGTTTCATACTCCAACTATCGGTTTAAATTTTTCTTACAAGTCAAATCATCGATCAGACTAAAAAGGAAGGCAAAGGGGTTGGAGTTTTCTGGGTTTATGCTTCTCAAAGATACAACTTGCTCCAAAGTTGTTCTGTTTTTGCATTATATACCAACTATATGACTCTAACAGGGAAATATGTCACAATTTATCAGTTGAAGTATTTGTTTCTAACAGGGGAAAATGTTCAATTTGCTCCAAATTTGCCTTTTTGATCATTTTGGTAGAGGGGATAAAGAAAGTGTACAAAATAGACTCACATTTCTTATCGAACAAATACAGGAAAAGAATCATATTGAAAACGCTCCTAACCCAACCCCTTTCTTCGTAGAGCCAGTGTATTGTAAGTGATCCGAACCTGTCCCGAGTGAGCCTCCCTATAGAGGCAAGTGAAGTTGGTGAGTTGTATGATAGACAACTATCTCCAGCGGTTCGGAGAGAACTCAAGTGTTAGTTAGTGTCCCTTGGTTTCGGGGTGGACCTTTTCACTCTATTTTATTATATATGCTTAGCAAAAAGAATGTCTTTTGATACACCTAGGACATGGATTCTATATGAACCAATGGATCATGACAAGTCATTACTACCAGCGCTAAACTGTCTATTCATATCGTTGTCCTTATATAGTTGCTTCGTATCTGTGTTGTCGTTAATGCAGCTCCAACATGAAATGGGTGGACTCTGAAGTGTCCAAATTCTTCGAGAAAAAATGTCTAAAATAGAGTTCTTTTGCCTATAGCTTAAATGTTCCCATTTTGGAGCACCGTTGGGGGTCGATGCTAGATGGAGAGGTCTTCTCCAATTAGACCAAATTAAATTATTTTTGAATGATATAGGGGCATATTTGATCATTTTCCTTATATCAATAGTGGAAAACTTGTTATTTTCATCGTAAATATATAATCTAGATCGTTTTATGTAAATAATGGATCTTGGGCCTAACTCAACCCCAAAAGCTAGTTTGTAGGGTGAGGATTGCCCAAGTCCATATAAGGAGTACATGTTCCCATTCCATTTCCGATGTGGGACTCTTAACACTCCCCCGCACGCTCAGACCCCGTTAACTAGAGCATGGATGACATAATTTGGGGATCCATGTGAGACTCTTAACACTCCCCCTCCCCTCCTCAGCACGCCCAGACCCCGTTAACTGGAGCATGGATATCATAATTTGGGGACCCAACATCGGTGAACATAGAATTGGAATGAGTCTGGCCCTGATACCATGTAAAGAATGAATCTTAGGCCTAACTCAACCCCAAAAGCTAGCTTATAGGGTGAGGATTGTTCAAGTTCATATAAGGAGTCAATGTTCCCATTCCATTTTCGATGTGAGACTCTTAACATTTTAATTCATTAACTATTAATTGATTATGTAGCTAATTGTTGAATTTGTTGAATTTGTTAGGCTCAGCTAGCGGCAAGTACCGACACCATGATCGTAACTCTTACATGGACTTTATCTTTACTACAACTATGCAGCCCTAAAGAAGGCCCACGATGAGCTAGAAGCTCACGTTGGCAAGATAGATGGGTCTAAGAATCAGATATTAAAAACTTGGTTTATCTTCAAGCTATCGTTACGTTTATATCCAGCAGGACCACTCTTGCTACCCCCACGAGTCCATAGAGGATTGTGTTGTTAGTAGCTACGATATACCAAATGGAACTCGCTTATTAGTGAACGTATGGAAATTCATAATGATCCTAATATATGGCCTAATCCTCACGAGTTTAAGCTAAGAAGGTTATTGACAACACACAAAGATGTCGATGTTAGAGGAAATTGAAGGAAGTGAAGACCTATCTAATCATACCCTAATTATGTGATACTAATTTACAATCATATCATCATCATATCCTAAATTATGTGATACTAATAATTACAATTGGTGTGAGATGATTTTGGGAGATATGAGATGATTTAGGAGGATATCATTGATGATATCCTAACAGTCCCCCGCAGTCTTAGCGGGAGGTTCTCGTATGCTAAGACTGTCCCTGAAATCATCAAATAGTACGCGCGGAAGACCTTTGGTGAAAATGTCGGCAATATGATATCGAGACGGTACATGAAAAATACGGACTTGTCCACGCGCAACCTTTTCTCGGACAAAAAATATATCTATTTCTATGTGTTTTGTGCGTTGATGCTGGACTGGATTATCGGATGAGTATATCGCACTCACATTATCACAATAGACCACTGTTGCTTTTTCAATTGGACAATGGAGCTCTAAAAGAAGATTACTGAGCCAACATGATTCAGCAACCACATTGGCGACCCCTCGGTATTCTGCTTCAGCGCTTGATCGAGACATCGTCGGCTCTCGTTTTGACGACCATGAAATGAGGTTGTCTCCCAAAAACACACAATAACCAGAGGTGGACCGGCGGGTGTCCTGGCAGCCACCCCAATCAACATTTGTATAAGATGAAAGACTCGAAATAGAGGACTTGTACATATGCAATCCAAAATGGAGAGTACCCTTAACATACCGCAGGATTCGCTTGAGAGCCCCCATATGCTATTCTTTTGGATCATGCATATGCAAATATACTTGTTGAACCGCATACGAGATATCATGTCTCGTGAAAGTAAGGTACTGTAATGCCCCTGCTAAGCTGCGGTAATGTGTTGGATCACTGTATAGAGTACCTGTAGAGCTACTCAATTTTGCCTTTGTATCAACCGGTGTATAGGACGGTTTGTAGGATGGTATACCGGCTTTGTCAATGATCTCCTCGGTATATTTCTTTTGACTGAGAAATAGACCACCTACATATTGAGTTACAACAATTCCTAAAAATAATTTAAGGGACCTAGATCATTCATTGCAAATTCGGCTGCAAGGAGGGACATAATAGACTGGCGAAATGATGTAGACGATGTCATGAGAATGATGTCATGAGAATGATGTCATCTACATATATAAGGATATATGTCATGTCATTGCCATTCTTATAAATGAACAATGACTGATCGAACTTGTTGTGTAAGAAACCCAGTGTGGACACAAAACTTGTAAACCTATTATACCACACCCGGGGAGCCTGTTTCAAACCATACAAAGATTTTTTCAACAGACAAACATAATCCGGATGTGTAGGATTTTAGAAACCCAAAGATTGGTGCATGTAGACTGTCTCCTGTATATGGCCATGTAAAAATGTATTTTTGACATCCAGCTGATGAATGGACCAGGATTTAGACATTTCCAGGATAAGAACAGTCCTAATAGTTTGTTGACTTAACCACCAGGCTGAATGTTTCACCACAATCCACGCCAACCTGCTAAGACCTGCCATCACCAACAAGACGGGCTTTGTATCTCGCAAATGAGACATCATAATTCTTTTTATGACAGAAAACTCGCATAAACCTGATAATGTTCATATTAGATGGACGGGGCACTAACTCCCACGTCTTATTTTTATAAGAGCATCAATTTCATATAATATGATAGCTTTTCAATTCGGGTCTAATAGGGCTGCTTTGGGATTTTTGGGAAGTGGGGATGGTTGGACCAAAGTCGTTAAGTTAAACTGACGTTTGGGCCAAAAAATCTCGTGCATGACACGGGTTTCAATGGTCCGATGTTGGGCTAAAGTCAAGTAAGGGGGTTAGGGCTACTGGGTATGTTATTAGGCCGAGACGATCAATCCTTGTTCATTTATAATAAGGGCAATGACATGGCATATATCCTTCTGTATCTAGATGATATCATTCCCATCGTCTACATCACTTCGTCAGTCTATTATGTCCTCCTTGCACCAGAATTTGCAATGAAGGATCTGGGTCCTTAAATTATTTTTTAGGAATTGTTGTAACTCAATATGCAGGTGGTTTGTTTCTCAGTCAAAAGAAATATGCAGAGGAGATCATTGACAAAGCCGGTATGTCATCCTGCAAACTGTCCTATACATCGGTTGATACAAAGGCAAAATTGAGTAGCTCTACAGGTACCCATACAGTGATCCAACACATTACCGCAACTTAGCAGGGGCATTGTATATATAGGATAACATTGGAATGAAATACTCATGGAAGACATATCTAATCATACCATAATTATGTGATATTAATTTACCATCATATCATCATCATATCCTAAATTATGTGATACTAATAATTACAATTGATGTGAGATGATTTTGGGAGATATGAGATGATTTGGGAGGATATGATTGATGATATCCTAACAAAAATCACTTTGAGTTGATTCCATTTGGTAGTGGAAGAAGAATGTGCCCTGGAATTTCTTTGGCCCTTCAAGTGTTGCCCTTTGTAATGACTGTGTTGTTACAGGGGTTTGACATGACAGGCCTTCGGATGAAGCAATTGATATGAGTGAAAGCTCTGGATTGACAATCCTCAAAGCTACTCCGCTCGAAGTTCTCCTTGCTCTACGCTTGTCTCCCGTTCTTTACGAATGAAATGTTGACGAAGTTTGTGCTCGTGCCACTGTTGTATGCTAGTTTGTAATATGGAAGTGAAAATATATAATACACGAAACATCAAAATTCCCACATTTGAAATGTGATTGTAGAAGTAACTATTGAAGTCATCTTGGTCATGGAGATGACATTATTTCTAGAGTCCAACAATGGAAAATTCAACTTGTAAGTTGTAATCGTGACATTAAGCCTACTTTACCTTCTCAAGATTTGAATTATTATAATGTCTAAATGAAAACTACTAAATTCATTTGCACGCATAACTACTCACAACTTGAATTTGCTCCTAGATTTATTCAGCTTGAAAGGATATTATACGCATGACTTTTTAAACTCGCAAAATTTTTCCTTTTTGTCGACGTCTTTGCTGTCATTCTCTCAAGCGTAACTACATCGCTTGAATTTTTCTAAGTAGAAAACATTTGATTAGTTTGATATATCAAAATCAATGAAATTTCTTCCAAGCTGTAAATGGATGCTAAGAATCACATGTTTCAATAGCTTTGAATGTACAGGCCTCAGGCCCATTTAGCTGACCTTAGTTTCACTTTTCACGTGGAATTTTTTGGAAATTGCGTTTATTTTTGGAATTTTTCTCATTTATATGCTTTTAGGAATTTTCTCTCACATAAAAGGCAACGTTAACAGCCCCCTAAAGTTGCTGGTGCGTCATGCGTGTCCTTTAATTGACCATCTCAACCTTTTCAGTGGATCTGGGCTGCCTCACAAAATATTTGGGCTCATGGAAGGCAAATATGGGCCAACCTTAACAGTTAAATTTGGAGCCCATCAAGCTTTAGTGGTGAATGATTGAAAGATAGCCCAAGATTGCTTAACTACCGGCGAACCAACCTAGGGTCATTGGCACTTATGGCCCTATTTTGTGCTGGTCTTTAATTTTTATCTCTCATAACAGAATCTTTTCACGGAGTATAAGTTTATTTTCCGCATCATGATATCTCATAAGCTATGTCCCACCTGAATTTTGCCCTTAAAGAACTCCGCTAGGCATAAGTTTGATTGCTAGAGGACAAAAATTAAAGACCAACCCATTAGAAGACAAAACGTGCAATTTTTTCTACCTAAGGCGCTGACATGAATTATTAAACCAGCCCTTGTCTTGGAATGAGTTTGCGGAGCTAATGCGTTTCTTGACATGAATTATTAAGGTTATGTAACCCCACCAACGAATTCACGTGTTATGTATTTCTGTCAATTTGTGAATTGATCTTTTTTTAATAAAACAATGTTGTGTATGTTGAATTACTGTTCCATCGAGGAACACAACAATCTCTGCATCCAGCAGCTATGCATTAGCCATTGTTTCGCCCTTATCGAAGTTCAAACTATCAGTGGATCACAATCAGTGGATTCGTATATACAATGTATGGAGACTAGGAACACAAACGAAGAAAGATTATATAAGAAGAAGATTGATTCGTAGATGAGGAGAAGAGAGAAAGAGAGGTGGAGAGGAGAAAGAAATGTGTAGAGAGAGTGAATGGGGAAGAAAGGAAAAATGAACTCTTATTACTCAAGTTCCATATTACATGTATATTTATACACATACTCCTAACACTTGTCTAGATATTCTATGAGATATTTAACTTCTTCTAACTAATCAAAAACTAACTTCTAACAAACACATTAACTTCTCTAACAACCATAAACAAACTCCTAACAAACTTTATAACTCATAACAAACTTTTGATCTCATCCATGCTCCTTATGATGTTCTATCATGATCATATTCCATTAATTCTTTTACACCCCCTCAAGCTAGGGGTATGGAGATGTTCTTCATCCCTAGCTTGGACATCAAATAAAGGTGTTGAGGTCGACCAAGAGCCTTGGTTAACATATCTGCTGGTTGCTCTGCAGAGGACAAGAATGCAGTAGACACCAACCTTTTCTGAATCTACTCTCTTATAAAATGGCAATCGATATCAATATGTTTAGTTCGTTCATGGAACACTGGATTGGCTGCAATCTAAATGACAAACCTGCTATAAGTGTACATGGAGATTGGTGTCTAGATCTTAACTCCAATCTACTGATAAAGACCAACAAGCTAGATCACCTCAGCTCCTGATGCTGCCATTGCTCTATAATTAGCTTCTGGACACAATATCTTGCTTCTTGAATTTCCATGAAACCAGTGAGGAGCCAAAAAAAACCATGTATAATGTCACTGATTTCCTACTGTTGACACAATATGCCCAGTCTGCATCACAGAACACCCTCAAATCTTGTGTGCTGGAATTTGCCATGAGAATTCCCAAACCTGGTTCTTATTTGATGTATCTCACAAGTCTCAGTCCTGCCTCCATATGTGATTCTTTGGGAGCCTGCATGAATTGGCTCAAACGTTGGACTAAGAAAGCAATATTTGGTCTTGTATTTGTCAAGTATAACAGTCTTCCAATCAGCCTCCTATAAGCAGTAGGATTAGGCAGAGGCTGATCTGACTGCAGCTTAGAATCTTTATGTACTTATGCAACCATAACATGCTGATCAAATTCAACAGTAGTAAACTTCATATTCATATCCATGGGTGAAGATGTAGGTTTAGCTCCTGACAAGAAACAAGCTCCAGTGCATATTTTCTCTGGTGCATTAGTATGCCTTGAGCATTCCCTGCAAACTCTATACCAAGAAAATATCTAAGTTTTCCTAAATCATTTATCTTGAAAGCTGACTTTAAGGCTTCTTTTGTGGACTGAATAAGTGATATGTTATCTCCAGTAATCAATAGATCATCTACATACACTAATATAACCACAATGTTATCATTCTCATGTTTGGTGAACAGAGAATAGTCCCTATTACTTTGCTGGAAACCAGAAGTAATCAGGGTTGTGGTGAGTTTGATATTTCATTGTCTTGATGCTTGTTAAAACCATATAGGGATTTCAGCAACCTGCATACTTGTTTCTTCCCATTGTTGGCATTAAATCCTTCTGGTACTGTCATATAAACTTCTTCATATAAATCTCCCTGTAAGAAAGCATTATATACATCCATCTGGTAAATTGCCCATTGTTTGGCTGCTGCAATGGAGATCACTGACCTCACGGTAGACATTTTGACTACTGGTGAAAATGTCTCCTGATAATCCAATCCTTCTTTCTGACTGTATCCCTTTGCAACAAGTCTTGCCTTATACTTTTCCACTTCTCATGTTGCCTTGTATTTAATTTTATACACCCATATGCAGCCTATAGCCTTCTTCCCTTCTGGAAGTGACACCAGTTTCTATGTACCATTGTCTTCCAAAGCCTTAATCTCAGCCTTCATTGCCTCAACCCACCTTCTATCCTTTGCAACTTCCAAGTAAGAACATGGCTCAACATTGTCTGAAAGATGAGCTACAAAACTTTGGTACTTAGTTGACAGTCTAGTGTAATCCACTCCATCATAGATGGAATACAAATAATTTGATGATCCATGCTTGGTAATATAGTCTTTATGCCAAATGAGAGGCTTACTAGTTCTTGTAGACCTCCTAGCATTTAAATTTGATACACTGGTTGGTGGATGATCATTCCCAATATCCCTTTCCTGAATATCATCCCTGATGCATATATCCTGAACCACATCTAGTGTATCTAGTAATGTATCTCCTTGTTGGGCACCTGATAGCACAGTAGTTGGCTCATGTGAAACAGTCTGAGGAATTCTGACTGTCGATGATGAACTAGATCATCAAAGCAAAAATGTTCATGTGACCTAATGTGATTGATGGTATCATCAGTCCCTCCTTTGAAAGGAAAAACAGTCTCCATAAACACTACACCTCTGCTCATAAACAATGTTCTATTCTCCATGTCATATAGCTTGTAGCCCTTTTGTGCAGTACCATAGCCAAGGAACACAGCCCTCGCTGCTTTTGGACTAAACTTGTCCTGCCTTACTAGAACAATTGCAAAACATAAATATTCAATCACTCTTAGATGAGAAAGTGATGGCGTCTTGTTGTACAATATCTCATAAGGTGATTTGTTACCTATAACTGTGGAAGGAATTATGTTCAAAACATAAACAACTCATTCCACACAAAAACCCCAAAACTTATCTGGTAAGCCTGCTTGAAACTTTATGGCTCTAGCTGTCTTCAATATGTGTCTGTGTTTCCTCTCTACTACACCATTTTGTTGTGGTGAATATGGGCATGAACTTTCATATATCACACCATGTTGTGCAGACAATTCTTTACAGCTATGATTGAAGAACTCAGTTCCATTATCTGACCTTATTCTTTGGATTTTAGTTTCACAAACTGAGTACTGATCTCAACAAAGAAATTTCTCAGTACTGTGACCACATCAGATTTTAACCTCATTAAAAATACCCATGTCCATCTAGAGAAATCATCCACAATTGTCAAGAAATATCTCATTCCATTATATGTTTCTACTTTGTAAGAACCCCATACATCAATATGTAGTAATTGAAAAACCTTAGTTTTCCTACTAGTGCTGACAGGAAATGGGACTCTTGTTTGTCTAGCCAAAGGACATATATCACACTTATCCAAAACAAGAGAATTATTGTTCCTAAAACATGAAAACTTTTTTAAAACACTCATAGGTACATAACATAACCTTTGGTGCCAAGTCACTGCATCAAGAGACTGAGTTGTTGCCATGCACTTCATCAGGTCCTCATTTTTATTCTGTGTGTCCAAACACACCATGTATAGCCCTTCCTTTTCATTACAAATCCCTCTCACCTTCCCTGATGAGAGATCCTGAAAAATATAATATTTTGAAAAGAAAGTAACACTACAATTCAACTCCTTGGTTACTTTTGAAACTGACACAAGGTTAAACTTGAATATTGGTACACATAATACATTTTTAAGAATATCACCTTTTCCAAGATGACAATTACCAATGCGTGACACCTTGGCAGAGTCACCAGTTGGTAGATGCACATTTCCTGTATTTTCTGCCAAATATTTACTATGTAAGTGACTTTGATCACCAACCATGTGATTGGTTGCTCATGAGTCTACAATCCACCTTACTAATGCTTCAATATCAGAAAAACCTTTACCTGCCATATTAACAATTGCCTTAGTTTCTGCTTTCTCATTTAGCAGGTTAAGAAGTTGTTGGTGATGGCTAGGTGTCAGTTGCCTGAGTAATGATTGAACTTCTTGGTTATGACCATAGTCTTCAACAAAGAAACTCCTATGTTTTCTGCAAATGTCTCTGATTGTTTTGGTATGACTCATTTTCCTTTCCAATAGATTCCAATGACACATCATTTCCTGTCACAACATATGCCTTCTTGGCCTTGCTCTTAAAATTCTCAGGATATCCATTGAGTCTATAGCAGTCATCTTGCACATGTCCTGTCTTGTGACAGAAGTCACACTTCATCAACTTGTAGCAATCTTGTCTAAAATGACCTCTTCCATGACAGAAATCACAATATGCACTTGGATTATATGACTTTTCCTGTCTTGGGACTCCATTTCCACCTCTTCCTATCCCATTCTTAGCTGTGAACATTGTAGATGATTCAGTTGTCTCTTGCATCATTCTATTGTTTCCTGCAACTATTCTCTAACTTTCCTATTGATTGATCATTGCATACACCTGATTTAGGTTGGGTATTTGTTGCATCATGAGAATTTGACTCCTAGCCTGATTGTAACCTTCATTCAGTCCCATTAAGAATTGTAACATTCTCTAATAATGTAAGTGATTGATGAATTCTTTTGACTTGGGACAACAAACAAGTTGTGGCATAATTGAGTCATATTCATCCCAAAGGTCATTAAGCTTGGTATAGTATACTGAGACTGGCATAGTTCCATGCCTCAGTGTAAAAAATTCTTTATGTAACAGAAAAGCCCTTGCATTGTTTACTTTGTCAAATCTTTCCTTCAATTCTTCCCAGACGGTGTGAGTCAGAATTGAACAACATGCCACTGAATAGGATTTTGTTCACATTCTCCATCAACCATGAGACAACAATAGCATTGCATTTGTCCCATAGTCTTTCCATATCAACCTGAAAGGCTTCCCTCTTTATTGTTCCATCTACAAAGCCTATTTTGTTCTTTCCCAACAAGGCTAGCTTCATTGCCCTACTCCATAATGTGTAGTTGTCCATTCCATTCAATCTGACACCTACTGAAAATGATATTGGGGCATCAGATGGAAATAAGTATAATGGATGATTGTGGTCTATGTTCACTGTCATTGTTGTGGTCTCACTTGACAATTCCTCTCCAGTATTTTCCATTACTTATTATTCCAGATTGCTTGTTATCATAGATATAAAATTTCTGTAACCAGAAAATCAGATTAATGTAACAGTGCACATCTAGAAAACCATAGAAATCCAGGAACTCAAATAAGATCAATGCATGCTCCAATTCCAAAAAAAACAATCACAAATTTATGTATTTCTGATCCAATTGATTGTCACTCACCAATTTCTGTAGATGTGTAGATTCCTCGAATTTCCACTTGCATGCACCAGAAATTCCCTCAACCTACATCATCACATCTCCGGCTCTGATACCATGTTGAATTACTGTTCCATTGAGGAACACAACAATCTTTGCATCCAGTAGCTATGCATTAGCCACTGTTTCGCCCTTGTTGAAGCTCAAACTATCATTGGATCACAATTAGTGGATTCGTATATACAATGTGTGGAGAATAGGAACACGAACGAAGAAAGATTATATAAGAAGAAGATTGATTCGTAGATGAGGAGAAGAGAGAAAGAGAGGTGAAGAGGAGAAAGAAATGGGCAGAGAGAGTGAATGTGGAAGAAAGGAAAAATGAACTCTTATTACTCAAGTTACATATTACATGTATATTTATACACATACTCTTAACACTTGTCTAGAATATTCTATGAGATATTTAACTTCTTCTAACTAATCAAAAACTAACTTCTAACAAACACGTTAACTTCCCTAACAATCATCAACAAACTCCTAACAAACTTTTGATCCCATCCATGCTCCTTATGGTGTTCCATCATGATCATATTCCACTAATTCTTTTACAGTGTACTTACTAAAATTTATATGCTGGACCTACTGATTCATGTAGTGATAAGGAGAGCCACCTTCATCTTTATTTTATTTTTCCGATAAAAAAAAAACCTGAAGTGACAGCTTAAATTGAAATCAAAACAACTCAAGAAATATTAAAAGCAGAGAGCAGAGTCCATGTAAAAGACTGCAAGAAATTTCAAAAAGCAAAATAGTTCTCTTTTCTTACCTTTTATACGAAAGAGACAATTCAACAATGCATAAATTAATTAAAGCTGAGATCATGGTAAAGACAAATTAACTTCCTGAATTATAAGTTTAAACATTGTCTTTTTCTATTTATTTAATTCATTCCTCCCTTTTCTTTTCTTTTTTAGATTGAGTGCAATTAGGTACTTATTTATAATAATTGTAGTGATACGATCAACTTGCACATACTTCAATTAGTTTTATGGGTATTTGCTACTTTCATAGGTGGCGTAGGATGTTGTATTTATAGTGTATCATGATGATCTTTGAACTGAATCTTCTTGTATAGTAACTTGATGATCATGTACAGGTGTGTGTGTGTGTGATCATGTAGAAAGATTTGTCTTTCTGGTGTTTCTGATCTGAAAAGGAACTCAGTTTCCCTGAAAGTAACATCTCTATTGACAAAGAACATTTTATTTTGCATGTCATATAAAACATATCCCTTATGTATTTCAGAATATCCCATCATGACACAAATTTTTACTTTGGAGTGTAGTTTATCAGATACTGTTAAAACATTTGCATAGCACATACAAGGATTTAATCGTCTGCATATTTGTCTGTCTCCCTGACTGATAAATCCTTGAGGTAGTTCCATATAGATTTCATCATGTAGATTTCCTTGTAAAAAAAGCATTATACACATTCATTTGATGTATGTGCCAGTGTCTGGATGCTGCTATAGATATAATAGCCCTTACAATAACCATTTTTACTACTGGAGAGAAGGTTTCTTGGTAATCAATACCTTCTCTTTGACGGTATCCTTTTTCAACCAGTCTAGCTTTGAGTCTTTCAATCTCTCATGTTTCTTTGTATTTGATCTTGTAAATTCATTTATATCCTATTGGAGATTTGCCTTCTGGTAAAGCCATAATATCCCATGTGTGATTGTCTTGTAGTGCTTTTATTTCTGCTTTCATTACTTCTACCCATCTTGGATTCTTGGATGCCTTGGTGTAGTTCTTTGTGTATCAGGTAATTCTGTTCACCAAGACTTTAACAGATAAGACAAAATCATCTAGTATTTTTACTTTCAATAAGATTTAAACCAGAAGTCTTATAATTCTCGACCTATTTCATTAGTCACTAATTGCATAATTAGGCGGCATTATGTAATTGATCCCATTAGTACTCTATGTTACCCTTAGGCCTTATAAGGACACCAACATCGATAGCAAGCTCGCAAGTACTCCTTGTTTGCACCCAGCTGGAGTGGAGCCACTTCTGTCTTGTCCTTCCCTTCATTTGTTTTGAGCATGTCTTGTTTTCCCTTCAGTCTCTTTGACTATTAAAAATGTAATATTTGAGTTATTTACATTAATAATGTTTTAAAAAAATACACTATCAAGTATAACTGTTAGAGTAATTATGATTACCTTCAATTGCTCCATAATTACTCTAACAATAACAGATTATGCACATTCCTTTTTCGAATTATCAACTCATGCTAATTGTTAAAAATTGTGTTTAGTTGATTTTGAATTATAACATGATAATAGTTAAAAATCACAATGCAAGCACTATCCACTTTAACTGGAAAATAATAATAAAAAAGATAAGAATAATGTCGATGTTATCATGTGTCTGTATACATTATATCAGAATTTTGTCGTTATTTTTAGAATATTTTACATTAAAGACTTATCCGCACCAATAATCTAATAAATCAATGAATGCAAGACAAATATCTACCATACTCTTATCATTGAATAATGGTTTTAATAATGTATTCTCACATTAAATTTTAATTGTTAAAGTTGAATAAATGTTTACCATATTTTTACCACTATAATGGCAGGGCGTTCAATTGGTTGATGGAAATATACTGCCGTGGTGTCTCAGATCACTCAGCGTCTCAGAGTGAGACAAAAGCATTGGGAAGAAAACCAAAATTAAACTTAGAAGTTAGAAGTCTTGGGGAAATGGCTGAGCTTTTTAACACTTGCATTATGTGTTGACCCTTTCATGGCCAGGCCAGCCTGCCCCATGTGATCGATATCACATTATGCATAATATTTTGGCCCATGGGTTGTAACGAGGAACCAACCCTTGGCTATTACATCCACAAGATGCCTTCAAGTCATGAAGAAATTATCTTAAGTATAATTAACTTTCGATCATTAGGGAGTGTTACGTATGAATTCATCTGAACTTAGTTACTTTGATTAAGAACTATACATAATAATAATAATAACATACTCAGTGTAATCTCACAAGTGAAAACTGATTGATTCAAACTTATAATGATCTAAAAAATAATTAGATAGGTACAAATAATTGATTTTGGAACCAGTAATTGAGTTGCGGTATAGAATCTCACACAATTCATAAAATTCAAATCATGAATCCACCTATGACCATAGACTCTTGAAGTGCAAAGGATTTAGCTAGCTAGAGGTAGCACTAGCTTGCGCAGTAGGTTTATTCTCACTCGCAATTTTAATTTAAGCTATATACGCAGTCAAAATCACTACTAGAAACAAAGGTTCTTCCCACCGACATTCAGTGAGAAATTTGTGCTACAAAACATGATTTTCCATCTCATTCCCACCGAACCAGTTCACTGGAAAACACATGGTGGGAAACATGTTTCCATTGAAACGCCGAAAAACTTATTAATTTTTTCATGTGAAAACACTACTATTTAAAATTTTTCCACCGATATTCAATGGAAAATATCCACTAAACATTTTTCAATAAAAAAAATCAGTAGGAAAATAAAGATTTTTAAGTAATGAATATTCTTAACAAGATTTATTGTCAACTGTAAATGTTGTGCTGGTACTCTTTACATGTTAACTTTAAATCTTGAATCTAACCCGGAAGAACTCCTCTCAATGCGTTAAAATCCAAAGTCTTCATGATAAACACATGTATAAAAGTAATTACTACCCACTCCGTCCCAATTTGTTTGATATTTTTCGGTTTTCGAGAGTCAAACAAATTGTTCTTTGACTGTAATTTTTTTATATGTCTTTTAAATATTTTAAACTATTAATTATGGTGACTTATCATAATTTTTACGTAGTTTTCGAATATGTAAATTTACTTCAAAAAGTTTAAAGATTCTATGTTCAAATATACGATCAAAATTAAAAAGTTTTACTCTTGAAAAGCGAAAAGTGACAAACAAATTGTTACATAGTGAGTATTGCGTAAAGAATAGTACTCTATTGAGATTTGATATGATTAGGGAAAAAATAGACTGCTAACGATTTTTTAAGATGAGTTAAACTCTTTTAAGATTAAGGAATTGATTGAGTAATAATGAGGTAGCATAATTAAAGGAAGCATTAATTGCGGAATAAGTGTAATCACATGGTTTTTCGTGTGACCTGGCTAGCTGTCTTGAAAACAACATGGCATGCATGCCAATGCAACTGTTTTCCCTTGCTCTAAAGACTGAATTTCTGATCTAATACTACTCATATTCTAACATAAATACAAACATACAATCTAAAGTATTCAGAGTCTCTAGTCCTCATTTGTGCATCTCAGCCCTACATTGTCCTCAACACATCATTATCATGGACTTGTACACCTCACTCCCAATTGGTCTCTTTTGCTTGGCTGTTTATATGTTAACGCTGAGCTTTCATGATTCCCTTCATATATACGCATATGATTTAAATAGATTGTACTACATATCAATAAGCATACTAATTAAGCAGCAGTTTAAGGCGTAAAAGAGAGGAGATAATCTATAACTAGCTAAGTAGGCGTTTGGCCATGAAAATCAAAATTTTATTTTATTTTATTTGTAATTTTAACGTTAAAATTGAAGATGGAGTTATGTTTGATTATAGCTTTTGCAAAGAATATTTGGTTGTAATTTAAATGTACCGAAAGTGAAAAAAATATTTAAAGAAAAAAGTAAAAATAACATTTTAAGTGTTTTCAAATTCAACTTGAAGTTGTATTTGAAATTTTCATGGCGAAACACTGATTTTTAATTAAAGTAAAAAAAAGATTAGAAAAAAAAAGTGAACTTCTCATGGCCACGCGAGAAGTAAGTTTTCTTCTTGAGAACTTGCATACAAATTAAATCAACGGCTGATATTGATCTAAAGTATTTTCATGAACAAAACAAACTCTAAAAGAAGAGAAATCTCTTACCAAAAAATTGACGTTTTTGGTTACACTTCAATTAATACACTAATTCCCTCATTAAAGCAAAAGTTATTATAATTTCAAGCTAAATGTCTATTTTATAGACCAATTTCGACCCGACTTTGGCTCGCTAAGAAAATGTGGTTCATGGACTGTATATGAAGCAATTTGATAAAATTGATATCAAGTCCTAAGAATTTGGCGAGTATTCACTTAAGACTGGACATTTGTTTATTCTTTTGAACAAACCACAATTATTTTGAGCATATACAATAGACAAAGTAGACGAGGCCAGCTAAATGTAATTATATTTATTTTATTCTTTTACCGTAATACAAAAGCTTGAAATATATTCTAAGTGAAAGAATATAATATCTTGATTATTTTCATTAATGAAAGAGTATATATATAATTTACAATTTTTCATAATAAAAAAATCATATTCCTATTCTACTCCTAAAACCTTATTCTACTTGTACAATAACTATACAATTATGGTAAGTGTACAATTCTAATTACAACAAAACATCACCTAAAATAGGCCACTAAACCGTGATATACACGGTATGTATACACCGTGTATATCACGGGTTTAACAGCCCAATTTCACGAAGTCAGCCCGTGATATACACGGTGTATATTCTGTGTATATCACGGGTATCTATCACACCCCAGCAGTCATAGCGGGCAGTCTTCGTACGCTGAGATTATCTCTAAAATCTTCAAAAAGGACCGAGGGAAGACCCTTAATAAATATGTTTGCAATTTGATACCTGGAAGGGACATGGCAGACGCGTACTTGTCCACGAGCTACCTTTTCGCGGACAAAGTGAATATCCATCTCGATGTGTTTAGTGCGTTGGTGTTGAACCGAATTACCAGAAAGGTATATGACACTAATATTATCACAATAAACCAAGGTAGCTTTCTGAATATGACAATGAAGCTCTAAAAGAAGATTACGTAACCAACAGGATTCATAAACCACATTGGCTACCCCTCGATACTCGGCCTCTGCACTAGAGCGTGATAATGTAGATTGACGCTTCGCAGACCATGAGACCAGGTTATTACCAAGAAACATACAATACCCGGACGTGGAGCGTCTGGTATTTGGACAGCCACCCCAATCAGCATCTGTATACGAGACAAGTGTAGACGTCAATGAAGGATATAAATGTAAGTCATAGTCAAGTGTTCCCTGGATGTATCGAATAATGCGTTTGAACGCATTCATGTGCTCAACCATGGGATCATGCATAAACAAACACATATGTTGTACGGCATACATAATATCTGGTCTCGTGAAAGTAAAATACTGAAGAGCCCCTGCAAGAATGCGATAGTGGGTCGGATCCTCGTACGATGAACCAGCCGCAACACCCAGCTTGGGTTTAGTATCAACTGGAGTGGAAGTAGAGTTGCACGAGGACATACCAACTCGCTCAATGATCTCAGTTGCATACTTTCGTTGTGATAAGAATAACACATCTACATGACGAGTGACAACAATTCCCAAAAAGTAACTCAAGGGCCCCAAGTCTTTCATAGCAAACTCAGAACTGAGCATTGTCATAATAGACTTTCGTACAGCATCAGAAGAGGCAGTCGAGATAATATCATCCACATATAATAGTATATAAGCCAGGGAAGTACCACGACGATAGATGAACAATGAATTATCTGACTTGTTGTGTATAAACCCAATAGATGAAACATAATCTGCAAATCTCTTATACCAAGCCCGTGGGGCCTGCTTAAGCCCATACAAGGACTTCTTCAATAAACAGACATGATGAGGATATTTGGGGTCTCGAAAAACCAAGGGTTGATGCATGTAAACGGTCTCTTTAAGATCACCATGTAAGAAAGCATTCTTCACATCTAACTAATGGATGGGCCTAGCTTTGGAAAGAGCCAGACTAAGAACAGTGCGAATGGTAGCTGGTTTGACCATCAGACTAAATGTCTCACCACAATGCACGCCAACCTGCTGAGTCTTACCATCACCTACAAGACGAGCCTTATGCCTTGCAAAAGAACCGTCAGAATTATCCTTATGAGTAAAAATCCATATAGACTGAATAATATTAACACCAGAAGGATGAGGTACCAACTTCAACGTCTTATTTGCAATAAGAGCATCATATTCGTCGGTCATAGCCAATTTTCAATTCGGGTCATTTAATGTGGACACTGGGTTACTAGGTAGAGGATTTAAGAACATTAGAATTTAAATTAAAATGTCTTTTTGGTTTAAAAATACCACGTTGACTACGAGTGACCGGTCTGTGACTTGGGGGAGAATTTGGTGGATTTTGGGATAAAATTGGCGGGGTGATGAACTGGCGAGCAGGCAGTGGGCCTGCTGGCGCAAGACTGGAAGCAGAAACGTGGGTTGGACCGAGAACCGAAACAGGGGCAGAAGTGGGCTGGATCGTCGGCCCAGTTGCTGGACCCGTAACTGGAGGGCAAGGAATTTGCGACGGTACTATAGGTCCAGCAGGCAGTGGGCCCACTGGCGGATTTTGGGTGTGGGGCACGTCCGATAAATGGTGGATAATATACGAGGATATATCATCATCTAAAATATTATACGAACTAGGCCCAGGAGGGAAAGGAAAAGGAATTTGATCAAGACTTTTCAATGAGAGAATTGGTTGGTATGGTGGTGATTCATGAGTATCCTTTATCCATTGTAGATCATATAGGTTTTAAAAGGTTCGTGAGGAGTCTAAATACTCATTTCAAGATGATTTCAAGGAACATTTTGAAGAGTTACATTTTGAAAAAGTTCAATGAAGATAAGGGTTCTCTTAAAGCTTTGTTGGAGCATAATGAGGATAGAATTGCAATAACTACCGACATGTGGACTGCTTCCAACCAAAAAAGGGGCTACATGGCCGTGACATCTCACTTCATTGATCAACAATGGTTTTTACGCAATCGAACCTTGAGGTAATGAGCTTATTCTTATTTATAAATGCTGATTTTTTAGGTTTATTGTATGTGTTTAATATATGTTTTTATTTAGGTTTTGTTTTGTGCCATGTCCACATACAAAGGGGGTTATTGCAAAGATTTTGATGGATTGTTTGTCTCAATATTCTTTGGAAAACAGAATTTCATCGATTGTAGTTGATAATTGTACCACTAATGATGCAATGATGAATGTTTTATTGGAGAAATTGGAAAGTAGGTATCTAATGTTAGGTGGGGAGTTTTTGCATAAGAGGTGTAGTGCTCATATTCTAAACTTGATTGTGAAAGATGGTTTAGAAGTAATTGATCCGGCAATTGAAAAAGTTCGAGAATGCATTTTATTTTGGATGTCTACTCCTAAAAGGGTTGAAAAATTTGAGGAGGCTTGTCGGCTTTTGAATATTTCTAAACCTAAAAGAGTGGTTATTGATGTCAAAACTAGGTGGAATTCTACTTACTTGATGCTTAATACCGCTTTGTCTTTTCAAGATGTATTTGCTAAGTTAAAACGTATGAATAAGAAACTCAAGTTAGTTATTCCTAGTGAGAATGATTGGATGATGGCAAAACTTGTTTGTGAGAAGTTGGAAATTTTCTACAAGGCCACTAGAGTGTTTTTCGGTAGAAATTATCCTACTTCTAATTTATTTTTTCGAAAAGTGTGTGAGATAAGACTTGCTTTGAGGCGTTGGGTGGAGAGTGATGTTGAGACCATTAGAATGATGGCTAAAAATATGATTGACAAGTTTGACAAATATTGGCATAATATTAATGAGATGAGATGTTGGCGGTTGCTTCAATTTTAGATCCAAGAAATAAAATGGATTGTGTGGAGTACTATTTTAAGAGATTGTACAAAGATGATATTGATAATGAAGTGGCAAAAGTTAGAAAAAATCTTGATAAACTTGTGGTTGAATATCAAATGAGAAGTGAGGGAAATAAAAGCCAAGAACCTTTTCCAAGTGGCAAACGAGGAATTTCAGAGTCTTGTGATAATGATGAGGATGAATATGCTCAAGCTAAAAGAACAAAGAAAAGAAAGATGAATGTGAGGGGTGAGGTGGAGCATTACTTGGAGGATGATCCTATACCCGAGAATGATGATTTTGATGTACTTAATTGGTGGAAAAGGGATCAAATGTATCCTACTTTACAGAAAATTACCAAAGACATCCTTGCAATTCCTGTCTCTTCTGTGGCTTCGGAAAGTGCCTTTAGCATAGGTGGAAGGGTGATTAGTTCTCATCGTTCTAGGCTTCACTCTAAAATTGTGGAGGCATTAATGTGCTTGCAAAATTGGATGATCGAAGACATTAAAGGTATTTATTATTTATGTATTGATTATTCTCATATATGTTAATATCAATTTTCCCCCTAACATGAACCTTCTATTTATTTTTCAATTTCTTTCAAATAAAGGTACTTTGGAGGGCATACATGCTTGTTCGATAGTTACTGAAGATTCTGAAGAAGAAGGAGAAGTAGTTGACTATATTGATATGGTAAATGATATATTTAATCATAAATATTTATTGAGATGATTTTTTTTTATGATTCTCTTTTTAATATGATTGTTTCTTTGTTATTTTAGGATGTTGATGACATTGAAACTAGTGATTTCGAAGACTAGTTTATGAAGTTTGGCAAACTGGAAATGCCAAACTGAAAATCCCAAACTGGAAATGCCAATTTTGAAACGAGAAACTAGAAATCTGGAACTGAATGCACTGGAAACTGTTAATATGCTCAATTCACAAATGTCAAGTTATAGTTCTTTCTCTTTTGTCCTTTCTATCCTTTTTTCTTAATGTTTAGCAGTTAATCATGAGATTTCATTATTCTACTTCTAGTTCAATGAACCTTCTATTCAGAAGTTGTTCTTTAACTTTGCTTGAAAGGGCATGTATTTATCTCCACCTTTTTACAGTTCATGTTGTGACAAATATGATTCAATGCATTATTTTGAGTGATGTCCTGTGTTCCAATTATTTGATATGGAATATTATTCAAGCCAAAAAATGTTACATGTGGATCCAGATCCGATCCGTGGATCCGATGAATATGAATTTGAATATGATTTTTATGGACCCGATGGATCTGGATACATGTATGAGAAATGGATCTGGATCTGAATCCAGTAGGATCCGATCCAGATCCTATCAGTTGCCATCCCTAATCCAAGGTAAGAGAAGTTCTACATATGCCCCACACGGGGTATGTTATTGTTGTTAAAGTATAGACTCACTATTAGTTTATTACTATATGATTTAATTGCCGCATTTGTGGAAATTAATTGCTGGAGTTCATTTTCTCAACAGTTAGCGAGTATTCCAAAATTAAAATCACAATCAAGCCCCACCTTTTAGCTCCCCATACTATACACACCACAACCCTCTCTCGCTCCCGGCAAGTAGTTAACCAACCTCTCAACCTCAAACCAAATTTCTCTCCTTTTCGCTTTCGCCGGAATCTGACGTCATACAATGTTCCCGCCAAAACCACAACGCCGGACTCAGTCGATGCCACGTGGAATTTCTCCTCATCTAGCGGACAAAGTGATCGTCGCCGTGAAAGCGGAGAAGGTGATCACTAAGACCGCACTAGCTTGGGCTCTCACTCACGTTGTTCGTCCTGGCGATTGCATTACGTTGCTCGCCGTGTTTTCCGATGAGAAATCAGGTAATTTTCCGATGAATTTAGCAAGTTAATCGTATGAAACTCTTAGATTTCATGCATTTTAAATGTGTTTTATAGAGACAAGAAGGTTCTGGAGATTTCCGACGATGAGAGGAGACTGCCGGAGTAACGAGCGAACGAATTCGCATGATCGGATTGGACAAATCACCGAGTCTTGTTCTCAGATGGTTCTTCAATTTCACGATCACATTGATGTGAGTAAAAATTAGTTTACTTCTTTTTTACCAATACTGAGAATTACTGAAGTACATCTGTGTTTAACCTTTCCGTTTTAACTAACTGTTAAAGTGAGTGATCATCTCATCTAAAAGCTTAAGCGGTTAGAGATATCCACTTTTAATATTTAATTATATTCTCAACACGACACTCTGTTTTATCTAACAGCTTAACCTTTTAGATGATGAGATATCACACACTTTAACACTAACTGCATTTGCTTTACTAGGAGGGAATTTTTTTTTGAACTTTTCACCCTGTGTGTTAGATTGAATTTATGTGTACAACAATGTCGTTCTGGTCAACGGAGGTAAAAAATTTACATGTAGATGTGTAGATTAAGCATAGCCAGTTAAATTTAACTGTTCATATACTCCCTCCCAATTTATACGAGGGTTGACCAGTTTTGAGAGTCAAACAACTATGTCTTTGACTCAATTTCAAACAGAGATTCTTCGAGTATTTTATATTAATAAAATTTATATATTTGAAAACTACATAAAAAGTACTATAAGTCTACATAATTAATAATTCACAATATATAAATAGTTGGAAAAAATCATAGTCAAAGAAAAGTTGTTTGACTCTCCAAACTGGTCGACCCTTGTATAAATTGGGATGGAGGGAGTTGTACTTTTTACACTGTAGTGGATAGTAATAAAGTACAGTAGTTAATTAATCTCATATTAATTTGTTCTTCAATCTCTATGTCATATGATTGAGTTTTTTTGGGGGTTCAAGAAGATTCTAAGCTTGTAAGGATCCAATGTAAACTGTTGTACTTGAAGCTAACAATTTGTTAGGGATTGCATGTGCTAGCTCCAAAAGCAACGGTTGGTAGGTAATAAAATATTGAAGGAATCTCTTATACTTCTGCTGACTTAGGTATGATAGCTTAATGATAATTTTGCTGATCAATCATTAGCACTACAATGTGCAGTTGGCATTTTTTTCTTTTTCTGGACTAAAGAAATTAAGAGAAAAATATGGACTTGAGGAAGGAGAAAGTGCACAGAAAAGTAATCTCTTTCTTTTTGAAGATTAAGATTTATGCTTGTTAAGACAGAAACTATAGTGACTGCAGTCTGAAAAATGATATTAACCTTTCGAATAAACATAACAATAATGATTAAAGAGTTTGTAATTAAATCATCTTCCATTGGTAGGTGAGGGTGAGAATTAAAGTCATCTCAGCTTTGTGTGCTGGTGTGGTGGCAGCTGAAGCGAAAAGCAATGCAGTTAGCTGGGTCATTTTGGACAAGTAATAGCATGTAAATGTATTATATCCTGTTTCACTCTCTACACATCTTCGCCTAAAATATCTTTTTTTGATCCTTGCCTCATTTTTCTTACCGATACAGAATAGTTCTTTTTCCAATAACTTCAAGTTGACTTGCATGCATATTGCTGGATTATGGAAATAACTGTAATCCCAATATACAATATGTTGTTGCTCCTCTAATTTCTAACTTAGACATGTCCACAGGAGGTGTATGTTACTTCTATATGTTCTCCATGTATTGGATACTGTAATTGTTATTGTCACTTGCTTCCTAGTTTATCTCTACTGTTTTATATGGGACTATCTCATCATGCTTTGTTGTGCATAAGGTGATACGCTTCTTTTCCTTTTCTCTTTCCCCTGTTCTAATATCAAGTGGACTCATTTTCTCTTTTATCAATTTTGCTCTACAGAAAATTGAAGTTAGAGCTTAAGCATTGCATGGAAGAACTTCGTTGCAACATTGTAGAGATGAAGGGTTCGAAACCGAAAGTTCTAAGGCTAAATCTAGGATGTTCTGAGGAACTCCAAACCCCTTTCTTTTCTGCGAATTCCTCTCCTGTTTTGGATAGTAGAGAATTGCACGATGAAAGAATGAAGCATTCTACTCCGGTGAGCAGTCCCGAGGATCAAAGAACATCCTATATGAGAACTCCATTACTGGATTCATTGACAGATCCAGACACATTCCTTCTATATGAGCGGAATCCCCTGTATGAAGGGTTCAGTAGAGAAACATTTTCACCGGTCCACAAGCAAAGTGGGCGTGATCATCCAGCAAATGAGCTGCACTCGTTTGGGGAAAGGATAATAACTCTCTCAACCATTCCTAAATCTCAAACTCATACTCATACTCATAAAGCAATCCTTTGGATGCCGCAGAACGAGATTATTGCTGACAACTATTCAGCTGTAGAAAACTGCAAGAAAATTACCTCACATTCTATCACTTCTAGAAATGAATATCAGAAATTTATGGAGTACAACCAAAACCTGAATACCCAAGGAAGCAAGTTAAACCGAGACACTGACAGGGACTATCTTAACTCCAGCATCAGAGAAGCAGTCTCTTTAGGTCGAACTTCCTCGATACCTCCTCCGCTATGTTCATTCTGTCAATGTAAAGCACCATCTTTTGGAAAGCCTCCGAAACAATTTCGTTATGAAGAGCTAGAGAAAGCAACAAATGGATTCTCAGGCACAAATTTTCTAGCAGAAGGTGGGTTCGGTCTGGTTCATAAAGGGGTTTTAAGGGATGGACTGGTTGTTGCAGTAAAACAGCTGAAGTTTATTGGATCTCAAGCAGACACTGATTTTCATAGAGAGGTTCGAGTTTTGAGCTGTGCTCAGCACAGGAATGTTGTGCTGCTGGTTGGTTACTGCATTCAGGGAAATAGGAGACTATTAGTGTATGAGTTTATTTGCAACAAGTCCTTAGACTTCCATTTGCATGGTATTTTCTGTTTGATTTTTCTCTTTAAAGTTCATCCACAATCAAACCTATGGTGCAGCTTTAAATGAAGTTCAATCAACTGGACTTTGAAATGCCTTAGTGTTCAAATAATTTTTCAGGAACAAAAGAAGCAACTCTAGATTGGAGCTCACGCCTTAAGATAGCTATTGGGACAGCAAGAGGCTTACGTTACCTTCATGAAGATTGCAGAGTGGGATGCATAGTTCACAGAGATCTGAGACCAAAAAACATTCTCTTAACTCACGATTTTGAACCTTTGGTGAGTTTCAGTGGTGGTTTTAGTCAAGCATCTATATCTTTCCAGTTTTTGAGTGCCAGGTTCAGCATATATATATTTACCTCAAATGAACCAAATTCATACATGCGCATTTGGATGAGAAAAGCTATTAAATTTGACAGATCTTTAGCTGTCTATAATTGCTCGTGTTTATGGACAAACACAATTATCCTGTTGTAAAATCAACAAATAAAACCTAATCAAATGGTTTGTTTATTTAAGGTTGCTGATTTTGGGCTTGCACGGTTGTTCAATGAATGGGAAGTTTCTGAAGATGAACATCTAATTAGAACTTCAAGGTAATTTTCTGTTTTCTGTATGTGTATCTTAACTACATCTCAATCTTACCCTAGTTGTTGCTTATTATTATTGATAGACTAGAACTTTTCAGCCTAGTTTGGTAGACATCTAAAAAGAGAGATCCCAAGCTCTAAGGCTGCTTATGTTTTATTTTCTTTTTTGGACTCATCTCTATGTCTAAGTTGGCAGATAGATTGATGGTTAGATGATGGGAATTATTTTGGAGTTTTTTTTCAGGTATCTGGCCCCAGAGTACTCCAGTGACGGAAAAGTCACGGAGAAGGTTGACGTATATGCTTTTGGCTTGGTGGTATTAGAGTTGATTACTGGTAGAAAAACCAATGACTTGCAATGCTACAGCGGTCAGCACCTTCTTCCAGGAAGCCTTTCCCCTACATCTGGAAAGGGACCCTATCTTTCAGGGTTTAAAAATCAGTTGCTCGACTCCAACTTGACCTCATCTCAGCCTGAAAACTTCCCTTATGAACTACAGGCGATGAGTCATGCTGCTTTTATGTGTCTACAGGAAGATCCTCAACTGAGACCTCCTATTTCAAAGGTTTTCT
The DNA here is from genome assembly GCA_034509755.1 of Anisodus tanguticus. Classification (NCBI taxonomy): domain Eukaryota; kingdom Viridiplantae; phylum Streptophyta; class Magnoliopsida; order Solanales; family Solanaceae; genus Anisodus; species Anisodus tanguticus. Next base: position 4,177,181 of record CM067553.1, on the reverse strand, counting down.
TCTCTTCTTTTATTATCCATAAGAGATGTGTTTAATGTGTTCTTTTCCATTTGTTAGGCCTAACGTACCTCTTCAGAGTTCAGACTGGATATTTCCCCTGCACTTTTCTGTCAAGAGTGCAGACAGGAAAGTGTAAAAGTGGTGGGAAATTTATTCATGTTTCCTTCTAAATTGTCAGGTACTTAAAATACTAGAAGGAGGGAGTGCCATTCTTGACTCAAATTCATTTGGCAGTATAAGTGGTTATATGCAGGGAGTGAATTCTAAGAAGCATCCTGTATCAAATAGACATTCTCGCAGGCTCTCTTACTAAGAAATCGAAAAGTGATTTCTACTTAGAGTGGTGTGATACCTAGATCTTCTTGTAGTCATTTTCCCTCCATACTCCAGAATTAATAACTCCAACCTAAGATAAAGTTGTCATACAATTCTAGTTACTTTTTGTACAATCTGAACTTCTCTTATTTTCAATGTATCACATTTCCAGTGTATATAGAAGTAAGTTCATTCTTCCATCTTCACGTGATTTCTTTGAACTCTTTTAGAGAAGCTATCTGAATCGAAATTTATTCCACATTTCTCTTGATTGTAAATATTGTGTAATGAGACTGCCACAGGAGTCAATAGTTCTTTTTGAGGCCTTCTGTTTCAATATCCAGGATTGGTTTTTAGTCCTTCACAATTCAAGCAGATGTCTGTTTTTACTTCTGATTGCAAGGACAATGAGCCTTGTACTTTTTCTGTGAAGATACCGTTGGCTGCTGAGTTAGTATCTAGTTATCTACTGATATTCTGTCACAATAGATGTGGGACAACTTAACATCCCCCAGACGCCCAAGCCTGGAGCGTGGATGACATAGTATGGGGTCCAACACCGAGTAAACCGAGAATTGGGATGAGTTTGGCTTTAGAATGGATCTTGGGTCGAATCCAACCCAAAAGCTAGCTCATGATGTGAGTATTGCTAATACCAATTCTTGTTATAACTTTATTGTTCAAGTATATCATTTTTCATTTATGTATCAGTGAATAACATTCCTTTTACTTGTTGAATTGCGTGCCAGAAAGTTGTATATCAGATGGTGCGCTTTCTTAAATTATCAAAATGGACCGGGAGAACTCGAAAAATTTGCGTGAAAAATAACCGATGGAAGTACGTTGGTTATTTAAGATGAATTCTCCCGGTCCATTCTTTAAAAAAAAATTGACGGAGTCCCTCGGTTTTTATTCTTTACAAAAACCGACGGATGAGCAATATTCAGAGTACAAAATTGCAGTAGAAGAGTATGCATTAAAACAACGGAAGTATTTCACCAAAGAGATGTACGGTCTAGTGGATAAAACTGTTCACTGTCATATTAAATACTTGGGTTTGATTCCAAACTGCTGAATTTTTTCTTATATACATTTTTGAAAAATTGAGGGATTCCGTCGGTTATCTTAAACTAACCCACCATTTTTCAACGTAGTCTAATCCGACGATTTTTTAATAAAAAATGAGGGCGTCCGTCGGTTTTGGCCCTCAGTTTTTAACTTGTTTTTAGTAGTGTTGGAACTAGACATAGTTTAAGGGGATCTGAATGACGCACCAAATTTAGAAGGTCTTTAGATATTTTACCGTTTTATATATGGTTTAAACCTTACAAGCTATTTTCTATTCATGTATCTTGTCCGTAACTCCTTAGAAATTGTCCTTTCTTCTCAGTTTAAATGGAAAGCATATGCCTACATGTTAGCTCATAAAATCATGACATGTTCAATCTGTTTAGGTTAGAGCAGGTTAATGACCCGTTTATTTTATTAACTCAGCACATTTAAATATGTGAAATTTACACAAATGACTATAGTTTAGGGGTTTTAAATTTGTAATAGATATAGTTTCAATATTTACAGGGCATAGCTACTTGTTGCTCGTTGTATTCATAAAACGGCTCGCTGTATACAGCGAGTAAAAATGTATTCAAAATTCTTTTCGTTGTTTTCAAGTCAGCTGTATTCAACTCAGCTGTATTCAACTCGGTTGTATTCATTGGTAACTACTTTTATATTGTATTTAAAAATCGGTTGTATTCAAACTTAGGGTCGGACAAGGCATCCTTCGGGTTACGAGGGACAGGGGAAGAGAAAGAGAATGGCTGAAAAAACACTAGGGTTCCGTGGGGGTGGCGATCGAGAGCTATGGTCGGCGGCGGTAAAGGTATTTTTAGGCTCTGATACCATAAATGAATATGTGATAGAAGACGTATCAAAATCCGGTTGTTGTATATTATTTTACCATATTTGTAGAATCTTTGTACAAGTGTAATTATAGTATTAGTCTTGTATTAGGAAAAGCTATTAGAATTATATTACGAAAATGTAGAGTTATTTTTAATATTTAGGAATTGTATATTTATATATACCTCTTCATTAATGAAAATAATGAAGGGATCATGGTATCAGAAGTCTAGGGCAAAATTTCTTTCTCCCGAAAATAGCTTCCGCCGTCTTCGACTCTCGGCCAACACGATACTCTCTCAAATTTTCTTCCAAATCCCTAATTCTCCTCTTGTTCTTTTCTTATGTTTACCTCAAAAATACATTGCATCCTGCCCTTACAGTCTCCAACATCAAGAACCACATCCCTATTGTTCTTGAGATGGAAAACGTCCAATACGCGACGTGGGCGGAATTATTTAAGGTCCACGCACGCTTGCATCAAGTCCTTCATCACATCATCCCCTCGGTATCAGGCAAGGAGAAGATGCCTACCCCCGAGGATGACCCTGCGTTATGGACAACCCTTGATGCTACCATTCTCTAGTGGATATACTCCACTATCTCTACAGACCTCTTACAGACGATTATTGAACCCGACGACACGGCGATAGAAACTTGGAATAGGGTGCGTGATATATTCCAAGATAACAAAAATTTCTGTGTTGTCACTCCTGAGCAGGAATTTTCCCATGTCAACATGGAGGATTTTCCGAATGTCTCAGCCTATTGTAAAAAGCCTAAAGGAATTGGCGGATCAACTCAGAAACGTTGGTGCGCCCGTCACCAATAATCGTCTTGTTCTTCAAATGGTTGCAAGCCTATCCGAGGCCTATAATGGCGTTGAAACGCTTCTTCGTCAAAGTAATCATCTCCCACCGTTCTACCAGGACCATTCCATGCTCACGTTAGAAGAGGCCGACTTGGCTAAAAAGTAGCTACCGAAGCAAATTTCATCATGATGGCCACGTCAAACGACCCTCACTCATTCTCGGATAATTTTAGCCAACACCGGAACAACGATGGCGGTAAAAAGGGTCACAATCGTAAAAATAGTGGCAAGAACCGTACTGGCGGCAACAGTGGCGGTGGTCGGACCAATGGGCCACAGAACCACTGGCCGCAGCCTTGGGCCAACTGGCTGTGGCGCTAGGCCAGTGGGCAGTGGCCCAACTTGCCTTACTCGTCCACTTATCCAACGCCTTGTGCCCAGTTCCAAATTGCATCCAGGCCCAGTTATCCAATCCAATTTTAGAATGCTTCCACAGGACCTGCTAGACCGTGGCATCAGGCTGGCCTACTTACCTCGGCCTCAACAGACCTTCACTACTGCGGGCCCAACACCGGTCCCAACACCCACGGATATTGAGACCGCGATGCATACACTTGAATTAAATCCCCCGGACACAAATTGGTATATGAACAGTGGAGCCACTTCTCATATGACGTCCGCGCAAGGTAATCTCTCGTCTTATTTCAATTTGAGCAATAATCGTGGTATAGTTGTTGGTAATGACAATTCAATTTCAATTCGTGGTTATGGTCACACAAATTTGTCCCCCTCCCCCCTCTCTCCCACATCCACCACTAGTCCTAAAAATGTTCTCCATGCCCCTCACTTAATTAAAATTTTGGTGTATGTCCGAAAATTCACCATTGATAAATTGAGTTTCTGTTTATTTTGACCCTTTTGGTTTCTCTGTGAAGGATTTCACGACGGGGATACGTCTAATGTGATGTAATAGTCGGGGAGAGCTTTATCCAATCACCACCACCACTATTTCTACGAGCCAAGCCACTCCATCAATGTTTGCCGCCCTTGCTCCTTCCTTGTGGCATGCACGTTTGGGTCATCCGTGGTCATCTATTCTTTCTTCTCTTCAAAATAATTTTTTATTGATTGTAAGAGTACGCGTAGTACTCATATTTGTCTTTCTTGTCCATTAGGGAAACATGTTAGATTACCTTTTGTAGCCTCTTCTTCTAGTACGTTGATGCCTTTTGACATTTTTCATAGTGATTTATGGACATCTCCCGTTTTAAGTTCTTTGAGCCATCGTTATTATATATTATTATTGGATGATTATTCTACTTTTTTGTGGACCTTTCCTTAGTCTAAAAAGTCTCAGGTTTTTTCAACCTTCTTAAAATTTAGAGCTTTCATCGAGACCCAATTTGAACGGGAAATTAAAAACATTCAATGTGATAATAGAAAGGAATATGATAATGGGTCGTTTTGGGAATTTTGTGATGCTAATGACATAGTTTTTCGATTTTCTTGTCTTCATACGTCCTCACAAAATGGGAAAGCCGAGCGAAAAATTTGTACCATTATTAATATTGTATGAACTTTATTAGCCCATGCTTCATTGCCTCATTTTTTTTGCATCATGCACTACAAATGGCTACTTACCTCCTTAACATACTTCCTACCAAAGGATTAGCACATGACTCTCCCCTAAAATTTTTTTATCATAAAGACCCTTTGTATTCTCATCTTAGGGTGTTTGTGCCATCCACTTTCTCCGTCCACTACAATTAACAAACTTCAAGCCCGTTCTATCACTTGTCTGTTTTTGGGTTATCCGTCTAATCATCGTGGTTACAAATGTTTTGATTTATCTACTAATAAAATCATAATTAGTCATTATGTTATTTTTTACGAAACTCAATTTCTGTTTGCCAAATTGTATAATTCGGTGTCTAGTTCGTATAGTTTATTGGATGATGATCTCTCCCCGTATATCAACCATCAGTGGGCCCAACAATCCCGTGACCCCGACCCAAACACTCCCGAATCAGCCACTGATTCCCGGCTAGTAGGCCCACTGCCTGCTGGCCCAAGTCCATCACGTCCAGTTGATTTTTCCAGGCCAGCAGGCCCACTACCTGCTGGTCCACTAACTCACCCGACTGCTCCAGCATCTCGGCCAGCAGGCCCACTGCCTGCTGGCCCAATACCATCATCTGAGAGCCCAATTTCCCAGCCAGCAGGTCCATTGCCTGCTGGCCAGTCCCGAGGCAGTCCGCCAACGTCCCCAGTCTAGTCTGTTTCTGTTCCGAGTCAAGGGCCCGTTACTCATAGCAAAAATGATATTTTTAAACCTAAACAACATTTTAATCTAAATTCTAATAACACTAAATCACCCCCTACCACGTAACCCAGTGTCTGCTTTTTATGACCCGAATTAGAAAATGATCATGGATGATGAATATAATTCTCTTATTGAAAATAAGACGTGGGAGTTGGTGCCCCGTCTCACTTGTGTCAATATTATTCGTTCTATGTGGATTTTTACTCATAAAGAAAATTCTGACGGTTCTTTTGAGAGGCATAATGACCGTCTTGTAGGTGATGGTAAAATTCAACAGGTTGGAGTAGATTGTGGTGAGACATTTAGTCCGGTGGTCAAATCGGCTACCATTCACACTGTTCTCAGTCTGGCTCTCTCGAAAGCATGGCTCATTCATCAACTGGATGTGAAAAATGTTTTCTTACACGGTGATCTTAAAGAGACAATATACATGCATCAGCCTTTGGGTTTTAGGGACCCCAATTATCCTCATCATGTCTGTTTGTTGAAAAAGTCCTTGTTTGGGCTTAAGCAAGCCCCACGAGCTTAGTATAAGAGGTTTGCAGATTATGTGTCTACTATTGAGTTTTCTCACAGCAGATCTGACCATTCTTTGTTCATCTATCGTCGCGGTACTTCTCTGGCATACATTCTATTGCATATGGATGATATTATATTGACTGCCTCTTCTGATAATCTGCGCAAGTCTATCATGTCTCTTCTTAGTTCAGAATTTGCTATGAAAACTTGGGCCCTTGAGTTATTTTTTTGGTATAGCTGTCACTCGTCATGCAGGTGGTCTATATTTATCACAGAAGAAGTATGCAGATGAGATCATTGAGAGAACTGGCATGTCGTATTGTAAGTCCTCTTCTACTCCGGTTGATACCAAACCGAAGCTGAGTGCTACTTCTAGCACACCATACGAGGATCCGACCCACTATTGCAGTCTTGTAGGGGCTCTTCAGTATCTTACTTTTACGAGGCCCGATATTACTTATGTAGTGCAACATGTGTGTTTATTTATGCATGATCCGAGGGATGAGCACATGCATGCACTCAAACGCATTATACGGTACATACATGTCACACTTAATTATGGATTGCATTTATATACATCAACTCCCGTGTCTTATATAGATGTTGATTGGGTGGATGTCCAGATACCAGACGTTCGACATCTGGTTATTGTATGTTTCGTGGTGATAACTTGGTCTCTTGGTCGGCAAAACGCCAGGCTACTTTATCGCTATCCAGTGCGGAGGCCGAGTATCGAGGGGTAACCAATATGGTGTTTGAGTCATGTTGCTTGCGTAATCATCTATTAGAGCTCCACTTTCCTATTCAGAAAGTTACTTTGGTCTACTGTGATAATGTTAGTGCAGTCTATCTTTCTGAGAATCCGGTCCAACATCAGCGCAGTAAACATATCGAGATGGATATTCACTTTGTTCGCGAAAAGGTAGCTTGTGGACAAGTACATGTTTTGCATGTCCCTTCAAGCCTCAAGGTACCAAATTGCTGACATCTTTACTAAGGGTCTTCCCTTGGTTCTATTTGAAGATTTTAGGGACAGTCTCATCGTACGACAACCGTCCGCTATGACTGCGGGGGTGTGATAGAAGACGATATACACGAACAAACCGTGTATATCAAAATCCGAATGTTGTATATTATTTTATCATATTTATAGAATATTTGTACAAGTGTAATTATAGTATTAGTCTTGTATTAGGAAAAACTATTAGAATTATAGTAGGAAAATGTAGAGTTATTTTTCATATTTAGGAATTGTATATATACCTCTTCATTAATGAAAATAATGAAGGGATTATTTCTTTCAATATGTTCCTTGATTTTATTGATGAATGATTTACAATATATATATATATAAGGTTACAAGAATATTTATTTTGATAAAAACTAGGTAACTAATTAACCTAATTGCAAAAGAATTATAATTCTACATAAAATATGAGATATACAATTAATATAATTAATGAAAGAATATTAAAACATATTTTATTAGTATTTGCAATGAAACATCATGTCAAGTGATGTTTTGATTTGTTTTTGTTATGATATCAATAAAAAGAGATGGAGACGTTTTGACATCCAAGGATGTCCTGATTGGATTGAAAGCATTTGGACTTACCGTGAAAGTCTCTTCTGATTGGAAAATATTGGCAGTACTCATCCTCAAGTATAACTACAATGCAATCGGACATGTTCTCTGTTTGCTTTTCTTTAAATTGTTGTTTATCTTTATTTAAATGTATACAATTAGGGTCATTCGGTTGACATACAAGTTATGCAAAGATTATAGTGCAGGCCTAGATTGTAATGCGAAGGTTATTTTGTGGAAATTGAAATACATGATTTATTCTTTGTTAAACCTTAATTTGGTTCGTTGTATTAAAATTTTTGCTGTAGTTCAAGTATATGTTCTGAAGGATAGGAGGAAGACTGGTTCTATCATTTATTTGTTGTTTAATTTGGGTATTTTAAATACATGTATATTCTTATTCTACCTCAGATTTCTCATTAAATAATGCAGGTGATTCTTTGCCTCATGATTATCTAAAATCTGTATGAACTCACATTTCTAAGCACTAATTCTTATAAAAAATTATTTGTAATTTAATGATTATATAGAATTAATATTTCTTGTTGGGTCTGTTGAAAGAATCCTGACGATAAGAATTCATTATTGTTAATTTAAGAAAAAGGCTGTCAATCTCTTTAGGCATGGCCGGTGATGACCACTGTAACAATAAAACAGTTGTTCTGTTTGGACTAAAAATGGAAATTGGAATATAAAACAATAGAAAAGAAATTCAGAGAGAGAAAAAGAAAGATTCATTTATTCAAGATAAAATCAGATCTCTACAATAGCATTAATATTTAAGTTGTATGTACTACTACTATTTAGGGACTAAAACATTAATCTTGATATAAAAATCAAATTAACCTAAAATATATACATACCCCAATTGAGAGCATCTTGTATGAGGAGGAGGAGGAGAAGATGGCGACACAAACAAAAGAAGAGTCAATTCCCCAAGATATAACCATCAACATTTTCGCATGGCTTCCTGTCAAGTCTTTAATGCTTGTAGGTGCATTTCGAAATTTAATAATTCTCTTGTGTTGGAACAAAATTTAGTGGATCTTCATTTATCCCGTTATTTTAAGATCAATCGCGGTGATACCAAATTGATTGCACACGTAAATAATGTTTGTTACGCTATAGAAGGGGATCATGAAAATGGAAATAATGCCACCATGCATCATGCTGAGAATTTTAATAAGATGTATGATCACATTAAAGGTCATCGTCCTATAGGATATAACTCTATCCAGTGTGATAATGGTTTATTTTGCATATGGGATGTGAATCATGACATGGGAGAACATTTGAAGTATATTATGATTTACAATCCCACTACAAGAGAAGTAAGATTTCTTCCATTCTTGAAAGATTTTGAGCCATAGGTATTGCCAGTTATATGTGTTCAATAGGATTTAAGCCTAACGAAAACAAGTATAAAGTTCTTTTGACTATGAACATGGATATTTCAGAAGGCTTATCAAGAGCATGGGTTTTCACTTTAGGCATAGATAAATCATGGAGGGAGATTAAAAATGAACATGGTTATCATCTTGCTCCACACAGATCCGGAATTTGCATTAGTGGGATTATCTATCGGTTTAACTTTGCTCCGGAGTACTCTGTAGTTGCATTTGATGTTAAATCTGAAACTTTCAGAAGTATCGAATTGTCGCTTGGATTACATAATAGTATACATTCTTGCAAATATGATTATATGCTAATAGAAGTGAATGAAAAATTAGCAATTCTGAATTTTATAGATTGGTGGTGTACTGGAGATATCGATCTATGGATTTTTTTAGGAGACTCAAAAAGAAGAGTGGGAACATCAGATCTTTTGATTTCCTTTAGGACGGGAAGGTATAGACTTGTATTCCGATAGGATTTGCAAGTATCACGGTGAGGAGATTGTATTTGCAATGCACATCACGTCAATTGATGTTTTGGTTTGTTTTTGTTATGATGTCAAGAAAAAGACCTGGAGACATTTTGAAGTTCCAGGATTTCCTGATTGCGTTAAAAGCATTTGTACTTACGGTGAAAGCCTCTTTCCGTTGCAGTACTCATCCCCAAGCTTAACTACAAGGCAATCGAACTTGTTCGCTGCTGTTAAACTTTTGGTTCGTTGTATTAAATTTTATGCTATAATTTCAAGTATTTGTTCTGAAGGATAGGAGGAAGAGTGGTTTTATCATTTATTAGTTGTTTAATCTAGGTATTTCAAATATATGTGTATTCTTATTCGACATCAGATTTCTCATTAAGTGATGCAGGAAATTCTTTGCCCAAGCTAAAATCTTTATGAACTCACATTTCTAAGCTCTAATTCTAATAAATTTATTTGTAATTTAATGAATATGTAGAATCAATATTTTATGCATTGAAAAATTTCTTCTTGTGTCTGTTGAAAGAATCCTGCTCTAGAAAAAGGGTTGCTCTGATGTGCTGCAATCTGCTTTGCTAGACATGTAACCCGAAATGTGTACCTGTTTCATGTTGTTTACTAAGTTTCTTGGTAATTTAATGGAATGAAGTCTTAAAAAGAATTATACTATGAGTTCTTCTAGGTCTAACATCAGGAATAATAAGTAGCGTGATCCAGAAAGCTACTACGTACAATGGTACGTTTTGTAGTTCCTCTTATGTTTGTTTAAGATGTTCTGGAGGCACTATGTATAGCATTACATAAGCACTATGTTATGTATTGACTTTTGATGCCACTTGATATAAGTAATATATTACTCTTTTGAACCAAAACAAAAAGTTTCTTCCAAAAAATCTGATTCACGGTGGATTAATTTGCCCCATCCGTTTAATTTGTTGAACTCATGATGGTATAACAATAGTGTTCGCCAACGTAGCAGTGAGTTTCATGACCATACTGATTGCTCTGTTAGTGAATGTAACCCACGTTGTTGCTTGCACATTGTTTTCAATAACAAAAGTTAGTTGACCCCTTAAGCATTTCGAGCAGGATTAGGGACTATTATAACCAAGTGAATCTTGCTTTATAAACCACAGTTTGGTTCATGTTTATCGTTGAATCGACCAGTGGCAGAGCTAGGATTTGCGATAAGGGTTCAAAATATGAAGAAGTAAACACACAAAGAAGTCCAAGGGGGTTCGACATCTACTATCTATGCAAAAAAAATAATTTTAACCATGCGTAAACTGTGTAATTTTCCGCCGAAGGGGGTTCGGATGAACCCCTTGGCTGTATGTGGCTCCGCCCCTGGAATCGACCAAAACCGAGTGCTAAGTAGATTTGCTACGTGGTAAGTGTATGTCATTTGAATAGCTTACCATATCACATTCTTTATTAGATGGTACCCTCTGCGCATGATCATGAAATTGATCGATATCATGATAGCATGAATATGCCAACTTCTTAATCAATTAATAGCTATTGAATGTGGTTTCAACTCTGTTGGAGGTAGGTTGTGTTATTCAAGTGTCTGCAAAGGAAGTATCTCTTTCTGGTGGGATAATTGGTTAGGTACTGGCGCTCTTGCTAGTATTGTTCAATTGGGGGCTAAATCTAAGAAAATCCTTGTACAAGACTTTATTGATCAAAATGGTTGGACTGACACTAAATTGGTACCTGATGATTTGATGACAAATCAAGAAAAAATTCTATTGACGACCATTCAATTTGAATGTTTGATAACAAAGGAAAATTCACTTGTAAATTAAGTGGCATAGAGATTACTGAGGAAGACCATTTTTACAAGTAAAATGATCTGGCAGTACTCTAGAATACCTTTCAGACTTTCTTTTTTATGTTGAGAAAATTACCAATTGTGGAGGTTTGGGGTGCATGATGCTATTATTGTTGTAAGAAGCAGCCTATTATATTGAGAACAGTACTGATCATCTCTTGTGTTATGGAGAAATGGCAGGTCTTATCTAGTGTTTTTTTCTATCAGATCAGTACTAATGTAATGGTGGATCTAAAATTAAGGAATTTGAAATGATCTTGTATCAAATGTTTCTTGGGAAAATGTAAATCATTTTACTTCAAGGCTCCCTGCATTTCATTTATGTCCTCAGGTTTTTTCGTCCAAAGATGAAACGAAGATTCCAGGTTTTTTAGCAGGCATTTATACATGACTTGATTGAATATTTGGAAAGAATAAAAGGTATATGAATTGAAGTTTTATGAGTGAAAATCATCTAAAAAAATTATTTTTCAAACTTTAAATTCTCTATTTCAAGTCTGAAGTTAAAATAATGGACTAAATTGATAGTTGAACGCCTATTTGAAATAATATCCAAATATTTGAAGTAAGATCTTTGGCCAAACTGGTCCATAACTGAAATTTGTAGTCGTTTCCCATTCATACTCCAGAATTAATAACTCCAACCTAAGACAGATACAGTTCTCATACAATTCTAGTTCTGTACTTCTCTTATTCTCAACGTAGCACATTTCCAGTGTATATAGATGTAAGTTCATTCGTCCATCTTCATGTCACTTCTTCGAACTCTATCTGAATCGAAAATTTATATTTCTCTAAATTGGAAAAAAGTTCTGTGTCATGAGACTAACAGAGGAGTCAATAGTTCATTTTCTGCCTTCTGTTTCAATATCCAACATTGGTTTTGAGTCCTTCACAATTCATCAATCAGATGTCTGTTTTTACTTCTGTTTGCAAGGACAATGAGCCTTGTAATCTGTCTATAAAGATACAATTGTGGGACAACTTAACACCTATACATGCTCACACCCGCCAACTGGAGTGTGGATAACATAAAAAGAACTGAAATTGGTCTAGCTCTAATACAATGTAAAGAAATAGACCTTTAGCTGAAGTCAATCCCAAAAGCTAGCTCGTGAGGTAAGAATTCCAAGACCAATTCTTGTTGTGAGTTTTATTGTTTATATTGTCATTTATCTATCAATGAAGAACATTTCTTTAAACGTTGAACCGGAAATAGTTGATTTAACAAGGTGTACTCATGCAGGGAGTTGACTATGAACAGGAAATTATATATGATATGTTACTTTGATTCTCAACATTATAGAAGCGGTTGATGGGCTTCCTTTGGTGTCATCGCAAGTGTTATGAGATTTAACAGCCAAGATTCCTGCTCCCCCTCCCCCCACCCCCCCCCCCCTCCCCAGTACTTGCAGTGGAGAAAACAAAGAAAATAATGGAAGGTACCAAACAAGAAAGAGAACGGAATGAGGAAAAAACAAATGCACCGGAACCCTTCTGATGTTTTTCTTTCTTTTAATTTTTCTTTTTTGATCACCTAATTCAAAGAAAAAGGAAACCAAGACTTGCAAATTTGTTGTCAACAACCTGAAAACAAATGTGTCAAGAACCCGTCCTCCTCTCTTTGAAAGAAGGGGCGCTTCCGGTTTTGTCGGCTCTTCAATTTTCAACTAATGCTTATGTAAGTTGGGCTTTCTATTCTATGCTGGGAAAAAAATGAGAAGAACTAAGAACTCGGTCAAAAGGAGCCTAGCTAATTAATCTAGCAGTTAAGATGTAAAGAGATCTAGTTTTTAACTATTCCTCTTAATTTTTTTTTATATTGGATGGATTCAAAGTCTGTCTGTTTTAATATGATGTTAAATTGTGTGATTAGTTTATCTAATTGATAAAGTATGACGTTAAAATGATATATTTTATTTTATTTTTAATTGTCTTCAACAACAATAATTTAAAAGTATTGTGTACTAGGTGGTTGAGGCCCCATAATTCAACTCCCGTAATCATAATTAGATATGGTGGTTATGTTTCTATTACGCGACAAAACAATCATCACTAATTCGTGTAATAGAGGTGAATGAGAATGAATTAATAATCTATTCCATGAAGTAGTAACAATATATACATGTACAAAGAACTCTATGGAAAGAATCAAAACAGGAAATCCTAAAGATTTGATACAATTCTTGTAATTGTGTTATTTATTATACACTCTCTGTAATTATGCTATTGATTTTTCAACACTCCCCCTCTAAATGGAGCATATATATTGAGCATGCCCAGCTTGTTGCAAAGATAATCAACTCGAGTTCCACTGAACGCTTTTGTGAACAAATCAGTCAGCTGCTCTTCTGTCTTCATATAACCACTACAAATCAATTTTTCCTGAATCTTCTCGCGAATAAAATGACAATCAACTTCAATGTGTTTTATTCTTTCATGATATACTGGATTTGAAGCAATATGACGAGCAACTTAATTATCACACCAAAGTTTTGTTGGTGTAGTACGCTTCAACCCAATTTATGCGAGAAGGTGGTATGTCCACATAATCTCACACATAGTCTGTGTCATAGCATTGTACTCAAATTTTGAACTGGATCGAGACACAATATTTTACTTCTTACTCCTTCATGATACTAGGTTCCCTCCAACAAAGACACAATAGTCTATTGTAGATCTTCTATCAATTTTGGATCCAGCATCTACAAAACACTCCACACGAGTATATATGCCCGTGATTGCTATACAATATTTCAAGTCCAGGAGCTCATTTCAAGTAACATATAATCTATTTCAAAGCTTCCTAATGTTTGATTGTAGGTGCGGATATAAACTGGCTAACAACACTTACTGCAAAAGCAATATCCGGATGAGTCACAATAAGATAGTTTAACATTCAAGCCGACCTTCTATATCTCTCTGGATCATCAAAAGGGTCACCATCATCTTTCATAAGATGCACATTAGGAACCATTGGGCTACTGCATGGCTTGGCTCTCAACTTTCCTATTTCCGCAAGCAGGTCAAGAATATACTTTCTCTGAGATAGAAAAACTCCCTTCTTGCTTCTGCTTACTTCTACTCCCAAGAAGTATTTCAACGAGCCTAAATCCTTCGTGTGAAATCTAGTATGCAAAAAGGACTTCAAAAAAGAAACTTCAGTGGAATCACTTCTTGTGAAAACAATATCATCAACATATACAACCAGGAGAATAGTGTCAAATGTTGATTGCTTATAAAAACCCAACTGATCACAATTACTCTTTTTAAGTCCAAACTCCTGAACTATCTCACTAAATTTACCAAATCAAGCTCGGGGACGCTACTCCAAGCCATACAAGGATTTCTTCAAATGACAAACTTTCTCATACTCCCCCTTGGTAACAAAACCATGTGGTTGCTCCATGTACACCTCTTCATGTAGATCACTAGGAATGAATGCGTTTTTGATATCCAACTGATGCAACAACCAATGTTCCAAAACAGTTAAAGAAATAAACAAACGGACATAAGTGAGTTTAGCAATCGGGAAGAAGGTGTCTGAATAATCCACCCCATATGTGTGAGAACACACACTTACATCCCATTGATTTCTTTTCGTTGGGTAAATCCACCAAATATCATGTGTGATTTTTCTCTAAGGCATGTATTTCCTCAATCATTACTTCAGACCATCCAAAATGATTCAAAGCATCTTTTACAATTTGGGTACAGAGATAGAGTCTAGAGAAACAATCAAGGATCTAGCTATGGAGAATAAATGGTCATAGGAAATAAAATTAGCAATGGAGTATGTGGATTTGCAACTTCGTGTACCTTTACAAAGAGCAATAGAGAGATCAATATTTTCTAGAGGATCAGACGGAGGAAGATCTGATGACAAATGAGTTGGTGCATGACATGTATCGTCAGTCTATCATCTCCTCGAATAAACTTGAACAATTGGCGGTCGTTCTGGTGCAGATGTTGGAGGCTCAGTAGTCGATTGGTGCTCAATAAAGGAACTAGAATATGAAAGAATAACATCATCTGATTGTTTTGTCACAACGTGAGTAAACCTGATAGACTAACCACTCATCTTCCTCCCCCTGAATTGTAGAAATAGGAGGTGCATGGAAGAATGGTGTAGTCTATGAAAATACCATATCATTTGACACCAAATATTTGTCAAGTTCAGTAGAATAACAACGATACCCCTTTTGAAGACGAGAATAACCCAAGAAAACACACTTTAACACCTTAGGGTCCAACTTGATAGCATATGGCCGCACATCTCAAACATAACATGTACTTCCAAACACATTTGGCTCCACCGGAAAAAGTGACTTGTTTGGAAAAAGAACATTGTAAGGCATATTACCAGCAAACACATACGATAGTATGCGATTAATCAAAAAACAAGTTGTAGAAACTACATCGGCCCAAAATTGTTTAGGAACCTTCATTTGGAACAAAAGTACCTGAGTTGTCTCAAGGAGATGTCTGTTCTTCCTCTCAGCAACTCCATTTTGAGAGGGTGTATCAACATATGAAGACTGATGAAAAATACATTGTTATCTCATGTAGGACTGAAATAATTCTAACATGTATTCTTTAGTGTTATCACTCCTTAGAATACACACCGAAGCATTGAATTGAGTTTTAACTTCAGCACAAAAGACACGAAAGTGAGTGAATACTTCAGAGCGACTTTTCATAAAATAAATCCAAGTCATCCGAGAGAAATCATCCACAAAAGTGACAAAATACTTGTATCCAGTTTTGGAAACAATAGGACATGGCCCCCAAACATCTTAATGAACTAATTCAAAAGTTGACTCAACTCGGATAATAACCGTTGAACCCAATGAGATGTGATAGTGTTTTGCAAATCGACATGACCCACAATCTAATGACAAAATATTCTAAAACTGAGGACAGAGCTTCTTTAATAGAGATAGAGAAGGATGTCCCAATCGACAATGTGCTTCAAATAGAGACACGTTACTGGAACATGCAACAAACTGAGTCTTCAATTCATCAAGGATGTAGAGATCGTCAGATACATGACATGTACCAATAACCTAATTCATCTTAAGATCACAAAATAAATAATGATCGGGGAAGAACGAAATATGACAATTAAGGTCTTTGGTAACTTTGCTAACATAAATCAAATTAAAGGCTAACTTTGGTAGACTTAATACAGATGACAGGTAATAGAGGAGGTTGGTTTAACAGTCCCGGATCCAATAATGTTACAAGTTGATCCATCAGCTACAGTAACTGGAGAGCGTGTTTTGTGTGAGTGAAAGCTAGTAAAAATATTAGGATTACATGTCATGTGATTTGTGGCACATGAATCAATCACTCATTTAATTGAAGAGGTGATAAGACATATTTTATCTGACTCAACAAAGACATTAACTGAAGTGGATTCTTTCAGCGATTTATGATATTGAGAGAATTTAGCAAACTCCTCTGCCAAAATCAAAATCATTTTGTTAGATAATGAATCAAAAGTAGCAAGAACTTTAGACCCTTAAGGTCTCGGATTAAAGTCAGTCATTTTCCCAACTAAATACTCACTGTATCAAAATAAATTAATAGAGAAACTAACAAGCAAACATACTATTGCTCAGTAACAAAATAGTAGTTCCTCCCAACACTAATTTCACACAAATAAAGTTATCCACCAGATAGAGACCCCAAAAAAAAGAAAACCTCCCGATAAATAAAAAAAATAATCAAATAAATGTTTTAACCGAAGAGCAGAACTTGATGATGAAATAGCACATCCCCAATATGGTGAGAACTGAAAGACACAAAATAGAACTGGACCTCCAAATACTAGCAGCAACCGCTAGAAAAAGTGGTCAAGATAACCATCAGATGTTGCCCGAAATAAAGAGAAGACCATATTATTGGTGGGAAACAGGTAACTCTTGGAAATCGAGGTATGCAGAACAAACAACCACCGGATTCTCTTTGAGATCTTCGAGGCAATTACGCAGCTGAAAATCTGGCTAGATTCTGATCACACACGCGCCCTTCTCGTAGATCTGCCGAAAAGGTGCACCGGCGTGAGACTCACGTGCCACTCTTCTGGTCACCAAATTCTACAGATCGAACGGATATAGTCCTCCCTAGGTTGGTGGTGAAGAACAAAACACCAGTTTTCAAATCTTTACTAAGCACTGTGAAGTAACTCCGGCGAGCTTCGATCAGTTTGCCAACCTAACTCTGGCAAGGCCGAGTACCTTGCTCTGATAGCATGTAACAAAGGTGAATGAGAATGAATTAATAATCTATTTCATGAAGTAGTAACAATATATACATGTATAGAAAACTCTAACTATGGAAATAATTAAAATAGAAAATTCTAAAGATCTCATACAATTCTTATAATTATGCTATTATTATACCATCTCTATAATTATGATATTATTATACCATCTCTATAATTATGATATTGATTCTTCAACAATTGAGAACTGAGATTATTATCTTAATGCTATAATAAAGACTTCATGATTTGACAACGTGCGATTAAATGTTTGGGGATTTGATCATTCAATTCATATTAGGTCTATACCTATTGGCATGTGTAATATATTCACTTAAACTTTCTTGCTGATAATTTCTTGATTTGTTCCTTGGGAGAATCTTTTAGTGCTTGTAGTGATGACAGAACGTGGGCAGAAATTCAATTACACGTCATTTTTTATTTTTCCATCTAAAGGTTTAGTCAAAGTCAAGTTGTTTATGGAACATGCTTCGCAGTATCATTGGAATAAACAAATGGTCGTAATATGATGTCTGATTCGCCAGACTATTTATATATAGAACCATGTAACGATGGAGTGGTGCCACACTCATCTTTGCTAATGACAAGATCGACCTACTCTTTTGATAACAAGAACATTCTAATTCTTTATAAATGAAATTCTTTTAGCAAAAAAATAAACTAAGCTTAAAAAATGAAGGTAATGAGCAGATGTATCGGAAGAAAAAAAAAGAGAGAAATTATTCCAACCTTAATTTGTAGACCTACTTGACACAAATTCTTATAAATTAGATCGATGAATTTTGAATTTTAAATATATAAGTTGAGATAAATAGATAGCTGGATCACTAAATTTCGAAAATCGGATAATTAAACGGAAAAAACCCAGATGCACTACAAGATTAAGAAAACTTTGTAAAGTAAAATCTATACATGCTATATATTATAGGAATGTGGTATAATTAAGTACCTAAGAAATTGCAGCAAGTTATTCACCCACATTCCTTGCCCTGAATTACATAGCAGTGATCGTGCCAAAAGAAAATATACACACTCACTAGATAATTACATCACTTACACCATAATAGTCCCTTAATTAATGTTTCATCTCTGTTAGCAATGGTGTTACAGACCATGCAACTTGTACTAATCATGCAGCAAAGTTACACGTGTCATACACTTGGACCGTCAGATGAATATTTAGCAGATCTATTATCTTCTTGGCCATTTTGCATACCCGTTTGTTGCAATTTAGGTGCCATTTCTGAAACACTCCAAACTTTCACCGATTTATCAAGACTCCCACTATAAACCACCCATTTTTTCTCACTTCCGGTCGGCTCCTTATCTTCCTCGACCGCTAAACATTTAACGGGTCCATTATGACCGGTTAATATACTCAAACACATATGAACCGAACCGTCCCTCTTCCAAACAATAATATTTTTATCAGCTGAACCGCTAAAAGCCAAATTTCCAGCAACAGCAAGGCAAAGAACCGCTAATTTATGCCCTTTAAGGACCCCACCATGTGTCAATTTTTTCTCACGTTCCCAAAAATTTAAAACACCATCTGATGAACCGCAATAAACCACTGAACCGGATTTATTAACCGCTAGAGCCGTAACAGCACATTCTTGGTTCAGTAATGTTTGTACAAATACGTGATTTACGGTTTTTCCGTTGGATTCTCTTTTCCAAGCTTTTACGGTTCCGTCAGCTGAACCGGTGTAGACGATTCCGTCTACACTGGCTACAACCGAGTTGACGGCGTCGTCATGGGCTTTAACGGATTCTAAGCATTTGGAGTTATCAACTCTCCATACCTTAAAAGTTCTATCCCATGAAGCTGAGTAAAGAAGGCCTTGGCTATGGTCCATGCTCAAGCATGAAATGGCGTCGCAATGCTTGATCCAAAGTGCAGTCCTATTACGCTTTACCTGTTCAGACATAATATAATTAAAAAATTAAAAGCGCGTTATCTCTAATAATATGAAATATGGTACATAAGCAAGCAAATCTCTTGGTTCAAATCTCATGATTATGATAAACAATAAGTATATACCGTGACATATATGGTATGTCACGGTTTCGGTTAGGTTAGTGTATAAAATAAGGTAGGATTTATATTAAATTAGAATTGTACACTTATCATAATTGTATAATTATTGTACAAGTAGAATAATGTTTTAAAAGTAGAATAGGAATATGATTTTTCTATTATAGAAAATTATAAATTGTATATATATTCTTTCAATTAATAAAAATAATCAAGAGATTATTTCTTTCATATTACAATGAAAAGGGGGAAAAATATCATGGTCCGTAAAAAAGAACCAGGTTCATAACTGAGAAAGAAGTTAATATACTTTCTCTACGTAAAAGGTTTGGGTAGCACAAATTTTAAATAATTAATTAAAGAATATTTTGATATTTAAGCCAAACATATGCAAAACACTAAAGTTGTCCTTCTCTCAAGATGAGAATTTCACTCATTTTCTCTTATAAAAGAAAAAAAGATTGAACATTTATATAAAGTGGCCGGTCTTAACAAGTCATGTTATTGACGGTAAAATGGGCATAGTAAGATTACATAACTTCAAAAAACAAAATTCATTTTTAGAAAATATTAATAAAAAGAAAAATGTATTATAAAAATTAAACGTGAAATATAATTAAAGGTGTACGCAATATACCTCTACGTAGTTGCTGGGCTTAATGGAAGCCTTGAAAATGTCAAGAAGTGTTGGTAAACTCCCAGCACGTTTATGGTTGTTAAGATTCTTCGATTGCACCTTCCAAACTCGCACTTTTCCATCTTGATGACCCGTGAAAATCTTCTCTCCGGCGATTATAATAGCTTTGACAAGACCGCTATTTGATTTAAAAGCTGCAAACTCCTTCATATCCTTCCAAACACGTATGTTCTTGCTATCCGAACCAGTATAAAGAATATCGTTCTTCGCAGCTAATGAATAAATATGCCCTTCTTCACGAACGAGGGACCCAATGAGCCCATTTTGCGGGAAGTTCTTTGGAACATCATCGTCAAATTTGTGCCAAGGGGAACAACTTTGGTTCCACGGAGATAACATCGTAGGGGACCCTTCGCCACTAAGGCGATTTGGGTCGTAGGCCGAGAAACTACCGTGACAGACGTCGAATTCGTCATCCGTCACGGCAGTTGACGACATGTTGGGCACGGAGTGAACCATGTTGTTTCGAAAATTATGATTACGAGGTAATAAGTTATTATGGGACAAGTTTCAGCTAACATTTAAGGTTATAAACTTGTAATTGGCTTTCTCTATGTTACTTTTTTAATCTTAGATTTCTTTCGAAAAAACCGAAAATTGAGAAGAAAAAACAAATGGATATAGAATGAAGAGAATATGTTGGATGAAAGGGAGAATGGTGGATAGGTTTTGTAGGGAATATAAACTTATAAAGAGACTGAAGGCGGGAGAGGAGAGAGAGTGATGAGAATGGGAAGTGAAAGGATATGTAACAAGATCTTGACACGTGTACGGTGTATTTTATTTCGGGCGTGGTTATTGTTTTGTTCAGGTAATTTACAAGAATAATTTTGAATGTGATTGACCTTTAGCTTTTGATCTCTCTTATTGGGTAAAATTTTAAATTCAACAAAATTTAAATATAAACTACTCATTTTCTAAGTTTGGGTTTCAAGTTTCTGGTTTGGTTTGGATTTTTGGTCCATAAGTTATTTTCTTCTTCTCTTTTTTATTTTTAAATATTGACAGACATCGTGGAGCTTTTTGGAAACAGAAACTATATGGATTTTAAATAAATTTGTATGCGCTACTCTCCAATAAGATTCCAACAAAGTTATATTTTAGGTATTTGACAACGGATTTACATATGAACATAATTGTATACTACAACTACAGAAGGAAATTAAAAAATATTGCAGCCTCATGTCAACTTGTTGATTTTTTTTGTAAAATATACTTTTAGTTGATTCTTTGTGGGTGATTACAATAACAACTACGTAACGTACCCAGTGTAATCCCATAAGTAGAGTCTGAGGAGGGTAGAATGTACGCAAATCTTATCTCTACCTTGGAGATACAGAGGTTGTTTTCGAAAAATCCTTGGCTTAAGAGAAAGCACAATAAATGATGTCAAACAAAATTGACAAAAGTAAAGAAGTCAAGAAAAAATACTAAAGAATAAACATTATGAAGAAAAGTAACAGTAACTGCAACAAACTAATATGGTAATCAATTACAAGATAGAGCAGATAGTAACAAAGATAAAAGGACAAAACTGAAAGGGTACCACTATATCTACTACCTACTAACCTTCTAACATAATTCGTGTCTGTCACAACCTCCTATCTAAGGTCATATCATCGATAAGTTGTAACTACACCATGTCCTGTCTAATCACTTCTTTCATTATTTCTTCGGTCTACCTCTACCTCTCCTGAAACCATCCATAGTCAACCTCTTACACCTCCGCACTGGGGCCTTCCTGGATCTCCTCATGTTTTTGTTTCAAAATAATAATTTGATCTTATATTAATATGTCGTTTAGTTGATTAAAAGTAATTGATAAGTATCAAGTACTGAAAATTACTTTTAGGTATTGTAACAGGTTCTATAAATTATACATGTGCCGAAATAAAAGTGTTGAAACTGATAATAAGTAATTAATAAATTTCTAAAAACATAAACTTAGAAGTAATTTTAGATTAGAAAAAAGAATAACTTATGACTTATGGCTAGTATTGATTTTAACACTTCTAATTTTTACTAATGCCTAGATAAGCTAAACAATATTTATATGCTAGTTTAATTAGTATAATTATAAGCTTAGTCAAACACCCTATACTCTTTGACTCATGGACATACA
Source organism: Anisodus tanguticus (assembly GCA_034509755.1). Lineage (NCBI taxonomy): Eukaryota > Viridiplantae > Streptophyta > Magnoliopsida > Solanales > Solanaceae > Anisodus > Anisodus tanguticus. The sequence goes on along the minus strand of CM067553.1, from coordinate 4,154,873 downwards.
TATATGGCACACATTTTACAATGCCATTATAAAAACCTTCACTAATTAATGATCCAGTACTATTAAATTAAAATTAAAACTAAAATCTCACTTACCCGATTAAATGCAAACTACCTCAAATGATTAAGGCTTATTTTTTGTTTAATTGAGACTTTAAGAGCCTAGTGTTTGTTAGTTTTATCACACCTCTGAAATGGCGACACGAGACCCAATGTATAGAATGCTAAGAAATATGAAAACTGAGGTGTTTTGATTCAGTAAAACATTTTTTCACTTGCATAAGCAAATTGATTGGCACGTTCAATGGCAACGAGAAGGGGATTCATTAGCTCGTTATTTAGTACGAATCGGTGAAATGACCGAATCCATAAAGATTATTCAACAGGCTACTTAATGAAATCGTTCTTAGGCTTAATTCAATGTACTATCTAAATATCTGACAAATTACCCAGCCAATTCGTTCTCAAGGAGACATTAATTTGTGATTAATAGCTTGTTTGTCAAGCTTTCAAAATCTGTCTGTTTTGAATTGTGTGTGTCTTTTTTTGTGTTAAAATGCATTTTTAAAAGTATTTTTGGAGAGTAACAGGTTTCTGATTGGTTAATCAATTTGAAAAACACTTTTGCTAATATTGAAAATAATTTGTATTTGACCAAAGTTTCAAAAGTGTAAAAATAATTTCGGCTACTATTTAAAAGCAAGTATTTTTCTTAAAATGTTGGGTATACGCATCAACTTTCTAAAAACAAGTCCCTTTTTTTTTTTAGAAAATGAGCATTTTTTTACTTTGGAGAAGTTTGGCCAAACAAATTATAAAAGGACAAAAAATTCAAGTTTATAATACGAATTCGAACCTGACTTAATTATATCGGCTAAAAATTTACCCTTACTTGGTATTTGTACCAAATTAATGTACTTTACCATGGTTAAAGAATAAATATTCGCCATAGTTAGGTGATAAAAGATTATTGATTTAGATAAACACTTGCGGCTGACACTTGAGGCTGGTAAGTTTCTTACCATTATATCTTGTAACTGTTTTAAAGAAAAGGTAACAAGATTTATTCTTTAACTGAAATAGAAGCATCTTATCCTTAATTGTACTGTGCCTCACCTGAATTTTCTGGCCATTAATGAAAGGTGCTATGGGCCATGAAGATTATGATCAGGTGCTGCACTTGATCACTGTCCCCATGCTTTGAATTGATTCTATTCAGGCGTATGAACTGGACTACTAATTTGGATCAAATCACATATACTAACCAATATATAATTACTATCTATATGATATGGTGATATTATCGTTGAAATGCCTTTGGTTTCACTAGAAAAATACAAATTTGTGATAAAATATTTCTAACGAAACGTCTCATAAAATCGTGACGAATTCATCATTTTGAACAAAATTTATGATGAACATGGAGCCTAAGTCACTTGCTTGACAATTACAAGTATATCTCTTAGTAACTAACTTGGCATCACAGGTTTAAAATATTAAGAGTAGTATATAAAAATCTCTATATAGTCCGAGTATGTAACTTAATAGTTGATTTAACGTCCAAGCAAATCTGATTTTCTTTAATTGGAGCTTATTTGTCCTACAAGATAATTCTTTCCACGCCTACTCAACAAGATTAACAACGTTTAAGGGCCACTGATGGTAGCAAAAGAGGGGTTAGTTTGAGTTATGATTCTTGGTAGAAGACTTGTGTACTAATTTCACTTTATTTAGCATACAGTACCAAAAACTAATGAAATAATATGAAAATGACAAATTTGGCCTTTAAGCAGTGCATTTAATGTCCAAGGTTGAGTAGGCAACCTCGATATGCCAAAAGGGAATAAATAAATGATGCATATAAATCTATAAACCTTCTAAATATATAAAATGAAAGGAAGAAACTGATGGTTTTCATTGGTCGGCTGCTAAAATACAAACCTTAAAATTAAAATTCCACAAATTTTACATTTGCAAGTGGTTGATGGGTTGATATATACCTTATTTTTGAAAATCCATGCTTCTTCCCCCATGCATAGGGAAAGAGCTCACACCTTACAATTATGTTAAGAAAAATCCAAATATATATCCTGTAAGATATACCTAAATACAACAAAATGAGAAATCGTGTTCCCAAGGTTTCAAACTCTAAAACATTATCTCTAAAAGAATCTCAACTCAATGACTCATAAGTGAAACATTTATCCTAATGCTTATCCACCTTAAACGCAAAAGTTGAGGGCTTGGCCAACCTATCCCATTAGTGAATCCAAATTTATAATTTATGAGTTCTGAATTTTAGTTCTTTAAAATGACTGAATATTAAGTTCTAAATTCATAATTTAGATATATTAAATAAATTTTTTCAAGTAAACAACCAAAATTATTGATTTCTTGAGAACTTGTACCGTTAACTGCCAAACCCGTACGTGATTATCTTTCTTTTGACATTACACAACCCCATATATGACTCAATTTAGGAAATGTAACTACTTTTTAGTAAGTATTTAATTACAATATTCTCACTTTACTCTTAATGAGACTCACGTAATTATTGTTGGTGTTTACAAGGATTTGCAGGAAACGGAAATTACAAGTAACTGCTTATGTAAGAATTGAAATTATAATTCAACTCTAAAACTGAAAATTACAATATAACAACAAACTGAAATTACTATTTTGTTGATCAAGAAAAGCTGGAAAGTTGTTTTTCCGAGTCGAGTGTGGCACACTGTCCTTAAGACAATATTGCCCCGTATGTATCCTTTATACGTCCTGGACAATTCGTCTCCCAAGATAAAACAGCAATGGAACTATTGAGCAAAGGAAACTCAAAAACTACCGTGAAGAATATTGAATAACGAAATGATGCTTGGAAGATTTAGGAAGAAACTGCTTTGCGTTCTGCTTTGTGTATTTTTCGTGTATATCAAGTGTGCCTCAACAATGGTGTAAGGGGTGTTTATATAGGAGGAAGAGGGGATGTTTGATTGCCTCCATAACACCATTATTGGCCAAATAATGACCATTATGGAGGTAGTAAAGCCACCACATAAATGGAGAAAATTGCCAACGGATTGGCCATTATAGGAGGTGTAATTCGGTCAAAATAAATGGTGAATTGAGTGCCGGACGTTTCGTTTCCGGACCGTCGAACTTCGCATTTCGAAAAACTTCGGGGACCAAAGCGTACATCTTGAAACTTCGGGGACCGAATCGTATATCCGAAAGAATTCGGTCCAAAGCGCACATCCGAAACTTCTGGGATCAAACTGTACTTCTGGCAAAGTTTTCTGGCCCAAAAAGATAATATCAGAAGGCCCACAGCCCACGACCCACGACCCACGACCCACGACCCGCGACCCGTGAACCCGTGAACCCGAGAACACGGAACCGGACGGACGGGCGGCGGCGGCGCGCATGTGGTCTTTCCTCGAACCGAAGCACATCTAACCCCAAACCAACTTCGAGTCTTATATACACAACAATTCTTTCTTCCTCTACCGATGAGGGAGAATTGATCACACACCACACTTTTCCATGCTTCAAACACCTTACTTCGTGAACCAATATCTCTTTCATTTCTCAATGAAATTTGACGATTCTTGGCCCTACGGTTATCTACGTACTTAGTACATCATGTATGTGTGAAGAACCGGATTCTCCAACATACGTAACACTAGTGTTTAAGCCGTTAAAGTTGGTCGGTCGCAACTCCCGCCAAAGGCTAATTTCCAACAATCCCCTCTTGAAAGAGATTTTGGCACACTCACACGGTGTCTTTTCATTTCCAGCAATATTTCAGCGGACTGATGTTGCATAAGGAGAGGTAGCCTCAGCTTTGAACCTTCCATAGTTGAATACCATCGGACTTACTTACTGCGCGGTGAATGTGATGTCTTGAACCGTCAGTGTTTAGTGTAAGCCAAGACAATGATACCAACACAACAAATTCCTTTACTCTCTTCTTCGTAATGTTTTGTCCGTTTTGGCCATGGACAACGTCTTGGATTCTTAAGTGCGTTCATTTTGAGGCGGCCTGTCCTCGCACTTAAATAGGTGGTCTCCTACAAGGTATCTGCTATACCCCACTTCACAAGTGTTAGGAACCATTAAAAGTTTCCCAAGAACCTAACCTCAACTGTTGAGGATCATTACAGGTTTTGAAAACTTAACCTTTACCCATACTGCAGATAGCACTTAACGTCTATCGCGGGAACGACTTTGGATTTAGTGTTTCTTTTCGAAATCACTATCCGAAGTGCTCATACTTCCACCGAAGCGATCAATCGAACCTTTACAACTTCGTTTTCCCATTGAACCAAATTACCGGGATCTCCGGTTCGTAAGGTTGGGTTACCACCGTATTGGTCCTTATATTTTGGGTTTTAAGCCCATTCCCCTAGAAACAGGCAAGCCATCCGATCTTTGGGTAAGCCCTTTGTCAATGGGTCGCTATATTATCCTTTGACTTAATGTAATCAATGGATATTATACCCGTGGTGATCGGTTGCCTAACGGTCTTATGCCTCCGTCGAATATGACGAGACTTGCCGTTGTACATAGCATTTCGTGCCCTTCCTAGAGCCGATCGACCTGTCGCGGTGGATCATTACCGAAGGTACGGGTTTGTTCCAACACGGAACATCCTCTAAGAAGTCATGAAGCCACTCGGCTTCTTCTCCCGCTTTGTCTAAAGCGATAAACTCCGATTCCATCGTGGATCGGGCGATGCAAGTTTGCTTAGAGGATTTCCAAGACACGCCCCCACCACCAATTGTAAATATATACCCACCGGTGGACTTGGTGTTCTCTATATCGGATATCCGGTTTGCATCACCGTACCCTCTAGTACAATTTGGATATCTCGAATAGTGCAACCCGAAATTTAATGTGTATTTCGAGGTATTGTAATACCCGATTCAACGCCTTCCGTTGATTATCACTTGGATTACGGGTGAACCTAGCCAACTTATTATTTGTATAAGCAATATCGAGCCGGGTGCGATTTGTGATATACATCAAACTACCGATCACACGTGCATATCGCTCCTGGTATACAGGTGCACCAAGATTTTTATCAAGCTTTTGATTTGTATCCATTGGTGACGCTATCGGAGAACTCTAACATCTTGAACTTTCTCAAAACATCCTCGATGTAGTGAGACTGAGATAAGACCAGTCCGTCAGACGTCTTAGAGATTTTAATCCCTAGGATGACATCTGCGATACCCATATCTTTCATGTCGAAGCATTGTTTCAACATGTTCTTAGTCTCTAGGATTACCCTAGGACTGCTTCCTGTGATCAACATGTCGTCTACATACAGGCATATCATAACAAATGAGTCAGAGTTACCTTTCGTGTAAACACACTTATCACACTCGTTAATGGCGAACCCCTTCGATAGTAGAGTACTATCAAATTTTTTGTGCCATTACTTCGGGGCTTGTTTCAGCTCGTATAGAGATTTGATAAGTCGACAGACTTTCTTCTCTTGCCCTTGAACCACGTACCCCTCGGGTTGGTCCATATAAATTTCTTCTTTCAAATCACCGTTTAGGAAGAAATTCGTCTTAACATCCATCTGGTGTATCTCAAGGTCACGCAAAGCTGCGATCGCAATAAATACCCGTATAGATGTCATCCGAGATACCGGAGAGTATGTGTCAAAGTAGTCAAAGCCTTCTATCTGTCGATAGCCCTTGACTACCAACCTGGCCTTGTACTTGTCTATAGACCCATCTGCCTTGTATTTCCGTTTGAGTATCCATTTACAATCCAACGGTTTATTTCCCGGAGGAAGATCAACCAACTCCCAAGTATGGTTATGCAGAATGGAGCTTATTTCACTCTCAATAGCTTCTTTCCAGAGCGGTGCTTCTGGAGTTGACAACGCCTGAGCAATTGTCCTTGGTTCATCACTAACCATATAAGCTACAAAGTCATGACCGAAGGATGTATCCTTCCTGGCCCTTTTACTTCGCCTTAGATTCATCTCTGGAGTCTCAAAGTTCTGAGAATCAGGAACACTAGATTCCGGATGTTCACCACCTCGAGATTCGCTAGATCCGAACCATTTAGATTCGGGCCAGTCAAGGACTCCCGGTTCTTGAGAGCTTTGTGCATAACTTCGTTTGCGAGAGGTTATGTCTTTCTCCTTTCTAGGAAAGGTACTTTCAATTAATAGAGCATTCCTTGATTCCATTATTGTACCCTGGTGGATATTTGGAATATCTGACTTATGCACTAAGAAGCGATAAACACTACTGTTATTTGCATATCCGATGAATATGCAATCTACAAGTCTTAGGCCCAATCTTGACTGCTTTGGCTTAGGTACTTCAACCTTTGCCAGACAACCCCACACCTTAAAATACTTGTAGGTGGATTTCTTTCCTTTCCATGATTCATATGGAGTTTTGTCCTTACCCTTATGTGGGACTCTGTTAAGAATCGTATTAGCGGTAAGGACGGCTTCTCCCCACATTTTTTGGGGAAGTCCGGAATTGATAAGCAAGGCATTCATCATTTCTTTTAATGTGCGGTTCTTACGTTCCGCCACACCGTTTGATTGAGGTGAGTATGGAGCCGTCGTTTGATGAATAATGCCTTCTTGGGCACAATATTCCTCAAAAGGCGCTACATATTCTCCCCCTCTATCGCTACGAATGGATTTAATCCGTAGGCTAAGTTGATTCTCAACTTCTGCTTTGTAACGTCGGAACGCTTCAAAGGCTTCATCCTTACTTTTCAACAAGTAAAGGTAACAATACCTTGTGCTATCATCTATAAATGTCACAAAGTACTTGTTTCCCCTTCTAGTTTGTGCAAACTTCAAATCACATATATCTGTGTGAATAAGTTCTAGAGGAGCGGTATTCCTTTCGACGGATCGAAAAGGAAGCTTGGTGAGTTTTGCCTCTACGCACACCTCACACTTATGTTGAGGGTTTATGTCGATAGAAGGCAACAACTCCATCTTTACCAGCCTTTGAATAGACTTGTAGTTTACGTGTCCTAATCTATGATGCCATAAATTAGAAGACTCAACCAAATAAGAAGAAGACTCAACTTTATTTCCTTGATGCAATACAGACATGTCATTCACTTTGAAGAGGCCTTCACAGACGAAGCCCCTCCCCACAAATGTGCCATTTTTAGTGAGTAAAAATTTATTTGATTCAAACACTAGCCTAAAACCAGCATTAACCAATAAAGGTCCAGAAACTAGAATTCTTCTAATCTCTCCGGGACGTGCATCACTTCCTTCGAGTGAGTTCCTTGCCGAAGTCATCTTCGGGACCACCTTTCCAACCCCTAGCACGTCCGAGGAAGCGTTGTTGCCCATGAACGACTCTTGTCGGAGACCGGAGTGTACGTGGAGAAGGCATCTTTGTTGGAACAGATGTGTCTTGTTGCACCCGTGTCCACCCACCACCGCATCGGATTCTCAACCAAGTTGGCTTCTAGCACCACGGCCGAGAAATCCTCAATCATGTCATCCCGGGAGCGTGTCCTTGACGACGTTAGCTTGAGCCTTGCCTTTCGACTTGGCTTTCTGTTGTTGCTCGTCTTGAGCTTGCGGCATTCCTTGATCCTATGACCGGGTTTCCCACGGTGATGACAGTTACCTCGAACGTCTCGCCATTGCGGGGGCTTTGCCGCCTTTGTGGAACTTCCGCTTGTTGCTTGTTTTCCCTTTGGCCTCAGCCAGATTTGCCTTTGCCTCAGCATGCAGTCTACCCTTTGGCAAGGTCTTCTTATTATCTTCCTGGATTTACAGTTTGATAACAAACTCTTCAAAGGTCATCTCCTTTGTCTTGAGTTTCAAGTAACTCATAAACTCATTCCATGAAGGAGGTAACTTTTCAATCGGTGATGCAACCAAAAGCGCTCATTTGGTTTCGGTCCTTCCAAATCCAGGTGATGTAAAATCATTTGGAATTCTGGACTTGGGACATCATGTCTTCTTCGTCCACCATTTGGAATTTTAGAAATTTCCCAACGATGAACTTCTTAGTACCCGCATCTTGTGCGTTGTACTTCTATTGCAGTTTTTCCCACAGCTCTTTGGCAGTGCCAACGGTGCAATAGACCGTGTAGAGAGGGTCTGCCAAGCAGTTCAGTATATAGTTCTTGCACATGAAACCGCTATGATTCCATGCGTCACGAACCATCTTCATGCCATTAATGACATGGATACCAAGTCCCCCTTCACCCGTTTCATTGGGCGAAGAGTCCATTTCATCTCCAGCTTGTGGAGGATCTTCCGTAAGGAACCGGGCCATGCCCATAACTGTTAAGTAAAACAACATCTTTTTCTGCCATCTTTTGAATTCGATCCCATGAATTTTTCAGGGCGATCATGGTGGTGTGATGAAGAGGGTGGAGCTCCAACAGTTGGGAAGGCAGCAGTGTTACTGCCTTGAGCAGGAGCCGCAGCAGCAGCAGCAGCAGTGAAGGCGGCGGAGTTACTGCCTTGGCCAGTAGCGGCAGTGGCGGGGAAGGCAGCAACGTTGCCTCGAGAGGCACAGCAGAGCAAGACAACATCGGTCATATTTCCACCATGTTATTGCGATTACCGTAAGCAAAAATATTGTCTTAAGTTGTTGGTGTTTACAAGGATTTGCAGGAAACGGAAATTACAAGTAACTGCTTATGTAAGAATTGAAATTATAATTCAACTCTAAAACTGAAAATTACAATATAACAACAAACCGAAATTACTATTTTGTTGATCAAGAAAAGCGAAAAGTTGTTTTTTCTTTGAGTCGAGTGTGGCACTCTGTCCTTAAGACAATATTGCCCCGTATGTATCCTTTATACGTCCCTGGACAATTCGTCTCCCAAGATAAAACAAGCAATGAAACTATTGAGCAAAGGAAACTCAAAAGCTACCATGAAGAATATTGAATAACGAAATGATGCTTGGAAGATTTAGGAAGAAGCGCTTTGCGTTCGCTTTGTGTATTTTTCGTGTATATCAAGTGTGCCTCAACAATGGTGTAAGGGGTGTTTATATAGGAGGAAGAGGACTGTTTGATCGCCTCCATAACAGCCATTATTGGCCAAATAATGACCATTATGGAGGTAGTAAAGCCACCACATAAATGGAGAAAATTACCAACGGATTGGCCATTATAGGAGGTGTAATTCGGCCAAAATAAATGGCCGAATTGAGTGCCGGACGTTTCGTTCGGGACCGTCGAACTTCTCGCCTTTCGAAAAACTTCGGGGACCAAAGCGTACATCTTGAAACTTCGGGGACCAAAGCGTACATCTTGAAACTTCGGGAACCGAATTGTATATCCGAAAGAATTTCGGTCCAAACTGCACATCCGAAACTTCTGGGATCAAACTGTACTTCTGGCAAAGTTTTCTGGCCCAAAAAGATAATATCAGAAGGCCCACAACCCACAGCCCACGACCCACGACCCCAAAAACACGGAACCGAACCGGACGAGCGGGCGGCGGCGGCGCGCGTGTGGTCTTTCCTCGAACCAAAGCACATCTAGGTCTTCCCTCCTTTAAACACATGGGATACCCCTTGGGGTCCCAAACCCCAAACCAACTTCGAGTCTTATATACACAACAATTCTTTCTTCCTCTACCGATGAGGGAGAATTGATCACACACCACACTTTTCCATGCTTCAAACACCTTACTTCGTGAACCAATATCTCTTTCATTTCTCAATGAAATTTGACGATTCTTGGCCCTACGGTAATCTACGTACTTAGTACATCATGTATGTGTGAAGAACCGGATTCTCCAACATACGTAACACTAGTGTTTAAGCCGTTAAAGTTGGTCGGTCGCAACTCCCGCCAAAGGCTAATTTCCAACAATTATAAGAATAACATGGCAGACATCAGGAATTGTTGGGACAGGAGCTAGAATAACTGAACCAAAATAAAATGATCGTAGAAAGCAAGTTTTCAAAATAACAAAAGACATAGATTAGGTCATTAGGAACAAAATAAACAGCAACTTATTGAGTTAGATGGGCAAGTATGATGGCAGGGCCCAAAAGTAGTTTTTTTAGGAGTTTGGGCAAAAGTCCTTAATTATAAGGTGGGAGGACCCTAATTTGGATTATTGCTAATTAATTAGAGACAAGTTATTGAGACATCAAAACAAACCCCCAAGTTTAAAAAAAATACATTTTCGTCCAACTATTTAATAAAAAAAATTATGACTATTTCAAGCTTTCAAACTAACCCCCAAGTTTTAAAAAATACACTGTGATCCAAAGTAAGAAATAATAAAATAAACCAAAATAAAAATATAGAATATATCTTTTACCTTATAAAAAAAGAAATATAAAATTATATTTTCCTTTCTCCATTCATTCCCAAATAATAAAATAAACCAAAATAAAAATCTAGAAATATATCTTTACTTATAAAAAAGAAATATAAAATTATATTCCCCTCTCTCAATTCATTCCCATGTTTGTATTACTACATCTGAAATATGCTCCATTGACATATCATTGTTGGAGCTTGAGCTTAAAGCTTGAAAAAATAGATTTTTGAAAGAGTAATTCATTTTAAGTGTATATTATTGAATTTTGTTAAAGATATTTTGATACGTTTAAATCTCAAATTTTAGAGAATTTCGAGAAGATTTAAGGTGATTGGATTAAATATCATATTTGAGCTTGGGTATAGCCATATTAAAGTTTGAGCTTCAAACTTGAAAAATGAATTTTATGAATGAGTGATTTATTTCAAGTGGGTGTTATTGAATTTTGTCGGTGAGGAGTCTAAATCTCAAATTTAAGGGAGTTTGGAGAAGATTTAAGGTGGTTTTGCATAAAATTTCATATTTGAGCTTGAAGTACAAGATGAACATTTTAGATTTGAGCTTGAGGTTGAAGATGAACATGAGGAAAAACGTTGTTGGAAAATGGAGAAAAATGCACTGATAACTAAAATGTTCGCGCATACACACTAGGCCTTATTTTATATTCTACTAAGCGTTGTTGAAAATGAAGAAAAATGCACTGATAACTAAAAGTTTCGCACATGGACACTAGACCTTATTTTATATTCTATTAAGCTTTGTTAAAAAATGGAGAAAAATGCACCGATAACTTAAAGTTCCGCGCATATACACTAGACCTTATTTTATCTTCTACTAAGCATTGTTGAAAAATGAAAAAATACGCATTAATTCTTGAAATTATATTGGTTGGCATTTAAAAGGGTAATTAATAAATATATAACGTCATATTAATATAAACACCAATATTGATGGAAAAAAGGATTGCTATGCACTGTTAACTGCCACACATAGACACTAGACAGAATTGTATCTTCTATTAAACGTGTTTGAAATTGTTACATTAAATGGGTAAATTATAGTTATATCACCAATTTAAAGTTGTTATATATGATCACCACAACCAATATCACTGAAAATATCAATATCAAACATCATATTAATATAAACACAATATCAATGAAAATATATATGATATTCACATATAGTTATGTCACCAATTTATAGTTGTTGCATATGATCATCACAAAAATGAAAAAATCTACACATTAAATGGGTAAATTATAATTATGTCACCAATTTAAAGTTGTTATATATGACCATCACAACCAATATCAATGAAAATATCAATATCAAACATCATATTAATATAAACACCAATATCAATGAAAATATATATGATGTTCACAGATAGTTATGCCACCAATTTATAGTTGTTACATATGATCATCACAACCAAAGACTTTCACTAGCATGTTATTAACATTACTCAATTAGTGTCATTATTTAGATTATTATAATGTTGTTTCACTAATTACATGATAACAACATATTGTTTTGTCAAAAATATAAGTTTAAAATTTTAGAATTAGTTCAATTCTTATTTAATAAATGTTTTTTGGTTGAAAAAATATGTGTCACATTGTATATTCTACTAAAATTTTGTAGGTGAATTATAAACTAAAAGTATGTGTCACGTTGTATATTCTATTAATATTTTGTAGGTAAATTATAAACTAAACGTTCAGAACTCGCAAAACATGAGAAATTGTGTATTCTACTATTTTTTTGTAGGATAATTATAAACTACTCGCTCAGAACTCGCAAAACATGTGTCACCTTGTATATTCTACCAATCTGTTGTAGGTGAATTATAAACTAAACGTTCAAAACTCACACATAACTCCAGTGATAACTTTTTTCAAACCCAACATTCAAATAATGGTAATATTTTCATTATAAATACCCTCATTCCCAGGATTTTTTACCAAAGAATAAATAACTGACATTATAACGTCAGTGAAGATTATTAGAAGTGACGTTCATTAATTACTAAAATGTCACATAATTCGTTGTCTAACACGCATGCCACACAAAAGGAAATATGCAGGTGTGGTGATTTAGCTTCCGTTAAGATTTCAAAGACACCACAAAGTCCTGGAAGAGAGTTTTATGGCTATATATATATATATATATATATATATATATATATATAGCCTGTTATTATAACAGATGTTTTGTCTATTGAGTCTAGTGTTAAATTTGCCTAAGGAATCTGTTATTATAACGGATGTTTTGTCTACTGAGTCTAGCGGTGAAATAAATTTGCTTAATAATTTTCATAATGAAGAAGTTATTATAACGACTGTTTTAGCTATTGAGTCTAGTGTTAAATTTGCCTAAGGAACCTATTATTATAACAGATGTCGTGTCTAGTGAGTCTAGCGGTGAGATTGAGTCCATTGGTGAAATATTTCTGTAAATTTCAAACATATGCAAACATAAGAACTGCCGACGCAAAAGTTTAGTCTATTTTAGACATGAATAAGGATTTTGCTAGACTATTTATGGCAATGTCTTCTTTTCATTTTGGACGAACAACTGCTGTAATTTGATCCAAATCATGTCAAATCTTAACCAAACTGCTTCAAATTTCATATATGAGCTCTCCTCCACGTTCCAGTTCTTTCGAGATATCACCTACGTGAAATAGAGCTCGATTGCGATAATTCAAAATTTAAACAATCATCTTCTTCAACCTTGAGAGCTGCTATAAAATCGATCCAAAATAATGTCAAATCTCAATGAAATTTCTTCAAGTTTCAGATATGAATTCTCTTTTATGTTTCAATTTTTTTGAGGTATCACTCACTTAAAAAAAAGCTCGTTTACAGTAACCCGGATTTTAAATTAGAGCTTCGAAGCTTTGTTAATGGTCGTCAATGACTTTTAGCTCATTCTTCACATTTTTCAGCAACCAACATGTATATATACATCAAGTTTAGCTTTCAGCGACAAGTACAACATAGAAGATGAAGGAATGAGAGAATTTGAGAGTAAAAGAATAATTTTAGGAGAAGAATAACATGAAAGAGAAAGAAAGAAAGAAAAAGAGTTTTTTTTAAAAGCTTAAAACTTAACCCTGAAGTTTTTAAAAATATAAAGAGGCCCTCATGTGATTGTTAATCCTATCATTAGTAATTTCTGGATAAAAATAAATGAAAAATAAAAAGGGGACCCTGCCATTTACAAAAAAACTTTTGGGGTCCTGTGAATTAAATTATTCGAGTTAGATGAGCCGTGTGACTTTCATTAGCTCCTAGCGTACTATATCTGAATGCACAATAGGGTTAAGATTGAGTACTTGACTTACTTGCACGATTGCATAATCTTCACTTTAGCGAGTTATAAGACAATTTTTGATATGTTATACAACTATTTAGTTTAAAATCACAAAATAAAATCGAATGAAGAGACTAATATATAAAATTAATTACCTTAAGTATATAAATTTATGTAATGCTACACAAGGTGTCAACGTCATGCTATTCGTATTGTTTCACCACAAAAATACTTCAAAACAAAGTGGACACTAAAATGAACTAAACACGCATAGTAAAAGGACACAAACCCCTTTGCCAAAATAGGAAAACATGGATTCTCACAAGCACATCAATGGATAATCTTAGGTTTTCATCCCCCGAACATAGCTTAATGACAAAATAGGAAAACTTAAAAATTCAGCTGGAGGCCTGTAGTGTGTGTTCGAACCCTGATGAGAACAATTTGTTTTCTTATGGGTAGACCTAGTAGGTGATATCAGTTGCTCTGTTCTCAAACCCTGGTCATTCAGCCATATTCCACGATTTACTGATAGTAGTAATGAGAAACCGAGATTACTAACTCCAGGAATAATCTAGCATAAGTCGGGAAGTTAGATATAAAAAAATAATCTTAGGTTTCCGTTGTCCTAAAAGTTTGAGCCGTCAAATTCAACGGCCTAATTAAGTGCCTCGCGACAACTCGACACGTACACAAAAAACAAATTCTGACACGAAATACTAGGAATCCGCTAATCACTTGCCACGTATAAAGATATCATTATTTTCCCTTGTCCCTTTCGGCAGAGAACAATATGTAGGTCACTGTAATTTCTCCACATATAGAGGTACAATGGGTCCTAGTAGACATATAAAACCCATAATATACTGCCACGTATGGATTTAGTGAGCCGTATGATAGAAAAAACTGCAAAGTTAGTGAAGGTGGTGATGAAGAAAATTTTGATTGGGGCAAACATAACTGTTCAGGTAGTTTTGGGTAAGATAATGAAGAAAGGGAGCATGGGCCAGGGCCTTTTTTTAACTTTTGATTATTATGAAAGGACTATCTTGTCGTCCTACACAATCTTGGAAAGTAAATAATGGAGGGGACACATGCATTTCATCATTCAAACACTTACTGAAACCTAATATATGGGTACTTTACCAATCTTTTTTTTACCTAGGGTGTTGATATCTACCTAATGCCTATAAAGTACCATGAGTTCCGTGCACTTTTTAAATTTCTGATTTTTTCTGAGCGAGATGTGCGGTGAATATAGTGCGGATGTCAGGTAGAGACGGATGTACAGTTTGAAATATAAGGATTCGATAAAATTTAATAGCTTTAATTTAAAATTTGTATTTATTTTTAAAAATCTATTTAATATGTATATATTATTAATTTAAATAATCTACTAACTCAAATGATTAAAATCTTGAATTCATAAATTTTAAATTCAAAATCGACCTTTTATAGCCGGATGGGAAGATGTAAAATGAGTGACACATTGAATATTAATTAAAATCAAGTGATTTAAGGTATTGATTTCTCAGTAACTCTCCATATTACTATTAGCATTAACTCTTTCTCACATTGATTTTATTCCACATTGGAAAAACATATTTGTATCTCATTTAATAGACCTTATATAAAAGTATTTGCTTGTTTTTCTTTTACTTACACTTTTAGCTCTCAAGAATAGTATTATTTTATTATCTTATTATTGCTTTGTAAGAATTCATGTTACGAATAAAATACTTTCATGAATTCTATCATGGTATCAGAGCCAAAAGCGCAAGTTAATATTTTTAGCTCGATCGCGGATCCATCTCCGCGGTGAGTTACTTGGGGGTTCGCATGCAGCACGCCCCTGGTATCAGTTAAAAAAAATTGGCTTGTTCTTGGCTTGTTTTGGAAGCTCGTGCTCGTTTTGGCTGCTCATGCTTGTTCTGATCTTGGCTTCCACATCTGGGTTTCGTCTTCTTGGCTTCCGCATCTGATTGGTGAGATCTGCACTTTATTATTTTGTTGCTTGTTATTTGGGATTGTTGCTTGTTATTTGAGATTTTTCTGTTTAAAATTCATAATGGCTGCAGGTGATGATTCTTTGCAAACTATTGGTGTTCGGTTAGATAAAAAAATTATTCATATTGGAGTTATGTCATGATAAATTTTCTAAAGGGAAAGGGGCTTTGGGATTATATGTCTGAAAAAACCAAATGACCTAAAATTGGAGATGAAAAATTTGATGAATTATTTAGGACTTGGAAGACCAATAATTCAAAGATTATTACTTGGATTAATAACTCTGTTGAACAAAGAATTGGTGTTCAATTGGCAAAGTTCAAAACTGCTAAAGAGATTTGGGATTATCTGTCAAGATTGTTTGTGCAGAATAATTTTGCTGTTAAATATCAGTTACAATATGAAATTTGTGCACTAGTACAAAATGACTTGGGCATTCAAGATTATTTCTGTGCAATGACCACTTTGTGGGATCAGTTAGCTATGACGGAATCTACTGAATTGCAAGCATGCAATGCTTATATTAAATGCAGAGATGAAGATCGTCTTGTTCAGCTATTGATAGGTCTTCGGTTAGAATTTGAGAATTGTCGTTCAGGCTTATTGCACCGCAAACCCTTACCATCTATTGAAGATGTGGTAAATGAGCTTATGGCTAAAGAAACATGTTTGAAGACTCTAAAAGGGGTACATAAGGCTTCTACTTTCGTACCGGTAGCTCCTTCGTCTGCACCGGTCCTTGCAGCCCCTACACACCAGTATAGAACATCTATCATGGGTAATTGTAATTATTGCAAGAAACCAGGACACTGGAAGAATCAATGTCCTGAGCTATGGAAGACGTCAGGTTCTAAGCCTCCACATTCGGGACAAGAACAAAAGCCTTCTCAACAGAAGCCATATTCTGGGGGTCAATTCCAGAACTCGTATCCATCGACTCATGCTGCCTTTGTTCCCTCTCTTGATCACCCAGCTTCAGGAGCCTATGTGAGTCACAGTACTGATTATGTAGCTGACCCATTTCAGAAGTTCCTCGCCTTCCAACAGTTTCAACAGAATTCTCAGTCTTATGCTCTTTCTGTTCCTTCCGGCTCATCACTATCTATTGGTTAAGGTATCATTTCGTCTTCTTGGATCTTAGACTCTGGAGCTGGAAATCATATGTTTCATGATTCTTCCGTCTTTGTATCTATGTCTTCTGACCCCCCTTCCACTTCTGTTATGACTGCTGATGGCACACCTATGTCATTGACAAGCATTGGCACCATTCATATATCCACTATATCATTACCTGATGTTTATTGCATTCCAAAATTACATACGAATCTTGCTTCTGCTGGTCAAATATGTGACTCTGGATATTTTATTGGACTCTTCCCTAATTCTTGTTATGTGCAGGATCTAAAATCCAAGAGAATGACTGGGACAGGGCGTAGAAAGGGGAGAGGTCTCTATATTTTGGATGAGCTGCATCTTCATACTCATGCATCAACTATGCATGTTAATCTGTCTTCTTTTCATTTAACACCTTCCACTTCGAAGTTTTATTTGTGGCACTCTAGACTTGGTCATGTATCAGGTTCTCGCATGCGTTTTAAGTGTAATACTGGTGTTCTTGGTGATTTACAATCCGATGATATTTCTGATTGTAGTGGATGTAAACTTGAATTTTTTTTTGTTTTACCTTTTAATCTTAGTACTTCTACTTCTTCTGCACCATTTGATCTAGTTCATTCAGATGTTTGGGGGCCAACACCTATCCCTACTAAGAGAGGCTCCATATATTATATTTCCTTTATTGATGATTATACTCGTCATTATTGGTTTTATTTGTTGAAAAGACGCTCTGATTTTGTTTCATACTTATGCTGAGTTTCAAGCCTATGTGAAAACTCAACATTCTGCCATTATTAAATGTTTTGGGCTGATTTAAGAGGTGAATATACTAGTGGGGATCTTTCTGGTATTTTCAAAGCTGATTGTACAATACATCAGTCTTCTTGTACTGATACACCACAACAAAATGGGATAGCCGAGAGAAAACATAGACATATTGTTGAGACAACTAGATCCATGCTTTTGTCCGCTAGTGTACCTAGTGAATTTTGGGGAGAAGCTGTCATTACATCTGTTTATCTTATTAATAGGATCCTCACCTCTCATAATTCTGGGATTTCTCCGTATGCTAGACTATGTGGTCACACCCCACTATATTCCGATTTGAGAGTTTTTGGTTCTACATATTTTGTTCTACGTCCACATGCAGAGCGTACTAAGTTATCTTCTCGTGTCGCCATTTGTGTTTTTCTTGGATATGGGGTTGGGCAGAAAGGTTATCGTTGTCATGATCCAGTTTCTAGAAAATTGTATGTGTCTCGTAATGTTTCCTTTATTGAGCATGTTCCTTTCTTTTCCATCCCACCTACCTCACATGGCATGACAAAATCTGACCTTATTGATATTTATACCTTTGATGCTCATTGTCCATCTGATTCTACATATATATCATATATTCATTCTCAGTCTTCTGGCAGGTCCCATGATATTGATACTCAGCCCCCTCCTACGCCTATTTCAGAACCTCGTGTGGTTGCAGATCCAGATCCATCTCGCTATCCTAAACGCACTCTGCGATAGGTATCCGATTTTGATTATTCTTATTATGCTCCATCATTTGCTTCCTTTATAGTTTATATTAATTCTCTTTGTTAGCCTACCTCCTACTCTGAGGCAGCTCGTGATCCTCTTTGGCAAGAGGCTATGAATGAGGAACTGACTGCTTTGAACAAAACTGGTACTTGGGATTTGGTTTTTCTATCGACTGGTAAAAACTATTGGTTCTCGATGGGTGTACAAGATTAAGACAATGTCTGATGGTTCTATTGAGCGATATAAAGCTCGTTTGGTTACAAAAGGTTTTGCTCAAGAATATGGTATGGATTATGAAGAGACTTTTGCACCTGTTGCAAAGATGACATCTGTCCGGGTTCTTATTGTAGTGGCCTCTATTCGTCATTGGCATATTTCACAAATGGATGTTAAAAATGTTTTTTTGAATGGGGATCTTCAAGAAGAAGTCTACATGGTCCCTATACCTGGTGTTTCACATAGTCCAGGACAAGTGTGCAGGCTTAAGAAAGCTCTGTATGGTTTCAAACAAGCTCCAAGAGCTTGGTTCGACAAGTTCTCCACTGTAGTATCATCTCTTGGATTTATTTCCAGCTGTCATGATTCGGCGTTATTTGTTAAATCATCCCCTGCAGGTTGTAATTTGCTTTTGTTGTATGTTGATGACATGATCATTACAGGTGATGATATTGATAGTATTGCAAACCTAAAATCTACTTTATATCGCCGTTTTGAGATGAAAGATTTAGGTCATCTACGTTACTTTTTAGGCATTGAGGTAGCTTATTCTGAGAATGGATATCTTCTCTCTCAGTCTAAGTACACTGTAGATATTTTTGAGCGGGCCCATCTCACAGATACTCGTATAGTTGACTCTTTTCTTGAGGTTAATATTCTTCAGTCTTTAAGATAAGGTTGTTTGTTACTATAAAAAGGAATAGTATGGAGCTAGCACGAGTTTCTAGCCGCAGAATTCAAGAGAAAAAAGACAAAACCCTCAATTTGTTCTAAAACAACCTAAACATTCAAATAAAGACTCATTGTTGTGATATTTTAAAGATATTCCAATCAAGACCATGCTCATTTTTTGTTGATCGTTGAAATTTTATCTTTCTTTTTTATTTGGTTACCTAAAGGTGTTATCATTTTGAAATACGAACACAACATATCTAAACATGACATAAGGGATATCATGTTCAATGTGCTAGCTAAGAAAAAGTGTGCGATTCTTTGATGAAAAATATAAATTATATATAAAGTGTAGTGATTCTTTTAAATTATATATGAAGGTATTTTAGGAAATAACATACACAATTCGTCTAAAGCTGGGTGTATTATACAAAGTTAAGAATCATTTTAAGGTTAGCTTATCTTGACACAAAGTACTAATTGGTACGTAATCAAGAAAATAACGTAAAGATTTTTGGATTTTTCTTAAATCAAGCAGTGTAACATTTTTTATTTGTTTGTATACTACGAGAAATTTATTAATAACTTCCAATTCTCGATGGACCAAAGTGGAAGGTGACAAAGAGTCCTTGAAATGAATTTTTAAGAGGTAACCTTCTTTTTCGGTCGCAGTAAGATATTTTTGTTCTCTATTATTGGTTTGGTTAATTAATTTCTCAGAGTCACCTAATCCGTTGATTGCTAATCAAGAAATTTAACATTATCATTGACAGTAGAAATGTTCGGATTTTTCGCATCAAGGCATACTGCCTAGTGACATATTAGCTTTAAAAAGTAAGTATCTTCGCACGGTTTACCTTCAAATGGGCTGGTCTTTAATCTTTTTCCCCCTTTAGTGGTTACTGGCTGGTTTTAAATTTTTCCCTTCAAAATCGAGGCATAGATTCTTTAAAGGCGCGGGACATAACTTGTGGTTATTATAATGCAAAAAGATAAATTTATTCTCCGTGAAAAAAATATTTGTCTTGAGGGATAAAAATTAAAGACCAACACAAAATAAGACAAAATTGCAAATTCTACGGATCCATACTTGTATGTTAGAGGAGGGCAATTCGTAGTAATGTCCTTATTTTGGGGTGGTCTTTAATTTTTGCTCCTCAAATTAAAAATTTTAATTTTTTTCCGCCTAAAACCTCTGGGTTCCGGGTTCGAAATCCCGCTCATGTAAAAACTAAAAAAAAAATTGCAAGGCAGACTCTCAACCTTGCGAACTTTTTTATTTTTGACTAAGTAGGGGTTCGAACCCGGAACCTCGATGTATTTTTGAGCCGAAGGCAAAAATTAAAGACCAATGCATTTGAAGGGAAATCCGCTTAAAAAAATGGTTAGAGGATAAGCAAATTTGAACTGCAAGTTTGAATTCAGATCTCACAAGGCCAAAGCCCAACCCATTCTCTACTTCGGCAGACATCATCGATTTTTCAGACAGATCAGTGCACAAATGTTTGGACCTGCAGACGAGGCCCAAAATCAACCTTTGGACTTACATGACATGACTGTTAAGAGTCCACATTGAAAATGAAATGGGAACATGACTCCTCAGGACTTAGACAATCTTCATCCTTAGTTTAATCATACCACCGTCCTAATACTTTCTGGAGTAGTTGGGGAATCCATTGCTGGAAATTAGAGTTCCGTTTTCAGCCCAAATCGCTTAAGTTAAGGAATCAATTTGTCTCCTGATTTCGTCAGCCGATAAAACGGCAGAGAACAGAATTCAGGGCGAGAACAGATACAAAACTCTAACTCAACTTATAAAGTAGGTCATAGTTTGTACAAGAATTAACTCCATCCTTCATGTAACACAAGAAGGCTCGGATAAAATCCACCTCTTTTTCGCATTGTTTATGATATTATTGGTTAAATTAATTTGAAACGAGCACTATGTTTGAAATGCTGATATATAATGAATGGGGTGAACTAGTGATATTTTACCGGTTAGGCCGAATTTAGTAACTTTGGTCCAACTTATGTATTTGTTTTAAGAAATTCATTGATTATGTATAAATTGTTAACTTAAAATTCAGTAATTAAATATAATTAGATTTTAAATTCATAAACTTTAAATTCTGTTGCCTCTAATAATGAACTCATCGCACCAAATGTGGACGTAACAACCTCTTAACTAGATCTCATGTTTAGTAGTAGCATTTAGGGGCAGCATCCCGGATTTTAGGATAATTCAATAATAAGGACAAAAACATGAAGTATTCCATTTAGCACTGTTCTTGCGGTCAAAGTTTCCATTTAGCACTGTTCTTGAATTTTAATATGTTTTAGCTGATTATTTGATATATTTTTCAAGTGATTGGTTCCAAATATTATGAACAATAACTAGTACTTCCGTTGTTCCAAATTATCCAGTCGTTTTTTGCTTTTAAAATTCAATCTGTGTGAATTTAATTTGACCAATATTTTTTCATTTGGCTGCTACACAGGAGTTTTAGATAGGAAAGAATAAAGTTTAGGGTATTGCAGAACCTCATAATTTAAGTATAAAAATTACACAATATTGATAATTTGTGGGGGGTTTATCTATTTAACCATTTATGTTTTGAGCTTTCAAAATTGCATTTTCCGGGTCAATTGCTGAGCAACCTGTCCCTTTTGGATACTATGATGTTTTAACTATTTTTATCAAATTTACTCTTAACATAATAAAGGAAAAAATCGTGTAAATAATATATAATCAAGTTTAAAAGACACGGTAAAGAATTCATTATTGTTAATTCCTCAAGAATCATTCCGTATTATTAGCATCTATACTAGAACATAAACAAAAGAAACATTTTAAGGACTAAAACAATTTCATAAAAAATCAAATTAACCTAAAATTTATATTTACTCCAATTAGGACAACTTCAGCCGTATTCCTCTTCTATGAGGAGGAGGAGAAGATGGCGGTGCACACAGAAGAAGAGTCGATTCCTCAAGATATGACCATCCAAATTTTCTCATGGCTTCCTATTAAGTCTTTAATGCGTTTTAAATGTGTTTCGAAATTTTATAATTCTCTTGTGGTGGAATCAAATTTCGTGGATCTCCATTTATTCCATTATTTTAAGATCAATGGTGGTGATACTATGTTGATTGCATGCATAAAGGACGTTTGTTATGCTATAGAAGAGCATGATGAAGATGGAAATGCCACCATGCATCAAACTGAGAATTTATTTAAGCTGTATAATCACATTAATGATCCTGTAGATTATAATTGTTTCGAGTGCGATAATGGTTTGTTTTGCATATGGGATGTGAAGTATAACGAATGGGATGTGAAGTATATTGCAATTTGCAATCCCACTACAAAAGAAGTAAGATTTCTTCCCCACTTGAAATATTTTGCTTCTTTAGATATTATTCCTACGTATATATGTTCAATAGGTTTTGAGCCAAAAGAAAACAAGTATAAAGTTCTTTTGACTATTTATATTTTAGGAGGATTATCAAGAGCATGAGTTTTCACTTTAGGGATAGATAATGTTGAAATCGAAATAACAGGGCGTTATACGAAAGCTATCAAAATAAATTTTGGATGACAATGAATCAAACAATAATGAAAAATTATAAAAAAAACTTTGATAATATGATATGGGTTGAGCCAATTAACCAATATGTTGAAAAACTAATATAAAAAGAAAATATTAAAACTATGAGAGAACAATCTCCTCATAAACAAGATTCTTTAAACGACTATATTGTGGATATTTTTCTGTGTGTTCTAGTTGTGGGAAGGAGGTCTTCAATTTATAGATGTAGAAAACTTTTTCTCCAAGAAAGGATTAGTCATATATGGAAGAGATTTTTCCACCAAGAAAACCTTTTGTACTAAGAAAATATTTTTGAAGTAAAACACAATTATGGTGTTAAATTCAAATAAGGTAGAAAATTCAGGGCAAACTAACAAAATCTCCCCTAGGCCTAAATTTTCTGGTAAAGTAATCTTCATCATTGCTACTTGTCATGGTTATAAATAGGTATGAGTTAAAAATTTGAGCCATGTGCGTTAAAAGTGAGCACATGTTTAAAGTGTGTGTTAAAAGTAAACATGGGTTGAAATTGCGCCAAGCGTTAAAAGTAAGCAAGGGTTAAAAATAGGAGGTCATGTGTTAAAAACTAAGCATGAGTTGAAAATTGGAGCCCAAGCACGGGTTAATTTTTTTTTAAAAAAAGATACGCAACAGCAGGATCGTTGAAAATATGGTTGAAAAAATCATCTCCACATGTAGTTTTTTGGACTTCTTTTTATGTTGAGAAAAAACATCGTTATCATCAAATTGGTTGCTCTTGATTTGAACCGATCTTGAAGTCGGACTTGCCTCTGATACCATTTGTTGAGATCGAAATAACAGGGCGTCATTCGGAAACTATCAAAATAAACCTTGAATGACAATGAATCAAACAACAATGAAAAAACTATAAAAAAGACTTTGATAATATGATATGGGTTGGGTCAATTGACATACATGTTGAAAAACTAATATAAAAAAAAATTAAACTATGAGAGAACAATCTCTCTCAAAATAAGACTTTTTAAACTACTACATTGTGGATACTTTTCTTTGTGTTCTAGTTGTGGGAAGGAAGTCTTCAATTTGTAGATATCCAAAACCTTTCCTCCAAAAAAGAATTAGTCAAATATGGAAGATATCTTTTCCACCAAAAAATCTTTTTAAAGTAAAACACAATTATGGTGTAGAATTCAGGTAAAATAGGAAATTCAGGGCAAATACTAAACAGATAAATTATGGAGGGAGATTAAATACGAACATGGTTATTATCTTGCTTCATCCAGATCCGGAATTTGCATTAGTGGGATTATCTATCGATTTAGTGATGTTCGCGATCCGATGTCCTGTGTAGTTGCATTTGATGTTAAATCTGAAATTTTCTTCAAAAGTATCACAGTGTCGCATGAATTATGTAATAGTTTACGTGAGTTCAAAGGTGATTATATACTACAACGTTAACTTGGTTCGTTGTATTAAATTTTTTTGTTGTAATTCAAGTATCTGTTTTGAAGGATAGGAGTAAAAGTGGTTCTATCAATATTTATTAGGACTATACTATGGGTTCTTCTAGGTCTAACATCAGGAATAATAAGTAGCAACATATGGTAGTGAGATTTAGAAGATTACTAAACTGTTACATTTTACCGTTCCTCTTATGTTTTGTTTAAATATTCTGGAGGCATATAGATTAGGAACTACTATGTATTACAGAAACACTATGTTATATATTAACTATTGATGCCCCTTGATAGATAGTAGTAATATATTACTCCCTCTCTAATGTCTGAGCTGGAAGATTTCACAATTCTTATGTGGAGTGGATTAAGATACCAATAAAACTACTCCATTAATAACCTCCTCACTTCAATTAGCCAGCTAACAGTCCTGATTTTGATGTTGATATATACCATTATCAAAGCTACATGCTTGGTAAATTATTCATTACCCTCCTAAAATGACGTCTAAATTGCTCCAACATTATTTTGTTTCTTCACTTAAAAATTAAATAAAATTTTGTTTATAGCTAATAAACAGTAGACTGCATAGCTAAACTGATGGATCGTGTAAAATTTGTTTTAAAAATGTCAGTGTACATAACTTAGATCATTTTTCATTCATTAATCTTCCATTCATTGTGTTCTGACTATGAATAACACTTTCATATATTTGTCCCTAGTTGTGCTCTTATTTTGTAAAAATGTTGGAGTTAATTGCAAAAAATTGCTTGAATATAAGAAATTGGAGGTTGAGCTGTGATTGAGTTTTCGGGAATTTATATTTTTGGGGGTTTGTTCTCGAGATATGATTTGTTGATGATTTGTGATTTTGAATCCCAGATTATGAGTTAATACTCTATGTGTTTTTACCTTTTTAGGGCGAATTTGTCAAGTTGATTTGTGTTGGAACTTTGGAATCCTCCGACTGAGTTCTTAAAATTTAAAAGAAAAAGAGAAAGGATTAAACTTATTGCACAAATCCCTAAGAATGAAACTACAAAAGATATTCAGAAAAATCAGTGTACACATCTGCATCAATGATTCCTTTGGACAAGTTATTGTGCTTGGAAGCTATAATGTGTTAGCACCCTTTTGGTCATAAGAATTTTTCACTTTTTTTTTAAAATTTTTTTAGTTTTATTTGAAATTCAGTATTTGGTCATAAAAATTTTAAATACAACTTTAAAATATTTAAAATGTTATTTTCATTTTTTCTCCGCTTTTTTTACTTTCGGTACATTCAAATAACTAAATATCCTTTGCAAAATTATGACTGTTACTATATTTATTAAAATCATTTTGAGGTATATATATATATATATATATATATATATATTAAAATCATTTTGAGGTGTCAAAATATTTTAAATCGCAAACAAATAATCGGAAAAGATGAGACAAAATTGGGTGTCAACAACTTGCCCCTCTTTGGCTGGAGACGATGAAAGAGTTTTCGGACAAAGAAGTTGACTGATTAGCCAATTTTGTCTTGTTCATATACTTGAACGAAGATTAGGGATACATGGGTGGAGATAGAATTCTAAGGGAGAAGAAATTGCGATATCGGTAAATCGAGAAGCAAAAAGCTGGTGCAGATTCAAGAAATATTGCCCAGTATCGAGTTATGATGACACTGATTGCAGGTGTGGAAAAAATATTGGGAAAGAGTGGAACGACGTTCGAAGTAGGCCGCTGACCTTTGTTGGGAAATCCAGTTCTCCAATAAATTGCCTCGGTTCGCTGCAAGAGATAGTTCCACGTTGTGCTGAAGCTCATGCCGATTCAAACTCCTGCGGACTAGGGCTAAGATAAAAAATTAGTGCATAATTGTTGCATACAATGGGTATATGAGAATACGACCCTGTGAATTGAAATGACGTACTTGCACAGACGTAATGCGATGCGACGTCCTTGTACAGACGTGATGAATGACGTCCTTACACAGACGTAATGAGATGACGTCCTTGCACAGACGTAATGCAAAATGTCATCCTTGCACAGACGTAATGTGATGCGACGTCCTTGCACAGACGTGATGAATGGCGTCATTGCACAGACGTAATGAGATGACGTCATTGCACAGACGTAATGAGAATGACGTCCTTTCACAGACGTTATGCAAAATGTAGTCCTTGTACAGACGCAGTGGTATCCCTGAGGTCGAAATGCTATGTTGAAGTTCTTGCAAACTCAATCTGGATGAAAAGTTAATGCGTGGACATAGGCAATGTAAGATGAGGGTGAGAATGTGACCTGTGAGTCAAAATATTGTCCTTGCACAGACATAACGCGATTGGGACCCTGTAGGCCAAGATGACGTCTTTGTACAGACGCAAAACAGGAACGTGATCCTTGTGGGCCGAACTGCGATGCAGAAGTTTTTTGCGAAATTAGACATAAATGTTGCGACATATTTATCCTCAATATCCGCTTATTCTCTCTAATTCCGCCTCGCTTCCATTCTGTATCGCTTTATCCTGAAAACAAAACAAAAACAAGCGTAACACGGTATAAAACAACTTAAAGACTAACACAAGACTCCCTAAAACGCACTCTAAAACAGTACTTAAACAGACTTAACAACTGCATCAGCAGCCGCCGGACAATCGCCATATACGGACAGTCTGAGGGGTGGTCGCGGCGGCAATGGCAGAGGCCTCGGCGGCGGAAACCGCGGGAGAGGAAGAGGTCGCGGTCGAGGCAACAATAACGGTGTCCAAGTCCAGCAGGCCCATTACCCATCTTAGTGGGCCGACCCACTACCTTGGCCTGCTTTCAAAAATTAGGCTTTGTTCCCATACCCGACCGTCACGACCCATAACACAACGTGGTAACAACCTAGTATTCTGGGCCAACTTCCAGGCCCACGCCCTATGGCCCAACTACAACAGACCCACTTCTTAATGGCCCAACAGCAACATCAACCACACTGCCCACTTACCCCTACCGAACTAGGCCAGACTTTTAGCACCATGAATTTATAATAGCCCGATGATACATGGTATCAGAAATCAAACCCTCCTTGCCATAAAATTATACTCGGCCGCCACCCCTCCCCCTTATCTCTTTTCTTATTTTCCGGCAGAACCCTAAATAATTCTGTCGCGCCTCTACTATCTTAGCTACGGTGGAACCCTACCCTAACCCTAGAAAAACTCGTTGCCCCACCCTCTCTTTTCCTTAATTCCGGCGACCACATAGCTTCTCACGACTCATCCTCCTCCACACAAGACGTCACACATCCTCATCCTTCTCCCGACACCTTTCATCTGGCGTTTGCCGTGACGAACATCAAAAACTTTATTCCTTTGATTCTTGTTTAGGAGGATGGACAATACTCTTTGTGGGTTGAGTTATTTCAAATACATGATTGTACCTACAACGTTCTTGATCACATCGATGACACCACACCTCGTCCACCCGACGTCGACAACACAACGTGGAAACAGCTTGATGCAATCGTCAAGCAATGGATAATGACACTATATTCAAGGATCTACTTCATACCATTATGAAGATAGGTGCTTCGGCTCATGACTTATGGACAAGACTAGAAGAAAATTTTCAAGACAACAAACATACACGTGCCGTGTATATGGAGGAACAATTCAATAACACCCGTTTTGAAAACTTTACTATTTGTCCGAATATTGTAAACAACTGAAATTAGTTGCAGATCAATTATCTAATATGAGACTCTTAACAAAATCTATATAAAAATCATTCAACCACATCATTGTTGTTATGATTACCTCTAAGAAAAGTCCAACATAAAGCAAACGCCAATGAAAGAACAAAAGAAATCAATGAGATTACATTTAATTTGTTGAGATATTTGTCCCCTTAGTTTGCGGGATCTTTTGTATTAATTAGTCGATGTCACGAACTATGAATTGTGGTGATATGATTTGGGATCTCTCTACTCTTAATTATGGGTTTTTGGTTCGAGTCCTTAGGAATGAAAAAGATTATATTGGGAGTGTTAGCCTTAAAAAATGAGCCTAATGGTAAACCAACCAAAAAAAAATCGTTGATGACTTTCAAGACGTGCCTCCTACGCAATTGTTATGAAAATGAAAGAGTTTGTTAAGATTAGATTTGATTTAAATTACACTATTTAGTAATTATTAATTATAGACTAGAAAAGACATCAAATACAAGTGTAACAACATCGTTACTTCTCTGTCTATTTACAGTCAACGTCATAATTTCTCCTTAATCTTAATGTCGTTAGTAATTTGTATACAGAAGTGTATGTTTCATAAAACAAAACTTCCATCATTTAATTTACTTGTTAATCCAACTTTTCCATTTAACCATTATGATTAAAACATGGTCAGAGACGAATATATCATTGACAGGATTAATACTAACCACAATTAAACGCATTGGAGGTACAACTTAGTATCCTTTGAATTAGATTCTTCTTTTCTTGTTTGTTGTTTGGGAGAAAGATTCTATAGGTAGGTGTAAATTTTCTATTGTTTTGGGGGTTTGTTCAGAAAGATTGGATTGTTTTGGGGGTTTGTTCAGAAAGATTGGAGTAAGTTGGTGTTTCTAACATTGTTTTATTATGTATTTTAGTTTTCATTATCTCTTTATATCTTCTTTTTTCCTATTTTTGTGATTTTCAGTTTATCCAATGATTAAAAAACTTTGGTTCCTACCTTCTATGTTGCAATCGATCATAAACAAATGTAAGAATTAATTCGGTGAGTTTGGAATATTTCTCCAAGTACCTACTACTTCTCTGTAGGGCTGGCCATAAAAATGATTATTTTTTCGCATTTAATGATATGGCCTAATGGAGTTGTGGTAATGAAATGGATGAAACTATGAAAACTCAAGATTCAAATTCAGAAGATAAACAAAAATGGTGTGTGAATTTTTTCTACTTAAATTTTGGTGTCCAGAATTAGTACATGTATCGCTAGGAAGTAGCATGCAGGGCCGGGGTCACAAGCTTGTCTATAGGTTTGAAGAAATCAATTAGTAACCATAATCGAATTCAGAATTTGAAGTTTATGAGTTCTTACGACGTCATCGATCTAAAGTTAATAATTGAGTTTATAGTCAAGTATTTATGAATATTTGATAATTTTTTTAATACATATACAAGATATGGTCAAAAGCTACTGGGTTCCGGGGAACCCGCATCTTAGCCTCTGATCCATCATTGTCATTAGTTTTGGCTCAGATCCTGTTGTAGACAATAAAATCCGCGTCGAGAAAATAATAATTAAGACAAAAAAATATCGCAACAATCGTTGTATTTGATTTCAAATATGAGTGTTACAATCTCTATGAATCCTCTTATTCTTCCCTTCAATAATAAATTCAAGAGCTTTTGAACTTGGTGAATTTAATCTTGACTTGTACTTGAATTCAAGGGCTTTTGAGCTTGATCTTGAATATGACGGTTTTGATCTTGACTTGTACTTAGATTTAAGGGCTTGCAGCTTGATCTCGAATCTTCGTCTTGATCTCTAGAACTTGTAGAGAAATATTTAAGTGCTTGAATGCTTATAGCTTGTAGAGAAATCTGCGGCGTTTGATCCACGAGCTCTCTTTGGCTTCTTGGTAGAATTCTTAGGATGGAGGAGTTGTGATAAGGACGAACTCCTTTCGGCCAATCAGATTTAAATTGACATGATAATATTTGATTGGTCGGAACATATCACTTGTACACATGTCGCATTTTCATTACGCTTTGATTTGACCAGGCATGGTGTGTCATCTTGACATGTAGCATGGCCCTATTGACTCCTTTATTTGATTGACGTGCCATGTTATTTGACACGTGATATTAATTTGAATTTCATGAAAGATGACAGCTTGGACTTGGTAAAGTGGGCTCATGGAATGTAGCCCAATTAAATGGGCTAACCCAATACATTTGGACCATTTTAATTAAAGAGAACTTTATGTAACTATACAATGTTAAAAATTACATTACACATTTATAGCATAAAAATCAATATTTCAATACTAGCCACACTTATCCAAAATAAATGTTTTTTTTCTCAACTAATTAATCCTTAAAAGATGCTAGCAACGGCTGGGTGACAAGTTTCCCTTTTTAAGTGTTCCTTTTTTATTAGATTTTTTTTTTGTTTTTTTTCCGTTTACTAGTGTCTTTGTTTTTTTTAATATAAACATAGTTTTGTATTTGTTTCCTTTTATAAATTCAAATGTAAATGGATGGTAGTTCTTGTGTATTTTTCTATTTCAGTGGTGTATGTGATAAATTATATATTAGCGTATCTATTAAATATTGTGCACATATTTAATAGTATATATACTTATTTTGTTTAGTTACATGTATTATACTGTATGTATATAATTCATATATTCTGTATACAAAACGTATAAACAGGTACTATAACATATTGATGGAATATTTACATTATATAAAATAGTCACAATATTATATATTTATTGAAATATCTACATTATATAAAATAGTCACAATATAATAAATTTGGAATCTATTAATAGTATTTTGTTTTTAAAAGCTGTCAATTTTTTTTTTATAGAAAAAACTCTATCAGAAACTCCTCTGTGGCAACCTCATTAAAGAGGGAGACCTTTTTTTTAATTAAAGAGGGGAGACTCTTTTAGATAACTCTTTTATTTTCATAAGAAATATTAATGTGGGAGGGAGAGAAAATTATGAAAAAGAGAGAAAAGAGCAAATGTAGTAAAAATGTATTAAAGGAAATATATCCCTTAATTAATAGAGAAGGTTTACTAATGTTTACATGAACGTATTAAAGGAACTATATCCCTTAATTAATAGAGAAGGTTTACTTATGTTTATATGCATTTATTATTGTATTTTTTTATTTTCCACGTGTGTTGTTTAGTTAAAACATTAAATTCCTCACATATGACCGCATTCCAATTAGGGTCTAGTTTGTCTAGTTTTGGATTTTTGGGAATTGGGGAAACAGTTTGTATTGATAGGTTACTTTGGGTTTGAAAATCTTGTATTGGGCATGGATTTCCATCGGGTGCGTGGGTGCAGTGGTGGATGGGAAATTTATGTGCTATATTTGTTACTTTTAAAAAGATATGTTATTATTGTATATAATTCTTATTAACATGAGTAAAAATCTCTTAATTGAATCCATATTTATTAGACCTAAATAATTAACCCAATTATATTAGCCCATAATTTATTTATTTGAACTATATATCTTGAATATAATCCAAATTTCTTGTGGATTTAAATCTAATAAAATTTCGTTATCCACACATGTATTTGTGTTTAAAAATTCATGTAATATTTATAAATAATTTATCAAAGACTCAGTAAATTATTTTTTCTGGAATTCAGAACTCATAAATTCAAAATGTTTGCTATGCTTTTGGACTAGTCTACACTCGGGGGAATAATTAATATGCACGCAAATCGACTCGAACACCACCGTTTTTTCATTTGATTGTGGGCACTCGATGCATTACACTACACGAGCTATTGATGGACCAAATAGGATGCATTGCCGTGTGTGGCATTGCAAGTTAGTCAGCATTCAATCGAAAAATAAAAAGTTTCCTTTGCCTACATATGTTTTTTATGGTCCAATTGTCTTAACCTTACAGGAAAATTTGGTACATTTGTTCAAAAGGAAGATGGAGACCCATATTTTACACCCACCTTAACGACTTCCATTTGTTGAACACAAAAACAGGATCCGAAGCTTGACTTAAATGCCCTACTTTTAATTTTCTTAATTAATAAATTTCTTAAGACACAATTAGAAGCTATATCTAAGGTTAACCTTACGTGTACTTGAGAGTAATTGCGAGTCATTTTTCAACCTTTCACATGGCTACCTAGCTTCTGGTGGGAATAAGAATATTAGAGCTATGTCATACAATTACCATTAAAAATCATCCTCCTTGTCAAATTTCAACGGTGAATTTTTGACGGAGATAAAATATTAAGAATTACTATGCATTTTCCACAAATATCCCATAATAATAACATTTTTCGAAAGGCTGACAGGTAGTAATTATGTATATGCATTTTAAACATCTGAAGTCAACACTGTGACTGATCATTAATTAAAGGAGGAAAACAGAGAAAATTGGTCATAAGATGCTACTATTTTCACATTATTCACCTAATCTATATGTTTAAAGACATTACGTTTAAAGGAATATTTATCTTATTATTGATGATAGTGTAATTTGTTTTTTACACTGTCAATAGATTTTAACCTGTTACGGTATGTAATTTGTCATCGCCATAACTTTCACGACTAATCTCATTTATAATGTAAAACTTCTTTTGCATGGATAGTCTACCAAAAATAACTCATAGTTAGATTAATCTAAACTTTCTATACAAACTACTGGGAAAAGATGTCCAAACAGTGAAAAATGGACCTGAATTTTAATTAATGCAGGGTAAAGGGTCAATGTCTAATAAATCTAAGTCAGGTCAATGACTAAATAAGTGTTAGTTAGACATACCATGATGCTGCCCTACATGTTTTTTCATCTTTCACAAATAAAAAAAGGGGGTAAACAGGAAATATTTCACATTTAAAAAGGTAAGAATTAAAGAGCAGTCCTTCTTTAATAAGTAAAATCATTATGCGTGTTCTCATTACTTTTTTTATTTTCTCAATAGATGTTCAATACTCATATTAAAATTCATCTGAATTCGAATTCACGTCGAGAAAGTTTCGAATTGACATGCCACATGACATTCATGTGAATTTTTTTTTCTCCACCTCGAATGACTGTTGAGAGAGATATTTTTGAATGTCTATTGCGATGGCATTTTTGTTTGGATAGTTTGACATAACGCAAATTTAAATTTTTTCGAATAGTAGAGGAGTAAATTTCATCATGTCCCCTTAGTAAATCAGATGTTTTTATTTATTTAATGTCCGATATTTATATTTGGGCCGCTAAATATGAATTCATGTTGGAAAGTTCCACGTTGAAGGACAAAACACTTAATAATTAATTGATTTTATATTTAAGATTCAAACCCGAAATATCAAGTTAAAAATAAAGAATCACTTACCTACCGCTCCACCACAACCCAACCACTTAAATATGTTCTCATTTTATTTCTTCCCCTTTCATTCACTGCTTATCAATTTTCAAACTGTTCTTTCATCTTCCTTCTTATTATTTCTTCTCCTCCCTTGTTCACATGTGCCGAAAAAATGAATTCACCTCTCTATGTTAGAACAATTCTGTATTTATCCATTTTCTTTCTTTCATCAAACATAGTTCTTGGATCAAACTGTACTCATTCATGTGGAAACAAATTTCTTCCATTCCCTTTTGGTTTCTCTTCTGGCTGTCCAATTCAACTAAACTGTACCTCAAATGGACAAATTGTCATCAACAAATTCCCAGTTCAATCAGTAACTTCAGATA
Organism: Anisodus tanguticus; assembly: GCA_034509755.1. Classification (NCBI taxonomy): domain Eukaryota; kingdom Viridiplantae; phylum Streptophyta; class Magnoliopsida; order Solanales; family Solanaceae; genus Anisodus; species Anisodus tanguticus. The sequence continues at coordinate 4,121,225 of CM067553.1, read as the reverse complement.
CCATATTAATCAATCTTTTAGCAAAATGCACTCGTCCATTTTCAGCAATACACAATCTTTTTAGCTCAAATTACGCACCTACTTCGCGTAACGGAATACTTTTTCAGAACTGCAGTTTTTCTCAATCCAGTTGTTTGATTCCTTCTACAATGATTCAAACACATTTTGAACTTCTTGATTGTGGGAAAGAAAATATGAGTTGTTATTCTGAGCCAAATAGTGAGAATAATTTTATTGATTTAAGGAATTTGTCGAGGACAGGGTGTAGTTCTTTGTTTTCTGCAATTTCTGTTGAGTCAAATTTGAATAGTTCGGCGGTTTCTTTGGATGTTCAGGTTGTTCAGTTAGGGTGGTGGGTTCATGGACATTGTAAGTGTTCTTCTAATGCGAATTGTACTAAAATAACGTCACCCATTGATGGCAAATTGGGGTATCGGTGCCTGTGTTTTGAAGGATTCGTCGGAGATGGGTTCTTAGCTGGCTCGGGCTGCCGGAAAGGTACGTTAGAAAGAGCACACTTTTAAATTGCTTAATTATGTCTCAAACATGTAAATATTTATTTAATTATGGGTAGCATTGAGATTTGAACCCATGACAATTATCCTCTTTGATAACATGTTAAGTGTGATAATTTTATCTAAAAATTTAAAATGTGTTGGCGGTGAAACATAACTACTCAGGGTCGTTTAGTTCTCAGATTAAATTATCTACGGATTATAATCTTGGTATTATAATTTTTGAATTAAATTATCCCACCTGAAAGGTGGAATAAAATAATTTTAAGTTTGTGAGACAAGGTGGGATACATGATTAAATCTGAAATTAAATTTCTATTATGTTTAGTTGACATATAATTTATACCGTCAATCAGACACAATATAAATTTAATCCCTGTTAGAGGTAGTTTTCTTTTAATTATTTAAGTATTTCTTCAACAACTTTCAAAGTAAAAGTACATGTTCTAGCTGTAAGAAAAGAATAACACTCCGTATAAAGAAAATAAATGTGACTTTGAAAATTAGAAATTTAGGCTGGATATGCAAAATGTGATGTTATATATTATTCAACTTTGTCCATGTTACTAAATGTTTGATTTTGCATTTGTTACTGCTACAGTTTTATAGAATAATTAATTGTTTAGTTGTAAAAGAAGTTTAATAATTAATTTAATAAGATGCTCAACTTTTTAATTTTAATAAGAGTCTAATATTCAATTATGTGACTATATAAATACTTATGATTAATAAATTTTATATGAGATAATTTTCATTCATATTTTCTACCTTATTGTTTGCATCTCTCTCCAATAATTCATAACAGTGGTATCGGCGCATTCATTGATCTTAATGAGTTTGTGCATTCATTGAAGAAAAAATACTTTCAACCCACTTTTAAATCATACCCATTTTCAACCCATTTTAACTCGTACTTATTTTTTACGCTCAGGCTATTTTCAATCAATTTAACTCGTCCTTATTATTTAACGCTCAGGACTATTCTCAACCAATACCAATTTAAACTAAATTTTAATTTATACTACCTTTAAACCTTATTTTCAACCATAGCAAGCAATAGTTTCTCTTTGAATGTCTCACAAACCTTCGCCGGTGAAAACTATCATAGTATTTTGTTAGTGAAGATGAAGTTAGAAAGCAATTTTACAATGTGTAAGCATAATTCTCTTCCGTTTGAAAATAAAAGTTATACAATTACTTTCAATCGACGGAATAGAAAAATTATCACGGAAATACTCGAAGCATGTGATAGAAAATGCAAGAAAATTGAGTTTAAGAATAAGAGGAAGAAAGACTCATTTCACCGATGTGGGGAAGTTCAAAATTACTCAAAAAAATAAATCCACAAGCACAAATTGCTAGAGTAGAAATTGAGGAGCAACTTATCTAGATTGCAGCAACAGAAGCAAGGAGGAGTGTTGGATTTTGCATATGTTACTGCTACAGTTTTCTAGAATAATTAGTTGTTTAGTTGTAAAAGAAATCTAATAGTTGCTCAACTTTTTAATTTTAATAAGAGTCTAATATTTTAGTTGTAAGAGGAGTCTACTACTTCAATGTGCCTATATAAATACTTATGATTAATAAATTTTATATGAGACAATTTTCATTTATATTTTCTACCTTATTGCATCTCTCCAAAAATCCATAACACTTAATTGGTTATTAGTTGGTTGGTTGGAGGTGGGGGGGGGGGGGGGGGGGGTTAACTAATGAAATTGAAGTTGATGAGGAGTTTTGGTCAGACAAGAACATCATAATTAGATGAGAAAACATGGGTCCAAGTACAACGATTAAAAGATAACATGATGGGGGCGGCCAAAAAGAAAAGTTCCCTATAGTTGACTGTATAACTCTTGTTGGAATTGGAATTTTTTATTCTTTATACAAGGCTCAGTTTTTCTCCAATCTGGGTCATGGAGTGCATGTTAAGGAACTGGTAAAGTCAATAGTGTTTGCTACTATTAAGAAATATAACAGATGAAGAATTTTTTCATGTTCATACTAAGTATTGGAACAAGCTTTATAGGATCTAAATTAAAGGTAAAATCAAGAAGAAGAAAAAAACAAATAATGAATGTTATCAGAGCAACTTGTGATTGTCGTTTTTCACAAACTAAGGTAATAATGGCAACATTAAGATAAACAATCACGTATGTGTTTGCTTCATCAGCGGAGCAACTCGTGACTATCTGGGTAGGACCCGGGAATGGTGATGGTCGTTGCCTTTCAATGTCGCTTATCAATGTCAAAATTAAAGGCAAATCAAAAATTTATTGTCGATCTTTCAGAATAATTTATGATCTTTTAAGTATATATGTATTTTAATTTGTTTTTGCATACGTGTACATAGTTAGAGTCGAAAGGGATGTGGCTAGTTAAATTTAGTGGCAAAAATAGTTGAACTTCAGTTATATGTATTTGAAATTTTAAACATTTTGTCTGAAGTTAGGAGTTGTCAAGCCTAATTTCAGTCACCGCATGTCTAAAATTATTCGAAAGTGGATGGACTAGTAAATTTTTACGCATTAGGGGTATGACTTAAATGGTGATCCCATAATCAGGTATCTGCGCACTTTGACCATTTAGAGCAGAATCAATAGGTTCATAGACTTAATAGCTTTTGCCTAGACCATGTAAATATATTAAGAAATTCATTAACTATTATAAATATTTGATTGTGAATGAGTTGTCCTTGCATATTAACTTGAGGTCGTTATAGGAGCCCATAAACTTCTAATCTTAGATCCGCCTCTAATTATTTGGTTGGTGTAGTGTCCATTCATGTTATTCCATCAAGATATCCTGCCAAAATTTGGTTCATCATTCAGTAAAGGAAGAGGCTTTGGTTTCCTTGGGTTTCTTCATATTCTATCCAACTCCATTTGGTTTTGAGTGAGCAATGGAACAATGTCACTATCATATTACGTGAAGATAGTAGTTCAACAATATGAATGGACCCTCCACGTATTAATTTCTTCCATTTCAATAATGCTCAAGAAAAAACAAGAAGTCTTTGTCAACTGAGTAATTTGTAAATTGTAAGGAAAATAATGACTTTCTTTTTCTCAGTTCAAGTGAAGAGCACGAGGAAATTTAGAACCATGATTGGTTTCCATTCTGATTATGAAATATCATGTTGTATAGAGATTATTTTTTTTTTTTTGCAAAAAATCTGGTGAAATATCAAGTGGTCATTACGGATCCATAAAGTTCAAATCTTGGATTCATCTCTGAAAAAGAAATATTTACATTACTCTAAAACAAACAAACATCTGTGGATTTATGGAAAATAGCACTTGATTGAATTGCATAAGCTCTTGTATTATATGATTTCTTGCCCTAGTTCGAAATTCTTTTGTTTTTTCTCTTATCGATTAGGAAGTATCTGCTAATTCCAGGTGTTTCTTATGAATGCAGATTATACAACATGCAACCCTTCAAAGTACCTTTCAGGCAAATGTGGAGGAACCACCAGAGTTGGCGTCCTCGTTGGAGGTAACTCTCAGCTGGATTTAAGTTATATACATTGTCAGTGTTAGTGCAGATCGAGTCTCAATTTCTAGTCCCTTCTTATTTCAATTTAGTGATACAACTCAATATAACGTGAACCATTATTTCTCCAGGTATTGTAGCGGGTGCTTCGTTAATGGTCAGCGTAGGCCTAATTTGCTGCTTTATTCGACGAAGATTGAATTTCCAAAACAGAAGAAGAAGAAATCGCGAGTTATGTGAGACTACAGGGATCACAATCCCAGTTTATCAATACAAAGAAATGGAAAAGGCAACCAATTTCTTCTCTGAGAAACGAAGACTAGGAAATGGCGCTTATGGAACAGTATATTCTGGAAAACTTCAAAATGACAATTGGGTAGCTATCAAAAGAATTAGGAATAGAGATACTGATAGCATTGAACAATTCATCAATGAGATCAATCTCCTTTCCTCTGTCAATCATCCAAATCTCGTTCGCCTCTTGGGCTGCTCTATAGAAAATGGTGAACAGATTCTTGTTTATGAGTTCATGCCTAATGGAACTTTGTTACAACATTTACAAAGAGAAAAGGGAAACAGGCTTCCATGGCCCGTTCGACTCACGATTGCTGCAGAAACTGCACAAGCTATAGCTTATCTGCATAATGCAATGCACCCTCCAATATATCACAGAGATGTTAAGTCTAGTAACATACTTTTGGATTACAATTACAAGTCAAAAGTTGCAGATTTTGGACTTTCAAGACTCGGTATGATTGAATCATCCCACATTTCTACTGCACCACAAGGAACTCCCGGGTATCTTGATCCTCAGTATCATCAGAACTTTCAATTGTCTGATAAGAGCGACGTTTATAGTTTTGGCGTAGTTCTTGCTGAGATCATAACAGGGTTAAAAGCAGTGGACTTTGCTCGTCACCAAGACGAAATTAACTTGGCTGCACTTGCAATTGACAGAATAGGAAAGGGTAATTTAGATGAAATTATCGATCCGTTTATCGAGCCACATGTGGATGCTTCGACACTTTCATCTGTTCACAAGGTAGCTGAGTTGGCATTCAGGTGTTTAGCGTTTCATCGCGATATGAGGCCATCGATGATGGAAGTGGCGATTGAATTGGAACAACTTAGGCTAAGCAAATGGATGAATTCGGAAGATAACATCACGGGTTCATCAGAGGGATCTTCTATTTCATCAACTTCAGATGTGAGTGACAAACCACTGAATCTTTCGATTAAGAAGCAAGAAATGGATATAAAAGTTATATTTTCGACAGAAAAAATAAAGGATTATTCCCCTGTTTCGGTACAAGATCCATGGAATAGTGAGGAAAGCTCTCCATCTTGTAGTAGTTTGCTCAATCATATAGTCAAGTAATTTTTTCTAAATGATATAATTTACTTACAGGAACATGTAGCGTGTTGAAAATGTAGTGTACTACTAGCAAAATTAGTAGCCAGAATATTACATATGCCAAATTTGGTCTGTAATTCTAAAGGTTCTTTTTATTTCTTATATTATTTTTTTGGTTCTTTTTCTGTAAAATAATTTATACACTGACGGTACAAAACTTAAAACTCTTATTTATTAGTGCCATTTTTGGATGATACTTTTAGGAATTTTAACGTGCACCAATACTTTTGGCTGAGATAGATGAAATCTTTAAAAAGTTATAAGAAGGTTAAATGTGCTACAAATTAGAGGATGCCCATTAATAACGAACATTTAAAGTTTGAATGTTTGCCTAAATATTAAATACAGTATCAGCTATTTTTCTTCTTCTTTTCAATACGTGCATATATATGGGATTAACGAACTCTATTTTATTTAGGAGAACATATCTTACTTTTATTCTAGAAGATTTTATGTGTCTTAGTAATTGTTACAGAATTACACTAACTTGCAAGTTTTCTCAAACAGTACATAAATATTTAAACTAGGTAACTAATCAACCTAATTACAATATGAAATATAATTATACCTAAAATAGGAGACCTAATTACAATAGGAATATAATTCTACCTAAAATAAGAGATATACAATTAATGAAAAAATATTCGGGAAATATTCTATTACACCCCCGCAGTCGAAGCGGGAGGTTCACGAACACTGAGACTGACTCGAAAATCATCAAATAATATGCGCGGAAGTCCTTTGGTGAAGATGTCAGCAATCTGATATTTGGAACGAACATGAAGGAATCGAACGTGACCACGAGCCACTTTTTCGCGAACGAAACGAATGTCCATCTCAATGTGTTTAGTGCGCTGATGTTGGATGGGATTGCTGGAAAGATATATCGCACTAATATTATCGCAGTAGTGTTGCCTTTTGAATCGGGTAGTGAAGCTCAAGTAGAAGGTTACAGATCCAACAAGACTCAAAGACGATGTTGACGACACCTCTGTACTCTGCTTCGGCACTGGATCGGGATAGTGTAGGTTGCCTTTTGGAAGACCAATATAATAGATTATCTCAGAGGAAAATGCAGTAACTAGACGTGGAGCATCGGGTGTCAAGACATCCACCCCAATCAGCATCAGAATAAGCAGTGAGACCAGTGAGCCAGGACCTGTATAGATGTAATCCGAAGTGAAGTGTACCTTGGACGTATCGTAAAATACGTTTGAGGGCATGCATGTGTGCTTCCGTCAGATTGTGCATGTGTAGGCAGATTTGTTGCACGACATATGATATGTCAAGTCTCGTGAATGTGAGGTATTGCAGGGCCCCAACCAGGCTACGATAGTGAGTCGGGTCTGAATAGGGGGGCCGGAATCATCGTTGAGCTTGGAATTGGTGTCTTCTGGCATGTGAGATTATTTGCAAGATGTCATGCCTGCACGGTAAAGGATCTCTTCGACGTACTTCTTCTAACACATAAATAGGCCGCCAGAATTTCAAGTGACAGAGATGCCCAAGAAATAACTCAGGAGGGTCAGATCCTTCATAGCAAACTCATAGGAAATGAGTGGGGATGGCAACGGATCGGATCTGGACCGGATCCTACTAGATCCAGATCCAGGTCCGTTTTTCATACCTGGATTTAGATTCGGATCCAGATCCATCGGGTCCATAAAAATCAGATCCAAATCCGGATCCACCGGGTCCACGGATCGGGTCTGGATCCACATGTAAAATTTTTTGTCTTGAATAATATTTTCACCTGTTGAAACTTTTTTGACAAAATGAAACTCAATCTGATTGAAAATTATGGACACAAAATAAAGGACCAATCTCATTCAATAAGATAATCGAGAATTATGGGTATAAAATAAAGGAAATACTTATAAAAAATTTACATTCTAAGAAAATAGAAATTACGGGCACAAAATAAAGGACTCATCCTTGATTGATTATGGGCACAAAAGATAATTGAGAATTATGGACACAAAAGATAAACTACAGTGAAAAAAAGATACTCCACTCATTCAAATTTAGATATAATATCTATAAAAGAAGGCATGCAGGCTATTGTGAATTTTATGGTTAATATATATATAATTTACAACACTTGTTCTACACCACAAAAAGTGGAATAAAATAAAATAGAGAAAGCAAACTTACTACTACTAATAAGTAGAAGCATTATTTTCAAATGAATTTATTAAAAGTTATTCTAACAAGTCAGCACCTAAGTCTTCAAAAATCAGAACTGTTTTCTTTTTCCTATTTCTCCTTCTCTTCACATTTTTCATTCTCATTTTATGTGTTTCCTTTAAAGCAGCTGCTGGAGACAATCTATCTTGGCTAAAAAATTCAATATTTTCTAGTGATTCTTGGACTTTTTCCATAGGAAAATTGAGAAGTACTAAAGGACCACGCATTGAAAGTGCAGCTTGATCATAAGCTAAAGCAGCTTCTTCAGCAGTATCGAATGTTCCTAGCCATACCCTAACTCCACTTCTTGTTGAATCACTTATTTCTACTGCATATTTTCCCCATGGTCTCTTTCTGACTCCTATATAATGTTTTTCTTCATCTTTTTCTTCTTTGTGTTCTGCGTCTTTTCTCTTGATGGAATATGATGTCACCTCTTCGTCGTTACTTCCTTTTGAGGAATAAATAGTCTCCGAGGATGGCGAACTTCTTGGTATCCGATGATTATGATCATTCAGCTCGGAGTCAAATTCTCATATCCGAAATTGGTATAGCAAGAAAGTGAAATTTGTGAATTGAAGGGATGAAATACATAAATTATGAAAAAATTTAAGAAAATACTTATAAAATTACATTCTAGGTTATGAATATATTTAATAAAAATGGATTCACGGATCGGATCTGGACCGGATACGGATCTCAAATACAAGATCCAGATCCAGATCCAGATTCGATCCGTCAGAAATGGATCCGGGAACGATCCGGATCCATCGGGTCCAAATTTTAAAGATCCATATCTTATAAAATGGATCTGGATCCATCAGATCCAGACCGGGTCCAGAATCCATTGCCATCTCTAGAAATGAGAGACATAATGGACCGGCGGAGAGCATCAGATGATGTGGTGAGGATGATGTCATCAACATATAATAATAGGTAAGCCATGTTTGTACCTTATTGTAGATGAACAGGGAATGATCGAATCTGTTGTGTGAAAAATAGATAGATGAGACATAATCAGCGACTTGCAGGTATCATGCTCGAAGAGCTTGTTTCAGTCCACAGAGCGATTTTCACAACAGATAGACATAATCCGGATGAATAGGATCCCCATAACCCATAGCTTGATACATATATACCGTTTCATGAAAATCCCCATGTAAGAAGGCATTCTTGACATCAAGTTGGTGAATGGGTAAGACTTGGATAGAGCAATGTTGAGGACAGTTCGGATGGTTGCGGGCTTTACGACTGGGATGAATTTTTCATCACAGTCCACTCCGACCTGTTGAGACATACCATCACCTACAAGACGAGCCTTGTACCTCTCAAAAGAACCATCAGATTTCTTTTTATGTCTAAATATCTACATACAACGAATAATGTTAGCATTAGGTAGATGGGGTACCAGGTCCCACGTCTTATTATCAATAAGAGCATTATATTCGTCAATCACTGTAGCTTTCTAATTAGGATCGGATAAGGCATCCTTCAAATTTCGAGGGAGAGAGAAAGGGACAACTGAAATGGATAGGTTAAACAGTTGTTTAGGTTTATGAATTTCATGCATGACATGAGTTTTAATGGTCTGAGAGCGTGTCTTGGGATGCGGGATAGGAGGGAGTTGTGCTACGGGACTACCGGGAAGAGGAGGAAGGGCAGGAGTTGCGGGACCGGCAGGCTGATGCTCGATTTGCCAAGAGGTGGCTACAAAATCACCTTGAGGCGTGCTGTTCTGGGCCACCGTCAGTAGAAACGGGTGGGCAGTGTGTCCCGGACTGTCTGAGGTGGGGGCGGGTGCCGGGGCGTGGGACGATGGACTATGTAAATGATAAATTAGAAGAGGGTTCAGTCCATCATCTAGAAAGTCGTAGGAATGCCGAGGTGGAGAGTTTAGGGAGGCAAAGGGGAATTGAGATTCATCAAATAGGACATGGCGTGAAATAATAATTTTACGTCTTGACAAGTCATAGCACGAGTAACCACGATGATTGGCGGGATAACACAAAAACACACACGGGAAAGACCGAGGTTGGAGTTTGTGAGTGGTCGGATGGAAAGGATAACAGAGACATCCAAATATATGCAAGTGTTGGTAGGAGAGGTTCCTACGAAATAGAACTTGAGTGGGCGACCGTTGAGTTAGAGACTTGTTTTAGATTATGTTTAGGAGATAGGTGGCCATGGAGAGTGCGTAATGCCAGAATTGAGGGGGAATTGAGGCGTGAGCAAGTAAAACACGAATTAGGTTATTTATGGTTCGAATTTTCTGTTCGGCCTTACCATTTTTGGAGGAGGTGTGAGGGCAAAAAAAATGAAAGGTAAGACCGTTATTGAAGTAAAACTGTTTGAATTGATTATTATTGAATTTCCTGCCATTGTCACATTGAAAATATTTAATGCTCTTTTTAAATTGTGTTTTTACGAGAGCACTAAATGAGAGAAAAATTGGGTAGACCTGAGATTTATTGCCAATTGGAAAAGTCCATAGAAAGTTGGTAATTTAACATGTTTCTTAAAAACGCAGGATTCACATATAGGAGTCCTAGAAATACGGTTGCAATTAATAAAATTATTTTTTCTAAGGGAACGTAAAATAAAATCTCCCGGATGTCCTAATCTAGAGTGCCATAAGGAAAACGAAAGAGCAACAAAGGTTGATGGAACTGAGGCGGATTGTTGACGACATTTAAAATAGGGTAGAGATCTCGGTGATGTCACATCTCATTATTTATCTCCCTATCGTAAAATCCTTCACAGAAAAATCAAAAGGATCAAAGTCAAGGAAAACATTATTATCAATTGTGAAACGTCACACAGAGATTAAATTCTTAATGAGTTTAGGGGCATTAAGGATATTTTTTAAGATTAGCGGTGGATGTGGTGGGGATAAATATGAATGACCAAAACCGCGAATGGGAATGCCTTGTCCACTACCAATAATAGTATTCTCATTTAAATTACTCAAATTCGAATAAGACGAGAGAGTACCTTGTGATGTCGTCATGTGAGATGTGGCGCATGTGTCCATATATCAATTTTTGTCTGGAGCGTTGAGTGACATTGTGTTCATAGCTGCCTCAATGTTAGTCGGTGCATAAGTTAAGGGCGGGGGGAGGGGTCTATACTGTGTAGGCCTGTTAGGGACGTGGGCCGAGTATGCCAGGGTGGGCCTGTCGGTTCTGAGGTAGAGTCCACGAGGATATCGGATACGGTCTAGGAGGAGAGGCCCATGCGACCCATGGCGGGTAGGCAGCCCACGTCGGAGTTTGTTGCCACTGCCGCGGTCGTTGCTGGCTATTTTCTAACTGTAGAGATTGCCCGCCGTCGTTGTTGCCGAAATTCTGTCTGCCGCGGCCCTTGACAGACTGCTTACTCCGGCTGTTGTTGCGGGTGGATGCGGGGCCTCGGGCCGGCGATTCTGGTTGCCGGAGTTGGAGGCCCTACCGTTGGCGGAGGACCCGACGGTGGTGGTGAGGGCGGCGTCAGCAATGCTGGCTTGTGTGGTGCTGCACTTGGTTTACAGAAATATTATTATCAATTGTAAAACGTCTAACAAATATAAGATTTTTAATTAGATTTGGCGCATGTAAGACGTTTTCAAGTGTAAAGGTGGGCATGGAGAGGATAGTGTTACCTGACCAATACCACAAATTGGAATTTCCTGCCCACTGCCGACAACAATATTTTTATTATTGCTCATATTACAATAAGATGAGAGATTACCTTGAGATGCAGTCATGTGTGACGTAGCCCTTGTGTCCATGTACCATGACTCATCGTGAACACTTAGATGCATGTTATTCATAGCATGTTCAATGTCAGTGGGCGCATAGCCTACCGAAGATGATTCCTGAGCCGCAAATGCATGTTGGGGACGAGACCATAGAATTTCGGGTTGGCGAGTTGAATGTAGAGGCCTGGCCTACAAAGAAGTAGGTTACATACATGGCGGGGCAGTCTAATGTGGGGCCCAGGCCCACGGTGGGTACTGCCCCCACTGATTACCGTCGCTGTTGCCTGGACGCCACTGCCCGCTGCCGCCGGTGGCTTGGCCACGGCCTCGTCCCTTTCCACCATAATTTTTCCCTTTGTTATTGTTACAGTTTGAACTCCGTTTTTTGCCATTATTTTGACGATTATTATTGCCCTCCGAACCAGAATTTTGGGGCTCCGAATCTGTGGAGAATTAGTTGGTGGAGACGAGAGTGGTGCCGGCGGTGGATGCTTAAGAAGATGCCTGTTTTTCCTTCCGTGTTTCCTCAAGAATTAACCTCGAACGGGCCTCATAGAAATGAGGCAATGAATTACTTTGTTGAATGAACGTAGCAACCCCATCATACTGTTCATTCAATCCGACAATCAATTGAAGGACTAACCGTTGATTTATCACGGGCGAACCAGCATTGGACAATTAGTTCGCAAGCATATTTAATTCTTGACAATAGGCTGAGATGTTGGAAAAGTCATCCAATTTAACATTCGTAAATTGGTGTTCAAGATAAACAGCCCTAGAAATTTTGTTATCTTGAAAAATATTTTGCAACTGTTCCCATGTCTGTTGAGCCATAGAATTGGGTTCCAAGATGGTATCGAGAAGATCATTTGAAATTGTGCCATAAATCCATTGAAGGATTATAGCATATAATCGAGACCATAATTTCTTGTCCACCGTACTGGTGTCCGACGGTGACTAGGACGGAAGGATATGGTCAACCACATCATAAGCACGGCAGTGAACTTTGAATAGTTCTCCCATGAGGTATATTGCTATTTCTCCATTTCAAGAGTTATGGAGATGAAGTTCTTGACGTTATTAACGGCAAGAGCGGGGTGAAAGGTTTATTTTTCGGCCATAGGTTCCACTTAGAATCAAAAGAAGAGAAAAAAGGGAGTTATGTTTTGATGGACGTGGATGGAAAAAAACAAGAAAAACCCTTAGGGTTTGGGATTGGTGTTTGCCGAGGGTTTTTTTTTGGTTGAATTCGGCTAGGGTTTTGATTGGAGAATGGTTTAGGGTTTTTATGTTAGGGTTAGGCCAAAAATAATAGGAGAAAGGGAAGAAGAAATCGTGTAAGGAGAGAAAAGAATAAGGGCAAGGATCTTTTGACTCTTGATACCATGCAGGAAATGATTCTTTGAGTATTTCATTCAATCCATAGAATATATATATAATCATGGTATGTAGTAATAATCTAGGTTACCTAAAATATAAGATGCTAATTACTATCTAATTGATTTGTCTAATAATTATAATATTACTAATTGATTATAATTACATGATTTATGGTGGAGGATGATAATATGAGATTTCTCTCATAATTATTGTGTGCTTACACTAATAAGACTCATCAACTTAGGTTATTTTGATTTCCCGAATAAAAGTCACTGTTTTCAACGTGAAATGGATGAACTTCGCATTAATATGCGTAAACCTATTCTCTTCTTTGATTTTGACTTAAAATTATCCTCACTCATGCTTACCGGTCACATAAACGTAACTTAGTTTGAGGGAAGATCCATGAATTGTGGCGATGGCTATATGAAACTTAGTTCGAGAGGAAAATTGTTAGGTATGCAAACAAACTCCTATACCGTTATTTAAAAAGATTAGGAAGCTACATACACATACTTCATTTGTCCCAATTTATGTGACACCATTTCTTTTTTACTCTGTCCCAAAAAGAATGTCACATTTATATATTTAGAAACAATTTTACTTTATGAGATTATTTATAACCACACATTTATATAAAATTTGTTTTGGACCACACATTTCAGAAGTCTTTTTATTTCTTAAATTCGGTGTCAAGTCAAATGGTGTCACATAAATTGGGATGGAGAAAGTATAAGATATCAATTAATAGTGTGAGTTTTTTTAGAAAAAGTTATATGAATTTAGCTCAAAACAGATAATATCACACCATATTATAAAGAGTATCTTTAAATTGGTTTAGCCCAACTATTTTTTTTTGGGATAAAAGTGGATCTAATATTTGAGAAAAAGTTAATCATATCAATGGATTTGAAGTTCAAGGTAACTTGATATGATAGTATCTAATTATACATCTTACCTAATTTACAAAAGAGTTGCACCTTAAATTTTAAAATTACAAAAGTTGTCCTCATCATTTCTAGATCTGTGGAGTAGAAGTAGTTTAATGTCAAGCCCCCACGCGATTTATAATATAATTGCATGGGGACCAATTTTGCTGTCTTCTCACGTATGATTGATAGCGACAAAAATATAACCCAAAGAATGGAGAACAGATTGTGACATTGTGTTAAACAATTTCAGCAATTTATCAAGTAGGACAAAGAACTTTATGTTTTCGAGTCTCTTTAATCAGCATTTAGTCAATTAAGAGTACATGTCAGTTTAATTTGATTCATATCTTAGAAGCAACCTTAACTGTGTATTACATTATTAGTTAAGCATTTGGAAAACAGAAATAGATTACATGCCTAATTAACGTAGATAGATAGTCATGATCCACCATGCATAAAAAAAGACAGCTCGATGCACTAAGTTCCCGCTATGTGTGGGGTACGGGGAAGGGCCGGACTACAAAAGTCTATTGTACGCAGTCTTATCTTGTATTCCTGCAAGAGGTTGTTTCCACGGCTTCAACTCGTGACCTCCAGGTCACATGATCAACCATGCATATTGTTAATTAATTGGGATATCTTGCTAAAAAACCGGAATAAAATTAGTAATTACATAGAGCACATTATAATCCAACCAAAGGAGACTAAACTTTCAGAGGATACAAAAAGTATAAATATTTTTTATATCACTAGTGTAAGACAGACGAGTTACTATATCTTTCAGATTACCGAATTTAACTTGCAATAAGCCAATATGAGCCACTAGTTCATAAAAAGAATTGACTGTGTGAACAAGCCAACTGCTCTTGTACATACTAAGATTATTTAGAAAGTATATAAGTTTAAAATAACAAAATTAAAGTCGTTTCTGAGATAATAATTAGTTTATTTTCCTCAATCATTCTTTTCCAAAAGAGTGGGCAATACACCCATATTACAACCATAATTTAGGCTAACTTTGGCTAATTAATCCACCTACAATATACAATTGATTCTTACTATCAATCACACTAATTACTATACAATCACACTAATTACTAAATAATTATAATTAATACAATCATTTAATATAATTATTCTATCACTCCCTCGCAGTCGAAGCGAGAGGCAGACGTATGCTGAGACCGTCCCCAAAATCTTCAAATAAAATCAGCGAAAGACCTTTAGTGAAGATATCTGCAATCTGATAGCAGGACGGGACATGTAACACACACACTTGTCAGCGGGAGACCTTTTCACAGACAAAGTGTATATCCAGCTCAATATGCTTAGTGCGTTGGTCATTGATCGGATTCTCATAGAGGTAGATGACACTAACATTATCACAGTAGACTAATGTGGCCTTCGGAATGGGGCAGTGGAGTTCAAGTAGAAGATTCCGAAGCCAACGTGATTCAGACACAACATTAGCAACACCTCGGTATTCTGCTTCGGCATTGGATCTGGATAGGGTTGCTTGCCGTTTCACCAAGTTATCACCAAGAAATACACCATAACCAGAAGTGGAGCGTCTGGTGTCCGGACACCCCCCAGTCGGCATCTGTATAAGCGACAAGTGAGGATGTCGACGATGGATATAGATGGAGGCCATACTCGAGAATGCCCTGAATGTATCGCACAATGCGTTTGAGTGCATACATATGATTATCCATTGGATTATGCATGAAAAGGCACACCTGTTGCACAACATAAGAAATATCCGGTCTGGTGAATGTCAAATATTACAGGGCCCCTGCCAAGCTGCGGTAGAGTGTCGGATCGGCAAATGGTTTGCCAGATGATGCACTCAATTTGGATTTAGTTCCACTGGAGTTGAAGAAAGTTTACAGGAGGACATGCCATCACGTTCAACAATCTCAGTTGCATACTTCTTTTGGATAGAAATAAACCACCTGCACGACGTGGCACGGATATACCCAGAAAGTAGTGTAGTGGTCCGAGATCTTTCATTGCAAATTCCAAACCAAACTGTGACATGATGGACTTTCGAAGAGCATATGATGGGGCGGTTAGTATAATATCATCCACATATAAAAGAAGATAAGCAATATTATAACTCTGACGGTAGATAAACAAAGAATGATCGGAACGGCTATTGGAAAAACCAATATGGGAGACAAAGTCGGCAAACCTCCTGTACCATGCCTTGGGGCTTGCTTGAGCCCATATAATGATTTCTTGAGCAGACACACGTGATTGGGATATTTAGAGTCCCTATAACCCAAAGGTTGGTACATGTAAACAGTTTCATTGAGGCATGAAGAAAGGAATTTTTGACATCCAACTGATGGCGATAAAATTGGCCCAGTTCGCTAGGCAGTCTCAGTCCGAGAATGGACCACTATTTCGGAGCCCAAATTATTTGGGTGAATTGGGGCGGTCAAAACAGTGGCAGTGGGGCCCGAGAAATAATGAGTCAAAAACGGGGATAGGCTATCCTCTAGAAAATCATATGTAGGAGGTCCGGACACATGCAATTTTGTAAATGGGAAAGTGTTTTCATCAAAGAGGACGTGACGACTCACAATGATTTTATTGGAGGAAAGGTCATAACATTTGTAACCTCGATGATGGGAAGGATAACCCAAAAAAAAATGCAAGGAGTAGACTGGGGTTGTAGTTTGTGGATGGTGGTGGATGGAAAAAGATGATAGCACAAACACTCAAATACTCATAAGTGAGAATAAGAAGGGTCCTGCAAATATAGCATTTTTACTGGGTTTTGATATGACAAATTTTTGTGGGGTAGTATGTTCAATAAATACATAGCCATTTGTACTGCATGATGCTAAAAGGACCCAGTGTGGCATGGGCAAGGGATGTTCAAATAATGTTATTGATGGTTCGTATTTTTCGTTCCGCCTTCCCATTTTGTGAGGATGTGTGTGGGCATGAAAAACGGAAATTTAAACAATTCGAATTGCAAAAATTCCAAAAATACCTATTATCAAACTCCCTACCATTATCACATTGAATATTTTTAACATCCCGTTCAAACCGTTTCTGGATGAATGCTCTAAAAAACAAGAAATATGGAAAAGACTTGTGATTTTTTTTAACAAAGGAAATGTCCACAAAAATTAGAGTAGTCATCTAGCAAGAGCAAATAATATCTATGGCCCGAAGAGCTCAAAACGGGTGATGTCCAAATATCACAATTAATGATATCAAATGCATAAGTGTGCACGAATTAGATGAAACAAATGACAATTGAACATGTTTCCCAAGTGGACAGCTCTGATACCATGTAAAGAATGAATTTTGGGTCTAACTCAACTCCAAAAGCTAGCTTGTAGGGTGAGGGATGTCCAAGTCTATATAAGGAGTCCATGTTCCCATTCCATTTCCGATGTGGGACTCTTAACATTCTCCTGCACGCCCAAACCTCGTTAACAGGAGCGTGAACAATATAATTTGGGGGCCCACCATCGACGAACAATGAATTGGAATGGGTCTGGCTCTGATACCATGTAATAATAATTAGTTTATCTTCCTCAATCATTCTCTTCCAAAAGAGTGAGTAATATACTCATATTACAACCATACTTTAGGCTAGACTTAGGCTAATTAATCTACCATATACAATTGATCCTTACTATCAATCACACTAATTACTAAATAATTATAATAAATACAATTATTTAATATAATTATTCTATCAATTTCCACAAGTTGTTTTTCCGTTGTATATATACACTATAGTTTTTTCTGTGTCTGACCTTTTTTTATGCTTATGCTTTCACCTGAGCCGAGGGTCTTTCGGAAACAACATCTCTACGTACCAAGGTAGATGTAAGGTCTACATACACTCTACCCTCTCCAGACATCACGTTGTGGGATTTCACTGAGTATATTATTGTTGTTAGTATATATACACTATTGTCTATAGTGACAAATGAACGTTGCCATCTAATAACTAAAGAGCCGATTTGAACTCAGCTAAATTCAGCTCGAGCTCGATTATATACTTTAACAAAGCTTAATTAAACTTGGTTTGGGCTAAACTCGACTCGATGCTACAACATACTATTGGTTAAATTTGATTCAATTAGGCTTGCCTCGTACTCAACTCACTTGGCTCGAAGTCCAGGGCACATTAATTCACGAGTCTTCTATACCAAAATTATTCAATTGACACGTCAATCGAACAAAAACATAGGCAATATGATTTTGGCAGACAATCAAGTAAGAAAATAGACGAAGGCATGGCCGCATGGTTATCGATGACAGAGGTAGAAATTTTGCTAAGCTTGTTCCAGAATTTAATATGTATCTCTAAAAATTATTTTTTCATTTATATACATAATATAATAATTTTTTATATACATAATATAATTTTTCGACAAAAAATATCATGTAACCACTCTTTTGATCTACATAGCTGCGCCGTCACACAGATGTTCAAATAAGAAATTAGGTGTCCGTCATATTACAAACTACACGATGCCATTTGTCATTAAAATAAACTTGCGGGGAGGTTTTGTACATTAACCCTCAAAATTTAAAAGAAAAAGAGCTCAAATGGGGTTTAGGGTTTACTACTGTCATCCAGAACAAAAATTATGAACCTGCAATCTGCTTGTTCTTTGCTTCATCATGAACCTTCAATCCCCAAATTTTCTCAAATTCAGCTTCGCAATGTATGTATTTTTTCCTCTCATTATATATATATATATATATATATACATATTATAGTTTAAGCATGTTTTGTTATCTGTATTTACACTTGTATTTTTCATTAATTTTGTGTAGTGTCTGGTGCGGAAGAACCATGACAGAAGCTATGTTGGATTGGATAAAAGGACCCCTTTTGTTCTAAACCAATTGAAATGTAAATTTCCTTGCCTTTATATTTTCAATTTCCTCTGTTGGGTTTTATATGTATTGCTTTAAAGATTGTATTTTGGGTTGAAATTCAGATATCCATGCTTGCATTCTAATTTCCTCTGTTGGGTTTGTATATTTTGCTTTAAAGATAGTATTTTGTGTATTTTGCTATATATGGATATTTTGCTATCTTATTTTCCTTGCAATCCTGCATTGACTACATTCGTTTTGAGCCGAGGGTCTATCAGAATTAGCCTCTCTGCCCCACAAAGTTAGAGTTAAGGTTTGCGTACATCCTACCCTCCTCAGAGCCCACTTTGTGGGATTACCCTAGGTATGTTGTTGTTCTTGTTATAGGAGTATTAATTTGTGTAGAAATTTAAACATCCATGCTTTCATTCCAATTTAGTCTGTTGGGTTTTATATATATTGCTTTAAAGATGGCATTTTGGGTTGAAATTCAGACATCCATGCTTGCATTCTAATTTCCTCTGTTGGGTTTTGTATACATTGCTTTAAAGATTGTATTTTGGGTTGAAATTTAGACATCTATGCTTTCCTTCCAATTTAGTCTGTTGGTTTTGTATATATTGCTTTAAAGATAGCATTTTGGGTTGAAATTCAGACATCCATGCTTTCATTCTGTTTACCCCTAAATCCGTAATTCAGAGTAACAATTGAACTTGTAATGTGGCCTAAGGACAAGCAGGTTAAGGTCGACCAAATAATGAAGTAAACAATGTTAACTTGCTATATGTAAAGCAATATTAACTAATACCTAAGTAATAATGAACAAAGTAATTGAATAAAGCAGAGTAAATAATGCTTATTGAAGTGACCCCGGGGTTGAAATTCAGATATCCATGCTTTAATTCCAATTTCCTCTGTTGGGTTTCGTAACTGGTAAAGTTACCGCCATGTGACTAGGAGGTTATGGGTTCAAGCTGTGGAAACAACCTCTTGCAAAAATGTGAGTTAAGGCTGCGTACAATAGACCCTTGTGGTTCGGCCCTTCCCCGGACCCCGCGCATAGCGGGAGCTTAGTGCACCGGGCTGCCCTTTTCTGTTGGGTTTTGTATATATTGCTTAAAAGATAGTAGTATTTTGCGTTGAAATTCATACACCCATTATTTTCTACATTGCTTCAAAAGACAGTCTTTTGCTTTTGTTTCCAATTTCCCCTTTTTGAGGATGTATATACTTCTTAAAATATGGCCTTGTTTCCTTATTTTGCAGTTATTCCGTCACTAAAGAGGGCATTGATAGTGAATGCCTCTAGTTCCAGTCCTTCGGGGAAGTTGAACTATGATGGCAGGGAAAGTAGAGGTGTGAGCATAATCGCCAGTAATGGGTCTGAACCATTTCGGGGTAAATCGGGTTCTGTTTCATTCAAAGGGATTACTCACCAAATGGTTGAAGAAAGTAAGTTGGTGTCAGCCCCCTTTGAGGAAAAAAGAGGCTCCTTTCTTTGGGTTCTTGCTCCTATTGCATTGATCTCTTCTTTGGTTCTTCCTCGGTTCTTCATTGCTGTTGCCGTTGATGACTTAATCAAGAATGCGACTTTTGCAGGTATGGAAAAGTAGAGTAGGAGTTGGTTCTTACTTTCTATATGCTGATTTCTGTAACCATTGATTGGATATGCGAATTCGTGGAAGATATTGACTAATCTAGTGATTGGATATGTAAAACTATAAAGTCGTAGAAATGATATTAACAAATCATTAGCTGTGAATGTTTTGATGGTACAGGGATGACTGATTTAGTCAACTTTCTCAACATGATTCAGGGTATCGCCCTTTTGGATTAAAAGATCAATTTATTTTATTTGTTAAGTAACAGAGAAGTGGGGCGAGGTTATTTTTTGTAAGCTAGAATTATGTGGTTATCTAGCTGATACCCATTGAATACTCGACTGTCTGTCTGTCTTGGTGTAACACGTTTAAGCTCATATGTTTTGTTAGCAATCATCTATTCTATTCAATCACGGAGAGAAGAATCAACTGGGTCAGACATAAAGGTAAATTATACATCACTGCGAGATGTAATTCACAATATGCTTAAAGGTGATGGAAAACAAAATTTAATATCTCAGAAGATTCCCCTGCTTTTGTGTTTCTGATTGTTGTTTCAGCTGCATATGACAACAACAATAATGGCTACCCCCATCAGTAGTAAAAATGGCTAGCTTTGAAATGTAGGTTAAACTGTTACTTGGGTTACCTGGATAAGTTCTGGTTAGTTTATGATAGTTTTTAATAGGCGAGCTAGGTTAATGTGTACCTAGCTTGTTTAAGCTGTTAAGCAACAAAATTAAAATATCTTGAATACCGATCTTATGGTCAATTAATTTTCGTCCACCCAAAAGCTTCTTACTGGTTGAAAAGTTTTATCATGTAAAAGCATCTTATCCATTTTACCATTATTAGGAGGTAGCATGTTATCAGATTTAAAGAACAAATAACTTTCCAAATTGTACGGGGGAAAGAACGCCCCTGCCCCCTCAAACCAAACTAATTACCCGCCCATACCCCATTACTTTCGTACCCGAGAAAAAATTGAAACTATTTACCTGAGATGCCCCCTCCAATTATGATACCAACATGGTATATAAATATACTGAGATGGTGAAGACTTTCGGTCTTTCTCTCAGTCCTCCATGATACTATCATGATATTATCATGGATGATCATGTTCATTTATTAAAAAAAGACACATTTTTCTCGAAAAAAAACTATGATATCATCGTCTTATATACATATATTGTGATGGTATCATGGAGGACTGCTTCAGTCCTTCAATAAGACACTCCCTAGGACCATGAGACCATCGTGGTATATAAATATATTGAGATAGTATCATGGAGGACTTTTTCAGTCCTTCTCTCAGTCCTCCATGATACCATCATGGTATGATGGTATATAAATATATTGTGATGGTATCACGGAGGAAGGGTTCTAAGGGCGAGGGGTACGTCGGATAAATAGTTTTGGGTGAGGGGTACGGCGGGTAATTAGTTTAGGTGGGGCATGGGGCGGGTACTTTTTTTTGGGGGGGGGGGGGGGGGGGTATTTCGGTTAGTTTCCCAATTGTACAAGCTATGGGATTGTGAAAATTATACTAGCTAGAGGAACACTATTCAGCTGCACTTGCAGTTACACATGTGAAAATTTACTGAAATCTACATCTCTCTCTGCAGAAATTGTGTCTTCATTTTTCTCTGAGTTCATGTTCTATCTTGGCCTTGCGACCTACCTTCGGGTCACCGACCATGTCCAGAAGCCATATCTAGAGTTCAGTGCAAAGAGATGGAGCCTCATAACTGGGCTAAAGGGATATATAACATCTGCTTTCTTTATAATGGGGTTTAAGATTTTTGCCCCACTCTTTGCTCTTTATGTTGTCTGGCCTTCACTTGGCTTACCAGGCTTGGTCACAGTTGCTCCTTTTCTGGTTGGCTGTTTGGTACAGTATTTATTCGAGAGATTTCTTGACAGACATGGATCATCTTCTTGGCCCTTGGTGCCAATTATTTTTGAGGTATCCAAACTGCAAACTTTTTTCTTTCCTTTCGGATTTAAGGCAAGTAAAAATGGGATTTTGAGGATTTCGAATCTTTACAGGTTTATAGGATATATCAGTTGACGAGATCCGTGCATTTTGTGGAGAAGTTGATGTTTGTCATGAGTGGAGCTCCTGTCACCCCCGAGTTGCTCGACAGAAATGGTGCATTGGTTGCTTTGATAGTGACTTTCCAAGTTTTAGGAATAACTTGCTTATGGTCCTTGTTTACATTTCTTCAGAGGCTCTTTCCTTCCAGACCTGTTTCTGAAAACTACTAATCTTTGTAGACGAAGATGTTTATCTTTTTTCTCTTTTGTTTTATAGGAACTTTGACTTGCATTACTTTAGATTATTTGGTGCAGTATCTGGTCCCAATTCTGAGCCAACTAATAAAGAAAGAGGAAATTACATCTCTTGCTCTCTTACAATTTGAATAAAAGTAAATAGCCTTTTTTCAAATCTCTTATGTATAAAAAATGAAGATCTTTTGTAAAGAGTTATTAATTTTTTAAAAAGTTTGTAAGGAAAAAAAATCATTTAACCCGAAATAGAAATGCCTTAGCTGTCAGTTAATCATTATCAAGGTTCTCTTTCACCGAAAAGTAAATGGAAGAGGAAATCTTATTTATAGTCGTAAATTTAGTCAGACTTGTCCGTTTGATAATTACCATCTCTGAATTGACACTCCCACATCAAGCAGCTAAAAGGGAACAAATGTCCAAATACAACAAAAGAAACTTCAATCATATTAAACCTAGTTAACAAGGTTGTTACTTAAGAAGAAAAGTTTGTTTTAGTAATAATGAATCTTTGATTGCAGAACTATTAAAATTGGAACAAGAAGAAGTCCGAATCACCAATCTTGGAATTCTGTCTTGACAAAATGTTTGCACAACGTCTTTATACATTCTAAAGGCAAGATCTCAGAACTTTTTGTGGCCCAATTCACAGCTATGTAACCGAATCACCAATGACTAGTAGTTCGTGAATATCCGTATCTACACCCATTGTACAAGCTTTGTACTCTGCCATGTTGTTGGTGCCAAGAAATCTAAGCTTGGCGGATACTGGGTAATGTTCTCCGTTTTTTTAGACCAAAACCAACTCACTTAAAGTTCGCAGCTACGTCGAAGAACAAGCTCCATCCATCATCATATCATCTCCTATGAACATGATCTCTTCATCAGGAAAGTACATATTTAAAGGCTCATATTCCTCATCCATAGGGTTCTTAGCCATATAATCAGCCAATGCTTGTGCCGATGTCAAATTCGCTAAACTCCATATGCTATTTTGCCAATTTTTCGGTAGGATTGGGCTTCTGAAAAAATGTACTTGAGTGGACCCATTGCCGAAATCAGTAACGTAGTATAGGAGAACATACGATGCCTCAGCTTCTGGGCTACCCAAGTCAGTGCACATGTACATTCTAACAAGGTATAGCGTGCTTCATATGGTGTGAACTTTTTGCTCGTGTAGTAAATGACATGGTCTTTCTTTTACACATCTACATACCGAATGTACTGCAGATAGGTATAAAGTTAGATGGCGTCCAGGCTCGGGAGGTACCAATACCGGAGGCTTGGAAAAATACTCCTTTATCCTATCGAAAGCCTTTGGCATTCTTCTATCCATTCTACTATTGCATCATTTGTTGGAAATTTGCCTTTGGCGGGGAGATGCGTCCACCCATCTTTGATGAATTAAACACTAGTGTTTCGCATGTTGGAGACCTTGTCTCTTCGCACATGCATGATCTACGAAGTGAGTAGATGACCGTAGGGCCAAGAATCGTCAAATTTCGTTGAGAAATGAAAGAGATATTGGTCCACGAAGTAAGGTGTTTAAGGCATGGAAATGTGGTGTGGGACAAATCTACCACATCGGTGGGAATAGGAAGAATTGCTCTCTATATAAGTCTCTAATTGGTAAAGGGTTTGGGACCCCAAGGGGTATCCCATGTGTTTAAAGGAGGGAAGACCTAGATGTGCTTGGGTTTATGGCTAAGCCCACACGCGCGCCGCCGCCGCCCGTCCGGGCTCGGGTCATGGGCTGTGGGCTGTGGGCTGTGGGCTGTGGGCTGTGGGCTGTGGGCTGTGGGGACTTTCTATATTATCTTTTTGGACCAGAGAACTCTGCCAGATGTACAGTTTGATCCCTGGAGTTTCATATGTACAGTTTGATACCTGAAGTTTCAATATTTACAGTTTGGTCCCCAGAATTTCTGGAGACTTTTTCTGCCTACCGTTGGACTGCGTTTTGGGCAGCCTCTTTCAATGGCCTTAATAGCCATTACTTGGTTGTTTTAATGGCCTCCCTTAATGGTCATTACAGCCTTGTTTTGGCAGTTGGACAGCCCCTCTTGCATGCTGTATATTGAGCAGTTGTTGGCTCAATTTTAGAGTGCACAAAAGGCTGAAAACAGGCAGAAAAAACGACACAGAAAACTGACCAGAAAAACAGGCAGAAAACAGACAGAAAAATAGCCAAAAACAGCCAGAAAAGAACGAAAAACAGGCAGTAAACCACTGGAAAATAGTGGCGGAATAACTGCACTTTCAGTGGCTGAAAATCAGTCAAAAACAGTGACCAAACTCTCACGTATACACAAGATATACACTATAGAGACACACTATATACCCAGGTAAACAGAACTTTTGATGTAGAAACCTAAAACTCACCAATGTTTGAAACTGTATGATTAAATTTTAAGATGAGTTCCAAATATCCTCCATTGGCCAAGCGACACGCCAGATGTGTTTATACTTGTTAGGTTAATGGGTGTGGGAAATGCTTCACCTCTAAACTGCTGCTGGAATATCACGTTATGAAGAAACACCCTAATTTGGAAATATCATGCCGATGTGGAGCTGGTTTCGCTCTTGCTGAAGAACGTCGTGATCACGAGGGTAGATGTCTTCTTCGATACGGACCGAAAACAAACCAGATTCAGAAGGCCCTTGCTAAAACCAGAGAGAATGTGAAACTCATGGAGAATGAAACTGACGAATCTAAAGGAGAGGAAGCTGCTAATGTGTGAAGTTGGATTCACTCTCATGTCTTTTTGCTGGCTCATGATAGATACGATGTACTGCCAACTCACGGGCTTGTGTAATGACATACTTTAGAACCAACCCCCTATGTTTTCTTTCAGTGGCAGTCTTATGATTACATTTGTGCATTTATTTTTGTGTGAAGCTTCAAGACAAAGAAAAATAGGTAAACATTTGGCTGCAAGTTTAAAAAAAAATAACATTTAATACACAACTACTGAAAAAAGTTTAGCATCGTCAAACATTTGGGTAAACATAACCTTTAAAATTTGAATTCAGAGTTGCTAACTGTAATACCAGCCAAGCTAACCGGAATATTAGAGTGCATCGAGGGATTTTCATGCCTGGAATTCACAAAGAAACTAGTATAGCCGCCTTCGCCTTTTAAATCCCCGCTATACCACCGCATTCACTTCTCTAGATTTTTGTGGTTGCTGCTTCTTGTTCACCATTAGAAGTAAACTGAGAAAATATGAGATTTTACCATAGAAGAGTTAAAATAGTGGAGTTCTTTTTGTGCATCATTCCTACTTCAGAGGTATTGTGCCAGAACCAGTAGCATTTACATTTTTAGTTGGTTCTCTAATTTATGTTCGACAAAATACAAGCAGAATCAATAAATCAGTGAAGTTCTTATATCTCTAAACTGAAAGCCAAACGTTACTTATCGATACAATAATGGATATGAAAAAAAAAACCAACAAGGATAGTAAAGAGATAGATAGGAAAGATAAACACCAATTGATAATTAAAGCTCTATAATAGCTAAAACCTCCAATTGAGTATTCAATAAGCACCTAACCTTTTAGGATGACCTCAAGGAAATCAAGTCTCAAGCAACCGATCCATTCAACAATTAGCACAATCAAAACTTAGCAAGGTCACAACTCTTAAAGAGCATAACAATGGCAAATTGTGTCACATAAATTGAGATAGAGAGAGTACATAACCTTTACAAAAAAAATTAGTCTCGTGATTGATTAGCTATATTATCAGTTGAATTTTTTTAGGATAAATTGATTTCAAAAAATTGTTAACAACCTTACATTGTTCTAAATGATTATAAGTTAGTAATTAATGACTTCACATCTAAAAAGACTAGAAAAATAGACTTTAAATAAAAATATATATCACGATCTTTTCTTTTTTTAAAAAATTAAGGCCTCTCTCTGAAATTTGACTTTAGGCCCCCAAATTTTGTTGAGATGGCTCTGTGTAAGTCATTGGGTAGCATTAAAGCAATGTTAACTCCTTGCAGTCCTCTTGGGTATCAAAGGACATATATCATCTCTCCTTTTTTAAATCTGAATTTATAATGTTTTTTTGGCCATAAATCTGATACGACGAGAATTTGCATATCCCCATTGTCTCCTATCAAGAACAAACAACTTAGCCAAAAGGTCCAGTTTAATGCAATTACCAATATATTCATTATTAAATAAGAACAACTTAGGCTTTGGTGATAATCATACCCTTTAAACAGGAAGTAAAGTGAAAAGAGTTATTCCCTAAAATATGTCGACAGATTAATTTATATCGGTCTTTTAGTAGTTAGAGAATTATTATTGCAGATAGTTCCTTGACCCGATCTCTCGGCCAACATTTCGACACCACCGAAACACTCAAAATTGGCCCCGACTCAGACACCTTACCCTCAACATGTCCCTAACCACACCAATAAAGGATTAGTGACGACAAGGTTAATAGATCCGGTGTAAAAATGATGTGTATGGTACGAATTAGACTTAAAATATCTGCACTGACTCAATTAGACTTAAAATATCTGCAAGAAAAACAACCTGTTTTCCGATCACCCTTTCATTTGGCAGCTCTTTGAAAATGTCAATTTCATGTTGGACTTTTTGGATTACATTATCCAGAGTTGGTGATGGATGTTACAAGAATTTAATATGGGATTGTTACAGTTGCAGAAGGATCTGAGAGGATAAATTTTTGAAAAATTAGTCAAAACATACAAGAACAGCAAGAATAGAGAGTATGAAAATTAACATATGTCCATGCTGCCAATTTTTTTATGACATTTGATTTGCGCATTTGTCTTAATATGAGCGCGATAAATTCCTCTGAAATGCTTTTAAAATCTTCAAGGAATGATAGTCAAATGATTGGAGCAATTTCAGGTATCATTCTCATGATTAATAATCATGGATTTAAATTTGATATTATGAACATTGAAGATCTAAATATCAGAGTCTACGTGTTACACTAAAGATATAATTTTGGACCCATGAGACAAATGTATTTGAAAATAAAATTGCTACGAATCCGATCATTCTCTGTAATAATCTGTTGAATTCACCTTCAAAGAATAAGTCTTTTCCCTAATCAAGCCAAGAGAAGGCATGCATTTCTCAAGAAATTAAAAGGGGTATAGGTTTACATTCGAGCTCAACTTGAAAAACTTCACAAAACTCCTTAACTAAAGATCTATGAGTAATATCAATAAGTTGGATATCATCAATGTCCTGATGGTTTTCTGTACCAAAGCCATTAGAGTGCGAGCGTGAGTGCTCCCTCAGCAATCCTTTTATGCTGCCAACTTGACGATCACGGATCCCACATGGAACTATCTGTTGAAAGGGTGACAGATCTGTGGTGACATTCAGCGCTAGGCCATGATACGTGACCCATTGGGATACTCTAATACCAATTGCAGCTAATTTCCGCCCCCCTGAAAGAAGCCAGTGTTAGACCACTCAGACCACTATTACATGCCTCCGTGTGGAACTAAGAGACGTAATACTTGCACCATAATTAAGGTTGATGGGCAAAAAACTGAATAAAAGCTTTTCGGGTGAGGTGCGGGAAGGGGGAGAACAACAATGTAATCAAGTTGACTGGGCGGTCCTCTTGATTAGGCACTCTCATGAGACAATGTTCAACCTCTCGAACTGTGAAAATTAAAATAGTCTACCGGATAAGCCAAGTAAAGCAGTTTCAGATAAAGACGAAACAGTTTATCTCATTTAAAGAAGTCCAATACTTATACAATCCTCCCTCAAATCCTGCTTTGTTTGTTTGTTTTTTGGCACCGGAAATACCTTTTATTCACTTCTTATTTCTCTAGATACAGCTAACTGATTTTTTTTGCTTGTTGGAAAGGAGATATATAAAAAGTACACAGTCAAGCTACATCTCAAATTTACATTTTAGAAAAGTGAATGACTTGTAAAGCTATCTCCAGAAATCTTCCTGAATGGACGATGCAATGGCATAGATAAAAATAGTGGAGATAACTTCTGACAGTTAAGGTCTGTATCAAGTATGTTTCAAAAGACTCCTAAGAGCTCTAGATGAATGATAGTGGACATTGACAATTCAGAATGCTTTTATCTGAAGATATTTATTGAAAACCTCTAAAGGGTATATTCCAAGTAAGACTAATAATTGCCTTCGATCCACAAATCCAGGGACAACTAAACTGTTACCAGTTTAAAATCGTAACGAGATTTCAAATATGGCTGGAAACACAATGTGTGACCACTCTTTCCAGCACTATACTTGCATGGTCAATTCACCAGTGACATTCACATACCCAAGGGCACATGGGAAATCTTCCACAAGATATATTTTACGAACTATCACCTAACCAAAAGGTTCTCTAAAACCACAACGTCTTAGATCTTGTTTAGAAAATATCCAATACCACAACTGCAGACTGATATGACCAACCAAATGATATGGAGAATCAGTACTTACCAACCCAAACACCAGTTAAGCCATCAATTCTTGAAGCCTCCAGAGAAAATGATGATGAAAGAACCCGTATTATCACCTCCTCAAGGCTCCTGAGGTACCAATGAAGGTCCATCTTATGATATCGGAGATTGATGATAGGGTACATAACTAGCTACAATTTCAGATAAAAGTATTTTATGTCAGAAATGTAAAAGCTGAAACGAAGACATGATTCTTCAAATTTCAAAGTCTTTAGGATCACATATGCTAATTTTAAGTAATAACCTTCAAAGAGGCAAACCTAAAACCACCTACAAACCGCAATTATCCAATGGAGTATAACACAAATGTCTTATCAAGCTACATTTTGACACAGAAGTTTGAGTAATCTCTAGTTAATCATAGCCCGTCAAATTCACGGTTACTGGTGTTTCCCCCTTCCAACATCTGACCAGAGAACTTAGAAGAGAAACTTTGCAAGCCCTAGAAACAATGTCATCAAGCACTGAGAATAACCTATACACTTGGCTCAGTAGTAAACTATGAAAATAAGTAATACCGAATTAAGATAGTTGGGGAAGTAGGCAGCATAATGTGAAATGTACCTGACCAGGGCCATGGTAAGTTACTTCGCCACCACGTTCTGTTCGGTACAATTCAAAAGGAGCATTTTTTATGTCAAAGTGTAGATTCTCTTCAGAGCTACCGGTACCCAATGTATAAACCTGCTGATGCTGCAATATAATAAGTGTGTCCGCAAGATCTTCATTCCTTTCAATTTGTGTTTTCCTCTTGTCGACAATGGCCTTTTGCCAGGACCAAGCCTTGGCATATGGGACTAGCTCTTTGTACATATCATAACAATCACAGCTAGAGTCAAACAGAGTTAACCTAGTGAAAAAGCCTTAAATTTCACAAAATTGTCCGTCAAAATGTCTACAAGAAAATCTTACCATCTTTTGGCTTGACATCTTGTTAAAGTCGGTCTCCTGACAATGGGTGTAACATAATGTTGCTTACTCTTTGATTTGTTGCATAGTGGCCATGTTGGGGCTGAGCAAAACATCGTTCTTGTGAAAACAATCATTTCTGCTGGATATAGAGTTAGTGGGTTCTGAATCCTACTAAAACTTGACAGTTACCTAGGCAGCAACAACCAGATCAAATAACAAGTATCAATTTCCAATATATATAATAAGAATATGAAAAAAAACATCAACACATATTTTGTATAAATATAAACAATACGGGTTCCATGAACTCAAGATCAATGCTTGCAAACATTTTTATGACAAAGCATCCAAGGACAAGAAGGGAGAATTAAACCTCAACACTTATTTGCTGACCTAACCCAAAGGTTTGATTCAATTTACATAAATGGAGAGGTTCAACTCAGTTATGTAAAATTTAGTACTTGAACTAACTCCACGCAAGATTAGCATTTTCCAATCTCAAAAATGTGATAGGTATTTATAAAACAATTCTAGTACAGTAACAAAGCAATACAAAAGTGGCCCAAAAAATGCACTGCCAGGCTCCAAACCCAACAATTCTAAGTTATCCATTCACTTAACACACTTGTAGATTGGTATTCCAACAACATACCACATTGCAGTCGCATGAGGAATTAGGGGTTGTCTCAAGTATCATTCTTCCATGTGTGTGCCTTGAGCCGAGGGTTTATCAGAAACGGCCTCTCAACCTACCAAGGTAGGGGTAAAGTCTGTGTACACTCTAACCTCCCCACTTGTGGGATTACACTGAATATATTGTTGTTCTCAAGTATCATTCTAACTATTTTCACTATCATATGTAATGATTTTCAAACTAAGTAACGGACTACTATGTGGGAACCACCATGTTCTTAATTTAGATTCTACAAGGGTTGTCCCCAAGGCAATTATAGTGAAGCAGATGAGTGTCGCCAAATATAACAATGCTTCTACTTACTCGAAAGGCTCAACTCTCAAGTGCTTAAATAAGATAAAGCAGATATTAACAAGAAATCAAACTTTAAAACTCAGCATAACAACACTTGAACTTTGAAGTAATAAATCTTCTAATTGGAATCTGCACCCAAAATTTGAAATTTTAAATAAAAACCTGCATAACTCTTCGAGAAATTCCATATTAGCAAATTAAGATACATGAACCAATCTCTTAAATTTCATATTTTAAATCAAGTGACAATTGGAAACACAAAAGGAACATGAAAAAAGAAAGAATATGATATTACAGAAAATATAAAATTAAATAACTAGTTTAACCCAACATTTACTGGCAATCGTGAGATCAAGGAAATTGATGTATCGTGATTAAGCAAATTTTAATTCCACTAAACCATACCCATTACTCGCACCTCCATTTTCCCTCATTAGAGCATATAGTCAAGCACATAAAGAGCATGGCAAAGAAAACAAAAGAAATATCCAACAAACAAGTAAAGAGAAAAGGGGACAGACAAACAAGGATTTTCACCGGAGCAATGTAAAAATCTACGAACGAAAAACAATTAACACTGAGCGGCAAAATTAATTCTTGTTCCCTCCGCTTGATGGAATGTTGCAGCTGCTTTTAATAGAAATCAAATTCATTTAAGTACTACTTTTTAAGATTTTGACATGTTATGTCATTTATAGCTTCAACACCATTTTACTTAGATACAAAATTTAATAAAAAGAAAGATTTAACTTTTGAAATATACTGTCTAAAATAAATCTAAGACAATTGTGAGGTTATAAACCATTTCATTAAAGGTAAAAGAGAAATTTTAAAGTTAAATTATTTTTAATTATAAAAATGTGACATTCTTTTTGAAACAGACTAAAAAGGAAATTGTGTCATATAAATTGAGACAGAGGAAGTATTATTTATTTCTCAATTTATGTGGTACAACTTCTTTTTTAGTACTTGTTTAGAAAGAATGTAGTAATATTTAATGAGATAATTTATAGCTACTAAATATAATTTTAAACCACAAGTATTTTTTGAAAAAAATTCATACTCCGTTAAACTGTGTCACAAAAATCTTTCCAAGTTTAACATTTTTTTTGTTATCACCATACTGAACTTTATGTTGAGGCAAACATATAATTAACTTATCCTTATGAAAAAAATATCCTCGTACATTTAAAATAGTTATCTAATATATTTACGGTTGAATGGTTCGTTAGTAACCCTTTCAGGGCTTTGGCTTGTCATCCTATGTTATAACTGGTAAGTGTAAGCAATGTCATCCACGCAGAAGAATGCAGTGAATTAGGCTGAATCCACTACTATTTTATTAGATCCTCCAATACCACAGAAGCCATAGTAAATGGTCGGAGCAACCAAAGTTGCGGAGTGGTGAAAAAGTTAATTCTTCTTAGGTGGATTTTGTTTCCTTTTACTTATGGAACACTGAGTATTATATGTGTCCATAACAGGTGATTGAGTTCTTTATTTATTCATTTCTCGATACACAAAAATAAGCAACCACCGCATATAGAGTCTTCAAAGTTAAAAAAACATTACAAACCCATCTATTTGTCAGCAATTTCGTTTGGTTCGACATGGATCTTATGTTGCCCCAACACAAAAGTAAGGAAATTTATGTGACAAAAGAAGACGCGCTTCTAGCAATCTCAGCAAATGTCACAATTCAAACGTGAAAAATGGTTGGAATGAGTAGGGACACATTGAATAGTTTTTCTTTTCATTTTTTTCTAGTAATAAATTCTCGGACATGGGTTAAGGTTAACCAATGAATACAACAACAACAACATACTGAAATCCCACAACGTAGGATCTGGTGAGAGTAGAGTGTACGTAGACTTTACCTCTACCTTGGTAGGTAGAGCGGTTGTTTCCGAGAGACCATCGGCTCAAGACAAAGCACAAGCACAA
Source organism: Anisodus tanguticus (assembly GCA_034509755.1). NCBI lineage: Eukaryota > Viridiplantae > Streptophyta > Magnoliopsida > Solanales > Solanaceae > Anisodus > Anisodus tanguticus. The sequence goes on along the minus strand of CM067553.1, from coordinate 4,088,481 downwards.
GTAAAGTAAGACAAACAAAGCGACTAAGCCATGACGACTTTTGAAAAAGAAACAATAACTAATGTAGGTAAATAAAATAAATAAAATACACATAGCAGCATAAATCAAACGACAGCGGACTATAAAGCAATTGTGCCTACTATTATGATAGGCTAAGCGAGCCTACAATAATAACACTACAAGTACCAGTTTGTAAGCGTAGGTAGGACTACGCTGAACTACCTACTACCCTAATATGTGTCCTCCATAACCCCCTATCTAAGGTCATGTCCTCAGTGAGTTGCACCGGCGCCATATCTCGTCTAATCACCTCTCCCCAATACTTCTTCAGCCTACCTCTACCCCTCATGTACCCGTCCATAGCCAACCTCTCACATCTCCGCACTGGGAAATTTGTGTCTCTCCTATGCACGTGCCCAAACCATCTCAACCTCGTTTCCCGCATCTTATCCGCCATCGAGACCACTCTCACTCTGTCCCAGATATCATCATTTATAATTATATCCCTCCTTGTATGCCCACACATCCATCTTAGCATCCTTATCTCCACAACTTTCATCTTTTGGGTGTGCAAAGTCTTGACCGACTAACACTCCACCCCATACAATATAGTCAGTCTAACCACCACCCTATAGAACTTGCCTTTAAGTTTTGGTGGCACCTTTTTATCACACAAGACTTCAGATGCAAGCCTCCATTTCATCCACCCCGCCCCAATACGATGTGTGTCATCGTCATCAATCTCTCCATTCCCTTGGATAATAGACCTGAGGTACTTGAAGCTTCCTTTCTTTAGAATGACTTGAGTACCAAGCCTCACATCCATGCATGTCTCAAGGTCTCTCCCGTTACTAAACTTTCACTCCAAGTATTATGTCTTGGTCCTACTCAGCCTGAACCCTTTAGACTCCAGAGTATGTCTCCAAACCTCCAACTTAGCGTTCACTCTGTTGCGAGTCTCATCAATCATGACTATGTCGTTTGCGAATAACATACATGGCACCTCCCCTTAGATTTGTCGTGTCAGTCCATCCATCACCAAGGCAAATAGTAATGGGTTACAAGTTGATCCCTGGTGTAACCCCATCATCACTGGGAAGTGCTCCGAGTCCCATCCTACTGTCTGTACCCTGTCTTGGCTCCATCATACATATCTCTGATTTCCCTAGTGTACGCCACATGTACACCTCTAACCTCCAAATATCCCCATAGAACCTCCCTAGGGACTTTGTCGTATGCCTTCTCGAGGTCGATGAAAACCATATGTAAGTCTCTTATCCTCTCTATAATGCTCCACCAACCTCCTAATAAGATGAATGACTTCTGTAGTCGAACGCTCTAGCATGAATCTAAACTGGTTCTCAAAGATAGACACGCCTGTTCTCACCCTCATCTCCACGACTTTTTTCCAAACTTTCATAGTGTGGCTTAGCATCTTGATACCCCTATAGTTGTTGCAACTCTGAATATCACCTTCGTTCTTATACAAAGGAATCATTGTACTCCACCTCTATTTTTTAGGCATTCTCGCAGTCTTAAAAATTACGTTAAACAACTCCGTCAGCCACTCCAAACCTGCCCTGCATGCGCTCTTTCAAAATTCAACTGGGATCTCATCAGGACGGTCGCTCGTCCCCTGCGCCCCCTGCGAAGAGCACCCTGAACCTCCTCAACCTTAATGCTTCCACAATACCCAAAATCCCGATACCTACCAGATTACTCCAGATCTCCTAGCACAATGTCTTTATCCTTTTTCATTTAAGAGTTTATGGAAGTAAGACTGCCACCTCCGCCTAATATGCGTGTCCTCCACCAGTACTTTGCCATCCTCGTCCTTGATGCAGCTCATGTGATCCAAATCCCGACCCTCATCTCCCTTACCTTGGCTAGTATGTACAACTTCTTATCCCCATTTTTTTTCTCTAATTCCACATACAGACGTTCAAAAACCATTATTTTCGCCGCCGTAACCGCTAGCTTTGCCTTCTTCCTTGCCATCTTATATAGTTCCATATTAATCCACTTCTCCACCTCATCCTTGCTTTCTACCAATTTTGCATACACCATTTTTTTCGCTTCCACCTTCTCTTGAACTTTACCATTCCACCATCAGTCCCCTCGATGCCCACCACGGCTACCCCGCGAGACCACTAGCACTTCTCTAGCAACCTCCTGAATGTAACTGGCCATCCTGTCCCACATACCGGTCGCATCCCCACTACTCTCCCAAGCCCTCTTGGCCATCAACCTCTCTCATATCTCCTCTGCACTAGCCATGGTCAAACTCCCCCATTTGATTCTTAATCTGTCATCCACAACCCTCCTCTTCTTCTCCATCTTGATTTCCAAGTTCATCACCAAAAGCTTATGTCGGGTTGTAAGATACTCTCTCTGAATAACCTTGCAGTCTTTACGAAGACCATTGTCAACCTTCTTAAGGAGCAAAAAATCTATCTGATTCTTAGCCACTGAACTACAGAAAGTCACCAAATGCTCCTCTTTCTTCAAGAACCTCGAATTGGCTATCACCATCCCAAAAGCTCTAGCAAACTCCAAAAGCGAAACGTCTCCCCCGTTCCTGTCCCCGAGGCCAAAACCTCCATGCACGTCGTCATAACCTCATTCCTATACTTCGACCTACCCGAGAACCATAACTTATACCCGTCTACATCTTTAGCCTTAGGTCCTACCCATTTGTCTCCTGGAAACTAATACTAAAGCACAAGTTAGCAAGAATCTAGAGGTAAGTCAGGCTACTACAGACCTAAATGATAAAGCAAAGGACAAGAAGAATATAGGCAAGAATGTAATGTCAAGATTCAATAAAACGCAACACGCAAGAATTCAACTACAAGGATAAGGACAAATATTGAGTACGGGCAACTGGAGGTACCAACTCCAGGCTGATAGAACATGTTCACACACCGAAAATCATTGTTCACACGCTGGAACACACTGTTCACCGCCTAAAATCATTGTTTCCTGCCGAAACTTTTGTACCCGGATGCTAGGCAGGAGAACAGAGAGATAGAACCCGGATGCTAGGCAGGAGAACAGAGAGATAGAACCCGGATGTACGTCGTGGCAAATCTTGTGGTACCTGCAAAAACAGAGCAAAAATAAAAATAAAATTTGTTCACCGGAGCTCGGGCGATAATGTGGTGGTGGCGGCGGTGGATCGGTGTGGTGGTTGTTGGCTACCGGGTTTCACCAAAGCTCAAAGCTCGGGTGCGGAGGTGGAGCAGATCTGGGGGTGGAGGATGATGTCGGGGTTGTTTGTCGGCGTTAATGCAGGAGTTCTTCTCCCATTAGCACCTTTTTTCTAGTACTTTTAGTATTTCTTATTGCTTTCAATTAGTAAACTCGAAAGTACTTTATTTAAGGGTATCAAATTTAGCTCATGCAAGTATAATTCCCCAACCTAATCTGTTGTCTTGGACATATGTTCCTTGGTCGGGGAATTTCGAGCTGTTCAAGTTAGGCCACTAAAAGTTTGGGTCAATTTAAATTGTATATGTAGCCTAAATTAACTCGTTTAAAGATTTGTCGAACATAACAAAAATAAGTTTTTCCTAGTTTTATTTGTTGAAATAGTCCTGATAATAAGAGGAATCTTTTGTTAGTTTGATTTGATAAACAAACTATAAAACAATAATAATAATAAAAAAAAGGCTTTCGACTCAATTAATTGAGCTATGATTCATTTTTGAGCCAAAATTGATTAATCTTGACCCGACCAAACATTCCGCAAATTGTAACTCAGTTCGTTAATAACCTGTTCAGATGTAACACAAACAATCTGAACCTGTCCAGTTGACACTCAATAATTGATTTGCTCATATAATGGCCGGCCAATCTACCCCGTTCACTAAGGTTGTACATAACATTTGGGCACGTGGGGTGACTGCCCAAAACAGCATTGTAAAATTCAACTACGTAAAGCAAAAAGGAATCCCTCTTTCTAAATTCTAAAAAAAAATACTTCTGTTGTCTGCACCAATAGAACGCGGCGGAAGTGCCACGTGTTCGGAAGAGAATGCTTATGTCCCTACGCGCTACATGTAAAAATATCATTGAAAATTTCAGAGCATGCACCTATATACCAACCTCTCCAAGAAAAGTGGACAACATGGCCAAAATAAAGGTCACAAATATGACTTCACTTCACGACAATACTAACTAATATGCCACGAATCTTCTGCACTTTTACGTATCGTATATATATACACCACACACTTTGTCCAATGGAGAAAAAAAAGTAAGAGGAAAAAAAAAAAGAGGAATTAATTAAAGCAAGCTGAAAAATGGCCATTAGTGGTAGATTATTATGTAGCTCTAAACGATTTGGGTTAGGTGACAATGGTCCGAAACAGCAACAACCATGTTATTCTTTAAGGAATAATTATTCGTTAAGGGTTAAATGTGTAAACAAAGGTGGTCTTGTTGGCGGCGGAGATGTGCAGAAGAAACCAGTGGCAGCCAAGGCTGTTGGTACTGCGACAGGCGTGGTTGTGTCTGAACCAATGACACAAAATTGGAATATTTCAGATGTAAGTTTAGTGGCAGAAAATGTCTCAGATCTGATACTTCAAAACTTGAAAAAGTTTCTCAAACAAATGCCGGAGAAGTTGTATCATTTGCAGTTGTTCATCGAAAAGGTATGTATTTTCTTAATTTACTCCCACTAGGATATTATTAGTAAGACCGAAGTCATTTTTAAAAAAAAATAACTTATGTCATGGTAAATTAATATAATTTGGTGTAAACATAAGTGTTTTCCGCATCCGGCGTTCGTAGGCTTATAGCGATCAAATAATTACATGACACATGCTATTGCATACACTCTTCTCACTCAAAATAGTTAACTAATTCACATTTTCACATTAACTTATGACTGAACTCATCGTGAATTAGTATGATTTAGTGTAAACACCAAATAAGAGTAAATTTTTACCATAATTATACGTGGGCTGTAAACTACAAGATCAAGTGTAGAATATAGTCTTTAAGAACCAAAAACAATTCAACTATGTCTCATTTGTCAGTAAAGTCACAATAATATCTCAGTGACAAAGTCCAAATTATTAGTTGCAGATTAATTCTTTACTTCCAGTTAACCATATGAATGAAAAACAGTGTATACTATATAGTTCACTTTTTTATGCAAAAAGTGATGTTTTCTTGTTTTGCAGGGTATTTTGGATTGCAGGTTCTTCACTCTCTTTGCAGTCGCAGGGACATTGATTGGTTCATTATTATGCTTTGTCGAGGTAACAGATTAGTACTAGTATTTTTTATGAATATTTTGATTCTGTTGAATTGTATCATCAGAACGAAATCATTGGTTTTATGCATTTGTAATTAAGACTGCTAATAGTACTTATAAACCTTCCATGTTATTGCAGGGGTGTTACTTAATCGTAGAGTCATACGTCCACTATTTTATCGCACTCTCACATAAGGCAGACTTAGGACATGTCGTGCAGCTATTGATCGAAGCTCTTGGTAAGATTATTATTTTCCCCTCCCTTATATTGTTGATGTTTCGAAAACATTTCCTTCTGGAATTGATGATAATCAAGAAATTTAAATTGTACATATTGATATACTAATGTCCTTTTTATTTTTTCAGATATGTTTCTTTTGGGGACTGCTATGCTTACTTTTGGCATGGGTTTGTATGTCATGTTCGTTGGATCAAGAAATAAATGGTCAGGCCAAAACATGTTTAATTTTCAGACCCTTCCATCATTGATGGGAATGAAATCAGTGATGCAAGCCAAATCAAGAATAGGACATGCACTCATAATGCTACTTCAAGTGGGAGTATTGGAGAAGTTCAAGAATATATCTGTGGTTAATGGATTGGATCTTGCTTGTTTGGCTGGTGCTGTGTTTGTTTCCTCCATTTGTGTGTTCCTTCTTTCTAGGCTTGCTGTCACTACCACAAAGGCTGATAACCAAGACATTTGATACCCTTTTGGTGAAGTATATATGTATATGTATAGAGCAAGAAAAAATGTAAGCGAAGTAAGAAAAATGTATACTAGTAAACAATTAGGACTTCTCATAGTTGACCTTTTTGTTAAATATTCTTTCAATTGTAACAATTGTAATAAATTTGTTAATATTTGTTTCTTATATTTTTTCGAATCATTAAAATAAAATTTCATTGTGTATTCCGATTCCTTTGAATAGTGAATTCTTCTCGAACATAAAAGGCCAGTGGGAGACGACTTTCTCATTGAAAGATTTGTCTGAAACATGAGAATAGAAATAGACACTTAACTTGACGCTGCACTTTGATCTAGACATGCACAAGAGGGGTTGATTATATAGAAATGTTACTAGATGGGCACCCAACGTGCTGATTACAAAACTTGTTTAGAAGGGTGAATGTTTTTAGCACATGAAAATTAAAATTTATCACTCAACGGAGCATATAATCACACAGATGCATAGTCAAATACATACTCGTTTCTTCCTAATACTTTTATCTAACAAAATATAATACATTTGGTCGTCTTCCTAATCTTCATCAGTTCCTTCATGAACTTGCATCCCCACTAGCAAAGCAGGTTGAGAGCTAGGCATCACTCGGCTCCATGCAAATTCAACTGTTTTTACCTGAGTAGTGGATCAGTCTACACAACATTAGAAGGAGAAAGAATCAGTCTGGTCACACTCTTAAAGAATAAACTGACCTACTGAAACATTTCACAAAAGTGATTCATATCATTCTCTTCACACGAACTGAATGTCAATTTAACTCAAACCAATAGCCTATTAAATAGAGATGAATGGTTATTAAAAATCAACTACTACGTGGGGTGACAAATAAAAGAAAATTTTCAAGAACTTACAGGTATGGCCAATGCTGCAAAGCATTCAAGGTTTCTCTTCTCTGCATGAATGAAATTGCCCAAGATTCATGTGATTAATGTCATTAAAGGCCAAAACACTAATAACTACAATCAAAGATGCAACGGGAATCTGGTTCTTTCTTAAATCAGTGTATTTCTACTCTTAATTTTGGCTAGATAAAACGACTTTACAAGTAACATTTTAAATGGATTTGTCAAAAAATAACTTAAAGAGTATATATAAATAGTGTAGATTTTTTTTTTGAAAAAAGATAAGAACATACCATATGGTTGCATAAAATGGCAGTGCAACATGACAGATCTCTCAAAAATGTGCAACACTCTGAAGAAATAAAGATTTATTGAAATTCTGAAAACTTGTAACCAGCAGGTACCATCCACTTCTTCTAATATATAGTAATATGTATAACCCAATTAACAAACACCATGATACCAGTATAAAACACTAAACTACAAAAGATTGTTACTGATTCATTCAAGCATGGACTCTCCATTGCTCTCTTATTAGTACAGGTGTTGGTCAACAACAACAACATACCCAATGAAATCCCACAAAGTAGGGTCTGGGGAGGGTCGAGTGTACGCAGACCTTACCCCTACCTTGAGAGGTAGAGAGGTTGTTTCCGGTAGACCCTCGGCACAAGGACAAGCAACTCAGGTGTTAGTCAACAGACAACTATTCCAAGTTTTCATAATAATAGCCGGAAAAACGAGAATGATATTAAGATAATTGTACTGAACAAAGAATAGCTAAAAATCTGACTATATTAGAGACTATTACAGGCATTGTCGGAAGAACTCACATGAAATAGAACTTACCTTTTATATATTCTTTAATGCGCTAGTTTCAGCATCTTGCCTGAAGTTTCAGGTTTTGTAGTTGCTGCTTCTGTTTCTTGTTCAATTGTACTTGAAGAGTTCATTTTCTTTTTGTTTCTTTCACCGACACTTGTTAGAAATGAAAGTGCTCCACTCGATCCTTCTTCTCCTAATTCGATATAACTTTTATGAGTATTGAGTGTAATGAAGAATGCTATCAGAAAACTCAGTGCATTTGAAGATTTGTAGGGCATCAATGATTGTGGCCTTCCCGTGAAGTGAAGTTTCTAAGAAGTAAAAGTACTTAGTGTTCGAGGGCACGTCCTATTCCCAATCTTTAACCATTTCTGAATGAAAGGTCTATCAAAAATCTGCACAAGTCCAACAACATATGAACAATATGTCTCAAGACTAACTCACAACCTACAAATCAACAAGCTCTTAGGGAAACTAACTAAAAGACGGAGACCAACAGTTGGATCTTGATTCTAGAAAAATACAAAAATGCTTAACACTCCCCTCAGTGCAGCAGGAGAGTCCAGTAAACTGGATTTTGTTCAAGTCCATTAAAATTGAGGCAATGATCAATAAAAAAAGGGCAGCCCGGTGTACTAAGCTCCCGCTATGCGCGGGGTCCAGGGAAGGGCCGGACCACAAGGGTCTATTGTACGCAGCCTTACCTCACATTTATGCAAGAAGCTGTTTCCACGACTTGAACCCATGACCTCCTGGTCACATGGCAGCAACAAGAGGCAATGATCAATGAGACATCATAATTGGATTTACATGTTCTTACATGAAAACTCAACTCTAATGACACCGAATTAAGTAAACGTTTTAAAAATAAAACAGAAAGAAACAAAACCAGGGAAGAAAGAATACACGTTTTGTACCTTAAAATCGACATTCACAAGAACTAATTAATCAGATATCAAAAAATTAACTTTAAAATTCTAAGAGCTTTGCTATAGCTTAAAAAAATCCTAAAGATATTTTGTTTAAAGCAGAAAATAACCAAACTTGTATAAAGCAGAAAATTCCCAGCAGAAGTCACAAACAGAATGAAACATTTAAACATGTAATTCTCTCATTGCTCTTATGCAAACACATGTTTTTTGAGTCATGAGCAATAGTGGCTTCCGTTCTGACATGAAAACATCCAAAAAAGAAACAATGAGATTTTAGATGTTGTATTTTATAATTTGTCCTAGTCCACCATCTCTGAGGCCTTCACGTCGAATTTAACAAAAAATGCTTTGTTCATCACACCACATTTTGATAACTTGAAACTGCATTACCCTATATTCTCAAAGCTTACAACTGGATATCCATTGCAGGAAAGGGAATGTGGAGTTACCATTGAATCTGATGAGGATATTGACGCAGGCTTTTCCTGCTTGCTTGAAGAAAATGGAACAGGTAATTTGCACTTCTTGCCTGCATCATTCATTGTTGAGGATTTCACCATAATGCAATTTTAAGCAGACTGATTATATTTCTACATCCTGTAATTGATTATTGAGCACTGACCATTTAAATAGACATAAGATTAACTTGAAAACAGTACGAACACATAAATGTAGACAGATTGATAGAGGCTCTTCGGCATTTTCAGCATTATAAGGATCACAATAGAGAAAATCAGGAACCACCACATTGTATCCCTCAACTGCAAAATTATCAGGACGTTAAATGCATAATAGGTTAAATATTGGAGAGCTCACAATAAAATAGAACTGCTATATCAGAGAGCTCACTATAAAAAATAGAACTGCTAGCACCTTAACTGTTGGACAAACAAAAGGACTACACTGAATTCTTCCCTGGAAACACCAAAATGTACGCAGACAACGTATCAGTAAATCACGTGAAGCCTGCAATTAGGTCATTTTTGAAAGAATTCTGGTTATACAAAATGTTGCTATATCTAATAAGAAAAAAAAAGCATTCTAAAAGCATACATATGGTGCAACGATACACATGCGCGTGCACACAGAAATATATAACAAATAGACAATCGTGGAGAGGAGAGAGCAAGTAATTTAGAAAGTACTTGACAACTCCAAGATGAACTTGAGAGGCAGTGAGTACTCCGATTTGATCCTTCATAACCTGCATAGAATTAAGACCGTAAGAGATTTTCTTCCAAAAAGGAAAAAAGTTAAATCGTTACACAATAATAAGGTACGAAAACGTAGATTCTTCTTCAACAATTTTTTAAATTTAGAGTTCTCTTTTTCTCTATTGAATTAATTGCTGACAGTATTACAGTGAATGGAGATGCAAAGTAGTAGCAGCTTCCTTTAAGGATAATCAAGATAATAAAGTAAGACAGTGTAAGCTCACCTCTTATCTGAGTAGGATTTTAATACTTGAAAAAAAGATACGCATAACATAATGTATGATGCATCAGACACCATGTAGTTTCAGAAAGTGGTAAAATCAAAGGCACCAAAAAGTTAGAACAACAAAACAACACAGTTGAAATGATATATGAGCAAGAATGACAAAAGTTACAGGTCATACATTAAGTAGGATTTCATAGTCCTTACATGTATAAAAAATGGTAAACATAGTAAAGAAATTGTCATGCAAACAATATAGAACAAGACACATCACTCTCTGAACCATTACACATGACCTGTTCTTCAGTTCATTTGTATACTTCATTGTCCTTTTTAATTGTGATGGTTGGAACTCATTGCTTGCGTGCTCTGTAATTAACCGTATTGGATTCTTGAGACAATGCATTGTTCGTGAAAATTTATTGTTACTTGTAAAAAATCTTTTTTTTTTTTGATAATGGTAACATTACTTGTAAGATAGCTTAACAATGCAGCGTACAGATTTGGTTCCCATTTATGTGGATTGAACAAAAGAATTTCATGTCTAAATCTACTGCTTTCAAAAAGAAAAAATTAGGAATGAACTGGACGGAGAATCTGAGAGAGTGCTACGCATATCCTAATACTGATACAGAACGGACTAAGAGAATAAATCCTAAATTAGCCAAAGAAATTAAGAGACAACAACAATTTTGAAAAAAGGCAAAAGCATAGAAAACCCAAATAGATGACTACACTGTAGATCAATACTAGAGGTAGCAAACGTAACCCATGAACCATAACCCACCCAACCCGTTCAAGTTTGGGCGGGTTAATAACCCGCCCATTTATTAGTTCAACCCATTTCAGCCCATCAAGATTTGGGCTGATATTTAACCCAAATTGATCCATGAGAAATCTTGTCAAAATATGTTCAAAAAGATTTTTTTATTTGATATGTTATAATTTATAAAACAACAAATAAGACAATTAAAGCTTAGTAAGAATTGCGCGGGTTGGGTTTTGACCCGATTTTTAACCCATTTCAACCCAACTCATTTCAGCCCAAGTAGCATTTGGGCAGGTCAGTAACCCACCCATTTATTAACTCAACTCATTTTAACCCACCCAAATTCAGCCCAATCCGCCCATTTGCCACCCCTAATCAATACCAATGCAACCATTATTTAAGTCTTCAGAGTGATGTACAAATAGAAAAGAGAAGCTTACTGAGGCGCGATCCGCAAGTGCGTACCATTCGGGAACACTGAGAACGCAATAATTTCACTGCTCCTGATTCATACTCCTTTGCCCCCTTTTTACATCCATCACTAATCGTCCCTTGAGATTTGCTTCTTCTTTCTGATAATAATCAGACTAAAAAAAAAAGGCCTTCATTTGACCTACAATATATAGAATTCTAGACTCTAGCCTCTAGGCACAACATAGTTCGTACTAAGTAATTTTTCACCTACAATTAAGTAACAGAATATCCAATGAAATATTTTACATAATATTTTACAGCAAATCCTGCACTAATTCAAGAGAGCTAAACTTGCACCGCAATATTAACACAGAAAAATGCGAACTCTGGCAGAATACCCAACAAATTTAACATTTTAGCAAGCAATGGATGACAAAAGAATTATAAATAGATTAAACAAAAAAAAGACCTTACAAAAGGTCAGTTTGTTCAAATACACAACATACATCACTGCTTTTTCTTCTTCCCATTGATGAAACCCTCTCGGCCTCTCCTATGCCACCAGGGCTGCAAAAAACAGAGCCCTTTGAATTCTGAAGAATAAATAGGAATATGCTAATCCTATCTGATATCTCTATCCAATATTATTAGCACACATAATAGAGGAAGCAAATATGCTCGAAACTTGGAGACAGACCTGAGCATTCTTGTTTCGGCTATCCTTCTTGTGCAAACCATGAATATACATCAACTTGTTAGAGGCTTCGCTTTTCTTATGTGACCCATGCTATTGACAAGATCATTGCGTGTACAAACAGGAAACATGTTGATATCCCTGAACTCTTTGAACTGCCAAAGGACATACAGAAAACTCAGTTGATCACGGCATGTAAAGCGAACCACCTCATTGAACCATAGGCACATGAACATATTAGTCGATGGAGTGTGCTCTCTCACAATAATTGAAGCCTCAGCTAGAGCTGTACAGATATTGTGAGAATGATTATCTACTGGGAAGAAATAAGTCATCTCATTTGAGGAATTTAGGTAAAGCACTACAACAATTATGCAGTGGATAAAAATCATGGTAAGCTCAACTCAGCTGACAAAGAAATGAGAAATCCTACCTTTCTTCCCATTGAATCTCTTATCCTCAGGGAGGCCATCTTGACGGTACTGAGCTAACTGCACGGCCACTTCCTCCTGGGTGGCTTTGTTTTTCTTGAAAACAGCCTTTGCCTCATCATAAACGCTACTCCGAGCCCCATGTTCTGAGATTGCTAGTACAGAGTTTGAGCGCCACAGCAGAGCTTGCAACACACCCAACGGGTCCCTCCTAAGTTGGGATTGAGTCTACCCAAATAGAATATCTAGAATTTGGAAAGAGACGATGGGCCAGCATCTGATTAATCTAGACATGAATTAAATCCTTATAAATTATTTAGCAAGTAAAAGCATCAAAACCACTTTTTTGGCCAACATCCTGCAAACCACAATTGGAGACCATGACTCTTTGCTGCCACATTATACAGTTGTAAGTTGTAAAATTGTATCTGCTAGATCCAACGACAATAAAGGCACAGAATCTCCAGACGCTATCATCAATTGGATAATGCAATATCTGCTGTTATTGGTAAAGTAGGGAAAGGTATGGAGACAAATAATGGAAAATCAAGCAGTTCTAGCCACAGAGAGGGTATGCAGGTGACTTGATGGAAGTTAAGAATAATACAACAACAACAACAACAACATACCCAGTGTAATCCCACAAGTGGGGTCTGGGGAGGGTAGAGTGTATGCAGACCTTACCCCCACCTTGGGAGGTAGGGAGGTTGTTTCCGAAAGACCCTCGGCTCAAGAAAAAGTTAAGAATATACATAGTCCAATTATTAAATATTAAATCTTAAGAGGATGCATCAAAAGGCAGCAAATTTGCTTTCCCAGACATTCTTAATCTTCTCAACTGTTCATCATTCCAATTTGCTTCATCACGATTAAACTTTGTAAGGCACCATTATTTCTTGACGCCTCGTGAAGAGGAATATTTTTATTTGGGAGTAGGACAAGATTACCAGAAATTCCACTTTAAGTAATAGGATATTTTCGTTGTAAAATTGAACAGCATACCAGAAATTGAGGGATCAGGCAATAAGCATACCTTTGGGATTTTACCATTCAACCGTTGGTCTGTGAATGGTAGATTCTTAACAAGGATGATGCGCCATTTTTCGATATAACGGTCATCACCAACTTTATGACCATCTGCCTCTTGTGATGCAAGTGTAATTGTTGGAAATTAGCCTTTGGCGGGAGTTGCGACCGACCAACTTTAACGGCTTAAACACTAGTGTTACGTATGTTGGAGAATCCGGTTCTTCACACATGCATGATGTACTAAGTACGTAGATAACCGTAGGGCCAAGAATCGTCAAATTTCATTGAGAAATGAAAGAGATATTGGTTCACGAAGTAAGGTGTTTGAAGCATGGAAAAGTGTGGTGTGTGATCAATTCTCCCTCATCGGTAGAGGAAGAAAGAATTGTTGTGTATATAATACTCGAAATTGGTTTGGGGTTTGGGACCCCAAGGGGTATCCCATGTGTTTAAAGGAGGGAGGACCTAGATGTGCTTCGGTTCAAGTAAAGACCACACGCGCGCGCCGCCGCCCGCCCGTCCGTCGGTCCGGTCACGGTCACGGGTCGCGGGTCGCGGGTCGCGGGTCGCGGGCCGCGGGCCGCGGGCCGCGGCCGTGGGCGTGGGCCTTCGATATTATCTTTCGAAGTTTCGGATGTGCGGTTTGGACCGAAGTCTTTCGGATGTACGAGTTTGGTCCCCGAAGTTTCAAGATGTACGTTTGGTCCCCGAAGTTTTTCGTAAAATCGAATTTCGACGGTCCGAACGTAAACGTCAAAGCACTCAATTCAGCCATTTATTTTGGCTGAATTACACCTCTATAATGGCCAATCCGTTGGCATTTTTCACCATTTATTTTGATGGATTAACTACCTCCATAATGGCCATTATTTGGCCAATAATGGTCTGTTATGGGGCGTTAAACAGCCCTCCCTCACCTATATAAACACCCCTTATACCATTGTTGAGGAGTACTTAACATACACGAAAATACACAAAGCAAAAATCGGTTTCTTCCTAATCTTCCAAGCATCATTTCATTGCTCAATATTCTTCACGGTAGCTTTTGAGTTTCCTTTGCTCAATAGTTCCATTCTTTGTTTTATCTTGGGAGACGAATTGTCCAGGACGTATAAAGGATACATACGGGGCAATATTGTCTTAAGGACAGAGTGCCACACTCGACTCAGCATAAACAACTTTCCCGTTTTCTTGTTCAACAAAAGTGTAATTTCAATTTTGTTGTAATATTGTAATTTTCAGCTTTCTTGTTGAATTGTAATTTCAATTCCTACATAAGCAGTTACTTGTAATTTCCGTTTCCTGCAAATCCTTGTACTCCAACAACTTAAGACAATATTTTGCTTACGGTAACTGCAATAACATGGCTGGAAATATGTCCGATGTTGCTGCTACTGCTGCTGCCTCTCGAGGCAATGTAAATGGATACTCAAACGGAAATACAAGGCAGATGGGTCTATAGACAAGTACAAGGCCAGGTTGGTAGTCAAGGGCTATCGACAGACAGAAGGCATTGACTACTTTGACACATACTCTCCGGTATCCCGGATGACATCCATACGGGTATTTATTGCGATCGCAGCTCTGCGTGACCTTGAGATACACCAGATGGATGTTAAGACAAACCTTCCTAAATGGTGATTTGGAAGAAGAAATTTATATGGACCAACCCGAGGGGTACGTGGTTCAAGGGCAAGAGAAGAAAGTCTGTCGACTTATCAAATCTCTGTATGGGCTGAAACAAGCCCCGAAACAATGGCACGAAAAATTTGATAGTACTCTACTATCGAAGGGGTTCGCCATTAATGAGTGTGATAAATGTGTTTACACGAAAGGTAACTCTGACTCATTTGTTATGATATGCCTGTATGTAGACGACATGTTGATCACAGGAAGCAGTCCTAGGATAATCCTAGAGACTAAGAACATGTTGAAACAATGCTTCGACATGAAAGATATGGGTATCGCAGATGTCATCCTAGGGATTAAAATCTCTAAGACGTCGACGGATTGGTCTTATCTCGGTCTCACTACATCGAGGATGTTTTGAGAAAGTTCAAGATGTTAGACAGTTCTCCGATAGCGTCACCAATGGATATAAATCATAAGCTTGATAAAAATCTTGGTGCACCCGTATACCGGGAGCGATATGCACAGGTAATCGGTAGTTTGATGTATATAACAAACCGCACCCGACCCGATATTGCTTACGCAATCAATAAGTTGGCTAGGTTCACCCGTAATCCAAGTGATAATCACCGGAAGGCGTTGAATCGGGTATTACAATACCCGAAATACACGTTAAACTTCGGGTTACACTATTCGAGATATCCATTTGTACTAGAGGGGTACGGTGATGCAAACCGGATATCCGATATAGAGAACACCAAGTCCACCGGTGGGTATATATTTACAATTGGTGGTGGGGGCCGTATCTTGGAAATCCTCTAAGCAAACTTGCATCGCCCGATCCACGATGGAATCGGAGTTTATCGCTTTAGACAAAGCAGGAGAAGAAGGCCGAGTGGCTTCATGACTTCTTAGAGGATGTTCCGTGTTGGAACAAACCCGTACCTTCGGTAATGATCCACTGCGACGATCGGTCGGCTCTAGGAAGGGCACGGAATGTTATGTACAACGGCAAGTCTCGTCATATTCGACGGAGGCATAAGACCGTTAGGCAACCGATCACCACGGGTATAATATCCATTGATTACATCAAGTCAAAGGATAATATAGCGGACCCATTGACAAAGGGCCTACTCAACGATCGGATGGCTTGCTGTCTGGGGAATGGGCTTAAAACCCAAAATATAAGGACCAATACGGTGGTAACCCAACCTTACGAACCGGAGATCCCAAAGTAATTTGGTTCAATGGGAAAACTAAGTTGTAAAGGTTCGGTTGATCGCTTCGGTAGAAGCATGAGCACTTCGGATAGTGATTTCGAAAAGAAACACCAAATCCAAAGCCGTTCCCGCGATAGACATTAAGTGCTATCTGCAATATGGGTAAAGGTTAAGTTTTCAAACCTGTAATGATCCTCAACAGTTGAGGCTAGGTTCTTGGGAAACTTTTAATGGTTCCTAACACTTGTGAAGTGGGGTATAGCAGGATACCTTGTAGGAGACCACCTATTTAAGTGCGAGGACAAAGCCGCCTCAAAATGAACGCACTTAAGAATCCAAGACGTTGTCCATGGCCAAAACGGACAAAACATTACGAAGAAGAGAGTAAGGGAATTTGTTGTGTTGGTATCATTGTCTTGGCTTACACTAAACACTGACGGTTCAAGACATCACGTTCACCGCGCAGTAAGTAAGTCCGATGGTATTCAACTATGGAAGGTTCAAAGCTGAGGCTACCTCTCCTTATGCAACATCGGTCCGCCGAAATATTTCGGAAATGAAAAGACACCATGTGAGTGCGCCAAAATCTCTTTCAAGAGGGGATTGTTGGAAATTAGCCTTTGGCGGGAGTTGCGACCGACCAACTTTAACGGCTTAAACACTAGTGTTACGTATGTTGGAGAATCCGGTTCTTCACACGCATGATGTACTAAGTACGTAGATAACCGTAGGGCCAAGAATCGTCAAATTTCATTGAGAAATGAAAGAGATATTGGTTCACGAAGTAAGGTGTTTGAAGCATGGAAAAGTGTGGTGTGTGATCAATTCTCCCTCATCGGTAGAGGAAGAAAGAATTGTTGTGTATATAATACTCGAAATTGGTTTGGGGTTTGGGACCCCAAGGGGTATCCCATGTGTTTAAAGGAGGAGGACCTAGATGTGCTTCGGTTCAAGTAAAGACCACACGCGCGCGCCGCCGCCCGCCGTCCGGTCGGTTCGGTTCGGGTTCGGTTCCGGTTCGGGTTCTCGGGTTCTCGGGTTCTCGGGTTCTCGGGTTCACGGGTTCACGGGTTCACGGGTCACGGGTCACGTGTCGTGGGTCGTGGGTTGTGGGGCCGTGGGTCGTGGGCGTCGTGGGCCGTGGCGCGTGGGCGGGTCGTGGGCGTGGGCCTTCGATATTATCTTTTTGGGCCGAAAACTTTGCCGAAGTACGGTTTGATCCCGAAGTTTCAGATGTGCGCGTTTGGACCGAAGTCTTTCGGATGTACGTTTGGTCCCCGAAGTTTCAAGATGTACGGTTTGGTCCCCGAAGTTTCAAGATGTACAGTTTGGTCCCCGAAGTTTTTCGAGAAAATCGAATTTCGACGGTCCGAACGAAACGTCCAAAGCACTCAATTCGGCCATTTATTTTGGCTGAATTACACCTCCTATAATGGCCAATCCGTTGGCATTTTTCACCATTTATTTTGATGGATTAACTACCTCCATAATGGCCATTATTTGGCCAATAATGGCTGTTATGGGGGCGCAGTTAAACAGCCCTCCCTCACCTATATAAACACCCCTTATACCATTGTTGAGGAGTACTTAACATACACGAAAATACACAAAGCAAAAATCAGTTTCTTCCTAATCTTCCAAGCATCATTTCATTGCTCAATATTCTTCACGGTAGCTTTTGAGTTTCCTTTGCTCAATAGTTCCATTCTGTTTTATCTTGGGAGACGAATTGTCCGGGACGTATAAAGGATACATACGGGGCAATATTGTCTTAAGGAGAAGAGTGTCACACTCGACTCAAAGATAAACAACTTTCCCGTTTTCTTGTTCAACAAAAGTGTAATTTCAATTTTGTTGTAATATTGTAATTTTCAGCTTTCTTGTTGAATTGTAATTTCAATTCCTACATAAGCGATTACTTGTAATTTCCGTTTTCTGCAAATCCTTGTACTCCAACAACTTAAGACAATATTTTGCTTACGTAGAATCGCAATAACATGGCTGGAAATATGTCCGATGTTCTTTCTTCGCATTGCTGTCGCCTCTCGAGGCAATGTAAATGGATACTCAAACGGAAATACAAGGCAGATGGGTCTATAGACAAGTACAAGGCCAGGTTGGTAGTCAAGGGCTATCGACGGACGTAAGGCATTGACTACTTTGACACATACTCTCCGGTATCCGGATGACATCCATACGGGTATTTATTGCGATCGCGACTCTGCGTGACCTTGAGATACACCGGATGGATGTTAAGACGAGCCTTCCTAAATGGTGATTTGGAAGAAGAAATTTATATGGACC
The DNA here is from genome assembly GCA_034509755.1 of Anisodus tanguticus. Lineage (NCBI taxonomy): Eukaryota > Viridiplantae > Streptophyta > Magnoliopsida > Solanales > Solanaceae > Anisodus > Anisodus tanguticus. The sequence continues at coordinate 4,069,943 of CM067553.1, read as the reverse complement.
AACCCGAGGGGTACGTGGTTCAAGGGCAAGAGAAGAAAGTCCGTCGACTTATCAAATCTCCGTATGGGCCGAAACAAGCCCCGAAACAATGGCACGAAAAATTTGATAGTACTCTACTATCGAAGGGGTTCGCCATTAATGAGTGTGATAAATGTGTTTACACGAAAGGTAACTCGACTCATTTGTTATGATATGCCCGTATGTAGACGACATGTTGATCACAGAAGCGATCCTAGGATAATCCTAGAGACTAAGAACATGTTGAAACAATGCTTCGACATGAAAGATATGGGTATCGCAGATGTCATCCTAGGGATTAAAATCTCTAAGACGTCCGACGGATGGTCTTATCTCGGTCTCACTACATCGAGGATGTTTTGAGAAAGTTCAAGATGTTAGACAGGTTCTCCGATAGCGTCACCAATGGATATAAATCATAAGCTTGATAAAAATCTTGGTGCACTGTATACCAGGAGCGATATGCACGAGTAATCGGTAGTTTGATGTATATAACAAGCGCACCCGACCCGATATTGCTTACGCGATCAATAAGTTGGCTAGGTTCACCCGTAATCCAAGTGATAATCACCGGAAGGCGTTGAATCGGGTATTACAATACCGAAATACACGTTAAACTTCGGGTTACACTATTCGAGATATCCATTTGTACTAGAGGGGTACGGTGATGCAAGCTGGATATCCGATATAGAGAACACCAAGTCCACCGGTGGGTATATATTTACAATTGGTGGTGGGGGCCGTATCTTGGAAATCCTCTAAGCAAACTTGCATCGCCCGATCCACGATGGAATCGGAGTTTATCGCTTTAGACAAAGCGAGGAGAAGAAGTCGAGTGGCTTCATGACTTCTTAGAGGATGTTCCGTGTTGGAACAAACCCGTACCTTCGGTAATGATCCACTGCGACGGTCGGTCGGCTCTAGGAAGGGCACGGAATGTTATGTACAACGGCAAGTCTCGTCATATTCGACGGAGGCATAAGACCGTTAGGCAAGCGATCACCACGGGTATAATATCCATTGATTACATCAAGTCAAAGGATAATATAGCGAGACCCATTGACAAAGGGCCTACTCAACGATCGATGGCTTGCTGTCAGGGGAATGGGCTTAAAACCCAAAATATAAGGACCAATACGGTGGTAACCCAACCTTACGAACCGGAGATCCCGGTAATTTGGTTCAATGGGAAAACTAAGTTGTAAAGGTTCGGTTGATCGCTTCAAGTAGAAGCATGAGCACTTCGGATAGTGATTTCGAAAAGAAACACCAAATCCAAAGCCGTTCCCGCGATAGACATTAAGTGCTATCGCAGTATGGGTAAAGGTTAAGTTTTCAAAACTGTAATGATCCTCAACAGTTGAGGCTAGGTTCTTGGGAAACTTTTAATGGTTCCTAACACTTGTGAAGTGGGGTATAGCAGGATACCTTGTAGGAGACCACCTATTTAAGTGCGAGGAAAGCCGCCTCAAAATGAACGCACTTAAGAATCCAAGACGTTGTCCATGGCCAAAACGGACAAAACATTACGAAGAAGAGAGTAAGGGAATTTGTTGTGTTGGTATCATTGTCTTGGCTTACACTAAACACCGACGGTTCAAGACATCACGTTCACCGCGCGGTAAGTAAGTCCGATGGTATTCAACTATGGAAGGTTCAAAGCCGAGGCTACCTCTCCTTATGCAACATCGGTCCGTTGAAATATTCTTTGAAATGAAAAGACACCACGTGAGTGCGCCAAAATCTCTTTCAAGAGGGGATTGTTGGAAATTAGCCTTTGGCGGGAGTTGCGACCGACCAACTTTAACGGCTTAAACACTAGTGTTACGTATGTTGGAGAATCCGGTTCTTCACACATGCATGATGTACTAAGTACGTAGATAAGTAGGGCCAAGAATCGTCAAATTTCATTGAGAAATGAAAGAGATATTGGTTCACGAAGTAAGGTGTTTGAAGCATGGAAAAGTGTGGTGTGTGATCAATTCTCCCTCATCGGTAGAGGAAGAAAGAATTGTTGTGTATATAATACTCGAAATTGGTTTGGGGTTTGGGACCCCGAGGGGTATCCCATGTGTTTAAAAAGGAGGAGGACCTAGATGTGCTTCGGTTCAAGTAAAGACCACACGCGCGCCGCCGCCGCCCGCCCGTCCGGTCCGGTTCGGTTCCGGTTCCGGTTCCGGGTTCTCGGGTTCACGGTCACGTGTCGTGGGGTCGTGGGCGCGTGGGCGTGGGCCTTCGATATTATCTTTTTGGGCCGAGAAAACTTTGCCGAAGTACGGTTTGATCCCGAAGTTTCAGATGTGCGGTTTGGACCGAAGTCTTTCGGATGTACAGTTTGGTCCCGAAGTTTCAAGATGTACAGTTTGGTCCCCGAAGTTTCAAGATGTACGGTTTGGTCCCCGAAGTTTTTCGAGAAAATCGAATTTCGACGGTCCGAACAGAAACGTCCAGCACTCAATTCAGCCATTTATTTTGGCTGAATTACACCTCCTATAATGGCCAATCCGTTGGCATTTTTCACCATTTATTTTGATGGATTAACTACCTCCATAATGGCCATTATTTGGCCAATAATGGCTGTTATGGGGGCAGTTAAACAGCCCTCCCTCACCTATATAAACACCCCTTATACCATTGTTGAGGAGTACTTAACATACACGAAAATACACAAAGCAAAAATCAGTTTCTTCCTAATCTTCCAAGCATCATTTCATTGCTCAATATTCTTCACGGTAGCTTTTGAGTTTCCTTTGCTCAATAGTTCCATTTTGTTTTATCTTGGGAGACGAATTGTCCAGGACGTATAAAGGATACATACGGGGCAATATTGTCTTAAGGACAGAGTGCCACACTCGACTCAGCATAAACAACTTTCCCGTTTTCTTGTTCAACAAAAGTGTAATTTCAATTTTGTTGTAATATTGTAATTTTCAGCTTTCTTGTTGAATTGTAATTTCAATTCCTACATAAGCAGTTACTTGTAATTTCCGTTTCCTGCAAATCCTTGTACTCCAACAGTAATTTCATCCCAAAAAGCCACAAAGCATGCCTGCATCATATAATTCCAACGACAAGGATTAAATTAAGGTGTCCTGCACCACTTGAAATCTCCAAACCCAACTACATTGCCATTGAAGTAAAATTGTACTTAGTGTAAACTAAAGATTGGAAATTATTTATGAGTATTAACAATCCCAAAAAATAACCTTCTTGAGAGATGATTCTGACATTCCTATAGGCTGATAGAGATCATCTCCACCACCAAATGCACAAGTCGACACCACAGCTTTGCAGGATTCCATATAACCTCTATCTTCAACGGAAATTCTAAAGCCTCCTTTATCACTGTAAAAACCACAGTGGACGGATGCATCCGCTCCTTTCACCTGAGATAATGCTTAAGAAAATTGTCAAAAGAAGAAGAAAGAGCGATACATAAATTATTCATAGGTAAATAGGTGATCACCAAAAAGCAAGATGCAGGTCGACAACCTTAAAACTTTCCATCCCTTTGCTTGAGAGTTTGGTTTCCTGTGAATAAATTAAATCTTGAGGCCTCTGAGTGTTGCTCAAATGGCATACGCTCATCTACAGAAGCAGGATTGGCCTCTGTGATGTATACCAGCCGTTTAATAGGATCGACCGGTACTTTATCCATGGGGAAATCCAGATGCTCAAGTTCTTCAGCTGGTAGTAGCTTCAAGCAAGCTGCGAGATCCATGATTTGTTACACAGTATTGAAGACAGTGGGTCAAACAACATAGCACTTTGACAAGCATGTCAAATATCTTGTATATAGACAAAATCACTATGGAATAAACCACAAAGGAATGCTGAATACAGTGGTTTTACCTGAAGAAAAGCCAAATAATCTGTCCCATATGTCAACTAGATCACTTTAGCACCAAGTTTATGGTTACTCCTATATCTAGATTCTCATATAATAACTCCAAGTATCATTCGGATTTGATTTCTCGTGATTGATAGAGAACTTGATAACACAGTCATTTGGTTCTATTGGAAGGTGAGGGTATTGCCTGAGATTGGTTCATTTGGAGGGACATCTACCTGTGATCCCCCTCCATGGGTTTTGCTGTAACAAGGGCATTTCATCCAACTCCACCAAAAAGGAGCATCTTAACTAAAATACCCCATATCCCTCTTCCCCTTTCCGCACCCTCTAAAAATTATATTTTCCCTTCAAGGTAGTGGAGGGCGAGTGAAGCTAAATTCAGCATTTTTATCGAATTTCTCTCTTACTCCTTTTTGCTTAACAGGTCCCTTAGTTAATCGACAATTTTCCTCTCGTTTGTAGTCTAATAAGATCGTGTGAATAGTTAGGTATTTCACTTAAACATTTTTTAGGTGAAAAGAACATTTGAATGGAAATGGCATAGGTCTCTTTCCTATATGATTATTCATCCTTTGGAATTAGGCATGAGGTGCTAATCAGGATGATTAAGCGGTCCTGTGTCTGACCTTACTTCTTTTTTTTTCATTTCATTTTGGCAAACCCAACATCAAAAGCCCTCTACCTATGTGTGTGTGTGCATTGGGGGGGGGGGGGGGGGGATGGTGGCGTTCCCACTCCCCGTGCCTCACATGAGCCATTACCATGATTGGTGTTTTTTCTTTGTCTTCTTTTCAATAGTTTAGTTTTGCTCCGATCATCGGTACTCAAAAGAAAAGCTAGTTTGCAGATAAACTAAGCTTTACTTACTCCCCTTATACTTGAAACCCTTACCTTGAACAATTTTTTTATGGAAAACCTCAAAACAAAATTGTCTACACTTTAGTCAGCTTGCTTGAGGTTTGGGATCCTAATTACAGTATATTTAGGGTAAGCAGAGAATAGAGGATGAATCCAATTGTCATACCCTTAAGGAAATTTCAGTAGCTAGCTGAATGAGAAAAGTAATCCTTTAGTTGCCTTAGACGAAACCAACTAAAGGGTTGGTAATGGAAGGTGAAAGAGTCGGCTTTTATGAAGAGGCAAGGGATTTTTACTGCTATCTGTGTTTCCAAGAAATGCAGCCCTTAACATCGACGACGGGTTCGTGCCTTAAGCTTAATGGCGAATTCGTCGGGTTCGTCGTCGGAGACATTAATTGAGAAATTGTTGTTCAACATCGACTACGACATTGAACGGCGGCGCGACTAAACGGAGATTTAGAAGTCCAGCCGAAACGACGTCGTTGACAGCTCTCGGTATGATCGCTTGATCTGGTAGTTCTTTCTCAGCCGGATATTAGCTAAAGGGACCGACGCATTCCAAAGTGAAGTAGTTTTGCTTAATTTCTTCACATAGAATTCTAGTATTTGCTTGAATAGCTTTTCTTTTTTGTTCCAGAACGATTTGACTAAATAGGAGTTTTAAAAAGTAAAGTATATTATTAAATTTGTGTCTTAATTAAAAATATTTATATGTTAAAATATATTTTAACTTCATAATTTTAAATATATAATGTAGGATATTGAAATTAAATAACAAGTACTTAGTATAATTTCATAAGTGAGGTATCCGAAAATCAAATTATTGAACCGAACCGAAGATTTCGGTATTTCGGTTTTCGGGAATAAAATTTAAAAATTCGATTGTTTATCCATGAAACAATATAGTTGAATTTGTATATGTGGTCAACGATATGTGGATCTCAAGTTAGTGATCTGACAATAATATTATCAAAATATTAAAATAGTAAATAATATTAAGTCAAAGTAAAGAAACAAATAGCCTGAGTTTGTACTCATTTCTTGATAAAGCCTTTGTGACTAGTATGAAAGCTTAAGAAATGAGAGAAATGTTAAAGAATATGTTGTATTATCTTGTAGATGATGTATTAAAATAGAATGAGAATATCAATTTATAATAGAGCTATAGGGTGCAAGTTTCATTAACCATGTCCCCATAATTTCTAATATTAATGCTACAATAAAAGGTAATTAAGAGGTCATAAAGGCTAATAAAGGCCGGAGAAAACTTGGGGTCTTGTGTAAAGTTTATGTACATTGAATGACGCTTGATCGGTGAGTTGACATGCTTATCCGGGTCCTTTATAATTTCTGCCCTCGGAAGCGGGTTATCAAATTACTTTTCCGGAGCTTCTTCGGAGCCCCTTGCTTGCTGACTCGAGTCTGACATGTCATCATCGCCACATGTCATCTCTTGATACGTCCACTTTTGTTATACGAATTTTTCACTATACATCAATATTAGATTTTTGAGAATTATACCGTTCGATAATTCGGTATTACCGATTACTGAAATATTTACTAAATAAAGGCCATCAGTATTCCAGCCCATGAATCAATGCCCATCAGTTCAGCCCATTATTTTATATACTCTTTCACTGCTGCTTATATAATACCCAAGTCAATTAACATTTTAAAGTCCGTTATCCTATTAAGACACTGTCACTTTACAAAATGGAACGGAGGAAATAATATGCTCTTGATGTATCCAATGCACTTGGAATGAAAATAGAAGCATAAGAAAATGAAGAAAAGGATTTCACAACAATCAAGCATTATTTAAGGGGAAAATATGGCAGAGCCACTGGCAGAAACCACAAAAGTTAATGACGAAAATGAATGAATCAAAGCCACCAAATGATAAATTGAAATGGTATTACCGAATATTGTACCGAATCAAAGTTTGATTTACCGATTACCGAATTATCGAATCAAAAATTGAAAGTTTGATATTTGACATCTACTTTTATTTACTGATTACCGAATTACCAGATCCGAACTTTAAAAATACTGAATCGAATACCGAACGTTCACTCCTATACTTTACTCTTATCTGGGTGGGAATGTTGAATAAGGGAGTACGCATCTTTTAGTTACATCTACCAAAGCCATTTTTTCTTAAATTACAAAATTGGTTACTAGAGTATATGTTATTTATATTATATACTCCCTCTATCCTATATCATGTCACATAATGTGAATTGAAACAAAATTAAAGAAAGAAAAGAAACTTTTGAAATTTGTATTAAACATTCATACTATTTGTGTTGCTATGAATTTTTTTATCTTAAAGTGATATAAAATCTTTTTGTTATAAAAATTTTATCCGAGAATATAGATGATTTTATGTATATGCATAGTTTCATGACTCAGGGAGTTAGAAAATCGAATTCTATTCACTTAAGAATGGCTTAATAATTATCTAGAGGGGTCAGCTTGCTGGCAGGGAGTCAACTTTGCGGCCTTAGGGTCGTAAGTTCGATTCTCCCCTCCGGATATCGTCCTCCGGGGCACATACATGTGGTAAAGCCTGGGCGCTAAAAAGCCGCGCGAGCATGTTGCAGTGTGGGTTCGGTCTCCGCCAAGCCTTGTGGATGGGGCCTGTGGGGGGGTCAACCTTGTAGCATTGATCCGTTGGACGCAAGCAGACACTGACCATGTGTGCACATCCCGCGATTTACCTGGTGGTGGGGTGCTGAAGGACCGGTCCCATCATCTCCGGGGACGTCGGGTAATACCGAGTGAAGTAGTCGGGTGCGCAGTTTCAGAAACCCTGGATTATAAAAAATAAAAATAAAAAGGCTTAATAATTAAGGACCTTCATTAAAAATATCCCTTATGACGGCTCGTCTTTTCGAGTAGACCTTAGAAAGAAGTTACCATCAGAAGTCTGAACCAGAATAGTTAATCTCCTATACTATATGATGACACTTTTCTTCTTCTGAAGTGAAAAATGTTACTACCAACTACCTTATCATTTGATAAGATTTTTTAGAAAATATTGTAAGATAAAATTTTACTTCCCAGGGCCACATAGAGTTTTTCTTTTTTGCTCTTTTCATAACTTACTTGATCATAAGTTGTAAAAAAGATTCACTCTAAACCTAAAAAAGGGTTTGAAGTTTGAAAATAGAGCAGAAAAAGAATATAACTCAATGTTAGAGTGTCATCTCGATATGGTGAAAGTCATCACTTCGAATCGAATTATCTCTAAACCCAACATAAGTACATTTTTCTAATTGAATTTACTCCCCCACCGCCGTTTAATGAGAATGATAAGACTCGTGAGATTGATGTGACATTAGGGATGACTATATTTTTTGGAGCAAACTTATCTAAACGAATATGAAGCACATAAATACAAGTTATGTCTTTGACGACAAATAAATACACTCATTCGCATTAATTAGTTCATTCAAAGTTATTTTCAAATACTCTTTTTTAACTTAACTTCAAATAATTTTTTTTTCATGTCACTCAATTCATGCCCAAAGATATACTTAATGTTTGAAATCTCATTGAAAAGTATGTATATTAATACTCACTGTTTGAACTGTATTTGTTCTTAAAAACTAGATATTTGAACCGTCCTATTCTTTTTGGGACAAAGATAGTACTCCCCATTTAAGCAAATCGAAAAAAAAAAAAAAAAGGACAAAAAAGCATCACCGTTAACTCAAGGTATTTAGATGTTATTCTAAAAAGTTATAAACCAATGTCAACTAAAGGTGAACTCTTGGTATTTACGTTGTCAAAAATTTTCATTGAAATTAATTAAAGTAGACATGAAGAACAATTCTATTCCTAATTTATGTTATCATGTTTATATGTTCAACTCATTTGATTATTCTCATGTTCATTTTTCATTTATAGAAATAGAAACGTGTCGGTGCATAATATAAGCTACATTTGTATAGTTGATTAAAAAAGTGTTTCAAGCTACCCATGCCTTATCTTTCTTGTAGGAAATATTGCAGTGTTTTCGTTGTCCGACACCGAAAGAAGCTAACAAGTTGACAGCCAAGAGGAGTTATAAAAGGCAAAGCCCATCTACGTTTCTAAGCCTACATTTCTCGGCCTTTTGGCTAAGATGAAGTGTAGTATCTGTTCTTATCAGTTTAATATTTGATATTTGATATGTGGGCTGTCGGCCCACACGATATTAACTCAAATTTTTAAGTGGGAAGGTCCATTAAGGTAGCTTGCTACCTGGGCCTTTTACGCGCCGCCCGGGCCTTACACTACAGCCCAGGCCTGGCGCACCCCACCAAATCTAGTTCAATTTTTTAAAGGCTTTTAGAAAATCTAATTGTCTCAGCCCAAGTTCTACAATAATTTACGGATCCAACTTGTAGTTAGTATTAAAATGAGATACAACTGTTACTCTATCTGAAAACTCAATTTTGCTCCAAGTAAAAATGTTACAAATCATGTACATAAAATAAATATATGCCCAAATTTTACAAAACCAGAGAGAACTCTGATATATTCTACAGGATACATACTAGAAGGGAAAGGGCTTCAGGAGAGATGGTTAGATTGGATGGGCGTAGTTGATATCGAACTACGATGATTGGAATGAAGACAGACAGACTTCCGTGCGAAAGATGTGGGAGGATATCTCATACTAAAGAAGGAGCTCTGCTCTCTCTTATGCAATAGTTCAGTAAAGAGTTCATTTTGATATTGGCAAAACCTGAATCTGGTCCTCCTAAAATTATAGGATTTCCAGGAAGATGTACGCTCCAGATGTTCATGTGACTATACCCCTATTATTTACCCAGTAGAACCTTCAAAAGATACAATCTAACTATAGAAAAATACAGTTGATTGCCCCGTGACATGTAATGTACATTATACTAAGAACAAAAGACGGGATCCGGAACCTCTTCTTATCAGCTACAGCCAGTTGAAGTTGAACGCCTTCAGCCGGAACATTTCTCACAAAAATGACACCATCCAAGTTGAACGCCTTGAGACGTGAGAGCACTCTCTATAGTAAGATACATTACGAGTATATATCTGCACCTATAGTTCTGATGCTTTCTCCACACCCTTGGATCTATAACGAGCTATCGTATGAGTTGTTTGTTGTAGAGGAACCAGCAAATCGTTGTCAATGCACTCATACCTGAAAAAGTCATATTGAGTACAAAGATTCACATAAAATACGATATACTTGCTGCTGCAAATATATGTAATTTACACTCACAATCACTGCCTGGTTGTATGGGCTGCTGGCCCACGGTCCACTGCCACTGCTCCACTGCCATGGGCCCCACTGCTGGGCCCATGGAGGTGGTGGGCCACTGTTCATTGGATGGGACTCACCGCCTGCTTGCTGACCACCGGAACCTCCACTAGAACCGCCGCGTTTGCCCCCGCGGTTTTTGTTATTATTTTTGCGATTATTCTTGCCGCCACCATTATTATGGTTTTGGCCCGAATTATTCACAAAACCTGAAGAACTAGGAGAGGACGCCACCATGACAACTGGGCTTGCTCCGGTAGCCGCCTTTTTAGCCAAACCGGCTTCTTCCAACGTAAGCATGGAGCGGGCTTGATGAAAGTCTGGAAGAGGGTTGCTTTGGCGAAGGAGAGTTCCAACACCATTATAGGCCTCCGAAAGACCGGCAACCAACTGTAGAACTAGACGATTATTTGTTACTGGTGCGCCAACATTACGGAGTTGATCCGCCGACTCCTTTAGTTTCTTGAAATATGCAGAAACGTTTGGAAATTCGTCCATTCGAACGAGAGAGAATTCCTGCTCGAGTGTGACGACACGGGAATGTTGGTTGTCTTGGAATATGTCACGCAATCTATTCCATGCAGCCATAGCCGTGGTATCCGGCTCTATAATCGTCTGTAGAAGGTCCAGCGAAATAGTGGCGTATATCCACTGAAGAACGGTAGCATCAAGTGTAATCCATAACTCAGGATCCTCCGCAGGAAGGGGTCTAGCGGGAGGAATGATGAGATGAAGAACTTGATAAGATATAGCGTGAATTTTAAACAACTCTGCCCATATTGCATATTGAACGTTTTCCATCTCAAGAACAATAGGGATACTTAGCTTGATATTGGAAACCGTTAGGGTAGGGTGAAAATTGTTCTTAGACATATTGTAAGAACAAAGAAGGAGGGGAAATTTAAGAGAGGTTTTTGAGAGCGGAAGACGAGATTTTGGAGAGAAAACCCGAGGGGGGGGGGGGTTCTCGGCCACAAGGTAGACAAAAGTTGAGAGAAAAACTTTTGTTTAGACCTAGTCTCTTGATACCATGAAAGAAATAATCCCCTTGATTATTTTCATTGATTGAATAGATATATATACAAGTTACAAAATAGGAGAATCCTATTCCTATTCTATTTCTAAAACCTTATTCTACCATAATTCTAACTATACAATTATGGTATGTGTATATCCTAAATATGGTAAGAGTATATCATAATCTAGGTAACAAATATACTACAATATACACACAATATACTTTCCTTAATATACACATCTTGTAACAGCCCTAACTCCCGTGATGGGCTGGACGTTGTTGGCACTGCCTTGAGGCCCAACAAGGCCACTGCTTCTTGCTGCACTGCTGCTGCCTGCTTAGGCCTTCTGCCGAGAGGCCCAACAGGCCCACTGCTGGTTGCTGCACTGCTGCTTGCTGTTTCAGTCCACTGATATACATGTGATATACACTGCTGTATATTCAGTGTTTATCACATGTATATTGCTCTGTTTAACAATTTTTTGCAGAGGTCATCGGTTACTGTGGAGAGAGTAATAATTTTCATTCTTGTCTCCATAAGCTTATCTTCAGGATAGTTAGCAAATGGCTCTTCCAAGCACATTGAAAGTCTTTCAATATTTGTTTCAAGTTGCTGCTGTTGGTCCTCAAAAAGGTTCTGCTTTATCCCTTTTTCCTCTTTTGTTATTTCATTTGCAAACAGATCACCGAAATAGTAGTATGCAAATGGATAGGAATTGGCGACAACTCGCCTTGATAGGGCGAGTCTATAAAATCCACTCATTGCCCAACTGAAATCTTTTAATTGGAGGAATTCCTTGGCTTCAAGGCTACGGACTTTATCAAGTATTTTTGGCTTTGATTCAGATGCTTCGATCTTCAATGAATCAATATGAGCCTTATAGCAACGATAATAGTGAGTAAGGCGCCAATAATCCTCTACGGAATCCTCTCTTTTCAAGTGGCTTTCTTTGTATCTGCCACAAGTATGACCTGATATGCTATTCCATGTGTGTTCAAGTCCAGTAGCTTCACCACAGAGCCAACTACGAAGAACCAAATTTTTTTATGCAGAAATGTTAATATGATAAGCAACAGTAAGAGGAAAGTAGTGATCTTCTATATTTTGATCAACATTCTTTAAAAAACAACGACAAACTAGACCAAAGTTTTAGCTTGTAGGTGTTTCTTCTTCCTCGCAATTGTCTAATAGATTAATAGCCTGTTTGGCCAAGCTTTCAAAATCTATTTATTTTTAAAGTGCTTTTAGAAGTACTTTTGGAGATAGAATTTTGTGTTTGACTAATCAATTTGAAAAGCACTTTTACCAATATTAGAGCAGTATTTTGTGCTTGGCCGATGTTTCAAGTACTTATGGGAAAAAAAATATTTCTTTAGCTTATGAAAAATTGTGTCTGCTACTATTCAAAAACACTTATTATTCTCCTAAAAGCTTGGTCAAACACATCAACTTTCTAAATAAGCACTTTAAAAAAAAAAAAAAAGCACTTAGGGTTCTCAGAAGCTTGACCAAACAAGCTATTAATTCTGAAAAGGTGCTCATGGTTGAGAATACTTGTGATCAGTATACCCCGTGTGTCATATGATGTGCACGGGTTTACTTTAGATATGAAAGGAAGTTCCTAAACCAAGGTCAAGAATGGAATGAGTTATTTTCTTGGTGTTTTTTCAACTTTAAGTGACCCTCAAGCCCTCCAGTCTAAAGAAAGGATGCCAGTTAACAGTTAAACTCAAGCGCCCTCCAGTCTAAATACATGGAAATGAAAATTTTAAGGCTAGAGCTGCATATTACAAGCACAAAAAAAACTATACTTCAAAAGTCTTACCAAAATGGCTGTCCACATATACACTGTACCAGGTTGCATCCTCCATCCTTTTCCACAATTTTATGACATTTTGGACAATGCTTGGTTTTCTCTGACAACCAAGTGACAGTTGGTGCTTCATCGTCACACTTCTTAAGACAAAGGTCCCACATCACGCATGAACACGGTGCGTGCAGTTCACACAAGCAATTAAAACAGAATTGTTTACCACATGCACATTCAACTTCACAGTACTCGTCATCCTCAACACGAATTGCATTCCCACAATGAGGAACACTAGGGCACCACTTAACCCTCTTATTGTCCTCAATATATGATTCTAGGATAAAATGATCGAACTTTTCTGCCAAATTAGGATCCTTTGTTGTGACTAAATCCCTAATTTTTCCTTCATCACAGATTGTTTTGCACTTTTGAGCCATGCATGTTATACGTCTACTCTTACCATCATTTATCTTAACTATGAAATACTCCGTCCACGGTCCAACCTACGTAAGACAATAAGAAAAACAACTTTTAGGCTATACCATCCGTAAATAGGAGTGACAAGACCCGAAAAATCGAGAACAAAAAGAAATTCAATCAAAATGAATCTAGCTATCCAAATTTAAGACACGAGAAACGATCATTGTCATACAAGATAGAAGTGCGGAAACCTTCAACATGACCAAGTAAAGAAGTTCAACATATGAATTGATGCCATTAATTAATGATGACTACAAAAAAGAAACTAGAATTAGCTACGAACGTCGTTGCTAAATTGCTCGTAGCTACTAAATTTTTTCTGATAATCCATCGTAAATAGGAGTAGCGATGGATTTTGCTGTTTAGTTAGAAGGTTTGTCCGTTGCTAATTCCTACTTTTTTCATACAGGTAACGCATGATAACATAAATGTAAAATGACTGGAAAATAACCTGCAAAGGAAGTTATCAGCATTGTGTATGCTGATCAATAGGTAGACATATGAGTCACGAAAAGCAAATTCAGAGAGAGAGAGAGAGAGATTAGGGGAAGGATGGAAGATGCTCACAATCATCGCAAAACCTATGATCACATTTCATCAGCGTTGTTTGCTCAGCAGGGAAATCTTCAAAGCAGATTTCACATGTAAATTCAATTGAGGGGTCGGAGGCAGGATTCTCATCTTTCTCTTCTAGTGTTACACCAGCTTCTGCATACAATTTTTCTTTCCCTGTTTCAACAAAAATTGCAAAGACCTTATCAACATCCCATTGATAATGAATAAGCAAGGTTCTTGCATGATGCTCCTTCAGAGAAAGCAAGTCTACTACTCGCTGTAAATCTTCTTTCTGCAAGTTTTATAGAAATGCTTCACATCTCTGACACTAATAACAATTGAAAAAGAAGAAATATGGGACTTAAAGAGGCGCTAACCTGTGCTGCTAAAAGGGATTCTTTCCTGATTACCTGCAAATGCCAAAAAAGGAGGACTAAATTCTCACACAACTCTCAGCACATTAAATACCAAAAGTCACATGATTGAAGGGCCATTTTGCTTTCTCATTTTCCTCAATTAATAGTTGCATCCAAGGCTCCATGATATCATATAATTGCTTTTTGTAAAGTGTAAAAATTTACCTTGTAGTTTCTGAAAGTTCCGTAGATATTTCTATGACTAAATTAGAGGCAGTTGATGCCATTTTACCAGAAGTTCAGAATATACACACAAACAAGTCGGGTAACCCCCTTCCCTTTATAAAGTCAAACATGCTAGTAGTTCTTAATCACTCAACAGAGCAAACAACTAGTTGGCATCACCTATGTATGTGAATCTTCAATATGCCTCCCTCTCCATTTGAACGCATGCAAAACAAAATATGAGTTCTTTAACACCAGAGGTTCTCTCCATTTTCTGGTGACATACAAATTTCAAAACAAACCAAAAAGTCTTACTCAATTGTGCGCAAACCTATCTTACAACTTATAGCATGTTTGGCAAAGCTTCTGGGGAGCCAAAATGCTTTGGAAAGATGAAGTGTGTGGGCAAGCTTTCATGGAAAAGATAAGTGCTTTTAAATAGTAGCACAAGTTATTTTCATAAGGTAAAAATATTAGTAATTTTTTTTAAAAGCACAAATTGATTAGCCAAACACTAATTATTATTACTCCTCAAAAGTACTTATTCAAAACAATTATGACAAAAACACTTTTCGAGATTAGCAAATATTGGAACCTTGGCCAAACAGGCTATTAACCAAGAAAAAAACCATCCTTTACCAGCCATGTAAGGAGAATTCAAGAACTTGAGTTGATCAACAAATTTAACACAAAGTATTAGCCCTTGGAATCTTTACTCCTCATCATAAGTTAAAGGAAAAAAGAATCAAATGGGCAGAAAGGAAAAAAATATGCAATACCCTGCATGAAGGAGCTTTGCCACAAGACAAATCATCATCAGATTCAGGTTCTGGGTCACGATCATAATCATCCTCGTACTCATCATCGTACCCTCCATTATAGTATTCTTCATCACTGCTCCCATACATGTAATTGCCATATTTATGGTAAAGTGTGTGAAAATTCCAGAAAAATGGAAACTTGGAAGTGGAATTTGGTTTTTTTATTCGTATATTTGGAGGGGAAAGCAAATAACCCCTCCAAGAAGAGACAATCTTTGTCTTTTCTTGTGTGTATTTTTTTTTTCTGTTATTAAGGTTGTTGATTTTGTTGTTTCGTACGAAGTTGAAAAGAAAAGTAGAGTGATTTTGATTGTTGTGATATTATTGGCCGTATATAGGTTGTACTTTGTTCAGTGGAACTCCTTGGTTAGCCATATAAAACTTCTAAATTAGAGTGAAGGTGGACCCGTAAATAGTGTGGATGACAAGAAAGTAGAAGAAAAGGCGCTTAACCATATAACTGAACAACTAATTCTTGCCTTCACTGTTTTATTTATTTATGGATTTAATTTTATTGTGATCGGGAATTGTTTAAAGTGTAGTTGGTTGTGAATTAATCTATATTTGAAAGCGGTAAATTTTATCATTTTTATTATATTATTGTGACTTGAAAGTTTGGGAAGTAAAAACTAATGAGCTGGAAGCCTGGAACCTTGTTTCTCCAGGTAATTTTTTCAAATTTGTAGATAATAGCACCTACTTTCCCCCATAAATTGCGGCCAAAATGTATTTGGATTTTGGACAAGAAGTATTCACCTTGTTATGTGGGTTAGATATTATTCAATAAACAAACGTTGCTTTTTAAGATTGCTTTTAACGAGTGGACGAAGAATTCCCTTTTTTGTTGCAAATTATCACCAAATGGAAGGTAAGTGAACACGACTTGTAATACTGGAGGAAGAAACACGGTTTATACTTTATACTTTAAAGAAACTTACCAAAAACAGACAAAAAAAGAGAAGATTCAAGGGTCAAAATAAAATGAAAAAGTGCTAATGTTGTAGATACTACTAAGATAGGAATTTTTATCTAATGGAGGAGTATCTACAACTAGTGTTTAAGCATTTGAAATGATAATAACACTTTTTACTATTTCCACCAATTGTTCAAATGGCAATCAACTTTAGTGTGTGCATCAACCTAAAATCAACTTTAAACATAAAAGTGTACATAGTGATAAATATTTTTATTGCCCATCCCCTATGAATTAATCGCAAGCACTACATATTTTCTCTTTCAATGTTACACTGTTTAGACGAACATTTACCTGGTGAAAAATAAAATCACACTCGTCAAAATCAACAACATTTTCTGAACTCGACTTTTATACCCGTAATTATATACGGGAAAAGTTTGGCGTATTTCACGTTTGAATTACAAGATAGTATGATAGATAGTCAAAGTGTGCGTATTTCATTATCATTACACTCAACTTTTGTCTCCACCCTTTAGATTTTGTATCACCAAGACAGAAATAGGCTAGATTGGTATAACTTAGACAAGAGAGAGGTTAATTAACTTCTACACCTCAATCTGTAGCTTCATATAATCGACTATATCAATGCTCAATATTCATTCTAATTCCCCATTGCATAAAAATCTCCAGAATTATATTAAGCCGTCCCAGTGTATGTTTACCATGTGAATCGAGACATAGACCAGTTACAACACACTTAACTCAAAAATACCTTCAACAGAACATATTGTAATTCTGAGTCAGGACTGATACAAAATTTACAACAAGCATTTGAGTGATAGATCTGAAACATTTCCTGATCTTCAACAGTCAAATCAGATCATTGATATGCTCTTTCCCCAATCTGGGTCAATAAACCACAAAATCTGCAAACCAAAAGTAGAAACCAAATTACAAACACAAATTATGGTTTACATCGTGCATTTATTCGAAAAGGGGAAAAAAGTGTGTTAAAAAATCCATAATATGCCTGTGAGTTTCACTGTGATCAATCAATTACGTATAAATAAATAAGAAAACCTCTTAAGAAACAATCAAGTTTGAAAAATTCTAGCATCATCTCTGGCAGATACCTATGTAAATGCTCATTCTCAGATTTTCATTTTTATCTATCTTTAACTCAATACAGCAATGATGTATGATGATTTTACATACCTTGCTACCAAATGCAGCCACAGTGAATAAGTACCAACATAGAAAGGGAAAGCAGAAAAAAACGTGAGTAAATTGCATCAGAAGCTCTTGCATATGAGTGCTTCAGTGGAATAGCACACAAAGTTTTAGTGAAATTTTATTCGGAGTGTACCTCAACGCTTGGAAAATTGTGGACGCTTGCGAGCCTTCTTGAGACCAACTTTCTTCCGCTCCACAACTCTGGCATCTCTAGTTAGCAGACCCTCCTCCCTCAATGGTTTTCTATGGCTCTCACTAACCTTTAGGAGTGCACGAGCAATGCCAAGGGAGATTGCTTGAGCCTGCCCAGAAAGACCACCGCCTTCCACCTTGACAAAAATATCATAGCTAGCCTCATATCCTAAAGTGGCCAGTGGAGTTTTCACATATTGAATCCACAATGGATTTCCTTGAAGATATTCCTGCAAATCATGACAAATGTTAAGCCTCATATAACAAAGCAACGAAGCAGTACATTGCTTACAAAAAGAAGCAGGCAATGCTAATCAGAATGTTGATGACTTACCCCAATGGACCTCAAGTATACGAATTAGAGACTCAATAATTTTAAAAAGCACTTTTTGTTTCACATGGCAGCGTCATAAAAGCACAACTTTCATACACCTGTTGATCCCAAGGGTTTTCAAGTCTGCAAAACACAACTTAATTCCTTATATTAACTTAGCACGTCCTACTTATCTAATTTGATTATTCAACTTCTGCCATGCTTTTATTTATGCAATTTGAAACAGAGAAGTTGTGTTCTTCTCATGATTCTGTTATAGTCATCGATGATCCAGAAAACTAGTTTATGCATGCATTTCCCAGGAAACTCAAAGATACCAGTTATACTTTCTCTGCTTCTGTTTTCTCTTTGCTTTTCAAGGTCAGATGTCCTACTCTACAATCTCTATACACTAAGAGAGTTGCCCCTTGATATATGAATTTCTTCACATAGAACATTATGAAGTCCCATGTGCCTTCCTAAATCCTTCTATCTACATCGATTTCAACTGACCTAATTCAGCAACTTTAAAATAAGACATATGAGAATCATGGTCAATATATCCATGTAAACCAATGGGCTACCTGCTTCATGTATGAAACTGAGCATGATATTACCTAATGCAGATATTTGAGACCATTGAAAAAAAATTCAAATTATCATCTGCATTTGTTTTCCTTATCATTTTTTTTTTCCTAATGAGAGATAATTCCCCATAAATACATAATAGCTTCATGGTCATCAAAGCTATTGTGTATTGGTTATTTTTTCCCATATGTCAAGCCTTGGTGAATAGAGTTATCTAGTACTTGTGCCGGTGGGAAGTAGCAAGTGAAATTAGTCAAGGTGTGCACAAGCTGGCTCGGACACCACGGTTATTAAAAAAAATACAGAATAGCTTCAATGGCAAACTATTTGGGATTGGCTATATGAATCTTCTGCAAGCATTCTGCTCTAATTGGTACATTTCATC
This sequence comes from Anisodus tanguticus, assembly GCA_034509755.1. Lineage (NCBI taxonomy): Eukaryota > Viridiplantae > Streptophyta > Magnoliopsida > Solanales > Solanaceae > Anisodus > Anisodus tanguticus. Next base: position 4,051,029 of record CM067553.1, on the reverse strand, counting down.
GAATACTAAACACTTTGTCAATTAAAGCACATTAGGTTCCCGAAATCTCACACTTAGTCAACTCACACAAATCTCCACTGATACCAACAGCATCTTGGCAAACAATGTTATCACCAGACCTAATCTAAGTGTAACAATAACAATGTATTCCACGGTGAGACAAAACAAAAGTCCTACTTTCTGCAATTGCACTTGCTCATCTGAATAACCAATTTCAAAAGAACGCCTTAAAATACTCCCTCTATTCACTTTTACTTGACAAGCTTCGCTTGCAACTACATGGACTTTGACCAACATTTAACATGGACTTTGACCAACATTTAACATGCATTTTCCCGAGAAGAATTGCAATTTATAATATTTTGAATATCTAAAATTTAATTTTAAAATATTAAATTAATCTAATTCAATTTAACTCCGAAGCCCGTGACAAAGTAAAAGTGAAGCGCATAGACTACTAAACTACAAAATGCAATTATGATTAAAGCAAAGCAGGGAGCGTAAGGAAGTAATCTGTCTACCTTGGCATCACGATAATTGATGATAATTTTTCCAGAACCTTCCTGAAGGACAACACGAGCACTAGCGCTTTTACGTCTACCAGTTCCGTGAAGAGGCTGAGCAGCGAAACCGCCAGGAAGTCTACTTTTCACCAGCTTCAACAGTTCCTCTCTCGTTTCCAATTCTTCCGGCGCCGGTGCTTCGGCGACGGAAGCTGATACTACTAGCGAAGGGATTTTGGAAGTGAGAGACAATGAGAGTTGCTTTGAATGTGTGAGGGATACGGCATAGGGTTTTGCAGAAGAGAATGAAAGACAACCAAACGATGAAGTGAGAGAAGCCACCGAAATCGCCATTTGAGAAGGGTAAAGGCCTGTTTGGTTCAAAGGACTTATGAATCCCCAACCTCTTATCCCTATGACAAATACCCTCAGATGTACCATCCCCATAATAGTCAAGTTTTACTCAAAAATCAATTTTCATATTTTTAAAAAATATTTTTATAATATTTTTTTATTTATAACCGCAACAATTATCTTTATAAAATTAACCCTCTATAAAGTTTATTTTTCTTTTAATAATATAATGATGAATCATGATAACATTACTATGATAATGTAAAATTTAGTAGGAGTACTAGAATAGGATGCTATACTCTGTGCTATGTGGACAAACTAACAAGTGAACAGCAACTTTGGGTCATCTAAGGCTATGGCTAACCCCATGAGCCAAGACTAGCTGCAAAGTTAATTCTAAGGAGTTGTAAGGTCATTGAGATTTAAATTCGCCAATTATAATTCAATTTGTAAACCTCTTATGATTGAGTTGTTTCTTTAGGATGCAGAGTTACATCTTCTATTTGTTCACGTTGAAATTTTAGTAGATCAGTTGATTGATTGTCTGAATTTTCACCTTATATTAGTGGGCGTTTGATTTCACATTTTGTGATCCCTACTGATTTACCCTTTAAAAAAAGTTCTATAGTTTCATTGTTACCTTTTTTTAGTTCAAATTTGTCTCTCGTTTCATAGGCTCAAATACACACATGAATAACTTAGATTAAAAAATTATATATTGAAAATATTTTTTTTAAAACTATTGTTTTTATTTTTAAACTATGTAATCATTTAAAAGCTAGTAACAAATAATTATCTACTTTTAAATGTGGATTAGCAACTCATTAATTTTTTGGAACGAAGACTCATAAAATAAGTTTAATAAGCTACGCTTCGCAAGCAGTATAAAAATCTAAAAACAAACTTTATACTATCAATAAAAGATGACTGTCATTTGCTTTAATTAATTCAAGGAGGCTGCGCTCCAAAAAATACCGCTAAACAGAAAACGTCGATACAAACACAATACAAACGTGCCATTGAGTTGCGATACGTACATTTTTGCTTGACGGAATCATTTTTTGATATCTGTATATACTGCTTTCATGAATTTGACTCTTGACTAGAGATTTTCAAAATTCAAGAAGGCAAATGTAGGCTTCTCACGTTACTCCACCCAAAAGCTTACAAGTGTCCCTCTTAATTTTGGTACCCCAATGACCTACCTACATTTATTAGTTTTTCGAGCATTCGAAACAACAACATTAGTATGAACATATCTCAATAATGTAAATGGAGTATTAGATTATGAACTCTAAAAGTCAGAAGAGTATTTCAACTTGTAGTCCCAAATTATGGTATAATTTGACTAAGTAATTATTAATAGTCCCACGTAGGTAATGGAATGAGAACATAAATTTCTTATATGAATTTGAACAATCTTCAAAGAATGGATGTTGGGTCTAACTTAACCCCAAAAGCTAGCTTATAGTGTGAGTATTGTCCAAGTCCATATAAAGAGTCCATGTTCCCATTCTATTACTTATGTGGGACTCTTAACACTTCCCGCACGCCCAGACCCCGTTAACAGGAGCGTGACTAATATAATTTGGAGACTCAACATTGGTGAACATAGAATTGGAATGAGACTGACTCTGATACCATGTAAAGAATGGATTTTGGGTCTAACTCAACCCCAAAAGCTAACTTGTAGGATGAGGATCGTACAAGTCCATATAAGGAGTCCATGTTCTCATTCAATTACCTATGTGGAACTCTTAACATTAATGAAAACTTTTGAAAATTATAATCTTAAATATATTATACATGTGCAGAGGTGGATTTGAACTAATCTTAAATAGTCTGAGTTCTAATTTCGGATTCTATCACAGTTCTTTTGATTTACTGAATTCGAAATTTATTATTTAAAACTATTGGTTTATTTAAGTCATACTCGAGCTATCTTTTGGGGTTGAGTTAGGCTTAAGATCCATTCTTTACATGGTATCAGAGTCAGACCCATCCCGATTCTTTGTTCACCGATGTTGGGCTCCCATATTATATTGTCCACACTCCATTTAACTAGGTCTGGTCGTGCGGGGAAGTGTTAGAAAGTATCACATCGATATTGTCCACAGTCCAGTAAACTAGGTTTGATCGTGCGAGGGAGTGTTAGAAAGTCCCACATCGATAGTGGATTCTTTGTTCACTGATGTTGGGCTCCCATATTATATTGTCCACGTTTCAGTTAACTAGGTCTGATCGTGCGGGAAAGTGTTAGAAAGTCTCACATCAATATTGTCCACGCTCCAATTAACTAGGTCTGATCATGCGAGGGAGTGTTAGAAAGTCCTCCCCTCGTTAGCTAGCTTTTGGGGAATGAGAAAACTCCCTATCTAATCATCGCCAAACCTTTGACTTATCTTCTTCTTCTTCTTCCAATTGCATTATATTTTCTCACTGCCCACTGTATATATATATACAGAGAAGAAACGAACTTTGAATGTCAAAAGTCAATCAATTTTCATATCTTACAATTTAAAAATTTGTGTTTCCCCTTCAAGCACAGTACTCGTGATTCAAGAAAACAGCAAGCGTTCTTTAATATCGTTTCTCAATGGAGGGGCTTTGTGTGAAACTTTTCGAAGCATCAAGGTAATTTTCTACTTCCCTTTTAGCTGTTATCAGTTTATTAATTATTGTTTGAGAATTGTGAAAGTTAATTTTTGTGGTTGTTTTTTTCTTCTTCTGAAGGAAGTACAAAATGAAGAGACGCAAAGCAGCAACAATGGGAATGGTAGATAGTTTTGAGGGGAGTCATGAAGGGATCAAGACCGTTGATGTTCAGAAACGTTGTGAGTTCTCTGGAAGTTCTGATATTTGCATCTATTTTGTCACTTGGAATATGAATGGTCAGGTAATTAACTATGAAATTCCTCCTTAAATTATCTGCAGCTAACATGAGCTTTTGATAATCTATCGATAATTCGTGTTAATAGGATACAATTTTTCTCTTTAGTGACATGAGTTGCCCGTCACTGATTTCTATTATTTTTTAAAGTGAATTTCCTTTTAATTTTTTGACATAATGTGAAGGTCCCGTGCGAAGATATAGCAAAGCTAGTTGGTGAAGAGAGGAAATATGATCTATTTGTGATGGGTTTGCAAGAGGCACCTCGAAACAACATTTGCAAGTTGTTGAAGAACACTTTGGCTGGTACTCATATGTATGTATATATATATAAATAAACCCTTACATTCTAGCATATCATTTTATATTTTTGCAAGATTTAAGTTATGTAAACTGACAACGTAATTTTTTTTGATTTTATCACAATTTAATTTGCGGTGGATCATTTATTCAGTTTACCATATAGACATCAAAGAGTATTTATGTGTCGTTTGTAAGCTAGTAATAAATTAAATTGATAAAGTAAAATTTATAAACCGTCCGTGCATAAAATTTAAACTCTTTAATTTTCTCTTGTTTCTCCGTCTTTCAAATGCACCAATTTTGTAAACAAAACATTATTGGGACATGTCCACTTTTTCATAGGGTAGGTTGTATGTTTTTTTTTAAAATGAAGGAAATAAATGCAAAGATAATAAGTTGAAACATACATATATAGCCAGACAATAAGAAGCACCCAAAGGTTTGACAATGACGAGTTACTAATATTCATGTGTTCCCTCCATTATTAAGTTTCAATTTGTACTTTTCATTATATATTCTAGAAAAGTCACGTTCTCCTTCCATTATTAAGTTTCAATTTTCTATTTTTTATTCTAGAAAAGTCATGTTCTATGATATTCCGCGTCTGAACTTTCATAATTTTCGTGGTCACGTTTAAATTTCCAGGAAAAATAGTAGTAGTAGTAGTAGTAATATACGTTGCATCATGACATATAATTGTTTGATACATATAGTGGTCATATATGGATTTTGTTTTATTCTGATTTCAATTCAAGCAAAAGAACATTACAAGAAAGTGACTTTCTTTTATGACCTGTTTAACAATCACCGTGTAATTAATTGGAAATTTTAGAGTACTATGTACTTGGCCAGACGACAAACAAACTAAATTGTGTAATTAGACCGCAATATTACACCAAATTTTACAAGGTGGTGGCCCAAACATGCCCTTACTGTCTGATAACTTAAATTTTGTAGTATTGAATTTGACTCATATATGAATTTTGGTTAATTTGTATATTCTATTAATATTGTGACATTCTTTCATTCATTTTGATGGAAAGGCTTTTCGGAAAATCAGTAATGCAATCTGTACAACTGTATGTGTTTGGCCCCAAGAACTCAGAGCAATTTACAAGAGGTATAAGTTTCTATCTTTCCTTTCTCCAATAAACTAAACTTTATGCCAATTGATTAAATCTTGATGCGAGGTTATTAATTAATTAATGTATGATGTTTGCCTTTATATAGAAGTAAAGGTAGATAAGCACGAAGTTGGAGGATTAGGATGGTTAATCAGAAGAAAGAAAGGAGCAGTTGGTGTTAGAATTAGCTACAAAGGCATACAAATGGTTTTTATTTCTTGTCACCTCTCTGGTAAGTTCCCTACTCTATTAATCTTCATTCAAACATATTGACATGTTCAAAATATATTCAAGTATTATAAAAAAAATGTACTTTATTGATAAAAAAAAGAGAGTACTCTTTCTAACATATTAAATTTAAGGTTCTGGTTCCGGCTCAATTCTCACCTTCATAAAACGAAGGGAATAGGCAAGTCCATCTTAGACGTTTAGCTACAATTATATAGTTCAAATCCAATCAAACGCCCCAGCATGAATTCAAACTGGTTCTCAGAAATAGGCACGCCTCTACTCACCCTCATCTCCACGACCCTTTCCCAAACTTTCATAGTGTAACTCAGCAACTTGATACCCCTATAGTTATTGCAACTCTGGATATCACTTTTGTTTTTGTACAAGGGAATCATTGTACTCTTCCTCCATTCTTTGGGCATTATTGCCGTCTTAAAAATAATGTTAAACAACTCTGTCAGCCACTCCAAACCAGTCTTCCCTGCGCTCTTCCAAAATTCAACTAGGATCTCATCAGGCCCGGTCGCTCGTCCCCTGCGCATCCTGCGAACATCACCCTTAACCTCCTCAACCTTAATGCTTCTACAATACCCAAAATCCCGGTACCTACCAGAATGCTCCAAATCTCCCAACGCAATATCTTCATCTCCTTTTTCGTTCAAGAGTTTATAGAAGTAAGACTGTCACTTCCGCCTAATATGCGCTTCCTCCACCGGTACTTTACCATCATCTTCCTTGATGCACCTCATGTGATCCAAGTCATGGGCTCTCATCTCCCTTGCCTTGGCTAATCTGTATAACTTTTTATCCCCGTCTTTCTCCTCTAATTCCACATACAAGCGTTCAAAAGCCGTCATTTTCACCGCTGTAACTGCTAGCTTTGCCTCTTTCCTCTCCATCTTATACAGTTCCCTATTCGTCCACTTCTCCACTTCATCCTTGCTTTCTACCAATTTCGCATACGCCAATTTCTTCACTTCCACCTTCTCTTGAACTTTACCATTCCACTACCACTCCCCTCGATGCCCACCACGGTTACCCCGCGAGGCCCCTAGCACTTTTTTAGCTACCTCCCGAATGTAACTGGCCGTCATGTCCCACATACCAGTCGCATCCCCACTACTTCCCCAAGCCCCATTGGCCATCAACCTCTCCCCTATCTTCTTTGCACTAGCCATGGTCAAACTCCCCCATTTGATTATTAACCTGTCATCCACAACCCTCTTCTTTTTCTCTATCTTGATCTCCAAATCCATCACCAAAAGCTTATGTCAGGTTGTAAGATCCTCATTCGGAATAACATTGCAGTCTTTACAAAGACCTCTGTCAACTTTCCTAAGGAGCAAAAAGTCTATATGAGTCTTAGCCACTGAACTACGGAAAGTCACCAAGTGTTCCTCCTTCTTCAGAAACCTCAAATTGGCTATCACCATCCCACAAGCTCTAACGAACTCCAAAAGTGAGACGCCTTCCCCGATCCTATCCCCGAGTCCAAAGCCTTCATGCACGTCGTCATAACCCCCCGGAAGTGACCCGATATGTCCATTGAAATCCCCTCATACAAATAACTTCTCAGTGGGTGGTATACCTCCCATCACTTCATCCAAATTTTCTCAAAAGTGTCCTTTCTCCTCATCGTTCAAGCCCATATGTGGCGCATAAGCACTAATAATATTCATAGTGAACCCTCAAACTACCAACTTAATCGTCATCATCATGTCATTGACCCTACTCACCTCTACCATATGATCCCTTAGCTCGATGTCTACCAAAATGACTACCTCATTCCTATACTTCGACCTACCCGAGAACCATAACTTATACCCGTCTATATCCTTAGCCTTAGGTCTTATCCATTTGGTCTCCTGAACACAAGCTATATTAATCCTCCTCTTCTTAAGAATCTTAACTAGCTCTATGGACTTCCCCGTTAAAGTCCCAATATCCAAGACCTTATTCTCAGCCTAGCATCTCCCTTACCCCTCTAACCCTTGCCCCCGTCTCCGACCGAGAACATGACCCTAGTCTACCATCAGTTACCAAAACCACTAAAGCATATAAAATAATAAACTACTCAAACGTTTACCCTAAACACAGGAAGGGCTCAAAGTGCAAGTACAAGTTAACAAGAATCTAGAGTCAAGTAAAATCACTATGCCAAGAATGCTATAACTAAAGACAAGAAACAGTAAAATTTAACAAGAAAGTTAAGGACAAAGAATGGATACGGGCTACCAGAGGTATCAACTCCGGTTGAATCGAACCTATTTGCCGCCGAAAATCACTGTTCACTGGTACTGTTCACCGTCACCGTAAATACTGTTCACTTGAGTTTTCACCAAAAAATCGAGTACCTGCATAGATCTACGAGAAAAAGAACACAAATTCCATCATCGCCTGTGGGTGGTCGGAGCGGTGCTGTTGGGGTCTTACCGTCGCCGCCGGTGAGTGATTGGAGCGGCGTTGTTTGACTTTATATGCTTATTATATTGTTTGTAAGGTAGAGTGGTAGGTAGGTAAAAAAGTTGACCCATAATAGACTAATTGTTTAGAGTACGTTGACAAATGTGCTAAAAAAATACATTTTCATTAAAAATTTGCTTCTCTGGAGGATTGGGAAAGGAAATTCATTACGCAATGTTGGTGGCACAATAATTCAAAGTTTATGACTGCCTCCAGCTTTTTTGGGCCCATTTAGAAAGAGAGATTCTTGTGTAATAATAGTTCTTAACTTAGGTGCTGCCCACTAGGCCCAATGTAAATACTAACAACATATGAGGTATCTTTGACTCTTTGTTATTAGCTTAGTAAACAAAATTAAAAGAGTAAGTTTTATAACTATACAATCTTACAAAGAACATTACAATTTTTAGTATAATTATCCAAATTACCTTTAAATAGCATAAATCATCTGAAAAGATCCTTTTTCGTCTCAGTCAAGCCCTAAATCCACGCATGAAAATTCAACAAAATCAATCCCATTTTCCACGCCTATAAGATAGGAATTCTGAATTTATGCTAAATGGAAGGGCTTATTTAATTTTTCCAATTTGGATACTACACATTACTTCAACATGGTACAAATTCAACTTATAATAAACTTTTTGGCTAATGATTCTTTTTATGTTTGAAAATTTATTTTTAATATTAGTATATGTCAAATATATATTACTGTAATTAAGCTTATACTATAAATATTCACAAATATAAATATTATACTAAAAAGATACTATAAATATTATAAATGTTTTTAATATCAACATACAAGAATTTGAATTGAATAATAAACGTAACTAATATTATGTATATTATATTAAATTCTATAATTCAAAATTTTATTGTATACTTACTGAATAAATGAATAATAATAGTATATGAGTGTATTACTATTGTATATACATATTAATGATATACATAAATCGTATAGTACTTGTGTATTATTATTATATACATAGGATATAATCAGAATGCATTGTATAATATTTACGTGGACAAGCATATTCAGAAGTATATAAATTATTATCTTATAATATATTATATTATATTATATTAATGTATATAGTGCGTAATATTATAATATTTAATACATTGTGAATATAAGATAATGTATCAAAAAAAAAAAGTAAACCAACATAAGATATATGGTCTAATTGAGATCCAAATTAGACATCACCACCTCACAAATACACATTTCTTTAGAAACCTTGGCGTGAGAATTCTTTTTTATTCAGTTGGATCCTTAGTTTAATGGGATATTAATCGTACCGTTTTTACAAGTATGACAAAAAAGTAATAATATCTATTTTTGTAGAATTTTAAAACTTATGCTAATTATGTATGTAAATCTATAAGCTTGACTCATCACGTAAATTCAAATAAATTATCACTTTGTAAAGTAACTTCCGTTTTTTCCAGAAAAAGTCTCTAATTTTAATTATACACAATAGAGTAATTAAAAGTGAAATTTACACAAATGGCTATAGTTTAGAGATTTTAAATTTGTCATAGCTATAGTTTTAATATTTACAGGGCATAACTACTTTTTACTCGCTGTATTCATAAAACAGCTCGCTGTATTCATAAAACAGTCTCGTTATATTCATGAATACAACGAGTAAAAATGTATTTAAAATTCTTTTCGCTATATTCAAGTTAGATGTATTCAACTCAAATGTATTCATGTCAAATGTATTCAACTCAGTTGTATTCATTTGTAGCTACTTTTACATTGTATTCAATTTATTGTATTTAAAAATCGGTTGTATTCAAACAACATAAATACAAAAAAAAATTGTATTCAACTTATTATATTTTATATTCGATTGTATTCAAATAACATAAATATATATAAAAAAAATAGATTCAGCTGTAATAGACACACTAAAATACTAAATACAAAAAAATAGATACACTAAAAATTTAACAAATACACTCAAATACTGAATACAAAAAAAATAACAAATTGAATACAATCTAAAACTTTAACAAATAAACTCAAATAATGAATATAAAAAAATAACAAATCAAGGTAGAGAGAGAAGTCGCCGTGAACACCGCCGCGGTGGCTTCAGATCTGTTTGCCGGCATGAGCTTCGGCGAGTAAAACGGGGGGAGAGAGTCGTCGTGCTCAACGTGGTGGGTCATCCTCTATTTGCCGAAAAAGTCAACACCACCACCGCCGTTGATGATGACAACGCCGCCACCGGAGATATGAAGAAAAATAGATATGAAGATGGATTTTGCCGAAGCTTTGCCGACAACGGAGATCTGAAGAAAAATAGATCTGAAGAACGGGGAGAGAGAAGTCGTCGTGGGCTCCACTGTGATGGCTTCAGATCTGTTTGTCAGTGTGAGCTTCGACGAGCAAAACAGGGAGAGAGAGCTGTCGTACTCAACGTGGTGGGTCGTCCTCTGTTTGTCGGAAAAGTCAGCACCACCTCTGCCTCCGCCGCCAGAGATATGAAGAAAATTAGATTTGAAGATGGATTTCGTCGGAGCTTCGCCGACAACGGAGATCTGAAGAAAAATAGATATGAAGAAAAATAATGTACCATGTATCTTTATTAATAGCTATTAATTATATTTAACATATTACTCTTGGTTATAAGATGTAACTAATTTAAACTATAGCTACTAAATATAAATATATACTAATAGTTAGTTATGCCATGTAAATTTTCCTAATTAAAATGATATGATATAATTTTTTTAATCGGCTATATATCATTTAGTCGTGTTGAAGTTCTACTGTCACAAAAATAGAGGGATTTGATGAAGTGATTGTTACACAAGTTAACCTTAGACCCTTAGCTACATTATATAGTTCAAATCTAACTAAAAGCCCTTCAAAAATTTACTAATTGGTGTTTTGTTTGCTAAAATTTTTAGTTGCTCTTTTATAGCCGGAGCGGAGCTATAATTGAAGTTACATATTTGGTAGACCTTAAAAATTTTGATCCGAACTCTATATTTCACTTAATATGTATAAATATTGTCGAAAATTTCAATAAGCAAAAAGGATTTATGGTTCCAAACTCATAAATTTAAAATCTTAAATTTGTGCTTACGGCAAATTTTTTTCCAAATTTACCGTAAGTCCTACCTTCTTATAATTTAGACTTAGAACTTGTATAGGCTTATATTCTTTGTAAGGTAGTGGTAGCTAGGTAGGTAGAAAATTGACCCATAATAGGCTAATTGCTTAGAGTACGTTGGCAATTATACTGCAAAAACATTTTCATTATAAATTTCCCAAAGAAGGATCTGGAAATCCAGCTCTTTTCTGTATGTGGAGAGTGGAGACTGGTAAAGAAAGTTGGGATGTTAACATTTTTAACCAGCTAAAATGTTTCACCCATTAGCCTCAATAGTTTGTAGCTATTGGTGATATATATTCCGTATATAACATGTGTATAATCAGCTTATACCCATATTATTAAATAATTTTACGTTGATTATATACGCATATTGACTAAAATTTATAAAAAAAGATATGCATATTAGAATTATTATTTATTATGGGCTTTGTCAGATGTTGGTAGTGTAAAAAACAAAAGTTTATGTGTAACATATTTTGTGCGGATTGGACCTCAAACGCACTGGTCTTTAATTTTTTTCCATTCATATTTGTGGTTTTTAATTTTTGTTCATGCTATCTTTTTTATGAAAATATCTAGGTCTACTTTGCAAGGAGTCTTTATAATATTTTTTCTTCGAAAACTGAATTTTGCCTCGCGTAGTATAAATTATGCAGGAATTAAGTTATACGGCATAATTTTATAGTAATTTTTAAAATTATGTTGAGTGTAGGAAATTATGCCTTATCCGGCATAGTTTGTGTGGATGTTATGATACATATGTTGAAATTAAATGCTAACTATGCCTGACGAAATCTGAAATTATAATTTTTTTTCATATTATGTTGAGTGTTGACAATTATGTCTTATCCGACATAATCTGTGGGTTGTGTATGATACATATGACGAAGATATAACACTAATTATGCCGCGCCATAAATAATGAAGCGCAAAAATTAAAGAACTCAAATTTGAAGGGAAAAATTAAAGACCAACCCAAAATAGGCCATTTGTGTGAATGGCCTGTTGTGTAAATAGTTGTAAACTTAGATGAAGCCCACTAGGCGTGTAGGTCCAATGTAGATACTAATAGAATATTCGGTACCGAATATTCTTACATTAATTGTAGATCTCTTAATTTAGTTATAATTATAATCCTTTTGTAATTAGGTTGATTATTTACCTAGTTTATAGCAAGGTAAATATTTCTGTAAATACTATATATTGTAAATCATCAATGAATAAAATCAAGTAACATATTCATTTATGATATCAGTAGTCTAACCATAAAATACATAGCAGCTGTCGACCCCCTCTCTTGGCCACCACCCCCCACGACGGAAACCCTAGTTTTTTCGGCCATTCTCCCTTTCTCTTCCTCATAAATTTCATCTTCTATGACTGACAAAACCAAATTTCATCCTGCACTTGCAGTCAACAACATTAAAAATTTAATCCCTGTGACTCTTGAGATGGAAAAGGGTCAATACTATTCGTGGGCGGAACTGTTCAAAATCCATTGTCGTGTCTACGAAGTTATTGACCACATCATCCCTCTTAAATCAAAGTTATCGACCATAGACCCATCATCGACTTCGACTTCTAATGATGCACTTTGGTTTTATTTAGATGCAGTTGTCCTCCAGTGGATATACGACATGATCTCCAATGATCTGTTGCACACAATCATTGAAACCGATGCTACTGCCCACCAAACGTGGGAACGTTTGGAAAGTATTTTTCACGACAACAAAACTCAATTGCGTTATACCTTGAAAATCAGTTTAAGGACGTTCATCAGGATGATTTCTCAAACGTGTCTGCATATTGTCAAGAACCCAAGATGTTTGCCGACCAACTCTCCAACGTTGGCACACCAGTCACTAATCAGTAATTGGTCATGCAACTTATTGCCGGCTTGAACGAATCCTATGACGGTGTTGCCACCATCCTTCAGCAATGCACGTCGTTACCACTGTTTTATGAGGCACGTTCAGGCCAGCGGTGCAAACACCGCTCTCATCACCGCCGTCAGGCCCTCCGCCGATGGCAGGGCCTCTAGTTCCGGCAGCCATCACCGCCGCCCCGAGGACCCGCAACAGGCCGCATCGACCCGCAACAATCGCCGAGGGCGGCAGTCCGGCAAGGGCCGCGGTGGGCGGAATTCTGGCAGCAATAGCGGAGACAAAGGCCAGTCCCCGCCGGTAGGAAACAACTAGCAGCGACCGCGGTAGTGGCAGCAGCCTCCGTCGTGGGCTGCCTACCAGCCGTAGGTCGCGTGGGCCCCACCGTCATGGGCCTCTCCTCCTTGCACGTATCTAATATCCTCGTGGACTCCACTTTCGACCCGACAAGCCTAACCTAACATACTCGACGCCCATCCACAACATGCCTACACATCAGAGGCCCCCGCCCTCAACTTATGCACCGATTGATATTGAGGCAACTATGAACACAATGTCACTCATTATTGTTGATATTGAGGCAACTACACATCACAATGTACTCTCTCGTCTTATTTTAATTTGAGTAATTTAAATCGAAATATTATTGTTGGTAGTGGACAAGGCATTCCTATTCGTGGTTTTGGTCATTCATCCTTGTCCCCACCACATCCACCACTAATATTAAAAATGTCCTTCATGCCTATAAACTCATTATGAATCTAATCTTTGTGCGACATTTCACAACTGACAATAATATTTTCCTTGACTTTGATCCTTTTGGTTTTTTTTGTGAAGGATTTTATGACGGGGAGATGAATAATGAGATGTGATAGCACCGTAAATCTCTACCCTATTTCAAATGCCGTTAACAAACCATCCTCAGTTCCATCAACCCTTGTTGCTCTTTCGTCTTCCTTATGGAATTCTATATTAGGACATCCGGGAGATTCAGTTTTACACTCCCTTAGGAACAATAATTTTATTCAATGCAACCGTATTTCTAAGACTCCTATATGTGAATCCTGCATTTTTGAGAAACATGTTAAATTACCATTTTATGCTTCCACAAATTGTACTTTAATACCTTTTTATATAATACATAGTGATTTATGGACTTCCCCTATTTTAAGTACGATTGACCATCGATATTATGTGTTGTTTTTGGATGATTATTCCAACTTTCTATGGACTTTTCCAATTGGTAATAAATCCCAGGTCTACCATATTTTTCCTCATTTAGTGCTTTCATAAAACACAATTTGAAAAAAGCATTAAATGTTTTCAATATGACAATGGCAGGGATTCGTTAATAATCAATTCAAATAGTTTTGCTCCAAAAACGGTCGTACTTTCATTTCTCCTGCCCTCACACTTCCTCCCAAAATGGTAAAGCCGAACCATAAATAACCTAATTCATGCCCTACTTTCCCACGCCTCAATTCCCCCTAAATTCTGGCATTACACACTCTCTATGGCCACCTATCTCAACATAATCTCAAACAAGTCTCTAGCTCTGCAGTCGTCCACTCAAGTTCTATTTCATAGGAACCCCTCCTACCACAACTTGCTTATTTTCGGATGTCTCTGTTATCCTCTCCATTCGACCACTCACAAACTCCAACCCCGGTCTTCTCCGTGTGTGTTTATGGGTTACCCCACAAATCATCATGGTTACTCTTGCTATGACTTGTCAAGCCGTAAAATTATTATTTCACGCCATATCATATTTGATGAGTCACAATTCCCCTTTGCCTCACTAAACTTGCCACCCTGCCATTCCTACGACTTCCTAAATGATGGCCTGAACCCCTTTCTAATTCATCATTTACATAATTCGACGTCCCAGTCCCCGGCACCCACACCAACCACGATCAGTCCGGGACTCGCTGCCAACCCGGTTCCGCCGATAGTGGCTCGGAATAGCCTATTTTAGAGTGATTCTGCAGCCACCTCTCGACTAACCGAGCCTCGGCTAGTCGATCCCGCCATCCCTGTCCTTCCTCCTCTTCCCGACAGTCCTGCGACACCCCTCTCCTCCCATTCGAGGCACGCCTTCGGACAATGGAAACTCGTGTCATGCACTAAATTTCCAAACCTAAAGGGTTGTTTAACTTATCCATTTCAGTTGTCCCTTCCCCTGTCCCTCGTAATCCGAAGGATGCCTTGTCCGACCCAAATTGGGAAGCCGCAATGATTGACGAATATAATGCTCTTATTGATAATAAGATGTGGGACCTAGTACCCTGTCCACCTAATGCTAACATTATTCGTTCTATGTGGATTTTTATACATAAAAAGAAATCTGATGGTTCTTTTGAGAGGTACAATGCCCGTCTTGTAGGTGATGGCATGTCTCAACAAGTGGGAGTGGATTGTGATGAAACGTTCAGCCGGGTCATAAAGCCCGCAACCATCCGGACCGTCCTCACTATTGCCCTATCCAAGTCTTGGTCCATTCATCAGCTTGATGTCAAGAATGCTTTCCTATATGAGGATCTTCATGAAACGATATATATGCATCAACCTATGGATTTCAGAGATCTTATTCATCCAAATTATGTGTGTGTTGCAAAAATTTCTCTATGGACTGAAACAAGCTCCTCGAGCATGGTACCAGCGGTTCGTCGATTACATCTCCTCTATCGGTTTTTCACACAGCAAATCTGATAATTCCATGTTCATATAAACAAGGGTCCAGACATGGTTTACCTCTTATTATATGTTGATGACATCATCCTCACCACATCTTCTGATACCCTTCGCCGGTCCATTATGTTTCTCCTTTCCTCTGAGTTTGCTATGAATGATTTGGGCCCCCTGAGTTATTTTTTGGGCATCTCTGTCACTCGCCATTCTGGCGGCCTATTTCTATGTTAGAAGAAATATGCTGAAGAGATCCTTGACCGTGCAGGCATGACATCCTACAAACCATCTCATATGTCAATGGTCACTAATTCCAAGCTCATCGCTGATTTTGGTCGTCCGTATTCAGACCCGACTCACTATCATAGCTTGGCTGGGGCCCTGCAGTACCTCACATTAACGAGACTAGACGTATCCTATGCCATGCAACAAATCTATTTGCACATGCACAATCCGATGGAAGCACACATGTATGCCCTCAAACGTATTTTACGATACGTCCAGGGCACACTTAACTTCGGCTTACATCTATAAGGTCTTCGCTCACTGGTCTCGCTGCTTATTCTGATGCTGACTGGGGTGGATGTCCTGACACCCGATACTCCACGTCTGGTTACTACGTTTTTCTTGAAGATGACCTATTGTCTTGGTCTTCCAAAGGGCAACTTACACTATCCCGATCCAGGACCGAAGCAGAGTATATAAGTGTAGCCAACGTCGTCTCTGAGTCTTGTTGGATCCATAACCTTCTACTTGAGCTTCACTGCCCGATTAAAAAGGCAACACTGGTCTACTGCGACAATATTAGTGCGATATATCTTTCCGGCAATCCTGTCCAACATCAGCGCACCAAACATATTGAGATGGACATTCATTTTATTCTCGAAAAAGTTGCTCGTGGTCAAGTTCGTTTCCTTCATGTTCCTTCCAGATATCAGATTGCCGACATCTTCACCAAAAGACTTATGCACATACTGTTTGATGATTTTCGAGTCAGTCTCAGTGTTCGTGAATCGTGAGCCTCCCGCTTCGACTGCGGGGTCTAATAGAATGTTCACCGAATATTCTTACATTAATTGTATATCTCTTAATTTAGGTAGAATTATATTTCTTTTGTAATTAGGTTGATTACTTACCTAGTTTGTAGCAAGGTTAATATTTCTATAAATACTATATATTGTAAATCATCCATGAATGAAATCAAGGAACATATTCCTTTAGATACTAATAACATATGAATTTGTTTCTCTTTTCATAACTGTTATAAACTATTTGCCTTCTTTTCTGAATAATCTTTTTATGTTTTCTCCTAATATGCAGCTCATGCTCGTAATGTGGAAGAAAGAAACTTTGAGTTCAAGCATATATCAAATTCACTCTTCTCCAAGAACATAAATCCTTATGCTAAACCAGAACAACTTACTGTATGGTTAGGAGATCTCAACTACAGATTGCAAGGCATCAATTCCTATCCTGCTAGAGATCTCATCCATGGAAATCTCCACGAAGTATCTAATTTCTTTACGGATTTAAGTTTATATATACACTGACGGTATAAATTTCTTTTTTAAATTTTGAACAGTTGCTAACACAATTCTTTTGACTATTTGTTTGACTAATGGCAGATGCTAACTAGCAAAGATCAACTTTTACAAGAAGCAGAAAGAGGAGAGATTTTTAATGGTTATTGCGAGGGTGCATTAGCTTTCAAACCAACTTATAAGTATGATATTGGAAGCAGCAGTTATGATACCAGTCACAAGGTAATTAATAAATAAAATATATGATTGCTCTTTTTATCCCATTTTATTTGGATATCATATTGTCATTTGAGGTGTCAAGTTTAAGATGTAGTACTACTTAATTGACTTGTGTAGTAGTGAATGAAAATGTTAAAGTAAGAATTGAAAAGTTAATTAAATAGAGAGAACATTATCAAATGAAAGACCTTAAGAGTGATTAATCAAACATGTTTTTGTAGTAGTCTAGCCCACCAGAGAAACTGTCCTCTTTGGATCTAGATATGTGTAATATGCTTTAAAATGTGCCACTAGCCTCTAAGGCTAACAATTGCCGATAAAGATGCATACAGAGTGACTCTGATACTATCAATATAAGCTCAAAAAAATACACATAACAAATGATCAAAAAGTAGATCATTTGTTATGTGTATTTTTCTCCCTTAGAATATCTACAGACATGTCCGTTTTATTAGTAATGTACGCTGTAATTATGACTTATGTTCTCTAGAAGCGTCTTAAATTTATTCCAATTTTGATTACTGCACACAGCATATAAATAGTTGTTATGATACTTAACAAACTCAGATACCTTTTTATCCCATATCTTTTTCTCTTTACTTAGAAATTCTGGTAAAAGTGATTTCATTAAATCTGTAAGATAATCAGATGGTATAGGATATTCTAAAATGTGATGGTAGTTTCTTTTAAAGGGTGATGAAGGGGCTATCAGATTTTGATTAATAAAATCATTGATGATTTTTATTGGATGTCCCATATTAATAAATACATTGGTATATTGAGAAAAATAAACATAACAAATGAAAGGGTGAATCATTTGTTATGTGTATTTTTTGCATTAGTGTACTATTGCTCACTTTGAGCCTAGACCCCCAAAATTTTAAAATGTGTAACTAAATTCAAAGATTTGTTTCTTTATATAAAGATGTCTTTCTGCGATTTATCATGTGACATTTGCTTGGGGAATCACACAAAAAAAATATTTATAGTATCGAACATTTTGAACATCAAAAATTGAAAAGAGCATCATATAAACTAGGATATGAGAGTATTTTCTCTTAATTTAAGAATACTACTTAAGTATCTGATATATATTTTGATTTGACATTGTATGTTTTAAATCCTTGAACAGGTTAGAGTTCCATCATGGACAGACAGAATATTATTCAAGATAGACAGTAACAAGATCAATGCGAGTTTACATTCTTATGAAGCCATTGAAAGTATACGAAGCTCTGATCATAAGCCAGTTAAAGCTCATCTGTGCTTAAAATTGAACAAATCTTCATCCTCAGAAAACAATGGAGCCACAAATCTTATTTCAAAATTATCACAATGATTAATGTTTTATTAAGTATAATGATTAATTAACCAAGTTCAAATATTCTTTTATTGTTGTCCAGTAATCGTGGGTTACGCATTCTTTTTTGTTGCTTCCTCGCACGTGGTCAAATGTAAGTTACTGTTAGACTGATTTGTGAATGTAATTTAAACTTTTGCTACTGAATTGTACATTGTACTGTTGAATTGTGAAGCCTAGTTAATCGCTAATACTATAAAGATCATATGCAGAGTGTGCAATGCTGATCGATCTGCATAATGTAAGGTTATTTAGTGGAGGATATTTTTGCAATTTCGGGCTTGTGTTATGTTCGCCTTAGTTTTCGCTATATACCGATTAGGGCGCAGTTTTCTTTCTTGGTCGAGCAAGAGAAAAAGTGAGCAAGAGAGAATTGTAAACACAAACTTCCTACTTTGATTATAGTGAAATCTAGAGCGTCAAAGTGGACGTAGCTCTCGCATTGAGAGTGAACTACTATAAATCTGTGTGTTGTTTGTTCTTCGCTTATTTACTATTTTCTGATTATGTCGGATTTGAGACTCAAATCCTAACAACTGATATCTTCAGATGAATTGTTACATGTGATAGCAAGTTACTTGATTATATTTACCAGATTACCGATTATTATTTATCAAGATATGTAACTGTGATGATCTAATAAGTAACTTGATTATGTAAATATTTTTTATATCGCCAGTGCATCGATATAAAGTACTCCGTAGAATATTTATAGAATACGTAGGATATTTCGATAATTTCTTATTAATAGAATACTGATCCAGAATTTATAGAAATTTTACTAATTAATCGATATCATCCCTGCATTGGGAATATAGGAGGGAATTCGAGAAATGTATAGTAGATCTAAAGAATTTGTTGAGGGAAACCGTATGCCATCCCTACATTGGGAACAAATTTAGTTCTTTGGCTATTGAGATCAATGTATTTAACGTGTTATTATTAATACAAATAATAAATCTATGGAGTCTAACCATATACAATTTCTTAAATTTATTTGTTCTATAACACAATTGTATAATATCAAAGTAATGATGATGATTCAGATGAACATGACGATGATAACATTGATATGACGATTCAGATGAAGATGGTAAGAATTATGGGTAACAAACTATAGTGGTTATGATGAAGTTTCTAATAACAATGCTAAGAAAAATAACAACTGTAAAAATTAGAATGATGACATGTAAAGAATTATCATCATCTTTTTTTATCTTCGTCACTTTCACTATTACCATTTTTCTTAACACCGTATTAGAAACTTCGTCGTCATCTTCACTATAGTGTGGTACCCGTAAATCTTACCATTTTCACATGACTCCACTCGTTGGCTTGCATGTAAGGAGTTATCCGAATTTGGGAAGGAAATTGTTGACTTAGTTATAGCCGAGACAGTGGTATTTCTATTAAAACTGATAGAATCATAATCATAATTAATAATATTTCAATTATTAATTATGATTAGTGTAGTAAATATGCATATGTTAGGGAGAATTAGAATAGATTAGAAGGCTTGATTTTAGCATATCTTGTCTTATTCATTATCTTAATTTATGCTTGTAATATTGGTATAAGTACCACCTCTTTGGAAGAAAATGATTGAGAAAAATATCCCATAATTCTTACCAAAATAATAATCAATATGGGATTTAGGTATTGATTGAGGATCATTTTGCATTCCTCCTCTCTTAATTGTTTCCAAGTCGAGACAGTTGTGGAAGGTAATAGATAGCCGAGACAACAGTATTTGTATTGAAACTATATAATCAAAGGAGATTTATGTATTGATTGAGGATCATTTTGCATGCCTCCTCTTTTAATGGGGATCTGGATATGTAAAATTTGAACTCATCTCTGTTTCTATGCATTGAATTGAATCATCCATCCACAGACTCTCTCAAAGACAACACTATTAATTGGATGCATCTATCAGAAATGCACCAATATTATTTGGAAGTATAATCCAAAGTTAACTGAACATCTTGATTATGACTTACGATGAGGAAGTGAGACTTAACATAGTTTAGTAAAATATTCCGACATTTGTGGGCAACATTATTGGAATATCCATGATAAGTAGACATTGATGGATTCATAATTAAACAAAATTGTAGTGTTTAAGTTGAACAATATATGCATGTACGTGTGACAATTAAATATACAATTTAGAATTCAATATTGTTTTTACTCAAAACTTTAATAGTATATTATAGTGCTCGCCGGGTAAGAGGTTTTAGAGAAATAGTCATGGTCATATGTTGTATTATTTTGTACTATGTTTGGTTGATAGTTTAGGGTATGTATTGTTGGGTATTGATATTGGTGAATGGGAAATGATTGGAAAGAAAAGTGGGAGTTGTCCCACATCGGTAGTGGAAAGAAAAGTGGGAGTTCCCTCTTGCTTTATAAAATAAGCATTTGTCCCACATCGGTAGTGGAAAGAAAAGTTCTTCTACTTATAAGTAGAATTACTCCTTCTTGTCAGTAAAAGGGTTGAGGGGGTAAGGACCCCTTGCGCCGTCGTCGTCGCTCGGCTTCGGCTTCGGCTTCGGATTGATAATTTTTTTGGACCAAATTTTCTTTAATTTTTAATTATTTAATTAAATTAATTAACTTATCCAATCCTACCCGTTAGTGACCACGACCGCGACCGGCCGGATCCGCGTGTCGACCGCGACCCGATTTCTTTTCTTTATTTAAATTTCCCACCATTTTCAGTGGCTGTTCAGAAAGGTTGCAAACCTTCAGAAACAGTACTTCCATGGCTATAAATTCGTTTGATTCCTCAGAATATTACTTACTAATTTTTCTAAACAACACAAACTTCTTCTTCTTCTGCATAAACAAATTCTGTGTGATATACTGCTGTTGAGTGGTTCGCCGCTACCGGAATTTGGAGTACTACTATTCTAGTAAGATAATCGTTCTATCCTGGGAGGGGATATTCCATCAACCTCAAAGTCATGAGGGGAATAATTTTCTTAAGGACACACTTTGAACTAAGTGGGCTCGATTATATTCTGAAAAATTATTCTTATTTTTCAATTATTATTGTTTACTGGTTTTTGGAATACAAATTAATAACATGTATAACTAATATCGGGATTATTAATTTTTACATTACTAATCCGTGCATTAGTAATTCATATATAAAAGTAGTAAATTTTGAGATGTATACTTGTTTGTCGCACGTACATTCAATTTTGAAGCACGGGATTCTCCCTAATCGTAGAACTCATAGTTGGATCTGCCAGTGGAATTCCAATATTAATTTAAATGGTGTAATGTAACGTAGTGACATGCTTAAGAGATGATGCCATTTTGGTGTAAAGCCATTGTTCTATATATGCAGCTTAAAAGCAACCTGCCACTGGATAACGTTAGATTAATACTAAGTTGAGGAAAGCCGCAATTATTGCAAGACAATTGGATTCACAACGACATATGTACTGATTTGGTGATAATTAATAATTCATGAATCAAGACAACGACATGTGTACTCCGCTGACGTGGCACTCTAATATGTCAGTATCCTTATTTATCTGTTCTCTCAATTTTTTTGGGCATATTCCTTAATTTTAAAAATTTCCTGCGCTTTATTCACATGGAAAAAACAAATCACGTCTTTGATGAAAGAAAAATAAAAAGTCAGGAATCTTCACTTTGTTTTCATCTTCAAGTACTACGCTTCCCTCTCAACTGCTTCTTTCTACTTCTCCAACAGGTAAATATTCCTTTCTCTCGCTCGCCCAATGTATATCACTTTTTGAGATTTTTAGGTATGCTTTCATGCTTTGTGCAATTTAATGGTGGATTTCCTTCTTGATTTTGGCTAATTATAGCAACTATATTCTTCTGGCTATTTTTTTCGCCCACTTTGCCGGAGATGTCAACAAAAGTTTGCAGCTAACCTCGAAAAATCTCCCTTTATTTTTAAGAACTACTTTTTGTCCCTCCTGTTGTAGTATCATGATCGACAATGCCGGTTGTTCAACGCCACTAGCGTTATGGTAAGCTGCCTTTGTTGGGATTGTTCAAGGAGTCCATGTTCCAATTTCATATTCGATGTGGGACTCTTAATCCTCTCCGCACACCCAGACTTTGTTAACTAGAGCGTGGATAATATAATTTGGGGGCCCAACATCAGTGAACAAAGAATTTGAATGAGTCTGGCTCTGATACCATGTAAAAAATGGATTTTGGGTCTAACTCAAACCCAAAAGTTAGCTTGTATGATGATGATTGTCCAAGTTCATATAATGACATGTTCCCATTCCATATCCGATGTGGGACTCTTAACAGTATTAATCTTAAGGGACCGGTTATGCTATACAAATTACATAGGTCAATTGAATATTCACTCATAATATGTAGAACCATTTTGATTAGTCATGATCTCTTTTGTTTTTATGTTGTGATATTGTTCAGATTGATAGTGAAAGACAATACGGAATTCTGCTCGAAACAGTTCAGTTCTCCCAGATCTGAATCTTTCAATGAAGAAAGCTTACATCTCTTGTATTATTAAATAAAGTTGGTCATAGAGTATTTGACGTCCTTGAATTTCATCTACCAAATGACTCTTCCCACAGTTACCACCAACAATTATCATTGCTGCTTTTCTCGTTCATCCCTCAAATTATGTCGTTTTTTTTTTGCAATGTTCTTTTAGAACTGTCAATTGAAACACAAACTTAAGCAAATCATATGTCGTGTCTATTAGTATATGCACATTGAATTGGAGATTATCAACTACTGAACTGGTGAAGTAACTAATTCTCCAGTGTATCGTGTATTCATTCATTAGTTTTTTGTTATTTCCACTTAATCCTCATACCCAATCCAAAATAAAAATGTGAAATTAACCAGGTGTTTGCATTATTTTTTCTCATATATGTAAGTTAATGTGTTTCATTACATTTGATTATGGGCAGCAGAGATGACGCGTGGTTTGCCTCCATTGTAAGATCATATATTCACATGACTTGGAGTGAGAGGGTTGCTACATCTCTTGAGGTATATAAAGCTTTGTGAGTTCCTTAGAATAATATCCAAGTGTGACTCGCATGTGCCGAGGTTGAAGAATTTTGCATGTTGTGTTTCCACATTGCTAGACATATTAAAAAAATTTGAGGCTCCCACATTACTAGATTTGTGAGTTCTTAGAATAATATCCAAAGCTCCCACATTACTAGATTTGTCTTCAAAACATGTTGTGTTTTTCTTCCATCATTTCAAATAATCCACCGTATGCAAGCTGAGATAACTTTCCACATTGCTAGACATATTAAAAAAATTTGAGGCTCCCACATTACTAGATTTGTGAGTTCCTTAGAATAATATCCAAAGCTCCCACATTACTAGATTTGTCTTCAAAACATGTTGTGTTTTTCTTCCATCTTTTCAAATAATCCACCGTATGCAAGCTGAGATAACTTTCCACATTGCTAGACATATTAAAAAAAATTGAGGCTTTTTTTCTTCCAACTTTCCACATTACTTGACTTATCTTCAAAATAAACCGTGTGTTGTTCCAGCAAGCTAACAGCTCCACCACAGACTATGGCATGACCCATTTAATGCCTTTCATAATTAGGAACAGATTACATAGCTGAACAGTGACTCCACACAATGCAAAAAAAGGTGATACTACAGGATAGCAACTTAATATATAGGATGCCTTAGACTAAACTTTAACTAATCAACTTAAACCGGCATGTAAGTGCATATAACACAAATCTCAAGGGGTCTCACACCTTCCCTTCCCCTGGGATAATCGTGAAATTATATGTATGTCCTAGAGACAATCTATATTAGGAAAATGTACTTTATACATGTTCGTATTAATATTTCACTTATATCTGAATTTTATCCTAATTTCACCTATATATAGAGCACCTACTCATTCATTATTAGAAACATTATTCATATATTATTCTAAGTCTTAGAGACCTAGAATAAAACTCTCTCTTGAACCTCTACCGAATTTCCTAGCTGTTCGAAAGAAGTATACATCGGAGTTCTTGAAACTTGATGTCGATGATCAATTGCGTGCGCACCCTCGGAAATTACTAAAAGACTCCAGAGTTTCCAAACCGTAAGTATTCTATCAAAGTATTACGGTTATATACATGTTATGTATTGACGTGTTTTATATTACTACATAATCATCCTACAGTTCATCGCTTATTGGGTTTGAAACACAAACTTTTTCAAATTTCGCTGCGTACACGAACCCAACGAAAACCTACAAATCGAACCTCCTAACCTATTCTCCTGTTGGAACCCCAATTAGTTCAGATACTGAAAAGCAATGTGTAATTCTATGTCAACAAGCTGTAATCGAAAGAAGAGCATCTGAGGTATTCTGCTCCTCCCTTCTTACTGTGTGAAAAAAACAATTCAATTATACATCTCAATGCGTTTAGAATCAGAGGTGAAATTGGAATTATTTAGGCATATGTAATCAACCAAACTTTCATGAGACAGAGATTGACAACGAGACAGTTCTACAGCTTCAGGATACCAAAAAGACTTGATGAGGGGCACACTTGTACAAGCTGGTACATTGTGAACAGTTACATGGCAACATAAGACGAACGACTTCGTTATGTCCAGAATAATAAAAAAGAATACAAGACTGACCTTTTTCCTGGATTGATTATATATTATTTTCCAAGGTGATTCTGATTGTTCAATGGTAGGAAAAATATAATTGCCTTCGTCGCACATCTAGAGACCTCGGTATAGGGTACAAGATTTCCAAGCTGCAATAACAATTTGTAGGCCCTATTCACTTGAGATTGAATATTTTAACTATACTATATGCTTATCTTCCATTCTTTTTTTTGAGGTTATTTTTTGTTTTCATTCTATAGTTAACCTTCTTTAGTATTTTGATTGTTCAAGTGTAGTTTCTAAGTTGAATTTGTTGTTGAGATTTTGAAGAAGATTCTGGGAGAATATATCACAGTTTAGTGTATGCAATCTATTTGATTCTTTTTAGTGATCTACCTTTATATTTTGCTTTATTATCTTCTATTTTTTTCCTTTTTTGCGTTTCTTAATTAGCCAGAGAACTAATGCTAAGATTCCAATGAGCTCTTAACATAGTGGCATTTGAATCGTGAATAGTAGCATATAAACCAAAGATTGGACAAATACAAATTTAATTAGTAACCGCTGAAAGTTTATCAATTTTGTAAGGACTGGTTGCTTAGGTGAAGAAGTAGTCGTTTTCCAGGCTGTGGTTTGAGACATTGTTAAACGGTGAAAGTTGTGGTTGGTTTTGAATCGAGAAAACAAAGTGGCACAACTGAAGCAGCAGAAGGAAAAGAAAATAATGATTTAAGTATCAGGTGAGAAATAGGAGGAATATTTAGCTCCGGAGAATTGTGAAGGCACGTTAGTCAAGGTGGAAGAAACATCGCAATCGCAACAGAAGCACCGAAAGGCTTGAAATGATGTTTAATTAGATGAATCATTTTTTTTTTTGGCAGGAAATAGTCACCTCTTCATATGTAAAAGTTTACTTATCTTTTGGTGGACTTTTTTGTTTCAGCTTTAGTGGAATAACATCAAAGTTGGATATGTCATTCTCTCTTTCTTCCTTCCTTATGTATCATATTTGAAGTTTTAGCTTTTATTTGAGAGAGAGGATATATGAAAATTTGAGGTGTAGATTTTTTTTCACTTAACAAGTTGTACTTATTGTAATAATTTATAGTAAATCATAAAGAAATGTTTGGTGAATAGAGAATTATTTTCTTTTACATGGCATCATTTATTTATTTATTTATATTTTCTATTTTTCTCAACCACGCGAAGGGCGGACAAATTTACTAATTTGTTCCTAAATTTCATAACTGATCTTCTAGAAACTGAAAAATTCTAAAGCAACTTGGGTAAGTCGATGATACTTGAACCTTTCACTTCAAACTGTAAAAGCCAGATTAGTCTCAACGTAACCCGCGTCTCAAGAATATTTCACTTGCAAAAAGAAAGTAGTGTCTTTGTGCTTTTGGTTTTAAACTTGCAAGAAAAAAAATCTTTTCCAAATGATCCACATGAAAGGGTAAACTATTACGGCACGATAAGTTGTTAGTATTTACTAAAATCTAAAGGCCAGATATGACAAATTTCAAATATGAATTAAACGCTAGTACTATTCATAAGTTATGGTGAAGATAAAAGAAGTATTAGTTGAGTTAACATTACATTCGATAGAGGACACCGACACTTACGTACGAATAAATCAAATACATTAGATAGTTAACTGCTCAATGCTTGATGTGGAGTTGATAAATTATATGGACTTGGATTATTAGCAACTAACTAAGGGACCATTCTAGGAATTGGTCCCTTGCTAGCTAGAAAAAAAATGAATCCACGCAAATTCTAATTAATAGAAGTCCCAAAATGAATTTCGAACATGGGTGGAAAACAAAAATTATCTCTCTATTATGTTTGATTTGTAAGGTTAATTACACAAAGGTCACCAAACTAATTTTGCTAGTCATAAAATTAATTTGATAATTTTTCTGTTATAATACTATCCATATATCCTGGATCAAGTAAAAACTCTGGGGTTCCATATAATTTTTCTAGCTAAATATAAAATCACTGAACTTTTACAAATTTTCATAAATAGTAATTTTAACCATATTCCGATAAAAATTGATGGAGAAGTAGTACTATTCTTGTTTAAGAAATTGTTTTAAAACCTTAAAAGCTCCCATTATGGAAGTTGTTGACTTTTAGCTATGTAATACAGTAACGGAGAAATCATGATCATTGTAGGTAACTCTCATGACATGGATACTATATCACTGGCGAAATAACGGTCCAACGATAATGTTGACATTGAACTACTAACAGTTGATAGTATTGCCGTAATATTGAATATAATGGTCTTTATAGGTATATATATGGCTAGAGAATACAATAAGGACAAAGCGTAGCTATCTTCATAAGTATTAAATGTTTCGTGATTCTGTGGAAAAATTGGCTGATGGCTGATCCATAAATGAGTACTCTATTTTAATAACTACAACATACCTAGAGTACTCTATTTCAATAGCTAAATAAAAGCTAGTAGTAAATATAGCCTCAACATAGATAAATTAATTGATATACAGCAACCATAGCACTCAACTCACTACATTTCCATAAATTATCAGCAGCACGTCTTTTTTTTTTTTACATAACCTACGTATCAATTCACCAAAATACGATTACAAATTCCCCCATTTATACCATTGATATCCAAGTACTAGCTCCAACCTTATATATAACATGTAAATTCATACATTACTTTTACTTTTCTTATTTCTATACTTTAAAATTGTTGATATGATAATAATTAATAAGCCCCAAAGTCTCTTAATTGAAACTGGATCGCCTTCCTTGGTACATTTTCCGAGTGCCGTAGTCCCAATGTGAGTGACACATCCCCAGCTGGCTGAGACCCAAATGCGGTCGCATTGGCCGCATTTAAATTATCGACCAAATCAGCTGCGTCCGCCGCCATGAAGTAACGGTGGTTGGCGGTGGTTGAAATGTCATGAGTGGCGGAGGACGCAGCGGTGTCGTCTGTTTGGACCATTACTAGTTGGTTTCCCAAGGCGTACTGCCTATAATTGATGATGTTCTTTGAAGGGTCTCTTTCATTAGCATTAAATTCGGATCTTACTGATGATGATAATGGCATTGTTGTTGTTGCTGACGATGTGGCCATGTTGCTAATCTTGTCGTGCATTGGGATTTGTTGTGTATGTTTTTCTTGCTGCTGATGTTCTTGATCTGTTTCCTCTTCTTTGGTCTCTTGCTGGTACATCTCTTCCACCATGGGTTTCCACAACCGAACCCTAGCATTTATGAACCAATTTGATACCTGAAAAATGATTAAATTAGAACTTCTGTTTTATTATGCACTGAGAATATAAAATATATTCTTACAATCAAATCATTTATAAGGTAATAAGTGTTAAGAGTCCCAGGTCGGAAATGAAATGAGAATATTGACTTCTTATATGGACTTGGACAATACTCACCATACAAGCTAACTTTTAGAGTTGAGTTAGGCTCAAGATCCATTCTTTACATGGTATCATAGCCAAACTCATTCTAATTCTTTGTTCACCGATTTGGACCCCCAAATTATATTATCCGGACTTAGACAATCCTGACCCTATAAGCTAGCTTTTGGGGTTAAGTTAGACCCAAGATCCATTCTTTACCATAAGTTTATATTACTACTAAAAAGATCATAATAAGTTTATGTTACTACTAAAAAGATCAGAATTTCCCCAGACTTTATGTTCCTAAATTCTTATTGAGGTATATGGATTGGGTTGCACGTTCCGCAACACATATACCTATTGGATTGGGTTGCACGTTCCGCAACATATATTGGATTGGGTTGCACGTTCCGCAACATATATATATATATACATATATTTGATCGGGTTGCACGTTCCGCAACATATATACATATATTGGACCGGGTTGCACGTTCCGCAACATATATACATATATTGGATCAGGTTGTACGTTCCGCAATATATATACATATATTGGATCGGGTTGCACGTTCTGCAACATATATATACATATATTGGATCGGGTTGCACGTTCCGCAACATATATACATATATTGGATCGGGTTGCACATTCCGCAACATATATATACATATATTGGATCGGGTTGCACGTTCCGCAACATATATACATATATTGGATCGGGTTGCACGTTCCGCAATATATATATATATATACCGCATTTGCATTGTGCATAAAATTTAGGCATATGTATTAGGGCCCTCAGAGGCATTACTGCTGGTTAGTCGTTTCGTAAATTTGTTGGTTGGTTTAAATAATTACGTTTCTATCAGCTATCTTGGTCGACTGTTTCTGTTTCAAATTATTATGTATCTCTGTGATGATATTTCTTACGCCTGACATACTTAGTACATTAGTCGTACTGATGTCTCTTTTGTCGGGGGACGCTGCGTTTCATACCCGCAGGTTCAGTTAAAGAGGGTGATAGTTCACGCTAGTAGGTTGATGGTTCGGCTGATGTTGGAGCACTCTATTTGTTTCAGAGTTGCAGTCTGGTCGTGGTATTGTATTTTTGCATTCGCATATGGGTATGGCGGGATCCTGTCCCGTCCTTGTGATGTCATGTATTCTTTAGAGGCTTGTAGACAGTTATCCTGTGTATAGTAGTTGTGTTGTGTATGGCCTTGTCGGCTGTGATGTATTTTATGTGTCAGCAGAGTATTGAGTGACGGCCCTTGAGGCCCGTGTTTGATTATGATTAAATGTTGATTGGATGCTTAGCGGTACCCGGCGGGTAGGGTCCGGGTGCCCGTCGCGGCCCTCCGATTTGGGTCGTGACACTACCATTAATTAAAGTTCGCATATTACTATTAACTTAGACACATTGAGATCTGGTCACTTAGAATTTAATAAAGACAAATTTGAAAAAAGAAAGTTAATTCCTTATTAATTATGTAAGTGGACACTTATTCTGAACCAAAATAAAAAGGCTAAGTGACTCTTTTTATGAACCATGAAGGGAGTAGTAGTATATACTTCATCCATTTCTTAATAAATTGTGTTTTAGGCTTTTCATTTTGTTTCAAAATAAGTGTTGCTTTAGGATTTCAAGAAGAATTTGACTTTATTTACATAATTAAGAATTATTAAGTATTTTTTCTTTACTAGTCATTAATTAGGAATAAATTAATAAAAATATTCATAATTTTCTAAGAGTGAATAATTTTTTAAGAGGTGTGAATAAGCTAAAAGTATCACTTATTACGAAAAGAATGAAGTATTATATATAGAAATGTTTACAATGTTGATGTATGTAACTTAAAATGGATCTTAAGCAGGAGTAATTAAAGAGGCTGGAGTCATAAATGCTAGCTACTGCACTCAATTTGTTGTAGGCCCATTGATTACATGAGACCAAATTAATGCAATAGTGACAGACCATTTAAAAACAACAGTCTGGATGTCCTATGCTAAATGGTGGGCACTGTAAATCAGACAAAAAATTTGTATCTATTGGTGCCAGATATATAGTTGCAGTAATTAAATCAGAGGAAATGTTCGATGTATTTGTCAATAGCTGTCTTTTACCTTTCCATATTCAAACAGGATCAATTAGTGTAGCTAACTGCCAAATTAAACATCAAATCCTTACCTTAATTACACAGGGCTTTAATTAACACTAGTTAAATCCTTTTTAAAATGGTGCATTTAGTATGACCTAAAATGTTCTTTTCATAATACTACTATATAACTGGTATTTTATTGCTTTAAGCAAATAAAACATCTAACAATTAGTGGGGAATACAGTGGTAAATCATTTTTCACAAGTTTCTCTTGATCACACTCTGTGCAACACATATCCTACTAATATACTAGTAATATGGGAGCGCTATTGTCATGAAACATAACATAGTACCAACACATCATAGAGCCATAACATTAATAGTTGTGATGAAAAATCAACAGCAGCATAAATCAATTAAAATTAGGTGCGGCAAACCAAGAATTCATTGATGGTGCAGCCATACAATATACTATAAGTTCTAGTTGCTAAGGAAACTATGGTACTCCCTCCGGATGAAAAAAGTGTTCATTTAATGATTTGCACACCCCTTAAGAAAATATTAATTTCTAGGCAAAAATAAGTAATTTGACTAAAATGCTCATAATTAAATAAGTATTGAGATTTAGTCATCTAATACTTAATAAGAGAAAATCTGAAAAAATATGGTTAATTCTTTCTTGATTTGGTAACTGGACACTCTTTTTTATCTAGAAGGAGTTCTAATTTAAGATACACCAGTTATATGACACTCTAAATAAGTTTAATTAAGAAATTTAGATCGAATGCAAGAATAGTAAGCATTTGAGCCCCTAAATCAAGATTAAAACGTCATCTTGGACAAGAAGACCTAGAAGTTAAGTCAATGAAAATGCCGTTAACAAATTAATGGATTCTTAGTGGATCGGATGAACATGCCTGCATTTAGAATCAGACCAAAGAAAGGAAGCCTAAGTATTTATGTTTAATCTTATATAGTTTAGACTTTTTGAGAGAACTTTAAGGCTACACATTGTAAAGGAGGAGTCCTCATTATTTTTGGCATTAGACTTAGTCTAGTCTATAAGTTTTTAGTGCATTGTATAAAGATGATGTGTTGGGAGAAGATCATCACTAACAACAACAACATACCCACTATAATCCCACAAGTAGGGTTTAGAGAGGGTATGATGTATGATGCTTACTCCTACCTTTATGAGATAGAGAGGTTGTTTCCGGTAGACCATCGGCTCAAGATCTTCACTAAGTTAGCGATAAGTCGATAATTAATATTCTGAGAATTTAATGTGTCTAGTAATAAAAAAAATGCAATTGTGATATATCTCTTAAAGTCGCTAAATTAGAGTCTAAAAATGTCAGTTCAAATATGATACATTGAGTTCAAACCGAGAGTCAGCGGAGAATGTTTTGCTATTTTTTGAATCCCCTCTCCCTTCTGTTTTTGAATATAATGTACAAGGCTTAAGTGGGA
This sequence comes from Anisodus tanguticus, assembly GCA_034509755.1. Taxonomy (NCBI): domain Eukaryota; kingdom Viridiplantae; phylum Streptophyta; class Magnoliopsida; order Solanales; family Solanaceae; genus Anisodus; species Anisodus tanguticus. The sequence continues at coordinate 4,018,744 of CM067553.1, read as the reverse complement.
AAAAATCTACTACTGTAGAAAAGTTCCATAACATATAATGAAGCATAATTAGTAGTAGAAATAATGTTAAAGCTTAATTACTCTATGTACAAGAGTAAGACTAGTAACAGGCTGCTTGGTAACATTAAGTACTCTATGAGTAATTGTGTAGTGATTTGGTTACATGTTTTTCTTGTTATGTTTTGTTGTAGGGGTAGATCAACAGAGAAGGGGTTGAATTGGCTAATTCAACCTTGTTTTGCAACGTTTACTAGGTAATTAATAAAATTTTCCTTTGTATGACAAAAATGTTATCTTTTAAAGCAAAAAAAAAATGAGTTAGAGTGGGAATTAGGAGCAATGGAAGGCCCTACTTTTTTTGATAACCGTTGGGCAGATGAAAAAACCATCTAATATTTTTGCTTATTAGATGAATTAAAGTTTATGTTGTTTTTATTAATATTAAAATATCTAAATTTGAATATACATATGAATATTAAGATGTTATATTAATATCTAAATAACTGTTTATTTTTTTAACATCTAAATATATACACTGGGTATGTTATTATTGTTGTTGTCTTTATTTAAAAATTAATAAATTTAAAATCTATTACACTATCAACAAAATAATTCTAAAAATATATATGGCAGTTGGTGGTTGTGATGACTAGCGGTGGTGGTTGGTAGTGCCGCTTGGGGACGGGGCTAATGGTGGTGTTGTAGGAATAGCTAGCAATAGTGATTGATGGTGGTAGTTGGTGAGGACGGCTGAGAGTTGTGGTTGATAATAGTGATAGCTAAAAGTGGCGGTGAATGATGACGGTGACTGGCGATATAAAGTGGTGATTATCGATAATGCTTGGTGATTGTTGTGGTAATGGTAGTTGGTGGTGATAGTGGTAAATGGTGACTAGTAATGGTAACGATTAATTATAGTGATTGACAGCGATAAAGGTGGTTGTGGTTGAGGATGGTGGTTACTGATAATGGTCGGTGGCGGTGATGGTAGTTAATAATGGTGGAGATGGCGGTAGCGGTGAATGAAATGAATTGATGAACTGTTGTGTTTGTAGAAATCATTGAAACACTTTAATGATATTAAGACTTTATTACATATCTAAATTATTCAGATTTATTAAGACTCATTAATTGATTGCAACATAAAAAAAATGCACTTAATGATTAAGATTAAGGGTTAAAAAATAAACAGACTTGATTACTGAGATCTTAATGATTAAGATTAAGACCTTAATTAAATGCAAACAAATGAATCTTAAGCTTCATTATTTGCACTTAATAAAGATTGGAATCTTAATAATTTAGATATTCAGTTATTACATGTTTGTTTTTTTGTGTTTGAAATTTAATTATTTAGATCTCAATTGTTAGGAGTGTAACATTTTTTTTCCTTTTATGATCACTTAAAATGATTAAAATCTAGTTTTAATATTATTAAGATGCTATTCATTCAGGAATTTATATGTATAAATTATTTCACCACCACACCTTCCACTTTAAATGTTGCCCACTAAAGTCAGCGCACACCACTATCAACTATCACCACCTACAATCCACAACCACCATTCTAAATCAGAATCGCCATCATCAATCACCACAGTCATTTGTCACTGCCACTTAACCCTCATTTACAAACATCAACACCAACTAATATTACCACAACCATCATTAATCACCGTCATCAACCACCATCATATATCGTCAACCAATATTGTCAATTGCTATCGCCATCTCCCACCATAATTATCAACCATCACCACCAACTACCACCAGCAACCACAATCATTAACCATTATTGTCAGCTATCATCAATACTATCTACATATTACCAGCAATTACCACCAACAACTATCACCACAACCAATCAACACCCACAATTTCCACTGTTAGCCATCACCATCACCATCACCACCACCAACCAACATATACATTTTGTTTTAAAAATATTTGATGATTTAGTATTAAAACTTATTTGTATTTTATTTAAATTTCATATTTTGTTAATTTTCAACACATTAAAACAAATTTTATAAATTTAAATATTGAAAAAATAAATAATCTTAATTATTTTGTATTCAAATATGAGTATTACATACAATCATATGTGTGATTACTTAAAGCTTGCTTTGCTGCAGTCATTTATGCTACTTGGATTGAAAGGAATGCAAGTCTTTCAAGGCAAGGCTCAGCCAAAGGAGAAGTTGCTGCATACACTGAAGACTGACCTGTGCATTCGCATTAGAAACAATGTTCCTTTGTTTAAGTATGTGAGTTCACTGTAAGGTAAAAATATGGTACTGTTGGACTAGTTGGTATTTTGTTAGTTTGTTTTAGTGTGTTTACTTTGAGAGGGGCTGAACGAGTGTTTTCTCCCCTGGTTTTGTAATTCTCAGTCGGGTAATTAATAAAAAAAAAATCCCAAAAAATATAATCATATGTGTATTTAAATTTAAATACCCTAATTTCAAACACATTTTAATATTTATACGTATATATAAATTCAAACGTCTTAATCTTAAAAAAGACATGTGAGTCCTAGTAATATCTCTAGACTAAAAACAAGATTTTAATTTGGTAAATGTTTGAAATGCTTGAGTGAAAGTTCAAATTTGGAATTCTAAGCTAGTCATTGTGTTATAGGAGTGATATATTCTCCCTTTCCAAAGACATTTTGCCTTAGATTTAAATTAAAGCTTGGAAGTTTTATTTGAGAGGTTTTAATAACACATTAAGAAGTTCATTATACAAATATTGAACCAAACACTTGAGAAATTCTATTTGTATGAATTTGTTTAAGAAAATACCTTCTTTCCGAATTTGCCATTCGATCAAATACCTTAGTGTTTCAATAATAACCACAGGAAACATAATGAAGGAAAATATTTGATAAACATACTATCAAAAATATTTTTGTGAAGGAAAATATTTACATCAAATAAAAGAAGAATATTAGTACTTTAGAGATACAATTAACTTTCTTTTACAGGTACCTCAGTTGTTACTCCACATGATGACATATGCAAAAATTGTTAGGAGCTATACTAATACTAATAAACTACACAATCTTAAGTTAGGTGGTGATTAATTTCCACAAGCTGTTGTTATCATACCACTTTATGCGTTCACACTCGACCACATTTTGGGAATAAACTTGAATATAATTTTCCTACCCGAATTGTTTTTTCATAAACAAATATGTATTGTCACACAAACACGCACGTCATAACTACCTATTCCATAAAGGTTTGATGTAATTTATATTAATTATTTACTCCTATATTGTTGGTAAGGAAGTTAATAAAAGCTTAGATTAGTTATATACACATTATATTTAAGCTACGAATTTAAAAAATAACCTGAGAATATTTTAATATCCAAAAAAATTCTCAAAATATGTTGTCCGAATTAACTGGACGGGGAATTTTGCTAAGGCAAGCTGCTGTAAAAGATATTAGGAAGCCAATCTTTTATAAATGACATTTACTAGTACTTTTAAAATTATCACTTATACAGGATTGGCTTAGAAATAAAAACAAAGAGTTCCTAGCCAACACTTGTCACACTATCATTATAGCTCAATTTGTGATAATTGATTACATAGGTGGATCCAGGAAACATACTTTATTAGTTTAGGATGTGACTGAATTAGTTGATCGTTTAAGTTATTGGATTTAAAATTTAATATTTAAATATATTTATTAAATTTTTAACACAAACTATATCTTAATCAAAGTTACTGAATTAAACCGAAGAAGTAGCTTATACTCTATTTCACCCCTAGTTGATTAATCATCATTTTCACCTGGAACTTAAAAAGGGCATGCATGTCGAGAGAAAAAGAAGAGAGACAAGTCATTAGGAATAGGAAAGATGAGTTATCGTTTTCAAGAGATATGACAGCATCTGATATTATAGAGAAAAAGATGTAATGAGTACCTGATTTTTGGATAAACCAGTCTGCCGGGACAACAAATGCTTGTCTGCTTCACTTGGATACCTGTTACAAAAAGCAAAGGACATCACTTTTCTCTCATTCATAATCCGACAACAATCCTCAAAAACAATTCCTGCATGCCAATAAGATTAACTCCTGCTCCTCTGCCTGCAGCAATCCATATATAAGATTCTAATGCATCTTTTCCTTAAAAAAAAATCTATAAACACTGCTTCACTTACCTACCATGTCCAAATGATATCCACATCTGAATGTCTCTTCTTCTTAGATGATCTTTTAACTTTTGAGTGGGGTAGATTAGTGTTTTCATGTACACTCTAACTTATATATACACATAGTGTAAAACTATCTTACATTATTATATTATTTTTATTTATTGTGGCAAATAACTTATTTTATTTTTAAAATTACAAATCACACTTTATATATTAGCATAGTAGCATACTGGACTCAACACAGGTTCTAGATTCAAATATTGTCATTGCCAAAATAAAATAAAATATGATCATATTGTTGGACAGAGAACCTCTTCTAGCTAGGATGCATATTTTAAGTTAACTATATTAAGTAAATATGGAACAATCTTGTAAACTCCTTAAAAATATTAACAGAAGAAGTGATTAAGGACAAAATAGTTTTCTTTCCTGTTCTATGGAGTAATTCTAAAATATTGAGTGGGAAAATTAATTAATTAATTAATTAAAATTATATAAGTGAATAACACAAAATGAGATATGAGTGTATAATTAGGCGTTTGGACATGCGATTTCATCTTATGATTTCATCTCATGAGATGAAATCAGCATGAACATACGATTTCATATCATGAGATTAATCCCAAATCGTCCAAAAATGCATGATTTGAGATTTCAAACCTTTTAAATTTAAAAGTTGATCCATAAATTTATATTTTATAAAAATAGATCAATAAGTTGGTAGATGTATTTTTCAATCGTGTTTACCAACCATTTATATCAAATATTAAAAGATCTACAAGTTGATAGTATATTTATAACAAATTTACTCTTACCAACCACGTGAGAGGATTATATTAAAGAGTAGTTACACTACAACTCATGTTCAATTTTCAATTTTATTGAACTAAAATTTGATCAATTGATGTTGTATTTTTTAGAAAGGTCTTCTAGTAGCGTACTCCCTCCATCCCAAAATACTTGTCATATTTTTCTTTTTAAACGTCAATTTGATTAAATTTCAAAATTAAATTAGATTAGATTAGATTAATTTAATATTTTAAAATTAAAATTTAGATATTCGAAAACTATACGGAAAGTACTATAAGTTGCAATACTTCTCATATTAATATGATGAAAAAATATAGCTTAAATTGTTGGTCAAAATTCATATAATTTGACTCCTGAAAAGCGTAATGCGATAAGTATTTTGGGACAGAGGGAATATTAATTTTGTTATGAATTATTGCTCATTTGGTAAGATTATATAAGAATTGAAAAAGTATTGATAATTTTTACAACTCGTGAGATTTTTATGTTTATAAAAAAAATACTAACTTAAGAAATTCAAATTGCGTTCAAATGAACCTTGACTTCAAATCCAAACTTTTCCTAAGTTTTAGGCATCATGCAAAGTCAGTTCTTTCCCAATCCCAAGAAAGAAATGTGAAATCTTCCCTTTCTTGAACAAAATGAGAAGATACACATTTGGTAATTGAGGGCCAGAGACTTTCTGATTTTCCCTAAACAACCCAAAATGAAGGAAAGAAATGGGAATAAGCACACATAAAAGGCCTAGATATGTCAAAGTATATATGATGAAAGAATTAACCTTTATACATTAACAGTGTACCAAAATTATATTATTATCATTATTCTTAACTTGTTATTCCAAGTGGACTGTCTTATTTCTTAATTTTACATGATTATATATAGTTATCTTTTAAGTAATTTAGTTGAAGATTAAGTATTATACATGTAGGTCAATTTTTACACCATCAAGTTATCTTTACCTATTATAACAAATAATCTATCTTAATTTACAATGACAATGCATATAGCTTAAAATTCTTTTAGGGGCCATTTTATTCAGAATTAGGTGGATTATCTCGATTTAAATTTTAAAATTAAAATTATTCCATATTTGATAGGAGGTATTAGCTAAAACGGGTATTAAAGTCACGACTATAATCTGAATAGCTTATGCCATATAAAAGCTGAAATAAATTATTCGTGCTATAATTCTAATTTTAATACCAAAATTATAATAGTGAAATATCCGGATTTTAAACCAAACTAACCTTTAAGTCTATTAAGAGTTGCAAAAGCTAAATTCAATTATGAGAAACTTTATGAACCTTTATGCAGTGTGCATATGATATGTATGAGAGTGTAATGTACTACCTGCACAGCAGGCACTAAACAGAAAGTAGAAACAGAAGAAAATTAAGAGAGAGAGAGAGAGAGAGAACGTACGGGTGAAGAAAATGTTCAAAAAGCCATGCCCTTAAAACGTGAACAGATCTCTCAGGCAAACCTCTTTGCGGCCTCCAAGCATCAGAATCCAACATCCCCATTTGATGCAGCGCTTTTTGCTGCCTCAACTTTTGATCCAGCATTTTCAACCTCGGCGTTTCCCCCTTTGTCAACCCACTTGTTCCCGTCACATCTTTATCCCCTAAATACTTACACGTCTGCTTCAATTGTGCTACTATCGCATCCTTTATACACCGGAAATGCCGTGACATCGCCTTTTGTGCTAACGCTGTGTACGGTGCAGCTGCACCGTATCCGATAACTGAATCAAAAGAGTTCACCATCGCCTGCATTTGCTCGCAGTAACGCGTGTACCTTGCATCCACCTGGAAAATGAGTTTTTAATTTTATCAAACACATGGTGTGCATAAGGACTAATAAAAATGATGGAATATGCGTAGCACGAAGCATCGTTGTGCTGCACTTTTCCAGCACAAATTAAAAAATGCAGCTGCACTTCAGATTTGTTTCTAATAAAATTAATCACTGTACCTGACATCTTCTTAGTACTACAATAGAATTAATGAACGTGGGGAGCAATTGATTTTTCGGTAGCTTGTCGGGTACTGAATTGTTTTTGTAAATGAGATTTTACTAATACTGACACAATAAACAAAGGTTAAGAACAATTGAAAGTTAAAACATCATTATAATGCGGCTTCGCATCAATAATTCACTATTATATATACTTTAAAAAAGACCTCAAATCTGGAAGAAAAGAGAAATGGTCCCAACTGTAGCAGATGATAAATCATTTGGATCTTTGTTGATTTCTTAATTTAATTACTAGGATTATTCGTAATATAGCTTCCTAAATGCTAAACTACAACCTATAATGGAGGCATGTCGTTCGTTGTTCGACATGTATCCTTCCTAAAAAGTGCATCACTAATTAAAACTTAATAATAAAAGGAATAAAGTACTGTCCCATATTAATATTCTAATGTCATTATTAGTTGCTAATGACTATTGTAATTAGGTAATCAGCTTTTGATAATTTCGCAAAATGGACCTTTTAACAAGCTAGTATTTGACGTTTTATTGACAATTAGAAAAGAGAATTAAGGGATTAAAGAAGTTATTACTACATGCCTCATCGAGTATAGATAACAACTTGATTTTCCTCCTTTGATATTCAGATCTTTCAGCAGCTGACAATGGAGGGTGATTATCTTTTGAGGGACCTTGACGATCTTCGTTCTCTGATTTGGAATTAGTGTTTTCATCGTCGTATTTCTTGACCATTTGGTTCTTGAAATTTCCCCTACCCACACAGCAAAATTCTTCCAGGAGTTCTTGTGCAGCTTTTACATATCGCGAATTTCTGAGAGCATTTGTTATTCTTGGCGATGCTGCTGCTGAATATCCGACATGAATTTGGTGATGAGTACTGGTGTGAGGACTAGTAATAGTACGATGATCCATAACTACTCCTGTATGTAACAGTTGATGATGATTGTTGTTGTTGTTATTAATCGGACCTAATAGTCCTTGATTATTGTGCAAATAAACTCCACCATTTCCAATCCTCAAATCCTCCAATTTGGCAGCAGCCTCAAAATTCCTAGAAAGTGATAAAGAAAGACCTTGACCATCCACAACCCTCCCAATTCTTGTGGAATTGTCTTCTCCGCTACTGCTACCTGTTGAAGACATTATTATAGTATCAGGACAGAGGTTTTGGTCTGAAGGGCATGTTAAGGACATAATTACCTGGAACCCATGTGAATTGAGACGGGGTTTCCACATTTGCTGGATTAAGCAAGTGAAATCCTTGATGATGAAGAAGGTTGTTGGTATCTACTGAGTTGGGAAGTAACATGTGAAGTGAAGAGCGCGGCGGAGATGACGGTTCGATATGAGGATTCATGAGAGGAAGCTGCATGAAATTACCGGAGTTCTCATTAGCAATAAGAGAAAAAAAATCTAATAAATAGAATTCGAGTACATAATCAGGAAAGTCAAAGTCAAGGTTGATTGATGTGAATTCTAGAAAATGAATCTAGTTGTACTTCACTCTCCAAATTTTCAACTATTACTGCTCCCAGATTCGATGAGTACATGCTGCATAAATACAAAATCACAGATAATTGATAGAATATGCAAATATTCTTGTAAATATTTTTAATATGTTTGTATATCTTCTATATTAGATTAGTTAATATCCTTAGCCAAATTAGCCTAGTTGTCTCGCTGGCCATTTGGACGAGCCCATTGTGAAGTTGGATATGGGGGGGAGTGGACAGCCCAAGGTTGTGGCATCCACCCCACGCTGGAAACGGATACTACTGCTGCTGAAAGGTATCCTTTTTATTACAATATACTACAAATATATATACCATAAATACTACAAATATTTCTGGCCGAGAGGCCCAACTTATTCTGTTTAACAGTGCCGCCTGCTGTGGTTGCTGGCCACCACCGCAGCCGCCTTTTCCGCCCCCACGGCCACCATCGCCACCATTATTGTGGTTCTTGCAGTTTGGGTTCCGATTTCCACCCTTTTTCCCACCTCGATTTTGTGAGGAATTTTCAGAATAAGAGGAGGTCTCATAAAAATCATTAGATGTTGCCGCAACCATAGCCGTATTTGACCCGTGGCTGACAACTAGGCTAATTTGGCTAAGTATATTAACTAACCTTATATAAAAAAATATACAAAGATATTAAAAATATTTACAAGAATATTTGCATATTCTATCAATAATTAATGATTACCAGTTTAGTTACCTCAGCGTCGTTTATTATCGATGGTGGAAGAAGCTGTTGCTGATGCTGCTCCCTTTGTGGCCACGATCGATAATTACTCGATTGGATCTGATCATTCAATAACTCCGTGGCGGCTTTCCGCCACACAGATGGATAGCTGATAATCTCCGTCAACATCCCTCCGCCGTCATAAACCGTGGCCGCAGGCGACGGTTCTACGGCCGCTACTTCAACTTGTTGTGGCTCAAAGCCTTGTACTCGTAACATGTCTTCATGCTTCGTCGTCGCAGATCTCTCATATACATTTGAGAAATTGTAGAATCCTTGGTGATGATGAAAGCTTCGTGACATGGAATTTTCCTTTGCTGAAATTTCAAGAAAAGTTCTAAGAGAGTGCTATGGTTGTAAATTTTGGCTATGGATTAAACAATTTGTGTCCTTCCATATGGTATCTCATCTACGACAATTTCTTATCTTGAAGCTACTCAAGTTCAAAACAAAAAGAAAATATTGTAAGATTTATCAGTACCAAAAATGTAAAAAAAAATAGAAGAAAAAATCAATGAATTTGTTTCCTTCTCCATTTGAGAGGAAAAATATTAGAGAAAGTAGATAAATTGAAGTGAAATATTACCCGTAAATGATACAAGGATGCGAGGGCAAGCTTCAGTAGAATTTCAGAAACAACAGTTTTCTCTGAACAAGATTAAAATCTCTTTTCATAAAAACGAAGTAGTACTGATTATTTTTCAATGAAATAAGTAAGAAACAAAGACAGACGAAGAGAATGGGTCGCCTTCTCTCTATCTCTTCACTATCACCTCCCTTTGCTTTCACAAGAAACTTTTTTTTTTATATATCTAATAAATAATTATATTACCAACTTATCATTTGTATATGTGCTTTTAAAGTATAAAAAATGTAAAAGAAACAAGGGTAGTGAAAGTTACTGGTGATAAAGGTTGAAATTTTGTTATCCTATGAAAAGCACTACTTCCATAGTTCAAGTCTTTGTTATACCATTACATTTTTGCGAATATATAACTTACCTTTTTCTGTTTAGAATAATGATATATTATTCTATTAATTTAATATAATTAATGGAAGTCTCCTTTGTAAGCACGCATCATACAAGGTAAGCAAGCACACATTAGTTTAATTTTTATATGGTTTTTAACCTTACAAAAAGGTTTAAGTGATACAAAGACCACTTTTGGTGACGCAACTTAAGCGTATCTTTGTTTGTTTATTGTTTCCCTTTTTAAAAAGAAAATTAAGATGTGGTTTTCTTTCTTCGTACACCATTGAGAGTATATGCTTCCAAATAATGATGATACGAAATTACAATGATCTATTGGTTTTAAGTCTTCAACTAGTATCTAAGAAGGAAATGAAGATTGTGTTAGGAGTGGTAATTACATCTGAAATTCCCGCCTAGAAGTCCCCGATTCCATATCTAGGGCTCGAAGCCTCGAATCAAAGTATAAGACTTGTTTGAGGACACGATTTTTCCTCTTTTGTCTCTTTAAACAAGGAAAATGAAACTAAATTACTTTTCATCCTAGAAGCGGATTTAGGGCAGGCTCTATTGGTTAAACTATACTTATTATTTTCAGCTCAAACTATGTATATATATGAAAAAATATATTACAAAGTATATACATATTACTCGTTTTTAAATCCAATGACTCTAAATTGTGAATTCACAATAAGAGGCGGAGATAGAGTAGAAGGTACGGGTTCTGAACAATCTAGTAGCTTTGATTCAAACTCTATATTATTTGTCTTAAAAAACTCATTAAACATATACTCCGTACAAATTATTAATTTAGCTCATAAACTTCAAGTCTTAGATTTCCTCCGGCATCGGCTACCAACCCCATCATTAGTACTATTACAAGTAAGTTAGTTAATGCCATCAAGAACTCAAATACTCAATCATATTGGCTGTTTAAAGGCAAATTAAAGGTGTTCCATAAACAAGTAGTGAGCATAAAAGGGTTGTGCACACACTAATAGTTAGGTTGTCAAAGAGAGTAATAACAACCATGTAATAGTAGGAGTGATAGTAGCAGTAACTTTCATAAGAAAGGGACCACTTTTGTAGTGTCGGAGAATGCCATGAGGTGTTCTTTCCGACCTGATATCAGATGGACCTACAACTGTATTTATGTGCTCCTCCCTCCCTCCCTCCCTCCCTCCCTCTCTCTTCTTAAATTATGAGCCTTTGTGGGGGACTACCTCTTTTTTATTTTCTTAATTTTTTTAAAATAAAGTTGTGTAGATGTTGACAACCAACATCATCTTATCGTGCACAATTTTCAGATTTAATTTGATAGTATCAAGTTAGTTAGTTCAAGTTCTTAACGCTATAGTTTTCATTAGGGTTGTGTCGTTTATTACTCAATAAAGTACTTTCTTGAATGAATGAAAATATCATGAAATTTGCCTTAATGCTATCACATATTTCGTGGATTATTATCTCACCACACGTGATATCGGCCAATAGAAAGGAAAAATATTAAACACAAAAAAGAAGACCTTGGTCACTCCCAAAGGAAAAGAAAAAACTAGATTAGGTACCACTTTTAAATACCATAGAGGGTTGGGGTAGATGAACACGATTTTGCACTCTTAAACAAATATCTCGAGTTCAAGTGTTAGGAATGAAAACAAATGTCATAGAAATGGCATAACACGTCATTTGTCATGCGGCATCAATCTGAACCTGTGGGATTAGATGACACTTAGGCTACAAGGTGAAATTAGTATTTGAAGCTTAAACAATGAACTAGCAGAACAAAATTAGACTACTAATTAATTATTTATCAGACTAAAATAATTAATTCAATTATATAGTTCACAATACTCATATGAAATAATATATTTTAAATTTGATATAGTCCAAGTTATTTTATGTATTGAAATCCAATAAACTTTAAATGTCTACACTATATCTCATCTCTTTTTTTTTCTCCCCGCTCTGAGACTATTCACGATCCGACCCATTCAATGATTTTAATGTTTTTTTAAATCTGTGGTCATAGTCTCATCAGGCAACAACACGTAAGGACACAAAACATATATTCTAGTTCTAGCTATAAAACGTGTTCTAACTTTTGAAGCAAAAAATCACACATTAAATGAATTTATTTCATTTAGTGAAACACTGTATATCTTGTTTTATGGAAATGTGCATTTTATATTTCATATGTCAAAATTGTTGTTTTCAAATAAGATGCCGTTGTTCATTTGCTAATTAAGTCCCAAGCTTTTGCAAAAAAAAAAAAAAAAAAGTCCCACGATTCATTTACCATACTTGAGCAATATCCTTTTACTCATATAATGCCAAAGATAATAAATATTGTAAGATTGTATTAATCTCTTTTAGAGTCTTTCTCATTAATATAAATGTAACATCGCGTACTTTCGGGTTTACGGTTTGAATCGCTAGGCGTGTGTAAATAAGCACTTGATTATAAGCAACCTTGTAAGCCTACTTGGGTATTGAGCATTTTTCTCTAAGAACTTGATTTTGTGCAATGTCTGATTGTTGAAACTCCGAAAAGGGGTCTTACATAGAATCATTCGGATAGCATATCGATTTTCTTATATGGGCTTCATTTATTCCTATTCCTGCTTCAAGCTTGGGAAAGTGTGCTTACTTCGGGAATGAAGAAGAAAGGGAGGAAAAAAAAGAAAGAAGAAAATCCAGAGACAAAAGAAATTAGAGGGAAAGATCATCCCATAGGTTTGTTCTCTTAGGGTCAGTGGTGAGTAGAGTGCTCTGACAATTACTTATTTTAATGCTCTTTCTGATCGACATTAAGCTTTCGCAGTCAATATATGAAATTGATGATGTAACTAAGTAGGTATCACGATGCCTTATCTATCCAAGACAAAATGCCTATGATTGGACAAGGCAGTAGGAAAACCAATCCCAAAAGGGGTAAGAGTTTTTAATAACTGAATTCGTGTATTTAAGTAGAAGAATAGTCAACTAGGGCTTGTCGAGATATGAATGAAATGGTGCTCCACAAGGGCGTCTTCGAAGTCATTTTCAAAGCAATAAGAAAGTCTTTGAATGATTCTCAAGGACTCTAGTTCATCCATTGATTAGATTTTAACCATCTAACTAAATAAAAAAACTAAGGAAGCAAGGGCTAGATTATTAATCATCTCAGTGGGAATTTCCCTCAAATGTCTGTCTATAGGCTGACCTTTTCGGATTAGTAACGAAATTCACCAATCCAATCAATTGGAAATTTATGTTATATTTACGTATGCTAATAAAGAAATTAATATATAAAAGGATTAAACCCCGAAATAATTTTGGGCGTAATAAGCGTGAAGATGGGGATTAATAATAATAGTTGCATATCCCCAAAGAGGTTATGGAGTAGTGTCATATCACAAAATTATGACATTGAGTATATGAAGGTTTTATAAATTATCAAGATTTAAGTGAATTGGGATCACGAAATTAATTAAGTGTGTGATTGATAAATTATACGTAAGTAAATCACTTAATAAGTGGAGCAAGGTGGCACGTTGTTGAGATATGTGACGTTAATTAGGCTCTCCACCGCCAAAGAATTGGCTAAGTGAGAGACCAAATCATAAGCATTTATTAAATGCTAACTTAAGGCATCTTAGGGAGTCTATATCTTGGTTTGGAGAATTCATTTTATAGACCAAAAATGATTCAACAACCCTTTAACATTCACTCTATTTAGTAAACACTTCATTACTTGGAGAAGCAAATCGTGATTTGCTGCCAAAATTCTCCAACCCCTTTTTATGTAATTAAAGCAAAACACTTCACTTGGTTATTTGGAAAAAGAAACCACGAAGCAGTGGTGGTATTAGGATTAAGTGCAGCAATGTTCTTTTCGTTCCCTACTCTTTCTAATATCAAGGTATGTTAAGACAAATTATTTCTTTCTTTTGGCATGTTCCATGTAACAAAATATAACTGTGATATTGCTCCATAAATTGTTCTACTCCTAAAAGTTAAGAATATTCATGTTATTGATTCCTGTGTTAAAAGCATGTCTAAAAATGTTTTTAAGTCCTTATTGAGGCATACAGAAAAGAGGGTGATATTCACAGTGTTAGCCAATGGGGCAAGGATATTATGTCATCCGATAAGTTTGGAATGTTTCATTGTCATTCATGCATATATACATATAATATAATGGATCGGGTTGCACGTTCCTAAACATTAACATACAATGGATCGGGTTGCACGTTCCGCAACACTAATATATAATGAATCGGGTTGCACGTTCCGCAACACTGACATATACTGGAGCGGGTTGCATGTTTTGCAATATATATATATACATATCGCATTTGCATTGTGCATAACATTTAGGCATATGTATTCGAGCCCTCATAGGCATTTACTGCTGGTCGGTTGTTTCTGTTTCAGTTATTGTTATATCCCTGTTATGCTATTATTCATGCCTGACATACTCAGTACATCAGTCGTACTGACGTCCCTTTTGTCGGGGGACGCTGCGTTTCATGCTCGCAGGTTCACGTAGATAGGACGACGATCCACGTTAGTAGGTTGCTGACTCAGTGGATTTTGGAGCACTCCCCTTGTTTCGTAGTGTCGGTCTAATTTTGGTACGGTATATTTTTGCATGTGTGTATGGGTATGGCAAGGCCCTGTCCCAACCTTTTGGTTGTTGTGTACTCTTTAGAGGCTTGTAGACAAGTGTCCTGTGTGTAGTAATCTTGTATGGCCTTGTCGGCCTTGGTATATATATAAGTTGGGTTTTCTAGTTAATATTTTCCATAATATTTTTTGCCTTAGTCCGTATTTAATTATGATTAGGTGTTGACTATATGATTGGTGGTACCCAGTGGGTGGGGTCCGGATGCCCATTGCGGCCCTCCGGTTTAGGTCGTGACAACAAATATATATAGGTGTGCAATGTTGAATCCTTTTATAATAAGAATCTCAATTCTATCATAATTATACAACACAACATATCGTAATTATATTGTACATATACGTGCTAATACACCCCCTCAGTTTGAGCGGGAGGAGGCCAGACACTAAGACTGGATCTGAAGTCAAGGAAGAGCTGTCTAGGAAGGCCTTTTGTGAATATATTCGCGTACTGATAAGAGGAAGGCACATGTATTACCTTGACATAACCAAGAGCAACCTTCTCACGAACAAAATGGATATCCATCTAAATATGCTTGGTTCGCTGATGCTGAACCGAATTATGAGATAGATAGATGGCGGATATGTTATCACAATAAACCATAGACGTCTTACGCAATGGACACTGAAGCTCCAAAAGAAGGTTTCGGAGCCAACAAATCTCAGCAATAACATTAGCAACTCCTCTGTATTCAGCTTTTACACTTGAATGGGATAATATGGCTTGTCTCTTGGTAGACCAAGATATGAGATTATCCCCCAATAACACACAATAGCCTAAGGTGGATCATCGCGTGTCTGGACAACCTGCCCAATCAGCATCCGTATATGACAACAATCTGGTCGGTGCTGAGGAGTAGAGATGTAATCCATAGTCAAGTCAAGTGTGCCCTTAACGTACCGAATGATACGTTTAAGGGCGGTAAATGAGGCTCCCTAGGGCATGTATGAATAAGCATACCTGCTGAACATCATAAGCAATATCAAGTCTAGTGAAAGTCATGTATTGTAGGGCACTTGCAAGACTCCAGTATAGGGTGGGATCTGACACTGGATCACCATCCAAAGCACTGAGCTTTGATTTGGAGTCAACTAGAGTAGACATGATCTTGCAATTTGCTATTTTAGCCCTGTACACAGTCTCCTCTGCATACTTACATTGACAAAGAAACATAGTGTCTGTAGATCTAGTCACTGAAATCTCCAAAAAAATAGCTCAACTTCTCCAAGTCAGTCATAGCAAATTCTGTTTTGAGCAGTGTAATGATCTCATTTTTTAACAACTCAGATGAGGCAGTGAGCACAATATCATCCACATATAATAACAAATATGCAATGCTACTACCTCTATGAAAAATAAATATAAATTATCACATTTGCTGCATACAAACCCAATCTGCAAAATATATTGTGCAAAGCGATCATACCACGCTCGAGGGGCCTGTTTCAAGCCCTAAAGTGACTTATGAAAACGACATACATACTAGGGGGCGGCTGGATGGACAGAATCAGACGGTTGATGCATATAAACTGTTTCTTTCAAATCCCCATGTAGAAACGCATTTTTCACATCAAGCTGATGAATATGCCAGTGTTTACCCATAACAATACTCAGAACTGTTCGAACGGTGACCGGTTTAACAATCAAACTGAATGTCTCACCACAATCTATACCCTCATGTTGATTAGTTTCATTAGCCACAAGTCTCGCCTTATACCTCTCTAGATCACCATTGTCTCTATATTTATGACAAAAAAGCCACATGCATTGGATCACATTCACCCCATCGGTCTAGGAACCAAATATCAAGTGTGTTATTTCGTTAAAGCCTTAAATTCCTCACACATGGCCGCATTCTAATTCGGATCTAGTCTAGCCAATTTTGGGTTTTTGGGAATAGGGAAAATGGTTTATGCGGACAAGTTAAACTGGACTTTAGGTTTGAAAATCTCGTGTTGGGCACGAGTTTCCATTGGGTGTGAGGAGGTTGGCTGGGTATGTTATATCGCATTTTCCACTACCGCAACCACCCCGTTGTTGGTAGTTGTCCGACAGTGGTTGGCCGGTGGGAGGGCAGCATTAATAGTAGGCGAATCAACAGATAACGCTTTTTGGTTGTGTTCGTCCGGTTTAGCACGACGTGTTTCCTTCAATAATAATTGGGATCGAGCCTTATTGAAACTTGGTAGGGGATTGGCTTGTTGGATCATCGTGGCTAGGGTATCATACTCACCCTTAGGAAGACTTGAGACTAGTTGTAGAACCATCATTGTTTCGGAAACAGGTGTTCCCACGTTAGATAATTGGTCCACCACTAGTTTCAATTGCTTGCAGTAGTCGGACATGTTAGAGAAATTTTCAAGGCGTGTATTATTAAACTATTCTTCCAAATACACAACACGTGTATGCTTATTATCTTGAGAAATTTCTTCTAACCGAATCCATAACTCACGGGCTGAGGCGCCGATTTTCATGATAGTGAGGAGCAAGTCCTCAGAGATAGTACCATATATCCAATGTTTGACTACGGCGTCTAGGCGACGCCATGTTGAGTCATCAACTGCAATGGGGTGAGAAAAAGAGTCGTCGATATGATCAAGCACGTTGTAGACACATGCATGAATACAGAATAGTTCAACCCATGGAGAATACTGACCGTTCTCTTGATCAAGACTTATGTGGATGAAGTTCTTGATGTTTATGACGGTGAGTGCTGGATGAACAGAGGGTGAAAATGATGATGTTGGTATGGCAGGGGGTGACGACGGATGAGGATGAGGCTGCTGTGAGAATTGTGGGAGGAGTCATGATAGTGAATTATAGTTATTGAAGAAGAGGGAAAGAAGACAAGGAAGACCAATGGTGGTTCTCGGCCAAATGGTGGTAGAGTCGCCGGTGGTTGCAGACCTTAGGCAAGCGGCAGAAAAAAGAAGAAGTAGGATTTAAGGTTTGGCTCTTGATACCATGTAAGATTGTATTAATCTCCCTTATGAGACTTTGTCATTAATACAAATATATATATATATGTACAATGTTGAATCCTTCTATAATAAGGATCTCAATTCTACCATAAATATACAACACAACATATGATAATTATATTGTACATACACTTGATAATAAATATAAACAAAGAATTAATCACCAGTGGGATTAAGCAGTTAAATTTTTCTGTGTCCTTAACACACTTGAGTCAGCACATAATTTTAAAAAAAAAAACTTCAAATACATTTAGGCATATGAAATTCGAACAGCTTGTCTGATCAGTAATCATTGGCTTGGCAACCACAAGAGTTGGTGAAGGGGATCCATTTAGATTTTTCATTTCTCTCCTTCGTGTAATGATATGATTGCATTAATCTTTTATTGCATTTTAAATGATATTTATAACTTCACAACAACATTCTCATGTTTTAAAATAATCGAAATTCAATAATTTAAAAGGCACTATAGCTTGTCATGCGACTTTGTTTTATTTCATCGTCTAGAATAATTATTAACGAGTTACTCGTGTTTAGAGCTAGTAAAGTAAAGTTAGATAAAGAAATTATCAACATAGCCAAACTTTATATTAAGAAATTAATTAAGGAAAAAAGGGTAAAATGTAACACTAGCACGACTCCAATAATGACAATTCAAGGCAGGATTAAATTGTTATAATTATTATAATTACTGTTGTAGCTATTAAGAAGTGAATTTGTTCTAACAATTTAAGTATTTAGATTATAATGTTTCCTTATTTGACCTTTTTTATGCTTTCTTTTGAACCGGGGTCTTTTGAAAACAACATTTCTACCTCCCAAGATAGAGGTAAGGTCTGCGTACATTCTATCATCTCCAGACACCACGTTGTGGGATTCCACTGAATATAATATTGTTGTTATTTCATATGGTATTAGAACAAACTTAGGTTAAATTTTAGGACATGCTTGGCCCAATAAAAGGGTTACGCCACACGTGTTGACGATAATGTAAAGTATATTAAAAATGTGTTCTTTCAAATAGATAAATTAAATTTTTAGACGAGATATATGGTCAATACATTTCAAGAATAAGTTAAAGAAAATTAAAAAGAAAACTTGAGGTTAGCTAAGCATCATCGTCGAAGTTACATGTCACTGAAAACTCTCTTATGACATGTCATCATATCCCTCGTAAATAACTAGAAGAAACAAGATATTGTGATAGATTCCTATTTAATTTATTGTCGGCACGTGCCAGAAATAACCCCGTCAAGGATTTAAATGATAAAATATGCGAAACAAAATTAAAAAAAATAAAGAGAGAGACTTATAAAGGCATTGGAATAAATGGAGGACCACATGATGACAAAAACCTAAGTCAGGCAATCGCATGAACGGAAAAAGATAAAAATGAACAAATTGCTTCTTTTTCTGTTTGATAATGATATTTCTTTGGGTGGCCTAACCTGCTTTTGATTGAGGCTCAACTAAATTTAAATTTAAGTGAAAAGTTCTATATTAAGGATAAAGTGCTCTCTAACTACGAAGACTATATATATCTAAAGTTTAAAATTCAGATCTCTAATTAGAAATGAAAAAATACTTACTATTTCAACACAATCTTTATTATTATTTGAAAATAATATAACCTCATATAAGATGTAGCTTAGGAGCAAATGTAACATGTCAATTGAACTGTCTTTATTATTATTTGGCCCTACCAGTTTTCATATAATTGCCAAATCCATCCCCCCCCCCCCCCCCCAAAAAAAAATTGCACCATATGTCTTTTCTTTTTACAAAGTTTAACCAATATAAGTATCATATAATTGATATGTATTGATTACACTATGTATTCACTGCAGCGACTACAATCTATTACTCTTATAATTTAGGCGGGTAAAATACTTTTAGCGAACCTGCTAAAAATGTTAAGATCCAATAAAATAGTGGCCTTAAAACGGAAATTTGTGCAAATGCCGTATCATCACCACCACCCTCCTCTATAAGGCCCAGATATTGGGCCTGCGGGCCCTAAGTAAAGCCTGGCTTATTTAAATAATTAAATGTTATGGGCAAATGGAATAGGAGTGTTTGATACTTATGATAGATCAACGATGGAGAAATGAAAGCAGCCACTCCCACTTGCACCTCCAAAATTATCTGATTGTTTATATAAAGATTTTTTTAGGGTTATTTTAAAGTTTTAGTACGTCGCTTCTGTGAGAGGGGAAAAAAACTTCAAAAGAATGGGTACAAAAAGCTGAAGTGGAAAGATGATTTCCCTTTGCTTTTTTACTAAATTCTTCTTCTTTCCTTTTGTTTTTGTTCTAATGGAAAACAGCATATAAAAAACAACTATTTATTTATTGGTCACCATTACTATATAGTATATGCTTGTTCGTCGTATATATGTATCTTTTTTTGTACGGAAGAACTATGTAAAATGACTTGTGTCCGCATCTGTCTTTAATTATAATTAAGTCAATAATGTGCATTGCTTTCCAAAGTAAGAGAAATCTAAATCTAACATCAAATTTATTGGTTGACAGTGATTATCCATCATAGTTAAATTATTATTACTGTGTTGTCAATCAGCGACTAAGTCAAAAATTTAGTTAAAGGGTGTTCAGTGTTTAATGTATATGTTTATAAGTAATTTTTATTTATATATATAATATAATATTCTTAATATATGTTCAGTATCATTTTTCGATGAAGGGTATTCAACTGACTACCCTTTGCTTGATATGGCTATGTCACTGTTGTTAACCAGTCGTGATTCTCCTTCTTTATCAGAGTCTAGGACCAGCTGCACTCTGATAAAATAAAAAAAGGGTAGTTTAGACCTAATATTATGGTAAGTACTTTATTGTAATTGATTTTATCTTAAACCAAGTGATTTGAGCTTAGAAGGTAGAGATCAAATTGTGAATATAATATATCACTTAACTATAATTGTAGTCAGTGGCGGAGCTAGGAATTTGACTGTGTAAAATTTTCTTTTTAATTGTGTTAAGAATGTGCAAAATTAAATCTATATTCATAATAGCTAATATTTAATTTACACACACCGCGTATTCGGGGTGAAAAGTGTGCACCTGACCACACTTCGCCTAAGATGACTCCACCAATGATTGCAGTTAAGTAATAACATGTATATATAAGAGAAAGACATACCTTTCATTCATTCGTCATGATTTTAAAACACTGGATGAACGTAAGTTATTAATTACCTAATCTTATTATCTGTTAAAATTTTAGAAATTTCATGACAT
Organism: Anisodus tanguticus; assembly: GCA_034509755.1. Lineage (NCBI taxonomy): Eukaryota > Viridiplantae > Streptophyta > Magnoliopsida > Solanales > Solanaceae > Anisodus > Anisodus tanguticus. Next base: position 3,997,645 of record CM067553.1, on the reverse strand, counting down.
TGATCTGTACATTAATAGAAAAAAAAGTGCACTGACTTAAGATTTAACAACCATAGGAAATTGACTAGCTAGCTTCCAAGGGTCTGGAATGAAGATGCAATATTCATCATTTTAACTCCAAAACCTAATGAGAGTTACGTCATGCATGCACCATAATGACATGTTATTGAGTTGAATATAATTATATTACGAATAAAATTATCATATGGAAGTATAAGAAAATTAATAATTATAGTAGTGCTGTCAAGTTTTGTTTGGCCAATATATTATTTGTAGTACAGGTACAAATACACACTTATTCTCAGATTTAAGTATTGGGAAACTAACCGAATACACCCAACAAATAAAATAATTACCGGCCCCAGGCCCCATGCTCCTTCTAAACTAATTACCTGTCGTATCCCATCACCCAAAACTATATACACGACATACCCCCTCTCCCAAACCCCTTTCTTCGTGATATCATCACAATATATTTATATATCATAATGGTATCATGAAGGACTAAGAGAATGACTGAAGCAGTTCTCCATAATATCATCTCAGTATATTTATATACCTCGATGATACCATGATCCTGAGAAGTATCTCATTGAAGGACTGAAGCAGTTCTCCATGATGCCATCATAGTATATGTATATAAGACAATGATATCATAGAGGTTTTTTTTTTGAGAATATGTGTCTTTTGAATAAACGAACATGATCATCCATGATACCATCTCAGTATATTTATATACCATGATGGTATGAAGGACTAAGAGAAGGACTGAATCAGTCTTCCATGATACCATCTCAGTATACTTATATACCACGATGGTATCATAATTGTGGGTGACATTTCAGATAAATAATTTTGATTTTTTCTGAAGATACGAAAATAATGAGGGTAGGCGTAGGTAATTATTTTGGTTTGAGGGAGGCACGCACGTTCTTTCCCCTTAAGTATTTAACTGACACAAGAATGGGCCAAATCATTGGGCCAAAAGTTTCACAACTATGGTATGTGAGTTACTTCTTGGACTCCTGACGATAATTAGGCCAGCCCGTTTCTAATGGGCCATGTAAGACAAGGATTGACAATATTGGTCGAAGTGCAAAGATAATCACTTTGAGAAACCTATTTAATGTATAGTCGATGTTTATAAAATTTTATAACTAATCATTTCAAAATCAACTTTAGACTCCCAAGTTTGAAGTTTCAGGCATACGTACCTAAATCCAAACTTCAAACAAAATGTTTGAAGTTTTTGTCTGGTAATTCACTTTTTACATGAATCTTTAATGTGAAATTTTACTTTTTGCCTGAAATTGACGTTGTTCTCGAGTTTCAAGGTTCTATCCAACCTTCCTCAAATTGGCTCCAAAAGCTTTCAAACTAGCGGAGAAGGAGCAGACAAGCTTTTGATCTGAAATAATTTGCCAACGATAACTACAAGTTAAGTATTTTTAGAAAATATGAATATAGTTTTAGTAGCAGGATAGAAACGGGTCATGCCATCAAATTTTTGCAACAACATTAGAGATGTTTCCCGTATTTGTGAATAGTAAAAAAAGTCTTCCCACATGGTTATTTTTGTGAGAATTTTCTAAAAATTAATTTGCACGTAGGTTGGATATTTTAGGCCCGCCTGATTACTCATGTTTGTTTGTAAAATCTGATGTGGAATGTTCGATTATTGAACTTACACTTGGAGGTTGACCGTGGATGGCCAAGTGCACGATGTAAAGTATTGTGAAGTTGCATCATCCGTCTATCTAGCTATTTACCTAGAATAGGTGATGCGACATCTCTTTTTATGATAATTTTTTTATTGTTATTAAATGTGCTAAATCAAAAAATGAAAAACAATTCATTTGAAAGACACTAAATTCTAAAAATACTCGGAACTATACAATTATTATGGATTGGAACTAGAGTTGATTTCTCATATGACTGTTTAATTAATTAAATCTAACTTTCTAAGATAATAACTATTAGTTGAATGACTATATGTGAAATCACAGTTTTTAACCGTTCGCATCCTTTCTTGCACCTACACATCCCAAATATAAACAAGCATATGATTGTTTAAAATACAAGGAAGAAGAAGAGAAACAGTGGGACTAGAAAAAAATTACCGATACCCAATTTATGGAATTCGACAGTTGCAGCAGACGACAAGTAAAATATTGAGCTTTTGCAGTTTCAAAGTGGAGATACAGTTAGACCTTTTCACAATTTTAATTAGCGAGGTAAAGTTCTATTAAAGTTCTCCTAAATAAACTGAATTTTCAACGTAGTTCACATTTCTAACTTCAACGATCATGTGCTAAATTGGATTATTCACTAAACGCTTACTCTTACTTCTGATCAAGTTACTACTTTTCCATACAACCTTCTTTTTTTTTTTTGAAATGTTTTCTTTCGAAGCTAATGTTCTACCGTCCAATACTCAAAATGAAAAGAAGGGAAAAACTAAAATATATTTAGAAAACATGCATGTCGTCATCGAATTTGTTATAATTAAATTAGCACTGTTTTCTTTATTTTTTGTATTACCAAATTAGACCTATTATAGAGAGATGCATAATGTTATAGGTCAGTTTGATATTATAAAAAAGAATATACATATATATATATATATATATATTATTTTAACACCAAGATAAAACTCTGTTTAAGAGCATTTGGTATCATGAGATCATCAAAGGACTTATCAATGTATTATGCAAGAAGCGAGTATTTAATTTGTTGCGGAATAGTCTGACGGCTTAATTTGTTTTGGATTGAAATCAACATTACTTATTACTAGTAAATTTGTTTGTGCTTCGCACGATTGTGAAATAGTCCTTTTATAGCATGATATAGAAATATAATTATATTAAAATTTTCTTCGATGGGCATCTCGTGTGTTATATGTGCATCTTAGTTAATTAGTTAAAAAAACAATATATAATCTCAGAAACACGACTGCTACATATATTACGTAAACTTTCTCCCAGTTGATGCAAGAAACAAAGGGGGAAAAATTGGTTGTAGAAACCGCAGCTGCAGGAATGACAAGATCTGAGCGATGTTATGCCCCTGAAGAGGTAGCACGAGAAACACCGATTAGGGAAAACAATCAAAAGAGGGCTGTGACAGAGGCTGAATAGAGGAGTTCTGGAAGAAAATGACGACTAAGGAATATTCTATTGTAGAACAACTGGAAAAAAACCAGACCAAATTTCTTTTTTGTTATTATTGATGAATTCCGCAACTCACATGAGTGCTCTAGTGAAGGCGCTAAGTGAAGCTTATGTGCCAGTTGAGACCACTAGCGAGAGTTTCTCCAGGCCAGACAAGATCTGAAAGCCAACAAAGTCTCTTTTAATAATGATGAGTTGCTATCTGAAGGCTTGGGGCACAACAAAACATTGAACATTACTGTCAAGTGCATGGATAAGTTCATTTCTAGAGTTTTGATTGATAGAAGTTCAGTTTTTAACATTTGTCCTTTCATTACTCTCGGAGCTTTAGGAATTGACATTGAGAGAATCACGTAAGGGTTAGAGATTTTGAAGGAGCCCAAACGAGTGTCACTAGAGAAATTGACTTGTCGCTGCAAATTGGACCCGTAGAGTTATAGTGAAATTTCAAGTGCTGAACATATATGCTAGTTACAACTTGTTGCTGAGAAGGCCCTGCATCCACATGACTGTTAAAACACACAATTATACAATATGATTTAAGTGTACTATTCACATGTCTCACTATAAGAAATTAAGTACTAATATACAAGTATGGAAGTGCTAAAGTCATGAGCATACTATACAAGGTATGATAGCAAAAACAAAGGATAATAAGTTGGTTTATCAATATTTTTTCTCTTGTGGGCTTTTAATAGAATGATATAAAATAAAGAAAGTGTTATAAAATTATAGCAATAGCAATATAAGACAGGATGAGATTTTCTTCTTGTTTCAAGTGTATGTTGGTCTACCTTCAAAGGTGAATAGTATCCCAATTTATAGGATGAAACCACTCAATGGAGGTTACAAATATTAAGTGCCCAAATTAATAGATACATGTAACATACAAAAGGTTAGTGAATGTGTATGTATATCCATACAAAGGATATATATTTCATAACACTCCCCCTTAGATGTCCATAGATAATGTGTCTCGTTAAAACCTTACTAAAAAAAATCCAGTGGAAAAAATTCTACTGAAGGAAAAAAGTACACATTTCTAATAGTATATATTTTGATTGACTCATTAAAAACCTTACAAGGAAAATCCAGTGGGACAAAATCTTATACGGAAAAAGGAGTACAAATTTATGTAATGATATTACCACTTCCGATGGTTATTGACATATATGAATTTAATCATAACGAGATTTAAGAGATATTATCACTTCTGGTGATCATGTATTTCTTGTAAACCTTCATTCTTAGCCATTAAGGAATAAGAAATTAATATCATAATTCCTCTTATAATATTGTTCTTCGGAAACAAATTTGAGACATAAATGATCAAGCGAACCATTTAAGATTCGAAGATCAAAAGAATCCATACGAAATAATGATAACAGACATCCAAAATCCATTAAGGATGATATATAATACACTACCAATGCTATGAATTCATTAGCTCTTTCCCATAATAACAATTTTACTTATGGCAAAATACATATCAAAGATTTAGTCAGAACTAAAAAGTAAGGTTGTAAATCATCTTTCTTCGAGCCATATAGTCAGAATCTCAAATATCTCAGCAAAGAGAACTTATGTCCCTCATGATATTATATACAACAGAGGGAATAATAAAAAGAAACGAAAGATGCTAAAAGGAATACTTGATGCAGTTCTTACTTTCGTCATATTTTCAAAATATTTGCTCACGGAAGAGTCGTGATGATAACGTGTTATAAAATGATAACAATAGCAATATAAGACAAGAGATGTAGACAAAGAAGTAGAGATAATTATGAGATTTTCTTCTTATTTCAAGTGTATGTTGGTTTATCTTTAAAAGGTGAATAACATCTCAATTTATAGAATGAAATCACTCAATACATGTAACATATAAAAAGTTAGTAAATATGTATATACCTTTATACAAAGAATATGTATTTGATAACAGAAATAAGTTAATTTGGAGTGAAGCAAGATGAAAAGAAAGCCAAAATAAAAGAAATAGTAAATCTACAAAAGTAACACGATCGCGAAGGCAGGTCCGCGATTACAAGGCTTGGTGAACAAGTCAAATTTTGCAATAGTGAAGTGTGTGCTCGCGATAGCAAAGAGTTGTCAAAGACAAAATTCCTGAACTGTCAAACACTCCATCCCACATCTTAAAAAATTTATTGTTATAAAATTAAATTACTACGCAAAATTTATCACCCTAATCTTAACACATATTTTGCATACCACACTATCGTTTAAACGTTTCTAAACAATATCCTAACCTAATATATTTATAACTTATAGTTACTAGTTAACACTTATAAGTAAGAAACACACAATTATACAGTAGTATGATTTAAGTTTTAACCCTTTTTATCATTTCTTATAATGAGTCCACAAGTTGATGAAATTTTCTCAAATCTACCAACACAGAGATCCAAAACTTCAAAAAAGTTGACGTATCGCCTTTCCTAAATATAATAATTATATAAAGTATTGGAATTTTGCTTGCCAGTAATAAAAGAGAAGAAATGGACCTGCAAAACGTATAAACTTCTGCGATTTTTTCAATTTGGAAGTCCCCGCGTACAAAAACCCAAAAGAGGATTAATTCAAATTATTTTTAATTAAGTCATGGGGTTTTCTCTCAAAAAGAAAAGTAAACATAAACCACTTTCTTTGACTATCATTTTTAAACTTGGATATATATATATATATAGTTAAGAATAATTTAGTGAAGGTACCTTTTACCGGGAATGAGTAAATCTTGTAAGGGGGGTAATCAAGTTAAAAAAATACCATATTAACCGAAGTAGGGACGTGCAAAAACTAGTTTAACCTATAAATTAAATCAAAAAAATACTATTGATTTATCGATATCGGGTCATTGGGTTAACGGGGTTTAAACGATTTTGTCAATTTTTTATTGGAGTATCGGTTTTATTTCCGTTTTAAAAGATTCAATTAATGATTAAACCGATAATCCAATAAAATTATATTAAAATTATCTTTTTATCCCTAATTTTATTAGTGACTTTAGATTTCAAAATACAAACCCTATTTCATAAATTCTTACTTTCATTCTAGGATCCTATTTCATAGGCGACACTTTAGTTCTCTCCAAAAGGTTCTCGCCTTTGTGCCTCTCTCAACCAGAAAGAAAACAAGTTTGTTTTAGCAATAACGTCTTTGAATTTGCTTTTGCTTGTAATTTGTATAGATTATTATGTATGAAGGCAAGTTATATATGAACAACTGAAAATAAGAGAAAAAAATAGAACATTTTCTTATCGATTAAATTAAAAACCGAATCGCTAAGGATCCTAAATCGATTAACCGAAAATCGATTCAAATATCTTATTAGTTTGGTTATCAGTTTAGCATGTTTACAAATCGAAAATCGATAAACTAAACCGGTAATACATAAAATCAAATCGGTTATAAGGGAGGATTAACATAAACATAATATTAATATTCTAACATAGTATTTTTATAAATTACAAATGTTATCTAAAGTTAAACTAAATATCACCTTGACTCAAGTCCACAATTAGGCATAAGTTTTGGAAGAGGGAATACTATTTTTTTCAACGTCTCTTCAACAGCATACATTGTCTCTGTAAATAATATTTTCCCTTTTTTTCCCCCAATAAATCATTACTCACGGTGAGGAATTGACATTGAGAGAAAGTAAAAGATTCTTTTTTAATTAAAAACAATAATCAAAAGGGGCAATAAAAGGAACAATCTTTTTGTTATTGTGATGTTGCTTTTGGATTAATTGTTCCTTTTTTGATCTGGGTATTTTTTCTTTTAATTAATTGTTGCAGATTCTTGGTGCTTTTGTGTTCAAGGTGAGTCATTTATATCTTTGTTATTATTAATCAGATTATTTGTGTTCTTGATTGTTTGTAATGGACATGTTGAGCTGGAAGAATCTATCTTTTTGTGTAGCTGTTTGGTTATAAATACTTTGTTCTTATGAATAATATATGTTTCTTGCTTTTCCTGCAAATTTTAGATAACCCCTTTTGAATGCTCGAGTTTTAAGCTCTTTTTTGTTATGGGTGGTGGGTGATTTTTATGTCTTTCTTATATGATTTTCAGTTTGGTTTTCAGTTTACTTACATGTTCAAGTAAATTCATCCGTGGCGACAAAAAAATGAAAGAAAAGAGTGCTATATTGATATGATCTCCATGTTTCAATTTGTTTTAATTGAGTTAGCTGTTTGTGGTCTGATCACCAATGTGATTGAAAACCCCAAAGGTGTTGGTTGGTTTATATGAGAAAATTGAAGCATATGTGCAGTTTTCCAATTTCGCGTTCATATTGGCAAGCTCTATTTACTCTTAGGCATCTTTGATACAATGATTTTGTCATAATTTTAGATAACCCCCTTTGAATGCTTTAGTTTTAAGCTCCTTTTTGCTATGGGCGGTGGGTGATTTTTATGTCTTTTCTATTTGATCTGTTGTTTTTCAGTTTACTTACATGTTACTAAAAATTGAAGGAAAGAATGCTATATTGGAAAGTCATCTATGTTTCAATTTATTTTAATTGAGTTTTATGTTTGTAGTCTGATCACCAATGTGATTGAAAAACCAATAGGTGTTGGTTGGTCTATATGAGAAAATTGAAGCATAAGTGTAGTTTCCCGATTTTGCGTTCATTTTGGCAAGCTCTATTTACTCTTAAACATCTTTGATACATTGATTATTTCATACTTTTTATTAGATATAGTCCATTTTAGTCAATTGGGAACCCCATGTGCTAAAAGATCTTAAGCATATAGCATGAATTCTGGCTAAGTGTCGGCTGAATATTTTAGTGTTGGAAAGTTATTTTTGTATATATTTCATTGACACTATTTTCATGTTTTCCTTCAGGTAAAAGCATCGCCGACAATGAGCCAATAGCATTTGACCTAATGGGCTGGCTGAGCAAAATTTTCAAAGGTTCTAACCATAAAGTTTCGGAAGGCCAATATGACTGGAGATGTGAAGGACCTACTGAGGGGAATGACCCATCTACAGCAGAGGCAAGTGTGGCATTAAAATAATGTCCAATGAACTCATCATCCAGATAAACATGCCTTTGAATTGTTTAATTGATTTCTGATATTGCTCAGGATATTTGGGAATTTGGATTACCAAAACTTAGAAAGTGTAAGGGCTTATAATTATCAGATTAATAGGTAATGTGGTATAGTTGGTGATTTGTCCATGGAAACATGTAGGTAATGTGGATATCAAGTAGATGGCGTGCTGCTGGTGCTGTTCATGGCAAAAGGGAATTACAAGTCCACTTACATGAATACTAGAAGTCCTTTCTGAAGTCTAGGGTGACATTGTCTAAAGCGCTAACAGGCCGTGCAGGCTTAACTTTCATAGGCAATGTGAAGAAGGCTTTGAAATAGTACGCTTATAATGAAGCTGTTAGAAATTTATAAGAGATTCTTTGTCTTATGTTAACGATTGGTATATATGTTGTATATGAATTGGTTATTTGTGATGCCACTGGTGCAAAGACTTGAGGGTGTTGGTAAGGCTAATGATGCAAAATTTCACTACGACTGTTCAACTTTTGTTATAATGTGGTTTTTGGGGTATAGCTGAGTGCTGGGAATTGTTCATTCTATTGGTATTTGGAATCTGGTTGGTAAATCTTGACTACAGTCTAGTACCCAAGGGTGTGACTTAGTGGTCAATGAAGTGGGAGAGAACCATGAGGTCTCAGGTTCTGGAGACAAAAAATGCTAGGTGATTCTTCCCATCTGCCTAAGTTTTGGTAGGTAGCAGGTATTCGGTTGAATTAGTCAGGTGCGCACAAGCTGGCCCGGATACCATTGTAATTAAGAAAAACTTGATTATAGCCTAGTGAAGTATAAGTTCTTAGAGTTGAAGCTAAGTTAGATGCTGAGCGTTCTATGGATAATATGCATCCAATGCCATTTGGTAATCGGTTTGGCTCATCCAAATTAGTGACTGCTCCTCTTGGCTTCTATGATGAATGATAGTACGGATGCTTTGAGATTGATTTCTCTAATTTGCTTGTGGCTGCATAGTCATTTGGAGCTTGTATTTGATTCTGACCTTTGTAATTTGCACTGTCTTGTTCTGTCATTAATAAATTTGTTTCTACTAGTTCATATTGATATCAATCTCAAAAACAAAATTCACATTGTATCCTGATTTTCAGGATAATTTGAGTTGATGTACGTGATTTACAATGTGTTAAAATTTAGACCTGCTTAACCATGAATCCGTGATAATCCGCTATGTTTGTATATTAAGTTTTCCATAACACACTTAAAAATGTCACACCGACTTTTCATATACATATCCTTGATACTTTTGTTATATGCTAAATTTGGTCGTTATCTTGGTAATGTATGTTACTTGCCGTTGCCAATAAAGGATCAAGATCCATCCCGAACTATAAAAGATCATTCGAACATGTCATATTCGTACTGTCTCCGTATTTTTCTTAGTAAGCATATCTTTTGATATTTTTATACTGTGTTTGAACTGTTTGTGCGCTCTAGGACACTTGGTCAGAGATTGAAGAAATAGACCAAGCTATTGCAATATCTCTCTCAGAAGAGGACCAGAAAGGGAAAGCTGTGATTGGTGAGTATTAGTTGATTCTTAAAGCCTCCTCAAAAGTTGCTTCTTAAAGATATGAAAACTGAAAGTTTGCATTCCTTTTGAGGTCTCTCCTATACAATTTTCGAGAACTGGCCGCACTTGTTTAATTCCTTGACCAAAAAATATGTTTGCTTGATTTTCTAATTGCTCCTTTTCTTTGATGTTTGACAGATAGCGAATCACAACTGAAAGAAGATGAACAACTTGCCAGAGCTCTGCAGGAGAGCTTGAATGTCGAATCTCCACCTCAACATATAAGCAGAAATGATCATGGAAGCGGGAATGGATATGGAGATGGAAATGGAAACTTCTATCATCCAATACCGTTCCCATATTCTGCAAGCTTTAGGTATTAAAGTCTTTCTTGATGTTTTTGTAAAAGTTTAGCAAACATTATCTTACTTAGTGTCATTGGGTTCCATCAACTCCATTCTTGCATTGTTTTATTAGTCTTTTTATTTTCCTTAAATTTCCTTCGCAGTCAGCTGATATGTACAGTGGTACATCTAGGTGGACAATCCAAAAATAAAATGGCCTAATCTTTGAAAGCGTGTGATTTAGGTAGCTAGAGTTGCGGTTGCTAGTTGTTAATTGCCATATATATTAAACCCCAGATATTTTACTCGTTTCCTTCTTGATGAACATGATTTCTTTTCTCTCTTCTTCTTTTCACTTTCTAAATTTAGTTGTAGGTGTCATTATATAGGAATTCGTATCATGAGATATCTGTATTATTAACATGAGGAACAAAACGTTTTAATTTTGAACCTTTCTTTTGAAAACGGTGAACCCTTTAGTTATTGACTTTATTTGGTTGTGGATGACGTGGTGAGAGGCAAGAGAAGGGAGCTATAATTCCATTGATTTTGCTATCATTGTATTTCTGCATTTAGGTTATTCTTACCTATTTCTCCAGTCTTTCCTAGCTTTTAGACCTAATATATGTTATCTTTATTTTTTATATTTTGTGGTAGGGTATGTGCAGGCTGTAGCACTGAAATAGGTCATGGACGATTTTTGAGTTGCATGGGAGCAGTATGGCATCCAGAATGTTTTAGATGCCATGCCTGTAATCAATCAATATCTGATTATGAGGTGCAATACTGCATAATTTTCTAGTTTTTCTAGTTCAGTCTTGTTATTGTGGTGTATTACTGTTTTTTTTTCCTCCAACACTTGACCTAATAATGGGGTAATGGATGTAAACTGTCAATCATCTTAAAGTGATAGAACATCAATTTATATGACAAGTATATTCATGAAAACAAGTATGTTCATGAAATCTGTTTTAACTTTTGGATGTATTAAATGTGCAGTTCTCAATGTCGGGGAACTATCCCTATCACAAAACATGCTACAAGGAGCATTATCACCCCAAATGTGATGTCTGCAAACACTTTGTAAGTATGAAATGAATGTTTCTCTTTAGTCTTCAGCCAAAGTCCTCTTACATTTTCTTAGTTTTTCTTTGGCTAGAAAAACATGTACTTCTCCATAACATGCCTTCCTTGAAGCTCAGATTAATTAAAAAGCTCTGCTAATGATAGTGGTCCTTGACACTTATAATTCATTTTCTTTTAGAAGTCATTGACACAAGAAATTCATAAACTTATTTTCTATTTAAAAGGAAAAGTTTTAAATTACTGATTGTTATTAGCTGCTGTGGCAATAAACACTGATTTCTGCTCATTTATATTTTCCCCTTAATTCTTGATTAATGTTGACGAGGTCGTACAGAGTTTATTTTCTGTATTCGTTCAAAATAATTGTAGAAAAGAAAGATCTTGGTTTAGATCCTTAGTTTCTAGTCTACTGTTTTCCGGAAGTTCTGTCTTTTCTAGTCTAGAAATCATGGGCTGTTCTGTCTTTTCTGGTCTAAATGTCATGGGCTGTACAGTTTAATCTTTTGTCTTCCAAGCGTAATAAACAAACTAATAAAGTGTATGGTAGGTGTCTCAACATTTCAACGAGTACAGATCATTGAGGTTAATCTAGTAACATGAGAATCATTTTACTAAATTTTCTGCTTTGGGTTCTTATTACAGTAACTTGGTATTGGCTATCTCTTGTTGGTTAAGAACTTTGAGATTCATTAAGTGTTTTCTGCCTGTCCAGATTCCAACAAATGCAGCTGGGCTTATTGAATACAGAGCACATCCATTTTGGTCACAGAAGTATTGTCCTTTCCATGAGCATGATGGAACACCCCGTTGCTGTAGCTGTGAGCGAATGGAGGTGAGGTGGATGAAACAGAACAAGATTTCTGAAAATTCATGTAATTAACCTTTATAAAGAGGAGCATTTTGGTTTTGACTGCAGCCACGGGATACAAGATATATTGCCCTTGATGATGGTCGAAAGCTCTGTCTCGAGTGCTTGGACTCCGCCATAATGGATACGAGTCAGTGTCAGCCCCTTTATTATGATATACAAGAATTCTATGAAGGGTTAAATATGAAAGTGGAACAGAAAGTTCCTTTGCTTCTGGTTGAGAGACAAGCATTAAATGAGGCTATGGATGGAGAGAGACATGTAATTTTCATATTTGTATTTCTCCATATTCATACTGTTTCCAAGTGAAGAATATATCGCGTATGTTTTTAGTTTTTATCCCGTTTGCCAGGGGTATCACCACATGCCTGAGACAAGAGGACTTTGCCTTTCTGAGGAACAGACTATCAGCACTGTAAGGACATGATTTTGGAAACTGAAAACTTAAATATCTTTTATTCAAATGGTAAAACAGAAGCTCTTACTTACCACTAACATTGCCAGATACTGAGGCGGCCAAGAATAGGAGCTGGAAACCGGGTCATGGACATGAGAACGGAACCTTATAAATTGACACGCCGCTGTGAAGTGACTGCAATTCTTATCTTATACGGTTTACCTAGGTAATGTTTTGTTACTTACCTCTGCAAAGTTGTGCACTGGAGTGCTACCGTTTTAACATTCTGTTTTAACAGACCCTGTTTGGTTAAGTCAGAATCACCTGTGTCCATTCAATATATCTCAAGAGAACTAAAACAAAGCTAATTTATTTAAATGTTGATGATGCATTGCGAATAGGCATTACACAAAACAAGCATAGGATGTCCCTTACTAGGGGTGTCGGAAAAAGTTACTGTGGATATTTGCTCCGCATGTCCGATTCAGTCTCCAAAGTAGCTTCTACTATCGAATGATGCTTCCAATGCACATTTTATGTTACTCTAGGTGCATTAGTTTGATATCTTTGTTTCAATATATGATATGAACCTGTGCAGGTTGCTGACTGGGTCAATCCTTGCGCATGAGATGATGCATGCATGGCTCCGACTAAGAGGTGCTCTCTCATTTCTCCTACTCCTTCCTTCCTAATTTGGATTCACATCTTTTTCTTTTTGGTGTGCCCCAATACAATGTCTCCTTCTCCAAGATAGCAGTAACTATCAGTATTTTCATACATAACACAAGATTGTAGTATGGACCACTTTTTCTTCTCTGTCCCTCTTACTTTGTTTCTTGTCTATCCTAAATCAAAGCAAAAGAGTCTAGGGATGTCAAATTCAGAGCAAAAAATTGTAATATGTGCAACCCACTTGGGTAGGTCGGACTAAATTTTCGTTGATGGATCAGAAGTTTGGGTAGATTAGGCCATGCCCAACTTGACCATACTGTGGTGAAAAACAGAAAAAGAAGTCTGTCCTTCGATTTGTTATGTATATTTCTCTCTCTACACTTTCACACACTCCTATTGGAAAAGAACTTATTCCTCATTTGGTGATTAAACAAATTATAGAATATGGAACAAACTATAATAGATGGTTTTTGGATTAATTTACCTGATCATCTTGGCTCAAGTAAACCTTAAGCGGGTCACATCACGATCCATTTATTGTGACTCACCATGTTTTGACATACACCCAAATTTAGCGAGTGTTTTGTGATTTGCACCCCTAACATATACACTCTTTTATGACTTACACCTTCTATCCTTTTTAGCGATTTACACCCTAATCTCTTTAATTCCTTGCAAAACCATAAAAACCTAATTTTTTCAATAATTCACAAAGGGAAAAATAGGAAAACATAATTAATATTTCTCTAAAAATTATTTTATCTACAAGAAAATTTGGGATGATTTTCTTCCCCCCTTCTCTGCGCAGTTCAGGTTTAGCCCTGTTCTTCTCTGCGCAACAGTAGCATATTGCACGAGCAAATACAAATCCCAATAGTTGCAGGTTATCATATTTGAAAGACGATTCTCAACTAAACTAAATCAATCATGCATAGGATCAAAGACGAGAAATTGAAAGGTAAACAATCTTTTCTATAATATAACAAGAAATAAAGCAAAACTGATTGTTTCCAGAAACATAGACAGAAACCAGAAAACCTTGAAACTTAATTTACACTGAGAGAGTCAGAAAACAAAGATCAAAACGAAATTTTCAATCAACTTTCACCTCTGTACAGATATATTGAATTTAACTAAACCAATGGGAAAAATGAATCTGGAGATCTTGAAATTTCCAAGCTAATTCAGGAAAGGCATAGCTTTAGCTATTATAGATCAAAAGAGTTGGGATTGGTCTTTGATCTTTAGATATTACATGCCTCGTGATAATAGTACTTCTGCAAAAGGAAAGCAGTATCCCAAATGCTATAGCCTGCAAACAAGCATTTCAGCTTGTGAATAGATTGAATGAGCAATTTTATTAGGGAAAAGGGTCAAATTTGCCCTCCAACTATGCTTTATGGAACAACATTGCCCTCCATCAAACATTGAGATCAAATATACCCTCACCGTTTGCAAACTTGTTAAATTTGCCCTCGGATGGACGGATATGTGAGTTGGACGCCACGTCGGATCCACATAGCCGCCATGTAGGCTCACCCAATTGTTTTAACCCGTTATCTGTACCCTTACCCGTTAGCCCACCGTATATATTCTTTCAACCCATTACCCTCACTGTTGCTTCTTCTCCAGCGGACCTCTGCCATCTCCGGCGAGCTCCAACGAGTTCCCATGTCGGAGCTCCGATGAACTCCACCATTGTACAACCAATTCACCACTAACGCCTCCACTTCATCTCCCTCTCATCCCTCTCCGTTTTCTGCCAGTTGCCGCCGTCAGATTTGACCACCGAACGACCGGTAATGACGACCACTAACCATAATTGCTCCATCTCCACACCAACACGAAACCACCAACAAACGCCCTTCTCTCTTTCCCCCTCTTTTCGTCGTTGCCGGAACAAACCAACTCCACCAACAACAACCAAATAGCCCCTCCTTTCTGTCGTTCGCCACCGTCGTCTCTGGCGAAGTCGGTGACGAAACACATCCACTGGTGATGACCAAACATAACCACCGGTGAGCCCCCAAATACCCAGATCCGAACACCGCCGGTGACCACACCACCAACAACATCAACCCCGCACTGCCTCACCACTAGATCTGCCGATCACCACCGCCGGAGCTCCAACTATGCTTAGAAACTTGAATCCAAAGTCTTTCTGGTAGTTCATGGTTGGTGTCTTACCACCGCCACAACACCAACAACAACGACCCCAACCCCTTCGTCTTCATCAACCACCGCGACCACCAATCCACCATCTCGTCTCACCACTGCTTCTCCACCCGCCGACGATGAACCACCATCGCCGCCACTGCTCAACGAACCAAACGACACCCTGTACAACCGTTGTTTGGATGGCTAACCGTGACCAACCGATAAACGGAAAAAAATCACATCTATTACTTCTCAAATCAGGCAACCTCGTATTAGTCGATGCGAATCAGATCAGTGTTTGGGAATCTGGAACACAATCATCAACTTCCTCTGTTGAATTAAAGTTGCTAGATAATGGCAACCTTGTTCTTGTGACTCAAGAGGTCGTTGGTGTATAGTGGTTTTCTGGTGGAGAAGGGGTCGTATTTGGTGGTGGGGTTGCTCTTGGTTTGCCGGAGATCGTCTCCGACAGTGGTGATGATTTTGGGAGATCTGGGGGTTGTTTGTTGGTGGCCGACGGTGATGATTTTGGTGTTGTTTTGATGCCGGAGATGGCAGTGGCGGTAGTTTGTGGTGGTGGTCTGCCTACGTGGATCCGACGTGGCGTCCAACTCACATATCCGTTCATCCGAGGGCAAATTTAACAAGTTTGCAAACGGTGAGGGTATATTTGATCTCAAAGTTTGACGGAGGGCAATGTTGTTCCATAAAACATAGTTGGAGGGCAAATTTGACCCTTTTCCCTTTTAATTATAACATTCAATATTTACCCTAAATTGATAATTGCCAACTCTATTTTCCTCCTTTTTCAATGCTTCAACACTTAAATTTGCACAGTTAACTTAAATTGGAGTCCATTTCTGTTAGTATTCTAATGTTGTTGTTTTTTAATTTAAATGATTTCTTTTTGTTTTTTATATGTAATTTCCTATTTTGTCCTTTGTGAATTATTGGAGAAATTGAGTTTTTGTGGTTTTGCAAGGAATTAAGGAGATTAGGTGTAAATCGCTAAAAAGAATAGAATAAGGTGTAAGTCATAAAAGAGCGTATACCTTAGGGGTGCAAACCGCAAATTACTCAAATTTAGCCCAACCTATCGATTTGAATCCCCAAAAGAAACTTGTAATCTCCATATATTATTTTTCTCCTAAACTCCAGTTATTCAGCCACATAAAAGGGCAGTCCGGTGCACTAAACTCCCGCTATGCGCGGAGTCTAGGAAAGGACCAGACCACAAGGGTCAATTGTACGCAGCCTTACAATTACATCATAAGCTCTTCAGTAGTGTATATATCATGGATTCTCTGCTATAACTCACTAAAATCTGTTTTCTTATTCGCACTTCCGTAAATTTCTTTCCACTTCCAAGAAAAGAAAAAAGTACTAAAAAGGGAGAGATGCAGTAAACAGAAGTGAATAGTGATAATTAAGAAAATGTGGTCATTATATGTTGGTCTCTTGGAGTTTCTGATGTGATCGATATGTCTTCCATAAATGATAGGTTATCGAACACTTAGTCAAGACGTTGAAGAAGGTATTTGCCAGGTATTAGCACATATGTGGTTAGAAACGCAAATTGCATCCATATCAAGCTGCAATGGCGCTTCAACTTCATCAAGCGTGTCATCATCAAAGCAAGGGATTAGATCGCCTTTTGAGAGCAAACTTGGGGATTTTTTCAAACATCAAATTGAATCAGACACTTCGCCAATTTATGGAAACGGATTCAGAGCTGGTAACCAAGCAGTGCTTAAATACGGGCTAGAAAGGACGTTGGATCATATTCGGATGACAGGAACCTTTCCTTATTGAAACATTTGAGCACAAGGTTAGAAAACAGACTCACATTCATTTGTCTCAAGAAAGAAGGTTTGGTCCATTCATATTAGTGCCTTGGACCATGCCATATTATAATACCTTAGACGTTGAGAAAAGATATATTTTTCGTACCTCTGTAGAGTGATTTTGACTCGACAAACAAGGAATCGTCACAACAAAAATCCATTCTTTTAGAAAATTAATGAAGTCTATTAACAGTAGCACCAGAACATGCAACAATATGTACATACATTAACAGTAGCACCAGAACATGCAACAATATCTAAAGATTTTTCGTTGATCTTCTCCTCGTAACCTTAGCTACAGGTGGAGGTGTAATAGATCAAGTTGGTCTATAATCATCAGTAAACACCATGAAATCATAAAGACTACACTTCTTAGCCGGACGACAATCTCTCAAACACACATGTTGACTCATTTTTCTTCTATTTGCTGATTCCTCTCATTAGTTGAGGAATTAGAATGGTTTGTAAATAGGGTACCACAGTTCCATATTATAAGGAGATTAGGGAATGACAATTGACAGGTTAATATAGTTGATGTATACTGTCAAATCATTATTCATTCAAACACGATGAATCTGCTTAATACAACTTCATTTCAAACAGATAAAATGTCATTCTACTGTGAACATATCAGCAGAATAAAATTTAATACTGTATAATACTATAAAGCATCCAGAGGATGCAGGAGTCTACAAAAGGAAAGAAAGAAAGAAGGAAATTTAATACTATAAAGCAATTTTTGACACTTACACAAGGTTTTATTTCTTATTTGAAGTTATAGCACTATAATTGATGCGATCATTTGCAAAATATTATATTTTCTTTTACTCTACATTTTTCTAAAATCTTTTAGTATAGCATTGGCTTTCTAAATTGTCTAGAAAACAAACAAGTGGACACTTGCACAATTCACTCGTAAAACATATTTTTTTAAATCTAAACACTAACTTATTTGTTAGTAAAAGTTAAAAATATGACCATCAGTATTCCAAACTGACGCCAATTTGGATTTTACTAACTCTAAATTTTGAGATGTCAAGATTCAACAAACATAAATTTCTCTAAATGAGTTCTTTAAAGCATAATTAATCTTAAACCTGTATAATAAAGATGGTTGCCATAAAGTTGGTGAATGATGGAGTATCAAATTATGGCGGGTTATCTGACTCCTTTCCTCCTAATTTATGTGTCATATTTTTTTATTAATTTATTACAAAAACATATCATATATTTTTAATTTAAGCACGTAAAAGTCTATAATTTTAGAAGTCTCACTTTCATGAATCTCGTGTTCAATTAAATTATGTCACATAAACAATCAACAATCATTACATAAATTAGAACCAAGAGAGTAACCTTTGCATATATATATTCTACCCAACTAGTTAGAATTTTAAGGTACTTTCTCAGTTCCAATTTATGTGACGTCATTTCATTTTTTATCTGTTTTAAAAAAAATGTCACATTTATATATTAAGAAATAATTTAACTTTATGAGATGATTTACAGTCACACATTTATATAAGATTTATTTTGGACCACAAATTTTAAAAATCTTCATTTCTTTCTTAAACTGCGTCTTAAATCAAATAATGACACATAAGACGCAGAGAGTAGTTAATTTAGATTTTAAATAATCTTTTAAGTGGTAAAATGCTTTGTCCTTAGATTACAAGTCACAGCAGATTAGGAAATGTTTGAAATCGCAACAAACAAATTACTAGTAGTTTTTTTTTAAAATATCAGTGTGATGTACTAATCTTCCACTATGCGATTAGGAAATAACAGGACCGCAACGTTTATTGTCATGGTCACATTTCTGTTTCTACGGCTCATGGTCACGTGTGAGCAACTTAACCGTAGTAGTTCTTTTCTAAAACACTAAAACACCACCCGTCGACGGCGACCATGGCAGCGAGAGCGAAAATAGCAAATCACAAATTCACTACTTTTGAGCTTCTCTCTCATCTCCAACGCCGTTATACCACCACCCACTCTCCGTCAACTAACGGAACACAAACTCCCCGACCAAATATCCCGTCTTTTAATTCTCCACCGTTACACCGCCGTTAACAACCTCAAATTCGATTACTCCGACAACCTCGTCAACACCGTCCTCGTAAAACTCAAACTTCATCCTAACGCTTCATTACGTTTCTTCAAATTAGCTACACAAATACAGTATTTTAAACCCCATGTACAATCTTATTGCAGGATAGTTCACATACTATCAAAAGCAAGACTGTTCGATGAAGCTAGGTTTTATTTATCGGAGCTTCTAGAACTTTCTAGAAATAATAAGAAGCCAGTGTCGTTTGTATGGGATGAATTAGTGGCAGTATATAGAGAGTTCAAGTTTTCACCTACAGTTTTCTATATGGTATTGAGAATTTACGCTAAAAAAGGGTTGTTCAAGAATGCACTTTACGTGTTTGATAATATGCCTAAGTGGGGTATTGTGCATAAGTTGGGTTCTTGTAATAGTTTGGTTAAAAAAGGTGAGTTTTTTTACTGTTTTTACTGTATATGATGAGATGATAAAGATGGGGTTTAATCTGGATATATACACGTGTACTATAATGGTAAATGCGTATTGCAAAGATGGGAAGGTTGATAAACCTGAGATTTTTGTTGAAGAAATTGAGAAGATGGGGTTGGAGTTGAGTATTGCTACTTATCATAGTTTGATTAATGGGTATGTGGAGAAGAAGGATTTTAAGGGTGTCGAAAGTGTTGAGGCGAATGGATGAAAAGGGAATTTCAAGAAATGTAGTTACTTTCACGTTATTGATTAAGGGTTATTGCAGGTTGTGTAAGATGGATGAAGCAGAGAAAGTGTTTAGAGAAATGAAAGAAAAGGATGAGCAGGCGTATGGCGTGTTAATCGACGGGTTTTGTCAAATGGGAAAATGGATGATGCCCTTAGGATTCGGGATGAGATGTTAAGATCAGGGTTTAAGATGAACCTGTTCATCTGTAATTCTTTGATAAATGGGTACTGCAAAGCTGGTAAAATTAGTAATGCCGAACAGGTTGTTAGGAGCATGACCCGCTGGAATCTAAAACCTGATTCTTATAGCTATCACACCCTTTTAGACGGTTATTGTCGGGAAGGACTGATACAAAATGCATTCAACCTCTGTGATGAGATGATTCACAATGGTATCAATCCGACAGTTGTCACTTACAACACTCTACTAAATGGATTATGTCGGGAAGGTGCCATAGTTGACGCTATGCATCTTTGGAATTTGATGCTTACAAGAGGTGTTGTTCCTAATGCAGTTGGATATGGTACCCTCTTAGATGCATTTCTTAACATGGGAGAATTTGAAAAGGCTTTGGTCTTGTGGAAACATATTCTAGCAAGAGGGCACACAAAAAGCAGGATTCTTTTAAATACGGTTCTCAAAGGATTCTGTAAGATGTGGAAAATGGTTGTAGCCGACCTGCTTTTTAACAAAATGGAGGAGCTTGGCTGTTCCCCTGATGGAGTAACTTATAGGACTCTAAGTGATGGGTATTGTAATGCAGGGGAGATAGAAAAAGCTTTAAAAATGAAGGATACCATGGAACTGCAAAATATTCCTTCTTCCATTGAAAATTTTAATTCCCTTATTAGTGGACTTATAAAGGCTGGAAAGTTTAGCAAGGTCGAAGATCTCCTTAGTGAAATGAATGATAGGGAATTAACCCCTAACATTGTTACATATGGAGCCCTTATTGCTGGTTGGTTTAAAGAATTGTTACCTGAGAAAGCTTTTAAAGCATATTCTGAGATGAGAGAGAAGGGATTGAATCCAAATGTCATCATAGTTAGCTCTATTATTAGTGGATTATACAAACTTGGTAGAACCGATGATGCTAATATCTTCCTACAGAAAATACTGGATGTAAAGTTGTATCCCGAGCTGAGACATATTTATAGTTTTTCAAACTCTAAGACAGGGCTGCCTGATGTGCAGAAAATTGCAGATTCCCTTGATGGAAGTGCCACAAATCTGTTGTCCCCTATAATGTGCTGTATAACATAGCTGTGGCAGGGTTATGCAAATTGGGGAAGTTCGATGACGCAAGAGATGCTATAAAGTATAAACTACTTCTCACAAAAAGGCTTTACCCCCGATGTGGCATATCGTTGGTTGGTAAAGTTAATGAAGCTTTCAATTTGCGCGATGAGATGCTAATAAAGGATATTGTTCCAAATATTGCAGTATACAATGCTCTAATAAATGGCCTTTGTAAAGCAGGGAACACTGAACGTGCATTGAGACTTTTCAGTAAGCTTCATTCGAAAGGGTTCTCTCCCAATGTTATAACACTCTGATAGATAGATACTATAACATTGGTAAAACTAGTGAAGCTGTGCAACTGCTTAAGAGAACGACTGAAAAGGAAATCCTTCCATCATAACTCATTCCATTCTGATTAGTGGTCTGCATAAGCAAGGTGATAATCAAGAACCAATGAAGCTTTTAAGTTGGACAACAGAAGGAAGGCTGGTTTAGACCAAATTCTTATGAGACAGAGCAAAAAGAGAAGGTAAAAGCATTTATCTACTTTGGTGACCATAATGATGTTATTTGGTACATAGATTATTACCATCGTCGTTGTGCATAATTCATCTCTTAAGCCATAACAGTGTGTTGGGCCATAATTATTGCAGTGGAATACTCCTTCATTTAGTTTGCGGCAACAATTCATCAATTTCCAAACAGCTAAATTCATGACTTTTGCGTGCTGACTGATCATGGTCCTATTTGAAGACTAAGTTGACACATGTTTCTACAATTGACCTATTCTTTTTTGATTTTTGGAATCATGTCTTTAAACGGCTTGTTCTAGGTTTTCCTTAATATTCTTTTTTCTCACAGATCATGAGCCTAGAAAAGGTTTAGTTTAGCTGATTACATAGACAAAAAGCTGGAGACTTTGATTTCTTACAATCAGGTAAGACAAGATCTATTAAAACATCTAGAAGACGATTAAACTTCAGTTCCATTTATGTTGCGAGACCCGACTCACTGGATACCTTTGTGATTTTTAAGGCAGTTACATTTAGCAAGATCTAGTCACAAGTTCTTTATTTTACGCATGAAATTTGATCCTATCTCAGGATTATGATGTGTGAGAATTTATCACCATCTAGTCTGTTATTGGCTCTACTTTCTGCAACTCAGTCAATGGATGTTCCTTGTTCTTTCTCAACGCTCTCTTTTTTCTGAATGTCACTTTTTCTCTGCATGCCTCTTTTCATATAACTACCAGAGATTCAGTTCTAAGTAAGAGGAAGATGAGAAAATAGTTTATCAATGTCTTATTTCAAATGTCTGTTTTAGGGGGGTGAGTCAGGGAGAAGCTGAACTTTCTTGTGGTGTCCACTTGGAATTTTCTCATATAGGTGTTATGAGTAAATTATGGGATTGTCGATGACTCTGGACTTTATTCTGTTGCGACTAAAATGCTGATTAAAGCACAAGAAAAAGTCACCTTCTACTCCATCTCTTGGAATATGAAGCATAATTTGATGCTCAACTTGAAGATGCTAGGAACATTGTTCTTCAGATTTGAGCTAACAGATTAGGAAGCCAAAAAAGAGGACTATATTGTGGGGCGAGATGAAAGCGGAAGAAATATGACGATTCTAGACTTCCAGTGGCAAAGTAACAGAACATTTCAGCAAGTTCTCAGGTTGCATAAATGCCTTAGTTTTACTCCCATGGCTGCCGAACAAGAAAAAATGGAAAACAACATAAATAGAGGAAAAATAGTAACTAACATAAGAGTTCAACTTTTAATTATTCTGATTACGCGGTTTCGGGTTTCGCAGGTATTGCAACTCAAAATTATGTGTCTCTGCCTTCTATGTTGTCCTGCCTGGAAGATACAATTAAAAAGCCTTCCATAGGTTTTTCTCCACCACCTGTGAGTGTGCTGATGATATAGTATCTTCACATTGCAGATGGGATGATATCGCTTGCAACTACAAGTAAGTCTTACCCTTCTTGGTGAATAATTCTTTTGCTTAGTCAAATTTTATTGTTCGGACAAAAATTGAGAAATTTTGTATATAATATTTTTGTGACGTAAAAATGGAAGTTGTATCAATGAAATATTGTAACTACTTCAACTTCAAACGATGACCTTCTTGCTTGCCTTCTACTCCTCTGAACTTTGCTACTTTAATTTAGTTTTGTAACACTCGTGAGAGCTGAGATGTGGTTGGTTCGTAGTGCGGTTCAATTAGTCTATGCATTGGTGGCAGTTTATACATGACATGCATTACTCTAGCTAGTCCAATTGTGTCCTTTGTCCTTTGAGGGATGTGATAGTCAATGAACTTTACAGAGGAAGATTAGAGGCAGCTTTCTAAAGCTGGAGATACTTATAGGTTAAACTGATGCCACACCATTTTCGGTCTTGCTATTCGAATAGTCTCAGAACCTTGAAACCTTTAAATTGAAAAGAGGCATTACCAATAAAGCTTTCCACATTTTCTTATGGTAAGTTGGGATCAGCTTTTTACTTAAAACGTCTCTTCGCTGACTCTGCACTGAATCCTATCTATGCACGTCTTGAATGATACAGTTCCTTAACCATTAACTTTTAATGACAGAATACATGTTCATCTGTAACATCTTCTGAAAGGATGTATCCACTAAAAAGGGGAATTGATGCAGTTTGACAGTTCATCAAACTTTATGTTGTTCTCCAACTTAAGAAATTCCAATCAAACTCACACAGCTTGTCTTTTAGCTTAGGGTGCTCATTATCTACTAGTAATAAACTGTTGGTATTGCTTTGGAAGAATGGTTTCTGGATAGAATTATCTTTCATAATGACAGGTTTATATAATTTACATATATAGTTCTTACTTTTAACAATCTTACATTTGACAATTGCATAATGTTGGAAGTGCTCCTATCATCTCATAGGATGGAGAATATTTGGTAGTTTAAACTGAGAGATGAAAATTGCAGGCATATCTGATAGTGAGATACACAACTTAAACTTACATCTAAAAGAATCAAATTCTGCCGGGAGACTGACAAAGCTACCCTCAACCGCAAAGAATGGTGCCAAATTCAGGTATGCCATTTTCAGTGGCTCCATCCTTGTGATGCTACACTTAAATTAGTTTTCTCTTGAACGTACCCATCTGGTCTTTTACCCCCTTTCTATGCTTCTGGCTTTCTATACATGGTTAATTAGTTATACCTTGCAGTGGGACTGAAGTATCAGTATCAATATCCAAGAGCCTTGATAACTTATTGGCAGGTCACTTGCTTTTTTCAAAAAGTTCAATTTTCATGCCCATCATCTAACTCTAGCTATATGATATCTCAAATTATAAGAAAATTTCTATTTACTACAGTTTTTCATGGCTTTTTATTCTGCTGAAGATTCCGGTTAGTTCATTACTTTTCTTGAAATGCTTTATAATTGAAATCAAATGCAACAATGTCCTCTATAGACCCTCTCATGGTTCAAAAACAAATGTGACTTGGTTGATACAATGATATAGCCACTAATTGGTCAGACAACTCAAGGTGTTCAGTACAAAGGATACAATTTCAATATGGACCTACTCAATGCAATTTTTTAGTTCTTGGATGGGTTCACCATGTCAAGAATATTTCTTTCGTTATCAGATTCAAATTAAGATTCGAAAATTTTAAGTTTTTATATGTCATACTTAAGGTTTTACATGACCTTAATCCGTGTCGAAGGGTAGTAGGTAGTTGAGCGTAGTCCTACTTACGCTTACATACTGGTAGTTGTAGTGTTATTATTATAGCCCTTCTTAGCCTATCATACTAGTAGGTGCATTATTGTTTTATAGTCCCATGTCCTTTGTTTTCTGTTGTTGTATGTTCTTTCGTGTACTGTATTTATCTTATTTACCTGCGTTAGTTACTGCTTCTTTTTGCAGTATGCTTTATCACGGCTTATTCGCTTTTGTTACTCTTATTTCATAGTGCTTTAAATTTCTTGTCCGGGTCTGACCGTTTCTCTTGCTTTGCTTTGCTTGTGCTTATGCTTTGTCTTGAGCCGAGGGTCTTTCGGAAACATCTCTACTTACCAAGGTAGAGGTAAGGTCTGCGTACACTCTACCCTCCCCAGACCCCACGTTGTGGGACTTCACTGGATATGTTGTTGTATGTCATTTTATCCATGTTCTTTGGCCTTCGTATTATATTTAAAAAGTTATCTTTTTCTTTCTCCTGTTAACTTGGAAATAGCTAGGACCACTACCTCTCTGTGGCTGATAGTTTGTTTCTCTTCTTCCAGAAAGTTGTAATGGAACTCTTAGTTGGTCGCAATGACCCCTTGGGATCAGAGATTGAAAGTCATATTCTGGCAATTGAGGGCAGCTCTGTATATTCTCCTGTTGAAAGCATAAAATGCTTGGAAGTAGGACTCAAGGATTATGTTCGTAAGCAGGTCGGCACAAGGGCAGGCTCTGAGTATCATCTGATCATGAAACTTGAACTTTGTAAAATGTTATCAGCTCAATGTGGGCAAGATCATTATTGATACGCAGAGCTTCCGGAACACAGGTAAGGCAAATTCTCAATAAGTATGTTCATGTCCTTTGATTTTCTCCTTTTTCTTATTTCTCGATTGATACTGATTGTAACAAGTTCTAATCTGTGTGCAGCTTCAAGGCTTTTTAACCAATATAACACAGAATGAACAGGTAACAAGGTGAAGCCGTGAAGGTGAAGTGCAGAAGGAGCATTTTCCAAGGTATCACTCCTTCAAAGATGTATAAATAGCTAAACTTGATTAAAAGAGTCCATTAATTTTCACCACGCACCTTAAAAGTTGTTGGCGTGCAATGTTTGTGACATTCATTAGTTCCCAACCATGGCATGATTCAGTTCATTGAACTGCATGTATGATAATCAAAATTGACAAATGTAAGTGATTAGTCTAGAGCTGCTTTCCAGTGAAACGATGGTTGATACACCTCTCATACTGTTCTTGAGCGTGAATTCTGTACGATTATCTCAACATTCAAAGGTTATTTTCCATTGCTTTTTGCTCGAGAATCTGGAGATAGTTTTAAATTTAATTAATGTTCCATTAGGTTTCTGAACATTATTTTCGTGCTTATGTGTAAGCAGACAATTTTATTGGTGTTATAAAGCTCAAATAAGAAGATTGGGGTGTGACAAGGATGCACTAGCATATTTGGCAGAATGGAGATATAAACTATTTGGCTTATGCCCCATATGTGATGATCTTCACTGTGTAATTAAATGTAATTTTGCCATCAACTTGATGTTGCAATCTTAAGCCAACTTTCAGTTCTCCCAGTATGAACTCATAAGTTGAATAAGCATATGACATTCTATATACATCAATTCCACACAAGATTCAGGGGAAGTGAAGGAACAAAAAGATAATTGGACGATTTGGTACTCGTTTGTTATATTATTTGGTAAATTTCTAAGTTACCCTTTTATTGAATAATGGAGTGTGGGTGACATTCTTATTATTTGAGTTAGGATATTGGTAAAGTTAACAGTAAGGCGTGAAATGTCACTAGTGCTGGAGATAAAATATAGCTGCCTATCAAAACCCATGGAGAAAGAAAAAGAAAACAACCAGTAAGGGTTATGGTGGAATGGGTAAGTACATCTTCATCCTTGATTAGAGATTTCAGATTCGAATCCCTGGTATGAAGTTGCCTTTGTTAGGAGCATTTTACCTCCTATATGGGAGTCAGATTTAGTGAATTAGGGACTCCGTTTCGGAATCTTCATCGATTGGATAAAGTGTTTCGATTGATGGGTATGAAGTTACCTTTGTTGCGAAGTGTTTTTTACCTCCTATGTGGGAGTCGGTTTCGGAATCTTCATCGATTGGATAAAGTATTTCGATTGATGGGTATGAAGTTACCTTTGTCACGAAGTGTTTTTTACCTCCTATGTGGGAGTCGGATTTAGTCGGGCAACAATGCATGGATGGGAAATTAAGAAAAAAACATTGTGGAGGTAATTAATAACAACCGACACTTTTTCCTAAAGTTATTATGCTAAAGAGGAGGGAAAACTGTAAAATTAAAGAGAGAAAAAGACGGTACAATGTCAAACCATGATCCGATAGTCTCTTGTTTAGTAAAAAGAATACATTGATAATTGGTTATCATTTTGACTTCATTGTAGATCTTTCTGCCAGTAAAAAGATTATTTTAATAAAAGTATGGGCATTTAATTTGAACCGACAGCTTTGTATAATACCAATATGTTGATCATGAGAGTTAACCGAGTCAATAGGATCTTTGAATCCTTCGACATCCAAAATTCAAAGATTATTCCTTTAATCTTTTTCTTTTGTTTTAGATGGATGAATAGAGGAATAGTATAACCTTAAGGTATTCGAAGTTTATTAATTGATCTGATTAATTTAAATTTCGTGTTGTATAGGCTTCATAAGGAGGTAAGGCATCCCATTCTAAGTAGAAGTAGTAATTCATTTTGGGGGCTCGATTTAGAAACTTTTAGTTAAACGTAGAGGAATTTCTACCATTTCATCACTTCCTTTTCTTAATCTTTTGCTTCATGATATTCTTCTTTAAAAATGTTTACTCTCTTATATAGTTCTTAACACTAATACTTTTAAGTTAATCAAAAGTTATACGATAAAGTCCCTAAGGATGTTCTATGGAGATGTTTCGAGGTTAGAGGTGTATCTGTGGCGTACACTAGGGCGATCAAGGATATGTATGATGGAGCTAAGACCAGGGTACGGACAGTAGGAGGAGACTCAGATCACTTCCCAGTGATGATGGGGCTGCACCAAGAATCAACTCTTAGCCATTCTTATTTGCCTTGGTGATGGATGGACTGACGCGACAAATCCAAGAGGATGTGCGATGGTGTATGTTATTCGCAGACGACATAGTCCTGATTGATGAGACTCGCAGCGAAGTGAACGCTAAGCTGGAGGTTTGGAGACAGACTTTGGAGTCTAAAGGGTTCATGTTGAGTATGACCAGGACAGAATATTTGAAGTGCAAGTTCAGCAACGGGAGCGACCCTAAGACATGCGTGGATGTGAAGCTTGGTACTTAGGTCATTCCAAAGAAAGAAAGCTTCAAGTACCTAGGGTCTATTATCCAAGGGAATTGAGAGATTGATGACGATGTCACACGTCGTATTGGGGCAGGGTGGATGAAATGGAGGCTCGCATCTGGAGTCTTATGCGACAAAAAGGTGCCACAAAAACTTAAAGGCAAGTTCTATAGGACGGTGGTTAGATCGACTATGTTGTATGGGGCGGAGTGTTGGCCAGTCAAGACTTCGCACATCCAAAAGATGAAAGTTGCGGAGATGAGGATGTTGAGATAGATGTGTGGGCATACAAGGATGGATATGATTAGAAATGATATCCGGGACAGAGTGGGAGTGGCCTCGACGGAGGATAAGATGCGGGAAGCGAGACTAAGATGGTTTGGGCATGTGCAGATGAGAGACACAAATACCCCAGTGCGGAGGTGTGATCCGGGACAGAGTGGGAGTGGCCTCGACGGAGGATAAGATGCGGGAAGCGAGACTAAGATGGTTTGGGCATGTGCAGATGAGAGACACAAATACCCCAGTGCGGAGGTGTGAGAGGTTGACTATGGACGGGTTCAGGAGGGGTAGAGGTAGGCCGAAGAAGTATTGGGGAAAGGTGATTAGACGAGATATGACGCAGGTGCAACTTACTGAGGACATGACCTTAGATAGGGGGTTGTGGAGGATACGGATTAGGGTAGTAGGTAGTCGAGCGTAGTTCTACTTACGCTTGCAAACTGATAATTATAGTGTTATTATTGTAGGCCCACTTAGCCTATCATACTAATAGGCGCAATATTACTTTATAGTCTTATGTAGTTTGATTTTTGCTGCTATGTGTCATATAGTGTACTTTGTTTAGCTTATTTACATGCGCTAGTTACTGCTTACTTTTTCAGAATGCGCTATCATGACTTATTCGCTTTTGATATCAGCATTCTCATATTTCTTTACATTTTTTTATCGGATCTGACATTTTCTCTTGCTTGTGCTTATGCTTTGTCTTAAGTCGAGGGTCTCTCGAAAACAGTCACTCTACCTACCAAGATAGATATAAGGTCTGCGTACACTCTACCCTCCCCATACCTCACATTATGGGATTTCACTAGGTATGTTGTTGTATTCTTTTTCAGGAATGTCAAATCTGGTTTGTGTTAGATGTGAACGGCAAAGTCTCAACAAGCATCATGTTATGACTTAAAGCGAGAGGCGTCTGATATGACCTTAGCTTTATTTTCTTTTCGATGTCCTACCTGGTATCGGTATGCACATTGGGGCCGACGTATCATTCCTTATTCATCAACTGAATGAAAGCTACCCCGCCTGTTATTTTTCTACTTTGATGGAAATGGATAGAGTTAAATCAACCAGGGTTACTGTGGAGTAATAAGTACATCATTGTAAACTTAATTATTGGTTGAAAAATCACTAACTATATATTAATATGATTTAATTTTTTACAAAGATGAACCATAAGACAAGTCAGAACTCACAAGAAGTCAACAACTCTGGCCCTAGCATGCATTAGTTAAAATAGACAAATGAGATTATTGTACCTTTAAATTCATCTTAAACCAATATTATACTCATACCCTCTCAGATAAAGAAAATTATACCATCATGAAATAAATTTTATCCGCATATGACAATGAGAAAAATAGGTTACTAGTATAACAACCAAACGAATAAGTATTAAAACTATCTCATAGCTAACCATAAAATTCTTCATATATTGACAAACTTCGTACTTGATCTCAATAGTGAACTTTATTTAAAGTCTACGTATTAAAAAGTAAATTAAGTGTACGTATTATAAACTAACTTAATCAATTTGACTGCTTACTTTAATAAGTTTAATTTGCATATTTTAAGCACTGGGGTCCTAGTTAGGATGGGGGGGGGGGGGGGGGGTTGGGGTCTTCATTGAATGACACTAACTGGAATATTAGATAAAAAAAAAATTGATTCTTGTGTGCACGACCTTAAATTTTAATTTATTGATAGTATAATATCCATTTGCCAAAATCAACACTGTAAAATTGATAAATATTCATATTTATAAAAGTACATTTATTGTGATTTCTCTAAACTCGGGCCAGCCATTTAATTTTAACAATTATCACGAACGCTGTTCTATGGACAAATTTGTTTTAAATTGGGCAAGTGTCATGGAAATTATGGACAAACAAATTAAATAGAGTTATGCAAAATTTTCACAAATGTTTGTGGAGAGGGAGCGGCAAACTATCACATTCAGGTTAATGTTGAGATTGGATTTGTTTTCATATTTCATAACGTGAATAACACAACCATAAATTTTGGCCAAATTTAAAATTAAATTTGATTTTCAAGAAACCAAACAATTGAAGAAAATTTAAATAAGAAGAGTACGTTAGGTATGATTCTAAAACTTTCTTTTGAAAAAAAAAAAGGTAACACGCATGCTACTTTCCCTTTTTTATTTTCCGAATATTACAATTTTTATATACTTCCAAAAATAACGTATATTTCGAAAAAAAATGTGTCAAATACATGGTTCAACAACTAAATTGATGGAAATTCCCATTGTTTTTTTTTTTTTGCTTTTTATGTATTATCTTACATTTTCCTTTCTTTTTCTTGTGCTATTTTTTGTTTGTGTTTTAGCATTTTAAAAAAACCAACAACACTACGTTTGGTTCTACTAAAGAAAAAAAGAAATCCAAAGTGTTTGGCCCAGTGGCCAATACATTAGGGTATTGCTGTCTGAGGTTCCGTGTTCGAGTCCTCTGATCAGCGAGAATGGAACTGTGTTCCCCCAAAAAAATCCCTCCATACGCGTAGGGCCAAGCGGTGTATACTAATCCGTAGGGCCGGCCGAGAGGTGGGGTTTTCTGGGGTATGGGGCCGTAATGCGGTGAGACCAGTCACTTTAAAAAGTTTACCCTACCACAGTTTTTTACTGGTCTAACCTTTGAAATCAATTGAGTCACCATGATTTACCTCCTTCACTGACCTGTCGGACCGGGGTGTGGGGGCTCCTGGGGTGGGAGATTCCACCTTTTGGAACAAAGAAAAAAAGAAGAACGTTGAAGAAGAGTGAAATTGATTGGCTTACTTTGTTTAGATGAAATACTGATGATTTGCTTCCAATTTTTACTTAGTACAGCTGGAAGGAAAGTAACATGACATATTGTTTTTCCTTTCTGGCCAATTTCGTAAAGGTGTGAAAAGGCAAGGATATTTAACTTTTTGTTTTTGATTTTCATTCTGGTTCCATATTCACATTTGGCTCGATTGATCTTGATTTAAACTTCATATTGTAATACTTTCTATTCTCGGACTCGAACTCGAGATTAAGGATATCTACCCCTTTATATATAGTACTTCTCTTCTCTCTCAATTCTTTTTCAGAACAAGGTAAGTCGATTATATTTCTGTACTTTATTTCTTCAATTCCTCCGGTATACCTAACCTAACATATGTACCTAAAGCTTGTGTCTCACCAGGGCCACGTAGGGTTCAAATTACATGTACTATTTTTTTTAGTAAAATTGTTCTATGTTTTACACCTACTAGCTCGACTAATTTAATTTCACGACGTTATGTAAAATTCATTAAAGACAAAAGTCCGTCCTATTAGAAATTTTTTCACTTTCAAGCTTGAACCCATTACCTCTGATTTTCTTTATGCGGCCGTTAGAATGTTTTTAATTAGTCCAAGAAAACTGCATCATTCGAAAATCACATAGTAAATTTTTTCTATCCTTCATCATTCTCTTCTTTCTGACTTTTTTTTCTTCTTGCAAATAAGGAAAATGGACCGTAATTGGGCCTAGCCCAATTCGGGGGAAATAAGGAAAGGGTGGCGTGGGTCACTGGCCACTGGCCCAGCCCCACGGCCACTATGCATTGGACCAAGGCTGCGGCTAGTGGTGCTGCGGTCCAGCTGATCCACTGCCACTGCTGTCACCGCCACGATCACCACCACCACCATTTCCACGGGTCAAGCCACTCCATCAACCTTTGCCGCTCTTGCTCCTTCTGTGTAGCATTCACGTTTGGGTCATCCGGGGTTGTCTATTATTTCTTCTTTTAAAATAATAATTTTATTGATTGTAAGAGTACGCATAGTACTCATATTTGTCCCTCGTGTCCTCTAGGAAAACATGTTAGATTACCATTTGTAGCATCTGCTTCTAGTACGTCGATGTCTTTTGACATTATTCATTGTGATTTATAGACATCTCCCGTTTTGAGTTTTTGGGCCATCGTTATTATGTTTTATTTTTGGATGATTATTCTAATTTTTTGTGGACTTTTCCTTTGTCTAAAAAGTCTCAAGTTTTTTCCACATTCTTAAAATTTAGAGCTTTCATCCGTACCCAATTTGAACGGGAAATTAAAAACATTCAATATGATAATGGTAGAGAGTATGATAATGGGTCATTTCGGGAAATTTGTGATGCTCGTGACATATCTTTTCGGTTTTCTTGTCCTCGTACGTCCTCACAAAATGGGAAGGCCGAAAGAAAAATTCGTATCAATAATAATATTGTCTGAATCTTACTAGCCCATGCTTCATTACCTTCGTCGTTTTGACATCATGCATTACAAATGGCTACATACCTCCTTAACATACTCCTTAGCAAAGGTTTAGCATATCAATCACCCCTAAAAATTCTTTATAATAAGAATCCCTTGTATTCCCATCTTAGAGTATTTGGGTGTTTGTGCTATCCGCTTTTCCCGTCTACTACAATTAACAAACTACAAGTCCGTTCTACTGCTTGTGTGTTTTTGGGTTATCCATCTGATCAGCGTGGTTACAAATATTTTGATTTATCCGCTAATAAAATCATAATTAATCGTCATGTCATTTTTTATGAAACCCAATTTTTGTTTGCTAATTTTTCTAATTCTGTACCTAGGAAATATAATTTTTTGGATGGTGGGGTCTCACCGTATGTTCTCCAACAGTGGGCCCAATCTACCCGTGATCCAATTCTGCCAGTAGGCCCACTGCCTGCTAGCCCGATATCCCACATTATCGAAATAGTGTATCGACCAGCAGGCCCATTGTCTGCTGGCCAGTCCCTTGCTGACCCGTCACCTACCTACATCCCGTCAAATTCTATCTCGAGTCAATGGTCAGTTACTCGTAGCCAATGGGGTATTTTTAAACCAAAATAATATTTTAATCTTAATTCTAATGTCATTAAATCACCCCTACCACGTAACCTAGTGTCTGCCCTTCATGACCCAAATAGGAAAATGGCAATGGATGATGAATACAATGCTCTTATTGAAAATAATACGTGGGAGTTGGTGCCCCGTTCGCCTAGTGTCAATGTTATTCGTTCTATGTGGATTTTTACTCATAAAGAAAATTCTGACGGCTTTTTTGAGAGGCATACGACCCGTCTTGTAGGTGATGTTTAAACACAACAAGTTGGTGTGGATTATGGAGAGACATTTAGTCTGGTGGTCAAACCGGCAACCATTCGCATTGTGCTTAGTCTGGCTCTCTCGAAAGCATGGCCCATCCATCAGCTGGATGTGAAAAATGCTTTCTTACACGATGATCTTAAAGAGACATTATACATGCATCAGCCATTGGGTTTTAAGGACCCCAATTATCCTCATCATCTCTATTTGTTGAAGAAGTCCTTATATGAGCTTAAGCAAGCCCCACGGTCTTGGTATAAGAGGTTTGCAGAATATGTGTCTACTATTGAATTTTCTCACAGCATGTCTAATCATTCTCTGTTCATCTATTATCGTGGTACTTCTCTCACATACATTTTGTTATATGCGGATGATATAATTTTCACTTCCTCATCTGATAATTTGCGCAAGTTTATCATATCCCTTATAAGTTTTTGCTGTGAAAGACTTGTGGCCCTTGAGTTATTTTTTTGGTATAGATGTCACTCGTCATGCAAGTGGTCTATTTTTATCACAGAAGAAGTATGCATCTGAGATTATTGAGAGAGTTGACATGTCATAGTGTAAGTCTTCTTCTACTCCGGTTGATACATAACCAAAACTGAGTGCTACTTCTAGCACACCATATGAGGATCCCACCCACTATCGTAGTTTTGCAGGGGCTCTTCAGTATTTTACTTTCACGAGACTTGATATTACTTATGCACTATAGCAGGTGTGTTATTTTATGCATGATCCGCGGATTAAGAACATGCATGCGCTCAAACGCATTATACGATACATACAGGGCACACTTGATTATGAATTGCATTTATATCCATAATCCGTCTCTACTCTGATGTCTTATACAAATGTTGATTAGGGTGGATGTCTAGATACCAGGCGTTCGACATCTGGTTATTGCATGTTTCTTGGTGATAACTTGGTCTCTTGGTCGGCAAAACGCCAGGCTACTTTATTGCGATCCAGTGCGGAGGTCGAGTATTGAGAGGTAGCCAATGTGGTGTTTGAGTCATGTTGGATGTGTAATCTTCTGTTAGAGCTTCATTTTCCTATTCAAAAAGCTACCTTGGTCTACTGTGATAATGTTAATGCAGTCTATCTCTCTAGGAATCTGGTCCAACATCATCGCACTAAACATATCGAGATGGATATTCACTTTGTTCGAGAAAATGTAGCTCAAGGACAAGTACGTGTCTTGCATGTCCTTCAAGGTACCAAATTGTTGACTTCTTTACTAAGGGTCTTCCTTTGATTTTGTTTGAAGATTTTAGGGATAGTCTCAGCGTACGACAACCGCCCATTATGACTGCAGGGGTGTGATAGAACCCGTAACAACAAGTGTAGAAGTGTATTTAGGTTTCTTACCTTATTTTGTAGAATTCTTGTACAAGTGTAATTATGATATTCGTATTATAGTAGGAATATGATTTTTCATATTTAGAGATTGTATATTGTATATATAGACTTCTTCATTAATGAAAATAATCGAGGAATTATATTATTTCACGTAGTTCCGCACTTTTATTGTTTTTGATATGCAACTCCTCCATTCATCGATAAGGGCACATAGGCTTCAAATATAGTAGTAAGTCTATTCAAAAGTATTATAACAAGGTTGTTAGAATATTTTAGTTGGTCCTAAGATCACTGCAGCATTTGAAAATAAAAAACAAGATTTGTCTTATTAATATTTACTCATAGGATAATGTGGAAGACCGCGTGAAAAGATTATATAGCTAGAGGGGTTGCAGGCATTATGCCAAAAAAGAAAATGAGTACATTACACAGTACTTACAAGTGGTACGAAGCACGACATGATTCAAAAACTATATACTCCTATGAGTCCCTATATCATTACTAGCATAGAGCACTACTGTGTTTTAGCTTTTAGTTAGAATTCCACGCAAGAAATTAGACATTTTCATCACCTAACAATAATTGAATAATTGACTACGTGACAGTGACACTGTCATTGTCATGCTGCAGGACGTACTCCATATGAGGTCTTAAAAGTCTTTGGTCTCACGTCTGCAAATTTAATTTTTTTTTAACAATTCTACAGAATCGCGTATATCTCCATAGACTTTCTACAAATTGCAGCTTCCTTGGGTCCATCCTTAGTTCATTCTCACCGACAGATAACTATTACTACCAGTATGTCTTTGTTTTGTTTTCCTCCATGTTATTGTGAAGGTAGAATACATAGACGACTCTTTTAAGTTGTCCACGATGATGACCAGATAGGAGGGGGCTGGGGTAGGGGATGCAATGTTTTCTGTTAAAAAAAGTTACATACAAAATTTTAAAAGAAATGTATAAAAAAATAGATTTAATTTTTTTTTTTAAAGAAAACATGTGTCATTCGCTAGTTTGTTCATTTGACACGTGATCCGTGATTACAACTCGCACGTAAGGTCTGATGGATTTGGGTGTCCACGAGACATACATGTGTCAAGTAGAAATGTCTATTTGGTTATTGTTGGATATGTAAAGCAGTACGAAAAGTAAATAAATATTACAAGTGTTCGAAAGGATAAAAAAATAGGCAATTCAGAATTGCCGCAAGCTTGTTGAGCGTTGGATCTTGATAACCTTAAATCAAGAAACACTAAATCTGGATTGTTACAACTGTGGCTGAGTCGAGAGATGACTCTCTGTCTTTAAGACAAGATTGCCCCGTATATATGCTTTTATGTTAACGGGCAATAGTCTCCCAAGATGAAACAACAACTAATCAACACTACAAAGCAAATAGGTTGATTCTACGAAGAAAACAAACACGAAACGACTTGCTGAAGAATGGAAAAGGAAGAAAGAGTTTTCTGTTTTTGTCCCAACGTTTCTGCTCACGTTTTTTACTGAATTTCTGTGTTTTACTCTTCTGTGTCTATATGTTGTAGTCTTCACAATTGTGCCAAAAGACACCAATATATAGCATAAGGGAGGGACTCCTTAACTGCCAAGTAATGGTTGTTTATGGCCATTAGTAATATTTTCAGAAACTTCAGGAACCAAACTGTAAATATTAAACAATTTGGGGTCTACAGAAGAAGCCCAAGGCCCGTGACCGGACGGGCGGCGGCGGCGCGCGTGTGGGCTTAGCCTTGAACCCAAGCACATCTAGGTCCTCCTTTCTTCAAACACATGGGTTACCCCTTGGGGTCCCAAACCCTTAGCCAAATTTGAGACTTATAAAGAGAACAATTCTTCCTTTTCCCACCGATGTGGTAGATTTGTCCCACACCATATTTTCATGTCTCAAACAACTTACTTCGTGGACCAATATCTCTTTCATTTCTTGACGAAATTTGACGATCTTTGGCCCTACGGTCATCTACTCACTTAATAGATTATGCACGTGTGAAGAGACAAAGCCTTCAACATACGGAACTCTAGTGTTTAAGTCATTAAATACGGGTGGAAGCACCTCCCCACCAAAGACAAATTTCCAACCGTTATTAATAAAGTTAAGATATCTATTTGATCATTGTAGACAACTTAAAGGAGTCATTTATGTATATTGCCTATTATGAGTGAAATTCTAATATATTTTCTTATATGGTTAAAGCATAAACTGATGAAGATTTTGAGTTACTCAGTGTGAAGTAACATGATATATCTGCCCCAAAAATGGAAGTAGGTACGTACTCATTTAGTCTAAAGGTAGTACAGCAAGTGCATTCAGAATTTCATACTCGGTACTCCCCCTCGAAATGTACTTATAGTGTATATATATAATTAGATAATGTCATTAGGGGGCGAACCTAGAGGGAGGAGGAGGTCGTTCATTTCGAACTCCCTTCTGTTGGAAAATTATGTTATAAAGTCATTTTTTTTATATATACCAAATCTTTAACAATCTCGGATTAGATATACTCTTACTATGTTACATCTTTAATTTGATTGGTAAAGATTATTACTCAAGTGAAGCATACTCTACCATTTAAGGAAGTGAATTAAGGCTGGTATAAATCAGGTGAAAATACATAAATTGAATCACAAATACAAACTCAGATGACTAACTAGTCACTATTATCGAAATAGACATTGTTGTCACTCCCTGTTAATTAATGTGAAAAAGGTCACTGTAATTGTCATAAGGGAATAAAAAGATGTCAAAAACTTGAAACTTAAGAGTAGATTGAATCATAGAATTACAACCCAAATGAAGATTTGCTTGTTTACATTGTTGGATACTGGACCAAAATGAAAAAGAAAAGGAAGAACCTATGCCTTTATTTTTTTAGGAAAATAATATGAGCATTTCTTTAATTTTATTCGGGAGGCAATAAGTACAAAAGAATAAGGCGTTCTTTAAAACATAGAAAAACATGTAATTAGGCTGTCATGTCAAAGTCTATAGGAAGACAAAAAGTTATAAACAATATGAAAAAAAAAAAAAGGTCAATTGACACTTAAATTACGCTGGCAGTCGGCTACAGTCTATAGAATAATACTTATAACAATATTTTGGATACTTAATTAAAAAAGAAAGAAGTTTCTGAAATCAAAACACATGCCAGCTTTAAAT
The DNA here is from genome assembly GCA_034509755.1 of Anisodus tanguticus. Classification (NCBI taxonomy): domain Eukaryota; kingdom Viridiplantae; phylum Streptophyta; class Magnoliopsida; order Solanales; family Solanaceae; genus Anisodus; species Anisodus tanguticus. The sequence continues at coordinate 3,959,474 of CM067553.1, read as the reverse complement.
TCTCTCCTCTTTATTTCTTTGTTTATTCACTACTAATTGGCTATAATAACATGCTAAGACTAGTTCTCCATTTGGATTTAGTGTGATCTTGGCAAAATCCAAACTACTTTGTTGTCATATATTCAAACTCAAATGAAGAAAAAGAAAATTTAAGTTTTATTTGGTAATGGTGTAAATATTGTTTTGACCAGCTTAAATTTTGTCCACTCACAAACATAAGTTTTCTTATACTGTCAGATAAAATTGATCTAATGGTACCGCTAAACATAGAACGAATAAAACCGGCTACAACCATTTAAACTGTTCATGCATATAACTTAAATTTTATTTACATAATAATCAGGTCAGTTACAAGTTAATTACTATATGCCAATGTTAACATAAGTATAGATAACAACATAGAAAAGAAACTAAGTAATATGTTGTAGTCGGTATAATTACATCAAATGTATAAGATTTTCCTACACGAATTAAACTTAAATTTGTGTAGATTATATGTACGTGATCTACTAATTAAAATCCTATATCAAATACTTTTGGGAGAGAGAATTATGAATTATACTTGTTTTGGGTCATCACACTTTCTTGGAAGATACATTAATGGAATTTATTGCGCTAATTATAGATTAATATGATTTATATAACTTAGTATCGAAGTAATTGTTTTCAAAGTGGGAACAGAATTGCGGGAAAGCAAAGTCTGCAATTAATAACCCTAAAACTTGAAATATACCTTTCCAAGTTTTTCTCTTTGGTATTCGGGAAGTCATCGGAAGTGTTAAAGAGATTTCTCTTTTTTTTTTTCTCCCCCACATGATATGAATATTCGATTAAATTTGAATTCACCCCATAAAATTTTATATAGGGAAAAAGCACATATAACTCCGTATCCAAAGGCTTGACTCTAAACCCGTGATTAAGAATGAAAGAATTATAATTACTACTTCACCACAATTTTTATTCGTATACCAATTTATTAAATTTTTTATTTTTTAAAATTAAAGTATATAAATTTTGATCAACATTTTAAAATATTTTTTTATTATATTGATATGAAAAAAATTATAATTTATAAGTAATATTTTTTCGTATAAATTTTGAATATCTAAATTTTAAAAAATATTGAGTTAATTCAATTAGATATAACTTCAAAAATTAGTTAAATTGCTCCTGATAACTCAAAGTCATATAAATTGAAATTGCGAAACTAATATTTGTTAATCTGAATTGAAAAAAGAAGTCTAAGAAACCAAAAAATTTAACTCTCCTGTACAGTATAGAGCTCAATCCAAAGATACATACATCATTCAGGAAAAAATTCTCCAGTAAAATGAAAATCAGGAAAATATTGTACTACATTTTATTAGAAGGAGAAAAATGAATTTTAATCCTCCCTATTAATTTTGAATTTTAGGATCTTAAAAACCTTCAAATCCTCTGTTTTTGAACCATCTCTTCCTCATCATCTTCGCCAAAGTCTATACACTTGCATCGATTTTATTTCATTTTTTTTATACTAACTGGACTTTTTTCCGCCATTGCTGACGTGTCCTAAACTCAAAAAAAAATTAAAGCCCATGTTCAAGAATCAAACGAAAATGGAGGTTTTAAGAGATCATAAGGAGCCCAAAGAGCATCTAACGGACATGGCCGATTCGCATCAAGCCTAGCCCAAGGTTTCCCTTTCCCACTCCAATGTAACAAACTCACCGGCCCAGGATGTAAATCTCTACAAAGCCCGCGAAAATTATCTCCACCAAGCCCATGTTGATTCCATCTATGATCCACCGGAGCTATATTTCCGGCGAACACAAGTAAAAACGGTGGTAACGAACCTAACTCATAAATTCTCATACGTTTCTGTAATTCCATCCATTCTTCAATCTTTCTTGTATAATCTCCATGTCTCCAACGGTCAAGATCAATTACCATTACCCCCGTGTTAAAATAACAAGCTTTTCGATCCGCATAAGTCAACGATAGTGAAGGGTTTGACCAAAATGTTGGTGTAAAATATGAAGTGAAATTTGCGTTACAATATTCTGGGGCAGCAAGGATTTGGTTTTTACCAAGTGGGGTATCTGTCAATTTCGCTATATCATCAACTAATATTAAATCTGAATCTAAGTACACGATTTTTCGTACACATAATGGTAATATATTGGCTAAGTAACTTCTTGCATAATTTAAAGGACAATCTAGAGCTGAACGGATAGAAGTGGAGATAAGACCAGAAACATAGGAATCGTCGAATTTATATACTTCGAATTTAAGGTAAGGGAAAGATGCGAGTATTGTGGCGCGTAGGAGTGACGCGTTTGCGGAAGCGGAAGTGACGAAATGGAAGATTATGTTTTGTGGGCAAGAAGAATGTTGGAGGATGGAGAGGATAGCTGCCATTGAGCCACGGATATAGGTGGCATCAAGGGTCATTGCCACGTGTACAGCTTCGTTGGAACAAATTAAGTTGTGGGTATGTTCAATAGAAGGACAATCAGGGGAGTTGTAGAATTCTGGGGCTTCTCGGAACTGTTGCGGTGTCGCCGCGGAGGCATTGTGGGTTCTGATGGAGGCGGCGGAGGTGGTTGTAGTGGCAATGATGAAAAAAGAAAGGAAAAGATGGGAGAAGTGGAGTTGTCTTTGTGGCTTCATGTGGGAGACTGAGTGAAGTTTTAGATTTGGAAATGAGAAGAGACTCAGATTTATTTGATTGAGTTTTAGGTGTGTGTGAGGGCTCGGGGGGAAGGGGGGGGTATGGAGATAGTTTGAATTTGAAGTATAGACACGGTTTTGGACCTTTTGGTAAGTGATAAAAATAAAATAGAATTACAAAAATAAAAAGGAAGGAAAAAGGGCGTAGCGACTAGCGACTAGAGGCAAAGACAGAGAATAAATGCAAAATACTACTGCGGTTACATTTTTTTTACATTAAATTATAACTTAGTGTAAATATATACCCTATTCGCTTAATTTTAGATGATAGATTATTTGATTGAGTATAAAATTTAATAATAAAAAGAGAGTTTTATTACAAATCAAAGTATTCTTGAACTCATATCGTAACATTTTTGTGGTTGTGAGAATTAACAATAATAAAATAGAATGCTTAAGATCATAGTTTCTAAATACAAAAAAGATATCATTTTTTTAAATTTAAGTAGTGCCATCTAAGTGAAATAGTTTTATATGCGGAAATAATTATTCACACTTGGTATTTACACCAAATAAATATATACATATTATGTGTTTATTTATAGGCTTTTAATATTTAATCATGATTAATTAACATATAATTTCATCTTATTAAATTATTTAACTAAAATAAATTTATATGATTTGATGTAAACACACTATGCGCGTAAGTATTTACCTTTTATATGTTCACTTATGTTATAAGTACTCATTTCAGGGTCATATAGGGTATACCCGATGGCTTGCTGGTTTACATGATATAAAAGATTATATGTTATTTATTGATTTTGTGTAAATATTTGATATAATTTTTTCTTCCTTTTCAATAAAATTTCTAGAAGAGAGAACTTTACGAACGAAATGAATGAGCACTGCGTAATCACTATTAGTACTCTATATAAACACATCCGTTACAACTTAAATTAGAATAGGTATATAAAAACTCTATATATACTTTGTATTTCACTCTCACCATCACTTATCAACGAAATATTAAGTGTACTTATGTAAGAAAAAAACTTAAACGCTAACAGAAATTCCGTATAAATAATACGAGTTGCATATGAGCACGTTGCAAACCAAAAATAACAAGAACAACATAATAACTATACGTTATTCCAAATATGTAGCGGTCATATATATATATTCTGCATGGTGAAAGTTAATTATAAACTGAATAATTTTACACTAGCCATCGACCTATTGTTATTCTCTTCCTTTAATTGGGCACCATGACCAATTATTTGAAGTAGTTCATGCAACTCACAAGTTGAGTCAAAAGAACGTTGCAGAGTTGAAACAAACAAATAAATCTTTTCTCTCCATTAGTTTATTATTCATTTCAAGTTTTAAATCAAAGGATCATACAATTCAAATAATAATGAGTTTTGACCAAAACTTTGAAAAATATCAAAAAAGTTTAGAAAAATTGAATGATGATAGGGACAGTATTAGCGAATATTCTCTGTATATTTTGTAATTATGATAGATGTATATTTAAGGTAACTTAGGATTCTAATTGTATTAGGAATCAACCTTTGTAAGGTAAGTTAGGATTCGTACCATATTAAGAATCAACCTTTGTACAGCTATATTTATTGTGAATAATGAAAGGAATCCCTAAGGGAAATTATTCCCTAAGGCACACTTGACAACCCCTCTCAACGTTCAGTATCTTCTTTTCATCCGGCATTCGCCGTTAACAACATCAAGAATTTTATCCCTATAATTCTTGACCAAGAAGACTGTCAATATTCCATGTGGATGGAACTATTCTACATTCATGCATGTGCATACAACGTGCTCGATCATATTGACGAATATGTTCCTCGTCCCACCGATGTTACAGACTCAATCTGGCGTCGTCTTGACGCCATCATCAAACAATGGATCTACGGCACCATCTCCAAAGACCTGTTGTGCACTATTATGAAAACAGGTGCTACGGCACGTGAACTTTGAGTCCGCATAGAAGAAATCTTTCAGGACAATAAAAATACTCGGACCGTATATTTGGAAGAGCAATTCAATAATACCCGCCTCGAGAATTTTAACAACATGTCCGAATATTGTAAGCAACTGAAACTCATAACCGATCAACTATCCAACGTCGGGACTTCTGTTTCAGAAACCAAGATGGTGCTTCAACTTGTTGCGGGTTTACCAAAAGGTGAATATGACACACTTGCAACAATGATTCAACAAGCTGACCCTCTCCCAAGTTTCAACAAGACACGTTCACAACTATTGTTGGAAGAAACTAGACGTGCTAAACAAGAGGAACATAATCAAAAGGCGTTAGCCGTTGACGGGATGGCAACACCTGCGGCCATCAGCAGCCAGCCATCATAGCATGTCCAGCAGCAGCAGCAGTAGCAGGCCAGTGGCGGAGGTCGTGGCGGCAGAGGTCGCAACAACAAAGGCAAGGGCCGCGGAAAAGGTCAACGCAACAAGTGGCCTGGACAGCAGCAACTGCAACAACATCAACAACAGTGGTCCAACCAGCAGTAGCAGTGGCCCAACCAACGGCCCGGGCCTCGCCGCATGCCCGTACCCGCGGGGGCCTAGTTCCGTAGCCTTGGTCGGCGGCCTCTTGGGCTGCCCCGCACCACCAGCAGCAAGCGATAGCGACGACGGCCCCGACTAATTTGGGCCAGGCCTACATCACCGTAAACCTTCAACAGCCTGACGACAATTGGTACATGGACACCGGAGCCACATCTCACCTCACCCGGTCGTCAGGTAACCTATCTCAACTACGTCGGTTAAAGTGACCTCAATTTATTACTGTCGGCAATGGTCATCGCATTCCAATTGAAGGTTACGGTAACACACACACCGAACATTCACACCCACCTTTCTCCCTAAACCACGTCCTATACACACCTAACATCATTAAAAACTTAATCTCTATTAGAAAATTCACTAGCAATAATTATGTGTCTGTCGAATTTGACCCTTTTGGTTTTTCTCTGAAGGAACTCAATACGGGGAAAATTCTTACACGCTGCAATAGTGTGGGAGACCTCTACCCATTCACTCAATCTTCCACTGTCAGACCGCAAGCACATCTATCCCTTGCGGCAATCTCTCCCTCCACTTGGCACAACAGACTCGGAACCCCGGAGACCCAGTTTTTACTTTTCTTAGGACTTCTAAGTGTATTCAATGTAATAATAGAAAAATGGCCCAACACTGTTTTTCTTGTCCACTAGGCAAACATACTCGTCTTCCATTTATGTCATCAAACAGTATTACTTTTTCTCCCTTTGATTTTGTTAATGTTGATTTGTGGACATCTCCGATTGTTAGCTCTTTAGGTCATAAATTCTATCTAGTATTATTGGATGATTTTTCACATTTTGTCTGAATTTACCTACTAAAATTCAAATCTGAAGTTTTTACAAAATTCCTCGAGTTTCAAAAATTCATTAAAACACAATTTGAAAAATCTATCAAATCATTCCAATGTGATAATGGACGTGAATTTAATAACTCGACATTTCACAATTTTTGTTCTAAACAAGGCATGGTTTTTCGTTTTTCTTGTCCCTATACTTCTTCCCAAAACGGAAAGGCTGAAAGAATTATACGCACCATCAATAACATGGTTCGCACACTTCTATTTCATGCCTGCCTACCACTGTATTTTTGGGTCTATGCTGTCAAAATGGTATAATTCCTTCTTAATATTTTACCAACTAGCACACTCCAAAACAAGACCCCTACCGACATCTTATACCGTAGGCTACCATCATATGATCATTGGTTGTCTAACGAGATACTATGGCAGAATAAGATCGTCAAGTGCGTCACATATTGCGCATTTACCGCTTTCTAATTTTTTAAATTGGATTTATACTTTATCGACTTATTTCATATCATGGTTCAGGTGTTAAAAATCAGTGAGGTTTACAATGAAATGAAAAACTTCGGTTTCCAGACCCCTTATTTGCAAGGTGTGCTACCTACCATTACTGGGTCTGGAAACGTGGCTTTTTGACTACTTATTTTGATTGAAGTACATACAAGATGGAAATGGCTGGGAACTTTAATGTAATTGCGGATCCATTAGAAAAAACTTGGGGGTCGGCCTCCTGACTTCAATGCCTTTATTGAAGTGATGAGCTTTGAAGATATGATTTTCTCGTTTGGATTATTTGATTGGGCTTTCAATGACAGCAAATTGACAGTTTGGAAATTTCCCGAAAAGCTAATCATAGGTTCTTCTCTCCATCGGAACAATAGAGCCGTTATGCTTATTACTAAACTTGTTGAAGAGATGAAATATAACCAAGGTATATCTTTTTGAACCTACGTATTTTTGGATGCTTATGCTACCCCAACATGGCCTCCACTGCACCTCACAAACTTGCCCCTCACACTCTGCCATGTGTCTTCCTTGGTCTATCTCCAAATCATCAGGGCTACTTGTGCTATGACATTGCTACTCGCAAAATCATCGTCTCCCGTCACGTCACCTTTGACGAGACAACCTTTCCTTTTTCAAATCTCCGGAAATTTCAGAACACCGATTACATCTTTCTCGATGAACCAAGTCTTTCCCCGGTCATCCAAAATCTATACCAACAAAGACGACCACTGTTCGAGCGCGGTCTCGCCACCGTCCGACACCACCCCAACACTCCCTGCTCACCCCTACAGCCCCCAGTCTAGTCACCTGCACCACCAGCGACACTGTTGCCCATCACTCAAAGCAACCGGTTAAAGGCTCGAATCGCCCATTGGTCCAGAACCAGTGGACCAGCAACCTTTCAGCCTCGACCCACTGTCACATTTTGTAATTATGATAGATGTATATTTAAGGTAACTTAGGATTCTAATTGTATTAGGAATCAACCTTTGTAAGGTAAGTTAGGATTCGTACCATATTAGGAATCAACCTTTGTACAACTATATATATTGTGAATAATGAAAGGAATCCCTAAGAGAAATTATTCCATCTTTCATGAACAATATCAAAGGGAGAAAAAGTAACATTGTTTGATGACATAAATGGAAGACGAGTATGTTTGCCTAGTGGACAAGAAAAACAGTGTTGGGCAATTTTTCCATTATTACACGTGCCTTCCTCTTATCAGTATGCAGACATCTTCACAAAGGGACTACCGCGACAACTCTTCACCGACTTCCGATCCAGCCTTAGCGTTCGGCCTCCTCCCGCTCCGTCTGAGGGGGAGTGTTAGCGAATATTCTGCGAATATTCTCTGTATATTTTGTAATTATGATAGATGTATATTTAAGGTAACTTAGGATTCTAATTGTATTAGGAATCAACCTTTGTAAGGTAAGTTAGGATTCGTACCATATTAGGAATCAACCTTTGTACAACTATATATATTGTGAATAATGAAGGAATCACCAAGGAAAATTATTCCATCTTTCAGTACTACATATACACGAATTAAAAAGTCGTGACTTTAATTTCAAGAATGCAAATATAACTACTAGTATGGTAGTAATATTATAACACTGTTCAGTTATTGGGTTTTGAAGAATGAAGATTTTACCAACATTTGTATGTTGACACAATGCCATATAGTGAAAACAACCATGCTCTTATAAATAGTAATTCCTTTGTTCTAATTTACACGATACATTTTCATTTTTAGTCATTAAAAAAAATAACATATTTTTTTATTTGACAACAATTTAACTTTATACTTTATTTTTACGCTTAACGAGATGGTCTATAACCACACAAATATCTTTGACTTATTTTAGACCACAAGATTCAAAAATTTTACTTTATTTCTTAAATTTCGTGCTGAATCAAACTATATCATATAAATTGAGACGGGAGAGTAATAGCTTCTAAATGACTATACCGTCTATATAAAAAAGGAGTGTTAGTACACACTAAAGAATTTTTGAACTCGTAATTTAAAAATATCGTGACATCTCTGTAATTGTAAGAATATCTTAATAAGAGTAAAATAGATAATTTAGAAATATTGTTTTTTTTTTCATGAAAAATGGAATAGTTTTATATGTTCAGTTATGTTACAAGTACTCATTTTTGGGTCATGTAGGGGTAAATTCAGAAGGCTCGTATTAGATGTAATTTATTTTTCTTTTTCACACAAAGGACATCTCATATTTTTTGATTTTATGTAAATACTAGTTGTAATTTATTTTTTATTTTTTCATGCTAGAACACCGCAAATCCCACTTGTGGAATTACAATTAGTAAGTAGTTGTTTTTTCATGCTACAACTAGGCATGGATCACTTTTTGATTTACCTTTTTAAAGCCTTATATCATATTTAAGCACTCCCATTCTTCATAGAGCTTCAAATCAATCATTGAGAGGACAAAGAAGAAGAAATTGCAATTGTCAAGTACTAATCGGAATTAAGACGAATAGATCAAATTAAATGTTACTAGTATTGATTTTGACATCTAATTTAAGGTCACATTGCGAGGCTTAGGCATAGGGTTTTAAGGGGACCAAAAGTTAAATGAGTTTAATTTTATCCTATTGTAATACTGTTTAATTATTGAATTCTTGTAGAGTAGGATTTTACCAATATTTGTATGTTGACACAAGGCCATATAGTGAAAACAACCATGCTCCTATAAATAGTAGGTTTTGAAAATAGACCAATTAATATTTCAAGTTGCTAAAAAGGACATTTCAACTCCAACTTACTGACCCAATTTAATTTCTTTCAAATTCAGCATGTGCAACTTCGCTTAGAAACACAGTAAAGATAAGGAAAATGAATTTTGGCCTAACGTTGCTTTAGTGTATTCTTTTTTTTTTTTTCCGTTGATGAAGGAACCCGCCGCATTCCTACTCTCTGCAAGAGTGCGCGTGAGGTAAATGCATCGACGCAAATAGCCGCAAACCACGTCGCCCGATTAACCACACTTGACAAGCCATGTGTGACAGGCTCAACCAAAAAGGTTTATGCAGGGGATCGAACCGTTAACTTGTAGTCCCGCGCTCTACTGCTACACCAACTTGGCTACCCTTGCGGGTAGTGTATTCTCTTTTTAACTTTACGTATAGGTTAAAAAAAGATATACTTTTTTTTTACCAAAGAGTACTTTAATTTGGATTTTTGAGAGAATGATCAAATCTTAAAAATTGTACTCCTATGTAGCTAAAAAGTCAAAAAAGGTCAGCACGACTTGATGGACACTTGGCACGTGGTTTCAATATTGAGTCCATACCATTTAAATTATAGACAGAAGCAAAGTTATATTCTTTACATTCACATTCGTTGTGCGGTTGCAATATTTACGTAAAATAATACTCCCTAAAGTCTATTTTCACTTGTCCCATATTGATTTGACACGTCTATTAAAGAGTAAAAAGTATAATAATAATTTTACTATTCTATCTTCAATTATTGCTAAGTAACATAATAATTAAAATTAATAAAATATATTTTAAAAGTTGTACAATCACTAAAAATTTTGAATTTGCCAACTAAATAATTTATAATAAGGGTACAATAGGTATAAAGTGGTAAATTATCTTTTAATTTTTTAAATTAAATAAGTAAAAATAAATAATTATTTTTAATATACAGGACAAGTAAAAATAAACGGAGGAGATATAAATTTACTTTTTAGTACATTGTACGAGGGGATCTTGCGTTGATTCAAAGGTTTCCAGAAACTGAGGTGAACTTAGAACTCGCTTCTTAAATAGTGAGTGACTCATACAAATGTGATTAAGAGGTGTGGTGGTGTAGTTAGAAATTTTTCTTAACCAAAATCAGGAGTGGAGCTTGCTTTAATAATTTTATTATGATTTTGTATATATATTAAAAAATTATTAAATATTTAGTTGTAAACTTAGCTATTAATGAATATTAATTTGAGATCACCGTAAAAACTTATAAACTTCAAATCTTAATCAACCAAAGGTATGTGAATTCAAGTCTGACATGAAGAACTTTTCTGGTAAGGGGCACTTTAACCAGGTGTTTGCATAAATTTTGCTTCAAAATTTTGAAATAATAATTGAAGATATTATTTCAAATAAATGTGCTTATCAAACTGGCTTATTATTTTAACTTAAAATATGATATTTGAAGTTTGAAAAACAAGTTATAAGAATTTTTGAGTCTTCTGTCACAAAATTTTAGCTATGTTTTTATTTTTAAATTAAGTATTATTTTAAACTTAATTTCAAATATTTTCGTACTAAATAGCAACTAATTCATGTGCAAATGCATAGTATAATAGGCTTACTCGGCCCAAGTCCAGAGTAATTGGATCAGTGATTTTTTATACCACAAGTTAAAATTAAAATTATCTCATAATTAAGAATATGCACATTTCTATCATTCATTAAATTACCTTGTCAGAATGATACTATTATTCAACTTAGGGCTACTATATATTAAATGCAGTTACATCCTATAAGTCATTATACCCACGCGGCTCAATAATAGCAAATCGGAAGCTGCTTATAAATTTCAATTCAATTAAAGTATCATGTTGTACCTCGTTCACATTGTACTGCCACTTTGAATTTGGTCTTTTTACTTTTGTCTGTCGAAAGTTGAAGCATGGCCTATCCAATATGGGTCCATGTTTATGGTCTGATTTTCTTTCATGTCGTGTCGCATGAAAATTAAAACCCCGTACTATATACATTTACAAGGAAAAAAGGAGCTTCAATTAATTATTTTTCACATGAACAATCACGATGATTGAATTCAAACAGGGAAACATATATAGGTTGTAATTTATTATTTTAATCGTGTATTCTCTGTTTATATATTTGCATGCAATTTTTTTTCAAAAAAGAATACTATTTCGTCATGAAATAACATGATGTATAGAGTTTGATATCTGCAAGGTGTTAGAAGGTCCGATAGCGAAGAGTTCCTTCAACATGATAAATTTAGAAGGAAGCCTAGGTAAACGACGACTATAACTCTGTTTGTTCTAAGGTAGTTTATAACTTTTATTGTGGCAAAAATAGTGACATGCACAAATATTGTAACGACTGAACATCTATATCTGTTGTGAGACAACATAAATACGTATTTGAAACCGTAAAGATCGATGTTCTACACTTAAAACCTGAACTCATGACTACTCATTAATATATAGGGTGCTGACCATATTACCATACTAATTGGTTGAATGATTCTTTGTTCAGGGCAGATTATATATAGTTGGAGTTACGAATTCGGCATAATTCAATATTTTTGACTCGTTTTATATTTGTATTATGAAATTTACTTAATATATTTAATGATTTGTCCAAAATCCAAGAAGCAAAAAGAAATTATGATCCAAAACACATTAATTGAAAGAAATAATCTCTTGATTATTTTCATTAATGAATGAGTATATATATTCCTATTCTACTCTCAAAAACCTATTCTATTTGTACAAGACTTCTACAATTATGGTAAGTGTACAATGCTAATTAATTACAATTAATATGGTACAAAAATAATCGTCAAACCGTGATATACTTACCATGTATATCACGGACCGTTTGTTAAGTATATCACGGTATACTATTTATCACACCCCCGCAGTCATAGCGGGCGGTCTTCGTACGCTGAGACTGTCCCTAAAATCTTCAAATAGAACCGAGGGAAGTCCCTTCGTAAAGATGTCTGCAAATTGATACCTGGAAGGGACATGACAGACGCGTACTTGTCCACGAGCTACCTTTTCGCGAACAAAGTGTATATCCATCTCGATGTGTTTAGTGCGCTGGTGTTGAACCGGATTACCAGAAAGATAGATGACACTAACATTATCAAAATAAACTAAGGTAGCCTTCTGAATGGAACAATGAAGTTCTAAGAGAAGATTACGTAACCAACATGATTCAGAGATCACATTGGCTACCCCTCGATACTCGGTCTCCGCACTAGAGCGTGATAAGGTAGAATGTCGCTTCGCAGACCAGGAGACAAGTTAGTACCAAAAAACATACAATAGTCAGACGTAGAGCATTTGGTATCTGGACAACCACCCCAATCAGCATATGTATACGTGAGACAAGTGTAAAAGCCGACGACGGATAAAAATGCAAGCCATAGTCAAGTGTACCCTGGATGTAGCGGATAGTGCGTTTGAGCGCATTCATGTGCTCAACCCTAGGATCATGCATAAACAAACATACCTGATGTATGACATATGTAATATCCGGTCTCGTGAAAGTAAGATACTGAAGAGCTCCGGCCAGACTGCGATAGTGGGTAGGATCCTCGTAAGGTAGGCCAGTCGCTGCACCCAACTTGGGTTTAGTATCAATAGGAGTGGAAGTAGACTTACACGAGAACATACCAGCCCTCTCAATTATCTCAGCGGCACACTTACACTAGGACATACCAGTCCTCTCAATTATCTCAGCGGCACACTTACACGAGGACATACCAGCCCTCTTAATTATCTCAGCGGCACACTTACACGAGGATATACCAGTTCTCTCAATTATCTCAGCGGCACACTTACACGAGGACATACCAGCCCTCTCAATTATCTCAGCGGCATACTTCCGTTGTGATAAGAATAACTCACTTGCATGACGAGTGACAACAATCCCCAAGAAGTAACTCAAGGGCCCCATAAAATAGAATATAAGCCAGGGAAGTACCACGACGATATATGAATAATGAATTATCAGACCTGTTGTGAGAAAACCCAATAGACGAAATATAGTCTGCAAATCTCTTATACCAAGCTCGTGGGGCCTGCTTAAGCCCATACAAGGACTTTTTCAATAAACAGACATGATGAGGATATTTAGGGTCTCAAAAACCCAAAGGATGATGCATGTAAACGGTCTCCTTAAGATCACCATGTAAGAAAGCACTATTCACATCTAACTGATGAATGTGCCATACCTTAGAAAGAACCAGACTGAAAACAGTGTGAATGGTAGCCGATTTGACCACCAGACAAAATGTCTCACAACAATCCACGCCAACCTACTGAGTTTTACCATCACCAACAAGACGAGCCTTGTGCCTCGCAAAAGATCCGTCAAAATTATCCTTATGAGTAAAAATCCACATAGAGCGAATAGTATTAATACCAGAAGGACGGGGCACCAACTCCCACGAATTATTATCAATACGAGCATTATATTCGTTGGTCATAGTTAACTTCCAATTCGGGTCATTTAATGCAGACACTGGATTACGAGGTAGTGAAGATTTAAGAACATTAGAATTAAAATTAAAATATCTTTTCAGTTTAAAAAAGACTACGAGTAACAGGCCCTTGACTTGAGGTGGAAACGGGTGGATCTGGGGTGAAATCTGGAACAGTGACGGACTGGTCAGCAGGCTGTGGGCCTGCTGGCCCAACTCGAGAAACACCAACTAGAGTGGGATTGATTTGGGACTGGGCTGGGACGTGTAACTGGGCAGGCGGCCCACTGGATAGGCCTGAAACAGAAGGACCCGAAGCAAGAGTGGGCTGGGACGGCTGTTGTGGGCCTGCTAGCGGGTCAGCGGTATGGGATTGGTCCAACAAATTATGTATGACATATAGCGGGACCCGATCATCTAAAAAATTATACGAACTAGGCACGGGACTACACACTTTGTGAAATGGGAATTGAGTTTCATCAAAAATAACATGACGACTGATTATGATTTTACTAGAAGATAAATCAAAACACTTGTAACCACGATGATTTGACGGATAACCCAAAAACACACAAACGGTAGAACATGCTTAAAGTTTGTTAATTGTAGTTGACGAAAATAGTGGATAGCATAAACACCCAAAAACCCTAAGATGTGAATATGAAGGATCCTTATTATAGAGGGTTATAAGAGGAGACGAATATGCCAACCCTTTGGTAGTAAGTATGTTAAGAAGATAAGTAGTCATTTGTAGAGCATGATGCCAAAATGAAGGGGGGACGGAAGCATGGACTAAAAAAGTGTGGACAATATTATTAATGGTATGGATTTTTCATTCGGCCTTCCCATTTTGTGAGGACGTATGAGGACAAGAGAAACGTTAAACTATGTCATTAGCATTACAAAAATTCTGAAATAACCCATTATCACATTCTTTGCCATTATCACATTGAATATTTTTTATTTTCCGAACGAATTGGGTACGGATGAATGCTCTAAATTGTAAGAATGTTGAAAAACTTGAGATTTTTTCGCTAACGGAAAGGTCCATAAAAAATTGGAATAATCATCCAAAAATAGAACATAATAACGATGGCCCACAGAACTTAAAACGGTAGATGTACATAAATCGCTATGAATAATATCAAATGACATTAAAGTACGAGAAGTAGAAGCTACAAATGGCAATCTAATATATTTTCCTAAAGGACACAAATGACAAATTGGAGTACTACGCGTACTCTTACAGGAAATAAAATTATTTTTATGCAAAGAAGAAACAATGGACGACCTAGGGTGACCCAAACGTGTATGTCATAAGGAAGGAGCTAGAGCTGCAAAAGTAGATGGAAAGGCTTGACTCGAGAGACTGGATGCGGGCTTGATAAGATAAAGATCTACACTACTATAACATCTCATGAGAGGTATCCCTGTCTTGAAATCCTTCACAGAAAATCCAAAAGGATCAAAATTAACAAAAACTCAATTATCAGTGGTGAATTTACGGAGAAACACCAAATTTTTAATTAAGTTAGGGGCATGAAGAGCGTTTTTCAAAACAAGAGGTGGATGCGGGGGAGACAAAGTTGTATGACCGTAACCACAAATTGGAATTGAGTTGTCATTACCAATAATTATGTCATGATTTTTGCTCAAATTGGAATAAGATGAGAGAGTACCTTGGTCGGACGTCATGTGAGAAGTGGCGTCGGTGTCCATGTACCAATTCGCGTCTGAAGGATTTAATCCAAGTGTATGCATGACGGCCTCAATATATGTCGGAGTCGGGATCGGATTAGGGCCCGTAGCATGGAAAGCCTGCGGAGGCCGAGGCCCAAGCAGGCCTTCCCGCTGTCCAGGCTCAGTATGAAAGAAATAATCTCTCGATTATTTTTATTAATGAATGAGTATATATACAATTTACAATATGAAAAATCCTATTCCTATTCTTCTACCAAAACCCTATTCTATTTGTACAAGACTTCTACAATTATGGTAATTGTACAATGCTAATTAATTATAATTAATATGGTACACAAATAGTCTCCAAACCGTGATATACTTACCATGTGTATCACAGACCGTTTGGTAAGTATATCATTAATTAACATAAATTCTACATTTGTCTCTGCTTTGTCGTCAAACTTTAAAAAAATCATTTTGAGAGGTGTCTTATCATTATATTTAAGTTTAAAAAATGTAATTTTTTTTATTACATGGGGTAGGGAAAGGGGAATGTGGAGAAGATTACAACGTGATGATTCGAACTCTCACCAATAAGGTGAAAGTTTAGGTAGCCAACTAATTGAACTATTAGATCTCTACTATATTTAAGTTAAATGATGGTAGTAAAAACATTTTTAGAGGTGTCTTGACTACAATGTGACGAAAAGTTGTGACTTTGATTGCAAGAATAACTAGAAGTATGACAAACAATGTGTATTAATTAGGTTCTTGAAGAGTCGATTTTTTACCAATATTTGTGTGTCGACATGACCCCAACGGTGAAAATTCTTAAGAGTCTTACATCGGATATGGAATGAGAATATGGACTTCTTATATGGACTTGGACAATCGTCACCCTACAAGCTATCTTTTGGGGTTGAGTTAGGCCCAAGATCCACTCTTTACATGGTATCAAAGTCAAGCTCATTGAAATTCTTTGTTCACCGATGTTGGGCCCCCAAATTATATTATCCACGCTCCAATTAAAAAGGTATGAGCGTGCGGGGGAGTGTTAAGAGTCTCACATCGGATATGGAATGGGAACATGGACTCCTTATATGAGCTTGGACAATCTTCACTCTACAAGCTAGCTTTTGGGGTTGAGTTAGGCCCAAAATTCATTCCTTTACAAAAACAATTATGCTCCTGAAAGCCGGGTTTCTTTGAAGTCATTTTTTCCTTTCGCACCAAATAATTTTTAATAAAAAGTTCACTCAATTTTGCCAATTAACTTGGTTCCCAAAATTGTCTAATTAAAAGGATACTATTTGACGATATTTAATTTGTCCCACAAGGATGTCATATATGTTCAAATGAAAAAAAGGAAGTCTTTTCTTTTCTTTATTACGACTAGATCAAACAAACATATACATATACGGTTCAAATTGTTTCAAACTTTGAGATGAACTACTTGAATAATGCTCGCCAATAAATATATACCAAACTCAATATGTTCAATTCTAGATGAATTGGACGTGTTATATTGTCCATGCTAAATTTAAAACATTAAATGAAAGATTGAAATTATACATTGCTAAAAACTAAAATCCCGAACTGTTGTTGGAATGTTAAGTAAGAATATCAAATGGACGGATTGAGATGAACTTAGACGAGTCAAAATTAGCATGAGTTCTAGAAAAAGTGAGTTGAGTAAATAAATGGGTGGGTCAACCGCCCAGAGGTTACGTGGACTGGGATTCAGCTAAGTTAACAATGACTAAACATTGTGTCATAATCTAACTCTCCCGACACACACCGAAATTTAATTCCTTTATTTGCTTTCTTATAATTTTCTTAATTACCAAACATAGCTAATATTTTAAAGAATTAATCTTGGGCCTAACTCAACCCCAAAAGCTAGCTTGTAGGGTGAAGATTGTTCAAAATCCGTATAAGGAGTCCATGTTCCTAATCCATATCCGATGTGGGACTCTTAACACTCCCCGCATGACCAGTCCTTGTTAACTGGAGCGTGGATACTATAATTTGGGGGTTAATATTAGTAAACAAAGAATTTGAGTGAGTCTGGCTCTGATACCATGTAAAGAATGAATCTTGGCTTAACTCAACTCCAAAAACTAGCTTATAGGGTGAGGATTGTCCAAGTCCATATAAGACGTTCATGTTCCCATTTCATATCCGATGTGGGACTCTTAACAAATATAATATAATATTTCAAACAAAAAAATATATATATATTATAAACATTTTGACAGTTTCTCAAGGATATATAAATTTGGACTATTGATTTAACCTATCATTAACTCGTTTAAACTTGGACGGTTAGACAGATAGGATAATTTTATCATCCTTACCTTTAGCAGGTGGTTCCGATTCCGTCTCCATGCTAGAGAATAACGAAGCCATATTCTGCATGTTCACATGCATTCATTGGCTGTTACAGTTACGTATGATAAATTTCCCCATTTCAGAAACTGAGATACACATGCATTTTCCTTCATTCATTCGATTCCCTTGTCAGAGAATTGATGATAGCTACTTAGTATTTAATTTAGGCATGTATACTATCAATGGAGTTACTTACGTACCATAAGTCATCACATGGCTCATAATAGCTTAATTATCTCACGCTTCTTTGAAGTTACATGGAACCAAAAAAGAAAAAGTTTCATGGAACATATTACACTTTCTACACTTAGAAATGGTACATTTTACGGTCTCTCTTTCAAAAATCACACTTACCATGAAAGCCTACCTTTATAATAAAGTTTTTTTTTCTCACAATTTAGTAGATTTAAAATTTGTGGACTCAAAGTGTAAATTTGGCTCCACCAACTTTGTTAGATAAAAAAAATAGTCTCACATGACTAGTATCAATCATATGAAACACAATAAAAATTTCATAGGGATTTTTAGTTCTTGTGTAACTTATCTTTAAAATAAATGACCCTGACTGTTCAAGGACAGCAAAATATCTTGTTGCATAAATTTCAACATGCAGTAATTTTGTAATCATTGTTGCAGTCTCCACTATCTGCCACTATCTTTATGCTTTTTGGGGGTCTTTCGAAAGAAAAGTAAACCTAATAAAAGACTAGAAAAAAGAAAATAAACGCGTATACAAAATAGGAATTTGAAAACTTCATTAAATAAAAACAGTTCATATAACTTTATTTTTTAATATTCATATACGGAGTACTATTTTTTCCATGAGACTCAAATCCGATATTTTATATGTACCTTATACAAGACATAAATTGTAATGTGATTATTTTTTTTGTTTCACAAATTGGTGAATTCAAAATTTTATGATATTCTACTCCATTAACTAATGAAATCAAAAGAAACTCACACAACTTGCGTAAGTTGTGAGAGACCCAAAATAATGGAGAAACTCTAATTTCACGTCATTTTCATCCTTCTAGCATGAAGTACAATGCAATAAAGCATATAGTACAACACCTTTAGCATATAGGAGGACAATATCACACTAAATGATTGAAAATTGGGGACACCAACAAACTGGATAGTTCTTTAAAGTGCAAGAAATAATTGAAAACAACTACTTTTGGGTATGTGACACAAGCAGCCCATGTGCATAAAAAGCCATAGTAATGGCCTCCTTTGGAACTTCCACTCATACAAGTAAAGCTCCAATGACAACAACCTTTGCCTAGGATGACTGTCCAATGATGATAATTGGATAAGATATCTTGCAAAGATTTTACATTTGAATTTATTGAAGTTATTCAGTTATTAATTTCACATTTACCATGGTATCCTGACTAGCTTACGCCGATCTCGGCTCTTTCACTTGCTATATTCCACTACCATCCTTACCAAATAATTCTAGTGAAAATTGCCTCTATAGAAGCTTAAGCAGAAAGTGGACTATAACTATATGACTTAACTAGAACCTTTTTTATGATTAAAAAATCTATCTGGAGCCAAACTTTTTGGGCTAATTGTAGCCTTCAAAACTTGGGATAATGGGCTTTTAAATGACTTTAGACCAACTGCAGCCTTCAAATTTGTTTGGACCAAAAACTTTGGGCCAACTGTAGCCTTCTTCGAGTTCATTTAAATAATGAACTTAGTTCACTTGCCGTTAGGCTCAAATTTGTGACCTAAAACACAAGGGGCAATTCACAGGAATGCCCTTATTTAGGAGTTGTTTGTATTTTTTGTCCATCAAATTGGAAATCTTTAATTTTTACCCTTCGCCTAAAAATCTCTGGGCTCTGGGTTCGAACCTAAGACTCAATCAAAAATTTAAAAAAATTCGCAAGTCAAAGTTTGCCTTCAGGCATAAGGCAAACTCTACCTTAAGACAGAGTTTGTCTTGAGGTAGAGTTTGTCTTAGGCATGAAGGCTCTGCTCTACCTTGCGGAATTTTTAAATTTTTTTGACTGAGCGAAAGTTCGAAGCCATGAACCTCGGGATATTTTTTACCACTTTTTAAGCGATGGACAAAAATTAAAGACCAACAATTTGAGGGACAAAAGTTAAAGACAAGTGCCTTTTGAAGGGAAATCCGTGCAAAAATGTGAAACACAAGTCCCTCAACCTTTGCTAATTGAGTTAATTCATGGGGAGCGGAGTCAACCAGGATTATAATGAGAGATATTATGATCTCTAATAGTTCAACAACCTGCTAAACTATCCCAAATTCTACCAGATATTTACAGTTTCTAACTATATAATCAAGAACTCAACCAATCAATTGGAAAATTTATGGCCGAGACCACACTATACCACCAAACCCAGTTCCAATACCCGAATACATGAGATCCCTCCACAAATTTTCAACAACATAACACATACAGATCTAATAACACAGATTAAATTAGTGCATCCATCTAATAATATATTAGGACATATGTCACGACTCAAGTCTATGACACATATTGTTCGCTTTGGGCCAAGGTCCACACGAATTTGTCTTTTGAGCTACGCCACACCGAGCCTTAATAGTGCGTGTACCATATGAACCTGAGCTATGACATAAAGTTTTCACTTTCCTCTCCTATTTTCATGTGGATTTGCCTAAGGTGTCATACGCACATTATCGTCACTATTAGTGAATATTACAATATATTCACCATATAATTTGTAATTAATAGTAGTGTATAATTATGGTAAATATAGGATCCTTAGTCTATTAGGACTCAATATTGTACACATTATATATATTTGTATTAATGAGAAAGACTCCCCAGGGGAGATTAATACAATTCTACATGGTATCAGAGCCAAAATCCCTCCCTACCCTAAAACATAAATTCGGCCGCCCTTTCTCTTCCCTTTTCCGACGCCAAATAGCCCGTATACCTCTGGTATACCTCTGATATACGCTGATATACAACTGCCCAGCCCTTCACTTCTACAAACAGCCCAGTATACCTTTGGTATACTACTGATATGCGACCTTCTCACCTTCTCTATCTCTCCAACAGGCCGTATCCCCCTCGTATACATCCTATACACATCTGATATACACTATGTATACAGTTGATAAACCCTTCCTGCCAATATATACTACCCTTATACAGCCTACCTAAGCTGATATACACCTAGTATACTATTGATACTGCCTATATACAACCTCTCTAAGCCGATATACACCTTGTATACAATCGATATTACCTCATATACGCCTCGTATACGTCCTGAACCCCCTCGTCCTTTCTTTTTTTCTCTCACCTACTTTTCGACAGCCATCATGGCAGAGAATAACCACGGTTGTGGTAGCGACCAGCGATGTAGGGGTGGCAGAGGGGGTCGGGTCACTTCAGTCTGCCAGCCATAGCAGGCCCAGTACCTAACGAAGTGCAGCTGCATGGGAACTTGGCCTCCAGCAGTTGTCCATCAGCCTCCAGAAATAGTCCAGAAGTTGCGGCCCAACATAAACTGTGGCTACAGCAATGGCCCAACAACCTGGGAGAACAGTCGATGGGCCACAACCATCAGGCCCAATTTCCAACAGCCAAACAGTCCACTCCAGGCCTTACCCAAACTAATTTTGGCCAGGCTATCAGCCCATTGACTCTCCAGCAGCCCGATAATGCATAGTATATGGATACATGCGCCACGTCTCACCTCACCAACAATTCTGGTAATCTTCCTCAACTGCGCAATTTAAATAATCCTCAATCTATTATGGTAAAAAATGGTCATCGCATTCCAGTTTAAGGGTTTGGCCACACACTAACCCTACCACCACATCTCCAATTCTCCCTTAAAAACATCCTATATGCCCCTTATATTATCAAGAACCTAATCTCCGTTAGAAAATTTGCCACCGATAATTCTGTATCCATCAATTTTGACCCATTTGGTTTTTCTATAACGGACATACGTACGGGAAAACTTCTTACCAGATGCAATAGTTAGGGGGACCTCTATCTTTTCCTATCCACGCCCACTGCCCATGTCACTTCTTCCACCACTTTAGCTACAATATCTCTATCAACATGGCATAGTAGACTTGGTCATCCGGGTGCTCATGTTTTTTATTCCCTTAGAAACCAAAATTTAATCCAATGTAATAAAGGAACACTTTCCCATAGTTGCTCCTCTTGTCATCTAGGGAAACATGTTAGACTTCCATTTACGTCTTCTCTAAGTATTACTTTCTCTCCCTTTGATAATATTCATGCGAATTTATGGACTTCTCTTATAACTAGCAACCTAGGCCATAAATATTATATGGTGTTCTTGGATGATTTCTCTCACTTCCTTTGGGTCTATCCGCTTAAACTCAAATCTCAAGTGTTCTCCAAATTCCTTGAATTTCGTACAATGGTTAAAATGCAATTTGAAAAAGACATAAAAATGTTTCAATGTGATAATGGTCGTGAGTTCAATAATTCCCCTTTTCAGAAATTTTATGCGATTAATGGCATGATCTTTCATTTCTCGTGCCCCATACCTCCCCTCAAAATTGTAAAGCCGAAAGAATTCTCCGCACCATTAATAACATGATTCGTACCCTTTTTTTTCATGCGTCTCTCCCCTACTTTTTGGGTATATGCATTAAAAATGGTGGAACACATTCTTAACATCTTACCTACCCGTGCGATTCAAAATAGGACACACACCAAAATTCTCTACCATCGGATCCCTACCTATGATCATCTTAGAATTTTCGGTTGTCTTTGTTACCCAAATCTAACATCCACGGCTAGGGATGACAACGGATCGGATCTGGACTGGATCCTACTAGATCCAGATCCGTTTTTCATACCTGGATCCAGATCCATCGGGTCCATAAAAAACAGATCCAAATCCGAATCCACCGATCTACGGATCAGATCTGGATCCACATGTAAAAAAATTTGCCTTGAATAATATTCCCACCTATTGAAACTTTTTTGACAAAATGAAACCCAAACTGATTGAAAAAAATGATTGAGTTCATTCAATCAACCTACACAAACATGACACCATTCTTCCAAAATACTGAATGAAGTTTTAGCATCACAAGAAAATAAAGACGATGAAGCAAAGTAAGTAAATAACAACATCATGGAAAACACTCCAATTACAAAGGTCTTGAAATTAAAGTCTACAACTATGTTCTTTAAAATGCCAACAACATCTTCTATAACCTTCTGCCAAACTTGATAAACTAGTCTTCGAAGTCACTAGTTTCAACGTCATCAACATCCTAAAATAACAAAGAAACAATCATTTTAAGAAAATACTTATAAAACTACATTCTAGGTTATGGATATATTTAATAAAAAACGGATCTACGGGTCGGATATGAATCTCAAATACAAGATCCAGATCTGATCTGTTAGAAATGGAACCGAGTCCGATCCGGATCCGTCGGGTCCAAATTTTGAAGATCCTTATCCTATAAAACGGATCTGGATCCACTGGATCCGGATCGGGTCCAGGATCCACTGCCATCTTTATCCACGGCCCCCATAAATTAGCACATCGATCCACTTTGTGCACCTTCCTAGGTTTTCCGTCGAACCATAGGGGGTACTTGTGCTATGAGCTATCCCCATACAAAATCATAATCTCACGCCACGTCACGTTTGTTGAGTACGTTATCCCGTTTGACAACATCCAAAAAATCTGAGTCACTGATTACAGATTCCTTGGTTATTCGGACACCTCACCTCTAGTCTAAAATGCACTACACAACATACTGCGTGCCACTTCCCAACACCACCCTCTCACGTTGCCACCACCGGAAATCTGTTGGACCCTTCCCCGGCAGAGACGACCCATCCCGTCATCGTCTCCCCCCCACCGGCCATCCTCCTTACCAAACCCATTGTCACCTCTACATGCCGTCCAATCTCCCGTCGGTCAAACCTGCCCAGCGACCGCCCCACAACCACCCAGTCACAGTACTCCAACCCAGTCACTATTCCCGACACCGACCCACCCACAACCCATCGATCTCACCCGATACCAACCAGTCCCTGTCATCAAAATCAAACCCCACTTACCCCTACCCGTCGACCAGTCCAGACAACCTCTTCCACTGTCACTGCCCCGATATTTCAATCCTCGAATTATAACCCTGACCCGACACTCCACCAGCCACCACCCCACCCAAATACCTAAGCAGCCCCGACCCCCATGCACCGAATGGAAACTCGTGCCCAACACGGGATTTTCAAGCCCAAAAGTCCATTTTAACCTTTTCACACAAACTATATCCCCAATTCCCAAAACCCCAAAATTAGCCAAACTTGACCCGAATTGGAATGCGGTCATGCGTGAGGAATTTAATATTTTAACAAAACAACACACTTGGGATTTGATTCCCAGACCAGATGGGGTTAATGTGATTCGATGCATGTGGCTATTTCATCACAAATTCAGAGACAATGGTGACCTTGAGCGCTATAAGATGAGACTTGTGACTAATGGTACTAATCAGCAGGAGGGTATTGATTGTGGTGAGGTGTTTAGTCTGGTGGTTAAACCGGCTACCATTCACACGGTTCTGAGCATAGCTATGGGTAAGCATTGACCGATTCATCAGCTTCATGTCAAGAATGCATTCTTACATAGAGACTTGAAAGAAACTGTTTACATGCACCAACAGATAGACTTTGTCCATCCGTAGGCCCCTCACTATGTCTGTCGTCTTCGTAATTCACTATATGGTTTGAAACAGGCCCTCAGAGTGTGGTATGAACGCTTTGCTAATGACATTATGCAGATTGGGTTTGTATGCAGCAAGTGTGTTCATTCTCTCTTTATATTTCATCACGGTAATAACATTGCATACTTGTTATTATATGTTGACGATATTGTTCTCACTACCTCTTCTGATGTGTTGAAAATTGAGATCATTGCTATGCTGAAATGCGAATTTGCTATGACTGACTTGGGGAAGTTGAGTTATTTCTTAGGGATATCAGTGACTAGATCTGCAAATACTATGTTCTTGTCTCAACGTAAGTATGCATAAGAAATTGTGTACATGGCTAAGATGGTGAACTGCAAGATAATGCCAACACCGGTTGACTCAAAATCGAAGCCCAGTGATCTTGACGGTGATCCAGTGTCTGATCTCACTCTTTATAGGAGCCTTGCAGGTGCACTTCAGTATCTTACTTTCACCAGGCCTGATATTGTTTATGATGTTCAGCATGTGTGTTTGTTTATTCATGCCCCCAAGGAGCCTCATTTTACAGCTCTGAAACTTATCATTCGATACGTTAAGGGCACACTTGATTATGGATTGCATCTCTACCCCTCTGCACCGACCATGTTGTTATCATATACGGATGCCGATTGGGGAGGCTGTCCGGACATGCGATGCTCCACCTCCGGCTACTGTGTGTTCTTAGGAGATAATCTCATTTCATGATCTATCGAGAGTCAAACCTGGGTCTATTGCTTGGAAGGCAATTATCCTAACCGTTGGACTACAAACGCTTTGTTATGACTATTCATTAGTTCAGGATAGTACAGGGTTCGTGTTCAAATCAGAAAGACCTCCAAAGGAAAGAATATAAACTTTCTAGAACACTGAATCAAGCAACAGAAAATATGCTAGGATCACTAAAATTTTCAACCAGAGACTTTCAGGATCAAGGAACTTTGGTCACTTAACGAGTTAGAATGATTCAAATTTAATTGAAACAGCTTGATTGAGAAAAATCAATTTCCTATAAAGGAAATGGTTCTAAATTCTTGCAGTATTTTATCATCTATTACTTGGTAAATACTAGTATTTTGTAAAAGGAAATCTTTTTACTCTTAAATAATTTTTTCCCTCCTCTTCAAACAGTTGAAGTCAATATCCTTCACCTGCAAAACCTTATCAAAGTGAACATGTTGACAATTAGGCGTTATTTACGTTGCACAACCATATTATATTCCCTATCTAGAAGAATGTCTTTGTCAAAGCACCAACATCTTTTAATCATCACAACCTCAAACATAATTTGGTCGCGTGATTTTACCACACCGCCTACCAATGTTTACCTGTACCTTGATGATAATTCCTGGCATTAAATTTTCTTCCTTGTTGAATTGTCAATAATCTAACCCCATATAGAGAAACAACAAATGTAAAACTTGGTTGTTTCTAATTTTTATCTAACAAATTCTCAATAAATGATTAGCAGAAGATAATTCAAACAGCACTGTCATATATTAGGCTTCCTGTTCTCAATAGAAATTGATTGAAAGTCCTTTTTCCCTTTGATTATAAGAAGCAATTTGCACGATCGAGCGGTCTACCATTAGTTGTGAAGAAAAAAAAATATATAAGTTCCATAGATTGACAGTATACAAATATTTATATAATTAGAAATATTTAATGTCTCAATTATGTGTCATCCTAACATTTTTTAGCATGTTCCGAAATGAATGTTGTAAATTCCTATTCATGAACACTTTCATGATAATGTTTTTATTTTACCCTTAATAAAAAAACTATAATTATACAAATATCTATGATTTATTTTCGATTACATATCTCAGACGTTTTTATTTCTTTCATAAATCTATGTGTCCAGCTAAATATCACCACATAATTTGAGGTGGTATAAGTAATAATATTACTTTATTGATAAATTGGCATAGATAGTATTTTAACTCCATCAACAACAAACAAAATTTTATTGGTAATTAAAAATTTATAAGTAAAAAACAAAAAAGAAAACAAAGAACTTTACCTTACAAAAATTACCAAGTCTAGAAGAGACGCTTCTCCCAGGAAGGTCAAAGTCAAACGCGTCAACAGCCGAAATAGAAAAGATAAAAACCATAGACTAAATGATAAATCTCGTTTGAAAATTCCGCTTACTCTAACATTTAATCCTTTCCATTCTAATAGTAGTAACTTATTTAATAGATTAATGAGCTATAGCTCCCAGTTTATAATGAACCAAAATTCTAACATAGTCATCTCACATTAATTCAAAAATGAACATGAGTTTAGCAACATCAACCATACAAAGAATCAACTATTTGTTATCAGAACAACCATCAATTAGATCATTTCAATGGAGTCCAATAATGTGGGGGTCAACATGGTCATTTCTCATAATCTCTATCTCCGCCTATATAATCTCCTCCACCACCCTCCACCTTCTCCTCCTCCTCCTTATACGCCGGCGCCGCCCCATTCCTCTCGGACCAATCCCGGCCCTCCACAGCCTCGCCATGTTATTAATCTCCGCCACCATTTTCCTCGGAATCCTCTCCTCCGCTGTCGCGGAAATCCGCGACACGCGGTGGATATGGCGGCGTTCGAAAACGCCACTCCAATGGCTCCTATGTTTTCCCATAGGCACGCGCCCTTCAGGACGCGTGTTCTTCTGGTCTTATATTTTTTATCTCTCACGTTTCCTTCATATTTTTCGCACATTCTTCACCATCTTACGACGTCGTACGCTTTCGTTTTTTCAATTATTTAACCATTCAATTCTCATTTGTATGTCGTTTTTATGGCTTGAATTTTCACAATCATTTCAAGTTATAGCGATTTTACTTATGACTTTGGTTTTCGCTTTGGTTTACGGGTACCGTTTTTGGACCGAGATTGGGCTTCGAAGGGCCCGTTTTCCGTTTGTGATGAATTGTCATTTGGTCTTTTTGGGCTGTAATTTGGCCTGTCATATTGGAGTGCTTTTGTTGCATTTTTATAACGGTGGATGCAATGGAATGGGAGCTTGGTTTTTTAATTCTGTGCTTAATGGGTTTGTACTTTTGTTATTTTTGAGATCATATGTAAAGACGTATTATTTGATAAGAGAAAATTATTTTAGTGTTGCTTCTTCATCGATTTCTCAAGTTGGAGATTTTGTAACTTCACGAACAAGCAATTATAAGTCTGTAAGTAAGAAGGAAATGTAAGGATATTATTGAAGCTGATCAGCTCAATATCATTCTTTTGTTTTGTTATGTACATTATTTTTATTTTATCTCTTATGTATCCTCTTTTAATGCTCTAGGAACCTGGGTAATTAAAAGAAAGTGATCTATCCATTTGTTTCTCCTCTTCTCTTCTCTTCATCTTTAATTCTTATTGAATCGGATGTAGCTATTTAGCTACGGGTTTAATCAAACTTAATATTTTTTAACACGGAATATATAGATGTATATGCATGGGTGAACCTTGTGGAGCACAAGGGATTCATCTATATGTATAATAAATACTGAATTCCCTTAGTTTATTTGGGCGTTTACTTTTTATAATTTAAATTGACTAGTGAAAAATTCTCGCTCCACCACTATATAAACGTGAAAATTCACTAAAATTTTAATAAATATTATATCTAAATTTATAATTTAAAGTAAAATGAATTTAGTGGTAATAACTTATCCATCAAGTTTAGATTTTGAATTTGTTTCCGCATGACCGAAATCTGTTTTTTTTTTTTGGTGATTGATTACCGGAGAAAATGTAATTTTAGTCACTTATGAGAGGAACTGGCTCATTTTTCTTATAATAATTATCTCAACCTTTAATCTCGTATCACTTACTGTTCAATATTTTTCAACTTCCACCATATATTGTCTAATCGCCTAAGAAATTGATCTCGATAATATTTTTACAGTTTGCCTAAATAAAACACGAAGATTAATGAACTTAATGATCAAAAGTTGAAGCATGTTTTCCAATGTGCACCCATTTTAGGGGGTTTGGTACATTAACTAATAGTAACTCAGTTGAATTCTTCTAATTAATTGCAATAGCTAGCGACGTGACAAAGTAGAATATAAGGAGAATTCATGGTGGAAGTTTGATCGTATGTATATTTGAATGGAAGAAAGCATTAAAGCAATTTTGACTATACATTTCGAGAAGAAGCTTCCACGACTCCAAAATCCAATAATTAATGCATGAGAATTCATTAATTAATAGCACATGAAAAACGCCAGCCCTACACATATATAATTTCTAGAAACTCATGTTCATACTTTTAGCTAGGTTTACACACTAGTAATATGGTTTCAATTAAAGATAGATGCAGATTTAAGTTTTAAATTTGATTATAATATGGAATTCAAAATATTAACAAAAAAAAAATGCTATGAACAAATATTGAAGTAAAAGAAGTTTATGATTTTACAAATTCATGGTGAATCGACCCAAATTATATAATTATGATTAACGAATTTGTTAGTGATCAATTTCGCCATTATTTGTAGTTACCGTAATTAAGTATAAAAGGAAAAGTTGAATAAATCTGCAAGGCATTTTTGTCTGTTAAATTGATTTAACGTCATAATATAAAGTCCCCCCCCCCCCCCCCCCCCCGCCATAGAATTCAGGTGAACACTCAAAATTAAACGGCATCAAATGTCAAGAATATAGATGAGAAGCAATGAGCAAATTATTCAGCAGTCCTATCATGACGAGTAAATTAAACTTACGCTTATCAATTAGAGTAATTTTTTTTATATTTAATTGGTTAAAACAAATTCAACAGAGGGTCAATTTGTGTATTCCTGAAAGTGTAGCATTGTTTTGTTCATAACAAGAGAAATAATTAAATCATGAATTATGAGAGAAATGTAACTGTCAATACTACGCCATTTCCTTGTGATGTCTAACTTAAATGTATCCCATTTAATTCCAAGGAGCCTAGAATTCTTTTACCAACTTTATGATACAGACACTTCTCCATTGTTCACCAGAAATATATATTTGTTCTTAATTATCTTTGATGTGACTCTGCCCAATAATCCCTTAGGAATCATCTTAAAGGACAAATTATACTCATAGATGTCATCAATATAAGTTGTGGGATTTTGGATCAAGTTATCCCATTTTTTTCCTAGCAAAGTAGCCATCTTTCCTTCTTGTCACACCAGAGATGTAATCAATGATCCTCCAAATGGATTTTCCACTTAGGAACTTCTCACAATATACAGCATTGTTCACTATATTAGAATATTCTCTCTGCTTTTGAATATTACCATTTCCTATGATTCAAACAATTAGCCAAACACAATTCCATCAGACTGAGTTGGCGTCCTAATCACTTTTGAAACTATGGCAATCACCTATCTCGTCATAGTTTCATTGACGGAAAACATAATTCATTTGTTCTTATAGGCTTTTTTCTGGTGTCTATTGCAGATGTGAACTCCAAGAATTGTAGTTCTCCATTGATGTGGGGGCTAATCCACTTTACCCCCTTTCTTAGCCATTGAAGGTATAGGTATTGAGTGTTCATGTTCGAGACTTTAGCCGGGTGAAAATCTTCAGTTGTATGACATAGTCGTCTTGAGTACCGAACCAAAGCAGGATGAAATTTCAAGAGACCCCTTCTGCGAAGAAATCAAAACATTTTCCTCTGACCCCTTTTAGAATTATAAGGGGTGTGATATGTTTATCGGTTCTTCTTTCAACTGCACTCGTTTTCTTGATTTATTTCGTGCCCCTGGCAGCTCTACTCTTGCGCTTCTTCAGCACGCTTTATAGTAGGAAAGTTGTTGCGCTTCTGTTTGGTCTTTGGCTTGGATTGTGGCCATTCCTATTTGAAAAGTAAATGAAACAAATGTGGTATTTTCTGGAGATCATGTTCCGCCAAGAGAAGGTGTTCTGCTGATCGCCAACCACAGAACAGAGGTCGATTGGATGTACCTGTGGAATCTTGCATTGAGGAAAGGGTGCTTGGGCCACATCAAATATCTACTTAAGAAAAGTTTGATGAAATTGCCAGTCTTTGGCTGGGGATTCTATGTGCTAGAATTCATCCCATTGGAGAGAGACTGGGTAGTCGATGAACCGGTGATAAGGCAAACGCTTTCGACTTTTACCAATCCTCACGATCCATTATGGCTAACCGTTTTCCCTGAACAGATTACAGGTAGGTTTGTCTTATGTAATGTCTTATGCATTTGTTTTCTTATTTTAACTAACTTTCCTTTACATTCAGTGAGCAGAAGTGCAAAAGAAGCCAAGAGTTTGCCAGCCAGAATGGATTGCCTGTTCTAAAGAATGTGTTGCTACCCAAGACAAAAGGCTTTTATGCCTGTTTGGAAATATTGAGGAGCTCTATGGATGCAGGTTCTATCTTGTGACCTTGTCTAATAGAAATTTGTTTTTGCTTCACTTTTGTTGGCTCTCTTGCATTTGAGGGAGAAATAGTTACTTTAATGTGACAAAAACTAGTTCTTTGACGCTACTGTTATAGCGGATAAAGTGCATTATTACTGTCTGAGAAGTGCGAATTTCACACATAGTTCAATTACTTTAGCATGGCAAAAAAGTTTGTAACCCTATTGTGGGTCACTAAACTTTACACAATATAACAGAAACGTTACAACCTTTGAGAACAAATTAAATCAGATGGTTCTATTTCTCAATCTTTTTGACTTGCTCCTAGGAAACCAAGGTCGAAAAGATTGAAAAAAACAGTCATTCACAACCACTAATGAAGGATTCCTCGAAAAGTAAGGATTAGTAATCCTTTTTAGAAATCGAATGGATTCGATCTTATACGTACGCGAATAAGGTAATCAACAAAGTTCAGTTAGGAGCCGTGTGAGATGAAAGACTCTTGCATGGTTTTGCATGAGAGAAAAAAGTGAGGAATCCTTGTCAACAATAACTACGCCTCAGTCCTATGGGGTCGGCTATATGAATCCAGCTTAAATGGTATAGCGAGGATTCATATAACCGACTGCAACTGGTTTAGGACTGAGTCTTTGGCAAAAAAGTTTGTAACTCTACTATTATAGTCGTAAAGTTCAGTGAATTAAATCTGACAAAATTGTTTTGTGACTTGTTTATCTATTCTTGATCTTCATAAGGACTGTCTTTTCTCCTTTTGATTCCCACAATCGTATGTCCAATTTGCAGTTTATGATGTGACTATTGCATATAAAGATCAGTGCCCAACATTTTTGGACAATGCATTTGGTGTTGATCCTTCTGAAGTACATATTCATGTTCGACGCATTCCTCTTGAGAAAATCCCAGCATCTGATAAAGAGGCTTCTAAATGGCTGATGGACACATTTCAGTTCAAAGATCGATTACTCTCTGATTTTGTTGCTAATGGTCATTTCCCAAATGAAGGAACAGAACAACAACTATCAACAGCAAAATGCTTGGCTAATTTAGTAATAGTAGTGGTTATTACTGGTGTTTTTATATTCTTTGCATTTTATTCATCTATATGGAGAAACATTTATGTAGGTTTCTCTTGTATATACATTGCTTCTGCTGCTTACTTCAATTTTCGACCATATCCCATTTTTGGTTCTGTAAATGAAAGGCTGACAAAATTCTTAGAGTGAAAAGTCAGTAGAAAGGTACCTCTGTACTTATTAGTGATGTAAATAGTTAACTTTTTTTTTTTCATTTATTGGTTAATACAATGTTTTTTTGTTCCTAACTTTTGCACTGCAGAATAATTGTATGTTATAGCTTTCCTTTGCCTTTTCGTCCGTACTTGGGTCCCAATTAATTTAGATTCATGTCACGTAAAGTGGGATTTATGCCGCATAAGCCCATTAAAGGAAGGGAGATTATGCCGCGTAAGTCCATTAAAGGTTAAATCATTTTTTTCATCTTTTGTGTTCGAACTCAAATCTCTGGTTAAACAACAACAACAATAACATACCCAGTAAAATCTCACAAAGTGGAGTCTGAGGAGAGTAAAGTGTACGCACTCCTTACTACTACTTTGGGAGATAGAGAGGTTATTTTCGGTAGACCCTCGGTATAAGAACAAGCAATTCAAAGCAATATGAAAAAAGCTATAACGGAAACGAATAAACTATGACAGCATACTATAAAAGCATGATAGAGCAATAACAACCATAAAAAGGAGCAGTAACAACCACAAAGTAAAACGATAGTCAAAGAACAAGAAATAACAAATAGTAGCACAATCCGAAGGGCAAGAAACTACAAGAGTAATACTACGACTACTAGTATGGAAAGATAAGCGGGACAATATTCAACTATCTACTAACCTTCTACTCTAATATGTGTCTTCATAACCTCTTATCTAATGTCATATGCTAGGTAAGTTGGGACTGCGACATGTTCTGTCTAATCACATCTCTCCAATACTTCTTTTGTCTACCTCTACCTCTTCTAAAATCGTTCATATTCAACCTCTCACAGCTCCTCACTGAAGCATTCATGAATCTCCTCTTCATATGCTTGAACCACCTTAGTCTCACTTCCCCCATCTTGTCTTCCACCGAGACGTCCACCATTTTGTCCTGAATATCGTCATTTCTAATCATATGTCTCCTAGTATGCCCGCACATCCATCGCAACATCCTCATTTTCACTACTTTCATCTTTTGAATGTGAAGTTCTTGACTGGCCAACATGTCGCTCCATAAAACATAGTTATTCTAACCACCACGTTGTAAAGAGTGGAAAATTTTCATTCACTCTGTTTGTTTATGTTATTAAGCTTGTTCATCCTATATCCTCTTTTCACTGATCATGCATTTCTAAAGAAAAAGAAATCCTTTGAAATGTTAGGTTCTTATTGGATGTAATTAAAAACATACTCATGGTATGTTTAAGTCAGACGAGTCGACGCAAGTGACTGGTAAAACGTTGCACTAAATAAGTTATACAAAAACCTAGGGATTAAACCTCAATTCTTCATGTTTGCATTTTTGTGGTAATACACTAGATGGAAAAAGTTTGAAATTCTTTATGGTAATTGAATAATTTGTGAAAGCATACAAAAAAATATCTAATATTACGTTTTTGCCATGTAGAATTGTATTAATCTCCCTTGGAGAGTCTTTCTCATTAATACAAATATATATAGTGTGTACAATGTGGAATCCTAATACAATAGGGATCCTATTTCTACCATAATTATACATCACTAATAATTACAATATGGATTATAATATTCACTAATACACCCCTCAGTTGGAGCGGGAGGAGGCCGGACGCTAAGACTGAATCTGAAGTCTAGGAAAAGTTGTCTAGGAAGTCCTTTGGTGAATATATCCGCATACTGATATGAAGAAGGCACATACAACATCTTGACATGACCGAGATCAACCTTCTCACGGACGAAATGTATATCCATCTCAATGTGTTTAGTTCGCCGATGTTGAATCGGATTATGAGATAAAAATATGGCGGATATGTTATCACAGTACACCAAAGACGCCTAACGCAAGGGACACTGGAGCTCCAAAAGAATGTTTCGGAGCCATCAGATCTCAGCAACAACATTTGCAACGCCTCTATACTCTGCTTCTGCACTCGATCGGGATAGGGTGGCTTGCCTCTTGGCAGACCATGAAATGAGATTATCTCCTAAGAACACACAGTAGCCGGAGGTGGAGCGTTGCGTGTCCGGACAACCTCCCCAATCGGCGTCCGTATATGATAACAACATGGTCGGTGCAGAGGGGTAGAGATGCAATCCATAATCAAGTGTGCCCTTAACGTATCAAATGATAAGTTTCAGAGCTGTAAAATGAGGCTCCCTGGGGGCATGCATAAACAAACACACCTACTAAACATCATAAACAATATCAGACATGGTGAAAGTAATATATTGAAGTGCACCTGCAAGGCTCCTATAAAGAGTGGGATCAGACACAGGATCACCTTCAACATTACTAGGCTTCGATTTAGAGTCAACTGGAGTGGAGATGATCTTACAGTTTGCCATCTTAGTACACAATCTCCTCTACATACTACGCTGACACAAAAACATAGAATCGGCAGTTTAGTCACTGATATACCCAAGTCAATCATAGCAAATTCGATTTTAAGCAATGCAATGATCTCAGTCTTCAACAGATCTGAAGAGGCAGTAAGCACAATGACATCCACATATAACAACAAATAAACAACATTACCACCACGATGAAAAATAATTAGAAAATTATCACATTTGCTGCATATAAACCCAATCTACATAATGTACTGTGCAAAGTGATCATACCACGCTATAGGAGGTTGTTTCAAACCATAAAGTGACTTACGAAGACGGCATACATACTAAGGAGTTGCTGGATGGACAAAACCATGCGGCTAGTGCATGTAAACAATTTCTTTCAAATCCTCATGTAGAAATGTATTTTTTACATCAAACTAATGAATCGGCCAATGCTTACCCATAGCAATACTCAGAACTGTGCAAATGGTAGTTGGTTTAACAACCGGACTGAACGTCTCATCACAACCAATGCCCTTTTGTTGATTAGTGTCATTAGCCACAAATATCGTCTTATATCTCTCAAGATCACCATTGTATCTATATTTGTGACGAAAAAGCCACATGCATCGGATCACATTCACCGCCTCTGGTCTAGGAACCAAATCTCAAGTGTGCTATTTCGTTAAAGCATTAAATTCCTCGTACATGACCGTATTCCCATTTGGGTCTAATTTGGCTAATTTTAGGTTTTTAGAAATTGGGGATATAGTTTCTGTGGATGGGTTAAATTGGACTTTGGGTTTGAAAATCTTATGTGTGCACGGATTTTCATAGGGTGTGGGGGCAGTGCGGGTATTTTGGAGGGGTGCGGACTGGGTTGGTGGCAAGTCAAGGGATGTGGTCTGGGTTTGGGTCGGCGGTTTTGTAACAGTGACTGGGAGATTTGGGCTCTACACCGGTGACTAGTTGGGTGTGGTGGAGTATCGATTTAGGTCGATGGGTTGGGGAAGGGTCAGTGTCGGTTCTGGTTCAGGCAAAGGCGACGGTGACTGTGATTTGATGGGGTCGTCTAAGGGTGTTGTCTGGGTTCAGGTGGTCGACAAGAGGGCTGAGGATATGCGGGGGTGACACTGGGTTTGGTGACCCGAGTAGCCGGCGGGTAGAGGAGATGATGATGGGTTCCGTCGTCTCTGCCGGTGAACGACCTGACAGAGTGCTGACAGTGACAGCGTGGGTAGGTGGTGATGGAACAGTGGTTGTAGTGGTGGTACGGACTAACGCTGGTGATGAGAGACTGCCGGTAGTGGCAGTGGCAGGAGGTGGTGGTGACAGAGTGTTGACTGTTGCCGGAACTGTGGTAGCATGACGGAGAGCTTGGTGGACAAGCGGTGATGTGTCTAAATCATCAAGAAATTTATAATCAGTGACTCGGAATTTCTGAATGTTGTCAAACGGGAAAACATACTCGACAAAAGTGATGTGGCATGAGATTATGATTTTGTCGGTGGATAGCTCATAGCACAAGTAGCCCCTATGGTTCGATGGGAAGTCTAGGAAGGCGCACAGAGTAGATCTGGGTGACAATTTGTGGGGGGGGCATGGATGTCAGATTAGGGTAACACAGACAATCAAAAATTCTAAGATGGTCATAGGTAATGGTCCGACAGTAGAGAATTTCGGTGGGTGTCCTATTTTGAATCGCACGGGTAGGTAAAATGTTGAGAATGTGTTCTACCATTTTTAATGCATACACCCAAAAAAGTAAGGGGGAGAGACATATGAAAAATGAAGGTTCGAATCATATTATTAATTGTGCGGAGAATTCTTTCGGCTTTACCATTTTGAGGGGAGGTATGGGAGCATGAGAAACGAAAGATCATTCCATTAGCCGCACAAAATTTATGAAATAGGGAATTATTGAAGTCACGACCATTATCACATTGAAATATTTTTATATCTTTTTTAAATTGCGTTTTAACCTGTATATGAAATTCAATGAATTTGGAGAACACTTGAGATTTGAGTTTGAGGGGATAAACCCAAAGAAGTGAGAGAAATTTTCCAAGAATACCAGATAATACTTGTGGCCTAAGTTGCTAGTTATGGGAGAAGTCCATAAATCTGCATAAATAATATCAAAATGAGATAAAGTAATACTCATAGAAGGCTTAAATAGTAGTCTTACGTGTTTCCCTAGAAGACACGAGGAGCAACTATGTGAAAGGTTCTCTTTATTACATTGGATTAAATTTCAGTCTTTAAGCGAATCAAAAATGTGACAACCCGGATGACCAAGTCTACTATGCTACGTTGAGGGAGATATTATTGTGAAAACGGTGGGAGGAGTGACCAGGGCAGCTAGAGATGTGGGAAGGGTGACACTGGTACCTGACGTGGATGGGAAAGGATAGAAGTCCCCCTCACTATTGCACCTCGTAAGGAGTTTCCCGGTACGGAGGTCCGTTACAGAAAATCCAAATGGGTCAAAAGTAATTGAAACGGAATTATCGGTGGAAAATTTTCTAACGGAAATTAGGTTCTTGATAATGTTCGGGGCATATAGGACGTTTTTAAGGGAGAAGTGGGGATGCGGTGGTGGGGTTAGTGTGTGGACAAACCCTTGATTGGAATGCTATGACCATTTTCGACCATAATAGATTGCGGAGTATTTAAATTACGCATTTGAGGAAGATTACCAGAATTGTTGGTGAGATGAGACGTGGCGCCCGTATCCATAGACCACGCATTATCGGGCTTTCGAGGAGTCAATGTGCTGAAAGTCTGGCCCAAACTAGATGGTCGTCGGATGGGAACCCAGACTACTAGGACGTTGCTGGGCAGAAGGCTGGTGGGCCGGATGGCAAGCTGCTGGGCTGTGTCTGGGGGCTGTTGGGCTCAAGTTGGAAGCCTAGTTCCCAGCTCGCCTACTGCTGCCAGCACTGCACCTCTCTCCATATCTATATCCGTGGTGGTTTTCGACCATGGTGGCTGCCGGAGATCGGGTAGGAGAGAGAAAACAATAAGTGGGGTTGGGACGTATATAAGGCAGACACAGTCGTATACAAGGTGTATAACGGCTTAGGGAGGTTGTATACGGGTAGTACATAGTGACAGAGATGGTATATCAGTCGTATACATAGTGTATATCGGCATGTATAGGTTGTATACAAGGGGTATACGACCTGTTGGAGAGATATGGACAGAGGGAGGGCTATATATCTACAGTATACCAGGGGTATACAGGGTTGTTTAGCAAAATTGGAGGGCTGGACAGTTGTATATCAGCGTATATCGAAGGTATATCGGCGGTAGACAGTCGGTTCGACGCTGGAAAAAGAGCGGAATGGGCGGCCGAAATTAGGTTTTGGGTTGGGAAGGATTGTTGGCTTCTGATACCATGTAGAATTGTATTAATCTCCCTTGGGGAGTCTCTCTCATTAATACAAATATATATAGTGTGTACAATGTGGAATCCTAATAAAATAGGGATTCTATTTCTACCATAATTATACATCACTAATAATTATAATATGAATTATAATATTCACTAATAGGTCCAAGCAAAATTACTGGTAATTAGATACACGGACCCTAACTTCATAAATCATTTATATTTAGGTAATATTCATGTTCTCTTTTTCATTGCCCCTGTATCATTCTTTTTGGGATAGAGTAAAAAAGAAAAGTATAACATATAAATTGAGAGAGAGTGTATAGTTTTCTATGTATGGACTATTTCTTTCATACTCTTTAACCTACCTAAACTGGAAAAAAAAGGATCAAATGGGGTGTCATATATTTTGGAAAGAAATCTAAGAAAGTACTAATTTCCATTCTCCGAGATCTTTGCATGTGTAGTTAATGGAACTTGATAGCTTTGCATGGCAATATAATTTATATGGGATTTCACATAGCACGCCAAGAAGTTTCATCTAGTGTCACAAAAAAAATTATAACAAATTAAGTTATGTGGAGTTCCATGTTAAACGCAGCATAACAACATAAGTTATGTGGAGTTCATTAATACCGAAAACCAAATATTGTATTAATAATTTCGGTATAATTTAGAGAAGTCTATATGGAGTATTATTTTATATAAAATAAAATTGCAATAAGAAAATGTGTATTAGCAATACGTTTATAAGTATTCACGGTATAATATATTTACTACTTCGCACAAAAATTTGATGCATTATAATTCCTGCATAATAAATAGTAGACCAAACAACTAGACGTACAATGATTAATGCATCTAAAGTTTAGTGATCAGATTTTCAAAAAAATATAAGTAACATTTATACATTCGTATATTACATTAAAAATACTCTAGTATAACTTATACTTTGTAAGTTTTTCTTAACAACAAACAACGACAAATTCAGTGTAATTTCCATAAATGGGGTCTTGAGAGGGTAAGAATTTTTCTGATTAAATAAATCATAAATATAGGAAAGAATAATTTAATTCAGCAATTTTTTTTCTCGACTCAAATTTTTTCATGCAAATTTATTTTCCTACGTGATAGGGTGGGGTGGGTTGTGGGAAGTTATGGGCTATAAATAGACAGAGAGTCCAATGCTTAATACTCCAATTTTAACTTACACGAATCCAATTGTTCCCTTATTTTCTCACCACTAAAATTATCTGTTTCTTCCAATGGCCGCCATGCATAAGCACCCTTATTTTCTCCTCGCCCTCTTCATATTCCGTAAGTTTTCATCTCTTTATTTGTGCAGATTTTATTCTTAAAGTGATTCATATATAGTAGTAGTGTATTTAACTAATTTGAAACTGAGACGTAGTTATTTTGTTGTATGATTCAATTGAATGTATCTTCCCATGCAAATACAATGTTGCAGTATTGGGTTCATTGACTCAATACTTTCAACGTAAATCATACATTTATGTTTAAAAATTTATCAAAATTATAATAAACGTTGTAATAGATTTAAACACATAATTTAATACAATCAATTCAATATTAAAAATCTTAAAAATTAAATTAATAGAGCTTAAATCGTGAATATGTCTTATGTGCATTTTTTGTGTGATTCAAGTGAATGTTAAAAAAAACAGAGCAAATGTAACAGTTTTTTTTCTTACCATTTTGCAGAAGCAATTGCTGTTTCAGCCACACAATACACAGTTTGGCCCGGTACCCTTTCCGGCAACGGAGTTACTATCTCCGGCGATGCAGGTTTGTCATTAACCTCCGGCGCCACCATCCAACTCTCCGCTCCTGGTGGATGGTCCGGTCGGTTCTGGGCCCGAACCGGTTGCAACTTCTCCGATTCCGGAAACGATACATGTAAAACCGGCGATTGCGGCGGCACATTGAAGTGTCCCGCCGGTGAGTCTAGTTGAATTCACCTTTGGTAATAGCAAAGATCAGAAGGATTTTTACGATTTTAGCCTTGTCGTTGGATACAATGTCGGTATCGGTGTACGGCCTACAGGCGGATCCGGCGACTGTCAATACGCCGGTTACGTCGCCGATTTAAATGTGAACTGTCCGAAGGAGTTGCAAGTGATGGATACCGGCGCGGTGGTCTCGTGTAAGAGCGCGTGTGCACAATTCAACACGCCGGAGTATTGTTGCACCGGCGAACATGCGACGCCGGCGACTTGCTCGTCGACGCAGTACTCGAAGATGTTTAAGGATGCATGCCCTACTGCTTATAGCTATGCATATGATGATGCTTCAAGTACCTGCACTTGTTCTGGTGCTGATTACATTATCACATTTTGTCCAACCAGTTCATAATTTTTTTATGATTATTGCTACCATATTTAATTAATTTGATTTGATATGGTGTGATTCAATATTTTAATTTCAGCTTATACGGTATTGGTAAGTCGGTAATTACAATTATGACTTCCATTTAGAATTATGATGAGTTAGTAATTGCGATACAGTAATTCCTATTTACCTTGCATACCCGACTTACATATATTATTCTATTCCATATGGTAGATGTGTAAGAATTTTCAACTTTTGAGTTATGGATTCTAAAAAATACAATTACAGGTTATTGATAAATTGTTTATACATATTAAGAGGCGGTTTGGATTGGCTTATTTTAAATGATTTTATGTCAAAATAGCTTTTAAGTATTTTTGTGATGTTTGGGTAAACTAAAAGGTATTTTTAAGCACTTATTTTTACATTAAAATAATAAAAATAAATTAAAAAATATAAGTTAGAATTCTTAATTTTTTATTTTTTATTTATAAGTCATAAACTCATCGAAACGGGTTCTAAATAATGATTTTGAATTAAAGTTATTAAGTTCGAATCCGTAAGCAAATCTCTAGCTCCCTGCTAGAATGATTTCACTAGCACAAGCGTGAAATAATTCTACCTAAAAAACAAATAGAAATATATCACTTATCAAATTTCTATCTATGTTGAAATTTAAGGTCTAATTAAACCCACTTTATTGACATACACCTATGGTGAAGTTGGTGTTAGAAGAATCATAAAGCTTAATTTAGTTGTTCTTTTTAATATCTTCCTTACTTCCTAATATAACTATGTTAATTATAAAATAAATAAAGTCCTCCATTTTATTACTCCATAAATTTGAGGTGAAAGATTCTTTCTTGGGTCGGTGTGAATCTTGTGAAATTAGGTTTATTTATACATTGAAGTTCAAAATTGTCTATTTGGGGACGGAGAAGAGTGAAATCATTTATTTGATTAAAAGACAGAGTTAGTTGAACAAATACAAAAAAAAAGACAGAAGTCAGTGAGATTCGTCCAATTTCAGGGGATTGCAACTGAAGTTAACATTAAAAGAAGTTATAGTTTAATCATAGATTAATCAAGGACCCTGACAATTTCTAATGGTTTAAAATTCACACCCCTCGACTGTAAAAATGTTCCCTTTCTCATGACAGTGTGTCATGTGTGGATTAATAATTAATTAAACTGTGAGAGAGGTAATTAGATGACATGATACAACTCCAGTTGACCAAGGACATGACTCTGGATAGGAAGATTTGGAGGTCAAGAATTAGGGTAAAAAATTAATGGGTAGTTGAGTTTTTGTCACATTGTGTGGGTGAGGTAGGAGGCTAGCCTCTTCTTCTCCTCTCTCCTTTTCTTAGTCGTAATTGTTTAGGTATCGTGTCGATTCTTACTTGTAAGAATTGAATCCCTTGATTAATATTGTCTCAAAGATACAATATATATACATGGATCATATGCTTGATTAATTGAAGACTAATCTACCTTACCTAAATTATAAGATCCTAATTACAATTACAACAATTATAATAATTACAATATCAATTATAATAATGAGAGAGGTAATTATGGGATATTCTCATAATCACTCTAACAGTCCCCCGCAGTCTTAGCTGGAGGTTCTCGGATGCTGAGATTGTCCCTAAAATCATCAAAAAGTACGCGTGGAAGACCTTTTGTAAATATGTCAGCTATCTGATAACGGGACGGCACATGGAGAACACGGACTTGACCACAGGCAACTTTTTCTCGGACAAATAAGATATCTATTTAGATGTGTTTTGTGCGCTGATGCTGAACAGGATTGGGACATAAGTAGATCGCACTCACATTGTCACAATAGACCATAGTTGCCTTTTCAATCGGACAATGGAGCTCCAGTAGTAGATTACGGAGCCAACATGATTCAGCAACAACATTTGCCACCCCTCGGTATTCCGCCTCTACACTGGACCGAGACAGTGTGGACTGTCGTTCGGAGGACCATGAAATGAGATTGTCACTTAAGAACACGTAATAGCCGGAAGTGGAACGACGTGTGTCTGGACAGCCACCCCAATCTGCATCAGTGTAGGTAGAAAGACTCGACACGGAGGACTTATATAGATGAAGTCCGAGATGAAGAGTACCATTAATATACCGTAGAATCCTCTTGAGGGACCCCATATATTCATCCTTCGGATTATGCATGTGTAAACAAACTTGCTGGACCGCATAGGAAATATCAAGCCTCGTAAAAGTCAGTTACGGCAATGCACCAGCAAGGTTGCGGTAGTGTGTGGGGTCGTTGTATGGAGTACCTGAAGCGTTGCTCAACTTCGCCTTCGTGTTAACCGGAGTATGGGAAGGTTTGCATGAAGACATCTCTGCTTTGTCAAGTATCTCCTCGGCATACTTCTTTTGATTGAGAAAAAAATCACTCACATAGTGAGTGACAGCAATGCCAAGAAAATAATTCAACGGACCAAAGTCCATCAGTGCAAATTCTGCTGCAAGAAGGGACATAATAAACTGGCGAAGTGAAGTTGAGGATGCAGTGAGGATAATGTCATCAACATACAAAAGTATATAAGCCATATCAATGTCCTTCCTATAAATAAAGAGAGACTGATCGGACTTGCTCTGAGAATCCCAATTTGGAAACAAATCCTGCAAACCTGTTATACCATGCCCGAGAAGCTTGTTTCAAACCATATAAGGATTTTTTCAACAGGCACACATGATCTGGACGGGCAGGATCGTGAAATCCCAATGGCTGATACATGTATACCGTTTCCTGCAAATGGCCAGGCTACCACACCAACAAGACGAGATTTGTATCTCGCAAAAGAACCATCAGAATTCTTTTTATGACAAAAAACCCCCACATAGACCGAATTATGTTCACATTAGATGATCGTGATACCAAATCCCGCGTCTTATTTTGAATAAGAGCAGTAAATTCATCTAACGTGGCAGCCTTCCAATTCGAGTTTGATAAGGCATCTTTGGGATTTTTTTTGTATTGGTGAGGGTTGGAGTGAGGTGGTTAGATTAAAATGGTGTTTAGGTCAAAAAATCTCATGCATTGCACGGGTTTCCATGGTCCGTTGAGGAGTTGGACCGTTGGATGGTTGGGTTTGCGGGCCGAAACAGTTGGTAGAGTGGTTTCGGTATTTTGGGTCGCGGTAGTGGGCCCGGTACTGGTCTGGGCCAATGTGTTACGGGAAGGGGGTGGGGTGACGGGTAGAGGTGTAGGGGTTGGTGAGGGCCCTAAATTATTATTTTGAGAGTTTAGATGATACCTCAAAATTGGATGAATTCTGTCGTCCACAAAATCATATGAAGGTGAGGATGTCGCTCGAGATGTTGCAAACGGGAAGGTTGATTAATCAAAGATGACATGAGAAGATGTATGTGGACAGGAAATACGGACAGACGATAAAGCGAGTCATATTATTAATTGTTCGAATCTTTCTTTCTGCTTTCCCATTTTGAGAAGATGTATGTGGACAGGAAATACGGACAGACGTCCCATTTTGGTGACATAAATTCTTAAATTGGGCATTTATAAATTCCCCCCCCCCCCCCTCCATTATCACATTGAAAACATTTAATGATTTTGCCAAACTGAGTTTTGATAAACACACTAAATTATTTCAAAATGTTATAGGTTTGTGATTTTTGTCCTAAGGGAAAAGTCCACAAAAAATTTGAAAAATCATCAGGAATGAGCAAATAATACTTATGACCTGCATCACTTAAAACGGGTGAAGTCCACAAATCATAATGCAAAATATCAAATGGCAAAACAGTATTAGTAGTAGACGCAGAAAATGAAAGTTTGATATGTTTACCAAACACACAGGTTTGGCAAACAGAAGAGTCCAAACGTCTATTACAAGAAAATAAATTATTCTTCCTAAATTGATGAAAAATTGGTGCTCCTGGGTGCCCAGCCTATTGTGTCATAGACTATGAGAGATGGCCGAAAAGATAGATGGTTTGACCCTGTTATTGGTGGAAACATAGGTGATGGGATATAAGTCTCCCATGTTGTTACATCTCATGAGCGGCATCCCCGTCTGAAAACCTTCACATAAAAATCAAACGGATCAAAATTCACAAAAACATTATTGTCAATTGTAAAATGTCTAACATATATCAAGTTTTAAACCAGTTGTGGTGCATGTAAGACATTTTTCAAGTGTAAAGGCGGGTGGGGAGATGGTAGTGTTACCTGACCAATACCACGAATTGAAATTTCCTGCCCACTACCGACAATAATATTTTTATTGTCGCTCGTATTAAAATAAGACGAAAGATTACCTTGAGATGCCGTCATGTGTGACGTAGCCCATGTATCCATGTACCATGATTTATCTGAAATATTTAGATTCATGTGACTCGTGGCTTGTTCAATATCCGTAGGTGCATATCCGACAGAAGATGGTGCTTGAGCTGCAAATACATGTTGTGGACGAGATTCAAGAATACCGAGTTGGCGGTTTGAAGAATGAGGAGGTCGGGCCCACGAAGAGGTCTAGAATGGGCATGGCGTGGCAGCCCACAGTGGGTACTGCCCCGACTGTCCGCCGCTACTGCCTGAAAACTGTCCGCCACTGCTCGGGCTGGCTGCTGCCGCCAGCGGTTTGGCCCCCACCCCGTCCACGTCC
The DNA here is from genome assembly GCA_034509755.1 of Anisodus tanguticus. NCBI lineage: Eukaryota > Viridiplantae > Streptophyta > Magnoliopsida > Solanales > Solanaceae > Anisodus > Anisodus tanguticus. The sequence continues at coordinate 3,914,482 of CM067553.1, read as the reverse complement.
CTTTCCACTATTATTTTTTCCTTTATTATTTCGGTTTGAACCCCATTTTTTACCATTATTAGAATGACTATCGTGGCCCCCTGAACTAGAATTTTGGGGCTCCAAATCAGTGGAAGACGAGAGCGGTTCCGGCGGTGGTTGCTCCCGATGATGCCTGCTTTGCTTTCCTTGTTTCCTCGAGAATTAACCTTGAACGAGCCTCATAAAAGGGAGGTAATGGATTGCTTTGTTGAATGAAGGTGGCAACTCCATCATATTGTTCATTCAACCCCGCAATCAACTGAAGTACTAACCTTTGATTCGTCACAGGCGAACCAATGTTGGACAGTTGGTCCGCAAGTACTTTTAATTCTTGATAATAGGCTAAGATGTTAGAAAAATCATCCAATTTAATATTTGTAAATTGGTGTTGAAGATAAATGGCCCTAGACATTTGTTATCTTGAAAAATATTTTATAATCTTCCCCACGCATGTTTAGCCGTAGAATTGGGTTCTAAGATGGTATGAAGAAGATCATTCGAAATTGTGCCATAAATCCATTGAAGGACAATAGCATCTAAGCGGGACCATAATTTCTTGTCCACCGTAGTGGTATCCGATGGTGACTCGGATGGAAGAATATGGCGAATCACTTCATAAGCACGGCAGTGAATTTTGAATAGTTCCGCCCATGAGGTATACTGTCCCTTTCTCTATTTCAAGAGTTATGGAGATGAAGTTCTTGATGTTATTGACGGCAAGAGCGGGATGAAAGGTTTGTTTTTCAGCCATAGGTTCCACTTAGAATTTAAAAAAAAAGTCGAATGAATTTGTGTTTTGATGGAAGTGGATTAGAAAAACCTAAAGGGTGGGTTATGCTAGCCGAGGGGTGGGAGTTTTGTTTTATAATCAGCTAGGGTTGTTTAGGTTTTGGAAGGATAGTTTAGGTTTAGGGTTTTAGGATTACTAAACCTAAGTATTTGGTCGAAAAACAATAGAGAGGCAAAAGGTAGAAATCGGCCAAGAGAAGGAAAAGATAAAAGTTTAGGGCAAAAGATCTTTGGCTAATGATACCATGTAAGAATTAAATCTCTTAATTAATATTCTCTCAAAGATACAATATATATATATATATATATATATATATATATATATATATACATGGATCATATGCTTGATTAATGGAAGACTAATCTGCCTTATCTAAATTATAAGATCCTGATTACAATTACAATAATTATAATAATTACAATATTAATTATAATAATGAGAGGTAATTATGAAATATTCCCATAATCACTCTAACATTACTCTTTGTGTGTGTATTACTATGTATTGCTCCATTTTTTTTCTATTTGGATATTTTGTGGTCTTATTTTCCTTGCAGTCCTGCATCTACTACTTTTCTATCGGAAACAATCTCTCTACCCCATAAAGATTGAGGTAAGGTCTGCGTACATCCTACCCTCCCCAGATCCGACTTTGTGGGAATACATTGGGTCTGTTGTTATTGTTGTTTATTTCATAAGTTGCACCTTAAAGGGGACACAAATATTAGTAGTTATTTTCACAACTCAAACATGTCTTGTGACTCATAGGTCATACAAAAATAACTTAAATAGAAGAATGAAACCTCAAAACTACAATACAATCTAAAACCTATAGGCTATAATTGATCAAATACGAGGAGAAAAGGAGATGGTGAGAATTGAACACACTTAATATGTGGAAAAAGGACAGCCTAAGCTCCCGATATGCGTAGGGTTCCGGAAAGAACCAAACCACAAGGATCTATTATATGCATTTTTGCCCTGCATTTCTACAAAAGATGTTTCCAACTACTCGAACCCTTGACACTTATTATGTGAAAAACAGAGAAAAAAATCCCACTCAGTCTGAGAAGCTGTCAAATCTAAAAGAATGAATGCTCACAGTTGAAAAAGCAAACAATAAATCCAGGCACAATAAGGTAAGTTAGTTAGAGCCACAAGCCAAAATAAAATACACAATTAATTGCTGCAAGGCCTTGGGCCAATTCATTTTGCTCCTTTTTCTTATCCTTTTCCTTTGATTACATTTCCTCTACATAGCCAAAATCTCAAATTTATTTCCCACCCAAATCTTTTACCAAATGAACATTTGGGCTGGGAGCTAAAAGAAAAAACTAAATTATGAGCGCTTCGCGCCACATTTTCCTACCCCAAAGAGGAAAGCTTACAACACATTACAAGCCGGCCAATGAAAAAGAAACAGGAAAAAAAAAACTAAAGCTAACCTACAATGTACACCAAATTCATTTTCTAAACCAAATTTTGCCTCTAAAACCAAGCGTCCAATTCGCCCCAACCTGTGCAAAGACCTTTACCCTCGTGTTCATTGCTAAATAGTGTTTGGTCCGAACAATCAAGCGATGCTCCACATGCCACGTTATATGATTGGCATGCTGAATGACACACTCGTAGCCGGTTGTCCCCGTCCTTGTCACATTTTTGAATTGAAATCTGGTTTTAAGCAATTTGACAGGAATAATGAATAAATTGTACTCACAAATGCATGGTGAATTTCTTTGAGCTCGGAAAGAAACTTACCCAGCAGGCTAGCCGTTTCGCAGCTCCATCACAATCTCTACCCCTAAAAATGTTCAAAATCTTTCGAGGACCAGCTGGGAATAATCTGTTGTAGTTGGGCATCACAACTACTTCTTCCAGCTGCTGCAAGATACTTAACTCACTAGGTGCACAGTGTTGTCCCGATACGTCATTTTGAAGTACGTCTTTACAAACAGAGAGGCTAGGAAGAAGTGTGGAACTATTCTGGCATGTGTAACCAGCATAGTCAGAACAACGGAACTCACAGACTCCGTTATCACAGACCCCACCATGAAGGCTGCACTGCTCGTCACAAACAGCTGCATATCACCAACGGAAATGTTAGCTAAAGTAAAAAGAGAGTCAACCTTAACGCAACCTCAACGCTACCCCGTAGGTGTCATTCGGTAGGGTGTATTAGGTAGAATAATGCTGGTATAAAATTTTAGTACAATGTGTGGTTGCAAATGTAAGTCTAGTACAACTAATACCAGTATTACTAATACACCCTATTCAGTACACATAGTAAACCATGGTATTAACAATACCAGTACTGTTCTTATAATTAAACACACTATTCAGTACTATTAAGAAATTATGCAATGCATGTTATTTTTAATACAATAAACCAAAGAGTCGATAAGAAATAATGCCAGCATAACTAATTCCAACATTACTAATCTCGGCATAACTTGTCTTCGAACCAAACAACCCCTTAAAGGACAAAGCAAGATATCCATAAACATAAGGTATAACATAAAGTAGATGTCAGAATGCTGTCTTACAGGATCTGGTCAAACTTGACATTACAAATTCTTCTACCTAAAGGTTTATTCAAGTACCATTACTTCCAAGCTCGGTTACAAAATTTGTTTAAGTAAAGATAGAGGAAAAGGAGCTACCACCCAAAGATTTTGAGCGGGTTCGACAAACTAAGTCGGCTACTCTTTTACGGCATAACTAACATGTGCAAAGAAGGAATCAATTAAACCATGTTACCTGTGGAACAATCAATGCCAGTATACCCGTTATCACATTCACAAACACCATTGTCAAGACACTTGCCGTGTCCACCACAATTGCTAGGACAGGAGCCTGAAATAGAAGCAGAAGAGATTACACCAAATAAACCTACTTTCCCAAAAGATTCCAGTATCACAGAGAAAGTATGGGAGCTTACGTTTGCTACAATCATGACCACCAAATCCAATAAAGCATCGACATTTTCCACCTAAGCAATCTCCATTGAAATTGCATGAATTGGGACATTGACTAGACAAAGAATCTGGATTCACATCACATAGTTCATGGTAAGCTGGGCAGACGAGCTCACCTACAAATGAGAAAAAATAAAGTAACAAGAAAGAGGAGATTAAGTTTCATAAATCAACAACGAGATACTAAATACTTTAGTGATTAAACAGAAGTAGTACAATTAGTATTACCATTAAAGCCAGGAAACTGGATAGGTCCACCACCTTTTGGACAACCTCTCCAAATGCCATCTACAGAAACCTGGTGGAAATTTCACCATAAAATAAGCTAAACGTAAGATATTCCTTCCCAAAGATTTCTTTTTCCGAATATAATCTGAGCGGGTAGAAGTGAACTACGATAACTTAAACTCTTGAAGAAATTAACATGACACTCACCTCTCTTACATTTTTAATGATCCATTGCCCATTTTAGTTCATCTATAGTATTGACCTCTTAGACAATTTACAATATTCACGTATTCAGATTGACTCAGCACACTATTCCATCTTATTTTAATTGATTTTGATAAGACATAATGATATTTCCATATTTTCCAACTACTTGTTTTATCGTGTTCTAACAAATTATAATAGTATAACTGCATACAGTATTTCTCTTTTATCTCTGCATAAGTTAAACTATGGCATTCTCATGGATGGTTAGATAGCCTTTTAATATTGGAAGGGCGATATTCATAAGTTCTTACAGTTATGCTTCACAAGAATGTAGATATTTCTTGTAGGTACCGAAGTTTATTCCATAATATGGCTAAATAGAAATAGAATTATCTAGCATTTTTTAGTCTAGGGATATTGCAAATATATTTTAGAAAACTAACAATATTAGGGATATTAAAAAATGTTTCCGAAGTCATACCTCTAACGAATTGTTTGAGCACCTATGCTGATAACAACCATTGCCTTGGGCCATAGAGCCACGTACAAATCCACTGCGCACTAAAGACGAAGACATGCACCTGTATGGATTCAAACTAAAAACTAGTGAGCTAATATCCGATTAGATATTATAATCTCCAAAAGCTACAGGAGAACGCCTCACCTTGAACTACTTCCCCTCACTTCACCTAACATCCTATCAGGTGCACGAGCACCACTGGTGTCTGTACATGATCCATCAGAGTAAGCAACAAAATAAGTGCAATAATCGGCCAATGATGACTGACCACCTGCAATAGTCATCCATCAGAAGTTACAACAGAAAAGCCAGTTTTAGATACTTCGTAAACCAGTAATGTTGAGGTTTTTGCCAAAATTATCCCTTGACTATAGGAGTAGGGTCTATTTTGGTCCTTCAAATATAACCTTGAGCATCTTTAGTCCCTTAAGTTTGCGAAAGTGGAGCACCTTTGGTCCAAAAAACAAAATGGGCTTAAAAACTAACGGTGACCACCAAAGAACACAGCAAAAACCGACCGGCTTATGAACCTACCAAATTTTTAAAAATAAAAAATAAAACCGACCGACTTTCGAACCTACCAATTTTTTAAAAAAAATAAAACAGAACCAGCTCGGTTGTTTTATTTTTGCGCCAAAAATTGGGAAAATAAAAAACTCGACTGAGCTCGGTTTTTGCCGTGTTTTTGGTAGTTATCTTTAATATTAAAAACAAAGAAATTAATGCAATACCTTTGTTAGCTTGTGGAAAATATTGTGCCCATTGAGGAAGATCCCCACTATAATTCATAATTGGACAATAACCTTCTGCCTCCCTATTAAATGTACATCCAGATAACTGGGTGGTGTTACAATGATAGGCTCCCTTCCAGTGATTGCAAGGGAAGGTAACGAAATACGGCCCTTGGTTGCGACCCCAATCAAGACGGTCAGCCATGCTATAGTTAGCTCGGTACCATCCACTGTCCTCAAGTAAAGCAAGAGTCATTTTTGAAACCACTGATCTTGTATCCACCGACCCAGTCATGATCTCATTCATCAATAGTCTTTTCTCCCAGTGAGAACCTGCGGTAATGTTTTAATTGAACAATCGATCCATAACTCAAATAGACATTCATTTATGATAAAAGATAATCAACCTGATGTACCACGTCCGCCTCCATCTTCTAGCTCCAGTCCAGTGAAATTCTCAGAGAATGCCTGCAGTGATAAAATGGTAAAGGGTATATTTTTAATGTGGCCAAAAATAAGTAGTTAACATAGGAATCAGAGAAGGAAAATTAAAAGAAAATGAAATAGTATAGAGTATACCCCATAGTGATAGCGAGCATGCATGATAACTCGAGGAAGCACCACTCGAGTTGCCATTCTTCCAAGTTTTTCATCCATTGCCGTTTCAGTAACCTACATATCGAAAATGTACATCAGGATTCAGCATAAAAACATGTGAAATTAGTAGGAACTAAAGAAGTTTGGGCAAGTTTTGAGCATCATTCACAACTTAAACTTATCCAAACAAACTATTTGTAAGTTTTGTATGGTCTTTCAGTAATAAATAAATTGAACAGAAAAAGCTCCTCAATTTGGAGCATAATGTGGACCCCAAACATCAGAATTGGCAATCAAAGGGGAAAGTATAGAACAAAGCGAGAGTAAGTTGAGCTTTTTTACTACAACCATTTTAAAAATTAGCCCCTTGGGACCTCTTTCACCTCACCTTCTAGTCTCATTTTTTTTCTATATTCCAACTTTCTTCAATTGACTAATGGATCGTGTTGCACTCTTGAGATAATCAAAGTTGAATCAGTAAGCTAACAGAAACTAATCATATCAATTGACGAACCATATGCTTAACAAAATAAAAATTCAATTGACTAATATGCTTGCTCTCAAAAAAGATTACAGAAGAACCAACTCGCAGACATTTTCAAACAGTTTTGAGCACAATTGACCATATAAAACTACAAAACATGTACGGGATCTCCAAAATCTGATAAAAAGCAAACTCAGAGGACCCTAATCTTTCATCTATGTCTAAAAGTATTCAACATAATTTCTAAATAAGATGTCAGGCAATGGATAAACCATAATTAAAATAAATGTCATTTTCTATCACAAAAATGATGGTGCATACCATGCTTTATGGATAAAAGTGCCACATGTTCCATGTTTAGGTATCTTTTAGCTCCTCAAGAAGAGAAAGGAAATTTTTAGTGTACAACAATATTTACCGATCAATATATAATTAAAAGGAGTTTGCTGCTAGTCAACCCAGGAAGAGGGAATATACACATGACTTTTTGTTGGGAAAACTCTTACAAGAAATCATCAGTCTAAACTCTAACGAACACTTTCACTTCCCCTTTCTCCATTGGAGATAATTATAAATTACAAGAGAAACTTTCTTTTCTACAGAAAAGCTAATACAAGGATATCAGAATTTAATGCAAGTATATAGTCTATCTTGCACTTTTTACTCCTCTACATGGAAGTGGTAATACATATATAATGGTGAAAATGGTTTGTAAAAGATAACCACTGCAGGGGAAACAGACTCTCTAACTTCCAAATGTAGAGGTAAGGTCTGAGTACACTCTACCCTCCCCAGACCCTACTCGTGGAATTACACTGGGTATGTTGTTGTTGTTGTAACCACTGCAGGGAAAGGGATATTATTGTTGTTTATGAACTCTTATTAATCAAAATCAAAATTACCTGACTACGCCTACGTTTTCTCTCATCACGAAAATGAGCAAAAGCATGAGGATCAAATCCAAGAACGTGCATCACTTCATGTATCAAAGTAGCTTGAAGTAAAGTTTCCGCTTCAGCAGTTAAATGGCGAGGAGCAACATTGACATGCCCTGAGACCAGAAAATCTAAGTTTAGCTGCAATGTCTATGAAAAAATCTTATGTCGTGACATGTTTTTTGCTCACCAGCAACAGCACGACCCCATTGATCACGCTCACATGCTACAGCCCATGCAAGAGTGTTGCCTGTTGTTGGCCTTGTAGTTACCAGAAGAACCAAATCCGCATTTGCAACACCCTCTGAAGTATACATGGAGAAAATATAAATAATCAAACACGACAATAATGAACCAAATAGAATTTAAAATGTCATAATAGAATATGTACCTTCAATGTATTTCCTTGGGAGTTGTACACCTCCATCTTGTCCACAAGCAGAATATCCACTTAACCGCAGGTTTCCCTTAACTGGCTCAACGGATAACGCTCTTCTAAACCAATCCGCTGTTTGCTCGAGGGCCTGTTTTGCAAATTGCATAAAGTTAAAACATTAAACTATTTTCTTTAACTCAAAGGCCTCGCTCATGTACTAATTACTGGCATTAGAAATGGCATGTTCATCTGCAGAAAATTCAATATGGTGAAGGAAAAGAGGATAAACCTTGCGAAGGCGATGCCTTTTGTCCTCCCCGGCTATATCATCTAAGGTACAGTTATACCAGCAATCACCATAAACTGGAGGATCTCCATGTGGATTACAAGAAGATGTACCAGAAAAAGAAGCACCTGGTGGCTCCCCGAGCTAATTTGGCAGAAAGGAATTGATAAAATTAGTAAGGACATATATCAAATTTCTCGAAGATACTTTTCAACTGATGATTACTACTTGCCTTCACAATGTCGCCAACTTTTTGACAATCTCTGTCAGATGAGTGACCAACAGCATCATAATTCAAAAAGATTCTAATCGGTTGCATGACATCATTTTCTTCTTTTGATTTGGAAATTTCAAGTAATGCCCTTCCCCTATGGTGAAGAGGATTTGAAGCCACGGACTCCTCATACACCTGGGGAGTGACGGAATAAACTTGCAAACCAGGTCTTTTCCTTTGTTCAATTATCTGATCATGGATACAAGAATGTGATATGGTACTCTTATCTTCTTTTTCAAGGTCTTTTCTCAATAATTGATGGTCCGCGAAAGTTGCTAAACTGGTCTCTAGACACAATAGTAGCAATAGAACCTAACAGAGGCAAAGTAGAGAGGATTTCAGGAAAAACATCAACCAAAATCAACATCAACAATCGGAATCCCTAAGCAGTTCAAACCAAAACAATTTTTTTGTACTCCACAAGCTAACTAGAGCTGATTAAAAACCTTACAAAAATTTAAGCTTACAAAAATGCAGTCACTGTAACACTTCAACAAGCGGAGCAGGAAAAGAAATCATGTACTCAAGCAAATTCAAATCAAGGAATGTATGTGCAACAGATTTAAAAAAAAAGATTTATTGAAAAATGTCTCTTCTAGGATGAACTGCTAATCTCCAAATTCTACATTAACAATCAAAGTCCATAAGCAGTTCAAACCAAAATCAACTTTGTTATGCTCCACAAGCTCACTAGAGCTGATAAAGAACCTTACAAAAAACTTAACTATTACCCCAAGCTAAATAAACACCATAACTATACAGAAATTAACCCCTCAAGCAAAAAGCAAAAAGCCCCAATCTTTATACTCCAATTCAACCAACAACAACATACCCAGTGAAATCCCACGAAGTGGGTCTGAGGAGAGTGAACGCAGTACTTAACCCTACCTTGGGAGGTAGAGAGACTGTTTCCGGTAGACTCTCTGCACAAGAACCAGCTAAAAAGGAGAAAACTTTCACCCTTATTTGAGCCAATTAATCACATATACGCAGTTTAACAAAATACCCATCACCCAAAAATAAAAAGTAAGGAAACTGAAACTTCATAAGGAACTATAAGATCTTATAAATGCAAAATTACCATAAAATGCAACAATTTTTCAAGGGGAAAACAGCAAAAAAAACACAAACTTTCTGAATAATTCATAACTTCAACAGATCCAAATCTTTATCTACTGAAAAAAAATAAGAAATTCCCAAGTTTTTAAACTTCAAATATTTTTCAACTATCCAAACAGCTTCCCCAAAACTCGTACATTTAACATACCAACATATTATCCCAAAAAATAAAAAACAAAATTAACCAAAAATTTGAAAATAAATCCTAAATCCCAAAATTTAAAAATAAAAACTTACCAGTGGAAAAAATATACCAAATCTGAGCTTAGTTGAAGAGCTGGATTTTGAATGAACACTAAAAATACCTGTACTTTTACTACAACTACTATTATTACTACTACTAATACTACTACTACAACACCAAATCTTCAACTCCATTAAACGCTGCCGTTTAAATAAAACACAACCACTACATCGCGGCCGTCTACGGCGTTTCTCCGATCGGCTCTGTTAAATGTAGACCCCACCACATTATACAAACAGATGGTTATATGTATACACTCACTAAGGTGTAAAGATTGAAACTTTATCAATCTTGAAGACACCCTTTTGAGAAAAATGAATATTGAGAATTAAAAATGATTAAAAAGTATCAGTTCTTGAATAAAGATGAACTGGGTGTTCTTGCAGTGAACCAAAAATCTGTACATTCTTTTGTGAACGCAAAGTTCTTGTATTTGTTTGGACGCTGAATTAATAAAGAAAGAAATATGAGGATGATATTAAAATTGTGTATAATTTGATATAAATTATGAAGTGAATAAGAATAGGTACGGGGTGGGTGGAGTTAGATCATAATTTTTAAAAGATTAGATTAATATTTTTATGTGTTTTTGTTCAATGAAAAAAGTTACACTTTTTATAAAGATGTCATGGTGTAAACTAAAGTAGCGTTGCTTTTTCTTGGAACTACTGAAATACCATTGCCTTTTTCTTCCATTATAAAAATGAGTGGCTTAGCCAAAAGATTATACGTTTATTTTTTGATAATAAATATTCTACCATAACTTTTACTCTCGGTTCATAAGTATCTACTTAGCCTTTTTATTTTGATTCAAAATAAATATATACTGACATAATTATAAAAAAAATAACTATTTTCTTCCAAATTTTTCTCCAATTTAGATAAGAAATTTTTTATGTAATTAAAAATTATATTAATTAAGTAGTATTTAATTAAAGATAATTTAGTCAAAATATCTAATTTTTCTAAGAGTTCGTATATTCTCAAGGGGTATGCTAAAAATTAAGTGAACATTTATTTTGAACCAGGGGAGAATCATTTTATTTTAATGATAAAGATGAGTAAAACTACAATTTAATTTTCTTTTATCAGAAAAAAATTAATTAATAGTGAAGAACAAAACAATTGTCTGTTTGGGTTGAAACTTGTCAATTTAGAATTTCAGTCGGAATTAGTATATTAATGTTTCATTAAATAATGGTTTTTTAATTGGTTTTAACTTTTAAATTATGTGATGACACGATATTGGTTATTATTTGGAGCTATTTGAGAAATTTCCAAATTTAAATAGGTGACAGAAAAAAAATATAGGTAGTATAGACTAGGGGTGGCCAGTGGGCCGGGGCGGGGAGGAGCAAGCCGGGACCGATCCCGGCGGGACGGGGAGGGTCGGGACGCGGACTCCGACGGCCCTGGCAGACCGAGATTGGCGGTATGGGAAGAAGTCCCGTCCCATGTCCCGCTGGTAGAGGGACCAGGATTTGGTCCGGGTCGGGATCGGGCCGACCCGGTCCACTCGACAACCCTAGTATAGACACATAAAAGGGATACAGCAAATCAATCATGGGCAAGTTTGTTGTCCAGCTAGTTAGATAAACTAATTCGGGTTTATAATCACTCTTTCGTCATAGCACTAACAACTTAATTGATTGTAGACATAAAAAATAATGGAATATATTCTACATAAACAAAATATCTATCAGTTGAAATCAAATTTAATCGCGTTAGTATATTTCTTTTAAACTTAATACATTTGCTAAGTGTTTTTGGCCTTGTCTGAAAGGTGTAGTTGCATACACTAATGAAACACATAAGAAGGTTTAATCGTTAGAGAAATAATTTTTTATAATATTAAATCGAAATAAGCTCAAATAAAGTGGATGGACAATAATAATTATGTCGTCGGCCTTACTTTATTTGAGAATAAGCGCATTAATTATTGATATTACATTAAAAAAATTAGCATAAAAATGAAAAATGACCAATTATGCATTTGCGCTATTTGAAATAGGATAACTTTATTTTTGTATTGTTTTTGGCACAAAAAATCTCCTTATCATTAATAAGTAGCTTAAAATATCCTCTTCATTAGTTTAATAGGTCAAAATGCTCTTTTTCCTAACGATTAACCAGCTTAATTAAAAAAATTACTTGTAAAATACTATTTTAAACTGTTGGTGGAATGTGTATGTGTATGTGCATAGTGCATGTGTGTACACATTACTTTTCTACCTTTCAAAGTGCAAATCTTGTAACCTTTTAATGGCTCGACGATTTGGAGCAATTTACAACCTTAATTGGACAATTAAGCATTTAAAGATTGTACTTCTTCTATTTCGTCCTTTCTAGATTAAAGGCATAAATGATAGGTACAACCATGATTAATCAATAATTCACTACTCCCCCGGATCAAAAAGAGTGTTCACTTAGGGTATGTTTAGAAAGCCGACTGGTAATTGGAATTGGTGTAATTACTAGGGTAGTAATTACACAACCTAGTAATTACACAGTATTGTAATTACAATGACATGTTTGTTTGCCATAATGTAATTACACTGTAATTACAAGCGTGTTGTTTAGTTGCACAAGTGTAATTACACAGTTTGTTTAATTTTAAAATAAATATTTAAAAAATATGTGTCTTTATAAGTGATATTAAATTAGTTATTTAATAACACATTGTTTCTTGAAAAATATATTAATTAATAATCACATATTTGTAACTAATATTGTAAATAAATATTTGTGAGAACCTCATGGTTTGGATGTTTGACTAATATTTGACAAAAAAAATCGATCAACTGTAAGTGAAAAATAAACAACAGGCAATGTGAAATAACAAGTCAATAGTACTATAGCAAATCAATTTAAATAAAAAATATAACTTAAATTCAAAATCCAAAAGAAAAAATTTAACATATATTCTTATGTCAAATCCCAACATTACAGAAGTAAGTTCCAACGTAACTTAAACAAATAATTCAAAAGAAAGGGAAATTATAAATCTATAACCTCATTCACAACGAAATTCTACTTTAATAACATCACTCATTATATGTCAAGTTTGTTAATGACTCGTTATTTCTAATATTAAGAGATGTAGTTTTAAAAATTAGAATAATAACACGGTTATGCTAAATGAATAAAATAAAAAAATAAAAAAATACGAGCAATTACATGGAACCGCAAGAAGTACAGGTTGAGAATGAGAAGAAAGGAAAGGAAATGAAAGACAAATAATATAAAAAATAAAAAATAAAAAAATAAAAAAGTAAAAAGAAATAAAAATAATATAAATAAAAAATAAATTTAAAAAAAACTAAAAAGTAATCTTGTGATTACACTCAATTCTCAACCCCCATTGAGAATTGGGAGTGTAATTATACCCTCTCAATTACACTCAATTTTTACCTAACTGTGTAATTACTTGATCAAATAAACAGGCCAAACTGTGTAATTACAACCAATTTCAATTACCTGTGTGGCTTTCCAAACATGCCTTAGTGAAGGATGAACCCATTAGAAGATACTTAAAGTTGACACAATCTTTCACTAAGACGCCTAAATTTAGGGTTGATTCTATTGAGCACTTATACTATTAAAATTTGTTTCAATTAGACATTTTTTACTGAGTTGGCACGTATAGTGAGTTTCACCCGGTATAGGCGCGTGAAGAGCCCGAAAAATAGATTTTTTCTTTTCTATTTCCCTTTTTAGTTAAAACAATTTTTTCTTCTATCCACCACCACTTCCACCATTGTTGCCTGTAGACATCAAATTTTTAATTGAATTAATTCATACAAAATTTGGATTAAATTCCAAGTTATAGACATGTGACCATGTCAAATTTTGGTTCATAACGTTGAATTAATTGTTAAGTCAAAATTATATGACTTGAATGAAATTCAAATTACATTTGGGTTAGTCCATTAAATTTGGCCTCTACAAGACGAGTTCAACATGCGTCTTTCTAGCCCAAGATCCGCTAGAATTACTTGGAGACCAAAATACCCTAAGCTCTAGCTCACACCTATATAAAGGGATTACACATCCCTTTTGAAGACATCTTGAAAGTTGCATAACATCTTGACTAGCGGCAAATGAGAGCAATGACGTCTACATAAGTCTTCTCCAAAGGTCTTCAACAAGAAGGAGAGTTCGAGAGATGTTTTCCCTCAAGAATAATCCAAAGTGATGCTCAAAGTTCTTCCAAGATTCAACACATCAACAGAAGTCCATCATTCATTCGAGAAAGACGCTACATTGACCCTCAGACCAAGGCGAACAACACGGAGATTAGAATCAAGGGATACATCCAGAGTTGTACTCATAAAATAATCAATAAAATATTTTTTTCTCACATTTGTTTTATGATTACCATTATCTATTTTATGGTAGCAAATTTTATCGTGAACAATTTTTTGGCACTCCCAGTTGGACCAACTCTGCCCTTCATCTCTTTATCTCCCAAATCATACCTTCAAATTTTAAGATCTACTGTTGTGATGGCCTCAAAGAAAAGATTCGGTGTTCTATCCACAAGTGTTATTGTTGTTGCTTGCCCAATGGCTCATAGCATGTTCAAAGCTGGTAGTAGTTTACTTTTAAATTATATATCTTTCATTTCTTTTCTTCTCATTCCCAACTTTTACTTCTTGTGATTTCATGTAATTGCTCGTATTTTTTATTTTTTATTTTCATTCATTTAGCATAACTGTGTTATTATTCTAATTTTTGAAACTACACCTCTTAATATTAAAAATAACGAGTCATTAACAAACTTGACATATAATGAGTGACGCTATTAAAATATAATTTCGTTGTTAATGAGGTTATAAATTTATATTTTCCCTTTCTTTTGAATTATTTGTTTAAGTTACGTTGGAACTTACTTATGTAATGTTGGGATTTGACATAAGAGTATTATGTTAAATTTTTTCTTTTTTCTTTTGAATTTAGGTTATATTTTTGATTTTAATTTATTTGCTTGAGTACTATTGACTTGTTATTTCACATTGCATGTTACTTATTTTTCACTTACAATTAATAGATTTTTTTGTCAAATATTAGTCAAACATCCAATCCATGATGTTCTCACAAATATTTTTTTACAATATTAGTTACAAATATGTGATTATTAATTAATATATTTTCAAGAAATAATGTGATATTAAATAACTAATTTAATATCATTTACAAAGGCACATATTTTTTAATTACTAATTTTAAATTTATTTTAAATTAAATTAATTGTGTAATTACACTTGTGAAACCAAACAACATGTTTGTAATTACACTATAATTACATTATGACAAACAAACATGTCATTGTAATTACAATATTATGTAATTACTAGAATGTGTAATTAATAGATTAGTAATTACATCAATTCCAATTACTAGGTGGCTTTCCAAACAGACCCTAAGAGTAGTAAAGCGACACTATCACATGTTAATACAAAACGATTCTTTTTACTCACGTACGTAATTAGCATGGACATCCTTTTAAACTTTGGACCATGCATGGCCTTGATCATGTAGGGTCACCATAACAGTTGTGGTCTAGACGGTGATTACATGGATAAATTCAACTCCATGAGTTAAAATGATTGCCCCTTTTCTCTTTTTGAAAGTCGATAAATAATTTTTTATAATTTTTTTAATCAGCACGATTATTCTTCGTCTTATTTACTTATATCGTCAGATTTCTCTACGACAGTCATTCTCTATAATAACATTTTACTATGATGAGTTCTCTTTCAAACTTATTTTTTATATTATGTTATATTATATGTTCTTTATAAAAAAACGATTATAGTGGGCAAAAGAATATCAAATAAACGATGATTTTATAAAAAAGATTTGAGTGTATATTGTATAGTGTTTTGCAGGGCTGGATCCATTTTGTACGAAAGGATACGACTGAAATCAATAATATTTACCTAGACCCATATACGTGTTTAAGATTTTACTAAAATTTATACATACTAATTTTATTAACCAAGTTATTAATGCTTGAGGTAGTCCAAGTTTTAAAATCTCGAAATCATAAAATTCAGATTATGGATTCGCCTCTGATACTTGAAGTAATTTTTAAATATTAATTCAATTTGTTAATTCCAAAAGCTGATCTCGAAAAGTAACAAAAGACAAGCAATTTTTAACAGGAGATATATAGGGGGAAACATTAATTTTTTTTAAGTTATTGGTAATTTATGTATTATGATTAAAATTGTTTCAGAATAAAAATAAATAAAATAATTGACATATGATAATGCAGAACGATGTACTATTACTTATGAAGGGAAAAAAAAGAAACTATTTTCCGAGAGACAAAATAGGTACCTCCACTATCTAATTTTGAGGGTAGAACTAGAGCTAATACTCCTATCAAGAACATAATTAGTGTTAAAAACTTGAATTGATTGGTTTTTATAGGTTCCCAAACCTATATTTTAGTTTCTTAATATTCCTACCCACTCTTGTCTACCCTAGCAAGGCGGAGATCACAATATTAAAAAGAAAATTAAGTTTAATTATTACATAAAATATCTAATCAATCAAAAAAATATAGTTGTGAAAATTTTACACAAAAAGAATTGCCTAATATTTTCTTATTTATAATTTACTTACATGATAAATTTGAATAAAATGCGATTGATATTTATTTTTATTTTTTTCCTTTGGAGATAGTAGACCTCTTATATATAGTAAGGAGAAGCAAGAAGAGGAAACCATATAGGAAAGATTCTAAAAGATAATCTCAAATTAGCAAAGCGAGAAAAGAAATTGAGAATTAAAGGAAGTAACATCTTATTCTCTTCGAGAGAATTTTTTTAATCGTAGAAGCATTCAAACGAGTTCGTATTCGTTTTGTCGGTAGAAACGATCCATTCAGTTTCTTTGGGAACCAAATGTTGCACCATCAAGATAAAATAACGAATTTACAACTATTAAACTGTAACAACTCTACAGTATCTTGTTTGACAAATTAAAATGATCAATTCAAATTACAAGTAAATCATAATTTTCCTTAAAAAATCATGTAATTAAATAGATTATTTAGATGTGATATTCAATATATTTGATGCAACAAAGCCAGATAGAACCTTCCGAAATAAAGCAAAAACAGTCTATTAAAAAGAGCATTGAAAGATTAATAGAGTAGGGAAAAATAGGACGACAAAAATGAAGTGCCTTAAATGTTTTGGCCCAATTTAAATAAAATGCAAAGAGGTGGGGTTATACCCTAGCTATCCTAATCCACTTTACAGTCAAATTTATTTATTTTTTGTTATATGGACATGGGTGAATACCTGGACTCATCTTTTATTGATAAAACTAAAAAGAATAAAGAGGAAAAGTAGAGTATGGGTTGTAAGGTCTTTGTCTCTACATGAAAATTAGGGGTGAGCGGGTCCAGGTACCCTAACATTTTTGAATTATCCGAACCCTACCCGTTAGTGTCGGTTCCGGTCGGGTATCTGGGTACCCGGTACCCGTGTTCACCCCTAATGAAAATTGAAAACTACTCCTCTTTTCTTCTGTTAATTATTACTCTTTTTCTAAAGGGACACAATAAGTCGGACGTTGGATCCATGCATTTAATTTAACATGCTTTACGCATTTATTGAGAAAATTTGAAAATATATTTATAGCAACACAAAAAAGTACCTTGTAATAATAATAGTACTAACATATAAGAAGATGCAAGAATGTTATTTCATTTTGAGGATTTACTAAATTATATACACTAACAAGTATAAATATTTCTTGCACTTTTGTATATAAAGTTTAACCAGACCCACTTTGTAGATTATACTGGGTATGTTGTTGTTGTATATATAATTTAACTTGTGATAATAAGTTACTTATCGTTCTAACCAAGTTACAGTTACTAAGTAATACATATAATAGACATTAATCCTTATAATATTATAAATGACGTAATTGTTTAAATATTTTTATATAATCAGACCTCTTAATAAAATAATAATCATCTATATTAACATTTTATTATAACAATTAATTTTTTTTGTTCGAATCAATTTTTCAAGTTATTTTATATTATATATTCTTTATAACAATATTTACTATAAAATCTAAAATAATATACGGAAAAACGATGTCATTATTTAAGTCGCATTGTCTATTGTGGATGGTGGATCGAAGCTGGCCCTATGGCGCCTAACAATCAACGGTAAAATTCTCATTGGCAATAAAAATGGAGAATTTTTGCTAGTTATTGGATTTTTGTCTCCCCATAATTCTGCAAAAAACTCTTACAAGTTACATCTAAATTAATATTATGATTAGTTTAACTAACTAGGAAGGTGACCCTCCATTTCTTTGTTCTAAAGAAAATCTGCTCCTTATAAGTTTGTTTTAATAGAATATTTTTTGAATATTCTTCCATTAATTGTATTAATTGTATATCTCCTATTCTAGGTAGAATTATAATCCTTTTTGTAATTAGGTTAATTAGTTACCTAGAGATGGAGTCGAATATTCTTCCATTAATTGTATTAACCCTAAATCTCCTACCCTACCCGCCGACTTCTTCTCTCGGCCGCCCCTTTCCCCACGATGGAACCCTAGTTTTTTCGACCATTCTCCCTCTCCCTTCCTCCTAAATTTCATCTTCATCACTGACAAAATCAAATTTCATCCTACACTTGCAGTCAATAATATCAAAAACTTCATCTCTGTCACCATTGAGATAGAAAATGGTCAATACTCCTCGTGGGCGGAGCTTTTTAAGATCCATTGTCATATTTATGAAGTTATCGACAACATCATCCCTCCTACACCGAAGTCCATAGACCTCCCCTCGGCTTCGACTTCTGATGATGTACTCTGGTCTCGTTTGGACGCAACCGTTCTCCAGTGGATATACGTCACGATCTCTAATGATATGCTGCACACCATCATTGAGACTGATGCCACTGCCCGCCAAATGTGGGAACATTTGAAAAGTATTTTCTACGACAACAAAACTCAATGGGCATTATACCTTAAAAATCAGTTCAAGGACGTTCATCAGGATGATTTTCCAAACGTGTCTGGATATTGTCAAGAACTAAAGATGCTTGCTGACCAACTCTCCAACGTTGGCATACCCGTCACTAATCAATGACTAGTTATGTAACTTATTGCAGGCTTGAACGAATCCTATGACAGCATTGCCATCATCCTTAAATAATGCACGCCGTTAACACCGTTTTATGAGGCCCGTTCGAAGCTAATTCTTGAAGAAACCCGAAAAATCAAGTGCAGCACCACTTAGGACAGCATGGCAGACACCGCCCTCACCACCATCGTCGAGCCCTATGCCGACGGCCGGGCCTCCAACTCCGGCAGCCAGCACCGCCGACCCGAGGACCCGCATCAGTCCGGATCGACCCGCGCCACCCCACCCCTGCCCTTCCCCCTCTTCTCGGCAGTCCCGCGGCACCCCACCCTTCTCCCATCCCATGTCCCGAGACACGCTCTCGGATAATGGAAACCCGTGCCATGCATGGAATTTCTAAACCTAAACGGTTGTTTAACCTATCCGTTTCAGTTGTCCCTTCCCATGTCCATCAAAATCTAAAGGCATCTCTGTCACTCTACATTCTTGCAGCCTATTTTTGTGTCAGAAGAAATACGCCGAAGAGATCCTTGACCGTGCAGGCATGACATCTTGAAAATCATATGACACGCCAGTAGACACCAACTCCAAGCTCAACGCTGATTCCGGCCCTCCGTATTCAGACCCAACTCACTATCGTAGCATGACTAGGGCCTTACAGTACCTCACATTCACGAGACCAGACATATCCTATGCCATGCAATAAATTTGCTTGCACATGCATAATCCGACGGAAGCACACATGCATGTCCTCAAACGTATTTTATGATACGTCTACGGCACACTTCACTTCGGATTACATCTATACATGTCCTCGCTCACTAGTCTCACTGCTTATTCTGATGCTAACTGGGGTGGATGTCCTGACACAAGACGCTCAACGTATGGTTAATGCATTTTCCTCGGAGACAACCTATTATCTTGGTCTTCCTAAAGACAACCTACACTATCCCGATCCAGTGCCAAAGCAGAGTACAAAGGTGTCGCCAACGTCGTCTCTAAGTCTTGTTGGATCTGTAACCTTCTACATGAGCTTCACTGCCCGATTCAAAAGGCAACACTGGTCTACTACGACAATATTAGTGTGATATATCTTTCCGGCAATGCCGTTCAACATCAGCGCAAATAAACACATTGAGATGAACATTCATTTCGTTCCCGAAAAAGTGGCTCGTGGACAAGTTCGTGTCCTTCATGTTCCTTCCAGATATCAGATTGCCGACATCTTCACCAAATGACTTCCACGCATACTATTTGATGATGTTCGAGTCAGTCTCACTGTTCATGAACCTACCACTTCGACTGCGGGGTGTAATAGAATATTTTCCGAATAATTCCATTAATTGTATTAATTATATATCTCCTATTTTAAGTAGAATTATAATTCTTTTGTAATTATGCTGATTAGTTACATAGTTTATAGAAAGGTAAATACTTTTGTAATATATATATATATATATCTTCCTTATCTTTCAATCTGGACTTGCATGTGTTCCGCATATGACTATTTCAAGTGATTGCTACTATATGGTATTTTGTAAATTATTAATCAATAGACTTAAAGGAACATATTTTTTTATGTTTTATTATTAAATTTACTCGAGAATAAAAATATCTTTAAACCTAATCATTAGTCGTCAAATTTGTAAGCGCTGAAAGATTCTATATATTAAATCATTTGGCCAAAATGATCTATATAGTAGTTCTTTAAGGATAAGGGCTTAGAAAATGACACATATTTGAATATAATTATTGTGAAAGATTGATAAAGTAACCAGTAGCGGTTGGTCTAATAAACAACTATTCTAATTGAAAGGTATCATATGGGGTGCATTAGTTTAATCCATAGTTAGTTCACGACTTTAGTTCACCAAATGTTTGTTATGGGGCCTCTGCTCCAATTAATTAACAATCTATAGACAAATTTTGTATGTTAATTTGACTGTTACAGTGTGTCGTTTGTTACGCCGTTTTAGATGTCGTATTAGGCATTAAATTAGATAATAACACGTTAGATATTCCCTTTGACACTTCAAATTAACAATTTCACCGTATTATCAAACGGAAAAAACCATACTGTATTATCGAGGAGGATGAAGTGTATATGATATTATTAATACACATTACACAGTATACAACAATGGATTGGTCAATCTATTTTTTTTTCTATTTGAGAGGTGCTAAATTAGAATCCGAATATGAGAATCATGCCCCTTAAGTTTATTTTCCTTCGGAGATTTATAGCTATTTGATAAAGCTTTTATGAAGTTAAAAGTGTTTCTTTTAAAATATTTATATGTTTGGCCAAATTTTTAAGGAGAAATAATGAGGCGTTTGGCTATAAATTCTAAATATTTTTCACTTTATTTGGAATTTATGGAGTTAAAGTTGAAGATAAAGTTATGTTTGGTTATACTTTTTGCAAAGAGTATTTAGAATATTGGTCATGCTTGAATGTATTTAAATATAATTTCAAAAGTGGAAAGTGAGTTAAAAACATGTTATAAGTTGTTTTCCAAATTTGAAATATAACTTCAAGTAGGATTTGAAATTTTTACGATCAAGCAATAATTTTCAAATAAAGCAAAAAAATTATTCAGGAAAGAAGAAACGGGTCTAGTGGTTTTGAACTAGAAGGTGTTTGTCAATCAATACTCTCTATCATTTGAAGAGAGCCTTAGAGCAACGATAAAGTTGTTTCTATGTAACCTATGAGTCACATATTCGAACCGTAAAAGCAACTATTAATCGTAGTATGTAAAAAACTTGCCCACATCGGGTGTTGACATCCAATGTAAAGTTCTGAAGATTGGGTGCGACCATTTCCTGAATCCTGTTAATGTGGGATGTTTTGTGTTTGTGCACCAAGCTTCCCTTTTACTCACTCCATCCTTTGTTTTTTTTCCCTTTCTATTATCCAAATTAAAATAAATACTATAACATATTGACCAATCTTCAAACTTTACATCAATAACGAATATTTAATTTGGAGTAGGATTTGCTGCATCACCAGCAGGCAGCAGCACTGCTTTTGGGAGTAGGGACTGCACAATATGTAAAGTAAGTGTTACGTCACCCTTTACCCAATTGCAACTTGGAAACCGGTGGTTGGATATGCACTTTTGGTCCACCTTCCATTTGGTTTAATCTAGGAGTGGCCAGTGGGCCGGGCTCGGGTCTGGCGGGCCGGGTCTGGCGGTGTCGGGGTCGGGGCGGGACGGGAGAAGGGGCGGGGTCGGGTCCGGGCCGGACCGGAGCAAGTCCCGCCCCGATCCCGATCCCGTCGGGCTCGGGTCGGGGCGGGGTCGGGCTCGGGTCGGGATACGGCGGTTTTTTTTTTTTTTTTTTTAAATAACATATGTATAAAAAAAACTCAATAAACAAAACAAGATAGTGTAATAAAAACATCCCAAGGCTGTTTTTGTGCCTCTTATATTATTTAATAGACATATGATTTTTTTGTAATACAAATACAATTGTCTAAAATCTAAATTGCAACTTTGTGGTGTTGTCCAAAAGTTATAAATTACATATTAAAATTACAATTAAAAAAATTACATTCTCAAAAAAACCTGTTCTAATTGCTTGATGATTTCATGTGGTTCTTCGGTTAGAATTGGTATTTGTTGGTCAAATTGATCCACGTCGCTTCCACTACCTTCGGTTAAGATTTCGTTGTAGTTTTCATCATCTTCTTCGTTGATCTCCGGTTGACCGCACCTTCTCCGCTCCGCTCGTATCCAATCTCTCGAATAATACCGCAATTTCCAAGTCGTCTCCGGCTAATGAGTGTCTGTGGTCTCCTATTTGATATCTCGCTGCGAGAAAAAGCGCTTTCGTACGCAGTTGACGACGCTTGAATGTTCAAAACATCTCGAGCCATCATTGAAAGTGTCGGAAAGGTCTTCTCATTCCCCCCAAAGTATTTCAAACAAGTCTTCATGTCCATCTTCATTGATAACTTCTTGATACGGTACAGAACCCCGCAAAACAAAAATATCCAACTCGCTAATTTGGTTAGTAGTAGAGGTACGACCGCACATTCTATTTCGAGGCTTTCAATACTAGCCGCGTAAAAACTTGACATGTCTTTTGTGAGGTTGTATTGAAGATGAAGAAGATGGTATGGAAGTTGGTAAGTTACTAGCATTTTCTTGTTGATAAAATCTATATATATTTTTGCATTGGTGTTCTACGCTAGACAATACTTCTTCTTTAGTTTGTTCAATAGGTGGTGGGTGATTTAGATTTTTGGGACTTGGAGGTGGTAGTACTTCTATACAATCGTAAATAGTTTCAATTAGTGATTTAGTACCGTCTATTTTAATAGTAGGATTTAATACAGAACCAATAATATAAATAGAGGGAATAGGAATAAAATATTTTTTTATTTTGAGAAACATTTTTTTAATAGCTGCCTTATAAGCTGATTTTTCCATATATTCACTAAGTAATAAAAATATTAGAGTTATATAAAATAACATAGTTGAAATAGTAGGATAATATATACCGGAAAATTCTTTTGTTGCTTGAAAAAATTGCTCTAAAAATACAATAAGTTCGGAAATTTTTTCCCAATCACTATCTAAAATCATATCAGCTGGATTTTTATTATGAGAGTTAAAAAATAAAGTTATAGGTAATTTATAGTCATAAGCAACAAGTAGTTGCTCGTATAAAGAATTCCACCTAGTGGATACTTCTTGTGGAATTTTTCTAAAAGGTAGTCCACAATCATGACAAATTTTTTTATATTCTTTTCTACGTTGTACTTTATTACTTTTAAAAATAAAGTTTATAGCAAATTGTATTTTACTAAGAATGTCTTCAAAAAGTGATAGACCATCCTTTACAATTAAGTTATATATATGGCACGCGCATTTTATATGAAAATGGTCCGGAAAAGACGGAGTTAAACTATTTTTTAAAATTGTAATTGCGTAATTGTTACTAGAAGCGTTATCTAATGTAATAGTCATAATTTTATCGGTAATTCCGTAATAATCGCACACTTGATAAATATTTTTACGCAATAAAAGTACCAAAGTGTGCCTATCATCTATATATCTATACGCTAAAATACGTTTTTGCATAGACCATTTATAATCTATCCAATGACAAGTTACGAGTTAAATAATCATGGCCGTTAGTACTACGACCTATATCGACGTGATGGATACTTTGCCATTAAAATGATATAATGAAAAACGTAAATATTGTTGATATTCATGCGCGAATTTAAATACATCTCTCTTAACAAGTTGATCTAGGAAAACCGTTAAAAGCAGGATTATATATATCTCTAATGTAATGAATAAAACCGGAGATGAAGGAAATGAAAAAGGCAAACCCTCCACAAGAACTAATTTTGATATTGCTTCCCTATCTCTATGTTTATTGTATTTAGAGCCTACAATTCCCCCCGTCATAGGGTTAATTTGACCCCGTACTTGGTCCGGGACATGATCGTATGTGAACCTTGTCCCGATGGAGCGGCGTTTGCGCACCCGGTTTTGAAGCCTGGTATTGGGCATACCTATTTGGATGAGCACTTACTACGTGTCTAATTAAACCCCACGTCCCACCGTGACCTTTTCCGCTTTTAAATTTTAAAACATTTTTACAAATTTTACATATGGCTACTTGATTCTCTACGTCCCTATCAAAAAATGTCCATGCATCCGATTTTAATGGTCGTTTTTCTTGGACCTCGTCTCATACTAGGGGGAATAGGAGGTATTTCGGTTGAAGGTGCACTAGTGGGTGTGTTGTCATCAACATTAGTGGGTATATCATCTAGATCATCGTCTAAATTAAAGTCTTCTTGAGTTCAGAAAATAGTTCTGGTCTAAATCTAATGGTATTGTAGGAAAATGTTGAGTATCAACAAAATCATCTGTGTAGGAATAAGATGACTAGAAGAAGTACCCTTGCCCTGGTTGCCCCTACTAGAAGAAGCACCCTTACCTTTACCCTTAAACATACCTTTTAATCCTTCCATTTTAATTATGATAATAAATAAATAATTAAAGACAATAAAATTAAGTGATCTAAACTAAATAAACAGACAATAATAATTTAATGAAGGAACGAATGTACCAAACGCCGACGTAACGTCGACGTGTAATCGACAAAGTTGAAAATTGAAACTTTGCTCGATGGAAGATCCTCAAGCTAGTTGCCAACTTCACTACCAATTCCCAAATGAATAAATAAAATTGAATATTTAGCAAACAATGTAGAATTGTAGAGAGATATATTGAGAAATTAGAGAGATTGTAGGAAGATTTGTGAGAAAAATGAAGAGAAAATGAGTTATTTATAGTTGAAAAATTGGGTTAAAGTGTAAATATAATAACTTATGGGTTAAAAATAAATATTAAGGGGTAGGGGGGGGGGGCTAAAATGGCCGTTGGCCAACGGCCATAATCTAAAATGGTCGTTGGTGCAACGGCCATTTTTGCAAAGGCGGGGTCGTGGTCGGGGTCGGGGCGGGCTCGGGGCGGGCTCGGGTCTCGCGGGCCTGGGGCGGGCTCGGGTCTCGCGGGCCTGGGGCGGGCTCGGGTCTCGCGGGACGAGACCTCGTCCCGTCCCGAGTTCGAGTCCCGCCCCCGTAAATTTTTTTTTTTTTTTTTTGGTGGGGTCGGGGCGGGACCGGGGCGGGCTCGGGTCGGGCTCGGGTCGGGGTCGGGCTGTCCCGGCCCACTGGCCAGCCTTAGTTTAATCTAATTTTATTGATACTCAGACGCATTATCTATTTTATAACTTATGAATTTTCGTGTCCTATGAATTTACTCATTAACCTTTATTCAAATTATGTATATACAATAAAAATCAATTACATATTCATAAATATTTTATTGTAAACTAGTTATCAATCTTAAAATTATTGTAGGAATCAACAACAAGAACTTAGTGTGATCTCATAAATGGAGTCCGGGAAAGATTAGGCGCACAAAGACTTCACTCCTATCTTATGGGGTAAATAAGTTGTTTTCGATAGATTCTCGATTTAAGAAAATTATTATAGGAATCATAAATTTTAAATCTTAAATTCGTCTCTACTAATACTTTGAGCAAAACATACAAGCAGAATCATTATATTGTACTAGTAAATATCATAAAGTTTTACTACATTTAGACACTAATTTTGTAAATCATATGATTTATTGATAGATATTTCTGTACAGTGCAATTTCACTCTAATACTTGTCATTTATAAGAATCATTGTACTGCTAAATATCGTACAAAGTTTTATCAATTATCCTAGCTAGCTCATATTAATTTTTTTCTTAAGAAGATGTAATCTCATACATTAACTAACTGTTACAAGAGATGACCCTTTTTCTCATAATTTGATTTGAAACAATTATATTTGGACAAAATATTTGCTACAGTGTTGACTTTTATGAATATATGTTGGACAGGTGGCCCTCCGTGATCGTCGAGTAGTGACCTATATTTAGAAAGAATGTGTGAGTATTTATCATTTACTCCATGAAGCTCGTATTAAATTTCGAATATCTAATATCTAATTCTCCAGTCATGATCATTAGGCATCTTTAATTTGTTTTCTTGGAGAGGTCCTTCAACCTCTTTCTTTTTTTCTTTTCTCATTTTTCAAGTTTAGTTTTAAAGGAATATAAATACAAAAATAATGTGGTACCTCTTTTTCTGATTCCCCAAATCAAATAATGGATGATGTGTGGCCCTTCTTTTAAAAAGCAAATTACAAACATGGAGGGTCCAAATATTAGAAATTATATATTTAAAGTGGGTCATCAGTTTGTTGAGCATACATGAAGATGGTGGCAAATGCATATGGATATACAGTTAGCACCTAATTAAAGTTTTTCTTTGGGGTCCCTTTTTCAGTACAAATGTGTGTGTTAGTTATATGTAATAATAATACTTTCTATTATGGTTAGTATATATGTTTGTATAGGCGAAAGGCTACTCTGATGTTACTGTATTTCCTATGGAATATGAATATTAAGGAAGCCACGAAACAATGTTATGAAAGAGAGAGTGATGTGTCGGTGAATCAAATTTGATAGAATATTATCATATCTTGTATATTACCACTGATAGAATATTATCATATTTTGTATAACAAGAACTGATTATAACAAGAACTGATTAGACCTAGTGCTTTTGGTCGATTCTAAAACACGAAGGAATAGGCTGAGAAAAACTCAAGTTTACAAACTTGCTTGCTCCGCTCAATCTTTGTGCCTCACCTATACAAATATTTGAGGATATGTATTAAAACATATTGAAATTTTACTGCATATATAAATGGTGCATGGTTTCACGCTCAAATTTATTGATTTAATGTAAAATTCGAGCTATGGAAGTTTCTTCATTTGCTTTTTTTTTTCTTTATTTAAGGACACATTAACACCCAAAAAATAACTAGTATTCCACTACAAGAGAAAACATTATTGATGATTTGGGTTGGATTTCAAATGGGTTTGTCTTGCAAGATCAATGAGTCCACTTTTAATGGATTTAATTAGCCCACTAGGACAACAATAATGGGTTGAGCTAGGAAATTATCAAGAAATTGCACGGTTTTCCCTTCAAATGGGCTGGTACTTAATTTTTTTCCGTTCAAATGAAATTTATGCCTTCTGGAGCATAAAGTTTTACATGATCCGGCATAACTTGTGTCGGATTCCATAAAGAACTTGTGCCTTGGAAGACATAATTTTCATTTGAGGGGTAAAATTTAAAGACCAATACAAAAAGGAGAAAAAGTGCAAATGACCCGGAAATTATTCTGTTATGGGAAATTCACACAAATGCCTCTATTTTTGGGGTGGTCTTTAATATTTTCCCCTAAAATTGCCATTCAGCACTTTAAGTAATAAAAAGTGGCCAAAAATACCTTGACATTGGAAAAAAATAAAAATAAAAATCGGATCTATAACCTCATTTCGCAAGGCAAAGTTTTGATAGAAACTATGTCTACTCGTGAAAAGGTACATATTCTATGAAAACTTGCCTTACGAATTAGTACTACATAACTATGCCGGACAAGGCATAGTTCTATGTAATCTTTTCGCGAATTGACATAGTTTCTATCAAAATCTTGCCTTGCGAAATTGTAAACCTTGCTTTGTGATTTTTTTACTCTGATGGGGATCGAACCCGGTATCTCTAATTTTGTACACTAGTGAATAAGGTCATATTGGCCCACTAATTTCATTAAATGAGAAGTATGAGCAAAAATTAAAGATCAACGATTTGAGGGGCAAAAATTAAAGATCAATCCTTTTGAAGGAAAATCGTGCAATTTTTTGTTCCATTATTCATCAACTCAAAAGGTGTAGCATTCATGTTATGGTTCATTCGAATTCCATAGCTTTAGCTCAGATTTTATATATTTATTAAAATCTTCACTAAATGAATACAAATAGTATATTTCAAACTCATTCAATTAAACGAACAGTAATCGAGTTTCAACTCATACTTATTACGTTCAAATTCTGAATACATTTATTAACATACCTTATAGGCAACGGGTATGCCGCTAGACCTATATCTATATTCTTGAAAACTTGTTAAAGACACATATTCATAAAACATAGCAACTACTAAGCTTGCATATAATGCCATAAAAAGTAGTAATATCATATAGTATTATTCTGCACTCAAACTTCAAAATCTCCAATCGAACACAGTGCCGGAAATTCAATCATGTGCCAGTACGTAATAAACAACCAAATTTATCTAAGATTTTCATAGCTTCACCTTACCAACAAGCATAAAAACCTTGTAAACAACAGATCTAACCAATTTAGGCCCTCACTCTTTAACCCTTTTTTTCTGTTAACAAATCTACCCTTTTTCCTTAGCAGTGTCAATTGCTGACCAGCCTAAAAACCCTTCAAATGAAATCTCCTTTTGTATGTCAACAGGTATTGGTTCACTTTCTGAACCTAAACCCACACTCGAAAGGAAATGGCAGTGTTTTGTATCCATCAAATACGAATTTCACATTTGGGTGCCAATAAGGAAGTGTTGAATTAAGAAAACACTTCAATTTTTTTATCAAATTCAGGGCTCACGCTCATCGTTGTGTATCCCCAAACAGCTATGATGCCTCCTGGTTTCCTTAGCACACGATTCACAATTGAGTAGAACCTGTTGAATACGGCAAAAGGTTCAAATTTACTCTTTTACTATACGAAACATTTGAATTTTTACTTTGTTACTCTTTGAAACTCTCTATATCCTTGCCCATAATATGAGTTACTCATCCATTACACTTCAGATTGAAGGTCTGGTGGGGGAAATTGGCATATACCTTTACTAGCGATAAGGGTGTTGATGACCTCAAAATATAATCCGTCAGGGGTATTTTTGACCCAAGTTCCATTAAACATATAGCATAATGTGCTTTCGCGGCTTCATAGATTATAAAGGAGAAGGAACAAACCGGACAGATGGTAACATAACTATCAATGTTTTTCACAAAAGTCACTTCACTATTTTTTTCTAACACAAAAGTCAATAAACTTTAAGTATACTAACACAAAAGTCAGCAAACCAAAAAATACCAACTTTCCGGTGGATAACTCATTTTCTTTAAAATCTAATAATTTTTTTTTTTAAAAAAAGCTTCGATCCGACCCAAAATTCATATAAAATAAGTAAATAACTCTTCATATTCTTCCCTTTTCCCTACCATTTTAATATGTTTTGTTTGAAATAATACTAAGTAATTCTTCTAGCAACCCAGTCAATTAAATTTAGTGTTCTTAATTTTATACATGAACAAGAATGCCAATAGTCTTTAACAACGATAAGTATGGATCGAATGGAATATCTCCAGAACCAGTGTTAATAATGAAGTCAAACGACTTACTCAACGCCCATAAAATTTTGGGTAGGGTCGGGTTGAAGCTTTTTAATAAGAAATTTAGTTATTAGATTTTGAAAAAAGAGAGTAAATAACAAGTTATCACCAGAAATTTGGTATTTTTTACACTGTTAAATTAGAGTAATATAAGTTGAGGATGAGAGAGAAAGAGAGGATTACGCCGACGGCAGCTTGGCCGTTGCCAGTGCCGACATCCCAAGCAAGGGAGTTGTGACTGGTGCATTGAGCCAGCATCGAAAATCATTCGCCGGGATAAGTTGGCCGTGCACCGTAGTAAAACTGCGCTTGCTTGTCGAACAATCCCGCCATTAATTAATTACCAATATGCTTTCTCCTATGTTTCAGATGAATTTAATTACAATCAGCAATATGAATTTGGACTTAAATTGGAGATTTGGAGCTACTTATGGGGGTTAGATAAAGTGATTTTAAAAGTTTGGAAATAAAATATACTACATAAGATGGAAGAGAAGTGATTTCAGAGTGGGTTGCTCAGATAATAAGTTCCTCTACTTTCAATCCGAAGGTTGCAAGTTCGAGTAAACAAAGGAGCAAAAGACAAACTACCGCTGAGGGGTTAAAAAAAAAGAAGTGACTTTCAAATTCTATTCGATTATTATAAAGGTCAAGATAGATCGAGAGAAATGAACAAAGAAAAAATGTGCAAAGATAAAATATAGAGTGCACGCCAGAGGGATGAACGGATGAAGCGGCAAGTAAATTAGTTAAGAGTGAGATTGTAACATATTGATTCATAATGTCTTATACTATATTATAAATAAATATTTTAATATTATTTGATGAGCTGATAAAAATAATAATAACCAGCTATTAACAATAACGTTAAAGCTAATAAAAGTAAACTGAAAGCTCAAAATGGTAATAATTTTTTTTTCTCAATAAACTAACTAAATGAATGACAAATCAAATATTAAAGTTGCATCTAAAAGAAAAGTTTAAACACTGAGATAATAATGATTCATGTTTGAACCAATAACCAAAAGTCTTTTCTTTCTGGATTAGATTATATTAAACAAAAGTAGTGGATTAAGGCCTCGTTTGTTTTCATTAAGATTAATACGTCTGAATATGAATGATTAAGATGTTGTCTCTAGATCTGAAAACACTGAATGCTTAAGATTGATTGTTTTTCAACAACGGAATGTATATAATGTATTTATTTAAATATAATAAATATATAATTCATAGAAAATAAATATAATTTAATAAAATAAAATTATTATTTGATAAAAATGAAACATTTATGTTCGTTAGTGATGGAGGAGATGTTTTGTAGTGGTGGTTATAGTGATGGTGGAGATGGTTGGTGTTGTAGTGGTTGGCGTGATGGTAGCAATTGGTAGTTGTGATGGTGGACATGGTTGATGTTAATAATTGGCGGTGTCGATGATGGTGGCTGGCGAAGGTGGTGATAGTTAGTGATGATTGTGATGATAGAGGTGGTTAATAGTGGTGTGAGGGTAGTGGTGAGGTGGAAGGGTGGAGTTGGAGGGGTGGGTGGTTGTGGTGGTAGAGGTCGTTAATAGTGGGGGAGTGGGTGGCAGTAGGTGGGGGGTTGTTGTTGTGGCAGAGGTGGTTAGTGGTAGTAGGGTGGTAGTGGTGGGTGGGTTTGGATGGAGTGGGTGGTGGTGAAGGTGGGGTTGGAGGGGTGGGTGGTGGTTGGGAAGGTGGGGGTGGAGCTGGTGGTTGTGGTTGAAGTGGTGGTAAAACTAATCTATATATATGTACCTTTTAATAATATGATTTTGTTCAAAATCTTAATGATTTTGTTCAAAATCTTAATGATTAAGACATATCATACCAAATAAGTGTTTAGATCTTAATGTAAACAAATAAACTTAAATGACCTAAGATCTGAACCATTCAAATTCAGACCTCAATTAAGTGAAAACAAATGAGACTTTAGTGATTGATAGCAGTCAAGTTAGAGCCCTCTTCCTTCCGTATGAAGTGTCTCTCCTTTAGTGGATCTATTAATCGCCAACAAATTTCAGAAACAATATGCAAATGCTCTTACATATTGATGTCAAGTTTGATATCTAAATTCTAAAGCTTTCTCATTCATACTCAAGGAAACATAACATTTTACATAAAACGTTAATTTTCATCATCATCGTTATCTTCTACGGTCTACTTATACTCTCTCCATTTTTCATGAAAATCATCCATATACACACTTAACCATGCATAGTATCAAAAACTACACTTCTTGCATGATTGAACTCGACGAGAATCCATAACATGGTTGGTTATAATAAGTTGGATAAAATGCTTCTCGTAGTTTATTATACTTTTCGAGATGGAAATTGTGAACCTTCATGAGCTTCTTTTGCTTCACTTTGAAACGTCTTTGGAAAAACCCTTCAAAAGTGGGCTCTTTCGATGTTCTTAGGAAGAATCCATAGGCAAGGGCAAAGTGAAGTGACGTTACGAAGAAGCAAATGGGCTCCATCACGTCCCAAGTCAAATCCCAGAATGTTAGTCTCATAAAGCCCAATGTTTGAAGAACTAGAAAGCCCAGCCCACAGTAAAGTTCGCCTTTAACTAGTAATTGGGCTTTTTGATCAATCATAGATTTTTGCTTTTCCATATGTTCGAGCTCTCTTCTTCTTGGGTCGTTTGGCGATCCTATGGATTCTGAAATTAATTTGTCCACTGATTTTGCCACCTATAACACATCAAGAGATTAGTAACTTTATATATCTAAAATATTTAAGATAATAAACAAAATTATACCAAAACCTCTTTTTATCTTTAAAGTGTAAATTTTAATAGCATTTTTTAACTAGTAAATAGGGAGTGTATGGAGGTTGTTGGTGGCTGAGTGTTGTTCTTGCTTTTCGGTAGGATTAGGCTTGGTGATAATCATATTGGCCTTTTTCATGTAGTTTGTTGATTTTTCAAATCTGTTACCATCTGTTGTTTATTATGTTTTGCTTATCACTCTATTTCAGTGTTATTTTTTTTTTCTGAATACTCTCTACTGCTTTTTTTATTAGTAGCCAATTTTTTTTTAATGTAATATTTCTTTTTTCATAACTATTTTTATTTATTGCATTCGCAACGAGGGTCTTCTGAAAAGAGCCTTTCTCTACCTCCATGTAATAAAAGTAAAATCTGCATACACTCTACTTTTTTCAAAAAAGACTTGTGGATTCATACTGAATTGTTGTTGTATAACATGAAAAATAGGTTCTAAATAAAAGTTGACTATTGTTATAGAGAGTTCTAATTGTCTACTATTAACTTTCTTATAGTAGTAAAATAAAGAAGGTCGTACTAATAGGAGTAATAACAGTTTAATATGCTTAAACAAACACGAAAATAATTAATTATTGTTAATTTTGTTTAATATTTATCGTGCATGAATTCAGATACCAACAATAGTGGAAAATAAAATATATACCTGATGTGGACGGAGGAAAACGACGTCACCCAAAACGATAACGCTACCGGATTCGTCCAACGTTTTGGCGAAATCCAAACTCTGTTCTCTGTTAGAGCAAAATTCATTACAGATCTCAACAAATTTGTTATACGAAATAGAGTTCATCGGTATCTCTCTAAGTCTCGATCTCACTTTCTCCAACTGTGCAAACTTCAAAATCTTCTTAGCATCATTCACCGTTATTCTCCCCGTCGTATTTACCGGCAACGCCGTTGCAGGCGCCGGTGGAGCTAAGCCTTCGAATCTAATCCTCTCTCCAGTAATGTTCATAGACCTCAATTTCTCTCTCAATTTTTCTCCAACCGGAATAGATAAAAAGTCCGGCCATCTCGCCACATGATTAATTTCTCTCTGAATAAACGTCGGAGTTTTGGATAAGGTTAAAGTGGAAGAAATGTTAGAATGTTCTAGAACAGTACTCGATGAAAGCGGATCTATTTTCAGGGTATTATAACTAATTAGGCGTTTCGCTATTATCCGACGAAGCGCCATTGATGATTTTGTGCAGTGAAGTGTGGAGAAGACGGAAAACTTGTGATGGTTGAGTTGGAAGTGAAGGATGGGGTTTATATAGCGTCCTAATTTGGAGGAAGACGCTGAGAATATTTATTTTTCGTTTACAATTAAATAATGGTACAATGCTGTGAATAATATATGGAAAAGAAAATGGGTATCGTTATGTTTATTTTATGAAGCTTAAATAGGAGTAATATCCTCTCTATTTTCGAAAAAGTATCAGTAAATTTAGTGTGTACAAGGGTTAATATATTTAGGATGTAAGTTGCATACATGGAAAGTGTAAAAGAATTCCTTTATACTTTACTAAATTTATATTTTTTATAGTAGTCTACTTACTATTTTTAAAACTATCAATTAATGTATACCAAAAGATTACTTGTAATTACATAATAAGTTTTTTTATTTACTAAAAAGAATAAAAAGAACAGTTCGGTGCATTAATCTTCTTCTGTTGTACGTGATCTAACCATGAATTTCTACATAATAATTTATTTTTTACTGAAAATAATATTTTATTTATTTACGTGAACTAGGAATTAAAAGTACGGATAAAAGAGGCAAATGTAGCAATTACATAATAAATTAAATAAACTCATCTGTGCTGTCAGTATATACTTTATATTTATTTAATTAATTTTATAGTGAGTTAAAAACTAATTTCTTCATTTTTTATAAATCAAATCTACATACAAATTATAATTAGTCATGAAAATTTGTACTACTTAGTGAGAATGATTGTTTTCCTCTAGTAAATTTTTGGGAAAGAGTACTATTATTAACCCAACTTTTTGTTTAAATAATTCATAATTAATTGTCTAAAATTATGCATAGTGTCTAGGAGTGAGCACGGGTACAGGGTACCCAGATATCCGATCAGAACCGACACTAACGGGTAGGTTCCGGATAGATATATTATAATAACGGGTAGGGTCCGGGTAGTAAAATTAGGAACCGATCAATGTCGGGTTCGGTTCCGGTTCCAGCAAATAGAGACAGGGGTACCCGAATCCGGAACCGATACCCGGAACTATAAAATATTAAATATTTTTACTTTTTTGAGAAACATTTGGACCACTTTTAACTTTCTCCAAAATTATTTGTTGCACGCCTGCACATTGATTTTCCCCATCCCAAGACACAAATATTTCAGTTTTTTCACCCCTTTATTCTAGAATGCTCTTTGTGCCCTAAGAGAAAACACTCAAAACTCTCTCAATAACAATGACGTTTTAGCTACACCACCGAGCTTAATCGTCCTCGTTGTTGAAGCTTTCTCTGAGGTACTTTCATCGTTGTCGTCGTTGAAGCTTCACCTTTGCCTTTTTCTCTCCCTTGGTTGTGTTCATGTCGTTCATAAAATGCATATGTGTTCATATCTAACTCTTCAATTTCTTTTTAATATCCTATGTTTCTGTTTAATTTCAGGCGATACTCATCTTCAATCTGTATTACTTTTTTGATTTGAAATGTAAATCTATTTTTAAAATTTGTGTATATTTTTGTAGTTGTGAAGATGAAATTTAGGGATTTACTAGTATAATAAAGCTTTCTTTTGTATCGAAGAGCTTATGAACACGAAAATAAGTGTAATTCAGATATTTTCAAATTTATTTTGAAATCAACACATTCAATTAATTGAGCGTCAAATTTGACTTGCAATTTTAGGTTTTGGTTACAGAATTAACTTTTCTACAATGAATAAGTTTTCTAAAACTTCTTATAAGGGTACTAAAAACACCGATTGCAGGCTAAAAAACTACTGGATGAAATTATTTTAGAACTCTTTTTGATTCTCATAGGCTAAAAAACGGTTGCTTAATTTGTGTTTTTTTATTTACCGGGTACTCGGGAACCTACTCGCAGGTTCCGGGTAATGATTGCTACGGCTAGATTCCAGATAGTAAATTTAGGAACCGATCTTTTACCGGGTAGAATCCGAATAGTTAAAAAACGTTAGGATATCCGGACCCACTCACCCCTAAATTAGCGTCATTACCATACTTTTATTAATTCTCAATCAGCATCCACTACGTGTAGGATTGCATTCAATCATCCTTTTTCCTTGAGCCAAACATGTTAAGGCGTACAAGTGTCTAATTCATAGACTTAGGAGCCGTTTAATATTTGTTTATATTACCGAGTCTACCGTGCCCCAAAAAAGTATAATGGACATTAGACATTTTGAAAATTGTTAATCCCGTTAGAAACTGGTGGAGGATGTAGCAGGTTAATAATGGGTTCAACTCAAATCATATAGTATATATACTAGTAGAATTTTAAACGGAAAATTGGACTTTTAGTAAAAAAAATTATACTGGTAGGATTTTTGAATGGAAAATTGGGCTTTTAGTCCCTTAAATATCAATGCGTTATTTTAATTCTTGTAATATTTAGCTAAATACATTTAATCTTCAACAATTAAAATGTGTTCTTTCATCCCTCTTCTAATGAATATTCACAAATTTAATGAATTGTTAAACATTACATCATTTAATTACTTATATTTTATGTTAAGTTTATACTACTACTCTTTATTCGAAGGTAATAAGTTATAGAAATCTTATGTGTTACATATGTTATGTATCAAGGGACAAAACACACACATATATAATATATTTAATCGTACATTATAAGGACTAATATTAAAATTTATCAATAACTTAGAAATCAAAAGTGTTATTATTCCAAATTTAAAAGTTTAACCCATCAAACTAAAATTCTGAATTCGCTTTTGAGTAGAACAAATCACTTTTTGAATAAGAAATCTCATACTATTCCATCAAATATATTAGTAACAATTGGAGTATCTTATCAAATAATCCTTCTTGAGTATCTATCTTCTATTTCTAGGAAACAAAGTTATGGGTGGCAAATGCAGCCCAAAGTAATATGGCACAAGAAGAGAGACTCAAATACAAGAAGTAGTGACTATCCCTAGATATTTCCGATAAATAAGAAACAATATTTTGTTTTCTAAAAATAATTTTCGTATTTCAACAACAACAATATACCCAGTGAAATCCCACAACGTGGGTCTGGAAAGGGTAGAGTGTATGTAGATCTTACCTCTACCTTGGTAGGTAGAGCGCCTGTTTCCGGGAGACCCTCGGCTCAAGACAAAGCATAATGACAAGCAAAGCAAAGCAAGAGAAACAGTCAAACTAAGACAAGAAATTAAAACAGTATGAACATGCTGATAACAAAATCGAATACGTCATGGTAGCGCATTCTAACAAAAGGAGGCAGTAACTAACACAACTAAATAAGATAAATAAAGTATATTAAAGAACACACAACAACAGAAATCAAACTACAGGGGACTATAAAGCAATACTGCGCCTATAAGTGTGATAGGCTAATCGGGCCTACAGTAATAACACTATAACTATCATTTTGTAAGCGTAAGTAGGACTACGCTCGACTACCTACTACCCTTCTATCCTAATACGTGTCCTCCACAACCCCCTAACTAAGGTCATGTCCTCAAGATGCGAGCCTCTATTTCATCCACACTGCCCCAATACGATGTGTGACATCGTCATCAATCTCTCAATTCCCTTGGATATAGACCCTAGGTACTTGAATCTTCTTTTCTTTGGAATGACCTAAGTACCAAGCCTCACCTTCACGCTTGTCTCAGGTCCTGAGACAGGGGTCGCTCCTGTTGCTGAACTTGCACTTCAAATATTCTGTCTTGGTCATACTCAACCTGAACCTTTTAGACTCCAGAGTCTGTCTCCAAACCTATAGTTTGGCGTTCACTCCACTGTGAGTCTCATCAATCTATGTCGTATGCGAATAACATACACCATGGTACCTCCCCTTGGATTTGTCGCATCAGTCCGTCCATCACCAAGACAAATAGGAATGGGCTAAGAGATGATCCCTGGTGCAGCTCCATCATCAATGGAAAGTGCTCCGAGTCTCCTCCTACCGTCCGTACCCTAGTCTTGGCTCCATCATACATATCCTTGATCGCCCTAGTGTACGCCACAAGTACACCTCTAACCTCTAAACATCTCCATAGAACCTCCCTAGGGACTTTGTCGTATGCATTCTCGAGGTCGATGAAAATCATATATAAGTGTCTCTTCTCTCCCTATACTACTCCACCAACCTCCTAATAATATGAATGGCTGAATTTATGTGTCAATGACGTTTAGAGAATTCATTGCCGTCATGATTCAATGATGGAAGCTGGAGCCTGGAATTATAATGGTGACAAATGATTTAACTTAATGTTTTACGAGGGCCGTTAATATGTAATAGTACTCTACTTCCTCGTAACAACAAAAACAAAAACATAAGTACCTAGTGTAATCCCCGCAAAGTGGGCTATAGGAAAGGTAAAATGTACGCACACCTTACATCTATCTTTGTGGGTTAATATTACTCTACTTCCTCATCTTCAATTTTTTTGTTTTCTAATTTTCAAATTAAATATTCTATCAAGCATCTCTTGATTTCTTCTTTTTGTTTGTCAAATGGAATATTGAGTAAATAGAACTTAATATTTCAATTGGCTTCAAAATCTGATGTGACATAGTATGCCGTTTCAACAACAACTCAAATAATATTTAAACAATTTCTTGTATATGCCGATAATGTAAGAAATTATATTATTAACATAGTTATATTAATATTATTTAACATATTTAGTATGTATATTCATCCGGGTACGCTACTAAAAAGGAACCTTCAAATGCCAAGTGTGTTCAATGCTTATGAAAACTAGTACTACAAAGAAGAAACGAGCTAGTTTAACATAAAAGGTTACTCGACATCAAGTGGCATGTCTACTACTCCCATTTTATACGAAGTTGTAGGATTCCATATTGAATTACTGTGAAAGAGATATTATCAGACATCAAGTGGGATGTCTACTACTCCCATTTTCTATCATTTAAGTTTGCTACTAAAAAGAATAAGAATTAAATAATATTCGTTGCTAATAAATCGCTAAATAACTCATAACTAACTGAACCATTTCTAGTTTGATGTAAAATAAAATTAACGTGAATTTTTTTATCATATTGCGAATAGAAATTGATTGTCGCTAATTCTTATTTTCTTTTTTTAGTTTGCACTTGCTTTCTTGAATTGGCAACTCCATTTCAGTATACACAAGGTTAATTAGCTTTTGTTATTACATGAATATAGGAAGTTGTCGTTTTGAGGTTAATTGGCTAGTCCACTAAATAAGGGAATGTACCTAAGTTTCCCCCCATTTAAATAGTGACTCTCGAGTAATTTGTGACACCTTTAATTTGCAAAGGACCTAACATAACTCAAGTAATATTAATTCTTTCAGGTTGACTCTGACTTCTCTTTAGTTTTAAACAAAATATATTTTTCCCCCTTTGATCAGCTATGTCACAGCCTCATCAACTAAATATAGAATCTCTACCCCAAATTCCATCGAAGCCTCAGAATCCGGGCAATCCGAGTATGAAAGTGGACACTTCTAAGACCACATCCTACAAAGATGTGGTACTGGAAAAAAAACTCATGTATTAAAGAGATCTTCCCACCATTCTATAATATTCAGAGTGGAAGACCCAAGTTCTAGAGCCTCCAGAAGATCTCGATGCTATAACGCTCTCCCCATAAGAAAGAAATAGAATTTACCGACTATGGAGATTTTCAGTCATCATTAAATTTCTGGGCAAGATATTGAACCATCAATATCTTAAAGGAAAATTGACGGATCTATGGAAACTTGAGGAACCCCTAAACCTTATTGACCCGAGTTTCGATTTTTATGTAGTTAAATTTATGACGGATGAAAGCCTTAATAAAGTCATGCAAGAAGGGCCATGATTTGTTGATGGCCATTTTATATCTATCAGAAGATGGGAGCCAAATTTCATCCCGGAAGATTCAAATATTGATTCGACGGCAATCTGGATATGCCTACCCTTATTGCCTACAAAATTTTACGATCGGTGTATTCTAGAAAGGGTCGGAAGAAGAATAAGCAGACTCGTCAAAATTGACGCTTGCACTTCTTCCACCCTAAGAGTGAGATATGCCCGGATTTGTGTGGAAATAAATATGGGAATGCCGGTTAAAACGACAATTACCGTAAGAATCCACAAGCAACATCTCTCCTATGAAGGGGATAGAATTCTAGGTACTAGCTGTGGGAGGCTAGGACATATAGCTATCAATTGTACTTTTGTTCTTAAGACAAACTACCACCACACTAATGCCGACGGAATCTACATCAGCTCCTCAAACAAGCACTCTAGTACCAGTGGAATCAGAGTGGCAAACAGTCTCCTTTAAGCGGAGAAAATAAAGAAGTCCAAAGAAGAATCAGAATTCAAGGAGCAATCCTACTACAACAACCAAAATCGACCTAGCGATGAAGGTAAATATTTTGACAAGAGGACATGTAAGTTTTCTTGACCCCAGAACTAGCTGGAATGTCACCAGCAAGGGAAAAGAGGTGGCGGAAGAACCTAGGGCAAGACTTGTGGGCTGGTTTTTCAGTGGGCCAACTGATTTGGGACAAAACGGTATTTCGATAGACAAGACTAAATCGGGTAGTTTTAAAAATAAAATGGATTATAAAAAAAATCACATGGCTAATTCAGTAACCTATGAAAAATCAGCGCATGTCGAAATTACCAAGTCAAATGATTTTAAATTTGAAATAGAGCCCTCTTCTGACCTCACCTCTGGGAAGAGTTCAGATTATACATTTTCTATTAACAAAAGGTCGAAGAAAAAGGACCACACTGAACTCTCTAATCAGGATAAAAATAACCTTTTGCAATATACTAATTTGGACACTTGCTACTTGTCCAATAAAGGAAAAAATGAGGTGGAGAAGAATACTACTAATATTTCTGCTACTTCTCGTTCTTCTAACTCCTTCTCTGATAGCGTATCTAACAAAAGGGATACTACTCCCTCCAAAACTGATCTCATGTATTCAACCGAGGACAATGATTACAACCATATAGACGTGCAAAGCTTTGGAAAAACCAAAGTGTTTGCATTTAGTGCTTCCCTTTATTTCTTCAGAGCTCTCCCACTGTCACAATTATACTTCTTCGACCTCAAACTCTACTAACCTTTCTGCCATCCTTTCTTCTACTCCAGCTCTGCCTACCTTAAAAAATGACGACTAACCCTCAAGAGCAAACCAATAATTTGATCTTTGTAACAACTCCACAACCCCCCGACTATATGCCAATGTTATGGTTAGAATGGGGTCTGCTCATAATGTTCTAGTCTGGAACAAAGAAGTCTTTGGAAATATCTTACATAGGAAAAATAAGATTCTTTTCAGATTAGATGGTATTCATAGCTGCCCTAACTATCAATTCAACAACTTCTTCCAAAATCTATAGCAAACTCTTCTTGAAGAATATAGTGAAGTCCTTAGGTAAGAAGGTGATTTTTGGAAGCTTAAATCTAGAATTAATTGGTTGACTGAGGGTAATTCCAACACTGGATTCTTCCACACCTCTACTCTGAACAAAAGGTGAAGAAATACAATCCTAACTCTCAAATATGAAATAGGCAACTATACTCATAACCATAGAGCCATTAAGAATATGATCCTCAGCTACTACCAGAACCTTTACACTACTGAGTATACCTAGGACAATCTTACTACTCCCCACAACCATTCTAGCTGGGGTGTCCTAAGTGAAAGTGACAAAACTAAATTGGGTTCCCCCTTATCTTACAAGTAAATCAAGAAAGCTATCTACTCTTTTAAGCCTATGAAAGTTCGGGGACCTGATGGAATCAACCCTTTCTTCTACCAAAAATTCGGGCAAACTATCCAAACTCCCCTAGTCAACTTTTGTAGGACTATTTTTAGTACTTATTCTATGGAGGAAGCAATGAATAGCACCTACCTATGTCTGATCCCTAAGTGCACCAATGTTGTTACCTTAATAACCTTTAAACGTATAGGGCTTTGTAACACCCATTATAAGATCATCACTAAGATCATTGTCCATATGATGAAACTTATTCTCCAGAATATCATTGGACCTACCCAAACTAGCTTCCTAGCTGGGAGAAGGACATCGAATAATGCTATTATTGTTCAAGAATACCTGAATCACTTTAGAACCATGAAAGGGAAAAATGTTAACATGATTATGAAAATTGACTTAAAAAGCTTTTGATAGGTTAGAATGGGACTTCATTAGGGAAACCTTTGTCTACTATAACTTTCCAACCAACATCATTAAGTTTATCCTTTCCTGTGTCTCTACCTCTTCTATTTTTGTGCTTGTTAATGGGGGGAAATACTGATTTCTTCAAACCTACTAGGGGATTAGACATGGTGACCCTATGTCGCCCTACCTATTTATCCTTTACATGGAAATATTATCTAGGAATATCAATGGTGTATATTATTCACAGATGACATAGTCCTGATTGATGAGGTCCGCAGCGGAGTGAACGCTAAGCTGGAGGTTTGGAGACAGACTCTAGGGTCTAAAGGGTTCAAGCTGAGTAGGACCAAGACAGAATACTTGGAGTGAAAGTTCAGTAATGGGAGAGACCTTAAGACAAGCATGGAGGTGCCGCTTGGTACTCATGTCATTCTAAAAAAAGGAAGTTCAAAGTATCTTGGGTCCATTATCCAAGGGAATGGAGAGATTGATGATGATGTCACACATTGTATTGGTGCAGGGTGTATGAAATAGAGGCTTGATTTTGGAGTATTGTGCGATAACAAGGTGTCACCAAAACTTAAAGGCAAGTTCTATAGGGTGGTGATTAGACCGACTATGTTGTATGGGGAGGAGTGTTGGCTAGTCAAGACTTCGCACATCCAAAAGATGAAAGTTGCAGAGATGGATGTGTGAGCATATAAGGAGGGATAAGATTAGAAATGATGATATCTTGGATAGAGTAGGAGTGGCCTTGGTGGAGGATAAGATACGAAAAATGAGGTTGAGATCGTTCGGGCAATTGCAGAGGAGATACACAAATGCCCCAGTACGGAGGTGTGAGACATTGGCTATGGACAGGTTCAGGAGGGGTGGAGGTAGGCCGGAGAAGTATTGGGGAGAGGTGATTATACAGGATATGATGCATGTGTAACTTACTGAGTACATGACCTTAGATAGGGGATTTTGGAGAACACGTATGATGGTGGAAGGGTAGTAGGTATTTGAGCGTAGCCCTACTTACGCTTACATACTAGTAGTTGTAGTGCTATTGTTGTAGACCTGCTTAGCCTATCCTGATAGTAGGCGCAATATTGCTTTATAGTCCCATGTCATTTGATTCTTGCTGTTGTGTGTTCTTTCGTGTACTTTGTTTATCTTATCTACATGCGTTAGTTATTGCTTCTTTTTTCAGAATGCTTTATCATCGCTTATCCGCTTTTGTTACCATCATTTTCATATTGCTTTAAATTTCGTGTCCGAGTTTGACCGTTTCTCTTGATTTGCTTTGTGTTTATGTTGTGTCTTGAGTTGAGTGTCTTTCGAAAAAAACCGCTCTACCTACCAAGGTAGAGGTAAGGTCTGCGTATACTCTACCCTCCCCAGACCCTACATTATGGGATTTCACTGGGTATGTTGTTATTGTTGTATCAACCATGAAGTAGATCTCCTCAACTGGGTCCCTATTGCCACCACTAGGAGGGACCAAGAATTTCTCATCTTTTCTTTGCTGATGACCTTACCCTATTTGCTAAAGCCAACATCAAGAACTGTTAGACCATCATAAATACTCTAAACCAATTTAACATTAGAGCTGGGCAGAAAATCAATCTTACCAAGTCTAAGGTCATTTTCTCCATCAACTGTAAGCATGAAGACAAGGTTAAATTCTCCAGGTGCCTTACTATACAACACAGAGAGTCCTTTGGGA
This sequence comes from Anisodus tanguticus, assembly GCA_034509755.1. Lineage (NCBI taxonomy): Eukaryota > Viridiplantae > Streptophyta > Magnoliopsida > Solanales > Solanaceae > Anisodus > Anisodus tanguticus. The sequence goes on along the minus strand of CM067553.1, from coordinate 3,870,831 downwards.
AATACCTTGGGTTCCCTATGTTCCAAAGGAGATATGAGATGAGTGACTTTCAGTTCATCATTGATAACTTATATACCAAGTTGGCTGGGTAGAAAACTAAATTTCTTAACATGGTTGGTTGAATCACCCTTGATAAAGCTTCTTTAAATAGCATCCCTAATTATGTCATGCAATACATTAAGTCCCTAGTAAGATTGATAACCTAATTGATAGAGCCCAGAGAAACTTTAAAGAATGCATCCAGTAGGATGGGATACCATCACTAAGCCCAAGAAAGAAGAAGGCCAGGGCATCCATAGAGCAGTTGTTAAGAACAAGACCATGTTAACCTCCCTAGCCTGGAGACTGATTAAGAATCTCAACTCTTTATGGGCCTCTATCCTTATTGCCAAGAACTGTAGGAACCCTCATGTTATAACTTATGGAAGGACCTGAAACAATATTTTAGAGGAGTACAAAATTTCTTAACATGGTTGTATAGTAAGGACCTGGAACAATATTTTAGAAACCTTCTGCTATAACTTAAGAAAACTAAATTTCTTGGTTGGTTGAATCACCTTTGATAAAGCTTCTTTAAATAGCATCCCTAATTATGTCATGCAATACATTAAGTCCCTAGTAAGATTGATAACCTAATTGATAGAGCCCAGAGAAACTTTATCTGGGGAACCACTATTGAAAAGAAAAGAATGCATCCAGTAGGATGGGATACCATCACTAAGCCCAAGAAAGAAGAAGGTCAGGGCATCCATAGAGTAGTTGTTAAGAACAAGACCATGTTAACCTCCCTAGCTTGGAGACTGATTAAGAATCTCAACTCCTTATGGGCCTCTATCCTCATTGCCAAGAACTGTAGGAACCCTCATGTTATAACTTATGGAAGGACCTGGAACAATATTTTAGTGGAATACAAAGTTTGTAGATAAGGTACCCAATGGGTTGCTAACAAAGGAAACCTTACTTTCTTTTGGCATGATAACTGAATTCTTAACACCCCTACCCTTAGAGAATCCATTATGCGCCCTCTAAACATAGGGAAAGATAACCTTAAGGTTAAGGTCTATAGAGACAATCCTGAAAATCTCTCATTTGATATCCTTTCTAGAATTAAACACCTCATCATTAACGCATCTACCCCCATAGTTTCATAAGTGAAGAAGACTATAGCTACTGGAAGCTGACCAGCAATAGAGAGTTTACTTCCAAGAGCACCTACTTTATTATTAGTCCTTCCAATATCACCGAGAAAGCTGACAATGCTCTAAACTTTAACTGTATTTAAAAGCTTAAAGTCCCCAATAAAATCAAGTTCTTTATCTGACTGATGAATCATAAGAGGCTTCACACCAGCTCCTACCTCTATTCTATAGGTATCAACATAAATCCTCAATGTAATTTTTGCAACAATCATTCTGAGACTGTTAGTCATATATTCTTTGAATGCAATGCTACCAACAACCTTTTGGAATAATGTTGTAACTCATTGCACCACCAATCCCTCTATAACTATCAATATTACCTGATTCAACACTTCAAGTGCCTTCACCAACACTTGGAATACCTTGAAATCTGCTAGCTACAATCACCTCTTGGACTGGAATGCCATTCTACCATTTTGTCTCTGGGAAATTTGGCTACTCCGAAACTATAACATTTTTAATAATTAAAATGACCAGCCTTGTTTTCAAAATGCTTATGGTAAAGCTATTGAATTTACCATTCTTACTAACCATAACAAAAGAACCAGTGAGAGAATTAACATTTCTGTCAAATAGGACCCTCATAATTTGGGCTTCTACAAGCTCAACACTGATGGATCTAACTTAGGAAATCTTGAGGTGGGTGGCATTGGGGAGTAATTAGGAACAATAGAGGGGACTGAGTAATAGACTTCAGCAAAGGCCTTCCTAACACCACTAATATCTATGCACAACTAACAACTATCATGCAGGGACTACAACTAGCTCATGATAAGAATATGATGCCCATAGAGATCAACATCGATTCTAAGGAGGTAATCACAATGATTAAAAATGAACACCTACCTTATATGTCTATCATTTTTGAATGCAGATCCTTGATGCACAAGCTGAGTCATTCGGAACTAAAACACATCTACCGTGAGCAGAATATGGTGGCGGATGCACTGGCTAAGGAGGGAGCAAGGAAGGAATTTTTTGATGGTGCAAAGTTTTTTGTGGTACCCCCCCCCCCCCCCCCCCCTCATGTTGTAAATGTATTTTGGAAGAATGTATTAGGACAAACTTATGATCGTATGGTCAATTGTTGTGATTTGTATAAGCTTGGATGCTGAGTGATTTGTATATTTTTATTAAATATAAATAGTAATATCTGATTTATCAAAAAAATTATTTCATGTTAATTTAAATCTCTAGACACTTTGATAAATTATAGTACAATGTAATTTGTGTACCAAGAAACGCCACGCTTCATGTTTGGTTTAATTAATTTGACCATCAAGCAATCTTATCCACCAGCAACATGCATGTACAAATGTATTCTATTGGTTATGTGCCCAACATCTAGGGCCTATTTGGAAAGTCATTCGGCTAATTGGAATTGAGTGTAATTGCATAGTTTGGTCTATTTATTTGACCAACTAATTACATTAGATGAAAATTGGGTGTAATTGAGATGGTGTAATCACACTCCCAATTCTCAAGAGGAGGTGGGTTGAGAATTGAGTGTAATTACAGGGTTACTTTTTAGTTTCTTTTTTTTGTTTGTTTTATTTTAATTTATTTTCTTTTTTTTAATTTATTTTTTATTTCTATTATTTAATTTCTGTTTAATTTTTACTTTTTAAAATACTTTTTAATATTATTTATCTTTCATTTCCTTTCTTCTCATTCCCAACCTTTACTTCTTGTGGTTCCACGTAATTACTAATATTTCTTTTATTTTTTTATTTTATTCAATTAGCATTACCGTATTATTATTCTAATTTTTGAAACTACACCTCTTAATATTAGAAATAATGAGTCATTAACAAACTTGACATATAATGAGTGACGTTATTAAAGTTGAATTTCGTTGTAAATAAGGTTATAGACTTATATTTTCCCTTTCTTTTGAATTATTTACTTAAGTTACGTTGGAACTTACTTATGTAATGTTGGAATTTGACATAAGAGTATGTTAACCTTTTTATTTCGAATTTTGAATTTAGGTTATATTTTCAATTTTAATTTATTTACTTTACTGTTAACTTGTTATTTGACATTGCATGTTGTTTATTTTTCACTTACAGTTGATAGATTATTTTTTGGTCAAACATTTGAATAATGTTATGACATTATATTTATAAATATTGTTTTTAGCCAAACATCCAATCCATGGTGTTCTCACAAAAAAATCTACTTTTAAGTTTTATAATTAATTAAAATTAAAATATTATTAATTTGAAATATATATATATATATATATATATATATATATCAAATATTTTTTACAATATTAGTTAAAAATATATGATTGTTAATTAATATATTTTCAAAAAATAATGTGTTATTAAATAACGAATTCAATATATATATATATATATATATATATATATATATATATATATATATATATATCAAATATTTTTTACAATATTAGTTACAAATATATGATTGTTAATTAATATATTTTCAAAAAATAATGTGTTATTAAATAACGAATTCATATATATATATATATATATATATATATATATATATATATATATATATATATATATCAAATATTTTTTACAATATTAGTTACAAATATATGATTGTTAATTAATATATTTTCAAAAAATAATGTGTTATTAAATAACGAATTCAATATCATTTATAAAGGCACATATTTTTTAAATATTAATTTAAATATTTTATTTTATTTTTAAATTAAACTAACTGCGTAATTACACTTGTGCAAACCAAACAACACGCTTTTAATTATACTATAATTACACTATGATAAACAAACATATCGTAATAATTACAACACTGTGTAATTACTAGACTTTATAATTACTACCCTATTAATTACATCAATTTCAATTACCAGATGGTTTTCCAAACAGACCCCTAATTAAAACCTAAGAAATCATATGTAAGAATTGTTGGGTGGCACAAACGTGAAAGCAAACACCTTCCAAAAATATAGTGGGAATCCCCGTGTGTGTATATATATATATTTCAGCTTTCCGACTTACGTCAAACTATTTTTGAAGATAGTAATCCCGGTCCTTCAGCAGTACCCTATATATTATATGCATAGAGAACCTGCCCGTCTCCTCAACATGGAAACTTGACTATTAATTAATTGATGTGTCGTGTCAAAGATTGAAAATTTGCCCTCACCCAAATTAACCTTTTTCTTTCTTTCTTACGTACTGTTATTTGGTTGGGGGACGAAATTCAAAATTTTAAATTTACGTGTTTCTACAATTCTTAAATTAATATTTAATAATAATAGAAGTCACGATCAAATTTTTATAAATATTTAATTATTTTGTAAATATATATATCCCCAAATCTAAGTAAAAATTAATGACTTTTCTTTGAATCCATAAATTATTCTCTAGATCCGCCATTGCGCTGGTTATTCCTAAAATATTGATAACTTTTTTTTTCTAATAACGTAAATGACCCTAACATTTTCACCGGCTATGGACCTGTTATCTTCAGGTATCACAAGCAATGGCGAAGTCAAAAAAATTAATAAGGGAATTCAAGAAAATGCAAATTCGCATAGTGAGTGAATACCATGTACGGACATACATTGCCAGCGCTTGGCCAAGATTATTTACTACACTAGATAGGTACGTACAAAAAATGAATATAATGAAAATATTGGGTATAGAAAAAATAACACAGGGTTTTTATTTATAGTGATTAATTAATTCGTTCACTTTTCAAAAATTGACATTTCTAATGAAAAATTCTAAATATACCATTATTGAGTACAATTAACTATTAAAGGCCGTAGAACAGTTACTATATATGTATATAAGAGTTTGTTTTTATCCAATTTACTATGTATATCATATAATTTTTCAACAAAAGAAATTTAAGAGAAGCCTCCTCAACACAATTAATTAACTCCCACACTAAATAAATGAATAACAATCACCTAACTTTAAAATATATTACTACTACTTTGTCATAGGCATATGAGTAATATTGGCGACTCTTAAAATTTTTGAACATTCAAAGTTTAATTTAAAAATCAATTTTATGACGCTCATGACGGGGTTGATGAGGACAAGTCAAAGAGGTGTGCTGACAAACTTTGAAGAGAGGGTGCACATGATATCTGAAGCGAATCTAATATTAAAATTAATAGGAGACGAAATGTGAAGAATTTATACAATATAATACTACTTCACCTGGTACACATGCTTTTTATGCTTGATGATGGCGCATAGCTCAAGGGACTAAACTCATAAGTTTGTTGGACCAAAATGGACAATATGTTGCGACATAATTAATCTAATTAAATTCAATATTTAGTTAAATTAACTCTCCATAAGTGCAAACTGCAAACTTTTTCACAAAATTAAATTAAGATCGAAAGAGTACTATTCCCTCCGAATAAAAAAGAGTGTCCACTTAGCATTTATTTTTTTGAGTAAAAAATGGTGTCCACTTATCAAATCAAGAAATAATTAATTTTACTTTTTTAGATTTATCTTTATTAAGTGTTAGGTGACCAAATATCAATACATATTTAATTAGAAATATTTTAGTCAAATTAACTATTTTTATATAGAAGTTAATATTTTTTTAAAAATATATGATTAAGTGAATTTTTTTTTTTATCCGGAGGGAGTATTTACGAACCAAAAGTTTCATCAAATTTCATGGGTGGAATGGTGGAATGCAGAATGATTTTAGGAAGTTTGCGTGGCCCACTAATATCACAACTTTTTTTGGTGTCTTGTTTGTGGGACTATTCAACAGCGACAGGACTTTGGGATTGGGACCAAATGATGATGACGCCATCTTTTGGGTGCCAAAATTAAATCCTTTTTTAAGTTCGTCATTTTCCACTTACCTACTAGACATTGAAATTTTACGTGTTAGTAATATGTTATAACGTGGTTAATGTTTAATCAAGAATGGTTGTATTGTAGATGCACAGTGAGTTTAACTATAAGATACATAGGGTAAATAATGTATTCCAGATGTCATATTAAGCTCTCATAAATTAGTTGTATAATAATTACCTCTTTAACTAATTATTAACTGTGTGTCTCTTTAATGATTGATAAGAAAATAAGGAGAAACATCTCATTCCATCACTCAAGGTGACACTTAATCCAACACCCCGCATGCTTATATCTGGTAAATTGGAACGTGAATTACTTAATATACAGTGACATTCAATATTTGATAAGTCAAGAATAAAAATGGATAGTCATTACATTAGGTAATCAAGAATAAGAACGGATCGGATAACTAGAGAGAGTTTTTCTTTAAAATAATTCGGTTCGAGTATAGAATATTTATTCATAAGTTTTCAAAATCATAGATAATGGAATTGTCTTGTACATACAACAATTAAAGCATTGGTATTTGCGGTGTTAATGCCTTTTGTAGGTTGGCCTAGCCTAAATATATGCTCATGAGATAGCTATCCAAATCAAAGGTTTTCCTTCAACAGTAGAAACTCTATAAATTAATGCTTTTGGGACCATCAAAATTTATTAATTAATCGATAAATTAATAATTATTAATTTATATATTAATTAATACTTTATCAGTTTATAGATAAATTTATAATGAAATACTCAATTTACAAACACCCTTCAATCTTCCACTTCATCATTGTTCAATGTACTATATAAAATGAAGCACCTTCAATCTCCCACTTTATTATGCTTCTTGTGTTCAATGTATTACTTTATGGATATTAAAAAATATTTCCTATATAAACACAAGATCAAATCATGCTAACACAAACAATGGGTGTCGAACATGTCCTGAGCTACCCAGAAGAAAATGTAGTTGCACAGTTGTTGAGTGATGAAGAAATAATTGAGAGTGTTATGGTAACTGATAAAGGTGATGATGATGAAAGTTCTACAGTAGAGCCACCTTCGCGAAACGAGGCTATTAAAGCGGCAATCACATTGAATAATTTCTTGTTGAGCTATGAGAAAACAACACTAGACGTTCTTACAATGATAAGAAAAATTAGAGATGAGATTCAATGTGACATTGATTTCAACAAAAAACAAAAGACAATTGAGTCATTTTTTCAAGAAGTCTTCATAAATCACTCATGTATTATGTAGTATATAAGAAATTATTAATTTATATTTTACATGGGGTCTATATGAGTAATAAAAAATGTATTATCTTATAATTTTAGCGAATTATTAATTTAGCACGTTATTCCCGAATCGGGACCGACCAAAAATATTATCTAAGAAAATTTATTAAATAATTGAGTATTAATTAATAGAGTTTCTACTGTACTACTAAATCATAAACATCTAGCTTTTTAAATTAATATTAATGGCGAGTTTTATTGTCAGGGTTTGCATGTCCTAAAAATGTAATGTTTCTCCCAATTTGGTGTATACCATACTATATGTTATATAAATAATATTTTTCACATAATAGGGTCAACCAACATCTTTACATATACCAGAGTTATTCATGTATTAAAATCTTCCATAAGTAATACAATGTTTGATAGCTAGTTATGAGGTGGGTTATACATATATAAAAGTAGTACGATATTTGGTTTGCAATTTAAAAACCCTCATAACCAATACATGTAAAATAATGAGGGAATCTATATATTATTTTATGCAGGGCAAAAGGCGGAATAGCTAATGCATGAATAACTAAACCGTGCATAACTAATACATGCATAAAATAATACATAGATTTCTTCATAACTAATTCATGTATTACTAATACCAGCATAACTTTAATCAGCTATCAAACGACCCCAAGAAATAGAAAACAAAATCTAAGTTCAAATTTCATAGAATAGATAATATAAATGGTGATTATTATTGTCTATAATGATAATATAATAATATAATAATAGATAAAGGGTGACTTCTTTTATATCGTGTCAAATTCGCATAAAAAGATATCAAAAGCAGACATTCTTTTTTGTTCTTTATATTTTTGCTAAAAAATCTTAGGTTGTACCGCCAATTATACGTAGCTTGAATTATGACAAAAAGTTTAGCTTTTGTTGATCTCCAAGAGGCCTTTGATTGATGTTCATACCTAGTACACTCATTTTAATATGTTTCCTCCATTAAAATATGAACGCACAGCTTCGCGGACCAACTCTTCCCCAACTCACAATGTAGTTTGATTTCTGGAATAAAGTCATAACAAGCTTTACTGAAAGTGTGGCTGAATCACTTCTTTTCAAGAAGAGCTATTATTTTTTAGGTATTTTAATTTGGTTTGACACGGCCTCTCCCAAATGCAATGATAAGAAAATCAATCAAGGGTCTAAATTAATCACAAAATACCAGATCATATGTTAAATAAGGCAATATACACACAATATACAACTGTATATTGCCTTATTAAGGCTCTCGGTTTTGTTGCCTTATGGCTCTCGGTCAACAGGCCATATTTGGCTCTACTTCTTTTGGGTAATTGTTAATATTAGACAAGGTAAGAATATTGTATATTAGGAAAATATGTGTAATATATTGTAATGTATATATTACCATAATTAGGAATATACACTACCATAATTGTAGAGTTAGAATTATGGTAGAAGAAGGCTTTGTAACTTGTATATATATATCTATTCAATCAATGAAAATAATCAAGGGGATTATTTCTTTCATGGTATCAAAGCGACTAGGTTTTACAAAAAAAATTCTCTCCCTAAATTTTTTGACCCTCTCGGCCGAGAAACCCCCCCCCCCCTCGGGTTTCTCTCCCAAATTTCGTCTTCCGCTCTCAAAAACCTCTCTTAAATTTCCTCTCCGTCTTTGTTCTTTCAATATGTCTAAGAACAATTATCACCCTGCCCTCACAGTTTCCAATATCAAGAGCAGTATCCCTATTGTCCTTGAGATGGAAAACGTCCAATATGCGACGTGGGCGGAATTGTTTAAAATTCACGCTATCTCTTATCAAGTTCTTCATCACATCATTCCTCCCGCTAGACCCCTTCCTGTGGAGGATCCTGAGTTATGGATTACACTGGATGCTACCGTTCTCCGGTGGATCTACGCCACTATTTCAGTGGACCTTCTACAGACGATTATTGAGACGGATACCACGGCTATGGTTGCATGGAATAGATTGCGTGACATATTCCAAGACAACCAACATTCACGTGTCGTCACACTCGAGCAGGAATTCTCTCTCGTTCGAATGGACGAATTTCCGAACGTTTCTGCATATTGCAAGAAACTAAAGGAGTTGGCGGATCAACTCCGTAATGTTAGCGCACCAATAACAAATAATCGTCTAGTTCTACAGTTGGTTGCCGGTCTTTCAGAGGCCTATAATGGGGTTGGAACTCTCATTCGCCAAAGCAACCCTCTTCCCGACTTCTATCAAGCCCGCTCCATGCTTACGTTGGAAGAAGCCGATTTTGCTAAAAAGGCGGCTACCGGAGCAAGCCCAGTCGCCATGGTGGCGTCCTCTCCTAGTCCTTCGGGTTTTGTTAATAATTCAGGCCAAAACTATAATAATGGTGGCGGCAAGAATAATCGAAAGAATAATAACAAAAACCGCGGGGGCAAACGCGGCGGTTCGAGTGGCGGTTCCGGTGGTCAGCAAGCAGGCGGTGGGTCCCATCCAGTGAATATTGGCCCACCACCCCCCTGGGCCCAGCAGTGGGGCCCATGGCAGTGGGGCTGGGGCAGTGGGTCGTGGGCCAACAACCCTTATAATCAAGCGGTGCGGTCCCGGCGGCCGTGGGGGCGGCCAACGATCCGTGCCCAACGCCCAAAGCGGTGACGGCCCGGCTCGGTCGGTGGCCCAACAAAGAAGAACTCCAGCGGCTACGGCCCAGCACCATCACGGACAGGCGTTCTTGGGCCCCGACCTCCGCAAGCCCATCATGCAGCAGGCCCCACTCAGACTGATATCGAGGCCGCAATGCACACGTTGGGGTTGACTCAACCGGACCCAAATTGGTACATGGACACCGGGGCAACTACTCACATGACTTCCAAATCAAGTACTCTCTCCTCTTATTCCAATTTGAGCACCCCTCGGGGTATAATTGTTGGTAATGGCAACTCTATTCCAATTCAGGGTTATGGTCAGAAAACGTTGTCTCCCCCCAATCCACCCCTTCTCTTGAAAAATACTTTACATGCTCCTAAATTGATTAGAAATTTAGTGTCGGTCCGAAAGTTCACTACTGACAATTTCGTTTTCGTTGAATTTGATCCTTTTGGTTTTTCTGTGAAGGATTTCAAGACGGGGAGTCATCTCATGAGGTGTGATAGTAGGGGGGATCGTATCCTATCATGCCTGGTTTCAGTCCATCGAGTCAAACCTTGCCGTCAGCCTTTGCAGCCATCTCTCCTTCCATGTGGCATGCTCGTCTGGGTCATCCGGGATCTTCTATTTTATCAGTTTTTAGATAAAAATAGCTTTATTTCTGTAAGGGTACGAGTCGTACTCCACTTTGTCAGTCTTGTTCATTAGGGAAAATTGTTAAGTTGCCATTTGTAGACTCCAATTCTCATACTTCAATGCCATTTGATATTATTCATAGTGACTTATAGACGTCTCCTGTTCTCAGTTCATTGGGTCATCGATATTATATTCTCTTTTTAGATGATTATTCTAGATTTTTGTGGACGTCTCCAATTGCGAATAAATCACAAGTGTTTTCCGTCTTCATCCAATTTAGAGCGTTCATTCGTACTCAAATCGAAATAGAAATAAAAAATATTCAATGTGATAATGGGAAAGAGTATGACAATAGGGAGTTCCGGGAATTCTGTGCTAAAAATGGGATTAATTTTCGGTTTTCGTGTCCTCATACATCTTCACAAAATGGAAAGGCCGAACGCAAAATTCATTCCATCAATAACATTGTCCGAACTCTACTAATTCATGCCTCCATACCTCCATATTTTTGGCATCATGCTCTACAAATGACCACATATCTTCTTAACATAATTCCTTCTAAAGGTCTAACATATTCCTCCCCCCTCAAAATCCTATATAATAAGAATCCTTCTTATTCTCATCTTCGGATTTTTGGGTGCTTGTGTTTTCCATTATTCCCATCCACCACAATTAACAAACTTCAGGCTCGGTCAACCCCGTGTGTGTTTTTGGGTTATCTGTCGAATCATCGTGGTTATAAGTGTTTTGATTTATCCTCCAAGAAAATCATAATCAATCTCCATGTCATTTTTGATGAAACTCAATTCCCATTTACGAAATTTCATACTCCCGAACCTAAGTCGTATAATTTTTTGGATGACCAAATATCCCCGTTTATTATTCGGAATTTTTCGGACATCTCCCGTACCCAAAATCCTCCCGGCCCACCTTGCCCGTTGGACCCCCGTACGCGCCACGCCCGGCGATTCCGGCCCATGAAGCAGTTCCAGCAATTGGGCCGGCCCAGCCCACCTCTGGAACCGGGTCCGACGACGAGTCCATTATTTACCGATTTGGGCCAGCAGGCCCACTACCTGCTGGTCAGTCCGTCCCGAGCCCAGAAAATTCCCTCAATTCTTCCTCGAGTCATAGACCGGTCACTCGTAGTCAGCGGGGTATTTTTACACCTAAAAGATATTTTAATTTACATTCTGATATCTCTAAATCATCCTTGCCCCGCAATCTTGTGTCCGCATTAAATGACCTTAATTGGAAAATTGCTATGACTGATGAATATAATGCTCTTATTGATAATGAGATGTGGGAGTTGGTGCCCCGTCCATATGGTATTAATGTTATCAGGTCTATGTGGATTTTTGCTCATAAGGAGAATTCAGATGGGTCCTTTGCTCGACATAAGGCGCGACTTGTTGGTGACGGTAAGACTCAGCAGGTTGGGATAGATTGTGGTGAGACGTTTAGTCCGGTGGTCAAACCGGCTACTATTCGCACTGTGCTTAGCTTAGCTCTTTCAAAGACTTGGCCAATTCATCAGTTGGATGTCAAGAATACTTTCCTACATGGTGATATTAAGGAAACAGTCTATATGCATCAGCCATTGGGTTTCAGGGATCCAAACCGTCCTCATCATGTATGTTTGTTGAAGAAGTCCTTATATGGGCTTAAGCAGTCTCCAAGGGCCTGGTACACAAGGTTTGCTGACTTTGTTTCCACTACTGGGTTCACTCACAGCAGGTCAGATAATTCCTTGTTCATCTACCGCTGTGGTTCGTCTTTGACCTACATTCTGTTGTATGTGGATGATATCATCTTGACTGCCTCTTCCGATGCCTTGCACCAGTCTATCATGACCATGCTCAGTTTTGAGTTTGCTATGAAAGACTTAGGGCCTTTGAGTTATTTTTTAGGGATTGTCGTCAAGCGTCATTTAGGTGGCTTGTTTTTGTTTCAACGAAAGAATGCTGTTGAGATCATAGAGAGGGCTGGGATGTCATCCTGTAAGTCCACTTCCACGCCAGTTGATGCAAACCCTAAGCTAAGTGCCGCAGCAGGTGCACCATACGAGGACCCGACCCGCTATCGCAGTCTTGCAGGGGCACTCCAGTATCTTACATTTACCAGACCGGATATTACGTATGCGGTTCAGCAGGTGTGTTTATTCATGCATGATCCCAGAGTTGAACACATGAATGCAATCAAACGCATCATTCGGTATATTCAGGGGAAACTGGACTATGGATTGCACTTGTATCCTTCATCTACATCCACACTTGTCTCGTACACGGATGCTGATTGGGGTGGTTGTCCCGATACCAGACGGTCGACTTTCGCTCGTATGTTCCTTGGCAACAACTTGGTCTCCTGGTCGGCAAAGCGTCAGGCAACTCTATCACGCGCAAGTGCAGAGGCAGAATATCGAGGGGTAGCGAATGTGGTCTCCGAATCATGTTGGCTACGTAATTTGCTTTTGGAGCTTCATTGTCCCATTCAGAAGGCAACCTTGGTATATTGCGATAACATTAGTGACATCTACCTTTCAGGTAACCCAGTTCAACACCAACGTACTAAGCATATCGAAATGGACATTCACTTTGTCCGTGAAAAGGTTGCAAAGGGTCAAGTTCGCGTATGCCATGTCCCGTCGCGTTATCAAATTGCAGACATCTTTACAAAGGGTCTACCAGCGGTTCTCTTTGAAGATTTTAGGGACAGTCTCAGCGTTCGAGGACCGCCCGCTATGACTGCGGGGGGGGGGGGGTGTTAAATAAGGCAATACACACACAATATACAAGTGTATATTGCCTTATTAAGGCTCTCGGTTTTGCTGCCTTATGGCTCTCGGTCAACAGGCCATATTTGGCTCTACTTCTTTTGGGTAGTTGTTAATATTAGACAAGGTAAGAATATTGTATATTAGGAAAATATATGTGTAATATATTGTAATGTATATGTTACCATAATTAGGAATATACACTACCATAATTGTAGAGTTAGAATTATGGTAGAAGGCTTTGTAACTTGTATATATATCTATTCAATCAATGAAAATAATCAAGGGGATTATTTCTTTCATCATGAAATTGGAGAGAATCATCCAAAATCATATAAGGAAATAACAACTCAAACCTCAACCGTTATGAGACAACTTTAAAATAATAGTGTCCTAAATTAACCCCGTGAATTTTAAAAATAGGGATAAATTTGTTTTGTACTACATCCCTTTCCCTTGTCACAATGCCAATATCCATCTTAAAAGTTGTTGATGCTAGTAGCCATCCATCTTGAAAGAAAATAATAATTGTTACAAATTTGAATATTAAAACAAAAAAAGCTAGATTGAAAGGTCATTACTTTTTGATTGTTGTTTTCTTCCTTGTATCATATGGCTTAATTAATTCTGTTAGAGCCAAAACAGATAAAATTGACCTTGATGAGGGAAGAATCAAGAAATTTAAAATACATAATAATGGGTAATTAGTGGAGAAGACGATCAATGATGCCTTCCTTGTGGCCAATCATTTCAGTTAATTAGTGCTGCAGAACAAGGAAAAACATTACGTTTAGCGAATATCATTTTCATAAAGTCTTGAAATTTTTCCAAAATATATGTAGTTTCACATTAAAGATGAATCCAAGATTTAAACTGATTTGAGTTCAAACCTTTTAAGTTTTTTTTTTTATATATTATTAAATTCATTGTAATTTATACTTTCGAAATTATGGGTTCAAATAAATATTCGTTGAAATTTTAATAATTTTTCAGGTGTGTGTATATCTACATTTTTCACGTAAGCTCCATCAGCTGCTTCTAGTGCGACTCGAATTAATGGGGAAATATGTGGCTTTTTCGAGAACGTTTAAGGTTAAAAATTCTTCCTGTTTTATACATATTTAAATGTATTTGATCAATCTTCATGTAGAAGGTTGTGAGCTGGGGTGGGTTGATTACTAAAATAAGCTGCAAAATAGCTCATTAGTTTGTAGATAATTTAAGAAGAGTGTGGAATCGTTTTAGTAACAGAATTAGAATCAACATCATTACTCTAACTAATAAAGATATGAATTAAAGCATGAAAGCAATAAACTTAAATTAAACTAAAATAAGCTAATAATGTGAGGGGTTTAAAGTTTAAAGAACATTCTTTAGTTTTTGAAATTAATGTCGCATTGGATCGCATGATATAGCAAAATATAAGTGGACATGACTAGAATATTCGCATATACGTTATAATCTAATAGTGTACGTAAAGATTTTTATGTTAAGTGTTTAATATATTATAGTAGTAAACATTTCAGTTTTTAATTACCAATAAATACGATTATAATGATTATCTGTAATTATTTTTTAAATAATTTAATTTTGAAAATACATTTTTTATGCGCAGAACTTAAATTCGTATACTCACTACTAAAAGAATTACTATTTTCCCACTGATTCTCATTGAAATTTATTCGATCGGTGGTTGCTACCTCAGATATTTTGATTGAATCAGTGAATAAAAAATAGCAGTGTTTTCAATGAAAATCTGTTTTCCACTATTGTTTTTCCAGTGAGCTAGTTCAGTGGGAATAAAATGGAAAAATCATGCTTTACAACATAATTTTTCATAAATTATCGGTGGAGAAAACCTCTATTTTTAGTAGTGATTAATATTCATGATGGTGATTGGTAGGGTTGTGATTTGTGGATAATGTGAGGCTATAAAGTCAATGTATATATGGTTCCCTAAGAATCAGCTTCTGATTCATGTGCAACTTTGTCTTGTGACAATTATCCTTAAGGAAATTAAATATAATACAAAGTTTTAAAAATGAAAGTCGATAAGTCATGTACACTTTAAGCAACTTAATTTATTCTAGAAAAATATGCAATTAACTTGTGTCCTATTTGCTTTTTTTAATTGTTTTTCTTTATATTTTTTCGAAAGTCAAGAAGGAGAAACGAATATGACTCAACTGTAGAAAATGCTTGTTCCATATACTCCTACTAAAGTTAAAGTTATAAATCGAGCATTATAATATAATCATTTTTTCACGTTCAATTGTTTAACTTTCATTCAACTTGTGATGGTTATTTTTACAACACAATAAGTTTTCTCATTGATTAGACATAAGTTACGCATATATTAAAAAAGCATTCCGGTGTACTAAGCTCTCGCTATGCGCGGGGTTCGGAGAAAAGCCGGACCACAAGGGTCGGTTGTACGCAGCCTTACCTTGCATTTCTTTTTTTTACTTTAATAAAAGGTTGTTTGATGATTGATGAGACGACATCCGAAAAGTTTGAGCCTTGAACTTGGTTTATTAGAATTAATCTTGAAATTCAACGACATTATTTTGAATTCAATTTTACACCATTATGATTTTGGAGCCCGATTTTATTCAGATTCACGCCGCGTAGGGTTTATTCGAGGGAAGCGCTCCCTATTCATGGTTCAAACTCGTGACCTCTAGTTAAGGAAGGAACAAATTTACCCATTAAACCACTAATGCATGTATCCATTCTACCCTTTAAACCACTAACAGAGCCAAAATTTTAACTCATGGAATTAAATTATAAAATTTACGAAGAATTCATGAGAGTAAACATATAGATATATAATTTACCTAACTAAACAATATAACTTTTTCTAAGAAAGGAGTGTCAATTGGACAAAGTTGCTCCCGCCACTACTCAAAACCATTCATCTTCGATGACAAATAGAGTATGGAAACAACTGGTTCAAATTCAATCAAACTCAGTATTCTTGGAACCTACTGTGTGTGTATATATGAAAATAAATCACGAAAATTTTAGAATAAATTATATTTTGAACCTATAATTTAATTTAAAAACTTATTTTACTATAAATATGTCTATCACATATCAAAATTAAAGGTATCAAATTAAAATCCTAAATTTACCTCTCATCTTAATAAATTAAAGCAAAAGATCCTCCACAAACTTTGTTATATTTGGACAAGAATATTTGTAGGAAATACTCTTTTCCTTTTCGAGGGGAGGGGCGGTATTAGGATTTGGTTTAGTTGCGTAGAATCAATTCGGACAATATATTATTCCTAAATGAGAAAAAGAGTTCACATTAAGGGTGTGTTTTGTGTTGATGGAAAATGTTTTTCGGAAAATAATATTCTATTTTTTCTTATTTGATTGCACTAAATATTTTGAAAATATTTTTTCATAAAATAGAAGAAATATTTTCCTTAAAAATTTGAGGAAAAATATTTTCCCGATCAATAAAAATACATCTAACGCATCCCCATCCCACTCTCCGCCACCATCCACCACACCCGCCTACCCATCCACACCTACCCAACCTTTTTCCCCCACCGCCCTACCCTACCCCAACCCCCACCTAACCTACCTCCACCTCCCACCCCCTACCATCAGAAGTTGGACTCGGAATTCAAAAACTTCATAGTGTTTTGCTTTGAATATATATGAATATTCTTAAAATGACTTCCAACTTGCGTACCAAAGTCCAAACACAAAAAAATGAGTAGGGACGTATCTTATTTTATGAGAAAATATTTTTTTGGAAAACATCTTGCATTATAGCAAACACACCTTGATGTACATAATATCAATTGTATAAAGAAAGAGAGGTAGAAATTCTCAAATTCTAAATCACGCTATATATGTTTACTAGGGTGTTCATGGTTCGGTTTGGGTCGGTTTTTAGTTAAAACCAAAACCAAACCAAGTTAATCGATTTTTAAATTATTAGAACCAAACCAAATATAATACAAGACCATCGATTTGGTTGTAGTCGGTTTGATTCGGTTTGGTTTGGTTTTTCAGTTTTTTTTAAAAAAAAATTAATGAGATTTTTCTCTTTTATTTTTTTCCTAAAATTAGGAAAGAATTTTTCATCTTTTCCAACTTATTAATCGTTATTACCCTTCTATATGCCTTCAAAACCAATTAACTATTCAATTTTAAACATACTAAACATTTTTCATATCAAACGAACTATAATTTCAATATTTTTCCACGAACAATATATAACTCATACTAATATTTAAATTTCACGTCTAAGCAAACGCCTCATTTAGAATAGAAGGAAAAGAGTATTATTGATAATCTTCATGAATAGAGTTAAATAATTATAATGGTGGGAGATAGTAGATACATTATAAAAATAATTGAGATACGAATTCGGACACTATGATTATAACAGAAAAGGGTAAGAAATGCCCTTAACGTAATAGAAATGGTATAAAAATGCCCTCCTTCCATATATTGGATCAAATTTGTCTCTCCTTCCACCTATTGGGATAAAAAATGCACTTAACGTATTAGAAATGACTTAAAAATACCCCTTCTTCCACCTATTGGGTTAAATTTGCCTCTAACATTGTTTTCAAGCTTAAAATATTTCCTTCATTAAGAGCACAATTATATGACATTTATTAAATTTTAATTAAACATGTGGCCTTTATTTGGTCCACACAAAATTCTAACACAACCCAAAATGAATCGACTTATTCACGAGACAACCTAACACAAAATCTATGTCAAATTAACGCAACTAAACCTAACAAGATTCATCTTGTTAAGCCCTTCCATTCAGTGATTGAGATAAAAAAAAAAATAGCAAAGTGTTCGTGTAATATCTAACTACTAAGTACATGTGATTGGTCACTACAAAAAGAAAGACATTTACTAACAACATTTTTTGTTGTCATATGTTGGATGTTGTTGCCAAAAGTATTTTTTGCAACAACAAAAATTGTTTCATGCCGTTGCAATAACTTCCGATGCGAAAAGTTTCCGCAACAACAATTTTTTTGTTTGTTGTCATTTAGGTTTTTAGCAACAAAATATTAAATTTTTGTTGCCATTTACGTTTTTTAGCAATAATATATTTATTGTTGCTAAAGTTTTATTTCCAATTCTATACTTTCTTGTAGTGTGAAATATCTTGCTGAAACAAAGAATTATCAATAGTAGTTACTTATAATTAATTGAATTCACTATAATATGTAAATTAGAAAGAGACATTCCTAAAGACAATATTTTAACATGAATTAATTCAATTATTTAGAATGTCATTTAAACAAATGTATTCGTAATAATGAGAGAACGCTAATTTTTTATAATTAGAAAATAGACTATTTAAGTAGAATTATACACACAAAAGTCATAAAACTCACCAAGTTATCCAAAATCTAATGTACTATTTTTTTTACAACAAATTAGGTTTTCATCATATTTCAATTGATTAATAAGGTCATATATCATATAGTTTTTCATTTATAAACCGGATTAACTTACTTGTACTTTAAATGATAAGTAAATCAAAAAAATAATTATGTTGAACATGTACCAGTTGACATTTTCTTTTTGTAATGACATGGAGGGTAAAAGAGAAAGTTGAGTTTGAATAACAATTCATCAATCTTATATTCCAGCTCTCTTCTTGAACTATTTTAATACAATAACAATTTGATAACTGAGACTCCCTTTTAAATAAAGGGTAAATGCTTAATAAATGTCATATAATTGTGCTCCAAATGAAGGGAAAATTTTAAGCTTGAAAATAATGTTGGGCAAATTTAACCCAATAGGTGGAAGGAGGGGTATTTTTGAGCTATTTCTAATACGTTAAGGATATTTTTAATCCCAATAGGTGGAAAGAGGGTAAATTTGATCCAATAAATGGAAGAAGGACATTTTTAAACCATTTCTAATACGTTAGGATTTTTTTACCCTTTTCCGTTTTTTATAAAAATAAATGAATACGGTTGACACGCATACATAAACCGAAAGAAGCTTCTTATAATTCCATAAATCTATTGCTAAATCTGATTTGAATCTTTATTTGTTCTGATAAAATTCCACTGTAAATCAATTCCCAGAATATATACAAGTAGCTAGTGATGTCACCTGAAAATGGATCAGATACTTCATATCAATATTTTTCATGTCCAAGGTTATACCCAACATTTTGGCAGCAGCAACTAGTGTTTTCCATATTCTCTCTTGCTATGATCACAATAATCTACATCATCACTTAGATGTTATAATCACGGGTAACCGTTCATTAAAAGTGAGATTATAAGAAACTTGAAAAATAAAGTATACTACTTGCTATGATAAGCTATAATACACAAATCGTTACACTATTGATGTGTATGAGTTACCTACAACAAGACAAAGAGTCACGATAATAATAAAATAATCAGAACCTTATAAATTAGAAAAGGGCTAATTATAGTTTTAGTCCATTAATTATTAATTAGTCCTTATGAAATTCAATTGAGCATATCTAACCTTTAATTGCTTGAAATATGCACTTTTAATTTCTTTGCTCATTATGTTTCACAATTTTTTAGAATTATTAACCGCATTATTATTTAATTATTCATATATTATATTAAACTTATATCGTTACTTCATATTTGAAAGTAACATGCTTCTAATTAGCTAAAGATTAAATGTAGTAAATCATATATCAACCAAAATTATATTTTATCAATAATTGAGCACCAAAAATGATATTATTTCAAATACAAATGAACCTAGTTTGGTAATCATGAAAGCGTATATATATATCGTGAGCCTTAGTAACATCCAATTAGCATTTGAGAGAAAGTGCCATTACGTCATATCTTCCAATCTTCCTAGCTAGTGAATTAATTTGTGGTTTCAACTTATTTGGTCTCTCTTTGAATATTTTGTCCTTTTTCTCCTCTCCACCAAGAATGTGAACATTTTATTAGACACGATGTCAAAAGCTATTACATATATATATATCTCTATGGTAGTAATCTAGTTAAAATAGTTATTTACTTTTTTATGTTTATATACCCTTATGGACTTCTTGGAATCTTATATTGATTATTCTATAAATAAATATTACTGTAGGTTCTTCCTAAGCATTCCAAGAATTTTAGACTTTAACATTATCAACCAATAAAGAACATTTCAATCTTAACCTATCGGTATCATTCTTCTATATGACAAATTTATTAATTTTGGTATTATTAGAATTATCCTACCCCATTGACTACGCTTTTTTTGAGTGGCAGGTCTATCGAAAATACCTTCCCCGACTTCACTTTGAAATAAAAATTTTGGAACTCTAGCACCCAATGGTGTGGTCTCGTGGTTAATGAAGTTGATTAAGAATCATGAGATCTCATGTTCAAATTTCAGTATAAACAAAAATACAAGGCGATTTCTTCTCTGCGTGTCGCTCGAACACCACGATTATAAAAAAAAAACCTTCAACTCTACGAGTCCGTTCTTCAAGAGTAGGCAATCTAAAGAAATTATAACACTATGTACATAGTTTTAATTTTATAAATCGACTATTTGACATTATTGGGCCAAAATAATTGATATTATAGGGCTCAGATCAATGAAAGATTCCCGGCTCTATAAGGTGCAAATTAAATAAGTTTACCTAAATTATAGTATACAACAACAATAACATAATGTCAGTGTAATCTCATAAGTGGATTTTGATGAGGATAGTGTATGTAGACCTTACCCCTACATTATGTAGTATATATTTAATATTTTCACATAAAAAGAATATGATAATTATGTTCGGTACTAAATTATCCTTACTAATCTCCACAATGAAGAAATGTCTTGCAATTGCTTTCTTTTGGATGAAATTTCCTTTCTAATTTACACCTTTGACTGCGACCCATATATATATATATATACGGAAGAAATTCGCGGGTATTTCAAAACGGAGTGTAATTTTCCTTATTGATTAGGATGAACTCATTTTTTCACTTAATAAAGAATTCTCAGTAAGAAAAGGAATTGGGCTCGCGCACACAAAAAAGAGTTGGGCTGCAAGATAAATGAGTCAATTTTCCTTTTTTACGTGCGAAGTTATTATCTATTTTCAGAATTAATTAGTGTAAGAAACCGACTAGTTGCAAGAGTGAAATTGAACTTCTTGATAGATTATGGAAATAATCTTTGATTATTTTCATAATCAAAGTAAATATTTTATATTTAGGTTATAAATATTCTTAGTATATTCTACCATAATTGTAGCTTAAATTAAGTCTTGTAAACATGTATACAATATTATTGTAAAAAATGGATCTTGGGTCCAATTCAACCTCAAAAGCTAGCTTGTAGGGTGCAGATTGTCCAAGTCTATATAAAGAATTCATGTTCCCATTTCATATCCGATGTGGAACTCTTAACACTCTCTGCACGCCCATACCTTGTTAACTGGAGCGTGGATAATATAATTTGGGGGTCCAACATCGGTGAACAAAGAATTGGAATTAGTATGAGTCTGATACCATGAAGGAAATATTTTATGTGATCATTTCATTCCTTGAATACAATATTATATACATATTTACAAGACTTAATTTAGGCTGCAATTATGGTAGAATATACAAAGAATATTTACAACCTAAATATAAAATATTTACTTTGATTATGGAAATAATCTTTATCTATCATTCCCTCGCAGTGTTAGTGGAGGTTCTCGTACGCTGAGACTGTTCCTGAAATCATCAAAGAGTATCCGCGGAAGACCTTTTGTGAATATATCGGCAATCTGATAGCGGAACGGTACATGGAGAACACGAACTTGTCCACGTGCAACCTTTTCGCGGACAAATAAAATATCCATCTCTATATGTTTTGTGCGTTGATGTTGTACGAGGTTCCCCGACAGCTATATCGCACTAACATTATCACAATAAACTACGGTTGCCTTTTTGATTGGACAATGGAGCTCCAATAGAAGATTAAGGAGCCAACATGATTCAGAGATGACTTTTGCTACCCCTCTATATTCAGCTTCAGTCGACCGAGATAGCGTGGGTTGGCGCTTCGACGACCAAGAGATTAAATTATCTCCGAGAAATATACAATAACCAGAGGTGGAGCATCTGGTATCCGGGCATCCGCCTCAATCAACATCAGTATAAGACGTGAGGCCAGAAATGATTGACTTATACATATGTAATCCAAAATTAAGAATATCCTGAATATACTAAAAATATTTACAACTTAAATATAAAATATTTACTTTGATTATCCCTTCTTCGTCTATCAAGAAATTTGTGATGATCTTGTGAATTCTAATGCAAGAACAAGTTGTGCAAGAGAACAAAGAAAACAAGACGTGCGATGCTAGTGGGATATAATATTCACATGAAGAAACCAAGGTCGATTAGGTAGTGGCCTCCATAAGTTGTTCTAAAGGATTACTCAATAAATGTGGGATCTACCAACTGAATCTTTGACCAGACTTAGCAAAAAAAACTGTTTTTTTCCTGAAAAATAGTATGCATGCCTACCAGAATTCCAATTATCACAGACAACGCCGAAATGGCTGACGAAATATAAAGTATACAGTGTATGTAATTTTGCATATTGATAGTGAGTTCCAAGAGAATGGGGAACATGATAACATTTTTAAACGTCACGTGATTGAAAATATCTAAGACTAAAACTAGACGATGATGATGTTATTTTAGCAAAACTTCTTACCAACAAAAGTTGGGTAGTATGATAGGATTCTTTCGTCCTTAATTAAAAGTCGTGAGTTTGAGCTTTAGGTATGAAAAAATTTATGTGAGAGAGTGTTTTCCTCTGAAATTGATCTTCTGTGGCACAAATTCGAATTAGTCAAGCTCCAAATACGACTATCGAATACCGAGTGATAACCAAGTTTTTTTGTGCACATTTACCTAAAATGACATTTTTCGATCGACTGTGGATGCAAGACGCATCCATTGTTTTAGTCTTAACTATATACGTAATTACGTATTCTGCATCCATTGATTAAAATAATTACTTGGATCCGCCCCTACATATGCCACTAGTACTAAATTTCATATGTCGTTGCTATGACCCATTTCTTGTAAATTTAATGTTCGGAGTTGGTGACGTTTATACAATTGGAAATTCATGTTGATGTGATAATATAAATGTGTTTTCCCATCGTATTTTCTTCGTTAATATAAGTGAGCAAGTCTTTCAAAAATCAATGTTGTGTGAAACATTAAATAGTTAATTAAAATCATCCAAAGTTAATAAACATATTAATTAGAGCCTCAAGTATATACCTATGCCAACTATAAATATTGATCACGAAACAATTTGGTACTCTCTCGTAATTCGAAGATGAACAATTCCAACTTTTCTACTACGTACAATTTGTTAAGGCGTGTCCGTTTCTATCTAAATTATTGGTAACTTGCATAGTTGCATGTTCCCAAGAAATTCAAAGTAGCATGATCTAATTTAAAAATTTCACCCAATTGAGCACGTCTAGCATATTTTTTCACAGTAGCAGACTGGAAAAGTTGCTAAACCAACGGAAAATTAGGTGTCCAATTTGCTTGTGCACTTTATGACTACTCTTTTGTTTCATTGTATTTCATCGTTCGTCAATAAAACTTTAAGCTTCAATTTCCTAATGATCTGTTCAAAACATATAAAGTACTTTAATTTTTTCCGGATATAATTCAGAAAGTTGGGTCTATATAATAGTAGGAGTATTAAAAAGTATCTTTGACTGCATCTAGGACCTATAAAAAAAATTATAAATGGAAATAAAGGTTTAATAGAGTATATGACAACACTGCTTCATATTTGACCAAATAGCATACCCTCAACCAAGCAATCTAAGTTAATCATGATTCTAGTACTATGTTACTAATACCATTATTATGTTAGGCTATATATTCAATGGTGTACGCAAAACTCTGATGTTATTTCTATTATATATCTAAACGATTATTGGGTTTGTCTATTATATTTTCGATAATAATCCTTTCATATAAAAAAGATTATTTACTTAGCTTTTATTTTTTTAATCAAAAAAATGTTCATTTATCAAATTAAGAAAGACTTAACCTTACTTTTTTAGATTTTTCTTTATTAAGTGTTAGGTGATCAAATCTCATTACCTATTTAATAAGAGATATTTTAGTCAAATTATCTATTTTTACATAGAAGATAGTATTTTTTTAAAAAAGATATAATGGCTAAGTGAACATTTTTTTTTATTCGAATGAAGTATTTTATAGTGAAGCAGTGCTACCCGCCTACTACCTACGTAGAGCAGTTTTTGAAATGATTTTTTAGAGAAATCAGAAGAGGAATCATTTGGTAATGATATCGCCGAAGCATAAGCAAATTTTTTATTTTGTATTATCTATAGTCACACTAAGTTCCTTTTTCCATAACAAAAGAAAAAAAGTAAAAAGAAAATTATCCAATGAAGGGCTTAGGCTCAAGGTTTCACAAAGATATCAAGCCCATTCAAATGTCTCCTCCTTTCGAAAACATCTTTTCGCGTCGATTTCTTCATATGGACTGGTATTTAATTTTTATCCTTAAATTGGTGATCTTTAATTTTTATTTCTATTTCTCATTTAATAAAAAATTGTGAGTCAAAATACCCTTATTCGTGCGTCTATAAAACCAGAGATTCAGATTTGAATCCCAACTCAGTAAAAAAAATCATTTTCGCAAGGCAAATGTATCGCAAAAGTTATGCCTAACTTCTGTAGTTCTAAGTTATGCCTTAAGGCAAAAGTTATGCTTTAAGGCATAACTTTTGTAGTTTTGGGTTCGAACTCCAGCTTAGTAAAAAAAGTCGCAAGGCATAACTTTTGCCCGAATAGACATAATTTGCTATAAAACTTTGCCTAGCGATTTTTTTTTACTTTACTCATACCCAGAACCTCGGGAGTATGATCATTCTTCTTGACGATGGACAAAAATTAAAGACTATCAATTTGAGGGACAAAAATTAAAGACCACCCCAAAATAGGGTCAATCGTACAAATGATGAACTGCATTGGTTTGTTGAAAATCAAGGAGTTCCACTATTGAATAAGTTGCATTTTCCTGGGGGGCCAAAATATGTTCCCGTGAACAAATACAGGGCCCAAATAGGAGTGAGGACTAATCCTTAATCTCTAAAAGAAATTGGCAAGTAACCACTTTTTTGGACCGCGAATCTAATTTTAGCCATTATCTCAAAACTATTTCATACTTGGCTACTTTTTAATTTGAAAAAATATATATAAAAAATACTACCTGGGGAAATTCTAGTATAGAATTCTAGAATTAAAAGCTTTTATAAAATGAAATTCCATAGCACAATATTGGAGCTCGAAATTTTCATACATATAAACTCTAGCATAATGTGCTAAAGTGAAACTTTTAAAGGTGACACTTGATATACTATGCAGATTTCTAAACCAAATTCTAAAACTAAATTCCTTGCTGCAATTTTTATAGCAAGACTTATTCGAACTTTGAGACATAATTATATAGTTTCAACTGTGAACTTGTACTTGAGTTCAAAAGAGATACATGAATACTCTTGATCAAGCAAAGAAAAGATTAGAAGAAGAAAAACTAAAATAAATTGAAACAACTTTATAAGAAGACCAAACTTACCATATGCACACTCCAAATTTAATAACATTATGTAATTTTAAAAAAATTATATATTCGTTGATATGAGCTACATGTGCAAAGCACATACCTAAAATTAGTCTATAAACTTTCTTCCAAAGCGTGTATATCATTTGACAACAAACACTACAAAAAAATTGACAAGTGATGATATAAAGTCTAAATTGACTAATGTCGAATTAATATTACAAAAATTACTTAATATATTAAAAATAACTTAAGATGTAAAGAATATAGGAAGTTATCAGTTGTGGGAGCAAACAAATAAACAATAAAAAATTACTTATTGTAGCAGCAGGAAGCACAAAATTGCAATAGATTCAATGTTTTTCGGTCATAAATGCATAAATAATTATTGATCGGATAGGTACGATCAATTCATTCTAACTAGAAAAATCGAAAAAAAATCCATTCCCAAATGGTGGGAGTTTTATTTTTTTGAAAATCCTCCTTCTTTGGATCAATGCTGGGACGCATATATCAACATTAAAATTTTGAAAGTATGTAATTCAACCAAAAAAAAGAACCTCATAACATATATGAATGAATTTATATTTGTATAAGCTTTTTAAACAAGTACCTGATAAATTTGTTGAGTTCAAATACAAAAATTAAAATTTTCAGGTTTGAATAAATGTTGGCGATTTGAAATTATGAAATTTGAGTTTGAGAAAATACTTATGATTGAAAGATTCTGAACTTTTTGTTTGAATAGAAATACATTACCTCAACTAATGTGAAACATTCTGACGCTAGAATAATAGATGTAGTTTATTCAAATATTACTTTAATCCTAATTTTCATATAGATTGAATGGCATGTAAGAACATGAAAGAAGTACTAGAAAACAACGAGTTTTTCCAGAAAACACTAATATTGAAAAGGGAATAACACCAATATATGAGGAGACTCTAAATTTGAACTACATGCTAACTACAATCCAAATATATACAGAGAAAGACAGGTGACTAATTTACTGTCAAGCCTTAGAGCTATATACTACATGTATTGCATAAAAAAAATCAGTAAATATATCAGTTTCATTGCCTAATCCTTCTTGTTCTTCCCCCTTTTCTCTTCATCTTCATCTTCACCCTCCTTTTTCTTCTCCTCTTCATCATTAAACAACTCCATCTGAAATACACAAAAACAATTGGTTAGAGAATGATAAATATTACCGATATACCCGTGATATACACGGTATATACACTGCCCTGTGTATACCGTGTATATCACGGAAGCATGAGCCATATAAGGAAATATTGAGACCGTGCATATCACGGTAATATTGGTAGTATATTGTTGTATTTAATTAGCATTGTACACTTACCATAATTGTAGAATTCTTGTACAAATAGAATAGGGTTTTGAGAATAGAATAAGAATAGGATTTTCCATATTATGAAAATTGTAAATTGTATATATACTCATTCATTAATGAAAATAATCAAGAGATTATTTCTTTCATGGTATCAGAAGTCTAGGTCTAATACCGCATTTCTTCTCTCTTCCGTTGCATCGGATTATGTGCCCCTTACCTCATCTCTTCTCAAATTTTCTTCCAAATCCCTCATTGTTCTTTCGTTATGTATACGTCGAAGAACATGTTTCATCCTGCCCTTACTGTTTCCAACATTAAGAACCACATTCCTGTTGTTCTTGAGATGGAAAACGTCCAATATGCGACGTGGGCAGAATTATTCAAAATTCACGCAATCTCACATCAAGTCCTCCATCGCATAATTCCTCCCGTTGTCCTAACACCCGCGGGGGATCCTCAGTTGTGGATCACTCTTGATGCTACCGTCTTTCAGTGGATCTAATCCACTATTTCTACCGACCTTTTACAGACGATCATTGAACCATACACTGCGGCTATGGCTACCTGGAATAGATTGCGTGATATATTCCAAGATAACCAACATTCCCGAGTTGCCACTCTTGAGCAAGAATTTTGACAAGTTAGCATGGAAGACTTCCCGAATGTTTCAGCTTATTGTAAACGGCTCAAGGAATTGGCGAGCCAACTTCGTAACGTTGGAGCGCCTGTTACCAATAATCGTCTTGTCTTAGAAATTGTTACAGGCCTATCTGAGGCCTATAATGGAGTTGGGACTCTACTCCGACAAAGTAATCCGCTTCCCCCTTTTTATCAAGCCCGTTCGATGCTTACGTTGGAAGAAGCCGTCTATGCAAAAAAGAAGGCTATCGGCGCAAGTTCTATGGCGATGATGACTTCATCCGATAACTCTCATGGTTTTGTTGATAATTCGAGCCAAAACCGCAACAATAGTGGAGGCAAGAAGGGTCAAAATCGTAAAAATAATGGCAAAAATTATGGCGGCAACGACGGCGGAGGACGGAACAGCAACAACACCGGTAGTGGGCCTCGGGATACTAGGCCCCAGTCCATCTGGTCCCAGCCCTGGGCCCCTTGGCAGTGGGCCTGGACCAACGGCCAGTGGCCCAGTCCCGCCTATTGCCCACCACATAATTTCCCGGGGAATTGGGATCCAGTCCAGCCCACTTACATGCCCAATTTCTCGGGTCCCTTCAGCAACACCCAACAACGTCCCAGGTCGGGTCCACAAACCGATGTGCTTGGGCCTCGGCCCCAGCATGTTTTTCATGTTTTGGCCCAAATCTGATCCCGACACCCACAAATATTGAGGCCGCTATGCATACCCTTGGATTAAATCCTCCAGACGCGAATTAGTACATGGACACCGGCGCTACTTCTCACATGACATCCGATCAAGGTACTCTCTCGTCTTATTTCAATTTGAGCAAAAATTGTGGCATTATTGTTGGTAATAATAATACAATTCCAATTAGTAGTTATGGTAATACAACTTTGTCTCCCCCACATCCAACTCTTGTCTTGAAAAATACCCTTCATGCCCCGAACTTAATTAAAAATTTGGTGTATGTCTGAAAATTCACCACTGATAATTGGGTTGCTGTTAATTTTGATCCTTTTGGGTTTTCTGTGAAGGATTTCAAAACGGGAATACCTCTCATGAGATGTAATAGTAGGGAGATCTTTATCCAATCACGCCCGCCTCAAGTTTCTCGAGAGGCTCCCATGACATTCCTTTTTCCAAGGGGATGTCACGGAGATCAAGTCATGCCATCGACATTTACAGCTCTAGCTCTTTCCTTGTGGCATGCATGTTTGGGTCACCCCAGGTCGTCTATTTTTATTTCTTGTAAGGGTAGGCATAGTACTCCAATTTGTCATTCATATCCTTTAGAAAAACATGTTAGATTACCATTTGTAGCCTCTACTTCTCATACTTTGATGTCTTTTGATATTATTCATAGCGATTTATGGATTTCTCTTGTTATCAGTTCTGTGGGCCATCGTTATTACGTTCTATTTTATTATTATTATTATTATAATTTTTTATGGACCTTTCCGTTAGCAAAAAAAACTCAAGTTTTTTCCACATTCTTAAAGTTTAGAGCATTCATCCGTACCCAATTCGAACGGGAAACCAAAAATATCCAATTTGATAATGACAAAGAATATGCTAATAGGTTGTTTCGGGATTTTTGTGATGCTGATGGCATATTTTTTTTTATTTTTCTTGTCCTCATACTTCCTTACAAAATGGAAAAGGTGAAAGAAAAATTCGTACCATTAATAATATTATCCGAACTTTATTAGTCTGTGCTTCCATACCCCCTTCCTTTTGGCATCATGCTCTACAAATGACTACTTATCTCCTTAACATACCTCCTACCAAATGATTGGCATTTTCATCCCCTCTTAAAATCCTCTTTAATAAGAATTCTTCGTATTCACATCTTAGGGTCTTTGAGTGTCTATGCTATCCACTATTTCCGTCAACTACAATTAACAAATTTCAAGCCCGTTCTACCGCTTGTGTATTTTTGGGTTATCCGTTTAATCATCGTGGTTACAAATGTTTTGATTTGTCGTCTAATAAAATCATAATTAATCCTCATGTTATTTTTTATGAAACTCAATTTTCATTTGCTAAAGTGAGTAGTCTTGTGCCTAGTTCGTATAATTTTTTAGATGATGAAGTCTCACCGTCTATTATGCACCACTTATTGGGCCGATCCACTGACCCCACTGCTTCTTCCCCAGTTTCTGCAGTTGAGCCGATCACCCAGCCCACTGTCGAGACTGTTTCTGCCCCAGTCCAGCCTTCGGGTTCTAGTGTTGGGCTAGCAGGCCCACTACCTGCTGGTCAGTCCATCACCCCACCAACTTTTCCCCAAAATCCACCCAATTCTCCTTCGACATACAAGCATGTTACTCGTAATCAACAAGATATTTTTAAACCAAATTTTTTTTAATCTTAATTCTAATGTTCTTAAATCCCCACTCCCCCGTAACCATGTGTCTGCATTAAATGACCCGAATTGAAAATTGGCTATGAACGACGAATATGATGTCTTATTGCAAATAAGACGTGGGAGTTGGTACCCCATCATTCTGGTGTTAATATTATTCGGTCTATGTGAATTTTTACTCATAAAGATAATTCTGATGGTTCTTTTGCGAGACATAAGGCTCGACTTGTAGGTGATGGTAAAACTCAGCATGTTGGCGTGGATTGTGGTGAGACATTTAGTCCGGTGGTCAAACATGCTACCATTCGCACTGTTCTCAATCTGGCTCTTTCCAAGTCATGGCCCATTCATCAGCTAGATGCGAAGAATGTCTTCTTACATGGTGATCTTAATGAGACAGTTTACATGCATCAGCACTTGGGTTTTCGCGACCCCAAATATCCTAATCATGGATGTTTATTGAAGAAGTCATTGTATGGGCTCAAGCAGGCCCCACGGGCTTGGTATAAGCGATTTACAGACTATGTATCTACTATTGGGTTTTCTCACAACAGGTCTAATAATTTTCTGTTCATATATCATCGTGGTACTTCCCTAGCTTATATTCTCTTATATGTGGATGATATTATCTTGACCGCTTCTTCTGATGATTTACGCAAGTCTATCATGACACTACTTAGTTCTGAGTTTGCGATGAAAGACTTGGGGCCCTTGAGTTATTTCTTGGGGATTGTTGTCACTCGTCATGCAGGTAGGTTAATCTTATCACAAATGAAGTATGCCGCTGAGATAATTGAGCGAGCTGGTATGTCCTCATGTAAGTCTACTTCTACTCCAGTTGATACTAAACCCAAGCTGGGTGCTGCGACTGACTCACCTTACGAGGATCCCACCCACTATCGCAGTCTTGCAGGGGCTCTTCAGTATCTTACTTTCACGAGATCGGATATTACGTATGACATACAACATGTGTGATTGTTTATGCATGATCCTTGGGTTGAGCACATAAATGCGCTCAAACGGATTATACGATACATCCAGGGTACACTTGACTATGGATTGCATCTATATCCGTCGTCGACCTCTACGCTTGTCTCGTATACAAATGCTGATTGGGGGCTGTCCAGATACCAGACGCTCCACGTCTGGTTATTGTATGTTTCTTGGTAATAACTTGGTCTCGTGGTCTGCCAAACGATAGTCTACATTATCACGCTTCAGTGCAGAGGTCGAGTATCGAGGGGTAACCAATGTGGTGTCTGAGTCATGTTGGTTACGTAATATTCTCTTAGAACTCCATTGTCCCATTCAGAAAGCTACCTTGGTTTATTGTGACAATATTAGTGCGGTCTATCTTTCTGGTAATCCGATTCTACATCAGCGCACTAAACACATCGAGATGGATATCCACTTTGTTCACGAAAAGGTAGCTCGTGGACAAGTACGCGTCTGCCATGTCCCTTCTAGGTACCAAATCGCAGACATCTTCACTAAGGGTCTTTTCTCGGTTCTCTTTGAAGATTTTAGGGACAGTCTCAGCGTACGACGACCGCCCGCTATGACTGCGGGGGTGTGAAAATATACAAGGATATACACGATATACAATACCTTGTGTATACCGTGTATATCACGGAAACCCATGACAAGTGGGAAACCGTAATATATCCCTATTTTGGTAACATATTATTTGTATATAATTAGCATTGTACAAGAATTCTACAATTATGGTAAGTGTACAATACTAATTAAATACAACAATATACTACCAATATTACCCCGAAAATCATAATGAATGTGGATTTGATATAAGGGTGCTTTAGTGTCTGAAATGTGGAGCATTTCAATTTGCTATTACTAGCTTCATGTCAACATTATAAGATAAAATAGACTATTTTTGTTTTTGTAACTCAGGTCGATTTTTTTTCAATTTACTTTATGCAATTTCAGTACACATATTAATTGGATTAACTCTCTGATCACTATTTCATAACATTTTCAGTGAATCAATCTCTGAGTTATCATATTATCCTAATATTTTTTCTTTCAGGTGTGAAAAACATAACGTGGTCACAATACAGTTGACATGTTAATAACAATTATTCCTTTATAACCCATACATTTTATGTATTGTTTAGTTAATAATGTTTTTCAATTTCTTCTTATTTGTTCGACATTCATCATTTTCATTCTATCTTTATTTATAATAATAATGTTCTCTCTTATTAGAAAACACAGCCTATCTGATTAGGGTAAGCTAACCTGTCTTTGCTTTATTGTGCTAATTAATTGCAGACGAAGACTCATTAGAGCTTTAGCAATAGTCTGGTCTCTGATTAAGAAGAGTAATACACCATCGGATACAAGATTGTTCTCAAATTGTTTATGAAAAAGATATATTTTTTTCAAGGTGTTAAATTGTAACATGTGTAGAATTTTCATAAACGATATAAGTGGTTGATATATCTGCAACTGATTCATATTATATGAGCATATTAAACGCATTGATGGACCTGATGAGGTTGTGAGAAGTAAGTTTGTTCTACTTTGAAATTCAACGAATGTTATGATTTTTTATTTATTGCCGGAAACTTGAATCCAAGATATACAATTTTGTTCACTATTGTTCGTGCATAGTGTCTATTATACACACACACACAAAACAAGTAGCATAGATCCTACAAAACGCAATAAAAAAATATTATATAATCGAATTTATAAACTAAAGCGTCAAATATCATAATTTGGCTTGATATAAAGTCGGGGATCAAACTAATATAAAGTCAATAATTAATAACTTGATACGCATTAGAGTTATGAGAAAAGTTTAGCTGCTAACTCAAGTTACAACTTCATCCAATTTGCATCTAATAAAACTGTTGCGGCACATCTCTAATGACATCTGATCTCAATGCGGTTGGCTTCATAGCTAGTGTGGCGTCTGTCTTTTTTTTTCTTCCCATATGTGTGGATTTATCCACAAGTTCATTATTAGGTTCTTTTATAGATGCTTTTTCTAACATAAGTAGGTTTTTATTTTGATTAAAAGAATTTTTTCTAAATGACAACTTTATTTATTGTAGAATGGTTAAAAAATTTAATTAATATTTCTAATATTCTTAACATAGATAAAAAAAAAATTCAACAAAAAAAAATAAAAAGCGTGGGGTATTGTGTGTATTTGAGAGATTTGAAAAGAGTCCAAAAGCTCCCTCATCGGGTGGAAAACAAATAATACATTAATTGGAGAATTTAGGGTCCTTTTGCCCAAATCCTCCCACTTTCAGCTGAGGGCAAAAGGTTATGTTGTTCAATTAAATCTCAGATCTATTTTTATATATTTCGGCGATTTGCTTTCATTTAATTGTTGATTTTAATGTAGGTGATTGTTCACCCATCAAAACCCTAGATTTTAACTGGTATTGAAAAAACACTATACTGTATTTAGACATTGTATGTGCTTATTGAATCTGTAATTAGCTCAATTTTAAGGTTATGGAGATGTATATGAGTGATAATAAGCACCGTAGGAGAAAGGAGGATTCAGAGGATGAGAAAGTAGAGAGGAAAAGGTATGACGATAAGAAATCTGATGATGAGAGAGATGATACGAGTGGGAGAAGGCGAAAAATTGAACGTGAGAGTGATGATGGTGAGGATAAAGAGAAGGATGATAGGACAGGGAGAAGGCGAAGAACTGAACGTGGAAATAGGAACGATTCGAGGCGTAAAAGGCGAGATGAACATGAAGATGCTTCTGAAAGGGTGGAAAGGAGGCGAAAAGATGACATTAAGGATGATGATGATAGGACGGATATGAGGAGAAAAAATGAACTAGTGAGTGATGATGAGAGGGAAGATAAGAGGGAGAGAAGGAAAAACGGGCCCGAAGTTGATGATGATGAAGGAGATGATAGGAGAAAGAGGAAGCGAAGATATGAGAGTGAAGCTGGTGACTTAAAGGATGATAAGAAGGAGAGGAGTCAAAGGAATGAAGGTGAACCCGATGATAGGAAGGAGAGGAGGCGACAGGAAAATGATGATGAAAAGGTGCATAAGAGAAGGAAGGATGAGCACGGGTACAAGGATAGGGTTGACCGGCATAATGATGGTAGAGAAGGGGATAGAAAAGAGAGGAGGAGGGATGTAGAAAGAGAAAAGAGGGTTGATGGTGATGACGATAATAGAAAGGATACAAGGCAAAGGGTTGGAGATGATAAGTATGGAAAAGAGAAAAGCAGGAAAGATAATGCACAAGAGGATGCGGCTGTTAAAGCCAATGAGGATTCTAAGGTGCAAAAGCAAGATGGTAATTTGAGTACAGACTTAGTAGCAAAGATGGGCAGGAGTGGGGGTGTTTACATCCCGCCGTTCAAATTGGCTAGAATGATGAAGGATGTTCAGGACAAGAGCAGTGTTGAATACCAGAGGATGACTTGGGATGCTCTGAGGAAAAGTATTAATGGGCTGGTGAATAAAGTTAATGCAGCGAACCTCAAAAACATTATTCCAGAGTTGTTTGCGGAGAATTTGATCCGTGGGAGGGGTCTGTTCTGTAGATCCTGTATGAAGTCCCAAATGGCTTCTCCAGGTTTTACTGATGTGTTTGCTGCTCTAGTAGCTGTTGTTAACACGAAGTTCCCAGAAGTGGGTGATCTGTTGCTAAGAAGGATCATACTGCAGCTGCAAAGAGCTTATAAACGTAATGATAAGGTTCATATTCTTGCTTTCATGCTTGCAGTTTTCCTATCTTTTTATTCGTGCAACATACTCTATCGTTGTTGTAAATCATTACTATTTGGATGACCAAGCACGGACGGTCTATTTGGATGTCACAAAGATACTTGAAAATCCTCCTAAGAAAATATGACTTTCAAGAGAGACAAAGGGAGGGGGGGGGGGGGGTTCTGTGCCAGTTAGTCTAATTATCTCAATACATGTTTCATAATGCAAATCTTTTCATAATTGGTCTTACCCTTAATCGGGGTGGGGGGGTGGGGTTACTATGCCAATTAGTCTAATTATTTCAATACATGTTATGCGAATCTTTTCACAATCTGTCTTACCCTTAATCTTTCACTCTTGCAGCCTCAGCTGTTAGCAGCTGTCAAATTTATTGCTCACCTTGTAAACCAGCAAATTGTTCACGAGCTTATTGCTCTCGAACTACTTACAGTTTTGTTGGAGAAACCTACTGATGATAGTGTTGAGGTTGCAGTTGGTTTTGTTACAGAGTGTGGTTCAATGCTTCTGGACCTCTGTCCACGAGGATTGCATGGTGGGTACACCTTGAAAGATCATTGTATAATATTCATGATTTATATTTTTTTTATTTATAAAAAGGTTTTGATGTGTTTGTTATGCTAATGCCCTTTTTGCATAGGAATCTTTGAGCGGTTCCGTGGTATACTTCATGAAGGAGAAATAGATAAGAGGGTTCAGTTCTTAATTGAAAGCCTCTTTGCTTTGCGAAAAGCAAAGTTTCAGGTGAGTTTTTTTAGTTGATTTCTGAGTAAGAAAAATAAAATTGATCCTTATTTATAAAAGCAAGAAAAAATGTGAGATCACTTACATGCATCCTCCACAGGGTTTCCCAGCTGTGCGCCCAGAGCTTGACCTTGTTGAGCAGGAAGATCAATTAACCCATGAAGTCTCTCTCTCGGAAACAATAGATCCAGAAATTTCTTTAGGTACATCTTATGATGGATTTTTTTTTATAGAAGTTATACTGGTTTTCTTTAGTGGTTATTTTGTTTGTGGAGCAATTATATGGAATTTTAATTTGTATTTGTTTTCTATGTGCTCAGATATTTTCAAGCCGGATCCTAATTTCTTAGAAAACGAAAGGAAGTACGAAGAATTAAAGAAGGCAATACTTGGTGATGAATCTGAAGAAGAAGGAAATTCCGATGCAGAATCAGAGGATGATGATGAAGATGAAGAGTCTGAAGAAGAGGATGAGGAGCAAATGAAAATAAAGGACGAAACAGAGACAAACTTAATCAACCTTCGGAGAACGATCTACCTGACTATTATGTCTAGTGTTGACTTTGAAGAAGCAGGACATAAGCTATTGAAAATCAAACTAGAGCCTGGTCAGGAGGTTGGTATCAGAATCTCTTACTTTCTTTTTGTGTTATTCTACTCCTGTTGAGCCATGTCATTTGCAATATTGTGTGCATGCTCACAAGGATTGATCTGTACGTAAGTGTTCATGTGCTTTGAGTTTTGGAAAGATAATAATGTCGCTTTTGATTTGGTTGTCATTACGTGAAAAGGGTTAACTTAAAACAGGAAAGGTAATAGAACTTTAAATAAGGTCTAGGAAAAGCTCAGTTCTGGATGGATATAAAGAGAACAAATACCCAAAATTTGAGCTGTAGTTGAATTTGATTTGCATCATATGTGGCATGGATAGCAATAGGGGCATTGCCATTCAATCATGCATCAAGTGAACAATTTTTCTGGGGTTCTGATAAACTGATGTTTGAGGAATAGAGATGGCAATAGAGGTAGGGAATCATGCCTTTGGCTTGCCTTGTGGTCGATGGAGGTGGAGATTCATGTAGCCAATGCTTTTTTAACATTGATAATTTAGTAATTAATTAGCTCATGGTTCAAGTAAATGTCATGGGAAGGACACAAGTCGCCTGCTACTTCACTGCAAGGTTGTTTTGGACTTGTCCATCTAGATGTTCCAGCTAATATTAGTTTCTTTATAAGGTACATAATGCTATTAATAATGGAGAAAAACTCCTGTATACAAGCAGAAGTTCCAGCTAATATTAGATCTGATGTGGAACATCCATCACAATAGAAAAATGGGAGAGAATGTGTGTTCAGAGAAGGGGGATTACAGTACACTGAAAGAATGCTACAGGATTGGGTGTTCAGAGAATGGTTTGCTTGATAAATGGCCTTGGAAGCATGTTTGGAGGACTAGGCGACCTCTAAAAGTCAGCTGTTTCACTTGGACAGCTTTAAAAGGGACCTGCCTCACCCAAGATAACCTCAGGAAGAGCGGCATCATTCTTGTCAACAGATGCTATCTATGCCATCAGACAAATGAGACTGAATTATCTATTTTTGCACTGCCCAGCGACTGCCGCTGTCTGGCACTTCTTTTTCTCTTTATTTGGCCTTTATTGGGTTATGCCTTTTTCTATCAAAGATGCTTTTGAAAGCTGGATACTATGGAGAGTTGACAAAAGAAACAGTAGATGTTTTGATGGGAAATCAACTCCTACCAGTTCTTTGAAAGGAATCTGCTTAGTTATGTTGTTTAGTTGGCATTTCCATACTCATGTAAACAGTGTTGATAATTTTTTGGATTTTGTTGGCTCCTTGACTCTTATTTAACAGAGTCTCTAAGGAAGCATAGGTTTAGACTGTTTGCACAGGTTTTTGCTCACCAACCTAGCTTCATGTAGCTATATGTTTGAAGCTTAGATTTCTTTCTGTAACTTTGCATCTACTTGTGCCTTTCTAATGCAATTTGTATACTTTTACCAAAAAAAAAAAAGGGAGAGAATGTGGATATTGCACCTTTGTGTCTGGTCTTTTGGACCCTTATAGGAAAGAAAAGAGCATTTGAAGGAGTTGACAATTCCATTCATTTGAAGGAGTATTATAGTATATTGATGCTTTGGCTTGATGTATTGGAGGGTGCTATGAGTTTCTGTCAGATTCTCTCTTCCTTTAGCACTGCCTTGGTTTCTGCTTGGTGTTAATTTCTGTAGTATAAAAAAGAAATGAACATTAGACTTTAGACATCTACACATTAGTTAGGTTATCCTGATTGACTCCATCTCTTGCATGTTATGTGTGTTGTCTACTAGGATTAAGGTGGTATTTTTCTTTGCTCTTCCTTTAAATCAGCACTTTCACCTTGTGACAACAAGCCGTTTTCTGCCATTTCATATTGCATAACTGTTTCACATGTTCTTATGTTGCCACTTAACAATTCTCCCACCACCACCAAAAAAAGAAAAGGGAGGGAGGGGAATAATGTTACATTTTCTTAGATTGGTTCACACTCAATTTCAGGGAAAGATTAGATGATGGATGATAATATTGTAGGACTATGGACAGAGTCAACATCAGGATAATTGCTAAGTGTTTGATATATTAATGTTGACTTGTTTACCTCTTTGTTGTCAGTAAGTAACATATTTTGGTTGCCTGGTATTCTGAACTTGGTTTCACTGGGAGACTGGCTAAAGTTGAAAAATCGTGCTGATGTTGTAATCAATTTTGTCCTGAGGCATGTTATCTATGCTTGTATTGATGAACGTTTCTTTGCTTGGTTCTGCTAAAAAACCATTTGTGAGAATAAAGAAAAGAAAACTGATATATATTGGTTGGATCCTTGCAGATGGAGTTGTGCATAATGTTATTGGAGTGCTGCAGTCAGGAGAGAACTTATCTTCGCTACTATGGACTACTGGGACAACGTTTTTGCATGATCAACAGAATTCATCAGGAAAACTTTGAAAAATGTTTTGTGCAGCAGTACTCCATGATCCACCGGCTTGAAACTAATAAACTGCGTAACGTGGCCAAGTTTTTTGCTCATTTGCTCGGCACTGATGCTCTGCCTTGGCATTGTTTGGCTTATATACGGCTGACGGAGGAGGACACGACATCCTCTTC
Source organism: Anisodus tanguticus (assembly GCA_034509755.1). Classification (NCBI taxonomy): domain Eukaryota; kingdom Viridiplantae; phylum Streptophyta; class Magnoliopsida; order Solanales; family Solanaceae; genus Anisodus; species Anisodus tanguticus. Next base: position 3,831,843 of record CM067553.1, on the reverse strand, counting down.
TCGTATCTTTATCAAGATCCTATTTCAGGTACATCTAATATGGTCTCTATTCCCCCCTCCCCGTGAGGAAGGGTTGTAGATAAGGATTAGGGTAGAAGGTTAGTAGGCAGTGAATTGATTTATCTCTTTTCTGAGGGAGAGCATGGTTCTAGTTTAGAGCATGCTCCCTCTTTTCCTTACCAATATTTTTTTTTTACTACTGCTATTTCTTTTACTTTGGCTACTTTTACTATTTTTGTTGTCAATACTTTTCTTATCTTCGATATTTTCATCTTAGCTTTTTACTCGTATATTTCTCAAACCTATTTTGGAAAACGCTTTTTTTGAGCCAAGTGTCTATCGGAAACAACTTCTCTACCTCACAAAGGTAGGAGTAAGGTTTGCGCACACCTCACCCTCCCCAGACCCCACGTGTGGGATCACACTGGGTATGTTGTTGCTTGATCTTTGTGGCCTAATTTCTTACCCCCTCTGCTATATTAAAAGAATTTGTTGTTTTGGAGTATCTATTTTCTATTTATCGACATGCTTGAAGTCTCTTATCACTATTACATATATGATATATCACATGTCAAAAGATGCATTTTGTCGAAGCCCGTCATCTTTTCTCCTGCTCTTTTCTGGGGTTTTATGCTTTTTTGTTTTCTTTTTTAAGTAACGGGTGCTTGGGGTACCCTTATCAGCAGTAATACGACGTTATTCTGTTAGCTTTAAATTCACTCTAGATGTTTCATTTATGCAGGAGTTGTCGGAGCACCTAGGTATCCGCTTGTTGAATGAGCGTCTTAACGACCCCACCATGCAAGATTCTTTGGAGTCTATTTTCCCCAAGGATAATCCCAAGAACACAAGGTTTGCCATCAACTTCTTCACTTCTATCGGTCTGGGTGGAATTACCGAGAACCTGCGAGAGTATCTCAAGAACATGCCAAGGCTTATCATGCAACAACAGAAGCCTGTTTCTGAATCAGATGAGTCTGGGAGTTCATCCGATTCTGAATCTTCAGGATCCGAGTCAGAATCAACATCATCCAGTTCTGAGGAAAGTGATGATAGTCGAAGGAAGCGAAGGAGGAGTAGAAGATCTATACCTTAGACTGCTCAGCAATCTGAATACTGATATCTATTTCTATTGAGAACTAGTTAGCAAGTGTTATTATCCTCAGAAAACAAGATTTTTGTTTGCTCTGTATGTTTAATCCACTACAATTTGTGCAGTTTCAGTTTTGACTAGTCGAACCTTGTAGTTTTTTCTCTTTTTCGTGTCGGTCTGCAAGTACAGGCCTAAACTTGTTTGTTTATCAGTGTATTGGGAAACTTGAAAATTTTCACTGATAATGCCTGATACTGTTATGTTGGAAATAGACAGTAGAGATGAAGCGAGTTAGAATTTGCAAGAGATTTACGTCAATCTGGGTTTATAAGGATATGCATTTACCCGTGTATTAGAATTTCTACATGCAACTAACAGGATGATTTCAATGTGAGACTTGTCTACAGCTATGTCCTTAATAATTTCACAGATCTTCAAATTTTACTAAATAACGCTAACCTTCCCCGTAGTTAACGATATTACACTTACTGTTTGGCCATAGCTATTTGGAAAATATTTCAAGAAGATTTCAGTTTGTCAAATTGGCTTGCTATTTTAAAATTTCAAACTTGAAATATGGAATTTTAAGTTTGAAAGACAGGTTTTTAAGTTATTCAAGTTTTCAATTGAAAAACTTCAACTTTATTTTCATGTCCGAATATAACTTTAGTTTTCAAATACATTTTCCAACCCAACTTTAAAAGTTACCTTCTTTTTTACAAAGGCAAGTCATTTTTTAGGATAGCTTCACGCCCTAGAAAGGTCCAACGAGATCAACTGCTGAAGACGAGGAAGGGCTTATCTAAACCAACCAGTTCATGTCCAAACACGGACTGATGCCAAGTGGCAAGTTGGACCAACGTTGGGCCATAAGAACGATCTATGAACTATAGTAGCAAGAAAATATTCAACATCAACAAAGTAAGCATAGAAGAAATTTATTAGGTGAATGATAAATGTTAGTGTGTCTGCTGATACGGGCATCTAGTATCTGCCTGTCCCATATCTTGAGTTTCTCTGTATATACATGTCACTTAATGTGAGTATAAACTGTGATGTGACTCAATACCAACATTTGTAAGTTGTTGGTACTACAAGATATCTGCAACATAATGGAAGGACACTCAAACTCCGACCCTTGCAGAAATAATTAAAACCCCTAGTATGAACTTCAAATTGTACCAACCAAAATCAAGGGGGTGGGGGGATGAAAGTAGTGTGAAGACCAAGTGTGAATGAACTCAAATGGAGTGAATAGCAGCTTCGTCACTAATACCAAACCAAGATTCAGTTGGTTGAATGATGATCAACAGTTCACACATCAGACTATACATGTGAAGTACATCCAACCAAAAGGAGACCTCCGGAGTTAGTTTAGCAGTTCATTTATCTACATAACTAGGACTAAGCAAGACATAAAGGATAAACAGGAGTATACATATACTACACATTTGACTGCAATAGCAAGTGGACACAAAGGTACCACTATTTGTTAGCGTTGGGAGTATGACAAAAGGGATGGCCCCGAGTCATTTGCAGACCGTCTTGAGTCTCTTGGCTGCTTGGACGAATCCCACAATTACCTGCAACTCGTCCAATTGCTTCACCCGTAAAAGGTTACAAAATGCAGTCAGCAGTGCATAATATCGAAAACCAGGAGTAGAATATAACATATAAGCACACAATTATACATGCAAGAAGGCCAGATATGGTGTTCCGTGGGACCAACAAAGTGTCATTGTTACAAGAACGATAAACATCATTCCAAAATTGACCAATCACTTTAGATTGCAGAGTTATCAAAAGAAGTTGACATAATACAAGAACCATATTTCTTGTACTAAGAACATACTAAAACCAGAAAGAAAACTACTTATGAACGGAAGTACGGAAGGATACCTAAAATTATGGAAGTGCCATGAAAACATTGAGCGCAATTACCCTTCACATTAAAATTGATCAAATAAAGAACAGCAACATAGAGATAATTAAGAAAGTACCTGGGATGTGAAGTGCCTTTGGACAACATCAATTAGTTGCTCCTTCGAGGGGTTAGGTATAGCTTCCCTCTATTCAGATGGCCAGAAAAGAATTTGGTAATGAAGTTAATATCATATACTAATGAAAAAAGATGATAAAGGAAACTGGTAATTACTGTAATCCACTTACAAGGTTAAAGTGTCGCCAGTATCTCCACAGTGCAGCCATCTCGAGTTTGCTTAGGTCAACCTTCTGTTAGAAAATTGTAGAAACTTAAAAGAGTCAACAGCTATATGTTGAAGTAATGTCTATTAAAAAAGAAAGCTTCAGATACTTTCATACCAATGACCCACGATGTGTAGAAATAGATCCTTTCGACTGTGAGTCACATGAAAGGGAGCGGCTCATGGCCTTGTGAGATGACCCATACGATTTATGTATGTGATGCCTTGACCTATGAGACTTTTGAGTATCATCGGATGCTAAAGAAATAGAAAGCAAATAAATCACATTACTTTATAAGGGTGGGCCAAATGACAATAATCACAATAAAGAAAAAAGAGCTAGCAGCAGCAGTGATAAAAGCAAAAAGGTTTTCTGAACATAAAGAATCCTATGTAACTATTAAGAATTTCAAGAATCAAAAGATACAGAGATGGCAGGAAACCATATCATATTTTGCACTTCCACAAAAATAAAGCTAAATTAATTACTTCTATGATTTATCATAAATTAGGTAACTCACCCATATATGAACCATTCCACTGGACGTTTTCAAATTCAAGGTCATCATCATCCTCATTACCAGTAGGAGCTTCAATCACACTTAAAGCATTCCTTTGTAGTTTCACCTCTATGCCGTTTGTAAGAACCTTCAATTTTTCGGTGAACCCAAAATTAGCTGACTTCCAAAAACCCAGTAGTAATAGATCACTACATATCGTTTAGTCGATACTAGAACCCCCACCCCCACCAAAGAAAAAAGTAACATACTTTTGCGTTGAACAGTTTCACAAAAACAAAATTAGGCTAATGTTTGTTAATCTGATTCTATCAGATTAAAAGCAACAGGAAAGACAAGAAATAAACAAGTAAATCTGCTTGTCCACATACAGGATCATGGTTCTGTTTAGTTCTAACACATTATATTAACAACAAAATCATCACAAGGTTAATAAAGCAAGAAAAATATTTGTTATTTGAAAAATCTAGAAGAATCTTCCTATTGACAGTGAATGGCTTAACAAATGAGAGGCCTTAATCTCAAATGTAAAATTCAATTTCTGATAAATTAATCTAAAGATACCCAACCCAAGTACTTCAAATAAATAGAAACAATGAGACTTAGTGATACTACAGTTTACATTAAAAAAGCAACAGAATTGAAAACCCAGTATAAAAGAACAAAAAAGATTGAAACTTTATGAGTTGAAAACTCAAAATCACCAAACTATAAACAACCCAAAATCTAATTTTCAGTATTATACCACATTGCTTTAACAACCCAATGAATGGCTTAACAAAAACCCAATACCATCCACATTCAAAACACAGTATAAAAATTAACTCACAACCCAAAATTCAAATTTCACAAACAACCCATTTCTATAAACATAAACTAAAATCTAACTAAATTAAAGTGAACACCCACATTGAGAACCCAGTAAAAAAAATCACTCACAACCCAAAATCCGAATTTTAAAAACAACCCATTTCTATAAAAATATAAACTATAATAAAGTGAATATTAAATTACCAGCCAATGCCAACCACCAAGACCAACAGCCTTCTTAACAACACCTTGAAGACCAACTAATACAGATTTAGTCCTATTATTACCCGTCACTATAACTTTAGTATGACGTGGCAACACTGATAATTCCTCTTCACTACTATCTCCACCTCCACAGCTCTGTAACTGAGTAAACCCATTTCCATGCACTGCACTCTCCACTGCTTCCAACATTTTTTTTTGAAAAAAAAAAACCTCAAAATACGAAACTGATCAAAATAGAAAGATCACGCATTGTAGAGTTTGAAAATGGAATTTTTATTGGAAAATAAAAAAAAATTAGGTGAAATTCGGGAAATTAATGAAATGAAGAAACACAGTTTGTTCTAGAGAGAGAATGAGTTTGTGTGTGTGTGTGTGTTTTTATGCTTTATGTTTGATTATTATTATTGAATTGAATTGGTTGAAATATACTAGTAACGTTATGGATCCCGAAGACTTTACATAAACCAATTCGGAGTTGCCACGTATGTGATATGGGGCCGTCAATCATGCGCTTTTGCAGCATGATATAATACCACTAGCCGGTTACCGGTAGATGTAGTGAGGGGTGTTTTTTTTTTTTGGGGTGTGGGGGGGTGGGGAGTCTGCTCAGTTTCTCTGACGACCGTTTTTTGACTTGTGACGAAATGGATAAAGTGGTGATCATGCTAAGAAGACAAAATTAGCCCTTTGTTTATTACTCCTCCTCAAATTTATACGAGTATCATTCACGTTTCTAGAGTCAAATACTCAAATATTTATTTTAATATTAATATTTTCATATGCTTTTCAAATGTTTTGACCTGACAATTATTATAACTTATAGTATTTTTTATATAATTTAAAAGATAAATTTTATTTTAGAAAACTTAAAAGCATATTTAAATTGGTGACCAAAATATAAAGTTTGTTTGCCTTGCGCCAAGAGTCTATCGAAAACGATCTCTCTTCCTTCCAAACTAGGGGTAGGTCCGTGTACATTCTTCCCCAGACTCTGTTTGTGTTATTACACTGAGTATGCTATTATTATTGTTGGCCAAAATAAAAAAAATTAACTCTCTAAATTCAAACATTGTCACATAAATTGAAACATATATAATCAATTTCTTGCTCCCCAATCCACTCGATTACTATTATACTCCCCATCTCAAAATACATATCATTTTTTACTTATCGAAAATCAAACTACATGTGTTTTGATCAATATTTTAAAATAATTTTTAATAATTAAAGTAAATTTTATTAATTACGAAAAAACTTTACATGTTAGGCTAAAAAACAATAATAAATATAACTCATTAAATATATCATTTTTATCATATTGTATAATAAGAATTGCTACTTATAATATTTTTGTATAGTTTTTAAATATTTAAAATGTTGAATTAATTTGGTCTAATTTAGCTCAAAGAATTGATTCTCGAGAAAATCAAACGTGACAGCTATTTTAAAACTGATGAAATATAAAATTAAAGATTTATATATATCATTTCTCTTTATTTTACATAGTTAGTGAAGTACAAAATGCTTAATTGGACATTTGTGAAGATTACTAGGATTTAAATTTGTAATTGTACTATTGCGAATTGCAGCTTAATTGTTTTTGTAATTGTCCCTTCACGTTTTTTCCCCTTTATTTTTAGATTGGAGAGTTTGGATACTTTCAAGTTTGACTAAATATTCTTTAACGATATAAAATAATAATATATTATAACTAAATTATTTTAAATTCAATCAATTTAATATGTCTTAAGCCTAGCCAATTGGAATTGATTACTCTGATCATCTATTATTGTAATCCTATTCAATTCATATCATTCGAAATTTCAAATGTTGATAAACTGAAATTAGATATTAAAAATGATTGATTTAAATATATACTCATTAAAAAAAATCATCTTCCTCTTTGTATCCTATTAATCAGAAGCATTCATCAGTGTCACGTGAGTAGAAAGAGTTAAACTAGAAAGTTAAGATATAAGAGGTTCGTTGTAATTGTTTGACTTCTAAGACGACTCTAATATTAGCAATTTTTTCACAGAGAGATGTAAATGTTTTCATAATTATTTTAATTTATATCGGGCATTTTATTGCTGAGTTTAATGTCCATAAAAAAACTTTTCTCTAGAATTTAAAATGAAACTAATATTACTTCTTCCGTCTCAAAAAGATTATCTTACTTTTCATATTACTTTGTCTAAAAAAATTAACATCTTTCTATATTTAGAAAATAATTTAACTTTATGAGATGATTTAAAGTTACACAAATACCTAAGACTTATTTTGGATAACTGATTTTAAAAGTCTTTTTTTTTTTAACTTCATATCAAATTAAATTAGAATATTTTTTTTGGGACGGAGAAAATAATAGGTAAATTCGCTTTAAATCATATATAGTTACAAAAGAATGGTAAAACTGTTAATCTCCATTCTTTAGAGGAAAAAACAATAGAGGAAGGGAAGGCATATGAAATAGGAGTAAAGAAGTAACGTATGAGAAGTGTGAAGTAACGGAATAAGAAACCGGGAAATCATATGTGGGCCCCACTTGGAAGAAGAGGTCTACCTGCCGTCGGTATTGTCTTTATCCGACAGTAGACGCCTTTATTTTTATCCCAATTTTTTTTTTTTTTTTACACCTACCTAAAATTTCACTGAGTAGTGACTAGTAGTAAGTAGCACTCCTACATTATCTGATTTGATATAAAATTTAAAAAATAAATTAATTTTATAATTTAAAATAAATTTTAAATATTTAAAAGATTATAAATTATTTATAAACTTAAATTATTTCTAAATATAAAAAATAATATTTTTTTAAGATTGATTAAAAAGTAAATGATGTCAGATAACTTGAGAGGGAAGACGAAATGAGTAAGTAATATTTTTTAACTTATGTACTGTCTCTGTATCAAAATGGTTTATGTCTGGTTGATTGGATACACAATTTTAGAAAGCAAGATGTTTCTTGAATTTTATAATTTTAAATACATTGAAAATACAAAAAAAAAGTTTTTTATTTAGGTAATGACTATTAAGGAGAAGAAACTTAATATCTTTAAGCACGTGTTTTTAGATTATTAATTTTTCATTATGTTTGTAAGCTTAGTTAGAATGAAATGTCAATACTCATTTGTCTTTCTCCAAATATATTTGCTAGAGGCCTTGTTGTCATTCTATAGAAATTTACCGTCTTCGATAGCTCTATGGGGATAATATTGCATGCGCTCATCCTCAACAAGTTTGACAGTAATTAAACAGTTAATTTCCACTTCTATATCTTGATAGTCATTATTTTAGTTACGTTTAGCCTTATTTTCTAATGCTCCATAATTTTGTGGTGAAGTTGAGAGTATGTTTCACCTTATGTAAGTATTCTAGTAATAATTTTCCTTGACCATCTCTAAACTCCCTCCAAAAGAGATATCTTAAAATTGTATATCTTAATACTATCATCATCGATAGACTTTATCTTTCCTGCACAGACGGGAAACTTTTGGATCATGTGGTCCTAAGCATATCATGTGAAATGTTGGAATTCAAGAACTACTCTCTAATTTTATTTTATGTGATGCATTTTAACTGGTCATATAATTTAAGAAAGGAAAACTTATAAAAAGTTTATCCGGAATAATAAATTAATTTACTAGAATAAAAGGCAAAATTAAAAAGATAAATAATCTCTACATATTTAAATAAATTATTATATGTGGACAAACAAGAAGAGAAAACGCATCTGATAAACTGGGATAGAGAAAGTATTAAAATAGAGAGTGACATCATTTTCAAACAGAATAAAAGAAAAAGTAAGACACATAAAATGAAACATATCAAGTGACATTTTCAAACATACTAGAAGGAAAAATAAAATATATAAACTGAAACAGATCGAGTAATATTATTTTACTTAACACGAAATTAATAACAAGATTTTAAAACTCACATAATTATATTTTTGTCACAAAAATAAAACTACTCCACTGAAATGTAATCCGCCAAACCACTTTTTGAATAATTGCCACTTTTTCTGTCTGCATATTAGTACTATTAATAGTAATAATTAATGCAGAGTTTCCCGCCATTATGGATTTAGATGGACCGTAGATCTCGGACGTCGAATTTTTGTAGCCGTTGGATGATTTCGGCGTGAATGAGATTAAAAAAGGTTTAAGTAGATAAGAAGAATCTTAAAAATAAACACGTTAAAGATCTTCCGCATAACATGTGTAATCATCATTCATCAGTCATCACTAAAGTTGAAAGCAAAGGTTTTGTTCCTCTTTTTTCTCATAATTACACCTTAATATTAAAAAGCCAAATTTGACAGAAAGTCATAAAGCAAACCAGTGGGAATGTATAAATATAATAGTCCAACATAATGTCTCGGATTAGAATTATTTGTATATAATAATTGATTAAAATATATGTGTATATATTAAGTCGCTCTACATAATACAAAACAATGACAATATAATAGTAGAACTATAACTTGTCGACTTAACATATTAATTAAGTCTCTCTATGAATATAAAGTTGAAAAACTGATTTTATAGGTCATTATGAATGTTCTTAATTTGACTCATATGGCTCTTTTCGGATAAATTACAATCAAATTAATATTGAAGATGTTAACACTCAAAAATAATTTAAGTGTTTAGTCGAATTCAGTGACAGCCGAACTGCTCCAGAGCCAAATTTACTTATAGCCCTCGACTACAAGAACTTCATCGGCTACTAAGGCATCTTAGCCGAGTTGTTAGTTAGAGGTACGACTGGGACCCACTCAGATGCAGACGCCTCAACGACCAAGTCAAAAGGGTTTTTGGACCCGTAAAAGCGATAACGGCCAACAACAGCTAAAAGAAAGGACCATTATCTGAACAAGATGAGTAGAGGGCGAGAAAATCGGCACCACCTCCCCCATAGTCGGCCATTGAACTTAGTGGGTTACTTGACGGTTGACATGGGGGGATCACGATGTACAGTTTTTTTCCTTTTTTGTACTACAAATAGGATCATTCTTTGTATATAGGGCACAACCAATCAATCAAACAACTCAATTCTTATCTATCTTTATCCTTTTACTTCATTTTATCATTTACTTTACTGTACTCATTTGCATTCATGTTTCTTACCTCTTAGTTTACTCATAACACCGTCCTAACGCTTTCTAGAGTAGTTGGGGTACCCATTGCAGGAAATTATAGTTCCGTTTTCAACCCAAATCGCTTAAGTTAAGGAATCAATTTGTCTCCCGATTTCGTCAACCGATAAAACGGCAGAGAACAGAATTCGGGGCGAGAACAAATTTGGCACGCCCAGTGGGACCATAGGTGAATTAATAGAAGAGTTTGATTCTCCAGGTCATGATCATTCTTGGCGTATGCGCCTAAGGTCCGGTAAGAAAATGAACCCCAAAATCCTCCCAGAAGGAACAACAAACCAGCATCCTACTATGGTATGCCTACATCGGTTGATACCCATCCACTTCCTCCATCAACCCAAGTTGTGGAAGAATCTAGCCAATCTGAAGGTCCAACCATAATGACCACGTCTTTTATTAGACAACAGACCGACTTGGGCATCCACGATATTATGTATCAAGTTTCTAAACATTTGTCTGACATTGTGAAGTCGATGGTACATAATGAGGTTAAGCAAGTGAGGGAGATGGAAACCAACCGAATGCACCCAGGAGAATGTTTTGCTAGTTCTGTCATCCCTATGACGAGCGATGTTGTTCAGCATGAGATCGTAACTCCCGGTGTTGTTCCTCAGCCGCATGTGCATCAGCTAGTGCCTACTCAGGTGCAACTGGTAGCGCACCTAGGAACACAAGCCCAATCGCCTGGCAACCAGCACACTGCATGGTCGCCGCCGAACCTTGGGGGGCAAAATATGCCACTTGACCAAGCGAGTTTGCAGGAGCAGATCAACATGGCTCGGAGACCAGTTTAGGCTCTAGGACACTTTGGAATTTTGGATTGCTGCCCATTATGTCGTACATTTCTACGAATGACCCTACGTTGCAGGCGAATAATGTTGGCCAACCGAATTGGCAGCCGATGGCCCCTGGCTATGACTTAGCTCGGCTATCTGGTGATGTTGTTTACAGTGGAATAGCATTCCAGCAATCATTGCTAGTACCCAATCCATACCTTCCAAGAAGTGTAAATTTTCTAAGAGCGGCTGACGTCTGAGGAGAGCAGCCATGTAATATTGTTCCACCTTATCCTCAGGCTATATTAGCCGTTCCAGGAGCTCAGATTACAGGCTTTGGTGGCCATACTCAACAGCAGCAATGGGCATTACCCCACATATTGGTAATGGCCAGCAGACCACCTACAACTTTCAAAACCATGTCCAATAAAATGCAGAATGGAGGCCGCCAGTGCAGAACGCCTACCAGCCGAATCCAGTCGAGAATCGGCAAGGGACGTCACAACTGATAAACCTGGAAATTATTGCTAATACCATGCGGAGGTATTTCGGCATCCAACTGAAACCTTTGGACATGCATGTTTATAAGAAGTCTTACCCCGATTGGATAGATCGGATAGCACATTTGCTGAGGGGCTTCAAAACGCCAGAGTTTGTCATCTTCTCTGGCAACGACGACAAATTCACTATCGAGCATATCGGTAGATTTACTGCCCAATGCGACGAGGCTGGCTAGAATGAGTATCACAAGTTGCAGCTATTCCCTCTCTCTCTCTCTCTCTAACAGGAACAACTTTCGCATGGTACTCCTCTTTGGCTCCTGATTTACAGAGATGGGTTGACATGGAGGGTTGCTTCCATTATAGGTTCTATTGGCCCCAACCTCAGGTTACCGTGACTGATCTAATGAATCTCAAGCAGCAGGTCGATGAATCGGCTGCCGATTTTATCGAGAGATTCAGAAAGAAGGTTGGGAAATGCACCGTACACTTCCCCGAGTTTGAATGTGTCCACATGATAATCAACAACATGCACCCTCAGTTAAAGGAGAAGTTAGTGGGACAATCTTGCTCTGACCTGAGCCAGTTAGCCGAAAAGGCTAGCCAAATAGAGCATTATGTCCATGAGAAGGAGCGGAGAAGAGCCAGCCGAAATCAAGGCTCTCACTTGGTATCCATCATTGAAGTGGATGAGTCTGACTCATAGTCAACCGACTGCACGACAAATGCAATGGTGGCCGAAATTGTTAGAAGTAAGGTTTACTCTTGCCCAACCTTAAAATTCGTAAAAGGCAAAGAGACGAGTTCATATGATGATAGGGTCGGTTACTCGTTTGACATCACGAAGGCAGATCAGATCTTTGATCATCTGCTCAAAGACAAGTAGATTCGGCTGCTTGATGGTCATAAGATTTCGCCTGCCGAGGAACTCAAAGATAAGAAGTACTGCAAGTGGCATAATTCATACAGTCACTCTACTTCTAATTGTGTGGTCTTCAGAAAGGTGATCCAAAAAGGCATCAAAGAGGGGAGGTTCAAGCTAGCCGACAAGAGTATGACCGAAATGTCCATTGATTCCGACCTCTTTCCCGCGGTACCAATATCTATGGTATAGTTTGCTAAGCCCGATGAGTCAAGAGACACCAAAGGGAGACAACCGATGAAAAGGGTGTGGGTCCCAAAGAAACCTACCGAAGGGGAGAAGGCCACAAGGACCTCTGTGTTCAACCGGTTAGGCAGCCTACATGACATTAGTGATGACATGCAGCCAGCTAGGAGCAGTTTTCATGGCCACCCTAAATACTCGAGGGACGTTGAATGAGAACTTCAAGAACAAACCATGAGGTTCATAAGGGTCCATATCGACGCCAGGTATAGGCCTGGGGGCAAGTACGGATGCCAACCAACCGGCAGCCGAGCATGCATCGAATAGATGAAGAACCACTCTCTAAAACCAAACAGAGGGTGGTCGAGTTTAACGTAAACGAAGGTATTTAGCCCTTACGTATCACGGTGAGAATGAGGACCAGACGAGACCCCAGAGAATGATTAAACCAGTCGCCAACATAAAAGGGAGGAAGTGGTCTGTCAATCAGGCTCCCGGAAAGAAAGAGGCACCACCGAGAGTCGCATCCAGGACTCAGAAAAGAAGGATGCAACGTGCCAAGGCCTTGCGTAAGATGCAACAGACATTGCATCTAATTTCAACACAAAGGCAGCCGAAAATCAGGAAATTCCTGAGTCTGTCGTAGCCGAGGCTATCGAGCGGGCATTTGGCTCAGTTGCTTCAGGGGCAATGTCGCCTGAAGGAGAGATATCAGGTCAACTAGAGCTGAATGAACAGCCTACCGACAACCCGATGGAGGAACCCCGGCAAGAGAACATTGCCCCGGATAGACCTCTAACTAAGGCAATCCCACAGATTGTCCAGAGGATTCAGTCAGAGGATCCCCAGCCGATCCCTATTTGTCTCCAGAAAATGGAAGTTATGAGCTTCTAGTCAGCCGAATTGGATAAATGAGGGGACTCCATCCTCGATTTATTTAGCCATGACCTGGTTGATGAGATGTCAGCAGACATTGAAATGGTCAGCCTAATCCCATGTGAATTCTGGGCCAGCCGCTCCGCGCTGGATAGCCTAGAAGGTGATGTTTGCGTAGAAGACATAAAATGGGCCACAATAGTTGATACCCCGGCTAGGGACACTTTGAGCACCGTATTTGGTGCACCTATAGAAGATATGGTTAAACACCGCAAACCCCTTTACGTCAAGGCTTACATTAACGGCAAAATTATTAGTCGGGTGTTTGTCGACAATGGGGTTGTGCTGAATGTGATGTCGCTGCTTACCTTGAGGGATCTTAACAAAAAAAGGAGGATCTCATCCCAACTAACATGAAAATGGCTAGCTTTATGGGAGAAGCCTTTGAAGCATTGGGGATTCTAGTAGCAGAAATCATTGTAGGTCCTAAGACGATCAGGTCTGCTTCCTTTGTAATAGATGGCAAGCCGTCCTACATCATTCTGCTGGGCAGGGACTGGATTCACACCAGCTGATGTCTTCCTTCTACAATGCATCAAAAGCTCATCTTTTACGAAGGAGACAACATAGAAATCGTCCCAGCGAATGATAACCCATTCCGACCAAGGGTTCAGAGCGTAGAGGATGTCCTCTATTCACCCTATGTGGCTCCCATATCCATCACGGAGCAGTATGAAGAAAGATCTTGGAAATCCTGTAATCTTACCTCGCAAGGGTTTGAAATAAAATAATTAGCCGAACCACGGATTACCTTGGAGGATTTAAATAATTGAGGAAACCCAAATCATACGTGACCTGTGGCATTGGCTGACCGCCATAAGTTCTGAGGCAATGATAGCCGAGGCGTCGCAGATGGGGAACCACAACAGAAAACCAGATCTGGAGGCCAACAACATTTGAGTTGCCGATAGGAGTTTTACGCCTAGCTTTGTTTGTATTTGTTCTATGTTTGTACAAAACTCGAGTGTTATTTAATGCCCCATGTTGTGTATGTTTTGTGCAAAGTTTGAATAAAGTTGTTTTACAAAGACATGTCTTAAATGAAATGGGCAATCAGAAACTCCAAATCTACAACTACGGGGTTGACATCCTATCGGCTAAATCTATGGCCAAGATGCAGTATTGTCCTCAGAAGTTAATATCATTACGGGTGGCCAAACCAAATTGTCTAAGTTTGGAAGAATATCAGCATGCCATACTAATGGAGTTGGGTCAGTTGGATGAAAATTGACTGACAATCATAGAAATAGTCAAAGCCGGTAAACACAAAATGGTCAAAGCATATGACAAACATATAGAGCCTAAAGAGGTTTGCCGAAGGAGACTTAGTTTGGAAAATCATCCCGCCGATTGAAATGAAAGATCGTAAAATTAGCAAAAAATCACCAAACTAGGAAATGACCCTTCGTAGCGAACCCACGGGTTGCCGGCAATACTGATCGAGCGATAAACATGCATGGAAAAGAAATGAAAAGGGTAGACATTTTCAAGAAATATTACCCATCGATTTTCGGGCATGCATAAGTAATCGACAGCCACAGATCGGCTGCCTGGTCGCAAAAGAGGATAATTTCCCTAATTTAGGGAATGTACGGGCAAACGACAGCCACAGACCGGTTGCCTGGTCACAATAACAGACCTTTTGATTTGGGTTCGATACAACTAAGAAGTCAAATTGGTCGGCCTTGAACCAATCGAAGGCTCTACATCATCAATTATTGAAATCTCAGGATCAGCCGAATCAACGATTGATTGGTCTTCCCTAATTGCTGCAGTTTGTTCCTCATCACCAGATGTCGCACCCATTTCAGCTAGGATTAACGTTCCTCCAGGTAACACTCGGTGAACCATGTAAGGCCCTTGCCAGTTAGGTGCGAATTTTCCTTTAGCTTTATCTTGGTGTGGGAATATGCGTTTTAACACTAGTTGCCCCGGTTTGAAAATCCTTGGTCTCACTTTCTTGTTGAAAGCTCTGGCCATCCTGTTCTTTAAAGTTGTCCGTGACAGACTGCGTTCATTCACTTTTCATCAATCAGCATCAATTGCTCATACCGATTCTATATCCACTTGGCTTCACTCAACTCGGCTTCTTTGATAATTCTCAAGGACGGTATTTCTACCTCTGCTGGCAACACAGCTTCCATTTCATATACCAAAAGATACGGTGTTGCCCCAGTAGAAGTCCTGATTGTAGTGCGATATCCCAAAAGGGCAAAGGGCAAATGCTCATGCCAGTGCTTGTAATTATCAACTATCTTTCGCAGTATTCTCTTGATGTTTTTGTTGGATGCTTCGACTGCTCCATTCATCTGAGGTCGGTATGGAGTGGAATTGCAGTGAATGATCTTGAACTTCTCACATATCTCATGCATCAAACCGTTGTTAAGGTTGGTTCCATTGTCTGTTATAATCGACTCAGGGATTCCAAATCGACAAATGATGTTGTTGCGAACAAAGTCAACTACCACTTTCTTTGTCACTGACATGTATGCTAATGCCTCTACCCATTTCGTGAAATAGTCAATTGCTACTAGAATGAATCTATGCCTATTTGACGCTGCGGGTTCGACAGGGCCAATGACGTCCATGCCCCAAGCTGCAAACGGCCAGGTAGAACTCGTCACATTGAGTTCGTTTAGAGGCACCCGGATTAAATCGTCATGAATCTGGCACTGGTGGCATTTTTACACAAAGCGAATGCAATATGTCTCCATAGTCATCCAAAAATATCCTGCTCGCATAATATTTTTTGCCAGAGTGAAACCATTCATATAAGGCCCGCACGTGCCCCCATATATTTCTTCGACTAGCTTGCTCACTTCCCGAGCATCGACACATCTCAATAGACCTAGATCTGAAGTCCTCTGATAAAGGACTTCTCCGTTTATGAAGAAATAGTTTGCTAACCTCTGAAGTGTCTTATTTTGAGTATTGGTTATGTCTTCTAGATATTCGTCTGCTTTGAGATACCTCTTAATGTCGTGGTACCAAGGCTTTCCATCCGGTTCTTCATCTACGTGGAAACAGTAGGTCTGCTGATCCAACAAATCCACATTGATAGGATCAATGTAATTCTTATCCGGATATTGAATCATGGATGATAGAGTTGCCAGAGCATCAACAAATTCGTTCTGAGTTCGTGGGATATGCTTGAATTCTATCTCGCTGAAATTTTTGCACAATTCCTTCACTCAATATAGATAAGGACGTATCTTCACGTTATTAGTGGCCCATTCGCCATGTACTTGATGAATCATCGATAACCAATAATTATTGTATGTTCATGTCAACAGTCATTCTGAGTCCAAGTATACAAGCTTCGTATTCTACCATATTGTTAGTGCATGAGAATCAGAGCTTTGCCGAGATTGGGTAGTGCTGACCTGATTCTGAAACCAAGACTGCTCTGATACCAACTCCTTTGAAGTTTGCAGCTCCATCGAAGAATATTCTCCAACCCGGGTATTCTTCTAAGATATCTTCTCCGACAAACAATACCTCATCGTCTGGAAAATAAGTCCGGAGAGGGATGTATTCTCATCTACGTGGTTTTCGGCAAGATGATCAGCTAGTGCTTGTCCTTTGATGGCCTTCTGGGTGACATATATGATGTCGAACTCGCTTAGCAGGATTTGTCATTTTGCTAGCTTCCCAGTAGGCATGGGCTTCTGAAGGATGTATTTGAGCGGATCCATTCTTGAGATGAGATAAGTGGTGTATGCAGACAGGTAATGTCTAAACTTTTGAGCGACCCAGGTCAAAGCGCATCAAGTGCGTTCCAGCAAAGTATACCGGGCTTCATCGTGTTTTTCCTATTTCGCCGTGTTGCCCCAGCACGCATCCAAATGTATTTTCCAACACAGATAGATACAATAACAAAGGCCTTCCGGGTTCTGGAGGCACCAAAACAGGCGGATTAGACAGATATTTCTTGATTCTGTCAAAAGCTTGCTGGCAATCTACCGTCCAATTGGTAGCAGCGTCCTTCTTCAGTAACTTGAATATCGGCTCACATATTACCGTCGACTGTGCTATGAACCTGTTGATGTAATTGAGACGACCGAGAAAACTCATAACGTCCTTTCGACTCTTTGGAGGAGACAAGTCTTAAATAACTTTTATCTTCGAGGGGTCCAATTCAATGCCCTTTCTACTTACGATGAAACCTAACAGCTTCCCAGCAGGGACACCAAATGCACACTTTGCGGGATTCAGCTTCAGATTGTACTGCCTCAGTCGGTCAAAGAATTTCTTTAAATATGTCAAGTGATCCAAAGTCCTTCGCGACTTGATAATGACATCATCCTCGTACACCTCGATTTCTTTATGGATCATATCATGAAAAATGGTAGCCATGGCTCTCATGTAAGTGGCACTTGCGTTCTTGAGTCCGAACGTCATTACCCGGTAGTAGCATACTCCCCAAGGTGTGGTGAATGTTGTATTTTCTGCATCTTCCTTATCCATCAGGATTTGGTGGTAACCAGCAAAGTAATCAACGAATGACTGCAACTTATGCTTCGCACAATTATCGATAAGTATGTGGATATTTGGGAGAGAGAAATCATTCTTCGGGCTAGCCTTGTTGAGATCCCGATAATCCACACATACTCTTATTTTCCCATCTTTCTTTGGCACATATACGATGTTGGCTAGCCAAGTTTGCGTCGAATTGCTTGGAAACTTCTTCTTTGACCTTTAGACTCAGATCAGGCTTGATTTTCCTTGGCTTTTGCTTCACCGAAGGGCAGGATGACTCAATGGGTAATCTATGCGAAACAATATATGTGCTCAGAACTGGCATATCGTCGTAAGACCACGCAAATACATCGATATATTGCTTCAATAGATCCACCAATTCTTTCTTTTGGGCGATGCTTAGATGGACACTAATTCTTGTTTCCTTCACAAGTTCTGCATTTCCTAAATTCACGGCTTCTGTTTCATCCAGATTTGGCTTTGGCCTATTCTCAAAATGTTCCAATTCTTCAATCAATTCTTCCTATTGTGGGTCTTCCCCAAATTCTTCGGAGTCCTGTTCGTTGTTTGGATTTTGTTTGCTTGTTTTACAACATTTTCTCTCTTAATATTACACCGAGGATATTCCAATTTTATAACTGTATTAAAAAAAAACATAGTTCTAGACTCTTTCCGCAGAATCAATTTCCTATTCTAAATCTTAAACTCAACATAAAGTTTAAAATTTAGCCTAATGCACAAAATATCAATATTCAATAGCTTAAACTATCTCTCCACCCCCACCCTAGCTGTTTTTTTTTCTTCTTTTTTCTAGCCAAGTTGTTTTACTTTTCTAGGCTGCTTGCATGTCTGTATCAACAAGTAGCAATTAATGATCTACAAAGACATAAAACAGAAGTACTTCATAAGCTTCTTCATTCTTTTCTCCTCCCTTCTTGCAACACGTCCAGGTTCATGACTGTTTCTGCTACTGGAAGATGTCGTCGCTCTACAAGAATGTGATGGACCTTCATCTGTACGCTCAGTCTTCAGCCTTTTAGCAGCCTGACCTGGGGATGGCTCACCGGGACATTTGGATTTGTTGTTATCAGCAACTTGTTGAGTTTCTTTGGCCGCAGCTCCACTCCCTTTAACAAGAGACCCTGCCAAGCAATGCAGATATAGATGTTTTAGATAATGGGATCGAAATACGGAAGGTTGTTGGGTTTTTTCCAACAAAAAAATGGGATTAATTAGCATATTTAAAGGTGTAGTTTGCAAGTACAAGGATGAACGAATATTGGCACATCCAGTCAGTGATATTGTCTAGATGAATCAAAGAATGCGTCATAGTCTGCACATTCATGTGTTTCCTTCTAATGTTAATTCTCTTTCAATTTTGATGTCCACTCCAAAAAGTGTACCAACGCGAAATGCTGAGTGAATGAATTCTCCATGATAATCAACTAAAGCAAGGATTGTTGAAAAACTTCTTTACACGCTTAGACTAGTGAATGTTTTCTGAGTGCTATAGATCAAGATGAGCTAATAACTGAGAACTTAACTCATAGTAGTAATAAACATGAAAAACATTAGGATGCATATGCATGAGTACAAGCTCCCAATAGATATCGGCAATTTTTTTGAAATAGTTCTTGGGAGTTGAAAAGAATGTTGAAAAAGGACCAGTGTTTTCGACACCATGCACAGCCACCAACAAAACTTTTACTTGGCAGAAGCACACACGATCTCTTCCTAAGGGTCTAAAGTTGAAATACAGAGAAGGTAAGCAGAAACATACTAATGCCATAACCAAATGGAAGGAATACGAATCTCATAAGAAGGTCAGGGCAAAGACGTTTTACTTACCTAAAGGTGCAGGCTCCACAACCACATCATTTGCTATTTCGCACATCATTATGTTATAATTGCTGGTGGAACCTTTTCCACTCAAATCTTGGTTCTTCTCATCATCCAGATCCCGTAAAAGTGCCAGAGAGTCAAAACATTCATCAGATGCGAAGCTCAGGCGACTTGAATTTCCTGAACTAGACGAATGTGATGCTACATCGTCAAGGTCGTCCAATTCCAAGTAGTCCTCTCTTAAAATGCAATCTGACACAGCTACTATATCATCACCAGGGAGATATTTAAATTTGTCCACAAGTGATGACCCAACCCCTTCCGTCTGGTTATTCACCTGCAAAACTTCTGCAGTGATTAGATGGCTTCGGTAACAGCATACAAACACATAACCGACCCACGAGAAATAAACTGTGGAAATATATCACATGGAGCAAAGAGAACGTTATTGTCAAAGAACGCCAAATGGAATAATATTTCTAGTGATTTATTCATTAGGTTGCAAATCTGAAGACAAGACCCTGGTATGTGTACCACACACTCGTTCCATCACAAAATGTGCAATTAAATTGATTATCTTATTATACACTAATGTGCAATAGTGAAGGGGAGCCTTGGAGTAACAAGTAAAGTTGTTGCCATGTGACCAGGAGCTCATGTGTTCAAGCCGTGGAAACAGCCTCTGGCAGAAATGCAAGGTAAGGCTGCGTACAACAGACCCTTGTGGTCCGGCCCTTCCCCGAACCCCGCGCATAACGGAGCTTAGTGCACCGGGCTGCCCTTTTTACACTAATGTGCAATAGTCATTTAGGTACTCACTCCGTCCCAATTTATGTGACACTCTTTTCCTTTTAATCAATCTAAATCAGAATGACATCTTTCCATATTTAGTAGTAACAATTTAACTTCAAAATTCCCATTTTGCCCTTAATAATATGATTTACAACCACAAAAATTTCTCCATGTCTAATCAAACACCTTCACATAAATTGGGACAAGGGAGTATAATATCCTGAATATTTGAACATATCCGACACATTTGTAAGCTAAAGATGAAAAAACAAGAAAATATGAACCACAAACAGTTGAACTCAAGCTCATTAAGAACTTGGCCAATGGCTTTATTATGTCCACAAGACAATCTACACCGACATACATAACCATATAACAACAAAACTATGTTAAAATTAACTGGACATTAGCAGGATAGAAGTGCTAGTTAGAAAGGGGAAGAAGTAGCACCAACCTGGGATTCACCAATTGAACGTTGGCCATCATTAGTGCTAGTGTGTTGGTTAAGTGATGCCATCAAGCTAAGTTGTAAGGCCCAGGTGTCAAGATCGTCATTCTGCTCTGGATTTTTCTCATTATTGATCTTGTTTTTGTGCTCTGGCTTCGTCTCATTAATTAAGTTCTCATCACAACAACTGAAAACTCTACAAAGTGTAGACTCCTGCAAAATATCCAACCAAACCAGCAATTCACTTGCGTGTCTGACAAGATTGAGGGATAAATAATCAGAGATTTGAATAGTGGAAAGATGGTAATAAATATTACCTTTGACTTGTTCTGATTATTTTCCCCTTTCTGCATTATTTTATACTCCTGCATCATCCAGACGGTTTTTTGTTCGAACAGGGCTTGGACTTGAGAAAATTCAAAAGTGGTTCTCCAACCAGAGATGGCAGAATTTTCAAATATTTCACAGGCTGAGCCTTTTGCTTTCCAGAATCCATGTTTCGTCTCTTTTTTTTCACTTGAGCTTACTAGAAACCATGCTCCATCTATGTGTACCATGAATGGTTAGTAAGAAAACAGATTCAAACTGCCTCAAAGTAAATTGATTATTAAATCAATCACTGAAAAACATACTCCAGCTCTATTCTTGGGAAACTTGGACCATTTTGTTACCAACAATGTAACTAAGAGAGGCAGAAAACATGTACTCAACAATCTGAAACAAGAGAGACGGAAAACACGTAAAATTGATCTAACCACCATCGTTCCCCTTCAGCCCCCTCGCCTCCAAGGCTCCAAAACAAAAAAGAGAAGAAAGGAATCAGGTGAAAAGAATAAACCTGTCGCAAAACAAATAATGTTAAGAGTCCGAATTGGTTGTGTTATATGTTTATTGTGCATAGAGAAACATGAGTATCCCATTAGGCTAAGTGCAAAGGAAAATAGTGAGACGAGACCTGTCTTCTGATATAACCTACTATTTAGCTAGATCGGTTTCAATACCCAGAACTTACTCTAAATAACACCTCCGAAGGTTGTCGTTTTACAACTTTAAATTATTATTTATCATCTTGAAATGGAAGGTTGGCTTTTTAAAGTTCACAAAGTCACATTTTTTATCAACTATGCTTAGGAGTATTAAAGATCAAGATCTGGTACTTCACAATCGACTTCAATCCAACACGTTTTATCCTTTTCTCAACACGCTCTATCAAAGGAATAGTAAATGAAATGAGTCGTTTAAGATCCCGATACTCCTTTCACTAAAGCAAATCAAGTTTCAGATTTCCTAATCGGGTACAACCATTTGAACACGACTTAGATGATTAAACAAATTCTTCTGCAAACAGGATCGCAGTGGAGAGTTGAACTGATAATTAAACTTGATGTTTACCTGGCAAATTTGAAGGATCATACTGATAAGGATTATCGACAATCACATCATCAGGGACGGGTGATCCACGGTTAAATTGGTCCAGGGACAAAATAATTTCTGCATTAGTCCAACAGGAACTCATAAAACCTGGAGGTGGAGCAGACGAAGCCAGAGGACACATGATAGACGATGAAATAGATCAAAGCCGGAAAAGTCAGCGCTCCGATCTACTCCTTCTCTGTTAAGTCAGAGATAGAGAGTTAATGAGACAAAGGCACAAACAATGACAGATACCACATAACCACGACTCATATTCGCCAACAACTTTCTATATAATGACAAACATAAAAGAGAAGAAAAATCCAAAAGATCATTCATAAAATAATCTCTACACTCTATTTTTTATACACTCTATTTTTTTTTTATACACTCTATTTTTTATCATTCATAACAACTTTCTATACACTCTATTTTTTTTTTAAAAGCCCATCTTTTATAAAATAATCTCGGCGGACATATCGAATCTGCCTCATAATCTAAAATAGATTACTGTATAACTTAAGGGTAACGGTAAATACAGTACAGCCGAGATTTAGTGTCAATGAAGACACAAAGCTGAACAAGTTGATCAACTTTTAATCATCAATGTTCATAGGTGCCATGTAAAGGAAATGAGCCAAAAGATCAAAGTCATTTCAATCAGCCTACTCAATTAACTTACTAGATATATCGAAAAGTGTTTGAAAAAACTAGCAACTACTGATGATAACTCTTAATGGAAGTATTGCTGGGAATGGAAATTTCACCAAATAAGAAATGAGTCTGTTTGCTTTCAGGGTTAACTTTTCATTAACTTCAAATGATAACTAAAATTGCACCCAACATTAGCCCATTGACTAAGCCCTGACTTGAAAAAGACCTACAAAATCTCCATTTAGGATTTGAGTCCCAAATCCTACCTAATAAGAAAACAGTAAATAAGCGAAGAACAAATAACACACAGATTTATAGTGGTTCACCCTCAATGCGAGAGCTACGTCCACTTTGCCGCTGCAGATTTTACTATAATCAAATAGGGAGTTTGAGTTTATAATTCTCTCTTTCTCTCTTGCTCGACCTAGGGCGAACATAATACAAGCCTAAAATTTCCAAAATACCCTCCAACCCCACGTCGACCTATCCGCTCAGGTCGATCAGCGTTCCACACTCTGCGTAGGGTCTTCATAGTGTCGACGGTGAATTAGGCTCCACAACTCTAACACATAGCACTTGATTCCCTTTTATTTATTTAATTGTCATATGCACATATTTGAGAAACCATCAAAACAACAATCAGTAGAAAAAAGAACAAATTCTTCTTGTTTAATGACGAAATATACATGTTCTTCGTGCAAGCTTTAAAGAAAATGAACCAATAACTCAAAGTCATTTCAATCAGCCCACTCGATTAACTTACTAGATATATCGAAAAGTGTTTGAACAAAAGTAGAAACTAATGATGATAACTCTAAATGGAAAGATTGCTAGGCATGGAAATTTCACCAATTAAGAAATCAGCCTGTTCATTTTCAGAGTAACTTTCATCAAGATAACTAAAATTGCCCCCAATATTAGCCAATTGACTAGGTCTTGACTTGAAAAAGGCCTACAAAATCCCCATTTGGATATCATATACGTAACACTTTGGTCCCTTTTTTTTCTATAATTGTCATATACATATAATTGGAAAACCATCAAAACAACAATCAGTGGGAAAAAAACATCTTTTTCTTGTTTAATGTCAAAATAGTCACTGCTCCTTTTTTCTTTTTTCATAATGCTTTAACCTTTTAACCGGTTTGGCAGTTTTTCTTATGCTTTGCTTGTCCTGAGCCGAGGGTCTCGCGAAAACAGTCGATCTACCTACTAAGTTAGAGGTAAGGTCTGTGTACACTCTACCCTTCCCAGATCCCACGTTGTGGGATTGCACTGGGTATGTTGTTGTTGGGCGGTGGTGTTGGGGGTTGGGGGTCTCATAGGCAGGACAATGATCAAGAAGAGTGCAAAAGTAGTTCAAAATGGAAAATTTAGAATAACCCCTGAAGAACTAAGCATAAAGAAGCAAATTCAAGAACTGAACACCCAATAAAAAAAGATCAAAATTTAAAAAGTGAGTAACATTATCCATCAATATGCCAATATTATCCATCACAACCCAATAATTTAGGCAACAACAGTTCAAAATGGAAAATTTAAAAGAATCCATGAAGAATCGAAGTGTAAAAAAAAGGCAAATTTAGAATGGAACACCCAATATAAAGAAGAATAAGCAATATTATACATCAATATGAAAGTTTTAAGTTGGAAACAAAAAGGGAAAGCTACATAATTGAGTAACAAGAAAATATTTGTTACTCAAAATAAGCAAGAAATTCAAAGTTCTAACCTTTCTTGATGGCTTTCTCTCTCTACACTTCCTAATTGAGTTAAAAATTGGTCTATTTGATATTTGCTTAACAATTACTCAAAAGAGTGAGCTTTATATAGAGGTGACTATAGTGGGATTTGTTAGCGTGACCATGGTCTGCTAATTGTCCACCCTCACAGTTAGCACTTTCTACTACTACCACTCTCCTAGCTTACACAACTCAAATCGTTCCGTACGAGATGAATTAATTTCGAAATTAAATTTGAGTTGAATTTATATTATATTTGATTGAGATAAAATTGTGATATAACTAATTCGAATATCAATTATCACGGGAATGAATGATTATTTTTATTCGTATTGAAGTGTGGGATAATAATCTTGGAATAATTAATTTTTCAATAATTAATTCCGGAATAATTTGTTTCCTAATCAAATAACCTCTGAGTTTGCAAATTATTTCTTTTATATTTGGTCAGAAATATTGACTTCGAGTCTTAAATATGAAATTAGCTTCATTTGAAGGTATTTTACAGCCAATGTTAAACTTTCCGATGTCAAGTGGAATTAAATCAGCTCCAAGTATCGAATATTAGATGTGAAACCGAAAAACACATAAGCTTTTGGCTTTGATTGTGAACTTTGGTCTTTAGGGAATAGGGTTCAAACGTGGATCATTGTGATTGGTCTGATTAAACTGGGCCAGGTGATTAGGGCGCGTGGACCCTATAAGTACAGTAATCTGAGTCAGAACTGGCGGGTACTTCTAAGAAGGTTCCTTTCTGCTTTAATTTTTAGCCTTGAGATATCCGACTTGGGTTATTTTGAATACGCAATGTGCTTATGTAAGCTGATGGCATATTTTTAAAAAAGTTTATAAGTTTCTAATAGTTACGTCAAATTAATAGATATATGTTATGTGTTTGAACGACAGAACATACACATTATCACTTAATTTTGTAAAACTACTTATATAATAAATTTCAATAGTTTGATGTAAACACTTAGTATGCATTTGACTAGGCGTTTTCAAGTCATGATTTCATAATTTAATTTTAAATCACGTTTATTTATGTCATTTGGATATAACTTCAACTTTATGTCATGGTTTGAAATCTCAAATCATCCAAAAATGTGTGATTTGAGATTCCAAATCACGATTTCAATTTTTTTTAAATATAAAACTTGACTCATAAGTTTATATTTTGTAAAAATAAATTCATAAATTAGTTGATATATATATATATCAATTGATTAACTTTATATTGACTTGGATATAATTGTCCAATACATAATTTATATTGTATATATATACAAAGGCATGACTACAATTATAATGCATTTAACATGACAACAACCGACTCAAAGTAACAATGTAGTTTCGTTTTCTCGGCCATCTGATAGGAAAATGCATGTTCGGCGTGAAGAGATTGTTCATATCACGTGGAAAGATTATATTAAAGAGTAGTTACACTACTATTCATGTTCAAATTTTTTTATTGAACTAAAGTTTGATCAATTGCTGTTGTACTTTTTTGAAAGACCTTCTAGCCCCATATTAATTTTGTTATGAATTATGACTTGCTCATTTGGTAAGATTGCATAAGAGTTAGAAAAGTTTTGATGATTTTCATGGGTTTTATGTCAATGAGAAAAATATAACTTAAAAAACTAAATTGCATGTCCAAATAAAATTTCAACTTCAAATCATGTCCAAACGACTCCTTAATACTAGTGAATGTCTACTAATATAAATTTGCTATAGCATTTGTATAATGTGCATAAGATGAATTTGATTGAGGAATATAGTTAATATGACTTATAATAAAATGAATTTTAACTTATTAGAAACTGAGGTACTTTTATTATTGAAAAAGGAATTCATATTATAGTTGGGTTTTTTCCTTTATTTTGAGGGAGCCCTTTCACTTTGTGTGATTTTGCAATTCGCGGAGACACTTAAAAGGAATGTTGAAATTGTTTGGGTATGAACTTCACTTGAGAAAGAAAGGGTTAGTGAAAATCATATTTCAATCTAAATATTCCAAATACAGTAATTTAAATTAATATTTTTATTATTTCATCAATACTTCAAATACTGAAATTTAATATTTCAAATAATCAAATAGTAATGTTTGATGCATAAATGGAAACGAAACAGAAATGTTTCCTAAACCTCTTCAGGGAAGTGAGTGTCATGATTATCCATCCATATTTCAAGAAATTTAAGAAAAATATAGAAAGAAGAAAGAAAAAAGGAAACGAATGAAAAATTGTAGAGTTCTCTTATTAATGTAATATATATAGAGTATATAATTGTAGTCCTAATAAAATTAGTATCTCTATTTTATATTAATTACATTAAATATTAATTACATAATATATTGAGAATATATATATGGAATATATTCACTATCACACCCCCTCAGTTGGAGCGGGAGGAGGCTGGACGCCGAGACTGAATCTGAAGTCAAGGAACAGTTGTCGAGGAAATCCCTTTGTGAAGATATCTGCGTACCGATACGAAGAAGGAACATGCAACACCCTAACATGACCCATTGCAACCTTCTCACGAACAAAGTGAATATCCATCTCAATATGCTTGGTTCGCTGATACTGAACCGCGTTGTGAGACAAGTAGACAATAGATATGTTATCACATTAAACCAAAGATGCCTTACGTATGGGACAATGAAGATCAAGAAGGAGATTTCGGATCCAACATAGCTCGGCAACAACGTTCGCAACGCCTCGATATTCTGCTTCTGCACTCAAACGGAAAAGTGTGACTTGCCGCTTGGCAGATCACGATATGATATTATCCCCAAAAAATACACAATAGCAGGACGTAGAGCGACGGGTGTCCGGACAGCCTGCCCAATCTGCATCTGTGTAGGAGAGCAATCTAGTCGGTTATGAGGGATATAAGTGAAGTCCATAGTCAAGAGTGCCCTTAACGTACTGAATGATACGCTTAAGAGTTGTAAAGTGAGGCTCCCTAAGAGCGTGCATGAACAAGCACACCTGTTGAACCGCATATGCAATATCTGGCCGAGTGAAGGTGAGATACTGAAGAGCACCTGTGAGACTCCTATAAAGAGCGGGATCACTGATCGGATTCCTATTATCTGCACTGAGTTTGGACTTGGAGTCGACGTGAGTGGGCATGATCTTACAATTTGCCATTTTAGCCCCGTAGACAATCTCCTCTGCATACTTACGCTGACACAAGAACATGCATGTGTGGATTTGATCACTGATATCCCCAAAAAATAACTCAACTTACCCAAGTCAGTCATAACAAATTTGGACTTGAGTAGAGCAATGATCTCTTGCTTCAGGCCATCTGAAGAAGCTGTCAGTACAATATCATCCACATATAACAGAATGTAAGTTGTGTCAGTACCTCGATGAAAAATGAACAATGAATTATCACTCTTGCTGCATACGAAATCGATATGTATGATGTATGTATCAAACCTCTCATACCAAGCCCTGGGGCTTGTTTCAACCCATATAGCGACTTACGAAGATGACAAACATGATGAGGAGCCTTCGGATGCACAAAATCTGGTGGTTGATGCATATAGATGGTTTCTTTCAAATCCCCATGTAAGAAAGCATTCTTTACATCAAACTGGTGAATAGGCCAATTCTTCCCCATAGCGATGCTCAAAACCGTACAGATAGTAGCTGACTTAACTACTAGACTAAAAGTCTCACCACAATCAACACCCTCATGTTGCCCTGTGCCATTTGCCACAAGTTTGGCTTTGTGACGTTCAAGGGCACCATTATCTCTGAACTAATGATGAAATAGCCACATACAACAGATTACATTCACCCCTTCAGGTCGCGGAACAACATCCCAAGTGTGATGTGAAGTAATCGCATTAAAATCCTCTCACATGGCCGCATTCAATTCGGGTCAAGTTTGGATAAAGTTGGGTTTTAGGTAGCGGGGGAGATGGTTTGAGTGGACAAATTAAAGTGGACTTTTAGTTTGAAAATCTCGTGTTGTGCACGGGTTTTCATACGGTCGGTGGGGGGCTGAATCGGGTGTGGTGAGGCGGTAGGTGGGGACTGCGGGTTGGGCTGGAAGTTTGCGGGACTGGACCGTGAGGTAGTGGGCTGGGTAGTGGCGTAATTGGGTTGGGAGAAAGGACTGGGCCGTGGGTTATTGGGCTGGGCAATTTGATTAATTGGTTGGGTATTGGGTTAGGCATTGGTTTCTTTGGGCTAGGCAGCATTGTAATGTGGCTGGGGAATGGGTAAATTGGGTTGTGCAGTGTTGTTAATTGTTGATGGGCCGGGGCGGGTCAGATCAGGTGTAGTGGGTGGGGCCGACGGGATGTGTGATGTGTCAGTGGGTCCCGTAGATGGGGCAGTGGGTGATGGGTTGGTATTTGGCCTATATAGTGCATTTTGAAGTAGATGGGAAGTGTCCGAGTCATCAAGGAAACTGTAATTAGTGACTCAAAAGTTTTGGATGTTGTCAAACGGGAAAACGTACTCAACAACCGTGACATGGCGTGAGATTAAGATTTTGTCTGTGGATAACTCATAAAACAAGTACCCCTATGGTTTGACCTGAAACCTAGGAATACGCACGGAGTGGAGCGATGTGCTAAATTGTGAGGGACCGTGGAGGCCAAATTTGGGTAATAAAGACAACCGAAAATTTGAAGGTGATCATAGGAAGGGATCCGACGGAAGAGAATTTCGGTGGGTGTCCTATTTTGGATCGTACGTGTAGGTAAGATGTTAAAAATGTGTTCTACCATTTTTAATTCATATACCCAAAAGGTAGGGGGGAGACGCATGAAAAAGAAGGGTACGAATCATATTGTTAATGGTGCGGAGAATTCTTTCGGCTTTACCATTTTGAGGGGAAGCATGGGGGCAGGAGAAACGAAAATCCATGCCATTAGTTGCACACAAATTATGAAAATGGGAGTTATTGAACTCACGACCATTATCACATTGAAACGTTTTGATGTCTTTTTCAAATTACATTTTAACCAATGTACGAAATTCAAGGAATTTGGAGTAAACTTAATATTTAAGTTTAAGCGGATAGACCAAAAGGAAGTGAGAGAAGTCATCCAAGAATACCAAATAATATTTATGGCCTAGGTTGCTAGTTATATGAGATGTTTATAAATCTGCATGAATAATATCAAAGGAAGAGAAAGTAATACTTAAAGAAGACGTAAATGGAAGTCTAACATGTTTCCCTAGATGACAAGAGGAGCAACTATGGGAAAGTTTCCTTTATTACATTGGATTAAATTGCGGTTTCTAAGGGAATAAAAAACATGAGCTCCCGGATGACCAAGTCTACTATGCCACATTGATGGAGATATTGCAGCTAAAGTGGTGTGTGGAGTGATATGGGCAGTGGACGTGGATAGGACAGGATAGAGGTCCCCACACTATTGCATCCCGTAAGAAGTCTCCCCGTACGTAGGTCCTTTACAGAAAAGCCAAACGGGTCGAAATCAATGGATACATAATTATCAGTGGAAAATTTTTCAACAGAGATCAGGTTCTTGATAATGTTAGGGGCATATAGGACGTTTTAAGGGAGTATTGGGGATGCGGTTGTGGAGTTAGTGTGTGGCCAACCCCTTGAATTGGAATGCGATGACCATTTCCGACCATAATAGATTGAAGAGTATTAAAACTAGATAGGTGAGGGAGATTACCAGAGTCGCGAGTGAAGTAAGATTTGTCACTTGTATCCATGTACTATGCGTCGTCGGGCTCCTGGAGATTCATAGTGTTGTAAGTCTAACTCAGTTAGGCAGGGGTCATGGGACCGTAGACCTGCTGTTGGGCCGTGGAGAAGTGAGCATGGTGTTTGTGGCCCGTGGCCCGTGGGCCTGGAGGTGGGCCCGTGTACCATGGGCCTGGAGGTGGGCCCGTGATGCTGGGCTACAACGAGGAATACCATGTCATGTTCGTGGATGGTAGATGAGATAGAAGGACGAGGTTGTTGAAGAATCCTAAAAGTGAGTGATACGCTTTTCAGGACTGCGAAAAGTTGTCGAAATCCGTTGATGATGTCTTTGAGTAAAAAAAAATGAAATCTGCCACTGGTGCCTACAGTTAGGGATGGCAACGGATCGGATCCTACTAGATCCGTTTTTCATACCTGAATCAAGATCCGAATCCAGATCCATCGGGTCCATAAAAATCAGATCCGAATCCGATCCATCGGATCCACCGGGTCCACGGATCGGGTCTGGATCCACATGTAAATTTTTTTGCCTTGAATAATATTTCCACCTGTTGAAACTTTTTTTACAAAATGAAACCCAATCTAATTGAAAATTATGGGCACAAAATAAAGGACTCATCTCATTCAATAAGATAATCGAGAATTATGGACACAAAATAAAGGAAATACTTATAAAAAATTTACATTCTAAGAAAATAGAAATTATGGGCACAAAATAAATGACTCATCCTTAATTGATTACAGGCACAAAAGATAATCGAGAATTATGGGCACAAAAGATAAACTACAGTGAAAAAAATATACTCCACTCTTTCAAATTTAGATATAATATCTACAAAAGAAGGCATGCAGGCTATTGTGAATTTTATGGTTAATATATATATAATTTACAACACTTGTACTACACCACAAAAAGTGGAAGAAAATAAAACAGAGAAAGCAAACTTACTACTACTAATAAGTAGAAGCATTGTTTTTAAATGAATTTATTAAAAGTTCTTCTAACAAGTCAGCACCGAAGTCTTCAAAAACCAGAACTGTTTTCTTTTTCCTATTTCTCCTTCTCTTCACATTTTTCATTCTCATTTTATGTGTTTTCTTTAAAGCAACTGCCGGAGACAATCCATCTTGGCTAAAAAAATCAATATTTTCTAGTGATTCTTGGACTTTTTCCATAGGAAAATTGAGAAGTGCTAAAGGACCACGCATTGAAAATGCAGTTTGATCATAAGCTAAAACAGCTTCTTCAGCAGTATCGAATGTTCCTAGCCATATCCTAACTCCACTTCTTGTTGAATCCAATATTTCTGATGCATATTTTCCCCATGGTCTCTTTCTGACTCTTATATAATGCTTTTCTTCATTTTTTCTTCTTTGTGTTCTGCGTCTTTTCTCTTGATGGAATATGATGTCACCTATTCGTCGTTACTTCCTTTTGAGGAATTAATAGTCTCCGAGGATGGCGAACTTCTTGGTATCCGATGATTATGATCATTCAGCTCGGAGTCAAATTCCCATATCCGAAATTGGTCTAGCAAGAAATTGAAATTTGTGAATTGAAGGGATAAAATACATAAATTATGAAATTTTATAAGAAAATACTTATAAAATTACATTATAGGTTATGTATATATTTAATACTTATAAAATTACATTCAAGGTTACCAGATAAATCCAAAAAAAGAGAAATATCTATAACATGCAAAAATTGGTAGAATAACTCATATACATTGTTTATAATCACCGAATTTTTATGTAAATCCTCCTAAAAAAATAATTAATAGTGTCAAAGGCTTAGCACTTTTAAAGTAAAAAAAGCAACCCGATGTACTAAGCTTCGGCTATGCGGTCCGAAAAAGATCGGATCACAATAATATATTATACGAAACATTATCTCACATTTCATGAAATTTTTTTGTTAAACTCACCTTATCCCTTCAAAGTAACCAAAAAAAAGGAAACTTTGCATTCACACAACTAAGAACAAAATAGTCATACTTAATAAAATGACACAACACAACCAATCAAATCACTAGTGATCCTAAAGTAGCTATCGATTTGCTCTGTGTCATCCATGAATAAATTATTGAAAGGTCATTGCTTCTTGACACCAATAACCTAAAAAAGATGACTGAAACAAAAAGTTGGTGATTGATTATAAGTAAAAGATTCAATTTTATTGTGACAATTGTTTTTTAATTGACCGAGTGT
This sequence comes from Anisodus tanguticus, assembly GCA_034509755.1. Taxonomy (NCBI): domain Eukaryota; kingdom Viridiplantae; phylum Streptophyta; class Magnoliopsida; order Solanales; family Solanaceae; genus Anisodus; species Anisodus tanguticus. Next base: position 3,799,219 of record CM067553.1, on the reverse strand, counting down.
TCTTATCGCCTTTTCTTAATCACTCAATTTTTTGCAATGGTACTCTACATAAAAACGGAGACAGATATTTATAAGGTTTAAATTTAATGAGTTTCTATAATGATCTAAAATTAATATACAGTAAAATCTCTTTATATAATATTTTATTTAGATATTTTTTTTTGACCTCTATAGCAAAATGATGTTATATAAAACATGTATAAAAATGGATCTTTCATGTTAAGTTACTTTATATGTTATGATAATAAAAGAATACTCAGACAAACAACATCATCGTATAGGAATTTGATTGTATAAAGTTTGAATAAAAGATATTGAGCTCATGTGAACCCACTTATTATATTATGGATCTGTCTGGGTACCAAAAACATGATCTCTATATGCTATATTCTGCCTTCTTATTATCCACTTGTCCCCTCATAAATTTGCATTCATCTATATTTGATATTGGTCAATGTATTAAGCCTTGATAGAAACTAAACGGACTCCAAATCGTCAAACAACAATATAATTATACTTAGATATTAGTACCAACTTCAAAAGACAAAAAAAGTAAAGAAGGAAAGAGTAGTCAATCGTTACATATCATTTTTCTTGACAAATGGAATAAACTCTGAACATAAAAGTCCAAAAAATAAAGTGGGTGTAAGTTGTGTTTAAAGGTTCAAATTATTGGCTAGGCTTATCCCTTAGTACAATTTGTCTTTAACACCACTCTTTATCCAAGTATGAGGACATGTTCCAAATATATTCTCAAACTTTATTCATATTTATACATTGTTCTTCAACATGTGTACTATATCTGTCGCATATGAGAAAATAGATATTCTTTGTTAAACAGCCCATCACGGAATGGAGTATATATGGTATATTAGGAATGTATATTGTAGTATATTGTAATGAAAATGATACATTAATTAGTGTTATACACTTACCATAATTGTATAGTTAGAATTATGGTAGAATAAGGATTTAGAAGTAGAATAGGAAAAGGATTTTCCTATTATGGAAATATGTAACTTGTATATATATCTATTCAATCAATGAAAATAATGAAGGGGATTATTTCTTTCATGGTATCAAGAGACTAGGTCTAAAACAAAAGTTTTTTCTCTCAAACTTTTGCCTCCCTTTGGCCGAGACCCCCCCCCCCCCCTCCTCGGGTTTTTCTCTTCCAAAATTTCGTCTTCCGCTCTCAAAAACCTCTCTTAAATTTCCCCTCCTTCTTTGTTCTTACAATATGTCTAAGAACAATTTTCACCTTGCCCTCACGGTTTCCAATATCAAGCTAAGTATCCCTATTGTTCTTGAGATGAAAAACGTTCAATATGCAACGTGGGCAGAGTTGTTTAAAATTCACGCTATATCTTATCAAGTTCTTCATCACATCATTCCTCCCTCTAGACCCCTTCCTACGGAGGATCCTGAGGTATGGATTACACTTGATGCTACCGTTCTTCGGTGGATATACGCCACTATTTCGTTGGATCTCCTACAGACGATTATGGAGCCGGATACCACGGCTATGGCTGCATGGAATAGATTGCGTGACATATTCCAAGACAATCAACATTCACGTATCGTCACACTCGAGCAGGAATTCTCTCTCGTTCGAATGGACGAATTTCCAAACGTTTCTGCATATTGCAAGAAACTAAAGGAGTTGGCGGATCAACTCCGTAATGTTGGCGCCCCAGTAACAAATAATCGTCTAGTTCTACAGTTGGTTGCCGGTCTTTCGGAGGCCTATAATGGTGTTGGAACTCTCCTTCGCCAAAGCAACCCTCTTCCAGACTTTTATCAAGCCCGCTCCATGCTTACGTTGGAAAAAGCAGGTTTGGCTAAAAAGGCGGCTACGGAGCAAGCCCAGTTGTCATGGTGGCGTCCTCCCCTAGTTCTTCAGGTTTTGTGAATAATTCGGGCCAAAACCATAATAATGGTGGCGGCAAGAATAATCGCAAAAATAATAACAAAAATCGCGGGGGCAAACGCGGCGGTACAAGTGGCGGTTCCGGTGGTCAACAAACAGGCGGTGGGTCCCAGCCAGGGTACAGTGGCCCACCACCGCCATGGGCCCAGAAGTGGGGCCAATGGCAGTGGAACCCGTACCATCCACAACAGCCGGCAGCGGTTTCCGGCGGCCGGTGGGGCGGCCAGACGAGTCCGAGGCCCGGCACCCGGCGGTGGCGGCCCGGCGGCCGGTGGCCCAACAACAAAGACACCTCCAAGCACCTACGGCCCCCGGCGGCATCACGGAATGGAGTCCTTGGGCCCCGTCCTCCGCAAGCCCATCATGCAGCAGGCCCCACTCAGACTGATATCGAGGCCGCGATGCACACGTTGAGGTTGACCCAATCGGACCCAAATTGGTACATGGACACCGGGGCCACTACTCACATGACTTCCGAATCAGGTACTCTCTCATATTATTCCAATTTGAGCACCCCTAGGTGGATAATTGTTGGTAATGACAGTTCTATTCCAATTCTAGGGTATGGTCAGAAAACGTTGTCTCCCTCCAATCCACCACTCCTCTTGAAAAATACTTTACATGCTCCTAAATTGATTAAAAATTTAGTGTCTGTCCGAAAGTTCACAAATGACAATTCTGTTTCTGTTGAATTTGATCCTTTCGGTTTCTCTGTGAAGGATTTCAAGACGGGGAGTCATCTCATGAGGTGTGATAATAGGGGGGATCTGTATCCTATCATGCCCGGTTTCAGTCCATCGAGTCCAGCCTTGCCGTCAGCTTTTGCAGCCATCTCTCCTTCCATGTGGCATGCTCGTCTGGGTCATCCGGGATCTTCTATTTTATCAGCTTTAGATAAAAATAGCTTTATTTCTTGTAAGGGTACGAGTCGTACTCAATTTGTCCAGTCTTGTTCATTAGGAAAAATTGTTAAGTTGCCATTTGTAGACTCCAATTCTCATACTTCTATGCCATTTGACATTATTCATAGTGACTTATGGACGTCTCCTGTTCTAAGTTCAGTGGGTCATCGATATTATGTTCTCTTTTTAGATGATTATACTAGATTTTTGTGGACGTTTCCAATTGCAAATAAATCACAAGTATTTTCCATCTTCATCAAATTTAGAGTGTTCATTCGTACTCAATTCGAAAGAGACATAAAAAATATTCAATGTGATAATGGGAAAGAATATGACAATAGGGAGTTTCGGGATTTCTGTGCTAATAATGGGATCAATTTTAGGTTTTCGTGTCCTCATACATCTCCACAAAATGGTAAGGCCGAACGCAAAATTCGTTCCATCAATAACATTGTCCGAACTCTCTTAATTCATGCCTCCATACCTCCATATTTTTGGCATCATGCTCTACAAATGGCCACATATCTTCTCAACATACTTCCTTCCAAAGGTCTGACATATTCCTCCCCCCTCAAAATCCTATATAAGAAGGATCCTTCGTATTCTCATCTTCGGATTTTTGGGTGCTTGTGTTATCCGTTATTCCCATCCACCACAATTAACAAACTGCAGGCTCGGTCTAACCCGTGTGTGTTTTTGGGTTATCCGTCAAATCATCGTGGTTATAAGTGTTTTGATTTATCCTCCAAGAAAATCATAATCAATCGCCATGTCATTTTTGATGAAACCCAATTCCCGTTTACGAAAGTTCATACTCCCGAACCTAAGTCGTATAATTTTTTGGATGACCAAATATCCCCGTATATTATTCGGAATTTTTCGGACAACTCCCGTACCCAAAATCCTCCAGCGGGCCCACTGCCCGCCGGTCCCACGCATCGTCGCACCCTGTTGTTCCGGCCATGGAAGCAGTTCCGTGCTATTGGGCTGTCGTCCAGCCCAATGACTCGGAACCGGTCCAAACCGAGCCCGATTTTTACCGATTTGGGCCGGCGCCCGAGCCACTGCTCGCCGCCGGTCCGTCCCGAACCCAGAAAATTCCCAAAATTCACTCAGTTCTTCCTCGTGTCATAGACCAGTCACTCGTAGTCAGCGAGGTATTTTTACACCTAAAAGACATTTTAATTTACATTCGGATATCTCTAAATCCCCCTTGCCCCGCAATCATGTGTCCGCATTAAATGACCCTAATTGGAAAATTGCTATGACTGATGAATATAATGCTCTTATTGCTAATAAGACGTGGGAGTTGGTGCCCCGTCCATATGGTATTAATGTTATCAGGTCTATGTGGATTTTTGCTCACAAAGAGAATTCAGATGGATCATTTGCTCGACATAAGGCACGACTTGTTGGTGATGGTAAGACTCAGCAGGTTGGAATTGATTGTGGTGAGACGTTTAGTCCGGTGGTCAAACCAGCTACCATTTGCACTGTGCTTAGCTTGGCTCTTTCAAAGACTTGGCCAATTCATCGGTTGGATGTCAAGAATGCTTTTCTACACGGTGACCTCAAGGAAACAGTCTATATGCATCAGCCGTTGGGTTTCAGGGATCCCAACCGCCCTATCATGTCTGTTTGTTGAAGAAATCATTATACGGCCTTAAGCAGTCTCCACGGGCCTGGTATACACGATTTGCTGACTTTGTTTCGACAATTGGGTTCACTCACAGCATGTCAGATAATTCCTTGTTCATCTACCGACGTGGTTCGTCATTGGCCTATATTCTGTTGTATGTGGATGATATCATCTTGACTGCTTCCTCCGATGCTTTGCGCCAGTCTATCATGGCCATGCTCAGTTCTGAATTTGCTATGAAAGACTTAGGGCCTTTGAGTTATTTTTTGGGAATTGCCGTCAAACGTCATTCAGGTGGGTTGTTTCGTCTCAACGGAAGTATTTGCCGAGATTATCGAGAGGGTCGGGATGTCATCCGTAAGTCCACTTCCACGCCGTTGATGCAAACCCAAAGCTAAGTGCCACGGCGGAGTGCATCATACGAGGACCCGACCCGCTATCGCGATCTTGCGGGGGCCCTCCGGTATCTTACCTTTACCAGACCCGGATATTACATATGCGGTTCGGCAGTGTGTTTATTCATGCATGATCCCGAGTTGAGCACATGAATGCAATCAAATGCATCATTCGGTATATTCGGGGGACACTGGATTATGGTTTGCACTTGTATCCCTCATCTACATCCACACTTGTCTCCTACACGGATGCGATTGGGGTGGTTGTCCCGACACCGGAAGGTCGACTTCGCTCTTGTATGTTCCTTGGCAACAACTTGGTCTCTGGTCGGCAAAGCGTCGGGCAACTCTATCACGCTCAAGTGCGAGAGGCGAGAATATCGAGGGTGGCGAATGTGGTCTCCGAATCATGTTGGCTACGTAATTTGCTTTTGGAGCTTCATTGTCCCATTCAGAAGGCAACCTTGGTATATTGCGATAACATTAGTGCCATCTACCTTTCAGGTAACCCCGTTCAACACCAACGCACCAAGCATATCGAAATGGACATTCACTTTGTCCGTGAAAAGGTTGCTAAAGGTCAAGTTCGCGTATGCCATGTCCCGTCTCGTTATCAAATTGCAGACATTTTTACCAAGGGTCTACCCGCGGTACTTTTTGAAGATTTTAGGGACAGTCTCAGCGTTCGAAGACCGCCCGCTATGACTGAGGGGGTGTGTTAAACAGCCCATCACGGAATTGAGTATATATGGTATATTAGGAATGTATATTGTAGTATATTGTAATGAAAAGGATACCTTAGTTAGTGTTATACACTTACCATAATTGTATAGTTAGAATTATGGTAGAATAAGGATTTAGAAGTAGAATAGGAAAATGATTTTCCTATTATGAAAATATGTAACTTGTATATATATCTATTCAATCAATGAAAATAATGAAGTTCAGTTCCAAATATATTCTCAAACTTTATTCATATTTATACATTGTTCTTCAACATGTGTACTATATCTGTCGCATATGAGAAAATAGATATTCTTCTCCATTCAGTGTGTATTGTTTTTTTTTTAATTATTAAATTCATTTTACAATTTCAAATGCCTTTCAAACGAACCGGGAGTTTATAGGTATGAAGCAAAGTACAGTTGTTGTTCATAGCAAATAAACCAATGTTTGTCTTCTTCGTTTCAACAAGTAACCCTACGTCAATAAATAAGACCGAGCCCAGCCTCTCACCTTTCGATTCATTGCAAGGAAAGAATCAAAAGAAAAAAGGTTCTATCTTAGGACTTTGTTAGTGAAGATTCATAATTCTCTTGGAAACTATCCTTCAAGGTATTAGCAAGTATTACTTCAAGAAAGTCATTATATTCAAATAAACCCTTTGCCACAATTTGGAGATTCATTATTAAAGTATCAATAATTTCTAGACTTTCAGATATGCCACATAATTGTTACAGTCAAAGTCATTATCTTAACAAAGCTAGAACAACTTTTTGCCATGTTTATCTTATCATTCCACCATAAAGACAAATTGATAATATTAGTAAGATCATTCCAATTCATGATTGATTTTTTATTTTATAGAATTTATTAGAAAATGATCTGAATTAACTGTTTGAAATGTTAGAAAAAGATTGAAAAAACAAATCTAGCCAAGTTTAAATAACAATCAGTTTACATTAGTTTGAATTAATATTAAAAAAAATACAACAATATTTTCCTTGTTATCCGAGAAAGTCAATAATATGCATTTCATGTCCAGTTCAGAATTTATGTAAGGGCAAGTTTCTCGTGTATACTTCCTATTCCTCTAGTTTGCAGACGTTGTAGCCTAATTTATATTTACAATAAAGTCAATAATATGCATTTCATGTCCAGTTCAGAATTTATGTAAGGGCAAGTTTCTCGTGTATACTTCTTATTCCTCTAGTTTGCATACGTAACCTAATTTATATTTACAATAAAAATAGCCGAAAACAGATTATCATTTTGCCCAAAACATTTCTCTCTTTAATTAAAGAAAAGAAAGTAAAAAAAGGAAATTTGGGGGTCGGGAGGTGAAATAATAACTTTCTGGGGACTTAATCGGAAATCGGAGAAACAATGGGGATCACAATGCAAATAAACTTTCCCGCTTCCCGCCGGCATTGTTACTACCCAAACGGAAAACCAGAACAATTACAAAATTCTGAAGATGGAAGACAATCAGTTGCCATTGTTCATGGAATCAGGAATTTATAAGCTTAACTCAAATGTCTTCTTCATCGACCCGGTTCGAATACTCAACCGTTCTTACACCCGGTTTAGGGTTTCACCTACGGCGTATTACTCCCGCTTCTTCGATTCGTCGAACTCAACACAATCTCCAAAAGCTTCCGAAGATTCTAGAAAACGAAAACGAAAACAGAAGAAGAAGCCTCAATCTCTCAACGAGCGCGAACAAATCGCCGATCGCCGTCATCAGGTACCATTAAATTTAACATTTTATTCCATTCAAAAGTTTTAAGTCAATTTTGCTGAGTATCACTGTTCTCACTACTTCTTTGTGGTAGAATAAAATTGGAAAACTTACGTAAATGTACCCTTCTGCCAACTAGTTTAACAAAGTGGCCAAGTATACACTACCTGTACACTTCGGCTGAATATGTTGTGTATAAGTATGTATATTATATGTATATTTAGTATATGAAGTATTCTGTGTACTTATTTTGTAAAACTTAGTGGCCGAATGGTATTTGGCTGTAATTTCCCAAATAAAATTTATATTTTCAAAAAAATTAACCTGCTATACTCAATATACAGCAGCTTATCTTCTCTGCATTAAGTGTGACATTTGAGTAGTAACTCTATTTTTCACTGCTTTGTGTTGAAGGAGGTGAAGCCGTTGTTGTTGAAAGCGCATGAAGTTTTGCTTGAAGCTACTGATCTTTTGAAAGTTTTGAGAAATTTGAGAAATGATGGACGTGCTGTGGGTGAATGTAAGGAGTTGTCACAGGAAAGTAGTGAGCTTTCATTTATGGAGCTCGGAGGTGTTTGGCAAGCTCCATTGTATGAGATTATTCTCAATTATCAACGAGATGATAAAATGTTCCAAAATGGAGGTTAGCTTTACTTACAAGATGTTTTTACAGTGTATAGCAACTCTATTTTTGCATCAAGGCTCACCTTTTATGCATTTCAATTCAAATTTTAGTAAATTGTTGGCATGTTTCTTGAGGTCCTGGCATGCTTATGTATTCTAGTTGTCTTCTGCGTGGTTTTCAGGTTCAACACTTGCACAGAGTATTGAGCAAAGAGTGGCTCCTGTGTTTAATAATCTAGTTGCCAATGAGGGAAGCTGTGATATAGAGGCTGAGCTTTTTAATCACAAGTATATTATTCCCAAAAGGAGTTGTTTCTGTATGGTATGATACGAAGCGGATGCTTCTTTAGTTGTTTCATTATTTACTTTATGTTGTAGGTTCATGCAATTTAATATTTGCTTTTATGAGAAAGGCTCTTTTCTAATTTTCTTTTCTCTCATGAAAATTTCAAATCCAGAATCATTTGGGTTTACTAATGGCTTTCGATTTTTCTTTCTGGTTTTGGTTTCTTTGAGTCTAATCTATATGCATGGGATTTCAAATCTGACCTTTTGTATTTATTGTTCTTGTTGGCTTGAAGTCTGATCTGCGGCAGATTGACAGCTTAATCCCAGGTAACAAGCCAAGATCCTTCTTTCTTTGTGTTTGAGCGTGGTCCTACTGTCCGGAACAAATGCTTATGAAATTCCATTTGCATGGACCTGCAATGTATTGGGAAGCATCCAGTTTGAAGGAAGAAATCCTCATTTCTTGCCAAATATTATACTAATTTTCATGGTTAATGCATGAGTTGGAAAGCCATCTGTTTAAACTTTGAGTGGTATTTTCTTCTTTCAGCTGATTCTGATTGTGGCTTCAATCTCATAGTTATAGATCCCCCTTGGGAAAATGGCAGCGCTCATCAGAAACTGAGGTGTGTGTTTTTCCTTCCACAGATTTGTTTCTCTTGTCAGAGAAGAACAATTTATATGTACACCCTACAGGAAAATTTCCTCTTTAATTATTTTTTTTTGTGGGGGGGAAAGACATAGGAAGGTAGTTGAGCGAACATATATTGTAAGTTTTGATTTGCTGGAAGTGATTAGAACGGGTCGATATTTGTCTGCTCTTATTAGAAGCTCAAACTATTAGGGTGAAGGTCCGTGACTCCGTGTTGTAGATTGCTTCTATTCAATATGCAATTACATGTGGTTGCAGGTACCCAACTTTGCCTAATCGATACTTCTTATCTCTCCCCGTCAAGCAACTTTGTCATACCTCTGGAGCACTTGTTGCATTGTGGGTTACCAACAGGGAGAAGTTACGAGGTTTTGTGGAGAATGATTTATTTCCTAAATGGGGAGTAACTTATGCAGCTAGCTTTTACTGGTTGAAGGTATCATTTCTTTTTTCACGGCTGTGAGGTTGTCTTTAAGCTACCTTCAATCATGAGAGAGAAGAGGGAGATGGATGAGGAATTTAGAAACACTGCTGAACAGTGTATATTGACTTAAAAGTATGTGTTTAGGTATCTACTTTGATTTTGTTACAGGTTAAGGCCAATGGGATGATGACGGGTGAATTGGACCTCTTTCATCACCGACCATATGAATGTCTTCTCCTAGGTTATTGTGATGGAAAGGTTAGCTTGTTCCATGCCTTAGAGTTGCCTTTGTTAAAGCTACTGTATTATTCACTTTGCCGTGTCTTTGCAGGATACACATTCTCGCAATTTAACAAGATTGAATCTCATACCAGATAACCAAGTGGTCATTAGCTTTCCAGGCGATTATTCAAGGAAACCGCCCATTGGAGGTAACCTTTCAAAGCTGCTATCCCTTCCCTGGTCCTCATTTGATAATTTTTCCTCTTTTGAATAGTGTCGTTTTCTGAATTTTCCCATTTTAATTTGTTTGTCTTTTTTGGTTGGGAAAGAGGGCTGGGCTAAGGGAAGCAATCTTATTGATCTTTCCTACTATTTACCATTAGAATTACTGTCTGATAATTTTCCTCTTACCTACATGAATTAGATCTGCTGCTAGATTATGTGCCGGGGTCTAGGCCTGCTCGTTGCATTGAACTATTCGCAAGAGAAATGATAGCTGGCTGGAGTTCTTGGGGGAATGAACCTCTTCATTTTCAGGATTCGAGATATTTTGTTAGTAAGACAACAGAAAATAATGTATCCTGATAGAAACACCTCTTACCGGGAAGTTTCAGTCCAACGACATGGCATCCTAACGATTTTATTTGTATGTGGTTTTCTCCTTCCTGTTTAACTATCAGTAAAAAATAGTGTTGGCACTTTTATCATTGCCAAATCAATTTTTCCTAAATAATGTACTTGTTAGAATTACTCGAAGGGGAGCCTTGGAGTAACTGGTAAAGTTGTTGCCATGTGACCAGGAGGTCATGGGTTCAAGCCGTGGAAACAACCTCTGGCAGAAATGCAAGGTAAGGCTGCGTACAACAGACCCTTGTGGTCCGGCCCTTCCCCGGACCCCACATAGCGGGAGCTTAGTGCACCGGGCTGCCCTTTTCTTTTAATGTACTTACTTGTTAGATGAAGCTTCTTCCTGTATTATTTACTTATGTAGGGTCATGAGCTATGCCATGGACCAATGGATTCAGCGGGTTTTGCCATTGTGATTGCATGCAGGCTGAGAGTTGCAGATTTCAAGGAAGTTCCTGGTTGTCTTGCAATATCAGCTGATCTGGTGCATGAACTGTAATTATATAAATTCAGCCTATTAATAGTGTTTTTCTCTTTACTTTTAAATGTGATGGTTTTTGATGTCGCTTCCTTCTTTGTGTTTTCTGGTTGGGGGGTGGAATGTGTTTCCTGAATGTCTAATTTGTCTTTAGTATTGTAGTTTAGGCATGGTAAAAGAAGTAGAGATAACTTTCCCCTGCTAGAATTTCATTTGAACTTTCTTCTCAAGAAGCAAGTCTTGCCCTGAGTATAATTGTTCAATACCCCAAAATTGCAGAGGTTGGTTGCAATCACTATGATAAAAAACTAGGAAAGATGAATGACATGCATTATGTGTTCACAACGAATGGTTGTCTGCCATAAAAGTCCAACTCATGCTCTCTATGGTGTACATATATTCAAGTCAGTCCTTGATGCTCCTTGGTAGCCTAGAAATTTCTATTTTTGTTTCAATTTCTAAAAAGAAGTTTTGAAGATTGAAGGCTAAGATCTGGTTCATGGTTGAGCCTTTGTAATAATAGCTAGAGTTGCTAAGTTCCTCACTTTTTAAAGTTGAAACCTAAATCATTCTTTTTAAAAAATAATCTTTGACTAACTGAAATATTAGAAGTTTGTCATACTCTGGTGCACTAAGTGCAGTTCTGGGTTTTGGAAGGCCATTTAAGTGTACACATTTGATTGTAACCCAATCTTGTGCAAGTAATTCATACCCATTTAGTATGAAATTGACATAGTTTTTGTATATCTCATTATTGAGCCAGGCATGCATTTTTGTTGATAGTGTGTGGCAATTAAATTTTTTGAGCGTTGGCCTCAAGTTTGGGAAAGCATGCTAGAACCTTCACCACTACGAGCTTTGACATTTCTGTACTATATCTTGGGGTTTCATGAAATGGAACACTGTACGGCTTTGCGTTTTCCATCTTTGCAACTTGCTTGATCCCTTGATTATTTCTGCTCAATTATGTATTATACTATTTTGTTGATTGGTTTATTGATTAATGTATTGTACGTCTTTCTGACTTCCTTTCACCCATATTTTCCAAATATAAAGGTGGAACTCCCACCCCAAGAGCCCCACACCCCGGTCCGACAGGTATGTGAAGGAGTTAAATCATGGTGACTCAATTGATTTCAAAGGTTAGACCAGTACCACGCTGCGCACAAGGGGCCCTCCTTTATTTCAAGAAGTAACTCTCACACTGCCGCTGACGGGATTCGATCCTTGGCCATTTTCCAAATATCCCTCTTGATAACCAATTGAGCTGCCCAAACGGACTCCTTTCACCCATATTTGTTTCTGTTCAGGAGGGAACTTGCGACAAAGTTTAAATATCATATTCAATGTGATTGTTAATGACTGGGAAGGTCACGACTCTGATGTCACTTGCTGTTATATCGAATCATTTATACTTTGTCTCACTATATCGAAGGCTGCCAACAAAATTTGCCATACTGTTCTGAAAAGAGTATTCCGAAGCTTTGTTGCATTTGCAGATACCTCTGTTTAGTGCTGAGCTAACTTCGGCTGAATGTTTTTTTAAAACTACGGAAAAGGGTAAAAAATGCCCTTAACATATTAGAAATGGCTCAAAAATCCTCCCCTTCCGCATATTAGATCAAATTTTCCCTTGTACCTATTTGGATAAGAAATGCAAATTTAAGTCTAAAATTGCTCCTCCTTTTAACAAAAGCTTATGTGGAATTGGTCCACATGTGTAGATCTGAAACTCATTTTTAAAAGACCCAACACTTCTTCCTCTTCATCCAACATAGAACCTTGCTAAGATAACTCTGATTGATCAGGTGGCAGAACTAGTTGCAGTTATGGCCAAAAACTGTAGCCTTTCATACTTTTATTTTGGAAAGAACCTTCTGTCTAAAACAAAAACTACGCACTGATGAAAATTATTTCATGTGTATCCATCCGTTTTATGTTATAATTGATGAAGAAAATTAGCACTCAGCAATACATATTTGGTCCTTGAAGTAAATTTAGATTTCACAAGAGAACCTTTCAATGTAGTCAATATAACGGAACGACGTATATACTCCTATGTAGGATGAAGAAGTGTTTGGTCTTCTAAAAATGGGTTTGTGTTGATGGGTTGAATTTGGGTCTAAATATGTGGACCAATAAAAATAATGTTACATATTTAATTTTAAAAAAATCATATATTCCAAATAAGTTTTTTAAAAGGAGGGCAACTTTAGACTTAAATTTAATGTTAAGGGCATATTTTATTCAAATATGTAAAAGGAAGGGCAAATTTAATCTAATAGATGAAAATAGCACATTTTTAGTCATTTCTAATCGTTAAAAAGGTATTTTTAACCCTTTTCAGTTAAAACTATCTTTCTTTGGAGGTTGCCAGGGCAATCGACAGGACAGAGGTACTTATTTCCAGTGGCCTTGTTGGGCTCTCTCTAATTTTCGATGGATCAATCGTTTTCAGACAGAGTAGTTGATATTTATGGGAAGTAGGCAATCTTTCTTTTTCTTTATTTTTTTGGCCTAAAGTTTTTCTAGTTGAAACAGACTCCAAAAATATTACTACCATTTTCCCAAAAACTGAACACTCCTGTTGCAATTTGTATGCATTGACAAAATTAATATGTACAGAAATGAAAATTTCAAGGTACATTGGTGGACATAGATACATGTGTTAGTGGAAAGTATCAGATATCACGTGAAATTAGTTGAACGCTAAAGTTAATTTGGACACTATATTTATTAAAAAAAAAGAATGAAAATTTCAAAGTAAGTAGTACGTGTCTACACAGGCAAGTTTAAACATCCGAAGTGGATATCACATTCAATTATTCAAAAGTAGAAGCCTGTATATTTCACAACTCCATTGGATGGGAAAAGTTTGTTGATTGATGTATAATTAATACCGAATTAACTATGGTACTGTACTAGTTATATGAAGATTTATATGCAATTGCATACAATAATCACATACTTAGTATAATTTCATAAGTGAGGTCTGACATAGTAAGACGAAATATAATTTGTGTATATAAGTATATGGCAAATGTATTCATTCATAAGTTTATCGAGACAAATAACTTTTGCATGACAAAAAGTCCTAAGAATTTTTTCGATTTCTTTTGAAAACAGATGAATCATCATATGCTTCTCACGTTCCGTGAATAGCCGTGACATTGAGGAATATCCAGGAGGCCATTTTGGGAATCGACCTGATTTTATATTATGAATTCATAATCCTGGAGGACGTTCAATAAGGTCGTTGTAGTATAGTGGTAAGTATTCCTGACTGTCACCGGGTCAGGTGACCCGAGTGCTATCCCGGCACAACGGGCGTTAAGTTTTTGAAATCCTATTTTATTCTTCTTGTGTTTAGTAGCGTTTGTCCGACCAGTTAAGCCCCTAATTTAATTTGCTGCAAGACTAATAAAGTATTCATGTGCCAGCATAACGATAATCATAGGATGATGTTTGTTTTAACATTGGATAATCTAAGTTTAACATGTACTACTTAACTCCTTTAAGACTTCGGTTTAGTATCTATACAGCCAAGGTTCACAAACTGTAGTTTCGCTTTCTATGAGGAAACAAATTGAGAAAACTGTGGCTGAAAATCTCAAATCCCCCATGATGTGGTCCATCAAAACGTACATTTAGCTCAATTGGTTATCAAGGGGATATTTGAAAAATCAAAACGTACATTTACATTTTGGCATTTCCAAATACCAATCGATGCTGAATCACTCCGAAACTTTGAAACAAACAAGAAAAACACAACATTTCCCATTATAGTCTTTACAATATTCTAGATTCAACGAACAGAAAACAGTCTTGATTCATTATGTTGTATCCACAAATGCATTTCCAGACATAATTATACAAAAGGTTATTCATTCGTTGCACCAACCATTTCACGTATCACATTAGGGGATGGATCCAGGGTATCCGGTGTGGGTTTCGAACCCACACTTAATAGCCCGAATCTTATATTTATATTGAGAGTCTATTAATTATATAAGATATTACTAATTGGGAATCCATTACTAAAAAAAATTGTTGGCTCAACGACAATGAAAGACTTTGTTTTAGCGCTCACGCCTTTGACGCGGGATCAATTCCCCTAGGATTTTTTATACAATTACTATTGTATATTAATTTATTTTACTGAAAACCCACAAACTTAAAATCCTGAATCCATCTCTAGATCACACTAATATAAGCAAATACTCTAACATAACAATTAGTGATTGATTCTAGACTAACTCATAGCCAAATTTACAACATACCAATATTTTCAATAAACCTTAGACTTAAATAAAAGATTTCAAAGCTGTTTGAACCTATAGCCAAATTTAGACTTTCAATTTCTAACAATAGGAATTGGTTTAAGGACGGACCATCTTCAAGGAGTGTAATGTAAGCAAATACTTTGACATAAACATTACAGTCTGATTTCGAACCAGTAAACTATAGCCAAATACGAACATCCAATTTCTAACTACAATAGGAATTGGTTAAGCATTAATCACCTTCATTTACACTTATTAAATCAAGATTCAAATCACAGGGTGAAAAATGAAGTATTACAGATTTTTTTTTTCTTCATAAGATGCTAATTTTCACGATAAGCAATGTAATCAGCCAAAGCAATCAACGGAGCAGCTTTGTGTGGATCAAATTCCGACAGCTGTTGTTTAGCTTCTCGGTTAAGTTCCGCCGCAAATTACTTAGCCTTCTCTAATCCCAGCAATTTCGGATACGTCGTTTTATCCACTGCCAAATCTTTTCCGGCGGTTTTTCCGAGATCCGACGACGACTTTGTGACGTCAAGTATATCATCCACTACTTGAAATAACAGTCCGATGCATCTCGCGAATCTCCTTAACTTGTCCACTTCTTCATCGTTCCCGCCGCCGAGGATTGCTCCGAGTACTACCGAAGCTTCCAGCAACGCCGCCGTTTTGTGTATGTGAATGAATTCAAGCGTGTCTAGTCCTACATTAGGGTTACCAGTACAAGCTATATCCGCTACTTGTCCAGCTACTAATCCTTCAACTCCGATTGATTTCGCTAATTCGCCGACGGCGGCGAGGATCCGAGAGGCGGAAACTCCGATGGTAGCGGTGGTGATGTACTCGAAGGCGAAAGCGAGGAGAGTCTCCGGCGAGGACCGCCACATCCTCGCCATAGACTTTGTGATTCGTAGGTTTTCCACGGCGGAGATCGTCGTTATCCATACAAGGTAAATCGTCGTGAATGAGAGACAGTGTGTATCATCTCGACGGCACAAGCCGCCGGCATGGCGGCGAGGCAGAGCATCGGCCGGACACGCTTAACGCCGGCGAGAAGGGAATAACGCATTGCTTCGTGGATCACAGGTGGATATTTACTATAACAGCCTCATCTAATGCTTTATTTACAGTAATAACCTTTTCAGCTACGTAAACTTTGAAATTGAATTGCTCCATAACAATTTTCTCATCTTCTTTGGTAGCAATAGCTGAAACACTTCAGGGAGAAAAGGATCTTTTTCGTGGCTTAATTGTAGGATTTTTCATGAATTTATTGAAGGATTTATAAGGTAAAGTTTGATTGAAAACTAAACAAGCTTGAGCCCATGAATCAACAAGATTCATAGATGGAAGAGGGGTGTCAGGTGGATATTGGAAGCTACAATCGAAGAGAAGCGATTTATGGACCAGACAGTACATTCAAATTTTACAAAGAGATGGAAGAGGGGTGTCAGGTGCGTAAGGGAGTTCAGTTATGAGTATGACATGAGACTATGGGTGGCCAGTGGGCCGGGATCGGAACTGGCGGGCCGGGTTTGGCGGACGGGAGGAGGGCGGGGTCGGGACATGCGGGATTCGCCGTCGTCCCGTCCCGTTTCCGATCCCGTCGGAATCGGGCTGGGGCGGGATCGATTTTTTTTTTTGCACTTAATTTAAAAAATAACATATATATATATATATAAAACTCAATAATTAAACAAGATAGTGTAATAAAAATATTTCAATGCTGTTTTTGTGCCTCTTATATTATTTAATAGACATGTGATTTTTTTTGTAATACAAATACAATTGTCAAAATTGTAACTTTGTGGTGTTGTTCAAAAGTTGCAAATTACATAGTAAAATTGCAATTAAAAATTACATTTTGAAAAAAACTTGTTCTAGTTTTTTGATAATTTCATGTGTTTCTTTGGTTGAAATTGATATTTGTTGGTCAAATTACTCCACGTCGCTTCCACCACCTTTGGATAAGATTTCGTTGTAGTTTTCGTCTTCTTCTTCGTTGATCTCAGGTTGACCGCACCTTCTCTGCTCCGCTCGTATCCAATCTCTGAATAATACTACAATCTCCAAGCTGTCTCCGGCTAATGAGTGTATGTGCTCTCTTATTTGATATCTGCCGGCAGAAAAAGCGCTTTCAGACGCCGTTGATGACGCTTGAATGTTCAAAACATCTTGGGCTATTTTTATGCTAGTCTTTATTTTTTGCTATTCAAATGAAATTTATGCTTATTGGGCGTATATTCTTTAAAGGATCTGACACAAGTTGTGTCGAATTTCTTGAAGAACTTATACCCTAATAAACATAAGTTCTATTTGAGGGGCAAAAATTAAATATCAACCCACTTAAAGGGGAAATCGTGCAATTAAATGACGAGGAACAAAATGTGATATCAAAATTTGAAGCTTATGAGTTCGAGATTTAATTTTTATAAGTCGTTAGGGTCGTACATATTTAATAAATTTATAAAAACAAATACAGAGTATGTAACAAAGCTAATGAGTTAGGCTGAACTTGTAAGTTGTAATTTTGAAAATGTATTACAAACAAATTATATTTCTATTAAATAATATAAGAGGCACAAAAACAATCTTGAAATATTTTTATTACACTATCTTGTTCAATTATTGAGGTGTTTATATATGTTATTTTTTAAAATTAAGTACAAAATAAAATAAAAAATCAGAAAATCAGAAAATCCTATCCCGACTCGACCCCGTCCGCCCCGATAAAGACCGGTCCCTTTTCCGACGGGTCCGGAAACGGGACCGTACATCAACGGATCCGCCAGTCCCGGCCCGCCAGTCACACCGGAGGACCAGTCCCGCCCTACCCCATCCCGACGGATCCAGTCACGCCGGGCCCCGCCCCGTACCCGCCTAGTTGGCCACCCTTATTGTAGAGGTTAGAATATATATATATATAAAAAAAAGGTTGGACTGGCGTCCACCATATTTCTCTTTCATTCTCAGATTTCTCTCATCAATTTTCGATAAGAGAGAAAGAATCCCTCACAGATCACCTCTTTCTTCTTTCTACCTTCTCACCCAAGCAGGTTTATTTTCTTGTTTTGTTCATCACAGCAACTTTTTTTATTATATACTTGTATACCCTTTTGTAGATTCAGTGTTTTGATTGTTACCCAGATCGCATAATCGATTCGATTACTCTCAGTTGCTTTAATCTTTCGAAACCCTTTATTTTGCTGATTATTTCAAGCTTTTTGATCAATGAATTCTTGTGTTTTGCTGATTGTTTGATCTGAGCTGATTGTTTTGTTTGTTTGTTCTTGTGTTAGATGTTCGTTTTTCTGGGTTTGTTTGATTTTACTTTCTGGCGACTATTTGCTTACCGATTCTCATAAAGTTTCAGTCTTTGACTTGGGTCATCGTTTGCACCGACTAGGTTTGAAATCTTTAGATGTTGGTTAGTTTTCTTATGGGTCAGCTGTTTTCTTTTCTATTTGTTAGAAAATTATGCTTTATACAACAACAACAACAACATAACCAGTGTAATCACACAAAGTGGGGTCTGGTGAGGGTAGTATGTACACAGACCATACCTCTAACTTTGTGGGGCAGATAGGATGTTTCATGCTTTATGTGCACCCAAAATAGGTATGATCGATTGAAATGAATTTTGCTTTTGATTTGTGAGATATTTTTCTCATAGATTGGAGTTGGTTATAGACCTTTCTGCCAAGCCTGCCTGTGCTAAGATCAATAGAATAATTCTTAGTGAAAATTTTGGTTAAATGATTTTACCTGTTACTAGGGGATAACTAGGTTATATTGAAAGTTAGAATACTTGCATTAGGTTTCTTTGTGGCTTCTCACCTAAGCAGGTTTCTTTTCTTGTTTCTTCTTGATAGCTACTATTTTTATGTACTTGTAGTTATATACCCTTTTGTAGATTCAGTGATTTTCTGGTGTTTTTATTGTTACCCAGATCGCATAATCAATGCGATTACTGTCAGTTGCTTTAATTTTTCAAAACCCTTTATTTTACTGATTGTTTTAACAAGTTCTCAAGCTTTTTAGTCAATCTGGCGTTTGATCTGAGCTGATTGTTTCTCCTGTTTGTTCTTGTTGTATTTATGTTTCTTTTTTGCTGGGTTTGTTTCAATTTTACTTTGCGGAGACTATTTGCTTATTGATTCTCATAAAGTTTCAGTCTTTGACTTAGGTCATAGTTTGCACCGACTAGGTTTAAAATCTTTAGATGTTGATCAGTTTTCTTATGGGTCAGCTATTGTCTTACTACTATTTGTTAAAAAAAAAAAATGCTTTATGTGCACCAAAAATAGGTATGCTGAATAGAAATGAATCTTGCTTTTGATTTGTGATATTTTTCTCATAGACTGGAGTTGGTTATAGGTCCCTTCCGCCAAGCCTATCTGTGCTAAGATCAATAGGATAATTCTTAGTGAAAAGCTTGGTTAATCGATTTTACCCGTTCCTAGGGGATAAATAGGTGATTTTGAGAGTTAAGAATACAAAAAATGAAGAGTTTTTAACACATTTGACCGCTAGGTCAAAAATAGTTACAACCGCTAGCCAATATGCAAAAGATATGAGTATATTAATTATGTAAAAATTATACATTTGTTGGCTATTATTTTGGTGGGAGGTTATTTCGGAAACAACCCCTCTACCTCACAAAGGTAGGGGTAACGTCCGTGTACATCCTACCCTCCCCAGAGTCCACTTGTGGGACTACACTTGGGTATAAAGAGTCAAAAGCTATACAGTAAAAATACCAAAGATGAACCTTTTTTTGTGCTTTTACTTCAAGGTAAAATGCTCAGAAGACCCATTTTGACAATTCAGAATGTGCTCCTGAAATATTTATAAACTAATGGAAAGAAATGATACTCTGGTCTTCGTCGATATAACTTCAGCAAATTTTATATATTTGAAGGTTAGAATTGTGGTTAGGAAAGAAAAAAAGATGTGAAAACAGTTGCATGTACTTCTAATTGTCTTTCGTGCTCCAATTATGTTATATGTTTTCTCTTGTAGGGACCATGATTAGGTTGTTTAAAGTAAAAGAAAAGCAGAGAGAAGAAGCTGAGAATGCAAATGGAAAGCCAACAGTCAAGAAACAAAGTGCAGGAGAGTTGCGTCTTCATAAAGGTGGTTTCATTTTCTTCTTACTGTTTGGACTTTTTAGGTTAACTAGTGCTTTAACCATTTAACATCTTGCAATTGTTTCTAGTGAGTGCTTTCTGCACGTCAAATTGGTCATCTTAAATCCGATTTATTATACAGCTCTCTATTGGCGAGATATCCTGAGTTTTGAACATGTTAGGTTAACTTGTGATTTAACCATTTAGCATATAACATAATTTTACTAAGTGCTTCCTGCATGACAAATTGATCATTAGATTATCCTGAAATAGTCTTAGATAGTCTTGGTTGGACTGAAAAGTGAAAGGTTAGAAAGAAGGGAAATTACATGACTTGGGTTAGTGTACATTCACTTATAAAAAAAGGCACATTAACTCGTAACTAGAGTGATGGGAAGAATACAATAATCAATCAGTTTCCTTTCTTCTTTCCAATTCCTCTTGTTGCCAAATATAGTATTGGTTGTTGAAGGAGCTCAAAAAGCCTGTGTGCCTATGAGTGATCTCGGATGTCTGGATTCTTATGGAAGTATTTCTTCCAGGCCATATAACAGGAACTTTACAGTTTATTTTTGTACCACGTGATGATTTTAGAGTAAAAATCCAGGTAGGGTGTTCACTTTCTGCTGTGAGAGCCTAATTGAAAATGTCTGATAGGTTACCGTTAGTTTCAACTTTCAAGATAGATTTTTTTTGGTAACAATGTGAAATATTACCATAGGCATCAAATGTATTACACCAAAAAGAGCACCTAAAGCCTACAACCACCTTCTAGGAAGGGTGTTGTACTAATGTACTCTCTTAGGCGTCCAACTAAAAAACCAAAGCATTTCAGGATAGAATTATTGCTAAGGTTACAACCACCTTCTAGGAAGGGTGTTGTACTAATGTACTCTCTTAGACGTCCAACTAAAAAACCAAAGCATTTCAGGATAGAATTATTGCCAAGGTTTTGGCACCCATTAAGGGGGAGTTAAATTAGGATTTTAAGACTTATCGAAAAGGTTTATGTTTGTGATGTATATTTTCTAGGAAGTTAAATGGTTGTACCTCCATATAAATTTTGTCAAGAACTGCAGGAAGTATATGCACAATGGTGAACAAAGTGGAGAATTGTGTGTTGTGTAAGTACTTGAAAAATCTCTCAACCAGGAAAAGAGTGTAGGTGGCTATCAATTCATGGGGACGATGTTGAACTTTTACGTCTTCAGTTGATTTGCTTGATTTTTTACTCGATTGGGATTGGATATGTCGTCCTCCTATTTGCTCCATTTTTACTATGCCGCATGCTGCTCTTCTCCATCTTATTCAAAAGTGCATAAAAGTGCTACAACATTACTAGCCCATCCTTTTTTTTATAAGTAATTGAAGTTTTTATAAATCTGTTCACTAAGCCTGTGCGCAGTGACAAAGCTGGGAGTGGACACAGAGGTGCCTTCCCTGTTTATCCATATTTTGATTTGAAATAAGTATAAATTTTTGAAAACTTGAATTAAGTACTAAATTTTTCAAAAGTTGAAATTAGTGTACAAAGATTTTTTTGGCCCACCTCAAAGTTTATCTTTTATAAATATTCAAGTGAATCAACAGTCTCTTCTTCCTTCTCACTTTCCGAGCTAAACACAGTGCAATGTTTTAAGATGCCATCTTAATAGTTAATACTATACAGATCATCAATCGCCTTGCAATCAATCAAGGTTTTCCAGAAATTTTCCATATATTACTTCGGAGTATCATTTGTTGTCATTCTTCTATTGACTTGATTCTCCTGGTGCATACTTAGGACAACCTTTTGATTTCTCAATCTTAGTGCTGTCTTCTGCATGCTATGAGCCTATGACTATTACACATGTGTAGGGGTGGCAAATCAACCCAAACCCATATAACCGCCCAAACTTTAATGATTTGGGATAGAGTAATTTTGCTGATGGGCTAATTTTGGGTTATGCACAAGTTAACCCATCATAAATCAACAGCCCAAATGAACCCATGATGAAGCCCAATTATGACCCGTCAAAATGCCTAAACAGTAACCCATCTTTGTTGCTTATCCCTTCAGAATCAACTGTATGCAAGTTAATTGTCAAAATGAAATGAGTCACATTAACCAGGTTACCAAACCCTTTTGGGTTGAAAGCAGGGAAGTTTTGTTGTCTCAAAAGTTTTCTGACTTCATAATTCTCAAATCTAATCTCAATTAGGCTTTTAAAGATCTTTAAATAATGAAACATAGTATTTGAATAAAATATTTAAATACAAAAAAAATTATACGAAAATCTAATCATGCAAAAATATGGAATTTACCACTGCTTTTTTTAAAATGCTTGAACAAATTTTAATGAAATTACCTCTCTGACAAATAGAAGCCACAAGTTAAGTCCATGAACTTGTTTTCTTGATTTTATTGCTTGATGTGAGACTATAGTATGATAATTTGTTAGCTTCTATTTCCTTTCTCTCTAGCTGATTCCTCTTAGGAATTGGAGAATTTCTTGAAAATTCTCGCTTGCTAGCAGCTGTCTGAAAGGGATTCTTTAACTACTTGTATCCTTTGTCTAACTTCTATGCCTTTTGATTTCTCTAACTCGTTCTTTCTGCTATCTTCTGTCAGTTTTTTGCATCTAATTTGTGATGAGTAAACTTTTGCATCTTGTTTCTTGTTAGATATAAGTGAGCTAAATCTACCCAAAACATGTAGCATATCATTTCCCAACGGAAAAGATGACCTCATGAACTTTGAAGTCACCATTCGGCCTGATGAAGGATATTATATGTAAGTACTTTTTCTACAAACTTGCCGAACAAAAAAAAAAATTGCAAGTAATTTAGCAGACCATTCTTCAATTTTCTTACTTTTAAGAAGTGATTCCTGTGTTGCTAGTTCAAATGTATTATATGCCTTTCTGCTTTTTTATTAAAAGGGCACCTTGGTGAATTAACTTAGCCTTCTGTGGTGACGTCATTTATTGATTATTTGTTCGTTGTTGACTGTATATAGGGGCGGCACATTTACGTTCTCTTTCAGTATTTCTCCAATGTATCCCCATGAGGCCCCAAAGGTTAAGTGCAAGACAAAGGTGGGAACTGTTTATACTTATCTTGTTTATTTTCTTCTAGAATGTGTTGAGACTTGGGCAGTTTATCATTATCACTGGTAAGAATTTTTTTCTTTTTTTCAGGTTTACCATCCTAATATTGACTTGGAAGGAAATGTGTGTCTCAACATTCTTCGAGAAGACTGGAAACCTGTGCTCAACATTAACACCATTATCTATGGCTTATATCATCTGTTCACGGTATTTTTCTTAGTTTCGACATAAAGATACTTGCTTGTCACCCATTTAAAGTATTTAGCCATCAGAACTTGTGATTCTGCAGGAGCCGAATCATGAGGATCCCCTCAATCACGAAGCAGCTGCTGTGTTGAGAGACAACCCGAAGTTGTTCGAGTCCAATGTCAGAAGGGCATTGCACGGAGGCTATGTTGGGCAAACGTACTTTACTCGTTGCATGTAACGTCTCCAAGGCTGAATGATTTTTTTGAAGATGCTGATGCTGAGTTTGTAAAGTTTGGATGCAAAATCATTTCAGGTGGTCTTTCTGCAAAAGATTGGGTTCAAATGTCTTTAAATTCACATCGAACCAGGAAAAATATATGTATGCCAAGTGTAACTCTGCAATCTGTTTTTTTGGGATAAGTTCATGTATAAGACCAATGGTGTAGACCTATGTTTTGATGAACTTGTGTACGATTTGAATTCATGTTCACAACACATCCTATGGGAGATTCAAACATGATAAGGTGTCTTTTTAGTTCTTGCTGCTTTCTTCCAGGGTGGATATGATGATTCAAAAGAAAAGGTCTGATCAGATTTGTTGAGTTTTTGCTAGGGCAATGTGTTTTGTAGGTAGTCTTGTTATTGGATGACTGCTATTTAGAGCATAGTCAAAAGTTACAAAATATTTTATATTTAGTCGCTTTAGAATAAACCTCAAACCTATGGGACTGAAGTTGAAATTCCATGAAGTAACCTAGTTCAAACTTTAGATAAACGAGTAAAGTTAGGAATTGTCAATGCCAAACTTCAGACATTTAGTATTGACATCCCACAAACTTAGATTGATGCATCTGAAATTTGAACTACCAGCTAAATCGGTGATGATTGAGTAGTGGTTTTAAGTTTAACATAGCCATTTATCTTGTTAAATTTTCTTTTAAAAAAAAGGCAAGAAAGATAAGAAATTTGTTTCCGATGTAACCATTGACTAATCTGATCATCTAATAATTGAGTTGAGCAACGGGGAGTGGGGACCACAGTTACTGATGTGGCAGGTATTCATTGGCTGGTTGACTGCTTCAATAACCGAGGAGACATCTCTGTTACAAAATTGCTTTTTACCGGCAATAAAGTTTTATAAGAGTGTAAAAAGAAAAATAATTGTCCCCCACAATCACAAGGATAGTACTCCTACTATATATTCGTCTTGTATAATGTTTTATATTTTTATTTTTTGGTGTTTTATATTTGTATTGGGGTCTGGTAATCTGAATTTACAGAGAAAATTTTATTTAGGGAGTAAAATGCTCTAATAATGAATATAACTTCATACTCAGGCTCGAAAAACTTCACTATAACCATTGTTGGCTTGTATAATATGTTGTTATTGCTCCCTCTATTTCGATTTATATATTACTGTTTGATTCAATATAAAATTTATTAAAAAATATTTTCAGAATTTTAATCTTAAAAAGTACAATGTTGTAAATAAAATTTCATTCTTATGACAGAGTTTGCACTCAAATCAAACTGTCTAATTCTTGTTGATTCTCTCTCTAATCAACTGAACTGATCCTAACACTGTCACTCCAGACTCTTTCCTCGTCACCTTCATTACATTTCACACCCCAATGAGCAACGCTATTTCACACCACAATAAGTACTCTCTTTTTCTCAAATTGTAGTCTCTTAAAAAATATTAATTCGAATAGATATTTGATTATTTTATTTTTATTTATATTTAAGTTATAATATCCTTCATTAAATTTTATTATATTTATATGTCATCTCCATTAATGACATATAAATGGTTCCTTATGGTCCGGTGTCTCTGACCAGGACCAGGAACCAATTCGTCCTTCTCCAGAAGCTTAGTGCATCGAACTATTCTTTTTATGTCATCTCCATTAATGAAAAATTCTACTAAAAATAAAATAGAGAAAATCAACCCACCCTTGTTTAATTTGCAAGGTCCACAGATTTAAAATGTCATTGACAGTTTGACACGGTCAATCTTCAACGTGAAACTTATTTATCTCAACACTTTAGGTGTAAAATTTGTATATGCATAAGTTAAAATGGTATGTTTAATACCAAAATACAACAATTACTACTGCACTTTATTCTCAAACAAGTTGAAGTATGAATTTCTACTTCTCAAACTCATTTTATATCATCAATAAAATATTAACACGGCAATCTAACTTGCCCATTCAACCTCAATTTAAATATCCTTGGCCATTGGATCGCACATTCAATTTCATTTTAAATATTCTTAGCCATTGGGTCGCGCACTCAACCTCATTTTTAACACCCTTAGCGGTTGAATCGTCTCTCTTACCATGAATTCATTATGATTTAACAAGTTTTATTATGATTGCATATCTATCACAATGCTCCTTTCTTTATTTGGGCTTGAGATCGGCCATATGAACAAATTCACTCTAGTGTATATCACAATCTCTAATTTACAAATTTTAATTCTTCTCTTAATAATGGTTAAAACTCACAATAGTCTAATCACTTAATTAAGAAAATCTAAAAGAGCACAATCAAATCTTTTTTGTACTAATTGGGGCAAAGAAGGCATCGATCAGTCATACCTTTGATTGTTACATGGAATGTGTAACCACATAGTAAATGAAGTCTTGTACAACCATTGATAGACTTACTTTATATTTAAAATTATTTAGATTCACAGATTTTATGTCTTTTTTCTTAAAATATGTATAATGTTTAAATTTGGTTTTAAATATTATCATTAGCGCTAACATTTTAAATTTTGTTGTAATTACTTAATAACCAAACACATAAAAGAGAATTTATGTTTTTTGAAAGGAAAAAAAAAAGAAGAGAACACCCTTTTGGTAGAAGAAAAGTGACTAGCTCAAATAAATCAAAGTTAAAGCCTTTCTTGAAGGACGATAATAGTTCATTAATCACAATTAATAAAATAATGTATTTGAAAAACTCGGTGTTATTATTAAATGAGTTGTTATTGTTGGGATCGAAATAATTAGGGCGACATGCGGAAGCTAACAAAGAAACCTTAAACGACGATACCAAAGAGAAACTATAAAAAGACTCATAATATATTACAATGGTTTGGTCTATTGACATATGACTAATATATAAAAAAAAAAAAACTATTGAGAGAAAAAATCTTCCCCTAAATAAAAATATCTAATCGATTACATTGTGGATACTTTTCTATGTTGTAGTTGTGGAGGAAGTCTTGAATTTATAGATGTCTAAAACTTTTCCTCCAGTAAAGGATTAGTCAAATTTGGAAGAGATGTTTTTCACCAATGAAACTTTTTGTACCAAGAAAACATTTTTGAAGTAAAACACAATTATGATGTAGAATTCAAATAAGATAGAAAATTCAGCGTAAACCCTAACAAATCTCCCATTGGCCTGAATTTTCTAGTAAAATAATGTTTATCGTCCTTCTTCACATAATCTTCATCACTTATGCTTGTCATACTTAAAAATAGGTATGGTCTAGAAATTTGAGTCTTGTGTGTTAAAAGTGAGTACAATTTTAAAGTGGAGCTCATGCGTTAAAAGTAAACATGGGTTGAAATTGACCCAACCATTAAAAGTAAGCAAGGGTTAATAATAGGAGCTCGTGTGTTAAAAACTAAGCATGAGTTAAAAATTGGAGCCCAATCACGGATTAAAAATATTTTATTTTTATTTTTAGAGATACGCAGCAGAAGGATCGTTGAAAATATGATTGAAAAATCCATCTCCACATGTAGTTTTTTTGGACTTTTTTTTATGTTGACTAAAAACTTCGTTATCATCAAATTAGTTGCTCTTGATTTGATCTCATTTTGAAGTCG
This sequence comes from Anisodus tanguticus, assembly GCA_034509755.1. Classification (NCBI taxonomy): domain Eukaryota; kingdom Viridiplantae; phylum Streptophyta; class Magnoliopsida; order Solanales; family Solanaceae; genus Anisodus; species Anisodus tanguticus. Next base: position 3,772,036 of record CM067553.1, on the reverse strand, counting down.
AACTTGGCTCTGATACCACTTGTTGAGATCAAAATAATTAGGGTGTCATGCGAAAGTTATCAAAATAAACTTTGAATGATAATGAATCAAACTACAAAGAAAAAACTATAAAAAAAACTTTGATAATATGATATGAGTTTGGTCAATTGACCTATACATGATAATACTAAAAAAAATCTAAAGCTATTGAGAGAAAAAATCTCCCCCTAAATAAAATTATCTAATCGATTACATTGTTGATACTTTTCTATGTTCTAGTTGTGAAAGGAAGTCTTGAATTTATAGATATCTAAAAAAATTCCTCTAGGAACGGATTAATCAGATTTGGAAGATATCTTTTTCACCAAGGAAACTTTTTGTACCAAAAAACCTTTTTGAAGTAAAACACAATTATGATGTAGAATTCAAATAAGGTAGGAAATTAAGGGAAAATACTAACAGTTACATCTATTTTAATGTTCATTACTATCTTATATAATTTATTATTTTTATATAAAAATAATAATTTATTGTCATGTGCAATGCATGCACGCTAAAATAAGTACTCCCTCGGTCCCAATTTATGTGGCACCATTTGACTTGACACAAAATTTAAGAAAGAAAAATTGACTGTTAAAATGTGCGGTCTAAAACAAATCTAAGATAATTGTGTTGTTATAAATCATTTCATTAAGGGTAAAAGGGGAATTTTAAAGTTAAATTATTTCTAATTATAGAAAGATGACATTTTTTAGGACACATTAAAAAGAAAATAATACCACATAAATTGAGACAAAAAAAATACAAATAAAATGCAACCCACCCTTGTTTAATTTGCAAAGTCCACAGATTCAAATTGCCATTGACACTAGGTCAATCTTCATTGTAAACTACTTATTTATCTCTAACACATAAAATTTGTACATACATAAGTTAAAAGTGATTGTTTAACACCAAAATACAACAATTACTACTCCATTTTATTCGAAAACAAGTTAAAGTCAGTCATATGAATTTCTACTTCTCACAACCTCATTTTAAAAATCCTTGATCGTTAGGTCACACATTCAATCTCATTTTAAATACCCTTTATTGTTGGATCGCGCACTCAATCTCGTTTTAAATTAAGGGTGGTCAATAGGGCGAGTACGGGGCGGGGCAGGTCCCGACGGGACCTGACGGGGTAGGGTGGGATTGGTCCTCCGGCGGGATTAGCGGGATCCGCCGATGTCCCATCCCGTTCCCGGTCCCGTCGGAAAAGGGGACCGATATTATCGGGATCGGGTTTTTCCATTATTTTTTTTGCACTTAATTTTTAAAAACAATATATATATATATATATATATAAACACCTCAATAATTGAACAAGATAGTGTAATAAAAACATCCCAAGATTGTTTTTGTGCCTCTTATATTATTTAATAGAAATATGATTTTTTTGTAATACAATTGTCAAAATTGCAACTTTATGGTGTTGAAAGTTGCAAATAACATAGTAAAATTATAATTTTAAAAATTACATATTTAAAAACACCTTTTCTAGTTTCTTTATAATTTCTTGTGGTTCTTCGGTTGGAATTGGTATTTGTTGGTCAAATTGCTCGACGTCGCTTCCACCTCCGTCGGATAAGATTTCGTTGTAGTTTTCATATTCTTCTTCGTTGATCTCCGGTTGACCGCACCTTCTTCGCTCCGCTCGTATCCAATCTCTGAATAATATTGCAATCTCCAAGTTGTCTCCAGCTAATGAGTGTATGTGCTCTCCTATTTGAAATCTGCAGGCAGAAAAAGTTCTTTCAGAAGATGTTAATGACGCTTGAATGTTCAACACATCTCGGGCCATCTTTGACAGTGTCGAAAATGTCTTCTCATTCTCCCTCCAATATTTCAGCAAGTCTTCACGTCCTTCTTCAATGAGAATTGCTTGGTACGGTACAACACCCTGTAAAACAAAAACATCAAACCCGTTAACTTGGATAGTAGTGTTACCACTATACATTCTATATATAAGGCTTTCAATAATAGCCGCCGAAACGGCATGTCTTTTTTTAGGTTGTGTTGAAGAAGAGGAAGAAAATGGTATGGAAGCCGGTTGGTTGCTAGCACTTTCTTGTTGGTAATGCCTATATACTTTTTTGCATTCATCTTGTATGCTAGACAACACTTTTTCTTTAGTTTGTTCAATAGGTGGTGGGTCATTTGAATTTTTTGGAGTTGGAGGTGGAGGTGGAAGTATTGCTATACAATTATAAATAGTTTCAATTACTGCTTTACAACTGTCTATTTTAATAGTCGGATTTAATACAACACCAATAATATAAATATTGGGAATAAGAATAAAATATTTTTTAATTTGATAAATATTTTTAATAGGTGTCTTATAAGCTGATTTTTTTCATATATTCACTAAGTAATAAAAATATTTCAGCTATATAAAATAACATAGTTAAAATAGTATGATAATATATATCGAAAAATTCTTTTGTTGTTTGAAAAGATTTCTCTAGAAATACAATAAGTTCTGAAATTTTTCCCCAATCGTTATCTACAAATATATCAGTTGGATTTCAATTATGGGCGTTAAAAAATAAAGTTATAGGTCTTCTATAATCATAAGTAACAAGTAATTGTTCGTATAAAGAATTTCACCTAATCGCTACTTCTTCGGGAATTTTTCTATAAGGTAGTCCACAATCGTGACAAGTTTTTTTTTTTTTTTGTATTCTATTACTTCTAAAAATAAAGTTTATAGCAAATTATATTTTATTATGAATGTCTTCAAAAAGTGTTAGATCATCCTTTACAACTAAGTTATAAATATGACACACACATTTTATATGAAAATGATGGAGTTAAAAGATCTTTTAAAATTGGAATAACATAATTATTAGAAGAAACATTATCTAATGTAATAGTCATAATTTTATCAGTTATGCCATAATAATCGCAAACTGAATAAATATTTTCTGCAATAAAAGTACCAGTGTGCCTATCATCTATATATCTATACGCTAAAATATGTTTTTGCATAGACCATTTATAATCTATGCAATGACATGTTACCGTTAAATAATCATGGTCATTAGTACTACGGCCTATATTAGACGTGATAGATACTTTACCAGGAAAATGATATAAGGAATAACGTAAATACTGTTAATATTCATGTGCAAATTTAAATACATCTCTCCTAATAGTTGATATAGGAAAACCGTTAAAAGCAGGATTATACATATCTCTAATGTAATGAATAAAACCAGGAGATGAAGGAAATGAAAAAGGCAAACCCTCCACCGCTACTAATTTTGCTATTGCTTCCCTATCTCTATGTTTATTGTATTTAGGGCCTACAATTCCCTCCGTCGTGGGGTTAATTTGACCATGTACTTGGTCTGGGACAATATGTGAACCTTGTCCCGACTGAGAGGGCATTGGCGCACCCAATTTTTCTGCCAGGTATTAGTCTCACCTAGCTTTGTTAAAGTTTTGTATGTGTCTCAATAAACCTCCCGTCCCACCCTGACCTTTTTCTATTTTAAATTTATAAATATTTTTACAAATTTGACATCTAACTACTTGATTCTCTTCGTCCCTATAAAAAAAATTCCATGTATCTAGTTTTAATTTTCATTTTATTGGGCCTCGTCTCATACTAAGGGGAATATGACGCGTTTTAGTTGGAAGTTCACTAGTGGGTGTGTCATCTAGATTAGTGACCAAAATATAAAATGGTCGTTGTCTCGGTCGAGCGCTGAGGCAGAATACCGAGGGGTAGAGCTACATTGTGCGATTGAAAAGGCAACTATGGTTTATTGTGATAAAGTGAGTGCGATATACTTATCCGGTAATCCTGTCCAGCACCAGCGCACAAAACACATCGAAATAGATATATTATTTGTCTGAGAAAAGGTTGCACGTGGACAAGTCCGGGTTCTCCATGTACCGTCCAACTATCAGATTGCAGACATCTTCACAAAAGGTCTTCCGTGCGTACTTTTTGATGATTTCAGGGACAGTCTCAGCTATAGCTGGCCAGTGGGCCGGGATCGGGGCGGGACGGGGGGGAGGGGCGGGATCGGGACAGGCGGGATTCGCTGCCGTCCCGTCCATTTACGATCCTGCGGAATCGGATTGGGGCGGGATCGAGCCGGGTCAGGGCATTTTTTTTATCACTTAATTTATAAAATAACATATATATAAAAAAACTCAATAATTAAATAAGATAGTGTAATAAAAATATCTCAAGGCTGTTTTTGTGTCTCTTATAATATTTAATAGATATATAATATTTTTTGTAATACAAATACAATTGTCAAAATTGCAACTTTGTGGTGTTGTTCAAAAGTTGCAAATTACATAGTAAAATTGTAATTAAAAAAATTACATTTTGAAAAAAACATGTTCTAATTTCTTGATAATTTTCTGTGGTTCTTCGGTTGGAATTGATATTTGTTGGTCAAATTGCTCCACGCCGCTTTCACCACCTTCAGATAAGATTTCGTTGTAGTTTTTGTCTTTTTCTTCGTTGATCTCCGGTTGATCGAACCTTCTTCGCTCCGCTCGTATCTAACCTCTGAATAATACTATAATCTCCAAGCTTCCTTCGGCTAATGAGTGTCTGTGCTCTCCTATTTGATATCTGCCGGCCAGAAAAAATGATTTCAGACGCCGTTGATGACCCTTGAATGTTCAAAACATCTCGGGCCATCATTGAAAGTGTCGGAAAGGTCTTCTCATTCCCCCTCCAGTATTTCAGTAAGTATTCACGTCCTTCTTCATTTAGAACTGCTTGGTACAGTACAGAACACTGCAAAACAAAAATATCAAACTCGCTAATTTGGTTAGTAGCGGTACGGCCGCACATTCTATTTCTGAGGCTTTCAATACTAGCCGCATAAACAGCATGTCTTTTGTGAGGTTGTGTTGAAGAAGAAGAAAATGGTATGGAAGCCGGTAGGTTGCTAGCACTTTCTTATTAGTAAAACCTATATACTTTTTTGCATTCGTCTTCTGCGCTAGACAACACTTCTTCTTTAGTTTGTTCAATAGGTGGTGGGTGATTTGGATTTTTGGGACTTGGAGATGGTAGTACTGCTATACAATCGTAAATATTTTCAATAAGTGATTTAGTATCGTCTATTTTAATAGTCGTATTTAATAAATCACCAATAATATAAAAAGTGGGAATATGAATAAAATATTTTTTATTTTGATAAACGTTTTTAAAAAATATCAACTGGATTTTGATTATGAGAGTTAAAAAATAAAGTTATAGGTTTTCTATAGTCATAAGCAACAAGTAGTTGCTCGTATAAAAATTTCCACTCAATGGGTACTTCTTCTGGATTTTTCTACAAGGTAGTTGGCAATCGTGACAAGTTTTTTTATATTCTTTTCTTCGTTGTATTCTATTATTTTAAAAAATAAAGTTTATAACAAATTGTATTTTACTAAGAATGTCTTCAAAAAGTGATAGATCATCCTTTACAATTAAGTTATATATATGACACACACATTTTATATGAAAATGATCTGGAAAAGATGGAGTTAAACTATTTTTTAAAATTGTAATAGCGTAATTGTTAGAAGAAGCGTTATTTAATGTAATAGTCATAATTTTATCAGTTATTCCGTAATAATCGCACACTTGATAAATATTTTATGCAATAAAAGTACTAGTGTGCCTATCATCTATATATCTATACGCTAAGATACGTTTTTGCATAAACCATTTATAATCTATCCAATGACAAGTTACCGTTAAATAATCATGGTCGTTAGTACTACGACCTATATCAGAAGTGATAGTCACTTTGCCATTAAAACGATATAATGAATAAAGTAAATACTGTTGATATTCATGTGCAAATTTAAATACATCTCTCTTAATAGTTGATCTAGGAAAACCGTTAAAAGCAAGATTATACATATCTCTGATGTAATGAACAAAATCGGGAGATGAAGGAAATGAAAAAGGCAAACCCTCCACAACAACATAATTTTGCTATTGCTTCCCCATCTCTATGTTTATTGTAATTAGGGCTTACAATTCCCTCCGTCGTGGGGTTAATTTGACCATGTACTTGGTCCGGAACAGTATGTGAACCTTGTCCCGATGGAGCGGGCGTTTGCGCACCCGGTTTTGAAGCCTCGTATTGGGCATACCTAGCTGGATGAGCCCTTGTTACGTGTCTCATTAAATCCTCTGTCCTATCGTGACCTTTTCTAGTTTTAAATTTTAAAACATCTTTACAAATTTTACATCTAGCTACTTGATTCTCTACGTCCCTATCAAAAAATGTCCATGCATATAATTTTAATGGCGTTTTGCTGGACCTCGTCTCATACTAGGAGGAATATGAGGCATTTCAGTTGAAGGTGCACTAGTGAGTGTGTTGTCATCTACATTAGTGGGTGTATCATCTAGATCATCGTCTAAATTAAAGTCTTCTTGAGTTCCAGAAAATGGCTACTCATCTAAATCTAATGGTATTGTAGGAAAATGTTCAGTATCAACAAAATCATCTTGTGTAGGAATAAGATTCTATCTAGAAATAGGATGACTAGAAGAAATACCCTTGCCCTTGTTGCCCCTACTAGAAGAAGTCTGACCCCTACCCGTAAGAATACGTTTAAATCCTTTCATTATAAATTTATAATTATACTAATAAATAATTAAAGTAAATGAAATTAAGTGCGCTAAATAAAATAAACAGACAATAATAATTTAATGAAGGAACGAATGTACCAAACATCGACGTTACGTGTAATCGAGACGTTGAAAATTAAAACTTTGCTCGATGGAAGATCCTTAAGCTAGTTGCCAACTTCACTCCCAAATGAATAAATAAAATTCAATATTTAGTAGACAATGTAGACCCATAGAGAGATAGATTGAGAGATTTAGAGAGATTGTAGGAAGATTTGTGAGAAAGATGAAGAGAAAATGAGGTATTTATAGTTGGAAAATTGAGTTAAAGTGTAAATATAATAACTTATGGGTAAAAAATAAATAGTAAGGGGGTAGGGGGAGGTCAAAAATGGTCGTTGCACAACCGCCAAAATGTAAAATGGTCGTTGGTGCAACAGTTATTTGTGTAAAGGGAGGATTTCGGGCGGGATCGGGGGCAAGATCGGGACCGGGTCGGGCCTGGCGGGATTGGGGAGGTCCGGGACGAGTCAGGATGAGACCATGTCCCGTCCCGATTCGAGTCCTGATACCGCAATTTTTTATTTTTTAAAAAAAAGTTTGTACCGGGCCGGGATCGGGCCGACACAGCCCACTGGTTAGCCTTAGTCTCAGCATACGAGAACCTCCCGCTAAGACTGTGCGGACTGTTAGAATAATTACGAGGTAATCCCATAATTATCTCTAATCACCATACATCATGTATATGATGAATCTTTAATTTAGGATTGTAATCTTATTAGTTAGGGTGAGTGTAAATTAACATCTTATATTTTAAATTAATTAGATAAATCTTCCTTAAGACTAGCCTTATATCTTCATATATTTTACCATTGAAATGAAATTAATGAAAGAATCAATTTCCTATCTTATTAACGGTTAAAACTTACATACTATGAGTCTTGTCAAGCCGGTAACAAACTTTATCTCCTCAATTATTATATCCCTCCAAAAAACACACAAACACAAATTATAATCATTATATATAGACATAAACCAGTACGTATAAACACACACATTATCATCAGTGAGATTCTTGTATAAACACTTTGGGAGCGTATTTCTCGTAAGTAGTCCCAAGAAATGCTTTATAGAGTGGCAGCCTAATTACCTATACCACCACACTATACTAAACCCACCTGCTGTCTGAACACACCCACCTGGGACCATCCCCATTTTCTTCTTCTTTAAATTAATCTATATATATCACCCAAAAAAAAACACATTTTCTTGATTTTGACTTTGAGAGAGCAAAAATTTTCTTGAAAATGATGTGTGAGTCGCCGGAATCTTCATCTGCGGCGGCCGGCGGTGGTGGAGGTTGTGGTGGTGAAGGAGGAGCTATGGGTGGTGGTGGTGGTGGGAGGAGGAAGCCATCATGGAGGGAAAGAGAGAATAATAGGAGAAGAGAAAGGAGGAGAAGGGCAATAGCAGCTAAGATATATACGGGTTTAAGAGCACAAGGGAACTATAATCTTCCTAAACATTGTGATAATAATGAAGTTCTTAAAGCTCTTTGTGCTGAAGCTGGATGGATTGTTGAGCCTGATGGTACTACTTATCGCAAGGTTAATGAATTTTCTTCTCTTTTTCTTCCACTCTTTTATTTGTTTTATGTATATGTATGGTCTTTTGAAACAAGGTCTATCGGAAACAGTCTCTCTACCTTTGGTTAGATTTAAGATCGGCATACATCCTACCTTTTCTGGACCCCATTTGTGTAATTACACTGGTATGTTGTTGTTGTTGTAAATTGATGTATGGGTTTTGTAGTTTTTGTCTTAGTTGTTGCTTATTTGAATTAATGGGGTGATTGGGGGGGGTTGCTTGGATTTTGGTTAGATCTATAGATTCGGAAAATGGGGTTGCTGAATCCAAGATTATGTTTTTTGTCTAATTTAAGTGAATTTTTTACTGTTTTAAGGGTTTCTGATCTGGGATTTGAGTATGAACAGCTTCTAATTTTCTTATTAAGTAGCTACTCAGCTGGATTTGCTCAATATTTTTGTTTCATATACTAATCTGTTTATGTTCTTATTTCTGGAGAATCGATATGAACCTTTAAAGTTAATTTGTCAGAGAATGGAAGTTGTTTCTGGAACACAAGAAAGGGGGGCAAAAAAAGGAAGAATTTACCTTGAAAATTGACTGTTCTTAATATAGAAATGGATAAAACATGACCCTTTATTTTTGGTGTCCAATGTGGGGTTTGATGATGCATTTGGTTGAGGTTTTTTCTTATTTATGAAATAGTTTTCAAGATTCCAAGCTGAAATATGTTGAAGTTATTATCTCAAATTAAAGAGCATTCTATGAGGCTAATTGGTCTTTGAAACTCAAAATTCATGAAACTTCTGTGTTCATGCTTTTTGGTTTATCTATCTTAAATGTGTTGACTCTTGGTCTTGAACTTATAATCAAATGTCTCGTGTTCGAACCCTGGATATGAAAAATGATTCTTTGACATTACATTGAGAATAATTATATTTTGAAAGTTCTTTTTGAAGAAAAAGATCTTTTATGTTCGGTAGTTTGATTGAATTTTTTTTATCTTTTGCTGTGTTTCAGGGATGCAGGCCAACTCCAATGGAGATTGGAGGCACTTCAGCGAACATTACTCCAAGTTCTTCACGGCATCCAAGTCCCCCATCATCATACTTTGCTAGCCCAATTCCATCTTACCAACCCAGTCCAACGTCATCATCTTTCCCTAGTCCATCACGTGGCAATGCTAATATGCCCCCACACCCGTTTGCATTTCTCCATAGTTCCATTCCTTCATCGCTACCACCTTTACGAATATCAAACAGCGCCCCTGTAACGCCACCTCTTTCATCACCAACTAGACTCCCTAAGCAAACGTTTAATCTCGAGACTTTGGCCAGAGAATCGATGTCTGCTTTAAATATCCCTTTCTTTGCTGCTTCAGCCCCCACTAGCCCGACTCGAGGCCAGCGATTTACTCCTGCTACTATACCAGAATGTGATGAATCTGATACGTCCACTATTGATTCTGGCCAGTGGATGAGCTTTCAAAAATATGGAGCCAATGGGGTCCCGATGTCTCCAACTTTTAATCTTATTAAACCCGCAGCTCAGATAATTCCTTCTAATGATATGATCATCGACAAGGGTAAGAGCATAGAGTTTGACTTTGAGAACGTATCAGTGAAAGCGGCATGGGAAGGAGAAAAGATTCATGAGGTTGGTTTAGATGATTTGGAGCTCACACTCGGAAATGGAAGTGCTCGGATGTGATTTTCTTGATTAAAAGAACTGCTTCGCGTGGATACCTAGTTCTGTTACAGAGATGAAGAAGTTGGCTAAATGTAGATCTTGCATGTAATGCATCTTAGGATGGATTTGATGTTCTTTGTTGCTGTTGCTGTTTATCTTCTATACAAACATTTTTTCCCTTTTCCCCCTTAGTCTGAGGAGGCCCCTTAAGTTTATTTGGTCTTGTCACAAGCATTTAGGTGTAGATAGTTGGTGGTTTCTATTTCCTTGTGGTTGAGAATTTGTTCTCTCCACAAACCTGAACTATCCACAATTTTTTTTCTTGATTATAGTAGATCCTTTTGTTGCTGTGAAAAATGGATTCTTCTTTTATGATCTAGCTTCAGTTTGAAATCAATGGATGTGCTATTCTTTAATCTCTTTGATGCTTTATCAAAACATAAGTGAATCAAAGTCCATACACAACCTGTTTTCTCCACAACATTGCTAGTTTTGTTCTATATTTTCTTCTCATTGGAGAAGTACTTTGCTTGTTTTAGTTGGCCAATAGAATGATGGAAGGACTATGCAAATCTTGGCTATACCATGTTAATTTTATCATATGCCCCTAAAGTATGGGCTATGGCGTGCCAGATCGAGTCAAGAAATTTTTTGATGACTCTAAGTTCATATTAGAAAAAGGAGATAGGAGAGTCAGGAAAAAGAGGGGATATTTTTGCGGCTCAAATCATCTAATTCACTCTAATAGATATGCATGATGCTGTAATCGAAACAACTTCATCAAAACATCCTTCTAATGTATGAGTTAATCCAATTGTCATGTCTCTATAGGGATGGTCTATGGCAAGATGGATGTCAAGTAGTTGGAAGTTTGACCATCAAATCAAATCAAAAATCTTGAATTTTCTTTGTTCCTCTATCTCTATGGCCCCGTTATAAACTACTAGTATTAATAGTCATGGCATGTTCATGCACACGTTTGTTATCAACACAAGCACAGACAAACAAGAAAAATATTAAACAAATGGTATTTAACCGATTTAATGTACAAGACCACGACTTCATGTCTGGATGTGGGGCTCTGTATTACACATGTTCCTCTACAGTTGCCTTATCATTATTTTTATTTTTACTCATACGCGGCTATTGTATTTGTCACATCACATGTCTTGCTTATCCTTTTGCCTCGAGTTAGAACTTAGAAGTCTAGTTATGGATTCAACAAATGCCATTAATATTGATCAAAATTTCATATATATTTTTTTAAATATGTGTAAGTAATTTATTCAAAATTTAACAAGTTATCTTTTCTAATATTTAAAATTCATAAATTCAAAATTTTGATTTCGCCTTTGTTTTGTTTGATCCCTATTTAGCAAAATCCAGATACAAGACATACAATATTCACAAACACGTGGTTATGTCAAACAGCACCAATTATGGATTTTACATGTATATCAACGCACAGCTGATGGGTTTTATGTTGCAGCCAAACATGCAGACATTGTCAACAGGGTCCAGCATTAGCAAATTTCTGAGCAAAAATGGGAAGGTTTTGTAAAAGAAAGGTCAAATTTGTCCTTGTACTATTTAAAATTGAGCAACTTTTTTTTTGATAATGTAAAAGTATTTGAAATTGAGCAACTTCACCCTCAGTTGGACTTTTGGTCTAAAATTACCTCCTTTCTTAGGAAAAAAGTCGTGTTTTTTGCCCTTAGACTCCTAAAAAAAAAGCTCTCACCTGAGGATAATTTTAAATTATAATCAGAAGTTGAGGGTAAACTCAAACTTTTTTTTTGAGGATATGGACACGTGAAGTCCATCCATTTGTGTTAGAAATTTGTTAATGATAGTGGCAAATACGATAGATTTGCTGACAGTGAGGATATGAATGCATTAAAAGTGTAACCGAATACAAAATTGAGCAATTTTGGATAGTATATAGGGAAATTTGGATCTTTTCCTGTAGGAAGAAAAACTACCAGTACCATCAAATAGTAGAAATTAACAGACATCATAGTATATAGATACATGTACAACCTTCAATCTTCATACATACAACAAATACAAAAGTTAGAAATTTTCTAAATACACCCCTGGCAAAGCTGAAAAGACTATCAATTAAAGTAACACTCTTGTAATTAGAATACTGTGGGTTAAAAGTATGTCAAGACTATTAATACAAATCCACAGAGGATATCAGCTATGTCAAACTCAAATGGTCATGACTCATGTGTGTTGTTCTCAGCAGGGTCCCGGTCTTGTGTATCTGTCTTTCCTAACTTCGTTTGTGAATGCTCTTTGACATTGTTGTTACATTCATTGTATCTAAAGCATGTAATGAGATGACCACTAAATATCCCTGTCACTTGCATGAGTGAATACACAACTGTTGGTCCCACGCAAACGAAGCCCCTTTTCATCAGGTCCTTACTCATAAGTTCTGATTTTGGTGTTTTAACTGGTACTTGACGTGCATAGCGAAATCCACTTTTTATTGGCTTGTGATTTACATAGCGCCAGCAGTAGTTGCTAAGGACCCAAACTCCTGCTGAATCTGCAAGATAAGTATATATTTGAGAGCAGCATCAGTGATTATGCACCAGAGGCAACAAAAATATTATCCCAGGAGTATTTACATGTAATTTAGCAAAACATAAGGGGGTGGGATGGGGTGGGGGGTGAGGGGTGTGGGGTTGGGATGGTCAAGGGGTGAGCACTGGGAGTATTGGGTGGGTAGGGAGGATACAATGAACTTGAAATTTCACTTATGAAACTTGTTTTCCCTCCTTCCATTAGGAAAGCCATTTTTGTTATTTTAAAGTAACTTGTTTTTTCTCCTTCCACAATGTTTTCCTCCATGCCAAACACACACCCTTGGTGTGTTTTTGGACTATATAGTAAAATTTAAATTAGTTAGATTCTTAAGAAGAGGAGGATTAATATAGCCTATGTTCAGGAGACCAAATGGGTAGGACCTAAGGCTAAGGATGTGAACGAGTATAAGTTCGGGTAGGTCGAGGTATAGTAATGGGGTAGGCATTTTGGTAGACAGCGAGCTAAGGGATCAGGTGGTAGAGGTTAGGAGGGTCAATAACAACGTGATGGCGATTAAGTTAGTTGTTGGAGGGTTCACTATGAACATTATTAGTACTTACGCGTCGCAGGCATGCTTGGACGAGGAGGAGAAGAGGCGCTTTAGGGAGGATTTGGACGAGGTGGTGGGAGGTATACCACCCACTGAAAAGTTATTTGTAGGAGGGGACTTTAATGGATATATTGGGTCACGTCTGGGGGTTATGACGACGTGCATGGAGGCTTTGGCTTCGGGGACAGGAATGGGGGAGGCGTCTCTTTTTGCTCCTTATGAAGGTTGATAACGGTAAGTGTAAAGAGTGCAAGGTTATTTCGAGTGCGTATCTTACAACCCGACATAAGCTTTTGGTGATGAATTTAAAGATCAAAATGAAGAAGAGGAGGAAGGTTGTGAATGACAATCTAAGGATCAAATGCGGGAGTTTGACCATGGCTAGTGCAAAAGAGATGGGGGAAAGGTTGATGGTCATGGGGGCTTGGGGGAGTAGTAGGGATGCGATCGTTATGTGGGACAGGACGGTCATTTACAGCGTAGTCCTACTTACGCTTAAATACTGGTAGTTGTAGTGTTATTATTGTAGCCATGCTTAGCCTATTATACTAGTAGGTGCAGTATTGTTTTATAGTCCCCTGCCCTTTGATTTTTGTTGCTGTATGTTCTTCCGTGTACTTTGTTTATCTTATTTACCTGCGTTAGTTAATGCTTCTTTTTCATAATGTTTTATCACGGCTTATTCGCTTTTGTTACTCTCATTTTCATACTACTTTAAATTTCTTGTCCCGGTCTGACCGTTTCTCCTGCTTTGCTTGTGCTTATGCTTTGTCTTGAGCCGAGGGTCTTTGGGAAACAACCTCTCTACTTACCAAGGTAGAGTTAAGGTCTGCGTACACTCTACCCTCCCAGACCTCACAACAGGGACTTCACTAGGTATGTTGTTGTTGTTGTATAGTAAAATTTAAATTAGTTACTTCTAAATCTATAAATAATAATCACTTGATTCAAGATTTGAAGCAAGTCAAAAATCCGTCTATATTTGAAAGAGCAAAGCGGTTTACGAACAGTTTTGCAACTTCAGGTCCAAAAGGTACTTGATAGAAATCTTTTTACCTTCTGGAAATGCTTTGCATTCTCTACAATTGCACGAATCTTTGGTTCAGATAGCAATGACTTTCCACTTTCTGTTAACGAGCGCAACCTTTTTTGCAAGAGATGATGGATCAAAGTTGTCAAACAACTTCCTGCAAGATGCAACCATAAGTAATTTCAAACTAATGGACATAAAAGATCTACTTCAGAAGCTTTATGAGATGATATTCAAGTTAACCTGAATATGTGTCTCTTATTAAGGATTGCAGGCCATGTCATTTCTGCCAATGCTTGTGATAAGGCAAGTAGTTCATATACCTTTGTGTCATCGTAAACTGGGTTTCCCCATTCTTCGTCATGGAATGAAATATACAGGGGTTCTGCAAAAAAGAATAACAGAGTTTGGTTAATGAAGGTTGATTATTTATCCTTCCTCCTGATGGAGGGCGGAAGTTGGTCCAACACAATTCCTCTTTAAGAAATACTGCAATAACATCTCAGTAAAACTAGTGGTATGATACGATAGTTTTGCAGTCACTGTTTTGGTCTTTATTTGTTCATTCTCCAGTTCTGAAAGTTACACAACTTCAAGTATTCACCAATTAGCTCCATTAAGCTTCTACTTCTTGCTTTCAGACAGAGGGAAAATGTGAATCTAAGTAAATACCAATTAACAGCTATAATCATCATGGAGTGAAAGGTCTTATAAAAAAATTTGCAGATAAGATCTATCCATAGTATGAAGAACATATGAGAGAAGAAATTGTTTCCAGTTCACTACATGCATTAATGATGGTTAAGACAATTAATTTAAGTGGCTAAAATGTCTTACTAGATTCCTTAATTCATCAGGTTGAGAGCTGTCAATCCCCAAGCTCAAAAGTTGCAATATATTGATGGACACACTTCTACTAATTTACGATTTCAGCCCATGTAGGGTCTCACTAACCGAAAAGGATAAAAAGGCCATGGTCCGTCTTTGATGGTTTGACTTGCCCATGCTTGCCATAGAGTGAATACAACCTATTGTCTACTTTTAAGACAAACAACAAGAAAATTTAGAAAACGATCTCACAAAGATGACCAGAAGAAAACAATCCTTCAACTTGTATTATATCAAAAAAATAGGAATGCAGGGAAATTTGACGTAGACATAATACTGACATACATAACCAACACATTCAAAGTCAAACTGTGATTCAACTTTTTAATAGGTATGAGATGTTTGTTGTGAAAAAAAAAAAATCCATTTCCAAATAAATTCTTCTAGCAACATGATTTTATTGCCAAATCGGAAGAGTAGCCCAGATGGATAATACATATGTCACTCCATAGTGATATTAAATGTGAAGCACATTGACCTCTAATCAGGGAAATAAATCTAAACCTTCTGAGTCATATCCATGTCATACATACACAACCTTCTGATTCTATATTCTTAATGTGGTAATACCCCTCCTACCCAGGAGTCAATAGCACCCTTTTCATACTTTTCTTTTTTGATTATTCAATCCTCCAACCTCAAGGTTGCAGGGGAGAAGCATAAAATCTAGTGGTCCTGTCAAATCTCAATTTAGCAATTCAGGATCGCTCGTGCAAAATATTTGCAAACAACCTCTTGCAGAAATACAAGGTAAGGCTGCGTACAATAGACCCTTGTGGTCCGGTCCTTCCCCGGATCCCGTGCATAGCGGGAGCTTAGTGCACCGGGCTGCCTTTTTTTTTTTAGGTATCATGCTCTCTTTCATTTTCAGCTTTTGTATTGTTCTTCATCAGTACAACAACAATCCAGTGAAATCCCATAAAGTGGGCTCTGGAGAGGGTAGAGTGTACAAAGACCTTACCCCTACCTTGGGGAGGTAGAGAGGCTGTTATTGTTCTTCATCAGTATCAGTGAGAAAGAACACACAAACTCATGTTGTGGTTAATGCCTCTTATAGCAGAAACTTAGTGGGAGAAATTTGCAATCCAATAAACAGAGGGTCGTCATTGTATATAACCTAGGAATTGTTGATGCTTGAGTCCAAAAAATATCAGTTAAGACTAGCAGATGAAATCACTAACAAGCCTCAAGAACATATTTATACTGCTATAACCTATCTACCAAATACTAAACACACAAGATAAAAGGCAGAACATGGACTTTTTCTCACCTCAATGTGTGTGTCTACCAAGAGTCAGAATGAGACAGCACTAATTTTTCTTCCAGAAGGGAAAGGGAAATATGTTTTCCAAAAGATTGTGCTCCCTATGTTACAATATGAAAGTCCAAACTTTTATTTTATCTGAATTCACAATACTTCTATGAAGAAAATGGACCTTGAGCCTAATTCAACTGCAAAAGTTAGGTCAATTGGCTAGGATAGCCAAGGTCGTGTACTTAACGACTGTGGGATTCTCAAACCTCCTCACATGCCCAAGTCAGGACCACGGGTCTAAGTGTACTTAACTACTGTGGTATTCTGCCTAACCACATAAAGAAAATGGACCACGGGTCTAAATTAATCCCAAAAACTAGCTCAAGTGGTGAGTACTACCTAAGACCATATAAGGATATTGCAACTCATAGACTTACCGAATGTGAGATTCTAACAACATTTCAGGTTCTGACAACTTCAAAGCAAGCGCCTGTTCCTCGAACTAAAAGGATAACACAATCCATCTTTATAGCATAACAAATGACATCCTTATGCCAAAGAGCTAAGGGTTGACCATTTGAGCCATCTGGGAAGGAGGGATGGATGCAGGGGTTTGCCTTCCACCAACGTCTGCGGTCACCATGCATCAATTTATGCGCAAAAGCCTCAAGGGAGGAAAATTACTTGCAAAAGTTCAAGGTCAACTATTCTTAACCTGCTAATCCTTTGATACAATAAAAGTTTGAACCATTGAGGCAAAAGAAAATTGCATCTTCACTTCATTATAAGGATCAAACCTTTGCCTCCCAATTTTTATCAGCCACTATTACCTATATAGATATAATCCTCCCAATTAGAGTTGATGTTCTGTAACTTCATTATCTTTTATAAAGCATAGCCTTCTTTGTCTTAACCAAGTTCTTTAGTTTTCAATTTGGGTGTGGAGAAATAGAAAATATTGGGTACATTAGAGTCTTTTTTATGAAATCACCAATTGAATTGATACTTTTCCCCAACCTTAACACTAATATGAATATCTCAAGGTTTGCACTGCCGACTTGGTATATTAGCAAACTTTGAAACCCCTGTTCAATGGACGAACAAGTTTCCAATTAATAAAGATGAGGATGTAAGAAGAGTAGTTAGAAGAAAAGGATCAATTTATCGTACTTGATTTTTTATTTTTTTTTAAGTCTCAACTGCCTAAGCCCTTGATGCAAAAGGGATGGAGCGAATCAGAGATTGGAAATTCTAGGAACTTCCTAACATAAAGAGGAAAGTCACTCTTTCACCCCTAGAATTGACTCTGTATTGACATAACTTGACCAAAGAGGTCCCGGTGCATTGAAATCAGGAGTTTATGGGCTTGAGTGAAGCTAAATTTAAACGGTGAGCTGAACTTATTGAAAACTCTAAGAGGCCACATTGTTATCCAGGATAAACCTTTTAAACATGCAGGATAAACTTGTAAATGTTACATCTCATTTTGTTGATGAAGAAAGTATCAGACTGCAAGATCCTCCATTCCAAACCCTTAGGCCTTAACAAGTAATACCGTAAAGATGTGGAGTAAATAATTCCGCTCAAATTGAAAGCACTATTATGAATATCTGAACATAAACTTGTAATTTTCCAGTGAACAAGTGGGCTATATTCTGCTCATGGGATGTTAGCTAACAAAAGAGTTGTATGCATTAAGAAAACCAGTGATCAGATCATCAAGTTCCTTTTGCTCACTATGGAACTGCTGGAAATTTCCCCAACCCCCATTGACCTTTAAAATCATATCAATCAACCACACCTCAATCCCAAACTAGTTGAGAGTCTATTATTCAAATATTTTGAAGCATTTTGCTATATTCTGTCCATTTTATACCAATACGAAATAATTCACCTTATTCGAAGTCTCCCACTGCTACCTACCAAGGTAGAGGTAAGGTGTGCGTACACTCTACCCTCTCCAGACCCCACGTTGTGGGATTTCACTGGGTATGTTGTTGTTGTGTTATTCTAAGTCTCCCATTTATCCCTACGCGTCTCAATATCTTACATTCATGCACAATAAATAAATTCCAACCAGCAAACCGTCCTCATTAAACTTCGACCTATCTGTAAGATTGAAATAATTTTCCTTCGGGATTCCTTTCATTAATCACAATATATATAGTTGTACAGAGGTTGATTCCTAATACAATAAGAATCCTAACTTACCTTAAATGGTTGATTCCTAATACAATAAGAATCCTAAGTTACCTTAAATATACATCTATCATAATTACAAAATATACTGTGAATATTCGGAGAATATTTGCTAATACTCCCCTCAGTCGGAGCGGGAGGAGGCCGAACGCTAAGGTTGGATCGAAAGTCGGTGAAGAGTTGTCTCGGTAGTCCCTTTGTGAAAATATCTGCATACTGATAGGAGGAAGGTACGTGTAAAATTTTGACCTGACCAAGGGCAACCTTCTAACGCACAAAGTGAATGTCCATCTCGACATGCTTGGTCCGCTGATGTTGGACCGGATTGTGAGACATATAGATGGCAGATATGTTGTCACAATAGACTATAGACGCCTTTTGAAGTGGACACTGGAGCTCCAAAAGAAGATTTCGGAGCCAACAGATCTCAGCAACGACATTAGCAACTCCGCAATACTCTGCTTCAGCACTCGAACGGGATAGCGTGGCCTGCCGCTTGGCGACCATGAAATAATATTATCCCCAAGAAATACACAGTAGCCGGAGGTGGAGCGACGTGTGTCCGGGCATCTTGCCCAATCTGCATCCGTGTAGGAGAGTAACTTGGTTGGGGCAGAGGGGTAGAGATGCAGTCCAAAGTCCAGTGTGCCCTTAACGTATCTGATAATACGTTTGAGGGCCGCAAAATAGGACTCTCGAGGGTCGTGCATAAACAGACACACCTGCTGAACGATATATGCAATATCGGGCCTAGTGAATGTAAGGTACTAAAGGGCACTTGCGACACTCCGATAGAGAGAGGGATCAGAAACTGGCGCGCCCTCATTGGCACTGAGCTTGGATTTCGAGTCAACCGGAGTTGGCATAATTTTACAATTTTCCATCTTAGCCCTGTACATATTTGCGCTGACACAAAAACATAGTAGCTGCAGATCTAGTCATGGATATACCCAAGAAATAACTCAGCTTGCCCAAGTCAGTCATAGCAAATTCAGTTTTGAGTAGAGCAATGATTTCATTCTTCAACCCGTCAGAGGAGGCAGTAAGAACAATGTCATCCACATATAATAGCAAATAAGCAGTGTTGCTACCTCGATGGAAAGTGAAGAGAGAGTTATCACACTTGTTACATGTAAATTCGATCTGCATAAGATACCTGGCAAAGCGATCATACCAAGCGCGGGGTGCCTGTTTCAAGCCATATAATGACTTCCTGAGACGACATACAAACTGCGGAACTGCCGGATGATCAAAGCCAGGGGGCTGATGCATGTACATAGTTTCTTTCAAATCCCCATGAAGAAACGCATTCTTGACATCAAGCTGATGAATCGGCCAATGCATGCCCATTGCAATACTGAGAACAGTCCGAATAGTAGCCGGTTTAACAACCGGACTGAATGTCTCACCACAATCAATACCCTCCTGTTGATTAGTGCCATTAACAACCAGTCTTGCCTTATACCGCTCCAAGTCACTACTGTCTCTGTACTTGTGACGAAATAACCACATGCACCGGATAACATTTACACAGTCCGGTCTAGGTACCAAATTCCAAGTGTTCTGCTTGGTTAAAGCATTAAATTCCTCGCACATGGCCGCATTCCAATTAGGGTCCAGTTTGGCTAGTTTTGGATTTTTTGGAATAGGTGATATGGTTTGTGCGGAGAGGTTAAAATGGACCTTGGGTTTGAAAATTCCGTGTTGTGCACGACTCTCCATATGATGGGTAGGCAGCAGTGGGTGGTCTGGATTTTGTGGTTGTGGGTTGTCGGGTTCTGGAGGCAGCAGTGGTACTGGAGGGGCAGGAGACATAGTCGGGTCGAGCAGTGGAGTGTTCGACAGAGAGCTGGGAGGTGTTTGGTCGGAGACGATGCCGGACAGTGGCGGGGACGGAGCTGCTGGCGCAGGCTCTGTCGGAATAGTGGGCTATCGGTGGTACAATGATTGGATAGCCGGGGACAGACTCGGTTCATCGAGAAAGGTGTAATCGGTGGTCTAAAATTTTTGGAGATTTGAAAAAGGAAAGGTCGTCTCGTCAAATGTGACGTGACGGGAGACAATGATTTTGCGAGTGGCTATGTCATAGCACAGGTAGCCTCGATGAGTAGGAGAGAGACCAAC
This sequence comes from Anisodus tanguticus, assembly GCA_034509755.1. NCBI lineage: Eukaryota > Viridiplantae > Streptophyta > Magnoliopsida > Solanales > Solanaceae > Anisodus > Anisodus tanguticus. Next base: position 3,751,488 of record CM067553.1, on the reverse strand, counting down.
GAAGACACAGGGCGTGGTGCAAGGGGCGAGTTTGTGAGGTGCAGTGGAGGCTAGGTTGGGTAGCATAAGCAGCCGAAAATACGGAGATGGTCATAGGATGGGAACCTACGGTATAAGATTTCAATAGGGGTCTTGTTTTGGAGAGTGCTAGTTGGTAAAATATTGAGAAGGGATTCTACCATTTTAATAGCATAGACCCAAAAAGGCGGTGGAAGACAGGCATGAAACAGAAGGGTGTGAACCATGTTATTGATGGTACGTATAATTCGTTCAGCCTTTCCGTTTTGGGAGGAAGTATAAGGACAGGAAAAACGGAAAATCATGCCTTGTTTAGAGCAGAAATTGTGAAATGCCGAGTCATTAAATTCACGTCCATTATCACATTGGAATGATTTGATAGATTTTTCAAACTGTGTTTTAATGAATTTTTGAAATTCAAGGAACTTGGCAAAAACTTCAGATTTGAATTTCAGTGGGTAAATCCAGACAAAATGTGAAAAATCATCTAAGAATACTAGATAAAATTTGTGACCCAAAGAGCTAACAACTGGAGATGTCCACAAATCAGCATGAACAATATCAAAAGGAGAAAAAGTAACACTGTTGGATGACATAAATGGAAGACGAATATGCTTGCCAAGCGGGCAAGAAAAACAGTGTTGGGCAAGTTTCCCATTATTACATTGAATACGCTTAGTAGTCCTAAGAAAAGTAAAAACAGGGTCTCCGGGGTGCCCGAGTCTGTTGTGCCAAGTTGAGGGAGAGATAGCCGCAAGGGATAGAGGTGATTGCGGTTTGACAGTGGAAGATTGAGTGAAGGGGTAGAGGTCTTCCACACTATTGCAGCGCGTAAGAATTTTTCCCGTATTGAGATCCTTCACAAAAAAACCAAAAGGGTCAAATTCGACAGATACAGAATTATTGCGAATGAATTTTCTAACAGAGATTAAGTTTTTAATGATGTTAGGGGTGTAAAGGACGTGATTTAGGGAGAAAGGCGGGTGGGGATGTTTGGTATGTGTGTTACCGTAACCTTCAATTGGAATGTGATGACCATTGCCGACAGTAATAAATTGAGGACACTTTAACCGAAGCAGTTGAGATAAGTTACCTGACGACCGAGTGAGGTGAGATGTGGCTCCAATGTCCATGTACCAATTATCGTCGGGCTGTTGAAGGTTCACGGTGTTGAAGACCTGACCCAAATCGGTGGGGGCCAAGCTGCTGCCTTGCGGGTGCTTTGAAGCTCGCCGCTACCGGATGGGCACGATCTTTGTGGTGGGCTGCGGTTGGCCGTGGCGGAGCCCAATAGGCCTGGCTGCCAGCCTTGCTGGAATTGGGCCCCTGATGTCGGGTAGTGGCATGCAGACGAGGCCCAATTCCCGGTATTGGGCCAAGGGGGCTGTCTAGCCCACTGATAGTAGGCACCAGGTGCTGGGCTTGGCTGCTGCTGGTTCTGGTTTCCCTTGCCGCGGCCCTTCCCTTTATTGTTGTTACCGCGACCTCTGCCGCCACACCCTCCACCGCGGGACTGCTGCTGCTGGTGGTCTTGCGGTGGTGGCTAGGTAGAGGTGGCCGCCGGTGGTGCCATGCCGTCAACGACTAATTCCTTGTGATTGTGCTCCTCTTGTTTAGCACGGCGGGTCTCTTCCAACAAAAGTTGTGAACATGCTTTATTGAAGCTTGGTAGGGGGTCGGCTTGTTGAATCATCGTTGCAAGTGTATCATATTCACCTTTCGGTAAACCCGCAACTAGTTGAAGTACCATCTTGGTCTCTGAAACAGATGTCTCTACGTTGGAAAGTTGGTCGGTTATGAGTTTCAGTTGTTTACAGTATTCAGACATGTTGTTAAAATTCTCGAGACGCGTATTGTTGAACTGCTCTTCCAAATACACGGCCCGAGTATTTTTATTATCCTGAAAAATTTCTTCTAACCGTACCCAAAGTTCACGTGTTGTAGCACCTGTTTTCATGATAGTACACAACAAGTCTTTAGAGATGGTGTCGTAGATCCACTGTTTGACGATGGCGCCAAGGCGACGCCAGGTCGAGTCTGCAACATCGGTTGGACGAGGAACATAATCATCAATATGGTCGAGCACATTGTACGCACATGCATGAATATAGAATAGTTCTATCCACATGGAATATTGACAGTCTTCTTGGTCAAGAATTATAGGGATAAAATTCTTGATGTTGGTAACGGCGAATGCCGGATGAAAAGAAGACGATGAACGTTGATAGGGGTTGTCAAGTGTCAGTGAAAGAATCGGAATTGGTGGGGAAGTAGGGCGAGACATGGTGGAAAATTATTGTCGTCGGCCGATAGGGAAAAAAGGATTTGGGGTGGCGTCTGACGAGAGGAAGAAAAGAGAAGAGTAGGGATTAGGGTTTGGCTCTTGATACCATGTAAGATTGAATAATTTCCCTTCGGGATTCCTTTCATTAATCACAATATATATAGTTGTACAGAGTTTGATTCCTAATACAATAAAAATCCTAACTTACCTTAAATGGTTGATTCCTAATACAATAAGAATCCTAAGTTATCTTAAATATACATCCATCATAATTACAAAATATACTGCTAATACTATCCTGCTATGTAATTATCATTATAAACTCGTGGATGGAGCACAAGCCTAGCTTTAACCCAGACTTCCATTAAGTTATTGTTTCTAGAATCCAAAACTCATAAACTTAAAATCCTAGCTCCGCCTCTGTAATAAACTTGCGGGCTGCAATTGAACATGATTCATTGAACTCCAACTGGAGAAAACATAAAGTGTCCATCTTTGCAATTCTATCTCACACACATACAAAACGAGAAATGGAATATCAGAGAATGGGGTTAAAACTTATAATTTAGAAATTACCGGAGTTCGGTGTTATCCAATCGCAACGTTTGACGGAACTGAAACCACAGTTTACAAAGACAAAGTTTCCATTGCTTCAACTTTAGCAGGTTTTTTCGTCTTTTCAACTCCTCTTTTTGAATCCACAATTTTCTTAATTGACGAGGAGCTATCAACTGATCCATTGCTCCGCACTTCCGCCTCTCAGTCTTCTTCATCTTCTGCTCTTCCGAATCTCTGACCCGACCAGCCCGAGTATTTTCCGGTGACGACGACATTGTGGAAAAAGTGAGATATCAGATATTCGAAGCAATATGAAAATGGTGTGTGAAGAGAGACAAGTAGAGAGAAACGAACAAAACGACCGAATAAACGGCCGAGTTTTTTTTTTTTTTTTTTGGGGGGGGGGGGGGGGGGGGGGGTTATAAAACGGAAACTGTTTGGAATTTAACGTTCGCTGATACTTTGGACGGAAATGTTATATTTTAGTGATGTCCCCATTTTGCCACTATTAGTAATGCTATATACTCTTTCAATTTCCTTTTATTAAGTCAGTATATTAAAACTAACTTGTTTTATTTTCTATTGTCCTTTTCATACTAATTAGAGTATTATAGATAAAAAATTTAAAGTATCATTAATAGGAATAATTTAATAGATACACTTAATTAATATTTTCTCTAGGGGAATGCAAAATGCAAATTGAACAATTAGAAAGAAACGGAGGGAATAGTATATTTCAAATTTCCAAACTCTACATTTACCAAAAAAATTGATGAATTAAAGAACAAAAAAGGATATTTGAAATTAAACTCACACCTATAATGTGAAATCATAAGTTTTATGATAAATTTGTCTTTAGTTTTTGCAGCATACTATTTTTTTTATATTTGGAGAAATAAACTTAATTACACAATAAACGTCATGAGATTATTAGATTTGAACTCATAATATTTAATATCAAGCCCGACTTTGCTTCTTCTTCGACCCTTCAATTAACCAAGACGGATATAGTTGTAGATTTGTCGTGCACTCTATTTTGTGATTAAATTGAAAACATATAAAGACCAGCTCGTATATTGTTTTATAGATATTAATTTCCAAAACCAGTTCTATTTTTTGATACAGTAAACAATATATAACATAAATTAAAAACAAAAGAGATGAAGTGTGAGGAGGGTAAAGTTGGAATTGCAAACGAAGCTTGGAAGGAACAAATAAGCGTGAAGGAAGCAGTTGAAGTCTCTTGTCTTATTCAGGCAAAGAGTCACATTCAGTTGGTTTCAAAAGTGGAAGTTGGTTAAAAGAACACTTCCTTACCGTTACGGAAAAGCCCACCACAAAATATGGGGACCAATTTTTGGGTGCAACGGCTATGTAGTCCTTGTTTACCCAGTCAATACTGGGCTGTAAAGTATAATGGGCCTCCTGGGCCTTCAGTCAATCAATGATCCAATTCTGTGCCCAAGGGGCTCGATCACCATTAGGCCCAATAAAACAGTAACCCCATTTGGGGCAGCCTAGACTGGTCTGGTAGTACGCTAGTTTTTTCGAAATTTTCACCGTTGTTCCAAAAAGATATTTTTAGTATTAGACTATTAATGATATTTTTTTAAAAAAAAAATCATGCAGTTTATAGACTTTTTAGACCGCGATCAAAAGATTCTTTTCGAGCAAACTAGAAATTTTATGAGTAAAAGTTAAGAGCATGACCAAATGTATATGTTAGACTATATAATCTAAAGTTTTTCAGTGTCGAACTATGAGCCTATTTGGATGAGCTTATAACTTATGATTTACAAGCATAAGTGCATAAGTTAGAAATTCTAAACTTTTGACTTATTTTTGTTATTTTGATTTAAAAGTAAATGCTTAAAATACTTTTTTTTATCTTATTCAAACACTATAAAAATGCTTCAAAACTATTTTGGCTCAAAACACCTAAAATAAGTCAATCCAAACAGGCCATATATTTGCTCAAATTTTAATAACAGGGACAAACATAAATGGTGGCCTAACTTTACACATTTTTTAAATCAACAGCTAGTTTTAGTCCAAATAATGGCACAATTTTCCCTTTAAATAGGCTGAGCTTTAATTTTTGTCCCTCGGATGAAATTTATGTCCATTGGGGCATAAGTTCTTAAAGGATCGGCCACAAATTGTGTCAGATTCCTTAAAAAACTTATGTCCCAATAGGCATAAATTTCATTTGAGGGGCAAAAATTAAAGACCGGCACAAAATAAGGAAAAAAAAGTGCAAATGACCCGTTTTAGCCCCTATAATTCCCTACTTTTCTCTATGTCAACTGTTATTGTTTGAGTAGAAGAAAGTTGTTTTGTTTTAAAAATAGTAATGAAAGATGGATTAATTATATCAAACCTCCTGTCTGGCCAAAAAAGACAGAGATCTCCCATCTAATTTGACATCTAATTTAATATATCACTCTTAAATTATCTCCTTTGTTTTCTTATTTTTGAAATCACAGAGTTGATTGGAGATGAGAAGGTCCACCTGAGTGAAAACATTCATGAGGTGAGGGGTAGTTTGATAGGAGATATTAGAGAAAACAATATTGATATTAGCTTTGATATTATTTAATCTCTTATTTGATACTAGTATTATTAATTTATTTTTATACATAATAAATCATGACATTAATAATATTTGTATCGGTGTCTATTCTAATATACCATATTTAGTACTATTTAAAAATTATATAATGTATGCTATTTAGTACAATACACCGAACAGTCAATAAAAATAATATGTATAGAACTATTTCTAACATTACTAATACACTATATTCAATATTATTCTTGTACACTTGTAGACGGACCCGTCATGAGTACTAAAAATGATAATTGCAATTTGGCACGCAAATCAAGATAGATAAAATGAGTCAGTTAGCAGTCAGCACTGACGTAATAAATCGGCATGGATATGAATATGGGTCACTGTGCAAGACCCGTTTAACACTTTCCCGGCGCACTTTTTCCCAATTCACCAATCCAAACATCCTCGTCCTCTCCGAATTCCAATCACCATGGAGCCCAAACCCCAAAACCCTAACCCTAAAAACAGAGATTTCCTAATTCATCTCGAAGCTTACCTTGCCAAACGTGACGGCGTCGACAAGTTACTCAAAATCTCCCGTTACGCATCCAAAATCATCCTCACATCCTCCGTTATCCCTGAATCCCTTCCGTTATCTCGCCGTTTAAAATCCTTCGAATCAAACGTCGGCGTTAGCCGTAAAGCATTTCGTCTTGGGAAATTCGTGCAAGACGTTAACGCACTCCGTTTAACTCCCGTTAGTTCAAAACAAGAATTAATTCTCTTAATTTTAGCTTATGGAGGTGAGGGATTGTATTATTTTGTTGAGCAATTTGTGTGGTTAGGTAAATCCGGGTTAATTGATAAGAAGAATTTGAATAATTTACAAAAGATTAGTGCTTGGTGTGAGTTTATTGGGTATATTGGAAGTTTGAGTTTGAAAATTAAGGAATTAAGAAATATTAATGAAGACGAAGAGTGTTTGCTTTCGACTATTGAGGTATCGATAATTAGGGGAATTGGGTATGCTGAGGAAGAAGAGAAATTGCGGAAATTGAGACTGAAAAAGTTGATGAAGAGGTTATCAGTAATTCAGGATTTTGCGGATGGGTTGATGGCGTTGGCGGATATTAGGGATGGTAAAGGTTTGCTTTCTGGACCATTATTGTTGTCATCTGCAGGGTTGTTGTCAGCTCTAATTAGCACACATAAGAATTGGATTTCTTGCTGATCTGATCTTCTGCTCTTCCATAGCTGGATTTGGAGGTATGATTTGTGCTTAATCAAGTGGAAGTTTATGTTGTTTTTAGGATTAGTTAGCGATAAAGATTCATTTTTTAAAAGCAATGTAAAATAAGAAGGGAATTGGGAAGTGTACAAGAAATGTCATGCTACCTGATTCCAGAGAGAAATTTCTGTCTGAAAGATAGTTATTACTTTGTTACTCTTGACTTTTTATTCGATAATGAAAGCTTCTGGCATTTGATAGTTCTTAAAGTTTTTTCATTTCAGCTAGTAACTACTTTTATGTGATAATGAAAGCTTCTGGCATTTGATAGTTCTTTATGTTTTCCGTTTCAGCTAGTAGCTACTTCTTATACTTGGTTTGGCAAATTTGCTTATAGTTGCTGTTTACTATAGGCTATCTCGATTTTCCAGATGAATTATGCCTTTAGAATATTTGCGGGCTTTGATATTTGCTCTCTTGACGCATGAACCTTTTTTTTGATGCTAGATATTAGAGTAATCAAAAGCGAAGAGCGCCAAAAAAGCACCAGAGCCTTTTGAGCTTTAAGCGGGAAGTGTCAGCTAAATTTAGAGAAAAAAGCGCAATCAAGAACAAATTTAAAATAGAAATGTAATTCAAGAAAATATGTAACTATAAATTACCTAAAAAATATGTAACTATAAACACATTTTTTTTTGATGAAGTAATAAAATTTATTTGGGCAAAAAGAATGGAAAAACTATAATTAAGCCATATATATATATATAGGGGTACAATGATTTGAGTGGTTGACTGAGTTGTTTAATGTCATTTTTAAGACGGCGAGAATGCCCGAAGAATGGGGGTGGAGTACAATGATTCCCTTGTACAAGAACAAAGGTGACATCCAGAATTGCAACAACTATAGGGGTATCAATCTGCTAAACCACACTATGAAAGTTTGAAAAAGGCTCGTGGAGATGAGGGTGAGAAGAGGCGTGTCTATTTCCAAAAATCAGTTTGGATTCATGCCGGGGCGTTCGACTACAGAAGTCATTCATCTTATTAGGAGGTTGGTGGAGCAGTATAGGGAGAGAAGAGAGACTTACATATGGTTTTTATCGACATCAAGAAGGCATACGACAAAGTCCCTAGAGAGGTTCTATGGAGATGTTTGGAAGTTAGAGATGTACATGTGGCGTACACTAGGGCGATCAAGGATATGTATGATGGATCCAATACCAAGGTACGGACGGTAAGAGGAGACTTGGAGCATTTTTCAGTGATGATGGGGCTGCACCAGGGATCAACGCTTAGCTCATTCTTATTTGTCTTGGTGATGGATGGACTGACTCGACAAATCCAAGGGGAGTGTCATTGTGTATGTTATTCGCAAACGACATAGTCCTGATTGATGAGACTCACAGCGGAGTAAACGCAAAGCTGGAGGTTTTGAGACATACTCTGGAATCTAAAGGGTTCAGGCTGAGTAGGACCAAAACAGAATACTTGGAGTGCAATTTCAGTAACGGAAGCGACCATGAGACAAACGTGGAGGTAGACTTGGTACTCAGGTCATTCCAAAGAAAGGAAAGTTTCAAGTACCCCGGGTCTATTATCCAAGGGAATTGACAGATTGATGACGATGTCACATGTCGTATTGGTGCAGGATGGATGAAATTGAGACTCACATCTGGAGTCTTGTGCGATAAAAATGTGCCACCAAAATTTAAAGGTAAGTTCTATAGGGTGGTGTTTAGATCGACTATGTTGTATGGGGCGAAGTGTTGGCCAGTCAAGACTTCGCACATCCAAAAAATGAAAGTTGCGGAGATGAAGATGATGAGATGGATATGTGGGCATACAAGGAAGGATAAGATTAGAAATGATGATATTCGGGATAAAGTGGGAGTGAACTCGGTGGAGGATAAGATGTGTGAAGCGAGGTTGAGGTGGTTCGGGCGTGTGCAGAGGAAAGACACAAATGCTCCAGTGCGGAGGTGTGAGAGGTTGGCTGTGGACGGGTTCAAGAGGGGTAGAGGTAGGCCGAAGAAGTATTAGGGAGAGGTAATTAGACGGGATATGGCGCATATACAACTTACTGAGTATATAACCTTAGATAGAGGATTGTGGAAGACACAGATTAGGGTAAAAAGGTAGTAGTTAGTGGAGCGTAGTCCTATTTACGTTTACATACTTGTAGTTGTAGTGTTATTAATGTAGGTCTGCCTAGCCACAATATTGCTTTATAATCTCCTGTCGTTTGATTTCTGCTGCTATGTGTTCTTTAGTGTACTTTGTTTATCTTATTTACATGTGTTAGTTACTGCTTTTTTTTTCAGAATGCTATATCATGGCTTATTCGCTTTTGTTATCATCATTTTCATATTGTTTTAAATTTCTTGTTCGGGTCTGACCGGTTCTCTTACTTTGCTTGTATTTATGCTTTGTCTTGAGGTGAGTCTTTCGGAAACAGCCGCTCTACCTACCAATGTAGAGGTAAGGTCTGCGTATAGTCTACCCTCCCAGACCCCACATTGTGGGATTTCATTGGGTATGTTGTTGTTGTTGTATGGCCTTAAAGGCAGAGGCCTTTTGTGAAGGTGCACAGGCCGTAGACTCTTGACATCTTTTCTGTTCGCTTCCAGAGGTGCTAGCAGCCTAGCACCTTGATATCTATACTAAAGCGCCAATTAATATATTGAATGCTCAAACTGTGCTTCACCGAGCTTCAGGGCTTAAGTGTACATTAAGTGAGCCTTTAACAACATTGGTATACTTTTATCTCCACTCAGATTAGTTATTCTTTGATATTGGTTCTGAACCTGCTTTCTGGACTACCAAATTTCAATTTATCTTTATTTCATCAAAAACATTCAGTTGTATCCTAAATGCAAGCTTAGCCCAAGAAATCAAACAATGAAAAGCTAAAACCCAATCAAAAGAAAATCCAGAAAAGGACAAAGAAGAGAAGAAGAATAGTAGGCTGCTACCTGTAAAAAGTGTCCGAAAAGATAAATTATTAAGTAGTGGAATGACACAGACATGATGGAGCAGAATGCCTATAGAGGAGTCATATACCCCCAAGTAGTTTTTGTTGCTGGGCAGTTCTTGTTGGTTTTTGTGGAAAATTTTATCACTCTTATCGTGAAAGCATCTTATAGTATTTCTCTTGTACTTTTCTGATTGAATTTTTTCTTGTATTTCCCATAACATCCACTAATAAATTTGAGATGCTTCTTGTTTCTTACGTTTTTTGACTCTGCAAGCATATAACTATCTTATCAAGAACAGGTAGAATCTTTCAATCCAACACTAGTTGTCTCTGATATTTGATTAGCCTCACCTCGCTGGATTATGGTCAAATCTTAATTTGCCTTTTGCTTTGCTAAATACAGAGTATCAACTAATGCAGGAAACAGCCTCTTATCCCACAAAGGCAGTGTTAAGGTCTGTTTACCCTCCTCAGACCCCACTTTGTGGGATTACACTAGATTTGTTGTTGTAAGAATGTCAAAAAGGGAACTAGCAGCTTCCAATCGTTGGGGGAATCATTTGAAAGAGCAAATTGATCCCATTTGAAACATGCCAATTTTGTGTATGCTGTTTTTCCTCTGTTCATAACATGACATTGAACTAAGGGTGGCCAGTGGGACGGAACGGGATTTGGGGGTCGGTCGGGTTTGGCGGGACAGTGCGGGCTGGGATATGGGGGACGGGAAGAGGTCCCGTCCCGCCCCACATCCCACCGGCAGAGGGGACGGAATTTGGGGGGTCGGGTCGGGGGATTTGGGAGATTTTAATTTTTTTTTTCTACACTTTTAAAAAAAATATATATATATATTTAAACACTTAAATAATTGAACAAGATAGTGAAAAAACATCCCATTGCTAATTGCCTCTTATATTATTTAATAGAAATATGATTGTTTTTGTAATACAATTTCAAAATTGCAACTTTGTTTCGTAGTTCAAAAGTTGCAAATCACATAATAAAATTGTCATTAAAAAATTACATATTCAACCATACTTTTTAAAATTTTCTGACAATCTCTTGAAGATCTTCTGTTGGAATTGGAAGTTGGTTAAATTGTTCAACGTCGCTAATTGCTCCCTCGGATAAGATTTTGTTGTAGTTGTAGTCATCTTCTTCATTGATCTCTGGTTGACCGCACCTTCTACGCTCCGCTCTAAATAAAATTGCAATCTCTAAATAAAATTGCAATCTCCAAACTGTCTCCCACCAATTAGTGTATGTGTTCTTCTATTTGAAACCTTCCAGCAGAAAAAGCATTTTCATAAGCTGTTGATGACGCTTGAATATTCAACACATCTCGAGCCATCTTTGATAGAGTCGGAAATGTCTTCTCATTCTCCCTTCAGTATTTTAACAAGTCTTCACGTCCATTTTCGTTGACAATTGATCTGAACGGTACAACACCTTGCAAAACATAAACATCACTTGAACCACTATACATTCTATTTCGAAGGCCTTGAATACTTGAAGCAGAAATCGCATATTTTTTATAAGGTTGAAGTGAAGTAGTAGAAGATGGTACAGAAGTCGGTTGATTATTTGCAATTTGCTCTTGGTAATACATATACATATTTTTGCATTGTGTTTGTATGCTAGACATAACTTCTTCTTTAGTTGGTTCGTAAGTTGGTTTTTCAGTTGAGTTTGTTGGAAGTATTTCTAAGCATTCATAAATCGTTTCAATAAGTGCATTACAACCGTCTACTTTAATAGTAGGATTTAATACAACACCAATAAAATAAATAGTGATAATAGGTAAAAAAAAAAAAAACACAAACATTTTTGCAATAGCCGGAGTGTAAGTTAGTTTTTTCATATATTCATTAAATAACAAAAATATTAGAGCTATATAAATAACATAGATGAAATAGTAGGATAATAAATACCAGAAAATTACTTAGTAGCTAGAAAAAAATTCTCTAAGAATACAATAAGTTTCAAAATTTTATCTCAATCATCATCTACAAGCATATCCGTTGAATTTTGATTATGAGCGTTAAATAATAAAGTTATAGGTATTCTATACTCGTGAGCAATAAGTAATTATTCATACAAAGAATTTCACCTAGTCGCAACTTCTTCTGTAATTTTCCTATAAGGTAATCCACAATCATGACAAGTTTTTTTATATTATTTGCGTCTTTGTATTTTATTACCTTTAAAAATAAAGTTGATAGCAAATTGTACTTTATCAAGGATGTTTTTAAAAAAATTTAGGTCATCTTTTACAACTAAGTTATAAATATGACATGCACATCTAACATGAAAAATATGGGATAAGATGGAGTAAATCGAGTTTTTAAAATATTTACAACATAATCATTAGAAGTAGCATTATCTAATGTAATAGTCATAATTTTATCATTAATTCCATAATATTCACTAATTTCATGAATACTTTTTGAAATAAAAAACTCCAGTGTCCCTTACGTAAGGCGTCTATGATTTACTGTGATAACATATATATGCGGTCTACTTATCTCATAACCCGGTTCAGCATCAGAGAACCAAGCACATTGAGATGTATATACATTTTATTCGTGAAAATGTTGCTATAGGTCATGTTAAGGTGTTACATGTGCTTTCTTCGTATCAATATGCAGATATTTTCACAAAGGGGCTTCATCGGCAGCTGTTCATCGACTTCAGATCCAGTCTCAGTGTCCGGCCTCATCCTGCTCCGACTGAGTGGGTGTATTAGTGAATATTATTCATCATATATTTTGTAATTAATAGTTGTGTATAATTATGGTAAATATAGGATCCTAATTATGGTAAATATATGATCCTGATTTCATTAGGATTCAACATTATACATACTATATATATTTGTATTAATGAGAAAGACTCTCCAAGTGAGATTAATACAATTCTACAATTCTTCTAAAGTTAAATTTAAGGCATAATATCTAAAGATCCTTCAAAATTTTGCACGTTTTATTTAGGAATTTTTAAAACTATATTTTTTTCTAGTTAACTCCATATACGTGACTTTTTCTAATTATTACCCATCAAATAATAATTGATTCTAATAACCCATTGTACAAGGCTTTTCTATAAGCCAAGTGATTTGAGATGACGCTTGACATGTGAGAATGTAAAATAACAATCATAATCTGATATGTAAAAAAATATAAAATACTATACCATTTTCTTTTATGTTTAGTCATTCCAATATTTTCTTATCTCCTTTCATATGTGTTCTCTATTTCTCCATTAAAATACAAGTACCAATTTTTTCTTCTTTTCCCATTTTTTTTTAGGGGGTAATGATCATAGAAAAGCTAAATACAAGTGGTAATTAGGACAAATTATTATTTGAGGGGTAGTAGTTATAGAAAAGTCAAATACATGGGTAATTAAAATCAAGTATAGTTTAAGATGAATACGGATAAAAATGTTAAATTTAGAAGAGTTTAGTTATTCTGACTATAATTTGATAATGTTCGTCGTTACAACTAACGTACATTTGCTCTTATTTACCGACTCAACTAAGGGAATCCTTACAAAATAACAAAAATAGAAAGAAGGTCCAAAATCTTTCTTTTGATCATGGTTGTGCCTTTATTTGTCCAAGTGCTAAACACAATAATTTTAGTTTTTTTTTTTTCGACAGTGATTTTAGTTAACAATTCTATTTTTAGATGTATTCTTACATTGTCTTGAATGGGAAAAGAAGGTTGCAATTTTACAGCGTAATCATTGTCTTATAATTTCTATAATACAAACATCGTCTTCAAGTACGTTTAATATAGCTTTGAAAATCAACTGAGTCAACCTTCGCTAAGCAATTAAGAGTAAATACAATTTTGAAATTGACCAATGACGTCACTTGCATGAAAAATTGTTCATTTTTTAAGTATTTGGATTGATATTGGGTGAATTGTTTTCAGTTTTTTTTTTTTTTACATTTGCAGTTTTGTTTCGTGTTCTAGAGAAATACAATTTTTTTTGGCAATAAAATGTGAAATATTACGGTACCAAAAAAATAAAAACAATACACCTAAGAGAGCATCCGTATTCTTAACCACCTTCTAGGAAGGGTGTTAAGACTAATGAGTTACAAAAAGGCTTTTTATAAGGTCCCTATTTCTCTAATTACAAATTGAACCTATTGGAAAATAAACATATTCTGCACACTCTTGTTCCGGAAAATTGTATTTAGCATTCCATGTATGATAGACCACAACTGCATAAACAGCTCCTGCAACATCCTTCCTGAAATATTTGATTGATCATCATTCTATATATTCCATTGACTATAGAAGTTCCCAAGAAATTCATTAGAGGAATGTTTCCGATAAAAATTATTTGTTCTTGCATATCCCTATTGTTTTTTCAAATTAATCCCGCGGACATATAATTCAGAAGAATATGTGAGTGATTCATACACAACATATATTTCCTTTATCAAGGGTTCGACCAATTGATATGTTTCCACAAATAATTGAAATTCAATTTCTTGATCTGTATTTTCAATTTTTGGAAACTTATAAAGTTCTTCCGTCAAACCTTGATCAATGAACCTACAAAATCCTTCAAATTCTATTGCAGAGTGGAACCATGCAGTATCAGACACGAGATAGATCTTCCAAAGAACAAGGCGATAATACCAAAATATCAAGTTGGCGCAATTAATCAGTTGGACATTCGAGAGACAAAACTCCTTAATTTGATTAACTTGAAGAGTCATTTCATTTTAACTTGTATGTTTCTATTAAATTTTGATGAACTTTTTACTTTCAACAATTTATGGAGGAATGAATCGGTAAAAAACTTATAACTGCACCAACTACAAGAAAATACCTCATGATAGTCAATATGGGGCCTCAACACTCAGCTGCAAACATCACTGCACTTCCACTTGACACCTATCATAATGATAAACGGCTCGTCTCGTCGTGACCTTCTCTTGAATTCTCAAAAAAACTTATGTCGCTCTATCCCACAGGGGCAGAGAACCTGTCGCTGTCTCGGCTGTGCTACCGGAGGCTCTGGGGAAGTCGGAATAGGAGAGCACTCATCTTGATGCTAAGTAAGTTTGCTACTACACCATTGTGCTGGATTAGATGCTGTAACTATCTGTGCACTTCATCCCAAACACCTCTAGTTCATGAGCATGTACAGACCAAGTGCTGTAGATCCTCAGCTGCACCTCTATTGCACAGGACACAAGCTACATCCTCCTCTCCTAAGTCAATGTCCCACAGTCTCTGTTTTGTTTGCAGTCTACCCAGTTATGCTAACCATAAAATGAATCTATGTTTTGGCATAGCAACTCCCATATTTGGTGCATCCCCTAATAGCTCCATGTATCCCATATATATGGAATACTTCTCATTTGTAGTTACTGCATCTCTACTATATCAACATGTCATTCTCAGTTTCAACTTGTGCAATCTTTTCCAGTACCAACTGCAATCAGAGGGAGGTATATGATCCCATAAATTTGTAGGAAATACAAATTTTCTAAACAAGGAATAAGCTATTCTTCTATGTTCTCTATTCTAAGAAAGAAGTAATCTACATTTACATGACTCCCTTTGGTTGTGACTTGTGACAGTGAAAGCAGCGGCGAGGGGGAATCAAATTGTTAATTTTATATTTAATTTCTCTTTTTCTGTTTCAAACATTTTTTTTTTGGTTTATTATAAAATTTACGTATAATATTTCAATCTCAAAACTGAAAACATGTATATGTTTGAAGTAAAAAATGCTAATAACTCCATGAAACAAGCAGATACAAGTATTGGAGTTTTGTCTTAATGAATTTGTGGCTAAAACTCAAATGATTACAAGAAAGCAACTTAAGAATAAAAGTTATGAAGATTTTATTAATAATTATATTGTCTTTAAATTAATTTCAAACGAGCAGAATTCATAATCGTAGACACAACTAATACGAGTTGAATTGAGAGCAAAAAGTAAGTAACGATGGACCTTTAACAACTTGTGAAAGTGTGGTCAATTAAAAATATAAAGTTTCAATTCATTGTCACGAAAATCTCTTTTATACATAGCGTTAATACAATTGAAATTGGTCCCTGATTAGTAGGTAACGATCTCTTGATTTGTCGGAGATGGTTACAAAAATCTCTGAATTGGTTAAGAAATGTAGAATCTTTATTGTTGTAGGTGGAGTTAATTTAGAATGAAACGTATAAAGCAACAATGGAGTAGTTAGCAAACGAATGTGCCTAGTAAGTGATATGTGCATGTTGCGGTGATTCATCACAAACTTCACTGTATATATATAATATAATTAAATTTAAGTTTATCACTATAAAGTATAAACAAACAAACAACAACATATCTAGTGTGTATGAATTAAAAACATATTGCTCTTAAACCCATTAAACTTCTTAAAATTTGGAAACTTTTCTTAGGAATGCACATATTTTTTTTATTTTTTTTTGTTGACGAAGGAACCCGCAACCGCTACTCTCTCGAATACGCACAGGGTAAACCCCGGACTGACACAATAGCCTGCAAACCACGTCAGCCGATTAACCACACTTGGCAAGCCATGTGTGACAGGCTCAACCAAGAAGGTTTATGCAGGGGATCGAACTCGTGACCTTGCGGTTCCGTGCTCTACTGCTACACCAACTTGGCTACCGTTGCGGGTTTTTAGGAATGCACATATTGAACTTGTTAAGAAGTTACAGCTTACCTATTTTTGCAATTTTTTAAATAAAAAAATGGGTCAAATAATAGGGGCAAGAAAGGAACTCCAGCAAGTCATATGCCTGTTCCGTACCACTCTCATCTTGCTTTCCACGTGTATAACTCCTTTTTTTCTTTTTTGATATTCGGTCCTCTATTTCTTTGCTCTTCCATATAAACCCTGCGTTTCTTATATAGTTGAATTGTGCGCGGTCAATTATAAGAATTAGTAGTCTATTAACTAGTCATCTTCCTTGCTATAAAGTATTTGTTTCAACCAAGAAGTTTACATTATTCTTAGTCTCATATTAAAAAAATATCTCTAAAAAAGTTTTTCTATGCCTCACTCCCCCCATTTTATTATTTGTAAGCTATTTATAATTGTACTCGATTAAGTATCGAAAAAAATAATATAACAATATTTTTTTATGATAAACACGGTACAATCAAAATAATTTTTTAAAAATATTGTGAAACTTAGCATTTTCTTAGGAGGACACAAGATATGAGTGGAAGTAACATTTTTCACTTCAAAGCATACTCATCTACCTATATCGTAATAAAAGAAAGGCATAAATTAAATATTTTACCCATTGAGAAGATTGAAGAGTAGGCTGGGGAAATAGGTGTAAAAATGAATGAGTATTAAGGGAAGATATATGCTGCTATATAAACTAATACAAAACATGCATGTTGGATTGAAAATAGTTAGAGTTAATTATTAGAGTACATTTTCAATCCTATAGATGTCGTTCTTCTTTTCTTTTATTCTATATCAACTTTTTATTTATTCACTCTATTCATTTGTCTTCACATTTTATCTTATTTCACATCGTAAATATAAATTACAAAAGACAATTGGACTCCAATAGAATTTGAATTAGTATAATTGCAATTCATATTAGTATATTTTTTGGCAACTAAACTATCTCTCAAGACCGATTGCATTCAGATTAACTATTTTAATATTAATGAAACGTAATCATAATTAGACAAGCAACTGTATTTTCTTTTCAATGTGGAGGAGAGAGTTACCGAAAAGATTGAATGAGTAAAATTATGATAAATTTTCATTATAGGAGAAAATAGTAAATATGATATATTTGAAATCAAAGAAAAATAATTTTAGCTATATTGAAAGACCATTAAGTCCAGAAAATGAAAAATAATTTAAATTTGAATGGATAAGTATATAAGGGAATAGTTATTTCACTGGATTATTAGTTGGTTTGAACATAATACACTATTCCTCTGACACAAAAAAGAATCTTTCATTATTCAAAAAATGTCAAATATATTTATACTATAAAAATCTCAAATAATTTTAAATTTTTTACTATAAAAATAGTGACTGCATTTGACTGAAAAATTTCAAATACTTTTAAAGAATATTTATCCTATGAAAATTGTGATTTATATACTCACATGTGATTTCTATATATATAATTTTATTTCAACAACCAGAAAAATTCATATCGAGAATTGAATGCGTTGATATTCGTACACGAAATTTCATCATTCGAATACTTAACTAAAATATAATAGAATGTGTCCTTTTAGGTTTTATAAGTTTTAAGTATGTTAAGAGAAATGAAGAAAAGAGAAACAACACAACATGAAAGTTTTTAAGTTTTAAGTATGTTAGGAGAAAAGAAGGCGAAAGAAACTATTAACGTATATTCCAAAAATATAATTCAAATATTTTGTAATATTTAGTGTTGTATAATTATGATAGATATATGATCCTTATGGTATTAGGATTTCACATTGTACACACTATATATATTTGTATTAATGAGAAAGATTTCCCAATGGGAGATTAATACAATCTTACATGGTATCAGAGTCATGCCCATTTCAATTCTTTGTTCACCGATGTTGGACCCCCAAATTATATTATCCACGCTCCAGTTAATAAGGTCTGTGCGTGCGGGGAGTGTTAAGAGTCCCACATCGGATATGGAATGGGAACATGGACTCCTTATATGGACTTGAACAATCCTCACCCTACAAGCTAGCTTTTGAGGTTGAGTTAGACCAATGTGTCATATCTTCACATGAAGTGTTAAGAGTCCCACATCGAATATGGAATGGGAACATGTACTCCTTATATGGATTTGGACAATCCTCACCCTACAAGCTAGCTTTTGGGGTTGAGTTAGGCCTAGGTGTCATATCTTTACATGGTATCAAGAGCCAAAACATAAACCCTATTTTTTCCCTACCAACAACCGCCCCCACCCCTCGGTTTAATCAAATTGCCGGCTGCTTATCGGTTTCCGACAACAACAAAATATTTCTTTCTTCTTCTTTCTTCCTTCACTACCTCCCAAATCCAAAAGTAACATAATTGTTGTCTATTTCTCATTAAAATCGAAAAGCAACCTTTTTTGTGGTCTGCTTCTCCTTAAATCCGAAAGCAATTTTTTGTTGTGTGCTTCTCCTTTCGCCTATATTAATCCACTATACAACTCATACACACCGATATACACCTGTATACGGATGTATACCTCTCTAGCCAATATATACTACCCGTATATGGCCTCTCTAAGCCGATATACACCTAGTTTACGACCGAAACTGCATGTTTACAACCTCCTTACGCCGTTATACACCTCGTATACGGCCTCACATACACCTCTTATACGTCCCGAACTCCCCATATTTGTTTTCCACACCCATCCTCAGGCAGGCCGTATAGCAACAACAAACATCCACTGCCCTAGCTGGCTGGACGCGAAGTGGGCCTTCAGCAGGAGCCCAACAACCAAGGAGCAACCATGGACGATTCTCCATCAACTGCGGCCCATCTACTGCCGCGACCAAGTCTCTGCAAATCGACTAGCCTAATCTCGGGTACTCAATCTCATGCCCAATTTCTGGTCTCCAAACAGGCTGCTCCAGCACAGCCGACAGGCCACTTTAATCAGGCCCAATTTCCTGGTGCCCAACAGTCTGTTCCTACCCATCCTCAATCCATTTTGGGCCAGGCTTTAGACAATTTGACTCCTCGACAGCTCGATCATTCGTGGTATATGGATACGAGCGCCACGTCCCACCTCACCAATAATTCTAGTAATCTTCCTCAACTGCGTAATTTAAATACTCCACCATCTATTATGGTCGAAAATGATCATCGCATTCCAATTCAAGGGTTTGGCCACACACTAACCCCACCACCGCATCCCAGTTGTCTCTGAATAACGACTTATATGCTCATAACATTATCAAAAACCTAATCTCCGTTAGAAAATTTGCCACCACTAATTTTGTATCAATTACTTTTGACCTGTTTGGATTTTTCATAACGGACCTCCGTACCGGAAAACTCCTTACGAGATGCAGTAGTGAGGGTGATCTCTATCATTTCCTATCCATGTCTACTGCTAGTGTCAACCTTCTCACATCTCTAACTGCCCATGTCACTCCTCCCACCGCTTTAACAATAATTTCTCCGTCAACCTGACACAATAGACTTGGACACCTAAGAGCTCCTATTTTTAATTTTCTTAGAAACAATAATTTAATTCGTTGTCATAATGGAAAATTTGTACAACAATGTCTTTCTTGTCCTTTAGGCAAACATGTTCGCCTTCCATTTCAGTCTTCTTCAAGTGTTACGTATTCTCCATTTGACATAGTTCATGCATATTTATGGACATCTCCCATTACCAGCTCACCGGGACATAAATTTTATCTCATCTTATTAGATGATTTTTCTCTCTTTGTCTGTCCGCTTAAATTCAAGTCTGAAGTGTTTGTCAAGTTTCTTGCATTCCATATCTATGTCAAAACACAATTTAAAAAAGACATGAAATCGTTTCAATGTGATAACGGTCGTGAGTTCAATAATTCTGCCTTTCACAATTTTTGCTCTACTAATGGCATGGTTTTTCGATTCTCGTGTCCCCACAACTCTTCCCAAAATGGCAAGGCCGAATGAATCATTCGGGCACTATCAATAACATGGTTCGTACGATCCTATTTCATGCCTCCCCCCTCATTTTTTTGGTCTATGATGTGAAAATGACCTAATATATTCTAAATATTTTGCCACACATACACTCCAAAATAGAACACCCGCCGTAATTCTATTTCATAGGATCCTAACTTATGAGCACTTATAAATTTTTGGCTGCCTATGCTACCCGAACCTTGCCTTCACTACCCTGTATAAACTTGCACCCCCAACCACCCCTTGTGCGTTCTTAGGTTTTACGCCCAATCATAGGGAATATATGTGCTATGATTTATCTGCTCGTAAAATTCACGTCTCTCGTCACGTAACTTTTGACGAGACGATTTTCCTATTTTTGAATATTCGAAAATTCCAAAACATGGATTACACGTTTCTCGATGAGTCAAACCTCTCTCCGTCGTCAGCTCTCTCATCCGACGTGACAATACTATTCTGTCACGATCAGTTATTGTTGCTCTACGTCTCCCAGTGTCCGCTACCGTCAACCCTGCACCATCTCAACTCTCATCGCCGGCTACTGCCTCACCCACTTCCTGGCCAACTTTTTCAATATCTGATCTAGTACAAACACCCACCAACCACCGTCACTGTCTCGGCACTCAGTCAGACCCACTCCCCTCCGATCACCAAACACATGATCTGACATAGACCATCGTCCCTACACCAACCTATAACTCGTCACCAACAATTCCACCCGAAAACCCTCAATCAAACACCAACATCGACCCACCGTTGTACCACGACACCGACATCACACCTTGACACCTTCCCGACATATACCCAATCACCACCGTCACCAGAAAACAACATGACACTGACAAAGTCCACCCAAGAACCTGAGAATCAGTAACCCCAGCCACTGCCCATACCCGCAACTACACATGTACCAAACACCTCGGCCCATACTGCCCATATACCCACCCACCGTATGGAGACCCGTGCCCAATACAGGATTTTCAAACCCAAAGTTCACTTTAACCTATCCACACAAACAATATCCCCGATTCTCAACAACCCAAAATTAGCCAAAACTGGACCCTAATTGGAATGCATGCGGCTATGCGTGAGAAATTTAATATTTTAACGAACCAGCACGCTTGGGATTTGGTTCCTAGACCGGACGGGGGTGAATGTGATCCGATGCATGTGGCTATTTCATCACAAATTCAGAGACATTGGTGACCTGTAAAGGTATAAGGCTAGACTTGTGGCTAATGATACTAATCAGCAGGAGGGTATTGATTGTGGTGAGACGTTCAGTCCGGTTGTTAAACCGGCCACCATTCGCACAGTTTTGAGCATTGATATGGGTAAGCATTGGCCGATTCATCAACTTGGTGTGAAGAACACCTTTTTACACGGGGACTTGAAAGAAATTGTTTACATGCATCAGCCGCCATGGTTTGTACATCCGCATGCCCTACATTATGTATGTTGTCTTCGCAAGTCACTTTATGGTTTGAAACTGGCCCCCAAAGCGTGGTATGAACGCTTTGCCAAATACATTATGCATATTGGATTTGTATGCAATAAGTGTGATAATTCTCTCTTTATTTTTCATCGAGGTAGTAACACTGCTTATTTATTGCTTTATGTGGATGATATTGTTCTCACTGCCTCATCTGATGTGTTGAAAAATGAGATTATTGCATTGCTTAAGTCTGAATTTGCTATGACTAACTTGGGGAAGTTGAGTTACTTACTGGGAATATCCATGACTAGATATGCATATACTATGTTGTTGAGTCACCGTAAGTATCCAGAAGAGATTGTGTACATGGCTAAAATGACAAACTGCAAAATCATGGCCACTACAGTAGATTCTAAATCAAAGCTCAGTGTTGTTGATGGCTATCCAGTCTCCGATCCTACTCTCTATAGGAGCCTTGCAGGTGCACTTCAGTAACTTACATTCACCTGGCCTGATATTGCTTATGATGTTCAGCAGGTGTATTTGTTTATGCATGTCCCCAGTGAGCCTCATTTTACTGCTCTTAAGCGTATCATTCGATACATTAAGGGCACACTTGATTATGGATTACATCTATACCCCTATGTACCGATCATGTTACTATCATATACAGATGCAGATTGGGCAGGCTGTCCGGACACACGAAGCTCTACCTCCGGCTATTGTGTATTCTTAGGGGATAATCTCATTTCATGGTCTGCCAAGAGGCAAACCACACTATCCCGTTCAAGTGCATAAATATAGTACAGAGGCGTTGCCAATATTGTTGTTGAGATCTGTGGGCTCCGGAATCTTCTTTTGGAGCTCCAGTGTCCCTTACGTAAGACGCCTATAGTCTACCGTGATAACATATCCGCCATATATTTATCTCACAATCCGGTTCAACATCAATAAACCAAGCACATTGAGATGGATATACACTTTATTCGTGAGAAGGTTGCTCTCGGTCATGTTAAGGTATTTCATGTGCCTTCCTCGTATAAGTATGCGGATATATTCACGAAATGTCTTCTAAGACAGATTTTCCTCGACTTCAGATCCAATCTTAGCGTCCGGCATCCTCCCGCTCCGATTGAGGGGGTGTATTAACGTTCTAAAAATATAATCCATATATTTTGTAATATTTAGTGTTGTATATTATGGTAGATATATGATCTTTATGATATTAAGATTCCACATTATATATACTATATATATATTTGTATTAATGAGAAAGACTCCGAGGGGAGATTAATACAATCTTATATAAACAACACTAACATGAAAGAAGTGGGATGTAAGTACAAATATTGTAAAGTTGTAGGACATGATTTCTGTAATAACAAAAACAGTGGAGAGAAAGTGCGATTAGTTTAAACTTTTAATATTTTATTGGATTGCGTTCTCTTTAGTCTTTACAGATCTACACGAACAACACCTCTTTCCTTTTTCTGCAGATACATTACAACAACAATGGCTCAAATAAAATCCCGTTGATAATCAATCAACCGGGTAATCCGAAAAAAATGGAGTCCGAACTCCAGAAATTACCACCCGATACTACCCAAACAACACAACCCGAATCCATTGACGAAAGCTCCACCAAAGATGATCGACCTCTTTTGAAACCCGACCCGACTAACCCGCAACTCCAAGTTCTTCAATCTCAGTCTTCTAGCCCTAGTATTGAAGAATTAGAGAAGAAATACGCACCCTATGTAAGGCATGACGTGTACGGTATAATGGGCCGAGGCGAACTACCTTGGACCGAAAAGGTGCTTTTAGGTATGGTAATATTTACAGGCTTTAGCTCATATTTTGAGTTTGTTACTCGGTTTTGCTTATACTTGTGTATGAACACCTTTTATGCACTATTATACACTTTTATACAAGGTTGATATATTAGGTATAATACTTTCCCCTAGGTGTAATGCTGTATAATTGTTGAAGTGCGTGACCATCTAAAAGCTTAAGCTGTGCTTAAGCTGTTAGAGAGCACATTTTTAATATTTGATTATATTCTCAACAATAATGTTGTATAATACTTATTGTATAAACTGAAAATATGGCTACGTGGCGTAATAATTTATGTTGGGCTGTATATTTTTGAAAATTTCCCGCAGGTATTGCATTGGTGACGTTGGTACCTATGAGAGTATTTGGGGCAACGA
Source organism: Anisodus tanguticus (assembly GCA_034509755.1). Lineage (NCBI taxonomy): Eukaryota > Viridiplantae > Streptophyta > Magnoliopsida > Solanales > Solanaceae > Anisodus > Anisodus tanguticus. The sequence continues at coordinate 3,727,564 of CM067553.1, read as the reverse complement.
CTGTATTGGTGTTTTATTACTTGATTTGTAAGGTTTGTACAGCGTTTTCAGCTCCGAATAGAGAGGAAGATGCAGAGCAAGAGGATTATGCACATACGGGTGGGTGGAGAAGAGCTGTGATGATGCAGAGTGGAATGTTTCTTTCGAGAGTAATGCTTTTCGTTTTTGGATTCTATTGGATAAATGAAAGTTGTCGACCTATTGATCTAAATGGCAACTCAAATAATGAGGTATGAAAAATTTGCTGTTTTAGCTTTTAGGCGTAATGTTCGAAGTAGTTTGTCTTGCCTTCTGTTTATTTATTCATTTAAGTCCAGGAGCTTACTTGCTAGTTTGCTTTTTGATTATTTCAATGCTGTTTTTCTTATTGTTTTGATGGTTGGAAAAAAAAAGGATTTTTACATTGTATAACCGTCCACCAAAATAATAGCCGGCATATGAGGTGGGGGGTTCAAATGGAATGGATATGATTGTTAAGGCTACCCCTACTAGTTTAAGGTTGGTTTGTACTGATATAATTGTAGTTATTGAATGTTGATTTTTCTAATTCAATCTTGAGGCACATCATTTGGTACCTTTTTCTTATTATTACTATTTGAATAAAAAACGGGGGAGGGAAATCCAAATGGAATGGATATTGATTCATAAAGGCTACCTCTACTAGTTTAAGGCTGGTATGTACTGATTCTGATAAAAAAAAGAGAGGCTGGTATGTACTGATGTAGTTGTAGTAATTGAATGTTGATTGTTCTAGTTCAATTGTTCTAGTTCAATCTTGAGGCACATCACTTAACTTGGGCATGCATCAGTTGAAACTACTTACTCCTACTAAAAGCTTTTCTTTTCCAAACAAACTTAAATCTGGTATTTATCTTGGTTGCCCAGACATTTGGGATGGGGTGTGTTGAGGAGAGGGAGGTCTGCATAATGTTGTCCCTGTTGGGTAAGGACAGTGGAAGAATTACTAGGATACCTCTATATAACTGATATGCAATTGAACAATAAATAGAAAAAAGGAAAACTAATAAGTAATTGGGTAATCTGACCCTTACTTTTGGTTGGAGTAAAATAGTTGAACCAGTTAAAGAAGGAATACCTAGCAAGTTTACCTGATTAAGTGCCTTATACTGGTTCAGAAGTAATGCTACGTTGTAACCTAATTTTTAGCTTATACACACGAATCTATGGATGATTAGTATACCTTATTCTGGTTCATAATAGAATGACAACCTAGTTTTCTGCGTATACACATGTATCTGTAGATGATCAATATGCTTGGTTCATTTGGTCTGTGGATTTGTGAACTCATTTTCTTCTTAAATTGTCTTTTAACTAATATTCTTGGTTTTTAACTGCTTTGACATGTGACGTGATACTGCTTTTTCTCGTTGCCAGAATGGATCAAAAGAGCAGGCTGAAGAACTTGAAAGACCAGGGGCTATTGTGTCCAACCACATTTCATACTTGGATATCTTGTATCACATGTCTTCCTCGTTTCCTAGCTTTGTTGCTAAGGTCTGTGACTACTTTTACCATATGGGTAAAAGGTGATTTGAGACAACTATTTTTAGTTTGATGGACCCACTTCTTTACTCTTGACCTTGGGCATACTTCTTTGCTAAATCTCCTGACCTTGTCTCCTTTTTGTTTTTATTGCTGAAGAGATCAGTGGCTAAGCTTCCTCTGGTTGGTCTCATCAGGTTAGTTGTAGTATTTATTACCATATGACATTTATTTATTAGTGGTTACTATATATTCATTTATGTGCTAATATCAAATTGTGGAAAAAAAGAGAGAAAAATTAGAGTTAGAGAGAATGTGTGAAGTCAAATGTCGTACGTCTAAGTCTTTTTTATTCACACTATTCAATGTACATAGATACATCTACTTGATGTGGAATACTTTTATACACTAATTACCATATTACACCTATGTATAATCTTTATCTACTTAAATAATAGCTATCTAACACTCCTATCAAACAATACACGAGTCTGATATATTGAACTTTTCAGATACGCCTACATGACATATACTTATGCTTGGTTTGAATGAGTTGATGGATCAGCATAAACTCCATATAATTGCTAGTGATTGTTGACTTCTTTTTGTTTTGATTTTACAGCAAGTGCCTTGGCTGTGTCTATGTCCAGCGGGAATCTAAATCACCTGATTTTAAAGGTGTCTCAGGTAATAAAGATATTGCACTATTTTGATCTAGTAAACCTGTGGATATATAGACTTAACTGTTGCCATTCTAAAAAAAAAAGATATTGCACTAGATTTGGTACAACAACATAGCTCGTCTGTTTGAGGTATTAGAGAAAGTGGTCTAGTCTAGAATTCAGCATCATTGGTTTGACGTTTGATTACCATTTTGATTTTCTCTTTAAATTATGTTAAATTTGAGATAATTAATACAGTAATGAATCATTTTAAAATTTAATAGTTCGTAATCGAATACGCAAAATTATTGTCAATGACATATGATAATATAATCATTAGTCAATACTAGGTTGGGTGATTTGTTTGAGTTGACCATTCACTTCCTCATTTAATATCTATTCTAGAATCAATGGGTGATGTATCAATGAAATATCCGAAATGTTTGGAGCTGACTTTGGTCGAAAGATCTTTTTTTGTGCACTATGATATCATGCGTGTTATTTTTAATTCTTGTCTAAGTCATACAATAAATGCAGACATTTAGAATGATAATGTGGTTTTGCTTTACATTAAGGAAGCTTTTGCAACCTTCATGTCTTCCGAGATGGGGGAATGATAACCTTTTTACACCCTCTATTATAAATATGACACTTTTGTATTTCTAGATGTCTGAAAATGTATTATTATAAATGATACAATTTTAACTTGTTTTTGAGAATTCAAACTGGTGAATTTTCATATTTGAACTGATATTTATTTCATTAAACTACCTTCTAAACCATTTAACAAATTCCTTTGTAAACTTCTAAACCATTGGCGTAATTCCAATATTCCATCACTCCTTATATATTATACAAGTTAAATTTAACATCTTAAACTTCAGGCTTAGTGAAAAGATGTTAGGTAAACTGGGATAGAGAGAGTTCTTTCCAGTCAAGACATTTGAATTTCTTTTACAAAAATGGTTTCGGAGTCATGGTAACATTTATCGCTTTATAGACTTGGCGTGTGCCGAAACCTCTTAAGGTAAAATCTTCTGCACCACGACTCTTCCAGAGATGGTAGTAGAAACCTTTTTTTAACGCTATTTAACTTTTAGGGGTCGTTTGGTAGGAGTTATCAGAGAAAATAATACTGGTATTAGCTTTGGTATTATTTAATCCCTTGTTTGGTAGTGTTTTCAACCTATTCTTATACATAGTAAACCATGGCATTAACAATACTAGTACTATTCCTATTCTAATACACCCTATTCAATGCTATTTAGAAATTATACAATGCATGTTATTTAATACAATAATGTCGGTATAACTAATCCCAACATTACTAATACATCCCTATTCAGTACTATTCTTATACACCCTACCAAACAACCCTTTAGTGCTAGGCTCTACCCGTAGGTGATTAAAAGCAGAAAGGATCTTATATTCAGAGTGTCTTTTCTATAGTAGCAAGCAGCTGAATAGGGCAAAAAATATAGCCTTTTCTCTTGTATTGGAATGCGCAGTAAGATAGTCTTTGTTCATATATATTCCACCCCTTGCTTTTTTACCCTCTCCTTCCTTTCATATGGAATGGAGCTTTAATTTTTGCGACATCCTTATGATTAAACGTGTAAACTTGCAGGTGTTGTAAATGAAAGGATTCGTGAAGCTCACCAGAACAAATCTGCACCGATCATGCTGCTTTTTCCAGGTCAATGTTGCTTTTAGTGCGCCAACCCACTGACTTATGTCTCACATTTTACTGCAGATTTCTTCTACCAATCTTTTGTCTGTTTAACACTGATGAGTTCATAGATGGGTGATAGTAGATATGACGTTCTTTTGCATAGTGAAAGAGAGATAATTTGACTGTAGTTTGTAAGTTTAAAAAAGACTAAAACACGACTAAATATTCATATAAAAATTACAAATATTTTTTTTGTTACTAAATAAGTTCAAGCATTAATATTGTTACCTGCGTCAAGAACTATTCTCTGTCAGTTATCAATTAGGCAGCCTCAATGGCTTTTTCTCTCGTTGTGCTGGAATCGTTGTCCCAGCCTTCCAAAAATCAAACGTCTTAATTAGATGATGAAACCATTGTCCAGCATTTCAAGGACTCTGTCAAAATCTCGATTTTGGAGGGTCTTTTACGCTTCAAAGAATGAAATGAATAAACATTCATTATGATTCGGTGTATATATATATTTTTTGTTATTTTTTTTGACAAGGTAAAAGAAGCTGAAGATATTTTGGGGTTATAAAAAATGTAAGGGATAATAAAGTAAAACACTTGGTTAGAAACTAGTATGATGACCAGCTTTTAAGCTAGCCTAAACACCCTTTAAATTCATCTCTTGCCTCTTGGATTCTCTTGAAAAAATCGATTTCTGATGGTTTACTACAGTTTTGATCTGTTTTATTTTTTCCTTGTAGAGGGCACAACCACAAATGGTGATTTTCTCCTTCCATTCAAGAGTGGTGCATTTTTGTCAGGAGCTCCAGTGCAGCCTGTGATATTAAGTTATCCGTACCAGAGATTAAGTCCTGCTTGGGACTCGATATCTGGGGTAAGTATTTGGTGATTTGAAACTTGCTTTGTCATTTTATGGACACTCTGCGACATGGTAGTACTCCATCTTCAGCGAGTAATTCAGTTGCATAATAATGTGCTCTGTTACAGGCTATATTCATGCCCCCTCCTACACATGATTGTCTTTTGTGTTCACCATAAAACATGTTAATGTTGCTAGTTTTGAAATTCACAAGAATTTTTTTCTTTCATTCAGTCATGTACTAATTGTTTTCCTGCCCTTGTGGCTTTGTGCAAATGAATCCTAAACTGTAATTTTCCCTGTTCTGACAGTTTGTGTAACAGAATACAGCTATCAACTATAGAATATTAGAACTTTGTCGGGGACTTGGTTTCTTGACCACAAAATAGTCAAATGGTAGATATGTAAGATGAACTTTGTGGCATCAAGTTAGTCGTTACAGCTAGTAAATTCAGTATCCAATACCTAAATATCTCTTCTGATATATGAAGATACTGCTGCTGATTGCACAGAAGTTTTTGTTGGGATATGCATCCAATTATATTGTCAATTGGTTACAGTTATCATATTTGTTCATAGTCATCAGTGTTATACTGTTCTTTGAAGTCATGTATTTATATAAGACTGGTTCTTACTGTTAGGATGAAAATGCAATTTCTTTTGCAGGTACGGCATGTGATTCTCCTTCTCTGTCAATTTGTAAATTACATGGAGGTAACCTGGTTACCTGTTTACTATCCCTCTCAGCAAGAAAAGGATGATCCTAGACTTTATGCTGAGAATGTTCGGAGGTTGATGGCTCATGAGGTATGTTTTTGCATGCAACATTACCTTAATGACAGCTCAATCTTCATATTCGAAGAGTAAAAACATATAGTAATTCTAGAGGTCTGTTAGGAATGTGATTTGCTAGTCTCCCCCCAACCCCCACCCCCACACAATATTAGAGGAACACACTTCATCAGACCATTTTGTAAGAACGAAATTTCACTCAATGCTTCCTGCTCATCAGATGTGGTTTGTAGAAAATAGGTCGCGGATAAATAGCTCTGCCATCTGGAGATGTCAACCCATGCTCCCTATTGAGCTTACATTGAACTTATCTTTAGTAGAAACGTCGTTTAGCAAATAGGAGTCCTCCACAATTTCGGGAGTCACCCACTTTTTCTGTGCACTTATGTTTGTTATCCTTGAAAGTGGAGAGTTTAGTATCATGATCTCTGCACTGCAAACAACGTATGTTATCTCTACAAAGTAGTAGTCTTTCCACCTCCCTTGTGTTCTTTCAAGGCATGTAAAGTAAACAAGTGAAATTGTTACAGGGTAATCCTGTGTACTTGTTTGCGGATGGATGATATCATTCTTCTGTTCTTGCAGGGTAATTTAATACTCTCAGATATTGGTTTGGCAGAGAAGCGAGTATATCATGCTGCTCTCAATGGTAATAATAGCATGCCTACTGTTTTCCATCAGAAAGACGATTGATAATTTCATCGCCTGGGCACTGAAAAGATGTCTAGTCCAACTGTGATACTAGTTGTGTTGTTTCTGAATATAATGACAGTGCGGTTGTCCTCTCTGTTTTCTAAAATAAGAAAACTTGAGTGTTGTGTCATACTTCTGTATCTTCATGGTATCAAAAAGCATCTGTCTTTGTTGATATCCTGAGTGGACATTTGTTGTTCAAGTTTCCAGTTTGAGAGGTTGTGTTGTATATCATGTGTTACATGACAATTAGGCAATGTTTTAACAAGCATCTTGGACATTTGTTTATCTGAAGCATCTCTTTGGTGTTCCTGCAGGTTTGTTTTGTCAACAGTAATTCGGGTTCGCCATCTGTATATTCATTCTGTGATTCTATTATTTGCAAAAGTTATAGAAGATAACTTACCCAGATGAAGCATTCTTTGTGTCTATATCAATGAAAATGGACCTATGGACATCATTGTTTGGCCACAGCCAGTGGTTGCTCAAATATCTCTGTTTCGTATTGATTTACCTCCCGTATTCAGAGACCCAAAAAGGTGAATCCAGCATAGCAGCTAGTGCTGCTGGCTGGGTTGAATTTGTAATTCCCAAGATTAGGTTAGTCTCTTCCCCCATCTTCCAGTATGTGAATAGACTACTCCCACTAATTTTCCTTGACGATTGCTCCTGAGCTAGACGTAAAAGTTGCCTCTACACCTGCTTCTTGGCTATCAGGAGTTCTAAAGGTTCTTGTTCGTTTTTGTTTTTGACTAATGTATTCAAAGATCAGAAATCAAGTATGTTGGAGGCATCACCACCGCCTCAAATATCATTTTCCTTGCATCTTGAAGTGTTTTTTTCTCTTTTTTCGTCTTTTTTTTGTATGCCTTATATGCGCTACTGAAGATTGTCACTGGAGAGAGAGGCTGTTGGTGTTTGGGGGGGGGGGGGGGAGTGATGGGGGCAGATGCCATTGATGTTATCATTGCTATTCCTTTTTGTCTACCTTTTGTGTGCTGTTGAAGATTGGCGTTCGAAAGAGGGGGGGGGGGGAGAGGACAGTGATGCTATTGATGTTATAATTGTGTTCTGTAAATTTAGCCACATAATTCTTAGCATCACATGTTTATTGATTTTCTCCCTGTCCATTATTGTGCTGAAACAATGACCCAAAAGTGCTTCTGGGGGCAAGGGGTGCAAAAGTAACAGACTGATTTCATTTGGCTTGTATGATTGAAGAGAATGGGAAAGCATTCTAGTATGAGAAAGTAACTTTGAGATAAAGCACCAAATGTGTCGATAATCAGTTGAATTGGCAAGTTCATTTGATGCATAATCTACGTCTCCATACAAGTCTTACAAAGATGTAGCTTGAACATGGCAGTGTTGATTAGCAGAATTTTTGAACTAGTTGGATTTGGTTCACATTGTAATGAATGAAAACCAACATATAACGTTTTAGTTTGGTGATCGACACAGAAATAAGAAAGGCGAATAATAAAACAAAAAGGGAACATAATAACTCGAAAATCGCTACAATTTTAATGACATGTCTACCAAGTTATGAAGCTTTTTATGAACTGAAATAAGCTCCGCTATATAATGCACGATTTTCTTGTACAGTTGATAAATGAAAATTATCTTTCTATGACTAAAATAAGCAATTGTAATGCACAAACTTCCTATTTTGTATACTAATAAAAATAAATTCTTTAAGATCGGACCAAAAAATATCTTTAGGAAGGCAAAAACTTTAAGATATATGATCTCACATCACATATTGCCTAAATATAACAACTTACAGCTGAAATGCTAGTAAAATTATAACATTCTGCAGTAAAAAATAGAATAAGCCTAAACTGTAAAAGAGTACGAGTTGGTGCTACAAGGAATTGGTGATTTCTCAACGTGGTGCATCTCTTAGTAGAGCAACATTAAAAGTGGAGACTTTGTACCGATTGAATAGGGATTAACATCTTCTCTTTTTTTCCTTCGAGTGATGTGTACTCGCGTGATCAATCGATGGAGACAGAAATCACTCAAAAGACGAGATCAAACAAGGAAGGCAAATTGCATATATATACCTTCTTAAAGAATGTTAATCTCACCATTTCTTATTTTTTTAAAAATATATGAGGTAGCCTTCATAATTTTCTACCTTCATCATGTTTACCTTTCCTTTGAAGAGCGATTCCTAGATTTTCTTAACTCCAAAGACGGTAAGCAGCCTTTAAGTGGTGACTGTAGAATTACTGAAGATGTCGATAACTTCTGCTGTCTTGTTGAAATTGAAGAAAGACAACTGAAAGAACTTCGCAGCTTTCTCTTCTCATTAACGTATTCTGGGCCACTTGGTTCGTCTTCAATAGCAGCAACTTTCAAAGCCTCAGGTAACATGCAGTTGAATGCTGAACCTATTTAGACAAAATAACATAACCATATATATCATACACTACTCTCTGCATTTTAGTTTATATCGCGGTATGCAATTGGGCCCAGAGTTTAAGATAGAAATAAGGACTTTTGGCACATATTGAAAGTACTGTTGGAACTTGTGGTCCATGCTATGATATAAAAGCATGCCATTAGAACAGGAAGTTAAGGTTAAAGATTTCCCGATAGTATGTTTGGCCAATCTAACAAAAGCTTCTTATTTTAAAAAGTGTTTTTTGTCAGAAGTTCTTTTGAAAAAATTACCAATGGAACAGTTTGTGATTGACTAATTAATTTGAAAAAACACTTTTACAATATTATACAACAATTTGTGCTTTGCCAAAGTCCCAAAAGTGTTTTTGAGGATTTTTTTTTAGCTTATGCTATTACTAAAGCACTTATCTATTTCCTTAAAGCTTGACCAAACACCTCAACTCTCTAAAATAAGTACTTTTTAAAAAATAAGCACTTTTGGCTTCATAAAAGCTCGGCCAAACAGGCTATAAAAAGGAAAAGATGCCATATAAAATGGAACAGAACTAGTTAATAAGCTACTCTAAAAAAGGAGAACAAAGTTATCTTTTCAAGCTAATTCAAAAGAGGTGGAATGGCAAAGGGATACCTAAGTTTGCAAGACGGTTCACCCATTTCGGAATCTTTTTCCCGGTCAGCTTGTAGCATATATCCTTGCAAAAATGGTTGCAGTTCTTCACAATTAAGTGATACGAGTCACCGTTAAATGCAGCAGCTTGATGTTCAATAAACTCTCTAACCTGATTCGGATCCAACTTTGTAGTACCAATAAATATTGACTTCCTAAACTTAAATCCAGGACATTGCCGCGGTTCAACTTCAAAGACACCACTTGTCGGGTAATCATGAGCTCCAAATGCGTATTCTACACCATGAACTGGAGAAATATATGTTACATTAGTTGAAATTAAAAAATATGAGGCTCTAAAGTTTCTGATGCATCCAAGATTTGAATTAGAGACTAGTCTTTTCTGATCAGCAGTATTATCAAATCATTTTGACATTCATCTCAAGCCTCACAAACTAGTGGAATTTAAGGAGAACTTTGAAGTTTCATTGAAGTCGACTAAAAGAACTTGCAGAAAATGCAGGTTTTCAATGAATAAATTGCAGGTACCAACAAACATTCTAGATGAAAAGAGGTGATTAATCTGTTGGCTGGGGAAAATACTATAGCACCATAACCGTAAATTCTATCTTCTTCAGAAAGCATCCAAAGATGTGTTGGATCTGTAAAGCACGTACGGGAATAGTAAATAACAATTACAGTGATCGAAAGGATAAACAACAAAGATTACAACAACAAGTTGTCAATAACTTGATCTTGAATTGGAAATTCAAATATGAATCTTGTATTCAGAAATACAGGAACATGAACTGCTACACTTGTGGCTAGTATAACCACTGAGAATCCGAACGGTTAGAGTCCTTTGAGAATCAAGTTCACACCTGAAACACTTAGCAACCAATTAGATAATCACAATACCACCGGCTGAGTCGAGATGGCTCTCTGCCTTTAAGACAAGAATGCCCCGTATATAGGCTTTACGAAAGTGTGGACAATAGTCTCCCAAGATGAAACAACAAACTATCAAATGTGCAAAGTCTACACAAATGATCCCCACGAAGAACACGAAGAATGAAGATTGCTAAGAGAAGATTGCTATCAGGAAAACTGATCTCTTTGTGGTGTTCTATACTTGTATGTATATTGTGGGCATCTATAGAATTGAGTCAAAGGCCTCAATTTATAGGTGTGCAAGATGAACTTTCAAATGCCCCATAATGGTATTCACTTGCCATGTAATGGATGACATTTAACCCCAAGTAATGCAACAACATAATGGTCCAAGTAATGGCCATTATTGGGTAGATTCAATGCCATTGAAACCACCTCAACAACCAAACCTTTTGGGATTCCGTCGAGCAAACACTGCCTGGGAAGCGCCGCGGCGCTGTAGCATTTAGCGCCGCGGCTCCAGAATGCCAAACAGGTAATTAGCGCCGCGGCCCTTCTCGGCTCCGCGACCCTTTTCCGACCCGTACCATCTTACACTTCGTACAATCCTTCCTTCGTTTACCAACGTGGAACACTTGTTATTTATCCAATAACCGTCCATCATTCTATGTCTCAAACATTTCACTTACGTACCAATATCTCTTTCATTAACGAAATTTACGATACTTGGCACTAAGATTGCACGTGTGTGGAAACGACATTTCCGACGTGTGGGGCCCCAATTGTTCGAGTCATAAATAATGGGATAAACTTAATACCACATTAGTAAATTTCCAACAGTCCCCTCTTGAAAGAGATTTTGGCGCACACACAAGGTGCCTACTTTCAGCAATCGTTCAGCGAAAAAGATATTGCATCAGGAGAGGTAGCTTCCGCTTTGAACCTTCCCTAGTTGAATACCATCGGACTTACTTACTGCGCGGTGAACGTGATGTCTTAAACCATAAGTGTTTAATGTAAGCCAAGACAACGGTACCAACACAATACCTCCCCTTTATTCGTTTCTTCTTATTGTTCTGTCCGTTGAGGCTGTGGACACACTTGGATTCTTAAGTGCGTTCATTTGAGGCGACCTGTCCTCGCACTTAAATAGGTGATCTTCTACAAGGTATCCTGCTATACCCCACTTCACAAGTGTTAGGAATCATTAAAAGTTTCCCCAACCTTAACCTCAATCGTTTGAGGATCGTTAAATGTTTGGAAACTTAACCTTTATCCCTCATGCAAGTAGCACTTTAATGTCTATAGCGGGAACGACTTTGGATTTACATTTCTTTACAGAAATCATAATCCGAAGCGCTCAACTGAACCTTTTGCAGCTTAGTTTTTCCATTGAACCAAATTCTTGGGATCTCCAGTCAGTATGGTTGGGTTACCACCGTAAATGTTCGTATTGTTTGAGTTTTACGCCCATTCCCCTAGACAGACAGAACTCTTGATCTTTGGGTAGTCTCTTAGTTAAAGGGTCCGCTATATCCTTTGATTAGTAATCAAGGAAGTGACACCCGTGATGATCAACTGCCATACTTATGTCTCCGACAGATATGTCCAGACACCGTCATCCGTGCCCTTCCTGAAGCTGACCGCTAGCCACAGTGTATAACTGCTGAAGGCATGGGTTTCTCCCAATAAGGGACGTCCTCTAAGGAGTCGTGAAGTTACTCAACTTCTTTCATGCTTTGTATAAAGCGATAAACTCCGATTCCATCATGAATCGGCCGATGTAAGTTTGCTTAGAGGATTTTTCAAGACCCACCATACACATTTACTTGTGGCATTGGTGTTCTTTAAGTTTGATGTCCAGTTTGCATCATTGTGTTCTCCCAGAACCACTGGACATCCAGAATACCAAAATCCGTAGAAGCGAATATTTCAGACATCGTCATATCTGAGTTAACGCCTTCTATCGATCATTTCCAGAATCACGAGTGAACCTTAGTTCAACTGATCTGCTTTGTAGGACGATAACAGGTCGGTTGTAGTGTGTACATACATTGAACTACATGTGACCTGCGCATATCGCTCCTTGTATATGGGTGCACCATGATTCCAATCAGTTCTATGATTCATATCCATTGGTGGCTTCAACGAGACTGTCAACGATCTCACAACTGAGTTTAGAGTTAGACCAGTCCGTTAGATGTCTTAGAAATCCCAATTCCTAAGATGTCATTTGTGATGCCCATATCTTTCATATCGAGACTTTTGTTTCAATATGACTTCCACTTTCAGACTGTTGGTTTTTCCAACTGTTGGCTTTCTAACTTCAGAGTCAATGTTTATGTTGTCAGATTCATTATTTTTGTTTTATCTGAAACTTCTAAGACCAAAATGTAAGCATTTCAGGGATCAAAATGAAAGTACAGGAAGAAGCCCAACAGTCCAACAAACCAACTCTGATCCTCCCCTTCCAACTCTCCGGTTAGGAAGGCCATTTCAACATCAATGTCACACAAGACTACAATGGCCCTGAATGTTAAGCTATTCACAGGGGAGCACATGTACTAGTAGCCGAGGCCTTATACTCGTCAGTAGATCCATCTACTTTGTACTCACTGTTGAGTATCCACTTTTACAACCCAAATGTTCTTTTCCTGGAGGAAGGTCAACCATTACACAAGTATGGTTCTATATGATGGAATCTATTTCTCTCTCTGTAGCTTCTTTCCAAAGCAACACTTCTGGAGATAACAATTCTTTGTTAGTTGTCCATGGTTCGTTCTCAACCATACAAGCTAGAAGGCCTGGAACAAGTCTTTGTCCCCTCTTTGCTCAACATCTAGAATCCCCGAGTTCTGTAGATTTTGAATATTAAGTTCCGGATAGTCAGCAACTTCTGAGTCCTGTAGCTCTGGAACGTCTGGTTTCGGACAATCAGGCACTCGCGGGTTCTTGTTAACCTCAAGCAATGACTTCTTTTTCCTTCTCAAGGAAAGTTATCCTCGAAGAATTAAGCATTCTTTGACACCAAGAGGCGATAAGCACTACTGTTATTTGCAGATCCAGTGGATATGCAATCTACAGTCTTAGGTCAAACTTGACCTGTTTCGGTATTTCAACCTCTACCAAGCCACCCCACAACACAACATTTGTAGGTGGGATCCTTTCCATGTTTCACACGGAGGGTTATCTTTATCCTTATGTTTAGTTCTGTTGAGAATCGCATTAGCGGTAAGGATCGCCTTGCCCCACATATTTTGGGCGTACGACTTTGCGCTTGGCTAACACCGTTAGACTGAGGTGAGTAATGAGCAGTCGTTTGATGAACGATGCTTCACATCCCCCCTCTATCACTACGAATTCTTCAATCCGTAGGCTTAGTTGATTTTCAACTTCTACTTTGTAGCGCTTATCCGCTTCAACAGCTTCATTTTTGCTTTTCAACAAACAAAGGATGCAACGTCATCATCAATGAAGGTCACAAAGTACTTGTCCCCCCTATTTTGCATAAACTTCAAATCACCCATGTAGGTGTGACTAAGTTCTAGAGGAGCGATGCTTCTTTCGTTATTCCTTAGACGAAACTTGTCTCCCCCCCTCTATTTTGTACAAACTTCAATTCACCCATGTAGGTGTGACTAAATTCTAGAGGAGCAGTGCTTCTTTTGCCATTCCTTTGACGGAATGGAAAGGTGATTTTGCCTCTTCGCCTACCTCACATTCATTTTGACGGTTTATGTCGACAGAAGACAACAATCTCAACTTCGTTAGCTTTTGAATGACTTTCTATTTAACGTGTCTTAATCTATGATGGCATAGATGCACAGATTACAAATATATCATTCATTTAGCTACAGACATACTGTACCATTCTTAGTTATTACAGACCTGTTGGACTAGTCTCAAACCAGCGTGACCAACAGCGTCCTTTGAACCAAGTTTAGAACATGTATCACCTCCGTTTAGAGTGATCCCATTCCTTGAAGTCCTATTGAGGGCAACCTTTCCAACCCCTTCTACTTTAGAGGTGGCGTTGCTTCACATGAACAACCTCTTGCCCGTGGTTAGGGCGTAACCGGATCATATGTGATCTGGATACTCTGGCCCATTCCAGTTGCTTTGGCAGACCGAGTGTCCAATTTCTTTTCTGCCTTTCTTTTGGCCTTCAAATCATTTAAGACCTGAAAATTCTGGCCCACCTCACTAGGTGTCCATTACTTTTCTGCCTTTCTTCTGGCCTTCAGATCATTTAAGACCTGAAAATTCTGGCCCACCTCACTAGGTGTCCATTACTTTTCTGCCTTTCTTTTGGCCTTCAGATCATTTAAGACCTGAAAATTCTGGCCCACCTCACTAGGTGTCCATTACTTTTCTGCCTTTCTTTTAGCCGTACTAGCATGGCTATCACCAGTATCTTGAAGCTCAACATCAGATCCAGAGATTCCACCTTTGATGGAAACAAATTTGTAACTGTCGTCAAAGAGAGAACCAAAACTAGGACCAGATTTGAAAGCACGGTTGTTGACAGAGACAGTGTTTGAGCTGTTAACAGAAATGTCAACAAAATTGTTTTCAAGAAGAAAACCACAGCCATATTTAGGACCATATCTGCTGACACACATCTTTCGAGCACTAATACAATCTTGTCTTACAATTATTGGATATGTAAAGCACGTACGGGAATAGTAAATAACAATTACAGTGATCGAAAGGATAAACAACAAAGATTACAACAACAAGTTGTCAATATCTTGATCTTGAATTGGATCTTCAAATATGGATCTTGTATTCAGAAATACAAGAACATGAACTGCTACACTTGTGGCTTGTAGAACCGCTGAGAATCCAAACGGTTAGAGTCCTTTGAGAATCAAGTTCACACATGAAACACTTAACAACCAATTAGATAATCACAACACCACCGGCTGAGTCGAGAGATGGCTCTCTGTCTTTAAGACAAGATTGCCCCCGTATATAGGCTTTACGGAAGTGTGGACAATAGTCTCCCAAGATGAAACACCAAACTATCAAATGTGCAAAGCCTACACAAATGATCCCAACGAAGAATGAAGATTGCTAAGAGAAGGATTGCTATCAAGAAAACTGATCTATTTGTGGTGTTGTATACTTGTATATATATTGAGGGCATCTATAGAATTGAGCCAAAGGCCTCAATTTATAGGTGTGCAAGATGACCTTTCAAATGCCTCATAATGGCATTCAATTGCCATGTAATGGATGACATTTAACCCCCAAATAATGCAACAACATAATGGTCCAAGTAATGGCCATTATTGGGTGGATTCAATGCCATTGAAACCACCTCAACATCCAAACCTTTGGGATTCCGTCGAGCAAACACTGTCTGGGAAGTGCCGCGACGCTGTAGCATTTAGCGCCGCGACTCCAGAATGACAAACAGGTAATTAGCGCTGCGGCTCAGCTTGGGGGGCGCCGTGGCCCAGTTCGGGAGGCGCAGCGGCCCTTCTCGGCTCCGCGGCCCTTTTCCGACCCGTACCATCTTACACTTCGCACAATCCTTCCTTCGTTTACCAACGTGGAACACTTGTTATTTATCCAATAACCGTCCATCATTCTATGTCTCAAACATTTCACTTACGTACCAATATCTCTTTCATTAACGAAATTTACGATACTTGGCACTAAGATTGCACGTGTGTGGAAACGACATTTCCGACATGCGGGCTCTCCCTCAGCTCCCTCCTTAATGGCTCGAGCAGGACAAGCAATCTCCGTTTTCACAGTACTACCATAGAGAAGGGAAGGCCCACCTTTTGGCTTTCTTGCTTTCACCAGGTCTAGCTAAAGTCGCGTGACTCTTTAGTTTAATGTTGTTCAAATTTGTGAAATTAAAAGGCGGCTAAGGAATGGGAAATCTTTCTCCTGTTACATGAATCAAGTTTTCATTTTATCCGGAAAAGCCAGATGTTGAATGAACTGTCTCGGAGAAGGCCCCAATTGTTCGAGTCATAAATAATGGGATAAACTTAATTCCACATTAGTAAATTTCCAACAATATGAACTGAGAATGCCAACTTATATAAAACGATAAAAGTAAAAAAACAAGAACAAACTGTGATGGAAACCAAATATTTGTTAGTCATGAAGAAAATAATAAGCTCCAACACATGCTCATATATATACCAATCAAATTGAGAGTCGAATTGAATTAGCAGCTTCACAGTTCTATGAGACCAATTCTAAAAATAGACACTACATGAATATACCGTAGAGGTAAGTTTCAGATCTCGAATTTAAGTATCACAATTTTTTTTAATCTCGTTATAGCTAAATGATATATACGACAGACAAACATATGATGATGTGGTGCATATAATCTTTTCGATATAATTCCCTCATTAAGCAATTAGTAAAATTGGAGTAGGAGAAAAATCCATATAGAACTATATATTTACAAGAAAAAGGATAATTTGCTTAAGTGCATTCTATCTAAAAAGAAGTAAAGAGGAAAAAACTAAAGAAGGCCTCTTACCTTCCACACCAGAATGGAAGATACCAAAGCCAGCCCAGTAGACATAGTTATTCATAGGTGTCAAGTCATACACATTGAGACAAACTGGTGTCTCACCAGGACCAAAACGATCCGACTTCGTTTTAGGGAGCAAACAAAAATGTGCTGATGGTTTGGTCTTCAGACGGAGGGGCACGACTGATTTCCATCCTTTCTTTGATTTTAATGACATTTTCCTTTTACTAAGCAAAATAAGATTCACTCAAAGCCCAACCGCCTCTTGTACATCTGCATGAACCGAAAAGCGTAAGTGAAACTTGCACCAGGTGAAAGATCAATCACACCAATGTTTCTATGTATCAACCAATGAAATCAGTTAAATACTTAAATATGAGAACCGCAAAGCAAAAGGGTAAATAACTAGAACATGTTTTCCATCTAAAAGGACATGACATTCTGCTTCATATTTGAAGCATTATACATCAATTACAATTTGGACAAAGAGAGGTGTCTAGTTTTGTTACCTCCAAAACTCGAGTTGACATACAGAACTTTGGATTGTATACAAGTTTGTCCCAACTTTCTCAAGTAAAAACTAGTATATGATAATAATAAATACTGTAATAGGTGATTTTCTGCTAAGTTCTGTCATGTGTGCTAGCACTGTCAGTCCAAAACCAAGACCAATCCATTTGGAAAAAACATTAGCCTTGTGCTTTTGAGAAATCCTTCTCTTATTTAAACTTACTTTGAGAAGAAAAAAACACAGGGATTTGATTAAAAAAAGAGGGAAATGTAATGTTACATAATTGACCACTAAATTTAACATGCTGTTTATTAACCTGGAAGCTGTCTTCTGAGTGATCTAATGCATTATATACAACACCAGAGGGCAAAACAACATGCTAGTAACGAAACTACAATGTGCTAGCTCTATTTAACTTCATACTGTCCATCCAGAAACAAACTTTTATTGGCAAGCAAATTATGTGCATTATAACCAAGTCTTTCATAGCAACTGTTCTCCATCCAACTTCACATCAGAACATTATAACACTAGGTCCATGCTCTGTTAATTTCTTAAAACAGAGATATCACACAATTGCGGACTCTTTCTTGTGTATTAAAAACTAGGGAAAATATTTAGCTAACAGCCTGCTTTTACTGGTCATGTTAGCTGGTCTATGATACAGCTTGATCCTTTGAGGATAATATACACATATAGCTGTTGCCACCTGCCATTCTAACCACCTGCCGTTGCGACGAATGAGTATTGTTCAATTAACATATGAGTATTTAAACAAACACAGGTAAGTGAACTTTGAACAGTTGTGGAGAACTTCCCATAGAAGATTATTGAGAAGGAATCTTCAGTTGGGAGAGAGGGAACTTAAAGAAGATAAAATATATATCCATCTCTTTCATTTCCAAGAAAGTCAACTTTGTGGCATTAGTAGGAAGCAACTAACTCTAGCATGTAATTCTCTTTAGTCTGTATCCAATATTGCATCTCTTTCTTACATCAGCTTTCAATTCAAAACAGAATCGGAAGTTCAATTTTAATTAGCTCGTTTAGTGGATATTTGCAAATACACTACAGATATACACAATCTAATTGTCTGATAGTACAAGCATAATCAGACAGGCTATTCATTAACCATTAACCATAACTAGCTTCCTCAAACAAAACAAAAAAAGAAGAATACACATTCATTATTAAAAAAAAAGGCAGCCCGGTGCACTAAGCTCCCGCTATGCGCGTGGTACGGAGAAGGGCCGGACCAAGGGTCTATTGTGCGCATTCATTATTACCTTTAAACATATAATGGCAATTTCTACCTAAGTTGAAAAGCAGTAAACGGAGTTCATTTCTTCATCTTTGATGACTTGGCTACTGGTTTCAACCGTGTGCTTAGAGAAGTTCCTATAATTCTCATTGATGACTTTTTCTAGTCCAAAGCCAAGGGAAATAAATGACTGCTCAAAAAGGAAATCAGAAATAGTTTGACCAAAGTGCTTTTTACATAATTATTGAAGGTATTGATATGAAGTAAGCAGATCCCACAAAATTTATATACATTTTCAAAATAACATAAATTAAACAATTAAACTTCTGCCCTTTTTGGACAAGTAATCACCACATAGCAAAGAAAAATAAACAGCTCACTGTTCCTTTATATAAAAAAGAGCTATTTTTTTACTCTTATGATTAGATTCAGACATTAACAGTAAACTTTATCTATACCAAAAAAATAACAGTAAACTTTATTCTTCCAAATATTTCATACAAACCCAAGTACTGAAAACTCGCTCCCTCCCATTTCATACTAAGGTGGTTGACTCGGAACGGAGTTTAAGAAAGACAAGAATATTTTTGAAACTCGTGGTCTAAAATAAGGCATTGAGAAATGTATGGCTACAAATCATTTTTTTAAGGGTAAAATGAGAAATTTAAAGACATTGTTACTAAACACTCCTGTAAAAAGACGTCATTCTTTTTGGGACTGACTAAAAAGGAAAGAGTGTTGTCTAAATTGGGACGGAGAGACTACTGTCTTCCAAAGAAAAGGCCAATAAAATTCAGGTAATAAACCCAACAAGGTGCAAATTTTAAGTACTTAGAAGAAAAAATGAGAAATTATGAGAGAATCACAGCTTTAACTTGTAAAAAGAGCAGTATTATATCAGATCTCACAGCAAGATTGAAACTTTTGCAGTGAACAAAAAGATTCAACCAATTCTTGAACAATAAGAGCAGGTTCACAAAATACCAAATTTGTCAACCAAAAAAAAAAAACTAAAATGTGGACCACAAAAGTTTGAGAAAAATCCAAACTTTGCAGAAAAATAAAATTCAAAAGCCAAGCATTTGAAGAACCATCAAGAAACTCAGAGGAGGATCCATAATTTAAGCTCTATGGTTTCAATCTTCAAAATTCTTAGCATTGAACCTGTTATACTTTTACAATTATCGATTCATATCTACTATTTATTGTAATTTTAACGAGTTTTTACACATAAATACTGAGCTCACATAAAACCAGTAACTTAAAAGATGCATAAAAGAGAAAATTTTGGATGAAAGACTTACAGTTTGCCATTAGAAGAACAACCAAAGACTCCAGCTTTGAACTTTTCTTGAACATAAACACACAATACTATAATGCAAACAATGGGGGGAAAAAAACAGAACAACCTTAAAATGGGGCTAGTATTTGTCTCTCAATGAGTAATTGACACATATTCATGTTTTTCTGACAATGACTCCCAAAATTTTACAACTGCAAAAAGCTCTGAAAATCACGGGAATAATGTTGTTTGAACACAAGTAAAGTAAATTCTGCTTACTATATTTGAGTAAAGTAGAGGAGAAAACAAAACAGAAGAGGGAATTTTGAAGGGACCCCAGATTTTCAGAAATGAAACAGAAACTGACAAAAGAGAGAAAACACAGACACACACTCTGTCTCCTCTCTCTCCTTTATTTTCTTCAAGTTAAATTTTTATGGGCTAATAACATTTTTAGTCCTTCAATTATGAGTTAATGGTAAAACACACACCTAAACTGATATCTTTTTATAAGTTTCATACCTCAACTATTAGTTGCTTTATTTTTCTACTTAAACTATCACCATCTATGTATTAAAATACATCTCAAGTCTGAATAGGTCAATTATCAGTTGTTACATCTTCCTACATAAACTATCAACTAGGTGTGTTTTAATATATAGTGATTGTTCACGTAAGAAAAGGGAATAACTGATAATTTAGGTGTGAAACTCGTAAAAAAATGATAGTTGAGATGTATTTTTACCATTATCTCTTCAATTATTGATAGATTTTAAATTTGATTCTTGTCATATATAATTCAACACATTTAATCTTTATGTGCGCTTTTAGTTCCTTTATATAGGAAATATATTATTTATAAAAGTATTTGACCTTTAAAAATAAGTAATAGTACAAGCTTAACATAACATGTATATAACTAAATGGCGAAACATTAATAATTTAAGAATTTTTTGTAAATATTCAGGAGTAAAGGGATCAAAAGTGCATATTTGAAATAATTGAGAGATGCTTAAACATATACTATAAAAAAACAAAATTGATATTTATCAATAATTGAGGGATCAAATACTATTATCCTTTTTTATTGTGGTCTTTAAAAGCTCAAATGACTCCGAGAATAAAAGTCTCTGTTTCTATTTTTATTCCTTCACTGTGTGTGTCTACAGCTCTTGGAATAAAGTTAAAATCAGACAGGGAAAGTTATGATAGAGTAAATGACAAGCTAAAATTGAGCCAAAGGGTGGGGGCGAGGGGAAGATTTCGCAAAGAAAAAGAAAAGGTTGGCTGTATTTTTTACCTGTTTATAGGGTTATTTTCTTTAGTTGATGTTGTTTCATTCGACCTTAGAAAAGGAGGAGACTTTGTGACTCCATAATTTTATTAAGGTTGAATGTCTAATGTACGTACACAGGTTCAAATTTGTCCATAACTATATGAAATGGTTTAGTTTTGTCCTTCATTAAGAATTGAAGTTAAATCCACTTTTGTCATTACCAAATGAGCTCAAATATGCCTTTATCTGCCGATGAATATTATTGGTTGGTCCTATTTAAATTTTGAATACAATGATTAGCACTTAAGAATCTCCATTTGAATAAGGACCTCATAAGCGAATTGATGAAATCAGTGAGTTAAATATGAGTTAGTCTTATTATCCATTTCAAGACGTGTATTATTGAATTGTTCCTCCAAGTATACACAGGTGTGCTTATTATCCTGAAAAATCTCTTCCAATTGTATCCATAACTCACGAGCTGAGGCGTCAGTTTTCATTATTGTATGAAGCATGTCCTTAGAGATGGTGTCATAAATCCACTGTTTGACTATAGCGTCAAGACGACGCCATATCAGGTCATCAATCTCGATAGGGCGAGGGAAAGAGTCGTCAATGTGATCAAGCACGTTGTAGGCATATGCATGAATACGGAAAAGTTCAACCCACGAGGAGAATTAACCATCTTCTTGATCAAGAACCATAGGAATGAAGTTCTTGATGTTGGTCATGGCGAAAGCCGGATGGAAGGATGGGGATAGGGATGACGACGGAGGAGGTTGAGGCCGTCGTGGGAGGAGTCATTATGGTGGATTAATTTGGGTGAAGGAAGGGGAAGTTATTTTCTGGAACGAAGAAAAGAAAATAAAATTTGGTTGCCGCCGGTCGGACGAGAATAGGGGGGGGGGGGGGGGGGGCGTCTGGTAAGGAAAAGAAGATAGGGTTTTGGTATTTTTAGGGTTTGACTCTTGATACCACGTAAGATTGTATTAATCTTCCTTGGAGAGTCCATCACATTAATACAAATATATATAATGTGTATAACGTGGAATACTAATACAATATGGATCATATATCTACCATAATTATACAACACTAATAATTACAAAATATATAGGGAATATTTTCTAATATTCACTAATAATATACATGTGATTTATTTTATTTTACATAAAATTAAAATACTTATATATCTAAGGCAACAGGTCAGTTGAACATACACAAATACACAATATATGTCTTAAATTTTCGTCTGCCTAGCTATATTGCCTAAGATATAAATAATAGTGCAACGTGCTATCTCGTATGTGTATCCTTGGAAGACGGCAGGTTGGGCATAGAGCGTGGCCATTTGTCTCAAGTCAGTGTTGGCCATTTGGCCCCGTCTACCAACCTATTCCTACTTACGTAATTCGCTCAAAAACGAACTCTATTATGCAACTTGCACAATAATAATACTTTTCTCCAAAGTTTGGGAGTTGCAAATTTTAGATGTCCAATGATTAAATCAGTGATAAAGTTGTCACTCACACCCATCACTATAGGTGTTATAGTGATAACATGATTATAGGTGTTATAGTGATAACATGATGTATAGAGTCTGACACCCACAGCCGTATTTGGGGTGGTCGAGGCGGCGCCGCCGCACAAGGCCTCTCGGCCGGCGAGGCTTACGTCAGAATTTTTATTTTTCTTTTATTGATTTCAAATATTAAGATATGTATTAAAAATGTCTCTGATCTTATCAGTGGAGCTGTAGCCTAGCGGTTGAGAGCTCCCTTCAAAAGTCCTTCCCTAGTGAGAGGTCGCGTGTTTGAATCCAATGAGGCGAAAGATTTTTTTTTTTTTAAACACAAAATCAGATTTGACACTTGACAAAACATTTTGTTTTTGCTGCAAGTTGTTTCTCGCACCGGACCCTTAAAAGTATAGGAACGGCTCTGTTAACACCTATTCGATCTGTATTGAAAAATTGGAAGAAGTGTTGTAAGTTTTAAATGAAAATCCCGATAAAAACGACAAACACTAACCGTTTTAGTTAGTAAATGATAAAATCACTGATGGATTGTGGTCAATTTTAGAAATTTAACATTTCTAACAAATGAATTTTACCAATTTGAATAGTAGTAATAAATATCGATAGAGTTTGATATATATTTCAGAACTTATCATCTGTAAATTCGAAATCGATCACTATCTACTTTTAGAACCTTTGTTAGTAGTCACTTTTAGAATCTTACTGGATAATCCTAAATTGGACATGACATAGACTTCATGACTTTAGAATATGACACCCTATCACATTAGTGGGAGGCAACTATGAAGTTGATTTTTAAGGATTTAAATTTTCTACTACCAGTTATTTATGCTTATCTTTTTTAGGTCACAACAAGGGGTCCCAAATCCTGATTTCAATATTTCACTCTAAACATTATATTATTTTTTTAGAGTAGGAGTTGGGGCGGGGGACCATATTGTAGCCAATTCCAATAGGAAATGATCTTTCCAAGGGAACTTGAATATTTCTGTACCATTAAGGATTAGTTTATTGCAAGTACTAGTTCTTGCTCTACTACAATAATGCAAGTCAATTTCATCATGCACATTTTACAAGATTTCCAGCTTTTTCATTAAGAAGTACAGCTGCTTGTGCCTCTTGCTTTAAAACCATCATTAAAATCTGGTATCAAGTAGACAAAAAACAACTTTTGACAAGCTTGTGCCTTATTTTTCAAGTTATTAATCTGTTTTTATGTGGACAGTTATTTGTAGTTATCTTTCAACTAACATAATTATGTGAAAACTTTACTGTCAATATATAGAAACTTAGAAAGTCAAACTTTTAATCTGAGGATCCCTATGAACTAGAAACTTCCCGCTTGCCTCTAGTTTCACTAACAAAGAAGTTGAGTGAGGATTCGTAGTTGTGTCGATGTTTCAGAAAATGATTTATAAGCTAATTAAATTCACAGTTACTGATGAGAAACTGTTCCTTTTCCATTGAAATCTTTCTAAGTCAGAAGGAGGGCTTTCCGGAAAGAGCAACTCGAAAGTACTTTACTTCAGTCTCAATAGTACTGAAAGACGTGACTTCAGGAGTTGGTTTCGAAAATTACATCCACCCTCCCAATATCTACGATCACAAACAACTGACTTTTTGAGTGGGACCCCGAATGCACATGCAGGATAAGCAGGTGTTTCTGGAAACGGTATAAAAGTGGCTCCCGTTCAGATAGATACTCTCAACAACAAAAAAAAAGGTAAGCTAGAACTAATCATGATCAATAGGAAGCTAGGAATCTATTGACATAGTTCATGCCAGGACGATGTATATGGAATGGCAGCTTTGTATAATAAGGCTAGCTTCCTGCTGTCTACTACAAGATGTTGTAACAACTTCCACTAACTCATAATTGTGCTGTAGAAAAAAAGAATATATGAACTTTGATGAATGTCTTTGTCTTCTATGTTTAAGTATAGAAAAAACAGATTCTGGTATGTTGTATGGAGTGGATATGTATGACATATTTGCCTGCTATGTACACAGATGAATAGAGTATTTTCGTGAACCACGCCTCCTCGTATACCACATTGCATATGTGAATGTTACATAAGACCAACTGAGTTGAATTGATCCCAAGCTTCCTGCATAAAACAAACTTAGCACTTTTATGATTCAATGATATAAAAGGATTTAGGCTCATGAAACATGGGCTAATTTAATAGCATGGCCAAAGTAATAGTAGCGGAATTATGAAGTATAGAACAAGCATAGACTTAAATGTTTAAACTAGCATGATTTACTGAAAAATTCTTACTCAACAAAATTATAAGTACCTGCAGAATATCAAAAACTTTTTCTGCGATGTATTTCTGGTGAGCAGCAGCACCCTTTTGTTGGAGCTTATCCGGATGTATATAGAGTAACGCTCTCTGATATGATCTTTTCACTTGATTTCCTTCAATTAAATCCACTAAGGCCACAGGCTTCCATCCGCTTTCTGGCCATAAAACCTGTTTAAAAATGATTGTGTTTAAAGAATTAGGAATCTCGGCCTTAAAAAAGATACAATTCCTTTCCACGAATATAACAACAGAAACAAAATTTTATAGTACTTTAAATTATCATCATCAACTAAATCTTCAACAGAAGCTGCTGGAATTGAGTAAAAGAGGAAACACTCTTACTAATTGTAAGGTTGAGAGCAATGAGCGAATGTTTCCTTTCCTCCCTTGTGACCATTGCTTAATTTTAGTATCTGAAGCCTATAATTTAATAGGAAATAAGTACAACCACGTTACGGTTGCTTGAATTCAACAGAGATATTGTCGAAAAGAAATAAATTACTTGGTTGTCCTCAGATTTGCCATTAGTTTGTGAAGCTTGGTCCTGATCTTCAAATAATTCTTCCACCTACGAAAAGGTAAACTACCTCATCAGTAACACAAATTTACAACTGAGGCATTCCACAAGCATGCTATCCTGTTTGAT
Organism: Anisodus tanguticus; assembly: GCA_034509755.1. Lineage (NCBI taxonomy): Eukaryota > Viridiplantae > Streptophyta > Magnoliopsida > Solanales > Solanaceae > Anisodus > Anisodus tanguticus. The sequence goes on along the minus strand of CM067553.1, from coordinate 3,702,137 downwards.
CACTTGTAAACTTTAATCGCAAAGATCTGAAGTCATATGACCTGACCTACTAAGGCATCAAACTCGTAACAAGTTGCAGACTCTAAAATTGGATTCTTCTGTTTTCTCTAACATCCTTTTCCCTCTTCTAATCCTTGCATTATTATTATTTTTTGGTTACGGCCTACGGGATAAAGTTCCAATGCCAGATATCATAAATGCTCGCGAACAGTCAATTAAAGAAACTTAGGAAAGAACTCATACCACATAATTTCCACCAAAGAGATCATCCATGCTTCCAAATGAGGGATCTCGATCATCTCGTTTTGACTCTACAATAAACACAAAAGTGTGAAATTTCTTTATGGTATAGAAATGAGCAAGCGGCGACGCTGTCAGTACCAACGGTTCTGTGGCATGTGCAGGGATACTGTGGAAACAGACTATTCAAGCAAAAAAAAAAAAAGAAGACGAACTTAACTAAATTGAGAACAACAATGAAGAGAGCAGCTTATAGTTAAGCTGAAATGAGTTCCCAACTTTTCCCTTAAGTAATATATCCAGTGGGTCATGATTCTTGTTTTGTACAAAATTAATGTAACTAACCAATAGTTGATGGAGAAGCCTTTTGATCTGAATAATCTTTAGTCCGAGGAGTCTGTGTTTTCGTTTGGGAATATTTAGTTGCTTTCTCCTGCTTGTTAAGATTTTGGTCTACCTGCAAAAAGGAGAAGACATAGAATCAGAAATTTTACAGTCACTACCAATGGGCCAACGATGAACCTTCAGTCCCTGTGCCTCCATGACTTGGGACCTCAAAATGGAATTCTAATGCAAGAAAGGAAAATCTTAGAAACCATAGGTGTACTAAGGAGAAGTTACGTACATTCGGAGTTGAATCTTGCGTCTTGTTAATCGTGGGCTCATTTGCTTTTGGCATGCTGAAACTCTTTTCACTTTCAACTCCGATATTGCTGCTAGCTTTCCATCTAAAGCTTTTACTTCGACTTTCACCTTCTTGCGGTGTTGAATGAAGCTCGTGGTTAAACATCTTTACAAAGTCTTGAACCTTTCCTTTAATTCCAGCTTTAGTTGAATTCTCGGTTGGGTTTAACGGAGAACTTTGCCGACTACCTTTATTTACTCCTGTATCTACTACAGGTTTTTTGTCAAGACCTCTCTTCCCTTTTGTCTTAGCTTGTGGGTCTCTTTTTTGCATGTTGTCGCTGACCTCAATATAGCTTTTCTTCAAAATTTTATCGACCTCATCAACAATTTTCTTCACATCTTCACTGACCTTGAAATTTGATTTTGCTGCTTGTGTAGCTTTGACTGTGTTACTTTTCCTTTCTGTTTCTTGTGCCATAATGCCGCCTGCAAAGCAGAAAAGCATTTTTTTTGTAAGACAAACTACAAGTGTCTGTAGTTTCCAGGTTTCAAATTAGAAAGTACCTTGTTCCTCTGACTCGTTAACTAAAAATGCACGAAGAGGATTCAACTCATCCTTTGTAGTTTCTTCCAAGTTACTAGGAATTTCTATCTGGATTCCGTCACCTAAACCTGTTTTCTGTCTGAATTGAGGTTCTTCTACTTTGCTTTCAGTTCTTAAGATAGTGTCATCTTTAACACTTTGAAGTTTTGACTTTGGAACGCCGAGAGTTTCTCCAACAATACCATTTGCCTTGTCACTGCTCTCCGGGTTCTTACTTCTCGTACTGAAGGAGTGAAAATTCGCATCCCTGGAGAAGTTGGCATTTTCTCCTAACGGCGAGCTGGCATCCACGTTATCGTTCTCTATCTTTCCATTGGAGCTAGAACATCTTTCAAGTTTAATCTTCTCTTTAGACTTGAAATGCATCCCTCCCTTCAATGGCACGAGTACTGGAACTCCTTTGCCTGCCCACTTGTATATGGAGAAATGAAATTGATATTCGTTACTCGAATCTTCCATGCTTTCTCCATTCTTCAGATTCCCTCCTATATCCCGGTCATCGGATTCAGACATGTATCTTAAATCATCACCTATAACTGTACCTTCACGTGATAATGGACTTTGTCGATAAAATGTGGGAGCATCATTTTTCTTGTGTGGACTATGACTTCCCGAAGCAAACGTGGGAAGATCTGTTGTCTTTGTCAACTTGATGGGAAGGCTGGAGAGGAAATAAACACTTAAAACCAATCTATGAAGCAACAATATGACAAATTGCACTACTTCTCCATATAAAATCCGACTACTATTACTACTACCAAAGGTAAAGAGAACTAGAATTGACCGGTTTCCTTTATCTGCTAGAGACAGTAGATCAATTCATATTGTCACATAAAGTTCATCTAAACTGAAATTATTTACTTCGATATAGATCGAAACAAGTCCAGTAGACATACAATTGGTATATACCATTGTTCAACATTACCTTTATTGATTCATCATCAAGTACATGTTAACACACTTTCCTTTTTTTTAACAATGTAAGGGCCAAGTACTCTACTATAAAAAAATTCAGCCTTTTTTCCTTCTTTGCTAAGACAGGAAGTGGGGGATATCAAAATCACTACAAACTCCAGAAAATAAATAGATTTATAGGCCTGCACATCTAACAGAGAAAACATACTCCATATAGAGATAAAGTTCTAAAAAGAAAAGAAGAAAAAATATGTTAAATTCAAGTTCCAGTGTATATATGTTTTTTACACTAGAGGTTAAGTTGACCTACAACAACAATAACTTTTCATAGCAAGCCTGATATAGAACCTCGAAAATATTGTAATAACCTACTATAACTAGTTGAATTGCACTAGCAAGGGGCAGAGCTAGAAGCAAACACACAGGTTCGGCCGAACCCAGTAACTTTAGTTCAAATCCTGTATTTGTATTAAGAAATTTACTAAACATGTCCAAAAATCAAATTCAGAACCCAGTTACTAACACCTGATGTTTCTATCCTAGAATTTAGAATACATAAAGTTCAAATCTTCTCTCCACCTATGCTACAACATACCCGGTGTAATCTCACAAAGTGGGGTCTGGGGAGTATAGTGTGTACGCATACCTTATTTCTATCTTGTAAAGGTAGAGAGACTGTTTACCGGAGACCCTCGGCTCATAGAAAGACAAAAAGTAGACAGTAGCAACAAGCTACTGCCTACTTTTGTTACAGTATATATATAACTTATTATATTAATCACAAAAGAAAAGGCAAGAACGAAAAGAGGCACATAAAGTACCTGAATTGAGCTGGGACTGAAGTACCAAAAACTTCAATTTTCGGTGACAAAGGTCTAACAGGGCTCAAAACTCTAGAACCTGGATTTGAACTATAAGATTCATCAACTTTAAATATATCATCATAGAAATCATCGCCTTGATTTCGCCTTGATCTGTTAGCATTTTCTGCACCAAATACTGGCTTTCCATTCCACGAATTACGCGATAAACCTGCTGAATCCTCTTCAAAATCCATTGGATCACTGAAACTATGCCTCGCTCTCGATTCTTGTACTGAAAATCGCCTCGGTGGACCCCCGAAAACATCGTTAAAATCCATGTCCATGTCACTGCTAGGTGAATTCTCAAATGATCTTTGAGGGCCATAATCAACTAAAACATTTTCCTTCCGGGAAATTCTCTCCATAGAAAATCAAAATTCACAAAAATGGGTCACTGTAGTTCAAATACAAAAAATGGCGGGAATTTATTGAAGCTCCAATTCTTGAGGTTCATGCAAGAACATCTGAGGAAGCCATTAATGCATGTTCGAAGTGTACTTTTGTTTTTTGAATTCTAAGATTTTCACGAAAATGATGTGTTTTTTTGTTAATGTTTTGGAAAATATGTAAATTAAGTGGATGGAATATTTATGACCAGAACACAAAAAACAGGTAAGTGGGGTTAGGAAGTTATGTGAATAGACAACATACCCAATATTAGTAGTTTAAATTGAAGCCACACAGGATATGCTGGTGATATAATGTTATGGCTGTGAATAGTGGTGGATAAGTGAAGACAATTTGGGGAAAAAAGACAAAAGGAAGAAAGAATGTTAGCCTCATTGTCAATTCTATTTTTTCTTGCTAAATTTCTCTTTAAGCACTTAATTAATATCTGGTGAGATAGAATTTAAGTGTTCTCTTAGTGGTGGATAAGAGAAGACAATGTGTGTGTTATTGAAGTGATGGACTTTTAGGACCACTTATTGAACATGTGAAGGATGTTTAAGTGCTTTTGTTGCATTTACCGGTTGTCTCTAAACAATCCTAGCTACTTCCATATCTTATATTCAAGCACATTTTTTATGTCGGACCATTTTAGGTGCACCTCGACTATTTCATCAGATATCTTCTATATTCCACCAACACATATACCGAATAATTGCTCGCAAAAGGCTCAGGGCCTTGGTCAAATGAAAAGAAATCAACTACTTCCTCTATTTCAATTTAAGTGTATTATGTTCCTCTTTAATTTGTTCAAAAAGATGCCTCTTTTTATGTTCGGTAACTCTCTTATTTCAATATTCAAGTCTACACTTTGGTATATAACACATCTTTAAATTAAGACCACGAGACTCAAAAAATTTTCTTCTTTTCTTAAACTATGTAACTAATCAAACTAAAACACTTAAATTAAAACGGAGGAAATAATATCTTTTATTCCGTTGGGATCAAGCAAATATTTTAGCTTACAGTGCCTCGATAGTCGTTTAATTCCGCTGGGATCAAGCAAATATTTTAGCTTACAGTGCCTCGATAGTCGTTTAACTTCTCTCTAGCATTCAATCAATCTATCTATCTGCATTCATTTTGCTATGTAGCTATTGTTCTTCAGATGCTGGAATAAAAGTAGGGACAAATTCTGTGTTTATAAAGTAACCAATAACGTATATGACAACATAAGAAGTTCAGACAATAAAACCCTACCACTACCAGCATCTGACACAACAGAAGTGAACTTAATGTTTAGGAAAAACTGAAAGTGCAATTGCAACTAACAAATATTCCCATCAGTCCCACTCTCTATCAAGAACTCAGATGTTTCATCCTTTTCATAACCGAAGTTACCAATCACAGTTGTTCAGTACTTGAAACTGGGATCATGAATACTCCCAAAAATTGTAAGCTCCAGCATGATTTACTGATTCAAAATTGTAATAATCTCGAGACACCATAAAGTTCGAAACATCTCCGGGGGATGTTACCTAAAAAATTGGCATGAGTATCTTACAGAAAAATGATTAAAAGGCCCAACAAAGAACTAGGGGTGGCCAATGGGCCGGGTTTGGGGCGGGACGGGACCCGACGGGACTGGAAGAGGGCGGGACCGGTCCTCTGGCCTGACTGGCGGGCCGGGACTGGCGTGATCCGCCGATGTCCCGTCCCATTTCCGATCCCGTCGAAAAAAGGGACATGTCTTATCGGGGCGGGGCGGGATCGGGTTCTCCGATGTTTTTTTTTATTATTTTATTTTGAAAAATAACATATATAATAAACACCTTAATAATTGAACAAGATAGTGTAATAAAACATCCAAGACTGTTTTGTGCCTCTTATATTATTTAATAGAAATATTATTTTTTTGTAATACAATTTAAAAATTGTAATTTTGTTGCGTTGAAAGTTGCAAATAACATAGTAAATTTGCAATTAAAAAATCACAAATTTATAAACACTTTTCTAGTTTCTTCACAATGTCTTGTGATTTTTCGGTTGGAATTGGAATTTGTTGGTCAAATTGCTCGACGTCGCTTCCACCTCCGTCGGATAAGATTTCGTTGTAGTTTTCGTCGTTTTCTTCATTGATCTCCGACTGACTGCACCATCTACGCTCCGCTCATATCCAATCTCTGAATAAAACTACAATATCCAAGTTGTCTCCCGCTAATGAGTGTATGTGCTCTCCTATTTGAAATCTTCCGACAGAAAAAGCACTTTCAGATGCTGTTGATGATGCTTGAATGTTCAACACACCTCGGGCCATCTTTGCTAGTATCAGAAATGTCTTCTCATTTCCCTCCAGTATTATAGTAAGTCTTCACGTCCTTCTTCATTGAGAAATGCTTGGTACGGTACAACACCCTGCAAAACAAAAACATCAAACTCGCTAACTTGATTAGTAGTGATACCACTAAACATTCTACTTCTAAGGCTTTCAATACTAGCCGCAGAAACAACATGTCTTTTATAAGGTTGTACTGAAGAAGAAGAAGATGATGATATGAAAGCCGGTAAAGCTAATGCAACTTTTTTTTTTTTTCATTTTTTGGTTTCTCATAACAAATCTAATAAAAAAACATATCAATTGTAAAAGAAATTAAAACTAACTAATAAAAGTAGTAAAAAGTTTATGAATCTAGAGAGTGTATACAATTACCTTAGAAGAAATGCATCTAATAATGATGTAGATATCATCGAGTAGGCTCCTCGATACAAATGGCGGCATAGAACGATAACAACAATAACAACATACCTAGTGAAATTTCACAAGTGGTGTTTAAGAAGGGTAGAGTGTACGTAGACCTTATACCTACCTCTGGAGGTAGAGAGTCTGTTTCTGGTAGACCTTCGGCTCAAAATCAAGCAGTAACTGAGAAAGTTAAATAGGAAAGAGGAAGAACAATAGACGGTAAATAATAACATAAATCAAAAAATAAGAAACTACAGAATAAATACTACAACTAATAATAAGGAATGAGCAGTAGCTACAACAAAAAAGTATGCTAAGTGAGAACAAGAGACAATAAATAACAACAGAAATCAAAGAATAATAAACTATAAGAGAAATTACCAGTAAGGACATGGCGGTATAGAACGAATCACTAAAATCTAGCAAATATTGAGTAAGAAATTATGAAAAGCAAAATGTAAACGTTTCAATCAAAACATTGGCAAACCTTTAGTTTAAAGAAATAGGTCCATTTAAATTTGTTGGAAAGATAACACATAAAAATTAGCTCAACCACGATATAAGAAGTGGGGACACATTATCTATAGATAAATGACATCTATCACAATACATAGAAGAGTGAGAAGTGTAAAACTTGATAAGCAAACATTCATCCAGAATAATTAAACACATCGGTATCTGAATACCTTATTCGCTCGGGATGAAATTGCAATTTCATAATAAATTTACGTACTCTCCTCAAGGTTATACGCATCAAGATCACATAATCCTTCAATTAAGCCATCAGGTGAAAATGTTATAGGAACTAATCTCTAAGCTAACTTCTTGACTCCTTGATCGATTTTGATAGCTATTTACAATAGGAGGTATAGTTAGTTATTGTCTTTTTATCTCTTATATTTAGCACATTAATACACATTAATAAAATTAATTAAAATGAAAGAAGAACCGTAACGTTTTTTTATCCCCTAAACCTTTGCACATTATTACACATTAATAAAAAAATAAGAATCCTGACCTCTTTATTAGCTACCTACAATTCATGTAGGCTTTCAATTGTCCATAATTATTTTCATTAATTGTTGCAACATTTTACTTGTCTTTGGAGAAAAAAAAACTTAAGCACATTTGACATAATAATTAATAGAGGAGTAATAATTGACACATTTATTTTGTAAATTATTATTAAGTAAATAAAAATATAGGAAAATTGCCTAAAAAACGAGAGTAAAGATAAATAGAATCTTTGTCCAAAGAGATGTGTCACGTCACCTTCCTAATGCCTAGCTTTAAAGGAAAAATATTTAATAAAAAATAGAATCAGCTAATCATTAAGACGATTATCACCCACAAGTTTTCTCATTCCACTAAAGCAAGCACGTGGGAGTAATCGCCGAGAACATTTTCTATCAAAGAATCAAAGAACTGAGCGAACATTCTCTCTAGAAAACCTAACTCTAGCATTTTCTACTATTCTTCTTCTTCATCATCATGTCCATCGGAGTGGAATATCAGTGGCCACTGAAAATGGATGAGCCTGCACCAGAACATCCACCCTACTTCTTTTTTGAAGTAATTGACAGTGTCTTTCCCACTGTTCTAATCTCGTCTATATAGTAAATAGAGTACGCATTTGAGCAACTGGAGATTCATTCATTGTTTTGATTGACCCGGAGTTCTCTGGTGCCGCCAAATCAGCGGTATAACATTTTCGAACTTACAAGCGTCCTTGGAGTTTAGATTATATCGGATTGGACTCCATTTGGTGATTATGATAATAAAATATACTTTATATCTTTCACTAGTGAATTTGTTCGCGCTTCGCGCAGTCATATATCCCTTAAATCTATAATATAATCTTGTTAGTCATTTAAATACTAAATTAATCACAATATATATAATTTTCAGAAATCTAAAGTAATTAAGTTGGCGTTAGTTCTTTTTCTGAGAAATCTAAAGTAATCTATGTTCTTTTTATATTTATTTTTTATATTTGTTGTTTGTAGAGTATTATCTTTAAAAGATATAAAATATTTAACTTCACATGGCATATAGTAATGTCATTATTATTTATATTGGTAATAATTTATCTAAGTTAATAATGTGTTAGCCATATTTTGTAATACAATTTATTAGAATTTGTTGAATAAAATTTTATTTATTAATATGAATATGTAAAAATTCTAAAATATTACTACTATAATAAGCAGAATTTTTTTATTATTCATTTTAATAAAACATATTTACTTTTTACTTTTTTCTTTTTTCTAAAGCTTCAGTATCGTCTAAGCGAAAATATTCTATGGCAAAATCATTGTTCATGTTGTTTATCATTGTTCATAACCGATCAGATCGAAATATTCAATAAAAATCTCTTTATCTTTTCCTCTCTCAGTTATATTAATTCGATTATCTATTATGCTATTTTCGTTACACTATTTTTATTACATTCCCATTATCGTAGGATTAACAAAATTTGAATTAATCATGTTGCGATCTCCATCTAAACAGTTTATTTGATTGACCTAATCAACGATTTTTAGACTGAGAAAATTATTTTCTTCTTAATTTTAATATGCCATGTATTACAAAAATCATATTTTAAGGATATTCTCATAACATCAACTACTCGATTCTTAAATGTATCAACTCTTCATTTTTTCCTTGGGCATATCTTTGACAATGATTTATTTAGATAAATATTTACCGCATCGGATGTTTACACCTAATTAATCATTTTAATTTTAATTAACTACAAGTTAAAGTAAAAATTTATATTAATTAATCATAAGTAAGTGATAAACTTAAGTATGAAAGGTACATGTTTAGTAAGTGTGTTGTATTGGAAAATCCAACAATCCCACGTTGTAATTTCTGAAAGAAATAATCCCCTTGATTATTTTCATTGATTTAATAGCTATATATACAAGTTACATATTTCCATAATAGGAAAATCCTTTTCCTATTCTACTTCTAAATCCTTATTCTACCATAATTCTAACTATATAATTATGGTAGGTGTATAACACTAATTAAGGTAACCTTTACACTACAATATACTCCAAATATATATATACCATATATACAATATTGTTTTGTAACTAATTTGGCCGAGAATGGGCTGAGCCCACTGCTGGGCTTTGTTTAACACACCCCCACAAATCATAGCGGGCGGTTTTCGAACGCCGAGATCGTCCCTAAAATCTTCAAAGAGAACCGCCGGTAGACCCTTTGTAAAGATGTCGCAATTTGATAACGAGACGGGACATGGCATACGCGAACTTGACCCTTTGCAACCTTTTCACGGACAAAGTGAATGTCCATTTCGATATGCTTGGTGCGCTCGGTGTTGAACTCGGGTTACCCGAAAGGTAGATGGCACTAATGTTATCGCAATATACCAAGGTTGCCTTCGAATGGGACAATGAAGCTCCAAAAGCAAATTACGTAGCCAACATGACTCGGAGACCACATTCGCTACCCTCGATATTCTCGCTCGGCAAGACCGGAGCGTGACAGAGTTGCTTGACGTTTTGCCGACCATGAGACCAAGTTGTTGCCAAGGAACATACAAAAGAGCGAAGTCGACCTTCGGTGTCCGGACACCCACCCCAATCGCATCCGTGTAAGAGACAAGTGTGGATGTAGATGACGGATACAAGTGCAACCCATAGTCTAGTGTCCCCCGAATATACCGAATGATGCGTTTGATTGCATTCATGTGCTCAACTCGGGATCATGCATGAATAAACACACCCGCTGAACCGCATATGTAATATCTCGGTCCGGTAAAGGTAAGATACCGGAGGGCCCCCGCAAGACCGCGATACCGGGTCGGGTCCTCGTATGGTGCACCCGCTGCGGCACTCAGCTTTGGGTTTGCATCAACCGGTGTGGAAGTGGACTTACATGATGACATCCCAGCCCTCTCTATGATCTCAGCAGCATACTTCCGTTGAGACAGAAACAAGCCACCTGAATGACGTTTGACGGCAATCCCCAAAAAATAACTCAACGGCCCTAAGTCCTTCATAGCAAATTCGAACCGAGCATGGCCATGATAGACCGACGCAAAGCATCGGAGGAGGCAGTCAAGATGATATCATCCACATATAACGAATATAGGCCAATGATGAACCACGGCGGTAGATGAACAAAGAATTATCGACCTGTGTGTGTGAACCCAATAGTCGAAACAAAATCCGCAAATCGTGTATACCAGGCCCGTGGAGACCGCTTTAAGCCCATATAAGGACTTCTTCAACAAACAGACATGATGAGGGCGGTTGGGATCTCTCGAAACCCAACTACTACGATGCATATAGATCGTTTCCTTGAGATCTCCATGTAGAAACGCATTCTTGACATCCAACCGATGAATCGGCCAAGTCTTTGAAAGAGCCAAGCTAAGTACAAGATACGAATGGTAGCCGGTTTGACCACCGGACTAAACGTCTCACCACAATCAATACCAACCTCGCCGAGTCTTACCATCACCAACAAGTCGCGCCTTATGCCGAGCAAAGGACCCATCGAATTCTCCTTGTGAGCAAAAATCCACATAGACCCGATAATATTAGTACCATATGGACGGGGCACCAACTCCCACGTCTTATTATCAATAAGAGCATTATATTCATCGGTCATAGCAATTTTCCAATTAGGGTCATTTAATGCGGACACCGGATTGCGGGGCAAGGGGATTTAGAGACATCCGAATGTAAGTTAAAATGTCTTTTAGGTGTAAAAATACCCCGCCGACTACGAGTGACCGGTCTATGACTCGAGGAAGAATGGAGTGAATTTTGGGAATTTTCCGGGTTCGGGACGGACGGCCACGAGGCGGTGGGCCGCTGGCCCAAATCGGTAAAAAACCGGGCTCCTCGGTTTCTGGACCAGCCTGAATTGGGCTGAACCGGCCCAATTTTCGGAACTGTTCCAGCCATGGAACAGTGGGGGCGATGATATCTTTGTGGGACCCCGGCGGGCGGTGGGCCCGCCGGGGGATTTTGGGCACGGGAGTTGTCCGAAAAATTCGAATAATATACGGGGATATTTGTTCATCCAAAAAATTATACAACTTAGGTTCGGGAGTATGAACTTTTGTAAACGGGAATTGAGTTTCATCAAAAATGACATGGCGATTGATTATGATTTTCTTGGAGGATAAATCAAAACACTTATAACCACGATGATTTGACGGATAACCCAAAAACACACACGGGGTAGACCGAGCCCGGAGTTTGTTAATTGTTGTGGATGGGAATAGTGGATAACACAAGCACCCAAAAATCCGAAGGTGAGAATAAGAAGGGTTCTTATTATATAAGATTTTGAGAGGGGAAGAATATGTCAGACCTTTAGACGGAATTATGTTCAGAAGGTAAGTGGCCATTTGTAGTGCATGATGCCAAAAATACGGAGGTATGGAGGCATGGATTAGGAGAGTTCGGACAATGTTATTTATGGAACGAATTTTGCGTTCGGCTTTCCCATTTTGTGAAGATGTATGAGGACATGAAAACCGAAAATTTATCCCATGAGTAGCACAAAATTCTCGAAACTCCCTATTGTCATACTCTTTCCCATTATCACATTGAATATTTTTTATTTCTCTTTCGAATTGAGTACGAATGAATGCTCTAAATTTTATGAAGACGGAAAACACTTGTGATTTATTCGCAATTGGAAACGTCCACAAAAATCTAGAATAATCGTCTAAAAAGAGAACATAATATCGATGACCCATTGAACTAAGAACAGGAGATGTCCATAAGTCGCTATGAACAATGTCAAATGGCATAGAAGTATGAGAATTGGAGTCTACAAATGGCAACTTAACACTTTTTCCTAATGAACAAGATTGACACATTGGAGTACGACTCGTACCCTTACAAGAAATAAAGTTATTTTTATCTAATACTGATAAAATAGAAGATCCCGGATGACCCAGACGAGCATGCCACATGGAAGGAGAGATGGCTGCAAAAGCTGATGGCAAGGCTGGACTCGATGGACGAAAACCGGGCATGATAGGATATAGATCCCCCCTACTATCACACCTCATGAGACGACTCCCCGTCTTGAAATCCTTCACAGAGAAACCGAAAGGATCAAATTCAACGAAAAGAATTGTCATTCGTGAACTTTCGGACGTACACTAAATTTTTAATCAATTTAGGAGCATGTAAAGTATTTTTCAAGAGGAGTGGTGGATTGGGGGGGAGACAACGTTTTTCGACCATACCCTAGAATTGGAATAGAACCGCCATTACCAATAATTATCCCCGAGGGGTGCTCAAATTGGAATAAGATGAGAGAGTACCGAGTCGGAAGTCATATGAGTAGTGGCCCGGTGTCCATGTACCAATTTTGGTCCGGTTGAGTCAATCCCAACGTGTGCATCGCGGCCTCGATATCGGTCCGAGTAGGGGCTCGCCGCATGATGGGCTTGCGGAGGTCGGGGTCCAAGAACTCCTTGCCGAGCCGGGCTCGGTCCGTAATCGCTACCACCGCCGCCGCCGGGCCACCGGCCGATGGGCCGCCACCGCCGGGCATTGGGCTCGGATCGTTGGCGCGCCCCACCGGCCGCCGGGAATTTTCTCGCTCGCCTCATTGGTATGGGCCGCCGGCCCACGGTCCACCGCCATCGCTCCATCGCCATGGGCCCCACCGCCGGGCCCATGGGGGCGGTGGGCCACTCGTTGTTCCCGGATGGGACCCACCGACGTTTTGCCGACTACGGAACCTCCACCATTACCACCGCGTTTGCCCCCGCGGTTTTTGTTATTATTCTTGCGATTATTCTTGCCGCCACCATGATTATGGTTTTGGCCCGAATTATTAACAAAACCTCGAAGGATTAGGAGAGGATGCCATCATGACAACCGGACTTGCTCCGTAGCCGCCTTTTTAGCCAAACCGGCTTCTTCCAACGTAAGCATGGAGCGGGCTTGATGGAAGTCGGGAAGAGGGTTGCTTTGGCGAAGGAGAGTGCCAACACCATTATAGGCCTCCGAAAGACCGGCAACCAACCGTAGAACTAGACGATTATTTGTTACCGGTGCGCCAACGTTACGGAGTTGATCCGCCAATTCCTTTAGTTTCTTGCAATATGCGAAACGTTCGGAAATACGTCCATTCGAACGAGAGAGAATTCTGCTCGAGTGTGACGATACGGGAATGCCTTTGGTTGTCTTGGAATATGTCACGCAATCTATTCCATGCAGCCATAGCCGTGGTATCGGGCTCCATAATCGTCGTAGAAGGTCCACCGAAATAGTGGCGTATATCCACCGAAGAACGGTAGCATCAAGTGTAATCCACACCTCGGGATCCTCCGGAAAGGGGTCTCAAGCGGGAGGAATTATGTGATGAAGAACTTGATACGAGATAGCGTGAATCTTAAACAACTCCGCCCACGTTGCATATTGAACGTTTTCCATCTCAAGAACAATAGGGACACCGAGCTTGATATTGGAAAGCGTGAGGGCAGGGTGAAAATTGTTCTTAGACATATTTGAAAGAACAAAGAAGGAGGATAAATTTAAGAGAGGTTTTTGGGAGCGGAAGACGAGATATTTGGAGAGAAAAACCCGAGGGAAGGGGGGGGGGTTCTCGGCCAAGGATACAAAAAGTTTGAGAGAAGAAAACTTTTGTTTAGACCTAGTCTCTTGATACCATGAAAGAAATAATCCCCTTGATTATTTTCATTGATTTAATAGCTATATATACAAGTTACATATTTCCATAATAGGAAAATCCTTTTCCTATTCTACTTCTAAATCCTTATTCTACCATAATTCTAACTATATAATTATGGTAGGTGTATAACACTAATTAAGGTAACCTTTACACTACAATATACTCCAAATATATATATACCATATATACAATATTGTTTTGTAACTAATTTGGCCGAGAATGGGCTGAGCCCACTGCTGGGCTTTGTTTAACAATTTCCTCCCAATTTCCCCTTCTTCTATCCCCTATGTAATAATAATAAAAAAGACTATTGACTTTCCGTCAAGTGTCAGTTCAGCCATAGACATTCAATTCAATCTCGTTTTTAAAAAAAAAAAAAAAAAAAGACGAAGCCAACAATTTATATATTAAGGGGTGAAACTAGTATGTTTGCGGAAAATATAAACTGTCTAACTTGTAAATACATTATTACAAAGTGGTTATGCTAAGTAAATAGTGCGATTTGTGTTGGACAGGCCAATCTAAATAAAATGGATTATTTAATGACTGAATGTTAAACAGTCTTGAAATCATAGCTTAAAACTTAGTTAGCTATCCAACAAAGTCGTTAGAAGAAATTGGGAAATTCGCACAAATGTCCCATTTAGGGTGGTCGTTAATTTTTGCCCCTCAAATTGCAGGTCTTTAATTTTTGTCTCTTGACAATTTAAGTAATAAAAGAGTGATAGAAAATATCTCTACAAAGAAATTCGGATCTATAACCTAATTCCGCAAGACAAAATTTTATAAAAATTATGCCTATTTGGACAAAAATATATAAAAACTATACCTTATCCGGCATAGTTCTGTAGAAAAAAAATTATGTCGTACAAGACATACTTTTTATGTAACTTTGCCGGACAAGGCATAGTTATGTACTTTTTCGTGAATAGGTATAGTTTCTATGAAATTTTGTCTTACGAAATTATCTTTTTTTCTGGTGGGGATCGAACCCAAATCTCTGATTTTCTAAATCAACAAAGAAGGATGTTTTGACCCATAAATTTTTATTAAATAAAAAGTACGGGCAAAAATTAAAGACCATCAATTTGAAGGGAAACTAAAGACCAGTCCGTATGAAGGGAAATTCACGCAAAAAAATGAAGAAATTGCACGATTTTCCCTTTAAATGGGTTGGTTGCCTTTCAAAATCGAACTTATTTTTAATGGGTCATAGATTCCTTAAGGACACAACATAAGCTGTGGGATATTATAATGTGGAAATATAAACTCATGCTACCCAAAAAAATGTATTTATTACCAAGTACAAAAATTAAAGACCAGCACAAAATAGGCCAAAATGCAAATGACCCGTAAAATTAAGAACCAGCCCACGTGAAAGGCAAAAATTAAGAAACACCAGCCCATTTGATGCAATTAACTGAAGCTAGCTCTTTCTTGTTCTCTCCGATCAAGGTGCAATGGTGTTGAGAAATCGGCAGCTATGGCAGCAAACGAGGATGTTTTTTTATTACAGATTGTACAGTTCGAAACCAAAAGTAGATTTGAGGAAGCTAAGGCCCATGATTCTTAAGAGGATTGAGAATCGGGCTAAAGATTATCCAGTACAATCTATGGTTCCTGTAGCTGAAGATGTCCTTAAGGCCCGTACAATCCTTTACCATGGTGTTTCCGCTTTAATTCAACGTTTCCCCACTTGGGCATGCAAGTAATTTCATCCTCTTTTGCTATGTTTTGTTTTAATTTAAGCTTATTTCTGGTGTTAAAGTTGTTTTCTTTATTGGATCCTAGTAATGATTTTATATTTATGGTAGTTTTTTATGCGTTATTGTGCAAGCTTACAAGGTTATGGAGATGCTCTGGGTCCTCAAATGGGCATACTAATTTAACTGTCTCCTTATGAATGATATAATTGTATAGCTAAGTATGTTTGGGATGCATTCAAGATTATGAAGCTTTTTGAATGTGGAAATTGAGCCAAGCTGTTTAAGAAAGCAAGTAATTTCATCCCCTTTTGCTCTGTTTGCTTAATTTAAGCTTATTTCTGGTGTTAAAGTTGTTATCATTATTCAATCTTATTGGTGAGTTTAGATTTAGGGTAGTTTTGATGCGTTATTGTGCAAGCTTACCGAGCCAGGATCTGAAGTTTATGGGTTTTGAACTTGCCATCGTAGCTAGGTTTTAGTTACTGGGTTCAGTATTAAATATTTATACATAATATATGGAGTCTTGCGCGACAAAAAGGTGCCACCAAAACTTAAAGGCAAGTTTTGTAGGTTCGCTTAGCATATAATACGAATATGCGTAATATTGCTTTATAGGCCCCGGTAGTTTGATTTATGCTGCTATGTGCTAGTTACTGTTCTTTTACCAGTATGTGTACTCGTTTTTGATACCAACATTTTCATATTGATAATCATATTTCATATTGCTTTAATTTTTTTGACCGGTCTGACTGTTTTCTCTTGTTTTTGTTGGTGCATATGCCTGTCTTGAGCCGAGGGTCTCTCGGAAACAACCACTCTACCTACCAAGGTAGAGTTAAGGTCTGTGTACAATCTACCTTACCCAGACCCCACACGTGGGGTCTAGGATTACACTGGGCAAGTTGTTGTTGTAATTTAGTGGATTTTCTATACAAATATCCGAACCCGTACGTAATACTCTAACTCATCCATTGGTTTTGAAGATGTCTTGGGTCTGGGCATACTAGTTTAACTGTCTGCTTATGAATGATATAATATGGTATAGCTGAGTATGTTTGGATGCATTGAAGATCATGAAGTTTTTTGAGTGTGGAAATTGAGCTAAGTAGTTTAAGAAAGCAACAATTAGTCATGATCTGTTTCGAAGAAGGTTATGTTTCTGTAGAAAGCAAAATAGTGAAAGAAATGTGGGAACTTTGCTCATAGGAGGCCAAGATTTTGCAATTGACTAGTTTACTGTAGGCCTGTTTAGTGTGATCTTGTGCTCTTATATCAACTAAATTTACTAGTTTAAACATTCTTTTGTTGAAGAGTTGTAATTATTAGAGAAGATACGTTAAGCTTGTACGGTGAAAGTATGTGTAGGGATGTGTGGTAACTTGCTTGAATTGGATATATTGATATTGAAGCAAAGAGGTGCTTCAAATATTTTCAGTTTCTTGGCTTTGATAAATAAAAAAAGGGCATTTCAGCCTTTTAATAGGTACAAGATTAAATGCAAGACATCAAGAAGATGGCGGAGATAAATGCAAGAAAAAAGAAAAGAAAAAGGATTAAGTCAAAACAGCAAGAAGATAGTGAAGGCACTTAGCAAATAATTGAGATTTCTAGAACTAAAGATTTGGTTAAATTTAGGGCATGCCCATGTTTATTCACATCCTCTTTTTAGTAGAAGCTGGGGCAAAATTGAGATGTCCCACTTGTTTCTTCATAATATTTATGTAACAATATTAGCATTGGATTGAGGCGTAGTTCGAATATTTCTCTAATAAGGTCAGGAATTAGAATTTATTTAGCAGTAGGATCATCTGTTGTGTTAATGCTTTTATAAGACTTGGCTTGTTTTTTACCATGTTTATGTGCGATTTCTAGTTATAAGAAGCCATACCATTGTATTTGGGACACTATTTTTTTCTTTCAATGGTAATGAAAAAAAGTGATACCGGGATGAGACTTCTTTCTAACCTCCAAAAGGGTTATTTTGTTGCAGATACTGTCCAGAAGTATATATTGGTGAGAATGGTCATTTAATACGAACTTGTCATGGTTACCGACGACGTGCTAAGAATCAGGCTCATGAGTGGATTAGAGGACGCTTGAAGGATATTCTAGTCCCAGTAGAGGCATTTCATTTGCGAACTATGTTTCAAAATGTTATCAATCACCAAGAAAGATTTGATTATGATCGCATTCCAGCAGTTGTGGAGCTTTGCTTGCAGGCAGGGGCTGTTCCAAGTGAAGAAATTGTATGCGGAAGTAGTTTGCCCGCAAGTGTTCCTTTTCAAGCCGACTCTCTGTCTGATGATGATTTGATGTTGTTGGGAAGAGAAACCTTGAAGGCATGGGAAGCACTTAGATCTGGAGTTCAGAGGCTATTGTTGGTTTATCCAGCAAAGGTTTGTGAACACTGTTCAGAAGTTCATATAGGACCTTCTGGACATAAGGCTCGTCTTTGTGGCGTATTTAAGTTTGAAAGTTGGCGAGGAAGTCACTTTTGGAAGAAGGCGGAAGTGGATCATTTGGTTCCTCCAAAAATAGTATGGTACCGCCGACCTCAGGACCCTCCATTACTCATGGATGACGGGCGGAACTATTATGGGCATGCTCCTGCTGTTGTTGATCTGTGTACTAAGGTTGGAGTTATTGCTCCTTCCAAGTACTTTTGCATGATGAAACTTGAAGGTCTATCCGCCCCGTCTTTGTGAAAGGATGATGGGACCTTTTCCTCCTCTTATTGATGAATTTAACCAAACGACAGAATGTGTCTAAATTGGGTGCTTCTTCTCAAGTCAGACTACTTTTGTTCTTCGGGTAACCCTAAAACTTTAATGGATATATACTGAAGATTGTCTCTAGCACCAGATTATTTCATGAAGACAGGATATAGATATTCACGGGAGGTCTATTCTTATTATATCCGAGCAATTCTCATCAATGGAGCATTATACTTTGGTTGACTAGTCACTTAAATCCGTCTCCGGGTACTTCAAGATCCAAATAGGGAAAACCGAAATGAAGTACAATGATGCAGAAGGAAGAGAAAAAGCAGCAGAAATGTGATGTTCTTAGGACTTGAATTTTTACTCTTCATGGTCGGGAACTTTTGCTCAGACAATAGTTCCCATGGCATAGATTCTGCATCTTCAGCGTTTCTAGTTAATTATGTATAAAACTTTTAAGAGCGAAAGCAGTTTTTAGCTGATGTCTCACAGCAACTGTTCTTCAAGATAACTATTCTGTCTGCTTTAGTGGAATAAGTTGTAACCTAATTAGGCTAGGAAAAGCGTCATTCGTGTTAGATTCATGCTACAGTATGCAAAACTAGTGCATATGTAACATGATATTTGTCAGCTGATGACTTGCAAGTGAAATGGAGGTGGATGTCCATCTCTGTTTAGAAGAAGGCTTTGGTTCATATTTTCATTACCGTGAAGTTTATATTCATTTTAGAATAGATATTGTCAACCCATTGTTGTGGCCTTTGAACTGCATGAGAAGTTTTGATACATATAATTTCTGTGGCTCAGTTGTCTAACGCTAGTTACCTAATAATGCAATATCGATTGATTAGCTGAATCTGTATAAGGTTGTTTTTCTAACACAGTTATCTGAGCTCTTGATGACAATTGAAAATTTGATGCTTTTAGTTAAATGAGCAGAACTTTTAAAGTGCTTCATTCTATTAGGGATCATTAATTTTTTAAACCACCATTCGTATAAGGAGAGAGATGGAATGTTTGCGAAACTACAATGGTAGTTGGACAAGACTGGACAAAACAAGATTTATGAAACCCAAATAACAAAATTTAATTATGATTTTTTACTATAATGACAATTGTTACACTTTTTTTTTTTTTTTTTTACGAAGGAACCCGCAGCCGCTACTCTTTCGAGTGCGCACAGGGTGAACCCCGGACTGACGCAATAGCCTGCAAACCACGTCAGCCGATTAACCACACTTGACAAGCCATGTGTGACAGGCTCAACTAACAAGGTTTATGCAAGGGATCGAACTCGTGACCTTGCGGTCCCGCGCTCTACTGTTACACCAACTTGGCTACCCTTGCGGGTACAATTGTTATTGTTACACTTTTAACGTGTGGATGGGGAGATTAGTGGCTGGATTTCCTGAGTTTTGGGACCTTAAATTCGACATTTTTCTGATTTCGTCTTGAAAGTTTCACATTTTGATACGACTTTCCATTGCATAATTTCATTCACGTTACAGCCATTTTGCAGCCAACTGCGACACCTTGACTGTCTGGCATAACTCATTTGGTATTTGTGATATGATTCTGGCCAATATTCATGCATAGTTAAAAACGTAGACCAACTATAGTAACCAACTCTGAAGAAGATGAACTGCTCCCACTATGATTTTCATGACTTGAGTTTCTTACAAGTCATAACTATTCCATTATTGCAGGCAATGCAAATAGTAAGACTCATATCAAGAATGCAGTTCTTGTGAAAACCTTCTTTATAATCCATGAAAATCTCACTCAGACCAAGCACTCAACACACACACACAAAAAAAAAAAAAACACGCAACACAAACGAGAAAAAATGCAGCTGGTGGTAGAGGTTGTGACAGGGACTGTCTTTCACATCACAGTAGAAGACGACTCAACAGTGCCACATTTGAAGATAAGAATACAAGTCCAAGAAAACCTTACCGGTGATCACATCATCCTGCTACTGATCAGAGATGCTGATCATCTCTTATTGGATGATGAGCTCAAACGCCTTAGCGACTACGGGGTCCAAGATGGCTCTCGTCTCCACGCGGATTTTGAGCCCCCTTCTGAAGCTGAAATGACGGAAATGATGGTGATGACGAAGGTGCTGGTGATGAGAGTGAACATGAGGAAGAAAATGATGGCAATAATAATGACGACGACAGTGATGGTGGTGATGCGGGTGAAATTTAGGAAGAAAATGTTGGCAATAATAATGACGATGACAGTGATGGTGGTGATGCGAGTGAAAATGAGGAAGAAAATGATGGCAATAATAACGACGATGACAGTGACAGCTCTTTTCCTAAAACTCCATCTGAAGAGACTACTGTTGAATCACCCGAGTATGTTGATGTCTCAGATTAGTTACTATGAATGAACTCCTGCAGTATCCATTCTGCTTTATCCAGTCTTATAAAGTCTAGCATTACATCTTAACTTCTTTTTCTTCTTCTTCTTATGTTAACTTAGAAACATGTATCACTATTCGGAAAACAGGCCTCGTATTGGCATATGTATTGACATCTTTTTTTCCCAGTATTGTAATGAAATGATGCTCTGAATACTGCATATGCATATTTTTCACTGTCCTGAATATGTCAATCTACCAATCTAAAATGCATATGCTAGTAGATCATCTTGGATTAGTTGGAAAATCATTTTGTTGAAACTGAAAATTATGGCTTCTTGTTGTCTGGTTGATTGCACTAAAACACAGCATGCACAAACTCTTAAGAGAAGATCATGTTTTGTCTATAACTGGATTAGCTTTTTCTATTTCCGACTTCAACGCCGACTTTGAATCAGTCACATAGTAAGCTATATACTAAAGTCATATGAGAGTTTTTACATAGTAGTAACCACACCATCTTTCTTCTTGTATTGAGTAATACGATAAGTGATGTATTATTAATACATAAAATTGCAACACCATCTTTCTTCTTGAACTGAGTTATACGATAAGTGATGTGTTAGCAAAATGCCGTACGGGAAGTAAATAAATATTACAAGTGTTCGAAAGAATAAACAAACAATTAAGTTTATAATTGCTGCAAGCTTCCTGAGCCTTGAATCTTGATAACCTGAAATCAAGAAACAACAAATCTGGATTGTTACAATTGTGGCTGAGTCGAGAAATGACTATCTGTCTTTAAGACAAGATTGCCCCGTATATATGCTTTTACATTAGCAAGCAATAGTCTTCCAAGATAAAACATCAACTAATCAACACTACAAAGCAAACAGGTTGATTCTGACGAAGAAAACAAACATGAAACGACTGCTGAAAAGTGGAAATTTAGAGGAAAAAAAGAACTTTTCTGGACTGCTCTTGTTCAAGACTTGTGTTCCTCAAATTAGAGTAAGTTTCTCATTTTATAGTGTTTAGGATGAGGAGAGGTGTTAAGAGGCTAATTAGAGATACAATCAAAGCCAGGAACGTTTTGTAATTAGTACAAAACGTTAAAGATGGTATAAAGCCACCCAAACTGTTGACTTTCCGGTTGTTGGCAGTTTGGGGTCCAAAAAGATAATATTAGAAGCAACCCAACAGCCACCGACTCGGACCGGGCGGGTGGTGTGCGTGCGTGTGGGCCTAGCTTTGAACCCAAGCACACCTAGGTCCTCCCTCCTTCAAACACATGGGTTACCCTTGGGGTCCCAAACCTTTATCCATTTTTTAGGCTTATAAAATGAACAATTCTTCCTTTTCCCACCGATGTGAGAGATTTGTCCCACACCATATTTCCATGACTCAAACACCTTACTTTGTGGACCAATATTTCTTTCATTTCTTAACGAAATTTGACGATCCTTGGACCTACGGTCATCTACTCACTTGGTATATTATGCACGTGTGAAGAACCAAAGTCTCCAACATGCGGAACCCGAGTGTTTAAGTCATTAAAGATGGGTGAACGCAACCCCATCAAAGGCAAATTTTCAACATGATGTATTGTTAATACGAAAATTGTTAATACAGAATGCCAAAAAGAGTAAGATATGTCCGACTATCCAATAGATATCTAATAGTCTCCACTAAGTTCTCTGTTGATGTAATACAGTCTCTACTAAGTTCTCCAAATGGAGTACCAAACGAGTACGACCATTAAAAGACCGTGCTTTTTAATGGCAATACATTCATATATAATTGCTAAATTGAAGTACCTAATCAGGCAATAACCTTTATGAACGACTATATAATTTGTAACTATTACTCAAACAAATCTATGAAGTTTCATGCCAAACAGCAAGGGCCAATATCAGTTTGTCCAAGGATACACATCACAAACTCAAATGCTAACAGAAGTCGAGATGCCTCAACACCTAAAACTAAATAATAGTCGTCTAACATATCTACATGCATCCTAAAAAGAACAATATCAACTAACAGCTATAAGATATTAAATGAGGAAGGTAACTAATCCATCTAATGGCGGTCATTTGATCTACTAATGCCACTGCAACTAGAATCCTGTTGTATTTCAGTAGCCACTCAAGAGACAAGATGACCAAAGCAAATAATATGGAAGGAACAAATCCTGTAACCAATTCAACAGTGTAACATGAAGAAGAAGAAAATTATGATCCGCTTTGATTTTCATGACTCGAGTTTCTCACAAGTCACAACTATTCCATTATTTCAGGCAATGCAAATAGTAAGACTCATATCAAGAATGCAGTTCTTGTGAAAACCTTCTTTATAATCCATGAAAATCTCACTCAGAACAAGCACTCAACACACACACACACACAAAAAAAAAAAAAAAAAAACAAGCACTAAACACAAACAAGAGAAAAAAATGCAGCTGGTGGTAGAGATTATGACAGGGACCATCTTTCACATCACAGTAGCCGACAATGCAACAGTGCTAAATTTGAAGATAGCAATACAAGTCCAAGAAAACGTTCCCGGTGATCGCCTCATCCTGCTACTCAACAGAGATGTTGATCACCTCTTGTTGAATGATGATCACAAACCCCTTAGCGAATACGGGGTCCAAGATGGCTCTCGTCTCCACGCGTTTTTTGAGCCCCTTGATGAAGCTGAAAATGACGGTGATGACAAAGATGCTGGTGATGAGAGTGAAAATGAGGAAGAAAAAGATGGCAATAACAATGACGACGACAGTGATGGTGGTGATGCGAGTGAAAATGAGGAAGAAAATGATGGCAATAACAATGACGATGACAGTGATGGTGGTGATGCGAGTGAAATTGAGGAAGAAAATGATGGCAATAACAATGACGATGACAGTGATGGTGGTGATGCGAGTGAAATTGAGGAAGAAAATGATGGCAATAATAATGACGATGACAGTAACAGCTCCAGTCCTAAAAGTCCTCCATCTGAAGATACTTCTGTTGAATCACCCAAGTACGTTGATGTCTCAGATTAGTTGCTATGAATGAACTCATGCAGTATTCGTTCTGCTTTATCCAGTCTTATGAAGTCTAGTATTACATCTTAACTTCTTCTTTTTCTTCTTATGTTAACTTAGAAACATGTATCACATATTCGGAAAACAGGCCTCGTATTAGTTTATGTATTGGCATCTCTTTTTTCCAGTAACAACAACAATGTACCCAGTATAATCCCACCAAGTGGGGTCTGGGGAAAAAGTGTAATTAAATATCAAAAACCATGGACGGACGGATTCAAACCTGCGCGGGCAGAGCCCACATGATTTCTAGTCATGCCCGATAACCACACCGGCACGTCCACCTCATAAAAAGTTTGGAGTCTGTCAGACAGCCATGAGACCATCTCAAACCTATGAACAGGTCCAAGAACGAACATCTACTGCTCCACAGCTCGAGGAGTGGTGGAAGGCTGTTAATCACACTCGTTTCACATGGCCATGCTTCATCAACCAAACATGGTTTCCTGTCTCCGTAGAACTCAAGGATAAGGTGGTACGAGCCTATAGAACAGATTGTAAAGAAATGATTCTCAATGATGCTCTCAGTACTGCATATTTTTCACTGTCCTGAAAATGTCAATCTACCAACCTAAAATGCACATGCTATGAGATCATCTTGGATTAGTTGGAAAATCATTTTGTTGAAACTGAAAATTATGGCTTCTTGTTGTCTGGTTGATTGCGCTAAAACACAGCATGCACAGACTCTAAGAGAAGATCACATTTTGTCTAAACTGGATTAGAATATCAACTAACAGCTATATGATATTAAATGAAGAAGGTAACTAATCCATCTAATGCTCATTTGATCTACTAATAGGCTTGTAGGTGATCATTTCTTTTTCCAAACAGAGCCTTTACTGCAATGCCACTGCAACTAGAATCCTGTTGTATTTCAGTAGCCACTCAAGAGACAAGATGAACCAAAGCAAATAATATGAAAGGAACAAATCCTGTAAAATTTTCAAATAAAATTACTATTGTGCTAAAAGAGATACAAGTTCTGAACGTAGTTGATAAGAGGTCGGGTATTACACATTGATCCAAAAAGGGGGAATCAACTGAGCCTACCTGTATGAAAAGACAAATATCAAGACAGAATATCGCTGGCCTATTATACTGAACCATCTGGGAATGCATCCAGAGCATCCTGTTTGCCATTGACATAGTACTCGACAACTGCTTTCATTCTAGGAAACTTGTCCGGGTGATAGTTTACATGAACTATAACTGGTTTCAGCTTCTTTAGATTAGCATCTTTTCTTACCGTCTTGAATAGGACCTTGCTATTCATGAACTGATAAATATCCATTGTTCTCCTGGAAGCATAAAGGCCAATATATCCAGGATGTGATGGGAAGGCCAATTCTTCATTGAAAACTGCCTGGTCCCACGAATTTGGCTGTTTAGTAAGCCGATCAGCAACTCGATCTAAGAGCACAATTGAAGGAATCGTTGGTCGGATATAAAAGAAACCAGAATTATAAACCCATATCCTCATTGTATGTGCATATCGAGCCCAACCCATTGAAGGTTCATCAAAAACGTCATTATAACCATAAGCTGTCATATTATTATGACCATCTGACATCGATTCAACATCTGAATCCCGGTATAAATGATCAAAAGGATTTTGCAAATACACAATATCGACATCAGAAAGGAGGACCCCGTAACCAAGCTGCAAAAACTCCCTCAAAATTCGAAACTTCAACCCTGAGACAGCATGGTTGCCTCCACTTTTCCCAATAAAGTCAACATTCTCATCAGGATCTCTTTTATAAACCGGGACACCATTTTCCTTGCATAAATCCACTATAGCGTCATCCAAAGCCACAACCAGATAATTGGGAATACCCACTTTTTTAATACTGTTGAACCAAACCTCCAGCATGGATTTCACATTTGAATTGGCAAGTGCAACTATGACCTCTTTGTTAACTGCAATCTCTGACAAGAGCTTTGCTAATCTAGGGTTCACTGACTCATCAGGCAAAACAGGAGGGTTAGTTCTCAAACTTTTGACGGTTCCAAAAGGCCCAGCTTTCTGAGGTTGACTCGACACCACCAGTTGTTGCTCCTGAGCACGACCATTTCCCTGCTCAGCCACCTGAAGCTTTTGATTTAGCTCTCTCACCTGCTTTTGCAACTCTGCATTCTTCTCAGACAACCTCCTATTTTCAGATTTCATCATGTTTACCTTCTCCGTGGATTCACAATTGGATGAGTCAACCTAGGAATCGAATAAATTCATGAGCTATAAAAAACAATTCAACATTGATTAAGCAGCATTCAAGCATTTAATATCAAGTCCAACATAAACAACAATAACCATAATTCAATTTTTGTTTTTTTTATATAGGAATGGAATATACACAACACATGTACATCTAACATAAGATAAGAGCTGAACTGAATTCCTAACAGCACCCTAATCACTTCATATATGTACACCAATTCCAAACATTTAAAGACCAGAGTAAGGAACTTAAGGAGCTATAAAATAATTTTCAACATTGATCAAGCAACATTCAAGCATTTAATATCAAGTCCAACATAACAACAATAACCATAATCAATATTTGTCGTTTTGCATAGGAATGGGATATACACATGTACAATGATAAGAGCTGAACTGAATTCCTAACAGCACTTTAATCACTTCATATACACCAATTCCAAGCATTTAAAGACAGTGTAAAGAACTTAAGGAGCTATAAAATAATTCAACATTGCTCAAGCAACATTCGAGCAGTTAATCAAGTTCAACATAACAACAATAAGCATAATCAAGGTTTGTCCTTTTATATATCAATGGGATATACACATGTACATCTAACAAATGATAAGAGCTGAACTGAATTCCTTACAGCACCTAATCGCTTCAATGCCATTTAAAGACAAGAGTTAAGAACTTACAACACTAAGAAACAACTATATTAATTAACTTAGATTACAGCATTTCAAGGGGGGGAAATCACCAAAGCTCTTAGTCTAGTAACACACAATTCTATCAAAACCATAATCAAGATTGTCTTCTTGTATAAGGAATGGGATATACACGTCGTCTAACAAAAGATAAGAGCTGAACTGAATTTCCAACATAACCCTAATCACTTCATATACATTACAACCACTTTAATCCAATTTAAAGACAAGAGTTAAGAACTTACAACACTAACAAACAACTACATTAATTGACTTAAATTACAGCATTTCAAGGGGGAAAATCACTAAAGCTCTTACTTAATCTAATAACACAAAATTTTATCATAACCCCATCTCCTATATCAAGAAGAACTTATAAAAAAAGTAAGCCAAAATTGCATTACATCCAAGATTCAAGATTCACCTGAACTGAATTCCTTACAGACAAGAGTTATCAACCACTTTAATGCAATTTAAAGACGAGTTACGAACTTACAACACTAACAAACAATTAATTAATTAACTTCGATTACAGCATTTCAAGGGGGGGGGGGGGGGGGGGGGGGGGGGGGGATCACCAAAACTCTTATATCAAGAAAAATATATAGAGAAGTAAAGACAAAATTGCATTTATGTGTAAGTTAAAAGAGTTACCTGAAGATTAGATTTAGAAAGAGGGCGAGTTTGAGGACGTGGATCAGGAAAGAAGAATCCATTAGGATACAAGAAAGCAAACACACACCCCAAAAATATACCCATCGCTATTGCTCCAGCAATTCGAGATCCTCTTATTGATTGACCGTACTTCTCCCTACGACCCGCCATTTTCTCTTCACTTTTTTCTTTCTTTCTATAGCATGGAGTAAAGATTACTCAACTTTTTAACAATTTAAAAGAAAAAGGGTAAAAATATTGCTGGGAAAAATAAATGAAATGCGAAAATGGGGTTGTTTTAAGAGCAAAAAAGATGGGATCTTGGGTGTGTTTGATTATGGAAATGAAATAAAAGTCTATGAACTCTTGCAGAAGTGAAAGAGTCGTCGGAAGGGGGCAGCCTTGTGGTTATAAAAAAAAACATTTAGGTGCGCTAAAATGCTCTATGCGCCGGGCGATGGGTCCTGAGACCGAATCACAATGCTTATTGTAGACAGCTTATTACGAGGCTTTTTCTACCGTTTAAACGCATGAACTTTTGGTCACATTTCAACAAGTTTACTAGTTAATATAAGTCTTTTTTCACCGTTGTGGTTATAATATTTTACATTATATTTTATACAATGTGGGTTTCTATCCCGTGTTCGGCGGACCAGGGTGTGTGAATTGGACATGTAAAAATTTAGTGACTGCCTTTTAATTTATTTGTCTAACTAAATTTAAGAGAGTAATTTTTTTTTAAATTTTGTGGTTTTAAATTAAAACACTGTATAATTTATCAAAATATCTTTAAATTTTATGGTCTTAAACATGTCACGTGGGATGTTTGAATTAAATAATTGCAAAATTAGGAAAAGGTACTTTTTTAAACATATCGAAAAGGAAAATAAGACAAACAAATTAAAACCGAAAGAGTATTTACTTACTATGTTTATACATGTATTTTTATATAAATTTTTAGCTGCTTAACATAGTTAGTTAAGAGACATTCTCATCCCATTAAATCACTTAAGTAAATTTATATGATTTGATATCAATATTTGATACAAAAAGTATTTATCTTGAGGAGTTTGATTAATCCGAATTTGTACCAGAAAATTCCAATTCGAAGTGTTTTCTATCAGAGGCCAATTCATATTCGGCTCGAAGATGAAAGTTCGAATTGAAAAAATTGAAGTGCTTACCAACACACCACATGACTATTCTGCTTATTTTGGAGATTCTGCAAATCTTCACTACCTAATTCTATTGACTCTCTAATAAGTAATGTAATGGAAAATTATTAAATTATTAGTTAAATTTGAGGTTTTAGTGAGGGATTTTGAATGTTTTAATAGATTTCCTTTTTTTTTTTGGTGCAAATTAATATATTCCCTTATTTCAATAGAAAGTACATTTGGGTGGTTGTTTCCTTTTAGTCCTATTTAATTTGGCAACAAAATCTGAAACATTTGATATACACATTAAAACCAGCATTCTCAACTTGAAATAATATTTCACCCAATATTTCAAATTTTAAACCCAAAACATCATGGATTTGACTCTTTTTCATTTTCTATTATCTCTGTTTCCTCAAGTTCTTATTTGGATGAGTGACACATATATTATTTTAAAATTAATGAATATTTTAAAATTAATGATGTAAAATAAATTAAGTAAAACAAGGTTGTTAACCATGATTAAAATGATGAATATTTCCATATGTTTCTCCCAAAAAAATGGCAATCCCTCACAATTATGGCAGCTGAATTAAGGATATATTAACTAATCTTTTATTAACAAAAAGATCTAGCAATTAATCCCTCCAAATTCAGAACTTATATATGTAAAGTTTGTCTTTGTCTGCCTTCTTCATCTTTTTCTTTTTTAACCATTGAACTATGATAACTTAATGCTAATCAATGCAGGAAACTCCTCTAATTGTACAAATTGAACAAATTAGTTATTATTTCAATAAATCTGACTTCATCCTAGGATTACCAACTTTTTTGGGAGAAACATATGGAAGTATTCATGATTTTAATCATGGTTAACATTGTTATTTTAGTAAATTTAATCTATACCATTCATTTTAAAATGAGATATGTGTCACCCATAGAAGCAAGAACTTGGTAAAATGGACACCATATGAAAAAGAGAGGAGCCAAATCCGAATTTCCAAATTTCAACTTGCTAATACTGCTTTGGGAAGTGTTTGCAACACTTTTTTTGAGTTAAAGTTTGAAAAACCAAAGAGTATTTAAGGTTGACAAAAGAATTATAATTAACGTTATTGTTGGACTAATACTTCATTTGGAAAAAGAGTGCGTGAAATTGAAGAACATAAAAGTAAACAAATACTACTATTTCACGTATATTACCTCTTCAAACTGATATTTAACTTAAATTTCAAATATTGACACTTTTTTTCGATTGAATATTACGATTTAGTATTTTCCACGATATATAACTAGCTATACTATTTGAAGCTATCAATAGTGGTCCTTTGTAAAATTAGGAAGAGCTAGAATTTAGTCCTGTTGATTAAGTCTAACTTGAATCAATTACTACATATTTAACTTATATGTCAAATCTTGTAGCAAGATATGTTATTAATTCAAGGAAACGTGCTGCTCCCTCCAAACAATAATGAAGACCGTTAACCAACTGAGTTTTTCTTTTTGGCCATCACTTGGATCCTAATGTAGTGGAATAAACAAACTTAATTATAGTTGTCTCATCTTTTATCTTTTGTTTGGTACCCCTCAACCTGATTTATTCATGTCAAATTATTTGTCGTTTAAAATAAGATGAGTCCACTGCTTTTACCGTTATTTAACTTGTTATATTAAAAGATAAGTAGTATGTATTATATAAAACGTTTTAATATGCATTAATATTTTATCGACTACTACTTAAAGATATCTGACTTATATAGGTTCTTTAACAAACCACAGATTTGCCAGCTGTTTTTAGTACTGGCTGCTTTCAGAGTTTGGCAGCCTTTCAAGACGAATTCATGGAGCTACTTTGGATTTTTCTTAGAGTGAAATTCACAAGTAGTTTACAACTCCCTTCACATAATAAATATGTATGTATATTATAACTTAAATCCAATATGTATTGTTCACACACTATCTAACTACAATAAGTTAAGCACCCTAGCAATCAGTAGGTAATGATCACCAGAAAGTTGGAGCAGATCAGCAAATCTTGAGCATTGAAAACTGACTATTCAGCTAGGAAAAAACTTAACACACCAATAAACAAATGACACATATCTTTATATTTTATGTACACTTCTATCGCTTAACCATGATTAATTAGCCGGGCGACCCAATAGAATATGTGCCCTAATAGAAAAGGCAAATCATTGACCAACTATTTGGGACGTGAAGTCGCAAGAACCGTCAAAAGAGAAGGTTGACACACATTAAAATTCCAACAAGGAAAGAAGCTTTATGCTGTAAGCTTAATATGCCTTAATTGCAATTCCAAAATGTACCAAAATAGTACCAGGAAAGTCCAAACTTTTATCAACCACTACAAGAACTCCTCTCTTCTTGTACGCTTCATTACATGAACACTGCTAATCTTCTCCTAAGAAGGACAGAGAGGGACCATAGGGTTTTGTATAGGATGTGGAACAGGATATGGGGAGGCGTGTTATGAAATAGCCAAAAGACAAATATATATACAAGTGGAAGAGCACTTCAATGGCATCGGGCAATATTAAGGCTAGTTATGAACTTATCCGTCACACGAAGCATCAAACATGACCCCCAAGACGAGCAACTTGAATTTCAACAAAGATGAACCTGTTAGGCGATATGGTCCAAAACCTCTTTAACTAAATCTTCATGCTGTTGGGGCTTTCCTGCATATAACAGAAAGTAAACGCATCAGCTGCCATTCTGTTTGAAATTTTACAAAGTGCACACAACTAACATGCAGCAAAAGATCAGCTTCTAACATTTTGGAATTCATCACATGTGTGTTCAATTTGCGAGTGGATTCAAAAAGGAACTCTCCGGCAGTATAAGTAGATACGATTTTGTATCCCATGACCAATGTAACCAATCAGAAAATGAGTTTCTGCTCTCATAGAATAATTAGATCAAATACAGTGACCAAGAACCTATACCATCTATCAGTTGAAACCAATACTCCCAGCAAGTTTGACAAAAACACTATACAAGGAGCCACTATCAAAATATCTTTTTCTTTTTAAAATCAACAAATTCTTCCCAGGATTGCACTCAGAATCGACGCTAAAGTGACTACACAGACAGAGATACTCGTGTATGTGCAGGAAAAATAATGAACTTAATAGACCTGGAAGCTATATGGAAAACCGTTCCACAAAAATGCTTTAGAAGGAGAGGACATGTCAAGAGGTCAGGGTAGAGTCTCCTCGTACATTTTTGTCACTGGCTATGTAAGACACAACCACAGTTATGTCGTCCAACTTCCCACCATAGTACAGGAAGCCAGCTTCTTGAGCTGCAGAAGAGAAAGGGGTTTGCCTGTTTTTGTCCTGTGCCCTTTGCCGAGCCAATGCGGCTATCTTCTGAGCTGCAACTTGAGGCGCTAAGCCAGCTCTCGTAGCATGCACCACTACTGCAGTAATATCGTTGCTATACAAATTGTCAAACAACCCATCAGTTCCAGCAATGATGACATCACCTGGAGCAACAGATATTTTAAACACCTGCACCAGAAGCCAGCCATTCAATTTAACAGAGAATTAGACTACAGAACAAATGCTTAGGAGAAACCTACACTAGACGAGTTGAAATAAAAATTAGAGCGATGGTCAGCACCCCCACATTTACAGTTGACACAATATTCAACTCGAGGTATAAACACATAAGAACATGTGAGAGTTCATCCAAGAGATAACGGACAGAGCGAGAAGGGTATAACATAAGTTGATTAAAAAGAACAAAAAATTGTTCCCAAGCATGAAAGCACCTCTCGAGATTCGGCTCAATGCGGAAAATAAATAATGAAAAAGATTCAGATTTAGAACAGGTTTTTTCATCATAATTTGATCACTATTTATCATAATCCAGAACCCAGTTCACGTTTTTTTTCTTTTTACTGATCACTGAAAAGATTTCCTTAATTTTATGATTTAGATGTCTCGCATTTCTTGAAAATGTGATTTGATTGGTCGGATTTGGTAAGAGATCAAAATCTTCCGACCGACTCAGACTAACAGTGTATAATGGCAAAAACAGCTTAATAAAGGCTTCTCAATTACCATTTGTCCGGAGTATACTGTTACCACAACAACAACATACCCAGTGTGATCCCACAAGTGGGGTCTAAGGAGGGTGGGGTGTACGCAGACCTTACCCCTACCTTTGTGGAGTAGAGAGGTTGTTTCCCCATAGACCCTTGGCTCAAGAAAAGCGTTTTTCAAAACAGGTTTGGAAAATACACGAGTACAAAGTTATGAAGAAAATATCGAAGGAAAGAAAGGTATTGACAGCAAAAGTAATAATCCGAGTATACTGTCATCATTATCAATTATTTTTTACCATATGTCTGTTGTAACTTATCTATGCAGAGACTATAAAGAAAGAAGAACCTCTATATAAAGTATATAAAATAACAAGACCACAATTATAAACTGACCTCCCCACAGCTTGGTGAATCACCGACATTACCACTCTCCAGCTGATATGTAAAATTGAAATCGTGCTGCTGCACTGGGGATCTGAAAACAGTACATCCATCTCTAACCACCATAAATCCGCTATCTCCTAAGTTAATGGCATGGAGACACTGAGAAGAAAGGAAAAATGATAAATTTAACACAAGGAAAGATATAAACTTCTAAATAGCTCAACATCCTTTTAATTTCCTTCTCATTTGAATCACAAAACTACTTCTCCATGCCTGCTTCTATACAATGGCTAAGAGGTTCAGAGGTCTTTTGTCTATAAAAACTTCATTGTTACCGGCAGAGAGTAGTATCCACTTTGCTTAAAAGGAAGGTTTAAACACATGTTATATAACTCAAAAAGTTATGATGGTCCCATCAACTTTCCTTATAAACTTTTTCTTCCGTCTATTTCAGAAACCCAAACATGTTCCCCTAACAAATACTAGATAACTCCACTCCCCAACCATTCTCTTAATAACAGTAGTACTAAATATTAAATTGGGTGATCTTTTTCTCTCCTAATGCATCCAAGGCCCAGAATGGAAGATACAGATTTACATTGTATACCTGATCTGTAAGGGCAATAATGCAGGCAGTTGAGGACCCTTTGGCTTTTGTGCATGTATAAGCTTTCTCCAGGACTCTGGCTGGATCTACTGAACCTTTTGGTTCCTCATGAATTGCAATTACTGAATTCGACATCAGTTCTCGAGCGTATTTTCCAGCATCAACACCAACATCAGCCCATCCACCAACACCATCAGCTATGCCAATTGCTCGTTCATCAATGCAAATAAAATGAGCATCCTCTCCACCTGTTTCTTCTTTACCAGGATGAGGCAGGTAACACGATCCTGAATTAAGTTGCAGCCTTCTGTCGATATGGATATTCCTGAAATTTGTCAAAAGAAAAACATGATTGAGAAAAAGAAAAGCATCAGGCTTTAACTTAAAGAGTAAAGATGACAAATTGAGCAGTAGCACATAAAGTAGAAATTCGTATCGAACTTCAAAGTAAAAACAACTCAATTTAGCACATGCTCTTAGTGATAGTTCTGTGGTGCTACACATAAATTGGTTCTAGGCAGAAGAACAAATTAAAGACATCTACACACTCATGGAAGTAATAGAGGTAGAAATAGGCCTAAGGAAAGGCGACGAGATGTGCAAGATTCTAGTCTCTGTCCAGTTCCAAGATTATTTTTTTTTGAGAAACTTCAGGATGAAACTTTCAGCTCACTGGAACTCAGCTAATGACTTGCCAATTGAAGTAGATAATATAGAATTAAGTATCAACTTCACTTGTTAAGGTAAATAATTTCATAATATTGGGAAAAAACTCCTGTATAAAAGTGGTAGACCAAAAGAAGAGAACCGACAAAAAGATATGATTCTCTATGAACAACACCTGATCTTCTATGCAAATCGGAACCTCATGGGTGTACAATAAGGAAATTAGAAATAAGACGACGATAATGACTCTGTTTCTTATGGCTGCCCAAATTTTAATGGAAAACAGAAAATTTCCTATTACACCAAATGGCTTTTAAATGTGCATTACCTCCCAAGGGTGTTGAAAATAGGCTTGTCCCTAGTACTAAAGTAGGAAACTAGTAATGCAGCCTGTTATTAGCTCTCCCTCACCTAAGTAATTGAATGTGGAATAAGAAGAGGGTAGTTATAACTTTCTCCACATCCTTTGTAGAGGCTGATTTGCAGATAAATATGTAATTTGCTGGAAAAGATTTCTGTAGGAAACTTCAGCTCATGAGCATCCAAGAACTCTCCTATTGACTAAGAGTAGGAAAAGGTGCAAATTTTAAATTTCTCTCCATTTTCCTGTCAATCAAATGGGCCAGAGGCTATATGCAAAGTGCATAAGCTTATGCAAATCTGGTGGCATCAACAGCTAAAGGAACTTGTATTGTTGTGTCACAAGTAGGATGTAGACCAAGTCAATGCTGTTTTCATAACTAACACGGGAAGTAGGAAGGACTTGCAAGGATGCTCGTAAATTAGTAATAGAAAGACAAAAGTACCAGAGGAAGGAAAGATAATGGGTTGGGCGTCTAATCACTTTAAGAAGATACTTCTACTAAATTATTTATTTTTTATAACTCTTAATAAATTATTGCTTGTCCATTAGAAAAGATTTTTTTCAAGAAAAGATCTTAAAAATCTTTGATTCATTCAGCACCCCAAGGGTGTGGGCTAGTGGTCAATGAAGTGGGTAGAGAACCATGAGGTCTCAGGTTCCAATCCCAACATTTCAACAGAGACAAAAACACTAGGTGTTTTCTTCCTATCTATACTAGCCTTGGTGGATAGAGTTACCGGTACCGGTTGCTGGTGGGAGGTGGCAAGTATCATGTGGAATTAGTCGAGGAGTGCGCGAGGTGGCTCCAATGTCACGATTATCAAAAAAATAATCTTTGATTCATTCAAGCTTGCATTGCTAATTAAGCTGGTAGACATGTTGGACCACTAAGGAAATTTTTCTGTTGATAAGTACCTACACAAACTTGTCTTAAATGAATAACAACAAAGTTGAGAAACATACAGTTCAGAAGAATCTGTTGAACTTCCAAGGTGTACCTCGCGCAGAGAGTTATCAAAAGACACATCAGGAGCAGTGACAGGAGAAATACATGCAGCTGAAGAACTGTGAAAACCTTTGAAGCCAAATCCTTTATAAAGATTTGAATTGCCTTTGCTTTTTGCAACATTGTATACAAAATATCCATAGACCAAAAAGTTATTGGGCCGACTGTTATTTCTCATATTCATGCTGGCTTTTCGACAATCGACGAAATTTCTATTGCTATAGAAATTAGTAGGACTATTTACTGATAAACAAGGTTTAAGATGCCCTGAAGTAATTTTATTCGAGGAACAGCCAACAGAAGCTCTTGAACAACAAATGGCCATAGGTTCTTTATGAGGAATAGTCTCTATAGAAACTTGAGTCAGCGCAGCTAACAGGTGATCAATGTGATAGCCAGAGACCTGAAATGCAGGCCCTGACACAGATGGTATGGAAAATGCACAAGGAATAGCACCGACCACAGAAAGGTTCTTTCTTTGATTAACTATATTGAAATTTGCCTGTGCAGCTGCTAATGTTCTAGGCGTTACAAACACATGCAGGTCAGACAATCGTGCAGATGGCACAGAACAGAAGAACTTCCTGAACAACAACCGCTCTTCTGCAAAAATCACCACCAAATCTTGGAGCCCCCTTTCTTGCCCAGAAATGGATTTCCGAATTCCCTGCCTCAATGCACCACCTAGTCTAAAAAGATAATTACTAGGCATATTGGTTGATCAACCACAGAAAATTTCCCCACAGCTGTTTATAAGAGAAACACAACCAGTAGCACAGAAAACAGGAAATATCATTACTCCAAGTACATCTGTTAACATGCATCAATTTGGTCTTCACTTGACAATAAGACACCTGCTGAACAGGGAAACCAATATTAGGAGGAAGAAACCATAAAAATATAGTAGAGGATATAGGTGGATATTGTAAATTCCTCTATATTTCATGTTAAACAATTGCTGCTTACTTATACCAGCTAGATAAACAAAAAACTCAAGATCTTTATTAAACACACAGTATGAGCACACCTATCCCAGCATTGATGGGTAGATCCACCAAACACCCATGCTTGTGAACCATCCTAGCCTCTAAGATCACGCTTATTAAGAAAATAATTTAAAACTATTTGCACCAAAAAGAGAAACTACATTATGAAGTTACTAGTCTAGAAGGCTAGAGCCTAGAAAAGAGGGAAAATATAATAAAAGCTTAGGCTTGTCACTCAATATGTTGCCATCTCCATTAAAAAGACAAATTCAAGCACAATACCACATCCCTAAGGAACCCAAATACGTCATAATGCTATCCTTCCGAGCCACCAACATCAAGACCCACAAATTTACAAAAAGAAAAGATGCAAGCACAGAATATGAAACCTCGGATCAAAGCTCCAAACAGACTGAAGGAAAATAATTTTATTCAAAATATCATACATATCCCAATACAACTACAACAACAACAACAACAACAACATACCCAGTGTAATTCCACACAGTGGGGCCTGGAGAGGGTAAGATGTACACAGACCTTACCTCTACTTTTGTGGGGTAGAGAGGTTGTTTACGATAGAACCTCGGCTCGAAATATCCCAATGATCTCCACAATTTTTTCATTACATGAAAAATAGCTAACAACATCCCTATTTATAGCTGTATAAGAAATCTAATTTGACTAGAAACTAGAAAATCTATTACTATTTGAATTTGACTATAATTGAATAAAGCAGCAAATTTCAAATTCTAAACAATTTAGGTTTCTTACTCGAACTTTGAATTAGCCTTCAAACAGACACCCAAAACAAAAGAAAACAAAAAACGGGTTCAAAATTGCACCTTTTTAACAGATGATAAAAGCAGAAGGGACACATGAGCTTATCGAGAATCACAAGAACTCAGAACTCCAAATATAACCCTTTAATTAAAAACACTCGGAAAATGGAAAATCTATTCCTATTTGAATTTGACTCCTAATTCTGTTTAGACACTAATTGAATAAAGTAGCACATTTCAAATTCTAAACAATTTAGGTTTCTAACTTGAACTTTGAATTATCCTTCTAAAACATACACACCCGAAACAAAAGAAAACAATAAAGGGGTTTCAAAATTGCACCTTTACTGATAATAGACGCCGAAGGGACACACAAGCTTATCCAGAATCACGAGAACTCAGAACTCCAAATATGACCCTTTAATTTAAAACACTCAGAAAACGGAAAATCTATTTATATTTGAATACGACTACATATTCTATTTAGACATTAACCGAATAAAGTATCAAATTTTTCAAGTTCTAAACAATTTAGATTTCTTACTCAAACTTGGAATTACTAATACAGACACCCAAAACAAAGGAAAACAATAAAGGGGTTTAAAGATTGCAACTTTTTACAGATGATAAAAGCAGAAAGGGCACAAGCTTATCGAGAATCTCAAGAACTCAAAACTCCAAATATAACCCTTTAATTAAAAACACTCAGAAAATGGAAAATCTATTCCTAATTGAATTTGACTACAAATTCTATTTAGACACTAATTGAACAAAGTAGCAAATTTCAAATTCTAAACAATTTAGGTTTCTTACTCGAACTTCGAATTACTAACACACACACCCTAAGCAAAAAAGAAAAATTATAAAAGGGTTTCAAAATTGCACCTTTTTACAGATGATAAAAGCAGAAGGGGACACAACCTTGTCGAGAATCACAAAATCTGACAACTCCAAATATAACCCAATAAATCCAATTTCTGGTGGTTTCGCTTTCACAAATTCTTGAGGTTGTTAAAGTAGGAGTCACAATACTCTCAACCTTCACCAAATTAGTTGGCTATTGGGTTAGCTCAAGAAACTTCCAGTTGCTCTGAAGCTTTGTCACCAACAAACCCTATTATTCCCACTGAAAACTTTTGCTTTTTCCTATCCAATTTGAGAATAAACCTTTTATTTGTCTCATTAATGGTGACCATTAAAATTGAGGATAAATAGGCAAGGAAAAAGAAAGTGTAATGTGACGATTTTGGTGCTCGAACATTCCTGGAATCTGCTATTTGATGTTTAGACAGTTGTTTTATGTGTAGGGGTGTTTTGGTCATTTTATATGTACAAGTACAAAAACTGAGATCTTACGTTAGTATTTCATTTTATCCGTTAATGTATAATGGAAGGCGACTATGGCGTGATTCTGTTGGGTTTTTGAGTGTGTAATCGAATTAATAAAATCCAATTCAATTTGTAACAATCTACTTTTATCCTAAAATTTACTATATATATATATACATCAATTTAAGTTTATTTCATATATACAAAAGTGAACTTATAACAGTCATATAGAGAAAACTTGATAGAGAAAAACTGATTTTCGTACATTAAAAATCTATTACAGCAGTCCGCTTCAAACAACGTTTGTTGTTTCGTTAACCATTAAATCGTGCTCAAATTTAAACTAAGAGTTTTCAACATCTGGTTCTTCGATTTCAACGGTGTATATTGAATTTTGTGGTCTGTAGCTCCAATTTTCGAGCACGAACAGTAGCTCATTTTGGAGGGTGATTTCTCTCCTTTCTTCACTAGTTTTGGTGCTATCTTTTATATATTGTTGCTCCGTCTTTAGCGTTGATCTCCTCTCTTCACTAATTTTGGTGATATCTTTTATGTATTGTTGCTCCGTCTTTAGCGTTGATCTCCTTTCTTCACTAGTTTTGGTGATATTTTTTATGTATTATTGTTTCGTCTTTGATGTTGATGTTGTAGCCATTTGGAGAACATTGTTGTAACTCTTAATTTTAGTGGAGCTTTTGTGGGCGGAGGTCCTGTGGTTATTTCCTCTTCACATTGAATGAGATTTTCCACGTAAATTTAGTATATCTTGCATTCGATTTATTTTTTACTTGCTTTGATATTTTATTATTGATATAGTTGTTATCCATATATCCGTTTGTGTTTGAAATTAACTTGCTCCTCTTATTCAAATAGTGTAAAAAGTTTTTTGACTCTGATATCCTTCCGCATTTAATTTATCGTGCAATTTGATTATTGCTCGTTTTTTTTCCAACAAATTCGTCCCATTATATGGGGACTAGGGAAGGGTACAGAACAGAGCATCCACCACAATTCATGCCTAGTCGTTTGGTAGAATTTCTTTTTCATGGGATTTATAAGATCAAAAAGAAATACTAACATTTTCATTTGAGCTTGGTCAAAAAATCATAAAATAGTGAGAAATCACAAATTTGAATCTAAATTACAAGTTCAAATCTCTTTTTATGCCGCCGCATCGAACCAGCTAGCACACACTTCAATTAATTTCACGATATATCTGTTATTTTATACAGACACAACTACTGAATAACTATGTCAACCAAAGCTTTTACTGGGAGTGAAATTTTAGTGATCTGCGACAAAAAAAATTACTTGCACCCAATGTTAACAAAGACAATAGATGCATGACATATGTTTGTATATAAGATTTTTAACTTGGTTATAGTTAATTAACATACACTCACCTCATTAAATCACTTAACTATGATAAATTTATATAATTTGATATAAACCTAAAAAGGGACATATTTACCTTGATCTAACCAATGAAATCCTTTCTACTCTGAAAGAAATAATCCCTTTATTATTCTCATTAATGAAATAATATATATACAATTTACCATTTCCATAATAGAAAAATCTTATTCTTATTCTACTCTCAAAACCTTATTATACTTGTACAATAATTATACAATTATGGTAAGTGTACAATTCTAATTTAATACAAAATCTATGTTACCTAATATACACCAAACCGTGATATACAAGTTATGTATATCACGGACTGCTACTATTTATCACACCCCCGCAGTCATAGCGGGCGGTCTTCGTACGCTGAGACTGTCCCTAAAATCTTCAAAAATGACCGAGGGAAGGCCTTTGTTAAAGATGCCTGCAATTTGATACCTGGAAGGGACATGACAGACGCGTACTTGTCCACGAGCTACCTTTTCGCGAACAAAGTGGATATCCATCTCTATATGTTTAGTACGATGGTTTTGAACCGGATTACCAAAAGGTAGATGACACTAATATTATCACAATAAACCAATGTAGCTTTTTGAATAGCTCAATGAAGCTCTAAAAGAAGATTACATAACCAACAGGATTGAGAGACTACATTGGCTACCCCTCGATACTCGGCCTCTACACTAGAGCGTGATAATGTAGACTGACGCTTCGCAGACCATGAGACCAAGTTATTACCAAGAAACATACAATAACCCGACGTAGAACGTCTGGTGTCTGGACAACCACCCCAATCAGGATCTGTATACGAGATAAGTGTAGACGTCGATGAAGGATATAAATGTAAGCCATAGTCAAGTGTCCCGTGGATGTATCGAATAATGCGTTTGAGCGCATTCATGTGCCCAACCCTGGGATCATGCATAAACAAACACACATGATGTACGGCATACATAATATTTGGTCTTGTGAAAGTAAGATACCGAAGAGCCCCTGCAAGACTGCGATAGCGGGTTGGATCCTCGTAAGGTGAGTCAGCCGCAACACATAGCTTGGGTTTAGTATCAACTGGAGTGGAAGTGGACTTGCATGAGGACATACCAGCTCGCTCAATGATCTCAGCTGCATACTTCCGTTGTGATAAGAATAGCCCACCTACATGACGAGTGACAACAATCCCCAAAAAGTAACTCAAGGCCCCCAAGTCTTTCATAACAAACTCAGAAGTGAGCATTGTTATGATAGACTGGCGCAAAGCATCAGAAGAGGCAATAAAGATAATATCATCCACATATAATAGTATATAAATCAGGGAAGTACCACCTATATGAACAACGAATTATCAGACCTGCTATGAGAAAATCCAATAGTCGAAACATAGTCTGCAAATCTCTTATACCAAGCCCATGTGGTCTGCTTAAGCTCATACAATGACTTCTTCAATAAACAAACATGATGAGGATATTAGGGATCTCTAAAACCCAAGGGTTGATTCATGTAACTTGTTTTCTTAAGATCACCATGTAAGAAAGCATTCTTCACATCTAACTGATGAATGTGCCATGCTTTCGAAAGAGTCAAGCTGAGCACAATGTGAATGGTAGCCGGCTTGACCACCGGACTAAATGTCTCACCACAATCTACACCAACATACTCAGTCTTACCATCACCTACAAAACGAGCTTTATGCCTCGCAAAATAACCGTCATAATTTTTTTTATGAGTAAAAATCCACATAGACCGAATAATATTAACACCAGATGGACGGGGTACCAACTCCCACGTCTTATTATCAATAAGAGCATTATATTCGTCGGTCATAGCAATTTTCCAATTCGGGTCATGTAAAGCGGACACTGATTATGGGGCAGGGGGATCTAAGAACATTAGAATTTAAATTAAAATGCATTTTTGATTGAAAATACCCCGTTGACTATGAGTGACAGGTCTGTGACTCGGGGGAGAATTTGGTGGATTTTGTGATAAAAATGGAGGGGTGACGGACTGGCCAGCAGGCAGTGGGCTTGCTGGCCCAACAATGGACGCAGAAACAGGAGCTGGACCATGAACAGAACCGGCCCAAGTGGCAAAACATGCCCGAAACGAGAGGTAGAGGGCGGGCGTGGCGGAGGGCTAGACAGAGGCGATAAGTCGGATGGTCCAGCGGATAATGGGCCCGCTGGCTAATTTTGGGTATGTGACAAGTCCGATAAAATGGTGGATAATATATGGGGAGACATCGCCATCCAAACAATTATACGAACTAGGCACGGGACTACTCACATTAGCGAACGGAAATTGAGTTTCATAGAAAAGAACATGGCGACTAATAATTATTTTATTAGACGATAAATCAAAACATTTGTAACCACGATGATTAGACGGATAACCCAAAAACACACAAGGGGTAGAACGGGTCTGAAGTTTGTTAATTGTGGTTGACAGAAATAGTGGATAACATAAGCACCAGAGACCCTAAGATGTGAATACGAAGGAGTCTTATTATATAAGATTTGAAGAGAGGAGGAATATGCCAAACCTTTTGTAGGAAGTAAGTTAAGAAGATAAGTAGTCATTTGTAGAGCATGATGCCAAAAGGAAGGGGGTACGGAAGCATGGACCAATAAAGTTCGAACTATATTATTAATGGTACGAATTTTGCGTTCGGCTTTCCCATTTTGTGAGGACGTATGAGGACAAAAAAAAACAAAAATTAATTCCATTAGTACCACAAAAATCTCGAAACACACCATTATCATATTCTCTGTCATTATCACATTAAATATTTTTTATTTTCCGTTCGAACTGGGTACGGATGGATGCTCTAAATTTTAAAAAAATGGAAAACACTTGAGATTTTTTCGCTAACGGAAAAGTCCATAAAAATTAGAATAATCATCCAAAAATAGAACATAATAACGATGGCCCAAAGAACTGAGAACATGAGATGTCCATAAATCGCTATGAATAATAACAAATGACATTAAAGTACGAGAATTAGAGTCTACAAACGGTAATCTAACAAATTTTCCTAGAGGACAAGATTGACAAAGTGGAGTACTACGCGTACCCTTACAAGAAATAAACTTGTTTTTATCTAAGGAAGACAAAATTGATGACCCCGGATGACCTAGACGTGCATGCCACAAGGAAGGAGCAAGAGCTGTAAAAGTAGAGGGCAAGGCTTGACTCGAGAGATCGGATGTGAGCGTGATAGGATAAAGATCTCCCCTACTATCACATCTCATAAGCGAAATCCCCGTCTTGAAATCCTTCACAGAAAACTCAAAAGGATCAAAATAATAGAAACCTAATTATTAGTGGTGAATTTACGGACAGACACCAAATTTTTAATTAAGTTATGGGCATGAATGGCATTTTTTAAGACAAGAGGTGGATGGGGGGGGGGGGGGGGGGGGGGACAGTTTTATGACCGTAACCACGAATTGGAATTGAGGTGCCATTACTAATAATTTTGCCACGATTGTTGCTCAAATTGGAATAAGACGAGAGAGTACCTTGGTCGGACGTCATGTGAGAAGTGGCGCCGATGTTCATGTACCAATTTGCGTCTGGAGGATTCAATCCAAGTGTATGCATATCGGCTTCAATGTCGGTCGGAGTGGGACCCGCAGCATGATGGGCATGTGGAGGCCGAGGCCCAAGCCCACCTGCTTGCTGCCCCGGCCCAGAGTTGTTGTGGAAGCTGTTGGACCAAGTCGAGTTGGGCGTGGAGGGATGCTGGGCAGCCCACTGTCCAGTGGCTGGATTACCGGGAAAATATGAGTTGTTGGGCCAAGGAGCCCAAGGCTGGGACCAGGTGGCCTGCGGCCCACTGCCATTGTTCCGAGGTCCACCCCGCCGCCGTGACTGTTCCCGCCGGCGGTGTTACTGTTCCGGCCGCCACCGTTATTAACGCTGCAATTCTTGCCATTATTTCTACGGTTTTGACCCTTCTTGCCTCCACTATTGGTGC
This sequence comes from Anisodus tanguticus, assembly GCA_034509755.1. NCBI lineage: Eukaryota > Viridiplantae > Streptophyta > Magnoliopsida > Solanales > Solanaceae > Anisodus > Anisodus tanguticus. The sequence goes on along the minus strand of CM067553.1, from coordinate 3,657,869 downwards.
GGTTTTGGCCCGAATTGTCAACAAACCCGTGAGAGGTAGTAGAGGAAGTCATCATCGCCACGAAACTAGCACCGGTAGAAGCCTTTTTGGCCAAGCCGGCTTCTTCTAACGTGAGCATGGAACGAGCCTGATAGAACTGCGGAAGAGATTGCTTTGACAAAGAAGCGTACCAACGCAACGCCACTATAGGCCTGCAACCATCTGAAGGACAAGATAGTCATTGGTAACAGGCGTGCCAACGTTGCGGAGTTGGTCCGCCAATTCTTTCAACCTTTTGCAATACGCTGAAACGTTTCGAAAATCTTCCATGTTGACGTGGGAAAATTCCTGCTCAAGGGTAACAACGCGAGAATTGCGATTGTCTTAGAATATATCACGTATTCTATCCCAAGTAGCCTTTGCCGTAGCGTCTGGCTCAATAATCGTTTGCAATAGATCGGTAGAGATAGTGGAGTAAGTCCACTGAAGAACGGTAACATCAAGGATTGTCCATAATTTAGGATCATCCTCGGGTTTAGGAACCTACGTATTAGTAGGAGCCGCAGGGATAATGTGAGATGGAGGACTTGATGTGAGCATGCGTGAACTTTGAACAGTTCGACCCACGTTGCGTATTGAATGTTTTCTATTTCAAGAACTATATGGATATGGTTCTTGATGTTCAAAACAGTAAGGGCAGGATGAAACGTGTTCTTAGACATAACAACGCAAGACGTGAGGAAGGGATTTGGAAAAGAAATATTTGGGAAGGGAAAGAAAAAGGAGAGAGTGCTCGGAACCGAGAGTATGGTCTCAAAAAATGTGACACGAGAAGGGAGTTTGGGAGAGGAAAATTTGACTACCCTGAAAGAAATAATCCCTTGATTATTCTCATTAATGAAATAGTATATATACAATTTACCATAATAGAAAAATCATATTCTTATTCTACTTGTACAATAATTATACAATTCTAATTTAATACAAAACTTATGTTACCTAATATACACCAAACCGTGATATACAAGTTATGTATATCACGGATTGCTACTATTTATCATATTCATTATCGAATTAACGTGAATGTACTTAGACAACTAAGTCGAGTATGTGGAATGGAAGTAAGGATTTGTACTTAAATTTAGACCGATATGTACTTTTTAGGCAAAATACATAGATAGTTCCTCATACTTAACAGTAACTATCAAGTACATCGTAGTATGGCAATGATCAGATAAACAAATCTTCTTAACAGAAGTGTATCTCGGCAAATAAAAAAAATCCCAATTGTCTTCTAGTCATTATTGCCTAGAGGAAAACATAGCTGAAATCAAAGAACACTGACACATAGTCGTGCCATCTTTTCTTGAAGGAAAGACTATCCATTAGGCGTCCAAAACGCAACTGATTTTAACAGAAATCATGAACTGTGACTGGAGTAGACATCACAACAAAATGAATGTGTAAAAAATACTTCAAGACTATTGAATATGTACATGTTGGTTACAAAGATGCAGGAAACGGAAATTACAAATAACTGTTAAGGATTACAAGAACTGAAATTACAATTGAAGAATGAACTGAAATTACAATGAACTTGAAGAATAAACTGGAACAGTTTTTTGTATGCTGAGTCGAGTGTTTGCACTCTGTCTTTAAGACAATATTGCCCCATATGTATCATTTCTACGTCCTGGACAATTGTCTCCCAAGATAAAACAGCAAGTGAACAAATGAGCAAAGGAAACTCAAGTGCTACCGTGAAGAATTTTGAGTAATGAAATGATGCTAGAAGGGTGTAGGAAGACTGATTTCGTTTCTGTTTGTGTGTTAAGCGTAGCTCAACAATGGTGACAAAGGGTCCTTTATATAGTTGAAGGAGAGACTCATGAACTGCCCACATAAGTGTCATTACTTGGCAAGTAATGACAATTATGGAGTTAGTAATTCACCAAAATAAATGTTGAATTTGATGTGCAACGGATGACATTTAGGAAGAGTAATTCAGCCAAAATAAATGGCTGAATTGAGTGCTGGTTGATGTTCTGTTCTCTGCCCAATCTGACTTTCTTGAAACTTCAGGGACCAAACTGTACATATGGCAAAGTTCTCTGGTCCAAAAAGATAATATCAGAAGAAACACAGCCCACAGCCCACGACACGAGAACCCGGACCGGACGGGACGGGCGGGCGGCGGCGCGCGTGGGCTTTCCTCGAACCGAAGCACATCTAGGTCCTCCCTCCTTTAAACACATGAGATACCCATTGGGGTCCCAAACTCCAAGCCAACTTTGAGACTTATAAACAAAACAATTCTTTCTTCCTCCACCGATGAGGGAGAATTGATCTCAATACCACACTTTTTCATGCTTCAAGCAGCTCACTTCGTGGACCAATATCTCTTTCATTTCTCAACGAAATTTGACGATCCTTGGCCCTACGGTTATCTACTTACAAAATATATTATGCACGTGTGAAGAACCAGATTCTCCAACATGCGTAACACTAGTGTTTAAGCCGTTAAAGTTGGTCGGACGCAACTCCCGCCAAAAGCAAATTTCCAACAGGACAGCGGTCCAAAAATGGTATTGCTAAATATGGTTACTGAAAAACTCCAGATACTGATAAGAATGGAAGATGGTGTCTCCAGCTCTCGCTAGAATTATATGGGAGTCTCCCTCGTTGGAGCTTCCCGAATGACCATATCAAGGAATTGAGTTATGTTTAATAGGACTTACATCTATTATCATATTTAAAAAAAATATATACAGGAAGATAGACTTTCCAGATAAAGAGATTCCTCCAACATATGAATTTTAAGAAGTCACATACCTCCATAAACCATAATTGGAAGCTAAATAAACTTCGAGTGCTATCATCTTTTGGTTTTCCCAATTGTAACCATGCTCTAAAGTAGTTCAATAGTGAGAGGAGAAAGAGCTTCATTTCTCATTTCTTAGATGAAATTCTGGTATCATATTAAGCAAAAAAGGACCTTCCCCTATTAACAAAAGTAATTCTATTAGCGATGACACTGTGTCTTTAACAGCTGGGAAACCCCTCCCAATGATTTCCTTCAAAACAGCCATTGCTTCATTAGCTTTATTACTCTTGAGAAATCCATGCACAATAAGATTGGAAGTGGCATTATCCGGCAAACAACCATTGTCCTCCATTTTTCTTAGCAACTCTTTGGCTTCATCTACTAAACCTTCAACACAAAGTCCATTTACTGTTATATTGTATGTTATAGCATCAGGATGCAACCCGATTGTATAAAGCTTATCAAAAATAGAACGAGCTTTATCAAGCTTTTGAATTCTAAAAAATCCACCGTTGCCTGTATTGTAGATAAAAATATTAGTATCTTCTTTTTGTTTTTCCCACCTATGAAATAGGGACATAGCTTTTTCTACATGTCCATTCTTTAAATAACCATGAAGCATTATGCCACAAGTGTAAATGTCAGGACTAATGCCTGCATTTTCCATCTCAGTAAAGAAATTTTCTGAACACTCAACTCTACCAACTTCAAATAGGCCTTGCAAGATAGTACTATATGTAACAGTGTCAGGTTTCAACCCCTTTTGCGAGATTTCAAAATATAAATGCATGGCCTCGTCTAATTTCTTTTGCTTGCAATACCCATTGACTAATATGTTGTAACTAAAGATGTCAGGCTTGACTCCAGTATCAATCATAGAGTCTAAAATTCTCCTTGCTACATCTATTTCACCACGCAAACAGTACCCTTCCATTATAGAGTTGTAGGTAACCACATCTGGATGTTCACCTCTTCCGATCATTATTGTTAACACTTCCACGGCATCTTCAACCATCCCTTTTTTGCAAAATGCATCTACCAACATGCTAAATGTGTGCACATTCGGGGAAACATTGACATACATCATCTCATCCAAAAGCAGCCTAACCCCTTCCCACTGATCAAACTTACACAATCCATCAACCAGTGAACTATATGTAAGTACGTTTGGAGTAATTCCTTTTCGCTTCATTTCATTGAAAAGGTTGAAAGCAGCACCTACCATTTTGTCCTTGCAAAGCGCATCTACAACAATACTATACACAATTGTGTTAGGTTTGGTATCCCCTTGCTCCATTATCCTTAACAAACTAAGAGCTGTTTGCGTATGCCCTTGTTTACAGAGCCCATTCATGACTATACCAAACATAACTTCATCCATCTTGCATATTCTCTCTGTCACCAGCTTATTAAACAACCACATGGCATCCTTAATCTTATTTTGTTCACAAAGTCCCCTTAAAATAGTGCTAAAAGTAACCACATTAAACTGAACACCGCTCTTAAAGAAAATACCCAGCACCGAAAACCCATGTTCAGCACAACCCAGCAAACAAAAAGAATTAATCACAATAGTTAATATATACTCATCAAAGGGAATCCCTAGTTTCCTCATCTCTCCAAAAAATGAAACAACGCCAGAATAATGTTTCATACTAATCATCACCCTTAACAATTTTGCGAACTCTACAACACAAGGAAGTGGTTCTGTTTGGACCATTTGATTAAAAACACAAACAGCATCGTTTAAATTATTCACATGTCTGAAGTCCCTAAAAATAACAACTTTATGCTTTCTTGAAACTGATGGCTTTTCTCGTAAAGAATAATATTTCGAGGTACTAGCAGAGCAGGAATGAAACAAAGCTGCATGGGTATGTGATAAAGCAAACAATCGGATTAAAGGGAAGAACTTACCTCTGTACACAGAGGTTTTGTCCATGACTGTGAGAGCATAGTGGCTGCTCTGTTTCTCTAAGGTTAAAATAGGAATTCTCAAGTAAAGAGCTTTCAAATATAAAGGCCACACCGTCTTAGAAGTTAGAACAAACTAGAAAATAATAAAGAGGAGGAAATGACATAAATGGTCGCTTATGTTCGAATTTAGGTTTAAAAAGGTTTCTTAAGTATGCAATTAATAATTCTCATCTTTTAAGTTTATCAAAGGTTACTATTGTTAGTCTCAGCTAAATATAGATTGATAAAAACTATGGAAAAGAAAAAGAAAATTAGCGGGAACTCACGGTAGATATATAATTTTACAATCTTTTATTTAGTTTTAAAGTTCGGTGCGTAATTTATGCTATGATTTATATTTTTTTAGTATCTAGTATAATTTTTTTATGTTGCATATTTTAGATTTTGACAGTATTTTTTCGGTGTTTATAGTTAAATCTTTTTTTCTCTATTTTCATTAAATTTAAAGAACATAACTTGTTAATATTTTAACGAAAACTAAAATATTAGTACCCTTTAGCAAATTTAAAAAACCAAAACTATTAACTGCATAATTAAGAAACTATTTTGAACCCACCGCAAATATAATGGAACCATTTTTCTCATATTTTCAAACAAAGAGTGTCATATAAAATTAAACTGATAAAGTAATTTTGAGAGTAATTGCAAAAGTTTTTAAAAATTGCTTTTTAAGAAAAAACAAAAACTTAATCAAATGGGCTTTAGTCAGAGAAATGGATCAATCACCTTAACAACTTCCATGTTGAAGGCCTGGTTTGCAATCCTCCTATGTAAAGCCCATTGTTCACCTCGCAAACCAACAAGCCCTTGTCTAAAAAGCTTCTTAGATTGTGGATCAAACTCAACTTTATCCGCAGCTTTATTCATAAAAAGCCCTTTAATCATATCCGGGTCAGCAAGAGCCAACCGGGGCTTCGACCCGAACCAGAACAAAAACGTCTTCCCGTAAATAGCCGAGCAGTTGTTGTAATGTGGAGCGATTCCATGCAACACGTTGTGGTTGAACGGAACCGATTTCGATTCAGCTTCGCTTATCAGCCGTTTGATTTCCTCTGAGTTTCCGTAGATCGGACGGTAGCCAGGGCCTCAGATTCCTTGCAAGTGCTTTTCGAATTTCCATGGAATGTAAATCACTGAATATACGAACTTGAAAACGAATATTACGGTAAATAGCAAAATCGCAATAACTGCGAGATACATAGTCGAAGAATCTCAGTTTTCCGGCGGCCGGAAAATGAGAAGAAGCGGCGTTCCACGACGGAGGAGGAGGTTGAGCTACAAGTGAAGAAATGTGAGATAGTAAAAGAATCTCAGTTTTCCGGCAGCCGGAAAATGAGAATGAAGCGGCGATCCATGGCGGAGGAGGCGGTTGAGCTACTAGTGAAGTGGAGCTTAAAATTGCGATTTGGGAAATTATCATCCCCGTAGAAATGCATAAATAGCGGGTTATAACTGATTAATTAACTAATTTTGAAAGTCTGCCGGCGGAAGAGATCAAACAAAAAGGCATAATTAGTAAACCTATCTACATGATTTAGGCATATTTCTGACCAATTAACTACTAATCACATTGGCCATTTTCTAAAATGTTAATAGAATATTTCCCGAATATTCTTTCATTAATTATATATCTCTTATTTTAGATAGAATTGTATTTCTATTGTAATTAGGTCTCCTTATTTAGGTAGAATTATATTTCTTATTATAATTAGGTTGATTAGTTACCTAGTTTAAATATTCTTGTATTACTATATATATGGTACATTATTGATTAATACAATGAAGTAAAGAGTCAGCGGGGACCGCGGCAGTAGCAGCAGCCTTCGCCATGGACGGGTGGGCCCCACCGTCATGGGAATCTCCTCATAGCCCGTATCTGACATCCTCGTGGACTCCACCTCAAAACTGACATGCCCACCATGGCATACATGGCCCACGTCCCCAACAGGCCTACACAGCACAGGGTCCCCCGCCCTCAACTTATGCATTGACTGACATTGACGTAAAAATGAACACAATGTCACTCAACGTTCCAGGCGAAAATTGGTATATGGACACAGGCGTCACATCTCACATGACGGCATCACAAGGTACTCTCTCGTCTTATTCCAATTTGACTAATTTAAATCAGAATAATATTGTTTGTAGTGGACAAGACATTCTCATTCGCGATTTTGGTCATTCATCATTATCCCCACCACATCCACCACTTCTTAAAAAATATCCTCCATGTTCCTAAACTCATTAAAAATCTAATTTTTGTACGACGTTTTACAACTTATAATAATGTTTCCCTTTACTTTGATCCTTTTGGTTTTTCTGTGAAGGATTTTACGACAGGGAGACGAATAATGAGATGTGACAGCACTGGAGATCTCTACCCTATTTCAAACGCCATCAACAATCCAGCCTCAGTTCCATCAACATTTGTTGCTCTTTCGTCTTCCTTATGGCACTCTAGATTAGGACATCTGAGAGATTTTGTTTTACGCTCCATTAGAAAAATAATTTTATTAATTGCAACTGTATTTCTAGAACTCCTATATGTGAATCCTGCGCTTTTGAGAAACATGTTAAATTGCCATTTTCTGCATCCACAAACTGTACTTTACTACATTTCGATATCATACATAGTGATTTATGGACGTCCCATATTTTAAGTACGGCTAGGCCATCGATATTATGTGTTATTTTTGGATGATTATTCCAACTTTCTATAGACTTTTCCAATTGGCAATAAATCTCAGGTCTACCCCATTTTTTCCTCATTTACTGTTATCGTAAAAACACAATTTGAAAAAAGCATTAAATATTTTCAATATGTCAATGACATGGAATTCAATAATAATCAATTCAAACAATTTTGCTCCAATAATGGTCTTATTTTTCATTTTTACTGCCATCACGCCTCCTCCCAAAAATAGTAAGGCCGAATGGAAAATCCAAACCATAAACAGCCTAATTTGTGCCCTACTTGCTCACACCTCAATTCCCCCTCAATTATGGCATCGCGCACTCTCCATGGCAACCTATCTCCTAAACATAATCCCAAACAAGTCTCTAGCTCAACGATTGCCCACTCAAGTTCTGTTTCGTAGGAGCCCCTCTTACCAATACTTGTGTATTTTTGGATGTCTCTGTTATCCTCTCCATCCGACCACTCACAAACTCCAACCCCGGTCTTCCTGTGCGTGTTTCTAGGTTACCCCGCCAATCATCTTGGTTACTCGTGCTATGACTTGTCAAGCCGTAAAATTATTATTTCACTTCATGTCCTATTTGATGAGTCTCAAATCCCCCTTGCCTCCCTAAACTCGCCACCTCGGCATTCCTACGACTTTCTAGATGATGGCTTGAACTCTTTTCTAATTCATCATTTACATAGTCTGTCGTCCCAGACCCCGGCACCCACCCCCACCTCGGACAGTCAGGGACACACTGCTCACCCGATTCTGCCGACGGTGGCCCGGAATAGCCCGCCTCAGTGTGATTCTGCAATCACCTCTCGATAAATCGAGCATCGGCTAGCCGGTCCCGCCACCCCTGCCTTTTCTCCTCTTCCCGGCAGTCTCGCGGCACACCCCCTCCCATCCCGCATCCCGAGACACGCTCTCGAACCATTGGAACATGTGTCATGCACGTAATTCATAAACCTAAATGGTTGTTTAACCTATCATTTTCAGTTGTCCCTTTCCTTATCCCTCAAAATTCGAAGGATGCCTTGTCCGACCCTAATTGAAAAGCCGTAATGATTGACGAATATAATATTTTTATTTATAAGAAGACGTGAGACCTAGTACCCCGTCCACCTGATGCTAACATTATTCGTTCTATGTGTATTTTTAGACATAAAAATAAATCTGATGGTTCTTTTGAGAGGCACAAGGCTCGTCTAGTAGGTGATGACAGGTCTCAACAGGTAGGAGTGGACTATGATGAAACGTTCAGCTCGGTCGTAAAGCCCGCAACCATCCGGACCATCCTCAGCATTGCTCTATCCAAGTCTTGGCTCATTCATCAGCTTGATGTCAATAATGCCTTCTTACATGGGGATCTTCATGAAACGGTATATATGCATCAGTCTATGGATTTCATGGATCTTATTCATCTGGATTGTGTGTGTGTGTTGCGAAAATTGCTTTATGGACTGAAACAGGCTCTTCGAGCATGATACCAACGGTTCGCCGATTATGTCTCCTTTATCAGTTTTCACACAATAAATCCGATCATTCCATGTTAATCTACAACAAGGGTACAAACATGGCTTACCTATTATTATATGTTGATGACATCATCCTTACCGTATCATATGATGTTCTCCGTCGGTCCATTATGTCTCTCATTTCCTCTGAGTTTGCTATGAAGGATTTGGGGGCCCTGAGTTATTTCTTGGGCATCTCTGTCACTCAACATTATGGCGGCCTATTTCTATGTCAGAAGAAGTACGCCAAAGAGATCCTTGACCGTGCAGGCATGACACCTTGCAAACCATCCCACACGCTAGTAGACACCAATTCCAAGCTTAACGCTGATTCCGACCCCCCATATTCAAACCCGACTCATTATCGTAGTCTAGTTGGGCCGTGTAGTACCTCACATTCACGAGACCTGACATATCCTATGACGTGCAACAAATCTGCCTATACATGCACAATTTGACGGAAACACACATACATGCCCTCAAATGTATTCTACGATACGTCCAAGGTACACTTCATTTTGGATTACATCTATACAGGTCCTCGCTCACTAGTCTCACTGCTTATTCTGATGTTGACTGGGAGGATGTCCTGACACCCGACGCTCTATGTCTGGTTATTGCATTTTTCTCGGAGATAACCTATTGTCTTGGTCTTCCAAAAGGCAACCCACACTATCTCAATCCAGTGCCGAAGCAGAGTACAGAGGTGTCGCCAACATCGTCTCTGAGTCTTATTGGATCTGTAACCTTCTACTTGAGTTTCACTGCCCGATTAAAAAGGCAATATTGGTCTACTGCGATAATATTAGTGCGATATATCTTTCCGGCAATCCCGTCCAACATCAGCGCACTAAACACATTGAGATGGACATTCATTTAGCGAAAAAATGGTTCGTGGTCAAGTTTGTGTCCTTCATGTTCCTTTCAAATATTAGATTGCCGACATATTTACCAAAGGACTTCCGCGCATACTGTTTGGTGATTTTCGAGTCAGTCTCAGTGTTCGTTAACCTCCCGCTTCGACTTCAGGGGTGTATAGAATATTTCCCGAATATTCTTTCATTAATTGTATATATCTTATTTTATGTAGAATTGTATTCCTATTGTAATTAGGTCTCCTATTTTAGGTAAAATTATATTTTCTATTGTAATTAGATTAATTAGTTACCTAGTTTAAATATTCTTGTACTACTATATATGATACATTATTGATAAATACAATAAAAGAACATATTCCTTTAGAGATTACTAAATTTAATATTTTTAGTAACAGTTTAAATTGTTATCTCTTAATTATTGAACTATCCGAGCAGAAGCAATTATATATGTAAGATATTTATTTTGTATATATTGATTTAATTAGAAAATTAGGGAAGTCGCAGATTAATGTAGTAGATAAGCGAGCATCATCTCGTTATCGTGCAGATAGGTTTCTCTCTTGCATACTAGTAGTATTAACACTATTTTAATAATTTTTGGTCGCTCATTTTCTGTTACTATATGTTAGTACTTATTATTTTGATGTAATTACTGTTTCTTTTGTCTGCATTATATAACATGTCCCCTTTTATTTGTGAATTGTGATTTCTTTGTACTTCTGTTTTCTTCTTTTAAATCTATTTTGAAATGCGTTAGTTGAGTTAAAGTTTTTTTTGAAAACGACCTTTCTATCTTCGCATGGTGGGAAAAAAGTCTGCGTACCGTCTATCAAATTTCACCTCTGAAATTAAACTATGTTGTTTGGTTTAATATTATAAGTACTATAAATATGAGGAAACTTTTAAAATAATGAAAATTGTGAATGAGCTGGAGTGTTAATGCTTCTTAAATTGTCATTGATCCTCATCAACATAACTGCACAATCGATGTCAGTGCACGTGGGTAGAGTCAAGAGAGTGCATCACTCAATGTTATGCTGACCTGGCAATCCAATTTAAAATACAGAAAGGCATAATTATCCTTACACTTGTTTTGAATTATCAGTTAAACGTCTAATTTTGGGATCATACTCTTGATCAGTAATGGAATTAGAACTTTTATTAAGAGGAATTAGAAAAAGAAATAAACATATGAGGAAGAAAAACAGTATTTGTTGGTGCCGTTGAATGATCTTAACTATTTTAGCGTGAGACAGGAGCAGAGCTAGAAGGTTATACTTACATGTCCGGTCAAATTGATGGCTTTATATTATGAAATTCATTAATTAGTTTTATTAAAATTAAATTCAAAATTTAGTTACTAACATTTGACGTTGTTGTCCTAAAATTTATAACCTATAAAGTTTAAATTTTGATTCCGTCCCCAGGTGAAAAATGTTACTATGAGTTTTCGTTCACTAATTCTGGTGTAAAAGTGAATCTAGGTGGATCAAATTGATTGTAACATGAGTTTTACCACTATCATGAAAAGGGTGAGGACCAGAAAAGGAATGTGTCATGGCACTTTCATTTCACGAATTCTATTTTTCTTCTTTAATTTCTTTGATTTTCAATGTGACCCAACAGTCAACTACAGAAGTTTACAAAAACTTTAATTAAATTGAAGTTCAATATTTGACTGGGGCAGCCCCTACTGACCAACCGGCATGATCGTCTCTGTATAGTAGTGTAATGGTACTTGCAATATAAATGGCAATGTCTGTTGCCTATTCCACACACTCCTATTTTCTGATTCTCTAATGTCTACTCCCTTAGCTGTCTCTAACCTGGTGGATGTACATTGTTGGAAAGTATTCTTATATTTGGTTGGTGAGGAAAAGAATTTAAAAAATAATTAGTATTGATAATATTAGGTGTGAAATTATGACAAGTGAAGATAGATTTTAGGCTTGTTAGAGAATTGATTTCTTTTTTCACTTTTATTTTTTGTATGATGCAAATGAAATGAGCTTAAATGAAGCATTTAGTAGACTCTTAACTTTTGTGAGATTGAAGCTTGATAACTGTAATTGTAATAATATTAGTAAATAGGAAAATGTTTCCAATGAAATTTTGAAGTGCTAAAGATAAATGTGATCTTTAAGTATCGATTGCTATAAGTAATAAAGTTAAAATTTAATATAACTTGTAAGAATAAGACAAAGATAATAATTAATATAAAATAGACGATCAAACGCTAAGAATGTTGGTTATCAGAAAATGACTTTCTCACAAAAAAAACATATTCTTAAAATGACTTTAATCATGCCAAACATATCTATTAATTATATGGAGCATCACTCATTGTCACAAGAATTAAGGACCTTAAGATAATTTGCATCCAATATTCTACTTGAATGAGTGTTTCAAAATCATCAAATCACACTAGACTTTGCTTACTACACACTTGCGCAGTGCAACATGCTAATGTAAACGAAAATTTGAAGTTCAAACTACAAAAAGAATGGACAAAGAAAGTAGGTGGAAAATTAAAGAATTTTCCTAAGTGAGAAATATCCACATTCTGGACTTAGTTATTCTCAGTTTCTCACATAATTACTAGGAGTACAAAACAAAAGTAGAAACCTAGCTAATATATAGCTACTAGATGCATCTACCATATTCTTCTATTTAACTGCATGTCCTAATCGAATCCAAAATAAACTAAAATCTCAAAATGAAGTTTGGTAATTGAGACCAAAAGTGTGCAAAATATCAAGATCGTGAAAATAACTTCTATGCCTATCAATTATTGGGTATGTATAATATCAAACAAAAACTAACTCCAACTCAAAACTATGAGACGGATGTGAATAGAGCTTATTTTCAAAGTCCCACTGTGCCGAGATCTGAGGTGTAGGTGGTGAATCACCTGGGTATGCGCTAGCGGCCTTGACAGACATTATTGCATTAATGCAACTAAATTCCAGCTAGAGCATAGGAGGCTTTCTATCAGAAGGGTCATCCCAAGGCTCTGCAACAACACCAAATCCACCATCCATTGAGCTTAAAAAAGCTGAAAACCCGTTTGATGGAGTTCCACTTGCACCATTTCCTAAACCGAGAAAATCAAGAGTTGGAGGCTTGTTTCCGAACATCATAGACTGATGAGATATCGACGGACCCATCATTAAGTCTGTCAATCCTGAAGGACCATTAGTAGGAACTTGCACCCCGAGCCCAGGTGGTACCTCTAGAATATTGCTCTCTAGCTTCACGTGTCGGAGAGAATTCGTCCTTCGGGCGAGTGATATATCATCAGGTGCGGAGGTACTCGGTGACATGGCCAATCCGAGGCCACGAAGAAACGAGTTGTTTGAGGTTGTAGATTCCATTTGGGCAGCTTTTTGAAGCAACGCAGTAGCAGATAATACTGATTGAGTAGTTGTTGAACCGTAATGCTGGCCGTGGCCGGTGTGTTCTTGGAATAAAGTTGATCCATTATTGGACAAGTAAAGCGAAGACGACAATGAGAGCGACATTGGCTCAATTCGCTCCGTCCCAATAGCACAGAGAATATCCGAATAAGACGAGTGGGCTTGCTCAGCTGACGTCGAAGACGATGGAAATACACTAGCAAACACCTTGGTACTACTAGGACCAGTACTAGCAGTAGCAGTAGACATTGTGGTGGATGTGGTAACGGTAGAAACGGGCGTTGTTGTACCTTGTGCTTGTTGTAGTTGTACTCCACCTTGATTTTGATTGTCTGCAAGCAATTCTGTCACCCAGAAAAGAACAAAAGAGAAAAAAAGGAGTTTTATTCACTCAATCTAGAAAAAGATGCAATCTTTAAAAATGGAATAAACTTTTGTAAGTTCTGAATCCCCCAATCCAATATGCATCCCACTTTAGTTTAAACAGAGACCTTTCACCTTAAAAAGCAGAAGCAATCATGAAATCTCTTTCCTTCACTCAATGTCCCATCTTTTTTTTAATCCTTTTTCGATATTTGAGCACGTACTAACATTATTATATTCTATTAATTACACCATTTTATTATTCCTCCCTTCCCCGTGGTCAAAACTATATTAATGGTTAAATAAATTAATGGGGAATACCTCCTCTGTGATAATTTTTGCTTTTCTAAAATCAATTTAATTAAATTTTGAAATTAAATTAAATTAACTCAATATTTAAAAATTATATAAAAAATATAATAAATTACATTTTTTTCTCATATTACTGTGATAGAAAAATACATATTAAAATGTTAATTAAAATTAATTCAATTTGAATCTCAGAAAAGAGAAAATTATCGCATAAAAGTATCACATACGACGACGAAGCTTCAGGAAAAAACAAGGACACCAATGAACAAATCAAACCCCAAAAAGATGCCACATGAAAAAAAAACCCACCCTCAAGAATTAACAATTCAAAGAATCCAAATTATCAAAAACGAGAGAAGCGTTTTCATGTAGTCATATTCGTTTGCATCTACGATGTTGACAAATTGCAGATTATGCATGTGCAATACTAAAAAAAAGTACGTAAAATTAGCCTTTATTTCCCCCTTTTTTCCCTCTAATTTTTACCTGAACTTTGAATTGATAGAACTGGAGAAAGAACCCCAGTTGATGGAGTTAATGGTTGTGGTGGAGGACTCAAAGAAGACGATGCCGTTTTGCTAACAGCTAATTCATCAACCTTCAAATCTCCTTCAGTATTCGTAATCAACGGTTGAGATCTTGCACTTTCTTGAGCCAATGCATCACAAAATGCTCTATGAGTTATGAAACTATCCCTCCTTCACCATCAAATGAAAAAATATTAGTCACCGTTTGAACAATTTAGGTCAAAATTGAACTTTCTTTTTCTTTATAAATTACTGAACAATCTCAGTAGATCGCGCCAGCAAGATCACTCTATCACTTACAAACCTCATTACGTATTGCAAAGGTTGAAATGGAACTTAACTAAATCTTTTAGACCATTATTTCACTTGAAATACTTATCCAGTAAATTTTTGAATATTTTACTTGCAATGAGGGAAAAGAGAGGTAAAAGTACCTGGAAAACAAAGTTCCACAATCACAACGATACTCTTTAGTACCACAAGTCTTCATATGTGCTTTCCAATCTGAATGCACAGCGTATTTTTTGGTGCAACGTTCACACTTAAACGTCTTCTCACCATGTTTTCTACTAAAATGCTTCTTAATTCCTGTGAGATCACCTAAAGCTCTAGAAGGATCATGATGAACACACGTAGTTTCCGGACAAACATAAACACGTTTTTTCACTTCATTACTCGTACGTTGTCGGAGTTTCCATGGCAAGTTATGTCCTCTCCTGTGTAGCTGTAAATTTTGATCTCTTTGAAAACCTTTGTTACAAATCTCACATACGAATCTGTTTGTCGCCATTAGAGTTTTTGGTGATAGCGTTATTACTTCTGCTTCTGGATCTACAATCACACACCATTTTTAATTTAATGATAATAAAAGTAGCAGATAACGAAAAAAATTAGCTAGCGTTTAGCCACAGATTTTGTAAAATTTGAAATGAAGTTTTTAAAGTTGTGTTGAAAAATAATTTTTGAAAGTTGAAGCTGTGTTTGAACATGTATTCTATTTGAAAATTTTTAAAATTTTGTGAGTGTAAGAAAATTTTCATCCAACTTAGAATTTTAACTTCCAAAATATATGACCAAAAGGGAGCTTAGTGAAATTGTGAGATTACTTTACCAGGATTGCCAGGAAGATTCCTTTTCCTCTTTACTGGAAAATTTTGTTGTGAAGTAATTGTTACTTCTAATGAAGCACCAGTTACTGCCATTGATGATGATATTTCCATCTCTGCCATATTTAGCTAAGAAAAACACTTGAAATTTACATGTGTTTTCAACTAACTTTATTTTCTCCACTTCATGAGTGCCTCAACTCACTGCCCCTTTTAGCTTACTTGTAAAAAATGGCACTCAAAAACTTTGCTATTATTTTCGGGAATTGTTGTGTTGTGTTCCCGGGGAAAGGAGAAGAAGAAAAATGGGAACAAGAGCTTAGTATTCATACATGACAGTGGTTTGCTTTTTAGAACACAGAGAGAGTGAAAGAGAAGAGACTATTTTTGAAAGCTGTCATAATAGAGATATATGTGAAGTGTAAAACCATTTTCAAATGTCATTTTTCTTCATTTTCTTAGAGGCGAGAGAAACTAACCATGATATAGAGTTAAAAGTGTTAACCATGGTTAAATGAAGGGAGGTCTCAGTAATACGCTAGCTACTACTTTCCCAAGGATACGACTGATTACTAAGCACGTGCGATAAATCTGATGGTCCACGTGGCATCATCTGGTCCATTGTGAGACACCTGTCGGAGGAACTCGGACTAATCAGTTCGTGGTTCAGTAATTTGTCGTATAGTGTATTTTCACTGAAGTTTGCGCCTTTCAAAATATTTTACGATAAACACAAATTGGAATAATTCAAAAAATTGAAGGTAAATTCAGAAATTTGAATTAGTAGAAGCAAAGTATTAGTCAAAATTAGTTCTTCGTTGAGTGCTTGCGAACGTAACGTATAATATGCTGGATTATGACATTAGTCATGGATTAAAAACTGAAATTGAACACTATAAAATTGAATCTTATATCGTTCCTCGGTAGCTCAATAGTAGAGCGATCCATTGTTAATATTGATCGTAAGTTGAAATCTCACTTAAATTGGTCAATTTTAAATAAAAAAATTCAAGATAAAGGGGTATAATTTGTCCGTTAAAAACGAGTAGTTCCATTTTTTGTGATTAATTCTACCACATTATATTTTGTGAAATTACAAAATCACCATGATATCTCGATCTATATTTGGTATCCTTTATTCTATAATCTTAAGTTATTTATAATTAGTCAATTAAGATGTTTTGTATGTACTAACCCTGCATCTTTGATGCAATCATTGGTTCTCCTAATCGATCTAATTACCGCAAGTAAAGATATTAATAACAAATAAGGTTTTTATTATAATATAAATACTAGATGATTTTTATTATAATATAAATACCTGTTTACTAGCGTAAGCAAAACTATACACTGGGCTAACATACTATACATGATAAAAATAAAATAAAAAAGATGAAAAGTGAAGTCATTCAATTTAATCTATCCAATATTTATAATAGTAAAATGCTCGATTTAGTTTATGGTGTCAACGGTCAACAAAGGTGAAGTCAAGACTTCAAAAAGAAGGTGTACCGTTATTTTAAATTTTTATTTTTTAAATTGATATAAAAATATAGTAAATTAAATTTAATTTCTCATATCTTAAGAAATTAAACTCAATGCTTAACTAGCGTACCAGTCAATTTTATTTGAGATTGAATTTCTTTAATTAATATTAAATATATTGAATTATACACATTATGTAGTAATTTTAGTGGAATGATTTTAGGTTTACGTGATCTATTTTATTTTCATAAATTTGACCGTGGTGTCAACTGTCAACCATGCAAATACGTATATGACTAAAGACGGGTCTAAATAGGAATAATTCAGGGAATTTAATTAATCATGGAGGGATGGATTTGCATGAATTAATTACCACTCCTAGTTGATATTTTTAGGGCATGGATTTGAGGAGCAATAACAGGAATGCCATTAGAGCGACGGCCACCGTGAAGAATGGATAAGGACGGTGGAGAGTGGACCTTAAGGACAAATCCACACTCAGTTGTCGGTTTTAGAGTAGGGGCCAACAAAGTAAAATGTGTAGTTTCAATTTAATTGGAATCTTTTTATAGTAGCCAGCTAGTTTATAAAAATTTCTTTTTATTTGCTTAAATTTTAGTACATAGCTAAAATTACTCAATATTCATACCAATGAAAGATAGTATATATTTCATAAACTAATAAAGGTATATACAGGCTAACTCAAATTCACCATGATTATTAAATGAAAGTGAGAGACTAAAAAAAAGAAGGTAATTGAGCGTTATTTTCTCCTGCGAATAGGCTTGGTGGGTAATTTAGTGCATAATACATGTCTCTCCTTGCTTAACGATAGTATTAGTATTAATTTTATAGTTTCTTCTTTTGATTACCTCACATTATTTTTATTATCAATGTTATATTATACTTTCCTACTATTTCCTATGCTTTATTTGCTCATATGACTTATTTACTATTATAAATTCTTATTCAAATGGTTTGTTATGCGTTACTTGAGTTAAGAATTTTTTGAAAACAGTCTTTCTATCATCACAGAATAGGAATAAGTTCTCAAATGTTAGGATTTAAGATTCAAAATTTAGGCTTTATAGTTTAACATTTTGGATTTACCCTCTATCATATGGTCAGACCAGCATTGTTGGATGAGGCAAAATGTTGTCCAGTCAATAATGTCTACGTTAAGAAAATTAAGATAGCGGAGATGAGGATGCTGATCATATGGATGTGTAGTCATACTAAGAGATATATGATTAGGAATGAAGTTATACGGGATAAGGTCTAAATAGCCTCCGTGGAGGATAATATGAGAAAAACGAGGTTGAGATAGTTCGAACATGTGATGAGGAGGTGTGCCAGTTAGGAGATGTGAGAGAGTGGCGGTAGCAGGGGTTAAAAGAGGTAGAGGTAGAGGTTGAGATAGTTGCTCGTATATAGAATTCCACCTAGTGGGTACTTCTTCTAGATTTTTTCTATAAGGTAGTTGGCAATCGTGACAAATTTTTTTATATTATTTTCTTCGTTGTATTCTATTATTTTTTAAAATAAAGTTTATAGCAAATTATATTTTACTAAGAATGTCTTCAAAAAGTGATAGACCATCCTTTACAATTAAGTTATATATGTGGCACACACATTTTATATGAAAATGATCTAAAAAAGATGGAGTTAAACTATTTTTTAAAATTGTAATAGCGTAATTGTTAGAAGAAGAGTTATCTAATGTAATAGTCATAATTTTATCAATTATTCCGTAATAATCGCACACTTGATAAATATTTTCTGCAATAAAAGTATCAGTGTGCCTATCATCTATATATCTATACGCTAAAATACGTTTTTGCATAGACCATTTATAATCTATCCAATGACATGTTACCGTTAAATAATCATGGCCGTTAGTACTACGGCCTATATCAGAAGTGATAGCCACTTTTCGATTAAAATGATATAATGAATAACGTAAATACTGTTGATATTCATGTGCGAATTTAAATACATCTCTCTTAACATTTGATCTAGGAAAACCGTTAAAAGCAGGATTATACATATCTCTAATGTAATGAATAAAACCGGGAGATGAAGGAAATGAAAAAGACAAACCCTTTACAACAACTAATTTTGCTATTGATTCCCTATCTCTATGTTTATTGTATTTAGGGCCTACAATTCCCCCCGTCATAGGGTTAATTTGACCCTATACTTGGTCCGGAACAGTATCAGTATATGAACCTTGTCCCGATGGAGCGGACGTTTGCGCACCCGGTTTTGAAGCCTCGTATTGGGCATACCTAGCTGGATGAGCCCTTGCTACGTGTCTCATTAAACCCCCGTCCCACCGTGACCTTTTCCAATTTTAAATTTTAAAACGTCTTTACAAATTTTACATCTAGCTACTTGGTTCTCTACGTCCCTATCAAAAAATGTCCATGCATCTGATTTTAATAGTCATTTTGTTGGACCTCGTCTCATACTAGGGGGAATAAGAGATATTTCAGTTGAAGGTGCACTAGTGGGTGTGTTGTCATCTATATTAGTGGGTGTATCATCTAAATCATCGTCTAAATTAAAGTCTTCTTGAGTTCCAGAAAATAGCTCATCGTCTAAATCTAATGGTATTGTAGGAAAATGTTCAATATCAATAAAATCATCAGGTGTAGGAATAGGATTCTGTCTAGAAATAGGACCCTTGCCCTTGTTGCCCCTACTAGAAGAAACATGACCCCTACCTGTAAACATACGTTTAAATCATTCCATTATAAATTTATACTTATACTAATAAATAATTAAAGTAAACGAAATTAAGTGCGCTAAATAAAATAAACAGACAATAATAATTTAATGAATGAACGAATGTACCAAACGTCGACGTGTATTCGAGAGGTTGAAAATTGAAACTTTGCTCGATGGAAGATCCTCAAGCTAGTTGCCAACTTCACTCTCAATTCCCAAATAAATAAATAAAATTGAATATTTAGTAGACAATGTAGACTTGTAGAGAAATAGATTGTTGAGAGATTGTAGGAAGATTTGTGAGAAAGATGTAGAGAAAATGAGGTATTTATAGTTGGAAAATTGGATTAAAGTGGATATATAATAACTTATGGGTTAAAAATATATATTAAGGGGGTAGGGGGAGGGGGGAGGCAAAAAATGGTCCTTTCACAACGATCAAAATGTAAAATAGTCGTTGGTGCAACAGTTATTTTTGCAAATGGGGGGGGGGGGGTTTCGGGCGGGATTGGGGCGGGACCGGGATCGGGTCGGGACTAGCGGGCCTGGAGCGGGCCGGGACAGGTCAGGACGAGACCATGTCCAGTCCCAGTTCGAGTACATATCCAGATTTTTTTTTAAAAGTTCGGGTTCAGGGCGGGACCGGGGCGGTGTCGGGGCGGGACCGGGCCGACCCAGCCCACTGGCCAGCCTTACTAAATTCTAGTTAGAGAGCCTACTTTCTACGTTCGTCAATCAAAAATCTATATAAAAAAATATGTGCATTTTAAGAACACGTTGCAAAGCAGCTCGCTTGGGACCCACTTAGGCGGTGGAATTTTCTAATTCTTTATTTAAGCGGTGCAAGGATTGTTTTAAGTCATTTTTCGATCAGACCAATCCTTTAACACCTCCCAAACTCTTTCTAAGTGTCCTCCCATGATTCAATAGTAAATCCAAAGCTAAACTATCCAAACCCAACATAAAAAATCGTGTGAGACTATAGGGAAGTGCTTTTATTGTGTTATTATCATGTTGAGGGTTGTTCTAAGTTGAAGAAAGTACTTGCTGAAGGTTGTTCTTGTTGTCTAAGGATAATATTTCCCCTCTTCTACTTGTGCTTGAGCATATCTAAGCTTTAGCCTTGTTGTAAGGACGAGTAAGTTGCAAGATAACACCTTGGAAATCGTATTTAAGATGTTGTGTGGTATTGGACTATTTTGAAGCCATATTTATGATATGTTAAGGCTAAAATTTACGTGAATGTACTTGTTTAGGTGTTGCGAGTATAAATATTTACTATATGAGTTAGGTTGATGATTGATTATGCTTGAAAGAGGCAAGATACAAGTTATATGACTAGATGAGGTAGTTGAAATGTTGTATTATTTGTTGGGGATGATTTTGGTGACCGTTTTGTTATAAGAATAGGGCTGAAAATGTTTGCATATCTGTTTATGTATTGTTGATAAAGTTTCATATTTGGAAGAAGGGAGAAGTTGGAGAAACACTGTTTGATATTGTAAATCGAGTTTATCGCTCGTGTATTATTATTTGAGTTGATGGCTGCCATATAGTTGTTATTTATGCCTAATGAGGACTTGGGAAATGTAACGAGAACATGAGAGATGTTGCCCGTTTTGATGTAAATAAGCTTATCGTTCGTTATATGATAGTTGTATCTTTCGTAGCTTAACGATAGAATCATTATCGTTGTTGTAGATTAAGGTGCGACGAATTGAGTTCACCATGATTATTAGACAAATTATTATAAGGTATGTAAAGGCTATTCATTCTCTCTTTTTACATGACCTTAGTTTCAAACTACTTTTCAGAAATAAGAGTTTTCAATGAGAAACATTTTATTATATTCAAGTCCTTTCCTTTAGAGTTGTATTGTGATTGTCCCTTATCGGGAGTACATTTCAGTTTATACTTATTCCTCGAAAGTGAGAAAGAAAAGAGTACATACATATGATTACAATTATAAAACATACTTGCATTACCGAGCCGCACACGACTGGTAGACACTTATCAAGCCTACATCGGGTAAACACTTACCGAGTTTACATGGTTGGTAGCCATTTACCGAGCTCACGTTGACGGGTAGTCACACAATTACCTAGCCCTATATATAGCCGAATAACTATATATGTATTGCATTGGTGTGTGAGTTGAGACATGAGCATGTAATTACACACTCGATTATCATTGATTCTCAGTACTTTCAGTTATTACATATTTCAGTTCAGTTTTAGCTTTCAGCTTTCAGCTTTCAGCTTTCAGTTATTTAGTTGTCTTAATGCTCGGTACATTATTTCGTACTGCCGTCCCTTTTCCAGGGGCGCTGCATTTCATGCCTACATGTTCTGACGGTCAGAGAGATAGATCACCACAGTAGACGTGCCAAGCATTAGCTTGTTGGTAAGCTATATTTCATTTTGCCAAGTTCAGGATTTTATTGTACAGACAGTATGGGTAGGCGGGGCTTGTCCCGACCACAATACATTTGTTATCCTTATAGGCTTGTATACATGTTTTGTTATTGTACAATTGTTAATTTTGAGGCCTTGCCGGCTCTTGTATATGTCTTTTGGGTTGTATCATGACAACACTCATAGTGGCCTCGTCGGCCCATATGTATAAATGTTTTAGAGTTGTTTTCATTGCAGAGATAGTCATTGTTTACAATTTTTCTGAGTACGGCTTTGTCAGCCTACATTGGTATTGTTTGAGTTTCAGTTTGGTATTGCCTTGTCAGTCTAAATATGCTTTATGGGTCTAAATATGTTTGATAATAGGCAGACAATATTTGATGAGTCTCAATTCCACAACCAATAATAATATTCTGATTTAAATTACTCAAATTGAAATAAGACGAGAGAGTACATTATGATGCCGTCATGTGATGTAGCGTATGTGTTCATATACCAATTTTTGTTTGAAACGTTAAGTGACATTGTGTTCATAGCTGCCTCAATGTCAGTCGGTGCATAAGTTGAGGGCAGAGGGGGGAGGGGTTGTGCTGTGTAGGCATGTTAGGGACGTGAGCCGAGTATGCCAGGGTGGGCCCGTCGATTCTGAAGTGGAGTCCACGAGGATGTCAGATGTGGGCTAGGAGGAGAGGCCCATGAAGTAGATCCCACACGACCCACGATGGGTAGGTAGCCCACAACGGAGGTTGTTGTCACTATCGCGGTCACTGTTGGTTGTTTCCTACCAGCGAGAACTGCCCCTTTCCGCCGCCGTTGTTGCCGAAATTCCGTCCGTCATGGCCCTTACCGAACTGCTTGCTCTGGCGGTTGTTGCGGGTGAATGCGAGCTGTTGCGGGTCCTCAGGCCGGCGGTTCTGGATACCGGAGTTGGAGGCCTTGCCGTCGGCTGAGGGCCCGACGGTGATAGTAAAGAATGCGTCGGCAATGCCGACCTGAGTGGTGCGACGCTTGATTTTTCGAGTTTTCTAAAGAATAAGCTTCGAACGGCCTCATAAAATGGATGTAATGGCGCGTATTGCTGAAGGATGGTGGTAACACCGTCATATGATTCATTCAAGCCTGCAATAAGTTGCATGACCAATCACTGATTAGTGACTGGTGCGCCGACATGGGAGAGTTGATCGGCAAAAATCTTGAGTTCTTGACAATATACAGACACGTTTGGAAAATCGTCATGATGAACGTCTTTGAACTGATTTTCAAGGCATAGCACTCGTTGAATTTTGTTGTCGTGAAAAATACTTTCCGAACGTTTCCACGTTTGGCGGGCAGTGACATTGGTCTCAATGATGGTGTGCATCAGATCATTAGTAATTATGTCGTATATCCACTGGAGGACGGCTGCATCCAAATGAGGTCAGAGTGCATCATCAGAAATCGAAGCTGATGGTAGGTCTGTAGGCTTCGGTGTATGAGAGATAATGTAGTCGATAACTTTATAAATACGACAATGGATCTTAAAAAGCTCCGCCACGAGGAGTGTTGACCATTTTCCATCTCAAGGGTGATAGGGATGAAATTTTTGATGTTGTTTACTGCAAGTGCAGTATGAAATTTGATTTTGTCAGCCATGAAAGATGAAATTTACGAGATGGGAGAGAGAATTGCTGGAAAAAAGTCACTAGTGTTCGGTGGGGGTGGCGGCCGAGAGCTATGGTCGGCGGCGGCGAATGTATTTTTAGGCTACTGATACCATAAAAGAAGATGTTCCTTGATTGTATTCATCAATAATGTCCAATATATATAGTAGTACAAGAATGTTTAAACTATGTAACTAATCAAGCTAATTACAATAGGAAATATAATTCTACCTAAAATAGGATACATAATTACAATTTTACATAAAATAAGTGATATACAATTAATGAAAGAATATTCGAGAAATATTATATTAGTACGCTCTGTCAAGTAAGGCACCGGGTGTCGATCTCGCCCCTTCATAGCTGGGGCGTGACACTTATAATAATAAATAAAAGGATAGCTCTGTGCATTAAGCTTCTGCTATATATGAAATTCGATGAAGGGCCGGACCACGAGGATCTATTATAAACCCTATTTGTATAATATTATTTATGTACATTAAGTTCTCGCTATGTACGAAAATTGAGAAAGGACCGGACCATCAGGATGTATTGGAAACCCTCTTAATATAATATTATTTCTATCAAATTGAACAAATAAATGATGCAGTAGCAAGACCCGGAAAGAGTAACTTTTCCTTAGGGAAAGCTTAGCTTAATATTGCACGTGGAAAGAACAAGGGAAATAAATAAATGGTGAAAATACAAGCTGATTAACAAGGAAAATGGGTGTCCAACGGGGCGGGGCAGTGCGGATCCAGGTGGGACGGGGGAATGGTCGGAACCAGGTCTCCGGCGGGACTGGCAGGTCGGGATTAGCGGGACAGGCGGATGTCCCGTCCCGTCCCACATCCCGCCGGAAACGGGGGCGGGGTCGGGATTTTTTTTATTGGCACTTAATTTTAAAAAATAATATATATTAACATTTCAATAATTGAACAAGATAGTGTAATAAAAATATTCCAAGACTGTTTTTGTACCTTCTATATTATTTAATACAAATATGATTTTTTTGTAATACAATTTCAAAATTGCAACTTTGTGATGTTGTTCAAAAGTTGCAAATCACATAATAAAATTGCAATTAAAAAAATTACATAGTTAACCGTACTTTTTCTAATTTTCTCACAATGTCTTGAGGATCTTCGGTTGGAATTGAAATTTGTTAGTCAAATTGTTCGACGTCGCTTCCTGTTCCATCGGACAAGATTTCGTTGTAGTTGTAGTCTTCTTGTTCGTTGATCTCCGGTTGATCGCACCTTCTACATTCCGCTCGAATCCAATCTCTGGATAGAACTGCAATCTCCAATGTGTCTCCCGCCAATGAGTGTCTGTACTCTCCTATTTAAAATATTCCCACAAAAAAAGTGCTTTCGTTGATGACATTTGAATGTTCAACACATCTCGAGCCATCTTTGCTAGTGTCGGAAATGTCTTTTCATTCTCCCTCCAGTATTTCAGCAAGTATTTATGTCCTTCATTATTGACAATTAATTCGTACGGTAAAACACCCTGCAAAAGATAAACATCAAATTTGCTAACTTGTGAAGAAGTTGAACCACTAAACATTTTATTTCTAAGGCCTTGAATACTAGCAGCAGAAATCGCATGTGTTTTTATAAGGTTGCAGCGAAGTAGTAGAGGATGGTATAGAAGCCGGTTGATTATTTGCACTTTGTTGTTGGTAATACATATATTTTTTTTTGCATTCAGTGTGTATGCTAGACATAATTTCTTCTTTAGTTGGTTCGCGAGTTGGTTCTTCAGTTGAGTATGTTGGAAGTACTTCTCTACAATCATAAATCGTTTCTACAAATGTTTTACAACCGTCTATTTTAATAATTAGATTAATACAACACAAATAATATAAATAGTGGGAATAGGAAAAAAAAAATTAAAATTTTAAACATTTTTTCAATAGATGGCTTATACGTTTGTTTTTCCATATATTCTTTAAGTAACAAAAATGTTACAGCGATATAAAATAACATATTTAAAATAGTAGGATAATAAATACCGAAAAATTCTTTAGTAGCTTGAATTTTTTTCTCTAATAATCCATTAAGTTCCAATTTTTTTCCAATCATTATCTACAAGCATATCCCTTGGATTTTAATTATGGACGTTAAATAATAAAGTTATAGGTTGTCTATAATCGTAAGCAACAAGTAGTTGTTCATACAACGAATTACATCTAGTCGAAACTTCTTCTGCAATTTTTCTATAAGGTAATCCACAATCGTGACAAAAAAATTTATATTCTTTGCGTCTTTGTATTTTATTACATTTAAAAATAAAATTTATAGCAAATTGTATTTTTTCAAGAATGCTTTCAAAAAGTTTTAGGCCATCATTTACAACTAAGTTATAAATATGACACACACATCTTATATGAATATGATTAGGAAAACATGAAATTAATCGAACTTTGAAAAGTCTTATAGCATAATCATTAGAAGAATCATTATCTAATATAATAGTCATAATTTTATCATTTATTCCATAATAATCACAAATTTCATTAATATTTTGTGCAATAAAACATCCAGTGTGTCTATCATCAATATATCTATATGCTAAAATACATTTTTGCATAGACCAATTTTGATCTATCCAATGACATGTTACCGTTAAATAATCATTACCGTTAGTACTACGGCCTATGTCATAAGTGATAGCCATTTCGCCATTAAAATGACACAATGCATAACGTAAATATTGTTGATATTCACTTGCAAATTTAAAAACATCACTTCTAACAGTTGATCTAGGAAAACCATTAAAAACAGAATTATATGTTTCTCGAATGTAATGAATAAAACTAGGAGAGGAAGAAAATGAAAAAGGCAAACCCTCCACCACAACTAATTTTGTCATATTTTCCCTATTTTTGTTTTTATCATATTTAGGACCAAAAATCCCCCCCCCCCCCCCCCCCCCCCCCGTCGTCGGGTTAATTTGACCCTGTACTTGGTCGGGGACACTATGTGAACCTTGTCCCGACTCAGATGACATTGACACACCCGATTTTTTATCCTAGTATTGATTCCACCTAGCTGTGTGCTCGCCTTGTACATGTCTCAATAAACCTCCCGTCCCATCTTGACCTTTTCCGGTTTTAAATTTATAAATATTTTTACAAATTTTACATCTAACTACTTGATTCTCTTGGTCCCTATCAAATAAATCCCATGAAGCTGATTTTAATTTTTGTTGTGTAGGGCCTCGACTCATACTAAGGGGAATTTGAGGCATTCCAATTGCAGTTTCAAGCTGAGACTCAGTCTGAGCCTGATGTTGAGGTGCACTAGTGGGTGTGCCATCTAGATTATCGTCTAAATTAAAATCTGGTTCATCTTCCTCATCATCTAATGGTATATCATTAAAAAAATACTCTCACCCTTGTTACCCCTACTATATGAGTGAAATCAATCAAATCATCGGGACTGAGAATATGATTACTAGAAGAAGTACCCTTAACCTTGTTATCCCTACTAGAAGAAGCACCTTTATCCTTAATCATACGTCTAAATCCTTCCATTTTAATTATGTAAATTAATAATTAAAGATAATGAAACTTTGCTCGATGGATGATCCTCAAGCTGATTGCCAACTTCACTCCCAATTTTTGAACTTTGATACTATTATACGAATGAGCAAATAAAATATAATATTTAGTAGGCAATGTAGACTTGTAGAGAGATAGATTGAGAGACTAGAGAGATGGTAGGAAGATTTGTGAGAAAAACGAAGAGAAAAATGAGGTATTTATAGTTGAGATATAGGGTTAAAGTGTAAATATACTAACTTAGGGGTTAAAAATAAATATTAAGGGGGTAAGGGGGTTTATGGGGTGGGGGGCAAAAATGACCGTTATAGCCGTTGCACAACGGTCAAAATTAAAATTTGGTCATTGTTGCAACAGTTATTTTTACAAAGAGAGAGGAGGGCTGGCGGGACGGGACGAGGTCGGGTTGGGGCGAGTCGGATTGGGATCGGAACGGGCGGAACAAGCCCAGGTCCTGTCCCGAGTTCGAACCCCGACAACAATTTTTTTTGGGGGCGGGTCGAGATCGGATTGACCCGGCCCACTGGACAGGGAAAAGTATTACAGGAATCAGAACTTTTTTCAAAATGGTTAAAGCCACCAACTATTTCGTTTACGCAGATAGAAGTTATAGGAGTAATAATTTTTATATTTTATAGTTTTTTAATTCTGACATTTTACATAACATATTTAATAACATAAATTTTTCTTGGAGGGGTATATTTTAATTTTGTGATTTAATGGAAAGGCAATCACATTTTTGTTTCTCGTCCACACTCATTTTGTGCACTAAAATCAGCATTTTGAACCCACACGCCTTTCATTATTATGGGTGCCTACTTCAACTGTATCACTATATCAGATATTATCAATACATATATATCATTTTTATGGAACTAAAAAAATAGAGGATGGGTGTGGATACTAGGTTTAAGCGAATAATGTTTTACGTGTAATTGTTGTCTTATTCAGCAAATATCAACAATCTTAAAAAATAAGTCTAAGCAAATAATGTTATAGGGAAGATCGTTATTACGTGTAATTGACCTCTCTATAATTTTCGATTTTGATTGAACTAGGGAAGATCGTTATTACGGAGGGAAATTCTTCTTCTTCAGGTGGCTCTTGACAACTATTAAGAAATTTATTTTTTAATGAAGGTTTGATGTGAATTACAACAAAAACATACCTAGTGTAATTCCACATATGCTTTCTGGGGAGGACAAAGTATACACAGACTTTACTCCTACTTCGTGGAGATAGTGACAGAGACGGATCCAATATTTGAATCTTATGGGTTCAATCTTAAGATTTTTAGCATTTAATCTATTATATTTTAAAGTTATGGGTTCATATTTATTATTTCTTACAACTTTAAAATTTTTATTTCACATAAATTTATGCTCAGCGTTGAACTCAGGGGTTTAATTGAAACTCGGCCTACAAAGCTAGATACGTCTCTGGTAGAGAGATTATTTTCAAAAAAGCGCTCAAATCAAGTAACTTTCGGGTGAAATCTCTTATGTTATTTATCACTATTTCAATCCTAATAAGCTAAACCCGTTTCCTCTTCATTTGCCAAATGCCAATACGTGCCTAAATAGATATGATACCATAGTTTCCTAATTTTATTACTCATAACTACTTTAAAAAAAAAAAACTCACTACTTTATCAAGCATGATGAGGTACAAATATTGACTAGTGAATTATGTCACATTAATATGTCTAGAACTAGCAAGAATTAATCAATCAATATAATAGTGCCAGTATATTCTTTTCACCTTTTTTTCGGCTAGAATTTTATACTCCATATAAAATCACAAAAGAAGCATGATCTTTTTTTGGTTGCCAAATGGATGCATCAATTAATGTTTTTCAAATTATATGATCATTTTTAGGGGTGAGCATGGGTACATGGTACCTAGATACCCGACCGCAATCGATACTAACGAGTAGGTTTTGAGTAGATATATTATAATAACGGATAGGTTCCGGGTAGTAAAATTATAAACCGTTCAATGTCGGGTCCGATTCGGGTAAAGGAAAATAGAGAAAGGGTACCCGGACCCGAAATCGATACCCGAAACTGGACCTGTCCAAAGGTCGGGTCGGGTGACTTTTTTTTTCTGCTTGCCCGACCATGACCCTATTTTTTTTTAAAAAATCCGACCCTGACCCTTCGGGGACCCTACGGGTCACGGGTCGGCCCTGACCCGTTGGAATTTTTTGGCGGGCCAGGGTCGGGTTGATGAATTTTATTTTTTTTTAAAAAAATGAATTTCCAAAACTGAAATTGGCATTCACCTCTACATTACCACGAAATTTCGACGTTGAAATGTATTGTATATCGTGAGATCTTGACTAAAGAAAAAGAAAATCAGAAACTGATTTGGAAAAAACACAAATTGATTGGAAAAACAGACGTTTTTCTAAAAATTGGCTGCGCCAACTGCCTTATGGCTGTTTGACTGGCTCTGTCTCAAAAAAATACGCAAAATTTTAAAAAATCGGGTAAAACGGACATCCGAGCGCAGAGTTATGACCATTTAAAGTTTCACCAATTTACAACTACTTTCTCTCCCTACATTATGTTTCCGTGATATTAACAGAACGATTAATAATATAAATATATAATTAATAATCAACTACCGTTTTTATCTTATTTTATGTCGAGCTCAATGTAGATTAGAGCAATACATATATTATAAAAACATGCATTATATCACTTATTAATGACAAAAATATATATAAGCACAAAATAAATATTAATGAAGGAAAAATAATATAAATTATATTAAAAAAATATGTGGGTCGAGGTCGGACCGGGTCAGACGGGCAAAATATTCTGACCCTAGCCCGACCCTGATCGGGTCTCCGCTTTTTCCGGTCGAGTGGCTTGCGGGTCAGCTTAGGGAGCTGATCCTAGCCCTGGTTTTTTTGGGTCGGGTCGGGCGGGTCCTCGACTCGGTGGACAGGTCTACCCGAAACCTATGAAATATTAAATATTTTTACCCCACCCCTTTCTATTTCACGAATTTGGGCCCTTTCCTTGTCTTTTATAGCCGAGCCCAGTCCATTCTTGGACCAGACCCGGCCCACTTCGATTATTAAGGGCATAAGACCCTCTTTGCCCCTCATTTGTAACGATACAACAGCTAGGTCATGGAACCCCAGCATCACACCTATCACCCCCATCACCCCCACATTTCTCTCTCTTCTCATCCATCATTTTTTGTAATAACACAGAGCTTCGTCCTTTCTATGTGTTGTTTGTGCCCATAAGGGGAAATAACATTAAATGCTCACATCTCTCTCACCCACCCCCACCGCGGTTCAACCATGAACGAGATAAGCCATCCCCCTATTTCTCTTACGAGTTATGATTGCTTCTTAATGAGTTTTATCCTATTTGAGAGAAAGAGATCGATTTCTCATTGGCTCACCCATTTTTTCTTTTCGGAATGAATTCATAAATCACCAAAATCAAAACTCCCACATAGGTGTTGAGTGAAAATTCTGAGGTTTTTGGTACCTATATGAGGAATTATAGTATAATTGAGTGGGGAATTAGAGATCGTATATCAACAATTACAATGATAATCAAATATATCTCTTTAAGCAACACAAAAATTTACAGGGTACCTGGGAACCTACCCGGAACCATGATTTCTACGGGTAGTTTCGGATAGTAAATTTAGGAACCAATCTTTTACTGGGTAGGGTCAGGGTAGTTCAAAAAAGTTAGGATACCCGGACCCGCTCACCCCTAATCATTTTCACTTAAAACCGACAAAATACTACTCATTTCTCAATGTATGTGACACCATTTTTTTGGTTTGTCCTAAAAAGAATATCACATTTCTATATAGAAATAATTTAACTTTTATGAGATGATTTCAAACAACACATTTATATAAGACTTTTTTGAACAACAAATTTCTCAGTCTTCCTTTTTTGTTAAATTTAGTGTCAACTCAAATGGTGTCACGTAAATTGAGACGGGAGGAGTATAAGTTATCGATAAATAAATATAAATGGTCATTTTTTCTTGGTACGAGTTAGTTCCTCCCAATAACTGTTGATAATACAATAACTGTAGTGGGGTAAGCACCCTATTATCATTTAATATTAATTTAAAATTATTATAAAAAAATTTAAATTTTAAATTATGAATCAAGTAAAAAAGACAACAATACAACACTTGTTTGGTAACCCAAAGCATATTCTCTTTCTCTCTCTAATGATAGAAATGGTTAAGCGTCATAATTATGTGAAATTGATGGAGTAGATAGTAGTACCACTACTAAGGGAAAGTGCCACTTTTAATGGTTAAACTGAAAATAGTACTCATTTTCACATTATTATGCCAGCCCCTCAGATTTTTTGTCAAGAGCAAATTGAACTTAACCACCAACATTTTGATTTGACATTACGATCACCAAAAAGAAACATTCCTTCACTTTGCCACAAATTCTAATCCGCCAAGGTAGTTTGGTTTTTGGACTAATTTATCCCACCTACTGGGTGAATAAAATAACGCCTAGTTTGATAGAATAAAATACTCAGATTAAATTTGAGATTAAAATTTTATTTTATTTGATTAAAGATATTCTAAAATAAAAGTATACATTCAACCAAACAAAATATAAATTAATTTCAAATTTAATCTTGAAATATCACACCTTATCTCATGAACCAGACAACAACAACAACATACCCAGTGAAATCCCACAACGTGGGTCTGGAGAAGGTAGAATGTACCTTACCTCCACTTTGGTAGGTAGAGCGATTGTTTTCGGGAGACTCTCGACTCAAGACAAAGCATAATCAGGCAAAACAAGCAAAGCAAAGCAAAACAAAGTATGAGAAATGGTCAGGCTCAGACGAGAAATTAAAGCATTGTGATATTCCATGAACCAGACGACCCCTAAAAATGTTTAGTAAGTAGTAAGTTATTTTTGTCCAAGTTTAAATGAGTTAACCCGTTTGTCGACTTGACCTCACATGTTGATTATGAAATAAGTTGTCAAACTGTGAAAAATGGAACACTGTGCTATAATTATACAGGTAAAAGTAAATCAAATTCCAAAACACTTTATTGAAATTGCACTTGTAAAAGTTTCAAATTACAGCACACATGTAAAAGCGAAATCCTATCACAGTGCTTAAGTTTTTTCATGTTTTACCTAGGGATATTTCTATTTAGAAATTTATTGTTGTATTAAAATGGTTATTTTTCAATGAAATTTCAAATGTCGGATATACTAAAAGCAGCTCAAAAATTGCCCATCCTACACGTCATTTTCTCGTCAAACTATTGAGTCAAAACAGATCAAAATAGTGGAAACCTGTCCTTGAAATGCAACACAAATCCAAACATATAAATTAGATTTGAAGATTGAGAATTATATAAATTTAGGAGAACTTGCACTCAGAATATATTTCAAAAAGCAAATGAAAAGAGGAGGAAGATACTCGTCCAAATTTGATTCAATCCGTCCATTTGTTACCTCTATCATTAGGCTTCGAAAGTTAAATATCACATAAACATTCGCACTAGCTGCTGCAGATGTGGAATTAGTGCAATTGATGTAACAAATGGATTAGTTATACATTTATTCAGGTTTTACAGACAATTATTGTCACCAAGATTTCAAAGATGGGACATCACACCAGAAGAGTAAATATTTGGCGGTGATGGTAACTCAGAAAGTGCTGCCCACAATAATGGAACAAAATGAAACTAGCTGTTTAATTTAATCTTCTTTCACCTATAGATCTGTCACTTAGTAATATTTTTTTTGATAACGGTAATGTTTGGATCAACTTGAGGCCTTGCGCATATCTTGACTAGTTTTATGGGGTACTGTATCTATTCTTCATCACACTGTTGGACAATTACTATCATAAGTACTAAATAACTATGTCGGCTAAGGTTTACACATATGGAAAGAAATTGCGTTATAGTTTTGCCTCAAAGTATCACTTGATTAACTAATATGTTTTGATGTTAAATAAGTTTGTGCCTTGCAATAAACAGAGCGGAAATTGAACTTCTATATATGGATAAGCTTGGGTGATGGACAAATCTAGCTAGCATACACATATTACAGCTGTAAATGGAACAAAAAGAGCACAATGTCAAAAGATGGACAATGAGTGAGAGGCTAACAAGCAATCATCACCATTTTGATAAACTTTTGATTGCCTTTTCCTCTCCTTTTTTTTTCTACTTTGCTATTGTGATTCCAGTATCACTAGGTTTTGCTACAAAAAGTCTAGCCTGAATGAATCTTGATAGCAATAATTTCTCCCCACCACCTTTTTTCAAAACCTTTATCGTATAAAAAGCAAGTGCTAAAGCAAATCCTGCTATTGTGATTGAGATAGGTAATCTTTATCCTATGCTTATAGTTCGTGGGGCCACATAGTCCCATCGGTCACACTGGTCAACGCCTCTACTCATTTCTTTGTACATAAAATTCCCTCTTCTACAACTCAGTCAGGAAGAGATTTAGAAATTGGTTGGTATTGAACCGGATTATAGGTAAAGAAACAGGGTTGAAGTGTATTCGAAAGGTTAAACAAAGTAACGATGAGTTAAGAGATGACTCTCTGTCTTTAAGATAAAATTATCTCGTATAAATGCTTTTACGGTATTGGGCAATAATCTCCCAAGATAAAACAACAACTAATCAACAGTATAAAGCAAATACTGTTGATTCTAGCGAATAAGATGAATAAGAACAGATTGCTATTGCTTGTTTGAGTTTTATCTTTTATGACTAACAGAGAGAATGGCGTGTTGTTTGCTTCTGCGTTCTGTTGTGTCTTTTTTGTGTGTTTTCCAATTGAACAGAGATGTTCAATTTATAGGAGCAGAAAGGGAGGCAACTGACAAGGTGTTTACAACGTTCGTACAAATTGAAAGGCCAACAATTACGTCTTGTAATTGTTATGTCTTTATTACCTTTGTAACGTTTGTAACGTTTTGAGCAATTAAACAGTCTGCAATTACGTCTGTTGGTTTTGGAACTGTTGTAACGTTCCGAAACCTTCAGGGACCAGAATGTAAATAGTTAACATTTCAAGGACCAAAAAGAAAGTTTCGGAAGAAAGCCACAGCCCAAGACTCGGAGACCCGAGCCCGGACCGGACGGGCGACGGCGCGCGTGGGGCTTAGCCCCGAACCCAAGCTCACCTAGGTTCTCTCCTTCTAAACACATGGGTTACCCCTTGGGGCCCCAAACCCTTACTCAAACTTACAGTTTATATATTGCATAAACTCCTTTCACCAATGAGGGAGATCTGTCATTTTGGCAAAAAACACTCAAATCTTTTCATGTCCCAAACAACTTACCTTGTGTATCAATATCTCTTTCATTTCTTAACGAAATTTGACGATACTTGGCACTAACATCATCTACTCACTTAGTAGATTAGGCATGTGCGAAGAAACGACGTTTCCGACATGTGGGGCCCACATGTTTAAGTCATTAAAGACGGTATAAACTCAATCCCTCATTAGTAAATTTTCCAACAGAAATATCATAATATAATCCTTAGTCGGGGGGGGGGGGGGGGGGGGAGTGCACATGGTTGAAGTTTAATAATATGTGGCTGAATTCAATCATTTTTTACTTAAGTTCATGCATATATGTTGAAGTTCAACCAGTTTTGCCTGAAATTCAGCTATATGAAACTTCAAACATTTTTTCTGCATGTTTGAAGTTTGTTCGAAGAGGTAGACATGCAAAATTTTAAAAAAACTAGGTACATATTAAATAACAGTATCCAGATAAGGTACCCCATGATATACGTCATGGAGTTCTTAAAAATAATAAAATTTGGTTCAAATCTTAGTCTAACTAACCTAGACAAGAGGGTACGATAATTTCAATTCTACTGAAAGGAATCAGCGTTAAATCCATCTTTAAAATACAAAACCACGTTACAGCCCTACCAAATCTTGAAGCATACAGCTTGAGGTGCTCAATGACCTAAAAATATCAATCATGAAAAAAGAGGAGTGAATACAAAAAGGAGAAATGACAGTTATCAGACAATAAGATATTAAAAAGAAGAAAATAATATACAGATTGAATATCTTCCTTTCTTCTAAATATTACTTTATTCGGGAGAGAAGATTTCCATTTATATGGAAGAGTAACAGAAGGAACTAAGGAGAGAGTTCTATTTACAAGGAGGTATCTCATCGAACAAACCACAGATAAACATTGTAACCGAAAAAATGTAATCCAAATAGGATTTGGCAAATGATTCATATAAATGGAACGAGGGAAGGAAATAGAAAACAGGACCTGACAAGAAACATCAAGTTAAATTGAAACAAAGATATGACATATTTAACTAAAGAATGTGCTGTGGTTAAGAAAGGATCTTGCGCTCAAATATGTTTTGTTTTCGCAGAAGTGCAACAATTTTTTCACCTTCCATCCCCTAAAAGATCAAGGGGACTGCATGGTTGATGCCTATGTCGCCTTGGAGCCGGGAGTCAGTTACGGATATCCTCTGATCGCCGTCTGAAAGACTGCATGGTTGATGCCTCTCTACATGGTTCTCAAGAAATGTGGCAGAAGTACAAAAATACTATGAGAGAAGAAATAAAGTCAATATAAAGAGTACCTGCAAGCCACTCAAGAGTCGCTCCAGTCTCAGTGAAGCAACAGGTTGCTGAGATGATGAGAACACCTGACCAGGGTAGAATAAGACCCCATCACCTGGAGGAAGGCCACGCCTGAACTTAATCTGCAGATACATATTACCTGTGTTAGGCATGAAGAGAAAAATATAAAACTTTCTCAACCATCAATCTGTACAATATAACTTATCTATCAGTTTTATGTCATGCAGAGGGATGCACTAACCTCAGCACTAGGAACTGTTGCCTTCTCATAGCAGTTGGCACCCCAATATAAGAAACCTGTTCCACCTTCTTTCCACACACGCCACATCACAGCACGGTGCTGAGTGCCTCGCATCCCAAGTGCCAGTTGGGATGAGGATCACCTGGTCCCAAGCATACATATGTCCACCACTCCTGCAAAGAACATAACAAGCACCGTGCCAACAGGTGATGTATGCAAAAAGAAATGCTGCTAGTCTTACATGCTCTAAAGAAATTAAATTCATTCATAATTTACGTACAGAAATAAGAAAAAGCCATAAAGGAATTTAAATAGCAAAAGAGTTAAGCGTTAAGTCCTTCAAGTGACATACAAAGGGTGATGATCTAATTTGATTAACTACTGCACCATTGCAAACAAGCCAAAATGTTTTTAAGATTAGTCCAAGGAGCAATATATATGATTAGAAATGAAGTTATACGGGACAAGGTTGGAGTGGCCTCCGTGGAAAACAAGATGAGTGAGGCGTGACTGAGATGGTTCGGGCATGTGAAAAGGAGGTGTGAGGATGCGCCAGTTAGGAGGTGTGAGAGATTGACGGTCACATGAGTTAGGAAAGGTAGAGGTAGGCCGAAGAAGAACCGGGGGAGGTGATTAGACAGGACATGACATAACTTCAGTTGACTGAGGACAGGACCATAGATAGGAAGATTTGGAGGCCGAGGATTAGGATAGAAGGTTAGTAGGTAATTGAGTTTTGTCGCGATGTGTGCGAGAGAAGTGGGGGGCTAGCCTTTCCATCTCCTCTTCTCCTTTTCTTAAGTAGTACTATTTAGGTATCACGTAGAGCATTATTCCTATGTGTGTATTATTCCATTTATTCTATATCTGGATATTTTGATGTCGTATTTTTATTGATTAATTTTTCTTGCAATCTTGCATTGACTACATTCTTTTTGAGGCAAGGGTCTATCGGAAACAACCTCTCTGCCCCACAAAGGTAGAGGTAAGGTCTGCGTACATCCTACCCTCTCTGGAATTACACTGGGTATGTTGTTGTTGTTATTGTTGTCCAAGGAGCAACATAGAGGTATTGAAATGAAATAATCTCATCCCTGCATATCATAAAACTAAACATGAAGATCCACATTCATGTAGGAAGACTCATTAATTATTGACCCATTCAAAATAGTGCCAACTTTTCAGAGCACTTAATGGCTCTAGGCTGAAAGACTCTCAAACACGTTAACGAAGTACAAAACTTAGGGAAAACTCATTAGCTATAAAGCTTCACAATAACTTCTCAGAATAAGATGTCAATTTTCATTGGAAGAGATGAATCTTTAAGAAGAAATGAATCTTTATCCAAAAAAGACGTGAGACCTAAGATAGAGTGTTCTTCTCCACCAGTGAGGGAATCCATGATGAACGGGGTGCAATCTGATGTTGTAACTCAAATAGAAAACCCAATAATTAGCATATGGAATCATGTGCTAAAACCATTGACATCCTAGAATCTCTGATGCTAAGCTCTAGTCCTCAAAATAGAATTAGTTGTCAGCAGTGTCTGCAGTCAATAACTTATCTCATCGCATTAGAGGAAAAACGGAAAGGAAAAAATAAGAATGTGATATCAGCAGGGAACCGTTGATCAAAAAGTAAATTAATCCGCATGACAGTTCTCTACATCTTTTTTCCTTTCCTCATTTAACGAGAGTCGAACAGTAACTTAAGTAAATCCACTGTTTACTCCATAGCAATAATCTATTGAAAAACAAAGTTCATATTTTTTCTATTACCTCAGCATTTTCTGTTTGTATCTCTGCAATGATATCCTTCGCCAGATCCTCTCAATTACCAATAACCCATTCACTGAATAGAAAAGGAAATATGTTAAAAAGCCTAGTAACTGTATCTTCTAAAACTATGAAGAATTCTGTAGTAACTTATCAATAAGGAAGAGAATCCAGACCAGCTCTAGAGATGCAACAAGTGGTAATCACAAAACAGAAAAGGAAAGAGATCGAAAAGTATGCACAACTAGTCTATTTGGGGACTTATTCACACAATTGTAAATATTTTTAATTATAAAAAGTTGATTCATGGTACTTTTATGTAATTATTAGATATGTAAACGTCATTTAAAATCAATTAAATCGACATCCGAATTATCACCAAATTAGATGGTTTGACTCTAATAGTCCAAACTTCGTCATTCTTTATAGATAAAAGGTAGTATATATTATATAATAGCTCATTAATCGAATTCTTTTTAGGCTTGCATCCAACCTCCAAACGTGAATCAAGGGTTCATGGAAAATCTGGCCTGATAATCCACTCAGTGATTCTCATGAAGTATGAGTACGCAACAGCATTGTTTAAAAAGTAATCTCATTTAACATCAACTGGTTTAAAATTCATATAACGGCTATATAATAAAATAGAACACCTAAAGAGCATGAGAGAAAAGAACTAGCTACAGAAAAGGAAAACAAGATTTTTGTCCAAAAAAATATTGGATATGGTAAATGGAAAGAAATAGATCAGCAGGTCTCTAAAATTTAAGAGATGCAGTAGTAAACTATGTTGCTTTCACTATACATGAATTTTTCAACCAAAACTCAGGGATAATGGGGCTGATCCCCCTACCCTTCTCCACTGAAATACGGGCTTAGTTCACTTGGCGAAGGGCTCGAACTTGTGACCTACGACACGAGTCCCTCAATCTTTTCCAATTGAGCTAACCCCTGAGGACATGATGCTTTCACTATACCAAATCCAGAGATTGCAAATTCAACTATTTCAGATCACTGAACTTAGCTCAGATAGTGAAACTTCCAGATTACCTCATCCAAACTGAACGAGTACCCAATTTTATTCAGCGAGTTCTCACAAAACGCAGTATCTGTATTCCAGCCATCTGAGCTACAATGCTAACAAAATAAACTTTTCGCTTTTTCTTTTCACTGATCAGAACATTCTTTTTTTTTATAAGGTAGGTACAAACTAATCACAGCATTCATTTTTTAATTTAATAGTTCCTCAGTCATTCTCATACTTGTATGTCGAAAATAAAACAAATGATTTCTCAAAATACTGAATCACTACCTTGTGCAATATATCTGAGTATGAGGCCGAAGGAACTCAGGAACTTTCAGAAAAGCCTCAAAGTTATTTGAAGCAAGAGGTGCATCACTTGGTCCTGTAAATTATCCAAACAGATATAGAACAATAGGTTAATTATCCAAACAGGTATAGCACAATTCTATTTAGTAAGATAGATTTCTTCGATCTCCAAAGGGCAACAAAAGACATGGAGATAGACATATATCTACCAGGCACAACATCTCATTGAAATAAATACATGTAATGTACAGAGGACACTTCCTCATGCATCTACTGAAGAGAAAGCTGACGTTCACCGCAATAATAAGTTGTTAGAATACGAGCATCAGGTGCGTAGGCATGAATCTCACTGGCCATGCTGCGGATGCCATTGTATTGCTCAATGTTAAGAGGCTGAACAAATGCAAACAAAACTATTTTAGAACACAGAAGATAAAGATAGGTAGCTACCATCAACTGTCCCCTCTTGTGAAGCAGGAAAAGTAAGCGAAAAGTATAATTAAATCCAAGGAGGTAAAAAGGGAAGGGATAGAACAGTATACAGTGCTAGTGTTTGAGTAGGGAAAAAAAGGTTAGCCCAATGCACTAAGCTCCCACTATACACGGGCCCTGGGGAAGGGTCGGATCATTGGGTCTTATATATACAGCTTTGAATGGAAGCAAGAAAAGAGTATATTCCAGGCCATGGTTGTCTTACCTTCTGCAAAAGACAGTTTAAGCACTATAAGTCTGTACACATAGAGTGTGGTTCCCTTTTTTTGTATGAACAAAAGGATTCGGCAGTTTAAAACAGAAAATAGGATATTTATATACAATTGATATATTTATATCTGTATGACCCCAAAAATGGTTACTGAGGCATGGTTGTTGCCTTGTTGGTGTTTTTGTTGTAACGACAAACAACATATTTCAGGAAACCTCTGATGTTTCTCATGTACAAAATCAGAAGAGAAGAGCAAAGACCAAGTCCCAGCTACAAACAGGAGAAAACGTGACTCTGAACAGCAAGTGTCACTAACAAAAGGTTGTTATATATGCTAAAAGAACTAGCAATTCGACCTGCCTCAATCTGCTTGCTTACCTCATCCCACAGATAGAAGTATGCTTTCCTCCAATGGTTTTTTGTTCTTAATATCTCTACCTCCCTTCGTAAAAAGTCCTTCACAGTATCGCCGCTAATGCCAAATTAAGAGGCAAAAGGAAACTGATCAGCTTGTACACAACATACATCCTGGAATTTTTGGCAAAAGAATTGTCCAACGTACCAGGGAACTATCGGACCATTAGGTACAGCATATGCCGCAAGACGAGGGTCAGAGAAATACGCATCTGATTTTGGATGGTCAGCTATAACAGCAATAGAGAAAGAAATTTTAGTTTATTGTAGATACACTTGAGGTAAAAGCCAGTAGGATAGTAGAACTGGAGCTGTGATGTGCTCCAGTTCAGCTCCTTTACAAATTTATCTATTTAGACTTCAAGTAGATCTAAAAGTAAGAGGACGCAAGTACAAGTATACTAAGCAACAAGCATCATATACTACCTGCCATGGCGAGGTGTATGTTAAAACTCTCATGCCGTTGCCCCACCTGCAGAAGTATGGACTAATTCGATACTGAAGTAGCCATTTGAAATGCTGATCTAACAGCTCAAACCATTCATTGCTTCCATGCTCAACCCCAAATCGATCTTCAATAACAGTATCAGATATCTAGACTAAATTAAAGAACTCTATCCTCATTCGAAAATTCAGTTGTTTTATCGTAGAGACTAGAACCAGCAGTCACCAGTAAGTAAGAGAGAGAAAAGGGAGAGAATTTCAGAATATTTGGTGTTTCCACGGAACTGCTATGATATACTAGTTTACATGAATGAATGAGAAAAAGGAAAAAAAACTACTACACAAGATGTACGCAACACGTGAATAGACTCGTAAGAATACATCAGTCAACAGATACGGACAGTCCATAGAAGAAGCTCGTCGATTAGGAAAAGGGAACAGTCAAATCAACCATTCGCAGGCAAAATGTTAAGTCAACATGGATACATGATGCAATAGATCATGAATTAATTGGCAATTAAACCTGACAAATCAAAAATCACGTGAATTCAATTGATAGGAGTCTGTGACCAGTAGCAATTCTCCACAACCATTTAAGTGGCTTGATGTAATTTCTAACCCATTTTACCAGAAAGGATACACCAATCACAGCAGGGACAGGAGTAGCTGGAAGCACAAAGTCCCAGACTGTCAAACTTATTTTCAAACGGATTGAAAGGCTAGAAATAGCATCTTCTTCCATCATATCTATGGGCCCATTATCTGAAAAGAAATCAGAAAATGACGGGGATAGAAGAACTATTCTTAAAGATGAAGTTGCAGATTTGACTCTTTCTACCTAAAACAAGAAAATCTCGTTATGAGCAGCGGCTTTGCAAATCCAACTTGAGGAATTATAAGAGTGCATATGAAACATGTAATTTCAAAGAGACCAACCACATCTTCCAATGGTTTTCCCTCTAAGGGCTCCACAGCATCACGACAGTCTCTCAGTTCTCTGTATAATTGATGCTTCTCCACTTTGCTCAGGGATTGGCTTGTAG
The DNA here is from genome assembly GCA_034509755.1 of Anisodus tanguticus. Classification (NCBI taxonomy): domain Eukaryota; kingdom Viridiplantae; phylum Streptophyta; class Magnoliopsida; order Solanales; family Solanaceae; genus Anisodus; species Anisodus tanguticus. The sequence goes on along the minus strand of CM067553.1, from coordinate 3,615,872 downwards.
ATCTGTTTTAAACAGAAAAGGTAGAATATTTAATGAACTCACATCAAACAATCCTCATTATCCTCAAAAGATAAAATCTTCAGGATAATATCGTTGGGAAGTCGGATATTCCAATATTGATATACAAATATTTAACTGAAGTAGAGGGGATAGACAATCACTCTGCTTCAGCTTTGGTGGCAGAAATGATGATTTCTCCCTCATATTGCCCTGGTGGCTGTTCACTCGGGACGTCTATTGATACCCCAAATTACTGTAGTTTCTCTGCCAAAGCATGTCATAATAAGTCACAACTTTAGATTTGACTCTACACAACATAAATGATCGAACATGAGTATCATGTCTACCCAGGAAAAAGGTTCAGTTGGCAGACTGGCATATCGAGTGGAACAAGTGCATCAGGAACTCCCAAAACGGGTACTACTCTGCGCAACGTCAGCGACTGGCCAACTACCAATCTGCAACCAACCAATATCGTCAGTAGCTTCACCAATAAAAGAATCAATAACTTCACATCATATCCTAGATAGGTGCGAAGGAAGCTAAGAACATGGTTAGTGACAAACCTAGCACCACAGGGTGAGCAGAGATCAGTACACTGGACCTGCACAGTTCCAGCAATACCAGATCCACCCCAAAAAACTTTTGGGCGTATAGCGATCTGAATGCTTTCTCTTTCATTTCTTGCTGCTAATAGTGATATCTACCAGATAAACTACGAGTCACATACCAAGAAACTCTTGTGACCAGAAAGAAAACAGATCAAACTTTTCACCTTTTGATAATGAAGTTTAAACTTTAAGCAACAAATGCATAAGCATATAAGATACTTTAATGGTTTTCCTATTACCCCTACGAGCGAGAGAGAGAGAGAACAAAAGGACAATCAATCATCCTAAAGAAGTGTTAAGAGTGAGTAACAAACAAAGAACCAAAGTGGAATAATCAGTATGAAATGCAGGGGAACATTTAGTTTCAACTGTAACATCCATTAATCATGAGCCAAAAGAAGAAAAGATAATTAAAAGGTCAGTCCGGTGCACTAAGCTCCCACTATGCGCAGGTCCGGAGAAGAGCCGGACCACAATGGGTTTATTGTACGCAACCTTATCTTATATTTCAGCTAATTATTGTTTCCACGGCTTCAACCCATGACCTTTTAGGGAAACGACAACAACTCTTATTGTTGAGTCAAGGCTCCCCTTCGCAAAAGATAATTATAACAAACACTTTTTACAGTGCCAACCATGATGAGCACTCATTGTTTCTCAATCAAAGGGAATATTTAATGTCTTGGAACAGTCACAAAATGTAAGTATAACAGAAATATCAGCAGCAGCTTATGTAGTGCCAGATGCATCGTACACGTACAGGTTCCAATTCACGAGGCATATCCTGCGGTCCAACATTAGCACTGTTTGGCATGCACCACACATTCAATAACTCCAAAGATGAAACTTTTGTAGGATCAATTGCACCCCTTAATGGTCTGGGATCATTAACTCCAGTATCACTCCATCCATAAGCTGTCCCACCACCAGCAACACCTTCAACTGGTGGAACAACTGTCTCCTGGTGGTCCCCTACAAAAATATCCAAGTTCAAACAAAAGAAGATGTAGAACCACAACTATGTAAATGAATTGTACTTAGAAGAGAGTTAATGCACATTAATCCCACGTAAGAAACTTTACAAGAAAAAGACGTGAAGGGTGAAAACTGTTCATGACCCCCACCACCCAAAAAAAAGAAGAAGTGAAAACTCTTCGTGTTCCACATTTGAGACTAAATGAAGAAAAAAATGGAAAACAAACAAAAGCAAATAAAACCGTTGATGTCACAACATCGTCTTGGAAACTCAATATCTATGTCCTATATGCATGATGGCATTAGTGAAGAAAGGGACTCATCTAGGATCTGTGGGATTGTAAGGTTCACTAGAGATACAGTAAAAAGGTCCATAGCAAGGCTATTCCGTTTTTACTTGCAAGTAACTCAACTTGTCAAGTCAGATTTAACAACCATGCTGCAAACATATCAATAACAGATGAGACATTTTTACACAGATACGTCTACATGAGAAGAGTTGAGAGCTTGGGTATGTTGAATTTTTTTTTTGTTGATAAGTTTGGGTATGTTGAAAGATTTCTGCTGAATATATTTCTCTCTCTATTACTTACTGCACCAATTTGTATAGCAAGCACAGAGTTAGCACTGATATGTAACTGTTGGCAAAAGAGCTATACGGACTAGATGCAATAGACACACAGCAAAATGGAAGACCAGTCTAGGCAGAAATAGAGTTCCGTTACTGAATAACAGAAGTAATCAGTCCATAACTATAGGCCTTATTCAATTGAAAAGTTGATTTGCAGCTATATACCCCTTTCTGACTCAAAATCCACCAACTAAAGAAAACCAAGGGGGGAGGAGACAAAAATGATGACAAAGCATATAATGGTAAATTGGACAGCAACCACGGATTCTTTTCCGTGACAAAGTCAAATTAACATGAAAATTAAGCAGCACTTAGCATCTTATCGCATATTTTCATTTACCGGCTTTATTGTTCACATGGGTCAATGTATGCTTCTTGAAAGAATATTCTATCGAGCCCCTACATAGATATGCATGTAACTCCATCCATCCTTCTCATAGTAGAGTTATGGCAGACATTATCATAAACGTCTCTTTTAGTACTCATGCCGGGGTCTATCGGAAACAACCTCTCTACCTCTTACAAGGTAGGGGTAGGGTCTGCGTACACCCCAAGCCCATACCCCACTTGTGGGATCATATTGGGTATGTTATGGTTGTTGTTATTGCTTTATCAGTATTCATGAGAGGGACACTGGGATTTCAAAACCAAACCATTGATATAGGTATGGCCATAAGAAAGCCTGCTACAGGGAAACAGCTTTCCTATGCACTAGTAAATGTTATTTTCCACTTTCATGTAACATCTTTTCTTTTCTTTTTATGGCGTTTGATATTCAGAACATGCAAGTATTTTTCCATGAAACCAATCTCTCAACCTTATTTGCCCCCTATTCACTCAGGCATATGTTTTACGTGTGATTGTAACCTCCTGATACATGTATTGCACGGCTTGCAATATTTAAAATTTTATCAAAAAGTCTAGGCTCAGGGTCATCAGCACTGGAGATGTAAAAAGTGTCTTAACTGTAAACAATTAGGATCACTCCATACTATATGCTATTAGCTAATTCCAAACAACAACTGATTGTAGAGCAGTTTGCTCGGCAGATGCTATTAATCTAACCCGACTACCATCATTTTAGCTGGTAACAGTGGAATCCTACTACGGGCGGATCCACTACACACACACACATAATCCGAGTCCAATATGCACGCTCACTGCTTATACCAAGCAGCGTCAAATCTCAAAACAGATCAGAACAACACGAAGCTACAAACTTCTAGACCACAAAATCTTAAACCTCCTTAGTTCAACACCTAAAACTCCTACCATTTGACAACAATTCATACGATACTCAAAACAACATTTCCAAAAGCCAAAAGTAAATAAACAAAAAAAAACATATAAAATCAAATATGAATTTGAGAGATCTTAAGATTATATTGTGGACAGTGATAACTAACTAACCGGAGTTCCCCATCAGTGTAATTGTGAAGGAAGAGATTAGCGAGTTCCAGTTACCAGGTGATGATCGCGCTTTGTGAATTACACACGGATGAAATGAGCTTTGAGGTTTATGTAGCTGATGAACTGCTCAAGGGTAGAAATGGAATAATATCGAAAGTTGCAAAGCGTGCAGTACGACGTGGATCCGCAACCCGGCCCGTATCCTATTTCCATCTGGGCTTTCTACTTTTGTATAGTCAATTTTTGAGTTGCTGTTTATGACGTAGTTAATATCTTTAAAATTTAGCCACTTAAGTAAATAATCTCTTCGATCACAATTTATTGTATGAGAAATGGTCAAATATATCTCTTTACTTTATTTTATTATTGAATTTTATAACCCGTTATACTATTTGGTTATTTATACTCCTATATCCATTAAAATTCTACATTTGCTCCTCATTTTAACGGACTGAACATGTGGCACAATGTAAATGAAAAACCCAACATACCACTAAATTATCCATACCCGACCCATAACGCGTCGGACCCCACTTCAAATTAAAACACCCTAATCGGTAAAAATGACGAGGTCACCATAGCCACCGGCATCTCACAATCAGGTCCTTCAACATTACCGATGATTCCATTGTGTCGATTCAAACATTAACCCCTGAATATGATAAAGACATGACCAAATTAAATCCCAACCCATTTTCTATGAACAAAATCCTCCGCCACGCATGTTTGCTCCAAGAGCACCGTCAAAGCCAATGGCGATTTCTCACTCGCCGGAAAACTTTCTCTATTACCTTCTATACCCGTCTTCCATGGAGGAGCCCAAATTTCAGATCTGGTTTGTATATTGTTTTGCTTGAAGCTCTAGGTACTAACTCATTGTTCTGAAAACTGAAGTTGTTGGTTATCCATTTGTTAGAATCATTTCATGCACTTAGGTTTAGATTTGCTTACTGATTTGAGGGATGTATTTGAATGAAAACTAAAATCATTATATGAGAGTTTGAAAAAAACTTAAAGAACGCCCAAATGGGTCTGTTGTGAATCTGTAGTTGCTTGATTCAATTTTGGTTGGGTTCTGTCGGATTATAATTAAATATTTGGGGTTCTAATTTTAGAGCAATTGAAGGTTTGAACGAGTTTGAATTAAAACTTGTTGAGCAAAGCTTGAGGTACAACAATGGAGGCTTATGTGTTGTTCATTGTTGGTGGTATGTTGAAATTTTGGGTTAATTAAATTATGATTTGAAGCTCTTCTTGTGCTGAAAAATTGTAGCTTTTGATTGTGTTAATGGTGGTGGAGCAACTGGTGGTGAAAGAAATCGATGGGTGATTTAACTTGGAGTGGGGGGGTCCGACGGGTTTATGGGTCGGGTATGAATAATTTAGTGATTGATTGAGTTTTCCATTTAGGTTGTGCCATGTCATCAGTCCGTTAGAATGAGGGGGCAAATCTAGAACTTTGATGGACAGGGGTATAAATGATCAAATAGTACGGGGGTCAATAATACAATAAAATAGAGGAATATATTTGATCCTTTGTCGTTTATTGTATCAGCTTGAGCTTTCATAAGTGGAGACTGGAGACCGAACAAAATGCTTTGTTGTGTTTTTTGCTAGCTTCCTCCCCTTTTTTTATATATTTTTTGTTCTTCTTCTTCTTCTTCCCAAAGTTTTGAGAAGTATTTTAATAGATCGACTTTTATACTAAGGGTGATTATACTAATAGCTCAATTTAATATCTAGCACGAATAAAGTAAACCTCTAAATAATGAAAAATTGAATCAAAGTATGTTATTATAAATAATGAAGAAGTTTGACCAGATAGACACTCAATATTGAACGAGGTAATATTTGGAGAAGTGTGAAAAAAAATGAAAGATAAAATAGATTTTAGTGCCTAAAGTCTATAAAGAACTAATCAGAGGAAAAACTTACGTTGTTATGGTCCATTGCAAGATATATGATTTGGTCCCACGTTGGTATTATAAAGGGCTAATGTGAGATTAAAATTTTTGGACGCTCCCACCTTAATAGTTAGCTTTGGGGGTGTGGTCAACTAATATTGTAATAATGGTATCAGAGCCAACCGCCACCCTCCGTGCCCACTGTGTTGATGATAATGAATGTGGTGATGGATGCGGTTTGTTATATCAGACTTGAGTCTCACATCAGTATTGTAAGTGATGATGTGAGATTTATATAGCCTTATATTCTCCCATTTTAATAATTAGCTTTTAGGGCGTGGACGCATACATCGACCATTCTATGCTAACCGAACGTATATTTCCCTTTTTGAAAGAAGAAGAAAAACTTCTTAAGCAATTTTTTTTCTATTAAATGTATTTTTATTACTTGTTGTATACTGTGTAGGAATTGATTAATGTTAACATGTTTTGTTCTATTTAAATCTGACAACCTCATACGTGTTCAATGGACACATAGACAGCATTATAAGATGGTTAATTCATCATATTTAAATTTTCTCACACTTAAAATTTAATGTGTTGAAATTGCAAAATACCACTAAAACATTTATAAAAATGCCTCAATACTAATGAATCAATAATACAATAAAGTCATTGTTATTAATCTGTATTCCAAAAAAAAAACCAGTAAATAATAAACACTGAAAATAAACAGAATCAGTGTTGAAAAATAAGAATAATTTTTCGAATATAATCGAGCCCACTTAGTTCAAAGTGTGTCCTTAAGGGAAATTATTCCCCTCACAGTACTCGAGGTTGATGGAATATCCCCTCCCAGGATAGAACGATTATCTTACCGGAATAGTAGTACTCCAAATTCAGGTAGCGGCGAACCACTCAACAGCAGTATATCACACATAATTTGTTTATACAGAAGAAGAAGAAGTTTGTGTTGTTCAGAAAATTCGTAAGTAAAATTCTGAGGAATCAAACGAATTTATAGACATGGAAGTACTGTTTCTGAAGGTTTGCAACCTTTCTGAACAGCCACTGAAAACTGGTGGGAAATTTAAATATGGAAAAGAAACCGGGTCGCGGTTAAAGAAAATTTGGTCTGCAACCTTTCTGAACAGCCACTGAAAACTGGTGGGAAATTTAAATATGGAAAAGAAACCGGGTCGCGGTTAAAGAAAATTTGGTCCAAAAAGATTGATAAAGAAACCGGGTCGCGGTTAAAGAAAATTTGGTCCAAAAAGATTATCAATCAATCAGATCATTTGACCAAATCCGAATCCGAATCAGAATCCGAATCCGAATTCGAAGCCGAAGCCGGAGCCGAGCCGAGCCGAAGCCGAGCCGAGCCGAGCGAGCGACGACGACGGCGCGAGGGGTCCTTGCCCCCTCAACCCTTTTACTGACAAGAAGGAGTAATTCTACTTATAAGTAGAAGAACTTTTCTTTCCACTACCGATGTGGGACAAATGCTTATTTTATAAAGCAAGAGGGAACTCCCGCTTTTCTTTCCACTACCGATGTGGGACAACTCCCACTTTTCTTTCCAATCATTTCCCATTCACCAATATCAATACCCAACAATCCCCTACATGAATGGGGAATGACTATAATATAAAGGAATGCGCGGACAAGTGTGATATACAAGCGAGAATTGACTGCATCTGGATAAGTAGGTTTCCCTTTGAACTTTCCGTAGTGAACTTATATCGGATATACTCGATCAATCGGTAGATTTGATATCTTTGAACCGTTGAACTTTGTTGTATACCTAGACAACATAAGTCACACAATCAACCCTCAACCGTTTATGGTTCTCACGGTTGTGTTCGTTTCAGCCATGAACACCTCCTGGTTTCATGAGTGTGTAGAGAATAGGCATTTACTGTCATTCCCCTTTAAAGCGGCTTACACTTATCACTCACATAGGTGATTTCTAAACATGTGGTCCTATAGCCACATTATCTGGTCATACACTGCCAGATTTAGATAATCATTAAAGAACCTTAATGCTTTATTAACTCATTAACAAGCCATAAGGTTTTATCCTTATTTCTGAACATTGTCTTCATCCGAGAATGGGTTGAGTTATTTGACAATGTTGAACCGTCGGTCACAACTTTGTTTGATCTCCTTGAACCTAGCTCTTGGGATCTCCAGTCTGCTAGGTAGAGTTACCGCCATGATGACTTGTCCTCGGCCTTAACCCCATTCCCATTGATGATCTACTAACTCCCTCTCTAGATAAGCCTTTTGTAAGCGGATCCGCCACGTTATCTCTTGACTTTACATAGTCAATCGTGATAACGCCACTAGAGAGGAGTTGTCTAACGGTATTGTGTCTTCGTCGTATGTGACGAGATTTTCCGTTGTACATTACGCTCTCGCGCCTACCTATTCTTCGCTTGACCGTCACAATGTATACATATAGGAGCCAAAGGTTTGGGCCGAGAATGGAATATCTTCTAAGAAATTCCGGAGCCATTCAAGCCTTCTTCACCGGCCTTGTCTAAAGCTATAAATTCGATTCCATTGTAGAGCGGGCAATGCATGTCTGTTTTGATGATTTCCAAGACACTGGTCCACCCCCAATTGTGAAAATATAACCACTCGTGGATTTAACTTCAGATGATCCGGTGATCCAATTTGCATCACTATATCCTTCGATCACGGCGGGATATTTGTTATAATTTAAAGCATAGTCTTGGGTGTGTTTTAAATACCCCAAGACTCGTTTCATTGCCATCCAATGAGTTTGATTGGGATTACTCGTGAATCGACTCAGCTTGCTTATAGCACATGCTATATCCGGTCGTGTACAATTCATAATATACATCAAACTTCCCAAAACTCGTGCATAGTCCAATTGTGAGTCACTTTCACCTTTATTCTTTTGAAGTGCAAAACTTACATCAATTGGAGTCTTTGCAACATTGAAATTTAAATACTTAAACTTGTCAAGTACTCTTTCAATATAATGAGATCTGCGATAATGCTAGACCTTGTGGAGTTTTATGAATTCGATACCTAAGATCAAATCAAAGCAACTCCTAAGTCCTTCATATCAAATTTGCTAGCCAAAGATACGCTTCGTAGCATTTACATCGGTAATATCTCTACTCATTATCAACATGTCATCAACATATAAGCAAACAATGACTTCATGATTTGGAGTATTTTTAATGTAAACACATTTGTCACACTCATTAATCTTAAATCCATTTGCCAACATTGTTTGGTCAAATTTCGCATGCCATTGTTTGGGTGCTTGTTTAAGTCCATAAAGTGACTTAACAAGTTTGCACACTTTCCTTTCTTTACCAGGAACCACAAAACCCTCAGGTTGTTCCATGTAAATTTCTTCCTCCAATTCTCCATTTAAGAAAGCTGTCCTTGACATCCATTTGATGGATCTCAAGACCATATACGCCGCCAGTGCCACTAACACCCGAATAGATGTTATTCTTGTTACCGGCGAGTATGTGTCAAAGTAATCAAGGCCTTCTTTTTGTCTATAACCTTTGACCACAAGTCTTGCCTTATATTTGTCAATAGCGCCATCAGCTTTCATTTTCCTTTTTAAAATCAATTTTGATCCTAAAGGTTTATTTCCAGGAGGAAGATCAACCAATTCCCATGTATGATTGTTCAAAATTGATTCAATCTCACTATTGACTGCCTCTTTCCAAAATGCTGAATCAGAAGAAGACATCGCTGCTTTAAATGTTTGAGGCTCATTTTCAAGCAAGAATGTCACAAAATCTGGTCCAAAGGAAGTAGATGTCCTTTGACGTTTGCTACGCCTTGCATCCTTTTTACTTGGTGTATTTTCCTTTGGTTCTTCCCGCGGTCGTTTAGATCTTTCACTTGACGACTCACATTCAGTTTTATACGGATAAATGGTTTCAAAGAATTCAGTATTATCTGATTCAATTACCGTATTAACATGTATTTCGGGATTGTCCGATTTGTGAACCAAAAACCGACAAGCTTTGTTGTTTGTAGCATAGCCAATAAAAACATAATCCACAGTTTTTGGTCCGATTTTTACCCTTTTGGGCAAAGGAACTTGGACCTTTGCTAAACACCCCCACACTTTGAAATATTTCAAGTTGAGTTTTCTTCCTTTCCATAGTTCATATGGAATAGATTGTGTTTTGCTGTGGGGCACCCTGTTGAGTATTCGGTTAGCTGTAAGGATAGCCTCCCCCCACAAGCTTTGCGGTAAACCGGAACTTATTAGTAAGGCATTCATCATTTTCTTTAATGTTCGGTTTTTCCTTTCCGCAATTCCATTTGATTATGGTGTGTAAGGGGCAGTAGTTTGATGAATAATTCCATATTCTAAACATATCTCTGCAAAAGGAGATTCGTACTCTCCACCCCTATCACTTCTAATCGTTTTTATCTTTTTATTCAATTGATTTTCCACTTCGTTTTTGTATTGCTTAAATGCATCAATTGCTTCATCCTTACTATTAAGCAAATACACATAACAATATCGAGTGCAATCGTCAATAAAAGTTATAAAATACTTTTTCCCACCGCGAGATGGTATTGACTTCATATCATATATATCTGTGTGAATTAAGTCTAAAGGATTTGAATTCCTATCAATAGACTTATATGGATGTTTAACAAACTTAGATTCAACACAGATTTCACATTTAGATTTATTACACTCGAATTTAGGCAATACTTCTAAATTAATCAATTTTCGCAAGGTTTTTTAGTTGACATGTCCTAAACGAACATGCCATAAATCATTTGACTCCAATAAGTAAGACGAAGCTGAATTTTTATTAATACTGTCAACAACCATTACATTGAGTTTGAAAAGGCCCTAGGTGAGGTAGCCCTTTCCTATGAACAATTCATTCTTACTTATTACAATTTTCTCACTAACCAACACGCACTTAAACCCGTTTTTGACGAGTAGTCCGGCTGAAACTAAATTCTTCCGAATTGTTGGAACGTGCATAACATTGTTGAGAGGCAGGACCTTGCCGGAAGTCATCTTCAGAAGTATCTTCCCATAGCCTTCAACCTTGGCTGTTGCAGTATTTTCCATAAACAGTACCTCTTCGGGTTCAGCGGGAGCATAGGTTGCAAATGCTTCTTTTGTAGCGCAAACATGTCGAGTGGCACCGAGAATCAAGCCACCACTCCTTTGGGTTTCCAACCAAATTGCACTCGATAGCATTGCACACGATCATCCATATCATCATTCTTTTCCACCATATTGGCTTGTCCTTTTCCCTTGTTCTTTTTCGGGAGACGACAATCGGGGCTTTGTGGCCGCCTTTCCCACAATTAAAGCGGTTGCCCTTGAACTTTTTCTTGTTGGAATCCTTCTCCTTTCCTGAAGGCCTCTTCCTTTTCTTGTTCTTTTTCAGAGCAGCATCTTCAACGATGTTTGCCCCTTCAATTGGTGAAGTCTTACGGTACCTCTTCTCAGCGGTTTTGTTATCTTCCTCGATCTTGAGACGAATCACAAGATCTTCCAACTTCATTTCCTTTCTTTTGTGCTTAAGATAGTTCTTGAAATCTTTCCATGAGGGCGGCAACTTCTCAATCATTGCAGCTACTTGGAACGCTTCATTTACTACCATACCTTCAGCAATAAGGTCATGGAAGATAAGTTGAAGCTCTTGAACTTGGGTTCCAACGGTTTTTCCATCCACCATTTTGTAGTCTAGGAATTTGGCAACCACAGACTTCTTCAAGCAATAATCTTCAGTTTTGTACTTCTTTTCAAGTGCATTCCATAGTTCTTTGGAAGTCTCTACTGCACTGTAGACGTTGTACAAGTCATCTTCTAAGGCACTCAAAATGTAGCCTTTGCACAAAAAATCAGCATGTTTCCAAGCCTCGGTAACCATGAACTGTTGGTTGTCGGGCATGTCGGCGGCAGGCACGGGAGGGTCCTCACTGGTGAACTTTTGCATACCAAGGGTGGTAAGCCAAAAGAACATTCTTTGTTGCCATCCTTTAAAGTTGACACCGGTGAACTTCGCAGGTTTCTCAGCCGGTGGCACAGCGGTACGGATTGTAGGAGTAACCGCTGGTGCAATATTCACAGAGGTAGTTCCAGTCTCAATTGCCATTATTCATTTGTCACTGTCAAATCGACAAACTGTTTTAGTTAATAAAACCAGAATAGCAATTCGATGAAGATTTTATTTCTTCAAGTCGCAGTATAATTATGAAACTTTAGTATTCCAACGAAGTTTTTATATGTTCGAGTCAGAATACTAATATTCATATGGAGTAGAAAACTACACAAGTTTTAATCTCCAAACCAGAATACAGCAACAATGAAGTTTTCATGTTCTTCAAAACATTGTACAAGTATGAACTTTAATATTCCAACGAAGTTTTTTATGTCTTCAAGTCAGAATATGAAATTTCATACGGAGTAGAAAACCACACAGGTTTTAATCTCCAAAACAAAATACAGATTAATCAAAAAAAAATATAATTTCCTTAAGATTGTTATTAATCTGTATTCCAAAAAAAAAAACCAGTAAATAATAAACACTGAAAATAAACAGAATCAGTGTTGAAAAATAAGAATAATTTTTCAGAATATAATCGAGCCCACTTAGTTCAAAGTGTGTCCTTAAGGAAATTATTTCCCTCACCAGTACTCGAGGTTGATGGAATATCCCCTCCCAGGATAGAACGATTATCTTACCAGAATAGTAGTACTCCAAATTCAGGTAGCGGCGAACCACTCAACAAAGAAAGTATATCACACAGAATTTGTTTATACAGAAGAAGAAGTAGTTTGTGTTGTTCAGAAAATTCGTAAGTAAAATTCTGAGGAATCAAACGAATTTATAGCCATGGAAGTACTGTTTTTGAAGGTTTGCAACCTTTCTGAACAGCCACTGAAAACTGATGGAAAATTTAAATATGGAAAAGAAACCGGGTCGCGGGTCAGGGTCACTAACGGGTAGGATTGGATAAGTTAATTAATTTAATTAAATAATTAAAAATTAAAGAAAATTTGGTCCAAAAAGATTATCAAACAATCAAATCATTTGACCGAATCCGAATCCGAAGCCGAAGCCGAAGCCGGAGCCGGAGCCGGAGCCGGAGCCGGAGCCGGAGCCGAGAGAGCGACGACGACGGCGCGAGGGGCCCTTGCCCCCTCAACCCTTTTACTAACAAGAAGGAGTAATTCTACTTATAAGTATAAGAACTTTTCTTTCCACTACCGATGTGGGACAAATGCTTATTTTATAAAGCAAGAGGGAACTCTCACTTTTCTTTCCACTACCGATGTGGGACAACTCCCACTTTTCTTTCCAATCATTTCTCATTCGCCAATATCAATACCCAACAGTCATTGCATCTTAATAACTAAATTTTGGGGTGTGATTCTCCTAAAGTTGTAAGATACGTCTATTTTGACTATATCGACACAATGTATATTTCCCTTTTAAGTAAATCATTTTATTTTATTATTGATGTATTTTTATTACTTGTTCTCTACTATGTCAAAATTGATTAATATTAAAATGTTCGTGTTTAAATCCGACAACCTCATATGTATTTAATGGACGCATACATGGCATTCTAAGATACTCCGTTAATTTGTCTTATTTAATTTTTCTCACACCTAAAGTTTAATTTACTAAATTATAAAACTACACTATGACATTTGTAAATATGCCTCAACACAATTTATCAACAATAATAAAGTCATTTCGCTCCAAACCTATACAATTTTAAATCTAATAGCTCAGTTGGTTGACTACCTTTACTTTCATCTTGTTAGTAAGAGTTCGAATCACACACTTGTTAGTACTTTCACCTTGTTAGTGAGAGTTTAAATCACACATTGTAATCTCTTACCATTTTCCCTTCTCCTACCCCATATAATAATTATTTTAAAAAAAATAAATCATATATACACCATGGATAAGATAACACATTTTTGCCTTTTTGACAATTAAAACAAACAATATCACAAGGTACTCACTTTTTTTTTTTATCTCAAGGTACAAATTGAAGTTACAATTTTGTTATTCTTTTTCTTTTCTTTTTTTCCCTTAGTAAGACGTAGTTGAAGACTGTCCGTTAAAATTGATTACTATTCCATGTTCAAAGTTGTGTTCGAGCCCAATATACCAAAGCGGGCAACAGATTCATCGACTCTCAAATGCCTATTTATAAGCCAAAAATTGGTTCATAAACTCCATTAACGCTTCGAAATAGAACTCGACGAGACACTATCCCGATTACGTATTCGAGAAGATTTGCTCAGAGATAAACCCTAAATCGCAATGGAGAGTGCGTTCGCCAGCGCCTCTGCGATCAGCGACCAACGCCAGAAAATCGAACAGTACAAGAACATTCTATCCACCGTTCTCGCATCAAGCGACATTCAACAAGCCAAGCAATTCATCGATCACAGTAACTTTTTCATCATAGTTTTGCTGTTTATTTTACGTTTATTATTGTATATTTCTCAGCTGAAATCGATGTAGAAGATTTATTTAGTCCGATTCTAACTGGTTTGGGGTCGAGTCGCTGTTTGATTGAGATTGTGTACGATTATGCAGTGCAATTACTATCTCTCTCGCTATCTCATCATAATACTTTTAAAACTTTGGAGAAACCGGCAGCTGAAAAATGCAGCTTATATATTAAAGCATGATCTTCATAGACATTTGGACGGACACACATAAATAGGTGAAACCAGTTGCTTAGGTGAAATAAAACTCTGTAACACATTTCAATCATACCACATTGTAAGATGCAGTAGTGGTTGACACACGCTCTTCAAGTGAGCAATGAAAATATCCCTTATTTTATATTCATGTTTTATATTCTCGTTCGGGCATGTGAAGAGGAGGTGTGAGGATGCACCAGTTAGGAAGTGTTAGGAAGTGTGAGAGGTTGGCGGTAGCAAGAGTTAGGAGAGATAGATTAGGCCGAAGAAAAACTGGGGAGGTTATTAGACATGACATGACACAAACACACAACCTCAGTTGACTGAGTATATGACCTTAGACAGGAAGATTTGGAAGTCGAGTATTAGGCTAGAAGGTTAGTAGGTAATTGACTATCGTCGCATTTTTGTGGGAGAGGTAGGGGGCTAGCCTCCTCTCATCCTTTCCATTATTTAGGTATCGCGTAGTTTCTTACTCTTCAGTGCGTATTACTATCCGTTGCTTCATCTGTTTTGTATCTTGATATTTTGTTGTCTTATTTTTCTTGCAATCCTGTATCGATTATGTTTCTTTTGAGCTGAGGGCCTATCGGAAACGACCTCTCTACCCCACAAATCGGAAACGACCTCTCTACCCCACAAAGGTGGGTTAAGGTTTGCTTATATCCTACTCTCCCCACACTCCACTTGTGGGATTAAACTAGGTATGTTGTTGTTGTATTTTTCTCAGCTGAAATAGGTCTAGAAGATTTATAGTTAGATTCTAACTACTTTGTGGTTGAGTGATGTTTGATTGAGATTGTGTACGATTATGCAGTGCAATTACTATCTCTCTCGCTATCTCATCATAATTTTGTTGTTTATTACATATTCATGTTGTATATTTCTCAGTTGTAGGCCCGATTAGCCTATCACACTTATAGGCGCAATATTGCTTTATAGTCTCATGTAATTTGATTTCTGTTGCTATGTGTTCTTTAGTGTACTTTGTTTATCCTATTTAGCTGTGTTAGCTACTGCTTCCTGTTGTTAGAATGCTGTTGTTAGAATGCGTTACCATGACGTATTCGATTTTGTTATCAGCATGTTCATACTGTCTATACTGCTTTAATTTCCTGTCTGAGTCTGACCGTTTCTCTTGTGTTCTTTAGTGTACTTTGCTTGTGATTATGCTTTGTCTTGAGCCGAGGGTCTCCCGGAAACTGCCGCTCTACCTACCAAGGTGGAGTTAAGGTCTGCGTATACTCAACCCTTCCTAGACCCCAAGTTGTGGGATTTCACTGGGTATGTTGTTGTTGTTGTATATTTCTCAGCTGAAATCGATATAGAAGATTTATAGTCAGATTCTAACTGGTTTGGGGTTGAGCCGCTGTTAATTGATTGAGATTGTGTACGATTATGCAGTGTTATCAGATGACGTGTCGTTGGTGGTATCAAGACAGCTATTGCAAACATTTGCACAGGAACTCGGTAGATTGGAAGCCGAAGTTCAAAAGGAAGTAGCACACTATACTCTCAACCAGATACAACCTCGTGTGGTGTCCTTTGAAGAACAGGTATGCTTGATGCTTCTATTTTGTTTCTTGTCAGATTCTTGACAGCTCCTTTGCAACCTATATTGAACGATACTTGGACTTATAATAATGCCTTATATAGCTCTGAATTTTGGTACTTCAGAGTGATTGTTCTGTTAGGGCTAGTTTAAATTGTTTTTATTTTGCTTTATCTGTTGCCTCATTGGTGGTGTATATGTATTTGTAAGGGTGTAGCAGTTAGATGTTTGTAATTTCATCTCTTAAAACTTCATAAGAATTCAACAAAATGCTCTATCAAGAAAATTTACAGAGAGGATCATGGTATGTAGAATGAGAACTATTAAATCATCATCTCTACCACCTAAAGAGAAGGCCAATTTTTGTTGACTGAAATCATGTTCTTTTATTCATAATGGGATGGGAAGAACTTATCAGAAAAAAAAGGATGGGAAGTCTAAATAATTGTCTTTCAGGAAGTAACCTCTTTCTAATTGACCATTAAATTGTAGCTTAAAACCAATTAAAACAACAACATACCCAGTGAAATCCCACAACGTGGGGTCTGGGGAGGGTAGAGTGTACACAACCTCTACCTTGGTAGGTAAAACGACTGTTTCTGGGAGACCTTCGGCTCAAGGTAAAGCATAATCACAATCAAGCAAGCATTACAAAGCAAGAGAAATGGTCAGAGACTAAAAATTAAAGTTGTATGAACATGCTGATAACAAAATCGTATACGCCATGGTAGCGCATTCTGACAAAAGGAAGCAGTAGCTAACACATGAATAATATAAACAAAGTACACTAGGGAACATGTAGCAGCAGAAATCAAATTACAGGGACTATAAAGCAATACTGCGCCTATAAGTGTGATGGGCTAATCGGGCCTACAGTAATAACACTACAACTACCATTTTGTGAGGGTAAGTAGGACTACGCTCGACTACCTACTACCTTTCTACCTTAATTCGTGTCCTCCACAACCCCCTATCTAAGGTTATGTCCTCAGTAAGTTGCACTTGCGCCATATCCCGTCTAATCACATCTCTTCAATACTTCTTTGGCCTACCTCTACCCCTTCTAAACCTGTCCATAGCCAACCTCACACCTCCGCACCAGGGCATTTGCGTCTCTCCTCTGCATATGCCCGAACTATCTCAACCTCGCTTTCCGCATCTAATCCTCCACCAAGGCCATTCCTACTCTGTCTCGGATATCATAATTTCTAATCATATCTCTCCTTGTATGCCCACACATCCATCTCAACATCCTCATCTCCGCAACTTTCATCTTTTGGATGTGCGAAGTCTTGACTGGTCAATACTCCGCCCCATACAACATAGTCGGTCTAACCACCGTCCTATAAAACTTGCCTTTAAGTTTTGGTGTCACTTTTTTGTCGCACAAGACTCCAGATGCAAACATCCATTTCATCCACCTTGCCTCAATACGATGTGTGACATCGTCATCAATCTCTCTATTCCCTTGAATAATAGACCCGAGGTACTTGAAGCTTTCTTTCTTTGAAATGACCTGAGTCCCAAGCCTCACCTCCACGCCTGTCTCAGGGTCGCTCCCGTTGCTTAACTTATACTCCAAATATTCTATCTTGATCCTACTTGGCTCAATCATACATATCTTTGATCGCCCTAGTGTATGCCACATGTACACCTCTAACCTCCAAATATCTCCATAGAACCTCCCTAGGGACTTTGTCGTATGCCTTCTCGAGGTCGATGAAAACCATATGTAAGTCTCTCTTCTTCTCCCTATACTGCTCCATCAACCTCCTAATAAGATGAATGTCTTCAGTAGTCAAATGCCCCGATATGAATCCAAACTGGTTCTCAAAAATAGACACACCTCTCTTCACCCTCATCTCCACGACCCTTTTCCAAACTTTCCTATAATTGTTGCAACTCTGGATATCACCTTTGTTCTGGTACAACGGGATCATTGTACTCCATCTCCATTCTTCGGGCATTCTTGCCGTCTTAAAAAATGACGTTAAACAACTCAGTCAGCCACTCCAAACATGTCCTGCCTACGCTCTTCCAAAATTCAACTGGGATCTCGTCTGGCCCGGTCGCTCTTCCCCTGCGCATCCTGCGAACAACACCCTTAACCTCCTCAACTTTAATGTTTCTACAATACCCAAAATCCCGATACCTACCAGATTGCTCCAGATCTCCCAGCACGTTGTCACTATTTCCTTTTTCGTTCAAGAGTTTATGAAAGTAAGACTGTCAACTCCGCCTAATATGTGCGTCCTCCACCAATACTTTTTCGTCCTCGTCCTTGATGCACCTCACATGATCCAAGTCACTGGCCCTCCTCTCCCTTGCCTTGGCTAGTCTGTACAACTTTCTATCCCCGCCTTTCTCCTCTAATTCTACATACAAGTGTTCAAAAGCCGCCGTTTTTTGCCGCCGTAACCGCAAGCTTTGCCTCCTTACTCGCCATCTTATACAGTTCTCTATTCGTCCACTTCTCCATCTCATCCTTGCTTTCTACCAATTTCGCATACGCCGCTTTCTTCGCTTCCACCTTCTCTTGAACTACACCATTCCACCACCAATCGATGCCTACCACGGCTACTCCTCGAGACCCCAAGCACTTCTCTAGCTACCCCTTGAATGCAACTGGCCGTCCTGTACTACATATTGGTCGCATCCCCACTACTCCCACAAGCCCCCTTGGCCATCAACCTCTCCCCCATCCCCTTTGCACTAGTCATGGTCATTCTCCCCCATTTGATTCTTAACCTGTCATCCGCAACCTCCTCCTTCTCCATCTTGATTTCCAAATCCATCACTAAAAGCTTATGTCGGGTTGTAAGATCCTCCCTCGGAATATCCTTGCAGTCTTTACAAAAATGACAGGCTAAAAAGAATTCCGGCTTGTGTATGGTGGACAGTTTGGAAAGAAAGAAATGGGAGATGTCTCCCCAATTCCATTCAGAAAGTGAAGTGGAATTGTATTGTATCTTTCTACTTTTGGTGTAAAGAGCATTGTATAAAAGATGTAGATGAGGTTTTTCAGTCCTTAGGATCCTTGTATTCTGCTATTTTCTGTTTTCTTCCTTTCTTTTGTCTCCTTTTGGTGGTGGCCAGCATTCCCCCCTAAATGCTGAGGAATACAACAATACCAATTTTTTTTTTAAAAAAGAATTTGAGTGTAGTACCAGGAACTCAATATATGGGCCACAACTCATTGGGACCATGGAGTTGTTTATTATAAGTGTGTTTTTTGAGTTGTGTTGATTGGAACTGTTGCATATCGACACCTTTGATTCCTTTTTTATGGAATTGACTTTAAGAACTGAATTTTGTGAGAGTGTGATGCATAATGAATCAGAGTGGGCTAGCACCAAAGTCACTGAATTATTTGTTTATCTTGTGATTAGTAATTTTTTTCCGGAAATCATAGTCATCTTAAAATTTGGTGTCTCGAGTATTTTAGTTTTGAGAAAATGGTACAGAGGAAGGTCAATATTGGAACTCAGCATATTATCTGTTGTCATCAAGAGATCCTCCACAACGTGTTCTTTTGATCTTTTATGTTTTAATGCCCAACTTAAAAAAATCCCATCTTTGCAGGTGTTGATCATTCGCGAAAAACTTGCAGAATTATACGAGTCTGAACAACAATGGTCAAAAGCAGCCCAGATACTTAGTGGCATCGATTTAGACTCTGCAATGAGGTCTGCGTTATACTTCTACTTATGTTTGCTTGCCTGCTGTGTCCCTTAAATTTTATTTGAAACCTGAAATCTCTATCTTTGCGCTGTCTCTTGTTATGCAGAGTTGTTGATGACACATTCATATTTTCAAAATGTGTCCAAATTGCTCGTCTATATCTCGAGGTTGGATCTCTCTCTCTCTCTCTCTCATTTCTTCCTATTTTTCTGATGCCAAGTAAACATCTCCAAGTTAAAGATCCTTGTTTGGTGGTGCACCTTTCAACTTGGATGACAATTGATCTTCGCTAAAGAGGAAGAGGTTAAATCAATCCATTAATATATGCGCTAGAGTGACTTATCAATTTTCTTATTTGGTAAACTGGATAGATAATATATATATAAGAAACCAAGTAATTACATGCTAGTTTGAGCTATAGGGATTAGTTGTAGTTAAAGAGTATTGACTATTGGGATACTATTACAAACTGGTACTTGCCGACCAAAAGTAGTTCCTAGAATGTCTGCCCCAATTGCTCATTGGCAAACACCGGAGGAACTACCAAAAGTTTGATTATATCAAAGTAGTTTTTCCTAGCTGTACCCAAGGGTGTAGTCTAGTGGTCAATGAAGTGGTTGTGAACCCTAAGGTCTGAGGTTCAATTCCCAGTGGAGACATAAAATGCTAGGTGATTTCTTCCCATTTTTCTAAGCCTTGGTGGATGAGTTACCCGGTACTTATGCTGGTGGGAGGTAGTAGGTACCCCGTGGAATTAGTCGAGGTGCGCGCAAGCTGGCCTGAAGCCACGGTTATTAAAAAAAGTTTTTCCTAGCTCCTTCCTTTGCGAGAAGGTCCGCAACTCTGTTCTGCTCTCGATAACTATGTTTTATCAATGGGTTTTCCAGCCTTTGTATCAGAGACCTGCATTCATGATAATTGAACGGTAAGGTAGATGATCATTGTTAATCATTCTAATTACCTTTGTAGAATCAGTAGCAATTTCCAGTGGGGCGAAACCATTTTCCAATTCCCTGCACTAGAGCTAGCAATTCAGATAGAGTATTTGTGGTGTTAGGTATTCCCTCCAATTGCCATTCCTGTTTCTTATCACCGCACCCCACCCTGCCGATTTCCCCTGAGGCTTGGGCTTCCTAAAGAGGATCCGTCAGTGTTACGTTTGTAGAAACCTCTGTTGGGAGGTTATCATTTAACACTGATGGTGGTCTTGAAAGAAAAATGAAATAGAAAATTTTAACATCTTTGAAGAATCATATTGAGAAAAAGAAAAGAGGCCAGGAAAGGAGTTGAGCAAGAGCTATAAGAGAACGTTTACCTTGCTGAGAAGATATTCCACGGCAGAATTTGTCTTCCCCGCTTAGAATCCGAGTCTAGTTCTGATTCGTTAAATACTTTTAGGAACGTTATTTAAACGGAGAATGAGGGGAATATTAATATATATGCAAGAGTGGGATACGATCTCTTCCTAGCTTTGGTGTTTTTATTTGAATTAGTTTTAAAAAATGTTTTCTTATTTAGCCTAGTCTTCTATGTGAGATTTTCCTGGGAAGCTGTCTGGTATTTGGAAGTATCAAAACAGATAAAAAACTTTATCCTGCTGGCTATTGTCCCAAATTGTTTCTTTTGCTTTATACCAGAAGAGCAATGACGAGTATCTTTTTGTTTTGGATTAGTAGGAAACAAATGAGTGTGTACTGATTTTTTTTGGTTTAAAAAGGTAACTAATGAATATGTAGTATGTGAGCTCCTTTCTATGTGGCATTTATTCTGCAAGTTGTACCAATATTTTCTTTCTTCTAGACGAGTAAAACCTTGTATGGTGCTAATGTGATTTGTTAACTAGTGTGTTATGTACATCCGAAGTATCCCCTAGGTGTCTTTTCAATTCCATTGTTTTGCTTGCTATCAAAAGGAAAATTAGAGTTGTAATTTGGTTCCTGTACTGCTCCTATGCACCCTGCTATTTTCTGCTGTTTAAATGCATCAATCTGAGGAAGTTCGGTTTACTTCCATTTTTTGTTCTCTTTGGCATTCTAACAGTGTCCATTCCTTGTTTGGCAGGATGATGATGCAGTTAATGCAGAAGCTTTTATACATAAAGCTTCCTTTAAACTTACCACCCTTAAGAATGAAGTATTGCATTTGCAGTACAAGGTTGTTATCATATGATGTAGGGCATTTTTAATTTTTGATTATGCCACCATCACCGGCTAATATGCCAACT
Organism: Anisodus tanguticus; assembly: GCA_034509755.1. Taxonomy (NCBI): domain Eukaryota; kingdom Viridiplantae; phylum Streptophyta; class Magnoliopsida; order Solanales; family Solanaceae; genus Anisodus; species Anisodus tanguticus. The sequence continues at coordinate 3,594,168 of CM067553.1, read as the reverse complement.
ATTTCCTGAATGATTATTTCAGGTTTGCTATGCTAGGGTTTTAGATTTAAAGAGAAAATTTTTGGAAGCTGCCTTGCGTTACTATGACATTTCTCAGATTGAGAAGCGACAAATTGGTGACGAGTAGGTTTTGCAGAAAATACTATGTTAAAATAATGCTTCTCTCAACAATTTTTGATTATCTAAAATTGTCTTGCTAGTGATTGTGCATATATATATATTTACAAGCCCCGAGGAAAAAGGCAGCAGACACTTTAATTCTTATTCTTTGTATATGGACACTTCTTGAGTTCAATAATTGATTGTCAATTTAATCTGCGATCCAAGCGAAACCGGCTTAGGAAAACTAAGAATATGCTTATGTTCCGAGATCAAAGGTTTAGCTTTTGGCTTGAATAATGTTACACACATCTGATATGTGTTATCTTTGTCATTGGTACTATGCCTACAATCTTATAATTGAGCACAACATAATGCTTCCCTTTACGTTACAGAGAAATTGATGAAGCTGCATTAGAGCAAGCTCTGGCAGCTGCTGTGACGTGCACAATTTTGGCTGCAGCAGGTCCTCAACGGTCTCGTGTACTTGCCACACTGTACAAAGTAAGGATGCAATGACTTAGAGCTTTAAACATTTTGATTGTTTTTGTCAAGGAGTGCTACTAATTGGCAGGTTCTTGTGCAAATTATCTTGTGGGTTGAATTAATAATTCAATTATATTTAGTCGAGTTATTGGGATTAATGTTATCATGGTTGTATCTTGAATTATTGGAGTTAGTAATGTTATTTGTATTTATGATGTTTTACGCTATATTCCTTTCTGGAATTTGTGGGCTAAGTTCAGAGAAGAGTGTGCTCTGCCTTCTTCCTTAAGCCCCCAGAGTTTTGTGGCTTTCTTGCGGTTTTCAGTTTTAGTAACACTGCTTGTCATAATTGTATGATTTGAAATTTGCTCTCATTTGCCAAGAATGTGAGACCACTCACGGGAAAGGGTAGGTGCATGCACCAAGGAAATGGTAACAACAACTAGGTGATTATATTTGGAGGACATGTCATTCATTGGTCTAATATCTGCTTTATTTTGCTGTTACCATAACCATTAAAAAATTGAGGTTAATTAGTTTTCTTGGACAACTTCCAGTCTAGATCTGCCACCATGTCGTCATATTTGGATATTTTATATTGGTCTCAAATGACCGCCTAAAGAAGATACACTGATTCCCTCCTCTATGTTATTTGTTCAGTTTTTGCTAAAACAAATTTTCTTTTTTCCTTATTTGGATACCAGGATGAGCGTTACTCCAAATTAAAAATCTATCCAATCTTGCAGAAGGTACTTCACTTGCTGCTTCATACAATCTGCATAGATCAGTCTCCACTCTCCGTTTCTCATGCCGAGTTGCCCTTTTGCTATTATCTCTTCTGCATTTGAGTGTATTTTTAACGTGTATATAGTGCTGTGTCAGATTTTTTTACCCAGATAATATATTTTTTTTTTAAAAAAAATAAGTTATGTTTAATTTGAAATATTCAGGTCTATCTAGAGAGAATCTTGAGAAAACCTGAAATTGATGCTTTTGCAGAAGAGTTGAAACCACATCAGGTCCCCCCGTTTTTTTCCCGTATTACTTTTTCAAAATAGTAAAATATATTACCTTATATTCTCTTTGTGTATCTTATTTTTTGTGTTTCCTACAGCAAGCACTTTTGCCTGATAACTTCACAGTTTTGGATCGTGCTATGATTGAGCATAATCTCTTGAGTGCTAGCAAACTTTACACAAATATAAGGTAGAAAGGAAGCTTATCTTCACCTTGTTCGTGGTTTAGATATTTCATAGCTCATGCTTGCTATTATCTAATCTAATCCCCTTGTTGATCTGTGACAGTTTTGATGAGTTGGGCACTTTGTTGGGCATTCCCCCTCAAAAGGTACCTAATGATGTTGCTAAGCTATTTTTCTTAATTTTTTCTGTTAATGAGCTAACTTTTTGGGTTTTGTTGCCAACTCACTAGCTCGGGTTGAGGCATAGTATTTGTTGTACTCTTGGGCTATATTTTATAACTATAGGCTGGGCTCTGAGTGGTTAACTGTTGTAGGAATTATATGAGAATTGGAGGTTTTTGGGCGGTCGGTGGCTCGGTTGATCTATTTGCAGTAATTCTTAGTCCCTTCTGGACCATTTGTTGGGCGACATCTAATCCTTAAAGCAAATATCAATGAAGAAACAGATAAATTGTTTTCTCATGCTATGCTGCAAAAAGCATCGGTCTTATCATCCTACTTATGCCATTGTTTCTGGGTAAATCCAGAAGTCAAGCTTAAATAATAAATGATATTGGGATGATAATGAGGGTGATATTATTTTGAATGCATTTTCGAAGTTGATTCTGAGCCTATGCTGCTCAGCCTTTTTGAGGTCTTCAAGTAGAAATCTGTTATAAAAAAGGGATAAGGAAATCCGTTTTTGAGAAAAAGACACTGCTTCAGAGTATTTGGACATGCCTCTCCCATTCTCGCTTATTGATCGCTGTTTTTATGTACTAAGATCAATTTGCGGTTGTGCTTGCCTTACAAGTAATTTAAACCCCATGTAACTAACTCAATCATACATGTCAAAATGTTTCCATTGCTCTCTTATTGCTTGCCATGGATATGTTTGTGTACCAAGATCAATTAGCAACTGTGCTGCTTCATTTCCATCTGTAACTAAGTTGGTTCTAACAAATTTTGTTATGCAGGCTGAGAAAATTGCTTCAAGAATGATTTTTGAAGATAGAATGCGGGGATCTATTGATCAGGTAAATTTCTCAGTTAATAATGCCATCTACACATTTTTGTCTGTCCTTCAAAAGAGGAGGAAATGATATTGAGTGATGATTTGTCACTGGCTAGCTTTAGGTACAGTGTATCCATGTATGCCATATATACATTCTCGAATTCCATGTCGTAGCGTAGTGCTGATAGTGAATATGCTTGGATTGTAGTTTGATGTGGAAGATATTGTTGCACATGATAAATTTGTTTCTAAGCCATTTTAATAGTATTATTTATGCGATTGACGTACCATTTAGCACTAAAGGATTTTGTTGTATCATAATTCTCATTGGCTCCTTGTACCGAGGGTCTAACGAAATAACCTCTCTACCTCCCAAGGTAGGGATAAGGTCTGCGTACACTCTACCCTCCCTAAACCCCACTTTGTGGGATTTCACTGGGTATGTTGTTGTAATAATTCTCAATGACTATGCACATCTAGAGATGTATTTAACGAGCGATGTATGCAATATATTGTCAAACTACGATAAATATGGTTTGGAGACAAAAAATGAGTTTCTTAATTTCTATATAGTTTTAGCATCTATTGTCTTTTGAAAACTGGTCAAATTATTGTCTTTGCGTGTGGTATAAGGTAGGGAGCACATGTACAGTATTTTCCTCCTTTTGTTCCCTATCCACATTTAGTTAAGGCAACTACATCCTTCATCTACTCTTCTCGACATGCTCTGCTTTAAGTTGATTTTATTGTCAGGTTGAAGGAGTCATACATTTCGAGGATGACACTGAAGAACTGCAACAATGGGATCAACAGGTGATTTAGTTTCTAACAGCTTGACAGTTGTGTTAAGTTTAGGAATTTCTTTTAAACCCTAAAAAGAAAGGAAAAATTAAAAGGTGTCAAACTTCTTCATGGTTTTTGGTGAAATGAGTAAAAACTCCATGCATCTCAAAGTTTCTAACATCTGAATAGAAGGCAGGTGTAATAATTAACCAGTTTGGGTAGTTTACACGGTATGCTTGTAGTGTAAATTTCTTGTCAAGTCTTTGGGTGTGTTTGGTACGAGGCAAGTCATTTTTCCGGGGTAGACATTTTCCCTTAAATTGGAAAATGAATTCCGTTACGTGTGGGAGAAAGTCTTTTTCCTTATAACTATCTGGATTTTAAACTTCATATTACTTGATTCAACTAACACTTGGACACACATTATCAGTCTCTAGTTCTAAAAAAAATCATCAAAACACTGTCCCGTTTGTTGATAACATTAACTTTTTATATGTTTTATAACATTTTCCACTCACCAATCAAACACCGAAAAACAATTTTCATGAAAATGACTTCTGTCATACCAAACACTCTTTCTTGTTTTCAAGGTTTTATTGAAATGATACTAGTGCTGACAATAAAATTAGTACTGACAACGATGCTAATCTTTGCAGATCATGGGTCTTTGTCAAGCTCTAAGTGATGTTCTTGATAGCATGGCGAAAAAAGGCCTCCCTATTCCTGTCTAGTTTGTTCATTTTTTGGCGAATTTTGAAGAACGGAGTACTATGCCGAGACACTAGTTCCTCATGCCATTTACTGTACTCACGTCATTCTATATTTTCACCAGTTTCAACACTTCGTTTGGAAAATTTTGAATCTAAGTTAGTTTTAATTGTACATGATATACCTATTTTTGCAACCTTTGTTAAGGCTGTAATATGAGCTTTTTTTTATTACATGTTCACTCTTTCTCCCCCAGCAACTACATGGTTACTTAAATTGTTAGATCGTCAACGTAATTGGCCGTTATGCTGGGTGGGGGTCACTCGCTTTCTTCCCCAAGTTCAATGGGTTTATGGTTTATTATATATGTAAATGTTAATTTAGTTGCATGACTCGTTTAATCAGATACTTGTAGGCATTTTTTTTCTATTCAAATTGTAACAGGTTATTTTGTGCCATCCCGATTTTACCATCACTTCTTGATTGTTATGACGCTGTACATTAGGTCCGGTGAAGCACTGCAAGTGGCTGTATTACTGAAATCGTCCGTGGCAGTTATATGGATGCAGAGATCTAGTTTGTTTATACTAGTGAACTAAATTTTTTAATTGTTGCCAGCGAAAATTCATTTCTTAGATGCCACCACTGAGCATATCTCTGTTAGATCAACATAAGTCATAACCATCACTGCTTATAAGGGTCCAAACAGCAGCATACTGATGCTTCAATTAAACCGGTGTTCTAATTAATCAGATTTTAACAAGTTCTGGAACACATAACCTGCGTCTATGACCATTGTCTTCAGTTTGTCAACCATGCGAAAAGAATTAAAATCTTGAGAACAGATACTGGGTATTTTCAAACTTTTTTCTGTTCATGAGTAAAAGGAGAGAGAATAATGAGAATCGAACCCTCAAGAAGTAATCTATACAATAGGAGTCCCAAGCCATAAAAAGCAATGTGAATTCCTACAACTCCTCCCTCTCAGCACCGATTGAACAACTATTAGCTAGAGATCTCTATTCACCAGATACCATCAAGCATGAAAGCAGCAAGGAGTGTCCTAGTGAGTCCCAAGGGAAGGAAAGGACACGAGAGGATTACTGCGTGTCAAAACTGCCACTAGCACCACTGAGCTACAGACCTTGTTGGTGAGGAAGTTGGGTCAGAATGTCATAGGGTATGATTTTTGCTGAAGAAGTGCTAAGCCGGGACTTGGTATCATTGAAAATGATAACATCTTACCATGCTTTGAGATCGTGCCCAGGTATAGCTAGTATCATCCTTTCTCTGTATGAGGGAGATCTGACAAATGTCCGTGTGAATGGTGGGGTACGTCCCCCTTTACAATACCTTCTGTTTAGTTCCATTTATTTGGATTGATGAAACTAAAAGATGAGCTTATTCACTTGAACCCTTACATGGAGATGAGCACCTTGACGAATCGATTCCACTTTGTAAGAGCATATCATGGTTGATGGATGCCAACTGAGACAGATTCTGCTTGAACAGCAAATTAGAACACATGGTTAAAAAATCTCACAGATTTTCTGTTGTTCCAAATCATAAATCAAAAGTCAGATATAGTCTAACGTTTTCTCTATTTTATTTGTTTACTTTTTACTGCTTAAAGAGTAAAACTACGCAAAGGCTCTTTGCAACGCCCTTACGAGATATTGATGAGTTAAACTACTCGTGTTGGCATGGAAGCCAGCCCGGTAAACTGATTCTATTTTGCTAAATTTCATTTCTTTGTTTTGGGTTCCACAAGAATTTGTTGATAGTTCGATTGATCTAAGAAATATGATTGTGGTTTAGCACTCACGATTATATAAAGTAAACATCATGGCATACCTTGAAAGAAAAATTCATCAAGGATAGATCAAGAGGAGAAGGATCAAACTGAGCGAGATCACCACATTCATCCATATTCTGCAAAAGAAAATACCAAGAGTAATGAAGACATGGTATCCTGCTGTAAGTTTATTATCGTAACAAGTTCATGTGCATAGTTCTGGTATGCATATGCTAAATACTTGAATAGGCTATGCAGCATATGACTTTCATGCAGCATATGCTGAATGGCCATATACTATATACTGATTACTTGAGTAGGCCATGCGTCATATGATGAATGGCCATATGCTGGTAGGTCCTCTCCAATATAGTACGTAACAAGCTATTCGTGATCAAGTTTTAATCATCTCGTTCCATCTGATGACCATCTTAAAGTCGAACCACTATTCTCCATCCGATTTACGTAAGGGGAAGAATAGCTTCCAGAATTGATTATTAAATGATACAACATGTCAATATGATGAGTATTGAGTATACTTGGAAAAGTGAATGATTACATGGAGAACATAGGTTACCTCAAGTCCAAAGTTCGAGGAGAACTCAGAGGTGTCAGAAGCAGAATCATTACAATCTTCATCATCTTGCACTCCACTTAGACCATACCGGGATACAAAATATCTTGTGTCATCAACACCATCAGTTTGTGGTACAAAGGTCGCCTACAGACAACCAATCAGAAATCAAGGAAAAGAATCTGCCTCAAACTAAATAGTAATTCTCTCTTTCGTAGCATGAGGAATTGTAGGTACAATCAAAACCACTGTACGACAGAGAAAAACTTTAATTGAACCGGAGATCAACATATAAAAGCAATTGTAGTAAGAACTTTAGGCTACACGAAATAGGTAAGTTTTGAAACTATAACTATAGCACAACTACGATCTACCACAGTATTTAATACTATTCAATGAAATTAAGCTAATTATGCAAAAGCGAACTAGATACATTCTGGCACTCCTCAAACCTGACCTAAGACAATAAATTGCAAAAATGGAATCAAAATCTCAAGAAACCAAAAGGATGAGCTGATATTTTTCAAATTACATGGTACCTGACGTATTACTGAGGTAGCAGACATGACGTATTTGATGATGTGGAACTGATGACTGTGTGACACATTCTGACTGGACAATAAGCAAACTTGATATGTTAACTGACATGGATCACTAACTAGATGAATGCCAACTTGACAAGTTAGTTATTATTTGAACAGGTCAGCTGACATGAACTGCTAACTTGACATGTTAGCTGATGTAAGCTAATGGCATCAACCCTAGATACATGAGACATACAGCATACGTGCACCATTGGGACTTGAGCCTTTTATTTTATTGGGTTGGGGTGGTTGATGTGCGAGTGCGTGAGGAGATTTTGAGGATGAGATTTCTACCGATGTGTTTATAAGATCAAACTTTTAATATGCATTTACAAAAAAAGAGAAGATAATTTTTTTACTATGGTCAACAACTACGTTTGATGACTTAAAAGAGCACGTTTGGCTATATAAGAGCGTGCTATAAGTTGGAGAATGCTGGAAGAGAAATCTCAACAAGATTGAAAGATAAAAGAATGTAAAATCCGGCTGAAAGTGGACGACCTTACTTGCTCGTCAGTGAAGCATAGAACCTTAGGTATCTTCAATGATTATAAATGTTATGATGCCATGATATCATGTGAAATGAGAGAAAAGAAGAGAAAACTCTTATCGAATTGTTGATAACAAGATAAAAAGAGCACTCCTTATATAAGAGTGGCAACTGAGATTTTAAATGTTCTGATACCATGATATCATGTGAAATGAGAGAAAAGAAGAGAAAACTCATCGAATTGTTGATAACAAGATAAAAAGAGCACTCCTTATATAAGAGTGACAACTGAGATTCCTAATTATGATATGGATGAATCTAGACACATACTAACAGATATACAATTATGCTCAATGAAATGACAGCATTGGCCGCTATACAAGTTAACAAGCACTCGACTGATTATCACTTTCCAGTATACAAATAATAGAAGGAAATGGTTGGAGAGGGAGGAGCTAAATAGAGAAACTATAGTTAACAACAAAGTGTGCTGCCCAGTCCCATTCCCCAGGAATCATGAACCGTAAATGTTAATGAGACATTATCGAAGAGCTGAACAGGCTCAAACCCACTCTACTAATTTTAAGGCCCACCTTTTGTAAGGCAAGATTATCCCAATCAACTCCCCTGAAAAATTGGTGTGCTTTTACCTGTAGGAATGTGGAGTAAATGATGGAAGTTAGTACCAATAATGGGAATTTCCATATAGTTTCATAAAGAAAAAATTGTTCTTTAGAATATGAACAAGATAACCTCTGATGCTCCTTTTGCTCCAAGGCGTTGATTTGGATCATGAACAAGAAGCCTACAGTAAAGCTCCATCACTGAATTAGATCATCCAGCAGACAAAATCGAGAACATCATATGGTTGAATTTGTAGCCTAAGTAATTTAAACTTGAGTTTTCACAGATGACTGATACTATTAATGTATCAAATGAAAGATAAATGGTAACAGCATCAATGATGTCCAAGAAGAATTTTAGTGTGGGCTTTTCCTAGTTGAATTTTCTTGAAGTAACCAAGCAAGGGTAACTGAAGTGAGATGGAGGCATTGAACCACAAATGCTCAAGGAACAAATATAAAATTAGTACCGAAAAGAGCACCTAGGCACTGGAAATGTGGAGTGGAGAGAGCACCTAGGAGTTGGAACACCATTTTGAGGTGAAAACTTACAATAAGAACTAGAGACGTTGTTGCTAAATATAAAATTTTCTTGAAGTAACCAAGCAGGGGTAACTGAAGTGAGATGGAGGCATTGAACAACAAATGCTCAAGGAACAAATATAAAATTAGTACCGAAAAGAGCACCTAGGCACTGGAAATGTGGCGCTGAGAGAGCACCTAGGAGTTGGAACACCATTTTGACGTGAAAACTTACAATAAGAACTAGAGACATTGTTGCTAAATAATCAAAGTACAGGCACCAAGATTACCTATCACCAACCTAGTCTATGCAAAATCTATGTGTGTTCTTTAATATAAAATGAATACCTAGAGAGAATAAAGCAGTTTGGACCTGACCATTTGATAATCCTTTTAGAGGATGCTAGATTGCCAGAGAAATTGGTCCCCAGAGGATGATTCATGTATAGAATTTAAAAGGTATTAGCTAACCTGTCAATCAGGTCTTGTGCTTCAAAGGACATCTCTTCTGGGACAGATGGCCAGGGAATTTGCTTGTTTAGAATATTATCAAAGATAACCTGTCAAACCAGAAATTGTAATGTGTTGAGGAGATCAAGTCCCATACATATTGAAAATTAGAAAGTCACAAGTTTTCTTAAATATCAGTGCAACTAACAAATAAAACCAGAAAAGGGAACATTGTCAACTATCATTAAGGATATTCCTGCAACTTCGGTGAAAGTGCAAATATGTGAAGAATGACAGCTCATGCTAGCTGCACTGCAGTTTATATGAACTTAAAAGTCCAAGTTAGCATCTGTCAACTGGAGTCAATATCCGTCCCTCGAGAAACCACACACACACTACAATTGTTTTAAACTGCAGAGTGAACTTTAGTGAACGGCCAACCTTATACAGAGTGAACTTTAGTGAACGACCAACCTTATAAGGCCAGGACAGACCTATTTCATATTATAACTGTCAACATTATTACTTAAAGATTTACAAATTTCCTATGATTTCATAATGACAAACAAAATATCAGATAATTGCAATGTGAATGGCACTCAGAATAGGGGACTATCTATAGAGTGCTTTACCACCAATCATACATGTAACAGTGAACTGTATTATAATACCTCAGGATGCTCGGCATTGAAAGGCGGAATCCCAGTGATGAGTTCAAATAAAATAATTCCTACTGACCACCAATCAGCAGCGCTACCTGTACATATAATCAGTTAGTAAATCCAAATTCTGTTTATTGCATTCTCACTCTAATATCCCTGTTTACTTATGTTATGTTCTTATGTTAGATAAAGATCACATGGGGAGGGAGTATCAGCATATCACCACGATAGCAATTTCTTTCTCACCATGCTCAGTTCCAAGAAGAATTTCCGGAGCCAAATAGTCAGGGGTACCAACAGCTGACCGTTGAGATTTGTCTGATAGATCTGGATCTTGCTGACTACCAACATCAGGAAGCACTAGATCCTTTGTATCAGGTCCAGATAGATCATCTGTGCTGTTCATAAGTCCAATTTTTGACAAACCAAAATCTGTAAGCTGGTTCAAGCATACCCAAGATTAGAACATGATATCCGTCAATAAAGAATAGAAATATAAACTTGTGCAATTAATATGGGGACACCGAGGTGGGGTAGGTGTTTTTATCGATACTGGCACATCGAGAATCTCTTGCTTTCAGCAAAATACAATTCTTTTAGCTTCCTCATCATTACAAAGATTTCTGATATACTGAAATAACCTTTATGTGCCCATCTTGTGCAATTAATATGTTGTCTGGCTTGAGATCACGATGGACAATACTTAAAGAATGAAGGTACTCCAGAGCAAGGACCTGAAGAAGGGAAAAACACATCCTTCAAAGAGCTTGAAAGGTTGCAAAATTTCAAGACAAAGATGGCTCAAGAAAGTACCAATTCCGCAACATAGGTTCGAGCTACATCTTCCTCAAGGCAACCGACTTTTTTAAGCAGAGAGAATAGATCACCGCCATTAAGATACTCCATGACCAAATAAAGGTAGTCTCTGCTAGTGAATGAATAAAAAAATCGGACCTACAACAGTGAAAGCATCTTCATGAGCACATACACAAATAAAATTAGTTAAGGAACATTAACTGCAACAAAAGCTATGCAAAAATGCCGATAACGGTAGCAAATAAGTTCCATCGGATACAAAGGTTGATATACCAAGGAATAGATGAAAAATCTTACTGAGACCAACAAAAGGAAAAATAGAAAAAAATAAAATAAACTGTAATCACCACAAAAGGGTTTCTGACGGTAATCAATATATTACGCTCTGCCAATATGCGCTCAATATCATTCTTCCGCAACAAATCCAATTTCTTGAGCACCTAATATAAGATGAATGGTATCATGTCAGAAATCAATACCCATTTGGTCATAACAAAAAAGTTTTCAGTAACAACCCTATGGCAGAGAAATATTTCGATGCGATATTTATTGATAGAACACATGGCACATAACTAAGATACTTTAATCTAACCACAAACTTCACCAACTTGTTCATTCTCAAATTCGCAGGATGCACTGCATGAACTGCAAAATTGTTCAGTGACAAGCAGTAAATGATTAGCATAGAAGTTGGACTTCAATGTCTTTCAGGTACTTATAACCAGCATCTTGTTAAAGCTACAATCCCCCCCCCCCCCCCCCCCGGTTAGTCAAACGGAATAATTAGTGCCACTATTTAGTTTTTGTTCTTCATGTGATAGCATTGTACTTCAACATGACACCTACATTCATCATAAAAAATGAATTCACTATTGTATGCTAAAAATGTGTTCCACTAGCCCACCACAAAAAAGGTCCATGATTCTTATTGCATCCACAAAAAGATCCCTCAGCACTGGCGTTGGGATAACTTAAGTGGTAGCCCTAAAATAAACAACAACATACCCAGTGTATTCCGACACAGTGGGGTCTAGGGAGGGTTGAGTGTACGCAGACCTTACCTCTACCATAGGAGGTAGAGAGGCTATTTCCGGAAGATCCTCGGCTCAAGATAAAACATGACAAAAAGGACAGATAAGGTTTGAAGAAAGTAGAGTAAAGTAGGGTAAAGTAAAGTGCAGAGATCATGACAGCCCTAAAATAAAATATTCAGAAAAAGAACCTCTTTTCCACCCACAATCCCTAGAAAACAACATATGTTAGATCTTTGTCATAAAGGAATGACAGACGCATAACTACTGGTATCCACAAACATAGGAAGGAAAAGAGTAAAATCATTTCATGCATCCAAATGCAAATATGATTATACATTAATTGCTTCAAAGTTTAAGATGATTTCATGCATCCAAATGCAAATATGATTATACATTAATTGCTTCAAAGTTTAAGATGACTAAAATGTACCTTGATTGCAAATAAATCTCCAGTTGACCGCTTGCGCGCCAGAAAAACTCTGCCAAAGGCACCTCTGCTGATTGGCTTGATAATCTCAAAATCGTCAATGCTTGTTCTTTCTTTGTGTGACGAACTTGAAGGAGTTGACATTATACTGGAATGAGATGAATTATCCACAAACATTTTGGAGCCTTCTGAATGTCCAAAACCATCTTTTCTATCCACAAGATCACAAGCAAGTATATATTTCTCTCTGCATGTAGTGAAACGGGTGTCAGCTCTGGTTCATCTACAAATTCTGCTATATAGATGAGCCCAAAAAATTGTACCGCAAAAGGTTCTCTATTCGTCCTCCAAATGTTTCTACTACAAGAGCTTTAAGCTTGCTAATTTGTAAAATATCTTGTAGGTCTTGCATGCATGCAATTAAAAGCTCATGAGATCCTTCTTCTGAAAGATATGCGCCCGCCACACAACGTGCTATATCTGCTAAATCAGCCATCTAAGTAGGAAAAAGAGACGGGGAGGAGAAAATCAGCCCATGTAACATGTAGGAATGAGTTAAATACTTAGATCTTTATTAAAGAAACTATTGATCTACACAAGCACAGTATAGTTAATTCTGAAACAATAATAATCTAGGTAGATTGAAAAGAGGTAAGCTAATACACATCAGCTATCAACTTCTGAAACACACCAGCATTAGCTTCACTCATCATCCACTCAAAATATATTTCATAAAATGCCAAGTTCAGACTGATGTGTTTTATTTTTTAGATGGCAGACTGATTTTATTTATCTTTAAACTGGAAAACAAGTGAAAAACAAAAGAAGCCAGGAGAATTATTACTAGATGGATTATCTTAACAAAACATAGGTAGATCATGTGTTTCAATTGAAAAAGTTGAAACTATACAAACTCATCCCAGTAAATTGATCTGAATAGATTTCTCTTATTAATTATTTAGTACTTCTCTTGTTCCACTTTATATGACGCTCTTTCATTTTCTTTATAAGGGTGGTGTCTTGACCAACTCTAGTGCACCTCTACTATTTCATTAGGAACCTGCATCATCCTACTAGTACAGATATTGGTAACTGTACCAAGGCATATGGAAGAAATCACCTATTTTTTTGCCTCTCCTGGAACTCGAACCCTGTCTCTATGGTCTTCTTTACAACTTCATCGACCATCAAGCTAAACTCGTGGGTGTTTTATGATACTTATTTTCTAATTTGAGACATCTCAAGACGTTGGACACCATTTTATTTCTATACATCTTTCACAACTTTTAAGAATTTCAAATTCATTACCACAATAAACAGCTATACCTCAATCGCAACTAGTTCGGACAAGAATTCCAAATTCATTAAACTACTGAACTAACATTTCAAACATTACTTCAATAGTTTCTTCCACTATTACTAATATACTACGTAAGTCAAATTAATATCTTAAACTTTGTGCAACACTGTCTCATGAAACGAGACAAAAGAGGGTATAAGAATATCAATAACCAAAAAGGGGAATAGCTGGTTAGAAAAAAGTTCGGGAAAAGAATATGAGATGATAACTCACAGAACATAATAATTAATGAATCTGTTGTATTCTCTAAACAAAGCACTACTCTAGTTTGATTTAGCCCAAATTGATTAATTGGTTTCTTGTCAACAAAGAAGTTTCTTTTTATGTAATAGCACCAATGCGCAAAAGGTGTTGTAAAAAAATAAGCAAACTCTTAAAAGCTCCTTCATTAGGCCATGATTTCCATACAACAACAACATACCAGTGAAATCCCACAGCGAGGGTAGAGTGTACGCATACGCAGACCTTACCTCTACCTTGTTAGGTAGAGCGGTTATTTCCGAAAGACCCTCGGCTCAAGACAAATCATAAGCACAAGCAAAGCAAGAGAGGAAAAAGAAGCAGTAACTAACACATGTAAATTAGATAAACAAAGTACACTACAGAACACATAGCAGCAGAAATCAAACGACTGGGGCCTATAAAGCAATACTGCACCTACTAGTATGATAGGCTAAGCAGGCCTACAATACTAACACTACCACTACCAGATTGTAAGCGTAAGTAGGACTACGCTCAACTACCTACTACCCTAATCTGTGTCCTCCACAACCCCCTATCTAAGGTCATGTTCCTCAGTAAGTTGCACCTGCGCCATATCCCGTCTAATCGCCTCTCCCCAATACTTGTTCGGCCTACCTCTACCCCTCCTGAACCCGTTCATAGCCAACCTCTCACACCTCCGCACTGGGGCATTTGTGTCTCTCCTCTGCACATGCCCGAACCATCTCAACCTCGCTTCCCGCATCTTATCCTCCACCGAGGTCACTCTACTCTGTCCCGGATATCATCATTTCTAATCATATCCCTCCCTGTATGCCCACCTAGGCCCATGATTTCCATGCAGATGTAAAAAGGAAATGATCAAGGAAATTATTTTAGAAACTGAATGCGTCTAGTAAGCCACCCTAGAGAAATATAAAGATCCAATACACTAGAAGGAAGAGCTATACACATTTTTATAGCTATCCATATTGCTAAATGATCATGACCAGCATTAGGATCCATAATTTTGTTCACATACTCTCTCTCTCTCTCTCTCTCTCTCTATATATATATATATATATATATATATATATATTCCTTTTCCTCCTCTCAGACAATAGAACTTCAAGTAGTAATTTTCTTTAATTAATCCTTACTTGGATTCCAACTTCGGTGCTTCTTCACTACTAAATTGGTAGATTGCTGGAAAACCCAACAGATAAATTTCACTAAGTTGAGACAAATTGCCAACCATAATTCAGAGTACAGTGACAAACCTGCTGGACATCCTCTAGCTCAGAAAGATTGTTATGATCTAACCATAAGTCAAAATTTACTGCTCGAGGGGTATTTGTCGAGGATACTGATGTCATGCTCCCGGTTGAAGATGGTGGACCACAGTGATTGAACTTTGTACCCAAGTTACTCTTCAAATTAACGAATGCTGCCAATGGAGAATCTTCTATACTGGCAGTATCCATCTCATGAAGATCCTCAAACATTCCATCTATCCCTTTGCTTCTCCACTCACCCATATTAGGTGAACAACCTTCAGATGTGTTTCCGGAATTTTCACTTTTCAATTTTGAATTCTCTTGGATCTCAGAAGTTGCAGGAAATCCTAAATTACGCGACTCAACAAGCTGTTCCAGTAAATCTGCAAATTTCAAAAGGCGTTCATCGACATCTAGAGATTTCGAATCACATTTGTCTGCATAGGCACATATATAGGAATGAGGCTCCAAGTGAATAGCGGGAACAAGTTCCTCACAAATTCTACAAATCACCAAATTAGAATCATCCGGATACTGTTGTCTACACTCGTTTCTCAATTCTCCACCGATTCGGTCGCTGATATTGTTCAATGGTTTCATATTAGACTGAATTTCAGGATGGTTACTTAAAAAAGATGTTGGCTCAATAAACATGGAATCTTTTTCGCGCACAGTAACACTTCCATCAAAGATAAATTCAGATTTCTGCTGATGTGAGTGAGGGGAAAATTTTGGTGTCTTTTCTTCCTCCAAACTGCATTTGCCACCGGCCTTTGTGTTTAAATTACAACCTGCTCCCATATCAGAAATCCTTCGCTTGAGAATCCAATCTGTTTTAACAAAAGGGACTCTATTTAGACATTCTTTAAGCTTGGCCAGAGATTTCTCATCAACTGGCTCACTGTCTTTTGCAAAATGCAACACCCTTGTGCACCGTGTCAATATAAAAAGCATGCGTGTCAACAACCACTTCAAAAGACCCATTTGGCATTCTTGTCTTTTCATAGTCAGGTCCTGGACAATTGGTTCACACTTGGAGCGAAACTCTAAGCAGGTCATCTTGATACACTCTTGAGCAAGAACAAGAAGTTCTTCAGCCATATTTTGTCCATCCAGAGGCAAGGAATCATTCTTCTGTACAATTTCTACAACCTCCTGCAAGAAACCACCTAGCTCTGTGTTCACAGCTTCTTTTGCAGCATCAAATCTCAAACGAAGAGATCCAAGCAGCTCCTGCATTTCATTCCATGGAATGAAAGTTATTACTGAACATCACAAACCATATCAGCCACCCCAATTGACCTACTTATTTTGATCATTATACTGTCAAATGAATGTGATTCCTTCATATGCTTATCTCTAACCACCCTCAAATAATAACTGGAAGTACTAGAACCTAATTCCTTCCTAAGCTTATCACTTACTACCCTCACATAATAACTGGAAATACCAGAACCACAAACGTCAAAAAAGAAATACCTTTAGATCATTAAAGCTGTGAGCTCGCGGAGGTGAAGGTTGAATGCCACCTTTTGGACCTAGCTCATGTGAAAAACTTTTGAATGTTTTGCTTGCTTTACTATTAGGCATTGCTCCTTGGGAAGATTGCCTCACTGTCACATGCTTTCCCATCTTATGCACATTCCTTCCAGGGCCCTCCTTGTCAGTCCCCAAAAATTGCAAATTATCATCCAGAGAGACACATGGTATCTCCTATTACCATCAAATAAAAAGCAGAAACACAGCATAGGCATAGCACATCCAGAGTAACTTAACAAAACTAAATTTATGTGCAAGCTGAACCATTTCTTACCTTGTTTACAGAAAAGCCACTACCAGCTTGATCTAAATCCTTAAAGAGATATGATGCAAACCAACTGGCTATCTTCCTGCCTTTACGGTGTCCTGTTAGGTAAAGGGTCCAGAAATTCATTACAGCAAAGATTCAATTAGACAGAAAAAAAGAAGAGCTGCCAAGAATCAGAGAAACTGATCTCCTTTGAATACCTGCATCACTATCAGAAAAGAGGGGGGGGAGGAAGAGATTCCAACCAATTGAGAACACACACACTTGGGTAATTCACAATCAAAGTAATTTTAAACCTTAACAAGGAATTCCAAAGTTTAGGTAATAATACGTAATCTATGCACCGAGAGCATTAGCCATTAGTACAACATGGGTATACCAGTCCGATTGTTTAATAGCTTAAAGTATACTTGCTCAGACTGCAATTTCAGGAAGATATATGATCAGCTTCCCCCACATAAACGAGCTTCTCCATTCATATGGTAGGATAGGGTATTTTAATTCTTGGTTCATTCAATTACCAATAGACGTCACCATTAGACTGTGCATACATTCATTACGGAAATTATTCTATTTTTACCAACTTTTTTCTAGAATTTACCATACAGCTTTCAGCTGAAGGACTTTTTTCTTAGAAGGAGCTTTCAGCTGAAGGATTTAAGTAATTAAAAGTGGATATTAGTTACGCAATTTCAATAATCTCCTTGTCCCAACTCTAAGAGCTTCTTTCTATAAGATCAAATAGCTTCTTTAGACAGGAGACCATTAAATCCAAAGTATATCTTCCTTCATCTGAACTAAAATCTACCACTTGTCGCTGACAGTTTTAATTTTTACAATCCTTACAAAAAAAAGGTTTTATTTTAAGACCTACAGATAAAGTATGACTAATACATCATCCTGGATGCCCAATGGCAATATCATGTTCAGCCCAGCATGTGACTAGATCAAACAATAGAACGTTTCTACTCCCTCCATTCCAATGCAAACTACACTCCGGCATTCCAAAATGCTTAACACCACTCCATAAATAATAGTTTATTCTATACTATATTCAAGAATTCATTTAACTATTCAAATTTTATATTCGATGCCACTTTTATCCATTACTTTAATATTCTCTTCCACTGCCACAAATACAATACACAAATCAAATTGAAAATCTCATAATCACACAATAGAAAGTTTCTACTCCCTCCATTCCAATGCAAGCTACACTCTGGCATTCCAAAAATGCTTAACACCACTCTATAGATAATATTATTCTATACTACTATCGAAAATTCATTTAACTATTTAAATTTTAAACTTTGATGCCACTTTTATCCATTACTTTAATATTCTCTTCCACTGCCACAAATACAATACACAAATTGAATTAAAAATCTTCTAATCCAAAACTCAGCCAACTGCGAGAACAAATATCGTAGTACACAAATTGTAACTGTATTTAAGAGCTAAAACAGGTAGATTGAATGAAGTTATTCAATTTTTGAACTTTGATGCAGCTTTTATCCATTATTCAACATTCTCTTCCACTGCCACAAATACATTACACAAATCGAATTAAAAATCTCATAATCCAAAACTCAGCAACTACGCGAAAAAAATATCTTAATGCATAAAAACACAAACATTAACTGTATTTCAAAGCTAAAAATAGCAGATTTAGCAAAAAGACCTTTTCGTCCTTTCGCTGCCGCTCCTTGGTCCTGCTTCAAACGAGGTGTAGAAGCTCCAGAACGAGGAGACTCATTCAACTTATCCGAATCTACTACAAGCCTCGAACTCGGCCTTTCCTTCGACTCAATCCGCCTAGTTTTTATCCGGTTCAAACCGGTCGGAATCCCGCTCTCCGGCGACGACTCCCCGCCGTTCCGACTCGGTTCCGCCATCGACAAAAAAACTACAATCACTAGTTAACAAATTTTGTGATTAACAGGATTAACGAGTACAGTTGAAAAAAAATGAAATTAAATAGAGAAAATTCCAGAAATTAAGTTATCGGAGTGAACAGTTTGGGTTTGGGTGAGCGGTTGTTAAGGGTAACGGTTTAAAAACAGAAACAAGTAGAAGATTGGTGGCGTGTTTGTGATGTTCTAATAATTATTATACAAAAATTGTAATTTGTGTGTTTGTTGAGAACATGAGAAGTTTTTTTATTTCTTCAGGATCTGAGTTGCAAGCCTAAATGTTGCAACTCTGATCCTATTTCAGAGTAGTTTGAATTCCTATCAAACTCTCTTTACTTCTCTACCTTCTCCCTTTTTATTGTTTATGGATCTGTTCACTAAAAAGGAAATTTAAACCAAAAAAATTAACTGAATTCTTTTCTTTTTTTTAGTATAATAATTTTATATGTGCTTTATTATTCTTTTAAGTTGGGTTGTGTAGTTGTTACAACTTAATACAACAAGAAAACAACTCTTTGGCTTATGTTATGGAAAAAAATAATCTAATATTTAAATTTCAACATAGATAAAAATATTACACTAGGCTAATTTTTTTCATTTGTTCTAGCTATGGTGGATACGGTTATCTGGTACTTATTGGAGGTGACAGGTATATCGTAGAAGTAATTGAGATGCACACAAGTTAATCAGAATACCACGGTTATAAAAAATGTTATGAAATTTTTTTTAATGATTTTCTCAACTCAATCAGAATTAGCTATGCCCAAAATGGGTACAACTGCCATGACCAAAGTCACCAACTCTTTTCTTCTCATAATATTACCCAGAGCTGTCCACATTGTATTTATTACTTCAGCATCAATATCTGTGCATGAAAAAATGAAATGCCAAAAAATTTCTGAAAAAAATAAGAGAGCTTAATGACGAAGAGGTCTCAGTTTAAACGATTTTATGTAATTTTTTATATCTATAATTTTTCAACGAAGAACGTTTATAGCTTCGCCTTGTTTGTACCTTAGTGATCTCTTCATGGACATTTCTTATCTCGGATTAATTAATTGATATTTACTTCATAATAATTCATATAAGAAAAAACTAAGATACTTCTCTGGGCTCTAACATATACATCCACAAAATTAAAAATAATTCAATCTTTGACCGTCTATACTAACAGTTAACTGTGTTTATTTAATCGTCTTTCTAATAAGCATATCAAGCAAACAAGAAATAGATTACGTTGACAAAGAATTTTTAGGAGTTAATTTTAGTCATGATGCAAAATATAAATCAAATATGGGTGACAAAGAAAATGAAGAATAATTCCCAATAGAAAAGGACTGATTTTGGTCGTCCTTCGACAACGGCAAATTTTCAATTTTTGATAAATAAAAACAAAGGCACGGTGATGGCCTGATGGGAGTTGCAACGGTAAACGGTACTCATACATCATTTTCTTTGAGTTGTTTTATTCCTATCAAGGTAACATGTGGCTCCTTTTCAATCCCAAAATGTTCATGACGTATAGCATATCAACAATGACATAGGCTAACATGGTTGAATACATAAGCGGATTAAAGATTTAAGTTACACGGATTCAACTTTTAAGGTTTCAATATTAAATTTATTGTATTTTTTAATGTTATGAATTTATATCTATTATTTATTTTTAATGATTTTTTACACATAAAAATATATATTCCATATCAAAAATATTGGATATTGAAAGAAATAATTTCTTGATTATTTTCATTAATGAAAATATATATATACAATTTATAATTTTTCATAATAGAAATCTTATTCATATTCTGCACCCAAAATCATATTCTACTAATACAAGAATCTTATAATTATGATAAGTGTACAATTAATACAATATTTACACTAAAATCTTACACCAAATACTACCTAAAATCGTACCTAAAATTTGCCCTAACCCATGATATACACGGTGTGTATATTACCGTGTATATCATGGATTAACTGTGCAAAACGTTGACAAAACCGTGATATACACTAAGTGATAAGTGTATATCACGTGTATATCGTCTATATTTATCACGCACCCGCAGTCATAGCGGGCGGTCTTCGTACACTGAGACTATCCCTAAAATCTTCAAAGAGTACGGACGGAAGAACTTTGGTAAAGATGTCTGCAATTTTATACCTGGAAGGGACATGGTAGACGCGTACTTGTCCACGAGCTACCTTTTCGCGAACAAAGTGAATGTCCATCTCGATGTGTTTAGTGCGTTGGTGTTGAACGGGATTTCCAGAAAGGTAGATAGCACTAACATTATCACAATAAACCAAGGTAGCTTTCTGAATATGACAATGAAGCTCTAAACGAAGATTACTTAATCAACATGATTCAGAAACCACATTGGCCACCCCTCGATACTTGACCTCTGCACTCGAGCATGACAACGTAGATTGACGCTTCGCAGACCATAAGATCAAGTTATTACTAAGAAACATGCAATAGCCGGGCGTGGAATGTCTGGTATCCGGACAACCACTCAAATCAACATCTGTATACAAGACAAGTGTAAATGTCGA
Source organism: Anisodus tanguticus (assembly GCA_034509755.1). NCBI lineage: Eukaryota > Viridiplantae > Streptophyta > Magnoliopsida > Solanales > Solanaceae > Anisodus > Anisodus tanguticus. The sequence continues at coordinate 3,572,803 of CM067553.1, read as the reverse complement.
AGACGGATATAAATATAAGTCATAGTCAAGTGTTCTCTGGATATATCGAATAATGTGTTTGAGCGCATTCATGTGTTCAACCCTGGGATCATGCATAAACAACCACACTTGTTGGACGACATACGTAATATTTGGTCTCGTGAAAGTCATTTACTGAAGTGCCCCTGCAAGACTGCGATAGTTAGTCGGATCCTCGTAAGGTGAGTCAGCCACATCACCCAACTTGGATTTAGTATCAACGGGAGTGGAAGTAGACTTGCATGAGGACATACCAGCTTGCTCAATGATCTCAGCTGCATACTTACGTTGTGATAAGAATAACCCACCTACATGACGAGTGACAACAATCCCAAAAAAATAACTCAAGGGCCCCAAGTCTTTCATAGCAAACTCATAACTGAGCATGGTCATGATAGACTTGCGCAACGCATCAGTAGAGGCAGTCAAGATAATATCATCCACATATAATAGAATATAAGTCAATGAAGAACCACGACGATATATGAATAATGAATAAACATGCATGTTGTGCGTAAACCCAATAGACGACACATAATATGCAAATCTCTTATATCAAGCCTATGGGGCCTGCTTAAGCCCATAAAAGGACTTCTTCAATAAACAGACATGATGAGGATATTTGGGGTCACAGAAACCAAATGGATGGTGCATGTAAACGGTCTCCTTAAGATCACCATGTAGAAAAACATTTTTCACATCTAACTGATGAATGGGCCAAGCCTTCGAAAGAGCCAGACTGAGAACAGTGCGAATGGTAGCCGGTTTGACTACCAGACTAAACGTCTCACCACAATCCACGCCAACATGCTGAGTCTTACCATCACCTACAAGACGAGCCTTATGCCTCGCAAAAAAAATGTCATAATTATTCTTATGAGTACAAATCCACATAGACCGAATAATATTAACACTAGAAGGATGAGGTACCAACTCCCACGTCTTATTTGCAATAAGAGCATCATATTCTTCGTTCATAGCCAAATTCCAATTCGGGTCATTTAAAGCGGACACGGGGTTACGTGGATTTAAGAACATTAGAATTTAAATTAAAATATCTTTTGGGTTTAAAAATACCCCGTTGACTACGAGTGATCGATCGATGACTCGGGGGAGAATTGAGTGATTTTTGGGAAATTTCGGGACCAGTGACGGACTGGCCAACAGGCAGTGGGCCTGCTTGCCCAACACGTGAACTGGGCATTGTAGACGACGCAGAAGCAAAAACAAAACCTGGGCCAGAACTGGGCTGGAGAGGCGGCCCAGTTACTGGACCCACGTCGGTGGTTTGTGATGGTACAGGAGAACCAGCGGGCAGTGGGCCCACTGACGGATTTGCGGTGCGGGACATGTCCGAGAAATGTTGGATAATATACGGGGAGACATCGTCATCCAAAAAATTATACGAACTAGGCACGGGACTACTCACTTTAGCAAACGGAAATTGGGATTCATCAAAAATAACGTGGCGACTAATGATGATTTTATTAGATGATAAATCAAAACATTTGTAACTACGATGATTAGACGGATAACCCAAAAACAAACAAGGGGTAGACCGGGCCTGAAATTTGTGAATTGTGGTCGACGGAAATAGAGGAAAACATAAGCACTCAAAGACCCTAAGATGTGAATATGAATGAGTCTTATTATATAATATTTGAAGGGGAGAAGAATATGTCAAACCTTTGGTAGGAAGAATGTTAAGGAGATAGGTAGCCATTTGTAGAGCATGATGTCAAAAGGAAGGAGGTGCGAAAGAATGGACCAATAAAGTGTGGACAATAATATTAATGGTACGAATTTTGCGTTCGACTTTCCCATTTTGTGAGGACGTATGAGGACAAGAGAAACAAAAATTGATACCATTATTACCACAAAAACCCCGAAACAACCCATTATCATATTCTTTTCCATTATCACATTGAATATTCTTAATTTTCCGTTCGAATTGAGTACAGATGAAAACTCTAAATTTTAAAAAGGTGGAAAAAATGTGAGATTTTTTCGCTAACAGAAAAGTCCATAAAATATTAGAGTAATCATCCAAAAAAGAACATAATAACGATGGCCCAAAGAACTGAGAACGGGAGATGTCCATAAATCGCTATGAATAATATCAAATGGCATTAACGTACGAGAAGTAGAGTCTACAAACGTCAATCTAACATTTTTTCTTAAAGAACAAGAGTGACAAAGCGGAGTACTACGCGTACCTTACAAGAAATAAAATTGTTTCTATCTAAGGAAGACAAAACAGACGACCCCGGATGATCTAGGCGAGCATGCCACAAGGAAAGAGCAAGGGTTGCAAAAGTTGATGGCAAGGCTAGACGCGAGAGACGGGAGGTAGGCGTGATAGGATAAAGATCTCCCCAACTATCACATCTCATGAGAGGAATCTCCGTCTGGAAATCATTCACAGAAAACCCAAAAGGATAAAAAAATAGAAACGGAATTACTAGTGGTGAATTTACGGACAGACACCAAACTTTTAATCAATTTAGGAGCATGAAGGGTGTTTTTCAAGATAAGAGGTGGATGGGGGGGGATGACAAAATTTTATGACTGTAACCGCGAATTGGAATTTAATTATCATTACCAATAATTATGTCACGATTGTTGCTCAAATTGGAATAAGACGAGAGAGTACCTTGGTCAGACATCATGTGAGTAGTGGCTCCGATGTCCATGTACCAATTTATGTCCGAGGGATTTAATACAAGTATGTGCATCGCGGCTTCAATGTCGGTAGGTGTGGGGCCCACTACATAATGGGCTTGTGGATGTCGAGGCCCAAGCACACTAGCATGCTACCCCGGTCCAGAAACTGCTATCGGTACCCACAGATTTTAGGCAGAAGTAGGCCTGGAAGTTGGATACTGAAATTGGGCCCAATATGGAGGTTGGGTTGACGACGGGAAATAGGGGTTGTGTGGCCCGGGCCCACTGGACCAGTTCCACAGCCATGGGCCCAGGGCTGTAGCTAGGTGGATTGCAGCCCATTTCCACCCCTGTTATTCCCTCCTCGGTTTCTGCTACAGTTCTTGCCATTATTTTTGCGATTTTGACCCTTTTGACCGCCACCGTGGTTGTGGTTTTGGTCGGAATTGTTGGAAACTGAGGGAGAAAAATTGGACTCGGTCATCATGACGACAGGCAGGGCCCCAGTGGCCGCTTTCTTTGCTAATCTGGCTTCTTCGAGCGTGAGCATGGAACGTGCCTGATAAAACTGCGGAAGAGGACTACGCTGATGAAGAAGTGTACCGACGCCAGTATAGTCCTCAGATAGGCCTGCAACCATCTGAAGTACGAGACGGTCGTTGGTGACGGGCGCACCAACGTTGCGGAGTTGGTCCGCCAATTCTTTCAACCTTTTGTAGTATGTTGAAACGTTAGGGAAACTTCCATATTGACGTGGGAGAATTCCTGCTCAAGGGTAACAACACGAGAATTTTGATTATCTTGGAATATGCACGCACTCTATTCCAAGCATCCATCGATGTAGCGTCTGGTTCAATAATCGTTTGCAATATGTCGGTAGATATAGTGGAGTAAATCCACGGAAGAACGGTAGCATCAAGTGCCGTCCATAACTTAGGATCATCCTCGGGTTTTGGCGCCTCCGTATCCGTAGGAGCTGCGGGGATAATATGATGGAGGACTTGATGCGAGCGTGCGTGAACTTTGAACAGTTCGGCCCACGTCGCGTATTGGACGTTTTCTATTTCAAGAATGACAGGGATGTGATTCTTGATGTTAGAACCAATAAGGGAAGGGTGAAACGTGTTCTTAGCCATAATAGCAACGCAAGACGTGATGTTGGGATTGGAAAGAAAAAATTGGGAAGAGAAAGGACATCGTCGGACACAAAAACCAAGAAGAGATGCTCGAATTTCGAGAAAAAGTCGACGGAATTTTGAGGGAGAAATTTGAGACCTAGACTTCTGATACCATGAAAGAAATAATCCTTGATTATTTTCATTAATGAAAGAGTATATATATAATTTACAATTTTCCATAATAGAAATCCTATTCCTATTGTACACTCAAATCCTATTCTAGTAGTACAAGAATCATATAATTATGGTAAGTGTACAATACTAATTAATACAATATTTACATTAAAATATTACACCAAATACTACCTAAAATCTGCCCAAACCCGTGATATAACCGTGTATATCACGGATTGAACTGTACAAAACGTTGACAAAACCATGATATACACTTGGTATATCGTCTATATTTATCAGCTTCAAAGGAACCAACAATTTAAAGCTACATCCGAGTTGAATATATGCTAAACAAAAAGTTCACCATAGAAATTTTAAATGACAAAACATGATCGATAAAAGTTCACGTTCATTAACAAAACTCTGACATTATAGGTACATCTTTCTCTTAGTGAAAGTTGCGTTCAAATAACCCTATGGCACACACCCTATGGCCTTGTAGGACTAGGACGAACGATCTTTCTCTTAACGGCACCAAAATAGCAAAGAATCTATGCCGATTTCAACTTGTTTGGAATTAGGTGTAGTTAATATTATATTGGCAAAGATAAGTGTGTATTCTGTGTTGATAAGTTAAAGTCAGTAAAATTGTAGATATATATTTTCTTAACAATAAATCAATTGTATATACATATGCTCATGCATATTGACTCGGTCCGGCATGCCAATTTTTAGCAAACGGCGTGGAAAACTTCAATCGAGTAACTAGTGGAAGTTTAATTATGAGAAGTTTTGATAAATTCCAATTAGTAAACCATCACTAGTAATAAGTTTAATAATAATAGGTGAGAAGTTAAAGATGATGTATTGCTTACAAAAATTCAGCAAAATAAATATGGTCCCCTCCATTTTTGAAAGGCTAACTTCTTACTTAAGAAGTTAAGACTGGGATGAAAACTCATCAAGTATTGCACAACGCCATTTAAGGCACAACAATCTTTTAATTTTTTTTGTATCTGTAGCTAATTGAAAGTTTTCAGCATTAAAGTTATCATCATTGCAAGTTTGAAAAGTGAATCTTAAATTTCAAATATGAAATATTAAACTAAATCAAGTACGGTAATCTTTCGCCGATAGCTGGTTCCCTCTGAAGTTTCCCTTAGGATAGCTGGAGCTCGCGTGCGAGTTCTATCGCGATGATCCAACGTTTGGAATGTTGAAAATTTGATGCCAAACTTCAGACATAACTTTTTGCAATTTCGATCGCGTATGCCTAAAGTGGAAAACGTGCAATTTTTTATACGGTGAACCTATGTCTTAAAGAATTATCCCAAAGTCGGCTATTTGTGCACTTCCCCTTCAATACGTTTAATGATAATTTGCATACGTTCTTTTAAAAAAATTAATCAAATATATATATGTAGAAAGTGAAATTGAAGGAAGAGGAGTGGGCCTTTCAAGATTTTTGCCTTTTTGGCACTGTCTATTTGATACTCTTTTTGGAAATTCGTAAAGAAATGATTTTATCTACAAATAGATGTTTGCCCCCTTCCTTCTTTTCCTAATTTGGTAGGACAGAAGTTTCTCAAATGAAACCTTATTTTGATAAGTTTATTGCGTGAACTGTATTTCTTTGTAAATATTTTTTCAATGATTATAATTTATCAATCAGCTAAAATTCAATTTCAAACTAGTTGATGTTGATCGGAAGAACCCTTTGTACCTATTACATATTTAGATAATTCATCGTAGTTAAGACTACTTTTATCTAACCATCAACATACTGCATGACAAGAAGAATTAATAATAACAATAACAACAATCTGAAATAAAAGAAAAAACAAATAATAATTGATAGAAAAAACGGCGACAATGCGAATATAATTGAGCTCTAATGCAGATATCGAACATTGGGGAAAATATAAAAAAGGATGACTTGTAGCATTAATTTGATTCTCACTTCTCAGTAATACCACATCTGACTTTCTAAGTTACGTAACTTTCTTTTTGAAACTGGTTTTAATTTTTTTTTATTTTTTTTGAAACTGAAGTTACGTATGAACTTTTGTTTCTCTTGGATAGTCCTAATAAAATCACCCAACCACTACTAAATAGTAAATACTAACACAACTCATCCTCCACCACACCGTATACTTGTGCAACTTTATATCCAACCAAGTGTTGATAAGATTTACAGAAAAATTACCATTCCATTGAACAAACTATTTCTGGTCAACAAAATTTTCTACCAAAACATTTTACACTATTCTTCTTTTTCGTTTCTCACCTAGTGTCCGACACCTGCTTTAGTGTCCAATTAATCTGGATTCGGGCCGAAAAGTCTCACTATGGGTAAAACGCTCCCTACCAAAAGCAACTCTAGCTATTTTCACGGGTTGAACCCAAGATCTCTGATCAAGAATGAAAGAGTATTTACCACTCCACCACAACCTTCAATGGTCATTTACACTATACCAACACTAAGGTTTTAAATCTAATAGAAAATATCTCGTTCATCTATTGAATATTACTGTGCAAATCTGCACTTTTGGCATATCTACTACTGCAAATAGATATGCCATTTATGTGAAGAATGACATCTCACACTTTATAACCTTATGTTTCTTCTATATCTAGACTACTATGCCTAATGCTGTCTGCTTAAATAGGTTCAAGAAACACATCTTGGCAAGCAAATGAAATAAGTGGACAGAACCAAAAAGCAGTCTGGAAAGACAATAACAAATGGATTAGTTTTTCCCTTCCCAGCCACCCGAAGGAAAAAGGAAAGAAATGACTTTGACCAGATTCAGCTGATCTTAAACTAGCCGAGCTAGTGAGAAAAAATCATATGGTACCTATAGCTCATCACTAGCACTAACTTAAGGTTTAATACTTATTGTCTATCAGAATCATCAGGATTTTTCATGGAAGTCCAGGACACTTCTGTTCTACATAGTAACTGTGCTAGACCAAGAAGATTATCATGGTCGCTTCCTCTCGGTGGGAATCATGAGCAAGCGCTCACAAATTGAAGCCTTAACAAAATTGCTTTTTACATTTACTAGTCTACTTCGAAAGCCAAATAATGACCAACTGCTAGATCCATGACATACAAGATGTCAGCAACTCACGAGTACATGAGCATAAATGAATTGCAAACAAACACTACCTATTATGGCTAAACCCATGATAAAATTTGAGTAGTAAAGTCTCACTTACATGAGGAATGGAGCATTAAATGACGAGGGAATTGTATGAACCTCGACATTCCTGAAGGAAGTTCTCCTGTATTCACTTTTTCCCATCGAACTGAGTAATAGAGACAAAGATGTGATGATGACAACGACAACAAAACTAAAAAGAGTTTCGGTGACGAGTATCTTACCTCAATTGTTCCGCCAAGGCTCCTTTGGCACAAATCTAAGACAGTTAAAGTGAAGGTTATTCTATCACGTATTAGTTTTGGGTTCGGCGATCACACCAAAGTAGTGACTTCTGTTTATCATGATTTCTCTTTTCCTTTTTTTTCCTTTTTTCTTTATTGGGGTAGGCCAGTGGGCGTTCTGCTTATCTTTTCCGCCTTTATATCTTCCAACCACTATATGACTAATCTCTACTAGAACTGAATTTACAGCTGGATTGCGCATAATTGGAATAATTTTTTAGCATAAATCGAAAAGAGGGAAAAAATATTGATAACAGACTTTTGCTTAACCTTGATTACCAATTCAAGGCAGTAAGAACTGAAAGCTCAAAATGTTCTTTTTATTTGCACTGACCACAAGTAACCGTTAAAAAGTTACAGCTATAGATTGGTGCTAAATTTAACACATGTACCTGGCATGAACTACAGATTACTTGTCATCATCCACGATTTGACTGTTTACAAACAGGCTATAACCTGGTGTTTCTAGATTTGACCCCCTAAGGTAGTCCTAAAGTTGGGATCAATAGATGAAGGTCTAGAGTTTGTATCAGAAGAATTTGATCTATAGGCACCTGCAGATCCACCAGAATACCGAGATGGACAGACATACCTTCCAGATGGACATCTAAGGCTGCTACCCCTTAGATCCATAAGATCTGCATTCCTCAACGAATCAAGATCACTTTGAATCCTCTTTATCTCCATTTTCTCATTCAAAACAACCTGCTTAATCCCTTCAGAACTCTGCTTTTCATCTTCCAGGTTTTTACCTATTGGGTACTCCAGTAATATTGATTCTACCCTAGAAACAAGCAAGCTAAGTTTTTCCACAAGCTCTTCTAGCTTTTCTAATTGAGAAACAAGCAAGCTAAGTTTTTCCACAAGCTTTTCTAATTGAAGTTGGTTTCTTTTTAACATATCTAAAACATCAGCATGTTCAAATTTCTGTTCAAGCCCAAGATTCTCCAACTTGTCTTCAGTTGCAACTGATTCAGCAAAAGCTCTAAAAACCGATGAAACTTGAAATAACAAAAGCAAAGAAAACAGGAAAATCTTGCCTTTGTGTGAGCTTGCCATTGCAGAAAGCGATGCTGGTCCAGAAAAACACTGGTATCAGAGATCTGGGGTCATTAGCTAGGTGGGGAAGTTACAGGTCTTCGGTATTAACTTTTTTTCCTATCGAACGGAGTAATAGAGACAAAGATATGATGATGACAATGACGACAAAACTAAAAAGAGTTTCAGTGAGAAGTACCTTACCCAATTGTTCTCCCAAAACTAATACGTGGTAGAATAGCCTTCAGTTTCACTTTCAATTCTACCACGTATTGTTCTGGGGCCAACGATCAGACCGAAGTAATGAGTTCCATTAATCATGATTTCTCCTTTCCTTTTTTCCCTTTTTTATTTGGGGGGGTGGGGGTGGAGCGGGGTTCTGCTTAGCTTTTCCACCTTGATCTCAAACAACTCAGATATCTTTCAACCACTACACGACTAATTCTCTACTATAACTGAATTTACAGCTGGATTGCACATATCTGGAATAAATTTTTAGAATAAACGGAAAGAAAAAGAAGAAATTGATAACAGACATTTGCTTAACCTAGATTACCAATTCACGACAGTCAGAACTGAAAGCTCAAAATGTTCATTTATTTCCTCTGACCACAAGTAACCGTTTGCAAAGTTACAGCAATAGATCTCAGCTTTCTCACGTGTCCAAGTGAGAGTATGGTGCTGAATTTAACACACAGATTACTTGCCATCATCCATGATTTGACTGTTTACAAACAGGCTATCTCTCCTTTTTGGATAACCTGGTGTTTCTAGATTTGAACCCCTAAATTTCAACTCCGCGGTAGTTCTAAAGTTGGGATCAACAGAGGAAGGCCTAGAATTTGTATCAGCAGAATTTGATCTATAAGCACTTGCCGGTCCACCAGAATAGCGAGATGGAGAGACATACCTTCCAGATGGACCTCTAAGGCTGCTACCCCTTAGATCCATAAGATCTGAATTCCTCGATGAGTCAGCATAAGATCTCTCACCCTGGGTGGATCCCACTGGAGCCCCACTTGTAACACTTGCGGAAGTGAAATGATCGTCAGGTCCCCAGGAGGTAAGAGCTTCTCTTTTCTTGGAAAAAAAATAATATGCACCTAAAAGGAAAATGAGGAAAAATAAAACAGGGCTCGTCCACAGCATGGTGTTGAACTCATTTTTGAAAACTGGTAGGTTTGATCCATATATCCCTAAGTAACCACTTCCCAGTCCGAGAATAACGAGCTTTTCTTGATCACTGGCTACTAAAGGAATCACCTTTCTACTTTTATCATTTAGTTCCAAAGATTGAGTGTTCAGAAATGAAGCTACAATCTCATCATGACCCGCAGAGAACAAAAGCCTGGGGCCACCAGACCGGATGTAATGCTGTGATGACACATTATAAAGCGATACCCTCTCCTGGTTAGCAATAAGCAAATATCCTTTAATCGCCTGAAATGATAGAGGCTCAGCCATCTCTAACTTCCTTTTGGATCTAACCCTGCACTTGAAGTTCAGATGATCACCTAAGAGTAACACATGAATCAAATCACCATCAGATGTAAACCCGTATGCTTTAGACCGTTCAGTTGCATCAAAAACATAACTCTTAGCAATAGAATTGTTTAAACCTTCACATTCAGATTCCCTAATCTTCATGGTCCTCAAGTCTAACGACCCTGCACCAGTCTCGGTTAGAAATAGAAGCCTTTGTTTTAAGAACGCAAGTGGCCTGGTTTTTGGCGTTGTCGACCCATACACAGTCCCATTCTCCCTAAAAACCCTAAGTTTCCCGCCAAATTCTGTGGACAAGATATACCTATTTCTCCCAACATGATGCACTTCTAAACTCACAATCGAAGATCCACCTTCCTCGATTTCCGGTGAAGCAAATTTTCGTACGGTTTCCATATGAAGAGCAGCCCGGTCGTCGCCATCAGGCACAACCTCCCAAATTTTATGCATCAAAATCCCGCCATCTTCATGCCCCGTAAGAACCACACTTTCATTCTTATAAACCGACAAGTAAGACGCGTAAGCCGTTATCGGTGAACTCAACGACGTTTGAAAATCAACCAAAACTTCTCCGTTTCTGGAGAACGCATACACTTTCCCGCGATCATCGCCAATGGCTACATACTTGCTCAGTCCTTCGGAATCCCTAAATGGCAACACATTAATGCTAGTTGCATCTGATCCCAATCTCACTGCTGATATAAACTGAAACCTCTCCAACCATAAAGGACTATACTTTGTAACAGGCACTGCTCCCATTTTCTCTCCATCCACTACCTTACTCTCTAAACTACCTCCAATCTTCTTTTTCTCCAATTTTTCACCCAAAACAACCTCATTAATCACTTCAGAACTCGACTTTTTATCTTCCAAGTTTTGACCTTTCGGCCACTCCACTAATCTTGATTCTAACTTAGAAACAAGCAAGATAAGATTTTCCAAGTTTTTATCTTTAGGGTCCTCAAGTAATCTTGATTCTAACCTAGAAACAAGCAAGATAAGATTTTCCACAAGCCCTTCTAGTTTTTCTAACCTACTAAGATTTTCCATAAGCTTGTCTAATTGAAATTGGCTTCTTTTTAACACATCTAAAACATCAGCATATTCAAATTTCTGTTCAATACCAAGATTCTCGTCATCAATTACAACTGAATCAGCAAAAGCTCTAAAAACCCATGAAACATGAAATAACAAAAGCAAAGAAAACAAGAAAATCTTGCCTCTATGTGAACTTTCCATTGATGAAAGCTATGCTGGTCCAAAAAAAACAATATCAAAGCTTTGAGGTCATTAGGTAAGTGAAGAAAGTTATAGATCTTGATTCTTTTTTGATGTTTTTTTTCAAGATTTAATTTTCAAGATTTGGAGGATTAAATGAGAAAGTAAAAATCTTTTTTTTTTTTTTGGTGAATATCCTCACTTGTTCATGAGTTTTTTTTTCTTCTTCAGTGTAGTACTGTGATCTTGGTGGATTTAGATTTTAGGGCTAATGAGTTTTTTTTTAGATATTTTCTTTTTCTTCTTCAGGTTAAGTCCAAGGTAGTGATCACTGTAAGAAGGAGAGAGGATCTAGTACGTTGCACCCCATTGTATGTACCAGTAGAACTCAATAGGGGCTGTATTATGGGCAGGTAGCTAAATAGATTAGATTAACTGATTAAATTGTACTAGTAACGTTTCTCCTTGCATTTTACATTAATAAGACAAAAAAAGTATTATTCTCCGTCCAGTAAAATTGAATAACTATTTTTAATATAGCGGATAAGTAAATTGGACGGAAGGAGTACTACAATATTATCTATTTCACATTTAATGTATGTTTGAGATTAAGAGATAAATTAAAAGTTTTACGTAACTGTTTAGCATTTGTTTACGAAGTATGTGAAGCATTTTTTTTGTTCTCTTGAAATAAGAAGAAATAATTATTCTAGAGGAAAATATTATAGATCCTTCAAAAATGGGGGTAAAAAAAGAAATAGTTATATATAGAGAAGTGGGTGGATCTAATGTAATTTTTGTTTGAATCGGCTTATTTTGAAGGAAAAAATAATCGTAGATTAGAACTTATTTTTGGAGATTAGCAATTTATGTTTCACTACTCAATTTAAAAAGCTCTTTTCCAATATTAGAATAACAATTTGTGGAGATATTTTCTTGAATCATAATCGGTTTTTTATTTATTTTATGGTGTTTGTTTGAAAATATTATCCCATGAACAATTATATATGAATATAGGCAACCACATGGGATAGGGCGGATTTGGATGGGTGGGGGTGGGGGTGGGGGTGGGGTCGGTGGTGTAGTGGTTGGTGTGGGGGGGATAGGGAGTGATAGGATGGTACTGGTGATGGGGTGGGGTAATGCCGGGTGGGGTACTGCCGTACTGGTGATAGGATAGTAGGCTCGACATAAAATATCATTTATGAAACTTATTTTTCTTACTCTCAAACCAAAAATCATTTTCTAATTTTAAAGAAACTTATTTTTCCAAAAAAAATATTTTCATCTATACCAAACACACCCTATATGTCAAAGGAAATAGTAAAATGTCCGACCATCTATCTCAAATTCTCAATGAATGTATATCTACATTATGCTTTCCCAGAGAAGAAAAAGAACAAAAATATATTCTCTCTTCAAGATTCGCATGGTCTAGAGTACGAATGTATAATTTTGTGTGAACTCAAACGTTTAAAAAAATTATAAAAACTTTGCTTCCTGATTGGACGGTTTTCTATTGAGATCTGAAAGAAAAAAACATGATGCAAGCAATTTCCGAGTAAAATCAACAAGCCAAAGAGTCTATTTATTTCTGACGCTATGCGACAAGAATGATTCACATGAAAACCACGTGAATAACGAGTAGTTAAAGATCTAATGCCATCATAGATATAGTTGAATAACCACAGCAATAACACACCAAAAGATGTTGTGAGCGGATGTGGTTACTCTTGTCTTAACAAGTGGTCTCGAGCTCAAGTTTGAGTATGAAAAAATCTTTGATAAAAAACGATTTTTCGAATGAATTATACGCGGTGCGAATTCAAATATAATCGGACTCCAATGCGAGTACGAATACCGGATGCAATTTTTTTATTTAAAAAAACAATCAATTATAGCCTCACTTCTTTTGCTTCCTGATTAGTTACTTGGGAATTTTTTAAGTTTCTCGTGTTACTAGGAGAATAGTCAAATATACCTTTGCCTAGGAGAAAAACATATACCTCTAGGATTATGAAATGCCAACATTAGCAAAAACTCAAATGTCTAGAGACATATCACTTTACTACTACACTAAAACTTTTATAAATGAATATCCTTAGAACCTGAAAAATTATTATCTTATATGAATTATTAATTTATAGAATAATTTGTATTTTGTACATTATATTTCTCAAATTAAACAATTAATTTTTTTCGATAACTAAGAAAAGAAAATAAATAAATAAATAAATAATTAATAATGGTGCATTGTATCTAAGTTTATTAATCTTGTCAAAAAGAAGTTTATTAATCTTGGGTTGGCGTGATTCAAAATAGAATGCATGTACATTAGAATATGAAGTGTTGTGAATTGTTTCAAGTACACGATATAGAGTTTATAAATAGACACATGTACTTTAACTTCATATACCAAAATATAAAAATTCATATATTATATCTTCTCTTCCATGGCTACTCATTTGAAAGGTGTAAAAAAATCTACGCTAACTGATGATATGAGAAAAATATTATGTGCCGAATGTAGTTTATGCCCTCCAAAAAGTTAAAGATGAAATTGAGTTCAGTTCGCATGAAAAGAAGAACCAATTGACTATACATACATATTTTAGGAAAGCATAAAATCTGAAATAAAAATTGTTTAGGAAGTGCTTTATTTTATAAATTATATATATAATTTTCATACGTATTTAATGAATTATTATTTTATATTTTCAGTGGGCTTCAAGGAATTTTTGTTAAAATTATTATCTTATGCATCTATCGAGGTTATTATTTTATCCCATTGGCCCAAGTCGGGACGGGAGAAAATTATTATTTAATCAAGGTTATTAATTTATCAAATATTCATTTATCGAGGTTTTACTGTAATTAGTTACCAAGATGGTCAATGAACAAACTTGAGCTGTTGTTAGTACTGAAGAATCCTTAGAAAATAAATGTGTAAAGGATTAATGCTAACGTACCAATCAAGTAGAAAAATTTGCCAGCCTTCCATGAAGAAAACACGAAGTTAATGTAATCGAGACAACTGCAAAAGACAGGAGCGCGAAATGATTTAAATCGAATATATCAAAGTATCTCAGACTCACCAAATAAAGCTAGGAAGAAGATAGCTGATCCATTATTTTGATGGAGAGTTAAAGGAGGCAAACTTCAGGCAAAACATTAATTTGGGTAAAGTCAAGGCATCAAAATATGGAAGTGTCTTGAAAATGGAAGATTGAAGAAAACCAGGTGTGGATCAATACTCTCATGTTGGTGACCATAAACTTATCACAGTTAAGGAGTTAACCATAGCAAATCGAACAGGCCACTTGTGAATCAACAAATTGAGCTAGAAAACATTAGATGAAGCCCAATTATGATGGGTAGCCAGAATTGTATCTAAATAATTGCAGAAGACACGAAATCACATTTCAAAGTCCCACGAAGTCTCAGCAGTTAACTTTGGCACTTTGCGTTCCTCAAGCAAACAGAGAGATGCACAAATCTGGATACAGGAAGAACTTGAGTCAGAGTGGTCTTAGGGAAACAAAACAAAAGATGTAGCATTTCATTAGATGCTTCACTTAGTTCACTAGCTATCAATAGACCAAACCTTGAAGACATAATATCAATAAGCACTGGTTTTAAAAAAAAAAGGCAGTCATGTGCACTAAGCTCCCGCTATTCAGGAGTCTGGGAAAAGATCAGACCACATTGAGTCAATTTCACAAAAGAAAAAGTAAATGACAAGCATGAACTTAGCTACCATTAGGTTGACCTCGTCACTATTATATCCGGAACAAAATAAGCATGAAAGATACAAGGAAAGAAGAAAAAACGACACAAACAATATTAAAAAGATTTTAAAATTGAACATAAGAAAGAGTCCACTTATGTAGTTCAATTTACAAGAGATGATCAGGTTTTTACGATGCCGTATCCAATCTAAGTAAGTTGATGTTTTTGGTCTACAGCATAAGGATATAATCTTAGCTTGAAACAATTTGTGTTGCTCAACCTAAAGGATTTAAAAGTCATCAGAAACCCGGGAACGCTCAGGTTTGAAAACAAAATGAAGCTTAAAAGCAATCACATTATGGTTCAACTATCAAATACTTCAGCAAATATTTTCACACAGAATGCATAACAATAGTGATGGTGATAAAATATCATGGCTATAGTAAATGTTATAATTTGTGGATTTCTACATATTGATCACTTATAGGTTTACATATATGAGAACATTCGTTTTTACTATGAACAATTGAAGGCCATTTTTTAACTGGTTCATCTGTCCAAAACAATCAAATAGAAAACACATTTATGGCAACATAATGGATCTAAGCTGGATTTCCAGAAAAGCTATAACATAACTCCAAAAGTCACAACGAAGGGTCCTACTTCATCGTCTATCAAATCAATGAGGCAGTGACCCTATCAAATGGCTATCGGGGAACCAATACCAATGCGGAGTGACTTTGATGGTTGTTTACACTTATCGGGGCGGGGGTGGGGGGTGTAACAGCCAAGCCCGACCCACTAGTGATATTATCCGCTTTGGGCCTAGGCCCGCTCGGCTTTAAAACACGTCACTAGGGTGTAAGGCATGTTTACTTATATACCCAACATCTCTCATGTGTTTTGCTGATGCGGGACACCTTTCCTAAACATGGCCGTCACATACACCCCCCCTATGGACTCAGCGTCCTCGCTGAGGTTTGCTTCATCGCATGGGATTTGCCTAGACTCAGCATTGAGGTTTGCCCCGCCTAACCGGGATTTGCCTAAACTCATTTGAACGTTGATCCATACCGACAAGGTTGACACAAGAGTGACTCTGATACCATCTGTAACATCCCAGCCCACTAGTGATATTATCCGTTTTGGGCCTAGGCCCGCACGACTTTAAAACGTGTCACTAAGGTGTAAGGCATGTTTACTTATATACCCAGCATCTCTCTTGTGTTTTGCTGATGTGGGACACCTTTTCTAAGCCGAGCATCACAAGGGGTAACCCTTTGTAGAAGCTTATTGATGCATAACAAAATCAGAAAAGTCGAACAAATGAGTCTGTGCATCAATATGACATGTGAACATTATATTACTAAAACCATAAAATGAACTTCCATTTTAATATTTTTCAACATGCAAACTTCACCCAAACAAGAAATTGATCAATTGCTAAACTTGTGATATTAGGGAGGGATGCCCTTCTCAGACTAGATATTGCCTGATGACTCACAATAAAGATCAATTCAAATAATATCACAAATTGCGATTAATAATTGAGCCGAAATGATAAACGGGCAAGGAAAACCTTTAAACCTCGCAGAGACTTTGTCCCGGTGCACTACAATCCCTTCATTAAACCCCAAGGTACATTTACATTCTGCCCACTTAAATGATCCGTAATCCTGTCATATAGTTACAGATTATTCCACATTCCGTGGGTTATGAAAAGGTCTACCAATGACACAACCTACTGGCGTTTAGGATGAACTTTGGCACATGGCCAGTGCAAATACAAGTGGGAGTAGAATGTACACCTCCAACACATTCTTTAATGTTCACCAGAAGACAGTTTTCTGGTAAGTATCAAGTGACTATTAAAAGCAGTGTCACCAACAATGGCTTTTGTTGGCAAGTGAGATCAACAAGCTAGTGAGCTACCAAATTCAGAAATGTTCAAAAAATAGAGTTAACAGAAATAAGCCCCAACAAACATAAGCAGGCCAATTGAAATTTCAGTGCGAACTATACAATAGTTTAGCTTTGTAATTCAATTGCAATGGAAATTTGCAAAGAAAATATGGATGGAAAGCTTGAAAGTTATACCTTAAACGATCCATTTAACTTTGAACTCCTGGACCATTCGAGCCCCAAATTCCTGCTTGTTGTCTGATAAGTAGCCCTAAACACATCGTCTCCATAAACTTTACGTGATACCATAAAGTCCCACGCATTCTTCGCTGTATCATAGCTGGGCTCGAAAGTAGTGATTCCTCCATGGACATATGTGTACTTCAATTTACAACTTCCTGAGCCCATCATGTGATTGGCCGACACCTTGTTCGCGGAATCAAACACCAAAGTTCCATCCATTATTGTTCGTTTGTCTCCATGAAAATGAATGTAATTCAAATTCAATGGCTTCTCCAGAACCCTGATTGAGTTCATAAACTGAAACCGAATGTCCTGATACCACAAAACTTTAATAATTAAGAGCTAGTGTCAATCAACACACAATCAATCAATCAATCAACTACTTCCTAATCCCGAAGTTGTTAGAATCAGTTATTTAAATCACTGTGTATCTACTCCATTCTATTTAACTAGAGTAATTTTCACTGACGGCCTAAGTTGAAACCGGATGTCCAGAAACAATAATACTTTCAATAGTAAACATTAATAGCTAAAACGAATTTTAGAACATAATTCAATCAATTAACCTACTACATCTCAATCCCGAACTAGTTAGGATCGGTTATGTAGATACGTGTATACACTCCATTCAATTTAACTAGAGTATTTTTCACTGAAGGCCTAAATTGAAACTGAAAGTCCAGAAACCACAAAACTTTGAATAGTAAACATTAAGAGCTAAAGTGAATTCTAAAACACAATTCAAGGGATTAACCAACTGCATCTCAATTCCAAACTAGTTAGGAACGATTATGCAAAATCATGTGCAGATACTCCATTCAATTTAACTAGAGTAATTTTCACTGACGGCCTAAATTGAAACCGAATGTCCATAAACCACAAAATTTTCAATAGTAAACATTAAGAGCTTGAATTCTAAAACGAACATCTCTATTCCGAACTAGTTAGGACCGGTTATGAAAATCATGTATATATAATCCATTCAATTTAACTAGAGTATGTTTCACTGGTGGTCTAAATTGAAACTGAATGTCCAGAAACCACAAAACTATCAATAGTAAACATTAAGAGCAATGTCCAGAAACCACAAAACTATCAATAGTAAACATTAAGAGCTAAAGCAAATTCTAAAACACAATTCAATCAATTAACCTACTACATCTCAATTCCGAACTAGCTGGGATCGGTTATGTAAATCATGTATATACATTCCATTCAATTTAACTAGAGTATTTTTCACACGGCCTATATTGAAACCGAACATCCAGAAACGACAACACTTTCAATAGTAAACATCAAGAGCTAAAGCGAATTCTAAAACAAATTCAATCAATTCGACAACTACATCTCAATTCCAAACTAGTTCGAATCAATTATGTAAATCACGTGTATACGTTAACTAGAGTATTTTCCACTGGAGACCTAAATTGAAACTGAATGTCCAGAAACAACAATTAACAATACTTTAAATAGTAAACATTAATAGCTAAAGCTAATTCTAAAACGAAATTCAATCAATTCGACAACTACATCTCGATTCCGAACGAATTAGGACCAGTTATATAAATCATGTGTATATACTCCATTCTATTTAACTAGAGTATTTTCCACTGACGGCCTAAATTGAAACCGAATGTCCAGAATGCGCATAATTAAAGGAGATTATGTGGTTAACTTAACTACCTAATAGACCGAATGAAAACACACGCAAGAAAAATTCCAAAATTTGAAACAAAAGTGTCTAATTGAAACACTTTATTAGGAGTTGAAAGTGTTCAATTGGAACAGGGCTATCTATGTATTAAGCCTAAATATTAAGAGCTAAAGCGAATTCAAAACACTATTCAATCAATTAACCAACTACATCTTAATTTCGAACTAGTTAGTATCGATTATGTAAATCATGTGTATATATTCCAATCCATTTAACTATAGTAATTTTTTCACTAACCAACGGTGATTAGCAAAACAGAGATATGCATAGTCAAATTCCAGACCTTCTTAGGGACGTTGTAATCAATGATGAATGAACCGGGTTTCTCAACGGCGAGAGCTAAGCCGTTTAAGCTAGGACCTTTCACAACAGTAGCATCGGTCATGGAAGCTCTGAGCTTAAAGTCGCCGGCGTTGACGGCGATGGTGGCGGCGGCAGCGGCTTTGTCCGGCTCATATCGAGCTTTGAATGAAGCCTTCATCGTTGGTGAGAGAAAAAATGGACTGTTATTTTGTTTATTCGATTCCCTTGCGAGCGGGATAAGATGGGGAGATTTGAGGTTTAGGAGATAAGACGGCTCTAGCATTCCGGGTTATTTATCCCCATCTCACGTCTACGCCTACTTCGGCCCGGCATTCTAATTTGTTTCTCTTTAAGTTCAACATATAAGACTAGGGGTTGCCAGTGGGCCGGGTATGGGCAGGGTTGCCAGTGGGCCGGGCTCCACGGTACTGGAAGAGTGCGGGATCAATCCTCCGGCGTGACTGGCGGGCTGGTACTGTCAGGATCTGCCGATGTCCCGTCGAAAAAAGGGACCGGTCTTATCGGGGTGGGACGGGACGGGATCGGGTTTTCTGGTTTTTTTTTTGCACTTAATTCTAAAAAATAACATATATAAACACTTCAATAATTGAACAAGATAGTGTAATAAAAATATCCAAATAATATTTTTGTACCTCTTATATTATTTAATATAAATATGGTTTTTTGTAATATAATTTCAAAATTGCAACTTTGTTGTGTTGAAAGTTGTAAAAAATATAGTAAAATTGCAATTAAAAAAATAGCATATTTATAAACACATTTTCTAGTTTCTTCACAATGTCTTGTGGTTCTTCATTTGAAATTGAAATTTGTTGGTCAAATTGCACATCGCTTTCACCTCCGTCGGATAAGATTTCGTTGTAGTTTTCGTCGTCTTCTTCGTTGATCTCCGATTGACCGCACCTTCTACGCTCCGCTCGTATCCAATCTCTGAATAAAACTGTAATCTCCAGGCTGTCTCCCGCTGATGAGTGTTTGCGATCTCCTATTTGAAATCTTCCGACAGAAAAAGCACTTTCAGACGCTATTGATGACGCTTGAATGTTCAACACATCTCGGGCAATCTTTGATAGTGTCGGAAATGTCTTATCATTCTCCCTCCAATATTTCAACAAGTCTTCACGTCCTTCTTCATTAAGAACCGATTAGTACGATACAACACACTGCAAAGCAAAAATATCAAACTCGTTAACTTGATTAGTAGTGGTACCACTAAACATTCTATGTCTAAAGCTTTCAATACTAGCCGCAGAAACAACATGTCTTTTTTGAGGTTGTATTGAAGAAGAAAAAGATGGTATGGAAGTAGGTTGGTTGCTAGCACTTTCTTGTTGGTAATATTTATAAAAAAAAATTACATTCATCGTGTATGCTAGATAAAACTTCTTCTTTAGTTGGTTCCTTAGGTTGTTGGTCATTTGGATTTTTTGGAGTTGGAGATGGAAGTATTGTTATACAATCATAAATAGTTTCAATAAGTGCTTTACAACCGTCTATTTTAATAGTCGGATTTAATACAACACCAATAATATAAATAGTGCGAATAGGAATAAACTATTTTTTTTAATTTGATAAACGTTTTTTTAATAGGTGCCTCCATATATTCATTAAGTAATAAAAATATTAAAGCTATTTAAAATAACATAGTTGAAATAGGATAATATATACCGAAAAATTCATTTGTTGCTTGAAAAAAATTATCTAAAAATCAATAGGTTCTGAATTTCCCCCCCAATCATTATCTACAACCATATCAATTGGATTTCGATTATGGGCGTTAAAAAATAAAGTTATAGGTCTTCTATAATCATAAGTAGTTGGTCGTATAAATAATTTCACCTAGTCGCTACTTCTTCGGAAATTTTTATATAAGGTAGTCCACAATCGTGACAAGTTTTTTTATATATTTTTTTTCTTTGTATTCTATTACTTATAAAAATAAAGTTTATCGCAAATTGTATTTTATTAAGAATGTCTTCAAAAAGTTATAGACCATCATTTACAACTAAGTTATAAATATGACACGCATATTTTATATGAAAATGATTAGAAAAATATGGAGTTAAAAGATCTTTTAAAAGTCTAATAGCATAATTATTAGAAGAAACATTATCTAACGTAATAGTCATTATTTTGTCAGTTATACCATAATAATCGCAAACTTGATGAATATTTTTCTGCAATAAATTTCCGGTGCGCCTATCATCAATATATCTATATGCTAAAATACGTTTTTGCATATACCAATTATGATCTATCCAATGACATGTTACAGCTAAATAATCATGGTCGTTAGTACTACAACCTATATCAGAAGTGATAGATATTTTGCCAGAAAAATGATATAATGCATAACGTAAATATTATTGATATTCGTGTGTGAATTTGAAAACGTCTCTCCTAACAGTTGATCTAGGAAAACCGCTAAAAGCAGGATTATACATATCTCTTATGTAATGAATAAAACCGGAGGGAGAAAAGAAATGAAAAAGGCAAACCCTCCACCGCAACTAATTTTGATATTGCTTCCTTATCTCTATGTTTATTGTATTTAGGACCTACAATTCCCTCCGTCGTCGGGTTAATTTGATCATGTACTTGATCCATGACACTATGTGAACCTTGTCCCGAATGAGAGCGCATTGGCGCATCGACCTTGTAGCCTCGTATTCATCCCACCTAGCTTTGGGAAAACTTTGTACATGTCTCAATAAACCTCCCGTCCCACCCTGACCTTTTCCCATTTTAAACTTATAAACATTTTTACAAAATTGGCATCTAACTACTTGATTCTCTTGGTCCCTATCAAAAAAAAATTCATGCAGCAGGTTTTAATTTTTGTTGTGTGGGCCTTTGTCTCATACTAGGGGAATATGAGGCGTTTCAGTTTCAGTTTGAGGTGCACTAGTGGGTGTGTCATCTAGATTAGTGAGTGTGTCATCTTGATTGTCTTCTAAATTAAAGTCTGGTTGAGTTGCAGAATATATTTCATCGTCTAATGGTATATCATTAAAAAAAATCAATTTCATCTATATGAGTATAATAAATCAAATCATCATGTCTAGGAATAAGATGACTAGAAGAAGTACCCCTGCCCTTGTTACATATACTAGAAGAGACATCTTTACCCTTACCCTTACCCTTAAAACATACCTCTTAACCTTCCATTTTAATTATGATAATAAATAATTAAAGATAATGAAGTTAAGTGTGAATTAAAATAAAGTAACAATAATAATTTAAAGAAGGAGCGAAGATACCAAACATCGACGTGTAATCGAGGTTGAAAATTGAAACTTTGCTCGATGTATGATCCTCAAACTAGTTGCCAACTTCAGTCCCAAATTTTGAACTTTGATACAATTATATAAATGAACAAATAAAATATAATTTTTAGTAGGCAATGTAGACTTGTAGAGAGGTAGATTGAGAGATTGTAGGAAGTTTTGTGAGAAAGATGAAGATAAAATGAGGTATTTATAGTTGAAAAATTGGGTTAAAGTGTAAATATATTAACTTAGGGGTTAAAAATAAATATTAAGGAGGTAGGGGTTTGGGGGGAGGCCAAAAATGGCCGTTGTGCAACGATCATTTTTTGTAAAGGGGAAGGGGGATCAGGGCGGGATCGGGCCTGGGGGGGGGGGGACGAGCCCATGTCATGTCTCGGGTTTGAGTCCCGTGCCCATTTTTTTTCGGGGGGATCAGGGCGGGGCCGGGACTAGGCCGACCCGGCCCACTGGCCACCCCTAGATAAGACTAAGACAAATTTAGCCCCAAAAAACAAAAAATACAAACAACTAGAATAATAATCAAGGCCCCGTTTGGCCATGAAAATTGTGAAATTTCTAAAAATATTAATTTATTTTTAAAGTGAAATGATATTTGAAAATTAAAGTTGTGTTTGGCCATAAATATAAATTGGAGTTGTTTTAAAAAAAAATGGGTGGTTTGGAATGAAAATAACTCAAATCTCAAAAAAGTTGATGAATTCCATTTTTTTTTTAAATTATAGTCAATCACGATTTTCAAAATTAAGTTCTGAAAATAAATAAATAATATTTATGATCAAACGTACAATAAGTCTCGCTCTCAAACAAGTTAGATGGATTATTTGAATTTTTACTTTTCCATTTAAGCTTATTAATGTTATCATCATGTTATACAAATATACATATATATATATATAGAGAGAGAGAGAGAAGTAAATAATAGTATCATAATAATAATAAAGTTCTCTAACAATTTTACAATATATTTTTAACTAGTAAATATCTTCTATATGAATCTTTTATTTTTATTGTGCATTGTGTTTAGTTGGATCTACATTGATTCTATATATTTATAGGTCGTTCACGATAACTATATTCCTTTTGAAGCTAGGTGTACCTCATCCTTTTAACACCTTCACTTATTATAGTTTCGTTTATATATGATAGTGCATCAATCTGTATATATGTAACCAGTCCATCTCAAGTGATATCCTCTTATTTTTATTATTTATGTTTGCTACTTGCACCTTATGACTAATATGATCATTTAATCTTGAGTGAAAGCGTATTCATCTTATCATTTGTATATGTTCAACACTCATCTTGTGATATGTTGGACTTTAACGATAAAATATTTATTACCATATAATATTGTGATCAAGTGTTTGATTGACACCATCGTTTATGCCATCAATTAACACAATATCACCATTAAATAGCACACACCACAAAATGTTAAAAGAAATACAAAATACAAATAAAATGTAATGTACTTAAGCAGTAGATGTGAATCTCTCGAGGTATGATCAGTGCAAATGAACCCGATACATCAATGATTATAAATAATAATACTATCTCTTTCTATTTATCTATTTGTGAACGATTTAAAATTAGCATCTTAATTTTACCTTTAAAGATATATAAATTTCACTATCAATCATTTAATTATTGATAATAAGAAGAATTTCAGTATTTTATATGTGACTTTGAGTTAATCTACACGGTTAGTGTAATGAATTTTATACCATCTGATTATTTTTATTTGTTGTAGCATGTAATTTGTCTTGTTCTCAATATTACAATCTCATATTTTAAAGAGGATTACCTATAAATATCTTTTGTATTCCTAATAGTAGTATACTTTTTTTTCACGCTTAAAGTTTATATAACACCAGATACACAAATGACCTCTCAAAGGTGGTTCCATTTTTCATTTTGACACCTTAAGTAAGGCTAATATCTATTGAACATTCCAAATCTACTTCATATTTAATAGTAGTACTTATAACTTATAAATAGTCAACAAAATGTATTTTTACATGAAGGGACCTAAACACATATTTTGATTATTTGAAGGTTCAATATGACAAGTATATATCATAAGGACCGAAAATATAATTTACTTATAGCGTAGGGACTAATGTTATTATCCCAAAAAAAAAGACAAAAAAAAAAGACACGTACCTAGTCAGCGGCATCTTAAAGCCCAATTTAAAGAATACAAAGCCTCAGTTCCCGCCAATATTGTTGGCGCCATTTCACATCTCAGCGCAATATCCGTATAAATCACTAATTACCGCGAAAATCCATCTCAATTTTTTTTCTCAACTTTCTATATTCACTCTCAAATATACATCTATAGGCAAAACCAACGATTCATAATCAGGTGAGCTCAATTTGCTGTCTTTTTAATTTCAGATCTGTTTGCTGGAGCTATTAATTTGTCTTTCTGTTACTGCATTACAAATTTTCACATTTCATGTTTATCGAAAAACATGAGGTTTACTCCCTCTATTTCAATTTGTTTGTCTAGTTTTAACATGTCACGAATTTTAAAAAGGTAAATAAGACTTTTGGATCTCGTTGTCTTAAATTAAAGATATATAAAATGTACCAATATGGTGTTCTTAAACATTATGTGAAGATTTATAATTAAAGATTTTCCAAAAAAGGAAATAGATATTCTTTTTGAATTTGACTAAAAATTAAAGTAATACAAATAAATTTAAACAAAGTGGGTATTGAAAAATATTGTTGTTTTAGGGATTTTTTAGTCCCCATTTCCGTTTACTCCCTCTGCTATTGATGAAAATTGTATGTTTGGATCTTTTGAGTTGGAATTATTGTTTGTCAAGAGTATATGCATTGATAGATCCAATTTAATCTTCGATTGGAACTTTTTTTGTTGCGAGTATTTGTTAAATGGATCATTTTATAATAACCCAATTGTTTTTCTTTGAGAAATGTGACTTAATTAATTCACTTGCTTTACAGAAAAGAAAGTGATTAATTTATCATAATTCTAGCTTAGTTTATTGGGTGTTTGATAGTTTACTCCCTTTCAGATATTGTTTAGTTGAAATGAGATCTAGTTTTCATAATTACAAGTTCTATAGGTTAAAAGGTGTTTATAGGTTAGTGATTATCTCTTAATATTGTCAAGAGAAAACATATAAGATTATCAGATAGGAACCTGTTGTACATGAGCTTACTACTGGCATGTCATATTTTTTTTTATATATAAGTAATTGGCATTGTGTAAGTTCCAAATATTCTCATTGTTCAACACTTCACTTGCTGTTATTTATGCTTTTTTGTAATTTACTGGCTGTGAAATTTTGCTTTCCCTTTTTTGTCTTCCCAATTCAGCTCCAAGCAAATTGAAACACTGAGCTAAGAAAATATTTTTGTATGTAAAAACTTAGGTTTATGAATTTTGGACCTCACCTTATTAGACATTACAACAACATACCCATTATAATCCCATCAGGTGGGGTCTGGAGAGGGTAGAATGTACGCAGACCTTACCTATACTTAGAGAGACTGTTTCCAATAGACACCTGACTCAAGTAGAAATGAAAAAGCATTAATAGCAGCAAGACACTACTAACCAGAAAGTCGATGATAAATTAACTCTGGGGGTAGGTAGACATCTTGATCTATAAACTTTGTGGAATGTATACTGTTGTTTCTTGCTAGAGCTCAATCATTTGTTGAACTACTCTTCGTCATGGTATTGGTTTGTGTAACTGTGTTCATTTTTCTCCATGTACTCCCAACATACTTCTTTTTGCTTTGTAGTTTTTTCCCGCTTTTAAGAACAGCAAATTGAGATAATTATGAAGTGTTTGACTTTTAAGACATCCCAAAATAGGATTTTGACCCAATGGAGGTTACCTGAGTAAGATTGTAAGCTCTAACACCAATTAGGCGGAAGTGTTAATTGATTCTTTCTTTGCTTTCTTGCTAATCTACTTGTGGCCTAATGTCTCTTTCTTCTGCAGTTTCTGGAAGACTGGTGTGGCATCTTGGAGTTAAAGTAAGACTAGTGCTATATTTATCCTTCGACAGGCACTTGCAGTTCCACCAACTGTTCATGAACTCGAGTCAAACCTGTTAGACAATGGAGCGAAGGAGTTGCAACAACTTGCACTTTATCCAGGTTAGGAGGAGAGGTTTGACAGTAAAGGTCCCTAATGTAGATTCTCACGGAAAGCCTGCTCTAGTGTTCAAGAATTTAAAAGACATCTATTATACTGGATATGTTAAGTGTGAAGGTGAATGTCTGCCGGTGGTAGACAGAACATTACAGGCAATAGAACCTGAAAATAACAAATTTGATTGCCGTGCTGATGATGAAGTAAGCAGTCAGTCAGATGATTATAATTTTGGAGAAATAACACTGAAACAACTCAAGGATAGATGCAAATCCAAGAAAAGGAAACTTTCTACTCCAAGTCCTACTTCTACTAGTCCAGAGCAGGCTAACAGCTGTTATCAGCCAGAGGAAGATGATGATCTAAAAGTACCCCTTAGTTCTTTGAAGTCGAGGATTTCCAAAAAGGCAAATGGTAAAAGAAGGCGCACCAACAGAAATCTCTTTGCATCTCCAAAAGAGCCTGTATCAATTAAAGTTGAAGTGGTTCTGGAGCCTGAAGTTTCTCTACAGTCCAGAAGTGTATTGCCTGAAGTAGCAAAACCCATAGCTGAGACTTCTGAATCTGAGTTCTCAGTGTCCCGAAACTCAGATTCCTCCAATTGCTCCTCTAATATCGAGATGGTTAGCAAACTGGATTCTGGTACAAGTACATGCAGTGAATTTCCAAATGTAGTTGACTCTGAGGGAAAAACACCAGTTTTGTTTGCTGAAGAGCAGCTTTGTACTCTTAACCAGCTTTCCAATGATTACTTGGAACATGTAGAATCTAAACATGATTCCTCAGCTAGTGAAGTGGTTGCAGAGGTAAATATTGAGGATAGATGTGATAGAGAAAACAGTCAAAAAAAGCTGTTTGCTCCAGCAAGATCTACAGAAATAGTAGCAGCTGCAAATGATCAGAGTTTAGACATGTATGACTGCCTGCAGAATTGTTCTGATACAGATAAGAGCTCTGATCAGAGTACCATTAAGGTGCTGTTTCATGTTCCTGAGGCAATGGTACCTAATAGCACTACCAGTGTCGGTCTTCATTATGCAGATGATGTTTGCATGTTTGGAGATGGAGATGAGGAAGTTTTGCTCCCAAATCAGAAGATTACTTCAGTCGATGGCCCTGTTGACAATTGTATCTCATCGTGGAATCTGCAAACTTGCTCAGATGGTGACAATTGTTTGCCATCCTTGGACAAATTAAATGACAAGGAGCAGCAAAAATATTGTTTGATTTCAGGAGATTGCTTGGATGATGAAAATCAGCCTCTGAAATCTTCAAGTATTTCTGAAGAAAGAAATATGATGTTAAGCAGTCCACCTCCAGATGTTGTAGATCAGATCTCAGCACCAGAGCTGTCACCGCCTCCTGAGAGACTTCTTTCGACACGAAAGGTTAGGGGTGTTTGCTGAAGATAATTTGTTTTCTTTGTATTTCTTGAACTGTTTTAAACAATATATTCTTATGCAGGCTATTTCTCCATCCTCTCAAGAGCGACTTTGTTTGGCTATGAGCTCCATAGACTTAATTGATGACCTGGATAACTACAGTAAGTCATAGATGAAAATAGGGTTTTCAATCATATGTTGGATTAATAATGTGTTTTATCCACTTCCTATATAATTTAATTCATGTATATACATTGCAAATATAATCACAGTTTATATGTTGCTTCAAATTTCTTTAAAAACAAACCTATCAGAGAAACAACTTACCAGTGCTTCAAGTTAATTCAAAGTTCATTTTACTTGTATGATTCTGGTGGTTGCTTCTTTGGTTGGGCCCAGGAACCGATAACTAGAAACTTTACACATTTTTGATTTACAGTAAATCAGACAAATTAGTATATATGCAAGTTAAATGTCATCCAGCTTTTATGCGCTGGTAAATGAAGATAACTTATAAAAACAAATTTTAAAAAGAAGAAAAGCAGCTCTCGGACTTATGTTTTAGTATTCCTTCTTAATTTTTTCTATTCTAGCATTACATAAAAATTTTAGCTGCTTCTAGCTATGTATCATGCAGAACTAAGAAACAGTAAGGTAGTTTTTTATTTACCAGATGAAGTGAACGATCTTGTCAAATGAGCTAAAAACTCTTGATTTCATACTTCCAACTTTGAAAGGTACTACTTATTTCCTGTCTAACTCAAATTTATCCTCCAAAGATGTTATTCTGGACGATAAACTCTTAACATCATACTTCTACCTTGAAAGGTATGAATATCCTTTCTAACTCAAATTTATCCACCAAAAATATTACTCTGGACTTGAACTTCAATTAACCTATATAATGAGAGTGATAACAGAGGCTTGGCTCTGAAATTCCAGGTTCTCTTGCTCTTCATGATGGTGCCCTTTTGTATTGCTTAATAAGATAATATATTTGTCTTCCTAAATGTTCTGAACTATCTCGGAACTCTAGCTGACTTGTTTTTGCTTGGATATATTCTTTTAGAATGTAAAGAGAAGCTCACTTTTGCGGGACAGGAGGATTCTGAAAGATCATGCCTAGCTGATGCTAGCACAACTAAAGATTCTGAAGGATCTCCATCGCTTAATCAGGCTAAAGTTTTTATAGGCCCCAAGCAGATCGCTAGGAGATTGAAGATTGGAAAAAGAAGTTCCCCTCCAAAAGGAAATCTAGTAAAACGAAGTTGCCCCCCCAAGGGCAATCTAGAAGGTCCTCGTCTTTCTCGTTCTCTACCTCAACTTAGCACTGGGTGCACCTCCATTAAACGTTGTTCAGAGAGTGCTATAGCATTTTCACAGCGACAGATGCATGATATTGAATCTTTAACATCAAAGCTTATGAATGAATTGAAGTCCATGAAGGATATGGTAGAAGAAAAATTACTCTTTGAAGCATATCGAACCAGTTCTTTGAAAAATGATGCTGACGAGGTATGTTATTCCAGATATAGTGGCATATTGGAGGTGACTATTCTTGAGTTAAACAACCAAACAAAAAGATCACTGCTAACCTGTTATGTCTGATATATGAAGTGATACTTTTCTTAAAATCACAAGTACTAGTGATGTTCCAATTTTCCAAGACCTCATCTAACAATTGAAAACATATCAATGTGATCTTTATTTTGGTTTTATGAGGAATGGTCATAACATGAAATAGGCATTTGACAGACAGGAAAAAGGCATAAGAAAAAAAAAGGGTTGTGCAGTTTCCATTGTCATGTGAAATGACTATGCTTGGATGAATTACTTTGCATGTAAATGAATTGTTCTCAAGTGCTAGTATCTTATATTTGACAGGTGAAGATTGCCATAAAAAGTGCAACTAAAGTTGAAGAGACAACGCGAAAGTGGTTGTCCATGATGACTAGGGACTGCACCCGATTCTGTAAAATCATGGTTGGCACCTTTCATTTCTGTATCATAGTTGCTCTTCAAACTTATCTAACGTTAAAATTGAACCTCTTGACTG
Source organism: Anisodus tanguticus (assembly GCA_034509755.1). Classification (NCBI taxonomy): domain Eukaryota; kingdom Viridiplantae; phylum Streptophyta; class Magnoliopsida; order Solanales; family Solanaceae; genus Anisodus; species Anisodus tanguticus. The sequence continues at coordinate 3,542,846 of CM067553.1, read as the reverse complement.
TTATTTAAGTCGAATTAATTTTTCTGTGATGTAGAAATTGAGTCAAAATGGTGTGACTGATTCCAAGAACTCAGGCCACAGGGAGGGGAGGAAAATTTCTTTTTCTGATGAAGCTGGCGGTGTGCTCTGTCATTTCAACTATTTTGAGGATACTGACCCAACTTTGGAATCTGATAGTGTACAAGAAGAATACATCTGAGGCCTCTACTTTCACCTTTTGGAGATATCTCAATATCTTGCTTTATGATGGATTATTGTGTATCTTCCTGATTGATTATGTCCAATAATGTAACATGAAATATTAATTTGTCTACTGTGCAGAACCTAATACGGAGTACTTTTTAAGATAATACTATTCTGCTATTTACTTTAGATCAAATTACTGTTAGCCAAGTCCCCAAATGCACTCCTCAATTGGTATTCACGTCATTAATAGCCCAATAAGAGACGGTTTAGAGGTGATGGAAAGGTGCTTGGCAAAATTACAACTAAAATTGGACAAATGAAAAAAAATCAAGTTCTTTTACCAGTTCGAAGAAGAAAGAAAAGGACATTATTATCTTCCCCTAAAATTTGAAGGGCAAATTATCTTTTTATTCCCCTAGCCGACCAGCAATAATATAAGAGTTAAGTTTTGTGCACCAATATTGTAAAATTATCGTTGGCCTAATTTTCATAGCAAGTATAAAACAACCCGTTATATCCAATTAAAGATAGTGTAAACATTCTCTACACTTTCATTACATATAACTCAAATTATAATATAAATGAAAAACGCAGCAAAGAACAATAACCAGATTACACGAGCATATGAAAAATTATGATTAAACAAATGATAAAAAAATAACAATGTGATGTGATTCTCCTTATGTAGGTTTTGGAAGTTGAACTTGAACCAATTTAATGCTATAATTGTTCATTGAAATCTTTGAAACTTTAGATCCATAGACTTTGAAGGTTTACCAAACAACTCCTCCCAAATCTCAGTGAAAGCTTCCACAATAATTGCATGATGGTGTTTTGAATTAAGACTAAGAAAACAAAGCAAAAGTTGTTCCAAATCCTCTGCTTCAAACATCTCTTTCTCCATTATCATTTCCTTCATTGAATTCTTGAAATCTTCATAAGGATCTGCTGATTTTTTTACTATAGCAAAACTTTCATTCACTTTCCCATCAGCCATACATGGCATCATAGAATCTTTAAAACTATTCGAAAGGTAACGTTTGAGCCTCCTAACTTTCGTGTTATTATTTTTTCTTCTTCTTCTAGTCCCGGTTAAAGGGTCTATCGGATAATCCACATCGAATGAAGATTCGAAACTTGGAGAAGAAATAAAGCTTTCAGTTTCATCATTAGGCTTCTCATCACCACATTCACTGTTGAAACTGAACCAACCACTATCAGCAGAGGAAAAACTCATACTCAACCTACTGTTTCTACTTTTCCCTCTTCTCATGTTGTTATTGTCATGATGAGAATATTCAGAAGTCGGCGAATTGTACGTTTTATTTGCCAAATTGTGATCTTTTCTGTATTTATAAGCAGAATAGTGATGTGGGGTTGAGGGAGGTACTGGAAAAGGGGAGTTATCAAGAATATTGGCAGGGGGAAATCCGTATAGTGAAGTTGGCATTGGACTTTTAGGCAAAGAAGAAGCTCTTTTGGATCGACAGAATCGGAAAGAAGGCATAGAGAGCTTGAGTTTAAATCTCTTTGTCATATCTAAGTGATGAGAAAGTCAATTCCTTTGGTAACAAATGAGATGATGCACTTATACTGAGCCTAAGTATTGAATAAAATTGCGAGCAAATGCCTGAACCAAAATATGTTATTGCTACGGACGCCTATACTAAAAATGTAGTGATGAAAATTGCGAGTAAAATGCCTAAATCAAAATATGTTATTGCTATGGGCGCCTATACAAATATTACAGGCAGAATGTTCAGTACCGTTAGCTATGCCCTGTGAGTTTGGAGTTCAAGAATATGCTGTTGTTTTATATAAGAAAATTTGAGGAGAAATGGCCGGCTTTGGTCAGCTGACAGTAGGATAATCTTTTAATAAAACTATTTTCCCCCTTATATCATGAGTTTTCTGACTGACTAAATCTGAGTGAGGTAATGTGATTCAGATGTGAAAGCTACACACACATTCCCTTGAGATCATCCAGTCATCCTAGAAGTAGAGGAAATGGTCTCAAATTTATTTTTATGTATTGTATCTTGAGTGTGACATCAAAGATTTTCTTTCTCTTGTATTTATCTTTTGTTCTTTCATGATAATTTGGATCCAACTACCATGACATTGCATTCAATTATTTGTACTTTTTAACTGGCCAAAGTCATTTCCTATGAGGAGCCATGTTTTTTGTGAAAAACATTTTCCATCAGACTAAAGAAATTTTAACTTTTAACTTTATATTACTCGCTCCAACTAATACTTAGATATTATTATTGGATTCAAATTTTATATGAGAACAATCTCGGATTTACTAATATTATTAAATTTTAGTAAGTACGTCTTCTTTCGGAAAATACTTTTCACTCACTAACATCAATCAGACATAGAAAAACATTTACCACGGAAAATAACTTTCATCGTACCAAACACACTTAATGACATTAGATTTTTTCATGATATCAAATGCAAAATTTGACAATATTGCCAGCAAGCTCCAATGTTTATATCAGTATATTTTTCTTGCTTCACTTTTATTTTAGATATAAAGGTCATCAATTAGTCATCTGAAAAGGTTTTACGTTGAAATATCATACCATGGATCCAGCCGTGCGTTGAAGAATTCCTTGCTACCCCATACCATAAATTTGGTCCTATGAAAGAGATTGGATGTTAGCAGAATAAGTTAATCGTTGAGTTATGTGAATCAGATTCATCTGAGTATATTCGGAAGCAGATACTTAATTTTTTTAAAAAATTATTGAGTAAATTTCACTAAATTCCCGTAACCTTTAAGGGCGAGAAACTATACCCCTCCACTTTTTGAATGAGAACAAAAATCCCTTTATTTATTGAACCGCTAAGCAAAATATATAACTATAATAGCATTACATAATGTTCATAAAAATGTAAAAGGTGAAACTATTGAGAAATCTATGCTAGACAAAATTAACATCTCCGATTTAGTTGAGTCAGCTAGCATGCCTCCTTGAATCAATTGGGTAGGAGCAGTGCTTAATACGAGTTTTTGTTGGAAATTTGCCCTTGGAGGGGTTGCGTCCACCCATATTTAATGACTTAAATACTAGGGTTCCGCATGTTGGAGGCTTTGTCTCTTCACACGTGCATAATCTACTAAGTGAGTAGATGACTGTATGGCCAATGATCGTCAAATTTCGTTAAGAAATGAAAGAGATATTGGTCCACGAAGTAAGGTGTTTGAGGCATGAAAATATGGTGTGGGACAAATCTACCACATCGGTAGGAAAATGAAGAATTGTTTTTTTATAAGCCTAAAAAATGGATAAAGGTTTGTGACCCTAAGGGGTAACCCATGTGTTTGAAGGAGGAAGGACCTAGGTGTGCTTGGGTTCAAGGCTAGCCCTACGCGCGCCGCCCGTCTGGTCTGGGCTCGGGTCCTGGGCTGGGGGCTTTTAGACTACTTCTAATATTATCTTTTGGACCCTAAATTGTTTAGTATTTATAGTTTGATCCCTGAAGTTTCAGGAATACTGTCAGCAGGCAGAAAACCAACAGTTTATGACATTAACCATTTGAAACGTTTTGCACTTACTACAAAAAGTTTCTGGCCATGACTACACATCTTAAAGTATCTCTTAACACCTCTCCTCCTCCTAAACACTATATAGAGACCTGAAACAAATTTGAGGGAGAGAATCACAAAAGAAGAAGGAGAAAGATACATAAACATTAGAAAGAAAAGAACATAAACTCTTCCTTTTCCATTCTTCAACAAATCGTTTCATGTTTGTTTTCTTCGTCAGAATCAACCTATTTGCTTTGTAGTGTTGATTAGTTGTTGTTTTATCTTGGGAGACTATTGCCAGCTAACGTAAAAGCATATATACGGGGCAATCTTGTCTTAAATACAGAGAGCCATCTCTCGACTCAGCTACAGTTGTAACAATCCAGATTTAGTGTTTCTTGATTTCAGGTTATCAAGATTCAAGACTCAATAAGCTTGCGACAATTATAATCTTGGCTGTTTGTTTATCCTTTCAAACACTTGTAATAGTTATTTACTATTCCCGTACTGCTTTATTTCCAACAATTTTTTCCGGCCTTGAACAACTTCGAGATTCGTGACCACTATATTCTGAAACCTTTTGGCTACTTTGTTTCTATTAAAGTATATTATTAAATATACTCCATATATTTTGTAATATTTAGTGTTCTATAATTATGGTAAATATAAGATCCTTATTATATTAGTATTCCACATTGTACACACTATATATATTTGTATTAATGAGAAAAATTCTAAAGGGAGATTAATACAATCTAACATGGTATCAGCTGTCAAAACCTAAACTATATTTTCCTCGGTTTTGTCAACAATCGGCGGCTGACCTTATGTCAGAAGACCAAAATTTTCATCTTTTTTTTGATATCCAGCTTACCGGCTTACGCCAGACTATTCCTGAAGATAGTAGTCCCGGTCCCTCAACACTACTACCAGTAAATCACGGGATGTGCCTTAATGATCAAGGTTTGAGAACAGAATAACTGATATCACCTACAAGGTCCTACTCCAGAAGAGAGCAAATTGATTTCATCAGGATTCGAACCCACGGTGCATGCTTCAAGTTGGATTTTAAGTTCAAAATTTTCATCTTTCTCTGCTTTATTTCCTTTACACGAGAACCACTGTTTGTCTTCTTTTTATGACCTTCTGTCAGAAGACCAACATTTTCTTCTTTCCCTACTTTATTTCCTTTATCCGAGAACCATTGTTTGTTTCTTCCTAAGCATAAGCAACAATTTTGCTTTCTGTTTATTCCTTCGCCCAAAGCAACAATCTTGTTTTCTATATATTTTGATTTCCTTTCTTCCTTAGGCTGTTTTTTTTCTGTTTCCGAGATCAAACAAATCAAATTACTATTTTTTCACCCACAACCCCATCTACCCTCCAGAAAGCTCTCATAGCATTGTCGACACAACACTACCCAGCATTCAGGAACATGAAGTCAGCAGCCGCGGCCCAACAACAGTTAGGGATGGCAACAAATCGGATTTGGACTGGATCCTACTAGATTCAAATTCGTTTTTCATACCTGGATCCAAATCCGGATCAGGTCCATAAAAATCAGATTCAAATACGAATCCATCGGATCCACTGATCGGATCTGGATCCACATGTACAAACTTTTGCCTTGAATAATATTCCCACATGTTGAAACTTTTTTGACAAAATGAAATCCAATCTGAAAAAAATAATTGAGTTCATTCAATCAACCTACACAAACATGACATCATTCTTTCAAAATACTGAACGAAGTTTTAGCATCACAAGAAAATAAAGACGATGAAGCAAGTAAGTAAATAACAACATCATGGAAAACGATGCAATTATAAAGTCCAAATCTGAATGTAAAATACAGAAATTATGAAAATTTTTAAGAAAATACTTATAAAATTATTATGGATATATTTAATAAAAAACAGATCCACGGGTCGGATCTAGACCGAATATAGATCTCAAATACAAGATCCAGATTCGTCAGAAATGGATCCGAGTCCGATCCGAATCCGTCGGATCCATATTTTGAAGATCCATATCTTATAAAACGAATTTGGATCCACTGCCATCTTTAGCAGCAGTTGGGGATACAGCCGTGACCCAACTTCTAGCAGCCTAACAACCCAAGTTCTGAAAACCAATTTTGGACCCAATTTCAGGCAGCCTACTCGTCCGCCCCAGGCCAGCCAATGGGCCACAACAATCCGACCCCATTTCCTGGAGCCCTGCAATCCGTTCCAGGCCTCTCCCAATTCAACGACATATTTGAATTTTTCCCCTAACTAATTAAACAATGTAGTTAGCATATTAACTTTTTTCCATTTTTTAATTTTGTCAGTCGCAAAAATCTCACAAAAAGATTGGGGCATTTAATTTTGTCAGACTCAGAGTCAGTCCACTGCAGACGTCGCTGCCATATGCTTCTTTCATCATACATGAAAACACAGAGCAAAACAATGCGAAATAAGAACAATAACTAGTACAAACTTAGAATTTTAAAATTAAAATAGTAAGCTACATGATGGCTAAGTAACAACTGTAATGAGAAAATTGCAATAAGTAATAATTGCATTCTCAAAGAGATATATTTTGACATCAGAAAAAAAGTAACAGTTTCAATACACTCTGCCAAAATTACATTGAGATAAATGGTAACTTACACCCAGAATCCAACAGGAATAAGAACAATCCAAATATATCACACAACATTGATTTACTTGCTTCAAAAGTTAAGGAAAAATAGATATTATTCTCAAAATCGTCGAAATCAGCAGGTACATCATATACATTATTGTCATAATAATTCATCTCCCTATCATCGTCGAGCATCTTCGTTGACATGATGCTACAGAAAAATAATGCTAACTCAACATGACAACCAATTGCATTGGAGCCAACATTTTAGATAATCCAACGATTTATACCTAACTGTTAGCCAAAATTCCATAGTTTTCTGAATTTAAAGAAAATAAGAGATTCTGCTAGTAAAAAAAAATTGATGAAATAGTCGAAAAGTTACCTCTATACACCATAGAAACCTAGTGGGTGCTCTCCGTAAAACCCTAAATCGCGAAGGGACATTGGAGAGGGAGGAGGGAAGTCCATCTTTTGCCCTTTCAAAATTATGCACTTATATAAAGTGTTGCCTTTATAATTGTAAATACACCACGCTTAAAAGCATATATATATATATGCTTTTAAGCGTTGTCAATTATTTGATGATTCAGCAACACTTATAAAGCGTAGTTTATATTATTTAAGCTACGTTTTTCAAGCATAACATAATCTTCGGTACCCAAAAGGTTTAATAGAAGGTCACGCCTTAAAAGTGTGCCCTTAGATACTTTGGCAACATTTTTTAAGTGCGGCCTTAGGCCAAATTTGTTGTAGTGTAGGGATCTCCGTAATTTGACAATTGACATAAAAACTAATTGATAGTACGTAATTGATAAGGAGAACAAGGTAAATTACACAGAAGACTAACTTTTACCTCTCAATGGCAGCATATTCACGCTTTTGAAAGGTTCTGAGGCTTATTGATGCACATACACTTATATTTATAGTCTGCTCGAGAAGTAGGAAAACACACATCACCTCTGATATCTTTATGGTGTAAAAATGAAACATGCACCAATCTGATTTACTTTCAGTTGCCCCCTACATAGAATAAAAAAAACATAAAAGGAAAGTTGGGTGGGTGCACTAAGCTCCCTCTATATGCGAGGTCTGGGGAAGGGCCGGACCACAAGGAGCAATTGTACGCAGTCTTACCTTGCATTTCTGCAAGAGGATGTTTCAACGGCTTGAACCCGTGACATCCTGGTCACATGATATCAATTTTATCAGTTCCTCCAAGACTACCCTTCAAGAAAACATACGTCTGAATAAAATTATACACAAGCAAAGCATAGAATAAATGATTTATACACAGTTGAATCAAAATTAATTCAGTCATTAAGAGATATAGTAAACCGAGGAGTACTGATTGACAGAAAATTCATGGATACCATATTTTAGTTGAATTCTAATTTCTAAAAATTAGGTAAAGTAGCAATTGAGAACTCGTGCAATGGTTATTTCTTAGAGAGGTTATTCTAGTTTTTCATCATGCTTTTATAGATGCCCTTTGCTAACACTAATAATATTAAGGAAAAAGAATCTATATCAGGAATTTTTAACCAATTTAAGGTCCGAAATATTTAGAATTTTAGTCAAACAAGGAAAGATTGAATGAATAAATTTTAATTGATTTTAAAGTTCTAGATATTATTAAATGACGATTTTATCTATTGTATAACATTTTAATAAAGGGCAAAAAGTTCAATCAATATTTCTAAGGCTCTTCGTGCTTTTAATATAATATAGATATAGATTAAGGAAAAGGTTGTTTTAGTAGGCGCATAAGGATGTGAAATTTTGCAAAAAGAAAATATTTATTTTCAATGATATACAGAAATTAAAGTTGTATTTGGTCATAAATATAAATTATTATTTTTGTGAGTGAAAGAAGTAAAAATTATGAAAATATTTTGTAAAATTTTTTTGAATTCCAAAAAAAATCCAACTTCAAATTGAATCCTAAAAAATTCCAATAATTCTATATAACAGTTTGCAAGATTTAGAAAAAAAGAAGGTAAAAGTCCCAAAAAGATTGACTTAGTTTGACTAGGCATAAAGTTTAAGAAATAAAGGAAGATTTTTGAAATATGTAATCCAAAATAAATCTTAGTTATTTGTGTGGTTGTAAATGATCTCATAAAGTTAAATTATTTTTAAATATAAAAAGAAGTTATTTTTTTTAAAATAAATTAATAAAAAAAGTAGATCAATCTTTTTGGAGAATACATAGGGCTTATTTTGACTGGGACATCTTCTTTTGTAACGTGTTACAACATTTGACTAGGACATCTTCTTTTGTAACGTGTTACAACATTTGACTAGGACATCATCAAACTTTTGTAACGTTTTATAACATGTTTCCCATGTCTAACAACACAATAATTTCAGAATTTTCACATTGAAAAAGCGGTGGGCAGGCATGGAGCGTGTAGCGTTTTCGACCACATGACTTTAGACATGTATCTGGACCTATATCTGGTTAGAGCTGGCAAAATGAGGCATAAAAATATAATCTGTCTAACCCGTAGTTTTGAGCATGTTATTCCACTCATTTAATAATTCTATCAATTTCGGTCTAATTGAACTGATACGTATCTAAATTCACTCATGAAAAAAAATGTGAAAATATTTTCAAAAAAATATTTTTTTATTTGATATTATGTTATATATAACCATAATAAGAACAATAATTTTATAAGATATTAAAAGATTACAAAAATTGAAATAAAGCAATTAAAATTAGCATGATTTGAGCAGGTTGGGTCATACCCAACATTTTAATCCATTTCATGTCAACTTATTTCAATCCAAGTAACTTTCAGACAGGTCAATAACCGCACTTTATTAACTTAAAACCATTTTGACCCGATCAAAATTCAGATTAACCCTACATTTGACACCTCTATATCTGGTGCTAATTAATTTGCGATCCTTCAATTATTCTAGATATATTTTTTATTCATTGAACTTAAAGCAAATGAAAAAGAGTAATTTCGTTCTATTTATAGATGAAGATGAAACATATTATATTTTATTAGTTTTGAGTAATATGTTTTAAAAAATAAAGTGCTAGTTTTGAGTAATGCAAAATGTAAAATTAACTACTATTATTGTTAGCTAGAAAATAAAATTTGTGTGATGTATTTACAACACCTTTAATCCTTATGCAATTATAATTTCAAGAAAAGCGATCTACCGATTATATTGTCTTAAGGTACAACCACAAAATCCAATTAGCTACATCACCCGAAAATTAAAATAGAGCAGTTAGAATTATTAGCTCAGAAAGCAGTACCTAAGAACAACTCCACCGAGAAAATATAAAAGATTAAATTAATGTCACTATAAGAAGATTACTATACTTGGAATTATTTTTTAGTTCTTCATCACTTCGCTCTTCCAACTCAATATTTTATACTTTTGAATCCCAAAGATATTTCCTTTGCTCCCGAAAATTTTAGAAAGTAGCAAAAACCCTAACAACCCTCTCAAATCTTTATAGTAGTTAGTTTTTTTTTGTATTGTCAGTCAGATGGAAAAAACAACCTGCAGGAAAGATTAAAGACTGAAATGTTAGTACTACTTACAGAGTGGGAGAATAATATGAAACAACAGATAATTCAAGTGACCTCGTATAACAACAGAGCTCCATCAGAGAAAGATTTTCCCATGTTGATAACCACGAAAACTAAGCAAGCTAAATAACCACGAAAACAAAGTATGCTTATAAAAAACAAATCATAACAGCATCTCAATTACAAAATCCATAAAAGACAAATTACTTTAGTATTGAAAGTGTGTTCAAATAGAAATCCATCTTGTGGGTAATAAGATTTAAACGAATACAGAAGCCAGTTCAACTAGATAACTCATAAGCTGTATTGACAAAACAAAACTACTCTTTCAAAGGTGGGATCAATTCCAACCGATTCTTCTTAACCTAATAGTATATTCGCGGAAGCAAATTATTATTACAAGATCAGAAACATTACCTTAATTGGGTTTTAAAAAATCAATCGTCAAAACAATTTGCATAAGAAATATTATACTACAGTTGAATTAGGAATCCAGGTGGGTTCGAACCACCGACCTCTCGAATGCAATTGGCATCGAGCGCTCCACCATAAACCGAGCTCTTGGACCCATCCGAAACAGTAAGTCATGACAATAAATAATTAAATAAATGAAAATAGAATTAAGTTGATTAGGAAAAGACTCTTTTTATAATTTAAAAAATTCAAAAGAATCGGATTACATGACAAGCGTAGCCTTCACCTAGTTTTTCCTACAGGTGAAATAGAAACTACTGTTTTATCAGTAATTAGTTCTGTAAAAAAAGCAAATGGCAATTAGCACTTTATTAATGTTTATCAAAAATTTGTGAGTACCCAGTAAAAAGCAAATGGCATATAGTGCTCTATTATAGTTTCATCAATAATTGTTACTAACAACATAAGCCAGTAAAAAGCTCTGTTAATGTTTTACCAATAATTTGCTACTTTAACATACCGGTAAAATTCTAAAACGTGAGGTCTGAATTGGGTTCCCGAGAGAACCTCGACTGAGGTCTGAATTGGATAGAGGCCGTTCCCGAGAGAACATCGACTCAAAACAAAGTACCAACAAAGTAAAAAAACAAATCACAACCAGAACACTAGCGAATTATGAAAAAAAGTAATAACAAATACAGATAAATAAGACAAATAATTTTCAATAATTTGTTGCGGCTAAATATAAAAAGCAATGAGTAATGAAAGAAACATCATAATTTGTAGCTGGATATTTGACCAAAAAAGGATAAAATACCCTCTTTAACACCCTATCACCAAAATAGGGGGACAAGGCTAAGCGGAGCGAAAAGACTGTCTTAGCTTTAAAGTAAAATCACAAATTTTACTACCGCCGGAATAACCAGTTATTCCAGGCTAGACAGAAAGTCTGAAATTCAGTACAGCTATGACATGTTCACTAATAATCCAGAATATTGACGAGCTCAATAACTTGATAAAAAATAATACGCAACTACCAAGTGACCACGAAACCACACTTTCGACAAATCTTCCATTGCAACAACAATTCCAGCATGCCCGTTCTAATAATTACTTCATAAATACACTGCCAATCTGAAACAAAAATTATCATGGGCTGGGGTATTTAACGGTCTAACCAGAAAGCTCTTTACTAGAGAAGGAAGAAACTTTTGACCATTAAACACTTGCCGAAAGGCATTTCACAACAGCCCGAAAAGCATTTCACAACAGCGGGAAAAAAAAACGCACCAAACTGTGAATTTTTTTTGTTAATGGTTCCCATTCTTACAGACGTGTAATACTCCAGACCGCAGATAGCAAAAAATAACTAGTCCGTAGATAAGAGAAGATTTACTCCAGCTCGCATTCACCCTGCAACGCACGGAAAATAACAATTTCAATATTTGATTAAACAAATACAAATCACCATAATAAGTCAAAATAGATTTGGACAAACAAATATTAATAATTGAAATCCAAGGAGGATACAGATACATAAAATTATAACTATACAACAAAGGGCAGATGATGTTGCAATTATATTCAACCAAATATAACGCAAGTGGAGGAAATGAGCAAAGAACAAAGCTTCTGCATATAAAACACAGCAGGATTACCTCAAGAATACCAGAAGGCATAACAAAATCTGAGTTCACACATCAGTTCCTTGAAGACAAGGTTTTTTGAAAGAATAATTCCAAAGGATATATAAACCACAAAAGCTCTTTAAAACAGCTGGTGTGAAAAGCAATCACGTGTCCTGTATTCTGAGAAATCCAGCAGGTATAACTAATTCCTGAATGATGACAACAAGCTGATTACACAACCACGGTTTCAAAATCAGCAGCAGCAAAAGGATTGAGCCTGACAACTGTGAAATATACGGCGAATATATCAAGGTCTCTATGAACAGCACCATGAGCTATCAAATCTTCAACAGCAGTAAGCAATAACATTTTTCAACAGCAACTCTGAACATTTTTCAGCAGCAACAGCAACTCGAACAATTTTCAACAGCAACAGCAGAGCTCAGCTCGGAGTCAAGCCCAAGTACACCAAATAACATCAACAGCAGCAAAAAGTATCAAACATTAGTGAACACCTTCAATAGGCATCGATGCTCCACAAGCTTGTTATAAAGCATAAACTCCAATCATCATTTGACACGCTCCAACTCTAACCGTAGTATTGAATTGTTTTTGAGATGAAAATCCAAAACCTGCCTAAAGGGTTCACTCTCCCGAAGGGCTAAAAATAAGATTGCAACAACAACAATCTCCAATAGATTGAAACAATTACATCATTAATTAGGAAAACATGGATGTTCTCACTAAGAATCCAAAAAAGCAATACTTGAGACAATTAGGGCATCATCAATGAATAGATATAATAGACTAATACAACAAGAGCAGTATGAACATATGGCTAGAAATATACTGCAGGACTATAATTAATGGAAAATGGCGAATTACAGCTCGCAAGCTTCTGTAATGCCGACTTAATGATTGCTCTTCTCCACAAATTCTTGTTAGAAGATAGCACGTTAAATTTCACCATTTTTCTATTCATTTAATTAATCAGCCAATTACTATACTAATTACTTGAGAAAATAATCTGCTCATGGCCAAATTAATTATCAGCCGGCTTCAAGTTTAAAAATGAAACTGGTTCTTAGAAGACAGTAGTAAGTACTACGATGTTCGATGCAATTTTGTGATCAGTATAATAGAGAATAAAATTTCAATATACAACCACAGTTGGTAGTTGACTCAACTTCCAGATTCATTAAAACCAAAACTCTCCACAATAAATAAAGGTCTTGTTTACCATTTTTGGGGAACATCACATGTTAGAAGTCCTATTAACTATTAGGCAGTATAAATTTTGGGAAACCAGATCAAGGATACAATATGAAATATTCCGGATACAAAAATCTAAGTGTAGGTGATTACATAAAAGATTACTTTGAGAAATTCGGCTTATTAGAAATAATTCCTCAAAACTGCTGGCTTATAAAATCTTATAAAAATCAATTAGTATTTTGGCGAATATTAAGGCAAGTGGTTTAGACTTAAGAACTTATAGTCGTTATGAAAAATGTGAGTAAATTTCAGCGAAAATTAATGCAAGTGGTCTACAATGATATCTGTTATGAAAAATGTGAAATTGAATTTCGCGAAGAGAATTGATGATTGTACCTCTATTGGAGTGCTGCAGTAGAAACGTTGCTTTGTCCATCGCCGTGTTATTAACAAATCAACAGTAGTTACTTGTCCTTGAATAGGTCTCGCATCAAAATCACAAGACCAATTCAATGACAAGTAACCACTAGATAGACGAAGAATTGTTGGAACCAGGAACATGCAAAGTGCAGGAAAAATAAAAAGGCCACCGACACCACGCAAGGAGAGGAGAGCCGGGCAAAAACCCCCGTGCCTCTCCTCTCCAACACCAAAAATAAATAGTTTTATTAGGTACTTTTGACCTGCCATGCGAGCGCACCCAACATGGCAAAGGCCTGGTAACATAAACAATAAATGCCTCTTTTTTCCCTCATATCTCACACAGTCCCTCAATCTTTCATCTTCTCGTACATATGCATGCATAAATAAAAACTAATGAACATGAGACATGAAATAATTATAGACATAAAATAAACCATTATAACCTTAGATACACCATCATGATCGCTGTTCTCAGCCTTCAATCGATGGTTACCGATCCAAACTGCTTGATTCATAACGTCGAGACACCGATTGATTAGTACTTTGCATCTCTAACCAGATCTGCAACATGTAAGCAGGATTAGCATGATTTCAACAAATATAAGTTGCTTAAACATACTAAGCAAATTTAGCTCACCGATAAAGCTCTTGAAAGCAATAGCTGTATCCTCGCTAAGCTAACACCTCAGTTGTTCAAACTATTGCTCCAACCTCCATAAATCTCTGAACACCAAACAGATCTGATTCTACTCTACCTCGAAAAGCGTGAAAAGCATCACATCTAACCGTTACACCGTTCAATTGATCAAATCGACAAGCCGTAACGCAAACACATCAACTACATATGCAAAAGGTAGATCGAAGAACGATCTACACAGATCTGTATATGAAATTTGAAGAAGATGAACCATGTAGAAGAGATCTGGAGAAAGCAGAGGTTGGGGTGTTGAAGGAAAAGGTATGAACAAATGATGGCAGAAGATCGTAATTTATTGAGAATTTTGAAGGATTGGACGGCTGGGATTAAATTAGGATAATATATTTAACGGTTGATGTGTTAACCGTAAGAGGCGGCAAAATGGTTGACGAGGAATAGGGTACGCGAATATGTGGACAGCTGTTATGGAATTATTTTATTTTTGGGGAAGGTTCTGGATGCAGTCTTTTGAATATCACTAGGACATCTTAACTTTTGTAACGTGTTAAATTTCAGAATTTTAAGCATTTTCAGAAAACACTCCTTACGATTTTTTATTTACCTTTAAAAACATATGTATTTTTATATTTAAAAATTGCTTAATATTATTTTTTTAGTTTTTGTTTAAATACCAAATTCTCACAAAATGACACATTTAAAATTATATTATCTTCTTTTTATTTATGTGCCACTATTTAATTAACAGAAATTAAGAAATAGAAAAAGTTAAATATTTTTAATATAAAAATTATATTTTTGTTGTTGTCAAATTAAAAAATAAACTATATTACGTAAATTAACATAGAAGAAAAGATCCACATATAAATTGGACCTAGCGAAAAGGAAAGAAAAAAAAAGGCCTAGGTTCAAATCAATTGGCATTAGCCGGTTGTATCGCTTTCCACTGTTTTATTTCCAACTTCAACTTTAATTAGGTTTTTCTAAATTTAAAATCAAAATTGAATTTATTCTTTGCAGTTTGTATGATTATCAGATCATATTTTATGTGTGTTTGCCTGAAATAATTAAAATTAAGATCATATAATCCTCTTTCATGAACTGTTGATACCTATACATTTTGTACAAAAACATATGAATATATATATAACACAATAAATCTGACATAAGTATTGTATTTTGTAAGTAATGCATAATAATTGTTGTATTATTACTCTGCACATAAAAACTAATGCATTAATTATATATGTTCACCGTAAGGTAATTGTTGTGTTATATGTTTTGTTTAACTAGTCTAGAACCAAATTATTAGCACAAGCTAAAAACAAAATGATCGATTGATATGAAAGTGCAATAATATACTATGCTTTAACCTTAGTACCTTACTAACTTGAAATGTAAAACTTTGACCAAAAAAAAACTTGAAATGTATATTATTAAGTTCTAAAAAGGCCCTTAAAGGATGAAATTACATCTAATTATATGTCGGCCTTCACTACAAGAAATTGCATTAAAAATGATCGATTGTTATATATTCCTAATCAATGTAAATATTTTTTCCCCAAAAGAATGTTTAAGTGTGCATACAACAACACTATTACATTGATAATGGCATATTTCGGTGGGGTGCTGAATTCACGTGCACTTATGCTCCGATCCCCTCTCTAAATTAGATATAGTAGTGTTATATTTTTCAAAAGTTATAAAATATAATTGTATGCAATCAAGTTCAAAGTTCTTCTATCTTTTGCTTTCTTCGTCTTCTTCGACTTGTTATTGTATAGAATTATTGTCTTTTTCTCTTCAATAGTGAATTAACTGGCTGATTCATCTTTCGAGCCATTGGCAAGGAATTGATGCACCGAATCTGCTCTTGCTTTTTGTGAAGCATATACCTTGTCACTATTTCATTGATATGGCATATTTAGGTAGGGTCCTGAATTCACGTGCACTTATGCTCCGATCCCCTCTCTAAATCAGATATAGTAGTGTTATATTTTCAAGTTATAAAATATAATTGTATGCAACCAAATTCAAAGTGTAACATGGTGTAATAGTTGTTGAGTGCACCTTCCTTCCCGTTGATTCCCTCCGACAATCAAGTTGCACTTCCTTCTAACAAGTGGCTGAGAGTTGGCAAGCAACTTTTTTTTTTTTATCTAAAATCATGTGTAGGCAAATTTCCATCTCAATGAGCAAGGTCGGATTATTATTATGAAGAGATGGATTCAGGATGTTTGATGGTAACAAAAATAGAATAGTAATTTCAATATGTCTAATTTTGAAAATTCAAAAAATAACCAAATAAAGAATGAACGAAAAGATATTTAATTAAAACGCAATACTCCAAATGCAATCTGGTGCACTAAGTTTTCGATATGCATGAGATCCGGAGAAGGGCCGGACCACAAAAATTTATTGTATGCAGTCTTACCTTGCATTTTTGCAAGAGACTATTTTCACGGCTTGAACCCATGACATTATGGTCACATGGCAGCAACTGTATCAGTTATTCAAAGATTGTCCTTCAACTAAAGTTATTCTATATCTACTAACACACTTCTCAAAAGGAATAGGAAACTAAAATTTTAAGATTGTTTTTCCTATGAAAAGAGATTGAGACATAATCGGGTAGTTCAAATACAAATTCGGCTCAGATCAAGTTTAATTCTAAGACCACTTTAGTAACTGAACTCATATTTAATATTGATTTATTTCATCTTGTGAGTCAATTGAAACCTATTTGATTTTATTAAGATTAACTCGTCTAGATTTCACATGTGGAATAAAATTTGAACACTGAATAATTAAGAGTGTTTATTCTTTCAGCATATGAATGTGGATAATTTATATTTATTTAAAATTTAATAAATATTACACCATAAAATATAAGGGAAGAAATAATTTATGTGATTATTATTTCTTAAATGAACTCTAAAAGCTAAGAGGCCTAGAGACAATGCTAGTGGTTATTATTTCTTAAATGAACTCTAAAAGCCAATGGGCCGAGAGACGATGCTATGATTTGAAGTTTATAGGTTTTGAACTTGTCACCGAATTTGTATTTGGTTTTAGTTATTGGGTACGCAATTAAATATTTATATAACTTTAAGAAACTCCTATAAGAATGCAGGACAGGAGCGGAGCTACACTATATTACCGGAAAATTATATCATGTATGGTGAAATGTTATAATATATGGTTAAATAGTATAAAATGAACACTCTTGAAACAACAGTGAGTCGCAGCTGAATGCTGAAGGATGTTCAAACTTCAAACTGACTCTCTCTTTGGAAGTTCGATTCTTGGCTGGCGCAATTTTGTGATTTTTTATAATTTAAAACAAAACTTATTTGACAATAGTATTGCATTTCTTCGGATTAGTATCTCGTTGTCACCCAAATGCAGATTTACGTTGCCAATGCAATACCCTTTTTGCTTTCTATACTCTTGAATATTCTTTTTAAATGTTTCACTAGCATTTCATTATAGAGGTAAAGTACAAACGTTTACTCATACTTTTTTGAAAATTCTAAATTAAATTATAGCAGGATCTTCTAAATATTTACTATCTCATGAATATCCTTCTTTTTTGAATTAGTACTTGGGTACATATATCAAAAGCTAAGTGTGGAATTTAAATGAGATATATCTTTCTTTTTCAAATTCATTTTTTTAGTAATTGAGGTTGCATAAATTGGCGCCAAAAGAAAAAAAGTAAGAAACATAAATAAATGAGTAAACTATTTATATACTTAGACTAATATAATTATGTATTAAATCCTACCGGACATTTATTTAGAAGTGGATTATCTTTTTTCTTTTTATAACCAAATTAGATAATGAAAAATGTAGTTCAATATAAACTTTAAATCTAATAAAGATGTTTATATTTGTGGTTTCATTAATATATTATAATTTTTAAATGTGATAAAATGCTCGACTAATTTATAAAAATCTTATTTTTAAATCTATTGATGTTTTTCACACCGCGTGAAGCACATATAGTTTTAGTAAAAAAAATTCAAAAAATATGTTTGACTTGCTTTTAAATACTCAAGAAGTTTATTTAAAACCTTGTCGTCTCCACCTGTCGATGTCGTTGCCTGAGACGCTCTTTTCAGGTTCTTTTTTATTCTCTTTCGTTACCTTCCAATTTTTTAATTTTATTTAGGAGTGGGCAAAAAACTCGGAGAACCGAAAAAACCGAACCAAACCGAATCAGGATTTAGTAATTCGGTTCGATTCTTTAATTTTGGATACGAACCGAACCGAAAAAACCGAATTAAATATATAATTATTCTTATTTTTTATTTTAGGCTACTACTATCTCTTGAATCATAGCCATTGAAGTCAATCTATGAAGCTTTTATGGAAGTCGAATGCGGCATGAACTTGATTAACATAAAATGTAGGGAGAGAAAGTAGTTGTAAATTGGTGAAATTTTAAATGGTCATAACTCTGCGCTCGGATGTCCGTTTTACCCGATTATTTTTTTGATTTTGGGTATTCTTTCGAGACGGGACTGGACGGCAGTTTGGCGCAGCCAATTTTTACGAAAACGTCTGTTTTCCCAATCAATTTGTGTTTTCCCCCAAATCGGTTTCTAATTTTCATTTTTCTTTAGTAAACATCTCACGATACACAATAGATTTCGAAATTTCATGGTAGTGTAGGTGTGAATGTCAATTTCAGTTTTGGAAATTCAATTTTTTTTATAAAATAAAAAAATCCTCCACCCGACCCGGCCCATTAGAAAAAACCGATATAATCCGATACGTTCGGCGATATAAACCGAACATATCGGGTTTTTCTTTAAAAAAAAGTTGTATTCGGTTTTTTTTTTAAAATCGATTTTTATTCGGTTCATAGTTTTCGGATACAAAACCGAACCGATATACGCTCACCCCTAGTTTTATTAATGCCTGGTGATTTTTTTCACTGAACTCCTTTGAGTAATTTTCTTTGCTCACCTAATTTTTTTTTTCAAAACTCAAAAACACATTTCAAATTTAGTGTTTGGATAATGCTCCGAGGATAAACTACGAATAAAATTGGCAAAGATAAATATTATATATAGTTTGATTTAAATTTCTTGGTGCATCCACTTATCGGATTTTTTTACCTTATAAGTTTGAACACCCTTAATCAGATTTCTGGCTCCGCCTCTAAGCAAAAATTACTGGTCCGCCTCGGCTAACCGGTTGCTGACTAATGTGGTGCTCGATCGGCGACGACAACTGTAATGTGATGGCTGGTAATGGTCATGGTTGTATGTAGGAAGTTACCAATAGCGGTTGTGGTAACAAAAGTTGGTGTTAGAGATGATTGATGGTGACTGACAATGTTCTTTATGTAGTGAACATCAAGTTGAAATAAAGCAAAAACAACTACTACTTAATTAGGTTCATAACCTTCTATTATTGGGATTTAGATCATCTCACATTCCAGGATAACTCAAAGTAGCTTTAGTAAAAGGTAGCCAACCCATACCCCAAAATAAAAGCTGCAAATTCTCCAACATTTCAGCTGTTATAAAGCAAAAAAGAGCCAGTGTATTCTTCTAGCTAAGGTATCAGGCCAAAACCATGTTACGCTCACACAAGAGATCAACTTTAAGCTAATCAAAGCAAATATATACTCATATATTTTCATTATATTGATATTCGGGCTTAACTTGTGCGCATCTTGTATTCTTCTAGCTAAGGTATCATGCCAAAACCGTGTTACGCCCATACAAGAGATCAACTTTAAGCTAATCAAAGCAAATATATACTCATATATTTTCATAATATTGATATTCGGGCTTAACTTGTGCGCATCTTGTATTCTTCTAGCTAAGGTATCAGGCCAAAACTGTGTTACGCCCATAGAAGAGATCAACTTTAAGCTATATATATATATATAGTGATACTACATACAAGGTGTAGTGATAATCTTAATGATGTGATGTCTTTTAGGAAACCGCGCAGTAGGTTTGGTCCTAAGCGAACATTATCATATCATGTAAACAGTAGCTTTGAGCTGTTTTAGCTCAACACATCTCAATTATTTTACCAGTGTTAAAGACAGATTAGAAGAAGTTACCTATTCTTGTCTCTATTTCCATCACTCTTTATCTTTATTTTGGTCCCCAACCGGTGTTTCGGTATCCGTATTGGGTTCAGATTAATCCGTAAAGATCCGTTAAGGGAGAAGCGCTCCCTATCAAGAGACTCGTCTCTGTGATTTTCGTCACTCTTTTTTCTTTCTTTATTTCCCTTCCCACCTGGTGTCCGGTTCATCATTCTTCATTAACCACTAGGCTAATACAAATAGTAGAACAGAAAAAGGACTCTCGAAAAAGAAATCTTCGTCAAAAAAGAAATCTTTTGTCTGAAGCTATTTGGTGCCCATACAATACATTGCTTGGATTAGAATAAAAGCCAAGCAACCACAGTATTTCTGATAGAGATCAACACTGAGTGAGAGCTAAGCTAACTTTCAAGTCAATCTTTTCAAGTGGTGTGTGATAACAATTTTTTTTTTAAATTTCAACCTCAAATATTACTTACTACTTTTTCCCAACTTTTCCACCTTACCCAACACTAAAAAACCCCTCTCACCAAAGTGACATAACAACTTCACACACATTACATTCCTGTACCTTACCAATCTACTAGTAAATTGACCTGCAACACAATCGAAGAGTATTCTTCTTTTTTACGTTTATTTGCTTTTATTGATTTTTGCAGTTCCCTCTTATGGAGGTTTAGTCCAAAAAACTCTGTTCTACAGTAAGAAAAATATGTCAGGCAAGTCGGATTTCGCGCAGAAGCTGCTGCACGATCTTAGGCTTCGTAAGGAACGAGTGGCTGCTGCTCAAAATTCAGGCTATTCAAACTCCATATCCAGAGGTAAACTAATGAAATGCTAATACATGATTTTCTACATTTACATCTTAAAGATATCATGGTTAAAGTTAAACTATGCATGATGGCACGTAGAATTAAAGGAGTGATATGTTGGATTTTTTAGATTGAAATGTGTAAAATTCTATGACAATTACTATGTGATAGAGAATTAGCATGTTCTTTGAGTATTTTGATCATGTTGATGATAACTGCAAGCATTGGCGGAGCCAAATATTAAGTAGTAAACATACGAATAAGCCAGGGAAATTCGACTACGAGTTGTTAGCCTATCAGATGAGCTTCTATTTCTTACTATATGATTTCACAAATCATCTTTCTTATGAAAAAGAGAAAAGACTAACTTCAAGAACTAGAAGCATGAGATGCAAGAGTAAATCAAGAGAAGCACATGACTTAAAAAAGCTCAAAGAAAACATAGTTGGAGAGTTGGAGTGTATGTACAATTCACCAAAGTAATGTTCATCATCAATCAGGAAATCTGTTTCCGCATAGATGGAACAGATATTTCTGCAGGCTCCACTAGAGGCAGAGCCAAAATTTTGAGTTCGGAAAAGGGTCTAAAATGCTCTTGAACTATTAGAATTGGTACAAAAATGCCCTTCACCCATCTTTGAGCCTCCAAATACCTCTATCGTTAACCTATTGCGTCTTCTTTGCCCTTATTCTTAATGGTCACATTATAATAAAATAATTAAATAATTAAATATTAATTTTTTACATGGCTAGATCTGATTGACCCAAATTTAAACCCTTCTCAAATATTAAAAAATACATTCATGACCCGTATTTTGACCCGGCCCGTGTGAGAAAATCTCTACCACCACCATGTCATCTTCTAACTTGAAGCTTCAAGCTTTATTAATGACTTCCATGGAGTTTTCTGCTTCTTTCTTCAGGTGCTAAGTCCTAATTCGATGGTTATTCATGCTACCAACTTTAAAAATAGTATCACTTAAACACCCAAATTTAAAGATTTAGAAATTTAAAGCAAGCTTTGGAAAGCTACTTCAATGGCGGCTTTAGTTCACTTCTTTACTATATATTTTTTCCAAGTATACTCAATCACGCTTGAGCTTAAGAACCAAACTCTAACATATCAAGTTCAAATTGCCAACAAATCTCGAAATTAAATTTTCAAATTGAGGTCAATGTTCATCAATGAATGTTCAAGTTTTATGGAGGTTTCATGAGATTAAACAATTATTTTTTGTGCAGTATTCAACTAATATTCAATACAAATATGCTCAATAAAAACTTCGAATCAGATTTTTTTTCCAGTTAAACACTTAATGCGAGTTAATTTTTTCTTATTTTGATTTGTAATGAATGGGTTAGAGGGTTTTTTCAATTTGGTTTGTTAGGATTTATTTGGGGCGGGTAAGGGTTTAGTTGATGGGTTGAGAATTAATTAGTTTTAGTTAATTATATGACTATCCAATGATAGGCTGCCATTTAATACATGAAATGAGTCCGTTAAAAATAAGGACAAAGTAGACCCAATAGGTTAACAACACGGGTATTTGGGGGTTCAAAGGTGAATGGAGGGCATTTTTGTACCAATTCTAATAGTTCAAGTGCATTTTAGACCCTTTTCGATTTTGAGTTTATGGACTCTGAATTCTGGATAAATTAGTTATAGAGTTTCTTAAAGCAAATACATGATTTTGACAAAAGCTAATGGTTCCGCGGTAAACCGATCAATCTTTTCGTTACATATAACTTTCTCTCTAGCTCCGTCATGGGGCTCCACATAATGCAACGTAAACTTGTGATATGTCTGAACTGGCAGATGCTCGTGCTAATCCGGGACAGACTTACAGAGGATCTCGACAAACAAAAACTATAGAATCCGTAAGTTCACTTGACAATATCAGGACATCTTGAAAATCATTGTAACAATAAATCTCATTCAGCTTACATGTTACACTTTGCAGGTTAATTCAAAAGTAGGTAGCACCAACAACCGATCATTTCGCGTTGAAGAATCTTCAGCACAGATTGTTCCTTATGCAACTGGGAGAGTCCGGAACTCTGAGAAAATCGGAGATCTTTCCATGGCCCTCACTTTTGCTGTTGAAAAAGGAAGAAAGTTTACTAAAATGGACTCATCAAACAGAAATCCTGTGCTAACATTTCTCCATCAATTCGGTCAGAGTTCAATGGAGATAAGTAAGACTGAAAGGAGAACGTATCAACTTCCGAATAGTCAGTTCCCTTCCGTCTCTAACGTTCACATCAATGAAGTATCGAAGGGGATACAAAAACTAAACCAGATTCTAAGAGCCTGTTCCAATGGCCTAAATTTCGATAGGAATTCAATTGAAGTTGGGCAGGAACTGTTGAAAGGAGCTATGGATTTGGAAGAGTCGTTGAGGATGCTTGTGAACCTCCAGGAAGCTTCAGATCGTACGATCAAGCCTCAAAGCAAAAACCGGATTACGTTACTCGACGAGGATGAGGATGATGACAGCATTAATGTCAAGATTGTTGATCAGAAGCAACTAGAGCGGCCAATATTTTCATTCGATAAGCCCTCTAAAAACTCATCATATATCACCAAAGAGACAACAAAAAACGACATCAAACAGCGGCTCATGGCCCTGACTTACCCCGATGAAACTCCTAAACTGCACGAAAAGCAACCTCCTCTCAACACTAAGAAATTGGTGTCCCATAAAAGGTCAGCTGGTTGTGCTCCGTACTTCAAAAATCTGGACCAGAAGAACCAGTCAAGTGGAACGAAAGGCGCTGGATCAGAGAAAGGAAGAATTTCGAATGTCATTGCAAAACTAATGGGACTCGATGAACTCCCGCAGAAGGAAGATAACAAGGCATCTAGAAAAGGGTCCGATCTCAAAAAGAAGCAAGCGCCAGTATTAAAAAGAATTATTGGCACTCAGGATGCTGAGAATAGGTTAACTCTTAGTGTTGACAAAAACATGATAAGTAATACGCAAGTTCAGGATGCAAAATACGCACGTAAGACTGAAAATATCCGTGCATCTCCAAGCAGGAGCAATGACATGGTTTCTTCTGGTATAGTTCAACAACAGGAGGAGCGGAGTATAGCGGTTAACAAAGATACAGGTTCAGTACTGCCCTCAGGCTTGCCAATGACCACCAACAGCATGAGGGATAAGCAACATAGTAAAAACATCCAAGTAAATCAAGTACCAGGACAACATCAAGTTAACTTCCAGCAGAAACAGAAAGAACAAAATCAGACAAATTTCAAGGGGAAAATCACAAAAACAGTTGAAATCAAGGAGACTATCTCACAGCCAGAAAAACCACAAACATCGAGGGTGTCTCCAATCGCTATTGTGTTACAAGAGGATACAATTCAGAAAGAAAAGAAAGAGACAGACAAATTTCCTTTGAGCAATGAAAAGGTCTTAGATAAGGATGAAGTGCATCACGTGCAGAAGCTTAAAAAATCCGAGGGACAAGATGAGAAGCATCAAGCAAGTAAGAAGGAGCAGTTACACTCAAACAAAACTCTGCAGGCAAGAACACACAAAGCAAATCAAGTGGAAACCATAACTTTACCAAAATCAAGGAACAGTGCAGCAAATTCAAAGAAGAAGCAGTCTTCTCTGAAGCAATCCATACTTTGTACCGAAAATTCTACCAAGTCCAAAAATGGAGCACCTTCAAAACATTTTACGGATGGAATAAAGCAAGTAGCTCAAGCCAAGCATCGGAACTCTTCTACCTCTGCAGTGATCCTGCAAAGCAGTGAGAACAAAAATGCCGATCAAACTGCGTTGTCAAAGGAAGTATCGTCTAGATCAGAGAAGCTAAACAGTATCAATCAGTCATCAAAGCAAGAGAAGTCAATCGATCTGCCATCTATAGATAGGAAGGGACGTCATACCAAAATTCATATAACTGAGACCTTTCCAACAATAGATGAGTTACCAAGCAGAAGGGACGAAATTATCCCAGGTAAGAGTACACCACTGGAACATCTGTGCCCAACTTTGCAAGACACGAACCTGCAAAAGGATGACAAAAGCTGCTCACAGTTAATTGAAAGCCAGGCGAGAGAAGAAAAAGCAGACAACACTGGATCTAATGAGCCAGATGTTAGCTTGGAGATACTCAATTTGCAAATGGAGCTACATGCTAAAATAGAAAACAGTACCTCCTGCAACACAACTCTGGAAAAGGAACGGGACAACCAGATAGGTTCAGAAATAGCGATTTCGAATGAAAATGTAAGTTCATTTGTGAGAATAAAGTTAATCTAATTTGTGCGTTTGACATGTTTTTAAAGATTCGGAGTAGTTTATATCTAGAAAACTAGTCGTACATTGGAAATATCTTCATAGCATGCTTTGTTTGATTCCTGCAGCATCAAGAAGAAATGCTGCAAGAAGTTGAAATATCCACGGACCAGAAACTCGGAGAAGATATGCCAAAGATATCACAAGCTATGGACCAATTTAATGGTATGTATGTCAGACCATGAGTATCTAATTGAATTAGTTTGATTTCAGAAGAAAAGTAGTCATATCTTCTTACAAATTAAGGAATTTAGTTTGACACTTTGTTTACTATGAATCTTGTATTCTTACCTTAAGATAACAGTCCTGTTATCTCTGCACACTAATGGTTAGGGTAAAGAATGGATCTCGGGCCTAACTCAACCTCAAAAGCTAGCTCATAAGGTTTGGGGTTGAGTTAGGCTCAAGATTCATTACATGATATCAGAGTCAGACCCATTCCAATTCTTTGTTCACCGATGTTGGACCCCTCTTATATTGTCCACGCTCCAGATGTCCAGCCCTGTACGTGACGTGGGGTGTTGAGTTCTCCCACATCGGTGGGATAAGTGGTCTTTGGTCTCCTTAAATGGCTTGAGCAATACTCCTCCATTTGAACTAGCTTTTGAGGTTGAGTTAGGATGTGGGAGAACTCAACAGTCAGTGCTTTTCAAACTCCAACCACTATAATCAAATATTACTAGCATTAGAACTTTTCAAACACCAATCTATGTAACCAAATATCACGGCATCAAACTGGAGGCCGGAGCTTATATGAAAAAAAATTCTTAGTCTTCAGCCTTCACTATGTTTAGAGTGTTGAAGATATAGTTAAGTGAATAACAGTGTGATGTCTCGTAAAGCTTAAGCTTTTTATTAACGTATATTCTCAAAATATACTCCATATATTTTGTAACATTTAGTGTTGTATAATTATGGTAGATATAAGATCTTTATTCTATTAGTATTCCACATTGTACACACTATATATATATTTGTATTAATGAGAAAGGGTCTCCAAAGGAGATTAATACAATCTTACATGTTATCAAGAGCCAAAACCTAAACCCTATTTTCCTTTTTCCTGGGTTTCATCAAAACCGCCGACTGCGGACTCTGTTCCCAAGAACAAACTTTTTCTCTACCAACTTTTGATATCTTGTTCTTACTCTCTGCTCCCAAGAACAAACTTTTTCTCTGCCAACTTCTGATTTCTTGTTCCTACTTCAGCCCCCTCGGTTTCAGAATAACATGCGGCTGCATCGAGAATAAATTTTATGATTTATTTTTCTTCCTTCACCATAAAAAAAAATCATAGCAGCGTCGACACGGCACTGCCCAGCATTCAGGGACATGCAGTCAATAGCCGCGGCCTAGCAACAGTTGGGGCTACAGGCGCGGCCCAACCTATAGCAGCCTAACAACCCAAGTTCTGGAAACCAATTTTGGGCCCAATCTCAGACAGCCTACCAGTCCGGCCCAGGCCAGTCAATGGGCCACAGTAATACAGACCTATTTCCTAGAGCCCAGCAGTCCGCTCCAGGCATCTCCCAATCTAATTTGGGCCCGACTTTCGTCACATTGACTCCTCGGCAGACCGATAATGAGTGGTATATGGATACGGGTGTCACATCTCACCTCACCAGCAATTATGATAATCTTTCTCAATTGCAAAGTTTAAATACTCCACAATCTATTATGGTTGGAAGCGGTCATCGCATTCCAATTCAAGGGTTTGGCCACACACTAACTGGATTGGGCATACCTAGCTGGATGAGTCATTGCTACGTGTCTCATTAAACCCCCCGTCCCACCGTGACCTTTTCCAGTTTTAAATTTTAAAACATATTTACAAATTTTACATCTAGCTACTTGATTCTCTATGTCCCTATCAAAAAATGTCCATGCATATGATTTTAATGGTCGTTTTGTTGGACCTCGTCTCATACTAGGGGGAATATGCGACATTTCAGTTGAAGGTGCACTAGTGGGTGTGTTGTCATCTACATTAGTGGGTGTATCATCTAGATCATCGTCTAAATTAAAGTCTTTTTGAATTCCAGAAAATAGCTCATCGTCTAAATCTAATGGTATTGTAGGAAAAAGTTCAGTATCAACAAAATCATCATGTATAGGAATAGGATTCTGTCTAGAAATAGGATGACTAGAAGAAGTACCCTTGCCCTTGTTGCCCATACTAGAAGAAGCATGACCCTTACCCGTAAGCATACGTTTAAATCCTTCCATTATAATTATACTAATAAATAATTAAAGTGAATAAAATTAAGTACGCTAAGTAAAATAAACAGACAATAATAATTTAATTAAGGAACAAATATACCAAACGCCGACGTGTAATCAAGAGGATGAAAATTGAAACTTTGCTCGATGGAAGATCCCCAAGCTAGTTGCCAACTTCACTCCCAAATGAATAAATAAAATTCGATATTTAGTAGACAATGTAGACTTGTAGAGAGATAAATTGAGAGATTAGAGAGATTGTAGGAAGATTTGTGAGAAAGATGAAGAGAAAATTAGGTATTTATAGTTGGAAAATTGGGTTAAAGTGTAAATATAATAACTTATGGGTTAAAAATAAATATTAAGGGGGTAGGGGGGTTAGGGGAGGCAAAAAATGGTTGTTGCACAACGACCAAAATGTAAAATGGTCGTTGGTGCAACAATTATTTGTGCAAAGAGGGAGTTTAGGGAGGGATCGGGGGCGGGACTAGGGTGGGCCG
Organism: Anisodus tanguticus; assembly: GCA_034509755.1. Classification (NCBI taxonomy): domain Eukaryota; kingdom Viridiplantae; phylum Streptophyta; class Magnoliopsida; order Solanales; family Solanaceae; genus Anisodus; species Anisodus tanguticus. The sequence goes on along the minus strand of CM067553.1, from coordinate 3,514,672 downwards.
GGATGAGACTATGTCCCATCCCGGTTCGAGTCCCGATACCTCAAAAAAAATTATCGGGGTCGGGGCGGTGTCGGTGCATAACCGGGCCGACCCCGCCCACTGGCCAGCCTTAGTATCAACCCTCCCATATCTCTAACTGCCATGTCAGTCCTCCCACCTCTTTAACAACAATTTCTCCGTCAACCTGACTCAATAGATTTAGACACACAAGAGCCTATGTTTTTAATTTTCTTAGAAACAATAATTTAATTGGTTGTCTTTATTATAAATTTACCCAACAGTGTCTTTCTTGTCCTTTAGGCAAACATGTTCGCCTTTCGTTTCAACCTTTTTCAAGTGTTACGTATTCTCCCTTTGACATTGTTCATGCAGATTTCTGGACATCTCACATTACTAGCTCACTGGGTCATAAATTTTATCTCGTCTTATTAGATGACTTTTCTCACTTTGTCTGGGTCATCCGCTTAAATTCAATTCTGAAGTACTTACCAAGTTTCTTGCATTTCGTGTCTATGTCAAAACACAATTTGAAAAAGACATAAAATTGCTTCGATGTGATAATGGTCGTGAGTTCAATAATTCCGCGTTTTACAATTTTTACTCTACTAATTGCATGGTTTTCTAGTTCTCGTGTCCCCATACCCATACCTCTTTCCAAAATGGCAAGGTCGAACGAATCATTTGCACTATCAATAACATGGTTCGTATGATCCTATTTCATGCCTCCCTCCCCCCTAAATTTTGGGTCTATGCTGTGAAAATAGCTGAATATATTCTAAATATTATCCCCACTCAGACTCTCCAAAATAGAACACCCACCGAAATTCTATTTCGTAGGATCTTAACTTATGAGCATTTATGAATTTTCGGCTGCATGTGCTACCAGAATCTTGCCTCCACGACCCCGCATAAACTTGCATCCCGTACCACCCCTGGTGTGTTCTTAGGTTTTCCGCTCAATCATAGGGGATATATGTTCTACGACTTGTCTTCCCGCAAAATCATCATCTCACGTCACGTCACGTCACGTTTGACGAAGCAATCTTCTCATTCGCAAATATCCAAAAATTCCAGAATTCGGATTACACATTTTAGACGAGTCCGACACATCACCGCTTCTCCGCCTAGCTCTCGGCTGCGCTGTCAATGTTCCGGCAGCAGCCACTATACCCACTGCCTCTGGCCAGTCTCCTCTCGGTCGAGCCATCACCGTCTCGACGACTACCTTGAACAACTTCTGTCTTTGTCACAGACATCGCCGATTGCCACTATCACGTCTCTGTATCATCACTGGTCAACATCCCTACTACCCATCGGAACCCTCAACCACCACCAACTATGTCTCCGCTCCAGCAACCGCTGTAACCGACAACCAGTCACCCAATCCCTGGACAACCACTGCCACACCACCACACCACCATTATAGCCATAACCCACCACCGATACCATACCCGACATCGTCTACCCATACCACATCAGTCTACCCAGATCGTCGACCCTACCAGACCCATCATCGCATCCGCCCAACCCGATGTCATTCCCTGACATAGCTCACCCGCTGCCCTGTTCCGTCGACCACACCCATCAACAATCCGATGCCATCCACCAATCCAGTGACCCAAACCAACAACCCCACAAAATACCCATCCATCCACGCACCCAATGGAAACACATGCCCAACACGGGATTTTCAAGCCCAATGTCCAGTTTAACTTATTAGCACAAATTATTTCCCCAATTCCCAAAAATCCAAAATTAACCAAATTATACCCTAATTGGAATGTGGTCATGTGTGAGAAATTTAATGCTTTAACAAAACAGCACACGTGGGATTTGGTTCCTAGACCGGATGAGGTGAATGTGATCTGATGCATGTGGATTTTTCGTCACAAATACATATACATTGGTGATCTAGGGAGGTATAAGGCGAGACTTTTGGCTAATGGCACTAATCAACATGAGGGTATTGATTGTGGTAAGACGTTCAGTCCGGTTGTTAAACCGGCTACCATTCGCATAGTTCTGAGTATAGCTATGGACAAGCATTGACCGATTCATCTGTGAACAATGCATTTCTACATGGGGATTTGAAAGAAATTGTTTACATGCACTAGTCGCTTGGTTTTGTCCATCCAGCAGCCCCTCAGTACGTATGTCGTCTCCGTAAGCCATTTTATAGTTTGAAACAAGCCCCTAGAGCATGGTATGATCTCTTTGCACAGTACATTATGTGGATTGGGTTTGTATGTAGCAAGTGTGATAATTCTCTCTTTATTTTTCATCGAGGTAGTAGCATTCCTTATTTATTGTTATATATGGATGACATTGTGCTTACTGTCTCCTCTGTTTTATTAAAAAATGAGATCATTGCATTGCTTAAAACCGAATTTGCTATGACTGACTTGGGAAAGTTGAGTTATTTTTTGGGGATATCAGTGACTAGATCTGCAGATTCTATGTCTTTATGTCAGCGCAAGTATGCAGAGGAGATAGTATACAGGGCTAAAATGACAAATTGCAAGATAATGCCCACTCCGGTTGACTCTAAATCAAAGCTTAGTGTTGTTGATGGTAATCCAGTGTCCGATCCCACACTTTACAGGAGTCTTGCAGGTGCACTACAGTATCTTACGTTCACCAAGCCTGATATTGCTTATGTTGTTCAGCATGTGTGCTTATTCATGCATGCCCCCAGGGAGCCTCATTTTACTGCACTTAAGCGTATCATTCGATATGTTAAGGGCACACTTGATTATGGATTGCATATATACCCCTCAACACCGACCATGTTGTTATCATATACGGATGTTGATTGGGCAGGCTGTCCGGACACGCGACGCTCCACCTCCGGCTAATGTGTGTTCTTAGGGGATAATCTCATTTCTTGGTCTGACAAGAGGCAAGCCACCTTATCCCGTTCGAGTGCAGAAGCAGAGTATAGAGGCGACGCAAATGATGTTGCTGAGATCTGCTGGCTCCGAAACCTTCTTTTGGAGCTTCAGTGTTCCCTGCGTAAGGCGTCTTTGGTCTAATGTGATAACATATCCATCATATATTTATCTCATAATCCGGTTAGCATCAGCGAACCAAACACATTGAGATGTATATACACTTTGTTCGCGAGAAAGTTGCTCTCGGTCATGTTAAGGTATTGCATGTGCCTTCTTCGTATCAGTATGCGGATATCTTCACGAAAAGTCTTTCTAGACAGTTTTTCCTCGACTTCAGATCCAGTCTTAGCGTCCGGCCTCTTACCGCTCCGGCTGAGGGGGTGTATTAACGTATATTCTCAAAATATACTCCATATATTTTGTAATATTTAGTGTTGTATAATTATAGTAGATATATGATCCTTATTCTATTAGGATTTCACATTGTACACACTATATATATATTTGTATTAATGAGAAGGGCTCCCCAAGGAAGATTAATACAATCTTACACTTTTAATGGATGAGATTCTCACATACTTTAACATGGTATGAGAGTATACAGAGATATCGAGTCTCACCGCCATCCATTTATTAAAAAAAAGAGTTTACGTGCATGTCAAATGAAAAAGAATCAAGTCCACACGTGAGAAGCGTTTTGAAGTTAGTATTAAGTGAATAAAAGTGTGCTTTCTCTAATAGTTTAAGCTTTTAGATGAGATCACATACTTTAACATAGATGCCCTAGCTAAATGTAACCCTTGCAGAGATTGAATCACATTAGATGAAATATAGCTCATATACTGCAAGCTGGTTCTCACAATCGATGTTGCAGGGATTCATCAAGAAGAACCACAGAACAGTAGGCTTTTCAATGATGAACACAAGAAAAACATCCTTGCCAAATTTACAGGTACTGATATATAAAAATCTTATTCCATTCATTTACATGTATTAAGATAAACATTATAGAAGAAGTTCCTCACCCTCAGATCATATTGCAGGAAAAGGCGGCAAAGGAATCTCAAATGTTGTTAGAAATGATCAAATAACAACTCTACCATTAGTGGCACAAGAACCACTGACTGAACATGAAAAACAATTCAAGGAGTCAGTAATTAAAAATCAACTGTTTCTAAACACAGCAGAGGCACTTTTCAAGCTCAACATACCAATCAGCATTCTCCATGCCAGTGATCAAAATAACCAAGGGGAAGACGTTAAACTTATGATAGACTGCAGATATGAGATAATGAAAAGGAAAGCGATAAGACAAGAGCTAACGGTTCATCTTTATGCCACAATATCCATCGGATATACAAAGACGAGGTCATTGGACGATCTTATCAAGCAACTCTGCAAAGATTTTGACACATTAAAGTCCTATGGTGGAAATGGAATTGTGAGCGATGAATGTGATGCATCAGACTACTTGAATAACATGATCGGTAAAGATATGCAAAACGGGAATCCAGATGTGAACTCCATGTGGGATTCTGGTTGGAGTACTGAACAAATAATGTTTGGTTTCCATGAAAAATATGATGTTATAAAGGATGTGGAGAAGCATTTGATCAATGGACTCATCGACGAGATCACGATGGATTTATTACGAATAGCCATTTCAGTTTGATAAGAGTAAGAAAGTCATTAAAGAAAAGATAATTGTTGGTGTTATAATTATTATGCAGTCTAAGTAGAGTTCGAAATTTTATGAAGCAGGTCTTGTAAGTAGTAAAATCAAGAGGCAAAGTTTATAAGTAACACATTTTAGGATTTCAAGTCTATGCTGATTCATTTCCAATCATCTTATTCATTTAATCAGCAGCATTGCTGACATAAAAAAATAGTAGATTAAGAACATTTGTCCGGAAAATCATTAAGGTATAGACTACTAGTAAAGTATAATAGATACAATTTGCTAAAATTTACATGGATATAACTGTTCTCACTTCTCACTTCTCACCAAGGAGAAAGAGAACATACATACATATTACATACAATCATCAATTATGCTAAATAATTACATCAATAATGTAAAGTAGATTGGATTTAAGAAGACTTTTCGCACAGTTTCACCCTTTATAAAAGTTTCTTATCCTTTTTTCTTATTGCCAACTTATCCTTACTATAAAGTCACTCTACTTTTAAGTAATGTGATAGTGTAAAAAGGCTCTAATCTGTTAGTAAATTACAAGTAAACACAAAAAAAGTTCTGACAGATCACCTGCTCAAGATAACAACATTTAACTATGGCTTAAATAATCTTACTAACATAGCAAGCCATCATAGCTCAGTGGTAGAGCGCGCCTAAGAAGGGTGAGAGACTGATTCAAAATTTCAGCTTGATGGTTTAAAGACTAATACTTTTGAAATTGTGAGTTCAAAATCTAATATTTGTTGAGACTGATTCAAAGGGTAAGTAGTTTTTGTTGGTATTTTCTATGTACTTTATAAAGCAGTACGGGATGTAAATAACTATTACAAATGTTCGAAAGGATAAATAAATGGTCAAACTTCAAAACTGCCGCAAGTGCGTTGTGTCTTGAATCTTGATCACCTTGCAAAGCCAACTTTGAGAACTGCCGCAAGTATGTTGTGTCTTGAATCTTGATATCCTGAAATCAAGAAACAACTAAATCTGGAAGGTTACAACGTTGTGTGTTGAGTCGAGGATAGCCCTCTATCCTTAAGACAAGATTGCCCCGTATATATGCTTTTACGTTAGCGGGCAATAGTCTCCCAAGATAAAACAACACTTTAATCTCAACACTACAAAGCCAATAGGTTGAGCCTGTCGAAGAAAACAAATATGACTCGACTTGCTGAAGATATGGAATAGGAAGGAAGAGTTTCTCTTTACTCTTCTCTTTTGTCTCTGTGTATATAGTGTGTCTCTGTAGTGTATATCTTGTGTATACGTGAGGGTTTGGTCACTTTGTTTTTGGTGATTTTCAGCCACTGTTTTGCTGATTTTTCAGCCACTTTGGTTTGCTTTGATTTTTCGGTGTCTTTTTCGTCTGTTTTGTGGCCTGTTTTTCGTCTATATTCGCCACCGAATTGAGCCAAATGAAGCTCAATATATAGCATAGAGAAGGGGCTGTAGCATAGAGAAGGGGCTGTCAATCTGCCAAAACATGGCATTGTTAATGGCCATTTAGGAGGGCATTAAAACGACCAAGTAATGGTGTTAATGGCCATTGAAAGGCCGCCTAATCGCCCAAGTAATGGGTTGTTAATGGAGGAGTTAATCAGCCAAGTAATGGCTGATTAATTCCTCAAAAAACGATCCCAACGGTAGGCGAGAAAAAGTCTCCGAAATTCGGGGACCAAGCGTAAATATTGAAACTTCGGGGACCAAACTCGTACATATAAAAGAATTCTCGGTCCATCCCGTACATATGAAACTTCGGGGATCAAAGCGTACATCCGGCGAGTTCTCTCGGTCCAAAAAGATAATATCGAAAGGCCCACGACCCACGGCCCCGACCCACGACCCACGGCCCCACGCCCCACGACCGTGACCGGACCGGACGGGCGGGGCGGGCGGCGCGCGTGTGGGCTTAGCCTTGAACCCAAGCACATCTAGGTCTTCCCTCCTTTAAACACATGGGATACCCCTTGGGGATCCAAACCCTTTACCACATTAGAGACTTATATAGAGAGCAATTCTTCCTATTCCCACCGATGTGGTAGATTTGTCCCACACCACATTTCCATGTCTCAAACACCTTACTTCGTGGACCAATATCTCTTTCATTTCTCAACGAAATTAGACGATTCTTGGCCCTACGGTCATCTACTCACTTCGTAGATCATGCGTGTGCGAAGAGACAAGGTCTCCAACATGCGAAACACTAGTGTTTAATTCATCAAAGATGGGTGGACGCATCTCCCCGCCAAAGGCTAATTTCCAACAATCCCCTCTATGAAAGAGAGATTGTGGCGCACGCACAAGGTGCCTACATTTCAGCAATCTTTCGGCGAAACGATATTGCATCGGGAGAGGTAGCTTTCGCTTTGATCCTTCCCTAGTTGAAACCATCGGACTTACTTATCGCGCGGTGAACGTGATGTCTTGAACCGTCGGTGTTTAGTGTAAGCCAAGACAACGATATCAACACAATAACTCTTCTTATTCATTTTCCTTCTTACGTTTCGTCCGTTGTGGCCATGGACACACTTGGATTCTTAAGTGCGTTCATTTGAGTCGGCCATCCTCGCACTTAAATAGGTGATCTCCTACAAGGTATCCTGCTATACCCCACTTCACAAGTGTTAGGAATCATTAAAAGTTCCCCAACCTTAACCTCAACCGTTTGAGGATCTTTTAAAGGTTTGGAAGCTTAACCTTTACCCACCATGCAGGCAGCACTTTAATGTCTATCGCGGGAACAGCTTTGGATTCATGTTTCCGTACAGAAATCATCATCCGAAGTGCTTCTTGCTTCCACCGAAGCGCTCAACTGAACCTTTTGCCGCTTAGTTTTCCCATTGAACCACATTCTTGGGATCTCCAATCAGTATGGTTGGGTTTCCACCGCAAAGGTTCGTATTGTTTGGGTTTTAAGCCAATTCCCCTAGACAGGCGAGAACACTTGATCTCGGGTAGTCCCTTAGTTAGTAAACAAGGATGTGACACCCGTGATGATCAACTGCCATACGGTCTTATGTCTCCGACAGATCCTAAAAGATATGTCCGGACGCCGTCATCCGTGTCCTTCCTGAAGCCGACCGGCTAGCCACAGTGTATAACTGCTGAAGGCACGGGTTTTTCCCAATAAGGGACGTCCTCTAAAGAGTCGTGAAGTTACTCAACTTCTTTCATGCTTTGTATAAAGCGATAAACCCTGATTCCATCATGAATCGGCCGATGCAAGTTTGCTTAGAGGATTTTCCAAGAATCACCATACACATTTACTTGTGGCTTTGGTGTTCTTCATATCTCGATGTCCGTTTGCATCACGGTGTTCTCTCGAACCTTTGGACATCCAGAATACTATAATCCGTAGATAAGTGAATAATTCGAGATATCGTCATATCCGACTTAACGCCTTTCTATTGATCATGTATTGAAATCATCGGTGAACCTTAGTTCAATCGATCGCTTTGGAAGACGATACCGGGTCGGTTGTAGTGTGTACAATACATTGAACTACACGTGACCCGAGCATATCGCTCCTTGTCTATGGGTGCACCATGATTCCAATCGGTTCTATGATTTATATCCATTGGTGGCTTCAACGAGATCGTCAACTATCGACCAGTCCGTTAGATGTCTTAGAAATCCAATTCCAAAGATGTCATCTGTGATACCCATATCTTTCATATCGAGACTTTGTTTCAATATGACTTTTACTTTTAGACTCGTTGATTCTCCAACTGTTGGCATTCTAACTTCGAGTCAATGTTTCGTGGTCGATTCATTGTTCTGTTTTATACGAAACTTTCGGGACCAAAATGTAAACATTTCGGGGACCAAAATGAAAGTTCGGGAAGAAGCCCAACAAAGTCGGCAAACCAAGTCTCGATTCTCTTCTTCCAACTCTACGGTTGGGAAGGCTAATTCAACATTCATGCCACGCAAGACCGCAATGGCCCTGGATGTGAAGCTACTCACAGGGAGCACATCTTACAACCCAAAGGTTCTTTTCCGGAGGAAAATCAACCATTACGCAAGTATGGTTCTATATGATAGAGTCTATTTCTCTCTTTGTAGCTTCTTTCCAAAGCGGCGCTTTTGGAGATGACAATTATTTATTAATTGTCCATGGTTCGTTCTCAACCATACAAGCTAGAAGGTATGGAACAAGTCTTTGTCCCCTCTTTGCTCCTTCTCGGTTCAACATCTAGAATCCCCGAGTTCGCGGAGACGGAATATTAAGTTCCGGATAGCCAAGCAACTTTCGAGTCCTGTAGATACGGAACGTCCCGATTCCGGACGGTCGAGCCCTCGCGGGTTCTTGTTAACCTTGAGCAATTACTCCCTTTTTCCTTTTTCAAGGAAAGCGATCTTCAAAGAATTCGGTATTCTTTGACGCCAAGAAGGGATCATCACTATCTTGTTATTTGCGGATCCGGTGGATATGCAATCTACGATCTTAGGTACAACTTGACTGTTTCATTATTCCAACTTTTACCAAGCAACCCCACATAAATTGGGCGTACGACTTTGGCTAACACTTGTTGGACCGAGGTGAGAAATGAACATTCGTTTAATGAACGATGCTTCACATTCTCCCCTCTATCACTACGAATTTCTCAATCCGTAGGCTTAGTTGATTTTCAACTTACGCTTTGTAGCTCTTATCTGCTTCAACAACTTCATCTTTGCTTTTCAACAAACAAAGGATTCCATACGTTGTACCATCATCAATGAAGATCACAACGTACTTGTCTCCCCCCCTATTTTGTATAAACTTCAAATCACCCAATTAGTTGTGACTAAGTTCTAGAGGAGCGGTTCTTCTTTCGCTATTCCCTACGGAATTTGGAAAGGTGATTTTGCCTCTTCATCTACCTCACATTTATTTTGAGGGTTTATGTCGACAGAAGGCAACAATCTCAACATCGTTAGCTTTTGAATGACTTGCTATTTAACGTGTCTTAATCTATGATGGCATAGATGCACGGATTACAAATATATCATTCATTTGGCTACAGACGTACTGTACCATTCTTAGTTATTATAGACCTGTTGGACTAGTCTCAAACCAACTTGACCAACAGCGTCCCTTAAACCAAGTTAGGAACATGTAACACCTCTTTTAGAGTGATCTTATTCCTTGAAGTCCTAATGAGGACAACCTCTCCGGCCCCTTTGATTTTAGAGGTGGCGTTGCTTCACATGAACAACCTCTTGCCCGTGGTTAGGGCGTAACCGGATCATATGAGATCTGGATGCTTTAGCCCACTCCAGTTGCTTTGGCAGACTGAGTGTCCAATTTCTTTTCTGCCTTTCTTTAGGCCTTCAGATCATTTAAGACCTGGAAACTCTGGCCCACCACACTAGGTGTCCATTAATTTTCCTATGAAATGAATTCTGGCCCCACTCCAGTCGCCCGGAGGCTTTATATGACTGAGTGTCCAATCTCATCATATCAAAATAATTTTGGCCCACTCCAGTCACCCGGAGGCTTTGTATGACTGAGTGTCCAAGATCATCCTATGAAGGATCTTCTGCCAAATAGTATGACAGGTTCTACGTCTTTAACTTTTAGACTCCTTCCGTTAAGATTGGTGCCCAGATAATTCTTGGCACTTACTTAAGAGTGGTAACAGTTTTCGCACAGTTAGTGGATCTTTCTCCATCGTATGTGCGAACCTACTTTACACACTTTTAATCACTACACTTAAAAGAACGGATCTTTTTAAGTCGTTTACAAAATCCAATCTTTAAACGGAAAAGAAGATGAGATTAAACTTCTGATTTGTTAAAGCGTAAGGAATATAAATTATTTTCATATTCCTCCTTACTTTAATCCATTTTTAATCAGACATCATTTAATCTTTATTCTTGACAAGTAAGAAAAACTACTTATCCTCTTTTCGGATTCTGGCTCACTTCAGTCACTTCATCATACTGAGTGTCCATTTCCTTCTTACCATTATTCGGATCTTTTGTCTGGGACAGATATAGGCCTTCTGCTGCAAGATAGAATAACATCTTCAGTCTTCTCCTCTTGTCCCAGTTGACATCCTCAGGCTCTCGAGAGCGCTTGTTCCAACCAGTCTTGGTAGCGGTGACACCATGAACACGTTCATCATCATCACTCTCTTCTACCAGAAAACCATTGCCATATCCAGATTTGGTCACACAACTTTTGACCGACATCTTTCGAACACTAATAGTAATACAACACGATCTTGTCTTAAGCTGTTGGTATTTTCTATGTACTTTATAAAGCAGTACGGGATGTAAATAACTATTACAAATGTTCGAAAGGATAAATAAATGGTCAAACTTCAAAACTGCCGCAAGTGCGTTGTGTCTTGAATCTTGATCACCTTGCAAAGCCAACTTTGAGAACTGCCGCAAGTATGTTGTGTCTTGAATCTTGATATCCTGAAATCAAGAAACAACTAAATCTGGAAGGTTACAACGTTGTGTGTTGAGTCGAGGATAACCCTCTATCCTTAAGACAAGATTGCCCCGTATATATGCTTTTACGTTAGCGGGCAATAGTCTCCCAAGATAAAACAACACTTTAATCTCAACACTACAAAGCCAATAGGTTGAGCACTGTCGAAGAAAACAAATATGACTCGACTTCTTTGAAGATATGGAATAGGAAGGAAGAGTTTCTCTTTACTCTTCTCTTTTGTCTCTGTGTATATAGTGTGTCTCTGTAGTGTATATCTTGTGTATACGTGAGGGTTTGGTCACTTTGTTTTTGACTGATTTTTAGCCTTTGTTTTGCTGATTTTTCAGCCACCGGTTTCTTGATTTTTCAGCCACCTTTGGTTTCTTGATTTTTCGTGTCTTTTTCGTCTGTTTTGTGGCCTGTTTTTCGTCTATATTCGCCACTTTGAATTGAGCCAAATGAAGCTCAATATATAGCATAGAGAAGGGGTTGTAGCATAGAGAAGGGGCTGTCCAACTGCCAAAACATGGTGTTAATGGCCATTTAGGAGGGCATTAAAACGGCCAAGTAATGGTTAATGGCCATTGAAAAGGTCGCCTAATTGCCAAGTAATGGGCTGTTAATGGAGGAGTTAATCAGCCAAGTAATGGCTGATTAATTCCTCAAAAAACAGTCCCAACGGTAGGCGAGAAAAAGTCTCCGAAATTTACGGGGACCAAAGCGTAAATATTGAAACTTCGGGGACCAAAGCGTACATATAAAAGAATTCTCGGTCCATCTTGTACATATGAAACTTCGGGGATCAAAGCGTACATCCGGCGAGTTCTCGGTCCAAAAAGATAATATCGAAAGGCCCACGACCCCACGGACCCACGACCCACGACCCACGCCCCACGGCCCCACGACCGTGGCCGGGCCGGACGGGCGGGCAGCGGCGGCGCGCGTGTGGGCTTAGCCTTGAACCCAAGCACATCTAGGTCTTCCCTCCTTTAAACACATGGGATACCCCTTGGGGATCCAAACCCTTTACCACATTAGAGACTTATATAGAGAGCAATTCTTCCTATTCCCACCGATGTGGTAGATTTGTCCCACACCACATTTCCATGTCTCAAACACCTTACTTCGTGGACCAATATCTCTTTCATTTCTCAACGAAATTAGACGATTCTTGGCCCTACGGTCATCTACTCACTTCGTAGATCATGCATGTGCGAAGAGACAAGGTCTCCAACATGCGAAACACTAGTGTTTAATTCATCAAAGATGGGTGGACGCATCTCCCCGCCAAAGGCTAATTTCCAACAGTTTTCACACACACATATATATATATATATGTAAGAATGGATCTTGGGCCTAACTCAACCCCAAAAGCTAGCTTGTAGGGTGAGGATTGTCCAAGTCTATGTTCTCATTCCATATCCGACTCCTTCGCACGCCCAGAGCTTGTTAACTGGAGCGTGGATAATATAATTTGGGGGTCAAATATCGGTGAACAAAGAATTGGGGGCCCAACATCGGTGAGCTTGAATAAGGTGAGACTTGTAGCAAATGGCATGGGGCAACAATAAGGAGTTGATTGTGGTGAGACCTTCAATTCATTGGTCAAACCAGCCACCATTCGCACTGTTTTGAGCATAGCTATGGGAAAGAACTGGCTGATTCATCAACTTGATGTAAAAAATGTGTTATTATATGAGGATTTGAAAGAAACCGTCTATATGCATCAACCGCCTGACTTTGTGCATCCAGAGGCTCCTCAGTATGTCTGTCGTCTTCGAAAGTCACTCTATGGCTTGAAACAAGCCCCCATGGCTTGGTATGAGCGTTTTGCCACTTATATCATGCAGATCGGGTTCGTGTGCAACAAAATTGATATTTCACTTTTTATTTTACATCGAGGTAAAGACGTTGCATACCTTTTGCTCTATGTGGATGATATTGTACTGACTGCCTCATTTGATGTGTTGAAACACAAGATCATTACCCTGCTCAAATCCGAATTTGCTATGACATGCTTGGGTAAGTTGAGTTATTTTTTTTCGGGATTTCAGTGACCAGATCCGAAAAATGCTATGTTCCTGTGTCAGCGTAAGTATGCCAAAGAAATTATTTACATGGCTAAAATGGCAAACTGCAAGATCATGCCCACTCCAGTTGACTCGAAGTAGAAACTCAGTGTCAATGACGGGGATCCGGTGCTCGATCCTTCTCTCTATAGGAGTCTTGCTGGTGCACTTCAGTATTTTACCTTCACTAGGCTCGATATTGCATATGTCGTTCAGCAGGTGTGTTTGTTCATTAATGCTCCCAAGGAGCCTCACTTTACCGCTCTTAAACGTATCATTCAGTACGTTAAGGGTACTCTTGACCACGAATTACATATTTATCCATCTGCACCGACCAAACTGATATCATATAGGGACGCCGATTGGGGCGGCTGTCCAAACACACATCGATCTACTTCTGGCTATTATGTATTTTTGGGTGATAATCTTATCTCGTGGTCTGCCAAACGGCAAGTCATGCTTTCCCGTTCGAGTGCAGAAGCATATTATAGAGGCGTTGCGAACATTGTTGCCGAGATCTGTTGGCTGAGAAATCTTTTTCTAGAGCTTCATTATCCCTTACGTAAGGCATTTCTTGTCTACTGTGATAACATATCTGTTGTTTACTTGTCTCATAACCCGATTCAACATCAGCGAACCAAACATATTGAGATGGATATTCATTTTGTTCGTGAGAAGGTTGTCATGGGCCATGTTCGAGTGTTACATGTTCCTTCTTCCTATCAGTACACAAATATATTTACTAAGAGACTTCCTCGACAGTTGTTCCTTGACTTCAGATCCAGTCTGAGCGTTCGGCCTCCTCCCGCTCCAACGGAGGGGGTGTGATACAGAATAAATAAACATTCTCAATATATTTGTAATTATTATTCTAGTGTAATTATGTAAAGTAGAGATCATTCTCTAATTAGATTTTGTAATTGTAAACACCTATATATATTGCATTAATGAGAAGCCTCCAACCAAGGGAGAATTACACTATTCCACAAAATATATATATATATATCGATATTTGTATGTCATAAATAATGGGTTCGTTTGCACTCGTAGCTCAAATACTATCATTTTTACATTTTTTTCATCTGATCTCACTCACTTGTCGTTCTACTTGTAGCTTAGGTCTCAATATTATCAATTTCTCCTTCTAACACACCTCAGGAATTTGTACATTAGTAAGCTTATAGACAACTACCAATAAAAAATTTACAACTTTCTTCCACTACTTTTCTAGCTTTATTTCAATAATATAGCTTGCGTTTACGCTGCTAGTACCTTTCTTCATGATTGTTGGATTTTTAGCATCCGCAATTATGACCATTTGTCCCGAAAATCATGAGGCATAGACTACTTGTAAAGTATATTGGATACAATTCATTTTGTTGGCGTAATTATAATTTCATAAGATTTACACTGATAGGCCAGTTGGTAGGAGAAGAGAGGTCACATGTACATATGAGTTAATTATGTTATGAGATCACTAAAGATTGTGGTGGAGTAGTGACGTCTTGGTTCTTGACTATAAGTTTCAAGTTCTGAAGTCACTTTGTCCCGGACCAATCTGGATTGGAGGCTCCAAAACTATGAAATATCGAGTGGAAAACAAAAAAACTAAACTATGCTAAGCCACTAATGCAAAGTAGATTGATTTAAAAAGAATTTTCCACATGGTTTCATCCATCATAAAAGTTACTTACCTTCTTTTCTTATTGTCAATTGATCCTTACTATAAATAGGTATTCATCTTTGTAAAACATGTAGAGGATTTTAGCCTGTTGGTAAAATTAAAATTAAACACAAGAAAATCAGATAGGTTGAAACCGTACCTCGTGACTGTTTACAATCAAATTGCATAATGTAGCTAGCACAATAGGCCGTCTTAGCTCAGTGGTAGAGCGCGTGGCTTTTAACCACGTGGTCGTGGGTTCGATCCCCACAGACGGCGCTTGAAATAAATGTCATTATATTTTGTTTCTCCGCATTAAACCTTCTTAAAAGTTCAGTAATGTGACCGACCACCAAGTTGGCTAACTTGATCATCAAGCAAACCTCCATTTATAAGGAGGTTCATTCATAGATCATATATTAAATAATATATCAGTCTCTCTATATATATTTATCTCTAGTGTATTTTCTTTATTTTATAACATGTTATCAGCACGAGACTCTACTATCTGGAGCAAATACTTTGAAAGCCTCGAACGTATTGACTTTATTTTCTTCATTAATGGCTAATATTTCTAAACATGAATTTGTTGCCCTGGATATATCGAGCAAAAGCTACATGTCTTGGATGTTTGATGCGGAAATTCATCTTGATGCGATGGGTCTGACAGACACCATCAAAGATGAAAATCAGGCATCAAATCAAGATTGTGTCAAGGCAATGATATTCCTCCGCCATCACCTTGATGAGGGTCCGAAATTGGAATATCTCAATGTTAAAGATTCTCTTATGATGTGGAATAATTTAAAAGATATATATGACCACCTGAAGATGGTCATACTTCCACAAACACGTTTTGATTGGATCCATTTGAGGCTACAGGATTTTAAATTCATTTGTGACTATAATTTTTCCATGTTCAGAATTATTTCTCAGCCAAAATTATATGGTGAAAATATCACTGATCATGATTAGAAATGGCAGTGGATCCTGGACCCAGTCCAGATCCAGTGGATCCAGATCCGTTTTATAGGATATGGATCTTCAAAATTTGGACATGACGGATCTGGATCGTACCCAGATCCGTTTCTAATGGATCGAATCTAGATCTGGATCTTGTGTTTGAGATCTGTATCCGGTCCAGATCCGAGCCGTGGATCTGTTCTTTATTAAATATATGCATAACATAGAATGTAATTTTATAAGTATTTTCTTTTAAAAAAATCATAATTTTTATATTTTACATTCAGGTTTGGAGTAATGGATATTTGAAATTTTAGGAAGAATTGGCTGGAACAACAATTTTATTACTCCACTACTCACCCTCAGCTTCCATTCTCGCACCTCTTAGTTTCCTTGAATAAATAAATTAACAAACCTCTTAATTTTTTCTATAGATATAAATTAGTGTTGTAATATATTTACTTTCCATGTTTGCTTCAATATGACTTTAATGCCTTTCTACTCCAAAATGGTTAAATGAAACAGCTTCTTTAAATACCATGCATTCTTTAACATACTCAAATTATCTCTTGTTTACTTATTTAATTTTCTATCTATCATACTGAAAAATGCATTTTGTTACAAGTATATGTACATGTTTTTCAGATTGAATTAGGTCTTTATCATTTTATGAGGCTTCCTGATTTTTTTTTTGTTATTATAGAATCAAGGAGACATTCATTTGTCTACCGCAATATAGGGAGGCCAAAGATGTCATCGTCCAATTCTCCATGTGCAGCATGCAAATTATTGCGTCGAAAATGCACTCAAGAATGTGGATCCAGATCCGATCCGATGGATCTGGATTTGGATATGATTTTTATGGACCCGATGGATCTGGATCCAGGTATGAAAAATGGATCTGGATCTGGATCTAGTAGGATCCGGTCTAGATCCGATCTGTTGCCATCCCTAATCATGATATGTTGGAGAAAACATTCTCCATACTTTTTTTTGCCTCGAGTATGCTCATGCAGCAACAATATTGAGAGATGAGGTTCCAGAAATATTCTGACCTAATTGCACATCTTTTAGTGGTTGAACAACATAATGAACTTTTAATACGAAATCATGAAAATCGACCTACTGGTACTATCCCACTCCCTGAAGTGAATGAAACATACTTTCACCAATCTAGACGTGGAAGAGGTCGTGGCCCCAGTCGTGGTCATGACCGTGGTCGAGGAAGAAATTCTAATCATGGTTGTCGTTCTGCACCAAATAATACCCTTCAACACCAGGAGTGTAACAAGAAGAATGAAAAACATGAAGCGGTGCAAAAGAAAAGTTCAGAAAATGAATGCTACCGATGTGAAGGAAATGGGCACTGGGCGCGTACTTGTCGTACGCCAAAGCACCTAGTTGAGCTTTATCAAGCCTCCCTTAAAAAGACAGAAAAGAATGTTGAAGCACATTTTATTTCTGAAGATAATAATGACTTCATGCATTTGGATGTAGCGAATTACTTTGTACTCCCAGAAACAGATCATGTAATTAGAGATGAATCTGTAGAAATTTGAAATATGTAATTCATGTTATTTGTATTGTCTAGTATAATCATGTTAAAAGATAAGTCATGTTTTGTTTTAGTAATTCGGTTTGTACGTTATGAGCATTGTGAATACAATGTAAATCATGTTTTGGTAATGATATTTACTATAATATTCATTTTGTCTATATTTTTATTTTGAAGAATATATGAAAATTCCTCAAATTTTATTTGGATCAATGATCAATCATGAAGATATTTGTGTGATTGATAGTGGAACAACGCATGTCATATTCAAAAATGCGAAATATTTTTCTCACTTGCTTAGAAAAAGGGCAAATGTTAGTACAATTTTTAGTAATTCTAAACTAATTGAAGGCTCCGGAAGAGCTACTATATTTCTACCTAAGGGGACGAAACTTGTTATAGAAGATGCATTGTTCTCTTCTAAATTCCCAAGAAACTTGTTGAGTTTCAAAGATATTCGCCGAAATGGGTATCATGTTGGGACATTAAATGAAATAAATATTGAATATCTTGGTATTACCAAACATGTCTCCGACCATAAATATATCTTGGAGAAACTACCAACTTTATCTTTTGACTTGTATTATATATAAATTAGTACAATTTAAGCACACTCGATCATAAATATGAAGTTTAATGATTCAAGTACTTTTGTGCTTTGGCATGACCGAGTAGGTCATCCTAAATCAATAATGATGAGATGAATCATTGAAAATTCAATGGGCATTCACTCAAGAACCTGAAGATTCTTGAAAGTGGTGAATTTTCATGTGCTGCTTGTTGTCATCCCATTAAGGCTATACGTCTCGATAATGCTGGAGAATTTACATCTCAAGCTTTTGATGTTTAGTGTTTATCGGTTGGGATAAAATTTGAACATCATATAGCTCACGTTCATACTCAAAATGATCTTGTTGAATCATTTATTAAGCACTTGCAACTGATAGCAAGACCACTATTTATGAAAACACGGTTGCCCACTACCATTTGGGGTCATGCTATCTTACATGCAGCGTCGCTTATTCATCTCAAACCGACTCATTATAATAAATATTCTCCATCACAATTAGTATTTAGTCATAAACCAAATATTGCTCATCTCCGAATCTTTGATTGTGTTGTATATGTGTCGATTGCACTACCACATCGCACTAAGATGGGACCCCAAAGAAGGTTAGGAATATATGTTGGGTTTGATTCACCCTCTATTATTCACTACTTTGAACCATTAACGGGAGATTTATTCACTGCTCGATTTGCAGATTGTCGATTTGATGAAACGAATTTTCCACAATTAGGGGGAAATAGGAAAGAAATTAAAAGAGAAATTACGTGGAAAGTTTCATCACTATTTTATTTTGATCCACGTGTCCATGTATGTGAACATGAGATCCAGAAGATCATTCACTTGCAGAAAATAGCAAATAAGATGTCAGACGCATTTACTGATTTGAAAAGAATAACTAAGTCATAAATCCCTGCAGAGAATGTGCTTATTCGAATTGATGTCCCAGCAGGACCATCTACTAGTGCCATAGCTACTAAATCTCATACACGCCTGAAGCGTGGTAGATCATTGAGTTCAAAGGATAGAAATCTTAGAAAAAGAAGCACAAGCAGTGGTCAAGATGGCACTATAAAAGAATCTCATAATGAGAATCATAATCTGATTAATTTTGATATTCCTGAAGATATCAGTGAACCTGAGACTCAAGTGAGTAAATAACTATCATTAAGTTCTACTGGTAATGGGATAAATTTGAATCGATTGAAAATTATGGTGGATAATATTTTTCATATAATGTTGCAATGAATATTATGAAAGACAGTGAGGATCAAGAACCTCTATCCGTCGAAGATCTGATTAGCCAAAATGGCAAGGGGCAATTCAATCAGAATTGAATTCACTTGCTAAATGTGAGGTTTTTGGACCGGTAGTCCAAACGACTGATGGTGTAAAATCAGTTAGTCATAAATGGGTCTTTGTGTGAAAAAGGAATGTGAGAAATGAAATTGTGAGATACAAGGCATGCCTTGTTGCACGAGGATTCTCTTAAAGATCCGATGTCGACTATGAAGAAACATATTAACCCGTTATGGGTGCAATACCATTTCGATATCTCATCAGTTTAGCTGTACATGAAAACCTTGAAATACATCTTATGGATGTGGTTACAGTTTACCTTTATGAATCACTTGATATTGAAATTTATATGAAAGTCCTAGAAGGATTAAAGATGTCTGAAGCATATAGTTTAAAATCTCAAAAAATGTACTCGATCAGATTATAACAATCATTATATGTTCTAAAACAATCAGGGCGCATGTGGTATAATCCCCGTAGTGAGTCTTGATAAATGAAGGTTATATAAATAATGTCATTTGTCTATGTGTTTTATTAGGAAAACAAAATCAAATTTTGTTATACTTGTTATTTACGTTGATGACATAAATCACATTGGGACTCCAGAAGAGCTCCAAAAGGCAATTGAATATCTCAAGAAAGAATTCGAAATGAAAGATCTTTGAAAGACAAAACTTTATCTTGGTATGCAAATTGAACATTTAGAAAATGGGATCTTTATCCATCAATCTGCCTATAATGAGAAAGTTTTAAAATGATTTTACATGGACAATGCACATCCTTTAAGTACTCTAATGGTTGTTCGCTCACTTGAAGTGAGTAAAGACCCGTTCCAACCTCAAGAAGAAAATGAATAGCTTATTGGTCCTGAAGTACCATATCTTAGTGCCATTGGTGCACTTATGTATCTTGCTAATGCTACAAGACCTGACATATCATTTTCTGTTAATTTACTAGCAAGATATAACTCTTCTCCTACATGGAGGCATTGGAACAAAATTAAGCATATATTGTGATATCTAAAGGGAATTATTGATATGGGTCTGTTTTATGCTAACAAAGATAGTGCAGATGTAGGTTATTTATCTGACACACACAAAGCCTTGTCTCAAACGTCTATTTGTTTACATGCGGAGGTACTGTTATATCATGGCGATCTACAAAACAATCAATTGTTGCTACTTCTTCGAATCATGATGAGATAATAGTTATTCATGAAGCAAGTAGAGAATGTGTGTGGTTAAGATCAATGATACATTTTATCAGGGAAAGATGTGACCTGAAGTGTGATACTCATATACCCACAGTATTATATGAAGACAATGTTGCATGCATAGCTCAATTAAAAGGATGCTTCATTAAAGGAGATAGAACGAAACATATTTCACCAAAATTATTCTTCACACATGATCTCTAGAAGAATGGTGATATTGATGTGCAAAAAATTCGTTCAAGTGACAATCCTGCAGATTTGTTCACCAAATCATTGCCAACTTCAACTTCTGAAAAAATGGTATCCAAGATTATAATGTGAAGATTCCGACATCTGAATCGTGGTCTTAATCAGGGGGAGTAGAATACGCACAGTACAGTTTTTTCCTTAGCCAAGTTTTTGTCCCATTGGATTTTTTGGTAAGGTTTTTAATGAGGCAACTCTCAAAGCGTATTACTAGATATGTGTACTTTTTTCTTCAGTAGGACTTTTTCCTACAGATTTTTTTTAAAAAAATAAAATTTTAACGAGACACGTCATCTAATTAATGGACATTCAAGGGAGAGTGTTGTAAATACTTGTGTGTCCATTAAGTTTGCAATTGGAGACAATTAGTATACTTGGCCACCAAGTTGGCTAACTTGGCCTTCAAGCAACCTCCTATAAATAGGAGGTTCATTTATACATTTGCATATTAATTTAAAGTTGAATAATATATCAGGCTCTCTATATACTTGTCTATGATGTATTTACTTTATAATCTTTATTTTATAACAAGTAATATTATTTTAGTGCATGCCCGCTTGTCAAAGTATTGCATCTTGTCTGTAGTAATGGGAAAGATGTAGTATTTGAACAACACATTCATCTAGTACTGGTATATATTAATTTTGGGAAGACAAAGTTATAGTAGTAATTAACTAATTATTATATTTTGATGCAAAATCTTCAATCACCTTTTATTATCTATGAGAAAAATGAAACAATATTAATTGTGGTTGTCTATTTCTACATATACTTTTTTGCTTTACTGTATATATTACTAGCTACTTAGACTTCTCTGCTTCCTTTTCAAATTTCAATCTTACGTGATAGTTAGGCCCTCCACCAAAACTTTAATAATCCTACTTTTAGTTTCAAACTTTAAAAAGGAAAAAACGTACCTATTCAACTTAAATCAATTTTCACTTTTCGTTCTCCACATAGTTAAGTTAACGGGGATACAGAAAAGATCCTATCAATTGCCCTAAAAGAAGACAAAATGCTTACCATGTTTAAAACAATAAAAATTTACTTTCATTCGATGTTTATACTTTATATCAAGTCAATAGAGGTATGACATGTGTTTGCATCTAGACTTTTAGTACTTGGTTAATTAATATATTTTCACCTCATTATATTACTGAACTATAGTAAATTTACATGATTCAATATAAACACTCGATACAACAACAACATACTCAGTGAAATCTCACAATGTAGGGGCTGTAAAGGGTAGAGTGTACACAAACCTTACCTCTATCTTGATAGTTAGAGCGACTGTTTTCGAGAGACCCTCGGCTCAAGACAAATAAATATTTAACGTTTAAAACATAGAAACTTAGCCATGAAATGTTTGCATCTTGACCTTTTACTTTCTCTTATTGCGAGGAGATTACTTGTCAACAAATTATACCATCCCTTCCTTCTAAAAGTTGGTTTTCTCTTTTATGCATTTCTCCTAATAATTCCTAAAGTGGAAGTTCACTTTATTATTTTGTGTAGGATGTCTGCTGTCCACAAACACTCATTCTAAACCTTCTCTTTATCTTTTACTTGCATTTTGAAAATAAAACAAAGTGTAGGGACATGTTCCAAAGACGCAAAAGTGATTCCTTAGCATAGAAGGATAAGCTATTCAAAGCACTTAGATTTTTAGATTTTCAAAATGCCTAAAGAATTACTATATAATTAATGATCATCTTTGCCCTTCCTCGAATGAGAAAATGCCTAAAGAATTACTATATAATTGATGATCTTTGCTCTTCCTCGAATGAGTGGACTAAATAATTCACTCATACTTGATGTTTATATCAAATTATATTTCTTTAACCTAGTTAGTAACAAAATTGATGTGAGAATATATATTAATTGACTATAGTTAAGTGATATTAACTCCCTCCGTCCCAAATTAACAGTTTAGGAATTCAATACTAAAGTTGTCAATTATTTATTTGAAGAAGTAATTCTTCTTAATATTGCTAAATTTTCAAAAAAACATTAATAACCAGTGGGATAACTTAATAGAATATATTTTGTAATTATTATTTTCTTAATGAACCTAAAAAGAGCTAAAACAGCAATTGAAATGATACTTAAGAAATATAATCTATGTAAAATCACATATCATGTTTTTATTGAATTTGTGTCAACACCGGTGCGACTGTGTTTTTTTAGACAAAATTGTTTTAACTTTTGATATAAGAGGAATCTCTTAAGATTATTTGCAGATTCAAAAGAAATATTTACTCTAAAATGATGTGCATGACTATCATTCTCACTTTATAATGATACTTGACTTTTTTTTTCACCATTTAATTAAATATTGAATAATTCCCACAGAATTTATAACTCAATTATTGAGTTGGAAGTACGGTTTCCTCTATATATGTCTGCAAGAAACTCACGTGCAATCAATCAGCCGCGCTGTAGAATTTCAAAACTTGGTCGCTATAACGTAGATTTTCACACTTTTTTCTTTTCAACATCTATATATCCTCTTCAATTTCCCTCTTTATATACATCATCTCCCTCCAAAAGAACAGAATAATATACAAAACGAACCTCCTCTGCCATGGCTAATCTACTTCAAACTTCTTCCTTCTTTATTCTCTGTTGTTTTCATCTCACCCTCTTCGCAGGTAAGCTTTTCCAACTCCTTAAAATATGCATTCTTGTCTATCACTACCAGAAAGTCGCTAATATCAGAAGAAATTCATATTCCGTTGGAGTCTGGCTCTCCGGCTACCGTTTCTGACAAGCCAAATTTCAAGGGAACATCCGTTGAAAATTGATGATTTTCTAGTAATTTGTTAGAGTTTGCTATATGATTCCTCTATATTCATTTCGTTTGATTCAAGTTTGTGTTATTTCAATACTACTACGGTCAGTTGGTAGGAGGGATAAGTTATATCATGGAGATGGAATTGGATGGAATAAGATGGGATAACTAATCTCACCCTTTATATGAGATAACTTATTCCACCTTTTATCCAACGTAGATGAGATTGAGTGGGATATCAAAAGAGTTATCCACCAACCAAATATGTGATTATTTCCAATCCCATCATATTCCTCCTACCAACTAATCCCTAAATAACTTATCTTGTTGGTACGTGCAGTCTAGATGAACACAAGAGGTTCAGTTGAATACCCTTAATTCAAAGATTACACCGCTCGAATAAAGTATTTTTCACTTATAAAAGGTTTCCCTTGGGACTCGTTTGGCATGAAAATTGTGAAATTTGAAAAAAAGTTTTTGTTTTCACAGTAAAAAATAATGCTATCGGAAATTGAAATTGTGTTTAGCCATGAATATAGATTGGAGTTGTTTTTTAGTAATTTTTTTGAGTGATTTGAGGGGAAAAGGTGGAACAACTTTTGGTGTTTTTTTCAAAGCCCGGAAAATTCCGAAATTCAACTCCAAATTGAATTCTGAAATTTATGACGAAACATGATTTTTCGAATTCAACTCCGGAAAAGTAAAAAAATCCAAAATTCACCTCCAAATTGAATTCCAAAATCTTATGGCGAAACATGATTTCAAAATTCACACCGGAAAAAGTAAAAAATATTCATGTCGAAACAGCCACTAAGAATTTCATTGACATAAGAAAAGAATTTAGTGTTGCGGCAAAGAGTTCAAAAGTTGCTTGATGTTACATGTTCAAATTTTAGGTGTTGAGATTCTTCCATTTTTTCCCGAATCCCCTTGTTAGAATTACAGACACTGCATACAACATGTATTTTCTTTTCATGTTTGTTTACCAATAAGCTAATGTTCACAAATTAGCTCTTTTTTTTTCTTTCAAGTTTGTTTACTAATTAGATGCTAATATTGCAGAATCAGAGTCATTTATCGGTATAAACTATGGCCAAGTTGCCGACAATCTTCCGGCACCGGAGGCAACAGCCAAGTTACTACAATCCACTTCAATTGAAAAAGTCCGATTATACGGATCCGACCCGGTAATCATCAAAGCTTTAGCAAATACCGGTAAGGGAATAATGATCGGAGTATCCAACAACGATATTCCGGTTATGGCATCCGACCCGAACTTCGCTGAAGGATGGTTAAGTACAAATGTACTTCCATTTTATCCAGCAAGTAAAATCATCGTAATTAATGTTGGAAATGAGGTTATGATATCAAACGACCAGAATTTAATGACTAATTTGTTGCCTGCTATGCAAAATCTCCAAAATGCCCTTAATGATGCTTCAATTGGCGGGAAAATTAAGGTTTCAACAGTTCATGCTATGTCTGTGTTGAAGCAATCGGAGCCACCAAGTTCGGGAAGTTTTGACCCGAGTATTGGTGATTTGTTGAAAGGATTATTGGAGTTTAATAAAGCTACTGGTTCTCCATTTGCGATTAATCCTTATCCGTATTTCGCTTATCAGAGTGATCCTAGGCCTGATACATTGGCTTTTTGTTTGTTTCAACCTAATTCGGGACGATTTGATGCTGGTACCAAGATTAAGTACACCAACATGTTTGATGCTCAGGTTACTTTTTTTCTTACTCTTGTTCCATGTTATTCTATGAGTTAATGTTATATACATCGACAATGTATTTAACCCGTTACATCAACTTAGTATACTATTTCCATGTTAATATGCATAGTTATACAGAGGCGGAGCTAGAATGTTAGAATTTATAGATTCTAGATTTTAGAAAAGACAGTTTGCTAGGTTCTGAAGTCTGGGCCAAAGCTACTACCAACTGGTTTTGTCGAACCCTTTAGAGTTATATCTTGTTGTTATAAGTCAATATAACCTTACAAAGCGACACTATAGTGATTGATTTTTTTTTATTAAGGGGATTGAGATAAAGGGGACATTTTCTTACGTTTTCTAAAAGAAAGACTTACAGGTTCTTGGATTTATGTGAACTTAGCTAAGAACATTACACAATGAAAGCAAATGATTTATATAAACGATGTCAACTAAAAGTTTACTAGTTGTCGTTACACTTGCATTTGATAGGATATTTTGTAGAAGTCTTTTTAGTATAGTTAGTAACATGTTTAATGTAAGAATAAGTGTGTGATTTAGTCGAGACTATTTTAGAGAATGCAATTACTGTTTACTGTTTATTTTAGTAAACAATATTTTGTATTGGAATGAAATGGATCCCAATAGAGCATAATGGATATAGATGAGGCGTAGTCGACTAATTGATTAACGGACTATCTTCTTAAATCTAGTTTCTCGTAAAATTTCCTTAAGTTTTGATGATAGAAAGTCTATTTTCAAAGAATGAATGGATGAGTTTCTAAGACCAACAAAATAATTTGATTTTCTTAACTCTTATAATTCGAATCATGCCATTCATCTTGACATGAAGGGGGTATATTATGGGTGTATTTGAGATTCAAGAACCTAATGAAGTTGGATCTATATGCAGGTGGATGCGGTAAGAGCAGCGCTTAACGCTATGGCATTCAAGGAAGTAGAGATTGTAATTGCTGAAACAGGGTGGCCTTATAAGGGAGACAGCAATGAAGTTGGGCCAAGTATTGAGAATGCAAAGGCTTACAATGGGAATTTGATTGCTCACTTGAGGTCAATGGTTGGTACTCCTTTGATGCCTGGCGTATCAGTAGATACCTATCTCTTTGCCATGTATGATGAGGATCTGAAACCAGGACCAACTTCTGAGAGATCCTTTGGACTTTTCAAGCCTGATTTAACCATGAGTTATGATATTGGACTTTCTAAAGCTGACAGCCAGGTAAGAAAGTCGCTACAAGAAGTACTCCATTATATCATTTTCAATATTGGTTTCCTGTACAATTTGTATCGGTCCGTAGGTGTAAAAATCATGGTGAATGAAAGTATTAAAATGGGATAAAGTATTATCGAAAACCACATGAAAGGAAGCTGTATTCAAATACCTACAATCTCTTAGAAACCATGCAGACCTAGCAAAAATAGGGCATAATGAGATGAAAAGATCTATGTAGGTGACACCAATTAGTTTGAATCGAGTCCAGTATTTTCCATGAGTCTTTTGGTTATGTCATAAATTTAGATGCTAGTAGAAGATATAGAGAACTTCTAGTGCTTTTTAAGGTTTACTTTATCTTATATAATATTGGACTGGGACGAGCTCAAATGGAGCAAAATGGACAGTGAGGATTCATCTAACCAATCCCAATTGTTGTTAAGGTCTAAGAGGAGTTTTTGTCTTTGAAGGTTCCAACGCCAGAAGCTCCGGTGCCTTCCTCATCGCCACAAAGTACTCCATTGACTCCCTCGTCACCAAATAATTCAGCGACTCCCTCGTCACCAAATACTTCAGTGACTCCCTCATCGCCCAAAGCTCCAGCGACTTCCTCGTTGCCAAATGCAAAAACTGTTGATTCTGTGCCCAAGAAAGCTGTATCAGAAGCCAAGTTGCAAGCGAATATCAACCTGGGGGTGCTTGTTTTGAGCCAAATAATTTGGCATCTCATGCTGCATATGCTTTGAATCTTCAATACCAAAATTCAGATAAGAATCCTTTGAACTGTGATTTCTCACAGACAGCCACCATCTCATCAACTAATCCTAGTAAGCTGTTGTTACTACATTTCATGGTTCCTCAGGTTTTGTACCCAATAGTTAATTGGAGTTGAAGTAACTATCTTTCTGCTGAAAATGCAGTTTCTTTTAGGTTATAATGGCTGCAGTTATCCAAGTGGAAGTACGTGAGAGCAAAAACAATTTGTTGTAATATCATGTAGGATAACTTTTGGCTCAGGTTTTTTCTCTTTTTCTTCGATAATTGTGGTGTCTGGATCAGCTTGCCTGATTAATTCCACGGGGTACATGCAGATTGTTGTTATTTTTGTGAAGTGGAGTATATTTTGCGTGGAAAAAAATCACGCAAAATAAAAAGGTTCTACTACATGGAAAAGGAATTTATGTGATTCCTTTACCTGAAAGAAAAGAAGTTATGATGTTCAGTGAGTGTATGGTTTGTAGTTGTACTAGTTTGTTAACTGTTCATATATGTCGAGTTGCAGTATATATTTCTTGGTAGACTGCTTTAGTAATTTAGATATTTTCTTACACTCGTTATATCTGAAACTTGTTGTCTTGTCCCAATCTTTTGGTTTGCAATCATTAGGTGCAGATGTAGATCATAACTTATGGGCTCATCCGAACACCGTAATTTTAGATTGGACATTGTATATATTTGAAAATTCACTAAAGCCAAAAGGTGCTTATAAGCCACTTTAACCCGCTTATAAGCTTATCCATACATCCTCGCAAGACCTCAAGTTCACCTTATCATCCAAGTACCACATATGTAAAGGGAAAATTACAAATAAATTTTCTCCCAACAAAATTCACGACTTAAACAATCTTGGGATGCCAAGTTGTTATATTATCTTCTTGTGAAGAAAATACACTTCCATAGATTGAACATACACGTAAAGGGGCAATCCGATGTACTAAGCTCCCTCTATGCACACGTCCAGATAAGGATCGGACCATAAGGGTCTATTTTACGTTGTTTTAACCCTGCATTTTTGTAAGAGCTACCTCCATAATTTGTTTCCCATTGTAGTTTTAGTTAGAGCATAATTGTTACATTCTATCATAAGCAAGATTGAATATTCAAGTGCAAAATAAATACTTTGTTGGGAGAAAGATGAAAGAGAGAAAAGGAAAAGAAAGTTAATTTTCTTTTCTATTTAGACAAGGACTAATGTTTTTGTGCATGACTGCACACAACATGATAGACTTAATAAGTTGAAGATTAGAAAATCTAGAGGCTAATTAGAAGGTGGGTGTACATTGAACCCATTTTACTTGGTGCAAACAGCAAGAACTGTCACTAGTTTTGAATTTATTCAAGTTGAACGACTAGCGAAAATGGTCAAAGATGTATGTCGCAAAAGTCAAAATAGCACATTCATTCTCTTTCTTTTAGGTAGAAACGAGGAAAACTTCAGTTACATCAATTAAGATTGAGGAATATAATATGCCCTAGTTTTGACTTTTACTCGACTTGAATGACTAGTTTAGTATAATGTATAATCTCATTAGTCAAAAAATTACTTGTTGAAAGTATATATATATATATATATATATATATGTTCAAATTATGACTTTTGCAGTTAAGCTATTACCTTAGGACCATCAAACTGGTAACTGGTCCTAAGGTAATAGCTTAACTGCAAAGGTCATAATTTGAACATATATATATATATATGAGTTTGAATTCCTATGAACATGTGATCATTATATTGTTACCCACATATTTCTTATTTCATACTCTCCGTTCCAATTTATATGATGTAATTTTACCGGGCACACAATTTAAGAAATAAAGAAAGATTTTTGAATCTTGTGGTTTAAAACAAATTCAAGATATTTGTGTGATTATAAATTAACTCGTTAAGCGTAAAAAGTAAAATTTAAAGTTAAATTATTGTCAATAAGAAAATGTGTCATTTTTTGAAATTGACAAAAAAGTGTAATGTAAATTGGGACATAAAGAGTATTAAGTATGCAAAAACAAATAATATAATTACAAGTTTGGTACACTTAACCTAATCTTTACATGCTTAGTGACGGTGTGAATCAACTCCAACCCCAATCTTGATTAGCTACTATTTTTCAACTTTTGTTTCAAAAATATCAGTTATCTCTTTGTAGATTATATATAAATCGTGTATCAATTTATTATATGAATAATGATAGCCTCCAAAGATAAAGCTTTAGACTTTTCACGGTTCGCCCTTTTACTGAAAAGGGGTGAGCTGCTCCAAGCGGAAAGCGATAGTGAATTCCGAACTTGCTTACGCTCATCCAAACCGGCCTCAGAAAGCGATGGAAAGCAAAATCTTTAGTATTAGACATCATACTGTAACAACAAGTTCCGTTATCGTCCAGCGGTTAGGATATCTGGCTTTCACCCAGGAGACCCGGGTTCGATTCCCGGTAACGGAATGCACTTTTTAGTTTTTAATTCCTTTCAAGTATGAATGAAACTAAAGTACATACAGGAGAGTCCCAAGACAAAGGACCATGCAGGACGAGTAGGCTGAGTGCCTATAGGCATTCTCCCTTAATACTAAGGCCTAAGGCTGGCCAGTGGGCCGGGTCGGCCCGATCCTGCCCCGACACCGCCTCGGTCCCATCCTGAACCCGACTTTTAAAAAAAATAAAATAAATTGCGGTATCGGAACTCTAATCGGGACGGGACATGGTCTCGTCCCGACCCATCCCGATCCCGCCCAAAGCCCCTCCTTTGCAAAAATAACCTTGCACCAACGACCATTTTACATTTTGGTTGTTGTGCAACAGCCATTTTTTGCCTCCCCCCTGCCCCTACCCCCTTAATATTTATTTTTAACCCATAAGTTATTATATTTTCACTTTAACCCAATTTTCCAACTATAAATATCTCATTTTCTCAATCTCACAAATCTTCCTAAAATCTCTCTAATATCTCAATATATATCTCTACAAGTCTACATTGTGTACTAAATATTCAATTTTATTTATTCATTTGGAGTGAAGTTGGCAACTAGCTTGAGGATCTTCCATCGAGCAAAGTTTCAATTTTTAACCTCTCGATTACACGTCGACGTTTGGTACATTCGTTCCTTCATTAAATTATTATTGTTTGTTTATTTTATTTAGCACACTTAATTTCGTTTACTTTAATTATTTATTAGTATAAGTATAAATTTATAATGGAAGGATTTAAACGTATGCTTACGGGTAGGGGTCATGCTTCTTCTAGTAGGGGAAACAAGGGCAATGGTCCTATTTCTAGACAGAATCTTATTCCTACACAAGATGATTTTATTGATACTGAATATTTTCCTACAATACCATTAGATTTAGACGATGAGATATTCTCTGGAACTCAAGAAGACTTTAATTTAGACGATAATCTAGATGATACACCCATTAATGTAGATGACAACACACCCACTAGTGCACCTTCAACTGAAATGCCTCATATTCCATCTAGTATGAGACGAGGTCCAGAAAAACGACCATTAAAATCAAATGCATGGATATTTTTTGATAGGGACGTAGAGAATAAATTAGCTAGATGTAAAATTTGTAAAGATGTTTTAAATTTTAAAACTGGAAAATGTCACGGTGGGACGGGGGTTTAATGAGACACGTATCAAGGGCTCATCCAGCTAGGTATGCCCAATACGAGTCTTCAAAATCGGGTGTGCAAACGTCCGCTCCATCGGGACAAGGTTCACATATTGTTCCGGACCAAGTACAAGGTCAAATTAGCCCTACAACAGGGGGAATTGTAGGCCCTAAATACGATAAACATAGAGATAGGGAAGCAATAACAAAATTAGTTGTTGTGGAGGGTTTGCCTTTTTCATTTCCTTCATCTCCCGATTTTATTCATTACATTAGAGATATGTATAATCCTGCTTTTAACGGTTTTCCTAGATCAACTGTTAAGAGAGATGTATTTAAATTTGCACATGAATATCAACAGTATTTACGTTATTCATTATATCATTTTAATGGCAAAGTGGCTATCACTTCTGATATAGGTCGTAGTACTAACAGTCATGATTATTTAACGGTAACCTGTCATTGGATAGATTATAAATGGTCTATGCAAAAACGTATCTTAGCTTATAGATATATAGAGGATAAGCACACTTGTACTTTTATTGCAGAAAATATTTATCAAATGTGCGATTATTATGGAATAACTGATAAAATCATGACTATTACATTAGATAACACTTCTTCTAACAATTGCACTATTACAATTTTAAAAAATAGTTTAACTCCATCTTTTCCATATCATTTTCATATAAAATGTGTGTGACATATATATAACTTAGTTGTAAATGATGGTCTATCACTTTTTGAAGACATTCTTAGTAAAATACAATTTGCTATAAACTTTATTTTTAAAAATAATAGAATACAACGAATAAAAGAATATAAAAAAAATTTGTCACGATTGTCAACTACCTTATAGAAAAATTTCAGAAGAAGTACCCACTAGGTGGAATTCTTTATACGAGCAACTACTTGTTGCTTATGACTATAGAAAACCTATAACTTTATTTTTTAACTCTCATAATCAAAATCCAGCTGATATGGTTGTAGATAACGATTGGGGAAAAATTTCAGAACTTATTGTATTTTTAGAGAAAAATTTTCAAGCAACAAAAGAATTTTTCGGTATATATTATCCTACTATTTCAACTATGTTGTTTTATATAGCTCTAATATTTTTACTGCTTAATGAATATATGGATAAACCAGCTTATAAGGCAGCTATTAAAAATATTTATCAAAATAAAAAAAATATTTTATTCTTATTCCCACTATTTATATTATTGGTGTTGTATTAAATCCGACTATTAAAATAGACGGTATTAAATCACTTATTGAAACTATTTACGATTGTATAGCAGTACTACCACCTCTAAGTCCCAAAAATTCAAATCACCCACCACATATCGAACAAACTAAAGAAGAAGTGTTGTCTAGCGTAGAAGACGAATGCAAAAAAGTATATAGGTTTTACCAACAAGAAAGTGCTAGCAACCTATCGGCTTCCATACCATCTTCTTCTTCTTCAACACAACCTCACAAAAGACATGCTGTTTCTGCGGCTAGTATTGAAAGCCTCGGAAATATAATGTGCGGCCGTACCGCTACTAACCAAATTAGCGAGTTTGATATTTTTGTTTTGCAGGGTTATGTACCGTACCAAGCAGTTCTCAATGAAGAAGGACGTGAAGACTTGCTGAAATACTGGAGGGGAAATGAGAAGACATTTCTGACACTTTCAATGATGGACCGAGATATTTTGAACATTCAAGCGTCATCAACGGCGTACGAAAGCGCTTTTTCACGGCGAGATATCAAATAGGAGAGCACATACACTCATTAGCGGAGAACGACTTGGAAATTGTAGTATTATTCAGAGATTGGATATGAGCGGAGCGGAGAAGGTGCGGTCAACTGGAGATCAA
This sequence comes from Anisodus tanguticus, assembly GCA_034509755.1. Lineage (NCBI taxonomy): Eukaryota > Viridiplantae > Streptophyta > Magnoliopsida > Solanales > Solanaceae > Anisodus > Anisodus tanguticus. Next base: position 3,482,089 of record CM067553.1, on the reverse strand, counting down.
TGAAGAAGAAGATGATAACTACAACGAAATCTTATCCGAAGGTGGTGGAAGCGGCGTGGAGCAATTTGACCAACAAATACTAATTCCAACCGAAGAACCACAGGAAATTATCAAGAAACTAGAACAGGTTTTTTTCAAAATGTAATTTTTTTTAATTGCAATTTTACTATGTAATTTGCAACTTTTGAACCACACCACAAAGTTGCAATTTTGACAATTGTATTTGTATTACAAAAAAAATCATATGTCTATTAAATAATATAAGAGGCACAAAAACAACCTTGAGATGTTTTTATTACACTATCTTGTTTAATTATTGAGTTTTTTATATATATGTAATTTTTTAAATTAAGTGCAAAAAAAAAAAACGATCCCGATCCCGCCCCGCCCCGACTCCTAAGGAATCGGAAACGGGACGGGACGGCGGCGAATCCCGCCTGTCCCGATCCCGTCGGTCCCGACCCAACGGACCCGATCCCGGCCCACTGGCCACGTCTAGTTAATACAAGCGAGCATTTCTACTTTCAAGCAAATCATTTCTCTCGTTGCAAATTGTTGTCTACGAACTCGGTTTTTCTACACGACACGGATGGACTAATCTAGCGTGTAGAGGTGACCTCAGGTTGACGAAAGTAATCACAGGGAAGTCGGTTGCTTGCCTTACGTCGCCCTTCCCATATTTACTGTGTCGCATAACAGTTAATAAGAAAAGTGGAGGATTTTTACAGAGCAATTCTATGAAATTGTGAGTTTTCACTTAAAGTTTAATTATTTCTTCGTATGAATTGTGTAATAAGTTATTCTAATTTTGCTTTAGAGTTTGTAGATAAGTTTACTTTACTAAGAGTCTCGATTACGTAGTATAGTTCAAGAATGAATAAAAAGATGAGTACATTTAAAGAAACTAGAAGGTTTGGAACTTGGAAGTGAAGAAAATTCAATTGTATGGACTAATGGAAATTATTTTTTATTTTTTGATAGTAAGATTGAAATATATCTTTCCTATTCTATATTTTGTGGCATATTCTTCTTTTTAATTTGTCTAAAAATAATGTTATCTTTTTATGTTTTGAAATAATCTATTTTAAGCCTTTTAATTTATAAGATAATTTATAGCAACTCAAATGTTTTGTAGCTTATTTTGAAAGAACCGAAGAAAGTTCAATTGTATGGACTAATGAAAAATTATGTTTTGAAATTAAAGTAAGACTGAAAAACAGGAAGATATATACTCTTTTTGTCCTATTTATCGGTTATGTGCTCCCTTTTTAGCTTGTTTAAAATGAATATTATCTTTCTATATCTAAAAGGAATTTATTTTAGACTTTTCATTTTATCGGATGATTCACCAACACAAATGTTTATAGATTATTTTAGATCACAAATTCCGAAATTCTATCTCTTTCATAAATTGAAAAACACCATAATATTAATTGAGATATGGCAGCCCGATGCACTAAGCTCTCGCTAGCCGTTGTTCCCATTTCCTCGCTGACCCATCATGCTAAAGGTACGCCGTTAGAGTGAGTGCGCTTTACATAAAGTACGATAGACATCTAGCGCATTCACTCGTTTTTTCTGAACAGTCTTACCTTGCATTTCTATCAGAGGTTGTTTCCACGGCTTGAACTCGTGACTTCTTGGTCACATGACATCAACTTTAACAGTTACTCCAAGAATCCCCTTCATAATATTAATTGATATAGAAAAATATATAATAAAAAAACTAAGATAAACTCTTGAAATAAACAAGACATGCGAGGAGACAGTATACTTTAATGCTATTGACCGCCAACTACCCAAAACAAAAAAAGAAATGATTATCTCCTAAGGCAGACATCAATTCTGTTGATTATTTTTTATATGCTGGTAGCTTTGCTTTCAATGTCAATTTATTATTTGTCATTCATCACAAGTAATCTCTCAAAAATTATGTGGAATAGATTTTGTGCATTAGAAGGAAGAATCACGTGAGACCAAATTGTAACTTAGGTTACGTTTAAGAAAGTCAAATCTAATACTCACTCCGTTTTAATTTATGTGTCCTTATTCGGAATACTAGAATCAAACTAACAACTTATCGATGTAAATTTGGACATACAACTCCAAAGAAAAATTTGAAATGATTTTTTGACATTTAAAAACTACATAAAAGTTGTATAAATCTCAATAGTTAATAACAACAACAACATATTCAGTGAAATCCCACAACGTGGGTCTGGGAAGGGTAGAGTGTACGCAGAGCTTACTTCTACCTTAGTAGGTAGAGCGGATGTTTCCGGGAGATTCTCGGCTCAAAACAAAGCATAATCACAAGCAAAGCAAAGCAAGAGAAACGGTCAGCCTCAGACAAGAAATTAAAGCAGTATGAACATGCTGATAACAAAATCGAATACGCTATGATAGCGCATTCTAACAAAAGGAATAAATCATAATAGTTAATAATTCAAAATATTTAAAACAATATTCTAAAAGTATCATTTGACTTTCCAAATAGTAATCATGACACATAAATTGAAACATATAGAGTATTCAAGAACAATCAAAAGACAAGCACAAGCTTCTTCCATTTTCTCTATTTTAAAATTTTAAGTCAAATATAATTGATCTACGCAAGAGATATTATACAACATGTCCAATTCAAGCTATAGGCCAATGGCATATGGAATTTCTGGTTCAACTTCTTTGCAATTTCTAAAGATCTTATTAAAGCAATTCAATGAACTTTTCTGCAGCTGAATTGCCACCCCCTCTTTCTTTAATCGCCATTTTCGCGATCATCATCGTGTACATGGTAATTTGTTACCTCGTTCTTGATCTAATCGATCAACACGATAATTTCAACGATGAGATTACTCGAGTTGATGCTCATGGCTCGGGATTATCTGTCGAAGAGTTGCAAGAAATCAGTTGTTTCTACCTCAAGGGACAAGCGAATTACTCGACGTGTGCCATTTGTTTGGATGGTCTTTGTGATGCAGAATTGTGCAGAAGTTTTCCAGCTTGCAACCATATGTTCCATGCTCAATGTATTGATCCTTGGTTAGCCAAAAAACCGACTTGTCCAACTTGTCGAACGCCTTTTAGACCGCAATTTTCTTTCTTAAAGTAAGAAACTATGATCATGTACAGGACCGTCAAGGCTTATAGTCTAGTGGTTTCAGTGAGAGTCTTCCGGACAATCTGGCGTGAGTTTAATTCTCACTATCTCCGTTTCCCTTTCCCTTTCCTAATTGTTTATAATGTACTAGGACTATTTTAGGGGGGAAAACATTCATATACTTTTACTTGTAGCATTTCTATTCATAAGATAAACTCATGAATATTAGGCTGAATCTGAGCCTTCTATCATTATTGGAGTACCCTTCCCATGTTTCATGATGTAAATGAATAGCACACAATTATTTTCAGCTACTCCTATTATTTTGAAGAGTTAATGGTTTCAATGGTTTCACTTTTGCTATTGATCTAATAAATGACACATCAATTGATGAAATTGATGGTTATTGGATTAAAGGGGCACAAATACATAAAAGAGGAGGTCTAGAACAGCGGCATAAATGAGTGTGATTGTTCTAAAGTTTTCCCATATCCGTATACATAGTTCGAGCTCAAAGCAATGAGTTCTAGTAGGTGGCGGAGCGAGAAGGTTACGTACGAGTTCAGCCAAACATAGTAGCTTTAGTCAAAATCTTGTATTTGTATTAAGAAATCTACTAAACATGTACAAAAGTTGAATTCAAAGCCCAGTTACTAATACCTGATGTCGCTATTTTAGAATTTAGAAACCATAAAGATCACATCCTAGCTCCGCCTCTGGTCACTTCCGGTTGAACCCGGTTTTGATCCGCCTTTGAGTATGTAAGTTAAACAATAAACAGTTGCTTTGTAGAAATAAACACATAGCTTGGAGCTATTTCTTGGACTAGGATCTGCCAACTCAAATGCTGCATTATTATCATTGATATTACTCAACAACCTAAGGCATGACATGGAATTCAATGACTTTTTTACAAGTATTATTTTCTTATTTATTTAGGGCATGGAGCTCAATGATTAGATGTGAAATGTATACTTTCTGGAAATCTTATCTAACCAAATGAGTTTCTCTGCAGCTGAACTCACATCCCCTCTTTTTTTGGTTGCCATTGTCGCGATTATCATGGTATATATGGTAATTCGTTACCTTGTTCTTGATAATATCGATCAACAAGTAGATTATAACGACGAGATTCCTCAAGTGGATATTGCTTGTCACTCAGGATTATCTGTTGCAGAGTTCCGAGAAACCAGTTGCTTCTACCTTGAAGGACAAGCAAATTCCTTTTAATCAATACTGGAATGGCTGGCCTGTTTCATTATGTAAATGAAGAGTAGACATTCTTTTCAACTATGTATTGTAAATACTTTAAGATGGTTGGTTTCAATCATTTCAGTTTTCGATTCTTATAGTCAATGACGCATGTGAAGGGGAGCATTGGAGTAACTGGTAAAGTTGTTGCCATGCGACCAGGAGGTCATGGGTTCAAGCCGTGGAAACATCTTCTTGGAGAAATGCAAGGTAAGACTACGTACAATAGACCATTGTGGTCAGACCCTTCCCCGGACCTCGTGCATAGCGGGAGCTTAGTGCGTTGGGCTGCCCTTTTATAGTCAATGACGCATGAATCAATGAGATTATAATTTGGATTAAAGAGCACAAATACATTAAGAAAAGGGAGGTCTGACGTTTCTACTGCGACAACAACTACACACGTCAACATTCAGCAGCATGAACATAGGCCAATTCAGGATGTAGAGTTAGATGGCTCGAAAATAACTGTGATCTTGTTACATTAGCTATTTTCGCTTGTGTGTACGTTGAAAGAAATATACTTAATTGAACTGACAGACCCCACCCCAAAATCTGTATCTTAACACGAGAGTTAAACGTTGAACAACTGCATTACACATGGACACATATATAGCTGCCCCAGTAAATCTTGGACTTGGATTTTATCAATTCAAATACCACATGCACTTTAATTATTGATGAACTTCAACAACCTCGCTCAATGACTAGCTGTGCTACGTTATCGCCAACTTTTGTCTCAAAATCAACATCAGAATGGTTGAATAGGAGTATCACGAAAACACGATTCTTGTCTAAATCAACCACTCCACCTCCATGGAATGTTTCCAAGCCACACTTGATGTTGCAGCTATATATGTTTGAAAACAAAATTAGCAAAATAGTTAAATTCAGATCACGCCAGTTAAAGAAACATACTGACAAAATGTCGCAGCATACTAATTTGACCATAGGTTCCTGGAGGTAAATCTATGCTTAAGTCAGTGGGAATCAAAGCTTTGCGCCTCCACAATGTCCCTTGCACCATCAACAAACAATCATGAAAGGAACTTTTCAATTATTATTCTTTCTGCTCAATGGCAAATTCTATCAGGAAGCGCAACTATCACAGACCTGATAACACTTTTTAGCAGTGTTTTCAAACTTAATATTCCTCTTGCAAAAGTCCATCTGCCTCTGGAAGTACCAAGCAGAAGTTACAATATTTATTGTTTTTCTTTTCCTAGGTCTTCGCTATCAGCCAAGGACATACTTCGATCTTACAGTCTCCTCAAGAACGAAATTTCAGGCCAGCACGAACTAATCGCTAATTGAATTAATTTCTCTTCACTTTTGACTATTCAGAACTGAGAAATATGGCAGTTTCGTATACTTTGCTCTGCACCCTGTTCAATTGGGACATCCCACTGAAAGCTGGCTGTGCCCACTCTGGAAGGGAAGAGATCTTCACAAGCGCTTCGCCAGGAGCTAATGGCTTTGGCATCAGTCTTGGCACATGAACTTCCTCGTAACCCTTCATATGAGACTGATAAGATACCGGAAGCTCACACCTTTCATTTGACGTGACTAGACCACCCTGATGGAAGGCTAGGCTGTCAAGATCGAGCAACTGACACTGACCCATCAACCAACCATTATCAAGATCCCTATCAGCATGTCCCTTCCTTTTCATGTCACCATCTGTTCTAGTCTCGTCTTTAAGCCGCCTAGCTTCTTCCCTAATGCTTTTCTCCAAATTGGTTTCTCTCTTTTGCAGTTGCCTTAGTAGTATGCAACTGTTCTAGTATTGCAGCATGGTCTGGCCCTAAACCCAACATTTCTTCCTCAATTTTCTTCCTCTTTTCTTGGTCTTCAGCCCTTGCAAGACAGGTACACCACACTACGGGTACACCACACTACCTTCAGCCGGTTTCGCAAAAGATACTTTATGAGACTGAACTTGTCAAATTGCAGAGGCACCTGCAGCTTTGTTTCCACTTCATGGTCATCACCTTCAGTGAGGATTTTAAGAACCTCCTGAGCAAGTATTTGACTCTGGTGTGGGTCGATCTGCTGCTCATAAGCTTGAGAAATCTTTCTTTGAAGCCAATAAGCATCTATATCCTGAACATTCAAGGCCATTCCCTCCTCAGGCTCCTGCATCTCATCATCGTCAATGCCACCGCACATCTGCATAGTGCTAGCACCATTAGCTTGCACCACATCGTCATCCTCCTCTTCATCCTCTGGCACCACATCAGGGTCATTTTCTTCATCTTCTTCATTCTCCTCAAACTCAACTGCTACACCAACATCATCATTAAGAGTTTCATCATCCACTGCAACATCACCATCACTTTGATGATAGTCAGTAATGAGTTTGCCAATTGACACCAACTGCTCAAATACCTGAATGGATATGGGATTCAACAACTTTTCGATTTCCTTTTTCTTGTCGGGGTTCTTGAAGTTATCGTTCTTTACCGAGAATAGGAAAATTATATTTAGTCATAATTATGTATATTCTGTATATGGTAGATGTATATTATAGTTATTACTTACCGTAATTGTAGCCTAGAATTAGGTTTGTATTTTAGTATATGTACTATGATTTTGGAATGAAATAATCAATGAAGAATATTTCTTACATGTCAGCAATCTAGTGAAAGTTCCTGAAACCCTAACCCTACTTCCTTGTGACCGTCGGCTCCCCCCCCTCCCCCTTCCTCTTTTGCCGCTGACCACCACCCTTCTCCCCGTCAGCCATGTCTGACTCGAAATCCTCTTTTCATCCGGCCCTCACAGTTTCAAACATTAAATCCCATGTTTCCATCACTCTTGAGATGGAAAAAACGTCTATTATACAACGTGGGCGGATCTCTTCAAGATTCACTGCCGCTCCCACTGGGTTATTCATCATATAATTCCGCCAGAAAAAGGCAAGGAGAAGGTGCCGAAAACCGACGACGAAAGAGAATTATGATTAACCCTCGATGTGACAGTTCTTCAGCGGATTTATGCAACTATTTCTAGCGATTTGCTACATACAATTATTGAATCTGACTCTACGGCGATGGAGGCTTGGGATCGCTTACACGACATATTCCAAGACAACAAAAATTATCGGGTCATTACTCTTGAGCATGAATTCTCCACCACCGACATGGCGAATTTTTCCAATGCATCCGCATATTGTCAACGGCTCAAGATTTTTTCGGACCAACTCAAGAACGTCGGCGCACCGGTAACTAACAATCGGCTTGTTTTACAACTAGTTGTCGGCCTCATCGACGCATATAGTGGAGTAGGTACGCTCATCCGCCAAAGCAATCCTCTTCCGCCGTTTCACCAAGCCCGCTCTATGCTCATTCTCAAAGAAGCGGGTTTTGCCAAAAAGTGAGCCACCATGTCAAATTCCGCCATGGTGGTTGCCGCTCCGTCCGAGGATACTTCTACACAATTTGAAAATTCGTCAAACCGTAGCCAAAAGGGACGAAATAGCAATAATGGAGGTAAAAACCGCGGTGGTGGAAAGGGTGGCGACCACCGCCGTGGCGGAGGAGGCGGCGGTGGCGGCAGAGGCGCCAGCCAGCAGCAACCGTCAGCCTAGTGGCAGCCGAGGGCACCATGGGGCAGTGGGCCGGCACCATGGCCTAGCGGTGGCCTTGGACCGTGCCGCCCTGCCCCTATCCAATCGGAATCGGGCCGGGCCCAAGTCACGGCCCGGCCGACCCGGCGAGGCCTCAGCAAGCAGTAGCCATGGATTCTTGGGCCACTGTCGAGCCAGTGGCAGCAGGCCCACTCTGCAGTGACGACCCCGACAGATATCGAGGTCGCGATGCATACTCTTAGGCTTACTCCGCCCGACACAAATTGGTATATGGACACCGGTGCAACGTCTCATATGACATCCTCCCAAGGTAATTTGTCGTCCTATTTTAATTTGAGCAATAATCGTGGTATAATTGTCGGAAATGGTCATTCAATTCCAATTCGAGGTTATGGTACTACAAACCTGTCTCCCCCGAACCCACCGTTAACTTTCAAAATATCCTTCACGCTCCTCAATTAATTAAAAACTTGATTTCAGTTAGAAAATTTACTACTAATAATTGGGTTTCTGTTGAATTTGATCCTTTTGGGTTTTCCATGAAGGATTTTCAGATGGGGATGCGTCTAATGAGATGTGATAGTCAGGGCGAGCTTTATCCAATCACCACAACCACACATCAAGCCAAATTACCATCCACTTTTGTAGCTTTAGCTCCTTCTCTATGGCATGAACGTTTGGGTCATCCGGGAGCACCTGGTTTTTCTTCCCTTCAACAAAATAAAATTATTGAGTGTACTAGAACTCGTAATTCTCACGTTTGTCGCTCTTGTTCTCTTGGAAAATATGTTAAGTTGCCTTTTGTTTCTTCTAATTCTCGTACTGTTATGCCCTTTGATATTATTCATAGTGATATTTGGACATCTCCCGTTTTGAGCTTTTCGGCCCATAGATATTATCTTCTTCTGTTGGATAATTACTCTATTTTTTTGTGGACATTTCCTTTGTCTAAAAAGTCACAAGTTTTTTCCACATTTCTATCCTTTAGAGCATACATCCGCACTCAATTTGAACTGGACATTAAAAATATTCGGTGTGATAATGGTAGAGAATTTGATAATGGGTCATTTTGGAATTTTGCAAAACTAATGGTTTGTCGTTTCGTCTATCGTGTCCACATACATCATCTCAAAATGGAAAAGCAGAAAGAAAAATTTGAACCATTAACAACATTGTTAGAACCTTACTTGCCCATGCCTCTCTACCACCTTCCTTTTGGCATCATGTGTTACAAATGGCAACCTATCTTTTGAACATACTTCCGAGCAAACAAGTAGCCTACCAATCCCCACTCAAAATTTTATACCTAAGGGACCCATCATATTCTCATTTACGGGTTTTCGGGTGCTTTATGCTATCATCTCTTTCCTTCTACTATCATCAATAAACTTCAACCCCGGTCTACTCCGTGTGTTTTTTGGGGATATTCGTTTAATCATCGTGGTTACAAATGTTACGACTTATCCTCTAATAAAATCATCGTAAGTCGTCACGTACTTTTTGATGAAACAAATTTCTCTTTTGCCAAATTACATTGTTCAGAGCCTCCTACCTATGGATTTCTTGACGATAGCATACCCCCGTATTTGATCCATAAATTGGTCTCCCAAACAGGCCTAATTTTCCGGGTGTCTCGGCCCAATTAGCGAGCTCAGCAGCTGCTGGCCCAGTTGAGCCTCTCGCTTGCAGCCCACTGCCGAGAGGCCCAGTGGCTGGTAGTCCGCTGGGTCTCGGCCCACTTTCAGGCTCGAGCAGCCCATCATCTGCTGACCCACTTCCCGACAGTCCAGTCACTGCCAACCCACTGCCGGGCAGTCCGTCATTCTCATCTCGCCTAGATCCAATTCCGGCCCTACGGCCTGTCACTCGTAGTCAACACAAAATTTTTAAGTCAAACAAAAAATACGATCTTCACACCTTGGATGGTCTTTGTGATGCAGAATTGTGCAGAAGTTTCCCAGCTTGTAACCATATGTTTCATGCTCAATGTATTGATCCTTGGCTAGCCAAAAAACCAACTTGTCCAACTTGTCGAACGTCTTTTAGACCTCAATTTTCATTCTTAAAGTAAGAAACTACGTTCATATACAAGACCGTCAAGGCTTACGTACAGTCTGGTGGTACATGTGAAATCTTTCATAAACAGGTGTGAGTTCAATTCTCACGAATGAGATATTTCCCCTTTCCCTTTCCTAATTGTGTATATTTTGTAGAAAAAACATCCATATACTGTTACTTGTAGCATTTCTATTCATAAGATAAATTCATGAATATTAAGCTTAATTTTAGCCTTCTATCATTATTGGAGTGCCCCTGCCCTGTTTCATGATGTAAATGAAGAGTACATAATTATTTGGAACTACAATTATTTTGAAGAGGTAATGGTTTCACTTTTGCTATTCATCTAATAAATGACATATCAATGATGAAATTGATGGTTATTGGATTAAAGGGCACAAATACATAAAAAGGGGAGATCTAGGATGTCGACATAAGGATTTTTTTAATGTATGTAAACATAGTTCGAGCGGAAAGCAATGAGTTATGGTCAGGGGCGGAGCAAGAAGGTTAGCTACAGGTTTAGCCGAACTCAGTATCTTTAGTCAAAACCTTGTATTTGTATTACGAAATCTACTCAATATGTAATAAACTTGAATTCAGAATTCAGTTACTAATACTTGATGTCTCTATTCTAGAATTTAAAATTCATAAGGTCAAATTCTGACTCCGCCTCTGGTCACTTCCAATTAAAACTTGAACCCATATAACCCGTTTTAAATCCGCCTTTGAGTATGTGAATTAAACAATAAACAACTGCTTTATAGATATAAACACGAGGTTACAATTTCTATTTTAGTTTCCGGGAGTGAATGTAGTAAATGCAGACGGGGGATAAGGGTGAGCATCAACCATAGGTGTAGCTTGGAGATATCTCTTGGACTAGGATCTGCCAATTCAAATGCTACATTATTATCATTACTCAACATTCAACAACCTAAGGTATGGCATGGAGCTCAATGACTCTTTTTTTATTAGTATTCTTTTCTTATTTACTGTAAGGGCATGTAGCTCAATGATTAGATGTGAAATGTAAACTTTTCTGAAAATCTTATCTAACCTAATGAGTTCCTCTGCAGCTCATGAACCCCCATTCCCTCTTTTTCTGATTGCAATTGTTGCTATTTTCATGGTATATATGGTAATTTGTTACCTTGTTCTTGATATGATCGATCAACACATAGATTCCAACGACAAGATTCCTCAAACGGATGATGCTCATGGCTCGGGATTAGCTGTTGCAGAGTTGCGAGAAATCAGTTGCTTCTACCTTGTAGCATATCTATTCATAAGATAAGTTCATACATATTAGGTTGAATTCTCCAGCCTTTGTCACTACTAAAATGGCTTGTGTCATGATGTAAATGAAGAATGTACAGTCTTTTCTATTACTCCAATACACTTTAAAGAGATGAATGATTTCAATCATTTCAAATTTCTGATTCATATAGTCAATGATACATGAACAGCTGGACTAAAAGGCACAAATACATTGGGTCTGGGGGTATAAAGGCGTTTACAATGACAACTACTACAACATTCAACAGCATGAACAGAGGCAAATCCAGAATGTAGAGCCGGAGGATTCAAAAATGAGCGAGATCCCCTTATATGTATACATAATTCGAGCTGAAAACAAGGACTAAAAGGCACAAATACATCGGGCCGGGGGCATAAAGACGTTTACAACGACAACTATTACAACATTCAACAGCATGAACAGAGGTAAATCCAGAATGTAGAGCCGGAGGATTCGAAAATGAACGTAGATTTGCCAATTCAAATTATAATTATTATTGATAAACCTCAACAACCTCTGGTGTAGCATGTAGTTCAATGACTAGCTGTGCTATGTTATCGCCAACTTTTACCTCAAAATCAACATCAGAATGGTTGAACAGTATCACGAAAACAGGATTTTTGTCTAAATCAACTACTCCGCCTCCAACATCAATGGAATGATGCCAAGCCACACTTGATCTTGCAGCTACATATGAAACAAAACGCATATCTTTAAAGACGGATTTTGTCATTGTTGAAGAAAAATGTATTCAGATAAGATGCTGCAGCATACCAACACGACCATAGGTTCCTGGAGGTAAGTCTATGCTTAAGTCAGTGGCAATTTTCGCCTTGCCTCGAGCTGGCACCATAATGTCCCTTGCACTACAAACAAATTAATCATGAATATAAAAAATATTTGCTGACGATTATCAATGAATTCTGCAATAGTCTGACTATTTACTGGAGGATTATCAAACAAAGGTGAATCCATGATTTGAACTTTATGGTTTCTGACTCAAATTCTATCACCTCCTGTCTAATTTACTGGGTTCAAAATCTATTAATCGTACTTATTTGGTTGGTCTAAGCTAAAGCTATTGAGTTCGGATGAATCCATTGCTTCATCACTAGATCCACGCCTGTTATCAAACTGTTTGCTACAGCTAACAACAACAACAACATACTCAGTAGAATCCCACAAAGTGGGGTCTGATACAACTTGAGACGTAAAAATCTTATCAGTGATAGCAATCACTGCGCCTGATAATACTTTTTTAACAGTGTTTGCAAACTTAACACAATAGATGGTCTTCTTGAAAAACTTCATCATCATATTTTTTTCTCTATATAAAAGAGCATATGAAGCCATTTCCTTATCCTTTTTTCTGTCAAGGGCAAAAAATGACAGATTGACAAATGTTTTTATCAGTTTATGAAAGGTTAATGAAAAAACAAACATAATAGATCTCGCCTCGTGTCCCTTGAACTGCCTTCCAAGGCCGGGAGAGGGGGAGACACTAGCTTCAGTACTTCCCATTGGGCAAGAGGTGCAGCTGACCCATTTACTCACTTATCAATCACGATATTCATCTAACTTCCACTGATAGACTATTTTTTATCGCAATTAGGCCCCCATCTTTTTACTTGTCAAAAACAAATCTATTCGTGTTCGATTCTACTCTATGTTAACACTATTTCTGTAAATGTTGTTTTGATCTAAGCAGTCCACTTCCCCACAGATTGACGACTTCAATACCAAAAAGATCCTTCCAAAACATAATATTTTACTACCTCAATAAATACCCCGAGAGTATTCAGTAAAATATTTCAAGCAGATAGAAGCCAGTGCAGCCACCACGGTCCAACTGCCTAAATACTACTCCCTCCGTTCCAATTTATGTGACCTTATTCGTAGCACGAGTATCAAACTAACTAATTTTCAGTAGAATCTTCATCTTTTTGTGAAAAAGAATTTACATATTTGCAAACTACATAAAAAGTACTATTATAAGTTCCGACAGTAAATAATCCAAAATATTTATAGAGTATTTGAGAAAACCATAGTTAAAGAATCCCTCGATTATCCAAATAGTAAATAGGACACATAAAGTGGAACAAAGAGAGTACAACTTTTATTTGTAATTAGTTTGGATATAGATCAGCAATTAGTATTGTCATAAACTAATACTAATTGTTGCAATTATACCTGAAAATGTCATAAGCTGCAGAATGAGGGAACATTCTTTTGGGCAAAATGGCTTTGTCTGATAGCCTTCTCACATTCAAGAATGGTATATAACTCTTAATGACTTCATAAATATCAGCTGATCCATTTTGGATTGCAAAATTATTTATCTTTTTTTCCTCTGCCATAAGTAAATTAAATTACAGAACCAGAACTATAGCAATTGGAAGAAGATTGTTTACAGTTGCATTTTGAAATGAATAGATCGATGGTCAATTTAAACTAATCCATGGTTAGCTTTTTTCTAATAAATAATTTAAAAGAGTAAACAGAATTCTAATTTATGGAAAAGAATTGACTTTTCTCATAGCAGCGTCAACGGTTCTTGGATGATCCATAAATGATTGCTGTAGTAGTTGAAGGATTGTCAATTTCTGGGGTCTCTATGTGGGGGCCTTTGAAGTTGAGTCTTCCTTAGTGCAAATAGTCATTTTTATTTTAGTTTTTGGTCATTTTTTAATCTATCGAAGATCTGCCGGAAAAAACTCTCTAGCCCCCCCCCCCCCCATGTAAGTCCATTCCGCTCTATCTTCCTCAAACATCACTTTATGAGATTTTCACTGGGCGTGTTGTTGGTCATTTTTTAATATGTTATTATTGGTGATAGAGTCGGAGCTAAAACTTTTGATTTATCGGGCTTATAATTTTTTTTCTTCTTAGATTAGATATTAAATTTGAATCTGACAGAACCCGTGTTAGGTTACTTACAATACCAACAATATTTAAATTACTTACTATAATTTGTAGAATTCTTATATAAGTCTAATTATGATATTAGTAGTATAATAGGAATATGATTTTTCATATTTAGAGATTCTAAATTGTATATATAGACCTCTTCATTAATGAAAATAATCAAGGGATTATATTCTTTCGTAATATCAGAAGTCTAGGGCAAACATATCTTCCGCAACCCCCCCCCCCCCTTCATTATCGGAAACCGAGAAGCAGGCCTACGACCTATTTTTTTCTCTCCCAAAAAAATCTTTTGAATCCCTCATTCTCCTCTTGTTCTTTCATCATGTCTACCTCAAAGAACGCGTTTCATACCGCCCTTACAATTTCCAATGTCAAGAACCACGTCTCTATCGTTCTTGAGATGGAAAACGTCCAATACGCGATGTGGCAAAATTATTCAAAGTTCACGCACGCTCGCATCAAGTCATTCATCATATCATTCCCGCGGATACAGGCAAAGAGAATGTGCCTAGCGCCGATGATGATCCTGCGTTATGGACGACTCTTGATGCTACCGTACTCCAGTGGATATATTCAACTATCTCTACGGACCTTTTACAGACGATTATTGACGACGCCACGGCGATGGAAACTTGAAATAGGGTGCGTGATATATTCCAAAATAACAAAAATTCACGTGTCGTCACTCTTGAGCAAGATTTTTTCCATGTCAATATAGAGGATTTTCCGAATATCTCAGCATATTGTAAACGACTGAATTAATTGGCAAATCAACTCAAGAACGTTGGTGCGCCCGTTGTTGACACCCAATTTTTTCCCGTCTTTTCCGATTTATTTGCAATTTTAAATATTTTTGACACCTCAAAAACAATTTTAATATATATATATATTATTTTCAATATCATTATTTATTATTATTATTATTCACATTTTTTACTATCATTTGCCTTTTAAAATCACAATCATAGTTTTTATCCTAATATTCTATGTTATTTTATTTTTTTTGCAAAACGGCATCGTATTTTTATTTTTTTTATTAAGCATCTCACAAAATATTATATTTTTATTATTATCACATCATTATATTTTATTTTTGAACAATCTACATTTTTCAAAACATTTTAAACATCATTTATATTTTTAACCGCAACCCCTATTTTCCTTAACCCAAAACCTTTTTTTTAAATCCCTCAGAACTAGCCCAACCCCCATTTTAACTCAGCCCAATCGGCCACCCAACTGACCAGGCCCAATTGGCCCAACTCCCCCTCCCCCTTTCTTATTTTCGCCCCAACCCAACACCCTAATTTCTTATTTCCTAATTCCCTAACCAAATCAACCTACTCGAGCCCAACCCCCAAGCCCAAATCGAACAAGCCCAATCTCTTCTTTTATTTCCCCCATTTTATCCCCTAACCCTAAAAACACAATAACATAAAAACCAATACTCCTCTCTTTCTCTCCTTCACAAAAACACACCCAAGTCGCCGCACACCCCATCGGTCCCACACCCATCACGTCGCCGACCAACCCACCCCCAAAACACGCCAGTCACCGCCACCCTACACCACCTACGCCGCACCCACCACTTCACCATACCTACACCCCAAAACCCGTGATTTCAAGCCCTCAAATTCGCGACTTTTTGCCCCTTTATTTTTTATTTCAAACTCGATTTTAGGGGGGGTTGGAGGTCCGAATCCATCTATATTAACCCCCCCTTGTTCACGGTTTGGGGGTGGGAGTTTTTGGTCGGTTTTGGTGGAATTTTGGAGGTCCTAAGTCCGAAAAAGGGGAGGTTCGGAAAGTTGTTTTGTTGTTGGTTTTCGGTGCCTTTGTTAGTGTTTTTCGGTACTTTTTGTTGGTGGTTTCCGGTTGTTTTGTTAGTGGTTTTCGGTTGTTTTGTTGGTGGTTTCCGGTCGGTTTGTTGGTTTTATTTCAGGCCGGTTTTGAGGTTTCACTTTTCGATCGTTGTTTTGGTTGGTTTCTTTCGGTCGGAGTGCTAAAAATAAAAAAAATCAAGAACGATCCGGGTCGGGTCACTGTTCCGGGTTGAGTTACTGTTCCGACGGGTAAAATTTCCTGAATTTTATTTCAATAATTTGTTGTTGGTTATCTGAAAGTTTGAGAAAAATTGATTCGGGTTGAAACATCTGATTCGGGTCGGGTCGACCCGATTCGAATAAATTTCCAGATTTTTTGTGTTTTTAATATTTAGTTGTTGGTTATTGGAAATTTGAAAAGAAATCGATTCGGGTTGAAACGTCCGATTCGGGTCGGGTCACTGATCCGGGTCGGGTCACTGATCCGGGTCGGGTCAACCCGATTTGAGTAATTTCCAGGTTTTTGTGTTTAATATTTTGTTATTGGTTATCTGAAATTTGGAAAGAAATTGATTCGGGTTGAAACATCCGATTTGGGTCGGGTCGCTGATCCGGGTCGGGTTGACCAGATTTGAGTAAATTTCCAGATTTTGTGTTTATATCTTGTTGTTGGTTATCTGAAAAATGAAAATCCAAAAAAAAAAAAAGATTCCGGATCACCACTGTTTCGGGCTGCATTTCTCGGGTCGGGTCGGGTAGGCCTAAAATCCGGGTCGTCTATCCGGGTCTGTTTTTCAAAACTGGGTCGATTACCTAATTTTTCTTTACTGTTTTGTCACCTTTCCGGGTCAGGTCACTGTCGGTCTCGGGTCGGATTTTTTCAGAAGCAGATTCGAATTCTGTTCTGGTTCAAAAATTCAGAATCCGTGTCGGATATTTAATTGCTTACTATTGTATGCGGCTATGTTGTTTATTTTACTGATTTGAACTAATACTTCATTTAGGCCAATGAAACTGAATTTGAGGTCGTTCCCCCTCGAAAAATGCTCTTCTGTTTCAGTTTGCTTTTTGACATTTAAACATCCGTACACGGATATCTTACTATTTTACTCCTTTGAATAAATACTGCATTTAGGCCAGTGAAATTGAATTTGAGGTTGCGTCCCTTCGGACATCATTTCTCGATTTCTGTTTTTTACTGTTTTCGGCACCATTTACTGATTTAAATAAATACTACACGGGCCGATGAAAAAATATCCGTCGATTTTTTAGGCCTCCACAGTTGTAAAGACGGAAAATAAAACTTCTAGGCAAGGATGAAACTTAAATCTTTTTCACCCGAGAGACCAACATGTTCGGTAGGCAAGGCAACTAAAATGACCAACGAGTCATATGTTCGTAGCCACGACATGATTGGACTGATCTTTTCAAAATTTAAGTCTGAGCCCTCCGTAATCAAAACATTTACTGTTTTGGGTACGGATCCGAAGTTTATTTATATTCAACTTTTTTTTCTAACCGTTTGTTCTTGACAGCTTGCAAGACATATCTATGAAAGTCAAAGAAGGCAAATACCCCTCAGAGATTGTTTATTTTTGTTGTTGTTTTTACTTTCTTTAATTCAGCTTTATTTCATTCTGTATTGTAATATTATTGTACTCGTGAAATTATTGAAATGTTTAGAATAGGTAGACATAGAATTAATTAATAGGGCAGTCTAAAATTGGAAACTCATCGCTAGTTTATTTATTTTAGGCTCAGTTAGTTTTAAAACCGAAAATCGCTAGTTTACCTATTTTTTGGCTCGTCACCCATAAAATTTACATTGCATATATTTTTATCAATTTTCATTCAAATGCATACTTTTTTCAACTTTACATGTATTTTTAATGTCATACAAATGTATACTTGTACAAATGCATCATTTCATTAAATACTTGCAACATTATTTTTATACTTGTAAAAAACATGCATTTTTAACATAATAATTAACCTGAGTTTAACCGGATAACCGCAAGTTAGCGGATCTTAAAGGATGCCTAACCCCTTCCCTTTAGGATAATAGAGAACCCTTACCTAGAATCTCATTAGTTTTGCAGATCACAAAATTGGAGTTATTTTGCATTTTTTAGTTAGCATTTAGGTGTCCTAATTCACCTTAAAATAATTAGGTGGCGACTCCTCAAGCAAGCATTTTTTAACCAATCCGGAGGGAATCGACGCCATCGCGTCGCGAAGCCGCGGTAAAAATGAGCGCGACACCCGTCACCAATAATCATCTTGTTCTTCAAATGGTTGCAGGCCTATCCGAGGCTTATAATGGCGTTGGGACGCTTCTTCATCAAAGTAATCATCTTCCACCGTTCTGCCAGGCCCGTTCCATGCTCACATTAGAAGAGGCTGGCTTGGCTAAGAAGGCGACTATCAGAGCTAATTTTGTCATGATGGCCACATCTGATGACCCTCACTCATTCTCGGATAATTCTAGCCATAACCGTAACAACGGTGGCGGCAAAAAGGGTCAAAATTGGAAAAATAGTGGCAAGAACCGCGACGGCGGTCACGGCGGTGGCGGGGGTCGGAGCAGTGGCGGACATGGTGGCAGTGGGCCTGCTGGGCCGCAACACTACTGGCCGCAGCCTTGGGCCAATACACAGTGGTCGTGGGGCTGCTGGGCCAGTGGCCCAACTCGGTTTCCCCTTATTTTCCAAGCTTTCCAGCGAGTTGGGTCAGTGGCCAGCAAAGGCCCAATTCGCAGTTCAAGCATTCCCAGCCCAGGCAGTCGGCTGGGCCTTGGCAGCATGCTAGCCTGCTTGGGCCTCGGCCTCATCAGGCCTTCGCTATTGCGGGCTCGATATCTGGTTCGACACCTACGGATATTGAGGCCGCGATGCATACACTTGGATTAAATCTCCGGACATAAATTGGTATATGGACATCGGTGCCACTTCTCATATGACGTACGCGTCAGGTAATCTCTCGTCTTATTTCAATTTGAGCAAAACTCGTGGCATAATTGTTGGTAATGGCAATTCTATTCCAATTCGTGGTTATGGTCACACAAATTTGTCCCCCCTCCCCACATCCATCTCTCGTTCTAAAAATGTCCTTCATACCCCTCACTTAATTAAAAATTTGGTGTCTGTCCGAAAATTCATAACTGATAATTGAGTTTCTGTTAACTTTGACCCTTTTTTATTTTCGTGAAAGATTTCACGATGGGGATACCTCTAATGAGATGTAATATTCGGGGAGAGCTTTATCCAATCACCACCACCACCATTTCCACGAGTCAAGCCACACCATCAACGTTTGTCGCTCTCACTCCTTCATCGTGGCATGCTCGTTTGGGTTATCCGAGGGCGTCTATTATTTCTTCTCTTAAGAATAATAAGTTTATTGATTGTAAGAGTACGCGTATTACTCATATTTGTCCTTCTTGACCGCTATGGAAACATGTTTGATTACCGTTTGTAGCCTCTAATTCTAATACATATGATGCCTTTTGACATTATTCATAGTGATTTATGGACATCTCCCATTTTGAGCTATTTGGGCCATCGTTATTATGTGTTATTCTTGGATGATTATTCTATTTTTTTTGTGGACCTTTCTTTTGTCTAAGAAGTCTCAAGTTTTTTCCATTTTTTAAAAATTTAGAGCATTAATTTGTACCCAATTTGAACGGGAAATTTATGTGATAATGGTATAGAATATGATAATGGGCCATTTCGAGAATTTTGTGACACTAATGACATATCTTTTTCAGTTTTCTTGTCCTCATACGTCCTCACAAAATGAGAAGGCTGAAAGAAAAAATCGTACCATTAATAATATTGTCCGAACCTTACTA
Source organism: Anisodus tanguticus (assembly GCA_034509755.1). Taxonomy (NCBI): domain Eukaryota; kingdom Viridiplantae; phylum Streptophyta; class Magnoliopsida; order Solanales; family Solanaceae; genus Anisodus; species Anisodus tanguticus. Next base: position 3,462,187 of record CM067553.1, on the reverse strand, counting down.
GCCTATGCTTCATTACCTCATTTTTTTTTGCATCATGCTTTACAAATGGCTATTTACCTTCTTAACATACTTCCTAGCAAAGGTTTACCATATTAATCACCCCTTAAAATTCTTTATCATAAAGACCCCTCGTATTCTTATCTTAGGGTGTTTGAGTGTTTGTGTTATCCACTACAATTAACAAACTTCAAGCTCGTTCCACCGCTTGTGTATTTTTGGGTTATCCGTCTAATCATCGTGGTTACAAATGTTTTGATTTATCTTCGAATAAAATCATAATTAGTCGTCATGTTATTTTTTATGAAACTCAATTTCCGTTTGCTAAATTGTCTAAATCAATGTCTAGTACTTGTAATTTTTTGATGATGGACTCTCACCGTACGTCGTACATTACCTAGCCCAACTGACCAGTGATCCGGTTCTGCCAGCAGGCCCACTGCATGCTAGCCCAAATGGTCAAATACCGCCTCTATTTCTCGTCCAGCAGGCCCACTGCCTGCTGGCCCAACACCATTTCCAGATATCGGTCCATGTCCCGTGACAAATTCTCGGCCAGCAGGACCACTGCATGTTGGCCAGTCCAGACTAGACCCGCAGCCAACTCCAAACCTGTTCCATACTATTTCGAGTCAAAGGCCCATTACTCGTAGCCAGCGGGGTATCTTTAAACCTAAATGACATTTTAATATAAATTCTAGTATCACAAAATCACCCCTACCACGTAACCCAGTGTTTGTCTTTCATGACCCGAATTGGAAAATTGCCATGGATGATTAATATAATACTCTTATTGCAAATAAGACGTAGGAGTTGGTGTCCCATCCTCCTAGTGTCAATATTATTCGTTCTACATGGATTTTCACTCATAAGGGAAATTCTGACGGTTCTTTTGAGAGATATAAGGTGATGGTAAAACACAACAGGTTGGCGTGGATTGTGGAGAAACATTTAGTCCGGTGGTCAAACCGGCTATCATTCGCACTATTCTCAGTCTAGCTCTCTCGAAAGCATGGCCCATTCATCAGCTGAATGTGAAAATGATTTCTTACACAATTATCTTAAAGAGACAGTCTACATGCATCAACCTTTGGGATTTAGGGACCCTAATTATCCTCGTCATGTATGTTTGCTGAAAAACATGGGCTTAAGCAGGCCCCACGGGCTTGGTATAAGAGGTTTGCAGATTTTGTGTCTACTATCGGGTTTTCTCACAGCATGTCTAATCACTTTATGTTCATCTATCGCAGTGGTACTTTTCTGACATACATTCTGTTATATGTGGATGATATTATTTTGATTGCCTCTTCTGATAATCCGCGCAAGTCTATCATGACCCTTATGAGTTCAGAGTTTGCTATGAAAGACTTGGGACCCTTGAACTGTTTTTTTGGGTATCACTGTCACTCGTCATGCAGATGTATATTTTTATCACAAAAAAGAATGCAACAGAGATCATTGAGAGAGCTATCATGTCGTCTTGTAAGTCATCAGTTACTCCGGTTGATACCAAACCGAAGCTAAGTGCTCATACTAGCACACCATACAAGGATCTCACCCACTATCACAGTCTTGCAGGGACTCTTCAGTATCTTACCTTCACGAGACCATATATTACTTATGCAGTCCAGCAGATGTGTTTATTCATGCATGATCCAAGGGTTGAGAACATGCATGCGCTCAAACACATTATACGATACATACATGACACAATTGGTTATGGTTTGCATTTATATGTATCTTCCGTCTCTACTCTGGTGTCTTATACATATGCTGATTGGGGTGGATGTTCAGATACCAGGCGTTCGACCTCTGGTTATTGTATGTTTCTCGGTGACAACTTGGTTTATTGGTTAGCGAAACGCCAGGCTACTTTATCGCGATCCAGTGCGGAGGCCGAGTATGGAGGGGTAGCCAATGTGGTGTCTGAGTCATGTTGGCTACGTAATATTCTATTAGAGCTACACTTTCCGATTCAGAAAAAGCTACATTGGTTTACTGTGATAATGTCAGTGCAGTCTATCTCCCTGGGAATCCAGTCCAGCATCAACGCACTAAACATATCGAGATGGATTTTCACTTTGTTCGAGAAAAGGCAGCCCGTGGACAAGTACATGTCTTGCATGTCCCTTCAAGGTATCAAATTGTTGACATATTTATTAAGGGTCTTCCCTTGGTTCTGTTTGAAGATTTTAGGGACACCTCAACGTATGACAATTGCCCGCTATGACTGCGGTGGTGTGACAGAACCCGTGTTAGGTTACTTACCAAACCAACAATATTTAGGTTACTTACTATAATTTTAGAATTTTTGTACAAGTGTAATTATGATATTAGTAGTATAGTAGGAATATGATTTTTCATATTTAGAGATTGTAAATTATTTATATATACCTCTTCATTAATGAAAATAATCAAGAGATTATATTCTTTCGGAATCAAAGTTATTAAGTTATGTTGAACTCATAATTATAACGTTGATTAGCGGTGTTCACGGGTTGGTTTGGATCGATTTTTAGTTAAAAATCAAACCAATTTAATCGGGATTTTCATTATTAAAACCAAACTAAACTAAACAAAATAAAAAATTATCGATTTGGTTATTACCGGTTTGATTTGATTTGATTCAATTTTTCAGTTTTAATCATATATAAATGTGTATCCTTTTTAACTACTCCATATCACAACAAGTAATATACCAGAATTTTTTGGGTTATGGAAACATCACATCCTCAACCTAAAGGCTTTGCATCTTAGGCTAAGAATCACAATTTCACTCAACTTATGCTTTATCGTGCCACACAGATAAAATATAATATGAAACTCTATGTATACATAGCCAAACCGCTACTCATAATAGGCGTTTATATGTATGTCATTCTATCTAGGGATGAGCACGGGTACATGGTACCCAGATACCCGACCGATACTATCGGATAGGTTCCGGATAGATATATTATAATAACGGGTAGGTTTCGGGTATTAAAATTAGGAACCGATCAATATCGGGTCCGATTCCGGTTCCGGTAAATAGAAACCGGGTACTCGGACCTGGAACTGATACCCTGACCCTATGAACCTACCCCCATTTAAATTATTTAGTTTTGGGCTTTGGGGCGTTTAAATTTTTGGCCCAGTCTAGTTAAAAGGTCATATACGGATATAGTATACACTACGCAGTACGCACTACGCAAGGTCGCCCTAATTTACTTTCTCTTACTTTCCAAAATTTTCATTTTCCAGAGGCGCAGCTCACAGGTTCGCACTACTACGCAACTCGCCATCGCCAGTCGCCATTACGTAGCTCGCGCCTCGCAGTAGCCTCGCACTTGCAGCCTCTCCTCTCTCTTGTTATCATTGTTTCTCACTCCAGAAGCTTGACAAAGGTTGCGGTATTGTGCTCGAATTCCTCTCGATTTTGTTAACATTTATGTTCAAAATGGGCTCATAGGAGGTGCAAGAATAATAGAAGGTTTGTGTATTATTAGTTGCATCAAAGTTCAGGGAAGTGAATATTTAAGTTAGGTAAGAAACATTTATGTTGTACTCACAGGAGGTGCAAGAATAATAGAAGGTTTGTGTATTATTAGTTGCATCAAAGTTCAGGGAAGTGAATATTTAAGTTAGGTAAGAAACATTTATGTTGTACCGATTTGATAGTCAATGTATCAAGCATCATAAGAAGCAGAGTTGCAGCAATGTAGCCAGGGTCATAAGTATAAAAGTTTCTACGTCGTACTTCCCTAATGATTCACAAAAGAAGAGCCTCTTAGACTTTTAGGCGTTTTGAGTTTTAAAGAACATTTGTGCCATTTTCCAAGCTATTCACACGCTTATGAACATGGCTTTTTTTTCTTGGTTAACGTTAAGGTGCATTGCAGTACATGAAGAATTGAAATGGTAGTGTCGATTTTTATCCAGTCGAATGTATACACTCCTCTATATGGACTCTTGAGATTTTCTTTTGTAGTTTGGGCTAGCAAATAACCTATCGCATTATCGCTGAATTCATGGGCCATTTCACAAAATGAATGTGATAATAATTGTGAGTGTTTAGTCTAATAAAATAACTGGTGAGAATCACTTTGATATTAAATCTTTGCTTTAGAATTATGGAGCTTCTTGATAGTGCTTGGTCCAAACTCCAAACTCAAATTTCTGATGTATTTCATGCCTTTACTGCAGGAGAACTGAAAATCTAAAACGACAGATTGTCTGCAACTATGTCACTTTCTGTCTTACAGGTTTGTGTGCATCTCTTTTTTAGCTTCCGGTTTGCACTTAAAAGTTCAGGAATGAACCAGCAGGACATACTTGCGCTCAGATTGTTATGTTTCTAATTATTTAAACAATGTTAAGTTTTATCTATTTTCTCTAAGTTTTCCGGCATAGATTGAATTTAAGTGACTGTTCCTAATCTATGAAATGTGTTTGGACCTGTGCATTAAACAAATGTTCAATATTTCAGGTGACTTAAAGTTGCAGCTGAGAATAAGATTATTTGATCTGCTGGGAAAGATACGTTCATGCTAAATGATCCCAATGCCACCATTATAATGGTAAATGTTAGTCGTATATGCTTTATGTCATTATTACACGTTCTTCTGCCTTCCAATCTATCTAAGCATCTTTTGTTTTCTAATTTGAACTTGTTTGTGCAACTTCACACTGAAACTGCAACTGTTTCTTTACAAGATTGATGATAAATGCTATTTTGAGAAATATCATGACGTACATGGTATAACTACAAATAATTTGTATCTCTTGTTCTTAATCTTATTGGTTTCATTGACACAACAAAGACAGGGAAAGAACAAAAAGAGGACAAAGCTTGGTTTGATTTTTACTAAAAGCTGGTAAACTTGTGAAGAACCATTGGAGTGATTTATATAACAACTTCAAGTTAGCCACAAAAGGTGAGTTATAGAAGGATAAAATGGTGGACTATTATTTGATATATGAGTAAACGATGATAAAATCGAATAGCAATGTATTCCAAACTTTAAAACTGCTTATATATGCAGCTAATGATAAAATTTTACCATCAAGCCCGATGACTTGATTTTAGTGGCATTATAAGCTTCTATCTGATAGGAGGAAGTACTCAACTAGTGAATGAAAGGAAAGATGACGCCCATGCGAATACTTTTTCTTATTACTTGTTTCGGTGTGGTGCAACTCTATAGTTCGTGGTTTTTCTTAGGGTTCACTCAAGCAACTCACACTTGGTAAGGGAGGTATCAAGCATATCATAAATTCTTGATTCTCCATTGTACACTCTATTGAATCAAAATTAACTCTTTAATATTTTTACTGCAAAGCCACAAAGATCTCTTATTGCTATATTGTAGGGAATTCAAGAAAATAAAGGAGAATGCCTGGGAAAACTACTTAGTGGAACTCAGTTTAGTTAAGGATAAGCTCTTGTTCTTATTACATAGACAGATATGACAATAAAATGGAATTAATGAAAAAGGTGAAAACCATGTACATCCAAAAACTATAATGGCTCAATATGCTGAAGAATTGTGGAATATCAAAGGCAAATAAATGCATTGTGTTGAATTACGCTACTGAGGTGTTTGTTTGCTAAAGTTGCCTTTCAAACTGCAAAGGTAAAATTGTAACTGTTACATCCACATGCTCTTTATATGACCTGATTTTCATGGCTAACATGCTATAATTAATGTCCCAAGAAATATTTTGTTTGTCGCAATATATCCCAGGCAACACTGAAAATCTGAGTTATAGAAAGTCATCTAGATGTCACATATAAGCTCATTCATTAAAGGTAAATCCTTATGCCAGAGTTGAGATATGTTTCATCAACACTTCATCAGTTTATAGCTAAAATGTATGTACAACCTGATTTGTTATTATCTTAGTGTCAAGGTACATATATGTTGCATACACCACCATCCCTGGTCATCAAGATTTTTATGTCTGTTGGTACATTTAACCTTGCATTTTTGATTAATTGCAGATCAATTACAGAACTGGAGGTACCCACTTCTATCAATTAGCCAAGATTTTGACGGGACACGAGATCACTGGTGCTATCACAAAGCACAACTAAAAGTATTTGATGCAGAAGAAAGCTCATTCGACTTTCTTAGCGTGAACTGAAAGAAGAGATGATGATGTGAAGTGATTGCTATTTTGCCCGACAAATGATGTTGATGTTGTAATTTGAGAATTGAACATTTAGAAAATGATTGGTGAGCTCACTGTGAATGAACTCTAAGTTACCCGTATGTAAAATTACAAATGTTTGAGCGCCTTATGAGATTGAGTTAGTTACCGGTTCATTTTGAGAGTTAATTTAAATGCCTTTGTTTGCACTTGCTTATAGGGTTCAGATTTTTCGTCCGTCGCTATTTCCTCCATTTCAAATTCAGTCACTGATTATGCAGTAGTATTTATGACAAATGTTTTACAGGGTAGCCGGGAACCTATCCGGACCCGCAGGTCGGGTAGGTTCCGGTAATGATTGCTATGGGTAGGTTCCGGGTAACAGATTTAGGAACCGATTGTTTACTGGGTAAGGTCCGGGTAGTTTTAAAAAGTTAGGGTACCCGGACCCGCTCACCCCTAATTCTATCCTCCATAAGAATTCGTCCAAGATTATAAAAAATTCGAAAATGAAATATTTTGAAGAATACAAAACGAAAAAGAAAAGAAAATGAGAGGCTATGACTAACGTGACTACGTGAGTGAGGGACGACACATGTTTATAAAGTCCCAAAGTATTTAAAAATTGTACTCGTCATTGCGTTTCAATTTACACTATAGTTGAGCAAAAAATTTGGAATTTTATCGTTTAAAATAAAGCAAATCTCATTATTAATAAAATAAAAAATATTAAAATAATTTTTAATAAAATATTACACTTTTGAAACACATGAAGAAAGCACATAAAATAAAATAAGATAAACTGAGAAGTTTTTAAGCTGACATCACAAAAGTAGAAGTAAGATCTATATATATCTTATTCCCCATATTTCATTGATGATTACACTAGTTATATTATTATTGTTATTTTATTTTGAAAAGCGAAAAAAGAAAAGAAAGAGACAATTGAGAAATATCAAAAAAAGAAAAAGAAAAAGAATAAGCTAATAATAGGAGGATATGGCTAACTTATGCCGAAGGGTGACACGTCATTAAACGTAACCCAAGTTTTCGATTACCCTCTACCCTTTGCCCTATATTCACCCCGCCTCAGCTTCTTCTCCTTTCTTCCCTCTAGCAAAGCAGTCAATTATAAATTAGGGTTTTCTTTGAGCGCTACTTCTCTTTACTCCTTTCCGATCATCAGCCATGGGTGAAAAAACTGAATTTGATTCTCGCCTTAACCAGATCTCCAAAGGTAGAGCTTTTATTCGCACTTCAAATTCTTCAAATAGATGCATTTCGTTCGTTTTTTCTCTTTGTGTTTATCTTATTATAATAACGATATGAATGTATGTCATGTTTCCGTTGCGAAAAATGATAGATTGTAGGTTTATTTATGTGTGTTCGAACTACTGTTGCCGCACTGTGGGTTTAGGGTTTCGGTAGTACAGAAATGCTGTAGTTCGAGTTCTCTTACTATAGAATATATCACTCGGTTGTAAAGTTGTGATTTTTATATGTTTGATAAATAGTTATACTGCAGAGACAAAAACACTAGCTTATTTCTTTTCATATGTCCTAGCGGATAGAATTAGCTGTTATATGTAGATGGTATCATGTATTCCGTGGAATTAGTCGTGGGTTTAGGGTTTCTCTCGGGCTCGTTTGTGTTTGGGAGCATAAGAATGCTGATGTTCGAGTCACTCTTATTCATAGAAAATATCACTCGGTCGGTTTTAAAGTTGTGATTTTTATATAAAACAATAACATACCCAGTGTAATCCCATAAGCGGTATCCGGAGAGGGTAGGATTCATGCAGACCTTACTCCTACCTTTGTGGGGTAGAGATGTTGTTTCCGATTCCTACCTTCGCGGGGTAGAGTGGTTGTTTCCGATAGACTCTCGGCTCAAAGAAATGTAATCGACGCAGGATTGTAGGAAAATAAGACAACAAAATATGAAGATACAAAACAAATGAAGGAATAAGAAACTACGTGATACCTAAATAATACTATTAATAATAGGAGGAGATAAAGTTGTGATTTTTATACGCTTGATAAATAATACTCGCTCCGTCCCAAAATACCTGTGATGTTTTGCTTTAGGAAACTCTGGACAACATTTTAACATATATTTTTTCTATTATATTGATATGAGAAGAATAGCAAATTATAGTATTTTTCGTATAGTTTTCGAATATCTAAGTTTTAATTTTTAAAAAATTGGATTAATCAAATCTAATTTAGCTTCAACCTGCAGAAATGCTGATGTTTGAGTTTTCTTCTCGGTTGGTTTTAAAGTTCTCGCGCCGTCACAAAATACTTGTCATGTTCTGCTCTACAAGAGTCAGTATATAAACTCCGTCCAACATTTTAACATATGTTTTTTCATCATATTGATATGAGAAGAATTGCAAATTGTAGTATTTTTGTGTAATTTCTGAATATCTAAGTTTTAATTTTAAAAAAATTGAATTTATCTTATCCAATTTAGCTTCGAAGATTAGTCAAATTGACTCTCGAGAAGCAAAATGTACGTATTTTGGTACGGAGGGAGTATATTATAGGGGGATTTTTTGTGTGTTGTTTTTTTTTTTTCCTACACCTTTGTTCCTACATTACTTTTATCCTCAAAGAAATTGACTTTACAGTGGTAGCTGGTAATGCTGCTTAATCCGTGGCTGGTCTTGTGTTTGAGTGTTTTAATGGTGATCTTTTGATGATGTTCTAAGGATTGGTTAGTTGCTCTGTATTGTCCAGACATGTTACATTCATGCTCCTGATACTTCTTTTAGATGTTGATTAGACTAGTTAGCTCTTACCCCATCCTCTCCAGAGAGAAAACACAGAAAGAGATATGGCATTGTTGGATGGTTTAGGTTTTTCCTTTTCTTTTTCGTGTTAGTTGTTGAGGTTGACCTGTTGCTTATTTACACATGTTGAATTAAATCTATCAATTACGCTTCGACACATAATTTGTTGGGTACACATGAATTTGCTATACCAATTCCACTCTATTCAGGTCCAATTATTTTCAATTATAAAAATAATTTGATTCCTTAGACATTTATGGGGTTCTCTAAAGCTAAAAATACTCTAAATCTCACACGTATCATACCCAAACATGCAAGTCTCTACTACAATAAAATGATTTTGGCAAGTGCCAGAGATGAAGCAAGAAGAACAAGGAAGCCTTAAACCCAACGAGCTAGATATCACATATATGGATTCTTTGCTTCCATTTCGTTTCGTTCTTAATTAAGTCCTTGTTGATTCCATTAACTGTAGGTCCTTTGACGAATTCCGCCTTTATGGTTTTTTGATCTGCCTCTTTCTCTTTCTCTAATGTCTGAGGCAAACCCTTCAGACCAACAGTAGACTTCGGAACTGGGGATAGTGGGCTTGCCTGTTTACCCTTTTCTATTTAATACCAGGTTTAGTTTGCATGGCACAAGGCTCAAACTTGTGACCTAAGTCACAAATTCCTCAACCTTTGCCACTTGAACTAAGCCATGGTGGCAAATGCTCCTCTTTCTCTTTTATCACCTTTGATCCTCATATTTCCACGCCTAAGAACGATGCACATGAAGATCTACATTGAACATTGTGAAATCATCTCAGATGACTTACTCTCATCTTATTTTAATGTGAGGTACTTTTAATCTTTGTTGAACTCGATGATTCTAATCTTGTCCAATCTTGTATCACCATATATCCATCTTAACATATGTATTTTTTCAATTATCTATCTTGTGGATATAATAGCCTTAGACACCCAATAGTCTCTTCCAATATAAGCCATTTTTCAAACTAGCGCTGTGAAGGGCTGGCTTAAAGCACATTAAGCCCTGAAACTGTGTAAACCCAAGTTGTGCACTTTGCCTCACTTAGTTGGTGCTTTAGTGCAGGCATCATGGGGCTACATTGGTCACATGTTCACCAATGGGCTCAATCTTTAAGAGCACAATACTAGACAGTATTTTATATACAAACACACATGCTACTTTTCTTCGCTAAAACCCACCTTTATTTGCACTTTGCGCCTGAAGCCCCAACATTTTTGGGTGCTTTTCGCTTTTGACTACTCTGCTTGCCTTTCATGATACCTGTTAATTGGCTAATTTAGTGGGTCAAAATTTCAATTGTTTTATTCTCAAAGGAAACTTAATTTCAGTATATGAGAAACTAATTACTTAATTATGATAGACCTCACCTTACAACCATGGACAAAGCCTCATGTCTTTTGCTAGCTACAGTGCTATAGTTTGATTTGGAGATGAAAACTGGGAAAATGAGTTTAGGTATGATTTAATTGGCCTTACCAAAAAGGAGAACAGAGCATGTGATTTAGAAGTCAGTGAAGCAGAAATATCTAAGAACAAGCATATTCAAATGCTAAAATAAGCATTTGAAGCCCTTTATTTCAGATGTTACCTAGGAGTATTTTTATAGTTATGGGAGTTAAGAAGTGACTATTGCTGCGTGTAAGTTAGGTATCCTGTGTTGCTGAAAGGCAAATTTAATTTTTATAAATCTACTGATTTTTTTGGTAAGTTTTCATTGAGCACTACTTAAATTGAAGGTAGATCTTATTTCTTAAAGGTATCATTATGTTTTCCTATTTTACATGCCTTTGAACAGTTGCAAGACTTCCACATTCCCTGCTCTTGTAAATAATTTTGATCCGGACCCCTTGGAATTTCTATGAATGGAAGACGTTTCATATAATAAATCATAGGGATTATGTAGAACCTCCTTTATTTTGCTTATTAACATAATCTGGTAAGCAGTAGCCTTTGATTTCTTACGTTTATGAGAAGGGGTTTTTGATTCCAATTTGTATTTGCATTTGTCGTGATGCAAGATTATATCTTTATTGATAAGTTATTTTTGTTTGTTCCTTTTGATACATGTAGATGTGCAAGGACCCAACAATTCCATTCCGCTTTCACCGCAGTGGCTCCTGTCAAAGCCAGGGGAGAGTAAGGCTGGGATTGTTACCGGGGTACGTTCATTATCGCTTTGGATTTTCCTTGTTTAAACCCTGTACCATTCCCACCTTTTGAGAAATATTTTAGTGTTAAAGCTATTATCAGTTTAGGTTGTCTGCTTAAATAATGTACTGGCTCTTATGAAATTGTTAATTCATAAATGAGTCAGATGTTTTGGTTATGTCTTGGTGTTTAAATGCAGGACAACCATCTCAATACACATCCGGGTTATGCTATTCATTCAGAGTTAGCAAAATTTCCAGGGATGGGTGACGATATGCATGATAATCAAAAGAAGAAAGATGTTTTTAGGCCATCTGTGCTCGATATGGAATCAGGTCGACGGGATCGCTGGCGTGATGAAGAAAGGGACACCAATTCTGCTGTTCGAAGGGACCGATGGAGGGAGGGAGATAAGGAGATCGGTGATGGCCGCAAGGTGGATCGCTGGTCTGACTCTTCTGGCAGACATCATGGAGAAGCACGACGTGTTCCAGGTGAAAGATGGACTGATTCTGGAAATAGGGAAAACAATCACGATCAGCGTCGAGAGAGCAAATGGAACACGCGCTGGGGACCTGATGAGAAGGAAGCAGATGTTGTGCGTGAGAAATGGAGCAACCCTAGCAAAGATGCTGAGATGCATCTTGAGAAGGGGTCTCCAGGTCCTGCCTATCATGGAAAGGATGAGAGAGAGGGTGACCACTATCGGCCATGGAGATCTACGTCTCATGGCCGAGGAAGGTCAGAACCTACTCATCAGGCTTTGACACCAAACAAACAGGTTCCTACATTTTCTCATGGTCGGGGACGTGAAGATGGTGCCGCAGCTACTTTTTCTCTTGCTAGGGGTCGTGCTCTCTCTGGAGGGAGCCCCATGAACAAGGGCTCTCCTCATGCGCAGTCATTCGGGGCATTCTCAGAGAAAGCTGAAAGTGTTTCCTCTCCTGTACGATATAGTCGGATAAAAATGCTTGATGTGTATAGAGTGACAGACATGCAGTCCCGTAGCAACTTTTTGGATGGGATTGTGCAAGTTCCATCACTTACACAAGATGAACCTCTGGAACCTCTCGCATTATGTGCACCCAGTCCTGAGGAATTGGTAACTTTCAGAGCGATTTGAAGCTGATATTTACTTTGTTGAAATGGATTTAATCTGTTGTTCAATCAGTTTAAATGGAGTAACTGCTCAAATTTATGTACAGGCTATCTTGAAGGGAATTGATAAGGGGGATGTTCTGAGTAGTGGAGCTCCGCAGGTTACTAAAGATGGAACCTTAGGTCGAAACTCAACTGAATATACGCAGCCAAGGCGCAGCAAACTAGGTACTGCTAATTGTTAGATCAGCTTTTGGGGGTTTCTGAATCTAGATTAATTAAGCGCTCATATTTGTATGTTTTGTGCTATGGTTTTGATTGCCATATTTCTTCAAATGTTCAGGTAGCAGAGAAGATTTATCACATGATGATTCAAGAGAAGAAAGTACTGACAATGCCAAAGGTGGTTATTTGAATCATTTAGAAGGCTTTTACTTTGAAAAGCTACATTCTTATGGGTCCAGTTCTAAATCTGAGACTAAGCAGAGTTTTGAGAGATTTTCTGATCCCAAATTAGGTGCTGAAGGTATATTTGTGGATATCTGTGTCTCTTGATGTACTGTGCAGTTCTTCAGGATGCAGTCAATTACAAATCTTAAATGTTACTAAGGTTTGGATGTCCTGTTAAAATTTCGAGATCCAAATACATAAGCTAGTCTGTTGGTTATACATAGCTTTCAATAAGCAGAGTTGTCTAGCGAGACAGTTGCTTTATAATTATGGTGGTACTTGTTAAACAGATCTATCAATTATGTTTTTCAATCTGTAATTGGGTTTCAGTAGATTGTCTTTAACTTGTTATTTTTAATGTTCTGTTTCAGTAGAAGACAGTATTCCTCATAGAGAAAGGGAGTCTGTCAATAGAGATCCAAGCACACCAGGACACTCACCTGTTCCCCATGGTGGTGTGTGGCGATCCTCTTCAATTGGTGCACGTTCACATCTGGCGGCTAATGATGCTAGAGAAATGCCAACTGATATCAGGTCAAGAACATCTGACATTGGATGGCTACAGAACCAGAAGGATAAGAATACAGAGCTGGAAAGAGATCTTGCAGATCCTTCTTACGCCAAAAATGAAGGATCTAAATGGCAGTTTGGAGATGATCCTATTCTCAAAAGGCAATTATCTGCGGCCATGGACAAAGAGTTGGAAATGAGGAAAATTTCACAGTCATCTCCGGAGGACCTAGTTCTATATTACAAAGATCCACAAGGTGCAGTACAAGGTCCTTTCTCCGGTAGTGATATTATTGGATGGTTTGAGGCTGGATATTTTGGCATAGATTTGCTAGTTCGATTAGCTTCTGCACCACATGATTCACCATTTTATCTGCTTGGGGATGTAATGCCCCACTTGTGTGCTAAGACTCGGCCACCACCTGGATTTGGAGCACCAAAGCCAAATGCAGATGCTCTAGGGGGATTGGATGTGAGCAGCTTCACAAAACTTCATGCAGGTTCAACTGAGATTGATATGGTAAAGAGTGAACTGAATTACAAGCATAGTTCAACAACGGCGACTGAGAATAGATTTTTGGAGTCACTGATGGCTGGCAAAGTGGGCCATGCATCGCTTGACAAGTTCGCGCAGTCTGAAGGTTGGTTTGAATATGATTTTTCAGTAGTATTTGTCTGATTTTTGCATGATTGCTGTCTATGCTCGTATCTTTGTGTCAACTACTGAAGCTTCAAAATTAGAAAGGTGTGCATTAATAGTCAACTGATAATTTGTGATTGTTTTTCTTGCTCAGCAGGCGTTATGGCTTATGGTGCTAATAGTATTGGTGCTGTTCCACCTATTGTAGCTGAAAGTGGAGATAATCTGTATCTCTTGGCTAAAAAGATGTCTCTTGAGAGACAGAGATCTCTGCCAAAGCCCTTTCATCAGGATCCTTTGCCTCATTCTCAACTGCCTTCAATGGCTGAAAATCTTCGCCAGCAAGCCCATAACCAGAATGTTGATTTGATGTCTCTACTTCAGGGCGTACCAGACAGCAGATCAGCTGGTATTAGTAGTGGCATTAGTGGATGGTCTAATTTCCCCGTCCAAGGGGGATTAGAACCTCTTCAGGAACGGATGGAGATACATCAAGGTCAGAGTATGCCCCCTCAATCTGCATTTGGAATGCAACAACAGAGGCTACACCCGCAGAGTCCACCTATGACCAACTTACTAGGTGCCATGGATAATACTTCCAGCATTTTGGCTACTGAGAAGCTACTTTCATCTGGAGTTCAAGATCCACAGTTGTTAAATCTATTGCAGCAACAGTACTTGATGCAGCTACAATCTCAAGCAGCACAAGGACCACAGCAATTCTCATTGTTAGACAAGTTGTTGATGCTCAAGCAGCAGCAGCAGAAACAGGAGGAACATCAATTAATTATGCGACAGCAGCAGCACTTACTCTCTCAGGTGCTGTCTGATCAGCATCCTCATCAGCGATTTGGCGAACAACATTTTGTCAAGTTGCCAACTCCTGGCATATCTGCAGGAAATGCTTCTGTGGATCCCACTCGTTTCATGCCTTTACATAATTTGTTTCCAATGAATACACAAGTACAGCTTCCAGTTATGGAAGAAGCTCATGCCTCAAACTTTGTCTTGCCTTCGAGCATTTCTCAGGATGTCACTCAAATAGGTAATTCTGAGAGTTCATCGTTGCACTTGCCACATCAAATGCTTGGAGATTCTTCCAATCAGAGGAGTTGGGGTTTAGTGGATCAAATTGATGATATTCAACCGAAGGTCCCAAGGATGGCAACAGGGATGATTGACCCATCATTACATACAGAATTTGCCAGCAAATGTCCCCTAGAGGAGGGCTCAGAAAACAACGAACCTCCAGCCGTCACCACCTCTGAAATTGCCTCTCATTTTCCACATGTTGAGCAAGTAGAAAATCCCGTTATACCACCACCACCCCCAGCTGTCGATAATGACATGCATCAGAAAAACAAAGTTGAATCACCACCAGCTGCAGTTCCCTCAGAATCACATATTGAAGGAGATCTACACGATGGGCTGTCTGTCGCTAAGGAACTGAAAAGTGTTGAAACACGGGAAGTTAAAAAATCATCTGAAAAGAAGTCGAAGAAGCCGAAGTCCACTAAGGGCCAAACTCCGGACTTAGCAAAGCGAGCTTCTAAGTCACAGCCATCGAAGTCCTCGCAATCTGATGCCGTGATTGCTTCTGATACACAATCTGTTTCAGTTGACAAAGCTACAGCTGTAGGTCCAGAAAGAAGAGATAGCAAACCTGAAGTAGCTATTGCTGATGTTGTGGATGAATATCCAGGGCAAAAAACACCAGTTTCACAGTTCAACACCCAAGTACAGTCTGGACAGCGAGCTTGGAAACCTGCTCCTGGTTTCAAGCCAAAGTCATTGTTGGAAATTCAAGAGGAAGAGCAGAGGAGAGCACAAGCAGAAATAGCTATTACAGAGGTTGCCACATCTCTCAGCTCCTTGAGTGTGTCTACTCCGTGGGCTGGCGTTGTTACTAATCCAGATCATAAATTAGTTAGAGATACCCAGCAAGATGCTGTCAACAGTGATTTGAATCTGAACAATTCAGATGCTTCTCTCAGCCAGAAGAGTAAGAAAAGTCAATTGCATGATGTACTGGCTGAAGACACTTTGGCCAAGTCAGGTGAAAGAGAGAGAGACTTTCTTGAAATGACATCTATTCCACCTTCTGTATCTGTCAACGATGATGACAACTTCATTGAAGCTAAAGAGACTAAAAAGAGCCGCAAAAGATCTGCAAAATCTAAGGGTGCAGGAGCGAAGGTCTCAGTGCCCGCTGCTGTTTCTGAGGTCTTTGTTGGATCAAGTCCTATTGACAAAGTCAAGAGCTCGCGTCAGGTACAACCAGACCAGGAAGTTTTACCTGCTATACCATCTGGTCCTTTGCTAGGCGATTTTGTTGTTTGGAAGGGTGAGTCTGCAAGTTCTGCTCCTATTCCTGCTCCAGCATGGTCTACTGACTCGGGAAAACCCTCAAAACCCACATCCTTACGGGATATCCTAAAGGAACAGGGAAAGAAGGGCTCTTCTGGACAGCAGCATATACCAGTGCCAACACAGAAATCTGTGCCAAATCCACCTGCCAGAGTGGGTGGTCCATCATGGTCTGCCACTGGTTCATCGCCCGCCAAGGCTGCATCTCCTATTCAGATTAACTCACAAGCTGGTACTAATTCAAAAAATAAAGGAGAGGACGATCTGTTCTGGGGCCCAATAGATCATCCTAAGCAAGAGGCAAAGCAGTATGGCCATTTCAGCCCTCCCTCTCTTTCTCTCTTCTCCCACCCCCTTCGTTTTCTCCCTTTTTCTTTGTTGGTTTTTTTTCTTTGTTGAGAAATCCCTTGTCTGTGTTGGTTGTAATGCCTGCAGGTCTGACTATCCTCAGCTTGGAAGTCAAGGCAGTTGGGGAAGCAAGACCACACCAGTGAAAGGAAATCCTGGCGGTTCATTGAGCAGACAAAAGTCTGTTAGTGGTAAGCCTGCAGAGCGTGTACTATCCTCGTCTCCTGCATCAGCTCACTCCTCCCTGAAAGGGAAGAAGGATGCTCTAACAAAGCATTCAGGTAACCATATGTTGCTTATTTTGAAGAACTAATCAAGATCTGAAGTAAACCGTTGTTTCTCAGTAGAAAAAAATGGAAGAAAAAGTTATAACACAATTTGCTCACTGTTCCAGAAGCAATGGATTTCAGAGAATGGTGTGAGAATGAATGTGATAGGCTCATTGGTACAAGAGGTATTTTTATAGAACTGCAACTCTCACTTGATTTAGATATCTCTGGTTCTGGAATACATTATCACCCCACCATATATTTTGAACTTGACAATCGTAATAGTGAAAATTCTAGAATCTTTCACTTTATTCTTTCATTGATATGGCTCCTTAAATCTTACATGTAGAACAACCTAAGAATATAAAACGACAGAACTTACTGACAGTTTGTCTATTGTGTTCCCAATTTTCTTGTTCATTCAGATACCAGCTTTCTGGAGTTCTGTTTCAAGCAATCCAAGTCAGAGGCTGAAATGCTTCTGATAGAGAATCTTGGCTCTTATGATCCTGATCACGAGTTCATTGACAAGTTCCTCAACTACAAAGACTTTTTGCCTGCGGATGTCTTTGACATGGCCTTTCAGGGTCGCAATGATCGGAAAGTTACTGGTTTAAGTGCCAGAGACGTGACTTCTGACAGTGTTGGCTTTGACCAGGGTAAATCAAGTGCTCAGGATTTGGCCACAAAAGGAGGAAAGAAGAAGGGTAAGAAGGGTAAGAAGGTTAACCTGTCAGAGTTGGGCTTCAATGTGGTTAGTAACCGAATAATGATGGGTGCTATTCAGACTCTGGAAGATTAGGTAGAACGAGGGACAGTACATACTGTGTTGAGAATGTTTGTAAATGCTTTAGGATTATCCAGCAACAGAAGCAGTACTATTTAATCTGCTCAAAGCAATTTTTGTGATACTATTTCTGACTTTAGGTCTTCTAAATCAGATTCAATCAGGATTAAACCTAGAGCTTTTTTTCGTGTTTGTCTTCCACCCAAAACGTTTTGTAATACTGAACATTGTAATGCATCCTGAGAGAGATGCTTTAGCTGATGTGGGTTCATTAATCTCCCTGCATTGTAGTTTCTGATTTATTTTTCGGTTCGAGTCGATAGTTATTGATTGTAACGGTCCCTTGGGTTTTACAGCCTTTGCACATGAGTCGTATGAACTCTTGTTATTTTGCAGGACCTTTCAAAGGTTTATGCTAGAAGTTCAATCTGCCTTTTAACGAATGCAATCTGGATGCTGTGGCTATAATACCTAGGTGAGAATCAATATTACCCAGTGCAGGCAGTTTCCTGGTCGTAATGTTTGGTATCTGTGTCTCCCATAATCTAGTAGTCTATTATGTGATACACTTTGAAAATATTTTTTTGTAACTTACTTAAAAATAAGCCAAAAGGAAAGAAGATTTTGTTGAAACTTACTTAGTAGCTAAAAATAAGTCGGAGATATTTGTGTGATGATTAATTATTTTATTAAGGTTAAATAGGTGTTAAGAGTTAAATTCGTTTTTAATGATGTATAATTTTATTTTTATTGACAGACTAGGAAGGAATGTCCACAACATGAAATGAGAGACTGAATAATTGTAATTGGTTCAAATCTTCATTTTCCTTATTTCTAGAGTTGATACATATAAAGAACAATTAACAACTTACAAGCAACCAATTACGAGATTCGTGATATCTTTTAGCTAAAGCATTGGACCAATAGTCACCTATGAGTTCTGTGCCATACTAGCGCTAGAAATGGCTTTAGGTTATGGTCTTTATGAGCATTTTGGTACTTGCTCTAATTTTTGAATAATGAAGTGTTATTTTAGTTGAATCAAGAGAAGGAAAATGATTTAAAGCGCAAGTAGTCAAAGTAGGTAATTTGAGTACTATAAAATGAAGGGAAATTACATGATTTGGGGCAACCAAATAAGAAATATATATTAAAGTTAACAGCATAATTAACCAACTGGCTTTGAAATGGTAATATTTAATTGGGAACAATCAAAAGGAAGACCTTTGCCTTCACTGAACTTTGATCTTATGATATATCTAAATCAAGCTCTAGTAGTATAAATACAAGTAAAAACTGACTACCAAGAAGAATGAGTTCAACCACAACTCTGCATCTACCTTCATCTCAACAGAACCATTGCCCTCCCCATTATTGTTGTTGCTTTGTAGTTGTCGTCTTTGCCTGGCTTTTCAATCCTTTTCCTTTCTCTGCTTCTCTGTTCACATTCACAACCAACCAGATCCAACCGTAGTTTGTTAGACGTAAATTCTGGTGTAAATTCAGTTTCAAACCTTGGGAATTTTAGGGAAAACTTTGAAAGATTTCTTTATGCTCATCAAAGGACCTCGATATGCTAATCCACAAAAAATGATACTCCCTCTGTCCCAAAAAGATTGTTTTACTTTACTTATTAGTTTGTCCCAAAAAAGATTGACACATTTCTATATTTAGAAACAATTTAACTTGAGATTTTATACGCACACAAATATCTAAGGCTTATTTTGAACCCACATTTCAATAGTCTTTCATTATTTCTTAAACTTCGTGCCAAGTCAAACTAAGACAATATTTTTGGGATGGAGGGAGCACAAGATATTTTTAAGAACTCATATATGAAACGAGGGCGGCCGTGTAAATACATCTGTTTCTTACCTCATGCAAAAGTACTATTTCTTGGCAATTTGGACTACTCTTGTACATTTTTTATGGTTGCCCCTAATAGTTTAAGTTGCTTTCTCAGGAAACCCCACAAAATCACCATCCCATGTGACAAAAAACAGTAAAGACTTGCTTGTTAGAAATAAATTCTACTGTAGATTCAGTTTCAACCTATTTTAGGAAAATTTTGAACTACCTTTCTACAATTTTTAGGTTGCCCCTTCAAGATAAGTAGTTTTCACAGTAACCCCATAAAAGATCATCATTCCATATGATGAAAAGATAGGCAGAATTTTGAACTACTTTATTTTTATAACAGATAGGAAGAATTTATCTAGTGTTTTTTCCTCCGCTGGGATTTGAACCTAAGATCTCATAGTTCTCAACTCAATTCATCGGCCACTAGGTCACACCCTTGGATTGCCCCTAAACTATTATGCAAAACACTTTGAACTATTATTTTACAATTTTAGTTTGCCCCTTAAGTTTAAGTTACTTTCTAATATAATCCCATTATTGATCCTCACCCCACACGATAAAGGAAAGAACAAAAATTCCAATTACCCCCGAATTTGTTATTAGAGCGGAACATATATCAAGAATTCATACAGCCTGATTTAGACTAATTTGGAATTGAGACAGTCGTTTGCTATATATACAACAAAACAAGTCTGATTGAAAAAGTTTACCTTGGTTCTGATTGCTTGTTGGAAGGCGATTCATAAGTGGAAGTGGAACGCAGGGACATTTTGGCAATCTCCGAAACAGCAGTGTCTCGGGTGGCTGGTGAATCGCTCGTCAAATCTAGGTACGCTGCTTGGAAAGCGTCTTGCCAGAACTTAGGCAACCTAATTCTGTTACTCTGTGTGTACACATCCCACATATGTTTCACCATTTTCTCTGTTTCCTCCAATACCTACAAATCAGTAGATAAAATTCAACATTTTAACACACAAAATGGTGGAAGTTTCAAGAGTCAACGACCCCATATAAGAAATCACATCATCTAAACTCTAAAGTAGAAAAAGAAAAAAAATGAAGAAAAAAAAAACTTTTGAGTTAAATTGACCTGAATGTACCTCTACTTGATTCAATCAACCACATCTCAAACTCAAACAAGTTAATGAGCTAATACTACTACTACATCTAGCAAAAATATCAACTTTTTTTTAATGTTAGTAACTTAGGATTTGCTTTATATTAAATTACCCATAAAAAAAAATCAATTCAACATTTTAACACATGAAATGGTGAAACGTCAAGAAATTAAAGACCCCAGAAAAGAAAACCTGTTATTTAAAGTAGATAAAGATTAGAAAGAGTAAAAGCAAAAAAAAAAAAAAAACTCTTGAGCTGAATTAACCTGAAATGCACTCCTACTTGGCTATTACTACTACATCTAGCAAAAATCAATTCTTTTACATAGCTATTTATGATTTTCATCATAGTAAATGACTTACCAAAGAAATAACAATTCAAGTTAACATTTCTTGCAATCTTGCATTGATTACGTTTTTCTGAACCGAGGTCTATCGAAACAACCTCTCTGCCCCCACAAAGGTAGAAGGGTAAGGTCTGCGTATGTTCTATCCTCATCAGACCCCACTTTGTGGGATTACACCGGGTGTATGGTTGTTTTAACATTTTTAACACACAAAAAGGTCTAGTTTCAAGAGATCGAAGACCCCCACATAAAAAAAAAATCATCATCTAAAATTGGAGGGGAAAAACAAAATAGAAAAGGAGGAAAAACAAAATAGAAAGAGGAAAAGGCGAAAAAAAGGGAAGGACTTTTTAGGTGAATTGATCTGAAATGTACTCCAAATACTACAAATAATCAACTAATCTCAATACCAAACAAGCTGAGTCTGCTATATATGACAATTACTACATCTAACAAAAATGACCCTTGTGGTCTGACCCTTATCAGATACGTGCATAGACGGAACTTAATGCACTGGACTGCCATTTTACTTATGATTTGCCTTTAGCAAAATGACCCGTGTAGCAAAAAACAATTTTTTTTTCTTAGTTACTTATGATTTTGCCTTTTGGCAAAATTACCCATATAGCAAAAATCAAATATTTTTTCTTAGTTACATATGATTTTGCCTTTTAACAAAATGACCCATACAGCAAAAATCAAAAAAAAAATCTTGGTTCCTTATAATTTTGCCTTTAAAGCAAAATGAACCATCAAAGAAAAATGAATAATAAGGAGATTAGAAACAGTACCAGAATATCAAGATCTTCATGGATCGAGAAATCAGAAGCATCAGATAAACGGCTAAGATTTGCAGTGGACCAGTTGAGACTAAGAGTAAGTGAACCAGTAAACATAGACCAAAAAGCTAGCAATAAAATTGCAGCCAATATCCACAATTTATATTTCCCTTTACCAAATAACCCACTAATGCCTTGATCTTTCTTTGCAGTTGATGCTACTACTGAAACTGATGTTGTTGTTGTTACTATACTTGTAATACTACTATTTCTTGATTGAGCTTCTTCATCTTTCATTTCTTGGTATATTCTCATGATTTTTTTATGACCCAATTGGAAAAAGATAAGATCTTTATATGTAGATGTGAGTTTTGCTGAATCAAGAAGATGATGGTGTGTATTAAAAATAGAGGTGATGTTAGGACATAAGTTTAAGGAATAGTGTAGTGTGTGGAAGTGAACAAAAAAATGAGATGAGATGAATGGGAGGGATTGAAAAGGTAACCACCGACAAGAGTTGAGAGTGGGACACTGCCATAAACGAATTAGTGTTCTCACACTCTCGTGATTTTGTTTATGTGATGGTTTATCGGACATTATGTTATTATTATTGTTGTACACTATCATTATCATTTGGTTAGAGTTATATATAAATTAGTTAAACATATTTTAGTTATTTATATATTATTATTATGTAATTAGTTTTTTTTTTATTATTGTAGATAAATAATTATAAAAATTATCATAATTTATACATGTACTCTCTTCGTCCCAGTTTAGCGGTCATTTTAGTTTAAAATTTTTGTCCCAAACTTTTTGTCACTTTAGGAATTCTAAAGTTAGATAGTTGTTTTCAACTATACTTTTTACCATTAAATAATTACAATAACATATTTAATGTAATTCCACAAGTAATATCTTGCGGGGAGAAAGGGAACGGGGAGGTATGTATGCATTCTTATCTCACCCTTATGAGGGTAGACCAGTAGAGAGGTTATTTCCAATAGACGTTCAGCTCAAGTAACACATATAAAAAATAGTACAAAAGAAAAGATATAGTAAATTATATATTTAATTTATTATATTTCACAACGTGAAAAGAGCTAAAATGATAGTTAAAATAACCGGATGGAGTATTAGTTATACGAAATTGTAAAATCGTAATCAAATACCGTGCTTAATGTGCTGAATTTTATACATAGAATCAAATATAATACTCGCTTTGTTTCAATTTATTTGTCTTAACTTTAGTGGAAACGAAATTTAAGAAACTAAAAAAGACTTTAAATCTTGTGATCTTAAATTAAAAATATGTAAAATATATTAAAATTTCTTTAATCTTGTATCATATCATGTATGATGTTTAAATTAAAAAATTAGAAAGAGATATATTTTTTAAAATAAACTAATAAAATAAGATAAATAAATTTTAAAAAATATTAATTATAATAATTTTAATACATGAATAATTTATTTTTCTATCTGCATTAGCTCTAAGGACGGTGAAGGATTAAAAACAGGGCATGAGGGGTTTGTTAAATATGATTGGACTTTCTATGTCGTCAGTTCGCTTCGGGCTTGCGTTCGACCTTGGCTTCGGGGTTGACTGGCTCAGCTAACAATAAACTACAACATTAGATCTCCATCAAATAATACCCTGAAAGAAAGAGCTAGAATTCTAACATTGTGTCAGGATCTACGGGTCAAGGGATAATTTCAGGTAGACAATTTTTATGGGACGTGGCCTCCTTCCTTATTCTCGGCACCTATCAAAGTTATGTAATCCATATGTACTTGTTATCGAAGCAGCATCCTTTTTCAAAATTGATGCTTTACTTGTTCATACTCCGCTACAGAATGAGGTGTCCGAGAGAAAACACCAATAAATAATTATAGTTGAAATAACTTTGACTTTCATGATAAGTAATGGAGTACCAAAGTGGGTCATTCACCAGTGTATTTAATCATGTGGGCTTTCAACACTTGGTGGGTCAGCTAACTTTCATCTTTTCTTATCTGTTTAGCGTGTTGACGGGAATTGAGAATTTATAGTTTCAAAATTAGAATGTTATACTTGAGGATTTAACTTATGACCTAAAGTAATATTTAGTTTTTTTAATTATACAAAGAGATTAAAACTATTTATATATTATTAAAAATATTCATTTTAATTCTTATTATGCAATATATTCAAAGGGATAATTGTACTTCCTCAATTCTACATAGCGTTGTCCTTGTCGGTAACTAGTGCGAAATTTGCCAACAAAGAGACCAAAAAATTATTTTTACTTTTTTCTCACTCACAAAATTCAAAAACAACAATTTCTATTCAAGGTCAAACACAACTCCAATTTTCAGTTACCATTCTGTTACCCTCCGAAGTTTTTGCCGTTTTATCGGATGACAAATTGATTCCTTTAACTCAAGCGATTTGGGTTGGAAACGAAACTCTAATTTCCAGCAATGGGTTCCCCAACTACTCCAGAATGATCCTATTTATAGTACAAAAAAAATATGTACAACGTGCCCCCCCCCCCTCCCCCCATGTCAGCCATAAAGTAACCCACTAAGTTCAATGCCCGACTATGGGGGAGGTGGTGCCGATTTTCTCGCCCGCTACTCCTTTTGCTCGGATAATGACCCCTTCTTTTAGCTGTTGTCGGCCGTTACCTCTTATAGGGGGTTCAGAAACCCTTTTGACTTGGTCGTTGAGGCGTTTGCATCTGAGTGGGTCCCAGTTGTACCTCTAACTAACAACTCGGCTAAGATGCCTTAGTAGCCGATGAAGTTCTTGTAGTCGAGGGCTAGGAGTAAATTCGGCTCTGGAATAGTTCGGCTGTCATTGAATTCGGCTAAACACTTAAATTATTTTTGAGTGTTTAACACATTCTTCACTTTGTAAGCAAAAAAACTATTTTTTTTTTTCAAATTTCACAATTTTCATGGCCAAACAGAACCTTAAATTTTATGCATTGGAACAAAGAAGTTAAATAGGAAGAAAGCTGCTCGGAAATTGCAATTACCTAATCATGGATTATCATAAGTCCAGACATAATTTTAGCAAGTTCATCACTGCAATCAGATAAAACAATAAAATTTGAAAATTTAAACAACACCATATTCGAAAAAGTATATTAATAAATCAAATTTGTTTTGTAAATAACTATAATTAGCTTTCAGAGAAATTCCATAAAAGGAAGTTATGCAGACAATCAACACATCATCAGTTCAGACCGCCCGTCCGCTTGTTTCTTATTACAAATTAATTTATTTAAGAGATTAAAAAATAGTCTAAAATAAATAAAAGAATAAACACTACTAAATATTTTCAAAACAAAATACTTTAGAAGGCATCAAAAAACTAGTTGAAAGTTAGTTTTCATCATTTTATGATACCATGCTTTTTACCTTACTAGTTGTTGTCACATTCCTATTTTTTCTTTCGAGCCGAGTGTCTATCGGAAACAGTCTCTCTACCCAATAGAGATAAAGGTAAAATTTGCGTACATCCTACCCTCCCAAGACCTCACTTGTGGGACTATACTGAATTTATTATTATTGTGTTATTGTTGTAGTATAAGATTGTTTAACATTATTTGCCTCTTCGAGTAAAAATTAACCTTTATCCATAAAAAAATAACTTAATAGAGAAAAAAATGAATCCAGAAAGAAAACTTTAACAACTAACACTTCTTAATTAGGAGTTTCAATTTGAGTCATGATAATAGAGAAATCTATAATAGGAAATACTTTCCTCTTAAATGGATCACGTGCGACACAAATTTAGAAGTTAATATGAATTGAGGTCATGAAAGCTAAAGCCATAGTAGAATGCACAGATCCTACGGTTACTGGCGTCGTGTTAACAACTGATTGTATTGTAATATATGATATATGTGTCAACTTTTTTCCTTCAATTAGACTGTGTTTGGTATAACAGAGTTATGTTTTACGATTTTCTAATAAGAACGTTTTCTCTAAGAAAATAAGTTTCTTAAAAATGAAAAAATGACTTTTCGATTGAAAGTAAGAAAAACAAGTCTCATAAGTGGCATTCTGCTCCTCCTCATCCCACCTCACCGCCACCACCCACCATGTTTGCCACCCCTTTGCATTTTCTATTTTATATATTTTATTTTACTTTTATAAAAAATGAGATTTTTTACCACTCGTCTCTCCCATACCCCCACCATCCCGCTCTTGCCCTTCTTAATTGTTTAACTCATAAAACTTAAATTCTAAATCCACATCTGCTTATATATTCAACAGAACTCATTATATTTTGATTTGAACCCTATATTTATATTTAAAATTTTATTTAGTACATATAATTTATTCAAAACCCGATAAATTATCTTTTTTATAATTCAAATCTAAACTCTAAATCCTAATTCCATCTGTGCTTTATTCAGTGAGTAATTCACATCAAATTCCAATTAACATTGCAAGTGACCCTTGCAACGGTGTGCGTGTGCCAAAAGTGATTAGCCATATTCCTGCACTCCACTAAAATTTTACCCGATTAGTACAGCTCCAATCCAAGGCCATTTTAAAATTTGAACTTTACGAGCTAGATTTTCTACTACATCTCATTTAATATTGGGTTTAAAATCTATTTTAAATGAACTTTTTGATACAAACTAAATTAAAATACTGGATTCGAATGATTTACTCCACTTATGGAATTATATTATTTATGGGTCAATTCACTAGATCTCATTTGTTGATAGTTATAAATAAGCGGAGTAAATGATCGACATGATTATTCAGTATTTACATTGTGTATCATCATCTACCAACCGATGAATCATAAAAAATCATCAGATTTAGAGAGAGAAAATTACAAAATTTTGGAACTTCGATAGCACAGTTTAGCAGTAATCCAAGCATTAAAATTAAAGCATCGATTTTATCTGCTTGTTCACATCATCAACAATAAAAGGGGGGTAAAAATGATGCTATTAACAAGAAAATATAAAAACAAAATTTGCGTATTACATCTATCTCTAGTTTTTGCAAACTCAATTGACGAAGAAAAGCAAGCGAATCTATAACTAATTTTGCTAACTAGCAAACTGATTGAAGAAGTATAGGAGAAAATGTTGTCGTATTCATAACTTGTACAAATATTTTTTATTCCATATATATAAGGTAGCCAAGGTCCAAAATAGCCCCTCATTTTGTGATCACCTTCTTCATTAATTATTTGTATGAATTCCCTCTCTAATCCATTGTCAGTGAATCTTCACTTTCTTTTGGAAATTAAGAAACAATAAACACGAGATCTTCCCATCAAGATTAGCCTTCAATGACTGATGAATTGTTATGGTTCGTCACTATGATAAAGGAGGATGCCGTCAAAATATCACATTTTTAGGGTGTATACCAAATGTGTTCAACTATTGCAAACTTGAGGGACATAAACTGAAAGAATGCAACAAATGAAAGCATCAACTCATATAAACTAACTAAACTAAGCTTCAATCACAAGATCTTCTGATTCTCAAGACCTGTGGCATTCCTGCTTATGGCAACTCTGATCTCTACCAACCTCGTAAACCAATGTAAATCTCTCCAATTTGGGCAAAAAGGCAGATACTTGTGCGCTAAATTTCCCGTCCTCTGAGCAGATACGCGCACAGATATGGAGCACCTCGAAACCAAATTGTAGGAAATTTACATGGATTTAGAAGCTCAGCTTATATCATTATTACAGCAACAACAACATACCCAGTGAAATCACACACCGTGAGGTCCGAGAAAAATAGAGTATACACAGACTTTAACTCTAACTAAAATAGAGTATACACAGACTTTAACTCTAACTTGATAGGTAGAGCGGTTGTTTCCAAGAGACACTTGGCTCAAGACAAATAAATATTTAACGTTTAAAACATAGAAACTTAGCCATGAAATGTTTGCATCTTGACCTTTTACTCTCTTAAAACACAGAAACAGCAGTACTAGTAAATATTTTCATAACAAATAGTACTTTAGAAGGCATCAGAAAACTAGTTGAGAGTTATTGTTCTACATTTAATTTCAGTGTTGTATAAGATTTTTGTTTAACATCATTTGCCCCCGCAAATTCAAGCAAATACAAAATAAAAAAAATAAAAATAGAACAATCAAACCAAGGAAAAAATAGTACTATGTAGATCTATATTGAAGAAATAGAATGGCATCAGATAATAAGCGGAGTAAATAATCAACATGATTATTCAGTATTTACAATGTATCATCATATGCCATAGGATTGAATAAAAAAATCATCAGATTTAGAAAAAAAAAATGGAATTTCAATAGGACCAACAACAACATAACCAGTAAAATCTCACAAAGTGGAGTCTGAGAAAAATAGAGTATACTCAGATATGTTCAATTGGCTGAAATGAATTTCTAGATTCGCAGATTTATCGATATCAAGTTCGTAAAAAGAACCAAATTTTTGTTACCCATAACATGAGAGGTACAGAGTGACTCGACAATCGACACAAGAACAAACAATACAAAAGCATTATGAAAACAAAAGCAACATACTATAAAATGAGTCTAAAAACAAGAAATATAACTACCACAAATAAATACAAGATTTCGGTAGGACCATTTGGCACAAATGCAATAGGAAAAAAATGCAATGAGCTGGTAAGCCAAACATTTCAGTTTAAGCATCAGTTTTATCTCCTTGTTCACATCATCAACACAAGAAGAGGGTAAATCTGATGCTATAAATAATAAAATTATATATTCAAAAAAAATTAATTTGTATATATCTATACCTATTTTTGCAGACTCGATTGATGAAGAAAAGCAAACTGATTGAAGAAATAAAGGAGAAAATGTTGTTTAAATAGGGGTTTCGGCAGTGCTAGGGTTTCGACTGTGCGGCGTTTGGCCAGAAAACTGGTGAATATCCATTTTTACCACTATGGTTTTAAGAAAATGCATGTGAGTCTATTTAACTTTAATTACTAAAATACCCAAGACATCTGCCGCCACGAGATGTGATCATATGGATAAGATTCTTTAATGAGAGGTTTCAAATTTGTGTTATGATAATATAGAAATTTTTGATAGGGAATATTTTCATCTTAAATGAATTATGTGCAACATAGATTTAGAAATTGGGTCAGTGAATTACGAATACCAAAAAATTAATCAAAAACATCGAACCAAACTTAGTGCTACTTAACTTTGGGATTGTTTGGTTACCGAAATTAAGATACTAATCTCGATATAAAATTTGGAACTATATATATCTAGTATTTGGTTATAGTAAATCGGTACAAATTTTATACTAAAATCTTAAAAAAGTATAACCTAGATAAATGAATACTCTCAAGACCGGAAAAAATATTCGTTTAGCGAGATTATTTATTTATCGATAAATGAATATTTATTCATTTAGATAGTATTTTTATATATTTTTTATTTTTTTCTTATGATTAGTATTTTTACATTTAATGTATAAATGTACCTAGAGGGTAATGGTCAAAATTCTTATGAAAAACTTAATTACATTCATTTTCTTTAGACTCTAGATTAGAAATACATGCACTATACGTGTGGACTAAGTACAGTGTAGTAACATTCATGTACTGATAAGATTGTATGTATAGAATATTTAGAGTCTAAGAAAATATACTTAACCAGAAGTTGTGCATACATTACAAAAAACCAACGATGGGATGCATTTTGGTGGAAGGAAAAAACAAACAATTTTAGATGCATTTTTTTTAGAAGAAATGACTTCTTATATGAATAGTATTGATTGGATAAAATATTTTCGTTTATTATATATACATATTTTTTTAATGAAATTTAGTGATTATTCATTTATGTTTGCATGGGGCCTTTAAGGACTCGAATTTTTTTATTTGTTAATGCATTTAGCGAGGTTATTCATTTAGCCACTTTGCCCAAGTCGGGACCGGAGAAAATTATTCATTTGGTGAGGTTATTCATTTATCGAGGTTATACTGTATTAGCAATTTCATATTGGACGTAAAATTATTATTAAAAAAATGACCGGATTCCAAACCAAACGATCTCTTAATCTACTCTTTTAGATATATATATTTCCATTGATATGATTTCATTGTTATTGTCAGTTAGAGAGTTAAGAATTTCTTTTTTCCATTTTTAAAAATATTTTATTATGAAAAACTTGTCGGGTTATAGTACTTTCATTTCATGTATGCTTATTTAAATAGTAGAACATTTTGTGCAAACATATTCTAATAAGCCTATTCTAGTTAATTGTTATGTTTGTTTGATATATTAATGAAACATAAACGTTATTAGGCTTCTTTTGTTTATAGTAGGGTGTTAGTTGTAGTAACTTTGTGCTTATCGATGTCAAAAGAAAAAACTTCATGCCTACTTTGTCATTTAATTCACAATAAATTTTAAGTTGAATGAATCAAATAGCAATATTAATTTCAATGTTTTAATTTCATTTAATTCCTATTTGATTATCTTGGGAAAATACATAAAATTCCCTTTAACATATCCTTAAAATTCACTTTATCAATTTAACTTTATGGACATTTAAGATATCAATATATTTTTTTGCTCCATGTTTGTTATATACTAGTTAAATAAATTGGTTGAATTGTTGTTCATATTAAAAGGAGTCAGGATAGATAAGGAGTTGTTTATTATTCTCGAACATGTACTTGTTTTAAGTGTCTATTTATTTTCTATCGTTATCTACGAATTGATCACAAGTCGAAATATGATTGAGCTCTTATACATCTAGAACTTATATTGAATGCAGTTAATATAATTTTTGTAACATTTTTTTAATAATCATCAACTAAAATAAGATATTTTCTTAATTTTTGTAGAGCTGGCCAGTGGGCCGGGCTCGGGACTGGCGGGCCAGGTTTGGCGGGGTCGGGATCGGGGCTGGCGGGTCAGACGGGATCGGGTTTGGCAGGATTTGCCGAAGTCCTGTCCCGATCCCGATCCCGATCCCGTCGGAATCGGGTCGGGGCGGGGGCGGGAACGGGATCGGGATCGGGATCCGGGCGGTTTTTCCTTTTTTTTTTTTAATAACATATGTATAAAAAACTCAAAAATTAAACAAGACAAGATAGTGTAATAAAAACATCACAATGCTGTTTTTGTGCCTCTTATATTATTTAATAGATATATGATTTTTTTGTAATACAAATACAATTGTCAAAATTGCAACTTTGTGTTGTTGTCCAAAAGTTGCAAATTACATAATAAAATTGCAATTAAAAAAATTACATTCTGAAAAAAACATGTTCTAGTTTTTTGATAACTTCATGTGGTTCTTCGGTTGGAATTGGTATTTGTTGGTCAAATTGATCAACGTCGCTTCCACCACCTTCAGATAAGATTTCGTTGTAGTTTTCGTCTTCTTCTTCGTTGATCTCCGGTTGACCACACCTTATCCGCTTCGCTCGTATCCAATCTCTGAATAATACTACAATCTTCAAGCTGTCTCCGGCTAATGAGTGTATGTGCTCTCCTATTTGATATCTGCCGGCAGAAAAAGCGCTTTCAGACGCCGTTGATGACACTTGAATGTTCAAAACATCTCGGGCCATCATTGAAAGTTGTCGGAAAGGTCTTCTCATTCCCACTCCAGTATTTCAGCAAGTCTTCACGCCCTTCTTCATTGAGAACTACTTGGTACGGTACAGAACCCTGCAAAACAAAAATATCAAACTCGCTAATTTGGTTAGTAGCGGTACGGCCGCACATTCTATTTCTGAGGCTTTCAATACTAGCCGCAGAAACAACATGTCTTTTGTGAGGTAGTGTTGAAGAAGAAGAAGATGGTATGGAAGCCGGTAGGTTGCTAGCACTTTCTTGTTGGTAAAACCTATATACTTTTTTGCATTTGTCTTCTACGCTAGACACCACTTCTTCTTTACTTTGTTCAATAGGTGGTGGGTGATTTGGATTTTTGGGACTTGGAGGTGGTAGTACTTCTATACAATCGTAAATAGTTTCAATAAGTGATTTAGTACCGTCTATTTTAATAGTCGGATTTAGTACAACATCAATAATATAAATAGTGGGAATAAGAATAAAATATATTTTTTATTTTGATAAACATTTTTTAATAGCTGCCATATAAGTTGGTTTTTCCATATATTCACTAAGTAATAAAAATATTAGAGCTATATAAAACAACATAGTTGAAATAGTAGGATAATATATACCGGAAAATTCTTTTGTTGCTTGAATTTTTTTTCCCCAATAATACAGTAAGTTCGGAAATTTTTACCCAATCGCTAACTATAACCATATCAACTGGATTTTGATTATGAGGGTTAAAAAATAAAGTTATAGGTTTTCTATAGTCATAAGCAACAAGTAGTTGATCGTATAAAGAATTCCACCTAGTGGGTACTTCTTCTGGAATTTTTCTATAAGTTAGTTGGCAATCGTGACAAGTTTTTTTATATTCTTTTCTCCATTGTATTCTATTATTTTTAAAAATAAAGTTTATAGCAAATTGTATTTTACTAAGAATGTCTTCAAAAAGTGATAGACCATCCTTTACAATTAAGTTATATATATGACACGCGCATTTTATATGCAAATGATCTTGAAAAGATGGAGTTAAACTATTTTTTAAAATTGTAATAGCGTAATTGTTAGAAGAAGCGTTATCTAATGTAATAGTCATAATTTTATCAGTTATTCGTAATAATCGCACACTTGATAAATATTTTTTGCAATAAAAGTACCCAGTGTGCCTATCATCTATATATCTATACGCTAAGATACGTTTTTGCATAGACCATTTATAATCTATCCAATGACAAGTTACCGTTAAAGAATCACGGCCGTTAATACTACGACCTATATCAGAAGTGATAGCCA
This sequence comes from Anisodus tanguticus, assembly GCA_034509755.1. Lineage (NCBI taxonomy): Eukaryota > Viridiplantae > Streptophyta > Magnoliopsida > Solanales > Solanaceae > Anisodus > Anisodus tanguticus. The sequence continues at coordinate 3,429,640 of CM067553.1, read as the reverse complement.
CTTTGCCATTAAAATGATATAATGAATAACGTAAATACTGTTGATATTCATGTGCAAATTTAAATACATCTCTCTTAACAGTTGATCTAGGAAAACCGTTAAAAGCATGATTATACAAATCTCTAATGTAATGAATAAAACCGGAAGATGAATGAAATGAAAAAGGCAAACCCTACACATCAACTAATTTTGTTATTGCTTCCCTATCTCTTTGTTTATTGTATTTAGGGCCTACAATCCCCCCCCCCCCCATCATAGGGTTAATTTGACTATGTACTTGGTCCGGGACAGTATCAGTATGTGAACCTTGTCTCGATGGAGCGGGCGTTTGTGCACCCGATTTTGAAGCCTCGTATTGGGCATACCTAGCTGGATGAGCCCTTATTACGTGTCTCATTAAACCCCTCGTCCCACCGTGACCTTTTTCAGTTTTAAATTTTAAAATATTTTTACAAATTTTATATATAACTACTTGATTCTCTACGTCTCTATCAAAAAATATCCATGCATATGATTTTAATGGTCATTTTTGCTGGACCTCGTCTCATACTAGGGGGAATAAGAGGCATTTCAGTTGAAGGTGCACAAGTTGGTGTGTTGTCATCAACATTAGTGGATGTATCATCTAGATTATCGTCTAAATTAAAGTCTTCTTGAGTTTCAGAAAATAGCTCCTCGTCTAAATCTAATTGTATTGTAGGAAAATGTTCAGTATCAACAAAATCATCCTGTGTAGGAATATGATGATTAGAAGAAGTACCCTTGCCCTTGTTGCCCCTACTAGAAGAAGCATGACCCCTCCCCGTAAGCATACGTTTAAATCCTTCAATTATAAATTTATAATTATACTAATAAATAATTAAAGTAAATGAAATTAAGTGAGCTAAATAAAATAAATAGACAATAATAATTTAATGAAAGAACGAATGTACCAAACGCCGACGTAACGTCGACGTGTAATCGAGAGGTTGAAAATTGAAACTTTGCTCGATGGAAGATTCTCAAGCTAGTTGTCAACTTCACTCCCAATCCCCAAATGAATAAATAAAATTGAATATTTAGTAGACAATGTAGACTTGTAGAGAGATAGATTGAGAGATTGTAGTAAGATTTGTGAGAAAGATGAAGAGAAAATGAGGTATTTATAGTTGAAAAATTGGGTTAAAGTGTAAATATAATAACTTATTGGTTAAAAATAAATATTAAAGGGGTAGGGGTTGGGGGAGGCCAAAAATGGCCGTTGCACAACGGCCAAAATGTAAAATAGTCGTTGGTGCAACGGTTATTTTTGCAAAAGGGGATGGGATTTCGGGCGGTATCGGGATCGGGTCGGGACAGACGGGACTGGGGCGGGCCGGGACGGGTCTGGACGAGACATTGTTCCGTCCCGGTTCGAGTCCCGATACCTATTTTTTTTTAATTACTCGGGTTCGGGTGGGACCAGGCCGGGACCGACCCGGCCCACTGGTCAGCCCTGAATTTTTGTTATAACTATTACAGCAGCTTACTTCCCAAACAACTTTAAGTAAATTAAATATTATCTTATATATGCAATATCAATTTTATGATTGGTAGGTGATATGCAAACACGTCAGATAGTCTTTCTCTGTCTCTCTTTCTCCTACTCTCTCTTTCGTCAAAAGCAACAGCAAAAAGCATAGGCGGCGGGTACAGTTGGAGACTCCGGTCGCTTCTTTTCCCATATTCATGGTAGCTTATTAGTTTAGACTTTAGAGCTGCACTTTCATAGTAAACCAATAATGTCAGTTCAAACTTCTAACTGCAAAATAGTATAAGGAGAGCAAGAAAAACAAGAAATTAAAAGCATATGAACAACATCCAGAATCATATAAAATTTAACAACCATAATTCTGAAGAAAGGCAAAAAAAAAATACAAGAAATTCCTTCAATTGTCAACAGCTCAAAATTTCAAAGTTAACAAAAATAGGAGACAAAAAATTCGCAATTTTCACAATGTAGACACTAATCTCAAAAAAGGATACTTTGCAAACATAGACACCAGGTCCCTACTCGTTTTCCAGTGGTGTCATTTCCTCAGTCGGCAGTGTCTCGTCGGAAACCGGCGACTTCAGCTTCATCCTCTTCCACTGTCTCCCCTGTTTTTCGGCCATGTGCGCCACAGAACCAACGAGAAAATGGGGAAAGAAAGAAGAAAAAAAGTCGTCCCGTGCACTAAACTCCTGCTATGCGCAGGGTTCGGGGAATGATCGGACAAGAGAAAAGAAAAATCAAATATTAAAAAAATATAATAAATTATCATCCAATTAAAAGATGACATATGTATAGATGGGATCATTTTTTGTGTTATTTTCCCTCGAAAAAATATATCTTTTTACCTCTAAACTTGCACCGAAAACTCATTTTATCAATTAAACTTAACTGACAATTATTTACCCCTAAACAACTTTTAATTGAATTAAATTCAACCTTACGTTGCCCAGACCTATGCGCGTATCAAACAATCGCCCATACGCGCATTATTTCAATTTATTTAGCAATGATTTTTTTTATTATAAACTACCATTTTAATTGGGACAACAATTATATTACCGTTCCCAACCAAATTCTTACCCGACTCACTTTCAATAAGAACCCTAAAAATCTCTCATCTTCTTCACCTTCAGTTAGCCCCAATTTTTTCTCCATTCATGAAATTTCTTCTTTCTCACACCTTTAATCAACCCAAATTGTTGCTTCATTTATGTAATTTTCGTTCATCAAACCTAAAGTTTTGTGATTGAAAGGTTAATATCGACTGATTTTTCAAATTTTTTTTGATGGTATAAAACACAATGAGGTCAATTAACTTGACTAAGCTTTTGTATGAAAGAGAATGATACAACTTTCAATGAAGCAGTTCGATGCAATCATGAATTTGTGTTGTGAAAACATTTTGGACTTCAAAAATCTTGGTAGAAGATATTGGGCGTGTCCTTATTATTGGATAATTAGAAGATTCATTAAGCAAAGATATATTTTTATTTGTATTCATTTTGATAACACTAATTCCTTAATTATTTTTCGCCATTAAAGGGTCTAAGATCTTGCGACTTTTATTGTTGGATGGGTAAAGAAAACATTGATTCTAGGTCTAAATTTGTGATTCCCAAACTGATTGATAAAATTGGTGAGCTTGAGCATTTGGTGGAATCTTCTCAATATGTTGAGAAGCATACATTCAATTAATGAAGATGATAAATTGGTCGAAGAAGCTTATGAAGAAGTAAACAAGCCTAAAGCATCCAACCTAGATGACAATTGTATAGAGATGCAATTGGAGAAATTGCAAGGAGAGATTGAGAAGATGAAAGAAAGGGAGAAAAAATGGAAGAGTAAGATTGTTAAACAAATGACTAGGGAAAATGTACTCATTTTTGTTGTGTTTTGTTGTTGTGTTGTAGCTATAGCTAATTGGTTTAGGGTCATCTATATGAAGAAAGGGTCAATAAAGTTGCCTTAGTATCTTCATGTCATTATATAATATCTTTTGTAGCTATATTAGCTTACTTCTTTTGTAATCTACCTTGGGTTTGTGCATGAAGTTTGTATTGTGAATTCTCTTTTGCTACATGTTCTTGGTTACATCTTGTTAGTATAATGCATCTTGACACTGCTCATTATGATAAGAAAAAGACACAAAATAAGTGAAATCTTAACTGAAAATATCCCAAAACAGTGCAGTCACAACTGCTTAAAATCACAAGATTGCATTGTTACTACAAAGCTTAATTCAAGTTAACCCAAACTTTGTCAAAAGTTGAGTAACAAAAACAAAAAATATACACCAAAACAGTGCAGTCACATCTGCTTAATATTGCAAGATTTTATTGTCAATACAAGGCAAAAGTGCAATTACAAATGCAGAATTGTTTCCAAATATATAGACTAAATAAGGCGCAGTCACAACTGCATTTATTTTCACAAAATATGCGTCAAACTTGTAGACACAGCTGCATATTTATTTCACAAAAAGTTTAACATTGAGTCACAACTGCATAACAATTAGTACCAAAAGCTTTACACAAAATAACTATTTCATCTTCATTTTTGCATTTCATTTACTGGGCAACTGATGAACTTGTTTGGCTTAAATGATTCAACTCAACAACCCTGACCCATGTTCTCATTCTCTTTTGTCCTCTCATATCTTGAAGACCTTGTTGTGTTATAGCAGAATTTCCTTTCCATTTCACCCCTCCTGGTCTTGATTTGTGATGGCCAAGGCTCCCAGTGACTACTGCAGAATTCGTAGGATAGTTAAGGACTGATCTGGCATTTTATGCCGCATTAAGAAAAATAGAACTCTCTTAGTCTTGATTGCTTGCATTAACCAATCTGAAAATTGTATATTAAAGAAAATGCAAACTTACATTAACAATTTTAAAATCATTTTATGTTTGAAGCACTCTCGTTCCAACAACTCTTGGCCTTTTAAAGGGTGCGCCCCTCTTCCTCTTTCAGTTACAGAAACACTTGCAATAGCCTAAATCACATTTAAGTAGTTATTCACTTAGTAAAATTCTAAAAATTGATTAAGTAGTAATTTAACAAGTTAAGTAATACATGCGTTGTAGAATATTCTCATCTTGTCCTTCCAGTTATTGATGCACTTGCATCAGTAACCTATGTCACATAGTAGTTATTCACTAAGTAAGATACGAAAATTGATTAAGTTGTAATTTAACAAGATAAGTAATACCTGTGATGTAGAATATTCTCCTCTTGCCTTTTCAGTTACAGATGTTCTAGCAGTCATAGCCTAATTCAAATATAATTAGTTATTCCCTATGTAAAACTCTAAAAATTGCTAAATTTGTAAATAACAAGCAAAGATTGTTACCCGTTTTATAGAACCTCTTGGTTTCCCCCTTTCTCTGCTTGGTTGAGAATCACTTGATACTGCAGAAGAACCAAAACTTGACCTTGTTGAACTGAAAGTTGTCCCTCTCCCCTTTTCTATGCCTCTTGTAGATTGTGCATTCACAGGACAACCCTTCTTATTGTGACCCTTTGTATGACACACGCTGCAGGTCATCTCAACACCTCTTTTTGACAGCTTCCTTGTTTTGTTTTCAGTCTGCTCCTTCCTTCTATTCTTTTTGGGCTTGCCTGACAATTTTTAAATAACATGAGGGAGGACAAAAGGGTTGGTTGATTTTGACCACAATTTTATATTAGTAACAGATTGGATGAAAGAGTTGTATGTTTTGAGGTAAGTGTACTCAGTGTACTAATGTGCAACATAGTGAATGTGTTTCAATTGTCGCTATAGCATGACATCATGGTATACCTTTCAACATCCAAGATCTACAAGTACAAGTCTTGTTGTTAAGACTCACAATGAATATATTATCCAGTTATCCTTAATCTCAAAACCATATTCACCACTCCATCCAAGATTACATTTCATTGACTTTGTTGTGTTCTCTTGCAATACCTTCAAGGCCATTGGAGAAATATCAGTTTTCCAAGTATAAAAAAACTTCCTTAGTTATCATGTCCTTCTCATCATTTTGACTCTTATTTCTTCAAGCATTGTGATGATGGTTGTTGACACCCAAATTTGACCCTCCACATTTTAAATTAGTTAGTCAAGCTTCTCGAGTTTCGAACATAGTGAGATACGTATTCATAAAAGCCAAAAATATTTCTTAACTAGTTTTAGTGTTATTTTTGTCAATTATTTGAAAAATATCCTGATATATATTATATATATTTTATGTATAATTATAAATATAAATTGTGTTCAAAATAAATATTTAATATAGTACTTATTAAAATTAAAGTTGTCTATAATTTAATTACTTTAAATTAATCCGCATTTGTAAAAGTAGGTTATTTTTTTTTACCTTGTTTGAGTCAAGAAGCTTGATTAATTAATTAACTGAAAGGTTCGTCTCAATTTCATTTAAAAAACGGGTTCAATTTGGTCATTTTGTTGACAAAGAGGCTATATTTTAAAGCCCCAAAACGGCCTCCCTATTTTAGCCCAGTTCGAAGTCATTTTGCCCCAACACCTAACCAGTCCAATTGAAATATCCAGGCCCCTTCGTGTGCCCCGGCCCATTCCAAGGCTAAAGCCCCAAAAGACCCCTAAGTCATTCATTTTTCTTCCCGAATCTAAAACATCGGCTAACCCTAATATTCTCCAGCCGCCACCCCAATCCCCAACGTAAACCCAGCTGGCGGAGGAGCCATTTCCGGATAAATTCCAAGCCACTTTAATCGTCTACAGTCGTTGCTTGCTCATTTCGGGCAAAATTTCAAAGACTTTGTTTAAGCCATTAACTTAATCTAAGCACTTAAGCCTGAACCTAATCAGAAAGATAAAGAAATGAGAGAGGCATACACAGACTTTAATTAGGCGAAAATGAGAAACAGTAATCAGGAAATGCTAGAAAGCTATTAAAACATTATTCATGTGTAGCATCGTATCCAACTCCCTTCTCGTAAACGTATATATTAATTTAAGTATGCATGTTTCTTCCTTGGTTTCCCTTTTAACTGTTAAAGTTTGTTTTTAATTTTGTTCATGTGTTTTTGTTCTGGAAATCGAATGAGCATCCAAATATAAGTTCTATCCAATGCACTTTACTTGTTCATTAAGTGTTAGTGTTTTAGCCGTAACTGTAAAAAATGAATATTGGGCCTAACTCAACCTAGCTTATGAGAGGATGATTGTGCAAGTCCATATAAAAAGTCCATTTTCTCATTTCATATCCGATGTGTGACTCTTAACACTCACCGCACGTCTAGATCTTGTTAACTAGAGCGTGTATAATATAATTTGGGGGTCCAACATCGATGAACAAAGAATTGGAATGAGTATGACTCTGATACATAAAAGAAATAATTCATTCCTTATTTTCATTAATAAATAAGTATATATATACAATTTATAATCTTCATAATATGAAAAATCCTATTCCTATTCTACTCTCAAAATCCTATTCTATTTGTACAAGAATTTTATAATTATAGTAAGTGTACGATGCTAATTATATACAAAAACTATTACAAAAAAACATGACATACACGGTATGTATACCGTATACACATGCATGTATATGATGGTATATTTTCAGTAACAAATGAATATAGGTTGTTATACATCTGAACCTTCACGTCTACTTGACTATTCTAAAAATGTGTGTTTTCTTTTGTGTTTATACTAAGGCTGGCCAGTGGGCCGGGTCGGCCCTATCCCGGCCTGTCCCGTCCCCGATCCCCCCCAAAACAAAATGTCGGGGTTCGAACTCGGGATGGGACCTGGGCTCGTACCCCCCCCCCCTACAAAAATAACCGTTGCATCAACGGTCAAATTTCGATTCTTGCCGTTGTGCAACGGCTATAACGATCATTTTTTACCCCCACCCCATAAAAACCCATACCTCCTTAATATTTATTTTTAACCCTAAATTAATATATTTACACTTTAACCCTATTTCTCAACTATAAATACCTCATTTTCTCACAAATCTTCCTATCATATCTCTAATCTCTCAGTTTATCTCTCTACAATTCTACACTGCCTACTAAATATTATATTTTTTGCTCATTTATATCAAAGTTTAAAATTGAGGATCATCTATCGAGTAAAGTTTCAATTTTCAACTTCGATTACACGTCGACGTTACACCGGCGTTTGGTACCTTTGTTCCTTCTTTAAATTATTATTGCTACTTAATTTTAATTATCACACTTAATTTCATTTACATTAATTATTTATGTACATAATTATAATGGAACGCCTTGGATGTATGATTAACGGTAAAGATAAGAGTGCTTCTTCTAGGTTAAATATTATGAAAATTACATTACCAATCATGACTTGTAAAATAGTATGCTTTGAATATTATAGAACCATATTTTAGATTTTTTTTTGGACAATATCCCTTTTAACAAAGGAGTTTAGATTCCAAAATACCATTCTGGTAGCATGTTTGTGTGTATTCATTATACTATTGTTCTCGGCCCCAATTCCGCTATCTGCCGTTGTATTGGCTGATGAAATCGAGAGACAAATTGATTCCTTAACTTAGGCGATTTGGGCTGAAACGGAACTCTAATCTCCAACAATGAATTCCCCAACTACTCCAGAAAGCGTTAGGACGGTGGTTATGAGTAAACTAAGAGGTAAGAAACATGAATACAGTCGAGTAAAGTAAAGGATAAAAAGATAGATAAGATTTGATTTGTTTGATTGTGTTCTGTATATACAAAGAATGAGTATTTATAGTACAAAATGAAGAAAAAACAGTACAAGCGTGCCCCCCCCCCATGTCGGCCATCAAGTAACTCACTAAGCTCAACAACTGACTATGGGGGAAATGGTGCCAATTTTCTCGCATTCTACTCCTCTTGCTCGGATAATGACCCTTTCTTTTAGCTGTTGTTGGCCATTACCGCTTTTAGGGGTCTGAAAACCCTTTTGACTTGGTTATTGAGGCGTCTGCATCTGAGTGGGTCCCAGTCGTACCTCTAACTGACAACTTCGGCTAAGATGCCTTAGTAGCCGATGTAGTTCTTATAGTCGAAGAATAGGAGTAAATTCGGCTCCGGAATAGTTCGGTTGTCAGTGAATTTGGCTAGACACTTAAATTATTTTTGAGTTTTCACAATTGTCCCCCTATATTAACTCGAGCGTGACTGTTGAGTTTATGTATCCGAAAATACCCGTCGTTTCAGTCTGACAGCCGCGCATGTCACTTCAATCGTCTTGTCTCCAGTGCATGCAATGGTGATAACTTCTTGAGATGTGTTTCCCCTTTAACCGAGGCGTATCCATTACCACGAATTGACTCTGATGATTTTCGGCCATGCTTTTGAAAATGATAAATTACTCTCAGTCGCGCCTCTGAAGGTTATTTAAGGAGAAATATCCCCCCATAGGCTTCTCACATAATCTTTGACCCTTTTCTTAGTCGAAAACAATGGCTTCATCTGTTTTATCTATGTGATCAAGACAAATCATTCTGGCCGATAGTGACCTGACCCCTGTCTTGGCCTTTGTTGATGACCAGCCGGTTATGAATCCATACAGTGGACCGGAACGAGGTGATTCTCTCTTGTTTCAACACCTCAGCCCGATAAACCATGTCTTTCTTTTTACTTGTGACTGGTTCACCGGCGGCCTATGTTCGGCTAACCTTCGTACTTGGCAGACTAAGGTCGCTCACTATTCGGGTCAGTTAGACCGAGTGAAGTCGGTCACTGAAGCCGAATGGAGGCACTTGGGTCCTTTTGATGCCTCCGCATCTACATAGGGGTGGTCCGTCAAGAAATTGGCTACCGCCTGGCCTTTGACGGCCTTGAGTGGCTTATACTTGAGAGAAAATACGGTGAGCTTGATTGCCTACTTCATTAGTCATCTTTGCAAAACAGGTTTGTTCAATAAGTAATGGACGATATCCACTTAGCACAAAACGTATATAATGTGAGGCATTAGATAATACTCGAGTTATGTGCAAGCATAGAACAAAGACAGACAAAGCTTCTCCAAAGGAATATATCTAGTTTCAGCGTCGTTGAGCATTCGACTAAAATAATAAACTGCTCTTTCAGTTCCATCATCGGCCTCCTGTGCTAGCAAGCAGCAGATAGGTAATTCTGCTGCCGAAATATACAATTTCAACGGCTTCCCCGGCACATGAGGCACCAATACGGGGGAGTAGCTAAGGCCTTTTTAATTTGATCAAAGGCCTCTTGCTGTTCCGGACCCCATAATAACTCTTCAGACTCTTTAAGTCTGAGCAAAGGTGAGAAAGTTTTCATCTTGCCAGCCGAGTTGGATATGAACCTCCTTAAGAAATTGATTTTTCCCAATAAGTTTTGTAACTCCTTAGTGCGGATCCCATTACAACCTTAGCTTTGTTACGGTCTATCTCAATGCCTTTCTTGTGTACCAAAAAGCCAAGAAAGTTGCCAGTCGATACTCCGAACATGCACTTGGCTGGATTCATCTTGAGATTATGAATCCTCATTATTTTTAATGCTTGTTCAAGATCGACTAAATGATCCTTGAAGTCCTTAAACTTCACTATTACATCATCGATGTAGACCTCTATAGTTTTGCCAATCAAGTCGTGGAAGATGCTGTTCATTGCCCTTTGATAAGTGGCACCAACGTTCTTCAGACCAAACGACATAACTACCCATTTGTAAATGCCCAACACCCATGGACACCTGAAGACGATTTTGTGAATGTCGTCCTCGGCTATCGATATCTGATTGTAGACAGAGTATCCATCCATAGAGGTTAATACACCATTAGCGGCTGCCGAGTCGACTATCGGCATGACGTACTCATCTTTAGGAGTGGCTAGATTTAGATTCTTGTAATCAATACATACTCGAACCTTGCCATTCTTTTTCTTGACTGGTACGACGTTCGCCAACCATTCCACATACTTAGCCATTCTGATAAAGTCGGCTTTCAGCAGTCGTTCGATCTCGTCTTTGATTTGAGGTATCAGTTGAGGGTGATACCTTCTGGGTGACTGTTTTTGGGGCTTGAAACCCTCATTGATTGGCAATCTGTGTTCTACCAAAGTATGTGCCAGCTAGGCATCTCATGATAATCCCATGCGAAACAATCTTTATACTGCAGTAGAAGGGCCGTTATGCCTTGTTTGTCTTCTTCCTTCAGCATACCACTACTATGTGTTAGCCGATGGCTTTCTTCAGTTCCCAAGTTAACGTCTTCCAAAGGATCTTGAGACTCAAAACTAGGCATAGTCCTTCTTATGGGCGATTTAAGTTCCATTGGCAGCTCAACTTCGTCGGCTGTAAGTGTTGGTTCAACGTCGTGGTCCCCTATCTGCGATGCCTCAACTATCCTTGCCTCAGAGCTTAAGACAGTCAGCCGATGCCACAAGTCATGTATGATTTGGGTTTCCTCAACCATTTAAATCCTTCAAGGTAAGACGTGGTTCACTACTTATTTTATTTCAAACCCTCGCAACGTAAGGTTACATGATTCCCAAGATCTTTCTTCATATTGTTCTGTGACGGCTATGGGAGCCATATAAGGTGAATAGAGGACATCCTCTATGTTCTGAACCCCTGGTTGGAATGAGATATCATCCGCTGGGACGATTTTAACCTTGTCTCCTTCCCAAAAAATGAGCTTCTGATGCATGGTAGAAGGAAGGCATCGACTGATATGAATCTAATCCATACCCAGCAGAATGGTGTAGGATGACTTGCCATATATAACAAAGAATGCAGATCTGACCGTCTTGGAACCCACGGTGATTTCTGCTACTAAAATCCCCAAAGTTTCAGAAGCCTCTCCTATAAAGCTAGCCATTTTCATGTTAGTTGGGATGAGATCTTATCTGGTTTTGTTGAGGTTTTTCAAAGTAAGTAGTGGCATCACATTCAGCACAGCCCCATTATCGATGAACACTCGGCTAATGATTTTGCCGTTGATGTAAGCCTTCACATAAAGGGGCTTGAGGTGTTTAACCATCTCTTCCGTAGATGCACCAAACGCGGTGCTCAAAGCGTCCCTAGCCGTGGTATCGGCTATTGTTGCCCATTCTGCGTTTTCTACGCAAACATCACCTTCTAGGCTATCCAGCGTGGAGCGGCTGGTCCAGAGCTCACATGGGATTAGACTGACCATTTCAATATTTGCCCACATCTCATCAACCAGGTCCTGGCTAAATAAATCAAGGATGGAGTCTCCCACCTCGTTGAATTCGGTTGAAGAGAAATCAATACCTTCAATATCTTGGAGACAGATGGAGATCGGTTGGGGATCCTCTGACTGAGTCCTTTGCACGATCTGTGGGGTTGCATCAGTTAGAGGCCCATCCGGGGCCACGTTCTCTTGCCGGAGATCCTCCGTCGCTTTGTCGGTAGGCTGTTCATCTAGCTCTGGTTGACCCGACACCTCTCCTTCAGGCGATATTGCCCCTGAAGCAACTGAGCCGAATGCCCGCTCGATAGCCTCGGCTACGACAGACTCAGGAATCTCCTGATTTTCGGCTGCCTTGGTGTTGGAAATTAGATACAATGTATGTTGCATCTTACGTAAAGCCTTGGCACATTCCATCATTCTCTTCTGGGTTCTGGATGCGACTCTCGGTGGTGCCTATTTCTTTCCCGGAGCCTGATTGATTGACCACTTCCCCTCATCTGTGTTGCAGCTGGTTTAATAATTCTCTGGGGTCTCGTCTGGTCCTCATTTCTTGCTATGATACGTAAGGATGAAACACCATCGTTCACGTTAAACTCGACCACCATCTGCTTGGTTTTAGGGAGCGGTTCTTCATCTATTCGAGGCATGCTCGGCTGCCGATTGATTGGCATCCGTACTTGCCCCCAGGCCTATGCGTGGCGTCGATAGGGACCCTTTTGAACCTCATGGTTTGTTCCTGAAGCTCTCGTTCAAAGTCCCTCGAGTATTTAGGGCGGTCAAGAAAACTGCTCCTAGCCGGCTGCCTGTCATCACGAATGTCATGTAGGCTGCCTAACCGGTTGAACACAGAAGTCCTTATGACCTTCTCCCTTTCGGTAGGTTTCTTTGGGACCCACACCCTTTTCATCGGCCGTTTCCCTTTGGTGTCCCTTGACTCATCGGGCTTAGCAAAAGATACCATAGATATTGGTACTGCGCGAAAGGGGTTTGTATCAATAGACATTTCATCCATGCTCTTGTCGGCTAACTTGAACCTCCCCTTCCTGATGCCGTTTTGGATCGCCTTCCTGAAGATCACACAATTAGAAGTAGAGTGACTGTATGAATTATGCCACTTGCAGTACTTCTTATCCTTGAGTTCTTCGGCAGGCGGAATACTATGACCATCAAGTAGCCGAATCTTCTTATCTTTAAGCAGATGATCAAAGATATGATATGCCTTCGTGATATCAAACAAGTAACTGACCCTGTCATCGGATGAACTTGTTTCCTTGCCTTTGACGGCTTTCAAGGCTGGACAAGAGTAAACCTTACCCCTAACAATCTCGGCAAGGACCTTGCTATCATTGTGGTATTACATGTGAGTTCTAATTCTTCAATGTTTGTTTTGCTCCCATAGGTTTTTTGTTAATTTTCAAGAAAAGTGGAGCCTTTTTTGTTGCTTTCCCTCGTGTAGTTCTTCTTTTTCTATTAATGGGTTTCTTTGCATAGATAAATTGTTCAATATGGGACTAAATACCCATATGGTTGTTGCACAATGAACAATAAACATTGATATGTACTGTTACCCATTTACTTCATTTCATTTAGATCATTTGGCCTCTAGTGCAGATTGTGGTGATCCCATCATTTGGAAGCTCCATTCTTTAAATGACAGCAAAACACGGGAAGTCCTAAAGACGTTATCGTAAGCCTTTCATTTGGTCCTATTGCCATTATGAATTACTGATCACTCTTATATAGCTATAGAGTCGCGCTAAGGAACATTAGCTACTGTTTTTCTGGTTCTATTCTTATGGTTTAGCCAGAGAATTATTGGAACATGTTGTTTGGTTCTTGTCTTGAATTTCTGATTGTGATCTTTATCCTTCTTTGCTTGTCAAATAAATTTTAAGATCTGATGTTGGATGAAAGAAATAGTTATAATTGCATTTCAGTAGCCGGCCTTAGTTTAGTGGATGCAGGTGGTGGAAGAGGGCTTTGCTTTCGGGATTATAGGATATTATGACCACATGAAACAGTTGAAGTGTGTGATAACATCAAAAATAGAATGTAATGTTGAATTTTTAATAAAACAGAATAAATTAACGTAGATTTTTATCTAAGTGTGTTTGTTTGTATTATATTTTGGTTTAAACAGAACATTGCAATAAACCAGAATCTGTAAAATAATCACTTAATTTGAAGGGAAACAATTTTATGTCTTCTTTTAACTTTAATGCTTGTTTCGAATAAAGCATTTATGTGTTGAACTTTTAGCTAAAATCTTTGCTGTTGACCTGAAAATTCTGTTTAAGACGTTAAATTTCAATATCACACTTCCCTTTTTCTTTACTAAATAATGGCCGTCTAATATTTGTGATCTCTCACCTTCGCAGTTATTTGATGGTCACAATTTCTCAGCAACCGCTATATATGCTAAAGAAAATCTCTTGCAGAATATCTTGAGTGTTATTCCTCCTGATGTTAGCAGAGATGAACGGGTTGTAGCATTGCCTAGAGCTTTGGATGCAGGATTTTTCAAATAAGATAAAGTTTTCCAAGAAAGAGGTACAAGTAGTTTCTTCAATTTTTTCTGGAAATATGATATTGCAATTTGTGCGTACAATAGACACTTATGTTCCGGCCCTTCCCCGGACCCCGCGCATTACGGGAACTTAGTGCACTAGGCTGTTTTTTTTTTTTAATGATATTGCAATTTGGTAAGTATAAAGAGAGCCAGTGAGTTAAACACAGTAACCTTTTGGAGAACAAGAACTTTTTCCACCATTCACCTAACTAGTCAACCTACCGATGACCTAAGAGAGTTAACCTTTCATGTTATGAGTCTCCATATAGCATACGTTGATGTCTTTTGTCTTGATACTCCCTTTTTTACTCTACGAAGAGATTTGAGGTTGCCCTTTTTAATCCCTTTGATGTGCGGCACATATAGGAAGTGTCCAACCTGTTAACTCTACTTGGAGCTAATTTTAAAGTCAAAGCTTCTCAATATCACATTTTAGTACTCCTGGACATGAGCTGAAGATATTTTAATCTTCTAATTACTTCTAGTTATGGTTAGTGTCCGAAATCTTGGGGTCCTAGATGTTGGCACTTTAGATGTTAGATCATGAGCAATATATATGTAAATACGACAGATACAAAGATTTAATGTTTCATAATGACGTGACTTTGGACAATGTTGGGCTTCCGAAATGTTAACAGAGGCACCCTTCTATCCCAAAGTTCCCCTTTAGTTTGTTTTTTCTCCCTAATATATATTGAAATTTTTAAGTAGTACCTAAGAATTTAAGATTGTCTTGAAAGTTGTTCCTACATTTACATTTCCTTATTTCACCACTGGGGATCTATCGGAAACAATCTTTCTACCTCACAAAGATAGGTCCACAAAGATAGGGTTAAGGTCTTTATACATCATACCTTTTCCAGACCTTACTTGTGAAATTACACTAGGTATATTGTTGTAAAGAGAGCTAGTGAGTGAACTATATTCAAAGTGGAGAGGTAATTTTTTGTTCAGGACAAATGATTTTTGGGAAGCTAGCTAATATACTGTTTTTAGATGCAACTGAAGTATTCTTGGTCAACTGGAGCATTTTTGAGGGCTAAATTAACTATAGTATTCATTATATATAGATTTCTTTCTAATTTTTAATTTCATTTTGAATGTGCAGGAAAATGCGGGTGATAAACGATGGCAACAAGTAAAATCGATTTATTGAAGTGAATGATGACGATTTTGTGTTGTTTGAATTTATATTTAGTTTTGTGGAATTCATTGCTAGTAGACAAATATTGCTTTATTAGTATGTGTAGTACAAGATATATGTTGTTTTTTCAAAGTGTATTGCAAATCTATACATTTGAATTATTTATTACCTAATTTAGTGCTTGAGATCATCTAAATAGGATAATAATTATATTTAATAGTGTGACAATAGAATCGTTAATTGTGTGGCTTATTCAGTAGTAAATTATGGCATATACATTAGAAAATGCTACACATCACAAATGTTGCTTTAGAGAAGGTGGCAATCGCCACACTTTGCAAGTGTGGCTTATAAGGTAGCAAAGGCCACGATTGTAAAGTGTAGTTCGAGGTTATGAAAAGTGTTGCCATAAGAGGTATTACAAGCGTGACCATTGTACCTCATAGGCCACGCTTTTGAAGTGTGGCTTCTCAAGCAACACTTGAAAAACGTGACCTTAGGGCAAAGGTTAGTTTAGGCCTCCCTAGAAAAGTGTTGTCTAAAGTCAAAAAGTGTGGCCTTTGATCAAAGAGCACATTTTTAGATAATTTAGGCAACACTTTTCTGGAGTGGCTAAAGACCTAAAATGTTGTAGTGTTTGTTGGTACTCTATTGAAATTTATAAAGCAGTACGGGAAGTAAATAACTATTACAAGTATTTGAAAGGGTGAACAAATATTCAATATTCAGAAATTGAATCTGTTTGAACAAATAGACCAATCTTCAAAACTCCCGCAAGCTTGTTGTATCTTGAATCTTGATAACCCGAAATCAAGAAACAACTAAATCTGGATGGTTACAACGTTGTGTGTTGAGTCGAGTGATAACCCTCTGTCCTTAAGACAAGATTGCCCCATATATATGCTTTTACGTTAGCGGGCAATAGTCTCCCAAGATAAAACAACACTTTAATCTCAACGCTACAAAGCCAATAGGTTGAGCCTAACGAAGAAAACAAATATGACTCGACTTGCTGAAGATATGGAATAGGAAGGAAGATTTTCTCTTTACTCTTCTCTTTTGTCTCTGTGTATATAGTGTGTCTCTGTAGTGTATATCTTGTGTATATCACACTGTTTTTGTGGTATTTTCGTGCACTGTTTTTCTGTTTTTCCAGTACTATATTGCTGCTGTTTGTGCTATTTTTTTCCAGTGCTATATTGCTGTTTTTCTGTCTGTTTCCAGTCATCTATGCAGTCCCGAATTGAGCTAACAACAACTCAATATATAGCATGGAGGAGGGGCTGTCCAACTGCCAAAAACATGGCTGTTAATGGCCATTAGGAGGGCATTAAAACAGCCAAGTAATGGCTGTTAATGGCCATTGAAAGAGGCTGCCCAACTGCCCAAGTAATGGGATGTTAATGGAGGAGTTAATCAGCCAAGTATTGGCTGATTAATGCCTCAAAAAACAGTTCCAATGGAGACAGAAAGCATTCCAGAAACTCTGGGGACCAAACTGTAATTATTGAAACTTCAGGGACCAAACTGTACATATGAAAGAATTCTGGTCCAAACTGTACATATGAAACTTCAGGGATCAAACTGTACATATGACAGAGTTCTCTGGTCCAAAAAGATAATATCAGAAAGTCCCCACAGATCGAGACCGGACGGGCGGCGGCGGCGCGCGTGTGGGCTTAGCCATGAACCCAAGCACATCTAGGTCTTCCCTCCTTTAAACACATGGGATACCCTTGGGGTCCCAAACCCTTTACCAATTAGAGACTTATATAGAGAGCAATTCTTCCTATTCCCACCGATGTGATAGATTTGTCCCACATTTCCATGCTTCAAACACCTAACTTCGTGGACCAATATCTCTTTTATTTCTCAACGAAATTTGACGATTCTTGGCCCTACGGTCATCTACTCACTTCGTAGATCATGCATGTGCGAAGAGACAAGGTCTCCAACATGCAGAACACTAGTGTTTAATTCATCAAAGATGGTGGACGCATTTTTCCGCCAAAGGCTAATTTCCAACAGTGTTGTCGTCCCAACAACACACAAACACCTAAGTAAATATTAACTATTCTTTGTGAAAAGGTATATTTTTTCTCTTCCAAAATACCTATTGGTTTGAGGTCTTCCTCATTAAATGGGTCTAATTAGATTTAATTTTCAGGTTTAGAATGATTGAAATCAGTGGTCAGCAACATACCCACAATATCAGATGGATCTTCATATGTGTTTTAACAAAGTATGAATTGGGGAAAAAAATCATTCAGTGCAAATTCTTTTTGTGGAATCAAATAAGACTATAATTTAACTTGTGATAACCATGTGGATTTGGAGTTGCAAGGATATTATAGTTTTTCTTTTTGTTTAAATACATTATCTAAATAACTAAAAGTAAATCGATTATTTTTGTATGTTCAGATGGTGTCTAAATAATTTTGAATTCAACATTATGTTAATGTAATGATATAGATTTTACCATTTAAATGATTATAGTATTTCTCTGAGTCAATTATGATTCAATATGTTGTTCCGTCAGATAAATAATGATTGACTCAAGATATACGTGCATGCACGAAACCTCTCAGCAAATGTAAAACTGTAATTATACATAAACATTAATAATATATATTTTTTGAAAAAGTAAAAAAAAACACCGTTATTTTTGGAATCTTTTTTAGCTTTGAAAAATATTTTATTTTTGAAAAAGTACGAAAATTCACTGTTGTTTTTGGAGTCCTATTTTACTTTGGCAAATACTTTTTGAAAAAGAAAAAAAACCTACCGTTATTTTTGGCAAAATAATGACTGCCATAAAATCCTTTTTGACTTTGGCAAAATAAAAATGCACTAGGAATCCTTCTTTGTTATAACACTAATAATATCCTTTTCCTCTCATAATTCTAGATTTACTAAACTCTAATGGGGTAGTTAATACGTAATTTATAGGAATTACAGCATCCATACATCAAATATATAACTCTAAACTTTGCTTTGCAATTGAGGACTGGGGACTCACGGGTAAGATTGAAGTCTTGGACGATCTGTGATTAGCCGATCGTAGAGTCATCAAAATTTAAAGAGTTATGCTTATAGGTAACCAAAACACAACTAAACAAATGTAATTTAAGGTTTTTCCTTTTTGTCTTCATATCTAAGAAGTGAATATCTTTACCTTTACTATTTTTTAAGGCTGCTGGTGAGGGAAATCATCCACTTACCCAACCAACTCAGTCAATCCTTGCGGGGTACATTAATTATATATTGTTTGTTTGATATAATAGATTTTTTAAAAAGTTATATACTCCATTAATATAGAGGACAAGCACAAAGCGTGTATGTTAAAAGTACGAAGAACCTTAGAAATATTGATTAATTTTTTTGTCTTTTATGAAAAGACTCTATAATAGATAAAATTGTCATTTACTATTTTTCTTAAATTAATATACTTAAACACTAAAAATATATATTTCCTTCCAAATAAAAAGTGCAACAAAAATCTACTGTTATTTTTTGATAAATTCCCCCGTACTAAGGAAAAGGGAAAAGGAAAATCGCAAAATAAATACTATTCCCGTCAAAAACTACCAACAAAAAGGAACTTTGTTTTTTACGGTTGTGGAAAAGGACTTCAAATAAAGCTCTTCAAAAAGAAGGATAATATATAACTATCCCGTAAAAATTTACATTTTTCTCTCAAATTAATGTATATACTTCAATTTCTATAATTTTTTCCTAAAAATCTATAATTCAGTCTTACTAACATCTACGGTTCTTAATCCATTATAACCACATAAAAATTAAGACTACCAAATTAATAGATTAGCGATGAATTACTATTTTTTTGTTAGCAACAATAATTTAGTAAGTTTAAATTTTTTCTGTAATAATTATTGTTAAATGAAATACGCGCTTTAGTGACGCGTAAATTACTTAGCCGGAAACTAGTGAAGTTCTAATATTCCCAACCCTCCAAGTAATTGCGTACCCTTTGCCGCCTCGTCAACCTCTTTGCCACCTCTTACGGTTAATTCATCTACCGTTAAGTACCTTATCCCAAATTAATCTCAACCGTCAGATCCTTCCAGTTCCTCTATAAATTACAAATTTGATTTTGCTTATTATTTGATTCATACGCCTCCTTAGCTCCACAATCTCTCTATTTTCTCCATATCTCTTCTACATATCACATCAATAAAAAGAATACACATTTTTCTATTTATAATAATTTAATTTTAAATTTTATTTTTTATATTTATAACTACACAAATAATTTTGACTATTTTACGTCATAATATTAAAAAATCTTTTCATTCGGTCAAACGACATCATATAATTGGGAAGGAGGGAGTAATTAATTGCTTGAGCCACTGTGATGATGTTAACTATGTATGAGCTAAATATGCTTCTTATTGTTGGTTGTAATAGCTGTATTAAGCAAGTTATGTTTGTTTAAAACTTGCTAATCCTTTTTACACGTTGCAGATCTGAATAGAGCTACAAGGCATATTGAATTGATATCCGTTTGTTACAAATCGAACGGATTTGATCGCTCTGTTGCGATTTCAGCTGCGAAGGGTGACACAGCGAGCCTGTTGGTGTATCTAAGGGTATACTAATAGCTTAATTTTATTGTTTATAATTATTTGAATGGTTCATGTGCATTAGTTTTTATTTATTGCATGCATATGTATTTGAGGATGAAAGATTGAGAGACGATGTGAGAGGTATTTATTGTTTCATGTTATCAGGCCTTTGCCATGTTGGGTGCGCTTGCATGGCAGGTCAAAAGTACCTAATAAAACTATTTATTTTTGGTGTTGGAGAGGAGAGGCACCGGGGTTTGCCTGGCTCTCCTCTCTTTGCGTGGTGTTGGTGTCCTTGTTATTTTTCCCGCACTTTCCATGTTACAATTCCGTGGTTATTTGTCCTCGAATTGGTTTTATTTATTTCTGAACTGTGTTCATGTTGAAAGACTAATTCAAGGACAAGTAACTCATATACAACAACAATAACATACCCAATGTAATTACACGATTGAGATATGGGAAGGGTGGGGTGTTTCGATAGACCCTCGGCTCAAAGAAAGTAACTCAAGTTGTTTTGCTAATTACGTGGATGAACAAACAACGTTTTACTGCAGCACTCCATTAGAGGTACAATATTCATCAATTCTCTTTGGTATAGTTAATTAGTTACATCAGTAATCATTATTTTCATAATAACCAGCGATTCCGAACTACTTGGCTTATTTAATTTCGCTCCACAGTTGTTTATCAATCTTAATCTTCTAAGCGGCAGTTCTAGTATAATTCTAATAAGCAGTTCTAGTGTACTTCTAAAAAGTCTGAGTAACTTGTAAATAATGTCCACCACTTTCGCCATTGGATGTAAGTTGCTTCAAACCATTTGAAAACAATTTTCATATGCATTGGAAAAAACTAGTAATGGGACATGCATTGGGCGTTCATATACTGTCAATGGGACCAACTATTTATTGGATTTATTCATTTTGCTGCGAATCAGTTTCTACTAATAATCAGTCTCAATATCTTTTTAAGCTTAAGACATTCAGATAATTAGCTTTTAAGTGGTTGATTTAGCTACATGTTCATTTTTTCATCACAATCGCTTGTGGTATATTTTTAGTTTCCATTAATTGAACTTTGACTTGGCAAATATTTACGAGTTGCGCTTGCTCAATTAGTTATGTATTTTAGTATAAAGTTTTGTGGGAGCTCGTCTTTCTGTGTTGTAACTCTACCAACTTCAATGGACATTCTTGTTATGGTCCTCTTATTGTAGTCCTTGGGAGAGTACCGTTTGTAAGGCAGGTTTGGAAATTTGCCTTAAACAGCTCAGTGTCTCAAGGTCCATTTGAAGCTACCAAATTATGGTTAATGGTTGTGATTGATAATAAGGGAGAGCTCGGTCATGTGGCCTGAACTCATTGATTTGTGCTGCTCTTGGTGTATTTTTGCTCTTCCTGCTTGCTGAATGTAAAGCGCTGCTTACTCTGAATGTATCAAGTGATGTTCGAGCTGTTGCTGTTGCTTCTGTATTTCCCGTTGAAGATTTGTTCGCTCGTGTCTGCTGTGCGACACACAAGAAATCTTAGTTGCTGCTTCTCCTGCTGGTTTCAAGCTGTGGGTTCTATTGTTTCTGGTGCGGTCAAATACCAGAAGTTTGAGCACTGGCTGTTTAATGCTGCTGCATCCTGATGAAGCGTGACAGTGTTGCAGTTGCCACGGAAACATCGAAGTGCATTGTTCATTGAGCGCCGGAGTCATCCTGAGCATCAGTCCTATATAGGCCTTTTGCTAAGTAGTGAATGGAACCGTCAACCACTGATGGGAGTCTTTCCTAGCTGAGCGGTCCGACCATGCGTCATGGTTGACTCTAGCTTCGCTCGAATGGTTGTTCTCATACTTTTTTCATACTGAGGTAATCTACTTGTCTAGCGATGTGGGTTCTGTCTTGCAAATTTTTGTTTTCCTTTATGCATTTTTGTTATAGGCGGTTGATTTTCATATTACAACCTTTAGGTTTGCGCTTTGTTTCTATACACATGTGACTGTAATTGATTAGCTCTTGTGGCATAGATGGTGTTGAACGGATTTAGATAGTGTTTTGTGCGAATGTTGACAAATTTGTCTGTTAGTCTCACTGTTATTCCGAATGTTTTAGGTGTTTCTTCAGGAGACACTATTATTGGTGGCAAGAGTTTTTGCTGCAGGTTGTGCTTTAATTTTTCTGATATCTATCCAGTCAGCAGTGTATCTTTTTCATTGTAGTACTAGTACTGGTAGGATGGTGGTAAACTATTATTGGCGAGCATGTTATTTTTTCTTTCATTGGATGATGTTAGATTACGGCATCAATGTAAATTTCTTCCTCCGTGCGATAATATGGTTTCGAAGGCTGTCTATTACTAGAAGAATCTGCATGCTGGGAAAATTTATTTACAAATATTTTATAATGATATGATGTCAGTATATTTTTTTTGGGGTAAGCCTGTAGCTAGTGTATATTCATTATTATTGGAAGTTTCATTGTTTTAACTGATAAATGTTTTAGATTTACTCTATCGGAAAGTATCAGTCAATAGCCTGTATTAGATTGCTTTTTGAAATACTGTAGGTTACTGGTTGGTGTTAAATGTGGAATGGACCTGTTCAAAATACTGACCATTAAAAGTTAGTGGTAATGCCTTGCTTCTGATTAACTGCCAGGTATATTGAGGTAAAGAATACTCCATCTTATCTGTTGTGTCGAATGTTTTATTTACTTTAATAGGAAATTGACACCTTTTTTATTTTTACAAAATAATTGAACTATTTTATTCAATTTTAGTGTCATGACCTGCATTGACATAAAATATTTCTACTTTGTTGATCACTGCCATAATAAAACGGTGTGTGTTTCAGACTTGCTAAAAACACACTTGTGTTGATGTTTATAAATTGCATAGCTTTTGATGGATTTGATGAGGTATTTTTAAAGAATCTGAGCAATATAGTTTTTTTATTCAATGGATCCAAGAGCTCGGCTTTTGGGAGACCGCTCAATGTGCTATTGCATTTGGGAGGTAGGTGGTTCGAATCCACCTGGTTCCCTAATCTAGTAGTGTAATTTACAATTTTAATAGTCTAATATACTAGTTTCACATCCTCTTGTGTTTGTGTCGAATATAGCATCTGGGGATACTGCCATCAGATTATGAATAGCTGATTATCTGATATTATTTGATTTTCGTACACATCAATGTGGAAGTAACTAAAATACCATTGAACAACAGAGGCAATCAAACTCCTAAACCACCCTAACGAAACTTACAAAAGTTTATTGAACGAATGCAGATTGCTACTGAGGAGACTAAGGGTCAGCCTAGTTAGGCACAATTACAGGGAGTCGAATCGGGTGGCAGACGTGCTGGAAGAGGGTGCTAGAAGGAAGTTGTATGATAATTGAAGTTCCTCCTGTGTTTGTGTTTGTCCTAGCCTCTGACTAGGCAGATAAATTAAGAATTATAGTATTTGCTAGGAAAATTCAAACAATATCTATAATAGTAATCTAGATACTCTATTGGATGATTGGCCATGGAAGTCGATGTTATATTCTTCTTCTTGATGGCCGTATAGTTATGGGATCGTTAAACTATCTCATTCTTTTGTTATTTGCTTTCATTTGCTAATAATTAATCCCGCGAAGTAGTATCGTTTCAATCTTATCTTTGCTTGAGGTTATTTGTGATACCTCAAAACAAACTGTTGCTCTAGTGTCTAGAGAGTCCAGTGCTAGTTTTTCGAAAAAAATATGACATTGGATTATCTTTGGACCCGAAGGATATATTGTAGTGCAGAGTGTATGGGGATGGAGTTATGTAATACTTAGTATATTTAAATGCCACTAGTAGCAGGGTTCAATAATAATTCCACAATATGACCACCCATTGAACGATGATGCTAACAAGTACATATATTATACCAAGGTTAAGAAAAATTACTCATTCTCTTTTATATTATACTCTCTTTGTCCTAATTTATGTGATACAGTTCGGTTTTCGAGAGAAGACTTCTTTGTTTTGACCGTGAAATTTGAACATACAATCTTTAAATTTTTTGAAAATAATTTACATATATTAAAAACTACAGAAAACTTACTTTCTTGGTCTTTTATGAATAAAGTTCTAGCTAGATTTGGTTTTAATGATGTTTGGATTGATTTGATTTGGAGAAACATTTCAAATGTGTGATATTCTGTTATTGTTAATGGGTCAAGACAAGGTATTTTTCACTTTTTCTCATGGTTTAAAACAAGGTGATCCCCTTTCCCCAT
Organism: Anisodus tanguticus; assembly: GCA_034509755.1. Lineage (NCBI taxonomy): Eukaryota > Viridiplantae > Streptophyta > Magnoliopsida > Solanales > Solanaceae > Anisodus > Anisodus tanguticus. The sequence goes on along the minus strand of CM067553.1, from coordinate 3,405,420 downwards.
CTCTTTTTATCATTGCTGCAGAAGTCATGTCTAGATCTCTCAACAGTTTACTTATGAACCATAATTTTATTCTTTTCCATGCATTCTAGAGGTCTTCAGATTACCCGTCTTCCATATGCTGATGACATAGTTATTTTCAGTAGTGGAAACACTAGTTCTATCAAGCTTGTCATGAAATGCATTAAGAGGTATGATAGTGCTTCTGGTCAGATTGTTAACAAAGACAAAAGCTTCTTTTTAACTAGTCCTAAAACTTGTGCATATAGATTAACAGGATTAGAAATTGTATAGGTTTTATGGGTAAAAACTTTCCTTTTGTTTATTTGGGTTGCCCCATTTACATTGGTAAGAAAAAACTTGTTTATTTTGATGGAATGGTTGCTAAAATCATCAAAAGACTTAATGGATGTCAAGGGAACATGCTTTCTTGTGGTGGTAGACATATTGTGATTAAGAATGTCATTCAATCTCTTCCTATATATATATTCTCTGCTATTAACCCTCCCGTGTAGGTATAATTGAGCTTATTGAGAAGCACATTTGCAATTTTTTCTGGGGCACTAAAAATGGTAAAGATAAGTATCATTTGAGTGCTTAGAATAAGTTATGTTTTTCCAAGGATGAAGCTAGAATTGGTATTAGAAGCATGCAAAACATTGTAGACACACTCACTATGAAAAGGTGGTGGCAATTCAGATCCATGATGTCATTGTAGGCTGATTTCTTAACTGTAAAATATTGCTCAAGATCACATCAGGTTGGTAAGAAATGGATTCCTGATAATTCCCAAGCTTGGAAGTTTTTGCTTTTAGCAAGGGACAAAGGGGGAAAATTTATTATGTGGAGGATCAACAGAGGTGACTGCTAGTTTTTGGTGGGATCAGTGGATAGAACATGATCCTCTGGTTCATATATGCCCCAACCTCATGGAGGGTAGAAACTCACAACTCAAGGTGAAAGACTTCATTAACAATAACTACTGTAACCTTTACAAGCTCTATAATACTGTCCCTGCTCAGGTTGCTCTGCATATTACTTCAATTTCATTAGGAGATGCTACAATGGATGATTATTATATGAAATATTTCAGAAGATGGGCATATACCAACAAGAATGCATTAGAAATCACAGGACAAAAATTTCAATCTTAACAACATTTGGCACAATTCAGTTTCTTTTAAATTTTCTTTTATCTGTTGGAGGCTATACTTTGGCAAGTTACCTTTCAATGAAAAGAGTTAAATTTGGGAACCAAGATGATATTGAATGTGTATATGTGCAATGCTCCACAAATTGAGACTATACAATGTGTTTTTGTGGAAGGAGAGGCTGCTTTCAATGTATGGAGTAAAATTGGTTCACCTTTTGGTATAAGTTATCAGAAAATCCCTATCAGAAGAGTGCTTCAAACATGGTGGGACACTAAATCAAAGAACAGAGTCCATATATTGTTATTGCAGGTTTCTCCAATTGTGATATGTTGAGAAATTTGGAAATCTTCGACTTCTTGTAAATATGGGGACAAAAGAAGATTTTACCAGTATAATATAGTTACTCAGTGCATCATGAACATCAAAGCAGTACTCAACAACACCTATCCAAAGGTGTCTACAGAGTGAGTTTGGTACAATATGTGTGATCGTATAGAAAGGCTAAAAGCAGTGGTTAAATGCTTGACAGTGTGTTGGAACAAACCAGATGAAGGAAAGCTCAACTTGAATACAGATGGTAGTTTTATCAGAAGCAACAACAAGGTTGGAATTGGTGGAATGCTTAGAAATGATAAGAGGGATTTCATAATGGCCTTTTCTGTTTCTGTGGAGTGCATAAGCAATAATCATGCTGAAGCTATGGCAGCAAACTATGGTAGTAAATGGTGTGTGCAGAATGGTCTCAATAATTTCGTCATTGAGTTGAATTCAGCTATAATCACCAATATGAGCAAGCAGAAGTATACCAACAATCTCAAATTGAAGCACATCATTCAGGATACTACAAACAACCTGAGGAATGCCAATGTTACTTTTAGTCACTGCTTCAGGGAAGCCAATCACGTGGCTGATTTTTTGGCAAAAAAAGCTTCAACGAGTGGCAACTCACACACACACACACACATATATATGCTAACTATCAGTATTTGCTTAGAGAAGTTAAGGGCATGATACAGTTGGATAAACTACAAATGCAACTTTTAGGAGAAGATTTGAGAAATGTAAATTTCTTTGTTAGTTAATAACTTCTTGTAGACTTGAGGAAGGAACATTTGAATAGGCTAATTCCTTCCTATAGATTGTTTCTTTTGACTTGAGGCAAGGTTCCATGTCCCCCTCTAGTCAATGTAAGTTTATCTTATAAATCTAACATGGTAGGGGTCAAGCCAAACCCCTCACGCTCTAGGCTCACAACTTAATGGTGATGACTTAATGTAAAAAAATCACAACAATTAATTTAAAATATTTAGAAGGGCATATGGATAAAGTCGCGGTAAAAGATTTTCTTGTTTGAAACTCGAAATCTGAATTGTATCACATAAACTGAGATGAAGGGAGTAGTTATTTTGGTCTACGATGATGCTATCTAGGTTATTATCAAGGTTGCTGCAAGATTGGAGATTATTAAGGTTGTGGTTGCGTTGCTTGGAGAAGAAAAGAGACAAGATGAACGAAGCACATGTACTAGCAATAAAAAGTAGAGGCAGATTTAAGATTAATGGGTTGACGCATTATATTTAGTGTACAGTTAAAATTGTAAGTTAATATAAAATATTTCTTGATATCTTAGAAGGTAATATATATATATATATATATATATATATTGGTGTAGGAGGTTATGTTTTTAATGATTAAATAATTATAGTCAACCCTAGGAAGAGTCTCAATTCGTTAGAAGTGCCTTGCTATATTCAACTTGGGAAACTTTTAAGTTAATTTTGTTTCCTCCCATTCTCGCTGCACACGTTATGGAGACGCATCAATGTTGCTCTGATGACATAGCAATGGAGATCTTAACGTTAAGTCTCTCATGCGATTCAAATTTCAAGTGTGTTTTTAAAACCTGGAATACTGCGACATGACAACCCAACTTTGTCCGATCACACTATGCTCGTTCTCAAAGCCGCCCCTCAATCACCTAAATTTTGTTTCAACTCAAAACAAATACTAATATAATAACGAACAATATTGTGATGGAAAAAAACCTGAATTAAAAGACTTTCTTTATAGCTTGATTATTTTTGCTGCGCTGTGAAGATGAGTATTTGTTCAAATCATTGCAAGGGCCTTGGTTGCTTGTATATATAGATATAAAGATAAGTTTATTTGAACTTTGAGTTTTTTACACAAATAATCGGTCGGATTCACCGTTTACAACCGGTATATATAGATTATACATGGTTATATATATATTATATATGAATTGTACATATATATACCTTCAACAACTATTTTTAGATTTACAGTATTTTTGATGTCACGATATAAGAAAATAATTTTGTATTAAACCAAAATAGCTAAATAATGGATATCATTGGACATATTTTTGTTTTAAAAAAGATAAAGATGTTTCTAATGACTAAAAGTAGTCAACCCTAGGAAGTAGGGATGTCAACGGGGCGGGGCGGGGCGGGGCGGGGCGGGGGAAGGGTACCCCATACACGTACCCGACACCTAAAACCCACTCCACACCTGCCCCACCACCCATGGCAGGTAGCACTTTTGATACCCATACCCTTCCCACCACCCACCAAACCATCCCCATACCCGACCCAACTGGAGCGGGTGCGGGGCGGTACCCACATTTACCCGCCCCACTGGAGATGCTTGGAGTATTATTGGGCAGGAGGTGACAAGTGTTGTGCTGGAGTTCTTCGAGAATGGTAAATTACTAAGACAAGTAAATTCTACCATTATATCTCTGATCCCCAAAGTGGCAGCCCCCCAATATGTTAGTTAATATAGGCCCATATCTTGCTGCAATGTCCTATATAAATGCATTTCTAAATTAATTTGCATGAGATTAAAGAACATCATTTCTGCTGTTGTGGCTAAGAATCAAGCAACTTTTGTAGCTGGAAGATCATTGACTCACCTTATCTTTGATGATGACTTGATGATTTTCTGCAAATGAAATATGAATACCATCTCTAGAGTTATGGAGGCACTCATGCATTTCAGTGATGTAACTGATTTGGTTGTTAATTTAGATGTCAGTGGGGTGGGTAAATGCGGGTACCCGCCCTATTATTTAGGCGGTGCGGGTATGAGCAGTGCAGGTACGGGGGTGTGGGTACGGTGAGGGTATGAGCAGTGCAGGTACGGGGGCGTGGGTACGGTGCGGGTCTTATATAAAATCCACCCGCCCCACTACCTATGGCGGGTAGCACTTTTGATACCCATACCCGCCCCACCACCCATGGCGGGTAGCACTTTTGATACCCATACCCGCCCCACCACCCACCAAACCATCCCCCATACCTGACCCAACTGGAGCAGGTGCGGGGCGGTACCAGCATTTACCCGCCCCACTGAAATCCCTACTAGGAAAGCTATCAATTTGTTAGAGGTGGGCCAAGACACCATTCCCCGTTTGTGCTAATATCTATAGTAATTAGGTTACCTCTCATTCTCGCCACAGAATTTATAGAGACGCATCAATGTCTCTCTGGTGACATACTATTAGAGATCTTAACAATCCTCTCTGTCAAGTCTGTCATGCAATTCAAGTGTGTTTCTAAAGCTTGGAACACTCTAATACGACACCTCGATTTTGTGTCGCACTATTCTCTTTTTCAAGACCGCCCCTCAGCCACCCAACTTTTATTTCAACTCAAAGCATATCCTAAAAATGCAGATACTATGCCTGGGAAGCAAGTAAATTGGAAGAACTTTCCTTAGAGCTTAATTGTTTTTGCTATGACGGGGATCAGATGAGTATTTGCTCAAATAATTGCAACAACCTTGTTTGTTTGTATAACTGTACATATACAACAACAACATACCCAGTGAAATCTCATAACGTGGGGTCTGAAAAGGGTAGAGTGTACACAGAACTTACCACCACCTTGGTAGGTAGAACGGCTGTTTCCGGGAGACCCTCGGCACAAGACAAAGCAATTCATAATCCCAAGCAAAGAAAGCAAGAGAAACGGCCATACTCAGACAAGAAATTAAAGCAATATAAAGATGTTGATAACAAAATCGAATACGTCATGGTAGAGCATTCTAACACAAGGAAGCAGTAGCTAACATAACTAAATAAGATAAACAAAGTACACTAAATAACACATAGCAACATAAATCAAACTACATGGGACTATAAAGCAATACTGCACCTATAAGTGTGATAAGCTAATCGGTCCTACAGTAATAACACTATAACTAACATTTTGTAAGCATAAGTAGAACTACGCTCGACTACCTACTACCCTAATCTGTGTCCTCCATAACCCCTTATCTAAGGTCATGTCCTCAGTAAGTTGCACATGCGCCATATCCCGTCTAGTCACCTATCCCCAATACTTTTTTGGCCTACCTCTACCCCTCCTAAACCCGTCCATAGCCAACCTCTCGCACCTCCGCACTGGGGCATTTGTGTCTCTCCTCTGCACATGCCCAAACTATCTCAACCTCGCTTTCCGCATCTTATTCTCCACTGAGACCACTCTCACTTTATCCAGGATATCATCATTTCTAATCCTATCTCTCCTTATATGCCTACACATCCATCTCAGCATCCTCATCTCCGCAACTTTCATCTTTTGTATGTGCGAAGTCTTGACTGGCCAACACTTCGCCCCATACAACATAGTCGGTCTAACCACCACCCTATAGAACTTGCCTTTAAGTTTTGGTGGCACTTTTTTGTCGCACAAGACTCCAGAAACGAGCCTCTATTTCATCCACCCTGCCCCTATATGATGTGTGACATCATCATCAATCTCTCCATTCCCTTGGATAATAGACCTAGGTACTTGAAGCTTCCTTTATTTGAAATGTCCTGGCCTCACCTCCACGCCTGTCTCAGGGTCGCTCCCGTTGCTGAACTTGCACTCCAAATATTATGGCTTGGTCCTACTTAACCTGAACCCTTTAAACTCCAGAGTCTGTCTCCAAACCTCCAGCTTTGTGTCCACTCCGCTACGAGTCTCATCAATCAGGACTATGTCGTATGCGAATAACATACACCATGGTACCTCCCCTTAGATTTTTGCGTAAGTCTGTCTATCACCAAGGCAAATAGGAATAGGCTAAGAGTTGATCCCTGGTACAGCCCTATCAACACTGGAAAGTGCTCCGAGTCTCCTCTTACTGTTTGTACCCTAATCTTGGCTCCATCATACATATCATTGATCGCCCTAGTTACACCACAGGTACACCTCTAACCTCCAAACATCTCCATTAAAACCTCCCTAGGGACTTTGTCGTATGCCTTATCGAGGTCGATGAAAACCATATGTAAGTCTTTCTTCCTCTCCCTATATTGCTCCACCAACCTCCTTATAAGATAAATGGCTTCAGTAGTCGAACGCCCCGACATGAATCCAAACTGGTTCTCGGAAATAGACACACCTCTCCTCACTCTCATCTCCATGACCCTTTCCCAAACTTTCATAGTGTGGCTCAGCAGCTTGATACCCCTATACTTGTTGGAACTCTGGATATCGCCTTTGTTTTTTACAAGGGAATCATTGTACTCCACCTCTATTCTTCGGGCCTTCTTAAAAATGATGTTAAACAACTCAATCAGCCACTCCAAACCTACCCTGCCTGCGATCTTTCAAAATTCAACTGGGATTTCATCAGGCCCGATCGCTCATCCCCTGTGCATCCTGTTAACAAGACCCTTAACCTCCTCAACCTTAGCGCTTCAACAATACCCAAAATCCCGGTACCTACTAGAATGCTTCAGATCTCCCAGCATAATATCTCCATCTCCTTTTTAGTTCAAGAGTTTATGGAAGTAAGACTGCCACCTCCGTCTAATATGCGCTTCCTCCACCAGTACTTTATCGTCCTCGTCCTTGATGCACCTCACATGATCCAAGTCACGGGCCCTCCTCCCCCTTGCCTTGGATATTCTGTACAACTTCTTATCCCCGTTTTTCTCCTCTAATTCCACATACATGCGTTCAAAAGACGTCGTTTTTGCCGCCGTAACCGCTAGCTTTGCATCCTTCCTCGCCATCTTATACAGTTTCCTATTCGTCCACTTCTCCACCTCATCCTTTCTTTCTACCAATTTCACATACGCTGCTTTTTTCGCTTCCACATTCTCTTGAACTTTACCATTCCACCACCAGTCCCCTCGATGCCCACCACGGTTATCCCGCGAGGCCCCTAACACTTCTCTAGCTACCTCCCGAATGCAACTGGCCGTCCTGTCCCACATACCGGTCGCATCCCTACTGCTCCCCCAAGCCCCCTTAGCCATCAACCTCTCTCTCATCTCCTTTGCACTAGACGTGGTCAAACTCCCCCATTTGATTCTTAACCTGTCATCCACAACCTCTTCTTCTTCTCCAACTTGATCTCCAAATCCATCACCAAAAGTTTATGTCGGGTTGTAAGATCCTCCTTCGAAATAACATTGCAGTATTTACAAAGACCTTTGTCAACCTTTCTAAGGAGCAAAAAGTCTATCTGAGTCTCAGCCACCGAACTACGGAAAGTCTCCAAATGTTCCTCCTTCTTCATGAACCTCGAATTGGTTATCATCATCCCAAAAGCTTTAGCAAACTCCAAGAGTAATACGCCTCCCTCGTTCCTGTCCCCGAGGCCAAAGCCTTCATGCACGTTGTCATAACCCCCGGAGGTGACTTGATATGTCAATTGAAATTCCCTTACAAATAACTTCTCAATGGGTGGTATACCTCCCACCACCTCATTCAAATCCTCCCAAAAGCGCCTCTTCTCCTCCTCATCCAACAAGGTTACATATAAAGAATGGATACGGGCAACTAGAGGTACCAACTCCAGTTGAATCGAACCTGTTTGCCGGGGAAAATCAATGTTCACCGGAACTGTTTAATTACACACACTTTATGATACAAAATATTGAGTGAACATGCTTAGAAGCTCAATGGAGTGAGTGTGCCACATATCATCTGATGCACTTGTTCAAAAGCTCAATGGAGGAGTCAATCAAATATGTCAGCTGAAATGATTGGTATATTTCTCCACGTTTAATTGTTACTAAGATCTCCTTATAACAATAAACCCCACAATCTGGGTCTATCCTCAGACCCAAATGATGAAATCCAAGATGCCTCGTCTTCTTCGTCCTAACATTATAGGAGACCAATCGAGAAGCTCTAGTTACCAAAATGAGAGAGCTATCATAGCAAGACTTAATCTGTAGCATTGAAAGGTAACAAGTTTGTTCCAAACCTTTGGTTGGATCATTACTCATATATAAAAAACAAATCTTTTAACTATGTTCAAGATGGCAATGAAATTATCAAGGACTATCAGACCCAACACAAGATTATCAACGGAGTGATCATCATGCCCTCCATTCTCTTCAAACACCTCACTCCCAAAGTCAAATGAAAGAATGCTGCATTTCCCCGTTAGCAGCCAGTAATAAGCTCCATTCAAATAAGTAGTACCATATCTTAATTCTACTACGTCTTTATATTTTGATAAGTGGGGTTTATAGGAATCTTTAGGTCTGAAAATTCTCCATGAGTTCTTGGGGAATCATCATCAGGTGTACCATAATCAGAAATCAGGAGTTTATTCTTGCTACAATTCAAGTGTTGTTGAATGAAACTAGAACTTTTGAAAAGAGCATACCAGTTTTTGCAGTCGCATTTGAATCGCAACAACGATTTCACAGGCAATCTCACCAGAATCTCCCTTGCTAAATCTTCAGGGAAATCCCGACAATTTTCGTTGACAACCATAGTAGTTCTATTAGAGGCAGAGCCAAGATTTGAAACAACCAGCAATTGCAAGGATAAACTTTTTTTTTTGAATAAATTAATTAGTGACAGACACTTTCTTAATAGAGAAGAAATTTAGGTAACAGTTGTGGTCCTTGTAATTAATTGCTATCCATATGGCTGGTCATTTCTGTTACTATATCAATCTACCAGTAATAAATTGTATTCTACAATTTAATCATGGAAATCTAAAACAGAATAGGAATAACTTTGAAAATTAATAAAAGAGAAGAATGATTACGGCCATCGCAAAAATCAATAATACTGTATGCTTTTAAGAAGTTACTAAAAATCAATTGAAAAAAGGGACACCAATAGCTCATCTGGATAACAACATAGACAGAAAGGAATAGATGAATAATAACCATGTAGGACAACAGATTATTCTAAAAGTAAAGAAAATAAAGAGAAAAAAAATCCTTTTCTTTTCCATTTAATATTTTTTTTCTATATGTTATGCTGATCTTTATATGTTTTGAATCTTTCAATCTTATGTTGTGGTTTATAATACTACTGGGACGATCCCACTGTTTTAAAAGGCGAAGCGTTTTATATAGGCTTGCACACCCACGGATCTTTATATTATGTTAATTTTTATATTAGCAAAAATAATAGAAAAATATAGAAAAACTTTAAAATCAAGTGTTGAAATAAATACTAAGAGTTCTAATATAACCCATAAATAATACAAAAAAATATAAATTAAAGTAACCCCAGTATAATGTCATAACAGATAGTAGTATAATTTTTCCGATTGTACTATTTTATGGTAATAAATAAACTTATCTAGCGCAAACCAGATAGAAAGGACTCGTATAGTTGATCTCAATTATTTTGGAATTGAGACGTAATCAAATAGAAATGTATTGACTAATTGACTGATTGTAGTATTTTATGGAGTAGCTTTCTCGTTGCTGTTGATATTAATCATAAAAATGAAAAGAAAAAAAAACTGGGAAAGAGGTAAAGAAGGAGAACATGAAGCCTTAAAAAGCTTATAGTTCTTTTTGCTTTCTGCATAAAGCAAAATACAACCTACAATTAAAGTTTATCTGAAATAACCTCAGGAAGTGTTCTAGTCTCTGAGAACATGATCTTACATTCCTCATTATTTATTCAAACTTCGTTAGGCATATAAGACTCAACTTGTCAAGTGGAGCAAACATTTTAAACTCTGGCAGTGGCTGGTAGAGCAATAGATTTAGGTTCTGGAGCAACCTCTGCTGCAGAATAACCGTTAACACCAGGGGCGTGTTTGTCCAAACCCCAAAACTTGGCGGCTTTCACATCATCTTGAGCCATTTGCCTTGAGAACTCCTCGTGATCATAATTCAGAGTCGCTGTTCCTCCAAATTCAGTAGCAAGATTATCCATGTCGAAGTATGACTTCATCAGTTCCACACTATCCTTGTTCTTTGGATACACAAACTTGACCTTCTGAGCTGTTTTGGGATCCATAAAGTATTTGACAATCTGGAAAGTAAGAAAACAGTGATGATCAATGGAAAGAACAATGTTAAAGGAAGTACTGATCTTTTTGTTCAACCCAACTGATGTTGTACAATAGGAGGTACAGCCTTACATTGAATTAATCAAAAGAAAAAAAATATATAAATCAATGGTATATATTGATACCTATATGTATTCTGTGGTCTTTGAAATAGTTAACACTACAAGCTAAGTTTGATCAACTAGCAGGGAGGAGGTAAGAAAAATCAAAGAGGATTAAAAGCAAACCTTCCAAAATGCTTCAAAAATTCGTGGTGGGCTGTACAAGAATGCTACAGCGAGTCTCTCAGGGTAGTGGTTTTGCAAAATATTGATTGTCTCGCGCGCAGATTTTACGGGAACATTATTGGTTATAGACCATCCAGTGAAGTCAATTAACCAGGCCATCTGTTCTTGACCTTCTGGCAGATTAAAAATGGCATTCTCGATCAGATACACCAAATGCTTCATCTGGTTGTCTAGTGCTGATGTGTTCTGCAAATATGAGAAAACAGTTTTAAAAATTTCACTAAATGGAGAAGAATATTAAAATAACAGAAGGAATGATTTCGAAGACGTCAACTTGCTTTTACAATACCTGCATTCCTGGTCGTAATATAAGGACTGTCCTGCCATAGCGGTCATGAAAATTTGCTTTATATACCTTCCCAGTCTCACCTTCTGTTGCTACTTCATGCTAAAAACGCAACACCATTTCATGGTCAGCAGAAGCAATTGTAAAGTAATATAATATTTACAGGAAATTGTATCTGAAGAGGTCTAAATATGAAATTCGCAGAGCATTGAATGGTATGATAAATCAATCATCATCTACTTCCAACAAGACATAACTAACACAAAGGAATTGTTCATAAGTATAAACAATATACAACAATTGCACTAAGACGAATATTTCACACTTCAAATTTAGTCAAGTGGTCAATACAGTTTCAGTATCTCCCCTTTAAAATATTCACGCAACATTATAAAAGACTCATACTGCTTATTTTTTCAACATCCAAACTAGTCCCTTACCCAGCGAATTTCTTCAGGTTTAAAGGATGACCTCCATTTTAGCGTCTCCTCCAACATCTTCTTTGATTTATCTACATTCCAGTTCCGTGCTTCCAAATACCTTTTTAAACATGCATCGGTGCAGTATTGTGCGCTCCGCCCTGAGAGTTGTCCCAGGGAAGCCCTAAGCTCTTTAACCTATAAGAAAAGCCACAATCTCTATGAGCTCATATAGGATAACAAGCTAACATAACCCAATGTTTAAAAAATTCAATCTATATGTAGCATCCTTGCCATGCAGCCTCAAAGAGGATTCAATCATCCTTTGTGAAACCTTTTTATTCAAAAGTAGGAACAAATTCAAAATTTACATAGAAATAATGGCAAGAAAACGAATCCTTAAAGTGTATAATGATAAGTACATAATAAATCCAGAATCAACTGTAATCTAATTGAAAGCAGGAGGATATTAACATACGAATATAAACATTAAGACTGTCAGTTACCTTATGCTGCTTGTCCTCACCCTCCTGTTCACTATGAGACTGGTTCTTGCGACGAAACATGATCAATGCTACTATAATTGGTCTCTTACTTGAGCTTTACCTGACAAAAAAATTTAATATTGAATTTACCCATGTGGCAATGCAGATAAATTTTTCACACAAATGAACAAGGGGAACTAACTTTACTAAGCAAGACAAACACATTTTCTGTAACCGGCTTTTTGTTTGAACAAAAGACTTAAGATTTGCAATATCACTTCCTACAAGCAGTTTATTGCTCCTAAAAGAGCCACCATAAGGCAAAAGGCAACTGAATTATTGCCTAATCCCAGATAGTCTTTTTACAATTGCAAAACAATTCAAGTCTAATAAAGAAGAAGAGAACAATATGCTGCAACCTTTCAACATTTGTATGCTTAGTCAAGGAGGATGATGAAATTGAGAGGCAGGGAATGCCTAAAGTAAATTTCTAAAGGCAACTACAGGTCCAGAAACCCCTTTCAGGTATTCTGTCACTAAACAAGTATCGTGTTATCAAGTTGTCCACTTCCAAGAATCAGATGCACCAGCACGTATAAAAGTAGAGTACAGATTCTCACAGTATGATAGGTATCACTGTGTATTTTAGAAGAACCGGGGTGATTTGTTCAAAGTAAATTTATGAATGCAACAGCAATTCTGAATCCTAATTTTGCAGAGAATTATACTTCAGCAATTTCAGCCTCTCCTCAAAGACAACTTTGGCAATAGATTTGGGAACAAGATCCAAATAAGTAATATAAGGAATGCATCTTCCACTAGGGTTCTTTTTTATCAGGGGTTACCAGCCAATTCATGAAACGATAAGAACCAAAGAAGCACCAATACAAAATATTTATATCGCATAACCTATAACCACCAATACTCTCCACCAAAATGGGATCATTTTTTTACTAATTTGAGGCAAACTAGACTTGAAGTGCCAAGGTATATTACACAAAAATTACACAAAATGAGAAATTTGACCATCACCTTCACTAACTAAAGTAGGGTAAAACAGTGTCTTGAATTCCATACTTCAAGCCTATGTTACTGTAGATTCACATTGCCTTCACTTGCTTTCAAACACAAAGGAAGTGTTTTTATCAAGTAATAATTCAAACACAAAGGAACTTGCAACTCTTTTTTATAAACAAACACTGTTGTGAACTTCTTCGATTTTAACTTATCAAAAAGTTAACTTCTTTGATTTTATCTCGGTTATCAAGAATTCAACTCACCCTCTGAATAAACTGCAAATCATTGCAAAATTACTATGTTTTCTTGTTTTTTTCAAGTACAAATTCATCCTTTCCAAGCCGTTGTAACACATCATCATTATTCATCATTTAAAACAAAAATTAAAGACCTATTATAACTCATAAGGTTATAGTCAGGAAGAAATGTAAGCTAGGTGGTAGACCAACAAAATCATCAAACATAGTCTTGGAAGACCTAGTCTCCGGCTGCTTGACGCATGATCTACCTAAAACAGAGAAATGATTTATGAACAAGAACAATGTTTTGGTAACTTGTTACTTCAATTAGGGATTACAAGATTGGAAATATCAACAACAACAACAACATTACCATACCACACATAGGGGTGTCTGGGAGGGTAGAGTGTACGCAGACCTTAACCCTACGTTGGAAGGTAGAGAGGTTGTTTCCGAAATACCCTCGAGAGAAAGCATAAAAAAGGTATTCGAAGCAATATGAAAATGAAAATAACAAAAGCAACAAGTCATGGTAAAGCAGTCTAAAAAAAAGGAGCAGTAGCTACAACAAATAAATAATATAATCGAAGTATAAGAAACAAAACCAAAAAAAAAAAAAAAAACTAAACTTTCCCAAATCCATCATAACTTTTAACTGTACAAATTACTCTGCAGTCAAACCAATTGACTACACCTCAATCCTGGTCGGGCTAGGTCAAAATCATCTGTTCTAATCAGCTCTATGCAGGCTCATTTCAGCTATTTAGGCTACTTCAAGCGTAATTAAATATGACAGAAATCCCAAATCAAGAACTAGTATTTAACATTAAATTTAAAACAAACAAATTAGTCAACAAGAAAGTCACCCATACATAGAACAAACAATCAACAGATCCAACACCTCCCTAGCAACACCAAACACAAAAATTTAAAAAGTACAAAAAAAAAGAATCTGAAAAGGAACCAACTTACCAAAAAAACACAGAGCAAACAAGGAACCCTAAATTCACAAAAAAAGGTGAGCTTTTGGGTTATTCTTTAACAGAATGTCATGCAAATTTTGCCAATAAAAAAAATTGGAAGGCAAATTAATTCATACACTATACACACTTGTTTCTCTCTCTATATATGAGGAGCAGAGTGAAGAGTACTTCAATGCTTTCTCTCTCTCTCTCTCTGTACGTATAGTCTCATTCATATACATGTAAAGTTATAGAGCCACATTAAAAAAGCACCGTAAGATATTTTTATTTTTATTTTTAAAAGAGCTGTTCGGCAAATTATTTTTTTTCGTTTATGTTTTGTGTTAGTATTCGTATTGAGAGCTATTAAAATTAAATTTGTGCTGAAAAATCTACATTTGATATAAAACATTCCAAATATAAATGATTTCATACTTGGAGATATCTGAATAAAAATAAAAGGTACTTCCTCCGTTTTATATTAGTTATTAATATTATTAAAAATATTTGCCCTAAAATATTTATTATTTTATAAAATTAATATGAAATTAATTAATTTTATGATAGTTTGCTTTTGATATTAAGTATTTTTGAAAGTAATTAAATTAAGGTGAATATTTGTTAAAGAAAATAAGGATGAATTAGTAAAAAGATATTTTTATTTATAATTTTTTAAAGAATGCGTAAAAAAGAAATATGAAGATGAATGAAGTTTGGTTTTTCCACCTTTTGGGCAATAAGTCATTTGTACGACTCTCATGGTCGTTTCGTAATGATTTGTGCTATATTTTTTTATTTTTTATATTCAATTTTTCGATTTACGTTAGACTATTTCTGGAGATAGTAGTCCCGGCTCCTTAGCACTGATGTGCCTGAATGACCAGAATTTGATAACAGAGCAATTGATATCACCTACAAGTCCTACCACAGAAGAAAACAAATTGTTCCCATCAGAGTTCGAACTCACACTACAAATTTCAAGCTGAATTTTAATTTTCCCTCATTTGTCGTTCAGCTAACCCGGGACATGGTTTGTGCTATATTAGTCGGAAGGTGATACTTTTGTCACTCACCGACGCCACATGGCTTTTAGATCTATGTTGTTCAGTCTCTACTGTGAATATCTATCGTTGATTTTTTCGCTGTCACGTTAGTCAAATTCGCCGTGCGTTACAGGTGTATTTTGTTGACCTGCTGACCCCGGATCTGATCCATCTTAATCTTTTCTAAAGCTTACACTTTTAACTTAATAGGATTTCTATAATCAATAGTAGTAATAATTATTAAGGGGTCGTTGGCTAACAGTTATGCAAGAATAATAATGTAAAAATCATTTATGTAGTGATTACTAATTAAACAATTATTATACATCAATTGCTTACTATAAGAAGACCTTTTTTGTTTTTGAAATAGTTCAATCCCCTCGTTTATATATATTCTTATTTTACATTTTCCCCACATAAAATATACATAAATTTCTGTATAAGTTAATTTGGATATTATTTAGTAACACTAACCAAACGATACACCAATTATGGGATAATTATATTTTGCTTATGCAATCAATCAAATTATGTAACCACCGCAAGAGTGTTAGCTCACACTCAAAACTCTTTCGACACGAGTCCTAATCGTTGCGCTGCATGTTTATATGGGCTTAGTCTCCTTCCTTCATCAGAAAAGAGAGGAATGGTAGTAAAAAGACATTCGAAGAATGGCATGCAACTAGAAAGGGAAATTGCTCGTCCCCAGGCATAGCTGGATGGCAAAGGAGGAAAACTTAAAATCCAGCTGGATGCCTACAACGTGGGTTCGAACTCTGGTGGGAGCAATTTGCTCTCTTCTGGAGTAGGACCTTGTAGGTGATATAAGTTGTTCTGTCTCAAACCCTGATTATTCAGGCATATCCCGCGATTTACTGATAGTAGTGCTGAGGGATCGAGACTACTATCTTCAGGAATAATCTGGCGTAAGATGGGAAGCTGAATATAAAAAATAAAAAATAAAAAGGAAATTGCTCACCAAATGAAGATGGAACAATATGCTAAACATTTGAAATCATTTCATACTCAAATCTTCTAGAAATATTTCAATTTTTTTTGTTTTTCTTTTGTTAGGAGGAGGGGCTGAGAAAAATGAAGGTATGTAGTTTATCCTTTTCTAGAATTACAGCTTGTTGTCACACAAATGTGATTGATATTATTTAGTAAAATATCCACCTAATATTGCACGTTGGAGCTAGTTGTTTGATTTAATTATTTATTAAAAGGAAGAACATGGGAAGATGCTAAGTGATATACAAATACCAAAAAAATAGATTCCTGCACTTAAGGATTGGATCCCTTCTTATTATAATCTTTGATTAGATGCTCATATTTTAGTTTCATCATCTAATTTTGCATGTGTGAGTTTTCACAGCATAATTAATATCAAATTAGATAAATAAGAAGGATTGTGATAAATTGGTGATTAGTGTAAAAATATCTTAAATATAATGTATAGTCTTAATTTATATGGCAAACTGATTAACTTAAACCCGCAAGGTAGCCAAGTTGGTGTAGCAGTAGAGCGCGTGACCGCAAGGTCACGAGTTCGATCCCCTGCATAAATCTTCTTGGTTGAGCACATCGTACACACATGGCTTGCCAACTGTGGTTAATCGGCGACGTGGTTTGCAGGCTATTGCGTCAGTCCGGGGTTTACCCTGTGCGCACTCGAGAGGATAGCGACTGCGGGTTCCTTCGTCAACAAAAAAATTGATTAACTTATAATTGAAATGCAATAGATGCTAATGATCCATCCAAATAATGGAGTCTATATTGGTAATGCCGTAGTCCGCACTTTACAATGAGAGACTAAATCATTTAGAATCATCGTAATCTAATTGAAAATAGCAGCTATATTTTGACCTGACTTCCGGTTTTTTTTTTTTCCTTATCAAATTAGACACCATTATGTTAGTTCGAAAGAAAATTCAGATATCACATTAAAATTAGAATTATTTTCAAGTCAAATTTGTCGCCTAAAAGTCTATATCATAATGGCTTTTAATTTAAACTAAATAATTTCCAAACTTTTTGGTAAAAGTCAAAAAGACATTAAATATCTCGGGGGGGGGGGGGGGGGGTCCTTTCACTTTTCTTTTTCCCGTACATATGACTTATTAATATTACTATATAGTTTTGTTCATAGGAGTGATCGAGAAGTGAAGAGGGGAAAATATCTGCAAAGTTAAAATGGTGATTCTTCTCCTTTTTAACCCAAAAATAATTTATTTTTTTTAAAATCATCATCTTTACTCTTTTCTTCTGCTTCCTTCTTCCCTTTTTGTTTTATTTAAGTAATAGCTTGTTTGGATTGTTATTACCTAAGTTTCATAATGTATTATATTGTGTGTGCATTATTTTATAAATATAATATTTAAATACTATTTGTATTGTTTGATTGGTTGCATCGAATCTTACCATAACTATTAAGTTTATTAAAATACCTTAATTTTTGTAAGTATTAAGATTTATCAATAGTTACTATAAAAATAATTAAGAACAAGTTCATTTTTCTAGTTTATTAACAATTAAGCTTTGTAAATATATTAAGCTATTAAATTCTGAAAGAAATAATTCTTTGATTATTTTCATTAATAAAGGCATGCAATTCCTAATGAGATTTAGTAAAAAACCAAATGGCAAACCAAAAAAAAATACAAATTGATATAAAGGATAGAAAGAAAAAATTATTATTACATAGAAACAAATTTAACTATACACAGCAATTAAATTTAAGTAACCATCAAAATAAATATTATATTTAAAATAATATTAATAGATTACAATATAATACAATAGGAAGCAACCATCCAAACGAGTTTAGGGACGGATGAAAGATATGAAGTTTACCTTTTCATTAGTAATATACAATAAAGTTGAGTTTATAGTTCAATATTTATAAATATTTATATATCGTCTGAATAAAAGCTATTAAATTCATACCAACATACTCTATCAACAAATAAACAAATAAAAAATAACTTTAAATTAATTCACAAATGGCGGAAAAGGTAACCAAAGTGGCGGTCGTATCTGCCACACCTATCTAGTGGGCTAAAGTCGTAGGTAAAAAGAAAAATTCATATTCAAAATAAAATAAAATAAAAACATTCATTAAGTTACTTTTCAGACGAAATTTAATATACTGAGTTAAAACTTAAAAGAGGACATAATTTAAAGAGTCTTTTGAAAAAGAAGTCGTGCGTGAAAATAATCCACTTATTAAAAGTGGAATATCATATGCCTTCAAAATACAGGCAAACACATGAGTGCATATTTAGCTAAAAGCAAAATGAACTCACTCAACTTCTTGAATGTGTTCGATATCAATGATTCTTTATTTTAATGAACTTTTAAAAAAAAAAGTACTAAACAATTACTTATTCTTTGGTGTTTGATTAATAAATAAGAAATATTATTTAAAGATATTTATATACAATTTAAACAAACACTATTGGATGGATAAGATGAAGTTGGGAGAGGAGTGCTAAGTACCAGTGGGCAGGGGCGGAGCCAATATTCAGTTTACAGGCACGGTAAAATTCAATAGTTTTGTCACAGATTCCGTATTCGTATTTTAAAAATTCACTTAATAACTTTCTTATTTTAGAATTCATAAGCTTAAGATTGTAGCTTTCCGCCTGTGACAGTGGGGGTGCTACAAGGCAGTGCCAAGGTGTTGACCGCAGAGCGGGGGTGAGGAGGTGAGTGTGCGAGAGACTATCTAACATTAATGATATTTGCGAGACTTGTTTTTAAGAAATTTATTTTTCTAAATAAAAAAAACATAAATATTTTTACCAAAGAAACATGAAATTTTTTAAAAATATTTCCAGTTTTCCTCCAAATCAAGCACACCATTTACTTTTTTCTTCTGAAAAAAAAAATCTAAATCCACATGCTATTTTTTTCTGACATATAAACTTGCTCATGCACTAGATTCCCCCCCCCCCCCCCCCCACCTCATGTACACATGTAGTTCATGAAGAAAAGAAGGGGAAGAAATAAAGACATGGGGACCAGAAGTAAACTAGTATAATGTTAATAAATTAGGTATAATAGCACTGGACCCAAAATGAAAGTATACATCCTAAGTTGGAAATTTGTGGAAGAGAAGAAAAAGATTGCGTATCTCTACCTTTTTCGTTTTATTAATTACAAGGACTTCGATTAAATGCACGTTCATTTATTTCTTATACTTTTCCTTTTATAGAAACTAAGAATATTTTATTCTGAATTAATGAAAATCAAAATAAAGAAATCACAGAGAAATAAAGAATGAAAAAGCATTAGTTCTTGGGAGGAAGCATCACAAGTCACACACTCGCACTATCAAAGAAGCACCGCAGCTATCCAAAGTGTTTGGCCCAGAGGCCAATACATTAGGGTATTGCTGTCTGAGGTTCCGTGTTCGAATCCTCTGATCAGCGAGAGTGGAACTGTATTTTCCCAAAAAAAATCCCTCTATACGCGTAGGGCCAAGCGGTGTATACTAATCCGTAGGGCCAGGCCGGAGGTGGGGTTTTCTGGGGTATGGGGCCGTAA
Source organism: Anisodus tanguticus (assembly GCA_034509755.1). NCBI lineage: Eukaryota > Viridiplantae > Streptophyta > Magnoliopsida > Solanales > Solanaceae > Anisodus > Anisodus tanguticus. Next base: position 3,385,683 of record CM067553.1, on the reverse strand, counting down.
TGCGGTGGGACCAGTCACTTTAAAAAGTGTACCCTACTACAGTTAAAACGCAAGGGTAACCAAGTTGGTGTAGCAGTAGAGCACGGGACCGCAAGGTCACGAGTTCGATACCCTGCATAAACCTTCTTGGTTGAGCCTGTCACACATGGCTTGCCAAGTGTGCTTAATGGGCTGACGTGGTTTACAGGCTATTGCATCAGTCCAGGGTTTACCATGTGCGCACTCGAGAGAATAGCGGCTGCGGGTTCCTTCGTCAACCAAAAAAAAAAAAAAAGAAGCACCGCAGCTGATATCAAAATTTCTTCTCTATTAAGCAAGTGTGTGTCACTAATTAGTTTGGCTTCAAATCTTGATTCCGCCTCTGAGTAGAAATACCATGGCCGCCAGTGATAATTGACATGCGTTCCTGAAGATTTAGCAAGGGAGATTTTGATGAGATTGCATGTGTTATCGTTGTTGCGATTCAAATATGCCCGCAAGAAGTGGCATGCTCTTATCAAAAGTCCTAGTTTCATTCAACTAACACTTGAATTGTAGCAAAAATAAACTCCTGATTTATGATTATGGTGCAGCTGATGTTGATGATTCCCCTCCCATTTTCTTGATTATTTCGGATCAAAATGATTCACATGAAAACAATTCGCAGAGGTATAGAGGTATGACAAACCTCTTAGGTTCTGCGCATGACTTGTTTTATTTGGAGAGCGAAATCGATCATGAACTAATTTCGTGTGCATGGTGGCCTGCCACCAGGAAAGTAAATATGGCATATGTGATTTAGTGGGTACCCACGTTATTAGTGAGGACGAGTACCATCATATCATATGGCATACGTGGGAGGCCACCGAATCACATATATCATTAGGGGTGGGCGTATATCGGTTCGGTTCGGTTTGGTATTTGAAAAATATGAACCGAATAAAAATTATTTTTTTTAAAAAAACCGATATGTTGGGTTTATATGCCGAACGTATCGGATTATATCGATTTTTTCTAGTGTGCCAGGCCTGGTCGGGTCGGGATTTTTTTTTTTTTAAATTGAATTTCCAAAACTGAAATTGACATTCACACTTACACTATCATGAAATTTCGACGTTGAAATCTATTATGTATCGTGAGATGTTTACTAAAGAAAAAAAAAATTAGATTTGGGGGAAAACACAAATTGATTGGGAAAACTGACGTTTTTCTAAAAATTGGCTGCGCCAAAACCGCCTTTTAACAGTTTGACCGGCCCCGTCTCAAAAAAATACGCAAAATAAAAAAAATCGGGTAAAACGGACATCTGAGCGCAGAGTTATGACCATTTAAAGATTTTTATCAATTTACAACTACTTTTTCTCCCTACATTTTATGTCAATGCTTCCGTGATATGTTAATCAAGTTCATGCCGCATGCGACTTCCATAAAAGCTTCATAGATTAACTTCAATGTCTATGATTCAAGAGATAGTAGTAGCCTAAAATAAAAAATAAAAAAATATATATATTTAATTCGGTTTTTCGGTTCGGTTCGTATCCAAAATTTAAAAACCGAACCAAATCACTAAATCCTGATTCGATTCGGTTTTTACGGTTCTCCGGATTTTTTGTCCACCCCTAAACGTGAGTTTGATTTTGTTTGTGTCTTTTAGATGTGTGCAAACTAGACCTCTTTTTTCTAATTATTGTCTGAACTTGGCCTTTAATATCATGTAGCATGTTGTATGGTTTAGTATACTTGTCCTGGTCCTTTATATGTTAGTTTATCTTGCTTGTTTACTCCTATACAAGTCCAAATCTAATTATGTTAATGTTGTGCTTGTTTGGCCTGCTACTGTTTGAATCATTAAGAGCCCATGTATTTTCTCTTTCTTGTTGATGTATGGATCTGTACACATGGCTTGCTATCTCATCTTTTTTTCACATGACTTGTTCTATTTTTTGTATGATATACCTCAAAGTAGACATGGTATACAAATCACAGTATACACAAATGTGTACAAAGTTATATACCTTCAGGTATATCAGATATACTTTGAATATCATGAGTATACTAACCGTCTTGTGTGTCTAAAGCATATATAAAGACTATGTATGTTAGATATAATCTTGTATACTTGTGTATGTGAATATATGTTTAAGCTGGTCCATCATACATCGGGCTGGGTTTCCTTTTAAATCTTGTATGGGAAATATTGGGCTGTTTTTTATTTCTGCGTGTTAATTGTTCCCCGAGGCCTAACAACATTTTACTTTTCATAAACTATTTATTTATATTTTCTTATGTGTATATTTTCACGTTTCCATTTTTATTTTCATTCCTTATCTTGCCAACTATTAAATTGAATCGTATTAATTCTTTTCTTTTCTTTCGTTTACATGAAATGCATCGAGAGCAACGAAGAGTCTCGTTATGAGACTCATCATGATTATCGGCAAACGAAGATCTGCATCCATGTTCACTGCATTCTCCTGCCTCGGGATTTCCAAACAAATAGGGCGGGATGACATCGTCATCCGCCTAGTCGCTGCTTTTAAGTTCCTTAATCCCGTCATTTTATTTGTTTCGGTTGTAATTTTATTATTCAATTTTGTGCGATCACTAGAAATACTTAGAATAATTAGGCCTTGAATGGTTAAATTAATAGGGTAGTTAAAATTGAAAATCCGCCGCTAGCTTATTTATTTTAGACTCGTTATGCATGTTTCAAACTTTCAAAATAACTTGGTCATCTTTTATTCACATTATTAATCATACTAATAAAGTTTTGTTTTTTTATTCAATTTGCGATTTAAAAATGACTTCCATATAAATCACTTTTTGCATTACAAATAAATTGTTTTTCTCCTTACTATCAATTGCCAAAAATATGTATTTTATAAACAATGCCATACAAATGCATGCCTTTATCCAAAAATCAACTCTACGTGTATTTTATAAACAATGCAATACAAATGCATACTTTTATCCAAAAATCAATTTTACATGTATTTGTATAAAATATCATGCATACTTTTTTTGAATTTTATACCGGGGATCTATTTCTCAGAATCGCAATCACCTTTGCAAGAATCTCTTACATTGTCAAAAATACATCTTCTTAACTATTTGCAACATCCTATTAACTTTATACTTTTAAACATGCATTTTCCCTTAGCATAATAATTAACCTAAGTTTGACCGGATAACCATAAGTTAGCAGATCTTAAAGGATGTCTAATCCCTTCCCTTTAGGATAATAAAGAATTCTTACCCAGAATCTCATAGTTTAGCATACCATTAATTAGAGTTCATTTTGCAGCATTTAGTTAACACTTAGGTACCCTAATTCACCGTAGAATAATTAGGTGGCGATTCCTTAAGCCTTAATTAATTTAGGAAACGTCCATACATCGCGACCGTGTCGGATCCCCCTTCCTCGCGGAACGGGACGGTTAAAAACGGGTGCGACAACAGTTACCTATTTGGATACAAGTCTCTTGCAAAGGTGCTTTAGGGGTTTAATTCATTATCAAGTTTTGTTTGTGAATTTAATAGGCATGAATTAAACTTCAACATGGGCCAGTTAGTGAAAAAAAAATAACATTAGCCAAACTTTAAATAAAATGTATCATTTTGAGTAAACAATTTCTTTTTGAGACAAATTAAAAAAAAATCTGTGTCATGGAGTAAGTACATAATTAGATGTGTCAGTGCTTAATATCTCATTTTCATACGAATGCTTTCTTAATTTATCCTCCATCTAATGTGTTTTTTTTCTTTTTCTTTTTGTCCTTTTTTCTCTTAATTTCTTTTTCCTATTGAAATTTGAAACTGATTGATTTTATTGAAACTGACGTAGGTTTTTGCTTGAATTTATTTTTATCTTAATTCTTTTATTTCAATCATTTTCTTCTAAATGCTGATTAACATTTTTTAATATGATATAACAGTTACCATGCAAAGGTGCTGTAGGGGTTTAATTCATTGTCAAGTTTTGTTTGTGAATTTAATAGGCATGAGTTAAACTCTAAAATAGGTCAGTTAGTGAAAAAAGACAATATTAGCTCAACTTTAAATAAAAGGTATCCTTTTTCTTAAACAATTTCTCTATTTTTTTTTATTGTTTTTATTGTTTTTATTTGGTAATGAGCATGTTAATTGAATTGGAGAATGAGAGCAAATGTGAGTTAAATTTCGTAAAAGCGAGACCATGATTGATCTTGATTTTAAGTGAAATACAAAAGTAAACTATTTCACAACCACACGAGCAATTTGGATTAGAGCAGCAAAAATAGTTAATCGAATAAAGACTTGTATTAATTGTAACCCACTTATTTATAAAATTTAAATATATTCAATTATTATAAGTTCATCTCCATCAAAATAAAAATAGTGAATATTTTTTGATAATAGGAAATTTTAAATATTAAGGAGAATTATTACAATTAGCTAAAAAAATATCTATAGTTAAGCACCATACTCGATTCTACTACAATTCATCGTATCTTTTCATTGTCTACTTAGGCACGATTTTGCAATATTACGAAATTCTTGTTCAAATTAATAATTTCCACATTTTAAAAATAAAACAGAAATATTTAAAATGGGTTTTAATAATTTAAAAATAGGTTAAGAAGTCTCTTATTGTTATGAAATACATATCATTTGTATGGATGTCCATACACATTTACTAACCTTTTGTATGTTACATGTACCAATTAATTTGGGTACTTAATATTTGTAACCTCCATTGGGTGGTTTCATCCTATAAATTGGGATGTTATCTCCCTCCTCTCTACTTCTTTATCTACATATCTAGTCTTATATTGCTATTGTTATCATTTTATAATACGTTATCAACATGAGACTCTACCGACTCAAGAAATTTTCTGAGGCTAAGGTACTATTTTTATTCTCTCTATTTTATGGCTAACCTTACAAAACTTGAGTTCGTTGCCCACGATATTTCGGGCAAGAACTACCTATCATGGGTGCTAGATACCGAAATACATTTGGATGCTATGGCCTTGGAGACACCATTAAAGAAAATAATGAAGCATCTAACAAGAAAACGCCAAGGCTATGATATTCATACATCATTACCTTGATAGGCCCTGAAGATGGAATATCTTACTATTAAAGATCCACTTATTTTATGGAAAAACATGAAAGAAGGGTATGACCACCTGAAGATGGTCTTCCTCCAAAAAGCACGATACGAATGGATCAATCTAAGGCTACAAGATTTCAAGTCAATTATGAAGTACAATTCTGAGATGCTCAGAATTACCTCTATATTGACACTATGTGGAGAAAATATTAGTGATTCTGATATGCCGGAAAAGACGTTCTCCACCTTTCATGCCTCGAATGTGCTCATGCAGCAGCAATATCAAGAGAAAGATTTCACAAAGTATTGTGATTTGATTGCTCACCTTCCAGTGGCTGAACAAAATAACAATTTGCTGATGAAAAATCATGAGAATCGACCTACTGGCGCTGCATTACTCCCCGAAGTGAATGAGGTGTATGCCTACTACTCTAGGCGTGGAAAACATCGTGGCCCCAATCGTGGTCGTGATAATGGTCAAGGAAGAAATTCTTTCCTTGGTGTTAATCATTCATCAAAGAAAAATCACTACCAGAAGGGAAAAAAGAAGGATGAGAGGCATGAAGTTCCAGAAGCACGTGGCTCAGAAAACAAATGCTATCGATGTCGTAGAATATGACACTGGTCACGTACATGTCGTATGACAAAGCACTTGGTTGAGCTTTATCAAGCATCAATGAAAAAGAAAGAGAAAAATTCCGAAGCGAATTTTATCTCTAAAAATCAATTTGACATCACACACTTGGATGTAGCAGATTTCTTTGAGCACCCTGAAGGAAAGATAGATCACTTAATTGGTGATGGTTCTGTGGTTAGAGATGATTAAGTTATTTTTTATGCATTGTTTTTGCTAGTCACAGTAGTTAATGAATAAAAAAATTTATTATGTGATTACTTAAAAATGTGCTTGTAATCTGTATTCCCGATGCTCCATTTCGTGTGTATAATTTTGTTGCGGATTGAAGTCATATGTTACTTACTGCTTTGATTTAAACTGAATGGGGAATTGTTAAATAAATAATTATTATATCTCAAAATAAGTTAAACGTGTTCTTTATTCTAATATTATATAATTATGAGTCTTAATATTCCTCCATTAAGTCCTTGTATTTAATTGAATTGATACAAATATTGAATTGTCTTAATGACGTTTATTATGAGAATATTTGATCTGTTTGCCAGATGATTTTCTTCAAATAATTGAATGTCATATATTATTTTTAATGAACAGTATATTGTCAGTTTCTAACATATCATTTGAATTTGTTGCAATTCAATTGATAACGTATTTGACCTCTTAAATAGCCATCATTGACTTATATATTTCATTTCAAAATGAAATGTTGGCTTATATATAGTTCTATGTTTATAATTTTGTATTACTATTTTTTTAACGCTAGTTTGTTGGGCATATAAAAATATTATGTACGGAGTATATATTTAGTATGTGATAAGAATGATTTGATGTAAATTAATGAATTTAATTTGTAGTAGTTGATAAATGGGTTTAAAGGTATGGACGTTACATTTGAGAGGGTGATTAATGAGAATTAAATGAGTTTAATTTTCTGCAAAATATTAAGGTAACAATTAAAGGCAAAGAAAAAAAACTTTTAAAGTATGATAATAATTATACAGATCATGGTTTGCCCAGGGTTTTTGCATTGGTGTGTATCCATATTTGTGATTATATTTTTTCTGAATATTTTTTTGTCCAATGCCTTTATGGCCTTTAATAAAATATTACTAATATCTCAAAAAAGAATAAGAATCAATTTTGGAATTTCTTACTAAGTTCATTCAGTAACGATTACTTCATTATATTACTTAGTTTTCACTTTGTATTTTATGACAATGCTAGTAGTTAATGTGTATTAGTTTCACTTTGTGTATGTCATTCTATTTGAATATATAGATACTTCTCAAACCAAGTTTGGATTACAATTCAATTATGAATATATTCATCTGATTGATTCTGCTACTACACATACGATATTTAAAGACAATAAATATTTTTCTCATCTATTTATGGGTAAGGCAAATGTTAATACCATTTCTGGTAGTACCAACTTGATTGAAGGCTCCGGAAGAGCCACCATAATTTTGTCTAAGGGAACAAAACTCATTATAAACAATGCCATGTTCTCTCCTAAATCCCGAAGGAACTTATTAAGTTTTAAAGATATCCGTCAAAATGGATACCATATTAAAACAATGGATAAGATGAATCTTGAATATATTTGTATCACCAAGGATGTCTCTGGCCAAGAAGTTGTTATAGAAAAGTTTCATGCCTTGTCTACTGGCTTATATTGGACAAGACTTGGTGTGATTGAGGCACACTCTGTCGTAAACCACAAGTTTACTGACTCCAATATGTTTGTACTTTGGCATGATCGATTGGGACACCCTGGATCTATAATGACGAGATGAATTATAGAAAATTCCAACGGTCATCCATTAAAGAACTTGAAGATTCTTTTAAACAATGAATTTGCTTGTCCTTATTGTTATCAAGGCAAGTTAATTATTAGGCCATCACCTACAAAGGTTGGGTTTGAATCCCCTAAATTTTTAGAACGTATACATGGGGATATTTGTGGACCTATTCACCCACCTAGTGGATCATTTAGATATTTTATGGTCCTAATAGATGTTTCTTCTAGATGGTCTCATGTATGCCTATTGTCATCTCGCAACGTGACGTTTGTGAAATTATTGGCACAAATAATTCGATTACGGGCACAGTTTCTCGATAATCCGATAAAGTCTATTCGCCTCGATAATGCTGCAGAGTTTTCGTCCCAAGCATTTAATGATTATTGTTTATCAATTGGGATAAAAGTTGAACATCCTATAGCTCATGTTCATACTCAAAATGGCCTTGCAGAGTCATTAGTTAAACATATGCAGTTGATAGCAAGACCATTACTTATGAAAACAAGGTTACCCACGTCTGTTTGGGGTCACGCTATTTCGCATGCAATAATATTTGTGCGTCTCAGACCGAAAAATTATCATAAATTTTCTTCGTTGCAATTGGTTTTGGGTCAAGAACCAAATATATCTCATCTCATAATTTTTGGCTGCGCCGTATATGTGTCTGTAGCACCACCACATTGCACCAAGATGGGCCTCCAAAGAATATTAGGGATATATGTTGGGTTTGAATCCCCCTCCATTATTCACTATCTTGAACCATTAACATGAGATATGTTCACTGCTCGATTTGCTGATTGTCGATTTGATGAGACAATTTTTCCAAAATTAGGGGAGAGAATAACGAAATAAAAAGGGAAAATTTGTGGAATAGTCCATCGTTATCTTATCTTGATCCACGTGCTTCTATTTGTGAGCAAGAGGTTCAAAAGATTATTCACTTGTAGAAAATAACAAATCAAATGGCAGACACATTTACAGATTTGAAAAGGATTACCAAAATAATATCCATGCAGAGAATGTCCCAAATCGGATTGATGTCCCTGTAGGACCATCTACTAGTGTCATGGCAAATGAGTCCGAAGCACGCCTGAAGCGTGGTAGACCATTGGGTTCTAAGGATCGGAATCCTAGAAAAATAAAAATAAATGGTCAAGATGACACTAAGAAAGAATCTCATAAAGAAATGGAAGATTTGATCAATCCTGATATTCTTGAAGAAATCAATGAGCTTCAGACTCAAGAAAATGAAAAATATCAATAAATCCAAGTGAGGTTAGGACTAATTTGAATCGCTTAAAAATAAACGTTGATTATGTTTTTGCTTATAATGTTGCAGCTAGAATTATGCAAGATAGTGAGGATTAGGGGTGAGCGGGTTCGGGTACCCTAACTTTCTTGAACTACCCGGACCCTACCCAGTAAAAAATCGGTTCCTAGATTTACTACCTGAAACCTACCCGTAGAAATCATTACCCGAAACCTACCCAGACCCTGCGGTTCCGGGTAGGTTCCCGGGTACCCGGAATCGGTGTTTCTTTGTGCAAAATAATGCCTTCGTATAACAACTTTGATTTAGGAATAAACTCGTCTGCTTATCCTCTGAAAGCCAGTGCCACAAAACCCATAAAGAATTCTTTCGGAGCAAATATCCCAAGAATGTTTCAAAGATTTGCTTTGGTTTTCATTTCAACTTTCTTTTTCAATAACTTAAAGGAGTACATAGTTTTAAAAAAATATTTTTTCAGTTTTCTACCGCTTTTGGCTTTTTCTCTGCTTATGATTGTCACTTTGTATTATTTGATTTATTTCTTGATGGTGAAAGTGATTGTTCTGCATTTGGTTCCCCCCCCCCCCCCCCTTAAATGGTGTACTTTAGTATGGCCTTTTTTTCTTATTTTATTAACTAAAAAATAATGAAATTAAAAAAGTAAAAATATTTAATATTTCATCGGTTTCGGGTATCGGTTCCGAGTCTGGGTACCCTGTCTCTCTTTGCCAGAACCGAAACCGGATCCGACATTGATCGGTTCCTAATTTTACTACCCGGAACCTACCCGTTATTATAATATATAGGTTCCGATAGGGTATTTGGGTACCATGTACCCGTGCTTACCCCTAGTGAGGATCTTGAACCCCAATCTGTTAAGGAATGCTGAGAAAGAAGTGATTGGCCAAAATGGCAAGAGGCAATTCAATCAGAGTTAAACTCACTTACCAAACAAAAAGTTTTTGGACCTGTAGTCCAACACCTAATGGTATTAAGCCTGTTGGTTATAAATGGATTTTTGTGCGAAAAAGAAATGAGAAAAATGAGATACAAAGATATAAGGCAGGCCTTGTTGCACAAGGATTTTCACAAAGGCCTGACGTCGATTATAAAGAGACGTACTCACCTGTTATGGACGCAATAACATTCCGTTATCTCATTCGTTTCGCTATCCATGAGAGACTTGAGATACACTTAATGGATGTGGTTACATACTATCTCTATGGAACACTTGAAAATGAAATATACATGAAAATTCCTGAAGAATTTAAGATACCTGAAGCATGTAGTTTAAAGTCTCGAGAAATGCACTCAATCAGATTGCAAAGATCATTGTATGGTTTAAAGTAATCCAGACATATGTGGTATAACCGCCTTAGTGAGTATTTGTTAAATGAAGGCTATACAAATGATGTCATTTGCCCATGTGTTTTTATAAAGAAAACAACATCGGAGTTTGTAGTACTTGTTGTATTTATTGACAACATAAACCTAATTGAAACTTCTGGAGAGCTCAAAAGGGCGATTGATTATTTAAAGAAGGAATTTGAGATGAAAGATCTTGGAAAGACAAAATTATGTCTTGGTTTACAAATTGAACATTTGACAAATGGTATCTTTGTCCATCAATCTGCATATAAGAAAAAGTGTTGAAATGATTTTATATGGATGAAACACATCCATTAAGTACTTCGATGGTTGTTAGATCACTTGATGTGAATAAACATCTGTTTCGATCACAAGAAAAGAATGAGGAAATTCTTGGTCCTGAAGTACTATATCTTAATGCAATCGGTGCACTAATGTATCACGCCAATACTACAAGGCCTGACATAGCATTTTTAGTTAATGTATTAGCAAGATATAGTTGTACTCCTACAAGGAGACACTGGAACGGAATTAAACACATATTGCGGTATCTAAAATGGACTGTCGATTTGGACTTATTTTACTCTAACAATTGCAGTCCCGATCTTCTTGGTTATGCTGATGCAGGATATTTATCTGACCCACACAAAGCTAGATCTCAAACAGCTATATATTTATATGTGGGGGTGCTGCCATATCTTGGCGATCTACAAAGCAGTCTATCGTGGCGACCTCTTCAAATCATGCTGAGATAATAACAATTCATGAAGCAAGCTGAGAAGTTGTGTGGCTGAGGTCAATGATAGATCTCATTCGAGAAAAATATGGTTTGAAATGTGATAAAATACCCACAATCTTATATGAAGATAATGCATCATGCATTGCTCAATTGAAGAGAGGATTCATAAAAGGAGATAGGACAAAACACATTTCACCAAAGTTGTTCTTCACACACGAGTTCCAAAAAAATGGTGATATCAACGTGTAACATATTCATTCAAGTGATAATATGACGGATTTGTTCATTAAGTCTCTGCCAACTGCAACTTTCGAGAAGATGGTACACAAGATTGGAATGCGAAGACTCAAGCATTTGGCTTGAAGTTCTCATTAGGGGAGTTAATACATGTTGTACTCTTTTTCCGTATAAGGTTTTGTCCCACTGGGTTTTCCTTGTAAGGTTTTTAATGAGGCAACCAAAATATGTATTATTAGAAATGTGTACTCTTTTTCCTTCACTAGAATTTTTTCAACTGGGTTTTTTTCTAGTAAGGTTTTAATGAGGCACATTATCTATGGACATCCAATGGGGAGTGTTATGAAATACATAACCTTTGTATGGATGTCCATACACACTTACTAACCTTTTGTATGTTACATATACCTATTAATTTGGGTACTTAATATTTGTAACCTCCATTGGGTGGTTTCATCCTATAAATTGGGATGTTATTCACCTTTGAAGGATGACCAACATACACTTGAAATAAGAAGAAAGTCTCATCCTCCTCTCTACTTCTTTGTCTACATATCTAGTATTATATTGCTACTGCTATCATTTTATAATACTTATATCTAAAAATTTGATTGTTTTATCTTTTTGAATGGAAAAAGTTTGATGACCTTATGTCCTAAAAAATTCAAAAATTACTTTAGTGAGTTATTTCTAAAAAATTCAAAAACTACCCGTGTAATTAATTTAAAAGGAAAAGAAACTCCTAATATTATAGTTATGTCCCCCTCTTCTTCTTCATCTTACTAATGAATTTAGCCACATTTTCCGCAGAGTTAAAGCAAATCAAATAAAAAATAGATAATGATTGTTTTAATTTTTGTAATTTAGAAACTTAATAGTTACTTTTCTCTACACTCCCACCATAATACTATCACTTATTTTAATAAGATTCTCAAGATTGATATCAAATGGAAAAAGAAAATTCAGCCTAGCACAATCAACACCGTTAGAAACTATTCATTCTTTTGATGACTCGTAGTCAAAAGAGTTTTTCCTTTTGATTGCTACAAGTATGTAGCCACGTAAACGAAAAGAAGGCAAGCTATCCGATGAATTTGCTAAAAATGTCAATGCCGCATCACCACCTTTCTGAACCTCTTGACTCAAATTCTTGAGCCACGAAGCAATAAGCCAAAATATACACTCCCATTACCGATTGTTTTCATTTCATATATTCCCTTGTGTATAATATTAGACATCTTGAGCTCTTGTGCTAGTAAAAACTAGGGGGTGGCCGGGGGCGGGCTCGGGTACGGCGGGCGGGTGCGGCGGTGTCGGGGTCGGGGCGGGACGGGAGAAGGGGCGGGGTCGGGTCGGCGGATCGGAGCAAGTCCCATCCCCGATCCCGTCGGGCTCGGGTCGGGGCGGGCTCGGGGCGGGGTCGGGCTCGGGTCGGGATATGGCGGTTTTTTTTTTTTTTTTTAAAAAAAAAAAATAACATATGTATTAAAAAAACTCAATAAACAAAACAAGATAGTGTAATAAAAACATCCCAAGGCTGTTTTTGTACCTCTTATATTATTTAATAGACATATGATTTTTTTGTAATACAAATACAATTGTCTAAAATCTAAATTGCAACTTTGTGGTGTTGTCCAAAAGTTACAAATTACATAATAAAATTACAATTAAAAAAATTACATTCTCAAAAAAACCTGTTCTAATTGCTTGATGATTTCATGTGGTTCTTCGGTTGGAATTGGTATTTGTTGGTCAAATTGATCCACGTCGCTTCCACTACCTTCGGTTAAGATTTCGTTGTAGTTTTCATCATCTTCTTCGTTGATCTCCGGTTGACCGCACCTTCTCCGCTCCGCTCGTATCCAATCTCTGAATAATACTGCAATTTCCAAGTGTCTCGGCTAATGAGTGTCTGTGGTCTCCTATTTGATATCTGCTGCGCGAAAAAGCGCTTTCGACGCAGCGGTTGACGACGCTTGAATGTTCAAAACATCTCGAGCCATCATTGAAAGTGTCGGAAAGGTCTTCTCATTCCCCCTCCGTATTTCGACAAGTCTTCATGTCCATCTTCATTGATAACTTCTTGATACGGTACGAGAACCCCGCAAAACAAAAATATCCAACTCGCTAATTTGGTTAGTAGTAGAGGTACGGCCGCACATTCTATTTCGAGGCTTTCAATACTAGCCGCGAAACAACATGTCTTTTGTGAGGTTGTGTTGAAGATGAAGAAGATGGTATGGAAGCCGGTAAGTTACTAGCATTTTCTTGTTGATAAAATCTATATATATTTTTGCATTGGTGTTCTACGCTAGACAATACTTCTTCTTTAGTTTGTTCAATAGGTGGTGGGTGATTTAGATTTTTGGGACTTGGAGGTGGTAGTACTTCTATACAATCGTAAATAGTTTCAATTAGTGATTTTGTACCGTCTATTTTAATAGTAGGATTTAATACTGAGAACCAATAATATAAATAGAGGGAATAGGAATAAAATATTTTTTTATTTTGAGAAACATTTTTTTAATAGCTGCCTTATAAGCTGGTTTTTCCATATATTCACTAAGTAATAAAAATATTAGAGTTATATAAAATAACATAGTTGAAATAGTAGGATAATATATACCGGAAAATTCTTTTGTTGCTTGAAAAAATTTCTCTAAAAATACAATAAGTTCGGAAATTTTTTCCCAATCACTAACTAAAATCATATCAAATTTGGCTTTTTATTATGAGAGTTAAAAAATAAAGTTATAGGTAATTTATAGTCATAAGCAACAAGTAGTTGCTCGTATAAAGAATTCCACCTAATGGATACTTCTTGTGGAATTTTTCTAAAAGGTAGTTGGCAATCATGACAAAATTTTTTATATTCTTTTCTACGTTGTACTTTATTACTTTTAAAAATAAAGTTTATAGCAAATTGTATTTTACTAAGAATGTCTTCAAAAAGTGATAGACCATCCTTTACAATTAAGTTATATATATGGCACGCGCATTTTATATGAAAATGGTCTGGAAAAGACGGAGTTAAACTATTTTTTAAAATTGTAATGGCGTAATTGTTACTAGAAGCGTTATCTAATGTAATAGTCATAATTTTATCGGTAATTCCGTAATAATCGCACACTTGATAAATATTTTCTGCAATAAAAGTACTAGTGTGCCTATCATCTATATATCTATACGCTAAAATACGTTTTTGCATAGACCATTTATAATCTATCCAATGACAAGTTACAGTTAAATAATCATGGCCGTTAGTACTACGACCTATATCAGACGTGATGGATACTTTGCCATTAAAATGATATAATGAAAAACGTAAATATTGTTGATATTCATGCGCGAATTTAAATACATCTCTCTTAACGAGTTGATCTAGGAAAACCGTTAAAAGCAGGATTATATATATCTCTAATGTAATGAATAAAACTAGGAGATGAAGGAAATGAAAAAGGCAAACCCTCCACAACAACTAATTTTGATATTGCTTCCCTATCTCTATGTTTATTGTATTTAGAGCCTACAATTCCCCCGTCATAGGGTTAATTTGACCCTGTACTTGGTCGGGACGTATCGGTATGTGAACCTTGTCCCGATGGAGCGGCGTTTGCGCACCCGGTTTTGAAGCCTGGTATTGGGCATACCTATTTGGATGAGCACTTACTACGTGTCTAATTAAACCCCCGTCCCACCGTGACCTTTTCCAGTTTTAAATTTTAAAACATTTTTACAAATTTTACATATGGCTACTTGATTCTCTACGTCCTTATCAAAAAATGTCCATGCATCCGATTTTAATGGTCGTTTTCTTTGGACCTCGTCTCATACTAGGGGGAATAGGAGGTATTTCAGTTGAAGGTGCACTAGTGGGTGTGTTGTCATCAACATTAGTGGGTATATCATCTAGATCATCGTCTAAATTAAAGTCTTCTTGAGTTCCAGAAAATAGCTCCTGGTCTAAATCTAATGGTATTGTAGGAAAATGTTGAGTATCAACAAAATCATCATGTGTAGGAATAAGATGACTAGAAGAAGTACCCTTGCCCTGGTTGCCCCTACTAGAAGAAGCACCCTTACCCTTAAACATACCTTTTAATCCTTCCATTTTAATTATGATAATAAATAAATAATTAAAGACAATAAAATTAAGTGATCTAAACTAAATAAACAGACAATAATAATTTAATGAAGGAACAAATGTACCAAACGCCGACGTAACGTCGACGTGTAATCGAGAGGTTGAAAATTGAAACTTTGCTCGATGGAAGATCCTCAAGCTAGTTGCCAACTTCACTACCAATTCCCAAATGAATAAATAAAATTGAATATTTAGCAAACAATGTAGAATTGTAGAGAGATATATTGAGAAATTAGAGAGATTGTAGGAAGATTTGTGAGAAAGATGAAGAGAAAATGAGTTATTTATAGTTGAAAAATTGGGTTAAAGTGTAAATATAATAACTTATGGGTTAAAAATAAATATTAAGGGGTAGGGGGTTGGGGGGGGGGGGGGGGCTAAAATGGCCGTTGCCAACGGCCATAATCTAAAATGGCCGTTGGTGCAACGGCCATTTTTGCAAAGGGCGAGGGCGGGGTCGGGGTCGGGGTCGGGGTCGGGGTCGGGGCGGGCTCGGGTCTCGCGGGCCTGGGGCGGGCTCGGGTCTCGCGGGACGAGACATCGTCCCGTCCCGAGTTCGAGTCCCGCCCCCGTAATTTTTTTTTTTTGTTTTTTTGGCGGAGTCGGGGCGGGACCGGGGCGGGCTCGGGGACGGGCTCGGGTCGGGGTCGGGCTGTCCCGGCCCACTGGCCAGCCCTAGTAAAAACATAATTCTCCAAAGGCAAAAAGAAAAATATTTTCTTTGGCAGAATGTCATGTCCACCACATTGTTCAACATCTAGATTCCACAACTTGATTGTCTTATGCTTTGGCATTAAAAATAAAAGTCACATCCCACAAGGTCATGTTTCTTATCACACACTTTATTGAGAACGAAAAAAAAAGGAAAAACTCAAAACTTATAACACATAAACAATGGGTCGTTATGGATTTGAAAAGTCATAACCCCCTAACAAAGTGGTGAGTTACGGATACTTTTCCTATTGCCCAGTAAAATGTAAAATTCAGCACATAATAAAATGAGATTATTCGAGGAGCTTTCCTCTGCAAATTGGTCTCAATCTCCTTCAATTGAATCGTTTTTCATGTGTGGTCTGACCATCCGAGCTTCAACGGCTTCCCTGAGGTGTTTCATTTGAGCTTCCATGGCGGCTTGTGATCTGGAACCCTTGAGTGAGTATTTGCACGTTCTTTGCCTCTCCCCAATTAGCTGCTATTGTTAAATCTCTGCCAAGCAATTTACTACTCTATTACCTTATCTGAAAATGTGTGTTTCCATGCCCCTTTGAATTGCTTCTATTAGATCTATGAGGCACGGTGGTTTTCATTGTTTTTAATGATTTGCTGAAATCTATCTGAAAGCCTGATATTTTTTGAGATCTGGAACGCCTCTGCCTCTATATTTGAATTTTTTTTCTCGAGAAATTACAAAAAAGGAAACTTTTTCGGTATTACTAAAAAGGTATGTACAATGAAAAGTAAACAGAAACACTCCCTCCGTCCGAATTTATGTGACATATTTTCCTTTTTAGTCTGACCCAAAAATAACGTCATCTTTTTATATAAGACATTAATTTAAAATAAAAAAAGAGAAATGATACTCTAGATATGAACCTCCTTAAGAAATTGATCTTTCCCAATAAGCTTTGTAACTCCTTTGTCTTGGGTGGTGCAGATCCCATTACTGCCTTGGCTTTGTTACGATCTATCTCGATGCCTTTCTTGTGTACCAAAAAGCCAAGGAAGTTGTCAACCGATACTTTGAACATGCACTTGGCTGGATTCATTTTGAGATTATGAATCCTCATTCTTTTTAATGCTTGTTCAAGATCGGCTAAATGATCATTGAAGTCCTTAGACTTCACTACTACATCGTCGATGTAGACCTCCATAGTCTTGCCGATCAAGTCATGGAAGATAGTGTTCATTGACCTTTGATAAGTGGCACCAGCGTTCTTCAGGCCAAACGACATAACTACCCATTCGAAAATGTCCAACGCTCCTGGATACCTGAAGACGATTTTGTGAATGTCACCCTCGGCTACCGATATCTGATTATAGCCAGAGTATCCATCCATAAAGGTCAATACACCATTAGCGGTTGTTGAGTCGACTAGCATGTCGGCTATTAGCTATCGGCATGACGTACTCATCTTTAGGAGTGACTAGATTTAGGTTCTTGTAATCAATACATACCCGAACCTTGCCATTCTTCTTCTTGACTGGTATGACGTTTTCCAACTATTCCACATATTTAGCCGTTCTGATAAACCCGGCTTTCAGTAGTCGTTCGATCTCACCTTTGATTTGAGGCATCAGCTAAGGGTGATACCTTCTGGGCAGCTGTTTTTGGGGTTTGAAACCCTCCTTGATTGGCAATCTATATTTTACCAAAGTATGTGCCAGCCCAGGCATCTCATGATAATCCCATGCGAAGCAGTCTTTATACTGCAGTAGAAGGGTCGTTATGCCTTGTTTGTCTTCTTCCTTCAGCAAACCAATAATATGTGTTAGCCGATGGGTTTCTTCAGTTCCCAAGTTGATATATTCCAAAGGATCCTAAGACTGAAAACTAGGCATAGTCCTTATGGGAGATTCAAGTTCCATCGGCAACTCAACTTCATCGGCTGCAAGCGTTGGTCCTATGTCGTGGTCCCCCATCTGCGATGCCTCAGCTATCCTTGCCTTAGAACTTAGGGCGATCAGCTGATGCTACAGGTCAAGTATGGTTTGGGTTTCCTCAACCATTTAAATCCTCCAAGGTAAGCCGTAGTTCGACTAATTGTTTTATTTCAAACCCTCGTGAGGTAAGATTACAGGATTCCCAAGATCCTTCTTCATACTACTCCGTGACGGCTATGAGAGCCACATAGGGTGAATAAAGGACAACTTTTATGTTCTGAACCCCTGGTTGGAACGGGTTGTCATCCGCTGAGACGATTTCTATCTTGTCTCCTTCCCAGAAAATGAGCTTTTGATGCATGGTAGAAGGAAGGCATCGGCTGGTGTGAATCCAGTCCCTGCCCAACAGAATGGTATAGGACGGCTTGCCATCTATTACAAAGAAGGTGGACCTGACCATTTTAGGACCTACAATGATTTCTGCTACTAGAATCCTTAATGCTTCAGAAGCCTCTACCATAAAGCTAGCCATTTTCATGTTAGTTGGGATGAGATTTTCTCCGGTTTTGCTATGCTTTTCAAAGTAAGCAGCGGCATCACATTCAGCACAACCCCATTGTCGATGAACACTTGACTAATGGTTTTGCCGTTGATGTAAGCCTTCACATAGAGGGACTTGAGGTGTTTAACCATATCTTTTGTAGGTGCACCAAATGCGGTGCTCAAAGCATCCCTAGACGAGGTATCAGCTATTGTTGCCCATTCCGTATCTTCTACACAAACATCACCTTCTAGGCTATCCAGAGTGGAGCGGCTGACCCAGAACTCACATGTGATTAGGCTGACCATTTCAATGTCTGCCCACATCTCATCAACCAGGTCTTGGCTAAATAAATCGAGGATGGAGTCTCCTTCTTCATTCAATTCGGCTGACCAGGAGCTCATATCTTCCATTTCCTAAGACAAATGGGGATCAGCTTGGGATCCTCTGACTGAATCATCTGCACGGTATATGGGAGTGCCTCAGTTAGAGGTACATCCGGGGCCACGTTCTCTTATTGTAGTTCCTTCGTTGGGTTGTCGGTAGGTTGTTTATCCAGCTCTGGTTGACCCGACGTCTCTCCTTCAGACGACATTTCCCCTGAAGCAACTGAGATGAATGCCCGCTCGATAGCCTCGGCTACGGCAGACACAGGAATCTCTTGATCTTCGGCTGCCTTATTGTTGGAAATTAGATGCAATGTCTGTTGCATCTTACATAAGGCCTTGGCACGTTTCATCCTTATTTTTTGAGTCTTGGATGCGACTCTCGGTGGTGCATTTTTCTTTCTGAGAGCCAGATTGATAGACCACTTCCCCTCTTCTGTGTTGCCGGCTGGTTTAATCATTCTCCAGGGTCTCGTCTGGTCCTCATTTCTTGCCATGATACATAAGGACGAAACACCCTCGTTTACGTTAAACTCAACCACCCTTTGTTTGGTTTTAGAGAGTGGTTCTTCATCTATTCGAGGCATGCTCAGCTGCCGATTGGTTGGCATCCATACTTTCCCCCAGGCCTATGCCTAGCATCGATAGGGACCTTTCTGAACCTCATGGTTTGTTCTTGAAGTTCTGGTTCAACATCCCTCAAATATTCAGGGCGACCATGAAAATTGCTCCTAGCTGGCTGTCTGTCATCACGAATGTCATGTAGGATGCCTAACCGGTTGAACACAGAGGTCCTTGTGGCCTTCTCTCATTCGTTAGGTTTCTTTGGGACCCACACCCTTTTCATCGGCTGTTTCCCTGTGGTGTCATTTGACTCATCGGGCTTAGCAAAAGATACCATAGATATTGGTACCACAAGAAAGGGGTCGGTATCAATAGACATTTCAGCCATACTCTTGTCGGCTAGCTTGAACCTTCCCTCCTTGATGCCCTTTTGGATCGCATTTATGAAGATCACACTATTAGAAGTAGAGTGACTGTATGAATTACAGTACTTCTTATCTTTGAGTTCCTAGACAGGAGAAATTCTATGACCATCAAGCAGCCGAATCTGCTTATCTTTGAGCAGATGATCAAAGATCTGATCTGCCTTTGTAATGTCAAACGAGTAACCGACCATGTCATCGGATGAACTCGTCTCCTTGCCTTTTACGACTTTCAAGGATGGGTAAGAGTAAACCTTACCCCTAACAATCTCGCCCACCATTGCATCTGCTGTGCAATCGACTGACTCTGAGTCGGACTCAGCCGCTTCAATGATGGATACCAAGTGGGAGCTTCAATTTCGACTAGCTTTTCTCCGCTCCTTCTCCTAGACATACTGATCTATTTGGCTAGCCTTTTCGGCTCAGGTCAGAGCAGGATTGTTCCACCAACTTATCCTTTAACTGAGGGTGCATATTGTTGATTATCATGTGGGAACACTCAGACTCGGGGAAGTGTACGGTGCATTTCCCAACCTTCTTTCTGAACCTCTCGATAAAATCGGCAGCCGATTCATCGACCTGCTGTTTGAGATTCGTTAGATCAGCCACTGTAACCTGAGGTTGGGGCCAATAGAACCTATCATGGAAGAAACCCTTCATGTCAGCCCAGCTCTGTACAGAATCAAGAGACAAAGAGGAGTACCATGCAAAGGTTGTTCCCGTTAGAGAGAGGGAATAACTGCAACTTGTGGTACTCATTCTGGCTAGCCTCGCCGTATTGGGCTGTAAATCTACCGATGTTCTCGATAGTGGATTTGTCGTCGTCACCAGAGAAGATGGCAAACTCCGGTGTTTTGAAGCCCCTCGACAAATGTGCTATCCGATCTACCCAATCGGGATAAGACTTCTTATAAACAGGCTTGTCCAAAGGTTTCAGTTGGACGTCGAAGTACCTTCGCATGGTATTAGCAATAATTTATGGGTTTATCAGTTGTGATGTCCCCTGCTGATTCTCAACTGGATTCGGTTGGTAGGCGTTCTGCATTGGCGGCCTCCATTCTGCACTTTGTTGGACAGGGTTTTGAAGGTTGTAGGTGGTCTGTTGGCCATTACCAATAGGTGGGGTAATGCCTCATGGTTGTTGTTGGGTATGGCCACCAAAGCCTGCAACCTGAGCTCCTGGAACGGCTAACGGAGTCTGAGGATAAGGTGGAACAGTGTTCCATGGCTGCTCTCCTCGAACGTCGGCCGTTCTTAGAAATTTTACGTTTCCTGGAAGGTATGGATTGGGTACTGGCAATGACTGCTGGAATGGTATTCCGCTGTAAACAGCGTCACCAGATAGCCGAGCTAAGTCATAGCCAGGGGCTATCGGCTGCCAATTCGGCTGGCCAACATTGTTTGCCTACATCGTAGGGCCGTTCGTAGAAACGTACGGCATAATGGACGGCAATCCAAAGTGTCCTGGAGCCTGAATTGGTCTCCGAGCCATGTTGATCTGCCAATACTGCAGACTCGCTTGGTCAAGTGGCACATTTTGCCCCCAAGGTTCGGCGGCGACCATGCAGTGTGCCATCTAGATTCCACAAACACTGCCATCTTGATTGTCTTATGCTTTGGCATTAAAAATAATAATACTACAAGCATAACCAAAGAGATATATTTGACATACTCATAATGTGTGGTTTGATATGCCGTCCATATATATAAGCTCCTCTTGAAATATTCAACAACTCACTCATATAGTCGTAGTTCAATTCATTTGCATCTCGACATTGTTTTTGGCACATTTGGCAGTACCAACGTAGCTTTTGTAGGCCATTTTTATTCGGTTTGCAATTGCCTTTGGGATCAAGAAATCGTTTTTCCCCATTTAAAAGCTCAATTGGATGGCGTCTTAACAATCAGCTTCAAAAATATAACTAAACCAGCGATTAAGGAGTAATCCCCTAAAACCAACCCTTTTAAGAGTGAGTACAAATTGTAGAGTCTAAGTTGTGACAGAAATTAGAGAAAATGGAACTTTTTCGGTATTACTAAAAAGGTATGTACAATGAAAAGTAAGGTATACTAAAAGGTATTGCTTATTCCTTTTGATACCATCATTTTCATACTACTTTAAATTTCTTGTTCGGGTCTGACCGTTTCTCTTACTTTGCTTGTGCTTATGCTTTGTCTTGAGTTGATGGTCTCTTGGAAACAACCGCTCTACCTACTAAGGTAGTAGTAAGGTCTGCGTACACTCTACCCTCCTCAAACTTCACGTTGTGGGATTTCACTGGGTATGTTGTTGTTATTGTTGTAGTAGACTAGTTTTTAGATATAAACCTATGATAATTAGTACCTACATTTTAAAATGTTATAAATAATATTACAATAAGTATCATGAGTCATTCAAACTTTGAAAGGGAAAGAGGCGAGCCGAATTGTAAGCCTATTCAACAAATATTTATATTCATTTCAAAGCACAATTTAATCGAAAATTGCTATTGATAGAAGTTGGTATGCGCAAGCGCAGATGATTGCAGGCGTTTCACGTCTCAGAATTTGTGCTCTGTCGTTAAAAACTCATAACCCTTTTTCTTACAATCACATGCATATCATAAAATTGTTATCTATTGAATATCTCTAAATAAAACTGTTGAAGTCGAAAATAAAAACTAGTAAATGAAATGCTCATTGCGAACCAGAACCAGAACATTTAGAAAGTTGTTTGAGTATGTCATCTTTAAGGCTCTAACAAATGAAGAGACTATTCTTTCTTGTCTTTGAAAATAATTTCTCAATGGAATTGCGACCTTATGGCCAACACAAAAGCCAGAACAATTTTTGAGTCTCAGAACAAACATTTACGTATTTCCAGCTAAAAACTATTTTCTTCCCAAACATTAATTCTCTTCCTATCAGTATCCAGTATTCTCACATATCATGATTTTTCAAATGCAACACTAAGGCCACTCCTAACAGTTCTAAGAAGATCAATGGTGTTTTCTTCTTTTGTCTTTCACTACTCTGTCTATGCTTGTGGCGAAAAAGAGAACAAACCAAAAAACTAAATGGAGAAAGAATTCGTAGAACAAAGATGAGATCTGTTCTCAACCAGGGAGAAGTGTCAATTTTCATGTAAAAGATCATATGGAATTTGCATACTCAATTGTCTTCTAAGCAACTTTAAATAAGATACTGGGAAGGTGAAAAAAAAAATCATCAAAGATTTTTTAACCAAAATATAAAGAAATAAATCAATTTCCTTCTTAATTGCATGACTAAAATGTAGAAATACAATTTATTACTGGTAGATTGATAGAGTAACAGAAATATGGACAACAATTAATTACAAGGACCACAGCTGTTATCAAAATTTATTCTCTATTAAGCAAGTGTTTGTCACTAATTAATTTTATCCTAAAAGAGTATCCTTGCAATTGCTGGTTGAACTATTGAACTCATACACTTCAAATCTTAGCTCTGCCTCAGAGTAGAACTACTATGGCTGCCAGCGATGATTGTCGGGCCTTCCCTGAAGATTTAACAAAGGAGATTCTGGTGAGATTGCCTGTGAAATCGTTGTTTCGATTCAAATGCGCGTGCAAGAAGTGGTATGCTCTTATCAAAAGTCATAGTTTCATTCAACAACACTTGAATTGTAGCAAGAATAAATTACTGATTTATGATTATGGTGCACCTGATGATGATGAATCCCCTCCCATTTCCTTGACTATTTTGGATGATCAAAATGAAGAAAATAATCCCCAGAGGTTTAGAGGTATGACGAACCTCATAGGTTCTATGGATGGCTTGTTTTATTTGGAGTGTGAAATAGATCGTGAACTAATCTCATGTGCATTATGGAATCCTGCCACCACGGAGGTGAGAGCCATCCCCCTCCCTCCACCCAAAATCGATGGTTCTACTTATTATGGTGGAGGCCGTGAGTTTGGGTTCGGATTAGACCCCTTGACTAATGACTATAAGGTGGTTCACTTTTACACCTTATATTTTGATACAGCCGTCTATTCTTGTTCCAGGGACTCATGGAGAATTTTCAGACCTAAAAATTTCTATAAATCTTTCTTATCAGAACGTAAAGACGTCACAAGACGCACATATGGCACTCTATATTTGAATGGAGCTTATTACTGGCTACTAACAGGGAAATGGAACATTCTTTCATTTGACTTTGGGAGTGAGGTGTTTGAAGAGATTGGAGGGCCAGATGTTCACTCTGTTAATAGTCGTGTGTATGGTCTGATATTGCTTGATGATTCCATTGCCGTCTTGAACACGGTTGAAAGATTTTTTTTTTGATATATGGGTAATGATCCAACCAGGGGTCTGGAACAAACTTGTTACTTTTCAATGCTTCACAAATATTAAGTCTTGCTATGATAGCTCTCTAATTTTGGTAACTAGAGCTTCTCGACTTGTCTCCTATAATGTTCGGATGAAGAAGACGATGCATCTTGGATTTCGCCATTTGGGCTTGAGGAGAGTACCAGAATGTGGTGGCTGTGGGGTTCATTGTTATAAGGAGAGCTTAGTAACAATTAAACGGCGAGAGGTGGCTGACATATTTGACTGACTCCTCCATTGAGCTTTCGAGCAAATGCATCAGATGATATGCAGCACACTCACTTCATTGAGCTTATATACTAGTGATTGTTGTCATAAAGTGTATAATTGAGCTTATAAGATTACTTGAGCAGATGATATGTTAGCACGTTGTTCTTAGTTATCATCATCCTTAAGATAAAGATCTTTGAATCCGTGAATTTGATGCTTGCCGCCAAGATTGTATTATGTTAAACTCATAAAACACTTTGATTTACTCAAATGACTTGTAAAGGATTGTGTTGTGTCCTTCATTGAATTAGCTAGCTAACTTGGTTTTGGTCCTTTTTGGTGCTTATTATATAGCTTCAACTTCTCGTATCAAAAGACTATATTTCTCTTGTTATGCTTTGTATTTCGATTCAAATTTTCAATTGAACAAATCACTCTCTGCTGCAGCACGGGCAATTCCAACTAGACCAAAATGAACATGCCATTTAGGTTATCACATAACACTTGCAAAAGAATAGTTTTGGCATTCAATGGTCAGCACGGTTCTCAAAAAGAAATAAGCTCTTGTCAAGAAAAAAGAAAACAAAGAGAAACCACAAAACAAGTGAAAAAGATGAGTTGTACTGATTAGATACACAACCTAAGTTGTTCGGACTTGGGTGTGGGTATCCGATACGGGTACGCATGCGAGTGTCGAATTCGACAAAATCTAAATTTTAAAATTCGGGAGTGCGTATCCAGATATGATACGAGTGTGGGAATTCGACTAAGAAAATCAAAATTATAAAAAAAATAGAGTTATAAAGATTTTATAAATTTTGATAGATATTATACCATCCGAACTCAGAACACGACCTTGAATTCTTGATTTTTCTGAGACACGAAGCAGCAAAAGTGAGACAGAAGTACTATAATATTGAAGGTATGTTATTTCTCTTATCTTAAAACTGTTTTATCTTTAATTTTGAGAAAATCAAAATCTCAATTTTCCCCCAAATTTATTGATGGACTCCGGTCAAAGTATCCGAAGTTGGTCAACCGAATACCAGACGTATCTTGTTCCCGCACCTGTATCGAGACAGAAACGGTACCAAAAACAGAGAGCCCGCGCAATTTAGTTAACACAGCATATTGATATTATCAATGCTTAAAAGGCACAAATACCAGGCCATAAGGTTCTCATATGAATCTTTTTTTTTCAAAAATAAATATTTACACAAAAAAAACAAGATCAACATGATATAATATTTACCTAAATATGTCCATACAGCTGTAGCAACTGTTGCACTCCTCAGCACCAAAAGGCAGCAAACTGGAGAGGTAAAAAAAAAAGAAGAAAAACTAGGGAGCGGCTAAGGAGGAAAAGGAAACAGAAAACGGATTACATACGAAAAAAGAGAACGGTTAGCAACGTCGAAGATGTCTAAAAAGTAGAATATACTCTTAAAAACAAGTATGTCTCTGTTGTTAGCCTTTATATTAATGCTATTATGTAATTACATAAGACGCCTTCTTAAGTTTCGTGTAGTGCGGACTAATAAACCAACTCCTACACAAACTCCAAGGCCAATCCCAACACCAACTCGGACCCCAGCATTGAACCAGGACATTCCGTCTTCACCATCCATAAGTTCCATTCCTCTCCAGTACATGTTGTAGTCTTCTTCGCTTTCTGGTTTATAATTTCTGTATTCTGTTACCTGTTAACACAAAATGAACTTCAGAAGCTGTGCAGTTTCCATCAAGTAATCACGCGTCTGAGAAGCAATGGATTCATCTAACTAATTGCACCTATTGAACTTACTATGTGGTTCATAATAAATAAGTACTAAAAATTGCTAAATCCAACCGCTGACACAGAAAACTTAATCTGAAACTGAAGACGAAATGCAACTACATTTTTGTCAACTTCAACATTTAAGCAGACTTAGGCAACACTTACGCATGAGCTGAAATTTTTAACTTGGGTTTACTTTGAGAAGGTCAACTTGAGTTGATATGCTCCATGTAATGGATCAGCAGATATCCGGAAAGAAACAAATTCCATAAAGAAGTTCATATGGAGCGGGAATAATGTATGAACAAAACTAGATGGTAGAATCTAATCCCACAGCATCAACAAGGAGCCAAGTGATTTTCATCAGAAACGGAATTCATTTATCATAACACTTCTAAAGATCATCATGAAAGATGGATAGCACGTGAAGAATTCCCAAACGATTTTCTGGATGAAAATGCATACTAATGGGATAATGGATGGGTGGCCTTAGATTTCCGCAGCTAACACTTCAATATTGTCCAACTGAAAGACAATTGGAAGGATCTACAAATGCTTGGTATCAATGCAGACTTGGCTAAAGATAGGGCCACAATGGAAGAAAAAGATTCATACAGGTGATAGCTATTAGTTGAAGATATGTTTGACGTGTTAGAAAATTCTAATATTATTATTATTAACTATTTATTATTATTGTAGTAATTTTTATATATATTGAACTTATTTTTCACTCTTATTTTATTTAGTATGATGATGATATGAAACGAGCTTAATGAAGAGGTAAGGATTCATATAGCTGACCCCAATTTGTTTGGGACTGACGCATAGTTATTGTTGTTGTATTCCGTCTATATTTTTGTTTCAGAATATCAACACATTCAAACCACCAATAGAAAAATCAATCTAATTAAGGAGATTATAACAGAAGAACCTATTCGAAGTTTCTAAGGAGAATGGTTAAGTACACTTGATGAACTCAAAAGGAATGCAATTAGAGGAAGACGGTGGCCCATCCAGTTTCTAGAAGGATAGGGACAATTTTCTTTTTATCAGTAAAGAAAATCTAGAAGGATAGGAACAATGCAACAGGAAAGAATGAGAAATGATATATTAAACAATTACTTAAAAGTATGAGCTGCCCATACTTGGAGTAACTGGCAAAGTTGTTGCCATGTGACCATGAGGTCATGGGTTCAAGCCGTAGAAACAACCTCTTGCAGAAATGTGAGGTAAGGTTGCCTACAATAGATCCTTGTGGTCCGGCCCTTCCCCGGACCCTGCGCATAGCGGGAGCTTAATGCACCCGGCTGTCCTTTTTTTATGAGCTGCCCATACCCTCTGACATGTTTAGGATAAGATTCTGTTTCCAGTGACAGGTAGTTCTCCAAAAAGATGCGAACTTTTAGTAGGTTGTGACAAATAAAACATGTTTCAGGATATGAAACATTATGAAGCTAGATGCAATGGTAGAGTGACCACAAGGACTTGTCAGGGTCATGCTATCACAGATTAGTCCCCACTCTATCAGTAAAATATAGCATGAACTTTTAGTACATAAATGGAAATACCATTAAAGTAGTTACATTTGGTCCCAGAAATTTAAGGAGGGTAAGGAAAGAGCCGTCCAATATAAGCTAGCATGTGTTACTTATTGACAAATCACCAACAGGGAAAAGAGACGCAATCATTTTAAGACTTAAACGTTTAAGAATTTTTGAACGACAATCCCGCACAAGTGAAATTGTGTATACTGTACCTTGCATCATTTAGAAAATAAAAATTGTAGAAATGCTCAAGTCACTATAGCTTATGTTGTGTGCAACCCTAAACATTCAAAGATAACATGCCCGTCGTTTTAAAAGTCTCTTTTCCCACTTTCAACTTTTCCAGCTTGTTTTCACCACTAAAATAACTTCAAATTCAAACAGAGATGTATAAGAGGAGATGGATCCGAAAGCATTTTTAGGTCTCTCAAATAAATATGAGAAAGACACTAAATAAACTGAGGGTGATGGTGTTGATTGACTCATTCCACCTACTGGTTAACTATGTAAAAGAGTTTGGCTATAAACATATGGTTAACATTTTGATTACAATGACCAGAGAATTCAAGAACACCAACTGATAATACAACAATAAACATGTGCTCATTAATGGGAACAAATGAAGAGGAGCACAACACCCTCCACACTTGGTTGGCTAATCAAAGTCAAATAAGAAACGAGGTCGGAGGAACAAATAGTACCTGCAGATCATATTCAGATGAGACTTTTTTATGCTGTTCAACTGTTTCATGCTCCGGAATGGAGTCCAACATACCCTTTCTATGGTGCTTCTTCCTGTGATTTAGCTGCAAAGTCTTAGTTAAGATGATAGGTGTCCCACAGAAGCAACCAGCAACATACACTTCAATTGTCGGTGACAATGATTCAGAACCTACAACATGTTTTCCCTTTAGAAAGCCAGTGCCAGCGATCAAAACCGATTCACAATTCATGCTCCATCTCCTAAGACAGTTTTTAGACTCCCCGGTAAAACCATTGATGTCAGCCATTTCCAAAGTTCCAGAGAGGACAAGTTCGTCCTTATGCAAAACCTCAAAGTTCACATTCCCGGACAATCTTATGCTATCTGTGCTCACGAATGTAGCTTCTTCAGCTGTCTTATCAACACGGTCCCTTCGAAGAAGGCAAGAGGCTCCTTCCAAATACATGGAACATCTTTTACCATTTACATCAAGCAGCGTATCGGGACTTAGAGGGATATGGTTAAGAGTAAGAATTTCTGGGGTTGAATCTTCGACCATATAATTGCTGATTCTGATGTAGAAAACTCTAATATAAAACCAAGATAACGATAATTTCCCGCACGATTGGTAAGAAGGGTGCCTTATAATTTGGAGACCAGGATCAGCTGGTTTTCCATTGCTTAGGAAATCACGCGAATTCTCCATATGTCGGAACTTACCCCTCACTAAAATCGTTCACCATTACTGATATAAGAACATGATAGAACCGTAATCCCTACTCAACACGGTGCCTTCACGAATCACGAGTACCTGAATCTTGCTGGCAATAAAAAGTCATCAAGTTTCTAATCAGACAACCAAATGATAATTTGTTTGAAACATAACACGAGTCGTAACAGAAAGCATAAATGGACATGAAGGTTTTGCCAGGTACCAAATAGAACCAGAATTCCAGGAACAGAATACCTTGATATAAGGAAGAGAAAAGACAAAATCAATAATTAAAAGGCTATAAAAACAAACTAAACAACCTTACAAAAGGGTGGATGGAGAAAAAAAAGACTACCCAACAAAAAGGATTAAAAGGTAAATTATTCCAAGAAAAACAAAGATGGAGGAGATCACCAAACAAGAAACCTAAAGATTCACAAAAAAAGGCTTCATATGACTTGGTCATTCACACAAATTGGCTTTATTAAAAATTACATCAAAACAACATTATCCACAAATTTATCACTGATCAACAACAATAACATACCCATCCACAAGTGGGGCCTAGGAGGATAGAGTGTACGCAGACCTTAGAGGTAAAACTATCATTGATCATGTGAAAAAATGAAAAAACACAAAATAATCAAAATCAAACACCACCCCACCTGTAGTTCCACAGATTAGAGGTCTAAAAGGTCACCAAGATTGAATCTTTTTCTACTTTTCACCTCTCAAGAACAATCAGCAGATTGGAATTAAAGTACCATTTTTTGATTTCTCATAAAAATATGCTAACAAATTTCAGGCTATCAAGAATAAATACAAATCTCAAGAAACTGCCAAATGACACACCCATTCAATTCCCTAACCAAGAAAATAAAATAGATATAAAAAAAATGAAGACTAATAGGGACAAAAGATGAAATCTTTTTCTACATAATAAACTTACAAAGGGGAAATCTTGCATCCACAACCACAAGTCCACCTTCCAAATTGTAAATTATCTATAAAATCACTTTCACACAATTTGATTGCCTTCTCTAAATCTTGTGGCCCGAAATTAAGTATAGTGATGCTGCTTTTTGGAGTCTTCCTATCAATCAAATCAAATCATCTTTCTCCAATTGTCTTTTTTTTTATATCAACCTTACCGGCTTATGCCGCCATAGTGTCATACTATTACTATAGCGCATTATCTGATTGAATGAGCAACTAATATCACCTACAAGTATAAAGAGAGCAAATTACTCATATCGGAGTTCGAAAACACGCTACACGACTCAGTTGAATTTTAAATTTCTCTTTTGACATCCAGGAACACGGAGTTAGATTGCGGACTTGCGGAGTTGTCTTTCTCTCTCTATATATATCTGATTGAATGAGCAACTAATATCACCTACAAGTACAAAGAGAGCAAATTACTCATACCAGAGTTCGAAAACACGTTACACGGCTCAGCTGAATTTTAAATTTCTCTTTTGACATCCAGGAACACAGAGTTAGACTGCGGACTTGCGGAGTTGTCTTTCTCTCTCTATATATATATCTGATTGAATGAGCAACTAATATCACCTACAAGTACAAAGAGAGCAAATTACTCATACCAGAGTTCGAAAACACGATACACGGCTCAGCTAAATTTTAAATTTCTCTTTTGACATCCAAGAACACGGAGTTAGACTGCGGACTTGCGGAGTTGTCTTTCTCTCTCTATATATATATATCTGATTGAATGAGCAACTAATATCACCTACAAGTACAAAGAGAGCAAATTACTCATATCAGAGTTCGAAAACACGCTACACGGCTCAGCTGAATTTTAAATTTCTCTTTTGACATCCAAGAACACGGAGTTAGAAAGACAACTCCGCAAGTCCGCAGTCTAACTCCGTGTTATATATATATTATGTATGTATATTATGTATATAGACTTAAAATCAGAAAAAATTTATTAAATTTCTTTAAAAAATCCAATGTTCCTGTTCTGGATCTTTAGAGAATTTTAAACAATGTTGCAAAAGATATACACATAAAAAAAATTAAAAAGAAGGAAGCAGAAAATTCATAAGCAAGAAAATATCTTGATGGGTGATGGCTCAGAGATGGGGTCTTAATTGGTTTATATTTGAACCTTATCTAAAAGGGGGGATTATTTATTTTTACTAGTTTGGCATATTTAATTTAATTGAAAGTGATGTTTAGCTTTGAAGATTTTATTATGCTTAACAATGCAGTTTTGACCAACTTTGAACCTAAACCACATCTACTGTCATAATTAAGTACTCCCTCGGTTGCTTAATAAGCCCATTAAGAAATTATTCACTCTTACAAAATTAAAATTAAGAGTTATTTTACTAAATTATCCCTATTTAAATAACTAAAAAAATTATATTTAGTGATTCTTAATTATGTAAATAAGGGTAATTTTAAAAAAATATAATTAATTTCTTCTTAAAATCTTAAAGCACCATTTATTTTGAAACAAAATGAAAAGCCTAAAATATCATTTATTTAAAAATGGAGTGAGTTCTACGTATTTATCACTGAATTGAATAAAAAGACTGAGCTTAATCCAAAGTTGTCACATAATGATTGTGATGTTTATCTTTTGCAAGCCTCTTAAAAAATCATAAATAAAATGTAAATCTTTTACTAATTTACCTTTTATCTCTCTTCATAAACAAAGCTAAGTCATCGTTTATTTCCAATTGCTCATATAATTAAGGAAAGAGGTGTAAATATACCTTTCAACTTTGCAATATAGATCATAAATATCCCTCATTAAAAAAAATGGTGTATATATACTCATGTGTTACATAAATTGTGCAAATATACCCCTTTAATGACGATATTATTAAAAAATTATTTAGCTTATTTTTAATTAAAAAATATCACGTGACTTTTTACAAAAAGTCTACCCATTTTATTTTAGTAGACTTATTTTTAAAGGCGTGTGGTAATTTTTATTTGTGAGCTAGGTCTGGTTAGTTTAGTAAAATGAGTAGACTTATTTTCTTAAAAACCCACAGAGATATTTTTGTTAAATATACATAATATACACACAATATACATGTGTATATTGTTCTCAGATTCTCCCTCTCGGTTACCATATATAGAGTATATAATTTAGGTAATGTTTAGTCTCCTAGTTTAGGTAATGTTGTGGTGTAATTAGTATTGTACACTTACCATAATATTTGTATTACCATAATTGTATAGTTAGTATCCAAGTAGAATAAGGTTTTAGGAATAGAATAGGAATAAGATTCTCCTATTATGGAAATATGTAAATTGTATATATAGCCTTTCAATTAATGAAAATAATCAAGGGATTATTTCTTTCATGGTATCAGAAGTCTAGGTCTTAAAATCCTCTCTCTAAACTCTTTTTTTTCATCGTCTCCCTTGCACATCTGTGACCTATTCCTCTCGGTTTGTGTGCCAACGGGAACCCTCTTCTTCCCAAATTTTTCTCCTAAATCCCTCAATCACATATTGTTCTATCAATATGTCTACATCCCGGAACACGTTTTATCCTGCTCTTACAGTTTCTAACATCAAGAATAACATCACTCCCATTCTTGAAATAGAAAACGTCCAATATGCGACGTGGGCCGAACTGTTCAAAATTCACGCACACTCGCATCAAGTCGTTCATCACATAATCCCCGCGGCTCCTGAGGATACGGAGGTGCCAAAACGCGAGGATGGTCCTAAGTTGTGGACGACTCTTGATGCCACTGTCCTCCAATGGATATATTCTACAATTTCTACCGACCTTTTGCAAACAATTATTGAGCCTGACGCTACGGCACAGCCGACTTGGGATAGACTGTGTTATATATTCCAAGATAATCAAAATTCTAGAGTTGTTACCCTTGAGCAGGATTTCTCTCACGTCAATATGGAAGATTTTCCTAATGTTTCGGCTTATTGCAAAAGATTAAAGGAATTGGCAGAGCAACTTCGCATTATTGGCGCGCCAGTTTCGAACGATCGTTTGGTCCTCCAAATGGTTTCCGGCCTCTCTGAGGCCTATAATGGTGTTGGAACGCTTCTTCGGCAAAGCAATCTGCTTCCGCAATTTTATCAAGTCCGTTCTATGCTTACACTCGAAGAAGCAGGCATGGCAAAAAGGGTGGCTACCGATGCTAGTCCCGTTGTCATGATGACCGAGTCCACGGTGTATCCTACCGGTTCCAACAACTCGGGCCAAAACCGCAACAACGGTGGCGGCAAAAATGGTGGAAATAAGAAAAATAATGGCAAGAACCGCGACGGCAACAACAGCGGCAACCGACAGAATGGTGGTGGCGGTGGGGGTCCTCGCGGTGGTCAGCAACAGCATCAGCAGTTATGGGGCCCACATTGGGCCCCTATGCAATGGCAGTGGTCCCCACATCAGCAGTTTTGGGCCCAGCCAATTTTCCCCACAACGGCAGTTTCAGCCCAGCTACTTTTCGCCCAACTGGCAGTGGGAGGCCCAGCAGCAGTCTAGGCCCACCCGGCCGGTCCACATCGCGCCGGCCGAGTCCGGGGCGAGACCGCAAGCAGGGATGCTTCGACCTCGGCCTCCGCAAGCCCATCACGCAGCGGCACCCACGCCTACCGACATCGAAGCCGCAATGCACACGCTTGGTTTAAATCCTCCGGACCCAAATTGGTATATGGACACCGGTGCCACTACCCACATGACATCCGATTCAGGTACGCTCTCATCTTATTCCAATTTGAGCAACCCTCACGGTATAATTGTTGGTAATGATAATTCTATTCCAATTCGTGGTTATAGTCATAAAACGTTATCTCCCCCTCATCCACCTCTTATCTTGAAAAACACCCTACACGCTCCTAAATTGATTAAAAACTTAGTCTATGTCCGTAAATTCACTACTAACAATTCTGTTTCTATTGAATTTGATCCATTTGGTTTCTTCTGTGAAGGATTTCAAGACGGAGAGTCCTCTCATGAGGTGTGATAGTAGGGGAGATCTTTATCCTATCACACCCAGTTCCGGTCCATCGAGTCAAGCCCTGCCATCAGCCTTTGCAGTCATTTCTCCTTCCTTGTGGCATGCTCGTCTTGGTCATCTGGGATCCTCTATTTTGTCGTCTTTAGATAAAATAGTTTTATTTCATGTAAGGGTACGAGTAGTACTCCAAATTGTCAATCTTGTTCTTCAGGAAAAATTGTTTAGTTGCCATTTGTAGACTCAAATTCTCATACTTTAATGTCATTTGATATTATTCATTGCGACTTATGGACGTCTCCTATTCTTAGTTCTGTGGGTCATCGGTATTATATTCTCTTTTTGGATGATTATTCTAAGTTTTTATGGACGTTTCCGATAGCGAAAAAATCTCAAGTTATTTCCGTCTTTCTAAAATTTAGAGCATTCATCAGAACCCAATTCGATCGAGAAACAAAAAATATTCAGTGTGATAATGGCAAAGAATATGACAATGGGGTGTTTCGGGAATTCTATGCTAATAATGGGATCAATTTTCATTTTTCTTGTCCTCATACGTCTTCACAAAATGGAAAAGCCGAAAGCAAAATTCGCTTCATAAATAACATTGTCCGAATATTATTGATTCATGAGTCCGTACCCCCGCCTTTTTGGCATCATGCTCTCCAAATGGCTAACTATCTCCTTAACATAACTCCTTTCAAAGGTTTGACATATTCTTTCCCCCTTCAAATTTTATATAATAAAATTCCTTCATATTCACATCTTCGGGTTTTTAGGTGTTTATGTTATCCGTTATTCCCGTCCACCACAATTAACAAACTTCAGGCTTGGTCTACTCCGTGTGTGTTTTTGGGTTTCCTGTCTAATCAACGTGGCTACAAATGCTTTGATTTATCCTCTAATAAAATCATCATTAATCGCCATGTCATTTTTTATGAATCTCAATTTCCATTTGCTAAAGTTAATACTCTCGTGCCTAGTTCGTATAATTTTTTGAATGATAGTATATCCCCGTATATTATTCAGCATTTTTCAGACATCTCCCGCACCTAAATTTCTCCAGTGGGCCCACTGCCCGCTGGCCCCACTGGTCCGTCACCCACTGTCGGTCCCAGTCCATCCACTGGGCCAGTTCCTGCGATTGGGCCAGTCCAGCCCAATTTTGGAACTGGTCCAATTTCGGCTCCAGGTTACCGATTTGGGCTAGCAGGCCCACTGCTTGCTGGCCAGTCCGTCCCGAGTCCCAAAAATTCCCAAAATCCACCCACCTCTGCCCCGATTCATGGACCAGTCACCCGTAGTCAACGGGGGATTTTTACACCAAAAAGGCATTTTAATTTACATTCTAATGTTCTTAAATCACCCTTACCCCGAAATCCTGTGTCTGCACTAAATGACCCGAATTAGAAAATTGTTATGACCGATAAATATAATGCTCTTATTGATAATAAGACGTGGGTGTTGGTACCCCGTCTATCTGATATTAATATTATTTGGTCTATGTGGATTTTTGCTCATAAGGAAAATTCAGATGGTTCATTTACCCGACATAAGGCGCGGCTTATGGGTGATGGTACGACTCAGCAGGTTGGTGTTGATTGTAGTGAGACGTTTAGTCCGGTGGTCAAGCCGACTACCATTCGCATTGTGCTTAGCTTGGCTCTTTCGAAGGCATGGTATGTTCATCAGTTGGATGTCAAAAATGTTTTCCTACATGGTGATCTCAAGAAAACAGTCTATATGCATCAGCCGTTGGGATTCAGGGATCCCAACCATCCTCATCATGTCTGTTTGTTGAAGAAGTCCTTATATGGGCTTAAGCAGTCTCCACGGGCCTGGTATACGCGGTTTGCAGACTATGTTTCGACTATTGGGTTCACTCACAGCAGATCAGATAATTCATTGTTCATCTACCGTCGTGGTTCATTTGTGGCTTATATCCTGTTATATGTGGATGTTATTATTTTGACGGCCTCTTCCGATGCCTTACGCCAATCTATCATGACACTGCTCAGCTCTGAGTTTGCTATGAAATACTTGGGGGCCTTGAGTTACTTTTTGGGGATTGTTGTCACTCGACATTCCGATGGGTTGTTCTTATCTCAACGAAAGTATGCAGCTGAGATCATCGAGATGGCTGGGATGTCATCCTGTAAGTCCACTTCCACTCCAGTTGATACTAAGCCCAAGCTGAGTGTCACGACCGGCGTACCCTACGGGGATTCAACCCGCTATTGCAGTCTTGCATGGACCCTTCAGTAACTTACCTTTACGTGACCGAATATTACATATGTTGTCCAGCATATGTATTTGTTCATGCATGATCCAAGAATTGAGCACATGAATGCACTCAAACGCATCATTCGGTATATTCAAGGTACACTTAACTATGGTTTGCATTTATATCCTTCCTCGACGTCCACACTTGTCTCGTATACGGATGCTGATTGGGGTGGCTGTCCCGATACCAGACGGTCTACGTCGGGCTATTGTATGTTTCTTGGCAACAACTTGGTCTCCTGGTCTGTAAAGCGTCAGTCGATTCTATCTCGCTCAAGTGTCGAGGCTGAATATCGAGGGGTAGCTAATGTGGTCTCGGAATCATGTTGGTTACGTAATTTGTTTTTAGAGCTTCATTGTCCCATTCAGAAGGCAACCTTGGTTTATTGCGATAATATTAGTGTCATCTACCTTTCTGGTAATCCGGTTCAGCACCAACGCACTAAGCATATCGAAATTGACATTCACTTTGTCCGTGAAAAGGTTGCTCGTAGTCAAGTTCGCGTATGCCATGTCCCGTCGAGATATCAAATTGCCGACATCTTTACAAAGGGTCTCCCTCGATCCTGTTTGAAGATTTTAGGGACATTCTCAGCGTTCGAAAACCGCCCGCTATAATTGTGGGGGTGTTTTAAATATACACAATATACACACAATATACATGTGTATATTGTGTATATTGCTCTCGGATTATCCCTCTCGGTTACCATATATAGAGTATATAATTTATGTAATGTTCAGTCTCCTAGCTTAGGTAATGTTGTGGTGTAATTAGTATTGTACACTTACCATAATATTTGTATTACCATAATTGTATAGTTAGTATCCAAGTAGAATAAGGTTTTAGGAATAGGATTCTCCTATTATGAAAATATGTAAATTGTATATATAGTCTTTCAATTAATGAAAATAATCAAGGGATTATTTCTTTCAATTTTTTAAACGAATCAGACCCGATCCACCAGAAAAAATTACCACGTGGCTTAAAAAATATAAGTCTACTAAATAAAAATAGGTAGACTTATTTTTTAAAGCCTCAAGGTAATTTTTTTAATTATAAAAAAGCTAAATATTTTTTAAAAAAATCAGTCACGAAAAGGATATATTTGCACCATTTGTGTAATGACAATGGTATATTTGCACTATTTGTATAACGACATAGTATATATACACCACTTTTGTAACGATTAATATATCTGCTCTATATCGCAAACTTAAAAAGTATATTTGCATCTTTCCCAGGTAATTAAACGTGATCGATATTCACGTTGCATTAGCTTTTATTTATCCTTTACCAAGAGACTAACTTTAGTCTATTCATAATTTTATTATCGTTAGTTAAATGGACATCACCATCAACTATTGTAACAAATGTGCTTTTGTAAAGTCAAACAATAACAATAATAACCTATCTAATCTAATTTCATAAGTAGAATTTGGAGGATTTTTATATTTATAAGATAGAAAAAATGGAAACTTTTCTTTTATATTTATAGAATAGAAAAATTATTTTTAATAGAACTAGACGGATTGTTGTAAAGTCAAATCACTTAATTTCAATGTAGCTCATGGATGCAATGAATGTAACTCGAATACTATCCATACAAATTTTGCTTTCTTGGATGTTACTACAATTAGCGGTGACATTTGACTTTTATATACTATATTCAATGTTTACAATAGTAAATCATTAAAAGCATTTAACGGTATTTGTTCTCATACCAATCAGAAAAGAAAAGGTCAACAAATACACAATAATATAATTTTTTAGTTTAAGCTTTTACTATCACTTAACAGTGATTTATAAGAAATTTGTACATGACTAAGAAAAGAACTTTGAAGATAATTTACTTATGACATATGATATTAAAGTTTCAAACTTAGAACAAACGGGTTTGAAATTTGACGATTTCAGCACTCGTATGTCTTATAACTTCAGATATGGTTAAGCTTGAAGAGCCTAACTTCAAACATGAATATCTGAAGTTGGAATTAGCTAAGGTTTAAAGGTTACTGGGTGCAATTTCTAAGAAAATATGCATAAATAGCACAGTTTACCCTTCAAATTGGCTGGTCTTTAATGTTTACTATTCAAAAATCAAACTTATGCCTAGCGGGAATAAGTTTTTTAAGGATGCATGCATAACTTATGGGATATTATGATGCGAAAATATAAATTTTATCCCGCAAAAAAGTTATTTGCATTGAGGAGCAAAAATTAAAAACAAGCACAAAATAGGTAAAAAGAGCAAATGACCCCAATATGGAGGGACAACTCGAGTAACTTACACAAATAACTACATTTTAGGACATCTTAACAAATAGTAGCTACCTTTTATTTATATACAGTTCGTAGTTAATTTTAGGCAATTCACGTTATTTGAGTGTATTTGAATATACTGTTCAGTTGTATCCACCTTATCTGATGTCATGTGCATGCGTTTAGATACACGACGAAGCTGTGTATTTTAGTGTATTTATATACTGATGTAGCCTTTTATTTTGACTGTATTTGAATGTATTCGAGCTCCGATCAACAAGTCACCACCGACGTCACAAGGTTGAATATATTCTATTGTATTTCAATATATTTATACTTAGAAAAATGATAAATGAAGAAAATACATTGTAATTTTAAAAAAAAATACAATCAAAACCGATTGGATCTCCGGAAATACAAAATATCATAGTATTTACACTCAAAAAATGAAGAATACATTCAAATCCTTTTAAAAATACATTGTATTTACTCAGATTTAAGATACAAGAAGTCATGAATTCCGGTCAAATATAAAAAATACACTCAAAAAATAATGAATACACTCAGATTTGATATAAAAAAAGAGAAGAAGTCATAAATTTCCCAATCTCCGGTCAAATACAAAAAAAAATATATTAAAAAAATGACAATTACACTTAAATACATTTGAGATACAAAAAGAAAAAGATGCCATGAATTCCAGTCTCCACCTTCATCAATGCCAACAGGACAATCAATTAGAATAAAATCAGGCCAACCTTTATCACTAGCTTTTAAGGCATCTACAGATCCAATAGCCAAACCAATGTTTTTCCACCAAACCCAATTGGCAATTTAAATCTAGGCTTGGAAATACATAACAACTCAAAATTAGAACACTTTTTATCACGTCAGGTGCCTGAGCAAGTCTACAATCACAGTTAAGAATCTCCACAACAGCGTAATTAACCCGGTAAGAGAATAATCTCTTAATTATTTTTATTAATAAAGAAGTCTATATATACAAATACACAATTCCTAAATATTTAAAATAACTCAATCTTTTTCTACGATAATTCTAATAGATTTTCCTAATACAAGACTAATATCATAATTACACTTATACAAGAATTTTACAACTATGATAATAATATAGATAAAATTCGGCTCAATGATATACACGGTTTTGACCGTGTATATCACCATCTTTCATACCCCGCAGTTATAGCGGGCGGTCGTCGTACGCTGAGACTGTCCCTAAAATCTTCAAACTAAACCAAGGGAAGATTCTTAGTAAAGATGTCAGCAATTTGGTATCGCGAAGGGACATGCAAGACACGTACTTGTCCACGAGCTATCGTTTCTCGAACAAAGTGAATATCCATCTCGATATGTTTTAGTGCGTTGATGTTAGACCGGATTTCCAGAGAGATAGACCGCACTAACATTATCACAGCAGACCAATGTAGCTTTCTGAATAGGAAAGTGAAGCTCGAATAAAAGATTTCACAGCCAACATGACTCAGACACCATATTGTCTACTCTTCGATACTCGGCCTCTGCACTAGATAGCGATAAAGTAGCATGGCGTTTTGCAGACCAAGAGATCAAGTTATCACTAAGAAACATACAATAACCAGATGTTGAACGTATGTATTTGGATATCCACCCCAAACAACATTTGTATACGACCCGAGAGTAGAAACGGAGGATGGATATAAATGCAATGCAATCCTCCATAATTAAGTGTGCCCTGTATGTATCGTATAATGCGTTTGAGCGCATGCATGTGCTCAATCCGCGGATCATGCATAAACAAGCACACATGTTGTACTCTATAAGTATTATATGGTCTCGTGAAAGTAAGATAATGAAGAGCCCTTGCAAGACTACGATAGTGGGTGAGATCCTCATATGGTGCGCTAGAAGTAGCACTCAG
Organism: Anisodus tanguticus; assembly: GCA_034509755.1. Classification (NCBI taxonomy): domain Eukaryota; kingdom Viridiplantae; phylum Streptophyta; class Magnoliopsida; order Solanales; family Solanaceae; genus Anisodus; species Anisodus tanguticus. The sequence goes on along the minus strand of CM067553.1, from coordinate 3,345,168 downwards.
CTTCAGTTTGGTATCAATCGGAGTAGAAGAGGACTTGTAAGATGACATGTCAGTTCTCTCAATTATCTTAACCGCATACTTCTTCTGTGATAGAAATAGACCATATGCATGACGAGTGACAGTTATACCCAAAAAATAACTCAAGGTCCCCCAAGTCTTTCATAGTAAATTCTGAATTGAGAAGGGACATGATAGACTTGCGCAAGTTATCAGAGGAGACAGTCAAAATTATATCATCCACATATAACATAAAGTATGCTAGAAAAGTACCACGACGATAGATGAACGGCGAATGATCAGACCTGTTGTGAGAAAATTCAATAGTAGACACATAATCGACAAACCTCTTATACCAAGCACGTGTGTCGCACCCACTTTTGACTGCACTCGTCCGCGAGGAAGATGGATCCGACACAGTCGCGAAGTATGGGCGTTTCCTGAATTGATAAAGTTGTTAAATAGTCGTTACCTAACTATTCTACGGTGAATTAGAGCAGCTAAATGTTAATATAAATGCTGCAAAATGAACTCCGATTACTGATTTGCGAAACTATGAGATTCTGGGTAAGAGTTCTCTATTATCCTAAAGAGATTAGGTTAGGCATCCTTTAAGATCCGCTAACTTGCAGTTATCCGATCAAACTCAGGTTGTTAATTATTATGCTATGAAAAAAATGCATGTTTAAAGTATAAAGTTAAAAGGTTGTTTGCAAATGATTAATTAAAGAAATGCATTTTGACAATGTAAAAAGATTTCTTGCAAAGGTGATTATGATTCCGAGGAATAAATTCCCAATGTAAAATCCAAAAAGAGTATGCATGATATTGTTCATGTAAAATTGATTTCTTGAATAAAAGCATGCATTTGTATAACATTGTTTATAAAATATATGCAAAATGATTTTTGGATAAAAGTATGCATTTGCATGACATTATTATAAAATACATATTTTTTGCAATTGATAGTAAGGTAAAGAAGTGATTTTTATAGAAAGTCATTTTAAAGCGCAAATCGGATGAAAAACGAAACCTTATTTTGTATGTTTAATAATGCGAGTAAAGGGTGACCAAATTATTTTGAAAGTTTTGAGTATGCATGACGAGACTAAAATAAATAAGCTAGCGACGGATTTCCAATTTTTAAACTACCCGAGCCTAAAATAAATAAACTAGCGGCGAATTTCCAATTTTAAACTACCCTTTTTAGTTTATCAATTCTAGGCCTAATTCTTCTAAATATTCAAACAATCACACAAGCAGAGTAATTAAATTACAATACGATTTAAAGGAAGGCGGAATTAAAAGAAATTAAAATGGTAATGGCTAAGGCGATGATAGTGTCATCTCTTGGGCTTTAGGCACAAGTCCGGCATTCTTGTACTCTTTCGTCTCTGTAGAACCCCACTTTGCTATCCCATATTGTTTAGATGCTCCTCGCAAGGTATAAAAGAAAAGATAGTTAGAAATAAATAAATGCGAGTAAAACCTTCGGATCCGTATAAAACAATAGAAGTTCTGATTACGGAAGACTCAGACTTATTTTTTTTAAGCAAAAGAAATTCAATTCACGTCGTGGTTGCGAAATAGAGACTCGTCGGTCAATCTAGTTGCCTTACCAACACATGTTGGTTTCTCGCATGTGATTTTATTATAAGTCTCATCATCGCCCAATTACGAAGTAAAGCAAACCGAGGGACAACCTTTCAAAAGGAACATAGCCTCAAAAATCATTTTTCATCGGCCCAAGTGTAGTATTGTGTTCGCATCAGTGATCTTTCACCAAGTGTAGTGATCTGTTCAGATTGCAGCAGTTCATGGGCCAAAACATAGCAGCTTAGCCTCAAAATATAGCAAAAACTCGACTCAATTTGCAGCGATGGTTCAGCTCAAATGCAGCAGTAAGTCACACCAAAAATGAAGTGTTAACGGCCAATATGCAGCAGCTAATGGCAACCAATATAACACCAAAGCAGTAGCTCATGGCGATCAATACAACAACAAAGCAGCAGCTACTTGCTTTATCAAGTGTTCTTTTTAATTCAGCAGCACCTCGAATATGGTACCAGTCACATGTTGCAGCAACAAACATGCCAAACCAGTAGCAGCTCGCAAAGAAGTACCAAGCATAGTAACGGAAACTCAAAGGCAACAGCATGTTCTCATAAAAAGGAGCAGCAACCAATTTATAATGAAACAGTAGCCATGGCTTCAAAGTACAACAACAAATCATCTCGAGTTTTAGCAGCATCTCGAAGGCATTAGGAATTTTAAAATTCCCCCGATCATGCAAAGAAAAGAGGGAGAAAAGAATGAGTATGCAAGTCACGGAGTAATTTCAGTCAAGTAACAAATGAGAAAAAAGACATTCATTCATCGAGTGATCATCACAACTTAATCAGGTTTTAACATATTAGGCGAGGTTCAAGATTCTTAAAGTAGACGCGCACGTAAAATGTTAACTACCAGAAATAAAAGTGCATTTGGACTCTTAACTAAACTATTAGAAAACCAAATTTATTCCTCAAAACAGGAGACCATTTCTCAAACAGGATAGGGAGTGCTTATTTAACGTCAACCATTTCATTCATTTAAGACTGGAAAATATTGCTCAAAACGAACTAGGAGTCGCACAAAAATAGTAATATCATGCTTTAGAAATTAGAAGTACTTAAAGAGATCAACATTAGCCATTTTTTTACTCATTCTCATGTTAATTTAAAAGAGATTACTGAACTAAAGAAACATAATTATACTAAGGAATAAACCATTAACCAGTAACTTAACATACAAATTTAAACTAGACTAATTAAATCACATAATGCTGAATATAAGCCTGACATTTTTAAGTATTAATGATCAAACTAGACAGATTGGCAAACAACTACAGTAGCAAATATCATGACATGCTTAACTAATCAACACCCTGCCCTTATTAAACAACATACTTGGCATATTACATTAAATATGAACCTAAGAGTTAACTTAATAAACAAAATGAACCTAGATTAGCTAAAACAGGCTAAACAGTCATCATATTAAGGCATGAATGAACACAGTAATATGAACAAGCGCAACCAACACATGATTAACCAAAAGAACACACAGAAATACAGAAAGAAACTAAAGTTGAGAGGAATTTGAGTTTACGGACTCGGATTCAACCCACCAAGATTTTGACCCGACCCGAAAATAAAGAACAACCAAAAGCAGCCGGGAAACGTGAAGAACGAAAGGAGACTTTTGGGTTAAATTAGGAACAAGAAAGGGTATTTTTACAACCAAAATTAGGAACAATTTTGACCCATTTTCGAATTCCATTTTGGACCTTTTCGAATCTCATTTTTTTTCGATTTTGCTTCGGATGTCGGACTGGAATCGAGCCAAAAACAGACCCCTTTTGTATTTCTTTTGGACCGGACCCGAAAAGAAACCCGATTTTTGGAATGTTTTCTTTGTTTTCCAGACTTCAAAAAAACTGACCCCCTCTATTGAAGAACAAGTGGGGAGTAGATGGATTTCCCCCCCAAAAGAACGAGTTTGAATTTCAAAAATCCCCCCCCCCCCCGAAAAAGTGACGATTTTGGGGGATAGGGTATGGGTGAAGTGATGGGGTAGGGTTTGGTGGTGTCAGGGGAGGGTCGCCGGCGTCAGGTGGTCGGTGGTGTTGGCGGTTTTTCGGGGTGCAGGGGTATGGATGACGGGTTTGGTTGAAAAGGAAAGAGAAAAAAGTTTTTTTTTTGGTTTTTGTGGGTTAGGTTTAGGGAAATAAGGGCTGTTGGGCCGGTTCGGTGGGCTGCGCGAAATGGGCTGGTTTTAGTTGGACGATTGGGCCTGGGTTGGTTGGGAGGCCGATTGGGCTGCCCCTTTTTTGGGCTGGTAGAAGGTTTTTGGGTTAAGGGGAAAATAGGTTGTGGTTTAAAAATGCTTTGAAGAAAAAATATAAATTATTTAAAATAAAATAACGATGTGATAATAATAAAACATAATATTTGCGAAATGCTTAGTGCTTAATGAAAAATTTGATGCCGTTTTGCGAAAATAAAATAACATAAAATATTAGTGTAAAATTATGATTATAATTTTAAAAGATAAATGATAGTAGAAAATGCGAATAATAATAATGATGATAATAAATAATGATGTTGAGAATAATAATATATATGTGTGCATATACGTATATATATATTGAAATTATTTTGAGGTGTCAAAATATTTTAAAACGCAAACAAATAATCGAAAAAGATGGAACAAAATTGGGTGTCAACAACGTGGGGCCTGCCTAAGCCCATACAAGGACTTCTTCAGCAAACAGACATGGTGAGGATAATTGGGGACCTTAAAATCCAAGGGTTGATGCATGTACACTGTCTCCTTAAGATCACAGTGTAAGAAAGCATTTTTCACATCCAGTTGATGAATTGACCATGCTTTCGAGAGAGCAAGACTAAGCCTAGTGCGAATGGTTGTCGGTTTGACCACCGGACTAAATGTCTCTCCACAATCCACGCCAACCTGTTGAGTTTTATCATCACCTACAAGACGGGTCTTATGCCTCTCAAAAGAAACGTCATCCATGGCCATTTATCAATTTGGGTTACTTGGTATGGGTGATTTGGTGACATTAGAATTTAGATTAAAATGACGTTTCGATTTAAATATACCACTTTGGCTACGAGTAACATGCCTTTGACTCGAAATAGACGTGGATGTGTTTAGGGTAGGTGACGAGTTGGCTGAATAGCAGTGATTGGGCATGTTGGCCCAGTGGCATGATGCAGTGGACTCTGAGAGACAATAATTGGGCCAGCATGAAGTGGGTCTGTTGGCCGAGACGCTGGGCTAGTATGCGGAAGTGGGCCGGTATATAATTCCTAAATATGAAAAATAACTCTATTTTTCCTACTATAATTTTAATAGCTTTTCCTAATACATGACTAATACCATAATTAAGCTTGTACAAAAATTTTACAACTATGGTTATATAGACAAAATTCGGCCCAATGATATACACGGTTTTGACCGTGTATAACACCATCTTCCACACATCACAACCAATAGCGACTACTGATTTGAGAACCCTAAACCGGCTAATGAGAGACCAATTTTTGCGGTGATAGTGATTTTACCAACACCGCCTTTGTCGGAGTAACATTGGAGGATTGAATGGATGGGAGGGTAGACGTTTCTAGAAGGTTTGAAGGTGGGGATGACTTTTGGGGTTTTAGGGGATAAAGAATTGGGAGGGGTAAAGGAGGAGTGTGTAGAGTTAGAGAGGCAGTAGGGAGCCGCCGTGAGATTTGGGAGAGGTGAGGGAGAATGGAGGAGTGCGGAGGAAAAGAGATTTTGGGAGTAGAATTTCAGGTGTGAATACAATATAGCTATAAGCGGTAATTAAAAATTCACTATAGGTAGTAAAGATAATTAAATTAAATATTAATTACTAATTATAAATACCTCTTAGTGTTAGCTATGGAATGTAAAAATTCCGGACAACTATTGGATCAGTTTATTGGGCATTAGCTCGAAAGCTGGACAATAAAGCCCAACCACTTTACTTGCTTAGTGGGCTCCTGGCTGATGGGCTAAATGCCTAGTACCTAGCCCCCTACCCCCACCAAAAAAAAACCTACGTTTGAAGTTACTAGGCACTCACTCAGTATTGCTTAGATATGCTCTCTATTTAGTAATTTGATAGCTAACAATTTTTAGTTTAAGTTTCATAAATACATTTTTCGTTACATAGGGTGAATAAAAGAAATTTACAGCAACTATTTGAGCCTTGTCCATCCAAATTATTTTTTAATCTATTAACTGATAATCAAAAAGAAAAAGGAGAAAATTTGCCCCTTCGCGTAGAAAATATCTACTTTAGAGGTAAAATACTTCTCTATCAAATATAACTATATATCCAAAACTCAAATTTGCTATTTTTTATAGTATTAACTACTCTACCACAATCATTAACGTGGTTGGAAACTAATTTCTTCTTCTTTTTTGTTTATAATTTTTTTATTGTTATCTATCCAAATTCCAAGGCTGAAAAATTCATTGGTCATACATACACTGCCTAGTGACTATCCCGTCACTCAAATCTGTATAGAATATACGTAGTATATTAATATACTATGTATATTCCCTGATATTATTAGAGATCGTGTAATTATGGTAGTAGTTTTGTATTAGGTATTTGATTTTCATAATTATAGGCTAGGTTTACTATTGTATATCATGTATATAAAAATTTTACATTAATGAAAATAATCAAGAAATTATTCTCTTTCATGGTATCAGAAGTCTAACACAATTTTTTTCTTCTCCAAACCTACCACTCTTCCGCCGCCCTACTCAGACCACTTCTCGGCTCCGGACGAAACCCCCCCCCCCCCCTTCAACTTTTATTCAAATCCTTAATTCTCCTCTTGTTCTTCCATCGTGTCTACCACAAAAAGAACATTTTTCATCATACCCTTACAGTTTCCAATATCAAGAACATTCCTATTATTTTTTAGATGAAAAACGTCCAAGACGCGACGTGGCAGAACTATTTAAAATTCACGCACGGTCTAATAGAGTCCTCCATCACATCGTACCACCGGCAAAAGGCAAGGAGAAGGTGCCTTCCACAGATGATGGAATTGAGTTGTGGGGAAATCTTGATGTGACGGTCCTTCAATGGATCTATTCCACCATCTCTACGGACCTCTTACATACAATTATCGAAACCGACGCTACGGCCATAGAAGCTTGGAATAAGTTGCGTGATATATTTCAAGACAACAAAAATTCCCGTGCCGTGACCCTTGAGCATGAATTCTCCCACATAAATATGAAGGATTTTCCGAATGCTTCAGCCTATTGTCAAAGGCTCAAGGAGTTGTCGGATCAACTCAAGAACGTTGGTGCGCCTGTCACTAATGATCGTCTTGTTCTTCAGATGGTTGTAGGTCTCTCCGAGGCGTATAATGGCGCTGGAACTCTCCTTCGTCAAAACAATCATCTCCCGCCGTTCTACCAAACACATTCCATGCTCACCTTAGAAGAAGTCGGATTGGCTAAAAAGGCGACTACCATAGCTAATTCTGCCATGATGGTGGCCACATCCCGCAAAATTGATGACTCTCAATCATGCTCAGAATATTATGGTCAAAACTGTAACAACGGGGATGGAAAAAGGGCCAAAACCGTAGTCGCAGCAGCGGACAAGGCGGCATTTGCGGACGACCATCATGCAGTGATGGTCAGCAGGGCACCGAGCTTGGGTCGCTGGGCAGTTGCCCTGAGCCATGCCTTGGGCCAACGGGCAATGACCCATGTCACCCTGCCCTTACCTTCGATGAACTGGGCCATGCCCAACACTAGCCAGCAGAGGTAGCAGCCTGGGCCGAGGAACAGTTTGGCCTGGCAGCAGGCTGGCCTGCTTAGGCCTCGGCCACAACAAGCCTTCATTGCTACGGGCCCAGCAGGAGCAGTCCCCACCCACACGGATATCGAGGCAGTAATGCATACACTTAGATTAAATTCTCATGATGCAAATTGGTACATGGACACCGGTGCTACTTCTCAAATGACGTCTGCGCCAGTTAATCTCTCGTCTTATTTCAATTAGAGCAAAAATCATGGCATAATTGTTTGTAATTGCAATTCAATTCCAATTCGTGGTTATAATCACACAAATTTATCTCCTCTGAACCTACCTTTAGCCTTGAAAAATGTCCTTCATGATCCTCACTTAATTAAAATTTTGGTGTATGTTCGGAAATTTACAACTGATAATTGGGTTTCTATTGACTTTGACCCTTTTGGATTTTTTGTGAAGGATTTCACGACGAGAATACCTCTAATGAGGTGTGATAGTCGGGGCTAGCTCTATCCCATCATCACCACCACCACTACCACTACTCAAGCCACACCGTCAACGTTTGCCGCTTTAGCACCTTACTTGTGGCATGCGTGTTTGGGTCATCCGGAAGCGTACGTTCTTTCCTCTCTAAAAAATAATAATTTTAATGAGTGTAATAGTACGCGTGTACTAATGTTTGTCCTTCTTGTCCACTTGAGAAACATGTTAGATTACCGTTTGTAGCCTCCAATTCTAGTACTTTGATGCCATTTGATATTATTCATAGTGATTTGTAGACATCTCCCGTTTTGAGCTCTTTGGGCCGTCGTTATTATGTGTTATTTTTTTATGATTATTCTATTTTTTTGTGGACCTTTACGTTATCTAAAAAGTCTCAAGTTTATTCCACATTTATATCGTTTAGAGCATTCATCTGTACCCAATTTAAACGGGAAATTAAAAACATTCAACGTGATAATGGAAGGAAATTGGATAATGGGTCGTTTAGAGAATTTTGTAATGTTAATGGCATATCTTTTCGGTTTTCTTGTCCTCATACGTCCTCACAAAATGGAAAGCTGAAAGAAAAATTCACACCATTAATAATATTGTTCGAAAATTACTAGATCATGCTTCACTCTCACCTTCATTATGGCATCATGCATTACAAATGACTACTTACCTTCTTAACATACTCCCTAGAAAAGGATTAGCATACCAATCTCCCCTAAAAATTCTTTATCATAAAAACCCTTCATATTCTCATCTTAGGGTGTTTTGGTGTTTATGCTATCCTCTTTTCCCATCCAATACAATTAACAAACTTTAGGCTCGTTCTACCGCTTGTGTGTTTTTGCGTTATCCGTATGATCATTGTGGTTACAAATATTATGATTTATCTTCTAATAAGATAATAATTAGTCGTCGTGTCATTTATGAAACCCAATTTCCGTTTGCTAAATTATCTAATTCCGTGTCCAACCTTTATAATTTTTTAGATGATGGTCTCTCACCGTATGTGGTCCACCATTTGGTTCGGCCTACACCTCGGTATTTGGACCAGCAGACACTGGCAGGCCCACTGCTTGCTGGCCCAGAAACTTTTCGTCACCTAAATCAGCCAAGAGGCCCAATGTCTTCCCGTGACCAAATTCAGTCAGCAGACCCACTACCTGCTGGCCCAATTTTCATCCCACAATCCTCTCGGCCAACATGCCAGTGCCTGCTTGCCCAACCTGTGACCCGCCTCTCAGTCCAATTAGTTCCGACGTCTATACACCGACCCAAGTCTGACCCACTTCTATTCCGATTCAAGGGCCCGTTACTCGTAGCCAATGGGGTATTTTAAAACCAAAATGATATTTTAATCTCAACTCTAATGTCACTAAATCACCCCTACCACGTAACCCAGTGTTTGCCCTTTGTTACCCGAATTGGAATATGGCAATGAATGATGAATATAATGCTCTTATCGAAAATAAGATGTGGGAGTTGGTGCCCTGTCCGCCCAGTGTTAATGTGATTCGTTCTATGTAGATTTTTACTCATAAGAAATATGGTGGTTGTTTTGAGATTCATAAGGCCCATCTTATAGGTGATGACAAAACTCAACAGGTTGGCCGGAATTATGGAGAGACATTTAGTCCGGTGGTCAAACCGGCAACCATTCACATTGTTCTTAGTCTAGCTCTCTCGAAAGCATGACCCATTCATCAACTGGATGTAAAAATGCTTTCTTACACGGTGATCTCAAGGAAACTGTATACATGCATCAGCCCTTGGGTTTCAGGGACCCCGATCATCCTAACCATGTGTGTTTGCTGAAGAAGTATTTGTCTGGGCTCAAACAGGCCCCTCGGGCCTGGTACAAAAGGTTTGCTGATTATGTATCTTCTATTGGATTTTCTCACAGCAGGTCTGGATCACTCTCCGTTCATCTACCGTCGCGGTACTTATGTGGACGATATTATATTGACTGCCTCATCTAATAAATTGCGCAAGTCTATCATATCTCTTCTCATCTCCGAATTTGTTATGAAAGACTTGGGGCCTTTGAGTTACTTTTTTGGTATAGTTGTAACTTGTCATGCAGGTGGTCTATTTCTATCCCAGGGGAAGTATGCAGCTGAGATTATTGACCGGGATGTCATGTCATCCTGTAAGTCATCTCCTACTCCGGTTGATACCAAGCCGAAGCTGAGTGCTAATTCTGACACACCTTATGAAGATCCTTCTCACTATCGCAGTCTTGTAGGAACTCTTTAGTATCTTACATTCACGAGGCCCGATATTACTTGTGCAGTGCAACATGTGTGTTTATTTATGCATGATTCGAGGGAAGAACACATGCACGCTCTCAAACGCATTGTGTGTTACATTCAAGGCACTCTTGATTATGGTTTACACTTATATCCATCCTCCGTATCTACTCTTATGTCTTATACATATGCTGATTGGGGTGGATGTCCAGATACTAGACGTTTGACATCTGGTTATGGTATGTTTCTTGGTGATAACTTCGTCTCTTGGTCGCCTAAACGTCAGGCTACTTTATCGCGTTCCATCGCAGAGGTCGAGTATTGACTAGTAGCCAATGTGGTGTATGAGTCCTGTTGGTTGCGTAACCTCCTCTTAGAGCTTCAATTTCCTATTCAGAAAGCTACCTTGGTCTACTGCGATAATGTTAGTGCGATATATCTCTCTGAAAATCATGTACAACATCAACGCAATAAACATATCGAGATGGATATTTACTTTGTTCGCGAAAAGGTAACTTGTGGACAAGTATGTGTCTTGCATATCCCTTCACGATACCAAATTGCTGACATCTTTACTATGAGTCTTTCCTTAGTTCTGTTTGAAGATTTTAGGGACAGTCTCGGTGTACGACAACTGCCTGCTATGACTGTGGGTGTATGATAGAATATACGTAGTAAATTCCTAATATACTACATATATTCCATGATATTATTAGAGATTTTGTAATTATGGTAGTAGTATTGTATTAGAAAAATGTAATTATGGTAATAGTCTTGTATTAGGTCAATGTATATTTGATTTTCATAATTATAGGCTAAGTTTGCTATTGTATATCATGTATATAAATTTTTTACATTAATAAAAATAATCAAGGAATTATTCTCATTCTAAAAACAAATCTTAAAAATAAAGTTACTCCATATAGTACGTAACATTTTTTTTTTTAAATAGCATTTTACGCAACTACTTTTGGACCAAAACTCAAACACATGATTTACAAACTGGAAAGCAAAAACAAATAAATTTGTAATCATGATTCATGTCTTTACCTCTAATTATTATTCGCTATTGGTTTTGCTTTATTCTCCCACTTGCTTAATGGCACTATTTTAAATTAAGAAATAAAATATTTTTGTCCCAATTGAAATTTCACGTGTATGTATAAACTAAAAATAGCTCCTCTCTCGAGACTCTACTTGGCACTAAATGCTACGCCCACATAATGAAGCAAGCAAAGAATATGCACAGAGCAGTACAGAATGAATTATTGGTGGTATTTTTTCAACAAAAGAGTATATATTTTAATATTATAATGTGATAGTACTAGTTTTGATTAAATTATATCAAAAGTTCTTTCCAAAATAATTCATATCATTAAGAGTGTTTTTACATTATACATAGAGTGAACTATCACTGTAAATCTTTATTCGCATAACCAATAATTTCTCTCTCGAATTCGTGCTAAAATTGAAGGAAAAATGAAATTGGAGAATATCTCATTTTACTTTAGTCAAATAATATTTTCATTGTTTTGTTGTTTCATTTGGATGTGACGTCAGTTGGATAAATATATTTTGTTTTTGTAAAGTTTAAAAGAATTACATATATGCTCGAGATAAAAAAAATTTAAAATTGTATGTCCACAAAGGGACGCTCAAGATAATACATACAATAAGGATGAAAATAAACCTATCTTCAAACTTAACCATTTAAGCTAAAGAAAGAACTCTAAAATTCTTTAATGAGTGATTTTGCATTCGGCCTTAAATCCAGAGGAACAAATTAAACTATGCCTTCAATTTTAAAAATTACTCTAAACAATCGCTCACACAACTATTTAAATTAGAAATAGCATGCAAATATATAATATAAGTATCATTCTTGTATAAGATGTGTATTATATAATCAATCTATTATCTATATATAGGGGCTAAAGAAGTAAATGATAAATTCGCCCGACTATTTATGCAAAATTTCCATAGATAATTATGGTTGGGGACATATGATAATACTGTACCAGATTTTAACTAAATCCATATTCACAAGAACCAAAAAAGATTAAAAACCATCCCCGGATATAACTGGATAGCAAATGAGTTGAACGTAAAATTCAACTGGAGGCCTGCAGCGTGAGTTCGAATTCTGCTGGGAGCACTTTGTTTTCTTTTGGGATAGAAACTTGTATGTGATATCAATTGCTCTGTTCTCAAATCCTGGTCATTCAGACACATCCTGCGATTTACCGATAGTAGTGTTGAAAGACCGACACTACTATATTCATGAATAGTCTAGCATAAGCAATGAAGCTGAATATAAAAAAAAAAAAACAAACCAAATAACCCAAATGAAACAGAAATGGTCAGACTGTGACACTGAGACTCTTTGACTCCTGTCTCCTACGGATCACTAACAATACCCCACAACCTCAATACTTTGTTGTGTAAAATTATCATTATGTGTCTAAAATTAGTGATTTGACTAATTAAATTTGCATTATTATGGCTTGAGTGCGAGAATTCTAATTAAAAACAAAACAATTTTTATAATTTCATAATATCCCTTGATGGTATTTCTTAAAACTTCTATTAAACGTGCAAATATATACATGGGCGGAGCTAGTAATGGTCATGAGGTTCATCCGAACTCCCTCGACGAAAAATTACACGGGTTATATATGATGATTAAAATTATATTTTATGTATATATAGTAGATGTCGAACCTTCTTTAACTTTTTGGTATATTTACTTTTTATATTTTGACCCTTAGTGAAAATCATGAATTCGCCACTGAATATATACATAATATATGAAATTATTGATGGAACTAATTTAAATTCAAATTGGAAAAGCTCATGTTGTCTTTTTAGAGCTCCATATGAAAAGGAATTTATTATTATTATTAGAATTTGAGAGCTCTAATTATTATGATTCAACACACATCTTATCATGCCAAAATTAGTGCATAACTTATTACTTCAGCTGAATTCAGTAATATTGGTTCAAATCTTGTTGTTATCTTAGAAAAATTTATTGAATATAATATAAATTATTACTTTAGATTTTAACAACTTAAAAATTAAAATCATGAACCTTCAAATGTGCCGTCCCATTTTAATTTTGACCAAAGTTCAAACCAACCACGGTTATGTGATAGTAGTAAGAGTAGCTCTTTTGCCCCCGGGCGCAGACGAGTTGGTAAGTGACAAGTTGATTGGGGTACAACCACTCCAACGTCGCGAGTTCGAATCCGTGTGGTGACAGTGTTTGCTGAAATATTGCAAAAGATGTTGATGGGTTCGTGTCCCGTTGGTCCTCTCCCTTGCAGGGTTGTCACTCGCGCATATCCCTCAATTTACATCTCACCTCGTCAAGGGGCCTCTGATACATGTGAATGATTTCGCGGGAATTTCCCTTTCACAAAGTAATAGTAGCTCTTTTCCTTGATCCTTGTACCCCCTATTTGTCACACTTCTTTTTTCTTCTTTCCTCTTTGTTTCCACCTCTGCTAAACAGCTGGACCAGCCAATTATAATTTGTACTGTTTTGTACATATATAATATAGTTTCTTTTATAACTAAGTATATTGTTTTCCATGTTGGCAGCAAGAGGGAAAAAAAGAAAGTTGAACGAATAGATAAGCCAAGCAAAAAGGAAATAAAGGAGAGATTTGCTTGGTAGCTTCTAATATTTCATATACTACATATATAATTGACTCTGTTCTGTTCAACTGAAGTCTCTCTCTCCATGGTTGTGTATAGAAAGATGAAAGGTTTTGCTATTGAGTGGATTGGTTAATACCACCAACAGAGCACCATATGATTTATTTCTCAGAAAAAAGTAAGTTATTCATTTCTTTACTCTTTTTTTGTTGTTGTTGTCATCTTTGCTATGGTATGTTGTTTCTTCATGTTTTTTTTTTCCTGTAAGGGTATAGATATATGCAAAATAGAGTAGCAGACATCTTAAAGAATTGATTTTTATTTTCTGGGTAATTTTCAAGATTGGATTTTCTTATCATATACTCTTAAGGGTATATAGATATGTGCAAAAGAGAGCACCAAAATCCTTAAAGATTTAATTTTTTTATCTTGTGGTAGTTTTCAAGATGGGGTTTTTTAAGTGTAAATATTGCAAAAGAGAGCAGCAGAAACATTACAGACTGGATTTTTATTTTGTGGGAGTTTTCGAGATTGGTTTTTTAAGGCTATACATGCAAAAGGGAGCACTAGAAACATTAAAGATTGAATTTTTATTTCTGGGTAATTTTCAAGATTGTATTTTTAATGGTGTATATGCAAAAGGGAGCAGTAGAAACATTAAAGATTGGAATTTTATTTTGTGGGTAGTTTTCAAGATTGGATTTTTGAAGCGTCTATATGCAAAAGGGAGCACTGGAAACATTAAAGATTGAATTTTTATTATTGGGTAATTTTCAAGACTGTATTTTTATGATATATAAGCTTTTGAAATGACTGAATTAGCTTAATGGATTGTCAAAAAGATTGATGGGAAAGAAGATCTTTAAGGGTGTATATGCAAAAGGGAGCACTAGAAACATTAAAGATCGAATTTTTATTTATGGGTAATTTTCAAGATTGTATTTTTATGATAGTATAAGCTTTTCAAATGACTGAATTAACTTAATGGACTGTGAAAAGATTGATGGGAAAGAAGAAAGTTGTGAAGAAAACAAAGGAGTTATCAGTAGCAATAGCAGAATCATCAGCAATGAGTGGAGATTCCCAACAACAAAAACAACAAATTACTCCTAGGAAAAGAGGAAGGCCTAGGAAAATTATTGTAAAAGATGAAGATGTTTCTGCAGAATTAAAGAAACTCAAAACAAGTGAAGTTGAAGAATCAGAAAATAAACAAGGAGAAAAGAAGAAAGAAGAAGAAGAAAAATTGTTAGAGCCACAAAAGCAGCAACCTACAAGGAGTAGAGCTAGAAGAAAAAGCAAACCAAGAAAGAGCTGCTAAAAATCAATTTCAAGAATCTCCTCCTTATTTTCTTGGTAGGTAATTTCTGACTATATTTTTCTGACTATTCAAAAATTTCGACGGGTCCATGTCGGATACTTTGAAAGTAATGTATTTTTGAAGAATCCGAAACAAGTGTGAACATTTTTTGAGAGTCAGATCAACATACTTTTCCGAAACAAAAGTATTAAAGATGAACAAGTTGATTTCATCTACTGGTTTTTGTTCCTTTAATTTTCTAGTTTCTGCTGTTAGTTTTTTCAGTATGTTCATTTTAATTGTGAGAAACATTTAGTTCGGAAGGAATTGGTTAGATTTATTACACTCTGGGATTGAATTGTGATATGACCTGTAATGACTTTTGTTCAAGTGTGTTCTTAATTCCACAAAGTTGGATAAGCTCTTTAGTGACAAATTCATGCAGGCGCTTGGACTAATATGTGTATAATTAGTTTATAATTTATAAATAAATAAATAAACGTTTAATTTGGTTGGCTATTTGTGTTAGATTATCAGGAGTCATTTTTATTAATTTTGTTGGAGTTTAATTTCTATATATTAATAACTGTCAATGCTAAAAGAATCTTACAATAAGTGATCAGTAAGTTGAAAATGAAACAGATAATATGTTGTAACATGTTAAAATATAGGCTTAAATATATTAATTGAACATTCTTTTTTCTACCAGCAACATATGTAAATTAAACTATTTTGGTATATTACAAGCAGCTTGCACTCTAGTACTTATCTAGCTGATTAAGAAGATCCCCTTTCCTATTCGCTTTTGCTAAAGAGCAATTTGAGGTGATATATTGTCAAAAGTTTGTGGCTAGGGAATGTCCTTTTCGTTTTGGTAGACGTGTGGCATTTTTCTTTTCTGCATTCTGCAGCGATAATCTCATCATTTATTGTTTCTTGCGGGTAGGGATGGCAAGGGATCGGATCCTACTAGATTCAGATCCAGATTCTTTTTTATACATGGATCAAGATCCATCGGGTTCATAAAATTAGATCCAAATCCGGATTCATCGGATCCATCGGGTTCACGGATCGGATCTGGATCCACATGTAAAAAAAATTTGCCTTGCTAATAATGTAACCTTGCTAAGATTTTTTTTTTGAAATGACAAACAATTTTTACTTAGCTAACAGTTTACTGTGTTTCAATTTTGAAATATTCATATGAGATATTTTGTTCGTTGTCTCGTTTTGATTGTGAACTATTAATTAAAAATGTTGGACAATGACAATAGTTGTGAAAAATGCCGACTAGTATTTTCACAATGCATAACTTGCATGTGCTTAGAATCTTCACAAATGAAGTGAATATAATTTTAACTACTTGTCTATGGAGATGTTAGTCATTCACTAATATAATATTGATTGTATTATCGAAGCTACCTCTTTATTTTTTGGTTTTTGAGTTAACGCGGGGATAAATTAAACTTGTTTTGAGAATTAAACTTGCAAGGATGTGCTTAACAATTTTTAAAAAATACTTATAAAATTACATTCTAGGTTATGAATATATTTAATAAAAAATGAATCCACGGGTCGGATCTGGACCGGATACAGATCTCAAATACAAGATCCAGATCCAGATTCGTTAGAAACAGATTCGGGTCCGATCCGGATCCGTTGGGTCTAAAATTTGAAGATTCATATCATATAAAACGGATTTGGATCTATCGAATCTGGACCGGGTCCAGGATCCACTGTCATCTCTACTTGCGAGGAGGCCAACCATTTTTTTTCCTACTGAAATACTATTACTCGATATTTTACATCAAACAAATAAAAGTGGAAAATGTGTTTTATGTATAAACTTATATTACTATTGCTTAATCATAGTGATGACGTACATTCTCACTTTAATTTGTGATTGTCATGGTTAAGATTTTAGTTTGTTGTAAATATCGGATACGAATCTAAGTATTCAAAAGGAGGGTAGGTAGATCATAGACAGGGCCGAAGCTAGCTTATAAATTACGGTGGGTATGTAAATTTAATAATTTTTGTTCAGATTCTGTATATGTGTTAAGAAATTCATTAAATATCTATAAATATTTGGATGTGAATCAAGTTCTTAGTGAATAGAGTATTAAATTCAGGTTGTTATAAGAATCCGTAAACTTTAAATCCGTGCATCCAAATGTCAAAATTTATGATTATAATGCATCTTATATACTGTTTCGTACATTTTCGATAATGCGAAAAAGCTGTCCCATTATTTATTTAATTATAATTTGTTTTTCGTGAACTTTTTTTAATGAGAAAGCGTTTCGATTTCCAGTAAAGCTAAAGACTGGTTAGAATATTATTGCTTTTGCATATTAAACCAAAAAGAATACTAAATTTGGTAAAACAGCTTTTATATTTGTGAACGGGTACCGATTTCTCCCTTTATTCCAACTTATAATACATACAAGCTCTTGTAGACAAAAGTTTTCGGGGTGTATGAAGATTCGGTCATTTTTGGTGGAAGCTAGCGGCAAGGCTTGCTTAATCGGATACATGGAATTGAAATCTATGTTGCATGCAAATAAGTTAGGGGTCACACTTTGTCCCGCTAGGTAGACGAAATCTTTTCTCCTTTTAGAATTCTCTCCCATACACTTTTTTTGCCCTCTTTCACCGAAGAAGAAAGAATAATCTTCTGAGCGAACAAAGACCTCAAATGATTAATGACGATCCGTATCCGTATTTTTTCTATAAAAATGAAAGAATTAGGGTGTATGTGCTCTTTGGAACATTTTCAAACGTGCACTAACAGGCGACAACTATTCAGAGAGTGTCGAATAAAGCCATTATATAAAATTCATTATTGGAGAAAACACTCCTAATTAAATAATTTTCATATCTAGTGCTTGAGCTCATATAATTAAGATGGAAGAGATCTTATCTATCCACGTTAACCTTTGCACTTTTCCAGGAGTACCCTTTTCATTCAGAAAATTTGTAAGGTACAATCTTCTCCCTACTGTGGTTGTTGAGATGAGTATATTTAGTAAAATTGTAGGACTTGCATAATCTAAAAATGGTGTTCATCCTGTAATAGCGTCCTAAATTGCTACTAATACAGATCATCTGATTATAACAGCTCAAATAAAAGTCTCAGCCACAATTGAAGAGGAAAATTTTCATATCAGTGAACTTTTGCAACTATATTGGTTCCATATCGTCTACTGCAAGATATCCCTATGATTGATTCGATCAATTCCAAGTTCAACCTCATTGGAAGTTAATTTTCTTTTTCACCCGAAGAAAAAGTTACTCAAGCTGAACTTTTCATGGAGAAATGCAACATGCACAGGAAAATTAAGGAAAGCAAAATCTAACTCGATGAAACAAAATTGTAGGCCATCCAGTAGTAACAAAAACTGATTCGCACTTTTAAGAACCATTTTCCTTACGAGATGATCCGTGTCGTCGCTCTTTTTTATAACGCAATTGCTCTGGATCAAATCCACCTTCATCAGCTCCATAGACGGCCCAAGATGGTGTGAGTGCCATGTAATCCTTACTGGTAAAGGGTCTTCCAGAAGCTACCTGTAGTACAACAGGTTTCAAACACATGGATTACAGTAAAGCAAATGGGAATGTTATAGCCAAGCTTCAAGGATCCTTAATTTCTTTTAAAAAAAAAGAGAGCTTATTTTAGGAAGTTAGGTGTTTGACCAAACTTTTAGGGGAAAAATTAGTGCTTTCGAATAGTAGCAGAAGCTAAAAAAAGGTAGCTTTTACCGGAAGCACTTTTGGAACATTGGCCAAGCACTGCTCTAATATTAGCAAAAGTGATTTTCAAATTCATTAGCCAGACACAAACTGCTACTCTCAAAAAACACTTTCGAAAATAAGCCGATCTTGAAAACTTGACCAAACAGGCAACAAAACTTGAACAAGAGATGTAACGAACCAGGTCATGGAACTTCTCGTAGTCTATCCACGTGTACCATTGACCGTCAATCTTAAACTTATCGACGTTAGCAAGAAGAACACAGCAAGAATGCACGTGCTCACAAGCAACCTCATACTCTCCATTGCTCTTTTTAGCCAACGCCTCAGAAAATTCCTTCACATCAGAATGCCAAGGGACATTCTCCATTGTCAACTTTGATGTAGCCGACCTGTGTAAAACCCTCCTTATCACTTAACTAGTAGAAGAGGGGGAAGAAAAAAGGAAAAGCAAGAGGGAGAACTTACGATCCACAATAAGTGACACCTTTGATTTCAATGAAATCAGGTTTTCCAATGCTGAATAGGCTATAATATGCATCCAAATCTTCTGCATTCCACCCTTTAACAAGTGTCAAACGATAGACAGTTCTTTGCTCCTTCTCCTTGAGAGCTTTCAAGGAATCCTAACGAAACCAGAATAACAGAAACCAATATTGAGCCAGCCTGAATTGTAGCATACAAATACATAAAAACAGAGAAAATATGGCAAATTTCGATTTTGTTTCCTGTGGCAGCCGAATCTTTTCAAGCACGGGGTATGTTGTTGTTGACGTAAAAGTAAGCATTTTAAACTTTCCACTCACTGGTATATCATAAAATACCGTTTGATTACATAACTTATTGGATATTCCTTAATGTCTATAGCTTAAATCTGATAATTTTTCCTATATTCATAACACTTACAAGAAATCGCTCCCAGAAGTCTCCAAATAGTGGTCTGTCAATTGCTTTTAAGCTGTCCTTTGTACCAGCATCTACGCTGACATACAACTGTACATTTAAAGATGAAGTGAGATTAAAATAGGGAATTTGGATGTTGACATACTTAAAAGATTGATAAAGAAAGACAGGAATACAGCCTAGCAGACCTGTGTGATTGCTTTCAGTAACTTAATCTTGTCAGGAAACTGCGCATTAGTTACAAGAAAAGTCGAAATCTGCCTCTTGTGCAGCTCATCTACAAGTGAATTTATTTCTGGATACATAATAGGCTCACCAACCAATGACAAGGCACAATGCCTAGGAGAAAGACCCTCAGACAAACGCTCAGCTTTAACACCTGCAAGGGTGGGATATGTTGGTCAATAACTAAGACGTCCTGAACAAAAAGTTGATAATATTAGTATTAATTTTGGAATGACTTATATTTCAGCCTATTTCATATTTGGAAGGCCAAACAAGCAAAAAGGTGGAAGGACATCTGTTTTTTTATAAAGAAAATACATATATAAGGTGAAGGACATCATTTTTATCCAGACAGATTAAGAAATTGAGAAAAGTCAGTTTCCACTTCTACATTTCATGTCCTCAGGGAGTAGGGTAAGTAGGGAAGAAACAGATGAAAATTAAACGGAGAACCGGCATTTAGCAGTTATTAGTTTTACCATTTTTATTCGGAAATCAGAAGGCCCTTGCATCAAAATAAAACACAACTCAGGGTGTGTCTGGTACAAAGGAAAATTTTTCTTAGAAAATTTGTGGGTTTCTTACTCATTTTCTAGTGCAAACAAGTACTAGCGAAATAATATGGGGGTGGGATGGGTGGGGAGTGGGGATTCCAGGGTGGCAGGGGGTAGGTGGTCAAGGGGTGAAGGTTGGAGGCATTGGGTGGGTGGGGAGAAGACAATGAACTTGGAATGTCACATGGAACTTGTTTTCTATACTTTCATTAGGAAAGTCATTTTCCTCATTTTAAGGAACTTGTTTTCCTAGAGAAACTGTTTCCCAAAACATTTTGACGGACCAAACATGAGAAAATTGAAGGATATTTTCCAGAAAATGTTTTCCACCATACCAAACACATCCTCAACCAAGGTGCTTTTTCTCGAATGGAGACAAGAAAATGACCTAACAGAGCCATGTTAAATACAATCACAAGATGATTTCAACCAACCACATTATTTCTCATGTGGTTTTGTTCAACTTCCCTACAAGTTCATGAAGAAACATATATGTGCATGTGTAGCAGAAAACAAACCTGGAACGCCTTTCATCTGTTTAATCATTTTGGTATGCAAATCTATAGCTGTGTTCACAATCTCAATAGGATCATCCATCTTCCACGTCCAGCTCTTACCAACGGGGTTTGTGTGATGTCTCCAACAAAAAACACATTTATTTGCACATGCTAAACTAGGAGTGGCCTCCATGCACCTATGGTGGGAAAGGCAAATCCAGCTTTAAAATCAGCATACAAGGCTAGGAAGTCAATAAATATCGAGCCTACTAAATGATGCACAAGAGGTCAATGCAATAGAATCTTTTTTTGTTAGCTCCGTGATCTTAATTAAGGCAGTAAACATGTATAGGAGCTAGCTCTCTTTACTTACTGCATTTTCTTGATGCCTATCAATGAATCCCCCTACTTCATTTTTCCAAACCAAAAAAAAGGCAATAAAAGCTTGTTTACTTTTGTAATCTCTTGAGACTTGAGAGGGTTCAATCAGCTACTTTATAGTAGAGTTTCCACCGAGGCCCTGATTGGGACAATTAAAATGGCATTTCATTTTCTGGTTGTTCATTGTGTAAAATTTCAGGTTTCTTCGGTGAAATAATTTGATGACCAATGCAGGAAAGCAACTCACATGCTTCATATGCACAATTATTTTGCTATTCTACTCCTACTCCATATCACATGCCTCTATAAAACACCTTCTTATGATAACCGTAGTGTCGGTGTCAGCTTACGCACACCTCGACTAATTCCACAGGTTCCTATACCGGGTAACTCTGTCCATCAAGGCTTGGATAGATCACATAGTATTTTTTTGTCTTGGCTGAGAATTTAACCTGAGTGAGAACTCATGGTTCTCAACTCACTTCATTGACCACTAGGCCCTCGGGTGCAAAAACACCTTTTTTGGGATAAGCACATGCAAACATCATTGCAAACTTTATTTTCTTATTCATTGCATATCATCAACTCTAAGAATTCTAGCACTCTAACAAACTACCAGCAACTGGATCTCATCCTAGTTCACTGGATACCATAAAGCTGCAACTTGAACACATAGAGGACATTGATGAAAGCTCAAATGCAATCATGTCAACCGAGGATCAACGAACGACTACACAAATCATAGACATAATGCAACAGTATGTAAAAGCTATAAACAATCACCTGTGACTCTCAATGCCATAAAATGAGTGCTTGTAGCAACCTCCACGGCCTCTAAGTTGTGATTTTGTCCATCTACAAAGTTTCACGCCACTATGCGATCCAATTATTTTATATCCCTGCAATTACATCACCAAATAAACTGCCTTAACATAAATCCAACTAATTAATTTGATAACAACATAAATTAGTTATTCGACCATGATACCTGTTTCTCCAAACTCGCCCTAATAACTGGAGTTACCATTGCCTTCTTCTCTCCATTCACAACTCCACCATTCGACTTCCCATTAACTAACTTATCTCCAACTCCTCCTTTCTTTCTCGAAGGCCCTTTACCGGCAATATCCTCAAGATCAACAATCCCCGGCCCCTCGTCATTTTCTTCTAACTCATCATCATCTTCGTCACTAAAAACTTCATCTTCACTACCATCATCACCAACAACTCCATTCTCAATATACCCTCCATTTTCGCCCAAATTACTCAAAACCCCAACAACCCTTTTACTCCACTTCCCAAACACCTCATCCAAATTACCCTCATCAACATCACCTTCACACACGCCTAAAACCTCAACCCCACCAAGCTTCCTCAACTTCCTCGAAAAATCACGAGCTACGAGATTAAACGTTTCTCCATACGACCCACTCCCAACACCAAAGATTGCAAATTTACACTTACTAAGCAATAAAGAACCAACCCTAAAATCATCAACACTCTCATTTAACCAATCAACGAAAAACCCAGCATTTTTCGGGGATTTCCCGTTATCCCAAGTGGAAGCTATAATCAATACAAAAGTTTCTTTATGTAAGTCTTCGGGTTCATAATCTTTCGGGTCAACAAGATCGAAGTCGAACCCATTGAGGTTTAATAAAGTGTGAAGATTTTGTGCTAGGGTTTTAGAAGTGCTGGTTTGGGATATGAAGAATAGTTTGCCTTTTGGGGTTTTAGGGTTTAAGGATTTGAGGCGTTTGGTGAGGTGGTGGCGGCGTGATTTATAGAAGAAGTAGACAGTGGTGGCGGAGAGGAGCGTGAGGATGGCGAGGCGCGTGGAGTAAGAAGATAGGGATAGGGACATGATGGGTATTTTAGGTTTTGTGAGGGAGCTTTGAATTTTGATCTGTTAATGCTAATGTAAACATTTCAAGCATAATATAAATTGCAAAGTTTATACTTCGCCAGTTCTCGTTAAATATTTTCTTATTTTCATAAAATTCGACTAAAATTAATAGTCGGAGTTTGATAGATATTGGTGAGCGATCTCCTCTACACGTTATCTTTAGGTGTTTTACTCTCTTTCAAAGCGATGACTATTCAAACCTCAGAGTATGCGGATGCACGTGCTTTGTGAAAATTTCTTCTCCTGCACAAGATAAATTGAGCTCTACATCTCACTCTATGTGTTTTCTTGAGTGAGGTTGGGGTACCCCTCTCTCAAAAGGGCTACAAGTGTTAATGATTCTTCTACACGACGATTCCACATTTTTCGACATGTCACATTTTTCGAATTTACTACGGAGCTCGGGGCTTTGAAATTCCCTGTGATGGTGGGCCATTATGTTCCCTGGTAATACAGGTAAATAGTGCTCCCTTTGGATAAAAGGATTAAAGTTGTTCGAGTAACACTAAAAGGACTACCATAGATAAAGAGACCATTTTTATATTTTTGCAATAGAATAATTAAATAATTTGTTTTTTCTTTTATTTAATTAACAACTAATTATAAGAAAGTACATAAACTTTTTCTCAAATGAACATGAAAATTAGTTTGTGATAAATATATGTATAGGAAATGTTAAAAATAAAAAAATCATTTTGTAGTTACAAATTTATTTTTTAGCCTTCTTAAAATTGAAAAGTATAATTGTTCTTCGTTGATTTTATACTGATCAACTAATAATTATTTAGCTAAACTAACATATTGCGTAATTATTTTTAAATCCATCATTTGGTGTTTAAGATAAATATGCCATTATTAAGGAAAATAAAAAAAGAATAATTTACGTTGTCTTTTAATTAGGGTAATAATGTTATCAAAATTAACCCACATTTTTAAATCTTACAAAAGTTGACTCACTCGCTCATACTCCTCTCTCTCTGTCGCGCCTCCTCTCTCCACCGCGTTCTTTTTTTTTTCTCCGCCTCCTCTCTGTCGCGTTCTTCTTTTTCCTCCTACCATATACATATTTTTGAAATTTCTCCTAAACGATTTAGCAAAAGCAATAGTAGAAAACCAACAAAACTTATTTGCAGAGTTGCTGAATCCAAATTCCCCGACCCCATTCCCGAGTTTGCTGATGTTGTGAGTTTTTCTTTCTTCGATTTATTTAATTGGAGTCTCTTTTATTTTCCGTGTTTGTTAAAAAAAGTTTGAATTTTTTTTGGGTTTTTTTTGGGGGGGGGGGGGGGTAGGAAATGGGTAAGTTTATGTATCATTTTGTTTAAGAAACTTTCAAAGAAGAAGGATGTCTGTGGAGATTCAATTGATGAAATTGTTGGAATCTGCACTGAGGTACTTTCATTATTTCTTCATTGAGTTTCTTTTTTCTCCGCCGGTGGTGGAGATGAAGTTAACGGTAGTGGAAAAGTCGCCGAAGGTGGTTGAGTCGGCAGTAGGGAAGAGCCTCAAGAAAAAAGATGAACCTCAAAAGCTTTATTGATAGGATTCATTTGAATAGTGTTGTATAATAATGTATATTGGTGTATACACATCTCTTATACACTATTATATATTTTATACATCTATATACATAATGTATTGTGTAATTCTAATTCAAAATCAATCCAGATTTGATATAATATTTTATAACTGTGTGTAAGTGTATATTTTCGTGTATAATATTGTATACTTATATTTTAGTGTATATACCTGCACATTATTCACTTTCACAAATCTATATACATAATGTACGTGTCTTTTATATATACGGGGTCATTTGGTAGGGTGTATAAGAATAATACTGAATATGATGTATTAATAATGTTGATATTAATAATGCTGACATTAGTAATGCTTGCATTAGTTATGGTGAGACTGTTTGTTATTCAATGTTTGATTTGGTGTGTTAAACAACATGCATTGCATCATTTTTTAAAAAAACAAAAATTGATTGTTTACAAAAACCCTTTCACATTTTTTTAGCTTTGTACACTTTCTTTATTTGTTGTTCATCTTTCTTCTAAAATTCAATTTTATGTTTCAACTTATTCGGGAGTAAATATCTCAAAATGTCACTCAACTATGACAAATTCTGTAACAAAGTCATTCAACTTTATTTTGTATCAATGAAATCACTCAACTTAAGGCTTTTCTCTTATATCACTCAACTAAATTTATCATAAAAAATATGATATGGTAAAATAAATTATTAATTTTTTATGCCGTGTAAATATGAATACTACAAATAAAATAAAAGTAAAGAAGACCCATATCTTATATCCGGCCCATATCTTGTCCATTATTATGTATTAATGTTTTGATTTTGGGAGCAACTGCAGTGTCATGGAGATTGTTTTTTAAGGAAAAATAAAATTTTGGCAGAAAAATGTAAATGCTTAGGCTAAAAGTCTTTCTTTTGTATGAAATTTCAAATTCTTGATTTTCAATCAGGGAAAGAATGGATCAGGAAGTGGTTTTAATTGTATGCACTGATTTCATTTTCTCTGAAATCAAGCAGGATCATTAATTATTGGAAGAGGTCTCAAAAGACTTTATAGATATTGTGTCTTTAGTCAGGCTTATGTATGCATTAAAAATTATTGCATTGCTAATATTATGATTTGCTATGCATTAGTTATGCATAGAACAAAATCAAATAGGATGTATAATTAATGATTAGGATGAAAAAGTGTACCAAACAAGATATTAGTAATACACAATGCATGCATTATTTTTTTCTAATACACTTTATCAAACGACTTCGTCACTCCTAAATGTATAAATTGTATAAAATTATTTTTGGATTATATTTTTATAATGTAAAATTTGAATTATATTTTTATACTACAGGGTATAAAACAAAAAGTATGGCGATCGGGCATACTATGTGTAATGATTCCTCCATTCACGATAAATAAATAAAAAAGAAAAATCATTTCATTTCGACAAAAAACTCATACCGAAGTTTCATAGCTTTTGGTTCGCTATCTCGATCATAATATTCTACTCCGAGGAAAAGGTATTTCCCTTTTGTGCCCGTTGTGGACGAGGAGGAAATCGAATCCGTAATATAAACCAGTTAGGTATATTTTTCTAAAATTTCTCTTTTTTCCCATCAAAATAAGTGGGATTATGAATTATTATGATTCATCATATCTCCATAAGTGCGAATAGATGAGGCCTCATCCTCCGTAGCACATGCACGAGTTGGATTCCGCCTTCCCTATACTATTTACTCTCTGTCTCAATTTAGATAATTAATATTTTTTAATCATGTATAAAAAAAATTAATAATAATTTAATTTTAAATTTTATCTATTATATTTAATAAAATACTTAGATTTATACTCACAAAAATATTTTCAATTTATATTAAATCACAAAATCTAAATTTTTATTTCTTAAACCTCGTAGCCTATCAAATTACGTCACACGGACGGAGGGAGGATTATTTTCCTATATCTTAGTATAAATAAACTTACAACGATATTTTAGCAAAAGGACAATAGAGAATAACTACTGTTATTTTTCAACCTCCATGACGCCGTCGAGTATCTCCCTTATCCCTTCCACCACCACAGTCCCTCCGAAACCACCGTCAACGCCACCGTTGGTACGGCCGTCACCGTCGCCTGTCGAAACCAAGTTATTCAGTCGTAGAAACGCTGTCGTTTGGCTCTCACTCATTGCTCCTCTCTCCACTTTCCCTAACTCCGCTCTCTCCTTCGGCATATGTACTTAAATTATCTCCAATTTCACTTCATTTCCTTCAACTACAATTGAGATTCATTAATTATCTGTAAAAAATGAAAGTAAGCCTAATTATATACTAATTGAAATTAATCATAGATTCATTTTTTGCAAAATGTTGTTCTCAGCAGGACCAAAAGAATGGCTAAGAGATCAAAAGAAGAAGACTGCTAAGTACCTTTTGGCTCCAATCGATGCTTCTAGAAACATCCTCCGCTCTGCTTATCTCTTACTTAGTAACTAACATACTGTTTATTTGATAATTGCCTTTTTTTTCTTCGTACAGTCAAACCTCTCCATATCAACTACGTTTGTCCAGATATTTTTTGACTGCTATAGCGAAATGCTATTATAAGTAACATATAATATAACATAGTAAAATCGGTTTCAAAGAAAATTTGGCCGTTATAATGAAATGTTATTACAGAGAATGACTGTTACAAAGAGGTTTGACTGTATTCCTGTGATTGATAAACTGAATTAATTGCTTTGTATTTGACAGCTAGAAGTGAATCTGATTTTGGTGAAAAGGAACTTGAAGAAGTTCAGAGCTTATTGAAATCAGCTGCAAGGGATTGTGTACCACAAGAGAGGAGTTCCTTCGTTCAATTTCAGTCAAACACAGGAGTTGAGGTTTGACCATTGCTTTGACTTTTGATTGAAATAAAAATTTACCAGTTTCTTGTTGATTTCGATGGGCTTCTTAATCACATTTAACTAGCTAGTACATATTTTATATTAAAAAGTCAAGTGCATTAATGGTTTGACTGTGTGTTTTGCAAACCATAGCCAGGTTCAAGTTATTAATTAAAAAGAATGTGGTAGGTTGATGGATATTGTGTAAATAATACAACAATGATAAATTATCTAATTACGGAAACTGAATTGAGTTGCATGTATACAGCTGATTCATATGCCCGATTGAGACTAGTTTGGGATTGAGTTGGTGGTTGATTGATTGAAGTGCATAAGTGGTGTGGACATGTTAATAAAACATATTAGGTGAAAAAAGAACACGTAATAAGTCTCTATTCTAGATTGTGTTCTGTAGTAATGCATTTTTTTAGAGTGGCGTGTTAGATAGGGAGACGAGAAGATGTGAACAAAGTAAATAGTTATGCAAAAAAGAGTTATTATTGGTTCACTCTATGTTTTGGTTCTTATATCTTCTTGGCCTATGTTGAATGGGTTGTATGTTGTTTGTGGCTCATATAAAAAATTCCTAATTCTCAGGTCTGCACTTTCCGGTTGGTTGTGAAAAATGCTTCTTCTTTGCTTGCTGACAAGGACCCGGTAAAGTTAGCAGCTGAAACCAAACTTATTGATCTCATAAGGTAGCCTGTAAAACTTATTTTGACCAATATATCTTGTTTGTGGAGCTGTAAACACTTCAAGAAGTGGGTTGATCTCTATACATTTTAAGGTGGAAGTTGTATTAGTTCTTTATTAGCTGATGTTCTAGGATATGTTTTGAAAAAGTAGCTGGGTTTTTGTCCACATCCAGAAGCAGCTTATCTTACTTTCAGTAGCTGCTGGCAGCTAAAATTTCTGGGTTGGGGAATTTCATATATGTGTTACCATGGAACTATCCTTATTAGTTACTGATTTAGTTTCTATAAGGATATGGAAAGCGTGTAATCACTGCCTGTCTGAGTAATCATAAGGACGTCTATGCATGTGTGTGTTGAAGAGATTTGACAGAATTATTTTGACACAATATTTTCTGTATCATGGGTGCAGGTCTTTTGCTTCTCTCAGTGACATGGCAAATGAATTTGATGTGCAAGTTGCTTCTAATAGGTTTGGCTAGTGATTAACAATTTCTATTTGTACTCTTCTCAAAACTTGTGTTGATTTCTTTTAAGTAAAATTTTCCATTTTATATGACTGACAAACATGATAACAAGTTAGATATTTCATACTTGATTCGTCCCCTATATTATGTCATGGACATGCCTTTTCTTTTCACAGACAAAAGGTTGCAAATGCTCTCATGGATACAGTAACTTGTCTGGACAACTTTGAGCAAGGCATCAAGGAGTGCCTTGAAGCTTGATAATCCTTATTCAAGTCAAAGAAGAAACAAGATGAATTCTGCATTTGCCAATTTGAGCTTCTATCTTTACTTTTGGAGAGCAAAAAGAAAAACTGCAATAGGTTGTATCATCCATTTAATGTATAATTTTATTCTTTCATTGTTTTGATTTTCTCCTGTTAATTACAATTTACTTCAGTCACTATTAGTTATAGTGAACAGACCTATCTTCACATTCATTGAAATTACAAACAAGCGAATTCTGATGCATAAAGCTGACTCTTTGCTGCTTTTCTATGTGAAGATTTGATGGTGTTACAAGTTTGATGCTGTTTGATCAACAAGTTACATAACCTGCATCAAGTTCACAATTAACCTTCTAACTTCCAGTTAGTCCTTGCCTCATGATACTGAGAGATGCTCTAAGATATTCTGCTCACTTTACTTGATATAGTGGACTATGAGTTCATATTAGTTCTTGCCTCATGATAAAATTAGGCAGTCTATTTGAAATTGGCTTTGTGGTAGTCCCTTTCTCTATGATGGCAATAAAAGACTAAAAACAGAGCTTGTAAGGTTTCTCCCTGCAGCTTATGTGTATTGTATGGAAGGAAAGAAACCTTAGGTATTTAATGGGATCAACAACTTCTTCTCTCATGTTCTTCAAACTTTTCTCTCTACATTCTTGGAGCACATAGCTGCTCATTGTAGAAAGTCATATTTATGTCCAAGACTTCCTGTCAGTATATACCTCTATGATTTCTCCCTTTCCATGATTACTAAACTCTTAAATATAAAAAAGCATTAGCGCACAAGCTGGCCAAGTAATAATAGTTCACGTTTGTTTCTTGGTTGTGTCGACGAAAATGTCCGACATTTGTTATTGGTACCATTATGTTAGACTATCAAAATTTTTGCCAAACTTGCTCAAAGCTGCACTACAGTGATATGATAGTTATCTGAGCTGCATTGATCTCTTAGTGAATAGATATACGATGTGAAATAGCGAAGGTGATTCTTACGAAGTTAAGGAGAGGAAGACACAATCTGAACTTAAGGAATGCTATGCCTGCCAAGCTGTAAGTACTGAAAGATTGGATTATGTTTATCCGGTGTACTCAATTCTTTCAGTTCTGTTTGGTGCTCTTTTTTTTTCGTCTTCTTCTGTTTGGTGCTCTTAAGTAACATTTCAATGTCAGAGTCTAATTGGTGGTGTCAGAAGTAAAATATGTAGACATTAGCTATGTGTATGTAGAGTTTACCCCAAGAGTTATGCATAGTTCTTGTCATACTTGACAATAGCCACACTTTAGAAATTTATTCTTCTTATGCTTACTTGCTTCATCAGGGATGAGTAACTTCTTTTTAACTGATTTACTATAGCATGTAACCTGGCACTGCTAACAGGATGATACAAAGAACTTCTAGCAATACTACAAAGAATTGGAGTCGCTAACTGGCTACTGGCTATAGCATTAAGCGCTTCCAGTTCTAAGTATATTACAATAATAAAGGATTCTAGTATGAAAGTAGTCCCTAAGTTCCATATAATACTAAGAAGGTGCTTTTCATGTTGCCAACAGCTCACTTTTATGAAACTTCACTGTTTCTTAGTCATCATTTGGTCACCCCATGTTGCTTGGATCCTCCAAAAATGCAGTTGCGCATTTTTGGAAGATCAGACAGGGCGCATCGACATTTTCTGAGGATGCGAGCAACATAGCATACCACACAGAGGAAGTTTCAATCTAGCCAATTGATTCTTAAAAAGGATGCGTCAAACCTTAGAAGCACGTGAAGGAATAAGGTCTGGGATGATTCTCATATTATTCTCTTTAATCAAGTCCCTCTTCTTTTATAGGTGCTTTCAGGTAGCAGGTTTAAGTTATCTTTTTACGGTTACATTTCTAGTATTAATATCTCTGCATCCCCACTCATCAAAGTCTGGAACTTACGGGCTCAAGTCAGTGTCTTTAAGTGAAAGCAATCGTAGGGGTTCCAGGTTTGAGATAAGTTTTCCTCTTACATTGGTAGGCAAAAAAAGAGTGAGTGAACCCTGTCTCTGTTTGTAAATATCCAAATGTGTAAGTGCAAACTGTATGGATCTCTTTCCGCTTTCATGTGTGCTCCTGGTCGCTCGGACTCTTTTTGTTATGTGAGCCTTGAAAGTATCCGAAGCTAGGCGATCAGTATGAATTCCTTTAAATAGATTTCTCTTTCCGGAATTAGAACAAACTTTCTGTGTGATTGAGAGAAAATATAATAAGCTGCAAGAGTAGGTAAAATAGTGCTCCGTTGTCTCTTTTGAACTCTCACAAAAGTTAGAAGTCGGAGGGAATGAAGGGACTGGAAACACGATGAACTTGTTTAAGAATTACCTAGATCTTGAAAAGATAAAAAGTATACTAGTCATAGCTTAAATGACATTGTCGCCAGTATAACTAATGTGGTTCAATGACAGTAAAAAATCAATCAGGAGTGCTTCTAAGCTATAGCAGCAAGTTAGACTTTATTGGTGAACCATTCTTATAATATTCACAAAATAGTCTGGTTTGGTGGTTCTGCAGAAGCCTGAAGCAAATACAACCTACAACATGGTGTTCCATCATCTGGGTGAGTTTGAAGTGATCTGGGCAAGTTGCGCAACTTGTTGAACAAATTTAGTGGGTCATGCAATAACCCGAAATGTGCATCTGGGTCACCAATTTGAGAAAGTTTAACATCAGAAAATCCTAGTGATGGCAATAACTGATCTGGATAGTCGCTATAGAAATGGAAATTTGAGCTGGACATTGTGGTTGATTGCTTGTTCATGAAGTCTGCTAAGAGTACTGTATGAGTAGTTTTACAGTTATTTGCGATAATTTTCAGTACTTCCATTGCATTTGAGTGTGAGAGATAGTATAGAATGCCCTCTAAAACCCACACTGTTTTCTTATTTAACTTTAAGCCTGATTCTTGAAGCTTTTCAAGCCAGTCCTTTTGTCTCAAGTCAGCTGCCACTCTGTTCAATGATTTTGCCATCATCATGTGGTGCTTTCGTTCATC
Organism: Anisodus tanguticus; assembly: GCA_034509755.1. Classification (NCBI taxonomy): domain Eukaryota; kingdom Viridiplantae; phylum Streptophyta; class Magnoliopsida; order Solanales; family Solanaceae; genus Anisodus; species Anisodus tanguticus. The sequence continues at coordinate 3,313,016 of CM067553.1, read as the reverse complement.
TGTTGTTTCTGTTGCTGCCTCTAGAATAGTGGTTTTCATCTGCAAGACCTCAGGAAAATCAACCTCATAAATATTACTGTCTTTCAAGCAACTCAAGCGGTATGCCCTTGTATCCATACCTGCAGAAAAAGAACAGACATCACTGGTTTGCTCTTTAACATTTTTACTTAATGGAATCGAATAGTTTCCGAGGGGTGAGCAATGAAAATGTTTGGTGAAATATGCTGACCCTCTTGTGGTGTGCTGACCTTCTTGTGGTGGATAATTTATGTTTATCATATTTTAATGAATGTATCAAATTTCCTAGTCGTTACCTTTTTTCTAGAATTCTTTTATCTAAACATAGTCATAGTTACTCCTAAATGAAAAGACTATTAAAATGAAAGACCATATATCATGGGATAAGATTAGCGTGATGCCAGTTGATGGCTAGTATTTTGGGGATTCATAGCTGGAATATGTTGCATCTAATTAATTGGTACATGGATCTAGGAGGATGAGAATTTTTGAAGAATACAACTACCACGCCTCAGTCCAAAACAAATTGGGGCCGCAGAATGGGGTGAGCGACATTTGATAGTTCAGTGACTGGTTACTAACTGACAGATGCAAGATTTTGCATAAGCTGTATCAGTATATTGTCACAATTCGATCTTTAAGTTTATTGCCTTTTAGGGCTGCGGTCATTTTAAGCCTTACTTCCTCTCCCAATTTGATGTTTCAAAGCAGTGTCGGATGACACCCCTTACTAAAGGGTGTCTCCACCACTGGCTACTAATTACTAAAAGATAAACTAGTCAATTTTTATTGAGTTGCAAGAAGCATACATCTGTTTTATTGTCACAGGATATATATATATATATATATATATATATATATATATATATATATATATATATATATATATATACAGTACAAGAGATCATGTCGTGAAACATCACCTACCTGCTCCAAGAATGACAACTTGTGCTCCTCCACCATCAAAAGATGTAAGAGCTGCTTCAATTTTTTTATCAAACCATAGTGTCCTAACAGCAATTATAACTCCGGATACCTCTTTAGCATTGTTGAGGATGTCTTTCTTAATCTTCTCATACAATTTCTTCAGGTATGTCTCTCCTGCAAGTAACTCTGCTAGTTGATCATGGATCACATGTTTCCACAGTGCCCTTCCGGCTGCAGTTTGACATGCCGACTGTCTCAAAGAATCCCAATCATGTTCTACAGCTGAATGAACTTCTCTGATGGTTTCAGTATACAAAGAATCAGGTAGTATAAAATCTGGCAAGCTACCATTTTCTTGATTAGACATTATTATGCTAATTTTCAGTGACTAATAGAAGGGAAGAACTGAAGAGATAAGCCATGCAATATATACATTAGAAACAATGAGTACTGTTGAGAGGAAAAAATAAATTGTTCTTAAGGATAAGGAAAGACAGCCACACACAACCAATGTCTCAGAAAAGTTGCTCAATCGGATCCAGCTATTTTCTGTGTTAAGTAAAGGAAGGTAATGATAATGAAGCAGGCCACGACTACCATCAATTTTCATCCCTTTCCCTACTATTGGATTCTTTCCCCCTAATAACTGTATATTTAACAAGTTAGCAATTTTTTATGCAAAAAACAACATAAAATGGTCCCACCTGTTGGGCTGAGACAACTCAAAGATAACATTAACATGGTGTGATACTGTCTTTTTTGGATCAAATTAGTAGTGTTTTCCCTAAATACTTATTTTAGAAAGTTGAGGCGTTTGGTCAAGGGTAGGAGTCCGGTGCACAAAGCATCCCGTGATAGTAGGATCCAGGAAAGCGCCGCACCCAAAGGGGTGTGATGTGGACAACTTTTAGAAGAAAAAAAAGTGTTTTTGAGTAGTAGCAAAAGCTTTAAAAAGTAGCTTTTTCATATAAGCTCTTTTGTGACCTTGGCCAAGCACAAAATTGATGTTCTAATATTGATAAAAGTATTTTTCAAAGTCAAATGCATACCATGACCAATCACCAAGATTTATAAACTTATCTTGAAAGCCCACGAGCTTCTTCTTATGTGTCTGCCTCCAAACTACGGGTAAAATCAGTAGACCGGCCAGGGATTGGGTAAAGTTAGTAAGCCGGCCAGTTTCATGCCATACTCTCCGCTATTTCTTAACTCGTCCCATCGAGCCATTAGCTTTGATATCAATTGGGTTAAGATAGGTCAAAGATACTCTTAACATAGTGTAGTGTGATATTGTCAGCTTTGGGTTAGGCTAAACTCACACGGGTTTTCTAAAAGACATCATACAATTATGAGTATCCTTACTATCATACATGTAATCAAACTTTAATGTAGGTCTTTGTTCGACACCCAACACTATCATCAAGGACGAATTTAGATTCTCAGAAACAGGTGCAAAGACATCCACTATCTTAAGGGACGCAGTGGTATATCGAATCCACTTGATGTTATCCACCACATGTGGTCTATTAATAGTGAAGTTGTGGTCCAATCTTTTTCTAACTTATGATCAAGTACTCATTTGTTGCCTTTTTTATGTGTCTTTGATAGGCTATTTGTTTTTGTACACGATGAGATACCTCCATTGTTGGGTGTTAGATATTTGGATTGGATAAGGTTCTTGGAACCTTATGAATCTACTGGTCCTTTTCTCAATATCACCATTTTATGATAACATTTGCATTGGCATGATATGCACTCCTTGTTGGAAATTTGCCTTTGGCGTGAGTTGCGACCGACCAACTTTAACGGCTTAAACACTAGTGTAACGTATGTTGGAGAATCCGGTTCTTCACACATGCATGATCTACTAAGTACGTAGATAACCGTAGGGCCAAGAATCGTCAAATTTCATTGAGAAATGAAAGAGATATTGGTACACGAAGTAAGGTGTTTGAAGCATGGAAAGTGTGTTATTGTGTGTAATTCTCCCTCATCGGTAGAGGAAGAAAGAATTGTTGTGTATATAAGATTCGAAATTGGTTTGGGGTTTGGGACCCCAAGGGGTATCCCATGTGTTTAAAGGAGGGAGGACCTAGATGTGCTTCGGTTCGAGGAAAGACCACACGCGCGCCGCCGCCGCACGTCCCGTTCCGGGTCGTGGGTTGTGGGTTGTGGGTCTTCTAATATTATCTTTTTGGGCCAGAAAACTTTGCCAGATGTACAGTTTGGTCCCTGAAGTTCAGAATTTCGACGGTCAATACAGAAAAGCCAAGCACTCAATTCAGCCATTTATTTTGGCTGAATTACTCCTCCTATAATGGCCAAATCCGTTGGTCTTTCTCCCATTTATGTTGGTGACTTTACTACCTCCATAATGGCCATTATTTGGCTATTATTATGGAGGCGATTTTGAGGCGATAAATCGGTCCATTCTTCACCTATATAAACACCCCCTTACACCATTGTTGAGCACACTTGATATGCACGAAAATACACAACCGAGAAAAAATCTTCTTCCTACAACTTCCAAGCATCATTTCGTTATTCAATATTCTTCACGGTAGCTCTTGAGTTTCCTTTGCTCAAGGGTTCCATTCTTTGCTTTATCTTGGGAGACAAATTGTCCGGGACGTATAAAGGATACATACGGGGCAATATTGTCTTAAGGATGAGTGCTACACTCGACTCAGCAAAAACAATTTACATTTTTCCGTCTTCGACAAAACTGGAATTTCCAGTTTTCACTTGTGTAACTATTGTAATTTCAGATTCCATGTTGAATTATTAAAATCTTTGTTTATCCTTTCGAATACTTGTAATAGTTAAATACTTCCCGTACTGCTTTATAAAGTACCATAGAGCAAAACTCCCAACATCTTAAGACAATATCGTATTGTATTCGAAAGATGTCGGTCAAAAGTTGTGTGACCAAATCTGGATATGGAAATGGTTTTCTGGTAGAAGAGAGTGATGATGATGAACGTGTTCATGGTGTCACCGCTACCAAGGCGGGTGGGAACAAGCGCTCACGAGAGCACGAGGATGTCAAGCGGGACAAGAGGAGAAGGCGAAGATGTTATTCTATCTTGTAGCGAGAAGGCTTATATCCGTCCCCGGACAAAAGAACCGAATAATGGTGAGAAGGAAATGGACACTCAGTCTAATGAAGTGACTGAAGTGAGCCAGAATCCGAAATTGGGATAAGTATTTTTCTTACTTGTCAAGAATAAAGATTAAATGATAAGTATGTTTCTTACTTGTCAAAAAAAAAAAAATATTAAATGATGTCTGATTAAAAATGGATTAAAGTAAGGAGGAATATGAAAATAATTTATATTCCTTACACTTTAACAAGTCAGAAGTTTAATCTCATCTTCTTTTCCGTTTAAATATCGGATTTTGTAAACGACTTAAGAAGATCCGTTCTTTTAAGTGTAATTATTAAAGTGTGTAAAGTATGTTCGCACATACGAGGGAGTAAGATCCACTGACTGTGCGAAAACTGTTACTACTCTTAAGTAAGCGCCAAAGAACTATCTAGGCACCAATCATAACGGAAGAAGTCTAAAAGCTAAAGACGTTGAGCCTGTCATACTATTTGGCAGAAGATCATTCATAGGATGATATTGGACACTCAGTCATAAAAAGCCTCCGGGCGACTGGAGTGGGCCAAAATTCCTTTGATATGATGATATTGGACACTCAGTCATATAAAGCCTCCGGGCGACTGGAGTGGTGCCAAAATTCATTTCATAGGAAAAGTAATGGACACCTAGTAAGGTGGGCCAGAGTTTCCAAGTCCTAAATGATCTGAAGGCCTAAATAAAGGCAGTAAAGAAATTGGACACTCAGACTGCCAAAGCAACTAGAGTGGACCCGAGTATCAAGATCACATATGATCCGGTTACGCCCTAACCACGGGCAAAATGTTGTTCATGTGAAGCAACGCCACCTCTAAAATCAAAGGGGCTGGAGAGGTTGTCCTCAATAAGACCTCAAGGAATGAGATCACTCTAAAAGAGGTGATACATGTTCCTAACTTGGTTAAAGGACGTTGTTGGTCAAATCTGATTTGAGACTAGTCCAACAGGTCCGTAATAACTAACAGTGGTACAATATGTCTATAGCCAAATGAATGATATATTGTAATCCGTGCATCTATGACATCATAGATTAAGACACGTTAAATAACAAGTCATTCAAAAGCTAATGATGTTGAGATTGTTGCCTACTGTCGACATAAACCCTCAAAATGAATGTGAGGTAGACGAAGAGGCAAAATCACCTTTCCAAATTTCGTCAAGGGAATAGCGAAAGAAGCACCGCTCCTCTAGAACTTAGTCACACCTACTTGAGTGATTTGAAGTTTATACAAAATAGAGGGGGGAGACAAGTACGTTGTGATCTTCATTGATGATGGTACAACGTATGGAATCCTTTGTTTATTGAAAAGCAAAGATAAAGTTGTTGAAGCCTACAAAGCAGAAGTTGAAAATCTACTAAGCCTACGGATTGAGAAATTCGTAGTGATAGAGGGGGAGAATGTGAAGCATCGTTCATTAAACGAATGTTCATTTCTCACCTCAGTCTAATGGTGTTAGCCAAGCGCGAAGTCGTACGCCCAAATTATGAGGGGTAGCTTGGTAAAAGATGGGCTACCGAAACGGGTCAAGTTCGACCTAAGATCGTAGATTGCATATCCACCGGATCCGCAAATAACAAAGTAGTGTTGGTCGCCTCTTGGCGTCAAAGAATCTTTGAATTCTTTGGAGATAACTTTCCTTGGAAAAGGAAAAAGGAGTAATTGCTCAAGGTTAACAAGAACCCGCGAGGGGCTCGATTGTCCGGAACTAGACGTTCCGTATCTTCATGACTCGAAAAGTTGTCGTCCCAGGAACTTAATATTCCGGATCCGAGAACTCGGGGATTCTAGATGTTGAACCGAGACAGAGCAAAGAAGGGGACAAAGACTTGTTCCGGTCCTTCTAGCTTGTATGGTTAATAATGAACCATGAACAATTAACAAATAATTGTTATCTCAAAAACGCCGCTTTGGAAAGAAGCTAAAGGGAGAAATAGATTCTATATATAGAACCATACTTGTGTAATGGTTAATCTTCTTCCGGAAAAGAACCTTTGGGTTGTAAAATGTGCTCCCCTGTGAGTAGCTTAACATCCCGGGGCCATTGTAGTCTTGCGTGGCATGGATGTTGAACTAGCCTTCCCAATGGGAGAGTTGGAAGAAGAGAATCGAGTCGGTTGCCGAAGCTGTTGGGCTTCTACCGAACTTTCACTTGGTCCCTAAAATGTTTACATTTTAGTCCGAAAGTTTCGAGATAAAACGAAACAATGAATCGACCACGAAACATTGGCTCGAAGTTAGAAAGCCAACAGTTGGAAAACCAACGGTACGAGAGTGAAAATCATATTGAAACAAAGTCTCGATATGAAAGATATGTGTATCACGAGATGACTTCTTAGGAATTGGATTTCTACGACATCTAACGGATCGGTCAATAGTTGACGAGTCTCGTTGAAGCCACCAATGGATATGAATCATAGAACCGATCGGAATCATGGTGCACCCATATAGACAAGGAGCGATATGCACGAGGTCACTTGTAGTTCAATGTATTGTACACACTACAACCGGCACGGTATCGTCCTACAAATGAGATCGTTGAACTAAGGTTCACCGATGATTTCAATACATGATTAATAGGAAGGCGTTAAGTCGGATATGACGATATACGAATTATTCGCTTATCTACGGATTATAGTATTACGGATGTCCGGCGGTTACGAGAGAACGCAGTGATGCAAGCGGACATCGGATCGAAGAACACCAAAGCCACAAGTAAATGTGTATGGTGGTTCTTGGAAAATCCTCTAAGCAAACTCGCATCGGCCGATTCATGATGGAATCGGAGTTTATCGCTTTATACAAAGCATGAAAGAAGTTGAGTAACTTCACGACTCCTTAGAGGACATCCCTTATTGGGAGAAACCCGTGCCTTCGGCAGTTATACACGTGGCTAGCGGTCGGCCGGCTTCGGGAAGGACACGGATGACGGCGTCTGGGCATATCGTCGGGAGACATAAGACCGTATGGCGGTTGATCATCACGGGTGTCACTTCCTTATTTACTAACTAAGGGACTACCCGGAGATCAAGTGTTCACTGTCTAGGGGAATGGGCTTAAAACCCAAAATATACGGACCAATACGGTGGAAACCCAACCTTACGAACCGGAGATCCCGGTAATTTGGTTCAATGGGAAAACTAAGTTGTAAAGGTTCGGTTGATCGCTTTAGTGGAAGCATGAGCACTTCGGATAGTGATTTACGAAAAGAAACACCAAATTCAAAGCCGTTCCCGCGATAGACGTTAAGTGCTATCGCAGTATGGGTAAAGGTTAAGTTTTCGTAACTTTGTAATGATCCTCAACGAGTTGGTTAGGTCTTTGGGAAACTTTTAATGGTTCCTAACACTTGTGAAGTGGGGTATAGCAGGATACCTTGTAGGAGACCACCTATTTAAGTGCGAGGACGGACCGCCTCAAATTGAACGCACTTAAGAATCCAAGACGTTGTCCATGGCCAAAACGGACAAAACATTACGAAGAAGAGAGTAAGGGAATTTGTTGTGTTGGTACCGTTGTCTTGGCTTACACTAAACAACGACGGTTCAAGACATCACGTTCACCGCGCAGTAAGTAAGTCCGATGGTATTCAACTATGGAAGGTTCAAAGCCGAGGCTACCTCTCCTTATGCAACATCGGTCCCCATTTGAAATATTGCTTTGGAAATGAAAAGACACCATGTGAGTGCGCCAAAATCTCTTTCAAGAGGGGATTGTTGGAAATTTGCCTTTGGCGGGAGTTGCGACCGACCAACTTTAACGGCTTAAACACTAGTGTAACGTATGTTGGAGAATCCGATTCTTCACACATGCATGATCTACTAAGTACGTAGATAACCGTAGGGCCAAGAATCGTCAAATTTCATTGAGAAATGAAAGAGATATTGGTTCACGAAGTAAGGTGTTTGAAGCATGGAAAGTGTGGTATTGTGTGTAATTCTCCCTCATCGGTAGAGGAAGAAAGAATTGTTGTGTATATAAGATTCGAAATTGGTTTGGGGTTTGGGACCCCAAGGGGTATCCCATATGTTTAAAGGAGGGAGGACCTAGATGTGCTTCGGTTCGAGGAAAGACCACACGCGCGCCGCCGCCCGCCCGTTCCGGTTCCGGGTTCACGGGTTCACGGGTTCACGGGTTCACGGGTTGTGGGTTGTGGGTTGTGGGTCTTCTGATATTATTTTTTTGGGCCAGAAAACTTTGCCAGAAGTACAGTTTGATCCCAGAAGTTTCAGATATACAGTTTGGACCCAGAATTATTTCGGATGTACGGTTTGGTCCCCGAAGTTCGAATTTCGACGGTCAAGACGAGAAAAGCCAAGCACTCAATTCGGCCATTTATTTTGGCTGAATTACTCCTCCTATAATGGCCAAATCGTTGGTCTTTCTCCCATTTATGTTGGTGACTTTACTACCTCCATAATGGCCATTATTTGGCTATTATGGAGGCGATTTTGAGGCGATAAATCGGTCCATTCCTCACCTATATAAACACCCCCTTACACCATTGTTGAGCACACTTGATATGCACGAAAATACACAACCAGAAAAAATCTTCTTCCTACAACTTCCAAGCATCATTTCGTTATTCAATATTCTTCACGGTAGCTCTTGAGTTTCCTTTGCTCAAGGGTTCCATTCTTTGTTTTATCTTGGGAGACAAATTGTCCGGGACGTATAAAGGATACATACGGGGCAATATTGTCTTAAGGACAGAGTGCTACACTCGACTCAGCAAAAACAATTTACATTTTTCCGTCTTCTACAAAACTGGAATTTCCAGTTTTCACTTGTGTAACTATTGTAATTTCAGATTCCATGTTGAATTATTAAAATCTTTGTTTATCCTTTCGAATACTTGTAATAGTTAAATACTTCCCGTACTGCTTTATAAAGTACCATAGAGCAAAACTCCCAACACTCCTTTCATAACCTCATGTTTATATAACTGCATTCGCTTGTAAACACACACAAAAACATGGAGGAAAAATATGACAGTATACATATATTTAAAAAAAAAAAGAGAAAAAGTTTAAGCATATAATATACTCCATACATATATTGTTACATTCTCAGCCACCAAAGTCCTAATTACACCGTTCCACTTTATTTGAAACTTAGACCTCATTTCTTTCCATCCATTTCATAGATCATTAGACCATATTCTTGAATGTATTTTTTTATGTTAATAATTAGAAGTTTTTATAGGTACACAAATGTTATGACATGTTTAAGATCACAAACATCAAAATTCTTATAGACATTTAATTGTTGTCGAATATTTAAGACTATAAATTTTAAAAGTTCTATCTTTCCTTTTATGTGTTGTGCCGAATCAAAGTATGTCAAACAAATAGAAACGTTGAAATTGGACCATTCTAGACGTAAAGAGCATGCGGAGAGTTATTGGTGCATACATGGCACACGATTTAAGAGATAGAGGTGTACGAGGCAAAATCTCATCTTTATGAATAACATCAGATATTCACATTTATACGAATCAATAGCAAAATCTCAACTATATGAATAACATCACATTTATACGAATCATTAACCCATAAAATGTTAGTCCTCCGTAGTCCCATTGAAGCAAGTTCCAAAATAAATATTACTTTCATTTTTTAAAACATCGATTGTGACCATCTCTTCATTACGAGGAAGAAGAAAAACAGTTATCCGGTTATTTATACCAATCCAATTAATGCATGATATGTGTTTTATATATATATATATATATATATATATATATATATATATATATATATATATATATATATATTTCTAGCACTTAATCATGGTTAACCAATTTATATTGTTACTTCAATAAATTACTTTTTATTATAGTGAAGTGAATTGATTTGGTGTAAACATATTTACTGAAGAATTAATTACTCGGCAGAATATTAGTATGTTTGAGAATTGACACATGACACATGACACATGACACATGACACATGAAGAAGTTGGTAACGTATAAAACTGGAAAGAGCTTAACAGCTTATTGGATTATTTGTCCTCCTTTTTTGTGATTTAAAACGTGACAAATCAACGAAAACTCGACATTAAAACACTTATCTGCTGAATCCTCTTTAACTTTCTTGAATTTTGTATTGTACATGCCAGACAATCAGAAATAAGTAGTAATTAAATAATGTAACATTTTTATTGGGGGACTGAGTAGCTAAAATGATACTTGAATGTGCCTTAACTTGAATAAAATTAGTAAATTATTCTAAAAACCTATATATAATGACTATGTTTACAATTGCAACATTTATATTGAACTAAAACACTAAATTCTAGTACTATATAATAAGATCTCATGTGTTAAGAGTCCACATCAGATATGGAATGTGAACATAAACTTTTATATGGACTTGGACAATCCTTACCTTAGAAGCTAGCTTTTGAGTTGAGTTAGGCCCAAGATCCATTCTTTACATGGTATCAGAGTCAGACTCATTTCAATTCTTTGTTCACCGATGTTGGGTCCCCAAATTATATTATCCACGCTCCAGTTAACAATGTCTGGGCGTGCGGGGGAGTGTTAAGAGTCCCACATCAGATATGAAATGGGAACATGAACTCTTATATGGACTTGGACAATCCTTACCTTATAAGCTAGCTTTTGGGGTTGAGTTAGACCCAAAATTCATTCTTTACATCATAAATATAATGGTTGGATTCCGTGTTAAGATATTACTGTATATAACTCAAGATGATTTCCAGTTATATAAAAACATATATAAAGGGAAAAGATACTTTTCATTTCTGTATTTATTTATTCTAAAATTGATGAGTAGGAATATGCTTCTATTACAAGTGGGAATTGCACGTACTCCATTAAGAGAAACAACTTTTACATTTTTTTATTTTTTGTTAAATTGTCTAAATATAGGATTGGTAATTAAAATGTCTTTTGAATCTTAGTAAATATTAAGGAAATATGAAATATATCAAAATTTAAATAATGATCTATATTGATACATTTCTTAATAGTATGAAAATACAGAGGAAAGTAGTAAATGTTATCTTGAAAATAGAAGAATATTTGCTAAACTTGAAGCTCAACTTGTAGCAGTCTCTTATCCTTTTATAGTCGTACATTAACGTATCCCTAACTTTTCCAGGCATAGATTCTACCTTCTACTTACTTATAATATAAGCAATTTAGGATTTTTAGAAAATATCTTTTCATTTTATTTCATATTACATGATATTATTTGATTTGACAGAATCACTATTTTTTTAAAAACAAAGGAGAAGAAGAAAAAGAATTTGTAGGTGATACCGTTCATTGTAGTAATTTTTATCTCGTGCACGCAAAGGGTTATTCATAGAGATGACAGTGGATCCTGGATCCGGTGGATTCAGATCCGTTTTAGAGGATATGGATCTTCAAAATTTGGATCCGACGGATCCGGATCGGACCCGGATCCGTTTCTGACGGATCAGATCTGGATCTGGATCTTGTATTTGAGATCCGTATCCGGTCCAGATCCGACCCGTGGATCCATTTTTAATTAAATATATTCATAACATAGAATGTAATTTTATAAGTATTTTCTTAAAAATTTTCATAATTTCTGTATTTTAAAATCATTTAACATATTTCTTGGTATAATTATTTCGAGATATGTCATTGATTATTACTTTAGAGAGTAAAAAAAAATTATTTGAAAAACATTGTCAAATGTCAAAATAATTAATGTGGAAAAACATATTACAAATTTTCGAAAATCCAGAGAAAATGTTAATTCAAGTCTATCCTATTCAAATGTTGCGACGATACTATTTGCTAACCGATTAAGATGATGAGTGAAATTTACTCTTTTATTAATTATTGTAGTTATATCTACTTCAGTTTGAACTTTGAACCACCAGCCTACCCCTATAAAAGATGCATTAAAAAAGAGGAAAATTGTGTTTGAGTTGACAATTCTAAAGAGTTGAAAAATCCTCCTAAAATTAAGTTGACAAATCCTAATATCAATTTACAAATTGCAAACATTTAAGGTGATTTTTCAACAAGCAGCCTAATTTTGCTGCTACTGATTTGGACAATCTTATTCGAACAGCGAAAACAATTAATCATTTGGAAATTGCTATTAATTTTACATGTGGATCTAGATCCGATCAGTGGACCCAGTAGATCCGATGGATTCGGATTTGAATCTGATTTTTATGGACCCGATGGATCTGGATCCAAGTGTGAAAAATGGATTTGGATCTGGATCTAGTAGAATTCGGTCCAGATCCGATCCATTGCCATCCCTAGTTATTCATGCTTCCCGGATGTCATGCATTTTTAAGACTATTAGTCAACATTTTTTTTGGCAACGAGATAATTGTGACTTTTCATTCTTTACTGACACGCCTATCTTTATTGTAGCCTCTCTCCAACTACTTATCAAGGCATTTTACCTTTCACTATTCTATAAATTATTCGCTTTACAAAGTTAAATAAAAGTCAAGCTAAACAATATTTATGTTATAAAATGATAGCAATAGCAATATAAAATAAGAGATGTAGACAAAGAAGTAGAGAGGATGAGGAGACTTCCCTCTTATTTCAAGTGTATGTTGGTTTTACTTCAAAGATTAATAACATCCCATTTATAGGATGAAACCACCCAACGGAGGTTACAAATATTAAGTGTCAAATTAACAGGTACATGTAATATAAAAAATGTTAGTGAATGTGTATGGACATCCATACAAAAGATATATATTTCATAACACTCCCCCTTGGATGTCCATGGATAATGTGCCTCGTTAAAACCTTACTAGAAAAAAACTCAGTGGTAAAAAATTCTAGTGAAGGAAAAAGAGTACACATTTCTAATAATACATATTTTGGTTGACTCATTAAAAACCTTACAAGGAAAACTCAGTGGGACAAAACCTTATACGATACAACATGTATTAACTCCCCCTGATGAGAACTTCATGCCAAATGCTTGAGTCTTCGCATTCCAATCTTGTGTACCATCTTCTCCAAAGTTGCAGTTGGCAGAGACTTAGTGAACAAATTTGCCATATTATCACTTGAATGAATCTGTTGCACATTGATATCACCATTCTTTTGGAGCTCGTGTGTGAAGAACAACTTTGATGAAATGTGCTTTGTCCTATCTCCTTTTATGAATCATCCCTTCAATTGAGCAATGCATGCTACATTATCTTCATATAAGATTGTGGGTATTTTATCACATTTCAAACCACATTTTACTCAAATGATATGTATCATTGGCCTCAGCCACACAACTTTTCGGTTTGCTTCATGAATTGGTATTATCTCAACATGATTTGAAGAGGTCGCCACGATAGACTGCTTTGTAGATCGCCAAAATATGGCAGCACCCCCACATATAAATACATAGCATGTTTGATATCTAGCTTTGTGTGGGTCAGATAAATACTCTGCATCAGCATAACCAACAAGATCGAGACTGCAATTGTTAGAGTAAAATAAGCTCAAATCGACAGTCCCTTTTAGATACCGCAATATGTGTTTAATTCCGTTTCAGTGTCTCCTTGTAGGAGCACAACTATATCTTGCTAACATATTAACTGAAAATGCTATGTCAGACCTTGTGGTATTGACAAGATACATTAGTGCACCAATTGTACTAAGATATGGTACTTCAGGACCAATAATTTCCTCATTCTTTTCTTGTGGTTGGAACGGATATTTATTCACATCAAGTGATCTAACAACCATCGGAGTACTTAATGGATGTGCTTCATCCATATAAAATCGGTTCAACACTTTTTCTGTATATGCAGATTGATGGACAAAGATACCATTTGTCAAATGTTCAATTTGTAAACCAAAACATAATTTTGTCTTTCCAAGATCTTTCATCTCAAATTCCTTCTTTAAATAATCAATCGCCCTTTTGAGCTCTGCAGAAGTTCCAATGAGGTTTATGTTGTCAACATCTACAACAAGTACTACAAACTCCGATATTATTTTCTTTATAAAATTACATGGGCAAATGGCATCATTTGTATAACATTCATTTAACAAATACTCACTAAGGCGGTTATACCACATGCGTCTGGATTGCTTCAAACCATACAATGATCTTTGGAATCTGATTGAGTGCATTTCTCGAGACTTTGAATTACATGCTTCATGCATCTTAAATTCTTCAGGACTTTCATGTATATTTCATTTCAAGTGTTCCATAGAGATAGGCTGTAACTACATCCATTAAGTGCATCTCAAGTCTCTCATGGATAGCGAAACTAATGAGATAACAGAATGTTATTGCGTCCATAACAGGTGAGTACGTCTCTTCATAATCGACGACAAGCCTTTGTGAAAATCCTTGTGCAACAAGGCGTGCCTTATATCTTTGTATATCATTTTTCTCATTTCTTTTTCGCACAAAAACCCATTTATAACCAACAGGCTTAATACCATTAGGTGTTTGGAATACAGGTCCAAAACTTCTCGTTTGGTAAGTGAGTTTAACTCTCATTGAATTGCCTCTTGCCATTTTGGCCAATCACATCTTTCTCGACATTCTTTAACAAATTCAAGATCCTCACTATCTTGCATAATTCTAGTTGCAACATTATAAGTAAAAACATAATCCACGTTTATTTCAAAGCTATTCAAATTAGTCCTAACCTCACTTGGATTTATTGACATTTCTTCATTTTCTTGAGGTTGAGGCTCATTGATTTCTTCAAGAATATCAGGATTGATCAAGTCTTGCATTTCTTTATGAGATTCTTTCAGTGTCATCTTGACCATTTATTTTTATTTTTCTAGAATTTCGATCCTTAGAACCCAATGGTCTACCACGCTTCAGGCGTACTTTGGACTCATTTGCCATGACACTAGTAGATGGTCCTACATAGACATCAATCCGAATTGGGACATTCTCTGCAGAGATATGTGATTTGGTAAATTTTTTCAAATCTGTAAATGCTTCTGGCATTTGATTTGCTATTTTCTGCAAGTGAATAATCTTTTGTACCTCTTGCTCACAAATAGAAGCACGTGGATCAAGATGAGACAATGCTGGACTATTCCATAATTTTTTCTTTTTTATTTCATTATTCTCTCCCCCTAATTTTGGGAAAATTGTCTCATCAAAACGACAATCAGCAAATCGAGCAGTGAACATATCTCATGTTAATGGTTCAAGATTGCGAATAATGGAGGGGGATTCAAATCCAACATATATTCCTAATCGTCTTTGGGGCCCCATCTTGGTGCGATGTGGTGGTGCTACAGGCACATATACGGCCCATTAAAAAATTCTTAGATGAGATATATTAGGTTCTTGACTCAAAACCAATTGCAACGAAGAAAATTTATAATAATTTATCGGTCTGAGACGCACAAGTATTGTTGCATGCAAAATAGCGTGACCCCAAACATACGTGGGTAACCTTGTTTTCATAAGTAATGGTCTTGCTATCAACTGCAGACGTTTAATTAATGACTCTGCAAGGCCATTTTGAGTATGAACATGAGGTACAAGATGTTCAACTTTTATCCAAATTGATAAACAATAATCATTAAATGCTTGAGATGAAAACTCTGCAGCATTATCAAGGCGAATAGATTGTCGGATTATCGAAAAACTATGTCCGTAATCGAATTATTTGTGCCAGTAATTTCGCAAACGCCAGGTTGCGAGATGACAATAGGTACACATGAGACCATCTAGAAGAAGCATCTATTAAGACCATAAGATATCTAAATGATCCACTAGGTGGGTGAATAGGTCCACAAGTATCCCCATGTATACGTTCCAAAAATCCAGGGGATTCAAACCCAACCTTTGTAGGTGATGGACTAATAATTATTGCCTTGATAACAAGAAGGACAAGAAAATTCATTGTTTAAAATAATATTCAGGTTCTTTAATGGATGACCATTGAAATTTTCTACAATTCGTCTCATCATTATAGATCCAGGGTATCCCAGTCGATCATGCCAAAGTACAAACATATTAGAGTCAGTAAACTTCTGGTTTACGACAGAGTGTGCCTCAATCACACCAATTTTTGTCCAATATAAGCCAGTAGACAAGGCATGAAACTTTTCTCTAATAACTTCTTGGTCAGAGACATCCTTGGTGATACCAATATATTCAAGATTAATCTCATCCATTATTTTAATATGGTATCCATTTTGACGGATATCTTTAAAACTTAATAAGTTCCTTCGGGATTTAGGAGAGAACATTGCATTGCTTATAATGATTTTTGTTCCCTTAAGCAAAATTATGGTGGCTCTTCTGGAGCCTTCAATCAAGTTGGTACTACCAGAAATGGTATTAACATTTGCCTTTCCCATAAGTAGATGGGAAAAATATTTCTTGTCTTTAAATATCGTATGTGTAGTAACATAATCAATCAGACAAATATCTTCATAATTGAATTGTAATCCAAACTTGCTTTGAGAAGTATCCATATCTTCAAATAGAATGACAATACACAAAATAAAACTAATACACATTGACTACTAGCATTGTCATAAAATACAAAGTGGAAACTAAGTAATATAACGAAGTAATAGTTACTGAATGAACTACATGACATATTACTGAATGAACATAGTAAGAAATTCCAAAATTGATTCTTATTCTTTTTGAGATATTAGTAATATTTTATTAAAGATCACAGAGGCATTGGCCATAAAAAGCATTCAGAAGAAATATAACCACAAACATGGATACACACCAATGCAAAAACTCTGGGCAAGCCATGATATGCATAATTATTATCATTCTTTAAAAGTTTTTGTGTCTTTGCCTTTAATTGTTACCTTAAAATTTGCAGAAAAGTAAACCCATTTAATTCTCATTAATCACCCTCTCAAATGTAACGTCCATACCTTTAAACCCATTTATCAACTACTAGAAATTAAATTCATTAATTTACATCAAATCATTCTCACTACATACCAAATATATACTCCGTACATAATATTTTCATACGCCTAACAAACTAGCATTAAAAAAATAGTAATACAAAATTATAACACAGAACTATATATAAGCCAACGTTTCATTTTGAAATAAAATATAAGCCAATGATGGATATTTAAGAGGTCAAATACGTTATCAATTGAATTGCAACAAATTCAAATGATATATTAGAAACTAACAATATACTGTTCATTAAAAATAATATATGACATTCAATTGTTTGAAGAAAATCATTTGGCAAACAAATCAAATATTCTCATAATAAATGTCATTAAGACAATTCAATATTTGTATCAATTCCATTAAATACAAGGACTTAATGGAGGAATATTAAGACTCATAATTGTATGATATTAGAATAAAGAACATGTTAACTTATTTTGAGATATAATAATTATTTTATTAACAATTCCCCATTCAGTTTAAATCAAAACAGTAAGTAACACATGACTTCAATCCACAACAAAATTATACACACGAAATGGAGCATAAGCAGTACAGATTTCAATAGGATATTACAAGCACAATTTTAAGTAATCACATAAACAATTATTGTGATATGATCTTTTATTCATTAACTACTGTGACTAGCAAAAATAATGCATAGAAAAAAACAACTTAATCATCTCTAACCACAGAACCATCACCAATCAAGTGATCTATCTTTCCTTCATGATGCTCAAAGAAATCTGCTACATCCAAGTGTGTGATGTCAAAATGATTTTCAGAGATAAAATTCGCTTCGGGATTTTTCTCTTTCTTTTTCATTGATGCTTGATAAAGCGGCAACCAAGTGATTTGCCGTACGATAGGTACGCGACCAGTGTCCTCTTCTACCACATCGATAGCATTTATTTTTTGAGCCACGTGCTTCTGGCACTTCATGCCTCTCATCTTTCTTTTTCCACTTCTGGTAGTGATTTTTCTTTGATGAATGATTAACACAAAGGAAAGAATTTCTTCCTTGACCATTATCACGACCACAGTCACTATCACGACCACGATCATGACCACGACTGGGGCCACGTCGTTTTTCACGCCTAGAGTAGTGGGCGTACACCTCATTCACTTCAGGGAGTGGTGCAGCGCCAGTAGGTTGATTTTCATGATTTTTCATCAGTAAATTGTTATTTTGTTCAGCCACTAGAAGGTGAGCAATCAAATCACAATACTTTGTGAAAAATTTCTCTCGATATTGTTGCTGCATGAGCACATTCGAGGCAAGAAAGGTGGATAACGTCTTTTCCAGCATATCAGAATCACTAATATTTTCTCCACATATTGTCAATATAGAAGTAATTCTGAACATCTCAGAATTATACTTCATAACTGACTTGAAATCTTGTAGCCTTAGATTGATCTATTCGTATCGTGCTTTTGGGAGGAAGACCATCTTCAGGTAGTCATACCTTTCTTTCAAGTTTTTCCATAAAACGAGAGGATCTTTAATAGTAAGATCCTCATCGAGGTGATGGTGTATGAATATCATAATCTTGACGTTTTCTTGATTGGATGCTTCATTATTTTCTTTAATGGTGTCTCCAGGACCCATAACATCCAAATGTATTTCAGCATCTAGCACCGCTGATAGGTAGTTCTTGCTCGAAATATCGAGGGCAACAAACTCAAGTTTTGTAAGGTTAGCCATAAAATAGAGAGAATAAAAATAGTACCTTGGCCTCTGAAAATTTCTTGAGTCGGTAGAGTGTCGTGCTGATAACGTGTTATAAAATTATAGCAATAGCAATATAAGTCAAGAGATGTAGACAAAGAAGTAGAGAGGAGGATGAGACTTCCTTCTTATTTCAAGTGTATGTTGGTCTTACTTCAAAGGTGAATAACATCTCAATTTATAGGATGAAACCACCCAATGAATGTTACAAATATTAAGTGCCTAAATTAATAGGTATATGTAACATACAAAAGATTAGTGAATGTGTATGGACATTCATACAAATGATATGTATTTCATAATAATTTAATACATATTTAGTGATTTTCAACATGTTACATCAACTCTTATGTGAGCATGTCATTAATAGAAACTGAAAATATTTTACTTTACTTCACCCTAAATATATACGTTGCTTACTAAACATATATATTTAATATAGAATATCATGATTAATACATTTCGAGTACAGAAAAGTGTCAAACAAACAAAAAAGCAAAAAGAATACCATAAAGATGTATTAAAGTATGTATTCATAATGAGGTCACACTCAACGTCAGAAATACCAAGTGCAGCGGGAATCTATATTTTAACTAATTGAGTATTTCTTACTTACTGACACGACTATTCCGTTATTAGGATTCAAACACAATATTTCTGCTTAAGGTCAAGGAGAAGTTTGAATACGAAATATGGCTCGAAATTAGATTTGTGTTTGAATTTAAATATAAATTGAAGTTTTTTTTAAATTTTCGTAAGTAATTTGAAGTGAAAATTATAAAAATAATTTTTTGGAGTTTTTTGAATTCTACATTCAAATAATTATAATAATTCTACATTCAAATAATTTTTAGAAACAAAATTTCAAAAAAGAAAGTGAAAACCATCCATGACCAAACGGGCACTAAACATTTAACATTCTATACAGACAAGTGTTTAATATAATTCTACCGTTACAAAAATAAGCAAACAAAAATACTTTTTAGTTTTAGCAGTCGGAAACTCCACACTGAGTAGCCAAGTAATATTCTGGGAATAAGTGCTGTCCATCATCAATACAATAGCTTGATTTTAAAGGGACCAGTACAAACAGAGGTATGTGGGGTGTGGGTGAGAGGAAAAAGACAGTTCTTGAATGGGGAAAAACAGCTCACACAAACAAAGAAAAATAAATAGTGTATAAATAACTTTCTAAAGTTAGGTAGTTTGAACGACTTTTCGGGTTCTTGATCAAACAAATTGAGGTATTACAAAATCACACAACGTGGATCGTGTTATTAAAAAATCAAATATTTTTTCAAGTACTCAAACTTTTCTTTTGAACTTGGGAAAAAGAAAGAAAAAAAAAATGGGAGCTGATGTGCCTCGTTGTGGAACAGAAATTTTTGTGCTTATTTTGGTAGTGATAGGATTGGTGTTGTTTGCTGGTTTAATGGCTGGTCTTACACTCGGTCTCATGTCTCTTGGACTTGTCGACCTCGAAGTTCTCAGCAAATCTGGTCGTCCCCAGGATCGTATTCATGCCTGTAAATTTACTCTCTCTTTCTCTCTTGTTAAAGATTGCTGATTTGGGGTTATATTAGAAAGTGCTAAGAGTTTGCTGATTTGGGTTTTTATTTATCTGTTTGCTTGTTTTTTCATGGAAGTTTGATGTCTTATCCTTTATTTATTCTTGCTATTTGCTTAATTATTAGTATAGCTATATTGACGGTCAGTAATTTTGATTTGGCTAATATCTACCTGCTACCTTTGTAACTTTGGTGTAAAGTTGTAAACTTTTTTCTATATGATCAATTCTTGGAGCTCTTTCTCTCTCTCTTGTTAAAGATTGGTGATTTGGGGTTCTATTAGGAGGTGTGAAAGTTTGATGATTTGGGTTCTTGGGGCTCTTTCTCTGCTTGTTTTTTCATGGAAGTTTGATGTCTTATCCTTAGTTCTTGCTATTTACTTCACTAGTAGATTGATTGTCAGTAGGTTTGATTGGCTAATATCTACCTGCTACCTTTATATATCTATCTGCTTGTTTTTCTCATGGAAGTTTGATGTCTTTTCCTTTATTCTTGCTGCTTATTTCATTAGTAGAGCCAGAGACGGAACTAGAGGGGCAGAAGGGGGTCACTCTGACCCCCTTCGTCAAAAATTCATATGTATATACAAGGTCAAAAATTATTTTTGTGTGTATATGGTAGATGATGAACCCCCTTGGTGAAAATCCAACCTCCGCCACTTAGAGCTATATTGTTGATCAGTAGTTTTGATTGGCTAATATGTACCTGCTACTTCAGTAACTTTGGTGTAAAGTTGTAAACTTCTCTAAATGATTAATTCTTTGAGTTCTATTTCCTCTTGCTAGTTATATGCTCTAGTCAGGCTTTTTCTTTTCAAATCATTCAGCTGGGTAAATAAATTTATGGAATTGGCTATCCCAAAACATAAATAAACTCTGGAAAAGGTTGAATCTTTTCTATAATTGAAGCAATAATCACCGATATCAGAATAGGGCTTATGAGTTGTATGTATGTCTGCTTGGATCGATTTTTTAAAAGAATTCTTCCTTTCTTTTACAGCTAAAATACTTCCAGTGGTAAAAAACCAACACCTTTTGCTTTGCACACTCTTGATCGGCAACTCATTAGCAATGGAGGTTTGTGTAACGTTACTTAATAGTTATCCTTTTATTACACATGCCAAATTATTTATTCCTTTCATCCTTTTCCTTTATAGTCTCTTCCTATATTCTTGGACAAGCTTGTACCTTCATGGGCAGCAATACTGGTATCTGTGACACTGATTCTCATGTTCGGAGAGGTGGTCTATTCTATCCTATTCATCAACTTAATCTTTCATCTTTTTAACTATGGCATTTGTTCGTCTCTTGTCATTAACTAGGCGTCGTTGCTTTTACAATTGCAGATAATTCCTCAAGCAATCTGTACTCGCTACGGATTGACAGTTGGAGCCACTGTAGCACCCTTTGTTCAGCTTCTTCTCTGGTTATTCTTCCCCATTGCTTATCCAATTAGTAAGGTATAAACCGCAACAATCACACCCGAAATTTACTCATGTGGAGTTGTTAAGTTACCATGTTTTAGTATCCGAGTTACTTGGTTATAGTTATAATATCAGAGTTACTCCATTCCCTATCTCTCTCTATTTATTTTTAATTATTACTATAAGTGAGAAGCTTTTCATGCTAATAATTAGATATGTAGAATATCCATCATTTTATTTATTAAGATATATGGACAGTCATCTTTAGTATTGAAAAGAGAGGTCAAAACCTCATGCATCAAATTGATAGAATTTCTCTGTGCTACTTCCTGTTGTTAAGGATCTTATAGCTTCATTGAAAACTTTTTAACTTTAATTTTTCTTTATAAAGAAAAAGGGATCTTAACTTCATCCTTGGTTTTTCTGCTAGGTATTGGATTGTATGTTAGGTAAGGGGCACGCTGCCCTTCTACGAAGAGCTGAGCTAAAAACGTTTATGGATTTCCATGGCAATGAGGTAATCAGTAGTCACTAGCTCTCAATTTTTGTTGGTAATCTATGTCGCTTTCACGAACAAGTTCATCTCACCAAGAATGGGTGCTATAGCAACCTCTTTTTTTTTTCCCTTCAAATTCGTTTGTTCCTTTTACTGTATGCCTCATCTTTTTTGCTTCTTATTGATAAGACAGGCTGGAAAAGGAGGGGATTTAACACACGATGAAACAACAATAATTGCTGGAGCACTTGAATTGACAGAAAAAACTGCAAAAGATGCAATGACTCCAATATCAAAGGCTTTTTCTCTCGATCTGGATGGAATGCTCAACTTGTGGGTTTATAAGTTGCTGCTCAATCTGATTTCAGGCTTTCACAAACTTTTTTTATGTTTTAATAACACATCTCTCTCCCTCTTTCTCATGCAGAGAAACACTAAATGCTATAATGACAATGGGGCATAGCAGAGTTCCTGTTTACTACAGAAATCCAACAAATATCATTGGACTAATTCTGGTAATTATGTCTCTTCCATGCAGAAATCAATTTTTACCTTGTTGTGGGTGGATTTCACTTCTTGTGTGTGCAACTTACTGGTCTTGAGCTGAGGGTCTCCCGGAAACAGCCGCTCTACCTACCAAGGTAGAGGTAAAGTCTGTGTACACTCTACCCTCCCCAGACCCACATTGTGGGATTTCACTGGGTATGTTGTTGTTGTTGTTGTTGTGTGTGTGTAACTTACTGATATTGTGTTTGATGCTCTCTGTACGTGTCTTCAACTATTTCACGGGCAGGTTAAAAATCTTTTGGCAGTTCACTCAGAAGAAGATTCAGTTCCCCTGAGGAAAATGTTGATAAGAAAAATTCCGAGGTAAGGATAAGTACATCGGTTCTTCCCTTTCCTAAATATATATGTTTATAACCAATCAATTAACTATGCATCAAACTAACCTAAACAAAACTTGTTGTTTCAAGGGAAATGGTTATGGGACACTCAGAAAAAGAAAGTAGAGCTAACTTAAACAACTGAATTACAATTACATCGATGTTTTTCGCACTTAATTTTAAAATTTTATTTATTGTCTCCAATTACCTTGTTGAATTCTATCGGACTTCTATTATAGCCTTCTGACTGATCCGATTATCGTTCTGTGCTTTCTCTACACAAGATAACTTCCCATAGCTATCCAAGTAATGAACTCTAAGGTTCTGATTATTACAAAGTGTTTCCTAGATATCCACAACCTTTTCATAGATCTTCAATTTAGATTGTGCGAACTGTAATATTAGCGGCATATTTGTAGAGGGAAAAAATTACAGTTGAATAAGATAATATTTAGCACGCAATGCTTATTCTTAAGCTAATTGTGCATCATTGGTATATTTTTCAGGGTTTCTGAAAACATGCCTCTGTATGACATTTTGAATGAGTTTCAGAAGGGCCATAGCCACATTGCTGTTGTATATAAAGATCTGAACGAGACGAAAGATTTGCCAGTCAATGATAAAGGTCCGAAAGCTTGACCAAGTCTTTGCTCTACCGTGTAGCTACTTATCCTAGTTTTTCTGTTAAATCATTATTGCGAACCTTAAATGTAATTGATAGTTTTCTATTAAATTGATGAAAATATGATCCGCAGATACTGATAGTGCAACACTAAAATCCAACTTGCATGACATTAAGACCGATGACGACCAAGTCCCAAAGAAAACTCCTCCCCCTACTCCTGCTTTTAAGAAGAAACACAAAGGTTGCTCATTTTGTATATTGGATTTGGAGAACACTGGAATACCAGAGATCCCTCTCAATCAAGAAGTAGTTGGTGTTATTACCATGGAAGATGTCATTGAGGAGCTTCTTCAGGTGCACAAGATTCTGACTTTCATTAATAGTATTGTCCTTTCATAACATTCTTAAAGATTCTATCGAAACCTCTCTGTATATTACTTTCTCATTTTGTGTTTCTTTACTGTTATTGTTTATGCCAGGAGGAGATATTGGATGAAACCGATGAATACGTCAACATTCATAACAGGTATTGCCTGTCTGGCAGAGCCAGTTTCATACTCTTTCATTTGGTTTAGCATTGGCATGTAAATCACTTTTAGCTAAAAACTATTTCTATGCTACTTCTCAAAGATCAATCTTTATCGATTGCTGCCCCTCCTAAAGAAAATGGGACGGAAGGAGAGCGACCGAGCATGGGTTAAGAGGGTTTTCTACCCTATGTGGGTGGATTGCGGAGGTGTTATTGCACTTGACAGTATTTGCCTCTGTCCCTGGGGAGGGGGAGGGGGGGGTGTAAGTGTTGTCAAGGCTCATTTAAGGCGCGCTTAAGCCTTAAAGCTCATAAAATCTCAGGGGTGTGCGCTTTGCGTCGCTTAAGCTGCGCTTCAGTGTAGGAAGGCACCAAAGCGTTCGCCTCATTGATCATGAGTTCCATCGCGAAAAGGAGCGGTACTAAACAACAAATATAATGGGCAAATAAGTGTATTAGTTGCAAGGAAAACATTATGAATCAATTTGTTGCTTTTTTCTTGAATTACATAGATTTTTTTAATCTTTTCCTTCATTGCGCCTTTTTTTTTTTTACTGAAGCCCTTTAATTGTGCTATGTGCTTAAAGCCCCAATAGACCTGGAGCGCTCTTATAGCTTTTTGCCTATAGTTGTGTAAAACAGAGAGTACATGCTTTATTGAGATTTTGAATTGATTAGTTGTGTTTGATTGGGTTGTAAATTGTAATTATCCACTTACTATTTTCAGGATAAAGGTGAACATGAATTCTTCACAAGATTTTTCAGCTGAGCCGAATTCCACAACTCTGCTGCTCCAACAGTCTCTCTGACTGTTCAATCACCATCTTCTAATACTTCTAAATTGTTATCTCAAGTATAGCAACATGTTAAATGTATAGTTTCTCTATTATAGTAATTCCAGTATGTTTGTATGATTATATTAACTTAGATTAGATTGGTCCTGTAGAGCGCGAATTCGGGTAGATAGCATAGTCCTATATACAGAGGTATTAGGCTGCAGATTCAACAAGAAAGAAACTTGGTTTGGATTGTAATGCAGTGTATTGCTAGAGTTTTGAGACATTCAAAGTTCAAGTACTGGAATCTAATCAGTTTCCATGTCTGTGTCATTTGATGAACTCTATAAGAAGTTAGGCCCTTGTAATTTTGTTTTTCTTTTATTTAATTTTTCATTTCATGGGATTGCTCGCCAAACTATATCAGTTAAGACATATTTTTGTTCTTTCTAAAAAAAAATTAAAAAAATTCAGTTAAGACATAATTGACAAATGCCTAACTACTTTATAATAGAAAAAAAAGGTTGCAAACTGGCAAATGCCTGCCTCTTGAATCCAAAAGGCCTGTTTCCTCTTTCTATCCTATAAAATTTTTAAATTTGGTTCGCATAAATTTTGGCATTATATCTAGAGATATAAATGAAACAATCAATGTAATACCCAAATCTTATAAAATTAATACTTTGACCATGATTTGAGCTTAATCGAGTTCGTCAACTAACAATCAAGAGTTGATCAATTAAGTGGTTCGATTGAAGAAAAATAAGAAAGTAGCCTATTCGATTCATTCTTCACAACCATATCACATCTCGGATATGAGTTCAAACTTACATAATATGGCTAATCCGAATAAAGACCGATAATTATGACTCATTTTGATAATAAGCTCGGGTTAGATAACTAAGGGGTCTTGGTCGGATAAGGTGAGATATTTTAAGATTAAGTCTAAAATTAAATTTATATTTTATTTGATTGAAATTATATAATAGCCATTTTATCCCATCAAACTTTGATGTTATTTTATCCCACATGAGAGATGTAGTAAATTAGTCTAAGAATTATAATTTCGGGTATCTTAGTTCGCGAACCAAATGACTCCTTTAGGAGTATAAAAATCTCTAAAAATTTCTAACACGACA
The DNA here is from genome assembly GCA_034509755.1 of Anisodus tanguticus. NCBI lineage: Eukaryota > Viridiplantae > Streptophyta > Magnoliopsida > Solanales > Solanaceae > Anisodus > Anisodus tanguticus. The sequence goes on along the minus strand of CM067553.1, from coordinate 3,286,861 downwards.
CTCTCAATTTGTTAGCAAGTTGTCTTGTATGGGTGGACTCCGACAACCTAATAAAACTCCTCTCCCCATGCCTGCTCCCTCTCTTTTTAACTTTAAACCCAAAAAGATCTTCTTTAATTAGTATAAATGACAATCCTTAATTACAAAAACAAACAACCCCATATAAGACCATTTTTTCTCAACATGTTAAACATTAATTACATTCTAAACTAGGGTAATCTCTATGTTTATCTAAACTCATCCTTTTACCCAGATAGTGACTGCTCTTCTTAAATCCTAGTAAACACAACATTATTTAAATCTACTAGTACTAATAAACCTTGGCTTTTAATTTACTTCACACTTTCTAGTTTTCTTTAGTTAGAACATGACTTCACTCTCTCATCTCTCTCTTCAGCTTCCAAGATTTTGTTTAGGGTCACAAAAAGATTGTTTTTTTTTTGTTGGTATAACACAAAAAGATTGTTGCTTTTCTTGATTTTTGGATTTCTGGATATGTCTCTGATTTCTCTTTGAGTTCAAATGAGGAAGCCAAACACAGCTTTAAGCAGATTTGGTCGAAAGGTAAAGGGTTCATATCAGTCTTATGGGCTTGGTGTAAAGTTAGCTTTTGTAGTGATCCTGGGTCTTTGTTTTGTATTCATTTGGTCTGTATTTTCACCTTCTTCTTATTCAGTAGCTTATCAAAGAGACACTTTTGATGATATTAGAGAACCCATTTCATCTGCAAATAGGAAAAAGGTGAGTTTTTAGTTCCTTCAACCAAGAAAGAACAACCCCATAATAAGAAATTGAAGCATAGATCAACTTCAGTTGAGAAAAAAAAGAAAAGGGTTGATGGGTCTTTGCCTTCAAAATCTAGTAGTTGGCATAAAAATGCGAAAAGTGGAGAAAAAAAGAGAAAGGGTGAGGATCTGAAGTTACCTAAAAAGGTTGATGAGGTAAAGGATCCAGATTTGGAAGGATCTGAAATTGAGGAAGAGAAAATAGAAAATGATAGTAAACAAGAAGAAGAGAAAAAAGAAGTTGAGATTAAAGAGAATGAGAAAGAAACAACAGAAAGTAACAAACAAGAAGGAGTAGATGGTAAAGAGAATGAGAACGAAAAAAACCGAATATAACAAACAAGAAGGAGTAGATGGTAAAGAGAATGAGAAAGAGGAAATAGAAGGTAATAAAGAAGAAGAAGAAGAAGAAGAAGAAGGAGAAGGAGAAGGAGAAGGAGAAGGAGAAGGAGAAGGTAAAGAGGAAGGGGAAAGTGGTGGTGAACTAGCTAATTCTGAGGAGGATGAGGATGGGAAATCGAGGGATACTGGAAAAAATATGAAGAATTTAGGACCATTATTTAATCCCAAAGCACATTATACTTGGAATTTGTGTAGTACTAGGAGCAAGCACAATTACATTCCTTGCATTGACTTTGAAAGTGCAAGTGGGAAGTTGCATAATTTTCGGCATCACGAAAGAAGTTGTCCTAGAGCACCTCAAATGTGTCTTGTTCCTCTTCCTCCTGATGGTTATGAGACTCCAATAAGCTGGCCTGAAAGTAAGTCAAAGGTATGAGAACTCAAGCTCATCTTCACTAAATACAGCTTAATTGTTCTTTCTTTTGTTAAGTTCATAGTAATATTCACAGATACTTTATAAAAATGCGGCACATCCAAAATTGGCGGCATTTATTAATAAAGGGAGCTGGATAGTGGAGTCTGGAGAATATCTCACTTTTCCAGTGAACCAATCTATACCCAAAGGTGGAATTCAACACTATCTAGATTTCATAGAAGAGGTGAGTTCCTTTTGTTGACTCATTGTAGTTGATTTGGAATTTATTAAATCTTTTTTAGTAATGTTTCTTCTACTGAAGTTGCTAGATTCAAAATAATTTAAACTAGAGGTGTGTTTGGTACACCGTACAAAGGAAAATGTTGTCCACGGAAAACATTTTATTGTAAACTAGAGTTTTACTTATTTTCTGGTGTTTAGTAAGTAGGTAGAAAATATTATCCCAAAAGTATTTTATGTAATCTAGACAAACACAATGGGGTGGGTTGGAGGGTAGGAGTATGGGGAATGGGGTCTATGGGGGTGGGGTGGAGGTGGATTGTGTTGGAGGGTGGGGAGGAGACAATTAATGTGGATTGTCACTTATGAAACTTGTTTTCCCTACTTCCATTAGGGAGGTCATTTTTCTCATTTCTAAAGAACCTGTTTTTCTAGAGAAAATGTTTTCCAAACTTTTTTTGGCCAACCAAACATCGGAAAATTGGACAACTTTTTCCGGAAAATGTTTTCCTTCAGACCAAACACACCCTAGGTGTATGTCTTACTGGTTTGAGAGATTGCTGATATCTGTAGTATGATTATTTACTTATTGAGTTGTCAGTTTATTGTTAATTGCAAAATCTGTCCTTGTGTTTGAACTGATGTTGGAGATTGGTAGATGGTACCAGACATTGAATGGGGGAAGAACATCCGTGTTGTGCTGGATATTGGATGTAATGATTCAAGCTTTGGGGCTTCTCTACTTGAGAAAGATGTATTAACACTTACTCTAGGCTTAAAAGACGACCTAGTGGACCTAGCACAAGTTGCACTCGAGCGCGGTTTTCCAGCAGTAGTTACCCCATTCGGAACTCGGAGGCTTCCCTTTCCTAGTGGCGTCTTTGATGCTATTCACTGTAATGATTGCCATCCATCTTGGCATTCTAATGGTTAGTGTTAAGTTATTGCTTGAGATTTTCTTTCTGTAGTATCAGGAGGTTTAATTTAGTTTACTTTCAGGAGGAAAACATCTTATAGAGATGAACAGAATTTTGAGGCCTGGAGGTTATTTTATTTTGTCTTTAAAGCGCACTAGCATTGAAGTTGAAGAAGGTTTGTCCTCTATTTATGTTACGGAAAACGGCTTCTGATATTCTCATATCACTCCAAAAGAACTTGCTAGTACTAAATTCATGTTACTTTCACTAAAGAAACTCTCAGTTCGAATAGACGGATGATTATCTGGCATGTAGCTTGAAATTGTTTTGCATTGTTATAAAGACTTCTTCTTGTGTGAAACTTGAAAGACAAGCCATCATTTTGTGTTCATCTTTTTAAGATTTTTCAATTTTGAGTGCTTTACTCATGCTCATAGCATCAACCTTCTTCTCCAGCTATGTCCACACTGACAGCTTCAATTTGTTGGAATATCCTTGCTGATAAAACTGATGAAATCAGTGATATCAGGATAAATTTATACCAAAAACCACAAGCAAATGACATATATCAATTGAGAAGGAAGAAAGTTCCACCTTTATGCAAAGCAGACCAGAATCCAGATGCTTCCTGGTGAGTTGGAAAATCTCGTGTTCCTATACTTGTCTCTCTTTTGCTCTCTCGGTTATCAAAAAAAATGTCATGCTTCTGTTAATATTGAACACCATTGATACAAGCAGTTATTCCTGCTCTTCTTTCTTAATACTCTCAAACATTAATTGATTTATTCGCAACAGGTACGTGTCAATTAAATCCTGCTTGCATACACTTCCTGAATCCATAGAACAACGAGGAACCGAATGGCCTGAAGAATGGCCAAAGAGACTTGAAACTTTTCCCGACTGGATGAACAATAGAGAGAAATTGATTGCTGACAGTGAGCACTGGAAAGCTATTGTTAACAATTCTTATCTAGTTGGCTTGGGTATTGATTGGTCCAACATTCGGAATGTAATGGATATGAAAGCCATCAATGGAGGGTAAGAAACAATTGCACTCCATTAATATGTTCAATATTATTGATAAATTCTACTTTTAGTCCTTGGGATATTTGATTAAGCACATTTAACCTTCAATTACTAGAAATGTGCACTTTTGATCCCTTTGCTTATTAATATTCACAAATTTTCAGAATAATTAACCGTTCCACCGTTTAATTATCTATGTATTATCTTAAACTTGTATTGTTACTCTATATTTGAGGGTAATATACTTCTAAAAGTAGTCCAATTATAACATATTTCCTACATAAGAGACCAAAAAACAACATTTTAAGTAATTGAAGGTCAGATGTGTTGAGTCAGTTATCACGAGGACCAAAATCTGAATTTACCAATAACTAAGGGATCAAAAGAACTATTCTAGTGCCACAACAAGGATGCTAACTGAGAAAAATACACAGATTCGCAGCAGCTCTTGCACAGCAGAAGGTGTGGGTGATGAATGTTATTCCTGTACATGCACCTAACACCCTTCCGATAGTCTTTGAACGAGGACTTATTGGCGTGTATCACGATTGGTGTGAGGCATTTGGTACTTATCCAAGATCATATGACCTTCTACATGCAGATCATCTCTTCTCAAGGCTTAAGAACAGGTTAGCTTGACCTTTTACCCGTTATTTGCTCACTTGGTTCAGTATTCCCCTCGTAAATTTATATGGATCCTTCTCTTTTGAACAATCCTAGGGCACAGTAATTGTTCTTATAACTGTAATATTGGGACATCAATGTGGTGTTGCTCTCCCTAGGAGAAAATTTTGATCCCCATCACTAAATCTCAAGGTGTATGGAAGGATATTCTACTATTTAAGACAGACTAATTTGCTGTTAGAAAAAGAGGAAATGTGACATACTGCCAAGAGTAGATGAGTAAAGGAGACTAGCTAGGATAAGTATTACTCAATATTCTTGCTGCTCTTGACTCCTTTCTTTATTCTCTAAGTAGAGTCGTCTGGATGAAAGAAGAATCACATCCCAAATCCAGAGTCCCAACATACACTGGTTGTATGGTTTATTATCATGGATATTTCCACGGATGCCATAGGGTTTTCGAGAGCCTAACCATATAGGATGATACTTCTTGTCATTCTTCCTGATGTTCTACTCACTTGCTATTTTGGAATACTCGAGAATATAAATCAGTTATACCATTCAGTTGCGTGATTCCTATAGTTTAAACTTTGTGTTACGCTTACTAAAGTATGGTGATGGTAAATAAATATTTAAAGTTTTTGAAATTACTTCTCCATCTGAAGTCAAAACCTTCTCCAAAAGCAGAAGCGGGAATAAAGTGTGAAACTTGCCATTTCCATATTTAAAATTTTCGTCATAGCTAAAGCTGGTTTGTGTTTATGATCATCCATTGCAGGTGCAAGCATCCCATTGTGATTGTGATTGAGATGGACCGTATATTACGACCTGGTGGCTGGGGAATTATACGTGACAAGGTCGAAATACTCGATCCACTAGAGAAAATATTGAGAAGCTTGCACTGGGAGATACGAATGACTTTCGCCGAAGATAAAGAAGGCATCCTTTGTGCACAAAAGACAATGTGGAGACCTTGATGAATGTTTAGACGCAAAAGTCATTTGATTATATGGACAAACATAGAAAGATACCACATATGCTTCCAGGCATTTTCTTGCGAGATCTGCTGTTTATCTATTCGTTATTGTCTATACTTCGAGTGATGCAGTGCCAATTTCTTGGCCTCCCTCTTCACATATTGAAAAAGAAATAGCGGCGGATCCAAAATTTAGACGTGGGTTGTGAGTTTGAGAGAGTTGGTTCGAGAATGTGTACCAAAGCTTAATACTCGTTGGATCGTCGCTGAAAAGAAAGTCTTTTCTAGCAACTAGTGCGTGAGTGATATATTGTTGCTCTTACCATTGATTGACTACTGGTACATTTGTGCATAAATTGAAATCTTTTCTTTTTTCCAGCCTTACCTCTGTTGTTAGATTATTATGTGAACCTTATACTATGATGTGGTTTCATTACTTCTTTTGTTGCATTGTTTATGAATAAATGATTACTTGACCAGCTGAGAATTTGGATGAAAATGAATCCTCCACCAAGAGTCTAGGTATATGTAGTTATTTAGGGGCTTTATTCTTTTCATTGAAACTTTCCATGAATGATTGAGGGTTGATCTGGCAATTCTGTATAGTAATTAGTTAGTTTATCAAGCGAACTCATTTTCATAACGGAATAAAAAGTATTTACACAATCCAGTGAAAGGTAATTGCAAGTAACTCTATTTAATCATGGCTACAATAAATGGTAAGTTCACTTGCAATATAGTAAGTTAAATAGCACCAATGCATAAAACTTAAACTCATAACTTAAATCCTTTTCATTATCGTTGTTTTCCCAAGTTTTAACTCATTTGTTTTTCACGGGATTGAAGGTTATGTTATTGTGTTATTTGGCTAAATTGGAAACCTTTCTTCCTCTTTTTCTGTCATGAGTTTGTTAGATGGAGAATTAAAATGGAAAAACCCAAACAAAGATCAAACTGGACAAGAGTAATATTCAAGAGAAACCTAGCTGAAAAAAAACCCTTTAAAATGGCAGATGAGTTTTTCCACGTTCAACAATGGTGAGTGGGGAAGAAAGGTTGATGTTTTCACCCTTACAACCTTTAATACTTAGTACTGGGACACCAGGGAAAACTTCATAATTTGGTGAGTTTCTTCATTCAAGAAAATTTACAGGCCACTGCAAACATATGTATTTACCCGATATAAGAAGATGAAGAAAATGGCCACAGTATTTAGAAGTTCATACTCAACTTGAAAAGCAGTAAATATGAGGCTTTAACAAAAACCAAGTTGATTCATTTCTTCAAATTTGCAACTCGCGTCAACTTTATAAACCTTTCAGATCACCTCATTCCACCACATCATATGATCTTCTTTCAGAAGGCATTAACACCAACGAATCCTTCCCTTCTTCAAATAGATCATCATACGTGACAGGCATCCTTATTCTATCATGAACAGAAGCACGTTTGGCTCCACTAGTCGACTGTTCAACAGGATCTTGTTGCAGCAGAACATCTGAAGAGTTGGCTGTAATCTTGTCTCCCATTGTCTCACTAGATCCATCAAAAGAAGCTCCTTTATTTTGGAGCGGTTCTTGCTTGAATTAACTAAACTAACTGATCTTATAGTATAAAAAGTTTCTTTCACTAACAATATATATAACTTATACTATACACATAGATTGATATTCTCCATATATAAATCCTTCTCTAAATAGGTTTAGAGATCCTTCTCCAATCAAGTTTAGAGATTCTTCTCCAAATAGGTTTTGTAATTGTAAACATCTATATATATTGCATTAATGAGAAGCCTCCAACCAAGTAGAATTACACTATTCTAAATGGTATCAGAGGTCAAACCCTACCCCTCCCTTCTCTCTAAAGTCCCTCACTTTTCTTTGAAATTCTTCTTCTGGTGGATTTGCAATTCTTCTTGGTAAATTGAATAAATTTCTCTTCCAAAGATACATCACAGAGGTGCAACTCTCTCAAAGATGACAACTTTATAATAGTACTACCATTAGAGGGTAATTCAATCTTAAATCCATTCAAATTCAACACATTCAGTGCTTTGGCATTAAAGATTACCTCAGGCAACTTGCATTAAAGATTACCTCATGCAACTTACATAGTTCCCTTTTTTCCCTTGATTAATAGTTTTGCTTACTCGTAGGAGATCATCCAGCTCTCCAAAAGCTCCTTGTACACCTTACGAAGAGTAACCTCAGTGAGTCCAGTCACCTTACATATTTCAGCTTGCGTCTTCAACGTCTCATTCACCGGTGGTTAGACCAATTCAGTATTCTTGCTCTGACAGGGAAATCAATTTTCCTGCTACAATTTGATTTATTCCTAAAACAACATCTTTCTTTCTCCAATCAACGGATTCCGGCAACTTTTCGTCGCCCTGAAAAGCGTATCGCTCACTTTTAGGGTTCTTCAACAACCTCGTCTTTCTATTTACCCTACCACCCACGAACATGTCACGATATTCCTCGTTGCAGCCCAACATCCTGGGCCCACCTCCAGGCTCACGATACACGGGCCACCAGTATCAGGCCCACTTTTCCACGGCAAAACAGCAGGCCTACGGTCCCATGACCCCTGCCGAACTGAGTCAGGATTACAACACTATGAATTTCCAGCAGCCCGAGGACGCATGGTACATGGATACAAATGTCACGTTCCACCTCACTCGCGACTCTGGTAATTTTCCTCACCTATCTAATTTGAACAATCCTCAATTTATTTTGGTCGGCAATGGCAATCGCATTCCAATTCAAGGCTACGACACCACTCAAACACAACCACCTCACCCACCATTTACCTTAAAAAATGTCCTATATGCTCCTAACATCATTAAAAACTTAATCTTTGTTAGGAAATTTGCTAGTGACAATTCTGTATCTATTGAGTTTGACCCTTTTGATTTTTCTGTGAAAGACCTACGCACGGGGACAACTCTTACGAGATGTAATAATGTGGGGGACCTATATCATTTCTCATCCAATTCCGCCGCAAGTGTCAATCCACCTACCTCCCCAGTTGCAATCTCTCCATCAACTTGACACAGTAGACTATGACACCTGGGAGCACCACTTTTTAACTTTCTTAGAAGCCACAATTTAATTCAATGTAATAAATGGAAATTTGCCCAAAATTGCTATTTTTGTCCTCCAGGAAAGCATGTTAGACTTCTGTTTGTGTCATCTTCATGTGTTACTTTTTCTCATTTTGACATCATTCATGCGGATTTATGGACATCTCCAATTACTAGCAAACTGGGTCATAAATATTATTTGGTATTATTAGATGATTTCTCTCACTTTCTTTGGGTCTATCCGCTCAAATATAAGTCTCAAGTTTACTCCACGTTTCTTGAATTTCGAACATATGTTAAAACACAGTTTGAAAAGGCCATAAAATTGTTTCAATGTGACAATGGTCGTGAGTTAACAATTCCCCCTTTCATAAATTTTGTGCGGATAATGACATGGTGTTTCGATTCTCATGCCCTCATACCTCACCTCAAAATGGTAAAACCGAAAGAATACTATGCACCATTAACAATATGATCTGTACAATGCTCTTTCATGCCTCTCTTGCCCCTACCTTTTAGGTATATGCATTAAAAACGGTAGAATACCTTCTTAATATATTACCTACCCATACCCTTCAAAATAAAACCCCTACCGCAATTCTATTCAATCGGATCCCTTCATATGATCACCTCCAGATTTTCGATTGTCTATGCTACTCAAATCTTGCCTCCACATCCCCTCACAAATTAGCACCTCGCACATCTGCTTGCGTCTTCTTAGGTTTCCCGTCGAACCATAGGGGGTACTTATGCTATGATTTGTCCACGCATAAAAGCCTAGCCTCTCGCCATGTCACATTCTAGGAAAACATTTTTCCGTTTGCAAACATCCAACAACTTCAAGTAACTGATTACAACTTCTTTAATGACCCGAACACTTCATTTCTCATGCAAAACGCCATACATAGTGCTAATATTCTAGATGTTCCATCACGGTCCCCCCCTCACTGCCCTCAGTCCCATCAAACACCACCCCACATACTGCTCCAGTCACGGCCTCCTTATCTCCGTCGACTAGTCCCTGCCTCATTGCCCCAACCCCCCGCCTCCGTCGACCAGTCCCTTGTCTCTATCGACCAGTCTCCTACCTTACTGCCTCAACCCCCTGCATTCTTCTACCAATCCCATGCCTCACTGCCACAAACCCCCGTCGATAACCCAGTAGCACCCGTCAACCACCCATTTGCCCCTAATGGCCCCACAACCCCCGCCAGCATCACTGCCCCCACTTCTCGTCAGCCCAAAAGTCTCGCTTCTGACCCACCGTATAGAAACCCATGCTTAGCATGAGATTTTCAAACTGAAAGTCCACTTTAACCTATCTACTCAGACCATCTCACCTATACCTAAAAATCCAAAATTTATCTAAGCTTGATCCGATTTGGAATGCAGACATGCGTGAGGAATTTAATGCGCTTACTACACAGCGCACTTGAGATCTTGTCCCGAGACCAGAGGGGGTGAATGTGTATGTGGCTATATCATCACAAATTCAGAGATAGTGGTGAGCTTGAACGCCATAAGACGAGACTTATGGCTAATGGCACGGGGCAACAAGAGGGAGTTGATTGTGGTGAGACATTCAGTCCAATGGTTAAACCATCCACTATTCGCACTGTTTTGAGCATATCTATGGGAAAGAATTGGCCGATTCATCAGCTTGATGTGAAAAACGTGTTCTTACATGGAGATTTGAAAGAAATCGTATACATGCATCAACCACTTGGCTTTGTGCATCCTCCGGCTCCTCACTATGTCTATCGGCTTCAAAAGTCACTCTATAGCTTGAAACAAGCCCCAGGGCTTGGTATGACCGTTTTGCCACTTACATCTTGCATATTGAGTTCATGTGCAACAAAAGAGATAACTCATTTTTTATTTTTCATCGAGGTAATGACACTTCATACCTTTTGATCTACGTCGCTGATATTGTCCTGACTGTCTCCTCTAATGTGTTGAAAAACGAGATCATTACCATGCTCAAATCCGAATTTGCCATGACAGACTTGGGTAAATTGAGTTATTTCTTGGGGATTTCCGTGACCAGATCCGAGAATGCAATGTTCCCATGTCAGCGTAAGTATGCCGAAGAGATTGTTTACATAGCTAAATGAAAAACTGCAAAATCATGTCCACTCCAGTCGACTCAAAGTCGAAGCTTAGCGCGGATGACGCAGATCCGGTGCTTGATCCTTCTCTTTTAGGAGTATCGTTGGTGCACTTCAGTATCTTACTTTCACTAGGCTCGATATTGCCTATGCGGTTCAATATGTGTGTTTGTTCATGCATGATCCTAGGGAACCTCACTTCACATCCCTTAAACGTAACATTCGGTATGTTAAGGGTACTCTTGACTATGAGTTACATCTTTATCCATCTGCACTGACCAGGCTGATATCATATACAGATGCAGATTGGGGCGGCTGTCCAGACACACGTCGATCTACTTCCGGCTATTGTGTATTTATGGGTGATAACTTCATCTCATGGTCTGCAAAACTGCAAGCCACACTTTCCCGTTCGAGTGCAGAAGCAGAATATAGAGGCGTTGCAAACGTTGATGCCAAAATTTGTTGGCTCAGAAACCTCCTTCTAGAGTTTCATTGTCCCTTACGTACCAAACATATTGAGATGGATATTCATTTTGTTCGTAAGAAGGTTGCCATTGGCCATGTTCGGGTGTTACATGTTCCCTCTTCCTATCAGGACGCAGATATATTCACTAAGGGACTTCCTCGACATATGTTCCTTGACTACATATCCAGTCTCAGCGTCCGTCCTCCTCCCGCTCCGACTGAGGGGGTGTGATAGAGAGTATATTAATATTCTCCATATATTCTGTAATTATTATTCTAGTGTAATTATGTAAAGTAAAGATCTTTCTCCAATTAGGTTTAGAGATCCTTTTCCAAATAGGTTTTGTAATTGTATACACTTATATATATATATATATATATATATATATATTGCATTAATGAGAAGCCTCCAAGGAGATTTACACTATTCTACATCGATTTTATAGGGAAATGCCAGGTTAGGAAATACTTTTGGTTTAGTAAAGCATGTATGTGAACGAAGTTATTATTACCTTTGAAAAGGCTACCGGCATACTAATCTAAGACTAACAAGTGCCAAGAGAGTTCAATAATTAATCTAGAAAAAACAAGAGAAAATGGAAACTGTAAGGAAATTAAAAGTTGCTAGAAATACCAATTTTCTACTTCTGAAGGGTATATTAAAAGTTGGCAGAAATACGTTAATTCATCTGTGAACTTAAGAACTTCAGTTTTTTGCATCACATGAAAAGGATTTTTTTTGTTTATTTATATTTATATATAAGAAAAATGTAACTGTATTTCTATTTATCAAATTGTTAACGTCATATGTCGTAATTAGTTTGTCCATAAAATGAAGGATGGGAAAGTAAAGTATTACACTACTGAGAGCCCGCAATGACCAATGAGTTGAAAAATCATCAAAAGAGAAAGAAACAATTGGAGATGCGGGGGATCGAACCCCGTACCTCTCGCATGCAAAGCGAGCGCTCTACCATTTGAGCTACATCCCCGATGTTTGTTACTGGCTAGATAATAGTATTGAATATATATGTAAATAAAGTTAAAAAAGAGTATTATTCCCTCCATTCCAATTTATGTGATATAGTTTGACTAGTCATAGAGTTAAAAAATAAATGATGACTTTTAAAATTTGTGGACCAAAACAAGTCATATATATTTGTGTGGTTATAAATCATTACATTAAGGCTAAAAGAAAAGGTTTTGAATTAAATTATTTCTCTATAAAGAAATGTACCATTCTTTTTTGGACAGACTAGAAAGAAAAGTGTATCACATAAATTGGGATTGAGGGAGTAGAAAGTTTAAAATTGTCTATTGGCACAAATTTCTGAAGTTTTTCTGTGTTGAAGCAACAACAACAACAACATACCTAGTGAAATTCCACAACATGGGGTCTAGGGAGGGTAGATTGTACGCAGACATTACCTTTACCTTGGTAGGTAGATCAGCTATTTTCGAAAGACCATCGGCTCAAATAATAGTGTTGAAGATATAATTAAAATAAATAATAGTGTTGAAGATATAATGGCTTAATACATAATCAACCTCTTAATTTTATGAGTAAATTTTATTTAGACATCGAACTACGACTTCTTTCAATTGAGCACCTGAACACAAGATAAAGTGTTCCTACTCGATAGTTTATGTTCAAATTTTTAAACAATTACATGTGTTCTTATAAGCCTATTAAGTAAATAAGTTAACCGCTTAAAATATGACCTTATTTAATTATATACATATATTAGCCTAATTAAGCCGTAAAATCTCTGACATGTCAAATTGAGGCTAATGTGTATAATTAAATGAGGTGTCATATTTTAAGTGATTAACTTACGTAATAGGCACTTGAGAACACGCACAATTTTCAAAATATTAATTGAAAGCATCTAATAAGAATATTTTATTAAGTGTTCAATTGAAAGAAGTCGTAGTTCGAGTGTCTAAATAAAATTTACTCCTAAATTTAAGAGGTTGATTATGTATTAGGCCATTATTTTATGCAGGATAGAAAATGAAATAACTAATCCATAAATAAATAAACCTTATATAATTAATTTTCGTATATTAATATTTTCTCATAACTAAATTATGTATTACTAATACGCATAATACATAAACAAACACTTAAACTTGGCCTTTACTAGCAACTAAGCACTCCGACTTTGAGAATGCACATTCAGACACCTTAACTCGTCCCTGTTGTGTCAATTGAACACTCCAACTTACAAAATGATTATCTAGACACCGTGAAAGTTTATGTGCCATGTCATACCCGTCAGCGTCGGGGTCCACTAAACACAATAAAAAAAATTGATATGTCTAGATGTCCATTCTCAAAATTAAAGTATTTAATTGTCAATGGAGTTCAAGTTAACGTGTCTAATGGTGTATTAATGCTTACTAATAACTACATAACCAGCTAACAAAACGATCCCTAACTTCAACATGCGTCTATTGCTACACACGTGTCCCATTTTCTTTCTTACTCTTTGCTCGACTTTCTTCCTTCTTGTTATGGACAACAATATTGGTGCATATATAGTGAGGGCTCTGCCTCTTTATGTTCCAAGTTCCAACACATGTATTCTTTGTTTGACGACACGTGTTTTCAACTTCTCTTCTTCCTTATTTTCGACAATGTGTTCCACTTTCCAGTGCTTCTTCTCGTCTTCTAATTATACTTTTCTGAAATTCTCAATTTTGCTAACAGGTATGAATTTTTCAGTTTATGCATGTTTTGATTTGAATATTTGGTGCCTAATTTTGTTTATGATATTGTAATGGAAGTCCCTAATGTGATGATGCATGCAGTAATAGTATTAATGTTCTTTGTTACTTTCATATTCATAGCAAAAATAGTTCATTTGGACGAAAGTTTGTCCTGTTTTTGAGTTTTTTTTAAGGTTCAGGAATATACTTATGGGAAACTTACGTAAATGTACCCTTCGGTCAACTAGTTTGTTTACCAACATTGCCAAAGTATACCCTACCTATACACTTCGGTGGTATATGTTGTGTATAGGTAGCTTCGGCCCTATATATTGTGTATAGGTATGTCTAGTATATTTATATTTAATATAAAGTCTACACTTCGACTGATAGTATATATATAGCCATATGATATATTCCAAGTCTTCTCCCTTTTTGATGTGGAAGTCATGATTTTCAAGTTCCATGCAATTTATGAATTACTTAAATTTGTTTTTAATATTAATTAGAAAAGTTCTACAGGTTGATTTCCTTGCTCTCTTCAGCTTTCTCCTAATTTCAATATTTGGTTAGTACTTTCACACTTGGCTCTCCTGTATTTCATGTTTGAAGATCCTTCACTAGGACTTATTATAAAATTTTGTTGGTGGAATTTTCTCTGTCTAATGCACCATATTTCATTATGTTGTTTACAATGGTGCAGGAAACGGAAATAAGTAACTGCTAAGTATTACAACAAACTGAAATTACAATAAACTTGAATAAGAAACTGGAACAGTTTTGATATGCCGAGTCTAGTGATTGCACTATGTCTTTAAGACAAGATTGCCCCGTATGTATCCTTTCTACGTCCTGGACAATTGTCTCCCAAGATAAAATAGCAAATGAACAATTGAGCAAAGTAAACTCAAGTGCTACCTTGAAGAATTTTGAGTAATGAAATGATGCTAGAAAACTTGTAGGAAGAATCTGATTCGTTTCAGTTTTTGTGTGTGTCTCAACAATTGTGCAAATGCTCCTTTATATAGTTGAAGGAGAGGCTTACCAAGTGCCCACATAATTGCTGTTATTGGCCAAGTAATGACAATTATGGAGGTAGTAATTCACCAAAATAAATGGTGAATTGATGTGCAACAGATTGGCCTTTAGGGAGAGTAATTCAGCCAAAATAAATGGCTGAATTGAGTGCAAATAAAGGCTGGTTGACGTTCCAATAACCAACAGAAAGTTCTCAGCCCAATTTTGACTGGGTCCAAAAAGATAATATCAGAAGAAGCCACAGCCCACGACCCGACGGGACGGGCGGGCGGCGGCGGCGCGCGTGTGGGCTTATCCTCGAACCGAATCACATCTAGGTCCTCCCTTCTTTAAACACATGGGATACCCATTGGGGTCCCAAACCCCAAGCCAACTTTGAGACTTATTAACTAAACAAACCTTTCTTCCCCACAGATGAGGGAGGATTGCTCTTTACCACCTTTTTCCATGCTTCAAACACCTCACTTCGTGGACCAATATCTCTTTCGTTTCTCAACAAAATTTGACGATCCTTAGCCCTACGGTCATCTACTTACTTAGTAGATTATGCACGTGTGAAGAACCGGATTCTCCAACATGCGGACGCAACTCCCGCCAAAGGCAAATTTCCAACACATTATTTGTCATTTTCTTCTCTTTATTCAAACTTATTATGATAGCTCTCTACATGTTATAATGTAACCATGTTTGTTAAGACAGCTTCATGTTGTTAATAATCTTCATCTTTTTATTTTTTTCCCCCTCTTTATCAAAAAGATCTTCATCTTTTGAGTTAATTTTTGCGGTTTAGTTATGTTGAAGATTCCATTTTGTTAACATGGTATTAGAACCATATCAACACATCTATGTTCTGTGATTCTCAATATGTTTGGTGTTAAACAACCCAGCCTGTACCGATTTGGGCCAGCAGGCCCACTGCCTGCTGGCCAGTCCATCCCGAGCCCAGAAAATTCCCAAAATTCCCTCAATTCTTCCTCAAGTCATAGACCGGTCACTCGTAGTCAGCGGGGTATTTTTACACCTAAAAGACATTTTAATTTACATTCGGATGTCTCTAAATCCCCCTTGCCCCGCAATCCTGTGTCCGCATTAAATGACCCTAATTGGAAAATTGCTATGACTGATGAATATAATGCTCTTATTGATAATAAGACGTGGGAGTTGGTGCCCCGTCCATATGGTATTAATGTTATCAGGTCTATGTGGATTTTTGCTCACAAGGAGAATTCCGATGGGTCCTTTGCTCGACATAAGGCGCGACTTGTTGGTGATGGTAAGACTCAGCAGGTTGGAATTGATTGTGGTGAGACGTTTAGTCCGGTGGTCAAACCGGCTACCATTCGCACTGTGCTTAGCTTGGCTCTTTCAAAGACTTGGCCAATCCATCAGTTGGATGTCAAGAATGCTTTTCTACATGGTGACCTCAAGGAAACAGTCTATATGCATCAGCCGTTGGGTTTCAGGGATCCCAACCGCCCTCATCATGTCTGTTTGTTGAAGAAATCATTATATGGGCTTAAGCAGTCTCCACGTGCCTGGTATACACGATTTGCTGATTTTGTTTCGACTATTGGGTTCACACACAGCAGGTCAGACAATTCTTTGTTCATCTACCGCCGTGGTTCGTCATTGGCCTATATTTTGTTATATGTGGATGATATCATTTTGACTGCCTCCTCCGATGCTTTGCGTCAGTCTATCATGGCCGTGCTCAGTTCTGAATTTGCTATGAAGGACTTAGGGCCGTTGAGTTATTTTTTGGGGATTGCCGTCAAACGTCATTCAGGTGGTTTGTTCGTCTCAACGGAAGTATGCGGCCGAGATCATCGAGAGGGCCGGGATGTCATCCTGTAAGTCCACTTCCACGCCGGTTGAAGCAAACCCAAAGCTAAGCGCGCAAAGCAGGTGCACCATACGAGGACCCGACCCGCTATCGCATCTTGCGGGGCCCTCCAGTATCTTACCTTTACCAGACCGGATATTACATATGCGGTTCAGCAGGTGTGTTTATTCATGCATGATCCCAGAGTTGAGCACATGAATGCAATCAAACGCATCATTCGGTATATTCAGGGGACACTAGACTATGGGTTGCACTTGTATCCTTCCTCTACATCCACACTTGTCTCTTACACGGATGCTGATTGGGGTGGTTGTCCTGACACCAGACGGTCGACTTCTGGCTATTGTATGTTCCTCGGCAACAACTTGGTCTCATGGTCGGCAAAGCGCCAGGCAACTCTATCACGCTCGAGTGCAGAGGCAGAATATCGAGGGGTAGCGAATGTGGTCTTAGAATCATGTTGGCTACGTAATTTGCTTTTGGAGCTTCATTGTCCCATTCAAAAGGCAACCTTGGTATATTGCGATAACATTAGTGCCATCTACCTTTCAGGTAACCCAGTTCAACACCAGCGCACCAAGCATATCGAAATGGACATTCACTTTGTCCGTGAAAAGGTTGCAAAGGGTCAAGTTCGCGTATGCCATGTCCCGTCTCGTTATCAAATTGCAGACATTTTTACAAAGGGTCTACCGGCGGTTCTCTTTGAAGATTTTAGGGACAGTCTCAGCGTTCGAAGACCGCCCGCTATGACTGCGGGGGTGTGTTAAACAGCCCAGCACGTCAAGATTGGTGCCAAAATCTTTAGTATTAAGGAAAGTATATTGTGTGTATATTGTAGTATATTTGTTACCTAGATTAAGTTATACACTTACCATAATTAGGATATACACTTACCATATTGTATAGGTAGAATTATGGTAGGAGAAGGTTTGTAACTTGTATATATATCTATTCAATCAATGAAAATAATCAAGGGGATTATTTCTTTCATTTGGCTCCATGTTATGTTGGTGTGTTAGGGTGTCTCCGTAGGTTGTCAGAGTGACATGTCGTCTCCGAATGTTAGATAATAATATGCTGTAGTAGAAATGTTGAAGTTGTATATTAATTTCTACAGTTTCTGGTATTTTCTTTCTCATTGGTTTCTGCTTCACTTGATTCCTCATGCACGCTTGTTATGGCCAAACTCTGTATACAAACATTGCATATGGATTCAGCTAAGAGTGAATTTCGTTATATAGTTTCTCTTGTTCATATTTCATGCAGTATGCTTTCTTTTAGTCCCATTGTTTCTAACGGCAGAAAGGAATGATTTCTCTGCCGCTTCTTTTTTTTCTCTTTAGATAAAAATTCAGTTCTGGAATTTGGAAGGCCAAGTGGGAAAGAGTTCCGAGAGAGACAGTGATTGGGTAACCAAGACCCCAGTAAGGCTAGAGGCTGAGTCTGCTGAGATACATAAGGCAGCAACAGCACAACACACTCTACACTCACATGTTATCTAAAGTTTGTTAGAAGTTAATTGTGAACTTTGTTAGAAAAGTTATTAGAGGTAGTTAGTTGTTACTATGTATTTTTTTGCTACCTTTTTTCAGATTGGTATCAGTTTGTGCTTGTATTTTAATAAAGATTCTTTTTTTTATAAAGATTATTTAATTAAGATTCTATGACTCCCAAAAAATATAATGGGAAATTAAAAACAAAACCAATAAGAGACCTAGAGCAATAACTAATTAGTAGTAGTAACATTTTGTACCAACAAAAAAAGGTAGCATCAGTAACATTTTATTGACAACAAGAAGTATTACAATTATAAACATCTACACTTGTATCGTATAGTATATTATATAGTCTTCATTTCTCATTATTGCTCTTATTTTCCAAAATTGAAGATCTAACATGAAGAAAAATTAGATATATTCCATATGAACACCAATAGCATTCAAGAAGACACCACTTTTTCCATGAAAACCAACATTTTTTCCTCTAGCTGCTGAAGAGCTAAAATAAGTTCCAACTTCAGTTTCATAAGGTCCATATTTTCCGTTATTTGTATAAAATGCAATTTGTCTTATTGCATCTAGGCCCCCATTAGCGATAACTGGACTATAAAATCCTTCAATTCCAATCAAGAACTCATTTTCACTATCAATGTTTATCTGCATATATATGAAATCGAAAAGAATTAATGAACAAATTTATTTAGCCCTTCACAATACTAAAAAAATCAATCAACTATATATCGATTTCAAATTAATTAGAATTGATTATATACATGAATCCTTTTTATCCATTCGTCTAGTGAAATTAGAGATGATGGTCAAAGTCACTAGCTCGTATACTATCTGAAATTGAACACTTAATTTGCGCTCCATTAGATTTTTAGTCTAAAAAAATATCTCGTGTTTGCCCTTGACTGCTAACACATCTCTACTTTGAGAGTTTGTGTAATTTTAAATTATGGTCAAAAGTTTGAGGGTAAATTTGAACCTTTTTTCGAAGAATTTGAACATGTGGAGTTCACCAAATTCACTGGACGTCCTTTAATCAGAAATACGAGATGATTAACAGAAAAATAGATTCTACTAATTCATACCTTTCTAATTGTGTCACTCCCAGCTCCAAGACAACCATGAATTTGTGACCAAAATGATGTTTTGTCTAATTTCTTTTCATACTCAATTTGAATTCCTGATATAGATGAGATATGTAAATTCATATGAACTTACACTTGTTTGATAGTATTAAATACTCCATCATCCCAACCTTTTCCACTATATCCACCCCAAGGTAAGTTTATAATTAAGATAATACCAACGTAATTTCGATGACTTTCTCTTATTAATGACTATTTCTAATGCTAACCTCCTGATGATTTAAGTTGTTCATTCTATATATGTAAGGTGTTAGAAGAGTAACAAGTCATTAGTTTTAAGAAAAGGATATGTGCTTTGTACTTAGGAGTTGAAAAAAGGAAGTAGATGTGATTAAGCAAAGGATCATAGAATATATAACAACATACGTGAGAATATTTGAAGCTCAAAGTTATTTTGTGTATATGTATAGTTTCTATGTATATGAGATTAACTAGCTACTAGTATCTAGATCTTAATTTGTATTACGTTAACCAATAAATACGTGTATTTTATAGAAATATAGTTATTTAACTATAGAGATATAATTATTTTATAGATATAATTATGTGTCACATTTTCTTTTTTAGTTTATAAAAAAAACGTCATGCTTCTTTTATTTAAAAATAATTTAATATTAAATTTCTCATTTTACTCTTAATGAGATATTCCAATTTATATACACACAATTACCTAATCACCTTCAATTTCAAATACTTTTTATTTTTTCTTTCAACCAAATATTATCCAAATGTCTGCTTAAAATTTCCTCTGCATTAGAAGTGATGATTATCTTACCAATTGCGTCACATTCATCTTATTCTATTTGATGTGTCATACATTCTTAAAATTATTACTAATTAATAATTATTGGGAATCAGTTGTATAAAAATGCATTCTAAAAAGAAGAAGAAAAAATAAAAAATGTATATCTTTCCCCACTTCTGATTTAAAAGAACAATAATTTTATTCCTCCGCATATATTATTTGCCTTATGTCCCTTTTATTACCAACAAACAACAACAAAAAAAAATCTTATTCCCCTTAATTTCTTGTTAGTTTTGTTTAACCACTATGCAGTGGTGTAATATTTTCTTACCTTTTTTGTTTATTATATAAGGGATAGGAATAAGAGAAATGGAGAAAGGAATTATAACATAAGTGAAAGTTGAGTTCAACTGAGCTAATACTTACTAAATATTACCGTGGTAAAATTTTGGATTATATATAATGAAATAAAAAAGGATCGCCTAAAAAATTGTTAATGGCAGTGAAAATTTCAGCAGTCTACATCCCTATCCCCTAGCTAAATTTCGCTTCCGCCATTTTTTTCCTATGAAGCTCACATTTTCCGTTTCACTCTCCCTTAACGGACCGTCGGAATCGTAGATATAAACAACCTACACGTGTCAATACACGGTAGTGTCACGTCATTTCCTTCAACCTAACGATTTGGAGGAATTCGATTCCGTGTCCACACTTTTCCTCCTGTAATCGGAAGAAAAAGTTATATATACAGTAGAAGAAGAATAGAATAGAATGTAATTATTATCCAGTTGTTAAATGTATGAAGGGAATAGCATCGTCATCAGTAACAACCAGCTCGAATACTCATACATTTTTGCTTTATGCACCATTAGATTCCAAATTTCAATCCCTAAAATGGCTATTTAAGTCGAAGATGCGAATTCCTAAGCGTTCAGTTTCTCTTTGTTTTTCTGTGTTCACACCTCACCTCGTTTCATCTTTTTCTAGAAGCTTCCATTTCCATTTCCATTTAGGTATTCTCAGTTCTCAAAATTCCGATCATTTGGCCAACAGAGGGAAATCAGTTCATCGTAAAGGTTTGTGCCTTCTTGATAATTTTATTTTGACGTACTTTTATTGGTGTTTTTTTGCATATTAAACTCGGTTTGTGATTGTTGTAAATGAATTAGGTTTTTATTCTCACTTGTTTCCGCCATTTTTTGGACTTGTAAAATTTTCATGGTAATTGACTTAACTTCAAAGTGTTGAGAATTTTGATTGTGCTAAGTGTTGAGGATTTTGATTGTGTTACTGATATGAGCTATTGAGCTTGAACAATTTTGTTTAAGGATTGATTGTGCTATCTAGGAAAATAAATTAGGTTAAGTTGAAGGGCTTTTTTGGCAAATTTTGTGTTACTTTGAGTCCTTTACAAGTGGTTAAGTCTATGAACCATGTGGCTCATTTTTTTTGTTTTAGTTTTGGCTGCTTATGAGCACTGCTATGGGGATATGCTTCCACGTAATAGGTTATTTGGTTTTGGAGCTTGGCTCGTATCTATAATAGGAGTTCTCGATTGTAACGAGTGAAATTCACTTTGGTGAAATATATAGGTATTCATTGGAGCATATCTTGGAGTATAGGCTTACACATTGGGACATAAACCTGGTGCTTTGAGTTGGTTTACAAGTGTGATTAAAGGTAAGATACTAAGCTAGCGTTTGGCCATAGATTTGGTTGAAACTTGAAAAAATGAGTTTTTGAAGTTGTGTTGAAAAATAGTTTTGGGAACTTGAAGTTCTATTTGGACATGGATTTTATTTGGAATTTTTTTGAAGTTAAGTGAGTGGAAGTGACCAGTTTTGGGAACTTGAAATTTTTTTGTAGATAAATTTTCAAAAAACTGATCAAATTTCATGAATGAACAATGTTCTCAATTTTATTTTTTTTGAAAATCTATGGCCAAACGGAGCTAAGATTTTGGTCCTAGTAAAGAGTCACTTCATTCAAACTTTACTCATGGTTCTTGTTATTTTCCTACAGTACCTAAGTTAATATCTATAGTAGGAGTACTATTTTCCTCTACACAAAGGAGGTTGCGAAGGTTGGTGCTGATGAGTTTGGTGTTTGTTACTGTTATATCAAAGTTGCTTTGTGTGGGTGGAAATTTACATGTGGAATTTCAAAAAGTTATATTAGATACGGCTGAGATTGAGAGTTACTTCCGGTTGGTGGTGAATGGTCTTGTCTCTTTTAATGTTAATGATAAATTTGTGGAGAATGTAATTTTGGTAGTGTGCATTTAATTAACGTTTTTCTCTTTTCAACCTTTACTTATAAAGAAAATTTCTTTTTTGTACCTTCGCCTAATTTCTCTGCATGGATATTTTATTTGTATACAATGTTTAATAAATGATTATTATAATGTTATGCAATCTAATATAAGATAATATCAACGTAACTAGCAGCTGATGAATACCATAATGTGCTTTTATGAAGAAAGGCTTTAACTGAGTGATTGTAATCGAAGGCCAGAAGATGATATGCAACTCTTCATGGGTGCCAACTCTAACTCTCATCTCTGAGGCTACATTTTGGCCTTGTCTTATAGGAACCACGTTGGATTGGTCAAAAACTCTTCTTTTTCTTGTTTGGGTTCTCTCTCTGATTTCACGATGCTTTCCTACTCCTCAAACATTAGACAGGAAGCTCTGTGCATGCTGCAATTTTCAGAGGAGTTGTGGAATTTGACATGTTCATATACTGTGTACTAGCTAATTTTCGTTATGATTATACTGTTCAGGGAGAGATCAGTTACATACAGGTTGTACAATGGATGGTGTTGGTGTAGATAACAGGGCGGCGCTGATTGAGAAGGGAAATGGTGCCAATGGTGGTCAGCTTTCCTGCATATGGTCATCTCCTGAAGGAGGGTGCAACATTGACATAGGAAAGCAGATATTCTGTAACAGGCCCTTAAATATGAAAAATATAGTTGCTGTTGGATTTGACATGGATTACACCCTGGCGCAGTACAAACCTGAGACTTTCGAATCTCTTGCATATGAAGGCACTGTCAGAAAGCTAGTTTATGATTTAGGATACCCTCCAGAGGTACTATTAATACTTGTATAAGAAAAAGTCTGAATAGAAATTGATGAGGCATATCTATATGCTAGTTCGTTGTCTCAACGTTATTTATTCCTCTGGCAGTTGCACAACAAGATTATTCATCTTATTTTATGGATATCATGCTCAATGCATTTTATATGTGTATTAGCATTAATTATGTCTTTCAATGACCTAGAGTGTGGTATTGGTATAGTGGTATGTATTATGCATAATGTTGAGATGAAGGTTTTGTTTTCATGATTTAGTAATTGAACTTTCAACCTCATTCTGTCTTTGGTGTGTAAGCAGTTAGTTGTTTTGGGAACGTTTTTTAGAGCTGGTGATTGCCATAAAAAATCACTGTTTGTTTATTTTTTGTGCTGGCAGATTATTTTGACTATTGAATCTGAGTTTTCTGTTTACTATTACTGAGTGTATGACTATCAGTGGAAGATTTTTCACCATGTTGGGTGTTTTGTAGCTGTTGAAATGGTCATTTGATTCGAGCTATATGGTCAGAGGTTTGGTTCTTGATAAAAAGAGGGGGAATATATTAAAGGTATGTCCGCCATTTTGTCCTTGCATTGTAATTGTTTCCTGTCTTAATCATTAATTTCACTTCATCCTCACTTATGGTTGTAGTTTCATTTCTTTTTTATTTAACTATTTTTCCTTTTTCTGCTTGCTCATGTAACAGATGGACCGACACAAATATGTGAAAGTAGCTTATCACGGATTTAGGGAGCTTTCCAAGGAAGATAAAGTCGCTACTTATGGCAATACCTTGCTTCGGGATTCATTTGATGAACCTGACTATGCACTTATTGATACCCTTTTCTCTCTTGCTGAAGCCTACTTATTCGCTCAGTTGGTGGACTTCAAGGACAAAAATCCAGGAAAAGTTCCTGAAGATGCAGAGTAAGAGAGTAACCAGTACTCTTTTATAGCTTTATAGACAGTAACGTCAATCTGTATTTCTGCCAATGTCTTCTTTAATCCGGCTTTGCATGCAATTAGTTTGACTATTGTCTCGTCAATTCTTTTTCTTTTTCATTAGCTAGAGGTAACACGGATTAACAGAAGTTTTTCACAAATATATCTGCTAATCTATCACGAGATATGCTCGAAACAAAAGAAGATGGTGATCGAGTCTAGTTTCAGTTCTATTCTGTTTTTGTAACTCTTACTTATAGTAGCTTTATGAAGCAATTAGATTTCTTCAATATGGATGTCCCGTACACCTTTAATAATTGTTATATTCTAGTTTCAGCTTGTTTTATAGATATGTTCCATCTTTCAATTGACTCAAATTTCCGTGGTCTTGTCATCTTTTATTAGTTGCTTCAAGATATATATTTTCAGCAGCGTAAAAATATGTAAAATCTAAATTTGTGAAAAGTTCTTGTGCCTTGACAATTTGATATGCATGTGTGAGCATGACTATGCAATGATTTGCTTTCTCAAGAATTCTTGGACTAATTTCATCGAACAGGAAGTTGCTGCTAAGTTATGGTGGGTATGTGCATGCATGCGCTGAATTATTTACAAGTTTTTCTTGTTTTGGAAGTCTTGCAAAATATGAACTTCAGACAATGTGCTAGGTCGTTGAGGGTATGTTATAGGAAGATTCTGTAGTTTTAATGCTAATGGTGTTTCCACTTTTCCTGTGAGTTAAATCTTAGTATGGAGTTCTATGGAAACAGCTGCGCGTCAACAGCGAGGTGGGGTGGGTGGTGGGTATGGAGATGGTTGGCCTCTGGGTTACATTTATTAATATTCCTTGTGTATTTTCGCTGACTACTGCTTTAATGGAAGCATTCTGTCCATGTTACAGTCTACATGGTATGCTCATTTGCTAACACTTCTTGCAGCTATTCTCGCATGTACAAGGATGCTAGAGCAGCAGTGGATTTGTGCCACCGTGATGGGACTTTGAAGCAGATGGTTGCAAAAGATCCAAAAAGGTATGGGCAACTGTTTTGTTGCGTCTGGAGAATGTACCATATTGAGTGGTAATTTATAAGTCTCTTAGTGCATGGTTTCATATGCCAGGGAATGTTAGATTTGGTGGACCTTAGAAAACAAGACATGCTTCACCCCTAGAGTGTTGGCCTTAAAGTTACACTTTTTCCCTTTTAGTTGTTGCATATGCACATGATATGTTTGTTTTTCATTGATACTTTATTTCTATTAAAAGCTTGTGTAATATGGTATTCCCAATTTCGTCTTCTGTTGCATATCTCGTGTTTGATATTGGGAATATAACACATATTACATGTAATTGGGATAGTTCGCTATCAACACAAGTTGCATGTAACTTGTTTGATAGTTCGCTAATATGAAAACAAGGATATTATTGAGAAGGAAAGGATGTTAACAATTTTATTCTGGACGAGGAGTGAGACGAAGTCTTTGACCAACACGTCGTTGCGGTTCTTATAGGAATTATCAGTTATCCTAAGCTAGGGTTGGTGTTCGGTGTATCGCTTGTCTAGCCTATGCTTTGCACGAACATCTCAATGTACATATCATTCAATATTTAGGGTTTAAGGGAAAAAAGGTTCCTGGAACTAATCTTCCTCTTCTCTGTGAAAAGCTAAAAGTCCTGGTGTTGGAGTGTGGTGCCAATAGGGCAGTAGAAAAAAGGAAGGTAACTGTAGCAGACCATATTTCAGGAAATCTAGAGATAATTGGTTGTTCCTGTTCTTTGTTTAGGGAGTGTAGTTTCGAAGCTTCACTGCTGTTCTAAAACAGAAAAGGAGAAAGGTAAATGAAGAAAAAGGGGGGCTTGAAATTAATAAGATCCAAAACTGACTCAGAAAGGAAATTTACCAACATGCTGAAATATTTGACGTCATCCCCATCTTCACTTTCTGTTTGATCAAAGAGCTGACCGTAATCTTTTAAATCTGACTTCTAAGAGGCCGATCTAGTTGAGCAGCTCTTTCACTGCTGGTTTATCTAGGGACCATCCATGTTCTGACATCAAAGCTTAAGATCTATATTAGAAATAGCATCAACGACAGTAGGAGAAGTTGGTTGGAGAAATAGCCAAGTTTCCATCTATTTTGGCAGTGTCTGCAAGTGTGCCTTCTTGTTGCACTGTAACTTTCATGGAAGTTACCGCCATTGTTATCATCTGCTACAAAAACAGTGCTCCTGAATCTCTCTATCTATCTATTGCTAGTGAGCCTAGGATTGACCAAAAGAGGAAAAGGGTTATATCTTTGCTCATGGTCCTGGTATTGATGGGTAGCTTGCCGGACATTATGGTTCCAAGTCTGAAGTTCGCTGGATACGCAGACCGATGATAAATGCTTATGCTAAATCCTCCATTTAATTTGTTTGATTAGTAATATGTCTGCTTATCGTATGCGTAAACAGTCATTCGGTTAGTTTTTCTTCAATATAACTTTTTTGGTTAGCTTTTAATACACATGTTGAAGATTTTGCTGGATTTTGGTTAGATTGTCCCTTTTTTTGATAGGGTGATATGTAGTACTATTTTATATCATTACTGTATTGTTTTGGACGATGTTCGGTGCTTCAAGTGGTTAATAAGCGTTCTTAAACTTAAATTACAAAAGCTTTGAAGAGAGTGATATATAAGCTTTGTTGCCTTAGAAATTTCAAGACGAGAGAGATGAGAACGAGTGGAAGTGTTGAATAGTTGAGAACAGCTTCTATGTTGTTTGATTAGAAATATGCAAAACCTATGGGTTGTTATTTTTATTGTCTAGTATATTCTCATAACTCACTGCTTGTTTGACTAATTTGTGTATCTTGCCATCTGCCTCTGCGAACATCAGATATATCAATGAGGATACCTCAATTGTTCCGATGCTCAAAATGCTTAGAGAATCCGGACGTGCTACTTTTCTGGTAACAAACAGGTGATGATGCTGTCACTGAAGTCTCCTTTTTCTTCTTCTGTCAGTTTTAGGTTTGTTTTTCTTTGTTGGGTTGTTTGGGGGGTTGCCGGGGGGGAGCTTTAGGTGCTGCTCTTTCTGAAGTTTTTATATGAGCTGTATTGCCTGAAAGGCTCTTCAAATCCCATCAATGGAACTACTCATATTATTCTCTTCCGCTGATGTTTTATGCATTCTTTACATTTTTAAGGATCTTATTTACATGTGTGCAGCTTGTGGGACTATTCAAACATTGTTATGAACTTCCTCTGTGGGCCTAACCCTTCTGATGGATCTAGTTCCAGTTTTGATTGGCTTCGGTACTTTGATGTTGTCATCACTGGCAGGTCATCTTCTTCCCTTGAAACTTTTGAGAATATGCATACGTGCTGCTTTTGATGCCAACCATATGCAGCCATATTAGGGCCAAATGCCTGTCTCTGTTTATATTTTCCAGCTATTGTTTTGTAGAGTTGTGATCACCTTCCTGACAAACAAGTACTTGTTTTTTATGTAGTGCAAAACCAGGTTTTTTCCATGATGAAATTCATGCAAACCTTTTTGAGGTTGAGCCTGAAAGTGGCATGCTCATTAACACTGATAATGGGACTCCTATGGCACAGGTCAGTGCACAAAAACTTGGTTTTCTCTTGGCCACTGCCTTTTCTCCATTTTGTGCATGTTCTGACTTCGTCCGGTACATTAGGTGGGGTGCACTTCTTTGAGATTGCCTTTAAAGAGCTTGAAGGAAGGCTGCAGAATTTTCCAGGTGTGGATGCAGATATAATTCATGCTGCATAGTTTGTGGAATTTGATGGTTTGTGTAAAATGACTGAATATTTTCCTAATTTCTCTTCAGGGGGGAAATGTTGGCCATTTGCATAAATTACTTTCAATTGAGTCAAGCTCACAGGTATTGAGTCGGCATCAATTTAATATAGTATTCTCTTGATTACTACTTTATACTGCTTTCAGCTCTTTTTGGTTAAAGATTTACTATGTACAAGTACAAAGGCATATCTTTAAATATTCAGTATGGCTGAAAGAGAAAGCATATAGCTTAACAGTCAGGAGTCTACTTTCACTTTAGGAAGTTATGGAGGGAAGGAGTAGTGGATTTACTTGGTGTTATCTTGAGCTTGGTTCATGATTCTAATTGGGTGATTGGCTGTGGTTAATTTCCATTTTTATTTACTTATTTGGATGGTAACATATTGTTCTCTTCATTTAGGTTCTGTATGTTGGAGATCACATTTACGGTGATATCTTACGCAGCAAAAAGAAATTGGGTATGCATTCACTACTCCATGTGCTCCCTTTTTCTATATTCTTTGTTGCTTTTTTGGAACTTCATATATTGGTAGTGAGTTCTAATGACTGCTGCTGCACACCTTTCTAGTTCATCAAACTAGGTATATGCAACTGATACATCCAATATGTTAGAGCCATATTAGAAAAATTATGATAAGTGATACTTTTATGCTTCAAATAAAATTAATTATAGATAAGCATTTACATTATTTATGACCATGTGCAACTAAGATCACGAAAGCCGTTGACTAGCTGTTATATTTTAGCACTAATAGTGAAATTAAAAGAATATTCCGAGATTTTCAAGAACCACTAATTACATGGATAGAAAGAAAATTAATTTCCTCCAATTTTCTCTCCGGTACTGTTTTCCATGATCACGGCTATAATCATATGCAACCCGTAGCATATCCTGCATACCTCTTTTATTTGTTTTCCTTTGCTTCTTTTAAGAAGTTCGAATTCTAGACTTTAGGATCTTATGATGTTTGAGCAGGTTGGAGAACAATGCTTGTTGTTCCAGAGCTTGAGAGAGAGGTTGAACTTCTCTGGGAACTAAGGGATACTCGCAAGGTATATAAGCATATCCTTCGGCTTATTCTCTGTACTCCATTAGATTTTCTTGTACTTTATATGCTTCGTAGCTCTCTATACGTGAGAACATAATCAACAAGAACAGTTAATTTGGCTTTGCAAATGGAAAATTTGCTGTGCTTGTGAGAGCCTTTTATCAGACGTTTAAAATAAGGGTGGGATCATTGAAGTGCTTGTGGAAATAGAGCCTACATCTAACTTTGGGGATTGTATCTTAGAGGTTTCACACACCCTATGGACGCCCAGAACTGGAAATGTGGAGCGTAGACAATATAACATGGGAACCCAATATTGGGAAACACATTCAGCCATTCAGTGATGAGTCTGACCTGTATACCATGTGAATAACATGGACCTGGGTCCTAACACAACCAAAAGTTATACTTTAATTATTGTCTCAAGACCTTATAAGGAGACGTTCTGTCAATGATGGACACTTTAACAACAGCTTTACTGGCAATCTTTTTCATGTTTATCCTTTAATTATTGTCTCAATTTAATCACTCATTTTTTTTATTTTATTTTTATCGATTAGGTCTTTTGATATATTTTTTTAATTGAAATTTCACAGAGAAGCAATTTGTTTCTCATCTAAGGAAATAACTTCTCTCCATATGCTGTACACTAGTTATATGTGAACATAATTTTTCCTTTATGGTCTTGTGAGCTAAGAGACGAAGCGGATGAATTATCTGTAAATTTATAGCATTTTACTTTAAATCCTAAAAATCTGCTTCATGTTCTGCTACATGGTGTTGTAATAATTGCAATTTTTACATGTTTGCAGCAACTTCAGTTATTGAGGAGTCAGCATGATCACATTGACAATGCAATACAACATCTTAAGTGGTCTCTCAAGTAATGATTCTCTCCATTTTATTTTATATTCTAGAACTCATATGTGCGTGATTTTTGATGGTGCGTCTTATCTGTGCAACTGTTTTCATGCTGAGTCTGTTCTGCTAAGGAAGTACTAGGATAAAAGAAATGAGGAAATAAATAAGCAAAATCAGGTTTAGTTGATTGAATGATTGATTTAAGGTGGTTGGATAATGAGAAAGCAGGAGAGCCTTTATTTATGAGTAGATTTTGAGCCTCTGGGACTTTATTTCAGTGTGGAGTTGTCTTGTGACTGAGCAGTGGCAAGTTTCTTTAAGTGGAAAAATTAAGAAACCTTTTATTTGTGCGTCTTGAACGAAGATCTTCGTCCTGTCTGTAGAACCATTTTGACAGTGAACACTCTTACATTTATGTTAATAAAAATTTTGTATCATCTGAAATCGGCTGAAGGTTAAAGTTTCTCGTCTTTAATCATTTCATGAGCGACAATATGCTTCAGGTCTAAAGATACTGATGATTCCAGCAAGGAGAAGCTTTTTTCGGAGCTTGACAAGCTGCAGGTTGGTTATTTCAAAAGAGTATCAGTAGGAAGATTAATTTTGACATAATAAGAGAAACAGTTTTTTATTTGGTCGATTTCTCTACCTTGGTAATCTGCCACCTGGAGAATCAAATGTACTTGATTGCATTGAAGTAAATAGGCAATGAATTTTCCCCCCTAATGGGGTTCAATTAATCTGGTTTAATGGTGTCATTTTATAGTCCCAAAGCGAGGAGGTCAGGCTCAGTCATCAGCAGGCACAACGAGAATGTCACCAAAAGGTATGATTGTTAAAGAGAGAATTTCCTTTAAACGTGGAATTATTTCTTCAGGGAAAAGCTCATCCTTGTTTGGAGCAAGCTTTAGTGAGAAATATTTTAAATAATATGTACTCCCTCTGTCCCAATTTATGTGGAACTATTTCCTTTTTTATATGTCCCAAAAAGAATGTCACATTTCTATATTTGGAAACAAATTAACTTTATGAGACAGTCATACATTTATATAAGACTTGTTTTGGACCACACATTTCAAAAGTCTTTCTTTCTTAAACTTCGTGCCAAGTCAAATGGTGCCACATAAATTGGGACGGAGGGAGTAATACACAAAATATTAAATACGCAATTATACTTTCTTTAAACTTTGTCAATGCATATATTCATAAACTTGTTTCCCTTGTTGTATTTGGCACTGGCTTAATGCGGTATTAATAAATTGATTTGGATTTTCAACAAAAAAAGTACGTAGTTTATTCCTTTTCTGATGGAGTCATCAAACATTTACAGTTTCACAAGGTCTGGGGACAGCTGATGAAGACAGGTTATCAGAATTCTCGTTTTGCACATCAGGTACGATTAAATACTAATTGGGTAGTATCCTGCAATTTGTGGGTGTGAGCTTAAGTTGAAAACTGAAGTTACGTTATGTTGATTCACAGGTGGAGAGGTTCGCGTGTCTTTATACCAGTCAAGTGACAAACTTGAGCTTGTATTCCCCAGACAAGTACTATAGGCCGACCGAAGATTTTATGCCCCATGAAATTGACATTCTCTCTATTCGTCAGCCAGGAGCTACAGGCAGTGCATTTTGAGGAAGAGCTTTGCTCATTCTAACTTTTAGGTGCATCCACATGTTTTATATATTAAGTTCTTTGTTGATTTAGGCTGTCTTGGAATTAACCCTTTTAAAGTTGTACCAACCTAGAAAGTATTTATGTTTTGTGGTAAAATAACATAATTGTATCCCATCTGTTTGTGTTATTTCATATTTGTACTTGCCTGATTGTGACTTTGCATTATATAAAGCAACTGGAATTGTCTAAAATATGAATGATAACCGGGTAGGTTGAAGAATACAAGGACCTAGGATATGAAACATCATTTTTCAGGTGTACCAATTTTTTGAGTTATGTGAACCTTTTTTTTTTTTTAGATGGTCTACTAAAAATAGTCTCTATCTTCATGATAGGGGTAAGGTCTTCGTACATTCTACCTACCAAAACTTCAATTGTGAGATTACACTGAGTATATTATTGTTAACTTTTTTTATGTAAAAAATGTTTTACCCATTTAATGAGTTTACCCGGCATTCAAGAAGGCTATTATTGCCCAGTCTTCCTTTTTAGAAAGAAGAAAAAAAATTAAGAAAAGAGCATCCAAATCATACAAGAATGGATAAAAAATGCAGCCCGGTGCATTAAGCTCCTGTGCGAGGTCCAAGGAAGAGCTGGACCACAAGTGTTTATTGTACGATAATTCTATTAAATCCTCCTTAACAGTGGCACATCAGTCAAATGGCTTTCAGTCTTTTTGAAAAAAAAATTGCCAGCTCTCCATGTTCCCTGGGTTATGGATATGCTGTTACATGTTGTTCATTACAGGCTGGAAAATTCTCTAATAGAATCACCTAATATATCTCTGGCCCAAAATAGACTTTGATGTGATCTTCTGAACATGTTGAATTTTCCTCAAGTTTCATAATCTTGCTTAACACATTTGTAAGGGAATCACATCCTTTGACTATAAGCAAAAGGATGAAGCAAATGATATTCCACTTCATTGGACAGTCCCCCTCAAAGAAGATGATAACTTTATGCTTGTTCTTGATGAGCTAAGCCACTCTAAAGAGAGATGTATCTTTGCACAAATAGCTGGTTAGATTTACTATAATTTTTCTTAGTTGGTATACACAGATGATACATTGTCTATACATGGTTATATACATATAATACATGGATTACATATATATTATACATCCGCCGGCTAGTTTTTTTGTTTAATCGGTTGGATATCGGCTATTTAGGTTGAGGAGTCTTCAAAGAGGGCAACTAATATAATACTCGGCTAGTTTTTTGTTTAAGTGGTTAGATATCGACTATTTAGGTTGAGAAGTCTTCAAAGAGGGTAACTAATATAATACTCTCAATTGTAACATAATATTGTTTGCTTTGAGCTGAGTTCATACGATTTTTAAGAAAGGCTTCACACCTTCTTTTGCAATTATAAGAAAGTTTATTATTTCCTCATTTTTTTAATGCAAGAACAATCTTAGCCTTTGAGTTGGAAGAATCTAGAGAAAGAAAAATTCACATTTTGGACCAGAAAGGTAAGGATAGGCAGCAAGCTCAAATTGCAAGAAGGGACCATATATAAGAGAATAATTACAGGAGGCTTTCCAGAGATTTTTGACAAAGAAATTGGAGAGATAACCATAGAAATATTTTATCTCATTGTACCAAGCATGAGGTATCTTGGAGTATATATCAACTTTTGAAAAGGTTCCCAAGAAAGTTGCAAAGTTGAAATTCTATGAAATGATGATATCATTTATTATGAGCATATTCATCATAATTTGGGACAGTGACCTAAGAGTTTTAAAACCCCAAAATGAACTTAAGAAAAGTCCCGTTATCTTGAAGGAAATTAGGTACTGGAATTTACCAACATGTAATAAAGTTAATTAATTTCATGTATGATCACTAAATTTTATTAATGAAATTATTTTGTTACGTCAAAGAAACTGAGCTAGCTTTACCCGCTATAATCAGTGAACTCACTAAAATATACCCCACCGTAACTATAAAACCTAGCCATCAAAGCGACTTTAATGTTATAATGGTTAAATTTCAGCTATTTTAAAAGATTATGTTGTAACTTATAATGATAAAGTTTGGTTACTTTAATATGATTAAAAAATAGTCATTTTTTTGTGCGGATTTCCCTTTAAAGGCACTGGTCTTTAATTTTTGCCCCTCAAATTTGGCATCTTTAATTTTTGTCATTCGCTTAAAAATACCCCGAGGTTCCAGGTCGAATCGCTGCTCATTCAAAAATAAATAAAAAATTCGCAAGGTAGAGTTTGGATTCGCAAGACAGAGTTTTCCTTATGTCTGAAGGAAAACTATGCCTTACTGTAGAGTTTGTATGCAAATTCTGACTGCCTTAAGGTAAAATTTGCTACCTTAAGGCAAACTCTGCCGAATAAGGCATAGATTGCAGGCAGGTAGAGTTTGAAACTCTGCCTTTAGGCATAGCTTGCAGGCAAATTTTGTCTTGCGAATCCAAACTATGCCTTGCGATTTTTTTTTAAAAATTTTTGATTGAGCGGCGTTTAAACCCGGAACCTAAATTTTTTAGGCGAAGAACAAAAATTAAAAAAATTTAATTTAAAGGACAAAAATTAAAGATCACCCCAAGGACATTCCTGCGAATTGCCCAAAAATAGTTTTGCGATATTCCGATTATAATGTGTAAAGTCCAGTCATAACTGTACATTAATTAACCCAACATCTTACTGGACATTTGGTCAATGTTGCAATATTTGCTTGTGGCGCCACCTTTTTCTTGTAAAAATGACAGCCAATTAATTAAGCTCATGAAAATATCAATATGGTTTTATTTCAAATATGTAAAACAAGAACCCAACTTCAAGTTGCCAAAATTATTTTGGGGCTGAGTTGTTCATCCGAACACATTTGGTAAAAAATTACCGTGTATATATACGATAAATTTTATGTATTTATGTACATATATGAACTTTTGAACTCCCCAAACAAATACAAAGGTTAGCTCAAGTGATCTAGGGTGCTTAAAATTGTCTCCAACATCCTATGTTCAATTCTTAGGGACAACATTATTTTTATATTTAGCTTTTGTTATTTTTATTTTAACACCATGAGTGAAAATTATGGATTGACCACTGAACCGTGCATAAGAATTTACCATAGGATCATGAAATTGTTGTAGAACTTTTTGATAGAATAATTATTAATTGATTGTAATTAGTAATTATTATAATTGATTTTAGAATGTAAACGGTAGGTAAATTAGCAATTAAGGTGATAGATTAGATGACATATAATTAGGCAAGGCCTATTGGCCAGGGCACGGGTAACCAACAACCCAGTTTTGGGCCAAACAATTTTGGGCCGCGTAACAGTGCAGCCAGCAATTCCAACAGCTTTGGGCCACTGCCGAACCAGTGGCAGGAGGCCCATTCGGTAGTGGCACGCCCAACGGATATTGAGTCTGCCATGCACACCCTTGAACTTAATCCGCTCGATGCAAATTGGTATATGGACTCCGGAGCGACGTCACATATGATGTCCTCCCAAGGTAATCTCTTGTCCTATTTTAATTTGAGCAAAAATAATAGTATAATTGTCGGAAATGGCCATTCTATTCCAATTCGAGGTTATGGTTCTACTAAATTGTCACCATCAAACCCACCATTAATTTTACAGAATGTCCTTCATGCTCCACAATTAATCGAAAACTTGGTGTATGTTAGAAAATTTACTACTGATAATTGAATGTCTGTTATTTTTTACCCTTTTGGATTTTTCATGAAGGATTTTCAGACGGGGACGTTTCTCATGAGATGTGATAGTCAAGGAAAGCTATATCCAATTACATCACCAAACCAACGAACCAAGTTACCTTCCACTTTTGTTGCTTTTGCACCTTCGTTATGGCATGAACGTTTGGGTCATCCGGGGCACCTGTTTTAGCCTCTCTCAACCAAAATAATTTTATTTCATGTACTCAAACATGTAATTCTAATATGTGTCGTTCATGTCCACTTGGTAAACATGTTCAATTGCCATTTGTTTCATCTAATTCGTGCACACTTATGCCATTTGATATTATTCATTGTGATATTTGGACATCACCCGTTTTGAGCTCTTCAGGCCATAGGTATTATTTGTTATTTCTAGATGACTACTCTAATTTTTTGTGGACATTTTCCTTGTCAAAAAAATCACAAGTCTTTTCCACATTTCTCATAGTTAGAGCATTCATCCGGAAACAATTTGAACGGGATGTTAAAATATTCAATGTGATAATGGTATGGAGTTTGATAATAGGCATTTTTGGAATTTTTGTAATTCAAATGGTTTAAATTTCCGCCTTTCATGCCCACGCACATCCTCACAAAATGGGAAAGCGGAACGAAAAATCTGAACCATCAATAACATTATTAGAACATCACTTGCCCATGCCACACTACCTCCATCATTTTGGCATCATGCACTACAAATGGCTACGTATTTATTGAACATATTACCCCACAAAAATTTATCCTATCAAGCCCCATTAAAAATCTTATACTTACGGGACCCATCTTATTCTCACTTACGGGTATTTGTATGTTTGTGCTATCCTCTTTTTCCATCGACCACCATCAACAAACTACAATCCCAGTCTACTCATTACATATTTTTGGGTTATCCTTCCAATCATCGAGGTTACAAATGTTACGACCTCTCCTCCAATAAAATTATTGTGAGTCGTCACGTCCTCTTCGATGAAAACACTTTCCCATTTTGCAAAATTGCATGTGTCCGGACCACCTACCTATGATTTTCTAGATGATGACATATACCCGTATTTGACTCACCATCTCTCGGGCCCCACATCTACTGTTTCGGCCAGCCCAAATTATTTGGGTGACTTGGGCCCAGAAATAGTGGCCCAAAACCACCCCATAGCCATTGTTTCGGCTGACCCAATTCACCCAAATAATTTGGGCTCCGAAACAGTGGCACATTTTCGGGAAATTACTGACCAGTGAACTGGGCCAGTTTTACCGACACTGGGCCCAGTTGATGTTGGCAGTTCTGGCCCAGTTTCTAGTGTTCCACACCTGGACCCACTTCCAGCCCCGCGGCCCGTCACCCGTAGTCAACATGTCATTGTCAAATCCAACACCAAATATAGTCTACTTACTCACGTCCCAAAATCATCATTGCCTCATAATCATGTGGATGCCCTTAATGATCCGAATTGGAAATTGACTATGGACGATGAATTTAATGCTCTTATTAAAAATAGTGCGTGGGAATTGGTACCACGTCCCCCTAATGCTAATATAATTTGGTCTATGTGGATTTTCAGTCACAAAGAAAAATTTGATGGTGCTTTTGAGCGGCATAAAGCCCGTCATGTAGGTGATGGAAAGACACAGCAGGTTGGTATGAATTGCGGTGGGACGTTCAGTTCGGTGGTTAAACTGGCAACTATCAGAACAGTCCTTAGTCTGGCTCTGTCAAAGGCATGGCCACTTCATCAGTTAGATGTCAAAATGCCTTTCTTCATGGACACCTACATGAAACTGTTTACATGTACCAACCTTTGGGTTACATGGACTCTAAATATCCCAATCATATGTTCATGCTCAAGAAATCATTATATGGGCTAAAGCAAGCCCCCAGGGCATGGTACAAGAGGTTTGTCGATTTTGTGTCACATATTGGTTTTTCCAACAGCCGTTCCGATCATTCTCTGTTTATCTACCGTTAGGGTAATAATATTGCTTATCTTCTTTTATATGTGGATGATATTATACTAACTGCCTTATCAGATGCTCTTCGCAAGTCTATCATGTCACAACTTAGTTCTGAATTTGCAATGAAAGATCTAGGGCCACTACACTACTTTCTAGGTATAGTTGTGACATGTCATGCAGGTGGTGTATTTATATCCCAAAATAAGTACTCAACTGATATTGTTGAATGTGCTGGCATGTCCTCCTGTAAACTTTCAGCAACTCCAATGGACACTATATCCAAATTGAGTGCATCATCTGGCAAACCATTTGCCGATCCGACACTCTACCGAAGCTTGGTAGGGGCCCTGTAGTATTTGACATTCACCAGGCCGGATATTTCTTATGATGTGCAACATGTGTGCCTTTTCATGCATAATCCAATTGATGATCATATGCATGCTCTCAAACGCATTGTGCGGTACATTCAGGGTACTCTCGAGTATGGCCTGCATCTATATTCATCGTTGACATCCTCACTTGTCGCTTATACAGATACCGACTGGAGAGGGTGTCCGGACACCAGACGCTCCACGTCTGGTTATGGTGTATTTCTTGGTGATAACTTGGTATCTTGATCCTCGAAACGGCAAGCAACCTTATCCAGTTCCAGTGCCGAAGCAGAATACCGATGTGTAGGCCACGTTAGTATACTGTGATAATGTTAGTGTCATCTACCTCTCTGGGAATCCGGTCAATCACCAACGCAATAAACATATTGAGCTGGATATCCACTTTGTTCGTAAAAAGGTCTCACGCGGACAAGTGCGTGTGTTACATGTCTCGACACGCTATAAGATTGCAGATATTTTTACTAAAGGTCTTCTGCTGGTTTTATTTGAAGATTTTCGGGACAGTCTTAGCATACGTCTGTCTCCTGCTTCGACTGCGGGGGAATGATAGAATAATTATTAATTGATTGTAATTAATAATTATTATAATTGATTTTAGAATGTAAATGGTAGATACATTAGCAATTACGGTGATTAGGGATGGCAACGGATCGGATCTGGACCGGGTCCTACTAGATCCAGATCCATATCCGTTTTTCATACCTGGATCTAGATCCGGATCCAGATTCATCGGTTCCATAAAAATCAGATCCAAATCCGGATCCATCGGATCCACCGGGTCCACGGATCGGATCTGGATCCACATGTAAAAAAAATTCCTTGCTAAGAATTTTTTTTTTAACTGACAAACGATTTTTACTTAGCTAACAGTTTACTGTGTTTCAATTTTGAAATGTTCATATCAGATATTTTGTTCGTTGTCTCGTTTTGATTGTGAGCTATTAATTGAAAATGTTGGACAATGACAATAGTTGTGGAAAATGCTGACTAGTATTTTCACAATGAAGAACTTGCATGTGCTTGAAATCTTCACAAATGAAGTTAATATAATTTTAACTACTTGTCTATGGAGATGTTAGTCATTCATTAATGTAACATTGATTTTATTATCGAAGTTACTTCATTACTTTTTGGTTTTTGAGTTAACGCGGAGATAAATTAATCTTGTTTTGAGAATTAAACTTGCAAGGATGTGCTTAGCAATTTTAAGACAATACTTATAAAATTACATTCTAGGTTATGAATATATTTAATAAAAAATGGATCCACGGGTCGGATCTGGACCGGATACGGATCTCAAATACAAGATCCAGATCCAGATCCGATTCGTCAGAAACAAATCCGGGTCCGATCCGGATCCGTCGGGTCCAAATTTTGAAGATCCATATCCTATAAAACGGATCTGAATCCACCGGATCCAGGATCCACTGCCATCTCTAACGGTGATAGATTAGATAACATATAATTAGTCTAATCATATCCTATTAGTGATTATTAGTAGCATAATTAGAGCCTTAAATATGGCTATTCTTGTTGTATATTTACACCCTTATAAAAGAATATGATTGAGAAAAATAAACTAATTATTCTTACACTTTTCCTTCCAAGATCACAAAGGGTTCTCAATCTAAACCCAGACCATTTCATGCACTTGAATAATCTTCAATGTATAAAACAATTACTAGAACACAAAGATTGATAACAGACGAGGCTAATGACGATAATCATAAATATTACTCCAGAAAAAGTTTAGTACATTATTATTGTCAATTATGAAGGGCTGATATATGCATAGTTTAATTAAGCCATGTCGTACCAAGGATACTAATCATTGCACCCTTTTATACGATTGATAATCCTTTCACTCTTAACTAAAAGTTTAGAATTTAAATTTAATTAGAATGAAACATTTCTTGTTTGGGTGTGCTTCACCGGTCCCTCGACACAAATCTGAATTATTCGTGTCAATAGGTGTTGAATGCCTAATAGGTTAAACAAAAGAAGGATATTAATAATTGTGAGACGAAGATTATCAAGGACTAGCTAGACTAACTAAACCTATGCAATTACTGTACGGATCCATTTACCTTCAACCAGAAATTTTGTTTTCGAACCCTATGAACAAAAAGTTTCTTAATAAGGAGCATTTTACCGATCCCTTAGTGGGCCTATCCCATGTGAATTTAGATTATTCGTGCTAGTAAGTTTCAAATATATTGAACGGTAGAAGTGTTAAATGGATAGATTTAACTGAATTTGATCGGGTTAGATGTACAGGTCGTGATTTTGTGGGCTAATTTTGTCACCCCTGCCGAGTGGTTAACCAAAAAAAGATATTAATGATTACGAGATAAAGATTGTGAAGGACTAGCTGTCCTTATCACGTTAAAGATTTGTCCCAAAAAGGAAAAAGAATAAAAGCGACTTTTCATATATTGCCATGCACACAGGCCACAGCTTGATCTCACTCTCAACGTTCATTATATGTACTAGATCTTCAAAATAATGTAAAAATATGAAAACAATGTAATAATGAAGAATTGATTTCCACTTTTCAGCCGCTGGAATTTGATTTTACCATTTGCTTTTTCACCCATTGGGAAGTGAGCTGCTTTTTTTTTTTTACGTTACAACTAAGAAATGCCAAGAACTTGATTAATGTAGCTAGTCTAGCTAGAAGTAAAAAAACATTATGGGGTTAGGGAACAACTTTTCTTGGATTAAGGAAACCTTGTCTAGGTTATCAATATTTTTAGCTAATAATAATAATTATAACTCAATTTTAAGTAAATTATGATTCTCCCCCTCTCTCTATATATATACTAATTCTCACTTACCATGTTACTCTATTTGGAGATCTCAAACCAATCTTATGAGTACCTAATAGGACATAAATTAAATGTACTAACATGACTAATGTATATTTCCAATTAAGTATTTTTGCTTTTTACGAGATAATTTCCTTCTATGTTATTGTAAGTTAATATGTTGTTTGGACTTTTCAAAAATATAGACCGGTCTATGTTCGGTCCTCCAAAAGCAATACATTTTTAAGAACTCAATATGAGTGCATCAACATTTTTAAAGAACCTGAACAATAGACGGTGAGTCTACCACACTTCCAGGATTAACTAATCAATTACTAATAGTTGAAAAGAAAACCATGTTGGCTTTTACAAAATTTCCCCTGGTTTATAAACTATACTATAGTACTAACAACATATCAAGCTAAAAAACAAAGGTAAAAAGAAAATAAAGAAGAAGAAGAGCTTCCTCTTCACCGGCCCACCATATTGTGTCTCCTCATTGCTATATAAATAGAACAAACATGTTAACTTTCTATACACCAAAACGTTCTCCACATTTTCTTTATCATCACTTCTAACACTACCTTTCTAAATTTATTTCAAACATGGCCACTAATTCGACATGGACTCACCAGCAAAACAAGTTGTTTGAGAATGCATTGGCTATTTACGACAGGGACACGCCGGACCGGTGGCGTAATTTGGCCAAAGCAGTTGGTGGAAAAACTGAAGAAGAAGTGAAAAATCACTATGAAAAACTTGTTGAAGATATTAGTCGTATCGAGTCTGGAAATGTTCCGTTGCCTAATTATAATGGTGGTCGTAGCAATAAAGGCTACAATTTCATGGATGAAGAAAAAAGGTAAATTAAAGAACAATCCCACAACACGTATTTCAACTATAGTATTAACGTGTATATATCATCAAATAGTCTGTTTTGTTTTTCAGGTTACTAATTTTTCTTTTTTTGCGGTTATATATGGTTATCTTTTAGTTTACTTGATAGTGTAAAAAACATTTATACTGTAAATGTGAATTAATTAAACTTGGTTTAAAATAGAAATCTTGTAACCTGCTATAATAGGTAATCAATAGAGACTCAAACATGTTATTGATTCAGAAATGTAACATTTTACGACATGTTCGTTATTCTTCATTACTCATACATGATACCTCCAAAATCTGTACTTAATTGTGTTTTTTTTACACTTCAAAACTATTTTCAATACGTTAACCACGTGAAAATAAGCAATGATAATTGAAAATACTAAACTCATATATGCTTTTCTTTTTCTAATGTGTCAGGTTGAAATATCTGAAGCTCCGGTGAAAGGAAGAAATTGCGAGGCATATGATTCAGCAGGAGCATATTCTATATGAGCAATGGAACCAGTACGGTGGCGGATCTAGAGTATGATGTATGGATTTATGGGAATTCAATAGCTTTTGCTCATACTTTACATATGTACTATGAAATTTACTAAATATTTAACTGTGAACCCAATTATTAATGCATATTAATTAACTTGAGATTAATATAGGAAACCCGTTAACTTTAAATTCTAGATCCGCCTCTAATGAAATAAGTTTATCTTATTGGACAGTGGATGAAAATAGTACTCTCGTTCGGGAGAGAGCTAAATCAAATTACATATTAAAGGGTAATGGAGCAAAAGGAACTAAAGATCATTTAAGTAATGAATAATGATGATCAACTGTAATTATATATAGGTTTGTCGTTCAAATTAATTAGCATTAGCCTTTTGTGTTGGCTTGAGTAAACAGTTCAATTAATATGTCTACAATCTTACGATCCCAGTTTGGAAACAGCTACAATATCTTCCCTTTCCCAAAAGTAGAAAACTTCACTCACTCCGTTTGCATTTATGATAAGAAAAAATAGTTGTTTCTAAATACTTGTCATTTTAAAAATCAAGAAAAAATTAATTACTTTCCTCTAACATTACCTTAGCATTAGTTGTTTTACAAGGTAAAAAGAAATTGATTAATGATTAAGTATACATTTTTTAAAAACTCTTGGTCGAAGATTAAAGAATTGATAAGGGTATATTAGTCAGATTACTCTTCTTATTAATATTTTCTTAAACGGTATGCAAAAGTCTATCCTGACATGACAAAATGGAACATAGAGAGTACAACATGAATTTAAACACGACAAAGTCTAGTGTAGGTTGACGCCTTTCTCTAATAAAATTAACTGAATTTCTCACCAATATTCTTATGGTGCACCTAATCAAGCTTGGCTACTATGTACGTACACATGCATAGGTATAAATTCAGTATTTAAAATGGATACTCATCCATTACTTCAAGATAGCAAAGTTTTTTTCTTCCTTCTTTCTTTTCCATGACTTGAGACTTGTAGCAAAGCTTAACAATATTGCACCAAAAGACGCCAAATTTCGTAACAAAAGGTTACAAAAATTTGAATATATAGGACAGTTTACTTTAGTGTGTCAATGCTCTTGAGTGTACTTGAAAATTAGGCACAAAAGGGAAAGAAGCAGGAGAAGGTGGCAATGTACATTATAAAGTGAGAAGAAAAAAGGGGGAAAAGAATGATAAATGTTTTCTCTACTACCATACTAGTGAGTTCTTGGATTAATCATCGTAATAATGTATTTAAGAGTATAATATAGTCATTTTAATTACTGCTTCCAACTCAATTGAGTGACATGATTCAGAATATGAGGATCAAACTGTATATCAATATTCTAATGTTCTTTTAGGTTTCCGAATTAGCATGTCTTTACTATTTTAGGGAACATAATTACCTTATGGAACTTTCAAAGAATGACAACTACTTCCCAAATATAACAATATTAAAAGAGAAACACCTCCACAATTTACAATAATTATAAGGGCAGTACGGGAATACAACACCTAGAACCCCAAATCTGAAAAACTCTAATACTTGGAGAACTTTTAATGACACCGCATATACCCGAATGGGATGTCAGAATTTGCACCTATTTGTATCTATTTAGTGATCAGCCCGCTAGTTTCTTTGATCCCACTCGGTCTTCCTTTTCTATTTTCTTCCAATAGTTCGACCTATCCAGAAAAATTGTTTCTGCAAATAATTTGACTGTAAAGCAGGCTGGCAAGATTTTTTCAAATTACAAAAGGAGAAGTTCAAAACAAACAAAGAATAACCTTGAGTAATAGTGGCCTAGCTAGTGGATCAAGTTGAAAAATGGCAAGGATGAATACAAGTTTAACCTGAAAATTCACAGTTAAAACTTAAACGCGAGTAAAACAAAGATATAGATGTAGTTCTCCTTGCAAAATCCGTTATGATATCGCGGAGGATGCCATTTGTTCCTTCAAGAAGCTTAC
Organism: Anisodus tanguticus; assembly: GCA_034509755.1. Taxonomy (NCBI): domain Eukaryota; kingdom Viridiplantae; phylum Streptophyta; class Magnoliopsida; order Solanales; family Solanaceae; genus Anisodus; species Anisodus tanguticus. Next base: position 3,243,255 of record CM067553.1, on the reverse strand, counting down.
TAAAGGAGATATCTATCTGGTTGTTGCCATTAAAAGTTTAACCAAATCGCGGTGCAATTAAATAAGCCATAACCAATTTTGCCACTACGACAATGAGATGTAAATTGAGTGGATATTTGAATGTATACAACAAAAGTCTGCAGAAACCCGAGTAGCAGATAATAAGTATGCATAAGACATCCAGCACATCAAAATTATAGATCACCAATTCATTTAGAAATGTCAGAAATAGGAATGGGGTAGGAGGAGGACCATAGTTAAATTAGAGAACCTCCTTTATAAGTCTTTCAGTGAGGGCTTTTGGTAGACCCATCACGCTATCAGTTGAGCCAACCTGCCCAGATAATAAATCATCTTACAAACTATTATAAGTCATAAAATATACTGAATCAAGAAAAGAATTAACAAAATATGGTAATATGCAGAAAAACTGACATCAGATAATGATGTGAGTTACCATTTAGTACTAAAAGAGGATTAGAAAACTTTTTCCATCAGAAAAAGAGTTATATTCCTTAAGTTTCTTAGAGTGGTTGGCAACCAAGTCACAATAGCATTTCATTAAGGTTGCGGTACTTGTTATTCTTTAGAGGACTTTTAGTGCTTAGTAAAATCAAGTAAAAAAGGGTGACACGGTCTAAAGGCTAAATTTTTATGGAAAAGCAATTTCAAAAGGTATCTTTACTAGTACATATCTATACCAAGGACAAGTTCCTTTCACGATTAAATGAAAACACTTATAATATCTTTTCTATGCTGTAAGACACTTCTCGCTCAATCATGCCTTACACAAAAACACCCTCTCGAAACTCTAAAGCAGCTTTTCCATAGACCTAATGAGCATATCAGCTTCTTCCTAGACATGAACCACTGTGAAGCATTTATAGACCTATCAGGGCAAGAATTAATTTGGATTTGCATTGGGGCTGAATATACGCAATCCGGTTATCCTGCCTTAGATAAAAATCAGTGAAGTTCTTTCATTTCGTCAGGAATTCCAAGGATATTCTGTCCCATCATTTTAAATATATTACATTGGCATCAATAGCTTCATAAAAGTTAAGGTCTCTATAAGGACAAAGGGTCAAATACAAACAAATGTTAACACCATAACGACTATGCTTATGTTGGATGATATTAGAGAGAAAAGTGGTGGTGTAACACTCACCACTTCCTTAACATATGGCAAAATGAGAGGATGTTCAATTATCAAGCCACCAGCTGCATAAAGAACTATCTCTTCCTCAATCTGATCAGGAAATAAAGATGTTAAGACAACAGACTACAACATCCATCCATCATTTGATATGATCAATAACTAACAAGTCAGCTGAAAGTTATACCAATTTATCTATAACTTGATCTGGTATGTCATGGAAATAGATCTGCAACCATAAGAAATGTTATTGCTCTTCCTGGGCGAGTGAAAAATAAGAGAACAAATTATGCTGAACATCTCATGTAGTTAAGCTACACATTTAACTAAGAGGAAGGTATAAGAGGGGGCAAAACAAAAAGGGTCTGCCATCAAAATGATTCACGAGTTAACCTCCCACTTACACAAACAATCTCAGTCTGCCCAATCTTCCATCTCCAATTCATTGTCAGTTCAAAACACAACCATCGAATTAGTTAGAAACTATCAGAACTCAGATCACTGAGCATAATGTGGAAGGATTTACGGCAGCTTTCCGAAAACGTGCACTTAAATATATAAGAACCTGCTTGCATTGACTTATGGGAGGAGGACGAATGGGAAAAGTGACGGTGGACTTCTTAATTCAGGGGGAAAGAAAAGTAAAGGTACAAATGGTACTTCCACTATTAGAAACCATAAGCTGCAGTACTGAACTTGTGCTGCAACCTAAAACTCACAACCAGGCTAATGGAAAATATACCCTTAACTATCTCAGTAGATACGTCTTGAAAGAACTTACGTAATCAGAAAAAGAGCCACTTATAATCATAGGTCTCACTTCAGTAACACGGCATACCATTTAATGATTAAATAAGACAAACACTACATAGGCAATTTTCCAGAATTGGAACAATAAGCAAATATTGTGGATATCTGAATGAATCTAGGAAAAGGTCAAGCATTGTTGAAGAAACTCAACAGGTTCAACTGTCACTCGTTTGTGCTTTCCGTAACATGCTTAAACACTTGATTAATCTAAACCGAGCATATGCCAAAGTTTTCCGGATCATCAGACAATAGGTGCATAATTTTAAATGTAATAATCTTGAGAACCTAAAAACGCGGTAATTGAATATGTCAGAAACAACAACATACCCAGTGAAATCTCACAACGTGGGGTCTGGGGAGGGTAGAGTGTACGCAGACCTTACCTCTACCTTGGTAAGTAGAGCGGTTGTTTCCGAGAGACCCTCGGCTCAAGACAGAGCATAAGCACAAGCAAAGCAAAAGCAAAATCAAAATCAAAATCAAAGCAAGAGAAACGGTCAGACCCGGTCAAGAAAAAAAATTAAAGCAGTATGAAAATGCTGGTATCAAAAGCGAATAAGTCATGATAGCGCATTCCGAAAAAGTAAGCAGTAACTAGCGCACGTAAATAAGCTAAACAAAGTACACTAAAGGACACATAGCAGCAGAAATCAAACAACAGGGGACTATAAAGCAATACTGCGCCTATTAGTATGATAGGCTAAGCGGACCTACAATAATATGAATATGTCAGAAAGAGCAAATTATATAGTGTCATTGGTATTTCAACATCATTTCAGCAGTTATAAATTTTTTCCTCATTCTCACAAGTCCAATACGTATTTCCAATCCGGCCGAACTTCAACCAACTAACTTCTACTTTCCACAAACTCATCTCCATATAACTTTTTTATTGAATGGCTTTTGGGAATTGTAACCTTGTGAAGTACCCAATAAGCCTGTCCCAACACGTAGAAGTCATTAATCATCATTGAACTTTTTAGACTTTTATTTATCAAAATTTAAAATAATAGGTACGCATTGCAACAATTTGAGATTGCAAGTGGTCAGAAATCCATTGAAGAACAAAAAGATTAAAATTCATACAGACCCATCTGATAATTGAAAATGAGAGAAATCAACAGAGGTACCTCTACTTTGTCCCACTCTCCTCTTCTGCTTCCTGTTACCAGGTTTGTGACAAGAACAGAACTCACAGTTGCTGCATGTCCATTAGCATAATCTGCAAGTTGACAGTGTAAGACTAACAGAACTATAAAACTAATATAGTAAAAAATGAATTAAAAAGCAATGGTAAACCTTTCATGAACTGCCGTGCTTCTGCTTCACTGGATGGTTTTTCCCTGACTACACCTTCATAGACCACCACCTCCAGATCATTTCAAGTTAGGATAAGATCATTAACATAGAAAGGCGCATACATTAAATAAACAGCAGAAAACAGAGAAAGATTGGACAGCAGAAAAAGTTCCCAAACATGTAAAGTGTCCCATAACCAGAATTCCTGTGGAAAGGCAATTTGATGGAAAGATGACGCATCTAATCAAGTGGCAAACTATTTTGAGAGGCGAAAGCGCGAAACGGATGGGAGACTGGGGGCAAGAGACATGATCTTGCACAATAGCATTCTTTTATCTATTTACCTTCTCAAAAACAAAACAGTCTTTTATCTAAATGGTTATGGCGATTCAGTGAAGAAAAATATGAACTGAAGGAGATGATCAAAGGCAAATTCGGCGTGGAGGTCTACTGGTGCAATAAACCAGTCAAGACTTCTTATTGTATAGGTCTCTGGACACAAATCAGCAAAGTATGGAGTGATTGCAACCTTCACAAGATTAAAGGTGGGAAACGGCAGGAAAATAAGATTATCGCAGGATATATGCTCCCCTCAAAGGGATAAATAGATATATTATCAAATGGTCACTAAAGATGCAGTCTAGCATAATGCAGTAGTGAAGGGAGAAAAAGCCCGAACCAGACAATAAACATTGGATTGGGAAATGGAGAGTCTTACTTCACTAGTAAAGGTGCTGGTATAACTAATGTCTGAACACCAATCAGACCTACTTTTTTTTATGACAGTGGCGTATGGCCAGCTTGTGCGCACCTCGACTATTCCACCGGGTAACTCCACCCACCAAGGCTTAGGAAGATGAGAAGAAATCACCTAGTATTTTTTGCCTCCATTGGGGTTGGGATTTGAACCCGAGACCTCATGGTTCTCCCCACTTCATTGACCACTAGGCCACACCCTTGGGTGCTGCATACCAATCAGATCTGGACAGTGGACTTTGAAGGAAAACGGTATCTTCTCCCTGAAATATTGTTATCAATTCATGCAAAAGGGGGATATAGAGGGGTATATACAGCGGCCATGGAGGTTGATCTGGGAAACCGAGTGACATTCTAAGGCAGCATGTATTGGATGGTTAGCTAAACATGACGCGTATCAGACATCTATTTTTACGCAGTGAGAAGAAACGGGCTATCTGAAGCATGTTTCTCAACTTGATGAAGTGCAGTGGGTGATGCCTAATGTCCTTAACAGTGTAGTACAAAGTTGGCAAGGACCTGAGGAAAGATCAGAGAGAAGTGCGAAGAACCACTCCGTTGTGCACAATTGCACGTTTTCACTAGTTTGGGTAGAAATAAGTCATAGATGTTTCTAAGGGAATGCAACATCCATATCTTTTAAGAAGTGTAGCTGTCTTTATCTATTGAACATTTGGTATATGATGAATTTCTTAAATGATATTTATAGCATATTGAACTTCCTACACTCCTTTTGTATGAGGTAAGGTATTTTATTAATGATACGAACCAAGAGGGTACTTCAGAAATACAGGAAGAGGAGATCAAGTTCTCATCAATACTTGCATCATCATAGATTCCAAAAAATCGATAAGAAAAGATGGATATTCCAGGGTACTCCAGGTATTAAAATGAATATTAGCCGGTTTCTGCTGCTTAGACTAAACAGTACTTGCAGTCTTCTTGTTAAGCTTATATTATATGGAGTTGTAAACAGGTATGTATACAATACAGCTGTGGTGTTAGTATCCGTTACAGGTCCAGTTTTTTGGTAGTGTGGTTTGAAGAATCAGCACTAAGTATCCATATCCACGTTTCACCTATTTGGCACAGATACATCAAGGCAAATGAAGGATCATATAATACAGATTAGTTCTCTACTAAGACAACACTTTATGCTCGAAATGAAAGATTCAGTGAAAGTGTTTATTTGAACCAAACACCTCAAGTAAACTAGTAAATTTAGTTGGGCAGTGAAAAGAAAACAAAGCTAATGTAGTAGTAAAAGCATTATCATAAGTCAATAACGGATATTTAACCATAAATGATGACAAGAACAGAGATTAAGTATACTTGGTCACAGGTAATTAGAAGTGTTGGCTCGGCATCCCCTTCGGATTCACCAATGGAAACCCTTGGTATGATGGCTTCTGCCTGATTATAGTTCCAGCAATTCAGGTCAATGCCAATTATGATGTATGCTTTGAGACTATATAGCAAATTCCAATAAATGCAAGGAATTTATCATGAGAAGAAAGAAAATGTATATGAAATTATGAACGCTTGTAGACATCACAATTATCCTCCAATATCCCAACAAGAAAACTAAATTATTCTGAAGAAAAGAAAAATGAACAAAGGCATATCCAGTACAGAGCACAAAAGCAAGAAAAACAATACAACACGCAGCTTTTCCATCATTCAAAAGCACTGGAAAAAAAAGCATATACTTCATTTTATCAAATAGAAGCTAGAAAAAGAACTTGTGGTGGGGTGATTGAAAAGGCAAAAATAGCAAGACATACTGTGTCAGCTGCAACCAAAATTGTTGGATTGACATCCTTCTCTAGGTTTTCAGTATTTCGAAATTTTGATATGATAGCATCGGCCTGACATGCAATGCAATTACATGGAATTAAATTAAGCATTTCAAACCAAGGCTCAAAATATACTATGAGCAAACTGACAAACTCAACTGGACCAGGAGTAGAACAGCCTAAATGATTTGCCCAAAAAGTCTGATACACTATCACAACAAGATACGTAATAGAGCACTTTTACAAATTACATCAACACCAAAACTAAGGTAACTGTTGAAATCACTACAAGATACTATAAAAGCAAAGCGTCACACGTTGTATACAGTGATTCATAAATCAAAAACCAATGCCACAGACAAGAGAAAATCACAATGGCATCATCTATAACAGTATAAGAAATGTGCCCTTTAACCCATATACCGTTCTATATTTCAAAGCAGTAAAACATTCCATGAATATGTTCAGAGATTTGTGGACTTGCACAAGTTCTTAGGAAAAACAAACCTTTGCCTCTGCAAGAGCCATAACTAGATCTTCAGGCTTTTCTTTCCGAATAGCTTTCTCATCTATATCTGCAGACTATATTACAAGAACGTGTAAATCCACCAATTGTAAAAACAATCAATCAACTGCACCTCAATCTCAATCTAGTTGGGGTTGCTATATGAATCTCCGTTATCTATTCAACTACGAATTATAAATGGAACACCTGGTGCATGCACCAAACATGTCACATGTCCTTTATATGAAGTTTTGTCGCATAACAATAACAACAACTACGCCTCAGGCCTGAACATAGGGATCGGCTATATGAATCCTCACTATTCCATTTAGGGTTTGTTTGGTATGATCGAAAATGTTTTCCAAGAAAATATTTTCCCGAAAAATAAGTGATTTCCTACTTAATTTCTTGTGTTTGGTACGCAAGTTGGAAAATATCACTTTAAGAGCATTTGCATATATTCAAAGCAAAAAACTATGAGGTTTTTGAATCTAGAGGGCAACTTCTGGTGGTGGAGGTAGGGGTGGGGGGTGGGAGGTGGGGTAGGCATGGGGTGGGTAGGTAGGGGTGGGTTGGGGTTGCATTGATGCGTTTTTATCGATTCAGAAAATATTTTCCCTCAAAAATTTTAAGGAAAACATTTTCGAAGATATTTAATGCAACCAAACAAGAGAAAATAGGAAAACATTTTCCATCATACCAAACACACCCTTAAGCTCAACTCATCACACTAGCTCATTATCACTTAACAATATTGCTACTAAACAAAGTATCTTTATCTCAATTTATCACATTAAAATGATTTAGTGCAGGAACTAGTCAAAGTTTAAGTCTATTTAAATTGTAAATACATATCCACATCAATAACTGCACATTCACCATAAACCAAACAATAACTACTTAACAATTGGAAAATTACCATGGTTGTGAACTGGTATCCCATGTCAGCTAAGATTTTTCTACGCGCAGTAGAGGATGAACCCAAAATTAGCTGGAAAAAAAGGAGTTAATTGAAGTGAGAAAGTAGATAGATGAATTCACCATAAGTACAATAAGAATATTTTACCGTAAAAGGAAAGAAAATTACCTTAAACGGAGGAGCATTGGCTTCCATTTTCGCCGGAGAATCACAACGGGGTCCGATTGGAGGGAAATTTAATTTACTGAACGAAGTGTTACTGTTTGAAACGGGTCGGGTATAGTAGTCAATTGCCCTAACCCGCTTTTTACAACTCACGGTAAACGAAATAGAGTAAGTAGTGTTTATACATGCGATTTCATGAGATTTCATGATTTCGAATTAGTATTTGTTTATGTATTTTGAACAAAATTTTAACTTCAATTTTATATCATTATTTTAAATCTAAAATTGTCTAAAAATACATGATTTGAGATTTTAAATCATGATTTCAAAATTTTTAAATTTAAAACATGATCCATAAATTTATATTTTGTAAAAAAAATTCATAAATTTATAGTTGCTAATGATATTGACTAACAACCGACTCAAAGTAACAATATTGGTTAGTCTTCTCAGTCATCTGATCAGAAAATACATGCTCGACGTGAAGAGATTGTTCGTACCATGTCGGAGGATTATATAAAAGAGTAGTTACATTACTATTCATGTTAAATTTTTCTTTTTATTGAACTAAAGTTTGATTAATTTATATTGTATTTTTTAGAAAGGTCTTCCAGTAGCGTATTAATTTTGTTACGAACTATAACTTACTTATTTGGTAAGATTGTATAAAAATTGAAAAAGTTTTGATGGAAAAAATACAACTTAAAAAATTCAGATTGCATGTACAAACAAAACTTCAACTTTAAATCGTTATGATTCGTTTCATAATTTCAAATCATGTCCAACACAGCTCCTTAGTATCAACGTATCACTACTCATACTTCTTAAAATTCTCTATCATAAATACTTGGAAGAAATTTAACTAGTCCTAACACACATTTCACTGAACATAAGTAGAAATAATCAACAACAACATAACCAATGAAATCATATAAGAAAAATTAATAATTAAACACATAGTTAAACCTCTAGTCCTAACTTCTAACGTCTCACAGGCCTCTTGCTAATTACTGTAGACACATAATTTTCGTTCTCTCATTAAATAGTCAGTTTTAACTAAATATTCCTCTATAGATGAAAAAGTGTTAGATTTTGAGTTTTACTCTAGCTTCTTCTTACTCCAGGAAAAGATATCTCACAAAGAAAATTAGTTTTTACTAACATTAAAATTCCATTAAATACTCTTAGAAATTTTAGGATCCTTTGATAGCTTTTATTATAGCATATGTATTCAGTTGTATACTTCAAAAATATTTTCATTTTATATACTACTATAAGCATTTAAGTAGATGATATTTGGTGTGCATGTGGTATTTATATGATCTTTTTCTTTGTCAGATAGTTAATTTTTTTCACATGTATATAAGATGTAATTTATGTGTGTTATTTCTCTATTATATTGAGTTTTAGTAGGCGTTTGGCCATAAAACTAAAAAAAAAAATCACTTTTTAAAAAAAAAATTGAAGTTGGAGTTGGAGTTGGAGTTGAGTTGTATACTTGTATTTGGCTATAGTTTTTGCAAATAACATTTTGTTGTTAAAAAATACTTTTTCAACAAGGTTTTGGTTGTGAAAAATAAGGTTTTTGTTGTTTTGCAAAATCCAAATACAACTTCAAATTGTATTTGAAATTTTCATGATCAAACACTGATTTTTGAGAAAAATGAAGAAAAAAAAATCCGAAAAAAAGTGAATTTTCCAAAGTTTAATTCTTTATTTCCTTTTTCTTCCCTCCTCCCCCTACACAATTCTTCTTTTTTTGACCTTCAGTTGTTATTTGACTCTAATTAGTTAGGATTTATTATTCCTTCTAAAACAATTAAATTTATTCTTCTTTCCCTCCTGTTAGGATTTGTTAGCACTTCTAAACTAATCGATTTTTTTCTTCTTTCACTTCCGTTAATTTTCGTAAAATATAAAAAGTACATTTTTACTTTTAAATAGCTTCTCTTACCATTAACACCCCCTTAGGCATATTTGCTCCCACCAGTTTTCACCAATAATTACTTCTCTTATTTTTATTTTATATTACAAATTATTTTGAAGTTACATGCCTAAAATTGTGTGTGGATATAGTATCTTTGTTTACTCCTTCGGGAAAATAATTTTTTGAACTTTTGCTCTTGCATTGTAGCTTATGAGTCCCTTTACAAAAGAGTGTATTCCGGAGGGATATAAAAGACAGAAGAGGTACTCAAGTAACAAGATACGGATATTGCCACTTCACGACACCAAAAGATGCTTTTAGCGGCAATATAATTTTCTTTTAGCGGCTATCTACTGCTGAAACAACATTTACCGGCACTTGAATAAATGTCATTGGATCCAAGAACGCTAAAGCCTCTAACGACACTTGTAAAGAGTACTGATAAAGATCCATATTATTACCACTAAAAATAATTATTTTTAGCAATATTTATTTAGTGGCAATAACTATTGCCATTAAAGTTACCTTAGAAATGTAATATCAAATATATTTTGTGGCTTTTGTTATTGCCCATTGCCCACAAAGACGCAGTAATTGTCAAGAAGATATGTTTTAGTGACAATTATTACGACAACTAAAATTGATCATAAATTCATTTTAATCCACATATTTAACCAAACATTCTTTTGCAGCATCAAATATAAAAATTATAAGAGCAATCAATTAGATGAATTATCAAAAACCCAAAACAACTTCATTCACTTAAAACAAGAACAATCAAACTCAACTCAACCACTTATGATCTTCTAGCGATCATAAAATGTGATTTATCAACACACAAAAAATGCGTCCAGCAATGGAGAAACAAGGAAATGGAGTCATAGTCAACTGTCATAGGTGCCTCATGCTCCATTTGCTATGTATCTCCCAGCAGCTGAATGCTGATACTCTCCATTCTGACATGCTCGGTAGATCTTTTACATCAAACATCTCATCCCAAATTAAGTTGTATATATAGTCCCGTCCCGACTTGAGCATAACTTGATCAATACTTCTAGGTTCCTCTTTAGCTTCAACAATGTCCATCTTGCCAGGCAGCCCGGCGGCCTCACCCTTTGCTTCCTCTTTCACTGAACTCAATCGTGTGCCAGCTTCACGAAAAGCAGTTCTTGCACCATCGATCCTTGATTCACATATTTTGTATGAGAGGTACCTTTCATTTCATCAGCTGGACATACCTAGGAGAAACTGGAACCAACCGTCGAATCAGATGCAGATTAACCTTTGAGTACTCATATCTCAGTCCTCTGTCCACACAAGTATTTCATCAATTAGTATATTAACTTGCATTATTCCATTAATTCAACAGTTGCTGAGAACAGACAGAAATATTTAGCAGCGGCACAAGAAAATTTCATGTTTCTTCTCTATAAAATAGACAATTCATCAAAAGTAAAGGCAACTTAATAGGACCTGAATAGCCTCTGGATTAGCATAAGTTCGGGGGAATTTTCACTGACACAAGACACAATCTTGCACTGTCTGAATATGGTTCAACGTTTGCTTCTGCCACCAGATAGCAAATGTGTGCAACAACAATATGAAAATATGAAGCAGAAGACATACATCAGTTCTCTCTTTCCAATCAATGTATGAAGCTTAAAGACGGTGCATAAGATACATTCTAAAGAATAAAGAGTATATGTAATATGAAGCAGAATACATACATCACTTCTCTTGATGAAGGGTAGTTTGGACCATACATAGCTCTTGCAGCTTCATCGTATGCTAGAGCAGCTTCAATTGTTGTGTGAAATGTGCCTAACCAGAGCCTGCTGGCTTCCCTTCAGCATCAACAGTATCTAGTTTCTATTGTACTCTTTCCATTTAGCTAGTGTCTCTGCCACATTCTTTGTCTCATCCCTTCTCATTGATTTCCTCTTTCGAGAATAATCCATAGGCAGTGAAGCCATATTGGTCCACATCATCCTTCATTCGAGAAACACGCTGCTTCAGCCCTCGAATCGAGGTGAAGTACTTAGAGACAAGAATCAGGGGATACTTAGAGTTGTAAAATGATTTTTTCCCCATATTTGTTTTGTGATTGCATCGTCTTTCTTTTCAGCCGCCATACTATTCGCCTTAAATCCTTAAGGAGAGGGGGAGGAGCAGCTATCTATGTAATTACAGTCTTTATTGTCCGTTGTCGAGCACTCTCTTTTCTTTGTCCAATTCCGTCTTACCAAACAGTAGCAGCTTGATCCAGAATAGCCATCTTTCGATTTTTCTAAGAAAGGAAAACACTCATTAAATACAAAAAAAGCTACTCCTCATGACAGAGAAAGCTAAAAAAATAGAATCGGCGCACGATATCACCCATAACCATATTTCTTGCAAAACTAATATGCTCACGGTGCATGTAACACACATATAACAATTAAATAGCTTACACTCTATCAATACCTTAAAAATCAAGTTCAATAAGGAGAGACAGTAAAGCTAAATAGCTGGCTTGCTGCTAAGCTAATTATCAAGACAGAGTATTACTTAAGACACAACAGTAAGTGAAATTTTGCAGGAAAACCAACTCATATCTGGTGTAAGCTGAGCTCTTAACAAATCAAGCTATTATCAAAAACACAATCTTGGTATATATGCGGAAGAAAAGAAAGCTAGCAACCAAGAATGAACAAGAGAGTTGGATTATACAAAATCCACTTTTACCAACACTAACTAAGAATCAAGCCAAAATCAGTCTCATTTTCTCCAATATACCATGACTAGGTAATAAAGCTCAACAACAACAACATACCCAGTGAAATCCCACAACGTGGGGTTTGGGGAGGGTAGAGTGTACCCAGACCTTACCTCTACCTTGTTAAGTAGAGAGTTTGTTTCCGAAAGATCATCGGCTCAAGAAAAAACATAAGCACCGGCAAAAGCAAGAGAAACAGTCAGACCCGGACAAGAAATTTAAAGCAGTAAGAAAAATGAGAGTAACAAAAGCGAATAAGCCATGATAAAACATTCTGAAAAAGAAGCAGTAACTAACGCAGATAAATAAGATAAACAAAGTACATGAAAGAACATACGGCAGCAGAAATCAAAGGACATGGAACTATAAAACAATATTGCGACTACTAGTATGGTAGGCTAAGCAGTGCTATAATAAAGCTAAAATCTTAAAAATCAAAACCATCCAACCTCAACAGTACCATTATCCAAATAAAATCTTAAAGTTTGTTATATTATTTCTTCATAACAGGAGAGACAATACCAAAATCTGTTAATGATATTTAGAACCTTCAAAATATAATGTCACAAATTGTACCATGACATTAGCGGAAACCTTTCTGTCCTCTCAGTTCAAGAACTATGCATGTCTACAAGAAATTTTCCTCACAATCAGCTTACAACTACAAAAAGAGGGATAAACGAATACAAAGCAAGAAACCTAAGGTATTGGGCTACACCATTTATTTCCTAAAGGTTTTGGCTTGACACCTAAAATTATTTTACAATAGTAAGTTGCCTTGTACTTTTGAGTTCTCTTAGTTTTTTGTTTTTCTAAAGATGGAGTGACAAAATGGTAATGCTATCTTGTTGTTCTTTTTCCTTCTCCCTTTCCTCTATGATACTTAAGTATTGTTGGTACTATTGACTTGGCTTACACTAAACACTGACGGTTCAAGACATCACGTTCACCGCACAGTAAGTAAGTCCGATGATATTTAACTATGGAAGGTTCAAAGCTGAAGCTACCTCTCCTTATGCAACATTGGTCCGCTGAAATATTGCTGGGAAAAGGCACCATGTGAGTGCGCCAAAATCTCTTTCAAGAGGGGATTGTTGGAAATTTGTCTTTGGTGGGAGTTGCGTCCAACCATCTTTAATGACTTAAACACTAGGGTTCCGCATGTTGGAGACTTTGATTCTTCACACGTGCATAATCTACTAAGTAAGTAGATGACCGTAGAGCCAAGGATCGTCAAATTTCGTTGAGAAATGAAAGAGATATTGATCCACGAAGTGAGGTGTTTGAAGCATGAAAAAGTGGTAAAAGACCAATCCTCCCCCATCGGTGGGGGAAGAAAGATTTGTTTAGTTTATAAGTCTCAAAATTGGCTTGGGGTTTGGGACCCCAAGGGTTATCCCATGTGTTTGAAGGAGGGAGGATCTAGATGTGCTTTGGTTCGAGGCTAAGCCCACACGCGCGCCGATGCCGCCCGCTCGTCCCGTCCGGTCTGGCTGTGGGGTGTGGGCTTCTTCTGATATTATCTTTTTGGACTCAAATTGCTTCATATTTATAGTTTGGTCCCTGAAGTTTCAGGTAAGTTAAATTGGGCAGAGAACTTGTGCTTTTGCTGTTGGTTTTTGGAACGTTAACCAACATTATTATGCACATCAATTCAGTTATTTATTTTGGCTGAATTACTCTCCCTAAAAGCTCTAATCCGTTGCACATCAATTCGTCATTTATTTTGGCTGAATTAGTACCTCCATAATTGTCATTACTTGGCCAGTAACAGCAATTATGTGGGCAGTTGGTAAGTCATCTCCTTCAACTATATAATAGAGCCTTTGCACAATTGTTGAGACACATAGAACACACAAACGAAATCAGATTCTTCCTACAACTTTTCAGCATCATTTCTTACTCAAAGTTCTTCAAAGTAACACTTGAGTTTCCTTTGCTCATTTGTTGAGTTGTTGTTGTTTTATCTTGGGAGACTATTGTCCAGAACGTAGAAATGATATATACGGGGCAATCTTGTCTTAAAGACAGAGTGTCATCACTCGATCCAACAATCAATTTCTTATTCCAGTTTCTTGTTCCAGTTTATTGAAGTTTCAGATTGTTGTAATTTCAGTTTGTTGTAATACTTAGCCGTTACTTATTTCTGTTTCCTGCACCTTTGTAAACAACAAGTACTTCGTATTCCTCTTTTTGATTTGTACTTCATATAAAAAAATTCTAACCAAATACCTATTTATGCCGTTTCTCAAAAATGTACTTGAAACTTATTTAACTTGTTTTGCTCCAACAGAGAGTTATATATCTACGTGCAAGCCTCAAACTTGTACTTGAAAAACTAACCGTTTCGTTTCTCAAAAATGTACTTGAAACTCATCATTCTACTTGAAATATATCGTTATTCTCTCTTTTAGTTCTCAAAGAAGAAGACGACAGTCAGAAAATATCAACCAGTTGTACGCTAAATCATTAGAGTGTTTGCCAATTAACTACCTTTAATGGCTAATAAGCAAGAAACAAAGGCTGTCTTGAAGCTTTGGGTTGCTCAAAAGAAAAATAATGCGGTTGCAGATGAATCTAAAGTATATTTCATGGACAAACTTATTAGCCTTCTCACTTTACCACTGGGAACGAAATTGTTGGAAATTAGCCTTTGGCGGGAGTTGCGACCGACCAACTTTAACGGCTTAAACACTAGTGTTACGTATGTTGGAGAATCTGGTTCTTCACACATGCATGATCTACTAAGTACGTAGATAACCGTAGGGCCAAGAATCGTCAAATTTCATTGAGAAATGAAAGAGATATTGGTTCACGAAGTAAGGTGTTTGAAGCATGAAAAGTGTGGTATTGGGTTCAATTCTCCCTCATCGGTAGAGGAAGAAAGAATTGTTGTGTATATAAGATTCGAAATTGGTTTGGGGTTTGGGACCCCAAGGGGTATCCCATGTGTTTAAAGGAGGGAGGACCTAGATGTGCTTCGGTTCGAGGAAAGACCACACGCGCGCCGCCGCCGCGCGCCCGTCCCTTCCGGTCCCGGTTCCGGGTCCCGGTTCCGGGTTCTAGGGTTCTCGGGTTCTAGGGTTCTCGGGTTCTCGGATTCTCGGGTTCTCGGGTTCTCGGGTTCTCGGGTTCTCGGGTCATGGGTCACGGGTCACGGGTCACGGGTCACGGGTCACGGGTCACGGGTCACGGGTCACGGGTCACGGGCTGTGGGCCTTCTGATATTATCTTTTTGGGCTAGAGAACTTTACCAGAAGTACAGTTTGATCCCAGAAGTTTCCAGATGTACAGTTCGGACCAGAATTCTTTCAGATGTACAGTTTGGTCCACGAAGTTTCAAGATGTACGAGTTTGGTCCACGAAGTTTCCGAGAAAATCGAATTTCAACGGTCAAAAACAGAAATGCCAAGCACTCAATTCGGCCATTTATTTTGGTGAATTACTCCTCCTATAATGGCCAAATCCGTTAGTCTTTCTCCCATTAATGTTGGTGGCTTTACTACCTCCATAATGACCATTATTTGGTCGTTATGGAGGGCGATAATCGACCCCCTCCCTCACCTATTTAAACACCCCCTTACACCATTGTTGAGAGCTAACAAAAACGTTCATACAACACATATGCACGAAAATACAGAAGCTTTCTCAAGCAGAAAATTCTTCTTCCTACAACTTTCAAGCATCATTTCGTTACTCAATATTCTTCACAGTAGCTCTTGAGTTTCCTTTGCTCAAGTGTTCCATTTCTTTGTTTTATCTTGGGAGACAAATTGTCCAGGACGTATAAAGGATACATACGGGGCAATATTGTCTTAAGGAGAGAGTGCTACACTCGACTCAGCAAAAACAATTTCCATTTTTCCATCTTCTACAAAACTGGAAATTCCAGTTTTCTTGTGTAACTATTGTAATTTTCATGATTTCTAGTTGAATTATTGAATCTTTGTTTATCCTTTCGAATACTTGTAATAGTTATATACTTCCCGTACTGCTTTATAAAGTACCATAGAGCAAAAACTCCCAACAGAAATTACGACTCATTAAAGCAGAGGCCAAAGCTGTAGGATCAATGCTGAACATAAGACTCAATCAATGCACACAAATGTAAATAAACATTACAAAGTACTAATTTAGGACTTAAATATGACGATGATATAAATATACATAGTAAAAATCAGCAGTTAATTCATCTCAAGTCCTCAATTATCAAGTTCCACCTCAAAATATTCACAAAAAAATCACCAATTAAGCAAAAAAAAAAAAAAAACTCAAGAAAATCGATCAATGCACACAATCGTAATGCAAACATTGAAAATTACTAATTTACGATTTGAATATAGATATGAGATAAACATTATTTGTGAATTGTAATTTTGATTGCTTAGTGCTGAACAAACAGCGTAATCGCGTGAACAGAGAACAAAAAAAGGAGGAAAACAAAACCAAATCTAGGACTAAAGTATGAAAGTCATCGATATCAGAAATTGATGAGAGGCAAGGTTGAGAGCTAAGAGAGAAAGAGAACGAGGGAGAGATTATTAAGATTACCTGGATATGGCGGCCACTGACGGAGACCGCTCTGAAATCCGCAAATTGCCCATAACCCCGCCATGTTTTTGCTTCTGTAGAGTACAGTTCAAGCGATTCTCTTCAGGTGTTAGTATACCGGGTACCTGGTCTGCAGTGTGCTTAAAAGAAGATGAGCACAAAACTTGAAGAGTATTAGCACGTGTACTAGTGTCGGTTATGTATTTATAATTGTATGGTATAATTATGGTAGGACTGGATGCATATTCAATATTGTACACCTATACATATTTATACACTCTTCAAGAGAGGTTAATATAGTCTTACATTGTATCATAAGTCAAAACCTAAACTTTTTTTTTGTTCTTCCTTTCCCGAGAATTTCTGCACCGAGAAACTCAGCTTTTCCTCTTTCTTTCCAAACTTTTTCTCGGCTTTCTCTATGTTTTGTTTTCCTCGTGAACAGCAGAACGAAGCAAGTTGTCTGCGTTTGTGTTTCTGTTTCCAGCGCTACACTGCCCGAGACAGTAAGTTGTCCGATTTTTCTGCCAAAACAACGTGTTTTCTTTGCTTTCTGCCGAAGCATGAACTCTTTATCTATTTTTTTTTCTTCTTGTTCCCGATAAAAAAATCCGAAAGCCATGCAGTCCGCCCCATTTAATTCGATGGGCCACTTTCCTGTGGCCCAGCAGTCTGGGAGCACAGACGACGGGTCACATTAATAAGGCTCAATTTCCGGGAGTCAATCCGTATGTTCCTAGCCATTCCCAATCCAGTTTGGGTCAGGCTTTCGGCACTTTCACTCCTCAGCAGCTCGATAATGCGTGGTATATGGATACAGGCGACACGTCTCATCTCACCAACAATTCAGGTAATCTTCCTCAATTGCGTCAGTTACCAACTCCACAATCTATTATGGTCGGTAGTGGTCATCGCATTCCAATTCAAAGATTTGGCCACACCCTTACCCCCACCATCGCATCCCCACTTCTCTCTTAAAACGTCATTTATGCACCAAATATCATCAAAAATCTAATTTATGTAAGATAATTTGCCACCGATAATTTTGTCTCAATTAATTTTGACCCATTTGGATTTTCCGTAACGGACATCCGTACTGGGAAACTCCTTACAAGATGCAATAGTGAGGGGGACCTATATCCGTTCCTATCCACATCTGCTGCTAGTGTCACTTCTCCCACTGTTTTAACAATCATATCTCCCTCTACGTGGCATAGTAGACTTAGTCATCCGGGTTCTCACATTTTTTATTCTCTTAGAAATCAAAATTTAATCCAATTTGTCCAACGGGTTGGGGACCTGCCCAGCCCGACCTGACCCGAAAAAACTAGGACCAGGGTCGGCTTATAGCTGACCCGCGAGCCACCTGACCCGAAAAGGCGGGGATCCGATCTTATGTAGGGTCGGGCCAGGGTCAGAATATATTTACCCGACCCCGACCCGCGTATTTTTTAATATAATTTATATTATTTTTCCTTCATTAATATTTATTTTGTACTTATATATTTTTTTGTCATTAATATTTAAGTGATATAATGCATGTATTTTATAACATATGTATTGCTCTAATCTACATTGAGCTCGACATAGAATAAGATAAAAACGGTAGCTGATTATTAATAATATGTTTATATTATTAGTCGTTCTGTTAATATCACGGAAGCATAATGTAGGGAGAGAAAGTAGTTGTAAATTGGTGAAACTTTAAATGGTCATAACTCTGTGCTCGGATGTCCATTTTACTCGAATGTTTTTTTGATATTGCGTATTTTTTTTAGACGGGGCCGGCAAGGAGGTTTGGCGCATCCAAGTTTTACGAAAACGTCTATTTTCCCAATCAATTTGTGTTTCCCCCAAATCGATTTCTAATTTTCCTTTTTCTTTAGTAAATATCTCATGATAAACAATAGATTTCAACGTCGAAATTTAATGGTAGTGTAGGTGTGAATGTCAATTTCAGTTTTGGAAATTCAATTTTTTTTAAAAAAAATCCTCGACCACACCAGGCCCAGCCCGCCAAATCTCGCCCCCCCTTCCGACGGGTCAGGGCCGACCCGTGACCCGTAGGGTCCCCGAAGGGTCAGGGCCAGGGTCGGAAATTTAAAAAAAATAGGGTCATGGTCGGGCAAGCAGGAAAAAAAAGGCACCCGACCTGGCCTTGACCCGACCCGATCCGAGCTTTGGACAGGTCTAAATGCAACAAAGGAAATCTTTCTCATAGTTGCTCCTCGTGTCAGTTAGAGAAACACGTTAGACTACCATTTACGACTTCTATGAGTACTACTTTCTCTCCATTTGATATTACTCACGCTGATTTATGGACATCTCCCATACCTAGCAATTTAGGCCACAAATATTATCTGGTATTTTTGGATGATTTCTCTCACTTTCTTTAGGTATACCCACTCAAATCTCAAGTGTTCTCCAAATTTGTTGAGTTTCGTACACTGGTTAAAACGCAATTTGAAAAAGACATAAAATCATTTCAATGTGATAATGGTAGTGAGTTTAATAATTACTTATTTCATAAATTCTGTGCGACTAACGGCATGGTTTTTCGTTTCTCGTGCCCATATACCTCCCCTCAAAATGGTAAAACCGAAATAATTCTCAGAATAATTAATAATATGATGCATACCCTTATTTTAATGTGTCTCTCCCTACTACTTTTTGGGTATATGCACTAAAAATGGTAGAACACATTCTCAATATTTTACCTACCCGTGCGATTCAAAATAGGACACCCACCGAAATTCTCTACCGTCGGATCTCTACCTATGACTATCTTAGAATTTTTGGTTGTTTGTGTTACCCTAATCTGACATCCACGGCCCCCTACAAATTTGCACCCAAATCTACTCCGTGCGCCTTCCTAGGTTTCCCGTCAAACCATAGAGGATATATGCGCTATGAGCTCTCCACCGATAAAATCATAATTTCTCGTCATGTCACTTTTGTTGAGTATGTTTTTCCGTTTGACAACATTAAAAAATTTTGAGTCACTGATTACTAATTCCTCGAGAATTCGGACCCGTCACCGCTTGTCCAACAAGCATTCCGTCAGACTGCCACTATTATGGCGACGACATGCTCACAAACTGCCACCGCCGACAGTACGGTCGTCAACTCCCCATCTCCTCCAGTCCGATCTGCCACCACCACTGCTCCGTCAAACCCCGGTTAGGGCACTACCACCTCCAGCAATCCCGTCATCTATGTTGCCTCTCCGTCACAGTCACCGCCGTTTGTCATCCCCACCGGCAATCGGCCTGCCACCTCATTCTCCCCACCAGTCACCATCCCCTACTCTTAATCGTCACTGCAACCCCCCCCCCCCCCCAACACCCCGCAACCAGATTCCCACCACCAAACCAGAACACCGGTCCCTCCCCACCACCGACACCGTACCTCACATCGTTGACCCCAGCCACTGTTCCCGGTCTCGACCACCCCACAGCTCCTCACCCAAACCACATCGACATACCCAGATCGCCGCCAACAACACCACCACTATCAGGCCCCGGTTCCGTTATCCAGATCCCCCTACCCGTCGTCGTACCCAGGTCCAACACACATCCCGTCGCCCAACACTCAGATCCAGCCACTGCCACCAAATACCAAAAATGTCCCTATTCATCGTCGAATTCAAGTGCTCAACCATTAACGAATGATTAAAAAAATTAAATTCCATGGTTTTAAGTAGAACCATATTGAAGTGCTTGCTTAAGACATAAATTTGGAGAGATATGCTCAAAGCATGCGCAGACTTTCTAGAAAAATGAAGATTATTGATAATTTGGAAAGTTATAATCAAGGAAATTAAGTTTTTTCTCCTTTCTGATTCAAGTCAATGATGCAGCTTATGAAATATTTTAAGTACTAATTATTTATCAATTACCCAGAAAAAGAAACTATATCCTTTTTGAAAAAATGAATGCAAGAAATTGTTAGTTCCAAAGGTAGCCTTTCGAATGTTATTGCCCCGATTTTTTTATCCTTCACTAGCTTATGAATAGGTGGCGGTATTTACTCGTTCATAATATTTATATCAAATAATATATAACTTTATTATAACTTTACTATATTTGATGATTTAGTGAGATGAAATGCATACAAATTAACCATAAGTGCTAAAACTTTATGTACAAACACATATTATGTGGTCTATTGAGTTAATATAAATATTAAATATGGATAAATCTTACTAGTGTGTGGTATTTCTGCTATTCCAAATGTAATCAACTTATTTTGTAGTGCCATGACATATATATCCCCTCGTCATCCCATAATTGTTCATTTTATTTTTTTGAGAGAGAGCATATAATTGTTCATGTTTGACTTTTAAAGGTTATCAATTTTTACTTCTCACCGTCTTTGAACAATTTGATTACCTCAACTTTGTAAGAGTATTATAAATTTAAAAAATGCTCTTTATTTCCTCGTTGGTTGCGGGTAAAAGTAAAGTAAATAATTTATAGTATCTCTTAAAATAAGGTAATCTTAAATTTAATCATAGTGATAATCAATATAACCCTACGTTAGGATATAATAGAAATGACATAATGCGATGCATTCTAGAAGCAAATTAAACAAGTCTATATAGCACCTCTTAAGATATGGCCTACCCTTATGCCGTCTCATAATATTATTTGTTCAAATTTGACTCTTAAAAGTCAATCTAGCTTATGATTAATGCTCGTTAGTTTTAGGAGTAATACTTTTTCTTTTTGGTAGGAGGACTAATATCTATTTTATACCATCAAACTTCCCTATAACAACTATCATCTATAATGATATTTTACTATTATAAATTTATTAGCGATTTAGAATCGATTTTTCATGTTAAATTATTTTATATTTTTAGAATAATATTTCGCTAAAGCAGTCAAAAATATCATATAAGACTATATTTACAAAAAAAAAAATTGGCTATAGTATAAACTATAAATATAGACACACACTATTAACAGAGATCATAAATTGATTTCGATTTTCTTAGTTTCTAGACATATTAAATGTTGTTCTCGTCCGAAGTGTTTGCCGTTTTATCAGCTGTCGAAATCGGATGACAAATTGATTCATTTAACTTAAGCGATTTGGGTTGGAAACGGAACTCTAATTTACAGCAACGGATTCCCCAACTACTCCAGAAAGCGTTAGGACGGTGGTATGAATGAACTAAGAGGTAAGAAACATGAATACAACTGAGTACAGTAAAGTAAATGATAAATGAAGGAAAGGATAAAGATAGATAAAATTTGAGTTGTTTGATTGATTGTGTCTGTATATACAAAGAATGATCATATTTATAGTACAAAAAAGAAAAAGAAAATGTACAACGTGCCCCCCCCCCCCCATGTCAGCCATCAAGTAACACACTAAGTTTAATGGCCGACTATGGGGGAGGTGGTGCCGATTTTATCGCTCTCTACTCCTCTCGCTCGGATAATAACCCTTTCTTTTAGCTGTTGTTGGTCGTTATCGCTTCTAGGGGTCTGGAAACCCTTTTGACTTGGTCGTTGAGGTGTCTGCATAGAAGTGAGTCCCAGTCGTACCTCTAACTGACAACTCAGCTAAGATGTCTTAGTAGCCGATGAAGGCTTTTATAGTCGAGGGCTAGGAGTAAATTCGGCTCTAGAACAGTTCGGTTGTCACTGAATTCGGCTAAACACTTAAATTACTTTTGAGTGTTAACAATGCCCCCCTACATTAACTCGAGTGTAACTGTTGAGTTGATGTATCTGAAAGTAGCCGTCGTTTTAGTCTGACAGTCGCGCATGTCACTTCAATCGTCTCGTCTCCAGTGCATGCAATGATGATTATTTCTTGAAATGGGGTTCTCCTTTAACCGAGGCGTCTCCATTACCACGAATTGGCTCTGGTGATTTTCGGTCGAGCTTTTGAAAATAATAAATTAATCTCAGTCGTGCCTCTAAAGGTTATTTAAGGAAAGGCACCCCCCATAGGTTTCTCACATAATCCTTGGCCTTTCTCTTAGTCGGAAACCATGGCTTAATCTTTTTCATCTTGAAGATCAGGAAAAATCGTTCTAGCCAATAGTGACCTGACCCCTGCCTTGGCCTTTGTTGATGAACAACTGGTTCTGACTCCGTATGGTGGACCGGAACAAAGTGATTCTCTCTTGTTTCTGAGTTGTCAGTTGATACCCTTATGGACTTGCAATCTGAAGCCATCGTTGCTTCTGTTGTTCAAGAAGTATAAGCCGATATTCATGATTTTACCGAGGCCTCATCGATTGTAGTGGCTGAGCCTTTGCTGGGTGCTGAAAGGGAGGTTCAAGCAGGAACGGGAGCGGCTGAGGTAGTAGCCATTGTGGTGACTGGTAATGAAGAACATGCTGCAGCAACTAGGGAAGACCAAGCAGCCGTTGGTTCGGCTGATCCTGAGACTTTAATAACTAATGGTGTAGTGCAGCCTGCGATTGGTTCAAGGCCGACCGATTCAGCTTCTTAGTTGTATCGACCCAAAATCGAAGGGTCTTGTTATTGTGACCAGGCAGCTGGTCTGTGGCTGTCGATTACTTATGCATGCCCCAAAATCGATGGGTAATATTTCTTCAAAATGTCTACTATTTACATTTCTTCTCCATGCATATTCATCGCTTGATCTGTATTGTTGGCAACCCGTGGGTTTGCTACGAAGGGTCCTTTCCTAGTTTGGAGATCATTTGCCGATTTTATGATCGGCGAGATGATTTTCCAAACTAAGCCTCATTCGGCAAACCTCTTTAGGCGCTATATGTTTGTCGTATGCTTTAGTCATTTTACGTTTACTGGCTTTGACTCTCTCTGTGATTGTCAGTCGATTTTCATCCAACTGACCCAACTCCATTATCACGGCCTGCTGATATTCTTCCAAACTTAGAAAGTTTGGCTTGGCCATCCGTAATGATATCAACTTCTGAGGACAACATTGCATCTTGGCCATAGTTTTAGCCGATAGGATGTCGTCCTTGTAGCTATAGATTTGGAGTTTCTGATTGCCCATTTCATTTAAGACATGTCTTTGTAAAACAGGTTTATTCAAACTTTGCACAAAACATACACAACACGGGGTATTAAATAACACTCGAGTTTTGTACAAGAGTAGAACAAAGACAAACAAACCTAGGAGTAAAGTTCCTATCGGCAGCTCAAATGTTGTTGGCCGCCAAATCTGGTTTTCTGTCGTGGTTCCCCATCTGCGATGCATCGGATATCCTTGCCTCAGAACTTAGGGCGGTTAACCGATGCCACAGGTCAAGCATGCGTTGGGTTTCCTCAACCGTTTAGATCCTCCAAGGTAAGCCGTGGTTTGGCTAATTGTTTTATTCAAACCCTCCCGAGGTAAGATTACAGGATTCCTAAGATCCTTCTCCATACTGCTCTGTGACGGCTATGGGATCCATATAGGGTGAATAGATGACAACCTCTACTTTCTGAACCCCTGGTTGGAACGGGTTATCATCCGCTGGGACGATCTCTATCTTGTCTCCTTCCTAAAAGATGAGCTTTTGATGCATGGTAGAAGGGAGGCATCGGCTGGTGTGAATCCAGTCCCTGCCCAGCAGAATGGTGTAGGATGGCCTGCCATCTATTATGAAAAAAAGCAGACCTGACCGTCTTGGGACCCACAGTGATTTCTGCCACTAAAATCCCCAATGCTTTAGAAGCCTCTCTCATAAAGCTAGCCATTTTCATGTTAGTTGGGATGAGATCTTCTCTGGTTTTGTTGATGCTCTTCAAAGTAAGCAGTGGCATCACATTCATCACAACCTCGTTATCGATGAACACTCGGCTAATGGTTTTGCCATTGATGTAAGCCTTAACATAGATGGGCTTGAGGTGTTTAACTATCTCTTCCGTAGGTGCACCAAACACAGTGTTGAAAGTATCCCTAGCTATGGTATAGGCTATTGTTGCCCATTCTTCATCTTCTACGCAAACATCACCTTCTAGGTTATCAAGCACGGAGCGGTTGGCCTAGAAGTCGCATGGGATTAGGCTGACCATTTCAATGTCTGCCCACATCTCATCAACCAGGTAATGGCTAAATAAGTCGAGGATGGAGTTCCCTCCTTCATTCAATTCGGCTGACTAGAAGCTCATAACTTCCATTTCCTGAAGACAAATGGGGATCGACTAGGGATCCACTGACTGAATCTGCATGTTCTATGAGATCGCCTCGGTTTGAGGTTCATCCGGGGCCACGTTCTCTTGCCGGGGTTTCTCCATCGAGTTATCAATAGGTTGTTCATTCAGTTCTGAT
This sequence comes from Anisodus tanguticus, assembly GCA_034509755.1. Lineage (NCBI taxonomy): Eukaryota > Viridiplantae > Streptophyta > Magnoliopsida > Solanales > Solanaceae > Anisodus > Anisodus tanguticus. Next base: position 3,218,348 of record CM067553.1, on the reverse strand, counting down.
TGGCCCGACATCTCTCCTTCAGGCGGCATTGCCCCTAAAGCAACTGAGCCGAATGCCCGCTCCATAGCCTCGGCTACGACAGACTCAGGAATCTCCTGATTTTCGGCTGCCTTGATGTTGGAAATTAGATGCAATGTTTGTTGCATCTTACGCAAGGCCTTGGCACGTTGCATGCTTCTTTTCTGAGTCCTGGATGCGACTCTTGGTAATGCATCTTTCTTTCTGGGAGCCTGATTGATAGACCACTTATCCTCTTCTGTGTTAGCGGCTGGTTTAATCATTCTCTGGGGTCTCGTCTGGTCCTCATTTCTTGTCATGATACGTAAGGACGAAACACCTTCATTCACGTTAAACTCTACCACCCTCTGTTTGGTTTGAGGGAGTGGTTCCTCATCTATTCGAGGCATGCTTAGTTGCCGATTGGTTGGCATCCATACTTGCCCCACAGGCCTATGCCTGGCATCGATAGGGATCCTTCTGAACCTCATGGTTTGTTCTTGAGGTTCTCGTTCAACGCCCTTTGAGTATTTAGGGCGGCCATGAAAGCTGCTCCTAGCTGGTTGTCTGTCATCACGAATGTCATATAGGCTGCCTAACCGGTTGAACACAGAGGTCCATACGGTCTTCGATAGGTTTCTTTGGGACCCACACCCTTTTCATCGGTTGTTTTCTTTTGGTGTCCCTTAACTCATTGGGCTTAGCAAAATATACAATAGATACTGGTATTACTGGAAAGGGGTCGGTATCAATGGACATTTCAGCCATACTCTTGTCGGGCTAGCTTGAACCTCCTATCTTGGATGTCCTTTTGGATCGCCTTTCTGAAGACCACACAATTAGAAGTAGAGTGACTGTATGAATTATGCCACTTACAGTACTTCTTATCTTTGAGTTCCTCGGCATGCGAAATCTTACAACCATCAAGCAGCCGAATCTGCTTATCTTTGAGCAGATGACCAAAGATCTGATCTGCCTTCGTGATGTCAAACGAGCAACCGACCATGTCATCAGATGGACTCGTCTCCTTGACTTTTACGACTTTTAAGGCTGGGCAAGAGTAAACCTTACCCCTAATAATCTCGACCACCATTACATCTGTCGTGCAGTCAGCTGACTCTAAGTTGGACTCATCCGCTTCAGTGATGGATACCAAGTGGGAGCCTCGATTTTGACTGGCTCTTCTTCGCTCTTTCTCCTGGACGTACTGCTCTATTTGGCTAGCCTTTTCGGCTAACTGGCTCAGGTCAGTGCAAGATTGTCCTACCAATTTCTCATTTAACTGAGGGTGCATGTTCTTGATTATCATGTGGGCACATTCAGACTCGGGGAAGTGTACGGTGCATTTCCCAACCTTCTTTCTGAATCTCTCGATAAAATCGGCAGCTGATTCATCGACATGCTGCTTGAAATTCATTAGATCAGTCACGGTAACCTGAGGTTGGAGCCAATAGAACCTATCATAGAAGCAACCCTCCATGTCAGCCCAGCTCTGTACGAAATCAGAAGCCAAATAGGAGTATCGCGCGAAGGTTGTTTCCATTAGAGAGAGAGGGAATAGCTGCAACTTGTGATACTCATTCTGGCCAGCCTCGCCGCATTGGGCGGTAAATCTACCGATGTGCTCGATAGTGGATTTGTCGTCGCCGCCAGAGAAGATGCAAACTCCGGTGTTTTGAAGCCCCTCGGCAAAGTTGTTATCCGATCTACCCAATCGGGGTAAGACTTCTTATAAACAGGCATGTCCAACGATTTCAGTTGGATGTCGAAGTACCTTTGCATGGTATTAACAATAATTTACGATTTTATCAGTTGTGACGTCCCCTGCCGATTCTCGACTGGATTCGACCTGTAGGCGTTATGTACTGGCAGCCTCTACTATGCACTTTGTTGGACAGGGTTTTGAAGGTTGTAGGTGGTCTGTTAGCCATTACCAATAGGTGGGGTAATGCCCCATTGCTGATGTTGGGTATGGCCACCAAAGCCTGCAAACCGAGCTCATAGAACGGCTAACGGAGCCTGAGAATAATGTGGAATAGTATTCCATGGCTGCTTTCCTCGGACATCGGTCGTTCTTAGAAAATTTACGCTTCCTGGAAGGTATGGATTGGGTATTGCCAATGACTGCTGGAATGGTATTCCACTATAAACAGTGTCACCAGATAGCCGAGCTAAGTCATAGTCAGGGGCCATCGACTGTCAATTCTGCTGGCCAACATTGTTCGCCTGCATCGTAGGGCCGTTCGTAGAAACGTACAGCATAACGGGCGGCAATCCAAAGTGTCTTGGAGCTTGAACTGGTCTCCGAGCCATGTTGATCTGCCCATACTACAGACTCGCATGGTCAAGTGGCATATTTTTCCCTCCAAGGTTCGGCGGCGACCATGCAGTATGCTGGTTGCCAGGCGATTAGGCTTGTGTTCCTAGGTGTGCTACCGGTTGCACCTGAGTAGGCACTAGCTGATGCACATGCGACTGAGGAACAGCACTGGGAGTCACGATCTTATGCTGAACAACACCGCTCGTCAGAGGGATGTCAGAACTAGCCAAATATTCTCCTGGGTGCATTCGATTGGTTTCCATCTCCCTCGCTTGTTGAACCTCATTATGCGGCTTCACAATGTTAGCCAACTGTTTAGAAACTTGGTACATAATATCGTGGATGCCCAAGTTAAACTGTTGTCTAATAAAAGACGTGGTCATTATGGTTGGACCTTCAGATTGACTAGATTCTTCCATAACTTGAGTTGATGGAGGAAGTGGAGGGGTATCAACCGATGTAGGCATACCCAAGGAGGATGTTGGTTCGTTGTTCCTTCTGGGAGGATTTTGTTTAGGATGTGGAGTGGACTCGGGGTTCATTTTCTTACCGGACCTTAGGCGCATACGCCAAGAATGATCCTAACCTGGAGAATCAAACTTTGCTATTAATTCACCTATGGTCCCACTGGGCCTTCCAAAATTGTTCTCGTCCGAAGTGTTTTCTGTTTTATCAGCTGTCGAAATCTGATGATAAATTGATTCCTTTAACTTAAGCGATTTGAGTTGGAAACGGAACTCTAATTTACAGCAACGGGTTCCCCAACTACTCCAGAAAGCGTTAGGACGGTGGTATGAATGAACTAAGAGGTAAGAAACATGAATACAACTGAGTACAGTAAAGTAAATGATAAATGAAGGAAATGATAAAGATAGATAAAATTTGAGTTGTTTGATTGATTGTGTCTGTATATACAAAGAATGATCATATTTATAGTACAAAAAGGAAAAAGAAACTGTACAATGTGCCCCCCCCATGTCAGCTATCAAGTAACCCACTAAGTTTAATGGCCGACTATGGGGGAGGTGGTGCCGATTTTCTCGCCCTTTACTCCTCTTGCTCGGATAATGACCCTTTCTTTTAGCTGTTATTGGTCGTTATCGCTTCTAGGGGTCTGAAAATCTTTTGACTTGGTCGTTGAGGGGTCTGTATCGGAGTGGGTCCCAGTTGTACCGCTAACTGACAACTAGGCTAAGATGTCTTAGTAGCCGATGAAGTTTTTTGTAGTCGAGGGCTAGGAGTAAATTTGGCTCTGAAACAGTTTGATTGTCACTAAATTCGACTAAACACTTAAATTACATTTGAGTGTTAACAAATTTACTCGACCTTCCTCTATGGTTGATTCCAAAAATGTAACCAAATTTTTCTTCAAAGAAACTTCTAACCAACTTTAATATGGTCAATCTTTTTTCTTTAATTGCAAATGTTTCAAAGATAAGAGATCAGCGTTTAACAACAATTTTTTTCTTCCAAATACGACATTTCAAACCTTCAAATATTTCTTTTTTTCGAGATTCGAAGCTTCAGCGTGCATATAGAAATTAATTATTATATTCAGTTCTATAAATAACGAGTGCATAATAATTAGTATTTGATAGTAACGTAGCATATTTGTTAAGTGGATTCTTGTACAACTTGTCGATAAGGAAATTATATGTTATTATCAAATCCTACATCATTAATGAAAGAATTTTTGGTGACAAAATCAGCATGTTGGACATGTACGAGATACTCCATTTTTATTTTTCTGTATTCATATTAATTAAAGGTGGCAGATGTCATCGTCAAATGTTTCATCCCCTCTGTCAAACGGAGCATCTTGGCTGTCCTGAAATAAGAAAAAACAAAATTATTACTAGTAACAGCCAGACAATGCATAACGTAACAAAATTTAATTTAGGATAAAAGTGTAAATAAATATCTAAATTTTATAATTTAGAGTAGATATAACTCTCGTTAAAAAGTGGTTGATATATATCTCAGACATTATAAAATGGTACAAAGCGGATATTGATGCGCAATACCCCTTTCTTCTATATTTTTAGAGAAAGAGAATACTCATTAAAAGTGTAGAGCAAATTTACCCTTTTTAGAATATTTGTTCTATTTTCAGCCTATTTTATTTATTATACATTAATCTAATTAATTTAAATTTAAAAAGGAAGCACTCCTTAATATTAGAGGTTTTTTCTGTTTTCAAATATTTCAACTCTAGATTTTTTTATTAAGAGTGAAAGTATCCCGTTTATTTGACCCTACAACAACTTAAAACACTTGTTATTTATGGTAGCTCAGACGCCTCCACGAAATAGTCTTTTTCCACGTATCATTAATCGGTGTATAGGATTTAAGATCAGTCCACAATTTGAGTCAAATTGCATTCCGCTCATCTCAAAAGTCGTTCCAAATGATCAAGTGTTTATCTTGCTATAAAAAGGTTGGAAAAAAAACAGAGTGTCTCTTTCTACAATAATATTAAAAAAGGCAAATATATCGTGATTGAAGTTTCTCTCTATATTTAATAGTCAAAAAGATAAATACGCTATTTCAAATCCAAATATCTTTAGATGATAGCCTTTTAATTTAATTTTCTTCTTATTTATTCCACATAATTTAAGTTTAAACTTATATTAACTTTTCGATATGTAATTTTTAAAAATTAAAATGTACATTCTCCATATAATAATTAACAGAAAAATAGAGGGAAAATGATAGAAAGAGACCACTCGAATTGGATGTCGAGTTGTATTATAAAAGCACAGTTTCTGCTAAATTGCAATTTCCAAAAAGTCAGCTTGACTTATCATTCTAGAGAGAAGAACAAAAGAGTAGTTTCAAACTCTGTCTTCTCCGTTTTTTTTTTCTTCAATTTAAATTATTCTCTCTTTTTCACCGCCATGGCCGCCGCCGCCGGAGTTCAGATCCAGCAGAGTCGTAGGTTGCCAGATTTCCTTAACAGTGTAAACTTAAAGTACGTTAAACTAGGTTACCATTACTTGATCTCGAATTTACTAACTCTATGTTTGATTCCTGTAATGGCTGTGATTTTAATCGAGGCTTCACAGATGAATCCTGATGATATTCTTCACTTATGGAAACATTTAAAGTATAATCTAGTTTCCGTTATTATTTGTTCAACCGTTTTAGTTTTCGGATCCACTGTTTACATCATGACCCGGCCCCGACCCGTTTATTTAGTTGATTACTCTTGTTATAAAGCTAATGATGAGCTTAAGGCACCTTATGAAAGGTTTATGCAGCATTCGCGGCTTACAGGTGATTTTGATGAGTCATCACTTGAGTTCCAAAGGAAGATTCTAGAACGTTCTGGCCTCGGAGACGAGACTTATGTCCCCGAGGCTATGCATCATCTTCCCCCGCAGCCTTCTATGCAGGCTGCGAGGGAAGAGGCTGAGCAAGTTATGTTTGGTGCTTTGGATAAGTTGTTTGCGAATACAAATGTGAAACCTAAGGATATAGGTGTTCTTGTTGTGAATTGTAGTTTGTTCAATCCGACTCCGTCGCTTTCAGCTATGATTGTGAACAAGTATAAGTTGAGAGGTAATATAAGGAGTTTTAATTTGGGAGGTATGGGTTGTAGTGCTGGTGTGATCGCGGTTGATCTTGCTAAGGACATGTTGCAAGTGCATAGGAATACTTATGCTGTTGTTGTTAGTACTGAGAATATTACTCAGAATTGGTACTTTGGGAATGAAAAGTCTATGTTGATACCGAATTGTTTGTTTAGAGTCGGGGGTGCTGCTATTCTGCTGTCTAACAAGTCCGTGGATAGAAGAAGAGCGAAATATAAGCTTGTTCATGTTGTTAGGACACATCGTGGGGCTGATGATAAGGCATTTCGTTGTGTTTACCAAGAACAGGATGATGCTGGGAAAACTGGGGTTTCTTTGTCAAAAGACCTCATGGCAATAGCTGGTGGAGCGCTTAAGACGAATATCACTACTTTGGGTCCGCTTGTTCTACCTATCAGCGAGCAGCTTCTGTTCTTTGCTACTCTGATAATTAAGAAAATATTCAATAAGCATGTGAAGCCTTATATTCCAGATTTCAAGTTGGCCTTTGATCATTTCTGCATACACGCTGGTGGAAGGGCTGTTATTGATGAGCTGGAAAAGAATTTGCAGCTGACACAGGTTCATGTTGAAGCATCTCGGATGACACTGCACCGCTTTGGAAATACTTCATCCAGCTCGATCTGGTATGAACTGGCATATACAGAAGCCAAAGGAAGAATGAGGAAAGGTTACAAAGTTTGGCAGATTGCATTTGGAAGTGGTTTTAAATGTAATAGTGCTGTTTGGCAGGCACTACGAAATGTAAAGCCTTCTCCCAATGGTCCCTGGGAGGATTGTATCGACAGGTATCCTGTAAAAGTAGTCTCATAACACGGCAAAAATCATGATTAGTCAAGTTCAAGGTTATCTGTAGCTGCTTCAGTGACCATGGCCTCTTAAATTACATGTAATTCATGGTGACTCTTTGCTTGAAGCTGAGTGATGCTCTGCTTCCAATTTTTTCCTCTTTTTTTTTTTTTTTTTTTCTATTCATGAATCAAGTATCTTTTTTCCTTTTCCTTTTTCTTTCTTGGTTAGGGCCTTATGCTAATTTGTGTTCTACCATTTCAAACTTTTACTCTTATGACTTTATATATGTAGTGAGTTAAATTTGTAATTGTAGTTATCTTTCCTCGATAAACATCTCTTCATGACTGAATTTATGAGTAGTGGATTCAAGTTACTAACAGGCCTCTCTTATTTTGCACTGTCAGCCAATTGATTCCATAAATGGCATGTTCATCATTTTCTATTTATTTATCTATAAAAATATACTTGATCATCCTCATAGAGTTCAGTCCAGTAAGTCCTAAGAGAGCGTCCAGTTGATCTTTTACTGGCCTTAGGTGAGACAAGGTTTGTGAGTAACAGGACAATGTAGTGCTAAAGATTTCTCAGTATTACCTGGTTGTGGAAGTTGTGTAACTAAGGGAGATGGTCTGTATTTGGACTGCCAGTGCCTTCGTAAGTCAAAAGATCTGCAGTCAACAGTTACATTTTTGTTCTCCAAATACACGTACAATTTGTTCGTTTAGTTTTGGATCTACAGGTTTTTACGTGAGATGTTCGCCTCACCTTTTGTTCGTTCAATTTTGGACCTATTTGGGTTTTATGTGAGAGCTATGCGTCACCTCTAGGCTTGCTTGGTGTTCATTTGCTGTAAAGTATAGTCAGGCAGGGAACTGCATTTGGATGCAAATATATTTTCTCCTATGTTGTTCGAACTCTTCTACGGGTATTTCGACACGAGTGCGCCAACATTTTTGGATAGTCCGAACAACATAGAATTTGTTTCCTAATCTGCATGTGGAAAGATTCGACTATGGAATTCACTAGGCGGGGAATGCTGTGTAATGTGTGGATGGATTGTAACCTTTTGTTGAAAAGTTTAGATTCTTTGGTTAATGAGGCAGCAGACAGAAATAAATTCGTCCAAGTATCTTTGCGTGAAAGCACCTTTTTTGTTATTTCCCAAGAAGTTTCTCGGTTGGTGCATTTGTTTCATCTATGTAGCATGCAATTACGGAGTACTTGCTTTCTATTTATAATTGCTATATGTTGGTGGATTCGTTTCATGACGTATCGAGATTTTAGCATTAACTTGTGGAAATGGCAAAATGTCAAATCTTAGTGCACTTCTCGACTATTTTAATGGGTATTTGCTTTTTCTTATCAGTAAACAAATTGGTTAATTTTGACTATTAAAACTTATACAGATAAAAAGAAATCAACTAATTTTTCTTTTGCCAAGATTTGGATTATTTTCACCCATCCAAATGAATAGAACATAATGAGTAACTCTCAGCCTGCCCTCCTTTAGATTATGTGGCCGATGTTATAGAAGAATGTGAAACCAAAAATTGGCTTTCTATTTCCTAAAGAGGCAGAAACTTTATGGTTGTGTTTCTCTGTCCAGGCATGATTCCGAGATCAGATTTGATTCTCAAAGGTTAACCACTTGTGGGTTCTTTCTAGAAGGTAAAAATTTACTTTCACCCTATGTTGATATCAAATAAATAAATATTTTCTTCGTCCCAAAGTATTGTTTTAGTAAAAAATATCCCAAAATAATTATCGCTTTAGGAATGATAATAATTAATAATTGTTTCCCACTATACCCTTATATTAAGGAACTACTTTTTAATAGTGCACAATTCTTAAGAAACATAATAGAATAATAAATATGAGCAACTTATTAAATGATACCTTGTATTTATTATTTTCTTAATATGCGTGAAAAAAAGCATGACACTTATTTTGAGATAGAGAGAGTATATGATAGTGTTTGTACATACAATTCTATTACCTAATCATACTTAATTAATTATAACGCATTTTTATTACATTAAATTATTTAATTATAGTATGTTGAGTTGGTTTGATATTAATACCCAGTGTGGATAAGTATTTTCCTTTCTAGATTGGTACAAAATGGAATTTAAAAAAATTAAAAATAATAATAATAATCTCAGGGTCCGCTTAAATTTCTGAGAGTCATAGTTTGGACTTTGGATGTTTAGATTAATTTGCTTTTCAACTCTGGCAGGCAGCTAACTTCAAATGATTAAAGAGCAGCCCGGTACACTAAGCTTCCGCTATGTGCGGGATTCGGAAAAAGGCCGGACTACAAGGGTCTATTGTACGCAATCGTACCTCATCTTTCTGCAAGAGGTTGTTTCCACGGCTAATTTCAAATGATTGGAACAAAAAATTGTGCTGGTACTGTAGATTGCATTGGCTCTTATGACAATTTAAAAATACAGCATCCAAAAAGGTCAACAAAGCAAAACTTTTATTGTATCATTAACTAATCTTAGATTATGACGACTTAGTGCTAAGGGATTTTGGATACATTGTCATGAAGACGACTGGTGAAGAGACAGCCAAACGTGGAGAATTCCTGAATTAGAAATTATTACTAAAAATAAGAGTTTAAGTTATATATACCGTGGAAAGAATCATTTATATTAACATGTCATTTTAAAATATATACACGTATACCTCCTTAAAATGTGAAATTTTGTAATCTTAAAAAATAAGTTACATTAACAGGTCATTTTAAAATATATACAGGTAAACCTCCTTAAAATGTGAGATTTTGTAATCTTAAAAAATAAGACAGGTTACTTAATAAACTAGTAAAAATAACATGATGACACAAACATTATTCATCAACAATATACAATTTATATAGTAGTTCAAGATCAACCTAATTAGTGTAAGAATATAATTCTTCCTAAAAACAAAGATCAACCTAATCCTACGAGATATACAAAGATATACACCTAATCCTAGAAGATATATAAAGATATTCCTGATACTAGAAGATATACAAGGATATCCTCAAATCACCATGTACCATGTATATCACGATCCAAATCACCGGCTATCAGCCGAATATGGTAGCCGATAGCTGAATATGGTATGGTAGCCGATAGCCGAATATGGTATTTATTAATCCAATCCTAATACCCCCTCAAGTTGGAGCATGCAAGTCACAAATGCCCAACTTGCGGAGTAAATATACAAATTGACGTTTGCCTAGTGCTTTTGTGAAAATGTCGGCAAACTGCTCGTTTGTAGACACATGACTCGTAGTAATTACATCTTCCTGGATCGCATCACGGACATAGTGACAGTCAACCTCAATATGCTTTGTTCGTTCATGGAAAACAAGATTCTGAGCTATATGTAGTGCAGACTTATTGTCACAAAATAGAGTCATAGCACGAGAATGATCCACCCCAAGACTGCCTAATAGTGCTTTCAGCCACTTCAACTCCGAAGTGATCGCTGCCATCGAGCGATATTCGGCTTCCGCGGATGATTTGGAAACCGTGTGTTGCTTCTTGGTTTTCCAGGAAATGGGGGAACAACCTAGGAAAACCAGTCATCCCGTAATAGAGCGCCTAGTCAACGGACAACTTGCCCAATCAGAATCACACCAACCTGTTAATGAAATATCACTATCAGCCCGTAGCAAAATGCCTTGACCCGGACTGCCTTTCAAGTATCGAATAACTCGGATAGCTATATCCCAGTGTTCCTGACGTGACACTTGCATAAACTGGGCCAGAATATGAACTGCATAGGCCAAGTCAGGACGAGTGAATGAAAGGTAAATTACGACCAACTAACCGACGATAGCGCTCCGGATCAGCAAGTAATGACCTATTAGCTAAGGCCAGAGTATGATTCTGCTCAATAGGGAAGCTGACAGGCTTTGTACCCAGAAGTCCAACGTCGGCTATGATGTCGAGAGTGCACTTTCCCTGGCACAAAAAAATTCCTCCGAGCTCCGGGCTACTTCAATACCCAAAAAAAAAATTAACACACCCAAATCCTTCATATGAAAGCACACACTCAAATATTTCATAAATGCAGCTACATCGGAAGAATCATTGCTAGAGATAATCAGGCCGTCCACATATACGAGTACATTAAGTTGTACTATTCCGTAGCGCAGAGTAAAGAGCGAATAATCAGAGTAAGACTAATGGAAACCGTACCTCTTTAAAGAAGATGCCAACTTAGCAAACCAACACTTCAGTGCCTGTTTAAACCACAGAGGGACTTCTTCACTCGACAAACCATGCCGGGTTTGTCAACTGTAAAGCCAGGAGGTAATTTCATGTAAACTTCCTCATCTAAGTCGCTGTGAAGAAAGGCATTATGCACATCCATTTGATGTAATTCCCAATTTTTAGCAGCCGCAACCGCAAGAAAGGCATGAACCGTCACCGTTTTAGCCACATGAGCGAAGGTTTCATTGTAATCAATCCCCTCAACCTGATGATTACCAAAAATGACAAGTCGAGCTTTCAATCGCTCAATTTTCCCATCTGCATGATATTTGATTTTGTACACCCATTTGCATCCAAGTGCCTTTTTTTCGGGAGGTAACTCCTCCATCACCCAAGTCCCATTATCTTCTAGTGCACTGATTTCTTTTTGCATAGCTTCTCTCCAACCAACGTCATTCATTGTCTCATGAAAATTATGGGGCGCAAGTCCTGCAATCACAACTGCATGAATTATACGGTGTCGCAAAGAAAAATTATCTGAATTCACAAAATGTGCTATAGGATAAGGAGTACCTGAAGAACCATGCGAAGCCGATGAACCTTGGGAAGGACTCTTTCTTCGTACAGTGGGATCAACAAAAGCACACAACAAGACCGAATGGCGTTTATCCCTTAATCCTTGGCCCAATTCCTTCTCTTCGTCGGTAGTTAGTGGGCCTTCTCGTGAGCTGATCAGGTGAAGGGCTGGTGGACTGCCGCTGGGCTGGTCAGTAACTTCCCCCACTGGCTGGGCTGTAACGTCGACGCCCCCCACTGCCCAATCCGTCGTTTCATGACTAATACCCCCGACAGTTCCGGCAATAACCCCTTCGTCTATAACCGACTCCAAATCACCAAAACAATCCACATCGACACCTATATTTTCTGTAGCATTATGCGATGATGACCTATCATTTTCGATTTCAAATGGGAACTCATTCTCATTAAAATTAACATCGCGTGAGACAAATATATCCCCATTATCCAGATCATACAACTTCCACCCCTTTTTCCCAGTCGGATAGCTGACAAACACATATTTTTTACTACGCGGAGCGAATTTATTTCCTTTCGCCTTCTGATTGTGAGCAAAGCACAAACACCCAAAAACTCTTAGTTCAACAAAGGTTGGTGGTTTGCCAAAAAGAACTTCATATAGAGTCTTATTTTCAAACAAGAACGAAGGAGTTCGGTTAATTAAGTACACAGTCGCAAGCACACATTCCCCCCAAAAAGTAATTGGTAAATTAGCCTGAAACATCAATGCTCGACCAACATTTAGTATGTGTTGATGTTTCCTTTCTACCCATCCATTTTGTTGAGGAGTACCCACACATGATGTTTGAAATAGAATTCCATTTGAGTTAAAATAGTATGGATTTAAATTATGTTCCATTATCACTCCGCACAATTTTAGTTGTTGTATCAAATTGGCGCTCAACCATTGCGATGAAAGAACAAAAAGCCATATAGACTTCAGTCTTACTACACAATAAATATACCTAAAACTACTCTTGAATAATCATCAACTAAGGTCAGGAAGTAGATTGCATCACACGAAGAGGGTGTACTATTTGGCCCCCATAAATCACAATGTATTAACTCAAATATTCAACTAGCTTTATTCTCACTAACAGAAAAACTATCACGCGTTTGTTTTGCTTGAGGGCAAATTACACATAATTTTTTCAAGTGTTTTCTAGTACTACTAGAGCTAATTGCAGGAACTAACTTGACAACTTTGTCCGTAGGGTGATCCAACCGTCGATGCCATAATTCAAATTCTGTCAAACCAAGAACCGTAACTGCTTACACTGTAGGAATCCCTCAGAAAAAGTAGAGTCCGTCCCGACGTTCACCTGCTCCAATCAGGTTCCCCAAAAGTTGGTCCTATATAGCACACAAAGATTTAGTGAGTCTAACATTACAATTAGAATCATCAATCAATTGTGACATCGATATTAAATTGCAGTTAAGTTGGGGAACAAATAAATCAGTTTGAAGGGTCAAATCCTTTGAAAGAACCACACAACCCATCATTGTTGTCACCATCAGGAAGAGCTACCGGCCATTCGGAAATATGTTGTGCATTAGTGAGGCAGGACAGACTCCCCGTTACGTGATGTGATGCCCATGTATCAATAATCCAAAGCATACTAGGAGACTTACCCATCATCCGATCATTCGATTGCCCCTTAGAATTTCTCAAATTCAAAAGAGCTTGAATTTGATCCTAGGTCAAATCGTCGCAGGCAGAATAGTCGGCACTAGTCGATGCGCCAAGTGGTTCGGTCACCACAATAGCACGAGTTGTTGGCCCATTACCGCGGCCAGTGACAGATGAAGAAGACGATGAGCCTGCTACAGCTGGAACAGTCCCAGATGAGGCAGTAGCAGTGCCGCGACCAGAATTTCTTCGAGGGCCGCGATTCCGATCCTCCCACCAGTTTGGGTATCCATGTAACTTGAAACACGTTCCATTGTCATGCCCTTTTTGCTTGCAGTGAAAACAATGAAGCTTTGCTTTGTCTGGCTTGTCACACCCACCTCTAGGACGATCGACCGGTTGAAGAGTAAAGACATGAGTTTCTTCCGTAACAACCTTTCCCCTAGCAGTATTTCTCGATCTCTCATCTTGAATGAAAAATTGATAAACTGAATCGAGTGAAGGACGAGGATTCTGAGAAACAATGTTTGACCGGACAGTGGCATACAAGTCATCATCAACGCCAATTAGGAATTGGTGGAATATTTCCTCCTCTCGATCCATTGCAAATTTTCCAGTTACATCGCACGTGCACTTCCAACAAGTACAATAATGCATCGATTTTAGGCGTGCAAGCTAGTCAAAGTAACTCATCAACAGAGTATAGTACTCTTCGATGGTCATTGATTTCCATTGTTTGCAGGCAGTGATGGCGGCGCGAATCTGCTAGATGCGTGGACCATTAGCGACGACGAATCGCTTTTTCAAGTAATTCCATAAACGTTTTGCTTCGTCATGGTAAGGAATAGATACAACCACTTTAGGATCCATGCTTCGTAATATCGATGAGACGAGCATGGAATTAACCGTGTTCCAATCAAGTAACTTTTTCTTGTCTATTAGTTCAGTGATCGTGCCGTCAATAAACACGAACTTCCAGCGAGATTTCAAGGCCAACGTCATGGCTCGAGACCACGCGATGTAGTTGTCGCCGGTAAGAATGACATGAGTAATCACATTACCCGGTTGATCCCCAGAATCGAGGAAGAAGGGAGAGCTTGAGTCAGTCTTTCCTTCAATGTCTGACATGATAACGTCGACAAACTAGGGATGTCGAGCGACGTTGGCTGCCGGAAAAAATATTTTGTTGATTGCTAGAAAAGATGGCAGCCGGGAGAAAGAAATTTTTTTGTAGGATTTGCTAGTCGGCTAGCTCTGATACCATAATAAGTTTTGAGGAATGGTTTTCCATTGATCTTATTCATCAATAATATACAATTTATATAGTAATTCAAGATCAACCTAATTAGTCTAAGAATATAATTCTTCCTAAAAATAAAGATCAACATAATCCTAAGAGATATACACCTAATCCTAGAAGATATATAAAGATATTCTTGATACTAGAAAATATACAAGGATATCCCCAAATCACCATGTATATCACGGTCCAAATCAACCGGCTATCAGCCGAATATGATAGCTGATAGCCGAATATGGTATTTATTAATCAAATCCTAATAACTAACTTAGACCTTTATAAAAAAGAGAGGCAGGGAGAATGTGTCCTGCAATTCAAGTTGAAAAATGGAGGTATTTACGTGAGAAAAAGAGTAAAAGTTACTTTATGCATAGAGAAAGCATCTTATTTCCAGTATACATTTACATATTGAACTCACATTTCTCGTGAAATTGAATGTGACAAACTACTAAAAATCATATGTTATATAGTTAAATTATTTAAAAGATGTTTGAAAATGTAATGAACAGGAAAAGGAAAAAACTGTTCTGGTTCCCTAAATAGTACTCCGTACTTAATACTAGCGTTAATGAGATAAGGACGTAATTCTTTTTAAAATCCACAGCCATGAAAAAAGAAAGTGCTAAAATGTTGTGGTTTTAGTGTTAATAGTTATGCCATAATTTACACCACTGGTTTAGTGATTTATCCTACTTTATTTCTAAATTGATTTCTTGTTACTTTGTAAATGCCATTCTTAGGGACCAAAGAGTTAGAAATTATATTAGCAACTATCTTAAGAATTGAAATTCGTAGCAATTCCACTTTTTAATAATTCCTCTGTGAATAAGAAAATTTTGTGAATCACAAAGTAACCAGTTTTATTCATATACATACACTAGGACAGCCTAATTAGAAACAAAGACACCTGAATTGAAGAATACATTTTTCCTTTTAGCATATTATTTTAAATCGAATGAAACAATCACCCTTATAATATACAAAAAAAAAAATTATACAG
This sequence comes from Anisodus tanguticus, assembly GCA_034509755.1. Classification (NCBI taxonomy): domain Eukaryota; kingdom Viridiplantae; phylum Streptophyta; class Magnoliopsida; order Solanales; family Solanaceae; genus Anisodus; species Anisodus tanguticus. The sequence goes on along the minus strand of CM067553.1, from coordinate 3,202,926 downwards.
TAAATTACAGCTGTGTAGCAACAAGCTAACAAGAAATACAGCAAACGAAAATGTACCGACAAGCTCAAGATAAAATGTACACACTCTGGAGCAGCATGTGCAACTAGCTCTTCCAATGCATGCGAAAAATTGAAACTTTTGCACAAGGGAATAGTGATTATGACAAAAAGAACAAGGGAGTAGAAAGAACAGTGAAAAACAAAAAAAGATTCTTCATCTGAAGGAAGACTGGATTTCCTCCAGAGTTCTCCCTTTCGTCTCCGGTACCCAAATTGCCACGAACGCCACCGTGAAAGCACACATAACCATGTAAATAGTAAAGGTTCCTGATAATAAAATATGCACACATTAAGTCAGTTCAGGTCTACCAGTATGATCATGTTCTAAGAAGCTACATGTATGAAATGCCGAAGCTTTTCAGCAACATGTTTATGTAGATAGGTAAAGATTTTTTCTAATGTATATATACAATATATTGACTCCCCTTGGCTTCTTGTGTGTATTACTTCTTTATATTTTGACTTCCCTTAGTGAAATCCTAGCTCCTAGTGTACATAACGAGGGAGTCTTATGCTACGCAGACTGAAATGTCTATACATGTCCATGGCTACATAGCAGAGATGGATGTTATACTAATATGCATACAAAGAGGTAAATGTGATGTAAGTAGGAGAGAAACATACCTCCACTACTCCAAGCCATAAGCAGCGGTGCAGTCACTGTTATTACCCACGAGAATAACCAGTTGGCTAATGTTGCTGTACTTCCAGCGAGGCCTTTGATCTTGATCGGAAGAATCTACAATACCAGATGCACATATAAGTTAAGAAAGATTCTAAACAACGTAAAGTAAGCACGAAAATTTCATCAACAGTTGCATGATAAATCAAAAAGTAAGTACCTCAGACATTATAAGCCATGGAATCGGACCCATTCCGAGCGAGAATGAAATAATCATGAACTGAAATGAGAAGTTGGTCAGAAAAAACAAAAATGTTACTTTAAGCACGTGTTTTCAAGAGACAGAGACGTCCGCATCGAGAAGGGTACCTACCAGCACACCAACTACTGATAATATTCCCAATACACCATAAAGGGTAGAGTCCTCAGATACATAACCCTGATCATATATAAAAAATAACAAAATAATGAGAAAGATGATAAGTGTAGTTCCATGCGAAATCAACTAATTCCATTTAAACTACCTTCAGATAGAAGGAAACGGCAACAATTAGGAGACTAACAGCCATTCCAGCAGAGGAGACCTACAAAAGAGCATTTGCCTAATAAGTTAGCTCAAAAGTTACAAAAATATGCCATTAAATTATGACTTTTCTAGAACTTACAATTAAAAGAAGTCTACGTCCAGTTTTATCCACCAGCCATGTAGCAACTCCAGTGGCAACAACCTACATATCGAAAAGAGTTTTTCTTTTCAGTTGCTAGTTATGAGGGAGAGGGACAGCGATTAAATTATTAAATTTGACTGCAGTCGCAATGCAAACAAGTGCTACACAGAAATAGGAAAATTTTCTCTTCCATTCTGAACAATATTCATACTTGGAAATTAAATAAGAGAAAGAAAAATATTAAAAGCTGGACCTGGATAGCACCAACACCAAAAGTTGCAGCATTACTTGAAGAAATACCTGTGAAATTGAGACGACTAAATTAATGAGACTTATATCAGCAACGTATACACACAGTTGCATTCACTGTCTATCATTCAAATTATACATATAGATCCAAAAAAAGTGCAGACGCTGCACGACACACTTAACATGGCACTTCTTTTTGAGGAGCCAAATGCTACAGCTACTTCCATCATTTAACAGATGACAAATAAAATTGCTTGTTTATTGCCATCTACGTACCAGCAGATAGGAAAATGTTGCTGGAATAGAATATCACACCATTGATTCCTCCTAACTGCTGCAGGATAAGTAGCACAATTCCTACCTAAAGAATGAAAGATTAAAAGATTGATAAAAGCAGGGGCATAGACTAACACGAAGACTTTAATAACAGCATGAAACATCAAAAATACCATGAGAGGTAACCAATATCTTCTATGTTTGAGATCCGCAAAACGCATTGCTGTTCTTCGGTTAGTTGATGACGCTACAGATCTCTACACACAAAAATAAATAAAACCTGTACTGTTAAATACAAATGTAGCAACAAGACTGTTTTATATGGTCTTTCAAACAATTTACCTTAATTTCATTTACTTCATTGGTAATGTCGGCATCAAACCCTCGAAGAACTAGCAATGAAGTTTCAAAATCTTCTGTTAAACCCATTTTGGCCTATGTTTCAGATAGAAACTCAAATGAGACAAACAGCAATCAAAGCCTCGAAGGAATCATACACAAAATATATATAATGGAACTCACCAACCACCGAGGAGATTCAGGGATGAAAAATAGTCCAGGTATCAGTGCTAGGCAAGGCAATGTTCCTATAAGAGAAAATAATATTTAGTTCAAGTGTAATTGAGCAATTCCATGAGTCACTGTGGCTCTCCCACAGTCAATATGCCAGCTAATTCAAAGTTCAATCGGGAAACTATTAGGTAATCGTTTTTTATTTAGAGATGATTATTAAAAAGCAAGAAGAAACATAATCCTCTCCTCCAAAAGCGCAAAAAAAGAAGTGGGAGGAGAACCACGAGGTCTCAGGTTCAAATTTTGGCGGAGTCAAAAAATGTGATTTCTCTCCATCTTCCTAAGCCTAAATGACTGAGAATAGTTATTGAGTCATTCACCAGGTAAAAAAAAGTTGACTTCGTAACTGTATATTGTAGCCTTAAAGAGAGTTTTCAAGAAGAACGATCATTACCAAGAACAGCAAGCACCCTCCAATTAACAAAAAGTCCGAGTAAATACGCCAACATGATCCCAATTGTAACAGAGAGCTACATCAAGATAGAAATGATAACATGTGATTGCTTTAGTGGGCATAAGAACTTTAGTTAAAGAGAAGTAAGTCACTAACTCAGCGAACCTGGTTAACAGACCCTAGAGCCCCTCTCATTTTTTGAGGTGCTATCTCGGCAATATATACAGGAACCTAAAAAACATCAAAAAGCAGGAAGCTAAACCATTAAGTTTCAACGATGTCGGTGTATCCAATAACGCCAACCAGAAAAGATTTAAGAAATTTAATATTACCACATAAGAGATTATTCCCACACCAAAGCCTTCCAATAATCTTCCCATGTACAGAAATGAAGGATCCTGAAATGTATTGGAAGGGCCAAAAAAAGGAGAAATTGACATAAATACCCGCCCACCAAAATAATAGCCAGCAGATATATATTTCGTTTATATTAATGTATAATATACATAAAATATGTAGAAGGGGAGCCTTGGAGTAACTGGTAAAGTTGTTACCACGTGACCAGGAGGTCATGTGTTCAAGCCGTGGAAACAGCCTCTTGCAGAAATGTGAGGTAAGACTGCGTACAATAGACCCTTGTGGTCCGGCCCTTCCCCGGACCCCGCGCATAGCGAGAGCTTAGTGCACCGAGCTGCCTTTATACATAAAATATGTAGTTTTGATACAGAAGTGTATAGTTTTAGTATATTTGGCTAGCAAATGTAATTATCATACACTTAAAGTAGAATATCTTACTTTGGCAAATGAGATGGCAAGCCAGCCAATAATATTAGGTACAGCAGCTATCATTAAAGACTGCAGTAGAACAAAAAAATGACTAGTATCCACTTGAGCCATACAGGGAAATATGCAAAAAAATATGGTAAATGAAAAATAAGATTCTTTTTTGATGCAATAATCGTACCCCTTTTCGCCCAATGTACTCAGCAATTTGACCACTAGATATTGCACCGACCATAGCACCCACGTTCGATAAAGAACCGAACAAAGAGAACTGATCAAAAGATTATCTTTAGTCAACAATAGCTCTGAGACAAACTGAATTAAGATACAAATCAAGAATGATTCTTGCGGACCTCAGAAACAGTTAGCTTCAGATCTTTGATAATTTCAATTTGCGTAGGCGAAGAGTAGCCACACTTCAAATACAACAAAAACAAACAATTAATCAAATAGAGATACGTATGCAAATATCTGTTGCAGCAACATAAATCGGGTAGGCCAGCCAATAAAGTGCAGGCACAGAAAGGGAAGTTCCACTCTAGAGATTGAGGTTACAAGAACGACATAACAAATTGTAATCCCAATGAAGATGCTACCTTTTACCAATTGTGATCCATTTACAACAAAGCAAGAAGCTTAAATTCTCTTATTCAAATTTATCCCCTTCCGCAAAATTTTAAGTTTATCATATGATATTGGGAAGGTAAACAGACATGTATCAAATGTTGAATTGTGTGATCATCTCATCTGTAAACTTAAACTGATTCAGAGAGCACACGTTTATTTACTTAATTATGTCTTCAACAACGTAAGCAAAGAGAAGAATTTGAATGACAAAGTGTGAGGAACTAGAATGACATTACAAATTGTAATACCAATGAAGATGCAACTTTTTAACAATTGTGATCCCTTTACCACAAAAAAAAAAGCTTAAAGTCTATTTTTATTCAAATTTATCCTCTTCCACCAAATTTGAAGTTTTTCATAGGATATTGGGAAGGTAAATAGACATGTAGTCAATATTGAATTGTTTGACCACCTCATCTGAAAACATAAAACTCATAGAGAGCACACGTTTATTTACTTAATTATGTCTTCAACAGCGCAAGCAAAGAGAAGAATCCGAATGACAAAGTGTGAGGAATTAGAATGACATAACAAATTGTAATCCCAATAAATATGCAACCTTTTACCCAATTGTGAATCCTTAACCACAACAAAAGAAGCTAAAGAATTCATTTTCATTCAAAAAACTTATCTTTTTCCATCAAACTTGAAGTTCCTAATAAGATATTGGGCAGGTAAACAGACATGAATAGAGAAAGAAAGCAAAGTAAAGAACTTGAATAAGAAAGAGTAAGGAATTAAAATGACAACAAATTGTAATCCCAATAAAAATTCAACCTTTTACCCAATTGTGAATCCTTAACCACAACAAAAGAAGCTAAAGAATTCATTTTCATTCAAAAAATTAATCTTTATCCTTCAAACTTGAACTTTCTAATAGGATAAGAAAGAAAGCAAAGCAAAGAACTTGAATAGACATAACAAACTGTAATCCCAATAAGTATGCAACCTTTTATCCCAATTGTGAATCCTTTACCACAACAAAAATATAGGAGTACTAAATAACCCATTTTTAAAAAAAAACAAAAAAAACTGTCTTTTTCCCTCAAACTTGAAGTTTCCTATTAGGAAATTGGGCAGGTAAACAGACATGTACAGAGAAAGAAAGCAAAGCAAAGAACTTGAACAAGAATCTCAAAGGATATTGGGAAGGTAATCAGAAATGTAGTCAACATTGAATTCTTTGACCGTCTCATCTAATGGTTTATATTTGTTAGAGAGAACACATTGCTAAATTGCGAAGAATTAGAATGACATAACAAATTGTAATAATCCCATTAAAAATGCAATCTTATACTCCAATTATGACTCATTTACCACATTAAAAGAAGCTAAAGTATTCATTTTCATTCAAAAACTTAATATTTATCCTTCAAACAGGATAACAAAGGCAGCAAAGTAAAGAACTTGAACAAGAAAAGAGTGAAATGGGAAATACATACAGTGAAACCAAATTGAATTGGGCCCAAAGCAACGATGAGAACACAAGCAAGAACAGAGATAGAGCTATCACGGATAACTTGGGAAGACCCCATCATACTAGATTGCCTTGAACCCATACGATACCAACTTCCAGTATGCAAAAAAGGCTTCCTAAGATCCCCTCCTCCTCTCCCATCTTCATTATTCTCTTCCAAACTCATTTTTTTTTGGGGTCAACCCCCTTTTTCTCTTCTTCTACAATTCTTGAAATTTTGAACTAGTCTAGATAAAGAAGAAGGAAGATGCTGGAATTAGCAAGTACTATCTTTTTTTAGACAAGGGAATTAAACAGATAGAGTTGAAGACGACTTGAGAAAGAAAAATGAGACTTTTTTGGCGAAGTGAAAGAAAAATAAAAGGATGGCATTGACAGCATCAGCAGCTAAATTAAACTATTGCAATAACTCCGTTCCAAAATACTTATCGTTTTTACTAAAGATATTTATCTCAAAATATTTATTAATATTTTATTTAATTAAAATGCCTTTATATTAATTGTAATATTTAAGAAGATATATATCATTAATAGAGTTGGCATAAATAAATATTTATTAAAGAAGAGATAATTAATGAAATATGTGAAGAAGATAAAATAGTTCAAATGTTATTATTATAAATGATTTATTAGGGGACGTGCACATAAAAACTGGGACGGAGGGAGTACATTTCTGCAGAAGGTGGCTTTAATTTTTTGTTTTTAAGGTTTTATAGTAAAATTTAGAATTTTAAAAAAATAAAATAAAGGCCTACACGGTAATTAAGGAAATTTAAAAGGGTTTTTTCTGCTGCTGAACCAACAACCTACTTTGTTTTGTTTGATGAATTTTTTAATTGTAATTCTTATATATTTACTTATCAATATAATTACAAAATTCACGCAAAAATAACTGGGTTCTCAAAAAACCCCACCTAACATTCTAAATTCGCCCATGTTGATATTCATATTAGGATTCAAATGAATTCGAAAGCATTATATTGAAAAATACATACTCTCTAATAAGATAATTTTTAAAAATTTAAATTAAAACCTTTAAAAAATAGAAAGAATATTTATAAGCCCATCATAATGTATGTGTTGAACTTAGCACGACAAGGGAACCAAACAAGTAAAATTTTTGGTGTATTTTTCAGTGTCTTTTGTCTTGTTCGCTTCAATGTGTTTAACGACGGGGACTCACTATGGTCCATGGTGTCTCTTTCAAATGAACGTCTGTACTCCCTCTGTACCAGTTTATTTAAAAGTTGATCAATTTGAAGGTTAAATAAAAAAATTTACTACATTTTTTTCAACTCTTTTCATATATTATGAATTATTAATTATGCAGATTTATAGTATTTTTATATAGTTTTCAAATATATAAATTTTATTATAAAATATTTGAAGAATCTATGTTTAAAATTAAATCAAAGATTTTATTTGACTCTCAAAACTGGTCAACCTTCAAATAAATTGAGACGGATGAATTACCATTTCATGCCAAAGTACTTATAATAATTGAGAATTAATTTGATTATAAACATGCATTTGATATGAATTAGTTGATACTTAATAAGCTAGTATTTGAAATTAAGTTAAAAAGGATATATTAATTTTGTGTTTGGACATGAAAATGTAATTTTGTGAGTGAAGGTTAAAAAATTCCTAAAACCTATTTTTCAAATATAATACTTTAAGTTTGAAGTGAAGACAATTGGTCAAATTAATAAATAACACTTGTGTAAATAATTTCCATATATTATTTAAATTTTAAAAAAATAATATTTATGGACAAACCGGTCCTTGTGATTTTTTACATCACCAAGTCCTTTAATGGATATTTGTATGTATGTCTTCTTAAATTATGATATTCAAAATTTGAAAAATAACATGTGTTATTTATGATAACATTTAAAATAATTTGATAATATAAAATTTATTTACACCAGAGTATATTTTATTTGCGTTGTTGACAATGTTTTACCAAATGAGTGTAATTTCCTCTTTCTTCTTACTTTTTGAGGGGTGGCCGTAGTTGGGGCAATAATTGACAGCTTATAGTAGTGTGTATTTTTTGAGGTGACCAATTTACATAATTTGTACTCAGTAGGATAATTCTCTGTCTTTGGTAAAAATGGTTTAGTAATTAATCCACATGTACACTTCTTGTTTTTCCAACTTATGTATACCTATGAGCTTTATTCAAAACAGTGTCTCTTTTTAATGATTAGCTGAGCTAGCTGATGTGATATATGAGATAATAAAATAGAAATATTACATCAAAAATGTTAAAGTATATGTTATATGACCCTTCTGGTGTGCAAACACTTTGAAATATACGCAACAAGAAGGAGAAGGCGAAAAAGAATAACAAGTGTTGTCATAAAATAATACATGTTCGCCCACTGGCCTTCCAAGAAAAGAAGAAAAGAGAAAACTATATATAACTCAAACATGTAATCAATTCATTCATTTCCACAAAGCTTATCCAGAATATAGGGCACTATCCAGTTAGGAAAAAAAACAACAATAACTATCTTTATTATCAAACAAGCCGGGATCAACTATATAATTTTTTACTAATTATAATTTTCCGTTCAAATTAGAAAAGAACAAAATAAAAAGGAAATAAAGAAGACTTTGTTTGAGAGAACTGGTATGTCACATTCATTCCTTCAATAAATTTAAATCTTGAATTGTATTCGACTCAAATTATACAAATGTAGATAAAAGTTATATATATATATAATATGTCACATTCACTCTGAAAATGTTGAAAATTGGAAATGACTCTAATACAGCTAATATTATCTTATCTTTTTCTTTTATTTAATTTTATATGTTTCTGTCAAGAATTGCTTTTTCTTGTTCCTTTGCCACCCTAAAAAAAATTAATCCTAGAAAAATGGCACGTGAGTAATGCACAACAGCTGCTTCCATATTTATTTAATTCCATGAATTATTAGTTGGTAGTAGTAGTAGTAAGTATGTGGTAGCCATGAAGCTGATTTTATTAGCGAATATTCTCAATATATTCATCATATATTGTGTAATTATGAATACCGTATATTTATGGTATATTAGAATCCTTATCGAATTAGGATTTCTTTCTTGTACACACTATATATATTTTGTAATAATGAGAATACTCCCCAAGGGAAATTATTACAATCTTACATGGTATCAGAAGCCAAAAACCTAGGGTTTCTCTAGCAAGTGTTGTCCCCCCCCCCCCCCCCTTTGGTCGGATTACCGCCGCCGGTTCTCCTTCAATTTTTTTTGTCTTCTCTTCTTTCTCCTACCCATTAAAGTTCATCCACTAAAATGACTCCTCCTCAAACTCCCACATTGGCCTCATCCTCCACAGTCATCACTCTCGACATACCAAAATCATCATTTTCTCCCTCACTTCATCCAGCCCTCACCGTCACAAACATCAAGCACTGCTTCCCAATCATTCTTGACCAGGAAACCGGTCAGTACTCCCCATGGGTTGAACTGTTCCGTATTCATGCTTGTCTCTACAACGTGCTTGACCACATAGATGACTCCTTCCCTCGCCCAACTGAGGTTGACTAAGCTACATATCTTCGTGTCACGCCCCGACTTTTCTCAAGTCTTTCTTTAGGACGTGATGGCACCTGGACAACTATCCCTTTCCAGGCGAACCATTTACTTCATTTTCTTCCTAAATTAGACAGGTATTTGCGGAAATAATATATATAAAAATCAATTTGAAGTTTACGAAGAACAATCTCATGTGGGGCATTCCCCGAGATAATAAAACTTAATTCTTTAAACAAACTTAGTCTAGAGTAACTTTCACCAAATCCGAAATAATGGATTGGTGGTACGATGAGGCTGCGGGACAATCGCTAGCCCTCATGAGCTTTTCCTCTATCGCGCCTTCCTGAAATATGTTAAATAAAAGGGTTAGCCCTACCATCCGGGGCTGAGTGGGAATCTCACCTTACAGTCCAAAGTAACCTCACAATATTTTTAATTACAATCACATTATAAGAAAATAATAAGCATGTTGAAATAAACAGATTACAACCCTTTTATTAAATAAATCAATAAATATTCACGTGCAAAATTTTCTCCCCACTCGTCTTAAAAAAACAACAACTTAGTTTAATCAGTATTCCTGCTTTTTCCCATATAACATATTATACATTTGTTGCGGTACGTGCAACCCGATCCAGTGCATTTATATATTTGTTGCGGTACGTGCAACCCGATCCAGTGCATTTATATATTTGTTGCGGTACGTGCAACCCGATCCAGTGCATTTATTTGTTGCGGTACGTGCAACCCGATCCAATGCACTTATTTGTTGCGGTACGTGCAACCCGATCCAATGCACTTATTTGTTGCGGTACGTGCAACCCGATCCAATGCACTTATTTGTTGCGGTACGTGCAACCCGATCCAATGCACTTATTTTTTGTTTAAATATGTCATATGTTCAAAAGGCTCAAATAATATTTCATTCCTTCAATATTTCACCCTTTCCACTTGTAAGAGTTACAACTCTCAAACCGTAAGTCGGATTTATCCCCGTAAAGTCTCAAACTGTCGAGGACAGAGTAATCTATAACTTTTATTCAGCACAATCTTTCATATGTTTTACCTATTTGTACAGTTTTTACGTTATACATTCTGCCCTTTCAGACTTCGGTTGATCCGAGGCAGAATGTTCAAACACCGATAACTCTCAAACCGTAAGTCAGATTTATCCCCGTAAAGTCTCAAACTGACCGTAACAGAAAGATGTATAACTCTGTAAAATTTCATCAAATTCTAACAAGTATATCCCAGTATAACAGATTACAATTGCACAATCCAAACTAGTTATTAAACAATCATAAATTTCATGCTCATTCTTTCAATAACCGGATTATATTCTAACATGTATTGTAACTTAAAAATAAAGGATTTTACTAAGAACTTTGAGTGAGAAAACTCACCTTTGTTGCTTCGTAACCACGAACAAAACCTCAACTTCAACCAAACCTTTTTGGAACTCCTTAATTGCTCTCTTTAATTCTCTTCTTTTTTTTCACTGTGTTTTGTTTCTGATTTTTGTCTTTTCCCTTTTGTTGAGTTTTATATAATAAAGTGTATATGTGTGTGTGTTGTGTCGTGTGAGTAGTTGCACGAATTTTTGGGATGTGAGGGAGTGGAAGAAGGGGTTGAGGGAGAGGGATTTTAGGGACGTGTGTGTGTGTGTGTGTTTTTTTTTTCTTTTTTTTTGGGACTTTACACTTCGTCTCGATGCCGCTGTCAAACATTGGATATATGGATTATCTCTCACAACTTGCTTCTCACTATCATGAAACCTGGCACCTCGGCCAGCGATTTATGGCTTCGGTTGGAGGAACTTTTTCAAGACAACAAACACACTCGTGCTGTGTATTTGGAGGAACAATTTAATAATACAAGTCTTGAAAATTTCTGTAACATTACTGACTATTGCAAACAATTGAAACTTGTGGCGGATTAACTATCCCACGTCGGCACACTTGTTTTTTAAACAAATATGGTTTTGCAACTTGTTGCAGGCGTCCCAAAAGGTGAATATGACACTTTGGCCACCATGATACAACAGGTTGATCCGTTGCCTAGTTTCAACAAGGCCCGCTCACAATTGTTGCTAGAAGAAACCCGTCGTGCAAAGCAGGACTAACACACCCAAAATGCATTAGCAGTTGAAACACCTCCCCAAAATACAATCACCACCGGTCCACCTCTGCCGGAAAATACTCAGTCGCGGTAGAACAGCGGCGGCGGCAGAGGAGGCAAAGGACGTGGAAGTTGGAAAATGAGATTAATGCTTTACTTAAATCCGAATTTGCTATGACTGACTTAGGCAAGTTGAGTTACTTCTTAGGTATATCAGTGACCAGATCGGCAGATTGTATGTTCTTGAGTCAGCGTAAGTATGCAGATGAGATAGTGTACATGACTAAGATGACAAATTGCAAAATTATGCCCACTCCAGTTGATTCAAAATCCAAGCTCAGTGCTATGGATGGTGCTCCAGTCTCCGATCCTACTCTATATAGGAGCATTGCAGGTGCACTTCAGTATCTCACTTTCACCAGGTCAGATATTGCATATGTTGTTCAGCAGCTGTGTCTGTTTATGCAGCCCCCAGGGAGTTTCATTTCATTGCCCTTAAGCGTATCATTCGATACATTAAAGGCACATTTGATTATGGGTTACATTTATACCCATCTGCACCGACCAGGTTGCTATCTTATACGGATGCAGATTGGGCAGAGTGTCCGGACACGCGACGCTCCACCTCCGGCTATTGTGTCTTCTTAGGGGATAATCTAGTTTTCATGGTCTCCCAAGAGACAAACCACCCTATCCCGTTCGAGTGCCAAAGTAGAATATAGAGGCATTGCCAATGTTGTAGCTGAGATCTGTTGGCTCATAAATCTACTTTTGGAGCTCTAGTGTCCTTTGCGTCGGGCGTCCATTGTATACTGTGATGACATCTCTGTCATATATCTTTTTCACAATCCGATTCAACATCAGAGAACCAAACACATTGAGATGGATATACATTATGTTCGTGAGAAGGTCGCTCTCGGTCATGTCAGATATATTCACCAAAGGACTTCCCAAACAATTATTCCTTGACTTCAGATCCAGTCTTAGCGTTCGACTCAAATTATACAAATGTAGATATATATATTAAACTTCTAATATGTCACATTCACTCTGAAAATGTTGAAAATTGGAAATGACTCTAATACAGCTAATATTATCTTATCTTTTTCTTTTATTTAATTTTATATGTTTCTGTCAAGAATTGCTTTTTCTTGTTCCTTTGCCACCCTAAAAAAAATTAATCCTAGAAAAATGGCACGTGAGTAATGCACAACAGCTGCTTCCATATTTATTTAATTCCATGAATTATTAGTTGGTAGTAGTAGTAAGTATGTGGTAGCCATGAAGCTGATTTTATTAGCGAATATTCTCAATATATTCATCATATATTGTGTAATTACGAATATTGTATATTTATGATATATTAGGATCCTTATCGAATTAGGATTCCTCTCTGGTACACACTATATATATTTTGTAATAATGAGAATACTTCTGAAGGAAAATTAAAGTGTCTATTTTTTTAATAAGATATATGGAACGTGGATACCACAACTACTATCATCATCAATTGCATTTAGAGTTTCTCACGTTACTCTGCGTAGTCATCTAGTCAGCTTATTTCATCAAAAAATTAATTCAGACACATAATTGCTGCTCCTTGTTTAAAAAATTTAAATTATACACACAAATAGCACAAAAAGAATAGTACAGTTTAATTTATTATATCGGTGCTATTACTTTATTTTTCAACATATATTGACTTGCTATGAATAACAACATATTATTATAGGTAAACTTAACAGGTTGATGTAATAGATTTTACATTGTCTCCGCATGATATGATGATATAAGAGAATTAATGGACCTTATGTTTAAAAGTGGGTCTTAAATGACATGGGATGTAAACTATAAATATCCATTGTGATCAGGATTGAAATTTTCCTGCTTATTGGATAATTTTTCTATATATTTTTTAAGAAATATTAATTGATTTATAAAGATATAAATGTTGCGATACTCCGTATAAATGTAGATTTGTACTAATGCCACTTCCGAATTTTAGGTTTGAAATTAGGCTTAATGGCAGGAGTGAGACGTTGATGAGCCCAACTTTATACACATACGTCCCAATTTATGAACTTCATCCCAACTTTTCAACTTTAGTCCTATAATTATGAGACAGTTAATTATTAAATATCTTATAATTTTCGATTATGTCTTAAATATCGATCCCCAAGTGGTTATTTGTACACTTGCCTCTCAAGAAGCATTTAAATGCACGCTTTGCTCTCTTCAAATGAGTTGGTCTTTAATCTTTAGCCCTCAAATGAAACGTATGATTATTGAGATATAAGTTCTTTAAAGGCCAAAAGTGCAAATAATCCCTCAAGAAGTTATCCGACCATTGGGCCAAATAGGCCCATCCGAATTAGCCTTCTTCCTATAACTGGCCGAGCTAATCAGCTTAGATCAAATTGGGTATGATGAACTCATAGCAGGATTGATAATGGGTCGAGAATACAATTGAACGTTATGAGATTTAATATCTTGTTGCTCCTCACTAATTTAGCGAGCATTTGATTGTTAACCACTTGATTAAATGTTCGAGTGCTATTCATTAAAAAAAAAAAGTGGAATTCTTTAATTCAAAATAAAGGAGCTCTATTTTGTTGTATTTACTGTGTCCTATTATAAGTGTATTTAAGGTTTTATCACGTACATTAATAAAACAATAAATACAATAGTTTATTAATGTGCCATCATTTATTTCTTCACTATTTAAATGCTACTATTGGAAAGTGAATACTAATCACTTTTGACCTCTTCAGTAGCAATGATAAGATTACAAAAATATAATTACTTCTGTCTAGATTTTTAAAGTAATAAATTATTTTATGACTTTTTTGGGCTAAAACAATACTTTATCCGAATTTAAAAAGAGTATTCACTTGGCTTTTTATTTATTGGTTTAAGAAGAGCGTCCACTTACCAAATGAAGAAATAATTAACTTGTAATGCCCCGAACCATGGCATGGGCGAAACACCGCACTCGGTGCCTAACTGCATGTGACTGAGCGAACCACATGGCTTGCTGAATCAACATGGGTATCAAAAGCATGCAATAGTAACGATAATGAAACATGTAAAACTGTATTATGAAAATAGTCTGAAATATCACAGCGGAAATATTTGAAAACATGATAAGTCTGAAAATACTGTTGTCATGTCATGCTAACTAGACTAGTCTATGAGACATCTGAAACATGAGTCTGACTGCAAAACTGTTTACAAGGACAAGGCCCTGACATACCTCTATCATTAAATATAATCATGAAATAAACAGATTGTCACCCGGATGAAATGGGGCTTACCAAGTAGCTGATACTGAAGCAATCCTAACGAGCAAATCCGTCATCCTGAAACTTAGTACCCTCACCGTGAATTGCAGGCCCCAGGCAAAGGGACGTTAGTACATTGAATTGTACCGTATGTAAAGCAACTGAAAGAATAAGCTGACGCGTGATATAATAGAAACATGAAACTGAACAATTTACATGAATATGATCTGATATGAATATAATAACATGTATAAAATTTGTATAACTGTATATGTATATATCTATGGGGAGAGCATTAGTATAACCGACATGTAACCACCATACGTGAATGTGGCATTTGATCTTTGCCCGATCAGCTAAGCCATATCGTACCTTGTCATAATACAATACATGAACATGAACATGATGGATCCAATAATCTCACTGAAGGGTAACATGAAGGTACCGTCCTCTAGGCGGAGCGATTCTTATCCTACGCTGGCAAACGTAGTTTCAGGCTATCTGAGTCTTCTTGGTAATCTGTGCAACTCCCAAAATATGTACTTGAATATAGTTGGCTTGTAAGCCCATAAATTTCATAAATATAGCTTGAAAACATGATTCATTATGGTAATCTGGCATGTAATTAAATATATAATATAACTTGTATATGAAAAGATGTTGTAATTTCATGGAAATTGAGAATATTACTTCATGACATGTATTTATAAACCCATGAAATTCAAGGTTATGGGTATTCATGGATTACAGACAGATTCTCAATAACCATAATGGAATATCGAGAATACAACAACGAATTAATAATACAAACATGGGAAAATGTGATACATATAGTTTAGGGTTATCATGATAATAGAACAAAACCCTAAGTATAGAAATTCATGGTTTCGTGGATAAACGTGGCGTGGGAAAGAATATGGATATTCCCATACGTGGATAGAAGCTCTACATACCTTGTTCGTTTCTATTCTTGTCTTAAAAATATGAACTTTAGAGTAGAAATTCAAAGCTTGAACCTTGGAATCTTGAGATGATTTTATCTTGAAACCCCTAGGTTAAGAACAATGATTTTTGCTTAGGAATTGAATACACTTGGTTAGAATCGCATGAAAATACATGGAACAGACTTACATTGAGTTATGAGCATGATTGGAGAAGAGAACTTCGTTCTAGGGCTTGGGGAAATAAGAAAACTAATTTTTGAAATTGAGTCTGCGTATTTATACTGTTTCAGTCGTTGAAGATTTTACCATCGGAGCGACTTTAGCCACATCAACACCCTAATGAAGAGATCAAGAAAGCCGCGGGCCTCATAGTACCCGCATACGACATCTCTGACCGAAATTGACGGTCCATCAAACTTTTTACGATCTGAGTCTGCATCGTCAAATATTGTACAATTCGTATAATCAAACCATCTTGAAAATTGCCAATTTCCAGTGATTTGTAAAAGCCGAGGGACTAAGACGATCAAAAAGGACGGACGGTAACTTTTTATATGGTCTGTAAAATTTACTGGGTTTCGTCAATTTCAAAAATAAAATTGACGGTTCAGTTCGACAGATCGTAACTAATTCTACAGTCTGTATAATCCAGACGTAAAATCCCCGTTTTGGTTCCCTAAACTCCTAAATCGTGAACAATGCTTAGTTTGAAGGTGCGGGGTGTTACATAACCTTATTTTTTCAGATTTTCCCTTATTAAGTGTTAGGTGATCGAATTTCAATACCTATTTAATTAGAGAAATTTTAGTCAAATTATCTATTTTTGCCTAAGAATTAGCATTTTCTTAAGTGATGTGCAAATGGCTAACTGGACACTCTTTTTGATCTGGATAGAGTACTTAAAATGAGAAGAGGAAAGTATATTATTAATTTAATGTAATTATTCGATGTGTGTGTATATATATTTAATATTATTATTTATTATATCACATTATGTTTTGCGAGACTAAAAAATTATTATCAATACCATATAAAATTTTAAATATAATAGAAATATCTTGAAATATTATTCTCCAATCTTTAATTTAACTATAGTATTATAGAAAAACTCTAAAAAGGAAAGTAAAAACGTACTTAGAACACACAACACATTGAGCTGACTGCTGACACTTCACTCTATTGGAAGAAAAGATGTGAAAGTTAGTTAGAAGGTAAGTTAAGGAATACTAACTTAAGAAGTAAATAGAAAGATTTACAAGATATGAAGGAGTATATAAACACATATGAAGACATTGTATAGATCAGTTTTTGGAATGAAGAAAATAAGAAAATCTTCTCTCTACAAACACTCAATCTTCTACCTCTCCTTTCTTCTTGTTTCTATATTGATGAATGCCTAATTGGATCATGATAGAAATGAAACTCAACATGGTATCAGAGCAATGATCAAAAGTTCGGTGATTATCTTTCTTCCGCAATTCAATTGAAGACAATCGACTGTTTTTTTTTAGCCAAATTCATTCTCTATTTTTGATTTCTCTGGTTTTCTATTTTTGATTTCTGTTTCAGTTTCTGGTTATGTTTTCCCGAATGTATGTGAAAACCAAAATCAATTTCTAATATCTTGGTTCTTACTTGCTAATACTGCTGCTCGAATTCTTATTCCAATCAGAATTCATTACAAGAAAATATTATAACCAAATTCGAATCAAATCTTGAGAGTTTTACAACCATATCCTCTTTACAATGAAAGCTATATCGAGATCTTTTGGCTCAACTTTATCTCAGTTTTGCCGAGGGAGCAACCCCATTTTTCATCTTGAATTGATCAAAATATGCGGACTTTCTTACTTTTCGTGGAGGATTAGATCCATTAACTGGGGGTCTGTGGCTAACTGATATTGCCCATCACCATTCCACATGCAAATGGAATTTCAAGTGGAAACACTCAAAACAACCCACAACCAGCTGCTAGATTGAATTTTGGAGTCATTGCGACAATCGATCACAACCATCCAATGTTTCTTCAATCCTCTGATGTAAGTGGTGTATCTCTCATATCATTTCAATTACTTGGTACTGAAAATTATGCACTATGGCGTAAGTCTATGAGAATTGCACTACTTGGTAGAAATAAACTTGGTTTTGTTAATGGAAAATGTAAGAAAGAAAACTATGAAAAAGAGTGATGAGATCAGTGGGATATGGTTAATGCAGTGGTTCAGGCTTGGCTAGTGAACTCAGTTTCTAATGGCTTACTTAGTGGTGTGTTATATGCTAACACGTCATATGAAGTATGGAAAGACTTAAGAGAAAGATTTAATAAGGTAGATAGGTCAAGAACCTATGATCTTCATAGGGAAATAGCCACTTTGACTCAAGGAAGTTCAAGTGTGGCTGAATATTTTTCTAAACTCAAGAACTGTGAGTAGAATTTCAATCTCTAGTACCACCTCCTAGTTGTGGATGTCCTAAGTTTAAAGAGTTTGTGGAATATCTACAAAGGCAAAAATTATACCAGTTCTTGATGGGATTAAATGAGAACTATATGCAAGCAATGAGCCAAATCTTATTAATGTCTCAATTACCATATGTTAACAAGGCATACTCTATGATTACTAGTGATGAAAACCAGAAATCTATTACTGCCAAGTCTGCTGGATTGTTGGGTGTTGGTCCTAGTGGATTTAGTCACGATGTTGGTCATGATCCAACTGCTATGTACTCTAGAGCAGGTCCAAGTTCACAAAAATTCAAGAAGAACTTCAATTTGTTCTATGAAGTTTGTAAAATGAAGGGCCATACTAAGGAATATTGCTACAAGGTGGTTGGTTATCCACCAAGTTTCAAGGCAAAAAAAAAAAGAACATGTTGCTCATAATGTGTATACAGAGGATCAAGACGACGGGACTGAGAAAATATGCAAAATCAGTGGTATGAGTGATAAGTCTACAAGAATAAACTCAAATCAATGGCAGGTTGGAGGAGCACATATGTTCTCTAAATATCAGTATGAGCAGATTGTTCAACTGCTGAATCACAATGTGCAACAATCCAACATGAATCAGTCTCAGACTACTCAGCCTCAAGGTTCAACCACTGCTCAGTCAACTGCAAATGCAACAGGTATGGATAGTCATAAAGCTTTCTTAGTAGCTAATATACTTAAACAATTGATTATAGATATTGGTGTCACTAATCATATGGTGGCTGATATAGAAATATTAAATAAAACATCTAGAGTTAAAACTACATCTGATGCCAAAAAAGTTCACTTACCTAATGGAGAGATGATAAGTGTGACTCATACAGGGTCAAGTACTATATCAGACAGAAGTACTCTTAACAATGTATTTTAATTACCATAGTTTAAATTTAACTTAATGTTTGTGTCCCAACTTACTAGAGAATTAGAGTGTACAACCACCTTCTACCCTGATTTATGTTTATTTCAGGATATTTACGATGGGAGGGTAAATGAGATTGGTAGGCTGTAAAATGGGTTATACATGTTAATGAATCAGCCAACAACAAAACTTCTAAATGCACAATTGAAGTTATGACTAAATGTGAGAGAGGCTAAGGAACCTGCTACGATGTCTGAGGAAGAAATAGAGTTGTGGCACAGAAGATTTTTGACATACTTTTAGTAATGTTTTGAGTAGATTGATTAGAGAACAATTTGATGTCATAGCTAGTACTATAAAGAAATGTAATGTGTGCCCATGTGCTAAACAATGTAGACTTCCTTTTTCAACTAGTGATAGCAAAAGTATTTCTAGCTTTGATCTCATTCATATGGATGTTTGGGGACCTTATAAGGTTCAAACTCATGATGGCAACAAATATTTCCTAATAATAGTAGATGATTTTACAAGAATGACTTGGATATATTTGCTTAAATTAAAATCAGATGTTTGTGTTACAATGCATCAATTCTTAGCTTTCGTGTATACTCAGTTCAATAAAACAATGAAAATAATTAGAACTAATAATGGGACAGAGTTTGTAAATGATGTATGTAGCAATTTGTTCTTAAAACTAGGAATTGTACATCAAAGATCATGTGCCTATACATCTCAATAAAATGGTATGCCTGAAAGAAAACACAGACACATAATAGAAAATATAAGAGCAATAAGGTTTTACGCCAATATTTCTTTTCTGGGGTTTATGTGTGCAAGCTGTTGTCTATTTGATAAATAGATTATCCTCTTCTATTACTGGCATGGCACCTTATGAGAAGCTATACAAAAAAAAACCTTCAATCAATCACTTGAAGGTACTAGGTTGTCTGTGCTATGCAAAAGACTTAACTGTGTATGATAAATTGCAATCTAGAGTTAAGACTTGTGTTATGATGGGGTATTCTAAACTACAAAATGTTGGAAATTTGCCTTTGGCGGAAGTTGCGACCGACCAACTTTAACGGCTTAAACACTAGTGTAACGTATGTTGGAGAATCCGGTTCTTCACACATGCATGATCTACTAAGTACGTAGATAACCGTAGGGCCAAGAATCGTCAAATTTCATTGAGAAATGAAAGAGATATTGGTTCACGAAGTAAGGTGTTTGAAGCGTGAAAAGTGTGGTATTGTGTGTAATTCTCCCTCATCGGTAGAGGAAGAAAGAAGTGTTGTGTATATAAGATTCGAAATTGGTTTGGGGTTTGTGACCCCAAGGGGTATCCCATGTGTTTAAAGGAGGGAGGACCTAGATGTGCTTTGGTTCGAGGAAAGACCACACGCGCGCCGCCGCCGCCCGCCCGTCCCGTCCGGTCCGGTTCCGGTTCCGGGTTCTCGGGTTCTCGGGTTCTCGGGTCACGGGTCGTGGGCTATGGGCTGTGGGCTGTGGACCTTCTGATATTAATTTTTTGGGCCAGAAAACTTTGCCAGAAGTACAGTTTGATCCCAGAAGTTTCAGATGTACAGTTTGGTCCCTGAAGTTTCAAGATGTACAGTTTGGTCCCTCAAGTTTCCAGAATCTGGACAGTCAAAGCAGTTGCCAAGCACTCAATTCAGCCATTTATTTTGGCTGAATTACTCCTTCTATAATGGCCAAATCCGTTGGTCTTTCACCATTTATGTTGGTGGCTTTACTACCTCCATAATGGCCATTATTTGGCTATTATGGAGGCAGTTTTTCAGCCCCTCCCTCACCTATATAAACACCCCCTTACACCATTGTTGAGAACTAAGAATGACCAAGGAGAGCAGCAAAACAGTGCACGAAAATACACAACCGAAAATAGTTTTCTTCCTACAACTTCCAAGTATCATTTCGTTACTCAATATTCTTCACGGTAGCTCTTGAGTTTCCTTTGCTCAAGGGTTCCATTGTTGTTTTATCTTGGGAGACAAATTGTCCAGGACGTATAAAGGATACATACGGGGCAATATTGTCTTAAGGACAGAGTGATACACTCGACTCAGCAAAAACAATTTACATTTTTCCGTTTTCTACAAACTGGAAATTCCAGTTTTTTACTTGTGTAACAATTGTAATTTCGATTCCATGTTGAATTATTGAATCTCTGTTTATCCTTTCGAATACTTGTAATAGTTAAATACTTCCCGTACTGCTTTATAAAGTACCATAGAGCAAATCTCCCAAAAACTTAAGACAATATTTGTATAGTATTACTATTAGTGTTCGAAAGATGTCGGTCAAAAGTTGTGTGACCAAATCTGGATATGGAAATGGTTTTCTGGTAGAAGAGAGTGATGATGATGAACATGTTCATGGTGTCACCGCTACCAAGACCGGTGGAAACAAGCGCTCGAAAGCTCGAGGATGTCAACTCGGGACAAGAGGAGAAGATCGAAGATGTTATTCTATCTTGTAGCAGAAGGCCTATATCTGTCCCAGACAAAGGATCCGAATAATGGTGAGAAGGAAATGGACACTCAGTCTGATGAAGTGACTGAAGTGAGTCAGAATTCGAAATTGGGATAAGTAGTTTTTCTTACTTGTCAAGAATAAAGATTAAATGATGTCTGATTAAAAATGGATTAAAGTAAGGAGGAATATGAAAATAATTTATATTCCTTATGCTTTAACAAATCAGAAGTTTAATCTCATCTTCTTTTCCGTTTAAAGATTGGATTTTGTAAAACGACTTAAGAAGATCCGTTCTTTTAAGTGTAATTACTAAAGTGTGTAAAGTATGTTCGCACATACGAGGGAGTAAGATCCACTGACTGTGCGAAAACTGTTACCACTCTTAAGTAAGCACCAAGAATTATCGGGCACCAATCATAACGGAAGAAGACTAAAAGCTAAAGACGTTGAGCCTGTCATACTATTTGGCAAGAAGATCCTTCATATGATGATATTGGACACTCGGTCATAAAAGCCTCCGGGCGACTGGAGTGGGCCAAAATTCCTTAGATATGATGATATTGGACACTCAGTCATATAAAGCCTCCGGCGACGGCGGAGTGGTGCCGAATTCATTTCATAGGAAAAGTAATGGACACCTAGTAAGGTGGGCCGAGTTTCCGGTGTCCTAAATGATCTGAAGGCCTAAATAAAGGCAGTAAAGAAATTGGACACTCAGTCTGCCAAAGCAACTGCAGTGGGCCAAAGTATCGCGATCACATATGATCCGGTTACACCCTAACCACGGGCAAAAGGTTGTTCATTTGAAACAACGCCACCTCTAAAGTAGAAGGGTTGGAGAGGTTGTCCTCAATAGGACTTCAGGGAATGAGATCACTCTAAGATGAGGTGATACATGTCCCTAACTTGGTTTAAGGGACGCTGTTGGTCAAGCTAGTTTGAGACTAGTCCAATAGGTCTGTAATAACTAAGAATGGTACAGTATGTCTGTGGCCAAATGAATGATATATTTGTAACCCGTGCATCTATGCCATCATAGATTAAGACACGTTAAATAGCAAGTCATTCAAAAGCTAACGATGTTGAGATTGTTGCCTACCGTCGACATAAACCCTCAAAATAAATGTGAGGTAGATGAAGAGGCAAAATCACCTTTCCAAATTCCGTCAAGGGAATAGCGAAAGAAGCACCGCTCCTCTAGAACTTAGTCACACCTAATTGGGTGATTTGAAGTTTATACAAAATAGAGGGGGGAGACAAGTACGTTGTGATCTTCATTGATGATGGTACAACGTATGGAATCCTTTGTTGGTTGAAAAGCAAAGATGAAGTTGTTGAAGCGGATAAGCGCTACAAAGCAGAAGTTGAAAATCAACTAAGCCTACGGATTGAGAAATTCGTAGTGATAGAGGGGGAGAAAGTGAAGCATCGTTTATTAAACGACTGCTCATTTCTCACCTCAGTCTAACGGTGTTAGCCAAGCGCTAAGCCGTACGCCTAAATTATGTAGGGCAAGGCGATCCTTACCGCTAATGTGATTCTCAACAGAACTCCGCATAAGGATAAGGATAAGGATAACTCTCCGTGTGAGACATGGAAATGATCTCACATACAAAAGTTGTGATGTGGGATGGCTTGGTAGAAGTTGGACTACCGAGACAGGTCAAGTTCGACCTAAGACTGTAGATTGCATATCCACTGGATCTGTAAATAACAGTAGTGCTGATCGCCTCTTGGCATCAAAGAATGCTGAATTCTTTTAAGATAGCTTTCCTTGAAAAAAAGGAAAAAGGAGTAATTGCTCAAGGTTAACAAGAACCCACGAGGGCCTGACTGTCCGAAACTAGACGTTCCGTATCTTCATGACTCGAAAGTTGCTGTCTATCAGGAACTTAATATTCCGGATCTATGAGAACTCAGGGATTCTAGATGTTGAACCAAGATGGAGCAAAGAGGGGACAAAGACTTGTTCCAGTCCTTCTAGCTTGTATGGTTGAGAACGAACCATGGACAATTGACAAAGAATTGTCATCTCCAAAAGCACTGCTTTGGAAAGAAGCTAAAGAGAGAAATAGATTCCATCATATGGAACCATACGTGTGTAATGGTTGATCTTCCTCCGGGAAAAGAATCTTTGGGTTGTAAAAAGTGCTCCCCTGTGAGTAGCTTCACATCCAGGGCCATTGTAATCTTACATGGCATGGGTGTTGAAACAGCCTTCCAAACCGGAGAGTTGGAAGAAGAGGATCGAATTGGTTTCTTTGAACTGTTGGGCTTCTTCCCGAACTTTCATTTTGGTCCCCGAAATGTTAACATTTTGGTCCCGAAAGTCTCGATAAAACAGAAATAATGAATCGATCACGAAACATTGACTCGAAGTTAGAAAGCCAACAGTTGGAAAACCAACGGTCTTAGAGTGAAAATCATATTGAAACAAAGTCTCGATATGAAAGATATGAGTATCGAGATGACATCTTAGGAATTGGATTTCTAAGACATCTAACGGATGGTTGATAGTTGACGGTCTCGTTGAAGCCACCAATGGATATGAATCATAGAAGCGATTGGAATCATGGTGCACCCATAGACAAGGAGCGATATGCTCAAAGTCACGTGTAGTTCAATGTATTGTACACACTACAACCGACCTGGTATCGTCCAACAAAAGATCGGTTGAACTAAGGTTCACCGATGATCTTAATACAAGATCAATAGAAGGCGTTAAGTCGGATATGACGATATCCGAATTATTCGCTTATCTACGGATTATAGTATTCGGATGTCCAGCCGGTCCGAGAGAACACGGTGATGCAACCGGACATCGGATCGAAGAACACCAAAGCCACAAGTAAATGTGTATGGTGGTTCTTGGAAAATCCTCTAAGCAAACTTGCATCGACCGATTCATGATGGTATCGGAGTTTATCGCTTTATACAAAACATGAAAGAAGTTGAGTAACTTCACGGCTCCTTAGAGGACGTCCCTTATCGGGAGAAACCCGTACCTTCACATTATACATCGTGGCTAGCGGTCGGCTTCGGGAAGGACACGGATGACGGCGTCTCGGACATATCTCGTTAGGATCCGTCGGAGACATAAGACCGTATGGCGCTTGATCATCACGGGTGTCACTTCTTTGTTTACAAACTAAGGGACTACCCAGAGATCAAGCGTTCTGCCTATCTAGGGGAATGGGCTTAAAACCCAAAATATACGGACCAATACAGTGGAAACCCAACCTTACGAACTGGAGATCCCGGTAATTTGGTTCAATGGGAAAACTAAGTTGTAAAGGTTCGGTTGATCGCTTCGGTGGAAGCATGAGCACTTCGGATAGTGATTTCGAAAAGAAACACCAAATCCAAAGCCGTTCCCGCGATAGACGTTAAGTGCTATCTCGCGGTATGGGTAAAGGTTAAGTTTTCAAAACTCGTAATGATCCTCAACGGTTGAGGTTAGGTCTTTGGGAAACTTTTAATGGTTCCTAACACTTGTGAAGTGGGGTATAGCGGGATACCTTGTAGGAGACCACCTATTTAAGTGCGAGGACGGGCCGCCTCAAATTGAACGCACTTAAGAATCCAAGACGTTGTCCATGGCCAAAACGGACAAAACATTACGAAGAAGAGAGTAAGGGAATTTGTTGTGTTGGTACCGTTGTCTTGGATTACACTAAACACCGACGGTTCAAGACATCACGTTCACCGCGCGGTAAGTAAGTCCGATGGTATTCAACTATGGAAGGTTCAAAGCCGAGGCTACCTCTCCTTATGCAACATCGGTCCGTGAAATATTGCTTTGGAAATGAAAAGACACCATGTGAGTGCGCCAAAATCTCTTTCAAGAGGGGATTGTTGGAAATTTGCCTTTGGCGGGAGTTGCGACCGACCAACTTTAACGGCTTAAACACTAGTGTAACGTATGTTGGAGAATCCGGTTCTTCACACATGCATGATCTACTAAGTACGTAGATAACCGTAGGGCCAAGAATCGTCAAATTTCATTGAGAAATGAAAGAGATATTGGTTCACGAAGTAAGGTGTTTGAAGCATGAAAAGTGTGGTATTGTGTGTAATTCTCCCTCATCGGTAGAGGAAGAAAGAAGTGTTGTGTATATAAGATTCGAAATTGGTTTGGGGTTTGGGACCCCAAGCGGGTATCCCATGTGTTTAAAGGAGGGAGGACCTAGATGTGCTTCGGTTCGAGGAAAGACCACGCGCGCGCGCGCCGCCGCCCGCCCGTCCCGTCCGGTCCGGTTCCGGTTCCGGGTTCTCGGGTTCTCGGGTTCTCGGGTTCTCGGGTCACGGGTCACGGGTCACGGGTCACGGGTCACGGGTCGTGAGCTATGGGCTGTGGGCCTTCTGATATTAATTTTTTGGGCCAGAAAACTTTGCCAGAAGTACAGTTTGATCCCAGAAGTTTCAGATGTACAGTTTGGACCATCAGATGTACAGTTTGGTCCCTGAAGTTTCAAGATGTACAGTTTGGTCCCTCAAGTTTCCAGAATCTGGACAGTCAAAGCAGTTGCCAAGCACTCAATTCAGCCATTTATTTTGGCTGAATTACTCCTCCTATGATGGCCAAATCCGTTGGTCTTTCACCATTTATGTTGGTGGCTTTACTACCTCCATAATGGCCATTATTTGGCTATTATGGAGGCAGTTTTTCAGCCCCTCCCTCACCTATATAAACACCCCCTTACACCATTGTTGAGCACTAAGAATGACCAAGGAGAGCAGCAAAACAGTGCACGAAAATACACAACTGAAAATAGTTTTCTTCCTACAACTTCCAAGCATCATTTCGTTACTCAATATTCTTCACGGTAGCTCTTGAGTTTCCTTTGCTCAAGGGTTCCATTGTTGTTTTATCTTGGGAGACAAATTGTTCAGGACGTATAAAGGATACATACGGGACAATATTGTCTTAAGGACAGAGTGATACACTCGACTCAGCAAAAACAATTTACATTTTTCCGTTTTCTACAAAACTGGAATTTCCAGTTTTTACTTGTGTAACAATTGTAATTTCAGATTCCATGTTGAATTATTGAATCTCTGTTTATCCTTTCGAATACTTGTAATAGTTAAATACTTCCCGTACTGCTTTATAAATTACCATAGAGCAAATCTCCCAACACAAAAGGGGTATATTCTATATGACATGCATAACAAAATGTTTTTAGTCAATAGAGATGTTAGTTTCAGGAAAACTGAATTCCCCTTCAAAGCAGAAACATCAGGAAGTTCAATCTTCTTGCATGATCAATTTGGTAAGGCTGATGATGATAATTTTACTTCAAATATACATATGTCTATACATGTACACGATTCTCAGGCTAATATACAAGAAGAGTTAGAGCCAATGCATCATGCACCAGAAAATGTTTTAAACAACACTCAAACTCAAAATCACACACCACAAAAATCTACAAACTGATATACCAGTTCCTCCAGATACAATGCATATACAACAAAATACAGCTCCCACTAGAAAATCTACCATATTCAAACAACCCCCAATTTGGTTAAAAGAATTCATCACAAATAGAACTGATCCAACTACTCCATACTCTATAGCCAATTACATATCCTATGAAATACTTACACCAAAGTATATACGCTTTCTCACTTCCTTTTTAGAAATAACTAAACCACGGAACTATAATGAGGCATCCAAAGATCCAATATGGGTGGAGGCAATGGAAGCTGAAATCTCAGCACTACAGGATAATCACACATGTGATGTTGTTTCCCTACCTGAAGGAAAATCTCTAATATGATGTAAATAGATTTCAAGATCAAGTACAAGGAAACATGAGAAATTGAAAGGTTGAAAGCTAGACTAGTGGCAAAAGGATACAGTCAAATGGAAGATATTGATTATCAAGAATCTTTTTCTCCTATAGTGAAGATGGTTACTGTGAGATCCATTCTATCCATTGCATCATCTAGACACTGGCAAATACACCAAATGGATGTATATAATGCCTTTTTGCAAGAGGATCTACATGATGAGATCTATATGGAACTTCCTCAAGGATTTATCAGTCAGGGGGACAAACAAGTATGCAAACTGATTAAATCCTTATATGGACTTAAACATGCTCCAAGACAATTGAATTTTAAACTCACAGAGGCATTACTTCAAATGAAGTTCAAACAATCTCAATATGATCATTCTTTGTTTATAAGAAAAACTGATAAAAGGGATAACCTTGGTATTTGTATATGTGGATGATATGCTAATAACTGGAGATCACATGAAACAAATAGAAGAAACAAAACAAGCTTTACAACAAGCTTTCAAAATAAAAGATCTGGGAGAATTGAAATACTTTCTAGGCATAGAATTTGCAAGATCAGACAAAGAAATTCTTATGCACCAAAGGAAATATGCTTTGGAACTTATTTCTGAGCTTGGTCTGGCTGCTGCTAAGCCTATTAACACTCCTATTGACTGCAGTGTGAAGTTAACTACAAAAGAATATGATGATCATATTCAAGAGATTCAAAAATCAGGAAGAGAGAAGTCTAAGACAGAAGATGCATTGATGTAGGATATTAGCTCATACCAAAGGCTAATAGGTAAACTTCTTTACCTCACAGTTACAAGGCCAGATATAGCCTATAGTGTTCAGACACTTAGCCAATTCTTACAACAACCAAATAAGTCACATTTTGATGCAACACTTAGAATAGTCAGGTATATCAAAAATCAACCTGGACAAGGTATACTACTATCCAACAAATCACAAGAATCAGTAACAACATATTGTGATGCTGATTGAGTTGCATGTCCTCAAACAAGTAAGTCAGTCACTGGATACATTGTCAAATTTGGACACTCACTTATCTCATGAAAAAAAATAGTCTACAATATCCAAGTTCAGCTGAATCAGAATACAGAAGCCTAGCAGGAACAATTGCAGAGTTGACATAGATACTTGGCATATTAGAGGAGATTGGGATCAAGATTAACTTACCAGTGACAGTGTTTACAGACATCAAATCAACTATCCAAATAGATGCAAATCATGTGTTCCATGAAAGAACTAAACATATAGAGATAAACCTTCATTTCATAAGAGAAAAAAATCAGAAAAGACTTGTGAAGACTAAATATATTAACACAACCAACCAACTTGATCTTCTTACCAAAGGACTGAATAGACTTCAACATGAGCATCTCTGTTCCAAGCTTGGATTACTGAACATATTCACAGCATCCAGCTAGAGGGACTATTGGAAGAAAAGATATGAAAGTTAGTTAAACTTGGTATATGAAGGAATATATAAACACATATGAACTCATTATATATATCAATTTTTGAAATGAAGAAAATAAGAAAATCTATCTATATAAACACTCACTCTTGTACCTCTCCTAATTTGTTTCTATATTGATGAATGCCTTATTTGTTTCTATATTGATGAATGATCATGATTGAGATGAAATTCAACACACTCACTCACCTCTCCCAAATCACAAAGCTGAGAGCTGTAGCAGTGTCTCCCCAGTGTCAAATCTCCATTAATGGACCTTTTCTCATGTAAATAAATCCCCATTTTCCTGATAAGATCTCTTTTAAATCCCACTATTCTCCATCTACTTCCCTTCATCCATGGCCGAAGAATCAGAATCATCTGCATCTAACACCACCCCCACCACCCCCACAACAAACCCCTCTACTACAACCGCCATTAATGTACCTCTCCAAGCTCATTCACCACCCACCAAACTTCCTTCTCGACCCAGAAAAACCCGCAAAGTTTCCAACACTGACACTTGTTTAACCAAAACTTCCACCACCATTTCAAGAATCGTCCCTCGTTCACTTTCACACAAAGGTGAGCTCGAATCTTCCATCAACTACCTTATATTCTCCGACCCATTACTTTCCCCATTAATACAAACATACCCACTTCCAATTCTTGAACTTTTTCAACCCCCTTTTTTTGCCCTCACAAAATCCATTCTTTTTCAACAACTAGCATACAAAGCCCGGGTCATCCATTTATACCCGATTCGTATCTCTCTGTGGTGGGGAATCAAATTTGGGGCCAGATATGGTATTGGGTTTAACCCCACAACAGCTTAGGCAAATTGGTGTATCTGCTAGAAAAGCAAGTTATTTACATGACTTAGCTAGGAAGTATCAACATGGATTTTGTCTGATAAGTCAATTGTTGATATGGATGATAAATCACTTTTTACTATGCTTACTATGGTTAATGGAATTGGGTCTTGGTCAGTTCATATGTTTATGATTTTTTCACTGCATAGGCCGGATGTGTTGCCGATACATGATCTTAGTATTAGGAAAGGGGCGCAAATGTTATATGGACTTGAGGATCTTCCTAGACCGTCACAGATGGATCAGTTGTGTGAGAAATGGAAGCCGTATAGATCGGTTGCTTCTTGGTACATTTGGAGGTATGTAGAGGCAAAAGGGGCGAGTTCGAAAACTAATGTGGTGGGGAATTCTGATGTTAGTTTACAGCAGCAGATGTTGTCAATGCAGAAACAACAACAACATCAACCGAATCAGCAGTTCTTGTATCCTATTAATGGGATTCTTAATGATGGGTATGTTTCCTTTCGTTTCTAGTTTGCCATTAATCGTCATGCATTTATTCATAAAATTTCCATGTACGTTCATTGCATTCTAATGGTATTTAATGCATTAATGATGGTTATCACTGGGGCATAGTTGGTTGATTAGTTTTGTTAGTTGAGATAAATGTATGACAATGTTGAGAGTGTTGATGCCGCGTGGGCATATTGTAACTTTAGTGAACCAAAAGTTTGGTCAGGACCATCATAATGATCAGTGGGTAAAATACCTAGAATGGATGGAATTAAAATTTTTAAGCAGTCAGTTCTTTTTGCTTCTTCAGTACATATCAGTTAACACATTGAGATATCCACTTTATCAAAGAAGCACATTGAGAAATCCTTGCAGGGTTGATAAAGAATAGAATAATTGGAGTATTTTAATCTTGAGATAATGACAGCCTGGTGATCCTATAATAGAAGGTGGGAGAAGACTCACTCTCTGGAGAAAAGTAAAGTATGTAATGAGCAATAACATTAATGCATAATATGATAATTCCACGGCCCAGGGTACCTCATTATTGAAGCCATTTAATCTTCAAGCCGAATGTACAAGTTTGTATGCATTACTTTGCGCTTCTAGTTAGGCAACTTTTGCAAGACCTTGCTTGTAGATTCACATCTCTTCTATGGATTGGAAATCAGATATTTTCTCGAATCTTCTTCAGTGTTAGAATGTGGAGATGAATCTCCTTATATTACAATGTTACAGCCATTGGCATATATTTGATGGCTGGTGTTACATTTTTCTTGGTTAACAGTTCCAAGAGTAGCCTTATTGACTTGAGCTGAGTGATTGATTTGCTATTGCAATCAATGAGAATAAGAACCCATGTGCTTTGCATGTAGTTTGCATTAGTAAAGCATGAGAATGTGACACTTAATCAGTTTGAAATCTTCCTCCAAACTAGTCCAGGGCCAAGCTTTATCCTCGACTTTAGTCATTCCCACTTCTCGTCACCCTCTGTCCCTAAATATGGAACCATGATAATGATCTATACAGACTTCGCGTCCAAGATGTTTTGAAAACCTTTTCTGGTATAAGGTGCTAGTTTGTAATATTATTTTACTATGTCAACCAAAAAAAAAGGAGGTGCTACTTACTCCCATCCCTTTTAACTAAACAACTTTGTCATGACTTTCAGTGACTCCAATATCATCCCCATTCTTATGGAAATACTATGTTCTTAATTCTAATGAGCAAGTAAGCATTTTTCCCTGATAAAGATCTAATGAGAAAGTAAACACAATTGATTGAATTCCCACATTCTGGAGCTAAGTGATTTAAGGGGCTAAGAATGCAAACAACCAAGCTAAGTATGATGCTGGTGACATTTAAGAGCTTCCTAATTGGAGAAGAGCGGGTTCAGTGAAGACACAACTAAGTTATGCCCTTCATATAGATATTATGTTGCTTGGTTGATGCTTTGTAATGATAAAGGTTTTCATATATTTCCATGTGGTGGTCATGGTGTCTAGTAGTAGACAATTACTTCTAATGATGCTTTAGTGATCCTCATAGCAGTAGTCAATGTTAAGGTTTTTCCCATTAAAAAGTTAAGTTATTATGGTAGTGAATTTACTTCTTGAATGTAGAGTTAGAGGCCTAACTCTAATTCACAGATTGGTTGACTTGTAATTGCTTTCAAAACCATTGAAGTAAACTGAAGATTTACTGAGGATAAGAAACAATTTAGGAAATAGAGAAACCTAGTTGTGAAACAATGCTTCTAGTCCCTTTTCTTTAAAGCCGAGACTGAACAACAAGTAGATATTTAATATCATTCTGGATAGATCTTCAGATAGGGCATGGAAGAGAGATCAAGTGGTGTCTTTGGCTTGTGATAAAACTACGTGTTTGTACATAGTCCTCTTCCTTCTTCATGCCTCCTTATTGAGACTGACTACCACTTATTTTCCTTTAGTTCATAGTGGAAGGTTTGTCGTTATAGACGCATGACACCATATAGCTTTCTTTTCTATGCTGCTTTACTCCAACTTCATTTTTTTGTGCTTGTTGTCATAGTCCTTTGGATTATACTAGATGTATAGGACTCCTTATAAAAAAAACTAGATAAGACGGGACTCAGATATAGGATAAATAGAACTAGATGAATCCTACCTTGAAGGTGGGTGAATTTTACAATTTTATCCAATTATGTGATGTCACAAACACGGGATAATATGAGCAAGAGGGGGAATATCTAGCCAATAGTTTGACAGCACAAGAATAACAAAAATCTTGGGCTAATTTAGTAGTAGGAGTTTGTGGAATGGAAAAGATCACGAGGTAGGAATATGAAAATGTTTGGGGCTGCGAATGGCAACTGCGGAAGTAAAACAGCAACAACAACAACAACGAGAATTTAAGTAGTAAAAGAATTTAAGAAATACACCTAGAATTTCTTGGAATAACCACCTGGAATTTCTTTGGATTAACTTCCTAAGGTAAGGTTGGGTTAAGTAACAATGAAGCTTAATGCTCCATTGCTGAACTGGAAGAATGTGTAGGTAGTTGTCCGCTGCAAACTCTAGGACATGCTAAGTAAACGCGGAATAGCTTAGCTGAAGACATAAATTCTGCAGTCACTGCCCCAAGCATAATTTACCAAATTACCCTTGACCCGGAAACTTAAAATATGATTCATAGTACTGATATGCACCAAGATTTTCTCTTTTTAATTGCCTTTTGCATCTGTAAAATACCAGAAGCAGACAAGCTACTGTAGTCATTTGGTATACTATCATGGCTTGTTACCCGCAAGGGTGGCTCAGTTGGTTGAACAGGGGATTTTGCCTTCTGGGTCGAGCTCGTCGCACGGGGCTTGCCTAGTGTGGGTTACCTCTCTTGTGTGGTTTGCGAGCTATTGTACATGAGCTGAGTTTACCCTGTGCGCACCCAAAAAAGGTAGCGGTTGTGGGTTCTCGTGTCATAAAAAAAAAAAAACTATCATGGCTTGTTGAACCCAGGCCACTTATATTTGTGTGTACACAAAACAAAGTCGCTCCTGCATCATGTTCCTACTTTCTGTAGGCAGCATCTTTTCTTGATCTTCATGAGTTTACTAATCTGTTGCTAAACTTGCTTTATATCATGTGCAGTGGATCTCTCTTTGGACCCCCACCCCCCTTCCCCACTCACCTATGTGTTTCTCCTTACGTATGTCTTGCGTCATTCTCTTGTTTATGCTGTTAAAACTGCCCTTGAACGTTGCAACGACTTCAGCGTGATATGAAGATCCGTTGAGGAATATCTTATCATACTTTCTGGTACGATAACCTTTGGAAGTGCCACTGGGCCTCTGGATTTCTCTTTTCACCGAGTAGGTTGGGGTGTTGTATAAGCACGGGATCAAGTTAGAATGAGTTCTAGTTAGCTGCCAGTAAAATGAGGCACTTAAAAGGGTTAACCAAAACTTACGGGCAAGTTTTGTGTTCCATAATCAGTATAAACACAAAACTATTGGGAAGATGAGTGACCAGTTATGTTTATCCTTACTATCTCGGTACAGGCAGATCATAATCTAGAAGTACGTAAAGCATAGCACCAAAGGGTGTGGCCTAGTGGTCAATAAAGTGGATGCAAACCTAGGAGATTAGGATTCCAGAGAATAAAAAACATTAGGTGATTTCTTCTCATTTGCTTAAGCCTTGAAGAGCAGAGTTATCTTGTATAGTTGTGATGGTGGGAGGTAGCACGTATCTGTTGAATAATTGAGGTGTGCACAAATTGGATCGGACACCACGACTATTAAAATAAAATTTACACCTATAAAATTTAAATTATGAATATGCCTTTGACGACATTATTCTCCGGGGCAAGATTAGTTGCCCCCCTCTCTGGTTTTTCCTTGGCATCGATTCATTTTAGCCTTTTCTTGTGGCTACAACCCTATTATTGTCTTGTTTGCTAAACTGGAAGTGATCAAAATACAGGGCATGTGCATGGGGACAGTAAGTGAAGTCACATAGTTGTCAATGGCAGTGAAGCTTTTTTTGGGGTAGCAAATTGCTGTGAAATGTTAGCCACAGGTTGTCTACATGTACTGAAAAGTCTGGGAAATCAAGCTGGGAACATTGTGAATCATTTTGTAAGTTCAGCAAGAACTGGTGTTGTAAGTTGTAAATCATCTATTTTAACTGACAAGGGCCACTTTTAAATATTAAAAAATTAATTATTTAAAATCTCTTTTTATTACAAAATTCTCCCTTGTTGGTTTTCAGAATTTGAAGAGAATATTCTTGATTTGAGCCTTACGTAACCAAAGCGATTCTGATCTTTATCTGGTAAAACAGAACAGTAATAGGAAAATTGTAGGTGCTGTCTTGTAGCTGTAAATACAATAATGTGCAATTAAAGTTTAAACAATTCGATTGTTGTAGGTCTCATTTGTAATCTCATGTACTAACAGTATCATTAAGACCAAGTGCTAACTGGCTTAGAGAGTGGTGGATATACGTTTTACTGAAGTTGACTTCATAGGAATTTACTAATAAAATCAAGGAAATTTCAGATTTGTGTCTTGCTTATATGACATTTTTGATATAGTACTAGTATATGAGCTTATCCAGTGACAAATTATGCATGAATAAGTAATGCAGAGATTATAGAATCTATATTATAGTTTTTGCTCAATACAAACATAGTTAAACCAAAAAAAGGAAAGGAAGAACAGGTTTTTGTGTATATTTCAGAGAGATGTCTTAATTAATGTGGAATAGATTGGTAAATATAATATTTAAAGGATATTTTGTCTTGTAAATATTACATTTTTTTATTATGCTTCTTCCAAAAAGTAGAAATTTGCAATTTTTTCCCTACTACACCAAAATCTGTTTCTGCTACTTCTCAAATACACTGATAACACCTCAAATCTCCAAAAGTTTGGCCAAACATGGTATATAAATTCATTGCGCAATAATATGGTATCAAAAGATATGCCAAGGCACCAATATGTGTAAACATAACAAATTATCTAAAATATAATTTGCGCATACATAAAAGATATTATATTACAAATCTTGATGTAGCAACACGGGATATATTTGCGGCAATTTGTCAATCTCATGAAAAGGGTGTCCTTGGTTATAACGTAGTAATTTAATATAATAACAAGAAATTGACGAGGCTATTGATGTATATATCCGAATATCCCACCAGATATCCTCAAATTATCAAAAATTTCTCAATCAAACATTTTAAATTCCTTAATTCATATTATCTGTACATAGTATATATAACAACATGCAAGTAAAACTACTTGCTCATACAAAAATTTAGCTTCTCTCTGCAAGTACACTTAGATATATAGCCATGAACTATGAAAATTATGACCCTTTTTTCCTTGACCAACCTGTAGTTGATCTTTATCTTCCAATATGGGCTAAACTTCCAGGCTTTAAGTCCAAACCAGCTTTCATTTGGGCTGAAGATGGCCCAATTCAACCTTCATCCCTCACTTATGAGGAACTAAATATTTCAGCCCAATGTATTTCTTCAGAATTGTTACTTAGTTTAAGAAGAAATGACGTTGTTCTTGTTTTATGTTCACCAGGACTTAAATTTGTTGAAATCATTTTCGGGTGTCTAAGAGCTGGCGTTTTAGCAGTTCCTATTAGCCCTCCTCATCCATCTTTTTCGAACGAAAATTACCACCATCTACTTAGAGTTGTGTCCCAAACAAGGCCTAAAATCGCTATAGCACTTCGCGATTACATCAAACATGTTGAGAAGTATGTTGTTAAATCGACTAATAAGAAGTTGTCCGAGGCTTTAAGGAATCTTCGATGGATTCCAACCGAGGATTTGAAGGGCAAGAAAATGAAAATGCAATTGGAAAATGTGAATTTCGATAGTGGCTTTGAGTATAATGGTTGCAGTGTTGATGATGTGTGCTTAATTCAGTACACTTCTGGTACAACTGCTATTCCTAAGCCTGTTTTAGTAACAGCAGGCTCTGCAGCTCATAACGTTAGAGTCGCGAGGAAAGCTTATGATTTTAATCCAAATACGGTTGTTGTCTCGTGGTTACCACAGTACCATGATTGCGGACTGATGTTTTTGTTGTTGACGATTGTATCAGGGGCAACATGTGTGTTGACATCCCCGAATACATTTGTCAATCGTCCTAGGATATGGCTTGAATTGATTTCGGAGTTTAAGGCAACTTGCACTCCGGTTCCTTCATTTGCTTTACCACTTGTGCTGAAACGTGGTTATGCTGGGGCAACTGTTACAGGAAATGTTAATCCTATTAGTATGTTGAGCTTGAAGAATTTGATCATAGTTAACGAGCCAATTTATGAGTCTAGTGTTGAAGAATTTGTTGAAGTGTTTAAGCCTTTTGGGCTAAATCCTTTGGCAATTTCTCCCTCATATGGCTTAGCTGAAAATGGCACATTTGTTTCAACATCATGGAGTAGTAGTAATAGTGACAAATTTCGGACTTTGCCAACATACAAAAAGCTCTTGCCAAGTGCTAGACTTGATGAAGATGTAGACATTGAAATTCTAGTTGTGAATGAAGAAACAAATGAGATTGTGGAAGATGGGGTTGAAGGAGAAATATGGATTTCATCTCCTAGCAATGCTATTGGATATTTAGGACATCCATCTTTAACTCAACAAGTATTCAATGCCAGACTTAAAAATAGGGTGGGAAATTGCTACGTTCGAACAGGGGATAGAGGAGTTGTCAAAGGAGAACATAGATTTTTATATGTGACAGGTCGATGTTCAGACATTATTAAATTCCCAAATGGACAAGAAATACATCCACATTATTTGGAGACATTAACTTACAAAAGTTGTCCGAATGTCCTACGAGGCGGTTGTGTTGCCGTCTTCAAGATGTGTGAATCTAAATACAGATTTGTAGCTGTTGTCGCAGAGGTGCAGAGCAAGGGTGAAAGAGAGAGTGATATGTTTTTGAAGCAAATATGTGAAGGAATAAGGAACGCGATAATGAAAGAAGAGGGCGTTGGAATTGGCCTAGTGGTACTTGTCAAAGTTGGAAGTGTACCAAAGACTACTTCTGGGAAAATACAAAGATGGCTTGCTAAGTATAAATTTGTGAAGTCACAAATGAATATTATCATGCAAATGAAGTTTGATAATAATGGTAATGTTCAAAGCACAGTGCAAAAAGTGATGCAAATTAGTGGGAAAAAAGAGACTGAAAAGGTAAAGAAAGTGCTAGTCGTGGAAGAAGAAGAAGGGATGTTTTTTGCTCCAACAAATAGGACTTTGAAATCTTCTCTTTAATTAATTTAATCAGAGGGTTAGTTCAGAAACTCTCTGAACTTTTAAAATATTATCCTGTATGTATATATGATCCCAAGTTGTTGTAATATTACTATGGATAATGTGTTTTATGTAGTATGTATTGACCTACATGTTAAATATATTTTTTATATAAAAAATAAGTGAAGATATGGATAGAGTCAATCAATCAAATGTCTAAAGTCCATGAAAAAGAGACAAAAAAAGAGGATATTAAAAAATTGGAGCTAAATTACTCCAACTAACCTTTTATCAGGCCATTGGCCGAACATTTTTAAAAATTTGTAATTTGCAGAATCACTGCAAAGAAAAGAAACAAAAATTTCCTCAATTTCATGTTACTCTATTTTAAGTCTTAATTATCTCTTGATCTTGACATCCGAAGCTTATGCATATGGTCTTTTGGCAATCGCCTGTTAGAAGTTGACACATCAATTCTTAGACTTGAGGGTGTGAAAAATTTACACAATTGAGTCATTTTATAAAGGCATTCTAACTCTAGAGAAATAAATTGGAAGTAATCTTTTATGAGGAGACAAATTACGCATATGATGTAAAAAATTTACACAATGCTCGATTGTAATTATGTTAGATAGGACAATCTAAGATTACTTAGATTCTTTTATGAGGAAGATTAGTGCAGTCACAATATTTCTATCACGACCCAAACAATTCATTAAGACCACTAATCATTCTTGTATAACGGTTATTACTCATTAATTAATACAACACCAACATTTCTATACGAATTGTATGTTTGTAACTTTCATACAAATTGTACGTATCTAGCATGATTTGGTTGATCCACCTAAATAAATGAAAAGTCATAATATCCTTGTGAGGAAAAAAAGAACCCCCCATGACCAGTGGGGTTTGAATCCACTAACACACACAATTTAACTGAAAAATCACAATTCGTATTAGACCAAAAAAGAAAAGAAAAGAAAAGAGAAAAAAGTATAGCAGTACATGAAATACCTTTACATGTAGCCAAATATTATTGAGTAATGTAAATAACAACATACCCAGTGAAATCCTATAATGTGGGTCTAGGAGGATAGAATGTACACAGACCTAAATAAAGTATGAGAAACGGTCAGACTCAGACGAGAAATTAAAGCATTGTGGACATGCAGATAGTAAAAATCAAATACGCAATGGTAGCGCATTTTAACAATGTATATGAATATAAAGAACCAACAAAAAAATGCTATATACTGTTCCTCCTAATTCTCTTGTATGCATTGTAAGGTAACTATTCAATTTGCCTCAATTTGTTAAAGGCAAGCAAATCAACAGATGAAAACAAAAAAGGATGAATCTTAAAAATCCAACACTCCTCTTCATCTCGATAGGACCAAACTTGTACCAATTCTCTAGTTTCAAAACTATAAGCAACAATTGTATGTGGCAACACATGCAAATATAATACCTGCAAATCTTTATTAAATGCACATGTCCTTATTGAATATCCCATTTTCAATCTCACATCTTGCTCATCCAATCTTACAAAATGATCAAATCTCCATGTTGAATTGAAGTAACTCCATATAAAGAATCCATTGTTAACTGGATCACAAAATTGTATTAATCCCTCTGATTCCCATATAAGCTGAGAGTATACACCATTTCTTGATTTCCCA
Source organism: Anisodus tanguticus (assembly GCA_034509755.1). NCBI lineage: Eukaryota > Viridiplantae > Streptophyta > Magnoliopsida > Solanales > Solanaceae > Anisodus > Anisodus tanguticus. The sequence continues at coordinate 3,163,921 of CM067553.1, read as the reverse complement.
CAATGATTTTTTGGCAATGAAATTAGTGTAAACAACTCTTTATCAGTATCATATACTAACAAACATAAACTCCATATTTGGTATAATTTTTCTTCTAATAAAACACTAGGGTTAAAACATTGTCCTCTAACAAATCCATCTTGAAGTAACAGCTCAGAGTTCATAATTCTCATCTGGGTCTCTCTCCAATCCCATAATTTCGACGAAAAAATCATACAATTCATTAACTGAGCATCTAAATCAACTTCTTCAAAGAAGAAATTAATGATTTGAAATTGATCCCACCCATTATAAACAAGATTTGAACAAGTGGTTCTTGAAATATGATGAGAAATAGGAAGATTAACATACTGATCAAGAACAGGGGAACAAACAGAGTATATCCAAAACTCATTATTATGTGAAGCATAAAGAAGAACCCCATTACAAGAATCAATCAAATAAGGGAATTTATGAGTGAAAGATGAACAAAATAGGGTTAATTTTTTCTGGGTTTGGTCGTGTAATTTCATGAAAATTGATTCTTGGTGAGTTTTATGTTTGATGAAGAGGACTAAACCAGTACAAGTTGTGGGAGGGTAACAACGGCGGATATTAGTAATTGAATTTCGCCATGTTTTGGAGATAGTTTTTAATTTGACGAGATTTTAAGGGAATTTTTGAGAAAATTGATTCAACTATATAATTGGATAAATTCCCAAGTTCTATCATCTCTTCTTCATCTGTCTCCATGGCAATCGCCATTGCTGGCCTCCCTTTCTTCTCTGTTTTTTTTTCTTTTCTTTCTCTACTGGCAGTTTAATTACATGCAAATATATGCTAAAAAAGGTCACTAGAAACCCTAATATCCCACTTGTGGCGGTTAACTTTATTTTTTGTTGACGAATTAACTCGCAGCTCAACCAAGAAGGTTTATGCAGGGGATCGAACTCGTGACCTTGCGGTCCCGTGCTCTACTGGTACACCAACTTGGCTACCCTTGCGGGTAAGAAAGAAAAAAAAATTGTGGCGGTTAACTCTTTTACAAAAAAAGGTGGAACTCCCACCCCAGGAACCCCCACACCCCGGTCCGACAGGTCTGTGAAGGAGGTAAATCATGGTAACTCAATTGATTTCATGTGGCGATTAACTCTGTATATATTTACCGGGGTCATGGACAGTTACAGTTGATTTTTTTAAATAATTTATCATCAATTTTCAATTACAATTATCTCAATTTAGATCCAATAAAACAGGTTTAACAATGAGAGGAAATATGGAAAAGTGAATATAAATAATTGTTAAATTTAAAAGTGAAGTGTTGATAATGTGTCTGGTTATTAATTGATTATATATATACTTGGTGTGCAAGCAAATAAATAAGTAGTAAATAAATACTTGGCGAACAAGTATTATTATGTTAATATGTTATAGTCAAAGGGGTTATAGCCTAATTTTTTTTTATTGATTGTTATTACTTACTTAGCTATAGGAGTGTTTCTTTTGGCTATATAATATTGGGTTCATCACTTGTTATATATTTTTCCTTCCTTGATGACTACCTCTATGGTAAAAAAGTATTGAATATTTATATCAAATTATATTAAGTTATAAATTAAAGTAATTATATATAGATATATAGTATGTAACTAAATTTTAGTGATTAAAATTATATGTAGAGATATGCATCATGTACTCATTAAAATGATGTAAACATTAGGTGTAAATAAATTTTTAGCGTAGAGTATGATAGATTAAAATTGAAGAAAGTAGGAAGAATATTTTTAGAATAAAGGATTGATAAACGTTCTTGAGAGGGGAGAAATTACTCTCCATCTAGTTAGAGGTCTTGATTTTGACTTTGCATAAAATTAGAAAAACTTCAAAAAAAAAATGCCATATTTGTTCAGGAAACATGTGTGCCCATATTTTGGTCCTTTTATATGTTGAAAGTAGGTAAAAAATGAAAGAAAAGGAATACAAATTGGATCTCATATAATAAGTGACCATGATTTTGGCACAGATTTAAAGAAAAGGTTGTCATTAGTGTAAAACATATGGAGTGGCACATATATATTTGATATAAAGTGAATATTGTGCAACATTATATTTTTAAGGGCCATTAGATTGAAATCGAGATATTTCAGAATTAATCTTGGAATTTAAACCACTACTATAGTTCTGATTGGAGAATTTTTTTATTTTGTGAGTCATATAACAAACATTATTTATGTGAGGCAGTTCATAACTTGACAAGTGGATTCATGGCTTCCATAAGCTTCTCTCAAAGCATACTACAAAAAAGGCAACATTAATTTCCCCCCCTAATTTGAATGATTAGCTACATGATAATAAAAGGAAATTAAAAGGTAGAAGAAGATTAATCGGCAGTTTTGAACTTTTAATTGTTGCATCTTTACTTTCATTATATTTTTCAATTGAATATATTGTATTTGTAAGAAAAAATAATATAAAATGATTAATATCTTATGACTCCCTTCGTCAACTTTTATCCCTTCATCATTTATATCTATTAATCATATACTCACTTCATCCCAAATTAATTGTCACGTTTTACTTGTTTGAGAATTATTTTTACTACTTTTTCAAGCTAAATTTGATTAGATTAACTCAATATTTTGCAACTAAAATTTAGATATTAAAAAATTATACGAAAAGTATTACAAGTGGCAACCTTTTCCATACTAATTGATGATAAAATATATTTTAAATTGTTAATCAAAATTTACACAGTTTGATTCTTAAGAAGCCAGACATGACAATTAATTCTGGATGGCAGGAGTAATATATGATAGTTAACCTCTGTTATAGTAATGTGGTAGTGAATAGCTTCTCCAAAGATCAGTCTTAATTTCCCAAAATCATGCTCTTAGTTTGGTCTTCTGGGAAAGTAAATTAGACTATTAATCACTTTAGCATAATTATTTCGTGAATATTAAAATTGAATATGATTTTTAATTGAATAAAGTGATATGCTTATTCACATAATCACGAATCAGCATTAGTTACAATTTATAAAGTTAAAAGTTCTCTTTTCCTATTAGACTTGGATCCTAAAATGTAACATTTTCAATTAAAAAGATATAATGAAAGCAAAGATGCAGCAAACAAAATTTCAAAACTGCCGAATTTGTTTCTATGCTGTCATCACCGATTTAGAGATCTTCTTTTGCTTTTTAATTTCCTTTTATTGTTATCTAGCTCATTATCCTAAGTAGGAAATATAATATTGCCTTTTTGTAATCTATTTTGAAAGAAGTTTGTGGGTCCTATAAATTCACTTGTCAAACAATGAATTGTCTAGTATAAGTAATGTTTGTTATGTGCCTTACAAAGTAAAATTTCTCCTAATTGGGTGAGCTTCCAATCAAAATAAAATAAAGTATTGGATGGCCAGACTTATTTCCGGGCAAGGATGATTAAAGGGTAGGGGAGGAAAAAAGAAATGAAGAGGGGAAAAAAAGAAAAAAAGGGAAATGAAAAAATATAAAATAAAAATAAAATAAAGTAGGGAAATATTTCTTGTAAAAAGAATGCAATGTGCAAAAATTCAATGAATGGATTGTATTTCTTTTTAAAAAAAATATATTCTCAGGCACTCTTTTTGGGTGCAAACATATGTGTACCAAGTGACTCGAAAAGGTGGTATTAATGTCACTTAAAACTAGTTTAGGGGATATACTAAAATCCGCATAGTTTTGATATCTCTTTGAAAAACATAAACAAATTTAGGAGATCACTATGTATTCTTTCTAAAGAAAAAAAAGCAAATGAACAAATAAAGAAGTACTAAGTAAAAGTGTAAAACTTTTGTCTCTCAATTTAGTTAAAGCATCCCCAATTAGAAGTATGTTATAGACCATTTAATTATTATGCCATAAAAAGCAAGAAGAATGTTGTTTGATTACATGTTTTCTATATTTATAAGGCTAGCTTTTCAATATTATCAAGCACCTCAAAGATTATGTTTGAGAAACCAAAATACAATTTTGACTGATTAAATCACCAAAACTTATAGGCCATAAATACAATATAAACTTATAGTTTATTTTTTATATTTTCTTTTTCATTTAATGGTTGGTATTCACATTCATAGGAATTATTGTTGTTGTTGGTTGGTATGCATACTAAAATTCTGATTAATTCAGCTTTATATTACATACGTACAAATAATTTTATAATTTAAATCCATGACATATAGAATAAATTAAAATAATTTTATCATTGCTTTAAGAATCCCTTTCAAAATGACAAAAACTTTTAATGGCTACACTTCCCAAGTTATCAAATAAATTGATCATAACCATGAGTAGCCTTCTGATTCCTCCAATGGTCCATTATCTCCATGTTTCAACATTTATAGCATCTGCTTCTGGCTAGGTTATCTAAATAGAATCACAAATAATTTAATTTATATCTAGATATGTGAAACATACTTTCATAGTCTCAATTTAATATTACCAATTCCAACAATTTAAATTAAATTAACCCAACCACATTTTAACAAATACCTCTCCCATACGTCTCATTCTAAATATCGCTTTAGTTTAAATAAATTATTTTAAAATAAGTATCATTTTAAGAATTTAAGATATTATTTTCTACTATATCCTTAACATTAAAGAAGTAGTCATTTTTAATATTGTCCAAATTTATAAAAAAAAATCGATATTACACTTTGTCTTTATTATTTGTTGATAGACGTGAAAAAAGCTAAATAATAATTAAAATGGAACAGGAGAGTTAATTACTTGAAATTGACCTGCAAGAAGGCATATATATCTTATAAAATAAAATTACGTCAACTGGAAATATTTAAAATACTCACTTCTTTTAGTAAACAATATATCTTGGGACATGTGCACTTTGAGTTTCAATTGCTTATTATGTTCTTTGTTTTTTTGGCTATTTATTTGTTTATAATTGAACATGATCCTAAGAAGATCCACTATTGTTCGTTTTCGGGCTTAGAGATTTATTAATTTCCTCAAATATGAAAGGATTTCAGTTATATATACTAGTATAATTATCAATATTTTAAATTGTTAGGGTAATTTAACTTGTTATAATATGTAACTTGTTTCTTATTTTATTTTAATTTACGTGTCTGAATTTAATTGGACATAACGTATAAAAAGTCAGAAAAAGTTTCGAATTTTGTGATTTTCATATAATATTATGTATAATGTATCAAATCGTTCTTGAATTTTATAGTCTTAATCATAATGTGCAGTAGACCTGTCCAAAGGTCGGGTCGGGTCAAATCCGGGTCGGGTGGCTTTTTTTTTCTGCTTGCCCGACCCTGACTCTATATTTTTTTAAAAATTCTGACCCTGGCCCTGACCCTTTGGGGACCCTACGGGTCATGGGTCGGGCCTGACCCGTCGGCTTTTTTGGCGGGCCAGGGTCGGGTCGAGTATTTTTTTTAAAAAAAATTAAATTTTCAAAACTGAAATTGGCATTCACCCCTACATTACCACGAAATTTCGACGTTGAAATGTATTATATATCGTGAGATCTTGACTAAATAAAAAGAAAATTAGAAATCGATTTGGGGAAAAACACAAATTGATTGGGAAAACAGACGTTTTTCTAAAAATTGGTTGCCCCAATAGGCGGTTTGACCGACCCTGTCTCGAAACAATACTCAAAATGAAAAAAAATCGGGTAAAACGGACATCCGAGCGCAGAGTTATGACTATTTAAAGTTTCACCAATTTACAACTAATTTCTCTCCCTACATTATGCTTCCGTGATATTAACAGAACGACTAATAATATAAATATATAATTAATAATCAGCTAACGTTTTTATCTTATTTTATGTCGAGCTCAATGTAGATTAGAACAATACATATATTATAAAAATATGCATTATATCACTTATTAATGACAAAAATATATATAAGTACAAAATAAATATTAATGAAGGAAAAATAATATAAATTATATTAAAACAATATGCGGGTCGGGCCGGTTCAGACGGGTAAAATTTTCTGACCCTGATCGGGTCCCCGCTTTTTCGGGTCGAGTGACTTGCGGGTCAGCTATAAGCTGCCCTGACCCTGGTTTTTTCGGGTCGGGCGGGTCCCCGACCCGGTGGACAGGTCTACTGTGCAGGATGTTAAATAAAAGAACCGCACTTAATATAGAAAGTAATATTCATTTTTAAATATGAATATACTTAAAAGGTAAATGCATAAATTAAAAGATTTGATTTAAATTTCCAATCAATATTACTCCCTCAGTCTCAAATTATATGATTACTAAAAATAGTTGTCTTAAATTATTCATCGTTTTAGAAGTTTAAGGCATAAATAATTTTTATTTTTTTCATTTCATCATTTGTCATTAATGAAAACGACACATAAAAAAATTAAATATTTAATGGAGAGAAGTTATAATTTAAACATAAATAAGAGTAAAGTATATTAAATATCCCTTTTAATTAATATTTTTTAAAGAGTATGTAAATTAAAGAAGTGATAAATAATTTACGACAAGATGGAGTAGTATTAAATATTTTTGATGCGTAGGACTTAAACCTAACTATAAAATAGTTAATGAAATCTTAACAGGAAGAAAACCCTCAATCATTGCAAGGAAAAGATGCATAGGCATTGGATTGAGCAATTAGTAGTACTCCATAGTCCATACCATAGTAGTAATAAATTTTGAAAGAGCTGGACATATACATGCCTAATACTTTTCTCCTTTTTTTTTTTTTTTTTTAAAGTCGTACGCTGATGCAATTATCTTCTCTCAATTGGCGAGCCCCTGCAATATTAGTGCTAACACAATTGTCTTATTAATTAGTTCGCTTGACAGCTCAATTGATTATGAAGGGGATATTTGAAAACAAATTGCCTTATTAATCTGTAAAATATAAGCAAGTACCGAAGCAAATAACAGAAATTAGACCATGGGAAGAGAGCAAATGCAGATGTAGTAGTGTTGTACTACTAGATTAATATGAATACAATACTCTCTTCGTTTTAATCTACAATATATACTTTTCTTTTTACTCCTTTTATTTTAAAAATATATATGACACTCTATTTTTTATCAATAAAAATAATATTTTTTATCTTTTATAATAATTTAACTTTACACTTAACGAGATAATTTATAGCCGCAAATATTTTCATGACTTATTTTAGATTATCAAAAGTTTTCATTTTTTTCTTAAATTTTATGTTAGTCAAATACTTTTAAATTAGGGCGGAGGGGGTAGTTTGTTTTAAAAAGAATGTCATTTTGTATATTTAGTTATTCTTTAATTCTAATATTATACATGACATATTTAATATCAAAAGATTTAAACGTGTTTAAAAATAAAACTAAGACACATAAAGATTTAAATTAAATATTTTAAAAATATAATATTAAATATTTTAAAAATTAAGTCATGCTTCCGTTTTTTAAAGACTAAAGACATCGATTGTATCACAGAAAGGGTTAAGAAATTGCTTGGGGGAAAGCATGGTGTTTGCAGAGAGAAAGAGAGAGTATGTGTGTAATTTGCAAAGGAAAATGCATCATTCAATCCGTAGAACGTGAATAATAAAAGCTGAGCAGCGTCAAATCAGATTGCAGGCAGAATCGCACTATTTTTACGTCATTTTTTTTTTTTTTTTTTTTTTTTTTTTTTTTTTTTTTTTTTTTTTTTTTTTTTTTTTTTTTTTTTTTTTTTTTTTTTTTTTTTTTTTTTTTTTTTGATAATCCAGGTCTCGGGGTGGCCTTAGTACCCCCATATCGCTAGTACCGCACAAATCGGTACTAGGCTCCTGGAGGTGATGGGACCGGTCCTTCAGCACCCCACCACCAGGTAAATCGCGGGATATGCACACATGGTCAGTGTCTGCTTGCGTCCAACGGATCAATGCTACAAGGTTGACCCCCCCACAAGCCCCATCCCTAAAGCTTGGCGGAGACCGAACCCACACTGCAACATGCCCGCGCGGCTTTTAGCGCCCAGACTTTACCACATGTATGTGCCCCGGAGGACGATATCCTTAGGGGGGAATCGAACTTTGAGTGTATGTTACACGGTAAAGTAAAAGATACACACAGTAATAGCAAACTTGGCAGGCCCAAACATAACATGTTAGAATTTAGAAAAAGAGCCGCTACATCCTACATATGTGTGTGATGGAGCTAATTTCTAAGTATGGTAATAGAATTTTACCTGTTGCATTAGCAAAATCACTATTTTTGTGTGTGGTGGAGTTAATTTCTAAGTATAGTCACTCAATCTTTTTATTTAATCTTCAATAATAATAAAATTAAAGTCATTTTTGTCATTATAATAGTTACTCATTTTGTTTCAATTTATGTGATATAGTTTGAATAAACACGAAATTTTTTATGGTCTGAACCATACATATTTGTGTGATTGTAAATCATTTCATTAAGAGTAAAAAAAAGGTTTAAGTTAAATTATTTCTAAATATAAAATATATTATTTTTTTTGGGACAGACTTAAAAGGAAAATGTATCACATAAATTGAGACAGAAAGAGTACAAACATTTTTTTTATATTCAGCTTCCCGGCTTACACCAGACTATTCCTGGAGATAGTAGTCTCAGTCCCTCAGACTACTACTAGTAAATCGCGAGATGTGTCTGAATGACCAGGGTTTGAGAACAGAGCAACTGATATCACCTGTAAGGTCCTAACCCAGAAGAGAACAAATTGCTCCCACCGGGATTTGAACTTTGAACCCACGCAGCAGGTCTTCAGCTTAATTTTAAGTTCCACTCATTTGCCATACAGCTATGTTCGAAGGACTTTGTCCCCATTTTTTTTGTTCGGGCTCTTTGGTAGCCTTTGATATGAATCGTTTTATCTCTGAAGTGTTTTTTTTTTGGGGCGATTCACGCGGAGTAAATTTAAATTAGCTGGAGTTCCAACACGAATATTGGACGCCAATGAAAACCAAAAAAATGTAACAAGATGAGTGGATCTTTCTAATAAACATGAATCTAAATTAATCACAAAAAGGTGGAATAATTAGGAAAATAGAGTTCTTCTACCGACCTCACCAAAAAACTAGGGGGGGGGGGGGGGGTAAGGGGGTGGATCAATAATGAAGGAGGGTGGTGGGAATGGGCCCCATGTTGGCAGGGCGTGGGAGAGGACTGAACATGACATTGTCGGTTGTTTTCTTATGCTCAGTCCTATTGAAATGTTACCCTTAACACTACATAATTTCATTCTCATCTCATATTATTCATTCACTCTATCTTCGCTGTTCCGCACTATCTCTCTCTCTCTCTTATCTCCTCTTTTAAGTCTTTTTTTTATTATTTTTTTTTAGCTTCATCTCAATCAACCATGTTGTCTCTTGTTTCTTACATTCTCCTCCCTTGTTGCCTCTGAACCAACACACCACTTTTCTCTTCCACAACCTTAAAACTAACTCTTCACTTTAATTTTTCCCTCTCTAAATGACCTTTCAACTGTTTCTTAATCTCAAATTCATGCATTTTTTAGGTGGTGGTCCGCCAGCTTTGCTTCTTCTAAGGTACTTCTAGGGCCCCATCCTCTTTATTTCCACCTTTCTTCTTCTCCTTCAATTTTTACCTTTTTCTCTCTCACCCCACATAAGATTTATATTTTTGATTGTCAAGCATAAGTTTTTTGAGGTATAGTTAAGGTATTTTCTTTATCTTTTTTTAGAGCTTTTTAACTTGTACTTTCATCATATGTTCATGTGTAAACATAGGATTACTTCATAAGGAACAGGATTAGGGTTTGTTAACTAGTGATTTAGGTTTAGTTAATTAGGGTTTTAATTATGGCATTAGCTGGTGAGGAAAAGGAAATGAGAATGCCAAGTTCATTAGGGTATCATTCACTTGATCAGAGCACAGATCAAGGAGGCAACAACCATCTCCCACCTAACATTCAAGAACACGAAAAATCCTCCGGTGGTGGTGGTGGTGAAACGCCACCGTATAATACCACCGCCAGTGGAGGCGACGGATCTATTAAATTTAAGGTAACAGCAAGAGCTACGTACCGTGAGTGTTTGAAGAATCATGCGGCTAACATTGGTGGGAATGTTACTGATGGATGTGGTGAGTTCATGCCGAGTGGTGAAGAGGGGACGCTAGAGGCATTGAAGTGTGCTGCTTGTAACTGTCACCGTAATTTTCACAGAAAAGAACAGCCGAACAATGTTGGTGGTGGTGATATTAATAATGGTGGCATTATGGTTGTGCATCCACTGCAACTTCCTCAACCGCTGCCTTCTCCGATACCGCCGTTGAATCATCACCACCATCAACACGGCGGCCGGTCTATTTGGACTGCCATGCCACCTCAGCCTGTCAAAATGGCCTTTGGAGGTAATGTTGTTCAACTGTGTGATGTTTTGTTTAAAAGTTTGAGCTATCAGATGAAATAACTACATTTTTATTTACTTTCTAACTACGTCTTATTTTATGTGTCTTACTTTCACTAAACATCAAGTTTAAAGAGAACTTTCCAATTTTGTAAACTGACTTAAGGTGCGATTTAATTAGTATTATCCAAAACGTTTTTGAATATTGTGATTTTAAACATATCATGTAATCTCGTAGGAGTATTATCCAAAACGTTTTTGAATATTGTGATTTTAAACATATCATGTAATTTCGTAGGAGCAGAATGTTAATTATAAGGTAGACCGAGACATTTTTTTAAAATAGATTAAAAGAAAAATAAGACAAGAATTGAACCGAAGGGAGTGCTTAGTTGTGTTTGCAACACGTTCCTTCAAGAGTGAACTTGTACCTTTCTTATGAGTAAAACATGTGAACTTTTTTTATAACAGTCAGTGAACTCGAACCTAAGATCTCAGTTTGTTCTGGTCTTAAGATGGATTATGTGATAATAATCTCATCTAGAAGCCTTCTGATCGAACTCAGGCTTGTCTAGTGCGGATTATTTATTCCGCGTGGTTTGCGAGCTATTACATAAAAATGAGTTTAACATGTGCGCAACTGAGAGATAGCGGCGGCTGCGGGTTCCTCTTCATAAAAAAAAAGTAATCTCACCTAATGTCGTTCGACAGGTAGCGGTGGAAGTGGGGCGACGGACTCATCAAGCGAAGAACTCAACTTCAACACTTACCATCAGCAGGCAACTTCAGTGCCACCACAACCTCAACCACCATATGTGTTGGCCAAAAAAAGGTTCAGGACAAAGTTCAGTCAAGAACAAAAGGAAAAAATGTTGGAATTTGCCGAGAAATTAGGGTGGAGAATTCCAAGAGAAGATGACATAGAAGTACAAAGATTCTGCTCTCAAGTTGGTGTGAAGAGACAGGTTTTTAAGGTTTGGATGCATAATAATAAGAACCCTTCTGCTATAAAGAACAAACTACAAGAAGATCAACCTTTAATTAATTAAGGTGGGTGGAAAAAATGAAATTTCTTGGGATTTGGCTTCTGCTTATGTAATCTTACTAGGAATCGTACGTAGCTAGCCAGCTTTTTTCTCTATGTAGCATTATTGTAACTATGGAACCTCTTAATCAGATTTTATTGTTGTATCGGAAAAGCTTTTATTCATCTGAAATTTTCAGCTCTCTTACACTTCTTGTCACTGAATTTTAGACTACTGATGAACTCCTAGAGCTAATGTAGCTAGTTCTTTTTTGGGTCAAAATAAGTGGGTCAAATAATAGATCATGATCCAATACACCAAACATTAGCCAATTTTTCTTCGATTTTTAATCATTTTAGAAAAAAGGAAATGAAAACTAATGTATTTTTCATAATTTATTAGCTTAATTTGCTTCAAATTTATTAGCTGAGGGTCTATGAAACTATATTTGTGGTCTTTCTATCCACAAATGTAGGGTAAGGTTGGTGTACATATTACTATCTTAACCATCCTTAGATTCTATGTGTGAGATTATAATTGGTATGTTGTTGCTTCAAATTTAGAAAATTCTTAAGCCCCGAGACTTGTGAATTAAATTTGATAGAATAGGGAAGATATAATTAGTCATAATTGTGTATATTTTGTATATGGTAAGTGTATATTTAGTCAAATTCATTACCTCATGTACCTAGGATTAGGATAATTTATTATCTTATGTACATAGGATTAGGATTCTATTATTGGGTATATATATTACCCATTTGAAATGAAATAATCAAGGAAGAATATTTCTAATATGACATCAGAAGTCTAGGGAAAAATCTTAAAACCCTAAATTTTTCCTTCTCTCGTCGGCCTCCCACCTCTCCACCACCGATCACCGTCGGCTGAGTTCTTCCGCCGCCGATCATATATCTTTTTCCTTCGTCTTCTTTGTTTCGTCTGTCATGTCGGACTCCAAATCAAATTTTCACTCGGCCTTAGCGGTCTCCAATATTAAATCCCACATTTCCTTCACTCTTGAGATGGAAAACGTCCATTATGCGACGTGGGAAGAACTGTTCAAAATTCACTGTAGGTCACACTGAGTTATTCATCACATCATCTCCCCGGAGAATGGCAAGGAGAAGGTGCCAAAACCGATGATGAAAAGAAAATTATGGGTGACCCTTGATCCAACGGTTCTCCAATGGATTTATGCCATGATTTCCCGCGACTTGTTGCATACAATTCTTGAGCCCGACTCCACGGCAAAAGAGGCGTGGGATCGGTTACGTAACATATTTCAGGATAATAAAAAATTTTGGGCTGTCACACTTGAGCAGTAATTTTCTACCACTGACATGGCGGATTTTTCCAATGCATTCTCTTATTGCCAACGACTCAAGGTTTTGTCCGACCAACTCAAAAATGTCGGTGCGCCGGTCACAAACAATCGGCTCATTTTACAGATGATGGACGGTCTTACTGACGCATATAGTGGTGGTACGCTCATCCTCCAAAGCAACCCTCTTCCGCTATTCTACCAAGCCCGTTCTATGATCATACTAGAAGAAGCAGATTTTGCCAAAAAGATGGCCACTGTGTCCAATTCTGCCATGGTTGCTGCTCCGTCCGATGATATTCTTCCCAATTTGATACATGACCGCCTAACCGTGGTCAAAAGGGATGAAATGACAATAATGGAGGTTAAAACCGCAGCGGCGGCCACGATGGAGGAAATGGTGGCAGCCATCGACGTGGCGGAGGTGGCGGCAATAGCGGCAGTGGCGGCGTTCAGCAACAACAACCTACCTAGTCGTAACCGAGAGCCCAATGGGACAGTGGGCCGACACCGTGGGCCTGGCAGTGACCTTGGATCGTGCCTCCCTGCCCATTTCCCGCTGGCAATTAGGCTAGACCACAGCTAACAACAGCAACATCCTTCAGTTCTTAGGCCACTGCCTAACCAGTGGCAGTAGGCCCATTAGGCAGTGGCATCTCCGACAGACATCGAAGTCGCGATGCACACCCTTGGCTTACACCACCTGATGCAAACTGGTATATGGACATTAGGGCAACGTCCTATATGACATCCTCACAAGGTAATCTCTTATCGTATTTTAATTTGAGCAATAATTGTGGTATAATTGTCGAAAATGATAATTCAATTCCAATTTGTGATTATGGTACTACAAACCTATTTCTCCGGAACCCACAGTTAATTTTGAAAAATGTCCTTCACGCACCTCAATCAATTAAAAATTCGATTTCAGTTAGAAAATTTACCGCTGATAATTGGGTTTCTGTTGAATTTGGTCCTTTTGGGTTTTTCTTGAATGATTTTCAGATGGGGGATGCGTCTAATGAGATGTGATAGTCGGGGCGTGCTTTATCCAATCACCACAACCACATATCAAGCCAGATTACCATCCACTTTTGCAGTTTTAGCTCATTCTTTATAGCATGAACGTTTAGGTCATCCAGGAGCATCTGTTTTTTGCTTCCCTTAAACAAAATAAATTTATGAGTATACTAGGCCTCGTAGTTCTCATGTTTGTCACTCTTGTTCTCTTGGAAAACATGTTAAGTTGCCTTTTGTTGCTTCTAAGTCTTGTACTGTTATGCCTTTTGGTATTATTCATAGTGATATATGGATATCTCCCGTTTTGAGCTCTTCGGGCCATCGATATTATCTTCTGTTGTTGGATGATTACTCTAATATTTTGTGAACGTTTTCTTTGTCTAAAAAGTCACAAGTTTTTTCCACATTCCTTTTCTTTAGAGCATTCATCCGCACTCAATTTGAACGAGTTATTAAAAATATTCAATGTGATAATGGTACAGAATTTGATAATGGGCAATTATGGAATTTTTGCAAAACTAATGGTTTATCTTTTCGCCTCTCATGTCCACATACTTCATCTCAAAATGGAAAAGCGGAAAGAAAAATACGAACCATTAATAATATTGTTATAACCCTACTTGCACATGCCTCCCTACCACCATCATTTTGGCATCATGCATTACAAATGACAATTTATCTCCTCAACATACTTCCTAGCAAACAATTAGCCTACCAATCCCCACTCAAAAATTTATACATAAGGGACCCATCGTATTCTCATCTTCGGGTGCTTATGCTATCCTCTGTTTCCATCTACTATCATTAATAAACTCTAACCCCGGTCCACGCCGTGTATTTTTTTTGGGATATCCATCTAACCATTACAAATGTTATGACCTATCGTCTAATAAAATAATTGTGAGTCGCCACATAGTGTTTGATGAATCAAAATTTTCCTTTACCAAAATACATTGTTCCGTGCCTCTTACCTATGAGTTTCTTGATAGCATGCCCCCGTATTTGGTCCACCATTTGGCCTCCCAGTGGCTGTTGGACAAGCTGGGCCACTCATTGGCGACCAATTGCACAGCGGTCCATGGGCGTGTGGTCCGGTAGTGGCGATACCGTCCAAGCATGCTCGGACCCATTGTCGGCCAGTCCATCACCTCTTCCACTCGATATCACGTCCTCCATCCATCCAACTCTAATTCCGGCCCAATGGCCAGTCACTCATAGTCAGGACGGGATTTTAAAACTAAATACGAAATACGACCTTCATACTCATGTTACTAAATCGTCGTTACCTCGTAATCATGTTTCTGCTCTTCATGACCCGAATTGAAAAATGGCTATGGATGATGAATATATTGCTCTTATTAAAAATAGGACTTGCATGTCCTCTTGTAAGCCGTCCTCCACTCCGGTTGATACTAAACCTAAGTTGAGTGCTACTTTAGCACGCCATATGCCGATCCGCCACATTACCGCAGTCTTGCAGGCGCCCTGCAATATCTTACCTTCATGAGGCCTGACATAACTTATGTTGTGCAACAAGTTTGCTTATTTATGCATAACCCGATGGAGGATCACATGCATGCTCTCAAGTGCATTGTGCGCTATATTCAGGGTACCCTTGATTATGGCTTGCATCTTTATCCATTATTGACATCCACTCTCGTTGCTTACACTGATGCAGATTGGGGTGGCTGTCGGGACACCAAACATTCCACGTCTGGCTATTGTGTGTTCCTTGGTGATAATTTGGTATCTTGGTCATCGAAACGACAGACTACTTTGTCTAAATCCAGCGCCGAAGCAGAATACGGGGGAGTTGCCAATGTGGTTTCCGAATCAGGTTGGCTTCACAATCTTCTTCTCGAGCTCCAATGTCTTATTCTGAAGGCAAAATTGGTTTATTGTGATAATGTGAGTGCAATTTATCTCTATGAAAATCTGGTTCAACATCAACGCACTAAACATATAGAACTGGATATTCACTTTGTTCGCGAAAAGGTTGCTCGTGGGCAGGTACGTGTCTTACATGTCACGTCACGCTATCAGATCGCAAATATTTTTATGAAAGGTCTTCAGTTGATTCTGTTTGAAGATTTTCAAGACAGTCTCAGCATACGTCGACCTCCCGCTTCGACTGAGGGGATTGTATTTTCAAGACAATCTCAGCATAAGATTAGGATAATTTATTACCTTATGTACATAGGATTAGGATTGTATTATTGGGTGTATAAATATTACCCCTTTGGAATGAAAAAGTCAAGGAAGAATATTTCTAACAAGATTATATGTGGAACTTACGTCGGGTGAATTAAGCATGATATTTAAGTGGAGAAGAGAAATGGAGTGGACAATTATCCCCAAATTAAAGTTACGGGTTAATCCTACAGATTAGTCTAAAATGGAAGTCATTTTATTTAATCTCCTAGTTCGATTTGTTTGAATTTGAGTGGTGTTTTGATATGTCGGGTTATACTATTTTGACTCATTTGATGGATGATTTGGTGGGTCATTTTGGGTTCAATATGTTAGGTTAAATGTAATCAACAAATAGATGTTAATCTAATCCTTTTTTAAATTTTGGACAAATTACTAAAAGTGAGTTATATTGCCTGAATTACTCCCCAGCCGTTGGATCAAAGGAAACAATGAATGTATCATCTAATTTGAATGTTTGCAAGAGTAGTCTTGATCTTTATTTTTGTCGAATCTAAATGCAGTGTCTATTTAGTTTACTCTGTGTTGTCCATTTCAATTAATTATGATGCTTGTTGGGTTTTCTGTCGCTGTTTAAATGTACGTTTCTTCTTTTGGAAATGCTTTGCTGCTTCTTTTTTTCCTTTTTGAAAGTGTTGTCTTTGAAGCTTATAGCTATAGGCATACGACCCGAATCTTGTCCCTGTGATTATGAATGATGTTGAGTGTCATGGATGGATATTATGACAAATTTTGAATATATCACAAATTTAATTTTAAATTATGTTACTCGGTTTCGAATGAAAAAAATCGTAACTTATTATATTTGTAAAACTTAACTAATCTGGAGTATAATTTTTGTCAATTTCAAATTAAATAAGTCAAACTATATACTCATCAAACAATTGAATGGTACATACATTATGGAACAGTTCGATGTATTACTATTTTTTCTCATTATGAATTCGATAATTCATGTTTAAGTTTTGGTTAATCGTAACATTTTTGTTATGTACTGTATTTTGTACGAGGTCACATTCAAATTAGAGCATGCAGAAAATATTGGGTGATTTATTTCATTTGCTCAAGTTGGTAAATAATATTGTTACTCAATATTTGTGCTGCTGGAATATAACAAATCTCCAATAAAATAATTGAGGTGATTGCTTAGCACAAGTCGGAGCCAATATTTGGGCTGATGGAATATAACATGTACCCAGTAAAATGATCGAGGTAACTGGTGAGGGCAGGTTGGCACCGACATAACCGCCATTGAAAAAAATAAGTTAGTTGTCAAATTTATTTTATAATTAGATTCATCAGCACACTATCTAAATATATAATATTTGTCAATTTCCAATTTTTGTTTTACCAGTTGCGTTATTTGAATATTATCCATATTCCCACTTAGAAAAAGAGAAGAGAAAAACAGATTATATCAGAACGCTGGTCAATTTGCAATGTACTCTCTTTCTTTACTTCATTATCCCTATGATAACTTGTGATGGTTGCAAACAAAAGTAAATGATACTATCATTAATAGAACTTTTTATTAAGTTCATCAGTTCGCTACCAATATCTTTCCAAGAGAGTGATTAATCACTAATTAATGTAGCAACTTCCAATTTTGAAAACGTTTGATGTTTTCAAGAATGATGCTAGATCAAATGCAAGATTAACAATATGGCTACAGATGCAAGGGAGATTACTAGAAATGTGAGTATGGAACAGGTTAACTATTAAAAGCATGGTTATAGAAGCAGCATTATACAACAAATTATAAGGAACACCATTTGTACCGAACAATCAAAAACGCTAAAGGAAAATCTCAAGTTGTTCAAATCTTCTAGATGTGTACACTGAAACTATCCTGAAGAGGAGCTTTGGAGTAACTGATAAAGTTGTTGACATGTGATCAGGAGGTCATGGGTTCAAGCCGTAGAAACAACCTCTTTCAGAAATGTGAGTTAAGACCGCGTACAATAGACCCTCGTGGTCCGGCACTTCTCCGAACCCCGCACATAGCGGGAGCTTAGTGCACCAGACTGCCCTTAAACTGTCCATATATGTATGCAATTTGGATTGAGAGAAACCAAAGGATATTTGCAAAGCAAAGCCAAAACTGGGAAAACATTGGAAAGGAGCAGATAGCCTATATTTGTAATGTTTGAGCCTCTACTAGAATTAGGAATATTATGCACTTTTTATTGTATTAGATTTAAAATCTTTGCAATGGCAGTTTGTAGTTATTTCTAGTGATATAGTTAGATAGCAACCAAAGTGTGCGAAACTATGGATTTGTAATGGCCTCTAGGTAATTAATAAAATGATCAGTTACCAAAAAAATTATATTATTTCTCAAAACTTAATTAAATAAAAATGTTATATTTTATTAAACTAAATTTCATTCGTTATTTAAATCTTTTCAGCGAACATTGATAGTATGACAAATTAAATAAACATGAACCCTAGTTTTATATCTTCAGTTGCAAGTAAAGACAATGGGGATGTAGCTCAGATGGTAGAGCGCTCGCTTAGCATGCGAGAGGTACGGGGATCGATACCCCGCATCTCCACTTTTAATTTTTCACTCCTCGCGTGGTTCGTTTCAGAAGTTTAGGAAAAATTTATTTGCAGATTACTGACGATTAAAGAGTTGATCAACGTCTTCTCTCAAGAGCTAAGTTCATTTAATTTTTACTATTTATCGTACTTAATTTTGGACTAGTACGAGTGTATTTATCGTACTTAATTTTGGACTAGTACGAGTGTATTTATCGTACTTAATTTTGACAACTGCTGGAAAAATGGACCATTTTTTATCCAAATTTTTCTGATTACTCTTTCATTCTTCAGTTGTCTAATGATGGTTCCATCCTGATTTAGGGTTGAAATCCATGACGAGGTAATTTTGGACTACGTTCTCCTGTTTTATTCATGTAAAATGTTGTTGATTTTCTTTTTATATGTAAATATTTGACTTTCAAGATCAAAATTTGAATGTATAATACTTCAAAAGACATGAATCCACAATTCATGCTTTTACATTTAGCATATAATGGAGAACTTGTTGTAGGAAATATTCTTCCTTGATTCATTAATGATTTTATAATATATATAGTGTTACATAAATATTTATTTTGCTACAAACTAGGTAACTAATCAACACTAATAACAAGAGAAATATAATTCTACATAATATAGGAGATGTACAATTAATTATTGTAGAAATATTCTATTACACCCCCACAGTAGAAGTGGGAGGTCGGCGTATGCTGAGACTGTTCTGATGCCGACCAACTCTCCAACGTCGGCGCACACTAATCAGCGATTGGTCATGCAATTTATTGCAGGCTTGAACGAATCCTATGACGGTGTTGCCACCATCCTTCAGCAATACACGTTGTTACCTTCGTTTTATGAGGTCCGTTAGAAGCTTATTCTTGAGAAAACCCGGAAAATCAAGCGCAAACACCACTCAAGCCAGCATTGCCGATGTCGCCCTCACCACCACCGTCGGGCCCTCTACCGAGGGCAGGGCCTCCAACTCCGACAACCAGAACCGCCGGCCTGAAGACCCGCAATAGCCCGCATCCACCCGCAACTACCGCCGGGCCAAGCAGTCCAGCAAGGTCAGTGGCGGATGGAATTTCGGCAACAACAGTGACGGAAATGGGCAGTCCCCGCCGGTAGGAAACAACCAGCAACGACCGCGACAGTGGCAGCAACCTCCACCATGGACTGCCTACCCGCCGTGGGCCCCACCATCATGGGCCTCTCCTCCTTGCCTGTATCCGACATCCTCGTGGACTACACCTCAGAACAGACAGGCCCATCATGGCATACTCAACCCACGTCCACAACAGGCCTACATAGCACATGCCTCCCTCAACTTATGCACCGACTGCCATTGAGGTAGCTACGAACACAATGTCACTCAACGCTCTAGACGAAAATTGGTATATGGGCACATGCGCCACATCTCACATGACGGCATCACAAGGTACTCTCTCATCTTATTTTAATTTGAGTAATTTAAATCGGAATATTATTGTTGGTAGTGGATAAGGCATTCCCATTCGCGATTTTGGTCATTCATCCTTATCCCTACCACATCCACCACTAATTTTAAAAAAATGTCCTCCATACCCCTAAACTCATTTTGAATCTAATCTATGTGTGAAGTTTCACAACTGATAATAATGTTTCCCTTGACTTTGAATCTTTTGATTTTTCTGTGAAGAATTTTACGACAGGGAGAGGAATAATGAGATGTGACAACACCGAAGATCTTTACCCTATTTCAAACGCCGTCAACAATCCAGCCTTAGTTCCATCAACATTTGCTGCTCTTTCGTCTTTCTTATGACATTCTAGATTAGGACTCTGTAAGATTCTTTTTTATGCTCCCTTAGGAAAAATAATTTTATTAATTGCAACTGTATTTCTAGGACTCTTATATGTGAATCTTGTGTTTTTGGAAAACATATTAAATTACCATTTTCTGCATCCACAAATTATACTTTACTGCCTTTCAATATCATACACAGTGATTTGTGTTTTTTCTCATTTAGTGCTTTCGTAAAGGCCCTATTTGAAAAGAGCATTAAATGTTTTTAATGTGACAATGGCAGGGAATTTAATAATAATCAATTCAAACAGTTTTGTTCCAAATATTGTCTTACCTTTCGTTTTTCCTGCCCTCACACCTCCTCCCAGAGTGGTAAAGCCGAACGGAAATTCAAACCATAAACAACCTAATTCGTGCCCTACTTGCTTACGCCTCAATTTCTCCTCAATTCTGGCATTACGCACTCTCCATGGCCACCTATCTCCTAAATATAATCCCGAACAAGTCTCTAGCTCAACGGTCGCCCACTCAAGTTTTATTTCGTAGGAACCCCTCTTACCAACACTTGCGTATCTTTGGATGTCTCTGTTATCCTCTCCATACGATCACTCACAAACTCCAACCCCGATATTCTCCATGTGTGTTTTTGGGTTACCCCGCTAATTATCGTGGTTACTCGTGTTATGACTTGTCAAGCCGTAAAATTATTATTTCACGTCATGTCCTATTTGATGAGTCTCAATTCACATTTGTCTCCCTAAATTCGCCACCTCGACATTCCTACGAATTTGTAGATGATGGCCTGAACCATGTTCTAATTCATCATTTACATAGTTCGCCGTCCCAGACCCCGGCACCCGCCCCCACCTCGGATAGCCCAGGACACATTGCCCGCCCAGTTATACCGACGGTGGTTCAGAACAGCCCGCCTTAGGGTGATTCCGCATCCACCTCTCGAAAATGGCCAACCGATCTCTACACCCCTGCCCTTCCACCTCTTTTCGGTAGTCCTGCGGCACACCCCTTCCCATCCAGCATCCCGAGACACGCTCTCGGACCATGGAAACTCGTGTCATGCACGAAATTCATAAACCTAAACGATTGTTTAACCTATCCGCTTTAGTTGTCCCTTCCCATGTCCCTCGAAATCTGAAGGATGCCTTGTCCGATCCTAATAGGAAAGCCGCAATGATTGACGAATATAATGCTCTTATTGATAATAAGACGTGGGACCTAGTACCCTGTCTATCTGATACTAACATTATTCGTTCTATGTGGATTTTTAGACATAAAAAGAAATCTGATAGTTCTTTTAAGAGGTACAATGCTCGTCTTGTAGATGATGGCATGTCTCAACAGGTAGGAGTGGACTGTGATGAAACGTTCAGCCTGGTTGTAAAGCCCACAACCATCGGAACCGTCATCAGCATTGCCATATCCAAGTCTTGGCCCATTCATCAGCTTGATGTCAAGAAATCCCTCTTACAGGAATATCTTCATAAATCTGTATATATGCATCAGCCTATGGGTTTCAGGGATCCTATTCATCCAAATTATGTGTGTTTGTTGCAGAAATCGCTCTATGGACTGAAACATGCTCCTCGAGCATGGTATCAGTGGTTTGCCGATTATGTCTCTTGTATTAGTTTTTCACACATCATATCCGATCATTCCTTATCATCTACAATAAGGGTACAAATATGGCTTACCTATTATTATATGTTTATGACATCATCCTCACCACATCACCTGATGCTCTCTGCTGGTCCATTATGTCTCTCATTTTCTCTGAGTTTGCTATGAAGGATCTGGGCCCTCTGAGTTATTTCTTGGGCATCTCTGTCACTTGACATTCTGGCAGCCTATTTCTATTTCAGAAGAAGTACGCCGAAGAGATCCTTGACCGTTCAGGCATGGCATCTTGCAAATCATCCCACACGCCAGTAGACACCAATTCCAAACTCAGGGCTGATTTCGGCCCTCCATATTCAGACCCGACTTACTGTCGTAGCCTGGATAGGACCCTGCAGTACCTCAAATTCACGAGACCTGACATATCTTATGCCATGCAATAAATTTGCTCACACATGCACAATCCGACGGAAGCACACATGCATGCCCTCAAATGTATTATACGATACGTCCAAGGTACACTTCACTTCGGATTACATCTATACAGGTTCTCGCTCACTGGTCTCACTGCTTATTTTAGTGCTGACTGGGGTGGATGTCCTGACACCCGACTCTCCACGTCTGGTTATTGCGTTTTCCTCGGAGATAACCTATTGTCTTGGTCTTCCAAAAAACAACCTACACTATCCCGATCCAGTGCCGAATCAGAGTACAGATGTGTCGCCAACGTCGTCTCTGAGTCTTGTTGGATCCGTAACCTTCTACTTTAGCTTCACTACCCAATTCAAAAGGCAACACTGGCCCACTGCGATAATATTAGTGCGATATATCTTTCCGGCAATTCCGTCCAACATCAGCGCACTAAACACATTGAGATGGACATTCATTTCGTTGGCGAAAAAGTGGCTCGTGGTCAAGTTCGTGTCCTTCATATATTCCTTTTAGATATCAGATTGTCGACATCTTCACCAAAGGACTTCCGCGCATACTATTTGATGATTTTCGAGCCAGTTTCAGTGTTCGTGAACCTCCCGCTTCGACTGCGGGGGTGTAATAGAATATTTCCTGAATATTCTTTCATTAATTGTATATCTTTTATTTTAGGTAGAATTCTACTCCTATTGTAATTAGTTCTCATATTTTAGGTAGAATTATATTTCCTATTGTAATTAGGTTGATTAGTTACCTAGTTTAGATATTCTTGTACTACTATATATATTATACATTATTGATGAATAAAATCAATCTAACGTACTCCTTCAAATGCCTAACTGAATGGTCTAAAGTTTTTTACTTCATACTTGTGAGGTTCTTCGATAATTTGATAGGAGAGTTCTGTTAGACGCTTATTTTACTTCATAATTACATTTTTCTTTTCAACACATGCCACTCATGTATTTTTTGTGTACATGAGATGCAATTAAAATGAGAAGTTTGAAAATAATGGTTCATTGATAATGTTTGATCATGTTCTTTGTACAATTGTTGTCTGTTGATTCGCTTATCTGTATGTAAGTTGAACCTGACTAATCTTCATTTTGTTTGTCCTTGTGGGATTTTAATCAGCTGACTCCGTTGAGTTCTTGTGACCCAAATATCTAAAATCTTGAACACTAGATTTTCTATCATTTTATAAGAGAAGTATGACAAAATCCAAATTTTGAGTATTTCAACTTGACATTAAATTCCTCTTGCAACTTTACTGTGGTCTTTTTTCCCTCTTCTCCTTTTGACATGCACTTGGTGTGTATAATTTTGTGAGTGAACAGTGATTCTGTTTCTTGTATGAAATATTCTTCTGCTCTGGTGTCAATGGAGATATCGTCTCAACCACGGATTGGTATTTTCAACTTTCAAAGGTTTCAAGATCTATTGACAATTGGACACCATGTCCAAATACATTTCATCGTTACATGATCTGCCAAACTAATATTCTCGTGGGCAGAAGAAATTGTTTGAGCAGCTATATCAAGAAATACACAGAGAAATGATAGTATTGTTTTGGTATTAGCTTACATGTTTCAACAAATAGTTTTGATGTTAGCAGCTTTGCTAAATAAATTTTCAGTAGTAATCTCCTCGGATGAACTGATTTAGTTGCTTCACTTCTCCAGAAATCATGCCTACCACCTTCCCATCGATCACCGGAACATATCGTATGTGATGCTCTTTGATCATAAAACATTCCATCATTTTCCTTAAAGCATAACCAACTTCATGAGTTGAACTAATACTTACGACTCACGAGCTGCATTGCTTGAAGAATGTTTGTGTCGGATGTGACTGTTATCAGCTTGCTCTGTTGCAAAGGTAGTAATATTCAGCAGAAAAACAGAAAAGAGATGGACAAGTATTCCAAGAAGATGATATCTAGGCTACCTGCTCGGTCATAATATCTCCCACTCTTGTGTATTTAGTTGACCTATCCTGTTCAGTTACCTTCCTCAGAAAGTCTGTTCTCTTGCACAAAATTCACACAACTTTTGGTTAAGAGTCTGTTTGGTGCATAGATGAATAAGCTCAACGTTTACCTAATCAAGCACAAATGTCTATTGCTACACAAATTGTGTAGTAGAAAGTTTTGGTTAAGAAGCTGTTTGGTGCATAGATGAATAAGTTCAACATTTATGTGCCTTGGAAGGCCAGTTACTTCTTTCTGTTATAATTCCAGCTATCAGTTGATTCTCTCCAGGCTTTAGAACCACCAAAGATCCAACGTTGTTTGCTGTCATCTACAAAATTGTCACCATTGTCATATTAACATTGCTATTTGTATGTCTTATCACAAAATAAACGATGTTTACTTTTTATGGTGATGTGGAAGTTTTAGCAACTTACTTGTTTGACGGCATCATACGCTGTGTCATTTGTCCGACAACAAAGCCACGAGTTGCCTTATTCTTCATCTTTTGTCATTAATATATCGGCTACTGTTGTATTTTCTAACCCTTTTTGCTGCATTGTGGAAGACACTGGTACCATTATGCTATTGGTTTCCTTGTTCTGCACCATGGGGAATGAGATGACGCGTCCAAATCTTGCGAATACTTTGTTCATCTCACTCGTGCTTTTGGATTGTGGGTGGTGCTGTAGAATTGTAACCTTCAGCTTTTGATGGCATGATCTGGCAATGTGCATAAGACTTTGCATTGCGTTCCTGTGATTATGCCACAACTATCACATTATCACACACGTGCAAAAAATTTGTTGCATTTGGTTCAAGAAATAATAAATGCTTTTATGATTGTCAATGTGATTGTGTTCATCAAAGAATGTCTAGACACTAAGGTCTAGTCTGTAGAATATTAAGTGTGAAAGTGTAACATATTGGGCCGTGACTGCCTGTACTGGGCTATTGTTTAACACACCCCCGCAGTCATAGCGGGCGGTCTTCGAACGCTGAGACTGTCCCTAAAATCTTCAAAGAGAACTGCTGGTAATACATACACTACAATATACATTAAATATATATACCATATATACAAGATTGGTACAAGATACCAATCCCCCAATTTCAGCCCCTAGCCGTGTAACATATTGGGCCGTGACTGCCTGTACTGGGCTATTGTTTAACAGAAAGTAATTCTCAGTGCTCATGAGTAGTAGAGAAATTGAAGAACTTACCTTAAGATGAGGAAAATATATCTTCAAGTGGCAATTTTGTCTCAGTTAATTGACGATTATATGGTCGAGCAAGAAAGTTACAAGAGAAGGACGAGTACTCTCCTTTCGTTACTTGTATGAATTCCATTTTTGTGTTCTTTTCTTGAACTACTAAATCAGGAAATAAACTATGTCTGTTAACGTGAATTTTGCTTCAAATGCTTTGCTTCTTGGAGATGTCACAAGTATTTAATAGGAAAATAGCTTTTTAGTTGCTGCTTTCTCACATTTTAGCTTGGTTTCTTCTTTTTCCCTTTCCTTTGCCTCCTGCTGAGATATTCTTTGACAAGGAAATAAAAAATTTAGCCTTCAGATTGCAGGCTTTTCTATAACAGTTAAAAGTAAGTGTATTGTCTGTTGTGGTATTGTTGTGAGATTCAAGTCACATCCAAGAAAGAATATTCATGAAAGAAAAAACGTTGTGAAAAAAAAAGTTTTCACATTGTAAAGTTGAAAAATGGAACAAACCCACTTTTAAGTGGATTATGCTAATGAACAAAGAGAATAAACAAAATGAGATGCTAACCTCAATCATAAGGCAAATAAACATCATTATATGATTTCCAGAGAAAGGTTGCCTGCATTGAGAGGAAAAGTAGCAAAGGTGACGGTAAGAAGGCAAGTAGAGACATTCTAAAGTGTGACATGTTCCAAGGTATCAAATGCAAACCTTTATATGTTGATGCTTTTTGCTGGTTGCATATCATCACCTGACAATTGAACAACTTACTGACATTTGCTTCATAACATTTATATCCTTGTAAAATGGAAAGAAGATCAACATTCCGCTTCCGCCTTCCTTGGTCACAACCTGCATCTGAACCTGAACCTGCAACCAAACCATCCACTCAGCCTAATACCAAAACTGGTCCTAATCGCACAACAACTCGTCAAGTGACGAGATCACGAACTGCTTCACAGCCCTCCAGCAGCATTCCACCCAAAACTAGCCCGTCCTTCAGTCCTACAACTGAAAACCTAACTCGCAAGAAGCCACCAAGTGCCACCACAAGGACGACATCTGGAAAGCCTTCTTCGCCAGCTCAACCTTCAGCAGGTACTCAAGGCAATTCAGCTGAAACGAACGCACCTACCCAGCCCACCCCCACGAGCACAAGCGCTTTAGCTGAAAAAACAGCAACTCCCCCTCAACCTTCAGCTGAAAGCAAAGCTCCTATTCAATCCACCACAAATACAAGCCCTTTACCTGAAAGTACCCCAGCTTCTTCTCAACCTTCAACTGAAAGTAAAGCCCCTATCCGGTCCACCACAACAAACACAAGCCGTTCACCTGAAACTACCCTAGTTCCTCCTCAATCTTCAGATGAAAGCAAATATCGTATCCAGTCCTCTACCACAAACACTAAATCCACAGATGCTCCAGCTAGCCCGAAATCTGAAACTCAAACCCTTACCACTACCATCACCACCACCCCTACATCGCAGAGCCCACAATCTAGTCCTCCAGGAGTTGCTCCCTCCAAAATTGAGTCTCAAGAACAGCAAGGCATCACTTCTCAACCAGCTTCACCATCTGATGTGGCAACTAAGTCTAATGCTTCTCAGCCTCCATCTCCATCCCCGTCTCATCCAGCTCCTCAATCACGACAAATGAGTCCAAAATCCTTGCCAACACGCAAGAGTCCTCGGGTCCTTTTAACTGACCAACTTACCCCTGAGGCAGTTCGCCCTGCGAGCCAAACTTCTTCAAATCTTCCATTTGGTATAACCTCCCAATTGCAACCGAAGGATCAGACAATTGCTCAGCCAACATCTCTACCGAAACAATCACAAGAGAGCTCAGAGACTTCTTCTAAATCCACTGAAACAGTACGATCAATCACTGAAAAAGAACCAATGCCCACAACAGTTTGGCCTCAATCAGAACAAACGGAGCTTCTCAAGAAAGAGACCATATCTGACACAATTGCTGAAACAAAAGACAGGTCACCTGAAAAGGTAATGCAACCTTCAGAACTCTCGGGTATTACAGAAGGACCATCCCAGGTATCAACAAACATCCAGGAAACTAAAGAAGTGAAGGAAGTTGCTCAAGACACCAGGGATAAAAACTATCGTGCAGGAGAAAAGATTGGTGGTTCTCTGATATCCAAAGATCAGGCAGGCGTTGTGTTTCAATCAAAGCAAGCATATACAGAGAAGCAAGCCAATTCTGATGACGACCAAATTCGGGTGAACCGTGTCTCTAATGGAAAACAGACAAGAAAAATTTCATCTCAGCTAAAGAACAAATTAGCTGGCAGTGGTAGTAAGGAGACTACAGTTTCCGCTGAACAAGATATACCCTTTAACAAAGAGGTAAAAGGTAACATCTCAAAATTTATTCATAGGATGGCAATTGGAGATGGAAAGCAAAATTTGGGAGAGGGACCGGTGAGCGTGATCACCCTTGCAGGTGATAATAGAGGAGCATCTATGCAACTTGGTACTGATTCATCCAGAAAAGGAAGGGCAATTCACATCCACAGAGGCTACAAACTGAACCCAGATGAAAGTGCCGATGCAACCACGGATACAGAGGCGAATTCAGAGGGAAGACAACCAAACGATGCAAGCACCATGAAAGATCAAGAAGTAAAGGCATACTTAAACTGCAATGTGCAGGGCCTCAACAACTCAATTACATTTGACAGTTCCATTGAGGGAAAAAATCCAGGTATTCATATGTCATTCCCTCGTATGCCTTCAGAACCTATAAAATCAAGTGAGGGAACTGGATTTGAAGCACACAAGCTCGAATTTAATGTTACCCCTGCCCAGAAACATACATACGAGAGAACGAGGAGGCCTTTTCTTTGAACCAAGTGATTCTGATTCAGATAACCCTGAAAAACCTCGGCGACATGGTTGCCATGTTGGTGTTATGGAGAAGATAGAGAACGAGATAGATATTCTTTGAATATTACAGTCGTAATGCATGTAATTGATACATATTCAATAATATCTGCTTAAAGCAACTGTTACAGAGATGCAAGTGATCAATGAACCATGAGATGTTGTTCTCTATTGCCTGATGTTGATGTGCATTAGAGTATATAGGCCAAAATCTTCTGATTTATGGAGAGAAAAGAAAGAAGAGATCATGCTGTAATCTAAAGGGCAATATTACTTCTTGTAATCTGACGCTTGAAAAAAGTTCTACAAAGGACATCTCATAATTGAAGGGTAAAATAATTTAAAACATCTCTTAATTAATTTTTTTTTAATAGCATGTAAAAGAGAATCAAGATAAATAATTTGAGACGGAACAAATAATATTTATTGTTGTATTGAAGGTTATGTGAACATATTGTTAATAGTACCTAGATTGTTCGTTATGGGAGGAGGGAGCGCTTCTACTAAATGAGTCTTATGCCGTGCGAATTCATATATAGTCGGACTCTAATATTGGTATTGAACACCGGATAAGGAAAAAAAAGATATATACGTAATTTAATATTTTCTTTTTTCTTTTTTTTCTTTTACTTTTTTCGCTAATCTTTCAGTTATTTTTAATAGGGATTCGACATATAATATTATATAGGAAATTCATAAATTGACTACTTTTACCCTCAATTACAAGTTGGGGCTAAATCTACCCCTCCCGTTACAAGTTGGGGCCAAATATACATCTACCGTTAATAAAGTATTCAAAGATATACATCATTTCTAACATATCCCCACATAAGCAAGCCTAGTCATTGGAATTGGGTAACATGGAAGCCACACGACATTTAACTTATTATATGTGATGACTACATGACAATTTTTTTAAAACAATCTGATTTTTTTTTCTTTCTAAAATCAAATCTGGAGAAAATGGCCTTTATTGAAAATCTGATTTTTATTTTATTTTATAAAACCCATTTTAAAAAAACAATTCTGAAATTTTGATTTTTTTTATTAAAAAATCTGGAAAACTTTTTTTTTTAACTTAATCCAGTTTTTTACAAAACAAGATTTTTTTCCTTAAAAAATACTTTACAGTTTTTCAGATTTTAAAAAATCAATTTACAGATTTCTTAATTTAAAAATTCAAATTTCCAGATTTTTTTTAAAAAACGGGTTTTATAAAATAAAAAAAATCTGATTTTTAATAAAAGCTACTTTTTTAGATTTGTTTTTAGTAAAATCAATTTTCGGGATTGTTTTAAAAAATTTGTCACGTAGGCACCACATATAATAAGTTAAATGACATGTGGCGTTCATGTCACCCAATTCCAATGACTAGGCTTGCTTGTGTGGAATATGCTAAAAATGAAGGGTATTTTTAAATATTTTGCTAACGGTAAGAATATATTTGACCACAACTTGTAACGGGATGAGTAGATTTGACCCCAACTTATAACGGAGTAAAAATAGCTAATTTATAAAAGCAGAGAGGTATTTTTAATCCTTTTCCCTATTATGTATAATTTTAACCTATTAACACTGTGTATTCCGATAAAAAGATGTTAATTGATTCCTTTTGGGTAGGGATACCTGATACCTCGCCCTTGCGTGGAGTATGATGTATTCTTAATTTTTTTTTTTATGATTAATAAAGTTGAGTGAAAACCGTTACTCCTATTTTATTTCACGTGTCTTAGTTTGATTGAATACATAGTTTTAAAAGTAAGAAGAGTAAAAAGTGTGTAATATATTAGAATATCTTTTGAAAATTGTGATTTTCGATATGTCATATAAAATATAGAAGTAACATTTTTTTAAAGCAGATTAAAAAGGACTTAAAATAGAATGAGTAATAAGTTTACTAAACGAAGCATTCAAATGTTGATGCCTTTGATATATATGATGTTGCTATCTCTGTACATTGTTTTAGTAAATTAATTACTACCAAATGTGGTTTCTAGTTAGGTGAAAAATTAAGAAAGGTCTTGACTCGAGATCGCGACTAATCAATATAATAACATTTAATAATATAGTTAAACCGTTGAAGTTAGATGACCTATTGTCTCGTACATGGATTTGATGTCATTTTCCTTAATTTCCTACTATAGAATTGAGTGTATATGCGTTTTAATAGTGCGTATCCTATTACCTTCATACCAAACTCTGGTGGCACAACGGAATTTTCTTACATAGTAATCCCTCCGGATAAAAAATAGTGTCCATTTAAACTTTATTTTTTGAGTTAAAAAGAGTGTTTATTTATCAAATTAAAAAAAATTAATTCTACTTTTTTCAGATTTATCCTAATTAAGTATTAGGTGACCAAATCCCAATACCTATTTAATTATGACCATTTTAGTCAAATTATCTATTTTTATCTATAAGTTAGTATTTTATTAAGGAGTATACAAATGGCGAAGGGGACACTCTGTTTGATTCGGAGGGGTATAACAAACGAACGAAGATATAATTAAATGGTTGATGACCAAATCTTAAAATTTTTTGTATGAAAAAGGATTATACGGCATTAAACAATCAAATACATGTACTAGAGATATCTAATGAACTGCAAAAGTTATAATGTTATTGAAGTTTGAAAAGGCAATGTAATAGTCTACACTAAATTCATATAGCTGCGACCCCCCCCCCCCCCCCCCCCCCCCCCCCCCTGCCCCCCTAAAAAAAGTGTTTGATAAAAATCATTTGTTGATTTGAGACGAATTTAAATGGAGAAATATGATAAAAGGAAGGAAAAGGGTAAAAATATCATTTTATTTTCATAAATTGACTATTTTTACCCTCAGTTACAAGTTGGGGCCAAATCTATCCCTCCCGTTACAAGTTGGGGCTAAATATACCCCTACCGTTAACAAAGTATTCAAAAATAGCCCTCATTTCTAACATATTCCCACATAAGCAAGTCTAGTCATTGGATTTGGGTGACATGGATGCCACATGACATTTAACTTATTCTATGTGGTGCCTACTTGACAATTTTTTTAAAAATAATCTGAAAAATTGATTTTTCTAAAAACATATATGGAGAAAATGACCTTTATTGAAAATCTGATTTTTTAAATTTTATAAAACCCGTTTTTTAAAAAAATATTCCGGAAAATAATTTTTTTTTATTAAAAATCTGGAAATGATTTTTTTAAAATCAGTTCTTTTAAAAAAAAAAATAGCACACTTTTTTTCTTAAAACAATACTTTACACTTTTTCAGATATAAAAAAAATCATTTTACAGATTTTTTAATTAAAATTTTAAATTTCCAGAATATTTTTTAAAAAAACGGATTTTATAAAATTTTAAAAAAATCTGATTTTTAGTAAAAGACATTTTCAGATTTATTTTTAGTAAAATCAATTTTCGGGATTGTTTTTAAAAATAATTATCATGTAGGCACCACATAGAATAAGTTAAATGACATGTGACGTCCATGTCACCCAATTCTAATGAGTAGGCTTGCTTATGTAGGAATATGTTAGAAATGAAGAGTATTTTTGAATAATTTGCTAACGGTAGGGGTATATTTGGCCCAAACTTGTAACGAGAGAGGTAGATTTGACCCCAACTTATAACGAAGGATAAAAATAGTCAATTTATGAAAATAAAGAGATATTTTTTTACCCTTATCCCTAAAAGGAAACCTAAAAAGGAAATATTTAGTTTCTCCTTCTTTGTCGTGCAAGGCATAGATGACTAATATGCCATTTCCTTTGTTCTGGAGAAAAATTTAAAAACATTTATCAAATTGGGAAACTTACTTGCATTGGACGATTATAAAAAGGATAGTTTAGTGCACTAAATTTTCGCTATATGCGGGGATTGGGGAAGAGGCGGATCACAAAAATCTATTGTTCGCAACCTTACCCTACATTTTCGCAAGATACTATTTTCACGGTTTGAACTTGTGACATCATGATTACATGGCAGCAACTCTACTAATTGCATTAGCTGACTATATTAATTTATTATGATTAAGTAATTTAATGAGTTAACAATATGAATAATTAACCATTGTTATAATGAAAGAAGAGTTGTATACATATATTATGTATTTATTGATTTGGTGAAAACATCTTAGTTAAGTTTTTGTACACTTTTCCTGTTTTTTATTATTATTTATTTTAGATATTTAGAAATATTATGCCGGTCGAGCTTGAGCAGGTGACGAAGGGTTATCCAATTATCTACTAATGACGTTGGCCAAATAAAATTTAGGAAAATATATGAATTTTTATTTAATATCCACGGAACTGAAAATAGGTCTCAGGACAAGCGTCACTGGTTACCAAACGCAAACAGAAATTTTATTAATATTTCGTTAATTACAACTTCTAATTAATAGAATCTGATACAACCATAATATAACCAACTATGATGCCGATGCATGTGTATATTAACGACTTGAATTTAATTAATCCAATCTTCTTCTGCATTTTGTTACACATAGTTGACAAGGGTCCGAACAAAAAGATGACAAATAAAATTTTCATAGTCGACTCAACTATTTGATATAGCTAACAAGAGATTAAAAGAAAAACATAATTAAATAGTAGCAATTATGAGAATGGTGAAATTTAAATTCGTCATGTAATATACAAATTGTGACCTCTTGATTAATGTACTATCTCATACTAGATCGACATTTTGTTTGGCCAAATATTTGGGAAAGTAAAAGTGTTTATATTTTAAAATAAAATTGCTTAATTAAGAAAATTGAGGTGACTAACCAAGCTTTTTAGAAAAAAAAAAGTGTTTTTTATGTGATAGCATAAGTTATTCTTTAAAAGTTGAAAAACATAATCCCCCCCCCCCCACCCAAAACACACACACGCAAGGCACAAATATTTTTTGACATTTGCTGCTCTAATATTGCTAGAAATATTTTTAAATTGATTAGTTAAACACAAATTATTATTCTTTAAAAGTATTTTTTTCTCAAAAAATATTTATGACAAAAAACACTTTTGAAATAAGTCGATTATGAAAGTTTGGCGGGCTATAATAATTAACTTTGATGCATCCAAAATTTGACTTTTGTACAAGTCGTTCAAGCCTTGACCAGTCAAACTTTTTAAAAAAAATTAACGACCAAAAAGGCTAAAGAATTAAGGTAATTTTCCACTATATATAAATAGAAGCTGTGCAGCACGTATACTTCAAAAACTGCTAATAATTTAGGCTATTCAAATTCTTAACCATAATTAAACGGCGCCAAATTTTAGACGTGCAAAGTAACTGATACTATACACCCTTTTTCCCGCCTACTTCTCCTAATTGTCAACTTCCCCACCTTAATTAAACTGCCATACAATTCTCTTTTTAATTGAAATTTGAAGCTAAAATATACTCCTAGCTACTTTCATTGAGGTGATTCATTTGGTATTTTCTTCGGTTGACTATGGAGAATGACCTGAATATTCAAGTTCATGGAGAAATATCAGAATTTTGAAGCTTGAAATACTTTATTCTCAAGAAAATTGGTTGAAAATTGAAGTCCTCTTCTATATATAAGGAAGGTAATTATTCAATTGTCTCAAGCTGCATTTCTCAAAGTCCTAAGATTCTTTTCCCTAAAAGACTAAGTTTTTGTCATAATTTTTAGCTTCTTGGTAGAGCTAGGTGGATCCAACAGGTTCGATCAGAAAATTATACTGTGCAAATAGAGGAAAAAATAAATCTTCTTGTGCACATATTGTTGAATTCGTAGTATAGCGGCAAAGGTAGTTCAAAAATTATTTTGAATAATCATAGAACGTCCTCTTCTCTTCTTACAAATTGCATCATCGGAGATCACAGTTGGATAGTCCTTACCCCATTTGTGCAGGTTGCTACTTATGCGACAATAAATATCACTTTAATCTGTAAATAATGCATATTTGATTCCACGAAATGCAATAACTTTACTTTCTTTATTTCAGCTTTGTATTGCAGGTGCGTTAAAATTTCTAGCTCTGCCGCTGCTTTTGGATATGGCATTTCACGGGTACACCGCGATGATGATTGTTGTTATGTTAGCTACGAGTTATTTACTGGTTTTTTCTGAAGTTGAGTCATCATCATCAACTCAATTGTCAAGTGCAATTTTGATAAAAGTGGATCAATCTGGTAAAGGAGATTACAAGAAAATACAAGACGCAATTGATGCAGTGCCTTCAAACAATTCTCAACATGTATTTATTTTGGTTAAGCCTGGTGTTTATACAGAGAAAATTGTTGTTCCTGCTGACAAGCCATTTATAACAATCAGTGGGAGAAAACCAGCAAATAATACCATAATTACAGGGAATGATTATGGAGATATATTTAAATCTCCTACTTTCACCGTTTTTGCCTCTGACTTTATGGCTCGATACATAACAATTCAGGTATGTTGCATAACTGCGTTCGCTGTTCTTTTTGCAGATTCTTGTTCTTTAATTTATTTGGACATTATATTTTAACATGTTATATAATGGATTAAAGTTATTTGCGCTGACAGTGTAAATATTTTTCTTACGTGATCAATATAGTTTAACCATTATAACATGTTAATTGGTCAAGTTTAGCAACAACAAAAAAGTTGTGCCTACATCCTACCCTCTCTAGACATCACTTATAGAATTACACTGGGTATGTTGTTATAGTAGTTAACACGTTTTGTAAGGTTACTAATTATGTTTATAATAATAGAGATTTACCTGTAATTATCTTACAAGTGACTAGAGATGGATCCGATATTTAAATTTTTTCCAGATGTCGTTTGGTTACAGAGGTTAGGGGGATACCCCAATATAAGATTGGGAATTCAATTGGTCTACCCCCTCGCCCCACCCCCACCCCCACCTCTTGTGGTATTCGATAAAACCAAGATAAATTATATACCAAAACTATTCTCGGAGCTGAGGTATATCCTCCAATAATCTTGTCAAGGCAGTTGTATCAAAGGGGAACTCTTTTCTTATCGAATCTTAAGGACATGACCTTACCCTATTCTTGAACCCTCTGTCGAGCTCTACCCTGCCCGTATTTCCTTGTGTTATAATAGTTAGCGTAGCTGATATGCGGCTACAGCTAGCCGATCATATATCATGCATGAGATTTGATAAGTATTTATGTATTAATTAATATATTTATTAAAGGTTGTTTATGTAGTTGTATATGTTTAAGTCCTTGTATAAATACCTCCTTATTATTAATAATGAAACACACGTTAGTTGCCTCTGTTTGAAGGTTAACTATCCCATAATGAAGGTAATATTATCTATTCATGTTATTATCCTGGTTATAAATATTCAAGTTATAATCTTGGGATAACCTTGTCTTGAATCAAATAACTCCGACGGATTCAATCCTTAGAATTCTTAGCGTTGAACTCCCTGCATATTTTAAGTTCAAATCTATTTTTTGTTACAATTTTAGTAGCTTTTTACACATAAATTAATTGAAAATTTATTTTGTTGATGTTACAGAACACTTATGGAACTGGAGCTAAAGCAGTAGCATTGAGGGTAGAAGGTGATAGAGTGGCTTTCTTGGGATGTAGAATTAAGTCTCATCAGGACACTTTACTTGATGATGTTGGGAGACACTACTACAAAAACTGTTATATTGAAGGGGACACTGATTTTATATGTGGAAATGGTGCTTCTCTCTTTGAGGTATTTAGTTTTTATTTATGATTTAAGTTATAATATTAACAGTATAAAGATATTTTATAGAATTACAGTGTGGTTAGCTCGATTTAACATGTGATAGGATATTAGTTATATGAATAAGTGGGTAAATAGCCAATTTTAACACCTCCTATTAAATATTAGCAATTATTTTAAACTTGTTAACATTTAGCCACTTTTTTAAACGGAAAAAGTATTGGAAAAAAAATGCTCTCAACTAAAATATGAAACAACTTTAGCAAATAATATTGGAATTGAAAGGATTGACAAGTGAACCCAAGGAACGATTTATGGGTTAAAAGATTTGATGGAGTTTCAAAAATCAAGAAACGGTACATGAAGTTCAAACTTATATAAATTCTATCATGTTTTAAGCCGCGGTAGTTTGGTTCGAATTTAATTTTTTCATTAAAATGTGATTGTTTCTCTATTAATTTTCAAGCGGTTGCTAAAAAACTCATAGCATGCGTGAAAATTAGCCATCTCGCCAATTTTTACGTTAGCACTACTATTTTATGCAACTTACGAATTAATGCTTATTACAGAAACTATTCTTATAACTAGTGATCGTCAAAACATAGGACTTAAATGATGTATTGTTTTTTAAATTTTTTGTGACAGAAATGTCATTTGCATTCGCTTTCACAAACAAATGGGGCTATAACAGCACAACACAGACAATCAGCTCAAGAGAATACAGGTTTCACCTTCGTGGGATGCAAGATCACTGGAGTGAAGAGTGCAATCCTTGGGAGACCATGGGGTGCCTATGCTAGGGTAGTGTTTTCCCAAAGTTACATGTCAAGTGTCATACTCCCCAATGGTTGGGAAGATTGGAATGACCCCTCTAGGCAAATGTACGTTTGTTTATCGGTATATTTTAACTTGTTATAGTAGGTTATTCATCTTTTTTTTCTTCAAATTATTAATCATACTTGTAATGGACGATTACATATGCTTATATATTAAGGGACAAAATAGAATAAGATTCATTTATAATGTCAGTTTATAAAAATTAAACTCATTGTAGGTTGATTTTGGTATGTTAATTCTTGGTTAACAGGACATCATATTTTGCTGAGTACAAGTGTTATGGGCCAGGTGCAAGTTCTGATAAGAGGGTTAACTGGTTACGGACTTTGTCTAGTGAAGATGCTGTGCCTTACTTGAAAGAGAGCATCATGGGCCCAAAAAGTTGGGTTAGGTCCAAGCCAACACATTTGGCACCTTTGTCTAAAGCTAGTTGGTTCAAAGTTACTTTGAACCCTCCACAAATATGATCAATGTTTTAGAGTGAAGACACTTGGATTTATTATGTAGAGAGAGTGCCCAATCTATTACTTAAAGGATTAATGTAAGCAAAATCTTGTCCTTACAAATAGTATTATTCACTTGGTTCCAAAATATTTATTACTTTTCGCTTCTCGATATTTAAAATGAATTTTGATCAATATTTTAAAATATATTTTTTTTCCATATTGATATGAGAAAAATTACAACTTATATTAATTTTCATATAGTTTTTGAATATCTAACTTTCAATTTTAAAATATTAAATTAATTTAATCTAATTTAATTTTGAAGATAGGTCAACTGATTTTAAAAAAAAATGAAATGTGAGAAATATTTTGAGACGGATGGAGTAATTACTTTTAGCTATCTTCTAACAAAACGTACATGTAGATAATTGGCATAATAGAAGTAGACAAATCAGTCATGCATGAAATATTCTTAAAAATGTTTGTCAGAGATTAGTTTTTAAAGATATAAATAAGTCAAATCATTAAGAAAGGGATATTCTTTAGTGGAGACATATTAAAATGATGTTCTCAAAGTAAATTGATGGAATGTCTTTTTTAAGCATACTAGAGGCCAGTAAAGTAATTACCAGCAGATGAAGACAGGTTATTTTTGACATATATAATTGGAGATAAGAATTGACCTCTGAAAGTAACAAAGCAAACTTTGATGTTGATATTTGGTATTTGGTATTGTAGTATTCGTTCAACTCCAAAGCCAAAGATTTAGCCAACATTTGATGAAAAAGAAACAATTAAAAAAAATAAAACGACAATTATTGTGCTAAAACCCAAGTTTACTGAGATGGAGAATGATAGGTATATTCAAGACACAAATTATTTTTGGAAAGAGAACTTTAATAAATGCAGGAAAATAAATTATCTAAACGACGCTATTTTAAAAGAACATTATTTAGACAGTGCACGGAAACTTTGATAAGATTGACCATTTGACTTTTTTCATGAAGATATTCATTTTTTAAATATCCCCTTGATAACCAACTGAGCTGCCCAAGCGGACTTCATGAAGATATTCATTTTCCAAATATCCCCTTGATAACCAATTGAGCTGCCCAAGCGGACGTCATGATGATATTCATGTAATGCTTGATATTGGTTTTAGTTTAAATTTGGAAACGAAGTTGTACTATGTTTTGATTCATAGTACTTGAGAAGTATTATTTTTAAGTAAGTATTTGTTTATTAAACTGAAATATTATTTTAACTTCAAAATTAAAATATGAATTTGAAGTTTGAAAAATAGATTGTATAAATTTTAAAGTTTTTATTCTTAAAATTTTAATTGTGTTTTCATGTTTAAATAGAATTTTAACTTTTAAATATTTAGCTCCTTGGGCCCTTTTATTGTTAGACATATCAGGATAAAGGCGGATCTATATTGATACTCTTGATTTATAACTTGTTTCTAAAGCATTATCTTCATAATCATCTATATGTTTGAAGTATGAAAATTCGAATAGGAGAGCACTCATCTCGTGGTAGGCTTACTACTTAAATGTTTTCAACTAATTACTCAGTGTTTACCGTGTTGTATCCTTCCTGGTCCTCTCATACTAGTGAAAGGTCTTCTCATTACTCTAACGCCTAGACCTGATATGGACCGAACTGTCTCGCGATGTTCTGAACCATCAGCTTAGGTACCGCTTTAATGGGCGAACAACCCAACCCTTGAAACATACTATAGCCCCAGATGGCGAAGAGCCGACATCGAAGTGCCAAACCTTCCCTCGATGTGAGCTCTCAGGGAAGATCATTTGTTATCCTAGAGTATCCTCTGAGAGCTCAATTATGATAAATTAGAAACATGAGTTGAATTGAGAATCACAGTTTATCCGTAAAGAAATGAGGAGAACTTCCATGTCAACGGAACCGTGTATAATATCTATATGAAAAAAACTCTATAGGGTATACAACAGATATGAGATAAAATACATACTTTACATAAAACTAGCAAGCCAGAGACTACAACTAACCTGCAAGCCTTTTGACAAATGGTTTAATTTAGTACTTCTGTTTGCTGGTTCTCAGAAAGAAATGATCCCACTCATGCTTTTCTAAAGTCCCAAAAGTATAATACTTCCAGCTATATTCTTCATCAAACACCATACTTGTATTCTTGCCTTGTCTCATCTCTTTTCTCATTACATCCACCCTTTCAAGAACCCCTTTGACTGCCAAATCAAATGCATCTTCAACCGTCTCCAATCTTGATCTTGGGTCTGCATAAACCACATTTGGTATAAGCTTTATCACTTCCTCTCTCATTGCTGCTACTTGTGATCTTGGTATTTTAGATAGTACATTTTCGATGCTCACTTTCTTCTTCCTAACATCATCCTCAGGAATTAGCACTGAGTATTTAGTGTAGTCCTTTGGTAAATGCCATATATATTGAACATACATGGACCCTGGAGTGAAAAACACCGGTATACAACCGGCCAAAATAGAGTCGAATGTCGACCTCCTAGTGAACGAATCCCCCGAGGGTTGTAAGCAAAAAATTGAATTTTGGAACAACTTCATCACATGTACCGGCTTGTTGCATTTGTTGTGCAAGTCCTTGCACTCCAAGAGCCTACATTTTCGCCTCGTGACCAAGCATTGTTCCATGATCTCGCTTCTGATTGATTCCTCGAGTTGGGGTCGTGGGGCCCCCGCGAATGAGAACAACACCCTCCTCCTTAACCTCCTCATCTTGTTCTGCCACTGGAACACATCACTATCGCTCGAAGGATGGAAATAAGTCGGGTATGGGATCGCGAAATCGTTCCTATTCCAAGGACTCGACTCGATTGTTAGAATCGTCATGTTCTGTGTCTCGGGCAACAACATTAACATGTTCCCCCAAGCCGTGTCCTCGTCAATACCTCTCCTAAAATCCCACGTAATTCGCCCTGCAATCATGAAATGATCTCTGCCCCACATTGTTCTCCATTCGGGTTTTTTCTCAAGTAATTTTGCAACCTCAATTGAACCTGCATCCCTCATTGATGTATTAAAATCATCCCATAAATACCTTGCAACATCGAACCCTGAATAGTATGGCACGAAAACTGCTGACGCTATCGAAGAATCATTCGTTAAACAATCGTACTGTTTCATTCTGTTATGAAACAGGACTTCTAACGAAAATTGATTCGTCGTAAACCAACCTTTATTTGAAAAAGCCCTTTGGGGGTTTCCAAGATCAGGGCCAAGGCCCATGTTCACCAAGTATTGACACATATCTTCCCATTTGTTTAACAAATTGCATTGCTTCAACATGTCTTCATTGAACTTACTAGGTATTTCTGCAACATAAATATACCGTCCTTCACACGTTTTTTGTCCCTTGTTATCGCCTTGATTTTCTATTTTCACAACCTTTTTTTCTTCTTTCTTGGGTTCGTTTTTTCTTAACAAAGGTTCCAATTCTTTCTCGAGCTCCACCAAATCAGGTACCACAATGTCGTTTTCATTAGAGGAGGATTCGTCCTCCCTAGAGCGCGTCTCGTTTTTTGTAGCATCGATGGTGGTGGCATTATTAATACTTGAAGAATTGGAATTGAAACTAACGTTAACATTTTCATGATGAGGGGGAGTTGGTGGAGGAATAGAAGTTGGACTAAAGGATTCAATTGAATTCTCTTCGTATGTTGATGTTGTTAAAATTCCAGGTACAGAGGACCAATCAATTCCATAAAGCAGTAAGTACCAAGAAACAAACAAAAAGAAAAAAACAAACCAACATTTATTGCGAGACCTTGTAACGAGGGAGTTTTCCATCTTATTTACAAAGGTTGTTGATCTAATTATTTGTTTTCCATGGAGCATAAAAGGTATTTTTGGCTTTGATCATGACGAAATAAAGAACAATTTGATGATTTGGTATATAACTAAGGGAGATAAGATGCTATTAAAATGCCTGTTCTGTTAGGGGTGGGCAAAAATTGGTAGCGTCAATGAGAAATTCCTGATAGCGATAATAAGCCTTATGTCGCCCGTATCTTGGT
Source organism: Anisodus tanguticus (assembly GCA_034509755.1). Classification (NCBI taxonomy): domain Eukaryota; kingdom Viridiplantae; phylum Streptophyta; class Magnoliopsida; order Solanales; family Solanaceae; genus Anisodus; species Anisodus tanguticus. The sequence goes on along the minus strand of CM067553.1, from coordinate 3,122,502 downwards.
TTTGTTTAGTCAAACCGTGAATTTATGTACTTTCATTTCTCGTAACATCACTCAAATTGAAGTACTTTACAAGTAATGTCATAACATGCTTTAGACAGTAAAATTTTATTGAATTTAAAATAGAATTTTTTAAAACGAGTTTAATTTATCTTCAAATTTTAAGGTTCGTTAGGATTTTCTGAAAACTACTCTATATTAAACTTTAGTTCACGCCTATTTAAAGGGAGACATTATTTCCTTAAAAAATATCTCAAAAATTTCAAAAACTCATGAAATATTCACAAACACCGCATCAAATCCCGCCTTTCTCAAAGACATAACAAAGAGGTCTAAGTCATCTTATATTCGAGAAATACCAAAGAAATAAATAGAATTGAACAATAAAATCTTTGTTTCATCATATTTTGTTCGTGAATACAGCCAATTTTCATCACTTAAAAATTTATCTCAAACAAATTGACATGCTGACCTAGTGGGACAATTCTTTCCGTTCATCTCTTCTATTACAAATTAAATCTACAAAATCTGGAGCCACAAAATCGTTGAGATGGAAGCTCCATTTTTGGCTTTCAAAATTTTTTGATTTAATTTAAATGTAATTTTGTTTCTTACCGAAGAATCTAACGTAACGTGTAGGATAAGAATAGATATGAATTATTTGACGTGACATGAACTTAGTGGCAATACCATAATGGATAGAAGATATTTAAGATGGCTTTTCATTTCTTTATATTTCATCAATAAGCTATTGTCACCTTGCATGGCGGCTATTCTTAGCACTAATAAGTAATACAGTAATAGTTAAATTAAAAAAAATCATATGCCTAAATCCCTGGTTTAACATAATTTATTTTAATAATAATAAAATAATGTTTTTGTTTTTGTTATAGATAAGATTAACAATTAAAGAAGGCCCCACCATAAACCAATTGACAACTTTCTTCTTTCTTTTTTTATATCCAGCTTCCCGTCTTACGCCAGATTATTCCTGGAGATAGTAGTCCCGGTCCCTCAGTACTGCTACCAGTAAATCGCGGGATGCCTGAATGACCAGGGCTTGAGAACAGATCAACTGATATCACCTATAAGGTCTCCCACCAGGGTTTGAATCCACGCTATAGACTTTCAACTGAAATTTAAATTTTTCCTCTTTTGTCATCCAGCTATAACGGGACAATTGACAGCTTTCTTTTAGCTCTATAAAAGAGACTGAAGAGTTTTAGTATAGTCAACATACAAGTTGAGTGAATTGTTTATTGGTTTAATTAAGAAGTTATCAAGCAAAGAAGAAATGGGTTCTCTTATGGCAGGTTGGGATTCTCCTGTTTCTGATCCACAAGCTAGTAAGTTCCTTTATTACTTTAACTGATAACAAATTAAATTAGCCCCTTTCCTTTCCTTTCTTTTATGTTAAGTAATTTTATAAGTAGATTATTTATCTTCTTTGTTGGAATTTTCTAGTGAAATGTCGGAAAAACAAGTCATTAACAAAGGAAGAGATAGAAGCATATTGGAGATCCAAGAAACAGATAGAAGAAGAACATCAGAGATATATCTCTATGTTATCCCCTCAAAGCCAAAAAAAAAAGGTATATATATATATATACTAATATCATATTAATTCTCTTTAGTTAACATATTAAACATACTGTTGTATTTCTCTAGAGATTGACATGTACTAATTAATGTTGGCTGTTTTAATTGGAGACAGGCAAATATGGTATTTGAGGAGGCAGCTAAAAAAGAGCAAGAAAGATTAAACTCTGCAGAGCTTTCTGATTTGGAAAGTGAGGAGAGTTTGGATCAACTAATCAAGAAAAATGGATGGTAAATAAACTTATTTACTATATTGTTTCTTGATTATATTTTATTGAGATTATAATAATTATGACTTTATTCTAGTCTAATTATAATAGTTTTAGTCTATTTATGGTACAATTATACTATAAATAGACTAAAACTATTATAATTAGACTAGAATAGAGTCACAATTATTATAATTAGACTAGAATAGAGTTACAATTATATAATCTCATTATATTTATTAGTGTAAACGTGTACAAGTATAACACTACAATCTCTACCCATTATTAGATTAGGGTTCATCTTGTGTTGTGATTAGGATTCCTCTTTCCTCTTGTATTAAGATTGTATATTGTACATTATATATATTGATATTAATGAGAAAGACTTCCTAAGGAAGATTAATATCATCTTACATGATATCAAGAGCCAAAACCCTAATCTAGAAAAAATTCCTACCTTGCCCCCCCCTCTTGGCCGACGGCAACATTGTTTTTCTTCTTTTCTTTCTTCCTAAATTTCCACCATTCTAATGAAAAATTTGGCTACTCCCACCTCTTCCATTGCTTCCGCTTCTAACGCAGTCATCATCCAACCACCCACTACCATCTCCTCACCATCTTTCCATCCGGCTCTCGCCGTTACCAACATCAAAAAATTTATCCCTATAATTTTTTATCAGGAAGATGACCAATATTGGTCATGGGTGGAACTATTTTGTATCCATGCATGTGTATATCATGTGCTTGATCATATAGACGACTATTTCCCTCGTCCTCCCGATATGGACGACACCACATTGCGTCGCCTCGATGCCGTAGTCAAACAGTGGATATATGACAATATATCCAAGGATTTACTATACACAATCATGAAAACGGGTGTCTCTGCCCGTGATCTATGGACACGTTTGGAAGAAATCTTTCAAGACAACAAGAACACTCGCGCGGTGTACTTGGAAGAACAGTTCAACAACACCCGTCTTGAAAACTTCTCTACTATGTCAGAATATTGCAAACAACTGAAAGTGGTGGCAGACCAACTGTCCAATGTTGGTACGCCCGTGTCCGAAACAAAGATGGTGTTACAATTAGTTGTAGGCCTCCCTAAGGGTGAATATGACACCCTAGCCACGATGATACAACAGGCCGACCCTCTATCAAGCTTCAACAAAGCACGCTCACAATTGTTATTGGAGGAGACTCGACGTGCGAAGCAGGACGAGCATAACCAGAAGGCTTTAGCAGTTGAAATGCCCGTACAACCTCAGGCCACCGCCGGCCAACAACCTCTGCCGGAAAACATCCAACCGCGGCAAAATCGCGGCGGTAGGGGTGGCAAGGGCCGCAGAAAAGGCCGAGGACAACAGCCACAACAGATCAGCAATAACGCTTTATGGGCCGGCCCAGTCTCTGGATACCCAAATCAGAACTGGGCCACGATTTCCGACTTTTATCCAGCCAGTACCCTTTTCAGCAACAATGGTTACTGGGCCAGGCTCCAGCTCCACGCCCACCAGTGTTCTAGCAACATCAGGCCCACGTCGTACAGGCCCAATTCCCACAGTATCCCTTAAGTCAAATCCCCACCGACTTAGGTCAGGCATTCAGCAATATGAGTTTGCAGCGGCCCGACGAAAATTGGTATATGGACTCTGGAGCCTCCTCTCACCTCACCCGGTCCGTATGTAATCTTTCCCAATTGTTTCATTTAAAATCTCCATAATTTATTACAGTTGGCAATGGTCATCGCATTCCAATTCAGGGCTATGGTCACACTCAGACTCCGAAACCTCACCCACCCTTCTCCCTAAATAACGTCCTGCATGCCCCCCCCACATCATCAAAAATTTAATATCCATTAGGAAATTTACTCGTAATAATTCTGTGTCCGTTGATTTTGATCCCTTTGGTTTTACCGTGAAGGATCTACGTACGGGGACCCCTCTTATGAGATGCAATAGCACAGGGGACCTCTATCCATTCACATCCTCGTCCGCTGTTGGTTCCCGCCCACACACTACCCTAGCTGCTCTGTCTCCATCAATTTGGTACAATAGGCTCGGACACTCAGGACCTCCTGTTTTTCATTCTTAGAAGTAATAATTTTATTCAATGTAATGAGAAACTTGTCCAGACCTGCATTTCCTGTCAATTAGGTAAACATGTTCGTCTTCCGTTTAATTCCTCAGTTAGTATTACGTTTGCTCCATTTGATATCATTTATGCTGATTTGTGGACTTCCCCCGTTACCAGCTCCCTAGGTCATAAATATTATCTCGTGTTATTAGATGACTACTCTCACTTTCTTTGGATCTACCCATTAAAATTTAAGTCCGAAATTTTTGCCAAATTTCTTGAATTTTGCACATTTATCAAAATGCAATTCGAACACGCCATTAAATCTTTCCAATGTGACAATGGTCGTGAATTTAACAACTCTGCATTTCAAAAATTCTGTAACAATAATGGCATGGTCTTTCGATTTTCGTGTCCCCACACGTCCCCTCAAAAAGGCAAAGTTGAGCGTCTCATCCGTACAATAAATAACATGGTCCGCACTTTTTTTGTTTCATGCCTCCCTCCCTTCATCCTTTTGAGTTTATGAGGTCAAAATGGTAGAATACGTCCTTAATATTTTACCCACTAGTACCCTCCATAACATGACTCCAACCGAAATCTTACACCGTAGGGTTCCCTCCTATGATCACCTACGGATATTTGGTTGCCTATGTTTCCCCAATCTCTCTTCCACAACCTCTCACAAATTAGCTCACCGCACCACTCCGTGTGTCTTCTTAGGTTTCCCGTTAACCATAGGGGCTATCTGTGCTATGACTTTTCCACTCGTCAAATTCACGTCTCGCGTCATGTCACTTTTGACGAGACGCAATTCCCTTTTTCCAACATCCAAAAATTTTTAAAACCGAATTACGAATTTTTAGATTAATCAACTCTCTCTCCTATCCACCTTCGGGAACTATGCCAGACTGACACTACTACACCGCCTCCATCTGCCACCATACATCACGCCCGTCGTCGCATCATCGCCACCGCCCCCCCCCCCCCGCTTCTTTCCACCTCTAGCACCATGCCGACCACAGTCCGACCATCAACCACCACCCAGAAAACCTAGGTACCGGACCTAATACACCATCGGCGTCGTACCCTACCCTGCAAACCTCCTCTCTTTCCGGCATACTGAGAATCCCCACAACTCCCTACCACAGTTCACCGGCAACCAATGACCAAACCCACTCGACTCCAACCCCAAACACCGTCACTGTTCCGCACCACCCGACAGCCACCCTCGACAGAAACCCAGTCCCGACAACACAATATGCACCACACCCGAATCTGTCGTCACCCAGTCCACCCAACCAGTCGACCAATACCCTTACCCAGCCAGCGCCCACACACCAGATGGAAACCCGTGCCCAACACGGGATTTTCAAACCCAAAGTCCAATTTAACATATCCACCCAAACAATTTCACCTATACCAAAAATCCCTAAATTAGCCAAACTAGACCCGAATTGGAATGCAGCCATGTGTGATGAGTTTAATGCTTTAACGAAACAACATACTTGGGACTTGGTTCCTCGACCATAGGGGGTGAATGTGATCCGTTGCTTGTGACTTTTTCGCCACAAGTTCAGAGATAGTGGTGACTTAGAAAGATAAGGCAAGACTAGTGATAAATGGTACTAACCAGCAGGAGGTCATTGATTGCGGCGAGACATTCAGTCCGGTTGTTAAACCGGCCACCATCCGCACAGTTCTAAGCATTGCTATGGGAAAGCATTGGCCGATTCATCAGCTAGATGTGAAGAATGCATTTCTTCATAGGGATTTACGAGAAACTGTCTACATGCATCCGCCGCCTAGTTTTGTCCACCCAGCAGCCCCACATTATGTGTGACATCTTCGTAAGTCATTCTATGGCCTAAAACAGGCCCTCAGAGCATGGTATGATCTTTTTGCACAGTTCATTATACATCTCGGGTTTACATGCAGCAGATGTGATACCTCTCTCTTTCTTTACATCGAGGTCGTGATACCGCTTATTTACTGTTATATGTGGATGACATTGTTCTTACTGCCTCTACTGATGTGTTGAAAGATGAGATTATTGCACGGCTCAAGTCTGAATTTGCCATAACTGATTTGGGAAAGTTGAGCTATTTTTTTGGTATCTCAGTCACTAGATCCGCTGATTGTATGTTTCTTTGCCAGTGTAAGTATGCAGATGAGATCGTGCACAGGGCTAATATGGACAGTTGCAAAATCATGGTCACTCCAGTTGATTCTAAATCCAAACTTAGTGCAATGGTCGGTACTCCAGTGACTGATCCTACTATGTATCGGAGTCTTGCAGGTGCACTTCAGTATCTCACCTTCACCTGGCCTGACATTGCCTATGTTGTCTAGCAGGTATGCTTGTTTATGCATGCCCCAGGGAACCTCATTTTACTGCCCTCAAACGTATCATTCGATATGTTAAGGGCATACTGGATTATGGACTACACTTATACCCCTCCGCACCGAACTCGCTATTATCCTACACCGATGCAGATTGGGCAGGCTGTCCAGACACCCGCCGCTCTGCATCCGGCTACTGTGTATTTTTGGGTGATAATCTCATCTCTTGGTCTACCAAACGACAAACCACATTATCATGTTCGAGTGCAGAAGTTGAGTATAGAGGAGTTGCTAATGTTGTTGCTAAGATCTGTTGACTTCGAAACCTTCTCTTAGAGCTTCAATGTCCTTTAAGTAAAGCGTCTCTGGTCTACTGTGATAACATATCCGCCATATACCTGTCTCGCAATCCGGTTCAGCATCAGCGAACCAAGCATGTTGAGATGGACATCCACTTTGTTCGCGAGAAGGTTGCTCTCAGGCATATTAAGGTATTGCACATGCCTTCCTCATATCAATACGCAGATATTTTCACGAAGGGCCTCCCAAGACAGTTGTTCCTTGATTTCAGATCCAGTCTTAGCGTTAGGCCTCCTCCCGCTCCAACTTAGGGTGTGTGTAAACATGTACAAGTACAACACTACAATCCCTATCCATTATTAGATTAGGGTTCCTCTTGTATTGTGATTAAAATTCCTCTTTCCTCTTGTATTAGGATTGTATGTTGTACACTATATATATTGATATTAATGAGAAAGACTTTCTAAGGAAGATTAATATTATCTTACAATTAGTAAAAGAGGACTGGGTCAAATATACCATATATCCTTTCAACATTCCAATCGTGCCAGTTTAACGATCACAATTAAAAAAAAAAAAGGTTATGTAATACGTTTAAATGAAAAATAAGCTTTCTCTAATTTTGACTAAAGGAAAGATTATCACGAGTTTAAATTTCATAACCTTTAATACTGCTATTTTATGCTCTTCTTTCAATTACTATATGAAAGAAAATGGTTTTTTACGCAGCGTAGCAGCCCAACCAATCCTATAGCCTAAAATAACTCTAATAATTTTTCTTACAAAATTTAGCAAGTATAATCACTATTTTAATTAGTAGGTACACTGGTTTAAATTTGTTATATACTGGATGAAATTATTGATGTTAAATTTTGGAATTGCAGGTGGACCAGTAGCAATTGGGCACATTTGAATTAGGCACCAGTGGAAGAACCACAAGGTGCAGCTTACAAGTACGTGTCACAATTTCACGTAGCCAACATGGGTGCTAAATCCAACACTAAACTGGGTCCAACCGGGATCAACGCTTGATCGTTTGGTTTTCGAGTTAGACCGCTGTTCCTTTTGGGTTAATTTTATTGTTACGTAATTTCTGATGACAAGCTACTTTTGATTTTGTTGTTATAGCTTGTGAAAGTCTGTGACTATGTGCTTATGTATATAATAGTTATTTAGAGTTGGTATTAAGGTGTTAGAGCTTGTAATTTTGAGACATACTAGTTATATTACATGTCTCTGTAACATATATTTTTTCGTGCTATACGTACAACAAAGTTTTATTGAAGTATGATACTTTTTACTAGGAGGATTCAGTTTCATGATCGATTACAAATTTTATTTTAGTTATATGACATTTTCACAATATTAGTGAAAAAAATAATGACAGGAGAGATCATTTATTTCCAAAAAATACCATACGAGAAATAAACTAAAGACGGTGGATTTCAAATTGTGCTCGTTATAAAAGAGTGTCATATGGACGATAACAAAGATTCAGTGGTGAATTTCATATTAATTAAGCTATTAGTTTAACGAACAAGTTTTGAATATTTAGCTAATTAAACCAAAAATATATTTAGCTAAGCTTTTTCCAACTGGATTGTGAGTTCAACTAACAACTAATAAACATTCATCTAAATTGCCACCTCATCTCCTTTTTTTACTCAATCTGTAAATCATTTTATTGATTCTAACTTGTTTTAACCTATTCAAATGTAGACCAGTCTATCCATTTGATATCCCTAGTTATTCGTTACTGCATTCCATGTGTTACTGACAAGTTTAAACTTTGAAATACTTGGCTAAAAGTGATATCGTCCACACTAAGACACTTTAAGCTAATTAAGTGGTTCAGAATCGTGTTGTATGTTTGAGTAACAAATTCAATAAAGTTTATTTTCCATATACGGATCGTATAAAGAATCTTCTGTATATATGTAGCCAAAATGAAGGATCAATGTGAGTCAAGCGCGAATTTACGTAGAAAAAATGGGTTACATGAACTTATAGTCATCTAACTAAATTCGGTATATAATGTGTATAATTTTTAACATAACTGAAGAAGCTCATGATTAAATGTGATTGATTGGTACACTATTTAATTTCTTAAGATTGAGAAATCAAATCCAACTTGTTGTACTTTTTTTTTATTTATAAAGCAACTATTAAAAGTAATTGTGCATCCATTTTTTTGAAATCTTGTTGGCTTCTAAATAAGCGTGCAAGAAAATAGAAAAGTAAAAAAGAATTGAAAATCAAGCTCAACCCAACGTAAATTTTGACGTGTACTTTGACTTGATTCTACTGAATTTATAAGAACCACGATTTATATACGAATGCTAGATGTTAGTAGATTTATTAAACAGATTAATGGTTAAATCTCAGTGTAAATTTCTCACATTAGGATATTTCATTATAGATTCGTCCATTTGCTCCATTCTCGCAATATATATTTGTTGGAAATTTGCCTTTGGCGGGGAGGTGCGTTCACCCATGTTTAATGAATTAAACACTAGTGTTCCGCATGTTGGAGGCTTTGTCTCTTCACACATGCATAATCTACTAAGTAAGTAGATGACCGTAGGGCCAAGAATCGTCAAATTTCGTTGAGAAATGAAAGAGATATTAGTCCACGAAGTAAGGTGTTTGAGGCATGAAAATATGGTGTGGGACAAATCTACCACATCGGTGGGAATAAGAAGAATTGTTCTCTATATAAGTCTCTAATGTGGTAAAGAGTTTGGGACCACAAGGGGTATCCCATGTGTTTAAAGGAGGGAGGACCTAGATGTGCTTGAGTTCAAGGCTAAGCCCACACGCGCGCCGCCGCCCGCCCGTCCGCTGTGGGGACTTTCTAATATTATCTTTTTGGACCCCAAATTGCTTAATATTTACCGTTTAGTCCCTAGAGTTTCTGAAAAGTTGATTTTGGGGTGACGGAAGACAGAAAACTTTCTGCCTACCGTTGGACTATTTTATGGAGCATTAACCAGCCATTACTTGGCTGATTAACTCCTCCATAAACACCCTCCTTCAATGGCCATGAACAACCTCACTTATAGCCTTTAACATGCCACACTAATGGCCTTAAACCAGTCATTAACAACCCTCCTAATGACTATTTACAACAGTTTTTTGGGCAGTTGAGTAGCCCTCTTGTGATGCTATATATTGAGCTGTTTTGGCTCAATTGTGGAGACATATAAGTGGTAGAAAATAGCACAAACAAACACGAAAAATCACTACAAAACAGTGACAAAAACTGTTGACAAAAACAGTGAGCAAACCCTCATATATACACAAGATATACACAACAGAGACACACTATATATACAGAGACAAAACAGAAGAGAAAACAAAAACTCTTCCTTCCTTTTCCATATCTTCAGCAAGTCTATTCATATTTGTTTTCTTCGTCAGGCTCAACCTATTGGCTTTGTAGTGTTGAGATTAAAGCGTTGTTTTATCTTGGGAGACTATTGCCCGCTAACGTAAAAGCATATATACGGGGCAATCTTGTCTTAAGGACAGAGGGCAATCACTCGACTCAACACACAACGTTGTAACCATCCAGATTTAGTTGTTTCTTCATTTCAGGTTATCATGATTCAAGACACAACAAGCTTGCGGCAGTTTTGAAGATTGGCCTATTTGTTCAACAAGATTCAATTTCTGAATATTGAATGTTTGTTCATCCTTTCGAACACTTGTAATAGTTATTTACTTCCCGTACTGCTTTATAAAGTACAATAGAGTAACCAACAATATTGACATGTGATAAATTTATCAGTAGCTCTAATGAATTGAATGTATTGTTAGAGTATTATATTTCACTGACAGAAAAAAAAAACTCGACAAATAGCCGGCCGAATTTACTGTTTATTTTTGAAGTTTTATTAGTCAAATATCCATAATAATTAATAACTAAATATTTTTTTAATGAGTGTGCTAAATCCTTCAACGACAATTATCAAAGACCAACGAGTAAAGGTAAGGGTCGAGATTGAAAATTGAGTAAAAACTCATTGGTAAAATCCCATGAAATGCAAAATTCAATTTGCATCAATCTTCCTACTAAGAAAATGATCTCCTATGTCACTTATAATTTGAATGGAAGGAAATCATTTTACAGAGACTTATATTATTTTTGCAGATCTCCTATATTGATCTTTTACAAATCTATCACGAATGAAGAGAATAATCCCTTGATTATTTCATTAATGAAAATGTTTATATATATGATATACGAGATATAATTATGGAAAATAAATCTACATTTTCCTAATACAAGACTACTACATTTTCCTAATACAAGACTACTACCCTAATTATATATGTACAAGAATTTTAACAATTATGGTAAGTAAATATACAATTTACATGGCCATATACACGGTCAATATACACGTTACCATGTATATTCTTTCACTGCCCCGCAGTTATAGCAAGCAGTTGTCATACGCTGAGACTGTCCCTAAAATCTTCAAACAGAACTAAGGGAAGACCCTTAGTAAAGATGTCAGCAACTTGGTACCGTAAAGGGACATGCAAGACACGTACTTGTCCACGAGTTACCTTTTCTCGAACAAAGTGAATATCCATCTCGATATGTTTAGTGTGCTGATATTGGACCGGATTCTCAGAGAGATAGACCGCACTAACATTATCGCAGTAGACCATCTTTCTGAATAGGAAAGTGAAGCTCTAATAAGAGATTACGTAACCAACAGGACTTAGACACAACATTGGCTACCCATCGATACTCGGCCTCCGCACTGGATCGCGATAAAATAGTCTGACATTTAGCCGACAAAGAGACCAAGTTATCACCAAGAAATATGCAATAACCAGATGTCGAACGTCTGTTATCCGGACATCCACCCCAATCAGCATTTGTATAAGACATGAGAGTAGATACAGAGGATGGATATAAGTGCAAACCATAATCAAGAGTACCCTAAATGTAACACACAATGAGTTTGAGAGTGTGCGTGTGTTTGTCCCTCGGATCATGCATAAATAAACACACCTATTGCACTGCATAAATAATAGCGGGCCTCGTGAATGTAAGATACTGAAGAGCCCCTGCAAGACTGCGATAGTGGGAGGGATCCTCGTAAGGTGTGCTAGAATTAGCACTCAGATTTGGTTTGGTGTCAACCGGAGTAGGAGATGACTTACATGATGGCATGTCAGCTCGCTTAATAATCCCAGTTGCATACTTCCTCTAAGATAGAAATAGACCATCTGCATGACGAGTTACAGCTATACCCAAAAATAACTCAAAGGCCCCAAGTCTTTCATAACAAATTTGAAACTGAGAAGAGAAATGATAGACTTGCGCAGTTTATCCGAAGAGGCAATCAATATAATACCATCCACATATAACAGAATGTATGCCAGAAAAGTACCACGACGATAGATAAACAGAGAATGATCAGACCTGCTGTGAGAAAATCCAATAGTAGACACATAATCTGCAAACCTTTTGTACCAAGCCCGAGAGGCCTGTTTTAGCCCATACATGGACTTCTTCAGCAAACAGACATGATGAGGATGATCGGGGTCCCTGAAACCCAAGGGTTGATGTATGTATACTATTTCCTTGAGATCACCGTGTAAGAAAGCATTTTTCACATCCAACTGATGAATGGGCCATGCTTTCGAGAGAGCCAGACTGAGAACAATGCGAATGGTTGCCGGTTTGATCACCGGACTAAATGTCTCTCCACAATCTATGCCAACCTGTTGAATTTTTCCATCACCTACAAGAAGGGTCTTATGCCTCTTAAAACAACCATCAGATTTTTCTTATGAGTAAAAATCCACATAGAATGAATAACATTGACACCAGGCGAACGATGCACCAACTCCCATGTCTTATTTTCAATAAGAGCATCATATTCATCATCAATGGTGATTTTCTAATTCGGGTGATGAAGGGCAGACACTAGGTTGCGTGGTAGTGGTGATTTAGTGACATTAGAATTGAGATTAAAATGTCTTTTTGATTTAAAAATATCTCGTTTGCTACGAGTAATGGGCCCTTAACTTGGAATAGAAGTGGGCCGGACCTGGGTCGGTGTAGGGATGTCATGGGATTAGCCAACAAGCAATGGGCCTATTGGGTGATGGACTGAACTGACGGAGGACGTAGAAACTGGGCCAGCAAGCAGTGGGCCTGCTGGCCGAGACGCTGGACTGGGAGGGAGAATTATTGGGACTGCTGACCGAGAAACCGGACTGAGACCGAGACCAGATGGGCCAGTAAGTAGTGGGCCTGCTATGCGAGAATCTGGATCCGGATAGGGGATATTTGGGCCAACAGGCAGTGGGCTTGCTAGCAAAATTGGGTCACGGGAATGTTGGGCCAAATAGTGGATGATATATGGTGAGAGCCCATCATCCAAAAAATATAAGAACTTGACAATCAGTGATGCAACCAAGAACTGCTCGTTTGGTTTCATACCTTCCAATCCAGGTGATGTAGAATCATTTGGAATTCCTGGACTTGGGACATCACTGTCTTACTATCCACCATTTGAAATTTCAGAAATTTTCCAACGATGAATTTCTTAGTACCTGCATCTTGTGCGTTGTACTTCTTTTGCAGCTTCTCTCACAACTCTTTAGCAGTGCCAACGGTGCAATACACCGTGTAGAGAGGGTATGACAAGCAGTTCAATATGTAATTCTTACACATGAAATCACTATGACTCCATGCATCAAGAACCATCTTTATGCCATTAATGACATGGATACCTAGGCCCCATTCACCCGTTTCAGAAGGCGAAGGGTCCATTTCATCTCCAGCTTGTGGAGGATCTTCTGTTAGGAAACATGTCATTCCCATAACACTCAGATAAAATAGCATCTTTTGTTGCCATCTCTTGAAGTTTGATCCCATGAACTTTTCAAGGCGTTCATGGTGAAATCCAGCGGGTGGAGGAACAACAATATTCCCTTGAGTAGAAGTAAATGCATTGAATGAGCCTTGAGCAACCGGAAAGGCATTAGGAGTGCCTTGAGCAGTGGGGAAGGCAGAGGGATTGCCTTGAGCAGCAGCAACAGAATCAGAAGCAGTTTGATTTATGCCAGTCATCTTTCTAACTTACTTACAACAAATCTTGTCTTAAAATTGTTGGGATACAATTGTTGTAGGGAACGGGAAGTAAGTAACTATTACAATAATAGAAAGGATAAACTAACTATTACAATAAACTGGAAATCAAGAACTTAACCGATTGTTTGTGTGATTCGCTGAGTCGAGTGATGACACTCTTTCTTTAAGACAAGATTGCCCCGTATATCTCCTTTTACGGTGTTGAGCAAAAGTCTCCCAAGATACAACAACTTTAACAAGTGAGCAAAGTAAACTCAAGTGTTACTCTTGAAGAACTTTGAGTATAGTGACTTTACTAGAGAGGAAGAAGATGAAATCAGAAAATCTGGAGTATTTTCTAAGTGTTGAATGTAGTGTTCAATTGAGCCAAAGGCCTCAATTTATAGTGTAAGTAGAAGACCCCTCAACTAGCCAACTAATGGCCTTCAATAGCCATGTAGTTGCACTTGATTGAGGGGTTACATTCAGCCAAATAATGGCTGAATTCATGTGCCAAATAATGGAGAATCAATGCTCCAAAACCAGCCCAAAGGTAAGATTATTCCAACTTTCCGTCGCAACTTTCTGTCTCCGAAGCGCCGCGGCGTTGTGAATTAGTGTCGCGGATCTAGTGACTGACCAACCAATTTGCGCCGCGGCTCTGACGTTGTGGCGCCGCGGCCCTTCACGGCGATTTTCGACTCGTTTCATTTTACACTTTGTACACTTCTTCCTTCGTTTACCAACGTGGAATACTTTGTCATTTGGCCAATAACTGTCCATAATTCTATGTCTCAAACGTAATACATACGTACCAATATCTCTTTCACTAATGAAATTTGCGATACTTGGCAACTACGTGTGCACGTGTGTGGAAACGACGTTTCCGACGTGCAGGCCCCAATTGTTCGAGTCATAAATTAATGGGATATACTTAATTCCACATTTAGTAAATTTCCAACACAACATTCACTACAAGAAAATCTTTAACTTATGTCAAATCGGTCAGAATTTGGCAACTCAGTAACGTTTCCGACAGCTTTTCTATCGGGAAACCTTACCAACAAGCCAAATTCCAACAGGACATCTGTCGGGAATTAGCGATTTTTATATGTGATATCATCTCCCATAACCTCGTCGTCTGCGTATTGAGGCCGGCCATGGCCCCGACACCGGTGCTAATGGCGGCTGCGACAAGCGCCCTCCTTGGCAACAACCCAATCACTTTGCCAGCATTTGTTTTCTCCTTAAGGTCACCTGCAAAAAGAGAGATTAATAACTTCCAACTTGATAAGACCATGGATAGGAAATGACGAAACAATTTAACAATATCCTTACTTGTGTGTTTGATAACAAAAAACTCCCCATTGGCTTTTGCAGAAGCTGATAAACGGACAAGTACAGGAGTAACAATGGTGAGAACAGCCCAAAAGAATAAAATCAAGATAATTGTTCTCCCACTCATTTGATGGAGAATTTTCAGAAAGACTATGTAGTAGTTAGGTACTGCAAGAAGACCTTTTGTACTTAGCTGGCCATGTTTTATGAACTAATCACATTGACGACAAATAATGCCCAATTGGACGTGTATGATAAGTATAAATAAAACCCCATTTGTAATAAAAGCCAGATACTCCACTATATATGATGATAACCTTGTTAGGAAGTTGTTACATCAATTGGCTATTTATGATTAAGTATTTAAATGGCCTATCTTCGAAATTTCCACCTTCAAATAAACATTAAACTAGGGCTGGCCAGTGGGCCGGGACGACCCGACCCCGGCCCGACCCCGTCCCGACCCCGCCCCGGTCCCGACCCGACCCCGCTCTAAAAAAAAAAAAAAAAAAAAATTAACGGGGGCGGGACTCGAACTCGGGACGGGACGATGTCTCGTCCCGCGGACCCGAGCCCGCCCTGTGCCCGCCGGACCCGAGCCCGCCCCGAGACCGTCCCGACCCCGACCCCGACCCCGACCTTACCTTTGCAAAAATAGCCGTTGCACCAACGGCCATTTTAGATTATGGCCGTTGGCCAACGGCCATTTTAGGCCCCCCCCTCCCCCAACCCCCCCCTACCCCTTAATATTTATTTTTAACCCATAAGTTATTATATTTACACTTTAACCCAATTTTTCAACTATAAATAACTCATTTTCTCTTCATCTTTCTCACAAATCTTCCTACAATCTCTCTAATTTCTCAATATATCTCTCTACATTGTTTGCTAAATATTCAATTTTATTAATTCATTTGGGAATAGGGAGTGAAGTTGGCAACTAGCTTGAGGATCTTCCATCGAGCAAAGTTTCAATTTTCAACCTCTCGATTACACGTCGACGTTACGTCGGCGTTTGGTACATTCGTTCCTTCATTAAATTATTATTGTCTGTTTATTTTATTTAGCGCACTTAATTTCATTTACTTTAATTATTTGTTAGCATATAATTAAAATGGAAGGAATTAGAGGTATGTTTAAGGGTAAGGGTAAGACTTCTTCTAGTAGGGGCAATCAGGGCAAGGGTACTTCTTCTAGTCATCTTATTCCTACACATGATGATTTTGTTGATACTCAACATTTTCCTACAATACCATTAGATTTAGACGAGGAGTTATTTTCTCGGAACTCAAGAAGACTTTAATTTAGACGATGATCTAGACGATACACCCACTAATATTGATGACAACACGCCCACTAGTGCACCTTCAACCGAAATACCTCCTATTCCCCCTAGTATGAGACGAGGTCCAGCAAAACGACCATTAAAATCGGATGCATGGACATTTTTTGATAGGGACGTAGAGAATCAAGTAGCCATATGTAAAATTTGTAAAAATGTTTTAAAATTTAAAAGCGGAAAAGGTCACGGTGGGACGGGGGGTTTAATTAGACATGTAGTAAGTGCTCATCCAGCTAGGTATGCCCAATACCAGGCTTCAAAACCGGGTGCGCAAACGGCCGCTCCATCGGGACAAGGTTCACATACCGATATCGTCCGGACCAAGTACGGGGTCAAATTAACCCTATGACGGGGGGAATTGTAGGCTCTAAATACAACAAACATAGAGATAGGAAAGCAATATCAAAATTAGTTCTTTGTGGAGGGTTTGCCTTTTTCATTTCCTTCATCTCCCGGTTTTATTCATTACATTAGAGATATATATAATCCTCGCTTTTAACGGTTTTCCTAGGTCAACTCGTTAAGAGAGATGTATTTAAATTTGCGCATGAATATCAACAATATTTACGTTTTTCATTATATCATTTTAATGGCAAAGTATCTATCACGTCCGATATAGGTCGTAGTACTAACGG
Source organism: Anisodus tanguticus (assembly GCA_034509755.1). NCBI lineage: Eukaryota > Viridiplantae > Streptophyta > Magnoliopsida > Solanales > Solanaceae > Anisodus > Anisodus tanguticus. The sequence continues at coordinate 3,105,561 of CM067553.1, read as the reverse complement.
CCATGATTATTTAACCGTAACTTGTCATTGGATAGATTATAAATGGTCTATGCAAAAACGTATTTTAGCGTATAGATATATAGATGATAGGCACACTTTGGTACTTTTATTGCAGAAAATATTTATCAAGTGTGCGATTATTACGGAATTACCGATAAAATTATGACTATTACATTAGATAACGCTTCTAATAACAATTACGCAATTACAATGTTAAAAAATAGTTTAGCTCCATCTTTTCCGGACCATTTTCATATAAAATGCGCGTGCCATATATATAACTTAATTGTAAAGGATGGTCTATCACTTTTTGAAGACATTCTTAGTAAAATACAATTTGCTATAAACTTTATTTTTAAAAGTAATAAAGTACAACGTAGAAAAGAATATAAAAAAATTTGTCATGATTGTGGACTACCTTTTAGAAGAATTCCACAAGAAGTATCCACTAGGTGGAATTCTTTATACGAGCAACTACTTGTTGCTTATGACTATAAATTACCTATAACTTTATTTTTTAACTCTCATAATAAAAAGCCGGTGATATGATTTTAGATAGTGATTGGGAAAAAATTTCCGAACTTATTGTATTTTTAGAGAAATTTTTTCAAGCAACAAAAGAATTTTCCGGTATATATTATCCTACTATTTCAACTATGTTATTTTATATAACTCTAATATTTTTATTACTTAGTGAATATATGGAAAAACCGGCTTATAAGGCGCCTATTAAAAAAATGTTTGTCAAAATAAAAAAATATTTTATTCCTATTCCTTCTATTTATATTATTGGTTCTCAGTATTAAATCCTACTATTAAAATAGACGGTACTAAATCACTAATTGAAACTATTTACGATTGTATAGAAGTACTACCACCTCCAAGTCCCAAAAATCTAAATCACCCACCACCTATTGAACAAACTAAAGAAGAAGTGTTGAATAGCGTAGAACACCACCGCAAAAATATATATAGATTTTATCAACAAGAAAATGCTAGTAACGTACCGGCTACCATACCATCTTCTTCATCTTCAACACAACCTCACAAAAGACATTGTTTCTGCGGCTAGTATTGAAAGCCTCGGAAATAGAATGTGCGGCCGTACCTCTACTAACCAAATTAGCGAGTTGGATATTTTTGTTTTGCGGGGTTCGTACCGTATCAAGAAGTTATCAATGAAGATGGACAAGAAGACTTCTTTGAAATCTTGGAGGGGGAATGAGAAGACCTTTCCGACACTTTCAATGATGGCTCGAGATGTTTTGAACATTCAAGCGTCGTCAATGCGTCGGAAAGCGCTTTTCTCGCAGCGAGATATCAAATAGGAGACCACAGACACTCATTGGCGGAGACGGCTTGGAAATTGCGGTATTATTCGAGAGATTGGATACGAGCGGAGCGGAGAAGGTGCGGTCAACCGGAGATCAACGAAGAAGATGATGAAAACTACAACGAGATCTTAACCGAAGGTAGTGGAAGCGACGTGGATCAATTTGACCAACAAATACCTATTCCAACCGAAGAACCACATGAAATCATCAAGCAATTAGAACAGATTTTTTTTGAAAATGTAATTTTTTTAATTGCAATTTTATTATGTAATTTGCAACTTTTGGACAACACCATAAAGTTGCAATTTAGATTTTAGACAATTTTATTTGTATTACAAAAAAATCATATGTCTATTAAATAATATAAGAGGCACAAAAATGACCTTGGGATGTTTTTATTACACTATCTTGTTTTATTTATTGAGTTTTTTTTTATACATATGTTATTTAAAAAAAAAAAAAAAAGGAAAACCCGAGCTCGCCCCGCCCCGACCCGAGCCCGACCCGACCCCGCCCCGACCCGATACCGACGGGATCGGGATCGGACGGACCGGAGCAGTCCCGCCCGGACCCGACCCCGCTAGGCCCGATCCCGACCCCCGGATCGTCCCGCCCCGACCCCGACCCCGCCGGACCCGGCCCGCCAGACCCGAGCCCGGCCCACTGGCCACCCTTACATTAAACTCATGTTTAGAGGGCTATTCAACTTTCCATGGTTCTGTTTTCCAATATATTTCAAGTTAGGCACATATGATTATGTTAGTTAAAACTTAAATGGGAATTGAAATGCAGACAACTTTGACACAATAGCACAGGGTGTATTGGACATTTATATGAACAACCATGAAGCAAATCTGCACATGAACAAATAAAAGAAGGCGGCCAGTGCTGCAGTGCATTTTTATATTAAATTTTTATAAGAAGCCATTTTCACCGCTTAAATTCGTTACTATATAACTCGTACGCTTGTGCCAAAGCAGCCTTCTGCGTAAAAATATTACATTGGTGGAATTTAAATACATGCAGTATGAGTTATATTCCTAGTTTGGGTGAATATCTTCAGTTGTTTGATCTTTAAATATACAGCGGCTGTCGAATTACATTTCACCATGTGAAGAGGATAAATTTTATGTTCCGTTATATTTTTGGTATAAAAATAAACCCGACATTACCCAAGTGACTCAAATATACCCTCCTCCGTTAATGTTGACGGCGGTTATCCAATTCCACAGGACATTGATATTTTGATGCGGCGGCACCACGTGAGTAACATTTTATATCTCATCAATTACATGCATCTCATGTATCTTGACATAAGTAACCGACTGGACTAAACATTTATTTTTTCTAATCGGTATATGTTGGGTCCGGGGCTATGGATAAGCAATAATATGTAAAAATAAAATTGTAACAGCTAGAACAATTAAACCAGTTTCTGGATGTTGCCTTCAATGTTGTGTCAACATCTTAGGCAACATTGTGATAAAACAGTTATAAACCTTTATAGAGTAAATGCAGCGGAAAAATAAAGAAACACAAAGTTTATATTTTCAAGGATATATATTAATATATCCCTTGATGGTCATTGACCAAAGAATTGTATAAATTATATACAATTACAAATGAATTTCTTTTTACAAGATTGAACAATAAATGCGAAAAAGAAATTACAAACAAAAGTGAAGTCGCAGATGACTTCAGCCTAAAGTTAAAAGATCTAAAAAAGACAAATACAACATCTTCATTACAATTGCTTGAAATATAAGCTTGATCTAGAATCCGGGCAGCAATAGTAATGTGGGACTAGATGTTGTTATACTACTTTAGGCTAAGTGTGTTGATCCAGTTTTTAAGGTGAATATGCGAGAGCTCTCCTGGTAATTCTGCTCATTCAATTTTGGATATCGATACTCTGAAGCTCCCATCTATTTATAGTGTGGAACTTCCCTTGAAATCCTCACTGATTGGTTGCGGAGGCTGAGTAAAAGAAGGCTTCAGCTTGGACCGGTTCTTGCTCCTTAAAAAGCTCAACGTTCTGGACTTGGTCTTCACGCTGCTTCTTCTCCAAGCTTTGACTGTTTCTTTTACCACGTTTTAAACACAACATCATTGTAAGCTTGCCTAGGTCATTTTTTACTCACAGTAACACAACCTGTTTTGGCCGGAAGAATAGGCAAAATCGTTACAGAGATGTTGTCAGGAATGTTGTCACAACATTGCAGGCAACATTCTTATTTTCATAAGATGTTGTCCTGAGCATTTACAGATGTTGTCACAACATCCATCCAACATCAACAGTATAGATTGATTATGGAAGGAAACCTTGTAGTAACTGGTACCATGTGACCAGGAGGTCATGGGTTCAAGCCGTGGAAACAGTCTTTTGCAGAATGTGAGGTAAGGCGGCATACAATAGACCTTTGTGGTCCGGCCCTTCTCCGAACCCCGCGCATAGCGGGAGCTTAGTGCACCGGACTGCCCTTTTTTATATTTGATTATACAATAGACCCTTGTGGTTCGACTCTTTTCCGAACCCCGCGCATAGCTGGAGCTTAGTGCACCGGACTGCCTTTTTTTTATTATACACATAAAACATATTACTCCTATATGGATTATAAGAGTAATATTGGGGAGAAGTGATTAGGCAGGACATGACGCAGTTGCAACTTACCGAGGACATGACTTTAGATATGAGGTTGTGGAGGGCGCGAATTAGGGTAGTGGGTAAGGTTGCAGTACATATCTCGTGTATCTATAGATTTTTGCCCTTCGTTTTCCTGTCACTATTTACTATTTCTTCATACTAGCCTGATGCATTTAATGTTAAAATCTCTTCATTGATGCTTAGCTATAGTATTTTGTCATAATCTCTGTACTTTACTTCATCTTACTTTACTCTACTTTTTTCAAACCTTATCTGACCTTTTTGTCATGTTTTTTCTTGAGCCCGGCGTCTTTTAGAAACAATCTTTCTACCTCGCTGGTAGAGATAAAGTCTGCGTACACTCTACCCTCCTCAAACCCCATTGTGTGAGAATACACTATGTATGTTGTTGTTGTTATATTACACATCCACCGATTATTTTTATTTTAAACGGTTAGGGGTGTGTTATTTATGCTAATTCTTCAAAGATTTATAATCGAAAAGGTTTTATTAGATCTAAGATAATCTTTTTGGTCTATAATCAAATATTCCTTTTGATTCAATAGATGATGCAATTTAAATAAATTAAATATTATTTTACCATTTCAATTTATGTGACACATTTGACTTGACATAAAATGTAAGAAAAAATGTCGACTTTTGAAATGTGTGGTCTAAAACAAATATAAAATAATTGTGTGCCTATAAATAATTTCATTAAGGGTAAAAGTAGAGTTTTAAAGTAAAGTTGTTTCTAATTATAGAAAAGTGATATTCTTTTTGGCACATACTAAAAAGAAAATGATGTCACATAAATAAGGACAGAGAAAATAATAAATATAATTTTAATCTAATTTAATCCCGAAAGCTAGCTAATTGGTATCCAACAAGTTATTACAAAATAAGAAAACCTTAAAAATTGCTAAATATGTCCTTTTAAAGGAAAAAGTCAATTTATTTTTAAGAAAGAATGAAAATAGTAGAAAAAGTAAATGCCAAATTTGCCCTTGGGAGGCCCTAGGCAAGTGGTAATCTCCATTCTGCCCTACCCCATTACTCTTTGAGTCTTTTCTCACTCCCCCCAATCGTCTCTCTTGCTAAGCCACAACACAAACACCTTGACTGCACAACTCACTGATCAGAAAGAGGACTAAAAGGAAGAAGGTCAAAAAATGGGAACCCTTGGGAAAGCAATTTATTCCCTTGGATCCATCGTTCGTAAGACCGGCCAAGCCCTTGATCGCGTTGGCAATCTCCTTCAAGGCAGCTCTCACATAGAGGAACACCGTAATATTCCCTTCTTCTTAACCCTAGATATCATCTGCCCATGGATGTTTCAATTTGATATTGTGTTTCTGCTGCATCTAGGCTTGTTTTTGTTATTGCATTTCATCAATGAATGCGCTTAGTTAATACTCTTTGATTGAGAAAAAATGGTGGAGTTTGGAGTATGAAGGTGAAAACATCTGACTTTCAGTATTAGGAAATTGAGAAATTGCTCCTAATTTTAAAGTTGCGGAATATTGTGTCGCTGTTGCATCTATGCTTGTTTGTTACATTGCATTTTATCCGGTTGCGGTTAGTTAATACTCTTTGTTTGAAAAAAATGGTAGAGTTTGGAGTATAAAGGTTAAAACATCGACTAACCGTCTTTGGTTCTCACTGTTATGTTCGTTTCAGCCATGAACATCGCCTGGTTTCATGAGTGTGTAGAACATGTGCCTTTACCTAACATACTCCTTGAAGCGGCTTACACTTCACACTCACATAGATGATTCCTAAACGTGTCATCCTGTAGATACACTATCTGGTCATACTTGCCAAACTTAGAAACCATTAAAAAGCTTAAGCTTTATTAACTCGTTAAAAAGCCTTAATGCTTTATCTTTGTTTGTGAACATTGTCTTCATTATGAGAATATGTTGTGTTAGTTGACAATGTTGAACCGTCATTTATAATTTTGTTTGATCTCCTTGAACCTAGCTCTTGGATCTCCAGTCTACTAGGTAGAGTTAACGTCATGATGACTTGTCCTAGGCCTTAAACCCATTCCCCTCGATGATATTTCAACTGCCTCTCTGATTAGGCCTTTTATAAGTGGATCCAAGCACGTTATCTCTTGACTTTACATAGTCAATTGTGATAACTCCACTAGAAAGCAGTTGTCGAACGGTATTGTGTCTCCGTCGTATGTGACGAGATTTACTATTATATATAACGCTCCATGCCCTTCCTATTGCTGCTTGGCTATCACAATGTATGCATATAGGTGCCACAGGTTGGGCCAGAATGGAATATCTTCTAAGAAATTTCGGAGCTATTCAACTTCTTCACTTGCTTTGTTTAAAGCTATGAACTCAGACTCCATTGTAGAGCGGGCGATACATGTCTGTTTGGATGATTTCCAAGACTGCTCCTCCACCAATGGTAAAAACATATCCATTTGTACATTTAGTTTGCGTTGATCTGGTGATCCAATTTGCATCACTATATCCTTCAATAACTGCAGAATATTTGTTATAATGCAAAGCAAAGTTTTGCGTATGTTTCAAATACCCTAAAACTCGTTTGATGGCCGTTCAATGATTCTGGTCGGAATTACTTGTGTAACAACTCAGTTTACTTATAGCACAAGTAATATCTGGTCGGGTACAGTTCATGATGTACATTAAACTTCCCAACACTCTGGCATAATATTGAGAATGACTTTCACCTTTATTCTTAACAAGAGTAAGGTTCACATCAATTGGTGTCTTTGCATCTTTAAAATTCAAATACTTGAACTTTTCAAGTACCTTTTGAATATAATGAGATTTTAGACAATGCTAGACCTTGAGGAGTCTTATGGATCTTAATTCCCAAAATTAAATCGGCAACTCCTAAGTCTTTCATATCAAACTTACTAACAAGCATTCACTTAGTAGCATTTATGTTAGCAATGTCGTTACTCATTATCAACATATCATCCACATATAAACAAATAATGACGACTTGATTTGGAGTGTTTTTAATGTAAACATATTTGTCACTCATTTATGTTGAATACATTTGACAACATCCTATGATCAAATTCCGCATGCCATTGTTGGGTGCTTGTTTTAGTCCATAAAGAGACTTAACAAGTCGACACACCTTCTTCTCTTTCCCGGGAACTACAAACCCTTCGGGTTGGTTCATGTAGATTTCTTCCTCTAAATCTCCATTTAAGAAGGCTATTTTCACATCCATTTGATGGATTTCAAGACCGTATACGGCGGCTAACGCTATTAACACCCAAAACAAGTCTTGCCTTATATTTATCAATAGTACCATCACTTTCATTTTTCTTTTGAAAATCTATTTGGAACCTAAAGGTTGTTCCTGTAGGAAGATCAACCGATTCCAAAGTATAGTTCAATATGGATTCTATCTCACTATTAATTGCCTCTTTCCAAAACTGAGCTTCTGAGGAAGTCATAACTTCTTGAAAAGTTTGAGGCTCATTTTCCAACAAAAATGTTAGAAAATTTGGTCCAAAGGGAAGTAGATGTCCTTTGACGTTTGCTACATCTTGGATTTTCCTCATCAGGAACATCTTCCTTGGTTTCTTTCCGAGGTCGTTTAGATCCTTCACTAGACAACTCACATTCCCTTTTATACGAATATATATTTTCAAAAAAGTAAGCATTATCTGCTTTAATTATCGTATTCACATGAATTTCAGGATTTTCTGATTCGTGAACTAGAAATTGATATGCTTTACTATATGTGGCATATCCTATGAAAACACAATCAACAATTTTAGGTCCTATTAGGTTTAGGAACTTGCACAAACGCTAAACACCCCCACACTTTGAAGTATTTCAAATTGGGCTTTCTTCCTTTCCATTTTTTTCATGAAATAGATTGTGTTTTGCTATGAGACACTCGATTGAGTATTCAGCTAGCCGTTAGGATAGCTTCCCGCCACAAGTTCTGGGGTAAACCAGACTTTATTAACAAGGCGTTGATCACTATAATAAATGATTAATTGATCGTCATATTTATCGACCAACAAAAGGCTGGTAACCTTTCACCATCATCCTTGTCTATAGACGCATCTTTTCATGAAAGGTCATGACAATTCAAGTGACACCCTTTTATGAAAGAACATAACTCTTCTAAACAACTATATGACCAATTATCAATTTGGTAGTTTCATAAGCTAGTCATATACTAGTTAAAACTCAACGACCACCATATCAAATATACACCAAGAATTTTGTGGGTCTGACATAATACAAGGATGCCATTAGATTTCATTTCTCTAGTTCTTCCAAATTAAATTAGACATTAAGTCTAATATTGACTTTATCATGAGCCAAGAACCCCCCACATTTTAAATATTTCAAGTACCATATTCTTGGTCAACTCATAATTAAATGATCATATCAATATATTTTTTATGCACACGACTCATATGAAAAGAAAATGGGTTTCATTAAGCCACTGTTCACATATCATTATTCATGTTTCTATGTATATCTAAGTGAAACATGGAGTATTACTTTTGACCAAGTTTCAAAAGATATGAAAATTAATATTGTTGATGGCTCATGAACACATTCCACCAAGTGATGCCATGCCTGCAGTATCAACGTACTGTAATTTTGGTTTTATTAGCTTAGAGAAGACTTCGATCTTTGTTCTTCACCCAAATAATTGCATATCATGTCTTCAGTGATTCAATTCTTCAACAGCATATACATATAAAAGGTCTTTCAACTATTTTTTTTCTTTGTAATTCATACATATTTTAGTAGTTTGATCTTTCGTTCTTATCAAACTAATATATGTACATTTTTATTGATCCAAATGATATACAAAAAATATTTCCATGATCGCAGTAACATTTCAAGTATCACATGAGTAAGTCAAATTCATTCTTACTACCTTGAAAATAATCTTCACGTATTTCATGCATACTATCAAATTATATACTAACTAATTAATTTTATGGCATGCAAAGAGAGTATACGTTGAGTATCATCAAATAATAAATGTCTACCCTAATATTTATAGGAATTTATATTTCATCAAGATTTCATGGGTAGAAATATAACTAAGCAATAAACAGAGTTGAGAAAGTAGAACCCGATTATGATTCCATTGCGCCGTTTGCCCCAACTTTGAACCAGTATGACGGGTGATCTGTGCCCATAATTGTTACTGCTCAATTTTTGAAGTAGCACAATTGATATGATTTTGACAAAACTGTATCAATAACTACTGAGATCATTAAGCAAAACTATATCAGATCAGTAGGCATTACTCTTTTTTGACAGGTAAACCATCCTTTTTTTCCCTTTCTGTAATGTTTTATGCAGAGGAGTAATATATGTGATCCTGAAACCAAGTCATGGTCCCCCCCCCCCCCCCCCCCCATTATTATGATAAACCAAAGTGATGACAGAGGGTGGCATGACAAGCACCATTGGAATAAATAATCATAATTGTATATACATCCGTTAATAAGTAAATATACTCTTAACCATTACTCCCTCCGTCAAACACATATATGGAACAGACATGGGGTCTTCTTTTCATATAAAAAATTGACCCACCATCATTATCCAGTTATGTATTCATTCCACCAGGATGAAATCACAAAAATAGTGTCAGTTAATCAATATGACCCTTTCCATATAGATTTTGCCATTGTAATTTGTAATCAAAAGGAGATTTACACGGAGTTAAAAAAAAGACGTGTCTGTTCAAGTTTTAAGAACCCCACTTAATCATTTTCATGGAGCAGTGATCTTTCTCTTTAACACTAAAGGATCTGAAGTAGAGTCACTTTTGACAAAAAGAAATTTTTCAAGATGATATAAATATAAATACGAGGCAAAGTTTCCTTGCAACTTTTCCACCAAAGGTGTCAAGATAGAGAACAGATAACTTCGTAAGTTAAAGAGCAGAGATCGATTTTTTTTTTCTTTTCCACTTTTCATTACAGATTTCTTGCCAAATCAATGGCTTTGCATACTCATGTTAAATCAATATTTTCCTTGTCTTTCTGACTTTTGGAAAATACCCAGGCATTGAATCTCAAAATGCCATTTCCAATTAACCTTCCAGGGATAGAGAATTCATGACAGATGGTGGTTTATTGTGATTGCTTTCAGTCATTCTCAACTGTTGAGATAAAATAATGTATAAATTCCTTAACCTTGTTAAATACTGTGTTCAAAAAGTCAGAAACCAGAAACTGGGAAAATGATAAAGCGCATAAACTGAAAATATCCGAGTCCACAGAATTCATTGTGTGTCCTTAAAGAATTTAATCCCCTCAGTGTACCCGAGGTTATGGATTACTTCCTCCCAGTATAAAACATTTATCGGATATACCTGTTGATGGCGTAGCGGTACCTCAAACCCCACCAGCTTCATCGAACGCAAATTCGGCAACAAATCACACAAGACTCGACTTTTTGTTTGTAAAAAAAGTATGCAGAAATTTAAAATTCAGTGCAGAAAATGAGGCTACTCCTTTGAATTTATAGAAAGTGAAAGGGTGAGATGGAGAGTTGCAATCCAAAAGGTATCTTTTCTCATTTCCCATTAACAACAACAACATACCCAGTGAAATCCCACAACGTGCGGTCTGGAAAGTGCCAGATCCGTCCTAGATTTTGATTTACCCAATGTTGGCCCCCATATTATGTTGTCCAAACTCTAGGTGTCTGGGGGTGTTAAGTTGTCCCACATCAGTTGTGGGATGTGAAATTGGTCTCCTTATATGATTTTGGGAATCATCACCTTGTCAACTAACTTTTAGGGTTGAGTTAGATCCAAGGTCCATTTCTTATCCGTTGGTTGTTGATTTTACAAAGACCTGAAGTGGAAATTTTGGTGCGGATTCTTGCTAGCCTCCACTATAACTTGAGAACTTGATTGCTATGCTAGTTGCTACATTCTCCCTTCTAAAACACATAATATGCGTACTAAGGAGCGGGATGTGATTTATAATATGAATAATTATCCACTTTATTGTCACTAACCAGTAGTCCACAACCTCCAATGCGCCTCTATCTCCTCTCTCTGTTATAGTTTTCCTCGTAGTTTAGAGCCCTATTTTCTTACCTGTTTATATTTGAAGGGGCCAAAAAACATAGTCTTTCATATTCTATATCTCCCAAGCTAGTTTCCATAAAAGTGAAAAATAAAAAAGAGATCTCCCAATCTGGTTTCCTCCCCCATCCCCTCCAAGGGAAACGAAAAGAATCTCCAAAGATCCACAGCAAAGCAGTTCTTGATATCTGGTTAAACATTTGATGATAGTCCTATATGTCACACCAAAAACTAAAACTACTTAATAATATTCAGTGCGTAGAAACCAATTGGCTAATGAAGCAGAAAATGAGATTTGGATTCTGTATGTCCAGGTAACCTAAAAAAGATTGCATTATATTGACAAATGCGTGAAGACTGAAGATAGAGGATCTGAGAGTCACGTAATGTTGACTAAAAGGTCAACCTCTCGTCAAGCATATGTATACTGGAGAAGTATCTTGACACTTACGCTCTTAAGATGTTCTGAAAAGATCAACCTGTGGACTATTGATATCTGTTGAGTGCTGGTGATAGGCAGTATTATGTACTTTGATCTTACAGTATTCGTGTCTGTTCAGTATCAGATGCTAGTGTGTATGAACTCGTGATAGGTCATAGTTGAATATAATTGTTGCATTATTTTCATATTTATTTATTTCTCATATGAATTGCTCCAGTTATGCCTCACTGATCTTTCATGCAACAATTCTCATATATCTTCTCAAACCCCCTCCCTCTCATTAAAAGAAAAGAAAAAATATGTATGTTATTTAGCAGTAATTAGACTTCTTTGGAGTGGTTAAATTTTGCTCATGCTTGGTTAGTTACACCTTCCATGTTTCAGTGTCTAGGCATCGGACTCTTATGAACATATTCGATAAAGCTCCAGTAGTGGATAAGGATGTATTTGTAGCTCCAGGTGCCTCGGTCATCGGAGATGTCACTGTGGGACGCAATTCATCTATTTGGTATGGATGTGTTCTAAGAGGTAGGTACTCTATCACAACATTGTTATTGTTGAACGGTGTGTTCAAGTGCTACATGACAGCTAACGTCCTTTTGAATTTTTTGTTGTTGGGGCGTGGGGAAGATAAAGTAATTGTGACTCCCCCGTTCTAGTGCATGCATGCTATCCATTAACAATTACTAAGAGTTAATCTTTTGTTGCTCGCTGGCCTTCTATATTCTTTCCTCAATTCCTCCATATGACTGTTAAAGGGCTGCCCTATGTGCAGTACTTTATGATTAATGTAGCTCTTAATTAAAACAAACTATTTGAAAACTGATCATCGAATGAATGTTATTTGGGGGCTTCTTGGAACTTGAACAATTTCACGCCTGAGTCACTAGTTTTGGATCATAAAACCCACTTTCTGAAGATATTTTCCTTCTCTTTGTGATCAAACATTAATTGCAACAGTTCGATGGACGGCTCATTGGTATGTTCCAAAAAAATGATTTGAAAATTCTTTAACTTTAAACTTCTTAGCTTACGTGTTCTTACAGCCATAGAAATGTCATGGGATAATTCAGACCACAAGTTTTAAGGCTACTGTTAGTATGTGCCAAAGGTTTTTCTCCCATTCAAACATCGCCATATAAAATGAAATGGGAAGAGTATTACTTTTTGTTTGTCTCGGGTACAAGATGGAAGCTGAGGGTGTTCTGACAACTCTTACATAGCATGCTAGGAGAATTGGCACAATACCCTTTAGTAAAATCTTCTTTTATATATAATATCTGGAGCAAATCTCTTCTCCTCCTTCCTTCTCCCTGATATATTATTCTTTTCAAGTGCTACAAGACATTTTAGTATGTAAAAGGAACTTTGAATAAATGCATGAAGTACCATTTATATACTTTTGTATCAAATTTTACGTAAGGACCGTAAAGCCCTGTCTTACTAATGTATATGTTGAGTATGTTAGTACATATACCTTTTCTCTAATCACATAAACAATCAGCGAAAATGTGGTGTGGAAGGGGTGTACCCATCCAACCTGTTTGGGGAAATTTTTCATTTCTCATACTGTCATACATGACCCATTTCGACATATGGGCTTCCCCTTCTCGTATTTCAGCTCTCGCAACTAATCACTTGGGCAAAATTCAACTTTTATTTCGAATTAGTTGTTTCTTCTTTGGTCTATTACTCTCTTCTCCGTCCCTTTTTCCCAAGTATCACGAATATGATTGTCCGTGGGGAGTGTGGAGGTGTATTTTCTTAATCATTTCCAATAATTAATGATAACACCAATCAACTTCAGCATCTGTTTGTGTATAGTGATTGTAAGTCGGCAAATTTTTTTCCATATTTGCATGCTATATTTTCAGTATTTTCAATTTTATGTGCCTTCTCTTTTACAGGTGATGTTAACAACATAAGTATTGGATCTGGTACCAATATACAAGACAACTCCCTTGTTCATGTGGCCAAATCAAATATAAGTCAAAAGGTGCTTCCCACCATTATAGGGAACAATGTCACTGTTGGTAAGCATTCAAGTCGACCTTAGCATCAGTTGTCTTGGTTTTATGGATAGTGACTTAAGCTATCTGTAGGTCATAGTGCTGTTGTACATGGCTGCACCGTTGAGGATGAGGCCTTTATTGGTATGGGAGCCACACTGCTTGATGGTGTCCATGTAGAGAAACATGCCATGGTTGCTGCAGGAGCCCTTGTGAGACAGAACACAAGGATTCCCTCCGGAGAGGTAGCCCAGTAGTCCCCTCATCACCTATGATTGCCTTACAATTCAATGTTTAAAAGATGTGGTAGAAGGCATTGCTAAAATGCCTCGGGTGGGTGAAATTCCACTGAGGTGGTCTACTCTCCTTGAGGCATACACCTATGTTTGCTGCTACTTGGTAGCAATAACACAACACCTCACCTTTTAAAACACTTTTATGGAGTTTCTCTTTCTTTTGTGGGATTCACTCTGTCCCACCGATGTTGGATACGTGAGAGAAGCAAAGATATTGGAGACCTGATTGGGTCTTATCTTTAATTAGATGCTGCATTTGGCAATACTATAGTATCATATAGGAACTTGCCCTTATCTATCTGATCTTGATTGCAATTAGGACTTCATATTTCCTAGTATACTAATGCTGTACAGCAAGGTAAAGTTTATTTTGTCCCTAAAGAAAGACAGTGGGTGAAGAAAGCGACTTCTTGTGGGTTACACTTGAGAAATTGTTTGATCGCCTGTATTATCGCAAAATCTGCTTGCTATGCTGTTCTGAATAGGCCAGATACAAACAGCGTTGCTTATATGTTGTAAAGTCATAAGTAATGTGAATATGAGATCGAAACTTTAACAGTATGCCAATTGCCCAACTTATGGCTTACTTAACTATCTATATTTTCCTGTACAATTTGACTTATCCCACTGCCTTAACTATGTACTATGATTGGGGTGCAGAGGAGGTTTAACTGTCCAATGTTTTAATTCCATTCTGAATCCTTATGGTGATGAGCTGCATTCAACATTCATCATAAAACCACATTATGATTGGCTTCTTCTGCAAATAGTTCTGATTCAAGAGACTTACATCTGCTCTCACCATTTAATCGTGAGTCTTTATATGACACAGGTATGGGCAGGCAATCCAGCTAAGTTTCTGAGGAAGCTAACTGATGAAGAGATAGCCTTCATTGCCCAGTCGGCAACCAATTACTGTAACCTTGCTCGTGTTCATGCAGCTGAGAATTCCAAGTCCTTTGATGAAATTGAATTTGAAAAGGTGCTTCGTAAGAAGTATGCCAAGAAAGATGAGGAATATGATTCTATGATTGGTGTTGTCCGTGAAACACCTGCCGAGCTTGTACTTCCTGATAATATTCTCCCTGAAAAAGCTGCAAAGAGCATCGTCCAATGAGATCTGTGCCCAGGCAACTCTCTTTTTTGCTCTCCAGAGATTTATTTTACCCCGTGAGCATCTGTATCAGATAGTCATGGATATTGGTTGTTGCCCTTCCAAATAATACCAAAAGTTGTTGGGTCGCATCAGTATGTCAGTGCTTGTAGTTAAGACTTTTGCCCCTGGTTTCCCAGACACTTATTCAGCTTGGAAAAGGAACTTACGATCAAAAGCCATATGCATGTGGTGCTTGTAACTCAGAAATCGTTTTCATAGATGAATTTGCTAAATTGTACTTGGAATAACATACAACATTGACAGCACATTCCAAAATTGAACCATTTCTGTTGGGAATGCCCTTGTTGTGGAGTTCTCCTAATCAGATGGAATAGTCCTACAACTCAAACCACTTTAATGGTGTTATCCTGATAAAGAATATCATTTAGATAGCAAATTTCTACTGTGCACCAAATTCTCTTCATCTTTTTGATATATTTCAAACCCTTGGTACTGTCTGAAATTCCTCCTAATGGCCATGCTATGACCTTGTTAGTTGATAATTACTCATTATATTATTGAGATCTAAGACCAAGTAGAATAATGCATGTGGGAAAATCAGTAACCTAAATCTAAGGCATGTTATTAGGTGTAGAAATCTCAATACAAAGACGCATACTGTTGTCTTTTTTCGATATAGAATATTAGAAAGCTAAAGATGATTGGTTAATTGGGATCTGAAGAGCCAAAAGAGGAACCATTCCCCGTAAATTCAGCTTGTCTTTTGTGTTTTTAAAATGACAAAAAGAGTCTTTACTTCAATCATCATACGAGTGATTGGAATCTGTTGAATTGTTTGGTTTTGAATGGAGTCATCTTGGTTATGAATCTTTCTCTTTACCATTCGGCGCATTCTTGAGTTTCACTTTCTCTATTGAGGCCTTTTATCGTGATTTGTAAATTGTAAGGGGTCCATAGAAGATTCCTTTTGGGTTACTTTTTCTTTCACAGAGGTGGTCCACTGAATCGAGAAATGTTTTCGAGCTAAAAATATAGACTTTCTTTTGTAATTGCAAAAGTAATGTTGGGACTTAAAACGTTACAAGGAGACCTAGAGTTTAAAGAAATATGAAAAATCGTGTTGGTCTAGTGGTAAGAACGTAATATGTGGAGTAGACACGTGTTAAGGGTTTTCAAATTTTGGCGCAGTTCACAAATAGAAGATTGGTATCTAAGTAGAGGGAGGATAGAGAGATGAGTTCATCATTCACCGAATTTTGAACTGTGGGTCACGGGTCCTCAGGGTTTTTCGGTTTATAAAATTAATTAACTATGGGGCGGTATTGATCATCTTCTTTACATGCCTAATACCATCTATATTATATCTCCCAAACTTCTAGATATCTGATTTTTCTCTCTCCCATAGATGTTGGATTTCGACTTGGATCGTGAATGTTAATACTCAAATTTCCAATGTGCCCACTATAAATTTTCTTTTTATAATTTTTTGGGTTCGTAGGACGGGTTTTTAATACTCAAGGCACTAGAAAGTAAAAAAAAAAACAAGTGGAATTTGTTGAGACTGAAATCCTGCACTTAAGTGATGTAAAATGAAATTGCTATTTCGCATTACGTTCACTCTAAATTAATGTGTCACATGCAACACAACTAAATGTAAATTTTTCTTTACTTATATTTATGCTCCTCTCTCAATCAATTCATAATCAGACAGGAAAAAAACAGAGAGAGAACCGTGAGCTGTACCAAAAAGTGAGTGTAAAATCAGATTTTATCAATTTGGACAAAAATTTCAATCAACTGGGAGCTTTTCAAATTTGATTGAAAAGAAAGATTGTACAAATAAAGTAGCATAACTGAATAATTTAGTTGACTAACATAGTTTACACATGCAACTTGTCGAGCATATGACAATTTCACACCATCCATTTTAAATAAGATTTTATCCAAGTAAACACAATATTTAAATTTGGTGGGTTCAATATTCTAAAACTTAACATGAAACATAGCGTATTTCTGAAATTATGAGTTCAGAACTTAATATTTATTAAAATTTTAATTATCTATATTCAATTTAGGAAATACTTATTTCAGTTGAACTTAATAGATAACTGCATCTGCCCCTGTTGGCTGTCCACATGCATTAATTATACGACTCCAATTCCACAATAATATTTGTAATTTATCTATTTTTATTTTGATGTGGCTAAAAGTTTAGGAGGTACAAAAATCGTAATTTGTATATTGTTATTTTCATTTGGAAACAAAAATATGTACTGGCAAGATAAAAGTTCCTATTTCCTCGTTTAGTAAGACATGGGTTAAGTAAAAGTGGATGAATTAGGCACCTCTTCATGTTCTGTTTTTTTTTCAGTCTGTTAAAGCTGGATGAAATTGAGGAGATATATCATAGGAGTATAATTTTTACTTTACCTCTCACCAAATAATTACAAGTAAATCATCATTACTTACCTAGAAAAATAAACTTTTAGTTTTATCCGTAGGTATTTTGTTTTACCAAAGCAATGTTCACAAGAAACGATAACAAGTCTTAACTTCTTAGAATTCATAGATCTGTTAAAGCTTATGAACTAAAACTATTTTGATTATAATCAATAACACGTAATTCTTTAACTTCGTAATAATCAAATCAATAGAATGTCAGTGAAAATTATTAAAATATATTTTTACTATGTGTAAATGTTTTAATTTTATTTTCTTTTACACTTTAGGTATCAATACTCCTGTCATTAGCAAATTATTTTATTTTTTGTGTTAGCTCTACAAAACTCGCATAATAGAGGATAATTTTAAATCATATTTAAACATTTTTTTAAATATTTTGATATATTGAATTCACTCAATCCACGCTGAAGTCCAATTAAAATTAAAACAAAATACAAAATTATCTATAAGTGGTAAAAATATGAATGGTTCCTGTAACAAAAAATAAGAGAGTAAATTTGGATCTCAATGTCAAAGATTTTACTCATGAGCTTAACTATAAATTTATATGACTATAGAACTGATTAGTCAAACATAAGTAGGTTATAATATAATTATCCAAAATCCTGTACCAAAGACTATAGTCTATAACTCAACAATTTTGGATTGAAAAATTCACAAAATAATTATTTTTTTGTTAAAAAGTAAAGGGAAAAAAAATCAAGTGGACAAGGAGTGAACAGTGGTGCAGTAGCGGCTATAAATTGGAGGATACAGAGAGAAACGCTCTAAGGGAATTATGGGAGTTGAAAATCATAGTGCACCTGTGGTACTTGGACTTCAACCATTCGCCCTAGTTGACCATATTGCAAAGGTTGATTGGTCTCTTCTCTCCCAAATTCCTGGTGAACGTGGTGGCTCTTTCCCTGTAACTACTTCTCTTTTTTCATAATTCAATTTTCTGCATGATTCTGTTTTCACGTTTTGAATTCGTGACCTCCTGATCACATAATAAATAAGATATTATTTATTGCCAATTGCTAGATAATTATGATGAATCCTTTTAAATTGTTTGTGATTTTTAAGTTATGGGGCTGCTGTGATTTTGTAATAAGAGATTGTTTATTGCTACAAAATTAGATCTTTAAATCCAATGTCACTCTAGCTAATCTATATGTATATATTAAGCTAGCTCTATGTTTTAGTTCACCTTTTTCACAATCCTTTGTCTGATTCTGTGTGTTTGTGTGTGTTGAATTGTCCTTTTTTTTAGTTGGGGGGATGGGATTGGGAGTTTGGTAGCTGGGTTAGATTGTTGTTGATAGATGCTATCTAGTGCTTCGTAATTCCATTGGGATGGGATGGTGGCGATGTTCAAAATGTAAATAGAATAATCTATTGCTAATTTGCTATGGCAAAATCTAGTGTATCCGTAAGAAGACAGCTAAAGAGACAATGACACAAACAAGAACTGACCTTTTTCCGTTAAGGTTTTGATGTAGCACAGAATATGAAAATCAGCTTATACGTGAGATGATCTCGGGTTCTCCATATATCAGAAGGTTATGTCTTTTGTGGTTCTAGAATTGAACATTACAAGTTGATGGTTGATTAAGTAACCTTTTAGGTTTTTCTACTACTGTCAATCTGAGACTGAACAAGAGGGAATTTGACTCGCTTTGATGCTTTGGACTTCAGGATTGGACTGAAACGTTGTTTCCTTTGAGTTGATAAACACATTTTACATTTGGTTCATAAATTTTCACTGGGTATGTTGTTGTTATTATGCTACTGCATATCTTACCCTTCACTCCTATGTTGGTTGGACCCCTCCAAAAATGTTGCTGCACTTGTTTCGGATCCTTAAAAAAAGCATAGTTTTTGGAGGATCCGACACTCACCCGGCGGTAATTTTTGAAGATTCCGAACAACATAGCTTCACTTTGCCTGTGTGCAAACGGTTTCAAGCCCGGATAAAGGATGAAGGCAGTTATAAAATAGTCTAAACTATGATATCTGAGTGCTGAATCCGTTGTGATGTGAAAGCTGATTTCACATAGGATTCGTATAGCTGACCATTGAGGCGTAGGTGGCTGGCTTATCTTGCCCGTAACTGCCAGCTAGGAGAGACATAACGTTTATAAAAAATTGTATGGTAAAATACAAAGAATCATGATATATTATGTTTGCTATGAGTGTCCTTATTTGTTCTAAATACAACTCTGATTCATTTAGTTTCCTTTGTTAACTGAAGGTTGCAGTTGAGGAATTGAAGCATATACTCAACGAGCTTAATGCCCATATCCTTCCTTCTACTGACAATGAATCTCTATTGAGGACCATAGCTGGAGGTAGTGTTGCAAATACAATTAGAGGGTTGGCTGCTGGCTTTGGAATTAGGTGTGGGATCATTGGGGCTTGTGGTGAAGATGAAGAAGGTAAATTATTTATGAGCAACATGGGCTTTTACAAAGTGGATCTCTCAAGATTGAGATTGAAGAATGGAACTACAGCTCAGGTGAACACATTTGTTGGACATTAGGATTTTGTATATACAGTCAAACCTCTCTTTAACATCGTTGTCTGTCAGGATAATTTTTTGGATGTTATAGTGAAATGATGTTATAGAGAACATATAATATAACATAAGATGAAAATTGGTCTCAAAGAAAACTTGGCCATTGTAGTGAAATTGTAGATGATTCTCGGGTTTCTAAAACTGTGTAATTGTGATATACAGTGTGTTTGTCTGGTTGATGAAGTTGGCAATCGTACCATGCGTCCCTGTTTGTCTGGCTCTGTGAAAGTTCAGGTGCTTTCCACTTTCATCTAGTCAATTTCGGTGGTGGCTAATGATTCTAATGACGTGCAAATATTAAGCAAAGTGATCTTACGCTTATTTTTTCCTTGCTTATCAGGCAGATGAACTGAAAAGAGAGGACTTCAAAGGTTCCAAGGTGAGAGTTCCTTATTTGATATTATAAACTCTCATCTCCATCTTTTTTTTGTACAATTAGTTATTATAATGCTGTATCTGTGCCCAGTAACGAGATTAGTCTGATCCATATATGAAATCGATTTAATTTCTACCACAAACTTCCTTTCCTGTTATTACTCGCTGGAGGACAACTCTGGGGAAATGTAGCATTGAAAATTCCTTCACTTATTTGCCTTTATTTTGTAACAGTGGTTGGTACTGAGATATGCCATACTGAATGTAGAAGTTATTAAGGCAGCCATCAAAATAGCAAAGGAAGAAGGCCTATTTGTTTCGCTAGATCTAGCCAGCTTTGAGGTAATTGTTTCGCATAGGCAACATGATATTATTAGAAGTTTGGCATTTCATTATTTTTTTTTGAGTTTTTGAAGCGGAAATAGTTACCTGTCTTCTCCATTGATACAAAGATCTTATTTCATTCTTTGCATTTAAGCTGTCAGTAGAAAACAAATTTCATAAGATAAGAATTGGAGATATGTAAAAACATACATGTTTGAATGAATCTCAAACTACATTGTTTCTGTTGAAATATGTCTAATATGTGTTATCAATAATAGAATTTGGGTTTTTTTTTTTTTGGGGGGGGGGGGGGGGGGGGGGGTGCCTGTCTGATATTCTTACTATATGGCAGATGGTGAGGAAGTTTAAATCACCTCTAATTGAATTATTGGAGTCGGGAAACATAGATCTTTGCTTTGCAAACGAGGATGAAGCAACTGAGCTGCTAAGGTGATTATTCGTCTTTGGGTTGGAACTGAGAAATTATGTTTATCAATTCATGCAAATGAAGCTCTATGTCTTTTCAACATTTGGTGCAGGGGTGAAGACAAAGCAGATCCTGAGGCAGCACTTGAATTTCTGGCTAAACATTGCAAGTGGGCTGTTGTAACCTTAGCCCAAAATGGATGCATTGCCAAACATGAGAAAGAGGTATCTCTTATCCTTCCCACCCGTAGTCCATCTTTAAGACAAATTGCTTAAAAAAGAACAACCACTTGTTCTGGATGTACATGTTAAGGAATGGTAATTGAATGCCCCAACTCTTAGTGATTCTTGTCATTCTTATAGTAGGTCACTAGCAATTTAAATATTCTCTCCATTTCATTTTATGTGAAGGTATTTGATTTAACATAAAAGAAAAAACTTTTGGAACTTGTGGTTTTATACATACCATGACATTTGTGGCTATAAAAATCATGTCATTAAGGGAAATTTTACAGTTAATTATTTTTAAATATAGAAATGTGTCATCTCTAGACCCCACTCGTGGGACTACATTGGACCGTTGTTGTATATAAAGGTGTCATTGTTTTTGGAACAGACTAAAAAGGAAAGAGTCGTGAAATCGCACAGAGGGAGTAAAACATCTTTTGCTGATAATTTTATAATCTTTTTCAGTTTGTCCGTGTTCCAGCAATTGGCGAGGCAAAAGTAACTGATGCTACAGGTGCAGGAGATCTGTTTGCAAGTGGTTTTTTGTATGGATTAGTAAGAGGACTGCCACTGGAGGAATGTTGCCGGGTAGGTTCTTGCAGCGGTGGGTCTGTGATTCGATCTCTTGGAGGTGAGGTAACACCTGAAAACTGGCAATGGATGTACAAACAAATGCAGACCAACGGTCTCTCCATTCCAGAGCCAAGCAAATCCTCTGTTGTGACATAGAAGAGTGGTCTTGTTCCCCCGGGCCCAACTCAAAAGAAAAAGGAAAAAAGAAAGAGCAGCGCTGTGTTTTTTAAGTGCCTACTCCTATTTGACTTCTCGTAAAGAAATGTTGAACATCAAAGTTCATATTGTTTAATCTAGATCTTCATCTTGATTCAGGTGTCAATATCCAGTTTTATATGCAATGCTTTGACATACAGCAGAGAATCAAAGCTTTTACCCCTTGTTCTCGTTTTAAGATTTGTAATTGAACCTTGTTTTGGCCAGAACATATATCCCCTTTCCCATAACAAGTTATGAAGAAATGACATTCTGGGAGACCTGTGGTTCTCTTCGCGACTCTAGTGGGTTGGTTTTTTTTCCTACAATTGTTATTGTCAATTTTTTTCCCTCATACAACACAACATGAAATTCATACCCAATAAGAAACTTTTGTTGAAATATATGTAAGCAACAAGGGAAAGAGCGGGTGAAGATAAATAGATTATCTACATTGGAAACCTAAAACAGAATCACTCGCTCGCAAACTTTTTGGAAAAGCTCACGAACTAAACTAAGTAGCCCAGGTTGATGTTACAAAGATAAAAGCTGTACAGTTCTGGCCTCTGGGTGAAGATTGAGAACCCAAATATATAACTAGCACCTCTTCATTTGTTAAGGCACTAGAGAAATTAAACAATAATTTTACATGTCACATGAAGATTTACTTAAATTGGAAAAATGTTCGAGCTAATTGAATTTAATTACGGCATTGCCAAACAAGCCCCCCCTTGAAATAGCATGCAAGTCTAAAAAACATTTACTAGTTCTCTTTTGATATATAACCCCCTCAAACTTCGGAAACACACTTAACGACATGCTTTCGTTCGACCATAGTTGTAAGTTTCCCCCACCTTCAAGGTTGCGTGGATACGAACCCATACATTACCTCTATAGTTTAGTCGAACCATTACTACAAGCAACTGTTCCTTATTCTTGCCCGAATTAGGATGAGAAAAAGAGTAACCTGTTGATTTGATCAGCTCCTTATGGAGCTATAGTGAAGCAGGAAGGTTATGTTGTCATTTCATCAACAGTTTCTGAGGGAAGAAAATGAACTCTGCTTAACAAAGAAAGACACAGGAGAGTGAGAGAGCCCAACAAAGTCACTTAAACTGTCTATAGTTCAACTTCAAAAGCATGAGCTTTGAATTGTTTGGACCAAGTAAAGCATGATTGCATAATAAAACATCCAAGCAGAAAATATTACCATTGTGCCACACAAAATCTCAACATTCTAAGAAGAAATCTCTGAATATGAAAGAAATAAGGCTTAAAGGAAGACACAACATCATTACATATCCATTGGGGCAGCTCCTTGATCAGCAGGGGCACTACCTTCTTCAGGTGCTGCTGCTGGTTCATCAGTCGCAGCTTGCTCCGGGACTTCAGCAGGAGCCTCTTCACCAGCTATCTCAAATTCATTGATCAATGCTTGTATGGTTTCCTTGTCCAATGTATGGAAAGCCTCACCTACTCCTACCACAGCGACCGTGCAATTGGAGCTTGTTAGTTTTTCTCCTTGCAAAGTTTCTCTCAGTGCAAAGAGTGCGTCCTTAAGCAGGCTCTCACGTGAAGAATCCATGAAAGTGTCAAACCTACGCTCCAAGTAGGTTTTTGCAGCTTGTGACCGAGATCCAATGGCAAAAGCTTGATACTCAAAGTAGTTACCACTAGGACAATTGTAGTAAAGGTGAGCACCAGACTCATCCAATCCACCAACAAGCAAGCCAACACCATAAGGCCGCTTCCAGGATCGTTGGGTGCAAACCTGCCACACAAATGAATGTTAAGATGATATAGAGCGCAAAAATAGGCATCAACTTTTTGAATCAGATAGTTAGCCTCATATACCAATATAAACATTTGTTGCAGTAATAGATCATTCTGAGAAATAGAAGGAAACAATGTATTTAGCTCAATATCCACCAGGACACGACAAAGGACCCAAACAAATTTTATTCTTTCTTGACTTCTCCCCCCACGGACAGGGCTCTACCCGTGTTATTTGTAGATGTACTGGTTCACGGTCACACACATCCCATAAGTGAAGAACTAAAACAGCTCTGTTTGCTTTTCTATTTCTATTGTGGAACAGAACTGTTAGAAGATGAAGCATACCAACCATCATCTAAGAGCTGACCTCTACTTTTCCTTCATAAAAACATTTCCGGACAAATTATGAGAAGAGTCCAATACCAGGCACCATCGAGTTGATGCAATCTATCAACAAACACCCAACAAATTGTGTAGAAGTAAAAGGTTCAGCCTGCTTATCAAAATAAACCATATGCTTTCTTGGGAAGAACTAGAGGAGTCCTCTTCTAAAATCTTTTGACATGAGCTAACTTAAAATTTTACTAGTAAGACCTCAGATTGAATAAACTTGATTTAACTATATCTGAATCATTAAAGCAGAAAGAACATGACTATAGTGGGTCTCAACATCAAGGTGCGTCGTCAATGACTTAAATGGAAGAATGCCCTCAATTTCCATTGAGTTTCTGCCGTGACAAAGTCAGGACACTGGAACACATCTTATGCCCCAAAACCTAAGAATGTACAACAACAGCATACCCAGTGTATTCCCGCACAAGTGGGGTCTGGGAGGGTATGATGTATGCAGACCTTACCCCTACCTTTGTGGGGTAGAGAGGCTGTTTCCAACTAAGAATGTATCACCACAAAATTGGCCTATTAGAGCATGGACTGGCCATTAACTTAGTTTTTCTTTGCTGGGTGCATGTCTATATTTTCCCTTATCTCTATGAGAGATTTGTACAATTTAAAGAATTAAGTGCAGTTTTCAGAATTCTAAGAAGTTAGAAGTATGAGAAATTGCAGTCAGATAAAACCACCGCAAAGCTTACTTGGAATGCATTCACAAACAGTTAGCAATAAGAAAATTTTCAAGGCGTGCCTGCAACGATAAAATCCTGTAGCTAACATGATCGTAACTTAAAGGCCATCATTCAAACTTAACACTGCAAACCCGTCGCCTTATTTTCTAAACCAGAAAAGTATAATTTTGCTGTCTGGTTAGCTCGAATATGTGTAATACTTTGCAATAAAAACCGGTAAGGAAGCTTATACTAGGCGCCCAATTCAAATAGTGTGAAGAACACTATGCTTTGTTATGAGAAGATTTAGAGTGGTGGCTTATCTTAAAAGCTTGACAACAGTGCTAACTAATACTACTAAGCTACACATAGCAGCACCTCATTTACTACCATGATCAGTTTTTCAGATAGTATCTAATTTCCTAACCACTATATATATTGAAATCTGACATGAAAATTCAATGAATCTATACCAAAGTTTACTCCAAATGAAAGGGGCATGTAACTTTGAAAATTCTAAAGCTGCACCCTGAAGCATGTCCAAGCAGTAATAATTTAACAAGATGCAGGAACAGATTAAAGCACCTCATTGAGGGGGGGGGGGGGGGGGATATTTCGGCAACCCTGGCTACAATTTGACTATGATATTTAATGCATCTAATTCTCCAGAAAATGATATATGCTTATGAAATCTGTTCAGGACATCACAGTTTACAGCATTTGCATGCACTAGAAGTGCAGAAAATCATAGTTAAAACTTGAAAGTTCTCTGATAGTAAAATAGAATGGTGACTTGCTCCAAATATATCCCCCAAAAAAAACCTTAGAACCTATCAAAGCTTCAAATATGCAGCAATTTTTTTTTATAAATCTTAAATATGCAAGAATTGCTATGCATTGTTATCTTCTTAAGGGCCGTTTGGTTGGAGGGATTAAGTGGGTTATCTCCATATAAAAATTTGGGTTTAAATCTATCATGTGTTTGGTTGAGGGTATTACCTAAAACCAGGATAAATTTTATACCACAATCATGGGATTATGTATCCCGTATAGAAGGTGGGAGAGATAATCCTAGTTATAATCCAAGGATAATCAGATTTGAACCAAACCACCCCTTTAAAGTTTCAACTCCATCACTAAATGTACCTAAAGAACAGTACACAAGTTTACCTAAAAGAGGTCAGAAAATATTAAAAAAAAACCTGCTTCATGCTTAACCATTTTAGTTTAATTGTGTTAACAGCATTGAAATTGTGACTCATAGAGTCCATGGCCATTGGAGGAAATGAAGGGGGGAAAAGGGAATACTTTTTTAACGCGTAACCCCCGGCCCAAAATTTAGCCTCCTCTACGCTTCTCCTTGTTAGTAGTATTATTTAGTACTCGCGGAGTTTCTTTTCTTCGGTGTTTACTACTATTTGTTGCTTCATTTGCACAGTATCCTTTATTTTGATGTCTTATTTTCTTGCAACCCTGCTTCGAACTCTTCTTTTCTTTTGAGCCGAAGGTCTATTGGAAACAGCATCTCTAACACACAAAAGGTAAGGGTAAGGTCTGCGTACATCCCACCCTCCCTGGACCCCATTTGTGGGATTACACCGGCTATGTTGTTGTGGTGGTGGTGGTTTGGAAGTAACTAGAAATGAATGACTGAGAAACTAATGGCAGGATAACTAGCATTTGTGGAAACAAATCCAATTGACCTTCCAAATTCCACTAAGGTAAAGGGGAACATTCTCAATCCAAAATAAAACCCTAACCCCTCAATTTCACCAATCACAACAAAAAGTTCATTTAGTCAGCAATTAGTAAAAGGTAAACCACACTAATCATAAAATTAAAAGCAATTTAGGGTTTTGAGCGAAATACCTGAGCTTTATCAGCAAGCTGAACAACAAGGCGACCAACAGGTAACGGCGACTCATAAGAGTAACTATAATTAATGCACTCAGTACGCATATACCGTGAAAGTACACGTCCATCAGCAGTAAGTCCGGCTATTGCAACTCCGATGTGGTCATCAACTTTGAAGATCTTCTTCTGGTGAGAAGATAACTCCGAATTCGCCTTATTAACACTCGCGAGAATCACGTGAGTCTTCGATCTCAAACCTATCGCCGCCGAACCTTGCTTCACTGCCTCCATTGCGTACTCCACTTGAAATAGCCTTCCCGCCGGCGACCATGTCGTCACGTCGGTATCGTACTGGTTCCTGAACATTGTGTTAAAACGATGTCGTTTTTTGGAGATGTAATCACGGCTTTGCGATTTGGTTCTTCTCTTCCCTTTAATGGAGTTGGGAGTACCTTTTCTTTTTCTTCAAGGCAGAGTGAAGAGATGGACAAGTTAATTTGGGCCGTCATCTGTTAAATTGATTAGGCCCAACTACAGTAATTATGATTGGGCTCGAAGAGAAAAGGAATGATGCAAAAAGAAAAGACCTCATTTTAAATAAATGACCCGAAATAGGCTTAGGCCCAAAATAAAAACAAATTTAACCAACCGATGAATACCAGTATTATAGGGGGAGTACTCTAGCATTGTCCAGCTATTTTGTTTTTATAGGAACACAAAGCTATAATATAGTTTTCAGTGCTCCCAAAAGCTGCTACTCAAGTGCTGAAAAAGTTCTACTCTCAGTTGTGATTTAGTTTATCATATGGTTAGTAGACATCCCCTATTATTTGTATCACTGAGTTAATTTTTTACCAGAAACAATATCAAGAATGCAGATCTGAGACTTCTTTACAACTTTTTTTTGGTCGACCAAGTAGAAAAAGAGAATTATACAGATTTTCAAAGTTTATGTTTTTCTTTACTTTTTGTGGAACGGTTCTTTCACTTTTCCGGCGATCCCCAACTTTCACCATTGCCGGTGTGTAAATAGCGTATAATAAATGTACAATGTGTGTATCATTAATGTATATACATTATGCAGGGATTATACGTTGATTATATATGTATGATACATTTATTATAAATAAAATTATATAATAATGATATATTTTTTTATACATATATATATATATATATTTATTATACAACAATAATATATATTTTTATATATATATAGTAGTGATACATATTTTATGTAATAATGATATTGTTTCTATACATATGTTGGAATTAGCTAAAAATGGCTACTAAATGAAAATATTTTGAAAATGCTAAAAAATGTCTTTTAAGCTTCTTGAGCTACCAATTTTTGTGCCATTGTTTAACTTTGGACTTCATTTGAATAAGTTTTGTACAAAAAACTTGCATATCAGAATTTGTAGGTTGCGTGTCAATATTTCGCCACAAGTGCTACCAGATTGTCAGAAGTCTAGATAGATGGGCGAAGACTTGCCTTGTCACATCTCTTGACGAATCGTCACGACGACTTGAGAATTTGTAGGTTGCGTGTCAATATTTCGCCACAAGTGCTACCGGATTGTCAGAAGACTAGATAGATGGGCGAAGACTTGCCTTGTCACATCTCTTGACGAATCGTCACGACGACTTGAGAATTGGTATTTCAACTTTGGAACAAATTGTTAGCAAGTCTTTGTGGATCAGCAATACGTGCATAGATTCATTTATGTCACAACTTTGCTATCAATTATTCACAAATTTCGATGGATCAGTAATACGTGCATAGAAATTTCACCAACATGTTGTTGCTTCAAAATTAATCCAAATTGGTCCGAATCAACTTTAAATTTGATATTCAACATTTTAACTATATACAAACCTCAACAATTTTCAGTAGTTAAATTCAACTGTGTTAAATAGACATATGATATACAATATATCATATATATATTACCGTGTCCGTGTTGCTGTACATATTGAGTAGGTGATATTTGGGTGTAATTAGTATTGTATATTTACCATAATTGTATAGTTAGTGTGTTGGGAGTTTTTGCTCTATGGTACTTTATAAAGCAGTACGGGAAGTATTTAACTATTACAAGTATTCGAAAGGATAAAGAAAGAATACAATATTTTCGACTAGAAATCTGAAAATTACAATATAACAACAAAACTGAAATTACGATTTTGTTAAAGACTGAAAAATGGAAAATGTTTTTGCTGAGTCGAGTGTAGCACTCTGTCCTTAAGACAATATTGCCCCGTATGTATCCTTTATACGTCCTGGACAATTTGTCTCCCAAGATAAAACAAAGCAATGGAACCCTTGAGCAAAGGAAACTCAAGAGCTACCGTGAAGAATATTGAGTAACGAAATGATGCTTGGAAGTTGTAGGAAGAAAACTGTTTTTGTTGTGTATTTTCGTGAGCTTTATGAACTGTTATTTTTCTGTTCTTTGTGGTGCTCAACAATGGTGTAAGGGTGTGTTTATATGGGTGAGGGAGGGGCTGAAAACTGCCTCCATAATAGCCAAATAATGGCCATTATGGAGGTAGTAAAGTCACCAACATAAATGGTGAAAGAACCAACGGATTTGGCCATTATAGGAGGAGTAATTCAGCCAAACAGTACATCTGAAAGAATTCTGGTTCAAACTGTACTTCTGGCAAAGTTTTCTGGCCCAAAAAGATAATATCAGAAGACCCACAGCCCACAGCCCACAGCCCACAGCCCGTGACCCGTGACCCGAGAACCCGAGGACCCGGAACCCGGAACCCGGAACCCGGAACCCGGAACTCGGAACCGGGCGGGCGGGCGGGCGGCGGCGCGCGTGTGGTCTTTCCTCGAACCGAAGCACATCTAGGTCCTCCCTCCTTTAAACACATGGGATACCCCAGGACCCGAGGACCCGAGGACCCGAGAACCCGGAACTCGGAACCGGACGGGCGGGCGGCGGCGCGCGTGTGGTCTTTCCTCGAACCGAAGCACATCTAGGTCCTCCCTCCTTTAAACACATGGGATACCCCTTGGGGTCCCAAACCCCAAACCAATTTCGAATCTTATATACACAACAATTCTTTCTTCCTCTACCGATGAGGGAGAATTACACACAATACCACACTTTCCATGCTTCAAACACCTTACTTCGTGAACCAATATCTCTTTCATTTCTCAATGAAATTTGACGATTCTTGGCCCTACGGTTATCTACGTACTTAGTAGATCATGCATGTGTGAAGAACCGGATTCTCCAACATACGTTACACTAGTGTTTAAGCCGTTAAAGTTGGTCGGTCGCAACTCCCGCCAAAGGCAAATTTCCAACATTAGTGTCCAAGTATAATAAGATTTTAGGAGTAGAATAGGAATATGATTCTACTATTATGGAAAGATGTAAAATATATATATACTCTTTCAATTAATAGTAGAATCTTATTCCTATTCTAGTACTAAAACCTTATTCTACTTGAACACTAACTATACAATTATGATAATACAATTATGGTAAATATACAATACTAATTACACCCAAATATCACCTACTCAATATGTACAGCAACACGGACACTGAAACCTTCAAATATAAGTAGATTCATTTTGTTTTCTTCGACAATCAAGCTCAATAAAATCATTGTTTAAGTTCTTTAACCAAGCCAATCCAAAGAACCACAAATAAGTAATAAGTTCTAATTTTTTTTAACTCATATGAACATATGAAGAAGTTTGAGAAGAAGAGGAGGAGGAGGAGGAAGAGTTTTGGATAATGATTTATATTTGCAATTTTTTCAAAAATGAAATCAAATTAAACATCAGTTATATATTAAAAAGGACACCAAGTGAAAATTATTAGAGTATTGTCCTTTAGGTTTGAACTGGTCAATGAGTTGTCTTCCAAGATTTGTACGAGAACCAAATGACATTTCATGTCGGAGTACTTAGGTGACTTGTATTTATAATTTATGCAACTTGACGTAGTGGAATGAATGTTGTATGGGATAAAGTGTTGGCTAGTTAAGACCTTCCATGTTCTAAAGATGAAAGTTGCGGAAATGAGAATGCCGCGATAGATGTGTGAACACACTAGGAGAGATAGGATTATGAATGAGGTCCGGGACAAGGTGGGAGTGGTCTCGGTGGAGGACAAGATGCGGGAAGCAAGACTGAGATAGTTTGGTCATGTGAAGAGGAGAGATACGGATGCCCCAGTGTAGAGGTGTGAGAGATTGGCTATGGATGAATTCAAGAGAGGTAGAGGAAGATCGAAGAAGTATTGGGGAGAGGTGATTAGACAAGACATGACACAGTTCCAGCTAGGGATGGCAACGGATAGGATCTGGACCGGATCCTACTAGATCCAGATCCGTTTTTCATACCTGAATCCAGATCCGGATCCAGATCCAGCGGATCCATAAAAATCATATCCAAATCCGGATCCATCGGATCGGCCGGATCCACGGATCGGATCTGGATCCACATGTAAAAAAATTTACCTTGCTAAGAATTTTTTTTTGTACTGACAAACGATTTTTACTTAAGTAACAGTTTACTGTTTTTCAATTTTGAAATGTTCATATGAGATATTTTGTTCGTTGTTTCATTTTGATTGTGAGCTATTAATTAAAAATGTTGGACAATGACAATAGTTGTGGAAAATGCGACTAGTATTTCCACAATGCGTAACTTGCATGTGCTTGGAATCTTCATAAATGAAGTGAATATAATTTTAACTACTTGTCTATGGAGATGTTAGTCATTCACTAATATAACATTGATTTTATTATCGAAGTTACCTCTTTATTTTTTTATTTTTGAGTTAACGCGGGAATAAATTAAACTTGTTTTGAGAATTAAACTTGCAAGGATGTGCTTAGCAATTTTAAGAATATACTTATAAAATTACATTCTAAGTTATGAATATATTTAATAAAAAATGGATCCACGGGTCGGATCTGGACCGGATACGGATCTCAAATACAAGATTCAGATCCAGATCCATCCGTCAGAAACGGATCCGGGTCCGATCCGGATCCGTCGGGTCCAAAATTTGAAGATCCATATCCTATAAAACGGATCTGGATACACCGAATCCGGACCGGGTCCAGGATCCATTGCCATCTCTAGTTCCAGCTTACCGAGCACATGATCTTAGATAGAAGGTTATGGAGGACTCAGATTAGGGTAAAAGGCTAGTAAGAGTCTCGTTTATCCGTTTATACTAGTAGTCGCAGTATTGCATTATAGTTTCTTGTCATTTGACCTCTGTTATTATTTATTGTTTTTTGTACTTTGATTATTTTGTTTCTCTGTGGTAGCTACCGCTCCTTTCTTTTCGAGAATACTTATTCACTATCATTATTTTCATTTTCATATTGTTTTGAAATGCTTATCCTTCTCTGACCTTTTTTTTGTGTTTTTTTCTTGAGCCGATGGTCTTTTGAAAATAACTCTCTATCTTAGGGCTCAGATCCCACATTGTGAGATTTTACTTGGTATGTTGTTGTTGTTATTGTTGTGTTGTTGTTGTTGACGTAGTGGAATGAAATTCCAACCTCATTGAATTATTTTTAAAAAAAAACTGATTGGATTGAATAAAGCTTGTGAAAAATGTAAATGTCACAGAAATTGGAATATTAGAGAGTTACAGCTAAATAATTGTAACTTCTAATATAGAACTCAAGTGGTGCAGGTTTCAAATTTCACGAATTAGTTTATTGGTACGTATTGAGTACATATATATGTGTATGAATTCGGTACGAGTACATCAACTTTTTAAGTATATTCTTAAAGATTTATACAAGGTATCACACTTTATCAAACTAATTTGTCAAGATAAATGAAGGATTCGATAATAATTAATAGTAGAAATGATAAAATTAACCCATGAAAACATGATCCGTTCAATTCATTCAAATTTAGACGGTTAATGATCTATCTATTATTTGATCTGTCCAAATTCAATTCGATCGTCATTTGATATCCGTAACCAATAGTAAAATATACGCATCAACTAGGTATATGGTTGTTCAAATGTTTATCAGATGACTAAAGTAAACTATATGGAATCACACGGTTCATGCAATATATATATATCAGAAAGTGCGATGTGTGCCATGGACTGAAAAAGCGAAAGAGAGAAGACACGATTTGCTGTAGAACGGCATGTGCATATAATTATTAATAAAATAAAAAGAGAAGTGAAAGTAAAAGTAATGCTAGTGATGAGCTTAGGATCTACTTTATCTTTTAGATCTTCTTCATTCTTTCCTACACTATTTTTGCTTCACCTTTTCATAAAGATTCTCTTCAGTCTTCATCAGACAATAACTCCTACTACTTCAATCATTTTTACCCAAGACTTCTGTATGTATCGATATCCCATCATCCTTTTTCTTTTTCTTTTTTGCGTGTGTTTGGTCAAGGTGTGTAATTGAATTTTTAAAAAAGGAGAAATTACTAGGAGTAATATATAGATCCTATCTAGGTACCCAAATCGTAGTTAACATAGTATCGCTATTATAGTATATAGTTAAATTTTTATAGATAGAGTTACTCGATATATGTGCTGATGAGAACTAACAAGTATTTCATGAATCATAAAAAAAGCTATAAAAAAAATGTTAACGAGTTGTAAGTTAAATGTTACTTCTCCCACAAAATCATCAACAAGCTTCAATACAAACTAAGGATTCCAAAGGACTCATGGAGTACCTTTTTACTACTCATATATTTTGCTGATAAATTAATTAAAAGCAACGTCGGTCATGTTGGTATATCAAAAGAAAAATAAGAAATTAAAGTTAGACAACAAAATAAGTTGCATTTTTATAATGTAACATGCATTAAACAACACAATAATAACATTTTATATTGTAACATGCATTAATTTAATTTAGTACAATTTTGAATTAACAAGTGCAGTGTCGAGATAGAAACTGTTATAACATTTAAAAAAGTCGGTTACATGGCATAATCGGGCAAATATTTCAACAGCATTTTTTTGTGGGTACAAGTTAATATGAGTAATAAGTTTACTTCACTTCACAAAAAGAAATTGACGAATAGATAGATAATCTATAAAAGAGGTATTTATTTCTTGTTCTTTAGCACACATATACAAGGAAGGATTAACAATTCTTGAACAAAAGTGAGAATTTTCACATCTAGCAAAATAATAGTATATGAGGTGAAAAAAGTTAAAAAATCATTATAGTGAGCAGTAAAGTTTATTTGGACGTATATTAAAATGTCATGATAACAATATGAGCAAAATGGTCCATGGAGATTTCTCCCTTTTTATGTATTAATATCCCAATAATGCCATATGAAAAGACACTGTTGTGTTAAACAATAGGCTTTGAATTGAGCCTTTGATGGCCACTTCTGTATGTGGGAAACTTTAAAATAAATTTAAAATTGTCTAAAGACTGAAATGTAGGGTTTAAAAGTTTAAACTTTGAAAAAGAATACGATCACCAATGCAACAAAACTATAGTTTTATTAAAAGAAAGGTAGATGATGCCATTACTTTGTGGGTCCTTAATTATTTTTTATTGACGAAGGAACCCGCGTACTCGCTACTCTCGAGTCGAAATGAAGGGGTAAATCCCGGACTGACGCAATAGCCTGCAAACCACGTCAGCCGATTAATCACACTTGGCAAGCCATGTGTGACAGGCTCAACCAAGAAGGTTTTGTGGGTCTTTATTGTTTATACTTTATAGTGAGAAGAGCTATACTCATTACTTCATAACAATGAAGTTTTTAATCATCAGTAAATATCTAATATTGAATCAGACCCCACCAATTCAAAACACCTTTCAAGGATTTTGACCATGAAATGAGTGAGCATTCATTAAGGTTAATCATAAGGCCCGAACTCATTGCTTTTATACTTTTTTTTTCCTCACTCGATCTTGATATCTTTTGGGGCTTTTACTAGTCTGAATTTGTGATGGGTAAGAGAGACTACTATTTAATTTGTATATAATTTTTAATTTTTTAAAATATGATTATTTACTTTGAAACAAATTTATATATATGGTGTCAGAAGTTAGACAAAATAGCTAAAGTTTCATATGATTACAGTTCAGACATTTCTACCTCAAATTCAGCTAAAAATAATTGAACTTCAGGTAAAAATGACTCAATACAACCACATGATGTTGAAGCTCAAGCAAATGACTTAACTTTGGCTTTGTCCTCTGAACTTCAGCCATATATAAGTTCAAATACCGCATAATTGAAGTTATTTCGAAGTGGTAAACTTGTAATTTCTTACGCATTGGAGGATGAATTAAATGGTGTCCAAAATGCACTTCGGCCTTTCTTAATAAGATTTTTTTATTCCTAAAGCTCGAACCCCCAATCTCTGTTAAAAGTGAAGAAATTTTATCCATTCCACCAAAATTCTCGATAATTTATTTTATATATACTTTAGTATTTGACAAAATGAAATAAAAGAAAAATAAATAGAAATTCATGGATAATAACCATCATCTCTATATGAAAGAACTATGTGATAATTATAGCCTTTTTAGGGCCGTAATTCATTTTTACACGTAAGAGAGGCAAGCTTTGAATCTTTTAAAACTCTTTTATTATATTCCTCTGCATCCTACTCCTCCTCTTTCTTCTCTACTATTTATGCGTTCATACCAATTAAAATATTAAAAAGAACAATAAGATCTTTGTGTCGTAACCTTGACTGATTTCATTCACTATCTTAGCAATTACGTGTTTTAAATACAAAATTCTTTTACACAACCCAAAATATTTATTTCTTAGTACTTCGATCTAACAGGTGATTTTCTTCTCATAATAGAGATACTCGTTAGGTCATGAATGAAATAAAATTTAATATGTAAGAGCAAAGATTATTTTCCCCAGTTCGGTGCTCTCAATTATTAGTGTCTCCATAATGGGAGCTTATACCAAATATGGAGTCCTCAAATTCATAATTCCATGTGAGGGAGGGACCATGTTTTGTATTATTTAAGTGTTTGAATATGGAATAATTGTCATGCGAATCTCTATGAGGAAACGCCTATGCTTTTTTCCTTTTATTCATTCTTTATTATTACTCATTTTTACTAGGGAAAGGGTTAAAACATACTTTTACTTTCATAAATTGACTACTTTTATCTTTCGTTACAAGTTGGGGCAAATATACTCATCATGTTATAAGTTGGGGCCAAATATACACCTACGTTAGCAAAATATTAAAAAATATGTCTCATTTCTAACATATTTTCACATAAGCAAGTCTAGTCGTTGGAATTGAGTGACATGGACGCCACACAACATTTAACTTATTCTACGTGGTGCTTATGTGACAATTTAAAAAAAAAAATCTGAAAAATTGATTTTTCTAAAAATAAATTTGAAAAAATAGCTTTTATTAAAAATCTGATTTTTTATTTAATAAAACCCTTTTTAAAAAAAATATGAAATTGGATTTTTTAATTAAAAAAACTGGAAAATAGTTTTTTTTTAATATGGAAAATTGCAAAGTATTTTTTTTTAAAAAAAGTGTCCTAATTTTTTTTTAAAATCTTGATTAATTTTTTAAAAAATCTGATATAAAAAAAATTCATTTCCCAGATTTTTTAATTAAAAAAATTCAATTTTCCAGATTTAAAAAAAATGGGTTTTATAAAATCAAAAATTAATTTTTTTAATAAAAGTCATTTTTTCCAGATTTGTTTTTAGAAAAATCAATGTTCCAGATTGTTTTTAAAAAAATTACCACGTAAGCACCACATAAAATAAGTTAAATGTCATGTGACGTCCATGTCACCTAATTTCAATGACTAGCCTTGCTTATGTGAGAATATGTTAGAAACGAGGGGTATTTTTGAAAACTTTACTAACGGTAGGAGTATATTTAGCCCTAACTTATAACGAGATTTGACCCCAACTTATAACGGAAAATAAAAATAGTCAATTTATGAAATTAGAGAGATATTTTTGAATCTTTACCCTTTTTAATACTATCTTTCCCCCAAATTCCAACAACTTGAAGTTGAAAATTCAGTACTTGGTCGTAATTAGTTCTAGAGCTTTGAAAATCGAGGAGTGAACTTAGGTTTTGATAATTTAAGTGTATAATAATATCAAATATCTGCTTTATTATTTTGAAACGAAAAGAAAAAAGACGAACAATTTCTCACTTTAATTTTGAAAGAGGGGAATGAATTATATAATCTTGATAACATTGGTCCTCTTTTTTACAAAATACATTCTTTACATGATATCAGAGTCATAATTCTTTGTTCACCGATTATTGAGTTCCCAAATTATATTATTCACGCTTAAGTTAATAAGTTATGGACGTGCGAAAAGTATTAAGAATTTCACATCAAATATAAAATAAAAATATGATTTAAATAATAATCACCGTATAAACTAGCTTTTGAGTTAAGTAAAAAAATCATTCTTTAGAACAAATAATCGCTGAACGAGTTGAGCAATCCAAGTTGGAAACAAGTATACCGTACAGCACAAACAGAGTTAAAATCAATAAAATTACAAATCGACCCCGCAAAAATCACATTTTGTAATTATTATGTGACACAGTTTTCTCTTCTTCCCTTTGATTCTGCAGACAAACAAAGCCCAAAAAATTAATCCTGAAATAGCAACCCTAGTTCTTTCTTCTTCCTTTGTACTTCAATGGAGTCTCTTTCGCGGCCATTACACAGAAGGAAGCTATCTAGCACCAATGGCTTTTCATTTTCTGCTAAACAGCATCCTTACGACGACGTTTTTACAGGTTCACAACAACCGAAGTTCGGAGCTCCGGTTTTCCCTTCCGGAGCTCCGGATTACTCTGAGATTTTCGGAGTTTCTCGTGGTTCTTCGATTCCGGTGCTTGATCTCTCTAGTCTCGATGATGATGCTACGGTTTCCGATAGCTCCTCCTCCAAACTTGATTATTCCAATATTTTTGGTGGTTTTAATGAGGAAGATATTGCTGTGCCTTATGAAGAGTTGTTTTCTAAAGCTAAACGAGGCAAACGTTCTTCGAGTAAATATCGGTGAGTTCATTTTCATGATTTTTTTACTTTTTTTTTTTTATTGTAAGAGTAAATGAAGATTTCTGTTAGTGTTGGAGGCGAGCCTCGATGTGTTGAGTAGTAATTTGAAATTTGAATCGGTAATGAGTTCATTTTTATGACTTTTTTACTTTATGTTTGTGCTTTTTATTTTGAGAGAAAATGAAGATATCTTTTAGTGTTTGGAGGCGAAGCTTTGTAGTTTGAACCGGTATCGAGTTTCCTTTTTGCGTGTTTTTTTACAGTTCATTTTCATGATTGCAACTCACTTTTTCTTTTCATTTATCGATTAGTAGTTTGAATGTTTGTAATGTGTTAACTTCCTTGTTTCTCTATCTGTCCAGCTGATCGATCATCTGTTTGTTTCTCGCTATTTTTCTTATAGCTTTGGTTGTTATGCAGAAGAGAAAATAATAGAAAAGAAATAGTACGAAAAAGGAAAAGCAAAGGCACAGTGATTTGAAGTTTATATGGCGCTGCTTCATATCTGTTCCTAATTTCTGGTTTTGCTTCAGTTTGTATATTATTAGTGTGCTTAACAAGTTGTTTTTCTGTTTCTCTATCTGGTTTATTGAGGAATGGCTTCCATTTTCGCACAGTATCTACTTTCTGCTATGGTCATGCTATCTTAGGTGAGAAATATATGATGTTTGTTCTGCTGTGGAACCGGTAAATTAGAGTTGTTTTATAAGAACAGATATTATTCGTTGAAATATTCAAATATTTCTGGTATGGAATATTCATAAGTAAACCTTTCTTGTAAAAAAGGATCTACCGACAAATTCTCATTTGTTGCTCATTTTGAAATGTGCCTGTCTGTCTGTAGCTGATCTGGTAAACTGATATCCTTTTGCTTTTGTTATTGGTTGAGTTATATTGTTTTACAAAATGTTAATCCTGCTTTTTGCCTTCTTAACAGAAGATTTTAAGCCAAATTTGTCCTGATTTGATGTTTAAATACATGTCTATAGCCTTTTAAAGTATAAGCACTTAGACACGCTATGTGCTCTGGAATTTAATGGGCATTTACAATGTGCATTGTCGTTACTTGGTCCGTTTTCTCATGGGTGGAAAAGGACAACCTTTCAGAATTAATTTGCAATTACCTTTATTGCTTTTTTTTTTATATGTCATTTCCCAGATTTTCTCGAGAGTGTCTTTAACGGACACCATGTGTATTGGTTGCTTTTGTTACATCATAAGTTATGATGATTCCGTTAATTTCCTGTTTTTGCTGCATGTAGGACTGCTTCAGAAGGATCCGATCAATTTAGTCCAAGTGGAAGGCAAAAAGAGTCCTCATGTGAAGCAACTAATCAATCTTTGGATGGGCCAAAGCTCTTTAACCTATCTTATCATAAGACCATCCAAAGAAGCAAAGATGGGTCAAATGGTATGACACAGATAGCTCAATTGCATGCTGTCCCTGGTTTTACGCATTTTATAGATGAAAGTTCTCATTTACCAAAGACTGAATCCTGTCAACAAGCACCCTTTGTAAAAAATGATGTACTTCGCCAAAGGAGTTTTAGTGGGGAAATATTTAAAGGACGTGATCAGAAGGAGGATTTGCATGTCCCAAAGATACAAAGTTCAGATGGAGTACATCGAAACAGGAGCTTTAGTGGGGAAATATTTAAAGAAGGGAATGGTAGGAATGGGGATTTGCATGTCCATCGCAACAGGCGCTTTAGTGGGGAAATATTTAGAGAAGGACATGATAGAAATGGGGACTTGCATGTCCCCAAAAAACAAAGTCCAGATGAGGTTCATCACAACAGGAGCTTTAGTGGGGAATTTAATGGTCAAGAAAGAAAGGAGAATTTGCATGTCCCCAAGAAACAAAGTTCAGTTGGCGTAGTAAAGGTTACAAGTGGATCTAGCTGGGATGCGTTCAATGATAAGTTTTTTAGTACACATGATGAATTTGACAGGAGATCAAGTTCCACTGAAGGGGCATCAACTTCAAGCCCCATAGCCAATGACATCAAGGGCCAACCTTTTCAATCAAAAATTTCTGGTCCTGATTCCAAATTTGGTGCATCTGGAAGAGGTATTCGTGCCACTGATACTTCACCGCCTTCCTCTGATGAGGAACTTGATGCAAATTCCGCAGCTGCTATTTCTGCTGCTACTTTGAAAAAAGCCATAGAGAAAGCTCAAGAAAGTATTAGACTTGCAAAAGAGCTAATGGAGAGAAAACATGAAGGTGTTCCAGCTTCTCAGAAACGTAGGTCTAAAGGTAGCTTAAAGTCCAAGGATAATAGGGTTGAGTGCAACACAAGAAGTAACAGGGGATATACTATAGAATTGCAGAGAAAAATAGGTATTGGATTGCCTCCATTCGCTGAGGTTTGCAGGGGAATTCCATCAAGCAATGCTGATTTTGTTTCATGCTTCAATCTTAAAGAACAGCCATGGGTTGCTGGAAATGCTAAGCTGAATACCCAGACTGAAAATGTTGAAGCATCTCACAGAGATGTAGCAGGAACTTGGTTTCCGGAAGTGATAAGCAGTAGAAAAGAGAATACTCAAACCTTGGCATCTCAACAGGTTGAGAGAAACAATCACTCTCAAC
Source organism: Anisodus tanguticus (assembly GCA_034509755.1). Lineage (NCBI taxonomy): Eukaryota > Viridiplantae > Streptophyta > Magnoliopsida > Solanales > Solanaceae > Anisodus > Anisodus tanguticus. The sequence continues at coordinate 3,065,162 of CM067553.1, read as the reverse complement.
CATCTATGGAGAATAATAGGCATGTATACAAACTAAAGGAGATGAATACAAGTAGCAAGACTGTCGAACGTGGCGAAGGACCTGATAACGCCAAATCAATGGGGGACATAAAGCCAACACTAAATGTTCTTGGGAAGGCAGAAGCTCCAGATCAATGCAAGGATACTTCTAAGTCAGCTCTGATGCATGGTTCTGAAGAATATGTAAATTCAGAGATCACCAATGTGTATTGCTTTTCTAAGGAGAAAGGAAACTGTTCTGCTAAGTTGAAAACGTCTGAAAACATTAAGAACAATCTAGAGTCGACATTTGTTGAACAATGGAGTTTCAAGAACTTGCAGAATTCTTCGGCGCCAGTTACTGAGGAGAAAATTGGGTTCCAAGAAATGGAGAATGATAATCTACATAACAACAGAAAGACACCTCCAGGAAATGAGACACTGAAGCATGAAGACTTGGAGTGCAGAATAGCGCCGAAGAAGTTAGAAAATGTTGAGATGGAAGAAAACAAAAATAGATTGAGAAGGAACTCTGATGAAGAAGAAACTGACATTGTGCGTAAGGAAGCCTTCCCATGGGTGGAAAATAATGAGAAGCCCCAACATGGCTGCGAGAAAGAAGGCAACGAGAGTAGACAGGAAAATTTCCAAGGGGGACAAGACACCGGAATGTGGTCGTATGGGGTTCATGTGCGTGAGATGAGTGAAAATAAAACAACTTTTTCTCATGAAGGGGAAGAAAGTGAGAGAAAACAAGAAGGATCTGAGAGGGAAGTACTTCAGAATATATCCACAGAGCCTTGTCAATACGAAGCAACTGAAGACGTAGAGAACCGAGTTGATATATTCACACACAATAGAAAGAATGAAGCAAGTCAGGAGGCTGAAGAAACTGATAGTGGGCTGGGAGCATCTGATAAGAGTGAGGATGATCAGGAGACAAGTGTGGCTCCAGGTGTTGCTGATAAACAAAATTCAGAGAAATCTGTTAATGAGCCTGATCAAGATGGCAGTACTTGTTCAAGTGAGATACAAGAAGCTCGTGAATATCAACAAGAAAATGATGATCTTGGAATAAGTCAGCAGTCAGTTGATCTTGAAGGAATACAAGGAGTTTCTGAAGCCATCAATGAGCATGACGAGTGTGAGAAGGATGTAGTAATTGAAGAGTCATCCAATTCTAGAAAGAAGGAGATAATGGAAACTGCTAGTGATCTCCAAAATGCTAGTGAAGAGGATGCATCTGAGGGCATGGTGCTAGATACTTATGAGGCCTCATCTGAGGATGCAAAGGAAGTGAATCATGGTTCCACTTGCATGAATGGTGCGGACAATCTTCCAAGTGAAAGAGTGATGTTTGAGACTGTGAGCTTCTGCAATGTTCCTCAAGAGAATGTCAGTGATAATGAATCACATTTTGTACCTGAGGTCCACCCTTCTGAAGAACAAGAGAATACCACATGTACTGACATAAATGTTGAACAGAAATGCATGTATGAGACTGGTAGGGAACCAGATGAATTCTCAAGTCTTGATGAAGGGGATGACTCTTGGGTCCATGGACATGTAGAGAATGAGGAAACAATCAAGGGGGATAGTATCTCTGACCAGGTTGAGAAAAACAAAGATAATGAAGCAGCTCAGCGAGTAAAGAAGTCTGTTGAGAACTCAGAAGACTTAGAATTATCTTCTTTACCTGGTGACCGCAAAGACAATGAACCACTGGACAATGATGAAGAGGTAAAAGCAGAACTGCACGAGGAAGAGAACAATCTTAGTGAAAAAACTGTTGTAGAAGAGGAGACCAAAGAGTCGTTGCAAAAAAAAGAGGACAAAAATAATAGTAGAAAAACTGAGGTAGACATGAGACAAAGGGAAAGGGAAAAAGATAGAATAGCTGTGGAAAGAGCAATCCGTGAGGCTCGTGAGAGGGCTTTTGCTGAAACCCGAGAAAGGGCAGAACGAGCTGCTGTGGAGAGAGCAACTGCTGAAGTTCGGCAAAGAGTAATGGCTGAGGCACTAGAAAAGCGTGAGAAGGCTTCTGCAAGTATCAAGGTATCAACAGACAAAGCTTCTGTTGAAGCCAAGCTTAAAACAGAACGAGCTGCTGTGGAGAGGGCAACTGCAGAAGCCCGTGAACGTGCTTTAGAGAAAGCCTTATCACAAAAGAGCATAGCTGAATTAAGGTCTCAAGCAGATAGAGACGGTGTTGAAAGATTTGCTAGTACAGCCAGAGAGAACGGGTTGAAGCACAGCCTTTCTTCTTCTGTGAGTATCGTTCACATTTTTTCCAGCTTTTCTCCTAGTGCATATATTGTGATACAGAAGAATGATCTACTTAATAAATGCAGGATTTGGAGAAATTTGATGGAAGTAATAGTGAATCAGCTCAGAGGCACAAAGCAAGGTTGGAGAGGCACCAGAGGATAATGGAACGAGCAGTATGTGTATCTTAACTCTATTTTATACTAGTTCCTGGGCATTGTCCAAGCATATTCATTTTCATTTTCTACTGATCTTTTCAGGCAAAAGCCCTTGCGGAGAAGAATAAGCGTGATCTTCTAGCTCAGAAAGAGCAAACGGAGAGAAATGTAAATTTTCTTGATATGAATATCTTATGGAGTTGATGATGTTAACATGTTAGTTGTGGTTGCTTATGCGTGTTTTAATTTCAGAGACTAGCAGAAGCTCTTGATGCTGATATTAAAAGATGGGCCAGCGGGAAGGAAGGGAACCTACGGGCGCTGCTTTCTACTCTGCAATATGTATGTATCTGATTAATGCTTGCCCAAGTATTTTGTATCTTCTCTGTAATTACGTATATAACCCGGAGGGGAAGGCTGGACTGTTTGAAATATCTGAAGATGCTACCTTAAAGTCTCTTTCATTAGAAAAATGTATATTAATTGATCTTCAAGAAACTAAAAGTTGGGGAGATTTTTTATGTCAAAAGTGCAATTGCAGTAATCAGATTTTAGAATAAGTAAATTAGTCCCTTCCAAGGCATTTTGGTTTTGAAGTTCATTGCACTGATCTTGATATAAATTTTTGTCCTGTTCAAATATATAACATCTGTCGTCACTAAATGCGCTTTGTTTTTGCAAATGCAGATCCTTGGAGCCGATAGTGGTTGGCAGCATATCTCACTGACTGAAATTATTACAACTGCTGCTGTGAAGAAAGCTTACAGGAAAGCAACTCTTTATGTTCATCCTGATAAGTTACAGCAAAGAGGAGCGAGCATTCAGCAAAAATATGTCTGTGAAAAGGTTTTCGATCTTCTCAAGGTAAAGTTTCTCTAGCTGCATGTTCTGATTGATTGTGATGTTGCTCTTTTTTTCTTTTCTATTTTATGGACTTGAATCTCATTATTTTCTTTTTGTGAACCAAAGGCCGCATGGAACAGGTTCAACTCAGAAGAGAGGTGACACAATGTTTTTGGAATTTCTGTGGCATGTCCACGCTGTGCTAATACTTTTTCAAGATGGAAGATGAGAAACGAATTAAGGGTGCCTTAATTTTGTCTTGAATATACATTGAATTATTGACGATCTAATCAAAGACCTGAACAGTAGCTCCTTATTTTGGAAGTTCAGGTTTAAGTTATTTACAAACTGTTAAAACACAAGGTAAATTAGGCATAAAGATGTGATAATCGACATCAAGCGCAAACGTTTTCAAACGTTAAATTGCCGAGACCTAAGCTTGGGAATAAAGGTTTCAGCTAAAATAGGATTTTAAAAAGCAAGATGCTACAAAGGGTTGTATAAAAATATATTTCGAGGTATAACTTTTGAAATGTTATGATTGGGTGGCAATTGTAGCTAATCTCTTTAGAATAAACTGATATGAGAATAAAGAGATCACTTGACTTAGAACCTTATGAGTTATACGAACAAACATAATGCACCAAGCAAAATACTGTCTAGGGAGAATCTCAGTATTAGGGCAGACGACTCAATTACGAGCCCATTACATGAAGCATTATCGCATTCTGTGCATGCATGCGGTTCTCAGCTTGGGGGAATACAATTGAGTTTGGCGCTTCAACCACACCATCAGTGACTTCTACTCCCCTCTCTGCAGGCAAACAGTGCATAAAATAGGCCTTCCGTCCAGCTAATTTCATGAGTTCTTCATCCACCTAATGACAAATAATAAGACGTCAGAGAGATTTGCATACATGCTTCTAAGTGTAAATGCAAGGATTTCAATTAGCGGGATATAACTTCATGAACCGATGCTATGATTCACTATTGGTTATTCCAACTTTTCTCATAAAATATTAGAGGGGGTACCTTAATCAATCTACAAACATTAACAGCATTGTTCTAAAACTAGCCAAGACTGGAAAACTTGTAAAGTAGGTTACATACATTCAAGTATCAGAATGCGATGCTTTTCAAAATTTTCTAGTTATTACACAGTTCTTAGTCACTAGTAAAGCCGAGTTATTTCACTAGACTTGTTGCAACTCGGCTTGGGATATCATGATAGTTGAGATTCAGGTCTGTTCCATCCACTAATACGAAATATTGTAAACATAGGTGTATGCAAGCAGTATCCAAGCAATGAGCATTCTCCCATTAAAGTTCCACAAAGGTTTAAATTGTCACCAGCATACTGTTATGTTTCTTAGTTAGAAAATCTCTAGCTGTGTTATCCACTTTAACTTCCGTTCTTTCCATTTCTAACACCAAGACTCCGTCAGATCCAAAAAGTAAAAGTTATTCTGAAAATGACAATTTCATGATCCCTTGTTGGAACCAAGCAGCCACAATAGCTCAGTTGCCACAGCAAAGGACACTTCTAGGCAAAACCTCTTATACGTCTGCTTTTTGGCAAATAATTTTATGCAAGTCTGAAGAGGTGTCTTGCTCTACATGCACAAGTTGAACAGACTATAGCAATTTATCGCTCCTACCTGGAATCCTTGAAACACCTGACGGCGCTTTGCAGCTTCTTCCTTTTGTCCCATACTCGCCCAGACATCTGAGTACACGACATCAGCTCCTCTAACAGCTTCCTTTGGATCATTAGTTATCTCGATTTTGCCTACTCCAGCATGCTGTACTTTCTTAACTGTTTCCTGATCAGGCTCGAAACCTTTTGGACAGGCACAAACAAAGTGGAAAGGAATTACTGAAGCCAGCAGCAACCAAGAATGCACTATGTTATTTCCATCTCCAATATAGACAACCTGAAATTTTGCAGCCAACAATAAATTACAAAAACCATATCACCAGAACAGAAATTGGAATATCATCCAAATGTTCGCGTGAAAGAGCTAAACCTTAGTTCCTTCCAGCTGACCAACATGTTCAATTATTGTGAGGGCATCGGCCATAATTTGGCAAGGATGGTTGTAGTCTGTCAGGCCATTAATCACTGGTACAGTTGCATAATTAGCAAGATCTAGAATGTCCTGCACCAGCAATAAGAAACAATAGATATGAAATTTTATTTTGCAGTTTGTACGATGGGCTTAGAAATGTCTAACCCTCCCATATCAATTACTCAGTTCAAAATCTCAACTTGTACAACCCTGAAAAACATTTATGTCTGAATGATCAAACGCTCAATTAACTTGCAGGGGAAGGCAACATCATTAAACTGTTATTTATCATCTGTAAGATATTAAGTACAAGATGGATCCAAAATTCACTTCCAATGGAAAAGATCAATAAACTTTTGAATCAACTCATATTTAGAATGGGCAACCAAGTATTTAGAAGGGATAATGCTGCAAAGAGAAGGATTTAACAGAGGACTCAACATTGACTGGACAACTAGAACAAATAAGTGTTAGCAGTGCTTCATATTGGCGATGATAGGGTACTGAAGTGCACCAGGAAGAGGTGAAAACAGGAAACTCACCATGCACCAGGAAGAAGTCAAAACAGAAAACTCACCAGCATACCTGATGAGCAAAAACTCGAGCCATAATGATATCATTATAGCGAGACAGAACACGAGCAACATCACGAGTTCCTTCCCGCTTACCCATCTGTATGTCATCTGGTCCCAAGTATATAGCGTGCCCACCAAGCAAGAAAAACCCCGTCTCAAAGGAAACTCGTGTCCTCATGGATGGCTTAGCAAATATCATCGCCATAGTTTTACCTTTAAACGGGAGATATGTCCTCTCACCTGATTTTATCAATGCTTTGACCTCTTTGGCTCGATCCAAGATGTTCAAAATAGTTGATTTGTTGAAATCGCTTATGTGCAGAAAGTCCTTCTGATTGGCATTTGCTGGAATAGAAAATAAGACCTATCAGAAAAATCTTCTAAAGTAACAATCCATATTTTATAAAAAGTTGTAAGTTAGACATGACTGGCAGGGCATCTTCTCACTTCTCCAGCCATTTTGAATAAAACAACAGTCTCTTGAATTTTATTATGAGAAACTTTATGGAAGTACTTAAGTTTGGCATTTTGAAAAACTAGAGGACACAGTATTATTGTTTTCACTGGTTCGAGGACAGAAGCTTGTGATGTGTGAGCTAGGTGCACATCATGATATCTAACCGCACGCCACTTTCGAATGAAGACTGTAACCTTACGGCCGAAATTACATCATTCAGAATCTTGGAGAGAAGAGTGCAACGTTTCAGTCCAAATTACATCACTCGTACTTTTATCTGATAACTTCAACCATTCAGCCAGCATTAAATCATTCAGACTCTTTGAGTTAAGACTGCAACCTTTCAACCGAAATTACATCACTCTCTCTTACGAATGAAGACTGCAACCTTTCGGCCGAAATTACATCATTCAGAATCTTGGAGAAAAGACTGCAACCTTTCGGTCGAAATTACAACACTCGGAATTTTCAATGAAGACTACAAAATTTCGGTTAGAATTACATCACCCTGTCGCATTGAATGAAGAGTGCAACCTTTCGGCTGGAAATACATCACTCGGACTTTTGAATGAAGACTGTAACCTTTTGGCCGTAATTACATCATTCAGACCCTTGGAGTGAAGGCTGCAACCTTTCTGCCCGAATCACATCATTTAGACACTAGGAGTGAATACAGTAGCCTTTCGGCCGAAATTACATCATTCTCAGCTTATAAAAAAAATATTAGTTTTTTTTAACAACCATGGTGTCCGAGCCAGCTTGCACGCTCCTCGACTAATTCCACGGAATACCAACCTCATTGTTCTCCTCCAACTTCACTAGCCACTAGGCCACACCCTTGGGGTACTAAAAAGAGTATTATTGTTCTCTAACTTGTTTTTGCTATATCAGCAAATTTTCATTAATATCACACCAAGAAGATGTAAACATATATACACTAAGGATTCTTATTTCAACTACAATCACTAATCAGATTGTTTCCACTATCTATTCAACAATGTCTTCACAGTTGAACCAAAACAAAAGTGTCTGATACTCTAACTTAGTAGTTTGTAGGCTATTTACAATCCTTTTTGATCTTGAACCTCATGCTTTTTTTTCACATAATACCAAAGCTCTTGAGAATACTGGTAACTCAGTAGGCTATCGAAAGCTCGAGTATGGCCACCACATTAAACGACACATGCTTGGTCATTGGCCTTTGGAGCCCTCTACATCTAACTAGTATTCGTGAGTCGGAAGTTCGAGTCACACCGGAGATAAGTTTGATTTGTGAAACCAAGGTTGATCCAAAGGACAATAATGGAAACCGAAACAATCCAAAGCTGCATGGTAGAACCAAGGCCGGCCAGAGGGCCAAGCAACTGAAGCGGGCGCTTTAGGCCCCAAAATTTTAGGGGCCCCAATTTTTTTTCCTTCAGTGTTCGGTATTTCTATTGAATTTTTCAATTAATTCGATTTCAAGATACGCAAGGCCGATTAAAGAGGGAAGCGCTCTCTAGCATGATCTTTTTCATTCTGAGGCTCGAACTAGAGGTGCTTATCAGGTAGTTCGGTTCGATTTTGAATGTTGTGATTCGGCTTATTAGTTATCGGTTTGAAGATATACTTAACCGTTACAGAATAGTTTCAAATAAAAATATATATGATTTAAAAATAAAAATAAAGTCTCATGTTAAAGTTTCTTATTGAGCTGCCCCTGAGTAGAACAGACTTGATAGACCAAAAGAGCACGGATAAGCTAAATAATACAACATAAGGGTACATACTTACATACACAAGGTGTTTATAACAAATCATATTAATTTATTATAACCAAGTGATTTACAATAATAACAACATACTAAGTCATTTAATGAGGTGAAAATGCAAGTTAATTAATCATGGTTAACCGTTAAAAGCTTATGTACAAACGCACGTCATACATTTATTCGTTTTGTGTAAACACCGGGTACGTTTTTACCCAATAAAAGGTAGTAAATCAAGCAGAACTTGACAAATTTCTAGGTTTACGACACATTGTTTACCAGACATTGTAGATTTAACACTAGCACAATCCATTAACAAATATCAAAATTAAACAATTGAAAAGGAAAATTCGAGAAAAAGGAGCGAACCGTTTCCATTGACGGACGACGTGGTCTGGCAAGCGATGCGTCGACGCGTGGCCGGAAATGTGATCGGAGAAGGTGTGAATACGCCGGAGGAACGCAACGATTGAATGCCGAAGTTGGAGAGAGAGGATAATGACGTGGCGTCGGATGATTGGAGGGAGGAGAAGTGACAGAAAATGGCGGCCATTGTTAAAAGTGGTTCAGATTGTAAAGCTCAGTGGAATTGTTTTATTTTGGGGAAAGTTTAGCTTTTTCTAACTTGATAATAAACCCTACTCAAACATAGTTTTGGCCAATTACCTGACAGATCTACTCAAACATCTGTCAGCTGTAATTGTTATTTTTGAGGCCGACTGATTCACATTTGTGCCAAATAGTCCTGCGTCGAAAGCACTCCCTAACAATAGTGATTCCGTAATAAAGGGACTCGAACAACAATTGTGATTCCGTAACAAAGGGGCTCGAACTTGGTTAAGGATGGAGCACAACCATTATTGGTAGCTTTAATTGTTTTCAATTAACTGGAGAACCACGTTTTTTCTTTTATTTTGTTTTTCCTTTTTTGGGAGACGGAGTTGTACTCCACGTTAGAACGATGGTAATCCTACACCAAGAGTGTTAGGCGATACAATTGAAGCAATTCGATTGATAATAAAGTATTAAAAAACAAATAATAATAAAGCTACTCAAGTGTATATTTAGTGGTCAATCAATTAAATGAAATAATGACGATTCGGTTTAAATTCTAGCAAAGCCAAAGAAATATTACTGTAAGTGGTTTTTTATCTGCCTAAATATTTATTGAATAGAGTCACTTAGGAGCCGTTTAGACATGATTTGAAATCATGAGATAAAATTATAATGATTTGAAGTTGAATTTTTATTTAGACATGCAATTTGAATTTCTTAAGTTGTATTTTTTCTTATAGACATAAAAATTCCACAAGTTGTGAAAACCATCAAAAACTTCATAATTCTTATATAATCTTACCAAATGAGCAAGTCATGGTTCATAACAAAATTAATACGCTACTAGAAGACATTTCTAAAAAATCTAACATCAATTGATCAAACTTTAGTTCAATAAAATGAAAAATTGAACATGAGTTGTAATGTAACTACTCTTTAATATAATCCTCTCACATGATTGGTAAGAGTAAATTTGTTATAAATATACTACCAACTTGTAGATCTTTTAATATTTGATATAAATGGTTGGTAAACATGATTGGTAAATATATCTATCAACTTATGGATCTATTTTTATAAATATAAACTTGTGGGTCAATTTTTACATTTAAAAATTTTGAAATCATGATTTGGAATCTCAAATCATGCCTTTTTGGATAATTTGAGATTTCATCTCATGAAATGAAATCGCATATCCAAATGCTTGCTTAATACCTATATTGATAGGAGATAGAAGATACTCGGTATCCGATGAAATAGTCAAGTTACACGATAAAGCTAGCACAAACACCATCATCATTGAAAAGAAAACCGTGTAACGATCAAATCTTAAACTTCAATATGTGAGATTTATAAGTTTACCCAAAAAACATACCAAATCTCAGATGGGGATTGGTAGTTGATTCTAACTATGTAGATATCGTCATATCAACACTCAAATTGATTGACAAATGATGCTCTCCCCTCTCACCCTCAAATGGTACACAACAAATGTTAGAAATTTGCCTTTGGCGGGGAGATGCGTCCACTCATCTATGATGAATTAAACACTAGTGTTCCGCATGTTGGAGTCTTTGTCTCTTCACACATGCATGATCTACGAAGTGAGTAGATGACCGTAGAGCCAAGAATCGTCAAATTTCGTTGAGAAATGAAAGAGATATTGGTCCACGAAGTAAGGTGTTTGAGGCATGAAAATGTGGTGCGGGACAAATCTACCACATCGGTGGGAATAGAAAGAATTGCTCTCTATATAAGTCTCTAATTGATAAAGGGTTTGGGACCCCAAGGGATATCCCATGTGTTTAAATGAAGGAAGACCTAGATGTGCTTGGGTTCAAGGCTAAGCCCACATGCGCGCCGCCCGCCCGTCCCGTCCGGCTTTGGGTCACGGGCTGTGGGCTGTGGGCTGTGGGCTGTGGGGACTTTCTGATATTATCTTTTTGGACCAGAAAACTCTGCCAGATGTACAGTTTGGTCCCTGAAGTTTAATATTTTACAGTTTGGTCCCCAGAGTTTTCTGCCTACCGTTGGACTGTTTTCTGGAGCATTAACCAGCCATTATTTGGCTGATTAACTCCTCCATTAACAACCCATTACTTGGGCAATTGAGCAGCCTCCTTCATGACTATAAATCAGCTCACTAATGGCATTAAAACTGCCATTACATCCCTCCCTTTATGGCCATTACAACCATGTTTTGGGCAGTTGTACAGCCCCTCCTCCATGCTATATATTGAGCTGTTGTTGGCTCAATTCGTGACAGACATATAGACCAGAAAAATAGAAAAAACAGTCACCAAAACAGTGCACTTTCAGTGAGAAAAATAGCACGAAACAGTGACTGAAATTCAACAAAACAGTGGCTGAAAAACAGTGAGCAAACCCTCACATATACACAAGATATACACAACAGAGACACACTATATACACAGAGACAAAAGAGAGTAAAGAGAAACTCTTCCTTCATTTTCCATATCTTCAGCAAGTCGATTCATATTTGTTTTCTTCATCAGGCTCAACCTATTGGCTTTGTAGCGTTGAGATTAAAGTGTTGTTTTATCTTGGGAGACTATTGCCCGCTAACGTAAAAGCATATATACAGGCCAATCTTGTCTTAAGGACATATAGCTATCACTCGACTCAACACACAACGTTGTAACCATCCAGATTTAGTTGTTTCTTGATTTCAGGTTATCAAGATTCAAGACACAACAAGCTTGCGGCAGTTTTGAAGATTGGCCTATTTCTTCAACAAGATTCAATTTCTGAATATTGAATATTTGGTTATCCTTTCGAATACTTGTAATAGTTATTTACTTTCCGTACTGCTTTATAAAGTACAATAGAGTATCAACAACAAATGGAAGCACAATGATACCTTTAATTGATTTTGGAAAATCATCTTCTTGACTATGGCCCATCATGTTCGACTCATAGATTTAGTAGGCATTTGGACACGATTTAATTAAAAAAATTTAACAAGTATATTTAAAATAAGTAGAAAAAGAGTATTAGGAGGTTGAATTTGTATTTGAACATTATTATAGAATTGAAGTTTTGTGAGTGAATACTAGAGAAACTCCTCAAATGCGTTTTTTAAATTTCAAATTATATATTTCAAGTTGAAATAATGAGCCAATGTTGATAAACATACACTTATCTAAATAAATTTTGAGAAAACCTTTAAATGTTATTTCCAATCTTATTCATGGCAAATGTGCTCTTAGGACGTAACACTCGAAATTTCCAAAGCTTTTCTAATTCTGTTACTTCGACCGTATTAAGCAGTCCTAAGTACTATTTGGCCCAACACAACACCGATCCTCACAAGTGGGCCAAATCATGTGAGCTGTGTTCGTGAACAGAACATCATTTATAAAGGCCCAACTCAAATTTCAGAAACAGACCTTATTTCTGATGATTTTGAGCCCATAGAGTTGAGAAATCTGAAGCTCGCATGCGTTTATACTGTGTTGTTAAATTGGAGAGGGTGACCAAAACCATTAAACATAGAGATGGCATAGATCTGATCTGCTATTTTTTCGTTCTCGGGAAAAAAGAAACTTACTGTTTGTAACAATAGATACGAACTTAGAGCCTGTTTGTCAAACGGCTAAAAATTACTTATTTTGAGAAGTATTTTTAATTAAATATTTTTAAATGTTAAATTACGAAAAAGAACAAGTGTTTTGTTAACTACAATGTCATACATGAATAGAGCTTTGATCATTATGGTAGTAACGTGCAGACACATAAATACTGATACGTCTGGATGTGGAATTATTTTGTTCAAGTCTGGCACACGCAACAACGTTAATTTATACATAATTAAATGACAAACATAACTAAATACAAATATTAATTATTCATAATTAAATAATATATTATGTAAAAAAACTCATGTAATATACTTATTGATCTGATATATGCATTTGCATCGTGTGCTAGTAACTATTTCAATGTAGTCAGCAAGCAAAATGGTGTGATGAATGAGATTTTTCATTATAAACCAAAAGTCTCAGGGCATTCTTCGGGCGAAAATTTTCATTAATAGAATTAGTAAATTTCGAATATAAAATAATTATAAAAGAAAAACTATTTTTAGTGCAGATATAATGCAGCGCGCCCATGACGGCACGGGTCCATATGTGATAAACTTTTCGAAAGCGGAAAGTGGTTCACCAAAAGAGCCGCCTGCAGAGATTTGGTGCGCTTATCACGCCACAACCATAGCAATATGCTGTATAAAGTGATTTGTCCTCATGAATTTGGGACTCATACCAATGATTCTTTTAACCATTTTTTTTCACCCCGTTAAAAGAAAAAAATAATAATCCAAAAAATAAATTCAGCTTATCCTATATAGCATTAAGTTATAGTGACATTTTAATTTGCTTATCCTATACATGCTGAGCATGCTTGAAAGATTCTTATGGATACACCTGGAAGAAGTGCACATAAAAATCCAATTTGAACGCACAATTGCCATCCTTAGTTGTTGTAATTTGTAAAATGGGGACTCTGTGTCGCTTCACTCGAGTGCCAGATCCATCTTAAAATTTGTCATTTGTTTTTTAAACTGTCAAATATCAATTATATTCTGAACATCATTAAAAATCACACCGAAGTTGTAACTTACATTGGGTAAAAAACAACCTCGAGCATAATTAGAGGTTTGGAAGTACCCTACAGAACAGCACCCTTCCTCGGAACTCATAAGCACCCCGTGACCTTTTTTAGACACTCGTGAGAATTCTTCAAATTTTTGTCCTTATACTCTGTACTGGTAGCTGTTTTGTTATCACTAGGGGTTGTCCAATCAAATCTTTGTATAATCCAGATTTTTCAAATGCTATAATAATATTTGATATTCAAATGTCTCTATAATTATGTAACATTATATAAGAATGTTATATTGTTATAGAGATGTATGACTGTGATAGTAAAGATTTCTTTTACTGAACTAAATTACACGAAGGAGGTTCAATTAATTTTTTTTTACAAAAAATTATGTTCTCCACGTAAATAAAATTTTAGCCACAAGTTTTTTAAATTATCTTGATAGAAGTGAAGATTTAAAGGGGTTCTAAGGTTTCCTTTTGTCATGATAAGTTCGAATTATAGGTGTCGTTTTTTGCAATTTTTTGAATAACTTAGTATCCTTGGTTCTGTTGTTCCTCTTAAGTCCTATTTTAATCAAATACCTCGAGTTGCGCCCTTAGGAATAGAGTTCATATTTATAAGAAGTGCTAAAATCTTTTTATATTTAGCATTGTATGGTGCGAGTTGAATTAATCAGAAGCCTCAGCTTTTACTTATGGGAATAGAGTCCTCTAGTAAGAAGCGCTAATTTTTTCTTATGGGGAACATTGTGAGATGCGAGTTCGGACTGATAAAGCTATATATATATATATATAAAATTAAAGATTATCTTTTTGTGATTTTAGTTTGATGCTTGTAATTTGTTAATGAATATGACTCGTCTTGATTGTAAGCCAACACTCTTGATGAAAACTATCAATTGGTCGACCTTCCAATAATAATAGAGAGAAGAAAATTCTTCAACACAAAATTCGATTTTGAGTATATGTTCAGAAGTATCATAATGTAACTTTGCTTTCTTGGATTTGCTTCTCATCATATTCTATTATGAAAAATAAAAAGGCTAAACTATGAAATAAAACATGAGATAATCACCAGAAAACACGCAAAGATAACTTACTCTTTTAAACTTTCTTTAGTTAATTAATTATTTCCATTTTCCCGATCTGGAAATTGGAAGCATGTATCAAGGATTTGGGTTGGCTCCACTAAGATCCCACTTCCTAAATTACGTTAGAGGAAACAATACAATATAGTCCGTCAATCAATGAAGGTCGAGTAGTGAGATAAATTTTGACCCTTGCTTAAAAAGAGTCAAAGCTATAATAACAAGTTACTAGTAATTAATTATCATTTTTATAAAGTTATTCAATTATGCTTAGAAAAAATTAAAGGTATCTCAAAAGGAAATGTCCTTGTGAATTAAAAGGATCTCATTTTCACTTTATAATTTTTTTTTTAATTTTTAGTGATCTTGTCAAGAAATTAAAAAAAAAAAGATTCCGCACGTGAAAATATCAGCTTGAAGGCAAATGAGGTGGATTTGCCCCCGCAGCAAATGAGATAAACGTGAGGCGAATTTAATTATGATTTTCAATACAATGTCATCAACAAGCCTCAAGCTTAAAAGAGATTTTTCTAATGATATTTCAAAAATGCCAAGTTTTATCATAAGTAACCCGGTTATATAAATATTTTTTATACCTTGTACAATTTCCTAAGGAGCATATCCGAGGTTTGTGTGATAATTTGTGGAGTTAATTACTTCTTCTTGCCGTGATTTTTGGCCAAAGCATTGACGCGCTTGGGATGACTTACTAATTAATTAACTTACCTTTCCACTTTATATTCCACACTCTTGGGTGTCTTAGATTAACTAACACTAAAAGTCTTTTGATTAGTTGGGTAATCAATCAAAGAATCGTGACTCTTAGAAATTCTCTTTTCTCTAACAAGCTTATACCTAATATATAAAACACGTTTAGCAAGATAATTTTCTTTTTTTCGGACTCCTTTAGTTTGCTTTTCTTTGAGGGGAGGGTGTATTGGAAACTGTCTCTACCTCATGTGGTAAGATTAAGGTCTGTGTACACTCTATCCTCTTCAGACTTCACTTATAGAATTACACTGAGTATATTGTTGTTGTTCTTTAGAAAGATACTGCGAAGAGAACTCAAGATTTTGATTCTAAAATTTGAACCCCAAAATATTACCATTTTCCCAGAGAAACAAAGAGTTTTAAAAAGTAGAGCAACGCTCGAGTAGAATTTAAAATGGAATTTTTGGTTGATAATGTGGCATTATATTCCAAATGTCCAAATCCATCCATCTACTAATTAAAACCTCCCTTTCCCTCCCACTTTATTGCCGGCTTATCCCAAAATAGTTTTTTTTATGAAAACAGCTTAAGTGATATGTATCCATGGAGTAAACAATATTTAGATTACCTAATTAAATGGTAATTGTATGTAATTCTATTTAATAATAGTTGATTGTGTAAAGAATGGATCTTGGGCCTAACTCAACCCCAAAAGCTAGCTTGTAGTGTGAGGATTGTCCAACATCAGTGAACATAGAATTGGAATGAGTCTGACTCTGATACCATGTAAAATATTGTAATTATAGAATACAATAGTAGGTAACCTATTATAACAGGTTAATCACACACATTATCGATGCATATAACTTAAACAGTTAAAAGAGAACAAGAAAAAGAAATAGAAGAGAAATCTTGATCATCATAATATGAAAGTGAACCAAGAACTGATCCACCAACAAGACAATTTTGCAATACAAAACGAATACAACATGCGTTATGAGATATTTTGAGAGTAAATACTAGTGGCTCCCTTTTTAGACTTTATAAACACGGCTTACCATTTTTGGTACGGTGAAAGTCTTTTTTACCAATTACATGTATTTTGTAAAGAACACGGAAGAAAAAAGAAAGTCATTATGTTTTCACCAAAACAAGAATATAAAATTATAATTGTCCACAACATTTATAATTGTAACGTGCAACGGTGCAAGTTGAAGTTCTTCTTTAACATTCTCTATGTCATTTCAGTCTAAATTTTATACCCATTACGCAATTTCTATGGCTTCATTTACGTAAATATTATAGAAAGTCATTTAATTTTCATTAAAGTCACCAAAATATCTTAACATTTATCTACGTATCACGAATGACACTAATTTTTTTTGTAAAGACAAAATCATTAAACTTTGCCTAAATATCACAAAAAAAATATTAGAAGAAAATAAAATAGACATTTTATATGATATTTCAGCAAAATTGAATGATTTTCTGGTTAAAAAATAATTGTCTAATGACGTGTTATGATTCATAGACAAAGTTCAATGATCTTTTTATTATAAAAGATAATTTAGTGACTTTATATGATGAAATTAACTCTGGAAAAATTATAACCACGTTTTTTTTAACTCATATGCTGTGAAACAAAATAAGCTGCACTTCTAATATTTTAACTTTCACAAATAGTGAATGATGAATAAAGATTAATTATGTTTTTTTAGCGAGGAGCGTAAAATAAAAATAAAAAAAGTGACAAATTGTCCAATAGTCAAGGATCCGTATGAATTGGACTAGTATATAATTATATATCGGCAGTTTTTCCAAATTAAAACTTTTATGGAGCTTTTTTCTCTGTTTAAAATTAATATATTAAGTGCTTTCCTTGTGCCACTAGAGAGAGAAAAAAAGGGAGAGGTCTTAAATTACTTAATTTAGGATTAATTATTTGAGAAGAAGAAGGAATCAAGAACATGAAGCTATGGGGAGTTGTTTTCTATCTTTTCTACTTTTTTCAACATGTTAAAGCATATGAGATTAGTGATGGATTTATCAAAACAAAAGGGGTACATTTTATGCTAAATGGGAGTCCATTTTATGCAAATGGATTCAACGCATATTGGTTAATGTATATTGGCTCTGACCAATCACAGAGAGACAAAGTTTCTTCTGCTCTTCAAGATGCTGCAAGCCATGGACTCACTGTTGGTAGAACTTGGGCTTTCAGTGATGGTGGATATTCACCTCTTCAATACTATCCTGGATCCTACAACGAAAACATGTTTCAGGTTTCTTTAATTTCTTTCTCTTTTTCTAGTATGTATTTTTTTAATGATTGTGGTGTTTGGAAATATCGGAAATTAAGCCAATGATCGACTGTCATGCCCATTCTATCGAGTCATTCTATTCTTTCCAGTCCCACGGCTTTAAATGTGTCTATTTCTTTGATACATTTCCATGGAAACAGGGGGAAACTGACTTATTCTGTATCAACTTAAGTCCGTTTATTAAGTGATTCATTAGCAAAAAGAGGGCCTTTCTCTTTCTTGCTTGAAGCTCCGTCAAAGAAGCATGAAGTCCCTATTTGCTTAATTTTGTCCGTCAACACTTGAGACATATGAGAAGAAAACACATTAATTATTTATTTATTTTTTAAAATTTTATGTGAGATTCTTGTTTTTTGTTTTTTTCTGCTTTAGGAATGTTGTTGTTATGTGTTATCCTCTGATTTAATGAGGTGTGATATTTACTGTTTTTTTTTCTTTCTTATTATTGAAAGGGTTTGGATTTTGCCATATCTGAAGCTGGGAAAAATGAGATAAAGTTAATCTTGAGCTTGGTTAATAACTATAATGACTTTGGAGGAAAAAAACAATATGTGGACTGGGCAAAAAGCCAGGGTCAATCCTTAACATCAGAGGATGATTTCTTCAAAAATGATGTTGTCAAGAATTACTTCAAGAATCACATTAAGGTATGTTATAGTACAAATTTTCTCTTCCTCTTTATTTTTATTTTGAAGAGAGTGGAGGAGGAAGTGGTAGGGGCCTAGTTTTTCATGGGTGTAACATTTTAATGCACATTTTTTAATTTTTTATTTGATACAAGTATACATGGCAGTGCTAGGGATGCAAAGTCCGTCCTTACTTCATTTGCTATAAAAACTACACTCTTATATATTAAGATTAAAATTATTTTATATATATATATAGTATATATTAAATTCTCGTTGTAAAAATTCTTGCTTTGCTACTGCACCTACGACTACATCTGGCTCCGGTTAAGAGTTGTACAATTGTACTTTCCCCATGTAATCACAACATATATATTGTTTTATGATCGATTAACCAAAGTTAAACATCAATATATTAAATTATACAAATAGGCCGTTCTAACAAGACGCAACAGCATAACTGGTATTGCATACAAGGATGATCCTACCATAATGGCTTGGGAGCTTATGAATGAGCCCAGATGTCAATCAGATCCATCAGGTAGTACTATGCAGGTAATACCACTTTAATTTCTTTTTCTGTGCCTTAGAACATTAACATTTTCCAATCCCATGTTTCCTTTTATTTTTTGCCTAAAAATTTCACGTCTCCTTGGTTAGAGATAATTCACAATAAGTCATTTATTTATAAGGTGAAGGGAGGAAATACTGAAGTTATAAGCACCCGGCTTAATTCAATTGACAATGGTTAAGAGACTTGTGACCGAAAGGTCCAAGGTTCACCCCCGCTATGATATTTAAGTGGAGAATGGTAGAGGAGTGTGGCCTATTATTCCCGAGCTTTGAAGGCTACGATTAGTCTTAAGAGTTGGCTCTAGACGAATTTCTCGATCATAAAAAAATTATGAAGTTACAAGCCTGAAAATTAAGTGGCTCATCGTGTCATTGTAGGAATTATTCTTCCTTGATTTTATTCATTAATAATTTACAATATATATAGCGTTACAGAAATATTTACTTTGCTACAAACTAGGTAACTAATCAATCTTAATTACAAGAGAAATATAATTCTACCAAATATAGGAGATGTACAATTAATTATTGTGAAATATTCTATTACACCCCCACAGTCGAAGCGGGAGGTCGGCGTATGCTGAGACCGTCCCGAAAGTCTTCAAATAAAACCAGCGGAAGACCTTTTGTAAAAATGTCGACAATATGATAATGTGATGGGACATGTAAGACACGTACTTGTCTACGAGCAACCTTTTCGCGAACAAAGTGAATATACATCTCAATATGTTTAGTGCGTTGGTGGTGAACCAGATTTCCTGAGAGATAAATTGCACTAACATTATCACAATAAACCAATGTCGCCTTCGGAACCGGACAGTGGAGCTCTAAAAGAAGGTTCTGTAGCCAACAAGATTCAGACACCACATTGGCAACTCTTCCGTATTCTGCTTCGGCACTGGATCTGGACAAGGTTGCTTGCCGTTTTGAGGACCAAGAGACCAAATTATCACCAAGAAATACACAATAACCAGACGTGGAGTGTCTGGTATTCGGACAACCACCCCAATCGGCATATGTGTATGAAACAAGAGTGGTTGTCGAAGACGGGTCCGCGTCTGGTATCCGGACAACCACCCCAATCGGCATATGTGTATAAAACAAGAGTGGTTGTCGAAGACGGATATAAATGCAAGCCATGATCGAGAGTACCCTGAATATAACGCACAATACGTTTGAGAGCATGCATGTGATCCTCCATTGGGTAATGCATGATTAGGCAAACCTGTTGCACAACATAAGAGATGTCGGGCCTCATGAATATGAGATAGTGCAGGGTCCCTGCAAGGCTACGGTACTGTTATGGATCGCATATGGCTTGCTGGAAGAAGCACTCAACTTCGGTTTAGTGTCAACCCGACAGACGGCCTACACGATGACATGTCAGCTCGTTCAATAATCTCTGCTGCATACTTTGGGATAAAAATAAACCACATGCATAACGTGTCACAACTATCCCAAGAAGTAACTCAGTGACCCTAGATCTTTCATTGCAAACTCAGAGCCAAGCAGTGACATGATAGACTTGCGAAAGGCATCAGATAAGGCAGTTAATATAATATCATCCACATACAAAAGAATGTAAGCAATATCATTACCCTAACAGTAGATGAATGCACTTTTTTTTACCACGAGATTCAACTTTTACTATTATTATGTGTGTATTTGTTCTTTCACAAAAAGACAACTTCATGCCAAAATGCAGAGTTATTTTCAGCCTCTCTGCAGTTGGAAGTTGGTTAAACTTTAGTGAAATGTGGAAAGTCCTGTTTTTCTTGTGATTCCTTAGTAGGATTAGACAGTGAATCCCTACCAACTTTGGCCCATATGTGAATTATGTAGTAAGTCCATTTTCCACATAAATAGTACCCATATTATGTAACAATGTGGCAGTATAATGTAGTATTGGGAGATCTGGAGCAATCTGGTAGGTACCGGAATTTCGAGTATTGTAGAAGCATTAAAGTTGAGGAGATTACGGGTGATGTTCGCAGAATGCGCAGGGGACGAGCGACTAGACCTGATGAGATCCCAGTTGAATTCTGGAAGAGTGCGGGCAGGGCAGGTTTGGAGTGGCTGACTGACGGAAAGAATGTCCGAAGAATAGATGTGGAGTGCAATGATTCCTTTGTACAAGAACGAAGGTGATATCCAGAGTTATAACAACTATAGGGTATCAAGCTGCTAAGCCACACTATGAAAGTTTGGGAAAGGGTCGTGAAGATGAGGGTGAGAAGAGGCATGTCTATTTCCGAGAACCAATTTGGATTCATGCCGGGGCGTTCGACTACATAAGCCATTCATCTTATTAGGAGGTTAGTAGAGCAGTATAAAGAAAGGAAGAGAGACTTACATATGGTTTTCATCGACCTCGAGAAGGCATACGACAAAGTCCCTAGGGAGGTTCTATGGAGATGTTTGGAGGTTAGAGGTGTACATGTGGCGTACACTAGGGCGATCAAGGATATATATGATGGAGCCAAGACTAGGGTACAGATAGTAGGAGGAGACTCGGAGCACTTCCTAGTGATGATGAGGCTGCACCAGGGATCAACTCTTAGCCCATTCCTATTTGCCTTGGTGATGGACGGACTGACGCTACAAATCCAAGGGGAGGTACCATGGTGTATGTTATTCGCAGACGACACTCGTAGTGGAGTGAACGCCAAGCTGGAGGTTTAGACAGACTCTGGAGTCTAAAGGGTTCAGGTTGAGTAGGACCAAAATAGAATATTTGGAGTGCAAGTTCAGCAACGAGAGCGACCCTGAGACAGGCGTGGAGGTGAGGCTTGGTACTCAGGTCATTCTAAATAAAGGAAGCTTCAAGTACCTAGGGTCTATCATCCAAGGGAATGGAGAGATTGATGACGATGTCACACATTATATTGGTGTAGGGTGGATGAAATTGAGGCTTACATATGGAGTTTTGTGCGACAAAAAGGTGCCACCAAAACTTAAAGCCAAGTTCTATAGGGTGGTGGTTAGACCGATTATGTTGTATGGAGCAGAGTGTTGGCCAGTCAAAACTTCGCACATATAAAAGATGAAAGTTACGGAGATGAGGATGTTGAGATGGATGTGTGGGCGTACAAGGAGAGATATGATTAGAAATGATGATATCCGGGACAAAGTGGAAGTGGCCTCGGTGAAGGATAAGATGCGGGAAGCGAGGTTGAGATGGTTCGGGTATGTGCAAAGGAGAGACACAGATGCCCCAGTGAGGAGGTTGGCTATGGACAGGTTCAGGAGGGGTAGAGGTATTGAGGAGAGGTGATTAGACGGGATATGGCGCAGGTGCAACTTATTGAGGACATGACCTTGGATAGGGGGTTGTGGAGGAAGCGAATTAGGGTAGAAGGGTAGTAGGTAGTCGAGCGTAGTCCTGCGTATTCTTACAAACTGGTAGTGTAGTGTTTTTATTGTAGGCCCGCTTCGCCTATCATACTAATAGGCGCAGTATTACTTTATAGTTCCTCGTAGTTTGATTTCTACTGCTATGTGTTATTCAGTGTACTTTGTTTATCTAATTTACCTGCGGTATTTACTGCTTCTTTTTTCAAAATGTGCTATCATGACTTATTCGCGGTTGATACCAGCATTTTCATACTGGTTTAAATTTCTTGTCCGGTCTGACTGTTTCTCTTGTCTTGCCTTGCTTTGCTTATGCTTATGCTTTGTCTTGAGCCGAGGGTCTCTCAGAAACAACCACTTTACCTACCAAGGTAGAGTTAACGTCTGCGTACATTCTACCCTCCACAGACCCCATGTTGTGGAATTTCACTGAGTATGTTGTTGTTGTGCCAGTCTAATGTAAATTTTAAAGATTTTTAACTCTATATTATGCACATTATGTACATCCACCCCCTGGGCACATATTACAATTAAGTAATGATGAACTGTTTATCTATTAGTACTAATTTTCATGATTAAGATGAAAATAAATTAATCACGATTCTACTTGTTTTACAGGCTTGGATTACAGAATTGGCTTCATACATTAAATCCATAGACAGTAATCACCTAGTAGAAGCTGGACTAGAAGGATTCTATGGACATTCAGATGCTCAAAAGCAGCAATTTAATCCAAACTTTCAAGTTGGAACGGACTTCATTGCAAATAATCAAATCCCAGAAATTGATTTTGCCACTGTTCATTCATACCCTGATCAATGGTATAGTTATCTGATAAGCTCTCTTATTAGTTTCTTGAGCCTGTGTTTAATACAACGGAAGTCATTTTTCATTAAAAAAGAATTTCTGAGAATGATACTAATGTCTAATTGGTGGTTGGAGCAGTGATTATGATTTGAGATAATTACGATGGAAAATGACTATGCACAAAAGTGAGGAAAGTCATTTTCCCTATTCGGTGGAAAATGCTTCGTCGAAAAATATTTACTATATAGCAAACAAACACCAGACTGAGACTTCCTCATTGAACATATATATTTTTGAAAAATTACTTCTGTCTTATCAAATACTTATTTTGTCACGAGATTTTACATGAATCTTCATGTAGGTTAACAGGTGCAGATGATGATGCCCAACTCAATTTCCTAACAGATTGGCTGAAAGTTCACATTCAAGATGCTCAATCAATTCTAAAGAAACCTTTAATATTTGCTGAGTTTGGTAAAACATACAAAGGCCCTGGTTTTACACCAGAACAAAGAGACCTAGTCTTCACCACTGTTTATTCCTATATATTTTGGTCAGCTAGAGGCGGCGGCGCGGCTGCAGGCGGATTGTTCTGGCAGCTTATGGCTGAAGGAATGGATTCATTCAGAGATGGATATGAAATTATTTTCAGTGAAAGTCCCTCTGTTTCTGATATAATTCTCCAGCAGTCCAAAAGGCTTAATAAGATTAGAAAAATGTATGCAAGGCTGAGAAATTTAGAGAAGTGGAAGAGAGCAAGAGACAGGATTAATCATGGAAATTGAAGTGGATTAATTAATCTTGTCAAAATGCTAACACGTGAGAAAGATTGGAGGGAGAGGGAGTCTGAGATTCTCCTAGAGATGGTTAACATCCAACAAATTATCATACGTTGAAAAAGAGTCGGATTATGTTTTTCTAACAAACTGTTCGACGTGTTATAAGTTAGCGATAGTATAATAGTGTTTTGTTATGGCGTAAACTATATCGATAGTGTCATTATCAGTGTATAATAGGTTACTATAATAGGTTACTGTCAAAGTATAACATGTTAAAGTATATTGATAGTACAAAATATTTCCGCGATAAGCGTTGCACTTTATTTTTACAGTAGTTCCTTTCTTGGGAAAATGTGACCGACAACTCACAAGCAAGCATACTCTTCAAGTTTTTATGTTATGATTCCATGACCCATTTTTTATAGTTGTATTTGTTCTGCCTTAGGTAATTCAAGATTTAATATAAAATCCCTCCCATACTTCTCAACACGCTGCAATACCCAAAAATAAAAACATAAAAAGCAAGTGGATATGACTTATGCGTATGTCAAATAGAGCGAGAAATGGTTTTTTTTTGGCCTTTTATAATTATTTTTTAGTTTTATGATTTTTTTACAAGAAATTTTTATTTTTTATACATAAGAGATCTGAAAAAACACATAAGAGATCTGAAAAAGTCATTTTCTTCTATTCAAATTGTTAGAGATCAAGAAATCTCATTTCCTCTCATACAACTACGATATCAATTTCTAATATTGTAAATCATGATTGTAAATTACCACGGTAATCATGGTCTTTGGTGAACAATAGATCCGAACAACAAAGAAGAATCCTAAATTTATAGATCAAATAGTCAAGAAGTCACAATTTAAAATTTTATAGTTGCAGCATTAGGCCTTTCATTCTCCAGGTGTATCTAAGTACAGGCCCGTAAGTTATTTCCATTTAGAGGTCCCTTCCATTTATTAGGTAGGTTATCATACAATACCTAGTTTCTTTAAAAAAATTATGGTATAGTGGATCTCGAAGTTACCTTTGGCGGATTTATGCAAACATTTTTCTTAAGGCCAAGGTTTCAATCTTGTCCCTATTTTAAAAGTTGTGCAAATATAATATTTTGAGACTGATAAAATATTAGACTCTCGTCAAAGTTCTACAAAATTTTAGACCATCATATAATATTTTCTCATAAACTTTTCAGTTTGCTACTTTAAACCATGATCAAGAGATCCATAAATTATAAGATAAATAAAAAAGGCTCATTTATTAATAATTATTTAAAAAGGAACGATTGACGTAATTTTTTTGGTTAGATGACCCAAAGATTGCACAAAAAGGGTCCTTTGCACTTTGGTCCTATTTTGTACTCGTCTTTAATTTTTCTCACGAATGAAAATTTTATCTTCTGAAGCATAAATTTTATTCGAGGGAACAAAAATTAAAGACGAACCCATTTGAAGGGAATACCGTGCAATTTCTTGGCATCAAAATGATTTAGGGAAGTTCAATTAGGGGCCCATTACATCAGCCAGCCCAATATTCTCAGATAAGCAATCTAATCTCTTTTCTCCATCTCTCATTCATTTTCTGCAACAATGGCGCTCACTCTCTCCAACACCTTCCTCCAAAAAAATGTCGCTCCTCCTACACTCTCCCTCAAGAAGGTACTCCCCCAACTCTCAAATACCCACAATTTTGAAATCGAAGGTATTTGATATGATATATATGATTCTTGAAAATTGAATTTTGCAGGTGGGAATTGGGAGCGATCAGATGCGGGTGAGATGCAGGAAGAAGGAAATACACCCGCAGTTCTACGATGACGCTAAGGTTTACTGTAATGGAGAGCACGTGATGACGACAGGTGGCACGAAGAATGAGTACACAGTTGATGTTTGGTCAGGTAATCATCCATTTTACCAAGGTAGTCGTTCAGCACTACTTCTTGATGCTGACCAGGTAGAGAAGTTCAGGAAGAAGTTTAGTGGGTTAACACAGATTATGACAATTCCTACTCTCAAAGGAGAGATTATTCTTCCTCCTAAGAAGAAGAAACCCACCAAGAAGAAGTAGAGACTATTCTGTTATGTATTGTATTTCGGTTACTGTGTGTATTTTGATGGTTAAATTGTGAACTCATTCTATGATTTGAAATGAAGTATAAAAATGGAGTCTTTTTCTCCTTTTCTTAGTTGTATTATTTTAGTATCACGTAGATCATTATCTTTATGTGGTTATTACTATGTTACGCCACTTGTTTTGTATCTTGATTTTTTTTTTTTTGCTGTATGCAGTGACTTACGTTACTTTTGAGCCGAGGGTCTATCGGAAACCACTCTACCCCACAAAGGTAGAGGTAAGGTGTACACCCTACCCACCCCAGACACCACTCTGTGGGATTACACTGGGTATGTTGTTGTTGTTGTATAAAAATGGAGTCTTTGTTCTTTAAATTGTTATGATTGCTGTTATTGTATGATTCATTAGTTTGTAGGGTTGTTAGAGCATTATTTCGAATTCAAAGAGTTAACTTCTTTTTTATTGTGCTTCCTCCTAAGAAGAAGAAATTCACCAAGAAGTAGAGATTATTGTGTTTTGTATTTTGTGATCCCTTAGTTCGTTGGTATATGAGGAAATTAATTGAAAGAATTAGGGGTTGTGTTATGTGTGTGTATTTGTGTTTGTATTTTGATGGTTTTAAGTTCTGAACTCATTCTATGATTTGAAATGAAGTATAAAAATTGAGTCTTTGTTCTTTAAATTGTTATAAATGCTGTTGTTATATGATTCATCAGTTTGTAGGGTTGTTAGAGTATTTAGTTTGGATGCAAAGAGTTCTCTTAATTTTGATTGGCATCATTGGTGAGGATATAAAATGAGCTTAAATGGAGAAGTGAGGATTCATATAGCTGCCCCGAATTGTTTGGGACTGAGGCGTAGTTGTTGTTTTATCATTGTTTCAACTATTGGAATGAGATGAGCCTAAATAGAGCAGAATGGATAGAGAGAATTTACATAACTTCAACCAGATTGGAGTTTAGGTGTAGTTCATTGATCAAACTTCACTGTTAATAGTTTCAAATGAGCTGCCTTTCACCCCTTTACTTCTTCCACTCTTTGCCTAATAAACTATATGAAAATTGTTTGATTTTGCTCAATCTTGTATAATGTTACCTGTGAATTCAGAGTTTCAGATCTAGGATTTGAAGCTTATGGTTTGGAATTTTAGTCCTTTTGAGTTACTGAGTTCTAAATTAATAATTTGTACGAATTTCTTAAGACAAATACAGGTTCAAACCAAAACTAGTGGGTTCTGCCGAACCCGCTCCCTATACTCTAGCTCCATCACTGTCTATTATGGGAAAAGCTGATTGTTTCAGCCATCCATTGACAAAGTAAAAATGAACCAAAGGCTGTTATAGGTTCGGCGTCTTGTCTTCTGTATGGTTGGATTAGCCAAGTTTTCTATTTAGTTATACTGGTGCTGTGGTGCACTTCCATTCTTGCAGTTTACTATGGAAAGTGCTTTCTGAGAATTGCATATTGAACTCTGCTTTTAACTTAATAATTTATGTCTTTGTTCCTTTATCCTGCTATAGCCTTTTTGAGGATTGCATATTGAACCTTTCCTGTTGGTCTACTCTAAAAAAGATTATGAAATAAGTATCTTGTAAGTTTAATAGTTTATGTCTTTGTTCCTTTCCCCTGCTATAGATTATCAGTTGCTTTTACTTTGTTATTCGCATCTGCGCCCATAGAACATTAAATAAAGCTTTCCAGCTATTTCGCTTCTGTGGTGCTACCAATCTATGAAGTAAGACTTGTAAGCATCGACGCTGTCAAATGTCTTTGCGAGTTGCACCAGGGACGGAGCCAGTGTTTAAGATACGGGTTCGGTCGTACCCAATAACTTTGGTCAAAACTCTGTATTTATCATTAAAAATTTCATTTAATATGTAGAAATTATTAACTTAGAACCTAGTAACTTAAAAATATTAGAATTTCCGAACGCACAAACTTCAAACCCTGGCTCCGCCTTTGAGGTGCACCACAAGATTATCTTTGAAGGAGTTTAGGATTGATTATTGTCTAGAAGTAAGATTTTTGGGCTGATTACTAGATGTTTCTGTAAGTTTTCTACTTCATACCCTAAGCCAAGATAAAGCCATTCAGGCATCCACATGTTTTCCTTTGGTAGAGACCTCCTATTTACACACTGAACTTATTAGAAGATTTATCTATACTGATTTATATCGTGAAGTGGTTATTCATACCACACTGATTATCTGATTTTCCTGAAGACTTATTTCAAAGGCTCTAAAATCCTGTTACTAATCTTAAAAAGGATGAATACTTAGCTGCTAAAGCTTCATAGCATTATCTGGATGCAACAATAAGATCCAATTATTGAAACTAGGAATGCTGAGCTCCAGATCAGCATTCTCCTAATTCCTATGTCAATGACCAAAGGTCAAAGTTTCCACATGTATCTTTGGTTCTTTTCACTATTCAAGCTTCTATCCTTGTATGTCTGATTCTGGGGCATCTATTGGTGTCTTCTACTTCTGGTCTTGGGTTATTTCCTTATTAATGTTCTAGTTCTTGCAAGTCATCTAAGTAGCAAGTCTATTCTTCTTCTAATTAACAAGTCTTCTAGATCAGCCTCCAAATTGCTTGAGTGGATGAACTTATTTCCTTTCTGTAATACGACTATACAAACCAGACATGTTTCTGTTCTATTCTTCAGCACTATGCTATAGTTAGAGATTATCCAACCTCAAGCTTCCTGTTGGGCTGTTTGTGTAGAAAGTTCCACATGGAAAGTAGAAAAGAAAAGTAGCTACTCATATGAGGTTGGATACTCTTAATGGTGTGAGTGTTTATGGAGAAAACCGTGTGAAGTTGTCTCAAAGCGGACAATATTACGCCATGTTAAGAGTATTTTTGAGTTTTTTTTTGGCCCAAAAACGGGTATGACCGCGTGAGAGCCAATGGTTTGGCGAGACTATGTGGAAATGATAGAGTGATGGCGTGGGATCCGACTTTAGTGCCTTTGCATGTCTACAGGTCGGTTTGCTACCTTTACATGTAGCTTTGAAAAAACACACACTAAAATGAAATGGGGATATCGAAATTCACCCATCCTTGGTTACTTCATCCGGATTTGCCCTTGTTTTTTGTCTTTTGAAAACTTCGACCGCCGCCTTGCTTTCCGGGAGCAGGATAAGGTTGGAAACGGTTCTTTGAGGAATTTCGGTCTGCTACTGCTCCTTTGTCTGACTTCCAAAAAATACTTCCAACCTGAATCCCCAGCATATCATCTTCTATTCGGATCTTGGACTCATACCGGTTGTGTACATCTTCACAGGTTGTAGCCTGGAATTCCAAGAGATTCTCCTTGAGTTTGTGAAGCGTCTGAACTGAAAGGATTCAAACCTTTTGTGAATGCCTCTGCAGCCTACTCGTCCGGAATTACGGGTAACAACATACATTCTTTCTGGAACCGGCAAACGAAGTCCCTAAGGAGTTCCGTTTCTCCTTGCGCAATGCGAAAGATATCCTCCTTGCGAGTCTTCACTTTTTGAGTCCCCACATGAGCTTTTATGAACATGTTTCCGAGATGGGCGAACGAATCAATTAAATGCTTAGAGAGAAGTGAATACCATGTCAAGGCTCCCTTAGCAAGCGTTTCAGCAATTGTTTTGATAAGCATCCATTCCTGGACTTTACTTGGAAGAAGTTACCCCCCTATGGAGTCCGCCCAAGGGAGAAATCCAATCCAATGGGTCACTTCGAAGCAATCTCTGGAGTTTTCCCTTATCCGAACGGGTCTTGCAAGAAAATAGGATTTCATATTGAGCTCCAAATATACGCTATTGGGATGGGATGGTGCTCTTGCTCTCTCTCTTCCGTGTCAGCGAAACCCTTAGATCATTTCTTTTTACGGCCGAAGTATAGGCCGTTATGTGCTGCTGTGGATCAATAGTATCGTCATACTTGGCTACAAATGACATTTTGAACCTTTTGGGGATCAGTTCGGGCGCAGCCTCCGGCTTATACGTTAACTGGATATATCTCTCTGCATCTATCCCTTCAAAGCAATAAATACTCAATTGTTATTGGTGGCACACAATTAATCTCCAAATAGTCCATTAATGGTGATGGATCATGTGGAATGTAGTTCAACGGGGAGATTGTGGGTTTGTGTGAATAAAGCCCCACATGAAAAGTAAAACAAAAATAATCTAGTATAAAGTATTGGATATTCTTAATGGTGTGAGGCCTTTTGAGGAAAACCGTGTTGATTTGGCCCAAGCGGACAATTTCATATCGTGTTAAAAGTATCTTTGACTGTTTTAACCCAACATTTCCTTCTTCTAAGTTTCCTTCATTTAATGTGTGTATTAACAGGTCTGTTGTCTAAAAGCTCAAAAACAAACTCAAATCCCGCGGCACCAAAACTAACTGAAGTGTACTTCAAAGAATGTCTTCCACGTTTTCTGAATATTGTGTTGTCCATGTGCCTCAAAGTAAGTATATTCAAACCCAGACATGTTTTCCTGGCCTATTGTGCTCTTTTTTAGCAACCAATGGGCAGATAAATCTAGTTGCCGCGTTTTTGTTTGCCCTGAAATGGATTGAATATGTTTAGAAATCAAGAAATGTTAGGAGTAATTCCTTTGGTAAGAATATTCTTAAACATGGTGCACGAAGAATCTGTAGCACTACAACATAAATATGTTGGCAATCCAGAAATGTTAATCCTTTTCGTACGGAAATATAAAAAATGGTGTACTGGGAATTTGATGCATTATGATTAAATGGAGCGACATGATCAGTGTGAATACATATATTTTGATCCCGAATTGTTTGGGATTGAGGCATAGTTGTATATTTAGCAAGTGGTAGATGGAGCATTTTCGATAAGAAGCATAGATGTATATGTGAAAAATCACTAAAGTTTTAAAAAGAAATGCTAAAGTTTGAACCCATAATTTCAAAATAATAATAGGTTTCCTCATTTATCTTATTATATTATTGCTATTACTGTCTATTATTATTTTTGTCTTTGTATCTTTTCTTGATCCGGAGGTCTATCGGAAACAACCCCTCTAACTTTACAAGGTAATGGTTAAGTCTGCATACACTCTATCCACCTCAGACCCCACTTGGTGGGATTATACTGTGTATGTTGTTGTTGTATGTTCAATAATTCGGGAAGAAACTATCCTTTTATCAAAATGTCTTTTGTTTATATACGACAGAACAGAATTCAAAAGACAATTCTGATACCTTCCATATGACACGCTAAAAGTTATGTGTCTTCTTTTACTACAGTCTATATGTAGGAGAATTGATAATCAATTAGGGCAGCTTGTATTGAGAACATTGCGTGACGTGAATTAGCAAAGAACATATTGTTATCTTTATGCTCAAATGCCTTTATATTTCTCAGGTACTTTAAGGAAGTGAAATACAAGTTTCCAACTACACAAAGGTCAAAACTTATTCACAAAGTATATATGATTGCTTCCACATTTTCAGCCATCCACCTGAAATTCATAGAAGTACCCAAATCTTAATACTCTTGTAAAGTCATAGTCAGCCTTTACATTCAGATATTAAGTAGGTATGAACTTTAATTTCTCCTGAGTTTTTATATGTCCTAAAATAAGTCGGTCTAGATTGCAAAAACTAGGCAATTTACTTTGTACCGGCCTTTTCTGTTCTTAATCTTATTTTATCGGTAGCCATGATTGAGATTATAATATAACTGTAAATTGTAGGTAAAAATAGTGTCAGAAAGGTTAAACAAGAAGTAAGCTGAGTCGAGAGATGTCTCTCTGTCTTTAAGACAAAATTGCCCGTATATGCATAGCAAGTACTTTGGATTCTGGCAAAGAAAAAGAATATAGAAAGACTGTTTAAGAGGAGAGGATTTCTGTATTTCTGTTTTTCGAACTAAACAAAACAGACTGTGTTTCTGTTTCTGTATTTGGAACAAAACAGAAGAGTCTTTGTGTTTTTATCTGTTCTGTAAGAGTTTTTGTTATTTTTCGTTGTATATTGTAAACTGAACAGTAATGTTCAATTTATAGTTGAAGAGGAGGGCCGTTGCAACGTTTCTGAAATCTTCCGACCGTTGCAACGTTTTCGAAAACTTCAGAGACCAAAGTGTAAATAAGAAACACTTCAGGGACCAAATTTTTTTTTTTGGAAGAGAGTCCACAACCCACAGACCCGATCCCGAGCCGGACTGAACAAGCGGCGCGCGTGTGAGGCTTAGCCCTGAACCCAAGCTCACCTAGGTCCTCCCTCTTCTTAACACATGGGTTACCTCTTGGGGTCCCAAACCCTTACTTAAAAATAGAGCTTATATGGTGCTCAATCCTTCCATCTTCTACCGATGTGGGAGATTGGTTATTTGGCCAAAACAATCCATCTATTCATGATTCAAACATCTTACTTTGTGTACCAATATCTCTTTCATTTCTTAACGAAATTTGACGATACTTGACAATAATATTATCTACTCATTTAGTAGATTAGGTATGTGTGAAGAAATGATATTTCCGACATGCGGGGCCCACATGTTTAAGTCATTAAAGAGGAAAAACTCAATCCCACATAGTTAAATTTTCAACAATCCCCTCTTGAAAGAGAATTGGTGCACACAGGGTGCCAAAGTTCAGCAGTCTTTCAGCGGAAAGATATTGCATCAGGAAATGTAGCTTTCGACTTTGAACCTTCCTTAGTCGATTCCCATCGGATTTACTTACCGCGTGGTGAACGTGATGCCTTGAACTGTCAGTGTTTAGTGTAAACCAAGACAATGATATCAACACAGTAACTCCCCTTATTCATTTCTTCTTATAGTTTTGTCCGTTGTGGCCATGGACAACTCTTGGATTCTTAAGTGCGTTCATTTAAAGCGACTTGTCTTTGCACTTAAATAGGTGATCTCCTATAAGGTATCCTGCTATACCCTACTCGCAAATGTTAGGAATCATTAAAAGTTTTAGAAATTTATCATTTACCCATTATGCAGGTAGCACTTAATGTCTATCGTGGGAACAACTTTGGAATTATATTTTTTAAAAAATAATAATCCTAAGTGCTCTTACTTCAAGTGAAGCGCTAAAACTGAACCTCTACAGTTTAGTTGTCCCATTGAACCAAATTCTTGGGATCTCCAGTCAGTAAGGTTGGGTTACCACCATAAAGATTCTTATTGTTTGGGTTTTAAGCTCATTCCCCTAGACAAGCAGAATATTTGATATTTGGGTAGGCCTTTAGTTAATGGATCCGCTAAGTTATCCTTTGATTTGACGTAATTAATGGAAATGACACCCGTAGTGATCAACTGTCTAACGATCTTATGCCTCCGACGAATATGTCTAGACTTGCCGTTGTACATATTACTTCGTGCCCTTCCTAAAGCCGATTGGCTATCACAGTGAATCATCACCGAATGTATGGGTTTATCCCAACAAGGAATATCATCTAAGAAATCGTGAAGCCACTCTGCTTCTTCTCTTGCTTTGTCCAAAACGATAAACTTCGATTCCATCGTGGATCGGGCGATGCATGTTTGCTTAGAGGACTTTCAAGACACACCCCCACAACCAATTGTGAAAACATACCCACTGGTGGATTTGGTATTCTTTATGTCAGATATCCAGTTTACATCACTGTATCCTTCTAATACAACTAGATATCTTGAATAATGTAATTCGTAAGTCAGCGAATATTTCAGATATCATAGTATCCGATTTAGCGCCTTTCAGTGATCATTTCCAGGATTACGAGTAAATCTAGCCAACTTATTGACTGGATAAGTGATATCGGGTCGGGTGCAGTTTGTAATGTACATTAAACTACCAATGACTTGCGCATATCGCTATTGGGATACGGGTGCACCACGATTCTTATCAATTCTATGATTCATATCCATTGGTGACTTCATAGGGGACTGTTAAATACATCAAATTTCCTCGAAACATCTTCAATGTAATGAGATTGAGATAAGACCAGCCCGTCAGAGTCAGAGTTCCCTTTGATATAGATACATTTATCACATTCATTTATGCAAAAAAAATTGATAATAAAGTATTATCAAACTTTTCATGCCATTGTTTCGAGGTTTGTTTGAGTCCGTACACAGACTTAACAAGTCGACATACTTTATTTTCTTGTCTTGGAATTACGTACCCCTCGGGTTGTTCTATGTATATTTCCTCTTCCAAATCTCCGGTTAGGAAGGATGTCTTAACATCCATTTGATGTATCTCAAGGTCACGCAAAGCTGCAATGGCTATGAATAACTTTATGGACGTTAATATAGACACAAGGGAGTATGTGTCGAAGTAATCGAGACCTTCTTTTTGTCTGTAGCCTTTGACTACTAATCTGGCCGTATACTTGTCAATAGTTTCATCTGCTTTGTACTTTCTTTTGAGTATCCACTTACAACCCAAAGGTTTGCTTTCCGGAGGAAGATCAACCATTTCCCAAGTATGATTTTGCATGATGAAATCTATTTCGTTTTCTATAGCTTCTTTTCAAGCGATGCTTCTGGAGTTGACAATGCTTCCTTAATTGTCCTAATTCATTTTCAACCATACATGTTAGAAAGTCTGGACAAAAGGTTTTGTCCTTTTTGGCCATTTTGCTCCGTCTTGGTTCAACCTCTGGAACCCCTAAGTTCTGTAGGTCTGGAACATTAAGTTCCGGATAGTCAGCAACTTCTGAGTCCTGTAGATCTGGAATGTCTGGTTCCGGATAATCAGAAACTCCTGGTCTTATTGATTTTGAGCATTTTGTTCATAACTTCGTTTGCGCGAAATTATTTCTTTTTCCTTTCTAGGAAAGATCTGTTCAAAGAATTCAACATTCCTTGATTTCATGATCGTACCCTCGTGGATATTAGGTATCTCTGACTTATACACTAAGAAGCGATAAGCACTACTGTTATTTGCATAGCCGATGAATATGCAATCTACAGTCTTAAGTCCAATTTTGACATGTTTTGGTTTAGGTACTTCGACCTTTGCCAAACAGCCCCACATTTTCAAATATTTGTAAGTGGGTTTCTTCCCTATCCATAATTCATATGGAGTTTTATCCTTACGCTTATGCAGAACTCTATTGAGAATTGTATTAGCGGTAAGAATTGCTTCGCCCCACATGTTTTGGGCTAAACCGGAATTGATAAGTAAAACATTCATCATAATGTACGGTTTTTGCGCTCAGCAATACCGTTAGAATGAGGCGAGTAAGGATCAATCGTTTGATGAACAATGCCGAATTGAGCA
Source organism: Anisodus tanguticus (assembly GCA_034509755.1). Classification (NCBI taxonomy): domain Eukaryota; kingdom Viridiplantae; phylum Streptophyta; class Magnoliopsida; order Solanales; family Solanaceae; genus Anisodus; species Anisodus tanguticus. The sequence goes on along the minus strand of CM067553.1, from coordinate 3,030,297 downwards.
CAGTATTCTTCAAACGGTGCTACATATTCTTCCCCTCTATCACTACGAATTGTCTTAATCTGTTAGTTTAGTTGATTTTCAACTTCTGCTTTGTAACGTTTAAATGCTTCAAACGCTTCATCTTTACTTTTCAACAAGTAAACATAACTATACTTTGTACTATAATCAATGAAAGTCACAAAGTACTTGTTCAGGGATCAAAAAGAAAATTTCGGCCCAGAGCCCAGCCGGACCGGACGGGCTGCGGCGTCGCGCCTGTGGGGCTTAGCCCGGATCCAAGCTCACCTAGGTCCTCCCTCTTCTTAACACATTTGTTACCCATTGGGGTCCCAAACCCTTACTCAAAAATATAGCTTATATAGTGCTCAATCCTTCCATCTTCGACCAATGTGGGAGATTGGTTATTTGGCCAAAACAATCCATCTGTTCATGTCTCAAACACCTTACTTTGTGTACCAATATCTATTTCATTTCTTAACGAAATTTGACGATACTTGACACTAATATTATCTACTCATTTAGTAGATTAGGCATGTGCGAAGAAACGATGTTTCCGACATGCGGCCCCCACATTTTTAAGTCATTAAAGACGGAAAAAACTCAATCCCACATAGTTAAATTTCCAACATAAATAACAATTAAGTTGATGAGATTGGATATATTTCTTTTCGAGCTTACAATCGGGTCATTTGAAAGGTAATTGTAACTTTATTTTGATAAGCATAATAAATGGTAAATAATCTGTTATAACCGGTTAAATTAGATTAAAAATATAAAAAAACTATTATACTATCCATATATATAATTTAAATCTATTCCCAAACATGTCGTTTATGTGATGAGACCATTTTCACTACTGGATATTTGATAGGGACGCAAAATCGACTTTTATCATGTCTTTTTTTTGGTCGTGCACTTATCATGTCCCGATTCCTTGTGTGGAATTTCTGAACTACATGTTGCCAAAGTAGCACTATTCAATTGGCTGAGTTCACTTTAATCTTTTTAGTTTTTTTTCCAAATTTTCATTTGTTTTTTTTTCAAACAAAAGTATATGACTACTAAATTGGATAATGATTAATTTTACTTTTAGTTTGATATCCATTAGAAGATACAGCACCTTGGGTATCTTAATACTTTTATTTATAGCACCTTGGACCAAGTTAACACTGTTCAATTGGTTCTTTTAAATAAACATATCTTTTCTATTATATGAGAGAAGGATATGCTGAAAAAAAGACGAGAGTAAAAATCAAACTGCTACCTTTTATACATAAAAAGAAATACTATACAATGACCACTAAACTATAAGTCTTCGTCGTAATATTTAATTGGTAGAGTTTTTTCCCCCCAATAATTGGTAAAGTTCACTTTTAAGTTTTATCTTTGTTTGCAATTTGTCATTTGGTTGGTATTATTAGGTCGGCGAGGTGGGTTCCATTTTGAGTCTCATCACAAATTAATGGCTTCTAATTTCTGTTTAATGTTTAAATTTGCTGCTGGTACTTTGACAAGTATCACACTCTCACTGAAATTGACAAAGCCATAGCTTCGTTAAGGTCAATAAGATGGGACTGGTAAATTGAGGGAATCAATAATATCAAATCAATATACAAAACGTATTGTCAAAGCAGTCCAATGATTAATAACGTGGCAATTGCTGAAAATATCTTTACATGCTGCATTGTTCGTTTGGATTATAACCAAAAGACTTTCACCATTACAAATATAGACACTTACACAGAATATTGGAATAACTTTTTCTCATACCAAAAAAAAAAAGTGAAAAAAACAAAACGTAGTAGATGGAAAATGTTCAACATACTACTGTTCCTTAGCCAGTAAGAATTCAGAAAAATACTTTAGGATAATTGATGGTTAAGACTATTATTGATTTAAAAGATAATCTGTATAATTAAAACAATTCTTCGTTATTGGTTCATAAACAAAAGGGCATGCAAATCGTCATATTTGTGATGCATATACATATTACATGGATTAATTATATGTGCTGTAGGTCCAACAAGGGAAAATAGCTCTTTCTATTGAAAGATTCTTGCTTCACGAACTCACATTCTTTAGTTAAGGATGAAAAAAATTCACTTATCATATCATATACTTCTCGATGCAAATGCTGAAAGAATATATAATTACTGAATTCAACTAAATCCAAAATTTATGACATGGAACACATAAATATATATATATATAAATCACTAGAATATCAGCAAATATTAAATGCTAAATTCAAATTTTAAAAATGTATCAAATTCAGTAATACAAAATTAAAGAATTCAACCCCATCAAATTTAAATTTTGAATTCGCCTTTGCCGTGATATAACATTTAATTTGTATTTCTGTTTCACGGTTAAGTACGGTTATATACCCTATTTTTACTAACTCCATTGAAGCGTTACTGACAGAAGGAGTATACACGTGATATATCACTTGTAAAAAAATTCTTCAACTATAGTAAGTTTACACTAAAAATTGAACTCGGATACTCGTGTATATCACGTGTATACTCCTTCGGTCCGTTATCGCTTTTTGTTGCTTGAGCTACTTACTAATGAGGAGGTATCCAGAAAACAACACCTCGACGTCCTTATTATCCGTTAATTAATGTAACTAATACTCCTCTTTTCTTATATCTTTCAACTTAGCCATGGCTTAGCAGTTTTCTTAATAATTAGCTATACCCTAGCTTTAACAAATACTTGTCATTGACTCACAACTTACTTCTTAATTCACTTTAAGTGCTTTTTTTGCAGTCATCATCATGGATATACCAAGATTAGGTCATTCGAAACCAATTAGAGATGAGAGTTTCTTGTCATTATAGTATCTCTTCAAACTTGTGATGCCAAGTCCATTTTTTTTAGCCTAGTACATGTATAATCAAACTTGTTAGGGTTTGTTCTGAATTTCTACTTTATTTAGATTCTACCATAATTGTGTTTTAATTCAAAAAAGATTTCTTGGTGGAAAAGGACTCTACCATATCTATCATAAAGTTTTAGACTTCTATAAATAGAAGATATTTTCTTCTCGTACACAACACAATAACATCCACAATGTAGTCATTAGAGAGTTTCGTTTAGGGGGAGATTTTTCCCTCAATAGTTTTTATGCTTTTAATTAGTTTTTGATATGTAGATCAATTGATCAAACCATATAGAATATTATGCCCTTTTAGTATAGTTTCTTTGTTGTCTGATTTATCGTTGTTAAAAGTTTACAATTATTAGCTTCCGCATGACGTCCTGATTATTTTAATCCAACGTGAAGTGGCCATAGTTCAAACCATATTGTATAACTTCATGGTCTCATGGTCATCAAAAAAGAAAAGCTAAGAGATTATAATGAAAAGATTGATAAGCTGTTTGTGAAATCATTAGTAGATATTATAATTTACTCTGCATAAAAGACTATTTTCACTAAAAAAAAATATCCTTGCGAAGAACAGCTTTATGAGATATATGGATTTGGAAAACCAGGAGCAAGTGGCCAACTTTGAAATAATTAACCTTTCAATATTGAGGACAGGTTGTGTAAAACGGATGTCAAAATTCACTACAAAAGAAATAGGACTTAACTATAGACAATTTTTTCGTTAAATAGCAAATATCTATCAATATTTCTATTTAATGACAGATTATTAAGAAATACTATTAGCTACAAGTTATTTAATTTATCTGAAATACTATTAGCTACGAGTTATTTAATGATAAATTAGCTAAGAGTTTCGTAATTGGTTCTTAATTTTTTGGATAATGATGATAGATTTAAGCATAAATTGGGGGATGGGATTGAGTCTAGTGGAATTGTCAAGCAGAAGAAAAAAGTGAAGTGGGAAACGAAATGATTACAAGAAGCATGATTGATTAATAAAAACACCAAAAAGGGAGTGGGATAAAAAGGGTTAATAGTTATAATCTGTTAAATGTTGGCCAAAATTAATCCCTAGAGATATATAATCAACTTTTTAATCTTGTAGGACCCTTCTCTTTTCAACAATTAGTGAAGGCCACCCTTTCGAGGCAAACAAGTACTAGTACTAATTAATTTATTTTAACTTAATTAAAGGGTGTAAATATTTTTTTTTTACAATTTTACCTAACTCTCAATCAGTCTCTTATGATTGCTGCCGAAAGTGTTGACCAAAATGCTGTATGTGCCGCTCAGTTCTTAGCATTTGAGATATGGTTAGCTGAAATTCAGGGCTATGACCCCTAACCTTTTGCTTTTCAAATTTTTTTTTGGTGTGTCAATTTGATACTATGACATGCCCTTAAACTATTTGAAATTAAATAAAAATATCTTTTATTAATAATTTAGTCTAAAATGCCTTTATATAATAACTTAATTGGGTAAAAAAATACCCTTTTAAATAAAAATATCATTTTTAAAAATACATTCTTCTTTTAATAAAGTATAGAATCAATTTATTTACAAAAAAATAAGTAATTATAGGGACTTTTTTCGATTAAAATATTAACGAAAGATATTTTTATTCAATTTCACATAGTTTAAGGATATTTTCACCCTTTCTCGTTTAAAAGAATTGTTATAGAAAATATTACTCCATCTGTCCCAATTTATATAATACATTTTCCTTCTATTTAAAAAAAGAATGATACATTTCTATATTTAGAAATAATATAACTTAAAACTTCTGATTTTACCCTTAATAAAATGATTTACTATGACTTGTTTCAGACCATAAATTTCAAAAGTTTTTATTTTTTTCTTAAATTCCGTACTTAATCAAACAATATCACTTAAATTGGAGCAAAGGGGGTATCTTTTAGTGTTTTTTATTAAAATATATTTTCAGTCAAAAGAGAAAACTAATGACTCCTGCCACTTATAGATGAAAGTCATTTTTCACACAAGCGTATACATTAAACATTATTACTATCATTCTTTAGTACTCTGATTTTTCACCAAAACACGCTAATCTTTTTAAGTATTATTATTGTTTATGGAGTATTATTCCAATATGAAGTCATACTAAACACACAAGTTTGCATTATTTTGCATTTTCTTTGCAATCCCGAGAGATACATTGTACAAGTTCCATATGCTACTTTCCAAGCGTCTAGACCTGTTATTTTGTTTCTAACTTCTCTAGAAAATGCTTCAAATCATTTAATTTGTTTCTATCTGTATTGTTGTAAAAAGCTTTAGAATATGCTTCGTGTAAGTTACTGACACTGCATAGGGAGTGTTAAAAAATCTTCCCTCTCCATTCTCAGGATTTTAAAATTCTTGCACCCTACTATTTTGGATTAATATAATGGACGTGAACTTAGTATTAACTATCTCCCAGCAGACAACTCTGTAATAAGTTGTGAAGTAGATGATCATTCCAGAGTTAATTAAAGAGGAGAAAAGAAACCAACTAAAAGATCTAGCTATAAGTGTTGGAGTCTACGTAAAAAAAGAGAGCTACATATAAGCTACCGGAAAAGGTATATATACATGATATACAATATTTAATTATGAAAATTAAATTTATTTTTTTCTAATTCAAGACTAATATATTTTTCTAATACAAGACTATTATCATAATTATACATGTACAAGAATTCTAATAATTATGGTAAGGAATATACAAAGTATACACACTATATACAAGATTTTGACCGTGTATACCATGACCTACTTTCACACCCCCGCAGTCATAGAGGGCCGTTGTCGTACGTTGACACTGTCTCTAAAATCTTCAAACGGAACTAAGAGAAGACCCTTAGTAAAGATGTCAACAATTTGGTACCGTGAAGGGACATGCAAGACACGTACTTGTCCACGAGCTACCTTTTCGCGAACAAAGTGAATATCCATCTCGATATGTTTAGTGCGCTGATGTTGGACCGGATTCCCAGAGAGATAGACCGCACTAACATTATCGCAGTAGACCAAGGTAGCTTTCTGAATAAGAATGTGAAGCTCTAATAGGAGATTACGCAGCCAACAGGACTCAGACACCACATTGGCTACCCCTCGATACTTGGCCTCCGCACTGGATCGCGATAAAATAGCATGTCGTTTAGCCGACCAAGAGACCAAGTTATCATGAAGAAACATACAATAACCAGATGTCAAACGTCTGGTAACTGGACATCCACCCCAATCAGCATATGTATAAGACACAAGAGTAGATACAGAGGATTGATGTAAGTGCAAACCATAATCAAGAGTGCCCTGAATGTAACGCATAATGCGTTTGAGAGCATGCATGTGCTCGTCCCTCGGATCATGCATAAATAAACACACATGCTGCACTGCATAAGTAATAACGGGCCTCGTGAATGTAAGATACTGAAGAGACCCTGCAAGACTACGATAGTGGGAATGATCCTCAAAAGGTGTGCTAGAATTAGCACTCAGCTTCGGTTTTGTGTCAACCAGAGTAAGAGAGGACTTACATGATGACGTGCCAGCCCGTTCAATAATCTCAGCTGCATACTTCTTCTGGGATAGAAAAAGACCACATATATGACGAGTGATAGCTATACCCAAAAAATAACTCAAGGGTCCCAAGTCTTTTATAGCAAATTCGGAACTGAGAAGAGACATGATAGACTTGCATAGTTTATCCGAAGAGGCAGTCAATACAATATCATCCACATATAACAGAATGTATGCCAGAGAAGTACCACGACAATAGATGAACAGAGAATGATTAGACCTGCTGTGAGAAAACTCAATAGTAGACACATAATCTGTAAACCTTTTATACCAAGCCCAAGGGGCCTGTTTTAGCCCATACAAGGGCTTCTTCACCAAACATACATGGTTAGGATGATCGGGGTCCCTGAAACCCAAAGGTTGATACATGTAAACTGTTTTCTTGAGATCACCGTGTAAGAAAATATTTTTCACATACAACTGATGAATGAGTCATGCTTTAGAGAGAGCCAGACTAAGAACATTGTAAATGGTTGCCGGTTTGACCACCGGACTAAATGTTTCTCCACAATCCACGCCAACCTGTTGAGTTTTGCCATCACCTATAAGATGGGCCTTATGTCTCTCAAAACAACCATCAGATTTTTCTTTATGAGTAAAAATCCACATAGAACGAATAACATTGACACCAAGCAGATGGGGAACCAACTCCCACGTCTTATTTTCAATAAGAGCATTATATTCATCATCCATGTCCATTTTCCAATTTGGGTCATGAAGGGCAGACAATGGGTTACGTGGTAGAGGTGATTTAGTGACAATGAAATTGAGATTAAAATGTCATTTTGGTTTAAAAATACCCTGTTGGCTATGAGTAATGGGCCCTTGACTCGGAACAGACGTTGGTCAGACATGGTCGGTGTATGGGTGTCGAAACTGGCTCGGTTTGAGAGGTGTGGACTTGGGTAGGGTAGTGGGCCAACATGCAGTGGGCCTGCTGGCCGACACACTGGATCAGGAGGAGGCATGGATGGGCCAGTAGGAAGTGGGCCTGCTGGCCGAGAAACTGGACCGACAGGTTATTGTATAGGCCAGCATGCAGTGAGCTGCTGGCCGAGAAATAGAATCTGGACCCTGGACAATTGGGCCAGCAGGCAGTAGGCATACTGGCAGTAAGTGGTCACAGGTCTGCTGGTCTAGATCCCGAGGCGGGGACCGGACTAAATGGTGGACTACATACGGTGAGATCCTATCATCCAAAAATTATAAGAATTAGACACGGAATTATACAATTTAGCAAATGGAAATTGGGTTTCATAAAAAATGACATGACGACTAATTATGATTTTATTAGAGGATAAATTAAAATATTTGTAACCACGATGATTAGACGGATAACCCAAAAACACACAAGCGGTAGAACGGGCTTGAAGTTTGTTAATTGTAGTGGACGGGAAGAGAGGATAGCACAAACACATAAACACCCTAAGATAAGAATACGAAAGATCTTTATGATAAAGAATTTTTAGTGGAGATTGATATGCTAATCCTTTGCTAAGAAGTATGTTAATAAGGTAAGTAGCCATTTGTAATGCATGATGCCAAAAGGAAGGTGGTAATGAAGCATGGGCTAGTAAAGTCAGAATAATATTATTAATGGTATGAATTTTTCTTCCGGCTTTCCCATTTTTTGAGGACGTATGAGGACAAGAAAACCTAAAAGATATGCCATTAGCGTTACGAAATTCCCAAAACAGTCAATTATTAAATTCCCTTCCATTATCACATTGAATGTTTTTAATTGTTCGTTAAATTGGGTACGGATGAATGCTAGAAACGATAAGAATATGGAAAAAACTTGAGACTTTTAAGATAACGGAAACGTCCACAGAAAATTAGAATAGTCATCCAAAAATAACACATAATAAAGATGGCCTAAAGAGCTCAAAATGGGAGATGTCCACAAATCACTATGAATAATATCAAATGGCATCAAAGTACAAGAATTAGAGGCTACAAATGGTAATCTAACATGTTCCCCAAGAAGACAATAAGGATAAACATTAGTACTACACGTACTATTACAATCAATAAAATTATTATTTTTAAGAGAGGAAAGAATAGACGCTCTCGGATGACCCAAACGCGCATGCCACAGGGAAGGTGCTAAAGCGACAAACGTTGACTGTGTGGCTTGATTAGTGGTAGTGGTGGTGGTGGTAGTGATAGGATAAAACTCGCTCTGACTATTATATCTCATTAGAGGTATTCCCGTCATGAAATCTTTCACAGAAAATCCAAAAGGGTCAAAGTCAACAGAAACCCAATTATCAGTTGTAAATTTTTGAACAGACACCAATTTTTTAATTAAGTGAGGATCATGAAGGACATTTTTCAAGGCTATAGGTGGGTTCGGGGGAGATAAATTTGTGTGACCATAACCACATATTAGAATTGAATTACCATTACCAAAATTATGCCACGATTTTTGCTTAAATTGGAATAAGACGAGAGATTACCTGGTGCAGACGTCATGTGAGAGGTAGCACCGGTGTCCATGTACCAATTTGCATCCGGGGGATTTAATCCAAGTTTATGCATCGCTTCCTCGATATCCGTGTGGGTCGATCGCCGCGATGGGCCCGCACGCGGCGAAGGCTTGCCGAGGCCGAGGCCCAAGCGAGCCGACCCGCCATGACCCAGTTGGTTGCTGCCTGTTTTGACCAATGGGCCTCTGGTGTCCTGCGGCCCAAGTTGATGACGGAACTGGGTAGGGGGCCGACATGGGCCACTGTCCGTTGGCCCAAGGCATGCCCCAGGGCCTCTACCCAGTGGCCCAAGACTGCCAAAGGTTCAGTGGCCCGGTCCCCTGCTGACCGCCACTGCCGTCTGTCCGTCCGCCACTACCGCCGCGACCACCACCCTTGCTACTGCCACGTCCACCACCGCGATTTTCACCACGGTTTTGACCCTTTTTGCTACCTCGTTATTACAGTTTTAACCATAATTCTCGGAGTATAATTGAGAGTTATTAGTTTTACGGGACGTGGCCACCATCATGGCGGAATTTGCTCTGTTAGCCGCCTTTTTAGCCAATCATGCTTCTTCTAAGGTGAGCATGGAACGTGCCTGATTAAACGGTGGGAGAGGATTGCTTTGACGAAGAAAAGTGCCAACAGTACTTTCACATATTAGTAACAACAAACAGTACTTGTTTATGCTAAACCTCAACAAGTCTATCCATGAAAATTGAAATCTTTACTTGTTATCCATGGCATAATTATACGTAACCTTTTTCTCTCTGTCTCTTTTTTTTTTTCATAAGAAAAGATTAAAGGTAACCAAAAGAGTTTGTAAATGAATAATTTCACCAGAAAGACAAAAAAAAAACCATGTGGAAAAGCAGAAGTAGATGGTGACAAACTATTCTTTCAAAATTCAACAGGAATCGCGTGCTTTTCTGCTTTTCTGCTTTTGTTGGATATAGTGGGATTATTATTATTACTACTACTCTTCTCTAGCTTTAATTCAACTGCTTTGCAACTCTTTTAATGCAGAAATAGCCTTGTGTCATGGTAAGGTTCTATGGTTCATGTTATAAAAGAAAATTATAATTGAAATGTGTGGAAGTTATTGATTGCAAATACCAAATTACAAAAAGGAAATTAGTGGTTCAAGTTAACTTTTCTCTTTTGTTGTTAAACTGTTATATGACAAAACGTAACTTTCGTGACTCAAATAATGGAAGAATGAATTATAAATAGCATAAGCTCAAATTCACAACCTTCTTAGGAAAGTTACGTATTGTAAAAAAATAATGAAGGGCTGATCCATCCTGTCAACAGCTCTCTTAGAGCTAAGTTGGGTACAACAGCAGAGTTAAAATTTTCACTAGGTGTCAAAATATGGAGTAACCCATTGAATAAATAAAGGAGAGTCAATAACTTTTCCGATAAAAGAGTGTCAATTAACATACATTAAATACATGTGGCTCCGCCACTGGATGGTCAGACCATTTTTAAGGTCTATCCAAGAAGGCGGTCCGCTCACCCCAACCATCAAATTTCAAGGCTCGCATGAGTTAAGTTGAGCTAGACACCCACATTGACACTACAGTCTCAACCAAAAGAAGAATTGGGATAATTAACTCCGTCACACACCAGGAAGGAGTGAATTTGTGGGTGTGTCAGGTAGATTCTGTACGGTAAAAATTGGGGGAGTCACGCGATAGCAAAAATCTATAATTGTTGCAGAAATTACACATAAAATAGTACAAAAGTTAAGCGTGAAGCACACGTGATTAGAGTTGTTATGAAATTGAGGCAGAAAGAGAGAGCCACACGAGCTTGCAGTCTTGTCGTCTTTGTCCTTTTTTGATTCAAATAGAAGCTTAAGCCTTTTTACTTCTTTTCAACTTAAAATCATGAGTTGCCCATGCACCACGTTCACGTTCATGTTCTTTCGAATTAATGTTTACGTTTGGATCAACAACATCAAATCTCACATTTACTGCTTCCTACTTTTTGATCGTCACCTTCCCAAGTTTCATTTTACCATGTAATTTCGAGCACTTACTATTATACTCTATTTTTTCTTCATCAAAACAATAAAGCTCTTTTTATGCATCAATAGAGTAAAAGAGTCGCTAGTTGTTTAAACAAATGTATCTTTGGCCTAGGCCACCTAAAAGCTAGCTCATGAGTTTGAAGATTATTTTCATCAATGTGGAAAACCAACACCCCTCATCCCCGGACGTCAAGAACGGTTAGAGTAATTATGAGTATATCCCATAATTACCTCTCATTTATTATAATTGATAATGTAATATATTATAATTATTAGGATTGTAATTAGTATCATATAATTTAGGTAATGAATTAATCTTCATACATGGTATCATAACCTAAGAATTTTTTTTCCACCACACAAAACCCTAGCTGAAATCCTAATACCACCCCCGTCGGCTAGCTTCTATCCCAAACCCTAAGGTTTTTTTTTTCACAACCAACACATCAAACACTACTTCTTTCATTATATAGTTTGATTTCTTGTGGACCAATGACCGAAAAACAAACATTTCATTCAGCTCTTGCCGTTAATAACGTCAAGAAAAGGGCAGTATACCTCTTGGGCAAAACTTTTCAAAATTCACTGTCGCACTTATGAGGTGATTGATCATATCATTCCGTCCGAGTCCCCATCAGATACCACTACGGTGGACAAGAAATTCTGGTCTCGATTAGATGCTATAGCCCTTCAATGAATTTATGACACAATTTTGAATGATCTTCTCCATACCATTTTAGAACCAAATTCTGCGGCACAACAGGCGTGGGAACGATTACAAAACATTTTTCAAGATAACAAAATTTCTAGGGCAATTTATCTTGAACACCAATTTATAAATGTTAAATGGGATGACTTTTCCAACATCTCCGCCTATTGTCAAGAATTAAAGGTACTTGCGGACCAACTGTCCAACGATGGTTCGCCCGGGACAAATCAAAGGTTGGTTCTTCAGTTGATTGCGGGGTTGAATGAACAATATGATGGTGTTGTTGCGCTCATTCAGCAAAGCAATCCGTTGCCTCCATTTTACGAGGCTCGTTCGCGATTAATTCTCGAGGAAACGCGGAAAGCAAAGAAGGCATCCTCGGGAGTAACCACCGCTGGAACCGTTCTCGTCTCCACCAACTCATTTTCCCCTGATTTGGAGCCCCAAAATTCTGGTTCATGGGGCCACGATAATCGTTCTAATAATGGTAAAAAACGTGGTTCAAACCGTCACAATAAAGGAAAAAATAATGATGGAAAGGGACGGGGAAGGGGAGGTGGCTAGCCTGCCGGCTGGCAGTGGCGGCAACCAGTGGGGGCAGTACCCACCGTGGGCCTGGGCCCCATAGTGGACTGCCCCGCATTGTCCATATCTGACCTCTTCGTGGGCCCGACCTCCCTCCTCTTTAAATCGCCAAACTGGTATTCTCGGATCTCGTCCACAACATGCGTTTGTGGCTCAAGCACCATCTTCTGTTGGTTATGCACCCACATACATTGAACAGGCCATGAATAACATGCATCTAAGTGTTCCCGATGAGTCATGGTACATGTCACAGGGCTACGTCACACATAACGGCATCTCAAGGTAATCTCTCGTCTTATTGTTATATGATAAATTATAAAAATATTGTTGTCGGCAGTGGGTAGGAAATTCCAATTCGTGGTATTGGTCAAGTAACCCTACCCTCCCCACACCCACCTTTACACTTGAAAAACGTCTTACATGCACCAAATCTAATTAAAAACCTAATCTCTGTTAGACGTTTTACAATTGACAACAATGTTTCTGTAAATTTTAATCCTTTTGGCTTTTCTGTGAGAGATTTTCAGACGGGGATGTCACTTATGAGATCCAATAGCACATGAGACTTATATCCCATCACCTCTGTTTCCAAAAATAGCATGAACAAACCATCAACATTTGCTGTCATTTCTCCTACTCTATGGCACAATAGATTGGGACACCCAGGAGCACAAGTTTTTAATAATTTTTGGAAGAATACTTTGGTTTTGTGTAATAAACCTTTGGACTCTTTTGTTTGCCAATCTTGCATGTTTAGTAAACATGTTAAGCTTCTTTTTGCCTCTTCTAATTCTCATACTTATATGCCATTTGATATTGTGCGTTGTGATTTGTGGACATCACCCGTATTGAGTTCTGCAGGTCATAAATACTATATGCTCATTCTAGATGATTATTCAAAAATTTTGTGGACTTTTCCATTGGGACATAAATCACAAACATACACCATTTTCCAACAATTTAGTGTTTTATCAAAACTCAAATTGGCAAAAGCACTAAATGTTTTCAACGTGACAATGGGGGAGGGGGGAAGGGGGAGGGATTCATAAATGCCCATTTTACTGATTTATGTCACCAACATGGGATGTCTTTGCGTCTTTCGTGTCCACATACTTCACCACAAAATAGGAAAGCCGAAAGAAAAAATCGAACAATTAATAATATGATTCGCTCTCTTCTTGTGCATTCTTCCACACCATCAAAGTGTTGGCACCATGCACTTCAAATGGCTACCTACCTTTTAAATATTCTTTCTAGTAAATTTCTATCCAATGTGTCTCCTACACAAATGTTATATCATTGTCTCCCATCTTTTACACATTTGAGGGTGTTTGGATGTTTGTGTTATCCTTTATTTCCATCTACTTCTATTAACAAGTTGCATGCTCGTTCAAATCCTTATGTGTTTTTGGGATACCCACAAAATCATAGGGGATATAAATATTGTTATTTGACGAATGGGAAAATAATTGTCTATCGACATGTGATTTTTGATGAGTCTAAATTCCCATTTTCTAAGTCTCATGTGGCATCCTCACCTTCATATGATTTTTTAGATATTGGACTACATTTCATTTTACGCCACCATCTTAATGACCAAACACATGTGGAGCCAACCCAATAAAATGCCCAACACTTTTTGACCCAACCACTAAATGGGGCTGGACCGGAGACCTCGACCCAATCCTATTTCCGTGGCGGTCCGGCCCACGTAGGGCAGTCCATAACCACACCCTTAGCCCAAAGCATTCCCGGAGCCCAGCCTCATACCACAACGGCTACACCTAGTCACTTGGGCCACCAGCCTTCCCCTCGGCCCAATGTTATACCCGAGAACCAAACTACATAACCAGTGACAAACCAGCCTCAGACCATTGAAACTCGTGCCATGCATGGGATCTTTCGGTCCAAACGTCATTTTAACCTACTATCATTTGTTCAACTATCACCTCTACCAAAAAATCCAAAGCTGCCTTATACGCCCCGAATTGGAAAGCTGCTATGTTAGATGAATTTAATGCTCTTATTACAAATAAGACGTGGGAATTGATACCACGTCCGTCTAATATGAACATCATTCGGTCTATGTGGGTTTTTTTGTCATAAAAAAAATTATGATGGTTATTTTTCGAGATACAAAGCTCGTCTTGTTGGTGATGGCAAGTCTCAGCAGGTTGGGGTAGATTATGGTGAAACGTTCAGTCCAGTGGTTAAGCCAGCAATTATCCGGACAGTTCTCAGCCTGTCTCTTTCCAAATCTTGGACCATTCACCAGTTAGATGTTAAAAATGCTTTCTTGCATGACAACTTACAGGAGACAATATACATGCATCAGCCACTGGGTTTCTGCGATTATACCCGTCTAGATCATGTTTGCATATTGAAGAAATCCTTATATGGTTTGAAACAAGCTCATCGGGGATGACACAACAGGTTTGCAGGATTTGTTTCCAAATTGGGATTCTCTTACAGCAAGTCTGATAAGTCATTGTTCATTTATCAAAAAGGTGCTGACATGACATGTATCCTTTTGTATGTCGATGATATTATTCTCACAGCATCATTCATTTCACTTCGCCAGTCCATTATGTCCCTTCTTGCAGCTGAATCTGCAATGAAGGACTTGGGTCTGTTGAATTATATTCTTGGCATTACTGTCTCCCAATATGCAGGTGGTATGTTTCTCAGTCAATAGAAATATGCCGAATAAATAATTGACAAAGCAGGGATGTCATCCTGCAAACCTTCACATACTCCAGTGGATACGAATGCGAAATTGAGTAATGATGTCCGAACTTCATACAGTGATCCTACCAATTACCGTAGCCTAGCAGGGCCCTTACAATATCTAACTTTTACAAGACCGGATATTTCCTATGCGGTTCAACAAGTTTGTTTACACATGCATGATCCAAAGAAAGAACATATGGGGGCTCTCAAGAGGATTATGTGGTATGTTAAGGATACTCTTCATTTCGGACTTCATCCGTATAAGTCCTCCATCTCGAGTCTTTCTGTCTACACTGATGCGGATTGGGGTGGTTGCCCAGACACACGTCATTGCACTTCCGACTATTGTGTGTTCTTGGGTGACAATCTCATGGTCATCTAAACGTCACTCCACATTGTCTCGATCGAGTGCAGAGGCAGAATACCGAGGGGTGACCAATGTTGTTGTTGAATCATGTTGGCTCCGTAATCTACTACTGGAGCTCCATTGTCCGATTGAAAGGGCAGCAGTGGTGTATTGTGACAATGTGAGTGCGATCTACTTATCTGGCAATCCTATTCAGCATCAACGCACGAAACACATTGAAATGGATATCTTATTTGTCCGAGAAAAAGTTGTTTGTGGTCAAGTCTGTGTTCTCCATATACCGTCCCGTTATCAGATAGCTGATATCTTCACAAAAGGTCTTTCGCGCGTACTTTTTGATGATTTCAGGGACAGTCTCAGCATCCGAGAACCTCCAGCTAAGACTGCGAGAGACTGTTAGAGTAATTATGGGGATATCCCATAATTACCTTTCATTTATTATAATTGATAATGTAATATATTATAATTATTATGATTGTAATTAGTATCATATAATTTAGGTAAGGAATTAATCTTCCTACAAGAACTGGACATTTGAAGTGTGAAGAATATATAAGATGGTGTCTAACATTGGGTGAAATAATGAATTAGGATGAGTGTTACTTTAAAACCATGTTAAGAAAATGAACATTATTAGGTCAAACTTAACCCAAAAAACTGGCTTATGAGGTGAGAATTATCCTATATCATGTAAGGAGATTAATTTTTTCCCATCGCACGATGTGAGACTCAACATGTGTCTCATGTACAAGCTATATGATAAACTATTCATCCTAAGAATTTAATGCACTAAACTCTTTGAAAAACTAGTTAGAAAGGGGACTAACTATTTCGAATTGTTAGTACAATATTCTTTTGAGTTGGTCAATAGAAATTTAATGTACTAAAGACTTTGAAAACTTAGCTAGAAGGGGACCGTAACTATTTCGAAATGTTAGTACTACATTCTTTTGACTTGGTCCATACAAACAAGCCAATGGTCAAAATATCAAGTTCGACTACATTCTCATGACCATGAATAGCACGGTGAATGTGATAAACCCAATTGAGTCTCTCTTTTGTTTCCTTTTCTTTTCTTACATGTAAATAAAATAATACTCAATTTATGGACATTTTTTTTTGGAACTTACAGGTAAATCCGCAATCGCTCTTTTGGATGCACATTGAATAACTTACTTACTGTGTATGAGCTCGTAAATCACATGAGAATGTAAATCACACTAGACTAGTCCGGTACGACAAGCTCTAACTGAGAAGAACAACAATAAAAAAGGCCACCTAATAGTTGGTCTTCTAATTATCATATGACATTAGGTATCTGAATTATCATATTTTATGTATCAACTTTTTTGTGTTCAGTTTTTGATACGAGTAGTATTTTTTTCTCATAAACAAACGGAATCTTAACTTAAAAGGAAAAATGCACCACGGAAGGAGAAAACTAGCAAAAAATAGAACCTTTTGGGGGGACCATGTCAAAATTAATCCATGTTTTCGTCTTAAAATATGTTTGACCAAACAACTAAAAAGTAATTTTTTTAAAAAAATATTTCTAAAAAAAAGTCTTTTTGATAAGAAGCGGTTTGTGTTTAACTAATTCATTTGAAAAATGTTTTTGAGTGCTATTAATAAGTAGATTGTGTTTAGCTAATCTTTTTAAAAAATACTTTTGAGTGTCAAATATCAATGAACGTTTGTTATTAAAATTATTTTATAGAGAGAAATTATTTTAAATATCTGTATGAAAGACTTTAATTAAGTATTTACCTTTATTTGATTAAAAATTTAAAGTTCATATTATATAATAAATAGATAAACCAAAAAATATATTAAATATTGATATAATATCAACATGGTGATTTAAATATACTAAAATACATCAACCAAAATAAAATTTAAAATCATTCCACAAATTAAAATTCAACACAAAAATACAACGAAAAATAAAATAAGGATTTATTAATTATAAGTTCATGGATTAATGAGATACTTGCTAAATATGTATTTATGATGTGAATATTTTTATCTAGAAGAAAATAGATTTCTATTTCTGCTTCTGTTTTTTTTTTTTGCTTCTCCCAAATCGCAGAAAAACTGCTTCTACTTAATTTTACTAATTGAACTCAAATAACAAAAAAAAACTTTTTCTCAGAAAAAAACACTTTTTACCTAAAACCGCTTGGCCAAAACAGACTCTTAATCTCCCCAACAACACTAATTACAATTCCTACCACCTTTATCCCTATTTACAAAATTTAAATAATTCACTCATTATTGCCCTAACAAATTTTCAACAATCATTTTAAAAAAAAAAAAAATTAAAGTCGACCCTACTACGGGGCTACGCCTATATAATGAAGCGCCTTCCCTACTTACCATCCATTCATTGAGTCCTCATTTCACCCTATGCCAATTCAAACTTAATTCACATATTCTAAAAGAAACCGTCAATTATTTTCCCCAGCGAAGTGTGTGTGTTTCCGGTGGTGTATCACTGTGTGTTTCTATGTACATGAATTCTGAATCTACTTACTTATGCATATCTTTGCATACGTATACAATCTTCTTCCATTTTCTTTTCAAATATATTTCCTTATTTTCCATTTTCCCTCCCAATTCTGAAGGAAAATCTCGTTGGAAGCCTGGAGGATTTTCCGCTTTCCTAGAAGAGTTCTGACTGTTCGATTTTCACTTGCATTTCTCGCGAATTTAAAAGAGTTGTAAAATGGATAACGAAGTGTTTGATAACGTGAAATTTGAGAAAGCAAAAGCAATTGCTAGGTACAATCGGTTTCAAAATATGATGAAGATGCTACAAATTTTTGAAGTGCTTGTGGCGGTCGTTTTGATTTCCTGGTCCTGGACTCGTATTCCGGCGGCCGTTAAACTCTCCGGCCAGTTTTTCGTTCAATTCTCGGCTTATCTGTTCAAGCCACACGTCGTTTTTCTCATCGGTAATGCGATTATTGTTACAATCGTCGTTCTATGCCGCCAAAACGACACCGGAAACAACAACTCGGATACTAATGATATTCATGCCGAGGAGATTAACAACACCGAAGTTCAACGACCGATCGTAACCACTGCATGCGGCGGCGATGTGTCGGAGACGGCGGAGCCTACTGTCGCAACAACGGAAGATAAGAAGATCATTTTCTCGGAGTACGAGATTCGTGAATGTCAATTAAGTATCGTAAGTAAATTACTCCCGGTTTTTCAACCATTTGATAACCGGAGTTATTCTCTTATGAATGATCATTGTGAGTCAGACTCAATAGAATTTGATAGCAATAACGTGGCTACAGCGATAGACACAGCAACAAAGCAAATTCAAAAGTTCAAAAGGACTCAATCTGAGAAATTGAAGCGACAGATTACAGCGAATCCACGGCGAGAACTCCGGCGTTCGGAAACAGACATGCGTAGGATAGTTAGGAAATCAACGGTGCCAGTGGATGCCGTTGATACACTGAACAACGAAGAATTTCGGCTTACAATTGAAGCGTTCATAAAGAAGAACCAAATTTTCTTCGAAAAACAGAGGTTAGCCGAAACAGAGCCAGAAAAGTATGAACAAATCGGTATCGAAGCCTTTTGAAAACTGTTACATCTTGTTGGATTGTAAGAAAATCGCAGTCTATGGAGTAATAGATATTAGTACTACTTAATTACCATATCGCGAAGGTGAATGAGTCTTAATTAGTGTTAATGAGATATGAATGTACAGAGAGCTACTCTGCCTATTCCCTGTTTTTCTGGAATTAGGAAGCCAAGTTTGCTTAACTGTAGTACTGTACCTGTTCTTCATTTTAATATGAAATAGTCCTTTCCAATAATAATAACTCTTGATAATTAAGCCTTAACTAAATTGGTAAAGCATTATTCGCGTAGTAGCTTATTTGATAGATTTGATAGAATATTTAGTCATAATTGTGTTTTGTACATAGTATATTTTGTATATGATATGTGTATATTTAGTCATTTAATATCTTAATTATAACCTAGGATGATGCTTGTATTATATGTATATTTACTAACCCTTTGAAATAAAATAATCAAGGAAGATATTTCTTATCTGGTATCAGATTCTAGGGAAAGTTCCTAAATCCTAAAAATTTATCCTTCACCGTCGCCCCCTTGTGCCGCCGTCCACTTCCTTCTTTATATGTCAGCTATGTCTGACTCGAAATCAAATTTTCATCTAGGCCTAGCTGTTTCAAACATTAAATCCATATCTTCATCACTCTTGAGATGAAAAACGTCCATTATGCAACATGGGCGAAGCTCTTCAAAATTCATTGTAGGTCACATCGGTTTATCCATCACATAATTCCGCCGGAAAAAAGCAAGGAGAAGGTGTCCAAAACCGAGGATGAAAATGAATTATGGTTGACGTTCGAAGCGACGGTTCTCCAGTGGATTTATGCCACAATTTCGAGTGATTTGTTGCATACGATTCTTGAACCCGACTCCATGGCAATGGAGGCTGGGGATCAATTACGTGACATATTTCAAGATAATAAAAATTCTCGGGCCGTCACACTTGAGCAAGAATTCTCCACCACTGACATGACAGATTTTCCCAATGCATCCGAATATTGTTAACGGCTCAAGGTTTTGTCGGACCAACTCAAGAATGTTAGGGCACCGATAATTAACAATCGACTCATTTTACCAATGATTGCCGGCCTCACTGACGCGTATAGTGGAGTTGGTACACTCATCCGCCAAAGTAATCCTCTCCCGCTATTTTATCAAGCCCGTTCTATGCTCATACTAGAAGAAGCGAGTTTTGCCAAAAAGACATTCACTATGTCGAATTCCGCCATGGTTGTCTCTCCGTCCGATGATAACTCTTCACAATTTGAAAATTTACCGCCAAACCGTGGTCAAATTAGACAAAATGACAATAATGGAGGTAAAAATCGCGGCGGTGGCAAGGGTGGCGGCCACCGACGTGGCGGAGGTGGCGGTAGTGGCGGCAAGGGCGTCAGCCAGCAGCAGCAGTCCGGTTTGACGTGGCAGCCGCGGGCCCAGTGGGGCAGTGGACCGGCACCTTGAACTTGGCAGTGACCTTGGGTCGTTCCGCCCTGCTTTTTTCCTTCGGGAAATTGGGCCAGGCCCAGTCCACGACACACTGGCCAACCGTAGCCCAATGGCTAGTAGCCCAGCTTACGTGGGCCACAGTCGAACGACAGCAAGCCCACTTGGTCGTAGCAACTCCAACCGACATTGAGGCCGTGATGCACACTCTTGGGCTCAATCTGCCCGACGCAAAATTTTACATGGACATCGGAGCAATGTCTCAAATGACGTCCTCACAAGGTAATTTCTCGTCCTATTTTAATTTGAGCAATAATCGTGGTATAATTGTTGGAAATGATCATTCAATTTCAATTAGTGGTTATGGTAATAAACTTGTCTTCCCCGAACCCACTATTAGCGTTAAAGAATGTCCTTCATGCTCCTCAATTGATTAAAAACTTAATTTTAGTTAGAAAATTTACTACTGACAATTCGGTTTCTGTTGAATTTGATCCTTTTGGGTTTCCGTGAAGAATTTTCAGATGGGGATGCGTCAAATGAGATGTGATAGTCGGGGCGAGCTATATCCAATCACCACAACCACACCTCAAGCTGCATTATCATCCACTTTTCCAGCTTTAGCTCCTTCTTTATGACATGCGCATTTGGGTCATCCGGGAGCACATGTTTTTGCCTCCCTTAAACAAAATAAATTTATTGAGTGTATTAGAACTCGTAATTCTCACGTTTGTCGCTCATGTTCTCTTGGAAAATATGTTAAATTGCCTTTTGTTGCTTCTCATTCATGCATTGTTTTGCCTTTTGATATTATCCATAGTGATATTTGGATATCTCCCGTTTTGAGCTCTTCGGGCCATCGATATTATCTTCTTCTGTTGGATGATTACTCTAATTTTTTGTGGACATTTTCTTTGTCTAAAAAGTCACAAGTTTTTTCAATATTTATCTCCTTTAGAGCATTCATCCGCACTTAATTTGAATGGGACATTAAAAATATTCAATGTGATAATGGTAGATAATTTGATAACGGGACATTTTGAGATTTTTGTAAAGCTAATGGTTTATCTTTTCGTCTCTTTTGTCCACATACCTCATCTCAAAATGGAAAAACGGAAAGAAATTTCCGAACCATTAATAACATTGTTCTTACTTGCATATGTCTCTCTACCACCATCATTTTGGCATCATGCATTACAAATGACAACTTATCTTCTCAACATACTTCCAAGCAAACAGTTAGCCTATCAATCCCCTCTCAAAATTTTATTCCTAAGGGGCCCATATATCATCTACGGGTATTCGGATGCTTATGCTATCCTCTTTTTCCTTTCACTACCATTAATAAACATCAACTTCGGTCTACTCTGTGTACTTTTTTGGGATATCCGTCAAACCATCGTAGGTACAAATGTTACGACTTATCCTCTAATAAAATCATCGTGAGTCGTCACGTAGTTTTTGATGAATCAAATTTTCCCCTTGTCAAAATGCATTGTTCCGTGCCTCCTACCTACAAATTTATTAACCATAGCATGCCCGTATTTGGTCCACCAGTTGGCCTTGCAAGCAGGCCCAACCATTTTTGCCAGCCCAATTAATTCGGGCAGCTTGGCCTAAATATATCATTCACAAACCCAACCAACTGAGCCTGTCTACCCAAGCCCTGTGGCTGCCAGCCCAGCGAAGCCCCTCGATAGCATCCCACTAGGTGGCGGCCCAGTCCCAAGCAGTGGCGGCCCAGCAACTGCCAGCCCATTCCCGGGTAGTCCATCTCTAACACTCTCGACCTTCGGATCCATCACACACCTGGCCGATATCACCTCCAATATCCAACCAACTCCAATTTCGGCCCAACAATACTTATAGTCAACATGTGATTTTCAAACCAAACAAAAAATACGATCTTCACACCCATGTTACCAAATCACCGTTACCTCATAATCCTGCGTCTGTTGTTAATGACTCGAATTGGAAAATGACTATGGATGATGAAGATAATGCTCTTATTAATAATAGGACGTGGGATTTAGTGTCTCGTCCTCCTTATGTGAATTTGATTCGGTCTATATAGATTTTTAGTCATAAAGAAAAATCTGATGGTACATTTGAGAGGCATAAAGCCCGTCTTGTAGGTGATGGAAAGACTCAACAGTTTGGTGTGGACTGCGGTGAGACTTTCAGTCTGGTGATCAAACTAGCAACTATCCGCACGATACTAAGTCTGACTCTTTCAAAGGCATGGCCTCTACATCGACTTGATGTGAAAAATGCATTCCTGCATGGAGAGCTCAACAAAATGGTGTACATGTATCTGCCCATGGAGTACAGAGACCCCACTTATCCTAATCATGTATGCTTACTGGATAAATCTTTGTATGGGCTCAAACAAGCTCCTCGGGCCTGGTACAAGAGGTTTGCAGACTATATTCTAATATTGGGTTTTCTAATAGCAGTTCTGATCATTCTCTCTTCATATACAGTCATGGTAATGATATAGCTTACATCCTTCTACATGTGGATGATATTATCTTAACTGCTTCATCTAGTGCTATTCACAAGTCTATCATGTCTTTCCTTAGCTCAGAATTTGCTATGAAGGATCTAGGGCCATTGAGCTACTTCTTGGGGATAGCTGTAACACGTCATGCATGTGGTTTATTTTTGTCTCAAAAGAAGTATGTAGAAGAGATCGTTGAACGAGCTGGCATGTCCTCGTGTAAGCCGTCCTCCACTCCGCTTGATACTAAACCGAAGTCGAGTGCTACTTCCAGCACGCCGTATACTGATTCATCACATTACCGCAGCCTTGCAGGCGCCCTACAATATCTTACTTTCACGAGGCCTGACATATCTTATGTTGTGCAACATATTTGTCTATTCATGCATAACTCGATGGAGGATCACATGCATTCTCTCAAGCGCATTGTGCGTTATATTCAAGGCACACTCGATCATGGCTTGCATTTATATCCATCTTTGATAACCACTCTCATTTCTTACACAGATGCAGATTGGTGTGGATGTTCGAATATCAGATGCTCCACGTCTGGTTATCGTGTCTTTCTTGGTGACAATTTGATATCTTGGTCCTCCAAACGGCAAGCTACCTTGTCTAGGTCCAGTGCCGAAGCAGAATACCGGGGAGTTGCCAATGTGGTTTCTGAATCTTGTTGGCTACGAAACCTTCTTCTGGAGCTCCACTGTCCTGTTCCGAAGGCGACATTGGTTTATTGTGATAATATTAGTGCGATATATCTCTCGGGGAATCCGGTTCAACATCAATGCACTAAACATATTGAGTTGGATATTCACTTTGTTTGCAAAAAGGTTGCTCGTGGACAAGTACGTGTCTTATATTTCCCGTCACACTATTAGATCGCCGATATTTTTACAAAAGGTCTTCCGCTGGTTCTATTTGAAGACTTTCGGGACAGTCTCAGCATACGCCGACCTTTCGCTTCGACTGCGGGGGTGTGATAGAATTTATAGAATATTTAGTCATAATTGTGATTTGTACATAGTATATTTTATATATGGTAGGTGTATATTTAGTCATTTAATACCTTCTATTAGCCTAGGATTATGCTTGTATTATGAGTATATTTACTACCCATTTGGAATGAAATAACGAAAGAAGATATTTCTTATATTATTTTTCAATTCTTATTAGTATATATATGTGGTTTTATTGCTTGTTTATCTTGCCACTTTGTTGTAGTTATTCTCCTTCTACTCTTGTTTTAATTGGATCTATCCTAAATAAACTCTCTACCTCACTTTTGTGATTACATCAAGATATTATTGTTGTATTTGATTACACAGTTTTTAGGTTATCATTGTGATATTTGTTGCACTGACTTTATCGGTGGATGAAGACAACTGAGCAAACATTTGTGCATGCCCAAGCTTTGGTTATTTTTGAAGAAATGTGTTCTAAATAAATTTGGTCCTCTTTTAATGAATTTCATTAGTGTTTTTTGTTGGAAAGAGTGTGTTCGTAATTTTGATTTAAACTTTTCCTTGAGCTGGGAAGAGAATGTTTCAAAGAGGAGGAAGGAAAGAAACGAACCAAAGCTTGATACGTTTTATTCCGATTTCGTGTAACCACTTCAACGTCTAACAGTAAAAGACTAGTATTAAATAGCTAAGATCAGAAGAGACAATTAAGATTATTGATAGTTTGGGAGAATCTAAATAAAATGCTTCAAATATAAGGGGTTTAGGTATTCTGCCTCTTTTCCTTTTTTCCTCGAGTGGAAATATTTTTTTTGTTTAAGTGATCACTGAAAATCGAATCTTTTACTCTCAAATACAAACAACACAGTGTAACTCGTGTCTTGCTTTTCTAGTTTTCATTTTGTTTCTACTTTCCAAAAATATTGCCAAGTCATTGCAAATTATATTATTTTTTATTTGTTCTAATTAATTATTTTGTTATACCTTGTGCTAAGTTATGGAAATTTCCTTGTATTTCATTTGCCGGTGCATTATGTGAGTCCTGAATTTTGAGACTAGATTCATGGCATATCAATTTAAGCTATTTGGTGATGTATTATAGCCAGAAAAAAAAATGAGAAAAATATATATTAGGAGGTCAAGGGTTTTTAAGGTCTTGCTGTCTTACAGAATATGATAAATGCACCATGACATACTAGTATTTCTTTATTATTTCCATAAACTATGGTTTTAATGTTTTATGAATTGCTTAGAACTGTTAGAAAATCTCTTCAGTATTTTTCCATTTGAAGTTGTAATGTAGTAGTAGCAATTTTAAATAACACATAAGAGATGTGAAGAGACCATTTTTTTATTCAATCCCTTAATGTTTAAATGTGGTAACTACTCGTAACACATTAAGCTAATATATTCAATATTAATTATTTACTATGTATGATACAACTTCAAGAGTTCATTGCTTAAAAGGTGATTGAACTATTCGAAATGAGTAAATACAACAACAATAACATATTTAGTAAAATCTCATAACGTGGGGTCTGGGGAGGGTAGAGTGTACGCAGACCTTACCTCTATCTTGGTAGGTAGAACGGCTGTTTCCGAGAGACCCTCGGCTCAAAACAGAGAATAAGCAAGAGCATAGCAACAGCAAAAGCAGTCAGATCCGGTAAAAAATAAGCTAAACAAAGTACACTAAAGGACACATAACAACATAAATCAAATTACAAGGAACTATAAAGCAATACTTCACCTATTAGTAAGATAGGCTAAGATGGCCTACAACAATAACACTACCACTACCAGTTTGCAGGAGTAAGTAGGACTACGCTCGACTACCTACTACCCTAATCCATGTCCTCCACAACCCCCTATCTAAGGTCATGTCCTAAGTAAGTTGCATTTGCGTCATATCCCGTCTAATCACTTCTCCCCAATACTTTTTCGGTCTACCTCTACCCCTCCTGAACCCGTCCATAGCCAACCTCTCACACCTCCGCACTGGGGCATTTGTGTCTCTCTTCTGCACATGTCCAAACCATCTCAACCTCACTTCCCACATCTTATCCTCCATCGAGGCCATTCCCACTCTGTCCCAAATATCATAATTTATAATCCTATCCCTCCTTGTATGCCCGCACATCCATCTCAGCATCCTCGTCTCCGCAACTTTCATCTTTTGGATGTGCGAAGTCTTGAATGACCAACACTCCGCCCCATACAACATAGTCGGTCTAACTACCGCCCTATAGAATTTGCCTTCAAGTTTTTGTGGCACCTTTTTGTCGCACAAGACTCCAGACGCGAGCCTCCATTTCATCCACCCTGCCCCAATACGATGTGTGACATCGTCATCAATCTCTCCATCCTCTTGGATAATAGACCCAAGGTACTTGAAGCTTCCTTTCTTCGGAATGACCTGAGTACCAAGCCTCACCTCCTCGCCTGTCTCCAGCTTGCTCTCGTTGCCGAACTTGCACTCCAAGTACTCTGTCTTGGTCCTACTCAGCATAAACCCTTTAGACTCCAAAGTTTATCTCCAAACCTCCAGCTTAGCGTTCACTCCGCTGCGAGTCTCATCAATCAGGACTATGAGTAAATAAAGTTTTTTTTTTGGGTATTAGAATTGTTATGTCACTCGAGCCAAAAAATAATGTATCCGACCACTTTTTAATTACATATACCTGAAGTGTTAAGCCAAAAAATCTAAAACATTAAATCTAACATATTTTAAGTTCTTGACCAAACCTTCTTCTAATCCGTAAAAAAAAAGAAGCTAAATAAATGCCAAAAAAGTTTTATCCTAACGGAAATAATCCCTTTATATGTCAATCAAATATTCATCAAATCTTGTCTGATATAAAGCTTATTATTCCAAGGAGAAAGGAGATAAAAATCCTTTGATGTTTCCTCACTTATCACACTATCATAACAATATTTTGTAATGATGGATTATATCAAGTTAGGGGTTTAATGCAAAAGTGACTGGAAATTAATCACAATATCCGAAATCAGTGGCTTTCAACAACCCACCAAAGCATTATTCCAACCTCCAAAGTAAGAACTAATAATTACCTTCAAAAAGCAAGTAATCTTCTATTGGAAAAGTCATCTTTTTCTCTACTTTAGGCTTATTAGTTACTAATAATTTGAACAATTAGTGACATTGTCCCTGCTAGAAACACACGATCATCATAATTACACAACCATAGGAGGTAACATTAGTGGAAAATTCATTCTCTTTTTGACATTTTGGCCTCATGAAATGACTTTAATGTTGTAATCAAGCACCCTAACGTGTCTTTACCCTATCAAACTAGATCTTAAGAGTACTAGTAACTTTAAATAATTTTGATTTTGGTCCCTCCAAGGCAAATTTTTGTACTAGTCATTGTGATATTTGATTAAGCATATTTTAGTTAATTAAAATGTGCATTTTTAATTCTTTGCTTGTGAATATTCACAAAGTTACACATAATTATTAATTGTTTCGTCACTAATTTGTTATACATGCATTATGTTAAGCTTGTGATTTTACTCTATATTTGAGGGTAATATAGTTCTAAAAGTAGATCAATTATAACATATTTCCATATATATGAACCAGAAGCACATATTTTAATAAATTGAAGGTATAATGTACCAAGTCATGTATCACAGGGATCAAAATTAAAATTTTACCATAGGGAGGAGAAGTGCTATTATCTATATCCCAATAAGACAGTATCATAGATTTTAGGGAGTCAATTTTTTTCCTATAACTATATTTTTTGCAAATAATTTCTTAATATTTAACTATATAATTTTTTTTGGTAAACTAGACTTTCATATATAGTTAACAAAAGTGAGTACAGGGATCGTCGGGTCTAATACAATGTTCCTACATAGTTGTGGCAGCTAAATTATGTTGGATATTATAAAACAGTACGGGAAGTAAATAAATATTACAAGTGTTCAAAAGGATAGACAAATAGGCCAATGTTCAGAACTGCCGCAAGCTTGTTGAGTCTTGAATCTTGATAACATGAAATCAAGAAACACTAAATCTGGATTGTTACAACTGTGTGCTGAGTCGAGTGATGACACTCTGTCCTTAAGACAAGATTGCCCCGTATATATGCTTTTACGTTAAACGGGCAATAGTCTTCCAAGATAAAACAACACTTTAATCAACGCTACAAAGCAAATAGGTTGACCCTGACGAAGAAAACAAATACGAATCGACTTGCTGAAGAAATGGAAAAGGAAGGAAGAGTTTTCTGTTTTCGTCCCAACGTTACTGCTCACGTTTTGGACTGTATTTTACTCTTCTGTTTTGTCTCTGTGTATATAATGTGTCTCTGTTTATATTTTGTGTTTTTCGTCTTCCACAGTAGAGCCAACAAGGCTCCAATATATAGCATAAGGGAGGGACTCCTCAACTGCCAAAACATGATCATTGAAGGAGAGCTGATTATGGAGGAGTTAATCAGCCAAGTAATGGCTGGGTCCCCAAAAATCAACTCCAACGTTCTCAAATTCAACTTTCTAGAAACTCTAGGAATCAAACTGTAAATATTAAGTAATTTGGGGGTCCAAATAGATAATATCATAAAGTCCCCCAAGCCCGGACGGCGGCGGCGCGCGTGTGGGCTTAGCCTTGAACCCAAGCACATCTAGGTCCTCCCTCCTTTAAACACATGGGATACCCCTTGGGGTCCCAAACCCTTAGCCAATTTAGAGACTTATAAAGAGAGCAATTCTTCATTTTCCCACCGATGTGGTAGATTTGTCTCACACCATATTTTCATGCCTCAAACACCTTACTTCGTGGACCAATATCTCTTTCATTTCTCAACGAAATTTAACGATCCTTGGCCCTACGGTCATCTACTCACTTAGTAGATTATGCAAGTGTGAAGAGACAAAGCCTCCAACATGCGAAACACTAGTGTTTAATTCATTAAATATGAGTGGACGCACCTCCCCACCAAAGACAAATTTTCAACAAACTATTACATTGTGTTACATTAGAAGTTAATACAGTGCATTCTACTAAACTAGAAGATGATGCATTGTAGGGAGCTCTGGATTACTAAAGAGATTGCTCGTGGTCGCATCAGTCGCTATATAAGATGGCATTCGTCTAGGTCGTTCACATCATGCAGTAATGCTAAAACAAAATAAGGTGGATCGTCAAGGATGCTGAGATTTGCTCCCTCCGTTGTAGCTTCAAAAACAGCCAACCTATCTGCTACCATATTTTGTTTCAGGTAGGAAATGGAGAGCAGGCTCAGAATATAATAGCTTGAACCGCTTAGGCTCTTTGCACCTAAATAAATAGTAGACGTGGGATGACCGGATCATGCAACTGGTGCAGGAGGTACCTACCATCAGTGAAAAGAGAATTAGAAGCAGTAGAATGATTTTGAAGTTGAGTTAAAATATCCCGGACATCAAAAGTAATTTCCAACGGAAAAAGATGATATTGTATCGCAAGATGCAGTCCTTGAATAAGGGGCTCGTAATTCCATTTCGGTTGGTGTATCATAAGGAATGTTCCCCATAAAACCTTTTGCCATTGTCCACTAGAATTTCGAATCAATCCGCCAATACCCAAAGCTTTTTTCTCCCTGTTTGATGATCAATCAGCGGTTAATTGAAAAAATTCAGCTGGTGGAGGTTCCATTTAAGAGGGGAAATAATACTGGGAAGTCTATTATGCGGATGTGCAGGAGGTCCCAAGATGGGGAACTCACGAGCCGCATTCAGGATCATGTGGGGTTGAGGAAATTGTTGGTGCTTGTTAAAGCATTTATGGTAAAGAATGGATATTGAGTATTGTTCAAGTCCATATAAAAAATCAATATTTCAATTCCATTTTCGACGTGAGACTCTCTTAACATTTAACATTACGCACCTTCTAGAAATGCCAAAAAGTATAAGGAATCCAGATTTATGGTGATATACTATAAGAGTTTTGTCACATTCGTTGAAGTACAAGATCCTTTAACCATAGAAGAGGAGAGGACTGGCTATGTAGCGGAAGTGTAGTGGGAATAATGATCTTAAGAGCTTGTAAACATTGAGTAACAAAAGGGCATTCCAATACTTATAATTGAGGTAGGAGAACGCAAATTTATTTTTCAAAAAAAAAAAAAAAAAAAAGTTGAAAATTAATTTAAATTTACGTCGTTTGTTGAAAATCACCAAAAGGGTTTGGATGGAGTCATTCTTGTAATGGAAGGATTACGTAAGCTTAAAATAGTCTAATAAGATTTTAAGTAAGATTTTCTGAATTATTTAACTGCTACCAAAGTTATCTATTTTATTAATTTTCTCGCATGTTTAACAAGTATACAACCTTATAAGGTGGAATATCTAGGAGGTATACATTGTGTATAATGGTCACAATCAATGGTTCACATCATAAAGATTTTCGAAACTCCTAAATTTCATTTTCTTTGGGCTATTTTGTATTTATTTTGTGAAAAAACAGGAGATATAGGACGAAAATAAAAAAATGTAGAAGCTCGTGCTTTGTACTTTCTTCCTAATTTCCTCACCAAAAACTATACTGCTATTTTGGTTTATTATTCTTCTTCTTCTTTTTTTGGTGCACTGAACAATTAGAATAGGAAAAGAAAGAAATATAGTTTGGTAGTGGCAACAAAAATAAGTTCCAAGATTATTTAATTTGTATTAATGCAAGTATTGGGGCCTAACCACAATACAGCGGCTTACTCTTATCCACTCTTGTTGGAAGCTTTGCAACATAAATAAACATTTTTTTAAAAAAGCATCTTGACTCATATTTTTAATTTCCTCTTCTTTTTAGGAAGAAAGACAGCTAATTAATTCTTATTAGTACTAATAATTTTTCCTCTAAAAAAATCAAGAGGCGTTGATTAGGAAGAAATACTAAAAGCAAAAGAGAGAAATATTTTTCATGAGATTTTGTGTATAATAATTATTTTAATATATACAAAGTGAAATTATAACTATTAGACTGAAGAAACACATATGTAATCTTATTAATATAAGGCCTACTTCCAATTGTCGATTTTTTCTTTGTTAGTTTATTTTTGTGTTTTCCTTTCGAAGTTTATTTTTAAGTATATAAGATATAATGTCTTTAATAATAATGCAAATTAAATTATCTAATGCTCAAAGATTATTTGAATCTAAGGGTCCAAATTATTCGGCACAAAACTTCAAAATGCTCCATACTTTAATAGAGTATAATGATCATGTTGATTACTCCATTATTTATTATCAAAGTTGCTGACTTTATCCGCTACTTTTCCTTCTTCTTTTGTCTTATTTATTTTTCTAGTGTATTTTTGTTTTGGTTGATCTTAGTGTGTGCGACTTATTTTGTTTCTCAATCAAATTATTGTGGCTAGCTAACACTTAACATTCTTGTTTCTATAAAGTTTAAAATAAAGATGTTATTATCTATCATGAAGCTAGAATAATCTTTTTGATTATCCATTGAGTTTCAACAGCTTTCTTTGCTCATAATTCATTCAACAAATCTTCTTTTTGGGAGAGGAGGGAGGGATTTATTTAAGGGATAAAGTCTCTCTTCTCCTTGAATATATAATTGATTAAGAAAAATATTTTGGTTCGTGTGATTAAGAAAGAGTTAAGTGTACACCATAAGGGTCGTTTGGTTTGAAACTAGGTTATCCTATATCGGAATTGTAATCTTGGGAGTTTAATCAAACATCCAACATGTGATAGATAAAGGGGTCAGTATTTATCATGCAGGTGTATTTCGATTTGGATCGATGCCACAAAATTTAGGGGAGCCTTTTTTGTTAAAATTTTGATTAATTTATACCGGTATTAGCTAATAGCCTTATACGAAATCAAACATTGAATAAATGTAATTCCAAGTTTTTATACGGGAATTCCTATCCCTGGTAGGGGCTGTTTCGTTAGGAATAAGAATATCATGCATGCGAGTATACAAATTATAATCCTACATTCTATGAGATAGATAATATCAAGTTTTTGTATATAAATTTATGTTGATTTTAGTTAATCGCAATAAGCAACGGGATAAATGGAATCCCAAAATTTATTAGATTAGTATATGACAAACAACCCCTAATTGACCTAAGTCAAGGGGGCAAAACAAAATGTCGGAGGCTCTCTATTTTAGCCTCACTCAATCTATTGCGCAACTCCTAACACAAATTCCATAAAATCAAATTGAATGTATTTAGACAAAGGAAAAAAAGGAATATGTTATTATAATCAGTGCTTATTAGGAAATAGATGTGGTCAAGACTGAATGAGCTAGATCTTTTAGATAAAGAAAAGAAACAATATTAATTATCTAAACAAATAAATTAAGAAAAAATTGCCGACACTTGAAAGGCACAATAAAGAAAATTAGCACTCTATAAAATAATCTAAACATTATGTTAAGAGTCCCACATCGGATATGGAATGAGAACATGGACTCCTTATATGGACTTAACAATACTCGTTCAAGTCCATATGAGGAGTCCATGTTCCCATTTGTAAAGAATTGATTTTGGGCCTTACTCAACCCCAAAAGCTAGCTTGTAGGGTGAGTATTGTCCAAGTCCATTTAAGGAGTCCATGTTCCCATTGCATATCCGATGTGGGACTCTTAACACTCCCCCGCACGCCCAGACCTTGTTAACTGGAGCGTGGATAATATAATTTGGGGGCCCAACATCGGTGAACAAAGAATTGGAATGAGTCTGGCTCTGATATCATGTAAAGAAAGGATATTGGCCTAACTCAACCCCAAAAACTAGCTTGTAGGGTGAGTATTGTCCAAGTCCATATAAGGAGTCCATGTTCCCATTCCATATCCGACGTGGGACTCTTAACACTCCCCTGCACGCCCAGACCTTGTTAACTGGAGCGTGAATAATATAATTTGGGGGCCCAACATCGGTGAACAAAGAATTGAAATGAGTCTGACTCTGATACTATGTAAAGAAATGATCTTGGCCTAACTCAACCCAAAAGCTAGCTTGTAAGGTGAGGATTGTCCAAGTCCATATAAGGAGTTCAATTCCCATTCCATATAGCTTATGGGGTTGAGTTAGGCCCAATATCCATTTTTACATGGTATCAAAGTCAGACCCACTCAATTCGTTGTTCACCAATGTTGGACCCCCAAATTATATTATCCACGCTCTAGTTAACAAAGTCGAAGCATGCGGGGGAGTATTAAGAGTCCCACATCGGATATGAAATGGAACATGAACTCCTTATATGGACTTGGACAATCCTCACCCCAAAAGCTAGCTTGTAGGGTGATGATTGTTCAAGCCCATATAAGGAGTCCATGTTTTCATTCCATATCCGATGTGGCACTCTTAACATATTAATTAATGGATACAATTTTATAAATGTCACTATCTATAAACATAAATAGTTCCCTTTTTGGTTTGTTATTTCATTTCACTCAACTGCGCTAGCAGGCTGCAATCGTCGTTTAATGTTTGTCCCGTAAAAGAATTAAATCTAACACAACCTTTGATTAGATTTTTGTTAGAGTGATTATGGGAAGATCCCATAATCACCTCCCTCATTATGATAATTGATTTGTAATTATTCTAATTATCATGCGAGTCCCCACTTTTGTTTCCACCTGCCGAGTCTTGGTATTTTTTAATTTTTAAATATGAAATTTAGTTTGTTTAATTAGCTTGAACGTATAATATAATGTAGTGTGTTAGATGGCAATACTTTAGTTTTTTGTTCATTTTCATTCTATGATGTTACACCTACTGGAAGTTTTATTAAATAAAAACAAGTATTATATGCTAATCTTAGCTAGATGGGGAATTAGTAGTATGGTGGACAAACTTCTAGAGTCAAGTCACGAGAGATTAATTAATCAGTGTTTATGTTTAATTATGTGAGACATACCTAAATAGCCAAGTGTGTAAAGATTAGATTTTAAATTAATTAAGAATGGACCTCTTGTAACCCTAAACGGAATTAGTAGTAACAACACAAATTTTTATATCAAACCAAACGTAGCAAATTTTGTATTTTTTTTTTTTAGTGGAAGTCACAAAAAAAAAAGTTGTCTTGTTATTGATTTTGTTGTGATAACTCATGTTCCCTATGACGCAATAAATTTGTTTATTTAAGTTTCATATATATATGATATTTCTCTCATCTTCAAATATATATTATCAAATAAAAAATCAGTTAGTACAAATAAAAATGGTGATTGAAATCGAGTATGAGATCAGAAATCATAACTACAATTAATGTGAAAAGCATGGTGTGCACATTCTTGAAAAAAAACTAATTTGTTCGTCTAAATTTATGTGGTATTGTTTCACTGTATACGAAGCTTTAAAGAAAAAAGAGTTTTAAACTTTATAATGTCAAATTAGTCTTGAACATTTGTATGATTATAAATTATTTTGTTAAAAATAAATTTAAAATTAAAAGTTAAAAATATTTATATATAAAAAATTGATATTTTTATGATCAATTAAAAGAAAAATGTGTAACATTGGAAATGGATGAAGTACTATTATGCCTTTCATCGAGGAAACAAAAGGAGGAAATAAAAGGCTGAATAAGAGGGGAGAAAGGCAAATATGACAGAAAATGAAAAGATGCTTTATATAATATAGTTTTAAGTGGAATATATTCCTTTTATACTTAGATGCACCTTATGTGCCATATTGTACAAAGTCCTTGGTTGAGATTTTGCCACAAATACATATGAGAGACTATGTGAAAGGGACTGAAACTAGCTGTATGATATTAATTACTTAGCATCAAAGGAAGGAGGAGATGGTGGTTCCATCTAAGAGAAAGTAAAAAATGATTCCCAAGATGCACATTTCAAAGTATAAACACATGAAAACCTAACTCTTTAATTATAGTAATTATTAATATAAATTCAATTCAATTTATAAGTCAAAAATCATGATTTATAATGTGAAAGAAGGTAGAAACCTAGCCATATATATTCTCCAAATGCATTTCAATAAAGTATATCTTGTTTGACTTATGATTTAAGAAGAAAAAAATGTTCAGATGAAATATTATTTTGTGTTTAGATGATCATCATTTAAAATAATATACCATCAAAAACAAATTTAAGATTTAAAGTTTAAAGGTTGAGATGTCATTGAGCTCATTATTGAACCCGTAAGCATGTATCCTTGTACATAGTTTTAACTTTTAAAAAACATACGCTTACTTAAACTCGAAAATAATATAATATGATAATACCAATTTATATCATGTTTGGATTTTGGGAGGAGAAAAGTCTATTCTGTTTAAAAAGAAGATAAAATTTTTCTCAAACCAATAAATACAAAGATCTATTTTATCAAAATTGATATATGGAATATATGATTGCTGGACTGCTAAATTATAGCATATAATGATTGAACCAATTATGGTTTTTAAATCCATTCTGATATGTTGGTGGTTTTGAAGGGACATTGGCTCTGTCAATGTTAGTAGGTCTCAATTTATAAGAAATTTCGAACTCTTACCCCCCCCCCCCCCCCACAACCACACACACTCCGTGCAAATAAGTTGTTTTATTGTAGTTGATTATAATTCAATGAACTTGAGTTAGATATAACTTCACTAATGTTAAGAAAAGGATAGATAATCCCAAGCCGTCTCTTGAACAATATTTAAACACTCCTTTCTCACTATGTTAGGAGTCAAATTGACCATTCTTTGACGTGAACAAATGTGTCTAAATTGTCATTTAAGAGTAGTATACTAAGTTTAAAAATTTAGAGAAGTATTGCAAGTTACTACTAGTGTGTTTCTCATTTCAAAAATTGAACAAAAAGAAAAAAGAAATAATTGTGGTCAAAGCTTGTTGTAGTTTTCTTTTAAAATTATAAAATAAAAACTTCTAGGAGTCATTTTTTAAATAGATACCCCCTGTTCCACTTAACTTGAATACTCCTAATTAGTACTCCTATTTGAGGATTTAAAAGGAATTTTTCTTGATCTCGATTTTAAAAAATACTTTTTAAGTATATTGATTTGTTAATTGTTGTCACTTATATTATCTTCTTAGTTCTAGGTATGTAGATTTTTTTAAAAAAAAATTTGAAGATATTATATTTGAATTCACGCTAAGAAGTTAGATAATTTGACCATCATACTTCGAATAATGTCCCACAAAATTAAAGTGAAATGGAGGGAGTATATAAAAAAAGACATATTAAAAGGACCAGAGGAAGTATTAGCTACTCTCTTTGTCCGAATTTGTTTCAATTTATGTGATACTCTTTTCTTTTTTAGTCGGTCTAAAGAAGAATGACACATTTCTCTATTTGGTAGCGATTTAATTTTAAACTTTTCATTTTACAACAACAACAACAACAACATATCTAGTGAAATCTCACTGTGTGGGGTCTAGGGAGGTTAGAGTGTACGCAGACTTTTCCTCCACCTTGAAAGGTAGAGAAGTTGTTTCCGAAAGACCCTCGGCTCAAGAGAAAAAACTTATCATTTTACCTTACTGAAATAATTATGGCCACACAAATATCTATAACTTATTTTAAACCATAAGTTTCAAAAATTCTCTTTTCATTCTTAAAATTTGTGTTTAGTCAAATATACCTTCGCATCAGTCGGGACGGAGAGTATATATTAGTATATGCTATCTCGTAATGAAACCACGTTGTTCAGCCCACAAAAGAAAGGGTGGAATTGGTTGGTAAAGGGATAAATTTATGGGCAGAAATTGGTTCTTTTGCTTATATGGTATCAATTCATCACTGGATTGGCTGGCTGTGTTATATTCTACGAAATTGTGAGAGCAATACTAACCATTTATTCTTAAAAAAGTCAATAAAATGTAGTGTCGTTTGTCCAATTGCAGGGCTTATCCAGTTCATATTTGGGAAGCTGTAAACAAGTTGTTGGGTTGGAGCTTTTCTGTTTACGTTTGTGCATGCATGCAATATATATTTATACTTTAATGGATTTGACTCTCACATTATAATTCTCCAAAAAAATTATAAATAAAAAACCTTGGTTCGTCACTTATAGAACATATCTAAACAATCAGTTCTTGAGGCTCATTGGCAAATTGCTTCCTTAATTTCTGGTCATTCTTGTTCTATGCAGTTTTGCTTGTGACTTGGGCTTTTGCAAATTGCAATTTTACTAGAATTTGGACTTTAGGTTATAATATCTCAAACTGCCCGCCCCTATTCAATTAGGCGGAGTCTTTAATGTCATTATGATTCAAGCATTAATCAATAGAGATATAAGGTAAATAGAAGTATGGAAACAACCACAATATACATCACTACCAATTGAAATACAAAATTTAGTCAATTAGGTAGTGAACTTTGTGATCGAATATTGTGAGAGAGCCTTTACAAATAATGTCAAACAAATATTACTCCAATCAGTGGCGGAACTTGCCCAAAATATCAAGGGGGCAGTAACTACTAACTAAAATATTATAATTGAAATTTATAAGAACAAAATATAATTTTATCAAAGATTCAAAATAACATCAACACAACAAAAATATAATATATAAAAGGAAAGACGGACCTAGAATTAAAGCGTTGCCCTTCGTTCTTTTAAAGACTTGAAATCATTAATAATTGAATCAGAGCTAAAGCTTTCGAACTATCTCTTTTTCAATATAAACCATCATATTGTCAGCAAGAAATTCATCCTCCATCTTATTATGCAACTTTGTCTTGATTATCTTCATTGCTGAAAATGATCTTTTTGTAGTAGTCGTAGAAACTGGAAGAGTTAAGATAAGGCGGATTATACGGTCTATCAAGTAATATGTATTCGCCTTCCCTGTTTTTTCCAAAGCTTCATACAATTCAGACATAGTTGACAAGTTATTCAATTCTGGATGACTAACAGCCTCAAGAATAAAGTGTTGAAGTTGAAATCTCAAATTTGTTTTCTCTTGCTCACTAAAATCCACTTGATAGAATTTTTCTACAAGAGCACATATATCATCCATATTAAATGCTTCATAAATATCTTTAGGAATCAAACTATTGCTTAGACTCAAAAGCTCTATTGTTTGCACATTAAACCTGTGATTCAATTCCTGCAATTGTTGATCAATTGTAACACAAAAGAGATTCACTCTAAAATGTTGACCCATTGTGATGTGATCCTTCTGATGACGAGCACGCCCTCGACGCTCTATATAAACATCATTACAATCAGGAGAATCAATATCATGTTGTTCACAAAATAATGTCACATTTTTCAATAATTGATCCCATCCTTCATCTCTCAACTTCTGAATTAATGTTTTTGTAGTACTAACTACATGTATAGCATTAAGTATATCTTGGGATTTATGTTGTAAAGATTGACAAAGACAATTTGTAATTCCCATAATCTCTTTCATCATGTGCAAAATCAATATGAACTCAAATGAATTCATAATCTTATAAGCATCATTAGCATCCCCTCATTGAGAGTAAGTGTTGACACCCAATTTTGTCCCCCTTTTTTCGATTATTTTTCAATTCTTAGATATTTTTTACACCTCAAAAAAAATATATATATATATATATATATATATATATATATATAATAAGGCTTTAATATCGTCTTTTATTCTCAATATCATTACTATTATTATTATTCGCATTTTTTCTACTATCATTTGCGTCCTAATTTTCTAATCATAATTTTTACCCTAATACTCTATGTATTTTATTTTCGCAAAATGACACCACATTTTATTTAAATATTATATTTTATTATTATCATATCGTTATTTTTATCTTCATAATTTTATATCTTTTGCAAAACATTTCTTTTTAATAATAAACCTCTTTTACATTTTAAACCACAACCTATTTTTCCTTTAACCCAAAATATTCTACCCAACCCACACAAGAACAAACAACACCCAATTTAAAAGGGGGCAGCCCAATTGGCCACCCCATTTTCTGCCTACCCGGCCAAACACCCACAACCCATTTCTAACAGAGGGTCGCAGTTCGCGACTCAGTTTTGGTAGTCTTTTCAGAAGGCTTTGGGTATTACAGTTGAGCTTAGTACACCATTTCATCCGCGGACTGATGGTAAATTAGAGCGGGTTATTAAGATCTTGGAGGACATGTTGAGAGCATGTGCCATCGATTTTGAAGGTCATTGGGATGAGCAGTTGCCTTTGATAGAGTTTGCCAATAATAACAGCTATCAGTCCAGTATTTAGATGGCACCCTATGAGGCTTTGTATGATAGACGGTGTCGTTCTCCAGTTGGTTGGTTTGAACATGGTGAAAAAAAACTTAAAGTTAAATTGTTGCCAAATAAGGAAATATATCATTCTTTTTTAGACGGATTAAAAAAAAGTGAGTCATTCTTTTTGGGACATAGAGAGTAGTTACTACCCTACAAGATTAAATATAGAGATGGATTTTTGACTTACTGAAAAATATATGAATAGTCCTAAAGATTCGTTAAATTGTTTTCATCGGTAGAGACTTGGGTAAGTCATAAGTGGAAGAATATGTGTATGAGAAAAGAAATTTCCATCATATAAGGGTGGCCAATGGGACGGGATGAGACGGGACGGGATTTGGGGGGACGGGGTGGGTGGTTGGGATCGGGACTGGGCGGGCCGGCGAGCAGGGATAGGGGGATGGGAAGAGGTCTCATCCCGTCCCACATCCCGCCAGCAAAGGGGACGGGATTTGGGGGGGACGGGATTTGGGGGGGACGGGACAGGTCGAGTTAGGTAGGGGGATATGGGGGGACTTTTTTTAGACACTTAATTTTTTAAAAAAATATATATTTAAATAATTGAATAAGATAGTGAAAAAAAAATCTCAAGGCTATTTTTTGCTTCTTATATTATTTAATAGAAATATGATTTTTTTTGTAATACAATTTCAAAATTGTAACTTTGATTCGTAGTTCAAAAGTTGAAAATCACATAGTAAAATTGTCATTAAAAAATTACATATTCAACCATACTTTTTCTAATTTCCTCACAATCTCTTGAGGATCTTCTGTTGGAATTGAAATTTGTTGGTCAAATTGTTCGATGTCGCTTCCTGCTCTTTCAGATAAGATTTCGTTGTAGTTGTAGTCATCTTCTTCGTTGATCTCTGGTTGACGCACCTTCTACGCTCTACTCTAATACAATCTCTGAATAAAACTGCAATCTCCAAGCTGTCTCCCGCCAATGAGTGTATGTGCTCTCCTATTTGAAACCTTCTAGTAGAAAAACACTTTCAGAAGCTGTTGATGACGCTTGAATATTCAACACATCTCGAGTCATTTTTGATAGTGTCGAAAATGTCTTCTCATTCTCCCTCCAGTATTTCAGCAAGTCTTCACGTCCATCTTCATTGACAATTGATTTGTACGGTACAACACCCTGCAAAGCATAAACATCAAACTCACTAATTTGTGAAGAACTTAAACCACTATACATTATATTTCTAAGGCTTTGAATAATTGAAGCAGAAACCGCATATTTTTTATAAGGTTGCAGTGAAGTAAAAGAAGATGGTACAGAAGCCGGTTGATTATTTGCACTTTGCTCTTGGTAATACATTTATATATATTTGCATTCAGTGTGTATGTTAGACATAACTTCTTCTTTAGTTGGATCGTAAGTTGGTTCTTTAGTTGGATCGTAAGTTGGTTCTTCAGTTGGGTCTGTTGGACTTGGAGGTGAAAGTATTTCTAAGCTTTCATAAAGCGTTTCAACAAGTGTTTTGCAACAGTCTACTTTAATAGTAGGATTTAATACAGCACCAATAAAATAAATAGTGAGAATAGGAAAAAAAATTAATTGTAAACACATTTTTTTAATAGCTGGAGCGTAAGTTGGGTTTTGCATATATGCATTAAGTAACAAAAATATTAGAGTTATATAAAATAACATATATGAAATAATAGGATAATAAATATCAGAAAAT
Organism: Anisodus tanguticus; assembly: GCA_034509755.1. Lineage (NCBI taxonomy): Eukaryota > Viridiplantae > Streptophyta > Magnoliopsida > Solanales > Solanaceae > Anisodus > Anisodus tanguticus. The sequence goes on along the minus strand of CM067553.1, from coordinate 2,989,513 downwards.
TCTTTAGTAGCTAGAAAAAATTTCTCTAAGAATACATTAAGTTCCAAAATATTTTTCCAATCATCATCTACGAGCATATCTCTTGGATTTTGATTATGGCTGTTAAATAATAAAGTTATATGTCTTCTATACTCATGAGCAACAACTAATTATCCATACAAAGAATTCCACCTAGTTGCAACTTCTTCTGAAATTTTCCAATAAGGTAATCCACAATCATGACATATTTTTTTTATACTCTTTGCGTCTTTGTATTTTATTACCTTTAAAAATAAACTTGATAGCAAATTGTACTTTATCAATGATGTATTTAAAAAGTTTTAGGCCATCCTTTACAACTAAGTTATAAATATGACATGCACATCTAACATGAAAAAAATCAAAAAAAGATGGAGTCATTCGAGTTTTTAAAATGTTTACAGCAGAATCATTAGAAGAAGCATTATATAATATAATATTCATAATTTTATCAGAAATTCCATAATATTCACAAATTTCATGAATATTTCTTGAAATAAAAGCTCCAGTGTGCCTATCATCAATATATCTATATGCGAATATACATTTTTGCATAGACTAATTCTGATCTATCCAATGACATGTAACAGTTAAATAATCATTACCATTAGTACTATGGCCTATGTCAGAAGTGATAGTCACTTTGCCATTAAAATGATACAACGCATAACGTAAATATTGTTGATATTCATGCGCAAATTTAAAAACATCTCTTTTAATAGTTGATCTAAGAAAACCGTTAAAAGCATGATTATATGTTTCTCGAATGTAATGAATAAAATCAGGAGATGAAGGAAATGAAAAAGGCAAAGCCTCCACATCAACTAATTCACGTCCCTTTTTTTTTTTTTACTATATGAAATCCACACTTTGACACCTGAGATTCCGTAACGAGTAGATACTTCCGCAGGAGCATAATCTATTTGCTAAATTTTCCCGATCTTTATGTTTATCATATTTCGGACCTATAACTCCCTCGTCATCGAGTTAATTCGACCTTGTACTTGGTTGGGGACACTATGTGAACCTTGTCCCGACTCAAAAGGCATTTGCATACCCGATTTTTCAGCCAAGTATTGATTATATCTTGCTTTGTGAGAGTTTTCTACATGTCTCATTAAACCTCCCGTCCCACCTTGACCTTTTCCAGTTTTAAATTTAAAAACTTCGCAACAAATTTTACAAATAGCTAGTTGATTAGGAATGTCCCTATCAAAAAATCTCATGCATGTGATTTTAATTTTCGTTGTTTTTGTCCTCGACTCATACTAGAGGGAATATGATGCATTTCAGTTTCAGTTTCAGACTGAGGTGGAGGTGCACTAGTGGGTGTGTTTTCTAAATTATCTTCTAATTCATTTTCTAAATTAGAGTCTGGTTCAGATGCAGAATATACCTCATGATCTAATAGTATATTAATATTAACATTAAAAAAACCAGTTTCATCTACATGAGTGAAATCATCGTAATTATGATTACTAGAAGATGCACCCTCACCCCTGTTACCCCTAGTACATCTACTAGAAAAACGTCAACTTCGTTACATTATAATTATGTAAATAAATAATTATAATTAATAAAATTAAGTAACAATAATAATTTAAAGATGGAACGAAGGTACCAAACGCCGACGTGTAATCGAGGTTGAAAATTGAAACTTTGCTCGATGATCCTCAAGCTAGTGACCAACTTCACTCCCAATTTCTTAACGTTGATAGAAATTACCAAATAAAATATAATATATAGTGTGCAATTTAGACTTGTAGAGAGATGGTTGGAAGATTTGTGAGAAAAATGAAGAGGAAAATGAGGTATTTATAGTTGAAAAATAGGGTTAAAGTATAAATATACTAGCTTAGGGGTTAAAAATAAATATTAAGGGGGTAGGGGAGTTTATGTTGTGTGTGTGGGGGTGGGGTGGGGTGGGTGGGTGGGTGGGGGGGGGGGGAATGGTCGTTACTAGCCGTTACCAATGGCTAAAATTGAAAGTGGACGTTTGTGCCTGCTAGTTTCTGCAGGGGGATGGGGTGGGTCGCGATCGGGACGAGTCCTAGTCCCATCCCGAGTTCGAACCTCGATACCGACATTTTTCATCCTGTTTCTATAAGGGGGGTCGAGGCGGGTAGCGAGCTAGGCCGAGGTGAGATCGGGCCGACACAACTCATTGGACAACCTAATGTACTAATGTAATAAGCAACTCTATCAAATACTCATTTCGTTCACTTTTACTTGTTCATTATTGATTTTGCACACCCCTTAAGAAATAATAAATGAAGTGCATAATTTATCATTATACACATATTAATTGGTGCATAGTTTTAATGGACTTGAAAAATAATTTGAAATGAGCAATTAATATTATGGGTACATAAAATAGGAAAAAAGAAATTATCTTCTCTTGATATGCTAAAAGTGATAAGTGAAAATCTATTTTTAGTATAGTGGACAAGTAAAATTGAACGGAAAGAGTATAAAATTGCATTTCTCTTTTCGCATCTCAATGATTTCAATTTTCTTTCGTTCTAATTGAGGAAATCACTATTAGCTTAAGGAAAATGAGAATATTGATCATCAATCCATTGCATAGATATTAAATGCTGTCAAAGTATAACAATCAAAATATTAGCTTAATGAAAAAGAGAACATTGACAATCAATGCATTGCATAGACATTAAATGCTCTAAACGTACCGTCAAACCTCTCTGTCATTCGTTATATCAATATCTCACTATAACGCCCTAATTTTCTATTTTATATTTGTATTTTACTTCTTTATAATAATATTCTATCTATAATAACAGTGACATTTATTATAATTGTACACTATTTGTAAAATTATCTCTCTATAACAATTATACTCAAATATTGTGTAATAATATTTTGTAAGAAATATATTATATATAAAAATACAACAACAACATACCCAGTAAAATCCCACAATGTGAGTCTGGAGATGGTAGAGTGTACGCAAACCTTAACTCTACCTTGGTAGGTAGATCGGCTGTTTCCGAGTGACCCTTGGCTCAAGACAAAGCACAAGCACAAGCAAAGTAAGACAACCAAAGCGACTAAGCCATGATAGCGACTTCTGAAAAAGGAGCAATAACTAATGCAGGTAAATAAGACAAACAAAATACACATAGCAGCATAAATCAATAAGTAATTTAATTCGCAATTAATTTAAATACATATATTTCTTAAATTTTAATTTATTTTTATTGCCTTACTTGTGATTATGCTTTGTCTTGAGCTGAGGGTCTCCTGGAAACAGCCGCTCTACCTACCAATGTGGAGGTAAGGTTTGTGTACACTCTACCATCCCCTGATCCCACGGTGTGTGATTTCATTGGGTATGTTGTTGTTGTTTTTATGATTATGTTACAACTAGTTATGGATTTGTTAGTAATTTATAAATCTTTTTAATTTTTAATTAATGAGATATGAAAATTAATTTCTACAAAAACTACAACATACCCAGTGTAATCACACAAGTGAGGTTTGAGGATGGTAGAGTGTACGCAGACTTTAATTGGGATTTTAAAATTAACAAGTAATTTATTTTTATTTATAAAATAAAAAATATAAAAAAATAATTATTTACGTATTTTCATTTATAACCGCTAGATGACATCTATACATCAAAAGCTAAAACAAATGTTGTATCATCTACAAAATTCGGCCTCACTTTCTATTCACATCAATATTTTACTCCACTTTCTATTTTCATTGATACAATAAGTAAAATCCAATGTTCATAAAGAAATGAAAATTGAATTAAAATTATGAAAATTTACGCTCCCCATTTTTTTGAGTCCAAGAAATTTTTCGTAATTCTAATCTTTCATACTAATATCAATGTGTTGGAGCTAAATTTTTATGCCATTAGTGACAATGAATCAAAACCTCCCTAAACTATCATATTTTTATTAAGTCTACTTTACCTCCCTAAACTTTAACTCTCAGGTGCTACAAACCCCTATATATATATATATATATATATATATTTAAAATTATATTTAAATTATATCTAATAAAAAAATTATATTTAAATTATATCTAATAAAAAAATTATATTTAAATTATATCTAATTTATGTTGCCCTTAACTGTGCTAAAATCGGCAAACCAAAATTAGTTGATTTGCTTTTCATAAAGGAAAGGTTTTCGCATTCGAAAGTCGAAACTAGTGCGCACATGTCATATATAATATAACACAGCCCTAACTGTAGCGTACCGAGTGTGAGCACTGCGAATAACTCAGTTTTAGTAAACAAAGCAAATTTTTTTCAGTATCAAAGGGGTACCGTTCTTCTGTGTTTGTTCAACCTTTGATTATATCCAATTTCGAGGTACATTTCAGGTTTAATGGCGATTTATATTGATCACTGAATGGGTAACTGTAGTAACTAATTGTGCGATTTGTTCATTTGTTGTTGTTATGTACTAGAATTAGCAAGATGGCGATGGTTTTGCAGGCGAATGATGCTGAGGAATGGTGTTACAGAGGGGAAGGAGCTGTGAATCTAGTGCTTGCTTATAATGGAGAACATCCTGATTTTGTATGGCTTTTATATTTCTTCCTTATATATTACTTTTTTTTTTCTATTTCTACTGAACTGTTGTGATTACAATTTGTTGAATTGTTAGTTGAATAGAAAATTACTTAGTTCCTTTTCACTGTAGACAAAGCCTGGGAACAGAGAAGATTATAATATGTAAGAATATAGAATTTTACCTTTTGCCCTAAAGTACCTAGTCATTATAAAAAATCATCTAATTTTTTTTTAAGAATTGGGACTTCTCCATGGATTTTTGAATAGGCTGTTCTAAAAGAATAGTTTTTTAAATCACAGTGGTTTTCAGTGGTGTATCGTTGTAGCTGGGGATTTGAACCTGTGATCTTCATGTTGTTTCCACTTAGCCATCCCTTTAGGAACCAGAAAAAGAGCTAATCTACTGTTTTTCCTTTTAGAAAATAAAAATTAAAAGATCTCATGTTCAAATCGCACCAGAGACGAAAACACTAGGCTATTTCTTCCCATATGTTGTAGCCATGGTGGACAGGGTTAATTGGTACCTGTTGCGGGTGGGAGGTGGCAGGTATCCGTAGAATTTGTCGAGGGTTCCGGACACCATGGTTATAAAAAAAAAAAAAGATAATTAAATAAGAGACTGGAAATTAAAATTTGCAATGCTCATAGGCTGAATAATGATCTGGCTTATTGGGGGTACTTTATATCATGAAGGTGTTGTTTCAGACTCAAATAAGTTAATGGGTCAAATAAGACTACAAGAATAGTAGATTATTTGGCAGTCAAGCTGTCCAAATAAATAAATGAAAAGATCCTCCTAAAAAAGTGAACTACTGTTAAAATTCTTTGCATTCCTTCTTGAAATTCACTATTGCTTAAACAAGTCATCAACTTTGACAATAGACTAGAAAGAGTAACCAGCTGAGGAACGAAGCTAGCTTTTCTTGCCTTCAAATACTACCAGATGAAAGGGTGATATGATCTGGCATTCATGCTATTATTACTTGTTTGAAAGAAAGTATTTGGTTTCTTTGATATCTCAATAAGATACTCTTCTCCTGAATTTTTTCCAGGTTGGAAAAGTGTTGCGGGTACAGAAGGTACCAAGGAACAGATCTGAATGCGAGAATGGTTATTCAGGTCTAACAGAGCTGGAATGCCTCATATGGAAAGAATATGAAGAGCTGGTATCAGCTCCTACAAGGGAAATTGTTGAATACTATTTTGTGCAGCGTGTGATGTGCCCCCTGTTGGGTTCAAAGAATGTTGATGCAGGGGTATGTTGCTAGCCTTGTACATACCTCCTAAGTTTTTATCATTTCATATCAGGTCTTGTTTGTCTGAAATCATACTTTTTATCCCTTTCTAGACACCTTTAATCTACGGGCTGGTAATAATAATAATTAGACATTCCTTCATCAAGAAGTTTTAATTTAGTGCCAATGTTCATGTAATATAAAGTTTCACCCTTTAGATCGTAGGACATTTCTTATGCAGTTGATCTTCTTTAGGAGATTTATTTTTTAATCGCTGGTTGCTAGGATAAAACTTAAGTAATCAAGTTATGCTGAATTATGGGCCTCAAGAATTAAGTTATGAAAGATTGCAGATTTGTGTTATTCCTTGCATATGAACAGCTGTCAACATGGAAGCTACATGGTTAATATTCCCATTTTTTTCTTCCATTTTCACAGATTCACATCCCTGTGACCCGAGAATTTCTGGAAATAGTTGATAACAATGTTCTATGTCAGCGTCCTTCTTGGCGTGTTGATGCCGCAAAGGTCAACCCCCTGTGTGATTCTGTACTGCTGATATCCGACCATTCACTTTTCCCACCTGGTAATAATTTTGTTAATCCTTTTCATCCCTTGCATAAATACTATATACAGTATTTGTATTTATAGACTAGTTTTAATCTCAAGCCAATGGTGATAAGGGTGAACAACAATGATGAATGTCTCATGTCCAATATTTCTCATAGGCAAATGAGGCATTAACCTCTACATATACCTCTGTGTTAAGAGATTGGATATATCTTTTGATATTACCTCCATGTGTGTGAGAGAAAAGAGTCTAATATTTAATGAATGATTTTATAGATACTTTACAACTATTCTAAGTGTATGCTACTTATCAAAAAGGTGACTGCAGTTTTGGTTCATTTGTTGACAAAGAGAAACAAGGAAAATTTGTTTGAAATTTTACTAATGTGGGATTGAGTTTATCCCGTCTTTAATGACTTAAACACGTGGACCCCACATGTTGGAAACATCGTTTCTTCGCACATGCCTAATCTACTAAGTGAGTAGATGATGTTAGTGCCAAGTATCGTCAAATTTCGTTAAGAAATGAAAGAGATATTGGTACACAAAGTAAGGTGTTTGAGACATGAAAAGATGAAGTGTTTTTGGCAAAAAAGACTAATCTCCCTCATTGGTAGAAGATGGAGGAAGGATTGTGCAATATATAAACTCTAAGTTTGAGTAAGGGTTTGGGACCCCAAGGGGTAACCCATGTGTTTAGAAGGGAGATGACCTAGGTGGGTTTAGGTTCGGGGCTAAGCCCTACATGCTCACTGCCACCGCCCGTCCCATCCGGGCTCGGGTCACGGGTCCCGAGTTCTCGGGTTGTTGGGCTGTTGCTTTCTTCCGGAACTTTCTTTTTGTTCCCTGAAATGTTAACTATTTACATTTCAATCTGTGAAGTTTTTCATAACGTTACAACGGCTATATATTCTCCAAAAGACACCGGCCAACAGACATGATTGTTCAACAGAACAGAACGTTGCTTCCCTTTCTGCTCTTTTAAATTGAATATTTCTGTTCAAATTAAGAAGAGACAACACAACACAACACAATTCTGAACTGTTTTGTTTTGAAACATACAGAAATAGAACTCGAAAACACAGAAGCAGAAACTCTTCTCTTGTGTTCTGTTCGAAACTCAAAAACAGAATTAGCAATCTGTTCTCTATTTATTTATTCGCTAGGATCAATTGTATTTGCTTTGTATAGTTGATCGTTGCTGTTTTATCTTGGGAGACTATTGTCCATCACCGTAAAAGCATCTATACAGGGCAATTTTGTCTTAAAGACAGAGAGTCATCTATCGACTCAACCTTCTTACCGTTTAACCTTTCAGATACACTTAACACCAATTTTTACCTACAAATGTAAGGCAAAATTTTCTGACTGTTTGAAATATGTATGTCAACAGTTATGTTTTCAGTTCTGGTTCTAATTCTGGTTTTGGCTCTGTTTCTGCCAACTGTTCTGTTGATAGTTCTGGTTCTACTATTGTCAACAGTTTTGTTTCTACTTCTGCTGCTCAAGGCACTGCCTCTGGCACTGCTCAAGGAAATGTTGTTGTCCCTGCTCCTGACAGTTTTCAAAGCAAACGCCCAGGTAAGGTTCTGGATAACAATTACAACAAGAGAAGGAGACTAAAGATGTTGTTCTATCTTACTGCGTTGAGCCTGTCATGATTTCAGACAGATGATGCAATGGATACTCAGTCTAACACAACGACTGAAGTGGGCCAAAATATCCAGGTCACAAATGACCTGAAGGCCAAGAACAAACGCAAGGCAGAGGCTAACGTTGTACAAGACGAGGGTAATCCTCCGAATCTTGACAATAAAATTGTGGATTTCTCGGCAGTGGTGCTGGAGGCAAATCTGGGGGAGAACCCAAGGCAAATGTGGATAGACACGGGTGCAACCCGTCACATCTGCTCTGACAAGAATGCATTCTCCTCTTACGCCCCAGTCACGGGCAAGAAGATGTTCATGGGCAACGACGCCACCTCTAAAGTGCAAGGGGTTGGAAATGTTGTCCTCAAAATGACTTCAGGCAAAGAGATCACTTTAAAGGAAGTGATGCACGTCCCTGACATTCGCAAGAACTTGGTTTCAGGGCCACTGTTGGTCAAGGCTGGTTTTAGACTATTTTTTGACTCCAACAAGTTTGTAATAACTAAGAATGATAATTTTGTAAGAAGGGGCTTCGCATGTGACGACCTTTTCAAAATGAATGTTATGTCTGTAATTCGTTCATCTAATGAAATAAAGCCTTCTACCTACTTTCTTGAGTCTTCTAATTTATGGCATCATAGATTAGGACACGGTAACTACAAATCCATTCTAAAGTTGAAATTGTTGCCTTCCTTCGACATAAACCCTCAACATAAATGTGAGGTGTGCGTAGAGGCAAAATTAACCAAATCATCTTTCCATTCAGTCGAAAGAAACACCGCTCCTCTAGAACTTATTCACTCCGACATATGTGATTTAAAGTTTGTGCAAACTAGAGGGGGAACAAGTACTTTGTGACTTTCATTGATGATAGTATAAAGTATTGTTATGTTTACTTGTTGAAAAGTAAAGATGAAGCGTTTGAACCATTTAAACGTTACAAAGCAGAAGTTGAAAATCAACTAAACCTACGGATTAAGGCAATTCGTAGTGATAGAGGGGGAGAATACGTAGCACCGTTTGAAGAATACTGTGCTCAATTCGGCATTGTTCATCAAACAACCTCTCCTTACTCACCTCAGTCTAACGGTATTGTCGAGCGCAAAAACCGTACGTTAAAGGAAATGATGAATGCTCTATTTATCAATTTCAGATTAGCCCAAAACATGTGGGGCAAAGCGATTCTTACCGCTAATACAATTCTCAATAGAGTTTCGCATAAGCGTAAGGATAAAACTCCATATGAATCATGGAAAGGAAAGAAACCCACTTACAAATATTTGAAAGTGTGGGTTGTTTGACAAAGGTCGAAGTACCTAAACCAAAACATGTCAAAATTGGACCTAAGACTGTAGATTGCATATTCATCGGATATGCAAATTACAGTAGTGCTTATCGCTTCTTAGTGTATAAGTCGGATATACCTGATATCCACGAGGGTACAATCATGGAATCAAGGAATGTTGAATTCTTTGAACAGGTCTTTCTTAGAAAGGAAAAAGAAATAATTTCGCACAAACGAAGTTATGAACAAAATGCTCAAAATCAACAAGATCCGAGAGTTTCTGATTATCCGGAACTAGATGTTCCAGATCTACAGGACTCGGAAGTTACTGACTATCCAGAATTTAATGTTCCAGACCTACAGAACTTAGGAGTTCCAGAGGTTGAACTAAGACGGAGCAAAGGGGCCAAAAAGGACAAAACCTTTTGGTCCAGACTTTCTAACCTATATGGTTGAAAATGAACCGAGGACAATTAAGTAAGCATTGTCAACTCCAGAAGCACCGCTTTGGAAAGAAGATATAGAAAGCGAAATAGATTTCATCATGCAAAATCATACTTGGGAAATGGTTGATCTTCCTCCGGGAAACAAACCTTTGGATTGTAAGTGGATACTCAAAAGAATTAAGAAAGTACAAAACAGATGGAACTATTGACAAGTATAAGGCCAGATTAGTAGTCAAAGGCTACAGACAAAAAGAAGGTTTCGATTACTTCGACACATACTCTCATGTGTCTATATTAACGTCCATAAGGGTATTCATAGCCATTGCAGCTTTGCGTGACCTTGAGATACATCAAATGGATGTTAAGACAGTCTTCCTTAACGGAGAGTTGGAAGAGGAAGTATACATGGAACAACCCGAGGGGTACGTAATTCCAAGACAAGAAAAGAAAGTATGCCAACTTGTTAAGTCTGTGTACGGACTCAAACAAGCCTCGAAACAATGACATGAAAAGTTTGATAATACTTTATTATCAAAAGGTTTCTCCATAAATGAATGTGATAAATGTATCTATATCAAAGGGAACTCTGACTCATTTTGTCATGATATGCCTTTACGTAGATGACATGCTCATCACCGGAAATAGTCTAAACTTGATCCTGGAAACCAAGAGTATGTTGAAACAATGTTTTGACATGAAAGATATGGGTATGTCAGATATAATCTTAGGAATTAAGATTTTTAAGACATCTGACGGGCTGGTCTTATCTCAATCTCATTACATTGAAGATGTTTTGAGGAAATTTGATGTATTTGACAGTCCCCCTATGAAGTCACCAATGAATATGAATCATAGAATTGATAAGAATTGTGGTGCACTCGTATCCCAAGAGTGATATGCGTAGGTCATTGGTAGTTTAATGTACATTACAAACTGCACCCGACCCGATATCGCTTATCCAGTCAATAAGTTGGCTAGGTTTACTTGTAATCCTGGAAATGATCACTAGAAGGCGCTAATCGGATACCGCGATAACTGAAATATTCGCTGACTTACGGATTACATTATTCAAGATATCCAACCGTACTGGAAGGATACAGTGATGCAAACTGGATATCGGACATAAAGCACACCAAATCCACTAGTGAGTATGTATTTACAATTGGTGGTGGAGCTGTGTCTTGGAAATCCTCTAAGCAAACATGCATCGCCCGATCCACGATGGAATCGGAGTTTATCGCTTTGGACAAAGCAGGAGAAGAAGCAGAGTGGCTTTACGATTTCTTAGAAGATATCCCTTGTTGGGATAAACCCGTACCTTCGGTGATGATTCACTGTGACAACCAATCGGCTTTAGGAAAGGCACTAGAGTAATATGTACAACGGCAAGTCTAGACATATTCGTCGGAGGCATAAGACCGTTAGACAGTTGATCACTACGGGTGTCATTTCCATTGATTACGTCAAATCAAAGGATAACTTAGCGGATCTATTAACTAAAGGCCTACCCAAAGATCAAATATTCTGCTTGTCTAGGGGAATGAGCTTAAATCCCAAACAATAAGAATCTTTATGGTGGTAACCCAACCTTATTGACTGGAGATCCCAGGAATTTGGTTCAATGGAAAAACTAAACTATAAAGGTTCAGTTTAGCGCTTCACTTGAAGTAAGAGCACTTCGGATTATCATTCTTTAAAGAAATATAACTCCAAAGCCGTTCCCGCGATAGACATTGAGTGTTACCTGTATAATGGGTAAAGGATAAGTTTCTGAAACTTTTAATGATTGTTAACACTTGCGAGTGGGGTAGAGCAATATACCTTATAGGAGATCACCTATTTAAATGCGAAGACATGCCGCTTCAAACGTATGCACTTAAGAATCCAAGCGTTGTCCATGGCCACAATGGACAAAACGATAAGAAGAAATTAATAAGGAGAGTTATTGTGTTGATATCATTGTCTTGTTTTACACTAAACACTGACGGTTTAAGACATCACATTCACCGCGTAGTAAGTAAATCTGATGGTAATCGACTAAGGAATGTTCAAAGCCGAAAGCTACATTTCTTGATGCAATATCTTTCCGCAGAAAGATTGCTGAACATTGGCACCCTGTGTGCACCAATTCTCTTTCAGGAGGGGATTGTTTGAAATTTTACTAATGTGGGATTGAGTTTATTCCGTCTTTAATTAATTAAATACATGGGCTCCGCATGTCGGAAACATCATTTCTTCGCACATGCCTAATCTACTAAGTGAGTAGATGATGTTAGTGTTAAGTATCGTCAAATTTCGTTAAGAAATGAAAGAGATATTGGTACACAAAGTAAGGTGTTTGAAACATGAAAAGATGAAGTGTTTTTGGCCAAAAATGACTAATCTCCCTCATTGGTAGAAGATGGAAGGATTGTGCAATATATAAACTCTAAGTTTGAGTAAGGGTTTGGGACCCCAAGGGGTAACCCATGTGTTTAGAAGGGAGAAGACCTAGGTGAGCTTGGATTAGGGGCTAAGCCCCACACGCCCACCACCGCCTGCCCGTCCCATTTGGTCCGGGCTCGAGTCACGGGTCCCGAGTTCTCGGGTGTTGGGCTGTTGCTTTCTTCCAGAACTTTCTTTTTGGTTCCTGAAATGTTAACTATTTATATTTCAATCCCTGAAGTTTTTCGGAACGTTACAATGGCTATATCTTCTCCAAAAGACACCGGCCAACAGACACGACTGTTCAACAGAACAAAACGTTGCTTCCCTTTCTGCTCTTATAAATTGAACATTTCTCTTCAAATTAAGAAGAGACAACACACAACACAACACAATTCTGAACTGTTCTGTTTTGAAACATACAGAAACAGAACTCGAAAACAGAAGCAGAAACTCTTCTCTTGTGTTCTGTTCGAAACACAAAAACAGAATCAGCAATTTGTTCTCTATTTATTTCTTCGCTAGGATTAATTGTATTTGCTTTGTATAGTTGATCGTTGTTGTTTTATCTTGGGAAACTATTGTCAATCACCGTAAAAACATTTATACGGGACAATTTTGTCTTAAAGACAGATAGCCATCTCTCGACTCAGCCTTCTTACTGTTTAACCTTTCAGATACACTTAACACCAATTTTTACCTACAAAATTTACTTTGATTTTGCCTTTTGATTGGTCTAGCACAGAATCTGAGTAGGATTTTGATTTGGCGAATCGGTTTATTTTGTTCTTCCTGTGTTATTCTTTCAGGTAAGGTTAAAAAGGACTACTGCATATCTGTAGAGATAAAGGTAATTTTTCGTAGCTTTATTTAGATTTCTTCTTGAAGATGATGTTCATGCTCTATCATTTTTATTTTGTGATTTATGTTTATTTAGTATGGGTTTCTTATTAGTGTCTCCATTTCTTTTGCTGAAGCCAGCCTAAATGCGGGTTCCTTCCGCTTTCGGAATTTATTGCTCCAGACAACACAATTAAAAGGAGTGTAACTCGTTTTCAAATGCATCAGGCTTTAAAATTGCACCAAGGAAAGGTGATTCATTCTTGATCTGTCTGGTAGATATCTTAATTCAGTTGCATTATGGACTTGACAATCTTTCCTCCTTTCCCCAGTCAAATTAAAATAGTGTTTACTTTTCATTATGTACAGTTATTAGCTTTCTGCTTATGTTATATCTTTTTTTTTCTTAAGTGATTTTCTCTCTTTTTTATTTTTCTTTGGGTTGCTTGTGCTGTATCAGACATCAGAGATAAGTGCATATGATCCATTGGATTTGTTTTCTGGATCCAGAGACAGAGTACACAAAGCAATAAAGGGTCTTTTTAAGACCCCACAGAACAATTTCCGAGTTTTCCTGAATGGTTCTCTCATATTAGGGGGTTTGGGCGGTAATGCAGATGCTACAAGCTGTGAAGTTGGTAAAACATTTGAAAATGCACTCGAGGGTGTAATCCAAGCTGTAGATGCCAAGCGGACAGAATGTTTTCTAGATCTCATTTCCAAGACTGTTTCTAGTTCAGGACTGCTAAATAAGGTTCTTGAAGTCCAGAAGTTAGACAATGCTGACATTGAAGGTGCAATTCATGCATATTACAACATCATTTCTCAGCCTTGCATGGTATGTAAACAGTCAGTTGACGATCAATTGTCAAAAAGATACAATTCTTTGCATTCAATTTCGAAGGATGAAAGCTTGAAGATTGTGAGGAACTACTTGATCGCTGCAACTGCAAAGGACCTGAGCATGATGGTTAGTTTTAGACCTCGAGAAGATGAGAGTGCGGAATCTCCGTATTGCATGGTTTCTTTAGAATCAACCAACCAAAGTTTTGATTACAAGGTAGTACTCTTCTTTTCCCCTTTTCCCGAACACCTTTTGGGTTATTGATTAATATATTACACCATGAACAATATCATTTTCTGAACTCTTTTTTATTTTACTATGAAAAAGAAGACATGAGAACTTTTGGCAGCAATAAACTTGTTGTACCTGCAAATTGTTGTGTGCACAACTCAGTTGATTTGCTCTAATTTGTTTTCTAAAATTGTTAGTCTTGACATACGTGCTTCCAAAGCCGAATGCGTAGAAAAATATAGACTTTGCTGGAACTTTAAGTGCAAAGCACAGTTATGTTCCATACTAATGCAGAAAATAAAATAGACACAACATTTATGTGGACAAAGTGAAAAAAAACTGCAACTAATGAAATATAAAGCACCTTAGATGCGCACCTTTACAACTAGGTCTACATAATTTTACAAAACACAAAAGATGTTTACTTTTATAGTCAAACAATATCTGTTTCTTTCTTTGATACTTACTTCATAGATTATGGAGCATTCAGATGATAGTCAATGCTTCCATCAAATTCTCCAGTCATATATTTTCTTGAACGGGACAGTCTTCTTCTTCTTCTTCCGTCTTTTTTGAAAAGCAGTTTTGGATCTTATTTCAAGATGTATTTGGTCCAGCTATTCTCTCTCATCTTGTGCCTTGTGTCACAAGTGTTTTTCAGTATGTTGTATTATACTCCCTCCGTCTCAAATTATTTGTCGCTTTTTTGGTTTACACGCCCCTTAAGAAATATTAATTAGGAGTATTTGACATACCTTACCCTTATTTATGTCTAAGTTATAATCTCCGTTAAATATTTACTCTAATTATGTGTCATCTTCATTAACAACAAAGGGTAAAATAGAGAAAAAATAACTAATTATGCCTTGAATTTCTGAAACCACAAAATAATTTGAGACAACTATTTTTAGTAACAACAACAAACAATTTGAGACAGAGGGAGTATTGTTGTCTCCTTAATTCTCAAAAGGACGTTTCTCTGGCTCCCAGAATGTATAGAACCTTTTTTTTCCAGCTTACTAATGCATTTTGTTTGCTGCTCATCAATAGGCATATTTTATTGACCTGGATATGAAACCTTTGGAGAGGATGGAATACTACTACAAGTTAGATCAACAGATAGTTGGCTGCTATGTTCAGATGGTAAAATCCACGCAGCAGCGTAGCCACATGGAATGATCGAAGCAGTCTTGTCTACTGATTGGTGACACAACATTAACGTTTCCCTCGGTGATTCTAGCTCTGAATCCTAGGTCTGTCGTTGAATGTCATCATTCTTGTATTAGAATCCCAGGTCTGTTGTATGTAATCATTCTTGTATCCTTTTACCTTGGAGGTCGTCCTTTGAAGTTGTTACCCCTTGGCTGTGTTGTACTGTATTATAATGCACTTTATATGGTGGATATAAATTATTCATTCTCCATAAATGGTCAAGTCTTCTAAGGGGTGGTCCTTTATAATGATCGAATACTTGTTATTTAAGGATGACAGGAACATGTACAAACTATGCTGAATGCGCCATATATTTCTTCGAAGTTGTATTCTAGATAACTTGTGAGGAAATTTGTTTTGCAATTTTGACATTTCTGTAAACGATGTTTGGGAATCAGATTGGACAAGATTTGACTCGGGTCTAATATTTGCTCATTTATTTCTCAATCCCACCTATAAAATACTCTCTCCATCCCAAAAAGACTGTTTTTGTTTTGACTTGGCACGTAGTTTAAGAAATATATGAAGATTTTTGAATGTGTGGTATGTGACTGTAAATCATCTCATAAAGTTAATTATTTCTAAATATAGAAATGTGTCAATCTTTTTGAGACAAACTAATAAGAAAAGTAGGACAATCTTTTTGGAACAGAGAGAGTATTAGTTTATCTTCTAACGTTGGAATAACTTACAAAAAATTTACCGTGGTCCAACATTTTGTCATATGATTTTTAGTTTGCTCAAAAGGAATTTTTAGATCATAGCCTAAAGGATTTGTAAATTGCAATTGAAATAAAATGAGGATTATTTAGTAAACAGCTATCCCAAAAAAGGACAACTGCTCAAAATTTCTCAAATTTTTCTCATGTGGCCTGATCATCTTTGAAAAAGAGTATGAGATTCAATTTCTGTTATGGGCCATGTAGTGGGCCTCAAAATGAATCCCTTCAACTAGCATATTTCATTATTGGGCCTCAAATTCATTTTGTTTTTGCGGAGATTCTCTTCATATGGACCTGTCTTTAATTTTTGTCCTTATTTCTCATTTAATGAAAATTTATTGGTCAAAATATCTTTATTCGTTTTTCTACAAAATTAGATATTCTGGGTTCGATCCCCATCAAAGTAAAAAAAACACAATTTCGCAAGCCAAAATTTTATAGAAATCATGTCTTGTCCGACAAAATTACATAGAAACTATGCCTTGTCCGACATAATTCTTTTTTACAGAACTTTCCGGATAAGACATAATTTCTATGTGTACCATTTTTTTTTAATAGATATGGTTTTTATAAAAAAAATTGCCTTGTAAAATTAGGTCATATTTTTAATTTTTATTTATTTTTCTCAAATTTCTGCCACTTTTGTCACTTAAAGTGCAGGCCGAAGGATAAAAATGAAGACCTGCTGTTTGAGAGACAAAATTTAAATACCACCACAAAAGATGGCCATTTATGCGAATTGTCCCCTACAATTTCACATCACGGGCCCAAGAGTTTTCTAGACATCTTCTAATTACTTCCACGAATTTTTCTACAAGTTTCTTGCCCACCAAGAATAATCAATCCTAGTCCGCGGGCATAGCTGGATGTCAAACAAAGAGAACTTAAAATTCAGTTGTAGGCGATCAGCGTGTGTTCAAATCTTGATAGGAGCAATTTGATCTCTTATGGAGTAGAACGTTGTAGGTGAGGTCATTTAGACATATCCCGCAATTTACTTATATTAATGATGAAAGACCGGAACTACTATATTCAAAAATAGTCTGATAAGCCGGAAAACTGAATATAAAAAAAAGAAGAGAATAATCAATCCTATGTAAACATTCGCGTCCCGCCTGCGTTCCAATTTATATAATATAATTTGACTGAATATAAAATTTAAAAAATAAAAAAAACTTTTAATATTATGATCTAAAATATATTTATGTGTGATTATAACCTTTGTCATATAGATTGGCACAGAGGGAGTATCATGTAACCCCATCCCCAAACTCGTGCAATTTCCAACATCATCAACAGAAGAATGTTAAAGAAAAATGGAGTTATTCGAAACGATGCCTTCATCTAAGACAATTTTGACGGCAGCAACTTCCCTCACCGCTTCAACAATTCTCTTCCGTTCTATAGCTAGTGATCTTGTACCCGAACAACTCCAGCTCTTTTTCTCTTCGCGTTTTCAAAAACTATCGAACCGCCTTTCGTCACAGTTAATTGTGGTAATAGAAGAGTGTGAAGGTCTCACTTCGAACCAGATGTTTGACGCCGTTAATGTTTATTTGGGTACAAAGGCAAATGCTTGGACTCAAAGGATCAAAGTTAACAAGCCTGACAAAGTCGAAGAGCTCGCCGTCACTGTGGATAGGTAAAACTATATATATAGTTTAACTATTTTTTAAAAATTATGCTGAATTATTACTGGTAGATGCTGTGTCTAGTGAAAGTTAATGACTTTGGCCCTTTGAACAATATTTTGTTGAAGTTAGAAAAAAGGGGCAAATTTGAAGTTGATTGCCGGAAAAAGAGTATTTAGAAGTTGAAATTGCGTTTGAACATGAATTTCAATTTTGGAATAAAAATTGAAGTTTTGTGAGTGAAAACCGGAATTTTATTTGAATTATTCGTTAACAACTTGTTTAGATGGTTGTTTACCTATCGTTTCATACTGTCACGCACAGACACTAGTGTTATTATAAAAGGAGGTAAAGGTTAAAATAGGATTATTAAGTAAAAGTATGGGCAAGGTGAGAAAAAAATAAGGTAACAATGCCAATCACATCAAATTGGTTATTACCGAAAATGACACTTTTCATCATTGCATAAACGATTTTTAACAATATTTCAAAACAAACATTGAATTTAAAGTAACAATATTACAATACAATAGGTAACAACCATCCAACAAGCTGTAACCACCTCTTCAATTTCAAATTCTCTATGAAGTTGAGGAATAATTGACAAAATTGTAGCATAAACATGTTGGTTACAATGGCGCAGGAAACGGAAATAAGTAACTGCTAAGTATTACAACAAACTGAAATTACAATAAACTTGAACAAGAAACTGGAATAGTTTTTGGTATGCTGAGTCGAGTGATGACACTCTGTCTTTAAGACAAGATTGCCCCGTATGTATCCTTTCTACGTCCTGGACAATTGTCTCCTAAGATAAAACAACAAATGAACAAATGAACAAATGAGCAAAGGAAACTCAAGTGTTACCGTGAAGAATTTTGAGTAATGAAATGATGCTGGAAGGTATTAGGAAGACTGATTTTGTTTGTATGTTTCTGTGTGTCTCAACAATTGTGCAAAAGCTCCTTTATATAGTTCAAGGAGAGGACTTACCAACTGCCCACATAATTGTTGTTACTGGCCAAGTAATGACAATTATGGAGGTAGTAATTCACCAAAATAAATGGTGAATTGATGTGCAACGGATTGACATTTAGGGAGAGTAATTCAGCCAAAATAAATGTCTGAATTGAGTGCAAATTAAGGCTGGTTGACGTTTCAGAAACCAACAGCAAAGTTCTCTGCGACTTACTTGAAACTTCAGGGACCAAACTGTAAATATGAAACAATTCTTGTTCCAAAAAGATAATATCAGAAGAAGCACAACCCACGACCCGGACCGGATGGGCGGGCGGCGGCGGCGCGCGTGTGGGCTTATCCTTGAACCGAAGCACATCTAGGTCCTCCCTTCTTTAAACACATGGGATACTCCTTGGGGTCCCAAACCCCAAGCCAATTTTGAGACTTATAAACTAAATAGATCTTTCTTCCCCCACCGATGAGGGAGAATTGGTCTAAATACCACACTTTTCCACGCTTCAAACACCTCACTTCGTGGACCAATATCTCTTTTATTTTTCAACGAAATTTGACGATCCTTGGCCCTGCGGTCATCTACTTAGTAGATTATGCACGTGTGAAGAACCAAATTCTCCAACATGCGGAACACTAGTGTTTAAGCCATTAAAGTTGGTTGGACGCAACTCCCGCCAAAGGCAAATTTTTTTCAACAATCCCCTCTTGAAAGAGATTTTGGCGCACTCACATGGTGCCTTTTTCCTTTCCAGCAATATTTCAGCGGACCGATGTTGCATAAGGAGAGGTAGCTTCAGCTTTGAACCTTCCATAGTTAAATACCATCAGACTTACTTACTGCGCGGTGAACGTGATGTCTTGAACCGTTAGTGTTTAGTGTAAGCCAAGTCAATAGTACCAATACAACGAATTCCCTTACTCTCTTCTTCGTAATGTTTTGTCCGTTGTGGCCGTGGACAACTTCTTGGATTCTTAAGTGCGTTCATTTGAGGCGGTCTGTCCTCGCACTTAAATAGGTGGTCTCCTACAAGATATCCTGCTATACCCCACTTCACAAGTGTTAGGAACCATTAAAAGTTTCCCCAAACCTAACCTCAATTGTTGAGGATCGTTAAAGGTTTTGAAAACTTAACCTTTACCTACACTGCAGATAGCACTTAACGTCTATCGCGGAAACGACTTTGGATTTGGAGTTTCTTTAAAGAAATCACTATCCGAAGTGCTCATGCTTCCACTGAAGCGATCAACTGAACCTTTACAACTTAGTTTTTCCATTGAACCAAATTACTGGGATCTCCAGTCAATAAGGTTGGGTTACCACCGTATTGGTCCTTATACTTTGGGTTTTAAGCCCATTCCCTTAGACATGAAGAACATCTGATCCTTGGGTAAGCCCTTTGTCAGCGGGTCTACTATATTATCCTTTGACTTTATATAAT
Source organism: Anisodus tanguticus (assembly GCA_034509755.1). Taxonomy (NCBI): domain Eukaryota; kingdom Viridiplantae; phylum Streptophyta; class Magnoliopsida; order Solanales; family Solanaceae; genus Anisodus; species Anisodus tanguticus. The sequence goes on along the minus strand of CM067553.1, from coordinate 2,969,440 downwards.
CAATGGATATTATACCCGTGGTGATCAGCTGCCTAACGGTCTTATGTCTCCATCGAATATGACGAGACTTGCCGTTGTACATAGCATTTCGTGCCCTTCCTAGAGCCGACTGGCTATCGCAGTGGATCATTATAGAAGGGACGGGTTTGTTCCAACACGGAACATCCTCTAAGAAGTCATGAAGCCACTCAGCTTCTTCTCCTGCTTTGTCTAAAGCGATTAACTCCGATTCCATTGTGGATCGGGCGATGCAAGTTTGCTTAGAGGATTTCCAAGACACCCCCACCACCAATTGTAAATACATACCCCATTTTGGTGGACTTGGTGTTTTCTATATCAAATATCCAGTTTGCATCACTGTACCCCTCTAGTACAGCTGGATATCTCGAATAATGTAACCCGAAAGTTAACGTGTATTTCAGGTATTGTAATACCCGATTCAACGCCTTTCAGTAATCATCACTCGGATTACGGGTAAACCTAGCCAACTCATTGACTGCATAAGCAATATCAGGTCGGGTGCAGTTTGTTATATACATCAAACTACCGATCACCTGTGCATATCGCTCCTGGTATACGGGTGCACTATGATTTTTATCAAGCTTTTGATTTGTATCCATTGGTGACTTTATCGGTGAACTGTCAAACATCTCGAACTTTCTCAAAACATCCTCGATGTAGTGAGACTGAGATAAGACCAGTCCGTCAGATGTCTTAAAGATTTTTATTCCTAAGATGACATCTGCGATACCCATATCCTTCATCTCGAAGCATTGTTTCAACATGTTCTTAGTCTCTAGGATTACCCTAGGACTGTTTCCCGTGATCAACATGTCATCTATGTATAGGCATATCATGACGAATGAGTCAGAGTTACCTTTCGTGTAGACACATTTATCACATTCATTAATGGCGAAACCCTTCGATAGTAGAGTACTATCAAATTTTTCGTGCCATTGCTTCGGGGCTTGTTTAAGCCCGTACAGAGATTTGACAAGCCGATAGACTTTCTTCTCTTGCCCTTGAACCACATACCCCTCGGGTTGGTCCATATAAATTTCTTCTTCCAAATCACCATTTAGGAAGGCTGTCTTGACATCCATTTGATGTATCTCAAGGTCACGCAAAGCTGCGATCGCAATGAATACCCGTATGGATGTCATCCGAGATACCGGGGAGTACGTGTCAAAGTAGTCAAGACCTTCTTTCTGCCGATAGCCCTTGACTACCAACCTGGCCTTGTACTTATCTATAGACCCATCTGCGTTATACTTCCGTTTGAGTATCCATTTACACCCCCTACGGTTTATTTTCCGGAGGAAGATCAACCAACTCCCAAGTATGGTTATGCAGAATGGAGCCTATTTCACTCTCAATAGCTTTTTTTCAGAGCGGTGCCTCTGGAGTTGACAATGCTTCGGCAATTGTCCTTGGTTCATCATTAACCATATAAGCTACAAAGTCGGGACCGAAGGATTTATCCTTCCTGGCCCTTTTACTTCGCCTTGGTTCCATCTCTGGAGTCTCCAAGTTCTGAGAATCTGGAACACTAGATTCCGGATATTCAGGCACCTCGAGATACGCTAGATCTGAATCATCTAGATCCGGGCCGTCAACGACTCCCGGTTCTTGAGAGCTTTGTTCATAACTTCGTTTGCGAGATGTTATGTCTTTTTCCTTTCTAGGAAAGATACCTTCAAAGAATTGAGCATTCCTTGATTCCATGATTGTACCCTGGTGGATATCTGGAATATCTGACTTATGCACTAAGAAGCGATAAGCACTACTGTTATTTGCATATCCGATGAATATGCAATCTACAGTCTTAGGCCCAATCTTGACCTGCTTTGGCTTGGGTACTTCAACCTTTGCCAAACAACCCCACACCTTTAAATATTTATAGGTGGGTTTCTTTCCCTTCCATGATTCATATGGAGTTTTGTCCTTACCCTTATGTGGAACTCTGTTAAGAATCGTATTAGCGGTAAGGACAACTTCTCCCCACATGCTTTGGGGAAGACCAGAATTGATGAGCAAGACATTCATCATTTCCTTCAATGTGAGGTTCTTACGTTCCGTCACACCTTTCGATTGAGGTGAGTATGGAGCCGTCGTTTGATGAACAATGCCTTCTTGGGCACAATATTCCTCAAATGACGCTACGTATTCTTCCCCTCTATCGCTACGAATGGATTTAATCCGCAGGCTTAGTTGGTTCTCAACTTCTGCTTTGTAACGTCGGAACGCTTCAAAGGCTTCATCCTTACTTTTCAACAAGTAAAGATAACAATACCTTGTGCTATCATCAATGAATGTCACAAAGTACTTGTTTCCCCCTCTACTTTATGTGAACTTCAAATCACATATATCTGTGTGAATAAGTTCTAGAGGAGCGGTATTCCTTTCGATGGATCGAAAAGGAAGCTTGGTGAGTTTTGCCTCTACGCACACCTCACACTTATGTTAAGGGTTTACGTCGATAGACGACAACAACTCCAACTTTACCAGCCTTTGGATAGACTTGTAGTTAACGTGTCTTAATCTATGATACCATAAATTAGAAGACTCAAACAAATAAGAAGAAGGTTCAACTTTATTACTTGGACGCATTACAGACATGGCATTCACTTTGAAGAGGCCTTCACAGACGAAGCCTCTCCCCACAAAAGTGTCATTCTTAGTGAGTACAAACTTATTGGATTTAAACACTAGCCTAAAACCAGCATTAACCAATAAATGTCCTGAAATTAAATTTCTTCTAATCTCAGGGACATGCATCACTTCCTTCAGAGTGAGCTCCTTTCCAGAAGTCATCTTCAGGACCACCTTTCCTAACCCCAGCACGTCAGAGGAAGCGTTGTTGTTGCCCATGAACAACTTCTTGTCGGTGACCGGTGTGTACGTGGAGAAGGCATCTCTGTTGGAACAGATGTGTCTGGTAGCACCTGTGTCCACCCACCACTTCTTGATCAGGTTTGCTTCAAGCACCACTGCCGAGAACTCCTCAATCATGTCATCCAGGAGCGTGCCCTTGATGACGTTAGCATGCGCCTTGGCTTTCTATTGTTGCTCAGTCTTGAGCTTGCGGCATTCCTTGATCTTATGACCAGGTTTCCCACAGTGGTGACAGTTAGCTCTGAACATCTCCGATGCGTGGGTCTTGCCGTCTTTCTGGAACTTCCGCTTCTTGCTTGGGTTCCCTTTGGCCTTAGACAGATTTGCCTTCGCCTTAGCAGGTTGTTTACCCCTAGGCAAGGCCTTCTTATTATCTTCTTGAATTTGGAGTTTGATAATAAGCTCTTCAAAGGTCATCTCCTTTGTCTTGAGTTTTAAGTAACTCATAAACTCATTCCACGAAGGAGGTAACTTTTCAATCAGCGATGCAATAAAAAACTGCTCATTTGGTTTCATTCCTTCCAAATCTAGGTGATGTAGAATCATTTGGAATTCCTGGACTTGGGACATCACTGTCTTACTATCCACCATTTGAAATTTTAGAAATTTCCCAACGATGAACTTCTTAGTACCTGCATCTTGTGCGTTGTACTTGTTTTGCAGTTTTTCCCACAGCTATTTGGCAGTGCCAACGGTGCAAAATAGCTATGATTCCATGCATCAAGAACCATCTTCATGCCATTAATGACATGGATACCAAAGCCCCCGTCACCTATTTCAGAAGGCGAAGGGTCCATTTCATCTCCAGCTTGTGGAGGATCTTCCATTAGGAACCGGGTCATGCCCATAACAGTTAAGTAGAACATCATCTTCTGCTGCCATCTCTTAAAGTTTGAGTCCATTAATTTTTCAGGGCGTTCATGGTGGAATGCGGAGGGTGGAGCAGTAAAGGCAGTGGACGTGCCTTGGGCAGCAGCGGTGAAGGCGCGAGAGTTCTTTCGCCTTGGACGATAGCGGCAGCAGGGAAGGAAGCACTGTCGCCTTGATTGGCGCAAGCAGCGGCATCAACAATGTTTCCAGTCATGTTGCAGCAGTTACAGTAAGCAAAATCTTGTCTTAAACTTGATGGTTACAATGGTGCAGGAAACGGAAATAAGTAACTGCTAAGTATTATAACAAACTGAAATTACAATAAACTTGAACAAGAAACTGGAATAGTTTTTGGTATGCTGAGTCGAGTGATGACACTCTGTCTTTAAGACAAGATTGCCCCGTATGTATCCTTTCTACGTCCTGGACAATTGTCTCTCAAGATAAAACAGCAAATGAACAAATGAGCAAAGGAAACTCAAGTGTTACCGTGAAGAATTTTGAGGTAGTAATTCACCAAAATAAATGGTGAATTGATGTGCAACGGATTGGCATTTAGGGAGAGTAATTCAGCCAAAATAAATGTCTGAATTGAGTGCAAATTAAGGCTGGTTGACGTTCCAGAAACCAACATCAAAGTTCTCTGCGACTTACTTGAAACTTCAGGGACCAAACTGTAAAACAACCCACAGCCCACGACCCGGACCGGACGGGCAGGCGGCGGCGGCGCGCGTGTGGGCTTATCCTCGAACCGAAGCACATCTAGGTCCTCCCTCCTTTAAACACATGGGATACCCCTTGGGGTCCCAAACCCCAAGCCAACTTTGAGACTTATAAACTAAACAAATCTTTCTTCCCCCACCGATGAGGGAGAATTGGTCTAAATACCACGCTTCAAACACCTCACTTCGTGGACCAATATCTCTTTCATTTCTCAACGAAATTTGACGATCCTTGGCCCTACGGTCATTTACTTACTTAGTAGATTATGCACGTGTGAAGAACCGGATTCTCCAACATGCGGAACACTAGTGTTTAAGCCATTAAAGTTGGTTGGACGCAACTCCCGCTCAAGGCAAATTTCCAACAAAACATTGATTTGCAAATAAAAATTTCATAATGAGCTAATAATGTGTATGTCCAAAGACTATCTTTAAGTTTTGAATCTGTTTATGTGATAGGTATCAAGAAGTAACAGATTATTATGAGAATGTGAAATTCACATGGATCATGAAGTTTAGGGGAATCCAACAGAGTGAAAAGAGCACCAACCCAAAGACACAGCTTCGATATTTCGAGTTGAGTTTTCACAAGAAGCAAAAGGAAATGTCTTTTAAATCTTACTTACCATATATAGTAAGGAGGGCCAAAGAGATTTAAGGAAGAGAAAAGGGCAGTAAGGCTACACACGGTGGATTATAACAGAACAGATTATTGGAGTTCCGTGGTATTAAACCATCCTGCAACTTTTGATACGATGGCGATGGAACCAGAAATGAAGAAAGATTTGATTGAGGATCTCGACATGTTTGTAAGTAGGAAAGATTACTATAGGAGAATTGGAAAAGCGTGGAAACGCGGGTACTTGTTATATGGGCCACCTGGTACGGGGAAGTCAAGCTTAGTTGCAGCTATGGCTAATTACCTTAAGTTTGATGTTTATGACTTGGATTTGAGAGAGGTGCAATGCAATTCGGATTTGAGGAGGTTGTTGATTGGTTCAGCGAACCGCTCTATACTTGTGATAGAAGACATTGATTGCAACGTGGGGTTGCAGAATAGAGAAAATGAGAATGACACAACTGAAGATGACAAGGTATTGTAATGCATTTCTTTGACACAATTTTCAGTTTGCAGTGTACTACTCAATTCCTCTTAACTGCACAAGGAAATTGCATTTGGTAATCCATGTGGTTAATCCGAATTCATGTCCAAATAAATATTTTTATATTGAATTTGTTATTATAACAAAACTTGAGGGAGATGAGACATAACTGTTGGCAAAGCCTCTAAATATTTGTGTCACTCTAAATATTAGAACTTCTCACTTCTTAAAAAAAAAAAAAAAAAATCCGTCATTTTGAAAAGAAGATAAAAACTTTCTTTCCTGCGATGGAAGATTTTTGAGACTATTGAGCAATTTTTGAGACCACCAACTACATGGGTTGTGGTCTTTAGAATGTAGGTGTTTGAAGCATATGATTAATTGATGACTAGTGAAACAAATAAATTGGACTTGGGACACTAGCATAAGGTGGATGTAAACCTGTATTTGTGTGTTCTTGATTTTCCTTCAATATCAATTGCAATCACTAAATATGAGTATACAATAGTATCATATGTTGAGCTGTTTTTGCTAAGATTTCTACAAATGTAGATTACTCTCTCTGGGCTGTTGAACTTTATTGATGGCTTGTGGTCGAGTTGTGGAGATGAGCGAATCATAGTGTTTACAACGAATCACAAGGACAGACTTGATCCAGCACTGTTGAGACCTGGACGTATGGACGTGCACATTGAGATGTCACACTGCACTTTCAGTGGTTTCAGAATACTCGCATCTAATTACCTAAAGGTAGACGAGCATAGGCTGTTTACGGCAATTGAAGATCTGTTCGAGAGAGTTAAGGTAACACCAGCAGAAGTAGCAGGAGAGCTGATGAAGAGCAATAATTCTGACATTGCACTAGAAAGCCTAATCAAATTCCTTCAAAACAAGGAACATGAGGGTGTGACAACAAGCTAAACAACATTGCTGACTAAAACAGATAAGACGTTAGGACTCGAGTATTAGAGTGATTGATATTCTTGTGTTAGAGAACAATAATGTTATTAGCTTTTTCTGATGGTCAGAAATCTTCTTCTCGGAGGGAAATTGCTAGACTGCCATTTGATTGAAACCTCTAAATAAACTATCCTTACATATACATAATTTTTTTATCAATAACAATCGTGTCTGGACCAGCTTGCGTGTACCTCGACTATTCCATTGGGAACCTACTAACTCGTGTCTTGTGTATCTACTAGTAGAATCTTTACCAGCTCAATGCTTTACATTAGGAATTACAGAGAAAAGGGTAATAAAGCAATGAGCAAGAACTAATGCAGAATTGCAGATGGACGACCACTAGGCAATAGCAATATCTCTTTATAATAGTTCTCAGTTCGTGAGTGCATCAAAAGAGTACAATAAAACAGTTCTATCTGCAGCTAATACATCTCACTGTGGTCAGAAGCTCATCCTTTTCCCAGGAAATGTCGTTAAACTAGTAAACCTGAACAATTAACATTCAAAAGAACAAAAGTGAAATTTTACGCCATTTATTATACACAAAAGAAAAATCTACATCTATCTCCCACTGAAAAGTTCATATCAATCTCCATTGCCATACAACTATCACCATGTTCTTTGGTGTTTGAAAGGAAAATGAAGTAATTTCAATGATAGAATTTTCCTGGTACCTAAAAGTTCCAATCTAAACAAAAAAAACCAAATTATAATAGAAAAAGAAAGAAACAATGGTACAATCAAATGGAACATACGATCTCTGGCTGTTTTTCTCCTACTGGTTGCCTTGTAACGTCCGATGTTGCCACTGTTTCTCTAAACACTCTGCTTCCTCTCTAAAATTCATCTTCATGTTCATCAGAAATTCTGATTCAGAATCAATTAAGATACAATAAGATAGCGAATCATACAAAGAAAAGCTACTAAAAATCCACGTTCACCACCGATGTCTTGAGTGTTCTCCACGGCCCTTTATCCGACCTTAAACAACCACCGTCATTTTCACACGTACAGCTACCACCTAGAAAATCTGGTAACTCACTGACAATCACATAGTTTTGACGATATGTTAATAGTAAAGAACTCTATAATTGTTAGGGAAAACAAAAAGTTAGAGACAATTACCATTCATTAATGAATTCAAGCAGTTTGCCTTGATAATTGTTGCCAAGAACCTAGAAATTTGACAAATGATAGTTCTTGATGAGCAACATGTAATAATATATTCGATTGAATTCATACCCTTCCATCTCAATCTAAGACCATTTTCCAAGTTGATTTGGGATATAAATGAGCCTCTTTATTCACAACATAATATGAAAGAAACATGATAAACACTTGGTCAAAGGGAAGAAAACATGCCATACATGAATCTTGGACGTCGTTTCAGGGTCAAGAAAAGGCTTGATTATATTCCAGAGTAGTCTAAATCCAGGTCCAGCGTTTATGACAAACATTTCACCAAGTGTCTGCAACATTATCTTGCCAAAGTTAGATATTAGCTGATGTTATATATGACAATACACAAAGACAAAAAATGAAAAACGATATCAGTAAAAGTCCGGTATTATAACTAGCTAAAAAGGGGTATATTGAATTACTTCAGGGTAATAATCATTATCAATCTTCTGCAGCTGCAAAATGACTTCTCGTACAGGTTTCGTGAAATTCCTCAAAGTCTAAAAAATAGAAAACAAATATTATGAAAACTGAACCATAAGAAGCACATTGTCAATAATCCACCAGAAAAGACTACTATACCACTCCTTCAACATCCAAAATGGTAACACTTCTATCGATATGTCTTTTTGCAGCTGCAGAGCAAGCAGGAAGCCTGAATGCAACAGACTTCTCAAATTCTTGGACGTGATATTTAACATAACGATCCAATGTAGTTACTTCCAAGAGTTTGTCGACGTTCATTAGCCCCAATCTTTCAATATAAACTGGTCTTCCTTCCTTATCTGTTCCATGATAACCCTGAGGGTAGTTTTGGAGAACTTCATCCCTTTCATGGAAGTCAAAATCCTGAGCAAAATATTGCATATGATCAAGAACTAAGTCTGTGAACAAATAAAAACTGTGAACTACTATTTAATTCAAGAATTTAAACCAAAATGTGGCCTGCCAATTCAGATAAAAAACTTTCAGATGAGCATTGGAAGACTCTACATGTTTAAAAAGCCTTAGTCGGCCTCCAGAGGACAAGAAGCTAAATAAAAAATTCGAGAAAAAGGCTTGTGGCATTTTAACAGTAACATAAGCATAAAAAGAAGAAAGTGGAAATATATTATCAATATGGTTGTACTTATAAAGAAAAAATATAACTGTGCAAGGTTAAGAGATAACTTATCCTGAAGGAAACATTTCCATATCTTGAAACCTCAAAGAGTGAATGGCCTGTAATATCAGAGGTACAACCTACTATCCCAGAGCTAATGGCATTGTCAAGAAATATGGCATTACAGGGGAAAAAGATAGAGCACTAATGTTTGAAAAAAGTAAGTCTACCTTGATAATACTGTCAGTTCCAAAATCTGTCCTCCATTGGAGCATATTTGTCCACATGCTCTTTGCCTTCTCAATGTCAAGCTTTCTAGCTTTCAAGAATCTGCAAGAAAAATTGAACAGCTAAAAGTTCAACATCATTGTCTTCAATCATCAAGTGAATTGAGATAAAGGCTTGAACATTAAAATGGTGCTTAAGAGCATGTAATTTAGTCTTATACTTCATTTGCTTTGTTTATCTTGCTTCTTGTTGTCGTTGTTTTCCTTTCAATCCTGCTTTGATTACTTCTTTTGAGATGAGGGTCTATCGTAAACAACCTCCCTATAAAGGTAGGGATAAAATTTGCGTACATCCTACCCTCCCCAAACTCCACTTGTAAGATTACACTGGACATGTTGAATAAAAACTCGTAAGATGATTTTGATCAAAATCTGCTAACTCTTGCATTAGCTTATCACACTGTATGCAAGATGAGACTAGAGGAGCACCAATCAATTGAGCTACCAGGAGTGCCTATCGATTTGAATTTCCCTCCTCAGCTGGAGGCAAAAACCGTCTCCCCTTGAACCATCCTCGGAAGAGCAAGAAAGGAGAAGGGAACAGGAGTTTCTCGCCTTTGGTGTCATTGACATCACAAATGCCGTTTCTAGTCTATCTCTTTCTATTTCTTTTGTATACATAGAAAGTTCAAAAAACATCATATAATAATCCTTGCGCATGTGGTTAAATTTGGCAAGGGCACCTTAATATTTTGAGATTATCATCATGCATAGCAGGAAGCAGGTTCTCCATGATCAGTACTTGTCGAAAAGCATTTACAATCTTCAACTCTTCGGTGCCCCTAATTTCCCCTGTAGTAAAAGAAATCCCAACATCATTTTGTATCCTGATTATCTACTCTACACAATTTCAGGGGCATCTATAACGAAGGGCAAATATAAAACAAATCACAAACGTTAAGGACACTTTTTCCTCCTAAAATTTAATAAGTAGTATTACAAAATTTTGAACCATATATAACATAAGTACAATGTGCTCAAGCTAAACTTTTCAAAGGTTGAATTCATTATTGGTGGAGGCTACATCGACTGACTTGTAACTCCTTCATATGAAGTAGTTTTTTTATTTGTTGTTGCTTCAATTCACTTGAAATAGTGAATATATTGGAATAAAATAGTAGAGAGAAAATATACCGCTGTACAAGAAACTAAAAAGAACAAAAGATGTAGTGCTTGCAAGTTGCATCACCGTAGTTACCTGACATTTTCGGAGGACTAATTAAGAATGTCTGCTAAACCGATGGAAAAATGAATCTCTTTATCCTGCAATAGAAGTTAACATTAAGCAATCAGAAAATGTCAAAATGAGTGTTTATTACTTCACATCAAAGTTCAAATACACTGACGTGGAAACATATTTGGACTTTGGTTATGTCCAAGTTAATAGAAATAGGAGTTTTTTTATAGCGGTTGGTTTTGTGGGGCGGGAATATGCCACTTTTGTATCTAACTATTTTATTTATTCAGTGCTCTCCAAACTCAATATGTACTCCTATTTGTTTTGAGATTAATTCTAAATTACTCTTAAGAGAGTTTCACTTTGAAGGTCAAACGTTTCCTATAGAAAAGCAATTCCTTTCTTAGGGCATGAAATTCGAGACCGTACATTGATATTATCAAACACCATAACTACTTAGCGTGCGTTACTTTGTGCTATTCGTTAAGTTCTAAATTTTTTCCGAGTTCCCTATTTTGTCTTGAAACATCAAGAATACACAAAATTATCCCCAGCCCATTAACAAATTCTAAGTAAATATACAAATTCAGTTCGGTGGACTATTTATTAAAATAGACGCACACCTTAATTCTACTTTTCTTGAAAAATAACATGAGTGGAATCCTACAACTTACCTTTTTACATCATTATTAAATAGAGAAAAAGGAAAGAGTTAATCACATTTTCAAATAACACTGTAGTTTTGATGAGACCGTAAACGATCCCAAGCAATTGCATACGAATAAAACTAGGCAAAGTAATGTTCAGCATTATTACGTGCACGTTTCCTTCTTTTTGCGTTTGCCTAGACGCAGATACCAGTTTGGAAGTGAGAATATACCCAAAGTGGATGCGACTGAAATGATATTTTATTTCACTCATTATATTATGATTCTTGGTATATTTAGCATCTTCTCTTCCGTCGCTGTCAATACTTAATAGCACTTTACTTTTTCCTGTTCCTAAATGACATATCGAATTCGAGACACAATGAATCCAAAAGAGACGGGATTAACTTAGAAGTGCATTCAAGATTTAAAAATGAGTTCTCAATTGAATCCAATAAAGCATCCGTCTTTGGATTAACTATATATACTGTGCAGCTTTACTTACTAAAAAGAGTACCTAGTATATTTAGGCCGATTTTTTTGTAAGAGACCACTTGACCTACCGAGTGAAATAACTTGAATGACTGCAGCATTCAGTCATTTTCTTTCAAGCAATAAGTCTTATAACGTGATTCTAACTAGGAGAATCAAGTCCTCCAAAAAGATCAGGCAGACATGTTATATATTCATGTATTTGAGCCCCCGGCAGCCAAGATGTTCACACACACACTTTTCCCTAGTGTGCTTGAGGTTTATTGCTGGAACGAGAAGGGGAGGCTTAAAAATAGCACCAACCGGGCACTTTTCAGCCCTGTTTTTTGAAAATAGCCGTTGTCCTGGAGTCTCAACCTCTAAAATTGCAACTACAAGATACTTTTGAACTCCAGAAAGTGGTTATTTTTGCAGAGTTCAAAACATGGTTATTTGTGAATTTTCCCAGTCGAGGGGAGCATATGGTTAAGATTTAATGATCTTCAAATAACTAATAGGCCACCTCAACAATTTGTAGGAAATGGAAGGCATACTTCAAATGAAACATATTAACATGAAAACTGAATAAATTTCATGTCCAGGAAACCATAAGTTTACTGGTCTGTCTTACAATTACAGTTTATATATACAGATATTCACAAGTTATTTATTTACATATTAAGGGGAGAACTATAATTGATCTTTGAAGATGCTTGACTACATTGGCTCCGATGAATGGCTTCTATATACACAGTAGTCCTTTGCTCAAACAACTCTAAGCACACCTATGAAATCAAATGTCACGCATTCAAATTCAAACACGTATTGAAGGAAAATAGTACTACTAGTTTCACAAAATTTGTAGTATTAAGGAAAATGATTGATGGCCAATATACCTGCTATATCCAGTTTCTCTTGGACCGCAGTTGAGTAAGCTTGTCCCTCCACAGAGCTATAATTACCAATGTAAAAGTGAGAACTAAAACATATAACCAGGGCTATAAACTGGTAAAATAACAAGGAAAAGAGAAAACTAAAAGAGCGTGCACTAGAAAAATCCAAACGAAAATTCTAGCAAGACAAGGGCCCATCAGGAAAAACTAGTGTACAAAGCCTTTATATCAAAGACTAATAAGATTACACTTCCAAAAAAATGAATTGTCAAAGTTCAAAACTTGATGCTTCATCTTACAGGGCATCAGAAAACATTGTGGCATCTAATCTTCATTCATCAAATTGCTCTAAATTTTAACTAGTGGACCCATTAGCCAGATTATTTAGTAACCAGTGCAGATAAAAACAAAAACTAACAAAACCCAAAATCTACACTCTGGTCGGCGACAAACATGCCATGGCACCAATATCTTTTACCATAAGAAAATGACCCTATCCCCCTTCTTGCAAGTTCTCATAGATGTAATTCTCGAGCTTTTTAGCAATGAATGATAGATCAAAAGATCATCACAGCATGGAAAATAGCGGTTAAAAAAAAAAAAGATATATGATAGCAGACACACCACTCAACACAGAGACTGGACATGCTAACAAAGGTTACCTGCATCTCTATATCGTTCTTCAACCGCCGCAATCAGCATATTCCGCACAAGAATAAACTCCTTTGTTTCAATGCACAGCTTGCCAGTAGGCCTGACCGACAAAACAAGTTAAGATTATATTTGTCACAACAAAATAAAGCATTGTCACACATACACATCCCGTGCAATAATATCATATCATAATCCTTTGGGACACATGGAAGTAAGAACTTCAGCTAGTTTCAAATTTCAAGCTACTACATTTTTATCTCTCAAACAGAAAATAACGCAATATGTCATTTTTCATTGGACAATTTATTGAACTACTTTTTCCAACAAGAAAATTGGGCAATTTATTGAACTACTTTCTCTAACAAAAAAATGATGTGACAAAGTTTGACTAGATTGTCTAATAGAGCTTTACCTGTCAAGCTCAGTGAACAATAGACCGTCCGAACCAGTAGTGTGTACTATCGGCTTCGGAGATTCAACAATCCTCATCCCATCACTATAAGCCAAGTACTTGTTGACTTGTATTGGCACCTAGAACAATTAAACAACAGAAGCTTTATTATGTTAGCAATCATTTGGTGCAAGGACACGATAAAGTTGAATTAAAACGAGTTAGTAGGACTATAGGGATGAGGACTGAGGAAAATGTGGACGGCATTGGACAGTTTTTATATTGTGCTCGAGCTGGGGGTAGATGTGGCATTAAAATTGGGATCAAATTAAGTTACATCCTCAAAAGTTAATCACCTTGCTTCTCACAGCAATGTTGATTGCATCAGAAGGACGAAGATCAAAGCTAATACTCTCAGCATCATTGTCAGACTGTAATGACAACCATATTAAAGGTGGTTAAGTTGCATACCCTAGCCTAAAAATGTACTGAAACATAAATGTTGTTTGAAGTTGTACACGGTGTAGTTCTTAATCATAAAGTCATCAGAATCTTTGTCTATTGCAGAATAACACAACAATTACATCTATTGTTACCCTTACATTTAGCCTCGACTTTACCAGGTTCATTAGGCCTTAACTTAAGATTAACTTTGCACTCAGTCACCATAGTAACGGCATTTTACACACCTTTGTTAGGTATAACTGAGCATAATAAGCCTCATGCACTCGCTTGGTAACTCGAACAAGTTTAACCTTCCAACAGCAAACAGTCAGATCAAGCAAAAAAGATAACAAAGTTACTGATAGAGCACAAATAACAAGCTTACTGTGTAACCCATCTTCTCAACCATCTCCTTCACAACTTGATACATTGTTGGTCTAGCCTGAAACAAAGCCAAACATTTGTCTTCTTCAGTATCGGAATAGAACAATGCTGCTGGCAGGATTAGTTTACCAGAACCTAGATAGGAAAACTTACAATTTGGACATTGCGCACAGCTGCCATGAGCAGCGCACTTGGCATCTCCACTATCATATAAACAGACAGAGAGAAATGAGACGGCGTTATTTTAATTTATGCACCTAAGAGACAGTCCAAATCATTTAAACAAATGAATGAAATATCTACATACAAACAATAATAGGGAGAAGAAGCCCTGTCCCATCTTCCATTCTTAATACAATCGCTGGATGTGGAGCATAATCAGGTAGATGGCCTCCTTGTGGATTATTATGGACACATTTCAAATGTCTTCCATCTCTCATCTTGATCATGAAACCATCAGGCCCACTTCGCACTTCCACTACACAAGAAGAATAGGGAAGTTACCCCCACACAAATAAGTTACTACCTTTTTATTTGTATTTATTTGGGCAAGTATTGCAAACACTTTTTTGTGACATAGGAACTTATAGCACTTGAGAACAGAGTCAGCATACCAGCTTCTACCACGCTAGAATTCACATAATCTGCGTCGTTTTCATTGGAATTCTCTGCCATGCTACCATTTTCATCTGATGATGAACTAAAAGTGCATTGAATCACCTTGCCTACTCGTGATCGTGGTTGACGACCCACATTAACCCAGCAGCTAGAAATCCCATTGAGCCCCCAAAACCCACTCTTCAAACTCTTAGCCTTCACTACAGAAGAATTGACAGGAACAGCAAACTGACTTGTTTGCTTTCCACGAACCACAGGACAAATTACAAGCCCTTGCAGAGAGCTCATTCTGCCTACTTTGGAATCTACTTGGACAAAGATTAACATTATAACTACGGACAACATTTCTCGAAAAAGCCATATAGCATACAACTTCCTAGATAAAATAACTCACACACAATTCCTTTCTTGCAGTAGTGACTTACAAAACACGAATAAACAAAGCATAGACCGACATTGGAAAAAGATCATACATAAAGTTCTACGTGATTAGTATATTTCCTAGGGCGAAACCAGAATTTTGTCATTGATTTGCTCCAAAGTCTAAGTTTTACCTTGGCACATCACACACATGGTGTATATGAGCATATATGAGAAGCCTACAAATTTACAACTACAGCTCAATCACAAACTAGTAAGAGGTCCTTATATGAATTTCTCTTTTAAAACAATTAGGTTCTCACTAATTATCCCTACCGTGATTAATTAACGATGACAAATAGTTTGACAAACCAAAATTAAATCCTAATATCCTTAAAACAGAGAATTACATAATATTAAGAGTAATATACTTGCTCTAATTCACCAATGAAAACTCAGTTTTGTGAATAACTTCAAATTCAATCATTCAATGGTGATCACTACTTAACAGTCTTTATTTAACCGTGAATACGAAATAGAGTTGTACTCGCATACTCGAATTAAAATTCTAAACTTGTTCTGCTTGAATTTCGATAAAATTTAAACTTAAAATTAACTAAAAGATCAATCCTTCATCTTTGATCGATCCAAAAGAACAAGAATAATTGCGTTAGGTACTACTATTAACATCAGTACATCATCAGACCTGGATTACAAGTTACAACGAACAGCTTCCGATCACCGATCGTAGATTCAACTTTCCCAATAATTATCTCAATTTACGGCCGACAAAGAGGTATGGATAAAGGAGAATTGAAATAGTGTGAGAAAAAAAGATAAGATAGGACTATTTTTCATGTGTGTATTCAACTGTGGAGTAGATAGTTTAATCCCATTCCACAAGGAAAACTAGTTTGTCATCTTTCTATAAGAATGTTATTGACATTTATGTCCTCTGGAAAAGTATTAAAGAAGAAACTCTTCACAAATCCATTTGGACAAAAAAAAATACATGTTTCTAAGTGATTCCAAAAAGTGTCTCAAATCACATACTATATTCTCTGTTCAAATAAATAATAATTATATTACTCCCTCCCTCTCAAATTATTTGAAGTTTGATCAGTTTAAAAATCAAATAACTCTTTGTTTGACTATGATTTTATCTAATTTTTTCATATATTATGAATTATTATTATGCAGACTTATAGTACTTTTTATGTAATTTTCAAATATATAAATTTTATTATAAAATACTCAAAGAATTTATATTTAAAAATAAATTTAAAAATTATTTGATTACTAAATTAGTCAACCTTCAAACAAATTGGAACGGAAAATATATTTGTTTTCTTTTAAATTATTAATGACGTAAGTTATATTCATTCTTACTATTTCAACAAATTTCTTATCACTTTAATTTGGACTTTTCATCCAATCACATATAAAATTCTATCCCATCTTGTATGCATTGTCGTCTTTGTCTATTAAGAATATGAACAATTTTTTTATTTTTCAGATTTATATTCTATTTTTCTCCTTCAGGATGTTTTTAATTTTTTATAAACCGCTTGGGACAAAATATCTCTCTCTTGTGTTAGGTATAACGTGTATTAATTTTTTTTATCACATTGATAATTGAAACGGATTTAATTTTAGATTTGTTTTCAAAATATCAGAGCGTGTAAGGGTAGTTTTGGCAATTTTGAAAAATTGCAGGTTTGTTGCGTAGGGGGGACGTCATTATCAAGCTAACTGACAAACACCTCAAACTCAATGCCGGCCGACGAAATTAAAACTGCCTTACACTGGATAAGGGTCCTTCTGTTGTCAATTTCATAAACTTCAGGCCCTTGTTTGCAAACAATTCTATGAGCTTCTATCGGGTCGGCCCGACACCGCTTCGGTCCCGTCCCGAACCCGACTTTTTTTAAAAAAAAATTGCGGTATCGAGACTCGAACCGGGACGGGACATGGTCTCGTCCCGACCTGTCCCTGCTCGCCCCAATCCCGATCCGATCCCGGTCCCGTCCCAATCCCGCCCCGATCACGCCCGAAACTCCCATTTGCAAAAATAGTCGTTGCACCAACGGTCATTTTACATTTTGGCCGTTGTGCAACATCTATTTTTGGCCTCCCCCTCCCCCAACCCCCTTAATATTTATTTTTAACTCATAAGTTATTATATTTACACTTTAACCCAATTTCTCAATTATAAATAGCTCATTTTCTCTTCATATTTCTCACAAATCTTCCTACAATCTCTCAATCTATCTCTCTACAAGTCTACATTGTCTACTAAATATTCAATTTTATTTATTCATTTGGGAGTAAAGTTGGCAACTAGCTTGAGGATCTTCTATCGAGCAAAGTTTTAATTTTCAACCTCTTGATTACACGTCGACGTTACGCGGCGTTTGGTACATTCATTCCTTCATTAAATTATTATTGTATGTTTATTTTATTTAGCGCACTTAATTTCGTTTACTTTAATTATTTATTAGTATAAGTATAAGTATATAATGGAATGATTTAAACGTATGCTTACGGGTAGGAGTCATGCTTCTTCTAGTAGGGGCAACAAGGGCAATGGTTTTATTTCTAGACAGAATTTTATTCCTACACATGATGATTTTGTTGATACTGAACATTTTCCTACAATACCATTAGATTTAGACGAGGAGCTATTTTCTGGAACTCAAAAGATTTTAATTTAGACGATGATCTAGATGATACACCCACTAATGTAGATGACAACTAGGGATGGCAACGGATCGGATCTGGACCGGATCCTACTAGATCCAGATCCAGATCCGTTTTTCATACCTGAATCCAGATTCGGATCCAGATCCAGCGGGTCCATAAAAATCATATCCAAATTCGGATCCATCGGATCCGCCGGGTCCACGGATCGGATCCGGATCCACATGTAAAAAAAATTACCTTGCTAAGAATTTTTTTTTGAACTGACAAACGATTTTTACTTAGCTAACAGTTTACTGTTTTTCAATTTTGAAATGTTCATATGAGATATTTTGTTTGTTGTCTCGTTTTGATTGTGAGCTATTAATTAAAAATGTTGGACAATGACAATAGTTGTGGAAAATGCTCACTAGTATTTCCACAATGCAGAACTTGCATGTGCTTGGAATCTTCATAAATGAAGTGAATATAATTTTAACTACTTGTCTATGGAGATATTAGTCATTCACTAATATAACATTGATTTTATTATCGAAGTTACCTCTTTATTTTTTTGTTTTTGAGTTAACGCGGGGATAAATTAAACTTGTTTTGAGAATTAAACTTGCAAGGATGTGCTTAGCAATTTTAAGAAAATACTTATAAAATTACATTCTAGGTTATTAATATATTTAATAAAAAATGGATCCACGGGTCGGATCTGGACCGGATACGGATCTCAAATACAAGATCCAAATCCAGATCCGATCCGTCAGAAACGGATCCGGATCCGATCCGGATCCGTCGGGTCCAAATTTTGAAGATCCATATCCTATAAAACGGATCTGGATACACCGGGTCCAGGATCCATTGCCATCGCTAATGAC
The DNA here is from genome assembly GCA_034509755.1 of Anisodus tanguticus. Taxonomy (NCBI): domain Eukaryota; kingdom Viridiplantae; phylum Streptophyta; class Magnoliopsida; order Solanales; family Solanaceae; genus Anisodus; species Anisodus tanguticus. Next base: position 2,950,714 of record CM067553.1, on the reverse strand, counting down.
AACACACCCACTAGTGCACCTTCAACTGAAATGCCTCATATTCCCCCTAATATGAGACGAGGTCTAGCAAAACGACCATTAAAATCAGATGCATGGACATTTTTTGATAGGGACGTAGAGAATCAAGTAGCTAGATGTAAAATTTGTAAAGATGTTTTAAAATTTAAAACTGAAAAAGGTCACGGTGGGACGGGGATTTAATGAGACACGTATCAAGGGCTCATCCAGCTAGGTATGCCTAATACGAGGCTTCAAAACTAGGTGCACAAACGTCCGCTCCATCGGGACAAGGTTCACATACCGTCCTGGATCAAGTATAAGGTCAAATTAACCCTATGACGGGGGGAATTGTAGGTCCTAAATACGATAAACATAGAGATAGGGAAGCAATAGCAAAATTAGTTGATGTGGAGGGTTTGCCTTTTTCATTTTCTTCATCTCCCGGTTTTATTCAGTACATTAGAGATTGTATAATTCTGCTTTTAACGGTTTTCCTAGATCAGTTGTTAAGAGAGATGTATTTAAATTTGCACATGAATATCAACAGTATTTACGTTATTTATTATATCATTTTAATGGCAAAATGACTATCACTTCTGATATAGGTCGTAGTACTAACGACCATGATTATTTAATGGTAACCTGACATTGGATAGATTATAAATGGTCTATGCAAAAACGTATCTTAGCGTATAGATATATAGATGATAGGCACACTGGTACTTTTATTGCAGAAAATATTTATCAAGTCTGCGATTATTATAGAATAACTGATAAAATTATGACTATTACATTAAATAACGCTTCTTCTAACAATTACGTTATTACAATTTAAAAAAATAGTTTAACTCCATCTTTTTTTCCAGATCATTTTCATATAAAATGTGTGTGTCATATATATAACTTAGTTGTAAAGGATGATCTATCACTTTTTGAAGACATTCTTAGTAAAAAATATAATTTGCTATAAACTTTATTTTAAAAAATAATAGAATACAACGAAGAAAAGAATATAAAAAACTTGTCATGATTGCCAACTACCTTATAGAAAAATTTCAGAAGAAGTACCCACTAGGTGAAATTCTTTATACTAGCAACTACTTGTTGCTTACGACTATAGAAAACCTATGACTTTATTTTTTAAATCTCATAATCAAAATCCAGTTGATATGGTTGTAGATAGCGATTGAGGAAAAATTTCAGAACTTATTGTATTTTTAGAGAATTTTTTTCAAGCAACAAAAGAATTTTCCGGTATATATTATCCTACTATTTCAACTATGTTGTTTTATATAACTCTAATATTTTTACTGCTTAATGGATATATGGATAAATCGGCTTATAAGGCAGCTATTAAAAAAATATTTTATTCTTATTACCACTATTTATATTATTGGTGTTGTATTAAATCCGATTATTAAAATAGACGGTACTAAATCACTTATTGAAACTATTTACGATTGTATAGTAGTACTACCACCTCCAAGTCCCAAAAATCCAAACCACCCACCATCTATTGAACAAACTAAAGAAGAAGTGTTGTCTAGCGTAGAAGATGAATGCAAAAAGGTATATAGGTTTTACCAATAAGAAAGTGCTAGCAACCTACCGGCTTCCATATCATCATCTTCTTCTTCAACACAACCTCACAAAAGACATGTTGTTTTTGCGGCTAGTATTGAAAGCCTCAGAAATAGAATGTGCGGCCGTACCGCTACTAACCAAATTAGCGAGTTTGATATTTTTGTTTTGCAGGGTTCTGTACCGTACCAAGCAGTTCTCAATGAAGAAGGACGTGAAGACTTGTTGAAATACTGGAAGGGGAATGAGAATACCTTTCCGACACTTTCAATGATGGCCCGAGATGTTTTGAACATTCAAGCGTCATAAACGGCGTTTGAAAGCGCTTTTTCTGCCGGCAGATATCAAATAGGAGAGCACAAACACTCATTAGCCGGAGACAACTTGGATATTGTAGTCAACCGGAGATCAACGATGAAGAAGACGAAACTACAACGAAATCTTATCTGAAGGTGGTGGAAGCGACGTGGAGCAATTTGACGAACAAATACCAATTCCAACCGAAGAACCACAGGAAATTATCAAGAAACTAGAACATGTTTTTTTCAAAATGTAATTTTTTTAATTGCAATTTTACTATGTAATTTGAAACTTTTGAACAACACCACAAAGTTGCAGTTTTGACAATTGTATTTGTATTACAAAAAAAATTATATGTCTATTAAATAATATAAGAGACACAAAAACAGTCTTGGGATGTTTTTATTACAATATCTTGTTTAATTATTGAGTTTATTATATATATGTTATTTTTAAAATTAAGCGCAAAAAAAAAATGATCCCATCCCGCCCCGCCCCGCCCCTCCCCCCCGGTCCCGACCCGCCGGACCCGATCTCGGCCCATTGGCCACGCTTCTATCTAGGATACTAGAATCTTGATCATGCTGTATATGAGTCACATTAATCGTGTGTTTGGATTGACTTATTTTAAGTGTTTTTAAGTCAAATTAACTTATAAACATTTTTATAGTATTTAAGTAAAAATAAAAAATATTTTATGTATTTATTTTTAAATTAAAATAATAAAAATAAATTTAAAACTATAAATTAGAATTCTTAATTTATAACTTTTAACTTATAATTAAAAGTCATAAACCCTTCCAAATAGAATCTAAATCCCGTGTTGTTATTGCTTCAATCCTTTGCAAAATTATGACACAACTGATAGTAAAAGGATCTGAATGTGGGGAAAATAATAAATATCTCTACTCTCTTTTACCGTAAAAGTATATGGAGTAATATCTTATTGAGGAAAATTATGAGAAAATGCTATTTCTTGAAAAGAATACCTTTTGTTTAAAGATAATATCAATTTTTTTTGTATAATTTGATATTTGCTTAATTATGAAAACTGGAAAAATACATCTCCTGTTCTTTTAATTGTCCTATTTTATTATTCAAAAGTCAACTACCATCCCGTCCGTTTTAACTTATATATATATATTACTTTCTCATTTAGTAAATTTAAAAAATATATTTCATATTTAATAATTACTAAATTTCAACATTTTATATAATATATTTAACATTATAAGATTAAAAAGATGTTTTGATGTATTATCTATATATTTAGTTTACAATTATACATTTAAAAGTTTTTTCTTTTATGTTCAGTCAAATTGAAACAAATAAAATGAGGTACAATGTTTAAAATATATCCACCATAATTATAGGTGTAAATAGTAAATGAGATGGAGCAAACAAGCAAAATAGCTGGCATGATGTGCTTGGGACCAATTAAATGGGCAATGAGAGACTATTGAATTTTACTAGTTTTTAAATCAGTTCAATGTCGATGAAGTTGTATTCGAAAAATGCTGTACTTTAAAGAACCAAGAAATAGTATGTTCTAAGCAAAAAGTGGGAATCAATTTAGTTTAATATATTTATTGAATATCAAGCGCTGAAAGCACTTTAGTAGTCAAATAACTTTGTCGCAAGTGTAATATCTTTTTGAGAATTAACGCCCGACTTAGTAAATTCGAGCAACCGGCCTAATTATTATATTTCCGTCTTAAAAAGATTGTCTTATTTTTATATTAACTTATCCAAAAAGATTAACACAATTTATATTTAGAAATAATTTAACTTTATGAGATAATTTACAGTCACACAACTAGCTAAGATTTCTTTTGGACCACACATTTAGAAATTTTTCTTTATTTCTTAAACTCCGTACCAAATCGAACTAAGAAAATATTTTTAGAACGGAGAGAGTATATATAAGCCATTAAATGCAAACTTGTATTGCTTTTATTCAAATTGTGATCTCTTAGTTACTCCCTCCGTCCTAATTTATGTGTCATTATTTGACTTGGCACGAAATTTTAGAAATAAAGAAAGACTTTTGAGATGTGTGGTCCAAAACAAATTTTGTATAAATGTATGAGTGTAAATTATTTCATAAAGTTAAATTGTTTCTAAATATAGAAATGTAACATTCTTTTTAGGACAGACTAGAAAAACAACGGTGCCACATAAATTGGGACAGAAGAGTATTAAACTGTTTCAAATATTTATCCATGAACGTGCTACATATAGAAAAGAAAAAAATGTTGCTTATTCGTAAATTCCGGTAAAAAAAAAAAAAGGAAAAAGAGAAGACGTTGCCATTAGAACTTTGAGAAGAAATCGACATAAAGCCAACTAGGAAAATTGCTAGAACCGCAATGAAGTGATGAGTCTTATACAGGGAAGCACTGTCACGAAGCCCAGCCCATGTGGCATGTACTTCAAGCCCATTATTTGGCCGGTTAGTTGCCCCCGTCCATAGATGTGCTATTTTTAGATACACTATTTAAACTTTAGCCAATTTCTAAGACTATTTAAAGTTTAGTCAGATTTTAGTAATTTCAAACTGTTCCTCTTCCTCTTCGTGCTCCTCCTCCTTAAACCTTCGGGTCTGATGTTTTGAAATTCTAGAGCTTTACTTCAGACTCTCGGGTCTGAAGTTTGAACTATCAAGACAAAAATTCAAACATTCTTACAGAGTCTAATTAACTTTCGCCTGAAGGTATAAAGGGTGAACTATATATAAGCTGAAGTTTAAATTAGTCTATAACAGTTCAAAGTTCAAACCCGAAAATCTGAAGTTTTTGAGGTGGTTAAATTTTGTAAATCTTTATAAAGTTTGACTGTTCTTTACATGGTCCTAAAACGGCCATTTTTTCCCTTCGTCCACACCGACCCAAGTTGTAGTATCTCAAGTTCTTTAAACATGTTCATGTTGTAAATTTGCCTTTGGCGGGGAGATGCGTCCACCCATCTTTGATGAATTAAACACTAGTGTTCCGCATGTTGGAGACCTTGTCTCTTCGCACATGCATGATCTACGAAGTGAGTAGATGACCGTAGGGCCAAGAATTGTCAAATTTCGTTGAGAAATGAAAGAGATATTGGTCCACGAAGTAAGGTGTTTGAGGCATGGAAATGTAGTGTGGGACAAATCTACCACATCGATGGAAATAGGAAGAATTGCTCTCTATATAAGTCTCTAATGTGTTAAAGGGTTTGGGACCCCAAGGGGTATCCCATGTGTTTAAAGGAGGGAGGACCTAGATGTGCTTACGTTCAAGGTTAAGCCCACACGCGCGCCGCCGCCCGTCCGGTCTCGGGCCACGGGGACTTTCTAATATTATCTTTTTGGACCAGAGAACTTTGCCAGATGTACAGTTTGATCCCCGAAGTTTCTTATGTACAGTTTGGTCCCTGGAGTTTAATATTTTACAGTTTGGTCCCCAGAGTTTCTGGAAAGTTGGTTTTGGGGTAACGGTAGGCAGAAAACTACCGTTGGACTATTTTCAGGAGCTTTAACCAGCCATTATTTGGCAGATTAACTCCTCCATTATCACCCTCCTTCATGTCCATAATTCAGCCCCTATTGATGGCAATTAACTACCATTACTTGGCTGTTTAATGACTTCCTAATGGCTATTAACAACCATGTTTTGGGCAGTTGTACAGCCCCTCCTCCATGCTATATATTGAGTCTCTTTTGGCTCAATTCAATGGCTGAAAAAAAAGACTGAAAACAGAAGAGAAACACAACGTTTTTCAGCACAAAAACAGTCACAAAAACTGCTCAAAACAGTGACTGAAATTCAGTGAAAAACAGTGACCAAACCCTCACATACACACAAGATATACACAACAGAGACACACTATATACACAGAGACAAAAGAGAAGAGTAGATAGAAACTCTTCCTTCCTATTCCATATCTTCAGCAAGTCAATTCATAGTTGTTTTATTCGCCAGGCTCAACCTATTGGCTTTGTAGCGTTGAGATTAAAGTGTTGTTTTATCTTGGGAGACTATTGCCCGCTAACGTAAAAGCATATATACGGGGCAATCTTGTCTTAAGGACAGAGGGCAATTCCTCGACTCAACACACAACGTTGTAACCATCCAGATTTCGTTGTTTCTTGATTTCAGGATATCAAGATTCAAGACACAACAAGCTTGCGGCAGTTCTCAACATTGGCTTTGCAAGGTTATCAAGATTCAAGACACAACAAGCTTGCGGCAGTTTTGAAGATTGACCATTTATTTATCCTTTCGAACACTTGTAATATTTATTTACTTCCCGTACTGCTTTATAAAGTACGATAGAGCAAACCAACAGTTCATTCGTCCAAAGGCGTTTACTTTGTTTGTTTATCATCAGATCAGAGAGAATTAGAGGCAAAAATCTACATTTGCAGTCTGCAGATGCAACTTTAAGTGCATTATTTCGTGTAGAGTTCCAAACTTTTCTTAGCGGGATCAGAAATTTATATGCAACGTATCTTGCTTTTCATAATTATTATATATGCTTCATATGATATTTGAGAAACAATGCAAGTACGATGCTAATGGGTAGCTTAATCACGTTGAAATCAAATAGCATGCACAAGTCACCCCGGGAAGAGTCAAGAGTAGGAAAATAATAATATAAAAAGTAATGTTAAACTAACAAACCATTAATGGATCAAACTTGGTCCATCCTACAATCTCAATCTTTGTATTTTTCAGGATGACCAAGTTTGCTCCACTAAAGCGAATTGGTAAATAAAAATGAATTCTCAGTCTTCTGGGCTAGAATGAAGTCTTACAAAATTTAGAATTTATTAAGTGCCTCCGGTAAAGTTAGGGGGTGGCCAAACACCTCCACCACCGTCAGTCACATAAGTCAGGCAGGACAAGGGCACTAAACACAACCCTCTGCCTCTCAGATCTCTTTTTATTTCTTCACTCCCATTATTCATCTCTCCACCACCCTGCAGCCACCATAATCCAAAATAATTATCAGTAAATGACGTGTACGTTGTCAAGATAAATATTTTTTTTTCATCTTTCAAGATAGAGCGTATAAAGAGAAAGATTGTCGGTCCTTAGTTTCTACCGGAAAGATGAGACGGGTATGTCCAGCTAACTAAGAGTAAAATGGTAGCTAGAGCAAAGGAAGTCAAGGCTTCCGCATTGCAAGTAGATGATTAAGATTTAAATTGAATTTAATGATTCTAAATAATAGTACTAGTATAGAAAAAAACATTACTCTCTTTTGTCTCAATTTATGTCATAGTGTTCGGATTTGAGAGTTAAATGTTTTTTTACCATGATTTTTTCAGATGTCTTTTACACATTTTGAATCGTTAATTATTGTGATTTATAGTATTTCTTAAATAGTTTTAAAATATATATATTTTTAAAGAAAATAAAAAATCTATATCCGAGTCAAAACTTAAAAATTTGACTCTCGATGTCCGAATTATAATACATAAATTGAGACAGAAGGAGTAGTATAGAATAGGTGGATGAAGTTTATAGATCTTACTCCATGCAATGATCTGCTGGCTTTGCTGCGTGAGGATTTCATGTATGGCACACTTAGTGTCTGCAGAAAGAAGATAAACAAACATGTTTTTCAGGAATAGTTACAGTTTTTTAGTCTAATTTAGAAAGTGTTGAACCTCAACATGTATAACAAAAAGCTCCCTAACCCTATATAGTGAAAATAAATTATGGATATCTGCAAAGGACTAAATGTCAAGAAGAAGAATTTCGAAACAACCAAGTACGTCTTCTTGTGGTTTTTAGTTGAATTAAACGACAAAACAATTTTGTTGGGTATAGTTAATGAGTACGCTGATCTTTTGTATATTTTGTAAAACATAACTTTGAATAAATCGACATATCACATATCAGTCTTTGCATGACTTTATTATACCTCTGTCCCAATTTACTTGAAAAGGTTTAGAGTATGATCAAAGATTATTTTTTATTATGAATTTGGGTATAATTTTTTTTTAAATTTAAATTAAATTTATTTATTTAAAAACGACATGAAAGTTACTACAAGATCAACATAGTTAATGATATAAAAAATATTCAGAAAGAAGTTTGAGACAATAATAATGAAAGAAAAAACTATTTTGACTCTCTAAACAGTAATTCATTCGCATGAGACGGAGAAATTATATACTAATAGAAGACAATTCGAGGCTGTATGATGTATGAAGAAGAATGTTTTGGAAATGATAAAGATACGTGCCTCCACTTGGTTTTGAAGGAATTTGATATAACCAATAGCCTCCATTAGTACCGATGCTGTGTCCGTCTGCAATATTCCCCACATGCAAAATATTTACATTGTCAAACATTCCACAAACTTCACCACACATATTTCTCTCTAAATAAAGAAACAAAAAACACAATGCAAATATAGTATAGTACTCCCCTCCGTCACAAAATACTTTTCATATTTTTTTAAAAAGTTAATTTAATTTAATTTTAAAGTTAAATTAGATTAAATTTATTCAATCTTTAAAAATTAAAATTAAATATTTGAAAACTACGCGAGAAATAGTATAAATTATATTTTTTCTCATATTAATATGATAAAAAAATAGAACTTAAATTATTAATTAAAATTTATATAATTTAGCCCTTGAAAAGAATCATGCGACAAGTATTTGAGACATAGGGAATACTCGTGTAGCAACTTTTAACTGTTTTAAGTAATAGTGCTTTGTGAACAATGCTTAATTTTCTCGGGGTTATAAATATCCTAAGCATGCACTTGTTCACTGTACAATTCCATGAAACTCGTGCCGTCCAAGTTTGAATATTTTGACGCCAAAACAACCATCTACTTCAACCTTGCTTTTTCTACTGAGAATTGCACTTCTATATTCTACGAGTGTATAACAGTGTAATTTCTTTTACATAATTATATCCCCTAAAAATAACTATAGATAATCATTTTAAAAAAGAGATTAGTAAATTGAAAAATAATTAATGCAAGTTATCTGTTGCAACCCACATTGATTTCGATTAGGATAATTTGTCATCTTATATGATTTTGGTCAATCCTCACTAAATGAGCTATTTTTTTTTTAGTTGAGTTAGGTTCAAAATTTATTTCCTTGCATGGTATCAAAGCCAGCTCATTCAAGATTTACCTGAGTTGGGCCCATCATGCAAGGGTTGTTGAGTCCCACGTCAGTTGGGCTTAGATATATACTTGTCTGAAATAAATAATTCCTTGATTATTTTTATTAATGAATGACTATATATACAATTTACAATCTCTATAATATGGAAAATCATATTCCTATTCTAATCACAAAACCTTATTCTATTTGTACAAGAACTCTATAATTATGGTAAGTGTACAATGCTAATTAACTACAACTAATACATTACCAAATATAGGTATACACGGCTGTGTATACCGTGTATATCACTGTCTCCGATTTGTCTTGGAATTTTGTGATATACACGGTATACACAAGGCATAGTATATGACGTGTATACCTTGTATATACTTTCACACCCCCACAGTCATAGTGGGCGGTCGTCATACGCTGAGACTGTCCCTAAAATCTTCAAATAGAACTGAGGGAAGACCTTTAGTAAAGATGTCGGCGATTTGGTACCTAGAAGGGACATGACAGACGCGTACTTGTCCACGAGCTACCTTTTCGCGAACAAAGTAGATATCCATCTCGATGTGTTTAGTGCGCTGATGTTAAATCGGATTACCAGAAAGATAGACTGCACTAATATTATCACAATATACCAAGGTAGCTTTCTGAATGGGACAATGAGTTCTAAGAGAAGATTACGTAACCAACATGATTCATATACCACATTGGCTATCCCTCGATACTCGACCTCTGCACTGGAGCGTGATAATGTAGACTGCTGCTTTGCAGACCATGAGACCAAGTTATTACTAAGAAATATACAATAACCAGACGTGGAGCTACTGGTGTCTGGACTGCCACCCCAATAAACATCTGTATATGAGACAAACGTAGAGGTCGACGACGGATATAGATGCAATCCATAGTCAAGTGTTCCCTGGATGTATCGTATAATGTGTTTGAGTGCATTCATGTGCTCAATCGTAGGATCATAAATAAACAAACACACCTGCTATATGGCATACGTAATATCCGGTCTCGTGAAAGTAAGATACTGAAGAGCCCCTACAAGACTGATATAGTGGGTGTGATCCTCATAGGTTGAGCCAGCCGCAACACCCAACGTGGTTTTAGTATCAACTGGAGTGGAAGTAGACTTACACGAGGACATACCAGTCCGCTCAATTATCTCAACGGCATACTTTCGTTGTGATAAGAATAACCCACCTGCATGACGAGTGACATCAATCTCCAAGAAATAACTCAAGGGTCCCAAGTCTTTCATAGCAAACTCAGAACTGAGTAGTGTCATGATAGACTTACGTAAATCATCAGAAGAAGCGGTCAGGATAATATCATCCACATATAAGAGAATATAAGTCAGCGAAGTACCACAATGATATATGAATAGAGTCGATACAGGGGCCCAAGCAGACCCCCTACTGACCCTACCCAGATCGTTAATTGTTGTTGCCGTATGGAACTGAAAAATTGGGCCTGTGATTGGGCTGGATCGGGGCCCAACTGCCTTGGAAATAACTGGGCGGGCAGTAGGCTAAGCTAGGCCACTGGCCGCTGGTCCAAGCTCACTGCCAATGGGCCCATGGCTGAGACCTGGATGGCTGGGGCCCAGTACCCCGAGGCCCACTGTCGGCGTTGCTACTATTTTGTCCATCGCTGTTGTTGCCGCCACGATTTTTGCCATTATTTTTTACGATTTTGACCCTTCTTGCTGCCACCGTTGTTACGATTTTGGCTCGAATTGTCAACAAAATCGTGAGAATTATCAGATGAAGTCATCATCACCACTGAACTTGCACTGGTAGCCGCCTTTTTTGCCAAGCCGGCTTTCTCTAACGTGAGCATCGAACGGGTCTGATAAAAAGGGGAAAGCGGATTACTTTATCGGAGTAGGGTCCCAACTCCATTATAAGCCTCAGAGAGGCCTACAACCATTTGGAGAACAAGACAATTATTGGTAACCGACGCTCCAACATTACGGAGTTGGTCCGCCAATTCCTTGAGCCGTTTACAATAAGCTGAAACATTCAAGAATTTTTCCATGCTGACCTGTGAAAATTCATGCTCAAGAGTGACAACTTGGGAATGTTGGTTATCCTAGAATATATCACGCAATCAAATCCAGGTAGCCATAGTCGTAGTGTCTGGTTCAATGATCATCTGTAAAAAGGTCGGTAGAAATAATGGAGTAAATCCACTGAAGGACGGTAACATCAAGAGTGATCCGCGGGTGTAGGGACAGCGGGAGGAATTATGTGATTAAGTACTTGATGTGAGATTGCGTGAATTTTGAACAATTCTGCCCACGTCGCATACTAGACGGTTTCCATCTCAAGAACAATAGGGATGTGGTTCTTGATGTTGAAAACAATAAGGGCAGGATGAAACATGTTCTTTGACATAGACATAACGAAAGAACAATAGGTGAAAGAGGGATTTGGAAGAAAATTTGGGAAGAGAGGAGGTAAGGTGCACTGATTCCGAGAAGGAACACGGTAACCGAGGCAGCGGAAGAGAGGAAAAATCGGTAGAAGACCTAGACTTCTAATACCATGAAAGAAATAATCTCTTGATTATTTTCATTAATGAATGAATATATATACAATTTACAATCTCCATAATATGAAAAATCATATTCCTATTCTAATCACAAAACCGTATTCTATTTGTATAAGAATTCTACAATTATGGTAAGTGTACAATGCTAATTAACTACAACTAATACATTACCAAATATAGGTATACACGGCTGTGTATACCGTGTATATCACGGTCTCCGATTTGTCTTGGGATTTCGTGATATACACAGTATACACAAGGCATAATATATGTTGTATATACCTTGTATATTATGGTATACTTTCATTGTGTTCTTATATGATCTTGCACAATCCTCAAATAGTTTTTGAGGTTGAGTTATACCCAAAATATATCTTTTTCATCTACTCCAACATATTAAAAGTGTATTAGTATATGTAGTAAATCATTTTACTAAGTAGCTTCTACATATGTCTTCGTCCTCAGAGAAATATTTCTCAATATCTCACGTCTTTTATTTTCTAGGTACGAACATTAAGGTAGTGCATTGTGTCGAAAATCAAATTCATTAGCAATTTAAGATGCTGAGTGGTCTCTTCAAAGCAATTATCAGATGACCGATTTTCACTTCGTTTATAATAACATGCTAATTAACGTACTTTTGTCGACCATTCATTAGCTAATACAAGATGTAGTGTTATGTCAATAATATATAGAATTGGCTGAAAACTTCGATGCAAAACAATACCTTGCCAAAAGGCGCTACCAATTGTTGAAGAGCTGCTATTCTATCTCCTAGTTTCTCCTTTCTGACCTGCATTATATTTCAATAAAAGCAAAATCATCCATTAAATACCAATCAAAATTTTAGGTCTTTTTTCCTAATCTTTTTACTCCCCCCAACCCCCAACCCCACCCCATGTTCGTGTGTGCTGGACGTGGGAGGGGATGGGGTTTCCATTAGTTTACGTTTTACACTATAAGGTGAATTGACCTATAATAATATATAGTTCTTCATATCAAGTTTTATATATAACACGAACAATGAATTATTTACTCTGATTTTTACTTATGTACACCACTAATGTAAGTAACATTTACACTACCGAACTACAAGTCCTACGACACAGGAGCGGGATTCTCTAAAAAGCCAAGGTCGTAGGTGGCCCTTTTAACCTTAACCTGTTGTAACATGCAATGTCCATCATTTTCAACATTACAAATTTCATTTTTTATGAATTGTTACATGTATATATTTTTTTAATTATACACTCTCGATGCATATAAATTATAATCAGATACAGTTTACTGATAGTTTGATATTTTTTTCACTGTCTGTGTGTATAATTTAGACTCTCCATGTCATACATTACCTTAAAGGGTGGACATGATGCGCGTGAATCTACTCTTGATTTTTTTGGTGCATTTTGAGGACCTTTATGAGGCTCCAAAGTATTGCTGGTCCTTTTAGCTTCAGGCACTCCATTACTAAAGACTGGTATCTTCAACATTCAAAAACACACTAAAGTTAATTTATCAATTTAATCATATCAATCAAAAAGACGGACTCATTTCTGAGGAAAGTGAAAAAATAAAAGACACAAAGAGGCATATATAAACGTATAAAGCTGGAGTAACCTTTAATATGAGAAAAGAAAGCCTTTATCTTTTCTTGCATATTATTCCAAAAGTAAAAAAAGCAAAAAATAAAAATAATACTTCTAACTTTCCCCATTCTCTTGATTACTTACATGAAGATCACAAACAGTATCTAAAGGAAAATGTAATTGGATTATCTTTTTCGATTCCTTAATTAGAAACTATATATATTCTTCAATGAAGTATGATTATTAACCATATTAAACTTAGGTTAAAATTGCTTACTCCGACTTGCTAGTGGCATAGTGATGAGCAATGCATGCAAAATTAAGAAACTATTAAAACCAGTTATACATGAGAAGAGGAAGTCGGTCATTTGGACTTTTTTTTTTGGTTGAAGACGAAGCTGAAAAAAGTATCTAAAGTTTAAATCTAAATAATGTATTTGAAGGACTGATATGAATTTCACTTGAAAAACGTTGAAGTTGTGTAAGTGAAGAAGTATCACCTAAAACACTCCTCAATCAATTGATTCAAAATTTCACCAGTATCTCGAATACTGAAGTTCAGTATTCACACATAATGATGCAAATACGGAACTCCAGAGAATTCACAAAATAACAAAATATGGAAATACTTACACTGGTTGAGCTATCAACTGGACTTCCACTTGATGAATGCTGAAAATGATTTGTTAATCCATATGTCTGGGTAAAGCTCCCTCCATATCTTGCAGAATTGATGAGATCCAATGGCTGTAAATTCATGTCCAAAGAGACAGAAGAGTTTTCTTGATTTATATTCAAGTCGGACACATTTATTGTGGGATATATTTGACTAAATCTCCCTCTATTAGAGTTTGAAGAGTAGAGAAGATTATTATTATTATCTCCAGGATAAAGTTGGAGCCCAGTATTAGAAAGAGTACCAAGCAAAAGCTTAGCATTCATATCACTCAATTCTCTTTCTTCTATACTTGTTGGACTTTTCACCATTTGAGTGAATCTTGGGTATGAATCTGATAATAAATTTTCTTGCTTTACTAATTGGCTGCTGATATTGTTGTTATTAGCCCAATGAAAGCCCAAATCTTGAGTAGTACTCATAGAAACTAGGTTTGTGTTGCCACTTTGTAATTGCTGCCTTAATAATAATAATGGATCACTTGATGATGAGTTTGTGGTATTTATGATGGCTCCACTTGAATATGAATTGAAACTATTTCCAGGACTGTTCCTAAAAAAGGCAAAAAAAAAAAAAAAAAAGATTAGATAAAATGGAAGTGAAAGTTCAATTAATAAAAAATCTAGCACTATTGCTTTTGAGGAAAAGTAATAATCAAAGTTTCAAGATTGTAAATATTGGTCCAAGGAAAATGATGCACATCAAATCAAGAAAGAATGTCAAAAGAAAAAATAAAAGATAGGAGAAGAAGCTAAGAGAGATTCCAATATTCCAAGACTTTATTTTGTTAAAGACATATCATAATAATGGAAGCAGTATAGACAAAATAATCATTCATATCAAAACACTATAACTAAAGTTGAGAGAAAGGGAAATTAAATTAAAGTGGACTTACAAGATAGTACATGGGGTCCAAGTATGTGTAGTGTTTGTTGTTGTTGAAACTCCATAGCAAGAATTAGAAGATGAAGAAGAATTTGGAGAAATACCAATAAGAGGAAGTTGATCTTGGAGCTGGAGCTGATGATACTGTTGATGTTGGTGGTGATGGAGATTTGCAGGCTCCATAATTAAAAAAAATAATATGAGATGTTTGCTTTTGCTTTGCTGTTTTTTTTAAGACACTTGAAAATCCCAAGATGAAGAATAATTAAAAAGCAAAAGTACTACTCATGCTTCTCCTCCTCCTTATCTTCTTCTCTCTTCAAAAACCCTTAAGCTATAGCTTCTCTCTGCTACTATATACTTAGTAGTATATACTATACTATACTACATTCAACTCAAAAGAACTTAAACATAGATAAATATGCCATCTTCACTTTTTAGCAACTTTTCACCATGTAAGTCTTGTTCTTACTCATTCAATGTCTCAAAGGGATTTAAAGCAACCTTGAAAAGAAAGAAAACAAGAAAGCAAGCAAGAAGAGATAGAACCCCTAGCTTGCTCTCATAATATAATATATATACTCCGTCCATTTCATTTTACACGACCCTATTTATTTGGACACGGTTTTAAAGAAAGAAATAACAACTTCTACTACGTATTAGAAATATTTTTTGAAACTTGTAGCATTAAACATGTCATGACATTTACGTTATTATAGAAATAAGGCGATGTTCTTTTCGTAACAGACTATAAATGAAATACTGTTTGTATAAAATAAAACGAATATGAGTATATAAGGTATACTATAATGTATACTATTTTTTCCCTTTTCTGCCAAACTTTTGCACACACAATATAAAAACGAATTTCATGTCTCCCACTCTTGTCTCTAAGGCATCCTATATAATTGTATTATTTTTTAAATATTTTTTTGGTGGAGGGGTAGCTAGGTATTTTAGGGTGACTACAATTACAGGGAGATGATTATAATTCCCTAAGGCTATGATTAAAATTGCCTGGCACTGCTACCTTCAATCCCAAGGCTTTGAAGGAGCTAGATAAAAAGTGCTGTGAAGAGAAATGATAACGGCCATGTTCTTTTGATTGTTATTTCTCTTTCTTTGATAGCCACTTGTTTTCTTGAGAAGTAATAGTACTGTGTTTCTGGTCGGTATATATATCTTAATAAAACACAACACAAAAATGTTGTGAAAGGCCAAATTGGATATGTGCTTATCTTCCATTATTCATGTGGTCCATGGGATATATAATGATTACTATACATTCAACAATAAAAATGTACCAATAAATAGTGAAATGCTTTTGAAAACCACACGTACGAACAATTTTCTTAGTAAAGTAGTATAGTAATAAAAAGGAAGAACAGTATTTGTTAGTCACATTGGGATATTATATGCATCTTCACTACAGAAACTCTAAGCTCAAGTTTTGATGGTTCAATGCCTCAACATATATAATGTACATATTGTTATTGATCTATTGAAGCTGAACTCTAGATTATTTTTCCTCTTAAAAAATCAGGTGCCACGTCATTAGAAAGTGACCGAATATATCACTTCCTAGCTTGAGTGATATTTTGGGTGAAATACCAAAAAAGAAGCCACTTACGATTAAAAAAAAATGAATTTGGTTCAATAATTCATTGATTGATTGTTCTCTGTTTCTCTCATTTGATACTCGAGAATTTCTTAAGATTTTAATAACAAGAGAGCTAGCCGAACTATAGAGCTACCCACATATATTTTAATTGTGTATGTGCTATTTTTACTAGTTTAATCATCTGATATTCAAAAATTACTGGTAGACTAATTTAGATTCACACAATATATCAGCCTGAGCGAGGTTTATCAAAAATATCATCTCTACCTTTCAAAATAGGGGCAAGGTCTGCGTACACCCTACCTTCCTCAAACCTCACTTGTGAGATTACACTTGGTATATGTTGTTGTTGTACCATGTATGGTCTTTTTCTATACAAAAGTTTCTTTATTCCCATAATTCGAACCCAAGTCATGTGATGGTAGTAACTACAGTAGAAACTTTATAAATTAATGCTCTTGGGACCACCAAAATTTATTAATTAAAAGAGATATTAATTAATCGATAAATTAATAATTAATAATTTATATATTAATTAATATTAAATCAATTTATAGATAAATTTATAATGAAATATCCAATTTACAAACACCCTTCAATCTTCCACTTCATTATTGCTCAATGTACTATATCAAATGAAGCACCCTTCAATCTCCCACTTTTATGTTACTTTATGGATATTAAAAAATATTTCCTATATAAACACAAGATCAAATCATGCTAATACAAACAATGGATGTCGAACATGTCCTGAACTACCCAGAAGAAAATGTAGTTGCGCAGTTGTTGACTGATGAAGAAATAATTGAGAGCGTTATGGGAACTGATAAAGGTGATGAAGATGATGATGAAAGTTCTACATTAGAGAACCCTTCGCGAAACGAGGCTATTAAAGCGGCAATCACATTGAATAATTTCTTGTTGAGCTATGAGAAAACAACACCCGAAATTCTTACAATGATAAGAAAAATTAGAGATCAGATTCAATGTGACATAGATCTCAACAAAAAATAAAAGACAATTGAGTCATTTTTCAAGAAGTCTTCATAAATCACTCATGTATTATGTAGTATATAAGGAATTATTAATTTATATTTTACATGGGGTTTATATGAGTAATAAAAAATGTATTATCTTATAATTTTAGCGAATTATTAATTTAGCACGTTATCCCTGAATCGGGACCGATCAAAAATATTATCTAAGATAGTTTATTAAATAATCGAGTATTAATTAATAGAGTTTCTACTGTATTTTACTCTTACTGAATATGTCCACTCGATTTCAAGATATACCTTGCAATGTGATAATCAGTTAAAGATCCTTATCTGATGAAAAGATGCATATGTGCAAAATATTACAAGGACAAACTGATAAAACGTTTTTGATTACATTCCAGAGTTGAACTAAATGAGAGCCACAGCTCTCAAGTGTATGAAAACAACGTGTACGTAAAAATGGACCGGAATAGATTTAGTTGATCATGAAGAAGAATGAATACATATAAACCCAAGAAGAATGAACAAATATATATAGAGAGGGTTAATGAAACAAAAAATAAAGAGGAAATTGGGGGGACCAAATATTGAAGAAAAAGCCATCATATTTTTGCATACATCCATTTGCTAAAAAATGTACTTTTTTTTAGCCCCATGGGACACACCACGCTATGTGACTACAAATGAAATATTAATGATGTCAATTTGACCTTTTCATGACATCATCATTCTCTTATATTCTTTTTATTCTATATGATCTAAAATTATTTTCAAAACCATGAAAAGTTCAGATTTTAACGGAAGAGATACTTAAATTCATATCTTTATCACACGTTTAAACTATGTCAATATGACAATATTTCATTCCCAAAAAGTTTTTCTAGAATAAATCTTTAAAATAGGATAATTAATAGAATATCTTGATTTAGGTGTTACTTCTCCGCTACTTTTCTAGAGAAATATCTCTCTCTTCACCTTTTTAATATCTATTTAAGTGAGTGTTTGATTCTTTTTATATAAGTGAAAGTGAAATAGCATTGGAAGATCGATAGATCGGGTAATTTGTTAGCGTTAGACAAATGCTGCTATGATGCACGAATTCGGAGTTGCATTCAAATGTAATTTGTTATTGCGTGTTCATATACACATGAACACTTTGGTGGTGCATAATAATACTCCCTCCGGTTAAAAATTAGAGAAAATTACATCATAAGTCAAGCTTTTAGAATTAAGAACATAAATAGTACAACTTTTAAAGTTTTTCAAAAATAACAGATTTTATACCTTTATGACATATTTTAAAAAATATTATACCAAAAAGAATCCCCTAAATTGGGAATTTAATAATATCTACTCATTATTTATTATCATATATCTACTTTCTTTAAGTGAGAAACACATCTCTATCATTTATCCCCTAAATTAGTGATTTTATAATATCATTTATCTCTACTATATCTTCTTATTTATTTTCATTTTTCTGTATTAGCTGTTGAGAGTTTTCAAGTATTTGGGCAAGGCTAAGGTTAGAAAAAAATAGACTGACTTATGTTAAAATAAGTATTAAAAATTAATATTTAATAAAAAATATACAGCAAATACATTTAAAACAACATATACGAAAGACAATTATTATATATGAGGTATAACTGCATTTATAATATCATTTGCAGCACACACAAAATTATACGAGGTATAGAAATTTATCATACAAGATATAATAAAATTATATGTGGTATATGAATGTATACAAGGTTTAATAAAATATATAACAAAATTATAAGAGGTATATAAAATTTATTATACAAGGTTTAATAATATATATATATATAATATATAAAAATCAATTACAGAAGAATTCACATATTCATTAGATATATATATTTGTTGTATAAGTTTATTTTTGATATAAATTTAATTTCAAAATATTACTTATTTGATATTTATTTATAATCAAAAGAATTATATCCATGTATATTCTTGATATTTTGTATATTTTTTCAAATCTAACCGTGCATATGCTTAAAAGATTACTCATCATACCATTTATACAGTACAAATAAGATCAAATTTTACTTTATATATATATATAAATGTTGTATATACGTTTTATATGCATCTAACAATGATGAAGAAGTTATGGTATAACAGTAGATGCAACTGTTTCGGAAGATATTAGCAAAAAAGTAGGAACGTGCGGAGGTTTCCTTATACATAGGAAGTTGCTTTACTGTAGAACTCTTAATTAAACTGCTACAAAATGTTTACTGCGTTTATCTGTTAATAATATGTACTAAATATTTTTATATTCTTGTCTACTTACGTTTCCCCCCTAAACCAAGAACATGATTTCAAAAAATTTCTTTTGTAGTTAATAATGTGTAGGGTTTAGAAAATAGAGTTTTCTTTTCTTTTCTGAAATATTAGTTTTAGTCAAAAATTATTTTTTTATATTAATATGGGATCAAATGACATATGTCATATTTTAATTGGTCATTTTGTCATGTTATCAACGAGTGCGTTATACACACATTACATATTTGACTGATCCAACAAAAATATTTAAATGACACAGTTGGACTCTATCCATGTGTTTAAATGGAACAAGATTTAATTGAGATGTCTAAATGAAAGATCACGACCACAAGGAGCCGCCGACGGGTTTGGACAAACTTCAATTTACATGCAAACGTTTGTACTTAATCTAGTCACATTTGGTCTACGGAACCTGCAGACAATTCCATCTTCATATATAATGTACTAATTACCTAATTCACGAAAGATGTAATAAGTAATAAAACAACAAGAGAGAAAAATATAACCTGCACATACCATCTATACCAGCACGTTTCTAGATTTTCTTTAGTTTAGGATCTAGTCAAGCAGCCTTCGATGTAGTAAAAGGAAGAGCACCTAGCTAATTGGTAATACTGATATTTAGAGCTAACAAAATCATTCTATTTTTAATAATTCATTCTACTCGTCCAAATTTAAACTGATTGAGTTATGACATATTTTGTTAATTTGACGCAATGGGTTGAATCTCAAACAAACCAATCAAAATTATTGGATCAAAGTAGCGTTATCCCTCAGGTCAAAATACCATTCAAACACAAATATACACACAAAAATCAAATTTGGAAATTTTCAGAAATTTGAAAAAGTTTAAGCTATTGGTATTAACTTTTACATATATTCTTTTTAAAAGTTTAAATAAAAAATGAGGAAGATTGGGGTACGTTGGACGCTGGGTTATGACTTGCTATATCACCATCTTGATCCAGTAAACTTTTGACAAGTTGTCTGATGATCAATAAAAAATATTCTTTTCACCAAAACTTTTGGCAAGTTTGATCATAATGATTCATCTAAATTTGATTCATTCAACTCGCTCATTTATCGCCTCTACCTATATGGTTATATATCCATTTATTTATTTTCTTTTGTATACCTACATTATTGTTATATTAAAGCCCCGTATATATTAAGATCCACTTTCCAGCATAAATTCATTGTTTTATGTATCTTCTCTGACACTTCAAGAAGGATGTAAATACATACTAATATATTATTACTCCATAGGAAGGGGCACAGGGGGAGGGATAGTTCTTTTTATTCTCTTAAACTGAGGATTTTTGTCTCTTTGTGTGCCTACTGATCAAACTGAGATATGTCTTTCTCGAGCAAGATGATATAAAGTAGGCAGAGTTTACTATTACTAATTAAATAAACTAAGATTAAGCTGTCAATATTCCGTCAAAGAATTAAATCACGACACATATTAATATAATAACATTATAAGAATTAAAAGGCCCCACAAAGTTCAAATCGGAGAAAGTAAGATGGGAGAATGTGAGATCATCAGAGTATGGGCAAACTCATTTTTGCTTTTATCCCAATTCCCCTTTTTGCTTTTACCCTTTCTCCAGTATTCCCCACACTGCTTATACTATTTCTACACCATGTCCTCAATATTATCGAAACAGGACTCTCATCTTCCAAAATGAAACTCCCTTACTCTTGAAAAGAACAAAAAATCATTAAATGTGTGTAGAAAATCCATATTTTGAACTTAATTCAATCACAAAAGTTATATTCATCGGGTGAGAATTTCTCAAGGCAATAAAAAAATATCTTCCCATCTCTAAATAGCAATGTATAGAGAAATTTATTAACAACGTCCGCACATCCAGACCTGCAAACTGAAGCATGTATAATATAATATGTAGGCCTAATATTGAGTAAACCAAAATTGAGATGGCCTGACTCTGATATTATGATAAGAAAATAGACCTTCGACCTAACTAAACATCAAAAGCTAACTCATGAGGTAAATATTTTCAAAGATGATATAAAAATATCTTCTCATCCCTAATAGCCGATGCGGGAATATAATTAGATGGAGCGTGAATACATAACATGAGAGCCTAAACAAACTAGACTCGAAAAGAATAAGAGAATATGTATTTAAATGTGGAAGAATTTTAATAATTCCTAATTTATTTTCTTGAAATTGTATTGTAGTCTGCATTTAAAAAAAGTTCCCTTTATACGATATGTTGGTATTACTATTTCACACACGAACTCTGAAAGAGATAACAACATGACGAAGATGCGTGCGTGCGTTTGTGCTCTTTAGAAAAAGAGTGGAAAGAAAAAGAACATTTTGATGGTAATAGTTATAAGTAGCTTTATGGTTAATTTAATTATTAGCTTTACTGTTCTTTTATACTGGCAATTGTCACCTTTTCATAGTCTTTAATCTCAGTAATCACTATCTTCCAAACTAAAGATTGATTTCATAAAAATATAAAGCTGTTTTCTCTGCTTCAGATTTCCCCCCACTATTTTCTGTTTTACTACCAAACGTTCCTTCAACGTTGATTAATAGTCAGTTTGGCCAAGCTTATCCCCCAAAGTACCTTTTTTTTTAAAAAGTGCTTATTCCAACAAAATTGAGATGTTTGGCATAGTGTTTATGAGAAAATAAGTACTTTTGAGGAGTAGCAGAAACAGTTTTTCAAAAGCAAAAATAATAAATTTTGCCCGGAAACACTTTTTTGAAAAGTACTTTTGAGAAAAATACACTTATCACTTTTTAAAAGTTTTGTCAAACACTAATTGATGTTCAAAAGTGATTTTTAAATTAATTAACCAAACACAAATTATATCTCACTAAAAATATTTTTTTAAAAAGCACTTTTTGAAAGAAAAAAAAAAAACTGATTTTAGAAGCTTAGCCAAACACAATATAAACCTTAGCTTTTCAATGATGGTTTTGAGATCCACTCTTTGCCTTGTCACTCTCCATTCCCTCGAAACTTGATTCACTAGATCTTTCTAACTAAATAATTAGACATAGATTGATTAAATATAGAGAAGATATTATAGGTTGTAATTTCTTAAATTAAATGACAAGAAGCTATAAGCTAAAGACGTATGTAAGCTAAAAAATTGGGCTAGTTTGAAGGACCATGTATGTGTTCAGCCTTAAGCTTTCTTGCTAATCTAACAGAATATCTTAATATCAGAATGACAAGAAATACATTAAAGATATGAGTAAAAAATTACTCTATTTATCTTAAGAGAATGAGAAAGGTTAACTATTTTGAGATGGATTTATCTTATAATTTTGACTATCACTGTCAGTATAATTTTGACTTCTCATAGCATGTTGTAAGTATTTTTTTTTTTTACTGATACCTAATTCTACTTATTATAGATAATTACTTTTAATTATCTTTTAATGATCAGATATATTCTTTTGCATGGTCAGTCGTTAAAGTCCT
The DNA here is from genome assembly GCA_034509755.1 of Anisodus tanguticus. Classification (NCBI taxonomy): domain Eukaryota; kingdom Viridiplantae; phylum Streptophyta; class Magnoliopsida; order Solanales; family Solanaceae; genus Anisodus; species Anisodus tanguticus. The sequence goes on along the minus strand of CM067553.1, from coordinate 2,927,590 downwards.
TTGATATAGAGGAATTACATCTAGTGTTACACTTCGCATGATGTTTTTTCAAAATTGTGGTATCTGACCAGTTTTCACGCACCTCAACTAATTTTATAGGGTACTTACATCTAACACCGCATAGTTCTCAATCTACTTTGCATGAATTTTCCTTCAATGTGGTCATAGCAACAAATTAAAATGGTGAGTTCACCACTAATTAGAGTATAAAGAAAAAAGAGAACACGAAAATACAAATTTGACTAGTTGAAACTTGAAACAACTAGCTTTCAAAAAAGGGTACAATAAACATCCCAAAGAAGATGAGCCTTGGACATATATTCCTTTAGACATGAAAAAAGTAAACATTAGAAAATTCATGTAGGGAACTCCACACATACTCTTTGGTCCCCACGAGTGCCTAATTATTGAGTAAAAATGCATGGCCTTTCATTCAAAGTGAGTGCATTTTCCTAAAATAATATTTAATTGTTTGATTAAAAAGTCGATATGACATTGATCCCCAATTTAATATAAGAACATTTCATTTAAGATAACTTAATGGAGATAAAATAAGATAAAGAAATCGAATATTCCTTTCTAAGTACTGTATATCTACTGTCACACAAACACCAGTATACCCTATTTTAGTTAAGTAGCCACTAATTAACATAGATCCATTTCTTGTGCTTTTGTTTCAAATATAAGTTAAACTTCTTGAGAATATGAAGAAATCTATATATATTATCTCCTCAAAAGCAATTTGTCATCATTGATGACTTTAGGGTTCCATCACCATCACATAATAAAAACAATCTTCTTTAATTAATGTAAGTAATAATCAGTCAACTTTGAGGTCAAAACCATTTATGTACTATTTATAGTACTACTAATTAATAATTAGCACTATCCCTATCATAATATATCTTTTCTAAGAGATTTCTACATAAAATAATGAAGAATTAACTTAAATAGCCGCCCACCCAATAATTTAAATTGAAAATAGCAGACATATGTCTAATATATGTAGAGTTTATGTATAATATATGTATAACTATGTATAATTAGTATATAATCTATGTATACCGACTAGAAAAAATAAATAGTGAATCCAACCGGCTATTTGTATAGAGATTTAAACCTAGATTTTGATCTGGTGTTATGAATATGATCCAAGATTTACATGATGGTCATAAGAAATTAAATTATATTTACTTTCTTACTCCATGGTAGCTAGGGGTGTGTACGCGCTTTTCTTTTTTCTTTTTTCTGGATCTTTATAAAGAAATTTTTTTGTGATGTATCAATGTGAAATAATCACACTCACTACTAAAACAACTGGAATTAGCTACAAACTTCGTCGCTAATCCGTCTCTATAATGCTAATAGCTAACAAAATTTTATGATAATTCATCGCTAATCCATCATTAAATAAAATTAGCGACGAATTTTGCTGTTTAACTATGAAATTTGTCTATCGCTAAACCCTGATTTTTTTAGTAGTGACTTTGACTCAAAAGACCATTACTTTTGGCTTTGGTCACAGATACAACTATGTATAATATTTGAAGACAACTTTTCTCAAAGGATTAAATTATGCAACTCAAAGTTACACAGATTTGGAAAAGAGAAGGAGGTCTAAAGTTGTAGAATTTAAAGGGGGTGTCTTGAGAAGAAGACAAAGCACTGAAGTCTGAGGAATATATGCCTTCCACAATTGTTTAATTAAAAGAGCAATGAAATCCAACAGTTAGGGATGGCAACGGATCGGATCTGGATCGGATCCTACTAGATCCAGATCCAGATTCGTTTTTCATATCTGAATCCAGATCCGGATCCAAATCCGTCGGGTCCATAAAAATCAGATCAAAATCCGGATCCAACGGATCCACCGGGTCCACGGATAAGATCTGGATCCACATGTAAAAAAATTTGCCTTGCTAAGAATTTTTTATTAAACTGACAAACAATTTTTACTTAGCTAACAGTTTATTGTGTTTCAATTTTGAAATGTTCATATGAGATATTTTGTTCGTTGTCTCGTTTTGATTGTGAGCTATTAATTGAAAATGTTGGACAATGACAATAATTGTGGAAAATGCCGACTAGTATTTCCACAACGATGCAGAACTTGCATGTGCTTGGAATCTTCACAAATGAAGTGAATATAATTTTAACTACTTGTCTATGGAGATGTTAGTCATTCAATAATATAACATTGATTTTATTATCAAAGTTACCTCTTTATTTTTTGGTTTTTGAGTTAACGCGGGGATAAATTAAACTTGTTTTGAGAATTAAACTTGCAAGGATGTGCTTAGCAATTTTAAGAAAATACTTATAAAATTACATTCTAGGTTATGAATATATTTAATAAAAAACGGATCCACGGGTCGGATCTGGACCGGATCTGGATCTCAAATACAAGATCCAGATCCAGATCCGATCCGTCAAAAATGGATCCGGATTCGTCGGGTCCAAATTTTGAAGATCCATATCCTATAAAACGGATCTGGATCCACCGAATCCGGACCGGGTCCAGGATCCATTGCCATCTCTACCAACAGTAGGGTCTTGTCTCTTCTTGCTTTCTGTATCCACTAAACTTTCAAACATACCTTATATATTTCTCATGAGGCTTAATATTGATGTAATAATACACCAGAAGTTGCACATAAATTTTTGCCTCTAAGACTTCTATTATATTTAATACGCCAAACTTTAATAAAATGCAATCGGATAGAGTATGACTTGACGATCAGAACATATATAGATATAGAACTAACAACATGATCTCGAAAAATAAGTAATTTCCGTTGGCCACCAATTGTTTATAAGATTGAAAAACTAGTTTCAGCTTTCAAAGGATTTATGATTGTACCACAATAGGAATGGTCTTCTTCTGTCTTTTTTATTGCATTTACATTATGAAGTTCATTCTCGTCATGATCGATTCATGTCCTAGTGTAAGGACCCGAGTTGCTCATCTTGGTCAACTGCGTACTCTTATCCCATACAAAGTAATCTTATTTCGTTAAGTTAAATCAAGGACTGACCAACTAATTTCTGCTTTCACAAGACTATATAACAAAGGCAAAGATATTATATAGCAATAATTCTTCAGTTTATTTCCTTTGAAGAATAGACCCTCTTGACCAAATGTCATGTCCATGTCCTTGACTAAGAAATTATTTTACAAATGAAATGCACGTTTATTATCAATGAAATTTGTAGGGGTTGGGTGGAAATTTATATTCAAATAGAACTTATGTAATCATTAGTGCGTATCAATAGGCGTTATTCTTCTAGTATAGGAATTTAATTCGTGTATGATAATTCTTCATGTATTGAAGTAGACAAATTACACATGGGCTACCATAGAGGTGTTAACTTGGGAAGTTGAATTGAATTTTGACGGATTAAAATGCATTGAGTTAATAAATTGAATCAGGGATGCTTGGGTTGAGATGATCGCTAAATCAAGATGGGTTAAACAATGAATCATTTCCAAACATCCAACCCGTCTAACTTTGATCAATTTTTTATTATTATTTGTTAAATTACCAAAAAAAAAACTAAATAACTTTTCTTTCTCTTCAGTATAGGCATATATAACGGGCATTTCACACAAATGCCGCTATTTTGGGGTAGTCTTTGAGTTTTGCCTCTCAAATTGCAGGTCTTTAATTTTTGGTATTCACATTTTAATTAACAAAAATGTGAAATACCCCTGACATTGAAAAAAAATAAAAAAGAAATTTGGATCTATGATTTAATTTCGCAAGACAATGTTTTGATAGAAGCTATGTCTATTCGCAAAAGGTAAATAAAAACTATGCCTTGTCCGACATAGATTCTATGAAAAATTATCTTGCAAATTAGTACTACATAACTATGTCAGATAAGGCATAATTTCTACGTACCTTTTCGCGAATAGGCATAGTTTCTATCAAAATCTTGTCGTGCAAATTTTTTTTACTCTGCTTGGGATTGAACTCAATATCTCTGATTTGGTAGACCAGCGAATAAGATATATTGGCCCATAAATTTTTATTATATGAGAAGTAGGTGCAAAAATTAAAGACCATCCATTTTGAAAGGAAAATCGTGTAATTTTTTATATATAGCATATTAATTAAAAAAAAGTTGTTCTTTAAATAGTTTGACAAAGTTGTTCATTTGAGCTATATGTTTAGCCCAAATCACCCGAACTTTTAGATGGGCTAATTTGACTTGGCTAATTTGATTTTTCTTGTGCGAATTGACCCTCAAACGCACTTGTCTTTAATTTTTATCCTTCATAGCTGTGGTCTTTAATTTTTACCTCCTACTATTTATTTTATAAAAATATCCAGGTCTACTTTGCAAGGGATATTCTCTATAATATTTTTTTATTCGAAAATTGAATTTTTTCCTCGCGCGACATAAATTATGTAGGAATTAAGTTATGCGGCATAGTTTTATAGTAACTTTTTAAATTATGTTGAGTGTTAGAAATTATGTCTTATCCGGCATAGTTTATGTGGATATTATCATACATATGTTAAAATTAAACGCTAATTATGCCTTTGTCATATTATGTTGAGTATTGACAGTTATGCCTTATCCAGCATAATCGGTGGGTTGTGTATGATACATATGTCGAAGATATAACACTAATTATGCCGAGCGAAATTCTAATTATACCGCGTCAAAAATAATAAAGGACAAAAATTAAAGAACTCAAACTTGAAAGGTAAAAATTAAAAACCACTCCAAAATAGGACCATTTGTGCGAATGACCAGGATAATTTTGTCATCCCTAATTAACTTAAAGTAATATGACCGCATATTTAAGATATATGATCCGTGATCGAAGTTCGATTTAATAATCTGAAGTTAATACAAATTAATATGATATCAAAACGATATAAGAAGAATAAAATTAAAGGGATTTACAGAGTTTTGAAGAAGAGATTCTTGCAAGGAAGGAAAAAACATGTCGACTACAAGAATTGTCTAGTGGTGTCAAAAGCCTGAAATCCTGGGGAGATACTGTTTCTCTCAGTCGATTGTTTTCCCTTTGCAGCTATACATCAACTACATGCAATAAGGTATATCATGTTTTTCGACTTCGAGTGAAAACATTTCACGAGTACTTTAACCGGTCATTGCTGAAGGGTTGTGTTTTTGTAATCAAAGTAATCTAGTATAAGCAGAGTCAGAAATTTTATTAAGAGGTGTCAAATATAAAAAGTAAAAATAATGGCGGAGGTAGAAGCCCCGTTGTGGATTCGACCGAACTCAATAGCTTTTGTTCAAACAGTGTATTTGTGTTGAAAATTTTGTCAAATATATGCACATATTATATCAGCTAGAACTCAGTTATTAACACTTGAAGTCATCGTTCTAAAATTCAGAATTCATAAAATTGAAATCCTAACACAGCCTCTGAGTAGACACACATAAGAAATAAGGAGAGTCAACATTTAAGATATATACATAAAACTAAAATTTGATTTAGCTAAACAGTGTAACTTTCGATGAAGAAATGTCAATTGACACGCCTTAGCATAAGGTGGCTCCGCTACTGAGTACACATAGTCATAAGATAGAAGTGCACAAAGTAGTTCAAATAATATAGTAATAGTGCGAGCTAGCCATAGTTCTATAATTGAAAAATAATCATTTCCTTAGAGTTTTAATTTTTACAAGTAAAACCTCGTGATAATAACCTAGAATTTACTTGTAAAAGTTGAAGTCCAGAATAATGACTAGTATATTTCAATTATAAAGGTTGAAATGTGGTTATTTATGAAATTTTTCCCTCGAATCACACCGCTTTAAAAATGAATTGCATTTGAAGTCAATTTTTCTCATAATTAGCATGCATTAGGAAGATTAAAGCCCTTCTAAATGCAATAAGAACATCTGGACATCTTTTAATTCAAGAATATTTTAAGAGTATCGTCTTTTTCATACATTTATTTCCTGTTGGCTATAAAATGGCCTTTCCTAACCCATTGATTTATACGAGCAAATGGTTTGAATGAAAAATTTCTTATATTTTATTTTTAAATGTCTCAAGTATAAAAACAAATATTTCTGGAGAAATTTAACATAAAACTAAAACTTATAATGAACCACAATTTTAACCTGCATGTCTTGCCTATAACTTTTGTCCATTTGAGTAGTCTTTTTTCTAAAGAAATGTAACATGTCACTCTCTCGGAATTAGGTAATCCATTCTGAAAACGCACCAATTCCCCCTATGGCACCGAGTTCATGTTATGTGTCGATTGTCCCTCATTCTATAAAAAAGAGAAACAAATAATAGATATGTAGGTTAAATGGGCTCTTCCGTCTCATTTGGAATAGTTAGATAACGTTAACTAGGAATGGAAATAAGACAACTATGCAAAAAAAAAAGAGGAAGTTGTTAGCTTAGCATAAAACGGACAGCTTAAAATCAAAGAAAAGCACTAGGTAGCTGCTTTTAGGAGCCCTATTTAGACTTTAACCTTGTTAAAATTTGGTCAGGTTTTGCAAACTTGAGATTGCTTAAGCTTCTCACGAATGAACTGAACGGTATGTCTGCGGACTGAATTATTATGGGCTTGGTTTATAGAGCCCATTTGATGCTAATGACAGTGCTACATGGACCATAAAATATTACAGTCCACTAACGTTTTTCTTGTTTCTTTAGACTCCCCAAGGAATCCATAGAAAAAGGGCCTTTTTTATTTCTTAATCTAGTGTAACAAAGGAAGATAGGAAACCCAGTACTGAAAACGAGGTCAGATTTATCATTAAGGCCCAATATGCTAATGAGTAGATCATTAAGCTCTCTTTAGCACTACTTCAAAAACAAAATCATAAGGATCGAATCCCGTCAGCGGCAGTGTGGGGGTTTCTTCTTGAAATAAAGGAGGGCCCCTTGTGCACAGCGTGATAGTGGTCTAACCTTTGAAATCAATTGAGTCACCATGATTTACCTCCTTCACAGACCTGTCGGACCGGGGTGTGGGGGCTCCTGGGATGGGAGATTCCACCTTTTGGAGCAAAAACAAAGTCATATCTGATGTGGTCCAATTGTTTAATCCAATTATAAATATAGTCATCATCTGATTTAGCCTGATTCACAGTCCATTATTAGTCGGGCAAGATTTATCAATTCTCATTTTAATTAATTCTTTTAGATTTTAGTTCCTCAAGCAACTTTTACATTTTCTCTCTTTCTCTTTTGTTTAATGTAATACTCCTTTCACCTTCACTTAAAGGCAAAATTTTCGCTATAAATGATTTAGCATATCATGGAATGCTAAGTTATAATTTCTTCAAATATTAATGTATTATTTTTGTAACGTACCAAATACTCCGCTAAAACTTCTCCACAGAGAAGAAAAATTCCTATAATTTAAAGGGCAAAATAGTTCCACGCCATCTTCTAGGTTTAACTTTTAAGTAGAAATTGAGCATGGTAAATTACTAAATTAGTATTGCTTTAGTAGAAGAACTTCTAAATGAAAGCTGGCCTAAAAACTATTATTACAATAAAATTTCTAACTTTCAGTAATAAGGTTAGAAGTTCGAATTGGCAAAAATAATTATTTAACCTCAATGGAAACGTGAAATAAAGATTGAACCAAATAGGACAATGAGGGAGGTGGAAAAACATTCTTTTTCTTAAATGATAGTGTTGAGTCATGATTGGTGATGATGAGGTTATGCTGCTCAAAGGACAGATTTGTGTATCAATATGGATATTTTTTACCATATTATATTTAAGTAGATACATATTTTACATTATTCAGTACATCTCCGGCTACAAGAATGTATCAAGGTTGAAAATAATGTTTGCGGTAGAGAATGATAAAAATGATATAGTTGATCATATATCCTATACTTAAAATGTCAATATATCAAGTATGAGCACCATATATCGAGAGGTTGGGATCACACTTACTCTCAAGTGGAAGTGAGAAATGATTATAATGGACCTTGTCCGTAATTTAATTGTTTCACTTATGAGTATCTGCTACCTCGCATTTGAAAAAAAAAACATTTATGTGTGTTAATTTATTTCATTGTGTATCTGCTGGCTCATGTCGGCGAAGAAGGAATGTCAAATCACACTCAAAAAAATGAGAGCATGCGCGAGTTTCAGCCCAATAAACCATACGTTTAGAATCCTAGATTTGGTAGATTTCGAGTATCATTCATGTGGATCTAAAAAGCAACTCTAGTTGTGGACTCGTGGCCTAGTAGATATGATAATATTATATAATTTATTATACATTATGATCATCATCATATTTTCATAATGCATTTTAGTACTATAGTATAATTCTTTGTGACATTTTTTTATATCTAATATTGTACTAGCATGAGCCCTTTAAAATATAACTGCCGACCCACCATTTGAACACTAGACTCCCATGCATCATTGCCTTCTGCTTTTTCTCATCATGCCATTGACTTTTAACTCATATCTAATTGGTTTCCCCTTAATCATTAACTAAGCAAAAGACTAGAAGGAATTTTATCTTTGATTCACCAATTATAAATGTGCATTGATTCTTTTGACATCTTGATTAAAGCATCTCCTTTTGGACAAGATAATGTGGTCGTTTTGCATAATTTAGGTCAAATATTTTGAAATGGTTGGGGCTTCAAACTATAATTAATTGATTAGCATATTCAAGAGATAAGCTTTTGGATAATTTTTTCTCAGCCAATCAATCGCATTAAAGGTGTCTAATTTTCCAACGTAGTTAGTCATTCATTAGTAAGGGATCTTAATGTTCTTGGTCAGCCAGCTAAAAGAAATTTCACCTGACACGTAACTATAATAACTAGTTTGTAATCATCGCTGGTGTATACTCAATATCTACTAAACATATGGTACATGCATTGGTTATACAATAATTATACGTTGATCATACACTGCATACTAGCTTAATTTTTTTAAAATAAAGATTAAGGATATAATTAAATTGATGTTAGATAATAAATTTATTCATAAAACTAAAAAGAAAAACACATGAATATCTGTGCTTTCAAAGTTCATTGTTGTCAAATTTGTAAGCTTACCTTCTATACTTTTACTTATCATTTACGCAATTGTTGAATATCATATAATGGCACTCAGAGAAAAAGTAATCATGCTTTATTACTTATGCTATATAAGTACTATAATGAAGTTAGGAACTATACATAACTCCATATTCTTTTTATGACCAATTGTTCATTCACCAAATATAATGATTCAGCTTGCCACTCAATTTCTTTTCCATTTATGCCTTGACAAAGCTGAGATTGGAGAAGATAAATTTGAAAAAGCAATAAAAGAAAGGCAACTTGTGTAAGTGGTGCATCTTAGTTATTTTACAATTAATTCCCTCTACCTTTTTTAAATGAAGTAGGAGTATGATATTACTATATCTTCAGAAAGTCACACCCTAATGATAACTCATAGAACTAAATGTTTTATAATAACTACTTTCTGAAGCAACCATAATTTTCTACATGTGGTTTTTTTTTATAGTTATGTGAGGCGTCAATACATATTGATTATCATTATTAAGTTGGTAAAAGTTAATATGCAAATACACGCTATGCTGATTTCGTATCAATAACAGGTGAAGATAAAAAAAAATTGTGCACGTTATTATTGAAAGATCTTACTATACATTTAATGCAACGATCATACAATTATGTACTGGATTAGCTATATTTGGTCGCTTAAAGCGCTCCATCTGAGTTAACTCAATTATTTGATGGCATTTGTTGCAATTAGTCGTACAAAAATATGACGCAATAAGATTCCATGCTCTAAAACCTAAAACATTTTAACATGAAGATATTACTCGTTATATGTTGAAGTGTGCAATTATTTCATCTAAATGTTTAAAGCAGTAAGAGGGTGCACAAATTTGCAAACTTGATTCTTTTTCATGAGCCAAACACGTAAAAATTCTTTTAATAGTGAGTACCATTGAGACTCGAACTCAGAATCTCTATTTATTCTAATACCATATTAAAGTTTGTGATCATTTCATCAAAAGCTTAAACAGTTAAAAGAAAAAGTAAATTTTTTATCTACTTAATTCTATTTTCCAATTTATACACATAACTTGAACTTTTTTTTTGTTCCCACCTGGTGTACAATACACATATTAAAGCTCGATTATATTCAAATTCGCGCCGCTAATTCTGTCAAAACACTCTTTACCAATAATTGACACAATTTTTGTTTCCTATTGTAATAGATGTCCCTATCCATGTCCATTTAAGAACCACTTTTATGCAAATTTTGTACATAAAATAGTAAACTAATATAGCAACAAGTGGAAATAAAATATTCTTTCCGAAATAATTGACTATTAGGACAAATTGGTTTCATCTTTATGCGAAAAAACAAGAATCTTGTCACATAATAACCGGAAAATATAGGCCTTGTCTAGCGGAACTTTTCTCTCATTTTTTTTTTTTGGATAACTTAATGCAGAATTACAAAATATACTATGTTTTCTAAATTATCTTATATACCATGTTCCATTCGACAAGGGAATTATCTTATATACCATGTTCCATTCCACAAGGGAATATTTATTACTACAATATATGTAAAATAACCGACAAAAGGAATAGCATAATCGAAAGTTTAAAATGTCACAAATGAAAGTTCCTTATCCACGTTTCACCTTTTCCACAGTAAAATGCACTATCAGATAAGAAATGACCTTAGAATCGAATTCAATTATAACGGTTAGTTCACAATATGTTATGAGTAAAATACATTCATAACATATTGATGTGAGAATTCAATTCCTCCTCGCAGGACTGGATTTAGAGTGTTGAGACATGGTAAATTATGAATTGGAGGCAGGCTGATTTACGCAAATTTCTCTGTCTTTGGATCCCATTTAGATTTTGTACCCTATTTCTAAAATTATGCAAATATAGCTCTTGAAAAATTATCTTTCCTAATAACGATAGATTCAGATTTAATATTTGATCATATATTGCTCTATTTCATAGATAATAACTTATAAAATTTTAATTGCGATCTAACATTTTTCATAAGATTTTTTTAAAAGTCTGATCAAATACTTCAATTCTCTCGAATCAAACCACTTTTGCTAAAATAAAAATACAACTTTAACCTCCTAAAAACTTGATAAACTAGGTTATATAAATATAACTCTTTATAGATTGATTGTTACAAAATTTTGAGTAAATGGACGTAGAATATCATTGCGCTCACAATTTATTGTAACAAAAGATGAAGGTGTTACACATTCGTCTCTTAATATACATTCACTCTCTATATAAGAAATTGTAGCTGGAGAATACATTCAAAAAGGGAAATAAAAATTAGAAACTGAACTTTTTCCTATAAGGAAATTAAATTTAAGCAGAAATCATTTTGTGATTTTCAAATTGAAGATGCCCTTTGATGCATCATTAACCTCCCAAAGTTCCTTCATATAATATTCAAATTTCTTCACAACATTTTCTGGCAATGAAACCAATACTCGAACAGCATCAAATTCACCCACTGACGGTAAGAACAAGCAGTAAATATCACTTGTTAAAGGCCCCATTTGTATTGGCTTCCCTTCACCAAAATTTACTTCCTCCAAGCCCAATCTTGACCACTGTGAAATTACCAAACTAGCCGATAAATCCGTTTTTACTGTTTTATCCTCTAATAAATCGACGATTGATTTTACCGCATCGTTCGTTAATTCAGATTTAGCATGTTGCACTAATTTTACCGTTTCTTGTAAATTACCATTCACCACTTGCTTAACTGGCGCCTCGGCGCAACCTAGCACGAATCCATTCCCATAATACCCTTGTGATAATTCTGGTTTTACAGTCTTCCTAATGTTCACGGAAAATAGGAGTTTCACGTTGAAGGAGGAAGGTAAATCCAAGGATTTTACCCAACAACGCCACGTGTGAGATGCTAGCACTTCGAAGCTAGTGGATTTTACCGAGGGAGAACATTGTCTTTTCAAGTGAAGAATTTGCGACTGTGAAAAGGTAATAGAAGCAGGGGAAAGTGGTTGGGATTGTAAATATCGGTGAAGGTCGAGTCCATATTGGGGATTTGGTTGATCGACGGGTATTTTCGTAAATGCTGGATGTACGGAGGTTGTTTGTGGTGGATCACGGGGTTTAAACACGTGGCGAGAGTGGAACGGGCTGATTGGTAAATTGCTGGTGGGGTCCTTGGTAAAGTGGGCCCAGGTATGTAAAAATTGAGCAGTGCCAATGCCGTCACATAGGCAGTGGTTGATGGCGGTGCACAGGATCATTCCTCCGCAACGGAGATTTGTTACCTGTAATGGGAAACAAAAGTGGTTAGGAAGGGTAATTTTGTCATACTAGAGCTATATACTTTGAGAACAAGTGGAATATCTGAAACAAGAGAGGGACGCCAAAAGAAAAGCCTCCAATTGAAACAAAGTGAAAGGAACAAAAGGGGGAAAGTAGAGATCCTGGATCCGGTGGATCCAGATCCGTTTTATAGGATAAAAATTTTCAACATTTGGACCCGACGGATCCGGATCGAACACGGATCCATTTCTGACGGATCGGATCTGGATATTGTATTTGAGATCCGTATCCGGTCCAGATCCGACCCGTGGATCCATTTTTTATTAAATATATTCATGACCTAGAATGTAATTTTATAAGTATTTTCTTAAAATTGCTAAGCACATCCTTGCAAGTTTAATTCTCAAAATAAGTTTAATAAAAAAATAAAGAGGTAACTTCGATAATAAAATCAATATTATATTAGTGAATGACTAACATCTCCATAGACAAGTAGTTAAAATTATATTCACTCCATTTGTGAAGATTCCAAGCACATGCAAGTTCTGCATTGTGGAAATACTAGTCAACATTTTCCACAACTATTGTCATTGTCCAACATTTTCAATTAATAGCTCACAATCAAAACGAGACAACGAACAAAATATCTCATATGAAAAATTGAAACACAGTAAACTGTTAGCTAAGTAAAAATCGTTTGTCAATTCAAAAAAAATTCTTAGCAAGGCAAATTTTTTTACATGTGGATCCAGATCCGATCCGTGGACCCAGTGGATCTGGATTTGGATCTGATTTTTATGGACCTGACGGATCTGGATCCGGATATGATTCATGTATGAAAACGGATCTGGATCCGGATCTAGTAGAATTCGATCCAGATCCGATCCGTTGCCATCCCTAGGGGAAAGCCAATACGAAAGAGGCGTAGGGTCACTTTAAGTCATTTTCCATGGTCGATCCAAAGATTTATCTATTCAATTCCTTGTTGCTACTTTTTTAAAAAAAATATAATTTTCTCGATATAATTTAAACTAACAATACAGTAATTATTGGTATATCGATCGGTCCATCACAAATTGAAATAGGAGTCGGTTCAGGTTGAGGCGGACTCCCTGCTTTCTATACAGAAGTTGCACAATGGCTAAACTATTGTTTTTCTTGACTGAGATTGGCCTCTGAGAGCGGATCAGAGGGAGGGAAAAGAGATCAATCAACAGAAGTCCGCTTCTCGCCTCCCGATCAGCCTTCCTATTCAAAGAGTGCATAACCGCATGGATAAGCTCATACTAACCCGTCAATTTGGGGCTTCAAGTAGGGCATCGGGAACTTGTGGGAGCGCCCCTTGTCTCCCACTCCATGTTTGTTGTAAACTATTAAAAAAGGCATGGCTGCCTCGAGTAATTCATAGCCTACCTTTGGTCTTCGCTACTTGCTAGCCTAGAGTTGAGAACCTTTCTCTACCGGAGAAAATGAAAAAGAGAATCTCAGATTGAAAAAGCAAATTGTTGGTTCGGGTGAACTTCTTGTTCCCGCTCATCTCCACTACTACTCGTAATGCTAGGAAAGAAGCTATATATACTTATACTTTTCAAATGCTACTTCAAATATAGATATATTGTATTGTTGCTTCACATATAAAGCCTAACATTGCTACTTCAAATATGAACGTGTTGTTGTAGTTAGTCATCTTCCATATTATTGTAGTGGCAGAGCTATAATTTTAGTTACGACATAATATAGTAGCTTTAATTTGTTTTGTAGTGACAGAGCTATGATTTCGGCAAAACTCATTAGTTTTGATCTAAACTTTATTTTTGTTTTTGAAAAGTTCATTTTTTTTTATGTATAAATAGTTTGACTAGAATCCAATAAGTTGCTTTGTTTAGAATTCAAATTCATAAACTCAGAATCTTAACCTCGCCTATGATGTCTTGACATGTTAATCTCCCTAGTAAAAAATGTTTGATACCCTTGTTCAAAGTATTAATAATTTAGATACATATGTACTTGAGCATAAAAGAATACTTGATTTACGTACGCTTGTTAACTTTTGATAATCAACGAATAATGGGGTATATGTTTCACTATTTTCTCTAGTTAGTACTAGTACTATTAGTTGAATGTACAACGAACTTGGCCAAATTAGGTTATTAATCAAATCAAAGCATGTGACTTTTATGTTAACGTTAATGGGTAAGAAAAAAGAAAATGTGAAAATGATGGCGAAAAGGGAACCATACATGTTGCTTTGGGAACATCACACACCACCAAGAAAGTCTTATTTGAAAGACAAATTTCATCTAGAATTCTTTAATTAGCCATATTTACCTTAATTGGCAAATCGAGAGGATATTATCACTCAGTAGCACATATTCTTAATGTTACATCGTTAATCAAGTAATATTCATTTCTTGTAAAGAATGTAAACTCTAACTAGCATGAGTGATAGATAAGTTATTTTCGATGACCCTCGATTCAAGAAAAATTTCAAAAAATAAAGAAAAAATAATTCTAACTTATATACACAGATATAGTGCAAAAAATATAGTAGAATCAAGCAACTTACCCTACTGGTGTGCTTCCTGCAAGCAAAGAAAGAAAGGAGCGACGAGCTTGTAAAAAAAGCTATACAGGTGTACTCTAATGTATAAACATTTAATTTGTTATTAATTTCATGTTTTGTGAATAATTACTTGTAATTATCTTACAGGCCTGTATAGAAGTTAAACACGAGGAAAATTTAAGTGTAATTTAGAAACTAACCTGCACAACTAGAGGGGGAATATCCAAGAAACTTTGAGCTTCAACTTTATACAATAATTTCCTCCAAGATTTATCAGGCTTATTAGAAACAACAAGAAGTTCATCAGCAGTTAAATCCAAGAATGCTTCAGCAAAAATAGCACCTTCTCCATTACAATCCACTTGAAGCTTATGATCATTTTCTGGGAATGTTCTTAATCTCCCTGCTAAAGGGTAATAATCAACCAAAACCCTTGATAGAGAATATTTAAGTTTTCCCAAATTTATGGACTTAGTAAAAAGATAAAGATACTTGATGGAAAATCTAAGGAATTCTTTATCATCAAGATTTGATAAATAAAGGGTGTGATTTGGTGTTGGGCTAATGGGAGTGATGAAAAATGGCTCTTTTGAATAAACACAATCTGGGAGATCTATAGAGCCTAACATGTTTTTTTAGTGAAGGAGATGAAGTTTTAAAGAAGATATATAGTTTTAATGGAATGACTAAGGTGTTTGGGAGAAGAACTAATGTATATATGGAGCTTTATAAAATGGATTACAGTTAAAATCTATGGTTGGATATGGTAGTTGGGGTGGGGGTTAAAGTACTATATGAGAGATCCCCCCCCCCCCCAAAGAGTAAGACTACAAAAAAAAAGTGAAGCTCTCATTAGTCTTGCTATATGAGCTAAACCCTTTTGAATTTTTCTACTATTATTTGCATGTTTTTATGGAAGTTACATGTGCTTCCCACATTCTTTTCCCCTTACCTTCTATCTTCAATACACAAGGTAAAAATATTTAACTTATATAGTGTAATTTAGTCTATTATAACAAGTCTGTTGTTTTAGTTTTCCAGATTATATATGAATCTCATTTATTATGGACGGTTGGTTATTTATAGTCAAGGTATGAAAAAAGTTTGTGTACATTTTATCTTCTTCAAATCTTTTTTGTGAGCTTCTACTGAGTATGTTGTTGTTTTGTTGGTTGGTTATTTCTTTATTTTTTTAGATGAATTGATAGTGCAAAAATTCTTATGCAGTGTCAACAGTGAATTTTTTGTTGATTCCGTACTATATTTTGTCAGTTGTTTAGCAAATGACTCTCTTTTTATTTATCTTGTAACTTATGGTCCTTTTACACCATGATCTAAAAAAATTCTTTGGAGAAAATTGAAATCTTTTAAGAAAACATTAGATCATGAAATTTTATAAATCGTTGCAAATGTTAGACCACACTTTTGTTTGTATGGTTAAACAAATATATGAGCATATTTAGACTTAAGTCTAATATTATACGGAAGGATAATCACAAGGCTATAATTACACTAATAGGTACATGTAAATTCATTTCACCAACTTTGGATATTGCACTAATAGTTAAATATGAAAATTTGTGGCTGTCCTAATTAATATGTATATGTAATGCTTGATTAATGAGTCATATCCATAGCTGACATGAGGTAATGAGTATATATATGATGGCTAGTGACTTTGCTGATGGAGTGCAAATCTAATGTGTAAACCACAAGTATATATATATGTCAGACATATAATTAGAAAAAATAAAATTATCTCAATGTGTATATATTCTCTAGCATACCATTGTGTGCACTTAATTATTTATTAGACCTGCCTCTTTCTGTCCTTTTTCCTCATTTTTGTCAATGAATTAAAATAATGTTCTTTTTTACTACATAAATTAGTGGCAAAAGAAATTTTTATTATAGTTCAGTGTAGTCAATATTGTGTTAGCTAAGTTCACACAAATTATTTTAATACCTCTCTGGAAAAAACCTACAACTTTTCTTACTTGTTACACATTTTTGTATCCGATAAGTCATTGAAGGGTTCGTGTGAATAATAGAAAAATTAATATTGGTATTTATTATTGAACTCTTATAAAGGTATTTATTTTTGAACACTTAAATAAATTCATTTTGAACTGTTATTGCCTTGGTGTTCCGGGTATTATTCTTATTTAAATGTCCACTGCGAAAAATACAAACGTGAAAATTAATTCCAAATAAGAACAAAGAAGAAAATCCCCTGGAGCAAACATAGGCGCAAATCTTTAATGATATTGACCTCACTAGATCTGCTATTTCTGTTTCTTTTAGGGGGGAAATGATATGGTATAAGATGCAAGAAGCAACTAGAAACCATATCAAAATTAAAAGACATGATGTAATTTTAATATGTTTGACTACATTAGTGTAATTCTAAAGTAGTGCATTCATAAAGATAAAGAAATACTCTTCCTTAATGAAGTATAAGATATTGTTCTTGACAAAAACAATCAAGCAAGTCAGAGCTACATTTCTGTTTGCGGATTCGGCACTCAGTAGCTTTGGTTCAAATTCTGTATTTATATTAAAAAATTTAATTAATATATCTAAATAATTTATTTAAAACTTAATAAAATGTCTTTTTTAAAATTCAGAACTCATAAAATCATAAATTTATAATCTTAATTCCACCGTGGTGAATCGAAATGTTACATTTAATCACAGCGTGTTACTAATACAAAGCTAATGGCCCACCTATTTCCTAAACAATTCTTCGAAGTTTTCTTACTTCTATTCACTAATATAATTTTTATATTATCAGATTATTGACAGCAAATTACGGGTACCCTTCTAGAGCAAGCATGAATTTTTTACCTACAAAATATAGTAAGTGACCTTTATAACATGTGAAAGTATACTGATAAGTAAATATTGCTCACATGGTCAATATATATTATTGAAATCTTTGAAAAGGTATTTTATACGCTATACATTAGCGCAACAAAACCACAATAAAAAATAACTCTAATCTTTCTTTTTACAAATGTTAGCTAGTATGCAATATATACTTAATGTATAATTGCTGTTCAAATTGATTATACATTGAATATATATCAATCAAGGCTACAAATTGTTACAGTTAGACGGGTAAAATTATTTTATCCGACTAACTAAAAATGTTAAGATAATACCAGCCGCGAGGCCCACTAAAAAGATGATGATGACAAATAGTACGTATTGTAGAATATTCTCGTATATGAGCTCAAAAGAAATAGTCATATTGGCAAACAACTATGGAGTTGGTGCCCCGTTCTTCTGGTGTTAATATTATTCGGTCTATGTGGATTTTTATTCATAAAGATAATTTTGACGGTTTTTTTGTGAGGCATAAGGCTCGTCTTGTAGATGATGATAAAACTCAACAGGTTGGCATAGACTGTGGAGAGACGTTCAGTCCGGTTGTTAAACCGGCTACCATTCGCATTGTTCTCAATTTAGCTCTCTCAAAATCATGGCACATTCATCAGTTAGATGTGAAGAATGCTTTCTTGCATAGTGATCTTAAGGAGACAGTCTACATGCATCAACCGTTGGGTTTTAGAGACCTCCATTGTCCTAATCATGTCTGTTTGTTGAAGAAGTCCTTATATGGGCTTAAGCAAACCCCACGTGCTTGGTATAAACGATTTGCAAACTATGTTTCTATTATTGGGTTCTCTCACAGGAGGTCTGATAATTCTCTGTTCATATATCGTCGTGGTACTTTCCTGGCTTATATTCTCTTATATGTGGATGACATTATTTTGACCGCTTCTTCTGATGATTTATGCAAGTTAATCATGACCCTACTCAGGTCTGAGTTTGCTATGAAAGACTTGGGGCCCTTGAGTTATTTCTTGGGGATTGTTGTCACTCGTTATGCAGGTGGGTTATTCCTGTCACAATGAAAGTATGCCGCTGAGATAATTGAGCGGACTGGTATGTCCTCGTGTAAGTCTACTTTCACTCCAGTTGATACAAGCCCCAAGATGGGTGCTGCAGTTGGCTCACCTTACGAGGATACTACCCACTATCGCAGTCTTACAGGGGTTCTTCAGTAACTTACTTTTACAAGATCGGATATTACGTATGCCGTATAGCATGTGTGTTTGTTTATGCATGATCCTAGGGTCGAGCACATGAATGCGCTCAAACGCATTATACGATACATTCAGGGAACACTTGACTATGACTTGCATCTATATCCATCATCGACCTCTACGCCTGTCTCGTATACATATGCTGATTGGAGTGATTGTCCAGATACCAGACGCTCCACGTCTGGTTATTGTATGTTTCTTGGTAATAACTTGGTCTCATGGCCTGCGAATTGACAATCTACGTTATCACGCTCTAGTGCAGAAGCTGAGTATCGAGGGGTAGCCAATGTGGTATCTGAATCATATTGGTTGCGTAATCTTCTCTTAGAACTTCATTGTCCCATTCAGAAAGCTACATTGATTTATTGTGATAATATTAATGCAGTATATCTTTCTGGTAATCCGGTTCAATATCAGCGCACTAAACACATAAAGATGGATATCCACTTTGTTCGGGAAAAGGTAGCTCGTGGACAAGTACGCGTCTGTCATGTCCCTTCCAGGTATCAAATTGCAGACATCTTTACTAAGGGTCTTCCCTCTGTTCTATTTGAAGATTTTAGTGATAGTCTCAGCGTACGAAGACCGCCATCTATGACTGCGGGGTGTGATAAATATGCACATGGGGTATACACGGTACACACTGGCCAGGCGTGTATACCATGTATACCAACTCTCGGTTTCCCTCCTTTCCTCTTACCATATTTGTTGTACACTTTTACCATAATTGTAGTATTCTTGTACAAGTATAATTAGGAGATTAGTTGTATAGTAGGAATATGATTTACCATATTTAGAGATTGTAAATTGTATATAAACCATTTCATTAATGAAAATAATCAATGAATTATTTTTTTCAATGCTTTCATAAAGATCAAGAAATACTCTTCCTTAATGAAGTATAAGATATTGTTCTTGACAAAAACAATCAAGCAAGGCAAAGCTACATTTCTGTTTGCAGGTTTGTCACTTAGTAGCTTTGGTTCAAATTCCGTATTTATATTAAAAAATTTATTTAATATATATAAATAATTTATTTAAAATCTAATAAAATGTCTTTTTTAAAATTCAGAACTCATAGAATCATAAATTTATAATCTTAATTCCACCGTGGTGAATCGAACTGTCACTTTTAATCACAGTGTTACTCATACAAAGCTAATGGCCTCCTTTTGACGCTAACCCACCTATTTCCTAAACAATTCTTCGAAGTTTTCTTACTTCTATTCACTAATATAATTTTTATATTATCAGATTCTTTACAGCAAATTACGGGTACCCTTCTAGAGCAAGCATGAATTTTTTACCTACAAAATATAGTAAGTGACCTTTATAACATGTGAAAGTATACTGATAAGTAAATATTGCTCACATGGTCAATGTATATTATTGAAATCTTTGAAAAGGTATTTTATACGCTATACATTAGCGCAACAAAACCACAATAAAAAAACAACTCTAATCTTTCTTTTTACAAATGTTAGGTAGTATGCAATATATACTTAATGTATAATTACAATATAATTACTGTTCAATCAAGGCTACAAATTGTTACAGTTAGACGGGTAAAATTATTTTATCCGACTAACTAAAAATGTTAAGATAATACCAGCCACTAGGCCCACTAAAAAGATGATGATGACCTTATAAGTAGTTTTTTTTCTTCTTTTCCATGTGTGACTTTATTCGTACACACCCAACACATACGCCTACTTATTATATCAATAAATTTTCTTTTGGATAGTAACAAAGTTGTGTTATGTTTGACAGACCGAATATTGTACCTGCTTTATGGCCAATTGAGAAAATCCAACTTATAGAATTGGCAATGTATGGGAAAAGCCCATTAGTTTTTTATTAGTGGGCTTAGAGTACCAAACGAATATGGGCAAATTGATTTACGTTTAAGACCTGGTGACAGGGGCCCAAAAGCTCAAAATAATTAGTTTGGGACCTTTTCATCTTTTTGCCGGAGCCTTTTTCACTTTTAAGTTTGGGAAAAGTGACAATTAGGCCGTTGAGGTTTCTAAAGGGGCTGCAACATCCCTTATGATAAAAGTGAAGAGGTAGTCGTTTGATTTCAATAATAACTTCTTTAACTTTGAGAAGTGAGGTTTGATGGTACCAAAATCTTTTCAATTAAGTGAAAATATACTGAATATTAATAGGAAGTGAAACACGTTCATGATAAAATTTCTTTTTCTTCTTATTATTACGATGTAAATATAAAAAAGGTGCATCAACATCTCTTTCAGAAATTAAAGGTCTAAATATACTAACTTCCAAATTTCAGGTGTCAAAATATAAATTTTCTTATTTCCCCACTTTTTCGGACCTATGTGCTTGTTATTAAGAAAGACTTAAAATTGTTTGATTTCAACAAGTATATATTTAAATGGATCTATTTTATATAATATGAAGCCATTAGTTCCTCAACTTCACAAAAGTATATCACTTTCACTACATTCTCACAAAAATAATTTATCTCTAAACGAAGTTGGTCACTTACTTCTCACATGGTTCACACATAATTACTTTAAGATTTTTTTTCAAAATAATCCCTTAAACATAGAACATTTAAAAATAATACAACAACAACACACTTAAAAATAATCTCTTATAATAAATACAAATGAAGCACTCATAGTCCCAAAAATATGCAAAGGAACACAATTTTTTGACAATAGAATTGAGATCTGTAAGCAAAAATTGAAATTTAAAAAACAATATTCTTATAATTTTTTTCATATGATTTAGCTGATACTGATACAACTAAAAATAGATAAGTAGAAAGCAAAATAGGAAAAAAAGTGAAGAAAGTTGCTAACACACTGATAAAAATTAGAATTATTTTTATTATGTGAATATATCCTCTTATTTACTTCATCACTATGTGATCCACTTTCAGACAATTTAACACTCTGATCGCGACAAGATAACGGATCAACAGTTAGTGTGTGCGCGCGAGCGCGCGTGTGTGAGAGAGAGGGGAAAGAAAAACAGAATATCCCAATTTTTTTTAGTTGACACAGATATTTATAATATTTATCCCTTTTTGTCTAAATTTTGAAGAAAAACAAAGAAATGTGAGCCTAATTATTCTGGATCTTTCCCGATCTGATTCTTGTTTTTGGGGGAAAATTTTTCAGCCACAGTACCGGGTTTGCTCGACCCGACTAGAATGTAAATGGGGGTTTCTTGAAAACGGGTTTTATTTGAAGCTTAATTGAACAGAAATTTTGTGAAAAGTTTGAATTTTGATGAGGTTGAAGATGGCTTTTTGCAGTGAAGAGTGTACAAACAGAGTATAGGGTGAGAGCTTTTTTTAGTTTCTTCTATTTTTGTTTTGTGAGATCAGTGAAATTATGCATCATGAATTTCCAATTATTCACTGTATAAAGCTAAGTTCTTTTTTCTTTTTTTGTGTTCTTTTGATTACTTTTTTTGTCTTAATGTTTCTTGTACTTTGATTATCGTATTTGTTTGTTATTTTATTTTCAGACTACTTTATCCTGCTTTTTATAGTATTTTTGTCGTGACTTTTATACTGCTTTAGATTGCTTGTGCCGAGGGTCTATCAGAAACAACCTCTTGACCTTCCAAGGTAGGGGTAAGGTCCGCATACACTCTACCCTCCCCAGACCCTACTTTGGGGATTCACTGGGTGTATTGTTGTCGTTGTTGTTGTTACTGGATATGGAGAATTTTGATATGGTCAACAACAGTTACTTCCTTGTTTATCTTTTAATTAAAGCTTATATCTTTGACATGATTGATCCAAAATTTGATTCAGTAGAAAAATAAGTACTTTACAAATTTAATTGTTGAAATTGGAAATTATTCCATTAGTTAATGGAAGTCCCTAAGTAGTAACAGTGGTTCCTTTTTTAATTTTTAGATTTTCATAAGACAGAAGATATTAATGATTCCATGTGGTTGTAATGTTATGACATCAATAAATAAGGTGTCTTTGGGAAAGAACTTTAATGATCTTGTTGGTATTAAATTGATTGAACTATCACATTAACAAGCTAAAGTTGTTAAAGAGGAGACAATTTTATTTTTTTTAATTTTATTTAGGTCTGCAATAGGTTGTCTCTGCTGTGAGGGAAATCTATTACTCGGGAATGATTTTAAGACTCGTTATTGCAAATTGTTTATTCCAGTTCAAACACAATTGCTCATTTGGATAAGCATTTAAATGATATGCAGTGTTTGGGCTGAATTTCAAACTATTGTGAGCAAAGTCAGGCTTGCGAAGCATGGTAGGTTGCCGTGCAAAGTTCTTTATGTTTTTGGGTTGTTGATTTGGATCTTCAGTTTGCTCGCAAATTTTGTGATCAGGTTATATGCACTTTCCTTTTTCTTTTTTTCCCCCTGGTTTTGGAGTTTATAAATGATTGATTTTTTTGAGAAGGAATAACGTATATCACGCGTTTCCTAAATTATTATGCATAAAATAGTTTCCTAACTTATTATGCCTGGTTTGCCACAATTTCAGGAATATGGCAACTCCGGTTGAGCCACCAAATGGGGTTAGGACCCCGGGAAAGCATTACTATTCTATGTGGCAATCGCTTTTTGAAATTGATATGAAATATGTACCTATTAAGCCTATAGGTCGAGGGGCATATGGAATTGTTTGTTCTTCCGTTAACAGGCAAACCAATGAGAAGGTTGCAATAAAGAAAATAAACAATGCATTTGAGAATCGTGTTGATGCTCTGAGAACGTTGCGTGAACTAAAGCTCCTTCGCCACCTGAGACATGAAAATGTGATTGCTCTGAAAGATGTCATGATGCCAATCCACAGGCGAAGTTTCAAAGATGTTTATCTGGTTTATGAACTGATGGATACAGATTTACATCAGATAGTCAAATCCTCTCAAACACTCACAAATGATCATTGCCAGTATTTCCTATTCCAGGTACTTTTTGTGGAGAGCGCTATCAATTAGATCAGTTGCACAAATTACCAAGTGACCTTTTGGATTAGTAAAAGAGAGTGACAGCATATTTTCTGTCTATGATGTGAATATTGTGCATTTTAATGTTCTAATCATTTAGCAGTCATGTCACTGAATGTTGTCCAAGTAGATGAAAATCCTTGAGGCGCTATGTTCTTAGCCTGGAGATCCAATGTCAATATTGTAGTAATGTGCACTTTCTCTTAAATAAATTTTTGATTCTATCAATGCTCTCCACTGAACAGGGGAAAAAGGTAACCACCTTCAATTGCTAGTAAGGTGTATTTTGTTAGATTGTGGTCATCCTAGTTTTTAAGTTCTCTACGTACACAAATATGCATCTATCTTGTTTTCAAATAAGCTGGGCGCTGTCTAAGTCCATAAATATGCATCTATGATCTATGTACATGATATGTGCTACTGTCTGATTGTTTTGTTTCATTGTTTTTCCTAAAGCAAAGTAGAAGCTCTACATTTACATCTATATATTTCCTAAATATCCGAATTTCCAACTGTTTTCAATCAACACTAAAGCCACTGTTAATAATAATTTCAATATTCTCTTTTCTCTTTATAATATAATTTATGAAAGAAAACTTTGTCAAGGGATAAAGTGAAAAACTTGAAATAACACAAAAGTAGACTAACTTCCTCAATTGATTCAACCATAGTATGATTTATAGCGATACATACCAGCTGAAGGGGGTTGAAGCTTGGATGAAAATGAAGTATAATGAATGGGATATAAATCATTATTCTGCGGTACCTTCTTTGACTTACCCCTCCCCCTCCTTTCACATTCAGAACGACAAAGTGAAACAATTAATAACATGCTTTATTTTCTCTAAGACATACATAGTACAGGCTAATAACAGCGCACTTGTAAAAACTAGCCATAGAGATACTTTTTTGCAGATTATGAACCAATCTGATTAAACTTATGCTTGAGACACGGTTCTCAAGTGTAATCTTAATATTGAATTAGCAGGCTTTATAACTTTATCTTGGAAGGTTTTGCATTACTACTAAAGTTTAAGCAGATATCTGCCATAAGTGCTAGAGATAATGCTTTATACAGGTTTCGGTCTCATTTAGTCTTCTACTTCGGTGGAATAGGCAATATCAAATCAGCCCTGTGATAGTAAGTAGTAAGAAGTGGAATCATGTTTCTGGTTACACATATCTAGCTGCCATGAGTTATGAGTCTTATGACTTCTATCATATAAAGTTGGTTGTAGTTGCTAAACTAGACATCTTCCCTGATTAGTTGGGTCGACTATATCATATTTGTTAGATAAGTCAAAAGTTCTTTCTGCATCGAACCCTTGCTATTTGGATGAGACAGTTTTGAGAACTGGTGCTCAGCCAGTGCGCCCCAACGCTATGGTTGGGTATGTCATTAAAGAAAACTTACAATAAAATGAAAATACTAGTGCATGCACCAAATTGTCTTCGCCATATGTGGACTTCTCAGTGTCTTAGTCGAATTTGTTAAACGGTTGCATTGGGACACTACTTATTATCAACAAAAGCCTTGACTAGTGGTTGTATCGGACTGTTACTATCTGGTAAGGTCATTCAATAGGAGTACGGGATGTTGTTTGCTCTCTACAAGCCCATCAAACTCTTCCAATACTTACCTTCTTCTCCATTGTACCCCGTGCATGTCATCCTGTCCTTCCTCAACTTGTCTACTCTTCCCAATCGGACAGTAAGTTAAGTATTATGAAACAACCTGCACTTTGAATCTTTATGCTAGGTTCACTAGAAGTTGTATATTTTCTTTTTATTGAAGTCTAGAAGTTGTATATTTGGAGATCACATCTTTCATTCTTATGCAAACCAATCCATTGCACAACTTGTTCTTATAAGAGTAGATTGATGGGGAATTTAGGTTTCTTTCTCAGTTTGTAGGTGTGGAAGATTATTTCACTTGTTGTGGATGATTAAAAAAACTAAAGGAAGTATCTATTCTATATTTTATAATTAGTCATGCATCTTGCAGGATCTCTTTCCAGTATAAGAAAGCATTAGTTCCTTAGTAACATGCCTATGGTGAAAAATATTGTGAAACTATGAACATAGGTAGACGTACCTTTTCTTTTCTTGTTTTGAGTTAAAATATGTTTGAAATCTGTGACTGCATGAGCTTACTGCTGGAAACCATTCAACCTATAGTATCTCTGTTTTTTTTGATAATCCTAATATTTCCTTTTGCTTTCAATATGAGATGAAATTAAGACGGAAGCCCACCAATTGAAAAATATTGTAATATTGTTATCTTGATGAGCTGCTCTTCTCAGCTTGTGCTAGTTTTTCAGATGCTCATAATATGCTCATCCAGGTCTAAAAGCAAAGCACCACTTAAGAATCGGCATATTAACGCTGTTTCAAGGTTTCTTTCTTCTTGAAAAGACTGTGCTGAAGTGTTGTGCAGCTTCATGTTAGGAGTTTCTACCTCCTTCACACCTTCAAGAAGTCAAAACATGTCCTTATGTCGTTCGAACTCTTCAAAAATGCTGCCACAACCGTGTCGGATCCTCCAAAAATGCATTACTTTTGGAGGATCCGACACACACTTGTCAGCATTTTATTGAAGAGTCGGGGCAACATACTCCTGCATTAATCATGATTTCCGTGTTGATTTGATCCATCAACTCATGCAAATATATCTAAACCGTTCTCTGGAATGTTCACTGTCTCTTTCCAGAATCCACCATTGGCAAGCTTGGGACCTTGGTTTAATTGGTTATGGTTTTTTCCATATTTAATTTGGTTTCTGTTTGTAGAAACACAATTTTGCTAGTGATCCAGGAGTGTGACAAATCAAGATGGGGAATGGCTTTATTCTGTGCCTTCTTCATATTTTATCCCCATCCCTAAACATGCCATGTAATGGACATCGTCGTCTCCTTTTCTCTTTTTCTTTTTCCAATTAGTTCTCTATCTTCTTTCCAAGTGGATAAACTGGAGAAAAGTCTCATAAAGGAGGAATCCTCAAGCTGCAACATATAAGAACGGAATAAAGGAGCTAAAACGATCATAAAATTAAACAGGAATGAGATATCTCATTTGGCTAGTTAAGAAAGCTCAAGTTCAGAAGATGCAGGTGGCGGAGATGAGGATGCTCAGATGGATGTGTGGACATACTAGAAGAGATATGATTAGAAATGAAGTTATACGAGACAAGGTTGGAGTGGCCTTAGTGGCGGACAAGATGAGGAAGGCGCAACTGAGATGGTTTGAGCATGTGAAGAGGAGGTGCGAGGACGCGCCAGTTAGGAGGTGTGAGAGATTGGCGGTCGCAGGAGTTAAGAGAGGTAGAGGTAGATCGAAACAAAACTAGGGGGAGGTGATTAGGCATGCCATGACACAACTTCAGTTGACTGAGGACATGGACATGACTGTAGATAGGAAGATTTGGAGGTCGAAGATTAGGATAGAAGGTTAGTAGGCAGTTAGTTTTGTCGTGATGTGTGAGAGAGGTGGGGGGCTAGCATTTCCATCTCCTCTTCTCCTTTTCTTAGTAGTAGTATTTAGGTGTCACGTAGAGCATTATTCCTATGTGTGTATTTGCTCCATTTATTCTTTATCCGGATATCTTGTTGTCTTATTTTTTCTTACAATCCTGCATTCACTACATTCTTTATGAGCCGAGGGTCTTTCGGAAACCTTTCTGCCCCACAAAGGTAGAGGGTAAGGTCTGCGTACATCGTACCCTCCCCAGACCCCACTTTGTGGCATTACACTGGCGTATGTTGTTGTTGTTGAGATATCTCATTTGCATGCATACTGCTCAGATTTGCTGATTTAACTGTTTTCGCTGATTAAACCAATGTGATTTGTGTGCAGTTGCTTCGAGGTCTGAAGTATCTCCATTCTGCAAATATTCTTCATCGTGACTTGAAGCCTGGGAACTTGCTTATCAATGCTAACTGCGATCTGAAAATATGTGATTTCGGGCTTGCACGTACAAGCAGTGGCAAGGACCAGTTTATGACTGAATATGTCGTTACACGCTGGTATAGAGCTCCGGAACTTCTCCTTTGCTGTGACAACTATGGAACATCCATTGATGTATGGTCTGTTGGTTGCATTTTCGCGGAACTCTTAGGGAGGAAACCCGTCTTTCCAGGTACCGAATGCCTTAACCAACTGAAATTGATCATCAACATCCTTGGCAGCCAGAGGGAAGAAGATCTTGAATTTATCGACAATCCAAAGGCGAGGAAGTACATCAAATCACTTCCATACTCTCCCGGTACACCATTTTCCTGCCTCTATCCCCAAGCTCATCCTTTGGCCATTGATCTCCTGCAGAGGATGCTCGTGTTTGACCCTTCAAAAAGAATTAGCGTCATGGAGGCGCTTCAACACCCGTACATGGCTCCTTTGCATGATCCGAACACGGACCCACCAGCACAGGTTCCTATCAATCTTGACATAGACGAGGACTTAGGGGAAGAGACGATAAGGGAAATGATGTGGATGGAAATACTACATTACCATCCTGAAGATGCCACAGCTGCCTACTATGGAAGTAGTTCTGTGAGCTTATGTTAGGGCTTTTTGTAACTTATCTCTAAAAAAGTTTCCAATGCTTTCAATAAATATTGAGTCTTGATTCGTCGACAGTTTGAGCTGCAATGCATAAATAGAAGTAAAGAACTGCTTAATTGTATAAAGATTGAACTTCTTGGGAATGTACTTTTTAATCTGTATATAGGTGTGGTTTTGTAATTCTAATTAAGGATCTTTATGCTTCATGAATATTGTACTGGCAGTTCTAATTGTTGTACTGACATGCTTGTGATGATTATTAATGTTGCCGTTAGTTCATATCTTAGTGGTAACAATCTATTCAGATGAGTTGTATGATAGGTGGTAACCATCTTGTATGATACAGGGTTAATCATTCTTCTGTCATTTGGGTAATCTTTGATTCTATCAAACATATCGGCAAGTGGAAGTAGCACTCGCTATGCATAGTAGCCTTCAAAGATGACTCTTTGGCCTTTAGACTCGCTTCGGCGACTTCGCCCTTGTCGGTCATTGAGGAGCATTTACCTTGCAAGGTGATTTTTGCTGATTAACACGGGATTTCACATATCTCATGTTACTCGGGTCAAAGCTTAAGCTAGTATATTTATCTTCCTTAGCTTTACAATAGTCAATGGGCCTTTGCTCCTTTCCGGAGCTCACTAGTGAAAAACTTGAGATACATCTTAATTGTCATTCTATCGAACATACATGAAAAACTTGAGATACATCTTAATTGTCATTTTATCGAACATACAGGGAATTGGAAGTAACATTCTATTCGCACCAAGTCGTGACTTGGTTATTGAGTTACACCACTATTAGGAAGTTGTCTAAAGTAGGATAGATTGATAACTTAAAAAATAAGATACTTCCTCCGTCTTAATTTATATGATGTAGTTTGACTAGACACGAAGTTTAAGAAATAAATGAAGACTTTTGAATCTTATGGTCTAAAACAAGCCAAAGATATTTGGGTGGTTATAAATTATCTCGTTAAACGTAAAATGTAAAGTTTAAAGTGAAATTATTGTTAAATTAAAAAATGTGTCATTTTTCTTGAGACTGATTAAAAAGGAAAATGTGTTATATAAATCGGGACAAATGAAGTATGTAATATGCTTCCACAGTTGAACTATCTTGATATTGTAAAATATTTTTACATAAGCATATTATAACTTAAATCCATTTTTCTTCTCAAATAATTGAAGACCAACCAAGCTGTGTTTACTTAGTCTCATACATTATTAAGGGCAGAAACCAAGTACAATATTAAAAAAAGCTATCCCAAATCTAAAGAAATGGCCCCAAGTGATTACTTCTTTGTCTTAGGTCCATGTTAAAATTAAGCAAAGGTCCATACCATGTCCACATGGAATAAAGTGTAGAATTATTGGGTCCATTTGCATGATTTTCACTAATTGAATGATTGAGTTTTAATATTGCGTACAGTCCACTCCAATGATTTTCGGTAAATCCAATGAAATTTTATACGTATAACTTTTGTTGACAGAATGTATTGACTGACCGTACAATCAACTTGTTCCACTAGTCTTCCAGTTCACGTGTGTACAAATGTTGCTAAATTATACGAGTATTCATTTCTAGGTTCGTTCATCATTTTTTTAACATAAAGAACGGTATTTGACCTTTAATTCATCCTGAAATATTGTTGCAGCAATGGAACAGTGATTAAATTGAGAAGAGAAAATAAAGGCAAGAACAAGCTAAAAGCAATATATCTCGATATCCTCCCAAATGGAACAATAACAGATATATATATCCCCCATTATTAGACAAGATGGGATATAATTACTGACACAAATCATAACAAACTACTAGGGACTAAATGTTAATTAAATAACTTGTGCGGAATAATTAAAGAGGACTAAAGTGAATATAATTATAATTAGACTCAGCAGCCTTTTAACGGCTATGTACTCCTTCCCTTGCTCTGCGTACAACTACTCAAAGCTTCCTGTATCAAATATATCTCATTCTACACGATTCCGGATTTTAGATTGTGAAACATGTAGAACTCTCTAAGAGTTACTCGCTCTTCTGTTCGAAGTCTTTTGAAATCCGTTTATGAAAGTTCCCGACTTTCATTCTTTGGTGGTTCTTTGAGTTTATTTTAGTAACCTATTTTAATCTATCTAATTCGATCGACTGCGTAAAGCCTATTTTCTATTATGTTACCGACTTAGTAAATCTTTTCTTCTGTGATAAGTTGTTGGCACAAGCCACAAGTCCTATATATTTTATTGTCTTTATGAATCAAGGAGAAAATGGACTCGAGGGGAAAAGGAGTCTCACCAACCTAGCTATATTTTTCGCATGGTTGGCTAGTTATATATCTCATGTTAATCATTTCTGTATTACTCGGACTTTTAAAAAATATCGTCATGTGTGTGTTGGATCCTCCAATAATTAAAACTAGGTGCAATATTATTTATGAAGGGTCCGGCTGCATAGGTTAGTTTTTAGCTATTCCCTAGTCAAGGGAGCCATTGTTATCTAAATTCTAAGGACACAATGAAGAATTAAAAAGGAAAACAGAAATTCAACATCGATGTGAGTTTAGTAGATCCATAATTGTGAAATTTTGATTGATGAACAAATTTCAAATATTCTCTAGTAGTAGGTGAAATGTAAGCCAGCAATACTTGCTGTATATTCATTGAATTGAGTCATATTAAGGCATGTCCTTACCTTAAAATATCAATTTGTTCACGCACAATGACCTCTACAGACAGACAAGATTATCAGAAACAAAAAAGTAAAAAAAAGACTGAATTTTGCTGTTTGTTTTGTCTAATAGAATTAGGATCAGATTGTACTGATTGAGAGGGAAGCTTCCTAGGAGTTTGAGTTAGTGGGGAGGGCTTGTAAAAGTTGATTATTTGAATGTTAGCTTCCGTTTGGCCATAAATTTTGTACATATTGAAAATATTATTTGTTCATAAAATTTAATCAGTCTTAATTTATTTTCAAAACAATTTCAAGTTTCAAAAACTAACTCAGACCATTTTTCGGTGAAATTTCACTTCCAGTACTCACAAAACTTTTTTTCAAGTAAAATGCATGTCCAAACACAACTTCAAGTTTCAAAAATTATTTTTTAACACAACTTCAGAAACTCACTTTTTCAAGTTTCAACTAAATCTATGGCCAAACGTTATCTTCATGTTGTAATTTTTTAAAACTATAAGATATTTTTCATGAGTTTAAGTTTTGCCTACCGTTAGTACATAATTATTTTTATATCATCAGATTAAATTTACTTATAACAACAAATAATTTTCATAACAAATATGATATTATAACATTAATAATATAAAAAAAATTATATTATCAATATATATAACTTAAAATCTTTTTTCCATATAAGCGACTACGGTTGTAAAGTTGAAAAATCGTTTATGTGGATTCTTTGTCAGCTTCTAGTTTGGACTTTGGAGGCTTGTTTGATCTTATCACACGTGCTTCAATTTTGCACTATTAAAATACAGTAAATAGGCTGTGTTTAAGGCTTTAAGCTATGGAAGAAAAACTGTGAAAGTCAGATTTTTAATCACTTTAAGAAAGTTATTTTTTTTGGCTAAAGATATATATTTTTAATAAGACAGAAAGAACGTAATAGGTAATGCATCAAATCCTTAGTCAATAAACTGATTAATTAGTAATATGAATTAAACATACATAGTCAATGTTTATCTCATTTTCGTGGGTCGTACAATATTGACGAAATTTCTGAAAAATGAAAAGAAACTTTTGGCAGTCATTTAGTATAGTCAACCTTTGTCATTCTTGTAAAAGCAAAATTATTTTATCAACATTGGATATAATTGGATCTTCTTCTTTTTTTTGGCAATTTGGAGATAATCGCATGACAATAACCAAAGGATAATATTATTTGGATAATTTTGAAATGAAAGTAGCTAGCACGAGCTTTCCTCATTATTTTATTTCTCGTATATCCATTCTTTCACGTAACTGGAGCTAATGCATGAATTCTTTTTGTAATAAATGGACTCCAACCATTAATTTGTGTCTAATATATATAACTAGGTATTAGCGTGTGTACAATTATAAATATTTAGCCATATTTAGTCTTGTGTAATTATGGTAGATATATGATCCATGTTGTGTAAGGACTCAATACTGTACACCCTAAATATACTTTGTATTATTGAGAAAGACTCCTCAAGAGAGATTAATACAATTCTA
Source organism: Anisodus tanguticus (assembly GCA_034509755.1). NCBI lineage: Eukaryota > Viridiplantae > Streptophyta > Magnoliopsida > Solanales > Solanaceae > Anisodus > Anisodus tanguticus. The sequence goes on along the minus strand of CM067553.1, from coordinate 2,894,870 downwards.
CATGGTATCAGTAGCCTAACCCTAAAAATCTAATTTTCTCTCCACAAAATTTCGTCGCTGCAGGTCCTTTCTCGGGACTCCCGCCGCCGGCCGTCGGACATTTTTTCCGTCAATTTTGTTTCCTTCTATTTCACGGCTTCTTTTCCCTGTCTGTGGCTACCATGTCTGCTCCCGCCACTCCAAAAGCTTCCATATCTTCTACTGTTGTCTTCGACGACCACCCTCCCTCCTCAAATCCCTCATTCCATTCGGCGTTTACGTCACAAATATCAAGAATTTCGTCTATTTAATTCTTGATCATGAGGAGGGATATTCTTCATGGGTTGAACTGTTGTATATTCATGCTTGCGCGTACAACATGCTTGACCACATTGATAGGTTCGTTCCTCGCCCTCTTGACATCCCCGGCACTACATGGCGCCGTCTTACGCTATTGTCAAACAATGGATTTATGGTACTATCTCTAAAGATCTGCTTCATATGATTATGAAATCATGTGCCTCGGCACGTGAACTTTGGGTCCATTTGGAGGAGATCTTTCAGGACAACAAACATACACATGTCGTGTATTTGGAAGAATAGTTCAACAACACACGTCTAGAAAACATCACCAACATGTCCGAGTATTGCAAATAATTAAAACTTGTTGCATATCAACTATTCAACGTGCTCCATCTTGTTGCAGGATTACCGAAATATGAATATGATACACTAGCAACGATGATCCAACAAATCGATCCTCTTCCCAGTTTTAACAAGGCTCGGTCGCAGTTGTTGTTGGAAGAAACACGACGTGCTAAACAGGACGAACACAACCAGAAAGCACTAACGGTTGACGTTCCCGCCAGTCCCATCGTCGGCCAACCACCGTCGAACAACCACCAGCAGCGGGATGGCCGCGGTGGTGGAAGAGGTGGAAAAGGGCGGGGCAATGTCAAAAGGGGACGGGACCGAGGACGTGGAGGAAATGACTGCTCCTAGCAGCCAACAGTCCTAGCGAATTGGGCTGGCCCAGGGCAGTGGCCCAACATTGGACCCTGGGCTTCTGTCCCGATTTCTTACCCACAATAGCAGATGGCCCACTCGATCAACCAGCAGGTCCAGCAGCCGGTAATACTTGGTCCACTTCCCAGCTTCCGCCCAGAGCCAGCACATGGCCATTATGCCTAGGCCCAGCAACCCTCTTATTACAATGGTTTGGCCCCATCTAAATTGGGCCAGGCCTTCAGCAGCATAACCTTGCAACAGCCCGACGAAAATTGGTACATAGACACGGGAGCCACATCTCACCTCATCCGGACTTGCAGGTAATATTTCCAAACTATTTCATTTAAAGTATCCTCAATATATTACTGTGGGTAATGATCATCGCATTCCAATTCAGGGGTATGGTACCATCTACACCCAACCGCCTCACCCACCCTTCTCCCTAAATAACGACATGTATGCTCCCAACATCATTAAGAACTTAATATTTGTCCAAAAATTTACTCGTAATAATTCCGTCTCTGTTGACTTTGACCTGTTTGGTTTTACCATGAAGGATCTTCACACGGGGACACCTCTTACGAGATGCAATAGCACGGGGGATCTCTATCCGTTCCCATCCACCTCCGCTGCCAGCCATTGCTCTCTTATATAACTTGGCACAATAGGCTTGGACACCTAGGAACCCTTGTTTTTAATTTTCTGAGAAGTAATAATTTCATTCGTTGTAATAATAGGAAACTTGCCCAAAATTGTGTTTCTTGTCAGTTAGACAAACATGTTCGCCTTCCGTTTAAATCATCTCTTAGTGTTACGTTCGCTCTTTTTGATATTGTTCATGTTGTTTTATGGGCTTCACCTATTACCAGCTCACTGAGTCACAAATATTATCTAGTCTTGTTAGATAATTTTTCTCATATTTGGATTTATCCACTTAAATTTAAATCTGAAATCATTGCCAAATTTCTTGAGTTTCACATTATTATCCAAACACAATTTGAAAAGGCCATTAAATCATTTCAATGTGATAATGGTCGTGAATTTAATAATTCCACATTTCACAAATTTTGCAAAAATAATGGCATGTTATTTCGTTTCTCGTGTCCCCACACCTCCCCTTAAAATGGCAAAGCAGAACGAATCATCCGCACTATTAATAATATGGTTCGTACTTTCTTGTTTCATGCATCTCTACCTCCCGTATTTTGGGTCTATGCTGTTAAAATGGTAGAATACAACATTAATATTTTACCTACTAGTACTCTTCATAACATGACCCCAACCTAAATATTATACCGTCGATTCCCCTCCTATGACCACCTTCGGATTTTCGGTTGTCTCTGTTATCCTAATCTCGCGTCCACCGCCCCTTATAAATTAGCATCTCGGACAACTCCATGTGTCTACGTAGGTTTCCCGCCTAACCATAGGGGTTATTTGTGTTATGACATGTCCACTCATAAAATTCACGTCTCTTGTCATGTCACGTTTGATGAGATGATTTTTCCATTTGCAAACATTCAAAAATTCCACAACACGGACTACACCTTTCTTGACGAGTCAAACATCTCTCCCGTTATTCTTCATGAACTCCGTCATACCGCCACCACAGTCCCACCATCACCGCCACTGCCGCCAGTCATGGTACCCACTGTTAGCCAGTCGTCTGGTTCCCCCTCACCGCTGATAGCCCTTGTCATCACCGGCAGTCATCCGACCCTCTCTCAGTCACAGACCACCGCCACACCCTCCAATCACCGACCAGTCCCTGTGTCACCACTATACACCACCGCAACTCTGATCGACCAACCCAACCCAGATCGAGCACCACCCCACCAGTAACTTAACAACAATGACAACCCAAACCCGACATCACCACCACCACACCACCACCACTTGTTACCAATTCTACCCTCCAGATCTACACCGTCACCACCTTCGACAGCCTACCCAACCCAATAAGTGTCCCCACCCTCTGAACTGTGTCACCCTCATCGACTTGCACTCACTGCCAAACCCAACCACCGACACCGTACAGATACCAATACCAAACCAAAACAAAATCCTGAACCCACACATTGGCCCAACACCCAGTAGACCTACCCCACATATCCCTACCCCCTTACACCATATGGAAACCCATGGCCAACACGGGATTTTCAAACCTAAAGTTCAATTTAACCTATCCACACAAACCATATCCCAATCCCCAAAAATCCAAAATTGGCCAAACTAGATCCAAATTGGAATGCAACCATGTGTGAGGAATTTAATGTTTTAACAAAACAACACACTTGGGATTTGGTTCCTATATTGGATGGGGTTTATGTGATCCGATGCATGTGGCTTTTTCGCTATAAATACAGAGACAGTGGTGACCTTGAGATATATAAGGCAAGATTTGTGGCTAATGGCACCAATCAGCATGAGGGTATTGACTGTGGTGAGACTTTCAGTTCGGTTGTTACACCGGCTACCATTCACACAATTCTAAGTATTGCTATGGGTAAGCACTGGCCGATCCATCAGCTTGATGTCAAGAATACGTTTCTACACGGGGATTTGAAAGAAACTGTTTATATGCACTAGCCGCCTGATTTTGTCCATCCAGAAGCCCCTTAGTATGTATGTCGTCTTCGTAAGTCACTCTATGGTTTGAAATAGGCCCCTCTAGTGTGGTATGATCGCTTTGCACGGTAAATTATGCACATTGGGTTCGTATGCAGCAAGTGTGATAATTCTCTATTTATTTTTCACCGAGGTAGTAGCATTGCTTATTTATTGTTATATGTGGATGATATTGTGCTCACTGCTTCTTCTGATTTGTTGAAAAATGAGATCATTGCTTTACTTAAAACCAAATTTGATATGACTGGCTTGGGGAAGTTGAGCTATTTTTTGGGATTTCAGTGACTAGATCTGCAGATACTATGTTTTTTTGTTGCGTAAGTATGCAGAAGAGATTGTGTACAAGGCTAAAATGACAAATTAAAAGATCATGTCTACTCAAGTTGACTATAAATCAAAGCTTAGTGTTGTTGATGGTGATCCAGTGTCTGATCTCACTCTCTACATGAGTCTTGCAGGTGCACTACGGTACCTTACTTTCACCAGACATGATATTGCTTATGCTGTTTAGCAGGTATGATTATTCATGCATGCCCCTAGTGAACCCCATTTTACTGCCCTTAAGCGTATCATTCGATACGTTAAGGGCACACTTGATTATGGATTGCACCTATACCCCTCAGTATCGACCAGGTTGTTGTCATATACATATGTTGATTGGGCAGGTTGTCCGGACACACGACGCTCCACCTCAGGCTATTGTGTGTTCTTAGGGGATAATCTTATTTCTTTGTCTGCCAAGAGACATGCCACATTATCTCGTTCGAGTGCGGAAGCAGAGTACAGAGGAGTTGCTAATGTTATTGCTGAGATCTGTTGGCTCTGAAACCTTCTTTTGGAACTTCAGCGTCCATTGCGTAAGGCATCTTTGGTTTATTGTGATAACATATTCGACATATATCTATCTCATAATCCGATTTAGCATCAGCGAACCAAGCATATTGAGATGGATATCCACTTTGTTCATGAGAAGGTTGCTCTCTGTTATGTCAAGGTAATGCATGTGCCTTCTTCATATCAGTATGCAGATATATTCACAAAAGGCCTTCCTAGACAGCTCTTCCTCGACTTCAGATCCAATCTTAGCGTCCGGCCTCCTCCCTCTCAGACTGAGGGGGTGTATTAACGTGTGTACAATTATAAATATTTAGCCATATTTAGTTTTGTGTATGGTAGATATAGGATCACTGTTGTATAAGGACTCCACATTGTACACCCTATATATATTTTGTATTAATGAGAAAGGCTCCTCAAGAAAGATTAATACAATTCTACACTAGGCATAGTATTTTGAGATAAATTAGTACATAACAATATTAAGAGAAAGTGTCTTTGCACAAAACTACATTTACAATTACTGATTAATGATCATTAAAAATACTTATTGAAATATGTTGTGACGTAACTCTGATCACAACTAAGGTAATTATATGTTAAATTATACGCTTTAATAGTGTAAATATTATACAATGAGATCACTTATAATTTACTTACACCCAATGGCGAAATTTGCCCAAAATATTAAGGGGAGCGGTAACTACTAACTAAAATATTATAATTGAAATTAATAAGAATAAAATACAATTTTATCAAAGATTCAAAATAACATCAACACAACAAAAGTATAATATATATAAAAAAAAGTACCTAGAATTAAAGTGTTGCCCTTCGTTCTTTTAAAGACTTGAAATCATTAATAATTGAATCAGAGTTAAAGCACTCAGCTATCTCTTTTTCAATATAAACCATTATATTGTCAGCAAGAAATTCATCCTCCATCTTATTACGCAACTTTGTCTTGATTATCTTCATTGCTGAAAATGATCTTTCTGAAGTAGCCGTAGAATTTGGAAGAGTTAAGATAAGGCGGATTATTCGGTCAATCAAGTAATATGTATTCACCTTCCCTGTTTTTTCCAAAGCTTCACACAATTCAGACATAGTTGACAAGTTATTCAATTCTGGATGACTAACAGCTTCAAGAATAAATCTCAAATTTATTTTCTCTTGCTCACTAAAATCCACTGGATAGAATTTTTCTACAAGAGCACATATATCATCCATATCATATGCTTTGTAAACAATAAGCATCATCATTAGTCGGTTAGTACTCTAGCCATGAAGGAAAAATTTTGAACCAAGATGCTTGAAATCGCCTTGGATGCTTATCTCTATTGAGGGGATACTTTTTCAACTTGACATTGATGGGGACCTCAATTGATATAAGCTCTTCGAACTTCATCTCTTCGATTCACTGGATATTCCCAAATTTGGAGACGCTTTCCGGGGTCACGTTCTAAACAATTGACATCAAATTCATCCATGGTGACTTTTTGAATCTTGCAAAGTCGCTCATCCAGTTGAACCGTTTGATCATCGGAATGATGCTTTTTAAGTGTCGATGTTGAAGCTATACAATTTTCATATTTATTGGAAGCTTTCCTCTTGAAAAATGCATCAATTTTCTTAAGTTTGACCATCGTACCACTCCTAAAAAATACATAAATCAATTATCAAACATAACATCTAAATATGAAAATAGAACTAAGTCAGAGAAAATCGGCTTTTAAAGCCTTAATCTGTTAATTCCACTCCCATAAGCCCAAAATAGCCTCGTATATGATGAAACAAACATAAAATTCTTAATCTTTTGCTGATTTAAAAGAAACACATATCAAGAATTACCCATTAAAACTCATATCATGTATATTGAAAACAACCTGTAATTGCTTATGATGCAACTATGCATCCAAGGCATACAAGATTTATGTTTTGTAGAAGAAAAAGAGACTCAAATAAATAAATAAATCTTCCGCAGTTAAGTATTACCAGAGATGGAGAGACGAGTGGAGAGAAATAGATTGTGAGAGAGTGGAGTCGTGCTGCGAGTGTGAGTTCGTGAGTCACTGGTGCCGCCAAGAAAGTAACGAGATTTAGAATTTTTAAATCGTGAGGAGTATATATTAAAAAATAAATAAATTTGGGGGACCACATCTCCCCTTCGCTCCTACCATAATCCGCCACTACTTACACCAACCAATATGTATATATATTGATTGGCAATATGACAAAAATTGTCACTAACCTGTTATGATAGAGTAAATCATTTAATTATATATAGTGATAGAACAAAGTAAAATGAAAAAATTACACCGTCGAGATATATAATTTTAATCAAAATTGAAAATAAGAGATATCACGAGAAGCAAAGATCGGGTTGTCCATATGCTAACCGCATGCAAGTACTAAAGCTCCTAATAGTGAAGTACTTTAGGTAAATTAAAAAAGAAAAAGAGATTCCTTCTTAGTGAAGATAATTACATGATTGGTTAAGAAATCTTCAACGTTGTGATGGCTAATCCACTCGTTTCTTGTGTTTTATATTTTTTATGTTAACAATATGTTTTTCATTAATTCACAGACTAAACAGTTAACACATACATATGTTCCATCCAAGCTGCACTGTGTATTCTATATAATTCCTTCGAGATAAATTGAAAAGGATAAACTAAAATGTAGATATTTCACCTCGATCCATAATTAGAAATCACAATGCTTAAAACATATAGGTCTTTCAATTCTGTCGGTAATCAGGGGGAGAGCTAGTATGCAAAGACATATTCTGCAGAATTTTGATAACTTTGGTCCAAATAAGTCCAATTATCTATTAAGAAATTCACTCAATATGTACTTATAATAAACTTTAGAATCTATAACTTCAATTCCTAACTTCCCCAGTGTATAATCACGTCCTTAATTAGAAAATAAATATCACTCCTAATAAGTTTGCTAGGTTTTCGTTACCCATTTTTTCTTCAATTATACATACGTAATGACTTGCGGGCGTCTCAACTCTCAAGCACTTACCCAATTGCCATATATATCCTTTATAAAATTTAGAAGGTATGAAATGTCTTTACGTCGTTACCAAATTTAGGTTTGTTTTCCGGCAAAGAACTGTTACCATATTATTAATGTTTGATTACACTAATCTATATTTGATTAAAAGCGTAAATAGAGGATCAGTTGTCGTCGAAGGTTAGAAAAAACCAAATGATCAATAACTTCTACGGCTTAGAATGTCTTATTAGGTGCTTATCATTTAGAAAAAAGGTACACTTCTGTCTCGTGTTCAGCCCTTGGCCCCCCAGTGGCGGAGATAGTAAGAAGGAGGACCGAATTGCCTTCTTCAAAAAATTATACTATCCAAATGAGGTAAAAGTTAGACTTTTTTATTATAAATTTTTGAATTCCCTTGTCATCAGATAATGAAAATTCTTTTATATAGTTGTTAAAAAGGTTCAAAAGTCGTTTTAGGTCACAAGTTAACATTTTAACTATGTTATAGTATTTTCTGAATTCTCTTATCTAAATTTCTAGTTCAGTCATTGCCCCCTCCCACATGCACATAGATTCTAAATCTACTGATTCTAAATAGATTTCGCCTCATAAAACTAACCCAATGGTGACAATTTCACCTTTCGTCGCTTAGATGTGCTCCGATCATATTTACACCAAATCAATAGACGTAAAACATGTGTTTATAATAGATTTTTAGCATTTAATCATATGAATAATAGATAAGTATGAATAATAGATAAGTATTTCCCCTCATCGTCGATACATCCCATCAAAAACAAAATTAATCCAAAAAAGAAAGAAATAAATTGAATGGCATATATAGGACCATGAATGATGAGAAAGAACTCAAAGAAGTATCATAACTTCACTATTCACAAGTATGCAAAACAAGGGAAAAGACATAAAGTTAATAGATGCTTCAAGTTGCAAGGAGGAAGCAAAACCAAAAACTTCGTTATACAATAATCAAGTGGTCATTACACTAAGGGTATTGCTGCCTTGGGTCTCGAGTTCGATTCCCATGACCAGCGAGACTAGAGCCAAGCCTCATAAAAAATCCCTCCATACGCGTAGGGCCAAGCGGTGTATACTAATCCGTAGGGCCAGGCCGGAGGTGGGGTTTCTTGTGTGTGGAGCCGCAGTGATGCGGTGGGGATGGCTAGTATAAAAAGTTTACCCTCAAAGTTTTTAATCCAAGGTGTTTGGCCAAGTGGTCATTACACTAAGGGTATTGCTGCCTTGGGTCTCGAGTTCGATTCCCATGACCAGCGAGACTAGAGCCAAGCCTCATAAAAAATCCCTCCATACGCGTAGGCCAAGCGGTGTATACTAATCCGTAGGCCGTGCCGGAGGTGGGGTTTCTTGTGTGTGGAGCGCGGTGATGCGGTGGGGATGGCTAGTATAAAAAGTTTACCCTCAAAGTTTTATCCAAAGGGTCGGCTTGTCGCGGGGAGTCAAGTTTGCGGCCTTAGGGTCGCAAGTTCGATTCCCCCTAAGGATATCGTCCTCCGGGCACATACGTGGTAAAGCTCGGGCGCTAAAAGCCGCGCGGGCATGTTGCAGTGTGGGTTCGGTCTCCGCCAAGCTTTAGGGATGGGGTTTGTGGGGGGGTCAACCTTGTAGCATTGATCCGTTGGACGCAAGCAGACACTGACCATGTGTGCATATCCCGCGATTTACCTGGTGGTGGGGTGCTGAAGGACCGGTCCCATCACCTCCAGGAGCCTAGTACCAGTACTTGTGCAGGTACTAGCGATATGGGGGTACTAAGGCCACCCCGAGACCTGGATTATCAAAAAAAAAAAAAAAAAAAAAAAAAAAAAAATAATGAGATGAAAGTGAACATTTATAGAAGTTCTCATATATCTTTTCGGGCCCCTATTTACCAAGTATTGCTTTTTAGACCCACGTGAGATCTCTGCCTAATCTGTATAAGTACTAGTCTATAATTATATTTATACATGTGTTACTGTTAGGGTCCCATTTGCAAAAAAGTATTGAGTACTTGGAAATCGAAGCCACCAATTTCTTTTTCTCTTTTCCTCTTTTCAGGTAGGTCCTTCATGGCCCCACAAACCGACCATTTGTACTTGGTCTAGAAAAAGCATTTCTATTCTTCCCACTCCCCTAGTTTCTTTTGGTAACACAACAACATATTCGGTGAAATTTCATAATATGGCGTCTGAAAATGATAGAGTGTACACAGACCTCACCTCTACCTTGGTAGGTAGAGCGGCTGTTTCCGAGAGACCCTCACCTCAAGACAAGGCACAAGCTCAAGCAAAGTACGATAAACAAAGTGAGTAAGTCATGATAGCGAATTCTGAAAAGAAAGAAACAAAAGAGAAGCAATAACTAATGCAAGTAAATAAGACAAATAAAATATACATAACAGCATAAATCAAACGTCAAGGGACTACAAGGCAATACTGTGCCTACCAGTATGCTAGGCTAAGTGAGCCTACAATAATATTACTACAACTGCTAGTTTGTAAGCGTAGGTAGGACTACGTTAGACTACCTACTGCCCTTCTACCCTAATACGTATCCTCCATAACCCTCTATCTAAGGTCATGTCCTCAGTGAGTTGCACATGCGCCATATCCCGTCTAATCACTTTTCCCCAATACTTCATCGGCCCACATCTACCCCTCCTGAACCCATCCATAGCCAACCTCTCACACCTCCGCATTGGGGCACTTGTGTCTCTCCTCTGCACGTGCTCAAACCATCTCAACTTCGCTTCCCGCATCTTATCCTCCACCAAGGCAACTCCCACTCTGGCGTGAATATCATAATTTCTAATTTTATCCCTCCTTGTATGCCCACACATCCATCTTAGCATCCTTATCTCCGAAACTTTTATCTTTTAGGTGTGCGAAGTCTTGACCGGTCAACACTGATAAAACAAAGGACAAGAAGAATTAAGGCACGAATGTAAAGACAAGATTCAATCAAACACAACACTGAAAAGATACAGGAAAACAGGCAGGAAACAAAATTAAGAAAACAGGGGTAGGCAAACACTGAAATTCACACAATGCAGCAGAACACCAAGGCAAAACTATCTAATAGGAGGATATGTACAACTGTTTAATGCAGCATATACTATCAGATCAAAAAATAGAGTAGATGTTTCTCCCAAAATTATTGTGCACTTACTAACAGAAAAAGAGCAAACAGTAACCAGAGAACAAGAAATATAGAAACACGCAACAAAGAGACGAACACCCAACAGAGCAAATTACCCCACAATCACTAACTAGAACAAGAAATATACAGAGATAAAATAGGAATACGTTGATCTAAAAAATAGTCAAACAAAAAGGGTTTTAGAAATCAGTAGCAATAACAAGAAATAAGAAGGAAAATGAGCGATAGAACCTGATCGATGATGCAAGTGGTTTTGTCCCTTTGAGCAATCACCGCAAGAAATTTTTTCTGGGTACTATCTGGTATGTTCTAGGGTTCCGTCTCTAGTCGCTGGAGGTCGACGGAGATGTTGCTACGTTGATCACCGAAAACAAAATCCCATATCTCTAACTGAACTTGTCTTGTCCGGACAGTTCTGGTCCGTTCCGGACAGCAGTGGTCTTTTCCAGTGAGAGAGCAAGAGAAGTCGATCTCGCAGGAGTTTATGGCAGAGATCACTGGAGACCGCCCGATTGGTGCAGTGGTTGGAGGGGTGCGGTGGAAAGGGGGGAGGGACAACGAGTGAGAGAGAGAGGGGAAAACACCTACCTAGTCGTCGGAGATACGCCAACGCCGCTAAGTGTCTGATGGGAAAAGTGAAAAGTTTCATTAACGCGAAATACGTGTCGAGGAAGGTCAAATGCTAGCCGTTAGTACTATATGAGAGAGAGGAAAAATACTACTACTATAAGAGCAATTATTTATTGAGTTTATTTAAAGTTTATACTACTATTAATTTACACTATTAGATTAAATCATTTATAAAAATAAGTAATTACTCATATATATATATAGTACGATAATTGGATATAACAAATCATATTACATATCAAACTTGCTATAAGATTTACATCTTGTAGCCTTGTCGGTCAATTTAACTTGATGGCAGAAGCGATATCATTGTTTAAGTCTTTAAATATTGAACACATATATGTCTCGAACTTTATGGCAATTTCATTGAATTGGTATACTTCATTTATATTTTGTGTCAAAAATATTGAATTGTTCAGATGAATATGGTGCTATAAGATTGTATCTATCGCTACTTGATAATACAAATAATCTATATATTATAATTAGTGTATATAACGTAAACTTGAGTAGAAAATTTGCTCATCTAAGTTAAAATCGAATATGGTTTAAATTTTTTTAATCAATATTATGTTAGTAACTCATTATGTATATTATATTAGGGGCTTAGTTTTCTCTGCCTAAGCTTAGTGAAAGAAATAATCTCTTGATTATTTTTATTAATGAATGAGGTATATATACAAGTTACAATCTCCAAATATGTAAAATCTTATTCATACTATACTTCTAAATCTTAATCATACTTGTACAAGAATTCTACAATTATGGTAAGTTTGTACACTAGTTTAATTACAATCCTAATCCTATTTGAGCACGGTACCGTGCTATATTCTATCACACCCCCGCAGTCATAGCGGGCGACTGCGGACGGTTGTCGTACGTTGAGACTGTCCCTAAAATCTTCAAATAGAACTGAGGGAAGACCCTTCGTAAAGATGTCAGCCAGTTGGTATCTGGAGGGCACATGTAAAACATGTACTTGTGCACGAGCTACCTTTTCGCGAACAAAGTGAATATACATCTCGATATGTTTAGTGCGCTGATGTTGGACTGGATTGCCAGAAAGATAGACTACACTAACATTATCACAATAGACTAAGGTAGTTTTCTGAATAGGAAACTGTAATTCTAATAAAAGATTACGCAACCAACATGATTCAGATACCACATTAGCCACACCTCGATACTCAGCTTCTACACTGGATCGCGATAATGTAGCATGAAGTTTCGCAGACCACGAGACCAAGTTATCCCCAAGAAACATACAATAACCAGATGTCGAGCGTCTGGTATTAGGACAGTCACCCCAATCAACATCTGTATATGACACAAGAGTAGAGACGGAAGAAGGATATAAATGCAATCAATAATCAAGTGTGCCCTTGATGTACCGTATAATGCGTTTGAGCGCATGCATGTGTTCAATCCGTGGGTCATGCATGAATAAACACACCTGCTGAACACATAAGTAATATCAGGTCTCGTGAAAGTAAGATACTGAAGTGCCCTTGTAAGATTGCAATAATGGGTGGGATCCTCGTATGGTGTGCCTGACGTAGTAATCAGCTTCGGTTTGGTATCAACCGGAGTGGAAGTAGACTTACAAGATGACATATCAGCTCTCTCAATAATCTATGCAGCATACTTCCTTTGAGATAAAAATAGACCACCTGAATGACACGTGACAACAATGCCCAAGAAACGTTCGGTCACTTCAGCAGTCATAAAAAAACCTAATTCTATTGAGTTGATTCCATCTCCTTGACTTTGTTCACATTCAGTAGCAGCTTGCTGTCAAGGGTCCTAAATCTTCCATTGCAAATTCAGAAGTGAGAAGTGACATGATAGACTTGCGCAGATTATCAGATGAAGCAATCAGTATAATATCATCTACGTACAATAAAATGTATGCCAGAGATACCATGATGATATATAAATAGAGAATGATCAGACCGGCTGTGAGAAAACCCAATAGTAGAGACATAATCTGCAAACCTCTTATACCAAGCCCGCGGGGCCTTCTTAAGCCCATACAAGTACTTCTTCAACAAACAGACATGATGAAGATGATTGGGATCTCGAAAACCCAATGGCTGATACATATAGACTATCTCCTTAAAATCACTGTGTAAGAAAGCATTATTTACATCCAACTGATGAATAGTCCATGCTTTTGAGAGAGCCAAACTAAGAACAGTGTGAATGGTAGCCAATTTGACCATCGGACTAAACGTCTCACCACAATCCACGGCAACCTGTTGAGTTTTACCATCACCTACAAGACGAGTCTTATGTCTTTCAAAAGAGCCGTCAGAATTTTCTTTATGAGTAAAAATCCACATAGACCGAATAATATTAACACCAGATGGACGAGGTACTAACTCCCACGTCTTATTTTCAATAAGAGCATTATATTCATCAGTCATAGCCAATTTCCAATTCGGGTCATGTAGTGCAGACACATGGTTACGTGGTAGTGGGGATTTAGAGACATTATTGAGATTAAAATGTTGTTTTGGTTTAAAAGTACCCCTTTGACTACGAGTAACGAGCCCTTGACTCGAGGTAGAGTTGGGTGGATTTGGGGCAATGTGCGGGACGGTGACGGACCGGCCAGCAGAGGCGCTAGCCGATACTGGAGTGGGCTGGAACATTGGAATAGTACCGAGATCGGTATTGGGCCGTGTTTCTGGCCCACTGGAGCAGACACAGGGTTACGTGGTTCTTGAAAGAAATAATTCCTTGATTATTTCATTAATAAATAGTGTATATATATAAGTTACAATCTCCAAATATGGAAAATAATATTCATACTATACTTCTAAATCTTAATCATACTTGTACAAGAATTCTACAACTATGGTAAGTTTGTACACTAGTTTAATTACAATCCTAATCCTATTTTAGCATGGTACCGTGCTATATTCTATCACTTAGATATCCTACTTCTTTATTTTTTGTCTGATCTGGTAAGCAACTCTTAGTTTCTACTAACATGGTCTATACTCTATAATCTATACAACGAAAAAGAAAATTAGCGTACTTTGAAAAGGAGTAGACGAAAAAGAAAAAAGAAAAAAAAGTTGAATATTAGCTTATACACCGAACATTTGGTTGGCATTATGGAATAATAAACTGAATTTAACTGAAATAAAGCTAAGCTAAAAAGATAGTTTAGGCATTGAAGCATATTCCTTTAAAAACATATAGGTATCTAGGCTTTAGTGTTTCGAGTCTAAATTACTGTTATTGTCAATATTCTACTTTAACTTGCATGAATCTTGATTCCAACACGTTAAGTTTCTTCTGTTAGTCAAAATCGCCATAGGATTTTGTTTTTACAAAGTTATTCTATCGTGCAATTGTTTAATCAGGTCATGTGTAAAATGATAATGTTTGCGCATATTTGCTTGTCTTAGCTATATGTATGTACTCCCACTAGATATTTCTTTTTCCATGTCTATCCTGATTAAGTGCTTTGTCATTACCCTAATCCCAATAAACTAGGACATGTATATAAGTTAAAGGAATTTTCTAACTAAAATGATTGTAATAAATTATATTTCACAGATATTTTTTTACTGAAATGGTCCATGAACTCTAACCTAATTTTGTTTATAGTCCATTAGAGATAATCACTTAAAGAATTAAGACTACCAATTATGCACCCTTTGAATGAAGGTGGTCGTCCATCTCGTGCTACACATGCATGACATTTCACGAGCCTAGCACAATCAAAGCTCAATTATGATATATAACTTATGTGCTACAATTTGATCATGTAATTTTTTTTGTATATATATCGAGCTGAAAGTAGCAGGTTCAAACACACATAGAGTTATTTCAGTTAGAATTTTTCTGAATGCGATTTAAGAATAAAAATCTTGTTAGTTTAAAATTTTTGGTATAACTAGTATAGTATATTAACTAGCAAGTTGATTATTTGAAAAAGTGAAGGACTATATTGGTGAAAGACAATACTAAGTGGATTAGAAAATGAATTAAGCACAATTCAACTTTAAGACCTTGTAAATGTAAAATTAAGTTATTATTATATTTGAGGTCGTAAACTTGAAATATAATGGTGACAAAGAAACCCCAACTATATATCTTAGAAAACGAAATGCAATCATGAGGCATCAATTAATACTTTCAAAATTAAGGGGGGAAATAATGAAAAAGAAAAGAAAAATGAAGAATGGTAATAGGAAGATCACAACGAACATTGATAGCCAACCACAAACTTTTAGGTCATAGTATCACTAGCAATAAAAGCGACAAAATTTCAACAGAGACTTAGGGCTAAGGGCAAAATGGAGGTCCCCTACCCCCAAACAAAAATGCAGATTTTAATTTGCAAAGTTATATATGTCCTCCATTTAGTGTTTTACTCTCCTTTTAAGTTTATTTAATTTTAAAAGATTTTTTTACTCCTTCCGTTCACTTTTACTTGTCTACTATATTAAAAATACATTTTCAATTTGTACTTGTCAAATTTAGCATATCAAGAAATAAATATTCTTTTTTCTGTTTTACCCATAACATTTATTGTTCATTTCAAATCATTTTTCAACTCTATTAAAATTATGCACTAAATAATATAGGCATCATGATAAATTATGCACTTCATTTATTATTTCTTTAATGGGTGTGAAAAATCCATACTGCACGAGTAAAAGTGAATTGATAGAGTAATTTATTTGATGACTCTTTAATTCAAACGTACTATATGACATTTTTTCGATATCATAAGATTTAAGAAAATTTTAGTACCTTACATATGTCTATAATTAAGATTATAATATTTAAAAGTCTTTCTTATTTTCTTAATTTGGGTTTCTAATCCATCTAATATACTTAAATTAAAACCGAAGGAATATCAAACAACAACTAGTATAACGTGGCTTGCTCACCATAAACAAGACCTTTCACCAACATAGCTAAATGGTGGGACTCTAATTTTTATTTCATTGATCTTCATAGATCTTTGAACAGTTATGGTCTCTAAAAGTAGCCACCCAATGGGTTTCTCTTTTTCTATTTTCGTTAATGTATTCGTTGAACTTTCTAACTTCTTATCCTCATTATATTCTACAACTACAACTATGTTTTCTTGTTTTTTTTTCTTGGCATCAAATGATACTGACATCGATCTATTGTTGTTTCTCATTTGTATCCTTAAAGATGGAGAACCGAAAAGTAAAATCAAATAAATAAAAGAAAGGAGTCTTTTATTTGCCATCAACTTAAATCCCAGCAGGAATTTAAATTTGATAGGTTGAAGTTTTAAAGTTTTTAATACTGAATTTGTTGAATTTTTTAAAAATATAAATTTAAAATTTTATATTTATTAAAACTATAGTAAACTTGCACATATATATATATATATATATATATATATATATATATATTCCGTTTAGAAATAGTGGATTTATTGAACCAATAGCTATAATAAACTACCTCCGCCACTGAACTTCAAACCGTATATGACTACAGAAGATTTTCGATTTTAAGTATCTAACAAAAATTAAACAATATATATAGACTATTGTTATTGACAAATTCTTAACATGTTCTTTACTTAATATTATTAACCAAAATTCGTTGTGCTACTCACGATCGGCAAAGCAAATAAAAAACATTATTCTGGATGCTAATTAATTTTCTTTGAACGCTAATGGATCTTCCTACATTTAGTGGATTGGTATTGAGCTAATAACGTTTGATAGTGTAATTTTGTTTACACTAACAATATATAAAATTAAACTCCTGATACTTAATTACGTAAAAGAAGATACAAATCCCACAGATTTATCTTTAAAACTTTGATGCATGTAAATAAAATATAATACTGTTGTTACAGGTATCCAACTAATGGTTGTCTAAACTCTAAAAAAGCGTTAGATTATGCCTCTAATCATCTCTTTTTACATATTAAAATCACATGATTCTCTAGTCGCATTATTATGGCGCTACCGTTTAAAATAATTAAACAACTAGGGTCTATTTATTCTTGTCAAACTCAGGGGTTAACCCCATTCGTCAGAAATTACACCGTATATACAAGGTCAAATTTGATATTTATTGCTATATTACACAAACTGAACCCCCTTAATCCAACCAAGAATTGTATGTGATATCAGTTGCTCTGTTCTCAAACTCTGGTCAGTCAGACACATCCCACGATTTACCGATAGTAGTGCTGAGGGACCGGAACTACTATCTCCAGGAATAGTCTGGCGTAAGCCAGGAAGCTGAATATCAAAAAAAAATGTGGCGCAGTGATTAAGAGAGTTCAATAGTTGGGCAAGGTCGTGGGATCGATCCTCGGTCATTGTATTTTACCCCTTTTTCTGGTTTGGTCGTTGCCCACAGGCCACAGCTAATAGCACCAGTTTCAGATTTCTTTTGAGCTATTAAAGTATTCTTTTTCAGATCTCTTTCCATCAATAGAAGTAAGACCCATTAGTTATTGTTATTATTCAGCTTTCTTTTGTGCTTAACTAATAAAATATTAATGATAGTAAAGAATTTTTTATTTGCTTGAACACATCAAATTTAAATGTCATAAACGCTACTTGAATTGTAATCTTATTTCCCCACACAATATTTCCAATAACAAAAAGTTTATAAATTGAAAGGAAACATATATTTTTTGAACAACATAAGAAAATATCATGATCGTGTTGGGAGATTTTGCTCTTATGGTACTTTATAATGCAGTACGGGAAGTATATAACTATTACAAGTATTCGAAAGGATAAACAAAGATTCAATAATTCAACTAGAAATCTGAAAATTACAATAGTTACACAAGAAAACTGGAAATTCCAGTTTTGTAGAAGATGGGAAAATGGAAGTTGTTTTTGCTGAGTCGAGTGTAGCACTCTGTCCTTAAGACAATATTGCCCCGTATGTATCCTTTATACGTCCTGGACAATTTGTCTCCCAAGATAAAACAGCAATGGAACCCTTGAGCAAAGGAAACTCAAGACTACCGTGAAGAATATTGAGTAACGAAATGATGCTCGGAAGTTGTAGGAAGAAGATTTTTTCTGGTTGTGTATTTTCGTGCATATCAAGTGTTCTCTTTTGTCATTCTTGGTGCTCAACAATGGTGTAAGGGGGTGTTTATATAGGTGAGGGAGGGGCTGAAAAACTGCCTCCATAATAGCCAAATAATGGCCATTATGGAGGTAGTAAAGCCACCAACATAAATGGTGAAAGACCAACGGATTTGGCCATTATAGGAGGAGTAATTCAGCCAAAATAAATGGCCGAATTGAGTGTTTGGCAACCGCTTTGACTGTCCGATTCTCGGAAACTTGAGGGACCAAACTGCACATCTTGAAACTTCAGGGACCAAACTGTACATCTGAAAGAATTCTAATATCAGAAGACCCACAGCCCACAGCCCACAGCCCACGACCCGAGGACCCGAGGACCCCACGACCCCACGACCCGAGGACCCGAGGACCCCACGACCCCACGACCCGAGGACCCGAGGACCCGAGGACCCGGAACTCGGAACCGGACCGGACGGGCGGGCGGCGGCGGCGCGCGTGTGGTCTTTCCTCGAACCGAAGCACATCTAGGTCCTCCCTCCTTTAAACACATGGGATACCCCTTGGGGTCCCAAACCCCAAACCAATTTCGAATCTTATATACACAACACTTCTTTCTTCCTCTACCGATGAGGGAGAATTACACACAATACCACACTTTCCATGCTTCAAACACCTTACTTCGTGAACCAATATCTCTTTCATTTCTCAATGAAATTTGACGATTCTTGGCCCTACGGTTATCTACGTACTTAGTAGATCATGCATGTGTGAAGAACCGGATTCTCCAACATACGGTACACTAGTGTTTAAGCCGTTAAAGTTGGTCGGTCGCAACTCCCGCCAAAGGCAAATTTCCAACAGATCGTTACATTATGATATTTATTTATCTTTTTAAGAAAACTTTTTTTACAATTCAATTAAAAAAATCTTTTTCAAATCAAATTCAAATACTAAAAACATGTAATTCAAAAATTTATCTATCAAGTCAAATTCGTTATTACTATGTAGCCTACTAATATTATTCTAAATCGTAATGTGTCTTTTCATTAGCTTCTCGCTTATTTAACTAACCAACTTTATATAGACATCACCTATCGATTCAATAAAATACTTTGGACATCCCGAACGTAGATATGAATTTCATAAATATTTAACATGATTTTATATTCTACAGTTAAACTTTAGAACTCGGTTTCAAAAGAGAAGTCAAAGTTGTGAATTTTTTCTACCTTTTTAGTTTTGGGGGTTTCCACAAAGTTAATGAACTTATGTGAAGACTATAGATATTGTTATAGATATTTAAGGAAAAATAAAGATTTATAATGAAAACTTTTGTACTTTCATGCCTTTGATATGAAAATTTTCATTTTCTGAATATGCAATCTTATATTCCCTCCTTTCTTTTTAAAGTGATTTTCTAGTCTTTTAACCGGTGTTTCAAAATATGTAATCTCTAAGACATCAAGAAGGTATTACAGTATTTTTTTTTCCTCCAAAATTACACTTATTTTTAAAATACAAGAAATTTTGTAAAAGAATCGATGGAGCATGGCAAAAATAGGAAGCACTGTTAAAAGGGACATGACAAGGTGAGTTAAAATTTGGCGGGTTAAGGTTAGTCTTTCCTTTCGCTGCTCCGCCCCATTTATTATCATGCAATCTTTTCATACTTACTTTATATTTTGAATCCCTTAATAAAAAATTTAACTCCGCCACTGGTCAAACTGTATTAACGACTATAATTAAGTTGCTTATTAACGACCGTATATTTTCAATCAGCACTTACTCTCTGCAGTTTGTTAACACGAAGGTAAGTGCTTAATTAGTTACGCGACATTTTAGATTAATGGCTTAATATATATTTTGCTCCCCAGCTTGTATGTTTTTTTTTTTATGACATATTTCAAATTTATAGGCAACCTTTCACGCATCAAACGTTTCTCCAGATATGTCTTTTAAACGCCTCTTTAGTGTTTGGCCAAATTTTCTCCGTTTATGTCACGCCCCACTGTAGCCATGACATGTTCATTAACTTTTAAAAATACTAATTAAAATTATAAGTATACCCAAAAGAAATGAAGAAATAATGCACCAATTCAAAATGGAACCATTGGATGTTTTGTCCAGAAAATCAAGTGGTAATAATTACTACTCTTCCACTCCATTAACTCATTCATTTATCATATTTATTTAGTTAAAGGTTGGGAACAAAGAACAAATCATCAAGCCAAGTAATTAAGGGGAGTGTACTTGAAATTTAATTTATTACTAAGTGGAAGGGAGTAGAACTAGGGATGTCCAGTGGGCCAGGACAATTCGATCTTGCCCCGGCCCGTTCCGATTTCGCTAGGTAAATAAGGGGATAGGGATTGATTCTAGTCGGGTTCAAAATCGGGATGGGACAAGCGCATGTCCCACCTATCCCGGTCCTGTCCCGGCTCGTCCCGATCCTGCCCCGGCCCGTCCCGTTTCTGCCAGAAAGTAGTCGTTGCACAAACGATCATTTGCAATTCTAGCCGTTGGCAACGGCTACAAACCACCATTTTGGCCCCCCAACACCCCAAACCCCCTACCCCCTGAATAATATTTTAACCCCTAAGTTAGTATATTTACACATTAACTTTATTTCTCAACTATAAATACCTCATTTTCCTCTTCATTTTTCTCACAAATCTTCCTACCATCTCTCTCTCTCTCTCTCTACAAGTCTAAGTGCACACTAAATATTATATTTTATTTGTTAATTTCTATCAAAGTTCGAAAATTGAGAATTAAGTTGTCAACTAGCTTTAGGATCATCGAGCAAATTTTCAATCTTCAACCTCGATTACACGTTGAAGTTACGTCGGCGTTTGGTACACTTGTTCCTTCTTTTATTTAAATTATTATTATTTAATTTTAATTATCGTACTTAATTTTTCTAACTTTAATTCTTTATTTGCATAATTATACTGGAACGAGGTGAGCATTTTTCAGGTAGAGGTAGTAGGGGTAAGGGTGCATCTTCTAGTAATCCTAATTATGATAATTTCTCTCATGTAGATGAAACTGAACTTTTTAATGTTGATATTAATGCAAATGTGCAATCATTAGATCGTGATGTATATTCTGCATCTCCAACTACTGAACCAGACTATGATTTAGAAAATGAATTAGAAGATAATATAGTTAACACACCCACTAGTGCAGCTCCACCTCAGGCTCAGACTGAGTCTCAGGCTGAAACTGGAATTCCTCCTATTTCCCCTAGTATGAGAAGAGGACAAAAAAACTAAAATTAAAATCACATGCATGAGATTTTTTTTGAAAGGGACATTCCTAATCAACTAGCTATTTGTAAATTTATCGCGAAGCTTATAAATTTAAAACTGGAAAAGGTCAAGGTGGGACATGAGGTTTTATGAGACATGTGAAAAAGGATCACAAATCAAGGTATGACCAATACTTGGCTGAAAAAATGGGTGTGCAGATGCCTTCTGAGTCGGGACAAAGTTCACATAGTGTCCCCGACCAAGTACGGGGGGAGATATAGCTCCGAATATGATAAACACAAAGATCAGAAAAATTTAGCAAAATTAGTCGCTGTGGAGGGTTTGCCTTTTTCATTTCCTTCCTCTCCCGGTTTTATTCATTACATTCGAAATAAATTAGTTCTGGTATTTATTATCCTGCTATTTCATCTATGTTATTTTATATAACTCTAATATTTTTGTTATTTAATGAATATAAGAGAAAATCAACAGCTATTACAAAAATGATTGTAAAATTTAAAAAATATTTTTTTCCTATTCCCACGATTTATTTTATTGGTGTTGTATTAAATCATATTATTAAAGTAGACGGTTGTAATGCCCTTATTGAAAAGATTTATGAATGCCTAGAAATACTTGAAACAGACCCAACTAAAGAACATGTTATCTCTAGCATACCAACACAATGCAACACTATGTATATGTATTACCAAGAGAAAAGCGTAAATAATCAACCGACTTTTGTACCATCTTCTTCTACTCACTTCAACCTTATAAAAAATATGTGGTTTCTGCTTCAAGTATTCAAGGCCTTCGAAATAGAATGTATAGTGATTCAGGTGCTTCACAAATTAGCGAGTTTGATGTTTATATTTTGCAAGGTGTACCGTTCGAATCAATTGCTAATGAAAATGGACATGAAGACTTGCTGAAATACTGGAGGAAGAATTAAAAGACATTTCCAACTCTATCAAAGATGGCCCGAGATGTGTTGAATATTCAAGCGTCATCCACAGCTTCTGAAAGCGCTTTTTGTGCTGGAAGGTTTCAAATAGGAGAGCACAAACACTCCTTGGCGGGAGACAGTTTGGAGATTGTAGTTTTATTTAGAGATTGGATTAGAGCGGAGCATATAAGGTGCGGTCAACCAGAGATAAATGAAGAAGGCGACTACAATTACAATGAAATCTTATCCGAGAGAGCAGGAAGCGACGTTGAACAATTTGACCAACAAACTCCAATTGCAACAGAAGATCCTCAAGAGATTGTCAAAAAATTAGAAAAGTATGGTTGCATATGTAATTTTTTAATGCCAATTTTACTATGTGATTTGCAACTTTTGAACTATGAAACAAATTTGCAATTTTGAAATTGTATTAGAAATAAGCATATTTCTATTAAATAATATAAGAGACAATTAGCCTTGGGATGTTTTTTCACTATCTTGTTCAATTATTGAAGTGTTTAAATATATATTTTATTAAAATTAAGTGTCTAGAAAAAAGTTTTTAAAAGTCTCCCCAAATCCCCCTTCCCGTCACATCCTGTCCCATCACGTCCCCCCAAATCCCGTTCCCTCTGATAGTGAGATGTGGGAATGGGACCACTTCATATCCCCCTAATTCAGATCCCGACCCACTCCACCATCTCCCTAATTCCGTCATGTCCCATCCCGTCCCATCCTGGCCCATTGGTCAGCCCTAAGTAGAACATTATCACATGACAACATGATTCAAAATGAACTAGGGGTGGCCAGTGGACCGTGGTGAGGCGTGCCGGGACCAATCCCGGCGGGACGGGGGAAGGGTCGGGATGCGGGCTTCGGCGGGCTGGGGGGGCGGGATTTGGCGGGATGGGTCGGGTCGCGGGATTCGGGGGATTTTTTTTTTAAAAAATTGAATTTCCAACACTGAAATTGACATTCACACCTACATTACCATGAAATTTCGACGTTGAGTTATGACCATTTAAAGTTGCACCAATTTACAACTACTTTCTCTCCCTGGATTTTATGTCAATGCTTTCGTGATATTTTAATTAAGTTCATGCTGCATTCGACTTCCATAAAAACTTCATAGATTGGCTTCAATCTAGCCACTCAAAGACAAATGTACCATTAAATGCCAATAAGGCTTCATAAATTGGCATTCATAACACATCTCATGTTGCTACTTTATTTGTTCATAATAAAATTATTGCATGGTGTTCTGTAAACAATTCTTACATGCTATTCAAGTTTCCCGAGTCATCGTAAGCTCTACGAACAATTATCTACATTATATAAATGATAGCAATACTGGACAAAATAATTTAACTCAAAAGAATTGACAAGTTCACTATTCACAATTTACAGCTTCTTAGATGGTAGGAAGATTTGTGCAAAAAATGAAGAAAAATGAGGTATTTATAGATATACTAATTTAGGGGTTAAAAATAAATATTAAGGGGGTAAGGATGGTTTATGGACGGGGGGGGAATATAACTGGGCGGGACGAAACGGGACGGGGACGGGGCGGGGCGGGTCTGGGGCGGGATGAAGCGGGACGGGCCCGGGCGGGACAAGCCCAGGTCCCATCCCGGTTTCGAGTCCCGACACCATTATTGTTTTTAGGGGGATCGGGGCCGGGGAGGGATCGGACCGACCCGGCCCACTGGCCACCCTTAGTATGAACCCAGTTTTACTTCTTAAATTTCATTCTAAATTCTCTTTATCTTGTATGTTGATTCTTTTAAACGAGCCAACCATTAATAGCAAAATGTATTAATTGCATTTAATTCATATATTCCCCATAGAAGGGAGAAAGAAAAATTATGATGGTACCACCGTCAAGGAAATGCTTTTCTCTATATACCTAGGGATGACAACGGATCGGATCTAGACCGGATCCTACTAGATCCAGATTCAGATCCGTTTTTCATACCTGAATCCAGATCCGGATCTAGATTCATCGGGTCTATAAAAATCAAATCCAAATTCGGATTCATAGGATCCACGGATCGGATCTGGATCCACATATAAAAACATTTGTCTTGCTAAGAATGTAACCTTGCTAACAGTTTTTTTTTGAACTGACAAACAATTTTACTTAGCTAACAGTTTACTGTGTTTCAATTTTGAAATGTTCATATGAGATATTTTGTTCTTTGTCTCATTTTGATTGTGATCTATTAATTGAAAATGTTGGACAATGACAATAGTTGTGGAAAATGCTGACTAGTATTTCCACAATGCAGAACTTGCATGTGCTTGGAATCTTCACAAATGAAGTGAATATAATTTTAACTACTTGTCTATGAAGATGTTAGTCATTCACTAATATAACATTGATTTTATTATTGAAGTTACCTCTTTATTTTTTTATTTTTGAGTTAACGCGGGGATAAATGAAAGTTGTTTTGAGAATTAAACTTGCAAGGATGCGCTTAGCAATTTTAAGAAAATACTTATAAAATTACATTCTAGGTTATGAATATATTTAATAAAAAATGGATTCACGGGTCGGATCTTGACCGGATACGGATCTCAAATACAAGATCCATATCCATATCCGATCTGTCAGAAACGGATCCGGGTCCGATCCGGATCCGTCGGGTCCAAATTTTAAAGATCCATATCCTATAAAACGGATCTGAATCCACCAGATCCAGGATCCAGTGCCATCTCTATATATACCTACCAATTTTCTTTCACTAATATCTTCCAATTAAAGTTTTAGATAAAATATTTTTCTTTATGTTCCGTTTTATATTAATATTTTTTCCTTTTCATTTATTTTTTAAGAATAGATATTTTTATATTTGTAAACTCTTTAATTTAGTTTCTTATTTTATTTTTACTGACATACTGTTTTAAAATGTCCTAACATGCATGTCGAAGATCATAATTTCTAGAGTACATTTTGATTTTGGTATAGAATGAAAAGATTTTATTTTTGAATTTTGTATTCAATCAAGTAAAACATAACTATATAAAATGAAAAGGGAAAAAAATACTCTAAATTCTAAGATGCACTTTCTTTTTTTAGTTTGTCCCTAAAAAATAATACAATTCTATATCTACAAATAATTTAACTTAAAATTTCTCTTTAATGAAATAATTTATAGTTACACAAATAATTATAACTTATTTTAGA
Source organism: Anisodus tanguticus (assembly GCA_034509755.1). Lineage (NCBI taxonomy): Eukaryota > Viridiplantae > Streptophyta > Magnoliopsida > Solanales > Solanaceae > Anisodus > Anisodus tanguticus. Next base: position 2,869,160 of record CM067553.1, on the reverse strand, counting down.
TTACAAATCTTAAAAATATTATTATCTTTTTAAACTCCGTATCTAGTTAAATTATATTATATAAATTGAGATGGAAAGAGTTCTTGTTTAGGTACAAATTTCAATCTCCACAAAAATCTTTTGCTTAATATATCTTCCATTTCCAGCAGTTATTACCCTAGCGACATTCAGTTAACTCGCTAAGTCAGTTAAAGTAAAAGAAAAAATCCCATAACGGTAAAAATCACAAGGAGACAAGGGATTGTGGGTGGTGAAAACAAGGTAAATAAATTAAAATACGTCAGATTCTTCAGTACTTTTTACACTCATTGATTACATAAATAGACAACAGACACAGCTGGAATTGTACACTTGTGTTATGATCTTTCATCTCCACCCTACAAATTCCAAAACAAAAAAAATTAACAAAAAAAAACACATCAACTCTCCTTCAAGATTCCTTTGCCCTTCACTTTTTCCCCCCACCCCCCCACCTCCAACTCCCCCTCCCTACACACACAACACTTGTTTATTATTTTCTTGATGATTTTTTTCCCTCTTTGCCTACCTTTTTGTGCCTTTAAATTAACCCACAATCTCAAGGTTCATTCCTTCCACTTCTTCTCCTCCTTTGCTTACTCTTGAGTTTCTGATAATTTCTTCTTAGGCTCTATTTCTTGTTTTCTCCGCCAGTTTCTGCTCATTTTTACGCTTTGATTTCTGGGTTTTTAGTTCATAAAAATCTTTTTTTTGTCAAATTCTGCTTCTTTTAAGCTCTAATTTTCTGGGTTTTTAATCTTAGTGGCTAAAACCCATTAAAGATCCAAGCTTTTTTCATCTGAGTTTTAGATCTTTGTTGCTCAAACCCATTAAAAATCCAATCTTTTCTCCAATTTTGCTCCTTTAAAGCTCTGATTTTCTGGGTTTTTACTATTATTAGCTGAAAATCATTAAAGATCCAAGCTTTTTTCATCTGGGTTTTAAGTCTTTGTGGCTAAAAGCCTAAAACCCATTAAAGATCCAATCTTTTCTCCAATTTCTGCCCCTTTTGGCCTCTGATTTCTAAAACCCATTAAAGATCCAACCTTTTGACATCTGGGTTTTTAGTCTTTTTGGCTGAAACTCATTAAAGATCCAATCTTTATACCAATTTGTTAAGGACTCTTTGTTAATTTTTTGTTGTGGAAAAAATTAATGCTGCATAGAAATTTATTCATGTACCAGATTCATGTCTGCAGTTCTTAGTGAAATCCTTCGTTCCGGTTTTATAATCAGTTCATCACTTAGACGTAGAACCCATCTTGTTCAATCTTTCTCTGTTTGTTTCCTATACTGGTTTTATATGTTCTCAGAATAAAAATCTTGATCCATAGTTAGTACTACTTTTTATTTTTCTAGTATACCATAAAAATTACTTGGTACTTTTATTTTCAGGGCCTTTAAGGTGTACATATAGATAAATAGTAACGTGTTACATATTAAGATGGCTACTTCTAGTGGGAATTCATCAATTCAGAATTCAGGTAGTTCTGAAGAAGATTTGCAGGTATTAATGGTGGTTAATGAAAGGAAAAGAAAGAGAATGCAATCAAACAGGGAGTCAGCAAGGAGATCAAGAATGAGAAAACAGAAACATATTGATGATTTAATTGGACAAGTGACACAATTGAAAAAGGAAAACAGCAACATCCTTAGCAGCATCAATATTACTACACAGCAGTATGCTAATGTTGAGGCAGAAAATTCTGTTTTAAGGGCACAAATGATGGAATTAAGTCAAAGGTTGCAATCTCTTAATGAAATCCTCAGTTACATCAATTCCAACAACAACAACAACGTTAATAATAATAATAATAATAATGGAGTGTTTGATGATTTTCAGATTTGTTCTGAGACATTGATGAACAATTCATGGAACATGATGTATGTTAATCAGCCAATTATGGCTTCTGCTGATATGCTCTATCAGTATTGATGATTTTGTTTTAACTTTTTTCATGGTGGTGTAATGTTGTAATGAATGGTTGTTGTGATGATGAGTGGAAGGGTTATATTTTATTAGTATCTTTATTACTATTTTGTTCTATTTTTATTATTACTAGTTTTTATATTTAAGCAGTAGTGGTAAGATTTGAGTAATGTTGTGAGTTGTTAGGAATATTAGAATGAGCTTAATGTAAAATGTGAGCAGTCAATGAGGATGAGCTGATTGGCCTTTAATTTGAGCATGTAAAAAAGGGGTCATGTGTTGATATATTTGGAATGAATGCTTGTGAATGCATTGTGTTTCTCTATTTTTTAATAAAGGGAGAGAGGTTAAATTTGCTCTCCAACTATGTTTTATAGTTTAACATTGCCATCCGTCAAATTTTGGGATCAAATATATCCTTTCCGTTAGCAAATTTGTTAAATTTGCCCTCGGATGGACGTATTTGTGGGTTGAACGCCACATCAGATCCACGTATCGGATCCACATCGGCTCACCACCAAATACGACCCCTTCGCCACCGCTGTCTTCGGCGAAGTAGGTGACTAAACACAACCACTGGTGATAACCAACCGGTGAACCGGAGCAGTCACCATCTAGACCACCACTACAGTCACCACTTAGACCATTACGGCCATCTCCAGCGAAGTCGGTGACGAAACACAACCACACTGATGATGACCAAATCCGACGATCTCGCCATACCACTAGTCACCCAACACCTTTCCTTGCCTCCTCTCTCGCTCTCTTCTTCTCCCTCGCCACTGCCCCGTCAACAACCGAAACCTATGTGAACCACCCAATTCAGTCCGCAAATCACCCAACTCAGTCAACAACCACAAACTTCCTCAACACCACTGCCAAACGATACCATCACGCCCACTTTTTCGGTGAAACACCGGCGACAAATCAACCCACCTTATGCTATTTTTTGATGGGGTAATGGAACCACTACCTCTTCTTCTATGGCTCAATTTGTGTTGGTCTTGGTTTGCCAGAGACAAGCTCCGGCAGTGGTGATGATTTTGAAAGATCTGGGGGTTGTTTGTTGGTGGCCGATGGTGATGATTTTGGTGTTGTTTTGATAACGTTTGGTTTTCTCTGCTGGAGATGACAGTTGCAGTAGTTTGTGGTGGTGGTGTGGTGTGTTTTGAGTAGTGGTCGGGGATTTTAGTGGTTGCGAAGCAGTGGGGTGGCGGTGGTCCGATGGATCGTCGGGGGAGGGGTGGAGAAGATGGAGAGGAGGGATTTATTTGAGCCAACGTGGATCCGACGTGACTCACAAATCCGTCCATTCAAGGGCATATTTAACAAGTTTCCTAACATGAAGGATATATTTAATCTCAAAATTTGACGGAGGACAATGTTAAACTATAAATCATAGTTGAAGGAAAAATTTGACCCTTTTCCCTTTAATAAATGCAAGTTGTTTCAGTGTACTATATATATTCCTTGTTTCTTATTTTATTGTTGATGTAGATCCCTCTCTTTTCTTAGCCTCCAAATTGGTTCCGATGATCATAGTATATTTCATCAAAGTTTGTATTATGTGCCTTAGGAATTTGCCAATTTCTTAAGATTTGGGATCCAAACAAATACGGTTACAGCCCCTTTTCAATCCAAACAAATACGGTTGCACCCAATATTAGGATCAAACTAATATTTCCGTCGTCCATATTACTTGTCTACTTTCTCCTTTATAAGAAATCATAAATAAAAGTATACTTTTATTATATTACCCTTATCTCTATTCAATAAATTACATTTTAATCAATATTGATTACTTTACATAGTAATTAATATAAAGAATAGTTTAATCAATAATGTGGACAACTAATATGGGACGGAGGGAGTATAATGATAAGCTGACGTGTTGGTGTAATAAATTGGTGTAATTTAGAGTAAACATTTAAATGTCAGGTAAAAAAAATTCTATCTAGAAAGCCAAAGATGCAATTTGATACTCCCACCGTTTTCATTTAAGTGTTTTTCCTTTTTAGTTTATTCATAAAAGAATAGTCAGTAACTTTATAATTTTAATATTATTTATGACACGTTTAAGATTATAAAATTTATATGACAATTATACTTATATATTTAATTTTAAGGACCTACTTTTTCTAAAAAAAAAACTTAAATTTCGTGTTAACCTTGCTAAGATGTTTGAATTAAAACGAAGAGTATCAATTTGAAAGTTTTAGTGTACTTTTTTTAATTCTTAAGGACATGCATCATGTACCAAAACCATGTGGTATCATAAATAAAATGCACATGGTAAATTAATAAAATCTTGGAGCTACATAAATTTATCTTAGCCCCTTGTCCTTCACTAAGAGTCAGAAAGAGTACCACATGAATTTAGCATCGATTGTCTTCTGAAATCACGAGAAGACTTCATTTTCAAATCATAAATCGATTTGTCATATTTACCAAACCAATCAATTCAAAGTTATTTAATTGTATATATCAGGAATGTGTGAGAATAAATAACTCAGCTACCGCCCCCGGGCATAGCTGGATGGCAAAGGAGAAGTTAAAATCAAGCTGGAAGTTTGTGTGAGTTCGAACCCTGGGGGAGCAATTTGTTCTCTTATGGGGTAGGACCTTGTAGGTGATATCAGTTGCTCAGTTCTCAAACCCTGGTCATTCAGGCACATTCCGCGATTTACTGGTAGTAGTGTTGAGGGACCGGGACTACTATCTCCAAATATAGTCTGGCGTAAGCCGAGAAGCTGGATATAAAAAAAAACTCAGCTACCTATCAACCTAGGTATTCATCAGTACACAGTTTTTGTTCACTTAGTTGTAAATTTATTTATTGACTAATTAATACATGTCAATTGAAATCATATAAAAAGAAGACTAATGCATGATCCCTCCGTGCCAAAATAATTATCATGTTTCACTTTTCGAGAATTAATTTGAATATTTTTTTGTCCTTGAGGAGCTTACCCCATAAAAGATTCTTAAATAAAAAGTTTTTCACTTTATTAAAAGTTTTTGTTTGTTCTTGTTTCTAGAAAAAAATAATATTTAAGAATTTTCTAGAAACATTCAAAAAGTTCGTTAAAAATAAAACTCCTAAAAGTTTAGAATTTCTCAAATAGATAAACATGTTATCTTCTAAATAACCGCTTAAAAAGATTAGATATTTTTCCTACACTAAAATATTTAATGATTGAACATATTGTTGGAAATTTTACTAATGTGGGATTGAGTTTATCCCGTATGTCAGAAACATCATTTCTTCGCACATGTCTAATTTACTGAGTAAATGATGTTAGTGTCAAATTTCGTTAAGCAATGAAAGAGATATTGATACACAAAGTAAGATGTATGAGACATGGAAAGATGGGAGTGTTTTTGGCCAAAAATGACAAATCTCCCTTATTAGTAAAAGATGGAATGATTGCAATAGATAAACTCTAAGTTTGAGTAAGGGTTTGGGACCCCAAGGGGTAACCCATGTGTTTAGAAGGGAGAGGACCTAGGTGAGCTTGGGTTCGGGGCTAAGCCCCACACGCGCGCCGCCGCCCGCCCGGGTTCTCGGGCTATGGGCTTTCTCCCTGAAATGTTAACTATTTACATTTTGGTCCCTGAAGTTTTTCGGAACTTTAGAACGACTCTAAAGGACACCAACCAACAAACATAATTGTTCAACAAGAGCAGAACATTGCTTCCTTTTCTGCTCTTATAAATTGAACATTTCTGTTCAAAATTAAAGAGAGAATACACAACAGATTTATGACTATTCGAAATACACACATAATTTACAAAAACGAAAACCCTCTCTTGTTTTGCACGAAAAACAGAGAACACGAATTTCTGATAAGAAATTCTCTTCTTCTTTGGCAATATGTTCTAATTCTTTTTCTTCGCTAAAATCAACTTTATTTGTTTTGTATCGTTGATAGTTGTTGTTTTATCTTGAAAGACTATTGTCCATTACTGTAAAAGCCTATATACGAGACAAATTTATCTTAAAGACAGAGAGTCATTCTCTCGACTCAACCTTCTTACTATTTAACCTTTCAGATACACTTAACACCCTATTTTTACCTACACATATGACTATAGATGAAAATAAAATGTATGTGTGGCTTATTCCATTACTTTGAAAACATGAGTAAATATAATTCCTTAGTTGGTTTCAGTCATTGAGTTGAATGTTTGTGTTCTAAAATTAATTATATTTTTAATAATCCCTTTTGCCTTTTAATTCTATTACTTTGAAAACATGAGTAAATATAATTCCTTAGTTGGTTTCAGTCATTGAGTTGAATGTTTGTGTTCTAAAATTAATTATATTTTTAATAATTCCTTTTGCCTTTTAATTAATATACTTATTTTTTCACCTTAGTTGAGTAGTCACGAGGGTGCAAGCTTAGTGCACAAGTTATAATGTTAAATGTAAAGTCCTTTTTTTCACTTCAGAAATTTTGCTGCTGCCAGCTTCTAGTTACCATTGTCAAATATTGAATGAAAAAATAGACTTCTTATATGGACTTGAACAATTCTCACCCTATAATCTAACTTTTGGGGTTGATTTAGGTGTAAAGTATAATATTTTCCTCCCCTTATTCTTCCACAATAATGTCGTTAATATACAACTATACAAGATAATGATAGGGAGAAGATCATGTGTAAATATCTCCCTAATGATAATGATAAGATTGCTAATCTTCCTAATAATAATGATAAGATAAAGCTAATCTTCCTAATAAATATTTTACATTCTATCATATATGCAAGATACTATTTAATTACAATGATAATAATTATTAACACCAATATTAACAATTATTATTCTATCACTCCCCCGCAATCGAAGCGGGAGGCAAACGGATGCTGAGACTGTTCCAAAAATTTTCAAATAAGATCAGCGGAAGACCTTTGGTAAAAATATACTTTTCACGAACAAAGTGGATATCCAGCTCAATATGTTTCGTGTGTTGGTGATTGACTGGATTGCCGGACATGTAGATAGAACTAATATTATCACAATACACCAAAGTGGCTTTCGGAATCGGGCAGTGGAGTTCAAGAAGAAGATTGCGAAGCCAACAAGATTCAGACACAACATTGGCAATACCTCTGTATTCTGCTTCGGCACTGGATCTGGATAATGTGGCTTGTCTTTTTAAGGACCAAGAAACCAAGTTATCACCAAGAAAAATACCATAACCGGAGGTGGAGCATCTCGTGTCTCGGCAGCCTCCCAGTCTGCATATGTTTAGGAGATAAGTGTGGATGTGGACGATGGATACAAGTGTAGATCGTATTCAAGAGTTCCCAGTATATATCGCACAATGCATTTTAGAGCATGCATATGGTCATCCATCGAATTATGCATGAAAAGGCACACTTGTTGCATAGCATACGAGAATCTGGTCTGGTGAAGGTTAGATACTGCAGTGCTCATGCGAGGCCGCGGTAAAGTGTCGGGTCGACAAAAGGATTGTCGGAAGATGCACTCAATTTGGATTTAGTGTCCACTAGAGTTGCTGAGAGTTTACAGGAGGACATGATAACTAATTCCACAATCTCTGCTGCATACTTCTTTTGGGATAGAAACAAACCACATGCATGTCGTGTCACTGCTATGCACAAAAAATAGTGTAGTGGGCCTAGGTCCTTCATTGCAAATTCAAAGCCAGGATGTGACATAATGGTCTTTCGAAGAGCATCTGATGAGGTAGTCAGTATAATATCATCCACATATAAGAGAAGATAAGTAATATTATTACCCTGATAATAAATAAACAGAGAGTGATCAAAACGGCTGTTAGAAAAACCAATATGAAGGGGACGAGGTACCAAATTCCACGTCCTATTTTTAATAAGAGCATTGAATTAATCGTCCATAGCCAATTTCTAATTCGGGTCATGAAGAGCAGACAAATGATTACGGGGTAATGGTGATTTTGAGATTTGAGTGTGTTGGCTATATTTGGTGTTGGGCTTGAGAATGTCGTGTTGGCTTCGGGTAACTGGTCGGTGGAATGAATTTTGGGCTGATGAGAGAGCACTGTCAGGCAGGTGGGTGGGTAATGGGCCTCTGCCCAAGCCGCTGCCAGGTTGTGGTACCGAGACAGTGGCCTGTCAACAGGAATTGGGGTAACCACATTAAAATCACTCGGCCTTGGAAGTGGAGGCCCAGATTGCTGGCCTGACTTGTCCAGTGGCTGGGCCACTATTTTGAGGCCCAGTTGGCCCAATTCAATCAAGGTGCCTGAAACAGTGGGCTCGGGAGAGCAAAAAAACTTGGGTCAAGTACGGGGGTCGGCTATCATCAAGAAAATCATAGGTATGGGGTCCAGACTTGTGTATTTTGGCAAATGTGAAACTCGTTTCATAAAAAATTACATGACGACTTATAATTATTTTATTTGAAGATAGGTCGTAACATTTGTAACCTCGATGATTTGACGGATAACCCAAGAAAACACACGGAGTAGACAGGGGTTGAAGTTTGGTGATTTTAGTTGATGGAAAAAAAAGATAGCATAAGCACCCGAATACCCGTAAATGAGAGTAAGAAGGATCTCGTAGGTAGAGGATTTTTAGTGGAGCTTGGTAGGACAAGTTCTTTTGAGGGAGTATGTTTAATAAGTATGTGGCCATTTGTAGTGCATGGTGCCAAAACGACGGGGTAGGGTGGCATGGACAAGGGATGTTCGAACAACATTGCTGATGGTTCGAATTTTGCATTCCGCCTTCCAATTCTGGGAGGTTGTGTGGGGACATGAAAGACGGAAATTATAACCATGAGAGTTGAAAAAACCCCAAAACTGTCTATTATCAAACTTCATACCATTATCACATTGAATATTCTTGATTATCCGTACAAATTGGTTTTTGATGAAAGCTCTAAATTTTAGAAAACTGAAAAAAACTTGCGATTTTTGAGACAAGGGATATGTCCATAAAAAAAATAGAGTAATCATCTAACATAAGCAAATAATATTTATGGCCAGAAAAGCTCAAAAAAGGGGACTCAATGTCGATTGGGCTTGTCGTAGTCGAATGGGCCTCCTGCCACTGGTTTGTCATTGGCCCAACACTGCCTGGGCCGTTACTGTTGCTTCTGGAAGACTGCATGGGCCCAAAACTGCCAGGCCCAACATTGTTTGGACCGGCAGTGGCCATTCCAGTTGGGCGGTAATTGGGCCTGGCCCAGTTCCCCGTTGGATAGGGGCATGGTGGCACAACCCACAGCCACTTCCAGGCCCACTGCTGCTGTCCGCCGGTGGTGTTTTTGCCGGAGTTACCGTCGCCGCCGCCGGAATTCAGGTGGCCTCCATTTTTATTATTTCCGCGATTTCCACCCCGATTTTTATTATCATTTTTTCCTTTTTGTCACCGATTTTATTGTGTGGGTTCAAAATGGATAGTACCGTCATTCGGCCTTTTTGGCAAATCCTACCTTTTCAAGCATAAGCATCGAACGTGTTTGATAAAACAAAGGGAGATGATTGCTTTGTCGGATGAGTGTCCTCACACCGTTATAGGCGACGTTAAGGTCGTCAACCATTTGTAAAACCAAGCGATTGATGGTAACCGGCGAACCAATATGTCGATGCATTTGGAAAATTCTCCATATCAATGGTGGAGAATTCTTGTTCTAAAGTAACGGCGCGGGAGTTTTTGTTGTCTTGAAAAATGACACGCAACCGATTCCAAGCCTCCATGGTTGTAGAATCAGGTTCCATTATTGTGTGTAACAAATCCGAAGAGATTGTTGCATAAATCCAAAAGAGAACTCTGGCATCAAGAGTTTCCCAGAGTTCTTTGTCATCACCGGTCGTTAACTCCTTTTCTTTGCCATTTTCCGGCGGGATTATATGATGAATAACCCGGTGGAAACGACAACAAATCTTAAAAAGTTCTGCCCAAGTTGCATAGTGAACATTTTCCATCTCAAAAGTGATGAAAACGTGTGTTTTAATGTTTGAAACGGAAGGGTTGGATGAAAATTATTTTTAGAGTCGGACATTGTTGATTGTAAGACACAAAATTGGACCAAAAAATATGAAGAACAATAATGGAAGTGAAAGAAAGAAGAACAAGAAAAACAAAATCGGCAGGGGGGCGGTGGCCGATTGGAGGGAGTATTTTTAGGTTAGAATATTTTCCTAGTCTCTTGATACCACGTAAAGAATAATATTTTTCCTCCATTATTCTTCCACAATAACGTGGTTAACATACAACTACACAAGATAATAATAGGAAAGATCATACCAAAATATCTCCCTAATTATAATGATAAGATTGCTAATCTTCCTAATGATAATGATAATGATAAGATAAAGCTAATCTTTCTACTACATATTTTACATTCTACCATATATGCAAGATACTATTTAATTACAATGATAATAATTATTATTCTATCATTAGGCCCAAAATTCATTTTTTACATGGTATCAGAGTCAGACTCATTCCAATTCTTTGTTCACCGATGTTGGGCCCACAAACTATATTATCCACGCTCCAGTTAACAAGGTCTAGGCGTGCGGAAGAGTGTTATCCACGCTCTATTTAACAAGGTGTGAGCATGCGGGGGAGTGTCGCATATGGAATGGAAATATGGACTCCTTATATGGACTTGGACAATACTCACTATACAAACTAGCTTTTGAGATTGAGTTAGGCCGAAGATTCATTATTTACTACCATCATTAAGTTGGATGCCAAAGTAAAGCAAAAGTTAATTAATCCTTTTTCAACCGACATCGCGTCTCACTGATGGAAAATTAGTAATGATGATTAATGCCTTAAAGATGCATTTAGCTTGCATACTATTGCGTCAAGAATTACTCTTAATTTACGTACTATAAACAGACTTTAAGAAAAGGTTAATAGGACTTTGTTCCTTCAATTATTGATAAATTTTAATTTTAGTCCTTACAATATTCTTCATTTAACCTTCAATTAATTGAAATGCACGCTTTTGATCCCTTTGCTTGTCAATTTTATAAATTTACCAGAGTTATTAACCTTTCATCATTTAATTATCCATATGTTATGTTATAATTGTATTGTCACTCCATATTTGAAGATAATATAGTTCTAAAAATAGTTAAATTATAACATGTTTCTTATATATAGTCATAGGGGCCAAAAATATGTATTTAATTTAACTAATTAAAGGTTTAAAATGTTAAATCATATATTACAAAATCTAATATCAAAATTTACAAATAAGGGAGAGATCAAAAGTGTTATTATCTTTAAAACTTATAACATGAGGCAAAAGCTTATAGCTCATTCTGATGAAAGCATCAATTAATCTTTCTATTTTAGGGAAATGATTGCATGCATGTAAAGAAAGAAAATGTTGATATTAAAATATGTTTCTTTGTTAATATTATGCTATTGAAATGATGAAGCATGTGGCCAACCATTAAATAAAGGAGGGCTCACTTCAAATTAATTAAGAATCTGTTGGGTGGATCCCTAACTTGTTTTGAATGACTTCATAAACCAGCCTAAAGCTATGTATACTAATAAACAACCAATGGTTTTCATGCAAGAGCAAGATGGATACTTTTATCTAATAACGACAAGAAATATCATATTTGATTGCAACAAACACTTAATTAAGCTAAACTTAATCTTTTTCTAAAAAAATTAAATCATGGTAGTGAAATGCAACTATAGGTTTTCAAGAGAAGTGGTCCAGAGTAGAGAGGGATGCACAACTAGCTAGGAAAGCAGCATTAATAATATTTCTAGTAGTATTTTTTTTAGGTATAGTGTAGATCCATACTTTTTATGTTTGTATTACTATGTGTTATTTTTTTGCCTTGTATCGTGATTAATATAATATTTCTTAATATTCTTTTATTAATTATATATCTTCTATTTTAGGTAGAATTATAATTAATACAATTAATGAAAGAATATTGGAAAATTCCGCAGCCACCTCTAGGCAAACCAAGGTTCGGCCAGCCAGTACCGTCACCTGTGCCCTTCCTCATCTTCCCGGCAGTCCGGCCGCCATCCCCCCCCCCCCCCGCGCGCGCGCGTCCCGAGACACACTCTCAGACCATGAAAACATATGTCATGCACGGAATTCATAAACCTAAATAATTGTTTAACCTTTCTGTTTCAATTGTCCTTTCCATTGTCCCTCGTAACCCGAATGATGCCTTATCCGGCCCTAATTGAAAAGCCGCAATGATTGACGAATATAATGCTCTTATTGATAATAAGACGTGGGATCTAGTACCCCGTCTACCTGATGCTAACATTATTCATTCTATGTGGATTTTTAGACATAAAAAGAATTCTGACGGTTCTTTTGAGAGATACAAGGCTCATCTTGTAGGTGATGACAGGTCTCAACAGGTGGGAGTGGACTGTGATGAAACGTTCAGCCCGATCGTAGAGCCCACAACCATTCAAATCGTACTCAGCAATGTCATATCCAAGTCTTGGCCCATTTATCAACTTGATGTCAAGAATGCATTCTTACATGAGGATCTTCATGAAATGGTATATATGCATCAGCCTATGGGTTTCAAAGATCCTATGCATCCGGATTATGTGTGCCTATTACGGAAATCACTCTATGGACTGAAACAAGCTCCTCGAGCATGGTACCAGCGGTTTACCGATTATGTTTCCTCTATCGGTTTTTCACACAGTAGATCCGATCATTCTCTGTTCATCTACAACAAGGGTACAAACATGGCTTACCTATTATTATATGTTGATGACATCATCATCACCACATCATCTAATGCTCTCTGCCGGTCCATTATGTCTCTACTTTCATTTGAGTTTGCTATGAAAGATCTGGGCCCTCTGAGTTATTTCTTGGACATCTCTGTTACTCGACATTCTGGCGACCTATTTCTATGTCAGAAGAAATACGCTGAAGAGATCATTGACCGTGCATGCATAACATATTGCAAATCATCTCATACGCATATAGACACCAATTCCAAGCTCAACACTGATTCCGGCCCTTCATATTCAGACCCGACTCACTATCGTAGCCTAGTTGAGGCCCTGCAGTACCTCACATTCACGAGACCAGACATATCATTTTCCATGCAACAAATCTGCTTGCACATGCACAGTCCGACGGAAGCACACATACATGCCCTCAAACGTATTTCACTGACTGGGGTGGATGTCCTGATACCATCCACCCGATGCTCCGCGTCTGGTTATTGCGTTTTCCTCGGAGATAACCTATTATCTTGGTCTTCCAAAGGCAACCTACACTATCCCGATCCAGTGCAGAAGCAGAATACAGAGGTGTTACCAACCTTCACTACCCGATTCAAAAGGCAACACCGGTCTACTGCGATAATATTACTGTGATATATCTCCCGACAATCCCGTCCAACATCAGCGCACTAAACACATTGAGATGGACATTCATTTTGTTTACGAAAAAGTGGCTCATGGTCAAGTTCGTGTCCTTCATGTTTATTACAGATATCAGATTGCTGACATTTTCACCAAAGGACTTCCGCCTAGACTATTTGATGATTTTCGAGTCAGTCTCAGTGTTCGAGAATCTCCCGCTTCGATTGCGGGGGTGTAATAGAATATTTCTCAATATTCTTTCATTAATTGTGTTAATTGTATATATCTTATTTCAGGTAGAATTATAATTCTTTTGTAATTAGGTTAATTAATTACCTAATTTGTATCAAAGTAAATATTCTTGTAACCTTATATTTATTGTAAATCATTCATCAATAAAATCAAGGGAACATGTTCCTTCAGTTATATTTTACTGTCTTATTTTTCTTGCAATCTTGCATCGACTATTTTCCTTTTGAGTCGAGGGTCTATCGAAAACAACTTCTCTATCACACAAAGGTAGAGATAAGGTATGTGTACATCCTACCCTCCCCAGACCTCACTTTGTGGGATTACACGGAGTTTGTTGTTGGTGACCTAATTTAGTTTTCGAAATACCACATAAAAAGATAAAAACAAAATTTTCGTGTGAGTGTAGATATGTATATACTGTTGAATTCCTTTTATGTACGTTCATATTTTAGGCATGATGTTTTTATAAATCTTTTTGATTTTTTTTTTACTTAAATTCATGGCTCCCACACTTCCTAAGGTATTGTTTTAATTATTGATCAAGAGAAAGTATACAACCGTGTTGCCGTGGATTTCGGACTTTAATTTCTCTTAAATCGCATAATCAATTTTTCTTCTCTAGTGACTTGTCGAAATAAGTTGAACATAATGTATCATATTATTATCTTAAATTCTTCCAAGTTTAATCTTATCTCCTAAGACACTAATGATTCAATTCTAATCATATCATATCATATCAATCATATTGAGAACCAATTGCATTACGCCACGTAAATGGAATATATTCAACATGATATTATGTGATATGCATGTTAAGACAAACTTCAAGTGTTAAGTAATACTGATAGTGAAATGTTGAACCTGTGATCTGAAAATATATAATGAAAATTGTTGGCGCCTTTCATGCTTAATTTTCTGAAGTAGGTGGGGATGTGTTGAGGCAACGACCTAAAAAACTCTTAATTGCCAAAACCAAATTCAATCATATTCCTTTTTTTCCACTTTAAATTCCGATATATTTAAATCCAGTAGTTGTCTTTTAAATTAGAAAATTGCTCTATTTTAAGTGGATAATTGTTTTTAAAATATGTTTTAGTTTTTTAGCGTGGGTAAGTTGTTTTGTGCTTCATTAAGACTAATTGTGTATACAATTAGACGTTTCTACAATTAATAGTAATCCTCTATAATAATATTTCTATATAACGACTAAATTCTTTTTGAAATTGATCTTTCATGTTTGGATTTTCATTGTCCGGTTCCAAAAGCGACATTGATTTACTGAGATAATATTAGTGCTATTTACCTTGGAATCCAGTTCAATATCAACGCACTAAGCATATTGAGCTGGATATTCACTTTGTTCGTGAAAAGATAGCTCGCGGACAAATCTGTATCTTACATGTCTCGTAACTCTATCAGATCGCCGATATTTTTACCAAAGTTCTTCCGCTGATTCTATTTGAAGATTTTTTGGACAGACTCAGCTAGGGGTGGCCAATGGATCGGGCTCGGGACGGGCGGGTTTGGCGAGATAGGGTCGGGGCGGGAAGAGGGAAAGGGCGGCAAGGGACGAGTAGGGTCAGGCGGGATCGAGATAGGCGGGATTTGTTGTAGTTCCGTCCCGATCCCATCGAAATCGGGTCGGGACCCAACGTTTTTAAAAAAAAAATTAAAAATAACATGCATATATAAAAAAACTCAATAATTAAACAAGATAGTGTAATAAAAAATCCAAGATTGTTTTTGTACCTCTTATATTATTTAATAGAAATGATTTTTTTAATACAAATACAATTGTCAAAATTGAAATTTTGTGGTGTTCAAAAGTTGCAAATTACATAATAAAATTGCAATTAAAAAAATTACATTCTGGAAAAAACCTATTCTAGTTTCTTGATAATTTCTTATGGTTCTTCGGTTGGATTCGATATTTGTTGGTCAAATTGATCCACGTCTTTCACCACCTTCGGATAAGATTTCATTGTACTTTTCGTCTTCTTCTTCGTTGATCTCCGATTGACCACACCTTCTTCGCTCCGCTCGTATTCAATCTCTGAATAATACTAAAATCTCCAAGCTGTCTCCGGCTAATGAGTGTCTATGCTCTCCTATTTGATATCTGCCGGCAGAAAAAGTGCTTTCAGACGCAGTTGATGACGGTGGAATGTTCAAAATATCTCGGGCCATCATCGAAAGTGTTGGAAAGGTCTTCTCATTCCCCCTCCAGTATTTCAACAAGTCTTCACGTCCTTCTTAATTGAGAACTGCTTAGTACAGTACAAAACTCTGCAAAACAAAAATATCAAACTCGCTAATTTGGTTAATAGCGGTACGGCCGCACATTCTATTTCTGAGGCTTTCAATACTAGCCGCAGAAACATGTCTTTTAAGAGGTTGTGTTGAACAAGAAGAAGATGGTATGAAAGCCGATAGGTTACTAGCACTTTCTTGCTGGTAAAACCTATATACTTTTTTACATTGATCTTCTACGCTAGACAACAGTTCTTCTTTACTTTGTTCAACATGTGGTGGGTGATTTGGATTTTTGGGCCTTAGAGATAATAGTACTTCTATACAATCGTAAATAGTTTAAATAAGTGATTTAGTACCGTCTATTTTAATAATCGAATTTAATACAACACCAATAATATAAATATTGGGAATAAGAATAAAACAATTTTTTTATTTTGATAAATATTTTTTAAAAAATTACTAAGTAATAAAAATATTAGAGATATATAAAACAACATAATTGAAATAGTAGGATAATATATATCAAAAAATTCTTTTGTTGCTTGAAAAAAATTCTCCAAAAATACAATAAGTTCAAAAAAAATTATTCAATCACTATCTACAACCATATCAATCGAATTTTAATTATGACAGTTAAAAAAATAAAGTTATAAACTTTCTATAGTCATAAGCAATAAGTAGTTACTCATATAAATAATTACACCTAGTGTGTACTTTTTCTAAATTTATTATAAAGTAGTTGGCAATCGTTACAAATTTTTTTATATTCGTTGTATTCTATTATTTTAAATAAAATTTATAACAAATTGTATTTTTTACTAAGAATGTCTTTAAAAAGTGATAAACCGTTCTTTCCAACTAAGTTATATATACGACACACAAATTTTATATGAAAATAATCTGAAAAAGATGAAGTTAAACTACTTTTAAAAATTGTAATAACGTAATAGTTAGAAGAAGCGTTATCTAATTTAATAGTATTAATTTTATCAGTTATTCCGTAATAATCGCACACTTGATAAATATTTTCTGCAATAAAAGTATCAGTGTATATCTATACGCTACGATACATTTTTGCATCGATCATTTATAATTTATTCAATGACAGGTTACCATTAAATAATCATGGTCATTAGTACGGCTTATATCAGAAGTAATAGCCACTTTGCCATTAAAATAATATAATGAATAGCGTAAATATTATTGATATTCATGTGCAAATTTAAATACATTTCTCTTAACAGTTGAACTAGGAAAATCGTTAAAAGCAGAATTATAATTTGACCATGTACCTGATCCCGAACAGTATCAGTATGTGAACCTTGTCCCGATGGAGCGGACATTTGCGCACCCAATTTTGAAGCCTCGTATTAGGCATACCTAGTTGAATAAGCCCTTACTACGTGTCTCATTAAACCCCCCGTTCCACCGTGATCTTTTCCAATTTTAAATTTTAAAACATCTTTACAAATTTTACATCTAGCTACTTGATTCTCTACGTCTCTATCAAAAAATATCCATGCATCTGATTTTAATGATCGTTTTGCTGGACCTCATCTCATACTAGAGGGAATAAGAGGCATTTCAGTTGAATGTGCACTATGGGTGTGTTGTCATCTACATTAATGAGTGTATCATCTAGATAATCGTCTAAATTAAAGTCTTCTTAAGTTTCAGAAAATAGCTCCTCGTCTAAATCTAATGGTATTGTAGGAAAATGTTCAGTATCAAAAATACATCCTGTGTGGGAATAGAATTATGTCTAGAAACAGGACCCTTATCCTTGTTGCCCCTACTAGAAGAAGCATGACACATACCCGTAATCATACATTTAAATCCTTCCATTATAAATTTATAATTATACTAATAAATAATTAAAGTAAATGAAATTAAATGCGCTAAATAAAATAAACAGACAATAATAATTTAATAAAGGAACGAATGTACCAAACGCCGACGTGTAATCGAGAGGTTGAAAATTGAAACTTTGCTCGATGAAAGATCCTCAAGCTAGTTGTCAACTTTACTCTCAATTCTCAAATGAATAAACAAAATTGAATATTTAGTAGACAATGTAGAGATAGATTGAGTATTGAGAGATTAGAGAAATTGTAGGAAGATTTATGAAAAAGATAAAGAGAAAATGAGATATTTCTGATTGAAAAATAGTATTAAAGTGTAAATATAATAACTTATGAGTTAAAAATAAATATTAAGAGGGTAGGGGGTTGGGGGAAGCCAAAAATGGTCGTTACACAAAGAGCAAAATGTAAAATGGACGTTGGTGCAACCGTTATTTTTGCAAAAGGGGGGGGGGGGTTTCGGGATCGGGACTGGCAAGCCGGGACAGGTCAGGACGAGATCATGTCCCGTCCTGGTTCGAGTCCCATTACCGTGATTTTTAAAAAAAAATTGTCGAGTTCAGGGTAGAACCGGGCCGACCAGGCGCACTGGTCAGCCATAGTCTCAGCATATGCTGACCTCCCGCTTCGACTACGGGGTGTGATAGAATAGGAAAATATATTCAGTCATAATTATGTATATATTGTATATGATAGGTGTATATTTAGTCATTACTTACTGTAATTGTAGCCTAGGATATAGTCATTAATTACTGTATGTCCACGACAATTTTTAACCACCACAATCTCGAATAAGGGGGGACCCAACACGATCGCTACGTTTGGGCGTTTCATGAATTAATTAAGGTTAAGAAGTTGACACCTAATTATTCTACGGTGAATTAGAGCACCTAAATGTTAACATAAATGCTGCAAAATAAACTTCGATTACTAGTCTGCGAGACTATGAGATTCTGGGTAAGGATTCTCTATTTGTTTAGAAGTTCCGAATGCAGGAGAATGCAATTAATGTGGATGCAGATTTTCGTTTGACAAAGCCATGATGAGTCTCACAGTGAGACTCTTCGTTGCTCCCGAAGAGCATTTCATGTAAACAAAAGGATAAGAAATGGATTATATGTGGTTGGGCCTCAGGCCCAACAGCTCAAATAGTCTTGTGACATGGAGGAAATATAGGTCCGCCAGGCTCACAAGTATGCAATGAGGGAAAAATAATGCAGGGAGTTAAAATCGACTCGAGACTCATCAAATATGAAAACAAATAATGCAAGCACTAATAAAATTTAAATACATATAACCATAATTTATATATAGTCAACAGTTTAAATATAAATAGCCTAAAGCTAAACTAATTCGAACTAGGCTTGGTAAAGCAAAACAATGCAGAGAAGAAATAGAAAGAAAAAATCCAATTACTTAAACTCAGATTCTAAAAGAAAACATACAAGCCCAAATGCATGCCTACTCAGACTCGTAAAACATACCAGCCCACAATTAAGATTTTCGGCCTGAAGAAAAAGAGAAAGACCGGCCCAATAAACATAATGAACCCAGTTAAACTATGCATGCAGAAATATACCAGCCCAACACTTAGCATAGAGACATATAAAATATCCGAAGGTATGCTCGATACTTTAATTTGGCATGACATAGTAAAAATGATTGTCAAATAGGGGTCATAAATCAACAGTTATCATACCACAATTAACCAACATCTAGGCCAAAATGAACTAAATACATGGACTTAAATCACCTACAATAACATATCCACACATTAACAATTTGTTAAGCATATTAATGGACAGCAGTAGCCAAACAGTATAAAATATTGAATTATACATACTGCTCTAGTTTAAAACTAACATTTAATAGCAGACTTGATATACTAATGCAAACATGACTTAATTAATCATTTAATGAACAGAAAATCAACTTATGCAGAACTAACAGTAAGCTAAACAACAACACATATTCATAACGAACACGATTAAGAGACAATGCACAAAAATATAGAAAGAGAACTAAAAATTGAGAGGAACTCGAGTTTACTGACCTTCTCCGGGCAGCCTGGTCGGGAAATTTATTTGGGAATTTCTATTTTCTTATTTTTCGGACCCGGGTTTGACCCGATCCGGAAAACAGTGAACCGAAACAGTTTTTTTGTCTTTTTTTTTTTTTGCTTTTCCAACCAGTTTTGACCCGGAAATGTGAAGAACAAAGGAGAAAATTTGTGAGAATTAAAACTAGTATTCAAAGGAGATTTTTGGGTTAAAAATTAGGAAACAAAGAAGAGTATTTTTAACCAAAAAAAATTAAGAACAACCGATTTCTATTTTCGGACCCAACTTTCCGACCCGAATTTTTTTCGATTTCTGTTTTTCTCTTGCTCTTTTGTTTTCGGATTGTTTTCGATTTTTGCTCGCGGTCCCCTTTTTTTTTTCCACCCCCTCAAAAATGAAGAACAAGGGGTGGCATTTTATAGATGGAAAAAACTGAGTTTGAATTTCAAAATAAAGGCAAAAGTGACGATTTTTTTGGAGCGGGATTTTGGGGGGTGTAGGTTGCGGATTTTGGGGGTTAGGGTATGGGTGAAGTGATGGGGGGTGTGGTGGTGTCAGGGTTAGGTGCGGGAAAGGGGATAGGGTATGGGTGTGTCGGCGTAGAAGAAGGGGGGGTAGGGTTTGGGGGGGTGCGGCGGATGAAGAAAGGGGTAGGTTTTTTAAGTTTTTTTTTTTTAAAAGGTTTTAGAATGGAAGGGTAAGGGAATAAAGGGGTCTTGGAGCTGAAATGGGTACGTTTGGGCCGAATTGGGTGTGGGCCAGGGGTGGTTCCGATTTGGGCCCTGGGGGGTTGGGGCGATTGGGCTGTTTTTGTTTGTTTTGTGTGGATTGGGTAGAATGTTTTGGATTAAGGGAAAAATGGGTTATGGTTTAAAATATAAAAGGGGTTTATTATAAAAATGTTTTGAAGAAATATAAATTATATAAAAAATAAATAAAAATAATGATGTGATAATAATGAAAACATAATATATAAGAAATGCTTAATTTAAATAAAAAATGTGATGTCATTTTGTGAAAATAAAATAACATAAAATATTAGGGTAAAACTATGATTATGATATTAAAATGTCAATGATAGTAAAAAGTGAGAAAATTAAGCATGAAAGGCACCAACAATTTTCATTATATATTTTCAGATCACAGGTTCAACATTTCACTATCAGTATTACCTAACACTTGAATTTTGTCTTATCATGCATATCACATAATATCATGTTGAATATATTCCCATTTACGTGGCGTAATGCAGTTAGTTCTCAATATGATTGATATGATATAATTAGAATTGAATCATTTAGTGTCTTAAGAGATAAGATTAAACTTAGAAGAATTTAAGATAATAATATGATACACTTTGTGTTCAACTTATTTCGACAAGTCACTAGAGAAGAAAAATTGATTATGCGATTTAAGAGAAATTAAAGTACGAAATCCACGGCAACACGGTTGTATACTTTCTCTTGATCAATAATTAAAACAATACCTTAGGAAGTGTGGGAGCCATGGATTTAAGTAAAAAAAATCAAAAAGATATATAAAAACATCATGCCTAAAATATGAACGTACATAAAAGGAATTCAACAGTATATACATATCTACACTCACGAAAATTTTGTTTTTATCTTTTTCTGTGGTATTTAGAAAACTAAATTAGGTCAACCACAATAAACTCAGTGTAATCCCATAAAGTGAGGTCTGGGAGGGTAGGATGTACGCATACCTTATCTCTACCTTTGTGGGATAGAGATGTGGTTTTCGATAGACACTCGACTCAAAAGGAAAATGGTCGATGTAGGATTGCAAAAAAAAAATAAGACAGTAAAATATAAAGGAATATGTTCCCTAGATTTTATTGATGAATGATTTACAATATATATAAGGTTACAAAAACATTTACTTTGATACAAACTAGGTAACTAATTAACCTAATTACAAAAGAATGATAATTCTACCTGAAATAGGAGATATACAATTAATGAAAGAATATTGGAAAATATTCTATTATACCCCCGCAGTCGAAGCGGGAGATTCTCGAACATTGAGACTGACTCGAAAATCATCAAATAGTATGTGCGGAAGTCCTTTGGTAAAGATGTCAGCAATCTGATATATGAAAGGAGCATGAAGGACACGAACTTGACCACGAGCCACTTTTTCGCGAACGAAATAAATGTCCATCTCAATGTGTTTAGTACGCTGATGTTGGACAGGATTGCCAGAAAGATATATCGCACTAATATTATCGCAGTAGACCAATGTTGTCTTTTGAATCGGGAAGTGAAGCTCAAGTAGAAGGTTACAGATCCAACAAGACTCAGAGACGAAGACGGAAGAGCAGCAAAGGTTGATAAACTGAGGCTGGATTGTTGACGGTATTTGAAATGGGGTAGAGATCTCTGGCACTGTCACATCTCATTATTCGTCTCTCTGTCGTAAAATCCTTCACAAAAAAATCAAAAGGATCAAAGTGAAGGGAAACATTATTATCAGTTGTGAAACGTCGCACAGTGATTAGATTCTTAATGAGTTTAAGGGCATGAAGAACATTTTTTAAGATTAGTGGTGGATGTGGTGGGGATAAGGATGAATGACCAAAACCGCGAATGGGAATGCCTTGTCCACTACCAATAATAATATTCTGATTTAAATATCTCAAATTGGAATAAAACGAGAGAGTACCTCATGATGCCGTCGTGTGAGATGTGGCGCCTGTGTCCATATACCAATTTTCGTCTAGAGCGTTGAGTGACATTGTGTTCATAGTTACCTCAATGTCAGTCGGTGCATAAGTTGATGGCGGGAGGGCTGTGCTGTGTAGGCCTGTTGGGGACGTGGGCCAAGTATGCCAGGTTGGGTCTGTCGTTCTGAGGTGGAGTCCACCAGGATGTCTTGACCCTTTTCCATCTTAAGGGTGATAGGGATGAAGTTTTTGATGTTGTTTACTGCAAGTGCATGATGAAATTTGATTTTGTCAGTTATGGAAGATGAAATTTAGGAGAAGGGATAGAGAATGGATGGAAAAAAAAACACTAGGGGTTTGTGGGGGTGGCGGCCGAGAGCTATGGTCGGCGGCGGTGGAGGTATTTTTAGGCTATTGGTACCATAAAGGAATATGTTTCCTTGATTGTATTCATAAATAATGTACAATATATATAGTAGTACAAGAATATCTAAACTAGGTAACTAATCAACCTAATTACAATAGGAAATATAATTCTATCTAAATAGAAGACCTAATTACAATAGAATACAATTCCACCTAAAATAAGAGATACACAATTAATGAAAGAATATTCAGGAAATATTCTATTAGGCACTTTGTCCCATACATGTTTAGTCTAAATTGACTATGACCTAAGCACTTTTAAGAAAGACAAAGAAAATATGTTTAGATGAAAGGTACATAAAGAGAAGAAATTATCCTCCATAATTGTGGAAACTTTATCAAACTATAAAAGTAATATGAGCATGGTAAATTAACCGAAAAAAACTAGATCACAAAGACGTTATTATATTTATTGAGAATTTTATAATCAAGCGATATACGGCAATAAATATGGAAATTATATTAATACCAGCAAGAGTTGTGGTGTAGTAATAATTACTCCTTCATCCTCAATCAAAGGTATTCGGTAAGTCTTGTGGGTATGAAATTGTCTTTGCTAGATGACGCTTTACCCTCAATATGAGATTTTTCTGGAAAAATCCAAATTTAGTCAGTACCATATATAAATATTACCCCCAATGAATTGATGCATGAAGGGTGTATTCAGACAATAAAGGTATTGATATCAAAAAACTTTGGTTGTCATTTTTTTTGGTCTTGGGCAACATCATTTATGAAGGCTGAATTAAATTGGTATCAATGACTTGACAAAAGCTTATAACAGCTATGGAGATTAATCAAATACTAAATGTTCATGCAATAAAAGCAAGAGGGATATTTCGATCAAACAAAAGGATCATATTTGAAACCAACGAACATTTTAAGTAAGCTAAAGTAATGTTTTTTTTTTCTTTTACTTTAATCTAATTAACTGACGTTCAAGTACATTTATCGGCTGTAAGGCATGATAATGACATGTAGCTACAATATTTTAAAAATATTGGTTGAGAATAAAAAGGGATGGACTACATGCAAAACATCATTAATGACCTCATTGGTTTTACTTTTTCCCTAAAGGTTACTACTAATTAGTTAGATGGAACAGAAACATTCCAGAAGAAATTTGGGTCAATTTTGTTGAAATTTGTCAAAAATTAATGTAAAGGAGTGTCCATTAATTAATGTGAATTCGATTTAGAGGAGGAAGCTACGTAAAACATAAATATAATAGCAAAATTCATAGTTTATAACTACAACAAACAACAACAACATACCCAGTGAAATCCCACAACGTGAGGTATGTAGAGGGTAGAGTGTACGCAGACCTTACCTCTACTTTGGTAGGTAATGCGGTTGTTTCCGAGAGACCCTCGACTCAAGACAGAGCATAAGCACAAGCAAAGCAAAGCAAAAGCAAAAGCAAAAGCAAAAGCAAAAGCAAAAGCAAAAGCAAAAGCAAAAGCAAAAGCAAAAGCAAAAGCAAAAGCAAAAGCAAAAGCAAAAGCAAAAGCAAAAGCAAAAGCAAAAGCAAAAGCAAAGCAAGAGAACGATCAGACCCGCTCAAAAAAATTTAAAGCAGTATGAAAATGCTAGTATCAAAAGTGAATAAGCCATGATAGCGCATTCTAAAAAAGTAAGCAGTAACTAGCGCATGTAAATAAGCTTAAACAAAGTACACTAAAGGACACATAACAACAGAAATCAAACTACAAAAGGACTATAAAGTAATACTATGCCTATTAGTATGATAGGCTATGCAGGCCTACAATAATAACACTACAACTACCAGTTTGTAAGCGTAAGTAAGACTACACTCGACTACCTACTACCCTTCTACCATAATACGTGTCCTCCATAACCCCCT
This sequence comes from Anisodus tanguticus, assembly GCA_034509755.1. Lineage (NCBI taxonomy): Eukaryota > Viridiplantae > Streptophyta > Magnoliopsida > Solanales > Solanaceae > Anisodus > Anisodus tanguticus. The sequence continues at coordinate 2,844,469 of CM067553.1, read as the reverse complement.
ATCTAAAGTCATGTCCTCAGTAAGTTGCACCTGCGCCATATCCCGTCTAATCACCTCTCCCCAATACTTCTTCGGCCTACCTCTACCCCTCCTGAACCCGTCCATAGCCAACCTCTCACACCTCCGCACCGGGGCATAAGTGTCCTTGCTTTGCACATGCCCAAATTATCGACGAGAATTTATCACACAATATATATAAATTAAATTCCTACTATTCCAAACAGGCGGTGTTTTGAAAGGCGGGAGGCGAGCCATTTTACTTAGCACGGGAAGAGCCGTAAGTCCAAAGGCATAGGGCATAAGCCCCATGAATCTTTAAATTTTTAATTGATAATGTAATAAAATAGTATAATAATAAAAAAATTATAAAATAAATACATTGATAGTTTAAGAAAATTAAATACGTGATTAATTAAACTCGTAGAAAACAAAACTTGTAACACGATTTTAAAAGTATAAATAATGCAATGATATAAAAGCTATTGTGAGATACAAATCAACTCTAACATCTTAACTTTTAAACAATAAAAGAATCACAATTTCTTAAACTATATCACTATCATACTATGCAATTATTTACCCCCCTAAAAAAAATAAGTTATAAAATTTTATTTGTATTATAATTAAAACATCGCTCCTTCATGAATAACAATAAACTTATTTTTATATAGCCAAATAATAAAATTTAATTATTTTGATACATATGATAAAAACGTGAAGCCAATGACAAGTGAAGATGTAAAATTTGGCTATGTATTTTTCAAAGAAATGCTAAGTGATATTTACCCTCACGATATTGTCAAATAGTAAATATGCAATACTACGACTTGTTATTTGAGTTACTCTCAGTCCCTTATTTCTATAAATGAAAAAAAACTATTAAACATCATCCATTTATAAAAAAGAATTATGAGGGCCCAGGATGTTAACTTATTTTACACATAATTTGTGTAAAAACTATAAGGCGAGCTCCGAGTGTTGGGCGTTAGGCATGTTTATGGCGTAAAGTCAGGCGCTTAGAGCATAAGTCTCGCAGAACTAAGCCCCACATGTGAGCCCCAAGGCGCTTTGTCAGTGTCCCGCCCTGGGCGAGCCCTGAGGCGAGTCTCAAAACTGCCTTTTACGTAGGGGGGATCGATCTTGAGTGTTGTCGATGAGCCCATGTACCTGTTAGGAATTGCTCTGAATTTTCTATCTTATTTGAATTCTACCATAACTGTGTTTTACTTTAAAAATGATTTCTTTGTGGAAAAAGTTTTTTATTTTAGAAAATGACTCTACCATATTTATTATTTTCTTGTAGGAGAAGTTTTGGATTTCTATAAATAGAATATCTTTTATTCTGAGACAAAACACAATATCATCCACAATTTAGTCGTTTAGAGAGTTTCGTTTAGGGGGAGATTATTCTCTCAATAGATTTTATATTTTTTTATATTAGTTTTCTCAATATGTAGGTCAATTAACCAAATCATATTAATATTATGCTTCTTTTAATATATTTTCTGTGTCGTCTGATTTATTGTCGTGTAAAGTTTACAATTATTATTTTTCGTGTGATGCCTTGATTTTTTCGATCCTAATAGTACTTTAATTCTAATAGGAGCCACTACTTTAATTCTTTTCTACCCAAGTCTTATTGTATTTGGTACTTTTTATCTGATGATTGAGAGCGGGGGTGGGAATAGCATGATATTTTCGTCCCAGGCATTCAACAAAAGAAGCTCTTTCCGTCAAATCAATTTATAAGTACTTTCTAATTATTATTTGTTTGGTAAACACCAAACGGTTTTATAATTCAAAAATTATAAGTTGGTCATTACCTATCCAAATGTTACTTGGACTTAAATGATTGAGTTAATATGAGCTAAACAATGATAATAGCTTAACATGTCCAACGTTTAGAAAGTTTGTTTTTTATAATTTGTTTAACTATATATGAAATAATTTTTCTCCCTTATTATGTATATATATATGTAATATCAAACAAAAACAGTCTTGACAAAAATTTTATGGATCAATTCAAGCTACATATTTAGCCCAAACAACCAATTTAGATGGCTAACTTTGGTAGGTCAAAATAAATTTAGTTAATAATGAATATCTCATTGACCCGTCCAAATTTGTACTTTGTTTGCACATCCTAAGAAAAACTCTAGGGTTAACTAATGGCTCTTTCCAATTAGACACTTTGTCCTGATAAAGGTTTTGTCTAAATGGCCCTTCATAAAATTTCAAACATCTACAACAACTACTGAACTACGTACATACGTATTAAGTTTCTTTTGGCTTCAAAATCGTTAAATAATTACTATTTGATTAAAGTTCTTCTTGAGAAAATCTGAACTTGCTATTTTGGGCCTGTTGGTGTAATATTGATCTATTATGGGACTGTTAGTTGTTCCCAGCTGATAATTAGGTCAACAGCAACGTGACGTAAATAGAAATAATTAGTAGAAAGTTTGTTTCCAACTAAAAATGATTGTCAACTCATTGGAAATTAGAAATATATTATTTAATGAATAATAATGTATATTATTATTCAGACTTAAGAGAATCTATTATTTGTAACTCACTGTTTCAAGTTTCAACTGATTTTATATTTTTACGTCAAGATTATTTTCCTTGACAGTTTATTTACGCTACATTTGGTCAAATATTAATCAAAAGACAATCTTATTAGGGCATCAATTCGAAATCTTGCTTCAGTTATTACTAATTTTTTAAACAGCCAAAAAGAAAAGAAGAGCAATCGTCGATTTGTCCACCAGCTACTAGCCAGCATTCCAAAAATATCACCATGATTGCTTCCTTTTCTATTAATTTTACTTTTTAATATGTTAAACAGCCTCCTAATTTTTTCCGAAAATAAGTATTTTCGTACTTAATTTCTGATATTCTATAAGTAAGCACAAAATATTATTCCAAAATTATTTATGTAACATTATTAGTACAACCACGAATATTCTCTTGGATATTCGAAATCAGAACCAATTTTCAACAACCCAAATTATAATTTCATCGAATTAAGCAACATTACACAAGACAAATGGCTAATTTTAGAGACCAGTACAAGGAAAAATTCTAGCAAAGACGTCGAAGTTTTTTTTTTCCGAATTCAATAAATATAGCAGGTTACCAATATTTTCCCCAAAATAGAAAACAATTATAATTCGTAGCCGGAAGTAGGTTAACATGTATCTAACTAATTTTTAGACTTTAGAATTATTGCAATGAATTCCAACTAGGGATGACAACGGATCGGATCTGGACTAGATCCTACTAGATCCAGATCCAGATCCATTTTTCATACCTGGATCCAGATCCATCGGGTCCATAAAAATCAGATCCAAATCCGGATTCATCGGATCCACGGATCGGATATGGATCTACATGTAAAAATTTTTGACTTGAATAATATTCCCACATGTTGAAATTTTTATGACAAAATGAAACGCAATCTGATTGAAAAAAATGATTGAGTTCATTCAATCAACCTACACAAACATGACACCATTCTTCCAAAATATTGAACAAAGTTTTAGCATCACAAGAAAATAAAGAAGATTGACTTCATTAGTGATGCTGAACATGTTGCAACTTTGAACTAATTTTTGGAGGCTTTAGTGATGCTCCACTTGTAGTTCTACTGATTGACTTCATTAAACAACATAAAACAATGTCAATCATATATCAAAAGTCTCCGTTTTGTTTTTGCTGATCAAGCAAATGAGAGAAAGATACTTAAAGCTTACGACTAGCAGATTCAAGAAAGGGAAATTTAAAGAAGAGTGATAATTTTTTCTTTTTTATAGAAATGAAAATATGGGAAACTGCAGAGAGCATATAGGTAAAAGAAATAAAACTTCAAAGACAAATTATATGGTTGTGTGACTTGTGCCTTATCCTGGTTCAACCCTTTACCCAATACATAAATTATGAAAAAAATTTAAGAAAATACTTATAAAATTACATTCTAGGTTATTGATATATTTAATAAAAAACAGATCCACGGATCGGATCTGGACCGATACGGATCTCAAATACAAGATCCAGATCCGATCCGTCAGAAACGGATCCGGGTCCGATCCGGATCCGTCGGGTCCAAATTTTGAAGATCCATATCCTATAAAACGGATATGAATCCACCGGATCCGGACCGGTTCCAAGATCCATTGACATCTTAAATTCCAACCGTCATTTACCTGCCCGACTTCATATACATTTAATGAAACTCTTGACTTTTTTTTTTTTCTTATCTGGAATTAATCCCATTCACATATATTTCTTATAATATCTTTAAAAAAATTCTAAGAGAACTGTTTGCTGTTCTTGGAATTTGCTGTTAGATGGATGATTCAATCATAAATTTGATTGTATTTGGAGTTGTATCATGGACAACATTATTTTTATTAACAAGAAAATTGTTCACAAATCGTTCTTTTGATTTTTGCAACCGTTTGGTTTCAACAGTTCATGCAATTTTAGCAGTAAGTTTGGCTTCAATTTCTGTTCAAGATTGGAGTTGTCCACTTTGTCCTTTGGCTTCAAGATCTTCTCACAAGCAGGTATTTTATTTATCTCAATTTACGCGATACTCTTTTCTTTTCAGTAAAAAAGAATGAGATATTTTTATATACAGTAACCAATTTCGAACTTCATATTTTACATTTATGAGATACTCCTAATTGATAGACACAAAAATTTCTATGATTTATTTTAGATAACAAGTTATATTGTTGTAACGGTGATTATTGAAAAAATCAATAAACAGATGAAGGCATTGGCAGTGACAGTGGCATACCTTATTTATGATTTTGTATGTTGTCTTTTTGACAAGCAAGTGAAGATTGATAACTTAATTCATCATTTAGTGAGTACTGTTGGACTTGTAGCTGGGCTTGCCTATGAATGGGTAAGTAAAATCTCTCTTGTTATAACGGTTTTAATAATTGTTGTTGTTTTATTCCTCCTTTGCATTTTATGTGAACTTGTTTAATAGTGCACAAAATAAAATTTGTAGTATCAAATGTTCATAACATTTGTGTTGGCTATATAAATTATCAAGGTGTGCTTAAACAAGTCGTAATATTTGTGTGGCTATAAAAACTTATCACTATACAAAATGGGAAGTTACCGAGGACATGACCTTAGATAGGGGGTTGTGGAAGACATAGATTATGATAGAAGAGTAGTAGGTACTCGAGCATAGTCCTACTTATGCTTACAAATTGATAATTGTAGTGTTATTAATGTAGGCCCGTTAGCCTATCACACTTATACACATTATTGCTTTATAATTCACTGTAGTTTGATTTCTGCTGCTATTAGCTTATTTAGTTGTGTTAGCTACTGCTCTCTTTGTTCGAATTCACTTTATACTGCTATAATTCCTTATCTGAGTCTGACTGTTTCTCTTGCTTTACTCTTTACTCTTGCTTTGTTTTGATTGACTTGCTTGTGATTATGCTTTGTCTTGAGCCGAGGGTCTCCCGGAAACAACCACTCTACCTACCAAGATGGAGGTAAGTTATGTGTACACTCTACCCTCTCCAGACCCCACGGTGTGGAATTTCACTGGGTATGTTGTTGTTGTTGTATACAAAATGGGAAGTTTAAGTTGCATTTAAAAAGAAGTCATTCTTTTAAAACAAACTAAAAAGGTAATAGAGTCACATATATTATTAGGTTATTAAAGGATAATTATGAATACATATCTATAAGGGGGAGCATCCCGGTGCATAATGCATCCCGCATTAGCAGGGTCGGGAGAAGGGCTGCACCGCAATGGTGTCCTGTAGATAGTTTACCCTAATACAAGCATTATTGGTTGCTTCAAACGGCTCGAACCCGTGACCTATAAAATGTAAAATTAATATCCTGAAAATAAGGTGAATTACCCTATTGCAAAATATTAAATACATTATACACTAGTAGTGTAACAAATAACATATAGTGAAAATTAAAAAAATGAAGACTCACCCAGCTAAAGAGAGAAGGTGATATAGGCAAAATGTAGCTTGCTTCCCAGCCTGGCCTTAGCCCCGTAGATGACTCCATTTAAAATACAAAAAAGACGGATCATTTTCAACTGCTCGTTTTGTTCTTGATGATATTAAACAGTGGGCTTAAGTAATGTATATATATGTTATAAATCCTTACATGTAACTAAGAAATGTTTGTGACATGCAGTGTGGTTCAGAAATGGTAGCAGCATTGTGGTTAACTGAGATTTCTAGTCCATTTTTACACCTGAGGGAGATTCTCAAAGAGCTTGGATACAAAAACACTGACATTAATCTTGCAGCTGATGTTAGTTTCTCAGATTCTAATTTATTTTCCCTCCAATTTAAAGAAAAAATTGTTTCCCCTGTTACATTTTATATGATTTATTAGTTTAGTGGATAGAGTTTAAGTTATTAATTTATGGTTGATCTCTTTCGTAGGTTTTATTTGCAGTGATTTTTAGCTGCGCTAGGATGATAGGGGGGCCATATCTAACTTATGTGACTCTTACTGCTGATAATCCAGTCCTTATTAAGGTAATGAACTTTCAAATGTTTAATTATGTGCCAATGCCAATTTTTTTTTCTTTAACAAAAGCTGATTTTAAATGAACAAATTGGTTACATAATGTTTATATGATTTTCCAGGGCATGGCTTTGGGACTGCAACTTGTTAGTGCTTTTTGGTTCTATAAAATTGCTAGGATGATCATGTACAAATTTTCAAGGAGAACTAAAGTTAACATTGCTCCTTCAAAGATGTAATTTTTATTATGTTGCAAATCAAATTCTTCAGTATCAAACATTCATAGCCTTAGAGGAGAGATTGAAAAGGTCCATGACATCCCAAGAATCTGTAGATAAATGATGAGGAAAGATTTTACGGTTTGTATCCAAGCATCTGACCTGTCGGTCAATAATGTAAACGAAAATCATGAGAGATAATAATCAAGTGAAGAAAAGAGCATACTTATTGTGAGCCATGTTATGGAATATAATTAAGATATATAATAAATACCTCGCCACTATATAGTTTGTTGATTGAGAATGTCCTTAAGAGTGAGAGTAGCTGGAGAGATATTTTTTTTGTTTTCCATCCGAGGTTCGGTATTTGTGTTGGAGTCCCTAATTCAGATTCACGCCTCGTAGGTCTCATTCAGGAAAAACGTATATTTTCATAACTATGACTCGAACCCAAGACCAAGAGCAACTTTATCCGCTGCACCATATTCTTTGGTGGTAGAGTGGAGAGATTGATAAAATGTATGAGACGACCTTAATTTAGCTCTCGAACTTTCTCTGTCAAACTGCATCATTAAGATATCTCTAAACACCTTAATGAAATTAAGGATGAAATACAAAATGTAATAATTATCTTAAATGATCTTTTAAGTCTAATCATATCTCTGTGGCCATGAATGCTCCAATTTTAATATATTATCATATCATCCATTATTATTGAGGACAAATTGCAGCATGACACGTAGAAGGGTATATTCGACATGATATAATTATGTGATGTAAATTAAAAGAGTCCAATCGTCACGAGTACAATTAGGTACTATATATGTTGATGGTGAAATGTTTAAATCATATATGTCCCATTACTGAAAACCCTTATATGCATTTCTTGTTACTTTCTAGCTAATGGAATGTGATTTAGGGAGTGGCCTCAAAATATCTTCTTATATCCAAACCCAAACCCAAAGCACACATTGTTCCCTTTTTCACTTTAATTTCCAAATTTACTTTTTAATCAGATCTTTAGTTATGTGCTTTGTGAGGTTAGTAGCCACAACTTTCTTTTTTACTTGCTCTTATCTACTCGAGTAAGTCTTATTCTACTTGATACTTTTATTAGGAGATCGAGAGCGGGGATCGAAATAGCATGATATTTTTGTTCAGAACGTTCAACCCATCAAGCTCCTTATGTCAAATCAATTTATAAGTACTTTTTAATGATTATACATTTGGTAATTATCAAAAGTTTTTATAATTCAAAAGTCATAAATTGGTCATTAGCCGCTCAAATGTAGCTAATTGCATCGAATTAAGCAACATTACAGAAGACAAATGGCCTAATTTTAGAGACTGATGTTAGTGTCACTTTAAGAGTAAATAAAATTGAAGTGGTTTGTCCATTGCCCATAAGCTGAGACAAGACAGTACAAGGAAAAATTCGTTGAATAATTAAAAAAATAATCTTCAAATCCGTATACAAAAAATATACTAGTAGGTTACCAATAATTTCCCCAAAATGGGAAATTAGTATAAATTAGATGAGGGACCACTACTTCATATAACTTTTTAATTTTGGGACTTTCAAGTTTGGCTTATTAATTCGTAATAAAATAAAAATAATTACCTACTGTTCTGTAACCATGAAACTTAACCTGAGTAAACCTTGTTTTTCATTCTAGCTCTTCTTCGGTACTCTTTTACTACTGACACAAATTTGTAAATCAATTGTTCAAAGTGTTTAAGAATGTATATCAACAACAATAACATATCCAGTGTAATTCTATAAGTGGGTCCGGAAAGAGTAGAGTGTACGTAGACCTTATTCCTACCTCTGTTTCCGAAAAAAACCTTGGTTCAAGAGAACGCATAATAAAGAATGTCAGATAAGAATTGATAAAAATGTATGTCCCTTACTAATTTTCACATAAATCGACTACTATATTATTTTGGACCCCAATTTTATGATCTGTACATGGAGATCTGCACCAGGAACATGGATTATGCTTGTTTAATAAGGTAAGTCAAACAAGGAAGTACTTTTTTAGAATCTACACATTGATTAAGTGTTAATTAGACTTTGAGTAAAATTTTCCTTTCCTGGTTATTAATACTACTGGCATACTTTTTCTTGTATTTTTCTCATCCGGAATCTCACCCATTTATATTTCTTGTAGTATTATCTATTTTTATTCTAATTTTCTGCCAGATGGATGATTCAATCATAAATTTAATTGTATTTGGAGTTGTATCATGGACAACATTGTTTCTATTAACTCGAAAGTTGTTTCCAAATCATTCTTTTGATTTTTACAACCGTTTGGTTTCAATAGTTCATGCAATTTTAGCAGTAACTTTAGCTTCTATTTCTGTTCAAGATTGGAGTTGCCCACTTTGTCCTTTGGCTTCAAGATCTTCTCACAAGCAGGTATTCTCTCTGTTCTAATTTATATGATAATCTTTCAATTTCTGTCCGTTTAAAAAAAATGACAGCATATGCCGTCACAATATTTAACCTCAAGCCTTTTATTTTACCCTTAATAAGATGATTTATCACCACAAAAAAATTTATGACTCATTTTAGATTACAAGTTTCAAAAGTCTTTATTTTTCTGTTAAATTCTATTTACCAATCAAACACTTTCACATAAATTGAATAGAAAGACTACTTTTTAATTTATTTTTTATTTTTTCTCAAGAATATGGTCAAGTTGTGTTCTATTGGTGATGCTTGAAAAAATTAATTACAGATGAGGGCAATGGCAGTGACCATGGCATACCTTATATATGATTTTGTATGTTGCCTTTTTGACAAGCAAGTGAAGATTGATAACTCAATTCACCATTTGGTGAGTGCTATTGGACTTGGAGCTGGGCTTGCCTATGAACGGGTAAGTAAGATCCTCTTGTTATGTTACAACAACAATATATCAACTGAAATCCCACGATGTAGGATCTAAAAATGGTAGAGTGTACACAGACATTATCTCTACTTTGGAGTTTAGAAATGATAGAGTGTCCACAATGTGAGGTCTAGAATTAATTATTTTTATATTAGATTAATAAAATATAAAAATATTATATAATTAGATTACAACAAAAAATAATATAAGAAACATACTAAAGTCACTGGGTATGTTGTTGTTGTATACTAAAGTCACTAGCTTATTTATTAAAATTTAAATTAATAGAAATCATATTCTTATAACTTTTCTCTTTTGCAAATGAAAACAAAAGTTATATGTATCTAAAATATGACTCAATTATTTGTAGTTATTTTTATAATTTGCTAAATGTGATATAAAAAATATTAAAATTAAGCTTAAGCTCTATTTGTTGATTTCTTTAATAATTTTTTTATTGTATATTAAATAGAAGCGTGTTAAAAGTGTTAATAAACTAAACATTTTAAATTTGAACCTTCTCTGATAATGTAAGTTTATCAATGATACTCTTTTTGTACAACTCAAACCTCCAAAACCCAAAACCCTAATCTCTCTTATTGCAACCCTTACATCACCTTACCACACATTCTCCCTATCTTTTTCTTTTCCGCCATATGTATAGAAATTGTATCGTTGTAGTATAGAATATGTATCACTATTGTATATGTACGAAAAATGTATCATTGATGTATAGAATATGAATCCCTGCCATATGTGTATATAAATTGTATCATTTTTATATAGAATATGTATCAATACTATATATGTATAGATATCCCTACAATAGTTGTATATAATTTGAATCATTGTTGTATAGAATATGTATCAATACTGTATAGAAATTGTATCATTGATGTATAGAATATTTATCCCTACAGTATGTGTATAGAATATGTATCATCGTTGTATAGAATATGTATCGCTATTGTATATGTATATAAAATATATAACACGTATATAAACTGTATCACTGTTATATAAAATATGTAACCCTACCTTATGTGTATAGAAACTGTATCAATATTGTATATTTTGCATATAATAAATCTATACTCAATATTTACTCACTAATTAAACATAGTATACAATTACTAATCTTCTTCTTAGTAGCTTTTGCATGCTTTTTTGCAATCATCCAGATGTTTCATTCATGCAAATTACTTAATAACCACACCAGATACTGATATACCAATTAATGTATAGAAAATATATTATTATTGTATAATTTGTATATAAAATATATAATCAACATATGCTCACTAATTATACATATTATAAAATTATTATTCACATATTATATATATTTTAGAGATATTTTTGGATGCAAGATAGTCACACACTAGGTGCATAATGAAGCTCAAAATCTCACATCCAAATTTGAGGACAAATGATATGCACAAAATCCTCTATCATACCAAGTAATAATACTCAAATAGCAGTGCAAGTAGGCTTGAACAAGTTATTAGATCTACTGAGAAATTAATAAGACAACCAGATTAAAATAACGGAGTAGGACATTCTGTTTTGAGGAAAAAGATTAACTTTTTTAGTTTCAATTTGACCGAAATATGAATTGACTTTTAATTACGTTTTATTAAATTGAGATTTCTCATACTTTTAAAGGTTTGAAGGATCCTTTTCTTCAAACCGGTAAATCCTGAGCTTCGTGCCTTCATTCGTTCTACTGGAATGAAATTGGAAGCAGTTAATTCTAGAAATGCTGCTTCAACTTATAATATTCTAAACGAAGAAGGTAGAATTGTGGCTGCTGCACTTCTCCCATATGGAGTAGAATCATAAGTCTCATGTATATTTTTTTTTCTTTAACAAGTTAATATCTGATTAATCATCCGAGCAAATCACTTTGCTTTACTGGAAATTAAAAAAAACCTACACGTGCAGAAGAGATAGAGACGAAGATGGACGAGGAGGAACGACGCCTTCTTTTTTTTTTTGTTGGTGGACTAAAACTTATCTTTATTTTGGGTCTAATAACTATTTCGGGACATTTACTTAAATTGAGGTCTTTTGGGGTCTTTTCTTTTGACCGGTGGTCACATTCCAGTGTCTCCTAGGAGGCGCCGTGCGTCGATTACTGATATGCCATCATTAAGACCGGCTCGACCGGACCCAAGAACCGGACAGAAGACTGATCGTGAAACACCATGAGCAGCAGGATGTTGAGACCGCCTAAGCAGTTGAACCGTTCTCTTATAGAACGAGTAAGCGGAAATGGTCGGAACCAAGCAACTAGTCCCCCGGAGAGCACGCACAGACATCCTCACACCATGTCCTTTTTCCTTTAATATATCTTTGTTATTTTACTCTATCCGTTTATGTGACTAACTGTACATAAAATTTAAAAAGTGAAAGACTTTTAAAATTTATCATATTAAATATAAGGTAAAATATCTCAACAATAACTTTTTAGCCTTTCTAATTAAAAAATGGTCAATGTCATAGAATTCTCAATTCAACATGTTAAACTTTACGAAATTGTCATGGAGTTTCATATGTGGAATTTAAAATTTCATAAATAAAAAACTGAAAAAGAAATAAGGTCACATACATTATCATGTTAGGATAGTTACAAGTAACTATTTATAAAAAATAGTGAAATTAATAATCTGAAAATTAAATATCCAATTACCATGTTACAACATATTAAATACATTTATAGTGTATAAAATAAATTTTAAACTGATGGTGTATATAAATTAAATTCTTACATGTACCTAAGAAATGTTTGTGATATGCAGTGTGGTTCAATACTGATAGCAGCATTGTGGTTGACAGAGATTTCTAGTCCTTTCCTACACTTGAGGGAGATTCTCAAAGAGCTTGGATACAGAAATACTGATGTTAATCTTGCAGCTGATGTTAGCTTCTCAGATTCTAATTTATTTCTATTCAATTTAAAGTTTTCTGTATATATTTTCCCGGTCTGGGAAGGTTATACCTTTCATATATTTCTGCGACATGTATTTTTCTTCTGAGCCGAGAGTCTATCGGAAACAACCTCTCTACCTCACAAAGGTAGAGATAGGATCTGAGTACATCCTATCCTCCACAGACCACACCTTGTGGGACCAGGGTTTGTTGTTACTGTATTTTCCGGTTACATTTTATATGATATGTTGGTTTAGTGGACACAGAGTTTTAAGTTACTGATTTATGGTTGATCTCTTTTGCAGGTTTTATTTGCAGTAATTTTCAGCAGTGCTAGGATGATAGGGGGGCCATATGTAACCTATGTCACTCTTTCCACTGATAATCCAATCCTCATTAAGGTAACTTCAAATATTTAATTATCGTACACACATGGCTTGCCAAGTGTGGTTAATCGGCTGACGTGGTTTGCAGGCTATTGCGTCAGTCCGGGGTTTACCCTGTGCGCACTCGAGAGAGTAGCGGCTGCAGGTTCCTTCGTCAAAAAAAAAAAAAAAAAAAATTAATTACGTACCAATACACAATTCTTTTACTTTAACAAATCTTATTTCAAAACAACAAATTGGTGACATAATGTTTATATGATTTTACAGGCCATGTCTTTCGGACTGCAACTTGTTAGTACTTTCTGGTTCTATAAGATTGCTAGGATGATCATGTACAAATTCTCTAGGAGAACTAAAGCTAAAAGTGCTCCTTCAAATATGTAATTTGCTCATTATTTTTAAGTATTTTTTATCAAATCAAATTCTTCTGTATCGAACATTCATAGCCTTTGAGGAGAAATTAATTAAAAGGTCCATTACATTCCTAAGAATTTGTAGATAAATTAAAGACAAGGAAAGATTTTGCAGTTTGTATCCAAGGGTATTGACCTAGTGGTCAATAATGTAAGCAAAAATCATGAGAGATCGATATTAATCAAGTGAACAAACGAGTCATTTTCTGGAATATAGTATAATCAAGAAAATAAATACTTCCCCCTGCTGATTACAATTAAACCCATATACTAGTTTGTTAATTGAGAAGGTCCTTAAGCATTCTTTAAATTTCCCGACCGGCACACATGTACCCTCACTAAACCATCGTTGGCGTGTATATGTGGATTAATTTTATTACTTAATCACGGTTATTTAATTAAAGTGTATCTTAATTCAACTTATAACTTTAGCAATTTATGATATTGCATACGCACATTTAGATCTTTCCCAATTATGGCTTTATCTTTCGTCCTTTAGAACTTGTGATTTTTTTTTCAAAAAATCTGGCAAACAACATAGCACAACCAAGAATATTCTCTTGGATTTTGCCCATTACCCATTGCCCATAAGCTGAGACAAGACAGTATATAAGGAAAAATTCCAGCAAACACATTGAATAACTAAGAGGATTATCTTCAAATCCGAATACAATAGGTAGGTTATTGTTAAATATACATAGGTATACACAATATACATGATTATATTATGTATACTTATGTATATAGTGGGTCTCGGTCACAGCTCACCCGTGGGCTCTCCTTTCCTTTGTACAATTGTGTAATATCATGTGTAGTGTAATTAGTATTGTACACTTACCATAATTGTATAGTTAGTCTCCAAAGAGAATAATGTTTTAGGAATAGAAATAGGATTCTCCTATTATGGAAATATGTAAATTGTATATACACTCTTTCAATTAATGAAAATAATCAAGGGATTATTTCTTTCATGGTATCAAAAGTCTAGGTCAAACAAAAAAAAATCTCCCAAATTTTCTTGTTCCTCGGCCAAGCAGATTCCGAGAGCCTATCCTCGATTTCCGCTCCTGTTTTTCGCTCTCCAATTTTCTCTTCCAAATCCCTCTATCACTTTCCGTTCTTTCGTAATGTCTACATCAAGGAACATGTTTCATCCTGCCCTTGTTATTCTAACATTAAGAATCATATCCCTCTAATTCTTGAAATAGAAAACGTCCAATACGCGACGTGGGCCGAGTTGTTCAAATTCACGCTCGTTCGCATCAAGTCATCCATCACATAATTCCCGCGGCTCCTGAAGACACGGAGGTGCCTCAACGCGAGGATGATCCTAAATTATGGACCACACTTGATGCCACCATCCTTCAATGGATTTATTCTACTATCTCTACCGACCTATTGTAGACAATTATTGAGCCAGACGCTACGGCGATGGATGCTGGGATATGTTATGTGACATATTCCAGGATAATCAAAATTCAAGAGTTGTTACCCTTGAACATGATTTTTCCCACGTCAACATGGAAAATTTCCCAAACGTTTCAGCTTATTGCAAAAGGTTGAAAGAATTGACGGACCAACTCCGCAACGTTGGTGCGCCAGTTAGTAAAGATCATCTTGTTTTACAGATGGTTGCTGGCCTATCCGAGGCCTATAGTGGCGTTGGCACTCTACTTCGTCAAAGTAATCCTCTTCCAAAGTTCTATCAGGCCTGCTCCATGCTTACCTTGGAAGAAGCCGGCTTGGCTAAAAAGGCGGCTACGGGTACTAGCTCCGTGGTCATGATGACATCTTCCACTACTCCTCCAAATTTTGGTGACAATTCGAACCAAAATCGATCTCATGGTGGCGACAAAAATAGTCGGAAAAATAATGGCAAAAAATCAGGGGGCAAACGCGGCGGTTTCGAAATGGTAACGGGGGCCTAAATGGTGGCGGAAGACAATATTTCGGATACAATGGGCCACCGACCCACTGGTCCCAACCTTGGGCCACTGGGACGTGGGCCTGGAACAGTGGGCAGTGTCCCAATAACCCAGTTTCGCGGTCCAGTACAGCCCAGTTCCAGTGGGCTTTCCAGCAGCCTCCTCGGCCCAATACCAACTATGCCAGTGGGTCTTCCCGAAGCAGCACTGGGCCGAGGCAGCACGCAGGGGTACTTGGGCCCCGACCTTCGCAAGCCCACCATGCAGCAGGCCCCACTCAGACCGATATTGAGGCTGCGATGTATGTTGACACCCAATTTTGTCCCATCTTTTATGATTTTATTCGTAATTTTTAATATTTTTGACACTTTAAAAACAATTTTAAATATAGGCATATATGTGTATATATCTTATTATTATCATTTTTTACTATCATTTGCATCTTTATCATAATCATAGTTTTATCCATAATATTCTATGTTATTTTATTTTTCGCAAAATTGCATCGCATTCCCATTTTTTTTAAGCATTAAACATTTCGCAAATATTATGTTTTATTATTATCACATCGTTATATCCTATTTTTTTTAAATACTAATTTGCATTTTTCTTCAAAGCTTTTTATTTATTTAAACCCCTTTTATATTTTTTAAAAACTCTACCCAAAACAATTTCCTAACCCAAAACAATTTTTACCCAAAACCCAAACCCCACTTCCGGCCAGCCCATTCGACCCCTTTCTCCTTTATTTCCCCCAAGCCCCAACTGAAGCCCAACACCCTATTTTCTTATACCCCAACCCATCAAACACAACCCTTTAAACCTTAAAACCAAAACAAAAATAAGAAAACCAAAAAAAATCATCAAACCCTTTCATCAAAACTCTCAGCCGCCGCGACCCCACACCCCCATACCGGCGACCCCACGTCGCCGGTCACCTCGCCCCTGCCACCACCAACTCCCCTCTGTTGCGCTGACACCACAAAATCCGCAACCCATACCCCCCAAAATCCGCTTCCAAAATCGGATTTTTTATCATTTATTTCGAATTTCAAACTCGTTTTTTTAGGGGGAATCCACCTATAAATACCCCATGTTCTTCTTCATTTTTGAAGGGGGATTGGACAGATTTTTGGGAGGATTTTCCAAGGAGAAATTCGGGGATTTTCGGAAGACTATTTCATATATACATAAAAATATTTGTGGTGTTCTTGATTTTAAAAGTATTTGTCTTCCTTGTTATTCAAGAATCAAGTCCGAAAAGGTTTGTTCTCCACTTTTGATTCTCTGATTTTGACACCTGGTTCGGGTCGGGTCTCTGACCGGGTCGGGTCTCTGACCGGGTCGGGTCGACCCGGTTTGGGTAATATTTTCAGAATTCTTGCATTTCATATTTATGTATGTTGGTTATCTGAAATTGGTGAATATTTGATTTCGGATTTTGGATACCTGATTTGGACCGGGTCACTGACCCGGGTCGGGTCGACCCGGTTGGGTAACATTTTCAGAATTCTTGCATTTCATATTTATGTATGTTGGTTATCTGAAATTGGTGAATATTTGATTTCGGATTTTGGATACCTGATTTGGACCGGGTCACTGACCCGGGTCGGGTCGACCCGGTTTGGGTAACATTTTCAGAATTCTTGCATTTTCATATTCAGGTATGTTGGTTATCTGAATTTGGTGAACATTTGATTTCGGATTCGATACCTGATTCGGGTCGGGTCGACCCGATCTGGATATTTCCAAATTTTCTTGCATTTCATATTCTTGTTATTGGTTATCTGAATCTGGTGTTAAAATCTGATTCGGGTTTGGATCACTGACCCCGGGTCGGGTCACTAACCTCGGGTCGGGTCACTGACCCCGGGTCGGGTCACTGACCCCGGGTCGGGTCACTGACCCCGGGTCGGGTCACTGACCCCGGGTCGGGTCACTGACCCCCGGGTCGGGTCACTGACCCCGGGTCGGGTCGACCCGATTTGGATATTTCCAGAATTCTTGCATTTTCATATTCATGTATGTTGGTTATCTGAATTTGGTGTTAAAATTTGATTCGGGTTTGGATCACTGATTCGGGTTGGGTCACTGATCCGGGTCGGGTCGACCCGATCTGGATATTTCCAGAAGTTTAGAACTTGGGTCGGATACTTAAATTGCTCACTGCTCGTTGCTTTTACTGTTTTATTGTTTTATTAATATTGCATTAAGGCCGACGAAATTGAGTTCGAGGCCGCGCTTTTCTTTCGTTTCATTTCTCTGTTTTTCAGCACTGTTTTGAGTATCCGGGCAACGGATATTTTACTATTTTTTACTGTTTTAAACTATACACCGCCTCTTTTTTCGGAAATTATTTTCTGCTTACTGTTTTACCGTCTGCTGCTGCTGTTTACTGTTTCATTTTAATTTTACTGATTTGAACATGATACTACACTGGCCAATGAAAAATATCCGTCGATTTTGAGGCCTCCATAGTTGTAAAGACGGAAATGTAACTTCTGGGCAATGATGAAGACTTAAACCTTTTATTTCATCCGAGATCAACATGTTTAGTAGGCGAGGTGACTAAAATAACCAACAAGTTATATATTCGCAGCCACGACGTGATTATAGTGATCTTTTCTATTTCACCCGAGAGACCAACACGTTTAGTAGGCGAGGCAATCAAAATAAACCACATTAGTCATATGTTTGCAGCCACGACGTGATTGGAATGTTCTTTTCAAAATTTAAGTCTGAGCCCTCCGTTATCAAAACATTCACTGTTTTGAATACGGATATGAAGTTATTTGTATTTAATTGTTTCTAACCGTTTGTTCTTGACAGCTTGCAGGGATTAAAGTAAATAAAGGCAAATGTTCCGCGGAGTTATTTATTTCATTTACTTTCTTTTTATTCAGCTTTTACCCCGCTCTGTATTGTAATATAATTTATCGCACTTATGTAACTATTGAAATGCTTAGAATAGGCAAACTTATGATTAATTCATAGGGTAGTTTAAGATTTGAAACCCGTCGCTAGCTTATTTATTTGTAGGCTCGGTTAAATTCAAATTTAGAAATCCTTCGCTAGTTTATTTATTTTAGGCTCGTCACGCGTATTCAAGATTTTCAAAACAACTTTTGTCATCTTTTATTTGCTTTATTAAATCATACCGAATAAGTTTATCTTTTTACAATTCATTGATTCCCCAAATTTTACTTCTTTGGCATTTTAAATAATTTGTTTTACTATCAATTGTCAAATACATATTTTTTCAACTCTATATGTATTTCTCTTTAAATACCATACAAATGCATATTTTTAAAAAATCTCTACATGTATCTTTCTTTTTAAAATGCATCATTTACTAATTATTTGCAAACATCTTTAAATTTGTTATACTTGTAAAAATATATATTTTACTAGTAATAATTAACCTGAGTTTGACCGGATAACCGCAAGTTAGCGGATCTTAAAGGATGCCTAACCCCTTCCCTTTAGGATAATAAAGAACCCTTACTTAGAATCTCGCTAGTTTCGCAGACCTTAAAATTGGAGTTACATTGCAGCATTTAGTTTAAATATTTAGGTGTCCTAATTCACCATAAAAATAATTAGGTGGCGACTCCTCAATTCTTTACCCAGGAATCACCGGAATAAGTCCGTGCTCCGCTTTTGACCTCGAGCCAGGTCAAAATCGGGCGCGACAATGTACACACTTGGTTTGACTCTACCGGACCCGAATTGGTATATAGACACTGATGCCACTACCCACATGACATCCGATTCAGGTACTCTCTCGTCTTATTCTAATTTGAGCAACCCTCGTGGTATAATTATTGGTAATGATAATTCTATTCCAATTTGTGGTTATGGTCATAAAACTTTGTCTCCCCCCCCCCCCCTCCCCCCCATCCACTCTTATCTTGAAAAATACCCTATATGCCCCCAAATTGATTAAAAACTTAATGTATGTCCGTAAATTCACTACTGACAATTCCGTGTCTATTGAATTTGATCTGTTTGGTTTCTTTGTGAAGGATTTCAAGACGGGGAGTCCTCTCATGAGGTGTGATAGTAGAGGAGATCTTTATCCTATCACGCCATGTTCCGGTCTATCGAGTCAAGTCTTACCGTCAGCATTTGCAGCCCTTGCCCCTTCCTTGTGGCATGCTCGTCTTGGTCATCTGGGGTCGTCCATGTTGTCTTCCTTAGTTAAAAATAATTTTATTTCATGTAAGGGTGCGCATAGTACTCCGAATTGTCATTGTTGTTCTTTAGGAAAAATTGTTAGGTTGTCATTTGTAGATTCTAAGTCTCATACTTTAATGCCATTTGATCTTATTCATAGCGACTTATGGACATCTCATGTTCTTAGTTCTTTGGGTCATCGGTATTATGTTCTCCTTTTGGATGATTATTCTAAATTTTTATGAACTTTTCCAATAGCGAAAAAATCTCAAATTTTTTCCATGTTCCTAAAATTTAGAGCATTCATTAGAACCCAATTCGAACGAGAAATAAAAAATATTCAATGTGATAATGGCAGGGAATATGACCACGGGGTGTTTCGAGAATTTTGTGCAACTAATGAGATCAATTTTCATTTTTCTTGCCCTCATACGTCTTCACAAAATGGGAAAGCCGAACGCAAAATTCGTACCATTAATAACGTTGTCCACACTTTATTGATTCATGCTTCCGTACCCCCGTCTTTTTGGCATCATGCTCTACAAATGGCTATATATCTCCTTAACATTCTTCATTCCAAAGGTTTGACATATTCATCCCCCCTTCAAATTTTATATAATAAGATTCCTTCGTATTCACATCTTAGGATCTTTGGGTGCTTATGTTATCCGTTATTTCCGTCCACCACAATTAACAAACTTCAGGTCCGGTCTACTCCGTGTGTGTTTTTGGGATTTCCGTCTAATCATCGTGGTTACACATGTTTTGATTTATCCTCTAAGAAAATCATCATTAGTCGCCATGTAATTTTTTATGAATTTCATTTTCCATTTGGTAAGGTTAGTAATCCTGTGCCGAGTTCATATAATTTTTTAGATGATGGTATATCCCCGTATATTATTCATCATTTTTCGGACATACCCCGCACCCCAAATCCTCCAGCGGGCCCATTGCTCTTTGGTCCCACCGGTCCTGTCGCGCAGCCCTTGTGCCCGATTTCACACGGGTCGGGGCCAAAGCAATTAGGCTAGTCCAACCCAATACTGGAACTGGTCCAGTTCCTGCATCCTCCACTGTTTCTACCTACCGTGTTGGGCCAGCAGGCCCACTGCCTGCTGGCCAGTCCGTCCCTAGTCCAAAAAAATTCCAAAATCCGCCCAATTCTTCCCCAAGTCATAGACCGGTCACTCGTAGTCAATGAGGTGTTTTTAAACCAAAAAGGCATTTTAATTTAAATTCTAATATTCTTAAATCACCCTTACCCTGTAATCATGTGTCTGCATTAAATGACCCGAATTGTAAAATTGCTATGACCGATGAATATAATGCTCTTATTGATAATAAGACGTGGGAGTTGGTGCCCCGTCCATCTGGTATTAATAGTATTAGGCCTATGTGGATTTTTGCTCATAAGGACAATTCAGACGGTTCGTTTGCAAGGCATAAGGCTCAGCTTGTGGGTGATAGTAAGACTCAGTAGGTTGGTGTTGATTGTGGGGAAACGTTTAGTCCGGTGGTCAAGTCGGCTACCATTCGCACTATGCTCAGCTTGGCTCTTTCGAAAACATGGCTCATTCATCAGTTAGATGTAAAGAATGCTTTCTTACATGATGATCTCAAGGAAACAATCTATATGCATCAGCCCATGGGGTTTAGGGATCCCAAATTACCTCATCATGTTTGTTTGTTGAAAAAGTCCTTATATGGGCTTAAACAGTCTCCATGGGCCTGGTATAAGAGGTTTGCCGACTATGTTTCGACTATTGGGTTCACTCACAGCAGGTCGGATAATTCATTGTTCATATATCATCGTGGTTCGTCTTTAGCTTATATACTATTATATGTGGATGATATTATCTTGACTGCCTCTTCCGATGCCTTACGCCAGTCTATCATGACAATACTCAGCTCTGAGTTTGCTATGAAAGACTTGGGGCCCTTAAGTTATTTTTTGGGGATTGCTGTCACTCGTCATGCAGGTGGATTGTTCTTATCACAAAGAAAGTATGTAGTTGAGATCATTGAGAGGGCTGGGATGTCATCCCGTAAGTCCACTTCTACTCCAGTTGATACTAAACCCAAATTGGGTGCTGCGGCTGGCTCCCCTTACAAGGATCCGACCCGCTATCGCAGTCTTGCAGGGGCACTTCATTATCTTACTTTTACGAGATCGGTTATTACGTATGCCGTCCAGCAGGTGTGTTTGTTTATGCATGATCCCATGGTTGAGCACATGAATGCTCTCAAACGCATTATTCGGTACGTCCAGAGGACACTTGACATTGACTTACATTTATATCATTCGTCGACATCTACACTTGTCTCGTATACATATGCTGATTAGGGTGGTTTTCCAGACACCAGACGTTCTACGTCTGGCTATTGTATGTTCCTTGGTAAAAACTTGGTCTCATGGTCTGCAAAGCGTCAGTCGATTTTATCACGCTCGAGTGCAGAGGCCGAGTATCGAGGGGTCGCCAATGTGGTCTCGGAGTCCTGTTGGTTACGTAATCTTCTATTAGAGCTTCGTTGTCCTATTCAGAAAGCTACATTGGTTTATTGTGATAATGTTAGTGCCATCTACCTTTCTGGTAATCCGGTTCAACACCAGCGCACTAAACACATCGAGATGGACATTCACTTTGTTCGCGAAAAGATAGCTCGTGGACAAGTATGCGTCTGCCATGTCCCTTCCACATATCAAATTGCAGACATCTTTACCAAAGGTCTTCCGTCAGTACTCTTTGAAGATTTTAGGGACAGTCTCAGCGTACAAAGACCGCCCGCTATGACTACGGGGGTGTGATAAATATAGTAGATATTACCGTGATATACACTTAATGTATATCACGGTTTGGTACATAGTCTAGTCCGTTAGAGTCCATAATTGTGTATAATTTTAGGTAATATTTTAGTGTAAGTATTACATTAATTGGTATTTTCCACTTACCATAATTATAGGAGTCTTGTACTACTAGAATAGGGTTTTAGGATTAGAATAGGAATAAGTTTTCTATTATGAAGAATTGTAATTTGTATATATGCTCTTTTCATTAATGAGAATAATCAATGGATTATTTCTTTAAAAGACAATAAATATGTGTTGGAAATTTGCCTTTGGCGGGAGTTGCGACCGACCAACTTTAACGGCTTAAACACTAGTGTAACGTATGTTGGAGAATCCGGTTCTTCACACATGCATGATCTACTAAGTACGTAGATAACCGTAGGGCCAAGAATCGTCAAATTTCATTGAGAAATGAAAGAGATATTGGTTCACGAAGTAAGGTGTTTGAAGCATGGAAAGTGTGGTATTGTGTGTAATTCTCCCTCATCGGTAGAGGAAGAAAGAATTGTTGTGTATATAAGATTCGAAATTGGTTTGGGGTTTGGGACCCAAGGGGTATCCCATGTGTTTAAAGGAGGGAGGACCTAGATGTGCTTCGGTTCGAGGAAAGACCACACGCGCGCCGCCGCCGCCCGCCCGTCCCGTCCGTTCCGGTTCCGGGTTCTCGGGTTCTCGAGTCACGGGTCGTGGGCTGTGGGCTGTGGGTCTTCTGATATTATCTTTTTGGGCCTGAAAACTTTGCCAGAAGTACAGTTTGATCCCAGAAGTTTCCAGATGTACAGTTCGTACGAATTCTTTCGATTTACGGTTTGGTCCCCGAAGTTTCAAGATGTGCGAGTTTGGTCCCTCAAGTTTCCGAGAAACTGGACGAGTCAAAAGTTGCCAAGCACTCAATTCAGCCATTTATTTTGGCTGAATTACTCCTCCTATAATGGCCAAATCCGTTGGTCTTTCACCATTTATGTTGGTGGCTTTACTACCTCCATAATGGCCATTATTTGGCTATTATGGAGGCGCTTTTTCAGCCCCTCCCTCACCTATATAAACACCCCCTTACACCATTGTTGAGCACTAACACATATGCACGAAAATATAGAAACAGATGCGTAGAAAAACGATTGCACGAAAATACACAACCGAAATAGTTTTCTTCCTACAACTTCCAAGCATCATTTCGTTACTCAATATTCTTCACGGTAGCTCTTGAGTTTCCTTTGCTCAAGGGTTCCATTGCTGTTTTATCTTGGGAGACAAATTGTCCAGGACGTATAAAGGATACATACGGGGCAATATTGTCTTAAGGACAGAGTGCTACACTCGACTCAGCAAAAACCAATTTATATTTTTCCGTTTTCTATAAAGCGGAATTTCCAGTTTTTTACTTGTGTAACTATTGTAATTTTCAGATTCCATGTTGAATTATTGAATCTTTGTTTATCCTTTCGAATACTTGTAATAGTTAAATACTTCCCGTACTGCTTTATAAAGTACCATAGAGCAAAACTTCCAACAATATGCAACAACCACTCACAAGAAAATTATTTAAAGCTTTGGCTTTCTTTAGAGAGTTTTTTCAAGTGTAAGAAGTGTTCCTGATACCCCGCATAAAATATTTATATTACCAAAACAAAAAGTACAAAAAAGTAGGTCGCATACACAAGGATGTATGTGCTGCATCTCAAAACCTTAGTTTTGGGTCTTCTCTTCAGTATGAGATGAAATACGTTGTTGTGGCTGTTAAGAGTCCCACATCGGTAATGGAATGAGAACATGGATTTCTTATATGTACTTGGACAATACTCACCCTACAAACTAATTTTGGGATTAAGTTAGGATCAAGATCCATTCTTTACATGGTATCAAAGCCAGACCCATTCCAATTCTATGTTCACCGATGTTGGGTCCCCAAATTATGTCATCCACGCTCCAGTTAACGGGGTCTGGGCGTGCGGAAGATTGTTAAGAGTCCCACATCGGTCTGGGCATGCGGAGGAGTGTTAAGAGTCCCACATCGGTAATGGAATGGGAACATGGACTCCTTATATTGACTTGGACAATCCTCACCTTACAAGCTAGCTTTGAGGTTGAGTTAGGTCCAAGATTCATTCTTTACCGGGGCGTTGCAGTCTTCAATTGTGGTCGCATCTGTCCATGTTCCTGCATCTCATGATTTTCAATACTTTCAGACTTGCTTCGCATCAGACACTTGCAGTCGAAACAAGTTACTTGCAGCTTCGCATCAGGTCAAGACATCTCGTTCAAAATTAGCAAGTCTATTGTTTTCATTGCGATGGCCTTACTGCAACCCATGAAATGTGATCATCTCCTTAATTTTTAGCTACTTTGTTATTTTTGATACTTCAACTCCAAAAACCTAAAAACATGTGACAAACACAATAAATAACATACAAATGTGCTTAAAAAAGACTCCAAAAAGTGTATGGAGTGGGTGTAGATAACACCAAAATTCCACGGCTTATCAATATTTTTTTGCAAAGTATTTCTGGAGAAAAGCAATTTGTGTTTGTCTAGTTAATCAATTTGAAAAACACATTTAATATTAAAGCAACAATTTGTGCTTAATCAAGATTCCAAAAGTACTTCTAACGAAAAATTACTTTTTATTCAGTTTGTATAAAACAACTTCTGCTACTATTTAAAATCACTTATTTTTCTCCTAAAAACTTTGTCAAATACCTTAAATCTCTAATATATATATATATATATATATATATATTTGGTTTCCTAGAAGTTTGTCAAATAGGCTTTATTAGATGTTGATTTCACTATTATATCACATAAGTAACAACTCAAATTTAGTTTGATTAAGACAACATCAACTCAAACTTTGTAATTGAATTGTTAAATTAATCTTAACAAATTTACTATGAAAAATTATACTTATAAAATGTCATTATTAGTAAAGTTGTGGATCTCTAATATTTTTCCTTGACTAGTTTGCTACTCATCAGCAAGAATCAGATTCAGTGTACAAATTCATGTGCTTATGCTACATCCATGATCCACTAAGACAATTTATCTGGATCATGATATGTTCTCTTTCTTATATCACGGGGAATTAAACAATTTTAAAGACTTGATTTTTCTTCTATTTATTCCACCAAATTCTAATAGAAAGAAAATAGACCCATATATTAAACTGATCAAAACAAGAAAATCGAAAGAAAAAACTTACTGAGAAAATCGGTATTCTCAAGCCGTTAGCCCCACAAGTGGTCAAATGTTAAAACGATGATGAATTAAGTTGAGAAATAACTACGCCTACTGTCCAATATAAGATGTGCATTAGGAGTATTTATTCACTTTTTTATTCCACTCTAAAATATTATGAGTTCATTAAACGGGTATAATTCTTGTGTTGTCATTCAAGTAGATGTTTATTGTACAAAATTATTAAAAAATACATTAAATATCTAGAAAAATTTCATTGAAAACTTAAATAATATTATATATTAACTTAAAATCGTTACGGAAATTCATATATGTCAAATTCGATTTGGACTCGCCTATGCATGCCACATTAAATAGCACCACATCACCCTCAATATTTTTTAACAAACGGGACATATCCAATTGAAATAATATCAAAAAGCCTAGTTGCCTTTAAATTAAAGAAAAAATATTTCCGCTAGGAAAACTTTGATCCATCCAAGAATATATGTCAAGACATATGCTAATTAACCTTTTATGCTATACCAAAAGAAGATGACTACATGGATTGACTTAACTAGAAAGAAATGTCCCAAAGAATGGAGCAACTTTATGTGTGCATTTTCAGTTTATCATTTACTATGCCTAGAGCCTGACCACAAGTTAGATCCATGTTCCAGAAATAATAATAAAATTTTATAAATACATATCTAAATATTAAAATATTATATTTATCTTTGAAAAATGTATAACAAGTATTGTTTGTTGTCTTAGGATTTGGACACGTATTATTTATCAATATTTTAAAACTAATAAATATAGAAATTCAAATACATTAACAATAGTAATAAATATTATATCCAAAAAATATGGAAGAACTATTAATTTACATGGTGTGATTAAAAATGTTTCTTCGATGAACTATACTCGAAAAGTTAGTGGGTGTGGTAATGTTCAATACACAATTTTATAAGAATACAAAATTCAAAAACATATAAATAAACAGCTTATAAATTCATAATCCATACTAATCAAAGCTTTATGCATAAGAAAACTCAGGAATCAAACATGACCATTCAATTTATTAATACATAGTAGTTAATAACTAAAAGTTTCAGTTAACTCTGCGACAATTCTTCCTAATTTCACCCTTCAACTCAGTTAACGGACTAATTTTTCCCATTTTCACCATAGACTTAGCAAATTGATGAAAAAAAAGTGCCTCATTTTCAGCATAGCTCTTCACCAATTCCTTAGTCTTTTTTACATTCCCAGTAAGAAGCACTTCATCTGAGTTCAAAAGACCTTTGCCCCATAGCAATAATTTGAAGTATGTGTTATCAAATCTGACTGGTGATGCAACATCTAGAGGAGAAATATTATTGTCTCCACCACTTGTTGGACAAATTGATTTTAAGCCACTGTAGTAAGTTTTCTCTAGTGTTGCATCTGGTAAACTGTCACCATTTTGATTGTATAACCTTTGCCTAAATGACACACATCTTGCCATCCCTATGGTGTGCCCTCCTGTTAACATATCAGGTTTTAAAAAACTAGCAAATATGAGTGTGTCAGGTACGACATAAGTTATTTTTCATAAAAAAAAGTTTCAGTGTTTGATTGATGATTGAAAAGTATTTTTTTAGAAAAAAAAATATGTTTCAAAGATTGCTAATATATACTATCACAAATCAAAGAGTCTTTTATTGATTTCAAGCACTATATATTGCACAATGCTCCCTCCCGACATGAGGGAGTAATGTCCAACTGTTAATTTATGCAAATAATAGAAGTTAAAATTTAAGATAGTTGGTCGAAAAAAGACTTTGGTTCATAAGTGAGGGAAGTCATTTTTTGACCGGCGGTTAAGCACCAGAAAACTAAATGACTTTCCTTAAGGAAAATATTTTTCTGGAAAATGACTTGATCATATCAAATACACCCTTCTATGATGATCAAAGAAAGAAGAGTCTTTTGCTGGACAAATTAAAATAGCTTACCAGAAAGAGCAACAAGATCTTCTTCATTAAGGCCTTGTTTATGGAAGAGGCTTATGAGGTTTTGGATTGTTGAATTTGGTGCTGGAATATTTACATTTGCTTTCTTGAAATTTGCTGTCTTGGAGTCCCTTCTTCCTAATGGTACTTCCCAATGTGGTCCACCACTCTATTCCACCATATTAAGCAACACTCTTAGCAAAAAACTTAGAATTGACTAGTACTTATCTACTACTAGAATGTTACTTGTCATAGAGATAAAATTCAGTTACTTTAATATGACAAAAAAAGGTTGTATGCATGATTTTATTGTTTAATAAGTGGAGTTCTGTTATCATAGGTGAGATTATCTAGATAAATCTTTGTAGAATTTTTGCTCCAAGACTAGAAATGGTTGCAGTCTACGTTATGCTCAAACTTTCCAAAAATGTTATCATGTTCGTGTAAGATCCTTCAAAAATGCACTAACTTTGAAGAATCTGACACGCACATGTTTTCAGACTTTTCGAAAATGTTACCGCACTGTATAAGATCCTCCAAAATGCATTAACTTTGATGGATTCAAAACGCACTCATCGGCAATTTTAAAGAATTTGAGCAACATAAGTAGTCATTTTCATGCACCTATTTTAAGATTAAATGAGAAAGAAATGTTGGAGTTTAGGTGCTTACTAGGACAACAGAGTCACGACCAGCGAGGGCTAGAATGTCAGCACAAGAGACAGTGTGAGGACAAACTTGTTCTAATTTAGCTTTGATCTCATCAATCACTTCAAATCCCCTCAAAGAATTCTTGTTTGGCCCAGCATCCTTTTCACTTTTGAATGCACCATTCTTATCCAATAATATGGATGCATCACATCCCTAATCCACAAGTAAAAGAAACTATTGAAAAAGGTCCAAATTTACTGTCTTATAAAACATCTATCTTTCGTACCCTTGTCATTAGCAATTTATCTCGTACTTCCTATTGACTTTAATGGAGCTCTAGTGTAGATTAGATGGATCAAAATACTTGAGGAAAAGGGTCTAATTTACCTCTCTACTTTTGACTATGGTTGAAAGTCACTTTGTACATTTCACATTGGAGCTCCGTTACACAACTAAAACAACGCGAATTCCGACGGAATTCATTGAAAATTGGCTCGTTAGAAACATGACAGAAATCCCATATTTCGGATGGCTTCGAAAATTCGCGTCTTTTAGTAGTGATTAGCATCAGGGGAGACTATGAGACCAATTGTTAACGACAAGGATATGAACAACCCCGAAGTATAAGTGTATAAAATTAGGATATTTCTTTTAGTTGAGGGACAATCAGTAGAGAGTATGATTGACTCTTCCTTTAAACTGTATATAAAAGTTACATAAAATTTATACCTCGACAAAACAGTCATGGAAGTGAAGTCTCATCAAAGAAGCAGCCATTCTTGGATCTTTAGCAATGGCCTGTTCTAAAACAGACATTACTATTTCATTTGCCTGAGGACATGAGAATTGGTATAACTCTGGAAAAAGACCACCATAATTGGAACTGGAAACTGGAAAGGCTTGGAATATAGCACAAGATATAAAGAACATTACTAGTCCACGAGAAGCCATATTGATAACTGAAAAATTAAAAATTAAATTCTTGTATGATGAATTTAATTACAAATGCATGGAAATATTTATAGAGCTTTTATGTGACCAAATCAACTAACTTGTCCTCTATTACCAAATCCTCTAATAACAGTAAGTCAGATTACTTCTCATAGTAAATTGTAATGTAGTCAACTCATTTTTATATACCTTATAGGAAATTAATGTCTCTTTATATTAAGTGTTTCTGGTTTGAGTTCTAGTTCTACCTGCTCCAATGAACAAAATTAGGAATAATAATACGTCAACCACGTTCAGAGTTTTGAACAACTTTTGAACCCATTCTTGTCTTGGCTTTTTCTTCAAAAAGTTGCAATTGCATTGATGATTGCTTAAACAATCTATCTTGTTAAATTGAAGATTAGTAAAAGAAATAATCCCTTGATTATTTTCATTAATGAAAGAGTATATATACTATTTACAATTTCCATAATAGAAAAATCTTATTCATATTCTACTTCTAAAACACTATTCTACTTGTACAATAATTCTATAATTATGGCAAGTGTATAATGCTAATTAAATACAAACTAAAGTTAATAAATTAAGCTCCATAAATCATACACAACTGTATAAGCCGTGTATATCACAGCCAAAACAGTCTGGAATACTCATGAAATACAGTGATATACACTGATGTATATGCGTGTATATCATGGTATATTCTGTCACACCCCCGCAGTCATAGCGGACGGTCTTCGTACGCTGAGACTGTTCCTAAAATCTTCAAAAAGGACCGAGGGAAGACCCTTAGTAAAGATGTCCGCAATTTGTTACCTGGAAGGGACATGGCAGACACATATTTGTCCACGAGCTACCTTTTCGCTAACAAAGTGAATATCCATCTCTATGTGTTTAGTGCGCTGGTGTTGAACCGGATTATCAGAAAGGTAGACGACACTAATATTATCACAATAAATCAAGGTAGCTTTCTGAATGGGACAATGAAGTTCCAAGAGAAGATTACGTAACCACCATGATTCAGAGACCACATTAGCTACCCCTCGATACTCAGCATCTGCACTAGAGAGTGACAATGTAGACTGTCTCTTCACAGACCATGAGACCAAGTTATTACCAAGAAACATACAATAGCCAGATGTGGAGCGTTTGGTAACTGGACAGCCACCCCAATCAGCATCTGTATATGAGACAAGTGTAGACGTCGACGAAGGATATAAATGTAAGCCAAAGTCAAGTGTCCCCTGGATGTATCGAATAATGCGTTTGAGCGCATTCATGTGCTCAACTCTGGGATCATGCATAAATAGACACATCTGTTGTACGACATAAGTAATATCCGGTCGCGTGAACGTAAGATACCGAAGAGCCCCTGCAAGACTGCGATAGCGGGTCGGATCCTCGTAAGGTGAGCCAGCCGCATCACCCAACTTGGGTTTAGTATCAACGGGAGTGGAAGTAGAATAACCCACCAGCATGACGAGTGACATCTATCCCCAAAAAGTAACTCAAGGGCCCTAAGTCTTTCATAGCAAACTCAGAAGTGAGCATTGTCATGATAGAATTGAGCAAAGCATCAAAAGAGGCGGTCAAGATAATATCATCCACATATAATAAAATATAAGCTAGGGAGGTACCATGACGATATATGAACAATGAATTCTCAGACCTGTTGTGAGTAAACCCAATAGATGAAACATAGTCTGCAAATCTCTTATACCAAGCCAGATGGGCCTGCTTAAGCCCATACAAGGACTTCTTCAATAAACAGACATGATAAGGATATTTGGGGTCTCGAAAACCCAAGGGCTGATGCATGTAGACGGTCTCCTTAAGATCACTATGTAAGAAAGCATTCTTCATATCTAACTGATTAATGGGCCAATCCTTGGAAAGAGACAGACTGAGAACAGTGCGAATGGTAGCCGGTTTGACCACCAGACTAAACGTCTCACCACAATCTATGCCAACCTGTTGAGTCTTACCATCACCTACAAGACGAGCCTTATGCCTCCCAAAAGAACCATCAGAATTATCCTTATGAGTAAAAATCCACATATATCGAATAATATTAACACCAGAATAACGGGGTACCAACTCCCATGTCTTATTGTCAATAAGAGCATCATATTCGTCGTTCATAGCCAATTTTCAATTCGGGTCATTTAATGCGGACACTGGGTTACGGGGTTTATTTGGTTTAAAATACCCCGTTGACTATGAGTGACCGGTCTGTGACTCGGGGAAGAATTAGGTGAATTTTAGGACAAAATAGGAGGGGTGACGGACTGGCCAGCAGGCAGTGGGCCTGCTGGCCCAACACTAGAATCGATACTAGGGCCTGAAACAGAAACAGGGGCAGAACTGGGCTGGATATGTGGCCCAGTTGCTGGACCCGTGACTAGATGATTGGGCAGAGGCGACGGTACTATAGGTCCAACGGGCAGTGGGCCCACTGGCGGATTTTAGGTGCGGGACAAGTCCGATAAATGGTGGATAATATACGGGGAGATGTCATCATCCAAAAAATTATACGAACTAGGCACGACACTACTCACTTTAGCAAATGGAAATTGAGTTTCATCAAAAATAACATGACGACTAATGATGATTTTATTAGATGATAAATCAAAACATTTGTAACCACGATGATTAGACGGAAAATCCAAAAACACGCAAGGGGTAGAACGGGCCTGAAGTTTGTTAATTGTAGTTGACGGAAATAGTGGATAACATAAGCAGCCAAAGACCCTAAGCTGGGAATACGAAGGATTTTTATTATAGAGGATGTTAAGAGGAGACGCATTTGCCAACCAATTGGTAGGAAGTATGTTAAGAAGATAGGCAGCCATTTATATAGCATGATGCCAAAAAAAAGGGTACGGAAGCATGGACCAATATAGTTCGGACAATGTTATTAATGGTATGAATTTTTCGTTCAGCTTTCCCATTTTGTGAGGACGTATGAGGACAAGAGAAATGAAAAACCATGCCATTAGTATCACAAAAATCCCGAAACACCCCATTATCATATTCTTTTTCATTATCACATTGAATATTTTTTATTTTCCGATCGAATTGGGTACGGATGAATGCTCTAAATTTTAAGAATGTGGAAAAAACTTATTATTTTTTCGCTAATGGAAAGGTCCATAAAAATTAGAATAATCATCCAAAAATAGAACATAATAATGATGGCCCACAGAACTTAAAATGAAAGATGTCCATAAATCGCTATGAATAGTATCAAATGACATTAAAGTACGAGAAGTAGAGGCTACAAATGGTAATCTAACATATTTTCCTAAAACACATGATTGACAAATTGAAGTACTATGCGTACCCTTACAAGAAATAAAATTATTTTTATGCAAGGAAGAAACAATGGATGACCCAGGGTGACCCAAACGTGCATACCACAAGGAAGGAGCTAGAGCTGTAAAAGTAGATGGCAAGGCTTGACTCGAGAGATTGGATGCCGGTGTGATAGGATAAAGATATCCCCTACTATCACATCTCATGAGAGGTATCACCGTCTTAAAATTATTCACAGAAAACCCAAATAGATCAATATCAATAGAAACCCAATTATCAGTGGTGAATTTACGGATAGATACCAAATTTTTAATTAAGTTAGGGGCATGAAGGGCATTTTTTAAGACAAGATGTGGATGTGGAGAAGACAAAGTTTTATGACCGTAACCATGAATTGGAATTGATTTGCCATCACCAATAATTATGCCACGATTGTTGCTCAATTTGTAATAAGACGAGAGAGTACATTAGTCGGACGTCATGTGAGAAGTGGCGTCGGTGTCCATGTACCAATTTACGTCTGGAGGATTCAATCCAAGTGTGTGCATTGCGGCTTCAATGTTGGTCGGAGTGGGGGCCGCAACATGATGGGCCTGTGGAGGCTAAGGCCCAAGAACACCTGCTTGCTACCCCGACCCAGTGTTGTTGCGGAAGCCACTGGACCACGTCGGATTGGGCCGAAAGGAATTCTGGGCAGCCCACTGTCCAGTGCCGATGAAACTGGAAAATATGGAACGTTGGGCCACTGGCCCAAGCCCACTGCCAGGGGGCCCATGGCTAGGACCAGTTGGCATACGGCCCACTTCCACCGTACTGGGGCCTATTGCCACTATTCCGGCCGCCTCCACCACCACCGGAACCACCATGATTGCCACCGCGATTTTTATCATTATTTTTTCCGATTTTTCTTGCCTCCACTGTGAGCACGGTTTTGGCCCGAATGATCAACAAAACCTTGAGAATTAGCGGAGGACGTCATCATGACCATGGGACTGGCGCCGGTAGCCGCCTATTTGGCTAAACCGGCTTCTTCTAACGTGAGCATCGAGCGGGCTTGATAAAAAGGCGGAAGTGGATTACTTTGACGAAGGAGAGTCCCTACGCCATTATAGGCCTCAGATAGGCCTGCAACCATTTGTAGAACAAGATGATTATTAGTAATGGGTGCTCCAACATTACGGAGTTGGTCTGCCAATTCCTTGAGTCGTTTACAATAAGCTGAAACATTCGGGAGATCTTTCTGACGGACTTGGGAAAATTCCTGCTCAAGGGTGACAATGCGGAAATGTTGGTTATCTTGGAATATATCACGCATTCTATACCATGTATCCATAGCCGTAGTGTCCGGCTCAATAATCGTCTGTAAAAGATCAGTAGAAATAGTGGAATAAATCCACTGAAGGACGGTAGCATCAAGTGTAATTAGGGATGGCAACGGATCGGATCTGGACCGGATCCTACTAGATCCAGATCCAGATCCATTTTTCATACCTGAATCCATATCCGGATCCAGATCCGTCGGATCCATAAAAATCATATCCAAATCCGGATCCATCGGATCTACAGGGTCCACAGATCGGATCTGGATCCACATGTAAAAAAATTTGCCTTGCTAAGAATTTTTTTTTTAACAGACAAACGATTTTTACTTAGCTAACAGTTTACTGTGTTTTAATTTTGAAATGTTCATATGAGATATTTTGGTCGTTGTCTCATTTTGATTGTGAGCTATTAATTGAAAATGTTGGACAATGACAATAGTTGTGGAAAATGCTTACTAGTATTTCCACAATGCAGAATTTGCATGTGCTTGGAATCTTCATAAATGAAGTGAATATAATTTTAACTCCTTGTCTATGGAGATGTTAGTCATTCACTAATGTAACATTTATTTTATTATCGAAGTTACCTCTTTATTTTTTAGTTTTTGAGTTAACGCGGAGATAAATTAAACTTGATTTGAGAATTAAACTTGCAAGGATGTGTTTAGCAATTTTAAGAAAATACTTATAAAATTATATTCTAGGTTATGAATATATTTAATAAAAAATGGATCCACGGGTCGGATCTGGACCGGATACGGATCTGAAATACAAGATCCAGATCCGATCCGTCAGAAACGGATCCGGGTCCGATCCAGATCCGTCGGGTCCAAATTTTGAAGATCCATATCCTATAAAACGGATCTGGATCCACCGGGTCCAGGATCCACTGTCATCTCTAAGTGTAATCCATAACTGAGGATCCTCCGCGGGTGTAGGGGTAGCGGGAGGAATTATGTGATGGAGGATTTGATGTGAGATGACGTAAATTTTAAACAACTCTGTCCACGTCGCGTATTGGGCGTTTTCCATCTCAAGTACTATAGGGATGTTGTTCTTGATGTTAGAAACAGTAAGGGCATGATGAAAGTGGTTCTTTGACGTCGACATAATGAAAGAACAAAAGTAGGGATTTGGATTAATTTAGGAATAGAGATGAAGATTACGGAAACCGAGAAGGAGGCTCGGAAACCGAGGTATGGCGGAAGAAAAAAATAGGAGATGTATGAAAAACCTTGACTTCTGATACCATTAACTCTTGATTATTTTCATTAATGAAAGAGTATAAATACAATTTACAATTTCCATAATAGGAAAATCATATTCCTATTCTACTCCTAAAATCTTATTCTACTTGTACAATAATTCTACAATTATGGTAAGTGTACAATGCTAATTAAATACAAACTAAAGTTGCTAAATTAAGCTCCATAAACCGTGATATACACAGCTGTATAAGCCGTGTATATCACGGCCAAAACAGTCCGGAATACTCATGAAATACCGTGATATACATTGATGTATATCACGGTATATTCTGTTAATTAGTTTGAACTTGTAATTGAAGAAATTAAGAATAGACGATTTTGGATAAATTTATAGGATCTTGCCAATCCACTTACATCGCATGATTCCACATGAAATAAGTAATTAGTTACTAATGCTTTGGTCTATTTGGAAATCCAAACTCCAAATTACTAGTAATACATAAACTGGGTTATCACATAAAGTAACGGCTTGTTTACTGATTTTAATAGTAATCCTCAACCATATTGGACATAGTTGATATTGCACCACGTCAACCAAAAAGAAAGCAACTTGATCTTCAAAATAATTATAGTTTTTGTCTCAACATGCTCATCGATCAATTTGTTTAACATTTTCTAGATTCTAAAATTACGTGTAATTAAAATTGCAAACACATTAAAGTCCAAATAAGAAAGTTATTACTCTCTAAATAGCAACTATGTCATTTCCTGGGGACCTGAAAGAGCTCAAATGACCGAGTTGTTGCATGCGACTGAAAATCATCCGGATCTACACCAATATATCAATAGATCATCCATTACGAAAAGTCCTTACTCTGGGTGGATATGTGAAGTAAACGACTTAATCTTAAGCAAGTTTGGGAAACTATATCGTTTCTGATTATATCGCTTCATTTAAGCTCATCTCAAACTAGTATTATACAAAATAGAAATAGTGAGTAAACTTACTCATATAAATCTCTGACATGACTAAAAGACTCCTAAAAGAATAGGAGCTAAAGTAAATTTACTAACATGACTTAGACACAAAAGAAAGCTATTACAAGTTAAATCCTCTTACTGATAAAACTGCAAACAGTATCATACAGCTCACAAAGAAAAACCAGGTCAAACTTTTAGGAATATTAGGTCAATTTGTACAATGGGAAGAAGGAACCTTCTTCCAAAGTAGTTACATGTGACGAGATGTTTCTATGTACAGAAGTGGTAGTTAGTGAGAAGTATACAGAGTACACCAGTCTAGCACAAATTCCTTTGAACAAGCATGCAGCTTTTTCTTTAGTCAATGTCCTGCTGATGCGAGGAAACAGATTACTTTTAATGATTCTTGTTTACGGCTGTTATGCATATTTGTCAGAAGCCACAATCCGGAGATTCTTGTGTTGGGAGTTTCATATGCAATCTACATAAGCTTCAATTTATACTGGCCATAATCATGTGCTTGTGTCTCCCTTTCAAGAGTGTGATTTAGGTGACATGAAGCAATTACGATACACACATTTGCCTCATCGGAGTTAGAAGCCTTGCAAATCGGAGGGGAACATGTGCTCTCACCAGAGTTCCTTTCTCAGTGTATTCCTATAAAATCAAAAAGGAAATAAAGGATGAAAATTCTGTCTTTATACTCTGGGATAGTAGGCAATGTTAGTACCATTTTGTCAAAATTATCTCCATATTGCTTAAACCAATGCGGAAAATGAAAGCAGAAATGGATCTGTGTCACTGTCGGTATGCTTAACTTTCTCATGTAGTTCATGGCTAGTGGCAGGCAAATCCTCAAATTCTTAACCAGATTTCTAGAGCTCATATTGTAGAACACTATGGAGTGAGTTAATGGTGATACAACAGCCACGCCTCAATCCCAAGCTAGTTTCATGGCGATGATATCGAAAAAGAAAACCAACTACTTCATGAACAAGGACATTTTCACACTTCAGCATAAGTGACTAGAAATCTACTTTAAGAACAGTTGGGATTGGAGGAGGGATTCGCCACTTTCCTTTTCCTTAAAGTTTATAGAAGTGAAAGAAAGAGATGTGTGTGTGGGTAGGACGAGTGAGGGGTTAAATGCAATGAGGAAAGACAAATGGAAATAACTAGTACATTTAAATTACTAAGAATATGTGGCTTAAAGTTCTCTCAACCATTCCAACTTGATGTATCGTACTAAGGAGTTCCCCTTTATCAAATGGAATCAAAGCTTCCACCCATACCATTGCATCCTGCCAAAAAAGAAAAGCTCTATCCATCACAATCAAACCCTTCCGAAAAATATTGATAATCCCCTAGCTAGGCAGCAGTGTATCTGCCTTTTTCTTTTTGAGAAAATAAAACAAGTCATACACCTTTAGTCTATTCTGGATTTCATTGCAGAATTCATCCAACCCTTCACCAGTTACAGCAGAAATGCATACCACATCGCTTCTCGTCTTGGCTTCCAACTTGATTTTCTCAGGATCTCCAGCTTTATCCACCTGTTAAAAGATAATTATCAAATTACACTGCGTACAATAGACCCTTATGGTCCGGCCCTTCCCCCGACCCCGCACATTGCGGGAGCTTAGTGCACCGGGCTGCCCTTTATAGTAATTTTGGCTTCAGAAGTCAGGATGATAACATACCAACAATATTTATCAGCAATTAGAAATCTATTTTATGCACACAAGACGCTCATCTATGCCACATTCAAATCTAGACCATCTAGTTTAGCTAGGAAAAGCTATATTTTTTCAATGTATGCTGAGGTCGGTGAGGAAAGGACAAAAAAGCATTTGTTAGAGGAAGGAAAAAGTTTGAAAAATAAAACAACAAATCTTGTACAGTAAGCATCACTAAAACAGCAGCTGACAGAAGATAAACCATCAACATTCAATATTACCAGGGAACGGTACAAAAAGAAAGGCTTGGAAAGATCATGCTTAGCTGGGGGAAGAACAAGTCAATCAACAACAAGGTGGCTTAGGATAAAGGAAGTAGAGTGCTCACTGCAAATAAACAGTAGTCAAACTAAACGACATGCAACACTAATACCTTGTTCCACAGCATCAACTTTGGGATAGATGATGTATCCAGTTCTGAAAGAACTTTCTCCACGGCTTCTATCTGTTGCTCTGCTAGTGGGTGACTAAACAAGATGGCAAATGATAAGGAGCTTCTATTGATCATTGTATTAAAAACTTACTCTATAAAGTGGATCAACTTTATCTGATGTCCACCACATGCACTAAAATTGAAGACTCAGCGATTTCTTCGAGTGTAGCCCTAAAGGCTGCAATCTATTGCGAGAAGAATCATATAAAAAAACAATTCCACCATATCTTAACTTATTTAATGAGCCTATTTGAAACTTGTCTTCAGCAAGAAGATGTAAAAGATGAGCTATCTGTTCAAAGTTGTAAAGGTGTTTACCAGAGTTGTCGGTAATTTTTGGATGAAGCCAACAGTATCTGTAAGCAGAAACTCTTTCCCATTCTTCATCTGGCTCAGAAGAGTTTACAACAAGAACAATACATTACAACCATACAGATAACTATTATACTGATAATGCAGATATAATCCAGATGCGCATAATTTTCAGCCAACGAGGAATTTATGTGCTTGAGTAGGGCACCAAATATTTGTGCTTATGCTTTTTCTTGAGCCGAGGATCTTTTAGAAACAGCCTCTCTACTTACCAAGGTAGAGTTAAGGTCTGCGTACACTCTACCCTCCCCAGACCCCACGTTGTGGGACTTCACTGGGTATGTTGTTGTTGAGTAGGGCACCAAATATAGGAAACATGTCCAAGCAATGCGTTGAGCTGTCATGAGGATTAATCCTCACCTGCACCCTTCTTGTAGTAGGATCAAGTGTGGCAAAAAATTGGTCCTCCGCAAGAACATCAGCCCAGTCAACCGGTTAAGAAGTGTACTTTTCCCGGCATTTGTGTATCCAACCTAAAGAAATAAGAACTTATGTATCAATTATTCATTCTATTCAGCATGGTGTATAAACATTCTACTGAAGACAAATTCCATACCAAAGATACAACAGGAACAGGTACAGAGACACGACGATTCCTGTACTGTTGTCGATGCTTCCGAACAGATTCTAACTCTTTTTTTAGTACACCAATCTACAAAAGATTATAGTAAAATCTGACGTTAGACATAGAAAGGTGCAACAACAACCCAAAAAAATGATCCCACATTTACACATTATTAACATGAAAGAAAGAGTAGAAAACTCCAAAAACAAATGGTATATAAAACTACGATAAAAGAGGGTTATAAATAAAAGGAAAAGCAGGTTCATCCACGTTTCCGGGTAATTACCAATACGAGTCGGGAGCTCTGACAGAGAAGAAAGGCAATCATATTCATGACTGATTGGTTTAATATTAAAAGTAGGGCATCACCAAGAGACCCGATGCAACTAAGCCAAGGAATTTCACCATGAGACCCAATGCAACTAGGCCAAGGAATTTCACTAGTCATTGAGGTCCCATTAACTTTTGGGCATGGTCAGATAAGCAACAAGAGGAAGAAAAGCAATACCGAGAGCTCAGTTCAGCATTAACACACCGGTTTGCAAGAAAGGACTAGAGGACTAGATCTGTTCTCAATTAAAGTTTTGGCAGTGCATCAAACTAATAGTATCTCATCTCTATGGAATTTGGATAGGCAGTGCTTACAGGAAGCATTTTGCTGCGGAAATTTGGAAAAGGCCAAAAGCATGCCATAGAAAAGCCACTATGGATAGGCAGTGCTTGTGGGAAGCATTTTAAAACCAGTAACGTATTGAAAGCTATCACAGGCAAAAAATCAGATTCGAGAACCAATGGTCAAAATATTACTCACACCACAATCCAACCTCTACAATTTTCCAGAATATTAATAATTAGGGTTAATATCTAGCTCTAATTCATTTGAACTGGATAAAAAGTTACTTACCAATGACATACATAATTTAATTATGATGAATAAGTGAAAATCGCTTACTTGAGTACGCAAAATTCTCTTGTCTACTTCAATTTGTTTTTCACCCATACCCTTGACCTGTCCTCCAGATTGCCACTCAAGGTGAGTCCACATACGGGTTAGCCATGGTAATTGGTATTCCATTTGTGCCAATGATACCTGAAAAATTCAACTGGTTACGCAAAAGTGCAAAACTTTCAGGATGCAATACCGATAAATAAAAGTGGACTTGCCTGTAAAGATGCTTCACGGGTTACCGCTCGCTGGTTGAAAATATCCAGTATGAGAGCAGTGCGATCACACACTCTAACATCTCCACCAAAAGCCATTTCCAAATTACACAATTGTCCAAAAAGAGCACCATTAAACAATCAGCCTATGGATTACCACAAGCTGATTTTACCCTTCTTTCAAGTATAGAATTAGATGAAGCACTAAAACAAAAGAAATCAAGCACAAGTAGCTAGGGTGGATAAAAGTCTGCATAAGACCGAAAGCATTGCAAGGACAAAATTTACTTTAAAGATCAGAAATTTCCAGAATATAACAGCAATGTCCTTGCAAGAATTGTATTCAAGTAATGGGCAAAATCTGCTGAGAAATACCCTGGTGAAAGTTCATCATCAAATATCACAGTCTCAACATCAAATGCACGAATCACAGTTTTGATTTCTGCAACCTTTCCAGATCCTATGTAAGTCCTCGGATTAGGAGAAGATAGCCTAGAAGAAAAGAAAGAGTAAGCTGCATATATATAAGATTATAATTCGAAAGAAATTTAACAGGAATAGAAAATCATGTTATCTCTTGCATTTAAGTATAAAAGAATAAATAAATGAGATAATGTGGAAAACATGTTCTATGATTATACAACCCAGGTCACACCTCATAACCAAGGTAATCATATTTTTTTGACAACTCCAAGTTTAACAGCTCTAAACTAAAATGACATGTCTATGCAGTTAAAGTGAGCTCTATGGTTAGTGGACCTATCAACTATTTACACTTTGATCTATGTAGGATTTATTCTTACCAGGAACTTATGAAGCTAAGGTTATACAAACCATCACCGATGTATCAGAAATGACTATAATACCAATATTACTTCTGATATGTAGAATCAACGAGTAGTCCAGCAGTATCAGCCAGCTGAGCCAATTCCTTGAGTGATTCCTCTATACCAAATGAATCTTCTGTGTCACCTTTGCATGCAACATCCACTAGGTAAGCTTTCTCTTCGAAAACCTAAAGCAGCAGAGAATTGAGTTGAAGAATACAAAGGGGGAGTACAAGACAATCCGGATGGCATTGCTAAAATTGTATATTGTTATGGAAAATCAACAAAAGGAACAAAAAAAGTCATATGCCATATCGAAAAAACTTATCCACGCCAATAAATACATGACATGCATCATTCTTTTCACTTAACCTTTACTGGATATACCATAGTTAAGTTAATGAAAATCTGTTAATGCTTATTCACTTACTCTTCTACTCCACAGAAAAGACTAGCACCATTTATGTTTGTATAATTTGTTATAACAAACTTCAAAATTAGAATAAAACACTTCAAAACTCATTTATATATAGGAATGAAACATAAAAAAGAAACATAACAGACCTTGGTTTGTGATTAATGCTCTTCCTAGAGTTAAATTAACTAGGCTTAATATATAACCAACCCCTTAAACTTGTCGTGATATTCCATTTAGACACTCGAACTAAGTCCTGTTTCAATTGAACACCTCAACCCCTAATAAAGTGTTCCAATTAGACACTTTCAGTTCAAATTTTAATTTTTTTTTTGCGTATGTTGCCATTCATTTATTAGGTTGTTAAGTTAACCACATAAAATATGTCATCTCAATATGCAGTAAACTCACCTCTCTACCATTACGTAGATTGAACCTACTGAAGGTTTTCGTTGGGTTGTTGTACGCAGCGGATATTGAAAACTTGTTTCAAACCCAACAAACGTAGAACTGTTTGACTATAGGGTAATTTAAAACCGTAAACATAAGACTTAAATGGTACTTACATGTTTACAATATCTGGAATCTTTATCAACTGTGGGTGCGCACGCGAATGCCCTTTCGATTGCAAGCTCCAAGCTTCAATGTGTTCCTCCTTTGGAAAGCTAGGAAATCCAGCAGAGGTTCGAGAGAGTGTTTTGATTCTGAGTCTCTAAGACTTAGAATAATGATATGAAAATCAAGTATCATGAATAATGAAGTGTAAGTCTGTATTTATAGGTGGAAAATTAGGTCAAACCGGATTAGGGTTTGACCTTGGGCCTGGCCCAAAATTCGAGACAGATTAGGTCATGGCGCGCGGCGCTGACGTGGCCCTTCACTGTCTCGTTTTATTTTTCGCTCTTAATTAAATCCAAAATCCAATTTGGACTTAATTAAAACAATCATTATTCATTTAAATAACTCGATTTTAAATCGAATATTTAATACTCTCTCAATACATTCTTAGATCGAAAAGACAATCGACATAGTGTGACCCTACAGGCCTTCACATATCGACATTAATCAAATTAAGGTCTACGTGGAACTCCTAGACGGCGCCGCAAGACGAACTCAATATGTGAAGTACGTTTACACGAATTCAGTAAACTTAACCTCTATGTGGTAAGATAAAATCCTTTCATTCACGACACACCCGATCAAGCTTAGGATTTGTCAAGTGTCTATCCAAATGGCTTAATCATTGTATCTCATCTATATTAGTTGACAACTAGACCATATTCTAAATATGTCTATTGCGTTGGCCAACGACTTAATCAACCTAATATCACTGAAAAGCTGAGTGTTCTCTCGAATATACATTCGAGGAATGAATCCTAATCTTGGCTCAACTACCATATCTAATCCACATCGTAATGTCCAAATACAAGTCGTATCTCAACCTATAAGGCATTTGAGCTTAGGACAGGATCAAAGTATATTACTTTGTAGACAAGGTGCGCATTGACCTCAAGTTTAAGGACTTCTATCTCCCACACGCTGATCATATTTTAGACAAGTATAACAAACAATATATCAGCAGGGTATACCAATACTTCCAAAGTATCCATGTGTCCATCACGAGTAGTCATTACTCGTAGCAGGTGAGACATACTACATCCTCTAAGGATGTGATGCAGACCACATGTCGACTTATTACATATCATCGATATCCCATTCTCGATGATCATTAGTCGATGCTATTTTAAGAGTTACGTTATAATATTAATATCTCACATTATTAATAACAACGTAACCTTTAGGGATGCATATTATAGAATATTATAAACAATCAACTAATAATTCAATAATTGCAAATGCCAAAATATTAATCTCCATTAATAATAATATGAATGTGTATAAAGTACATTTGTCCTAATATAGACTGTCTCTAGTACATACATATACTTTCAACTACTATCGTTATCACGTGGTTCATCCACTTTTTCCTTGTTATCCAACTTTGAGCTTTTTCTTCATTGTCTACTTCATTAACCTCACGTTCCGGTACTTCAATTGCCGGATTACGCACCGAAACGCTGTCGTCAGGCGATAGAACTCCGATTTCTTCTCCGACGGTGGCTTTAATGCATCCACGGTAATTGTACTTAGTTTGGCTTAGCCGATTGAAGGAAACGGGTCGGGTACGGGTCTGAATCCATTGGTAATCGGAGCCCGGGAATAGAATAGATGGTTTCAAATTGGAGCAGAAGCATAAACTCATGATCGGATATTTTGAGCATTAATATCTTGAGTGTATAAACCCCGATATTTTTATTTTCATCTGGTATTATTACTAGTGTAGTGACAAAAATGGTTGTCAAATATTTAACTAATAAAAAGAATGTCGAGTAATCTATAAAGTTCTAAAATTAAGTAGTATTTTTTTCATTTCAATTTATGTGAATTTGTTTTTTAGTGTATTTTAAAAAGATTTTTTTAATTTAAT
This sequence comes from Anisodus tanguticus, assembly GCA_034509755.1. Lineage (NCBI taxonomy): Eukaryota > Viridiplantae > Streptophyta > Magnoliopsida > Solanales > Solanaceae > Anisodus > Anisodus tanguticus. The sequence continues at coordinate 2,800,551 of CM067553.1, read as the reverse complement.
TTTTTTATTTTATTCATAAAGAGTTTGTATAGCTGCATAAATATTATGGTACGTTTAAGACTACGAGTTTTATAAGTTTTATAATTAAAAGAATTATGATATATTTATGATCACAAGTTCCAAATGTCTTCTTCTATTTTATTTTTAAACTTTATGCACGATCAAATAAGTTCACATAGATTAAAATGGACTGAATAGTAGCATATTATACAGAAGAACAATGGATGTGTTCAACATTTATAAAAATAAATTGATATGCTATATTCTCGAGATAAAGATAAATTGTTTTTTTATATAAAAAGAAACTTAGTAATACAATTTTGTGAATTTTGTTCTAGTGTCGTAGCCTCATACAATAAAGAGTGGTTAATTGGACACCCTTTATCGAAAAATTTATATTTAAAAAAATTACACACTACTAAATATTTAAATAAAATTACTTTATATACGTATAAACTAAATCTTGAATATCCTTTAACAAAAATTCCTAACCTTATTCATTGATTTGGTCCATCTTTTTCTCACACTATTATTACTATTGGCCGTTATCTTAACCTCACAACTATGCACTTGGTGGTGCGAAAACTTTTCGGAATGAATCATAATTCAAACTTTATAGAAAAGAAAAATTCAAATACAAATACAACATTAACAATATAGAATTTTTTTCCTGTGCTTGAAATCAGAGGATACCTAATTATTTATGTTTATACTGCCGAAAGTTGAAAAGTAGATGTAAAAAGAATTAGGATATTGATGATTATTGTTCGTTATCGTTAGTTGCCATTTGTCTATTTTATCACGAGAAAATTTTAAATTTATCCCTTCAACTTTATGGGGAGCACAAATGATACCTCTTAATTTTGCATAAATATTTCTAAATAAGAAAAGATTAAAGGATTCTATTCCAGTAATAAATCAAAGTCGGAGGACCAAACCATCAATAAAATGGAGTAAGTACAAGCTTTTACCATGCAGCATAATTACTCCGAAATGGAGGGGAAACATGATTTCCACTTAACTAATACTATAACTAACTTGTAAAGAACAAAAGGAGAAAAAAAAGAAGATTTTTGTAGGCGTTTTGACATGCGATTTCATCTCATGATTTCATTCCATGGGATGAAATCCCAAATCATCCAAAAAAGCATGATTTGGGATTCCAAATCATAATTTCAAAATTTTTAAATATAAAAGTTGACCTATAAGTCCCTAGGGAGGTTCTATGGAGATGTTTGGAGGTTAGATGTGTACCTATGGCGACACTAGGGCGATCAAGGATATGTATGATGGATCCAAGACCAGGATATGGACAGTATGAGGAGACTCGGAGCACTTTCCAGTGTTGATAGGGCTACACCAGGGATCAGCGCTTAGCTCATTCTTATTTGCCTTGGTGATGGATGGACTGACGTGACAAATCCAATGGGAGGTGCCATGGTGTATGTTATTCGCAGACGACATAGTCATGATTGATGAAACTCGCAGGGGAGTGAACACTAAGCTGGAGGTTTGGAGACAGACTCTGGAGTCTAAAGGGTTCAGGCTGAGTAAGACCAAGACAAAATACCTGGAGCGCAAGTTCATTAACGGGAGCGACCATGAGACAGGCGTGGAGGTGAGGTTTGGTACTCAGGTCATTCCAAGTAAAGGAAGCTTCAAGTCCTCGGGTCTATTATCCAAGGGAATGGATAGATTGATGACAATGTCACACATTGTATTGAGGCAGGGTGGATGAAATTGAGGCTCGCATCTGGAGTCTTGTGCGATAAAAAGGTGCCACCAAAACTTAAAGGCAAGTTCTATAGGGTGGTGGTTAGACCGATTATGTTATATGGGCAGAGTGTTGGCCAGTCAAGACTTCGCACATCCAAAATATGAAAGTTGCAGAGATGAGGATGCCGAGATGGATGTGTGGGCATACAAGGAGGGATAGAATTAGAAATGGGGATATCCGGGACAGAGTAGGAGTGGCCTCGGTGGAGGATAAGATGCGGGAAGCGAGGTTGAGATGGTTCGGGCATGTACAGAGAAGAGACACAAATGCCCCAGTGCGGAGGTGTGAGAGATTAGCTACGGACGGGTTCAGGAGGGTTAGAAGTAGGCCGAAAAAGTATTGGAGAGAGGTGATTAGACAGGATATGGTGCAGGTGCAACTTACTGAGGACATGACCTTAGATAGAGGGTTGTGGAGGACACTGATTAGGGTAGTAGGTAGTTGAGCGTAGTCCTACTTACGCTTACAAACTGGTAGTTGTAATGTTATTATTGTAGGTCTGCTTAGCCTATCATACTAGCAGGCGCAGTATTGCTTTATAGCCCCCTGTCGTTTGATTTATGTTGTTATGTGTTCTTTAGTGTACTTTGTTTATCTTATTTGCCAGTGTTAGTTACTGTTTCCTTTTTCAGAGTGCGCTATCATGGCTTATTCGCTTTTGCTATCATCATTTTCATACTGCTTTAAAATTCGTGTCCGGGTCTGACCGTTTCTCTTGCTTTGCTTGTGCTTATGATTTATCTTGAGTCGGGGGTCTTTCGAAAACAGTCGATTTACCTATCAAGGTAGAGGTAAGGTCTGCGTACACTCTACCCTCTCAAACCCACGTTGTGGGATTTAAGTGGGTATGTTATTGTTGTTGTTATGTTTACTAACCATTTATATCAAATATTAAAAGATCTATAAGTTGATATTATATTTACAACAAATTTATTCTTACCAATTTCAAATCATATCCAAACCGCTCAGAGATGGCGCGAAAAGCAGTTCCCCACTGTCACTATGGCTATTATTCGTGTAAAATTCACAAATAGTCATTCTTTAGCTTATGTAATTGAAAAATAATAGTGGTTTTGGAGTTTTAAAATTCATACGAAGGACTCCAAAATAATGTTTGTTCCCCACTGTCACTATGGCTATTATTCGTGTAAAATTCACAAATAGTCATTCTTTAGCTTATGTAATTGAAAAATAATTGTGGTTTTGGAGTTTTAAAATTCATACGAAGGACTCCAAAATAATGTCTTGGAACTTCATTTGTGGAATTTAAAACTCTAGTAACTATTTTTCAAAGACTGAGCCAACAAGTGAACGTTATGTTTGCTATATCCTCTTTAACTTGCATTTTTCTAGCAATGTTTGTAAATTTGTTAACAATGCATGCAAAAGTATAACTTTTAACGTGGGATAAGGCTACTCACCCCATAAAGGCTATATGCTAAACATAGAATTAAGACAATTTCGTAAAAAGCATTACAATTTTCAGACTCTATACTATTACTATTTCGTAACATCAAGTACTAAAGTACAAGAATGCCTCCCATTTCAGGCTAACATTTTGTTTTTTCTAATATGTCTCCAACTGCCACCTTGTACTTCTTCAACTTTTCTCCCACAGTCCACTCCTTCAATGAATTCCAACTGTAAAAGCATAGTATTACTACATAAAATATATACCTCATTTTTCTCCTTCGTCTCCTAAGATCACAAGAGAGAAAAATCCAATCAGTTAAAGGAACGAACTTATTGACTATGATAACAATCACGACTATCAACAGACTCGTGACTCTAATCAAAAGACTAAAGGCCCCTATTGAAAGATATAGATCATCAGACTACGACGGACAATTTCGCCTTTACGGACCTAAATAGTGTCAAGTTGAACCCTCTTTATCGGAAAATTACACTGTTCAGATAGAGTAAAAATGATCTTTCTTGGTTATATGTGAATTGTTGAATCCCTTGACGTGACGAAAAATTCAAGTGTAGTAGTAAAAGGGGTTCAAAATTGTTTTAGGTCATGTGTTCAGAACATATTACAACTGTGACATTCTGGAACTTTTTTGAATCTCCTAGTATAAATTTTTGGTTCCGTCACGACTTTTGAAGCGCATATTGCATCACAATAGTTCTAGCAGAGTAAGCTAGAAAATGACCAATCCGGCCCCACTAGTAAAAGATGACACTAAAGTTTAACTTAAAGTAAAACTTTATTTTTTGAGCTTGAGAGTTTGCATGCTTACTTCATTCATCTGCAGAATCTGTAACACCTTCTCTGCTTAATAACAATGGATCTGATTCAACTGAAGACTCTGCAAATTCTTCCTTATACATTTCTTCAATCATGGGCTTCCACAGCCTAACTCGAGCGTTAATAAACCAGTTGGAAACCTTAAAATATATCATCACAAAACCAAGTTAAATTACAAATATTTGGCTATTCAAAATGTTGTGTTAAACTATATGTTCACAAAAGTGTAAAGAGAAACATTACTTGATTTTTTGATAAGCCTGTCTGAGATGATAACATAAGCTTTTCGGAGTCATTTGGATAACTGCTAGAAATACAGACTTTCAGTAATCATTTACTAATTGAATACAAGTTATAAATATTTCAAACATACAAATTAAGCTTTTAGATGAAATGGTCAAAGTTACATACGGATGGAGGAAGTGTTCGAATAGCCAAGAACGAAGAATTGCCACCGATGTCTCTGGCAATCCTCTAATTGGTCGCCAAGCTTGTCGATTACTTTGGATGATTCCAAGTTGCTGAAGAGAAATTCTGTTCTGCAAAGTCTCTTTCTCAAAAAGATTCAAGTGTGACAGGCCACTGCTAATTTTCGGCATGTCTCGTGGCATTTTTTGCCTAATCACATTAATTTGAGATATGATGGAATCTCTTAAACAGCAAAAATGTCTAGACATGGCTTGAAGTGCAAGTGCTGTGTAAGGCTTCCCTGATCCAAATCCTGCTATCACCTCAAATGTTGAAGTAGCTTCTTCGATATGTTGATAATATTGTTCATATCTTCTTTCCACCTGAAAATTTGACAGTCTTTAACAACTTAAACTTTTAGACGAGATGGAATAATCAAGAATGCGGGAAAAAGAATAATAGCAAGCAAATGTATAGGTTTTGTATACTAATATAAATAGACATACAATATACATATTACATACACAAAATGTACATATAATATACATAATCATTTATATAATTTGTATATTTTGGCTAGGGCCCATACTTAATTTCTGCAACGGGCCAAAAAATGAAAAACAACTTATTTTTGCTTACCTCCTCCAACAAGGTTATGAGCTTCATGATTTTAACATAAAGTTCATGCCTTTCATTGAACAATTCATTACTTGGGATCTCTGATTTCAGCTTAGCGTGAAGGCTTAAAGATCCTTTCTTGCTATTGGGCGATAATCGCCTGATAAATTTCTCATTACTCAAGTCAATAGGCTTGCCACCAATACAAACCAATTCTTCCAGGAGGGACTGAGCTGGTTTCAAGTATTTTGAGTTACCAATGGCAGAAACAAAAGATTCAGTTCCACAAACACTGGAAAAAGATTGGTTCATTGCAGCTGCAGAGAAAGAAAACTCATTGTTCCTATGATCAATTTCTTGGCTCATATATCTAGGATGAGTAAAAGATCTTTCTCTGCAGGCTAATGAAGAAACAAGTGAATGAGAACCTAAAGAAAGTGAGAGTCTTTGTGCTTGTTGTTGTTGGTTAGCAGCATCATGTGAAGCTCCAAGAAGATCCATCAAATGTCTACTGTGGTTAACATCAGAATTATCAGTTGTAAAATGATTAGGAGGATTAACAAATACACCATGAGTCTGATAAATAGTATTAGTATTACTACTTAGACCAGATTGATATATGTCAAATTGTTGGCTTGCAATTTGACTAGTGATGGAGTCTGAGTTTATGAATTGGTGTAAAATGCTTGAGTGTGAAGGTGGGGGTGAATCTTTTGAAACCATTTTTTCTATAGAGTTCACAAAATCACTTATCAAGAAATGTTGAACACTATGAACCTATGCATTGCAACATAAAGATTCATGAACAAATGATTAACCAACAAAAAAAGATCCAAAAGAGAGAACAATTAGCATGAGAAAGACCTTTAAGTACTTATAATATATAACATGTATTGTTCAGCTAGCCCCTGATAGTAATAAGCATAAACTTAAAGAAGTTATTGGTCTAGAAAGAAAAAAGACACTAGTTTATGAATAATACAAACATGACATGCTTAGGATTTAGGAGACTTCATTGAATGAAGAAAGCAAAGATTCCCCTGCATGCACTCTTTTTTTTCTGTTTCTGAAGTTTAGCATACCCTATACACTACTAGCAGCTGAAAGCTATAGAACCTAAAGTACTATAGACTCATAAAAAAACAAGCAAAAGTATTTAACTAGCCAAGCAGAAAATGCTGAAAATGACATGAAATTTATGGTCCCTACTTATTTTTTTTCTCCTTTTTCCCTTGGCTAGTAAAAAGAAACAAGCAAAAGTACTTAACTCTTCAGCTTTGGTGCATACTGCAGCATTTCTTTGGGACACTCAAAAAAACGCACTTCAGAGGGGTAGATAGAAAAGAAACAAAGAAAATATGGAGGATACTTAGCAGTTTTGTGCTGAATAGATTTGTCATATAAGAGAGAAAAAGAGAAGGAAAAAGTAAGGTGTCTTTTGCACACTCCGACTCTTAAGATTGTCTGCTTGTGAATCTGTGAAAATATATATTGGAATATCTAACCTCTTTTTCCTGTTTTGCTGTTGTTTATCTTACATAGAGATGTTGAAAGGACACTGCATGCACAATCCTTCCAATGGAAAGTGTGTCAACCTTCTCTTTATTTTCTTTTTATGTTTGCTTTTTTTTTAATAAGATTTGGTTGAGATTGTATAGATAAGTGAATAAATTACTTGTAAATTTTATTCTCCCATTAATGAATTTGAAGATTTGGTTGAGTTTTTGATTTTTCCCGGCCCTCCTCTACTTACATTCATTCCGTTTTCCTATTTTTGACGATTTCACTTTTCAACTTTAACTCGATTTTTGTAAGTCCGTTATTTTTCTTTGTCCCATTTGATTGATCTATATATTAGAAAATCTAGCATTTGTCTCAACAATAATGTACAAATCTTATTAAATAGGTTTAAGACCTCTTAATAGTTTTTTGAAGATTTGGTTGAGATTTTGTATGGATAAGTGAGTAAATTATTTTTTGGTATGGTGTACATCAAGGAAGGGGTAGGGAGTTTGGTTAGCTCTGATTGTGGTATAATGATTACTCTTTGTTCTATTGGCCCTTCCAGTTGTCACTCTCCCATTCCTTAAGTGTGCTGGTTGCTAGAAACCTACTAAAGGCCCACTCACTGATTGAAGTGCCTGTCACAAATCTGAACAGCTGAATGAATTTATCAGCAGAAAGTTCTGCTTTCCTTGTATCTTCTTTGGTGAATATTAATATCATCAAAAAGATTCACTTTTTCCCCTTTGAATCATAATGGCAAGTTACACAATAAAGATAAGAGTGACAAAAATTAACACCACTAAAATATGAGTGCTAGAGAGTAGGAGTAGTGTACAGGTACAAATCTAGTGTTACAGGAAGCAAAGGGCATTAAAGGTTGTCAATCTTAAAACTCAGAGCTCATGCCTCCACAATCTACTAGAAATCATCAAAACCTGGACAAACTCTGAATATAGAAAATAAAAAGTGCAATCACAAAACAAATATGAGAAAAATCAATTCGTTGGTAAGTTCTGGAGTGCAACTCCAAGTATCTCTCGACTCTTGTGTCCGAGTAGTGGATCTGGTAACTGGTCTTTTCTGATTCTGATAGTTGGGCGTGACAGTAGTCTTCTTAGTGCTAGTTGAACGTAAAGTTATGGCTTTTGTGCAACGTCGAAAGGGTCCTAATGTAGTGGGATCGTTTGGATTGTTATAACCCGAATATTTCTTTTATAAATATAGAGCATACTCAGAAACTAAATTGGTCAATGCGCGCTTGATACGCGAATACTGAAGAGAGAACCGGCTATTCTACTTGATTCGAGGACTGAAGCAGCGTGTTTCTCGAATTAATTATGATATTGACCGCCTCGTGATGTATTTGATCCCTAAGAAAATCGGACAACACTTCGGACTGATCATGAGGAAAAACTTTTCTTGATCTACCCTTGCTAGAGAACTTTGAGAAAAACGATGTAATCGATGTTCAAGGTTCTATACGCTAGCTGTAAAGAGTGGAACATAAACTTACAACTTTAAATTCTCTGCAAGCTTTATTCTCATATTCAAACACAAAATTACAATATATGTATATCAATGGAGGATCCTAACTCTAGACTAACATTCACAATCTCCTCACTATTATACAGATGGATTATCCAGTAGTATATTTACATATTTGGTAACCCACTTCTCATCGACACGATAAGTGGCAGTGGCAAAAAGGTATTATAACCAATATATGCAAGAAACCATTTTTTTACACTACAAAATCTGATAGCAGATGAGTGCCTGAAAACCTTTCTTGCTGGTTTACTGGATCGATATAGTAATACTCTCCTTTGCCAATGTCCACAGTAGAATCCGTCTTCTCGTCCTCTCTTAACTGTGGCCTACCAGACATTGGCTGCTGGTCCATTTGACTGTTTTGTAAACGCAGCGCAAGTGATACTTGATTGCCCATTATATCACCTAACATGGAAGGATGATATGTATTGACAGCACCAATGATGCTTCCATCACTAGTCGGTTTAGGACCAAAGGCGTGAGTAATGGGAATTTGTTCGCTCTGCAACTTACTTGATCCACAATCAATCTTCTCGTGTTCATAAGCACCGTCTTGAAAGCTAATTTTAGTTGTAAATGAATTATTTTGTACATTAGTAACAACATTACTTGACTCTTCTCCAAAGCTTTCCGGAATCTCTTCTCCTGTGTTTTCAGCTATTGACTTTTCTTTGGAGTCAACCGGTACTCCTTCTGGCGAAGCTCCTGATCCTGCTTCTGCCACAACACCAAACTCCTCCTTGTACATATCTTCAATCATGGGCTTCCAAAGGCGCACTCGAGCATTTATGAACCAGTTTGCCACCTGACTCAACCACGAGTTTCATTAGTTAGATAGCTGACTATTAACTTGAGCACTAAGACGTCTATTGAAACTAATAGCCTGTTTGGCTAAGTTCCTAAATCTGCTTATTTTGGAAAGAGATTTTTGTCGTAAGTGTTTTGTTTGGCTAATCAATTTGAAAAACACTTTTGTCAATATTACAGTGGTACTTTGTGCTTGGCCATTGTTCCAAAAGTACTTCCGGGAAAAACTGCTTTTTTTAGCTTCTGAAAAACAGCCGCTACTACTGATCAAAAATACTTAATTTTTTCCTAAAAACTTGACCAAACACCTCAATTTTCTAAAATAAGAACTTTTAGCTTCCAAAAAGCTTGGACAAACAGACTATAAGCTAAGTTTAATACTGGCATGGAGATAATTTGTCTGAAAATCTTTATATAGTGTAATTGGAACAATTCTTTGTTCCTAAATCAATAATAGATTTGTCATGGAATAGTATACCTGACTTCTCGTTAAACCTGTCTGCCTTGCCAGCATGATTTTCTCGGAATCTTTTGGGTAGCTGAAGAAACACCAAGACTAAAATGAATCAGAATGCATGTTAACTGGTCCTAGGTGGTACAGATGACAAGTCAGTCGAGAAGAATAAAAGAGAGAGAGAGAGAGAAAGAGAGACATACGGATGGAGGAAATGTTCGAAAAGCCAAGCACGAAGGACTGAAACAGCAGTCTCTGGAAGGCCCCTCTGTGGCCTCCAAGGCTGGCGCATCATACCAAATTGCTGAAGGGACCTTTGCTGCCTCAATTGCTGGTCCACGTAACGGAGACGATATAACCTTTCCCCTTGACTATCACCCTGCTCTCCCAAGCTTCGACGAGTATCTTGAATATGCTTCTTGATTGCGTCCCTTAAGCAGCGGAACTGGCGGGATATGATCTTAAGGGCAAGTGATGTGTATGGTTTAGCTGCACCAAGTCCAGCAACCATCTCAAATGAAGATACCACTACTTGCATCTGCTGGTAATATTCTTTGTATCTCCTATCCACCTACAACAAAAATATCATCCCAATTCAAAAGATGGAAGTCAGGTGGAAACTGAATTAGTCCAAGAATGTGCTAGGAATTCATATACAAGCATATAAGTAGCACAACAAATAGAGACTTTGAAACAAAATCTGTGTATGATTTCAAGATTGGGATAGAAATATTTCAATTCTCAAAATTTCTTCTCCCGGTTTTTCAAGTAAAAATACAGAAAAGAAATCTTCTTAACAGAATAAACATTAATTGGAGCTTTAATTCTTTCGAAGAGTATTTCCAGTAGAGTTATTTCATGATTGTCACTCTGGGAGGGGACCAGCTAATGTTAAAAAAAGACTTGCAAAGCACAAAAGCATGTTGGAAAATAATGCTGAAAACATTCGGTCTAGGCAATAGCAATAAAGTGTCAACACAAGAGGGCCAAACCTGGCTAACAAATCTACTGCTATAACATGTATCTAAAGACATTACAAGCAAGAAACTTATCCTGCCTTGGAAGAAAGTATCCCTTAAGATGAGACAGGAGAAATCTAGCTTTACCTCGTCCAACATGGAAAAGAGCTTTGTCATCTTGCTCTCAAGATCATGTCGCTCTGTAGGTGAAAGTTCATCTTTAGTTGAATTATTCTGATCACCAGATATACCAATAGCTGAACTACTAGATTTGAGATCAGCTTCTTCTGAGCGATCTTGGCTGAGTAAATTGAAGTTACGTAGTTTATCTGATTGTTTTAGAGCTTCATGAACATTAACTACTTCATCAAGTAAATCTTGAGCAGACTTTAGATATTTGGATTTGTAAATGGCTGCTGCAGCTCCTGATCCTACATGCGGACATGCACCAGAATTCATTTCTCTAAGGGGATTATTTGCAGCTCTAGTTCCTCCAGCTAGATCAAATGACAAGTACTCGGAAACTTTAGATTCCTTGTTTTCCTCTGAGTGCAAAACATGGGTACCCACCAGAGAAGATAGACCCGAATTTGTATAGTCATCTTGATATGAATACACATGAAGCGAAGGAGGAACTTGCGTACCCAAACTAAGAGATAATCCTTGATTTTGAAGGCCTTGTTCACCGTTAGGCACAAGAAGTTGTTTTATTGCAAACGAAGGGGGATCCATCATAACCGAATTCTCCAAAAGGTTACCAATTGATTGCATACCTCCTGATTCACTGGTTGGTGGAATGAATAACATCTCATCTTTGCCTCTCATTGTTTGAACTTCACCATAGTTGTTCTGACCAGGCAACTCCGAGTATGAGACTGAAGAAGAATGCTGGTTTAGATGAACCGGACTATCAGAAAGACCAGTTGACTGATAAGAAGCAAATTTCTGGTCCGGCAAAAAAGACATTGGCAAGACATCTCTTTGATTGGACATATTTGAATAATAAGCAGACATTGTATATATATCCCCTATTATGTCTCAAGAATCACAGCTTCTAACTCGCTTCAACTACAAATCATTAGCAGAGTTTTGGAAGAAATTTTTTAGGAGCTGTCAATGAAGAACAAAACAGGATTCAGCAAAACATGTTCCCCATAGAAAAGAAAGCAAATTTCAAAGAGGCAGTATCATCAAATGACTTTAGACAGAGAATCATCAAAATGAAGTCTTTCTTTTCCATTAGATTATCATAAAGAAGAAGAAAATGATATGATCAGACACCACTACAGCTGCAGTAGCTATAGGAATTCCACCATATTAAAAACCAACAGAATTGAATTCTATCATTATCATCAGGGGCAAAGCTACAACTTCGGCTACAGGTTCTACAGAACCCTAAAAATCCACTTAATATGTATAAATAATTTATCAAGAACCAGTAAGTTGCGTTTTCTAGAATCAAGAACGCATAAACTCAAATCCTAGCTCCGCCTCTGATCATCATCATCATCAGGGACTTGAGGCAATAAAATTGAAGCCAACATAACCAAGAAAAGAACATGATGAATGAAAACATAACTTAATTGCACAAGTACTAATAAAATATAGAAATGAAAAGGATAGGACAATTTACCTGGTAAGAAAAAAGAACTAATCTTTGTGCTTTCAACTGAGGGGCAAAGAGAGTGATTGAAAACAAAACTTCCCAATTGACCCAATATGGAGACAAAAACTGATCCTCCTAAAGATCCTAAACATAACAACCCCTCCTTATCATTGAACAATGACACCAACCATAAAAATATTCAAAAAACAAACAACAATCATGAAAAAACAAGAAAAAAACAAACAATAATCAACTCCAACCTTCCATTTCTTGAAATTACATCAAAACAAAAAGCACAACAATAATAATAATAATAATATATTCCTTTCAATAATACCAGACTTTTTCTCAAGTGGGGTCTCAAAGTACCAGCTCAAATTCAAAAAAAAAAATCTTTAATAAAATTTTGTGATGGTAGTTGTTTTTATCTTGGTGAGGAGAATATTGGAGGTTTGATGGTTAAGGGTCTGAATCGGTAACAACCAGTTGGTAGACCTAAACCAAGAAAATAAAATTTTGATCTTTAGTTCCTTAAAACTAACTATAAACAAAGTTTGTTCTTTGTTCCTACTAGTAGTTACAAAGTGTTGTTTAAACAGTTTGATGATACAGCTTGCTTTGGTTAGGTAGTTGGTTCTTCTTTTTTTTTTTTACATACTACATGTATTATACTATTATGTATAGGTGCGATACACACCATACACTGTATTTTTATATATCTCTAAATTCCCTTCAGTGGGCCCCCTAGGACCCACCTGTTGTTCAGTGTTTGGAGGAGAGATTTTGGAGAGGAAGGTAAATAGGTAATGGAAATAATCTTGGTATAAAGTATGGCTGTCCAACGGGGTGGGCCGGGACGGGTCCCGGCTGGACGGGACCCGGCGAGATGGGGGAGGGTCGGGACGCGGGCTAGGCGGGACGGGAAGAGGTCTCGTCCCGTCCCACATCCCGCAGGAAGAGGGGCCGGGATTTGGGATTTTTTTGTCACTTAATTTTAAAAAATAATATATATAAACATTTCAATAATTAAACAAGATAATGTAATAAAAATATCTCAAGGCTTTTTTTGTGCCTCTTATATTATTTAATAGAAATATGATTTTTTTGTAATACAATTTCAAAATTGTAACTTTGTGGTGTTGTTCAAAAGTTGCAAATCACATAATAAATTGCAATTAAAAAAATTACATAGTTAATCATACTTTTTCTTATTTCCTCACAATGTCTTGAGGATCTTCGGTTGGAATTGGAATTTGTTGGTCAATTAAAAAAATTACATAGTTAACCTTCTACGCTCCGCTCGAATCCAATCTCTAAATAGAACCGCAATCTCCAATGCGTCTCCCGCCAATGAATGTTTATGCTCTCCTATTTGAAATCTTCCAGCAGAAAAAGCAATTTCAGATGTGATTGATGACGCTTGAATGTTCAATACATCTCGGGTCATCTTTGCTAGTGTCAGAAATGTATTCTCATTCTGCCTCCAATATTTCAACAACTCTTCATGTGCTTCATCATTGACAATTAATTCGTATGGTACAACACCCGGCAAAACATAAACATCAAATTCGCTAACTTATGAAGAAGTTGAACCACTAAACATTTTATTTCTAAGGTCTTGAATACTAGCAGCAGAAATCACATATATTTTTATAAGGTTGCAGCAAAGTAGTAGAATATGGTACATAAGTCGGTTGATTATTTGCACTTTGTTATTGGTATTACATATATATTTGTTTGCATTAAGTGTGTATGCTAGACGTAACTTTTTCTTTAGTTGGTTTGTGAGTTGGTTCTTCAGTTGGGTCTGTTGGAAGTACTTCTATACAATCATAAATCGTTTCTATTAGTGTTTTACAACCGTCTACTTTAATAGTCAGATTTAATACTGCACAAATAATATAAATAGTGGGAATAGAAAAAAGTATTTTTTTAAAAAAAAAATAAAATTCAATAGATGTCGTATAAGTTGGTTTTTGCATATATTCATTAAGTAACAAAAATATTAGAGCTACATAAAATAACATATTTGAAATAGTAAGATAATAAATATCGGAAAATTCTTTAGTAGCTTGAAAAAAATTCCATTAAGTTCTAAAGAAATTCCCAATAATTATCTACAAGCATGTCCCTTAGATTTTTATTATGGCCATTAAATAATAAAGTTATAGGTTGTCTATAATCGTAAGCAACAAGTAGTTGCTCATACAGAGAACTCCACCTAGTCGAAACTTGTTCTGGATTTTTCTATAAGGTAATCCAAAATCATGACAAGATTTTTTATACTCTTTGCGTTTTTGTATTTTATTACCTTTAAAAATAAATTTTATAGCAAAATGTATTTTATCAAGAATGCTTCCAAAAAGTTTTAGGTCATCCTTTACAACTAAGTTATAAATATGGCACGCACATCTTATATGAAAATGATCAGGAAAATATGGAGTTAATCGAACTTTTAAAAGTCTTATATCATAATCATTAGAAGTGGCATTATCTAATGTAATAGTCATAATTTTATCATTTATTCCATAATAATCACAAATTTCATTAATATTTTGTGCAATAAAACTTTCAGTGTGCCTATCATCAATATATCTATATGCTAAAATACATTTTTACATAAACCAATTTTGATATATCCAATGACATGTTACCGTTAAATAATCATTACCGTTAGTACTACGGCCTATGTCGGAAGTGATAGGCATTTTGCCATTAAAATGATACAATGCATAACGTAAATATTGTTGATATTCACTTGCAAATTTAAAAACATCCCTTCTAACAGTTGATCTAGGAAAACCTTGAAAAGCGGGATTAAATGTTTCTCAAATGTAATGAATAAAATCATGAAAAGATGGAAATGAAAAAGCAAACTCTCCACCGCAACTAATTTTGCCATATTTTCCCTATATTTATTTTTATCATATTTAGGACCAAAAATTCCCCCGTCGTCGGGTTAATTTGACCATGTACTTGGTCGGGGACACTATGTGAACCTTGTCCCGACTCAGTTGGCACACTCGATTTTTTAGCATGGTATTGATTCCACCTAGCTGTGTGCTCGCCTTGTACATGTCTCAATAAACCTCCCGTCCACCTTGACCTTTTTCGATTTTAAATTTATAAACATTTTTACATATTTTACATCTAGCTAGTTGATTCTCTTGGTCCCTATCAAAAGAATCTCATGCAGCTGGTTTTAATTTTCGTTGTGTGGGGCCTCAACTCATATTAGGGGAATAGGATGCATTTCAGTTTCAGTTTGGGACTGAGACTCAGTCTGAACCTGAGGTTGAAGTGCACTAGTGTGTGTGTCACCTAGATTATCGTCTAAATTAAAGTTTGGTTCATCTACCTCATTATCTAATGATATATCATTAAAAAAAAAATCATCTATATGAGTGAAATCAATGAAATCATCCGGACCAGGAATATGATTACTAGAAAAGGTACTCATGCCCTTGTTATCCTTACTAGAAGAAACACCGTTACCCTTAAAACATACCTCTTAATCCTTCCATTTTAATTATGCAAATAAATAATTAAAGATAATAAAATTAAGTGTGATAATTAAAATAAAGTAATAATAATAATTTAAAGAAAGAACGAAGGTACCAAACATCGACGTGTAATCGTGGTTGAAAATTAAAACTTTGCTCGATGGATGATCCTCAAGCTAGTTGTCAACTTCACTCCCAACTTTTTAACTTTGATATAAAGCAAAAAAAATATAATATTAGTAGGTAATGTAGAATTGTAAAGACATAAATTGAGAGATTGTAGGAAGATTTGTGTGGAAAATGAGGTATTTATAGTTGAGAAATAGGGTTAAAGTGTAAATATATTAACTTAAGAGTTAAAAATAAATATTAAGAATGTAGGGGTTTATGGGGTGGGATGGGGGCCAAAAATGGTCGTTATAGTCGTTGCACAACGACCAAAGTCAAATTTTGACCGTTGTTGCAACGGTTATTTTTGCAAAGGGGGAGGGGGTTGGCGGGGCGGGATGGGGCCGGTCGGCGGGACGATCCCAAGCCCCGTTCCGAGTTCGAACCCTAACACTGACAATTTTTTTTATGGGGGATCGGGGCGGGGCTGGCACTAGGGGTGGGCGTATATCGGTTCAGTTCGGTTTTGTATCTAAAAAATATGAACCGATTAAAAATCATTTAAAACAAAACAGAATACAACTTTTTAAAAAAAAAATCGATATGTTCGATTTATATGCCGAACGTATCGGATTATATCAGTTTTTTCTAGTGGGTCGGATTGGGTCGGGGATTTTTTTTTTTTTTTAAATTGAATTTCCAAAACTGAAATTGACATTCACACCTGCACTATCATGAAATTTCGACGTTGAAATCTATTGTGTATCGTGAGATGTTTACTAAAGAAAAAGGAAAATTAAAAATCGATTTGGGGGAAAACACAAATTGATTGGGAAAACAAACGTTTTAATAAAAATTGACTGCGCCAAACCGCCCTTTGGCAGATTGATCGGCCCAGTCTAAAAAAAATACGCAAAATCAAAATTTTTTTTTGGGTAAAACGGACATCCGAGCGCATAGTTATGACTATTTAAAGTTTTATCAATTTACAACTACTTTTTCTCCCTACATTTTATGTCAATGATTCTGTGATATGTTAATCAAGTTCATGCCCATGCGACTTCCATAAAGCTTCATAGATTAGTTTCAATGGCTATGATTCAAGAGATAGTAGTAGCCTAAAATAAAAATAAAAAATTCAGTTTTTCGGTTCGGTTCAGTTTTGTTCGGTTCGTATCCAAAATTTAAAAACTGAACCGAATCACTAAATCTTGATTCGGTTTTTTCGGTTCTCCGGGTTTTTTGCCCACCATAGCTGGTACGGACCCGACCCACTGGATAGCCCTAGTATAAAGTATAAACTCGGTACTCCCTCCGTCCCAATATGTGATATACTTTCATTTTGTTTCGCACTTTAAGAAGTAAAAGAAGACTTTTGAATTTTATGGTCTAAAATAAGTCAAAGATATTTGTGTGGTTATAAATCATCTCATTTTGTGTAAAATGTATAATTTAAAATTAAATTATTGTCAAATAAGAAAATATGTCATTCTTTTTAGGATAGATTAAAAAGAAAAGCGAGTCATTCTTTTTAAGACAGAAAAAATATTATTTTATACTTAGTTTGATTTATTTTTTATTTTCAAAATAAATAATGCAGATATAATTTAATGTTTTATTCTCTGTATACTTTTATACCACATTATTAAATGAGGGACAATCCAAGAATTATCTATATGTCAAAGTCATCAAGGCTATAGCTTATTTGGTCAAACTTTTTAATAGCTAAAATTTTAGAAAGTTAAGGTATCTGGTCTAGCTTTTAGAAAAACACTTAGTAATAATTATTTTTTAGTAGTAGCAGAAGCTGAAAACTTAATATATGTTTTTTCAAAAATGCTTTTGTAATCTTAGCTAATACAAATTATTGTTCTAATATTGATAAAAGTATTTTTCAAATTGATTAGTCAAATACAAATTGCTACTCTCTAAAACCTATTTTCAGCATAAATATTTTAAAATAAGTTGATTCTAAAATCTTGACCAAACATACTAATTGTAAATATTTTAGATTGTACATATATCTCTCATTTTTAATAAAATGAACCTAACAAATGACAAGTACTAAATAATGCATTTGATCATTAAGTTTAGTATATGCTTCCTATTACAATTTTGTTGTTTAAATAAAAAAATCCACCTACATATATTTCAATAACACAAAATTTCTTAGAGTGGGCCCCGAATTATCAACCTGTTGTTCAGTGTTTGGAAGAGAGGCGTCTGCAAAAAGTGGGAAGGAAGAAAACAATGACAAAATGTCACGGGTCTAAAGAGACGTGTATATAAATGTATGGTTATAGACTCATAGCCGTAGGTTGTAGTTTTACCCCCCCCCCCCCCACTCTCCCTGTTTGTCTCAAAAATATTGTAATACCTTCTTTATTAATTTGTTTCAAAAAAATTAACACATTTTTATATTTTAAAATAATTTAATTTTATGACATAATTTACCGCCACATAAATATCTAAGGCTTATTTTAGATAATATATTTTTTTAAAATTATTTATTTCTTAAATTTCATACAATATAAAATTAGATCAATTTTTTTGGAACGGATGGAGTAATTTCTTTTAGTTTAATGTTTAAATTTTAAACATGTTCAAATCTTGTATGTTTGGCGGCTATCAAACAAACGATTTCTTATGCGCATATTTCGGCAAATACAAGGCGGATTACGTGTCCTTTCCATTTTTCTATTTCATTATTTAGGATTTGAATTGAACTAATGATAGAAACTAGAAAGAATGTTATTCAAACGTTACATTGTTTAATTAGTATATACACATCAGTTTAGAACAATTACACGTAATTACCTTTTGGATATAAGATATTGTTGGATATGTAAAGTAATACGAGAAGTAAATAAATATTACAAGTGTTCGAAATGATAAACAAACAAGTCAATGTTTAGAACTGCCGCAAACTTGTTGAGCATTGAATCTTAATAACCTGAAATCAAGAAACACTAAATCTGGATTGTTACAACTGTGAGCTGAGTAGAGAGATGACTCTATGTCTTTAAGACAAGATTGACCCGTATATATGTTTTTACGTTAACGGGCAATAGTCTCCCAAGATAAAACAACAATTAATCAACACTACAAAGTAAATAGGTTGATTCTGACGAAGAAAACAAAACACGAAACGACTTGTTGAAGAATGAAAAAGGAAGGAAGAGTGAGTTTTCTATTTTCGTCTGACTTTATGTTTGTCTCTAAGTATATATGTTGTCTCATTTTTTCTGTGTTCTTTTTTTCTCACACAATTGAGCCAAAAAGCTCCAATATATAACATAAGGGAAGGGACCCCTCAACTGCCAAATAATGGATGTTAATGGCCATTGAAGGAGAGAGTAATTCAGCCCAAGTAATGGTTGTTTAATGTGCAATAACGCCCCAAAAATCAACCCAAACGGTAGGCAGAAACTTCCTTCCGTCGTTTCAATTTCATCTTTTCAGAAACTACATGGACCAAACTGTAAATATTAAATAATTTGGGGTCTATCAGAAGAAGCCCAAGACCCACGACCCGTGACTGGACGGGCGGCGGCGGCGTGCGTATGGGCTTAGCCCCGAACCAAAGCACATCTAGGTCCTCCCTCCTTCAAACACATGGGTTATCCCTTGGGGTCCCAAACCCTTAGCCAATTTGAGACTTATAAAGAGAGTAATTCTTCATTTTCCCACCGATGTGGTAGATTTGTCACATACCATATTTCCATGCCTCAAACATCTTACTTCGTGGACCAATATCTCTTTCATTTCTCAACGAAATTTGACGATTCTTGGCCCTACGGTCATCTACTCACTTAGTAGATTATGCACGTGTGAATAGACAAAGCCTCCAACATGCGAAACCCTAGTGTTTAAGTCATTAAATACGGGTGGACGCACCTCCCCACCAAAGGCAAATTTTCAACAGATATATATACTAACAATGTAATTTACACTATTTAACTAAAAATAACAGGTTTTTATTCTATTTTTCAAAGCTGTCATATGAAACTTGGATTGAAAATTTGCATATCGTGGAACGACTCAACTTAACAAAGTACAAAATTTACCCCTGAACTTGTAGGCACATTTACGCAAAATTTACCCACTGAACAACTTAACTTAATAAAGTGCAAAATTTATCCAGCTTAAGGGGAAAATTATATTTTAAATCGTTTAAGTATAGTGGTGGAGCTAGCATTTTGGTTAAATGTTCGGCCATATCTAGTTGCTTTTGTTCAAATCATGTATGTTCAAGAATTTATGAATATGGACACATTATTCATTTAAAATTTAGTAATTTTAAAGAATTAAAATTGTGAGCCCATAAACTTTAAATCATTCCGTTTCTATTTCAGGAGATTATTCATTTATTACATGTTGTCAGTGTATTAAAAATGGTTTAAAAGATAAACCAGAAAATACATAATTTGTGTTAGCAATTTAACTTTACCAATGTTATATATCCCTTATTCTTGTTTGGAGTGGAATAACCAAAACTCCCCCACCCCCACCCCACCCCCACTCCCACCCCCTCCCTAATTCTGGAGTTCTTTTTTCTTCTTTTTTAGTCAGTAATTAGAATTTCAGAAGAGGGATCTCTTGGGTATTTACAGTGAAGAAACACAACTCCTGCACAACCAAAAGTGGGGGGTGGGGGGTGAATGCCTCTTTCTCAGTATTTCTATCTACTCTTTCAACTTTCTTCTGTTTTCTACCCAATTCCTTTCTACACCTGTGACAATTCACTATATAAAAATCAAAATCATCCCAGAAAAAAGGTAAGGGTTTTAGCGGAATATCCAGGCCGGCGCCGGAGCCATGGAAAGCAAAGAATTATTGAACCACGGCAGACCTGGAGGAAATCCCATTTTTTGGCAATCAGAGACCATGGACTCCCCTGATTTTCCAATATTCACTACTTCCGGCGGTGATTCCATTAGCTCAGTCGAATAAAAAAATTAGATAATTGGTGACGTTGCAACCTCACTGGTATTATAATCTCAGGATGGTGTTTATTCCACTTCAAACAAGAATACAATACCATACTCAGTGAAATCTACAACGTACCTCTGAGGAGGGTAGAGTGTACACAGACCTTAACTCTACTTGGTAGATAGAGCGGTTGTTTCCGAAAGACGTTCGGCTCAAGACACAGCATAAACACAAGCAAAGCAAGTGAAACGGTCAGATCCGGACAAGAAAAATTTAAAACAGTATAACAACGATGGTAATAAAAGCGGATAAACCATGATAAAACATTATGGAAAAAAAGAAGCAATAACTAATATAGGTAGATAAGATAAACTTAAGACTGCCAGTGGGCCGGGTCGGCCCGGTCCCGGCCCGGTCCGCCTCGAAACCTCCCCGATCCCGCCCCGAACCCGACATTTAAAAAGAAAAATTGGTATCGGGACTCGAACCGGGACGGGACATGGTCTCGAACCGGGACGGGACATGGTCTCGTCCCGGCCCGACCCAATCCCGATCCCGTCCGAAAGCCCCCCTTTTGCAAAAATAGTCGTTGCACCAATGACCATTTTACATTTTGGTTGTTGTGCAACGACCATTTTTGGCATCCCCCTACCCCTTAATATTTATTTTTAACTCATAAGTTATTATATTTACACTTTAACCCAATTTTCCAACTATAAATACCTCATTTTCTCTTCATCTTTCTCACAAATCTTCCTACAGTCTCTCTAATCTCTCAATCTATCTCTCTACATTGTCTACTAAATATTCAATTTTATTTATTCGTTTGAGAGTGAAGTTGGCAACTAGCTTGAGGATCTTCCATCGAGCAAAGTTTCAATTTTCAATCTCTCGATTACACGTCGAAGTTACGTCTGCGTTTGGTACATTCGTTCCTACATTAAATTATTATTGTCTGTTTATTTTATTTAGCGCACTTAATTTCAGTTATAATTATTTATTAGTATAATTATAAATTTATAATGAAAGAATTTAAACGTATGCTTACGGGTAGGGGTCATGCTTCTTCTAGTAGGGGCAACAAGGGCAAGGGTCCTATTTCTAGACAGAATCTTATTCCTACACAGGATGATTTTGTTGATATTGAATATTTTCCTACAATACCATTAGATTTAGACGAGAAGCTATTTTCTGGAACTCAAGAAGACTTTAATTTAGACGATGATCTAGATGATACACCCGTTAATGTAGATGACAACACACCCACTAGTGTACCTTCAACTAAAATGCCTCAGATTACTCCTAGTATGAGACGAGGTCCAGCAAAATGAACATTAATATCAGATGCATGAACATTTTTTTATATGGACGTAGAGAATTAAGTAGCTAGATGTAAATTTTGTAAAGATGTTTTAAAATCTAGAACTGAAAAAGGTCAATGTGGGACGGGGGGTTTAATGAGACACGTATCAAGGTCTCATCCTGCTAGGTATGCCCAATACGAGGCTTCAAAATCGGGTGCGCAAACGTCCGCTCCATCGGGACAAGTTTCACATACCGTCCTGGAACAAGTACAATGTCAAATTAACCCTATGACGGGGGGAATTGTAGGCCCTAAATACGATAAACATAGAGATAGAAAAGCAATAGCAAAATTAGTTGTTGTGGAGGGTTTGTCTTTTTCATTTCCTTCATCTCCCTAGATCAACTGTTAAGAGAGATGTATTTAAATTCGCACATGAATATCAACAATATTTACGTTATTCATTATATCATTTTAATGGCAAAGTGGCTATCACTTATGATATAGGCCGTAGTACTAACGACCATGATTATTTAACGGTAACTTGTCATTTGATAGTTTATAAATGATCTATGCAAAAATGTATCTTAGTGTATAGATAAATAGATGATAGGCACACTGGTACTTTTATTGCGGAAAATATTTATCAAGTGTGCGATTATTACGGAATAACTGATAAAATTATGACTATTACATTAGATAACGCTTCTTCTAACAATTACGCTATTACAATTTTTAAAAATAGTTTAACTCCATCTTTTCCATATCATTTTCATATAAAATGTGCATGTCATATCTATAACTTAATTGTAAACGATGGTCTATCACTTTTTGAAGACATTCTTAGTAAAAAATATTTGCTATAAGCTTTATTTTAAAAAATAATAGAATACAACGAAAAAAATAATATAAAAAAACTTATCACGATTGCCAACTACCATATAGAAAAATTTCAGAAGAAGTACCAGTAGGTGAAATTCCAGAAGAAGTACCCAGAAGAAGTACGCGAGCAACTACTTGTTGCCTATGACTATAGAAAACCTATAACTTTATTTTTTAATTCTCATAATCAAAATCCAGCTTATATGGTTGTAGATAGCCATTGGGGGGAAATTTCTGAACTTATTGTATTTTTAGAGAAATTTTTTCAAGCAACAAAAGAATTTTCCGATATATATTATCCTACTATTTCAACTATGTTGTTTTATATAGCTCTAATATTTTTATTACTTAGTGAATATATGAAAAAATAGCTTATAAGGCAGCTATTAAAAAAATATTTTATTCATATTCCCACTATTTATATTATTGATGATGTATTAAATCCGACTATTAAAATAGACGGTACTAAATCACTTATTGAAAATTTTTACGATTGTATAGAAATACTACCACCTCCAAGTCCCAAAAATCCAAATCACCCACCACCTATTGAACAAACTAAAGAAGAAGTGTTGTCTAGCGTAGAAGACGAATGCAAAAAAGTATATATGTTTTACCAACAAGAAAGTGCTAGCAACCTACCGGCTTCCATACCATCTTCTTCTTCTTCTTCAACACAACCTTACAAAAGACATGTTGTTTCTGCTGCTAGTATTGAAAGCCTCAGAAATAGAATGTGTGACCGTACCGCTACTAACCAAATTAGCAAGTTTGATATTTTTGTTTTGCAGGGTTCTATACCGTACCAAACAGTTTTCAATGAAGAAGGACGTGAAGACTTGTTGAAATACCGGAGGGGGGATGAGAAGACCTTTCCAACACTTTCAATGATGGCCCGAGATGTTTTGAACATTCTCGCGTCATCAACGGCGTCTGAAAGCGCTTTTTCTGCCGGCAGATATCAAATAGGAGAGCACAAACACTCATTAGCCGGAGACAGCTTGGAGATTGTAGTATTATTCAGAGATTGAATACGAGCGGAGCGGAGAAGGTGCGGTCAACCGGAGATCAACGAAGAAGAAGACGAAAATTACAACGAAATCTTATCCGAAGGTGGTGGAAGCGACGTGGAGCAATTTGACCAACAAATATCAATTCCAACCGAAGAATCACAAGAAATTATCAAGAAACTATAACAGGTTTTTTTTCAGAATATAATTTTTTTAATTGCAATTTTACTATGTAATTTGCAACTTTTGAACAACACCACAAAGTTGCAATTTTGACAATTGTATTTGTATTACAAAAAAAAAATCATATGTCTATTAAATAATATAAGAGACACAAAAACAGCCTTGAGATGTTTTTATTACACTATCTTGTCTTGTTTAATTATTAAGTTTTTTTTTATATATATATATGTTATTTTTTAAATTAAGTGCAAAAAAAAAAAAAACTGCCCGGGATCCCGACCCGACCCGACCCGATTCCGACGAGATCGGGATCAGGGCGGGACTTCGGCAAATCCCGCCTATCTCGATCCCGCCTGACCCGACCCTACCCAATCCCGCCCCATCCCCCAGTCCCGCCCTGACCCGATCCCGTCAAACCCGGCTCGATGGTCCCGAGCCCGGCCCACTGGTCACCCCTAAGATAAACGAAGTACACGAAAGAACACACAACAACAAGAATCAAACGACATGGGGACTATAAAGCAATGTTGCGCCTACTAATACGATGGACTAAGTAGGTCTACAATAATACTACTACAACTACCATTATGTAAGCGTAAGTAGGACTACGCTCAACTACCTACTACCCTACTACCCTTCTACCTTAATACGTGTCCTCCACAATCCCCTATCTAAGGTCATGTCCTCGGTAAGTTGCACATGCGTCATATCCCGTCTAATCACCTCTTCCAATACTTCTTCGGCCTACCTCTGCCCCTCCTGAACTCGTCCATAGCCTACCTCTCACACCTCGGCACTGGGACATTTGTGTCTCTCTTCTGCACATGCCCGAACCATCTCAACCTCGCTTCTCGCATCATATCCTCCATCTCTCACACCTTGCTTCTGACTTCAAACAAGAATAAGAGGATATATAAATACCCGTAAAGTTAATTTGCTAAAGTGAGTTTTGACGAGAAGTTGAGGGGGAATTTGATGTGTTTTCTCAAAATAAACCTATTTAAATGATTGCTTTGTCTTGAATCGATGATCTTTCGGAAACAGTCGCTCTACCTAACAAGACAGATCTAAGGTCTGCGTATATTCTACTCTCCCCAGACCCACGTTGTGGAATTTCACTAAGTATGATGTTATTGTAAACCTATCTAAATGACAGAGTACATATCATCATAATACATTCATTATATAGCGACCAGCAGACCAGTGTGGAGGTTTTCTGGGATCATGTGAATGAAAATATCTTTTTAGTTTCCTTACTTTAATAAGAAGTTTATGAATTTTTAATAAGTAAGAGTAATAACTAGCTTGGAAAAGTGATATTAGTAATTGAAAAGTTCTGATTTCTAGCATAAAAAGCTGTCAAAACCTAAACAAAATTTTTTAATCATAAATTTGGAGCTCAATCCTGATAGAGGTTTTCTTTGATCAAGAGCACTTTACACTCGAAAATGGACTTCCCGACACAAAGCGGGTTAGTCGGGCCCCAAAATATTACCCAACACCAAAATGATAAACACACAAAAAACAAAAAAGAATACTTGCTCGGATGAAATTTGTACTTTTATAAATAAAGAAAAAGTGAATGTTCTAAAGGCCACAATAATAGCTTAACTTTTAAAGACGTTTGCCGACCTTTCCATTTCTTT
Source organism: Anisodus tanguticus (assembly GCA_034509755.1). NCBI lineage: Eukaryota > Viridiplantae > Streptophyta > Magnoliopsida > Solanales > Solanaceae > Anisodus > Anisodus tanguticus. The sequence goes on along the minus strand of CM067553.1, from coordinate 2,775,050 downwards.
GCTCCAAAAGGTGGAATCTCCTACCCCAGGAAAAAACTGTGGTAGGATAAACTTTTTAAAGTGACTGGTCCTACCGCATTGCGGCCCCATATCCCAGAAAACCCCACCTCCGGCCTGGTCCTACGGATTAGTATACACCGCTTGGCCCTACGCGTATGGAGGGATTTTTTTGGGGAACACAGTTCCACTCTCGCTGATTAGAGAACTCGAACACGGAACCTCAGACAGCAATACCCTAATGTATTGGCCACTGGGCCAAACACTTTGGATGACCTTTCCATTTCTTATTGTAGAAGAGAGGATTTTAATTCTTTTTAAAACGAAAAAGTTGACTTTGGATTAGAAAAAACCCAAGGATTTGCTAGGAGAAACTTTAATTTAATTTTCTTAAAAAAAAATTAGTGAAGAGGAAATGTTTGACTTTTGGAATAAACAAAACCTAAGATCTTTTGCTAAGAGAAGTACTCCCTCTGTGTCAATTATGTGGCACCATTTCATTTTTGATCTGTTAAAAAAAAGTTACATTTATATATTTAGAAACAATTTGATTTACAAGCACACATTTATATTAAATTTGTTTTAGACCACATATTTCAAAAGTCTTTTTTTTTTCTTAAACTCCGTATAAAATCAAATGGTGCAGTATAAATTGGTACAGAGGAAATACTAAATGCTGTGTTCTAAAATTGATTTGGCGAATGACCGCTAGAAAAAGATTTTTAAATGGTTTTTATTACTTGCATAAAGTCTAACAGCAAAAATGAAAACTTTATTAGAAGGCAGGTTGGTCTTTCTTGCATCTGAGCTAATTTGACTACCAAGAACTTGTAACTTTTGCTATTTTGTGTTTGGTATAATGACATAAAGTGTCCTTCACAAAAATATATCTCGAAATAATTGTTCTACAATTTTTTTTTTTTTTTTTGGTGTTCTGTTAGATATCTCTAGCCCAGTAGGGGTTAGGTTTAAATGCATCCTACCCTCCTCATAACCGACTTGTGGGACTACACTGCGTATGTTGTTGTGTTCGGTTAGATATAATATATTAAGATAGGTAACTTCTTCTAGTAGAAGAACAGGGAGATAACTTTTGAATATTAAAAACATTTTACCCAATACATATACTTGAAGGAAAAAAAACTGCAATGTATCATGTGAATGCAAACACAAGTTGCTCAAACATGAGTTAAAACTGATTGTTCACTAATAATTCAATAACCAAAATGGCACCTGACAAAGACTAACATAAAACTCTACTGGGGTGCCTCAAATGCACGCAATTTTGTACAAAAACTAATCGAAAAATGTTGACAGATACTAAGTTGAAGCTCCAAGTGCAATAGAGTAACAATAAAAAAGAAAAAGCTAAATCAGATGTGATATCTGTGACTAAGACTATGGATAACTTAACAAACAATTGCTTGCTACTATAGAAACCATGTTTCTTATAACAAATAAGATTTTAGCACCATGGTATCCACATTAGTATAAAATAACTTCTTTCCCTAACAAGAATTCGGTCAAACACAAGTCCCCCGGGGCATAGCTGGATGGCAAAAGAGGAGAACTTAAAATTCAGCTGGAGGCCTGCATCGTGGGTTCGAACCCTGGTGGGAGCAATTTGCTCTCTTCTGGGGTAGGACCTTGTAAGTGATATCAGTTGCTCTGTTCTCAAACCCTGGTCATTCAGGCACATCCCGCGAATTACTGGTAGTAGTGATGAGGAACCGGGACTACTATCTCCAGGAATAGTCTGGCGTAAGCCGGGAAGCTGGATATTAAAAAAAAAAAAAAAATTCAGTCAAACACATACTATAGTATGCTGCACTCCATTTGGCTTAACTTGCACTCTGCTATCATACGGACGGGGAAGATAGCAGAAAACTCCTTTCCTAATCAAAGCAGTTGGAGATGATATCAAACTGGTCAATATCTAAGCAACCACAGACATAATCTGTTAAATTACAATGAAAGCAACAGAGTTATCTTTCTGTTTTCTTAATTTTGGGAGGATGGTGGGGTTAGCGGTTGGAAGAGAGAAGGTAACAGACAGACACTCACAGGATAAGAGTTAGTCTACTCATCCTCTGATTCTAGTTGCCCTCCAAATTTCCTCAATGCAAGAGAATATATTGCTTTTCGTTTCATCAACTTTCCACTTGCTACCAACTTGACGGCCTGTTGATTAGACGATATCATATGGGTTTTGAAGTTCAAGATTCAAATCATCATAGACAAGTGTTGCATTGCAATGGGAAAAAAAATACTCCAACTTCTGCAATGTAAATATCACCTAACCACAACTTGTATCTGAATGTCTCCTAACCGTTACAGAACGTTATTAGGTAAATCATACTCATAACCCAGCTATGTCCCATCAATTTGTTGCTAAATATTCTAAGTTCCGATATCATTGTCAAGTATATATATTTATACATTCTACTTACATCCACTTAATGATATTTAGTTTCCTCCTTTCTGGTACAGGGAAAAAGCCGTGCAAAAAAGAACACAAAAGAATTGTGCAAGGTAACACATGACTGAACAGCAAAACCGTTCATTCTAACTAATTAAATCATCAGTAAAATGAGAGATTAGAAAGTAATTATGTTGGTTCATTGATCATGAAAGCAAAAAATTACAAGTATACACAGAAGTATGAGGTCAAAATTTGAGACAGATTTGCCATATATAAACAGCTTTAACCATTTACATATATACTTGAAAGGTGTTTTAATTTAATGAAGTAAACCATGAAAATGAGTCAAAATAGGGTTACAACAAATTGATGTGACACAGCTTCTGAATCCTTAAGCAGGTGAATTTGCAGACATGGTTCGATGTTATTAACAATTTTGATGGTAAAATGTAACTAGCGAACACCAAAAGAATGGGATGGTAAGCGGAGAGTTATTAAACAAGACCATAGGTTACTGAAATTTCATTTAGTACAAAAGTAGAAACGAGGCATAGTAGAAACGAAAAGCATGCTTAGAAAACAAAAAATAAGTCCACCAATATTAGGTGATCCACCGGAATTCCATTAGCATCTCTCCAGAAAAGTTATTTATATGCTGAAAAGGTCTTTTCAGTAATATCGAAGGTGCCTCCTCAATAGATTTTCACTCAATACAAGATCATCTTCATAGGGTACTAAAATTTCATTTAGTATAAAAATATAGAAATAAGGCAAAGTAGAAAGAAAAAACATGCTTATAGAACAAAAAGAAAGTTTACCAATATAGCTGACCCGCAGAGAATTCCATTAACATCTCCAAAAAAGTTATTTCTATGCTGAAATGGCATTTTCAGTAATATCCAAGATGCCTACTCAATGGATTTTAACTCGTTACACCTAATACAAAGTAACGAGTAGTCCTCATTTGTGGATTTTCTGTTCTCAGATATATTGTAAAATATTGGAACCTCGATGCACCAGAAAGCCTTTACCAGAAATCAGATTGACCAAATAAATTTGAGAAATTTGATCAAAATAATTATGTTATTAACTCCTTAATTCTCATTGAACAACTTCTATTTATGAGATTTTCGAAATAAGTGTGGTTGTAACCATTGATCTTTACTAAAATATGTAGACACGTTAGAAAATTTTCGAGTTCTCTGCACAGAGTAAGATCTGAAGAAATAAAATCTGCATTTTGGGAAAAGATTACTACCATTGAAAGAGAATGTCCCTCCGAAATCAGCACTCTCAACTCATTCTCCAGCTGGGACTCTGATGGACTCTCATCTATACTGATCGATTTGCCTTCAATCAAGAAAATAATTTCACCCTTCGATTGGTGTGCCAAGAATGCCTCTTTTGCTCCGCCGATGGTGCCACGCCAAAACTAATCAATTTTGATAACAATACTTAAGACACCAGGAACAATATGCAGGTTGCAGTGAAACATTATTAATTACTGATTGCATGACAAACGAAGCTCACAAGAGCTCTTTTCCTATCAATAATAAATGAAACAAAAAACACGAAAGCTTAACCAACTATTAACTTATATGAACAATTTTATAGTGTCGAAACATACAATACACAGAAAGGAAAACCCAACCGGTCTTCTCCCAGAAGAAACAAAAATTAATGCCTATCCCTCTTTGAGATATCCATAAGCTCACTTATCCATCTTCCAGTTTAGATAGTTGCTTATGCACTAGCTTCTAAATATAACAAGCATGATAATGAAATAATGGGAACTTCAAGGGATAGCAAAGTTTAAATCACGAACACTTACCTCCTCATGAACGTTGGTCATCTCTCGAGCCATGACACACTGCCGACATTGAACAAAAATATAAAACAGTAACATGTAAAAGTAACTGAACTGTAAAAGCGGAAGTACAAATTCTCCCTACCTAGTTGTCCTTTTATCTTTTTGCGAGAAGGGGGAGCTGCGGATATTAATTGTATGTATCAGTTCTTATTTGATACAAAGAGTTTCAAGGGAACCTTCGGATTTGTGCACGTGATAGTTGATTATGAAACCATGAGTAATAGAAATTTACCTATTCTCACCAAATATAGCAGCAGCCTCTTCAAGAAATTGAGAAAGCTTGTGAGGTGGGATGAAGAAATTTTGTGTGGCTGATTCATTTGCTGAAAGTATCAGCCTCTCTCCTCGAAGAATTATGCTTTGGAAGAAAACTAAATGCATAATGAGACAACATGTGCTACCAGTATTTCGTTCAATATTCTTGAAAATTCCAGTAACTAAAAAACACGGTGTATCAGAGCATTACCGAATGAGAACTCGTTGGTAGGTAAGCCAGAGGCCGAAAGAGCAGTTACCGCAGCAGAAGGCCTAGGTATGGGAACAAGTATATTTTTTTCCAGGCACAGCTTAGCCAACATTCAAAAAATATTTCACATGCTTATCTTTCAATAGACAAGATGAGGTACATGAAGCCTGAGAACCTTTTTTTTTTTTAAACTGGTAAATTTGAAGCCTGAGAACCTAATTACTGCTCCTTCCGCATATATATATATATATAGAATGTTCACGTCAAACTATTCCGCACAGTATGTCACAACCTTGGTTCCAATGGTACACAAGCAACTACTCTCTCCATCCCAATTTATGTGATGCACTTCCCTTTTAGTTTGTCCCAGAATGATACCTTTCTATATTTAGAAATAATATAACTTCACCATTTTACCCCTAATGAGATGATTTATAGCGACACAATTATCTATGACTTGTTTTTGAGAACAAGCTTAAAAAACTTTCTTTTATCTTAACATTTGTGCCAGTCAAAGTGCATCACATAAATTGGGACGGAAGGAGTAATATATTTCCCCTAAGAAATAGCCTATATTAATGGATATTCAACACAGTTGGAAGAAAGAACCGAATAATCCACAAGATCATCGACAAAGATATACTTGCTCACCAGTTCCATTCCAGGATCACTGATGCCTGGTGTGCCAGCATCACTGATCAGGGCGACAATTTCACCATCTTGTAGTTTCCTCAGAACCATTTGTGCTCTTTGAGACTCATTGAACTTGTGATAACTAAGCTGAAACTTACACCTTATTTTTAGACACGAACAAGCATTCTAAGAAAAGCACCAAGCATAACCCAAAAGTGACTTACAAGAGGAGTTTTAATGTTGTAATAGTGTAGCAATTTTCCAGAATGCCTTGTATCTTCCGGCCCTGAAAAATTGACAAATTCACCTAAAAAGCAGAGAATATAGAAGAAAGAAAGAATCTTGACATCCAGCATTCAAGATTAGAGCTTCAAAAACAAACAACTAATTCATTGCTAAGCAAAGGTTAATACATGTAATGGAGGCGAAATTATTCTAAATACATTTCAAATTGTTGGGCTATAATATCCATTACCTATTGGGAAAAAAACATATAGAGAACCTCTAATGTTAGAGAACTCATATTGGAAGTGAACTAGGTCCAAGTGAACAGAAACTGAGGATTCATATAGTCCATGTTTTGGATGGCTGTTACCTACAACATACAATGTTTGTTTTGATTGCTACTTAAATTTTATTATAGCGTATCGTTAAATTCATTTTGCTTTGACTTATTATGTGATATCCTATTTTATCCTTTACCCTACCTTTGCTTATAATATTGCTTCAGATTGCTCATGTGTGTCATTATGTAACAATGGAAAACAATACTGTACAATCTATCCAAACTTGTAATCATCAAGACAATACATACAATACAATACATTATGATATAGTAATATGTTTTGAAACGATATGTAACAACCATCCAAACAAGCTTAAGTTGCCCAAAGGGCCAATACAAAAAGGAGAAGTAAAGTATCAAAGTGAAATTACCTGAGAGTAATATCTTCAAGATTGCCAATTGGGGTTCCCAGTAAATATAAACCTGGTTTCAAAGGACCCTAAAAACAAAGGAAAAGGTAATTCACACTGGCACCAGCTCACAAAGTAAAATTAAAAAAAATTACCTTTTTGAAATCAAGAAGACAAAGTTAGCAACTTTACTTGCTTAGAATTTGATAGCTGATGTTGCAGTTCATCAGGGGTGTCAGCAGTGGAGCTTTGAGCATTGTTAGAAAGAGTAGAATGAAAGGGTGAAATCTCTAGGCACAGTACAAAGAAGGGAAGGTAGTATGTGGGGTTGCAAAGATTGAGTGAATATTGGAAGAGGGTATCTCAAAAATTGTTGGGGAAATGGGGTGAAGAAGGAAGAGAGACATGGGATTATAGCGCCGTATAAGCATTCTTGATTCTTCTCTTCAAGAAATGAAGAGCCCTTTTTGTAGTGTAATATTGTTGATATGTTAAGTGGAACATTGGGGGTTTCTATTAATTAGAATTTTTTTTAGCATCTGACACTGCTATTCGAATGAATTGTTTCGTCTGTGATAAATGCAATAAAATGTCTTTCTTGTTTTTTTTTCTCACCCTATGTCCCATATATTCTTTGCAGCACGAATAATTTAGATTTGCGTGATAAAATTTTACTTTTAGGTAAGGTTTGGATGTGATTATAATAAGCATATTATTGTTATTGTTGTTGATAAAATTTCATCTTTGGATAAAACTCGATTAATTTGAATTTTTGTTCTAAAATTTCATTTTAGATAAAACACTAACTATCAAAGGCGGCTTTTCATATTTGAGTCGGATTAATTCGAATTTGTGAAAGAAAGTCCCACTTTGAAGAAAAGCCGATTAATATGATTCGTGAAAGAAAATCTCATTTTGAGGTAAAGCCCCATTAATTTGGATTCTTGCTGGAAAATCCCATTTTGGAGTAAAGCAATTTTTATCAAAGATGACTTCATTTTCAGAGTTTGAATATGAGACCTTTAATTAAAGATGAGAACTAATTATAACAACAATAATATATCCGGTGAAATCCCACAACGTGGGATCTGGGGAGGGTAGAGTGTACGCAGAACTTATCTCTACATTGTTAAGTAAAGATATTATTTTTGAAAGACCCTCGACTCAAAAAAAAAAAATCGGCACAAACAAAGCACGAAAAACGGTCAGACCCGTACAAGAAATTTAAATCAGTACGAAAATGAGAGCAGCAAAAACAAAAGCATTCTGAAAAAGATAGAACTAATTATCACTATAAAACGTCTCGTTGCCAATCATCATTGGGCTGGCTTAGTAGGGAATAGTGGTGACTATTGACTACTTATTCGCCTTCAATTTTTGTTCACAGTTATCAACTTTTTGCCTCAGTCATGATCTAAAGTAAATACTCTGGTGCATAAATTAATGCATTGTAATATATATACTTCTACTCATCCCTTTTAATGAGATGCAAAAGAGTAATATATACATAGTAACTAGTTATGCTTATATAATAGAGTATAAACTTATACTAAAAGTAAAACACAAATGTTTGTAGTTCGACCATTTTGGAACATAATCTTAAATCTTATGTTTAGGAGTTGATACAACTTTGTTCTTATACTGAATACAAGGAGTCTTTTAGATTTGGTGTATTAAACTTTTGGTTCAACACCTAAAGGCAGTGATTATAAAGTCTATTGCCAGTTTGCAGTTACGTTCAGAAAATGACCACAAAGGTTGTAAAGCTTTCAAAGCTTGAATTTCATATGCAGAGAATCAAGCACTGGAAAGTCATATTACAACACTTAATAGAACTCTTAACCCCAACTTATAATCAAGCAAAGCAAGTTAGATTACATGGTACATCACACGTAGCGTGGACGAAAGGGTCGGCCTTTTAGGCTACGACCATTATAACATAAAACACAATTTTCCAGCCTATGCTTCTGTCACATTAACCAGAAGCACTATAACACTACTATACAAGTAAAGGCTGCTTTATAGCAGCTTTCAAATTTTGCTCAGCGCACAAGGCGAACTGGCAAATTCAGAATGTCAGTTGTTCTTTTATTACTACTTGTTTTATAAACCAAATTCTCTTTGCTTTTCAGTTTGGAGTTGCTAGGTTGTAGTCGTATTGTGTTACTACACTTTATCGTCATGGAACCACCATCTCGTCTCCTTGGGGGACCTGCCATTTTTGCAGTTCTTCACGTAGCGATCATTGTCCGCAGGACGTTGCTGTTCAAACAGACAAGGTAAATTTGAGGCCTCAATCTCAAAAGGTGAGAAGTTCATGAACAAATGCAGAGATGCCAAATGTAAAATTCCTTTGAAATTTAAATGCTAACGGACCTTTGCAGTTGAGCTAGACAACATTGAGAGAATGCTGATGCAGATGGAACTAACAGTCATGGCAGGGGACCATGAATCATAGAGGATATCTGCAACCAACCAGCAGCAACACAAACAGTCAATACTACAACAACAACAACATACCCAGTATAATCACACCAATTGGGGTCTAGGGAGGGTAAGATGTACGCATACCTTACCCCTACCTTTGTGGGGTAGAGAGGCTGTTTCCGACAAACTGTCAATACTGAATAACAAATACCGTTGGAAGCTTTTTCTGTTGGGGGGTGAGCATAATTTGAAAACACAAGAACCAAAATCATGTGCAGCACATAACAAATACATCATACAGGGTAATATTTAATCATATAATACATAAGACTGTTAGTTGGAGAAAGGAGTGACAGCTACAAAATTATGTCATACTCATGGCAAGTACAGCTAGTACTTGTCTAACTCAGTTTAGAGGGTTTGATCAACTTTTGGTTAGTAGCAAACATTGATTAATATTCCTTTAGAAATAAAATGTACTCCTTCCATTCCACTTTATGCGGCAAGGTTAGGAGTACCAGGGTCAAAGTACTTAATTTTCAGTAGGAATTCGGATATAGATTCTTCAAGTTTTGGGGGGGGAAATTGCTCTACATATTTAGAAACACATAATTACACTTACTAGAAGTCGTAATAGTTAATAATCCAATATTCAAGAAAAACATGGTCAAATAAGAACCTGTATGACTCTCCAAATAGTATTGTTGCCACATAAATTGGAATGGAGGGGGTATATATCTAGGGACTAGATGATAACTACTACTAACTACCTAAATTTCTTTAGCAATTTAAATTGTAGGTACAAATGTTTGAATTTTGAAATAGTAAGCCGGTCAAGCAAAAGAATACCAATAATAATATTACATGGCCAATATTTAACAACAATATACCTAGTGTAATCCCACAAGTGGAGTCTGGGGAGAGTAGAGTGTACGCATACCTTACCCCTACCTTGTGCATGTAGAGAGGCTATTTCCGATAGACCCTCGGCTCAAGTAAAGCAGAAACACAACAATTATGAAAACAAACGCAATAACAACAAGAAGATAGTAAGAAAACTGAAGCAGAAGAGACATCAAGTAGTAATAGAAAACTAAGAATAAGAATTACGAGAATACCAAAATAATTAAATTACAAAAATAATAGTAATACTACTGGTAAGGAAAAGCAGAACGCTTATCTACTCTACTAGTCTTCTACCCTAATCCTCGACCTACACACCCTCCTATATAGGGTCATGTCCTCCGTAAGCTGAAGACTTGCTACTTGGCCAATATGTTGATGAAATATACACATTTTTCATGTGTGTGTTCCCTAGATCATCTTTTTCCTTTTTTCTTTTTTTCTTTCTCACTTAGCAAAATAGGAGGAAAGGCTAACTAGAAAGACGATCAAAACATGCTTCTGTTTCTGTTCAGGGCAGTAAGTTTGTGTTTATCTGAAAGTATCAGGTCTAACTTGTGGCTGTGGCTTCCAAACCAAAAGCGCTAAACATTCCAGAGGAGCCCATACATATGTTGATGACTAAGTTTATGCCCCACCGACATATACAGCAAGACTACAATATCAGTATCCACAAACATGTGAATGAAGGTGCTACATAGCCTAGTGTTTGCAAAATCAATATTCTTGCGGCCCACTGGACACCTCTTCCAAACAGAGCACATTACAGAGTTGAGTCTACCTAAATAACATGGCAGTATGATAAAGGTTGACCAGACATAGATCATAATAGTGACCATTAACTCGTTAACTAGAGAAATCAAGGGACCTAATGACCATCACCCCCCCCCCCCCCCCGCCCCCCCACACACACAGAGCGTAAAAAATAAAGAAACGAAGTGGACAAAATGAAAAGTATAACAATGAGAAGAGAACTAATAGTTTGTTCTCAGTAACGCCTAATCAAATTATTGATGCACAAGTACACAACATAATAGCTAAAACCAGGGTTGTTGCTGCAATTTATGAACCCCAAGATTACCTTTTTTAATGATAAAAAGATCCCGAGGGCCAAGCGGCGCATAGTTCGAAACTCGGTAAATAATGAGTCCGCCCTTCTACTCTTCTCCACTTATCCAGGATCAGTGGCGGTGCCAGAAATTTTCTAAAGGGTGTTCGAATTTTGAAGAAGTAATATATAATACATATGTTAAAGGTGTTCAATATGTAATATATATCTGTACAACAACATACCCAGTGAAATTCCACAACGTGGGGTCTGGGAAGGGTAGAGTGTACGTAGACCTTACCTTCACCTTGGTAGGTAGAGCGGATGTAATATATATCTGTAATACGTAATAATTGATATGTCTACACGGTATAATTTTTGGGCGAAGGATGTTCGGTTGAACACCCTTGCCACAGCCCAGCATTACCTTGTGAAGAGAATTTTACCCTACATATGATCTTGATTTGTAGTTTAAGAGGAGTTTGCCATGGCAAAAGAATGTTACCAGGAAACAAGAAAATAGAGAAAACTAGTTTTAGACTAACTGTAGAATCGGATCTATAATATATGTACTACTCTCTCCGTTTCATTTTATGTGTCCTAATTTGACAAGGCACAAAGTTTAAGGATGTACAAAAAAACTTTGGCATCTTGTGGTCTTAAAGGTGTGCATGACATACCGAAGGTACCCTTTGAATCTTGTGGTCTTAAACATGCTATGTCATTCCTATAAGTAAATATCATTAAGGGTATAATAGGAATATTGGGATTAAAAACTTACTAAATATGAAAAAGTGACATTCTTTTTAAAAAAGACAGAGAAAGAAAGCTACATAAATTGAAAAGGAGTACGTAATTTGGAACAATGGACGCAACTCACTAGCCTACAATACTATTGGGCCAATTTGGTTGATTTCCAAAATTACTAATGTTTGTATTAAGAAGGGTAAATCTCAAATAACCAGGAAACTCAAGCAACCATTTTTAAAGAATCAACGATGTCTCTGGTACTCCAATAATGTTCTAAGAGATTATACGTCATAGGTGGCTGCTAAAATAAGATATAATCATGGTGCAGGGCACTAGAGCAATCAAGCGGTATACTCTCAGTTCATCTGTTTGTTTTAACAAGTAGATTTGACCAAGAGGCTCATATTTAAGCTTCAAAGTATCCAGAAGATGCTAAATTCTAATAGACTTCTTTTCATGTTCATTTACATAAACATGATTACAACAGACACATACGCAAACAAAAGAATGCACAACAAGTCCAAAGAGCCAAATAGACTAGGTTTCATCTTCACTCAACTTGCTTGTTGAGAAGCAACATACTACAATAAACAAAATAAAAACAGAGAACCATAATCAAGGATGAAACGGGGGCAAACAACATGACACTAAGCACAATTGCAATTCAAAACTTGTACCAATTCTATACCGTTGCAAAATGGCCATGATGAGGAAATAGGGGGAATAATGCTTCTCACTCATATCATGCTGTGCAATTATAAGATATATGCTGTTTTATTCCGTATGTGTAGGCCTCAATTTTCATGTACCACATTGATTACATTACACTATTGCATTGCAGGAAGCAATTAAGATCAAATGAGCAAGCAAATGCTTTGCATAAGATTGGAAAACAAACCTAAACAGATATGCCCATTGCTATAAATGTGAGGATGCAACGGAGCTGGAGGGATAAAAACAACCTGCCAAGTCAAGAAATAAAATGCTACAGTAAAAGAAAACATAACTACTTTAAAACAAGAAAATTAATATCATATCAGCAAGCCAAGTTTCTTGCATTTCCAGACATATGATGGTAGATGATATGCTCCAAGTTGAATATTTAAAAGCAGTAAACCAAAGCTGATGGAATAAGGAAGTAAACGCACAGACATATTTATGTATTTCTATTAGCTTACTACATTAATTAAGAAAATTCTGAGAGAGTTTACTTCATCAATCAATGTTATAAAGAAAGTCTAGGCAGCTCTAAATATTAAGTGATCATTATAGGGTCTTTTAGAAACAACCTCTCTATATGAGGTAGGGGTTAGGTGGGTATGTTGTTGTATCTACTGCTTATGTCTTAAGTCATAAATTATTTAGTACTTCAGGATTAAAAGACTCTTTTTATTTTTCAATTCTTATTAATTGACCTACAAGACAGCAATAAAAAATTACCTATTCAAAAAAAAAAAAAACAGCAAGACAAAATTTTCTTCAGAAAACAAAAATTAAACAATATATATATATATATATATATATATATATATATATATATATATAAGGAGGCAAACTCACTTGAGGGGCTTCCATAGGGTAATGCTCAGGAAAATCAACCTGAAGTTGATACATCTCATTTGCATACAAAGTTCCCGGTGCCCCGTTGACTTCAATTATCCATCTATACCCCAAACACACATAAATTACAAATAATTCATGAAAAAACAATAAATCTCAAATCTTTTTTCTTTTTCCAATCCACCCCTTTTCTTGAAATTCAATACATGAAACTAAATAAAATTAATTCCAGAAAAAAAAGTACAAAAAAATCAAGAACCTTTGAAGATTATCAGTAACTTTGTGTTTAAATCCAGCAGGTGGATTAACTTGCCATTCCACAAGCTCTTTCTGTAACCGATTACAAGCGATCTTGCTCAAAGCCTACTACATTTCAACAAAATAAACAACCCCATTTGCACAAAAACAACAAAAAACAAAACTTTTATTCATATAATCCATAAAGATTCAATTTTTTTAGTTACAAATTTAGACCCAAAAACAAACAAACCTTGCGAGATGAAGCAGAAGGGCTAGACATGGTGAGTGAGTTCTAACAGGAAGAGAAAAAGATAGTGTCTGCGTAAAGTGGACGTCGGTGTTAGCGTTGATTAATTTATAGGGTATAAAATGTAAAGTGATGAGAAATTTTCGGGGTTGTTTTGTAATTAGGGAAGAGAATTGGGTAATATTGTAAATTCGGAAAGACGGAGATCTTGTTTTAGAAACTGTTTAATTGGGGGACAGTGCTTTTCTGATGAGATGGATACTCAGGTGCGGTTAAACATCAGATTTAGACATGTGGCGAATGTTGGAGGAGGAATCACGTGACGGAAATCAACGTGGATTTGGCAATGTTTATTCGTTCATTAGAGGATCGAAAGTTTTATTATCTCTATTTTGACACATTAGATTCGACCTAGATTTGACATTTTTGTTTGATTGCACATGTTTCCCATTTTAATTTACCTTTTATATTTTATGTCAGTAAATAATTAAGAAAAATAACAGAAAGAGAGAACGCGAACAAATTGTTAAGAGTATCACATCGAAAATGAAATGAAAACATTGACTCTTTATATGAATTTGGACAATCATTACCCTACAAGCTAACTTTTGAGGTTGAATTAGGCTCAAGATCCATTCTTTACATGGTATCAGAGCCAGACTCATTCCAGTTCTTTGTTCGTCGATATTCGGCCCCCAAATTATATTGTTCACACTCCAATTAACGAGATCTGGGCGTGCGGGGAGTGTTAAGAGTCCCACATCGGAAATGAAATGGTAACATAAACTCTTTATATGGACTTGGACAATCATTACCCTACAAACTAACTTTTGGGATTGAATTAAACCCAAAATTCATTCTTTACATAAATAATACGACGGATAAAACAAGAATAAGCGACGTTTTGTACAAAAAATAATTTTTTGAATTGCTTAGCAAAAAGTAACGAGTAACTATTAAGAAAATTATGTTGAAGTTTTGCTACAATCTAACTCAACTACAACGTAGGAGGTTGAAATTTTTTAAGTGGATGAGAACCCTTTTCTTTTTCTTTTTCCATTGTTATAGGTTATAAATTGAACAGAAGAGTTCAATCTAAACTAAAAGACTAATCTATTAGATAAGAGAGTACTCAAACCTATAAATCAATTAATATTTCTTTTTTTAATTAAAGAAGGTTAATTGACAAACGATAATCATCCTGCTTGAGGGCCAACTATATTATTGGTCATGGTTGATACTACTTGTTTGATCTAGTCCATCATTTTTGGAGCCTATCATTCTTTTATTTTTCTTTTCTTCTTGGGCCGACTAACATCCTCTTGGATCACATATCAGTTAGTATTGGGTCTAGGTCATCACTCCTAGATATTAAGTTGTTTAATGTATATTATATAATTATACATTTAAAAATATGTATGATCTATGATCTCAGACGTTTAATTTCTAGAAAATATGTAAGTTGTTTAATAACCATCTATGATCTCAACATAGCCTGTTTTAAAAATCTTTTCGTTATTGTTAAGGGAGGTGGGAAGTGATTAATTGATTTTATAATTATTGAATTTTGGTTCCTTCCGTTCTTGGGAACTCTTTCTAAATACGTTGATACTCATTTAACTAGTCCTGAGTCCTGACGTACCTTTCAGGTAATATTTTAGTGAATTATTCTTGGTTAATTATTTAAATCAATTGTCACATACAAAAATAGGTTTTTTTAATTATCATACTTACATAGGCATCTTGCTATTTGCTGTATCCAATTAGTTAAATCATTTTTTAATATGGGAATGTCTATGTCATCACAAATGATTCCTTACCCAGATTATGCCCTGATAGTAAAAAAGATACCAAAATAAAATCTGATTAAAAATAGAAGAAAATCTAACGATTTTGACCCCTTTGATGGATAATTCAAGTTGAAGATTGTGACAGTTAATGTGTATCCTAGCATAATCATCGATCATCATTTGTATTTTAACTATAAATTATACATCTAGCTAGTGATATAGGTGCAAGTAGTGTGTGAGAAAAAGGTCATTTAGGTTTTGTCTAGTTTTTCATTTATTGCTCTAGACTCTAGAGTAAAGTTTTTCTTAAGCTTTCATAATCAAATTTTATACCTTTAATAATCTTATCATATCCAACTCAGCATTATATTTTTTTTGGAAACTCTTATGCAATTTCATCCCGCTTTTAGTGGAAAATACACTTAATGGACAAATAAGGAATAGGGCAAGAATCTGTTCTAAAGCTCTAGAAATTGCAGGCATAAAGAGGTTCATCAGGGCGATAACCGGAAAATTCTTAGCATAGAACACGAAATCATTCTCCGATGAAAGAGGTAACAATAGAAAAAATATTTATTCTTCATTGAAAAAAAGATAAAATTATTTGACGGTTTTTATGATGTATATAAAACACAGGTGAGTGACAATTGCAACATCTTCCAAGTGGACTCATGTTTACGTAATTGTTTTAATTTTATTAGTGAATAATACAATATATTCACCATATAATTTGTAATTAATAGTAGTGTATAATTATGGTAAATAAATGATCCTTATTATATTAGGATTCAACATTGTACAAACTATATTATTGGTATTAATAAGAAAGACTCCTCAAGGGAGATTAATACAATTCTACATGGTATTAAGAGCCAAAAATATCTCCCTACCCTAAACCCTAAATTTGGTCGCCCTTCTCTTCCCTTTTTCGACGCCAAACCGCCTGTATACAGCCGATATACCTATGATATACGCTGATATACATATGTCAAGCCCTCCACTTCTACAAACTGCCCCGTATACCTCTGGTATACTATTGATATACAACCTTCTTACCTTCTCTATCTCTCCAACAGGTTGTATACCCCTCCTCTCGTATACAATACACAGATGATATACACCTTGTATACGACTGATATACCATCTCTGCCACTATATACTACCCGTATACAACCTCCCTAAGCCTATATACATCTAGTATACGGCTGATACCGCATGTATACAGCCTCTCTACGCTGATATACACCTCGTATACGGCTGATATTGCCCCATATACACCTCGTATACATCTCGAACCCCCCATTTTTGTTTCTCTCACCTACTTTCCAACAGCCCTCATGGCGGAGAATAACCATGGTGGCGGCAGCGGCAGGAGCCGCAGGGGTGGCAAAGGGGGTCGGGCCACTTCAGCCTGCCAGCCACAATAGGCCCAGTACACAACACATTGGGCAGGCCCACTGCCCTAACAGTTGTATGGGAACTGGGCCTCCATCAATTATCCAAAAATTATGGCCCAACAGAAACATTGGCTACAACAGCGACTCAGCAGTCTGGGTGCACAGCCGACGGGCCACAACCATCAGACCCAATTTCCTGCAGCCCAATAGTTCGCTCCAGGCCTTACCCTAACCAATTTATCCATCTGGGAGCACAGCCGACAGGCCACAGCCATCAGGCCCAATTTCCTGCAGCCCAGCAATCCGCTCCAGGCCTTACCCCGACCAGTTTGGGCCAGGCTTTTGGCATATTGACTATTAAGCAGCCCGATAATGCGTGGTATATGGATATAGGCGCCACGTCTCACCTAATCAATAATTCTGGTAATCTTCCTCAACTATAAAATTTAAATACTCTTCAATCTATTATGATCGGAAATAATCATCGCATTCCAATACAAGGGTTTGGCCACACACTAACCCCATTACCTCATCCCCAATTCTCCCTTAAAAATGTCCTATATGCCCATAATATTATCAAAAACCTAATTTCTGTTAGAAAATTTGCCACATATAATTATGTATCCATCAATTTTGACCAATTTGGTTTTTCTATAACGGACCTACATACGGGGAAACTTTTTACCCGATGCAATAGTGAGGGGGACCTCTATCCGTTCCTATGCCCGCCCACTGCCCATGTCACTCCTCTCACCGTTTTAGCTACAATATCTCCATCAACATGGCATAGTAGACTTGGTCATCCGGGTGCTCATGTTTTTGATTCCCTTAGAAACCAAATTTAATTCTATGTAATAAAGGGAAACTTTCTCATAGTTGCTCTTGTCATCTAGGGAAACATGTTAGACTTCCATTTAAGCCTTCTCTAAGTATTACTTTCTCTCCCTTTGATATTATTCATGCAGATTTATGGACTTCTCCTATAACTAGCAACGTAGGCCATAAATATTATTTGATATTTTTGGATGATTTATCTCACTTCCTTTGGGTCTATCCGCTTAAACTCAAATCTCAAGTGTTCTCCAAATTCCTTGAATTTCGTACTTGGTTAAAACGCAATTTGA
The DNA here is from genome assembly GCA_034509755.1 of Anisodus tanguticus. Lineage (NCBI taxonomy): Eukaryota > Viridiplantae > Streptophyta > Magnoliopsida > Solanales > Solanaceae > Anisodus > Anisodus tanguticus. The sequence goes on along the minus strand of CM067553.1, from coordinate 2,757,261 downwards.
AAAAAACATCAAAATGTTTCAATGTGATAATGGTCGTGAGTTCAATAATTGCCTTTTTAATAAATTTTGTGAGGCTAATGGCATGATCTTTCGTTTCTCGTGCCCCCATACCTCCCCTCAAAATGGTAAAGCCGAAAGAATTCTCCGCACCATTAATATTATGATTTGTACCCTTCTTTTTTATGCGTCTCTCCCCTACCTTTTGGGTATATTCATTAAAAATGGTAGAACACATTCTTAACATCTTACCTACCCGTGCGATTCAAAATAGGACACCCACCGAAATTCTCTACCGTCGGATCCCTACCTATGATCACCTTAGAATTTTTGGTTGTCTTTGTCACCCAAATCTGACATCCACGCCCCCCACAAATTAGCACCTCGCTCCACTCCGTGCGCCCTTCCTAGATTTTCCGTCGAACCATAGGGGGTACTTGTGCTATGAGTTATCCACAGATAAAATCATAATCTCACGCCACGTCATGTTTGTTGAGTACATTTTCCCGTTTGACAACATCCAAAAATTCGGAGTCACTAATTACAAATTCCTTAATGATTCGGACACCTCACCTGTAGTCCAAAATGCACTACAAAACACACTGTCTGCCGTCCTTCCGGCACACCCACCCATCCCGCAAACTACCGCAACCCAACCACTGGTCCCGCTGTCCAAACAATGCCAATAACACCCCAACCCACAACCTGCCACCGCCTCCCTCCACCCTGCAACTGTCTGCCTTTACCTCGCCACTGCCTGCCTCACCCCCGACACACCCAACTAACCCGCAGTACACCGCCACCCAGCCCCCTGCCCCCCATACCCCAGCATTCTCCCGCCACCAACTGCCCAACCTTACATCATATTGCCCCATCCCGAACCCCTCCCCACCCACTTCCACAGACCCCGAGACCCACTTCCCCGCCCCCGTACCCACACGCCACATGGAAACTCGTTTCAAACAGGGATTTTCAAATCCAAAGTCCACTTTAACCTATCCACCCAATCTATATCACAATTACCTAATAACCCAAAACTAGCCAAGCTTGACCCGAATTGAAATGCGGCCATGCGTGAGGAGTTTGATGTGATTTTCTCTCAGCGCACGTGGGATCTTGTTTCGAGGCCATAGGCGGTGAATGTGATTCGTTGTATGTGGCTCTTTCCTCATTATTTCAGAGATAGTGGTGATCTTGAACGTCACAAGGCTAGACTTGTGGCAAATGGCACAGGGCAGCATGAGGATATTGATTATGGTGAGACTTTCAGTCCGATGATCAAAACGGCTACTAATCGCACTGTTCTGAGCATAGCTCTTATTAATCTCATCACATGCCTAGTATAGCCCAAGAATGTAAGAAAAAAATGACAGTTTCACGTACATATGTTGGTTCAATATTCAAGAACTATGTCACCTTTGGATTTAGTAGGTTGGAATTTTTTGTAGAAATCCATTAAGTTCTAAAAATATTTCTCAATAATTATCTACAAGCATATTCCTTGGATTTTTATTATGGCCGTTAAATAATAAAATTATAGGTTGTCTATAATCGTAAGCAACAAGTAGTTGCTCATACAGAGAATTCCACCTAGTCGAAACTTGTTATGGATTTTTCTATAAGGTAATCCAAAATCATGACAAGTTTTTTTATACTCTTTGCGTCTTTGTATTTTATTACATTTAAAAATAAAATTTATAGCAAATTGTATTTTATCAAGAATGCTTTCAAAAAGTTTTAGGTCATCCTTTACAACTAAGTTATAAATATGGCACGCACATCTTATATGAAAATGATCAGGAAAACATGGAGTTAATCGAACTTTTAAAAGTCTTATATCATAATCATTAGATAAAACATTTTCATCTATAAGAGTGAAATCATCAGAACTAGGAATATGATTACTAAAAGAGGTAGCCCTGCCCTTGTTACCCCTACTAGAAGAAGCACCCTTACGCTTAAACATACCTCTTAATCCTTTCATTTTTAATTATGCAAATAAATAATTAAAGATAATAAAATTAAGTGAGATAATTAAAATAAAGTAACAATAATAATTTAAAGAAGGAACGAAGGTACCAAACGTCGACGTGTAATTGTGGTTGAAAATTAAAACTTTGCTCGATGGATGATCCTCAAGCTAATTGTCAACTTCACTCCCAATTTTTTAACTTTGATATAAAGCAAAAAAAATATAATATTTAGTAGGTAATGTAGAATTGTAAAGAGATAAATTGAGAAATTAGAGAGATTGTAGGAAGATTTGTGAGAAAAATGAGGTATTTATAGTTGAGAAATAGTGTTAAAGTGTAAATATATTAACTTAGGGGTTAAAAATAAATATTAATAAGGTAGGGGGGTTTATGGGGTGGGGTGGAGGCCAAAAATGGTCGTTATAGTCGTTGCACAACGACCAAAATCGAATTCTGGTCGTTGTTGCAAAGGTTGTTTTTGCAAAGGGGGAGGGGGGTTGGCGGGCGGGATGGGGCGGGTCGGCGGGACGATCCCAGGCCCTGTCCCGAGTTCGAACCCTAACACTGATAATTTTTTTTTATGTGGCATCGGGGCGGGGCTGGTACGGAACGGGCCGGGACGGGATCGGGCGGTGATTCCGGCGGTGATTCCATTAGCTCAGTCGAATAAAAAAATTAGATAATTCGTGACGTTGCAACCTCACTGGTATTATAATCTCAGGATGGTGTTTATTCCACTTCAAACAATAATACAACAACATACTCAGTGAAATCTACAATGTAACTCTAGAGAGGGTAGAGTGTACACAGACCTTAACTCTACTTGGTAGGTAGAGCGGTTGTTTCCGAAAGACGTTCGGCTCAAGACACAGCATAAACACAAGCAAAGCAAGTGAAACGTTCATACCCAGACAACAAATTTAAAACAGTATAACAATGATGGTAACAAAAGAGGATAAACCATGATAAAACATTCTGGAAAAAAAGAAGCAATAACTAATGCAGGCAGATAAGATAAACTTAAGGCTAGCCAGTGGGCGCCCAGTCTGCCCCGACACCTCCCCGGTCCCGCCCCGAACTCGATATTTAAAAAAAAAATCGGTATCGGAACTCGAACCTGGACGGGACATGGTCTCCTCCCGACTCGTCCCGACCCGCCAGTCTCGACCCGATCCCGATCCCGCCCTGATCTCGCCCGAAACCCCCCTTTTGCAAAAATAGTCGTTGCACCAATGGTCATTTTACATTTTGGCCGTTGTGCAATGGCTATTTTTGGCCTCCCCCTCCCCAACCCCCCTACCCCCTTAATATTTAATTTTAACCCATAAGTTATTATATTTACACTTTAAACCCAATTTTCCAACTATAAATACCTCATTTTCTCTTCATCTTTCTCACAAATCTTCCTATAATCTCTCAATCTATCTCTCTACAAGTCTACATTGTCTACTAAATATTCAATTTTATTTATTCGTTTGGGAGTGAAGTTGGCAACTAGCTTGAGGATTTTCCATCGAGCAAAGTTTCAATTTTCAATCTCTCGATTACACGTCGACGTTACGTCGGCGTTTGGTACATTCGTTCCTTCATTAAATTATTATTATCTATTTATTTTATTTAGCACACTTAATTTCAGTTACTTTAATTATTTATTAGTATAATTATAAATTTATAATTGAAGGATTTAAACATATGCTTACGGGTAGGGGTCATGCTTCTTCTAGTAGGGGCAACAAGGGCAATGGTCCTATTTCTAGACAGAATCTTATTCCTACACATGATAATTTTGTTGATACTGAACATTTTTCTACAATACCATTAGATTTAAACGAGGAGCTATTTTTTGAAACTCAATAAGACTTTAATTTAGACGATGATCTAGATGATACACCCACTAATGTAGATGACAACACACCCACTTGTGCACCTTCAACTGAAATGTCTCATATTGCCCCTAGTATGAGACGAGGTCCAGCAAAATGAACATTAAAATCAGATGCATGAACATTTTTTGATAGGGACGTAGATAATCAAGTAGCTAGATGTAAAATTTGTAAAGATGTTTTAAAATTTAAAACTGGAAAAGGTGAAGCTGGGACGGGGGGGGGGGGGGGGGGGTTAATGAGACACGTATCAAGGTCTCATCCTGCTAGGTATGCCCAATACGAGACTTCAAAATCGGGTGCGCAAACGTCCGCTCAATCGGGACAAGTTTCACATACTATCCTGGAACAAGTACATGGTCAAATTAACCCTATGACGGGGTGAATTGTAGGCCCTAAATACGATAAACATAGAGATAGAGAAGCAATAGCAAAATTAGTTGTTGTGGAGGGTTTGCCTTTTTCATTTCCTTCATCTACCGATTTTATTCATTACATTAGAGATATGTATAATTCTGCTTTTAAAGGTTTTCCTAGATCAACTGTTAAGAGAGATGTATTTAAATTCGCACACGAATATCAACAGTATTTACGTTATTCATTATATCATTTTAATGGCAAGGTGGTCATCACTTCTATTATAGGCCGTAGTACTAACGACCATGATTATTTAACGGTAACTTGTCATTGGATAGATTATAAATGATCTATGCAAAAACGTATCTTAGCGTATAGATATATAGATTATAGACACACATGTACTTTTGTTGCAGAAAATATTTATCAAGTGTGCAATTATTACGGAATAACTGATAAAATTATGACTATTACATTAGATAACGCTTCTTCTAACAATTACACTATTACAATTTTAAAAAACAGTTTAACTCCATCTTTTCCATATCATTTTCATATAAAATGTGTGTGTCATATCTATAACTTAATTGTAAAGGATAGTCTATAACTTTTTGAAGACATTCTTAGTAAAATACATTTGCTATAAAAAAATTTAAAAAAATAATAGAATACAACGAAGAAAAGAATATAAAAAAACTTATCACGATTGCCAACTACCTTATAGAAAAATTTCAGAAGAAGTATCCAGTAGGTGAAATTCTTTACGCGGGCAACTACTTGTTGCTTATGACTATAGAAAACCTATAACTTTATTTTTTAACTCTCATAATCAAAATCCAGCTGATATGGTTGTAGATAGCTATTGGGGAAAAATTTATGAACTTATTGTATTTTTAGAGAAATTTTTTCAAGCAACAAAAGAATTTTCCGATATATATTATCCTACTATTTCAACTATGTTGTTTTATATAGCTCTAATATTTTTATTACTTAGTGAATATATGGAAAAACAGCTTATAAGACAACTATTAAAAAAATATTTATCAAAATAAAAAAATATTTTATTCCTATTTCCACTATTTATATTATTGGTGCTGTATGAAATCCGACTATTAAAATAGACGGTACTAAATCACTTATTGAAATTATTTACGATTGTATAGAAGTACTACCACCTCCAAGTCCCAAAAATTCAAATCACCCACCACCTATTGAACAAGTTAAAGAAGAAGTGTTGTCTAGCGTAGAAGACGAATGCAAAAAAGTATATAGGTTTTACGAACAAGAAAGTGCTAGCAACCTACCGGCTTCCATACCATCTTCTTCTTCTTCTTCAACACAACCTCATAAAAGACATGATGTTTCTGCGGCTAGTATTGAAAGCCTCAGAAATGGAATGTGCGGCCGTACCGCTACTAACCAAATTAGCAAGTTTGATATTTTTGTTTTGCAGGGTTCTGTACCGTACCAAACAGTTCTCAATGAAGAAGGACGTGAAGACGTGCTGAAATACTGGAGGGGGAATGAGAAGACCTTTCCAACACTTTCAATGATGGCCCGAGATGTTTTGAACATTACCGCGTCATCAACGGCGTCTGAAAGCGTTTTTTTTGCCGGTAGATATCAAATAGGAGAGCACATACACTCATTAGCCGGAGACAACTTGGAGATTGTAGTATTATTCAGAGATTGGATACGAGCGGAGCGGAGAAGGTGCGGTCAACCGGAGATCAACGAAGAAGAAGACGAAAACTACAACGAAATCTAATCCGAAGGTGGTGGAAGCGACGTGGAGCAATTTGACCAACAAATATCAATTCCAACAATAGAACCACAGGAAATTATCAAGAAACTAGAACAGTTTTTTTCAAAATGTAATTTTTTTAATTGCAATTTTACTATGTAATTTACAACTTTTGAACAATACCACAAAGTTGCAATTTTGACAATTGTATTTGTATTACAAAAAAAATCATATGTCTATTAAATAATATAAGCGGCATAAAAATAGCTTTGGGATATTTTTATTACACTATCTTGTCTTGTTTAATTATTGAGTTTTTTTTATATATATGTTATTTTTAAAATTAAGTGGAAAAAAAACCCGCCCCGATCCGATTCCGCCGGGATCGGAAATAGGACGGGACGGCGGCGAATCCCGCATGTCCCGACCCGATCCCGGCCCACTGGCCAGCTATAGTATAGAGCATTAGCTGCTTCAGTGGCTGAGGTTGTGTGGCTTACTGGTTTGTTTAAAGAACTTGGAGTCTCTGTTGAGTTGCCCATCTCTCTGTTCAAAGATAGCAAATCTGCTCTTCAAATTGTTGCTAACCTAGTCTTTCATGAACGCACTAAACACATTGACATAGACTGCTACTTCATAAGGGAAAGAATTCAAGAGGGTCTCATCTACATAGCTTACTTGCCATCTGCAGAACAACCTGCAGATCTTCTTACCAAAGCTCTCAACATCAACCAGCATGTTCATTTGATGTCCAAGCTAGGAATGAAGAACATCTTCATCTCTCCTAGCTTGAGGGGGTGTAAAAGAAATAGATAAGTGTACTAAAGTGTCATGAGGAGGAGTACATGGAAGAGTTATTTCAAGTTGTTGTGTTTGTTATGTTGGTTGTAGAGTTAGTTATGAGTTTGTTGTTTGTTAGTAGTTTGTTAGAAGTTGGTTAAGTATAATTAATTAGTAGTTGAAGTGTGGGGTCATGTATATATAATACACTGTATCAAATATTGAAGACGACCGAGATCATTTTTTTCCATTTCTTCCTTCGACCAACACTTTGAGTTCACAACTGTATTCTTCACTTTCTACACCTTTCATCAATGGCGATTTGTGCCAAATGACAATCTCTTCATCTCATAAGCTGCGCACAAGCTCAACGTCAGAGGTAACAAAAATGTAAGGCATAAGTAAATGTAGCGAGAATGGGCTAGTTCAATTCTCACACAGTAGGGGAAAAAGCATGATTTCAGATGAACATTCGGTAAGAAGAAAGTTTATCTCTTTAGATTATGTACAATTTGATACAGAACTATGAACTAGTGTCATAATCCAGATTTCTCTCAACCATTTACAAGACCTGACCAAACACAGAAACTTCATATTTACAATAATACAACATTTGAGTGGCTACGGTTTGCATCATCATCTATACATTTTCAAAGAGGATCCTCTTTACCTCCTGCAAAACTTTTCCCAGAAAACAAGCAGATCTATAAATTCCTTGGAGAAGAGGAGAATTGTCTGCAAGAAAATGACTGTTCATGGCCACTTACCTACCAATAATTTCCACAGGAACAATAACCATCTTTAAAGTGATGCAAGCACTTCGAGTCATGTATGTATATTTCACGTTCATATTTCTGAGAAACAAGTTTGGCGGTCCTATGGCAATCTTCACACATTCTGAGGTTCTTAACAATTCGTATCACTCGAGATGATTGAGGACTGTTAATGAGGGCAAAAGAAAGTGCAAGTTTCTCACTATGAACTCTAGTAATATCTTCGTTCTCCTCTTCTGTGATGCAAAGCCTGTTGCAAGAACTGGATCCCTCCGCTTTTGCTTCCTTTCTTTTTATCCAAGAATCTGGAACCTCAGAATTACTTTGCTGACCTGAAGCAAAAGCATGGACCACGTTGTTGATCTCAGTCCAGCTCCAACTAATAAGAGATTCTTCGTGATGATTTCTTTTTCTTGGTCGCATCACTGTTACTGATTCTTCAGAAGTTCCACGTAGTACATATAATTGTAAAAGTAACTGATATATCACTACATTTCCAGGATCCAGTTTGAGTAATTGTTCCCCAGCATGGATAGCTAAATTCAAATTACCATGCACGCGAGAAGCAGTCAGCAATGCACCCCATAAAGAAATATCATGCTCCATGGTCATATTGTCTATAAAATCAATTGCTTCTTCAAGTTTACCTGACCGGCCGTATAAGTCAACCATAGCCACACAATGTTCCAGACCTGGTACAATCCGATACTCCTCGGACATACTAGAGAACATACGCTTTCCCTCTTCAACCATTTTGGCTAGACCATAAGACGATATCACACTGGAGAAAGTACCCCTATTTGGTTTAAGCCCTGCCTCTTTCATTTGATGAAATAGCTTTATTGCCTCACTGGAACAGCTATGTAAAACATAACCAGCAATCAATGTGTTCCAAGAAATGATATCTTTGGTTGACATTCCATCAGATATTGCTTTCGAGTATTTTATGCTCCCCGACTTGGAGTATGTGTCTATAAGAGAATTAGCAACGGAGAGGTCGTTTTCCAGATTGCAACGCAAAACACAACAATGGATCTCTTTCACCTTCTTTGCAGAAATTAGGTCTGCGCAAGCTGGTAGGATGGACAAAATGGTAACTGCATTGGGCTTAAAACCAAATGACTGCATTTTCCGAAATATACCCAATGCTTTGCCTTTCTGTCCGTTTTGCAAATGGCCAGCAATGAGAGAGTTCCATGAGGCAGCATCCCGCTCAATGCTCCCGTCCTTTTCCATCCTCCAGAAAAGATCCAATGCTTGATCCTCATCACCATTTTGCATGTGCCCGGAAATCAGCACATTCCACGTGATTACATTAGGTGATACCTCAAACTCATGCATCCTCATAAAAAGATCATAGGCTTTTCCACAGTACCCAGCTTGGCAATACCCTCCAATCATGGAATTCCAACTGTATACATCTTTCTCTGGGATCATATCAAAGACCAGGCGAGCAGCTTCGAGTTTACCACACTTGGAATATAAGTCAACCATAGCATTCCCAATAATTACCTCTCCATCATATCCCAACTTAACAACCAAAGAGTGAAGCTCACGTCCCTTCCTCAGGTCCTTAAGAGACGCACAAGCTGAAACTGTGCTTGTAAGTGTTACTTCACTTGGCCTAACAGCATTTGCAATCATCTGCCGGAAAAATTCTATTGCCTGCCTGTTTCTGTTATGTTGAGCCAAACCTGAAATCAGACAAGTCCAAGTAAAAACATCAGGGATTATCCCATTACCCTCCATCTCCTTCATAACCTCGAGCGCCTCATCACATCTGCCGAACTGATTATAGCTCGCAATCAATATATTCCACGTAATCAAACCCGGTTCTACGCCTTCAAGACGCATCAAGTTCAATAACCTCCGTGCCTCCACAATGTCACCTTTATGACAATACGCCATTATAATTGAATTCCAAGACACCGTATCCCTTATCTCCATACTCTCAAAAAGCCTCTTTGCACAACTTAACAACCCGCATTTCGCATAAACAGATAAAAGCGAATTATTCACACGAATCTCAGAACTCATCCCACATCGAATCACTATCGAATGAATCAACATACCAGTCTTGAAATCCGCACAATTCGCGCAAGCTTGTAAAATCTTCGGGAACAAAAAACTATCAGGTACAACACCATCACCCATCATCATATAAAGAAGATCCATAACTTCACACCACCTACTATCTCTTGAACAAGCACCAATCATAGCAGACCAAGCAAATAAATCTCTTTCATGCATTTCATCAAACACTTGATATGCTTCTTGTAAAGACCCACATTTCGAATACATCCCTAACAACTTAGTTTCAATAAAAGGGTCAACTTTTTCCAGTAAAAATCTCATCTTTTTGTGAAGTTTACGCCCAAAATGAAGTGCCCTTTCATTGATGCAAAATTCAATTAGTTTCGAAAAAGTTTCGGGTTTTACCTTGTACCCATATTGTGAAATGGATTCAATTGCATGTATAGCTTCACTTAGGCGTCCATTTGTGCATAGATAATTCAATTGGGTATCTGTGAATCTTGGTTCAACATAATTGATGGGTATTTTTGGTTTAGGGTGATAGTTTTGGGGTAATTCTGAAATTGTTGGAAATATTGATTTGCAAGGAAGAATTACACTCTCCATTTGAGAGTGTGTGTCCAATTGTTTTGTATTTTTGTTTTTGTTTTATGATTTAATTTGTTGTTGGTGAAGTGATGAATGAGTTGCAGAGAGCCACAGGAAGTGCAGACATGATTGTCTGTGATTATTTTTTCTATTGCGTGTCAAGTTTGAACCAACCAGAAATTGACAACTCGGATTATCCAAGAAATGATCGGCTCGGATTATCCATAACTAGGCTCACTTGGGCCAACGCTTCTGCTTTGGTTAGAACCAAACTTACTGTATTTGGGCCTAAAGCTTTTGAAGAGAGATTTAACTAAATGGGCTTATTCGGGAAGAATTAAGCCCGACAAGTACAATGGATAGGATTGATTTATGCAAATGTCTCTTTTTAGGTCACTCTGGTCAAATCGTGTCCCTCTTATTAAAGTTGTGCAAATATAATCCTTAAGTAATTAGTCTTTCAGACAATGTTAGATACGAGGTTTAGTATTTGCTCATATATTTCTTAATCTTATAGACAAATATTATATTATCATCTATATTTGTAATATGTGTTAAAATTTAGATCATGATATAATATTTTCTCATAAATTTTCAGTTTGCTCAAAAGAAGTCGCTAGCCTACGATCAAGTAGTTCCATAATTACAAGGGTAAATAAAAATCATGGTTATTTACCAAACAGCTATCTCAAAAAAGGATAATTTGGTAAATATTCATGTAGAAGCTGGATACCATGCGTAAATTTAAGGAAAAAGAACACAAATGCTCATTGTAGACAAAATAATTACCTGAAAATATCCCCTTACTTTCATGCCCCAAAAATTATTTATCTGGATGCCCCCAAAACTATGATATCGACATGGTATCGCCATATCTCTTATAAATCATGATGATATCACATAGGCCTTCTTTCATTTCTTCAAGAATAGTCATCAACCTTCTATGAAACTCATATGGTATATATAATTTACTGACATAGTATCATAGAGGATCATGTTCATTTATCCAAAAAATACACTTCCCTAAAAAAAACCACTATGATTTCATCATGTTATATACATATACAGAGATGATATCACGAAGGACTACTTTAGCCCTTCAATAAAACACTCCTTAGTCCTCCATGAAACCATCATAGTATATAGCATGGTATATAGCAATATTGAGATGATATCACGGAAGACTGCTTCGGTCCTTCAATAAAATACTCCTTAGTCCTCCATGATACCATCATTGTATATACCATACATGGACTGCTTCGGTTCTTCAATAAAATACTCCTTAGTCCTCCATGATACCATCATTGTATATACCATACATTGAGATGAAATCATGAATGATTTCTTCAGTCATTTGATGAGACATCCTCTCCATGATATTATCATGGTATATAAATATACTGAGATAGTGTCATGGAGGAAGGATTTTGAGCGAGGAGGTACTCGGGTAAATATTTTCGGTCGGCTGGGTAAAAGCAAAATTAGTTTATGAGGGAGTATGACCGGTTAAATATCTTGCCTTTTATGGGTATTTTGTGTTGTTTTTCCCAAATTTAATTGAAGTCTTAATGGTCATGTAATTATAGGACTATTTTAATAATAACCTCATTTAATATTTCATTTTGTTAAAATTGCATCATCGAGGTCGATAAACAATTACACGCATCAAATGAAACAATTTAACCCTAGTACTTAAAAATTAAAGAGACAATAATCATAGTAAGTAATAAATATGTGCATGAAGTACAAGTCTTATATTTATTAACTTGATATAAATATCTAGTGGCAAATTTAAGTGCAAAAATTGGGTCACGAGAACACATGGTCAGCCGACTAAACTCGATATATATATTATGCGTATAATTCTTAAAATATGTCTAATATCATCTGAAGGAACTCATGATGAAAAGAGATTGAACGGTGCACTGATTAAGACGCTAGGTTTAATTCTTAAATATCGAGGGATTGAACCCAACTTGCTATATTATAATTTTTTTTATTGGGCATGATTAATTTTTTACAGTCGAAGTAGTACCAAAATTAAGATTGCCCATTTGTCTTGAGACAGCGTAGAAGGAAAGGAGTGAATAATCAAATCCACCACGACCAAAAACCAAAATAAAAATAAAAATAAAAATGGATGAAGCTCGAAAATTGGAAAATGAAGAGGAACAAAGCAAACGGCGGATGTACGGTGTTTATTGCTGCTTCTATAAGTTTTTGCAAACTAAATTGGTCTCGAAATCAATTAACAGCAGACATTGGAACAAACACCAAATTTAGTCAGAAAAAAAAAACTCAAAATATCCATATAAACTTTTAAACATGGCTCGGTTGCTTACCCTCTACAATATTCAGCTTTAATTGAACCGTAGGAATGTAGTTTGAACATTGATACACAAATTTAGATCACATTTACTCTGTTACACTATACAACTGAGTAATAATGGCAATGAAACATAGTACTCTCGCCTATACATTTTAATTGTCTTGTAAGATTTTTGCACTTTTTACTTTATAAAAAAAAATATATATATATATATATATATATATATATATATATATATATATATATATATATGTCATTTTATTTGTATTTTGAGTTTTGTTATCTACCCGTTTAAAATATTAGTAAATCAGTTCAAAATGTAAATTACGATACTCGATAAAATCATAAATGGAGAAATAAGTTTATTTGTGTTCAAAAGCATTATGTGGCGGAAGGCAAAAATCACGTCAAGTGATTATTAATAGGCTAGTAGAGGACAACTCAAATCAATCATGAATGTCTAGTGTTAAACATTAATTATATCGTTTTTCATATTAAGTGATTTCTTTCAAGTTTCATCAATATCTCAGCTCAAGGATAAACCAAACAGTTTAATTGCATTAGTCATAAGTGTTTGATTAACTTACCCTTTAATGTCTTCTCAAACTTGTTTTGAAGATTGGTAAATCATTTTAGAAAAAATGTACTATTTATCGTTTACTCGAGTAGACTTGAAAATTAATATATCTTCTTGATTGCGAAAGTAATGGAGTAATTATTTGATCAAATTTATTTAGATAAAGCAACAAATAAAGAGAAGTGAAGGGGTCATTTGCACTTTTGGCCCTATTTTTTGCATTTCAAATGGGTTGTTCTTTAATTTTTTATCCTTCAAAATTCAATTTATACCTATAGAGGCATAAGCTATGCATCATAATATCCACAAGTTATATAAAAGACTTATGCCCCTATAGACATAAGTTCAATTTTAAAGGACAAAAATTAAATACCAACCCATTTGAAGGGAAAAAAGTAAAGACCAACCCATTTGAAGGGAACACCGTGCAATTACTTGGAAGCCAAGGGAGTATTTGCATAGGCATAATCATAAAGATACAATAACAATTAGATACCCTATGTAATTTCATAAATGGGGTTTGGGGAGGGTAACGTGTATGCAGACCTTACTCCTCCATGAGATGTAGAGACGTTGTTTTCGATAGACACTTAGCTTAAGAAAAAATATTTCAGAGCAGGTCGGAAAAGAAACAACGAAAGTGAAGAAGCCGTAGGAAAATACTATTGAAAGTATGACAAAACATTCTGAAGAAAAGGAACCGTAGCTACAATAAACTAATACGGTAATCGAAGTACAAGACACAACATATAGTAATAGAAATCGAAGGATAAGAAATTACAAGAGTAATACTATGCCTATTAGTTTGAAATGATAAGCGAGACAATATTCTATTACCTACTAACGGCTTAATCATAAGGATATTTGTCTAAAATACCTAATATCCTTTATCTATTTTAAATACATATCTCACTACTTAGAATTATAAGCGTGACTTTGTTTTTTTTAAATGACAAATATTTGGGACTTGAGGGAATAGTACCCAGTACCTACATATTTAAGTTGAACTTGAAGCTACTTAATAGAAATTTAATTTAAGCAATTAAAATGAAAACCAGATGCGATATCTGCTCTCTGTTGGGAGATTTTTCTCTATGGTACTTTATAAAGCAGTACGGGAAGTATTTAACTATTACAAGTATTCGAAAGGATAAACAAAGATTTCAATAATTCAACATGGAATCTGAAATTACAATCGTTACACAAGTAAAAACTGGAAATTCCAGTTTTGTAGAAGACGGAAAAATGTAAATTGTTTTTGCTGAGTCGAGTGTAGCACTCTGTCCTTAAGACAATATTGCCACGTATGTATCCTTTATACGTCCTGGACAATTTGTCTCCCAAGATAAAACAGCAATGGAACCCTTGAGCAAAGGAAACTCAAGAGCTACCGTGAAGAATATTGAGTAACGAAATGATGCTTGGAAGTTGTAGGAAGAAAACTATTTTGGTTGTGTATTTTCGTGCACTGTTTTGCTGCCTCTCTTACTGTTAATTCCTATGCTCAACAATGGTGTAAGGGGGTGTTTATATAGGAGAGGGATGGATTGTTTTATCTTGCTGAAAATCGCCTCCATAATAGCCAAATAATGGCCATTATGGAGGTAGTAAAGTCACCAACATAAATGGGAGAAAGACCAACGGATTTGGCCATTATAGGAGGAGTAATTCAGCCGAATAAATGGCCGAATTGAGTGCTTGGCATTTGTTTTTGACCGTCGAAATTCGGATGTTCGGAAACTTCGGGGACCAAACCGTACATCCGAAAGAATTCGGTCAAAACAAAGTACATCCGAAACACGGGATCAAAGCGTACTTTACGGCAAAGTTTTCTGGCCCAAAAAGATAACCCCGAGAACCCGGAACGGACGGGCGGGCGGCGCGCGTGTGGTCTTTCCTCGAACCGAAGCACATCTAGGTCCTCCCTCCTTTAAACACATGGGATACCCCTTGGGGTCCCAAACCCCAAACCAATTTCGAATCTTATTTACACAACAATTCTTTCTTCCTCTACCGATGAGGGAGAATTACACACAATACCACACTTTCCATGCTTCAAACACCTTACTTCGTGAACCAATATCTCTTTCATTTCTCAATGAAATTTGACGATTCTTGGCCCTACGGTCTACGTACTTAGTAGATCATGCATGTGTGAAGAACCGGATTCTCCAACATACGTTACACTAGTATTTAAGCCGTTAAAGTTGGTCGGTCGCAACTCCCGCCAAAGGCAAATTTCCAACACTCTCAACAATATAATAGTCCCACTGTCACTATTTTACACTTTACTAGTTGTCAACTTGTCATAGAGCGTTGAATTGGTTCAACTAGGTTAAAATTAATTACACTAGCAAAGATTCAACCGAGACTTTAATAATAATCATAGACAATGTTACTAAAATATACGACTTATATCACATTCCTCGGCTCTGACAGCTCGACGTAAATAATTATTTGCATATAATATTTATATCAAATTAAATAATTTAATATTAGTTATTAACAATTAAACTGAGAATACATATCACTTATCATGATTAAGTCATAAATATGAATATTACAAACATATAATTTGTATTTATTAATTTTATGCAAGCATCAAATGCGGGGAATTTTTAACGTACTATATCTCCCGTAAGGCACTAGTCAAATACTATTTTTCATTTGGAAGGATATATATGTGTGTGTGAAAAATATGAAAACTTTAATTGATATTTGATCTAAATTCATAATTTGAAAAGTCAATAAATTTAATATTAAGAATTTTAAATATTGAACTGATCAAATTTAAATTATAACTTTTCCCATAAAATAAAATGAAAATATGGCGGAGCTAGGTAGGGTTGAGGGATTCATCCTTAATTAAACTCCCTTCGATGAAAAATTACACTATATATATAAAATTAAAATTAGTAAAAGTTGAGCCCTTTTACTTTTTTGTTTATTTACTTTTTCATATTTTTTAACATTCAACAATTATGAGTAAATGATCGATCATAATGTAACGCGCGTCTGATTGAATAGTAGATATAGAATGCCGTTAAAATTCAAATCACACATTTTTATAATAGTAAGCATTTGACATACAAAAAAAGAGGTAAAAAGTAAATAAAAAGTGGTCCACACTTCAGATATGGGGACTAGATAAATCTCGAGATCTATCTTTCATTTAAACATTATATTATTTATTTATTTATCTATTTATTTGAATTGGTATTGTTTATGTTTCACATGTACTGTAGTGACTATGTACTTGCTATACAATATTTTCAAAAAGAGTGATAACAAATTCTAATCAATGCATTATTCAGATTTCGAAATACCAAACCTTTTATTTTCACACTTTTTGTGCAAACAAACTGTTCCTATTTGAACTATATATAGTAGTTGATAAATTCTTTAAAATATCGAGTTATATTAAGTTTATAGAGTCACAAAATAATAGTGGGTAACATAGTTTTTATAACATACTAGTTTAAAATTTATTCCCACCTCGCTAGTAGTTCAAATGCCAGAAGTTAGGTTATATTAGATAAATTAGATTCGACAATTTTAAGTAATGTAGTTGACCTTTAACTGATATATAATATTATTGATTAGTCACTAACTTTGTTAGAAAATATAGAATAATGGAAAAGGAATGATTATTTTCATTAATGAATGAGTATATATACAATTTACAATTTTCATAATATGGAAAATCATATTTCTATTCTACTCCCAAAATCTTATTTTATTTGTACATGAATTCTACAATTATGGTAAGTGTACAATGCTAATTACATACAAAAATCTATTTACCAAACATAGTGATATACATGGCTGTGTATACCGTGTATATCACGGTCTCCCATTTGTCATGGGTTTCCGTGATATACACGGTATACACAAGGCTCAAATGCCGTGTATACTTTCACACCCCCGCAGTCATAGCGGGCGGTTGTCGTACGCTAAGACTATTCCTAAAATCTTCAAATAAAACCGAGGGAAGACCCTTAGTAAAGATGTCTGCGCTTTGGTACCTAGAAGGGACATGTAAGATGCGTACTTGTCCACGAGCTACCTTTTCTCGAACAAAATGGATATCCATCTCGATGTGTTTAGTGCGCTGATGTTGAACCGGATTACCAGAAAGATAGACCGCACTAATGTTATCACAATACACCAAGGTAGCTTTTTGAAAGGGACAATGAAGTTCTAAGAGAAGATTACGTAACCAACATGATTCAGATACCACATTGGCTATCCCTCGATACTCGGCCTCTGCACTGGAGCGTGATAATGTAGACTGGCGCTTTGCAGACCACGAGACCAAGTTATCACCAAGAAATATACAATAACCAGACGGGGGGCGTTTGGTATTTGGACAGCCACCCCAATCAACATCTGTATATGAGACAAGTGTAGAGGCCGTTGAGGGATATAGATGCAAGCCATAGTCAAGTGTTCCCTGGATGTATCGGATAATGCGTTTGAGTGCATTCATGTGCTCAACCCTAGGATCATGCATAAATAAACACACTTGCTGTATGACATACGTAATATCCGATCTCGTAAAAGTAAGATACTAAAGAGCTCCAGCAAGACTGCGATAGTGGGTGAGATCCTCGTAAGGTGAGCCAGCTGCAACACCTAGCTTGGGTTTAGTATCAACTGGAGTGGAAGTAGACTTACACGAGGACATACTAACTCACTCAATTATCTCAGCGGCATACTTCCTTTGGGATAAGAATAACCCACCTGCATGACGAGTGACAGCAATCCCCAAGAAGTAACTCAAGGGCCCTAAGTCTTTTATAGTAAACTCAGAAGTGAGTAGTGTCATGATATACTTGCGTAAATCATCAGAAGAAGCTGAAGATAATATCATCCACATATAATAGAATATATGCCAAGGAAGTACCACGATGATATATGAACAGAGAATTATCAGACCTGATGTGAGAAAACCCAATACTAGATACGTAGTCTGCAAACCGTTTATATCAGGCCCGTGGGGGCCTACTTAAGCCTATACAAGGACTTTTTCAATAAACATACACGATAAGGATATTTGGGGTCTCGAAAACCCAAGGGCTGATGCATGTAAACTGTCTCCTTAAGATCACCATGTAAGAAAGCATTTTTCATATCTAGCTGATGAATGTGCCATGCTTTCGAAAGAGCTAAACTGAGAACAATGCGAATGGTAGCCGATTTTACCACTGGACTAAATGTCTCATCACAATCCATACCCACCTGTTGAGTTTTACCATCACCTACAAGACGAGTCTTATACCTCGCAAACGAGCCATCAGAAATATCTTTATGAGTAAAAATCCACATAGACCGAATAATATTAACGCCAGAAGGACAGGGTACCAACTCCCACGTCTTATTTTCAATAAGAGCATTATATTCGTCGTTCATAGCCAATTTCCAATTTGGGTCATTTAAGGCAGACAATGGGTTACAGGGTAGTGGAGATTTTAGAACATTAGAATGGAGATTAAAATGTATTTTTGTTTTAAAATTACCCATTTGACCACGAGTAACGAACCCTTGACTCGAGGTTGAATTGGGTGGATTTTAGTTAACATTTGGAGTGGTGATGGAACCTGCTAGCCCAACACTGGAATTTGTTAGCAGACCGGGCTGCGTAAGGGGAACTGAAAGGGGCTGGGGCTGCGGAACAGTGCCCAGATCGGGACTGTGTTGTGGCCCACTGGTAGGACCTGAAACGGGACCGAGAGATGGGTTTAGTGGGCCAACAGGCAGTGGGCCTGCTGGCGTGGTGCAGTCACAGGACTGGTCTGAAAGATGATGGAGAATATATGTTGGGACCCCATCATCTAAAAAATTATATAAACTCGGCACGGGACTACACACTTTGGTAACAGAAATTGGGTTTCATCAAAAAGAACATGACGACTAATGATGATTTTATTAGAAGATAAATCAAAACACTTGTAGCCTCGATGATTTGATGGATAACCCAAAATCACACAAGCGGTAGAACGGGCTTGGAGTTTGTTTATTGTAGTTGACAGAAAGAGTGGATAGCATAAACACCCAAAGATCCTAAGATGTGAGTATGAAATATCATTACTATAGAGAATTTTGAGGGGAGATTCATATGCTAACCCTTTGGTAGGAAGTACGTTAAGGAGGTAAGTTGCCATTTGTAGTGCATGATGCCAAAACGAAGGGGGTACAGAAGCATGGGCTAATAAAGTTCGGACAATATTATTAATGGTGCGAATTTTGCGTTTGGCTTTCTCATTAGTATCACAAAATTCCCAAAACAACTTATTATCATATTCTTTGCCATTATAACATTGAATATTTTTAATTTTTCATTCGAATTGGGTACAGATGAATGCTCGAAATTGTAAGAAAGTGGAGAACACTTGCGACTTTTTGGATAAGGGAAAAGTCCACAAAAAATTAAAATAATCATCCAAAAATAAGACATAATAACGATGGTCCACATAACTCAAAACGGGAGATGTCTATTAGTCACTATGAATAATATCAAAAGACATCAAAGTACGTGAAGTAGAAGCTACAAATGGTAATCTAACATGTTTTCCTAACGGACAAGAAGGACAAGGTGGAGTACTCTGCGTACCCTTACAAGAAATAAAATTATTTTTATATAAAGAAGAAACAATAGAGGACCCCAGATGACCCAGACGTGCATGCCACAAGGAAGGAGCAAGAGTAGCAAAAGTGGATGGCAAGGCCTGACTCGTGGAAGTGGTGGTGATTGAATAAAGCTCCCCATACTATTGCATCTCATTAGAGGTATTTTCGTCTTGAAATCCTTCACAGAGAACCCAAAATGATCAAAATTAATAGAAACCCAATTATCAATGGTGAATTTACGGACTAACGCTAAATTTTTAATTAAGTGTGGGGAATGAATGACATTTTTAAGACGAGAGGCAGATGTGGGGAAGACAGATTTGTATGACCATAACCATGAATCGAAATTGAATTGCAATTACCAACAAGAATGCCACAATTTTTGCTCAAATTGGAATAAGACGAGAGAGTATCTTGGTCAGACGTCATGTGAGAAGTGGCGCCGGTGTCCATGTACCAATTCATGTGTGGAGGATTTAATCCAAGCGTATGCATTGCGGTCTCAATATCTGTCGGAGTTGGTGTGGAGCCCACTACTTGGAACGCCTGCGGGGGCCGAGGCCCAAGCAAACCAGCTTGCTGCCCCAGCCCAGAAGTGAATCTGTGCCCAGTTGATGGACCCGAAAAATTGGGCATAGCATGTTGCTGGAACTGGGTCCAGTTTCCCAGGTATGGGCTGGGGAAAAATAGGGACTGGCGGACCAATAGCCACTGGCCCAACTCCACGGCTGGGACCAGTTGGCATGCGGTCCACTGCCACCGTTCCGAGGCCCACTACTACTGTTCCGGCCCCTTCCACCACTGCTAGTACCATCACGATTACCACCACGATTTTTGCTATTATGTTTTCGATTTTGACTCTTTTTGCCTCTACCGTGATTACAGTTTTAGCCTGAATTGTCAACAAAATCGTGAGAATTATCGGATGAAGTCATCATCGCCATGAAACTTGCGCCGGTAGCCGCCTTTTTTGCCAAACCGACTTCTTCTAACGTGAACATCGAACGGGCTTGATAAAAAGGGGGAAGTGGATTACTTTGTCGGAGTAAAGTCCCAACTCCATTATAGGCCTCAAATAGGCATGCAACCATTTGTAGAACAAGGCGATTATTGGTAACATGCGCTCCAACGTTACAGAGTTGGTCAGCCAATTCCTTGAGTCATTTACAATAAGCTGAAACATTCGGGAAATTTTCCATGCTGACTTGTGAAAATTCTTGCTCAAGAGTGACAACTCGAGAATGTTAGTTATCCTGAAATATATCACGCAATCTATTTCAGGTATCCATAGCCTTAGTGTCTGGTTCAATGACCGTCTGTAAAAGGTCGGTAGAAATAATGGAGTAAATCCACTGGAGGACGGTAGCATCAAGAGTGATCCACAACTGAGGATCCTCCGTGTGTGTAGGGACAACATGAGGAGTTATGTGATGGAGGACTTGATGTGAGATTGCGTGACTTTTGAAAAATTCTGCCCGTCGCATATTGGACGTTTTCCATCTCAAGAACAATAGGGACGTGGTTCTTGATGTTGAAAACAGTTAGGGAAGGATGAAACGTGTTCTTTGACGTAGAAATAACGAAAGAATAATAGGTGAATGAGGGATTTGGAAGAAAATATAGGAAGAAATTAGGTGAGGGGCACGGATTTCGAGGAGGGACACGGAAGCCGAGGCAGCGGAAGAGAAAAAAAATCGGTAGAAGCTAGACCTAGACTTTTCTGATACCATGAAAGAAATAATCACTTGATTGTTTTCATTAATGAATGAGTATATATACAATTTACAATTTCCATAATATGGGAAATCCTATTCCTATTCTACTCACAAAATCCTATTCTATTTGTACATGAATTCTACAATTATGGTAAGTGTACAATGCTAATTACTTACAAAAACCTATTTACCAACCATAGTGATATACACGGCTGTGTATACCGTGTATATCACGGTCTCCCATTTGTCATGGGTTTTCGTGATATACACGGTATACACAAGGCTCCAATGCCATGTATATCGTGCATACTTTCAATAAGAATGCCTCAATAGATACAATGACGAATGTAGTTTTTGTTGCAGGTTCAATTGTAACCAATATTTTTTCTACCATCATTTGAATATATGTAAAAAAAATCACTACAATTTCAACTATTAAATTTAAACCCATAGTTTCAAAAGTATAACAAGTCTAATACCTTTGAAAATCGAATTCATCAAATTTAAATTTGGAATCTATAGGTATGTCGAGACATCAACAAATACCCCAGGGACAATATGTATTAGCACATGAAATCGAACGGCACAAATTGAAATTACCTATACAATTTATTATCATCATTTGAAATTGTACTCCTATTAATGAACATAGGACTTGAGGAACTGCATTAATGGAGCTGATTGGCAAGAAGAATCCAAACAGCACCTTATATAGTTGCCATTCTGCAGATTACCATTGTTAACTCTGTGTATTACAAGTGTTATCCTTCTTGTTCTTCCACACATCCCCTCTTCATTTTTCAAATATAGAAACTTTAATTAGTTATCTTATGCAGTGAAAACTACCAAGTGTCACTGTGAGTAGACAAAATAATGGAGACAACTTTAGTTTCCAAGTTCCTCAAAGTTTATACCTTTACCTTGTTAATGGTGGCTCAGTTGATTTGTTGCAAAATCACCTATGATAAGAAGGCCATTATCATTAATGGTCAAAGAAGAATTCTTCTGTCTGGCTCCGTACATTATGCCAGAAGTATCCCTGAGGTAACCCCCCCCCCCCTCTCCCAACTCACTCTTGGTTTTGTTTGTTTAAAATGTGTGACCATCTCGACTAAAAGCTTAAATTCTGTTAAAATGTGTAAATTTTTCTTTATGATAATGGGTGGCGTTGAGACTCGACCTTCTCTGATACCATGTTAGATTGTGTGATCATCTTATCTAAAAGCTTAAACTTTGTGTTGTGTGTTGACAGTTTCCAATACTATATTCATGGACAGAAAATGTAATCATTTTATTAATAAGGATTGAATTAAATGAAATGGATGTGTTGCAGATGTGGGAAGATCTCATAAACAAGGCTAAAGATGCAAACTTGGATGTCATTGAAACTTATGTTTTCTGGAACATTCATGAATCTTCCCCTGGCAATGTGAGTGTTCCATATATAGGTTCTACAATTTGCCCAAAAGCACTTGCTTTTACTACTAATGTTTGGCACATTGCTAATATGCTTTGTTTTTTGGACAGTATAATTTTGAGGGGAGATATGATCTTGTAAGGTTTATAAAAACTGTGCAAAAAGCTGGACTTTATGCACATTTGCGCATTGGACCTTATGTTTGTGCTGAGTGGAATTTTGGGTAATTGCTTTACTTTACCATTTGCTTTGTATTCCTTTTTTTTTTCTTGTTACTTTGATTTTCTTGGTTAATTTCAAGAATGAGCTAATGGTTCTATATTCCCTCTCATTTAATGCAGAGGATTTCCTGTATGGTTGAAATATGTTCCTGGTATCAGCTTCAGAACAGATAATGCGCCTTTCAAGGTTTGTCTTTGTCCATTATAACAGTAAAATCACGAAACGATCTTTTTGATATATTAAAGTAACAGAACATTATCCACTATTATGCAATATATATATATATATATCACTAACTTTGCCAATATTTGTACATGTTTGTTTATCTTTAGGTGACAGCAAAAAAATGTGTAGTATAGCATTGTTTCTTTTTCTTTTCTTTCTCTGATAAATTGATAGATTCTGATCATGAGTTGACATTTTATTTTTTTATCGTAAAGGCAGCGATGCAACAATTCACCGAGAAGATTGTTGGGATGATGAAGAGTGAAAACCTGTTTGAATCCCAAGGAGGTCCTATTATACTGTCTCAGGTATGAAACTGACACAGTTATAGTGCTATGAAACTTGTAGAATTTCTATTTTCTGAATGCATGATATACTGCTATTGTTCTAAAATTGTTTTTGGTTAGATTGAAAATGAATATCAACCAGAAAGGGAGGCACTTGGAAAGGCTGGCGAAGCATATGTCCAATGGGCTGCAAAAATGGCTGTTGGATTAGATACTGGAGTTCCTTGGATTATGTGCAAAGAGGATGATGCCCCTGATCCTATCGTGAGTTTCTTCGCCTTATACTTAGTACATTTTGTTTTATTTAGGTTATTATAATGTTTTTGAAACTATTGACTGAGGATTCTAAGCATGTGTTATGATCAGATAAATACGTGCAATGGTTTTTACTGTGATGAATTTTCTCCCAACAAACCTTACAAGCCAACTACCTGGACTGAAGCTTGGAGTGGCTGGTAACCTCTTTTTTCAAAGTCTTGAGTATTTCCTATACTCTAAGTAATGCAAATATATGTTCATTTTCATCAATTGGTTCACATCTTCTTTTGTTTGTTGAGAGAAGGTTCTCTGAATTTGGTGGCACTATACCTATGAGGCCAGTTCAAGATTTGGCCATTTGCAGTTGCTCGTTTCATACAAAAAGGTGGCTCGTTTGTTATTTATTACATGGTAATGAACATCCTCAGAGAAAAAAACAATCCAACGTTCATACTGAACATGTTCATGCTTGAGTAGGATGAATGCTGTTGCTTGTCTTAATTATTTCTTCTTTCTAACAGTTCCACGGTGGAACCAACTTTGGTCGCACAGCTGGAGGACCCTTTATAACAACAAGTTATGATTATGATGCTCCAATTGATGAATATGGTAAGATTAATCAGCTTAGTCCATAGTGGCTAGAAATTAAAGTCCTTTTGCATGTTATGAACACAATCTTTAGGACGTTTTATTTTATTTCACGACATATGCTGAAGTCTCCGGATCAAATTATTAATTGAACTTTTAGTTATCAGTTAACTTCTTAACCTCATATTTAATCAGGTCTGATCAGGGAACCTAAATATAGCCATCTGAAGGAGTTCCACAGGGTAATTAAACTATGTGAGCGAGCTTTATTATCTTCAGATCCCATAGTTACTTCACTAGGAAGCTCTCAGGAGGTCAGTCTCGTTTGATAAGGTTCTTAATTAACCTCAAATAATATGGTATGTGCTTTACTATTCTGTCTTGCTGAATCAAAGAAGACGTCTATTTTAGGCTCATGTATTCTCGTCTGGCAAAAGAAACTGTGTAGCGTTTCTCTCAAATTACGACAGCAACTCTGCTGCTAGAGTAGTTTTTAACAAGAAGCACTTCAATCTACCTCCTTGGTCCATCAGTATTCTTCCAGACTGCAAACATGTTGCCTTCAATACTGCAAAGGTAAAGCAAGTATAAATTCGCACCATTTCATTAAATACTATTAGTAGCTATGGGCTTTATATTTCAGCTTAGTGAAATTAAAACATATTTTTCTTGATAAGGTTGGGACTCGAACTACACAAGTGCAAATGACACCAACCGGCTCTCAGCTCCGTTCTTGGGGGGGCTTATAGTGAAGATATATTTTCTCCAGAGGAGGACAGTTCAACATTTACAGCTGTAGGACTTTTGGAGCAGATAAATATCACCAGAGATAACAGTGATTACTTGTGGTACATGACAAGGTGAGGTTCATAAGTATATAAACTTTCTTTAACAGCTAAATAAGTACATCTTTGGCCTTTTTCCTGTCTCAGAAATGTTGGTACGTCATCAAAACTTCTCGGGTAAAACTTTCTCTAATACCATGTTTTTTTCATTTTCTTGCTTGTAATGCAGTGTTGATATTAGTCCCTCGGAATCATTTCTACGAGGAGGACAGAAACCAACCCTCAGCGTCCACTCAAGTGGACATGCAGTTCATGTCTTCGTTAATGGGAAACTTTCAGGTAATGATGCCTATATATTCACATTGGTAGAACAGCTACTCTGGTATATCCTATTGTGGTTATAAGATTTTTCTGACAGTAATCAATTCCTAATTTTCAGGATCTACTTATGGTACTAGGAAGAATACAAGGTTCACTTTCACAGGACCAGTTGACTTGCAGGCCGGAGCCAATAGAATTGAGCTACTGAGCATCGCTGTTGGCCTGCCGGTTAGTTCTCATCTTTGCTACAATATTGCTTATCTACCTTTGTTACTCTATGCTGCTGCACTAATAGTTTTTCGTACTCAACTGACTTTAGATACTCGTATTGTTTTGAAGAATATTGGGCTGCATTACGAGGAATGGAATACAGGAATACTCGGGCCAGTTGTTCTTCAAGGTCTCCACCAGGGCCATAAAGATTTATCATGGCAGAACTGGACATACAGAGTACTGAATCTTTACCAAATCTTTCACTCTTTCTTTTGCTTTCGAAAGATTGACAGTAGAATAGTTTCTTTAGGATATAATATGTTCTTGATAAACTCCTTAAACAGGCCGGATTAAAAGGAGAAGCAATGAATTTGATCTCTCAACACGGAGCGTCTTCCGTTGAATGGATTGGTGGTGCACTAGCTACCCAAGGACAGCAACCTCTTAAATGGTACAAGGTAAGAGAATAAGAAAAAAATTAAGTTCTGACAAAGACTCGATTTTGAACCATATTCTCAGAGAACTAAGAAACTTGAACCTATTAAGTTTAAATACTGGATCCGCCTCTGCTAATGACTCATCTTGGAATGTTTGTTTCAGGCTTATTTTGATGCACCAGAAGGAAATGACCCTGTGGCACTAGACATGAGAAGCATGGGTAAGGGACAAGTATGGATAAATGGACAAAGCATCGGTCGATATTGGACAGCATCTGCTAATGGCAAATGTGATGATTTCCACTATGCTGGAACCTACAGACAAACAAAATGTCAACTTGGTTGTGGTCAACCAACTCAAAAATGGTACGTAGTTTCTGAAATTCTACTGATTTTGTTCATCAATAAAAGCATGTTACTGCTTTGATTTCTTTCATATCATTAACTACACAAAAGAATTTTCTAACAAGTCCTTTGTCTATTCTGCTTCTGTAGGTACCATGTCCCAAGATCTTGGTTGAAACCAACACAAAATTTGCTCGTCTTGTTCGAGGAACTAGGTGGTGATGCATCAAAGATTTTGTTAGTGAAAAGGACAACTTCATGAGTCCAGTTAGCTTTTTCGTTCTGTAGGCTTTGATCATTGGGGATAACTCGATGCAGAAGGCATCCATTAACTAGAGTTGCATTACATTTCTCGGAAAGCCAAGATCTAGCTAGGAGAATTTCTTGTTATGTTTCTATTATTATTAGAATAAACCATTATGATTTTCCCACTTTGCTTGGTGGATGTATATGTTTAACATCTTCTGTTCCCAGTACACAGTTTGGTGTCTCGCATTCTTTTTGATATTGTGTAACCAATGACCTTTGATAAAGAAAATAAGAGCAAGTCCTAGACAAAATATCTCAAGTCATGTTTCATATCCATTTCTGAATGAGCAAGAGGGAATAGAAAGGGAAATTTTGGTCCAAATGTTTTAATCCTGTATCACTCGAACTGAATAAATTTGACAAGACTATCAAGCCAAGAAATG
The DNA here is from genome assembly GCA_034509755.1 of Anisodus tanguticus. Classification (NCBI taxonomy): domain Eukaryota; kingdom Viridiplantae; phylum Streptophyta; class Magnoliopsida; order Solanales; family Solanaceae; genus Anisodus; species Anisodus tanguticus. The sequence continues at coordinate 2,730,091 of CM067553.1, read as the reverse complement.
TTGCTTGTGTCACAAACAGCAAAAGACACCAGAAAAAATAAATAAGAATCACAAATCTTCACAGCATATATACTTTTCATAGTGTAATTCATGTTTGAAACACAACTTCAAATTCTAAAAGCGTACTTTGAATACTTGATTTTTTCAATTTCAACCAAATTATATTGTCCAAACGCCTGCTCAAAGATAGATACTCTCAGATGCTGATAATGTACCGGGAGAAACAAAAGATCCATGCGATTGTAAATAAGTCTAGCGCTATCCAAGGCATAAAAGGAAGCTTCACAAAAGTCGGAAAATAGTCTTTTGATAGAAATGGGCATAGCCTTACACCAATAACACCAAATGCACAAATATCAGATTCCAAGCACCAAGACAAAGGTTTCGCAAGAAAGCAATAAAAAACATGGTGGATAACAAAACATACAACCATCCAAAGTTATTACAAGAGACAACACTAAATACTAGAATATATCATCTCCTTGATTAAGACTCAAGCAGTCATAGTAGCAGGAGCAGCAGCATGCTTCACTATGGTCTGCTGCAACTCCTCTTTCTTGGCACCAACAACCCTATCCACTTCTTTCCCATCTTTAAGGAACACAAATGTTGGCATTGCCTCCACATTCCATTCCTGTGAAACGGTCTGCAACAAAAGGTACCACAAGTTTACTATCAATAACTGATTACATTAGTCAAAGTATGATTATTACGTTGATAAAAAAATTGGTTGGAGATGTACCGGCAGCTCATCAACATCGACCTTGAGGAATATAACATGGGGCATCTTCTTAGCAATGTCAGCAAGAATTGGGGCAATAAAACGGCAAGGGCCGCACCAGGAAGCAGTAAAATCCACCACCACCTGAACCAAATAGTTGTTTTTACGTAAGTTAGACCAGTTAAAAGAAAAGATTTACTTCCAACAATTTTTAAACATCTGAGGCATATTTAAAGGTAGCATCATTCTGTACTAATTCTACTTGGTCTAACAGCTAGGTGCAGATGTACAAATTACTTCAACTCGAATTAAATTCATATAGTTTAAAAGATTGTAATATATATGCTGCGTACAATAGACCCTTGTGGTCCGATCCTTCCTCGAACTGTGCGCATAGCGGAAGCTTAGTGCATTGGGCTGCCCTTTCTAAGTTCGAAGCAATAAGCATACCATCATTGATCATCCATACTACTACTATTTGGTCTAGCAACTACGCTAGATGTATAGCGACTTTGGCTCAAATTTCTTTTTTTTCTCTATTATGATGGTGGTATGGTTAAACTTGTGAGTAACTTGAATATTTCAGTAGATCTACCCAGGTAACTCTGTCCACTAAGACTTAAAGAGAGAAATCACCTCCACCCACTTAGCCATATTAACTAGTGTTTTTGCCTCCACTATGATTCTACCCCTTCATTAACCACTAAAGCACCCCCTTGTCGCGGTGACTTCGGCTCAACTTACATAATTTAAGGTTTTGATAAAAAATACCTACAGGAAGTTCGAATCTGATGTCACAACCAAAAAAGTCCCACCCAGCTGATTTAAAATCCTAGAATTTAGTTACTAATATTTTTTGTAAATGAAAAGACTAAACAATTAATAATCACAAAAGCAACAAGGTAAGCATCATATCAACTTTATATTGGGCCATGTCTTCAAAACAGATTCGATTATCAATTTTTTTACATCCTGCTCAAACAACCTTTTTTCCATACAGATATATTTCTCCACAAGGTGCCCAACTTTAACTAGGTATTTGTTCCAATATCGCAATTATGCCAATCAAATGAGCACAAATAGGATTATATTAAAAGCAAATCATAAGTATTAACATATCACAATTAACTGAAAATCAAACAAGAAACTTTAAGGTAAGCATACGAAAACCCAAACAAACGCTCCGACAAGCTGCAACTGAAAATCAATAAAATCTAATACAATAAATACAAAAAACAAGAACCCATTATCAAAATCAAATTTTGAACAAAACCCAAAACCCAAAATAACAAATAAAGTCAAAGCAAAATCACCATTGTCAAAAAAAAATTCAAAGCCATACCAATTTCTTGGTCTCCACACCCTTCTGGAAGTGCTCGTTCCACTCCTCAATCTTGTGGCAACCGATAACTTGTCCTTCAGATGAAGCAGCCATTTTCTCGCAGATTTTTGGGAACCAAAAATTTGAAATAGATAACACGAAACAAGTCCTTAGCTCCTCGTAAAACTAAAGCTTTATACACGAAAAGGGAGGTGGTAAATTACCAAAATGTAACGGATTTTAATTTTAATTACGAATTAGGGAAAAGCGTCACAAGTGTGAACATTTTATTCGGTCGGTTTTTGATGAAGCAATATTCCTAATCAAGCTGGTCAGGCTGTCCATACTTTTATATTTCTCCTTCCATAACTTATTTGATTGGTAAGGCAAGGAATAATAATTTTATGAGATATAAAATAATGGAATAAACTATTCCACATAAAATATTCTCATCTATCTTATCCCACATACCAAACGAGCTCTAAAGAATTCAGCTAAATTCATAGCCAAAAGACTATATTCATAGTTGGACAAAGAATATCTTCTTTTATTTTTCCTTTGAATTCGACAAATTCGGATTTGTATAGTAATCATATTATGAGAGTAAATATTTTCAACTATAAGCAATTTCATTCTTAAATTTGAATCAAGAATATTCAATTAAAAATAAAAAATACTTATTAATCTACCATAATTAGTTTGAACTCGCAGGAAGAGGTTAGCGTCACCGATGAGTTTGCGACTTGTGACGCGGAAAATTCCTACCGGAGTGAAATGTCACAAAATAATGACGACTTTGATGATTTCAAAGGTCAACACTAAAATTAAATGTCGATTTGTCTTTGATAAAACTCTGCAAAGTGTCATTATGCGATTAATCTTTAGATTATTCCACCATTTAAGGACAAATTTATTGTTAGTTGGGTTGATTATTTCATTATCTAAAACCGGCCTGGCTTAAATAGACCATCTTAAGAATTCTAGGGATTAGGATAAATGTTAAACTTAACGGCCACGCAGAGACCTCGGAAACACGACATCGCTTTCTAGTTTGGAAAATGGTCAAATTTGCCCTCCAACTATGTTTTATGGAACAATATTGCCCTCCGTCAAATTTTGGAATCCAATATACCCTCACCGTTTGCAAACTTATTAAATTTTTCCTCGGATTGACGGAAATGTGTTGAACGCCACGTCGGATCCACGTGGATGCCACGTCGTCAGACCACCACCACAAACTAACGCCACTGCCATATCCATTAACTGTCAACTCGCCGTCGACAGAACTCCACAAGCCGACCTTACCACCATCACAACACCAACAACAACGACCCCAAAATGCTACCAAAATCACCACTACTTCACCAACAGCCTACCAAACCAATGAACCCAACCAACAACACCCTTTTTTCTTCCGCGTCGGAGCGCCATCTCTGGTGAGCTCCAATCACTATACCACCCTGACAAACAACAATAACGACAAGTCACCGCTACACTACCTCTTCATTGTCATCGACGACCACCCACGAACACACAACCCCAACCAACCCCCCTAAACATCTGTCACTGTCACCACCACTCGCCAATCCACGCACCACCGATCACCATTTCTACTCCAAATCAAACCAACCCCCTAACACACTCTTCACCGCCACAACACTATTGTTCCACCACGCTACTGCCTCTCTCTCATCTCTCTCTCTATTTTTATTATTTGTCCCGCCATCGAAATTAATCACCGGACAATCGGGGACGAACCACTAATATTAGATCTAATTGGGTCTTGTAATTTTCGACGTCGCTCCGGCGTTTTACCGTGGAAGTGAGACCGACTGGAGTCGTTATTGTTGGTGTTGTGGCGGTGGTAAGGAAGAGATAAGAGAGGGAACTCAACTCGGTCCATTAATACCTCATCGACGCAAAGCCCAAAAAACTCTGCGACGAGATGCTGCATCTCTAGCACGCCGATGGAACTCAACTGATAGTTTCAACCCGGTCATCAATCAAAAACCAAAAACTCGAATTAGTTCGGGTATGCCGACGCGGCGTGCAACACACATTTTCGTCAATCTGAGGGCAAACTTAACAAGTTTGCAAACGGTGAGGGTATATTTGATCCCAAAGTTTGACGGATGGCAATGTTGTTCCATAAAACATAGTTGGAGGGCAAATTTGACCATTTTCCCTTCTAGTTTTAATGTGGTAAGATAAGATTAAAGATGAGCTTTTTTTAATTATTTATTTTTTTTGGGGGGGGGGGGGGGGGGGGGGGTGAAGGAGGGTCACTTATTGTTCTTATTTGGGCCCACCAACAACAGAAATGCACAAGCGACTGGGCTCATCTGGCCCATCTCGTAATGGTCTGACATGCCCATCGTAGCTAAAAGAACCTATAACAGAAAATACATCATTATCCCCTCAAACTATAACATTTTTTTAAAAAGACACTTAAATTTTGCGAGGATCCTAATACCCCATTCAACAATAAAAAGGTGATATAAATACCCCTTTATCAGCCAACCCCACTTAGACAAAAAGAAATGCAAATCACGCACAAATCATTACTTGCCACATGTCATTTTTTTTAATTCTTTTTTTTCATTTATGCTTTTTTGTACTATTTTTCCCCCCCCCCCCCCTTCTCTTCTTCTTCTTCAATCTTCAGAATAGAATATTTTGTAAATATTACATAATCTTTAATTATCTTCTGTATATGGTAGATGTATAATTCGTTATTTACTACCTTAATTCTAGCCAAGGATTATGTTTGTATTATGGGTATATGTACTACCTATTTGGAAGAAAATAGTCTAAGGAAGATAATTTTTACATGGTATCAGATTCTAGAAAAAGTTTCAAATCCAAAAATTCAGTAAAACTCTAAAAATTCCTCTTTGCCGCCGTCCTCTTCCTTCATCTTCTTTGTTTCGAGGAGCCATGCAAACCCTTTATGTTCCAACAAGTGATAATCGTGATGATAACAGAAGGGGAGGCCCCTTCGTATTATCTACTAGAGTGGTTGCATGAGTATTCTCACTACATCTAACCTTCCGATAAGAGAAGGTGATCAGCTTATTAAGGGGCAGAATGGGCCATGTTGCGATCGAGTTGCAGCTTTGCCATTGGGTTTGCCCCTTTTCCCAACTAGAATGAAGTCATTGTCTGCATTTGTACCTTCAGCCACAATTTCTAAGTTGCGACCTGTACCAACCTTAGCCGATGGGCCGATAGGCTGGTCTACTAAAGTTATGTGGACTGCTCGATCACCCGCGCCAACACTATGCCACGACTCGATAAACCTTGTGCCAAAGAAATATCTAGACAAGTCCGACCCTTGCCAGCCCCGGTCTGGGTACCCGAGGGCTAGCCACCTGAAGCCTTCAATATTGCACCCTTCTCGGCTAACTTAGTGGTGACCGATGATGGAGAGGCAAGGTAAGTATGGATTGCCTTACCTCTCATCATAGCCATCTCTATGGCCTGCTTCTGCGTGCCTTTGTAACATTGAACACGCCATTTGGTTTCCGCTGAGTGTGCCTCGCAATCTGTGCTAGAGTATCCAACCCTCTTACATTTGGAGCAAAAATTAGGAAACTGTTCATAAACGATTTCTTGGACCAAAAGGGGGGCCCCTTTCGAACATTAAGTTCCACGAAATGAACTATATCCTTTGAGAGATCCACTTCCACTAGTGCTCGGGCAAACGAAGTCTGCTCATTGCCGTGAGTAAGCTTGTCGGTAGCGATGGATCTATCGACACGTGAGAAGATGTGGCTCAATGCCCTTTCATTCCATAACTCTAAAGGCAAAGACGGTAATCTAACCCACAATGGCATCGTGCATATTTCTTGCGTATCAAAAGCAAAACATTCGGGGAGGTCCTTCATAAGTAACGTTGTTCCGTAAACAAAGTGTGGTCCATTGGTAAGGACATTGTCTTTGTCTTCGCCTGTTTGGAACTTAAAGACAATCCAACCGGTGATGTGGACGTTGAAGTTGTACTTCACTCCCCAAGATCTACATAATTTCTGAAGTGCTGGGCCTCCGGGATATTTCCCGGCAAAGTAGCCAACGAGTATGTGCCCCCACTTCTCTGACACCACATCGAAGTAGTCGTCCTCGAACTCTGTAGGGTCGTCATGCTGCGATTGAGGAACAAAATGGAGTTTTAGACCGTTGGAAGTGTCGCGATTCCCTTTGAACAGCTTGTTCCAAGCAGTGTTCTTTTTGGTTTGGTCGGCAGTTTTCTTAAGAGACCGTTGGACCATCCAACTTATTTTCGTTCGATGAAGAGCTAGTGTCTTTCAAACCAAGCGTGCAAGAAGTGGGGCTTGAGGTGCTTGGGGAACCAACCTCATCCCGCATGTAGCATGATCGCAAGTTAACGATGAGCAGATTAGTAACCTTAACTGGCTCTGTAGCCACTGGTTGTGGAGGTGCAGCCGACTCCACAAGGTGGGTGGCATCACTAGCAGGTAGTGATTCGACCCTTGTCGTTTCCGCTACTGAAGGTGGGCCCATCTTGACGTGCAAAGGCGTAAAATTGCTTTTTTCCCTTTTGCCATGTCAAACCCTTTCCCAAAATAAATGGAAAGGGGCTGGAAAGTCTAAGACAAGGCTGCAGAAACAACACCAAAGCAGAGAAACAACGTACTGACCCTTGCAGTGGTCAGCATCGCAGTCTGCAGAAAGGTGCGTCAGACGGATGTGCTGGCCCGTCAGACGGCTGTGTCAGGCAGTACAAGGTTGACTTTGTAAAAGCTGAATTTGAAATTAAATTTGAAGCGGCAAACACATAGGAAACCGATGCCAATTGAATTTTGGATCTAATAAGCAATTCTCCAAAACCAAAGGCAAGAACACCATGAACTCTTCACCTCATCAAGCTAAGAGAATGGAGGACCCCAATAACATCTTTGAATAACCAGCCCGGCATCAAACCCGATATACGAATGAAGGTGCCTTGAACTAGTTCGTTGGAAGATAAACAAACAGCAAGAATCTGGAACTTCTTGAGCAAACAATTTTGTGGGATCAAGAAACCGATATACCCCAAACCTTGAGGAAAAAAGTTTAATGGAGTGATGAACATTGTGCAAGAAGACCGATCTACCTTGAACAACCGTAACTAATACACCTCAAGGGCAAGAAAACTTGCACCCGAGAGCAATAAAATGATGGAGATGATGAGATATTCTTGATCAATGTAAACAGTGAGCAACGTCCAAACAATCTGGGAACAAACAAGAAAGATTACACGAGAAACTAATCACCGAGTCCTCCTTGCAAATGAAATCAGAGAACAACAAACAAATCACTCGGGTTTTAGCCCAAGCCAAGAGCTTCTCTCGAAACTTCGTTTTTGCCTAAGATTTTGAGAGAGAAAGGGGAGCTTTTTTTCTAGAGAGAGACTTGACCGAGGACGGAGAGTTTTGATGATAGGGGAACCCGCAGCCGATATCCTTCGACTGCGCACAGGGTAAACCCCACTCCTATGTAATAGCCCGCAAACCACACATGAGAGATACCCGCACTAGACAAGCCCCGTGCGACGAGCTCGACCCAGAAGACAAATCTCTTACTGTCGTAGTCAGGGGTTTCGAACCTGAGACCTCCATTATGAAAGTCTCATGTTCAACCAACTGAGCCACCCTTGCAGATTCAGAAGAATTCTGTTAGACTAAAGTGCTACTAAAAACTACTCTTGCAGCAGAATTGCTGTCATAGTTCAGAAATGCTGCACAGTTTCTTTCCAATGGTAGACATTGTAATTAGACTGCTGCGAGCATAGTAAAATACTCCTGAACATTTTGATCCATAACTCTGTTTGAAGACGAGAGAACATGATGCAAACTTGCAGCACCTATGTGTGTATAATAGAAACACAGTAACAAGCAAGTGAACATGTTAAAGTCCCACGCCAAAAGAATATTTGTTTTTTTGCTGCTTTAGCTAACAATCTCCCTACTGCTAGAAGTGATGAATGCTAGATCAACTTTCTGGCTAATATGATAACACCATTAACTACTTGAAATCAATGATGGATTGCAAAAGTATATGTCACTCACAAGCCTAAAACGATCATTGCTTTTTGTTGTATTCACATTCAAACTAATTCGGGGTCTCAAGGAAAAGAAACCACACCCCTTGGGTGTGGCACTTCCCTCGATTCTGCTAACGCGGGATGCTTTGTCCACCACACTGCCCTTAAGGAAATAAACCACTACCAATAGAAGTTAATCCATCCAAATGCAGCAAAAGATAAATCAATCCAACACTATAAAACCGTGTGGAACTAGTATTAGAGCATCAAAATTTACAAATTCATAACACAATTCACCATGTATAGATTACAGAAACCATGATTTCCATTAATATAGTAACCTAATAACAAGTCAACCAACCCCTTTAGGTAATCCAAACCCCAAAAATTCTTACACATTTTGTTCACGAAGACGGAAACACATCCTTGACAGCAGAAGCAGCAGTTAAATAATTCAAAGTATTCCTCAAAGTCTCCTTCTCCCTCTTCAATCTCATAGCAGTATCTTCTAACTCAAGCAATGCTTGTTGTTCCCTTGGTGCCCCTTCAAAAGTACTCCCAACAAAGAATGAAAAAGGCGTCGGAAACAAATTCCGTCGCAATTCCGTCGCTTCTTTCTCCCCTTTCCCATTCAACCTATTAGACAACCTTATCACATCTTTCATATAACTCTCCACCTCATTAGCCAAACCCTCCACGTCATCCTCCCCATTCGCTGACGGCCGGTCTTCCAGCCACGTCACCTCTGCAACCAAGTACGGTTTAGACCGGACAAGTTTATTGACCCGGAACCGTTCTTGCCCTTTACAGATTAAGAAAAACCGGTCGTCGACGAGTCGTTCGTGTTTCACGACTTCGCCGACGCAACCTACGTCGGCGGTGCCGGTGGCGCTATCGGAGTAAATAACGCCGAAACGGAGGTCAGTTTGGAGGAGTGTATGCATCATTATACGGTAACGGAACTCGAAGATTTGGAGTGGGAGAATCGCACCGGGGAAGAGAACGAGTGGGAGTGGGAAAAGTGGGAGCTCAACGACGTCGTTAGGGTTTGGTGATGAACCGGTACGGTGTTTCTCCGGGAAGGATGAAGCGGAGCATTGGATACGGGTCGGGCTAAACCGGCGCCGGCGATGGAGTAATGATTGAGGGGCAAAATGGTAATTAGAGTGATGTGTTAAGAAGAAATTATTACTAGGGTTTAAGAGGGGTTTGTAAGGGGGGGAAGGTAAGATTTGAGGCAAAGCCATGGAAATCTGAAGAATAAAAATAGGTTCTTGAAAATTAGAAAGTGGACATTGATGATGAAAAAAAATGAAAACTAACAAGTAAAAATCAAGAATGGTTCTTGATTTAGCGAAATTGTAGTAGTAAGTGTAAGTAGCATAAATCAGTTCTATCCAAATCCACAAGTTGTTGTACTCGAGCAAGCGAGTGTGGTGTGGAGATTTACACGTGGTATTATGTTATCTATAGCTTACGTGGCAAATGTATTAGGGTGAATGGTTAGTACTGTCTGCCACATCAATTTTTTGGACTTCCATTTTCCATCCTACAAAAACAATCTGATCATCCCTAGCAAGGAAGTTTCATTTTTTTTATAGTTATCGAACGGTGTCAAATGCTATGGAAAAGAAAAATAAGATATGGAATAAATTGAATGTTAATTTTATTTTCGAATGTCGGCACTTATGTCGTCCGACATCAGTAACAACACTTAACAAAATAGTAACTTTAAAAAGTAAATGCAGTGAAATTTAAAGAACACAAATGTTTAAATAGGTTATATAATATATGTAACTTATAATGGTTAATGACCAAATGTATTGTATATATATTATATACAACAATACAAACTTCTTTCTTTACAGATTTACAACATAAAACGAAAAGGAATTAAAAGTTGAAGTCGCAGATGACTTCTGCCTGAAAAATCTAACTAAGTAGACATAGACAACCTTTCATTATAATCGCTTCATACAAAATTAATTTAGAATCTAAACAACAATTGTAATGTTTGATAGAATGTTGTCAACACACTCAAGCAACACTTGTGATCCAGATTTCTGAGATGAAATCCCGAGAGCTCTCTTCTTATTTTTGCTTTCTGATTCTAGATATTGATTCATTGTAGTAGCCTCTCTATTTATAGTAAAGAGTCTTCCTTGAAAAGCTCATCGATCGATTGTGGAGGTTGAGGGAAAGGTGGGCAGCTGGTAGGTTTTGTTGGAGACGATCAAGGAGCAAAAACATCTAACAATTTTGACTTGTTCCTCACGAAAAGCATCAGTCTTGACTCGTTCTTCACACGTGTTTACCAACTCTTTTTTACCTTGTCAAGTCATATTTAACACATAGTAATCATTACGTGAAGTAAGGCAAAATCAGTTCTGAAAATATTGGTCCGAATGTTGTGCAATATTTATTCCAAAATTTTTATACATTCAAATCAATACTTCAGAAGATATGTTGTCTCAAATATCACAACATCAAATACAATATTAACAGTTACTATTAAGTAAGTACTCCGTAGGTGTAATAAATTTGCAGATGTTGTGACGGAGATGGTAGCAAGTGAAAGAAGTTGGAAAATGGAGTAGTAGATTCGCAATTAGCAAGTGAATATACTTGCGTAAATAAAAATACGAAAGTTTGTGGGGTTTGAAGAAACAATATATCCGAATACAAGTCCATAATGGAATGATGCACATGAATTTCACTGATTTAACTAAGTTCACATTTACAAATTATTTGTTGACATCTGTCTTTTCTTTCGAGCCGAGGTATACTGGAAACAATATCTCTATCCTCTACCCAACAAAAATAGGGTAAGATCCGTCTACATTTTATCCTCCCTAAACCTCATTTGTGAAACTACTCTGGGTATGTTATTATTGTTGTAGACTTAGTAATTGTATGATCTGCGGAAGGAGAAACCATCTGATAAAATTCACAAATAATTTTTAATAATATAATTGAAATATAGTCATTATTATGAAATTTGAAATTTTACAAGTTTTGGAGAACCGGAACTCAGAAGAAGAGACCAATGAAAAGATATATGCATGCCCACTAAAGCAATTGAAGCATTCAACACAATCTCATCATCTAATAAAATTGCAACAGGAATGCACTCAAAAAGAAAGAACTGGCAAAGCCCCTCCAAAATCACCATTCTTGAGGGTCAAGTACACAGCACATATTACTAATAGTTTCTTCGACTCCACGCGTTTCATTTTCATTGGAGCTTGCCTTTCTTCTACCCCAAATACATTTCTATTTGAAGGCTTGACAAGACAACAACAAATAGTCGCCTTCAACATGCAATCTTAATGGAAATCATAGCTTGCTTCCAACATATTTCATTCCAACCGAACTCTTATGTAGTAAACTATATAGTTTCAACAATCTATTGTTACTTTATATAAAGGGAAATCAACTCTCAGCAGTTTGCCACCCTTTAGGTAGACTACTGATTTATTAACAGAATAATATGTTAGGATTTGAGTCAATCCTACCTAATAAAAACTAATAAAAAATAATAAATAAGTGAAAAACAAATAACACACACGAATTTATAGTGGTTCACCCTCAATGCGAGAGCTACATCCACTTTGCCGCTGCAGATTTTACTATAATCAAATAGGAAGTTTGAGTTTACAATTCTCTCTCTTGCTCAACCCCACGTCGACCTGACCGCTCAGGTCGATCAGCGTTCCACACTCCGCGTAGGGTCTTCTTAGTGTCGGTGATGAATTAGGCTCCACAACTCAACAATCTCCCACTTGGAGACTAATTTCAATCATATGTCTCCATCTGCAGCGGCGACTTCGATCCTAATCCAAGAAGTACAACTGAAGTTGCACACAACTTCAGCTTATCATTCGGCACGACCTTCGTCAGCATGTCTGCTGGATTCTGACTCCCTAGGGATTTTCTCAAACACTAATACTCCATCTTCCAAAGCTGGTCTAATGAAATGGTACCGGAGTTGTATGTGCTTCGATGGGTAGACCGGGTTCTTTGCCAAATGAATGGCACTCTGGCTATCACAGTATAGCACACTCCCCTCATGGTCCTGATCCAATTCCCGCATAAAATATTGTAGCCACATCATCTCCTTCGTGGCCTCCGTCACGGCAATGTACTAAGCCTCACAACTAGAGAGAGCTACTATCTTCTGCAACTTTGAAATCCAGCAAATAGCAGTACCTCCAAAGGTGTAGACATACCCGGATGTGCTCTTTCTGCTAGCAACATCACCACCATTCTCAGCATCAACATATCCCTGCAATCCTGTCTTTAACATCCGAAAACACAACGTTGAACTTGAGCTGCCCTTCAGATACCTGAAAATCCACTTCAGAACCTCACAGTGTTGCTTTCCTAGATTACTCATAAACCTGCTAACAACTCCCACTGCATGTGCAATGTCTGGCCTCGTACATACCATCGCGTACATAAGACTGCCAATAGCAGAGGCATAAGGTACCTTGTCCATATGCTCCTTCTCGTCCTCGGTCACAAACGACTGATCCTTTGACAAATGAAAGTGTCCAGCGAAGGGAGTACTGACTTGGCTTGGCATCATGCATGTTGAACCTCTTGAGAACCTTCTTCACGGATTCTTCTTGTGAGAGCTTGAGGCCCTCATTACTTTTGATGATTCTCATCCCGAGGATTTGGTTTGCGACTCCCAGATCCTTCATTGCAAATTCTTCTGACAGCTTCTTCATCAGCCTATCAATCTCATGTAGGTCTGCTCAAATGATCAGCATGTCATCAACATAAAGGAGCAGTATTATGTAGGAGCCTTCAAATCTCTTGAAGTAACAACAGTGATCTGCTTCGCACCTTAGGAATTCTGCTTTCTTCATAAAGCTGTCAAACTTCTTATATCACTGTCTTGGAGCCTGTTTCCGTCCGTATAGACTCTTTTGAAGGTTGCACACTAGCTTCTCTTTCTCTTTGACCTCAAATCCCTCAGGTTGCTTCATGTAGATTCCCTCTTCTAAGTCACCGTGAAGAAAAGCAGTTTTCACGTCCATTTGTTGAAGATACAGATCTTTCTTTGCTACCAGCCCAAGAACAGTTCTGATTGTCACCAACTTGACTACGGGAGAGAAGATCTCCGTGTAGTCAATGCCTTCTTTATGTTGAAATCCCTTCACAACCATCATTGCTTTATAGTGCTTACTTCCATCGTGTTCTTCCTTTATCCGGTAGACCCATTTGTTCTGCAATGCCTTCTTCTCCTCTGGTAACTTAGCTAACTCCCATGTATGATTTGACAACAGTGAGTCCAATCAAAGTCTTTCATTGCCAGCTCCCACTTGATCAATTCATCAACTTGCGTCGCTTCTTCATAACATTCCGACTCCCCTATGTTAGTGAGCAAAATGTAGTTGAGGGACGGAGAGAACCTGTGAACCGACTTACTGATCCTGGATGATCTGTGTAATGCTGTGATCGACGTCCACTGATTTATTTCAGCATCAGCATTTTCATCAACCTCGTCATCACTGGCTTGTCGGCCTTCTTCTAGTGCTGTTTGTTCCTCTGCCGCAATAGTACCTTGATGTAGCTCGGGTGTCGAGAAGTCTCTCAAATCAACTGTTTCCGATTCCTTGTTCTTAGATTCTGAACTCTCCCGCAACTTGTCCATGTACAACACCTGTTTATTGAAGACGACGTCCCTGCTTCGGATGATCTTCCAATTTTGGTCATCCCAAAATCGACAACCAAACTCGGTGTCACCATAGCCAATAAAATAACACTTCTTAGATTTCGGATCAAGTTTACTTCTAACAGTAGCATCAATATGAACAAATGATAAGCAGCCAACCACTTTCAGAAAAGAAAGATTTACATTTTTTCCACTTCAAGCCTCTTTTGGAATTCTGAAACCCAAAAGAACAGATGGTCCTCTGTTAATCAAGAAGGCTGCGGTATTGATTGCATCTACGCAGAATGACTTGGGCAGTCCAGCGTGTATTCTTATGCTCCGTGCACGCTCGTTCAATGATCGATTCATCATTTCCGCTATTCCATTTTGTTGGGGCGTTCCAGGAATAGTCTTCACCATCTTGATCCAATTATTGGCACAATACCGTTTGAAGTCACCATCAATGTATTCTCCATCGTTGTCGGACCTCAGGCTCCTCAACTTGAGGCTTGTCTCATTCTCGACCATGGCTTTCCACCTTTTGAAGACAATGAATACGCCGGATTTATTTTTCGTAAAATAGACCCATAGCTTCCTGGTTGAATCATCAATGAAGGTCGCGTAGTAATGTGATCCTCCGAGTGAGGGGACAGTAGCATGTCCCCACACGTCAGTGTGCTCCAATTCAAGCTTCTCAACTTTCAATTCTCTACCTGCATTTGAAAAACTTACTCGCTTCTATTTTCCGAGAATGCAGCTCTCACACATATGTCCACCGACTTCACCTCCGAAATCATGTCGTTAGTCACCAGAATCTTCATCCATTTCTCGCTCATATGCCCCAGCCTGCAATGCCACGACTTTGTCTCCTTGGTGTTGTCAACAACAATTGTATCACGATAGCTCGTCGTCATATAAAGAGTATCAATTTTCTTACCTCGACCAACCACCATATCACCCTTCGTCACCTTCCAGGACTCATTACCAAAAGTAAGATCATGTCCCTCATCATCAAGCTAACTCACTGAGATCAGATTACGCATCAGTTTCGGCACATGTCTGACCTTTGTGATCTTCCACACATTTCCATTTGACATCTTCAAATTAATGTCTCCAATACCAACAACGTCTAAAGGCTTACCATCTGCCAAATAGACTTTTTCGCAATTCCCAGCAACGTAATTCATCATTATATCACAATGTGGAGTGGTGTGGAAAGACGCTCCTGAGTCAAGCACCCAAGAGTCGATTGGGCTGTCAACAGACAACAACAACGCATCACCAATGTCTTCAGTGGCAGCATTGATTCCACCCCCTTATTGTAACTCAAGTGTTCGCCCGAATCTGGGACCCCTGCCATTCCTTGACTTTGACTTGCCCTTATTTCGGTTGTAGTTTCTGTCATAATTTCTGCCTCTGTTCTCAACATTCAAAGCAGAACTCGTCGATGCCTCACCACAATCTATCCTGCGAACCTCCTCAGCAAGGATATGATCTCTAACATCGTTGAATTTCAGTTTATCACTGCCAACAGAATTACTAACCGCTGCTCTCATCGGCTCCCAGCTATTCGGTAGAGACGCCAACAAAATTAGGGCTTGCACTTCATCGTCAAACTCGATTGCAACAGATGACAATTGATTAACAATCGTGTTGAATTCATTCACGTGTGTTTAGATATGGCAGTGGATCCTGGACCCAGTGGATCCAGATCCGTTTTATAGGATATGGATCTTCAAAATTTGGACCCGACGGATTCGGATCGGACCTTGATCCGTTTCTGACTGATCAAATCTGGATCTGGATCTTGTATTTGAGATCCGTATCCGGTCCAAATCCAACCCGTTGATTCATTTTTTATTAAATATATTCATAACCTAGAATGTAATTTTATAAGTATTTTTTTAAAATTGCTAAGCATATCATTGCAAGTTTAATTCTCAAAACAAGTTTAATTTATCCCCGCGTTAACTTAAAATCCAAAAAATAAATAGGTAACTTCGATAATAAAATCAATGTTATATTAGTGAATGACTAACATCTCTAAAGACAAATAGTTAAAATTATATTCACTTCATTTGTGAAGATTTCAAGCACATGCAAGTTCTGCATTGTGAAAATACTAGTCAGCATTTTCCACAACTATTGTCATTGTCCAACATTTTCAATTAATAGCTCACAATCAAAACGAGACAACGAACAAAATATCTTATATGAACATTTCAAAATTGAAACACAGTAAACTGTTAGTTAAGTAAAAATCGTTTGTCAGTTCAAAAAAAAATTCTTAGCAAGACAAATTTTTTTACATGTGGATCCAGATCCGATCTGTGGACTCGGCGGATCCGATGGATCTGAATTTGGATATGATTTTTATGGACCCGATGGATCTGGATCCGGATCTGGATTCAAGTATGAAAAACGGATCTGAATCTGGATCTAGTAGGATCCGATCCAGATCCGATCCGTTGCCATCCTTACGTGTGTTGCAACAGGAGCACCTTACTCCATCTTTAGATGAAAGAGTTTCTTCATGAGAAATACCTTATTGTTTGTCGAATGTTTCTCACACATGTCGGATAGAACCTTCATCATGCCAGTGATGGTCTTCTCCTTCGCCACGTTGTGAGCAACGTTCTTCGACAACGTCAATCGAATGACTCCCAGAACCTATCTGTCAAGGAGATTCCACTCTGCATCATTCATCTCCTATTGCTTCGGACTCAGCGGTTCATGAACCTTTCTGTCGTACAAATAATCTTCAATCTGCATTCTCCAAAACGCAAAATTCGTACCATCGAATTTTCCGATGTCGTATGCCGAACCATCTTCGCCTCCCATTGTTTTCTAAATCGCAACACAACATGTCGCTCTGGATACAAGTTGTTAGGATTTGAATCCCAAATCCTAACCAATCAGAAAACAGTAAATAAGCGAAGAACAAATAACACACACAGATTTATAGTGGTTCACCCTCAATGCGAGAGCTACGTCCACTTTGTCATTGCAGATTTTACTATAATCAAATAAGGAGTTTGAGTTTACAATTCTCTCTTTCTCTCTTGCTCAACCTCAAAGAAAAAAAACGGCGTCCTAGTCTATATATAGCGAAAACTAGGGCGTAGGGTCTTCATAATGAATTAGGCTCCACAACTCAACATAATACAGTAACATGATGATAAACAAGGTCATCATCTAGAAACTGAAAAGTCTGAGATACTACTAAAACACAAGCTAACAATGTGATACAAGAGTTATAATTGGAATAATTGTCTGACCAGCAGCGACTATACTAGTTTTACGTATACAAAATTATATCAAGCCAACAACAACAATATATATATATATATATATATATATATATATATATATATATATATAATATATATATATATATAACTACTAAGGGGTAGATATGTACCCCCGCATAGTGTAAATCAGCAAAATCATGAATATGGTTAAAAGATAATGATGTTGTGCCAAGCTCCTCACCTAGAAAGGGTAAATGAGACCTCTGAATTTCCCAGTAAAAGCTTCCTTATGAGGCTGTTGCACTATAGTAGCATTGCTCATTCGCTGCATTAGGAACAAATTAACTGTGAAAACAGTAGCAAAAGGCTAAAGGAAATGTATATAAACAGCACATCAAGAGAAATCTCAATACTCCATTGATTTTTTGTGTTGTGCGGGTCCTAATAGGATAAGATATGCGTCAAGTACAAAAAGGAAGTTTAGAAAGAGATATACCTTGAGGCAAAGGTTCCGAATTGTGTCACAAATTGGATAATCTTGTGGGCAACAGTGGCGTCCATCTTTACAACAAACTGCTTAATCCAAACCGCAACATTTCCAAGAAAGGCATACTCCGAGAAACTTCCAACCACAGCAGCAGGTTTCACCTTGACCACATGAGGTAAACGCACTGCATTTAGATGGACCAGGAGCTGGAGGAGTTGGTGGATTTGGGCTACTCTTAGTTGGATAGGAAGCTAGCTTATTTATCCCACAGATCCCTTCTTGATTCCCAGTATTACGCTGCATGTGCATATAACCATTTATTCCCCGACTTGTTCCCCATGAATTCTTTATAATCCAAGAATCAAGTCCATTTTCGGAACCATATCCAACAATCGCACCGCATGATCTAGTCTTTCGTAGAACATGGCCCAGATGAATATCCCCGCAATACAAAGACAAAGAACTTTACGTTTCTTATTCAACAAAAACTATCTAAGATGATTACGAGATTGGTAATTTGAAGCTGGAAGAGACCTTTGAATATGATTGAAATCCTCTCTCACTGCCGCATATCCCAACACTCACAGGTTGAGTTGCTACCGCCTTTAGAAGCTTGTCCTCATCATATTGAGGGATATCAGTATATCCATCAATGGTTACAACATGTCTTTCTAGCTGCAAAGTTGACAAGTTAAGCAAAGCAATCATTTTAAAATTGTTCATAATTGTTTTATCTAGAATAAATTTATCCTAAGTTCTCTATAATAATAAGGAATCCAGAAGCAGGAGAACATATATAGGACAACAAGCACATTTATTACAAGAATAGGAGCAAGAAGAGTTGAGGCCGTGTCATAAGCTAAATCAAGATGGACGAGGCCAAGGTTTTCTGCCATAAAGGAGTGGAAGGTACCTACTTCCATGACTGAGTTGTGGTCAGTTTATTTGCCCAATTTTCTCACTTATAACCTATTTGGTCAAGCTTTTAAAATTAGCTTATATTGAAAAGTGTTTTTTCTAAAGCGTTTTTCAAAAGAGTACCTTTGGTGAGAAGCGGTTTGTATTTGGCTAATCAATTTGAAAAATACTTTTGAGCAGCAATTAGTGTTTGGCCAGACTTTTAAAAAGTGCTTCGAAATGTATTCTCTCAGAAGTGTTTTTAAAAAAAGTACTTTTGGGAAGAAGCTGCTTTTTTTAGCTTCTCAAAAACAACTTATGCTTCTACTCAAAAACACTTTTTCTTCTCGTAAAAGCTTGACCAAACACCTAACTTTGAAAAAAAAAGAACTTCTGGCCTTGAAAAAGCTTGGCCAAACAGGCTATTAGTTACCAACTTTCAATTCAGGTGCCACCGAAAAATGTTAGCTTCAGATGAGATAAAACCTACTCCCTCTGTCTCAAAAAGATTATCTTACTTTCCTTATTAGTTTGTCGCAAAAAGATTGACACAATTCTATATTTAGAAACAATTCAACTTTATAAGATGATTTACAGTCACACAAATATCTAAAGCTTGTTTCATTTATTTCTTAAACTTCATGCCAAGTCAAACTAAGACAATCTTTTGGGATGGAGAGAGTATGATATTTCAGCCTTTGAGCATATATTAACTCACATCCTTTTCTATCGTTTCAATAATAATTAGAATTCACCTGTAGCGGATGAAATCGTAAAACTATCTGAGAGAATAATTAGGCACCTTGTTTTTGTTGCATGTTCCTTCCCTTTCTTTAAAAGGGTAATCCTTTTCAGTGTCACTACCACCATTCTTTATGACAAATTCATAAGCATAGTCCATCAATCCACCTCCACAACCGTCATTGTAACTTCTGTCGCAATCAATTAGCTCCTGCTCAGAGAGGCTAACAAGAGATCCAGTGGCAATCTTATTAATACCTTCCATTGCACCAGTGGCTGAGAATGACCAGCAAGCACCTGGAAATTGAAACAGAAGTAACTGCTTTTAGTTACAGCAGCTAGTAGCTGAGATTAAGTAAATGTAATGGCAATAGAATGACAATGCGGACAAGGGCAAATTTGACTCATATTGTCCCGAATAAATTTATAAAAAGGCTAGAATTTCACTTCTTTCCTATGTTCAGGCTGAAATTACCTAACATATCGATAGAAAAAAAGTACTTGAGAACCACATAGACAGAAATTTTTTATGAATAAACTTGGTAAGAATTGTGTGCAGTTATAAAGCTGTTTCACCAAAGTAACAAGTCCAAGTCCCCGAAGCAAATTCTGCATTGGAATAAAGTATAGTTCCCCATATCTGACAGTCAAATTAGTTGATACAAAACAGCATACTAGTATGTGTCTGATAGTGAGGCGATCTCCCCTAATCTATTCAACAAAGTTCACTAGAAAGAAATAAATAATAAAAGGGCAGATCTTTGGAGTAGTCCGGTGAAGTGTATGCTCCAGTTGTTAAGACAAATGATAGTTCAACCATATTTTACTCCTCTAATGTGCTATGCTATGTTCATGATCTTTGTAATAACTATTTCTCGCCTGTCCATAGGTCAATATAGAGTGAGATACTGAACAACATGTCCAATTTCTCTTCCATTCACTCCCAAGAAATGGTTTTCCCATACATAGAGATGAAAATTAAAACTAAAACAAACAATACCTTTTTTTCTTTGATAACAAGAAACAAACAAAACATTCGTTCCTAATCAACTCACGATAGGATGAGCTCATGAAGCTAAGTTTCAACAACAACAACTACAACGCTTCAATCTCAAACTGGTTTTGGTTGGTGTATGAATCCTCAATATCCATTCCAGTCCATTTTTCATTCTAGTACTTAAAAATTTGTCTTTTGGGGCAACTCTAAAGTTCCTAAAACTAAGAATTCTCTAAATCTCACACTTACATGCTCTTGTCAAATAGGACCTAAAGTAAATGATGAGGCTAGGTTTCAATGAAGTAAATTAGTCTAGAACTTCAACCTATCAAACAATACAAGAAAAGGGAAAAAGGGACCTGAAAGTAACAGTACAACTATCATAATTTGAACTCCCAGACAACAAAAAAGAAATTAAAATAAGCAAAACTATCATCACAAGCTTCCATATTCTGATAAGTAAGATCATAAAAATACAAACTTTGAAAAAAAAAATCTAATCTTGGTTCAGCTATGCACAAGTTATATATCCTCCACATAAATGAAAATGAAATCACTATGGATATGCTACTTAAAGACAAGGCAATAATAAACTCAACATACCACAACTTCCTTGATTTTTAACATTAGTAACAGCTCCTTTATCTCTCCAATCCAAAGAAGAAGGAATATCAACATCACCAACATCACTTAAAACTCCAACAGAATTCGACCCACGTTTCAACCTAATAAAATCATTAGCAGAAGAAGACAACCCCAAGAAAGAATTCCTAAATTCATGGTGAGTAAGATCAGAATAAGCATTAAGACCAAGGGTATAACTGGAATTCCCCTTACTATTGAACTCTGTAATATAAACATAGTTTTCCTCAAACACCTTAAATCTATACACCCTTTCTTGTTCTGAAGAATATATTTTTCCATGTTGTTGACACCAACTATCAAAAAGATCAGAAATTGATGAACAATTGCAAATTGGTCCTTGAAATATTAGTAGTACAAGAACAAAAGAGTGCCATAACAAATTCATGTTTAAAAGGGTGCCTGCGAAATTGGAGATATGTGAGAGAAAAATTGTGAAATGGGGTTGGTTGATTTTTGCAGTTTTTTTTGCTTAAATATCAGAGAACTAACCAAGGATTGAGAGAAACATGGGTTTGTTCTTTTGGTACACAAAGGCTCCAAGTTTCTGTTTTCTAAGCCTCCAGATTCTTACAGTCGGAGAAACAGAAAAAAATTAGTCTTTGCTAGTGACAATGACCAATAAAACATGTTACATGTGACAAACTATAGAAAATGATAGTGTCACTAACAAATGATTATAATGGAAGGGTAATTAGTTCTTCGTTAATAAGAAATTTCGAGTTCCAGCTGGGCATGGTGTCACACATTTGTTAGGTAGCGTGTTAACGTTAGGGGTCGTTTGTTTGTTGATTAGAGTTATATAAGTATTAGTAATGCGGTAATTAGTTATGTGAAAATTTATTTATTATTTTATGTAGTATTATAAACTAAACACCATATTAGATATGTTGAATCTTATACATAGTAAAAGAATGTTATCAAATATGGTATTATTTATACACGATTTAATACATGAAAAATTTAACTCTTAACCAACAACCAAGCGACCCGTTAATGTCAGACTTCGCGACCCAAGATAGAATTTAATCAAACTCCAATGCGATTATCGGATATCGAGTGATTTTTTTAAAAAAAATAAGATAATGTTTTGGATTTATTTGACGTTTGATCCAAAGAGATAATTTGTGAGCAAAATTGCCAAATACAAACGTAGATCATGTGTTATACGTGATTAGGGGTGTAAAACCCGATTTAACCAATAAATCGAACTAATAAAAATGCTATCGGTTTAGCGGTATCGGTTTATTGGATTAACGGTTTATAAATGATTTTGTAAAAATATTTGTTGGGTTATCAATTCGATTTCGGTTTTAAGGCGTTAGTTAATTGTTAAATCGATAACCCAATAAGCTTATATTAAAATTATTTTTTAATCCCTAATTATATAATAGTGGCTTTAAATTTTAAATTTTAATTTTTAAATATAAATTATATGTCTAAATTCTTACTAAAAGCACGCTTATTCTCTCAATTCGCTTATCATTTATACATTCACTGTTTAGAATATATTAAACAATTTGAAAGTTCATTATCATTTGATGATTTATTGCTTGATTGCTACAGTGCATTTTATAGTTTTTGTCTTATAATTCGTGTAGACTTTTATGCATAAAGAAAGTGTATATATGAACAAATGAAAACAAAATAAAGCAAAAAATTTAGCGGAGTATTTTCATATTGGTTAAACCGAAGACGGATAACGAACATCTTACCGGGTTTGGTTATTGATTCCAACAACCTCTCATCATTTTTTTCTCTTATTTAATTTTCTCTTACATATGGCTCAATTTTGTACACTATTTTCTAACAAAATTCCCTTGTTCGCCCGTAATGATGAATCACACGATTTTCCTTTTAAGTTTGCTCTTGTTACTCATTTCAAATATTACAAAACTCTCGGCTTTTACTTTTATTGTATACAAAAAAAATTGGATAATATATGGTTTGAGAAAAATAGAAACTGAAACTGAAAAGTAGTAATTTGGAAGTTGAAGTTTCAATTTTTTTATTTTCAACTTCAACTTCAAAAATTCTTTTTTTTCAAACTTCAACAAAATTATATTCAAACACCTACTTAAAGTTATTGTTTGTAAGAGAAATATGTCTTAATTTCGGATTGTGAGGTAAAATGTATTTTTCCATAAAAAAATATTTTATCATTGTAAATAATGAAGTTAAGTATTTGCAATTTTTAAACATAAGCAATTGAGATATTGAATTTATTTGAACAATATTTCAAGTAAAATGACGATTTTCACTCACAAAACGTTCTTTTTTCTCAATTGACAAGATAGTGCATGATTATATTTATAGACGATAAATCTAAAAGTTGTGGTGGAGGTAAATAGGGTATTGAGAAATTAAGATTAATATGTGATAAATCTAAAAAAGTATGATTATGTTAAAGAAGAAAGTCTGATTATATAAAGAGAAGTAAATATATTTACAAAATCATTCATATTCTTTTATTAATAAAAGGTTCATTTTAATGTAAAGCACTAAACAACAAAAACTAACATCTATTCATATACCAATTATAAGAAAATAGCCTTGATGATGTATAATCCTATCCTATACAAAAATAAAATAAAATAATCTGTATAAATGGATAAGAAAAATAGCTATGCAGTTCTTAGGCGCATCTCCTGAAAACAAATAAGAAAAAATATCCCAAAAAAGAAAGTATATTCATTATTGATTGATTCCATTTAATATAACACTCTTTTTTAAGCTGATCTAAAATATCGACATATTTTTATATTTGACAATTCTTTAATTGAGAATTGGAACTTTTTGACGCATCCTTTCTTGCACACCAGCTAGAAAAATCTGTCTGGTATTTCCTCATCTCTAAAAACGAAGCTGCAAAATGAGAGTAATTGTAAATTAGGTCATCGATATTAGTGTAATATGCAGAGGCCAAAATATAATAAGATATCATAAATATTTTTAATAAAATTCATATATTTTTTAAAATCCAGTCTTTTAACCTTTTTAGATGCAACACCGTAAATTTATCCTTTTAAGGATTAATTCATTCAAACACTTCTTTTAATGGACAAACTAAATTAATTTATTTAGAAAAAGTTGAGTTTAAAACGAAATATAAAATAGTCATAAACAGGAAAAAGAAAGAACAAATGTACAGGAAGAAGTTAGAATCGAAAGAAAGAAACATAAATTAATTTTCTCACTCATTTGAACAACTCAACTAAAATCTAAAATGAAACATTTTCTTTATGATAATTAAAATATGTATATAGAATTAAATGTCATTTTCAATCTTTTTAATATAAAAATTTATAATTTCCTTGTATAGTGAAATAGTAGTACATAAATCCTTTTTTATACGATCAGGTTTTTATTTCAATATTTCAAGTTACACATTTTCAAAAAAGTCTTCTTATAACCATAAAAAATTACTATATGTATCACAAATTTCTTATATGTAGTCATGACATTAGGAGCACTCAAGGGTGTGACAATTAAGAACCATGAGGTCTCAGGTTCAATTCTCAGTGGAAGCAAAAAATATTAAGTGATTTCTTCTCATTTGTTCAAGTCTTGATGGATAGTGTTGCTCGACACTTATACTGGAAATTTGAAAGGTGTCACATATCGAGTGTTGCTCCACCAACTTCAGTAAAAAAATTGCACAATTATATTAAAGAATAATTAAGATCACCACTACCATTACCTTAAATTTTCATTGATCCTTCACACAATTAGTTGTTACCTCTTGAAATAGGGCGTATAAAATTCTCCATAAATTTCTGAAGTATGGTTTGAAGGCTAAAGTCATCAAGAACTGCTCCAAATTTGTTCATCGAATTGGGACGCATGATTCTGAATTTTGTTTCACGAATCCACTTCTCAAAGTTTTCTACCTAATTAGCAACTATACAGATTTGATAAGAAATCAGAGAAAATAAATAAGTTTTACAAAGTAAATATATAGTACCTCCGCCAGCATCATCTCACAAAAACGCGGTTGAAGCATTTCAAATGTCAGAACACCTGGAGAGGGTTCAGACATTATATTTCTGAAGCTTTAACTTAATAAATGAAGGCACAAAGAAATTTGTTGCATGCATGGTATATAATTGTTAGAATATTATGTTAATAATATTAGGATTTTGTATTAATGTAGTATCATATTATATGTGGCAGGTAGTAAAATGTTAATTAGCAATATTATGTAAGTAAGGTAGAAGATTATTAGGAATTGATTAGGAAGATTAGGCATGATTGACTCTTCCTAATTGATGTATACTGTGTATATATTGAACCTTTGAAAGATGAATACATTGAGGAAAATATTTTACTTACCCTAGAATTCTTACATGGTATCAAGAGCTTAAGGAAAGATCCAAAATTAGTTTAATTTCTTCCAGATTTTTGGTCATCTTCCTCCCTAGTAAACCCTAGTGCCGAAATTTTCATTATTTTTTTCTACTCCATTATTGATTATCCTTCATCACAACTAGTTATGTCTGAATCAAAATCATCTTTTCACCCCTGCCCTACTGTCTCAAACATCAAAACACATGTTTCCATCAAACTAGAAATGGAAACCGTTCATTATGCGACTTGGGCAGAATTATTCAACATATGTTGTCGTGCTCACAAAGTTCTTCATCATATAATTCCTCCAAAAGACGGTAAAGGGAAAGACATAACAAACGATGCAGATAAGGAATTGTGGGATACACTTGATGCCACAGTCCTTGGTTGGATTTATGCGACAATCTCCACAGACTTGTTGCATACGATAATGGAACCGGATTCCACAGCCATGGCGGCATGGGAACGTTTGCGAGATATATTTCAAGATAACCAAAACTCTCGCGTTGTTTCATTGGAACAGGAGTTCTCAACCATTGACATGGCGGATTTCCCTAATGTTTCTACATATTGTCAACGCCTCAAAGTGTTGGCCGATCAACTACGAAACGTTGGTTCACCGGTTAGTCTTGTAATTAGTCGCCGGTCTCACAGAAGCGTATAGCGGCGTGGGAACTCTCATTCGTCAAAGTAATCCTCTACCACAATTTTATCAAGCAAGGTTCATGCTTGTACTTGAAGAGTCGGGCTTGGTGAAAAAGACCTCAACTACTTCAAATTCCGCCATGATTGCCACTCCTTCACATGATGGTAATTTTTTTGACCCTTCTCAACAAAATAAGGGACAAAAAGGACGTTATAACAATAAATAAGGGTGGAAATCGCAGAAATAACAAAGGTGGAGGCCACCGAAATTTCGGTGGCGGCGGTAATGGCGGCAACACCAACTATGGTGGTGGACAATGGCGGCGACGAGCGAAAGGGGGCGGCGGTCGGTGGAAGCACCGACGGCGGCAGGTGGCGGACGATGGCGGCAGCAGCCCCGGCTGGCGGTGGACTTGGGGTGCACTACCCACCCACCCCCGGCAGCAATCGGGGGACAGAGCGGCCCCCAAGGCCCCGGCCATCAAGAAAACAAGTGGCCCAAGTAATTGGCGGCGGTGGCGGCCCGCAAAGAATAGGCCCAAAGAGCCCATTTCGGCCGGGTCCGTTGCCCCGAGCGATAGCGGTGGGCCTCGGCCCGACCCGGTGGCATGAGGCCCATTCAACAGGGCCCACCCCACGGAAATTGAGTCCGCCATGCACACTCTTGGACTTAATCCACCAGATTCAAATTGGTATATGGACTCCGGAGCGACGTCACATATGACGTCCTCCCAAGGTAATCTCTCGTCCTATTTTAATTTGAGCAATGATAATGGAATAATTGTCAGAAATGGCCATTCACTTCCAATAAAAAGTTATGGTTCTAGCAAATTGTTACCGCCAAACCCACCCCTAGCTTTAAAGAATGTCCTTCATGCTCCCAAATTAATCAAAAACTTGGTCTCTGTTATAAATTTTACAACTGATAATTGGGTATCTGTCCGGTTTGACCTCTTTGGTTTTTCCGTGCATGATTTTCAGACGGGGAAGCTTCTCATGAGATGTGATAGCAAGGGGGAGCTCTATCCAATAAATCCGTCAACCCAACAATCCAAGTTTACTTCTGTTTTTGCTGCCTTGGCACCATCTTTATGACACCAACGTTTGGGACATCCGGGAGAGACTGTTTTGGCTTCTCTTAAACAAGTGTCAGTCTTGCACACTTGGTAAACATGTTAAGTTGCCTTTTATTTCCTCTACTTCATGCACTCTTTTGCCATTTGATATTTTACATTGTGATATTTGGACATCCCCTGTTTTGAGTTCCTCTGGTCATAGATATTATTTGCTTATACTTGATGACTACTCTAATTATTTGTGGACATTCCCTTTATCAAAAAAATCACAAGTGTTTTCCACGTTTCTCACTTTTAGAGCATTTATCCGAACTCAATTTGAACGTGAAATAAAAAATATACAATGTGACAATGGGGGGGAGTTTGACAATAAACAATTTTGGGATTTTTTCAAAACAAATGGTCTTCAGTTTCATTTTTCTTGTCCTCATACTTCATCACAAAATGGGACGATGGAACGTAAAATTAGAACCATTAACAATATTGTTAGAACATCTCTTTCTCATGCTTTTCTTCCCCCTGTATTTTGGCATCATGCACTCCAAATGGCAACATATCTGTTGAATATCCTTCCTCAGAAAAATCTATCATACCAAGCTCCCCTAAAAATGCTTTACCTACGAGTGCCCACATATCATCACTTACGAGTGTTTGGTTGTCTTTGCTACCCCCTCTTTCCATCCATCACAATCACAAAACTCCAAGCCCGGTCTACTCTATGTGTGTTCTTAGGATATCCTACTCATCATCGCGGTTACCAATGTTACGACATTTCTTCCAAAAGAATCTTTATAAGTCGTCATGTAATCTTTGATGAAATAATATTTCCTTTTGCTAAGTTACATGCCACCGGGACCCCTAACTATGATTTTTTGGATGATGATAAGCTCTCGTATCTAACACATTTTTTTCACTGCCCGGTACCTATTACTAGTGTTGAACACCGTAATTCAGGCCCATTGGGCCAGGCAGCCCCAATGGGCCCAATTCAAACTTCGTCAGTACAGCCCACTGGCCCCTCGATTTCTCCCTTCTCGGTCAGTGGCGTCCAGTACACTAGCCCAACAACCCGTTCGATCACCCGTAGTCAACATGGGATTGTCAAACCCAATGCAAAATATAGCTTTCACACCCACGTCTCGAAATCACCCTTGCCTCGTAATCCAGTATCTGCTCTAAAAGACCCGAATTGGAAAATGGCCATGGATGATGAATATCATGCTCTAATTACAATTAGGACGTGAGATTTAGTACCTCGTCCATCTAATGCTAATATAATTCGATCTATGTGGATTTTCAGCCATAAAGAAAAATCTGATGGAACTTTTAAGCGGCATAAAGCCCGTCTTGTAGGTGATGGGAAGACACAACAGAATGGTGTAGATTGCGGGGAAACATTTAGTCCAGTGGTCAAACCTGCTACTATCAGAACAATTCTCAGTCTGTCTCTCTCAAAAGGATGGTCACTTCATCAATTGGATGTCAAAAATGCCTTCCTCCATGGACACCTTAATGAGACTGTTTACATGCACCAACCATTGGGATACATGGATCCTAAATACCCTAACCATGTGTGTTTGCTCAACAAATCATTATATGGCCTCAAGTAGGCCCCCATGGCTTGGTATACGCGGTTTGCAGATTTTGTGTAACGCATGGGTTTCTCGCACAGCCGTTCAGATAATTCCCTGTTTATCTATTGTTAGGGTAATCATACTGCTTATCTTCTTCTATATGTGGATGATATTATTCTAACAGCATCTTCAGACTCTCTTCGAAAGAATATCATGCCACAACTTAGTTCTGAATTTGCTATGAAAGATCTTGGCCCACTCCACTACTTTCTAGGGATTGCTGTGACCCGACATACAGGTGGATTATTCCTCTCCCAGAAGAAGTATGCATCAGAAATCGTGGAACGCGCATGGGATGTCTTTCTGCAAACCTTCGGTAACTCAGGTCGACATAAAGTCAAAATTGAGTGCCATCTCTAGCAAACATTTTGCTGATCCAACGCTATACCGCAGCCTAGCAGGAGCTTTACAATATCTCACATTCACCAAGCCAGATATTACCTATGCAGTACAACAAGTGTGTCTATTCATGCATAATCCGATGGAAGAACATATGCATGCTCTGAAACACATTGTGCGATATATTCATGGCACTCTGGAGTATGGATTACATCTATACCCGTCCTCTATTTCCAAACTTGTTACTTACACTGATGCAGATTGGGCAGGCTGTCCGGATACAAGAAGATCCACCTCCGGGTATTGCGTCTTCCTTGGTGACAATTTAATCTCATGGTCCTCAAAAAGGCAGGCCATGGTATCACGCTCAAGTGTTGAAGTAGAATATCGTGCTGTGGCCAATGTAGTATCTGACTCATGTTGGATTCAGAATCTATTACTTGTACTTCATTGCCCTATTCCGACTGCAACAATAGTATACTGTGATAATATTAGTGCAATCTACCTCTCAGGGAATCCCATCCACCATCAACGCACTAAACATATTGAGTTAGATATTCACTTTGTACGTGAGAAGGTGGGTCGCGGACAAGTTCGGGTGCTGGATGTCCCAACGCGACATCAAATCGCAGATATCTTCACAAAAGGACTTCCGCTGATATTATTTGAAGATTTTAGGGACAGTCTCAGCATTCACCACCCTCCAGCTTCGACTGCGGAGGAGTGTTAGAATATCATGTTAATAATATTAGGATTTTGTATTAATGTAGTATCATATTATATATGGTAGGTAGTAAAATGTTAATTAGGAATATTATGTAAGTAATGTAGAAGATTATTAGGAATTGATTAGGAAGATTAGGCATGATTGACTCTTTCTAATTGATGTATATTGTGTATATATTGAACCTTTGAAAGATGAATACATTGAGGAAAATATTCTATTTACCCTAGAATTCTTACCATAATAACCTGTGTAGAGGCTGAAAGATAAGGGAAGACGAGGCTGAAAGATAAGGGGAGACAATTACTATAAAAGGAACAATATTGCAAGTGCTTATATGTAGTTTTTTTTTTTTGTTTTGGTCACGACTTTCTTAAGCTGAACCTCAAAAACCATAATAGTAGTATTTGTTATGTACCTGATAGTTTGATATGAGCCTAATAAAGTCTTTGTTTTAGGCCTCTAAAAATATTTGATAGTAAATTTTACAATTGTATTTTCTTTTAGAAAATATTGAAGTTTGTAAACAAAAGAAAAAAGTATAAAATCTTTATAAAAATGAAAAAAAGAAAAATTATCTACTTTTTAATAGTAAAAATAGTTTAGAACTTTGAATTAAACTACTCAAATTTTCATATTAGTAAATAAAATTTTCTACAACAACATCCAAGATGTTAGCCGAAGGTACACGTTAGTATTTCCAAATGTTAGCCGAAGGTGAAGGATATTATGTCATTCGATAAAGTTCATAATGTTTCATCATTCATGCATTTGCATCGTGCATTATATTCATTTATTACCCTGGACCCACATGTGTTATATACACTACTATATGGTAAATATTATATATATATATATATATGTAGTGGATGGGGAAAAGGGAAAGACGTTATATACGCACACCACCTGCAGCTGGTACAGACTATCACGATAAGAAAGATGTCCTTGTGTGGCCAATATGATATGATGCCCTTGTGTGGCCGATATAACCTGATGCCCACAGAGGCGATTATGGGGAAGGAAGATGCCCTTGTATGGCCAATATTTATATGTATACCGCATTTGCATTGTGCATGACATTTAGGCATATGTATTAGGACCCTCAGAGACATTTACTAGTAGTCAGCCGTTTCTGTCGGCGGTTGGTGTTGTCAGCTGTTTCTATCGGCTGTTGTTGTCGGCTAGTTATATCGGCTGTTGTTGTCGGCTATTTCTGTCGGTTGTTACTGTTTCAGTTTATTCTTGTATCCCTGTTATGCTATTGTTCATGCCTGACATACTCGGTACACCAGTCGTATTGACGTCCCTTTTGTCTGGGAACGCTGCGTTTCATGCCCGCATGATCAGGTAGGCAGGTGACGGTTCGTACTAGTAGGTTGCTGGTTCAGCTGATATTGGAGCACTCTATTTGTTCCAGAGTTGCGGTCTAGTCTTGGTACAGTATTTTCGCATATGCATGTGGGTATGGCGGGGCCCTGTCCCGACCTTATGACGTTATGTACTCTTCTTAGAGGCTTGTAGACAGGTGTCATGTATATAATAGTCATGTATGGCCTTGGTATGAATATATATATATATATAAGTTGGGCTTTCTGGTTAAAACTTTACGTAGCTTCTTTCTAGTATATCATCTCTATGTGTACGGCTAGGGGTACTCGGCAGGTGAGGTCCGGGTGCTCGTCGCAGCCCTCCGGTTTGGGTCGTGACATACATTCCTTCTTTATACCTAGATCATAGATGCATATTAGTCTTACAAACAAGAAACTTGATCCATGTGTGTGGTTGTTTTACCCTGTAATATTGATTGCCTCATCATAGAGAGATCCAGTTTTTGCGGTACCTGGCTCATTTTTCATTAATGTCTTGCCTAGTTTCTTTGGGCAGACCAACTTAGCACTTCAAGTATTTTTTACCTTGGTCTGTTTATAACGCCATAAAATTACTTGTATCACGTCATTGTTTTGTACTTTGCCTAATTGCTGTAGTATATTTTTACTGGAGAAGTACTTGTTTCAAAGCTACTTCATTTGTAGCCACTTTACTTACTATGCTCATCCAGTCTCTCTATTTTATGGGTAACATCCCGGTGTGTGTATGTGTGTGTGGGGGGGGGGGGGGGGGGGGGGTTCACCTTTCTGAATAAGTCGTTTGGCCTATCGACTGGTATTTTTTTTCTCTGCTGAGTGAAATGGCCTCTTATTTGCAGGAACTGCGGATGTACAATCCTGAGTACCTTGACAGGCCATATCTTGTAGTGCTAAACAAGATTGACAAACCTGAGGTACCTCTCTCTTATCATCTCTGTTGTGCTGTCAGTTTCCTTCTGAACAACTTGCTTTCACCTGCAAAAATGGTGTATCTTAATATGCATCTCGTCAAGGGTCATCAAGTTTGTTATATATGAAAGATATGGTTATGGCTTTGACAGGCAATAGACAGGCTTCCTACCTTGACCGAAGAAATGTGGAAAATTGGGTGTGAGAGAATATCTTCCGAACCGGATACAAGCTCTGGAGTGGCTGAGTCCATTTCTGTTGACGAGAGCCAAAACAGTGAGCTTTCTTCTGGGTTATCTGCTAAGGATAAGGTTAAAGAACTTGAAGAGTATCCACGCCCTCTTGCTGTTGTGGGTGTTAGTGTACTGTAAGTTCCTTTGTCATCTCTCCTCTTCCGGGTTTACAGACATTCAAACCTCAAAGATCTTACACTCGCTGTATGATTATTTAGGTGGTGTCTGATGTCTTTTCTAGTTTGGTTTTAACTTTAAAGAAAATTTCGTTGAGCTCACCTAAACCCGTCCACTGAATTTGAGTTTTTCCTGTTTATATTCACGAAGTAGTTTCTATAAACAATAATCCTATCCTTGTAAGAAGCTCTTCCTTTTTCTTTTCCTGTTGATAAAGATCCTTGAAAGGAGCCATACGGTAAAAAAATAGAATTCCTGTTTATTTTTACAAAAAAAAAAGTTTTTCTTACTAGGGTTTACAATCTAGCTTTTCAACCCATTTGAAAACTGTTTAAGCAATTCTCAACTCCCTCATGTTTTTTCCTTGAATTTGTTTTGACATAATATGTATTAGATCGTACATCTAGAAAAGCTAGTTTGTGCTGCTTTTTTCTGGTGTTCCTTCTTAACATGGAGAAAGATGTTTTTGATATGCCCTGTGACTTTTCTTAACCTTGGTTGAGACATGAGTAAATGGTCTTTAGGTTACTAGTTGAAAGATATTCATTTTGCATTTCCAAAAGAAGAAAAAGAATTTATATATGTACATAAAAGGTAAAAAATACTTTATATATACGGCGTAACTTTTTGCCGAGGGTGTGCGGGTGAGCTCCCTCGGCGGGCCCTAGATCCGCCCCTGAGCCCAGTTGTCAAAGCTAGTAACACAATAAATCACGGAGTATCGAAAAGCTTTTGCTTCTTTCCTAGTTCTTATAAACCTCTTGCATAATATTCCTTTGTCCCGATTTATGTGACACTACTTGACTTGACACGAAGTATAAGAAAGAAAGGAAGACTTTTGAAATTGTGGTCCGAAATAAGTGTTAGATAATTGTGTGATTGTAAATCATCTTATAAAGTTAAATTATTTCTAAATATAGAAAAGTGACATCTTTTTGGGACAGACTAAAAAAGAAAATGTGTCACGTAAATTGGGATAGAGGGAGTATGTAACTAGGAAGTATATGAATCTAATATTGCATTACTATAAACCCCAGGAATAAGGCGTAACTAGGAAATGTCTGTGCTGCCTGGTCTTTGGGAGAGGCATTCCTGTGTAGGCACTAATATGTCCATTCATTTTGGAAAGTTAGACATGCATGCGTGACTTTTAGCTTGAAATATAAGTTTCTTCCTCCAAATTATTTGTCAGGTTCTTAATTTCAAGATATGTGTGATGTTGCACTTACATTGTTTATACTTATAGTAGTTTGGGAGAAACTAATATGACACTCCAGTTTGGAATTTAGATATTCCTGTATACCTTTTTGTGTTTAAGGCAGGTCTTGATTGTCCATAAAATTGTCAGGTTCATAATTTCCGTTTATATGGTTGATGTTGTCATACCTGCAATTATGTGATCACCTCAACCGAGTTCCAGGAGTGAAGATCACTTGATATGCCGTCAAGTAGGCATTTTGAATTAGTTTTACGCCGCAACACCAAAGAAAAAGAAGGAAAAAGATCAAAAAAGACACTTCCTTTTCGACTAATATATTTTGTGCTCATCATATACATGTACTGTTGCATATTTTATGGATTCCATATATAAATTATGTTATTCTCCAAGACGAAAAAACAGCACTACTTTCAGCCATACCTCTTCAGCCCCCCCCCCCCCCCCTCTCTCTCTCTCTCTCTCTATATATATATATATATATATATATATATATATATATATATATATATATTTACATGCTATTTTGAGCAGCCAACGGTGAAAGTTCTGTATGTTATGTCTGTTGCTTGTAGGAAAGGGATTAAAGTCAATGAGATGTTGAAGGCAATAAGGGCGGCGCTACGCGAATCCCGTAATGCAGCTATTGTCAGGTTTTTGTCAGGAGAGATGTAAGTTATATACTGTTAAAATGATTGGTTGCCTCGTAACATATCATAAACTGCTGGTGTTTTTGGATGCATTATGGACTACTATTATAGAGGCAAAATTTGTCATCCTACTCTTCAAAGATTATGCGACTTTACGTCTGCACTGCGAGTCTTTGGGATCTGTACGTCGGCCAGCCATCTCATGCTGCAAATTATATAGCGGCTGTTGTGTGTGAATATTCTTTGAGACCCACCGTGATCCTCTTTGCTCAGTTGTTTAGTTTAATATTCTAGCATCTTTAGCTCCTTGGGCAACAAGCTATTTGCTATGACCTCTTCCTCTATATGTAGTAAACAAGAAAGGTAAAAAAAAATGTAGGCACCTTTCATCCCATAATATTAGGTGTTCGATGTGAACTATTTATAAGCAATAACCAGAGATACTATGTTGCTGAAATTTTAACTTGATGGAAGTTGGGATCAGTTAAATTTGACCATAACTTGTTTTGGGTTGAGGCGTAGATAATTGTTGAAGTTTATATAGTGATAATTTCTTATAGGTAAGGTGATGTCATGAAGGCGTTATTTTTAAAAGTAAATTAATTTATTTTATCTTTCAGAAACAGCCCCTCTGCCTCCACAAGATAGGGGTAAGGTCGGCGTATACTCTACCTTCTCGGACCTCATTTATGGAATTACATTGGATTTGTTGTTATTGTAAATTAATTTATTTTAATAGCTTGTGACTTCATATCTTGTGGCTTGATTATGTTTCACATTTCATATTGTAAAAATTACAAGGGCGTTTTATTTGGATACTACTATTTAATTTATATTTATTTTTTTAAAAAAATATTTAATATTTATTCAATTTTGACAAATATCAAACATGTGTTGGAAATTAGTCTTGTTAAAGCCTAACTTCAGACCTTGGTTGAACTTCAAGCATTTTTGTTTGAAGGTCAGACAACCTTGCAAAAATGATCAAATAACCGAAAGTGGATCTTAAATTATCAAGATTACCTCCCAAATCAGAGTCTGTGTAACAATGAAGTTTAGATTGAATTTCTGGCGGTGACTGTCTAAAGTTGTTCTAAAGTAGATAGACGTGCAAAAAGTTATAAAATTAGGATATAATTTAATTAGTAACACCAAATTCAGGTAAACGTACACTTTCTTCTTTTAATTGTTGTACTAATGCGTTGGGAGTTTCTTCTTTTATATTGTTGTTCTTTGCGTTCGGGGTTCCTTCTTTTATATTGTTGTTCTTTTGCCTTGGGAGTTCCTTCTTTTATATTGTTGTTCTTTTGCGTTCGGGGTTCCTTCTTTTATATTATTGTTCTTTTGCATTCGGGATTTCTCTTTACACGTAAAAAGATTTATCGTTATGATGACCGATGGCTTATCTAATCAGGTAAATACTTATCTATCAATGTTTACATTAAATAAAGTAATTTAACTTAATTAGGAAAAATGTTAAAGTTTTGAGTATATATAGCTAGATTTTAAGTGATAAATGTGTGTACGAAAGACAAATATTTTATATCCATTGATCTGATAAGCATGGAGTGCATATAATGTTTTACCGATCTCATTTTCCATGATTCACAATGCTAGTAGAGAGTATTTTTGCTTGTGGGGCTTGTCTTTTGGTATTGGGAAGAGGAGCCAACCCAATATTAGTAGGGTAGGGGGTGGAGCTTTAGGGGTGGACAGTAGTACGAGATATTTGTACTTAGCGCTGACAAAAGGTTCCGACAGGAGGACATAGTTCCCTCGGACTCACAAGACTCGTGTGAAACCACAGAAAAGAACTCTTTGGAAAACAACATTAAGTTACCCACAGTATCATCTTTCTATCTATTTTCTAAGTGAAAGTCCGGAAGGCGAAATCCCACAGCTGTAGCCCTTGGTCAGGTGGGATGTAAATCGAGGGATATGCGTGAGTGGCAGCCCTGCAAGGAAGAGGACCAACGGGACACGAACCCAGCAACAACCCTTGCAATATTTCAACAAAGACTGTCACCACACGAATTCGAATCCGCGACATCGAAGTGGTTGTATCCCAATCACCTTGCC
The DNA here is from genome assembly GCA_034509755.1 of Anisodus tanguticus. NCBI lineage: Eukaryota > Viridiplantae > Streptophyta > Magnoliopsida > Solanales > Solanaceae > Anisodus > Anisodus tanguticus. Next base: position 2,693,933 of record CM067553.1, on the reverse strand, counting down.
ACCCACTCGCCTGTGCCCCGGGGCCTCTCAGGCTCATATTACTACTCTACTTTAGTAGTTATTCAAGTTCTGTCTTTTATGTTTTGCTATTGAATGCAAGTGCATATCTACACAATGAATCTGGACTAACTTCCAATTCTTCACAACTGTTATCAATCACATTGTGTAACAGACACGTATGCCAGCTTCCTAATGTTGTCTATTACTCACACTTCATGTGCTAAGTTTTTGGAGTCATTCCGTACTTATCCAATGCCCTATGTTTTTCCGGGACTGACGTGAGCCTTTTATCATCCTTTTTCTTCTTTGTTTGTTTTCTCAATGCCAATTTTCATCCATTAAAGCAAGAAAAAAACATTAATGGTTCCTTAGCAGAATACGTCTACTTCTAGGATCTGCCCTGCTGATGAGTAGTGCGGAGCCTGAATTTTCATTAAGGGGTTCAAAATATGAAAAAGTAAACCCACAGAAAAGCTAAAGGTGGTGCAACATCTATTATATATACATAAAAAATAATTTTAACTATGTATAAACAGTGTAATTTTTCGCCAAAGGGGTTCCCCTTGGACCTTCCTCCCTCCGCCTTTGCTGATGAGTTGAAAACAAAAAATTAGCTTCAAATTTACGTTTTTGTTATATGAAATATTTTAATTTTATCTGTTATTTTCTTTTATAATTTTATCGTTAGTAAATTATTTCGTATTTGTACTTAATTTTGAGGAACTCAAGAGTATATTGAATAAGTTTATGTGTCAAAACACTTATATATATTGTGGTCTCCTCATTACATATTTACGAGTAAGAATAAAAATCAGACAATGATATACTAACGATATGAATGATCCAAGTGCAACAGAGAATGAAATTCCCCACAAAAAACCATGAATTCCCAACAAGCATTCCCATCGGAACAATACCATAAATTTTTGTATATTTAGTAAATTTCGTAATACAAATATGAAATTTTAACTAAAGTTATTGGGGTTCAGTTAGAATCCGTGCGTCTACTTCTAGCTTTGCCCTGGCTAATGAGTTGAAAATGAAAAATTAGGTTCAAATTTACTCTCTTACTTTTAATTTTTATCTTTCATCTTTTATAATTTTGTCGTTATTAAATTATCTCGGATTTGTCCCTAATTTTGAGGAACTCAAGAGTATATTTCTACGTGTTGAAATACTTCAAGGAAATGTTTGAATTTATCTTTTTATTGTTACTATAGTTTAAAATTGCCTTCTACACTTTATGTTGGAGTTCCCTTGCAACCTTACGATCAAGAACAAGAAATGATGACTGAGGGGTTTAAGTGGAAAAACTAGGTCCAAATTTACCTCTTTATTACACGAAATATTTAATTTAATTTTTTTATCTTTTAGAATTTGCTGCTAGTAAATAATTTCACATTTGTCCTTAATTTTAAAGAGCTCTAGAGTAGTGGCGGAGTCATTCTTGTTCAAGTTGACACTCCTTTAATGAAAGAATTACCTTGTATAGATGAATAATTTTTTATGTATATATACTATGTTAAATTCCCTTGATTCTTTGTGTGTAATTATTTATATTTAGTGAATTTTGTAATACAAGTACGGTATTTGAACTAGAGTTATTGGGATTTAGCCGAACCCGTACGTCTACTTCTAGGATTTGCCCTGCTAATGAGTTGAAAACGAAAAGTAAGGTTCACATTTACTCTTTTATCCTACGAAATATTTTAATTTTATCTTTTATTTTTATAATTTTGCCGTTAGTATTATCTCGTATTTGTCCTTAATTACTTTTGAGGAACCCAAGAGTATATTGAATAATTTTAGGTGTCAAAATACTTTAAGAAAATTTCAAATTAATTATTGTTGATCAGGAGTGGGTATGGTAAGGTGTTTGAAACTTCATTTTGGTGATTACAGTTTTCGACTTTTAAAAATACGATACCATTACCATACCAGATTAATTCGGTATGGTTCGGTATTTTTAAGTTCGATTTCAGTATTTTGTGGTACGGTAATTCGGTAACCATATTTTGTTCCATTTCGACTGACGTATACTCATATAATAGAAAATTATGATTTCGGCTATTCAAGAAACATCTCAATTATATCATATTAACACCCTACACATGTAAAAATATTCAAAAGAAAGTACAAGCAACCTTCGTAAATCAATTACACGAAAAGGACATTTCAAAATTTCAATATCTAAACAATTAGTTTAGTACTAATAATAGTTTATATATTTTTTACTATTATACTATTAATATATATGAATTATATATGTAATTATATACTTCGATATATTGATATTTTTCTTTTAACAATACTGTATCGAATATCAATCTTTTTAAAAATGTATATCAAATGCACTAAATACCATAATATCGAAACCGCGTCATAATTTTTTTTGATTTTGATATGATAAATTGTATCTACTGTACCATGTCCACCCTTATTGTTGACTATAATTTAAAACTATCCTCTATACTTTATGTTGGAGTTCCCAAATGGATATATATATATATTTTGTAGTTTCCTCATTATAGATTTACGAGCAAGATAAAAATGACACAATATGCTAACGATAAGAATATGAATGATCAAAGTGCAACACAGAATAAAATTCCCCACAAAAACCATGAATTCCTGGCAAACATTCCGATCGGAACAAAGTAAAAAATATGAGATTTTTGTCGAAAAATACATCAGAAATTCACATTTTTATAGTAGTGATTAGAATACTTCATATACTAAGAACACTTCAATTTTGACCCTTTACTAAAAAATAAAATGGAAAAGAAGAAGAAAACCATAAACAATACTCTTAGGTTAGGTGTAACACTCTTGTCTTTGACACCTTTGCTTCTGTACAAAAAAAACGCATAAGCACTTGTTTGAACTAGAGACACAAAAACGTGACACTAAAATGAATTTAAAAACAAAAAATAAGCAAAAGAGATAGAAACAAGATCAAATGTTGCACTTGACAAGTATCAACATTCTAGCCATTTATGCAGACACGTATACTTGACCAGTTCCTACATTAAAGCCCAAGTTATGCATTTGCCAACTATAAATTCTCCCATTTAAGCCCAATAAACAACTACACTAAAAGTCTGTATCTCTTCTCTCCATAACAATGTCAACTTTCTCTGTTGATGATCAGCGAAGGTCCAAAAAACTAATCCAAGCAACTTCGCGAAAAGGCTGCATGAGAGGCAAAGGTGGCCCCGAAAATGCTAGTTGCACCTATAAAGGTGTCCGCCAGCGTACTTGGGGCAAATGGGTGGCTGAGATCCGCGAGCCTAATCGCGGAGCTCGCCTTTGGCTTGGCACCTACGAGAATTCTTACGAGGCCGCTATGGCCTATGATAAAGCGGCCCGTAAGCTCTACGGTGCCCAAGCCAAACTCAATTTACCTCATCTCTTCAACAAACAGGCTCAGGACCAAGCCCAGAACTCCCGGCCCAATGTCATCAGCCCAGCTTCAGCTCCTCCCCCATACAATCCAGTTCCAACAACTGTTTACAATGTGGCCTCACCATCAACTTGGAGTGTGGGAAATGACGCCTCTCTTTATTTCAACAATGATTTTGGAACCAACAATTTTTTTACTAATGATCAAACTTCATTTCAGTTCCTGGACATGAACCAAACAGCTGATGAAGAGTTCGATGAAAATAATAATAATAATAATAATAATAATAATCAGCTTGGTGGAGAAATGTGGAGAGATTTGGACATTAATTTGCCAGTAATTAATGATTCATCCATATGGGAAGAAGCACAAGCAACAACTTCATTTCAAGCAGTGACTGATCCAGGGATATATGCATGCAACTTGGATGATGGGATTAACTATCCCCCATGGTGTGGTTAAGTAATTATTATTTTATGTGTTTAATTAGCTCTCTTTTTAGTTTTTCTATAGTAAAAAAATATATAAAGAAAAAAAATGCATTGCATAGATATATATATACTTTTATAGGTATTAGAGCATGTGTGTAAGCTCTATCTTTTAAGTTTATGTAAAGGAAGTTACTATAAGTGTTTACGTAGCAATAATGTGACGTGTACTATAGTACGGACTGTAAAATGTTCAACTTGTATTAAGCAAAATAAAAAAAGGAAAAAAAAAGGATATTAGTATATAGATCTATGTGTGTATAACTCTACAAGTTCAGTAGTTTTCTATAGTACTGCACCATTTATACGTTTCTCGGATTTTTGAGATTTTTTTCTTAGAAACTATTGGTTGATATCAACATGCATGCACTATAAACTTCATGTCACTCTTTATTTATATATAAGTTTTGCTGAGATTAAGGGTCTAGAATATCAACATGCATGAAATTTTTACTAATTAGTAATTAGTACGTAAAGAATAGTAAATACAAATCATGATCTTACTCTTTTTTTCCTGCTATCGACTTCATATACAATTGCTTTTTGATTAAAAAATTCTCTGCGCGCAGAAAGAGAAAGCTATTACGCGATCGATACAAAATCTTCTATAATAAATATACCACGTGACAGTTATCACCTATGAAAATAAGGAAAAATCAGCTGCCTTACTTCTTTGATAAAAGTATAAAATAATGGTCGATTTGGTAATATGTAAAAAGCACATGATTCTCACTTATTTACAACTTGTAAGAGATTAACTTAGATCTTGTCGAAAAATATAAATTTTAGCCAAAACAAAAATTTAATGACTATCTATCTTTAACCATTTTAACACCATAGGTGATTATGATGACCGACTCTAAAAAAACGGTGGTGGTGGTCGAATCTGGAAAAAAAAGGTGGTAATGGTGACTGCAATGGTTAGGTTAAAAAAAAAGAAGAAAGAAATGGTGATGGCGGCGGCATCTCCAAACCGATCTAAAAAGAAGAAGGAGGAGGAAGTGATTTGGGTGATGATCAAATTTGAAAAACAAGGAGGAGGATCAGAGAAGGGCGGCGAGTGAAAAAAATATATGATGGTGGCCAGATCTGAAGGAGGAGGAGAAGAAAGTGGTGGCGCTGACCGAATCTAAAATGGAGGATTAAGAGGCGGCGTCGACGGTGTTCGAACCATAAGAAGAAAAAGGAGTATGTAATGATGATGCTTTCCAAATCTAAAAAAAAGAGGTGATTCTGATATTATACACATCTTAAATTAAGATGGTTGTGATGTTACCCATATCTGAAAAAGAGGTGGTAATGGTGCAGACGGAATTTGAAGAAAAAAAAAGTGATATTGATAGTGATCGAATCTGAAAAAGGAGGTGGCGACGGCCAAAACTAAAGAAGGAGGTGGTGATGGTAACAGTGGTTTGGTCAGAAAAGAAGAAAGAAGAGGTGGTGGTTGGGGTGATGACCAAATCTAAAGAATAAGGAGAAGGATCAGAGAGGGTGACGAGTGAAAAAATCATATGGTGGTGACTAGATCTTAAGAAAAAGGGGGAGGAGAAGGAAGTGGTGGCAGTGATCGGATCTAAAATGGAGGATTAAGAGGAGATGGAGGTGGTGGTCGAAACCAGAAGAAGAAAAATGAGTAGGTAGTGATAATGTTGTCCAAATCTGAAAAAAGGTGGTGGTGGTCGAATCTAAAGAAGAAGGAGGTGATAATGGTGACGACGATGATTACGTTAAAAAACAAAAATGAGAGGTGGCGTTGGTGGCAGCGGCGTCACCAAACTGATTTAATAAAAGGGGGTGGTTTGGGTGATGACCAAATCTGAAAATCAAGGAGTAGGATTAAAGGGGGTGGCGAGTGAAAACATTGTAGGGTGGTGTCCAGATCTAAAGAAGAAGAAGGAGATGGAAGTGTTCGCGGTGACTGAATCTAAAATGAGAGGTGGAGGTGGAGGTGGAGGTGGCGGTCTAACCAGAAGAAGAAAAAGGAGTAGGTAGCAGTTATGTTGCCCATATCTGAAAAAAAGAGGTGGTTACGATGTTACCCGAATCTTATAAGAAGGTGATTTTGATGTCACCCATATTTGGTAAAAGAAGTGATGGTGGTGGTGACCAAATCTGAAAAAGAAAATGGTACTGGTGGGATCGAATTTGAAAGAAAAAATGGTGGCTGAATTGAAAGAAGAAGGATTGTGGTAGTGGCGGTAACGATGGTTAGATAAGAAAATAAGAAGGAAGAGGTGGAATTGGTGTCGGCGACGTTCACCACCACCATCACTTTCTTCTTCTCCACCTTTATATGTAGCCACCACCATCAACCCCCCCACCCCACCCATGCTAATAAGAGTTTTATGTTTTAAAACTAATACCAAAAAGATTCTTGTTAAATTAGTTTTAAAAATGACTGATTTAACTATTTGTGGTTGAAGTCATTTTTGTCCCTAGGAGGTCTAGGGATAGTGCTATCCATTCTTCATTTATTTTTTTAAAATATATAAATTTATTTAAATATCATGAGAATTATTTCTATTTTGAAAGCGAAAATATAACTTCTGAACACTTTTTTGATTTGTGTGTTACTGTGTTTCACTATAATTTATTTTGACGAAATTTCAAAGAACTATCATTATATTTTTGTATGATTTTGTTTTATTTTTTATTATAATGCAAAATGTTTTAAAAATATTCTGCAAATATAAATTTGATATTTGTTATATAAATTCATAAATTGCTTTGTAATGTACGTGCAGTTCATGTGTCTAATGATGAATCATGAGTTATCATGATTAAACACATCATATATGTTGTATATATGTACTATACACAATTTATTGACATTTGAAAGAATGTGATCAAACAATTTTTTACAAAATTTCATTGATTGTAGCTAGTGATTGGGGAGGGCGAGTGAAAAAATACACCACTTTATTTTCGAATTCAGTCACCATTACCACCTTTTTTTTTTCTTCTTCAAATTTGAGTACTACAAAAATCATCTTTTTTGGATAATATCACAATCACCTCTTCTTCTTGCTTTCCAGATTTGGAACATGTTGTTGTAAATTTATTTATTTAATAGCTTTTGACTTCATATTATATGGCTTGATTATGTTCCGCATTTTATGCTGTAAATATTTCACGGAAAATTTATTTGGATACTGCTTTATTTAATTTTTTAAAATTATTTAATATCTACTTAATTTTGACAAATATCATACATGTAGTGTGAAAAATTAGTCTTGATAAAGCCTAACTTCAAATCCTAATTGAAATTCAAGCATTTCTGCCTGAAAGTCGGGCAAAGTAATTGAATTTCAAGCACCAAATGTTTAAAGGTGGTCTAAAGTAGCTAGACATGCAAAAAGCTATTAAATTAGGATATAGTTTTAATAGTAATACTAAATTCGGGTAAACGTGTACTTCTTTCCTATTGTTGTTCTTTTGTATTAGGGGTTCTTTTTTTTATATTATTATTCTTTTGTGTTCGGGATTTCTTCTTTTATATTTTTTTTGCTTTCGAGATTTTCATTTACACGTAAAAAGATTTGTTGTTATGATGATTGATAGCTTACCTCATCAGGCAAATACTTATCCGTCAATGTTTACATTAAATAAAACAATATAACTTTAATATAAAGTAAAACATTAAACTATTAAATATATATCGCTAGTTATTAAGTGATAAATGTGTGTTATATCAATTAATATGATAAACATGGGGTGCATATAAATTTATTTTTAAGAAATAAATAACAGTATCCAAATAAATTATAATGATTAATTTTGAAACGTTCGTGCAACTCACGTGTTAATAATATACACAAAATTAGAGGCTCCATTATCAATTCAAGGGAAGCACCACATATATATGAGCTTCGAAAGGCACACAAAGTCAATTGGACGTGAAAATATTGAAGATCAATTTACATCAACATAAAAATTCAGGTTCTTCTCTGAAAAGAGATCAGTCAAAAAAAAATTCCATAATATCATCAGCCTTTTCTGAAGATGAAAAAATTTGCATCTTCAACTCTTAAAATAGAAAACTCGTACTAATGACATTGTATTATAAAATTAGAACTGATAATCAAGTTGCTAAGTACGTAGTAATTCTAGTTGGCAAAAGCTATAATAAAACTCCAATACTTCTTTATATGTTTTTTCCTTTTTCTTTATTATGTCATTACTAGTTTTTCATTTTACAAGTTGAAGATACAATTTTCTTACCCACTTCTTTTTGTTCGTATGTTTTACTATATAAAATTGACTTCAAGTAACTAGCATTAACTTTTTCTATACTTTAATTTCTGTTTATAACTAGAAAAGTCTTTATATTTTTGCAATTAAAAAAATTAATTTTTAATATAAATTTATAACAAAAAGAGGCTCCTTCGTCAATTCAAGAAAGGTGCCACATTTATATGAGCTTTAAAAGTGACACATCAAATCAATTGCACAAGAGAATGCCGAAGATCAATTTACATCTACACAAAAATTCAGTTTCTCTTTAGAAAAAAAATTAAAGAAGGTTCAAAAAATTGCATCTTCAACTCTTAATTTTTTTTATTAATGACATAATATTGTAAAATTAGAATTGATAATCAAGTTGCTACGTAGTAATTCTAGTTGGCAAACCCTGACATAGATAAATTAAGAAACTCAGTTGATTTTGTAGAATAGTGTAATTCTTCTTGATTGAAGGCTTCTTATTAATATAATATATATATATATATATATATATATATATATATATATATATATCAGTTGATTTTGTAGAATAGTGCAATTCTTCTTGATTGTAATCCTAATTGAATGAGAATATATACATTACATAATTACACTAAAATAATAATTACAAAATATATGGAGAATATTTACGTATTCTCTATCACACCCCCGCAGTCGGAGCGGGAGGAGGCCGGACGCTCAAACTGGATCTAAAGTTGAGGAATAGCTGCCGAGGAAGTCCCTTAGTAAATATATATGCGTACAGATATGAAGAAGGAACATGTAACACCCGAACATGGCCCATAACAACCTTCTCACGAACAAAATAAATATCCATCTCAATATGTTTGGTTCGCTGATGCTGGACCGGGTTATGAGACAAGTAGACAGCAGATATGTTATCACAGTAGACAATAGACGCCCTACGTAAGGGACAATGAAGCTTTAGAAGGAGGTTTCTAAGCCAACCAATCTCGGCAACAACGTTCGCAACACCTCTATATTCTGCTTCTGCACTCAAACGGGAAAGCGTAGCTTGCCGTCTGGCAAATCACGAGATGAGGTTATCACTCAAAAATACACAATAGACGGAAGTAGATCGACGTGTGTCTGGACAACCGCCTCAATCGGTGTCCGTATATGATAGCAACCTAATCGGTGTAGATATATAAAGATGTAATCCATAGTCAAGAGTACCCTTAACGTACCGAATGATACGTTTAAGGGTTGTGAAGTGAGGTTCTCTGGGAGCATGCATGAACAAACACACTTGATGAACAACATAGGCAATCCTAGTGAAAGTAAGATACTGAAGCACACCAACTAGACTCCTATAAAGAGAAGGATCAAGCACCAGATCTCCGTCATCCGCGCTAAGCTTTGACTTCGAGTCGACTGGAGTGGACATGATTTTGCAGTTTGCCATTTTAGCCCTGTAAACAATCTCTTCAACATACTTACGCTGATATAAGAACATTGCATTCTCGGATCTGGTCACGGAAATCCCCAAGAAATAACTCAACATACCCAAATCTGTCATGGCAAATTCAGATTTGAGCATGGTAATAATCTCATTTTTCAGCATAGTGGAGAAGGTAGTTAGGACAATGTCATCTACGTAGAGAAAAAGGTATGTAGTGTCATTACCTCGATGAAAAATAAAAAGTGAGTTATCACTTTTGTTGCACATGAACCCAATCTGCAAGATGCAAGTGGCAAAACGGTCATACCAAGCCCTGGGGGCTTGTTTCAAGCCATAAAGTGACTTTCGAAGCCGACAGACATACTGAGGAGATGAAAGATGCACAAAGTCAGATGGTTGATGCATATATACGATTTATTTCAAATCCCCATGTAAGAATGTATTTTTCACATCAAGATGATGAATCGACCAATTCTTTCCCATAGCAATGCTTAAAACCGTGCGAATAGTGGATGGTTTAACCACTGGACTAAAGGTCTCACCACAATCAATTCTCTCTTGTTGCCCTGTGCCATTTGCCACAAGTCTCGCCTTATAGCGTTCAAACTCACCGCTATTCTTGAATTTGTGACGATATAGCCACATACAACGAATCACATTGACCCCCCTCTAGTTTTGGGACAAGATCCTAAGTGTGCGGTGTAGTATGCGCATCAAATTCCTCACGCATGGCCGCATTCCAATTTGGATCAAGATTGGCTAATTTTAGATTCTTGGGTATAGGTGAGATGACTTGAGTGGTAGATTAAAGTGGACTTTTGGTTTGAAACTCATGTGCTGGGAACGGGTTTCCATGTGATGTTACGGGATGTTGGCTTTGTCGGGTAATGGACTTGGGCAGTGGGGTATTGAGAGGTTGACGGGGGCAGTGGGCATGAGAGTGGTCGACTAAGGCTGGGGGATTTGTGGCGGGGGCTGTGGATTGATCAACGGCTGTGGGGTGGGCTGCTGGATGCGGGATGCTGGATGCGGACAGTGTGTGATTAGGAATGGGCCGGCGAGGATGGTACACTGCCCATAAGAAGGCAGTATGAAGGCTGGGCGGAAGCAGTGGCGTTCGTTTGATGGGCTGGACTAGTAGTTCCATGGATTATATTTCGGATGAGAGGGGATGTGTCTAAATCATCAAGGAAGCTATAATCAGTGACTTGGTATTTACAAATGTTTGTGAATGGGAAAATGTGCTCCTCAAATGTGACATGACGAGAAACTGGGATTTTATTTGTGGACAACTCATAGCATAAGTACCCCATATGATTCGACGGGAAACCTAAGAAGATGCAAGGAGTAGATCTATGTGCTAGTTTGTGAGGAGCCGTAGAGGCGAGATTCGGGTAGCATAGGCAACCAAAAAGCCGAAAGTGACCATAGGAGGGGATTCGACAGAAGATAATTTCGGTTGGAGTTTTATTACGGAGCATACTCATTGGTAATATACTTAGAATATAGGCTGTCATATGCAAAGCGTGGGCCCAAAAGGAAAGGGGGATAAAAGCATGCAGGAGAAAGGTGCGGATCATATTATTGATGGTGTGCAGGATTCTCTTGGCTTTTCCATTTTGAGGTGAGGTATGGGGGAAAGAGAATCGAAACACCTTGCCATTTTCCGCACAAAATTTATGAAAAGGGGAATTGTTGAACTCACGACCATTGTCACATTGAAATATTTTGATGTTTTTCTCAAACTGGGTTTTAACATACGCCTGAAATTCTAGAAAAGTGGAGTAAACTTGGGACTTATATTTTAGAGTATAAACCCAAAGAAAATGAGAAAAGTCATCCAAAAGTACCAAGTAATATTTGTGACCCAGGTTGCTAGTAATAGGAGATGTCTATAAATATGCATGAATGATATCAAAAGGAGAAAATGTTACACTCAATGAAGACGTAAAAGGCAGTCTAACATGCTTTCCTAGAAGACAAGAGTAGCAGTTGGGGGTATAGTTCCCTTTATTACATCAAATTAAATTTTGACTTCTAAGAAAATTAAAAACAGGCACCCCTAAGTGCCCAAGTCTATTGTGCCAAGTTGATGGAGAGATCGAGGCTAGAGAGGTTTATTGAGTGACATTTGCTACGGAAGTGGACGAGAAAGGATAAAGGCCTCCCACACTATTGCATCTCGTAAGAGTTGTCCCCGTGCATAGGTCATTCACAGAAAAACTAAAAGGGTCAAACTCAATAGATATAGAATTGCCCCTAGCAAGTTTTCTAACAGAGATTAAGTTTTTAATAATATTAGGAGCATGTAAGATGTTTTTGAGGGAAAATGGAGGGTGATGTGGTGGAGTTTGAGTGGTGCCACAACCTTGAATTGGAATGTGATTGCCATTACCGACCAAAATAAATTGAGGATTGTTCAAGTTAAACTGTTAAGGAAGATTACTTGAGTTACGAGTAAGGTGGGATGTGGCTCCTGTATCCATATACCATGAATCATCGGGTTGCTGTAAATTCATAGTGCTAAAGGCCTGGCCCAGTTTGATAGGGGTGAGTGGGCCGTGTGGTTGTTGTTGCTGTTGGGCCATTGAGAAGTGGGCCAGGTATGGTTGAGTCATCGGGCGTGGGCCTGGAGGTTGTCCCAGAATACTGGGCTGCTGCCACATTGTGTTGTGGGCCGCGACGGTCGGGTATGGGCACGAAACGCAATTACCAGAAATAGGCTAAGGTAGTGGGTCGGCCGACTGAGATGGGTAATGGGCCTGTTGGACTTGGCCACCGTTATTGTTGCCTCGACCGCGACCTCTTCCTCTTCTGCAGTTGCCGCTACCGCGGCCACCCCTCGGACTGTCCGTATATAGCGGTTGTCTAGCATGTGTTGTGGTGGTCACCGGTGCATCAACCATCAACGCCTTCTGATTATGTTCATCTTGTTTGGCATGCCTAGTTTCCTCTAATTGTAATTGTGAACGGGCCTTGTTGAAACTTGGGAGAGGATCGGCTTGTTGGATCATCGTTGCAAACGTATCGTACTCACCCTTTGGCAAACCATTAATTAGTTGCAAAATCATTTTTGTTTATGAATTCGGAGTTCCCACATTGGATAGTTGATATGTAACTAATTTCAATTCTTTACAATAATCGGACATAGTAGCAAAGTTTTCAAGACGGATATAGTGTCATATATCCATTGATTGACGATTGGATCAAGTAGTTTCCACGTTGTGTTATCGACGTTGGGTGGACGGGGTGTGGTGTCATCGATGTGATCAAGAACGTTGTAGGCACAAACATGTATTTGAAATAACTCAACCCACGAAGAGCATTGTTCATCCTCCAGATCAAGAATCAAATGGATAAAGTTTTTTATGTTTATCACGGCAAACGCCGGATGAAAGGTGTTGGGAGATGGGGAGGGAGGAGGATGAAGACGTGTGATGTCGTCTTGTGTGGAGGAGGAGGAATCGGGAGAAGCCATGTGGTCGCCGGAAGTAAGGAAAAAGAGAGGGTGGGACGACGAGTTTTTCTAGGGTTAGGGTAGGGTTCCGCTGTAGCCAAGAAAGTAGTGGGGCGGCGGAATTGTTAGGGTTTGGGAAGGGTTCCGCCGTAACCAAGGAAGGAGAAGGGGGTGGCGGCTGACTAGTTGGTTAGGTGTTAGGGTTTGACTTCTGATATCATGTAGAATAGTGTGATTCTCCTTGATTGAAGTTTTCTCATTAATACAATATATATAGGTGTATACAATTGTAATCCTAATTAAATGAGAATATCTACTTTACATAATTATACTAAAATAATAATTACAGAATATATGAAGAATATTTAGATATTTTCTATGAGATTTCAGATTTTTTATAGTAAATGTTCAATACTACTTTGTTCTTTTCCTTTTCCTTTAGTATGTCATGATGAGTTTTTATTTTAAGAGTTGAAGATACAATTTTCTTACACACTTCTTTCCGTTCCTGTGCTTCACTATATGTAATTAACTTCAAATAACTAGTAACTTTTTGTATACTTTAATTTCTGTTTTATAACTAAAAGAAGTTTTTATAGATATGCAATTAAGAAATTATTTTTTTAATATAAGTTTTATAATGACTAATTTGAAATATTGCAATTCACGTGTTAACATTCACAAAAAAAGTTAGCGGCTCCTTCATCAATTCAAGAGAAGCACCACATATATAGGAGCTTAAAATGTTATACGTTAAATCAATTGCACCAGAGAATGCTGAAGATCAATTTACACAAAACTCAATTCTCTTCTGAACAAAATAATCAGTCCCATTTTCCCCAACCCCAGGCCCAGTTGTAATGTACGTGCAAGTCACGTGTTCGATGATAAATCATTTGTGTGACTTAATCTTGCAATGATTTTTAGACGTTGAAGCCATTAAAAAGAATTAGCAATAAGATTTTTTGATACCTCATTTTGTGTAAAAGTTATTGGATATTACGTTGTGTATCTATACTAAATACAATCTGGTGACATGTGAAAGCACGTGATTTTACTTCTTTTCAACTCGCAAAGACTAAAAGCGCAACTTACATCTCGTCCTTGCCCAAAAATGTAAAGTTATATGCAAAACAAAAATTCTATGACTATCTTTTTAGGCATTTTTATACAAAAAAAATTCCGCTAGCGACCTCCATCTCCTCAAATCCTCCTCCTTATTAGGGCCGGCAATGGATCAGAGGTGGATCAGGTGGAGCTCAATCCGCCTCCACCCGCCAACCATCCATCCACCACCCGACCCATCCATCACCCTATTTTTTCTTCATCCACATCCGATCCACCCATCATCCACGGGTGAATAAGGTGGATTGAGTGCTTTGCGGATGAAAGTTATAGCACAATCAGTTTGATACTTTTGGTTTATTTTTCAGTTTTCATACTATCTTGCTTTACCATTATAATTTGATTTTGATACCATTGTAATATTCCTCAACCTATTATATTGCTAACAGTTATAGTCATATATAGAGTGATGTTCAACATATAAAATGTCAATTATGTATAACGTAGTACAAAAATAACATTTTTGATACTAGGAATCATCGTTATTGTCATGTTGAAATTGAAAAAGAATTTCCATTCACTTTAGAAAAATAAAGACAACTATTGAAAATAAAACCAAGTACATAGTAACGACATGAGTCAGGGGTATATTATCACTGAACTACACAAAAAAATAATTAATTTATAAACAGGTGGATGGATAGGTCGGATGATGGATCGGGTGGTGGGTTGGATGTATCTCCACCCGAATCCGATCCGATCCGTCACCCGATTAAAATCCATGTTTTGTCGGTTTTTCGTCATATAACCGGGTCGAGTGGATCGGATATCCATCGGGTTAGGGTGAAATTGTCAGCCCTACTCCTTATTCTTCCGATTTGATCATCACTACCAACCACAACCTTCTTCTTCTTTTGCTTTCTCACTACCATTTTGTCTATAATTGTAGATAAAACATAAACTAATATAGTTGCCCACTGAAAAAATGAAAACCAGATAGTAGCATAGAGTACAGTACTCTACAAGTTCAGATATGCACAAATGATCACTGCCATAGTGTACATGACAAGCTGAGATAGCATTATTTTTGCATACTTTCCAAGAGTAAATTAACATTGAAAACTCTCTGTAATAGCCTTCTACAAAAGTACGTCGAAAAGATCTATGAAGACTATAGTACTGCTCACAGGACGATTTGAGTAATGCGATAAAAGGGACAATCTCATTTCATGACAGAGCTACAGCGGGTTCCTCCGATTTCCAGTATCTGTTAAGAAGCCATAACTAGTCTGTTTCAACAGCAAATCCATCATGGTTACGATGCCATCCGAAATGGGCATGACTTCTGTTCTTGATATCCAGTATTCCGTGCCCGAAGCTTGCTTCCCGATGGGCAGAATATCTTGGCTGTGGTTGTGTCATCCTGCAGCAAATGGAGAAATTAACTAAGAAATAGGATCATGAATTATTTTTTTAATCAAGTTTTTCATATTTGACTAACTAAGCAATGATCTTGTGATTGGAGCATTCTCTGTAACTAATCCCTCTTGATCTCCTCCATCTCCAATAGTAATATATACCGGGGCAGACTTATCCCTAACTGGAGCCAACATGATTCAGCAACCACATTAGCTACCCCTTGGTATTCAGCTTCAGCACTTGACCGAGACATTGTCGGCTGTCGTTTCGACGGCCATGAAATGAGGTTGTCTCCAAAAAATATACAATAACCAGAGGTGGAACGACGTGTGTCCGGGCAGTCACCCCAATCAGCATCTGTATAAGATGAGAGACTCGAAATGGAGGACTTATACAAGTGCAACCCAAAATGAAGTGTCCCCTTAACATACTGCAGAATTCGCTTGAGAGCGCCCATATGTTCTTTCTTCGGATCATGCATATGTAAACACACATGTTGCATTGCATATGAGATATCAGGTCGCGTGAAGGTAAGATATTGCAATGCTCCTACTAAGCTGCGGTAATGTGTTGGATCACTGTATGGAGTACTAGTAAAGTTACTCAATTTTGCTTTTGTATCAAACGGTGTTTGTGACGGTTTGCAATAGGACATCCCGACTTTTTCAATGGTCTCCTCGACATATTTCTTTTGACTGAGAAACAAACCGTCGGCATATTGAGTTACAACAATTTCCAAAAAATAATTTAAGGGACCCAAATCCTTCATTGCAAATTCTGCTGCAAGGAGGGACACAATAGACTGACGAAGTGATGCAAAAGATGTTGTAAGAATGATATCATCTACATATAAAAGTATGTATGCCATGTCATGTCCCTTCTTATAAATGAACAAGGATTGATCGGACTTGTTGTGTGAGAAACTCATTGTGGATACAAAGCATGCAAACCTGTTATACCACGCCCTGGGAGCTTGTTTCAAACCATATAAAGATTTTTCAACAAACAAACATAATCCGGATGTATAGGATCTCGGAAACCCAAAGGCTGGTGCATGTAAACTGTCTCTTGTAGATGGCCATGTAAGAACGTATTTTTGACATCCAACTGATGAATGGACCATGATTTTGACAGTGTCAGGCTAAGAACAATCTTGATAGTTGCTGGCTTAACTACCAGACTGAATGTTTCACTACAATCCACGCCAACCTACTAAGGCATGCCATCACCACCAAGACGAGCTTTGTATGTCGCAAAAGAGCCATCATAATTTTTTTTATGACAGAAAACCCACATAGACCTGATTATGTTCACATTAGATGGACGGGGCACTAACTCCCACATATTATTTTTAATAAGAGCATCAATTTCATTTAACATGACAGCTTTCCAATTCAGATCTGATAGGGCTGCTTTGAGATTCTTCGGAAGAGGTGATGGTTGAACTGAAGATGTTAGGTTAAAATGACGCTTGGGCCAGAAAATCCTGTGCATGACACGGGTTTCATTGGTCTGAGATTGGGGATTTGGACTTTCGAGTTGGCTAGTGGTTCGAGGGGATGACCGAACTTGGGCCAAAACCGATGGCTGGTTGCTACGGACTTTTGTTTTGTTATTGGGCCGACACAGGTTGACGTTTTGGGCCTGGAAAAATTGGTTCGAAGACTCGGGTAAGCGGGCAGTTGGTTTTCCCTTTGAGCCTGCCCTCCACGAGAAGTGGACTAGGTCAGGGCCAAAGGAAAAGAGACAGTAACCTCTTCTCGTCGGTTCGGCCCAATTCCATTTCTCTATTGGACTGGTCCCATATGGTTTTCGATATGTAAATGGTGTTGCAAAATATGATACATTCCGTCGTCCAAAACAACATATGAAGGTGGGATGCCACGTGAGATTTAGCAAACGAAAATGTAGACTCATCAAAACTATGTATTGAGAAATAATGATTCTCCCATTCGTCATATCATAACATTTATATCCCCTATGATTTTGCGGGTATCCAAAAAACACACAAGGAGTGGAACATGTTTGAAGTTTGTTAATGATTGTGGATTGAAACAAGGGATAACACAAACACCCAAAAACCCTCAAATGTGTAAAAGAAGGGAGACGATGGTACACCATTTGTGTATGTGATAGTTGGAGAGTAGTTTGCTAGGAAGAATGTTTAAAAGATATGTGGCCATTTGAAGTGCATGATGCCAAAAAACTGGTGGTTTGGACGAATGCACAAGAAGTGTGCGAATTATATTGTTAATCGTTTGAATTTTTCTTTCTGCTTTCCCATTTTGAGGTGATGTATGTGGACATGAAAGACGCAAGGACATCCCATTTTGGTGACAAAAATTATTATATTGGGAACTTATAAATTTCCTGCCATTGTCACATTGAAAACATTTAATGGATTTGTCAAATTGGGTTTTTGATAAAAACACTAAATTGTTTAAAAACGGTGAAGACTTGCGATTTCTGCCCTAAGAGAAATGTCCACAGAAAATTTGAATAATCATCCAATAAAAGCTTATAATATTTATGACCTGCAGAACTCAAAACCGGGGAAGTCCACAAATCACAATGCATAAGATCAAATGGCATAAACGTTTGTGAATTAGATAATGCAAAAGAAAGTTTAACATGCTTCCCAAACACACAAGCCTGGCAAACAGAAGAGTCCAATAGTTCATTACAACCAATAAAATTATTTTTTTCTAAGAGTATTGAACACCGGTGCTCTTGGGTGTCCCAACTGATTATGACATATGATAGGGGAAATAGTTGCAAAGGTTGATGGTTTGGTCACTTGGTTGTTGGTAGCGTTAGTGATGGGATACAAGTTCCCCATGCTATTATATCTCATTAGTGGCATCCTTGTCTGAAAATCCTTCACAGAAAATCCAAATGGATCAAAATTCACAGAAACATTGTTGTCAGTTGTAAAACGTCGTACAAATATCAAGTTTTTAATTAGTTTTGGTACATGTAAGATATTTTTCAAATATAACGGTGGGTGAGGGGGGAAGTTTTACTTGACCAATGCCACGAATTGGAATTTTCTGCCCACTACCGACAATAATATTTTTATTACTTCTCATATTAAAATAAGACGAGAGATTATCTTGAGATGTCGTTATGTGTGACGTAGTCCATGTGTCCATATACCACGAATCATTAGGAATGTTCTGATTCATGTTGCTCATGACCTGTTCGATATCGGTGGGAGCATAGCTTGCGGAAGATGGTCTATGGGCTGCAAAAGCTTGTTGCGGACGAGAACCTCGAACTCCGGACTGTCGGTTTAAAGATGAGGGTCTGGCCCACGACGTAGTGGGGTATGGGCATTGAGGGGCAAGCCATTATTGGGCCCAAGCCCACGGTAGGTACTGCACCCACTGATTACCGCTGGACTCGGCAGACGGCTACCACTGGTTGGGCCGCCACTGCCCCTACTGTTGGGGGTTGTTGCTGCCGCCGGCTGGTTGGCCTCTGCCCCTACCCCGTCCCTTTCCACTATTATTTTTTCCTTTGTTATTGTTACGGTTTGACCCCCGTTTTTTATCATTATTGTTGCGATTTCCAGTTCCATTCGAACTAAAATTTTGTGGCTAAAAATCAGCGGAAAATGAATTGGTGGAGACGAGGATAGTTCCGACAGTGGCTGCCCCCGAGGCTGTTTATTTTTCCTTGCGGGTTTCTTCAACAATTAATCGCGAACAAGCCTCATAAAATGGAGGCAACTGATTACTTTGTTGAATGAACGTAGCAATCCCATCATAATGTTCATTCAACCCCCCCAATTAATTGAAAAACCAACTGTTGATTCGTCACCGGCGCACCAACGTTGGATAGTTGGTCGGCGTGCATCTTCAATTCTTGGCAATAGGTGGAAACATTTGAAAAATCATCCGACTTGACATTGGTGAATTGATTTTCAAGATATACCGCCCTAGAAAGTTTATTATTCTGAAAAATATTTTGTAATAGTTCCCACGCTTGTTGAGCCATAGAGTCCAGCTCCAAAATAGTATGCAAAAGATCATTGGAGATGGTGCCGTAAATCCATTGAAGGACTATGGCAGACCATAACTTTTTGTCAACACTGGTGGTGTACAATGAAGATTCAGAAGAGATGATATGGTCGATTACTTCATATGTGCGGTAATGAATTTTAAATAATTCCGCCCACAAGGAGTATTGCCTTTTTTCCATCTCAAGGGTAATTGAAATGAAATTCTTGACGTTGTTTACGATAAGAGCGGGATGAAATTTTTGTTTGTCGACCACTGAAACCCAAGAAAATAGGAGAAAAATAGAATAAGGAAAATAATTTGTGAGAGGTGGAGGAACCTTAACTCGAAGTGGTTTTCGGCTAGGAAATATTGGGGTTGTTGTTTAGGATTAGTCGAAGTGGTAGGGTTAGGTTTAGTTTAGGGCGGTTTAGTGGTTTAGGGTTTATGAAGGTAGGCAGTTTTAGGGTTTTGAAAAGAAACCCTTAGGGTTCCGACGAGAACAAACCAGAAAAAGAAGAAAAGAAAAAAAAATCGGGAGGCCGAGTAAGAGGGAAGGGGGTGGGCAAAATTTAATTTGAGGCTCTGATACCATGAAGGAAATGAATTCCATGGTTTATTTCATCCCAAATATACAATTATATACAAGTCTACCTAATCAATTCTAGTTATCTCTAATGATATGCTCATCAATACAATTGATCTCATAATCTTAATTATATCATTCTAATTACAATTTAATTGATATGATGGGATAGAAAGGAGATAATTAGGGATTATGTCCCTAATTATCCTAACACTTGGGACATTACCCATGGGACCAAGTGTGTAAGGAACATCAGGTCCAGGTTTTGGAGGAGTTACAAACCAAAACCGTCTGGTTGTATTTCCTAACCCCACATCATAATAGTACTTTGTATCAAACTGCAACAAACGCAAAATTTTGTTTTCTTTAGCATTTATGATTATTATTTGAGGTCAACATGCGTATATATAGTTACGTTGTACCTCCAGATCCTTGATGGTGCAGTGATGAATATATCCGGACGTGTAATGATAATACTTGTAGTTAACAACAAAGCCCTCAGCTGAGCTTTTAACATCACTATTTTCGGCCCAATAGAGGACTGCATTTGAGCCGGGTTCATCAGGTGTGGTCCAAGACACAATCACACCCTTTTCTTCATGATCCCCTTCTGTTATGTAAACCTTCAAGATTCACATTCACTTCATGGCATGAGCTAAACCGAAATACACAAAGTTGCACCGTAGTAATGCTATAGGGTAAATTTCACAGATGGTCACTTAACTATCATTTCCCCCTCAAAAGTCACTTAACTATCATTTCTAACACAAAAATCACTTAACTTTGAGCAACTAACATAAAAGTCACTAAAATGACAATAGATAAGTACTAGGTAATATGTTTCATCTCATTGCAATGACATTCAAGAAACAATGGGATTCATCTGTGTGGATACTAAACACAACAAAGCTGTGCAGACACTAAAGGATATTCCTTGAGTTTTATCTTGAAGGGATAAAAATGTTTTATATACAGATATTCCTTGAGGTCTATTTTCCAACAAAGAAGAACGTATCCAATATAGACATCCGTCTGAAATTCTGTTTCAGTGCTTGCACAACTATTTGGACCGCACAAAAGATTGCTAAACATGTGTGTTCATTTAGTGGATACTAAACACAACAAAGCTGTGCAGACACTAAAGGATATTCCTTGAGTTTTATCTTGAAGGGATAAAAATGTTTTATATACAGATATTCCTTGAGGTCTATTTTCCAACAAAGAAGAACGTATCCATTATAGACATCCGTCTGAAATTCTGTTTCAGTGCTTGCACAACTATTTGGACCGCACAAAAGATTGCTAAACATGTGTGTTCATTTACTAAACGGTTAAAAAGAGAATGAAGTTTACTACTAATTGAAGGATGTTCAATTCATGAATATAATGAACTCCTATACCATGTTATAGCATTTTGAAGCATAAACAGAACTAATTCACTATTACAATTTTGAAAAAAAAAAATGATACTTCCTTCGTTCAATTTATGTGACAATATTTTTTTTTAGATGACAACTTTCTAAGTTTAAAAACAATTTAACTTAGATTTTCAGTTTATCCCTAATGAGAAGCTTCACACAAATGATATGGAATTTTTAATCTCACAAGTTGCAAACGTTTTATAATTATACAAATGTTATGACATATTTATTATCTCAAATTTTAACAATATCATTTTGTTCCATAAATTCTGTATCTATTTTAACTTTGTCACCTAAATTGAAACGGAGCGAGTAATTAAGAGGTGTTAAAGATTCCTCCATAAAGCTAATTGTTTGACAAAGGAACAGTTGACCAAATATAAAAGAACTTCTTTTAATAACTAAAAAGACATTAACTTGGAAATAAGAATTAATGATTTAATCAATTGCACCCCAATCACAGATAAATTAGAAATATTTTCACATTAAAGATCAACTTAAACCCCAGATTATACTTTGGTAAGCTCATATGACGAAAAATTAAACTTGAAATTATGATTACAGATCTAAAAAAGACGTGAAAACACTAAAAGAGAAAGCAGAAGAGCCTGCTGGGGAGCATTGTAATTGTAACCAGGTGGCACTCGAAATACATCACTATTCAATGGCATATCCATATTTGAATTATAATTTCTCACATAATCACTTGTTATTCCAGCCTTACATAACTGATTTTTGGTACTCAAAATTAAGCCTATAATTAAACAAAGAAATCCAGAATAAACCCCCTGCAAATCCATTTCTTTGATTTGAATTGAAGCTCAAAGTGCTTCTTGCTTTGTGTTATTTATTTATGTTTATAAAAAAAATTTGGTTGGATTGATTGGTTATGTTTATGGTTTTAATTGAAATGGAGCTCCACGTATTGTTAAAATTGCCCACTGTTTTTATTTTACGTAGTGATAGATATCTAAATGATGTTAGGAGGTCGAAGGAATATTCATTATTCGTTTGGAATATCTGGTGAATTGCCGCCATTGAGCCGAAAATCTCAGACAGCATCGATATGAGTACTAAAGATAGTTATATGGGTGAATTAAACTAAATTCTTTTATTTGGTTTATGTTTTTTAATATTCTGAATTACTCCTCAACGGGGATACTCAAATTGCCCTCACTGACACCAGAGAGGGTGAGGTCGTTTCAATTTATGTGACACTTTTCGTCTTTTTAGAGTTAATTTTATTAAATTTTAAAATTGAATTAGATTATATTAACTCAATATTTTAATATTAAAATTTATATAATTATATGAAAAGTACTATAAATTACAACTTTCCTCATCTCAATTTAGTGAATAGATACATCTTAAAATATTGGTCAAAATTCATACCGTTTGAGTTTTGAAGCGAAAAGTGTCGCATATTTGAGACAGACCTGTATGCTTTAAAAACGGCAATGGCCTTGTTGGATCTATTCACTTTTTGAACCAGCTATACTCCAATATTCCAAACTATAGATGTAGCCCAAGTTGTTTCCTTAACATTTGGGCTCCACAATCTGCAGAGAAAATGGGCCTTTGGCAAGTCTCTGGTCCATATAATTGACTTAGAAGATCGTACGCTTTCGATGTTTTGGATGTAACATGACATTTAACTTTTGAATCACTTTGCAGAGACTCATCAATTCATCGGACTCCTGGAATTTTTTCTAAATTCAATCAATAAGTATTCCAATAATAACTTGCAAATCATCACCCGATTTTCAATTTAAGAATAATTTCCTTGCATTTCCAACTAGATCGCGTTTTAATCACTTTTCAAAATTCAAGGTCAAAACAAAAATTGTTCTAGGAACTTTTAGTTAAGCTTTACACGAACTTATACGTTCGTTCTGAATAGAAATGACAATAGAACGAATAAAATCATGATCCAAAAGATGTAGAACTAATGGGAGACAAAGCGAGTAAGCGACCGATGTGAGCATGTCTAAGGACTTTTACACTAACAAGGTATATAAAAGGATACTAATAGGCTCTTTAAAATGTAAAAATAAAAATATATATTATAATAAATAAACATAACCTGATAGTGTACAAATTACTTACACTATATAATTTAAACTCTTTTGCAAAAGCTTAATTAAGACATTTATTCAATGTGTGGAGACTACTTTGTATAATAAGAGAAGAGAGGATCATGCATGTTGAGGCACAATGTTTGTCGATCATCCACACCGATCCATAGAAGATGTTAAAAACAAGAAAAAAGACTCATTTGAATCGATTAACTGACATAAAGTTTTGAAACTCGACACGGTAATCAATCCTTTCTTTTTGGTGGTTCAAAGTCCAGCAATTTAAAATAATGTGCAAATTTTCCATCAAGTGTTAGATCATATATAGGTCAAAAACATATCGTACTTGATTAGATATGTTTTCTTTAATTGTGCTCCTTTTTTCTCACTTTTGACACAAACTCAATAAAGTGAGTGGAATGAAAGAAGGTAATATACACCGTAAAAACCGTGTATTTCAAAGGACTGATTTTTGTATAGTTATTTATCATAGTTGTAGAAGTTTTATACAAGTGTAATTATGTTGTTAGTCTTGTATTAGGAAAAGCTATTAAAATTGTATGAGGAAAAGATAGATTTGATTTACTTAATTAGTTTTGTATATATATATATACCTTTTCATTAATGAAAATAATCAAGGATTATTCTTTTTCATGATATCAGAAGTCTAGGGCAAAATTTCCTTCTCCCACATCACCTTCCGCCGCCCACTTCACCTCGGAATTCGAGAACGCGGGCAACAACCAACACTTAATATCTCCCTAATCTTCTTCCAAATCCCTAATTCTCCACTTGTTCTTTCATCATGTCTTCCTCAAAGAACATGTTTCATCCTGCTCTTAAAGTTTCCAACATCAAGAACCACATCCCTATCGTTCTTGAGATGGAAAACGTCTAATACGCGACGTGGGAAGAATTATTTAAAGTTCACGCACGTTCGCATCAAGTCCTTCATCACATCATCCCATCAGAAACAGGCAATGAGAAGGTCTCTACCGCCGAGGATAACCCTGCGTTATGGACGATTCTGGATGCTACAGTACTCCAGTGGATTTATTCCACTATCTCTTTGGACTTATTGCAGATGATTATTGAACCCGACGCCACGACGATGGAAACTTGGAATAGGGGTGCGTGATATGTTCCAAGATAACAAAAATTCCAGTGTCATCACTCTTGAGTAGGAATTTTCCCATGTAAACATGGAGGATTTTCCGAATGTCTCAACCTATTGTAAAAGGATGAAGGAATTGGCGGATTAACTCAAGAACGTTGGTGCGCCCATCACAAATGACCGTCTTGTTCTTCAGATGGTTGCAGGCCTATCCGAGGCTTATAATGGCGTTGGAACTCTTCTTCGTCAAAGTAATCCTCTCTCACCATTCTACCAGGCCAGTTCCATGTTCACATTAGAAGAGGTCGGCTTGGCTAAAAAGGTGGCTAACGGAGCAAATTCTGTCATGATGATGGCCACGTCCGATGACCCTCAATCGTTCTCGAATAATTCTAGCCAAAACCGTAACAATGGTGGCGGCAAAAAGGGTCAAAATTGGAAAAATTATAGCAAAAACTGTGGCGGCAGTGGCAGACGTGGTGGCAGTGGACCAGCTGGGCCGCAACCTTGGCCCAATGCACAGTGGTCGTGAGGCTGGGTCAGTGGTCAGTGGCCAGTGGCCCACACCACCCTTTCCTTATTTTTCCCGTGCATTAGGCCTGGCCCAATTATGCACAAGAGCAGCCCACCGCCCAAGTGCAGAATTGGATCGGGTCCCGGCAAGCAGGTCGGCTCGTTGGGCCTCGGCCTCAGCAGACCTTCACTGATGTGGGCCCAGCTTTAGTTACGACACCTGTGAATATTGAGGCTGCGATGCATACACTTGGATTAAATAACCCAGACACAAATTGGTACATGGACACCGGTGCCACTTCTCATATGACGTCCGCGCCAGGTAATCTCTCGTCTTATTTCAATTTGAACAAAAATCATGGCGTAATTGTTGCTAATGGTAATTCAATTCCAATTCGTGGTTATGATCACACAAATTTGTCTCCTCTACATCCACCTCTCGTCTTGAAAAATGTCATTGATGTCCCTCACTTAATCAAAAATTTGGTGTCTGTCCGAAAATTCACAACTGATAATTGGGTTTCTGTTAACTTTGACCCTTTTGGATTTTCTTTGAAGGATTTCACAACGGGGATACCTCTAATGAGATGTAATAGTCGGGGAAAGCTTTATCCAATCACCGCCACCACCATTTCCACGAGTCAAGCCACACCATCAATGTTTGCCGCTCTCACTCCTTCCTTGTAGCATGCTCGTTTGTGTCATTCGGGGGCGTATGTTATTTCTTCTCTTAAAAATAATAATTTTATTAATTGTAAGAGTACGCGTAGTCCTCATATTTGTCCTTCTTGTCCGCTAGGAAAACATGTTAGATTACCTTTTGTAACCTCTAATTCTAGTACATTGATGCCTTTTGACATTATTCATAGTGATTTATGGACATCTCCCGTTTTAAGCTCTGTCGGCCATCGTTATTATGTGTTATTCTTGGATGATTATTCTACTTTCTTGTGGACCTTTCCTTTTTCTAAAAAGTCTCAAGTTTTTCCACTTTCTTAAAGTTTAGAGCATTCATCCGTACCCAATTTGAATGGGAAATTAAAAACATTAAATGTGATAATGGTATAGAATATGATAATGGGCAGTTTCGGGAATTTGTGACACTAATGGCATATCCGTTCGGTTTTCTTGTCCTCATACATCCTCACAAAATGGGAAGACCGAAAGAAAAATTTGAACCATTAATAATATTGTCCGGACCTTACTAGCCCATGCTTCATTACCTCCTTTTTTTTGGCATCATGCTTTACAAATGACTATTTACCTCCTTAACATACTTTCTAGCAAAGGTTTAACATATCAATCACCCCTCAATATTCTTTATCATAAAGACCCCTCATATTCTCATCTTAGGGTGTTTGAGTGTTTGTGCTATCCACTTTTTCCGTTCACTACAATTAACAAACTTCAAGCTCGTTCTACCACTTGTGTGTTTTTGGGTTATTCATCTAATCATCGTGGATACAAATATTTTGATTTATCTTCGAATAAAATCATAATTAGTCGCCACATTATTTTTGATGAAACCCAATTTCCGTTTGCTAAATTGTATAATTCTGTGTCTAGTACTTATAATTTTTTTGATGATGATCTCTCCTCGTATATTCTCTAATAGTGGGCCCACCCTACCTGTGATCTAAATCAACCCCCCTCCCCACTGTCTGCTGGCCCAAATTCTCCCAATCCATTTCTAGTTTCGCATGTTCCAGTTTCTCGGCAAGTAGGCCCAATACCTGTTAGCCCAATATCCTCACCAGTCTCGGTTCCCTATTTTGGCCAGCAGGCCCACTTCCTGCTGACCCAACTCAAGTTTCTGTCGGTCCAATATCTCAGCCAGCAGGCCCACTGCCTGCTGGCCATTCTCGAGAACTGTCACAACCCATTTCTACTTCGAGTCAAGGGCTCGTTACTCGTAGCCAACGAGGTATTTTTAAACTAAAATGATATTTTAATCTTAATTCTAATGTCACTAAATTACCTCTACCACGTAACCCATTGTCTGTCATTCATGACCCGAATTGGAAAATGGACATGGATGATGAATATAATGCTCTTATTGAAAATAAGATGTGGGAGTTGGTGCCCCGTCCGCCTGGTGTTAATATTATTCGTTATA
Organism: Anisodus tanguticus; assembly: GCA_034509755.1. Taxonomy (NCBI): domain Eukaryota; kingdom Viridiplantae; phylum Streptophyta; class Magnoliopsida; order Solanales; family Solanaceae; genus Anisodus; species Anisodus tanguticus. The sequence continues at coordinate 2,666,631 of CM067553.1, read as the reverse complement.
TGTGGATTTTTACTTATAAAGAAAATTCTGACGGTTCTTTTGAGAGGCATAAGGCCCATCTTGTAGGTGATGGTAAAACTCAACAGGTTAGCATGGATTGTGGAGAGACATTTAGTCCGGTGGTCAAACCGGCTACCATTCGCACTGTTCTCAATCTAGCTCTCACGAAAGCATGGCCCATTCATCAGTTGGATGTGAAAAATGCTTTCTTACACAGTGATCTCAAGGAGACAGTATACATGCATCAACCCTTAGGTTTCAGGGACCCCGAGTATCCTACTAATGTCTGTTTACTCAAGAAGTCCTTATATGGGCTCAAGTAGTCCCCATGAGCTTGGTATAAGAGGTTTGCAGATTATGTGTCTACTATTGGGTTTTCTCATAGCATGTTTGATCATTCTCTATTCATCTATCGTCATGGTACTTATCTGGCATACATTCTGTTATATGTAGATGATATTATATTGACTGCCTCTTCGGATAATCTGCGCAAGTCTATCATGTCTCTTCTTAGTTTAGAGTTTATTATGAAAGACTTGACTCTTGAGTTATTTTTTGGGTATAACTGTCACTCGTCATGCAGGTGGTCTATTTTTATCACAGAGGAAGTATGTGGCTGAGATTATTGAGAGAGCTGACATGTCATCTTGTAAGTCCTCTTCTACTCCAGTTGATACCAGACCGAAGCTGAGTGCTAATTCCAGCACACCATACGAGGATCCCACCCACTAACGCAGTCTTGCAGGAGCTCTTATGTATCTTACTTTTACGAGGCATGATATTACTTATGCAGTGCATCAAATGTGTTTATTTATGCATGATCCGAGGAACGAGCACATGCATGCGCTCAAACACATTATACGGTACATATAGGGCACACTTGATTATGGCTTGCATTTATATCCATCCTCCGTCTCTACTCTCGTGTCTTATACATATGTTGATTGGGGTGGATGTCCAGATACCAGATGTTCCACATCTGGTTATTGTATGTTTCTTGGTGATAACTTGGTCTCTTGGTTGACAAAATGCCAGACTACTTTATCACGATCCAGTGCGGACGCCGAGTATCGAGGGGTAGCCAATGTGGTGTCTGAGTCATGTTGGATGCGTTATCTTCTATTAGAGCTTCATTTTCCTATTCAGAAAGCGACCTTGGCATATGTGATAATGTTAGTGCAGTCCATCTCTCTGGAAATCTGGTCCAACATCAGCGTACTAAACATATTGAGTTGAATATTCATTTTATTCGCGAAAAGGTAGCTCATGGACAAGTACGTGTCTTGCATGTCCCTTCACGATACCAAATTGCTGACATCTTTACTAAGGGTCTTCCCTTGATTTTGTTTGAAGATTTTAGGGACAGTCTCAGCGTACGACAACCGCCCGCTATGACTGCAGGGGTGTGAAAGAAGGTGATATACACGATCAAAACCATGTATATCAAAGGATCGATTTTTGTATAGTTACTTACCATAGTTGTAGAATTCATGTACAAGTGTAATTTTGGTGTTAGTCTTGTATTAGAAAAAGTTATTAGAATTGTATTAGGTAAAGGTAGATTAAATTTCCTTAATTAGTTTTGTATAATATATATATATATAATCTTTCCGGGAATAATTTTTGTAAAGAATAAGCACCTGCGGTAGAGATTTGCCTATAGGTGGTCAAATTTAATTTGAAAGGGGAATAATTTTGTGGTCCGAGTAAAACAAAAGGTACTATATACAGTACCATATACTCTCTTTCTTTCTTTTTGTCTTCAGCAAAAAATTGTTAATATTGGTCGATATAAATTGAGAGATCGTGAAAAAGAATATACATACTTCTTCTATGCATAGGTAATTTTTCCGAAAATAAATATATTAATAAAAGATGACATTCCAAGTCACAAAAAGATTATAGGAGCATTGGTAAAATGCATGGATTTTAGGCTGAGTTGAACACTAGCAAATCACCTATAACCAATGCGTTTTACCATTCCTAGCTATGTTATTAAGTTTGCATTAAAAACACTGATTATGTGTCTTTTAAATCTTAAATCTTCCTCTGATAGAATCTTTAATTAGTTATATTGAACTCGCAATCACTTAAATATTGAAGCTTTTCTAGTGCCACTTTTGATTACTTCTTTTTTCCCACCTTAATAGTGGTCACTACTTTCTATTCCACTCTCTTCTTACTTCATTAAATTAATTAAAATAAATCACCAAACGTGACATATTCACATATCAAGTTGCCAACTCTTTCCCCCTAAAGGGTGTTGCATGAGATCATGTTTACTAGGCAAGCCTACTAATTTTTTTCAATACACAAATCTTTTTTACTGGTCCTAGAGTATTTCCCGTAGTGGGAAAAAATACCATTTAAAAAAAAAAATTAAAGCACAATGTGATCATGTGCAGCATGATTCTTTATCACCAAGTAGGGTATCCACTTACTGAAATTAGGCCTATGACTTAAAATAAACATTGCAATATATGCTTTTGCTTTACTAGTTAGTCGTTTTCAATCTGTTGGACATGTAGTACTTTGTAATTTGCTAAAAGTATTCCTTTAAGGGGGAAAAAGTGTTTTCTGGGGCTTTAAGTAAATTAATACTACCACTGTAAATGGGAGACATAATAATGAAATCAAAGAATAGAAAAGAAATTAGATTGTCCCCGGGCACAGGCGAGTTGGTAAGTGACAAGGTGATTGGGGTACAACCACTCCGACGTTGCGGGTTCGAATCCGTGTGGTGACAGTCTTTGCTGAAATATTGCAAGTGTTGTTGCTGGGTTCGTGTCTCTTGGTCCTCTCCCTTGCAGGGCTGCCACTCGCGCATATCCCTCGATTTACATCACACCTGGCCAAGGAGCCTCTGGTACAGGTGGAGGGTTTCGCCTTCGTGACTTTCCCCTTCACAAAGAAACGAAATTAGATTAATGAAAAGCACAGGGAAATATCACTGGATGCCATTCAAATCATTAATAAAGGGAAAAGCATGCAATATGATACTTCCTATGTTCCAAAATATTTATCACATTATGATTTTCAAGTCAAATTATATTAATTTTGATCAATATTTTGAGCTATATTTTTAATCATATTAATATAAGAAAAATTAAAACATATAGTGCTTTACGCGTAGTTTTCAAATATCTAAATTTTAATTTTTAAATATATAATTAATATAATATAATTTTAAAATTTAGTCAAATTAAATTTTTTTTTAAAACATAATAAATATTTTAGAACGGAGGAAGTAGTACACTATATACTTTTGAAAAATGCAGTACCACTACATCCTGTATGATTAAATTTGACACTTTAATCATGTCAACATCTTGGGATCTGCTAATTAATTTTACTATTCCCTAGCCACTTACTTTTGTGTTTGGACGTGTCTGCATATTTGTTAACACAAAAATTCAATTTTTTAAGAAATAACGGTGGATTGTGAATAGTGAATGAAAGGTAGAAGAGGGCTAGATCAGTAATATCGTATTCAAGAAAGGTCGTTTGGTTGATGATATATATTAGAATTATCAATTCACCAATTTAATAATTCGCATAACATAATATAAATATTTGGTTGGCTCTATAAAAAGGAATAGCTGCCACATAATTAATGCAATGATTATTGACGATATTATAACACATGCATAAAGTTATTTAGGACATTATATATTATTTCATGTGAATAAAAATATATGTATTAATAATATAAAATTAAATAATTTAAAGACAAGTTCCCTTTGAAGTAAATAATTAATATATAATAGTTCATTTATTAGAGTATTAACTAATACATAACTCTCTTAACTAATACATAACTAATAATTAATATATAATAATTTAAAGACAAGCCATTGTTACTCTCTCAACTTGTGAAGCCGAATATGTAGCAGCAACATCATGTACGTTTCATGCTATTTGGCTGAGAAAATTATTGAATGAGCTCAATTTGCCATAAATTGAAGCAATGGTGATTTGTGTTTTCAATAAATCAACACAAGCACTTGTTAAGAATTTGGTGTATCATGATCGAAGCAAGCATATTGACATAAGGTATCATTTGATCGGAGAATGCATTTTCAAGAAGGAGGTAGAACTCAAGTATGTGAAGATTCACGATTAAGTCACATATATCTTTATAAAGCCTCTCAAATTTAAAGACTTCCGGAAATTAAGATCAAGTCTTGAAATGAAGAACAAAAATCAAAATTAAGTGGAAGATTTGTGGGACCCAAGCAAAATAAATAAAAAGAAAAAAAAAAGATAAAAGGAATGAGGCAAGTTGTGGTAACAAGTTGCAAAGCAGCAACTTGCAATGTCCCGTAACATGTTTTCATTTTGTGATAACCAATTGCAATCGCAAGTTGGCCAAACTTGCAATGTGATTGGCTCAAGACTACGGCAACCTTTCTATAAATAGCAGCCATCAGTTTCATTTTAACACACACCAAAACAAAGAGAGCAATATGGAGAAAGAGAGTAATTAACATACTATTTTATATAGGTGTGAGAAAATAGGGTGGGAGTAATATTATAGTGAGTTTTGTATAATAAAGAATATTTTTTTAAAAGTTGTAATAGTCTCTTGACACTATCAAGTTATAATAAGTGATATTATATTACTCCGTTTGAGTATTGTATTTTACCCTTGTTAAAATATCTGGTGTCATTATTATTTTCTTGTTATTGTGATTTACGTGGATATTATTTCCTGGTGAATTTATTATTTTCTAAACAAGGAAGATAAGGAGACCGAGAGTTAAAAGCAGCGACCGTTAGAATTTTCTTTTAGAGAGTACCTTTTTTTTTAATAATGTTAAACAGCGGAAAAGCCCAAAAATGATAAAAAAGATAAATGACAATGCTGCGTTTTTAGGATGCCACATCAGCGGGCTCAAGTCCCAGCTTTATATTTATATATAGATTTGGTTTTTAAATTTCTCTTCTTTTTCTACTTTTCGAATTTTGTGAATATAATCTTAGATGCTTAAATTGTCACTATCCTTCGTTCCCAAGAAGATAGTTACCAAAAAAAAAAAGGAACATTCTACAATTACAATGTCTTTATTTTTTTGTCACCTAGTTTATGGACTTTACATAATTAATTCCAATTCATAGTGCAACTAATTGATGTAACAAAAAGATCTGATGCAGTGATCATTTGGTACGTAACCAATATTCCATTTCACTCACATTATAACAAAAATGTCTGTTGGTGATGTTATGTAAAAAATCGACTTGCTTGTTGCCACCTTCTACTTCTTTAGACATGTAATATCATTTTGCAAAATAAAGGGGTCCACTAATTGCAATGATAAAAAGCAAAAAGCATGTTGGTCATAAATTTTTTTCCATTCATAGATTGGAACATAAAATTAACTAAACATATAAAAACCAACTTGGGATTTGCATGCTTAGACCCAACTCAAAAATAGTAATCATCACATCCCTTTAAGTGCTACTAAAAAGGGAAAAAGTGAACAAAACCTAAACTAGACCACATAAAAAAAACTTGCATACACACCAAAGCTTATTTTTTCTTAATGAGGATAGCAGATTTTTTTTCCTTCTGATTTCCAGCAAACTTTTTTTGTTAAGCATTTTGATCAGTTGAAGAACCAAGAAGTGGTTGGGCCAAAGAGGACTTGATGCGGCTTGTTGGCCTGGTGTTACAATTATCCACTGGGGATTGAATTGCAGCAGCTGCGGCCTTTGCAAATTTTTGTTCTTCGTTTTTGCCCCATAGCACAAAGTACAATCCTGTTATGATCAACACCGCTCCGATGATCCTGCAAAATTATTTTAATTTATATACACCAATAGTATAAGTAGTACTATATTTTAACATGTTACAATAAGTCGTACTGATTAACATGTGTGTATATATATGCAATTATTTGATAGCGGTGGTGCGGATAGCTATATTAGCTAGTGTAGAGACTATGATGGACCTACAAAGATTTGTTTGGAACTTCTTGGGTGATTCTTGGAAATCAAAGAGAGGTCAATTCATATAAATCCATGAACAATGCACCTAACTACATGCAATGGCATGGGGTGAAGGAATGTGCATTGTGGGGTCTTTTCACAAATGCATAATTGAGGAAATATAGCTTTAGTCCAACCAAGAAGATTCAAAAACTAACTAAAACTTTTTTCTTTCCTTTGGAGCTGCGCGTTTAGTGAGAAATTTAAATATTTTCATAAATTTATATAAGGGGTTTTAAAAATAGCAATTTTTAAAGCACCTTTATCACTTTACTATATATATATATAATTAAAATAATTTATTTTGCACAATATAATTTTTACCACTACTAGAAATTCGCCTATTTTCGACTGTTGAATCCGTCAGAAATTGAAGATTTTTAATGTCTTTTAGATGGTTTCATTTTTATCGGAAATCAACAGATCGGGAAATACCTAATATATATATTAAAAATTAACATATATATACTGACAATATGATAAAGAATTAGACGAGTAATATACCCTCCCAAGTAGAATTCTTCTCCCAAAGCGAGGGAAGCCATAAGAGCGACAACAAGAGTCTGAACAGGTTGATAAACGGCAACGAAAACTGGACCCCCTTTGTCAATGCACCATATCTGTACAGCGAATGCTATCCCAGATGCCACAATTCCCTACATAATAAACAATTAATTCGACTCTTCATTTTCTAAGTATATAAATAAATTAGAAGGAAAAAATGAATACACACAATTTTGCTGTCATTTCACTATATATAGGAAAGATATTGCAAAAGATCCAATAGTTTACGTTGACTAGTCACATTATCATGCCACATGATTTTTTCAATTGGAATTTAAGTCCAGTACTCTGGTCTGCTGTTGCTTTACACACATTAATGTCGCAAGTTATATAGCCTTCAACTAAATTACTACTTACAAGTATTTGCACACCACCCAAAAAAATAATAGAAGAAAATTAAGTAAAACTTTCTACCACCACCTCGTAAGTAAAGTGATCATTTCAATTTCAATTTTACTTGGTTTGCTAATTTTAGTAATTTCATAAGTATTTTTATGATATTCTCTATGTTTCAATTTATGTGATGTACTTTTCATTTTATATGACATTCTTTTTTTTATTTCTTCAATAAAGATTTGACACCTTTAGATATTTAAAACTAGTTAATCTTAAATCTTCTACTTTACCTTTAATGATATGTTTTCAAGTCATAAATTTGTCCTGACTTGCTTAAGGTCAAATTAACTAGAGCTATTCATGGTGTATCAAATTCTTTATTTAAAGAAAAATTTCATACCTAGTCTATAAATAACGAGAGAGAGAGAGTACTGTTTCTTTTTTCAAACATTTCAAGTTAAAGTTTAAAATATGTTGAAAGAAAAATTAAAGCTTAAAATATTATTTTAGAAAAAGAGAAAAAATTCTGACACAAAGAGACTGAAAAATACTCACAGCATAGAAAACACTGAATAGTTCACCACCAGAGTGAACAAGCCAAGCCTGAGGGTCTCTCTCACAAAAAGCTGCAATTATAAGAAATTGTATGACTCCAAAAAAACACTGATACGATGTGACCGAAAGCCTAGCCGGGTACTTTTTAAGAACCGGTGCTTGCAACACGAGCCACCCGGCCCATGACAAACAATGCCCAATCAAGAAAATGCAGCCCAAGGTCCAGTTCTTTCCATTAGCATCTCCTAAAGCCAGTAATACAGGTGAGGTCCTTTGTAGTGGTGGATTTGGGCTGTAAATTGTTGGGCCTTTGTATAATGTAATTACTGAAGCTCCAGCTACGCACAATAATGTTCCACACACTTTTGATATACCGTCTTTTCTGTTTAGTCTCACTGTTTCTATCCTGAAATTCATCATAAAATTTAAAGGAATTTAGATTTTGAAGAATCAATAATATATACTAATAGTCTATAATGTCATGATTCATGATATAATATGTAGTAGTAGTAGTAGTAGGTAACGTGCTTGATTTTTCATGTCAAAAGTGGTCTGTATTTATTTTTAGATGATATTGAGAGAATTAACTTGCCTGAGTACTGCAGCCATTAGAAATGTAATGGCAGGGACAGAATTTTGTATGGCAGAAGCAAAAGTAGGGGAAGTGTTGTCCAACCCCAACAAGTAGAATCCTTGGTTTGCAGTAATTCTACAAGAAAAAATAAATAAAATGTTATTATATTAGTTTTTCGTAAATAGTTGACACTCAACGTGTATCATGAGTAATTAAGTGTAGTATCTTTTTCCCCCTACCCAACAACTGCCAGGAGGAAGAACTGAATAACAAAATTCCATGTAAGTGGTGGCCTGTCTTTCCTGATAACAAAAAAAAGAAACATAAGTTGTTACTTTCAAGTCGCGATCTTAATCAATGCCGGAGTCAGAAATTTTAACAGATCACAGAAAAAATGGACAACTTGGTTGGAGGGACATACTTTTCAAGAAAGTAGGCAAAGGGAAGAAGTAGAAGCAAAGCAAGAATGTTCCTATAAACAGGGAAAACAATCTTGCTAATGCCCATATTAAGGGCAGCTCTAGAGACAACATGAAAACCAGCATAACCAAACTGCAAGGCCAACATGGACAAGTGCAGTTGCATTTTTTCAGGCATGACAAAACCCATTCTCTTAGTAGTGGCTGAACCACTAGTATCTGCCATTAGATTGAAAAGCAGAAGCTAAGGGAAAAAAAAGAATGAAGTAATATTAGGGATAATTAGTGAAGACAATGTAAAGAGAGAAATGGGATGGAATTGAGTTGTGATCGATGCTTAGGTGCTTAGAGTTAGGGAGGTATAAATATAGCTAAAAAGAAGAGTGAGTATTTTCAAAATGACCCCACTATGGGGTCCTCAAAAGATGTTATGTCTACTGTTTTTAACCTTCTTATGTTTTGGGTTGTCTCCCACATTCTCCTTTCTCCCTCTCTCACAAGATCGAAAATAAAAGGAAATAAAGAAAACCCTTTGTTATAAAGATGATATTTGAATCGATTTGCACGCAATTCGATTATTCTATCAGATATATATTACTTTCCGCTAATATATTTATATTATGAGTTCAAACCTTCATGTTTTTAAGGCTGAACTCATTGTGTTTTTGCAACTATAGATTTAGAACTTACTATTTCTTAAAATTTAGTAATTTTTCACATACATATATATGCATACATAGAGTCATGCTCCATTTAAATAATACTGGCTTTTGTTGAACCTCACGAATCTATGTTGCGTACTTCTTGTTATCAGGTAAATTTAACCATCAAGACTTTGGTAGATAAAAAATATTTATATAGCATTTTCGTCTATGCTGAAACTTAAACTCTAATTTTTACCCATTTTATTAATGGTGATAGACTCTTGTGATAGTCTTGCAGAAATACAAGATAAGACTGCGTATAATAGATCTTTGTGGTCCGGCCCTCTCCCAGACTTCGTACATAACGAGAGCTTAATGCACTAGGATGTCTTTTTTTATTATTATTAATGGTGATAGAAAAATAGAAAAATCTTATTCCAACAAGAAAAGAAAAAAGAATATTTTTAAGTTAACTTAAAACTAAAAAAAATACCAAGTCATTCACTGGGGATGACAAGACAACCCAATCCATGGGACTCCCACTAGTGAAACAAAGGAGATCCCCAAATACAGTGTTATCTCTCAGAGGTTCTGCTTTGGAAGCATGCTATTAATGATGATGATAATTGAAGAGTTGGGGGTGGAGGTGGGGCGGGGCGGGGTGGTGGGGTTGTGCAGGGAAGGTGGTGAGCCGCCATCAATGGATAGAGCGCACGAGGGGTGGTGGGTACACCCCCATGCATGCCTTTGCTCATAAACCCCACAATAAACCCCTCCACACACATCCTGCTAAGCTCTCCGTTGGGTTTCATTTGTTGCTTATTGTTTGTCTGCCTCTCTGCTCTAACCTCACTCGGTATGTGAGCTGGTTGGCTCGAGTTAAAACAGGTCAAATTAATAAATATGATGTGTTCTAACTTCACGTCGTGTGATTACGGGTGATAAATGAACTGGTTAGATCAAATATAAACCAGTTAAAACGGGTCAAATCAATAAAAAATTATTATGCTCTAACCTCATGTTGTGTGATTAGAGATACATCGTACTGTTTTGATTGAATTAAATATAGACGAGTCAAAACAAGTCAAATCAATAAGCAAATTATGATTTAATTCACTTGAAATTCGTTTCGATCAAATATGAATTTGATCAAAATAAGTTAAATAACAAGTCATAATTCAATCAACCTAACATGATCTAACCTCATCCTTCGTTTTTATTTTACTTTTTTGCAATAAAAAATTAATGTATTTTTCTTAAACTATTAGCTTAAGTTCTTTCAAATTTTATATGTTTGGGTTTGAGTTACATTTTGATATGTCAGATTACTCAATCTTAACTAGGTCTAATTCAATAGTTTGATGTGTCATTTCAAATTGAACTCGTCAAGTTAAGAATTAACAAACGGATCATAACTTATTGAGAGTTGGACGGGTTAATGGGTTACTAAAAAGTGAGCTAATCTTTCCACCTCTGGATTACGATTTCAAATGTTAGAAAAATATTGTATAAATATAAAGTAAGATATACAATAAACTCAATGTGATTTAACATTTCTGAAGTTCATTGAGAGGTTAATGCACCAAGACCAAGTTGCCATTTTTGCCCAATGATTTAACTTTTATGTTTTAAAATCCCTAGCCTAGCTAGTCTACTCTATAATTTTTATTATATAAATTTCAAATACAGACTATATTAGTGGAGTGGTATTTTTTTTATTAGTTCAGGAATTTAATGAAATTCAAGTCACAAATAATTCTAACTTGTTCCACCCTGTCCGTACAAGAACCACCACATGTTCTTGGCAGTATGGACCATTTGTATGACACAAACTTGTAGATCATAAATCATTCAATATATCTTAATCAGTTTCATATGAATGTGCTCGTGAGTCCACTCGTGTGACCGAACATTTGACCAGATCAATTTTAAAGATCTAACAAGGAGTTATTTTTTAAATATTTATAAATTATAAATAGAAGAACAAAACTAACCATACTCGTGACCCTTTAAAAATCATCGCCTGGTAAGCTCACGGAAATTAAACCAAATAATTGGTTACTGAATTTGTTAGGAATCCCACATCGGATATGAAATGAGAACATGAACTCCTTATATGAACTTGGACAATCCTCACCCTAAAAGTATGTATGTCCTAGAGACAATCTATATTAGGGACAAAATGTATTTGAACACATTCGTATTATTAATGAGATTAATATTTATGACATTTGCAATTATTAAATTATTGTTTGATTGTTTGCAATTATTCATATATGTGTATCCCTTGAGCTTACGTTGTCATTAATAGAGTGAGTTATTAATGATAGAACGTAACTCTCAAAATAGCCTCGACTAATGATCATCGAGAATGGGATATCGATGATATGATATAAGTCGACATGTAGTCTGCATCACATTCTTGGAGAATGTAGTATGTCTCACAACTACGAGTAATGGTTACTCGTGATGGACACATGGATACTTTGGAGAAGTATTGGTATGTTTGTCCCTGATGACAATCAATATGTTTGTCTAGGAGGTGAATCACAACCATTGGAAGATTATACTTACCATCCAACAACTGAATATCTGTTTGATAGCCTAATAGAGGCAATCCATCAAAAACACAAATCCAAGAATAAGGACACCAATTCAAAGGGAAAAGCAAAAATACCACAGTGAAATGACATTGGTGGCCACGCGGAATCAATAATGGCCGAATAGGACAAATGTCCTTTCACAACTTTAATAAAGTTTTTAACTTTTTATAAAAGTTTTCTTTTTTTTTCAAGATAAGAAAGAGACGTATGTCGGGGAATCTTATCTTACTTTAGGTAAGTTTTCCTTTCCGCAAAAGTTTTTTGTTCATATGTAATTATTAGATTCGTTTACTGTTTCAATTTTGTAAATTGTATTTCGTTTTTAAGTCCGCCTTCACCTATAAAAGTGGACTCTCTTTCATTTGTCAAGCAAGCCTTGGAAGAAAATCACCAAGCACTGTAAAAATTCTCTTCATAATAATATTTCAGTTTTCGTTGTATATTTTCTCTCTCTTGAACACAGCTTAGGTACTATTCTCTCCCATTTTTTTTATTTCTTGTTATTTCATATGATAGGCTAATAAGCCTATACTGTCTGAGATGCTCTGCGATGATATAGTTGAATTTTTTTTAAAAAGGATAGAATGAAATAAGAATTTTACACTGAGTGTAAACGTGTAAATATAGGAAACAATATATTCCCTACTCATAATTAGAATATTTCCATATATTGTGTAAATATAATTATGGTAAGACTAGGATTCCTCTTTTGTATAGGCTTAGGATTCCTATTGTATAAGGGATGAATATTGTACTTTATATATACCTTGATATTAATGAAAGACTCCCCAAGGGAGATTAATATCATCTAACATGGTATCAAGAGCCAAATAAACAAAACCCTAAAAACCTTTCTCTTCCACAGCCGCCGGCTGGCTCTCCTACGCCGCGGCCCTCCCGAATTTTCTTCTTGTTTTTCGGGTTTTGTTTTTCCTTTCTTCTCTTCTCTAAATGGCTATCCCTGATTCTTCCACACTTTCTGACGCCTCTACCTCCACAAATCCCACCACAAAGTCATCACCCCCATTTCATCCCGCCCTTACTGTTTCCAACATCAAGAACCATATTCCCATTATTCTTGATCAAGAAAACAACCAGTATTCTCCATGGGTTGAACTTTTTCGCAATCATGCATGTCTCTATAACATGCTTGACCATATTGATGACACTATTCCGCGCCCTACGGAGGTTGATGATTCTATCTGGCATCGTCTCGACGCCGGCGTCAAACAATGGATATATGGTAGTATCTCTCAGGATTTGCTCCTTACTATCATGAAATCTGACTCCACAGCCCTTGACTTGTGGAATCGTTTTGAGAAAATTTTTCAGGACAACAAGCACACTCGTGTCGTGTATTTGGAAGAACAGTTCAACAAAACACGTCTTAAAAACTTCTCCAATGTCTCTGAGTACTGCAAGCAGCTTAAACTTCTAGCGGATCAACTCTCCAACATCGGCACGCCTGTCACTGACGATAATGGTGCTACAAATGATTTCTGGCCTTACTAAGGGCGAATATGATACTTTGGCCACCATAATTCAACAGGCAGATCCGCTACCGAGTTTTAACAAAGCTCGCTCACAATTGTTGCTAGAAGAAACCCGTCCTGCTAAGCAGGATGAGCACTCCCAGCAGGTGTTAGCTGTCGACACGCAACCCCAAGATCAGACGCCACCAGACAACTCCCAACAGCGGCAGGGCCGCGGCGGCAAGGGTGGAAAAGGTCGCGGTGGTAGAGGAGGTTGTGGTCGTGGCAAGGGTCGCGGTCAACAAACCAACAACAACAACAACAACAGAGATCCCAGAACAACTGGGCTGCGGCTCGTCAGCAGTTCGTCTACAGCGCCGCGGCGCCCCAGTACAGAGCCACGGCGCCCCAGTTCAGAGCCGCGACGCCAAGTCCATTCCAGTACCAACAGCCATACAATCTGTATTCTTACCCCGGTTTGTTAGGCCCCGCTCCAGCCCCACAGCAGGCCCACTTCATGCAAGGTCGGTCCCTGCAGCCCCCTCCTCCGCATGACACCCACCGAGTTGGGTCGGGCGTTCAAAGACCCTCTCTATGCAATGTACCGACAATACTTGGTACATGGACTCAGGCGCCACATCTCTTGTCACCAATCTGCAGGTACTATTCCTAAACTGTTTAGTTTAAAGCATCCTCAATATGTTACAGTTGGTAGTGGACAACGCATTCCAGTTAAGGGTTATGGTACCTCATACACACAACCTCCTCATCCACCCTTCTCCATAAAAAACACCCTATATGCCCCACACATGATTAAGAACCTCATATCTGTCCGCCAATTTACTCGTAATAATTTTGTCTCTGTGGATTTTGACCCTTTTGGGTTTACTGTGAAGGATCTTCATACGGGGACACCTCTTACGAGATGCAATAGCACGGGGGATCTCTATCCATTCACTTCCACCTCCGCTGCCAGATCTTGCTCTCCCGTCACTCTAGCGGTTTGTTTCTTATTGAACTTGGCATAATAGGCTTGGTCATCCAGGAGTCCCAGTTTTTAATTTTCTTAGAGGCAACAATTTCATTGCTTGTAATGGGAAACTTGCCCAAAATTGTGTTTCTTGCTCTTTAGGAAAACATATTCGTCTTCCGTTTTAATCATCTACTTGTGTTACGTTTGCTCCTTTTGATATCATACATGCCGATTTATTGACATCTCCTATCTCTAGTTCTCTCGGTCATAAATACTATCCTGTGTTGCTTGATGATTTTTCACACTATGTTTGGTTATACCCTCTTAAATTTAAATCGGGAGTGTTTGTCAAATTTCTTAAGTTTCGCAAGTTAATTCAAACACAATTTGGAAAAGGCATAAAATCATTTCAGTGCGATAATGGTCGTGAATTCAATAACTCTATGTTTCACCGCTTTTGTACCAATAATGGCATGGTCTTTCGCTTCTCCTTCCCTCACACCTCACCACAAAATGGTAAAGCTGAAAGAATCATCCGCACCATTAACAATATGATTCGCACCCTATTTATTCATGTCTCCCTCCCTCCACCCTTCTGGGTCTATGCTGCTAAAATGTCAGAATACACTCTAAATATTCTCCCTACTAGCACTCTTCACAATATGACCCCTACCGAAATCCTCTACCATAGAATCCCCTCTTATGATCATCTACGGATTTTTGGTTGTTTGTGCTATCCCAACCTTAGCTCCACCGCCCCTCACAAGCTCGCTCCTAGGTCCACTCCATGTGTCTTTCTAGGATTCCCGCCGAACCATAAGGGCTATCTATGCTATGACTTGTCGACTCGTCAGATCCACATATCTCGTCACGTCACATTCGACGAGACCACATTCCCATTTTCGAATCTTCCAAAATTCCAAAAACATAACTACTCATTTTTTGACGAGTCTGCCATCTCTCCCCTCATAATCGAACAACTCACATCCTCTATTCCGTCGTCAGAGCCGCGGCCTCGAGGGGAGGCGCCGCGACGCCTGATTTCCAGAGAGCAATCTTTTGAAACACCGTCGACAGCGCCGCGGCCCTGTGCTGAGGCGCCGTGACGCCCAAACTTCAGAGAAGCCTGTCAACCTTCTAGCGCCGTGACTCTCGATGCAGGAGCCGCGGCGCCTCCGATGGCTTCGCCCCCACCTTCTCCTTATTCGACTTTACCCCCCGTCTCAGACACCACTCCGCCACCCACTGTCCCTACCCATCCAATGGAAACTCGTTCAAAGCATAGAATCTTCAAACCCAAAGTCCATTTCAGCTTGTCTGCCCAAACCATCTCTCCACTTCCAAAGAACCTAAAATTGGCCAAACAAGACCCTAATTGGAATGCGGCTATGTATGAGGAATTCAATGCTTTAACTAAACAGCACACGTGGGATCTAGTACCTAGACTTGAGGGGGTGAATGTCATTCGCTATATGTGGCTATTTCGTCACAAGTTCAGAGACAATGGGGATCTTGAGAGGTATAAGACCCGTATTGTGGCTAATGGCACAAATCAGCAGGAGGGCATTGATTGTGGTGAGACCTTCAGCTCGGTTGTCAAACCGGCTACCATCCACACAGTTTTGAGCATTGCCATGGGCAAACACTGGCCGATCCATCAGCTTGATGTGAAGAATGCATTCTTACATGGGAATCTGAGAAAGACAGTCTACATGCATCAGCCACCAAGGTTCACCCATCCAGCAGTTCCTCACTATGTGTGCCCTCTCCGTAAGTCACTATATGGCCTGAAGCAGGCCCCCGTGCGTGGTATGATCGCTTTGCCAGGTATTTCTTATAGATTGGGTTTGTATGCAGCAATAGTGATACATCACTTTTCATTTTCCATCGAGGTAGTAGCATTGCTTACTTATTACTTTACGTGGATGATATTGTTCTTACCGCCTCCTCCGACGGATTGAAAAATGAGATTATTGTCTTGCTCAAGTCTGAATTTGCAATGACTGATTTGGGGAAACTGAGTTACTTTTTGGGGATATCAGTGACCAGGTATGCCAATCATATGTTCTTGTTTCAGCGTAAGAATGCAGAAGAGATTGTGTACAGGGCTAAGATGGCGAACTGCAAAGAGGTGCCTACTCCAGTTGATTCCAAATCTAAGCTCAGTGCTATGGATGGTGCTCCAGTCTTTGATCCTACTCTGTATAGGAGCCTTGCAGGTGCACTTCAGTATCTCACATTCACCATGCCAAACATAGCTTATGCTGTTCAGTAGGTGTGCTTATTCATGCATGCCCCCAGGGAGTCTCATTTCACTGCTCTTAAGCGTATCATTCGATACATTAAGGGCACTCTTGATTATGGTTTGCACCTATAGCCCTCTGCACCAGACATGTTGCTTTCATATACGGATGCAGATTGGGCAGGGTGTCCGGACACGCAACGCTCTACCTCCGGCTTTTGTGTTTTCTTAGGGGATAATCTGATTTCATGGTCTGCCAAGCGACAGGCTACCCTATCTCGCTCCAGTGCCGAGGCTGAGTACAGAGGCGTTGCAAATGTAGTAGCTGAGATTTGTTGGCTCAGAAATTTACTGTTAGAACTTCAGTGTCCTTTGCGTCAGGCATCTATTGTGTATTGTGATAACATCTCTGCCATCTATCTTTCTCATAATCCGGTTCAACATCAGCGAACCAAGTATATTGAGATAGACCTACACTTCATTCGTGAGAAAGTTGCGTTAGACCATGTCAGAGTGTTACATGTTCTATCATCCTATCAGTATGCAGACATATTTACCAAAGGACTTCCCAGACAGTTATTTCTTGAATTCGAGATCCGCCTCGCGTCCGCCTCCTCCCGCTCCGACTGTGGGGGTGTGTAAACGTGTAAATATAGGAAATAATATATTCCCTACCCATAATTAGAATATTTCCATATATTGTGTAAATATAATTATGGTAAGACTAGGATTCCTCTTTTGTATAGGCTTAGAATTCCTATTGTATAAGGGATTAATATTGTACTTTATATATACCTTGATATTAATGAAAGACTCCCCAAGGGAGATTAATATCATCTCACACTGAGGATATTAGTACATATCACCATGGATTCTGAGGTATTCTGATAATTATGTTCTTGTCGTACGGAGTGCACTTTCAACTGTCGTCGTGGTTAGGCATAAGGCATTTTCATGGGCTATTTCATATTGATCTATGTATAACTGTTGGAATATGCCCGGATTAAAATCTTTATTTATGAATAGTACCGCCATCCATCTTTATTGTAGATTTCTTTAGTTTTGTTCTATTCTTTATTATTCAAATAATGATCTGGTTCAGACCTGGACTAAGGCATTCCAAATGGCATTCAATCTATATTAGGGACAAAATGTACTTGAACACATTCATATTATTAATGAGATTAATATTTATGACATTTGCAATTATTGAATTATTGTTTGATTATTTGCAATTATTCATATATGTGCATCCCTTGAGCTTACGTTGTCATTAATAGAGTGAGATATTAATGATAGAACGTAACTCTCAAAATAGCCTCGACTAATGATCATCGAGAATGGGATACCGATGATATGCTATAAGTCGACATGTGGTCTGTATCACATTTTTGGATAATGTAGCATGTCTCACAACTACGAGTAATGGTTACTCGTGATGGACACATGGATACTTTGGAGAAGTATTGGTATACCCTAATTGTCTCTAAGACATACCAGAAATCATATTCTTGGCTCAACTACCACCTTGATTTATATCCTGATGCACCCAACACAAGCCCTCTCTTATCTAGAAGGAATTTAAGCTTAGAACTAGGTCAAAGTACATCATTCTGTAAACAAGGTGCGTATTGACATCAAGTCGAAGGAAGGTCATTTGACTTGATGTCAATACGCACCTTGTTTACAGAATGATGTACTTTGACCAAGTTCTAAGCTTAAATTCTTTCTGTATAAGAGACGGCTTGTGTTGGATGCATCATGATATAAATCAAGGTGTTAGTTGAACCAACAATATGATTCATTCCTCGATTGGAAATTTGAGAGAGCACACAACTTCTCAATGTTATTAGGTTGACTAAAGTCACTGGCCAGTGCAAGAGACATATTTAGAATAAGGTCTAGTTGTCAACTAATAATGTGAGATAAAGTGATTAAGCCATTTGGATAGGCACTTGGCAAATCCTAAGCTTAATCGAGTGTGTCGCTAATGAAAGGAATTTATAGTTCCGCATAAAGGTTAAGTTTGTTGGATTCATGTAAACGTACTTCACATATTGAGTTCGCCATACGACGCAGTCTAGGAGTTTCGTATGGACCTTAATTATATTAATATCGATATGTGAAGGCATATAGGGTCACACTATATGTTATTGTTTCTTTGATCTGAGAGTGTATTGAGAAAGTATTAAATATTCGATTGAGAGTCGAGATATTTAATTTATAATAATTATGAAATATTTCTATTTGATAGAAATTAATTAATTAAGTCGAATTGGATTTTGTATTTAATTAAATGTGTTGGATATATTATATTGGTACTCGGACAAATACAGAGAATAAATTGGGCCATAAATTACTGGCCCAAAATTGGGGCCTAGCCATCCACCTTGGACGTATAGGGTGGATAACATTAACATAGGTCAGGTTTTCCTATTTTAAATCTACTTAGGTTTTGTCTTGAACTCCTATATAAACAACACATAACCCATAATTGTAATGTTACGGAAAATAACTTCTCAGTTCCTAAAGCAAGATTTCCTAGCTTTCTTGTAAAAGAAATACACTGGAGTTGGAACTTGCAGTCAAGGATTCAAATCGCGTGGATACCTTAGTATTGAATCCCGCGCTCGAAAACCTGTAAGTTTTCTTTTGTTATGTTTTGAACATAAACATGGTTATCATATAAGTCATGCCAGGATCATTGTTGGGTAAGAAAATTTTAAACTTCTGTTGTGCTTACGAACCCAACAAATCCCTACAGTGGTATCAGAGCCCAGACTGGTTTAAATGATTATACGATAATCATAATAACGATTACGTGGGAAAATTAATTGTTTCGATTCATTAAATAAATTTTTGAAACATAAAAAAATAGTGAACAATGGTTGCCGCCACTATTCCGATGGCAAGGCAGTGGCTTTCCGACGGTTTTTCAGCGATTCGACGTTGTTCTACCACCGTCTCCACTATTATCGAGAAATTCACTTTATTAGATGGTCGATAAAGGTGTTGAGGGGTGACGGGACGAGGCGTAGACGCCAGAAGGCCGCCGACTACGGGCCTATTTTCGATCTACTCAAGCGTCGAAATGGTGAAGTAATACCACTACCGTGATCGTCTCAATGAGAGGAATCGAACGGTGGTGGTGTTACACGGCGAAAGCCACCGAAAATGGGCCACCGCCGACTGTTTTGGAAAAAGTCGGCGGCGGCTCGAATTTCGGCCGCCGTGGGTCACCACACCAGGAATTGAAATCACCGGTGTGTTCAGCCCGACGTGGGTCGTCGACCGATGGTGTTCAATTCCGTTATCTTCGCCCCAAAATTCGAATCCCAAATTTGATTTGAGGTTGGAATTGATTTTGAAAATTTGAAATAGTTCAAGGACCTATTTGAAATTAAATTAGGATTTCCGAAATTGCAATTTATCCCTTGGGACAAATCTGAAAATTTTAGATGCTTCTGGAATTACAATTTGGTCCCTGGAAATTTTATGAAAATTCAAAAAAGTTTTAAAATCAACAGATTTGGTCCTTGGCGCAAATCTGTAAACTTCATAAAAGCATATTCCGTCCCTGGGAGAATCTGTATATTTCAAAAAAGCAGATTTGGTCCCTGAGTGAATCTGTAATTATTTTAAGGTTATGAAAATTGCATAAAAATCCCTTAAAATTAAATTTTAATTTCTGAATTATTAAGGGGCTGTTTGGATAAACAGAAATTCCGAAAATTGAAAATTGAGTTTTAAATTTGGAATTTAAATATTTTCTAAATTGAAACAAATTAATTAGCCCACGATTATTGTTATTTAGCATGTTATTTGATGATATGCGCTTGAATTAATTGTTTTATCCTAATTGTTTCATTGATTGTCATTTAAATAATTAGTATAGAGTCCGCGTTATATATGTCTGGGTAGGTGACACCCAGTATTTATTAGACCGCATTATGCATGTCTAGGTAGGCATCGCTCAGTATTTGTCGGACCGTATTAAATCATGCTTGGGTAGGCGGCACCCAAATATGTGCTCTATTTGATCTAACACGTGTAATAAGGATCTTGATAAAACCCCGATTAAAATATTCCCTAATTTAATATAAGTCCGATTTGGAATCCACGTGTCATCCGTTATAATTGAATGAGTACAAAATCCTTTTCGGCTATAAGAGTATTTACACCCCAGTGTTTGCTCTAAATTTACGAGGACTCATACTCTTCATTGATGCATGTGTTTGCAGTAGCGAGTGAGAAACCTTTGTGAGTATTTACGCCCTAGCGTTTGGTCTACAAGGCCAAACTTACTTAGATGCACGATTGCAGTCGCGTAACGGAGTTGACTTACTTAGTTATATCTTGACGCCCTAGAGTCGGAATAATCTAAGGGCGCAGATCGATTGTTTAGAACAGTCGGTCAAACCAAGAGTTGTAAATTGTTTGTAATTGGTTTGGAGACCTACTAAGTTATACTGTTGAAGTTATTAGCCTTAGCAAACGCGGAGACAGTATGAACTTGAATTTTGGCTCATTATTATCATATTTGATATGAGTCTGTATTCTTCCATGGGGTCGTAAAATATATTAAAATAATGAGAGCTAATTAAACTAAATGCCATGTTAATTAGTTAACGAATGTGTTCATAAATATTATATTTTAATTTCAGTCTATCTATTTCTTCAGATTATTTTAAATGTCGAATTTGTCATTGAAATGCTTGGTTGATACTAATAAGTTGACTGGAGCTAATTATCCGGACTGGTTGCGTAATTTGCGTTTGGTACTGAGACAAGAGAAAATTGAGTATGTGTTAGACACAACTGTTCCAAAAGTTCCTGATGAAGAGTCTGTTGAGTATGCTTTGTTTGACAAGGCTGCTTATCAGAAGCATTTGGATGATGCTACCTCGGCATAGTGTGTCATGTTATCCTCCATGAATGTAGAGTTACAGATGCAGAATAAGAACATGGGTCTCTATGAGATGCTAGAACATTTGAGAAGTCTTTATGATTCACAATCTCAGACTATGGAATATGAGATGTTGAGATACCTCTTCAAATGTAAGTTGAATGATGGGGGCCAAGTGTCTGGTCATGTTCTGAAGATGATTGTGTTGATAGAAAGGTTGGCTTCGATTGGAATGAAGCTACCCCAGAATGTGTCTGTTAACCTGATTTTGAATTCGCTTCCTGGTTCCTTTGAGAATTTCATTGTGAACTTCAGCTTGAATGGAACCAATGTGAATCTTCCAGAACTTCACAATATGCTAAAGACTTATGAATCATCTACTTCAAAATGGAAGATTGTGCTCATGGTGGGCTCATCTACTAGGTGCTTCTGGACCTGCTGGACAAGGTATGTTTGTCATTGAGATTACTATGTCTATAATTAACTCTCACCTCTGGGTATTGGATACAGCTTGTGGCTCACATATTTGTAATAATGTGCAGGGCCTAATGGACAGTAGAAAGGTTAGACCTTAGAAGGTGGACCTACGCGTTGGAAATGGGGCACGAGTTGATGTTGAGCGTGTGGCAACATATAGATTAGATTTACCTTCGGGTTTTACATAAGAACTTAATAATTGTTATTTTTTCCCTCGATTAAGAGGAATATTATTTCCATTCCAATATTAAACATTGAGGGTTTTTCCTCATATATTGCTAATGGCAGTTATATACTATCTTTGAATGGTATTATTTGTGGAAATGCTCCGCTTGTGAATGGTTTATATATTCTCAATTGTAATAGTGAAATTCTCAATGTGCAAAATAAATGAGCTAAAATAAGTAATCCAAGAAATCCCACCTACTTATGGCACTGTAGACTTGGTCATATCAATTAATCAAGTATAGCAAGATTAAGAAAGTTAGACTACCTGGAACCATTTGACTTAGAGTCCTATGGTGACTGTGAATCTTGCTTGAGAGGAAAGATGACCAATAAACCACTTTCTGGGAAAGGTGTGCGAGCCAAAGAGGCACTTGAGTTGGTCCATACAGATGTATGTGGGCCGTTTTCCACTCAAACTAAGGGAGGTTTTTCTTAATTCATAACTTTTACATATGATTTCACAAGGTTTGGATATGTGTATCTTATGAAGCACAAGTCCGAAGCCTTTGAGAAATTCAAGGAGTATAAGTTAGAAGTAGAGAAACAACTTGAAAAGAGTATCAAGACTCTTCGATCAGATCGAGGAGGTGAATACTTGAGTAGAGAATTTCTAGATTACTTGAAACTTCATGGAGCCCAATCAGAATGGACACCTCATGGAACACCACAAATGAATGGCGTTGCTGAAAGGAGAAATCGAACCTTATTGGATATGGTTAGATTCATGATGAGTTTTTCAGCTCTTCCAACATACCTTTGGGGCTATGCTTTACAAAATTCAATCTATATTTTGAATAGAGTTCCTTCAAAGTCAGTAGAGAAAATGTCATATGAGATATGGTATGACAAAAATCCTGCTCTTACACATATGCGAGCATGGGGCTGCCCTACATATGTAAAAAAGATGCTTACTGACAAGTTGGAATCTAAAAGTGAGAATGTTACTTTGTGGGATATCCTAAGGAAATGAGATGATACTATTTCTATCTTCCTGGAGAACATAAGGTCATTGTTTTCAGAAATGCAACTTTCCTTGAGGAAGACTTTGTCTACAAGGAACATAGTTACAATAAGATAGAACTTGAAGAAATTCAAGAACCACAAAATAACATAGAGGTTGAATCCTTGTCTAATGACCTAGACAAGAATTCAGTTGGAGTATTTGGTGAATGTGTGTTACTTAGAGTACAACCTTCATCCAGTGGGAGTGATGTGAGGATTCATGCAGAAATGCAAGATTTTCATACACAACCAATAGAAGATGATACAATGGTTGTACATCCTTCCATTCAGGAAACACATGTAGATGATATTCCTGAAAACTCTCATAGTGGTGGAAACACACAAGAACCTTCTCATGATCATAATACAAGAACCACAGAAATGCATAATAACCAACTCCATAGGTCCACTAGGACTCATCGTCAGCCTGAAAGACTTAATCTCCTTGTTGAAAGTCAAAATGAGATAGATATTCCTGATGATGATGAGCCTACAACCTACATTGAGGCTATGCTAGACATTGACTCGTAAAGATGGCAAGAAGCCATAAAATCTGAAATGGACTCAATGTATGCCAATCAAGTTTGGAACTTGGTTGATTTGCCAACATGGGTTAGACCTATATGATGCAAATGGGTCTTCAAGAAGAAGATTGATGCAACCTACAAGACTAGGTTGGTAGAAAAAGGTTACAATCAGAGGCCTGGGGTCGATTATGATGAATCCTTTTCACCAGTTGCAAAGATTAAGTCCATTCAGATTTTACTTGTAGTTGTTGCATACTATGATTATGAGAATTGGCAGATGGATGTTAAGACCGCTTTCCTCAATAGAAATCTAACTGAGGAAGTGTATATGATACAACCTGAAGGTTTTACATCCAAGTCAAACTCAAAGAAGTATGCAAACTACAAAAGTCCATTTATGGACTTAAGCAAGCCTCAAGGAGTTGGAATATTTGCTTTGACAAAGCTATCAAATCGTTTGACTTTGTCAGAAGCAAGGATGATCCATGCGTTTATAGTAAACGCAAGGAAAAGAATATTGTTTTCATTATCATATATGTATATGACATATTAATAATGGGAAATGATAAGTCCCTTATGCAATTAGTGAAGGAATGGTTGTCCAGTACCTTCATGATGAATGACTTAGGTGAAGCCTGCTACATTCTTGGAATTAGGATCTATAGAGATAGACCTAATAGATTGTTAGGGTTGTCACATTCTACATACTTAGACAAAGTGCTAAGACGTTTCTCAATGAAAAACTCCAAGAGATGAGGTCTTCCTATGGGTCAAGGCATCAAGTTATCTAAGAAGGATAGTCTTTCTACTGTTATAGAACTTGAACGCATGAAGAGGATTCCATATGCTTCAGCTATAGGGTTAATCATGTATGTCATGACCTACACTAGGCCAGATGTGGCCTTTGCACTTAACATGACTTGCAAATTCCAGCAGAATCCTGGGGAAGAACACTGGAAAGCAGTCAAGTATATTCTTAAGTATCTTAGAAGAACTAAATAATATTTCATAGTCTATGGTGGGCAAGAGAAGCTAGTCGCTACCGGGTACACTGATGCTAGCTTCCAAACAGATCTTGATGATTTCAAGTCACAGTCTGGATATGCCTTCATTTTCAATAGTGGAGCAGTAAGTTGGAAAAGTTCCAAGCAAGAAACCACTGTTGATTCGACGATTGAAGCCGAGTACATTGTTGGATCGGAAGCTGTAAAGAAGTTATCTCGATATCTGAGTTCTTAAAAGAACTAGGGGTTGTTCCAAGTTCCAGAATGATGTACTTTGACTAAGTTCTAAGCTTAAATTCCTTCTGGATAAGATACGGCTTGTGTTGGGTGCATCAGGATGTAAATCAAGGTGGTAGTTGAGCCAAGAATATGATCCATTCCTCGATTGGAAATTTGAGAGAGCACTCAACTTCTCAATGTTATTTGGTTGACTAAAGTCACTGGCCAGTGCAAGAGACATATTTGGAATATGGTCTAGTTGTCAACTAATAAATGTGAGATAAAGTGATTAAGCCACTTGGATAGGCACTTGGCAAATCCTAAGTTTAATCGAGTGTGTCGCGAATGAAAGGAATTTATAGTTCCGCATAAATGTTAAGTTTGTTGGATTCATGTAAGCGTACTTCACATATTGAGTTCATCATACGACGCAGTCTAGGAGTTTCGTATGGACCTTAATTGTATTAATGTCGATATGTGAAGGCCTATATGGTCACACTATATGCGATTGTTTCTTCGATCTGAGAGTGTATTGAGAAAGTATTAAATATTCGATTGAGAGTCGAGATATTTAATTTATAATAATTATGAATTATTTCTATTTGATAGAAATTATTTAATTAAGTCGAATTGGATTTTGTATTTAATTAAATGTGTTAGATATATTATATGGGTACTCGAACAAATACATGGAAGCAATTGGGCCAGAAATTACTGGCCCAAAATGGGGACCTGGTCGTCTACCTTGGACATATAGGGTGGACCAGCTGGGCTGGTCCACTGAACATTAACATGGGCAAGGTTTCCTGTTTTAAATCTACTTAGGTTTTATCCTGAACTCCTATATAAACAACACATACCTCATAATTGTAATGTTACGAAAAATAACTTCTCAGTTCCTGAAGCAAGATTTCCTTGCTTTCTTGCAAAGGAAATACACTGGAGTTGGAACTTGCAGTCGATGATTCAAATCGCGTGGATACCTTAGTATTGAATCCCGTGTTCGAAAACCTGTAAGTTTTCTTTTGTTATGTTTTGAACATAAACATGATTATCGTATAAGCCATGCCAGGATCATTGTTGGGTAAGAAAATTTTAAACTTCCTCTGTGCTTACGAACCCAACAAATCCCTACACACCCTACAAGCTAGCTTTAGGGGTTGAGTTAGACCCAAGATCCATTCTTTTCATGGTATCATATCCAGGCTCATTTCAATTCTTTGTCCACCGATGTTGGGTCCCCAAATTATATTATACACACTTCAGTTAACAAGGTCCGGGCGTGCGGGAGAGTGTTAAAAGTCCCACATCGGATATGAAATGGGAACATAGATTCCTTAGATGGACTTGGACAATTCTCACCTTACAATCTAGCATTTAGGGTTGAGTTAGGCCCAAGATCCATTACAAAAAATATTACTAACTCCTAGTAACGATTTAGTTACTGGTATTTTAAGATTGCGTTGGTCATGAACATCGTAAGGTACTATATTTGTAGTCTCAGCCTACTTCAAAACCTCTTAACATTATATCGTTAAATCTCCAATCGTTTTCTAGTTATGCAATGACATTACTAAATTCACTAATGCTTTTGTTTACAAATAGGTGCGTACGTAGAATCCTAGATACGTGTTTGACTGAATTAATTATTTTTGTTCAAATAACATATTTGTGTTAAGAAAATTGATTAAATATTTACACATATTAAATGTAGAACTCATTTATTGGCATTTAAAATCGTCAATCTAAAATTAAAAGTTCATAAAAAGTTAAAATCTGGATTCAATCAATATAGGTATGATTGTGTAAATGAATAAATACCCATACATAAAGCCAAGTGCTATATGTTGATGATTAGTTATATTCTCCTCTCCGCTTTCCCAATAGCAAAGAACAATTTCTAAATACAATTTTTTCCTTCCATTAAGGGGCACTCTTAAATTCTTTGAGTATATACTCTCTTTTTAAAACTTTCCATCCTTTAATCTATTTTCAAGAAACTAAGTGAACCATTTGGTCCGCAATCGATCAAAAGGAAAACGGAAAGAAAAGAAGAAAAAAAATCAGCACTTAGATCTGTCGAGAAACATTGGTGTCAAAAGTAAGCAGCCAATAAAAGGAAATCCATATTTTCTTCTCGTTCACCTTTTTTCCTGGAAATTGACTTAAAATTTTTCTTATGGAAACTAATAGTACGATTGAGTCAATTATGATGTCTCTTAAGACAATGTTATAGTTTAAAGTTTAAGTTATATATATATTATCACTATCAGATTATTTGTACCCGTTGAAAAAGATATATAATATGTCTTATTTTCAATATTACAAATTCTATATCTTTAGAAGGTTATCTATAGATATTTGGGCGATCTCAATTCTTTACCCTGAGAGTATATATACTTAACTCTTTAATTTAATAAGCATCTTGATTAATGCAACTAATGAAGGCTTTCCAGTGAGGTTTCCACTCCCAAAGGCTAGCTCAAGTGTGGCCTGGGCTTTGCTATCATATTCTTCGCTTTAAGAGACATTTTGTCCCCCATCAATTGAGACCATCATCATTTTATAAATTATTCAACTTTTTTTCTTTTTGTAAAGAGAAAACAAAAGGGAAAAAAGATTTAAAATATTTTAAAGCATATTCTTAGCCTTTTTAATCCTTAAAAGATGGATCCTTTCTGACATCCATGGCTATCATGTCATGTAAAAAGAGCTATAGCCATATTTTCTTTGGATCCATGGCCTATACAAATAATGTTATTTGTTAGAGTAATTATGGGGTAATCTTATAATTATCTCCATTCATTATTATTGATTGAGTATGTAATATTTTGTAATTAAGTAGCATCTTATAATTTAGGTAAGGTAGATTAGTCTTCCATAAGACAAATGATATTATACTTTTATATATTGTACTATTGGGAAAAACATTAATCTCGGAATCATTTCCTACATGGTATCAAGAGCCAAAAGATCCTTACCCTAATTCTTTTCTCTCCTTACACGATTTCTTCTTCCCTTTTCTCCTAATCTTTTCGGCCTAACCCTAACATAAAAACCCTAAACCATTTTTTTCAACCAAAACCCTAGCCGACTTCTACAAACCTCCCCCTTCAGCAAACTCCCATCCTAAACCCTAAGGGTTTTCTTGTTTTTTTTTTTTCATCCACTTACATCAAAACACAACTTCCTTCTTCTCTTCTTTTGATTCTAAGTGGAACCTATGGCCGAAAAACAAAACTTTCATCCCGCTCTTGTCGTTAATAACGTCAAAAACTTTATCTCCATAACTCTTGAAATGGAGAAAGGGCAGTATACCTCATGGGCAGAACTATTCAAAATTCACTACCGTGCTTATGAGGTGATTGACCATATCCTTCCGTCCGAATCACCGTCGGATATCACTACGGTGGACAAGAAATTATGGTCTCGGTTAGATGTTATAGTCCTTCAATGGATTTATGGCACTATTTCGAATGATCTTCTCCATACCATCTTAGAACCCAATTCTACGGCTCAACGGGTGTGGGAACGGTTGCAAAATATTTTTCAATATAACAAAATTTCTAGGGCAGTTTATCTTGAACACCAATTTACAAATGTTAAATTGGAGGACTTTTCCAACATCTCAGCCTATTGTCAAGAATTAAAGGTACTTGCGGACCAACTATCCAACGTTGGTTCACCCCGTTATAAATCAAAGGTTAGTCCTTCAGTTGATTGCGGGGCTGAATGAACAATATAATGGTGTTGCTACGTTCATTCGACAAATCAATACATTGCCTCCATTTTACGAGGCTCGCTTGAGGTTAATTCTCGAGGAAACGAGGAAAGAAAAGCAGGCATCATCGGGCACAACCACCGCCGGAACGACTCTCATCTCCACCAACTCATTTTTCACTGATTGCAAATCTTGGTCCATTCATCAGTTGGATGTCAAGAATGCATTTTTACATGGTCACTTGCAAGAAACGGTATACATGCATCAGCCGTTGGGGTTTTGTGATCCTACCCGTCCAGATCATGTGTGCATGTTGAGAAAATCCTTATATGGTATGAAACAAGCTCCTAGGGCATGGTATAACTGGTTTGCAGTATTTGTTTCCAAATTGGGATTCTCTCACAGCAAGTCAGATCAATCACTATTTATTTATAGGAAGAGCACTGGCATGGCATATATACTTCTGTATGTTGATGACATTATTCTCACAACATCCTCAACTTTACTTCGTTAGTCAATTATGTCCCTTCTTGCCGCTGAATTTGCAATGAAGGACTTAGGTTCGTTGAATTATTTTCTTGGCATTGCTGTCACTCACTATACAAGTGGTCTATTTCTTAGTCAAAAGAAATATGCCAAGGAAATAATTGACAAAGCAGGGATGTCTTCCTGCAAACCATCACATACTCCAGTTGACACTAAGGCGAAGTTGAGTAACACTGCATGTACTCCGTACATCGACCCTACACATTACTGCAGCCTTGTAGGAGCATTGCAATATCTGACTTTTACGAGGCCTGATATTTCCTATGCGGCCCAGCAAGTTTGTTTACACATGCATGATCTGAAGGAAGAACATATAGGAGCTCTCAAGAGAATTCTGCGGTATGTTAAGAGTACTCTTCATTTCGGCCTTCATATGTATAAATCCTCCATCAAGCATCTTTCAGCCTACATAGATGCAGATTGGGGTGGCTGCCCAGACACACGACGTTCTACTTCCAGCTATTGTGTGTTCTTGGAGGACAATCTAGTTTCCTGGTCGTCCAAACGACAATCCACATTGTCTCGGTCAAGTGCTGAGGCAGAATACCGAGGCGTAGCCAATGTGGTTGCTGAATCATGTTGATTCTGTAATCTACTATTGGAGCTACATTGTCCAATTGAAAAGGCAACAATGGTCTATTGTGACAATGTGAATGCAATATACTTATCCGGCAATCCTGTTCAGCATCAGCGCACAAAATACATTGAAATGAATATCTTATTTGTCTGTGAAAAGGTTGCCCGTGGACAAGTCCGGGTTCTCCATGTACCGTCCCATTATCAGATTGCTGACGTCTTCACCAAAGGCCTTCCGCGCGTACTGTTTGATGATTTCAGGGATAGTGTCAGCATACGAGAACCTCCTGCTAAGACTGCGAGGGACTGTTAGAGTAATTATGGAGTAATTATAGGGCAATCCCATAATTACCTCCATTCATTACTATTGATTGAGTATGTAGTATTTTGTAATTAAGTAACATCTTATATTTTAGGTAAGGTAAATTAGTCTTCCATATGACAAAGAATATTATAATTGTATATATTGTACTATTGGGAAGAACATTAATCAGGGAATCATTTCCTACATTATTAACATAAAAAGTTCCCTTCATTAACAAGCTCACCGTCATAATTAGTCTTACTTTGCCTTTAGTATAGTATAATTAGCCTAATAATTAAGGCGACAATAAGATGGTATATATGATTTTCTATAAGATGAGCACAACCAAGTTTCGTCCTATTAATAGCATGTTTGGTTTGACATTTTGAAATTGATTCAACCAATATCTTTTATCAACTACTTAAGTAAATAGTCTAAGTGAAATTCTATTCAAGAAATAATTTTATCTATAGAGAATATCATTATGGTAAATGTCGTAATGTCAGATGAATTTGATTAGCTTTTGGATGTTGTACAATAAAAAAATATTTCTTTGTAAATATCCAACTATTTCCGCAATCTCAAATTAACCACCCTGCTTGTTATTTAGTTTTTCCAAAAAATCATATTTCATATACATTTTTCTAAAGTGAAAATTCCTCGATACTTGGTGATATTTCCATTATTTTGTTATCAAAAGAGTACTTTGGGAACACCTTTTTCAAAAATTAATTTCATTTAGACAAATAAATGTCTACTTTTATTTATTATTGCGTACTAATTTTGTTCAAACTAGATGGGACACGTTGCCTGTTGCAACCCAAGGAAAAAAAAGCACTATTACTAATTAACTACTAGCTTAATACGTCTATTAATGTCTAATCATTTATACGATAATCACTTGTCATATAATCCCAATATTTCGCGAATTCGTGCTAAACAAATCCAAAATATGTAACTCGATAAAAAAATTATAATTAAGCTATTATCGCATATTAAGTTTTTTTATTTTTTGGTTTTTCACCCGGTGTCCGGTACCCGCATAGAGGCCTACTATATCTCGATTCACGTCATGTACACTACTAAAAAAATATTATTTTCTCACTGATTTCCCACTGAAAGATTTTCAATGGCTATTTCCCACTGAATGTCAGTGAAAAAAAATCTAAATAGTAGAGTTTTTACACGGAAAAATTATGAAGTTTCCCGGTGTTTTAATGGGAACATGTTTCTCACAATGTGTTTCTCAGTGAAATTGTTCAGTGGGGTTGAAGTGGGAAAATCATATTTTGTAGCACAAATTTTCCACTGAATGTCAGTGGAAAACCCCCTCTATTTCTAGTAGTGGTCGGACCCATTCGGACGAAGCGCTCCCTATCAAGATTTTTTCATACCCATGACTCTAACCTGAAACCTCTGATTAAGGGAGGACCAGCCTCATCCGCACCATATCCTTCGGTGATGCACTACTAAAAATTCTCTATTTCTCCATTGATTTCCCACTGAAAAATTTTCAGTGGCTATTTTTCACTGAATGTCGATTTAAAAACCCCTTATTTCTCATAGTGATGCATGTTAAATTATATTGATAGTATAAATAAGTTAAATCCTATTTTTCGAACCCAATTTACGGATAAATTTTGAATGGGAAGAAGTGGAAATATAAAGGATAAAAAAGAAGAGTAAGAAATAAGGAGGGAACTGAGCAGGGCGGCAGTAATAAACCGGTCGGACACCATTCGGACCGAGCCAGGTTGTAACAATATGAATGGCTTTCATTACAGCATGCATACTTTGATCCTCTTTTAGGGTTACAAATTCTTGTATACATACAAATAGTACAATGACAGACAACTACAATTTTCTTCAGATTTTGTTCGCACGAGAGAATCTTCCTGCTGCTTTCTCTGTGCCTTGCAAGTCTCCTCATGTTGTTGGTAGTTGTTGGAAATTTGTCTTTGGTGGGAATTGCGTCCACCCATCTTTAATGACTTAAACACTAGGGTTCCGCATGTTGGAGACTTTGGTTCTTCACATGTGCATAATCTACTAAGTGAGTAGATGACCGTAGGGCCAATAATCGTCAAATTTCGTTAAGAAATGAAAGATATATTGGTCCACGAAGTGAGGTGTTTGAAGCATGAAAATATGGTGTGGAATAAATCTCCCTCATCGGTGGGGAAAGAAAGATTTATTCATTTTATAAGTCTAAAAAATGATAAGGGTTTGGGACCCCTTGGGTAACCCATGTGTTCCGCAAGACTGGCACTTTATTTCTTCACTAAGTCCATCATGCAAGCACTATGTTTCGATTCATCACTTGGGTCTCGCCATACACAGAATGTTGGCGTTACCAATATCTTCAATAAAAATGTCACCTGACACTCCTTCACGAGAAAAAAAAGAAGTTTAGTTATATATATGAGTTAGTGTGATGTGTGTGCATAATAAGCCAACATGGCGATATTGTCCGCTATTCATGTTTTAGTATAAGCATCAACTGCGAGTAAGTCCTCTTCAATTTTATTTGATAACGACATGTTGTAATATTTATATAGTTCATTCTAAAAGCTACCTAGCTCATACTCGAGACATCTTATTGTGATGAAAAAATGCCGTATATTTTATCACACTCTTTGTAGGTAAGAACTTCTCTTTTCAACATCTTCCTAAAATGACTATAAAAGTACTGCCTTCAATTCTCTCTAGTCGGAAATTTTCAATCCAATATGACAAAACAAAAGGAAGTGTTAAATTGCCAATTAATCATACCCCAAAATTAATGTACATTAGTGGCTAGAACACAAATTTTAAATTTTGTATTGTGTAAAAAATTAGAGTCAAATTATGAATGATGAATTGACTCATTGGCTCTAACCGAAAGATCAACATCATCATGGAATTCACAAAGAGTAAAAAAATGTTTGGTAAGTAGACAGCCATTAATTATAATTAAATCCTGTGATAGACATCAAGATTAAGATTTAGCGCATGCTTGACTACTTATATATATAAATTAATCCTCATTCGTGCAATTGAAGGGAATAAAGAGCACAACAAAAGGAAAAAGCATGCTGTAGTTTGTAGATTATGTAGCAATCTCAAATAAAAAGCTCTGCAGATTTTTTTTAATTCAAAATAAAAAAAAAGGAGAAAAAATATCCCTCGTTGAATGAAAGAGTAAGAGAAATGTTTTTTCCCACCTTTTTCTCTCTTTATAATTTTGAAAGGCTAAAGGGATAGAATATTCCTTGTATATATGTTTAAAGCTGATCACTGATTGAAAGGATTTGTATGGAATATTTACTCATCATTCGTCAGGGAAAAGGGATAATCAAACAACTTCATCCAAAAAATTACAAATTTCTCTTGAAATTTAAGAAATGGTTGGACTATAACTATAACGGAACAAAATAAATAGATAGGATTGCGACTTCACTTAAATTACAAGAAACGAAAAGTAACAATCTTTCTATTATTGATTTGGAGAATTCCCAATCTAATTAAATGTTAAAGATATATTAGTGCATGATGTAGGAAGGATTTCCTTTTCCACGAGTAGATTCTCTATTTATTAAAAATAAATATTTAAACATCCTTAAAAATAAGTAAATAAATTCAGAAATATAAAATATGGTTAATTCCGTGAATTTTCTGGTCAATAAAACCCCTATTTTACAAACATTTGTGACACTAGAATTTATGAAATTCAGCTCCATCTCTTTCCAATTTCACATTTTTTTGCTTCACTCTAGTTGTCCTCGTGTAGTTTCATTGATGTCACAATTTAGACTTTAATTACATTAGCCTAGGAAAACTTACGAGGTAATTAAAAATTTCGAACTTTAACCCTATTTACACAAGAGTAGATTTACTTGATACCATTATAAGTTCTTAAGATTATATAGAAATCTCCTAGTTTTGCATATTTACTAGTATTAACCTTGAATGACTAATATTATAGTACAATTCTTGATATCACATTAAAGTCCATTTGGCCAAGTGAATCATTGATAAAATATCCACAGTACAGATTACACATGAGGAAAAAGATATCATCACTATCATTCCTCTTTTCCCCCTCATGTTTTTCCTAATAATCCAAGTTTTCCTTTTTTTACTTAGCACATGATGGCTGGAAAAAGTTAATTTGGTAATTATGAGCACTTATGGGGGAGAATATATCGTGGGTAACTAGTTTTAGAACATTTTTTGCCTTTTTCTCTTGTGGGTCGGTGGGTGAAAAAGTATTTGGGGCTATAAGATTTAGATTTAGAAAGTGGGAAAGATCTTTTCCTTGTTTATTTCCCACCCATTATACAGTGCTGTTCGAGCGTCCATTACTAATTTAAATTTGCAATGCTTAAGATTTATTAAATGGAAAAATGTTGTTTGTAAGGGTTTTTTTCAAATAATTTTTTGTTGAGAATAAATGAATTTTATCTATCACAACACAACCCTCGATGATAATAAGATATTTCCCTTTCTTTTCCCTTCTTTTAGGTAATTAAACCAAGAAAGAATCAAGTCCAGATCCTATCGAGTATACCTATTAATTTTGCATTTAATCATGTAGGCAAAATGACCAAATTTACTTCTTACTCTTCGAAATTGCTTAATTAATTTTGTTCTTCATTACATTTTTGGTCCATTATATCCTTATCGCCTATGACCCGTATTTGCCCTTATCATTAGTGGAGCTCCACGGTGAGATGAGTAGACTCTACTTGTCCAAATCTTTTTAGAGAAAAAAATTCAAATTTACCCCTCAACTATTGTTTATGATTAAATTGTCCTTAGATTCGACAAAGTCCCTAGGAAAGTTCTATGGAGATGTTTGGAGGTTAAAGGTGTACATGTGGCGCGATCAAGGATATGTATGATGGAGCCAAGGCCAGGGTACGGACAGTAGGAGGAGACTCGGAGCACATCACAGTGATGATGGGGCTGCACCAGGGATCAATTCTTAGCCCATTCTTATTTGCTTTGGTGATAGATAGACTGACGCGATAAATCTAAGGGTAGGTGGCATGGTGTATGTTATTCGCAGACGACATAGTCATGATTTATGAGACTCGTAGCGGAGTGAACACTAAGCTGGAGGTTTGGAGACAAACTTTGGAGTCTAAAGGGTTCAGGCTGAGTAGGACCAAGACAGAATACTTGGAGTGCAAGTTTAATAACGGGAGCGACCATGAGACAGGCGTGGATGTGAGGATTGGTACTCAGGTCATTCCAATATAAGGAAACTTCAAGTACCTCGAGTCTATTATCTAAGGGAATTGATAGATTGATGATGATGTCACACATCGTATTGGGGCGGGGTGGATGAAATAGAGGCTCGCATCTGGAGTCTTGTGCGATAAAAAGGTTCCACCAAAACTTAAAGGCAAGTTCTATAGGGTGGTGGTTATACCGGCTACGTTGTATGGGGCGGAGTGTTGGCTAGTCAAGACTTCGCACATCCAAAAGATGAAAGTTGCAGAGATAAGGATGCTGAGATGGATGTGTGGGCATAAAATGAGGGATATGATTCAAAATGATGATAACCGGGACAAAGTGGGAGTGACCTCGGTGGAGGATAAGATGTGTAGACGTGTTCATGAGGGGTAGATGTAAGCCAAAAAAGTATTGGGGGGAGGTGATTAAACGGGATATGGCGCATGGGCAACTTACTGAGGACATGGCCTTAGATAGGGGGTCGTGGAGGACACGGATTAGGGTAGAAGGGTAGTAGGTAGTCGAGCGTAGTCATACTTACGCTTACAAACTGGTAGTTGTAGTGTCATTATTGTAGGTCTGCTTAGTTTATCATACTAGTAGGCGCAGTATTACTTTATAGTCCCTTGTCGTTTGATTTCTGTTGCTATGTGCTCTTTAGTGTACTTTTTTTTTTATCTTATTTACCTGCATTAGTTACTGCTTCTTTTTCCAGAATACTTTAAATTTCTTGTCCGGATCTGACCGTTTCTTTTGCTTTGCTTGTGCTTATGTTTTGTCTTGAGCCGAGGGCTTTCGGAAACAACCGCTCTACCTATCAAGATAGAGGTAAGGTCTGTGTATACTCTACCCTCCTCAGATCCCACGTTATGAGATTTCACTGGGTATGTTATTGTTATTGTTGTTGTTGTCTTCCTTAGATTCGACCTTCAATAGGATTCAACGGCAAAAACAAATATTCTTCTTAAAAACAGAGTAATTATAATAGTAGACCAGTTTAAATCATGACAAAGTTTCACAATTTCAGGTAATACATAGGTAAATTTTATCATTTTCCAATAACATATTAATGTACATTATCATATAATTTTAAAAACTATTTAACTCAGTCGGAGGTGCAAGTTTGCACAACAATATGCTGGGGCGACTTTCTGCATTGTTAAATTGTAAATGGTCGGTTCTGAAACTACTGAAGAACATTAAGATATTTACTAAAATCATTGCATCACACTAATTTTATTCTTTTAAGGGCTAAAGTTGCTATCACAGTTAGTCAATAACTGGTAGAATATAGGGTATTGTCAATAGTTGACCTCAAGCTTTAAAAAAGAATAAAACAATGAGGCCAAAATAAAAAGTAAGTCGAATTCTCTCGACGAGGCCAAAATTAAAAAGGTAAAAATAGAGAATTACTAGTTTCCTGTCCAACAGGACATGTGCAAATAGGACATATGCCATCAATTTCGTAGAGTCCCAATCCTCAAACACGATCAAATGGTAATCTATTGGAGTATTTATTTTCGTATTTTTGTCACAATTCGATGGCTTTATTTCATTTTATTACGCAGTATTTGAGTTCAATAGTTCTTCATATAATTATGTGTCATATAAATTATTAACTCTAGAAACAGTAATACAAGAAAAAGACAAACGTTTTCAGCATCAACTGAATCGGAAGCGTCCCTTAGGTGATCCTTTAATCGAAGAACTAAAGAATGCACATATTATACTTGTATTCTCTCAAGAACAAGGACCAACTGGTGTTTGATTTTGATGATCTCCATACCTTATTGATAGATTTTCTGTACTTATTATTGTCTTCACTGATGCTCCTTCAATAGGCATTAATGGTACTCGTGAAGTTGTTTCAAAATCTACTTTACGAAAATAATTTTATTTTTCGGTGTCATTATTCACCATTCCCAGACTCCAGAGGTTTCAAAAGGATACCAATTTTTCTTTTATTTGTTTTTATCTAATTTTAAAAGTAAATCCTTCAGAGGTTTTGATAGAATGGGAAAATATATTCTGATATATTTATGTATATCTGGTATATGATAGGTGTATATTTAGTTATTACTTACCTTAATTGTAGCCTAGGATTTAGTCATTACTTACCGTAATTGTAGTCTAGGATTATGCTTGTATTAGAGTATATTTAATACCACTTTGAAATTAAATAATCAAGGAAGAATATTTCTTACATGGTATCAGATTATACAGAAAGTTTCTGAAACCCTAAAATTGCTTCCTTGTGCCCCCCCCCCCCCCTCTTCTCTTTGTGCCTCCGACCACCCTTCTCTCGCGTCAGCTATGTCTGACTCGAAATCATCTTTTCATCTAGCCCTCACAGTTTCAAACATTAAATCCCATATTTCCATCACTCTTGAGATGGAAAACGTCCATTATGCAACATGGGAAGAGCTCTTCAAGATTCACTGTCGATCGCACCGGGTTATCCATCACATAATTCTATCGAAAAAAGGCAAGGAGAAGGTGCCAAAAACCGACGACGAAAGAGAACTATGGTTAACCCTCGATGTGACAGTTCTTCGGTGGATTTATGCCCTTTCTAGTGATTTGCTGCATACGATTACTGAACCATACTCCACGAAAATTGAGGCTTGGGATCGCTTGCGCGACATATTCCAAGATAACATTCTTGGCCGTCACTCTTGAGCAGGAATTCTCCACCAATGACATGGCGAATTTTCCCAAAACATCCGCATATTGTCAACGACTCAAGGTTTTTGCCGGACCAACTCAAGAATGTTGGGGCGCGTGTAACTAACAATCGGCTTATTTTACAACTGGTTGTCGGCCTCACATACGCATATATTGGAGTGGGTACGCTCATCCGCAAAAGCAATCATCTTCCACCGTTTTACCAAGCCCGCTCTATGCTCATTCTAGAAGAAACGAGTTTTGCGAAAAAGACGGCCACCGTGTTGAATTTCGCCATGGTTACAACTCCGTCCGATGATAATTCTTCATAATTTGAAAATTTGCCGCCAAACTGTGGCCAAAAGGGGCGAAATAGCGGTAATAGAGGCAAAAACCGCAGCGATGGCCGTGGTGGTAGAAATAGCGGGAGCCACCGCCGTGGCGGAAGTGGCGGCGCCCAGTAGCAACCGCCAGCCCAATTGCAATCATGGGCACAGTGGGGCAGTGGGCCTGGCTGTGGCATTGGGTCGTGCCTCCCTGTACCTATCCAATTGGAAACTAGGCCATGCTCAATTCTCGGCCAGCGGCCCCGCAACAACCAGCCTAATATCCAGGAATTCTTGGACCACTGCTGAACCAGTGGTAGTAGGCCCACTCGGCCGTGGTGACCCCGATCGATATCGAGGCCGTGATGCACACTCTTGGGCTTAATCCGCCTGATGCAAATTGGTACATGGACACCGGTGCAACATCTCATATGATGTCCTTATAAGATAATCTCTCGTCCTATTTTAATTTGACCAATAATCATGGTATAATTGTCGGAAATGGTCATTCAATTCCAATTCGTGGTTATGGTACTACAAACTTGTCTCTCTCGAATCCACCGTTAACTTACAAAAATGTCCTGCACGCTCCTCAATTAATTAAAAACTTGATTTCAGTTAGAAAATTTACTACTGACAATTGGGTTCTGTTGAATTTGATCCTTTTGGGTTTTCCATGAATGATTTTCAAACGGGGATGCATCTAATGAGATATGATAGTTGGGGCGAGCTTTATCCAATCACCACAATCACACATCAAGACACACCATCCACTTTTGCTACTTTAGCTCCGTCTTTATGTCATGAACGTTTGGGTCATCCGGGAGCATCTGTTTTTGCCTCCCTTAAACAAAATGAATTTATTTCATGTACTAGACATTGTAATTCTCATTTTTATCATTCATGTCCGCTTGGGAAACATGTTAAATTGCCTTTTGTTTCTTTTAATTCTTACACTGTTATGCCTTTTGATATTATTCATAGTGATATTTAGACATCTCCCATTTTGAGCTCTTCGAGCCATCGATATTATCTTCTTTTGTTGGATGATTACTCTAATTTTTTGTGGACATTTCCTTTATCTAAAAAGTCACAAGTGTTTTCCACATTTCTCTCCTTTAGAGCATTCATCTGAAATCAATTTAAACGGGACATTTAAAATATTCAATGTGATAATGGAAGAGAAATTGATAATGGGCCATTTGGGATTTTTGCAAAACTAATGGTTTATCTTTTCGTCTCTCTTGTCCACATACCTCATCTCAAAATGAAAAAGCAGAGAGAAAAATAAGAACCATCAATAATATTGTTA
Source organism: Anisodus tanguticus (assembly GCA_034509755.1). Lineage (NCBI taxonomy): Eukaryota > Viridiplantae > Streptophyta > Magnoliopsida > Solanales > Solanaceae > Anisodus > Anisodus tanguticus. Next base: position 2,627,229 of record CM067553.1, on the reverse strand, counting down.
GAACCTTACTTGCCCGTGCCTATCTACCACCATCATTTTGGCATCATGCATTACAAATGGCAACCTATCTCATTAACATACTTCTGAGAAAACACTTGTCCTATCAATCCCCTCTCAAAAATCTATACCTAAGGGACCATCCTACTCTCATCTACGGGTGTTCGGGTGCTTATGCTATCCTCTTTTTCCTTCCACTATAATAAATAAACTTCAACCCCGGTCTACTCCGTGTATTTTTTGGGATATCCATCAAATCATCGTGGTTACAAATGTTACGCTTATCCTCTAAGAAAATCATTGTGAGTCATCACGTTGTTTTTGATGAAACAAATTTTCTCTTTGCCAAAATGCATTATTCCGTGCCTCATACTAATGAATTTCTTGACAATAGCATACCCCCGTATTTGGTCCACATGTTATTTTCCCAATCTCACCCAACTGTTTTGGCCAGCCTAGTTAATTCAGGCGAACTGGGCCCAGTTACCTCAGCCCAGCAGTTGTTTTCTCCAGCCCAGCAAAATAGCCATGTCTGCCCGAGTCCAGTGGTTGCTGGCTCAATTGGGCCTCTCGCTGGTAGCCCATTGTCGAGCGGCCCACTGCCTGGTAGTCCCCTGGGTAATGAACCAACCTTAGGCAGTGGCGGCCCAGCAAGCCAAAGCTACTGCCCAATGTCGGGCAGGCCCATCTCCTCTAATGGCCCACCTCCAATTCTGGCCCAACGGCCAGTCACTCGTAGTCAACACATAATTTTCAAGCCAAACAAAAAATATTATCTTCACTCCATATAACCAAATCAATGTTGCCCCGTAACACAATGTCTGCCATGAATGACCCTAATTATAAAATGGTTATGGATGATGAATATAATGCTCTTATTAATAATAGGACGTGGGATTTGGTGCCCCATCCTCCTGATGTTAATGTGATTTGGTCTATATGGATTTTTAGTCATAAAGAAAAATCTGATGGTACATTTGAGAGGCATAAAGCCCATTTTGTAGGTGATGGGAAGACTTAACAGGTTGGTGTGGATTGCGATGAGACCATCAGTCCGGTGGTCAAACCAGTAACTATACGCACGGTACTAAGTCTGGATCTTTTGAATACATGGTCGCTTTATCATGGAAAACTCAATGAAACGGTGTACATGTATCAGCCCATAGGATACAGAGACCCCAATTATCCTAATCATGTGTGTCTGCTGAATAAATCATTGTATGGGCTCAAACAAACTCCTCGAGCCTGGTACAAGCGGTTTGCAGATTATGTTTCTCATATTGGGTTTTCTAACAATATGTCTGATCATTCTCTATTCATATATCGCCAGGGTAATGATATATCTTACATTCTTCTGTATGTGAATGATATTATATTAACTGCCTCATCTGATGCTCTTCGCAAGTCTATCATGTCACTTCTTGGCTCTGAGTTTGCGATGAAAGATCTAGTGCCACTAAGTTACTTCTTGGGGATAGTTGTGACACGTCATGTATGTAGTTTATTTTTATCCCAAAAGAAGTATGCTGAAGAGATCGTTGAATGAGTTGGCATGTCCTCGTGTAGGCCATCCTCCACTCCAGTTGATACTAAACTGAAGTTGAGTGCCTCTTCCAACAAGCCATTTTTTTATCCTTCACATTACCGCAGCCTTGCATGGGCTCTGCAGTATCTCACTTTCATGAGGCCCGACATAACTTATGTTGTGCAACAGGTTTGTCTATTCATGCATAACTCGATGAAGGATCACATGAATGCGCTCAAACGCATTGTGCGCTATATTCAGGGTACTCTTGATCATGACTTACATCTATATCCATCTTCGACATCCACTCTCATTTCCTACACAGATGCAGATTGGGGTGGATGTCCGGATACCAGACGCTACACGTCTGGTTATTGTGTATTTCTTAGTGACAATTTGGTATCTTGGTCCTCCAAACGGCAAGCTACCTTGTCCAGGTCCAGTGCCAAAGCAGAATACTGATGAATTGTCAATGTAGTGCCTGAATCTTGTTGGCCAAAGAACCTTCTTTTGGAGCTCCATTGTCCGGCTTCGAAGGCGACATTGGTTTATTGTGATAATATTAGTGTGATTTATCTTGCAGGGAATCCGGTTCAACATCAACGCACTAAGCATATTGAGCTGGATATTCACTTTGTTCGCAAAAAGGTAGCTCGCGGACAAGTCCTTGTCTTACATGTCACGTCACGCTATCAGATCGCCAATATTTTTACCAAAGGTCTTCCGCTGATTCTATTTGAAGATTTTCAGGACAGTCTCAGCATACGCTATCCTCCCGCTTCGACTGCGGGGGTGTGATAGTATAGAAAAATATATTCGGTCATAATTATATATATCTTGTATATGGTAGATGTATATTTAGTCATTACCTACCGTAATTGTAGCATATGATTTAGTCATTACTTACCGTAATTATAACATAGAATTTAGTCATTACTTACCGTAATTGTAGCTTAGGATTATGCTTGTATTATAGTATATTTACTACCACTTTAGAATTTATTACAGTTTTATAAACCAATTGTTTACTCTTTGCTCCAAAAAAATCTTACTGTAGTAATAGTGAACGATTCTTCATGAATTTGAAAATAAAATAAGAAACACAACCACATAATATTATTTCAACATGTTGAAGACGAAAAGGAAAATACAAAAAAAATCCCTTATTTATTCAAGGTTTTATGCTTAGTATATTCAAATGAGAATTTGTACAGTAACATAACATGATGTGGTCTTTACGTGAATAATCAAGGCTCACCCCAATCATAAAAATGATTATGAATGTTTGACTCACGCAAAAAAAGAATCAAAACATATGCTGAGTCATAGAGATTTACATGTTTCCATTTACACACAATGGCCAGCAAGTAGACCTATAAGAAACTAAAATTCTAGTGCGACACACACTTAACTATCACTGAGGTGCTTATGAACATAGACAAATTCAAAAATTTAAATCAATGAACGCAAAATACCATCTAACGACGACTAATCTTTGAGACAATAGATGCAAATAGGAACAGAACTATAATGTCAGGTACGGGTTTGAACACACTCATTAACTTTTTCTTAGACCCCATGTTTATATTAAAAACTCCGCTAAATATGTATAGATATTTAAGTGTAAACCCAGTAGCTAAGATAAGCTGTGCGTTTGATTCAAAGCTCATAACTTCAAATTCTAATGCCACCTCTATATGCAAAAAAAAAAAAAAAATCGGCTATTGAATTTTAATAAAAGATGAAACGTGTATTTATATTATTTCCATATATGGGTGCACTCGACTAGTCGCCTTCACTAACCATGATGATTCTAAATTGAGTAAACCCTTCCCTTGCACTCTTATGTTCATGGGAAACATATATGTCGAAATCTAGGAGTTGTACATTTGACCTCATACAACGTATTAAAAAGACTTATCACAGTCAATGCAAGGGGCAGAGCTACATGTTGCAAGGGCTTGGATTGAATTTTCATCGTCAAAAGATTATATTGCGCAAATAAGAACAAAACATTTTTTGTGTGTATATGAAAATTGTTTATCTCTTGTTGTTTAACCATCCAATATCAGCCACCCGTGGCCCGGTGAATCCGAATTCGCGTCAATTGGGCTCGCTATAGGGGTAAACGGTCACTATCAAGAAGTTCGTCATTTTTAGAGCTAGATCTCTAACTCACTGGTTACGTTAAGGGTGGAGGAATCTGAAATAAATAATCTCTTGATTATTTTCATTAATGAAATAAAACATATACAATATACAATTTCCTTAATAGGAAATCCTATTCCTATTCTAATCTCAAAACCCTAATTTAGTAGTACAAGAATCCTACAACTATAGTAAGTGTACAATACTAATAATTACAATTAATTTACACTAATATATCATCCTTCAACCGTGATATACACCTTATATATGGTAAGTGTATATCACGGTCCAACCCAGTACAAAAGACTCAATAGACCTGTGATATACATTATGTATATCAAGTGTATATCACGGATATATACCTTGTTTAACAGAAGCTCAACCATCCTACCATATCCTTTGGTTGGCAGAGATAAGCCAGACTTTGAAGCTTATGGGTTCTAAACTTGCCATTGATAGCTTGTTTTAATTAATTACTGGGTTCGTAGACATTTATACATGTTTAATGATTTACCTAATACAAATACAAGGTCTGCGAAAAAAGTTATTAGATTTTTCTAAATCCATACGTAGTATTGCAGCTTGCCTCTGCTTGTTCGCTATATATAAATCAATGAATCTCCTTTACGGCTTTACGTATGAGAGAATTCTCTAGTGTAACAACAAAAATGACTCAAAAATTGCTTTAGATTTCATGTTCAAATATCGAGCATAGCTAGCATAATATTTTCTTCATGAATATAACTTAAATACTATCTAAAATGTGCACGAAGTATCATACATTTAAATTGTTGGTAAAAATATGACTTAAGTGGGCCCCATAGCACATGTGATCAGCTGAAGGCGGACCTGTTTGCCTCAGCCAACAGTAGACAGTGGAGAAAAAGAAGTGAAGCTAACAAAATTAATGATAAAAAGTTGTGGCTTTCATGGCTTACAAAGTGGGTCAAATAACGACTGTAACGTTACCCACATTGACTTAAAATACAACGTCCCATTTGAGAGTGATGAACTTGCGTGAAGGACTTCTCAAATTGTTCCCTCCTCCACGACCAGATATATACACAATTATATCTATGGTACATTAGTCAACAGTCTGCCATTGATTATTCTGATTTTTGGCATGACAATTACTATGAATTTGTACATATACATAGTAGTTTTTATTAGAATGTATCGAAATGGAATATTAGAAATTTTGGCAAGGTCATGCTGGGGAAGATTCAACGTTCAAGTCATATATGCGACCGTAACACAAGTTTTAACTTGAAAATCGGACATAGATATATGAAAAAAAACTAAAAACATGTACAAAAGTATAATAAATTAAACTACTCCGAACCCATTGGAATGATCAAACCATGAGAATGAATTTACCATGCTATTATCTTCCAATCTTTTCACAGTCACAGTTCACTGTAGCCGCTCATGTAAAGAGCAAGGCAGCGACCCTTCAAGCATTGTGTTATTGGAACCTGGCCATTGATCTTCTTTCAATCTTTTTACAGTTACAGTTCTATAGACCACTCCATTAAGGGCACCAGCCCTCCTAGAGTTGTGTTATCGGAACCAAGCTAGGAATGGTCATAATCATTCACCTCTTTCACCAAGTAGAGAGGCCCTCTTTAATATATTATGAGAAAGATGTTCACATGATGTAGGGGTTGGGTTTTGGTACGAGAATATATCACCGTAACTTTCCGTTACCTTAAAGTTAATATTAAACAAAAACCAACTAGAACTAAGAAAACTAACTAAATCAATTAAGTTGGACCAAATCCAAAAAACTTGCAATCGCATCATCGTTTACTAGGTTAGATGTTGCCTTTATTCCTTTTGATTATCTCTTCACCTACTCTCATGAATCCAATGATAAATGAAGATTTCTAAACATTCATATTATTTGAATTTTTCTTTGCTTTTGAAAAGTGTTTCAATACTTCCCAACTCTAAACCTTTTGTCCCTTTTTCCTATTTCTATCCCCTAGATGGTAGTGGATTTATTTGCACTCACACTACTTTACTGCTCTCTATAAGCTTCTTTAGGTAGAAAATAGACCCACTCACCAGCAGTAAAGTCTACTGAATAGCTACGAAAGGTAGCCGATTTTGTGCATATATAATTAGTATAACACACAAACTTGAGAAGTTCATGAAATTTAAAAAGTAAAGCGATGGAAGTACACAGATAACAACCAACATCAATTGCTGAACCAGCCCATCGTTTTCACGAAGATAAACATTCTTAGTTAATCATGGCATAACCAGTTGCCAAAATTGACCAACACACTTCATGAAATTGTCTTTCTCGTCACGTCTTCCCTGCTCAAGCTTAAAGACTGCAAATCTGATAATTTTATCGACGATTTGACAGCAGTGCCAAATAACAGAGGAAGAAAGTGGAAACAATATCTCGCACAAACAAGATACTCCTTTTTTTTTTGTAGTCATTAACAAAGCAACATGACTTTTCTCAACATAGGCATCCTAGTCTAAAGAACCTCCAGGATTAAAATAAGCTTTTATCAAATCTCTAAACCAATCAACTGCATGTGACACCATGTACATGAGTATTTCAAAAGCATCTTCAAAGAGCACCATATATTCTAGTTATAGAAACTCCAATAATCAACCGAATTGCACAGAAAAAGCAACTCCAAACAAAGGATTAATTGTTATTGGCACTCGGGTGCACATTAAGTGTAAGCAAGACCAAAACAACATGGGGTACTGCAGAATAATACAGAAGAATAGATGGGACTCCATAGGCATTGATTTTCAAAATGTAGAAATGGAAATAGTACAGATTTCATTCAAGTGTAGGACCATTGCTATGTTTATCAAAACAATCTTGAAAACTCCCTCTCTTGTGGTTAGCCACTTTTGACCATCCACGTTCATGAGAGTGAAAAGGTCTCCATTAACAGTCTACTAGATGCATGATATTAGGTAAAGGGTCCCAATACTAGGCCACCATTACATGCAAAAATCTAATAAAGTTAATCTCTAGTCAAATTGCGAAAAATGAGAAGTTGGACAAAATATCTCGTCACAAGATGCAGTAAAAGGTCTTCCAAAGGTGATGAAGATTCCTCGTTGGCCATTTTCATAATGCCTACTCTGACTCACATGAGTGTGAAGTTAAATCAGTGGGGCAAATTGGTTGGCAATTCGTTATTATCAGCCAGGGCGCATTAAACGCAATTTGGCTGTGATTTTGACATTCATATAGGCATCTCAGATACAGATATTCTTCTTTAAGCAAATACATGCAGTTTATAAGGAAGCAGTCATAAATATGTTTTATGTCACTCTGCTCATTTCAACTCTCTTATTTTATGATAGGTTTTCGGTTTTCCAAGTCCAACTTGTTCCTTTTGTTGCTTCCCCCCCACTCCCTGCTTCTCTCAATTAATGGATGATGCTATTACCTTCCTGGATCCTGTCCCCAAGATATTCCCAAAATATTCGAGAACAACCCAGCTGAATAAACCCACCCACAACATTGCAATTGAACACAATTACCTAGGTTAACATGCAAAAACACTCCTTCCATTTACTGTCTTCATTCCACCCAATACAAGAAAAAAAAAGGATAGGAAAAGGATAGTAACAGCACTAGATGATGAATAAATCCATAGATTGACTGAATGTAGCAGCTTCTCTCCAATGTTTCTGTCATACTTAATTATATAACATGGAATCCCTGTAGTACAAAATTCTTTTTGCTCCATGGAAATCATGCAAATGAAATACATTTTATACAGTACAAGCAGGCATGTGACACACATACAAGTACCACAAATAAGTAATCCCTCAAAAGAAAAACGACCACAGGAGGGCAGATCTTAATCATTGTTTATTAAAGAGTTTCTCCAGACAACTTCTGCAGACATTACATGGTAGAACTGACAGGTATCAAAGATCTCTCAAAGCAGAAAGTGATAGATACCGGAAAATTTGTTTTAACATCGATATGGTGATATCAAATTTGAGTTCAAACGCATTAACTATCCAGCCTAACTTTAACTAGTCTGTATACTAATTTTTAACTAGTGAATCATTGTAAACGAACAAATAACAAAATAATTATCTAAATACCATGAGTAACCAGAAGATACCATACCATTTGAAGCATTTGGAACAATCAAGTTGGGTCTTGGTGGATACGGTGAAGGAGTAAAAGCAGCTACAGCCAACAACAAGCAGCTTTCCACTTATACGCTCCACATATTTTAATCGTTTAAGGTCTAAACCACCAATTTAGAAAGACAGGAAATATAAATGGCCTCATGGAGTCTAACCCACCATTTCAGTCTCTACAATATACTATGTAAATCACAGAAGCTACTATGTGTTCGTCATATCAATTCAAATCCACTACAAACACAAGAGATTGATAGAAGGAAGACAAATTATAGGTTTAGGGCAATTCTACGTATATTAGCTACTTCATGACATGTATAAGAGAAGACAATGGAGCCGTGGTACGGAAAAAGCTGAGGTTTACAAACTTGAAATCACATGTTAAATTCTCTAAGGAAGCAGGGGTTATTATATTTGTAGTTGTTTATACTATTGCCAAATGCAGGTAGCTTTCTACTTATTATTGATCTGTGTTCATCTCTGGACTAAAAAAACGCATCTTTCCTCTCAAAGAAAGTGTATAATAGTTGGCCATTTATACCAATTTCCCAGTCAGTGGTAGAAGCATGATCGTTATGCCCATAGGGTAGAGCTGGTCTGCTAGCATCTTAGCAGAAAGGACAGGATAAAATTTGATGTAGACTCAAATGAGATCGAATACACTAGATAGTGAGCTGCAACCATTTTATTCGCTATGTAGCACAGATGTACACAAATGCAAGTACATCTGTCCAGTATAACGTGGACATCAGTAAGTGGAAAAGGTACTTGTCAGATGAATGATCATGAATATATCTAAAGAAATTCTGCTCTGCATCTCATGATCCTCTAAAGATTGAACCGCACGGAAAAAAATCAAAAGTTGGCACCTTAATTATTTTTATTTTTTTATTAACTAACAATAATAATTAAGTGCCAAACTTAATTATAAGATCTGACATTTCTATCTGCAACCAAAAATACTGGAAAAATCGACAGTACAAGCACACTGCCATAGGCAAGGGCTCCAAAAGGAAATGTCCTATCAAGCAAGAACCTGTAGTGTAAATGCTGGAAACACAGCATTTCTTATCCTAAGCAATAGCCATCCCACACCCTCCTTCGGAAGGAAAGCTATACATTTATGATGTGGAACTCCAAGCCATCATAAGCTCCTCCAAAATTGTCTCATCTCCTCTCTCCCATGGAAAGATATCCTCTCAGCAACCTGACCTTTCCAAGGATGGTGGAAGGAAGATAGATAAAATGAAAAAGAAAATAGATTTTCAGACTAACTCAAAGCTAATTCACGAGGTCAGGATTGTTCACGACCATATAAAGAGACTACAACCCATTCCCTCAACTAATGTGAAACAGTCCAATACCCCTACCATATCCAAAATTAGACATCTAGAGCATGAATAACATAACATAGGGCTCAACATTGGGAAACACAAGAACAAGGATGGTTTTGGTAGCATATACCACCACCAACAACTACAACAATTACAACAACATACCCAGTGAAATCCCACAACGTGGGGTCTGGTAGGGTAGAGTGTACGCAGACCTTACATCTACCTTGTTAGGTAGAGCGGTTGTTTCCAGGAGACCCTCGGCTCAAGACAAAGCACAATCACAAGCAAAGCAAGAGAAATGGTCAGACCCGGACAAGAAATTTAAAACAGTATGAAAATGCTTGTATCAAAAGTGAATAAGACATGATAGCGCATTCTGAAAAAAGTAGTAACTAACACAGGTAAACAAGATAAACAAAGTACAGTAGAGAACACATAGCAGCAGAAATCAAACGACAGGGGACTATAAAGCAATATTGCGCCTACTAGTATGACATGTTAAGCGGGCCTACAATAATAACACTACAACTACCACTTTGTAAGCGTAAGTAGGATTACGCTCGACTACCTACTACCCTTCTACCCTAATCCGTATCCTCCACAACCCCCTATCTAAGGTCATGCCCTCAGTAAATTGCACTCGTCATATCCCATCTAATCACCTCTCCCCAATATTTCTTCGGCCTACCTCTACCCCTCCTGAACCCGTCCATATCCAACCTCTCACACCTCCGCACGGGGGCATTTGTGTCTCTCCTCTGCACGTGCCCAAACCATCTCAGTCTCGCTTCCCGCATCTTATCCTCCACCGAGGTCACTCCCGCTATGTCCCGGATATCATCATTTCTAATTCTATCCCTCATTGTATGCCCACACATCCATCTCAGCATCCTCATCTCCGCAACTTTCATCTTGTGGATGTGTGAAGTCTTGACTGGCCAACACTCTGCCCCATACAACATAGTCGGTCTAACCACCATCCTATAGAACGTGCCTTTAAGTTTTGATGGCACCTTTTTATCGCACAAGACTCTAGATGCGAGCCTCCATTTCATTCACCCTGCCCCAATACGATCAATCTCTCCATTCCCTTGGATAATAGACCCGAGGTAGTTGAAGCTTCCTTTCTTTGGAATGAACTGAGTACCGAGCCTCACCTCCACGCATGTCTCAAGGTCGCTCCCGTTACTGAACTTGCACTAAGTATTCTGTCTTGGTCCTACTCAACCTGAACCCTTTAAACTCCAGAGTCTGTCTCCAAACCTTCAGCTTAGCGTTCACTCAGCTGCGAGTCTCATCAATCAGGACTATGTCGTCTGTGAATAACATACACCATGGCACCTCCCCTTGGATTTGTCGAGTCAATCCATCCATCTTTGGTAGCATATACCATGTAAAAGAAAAGGACCTTGAGCCTAACTCAACATCAAAAGCTAGCTTATGAGTTGAGGATTCCCACTCCTAATTACATAATTACAGGGATTCTAAATCTTTTCATATAAAATAGATTCTAGTCATGTTCATTAATTCCTAATATTGACATTGTTTAGCAGAACTATTTATATAATTCCGAAAATTAAAACCTCATGATAAAACATTCATTATCACCAATGCCCTCTTACTTACACAACTGATCATTCCTTCTTTCCACATATATGAAATAAATTATTACGGCACTTACCTTCACCAACCCACTACTCATACACTCTACAATAACAACAATTACACCTTAATCCCAAACTAGTTAAGGCCGGCAATGGAAATCATTAACATCCATTTCACTTCATTTGGACTCATTTTATTCGAATACTCAATCATTAGTCTGAAAATACAAAGTACGTTTTTTAAAGACGAGAACTTCTCAACATATTCTACTAACATACAATAAACTAAACAAATTAAGACTTCTGACAGACATCAAACTTAATGTAAATGCACCAAATTGACAAATCTTAATTCAAACTTATTGGAATAGCCTATATAGAGTTTTTTCTTTCATTTTGTTCTATTCTTTGCTAAGTAAGTGCATCAATATGACAAACCTTAATTCAAACTTATTGGAATCACCTATATAGAGTATTTGCTTTCATTTTTGTTCTATTCTTTGCTAAGTCAACATGAATTTCAAGAGATTGTAGATTTTTTTAAGACAACTTAGCTCTATCTGATTTTTAGGTCTAGCTTGTCCTTTTTAACACCTTCAATCATCATAGTGTAATGTAACACTTATGGACCAATGCATTTGGAGGTCCACGAGCACATAGTCAGACCATCTCAAGGACCTTCTCTTCTTTTATCCTCCATGTATGCCACATGTACCTTTCGCCGAATGTAATTATTTATAACCTTGTCTGATCTTATATGGCTGTATATCCATCTTAACATTAACATTTCTCCATCGTATGGATATGCTGGGTTGTAGAGGCCCAACACTCACTTTTTATATTTTATTTATAATCTCACTATTGTTTTATAGTTTTCAAGAAGTCATCAAAACACAATAATTCATTTCCAACCTAGAATCCCCAAGCGGGAAGAATGATTTGCAGATCCCAAGTCAGAACCTAATGACGCCTCCAAGGATTACATAAAAAACACCACCAATGCAGAAAACCAAAATACGTCTTAGCATTTTCACAATTCAATTATACAACTACAACCGTCCTTGGTGCCAAAGATACCCCACCGATAAAACAAGTTATGCCCTACCATTTCTTTCTCCAGGAAAAGACCAGAAAGCTAGTCCATAAGAGTATCCCTTTCATGCACCACACGTCAGAAGATATTCTTGAATTCTTATCCCATTATACAACTAATTATCTATATAAATGAACCGCTCAAAATGGCTACAACTTAAGCACATAGGTCACATGCGTAAGAAATAATATATTGTCACACTACTGTCATGGAAAATTGACCCTACACAAATATTCAGAACTACCCGAGATTGATATCAACATAACACGATTATGATTGCTAATAAGCCACCTAAATTCTGTCGGACTATAATACACCCAAGGAAAAAACACAATGCCTGAGGCCCAGTTCTTTCTTTTCAAATAGACGTGAAGTCGTAAACTTTGAGAAGTTTTAAGTAATACCGGTACAATCATAGACAGTGTGTCCAATAAATTACAGATATGGCTGAGAATTGAGATTGTGGACCAAGCTTCAATATAGAAAAGAACAACAATGCCACCGCTATCCGCAAGGTAATTTCTGTCATTTACTTGTCTTTTTCACAATTTCAGTCAATAGTGAGCTGATTTCAGATTATCCGCCAAACTAGGTTGATCTTATAAGATGCAAGCTTAATCACAGGACAAAACATCAAATGCAAGACAAAGCAGACAGTAACTTCCTCCGTGCCCCTGAAAATTTTCATTAGGATGTTGCCGACCTCTCCCCTTTTCCTCTTCCCTTGGTTGGGAGGGGAAATGTGTGATCTTTATAAGAAAAGATCCTATATTCCACTTTCAATAATTTTGTAAAGTATGCAGAAGAAGGGAAGGAAGAAAAAGCATACTGAACAGCTAGACAGAGATGGAGAACTTTTGATGGCACTAACAGCCTAAAAAGCAAAACGGTAAAATAAAGAAAACAGGTTAAGTTAGCACATTCCAGTATTTATCCCATCCGCATAACTCTATGCAATTTCATGATTGACAACAACATTATATCAACATACCTATTGCTAAATATTCATGACTGAGAATTCTGACGAAACCTATTACTCTATGTTGTGCATCGAATATACATTAAAACAGAGACGCAATTGATTCGGCACCTGTATACTCCACAGATATCTTATACTGTGGCTTCAGCTAAAATGTTCTCTTGGTTTGTTCCTCTTCTGTTGCACATGCAGAGCTCATTCACCATAAAAAGAATTCTGCGAAACAAGTAAAATAATCAGGTATATACCATCTGGGATGGGATAGTTGAAAAATGCCACTACATAGCTGAAGAAGGATTTGCAATATCTTCCAAAATCATTTATTGATTCTCCTGCTTTTGATTTGGTACCCTGAAGAGAGTCAGACTAGACATTCGGAGAGGTTGAAGGACTAATTAATACATATAAGCAAATAATAAGCAAAACTATGTAATTAGACTTAATTTTATAAGAGTTATACCTTGCATCTCAGACTTCCCTAAAGACAAAATAACAGGAGTCAACCTACTGAACCATAGAACATGTGACTAATGTTACTTAATAGGAGTACATAAACTAATATCGTTCATCCAACCAGAACTAGAACGCTTTTTGTTATAACCTAAAATGTCATTGCTCTACTGATTATTCACTCTAACTTCTCATATATGCTTCCAATGCTTCATATTGACTTCTAATTCATTTATTTACATCTTTCCTCATGCTTACTGGTGCAAACACACTCTTGAAACCTTAGGTTTCTGGAGTAATCCATCACTATAAATGGCAGCTCGGTGCACTAAGCTCCCACTATGCACAGGGTTCCGGGAAGGGTGGATCAAATTGTGTCTGCTTTAAGTAATTATGATTTCAGGTAAAAGTTCATAATTTCTTAAGTTAGAGAGAATTCAATTAGAAGTTAGAAACATTACAAGAAAACATTATTGTAACCGTATCTTTCTTCAGTTCACAGTTGAAACATGAACTCCGGACTAATATTGCTAATACATAGTAAAACATTGTATCATTAAATCTAGTGTTCCACGTCGCTACTGGATCATTTTTGGAGGAATTCAAAAAGGAGCAATAAATCACACTAACTCTCTTTCTAGCACCAAAACAACAACAAAAATTATCTGATGATGGAAATAGACATTGTGATTGCATGACATCAGTCCTCTTGCACTAACTGATTCAAAGCCCAATTTGGTTTTCTTTCCAAGAGCTTAAACATGATACCTCCAGTTCTCCACCGTCCCTCGTGGTTCTTTTAACTTCTTGTCATTTAATAGGAGCTCCTTTCTTCTTTTCCTGCACGGAAACGATCGATATACAGAGGTTACCAATTATCCTATTAGTTTGCCTCCAAAGATTAGAGAAGATCATGCAGAACAGTTTCCACTGTTTTAACTTTTAAGAACATAGCTTAGTGCACCCGGCTGCCCTTTTTTATTCAATGCAGCAAAAAATAGAAAGGAGTGCATTTTTTCTATGAAGAATAAAAAGGAATTCTATTATCAGGTGGGTGAACCCTCACAGGCACCACGTGCCCATATATATAGACAAAGTTGTCTATAACAGCTAGACAAAATGTGCTTAACGTGTTAAAAATGTGGCTAGGAGACTAAAAAGCATAACATTCAGGCCATTACGCCCACCATATGGTCTTGCATATTCTGAGGATTTCTATGCTTGCAAGCTGGTATTAGACAAGGTCACAAACTTGGAAAATGACATCATGTTGAATCAGATACATTACATGACCAGAAAGAGGCCTAGGATACAGCTCATAGACTTAAGTACCTAAGCTTTCAAGCAATGTCAACTACACAAAAACGCGAGCTAATTCCAGAACTGAAAAGATAGCATTTCATTCTAGTTAGTAAAGCTATGATAATTCAAAACCATACAGTTTTTTTATGAGGACAACAATGATAATTCAAAATCTTACAGTTAAACATGTTAAGAACCTTTGAAATCACCAAACAAAAGTACAAACCTACCAAACTAAGTCATTCTATGCAAATCTATGCTTTTTAGATCTAATTTAATTCACATTGCTTAAATACGAGGAAGCCTAACATATAAGCTTCAGAAGAACCATAATCTGAGTAAACCTCTAATGTGTTGTGTCTATAAATAAAAAAATATTACAGAATTGGTCTTAAGTTGGAAAGCAAACCTCTTCATTCACTTTTAATTGGTTTTGTGGCTGTGAGAAAAATTCTTTGGCATTCTTTGCCACATCTGCCTCCAGTATCGCTTCTAAAACAATGTCAGACCCTTTTGCTCCATCTGTACGTTTTGGCAACAATCCTGCACTTTCAGCAGAGACAGGAAGTACAATAATACTGCCAGATTCATCAGTCAGTTCACTCAGACCTTCTCTATCTACAGACACAGTTTCCAAAGGAGCCATTTCTGCCAATCTCGCATAAGCAGTTGCTTGGCTGTGCATATCAGGAAAAGATGAGTTCCTTGAATTATGCTCCTTAGGTGAGACAGTTACTGTTTTGCTCCTTTTATCAGATTTTTGAGGTCCAGTTTCAACTATTGTATTATCTCCATCAGATTTTTGAGGTCCATCTGCAATCGTGCTAGCCCCAGCTGTAGCATTGATGTTGTCTACTAGCCTTGATGTCAGTGGACCAGGATTCATGAAAGAGATTGTTCGAATTTCATGACGTATGGCTTCTAGTTGAGCCACGGCATCTTGCAGTTCCTTATGTACCTGGCCAGCTTGAGACTGCTGCATAACACTTTCAAATTGGCCACGGGCCAATTGAACAAAACCAACGGCACGCCCAGCAAATCTGCCTGCTGTTCTTGCTATGATTGGCAAATCTTTAGGTCCAATAAGAACAGCAGTACCGCCAAGTAAGAGAAATAGCTCCCCATATGAAATTCCCAGCATTTTTTTTCTTTTTCAGTTTGTTTCTCTCTTATGTTTGAAAGCCACCACAAAGGAGATTGTTATCGAGGACCCTTTACCAAAAATTTGCTCGGAGAAGTCGTCTATGAGCCTAGCTGGTGGATCGTTAGTCATGCCAGACACATGCTGTTGACTCTTCTGCCATCATTCTCTATGAAATTCCTACCTAATTATGACGGAGAAGGTTACACACAAGTAAGCAAAACAAAGTACTTATCAAGAAGCAAAACTAACAACAGACTAGTGAATCATTTACAAAATACATCGCACCACATACAATGACTAAAGTTTAGGAACACAAACAAGAAGCACAACAAAGTAGAACTCTTCTTGTGGGTGGAATGAACTTTACTCTTAGAAATGATATACTACTTCATTGACCAATAACAAACAAAACTAGAAATAGTGTTAGGGAAAGTTCTAGAGAGTGAGAATTTTCTGTGCAAAGCACTCAACTCTGAAGACAACACTTAATTTTCTGTGGAGGGAAATTTAACCCCCCTTGAATCCTCCCTCTCAAGGATGCTCCATCATAGAATTCAACACTCAACTATACCAATATTGATACCAAAACCAGCTGCTAGCAAATTGATGACTGAAATTCCAGTGGCATGTAATAGTCCAGAATGGAGGACTAGCCTAATTATAAGCAGAAAGATACCATTTGGAAACCAAAACAACAGAGATTTACTCATTCTGTCCATTGGTTTGCGTAAAAAAACTTATCAAAATGTGAAAAGGGAATAACTAGAACTAGTCCAAAATTTCTTCTTTCGTAAGAGAACTGGGCGAGCTAAGAGCAACCAGAAACATCATCATACCTTTGCATTATCTTTTAACAAGTCAGTATAAGCCAAGATTCTTACTTTGAGCTGTCTCAAAGAACACCCACATTGGGGACAAAGTCTTTCTACATATTTAGGCAGTAGCTCTTACGCATACTCCTAATCTCATTTCTGCATCTCCATCATAAACTCTATAACATAAAATGTCACTGATAATGAAGACTAATAGCGTAAACTATGATAATGTCTTCTTGCTTCCTTTAGGGGAAGAGGGGTTAAGAGATTATAAAGACCCATAAACATCCTTGAAAGAAATATGAATGTAGTACGATAAGCCACAACTCAATGAACTTCTTTTGGAACCATAGCTGTAACAAGATAAAATTGTGATGAAAATGTAGGAATTAGGATAATATTCCACAAGAAATTGGCAACATAACATATTGTTGGTTAAGCTTCTTTACAGGCTACGATAATATACATACAGTAATTTCAATTCCTTTGTATTATATGTTGTCTTTATATTTTTTGAAGATTCAATTTTGTGATCCCTTTGAATAGGAGATCAATAAAAAAACAACACAAAGAGATCAGTAAATAAAACATTGATCTTTTTAGGAGCATTTTCTTCTATTCAAATTGTAACTGGTCCTAGTAGATCATTTACTCTCTTTTTTTAACTAGATATACATTTTACTTTTTGAATGATTGAACTAGTAGATCAACAGAAAACAATTAGTACTTTAATTACTGACTTGAAGATTACTCAATTTGGATTATCGTTGCCATTGCCTCTATCTTTTTCAGCTATTGCTTCCCCTTCTGCTCTGTTTCGACGGGCAATGAGCAAACTCTTCTAGGGAGACTCCAAATGTGGGAAACTGAAAGCGGGTTATTGGAGGCGGATCCGGGTTGAATTTGGGGTCCACGTTCCAGTTGAGACGTCAGCTGACGTTCCATGTTTAGGCCTTTGGGGACCACGTCAGCTGACGTCTCAACTGGAACGTGGACCCCAAATTCAACCCGGATCCGCCTCCAATAACCCGCTTTCAGTTTCCCACATTTGGAGTCTCCCTAGAAGAGTTTGCTCATTGCCCGTCGAAACAGAGCAGAAGGGGAAGCAATAGCTGAAAAAGATAGAGGCAATGGCAACGATAATCCAAATTGAGTAATCTTCAAGTCAGTAATTAAAGTACTAATTGTTTTCTGTTGATCTACTAGTTCAATCATTCAAAAAGTAAAATGTATATCTAGTTAAAAAAAGAGAGTAAATGATCTACTAGGACCAGTTACAATTTGAATAGAAGAAAATGCTCCTAAAAAGATCAATGTTTTATTTACTGATCTCTTTGTGTTGTTTTTTTATTGATCTCCTATTCAAAGGGATCACAAAATTGAATCTTCAAAAAATATAAAGACAACATATAATACAAAGGAATTGAAATTACTGTATGTATATTATCGTAGCCTGTAAAGAAGCTTAACCAACAATATGTTATGTTGCCAATTTCTTGTGGAATATTATCCTAATTCCTACATTTTCATCACAATTTTATCTTGTTACAGCTATGGTTCCAAAAGAAGTTCATTGAGTTGTGGCTTATCGTACTACATTCATATTTCTTTCAAGGATGTTTATGGGTCTTTATAATCTCTTAACCCCTCTTCCCCTAAAGGAAGCAAGAAGACATTATCATAGTTTACGCTATTAGTCTTCATTATCAGTGACATTTTATGTTATAGAGTTTATGATGGAGATGCAGAAATGAGATTAGGAGTATGCGTAAGAGCTACTGCCTAAATATGTAGAAAGACTTTGTCCCCAATGTGGGTGTTCTTTGAGACAGCTCAAAGTAAGAATCTTGGCTTATACTGACTTGTTAAAAGATAATGCAAAGGTATGATGATGTTTCTGGTTGCTCTTAGCTCGCCCAGTTCTCTTACGAAAGAAGAAATTTTGGACTAGTTCTAGTTATTCCCTTTTCACATTTTGATAAGTTTTTTTACGCAAACCAATGGACAGAATGAGTAAATCTCTGTTGTTTTGGTTTCCAAATGGTATCTTTCTGCTTATAATTAGGCTAGTCCTCCATTCTGGACTATTACATGCCACTGGAATTTCAGTCATCAATTTGCTAGCAGACGCGGTATTTATTCAAAACAGTAAAACAATGATGTCCGTCGCAAGAAATTTAAAACAATAAACTTAATAAAACAATAAGATATCCGTTGCACGGATGTTTAAAACAGTTAAACTAAACAACAGAGAAGCGAAACGAAAGAAAAGCGCGGCCTCGAATTCAATTCCGTCGGCCTTAATGCGATATTAA
Source organism: Anisodus tanguticus (assembly GCA_034509755.1). Lineage (NCBI taxonomy): Eukaryota > Viridiplantae > Streptophyta > Magnoliopsida > Solanales > Solanaceae > Anisodus > Anisodus tanguticus. Next base: position 2,608,374 of record CM067553.1, on the reverse strand, counting down.
TAAAACAGTAAAACAGTGCCAAAGAAACGAGCAGTGAGCAATTTAAAGTATCCGACCCGAGTTCTGAAATTCTGGAAATATCCAAGTCGGGTCGACCCGACCCGGGTCAGTGACCCGACCCGGATCAGTGATCCAAACTCGAATCAGATTTCAACACCAAATTCAAATAATTTCATCAATTTCAGATAACCAATGATAACAACAGCAACAATGCAAGAAATTTGGAAATTCAAATCGGGTCGACACGACCCGGGTCAGTAACCCGACCCGAATTAGAGATTCAAACCAACATCAAATAATTCAATCAATTCCAGACAACCAACATACATGAATATGAAAAATGCAAGGATTCTGAAAATGCACCCAAATCGGGTCGACCCGACCCGGATTAGTGACCCGATCCGAATTAGAGATGAAAATCAGAGAATCAAAAATGGGAGAACAAACCTTCTCGGGCTTGATTCTTGAACAACAAAGAAGGCAAATGCTTTAAAATCAAGAACACAACAAATATTTATGTATATATGGAATAATCTTCCGAAAAATCCTCCAAAAATCTATTTTTTCTCCCCCCGAAAATCCCCTCCTTCAAAATGAAGAACAACATGGGGTATTTATAGGTGGATTTCCCCCCAAGAACGAGTTTGAAATTCGAATTAAAGGTGAAGATTTCTGATTTTTGGAAGCGGATTTTAGGGGTATGGGCGTGGGCGAAGTGACGGGAGGGGTGTGGTGGTGTCAGGGTTGGTGGCAGGGAGTGGGTGGTGGCAGGGGGCGAGGTGACCGGTCGGATGGGGGGTATGGGGGCAGCGGCGATTTGTGAAGGGAGGGGTGTTAGGGTTTGGAAAATTTTTTTTTTGTTTGTTTTGGGTTTTTTGGGGAATTAAAAGGGGAGTTTGGGCTGGTGGGTTACGGGTCGGGTGAGTGGGTGTTGGGCCGGGCGACGGGGAAATAAAAAAGGGGAGTTGGGCTGTGGTCTGTTGGGCCTGGGGCGACGGGTTGGTCGAGTGGGCTTCGGTTGGGGGAATTGTTTTAGGGACTTTGGGCTTGTGGGAATAAAGGGGAAGGGAATAAGGGAATTTAATTGGGGAGTTTGGTTTTGGGCTTGTGGATTTGGGCCGAAAATAGGAATTAATTTGGAGATGGACTTTGGAGGTTGGATAGAATATTTTGGGTAGAAATTAGTTTTGGGTTAGGAAATAAAAAAAAATGGGTTATGGATTTAAAAATATATAAGAGGGGTTTAATATTAAAAAAAAAATATGTGTTTATATATATATATATGTATTTTGTTTTGTAAAAGATGTGAATTATTTAAAATAACGTAACGATGTGATAATAATATAATATTTGCGAAATGTTTAATGCTTAATAAAAAAAAATGGAAATGCGATGCAATTTTGCGAGAATAAAATAACATAGAATTTTGGATAACTTATGATTGTGATAAAAATGCAAATGACAGTAAAAAATGTGAATAATAATAATAATAAGAGAATAATATACATATATATATATATATTTAAAATTATTTTAAAAGTATCCAAATGTTAAAAATTACGAATAAAATCATAAAAGATGGGACAAAATTGGGTGTCAACAAGGGCCTCCCGAGACAGTTGTTCCTTGACTTCAGATCCAGTCTTAGTGTTAGGTCTCCTTCCGCTCCGACTTAGGGGGTGTGTAAACGTGTACAATAGATATTATAATCCCTACCCATAATTAGAATATATCGCATATATTGTGTAGATATTTAGTGATATATAGTTATGGTAATCTAGGATTCCTCTTGTATTGGAACTAGGATTCCTATTGTATTAGTGTTGTATATTGTACACCATATATATTGATATTAATGAGAAAGACGACTCATGGGAGATTAATATCATCTTACAATGTTGATGCTTCACAAATCAAGCAGAGTCTCGCGATGCTACTGCATAAACCTCCTTTCTGGACCAATTTTTACTGCATAAACCTTCTTTTTAGAAAAATAAAATGAGCTTTACAGTAGGAAGTCCCGCTATACATTCTTGAAACTTTTATGGATTCCATTGGTTCCACATTCGGTTCAGATTCCTATTAACACAACAATACAATGAGAAAGGTGAACTATTCAATTGCGAAACATGAGGAACCAAAATTCTGCATTCGAGTAAATTTGTTCACTTTAAATGCTAATCATGTTATGAGTTTGTATTTATTTTCATTAAGATGAATATCAAATAAGTTGCTACTAACTAATGACCTTTATGCACACATCAATTTCTTGGAAGACAGAAGTAATATGTTGGTGAAGATTCTGTTGTGTGCAACACCTGGAATATGGCCCCAAGCCCTCAACTTGTGACTTTGTAACTAAAGTTGAGCATGTTTAGTAGACTGGTTGTAATTTTGTAGCGATGGACCTACTAAGTAGTGTAACGCACGGGTACCTACTACCCTTCTACCCTAATCTGTGACCTCCATAGCCTCCTATCTAAGGTCATGTACTCAGTTATTTCAACAACAATTGTTCATGTTTAATTCGCTTAATTTGCAATCAGTTAGTTTTATGTTTGTAATACTGCGAATCAACTTAGTCTTACCTTTCTGGAGACCAAGCTTATTGGAGAAGTCCATTGTATTAACATTAATAATCTAGCTTCTCACTGTGTACATTTGGTCCTTAAAAAGTGTTGAGTTTAGGTCTTTTATGTGTGCAAGAAAAGAGAGAGGCAGAGAGCCAAGTAAAATGAGACCAACAATCCGTTGTGGCAGGATGGATAAGATCATTCACTCTTATTCTTAACCAACGGTCTCGAGACTGTGCTCTGAGCATGAAAAACTTGCTTTTAGGAAGAACATCCATTTAAATGGGTCTTATATGGCGCGAATCTGAATTAGTTGGATCCCAGAAGCGTACCGGACACCAAATCAGAAACAAAAAATAAAAGTAAAATGGGAAATATAAAGTGAATTGGGCCCACGCGAATTGGTATCTAAAGTACTGCGATTGCAGAGTACAACATCTAGATTTGAACAGGTCTATGGAACAAACTTTGTAACCAAATGAAATTTATGGCCATTGAATATTCAAATTCGTCCTTCTGTTTTAGTCTAGTTTCTATGTTGGGTTTTAATTGGGCCAGTGCGGCCTTCTCCTTGGGCTTGTACATAGTGTGGGCCGTGGGGAGGAGTAAGCAGTTTGGTGAGGTGAAAGTTCTCATATGATTGAACTCAACACCTAAGTATTTACCAAATATATTACTCTCTCCGTATCATTATATAGACATGAATTTTTAAAAAGTTTTATTTAAAAAAAAATCTCATGATTTTAAACTTAAATTGTATATAATGTACCAAAACTAACCTTTAAATCTAATGATCTCAAACATATCATTGTCATATAAGGTAGCGTCATTAAGGGTAAAATGAAAATGATGAGATTAAATAGTTACTACAAAATATAAAAAGTGTTATTCTTTTGAAACATACTATAAGACAAAGCAAGTCACGTAAATTGAAATGGAGGAATATGTATCTATATAAATCACAATATACTATGGTAAATTATAGTGTGTGTGTAACACATTTTTTAAAAAGCTGGAAAAATAACTAATTAAGTTTCCCAGCATGAGTAAAACACTGAATAATAGCAGTATCCAAATTTTAGCAAATACATCAAGCCAAAATTGATTGACTAGATGTAGATTGATTTCCAATTAAATTAAGAAAAGGTCAAGTATAAAATGATCGTGCTGGCACAGTTGCAAAATGGACCGTTAAACTGTTGAAAGGACAAGAATACGAGGGCCAACAGAATCACAAGTGTTCAAGCAGATGGAGCACATGATCTGCCCTTTATGAAATAAACTCACCAGTTGAATTTAAGGAGTCAAAGATAGACGAGTTATTAATTCGCTCAAACTTAAACAAATTGGACGCAAGTTAATTATATTTTCATACGTTAATTTTATCATTTTTATACATATTTAACAAGAGAGTAGAGAACGACCAATTGGACAATAATAACCAGGAGACACACGTACTTTCGGTATATAATTCACGACACTACAATTTCAATTATGATCTCTTGACTATTAAATTATTCCGAGAAACTATAGGAGTGTATTGACTCATGTCACTTATCTAATACGGGTGAAGTTGTACTCCATGAAATTTAGGCATGCGGCAAAGCCCATATTATATGAGGAGACTATTTAGAAACAAGTGGATCTAGTGTAGGTAGTGGTCCCATTTTCGATTATTAATTGGTCCATCATATCATATCCTCCATTTGCATTCAATTATTATTACATTACAAATATATGTGTATTCGCCCGAAAAGGCGGAAGCCATGCCCACCACGTTATCTTTATGGATTTGTTACGCTGTTGAACGCGGAAGTACATGCATATTTTTTTTGGCTTTATTAACACCAAATAAGTTATAGTATAAGCACAACTAATTAAGTTTGGTCAAGCCTCTATCTTCTTAGACAAAAGGATAATGTCAAGAATATTTGTAGACAAAAGAGAGCAAGGATAAGCATGATTTTTGGACCATATTTGGTTGAAAGTTGAAAAAACGATGTTTTGAAATTGAAAAAGAATATCTATAACCAGATGGAACCATAATTTAAACTTTATATGTTTGGGATTTTAGAATAACAACCTTAAATGCTAATAACTTATTAAATTTCATATTGGTCGGAGCTTGGATCATTTGTCTCTTTTTATTCTCTTAGATAATGCTCAATTCTTGGGCTAGCTTTTGAGTTTTAGTAAGGCCCAATGTCTATTTTTTTATCATCGTATTAGAGCTACTCCATTCACGATTTACACGATGTTGCTCCCTCATTTTATAATGTCCACTCTCCATATGTCCAATTCCGGACGTGTGGGGTATTGAGTCTCATATCAGTTGGGGCTTGGATTATTTGTCTCTTTATTATATGATGTTGAACAATTCTCACCTCTTAAATTAACTTTTGGGGTTGGGTTAATTAAGTCAAGGTCCATTTTCTTGTTATTACTGGGTTCAAATTTTAATACACTTATAAATATTTAGTAGATTTGTAACAAATGTATAGGATTTAGGCTAAAGCTACTGGGTTTAACTGAACCGATAACTTATACTGATCCACTTATTTAAAGTTATACTTGGACATAAATTTAAGTTGAAATACTGCTCAAACAACTGTGGCAATGTTTCACCATCATTTCAAATATTAGCTCTGATGAGTGATAACCTAACTTTAACTTGCTTTAATGACTTCAAGTACAGCCAAATACTTATAAGGTCACAACTAAGTCCTCAGCCATTAGGTCCAGTATTGCAGATTTGACATACAAATGGGATAGAAGAATGTAATGCTGCCATGCAACAATATTGTTATTTGAAGACATTAGGGGTCCAAACACAGATTATTTAATATTTAATAGGCAGCAGACTGTAAATTTCATGTGTCTTTGATGTTGGAATTAATGAAGAGTTGTACTGACATTTATGAGGACTAAAAGTTGTGAGATTTTGGACCACCGATTTTTTTTTGCAAAAGCTCAAATACCAAAAACATTACAGAATGAAGAAGCACGCGGCTGATATGGCTGTGAGTGAATTTTGGTGGAGGCCTCAACCTACTGTTTCCTAAATTCTCCACACCCTATGAACCTACTTGTTGATATCCTAGTTGTTACTGTGTCATTATTTTTGGCCTTTTCCTCCTAATTGCAATCACCATTTCCCCTTTTTCTACTAATTTCTTTTCTCTTCTTTCACCTAACTGAAAATAATGAACGTACTATTACTAACTCTCTGATTGTGACATACATTGTTCGCCAATCTTTACCTTCAAAAAAAGAAATACCATAACAAATAGGTATGTAATAGGTGGTTCGAGCATTTTCTAGAGGAGAAATCATTTACTGGCTTATGGGAGGGCTCAATCGAGAGAAGAGGTATATAATTGTGCATGCTCCAGTTCGGATAGTGTTTGAAAATGAGGGAGGTGTTGAAGAGAAATACATCACATCGAACCCTACTAGATCCTTGAACTCCTAATATAGCTTGGACAATCCTCCTCCTTTGAAGTTAGCTTTTGGAGTGTGAATTAGGCCTAAGGTCTATTTTATCACCAGCAAGCAGGGGCGGATTTACATGAAGGTGGGCAAAAACTTACCGTGTATATATAAGGTAGATTTTATATGTTTATATACATATATTGACTTTTGAACACCTGAACAAATACCAGAGGTTAGAGTAGGTTCGAATTTTAGGAACAACATTATTTTTATATTTAATTTTGTTATTTAGTGAAAAATCTGGATAAGCCACTGCCAGCAAGGCAACGAACAGGTGCTTGATGTACCAGCAAGCCAGCGAATCCATCAGGCTAGTTTTTAAATTAGAGTTTTCTAGATTTACTGATCTTTCGTTTTTAAAAAAATTAGAAAAACTGCCTCCCATTTCAAATCTTTTGTGTTTTTACAACACAAAAAGTTACCTGATATTCACTAATATTATTAATTAGGTATATATAGGAAAAATGAGTTTAAGTGAGTGAGATCTGATATATATTCCTTTCTTTCTTTTAATAAGAAACCTATTTAATACAATTGCAGCAATAAGATGGTCATAAATGGTCATTTGGTTATTCATACAAGTGCAAAATTAATCTCGAGTGCCTTCAGTTTCAGGTAGCCTAACAAGTAGTTGCATTTTGACTTAAGGAGAAACAAATGATAGCAATAGGACAATTGGTTTCCTATCCCCATAACTGCTAAATTTGTCAGGATTTTATGTGAACAATCATGAACATTAAAAGTCATTTTTGTAGCATTAAATTGGTAAATGCATTTTCATGTATTTACATTGCATGATCACATTCTAAGTGATGTCATGTATGACATTACTTAGACAATTTTCCTTCTATAAATAACAAGGTTTTATTCATTTGAAATCATCTCCCACTTGCATTCTCATCTTCTAAGTCATTTGAATCTTCTCTCTCATGTAGTATTTCACTTGTAATTTTAGAGTGGAATAAAATTTGGGTTGGTTGTATCCGAAGACTAGACAAAAATACAATTTTGCCGAACCTCGTAAATTCTTGGTGTTCTTTTTTATTGTTGTCTTTATTACTATTTATTAATTGTCTTTAGATATAATACCCTCCATGAAAGAGGTTTGCACACCATAGGCAAGTTCTGCTTGTGATTTAATCACTCTCTATATATTCGGCTTCCACAACAATAACAACCCTTATCATGGTCCGAATAGCACCTTTACTAAAACTAGCGTAAGTTTTTCACACTACCAGATCACGAGGTGTGACTATCGGGAGGGTAATAGAAGAAATCATTTGTGTTAGTTTATATATGGTAGGTGTAAATAATTTTTTATATTATCAATGTAATTTAACTTGTTATTTGCTGCTCTCTTCTGTTATCGTTTATGTGATATACTTATTTTTTTAATCTGTCAAAAAAGGAATAATACATTTCTATAGTTAGAAGTAATTTAACTTGAGACTTCCCTTTTACCCTTAATAAAATGATTTACAGCCACACAAATATTATAACTTATTTTAGACCACAAGCTCCAAAAGTTTTCCTTTATTTCTTAAACTCAATGCCTAGTAGAAACTATATCACATAATTTGGGACGGAAAGAATATTTATTTTAAGTTATCAATCAACCTTATTAAACAAAGTTATCTATAATTACCTTTTAGATAACTTGATTGAGTAAATATTATGTAGCATTGAAACTCTTTCATTTAATCAACGTGAATCTTAGCACAAGAAAGTTAACTGGTAAACCTAGTGCAGTTTTTTTACCAGATATTGCTAATTTGCTATAATCATATGACGAATGAAGAAAAAAAAAATATTAACTGAACAATGTTAACATATTTTTCTTTGTGTAGAATTTCTGTTGTACCAAGATTTAGTTGTTCATTATAGAAATTAATGCATGCCGAATTAGGCCTGTGCATTGGCAAGAAAATCAAGCAAATGAAACTATAGTAAAGCCATCCCTCAAGCTTAATATGATGCAGTTACAAACTGGTCATACATTTCTCATCTTTTCTTTTTTGTTAATTATTAAAAAAGTTAGACTTGCCTAAATTTTATGGGTTTCTGGTGCTATTGCCTTCATTTAAAAATTAGTTCGAGGATAACCTGCAAATTGCAATTGCTTCAATAGTTCAAAAGGCACCTTCTAGGTTGCATAAACTATATGTGATGACAAGTGACAATGTCATCGAAAAATAAAAGGAAGCAAAAAAAGCTTCGACATCCCAAAAGAATAGAAAATGACACATTTATATATCTTCTTAATGAAAAGTTTTTATAGCCATTAACATGTTATGACATATTTAAGATCATAAATTTCAAAAATCTTAAAGTTACACATATACGATTCCATATTTAAGACACCAAATTTTAAAAGTCTCTCCCATTCTTCTTCTATTTTGTGACAGTCAAACTATCACTACAAGAAATGCCAACAATATTTTTTGTTGTCATATGTTGGATGTTGTTGACAAAAATATTTTTCGAAACAACAAAAATTGTTGCATGTCGTTGGAATAACCTTCGATGTGAAAAGTTTTCGCAACAACATATTAAATTTGTTGTCATTTACGTTTTTTAGCAATAATATATTAAAATTTTGTTGTCATTTTCTTTTTTTAACAACAATATATTTATTATTGCTAAAGTTTTATTGTCAATTCTATATTTTCTTATAGTGTATGCAAAACAAATTGAAATGAAGGTAATACATAGGTCGCAAAGAGACAGCTCTACACTGCAAAGTAGCAAGAGTTTAATTCTTATACATATATACCCTCGATAATATATAAACCCCACAAAAGAAAGCTGCTTCTTGTTGGGGACCTTAGAAGCAGGCAATTGCAGGAAAAGAAAATGACTATGTCTAGCCAACAAGAAGTTCTAAAATCTGCAAAGCCATTTATTATTCCTCACCATAAATCTGCCACACCTCTCTGAAATACACTATTTTTGACATATTACAGAAACTCTACTGTGTTCTATTGTACTTAGAAAAGCAACAAAATGGCCGAATAAACTCGATTGGGACATATAAGTACCTAACGGATAATCACAAGGATGGTCATCAATGATCAATGGATACTTCTCAAGTTCTATTACGACATTTAAAATACCGAGTTTTTTAAAGAGATATGATAATATATTACTCCTCAAAATCAATGGAATTAAGTATGAAACTAGCCCCTTAAGCTTTTTACATATGGTAGTGCAAAAAGTATTAGCAGACACAATCGAGTTATCTAGCTATAAGGTATTTACTAATTAGGAATTATAACCTGAAATTTCACAACTGGGTCGGGTGAAATGGTAATAAGTACTCCCCTAATTTCAAATAATATTTACATTGTGCATTTATAACTTAATCTATGAGTAAGCTCACTAAGGGGCGAAACTAGAAGGTATTGAGGTGACTTTAATTTTAGTCCAAACCTTGTGTTTATATTGAAAAATTACTAAATATGTACCGAAATTACATTTAGGACCTAGTAGTTGCTAACACCTAATATACCGCAATCCAAAAATTTTGACTCCACTTCGATTGCTAACCCAACTGCACTCCAAAGTTTAGGAAACTCATCCTCATGAATTCCAAAAATCCATCAAACTTCTAAGAAGGAAAAAAGAAAGAGGGCTCTATCTTTTTAATTTGCAAAAGAGTTCATATCTATGTCAGCAACATAATAATCTTTTTTATCTCATTAGATTAATTTAACGTATAATAACTAGTACAAATAATAATCACCTAGGACCGGTTAAATTACACTGGTAGTATTTTACTCTATCAGTTTATTATTATAACTTAAAATTCTTTGCAAAACCCCTTCATTTCCTCTCACGTTAAAGAAAGATAAGAAGTGATACCATTTTTTTCATCGATCCCGATGAAGACCAAAGATCTTAAACAACCGATACTATAGAACAATTCAAAGAGGACATCTAAGAACCCAATGCAACAAGAAGATCAACCTAATTCTTCCACAATTACTAGCAAACAGCTAAATCTGAAGATGTTCTGTAATTAAGAGAGCTTTAAAAGATACTCCTAAGAAAATATAATAAAAGAGGAGAAAAAAGTACTTAATCTGCATAGTGTACCAAGTTGTTTGCCTTAATAAAGATACATGTACTTAAATCCAAAAATTTCGAATCAAGGGAAAAGCTTCTCCGCGTTTTCTGCTCTCTCCAATGTCTACTAAATCAAGAAGCCTATATATAGATAAAAGCTGCTCTCTTATTCTGCCATATATCGTACTTAACATATTTACATCTTTACTTTCATTTCATCTCTTTATCATAATGTGTGTATCACATGCATATATATCTTTACTCACAGCTTTTTAAGGATTCATATTAACTCTAAAGTCTAAACACTCTCTTTTTCCACTTTCTATACCTAATGTAGTTTGGAAAAGAATAATAAAACTTGGGCAAGGTTTTTATTTCTCTATCACTTAATATTCTAGGAGACGAAAAGCAAAAATAATTTAAACTGTTACACAGACATATCAATATAATTTATCTGGCTGTAATGTATTGAAACTCTATTTTCCAAAAATATCATTTAAGGCAGAGGCGGATCCAAAATTTGATGATTACGGGTGCCACATCCATTACTAAAAAATCACGTTGTTTAAAGAAACCAAATTTGACGGACGCTTTTGGTCTACTATTTTGTTAAGGTAACTAACTAACGGACACTATTGGAAAACCAATGAAGTGTTTTTTAAAAAAAGAAAATCTCAATGAAACCCACAAAACTGACGAACGTCTGTCGGTTATTTTGCGCAAAATAAGTGAATTATATTTTTTTTCTCTATATCATCTTTTTAATTGAATTAACCGATGAAGGCTATCGAAGAAATCCAAGGGAGCCCATCGCTTTTTTGTTCCTAAATGACAACTTCCGAGAAATAACTATACGTCGGTTTTGTCCCTCAGAAAAGGGCGTGTTCTTAGTAATGCACTAGGCATTATCTATAATGCAAACTTACTACTAGTAATAAGATTGGATTAAGGTCTACATTCCGTCGACTTGATTCATTTTGAATTAACTATTTTGGTTTATAAAACTTTTGGTGCATAAATAAAACGTAATCACCAAAGCAAATAAGTTTTGTCCAATTCAACTAATTTTGCCTATTCAAATTCTACTGAAGTATGTGACTAAAAACATAAAATAAGATAATTTTCAACAAGCAAATACACACCTTCAATCTACATATAGCTAGATTAATATCATCACTCTAAATGATTTTGAAAATTAAAAAAAGAGTAACATTAGATGGATAAGAAGAGAAAATGATTAAAATTATATTTAAATAAGAATTTCAACATCCAGAAAAAGAAAAATGTAGAAAATACTTAATAAAATAAGGTTGTCAAAGAGAAAGAAAACAAAAAAAAAACAATTAAGAAAAAGAGCAGAAAGAAAAGGAGAAAAAGGTAACAGTAGAGCCACAATAAATGAAAAAACAATCCTCGGGGATTAAGCTGAGTCTCGAAACTGGGATCGAAGACTACAAATTGGGCACATTCACCATGGCACCAACAGTCAGTTTAAGATTCGGGTGTCACTCCCTCTTACTATTCTGTCTAAATAACAGTACATATATCAAACTTTCACCCGAGCGTCCGGGTGCCGTGCCACCCCGGTCCATGTAGGATCCGCCCCTGATTTAAGGCTTGATATAGAGAGTTTGATCAGGTTGAACTAATAATTTTATTTATACATAGTATGCATCATAAGAAAATACTGGGTCCAAGAGGAATGAGGAGTTTGTAGCCAATTAACCATTAATTACAAAAGTTAAATTTGTCTTTTGAAAGCAGTTCCAAGTATGTCCGTCAAATACAAAGAGTGGTTTACAAAATATATTATATCATGCTTAATATAGAGAGGTAACTATTGTTATAGGTCACTAGGAGGTGTGAAGCTAGAATTTTTAATTTGTGGGTTTTACATTCTAGAAAAAACAAGACTTTCTGGGTACTTGATAATTATTTTACATATTAAATAATTTCATTTTTAACACAAATACATAGTTTGAGCCAAAAAAATCTAGCTCGCCCCCCTAATCACAAATACATCAGTAAATAATTCATCACTGTGCATAAACATAAACTCAAAAAGAAAATCGAAAAAATGGGAGACAACATCCCATAAGGACGGACTTATTAGATGAAATGGTTGTCCCGGGTGCATGTGCCCATGCATTTCTAATCCAACAGCAAAAAAAAATCAAATAAAAATAAGTAAAGGAATGGTAAGGAGCATATCTCATCAGAGAAAATAAAAACAAAATCTTTGGCCCCAACCAAACACGAAACATATATACTTAGATCCCCCATATAATCCGGCAAGCAAACGGATAAGCTGGGAAAAAGTTGTATTGAGTTCAAATCCGACCACAAAGCCAATTGAAATCCATACTGAGTAGAAAAACCTAGAAAACAGAAAGCAAACACAGAATATGCAAAATGCACAAATCCAAATGCACCACAAAATACTAATGTTGCTCAAAGATTTAATTTACATCATCATCATGTACTTTAACTCGTTACACCAGGTAACCTGCCTTATTTCTTGGGTGACTAATTACACTTTGACAATTGATTGTATTTATCTCTTAAGGGTCCGTTTGGTTACAAGGATTACAGATATTATCTCAGTATAAAATGTGGGATTAAGTTTATCCTATATTTGATTATAGATATTAGCTAAACCAATATATATCTTGTTAAGAATCCAACATCGGATATGGAATGAGAATATGGACTCTTTATATGGCCTTGGACAATCCTCACAATACAAGCTAGCTTTTATGGTTGAGTTAGGCCCAAGATCCATTCTTTACATGGTATCAGAGCCAGACTCATTCCAATTCGTTGTCCACCGATGTTAGGCCCCAAATTATATTATCCACGCTCCAGTTAACAAGACCTAGGCGTGCGGGGGAATATTAAGAGTCCCACATCGAATATGTAATGGGAACATGGACTCCTTATACGGACTTGGACAATACTCACCCTACAAGCTAACTCTTGGAGTTGAGTTAGACCAAATATTCATTGTTTACCTATCTTATAACAAAATCTTGGCAATATCTATGCCATATAGAGGAATGTAATTCTTTTGAACTAAACACCCCTAAATGACATGATAATATATAGAATTTAAACTCAGCTAATTCTTTCCAAGAAAATCACAATTAAAAGGAGCTTATAGATAAGACCAGACACATATTAATACTAACAAAATACAAAATAGTATAAAAGCCATACTTGAAATTCCAACAAAATACTAACATCCTACAAGAAACCAATGTCTAACTTGATGGAGAAGTACTAGAACATTTGTTTATCCTCCCCATTAGCTAAATGGATGTCAATGAAGTTAAGCAAAATCAAGAATGAGATTATTCTAAAGGCCTCTCTAATCCTTCCCTAAACCAAAACGTCAAGAATTTTCAAATTTAAATTCTGAATATGCCTCTACTTAAGGCCTTGGCGGTGGAAAGAATTGGGTACCAGCCAGGAAAGCAGTAATTGGAGTTGGATATACCGAATGATCGCACACTGTAACAGCCTGTTGGTGATGGTGACTAGTGGCGGCGGCTGCAGTGGTGGAAATGGTGGCGCCGGTGATGAAACTCAACGGTTGTTGAGCGGCGCCACTACCGGATGAACTCTCTCCACCAACACCACTATATCGACCCTCTGGCCCTTGATCATACAGAATACCTTTGAATAAATGGCCACCAATGTTGACAGCCGTATGATAAGCATATTGATCTTCAGCATCATCAATTGCACTGACTTTTACGCAACGAAAAATAGCTTGAGAACTCACTTCTGCAGGAAAGTGCCCACCTAACTCTAACCCTAGCAATCAAAAAAGAACCTTAGTACAAAAATCAAATAATGAACTATCATTATAACTTCAAAGAACAAAGGAAAACAAAAGCACCAAAATCAAAATATCTTGTTTTCCACCACTGCTGAAAAACACTTTTCTTTCGTCAAGTTTACTTCTTAACAGTAGTAAAGGGAAAAATGAAAAATATGAATGTGTGTGTATGTAATATATATGTATAGTCCCACGGGACAAAACTATGTAGCATGTGTATCACGGGTTTTTGTTCTACTTGATTGTTTTCTTCCTATTATTTTGTAGTCTAGCATCATAATTCATAAACGAAGTTGATTGAAGTCCTCTAACACGTCTTTAATTTTTTTAAAACAAAAAGGAGGTGGATTATTTTGAAGTTGATTGATGATTTGGTTGAATATAAACAAGAAATGACAGTACCTAGAACCCACAATTTTTTCTTTAGACCATAAATGTATATGTAAAAATCTTTAAAATATTATGACTCGCTTAGACTTATGATCTTGTATAGATTAAATTTTGAATCCGTCTCTGATTACCTGACGAGATGTTAGGTAAACGAGTACAGGCAAGAGAGGAAGAAGTTAGGTTTTCTCTTGGCCTTTTGGGAATATTAGAATGATCAGCTCTCAAGCTAAGCTGTTGAGTTTGTTGCTGATTTTGTTGTTGTTGTTGCTGCAGTTGTGTAAGTTGTTGGCGTTCACGCCTTTTAGAGGCAGGAACCCAAGTACTCTTAACGTGCGTTTGGCACTGAAATCCTCTGCTCTTACAACAAGTTCGGCACCTCAAATGCGAACAGCCTTTTTTCGCCTGATTTCCACAATCCTGACAGTTCATTCCTCCACCAGCTACTCCACTACTAGTGCTCCTCATTACCTTAAACCCTGATGATGATCTAAAAGAAGAATTATTATAATAATAATTATTACTATTATTGTGATTATGATCATCACCACCTACAAGGTTGTTGTTTCCACTACTGCTACTGCTACCAGTACTGATGATTCTTCTGTTGTTGTTACTACTGGGCCCCACACCAACTGAAAAATCCACATCTTGTTGTTGTTGTTGTTGTTGTTGATAATGTGGAGGTTGTGTTACTCGTTGTTGATGTAACTGATAGTACTGCTGCCATAACTCGAAACCCTTGTTGTAGATCTCTTCGTCTTTGAATAAAAGCAAGCTATTCGTCGCTAATTGCTCTTGCTCTTGTTGATGTTGTTGATGTTGTTGTTGGCCTTTATTTCCTCCACCACTACCACCTAGTGTGAAAAATCCAGACATTTTTTCTTAGCTACTATGTCTATCGTCAATTTTGACTCTATATCCATAGCCAAAAACAAAACAAAAAAACTCTCAAGGCTAGTAATTGGCTATGATATTGATATAAGGTTATTTGATTGGAAATTTGTGTGTGTTAATAATAGTAGTAGCAGTACTGTGTTTTTTTTGGGGTTATGTTAAGCTATTGCAGCTTATTTTTGTTTTAGGAAATCGAAAGGGAGAAAAAATGGTTGAACTTCTCTATACTTTTATGGTGCATTAAAGTTTACAGCTTCTGCAACGCCGCCATGGCCACTGCTGCTACTTCTTCCTCAATTTAAGACTATGCAACAGTACCATCTTTCTTGTCTCTCTCTTAAATTTATTTTTTACTATTTTTTATATTCTTTTTAATGTTGCTACTACTTCTCTACAGTTCTGTTGCAGTTGGGCGATAAAATCTCATCAACAAGGATTAAATCGTGGACGTTGCATGGTGATCGGACGGGTAAAAATTGTTCCACGTGGCGAAGAATCAGCTTTTGCTTATTCGTCCTTGCACCGGAAAACACGCTCTACTTTTTCTGACCGTCCCATAATTATGAAGGTTTTTTTGTTTGATTTTAAATTTCAATCAAACCAAGATTTTTTTATAGTAATACCCAAATGAGTAATTTTCGTATCACAGACCATTGAATGGACGTGGACATTAGTGGCTTTGATCACGACGGACAAGAATCACTGACTCTAATATAAACCTATCTACACTTCTAATCGTATTTTTAATTAACTAGTAATACAAATCGTGATATTGGTCATTTTTTATTATTATTAGTATACTTTTATATGTTATAGCAAGTTTTCTGGTTTATACTTCAGGTTACTAATTTAATTTTGTCACATATGGAAACAACCCCCTATAGACAATCTACGTAAAAACGATGCTGCAAATTTTATTTTATATTGTTAGTTTATTAAAATAAAGTATTTTACTGTAACTTATATAAACTTGACTGTATGATTAAATTTTACATCATCAGTACACTTTAAAATATTTTAAAGCGTATTAAAGGACATCTTGGTGCACTAAGCTCTCCTGCTATGAGCGAGATTCGAGAAGGGCCGAACCACAAGTGTTTATTGTACGCGTGAAGGGAAGGCTTGGAGTAGCTGGTCAAGTTGGTGTCATGTGACCAAAAGATCACGGTTCAAGCCTTGAAAACAACCTCTTGAAAAATGCAGGGTAAGCTGCGTATCATAGATCCTTATAGTATGTTCCTTCTCCGAAACTCATGCATAATAGAATTTTAGTGCACCGGACTGCCTTTTAGTACGCTTTATAACGTTACAATTAGTTTTCTTCTTTATCTTTTAGACTATTGAATCCACTATTGTGGGCAAATAACATGGAATTATCCTTAAATGACATAAAAGTGAAAGTTCTATTATAATGTCAACAATTTTTTTTTGTATTTTACTATCTTACCCTTATTTTTCTCTAATAAATGCAATATAATCGATAATGATTATTATCAAAAACATTTATTATTAAAGGTAAAATAGGAATGATTTAATTCATTCAATCTTGAGTTTGTAAATTGACAAGTAATTTGAAATATATATTTTAAATTATGTGAACAAATAATATGGGACCGAGGTAATTTTATTTTTTGTGAAGGATAAAGTGCTTTTTATTGAAGTTGACTCCAGATTTATAACTTGAAACTCTTTTTGTCTGGTTAAAATTATTTGTTTAATTTTTTTCCTTTACTTTTTATTTTTCTAGAAAAAATTCAAGAAATTTTCGAATTCTAAAACTCTTCTAATCCGTTGTGCATGAATGTCTCGTATTCCCACTCTAATTCTTTGCTAATCATTTTAGCTTTGACTTACTCCCACTCTAATTCTATTGTCGAATATTTCTCTAAACCGGTCCATGAAAAAGTGAAATGAAGAGTAATAGGAGATGTCTATATCTGTAGGTCAACTCCTTATGATGTAACAAGGGGAGGGGTCCTAATAAGTAGAGTACTTATATTAAGCATAATAATACAGTAGCAGCCAATCAACATAATGTATACTGCAATTGCTATATTCTTAGCTGACAGTCTGTCAGCTGTGTCTTCGTAAATGTGACACAGCCAAAAAGGTATTTCAATAATATTAACATTATTATTGTAATAATAATAGCGTAGAAAAATCAACAATAGCGAAAAATCTAATAAGGAAATAATTATAATATATGTGAAGGTTGATAGAGAAAAATCTAAATCGTGATAATATTATTCCTCATCACGATACATTATGATTGTTGATGTAAAAGAAGAATAAGGAGGGGAAAAAAGAGAAATGACAAAACAGGATTTGAGGCGTGTAGAAATATTTTTCTTTAAGATTTTATTTGTCCTCACCAACACAAGATTTGCTAAGAGTTTATGGCAAATTACCTTCAAGATACAATAAATTCTAAACAATATCTCAAGCAAATAAGATGGTGTTTCTAGAACTAACTATAAATCTATAATGATCTATATCAAAATCTGTAGTAAAATCTGAATTATTTATAAACTTTTAAATCTCTTTTCATAATGGACACAAACCTTAAGAGATATCATTTCATAAAATCACAACATTTCAATGGTGTCCATCCATAAAAACACAATCTTTGAATGATGTTTTTTCATAAAGACACAACCAATCAAGTGTATTTATTCACAAAAACACAATCTTTCAAATAAAACACTTTTGTAAAAAATTGAATAATTGTGAATAATATTATAATCTCACTTACAATCCCCCACTAGATTGTAATATTATTCTAGATTTACAATGATAAACTTATACATACAAAGAGGTATCTTTCGATTTTAACCTTTAATTAGTGAATGCATTTCAAAGTATCTACAAGACAATAGTGTGCTTAGCATTGAACTTTGTCTCTTAAGCAAATACCGAAGATACATCACACATAAGCTATCTCAAATTTTAAATTATGTTCTAATATATTTAGCACTATTCTGGCCTTGTGCTCTATCTTGGATTCATAAGCATTTACAAAATTAAACCATGATCTTGTTAGAAACGACACCATTTTTTATGCTCACTTAGGTGAAGTTTCAAATTTTGTCTCTAGCTACTATGAGACTTGAACTTCATTAAGAGTTAGTACTCAACCTCTACTTCGTAGCTATTTTCACCGAACATCTTGGAAGGGACTAGTTATATATATATTTTTTCAGTGCCAAATCCGTCACTAAACAATGACTTGTTCATACCCATTAACTATGGAATAGCGGTATAACTATTACATAGTTGGGTTACCATCATTGGTGACTGTAAAACTAAAAGGTTTCAGCTGCATTCCATTAGATGTATCCTTAACTAAGTTTCTTGAAAGACCTTTTGTTAAAGGATCCGCTAGGTTTTTATTTGTCCTAACGTAAATCACATTAATAACACTATCGGTTCTTAATTGTTTCACATACTCATGTCTCAAGCTAATGTGTCTAGACTTTCCATTATACACCTTATTATAAGCCCTAGACAATGTAGCTTCACTATCGCAATACACATAAATAGATGGCATCGGTTGTGGCCACAACTTTATATCAAATAACAAATTCCTCAGTCATTATGCTTCTTTGCCTGCTGCAGCAAGTGCTATAAACTCACTTTCCACTGTTGAGTGAGTTATGCACGTTTGTTTCTTGGATGCCCAAGAGATGGCTCCTCCATCAATTGTAAAGATCCATCCAGATGTGGATTTATTATCACTTATATTGGTTATCCAACTAGCATCTGAATACCCTTCAAGTACTTCAGGATAATTGTTATAATGCAAACCCAAATTCATGGTCCTTTTAAGATAACCAAGTATTCTTCCAATTGCTTTCCAGTGCTCAATGTCCGGGTTAATCGTAAATCTAGACATTTTGCATACCACAAAAGTTATATCATGCCTTGTACAATGCATAGCATACATCAAGCTACCAATCGCACTAGCATATTCAAGTTGTGCTACAACTCGGCCTGAGTTCTCTAGTAATTTAATACTAGAATCAAATGGGGTATTAGCTTATTTAAATTTTAAGTGATTAAATTTAAGAAGTACTTTCTCAATATAGTGAGATTGGCACAACGAGTAACCCCCACTATTTTTCCGCACTTTTACACCTAAGATAGTATTTACTTCACCAAGATCTTTCATCTTAAATTATGAAGCTAGATAATTCTTAGTGGAGATGCTTGGAGTATTATTGGGCAGGAGGTGACAAGTGTTGTGTTGGAGTTCTTTGAGAATGGTAAATTACTAAGACAAGTAAATTCTACCATTATATTTCTGATCCCCAAAGTGGCAGCCCCCCAATATGTTAGTTAATATAGGCCCATATCTTGTTGCAATGTCCTATATAAATGCATTTCTAAATTAATTTGCATGAGATTAAAGAACATCATTCCTACTGTTGTGGCTGAGAATCAAGCAACTTTTATAGCTGGAAGATCATTGACTCACCTTATCTTCGATGATGACTTGATGATTTTCTGCAAATGAAATATGAATACCATCTCTAGAGTTATGGAGACACTCAAGCATTTCAGTGATGTAACATATTTGGTGGCTAATTTAGATGTCAGTGGGGCGGGTAAATGCGGGTACCCGCCCCATAATTTAGATGTCAGTGGGTACGAGTGGTGCGGGTAGCGGGTGCCGTGCGGGTACGGTGCGGGTCTTATATGAAATCCACCCTTCCCCCACTATCCATGGCGGGTAGTACTTTTGACACCCATACTCGCCCCACCAAACCATCCTCCATACCCGACCCAACTTGAGCGGGTGCAGGGTGGTTCCCGCATTTACCCGCCCCACTGACATCCCTACTTACACATATTGTTGCTATTCAGATTGAATTAGTACTTAAGACATTTCAAACTTAAAAAAAAAAAGATACTTCATGCAATTTTCCGCTATAAACCTTTTTGGGAGATCTTTTTTGGAGTAACTGGTAAAGTTGTTGCCATGTAACTAGGACTTCATGGGTTCAAGCCGTGAAACAATCTCTTGCAAAAATATGAGGTAAGGTAGTGTACAATAGACTCTTGTAGTCCGATCCTTCCCCGAACCCCGCGCACAGCGGGAGCTTATTGTACAGGGCTGTCTTTTTTTCTTCTTCTAAATCTTAAAAATCGCGATCATTTTAGATTCTTTTAAACATGAAACATTGAAGATATAATTAGAAGTGTTTTTAATATGATTTACTTTTAGATGAATTGGTGTCAAACTTTGATATTGTACCAATCTGGATTCAAGTCTCATCGCGACTCATAATTAAAAATAAAATTTTATGTGTATAGCCATGAAAATAATTAAAAATGCATGAAAACTTGTTAAAAATATAATTAAATAATTAAAATTTTACTTTTCTTAACGATTTAAGTTTAATCTTTCTGATGATATGATCATAGTGTTTAACATGAAGTCATAATGTCATTCTCCAAAGAATGTAACACACTTTTTAGTAGCTAGTTGATCTTAGATGCAATTGAATGATTTTGTTTCATGCTTTTGGATTTTTATTGCAACTTGAAGGTATGAAAATTAAGCTCCTCTATTGGAAACAAGTTGGAAACAAAATGTAGACGTAATTTTTAGCTAATTAATTAGCTTGTAAATTAAACTCGATCACAAACATCATGTCATTAACTTAATCTATTCCCTTTACTTTTGTAGTGGGCTTTCAAGAATCTAAGACTGCCATCACTCACTCATCACATTGTGTGATACCTAATCTTCAACTTAAGAAACAAACATGCATGAACATGATAAAAAATCTAGTTACTATAATTAGTCAAAATGTTCCATACTATTTCTAATAAAATACAAAAAAAAACAATTATATAAACCTTAGTATTAATGATCTGAGCACTTTTTGAATCTCAAATACAGTAACATTGACCAAAATTCTTTTGTTAGTCTTCTTTTTCTCTAGTCATCAGTACATTGACAAGATTTATTTTGTCTATTTGCAATAAAATAATTTTCCCTTCTCATGTCCACCAGCAGTATCTTTTAGTCAAGATGATTGTGATGTACTATACCAATGGAAAATTTTACCCAAGAAAAGTGCCTTAAGCAGCTGTTTGATAAGACAAACTCTTTGAGGACCATTCTTTAAAACTCCTACGACAGCTTTTTATAGGATAGTGTTATAACTCTATCGTTATAACTAGTAGTACTACTAATTCTGTCCCAATTTATATGATACAACAATATATTCAGTGAAATCCCATAATATGAGTCTGTGGAGGGTAGAGTGTACGCAAATCTTACCTCTACATTGATAGATAGAACGGTTGTTTCTGAGAGACCCTCGGCTCAAGACAAAGCACACACCTAAGCAAAGTAAGACAAACAAAGTGAGAAAGTCATGATAGCGAATTCTGAAAGAGAAAAAGAAGCAAAAGGAAGCAATAAATAATGCAAGAAAATAAGACAAACAAAATACACATAGTATCATAAATCAAACGACAAGTGACTACCACAACAACAACAACATACCTAGTGAAATCCCACAACGTGGGGTCTGAGGAGGGTAGAGTGTACACAGACCTTACCTCCATCTTGATAGATAGAGCGGTTGTTTCCGGGAGACCCTCGGCTCAGCGAGGCAATATTGTGTCTACTAGTATAATAGGCTAAGCGAGCCTACACTAATAATATTACAACTACCAGTTTGTAAGCGTAGGCAGAACTACACTAATAAATAATGCAAGTAAATACCAGTTTATATGATAGAATTTGATTATTACGGAGTTTAAGAAATAACGAAAGTTGTTTTACTCTTTTGGTCTAAAACAAACCAAAAATATTTGTGTGATTATACCTTCTACCAAAAAAAATATAAATATTAATCTTAAACTTGATACTGTGGCGAGCAAAGTGAATATCCATCTCGATATGTTTAGTGCGCTGATGTTGGACCGGATTGCCAGAAAGATAGACTGCACTAACATTATCACAATAGACCAATGTAGTTTTCTGAATAGGAAAGTGTAATTCTAATAAAAGATTACGCAGCCAACATGATTCAGATACCGCATTAGCCACACCTCGATACTCAGCCTCTACACTGGATCGCGATAATGTAGCCTAGCGTTTCGCAGACCACGAGACCAAGTTATCCCCAAGAAACATACAATAACCAGATGTCGAGCGTCATGTATCAGGACAGTCACCCCAATTAGCATCTGTACATGACACAAGAGTAGAGACGGAAGAAGGATATAAATGCAATTCATAATCAAGTGTGCCCTGAATGTACCACATAATGCGTTTGAACGCATGTATGTGCTCAATCCGTGGGTCATGCATGAATAAACACATCTGCTGAATTGCACAAGTAATATCAGGTCTCGTGAAAGTAAGATACTGAAGTGTCCCTGCAAGACTGCGATAATAGGTGGGATCCTCGTATGGTGTGCCTAACGTAGTACTCAGCTTCGGTTTGGTATCAACCGGAGTGGAAGTAGACTTACAAGATGACATACCAGCTCTCTCAATAATCTCTACAACATACTTCCTTTGAGATAAAAATAGACCACACGAATGACGCGTGATAGCAATGAGCAAGAAATAACTCAAGGGTCCCAAGTCTTTCATTGCAAATTCAGAACTGAGAAGTGACATGATAGACTTGCGCAGATTATCAGATGAAGCAGTCAATATAATATCATCTACGTACAATAAAATGTATGCCAGAGAAGTACCACGATGATATATAAATAGATAATGATCAAACCGGCTGTGAGAAAACTCAAAAGTAGATATATAATCTGAAAACCTCTTATACCAAGCCCGCGGGGCTTGCTTAATCCCATACAAGGACTTCTTCAGCAAACATACACGATGAAGATGATTAATCCCAAAGGTTGATGCATATAGACTGTCTCATTAAGATCACCGTGTAAGAAAGCATTATTTACATCTAACTGATGAATAGGTCATGCTTTTGAGAGAGCCAAACTAAGAACAGTGTGAATGGTAGCCGGTTTGACTACCGGACTAAACGTCTCATCACAATTCACGCCAACCTATTGAGTTTTACCATCACCTACAAGACGAGTCTTATGCCTCTCAAAAGAACCGTCAGAATTTTTTTTATGAGTAAAAATCCATAATGACCGAATAATATTAACACCATATGGACGGGGTACTAACTCCCACGTCTTATTTTCAATAAGAGCATTATATTTGTCATTCATAGCCAATTTCCAATTCGGGTCATGTAGTGGAGACACATGGTTACGTGGTAGTGGGGATTTAGAGACATTAGAATTGAGATTTAAATGTTGTTTTGGTTTAAAAATACCCTTTTGACTACGAGTAACGGGCCCTTGACTCGATGTAGAGTTGGGTGGATTTGGGGCAATGTGCGAGATGTTGACGAACTGGCCAGCAGGGGTGGAAGCCGATACTGGAGTGGGTTGGAACACTGAAATAGTACCGAGATCGGTATTGGGTCGTGTTTCTGGCCCACTAGGCAGAATTGGCGGAACAGTGGTAATAGGACTGTGTGGGCCAGTAGGCAGTGGACATAATGGCGTATTTTGGTCATGGGATAAGTTCGATAAATGGTGGATAATATATGGTGAGACCTCGTCATCTAAATAATTATATGAACTAGGCACGAGACTACTCACTTTAAAAATCAGAAATTGAGTTTCATCAAAAAGAACATGGCGACTAATTATGATTTTATTAGATAATAAATCAAAATATTTATAACCACGATGATTAGATGGATAACCCAAAAACACACCAGCGGTAGAACGGGCTTGAAGTTTGTTAATTATAGTTGACGGAAAAAGTGGATAGCATAACACCCAAAGATCCTAAGATGTGAATACGAAGGAGTCTTATTATAGAGAATTTTAAGGGGAGATTCATATGCTAACCCTTTGGTAGAAAGTACGTTAATGAGGTAAGTAGCCATTTGTACTGCATGATGCCAAAAGGAAGGGGGTACAGAAGCATTGACTAATAAAGTTCGGACAATATTATTAATAGTAGAAATTTTCCGTTCGACTTTCCCATTTTATGAGGATGTATGAGGACTAGAAAAAACAAAAAACTATGCCATTAGAATCACAAAATTCCGTAAACAACCCATTATCGTATTCCTTGCCATTTTCACATTAGATATTTTTAATTTTCCGTTTGAATTGAATACGGATGAATGCTCTAAATTTTAAGAAAGTGGAAAAAACTTGAGACTTTTTGGATAACGGAAAGGTCCACAAAAAATTAGAATAATCATCCAAAAATAAGACATAATAACGATAGCCCAAATAACTTAAAACGGGAGATGTCCATAAATCACTATGAATAACGTCATAAGGCATCAAAGTACGAGAAGTAGAGGCTACAAATGGTAATCGAACATGTTTCCCTAACGGACAAGAAGAACAAAGTGGAGTACTACGTGTACCCTTCCAAGAATTAAAATTATTTTTATGCAAACACGAAATGTGATACAATCTCGGATGACCCAAACGTGCATGCCACAAAGAAGGAGCAAGGGCGGAAAAAGTAGACGACATGGCTTGACACATGGAAGTGGTGGTAGTTGTGATTGGATAAAGCTTTCCACTACTATTGCATTTCATTAGAGGTATCTCCGTTTTGAAATCCTTCACAGAAAACCCAAAAGGATCAAAATTAACAGAAACCCAATTAATATTGGTGAATTTTCGGACATACGCCAAATTTTTAATTAAGTTAGGGGCATGAAGGATATTTTTCTAAACTAGAGGTGGATGTGGGGGAGACAAAGTTGTAAGTCCATAACCGCGAATTGAAATTGAGTTGCCATTATCAATAATTATACCACGATTTTTGCTCAACTTTGAATAAGACGAGAGAGTACCTTGATCGGAATTCATATGAGAAGTTGCTCCGACGTCCATATACCAATTCGCGTCCGGAGGATTTAAGTCAAGTGTATGCATTGCGGCTTCAATATATGTAGGTGTCGGGATCGGATTTAGGCCCGCAGCATTGAAGGCTTGCGGGGGTCGAGGCCCAACAAGCCCTGCCTGTTGTCCCGTCCCATTACTGTACCGCATTCCACTATTTGAGACCGAGAAACTGGGCCTGGAATTTTACTGGAACTGAGCCCAGTTTCCTGGATAAGGAACATGCGGAAAATAAGGGTTGTTGGGCCAATGACCATTGGCCCACCCCCACTGCCAGGGGGCCCACAACTGGGGCCAGTTGGCATGCGGCCCACTGCTGTAGCTGCTACTATTTCATCCTCCGCCGTTGTTACCACCGTGATTGCCACCACTGTTTTTGCCATTATTTTTACGATTTTGACCCTTTTTACCGCCACCGTGGTTACAGTTTTGGCTCGAATTTTTGGAGAATGAGTGAGGGTCGTCTGACGTGGTCATCATTATGACAGAATGTGCTCCGGTAATTGCCTTTTTAGCCAAACTGGCCTCTTCTAACGTGAGTATGGAAGGGCCTGATAAAATGGTGGCAGAGGATTACTTTGACGAAGTAGTGTTCCAACGTCATTTATGCCTCAGAAAGGCCTGAAACCATTTGAAGAACAAGACGACTATTGGTAATGGGCGCACCAACGTTGCGGAGTTGGTTTGCCAATTCTTTCAGCCCTTTACAATATGCCGAGACGTTAGGAAAATCTTTCATGTTGACATGGGAAATTCCTGCTCAAGAGTGACAGCACGAGAATTTTTGTTATTTTGGAATATATCACGCACCCTATTCCAAGTAGCCATCGCCCTAGCGTCGGGTTCAATAATCGTCTCCAAGAGGTCTGTAGAAGTTGTGGAATAAATCCACTGGAGAACGGTAGCATCAAGGGTTGTTCATGATGTAGGATCATCTTCGAGGGTAGGCACCTTCTCCTCGCCAGTTACCGAGGGGATTATGTGATGGAGGACTTGATTCGTGCGTGCGTGAACTTTGAATAATTCCGCCCATGTCGCGTATTGGACGTTTTTCATCTCAATAACAATAGGGATGAGGTTCTTGATGTTGGAAACTGTAAGGTCATGATGAAATATGTTCTTTGATGTAGACATAATAAAACAACAATAGGTGAATTAGGGATTAGGAAGAAAATTTGGGAATAGAGGAGGAAACGTGCATGGAAATCGAGGAAGGGTTCACGGAAATCGAGCAGAAATCAAGAAGAGCGGAAGTGTTTTTGGGAGAAGGTATTTTCGACCTAGACTTCTGATATCATGAAAGTAATAATCTCTTGATTGTTTTTATTAATGAATGGGTTATATCTACAAGTTACAATCTCCAAATATGGAAAATCCTATTCATACTATACTTCTAAATCCTAATCATACTTGTACAAGAATTCTACAACTATGATAAGTTTGTACACTAGTTTAATTACAGTCCTAATCCTATTTGAGCACAGTACCGTGCTATATTCTATCAATAAATAATGCAAGTAAATAAGATAAATAAAATACACATAACATCATAAATCAAGCGACAAGTGACTATAAGACAATATTGTGCTTACTATATGATAGGCTAAGCGAGCCTACACTAATAATATTACAACTACCGATTTTTAAGCATAGGCAGGACTACACTAATAAATAATGCAAGTAAATACAAGTTTATATGATATAATTTGATTATTACGTAGCTTAAGAAATAACAAAAGTTTTTTTACCTTCTACCAAAAAAAATATAAACTTAATCTTAAACTTGATACTGTCATATACCACCTTATTCCGCGCACCAAACAATTTGAATTAAATAATATCCACTGGCAGTGTAACAAGTATTTATACAATTAGGTTATTTAAAGATAATTATAAATAATTCTATTTAGTAGCATAAATAATAACGACATAAATAATAATGAATATAATCTGCTACTAATGTTAAATTATACTAATAATATAAAAAAATATTATTTAGACAGTGTATATATATAGATTTTTCTTATTTTTACTTGTACTAGTACTAGTATTATGTCACGGGACACTTCTTAGATTAGAAGAACACGTGATTCCCCTAATTATTGCAAACAATTAATCCAAATTATGATACTAATTAATTATTACAAGTATATAACAGAGAATGGACCAGTAAAGTGTAAACAACAAACTCTAGCCGTACGTGATCCTTAACAAAAAAAATGATTAAAGAGCGGCTATTAACTAGTAGTCACATTATTATGTTGACTATTATTAGTGGTGCACATTAAGTTAACTGTGAAAGGCGAATAATTCAATCCTTAATTTTTACCTTTTTAAAAAATAGGTTTTTAGGGGCCCGAGGTTTCTTTTTACTACTATTTGACCCTGCAACTTTCTTCGTGTTTTTTTCTCTACCTAGAGACTATATCCTTCCTCTATATTGTGTTTTGCGTATTAAATATATTCTGTCATTATTCTGGGATTCATGTTATGAAAATTAAAATAATTAAGAAAATGCAACATGCTTTCATGTGTAACGTTAAAGATCTAATGATAGAATTGGTCAACCTCATGAAATCTGTTAAAGGACAAAATTAACTTTACTAGTATATCGAGAGTATGGTCTCTACTTGTCCCTCCCATATCATAAATCTCGGTATATATAATTTAATCAATAGAGTTATTGCTGAATTCCACGCTATTTTTGGGCTTTTTGTTGGTTTGATATTGTACTAAACTCGATAATAAAATATGAGTCTAACTTATATTAAACTCAGAAAAATAATACGCTCTCTCCCTTTATTTCAAATAAATGTTTATCTCTAGACCCTGTTCTAATTTGATTCAAGAGGAAAAGTTCCCGACCATGCATACTGGCCTAGTACGAAGAGCTAGTAGTTCTTTTTGTCTGCAAATATTAGGTAAGACGTCCTTAAAACTATTTATATATATATATATATGTTAGGAAATTTGTCTTTGGCGGGGAGGTACGTTCACCCATATTTAATGAATTAAACAATAGTGTTCCGCATGTTGGAGGCTTTGTCTCTTCTCACATGCATAATCTACTAAGTGAGTAGATGACCGTAGGGCCAAGAATCGTCAAATTTCGCTGAGAAATGAAAGAGATATTGGTCCACGAAGTAAGGTGTGAGGCATGGAAATATGGTGTGAGACAAATCTACCACTTCGTTGGTAAAGGAAGAATTGCTCTCTTTCTAAGTCTCTAAAGTGGTTAAGGGGTTTGGGACCCCAAGGGGTATCCCATGTGTTTAAAGGAGGGAGGACCTAGATGTGCTTGGGTCCAAGGCCAAGCCCGCCCGCCCGTCCCGTCCGGTCTCGGTCACGGGTCATGGGTCGTGGGTCACGGGTCGTGGGGACTTTCTGATATTATCTTTTTGGAACCCAAATTGCTTAATATTTATAGTTTGGTCCCTAGAGTTTCTGGAAAGTTGAATTTGGAACGACGGAAGGCAAAAACTTTCTGCCTACCGTTGGAGTTGATTTTTGGGGCATTAATCAGCCATTACTTGGCTGATTAACTCCTCCATAATCAGCCCTCCTTCAATGGTCATGAACTGCCTCACTAATGGCCTTAAACCTCGCCACACTATTGGCCTTAAACTCGCCATTAACAAATGCCCTCACTAATGGCTATTAATGCCTTGTTTGTGGCAGTTGAGCAGCCTCTTCCATGCTATATATTGATGCCTCTTTGGCTCAATAACGTGACAGAAAAACACACGAAAATACCCAAAAACAGTGACGAAATACAGTGTGATATACACGAGATATACACAACAGAGACACACTATATACACAGAGACAAAACAGAAGAGAAAGTCAGTCCAAAAACGTTGGACGAAAATAGAAACTCTTCCTTCCTTTTCCATATCTTCAGCAATCCTCACCTGATAACCCTAAAGAGGGAAGAACATCGGTGGTATTTTCATTATTATTTGTAACATTATTACGATTATTGCGGAATTTAAGGTAATAATAAACAAGTATTATAAACACAATTGCTATAACCATTTTTAATTTAAACCAATCTATAATCTCTTCCAGATTCTTAATGAGCTAGTCTTTTTAAGATATATTTAAATCGGACCATCAATCAAAATCGTTAATTCAGACTCAACCTATTTGTTTTGTAGTGTTGTTTTATCTTGGGAGACTATTGCCCATTAACGTAAAAGCATATATACGGGGCAATCTTGTCTTAAGGACATAGTGCAATCACTCGACTCAGTACACAGTTGTAACCATCCAGATTTAGTTGTTTCTTGATTTCAGGTTATCAAGATTTAAGACTCAACAAGCTTGCGGCAGTTCTCAACATTGCCTATTTGTTTATCCTGAAGAACACTTGTAATATTTATTTATTTCTCGTACTGCTTTATAATAGAAAGCCAACAATATATATATATATATATATATATATATTTATATCCAGTTTTCCGGCTTATGCAGACTATTC
Organism: Anisodus tanguticus; assembly: GCA_034509755.1. Lineage (NCBI taxonomy): Eukaryota > Viridiplantae > Streptophyta > Magnoliopsida > Solanales > Solanaceae > Anisodus > Anisodus tanguticus. The sequence goes on along the minus strand of CM067553.1, from coordinate 2,578,706 downwards.
CTTAAAATTATATTTAACCAGATATACAATCTTCTTTCATATAGTATATCAACTAAACTCATTGGCAGATGTTCAATTGAGTCTTGCCTTTTAAAGAAAATGTCATTTGAAGGGACGAAGATGCAACATACAATCTTTAATAAAGCTAAAAATATTACTCCCTCCGTCCACTTTTACTCTTCTATTATACTAATTATAAAAAAAAATAACTTTTGTTTGATCACTTTAGCATATCAAAATAAAAATATTTGTTTTCCTGGTTTACCCTTACATTATCTGCTCATTCCCCCAAATCATTTCCCAAGATTTTTTGAAATGCTACTCTTCATGGGTATTATATAAATTATACACTCTCCGTTCATTTTTACACATCTCGTTTCGTTTCTCGAAAGACAAATTGCAGAGACTTTAACCAGCATTTTATATATATATTCATCATATTAATATGAGAAGGATTGCAACTTACAATATTTTCATATAGTTTTCTTATATCTAAATTTTAAATATTAAATTAATTTAATTTTATTTAGCTTTAAAAAATAGTTAAATTGACTATCGTAAAGCGAAACGTGAATTAAATATTTCGTAAGAGAAGTAAGAAAATCCATTGTATGATATGTTTGAGCTTACAAATTTAAGTGTTTTGTTTTCATTCCTGCCAATTAAGTTATGACACATAAATTCAAAAAATAGGGTTAGGAAAGGTAGCTTGAGCAAAAGGGAATAAAATTTTGTTGGTGTCAAATCAAACAAGAAGGGTAGGGTTTGTTCTGTCCCAGGAATTCAGCTGAAGGCAAGTGAATTAAAGGGTGAGATTTGGTAGAGAGCTAAGTAAAATCAATTGAATGCAAAAGAGAGATGACAAGTAGTAGTAGTACGTGAAATAAAGAGTTGAATGTGAATGAAGAGATAGAGAGAGAGATTATAGTGTCTGCATGTGTGTTGGTATACCCAATAATTCTGAGTGAGTGTTCTCGAGCCCTGCGCCACTTTCCAATTGTCTTTAACTATACTCTTCTTCGACCAACCCGCCAGGGAGTTGACTCCTCATTCTATTTTATTAAGTTTCTTTCGGCAGTAAATAAAAGGCCCACGCCATGCCTTGTGTAACTAAATGCGCCTTGGTTAAAACTTAAAAGTGATTAAAGTTTAATAATTGGCCAATTCTATTGGTGATTGTTTAATCTCTTGCGCCAAAAGAATAAAAAATGGGACATCCTGTGTGTTTGAACGTGAGTGTTAGAATATAGATGGGGTTAATATTTTAAACCAAAAAAAAATTGAAGTTAAGTTGAGATAAAGTAGGTATAAGATTGTATTAATCTCCCTAATGAGACTTTCTCATTAATACAAATGTATATAATGTACAATGTGTAGAACCATAGTACAATAAGAATCTCCTATTTACCATAATTCTACATCACTAAATATTTACACAATATATGTGATATATTCTAATTATAGTGGTGGTATTGAATTGAGATTCTAAATAGACATGTACACGTTAATACACCACCTCAGTCGGAGTGGGAGGAAGCCGGACGATGAGACTGGATCTGAAGTTGAGGAAAAGCTGTCTAGGAAGACCTTTCGTGAAGATATCTGCGTACTGCTATGAGGAAGACACATGCAACACTTTAACATGACCGAGAGCAACATTCTCACCAACAAAGTAGATAATCATCTCAATATGCTTGGTTCGTTGATACTGAACCTGATTATGAGATAAATATATGGTGGATATATTATCACAGTAAACCACATACGCTTTACACAAGGTACACTGGAGCTCCAAAAGAAGGTTCCGGAGCCAACAGATCTCAGCAACAACATTTGCAACGCCTCTATAGTCTATACTCTGCTTCTGCACTCGATGTTTATGTAATTAAGACTTTGGAGTGCTTGTGGATGGTGTGCCACATGGGTACTTTCCAGCTTCTCGAGGGCTGCGACAGGGTCTTACCGTCTAGTCGTTGGTACTCCGCATCTTCACGGAGAATTCAATTTCACCGGGTCCATGTCGGAGACAGCGGGCCAGTAGTTACACCATTCATGCAGGTCGCTACTTATGCGACAAGGAATTTCGCTACCTTAGGACAGTTATAGTTATGTGGATTTCCTCTTGGCAGACCAGGAGATGAGATTATCCTCTAAGATCACAATAGCTGGAGGTGGAACGTCGCGTGTCCGGACAGCCTGCCCAATCAACATCCGTATATGCTAACAACCTGGTCAGTGCTGAGGGGTATATGTGTAATCCATAATCAAGTGTGCCCTTAACATATCAAACATGCATAAATAAGCATACATGCTGAACAGCATAAGCGATGTCAGGCCTGGTGAAAGTAAGATACTAGAGTGCACCTGCAAGATGGACAAAGTCAGTCAGCTGGTGCATATAAACAATTACTTTCAAATCCCAGTGTAGAAACGCATTCTTCATATCAAGCTGATGAATGGGTCAATGCTTACCCATAGCAATACTCAGAACTGTGCGGATAGTGGCCGGTTTGACAACTGGACTAAATATCTCACCACAATCTATACATGCCTGCTGATTAGTACCATTAGCCACAAGGCGGGCCTTGTACCTCTCTAGGTCACTACTATCTCTGTATTTGTGATGAAAAAACCACATGCGTCGGATCGGATCACATTCACCCCCTCCGGTGGAGCTACCAAATCCCACATGTATTGTTTTGTTAAAGCATTAAATTGCTCACACATGGCCGCATTCCAAGGGTCTAGTTTGATTAATTTTGGGTTTTTTGGAATTGGTGACACAGTTTGGGTTGATAAGTTGAACTGGACTTTGGGTTTGAAAATACCATATTGGGCACGGGTTTCCATACGGTGGGTAGGGACAGGGGCAGTTTCGGGATTTGGTGTGTGGATCTGGTTTTGGGAATGGACCGACGGGAGTAGATTGGGTTAGGAACTGGGTGTGTCGATTTGTGGGGGGTCGGGTGAGGAGAAGTGGGGTACGACGTCGGCGGTGGGTTGTGGAGAGGTTTGAGAGGTGGGGTTGTTGTGTCGGTTTGGGTTCCGGTAACTGAGAGGTTTGGGGTTTCAGGTTGAGGTTCATCGGAAAATGGGTGGGTGGGGGTACTGCAACGGTGGTGCGGCAACGACACGAGGGGCAGTGGTGGACTAAGCCAAGAGGAGGACTGTGTGATGGCCGGAGACGCAGAGGAGACAGTGTGGTGGTGACTGTTGATGGAGATAGCAGTGACGGGACATAGAGGGTCGATGGTGTACCAGTGGCAGTGGATAAGAGCAGATTTTTTAGGATGACGGGTGATGTGTCATTCTCGAGAAACGTGTAGTATGTGTTACAGAATTTTTGGATATTTGCGAAGGGAAAAACCGTTTCGTCAAATGTAATGTGACGAGAGACGTGAATTTGACGGGTGGACACATCATAGCACATATAACCCCTATGATTAGATGGAAATCCTACGAAGACACATAGAGTGGTTCGATGTGCTAATTTAGGAAGAGTAGTAGAGGTGAGGTTGGGGTAGCATAGGCAACCAAAAATCTGAAGGTGATCATAAGTGGGAACCTGGCGATATAGTATTTCGGTTGGGGTCATATTGTGAAGAGTGTTGGTTGGTAAAATATTTAGGATGTATTCTACCATTTAGACTGCATAGACCCAGAAGGACGGCGGTAGGGAGGCATGAAACAGGAGAGTACGAACCGTGTTATTTATAGTGCGGATGATTCGTTCTGCTTTGCCGTTTTGAGAAGAGGTAAGGGGACACGAGAATCGAAAGACCATGCCATTATTTGTACAAAAATGATGAAACATGGAGTTGTTGAACTCACGACCATTATCGTACTGAAAAGATTTTATATTTTTTCAAACTGTATTTTGATGAAGGTACGAAACTCGAGGAATTTTGTACACACCTCAGATTTAAACTTTAGTGGGTAAATCCAAATAAAATGAGAAAAATCATCTAACAGCACCAGATAGTATTTATGACCGAGCGAACTAGACATAGGATATGTCCATAAATCAGCATGAATAATATCAAAAGGTGAAAATGTAACACTAGTAGATGACATAAAAGGTAGACAAATATGTTTGCCTAATGAGCAAGAAACATAGTGCTGGGAAAGTTTCCCATTATTACCTCTAAGAAAATTTAAAAACTGGAGCTCCTGGGTGACCAAGCCTATTGTGCCAAGTTGACGGAGAGATAGCAGCGAGAGATGTGGGAGAGCACGTGCTGGCAGCGGAGGTGGATGGGAATGGATAGAGATCCCCCGTGCTATTGCATCTCGTAAGAGGTGTACCCGTACGAAGATCCTTCACAGTAAAACCAAAAGGGTCAAAGTCAACAGAGACAGAATTATTACGAGTGAATTTACGGACATAAATTAAGTTTTTAATGATGTTTGGGGCATACATGACATTATTAAGGGAAAGGGGTGGGTGAGGCGGTGGTGTGTAAGTCGTACCATATCACTGAATTGGAATGTGATGGCCATTTCCAACATTAATGTATTAAGGATGCTTTAAACGACACAGTTTGGAAATAATACATGTAGAGCGGGTGAGGTAAGATGTGGCGCTTGAGTCCATGTACCAATTTTTGTCGGGCTGCTGCAAGTTCAAACTACTGAAAGCCTAGCCCAAGTCAGTCGGGGCCAGACCAGATGGAGGCTGCGGGTACTGGGCCTGCATCAGATGGGCTTGGTGTGTCGGATAAGGGCCTGATCGAACTGCTGGAGCGGGGCCAAATACCCCTTGATGTGGATAAGGGAATTGGGCCGCTGGAAGGGCATGATGGGAAGCTTAGGGACCAGTCTGATAGTGAGCAACTGTGCCGGTCGAGTGAGCAAATGGACTGGGCTGTTGCGGCTGATTATTTTTCGGCGGAGGCGAGGTGGCGGTGATTTTATTTTGCGGAGGTGTTTCCATTGCTAAAGCCTTCTGATTGTGCTCGTCCTGCTTTGCATGTCAGGTTTCTTCTAACAATAATTGCGAGCGGGCCTTGTAGAAACTGGGTAACGGATCAACCTGTTATATCATGGTGGCTAGAGTGTCGTACTCACCTTTTGGTAGGCCTGCAACTAATTGTAGGACCATCTTCGTTTCAGAAATAGGTGCGCCGACGTTGGACAATTGGTCCGCTACGAGTTTCAACTGTTTGCAATAATCAGACATGTTAGAGAAATTTTTAAGGTGTGTATTATTAAAATGTTCTTCCAAATACACAACACGAGTGTGCTTATTATCTTGAAAAATTTCCTCTAACCGAATCCATAACACACGGGTCATGGCGCCGGTTTTCAGAATAGTGATGAGCAGATCCTGAGAGATAGTACCATAAATCCACTATTTGACAACGGCGTCTAGACGATGCCATGTTGAGTAATCAACCTCAATGGGGCGAGGGAGAGAATCGTCGATATGATCAAGCACGTTATAGACACATGCATGAATACGAAATAGTTCAACCCATGGAGAATACTGGTCGTTTTCTTGATCAAGAATTATAGGGATGAAGTTCTTGATATTAGTGTCGGTAAGTGTTGGGTGAACAGAGGGTAATTTTGGTATGACAGGGGTGACGACGGAAGATGATGAGGCTGTTGTGGGGGTTGTGGGAGGAGTCACTATAGTGGATTATAGTTAGTGAAGAAGGAGAAAAGAATACAAGGAAGAACAAAAGTGGTAGTTCTCGGCCAAGGTGAGTGGAAGCCGTCGGTGGTGGCAGGACCAAGGTGGGCGGCGGAACAAAAGAAGAAGAATTAAGGTTTGACTCTTGATACCATGTAAGATTTTATTAATCTCCCTTAGGGAGGCTTTCTCATTAATACAAATATATATAGTGTACAATGTGTAGAACCCTAGTACAATAAGAATCCTCTACTTATCATAATTCTACATCACTAAATATTACACAATATATGAGATATATTTTAATTATGGTGATGGAATTGAATTGAGATTATAAATAGACATGTACACGTTAATAGTATGATTTGAAAATAACACCTAAAATTTTGTAAGGAAACTTGTTCAAACTTCATATTTCAAGTTTGAAAATGAAATAAAATCTTTGGACAACCTGCTCCATAAGATTTTAATTTTCTCTACAATTCCTTGCACTATATAATGTCTATATTAGTAATTGAAATACATGATTAGCATTATAAGATTCAGTAATTAACCAGGGAGACGTACTATTACCCTCTAGCAACTCTCTCCTTGATACTATTACTATATATATTCGACAATTTTAGAAGTATTAACTTAAATAGTCGTTCACTCATCAATCGCTTAAAGAAAAATATTTGACGAAAATGTATAATTCATGTATAATAAATATAATATGTATTATTATATATAATCTATGTATACCAATTGAAAAAGTAAATAGTAAATTATTTGACCGGTTATTGTGTAAAATCTCTTTCTATAAAAAAAAAAAAATAGAATTTGAATTAATCGGGTCCAAACATGGGGCGTGGTAGAGAAGAAATATCTACAACCGGTTCATTTAACATGGATAACACGGTAACAACCCAACACAACTAAATGTGCTGTTCACTGGTACATTCAAGAACTCCTTAATGATGGTCACCAGAAACCGTCTTTTATAGCTCATTTAATTCAGTGTTAATTACATATATATATATATAATTAATAGGCTTAAATTATAAAAGCATGCTATATTTTCCAAATATCCCCTTGATAATCAATTGAGCTGCCCAAGCAGACATTAAAGCATGCTATATAGTAGGCTAAATAATTGGTTTTCAAGTTGGCTGGAGACTTGGAGGCTTCATTTGATTTGTTGTTAGAGTTGTTAATATCACAATACGCTGATACAGTATGTAAAATTTAGAATGTATTCATTTCATTCCAAAGTTACAGTCTTAATCTTTCTTATCGACATATATAAGTATATATTTGTCAGTTTTCGTTTGACATATTTGATAGAATAATAATTATTAATGTTGTTATTAATAATTATTATTATTGTAATTAAATAGTATCTTGTATATATGGTAGGAGGTAAAACATTTACTAGCATTATCTTATCATTATTATTAGGTAGATTAGCATCTTATCATTAGCATTTAGGAAGATTAGCATTATCCTTATGAAGATAATTAGACGTAATCTTCTCCCTATCATCTACTAATTTCTAGCATGTACAATTGTATATTAACCACATTGGTAGAAGAGTAATGATTGAGGAAAATATTCTACCTACTCATTCTTACATGGTATCAAGAGATTAGGAAAAGATCCCTCCTAATTTCGGCCAACCCCCCACCCCTTAGCCGAATTTTGTACTTTCTTGTCATATTTTTTTCATCTCCATTATTGTTCATCATACTTTTTTAGTCCTCCATTCAACAATGTCTGACTCCAAAAATAATTTTCATCCAGCCCTTATCGTTTCAAACATCAAAACACATGTTTCCATCACTCTTGAAATGGAAAATATTCACTATGCAACTTGGGCAGAACTTTTTAAGATTTATTGTTGTTCCCACCGGGTTATTCATCATATAATCCCGTCGGAGAATGGCAAAGGGAAGGAGTTAGAGACGATGATGACAAAGAACTATGAGAAACTCTTGATGCCAGAGTTCTCTCATGGATTTATGCAACAATCTCTTCTGATTTGTTACACACAATAATGGAACCCGATTCTACAGCAATGGAGGCTTTGAATCAGTTGCGGAACATTTTTCAAGACAACAAAAATTCCCCGCGCCGTCACTTTAGAACAAGAATTCTCCATCATTGATATGGCAGATTTTCCAACTGCGTCGGCATATTGTCAACGCCTAAAAGTATTATCGGATCAACTTAAAAATGTTGATTCACCGGTTACCAACAATCGCTTAGTCTTACAAATAGTTGTCGGTCTTACTGAGGCCTATAGCGGTGTAGGGACACTCATCTGACAAAGCAATCCATTACCACTTTTTTACCAAGCACGTTCGATGCTTATACTTGAAGAGGCGGGTTTCCCCAAAAAGGCTGCCACCGTTACCAATTCCGCCACGATTGCTACCCCCACGAATGACGGTACTACCTACTTTGAACCTTCACAACAAAATCGGGGACAAAAAGGATGGAATGGTGGTAAAAATAAAGGTGGAAATCGCGGCAATAATAAAAGTGGAGGCCACCGGTGGCAGTGGCGACGGTAACTCACAGAACAGTAACACGGGAGCCCAAAACTGGCAGCCCCGCGGTCCACCCCAATGGGCCTGGCAGTGGCCTTGGGCCTTGCCATCGTAGCCCGTCCCCACAGGAAATTGGGCCAGGCCAGTCCACTGGACAGTATGCCCATTCTTTTGGGCCATCACACACAGGACAGTGAAGCAGCAATGAGGCAGTGAATTCCGGGCCACTGCTGACCTAGTGGCAGAAGGCCCATTCGATAATGGCCCACCCGACGGATATTGAGTCTGCCATGCACACTCTTGGACTTAATCCACCCGATGCATATTGGTACATGGACTCCGGAGCGACGTCTCACATGACGTCCTTCCAAGGTAATCTCTCGTCCTATTTTAGTTTGAGCAAAAATAATTGTATAATTGTCAGAAATAGACATTCTATTCCAATTCGAGGTTATGGTTCTGCTAAATTGTCATCACCAAACCCACCACTAGCCTTAAAAAATGTCCTTCATGCTCCATAATTAATCAAAAACTTGGTATATGTTAGAAAGTTTACTACTGACAATTGGGTGTCTGTTGTTTTTTACCCTTTTGAATTTTCTGTGAAGGATTTTCAGACAGGGAGCCTCCTCATGAGATGTGATAGCCAAGGCGAGGTATATCCAATACCGTTACCTATCCCACAATCTAAGTTATCATTTTTTTTTTGCAGGAGTAGCCTCTTCTTTATGGCATGAACGGTTGGGTCATCCGGGGGCACCGGTTTTAGCCTCCCTTAAGCAAAATAAGTTTATTTCATGTACTTAAGTCATTCATGCCCACTTGGTAAACAAGTTAAATTGTCATTTGTTTCCTCTAACTCATGCACTCTTATGCCATTTGATATTATCCACTGTGATATTTGGACTTCCCCCGTTTTGAGCTCTTCGGGCCATAGATATTACTTGATTCTGTTAGATGATTACTCTAATTTTTTGGGGACATTTCCCTTGTCTAAAAAATCACAAGTTTTTTTCCCACTTTTTAAAAGTTTAGAGCTTTTATCAAAAATCAATTTGAACGGGAAATTAAAAATATTCAATGTGATAATGGCAAGGAGTTTGATAATAGGCATTTTTGAGATTTTTGCAATTCTTATGGTTTAAACTTCTGCATTTCATGTCCCCACACATCCTCCCAGAATGGGAAGGCGGAAGCAAAATACGAACCATCAACAATATTGTTCGCACATCCCTTGCCCATGCCACGCTTCCCTCCTCATTTTGGCACCATGCACTACAAATGGCTACATACTTGTTAAACATACTCCCTCAAAAGAACTTGTCCTACCAAGCTCCACTAAAAATCCTATACCTACCGGACCCTTCTTACTCCCATTTACGGGTATTCGGGTACTTATGCTATCCATTTTTTCCATCAACTACCATCACCAAACTTCAACCCGGTCGACTCCGTGTGTTTTATTGGGATATCCATCTCATCATCGAGGTTACAAATGTTACGACTTATCTTCAAATAAAATAATTATAAGTCGTCATGTAATTTTTGATGAAACGGATTTTCCATTTACAAAAATACACAAGTCTAGACCCCACACATATGATTTTCTTGATGATAGCCGATCCCCGTACTTAACCCATTTTTTTAACTCTACCGAGCCCATTGTTTCACTTTCAGGTGACCCGATTGATTAGGGCCAACTGGGCCCCAAAACAGTGGCCTAGCCACTGGAAAATACAGTTCAGCGGACTGGGCCTCCATTCCTAAGGCCCAGTGCTCCAAATCTGGATACCCCTACTGCCATGCCCACTTTTATATCCCAGCCCAATGCCACTGTCCCGCATCCTGACAGTGACTTGGGCCGAGGCCTAGCAGCCCTCCGCATGCCAAACAGTGTTATCCCCTCGGCCCAAAACTCAGCCAACCGGCCCATGACTCGAAGCCAACATGATATTGTCAAACTCAACACCAAATATAGCCAACACACTCAACTCTCAAAATCACCATTACCCAGTAATCCTGTGACTGCTTTTCATGACCCGAATTGAAAAATGGCTATGGACGATGAATTTAATGTTTTTATTATAAATAGGACGTGGGAAGTGGTGGTCTTCCACCTCATGCTAATATAATTTGGTCTATGTGGATATTTAGTCACAAATAAAACTCTGATGGTTCTTTTGAGCGGCATAAAGTCCGTCTTGTAGGTGATGGAAAAATATAACGTGTTGGCATAGACTGCGGTGAGACGTTCAGTCCAGTGGTCAAACTAGCGACTATCCGAACAGTACTTAGTTTGGCTCTCTCAAAGGGTTAGCTACTTCATCAATTGGATGTAAAAAATGTCTTCCTCCATGGACATTTAAATGAAACAGTATACATGTACCAACCTTTGGGGTACAAGGACTCCAAATACCCCAATCATGTGTGCCTTCTAAAAAAATCATTATATGGACTAAAGCAAGCTCCCAGGGCATTGTATAAGTGGTTTGCGGAATATGTTTCACATATTGATTTTTCTAACAGCCGTTTCGATCACTCTATGTTTATTTATCGTCAGGGTAATAATATTGCTTATCTTCTCTAATATGTGGATGATATTATATTAACTACCTCATCAGATGCTCTTCGAAAGTCCATCATTTCACAACTTGGCTCTGAATTTGCAATGAAGGACCTGGGCCCACTACACTACTTTTTGGGCATAGCAGTGACACGACATGCAGGTGGTTTATTTCTCTCCCAAAAAAAGTATGCAACATAAATTGTAGAACGAGCTGGTATGTCCTCATGTGAACCCTCAGCAACTCCAGTGGACACTAAATCCAAATTGAGTGCATCTTCCGGCAAGCCTTTTGTTGACCCGACACTCTACCGCAGCATGGCAGGAGCCCTACAATATTTAATCTTCACCAGATCGGATATCTCTTATGTTGTACAACAAGTGTGCCTTTTTATGCATAATCTGAGGGATGATCATATGTATGCTCTAAAACGCATTGTGCGATATATACATGGTACTCTTGAATATGACTTGCAGTTATATCCATCATCCACGTCCACACTTGTCTCCTACACAGATGCAGACTGAGGAGGCTGCCCAGACACCGACGTTCCACCTCGGGTTATGGTATATTTCTTGGTGATAACTTGGTTTCTTGGTCCTAAAAAAGACAAGCCACATTATCAAGATCTAGTGCCGAAGCAGAATACCGAGGTGTTGCCAATGTTGTGTCTGAATCATGTTGGTTTCGAAATCTTCTTCTTGAGCTACACTGCTCGATACCGAAAGCCATTTTGGTATATTATGATAATATTAGTGCTATCTACCTGTCCGGCAATCCAGTCAATCATCAACGCACAAAACATATTGAGCTGGATATCCACTTTGTCCATGAAAAAGTGTCACGCGGTCAAGTGTTGGTGCTACATGTCCCGTCGCGCCATCAAATTGCCGATATCTTCACTAAAGGTCTTCCGCTGGTGTTATTTGAAGATTTTTGGGACAGCCTCAGCATCCGTTTGCCTCCCGCTTCGACTTCGGGGGAGTGATATAATAATAATTATTAGTGTTGTTATTAATAAGTATTATTATTGTAATTAAATAGTATCTTGTATATATGGTAGGAGGTAAAACATTTACTAGCATTATCTTATTATTATCATTAGGTAGATTAGCATCTTATCATTATCATTTAGGAAGATTAGCAGTATTCATAGGAAGATAATTAGGTATAATCTTCTCCCTATCATCTACTAATTTCTAGCATGTACAATTGTATATTAACCACATTTGTGGAAGAGTAATGATTGAGGAAAATATTCTACTTAAGTATTCTTACAATATTTAGTCTTTTCAAAGTAAATTTCATCATTTGGAGTACGTTAATGCTAATGTAATCATTTTCTAAGAGCAGACGTTAAGCATCATTCGTATAATTGGTCAAAGAATTGACCACCAAAAGTGAAACTTGCATGTATACTTAGAAAGTCCATCTATATTTCAAGAGGTTAGTATTTTTCAGATGCATAAGTTTTACGACATAATTAAGTTGACTAACAATAATATGTACTAATTCTCCATATTAAGTTTAATATGATAGATTGAAAAGTAAAATAAATTTCACATACACAGTTAAATTACATTAATATATAGTGCTTTTAGTCCATATAACGTAAATTAACTTTTCAATATGATCTTTAATTATTCATTAATCCCCATCATTTCCCTCACGATAACATGGTGAAATAAGACATCCGAAGGGCTACTATATGAAAGCTTTAAACCTCCAAGCTTAACTTTTTAGATGACAATATGATATAGTCACACATTTTAACATGGTAATTCGAGCACATTCTATATTATGTCTCAAAACGTATCCTTATCATGGGTCACACATAAAAAAAGATTTAATAATGAGTAATAGTGAGATACAAGCGAGAGACACATGAGATGACATAATATACACAATGGTCTCCTGAAAAGAGTTCCATGAAACTAGAAGAGAACCTAACCTTAGATTCTGGCTCTGAAATACACAGTTTTATCACATTCAACCCAAGTACAAGTATCCTATTATTAATATAGTACTTTAGATATGAGAAATTAGTGTACGTACACATAATTACAAGTGTAAGAAAGAAACGTACTTGTCCTTGTATATAGATTTGAAAATCTTAAATGTTGGACAGAAAAGCAAAGGGTACTTTTATGTATTTTTAGGGTTTTAGGTACAACAATATTTCATGGATTTTTTTTCATAGTTATGAATATTAAGGAAAGTTCCTTCACAAGTCACCATCGTACGGAACACTCAAAACTTCAGTTTCATAGTTAAACAAAGGAGGAGGAGGCAGGGGGGCCGTCCTAGTCATCACATGGTGGGTCCATGTCATCTTAGTACTAGGGTCCCACTGGCCTATCCATGTGCTTAAGTCTTAACATAATGATTATATTTACAAATAAGAATAAAAATAAAAAACCATTTTTTGATATTATTAATAAAAGTTAAAAAGATGATCAAAAAGGACTTTGAATTAGTGGAAGGGGTTTAGAGACTTAGATTGATTGATTCTTGTACACCATGAAAATAGTTTCTATTTGATTTGTCTTTAATTCAGAAAAAGAACTTGTCTGAAATTCCCTGTTTGTCATAATGCATGTGTAATAATGAAGAAAATTTGTATATATATTTTACACATATCTTCATCTTCACAAACGATATAAGCAAAATCATCACGATTTATAACCTATTGGTATCAGCGAAAGCCATCTCTTATATAATAGGTGTGATTTGAATTCTCATTATTTATCCCTTTTCCTCGATCATTTTTCCCTACACTATCAGGATAATTAATTCGAATTAACGGAGGAGCTTTTTTGCGATGGTGAGAGGAAAGGAAGAACTCGAATCGTGATTTTATTGGTCTTATTTGACCTACATAACTGAATTGATAGCTGTTAAATTAATTCTAACTTGATGACTGCTTTATTTAGTATCAAAACAATCCATAAGCCTGCTTCGTGGTAGGAGCTTGAATCCAAATTAGAATGAGTAAAGGGCAGTCTGATGCACAAAATAATTCGTGTTAGTAGGGTCTGGAGAAGGACAGCACTACAATGGGTGTGATGTAGACAGTCTAACCTAATGCAAGCATTAGTGACTGCTTCCATGGCTCAAACTCGTAACCTATAGGTCAACCTGAAACAACCTAAATGTTGTTCCAAGGCTTCTATTCTAGTATTAGAATGAGATTTTTTCCTGACGGAAGGCTCTTCCCAGCTTCCATAAGTACCATCCTGCCCTGCCTTGAGAAAAGAACTTGAAAACTAGGACAGTGGCCTGATTAAGGAAATTTACTGAAGCCATAACAAGAGCGAATTTTTATAAGGCAATTATCACTGCTTATGGACCCGGATGAATTGCACAACTAGGAAGTAATTCTATCCACTATATCTTGCATTATTGCACTCTAATCCACTAAAAAGAGCACTATAATTAACCTTGGTGGATAGTAAAGTGATCATACACTTTTCATCTAAATGTAATTTATCAGTACAAATTACTCCATAGTTAACATTAATCTTTAACCACAGTGTAAAGCAATGCCACAGTACTTGCCTTAGTCACATGGTAGGACACCAACTTTTGACAACCATAAGCAAAGGTGGTATATTAATAGAAGCTAAGCTAGGTAATTATAATTAGCTAGGTTTTTTTATGAAGGTCGATTTATAGAGTAATTAATTGTGGAAAGTGAAATCATTTTTCGGAAAGCAAAAAATTCATGTTACCATCCAGAAACAGCCAGACATGTTCTTTTTTTTTTTCTTTTTTTTTTTGTTGACGAAGGAACCCGCAGCCGTTACTCTCTCGAGTGCGCACAGAGTAAACCCCGGACTGACGCAATAGCCTGCAAACTACGTCAGTCGATTAACCACACTTGTCAAGCCATGTGTGACCAGGCTCAACCAAGAAGGTTTATGCAGGGGATTGAACTCGTGATCTTGCGGTCCCGCGCTCTACTGCTACACCAACTTGGCTACCCTTGCGGGTAGCCAGACATGTTCTTGCGCTTTATATGAATGTGTTAACATACTTTTACTGTTGGTACATTCATTTCTGATTTTTGAGTATCTTTCATTAAAAATTACTTGTAATTTCTCCTTGAAGTCCAACCTATAAACCTACTACTCCTAATAACTTCTTTGGATCTGTCAAATTAAAGATAGATGCAACCTTGCATTTCATGAGAATGGGCAAAACCTATCGTGTAGGTAATAAGCTCTAGCAGCACAATTTCAAAATTTTTACCTTCGACAACAACAATAATAAGAACAGTTACGCTCACTTCCAAGCAGATCGACTCAGCTATTAGAATCCTCACTGCACATGTCAATTCGTTTAGCCCAATATTATAAAATAAGAAACTCTACCATTAGAATTTCTGTACATTTTTTACCAGGATATAAATTTCTAACAAGGCTAATCGACTCCTAACAAACATTAGACCTAACTAAGTGAAATAAACTTATCAAGCTAAAATTGAAAAGTGAAGAAAACAGCAAAAGTGACGGTTCAATGTATGGCCTACTTAATAGTTATTAGTAAGTTGTGAGTACTACATCAACATATGTCCTAGTTCTCGTGAAATTGCAGGTCAAAAGAATTAACTATAGTATGAAGAATTATTTGGTCAATAGAAATGGAAGAACTTACAAGTTACAGGAATGTATTAAATTTCCTAAGGGCGACTTTAGTAGTAAGTAGTACTCTCTATCAATATTAGTGCTTGCGCAATTAGGTCAGAAGTAGAAATATAACAATGTAATGAAAAATATATGATTAACCAAAACAAGAAAACAATTTGGAAATAGAAATGGGAGTGACTTACATGGATCTATTAATTTCCTTATTAAAACTACCGTCTCACCAACCACACCAAAAAGAAATTCAAGTTATATACTGACAGTAAAGTAAGTGTAATTTAACTAGTTGTAGTAAGTTTATCATCCCCTCTCTAATACTCGTAGGTAGTCATATCTTATCGGCTTTTAAATAGCCTACTGGTGTAAATTCATCTAGTTAACTCTATAAAAGTTAAAAACAAAAAACGTAACTAATTTGTATAAACTGTAAATATAGATAAACTTTTATCCTAATCCATAATTTTAAGTTACTTACCCTTTTCGCATTACCAACTTTCTTTGCACTATATAAAAGTTAAACACAAAAATAAATAGAAAATTAAACCCTCAACATTCAAAGCAACAACAACATACCCTGTAAAATTACACAATGTGGGATCTGGGAAAGATAAAGTGTACGCAAACCTTACCTCTACCTTGAAAGGTAGAGAGACTTTTTATGTTAAACCCTCAGCTCAAAGAAAACGCTTGACAAAAAAAAGTTAGATACGGATGAGTAGATCAAAGCATTATTACCATACAAAGCATATGTTTAATAAACCAAGAGAAGACTGAATTGGTGAATGATGAGCCAATAACCAAGATAAGGACATAGTCCATTAAAAGTGAACATGGACTTAAACTTGTTAGCCCAAACGAAGCCTGATTAAGGCATAGATATGAATTGTTCATTTTAATTATTTTGTTTATGCAATCAGAATCTTAACGTTTAAAATAATTGACCTCAAAGCTACGATGATAACAACAACGCACATGCAAAGCAAGAGAGACGGTAAGACCCGGACAAAAAATTTAAAGAAGTATGAAAATGCTGGTAACAAAAGCGAATAAGTCATGATAGCGCATTCTAAAAAAGGAAGCAGTAACTAACGCATGTAAATAAGATAAACAAAATACACTAAAGAACACATAGCAGCAGAAATCAAACGACCGGGGATGATAAAGCAATACTACGCCTACTAGTATGATAGGCTAAGCAGACCTATAATAATAACACTACAACTATCAATTTGTAAGCGTAAGAAGTAATACGCCCGACTACCTACTACCCTTCTACCCTAACTTGTGTCCTCCACAATCCCCAATCTAAGGTCATGTCCTCAATAAGTTGCACATGCGCCATATCCCGTCTAATCACATCTCCCCAATACTGCACATGCGCCATATCCCGTCTAATCACATTTCCCCAATACTTCTTCGGTCTACCTCTACCCCTCCTGAACCCATTCATAACCAACCTCTCACACCTCCGCACTGGGGCATTTGTGTCTCTCCTTTGCACATGCCCGAGCTATCTCAACCTCGCTTCCCGCATCTTATCCTCCACCGAGGCCACTCCCACTTTGTCCCAAATATCATCATTTCTAATTTTATCCCTCCTTGTATGCCCACACATCCATCTCAGCATCCTCATCTCCGCAACTTTCATCTTTTGGAGGTGCGAAGTCTTGACTGACCAACACTCCGCCCCATACAACAAAGTCGGTCTAACCACCACCCTATAGAACTTGCCTTTAAGTTTTGGTGACACCTTTTTATCACACAAGACTCCAGATGCGAGCCTCCATTTCATCCACCCTACCTCAATACAATGTGTGATATAGTCATCAATTTCTCCGTTCTCTTGGATAATAGACCCGAGGTACTTGAAGCTCCCTTTCTTTGGAATGACCCGAGTACCAAGCCTCACCTCCATGCCTGTCTCAAGGTCGCTCCCGTTACTGAACTTGCACTCCAATTATTCTGTCTTGGTCCTACTCAACCTGAACCCTTTAGACTCCAGAGTCTGTCTCCAAACCTCCAGCTTAGCATTCACTCTGCTGCGAGTCTCATCAATCAGGACTATGTCGTCTGCGATGATAGGACTGATAAATTCATTGGCTAGTTCAGCATAGCTCCTGGAAATTAACATGATTAGTTTAACCACGTCAAGTGATACATCGAACTATGTTTTCTTGCTGCTATCTACTGGACAGTAACTTCACCCGCATTACAAAGGATCACCATTAGTCCATTCCTACCACTAAAAAAATTCAATTCCATAGAATAGAAGACGTCCTTCACTACGTTGATAATTGATAAGTAACATGATTAGCAAATAAACGAACCCCTGTAATGATTCTCTGGAAAGTGAAAACTATTCTTCCATAAAAGAAATGCACACACACAGACAACAGCTAGGTGTCCAAATAGTAGCGAAGAGGTTAGATCCCTTTTCCTCATCTAACAAGAATATTTAACGTAAAATATAATTACAACCGCGTAATTGAGCCATGACTAATGTCAAAACTAGCAATGATTCACCAAATGAAATGAAAGAAATGGGTGATTAGTACTTGGCAATACCCAAATTCTGCACCAAAGTTCATAATCATCTCGAGCTTCAGTTTCAGCCTTTCAGGTCAAACTAGAAAGGCAATCCAAAAGTTCCAAATCCTCAGGGTTTTACTACTTGAGACTTGTGAGAGACTAGGTGAACACGCTTCAAAGAATTGGTCCAAGTAAAAATCTTACATGATGCTTTATTACAATCAAAATTGTAACCATAAAACTGATAAAGAAGCGCAATTAGGTTCATAAAACTAGTGCAAAAATCAAAACAAATATAAACCAGAGATACAATCCGATGAAAAGCAGGTCTGTCAATACTCATCCCTAACTTCTAATGTAGAACCGGAAGCTTCTGAATGATGGCCAAAAGAGCTGATTTGGAAAACTGAAATTATCTGACCTGTGAAGGTGAGCAAAGTAAGCCAGAGGCGTCTGCTCCTACAACTGCAAGATCACAAACAGTACAAAGCTGTCCTTGCAGGGATGGAACAAAATGAGTAGAACAATAAGGGCAAGTAACATCCTTCTGGCCTCTGTATATGGGGACATATGTTGCGCCACAGACCACAAAAGGATTTCTGAAGTCATAATTCAACTGTGTAGCATCTCTCATATTTTTCTCAGCTGCTTGAAGAACCTGGCGGGCTGTTTTTGCTTGACTTTCATTAGTTGGATTCGTCTCCAACAGTCTCCTAGCAAAGTTGGCCGCTGAGCTAAGATTGCTTGCCTTATAGCAGATAGACATGGCATTCTGTAAAGCGAGTCTCAAGTGAGGAAGCTGCAGATTACAGTGTGTGAAGTAGGCAGCCAACTCCTGCTGACGAACAGGGTTATCTTTCGATTCCTTCCTCTTAACCTCCATCTGCAAACCTAAAACGTACTCCTTCACTATGATAATCAATTCCTTGACCTCATCCACCTCTCGTCTTGACTCAACCACAATCAGGGGAATGGTGTGAAGAATGCTCAGGAATAATCTAAGGGCATCAGAGAATTTCCCAGCAGTTGTGGCCCTATAAGCAGCTTTAAGTTTTTCTTCCAGCTGGCTGAAATTGAAGATAAGGGCAGGTGGACCCCGCACATTGGGACTAGCTGACTCACTCCAACCTCTCTCAATTGCCAAAGAGATAACTGGTGCTGAGGAGAAGGCACGCAGATGTGTGTGGCTTCCCATATGAAGATCAGCAAACAATTGCTTTAATGGAGCGAAGTTCTTAATCCCTAGTTGTCGGCTCAGCAACCGCATAGAAGTATCGAAATTGCCAGCAGCTGCATGTTCTGCAGCAAGAGATGATTTTTGGACCCAAATCTGGCTGACAGGCATGCCAGGGGTTGGGGTAACAAAAACAGAAGAGCGAGCATTGGAAACAGTCTTTGGTGTGTCAGTATCAGGTGGCAGATCCAAATCCTCAAGATCCCATCCTCCTTCCTCGTCATTTTCTTCTTTTCCTTCTTCATCCTCCAGCACCATACTGATATCCCCATTCTGCAAATTTTCCACCTCACCAATATCCAGTGACTCACCCCAATCAGCATCTGCAGCCTCTTCATACTCCTCAGGTCCACCCCGGGCTTTAGCATCCAGACCACCTTCAAATATCCCTTTTGTCACCATCAGCAGAGGCCAGTCTCCCCCACCCAAAATGGGAGTTGGGGGCTGCAAGAGAGATGCTTTCTTCTCCTTTGGCAATGATGGGACGTTACCACCCAGTTCTTCTGCAAGACGCTCAGCGGTATACTTGAGCCCGTGGACATTAGCTGTGACGTATGCAAGGGGAAGATGACCAGCATTCTCCAAAATCTTAACACGCTCACAAACATCACCAAGGTACAACGCGTCGTGGAATTGACCCATTACTTCATTTTTTACCTCAGCAATTTTCATCATTTTTGATAACTTATCCAGGTTTCCTGTTATTAGATAAAGGAAGGAGAGCCTCTCAAAATTCTTCGTCTTCTGGTAGGCATATTCAACAATACCTGCGTTACCCTGCCGAAGGGCCTCCACCCCAAGCCTATACCAATGATCTTTCTCATCAAGCTTCTTAGCAGATTCAAGAGCTATCTCAATGTTCCCACTTTCAAGTGCTAAGTTGAAACGAGTAAGCTCATCCTTGACAAAATGAAGAGCAACCTCAGGAAAACCCTTCTGCTGCAAATAGGCAATCATGGCTTGACCACAAAGCTCGGAGTTTCTTATCATACTCATAACCTGGTCATATCTCTTTCTAAGCAGGGCCAGCTTGAAAATATATTCAGTTGAATCAATAATAATAGGACAGTTTTTCCCATCTCGATCCAAGCAAAAGATGGTGTTCCCATATATCTTAGAAATGTAGACTGGGACATCTAAGGTTTTGATGATTCCACTATCCCCATTGGGAAGGCAGTACTTGATGTGTGTAAGTGTTGTATAAATGAAGACCCCGTTGTCATCCCAGGCACCACTCTTGACACGAATTGTCTCGTGAAGAGTGCAACGGTGCACAAGCTTCTTATCAGCTATTACTATGGAATGTTTGCTAAGCAAAGCGACACTTTCCATGTCAGATGACCAAACGACATACCTGATGAAAGGAGTCTGCAGCTCTCCAAGAACAATTCTCTGCTGCAAATCAAAGATAACAACTCTGTCCTCTGCCCTGCACAGTAAGTTTCCTGTGCCGGCATAAAATATTGCATCAGTAGCAGTAGGAAGAGGGCTTTTCTTAACAATTTCATTTTTCAGATTTTTGACCAGAACTTGATTGGTGCTCTTCTCAAGCACTGCAAACCTGTTCCGAGCAACAAAAACTGCTGATCCTCCAGTTCCCCTTTTTGCATCTTGAACAGTATCACCCCTACCATAACTGTCTTTAGGTATAATGTATAGTTCATAGGAGCCCCCATCTACGTCCGAACAGATCAAAATAGCATTTTCGGTAGGACTGTAAGAAAGTGTTCGTGGACCTTGGTTCAGACTGTTTGAACCAGGCCTTCTAATTGGTATCAACTGATTCTCCTTCTGAGTTGAATACTCGTACACACGGAGAAACCGATCCTTCACATAAAACAAAGAACCACCGCTCACAGAAAAAGCAGGACGTTCTCTCTCCAACTTGAACACTATCATCCCACTGTCATGACCAGCTGCTAGAAGATTCATCTCAGGATGAGCTGCAAGGATCCAGAATCTGTCATGCTCCCTGCGGAAAGTCTGAAGACCAGTCCTCTTTGTAGCATCCCACACTCGAATGCTCTTATCCTCTGAATTTGAAACAATAATATCTTGCCTTGCATGGAACAAAACACAAGATACATTGTTCATATGGCCTCTCAATGTGTCCACCTCCCAAGCCTTTGTATCTAGAAATATCAAAACATAATTAGTAGTGTATAGTCTCATCATAGTAACCTGAGAAGATCAACAAACGCATTAAAATAATCATGGTTCTACCAGCAAACAATCTAATCTAATCTAATCTGAAGTAGCACCTGTTTTCTATCAATTTAATTCAAGGTGAACATTCTTCTCCAAGAGTAGAGAAAGGCTCGAGTTTACATGTATGGTTTTCCTGAACATAAAACTATTAAGAAAAAAAATTCATCTCTTTTATGAGTACCAAGAAACTACAGTTCATCATGAGCCTAATTAGCTTCACCAAACTTTACAGATAAATGCAAACTGCTAACATTCACTAGCTCAGACATAGCAAGGAACAGACAGTTTTAGCTGAATAAGAGTTCCTAGCTGAGAAGTTTCTAATGTTAGCAGACAAGAGGTTATACAATTCGAAGATCCTATTTCTCTGACCAATTGGACAACCAAAAAGTCTTATTATGGCTAAGATGATATATAACAGTAAATAAGTCAGTCAAACAGCAGAAAACTGAAAGATTTATGTTAACAATCAATTGTGTAAATTTAGTGCTAAAGGTTCAACAGATATGTTTGAAAGCATTTATGGCTGATGTGCCGAAAAAATACTTTAAGATTTCAGAGCATACCATTCATCCGCCAGATTTTCACCTGGCGATCATCTGCACCAGACACAATTAGGGGCAGTGTAGGATGAAATGAAGCCCAGTTAACTCCTCGATCATGACCCTCCAAGACATACTTCACAACAGCATCTACTCCACCAAAGAAGTCTGTATTCATCTGGCTCAAGCGCGAGATGTCATCAGCAGGAGAAACAGTTTTCTTCCTTAGGGCACCAATATCCCAGACACGAACAGTCTGATCCAAAGATGCAGAGACAACCAAATCCTCTTTGGGATGAAATAAGGCACACATCACATAATGGTTATGCGCAGTCAAGACAGAAATACAAGTGCGAGACTGCCAGTTCCATATCCTAATAGTCTGATCATCACTTGCACTGACAATCCAGGGATATTCATGATGAAATTGGACAGTGCGAATATAATCAAGATGTCCGAGGAGAGTAAATAAGCACCGATGCAGCTTATAATTCCAGACTTTTATCTTGTAGTCATCTCCTGAAGTGAGCAAGTGTTTAAATATACTGAGACCAGTTCAATGCAGAATTTCAATTATGCAAGTGCACGAAGGCGTATTAACTTAGAAATGTTACATGTAAATCAACGATGAGAACAATGATTTGCAATTATGTTAAACATATGCTTTTAGTTATTTACTTAATTTATTTTGCCTTAGTGGTGATGGATAAATTTGTTACCGCAGCGGTACTTGCAGCACTATACATCACATCCATAAAGTTTACCAATCATCAATATAAATATGGACATTATAGAATTGAGCCTTGAATGTACAGAGGAGCTCACAGTTTTTTTTTTTTGATAAAGGTAACAGTAGGAGATCACAGTTCTTTTAGATTTTGACAATGTATCATGAATTCTTTTATCCTTCTAAAACAGAAAAAGCAAACAAAATGAATGAAATTACTCCATATAATTTGTTTTGATTAAACACTAATCTGGAATTCTTATGTGTAAACAAAATGCCGCTTGAGCCTTCAGTCAAAAAAGGATTAATAATGCCTTTTCTAAAGAAGGTGAAGGATGAATAAAACTAACAGTGAGATCACATTACATTTTCTATGATCCATTGGGGCATCCCACCTGATCTAGAATATATAAAAATATACAAAACCGAAACAGTAATAAAACCACATATCATGCTACTATACTTCAGTTACATAGGAAAACATAATGTGAATGATATACACTAGCCACGCCATTGATCACATAGTTCAAAGAAACTAATAACAAAGGCTACCAAACAAGTGCATAAACAAATTTTCGTCGGAGAGGCCAAACTAGTGCATAAACAAATTTTCATCGGAATTTCACTAATTCGGCAAAATAGCATTTTAATTTCATAGATCACACCTGTATTCATCAACACATATCAGTAATAAAATTATACAAAATTGGAACAGTAATCAAACGATTAATCATGCTACAATACTTCATATGCATAGGAAAACATAACGTAAATAATATACACTAGCCGACGACATTGATCACATAAACTAAAACATATTGCATAAACAAATTCTCGTTGGGAATTTAACTAATTCGGCAAAAATAGCATTTTAATTTCATAGATCACACATATATTCATCAACACATACAGTAATAGAATTATATAAAACTGGAACAGTAATAAAACCACTAATCATGCTACAATACTTCAAATGCATAGGAAAACATAATGTGAATGATATACACTAGTTGATCACATAGATCAAATACTAATAACAAAAGCTACTAAACTAGTGCATAAACAAATTCCGGTCATGAATTAATTCGACAAAAATAGCATTTTGATTTCATAGATCACACCTGTATCCATCAACACATATCAGTAGATCCATATTCCATCACACTATCACGAAATCAATAACACCAATAGCTACGCTACAGCACATTGAGAAAAAAAAAGAAAAGGAAAACATAATGTGAATGATATACACTAGCCGACGCCATTGATCACAATTCACAATGCACTTAGATCAAATAAACTATAGGAAAAGCTACTAACCTAGTGCATAAACAAATTTTCATCGCGAATTTCACTAATTTGGCAAAAATAGCATTTTGATTACATAGATCACACCTGTATACATCAACATATAGTAGTAGATCTCCACTCCATCACACTATTACAAAATCAACAGGATCAATAATAGCTATGCAAAATCACATTTAAAAGGGGGAAAAAAGGAAAATCAAACCTCCGGATACAAAAAGAGGCTGCGACTTGTGAAAATGAACACCACGAACAGGTCCATCGTGCTCGTCGAATCGATCAATGAGTGTTCCCATACGATAATCCCAAAGCTGGATCACACCGCTATGAAGACTAGCTAAGATCCATGGCCTTTTGCTGTGAAAACTGAGTCCTTTGACTCGATTACTCTTCGTTTCGAACTTCGTCAACATCTTTTTTCCTCTATCTCCACCGCACAATCACACACCGCAACTAAATCAAATGCTAGAAAAAAAATACTAATTTTGCTATAATATCGAAACCCTAACTGAATTTGTGAGATCAAATTCAACTCAGATCTGAAATGAAAAGTGCATTTTGTATGAAGATCGGTGAAGAGAGAGTGCGTATGTTAAGGGAAGTTGTCTATGTGTGTGTTTTTTTAGTGTGCGTTAAAGAAATTGGGGAAGAGAAGAGGTGCGTAGATCGGAAGTTTCATAGACAGAAATAATAGTAAGGAGAAATATGGAAATTAAAGTTGATTGCTGGTGGATCTACTTGATTTTTTTTTTATATCTGGTTTCTCGGCTTACGCCAAACTAGTCCGGTCCTTCAACACTACTACCAGTAAATCGTATCGTGAGATTATTCCTGAGTACAGTAATCTCGGTCCCTCAGCACTACTATCAGTAAATCGCGGATATGTCTGAATGACCAGAATTTGATAACATAGCAAATTCATCCAAGTTCGAATCCACGCTACTGCCTTCAATTGAATTTTAAGTTCCCTCATTTACCATCCAACTATGCTCGGGGACAGATCCACTTGAATTTTGATTGGATAAATGATAAATCCGAGCGGTAACTTAACATCCATCTTTACTACCAAATTTTTTTAGTATTTGAATTGTTTTATTTCATTTTATTAACCTTTTTTGTGTAAAACTAGGGTGATTATACCCTTAATATGATAAAAGTTTAGTGATATTTACGTTGTCCGGTCGCTCACCAAAATAATAACCGGTAGATATATAGTTTTTGTTTATTAATGAAATGTACATATTTTATATATAAGTAGTGTTTTTTTTGTTTTTTTTAGTTTATTTTTTTGGTGGGATTATAATAGGTACGTTGTTGTTGTTGTTGTTGTTGTTGTTGTTGTTGTTGTTGTTAGTGTTTTTTTTTGTATAGGGTAATTACTATAATTATTTTTGGTCAAGCGGATAAATGTGTTAAAAGCCCAAAAATTTATTCATACTGATTTTTATACTAAATTAATGAGTGAAAGACACATGTCTTTGATATACACATCATAGTTATATGATACTTCATATGTTTTCACTTTGATTTTTTAACTATTGAGATTAAATTGATTAGCTTAGTGTAAATATTCGTGCGGGTCATTATTTACCTGTTAATTGTATGCTAGATAAAGTTAGAAGAGAGGAGCAATTGGGTAAAATTAGAACCTTATGCCTAAGTTACACCTCTGAAATTTGCAACCATTAGATTGCACCTCTAATTACTTCAATTTTTTAAAAATCAGTTTCACATTTTCTTGAAAATTAATCATTTTAGAAAATTTTATTATATTCACATGAAAAAGGTTTTATTGGACATTCGTCTACTTTTTTTTTTTTCAATTAAAAAATCATTAAAAGCCCCTGACTCCTATATCAAAAAGACAAAAGCCAGCTTTCAGTTTCCTTCTCACTATACCTGAGAGCTTAATTAAGACATAAGAAAAGGGAGATCATTTGACATTTTTTTCTCACAAATCGTAATATATACACTGCTTTGTTCTTTATTATATAAATTTAACCTGCAAAAAATCAAATAACATACGAAAAGGGAGTTTAAATTCTCCTTCCACATTTAAATTTAAACTTCAAAAATATAAATAAAGTAAATAATTTTATTGGGGTCATTTGCACTTTTTTCCCTATTTGTACTGGTCTTTAATTTTTGCCCTCAAATAGAAATTAGACCATCCGGGGGCATAAATCATTACGAGATCCGGCACAAATTGTACTAGATCCAATAAAAAACTTATGCCTCAAAAGGCGCAAGTTCTATTTGAGAGACAAAAATTAAAGATCCGGTTATTTGAAGGGAAAATCATGCAATTTCTTGATTTACAATTGCCTAACTCGTGTCTCGTGGCCCAAGGGGTGATGTTTGAGCTGCGTCCTCTCGTTTAGTCCAAATTTTAAGGTTCAATTGGCTGGGTCATTTGCATTTTGGACCCTATTTTATACTGGTCTTTAATTTTTCCCCCCTCAAATAAAAGTTATGTTTTATGGGATCCTACTAATTTTCAGCAGTTGTCGCCATTTCGCATGGCACCTAAGTACTTGTCCAATGGGCTGATTTGAGACATAGATTACGTTAGCCCATCAATGAGTAAAGTAAATTAAAAAATTGCGCGGATTGACCCTCATACGGGCTGGTTTAATTTTTGCTCCAACTTCTCATTTAATAAAAAATTATGGACTAAAGTACATTTTATTTGCGAGTCTACTAAATCAGAGATTATAAGTTCGAATCTCAGCAGAGGCAAGAAAAGAAGAAAAAAAAACACAAGGCAAAAATTTTATAGGAATTATGCATATTCGGTCAAAGTTATATAAAGATTATGCCCGAAGGGGCATAGTTTCTACGTAACTAGCCAGACAAGACATAATCTTAATTTTTCAATGAAACTTTATCTTCATACAACTTTGGCCGAATAGGCATAATTTCTATGAAATCACGCCTTGCAATTCATTTTTCTTCTTGACTCTATTGGCATTCGAACCCACAACCTCAAAGGTATCTTTGGAAACATAATTACATAGAAACTATGATCCTTAAGGCATAATTTCTATATAACTTTGGCCAAATATGCATACTTTATTGAAATCTTGTCTTGCAATTTTTTTTTCTTTTTGACTTAGCTGAGATTCGAACTCACAACTTCAAGGGTATTTTCGATCATTTTTTTAGGCGAAAAATAAAAATTAAAGACCACCCTAAAATAGGGGCAATCATGTGAATTGCCCAAGTAAATATGGGCCGGGCTGACTACTTTTTGTTTCCTAAAATTCTAGACTTTCAAACTCTTGAACTGCTCTGTCAAGTTGGATTAGATCCATCAACGATAACAATGTAAATACAAGATTCAGATCCAGATCCGATCCATCAGAAACAGATCCGAGTCCGATCCGGATCCGTCGGATCCAAATTTTGAAGATTCATATCCTATAAAACGGATCTGGATCCACCAGATTCAGACAAGATCCAAGATCTACTGCCATCTCTAGTATTAACAAGAAATATCAGATCACATAAATATTGAAACATATAAAAGTTGACAAATATACAATTTAATTAAACCACATAATTAACTGTATGACCTGTCTATTCATCAACCACAAAATGGAATGCTGATAATTTGATATATAATTATTTACTCTTTTTTCTTAAAAAAATTAAAAGACAATCTCTAGGATGTTTTTCAACTAAGTTGACATAGAAGACCCGCTGCGATCCGGAGTTACCCTCCGCCGCCGTTACAATGAACCCTATCCCTTGACACCGGTCTAAGTCCGTAAGACTCTCGGATCAAAGCTTGCAACTGATACATAGTTCCTTACTGACTTACTCTTATTATGCAAGACAGATCATTTCAAGATTTAAATAGACAAATACAATACAGCATTTAGAGCTTCAAAAATCAACGCTACAATATACTTTTTTTCCTACGTACATGTTAAGCAAGTTGAACTTTAAAATGCATCGTGTTGAAATTGCTTACGATCAGGGGCGGATTTACATGGAGGTACCCTCGACAAAATATTACAGTGTATATATAGAATAAATTTTAAATACTTATGTATATATATTAACTTTTAAATACCTTGAATAAATACAAAAGGTTAGCACAAGTGATCTAGGATGTTCAAAATTATTTTCAACATCCTAGGTTCAATTCTTAGAGACGACATTATTTTTATATTTAGCTTTTGTTATTTTTTCTTCGAACACCCTGAATGAAAATTTTAAATCCGTCACGGTAAGCGATACATTTGATTTTCAAATGGCAAAAAATGTCATATTAAATCTGTAAGTAAGAGAGAAGGCATATTAAAATAGTTACACGCAAATATGTTTTCCGCAACGGTTTATGTCTCTTTCAATGAATAAGATAATTCATTAAACTTTACACTCTTAGCTAAATAACAGCTCATGATGTAGCTAGAAGGGTTGTGTGTAAAGATGACAGTGGATCCTGGACCCAGTTCGGGTTTGGTGGATTCGGTTTGGACCCGACGGATCCGGCTCGAACCCGGATACATTTCTGACGGATCGGATCTGGATTTAAATCTTGTATTTGAGATCCGTATCCCGTCCAGATTCGACCCCTAAATCTATTTTTTATTAAATATATTCATAACCTAGAATGTAATTTTACATAGATTACTCACAATTTAAATAATATTTCACATTGTGCAACTAAAAATATGTCCTCCGTTTGTAAAACTAATAGTACTATGATTTATCTACAATACTAACAATAAGAAGTATATCTCTTTTAATTGTACAAACACAAATTCATTTGTACTTTACTGATATGGTTTAAATAGAGTACTCATAATTACTATTGTATCTCCTTAATTTGTACAAATATAATATATTCCCCTTTAACCCTGTTATAATGGCACAACTGATATGATTTGTGTATACTACACACAGTATAAAAGATATTTCTTTTGTACAAATTCAAAGTTCATAGAGTACCCATAATATTGTGCGTGATAAAGGCATGGATTAAACTGAATTATGAAGATACTAGACTGGTTAATGGCAGGAAAAAACCTAGTTGAGACGTAAGCTCAGCCATATTTTGAAATGGAAGGCACGCAAGTTGCATGCCGGCCAACAAAATCAGATTATATTTTTTTCAATCAGATTGAGTTTCATTTTATCAAAAAAGTTTCAACAAGTGGAAATATTATTCAAGGCAAAAATTTTACATGTAGATCCAGATCCGATCCGTGGACCCGGTGGATCCGATGAATCCGGATTTGTATCTGATTTTTATGGACCCGATGGATCTAGATCAGGATCTGAATCCAGGTATGAAAAATGAATTTGGATCTGAATTTAGTAGGATTCGGTCCAGATCCGATCCGTTGTCATCCCTAGTGGCGCGATGCATTGCATTTTCATGCAAAATCGTAAGCCCAATTCAAATATATAGATCTTAGAATAAAATATCCTTATTATCAAAACTCTCAAATATCCTTATTTAATTTTTATACACTGATATCATAAAAGAGATATTTTAAAGTATAAGGTCACCTTAATATAACTACATGTAACAATCTATAAAAAAAATCATCTGCTAAAATATGTTAAAACACACTAATATTGTAAAATATTTATAATTAGTTGTGTATATAAGTTACATTCTATTATAGTTAGTTACCTATGATATGTTTTTTTAATATATAGTTTACGTTTTGCGCATTGACGGTTTAAAAATATTTACACAATTATCAGACCACTTAAAAATTGCAGATAAACTCAATTTAATTATCATTCATCAGTAACAAACAATAAAGTTTAAGTAATTTGTTATAACAATTAGTACACTGATGGTATAAAACTTTACTATACTCAGGGCATAGTTAGAATGTCGATAAAACTTAGTATACTCGAGTAGGGGCAGAGTTAGCGTGTTGAATACGAATTCGGCCGAATTCATTGACTTTGGTTTAAACATTATATTTATCTTTATTTATTTTTAAATATATTAATTATTAATTTAGAAGCAGTAATTTAAAAAAATTAAAACTCAAAAAATATAAGCTCCTCGTCATTACTTTACATATAACTTAAATCCATCAAAAAAATCTCTACCATTGGCATAGAAAGTACTTATAAATTGTACCACTCAAATAATAGTAAGGCAGTTTGTACCTGCCTGCATGCACCTCCAGCGAATTGGGCGGAAAATTTGATTTGGTACTCTTTTTAATTAATTCCTTTGTAACCCAATTTGCACTTTCTTATGTTGGGAAACTTTATTATGGAAAACACTTCTCGACCCAAAATGAAATTTCTACACCGTGTGCCTCAAATGATCTATCGTCCCGTTTTAATTTTCTTATGGTCATTTGCCCTTTTGATTCTGGTTCTGTCTTTCGATTTAATTTGGTCAAGGGGGGAATTCTTGCATCATGTTGGTGCCAATTACCTTTTTGCCCCTTAGATTATTTCTTGGCTCATTTTACTTGAATCCTATCCCTTTATAGCACCAAAACACGTTGGTTACAAAGGTCTTTGGTGGGTTTTTGCGGTTCCGGTTATAATTTTGGATGTGAAAATTTATGGATAATGGTTTACTAAGGGGAAACGTTTTCTAACATGGTCATTGGGAACTTAGTCGGGGCTCGAGCCGCTGCTAAAATGGGGTGGCAAGAGGTTTCGGTTTGCTTGTTTTCATTGGGGATGGTTCACTATTTGGTACTATTTGTTACGTTGTATCAGAGATTATCGGGAAGTGATCGGCTTCCGGCTATGTTGCGGCCGCTTTTTTCTTGTTCTGGGCAGCTCCGAGTATGGCTAGCTTGGCTTGGGCGTCAATTTCTAGAGGCTTCGATACTGCTTCAAAGATGTTATTCTCTCTCGTTGTTCCTCTTTACGTCACTGGTAACGTTGCACTAAAAAAATACTCTTTTTTTCTGTTTATATTTTTAAAAAATTATCAGAGTTTTTATACTATAAAGTTATTTAAAAATTAATTATTTTTATTGAAGTACATGTCTGTTCAATCCTTAAGTGGTTAAAGGGATTATTTAATTATACTCTTAATATGCTCTTGTGAAAATTTATTTTTGATAATTAGTGATGGTAAGATTCGAACTCAGACTATCTGTCCGCTCTAATATCATGTTAGAGTACATGATCAATTTATATATAAAAAAATTATTAGAGAAAACACATTTTTAATTATTTAATTATATTCTCAATAATCTACTAGTCCATACAAAATGGGATTAATAATCTCGAAAATAAGTTTAGTTTATTTGGTACTACAACATATTAAAATAAAACATTATTTAGAATGATCTCACATATTATGGGAAATAATAAGTTGAATCCAAGACTAAAGGAGTCTGCAACTAGCAAAAGTTGATTAATATCAACTTTATAAAGTATCTTTTTTCTATAATTGCAAGATTTCCTAAGTTGGAATTTTCCGCTTCGTTGCATGTGCTATAGAGATGAAATTGACTTTACAACAACTTTGTCTTCAAGTCTACGTATAAGTAGCTAGAATATAATATTGTTTCGCCACATACTATTGTATTATGATACAATCAACTTGTTATTCATGTTTCTTTCATTGTTTTTGTCTTTTTCTATATTAAAAATTAACGTTATTGGCTGCTTGTTTAACTATTGACTTCTTGTACGAGCCGTACATGCCCTGATCAAGACGACTCTCACTTGTCAGTCTACTAGATCGACCAGCCCATAATTCTTTTAATCAAAAATATTTTTAAGACATATTTGATAGCATCACCAAAAATACCTACAGCAGCTAATCAATATTATCTCTCTGTATATAAAATGCATCTGTTGACTTTTTTTCCAGGTGGACGACTATTAAGTTATTTTCTTAATCTTTTTTAGTGTGTGAAGAGCGAGAAAAGCATGACGTATGTAGAGTGTAATATACGGATTTAGCCGAGCTCAGTAATCTGAGGGGGAATTTTTAGATATGCAGGCCAGCTCTCTTCAAGAAATCAATTAGAAAATTCAACGTGGCATGGTGGGCATATTCATATCCAGTAACACTACTAGCTTTGGCATCCACAAGATACGCAAAAGAGGTCAAAGGAAAAGTGCCACACACCATAATGCTCACTCTATCATCTCTCTCAGTTTTAGTCATTATTATACAAGAATTAAATTATACATGATTCAAATTACAATCAAATATTAAATAAAATTATACTAAATTATATACAATGATTATTTTTCTTATACCTCATATAAAACGCACCGAAAAGAATCCGAAAGAACTATATTCCTTGTTCGTGTTTTTCGTTTATTTTATTTTGTGCGTACCTATAAAGATATCTTCATGCATTATAAATTATAATGCTCAGGTAAAGATTATGAAGTAGGAAAATCTAAATTCTCTTGGTTTTGAATGTTGGAAATTTACTAAATGTGGAAATAAGTATATCCCATTAATTTATGACTCGAACAATTGGGTCCGCACGTCGGAAACGTCGTTTTCACACACGTGCACACGTAGTGCCAAGTATCGCAAATTTCATTAGTGAAAGAGATATTGGTACGTATGTAATACGTTTGAGACATAGAATTATGGTCGGTTATTGGCCAAATTACAAAGTATTCCACGTTGGTAAATGAACGAAGAAGTATACAAAGTGTAAAATGAAACGAGTCGAAAGTAGCCGCGGAGCCGTGAAGGGCCGCGACGCCACACCGTCGGAGCCGCGGCGCAAATTGGTTGGTCAGCTACTAGAGCCGCTGTAACACCCCGTATTTTCGGATAGCGGTTGAACTCGTAGCGTAGGTAAGTAGACCCGGACCCGGGAAAATTTCGTTGTACTTGTGTATATTAATAAGAGGATTAGTAAATAAAAGGGCGTGATCCCGAAATAATTTTGGGATTTAGTAAGTGTGACGATGGAGTTAAATAATTGTGTATCCCGGAGAGAGTATAGACTGGTATTTTATTACGGGAAGTATGATATTGACATAAGAGGATTTTAGTAATCGTCGGGACTTAAATAATTGGAGACCCGAAATTAATTGTGGGATTAATTAATTAGGAAGGGGACAATTTATAGTGGGAGTTGGTAAGAGGGAGTTTTATAAACGATTTGGGGTGGCAAAGCCCCCAAACCGATCGATCGACAGCAACCGTAAGCCCTCCTTCTCCATTTTTTTCTCCATTTCTTCACTCCATTTCTTCAACCTTCATCTTCTTCAAGAACCTAGGAGGGATTAAAGGGTCACATTTCTAGCAACAGGAGCAAGCTCGGTTGATGGGTTTCGAAATTTTTGACCAAAAATTAGGGATTTTCGGGAGCTTCCATATAACCAAAACGAGGGAGAACTCAAGGTGTTCTGGGCTTTGATTCTAGTAGAATCGAAGCCAAGAACGAGCTTAGAAACTCAGAAGCTAAACAAGAAACCTTGAATGCGAAAGGATTCCGGGGTGAATCAATGTTGGGGATTCGTTTCGAGTTTTCTTTCGGAAGTGTTGGGATGACGAGTTCGACGACACTCATCACTGCGTTTAAGAGAGGTAATCTTCTTTATTCTCTAAGTTTGTACAAGTTCTAGACTTGATTCTTGCTATTAGTTCTAAAGACGATTGTCGAAAATGCGAATTTGGGTTGGGTATCGTTAGGACTGCTGTAATTGGGAGTTACTGGGTTTGCATGTGAAATTGTGGTACTGTTTCGGATATTTTAGTAGTATAAGAAGGAGGATTAATAGAGTTGGATGTTTCACTACTTACATAGATTTCGATATAGAAGGAATATAGGTTCTACGCGGTTAAGGTGTTCGTTAGAATATCCCTAAGAATCTGTTTTTAAAATGTTGTGTCGATTATGATTTAAATCATCCGTATGATGTAGATAAGAATTCATAGGGGCTTACAAGGACCCGCGGAACTTAGATAAATTCGACAACAAGGTTGAAGTTCTAAAACGAGGCGTACGCTAATATTGAGTCGATTAATTCGTCTAAGAGGTATGTGAAACCCTTACTTCTTTCTTTTGGCATGCTTTAATGAAAGTACGGCGGACGTACTTAATTCTTATATAGTTTAATTCCTAAAGAGGATTGTTATGAGAAGTGCCTATGATGTTTCAGCAAAGAGTTTATTATGACATTATTGTAATGATTTTATTGAGAGTCAAATGATGATTTTTACTTGCATGGCACTCATGATATCTACTCGTGCTAAGTGTTACTACTTCACCTCACCGAGTCCCGGGCCGGGTTACGATTCGTGCACCACCTTGCATTGTTCACCGAGACCCTCACTAGGGGGCCGGGTTACGTAGGATGGATCCATAGATGAGAGATGATTTACCGAGTCCCAGCATGGGCCGGGTTATGATATGATTCACCGAGTCCCGCATTAGTGGGCCGGGTTACGTTACAGGTATATATATGTATATGGACAGGCATACATGTTTTTCTTGACTTGCCTCTCATGTTTATAAGGCACAGCTGACTTTTATGGTTTATGGCACAGTTGGATTTGGATCCTGATTTTTATACTGATCTTCTGTTTCTGTTGGCTAATTATGATCTCTTTTACAGCTTCATGTTTTACATACTCAGTACATTATTTCGTACTGACCCCCCTTTCCGGGGGGGGGCTGCGTTTCATGCCCGCAGGTACATGTTTTCAGTTTGGTGGACCTCAGGCCTAGGTTCCTACTCAGCAGGTTGGAAAGCTCCTTTGATCCAGAGTTTTGTCATGTTGGTACCGAATCTCTTTAGAGCTTCTGTTTGTATTTAGGGGCACGACGGGGCCCCGTCCCGTCATATGTCGTTCTTCTTCTTATAGAGGTACGTAGACGGTGGTGGGTTGTACGTATGTAAGGATTATGACTCTGTTTGGGTCAGTCATGTTATTGTATTCTGTGCTGGGGTGTTCCCATGTTTATACGTTACTATCTGGTGGCAGCCTTGTCGGCTTGCTTGTTATTTTATATTGGCTAATTGTGACTCCTCAGGAGACAGGTGCATTCGGGGGTAAAGGCAGCCTTGTCGGCTTGCCTACCTTGGCATATGTTGTTATTGCGACGTTATGCTGCCGGATTTCAGACTCATTAAGGGAAAGTTAGATTATGTGTGACAGGTTAGTATAATGACGTCATTAGGGCGGTTAGTCGCGGCCCGTCGGGTCGGGTCGTGACAAAAGTGGTATCAGAGCAGTTAGTCCTCGGAATGTCTACAGACCGTGTCTAGTAGAGTCTTGTGTATGGGTATGTTGTGCACCATACTTATACGCAGGAGGCTGCCGGATATTTAGGATTGGTTTCTATTCTTCTTACTCTAAGATCGTGCGATAGAGCTATGTTATTAGGTTATTCCCTCTCTGACGTATTAATGTGTTACAGCTATGCCTCCAAAGAAAGCGACAACCGCTAGAAGGGCAATACGAATTCGAGGTTATGAGAACCTACCTTACTCGTATACGGGAAGAAATAATGTAAGTTTGGGACATGGAATATTTGAGACTCTTAGAATATTAGATAATCGTTGAGACCTTAGATATACAAGGCCTTCTTGAGTAAAATATTTTATGGTTGATCTGGGTTATAGTACATGGTATGTGTGAAGTCTATTAGTTGTGATGACTCCTTGGTATGCTTATGTTTATATGAAAAGGAATATGAGATATGCCAAAAAAAAAAAAAAAAAACCGGAATTGTTACTGTGGTACATATAAGGTTTGTTGTCTCTGGAGCAAGTTGTCTGGATAAGTCCTTGAAATTTGTTCAGCAGGTAGTTGATAGTCGTTAACGGGTTGTCCTACTTGTGGATGGGGCTTAGGAGTAGATGGTCCTCTACATGTTGTAATATTACCCGCTTTAAGTTGATGTGTTCCAGCTTTTCTTATGAGTTATGCTATCCATGTTATGTATAAATGTATTCCGTTTTGGTCATACTTCTTTCGAAACAGGGTGGTCTGTTAATGTCCCTGTGCAGTATGTGGGTTGAGTATAAATCACTTGTGTTAGGACCTATCCTTGCCAATTTTGCTAAGTGTAACTACCTCTAAACAGTTAATTAGACTTGCCTAGATATCTTTTATGTTTGATAAAAAATTTCCCCCGTAATTGTCTTTGCGTATCATAATGTAGAATGCAAAATGTTCTAATAACCCAAGTCTGCGTTTTATCTCTTAAATAGGGAATAGATTCGTATGCTAAACATGTTGTCAATAGTTGCTTAAGGGAGTGGGAAATTGAGTATTTACATAATTCCAGGAATGACTTGCTGCTGCAATAAACGGTTTACTTATTTAGTTAACTATTAAACCTTGAATATATTATGCCAAGCATTATGAAATATATGTGAATATTGTGCTACTTGTGACTACTCTATTAATGTCTAGCATGTTCAGTTGGTGAAAACACTTGTTAGAGTATTGTGTGACGATTATTTGTGTGTTAAGTGGTCTGTCTTGTTAAGTTTAAGGGTTATTTGACCTTGTATGACCCGTTTAAATGAGTGAAGGGCTTAATGTTTTATTTATTTATTTATCTGCCTATAATAAGGGAACTAAGATTTAGCATAAGAATGTTGTTATAGTTAGGATAGGATCACCTAATGACTTTGAAATGGATGTGTGTCTTGTTTAAGTCTTTGTCGTGATCTCGAAGGATAGCTTAGGAGCCTATTTGGTGTATGTTTTTTGGTTAAAGGGGTCATACCTATCCTTGGCATGTCCCAATAGTCTTAGGTGGTCTAATACCCATCTGGACAATAACTATTTAAAATAACCTTGTCCCTTCCTTATGTGCATAACTCTGCATCCAGTTGGTTGATTGTATATGCCCATGTTTTGTATCTATGTGTTGATTAAATCAAACTGTTAAGTCCACCTATTCCCATGTCCGCTACTGCAGTGTGTCTACCCCCCTCTCCTTTCATGTAATGTTGGTAGACAATATAAGATCATTGGAGTTTTGACAGGTATCTAGATCACATGTTGGGGGAAAAAAAAAAAAAAAAGATGAATGAAGAATGAATATCTGAGTAGTTCCTCAACTAGGTGCATTCCCTTGCCTCTGTCGAATTGGTTAAGTTATTAAGTGAGTAGTGATGAGGTTAGCATGACATGGATTGGCAGGTTGGATTGAAGTTGGGTTTAGCATGTATGGGTTATTTAAATTAATGTGATGACCGATATATTATTTTGGAAACTCGTTTGGCTATTTGTAAGGCGTTTGGTCATATTATCTACCTAAAACAAGCGCCTCTAATTAAGAACAAGATTAGTTGTCCTATTTAGCAAAACTTGTCTTATATCGTCTGATATGATAATTTAAAACTAGAAGAGAATGACTTAAGTGTGTTGATATGGTTGAGGTTATGTGATGTTAATTATGATGGGAATTGATAAAGGGTAGCTATGTGATGATTGTGAATTATGAATATTACCTAGATTCCGAGCCTGCTTTACTGATTTGGGGGTATGTTAGAAGTTATAACTAAGCATGCCTAAATAAATGGTTATATGTTTGGATTAATCAAAAAGGAATATGTGGATTTTGCATGTTGGTTGATAAGGTTGTTGTATAGTCTGGTGTAATTTTAGTTGAATCATGAAATGACTTTTAAACTATTGTATGCATAAGTTAAGCGATAATAACCTTGTTTGGATTGATTAGTATTGTTAGAGACAATTCCGACTTGATAGGAATCTAACCTAAAGTTAAGAGTAACCTATGACTTATTGGTTATAGTAAAAAGACCGGTGTGGCTTCTATTACATTTTTCATATAAGTACAATAGTAACCTTGGTTGAGTATAAGCTTAGAGAATATGTCGGCTTACTGTTTTTGGTTTTTCCATGTGGTATCCAATAATTTGAAATGATGTAGCCTACATGTGGTCTCCAATGACATGTTTAGCTTCAATTATGACTACATGATGTCCTGACTGTGCTATTAATATCTTGTTACTTCTATGGATGCGTACTGTGAGATAAACTGGAGTTTTTTTTTTTTTTTTTAACCAAAGGACTTATTTTAGTTTATTGTTGGAATTTATGAGCTTAACACTGACCCAAGAGGTTGTGGTATGTCCAAAGGGAAGTTTAGTTCCTAAGTTGTTTTCTTAGGTATGTACTTGTTGTATCTATGTTCTTGTAACTTGAACTTTATGTGGTCTGAATGTTGAAGTTATGTTATGAATGCCTAGAAAAGAGTATTTATGCACCCATTCGTGTATCCATGTTATCATTGAAAATGTGTAAACCAATCCACCTAGTTAAGTGCATGTATAAGTAGGAATAAAAGCTTAGAACCACTATGCTAGTTGACATGTGCTCCTAACAAGTTAAAATGATAAACTTAGGCTAATTTCAGCATGATGGCCTTTAAAGGGGTGATTCAGAAAATTCCTCTGGACCCTGTAATTCTGCTTATATGAACTGTTGGTATGCAGCCTCTTAAGGTATTTGTTGTGGCCCTGGATATGGTGTGATTGTAGGTTAGGTGCAGGTATTGAAGCAAGATTAACCCGGCAAGTATTTGATGCCTATTAACTATGGTATAAAGGGGTGTTTGACTTAGTATTGGCATTTCGAGTTGTTTTTTTTTTCCCGATGTTAGGCTTTACATAGCCATGTCCATAGGTGAGTGGCACCACCAATCTAGACCTGAACTTGGTAAATGAATCTGTATTAATTAAGGTGCCGACTGGTTATGCTTGGAATAGAGGCTCAACATGGTCAAGCCCCATTTCTGCACACCTAACCAGAGTAGGTTGCATTTAGTTACTTGTTTTTATGTTGCCTAAGGACCAGCTTGTTTATGAAATGTCTAGCATGTTTAGACTAGTCTTGTTACCGCTTTGATTAGATCTGTTGTTTTGTTTCTTGCTATCTGCTTGTCCCCGTGGGTCTTTAATCACATATTATTGCCTCGGTTGGCACATATGTTTCTTGCCCTTTTTCGCCTCAAAGGTCCTGTTTTCAAACATGTGGTGCTCTCTTAGTTATCTTATTCATTGTTAAGCTTGGTGTGGCTCTTAAAATACCGAATTCGAATTATAGTTTTTTGCAGATTGAGGTGATAAATGCTTTGTGTGTTTAAGGTGGAACTGTCATATTTTGAGATAATTTTAGACCTTGAGGACTGCTATACCTTAGCCATTAACACTTTACTTTGGGTATGACTTATTGCAAAATTTTTGGGCCATTCTATTTTGATTACAAAATGTTGCATTCTTATCCAAGGTGCCGCAAATATATTTT
This sequence comes from Anisodus tanguticus, assembly GCA_034509755.1. Classification (NCBI taxonomy): domain Eukaryota; kingdom Viridiplantae; phylum Streptophyta; class Magnoliopsida; order Solanales; family Solanaceae; genus Anisodus; species Anisodus tanguticus. The sequence continues at coordinate 2,539,559 of CM067553.1, read as the reverse complement.
CTGCAAAGACATGATCTTGATGAGCCGTTGTCCTTTCCTCAAGGATAAGACAGATACTACACTATAGGAAGACATTGTGATGTGTTGTGTGAGGTATAATTTGAGTGAGGGTGTTGGGTTCTTTGTGCCATGGGGTAAGTAGTGGTGCATTGTGACCAAATTTTGCTGCATTTTACCTCCTTTGTGGTTCTTTGTTTTGTCGTCGTTAGATGCGATTCTCTTTGTATTTAGTCTTTGTCTTGGTGATATCTTGGCTGTTATTTGAGCTCGTTTCTGCTGTATTTTTAGCTCGCTGTCTTGGCTGATATCTTGACTCGTTATTTGAACTCATTTTCCGCTTGATATTAGCGCCGTGTCTTTGGTGGTGTTTGACCGTTATTTGAGCTCATTTTTCTGCTGTTATTTAGTCATTGTTGTTTTGGCTACCGTTGATTTGCTATTTTTTGTTGTTTTGCTATTATTTTTGCTACGTAATCACTCTTTGTATTTTGGTGGAATTGTGCCCTGCACAAACACATGTTGCTGCCTTTATTTTGAGACAGCTGTAGGCTGAAATTCTGGGCAGGGGAAGAGTAAAAAAAATAAAAATCAGCAGTTGTGTCGCTGCACTCTAGCCCAAAAACAGTGCAATAAAAGAATCAACCGCAATGGTATAAAAACAGTTGCATGGCTAATTGTATTGAGGTGTGAGCTTTTATAAATAACTAGGTTGCGTATAGAACTCTAAAATTAGATATTAGGACCTTCTACCTCCTTTGTCTATTGTTTGAATTTAAGGAATGTAGTCACCATGTGTTTATTTTGGTTCGCATATGAAACTGGAGTCGATTTCTTTAGAAGTAGTTATGGATGGATATGTATCTCCTCACAGTTTACAAGATAGTCTGAATTAATCCCTGAATGTCGTACCCCTTGTTTTTGAGGAAATGGAATAGCACTTTGTGTATTCTTTTTGTATGGTGTCAAAGGTTAGAAATGTCGTACCGACATTCGAGGACGAATGTTTCTAAGGGGGGAAGGATGTAACACCCCGTATTTTCGGATAGCGGTTGAACTCGTAGCGTAGGTAAGTAGACCCGGACCCGGGAAAATTTCGTTGTACTTGTGTATATTAATAAGAGGATTAGTAAATAAAAGGGCGTGATCCCGAAATAATTTTGGGATTTAGTAAGTGTGACGATGGAGTTAAATAATTGTGTATCCCGGAGAGAGTATAGACTGGTATTTTATTACGGGAAGTATGATATTGACATAAGAGGATTTTAGTAATCGTCGGGACTTAAATAATTGGAGACCGGAAATTAATTGTGGGATTAATTAATTAGGAAGGGGACAATTTATAGTGGGAGTTGGTAAGAGGGAGTTTTATAAACGATTTGGGGTGGCAAAGCCCCCAAACCGATCGATCGACAGCAACCGTAAGCCCTCCTTCTCCATTTTTTTCTCCATTTCTTCACTCCATTTCTTCAACCTTCATCTTCTTCAAGAACCCAGGAGGGATTAAAGGGTCACATTTCTAGCAACAGGAGCAAGCTCAGTTGATGGGTTTCTGAAATTTTTGACCAAAAATTAGGGATTTTCGGGAGCTTCCATATAACCAAAACGAGGGAGAACTCAAGGTGTTCTGGGCTTTGATTCCGTAGAGAATCGAAGCCAAGAACGAGCTTAGAAACTCAGAAGCTAAACAAGAAACCTTGAATGCGAAAGGATTCCGGGGTGAATCAATGTTGGGGATTCTGTTTCAGTTTTCTTTCGGAAGCTGTTGGGATGACAGGTTCGACGACACTCGTCACTGCGTTTAAGAGAGGTAATCTTCTTTATTCTCTAAGTTTGTACAAGTTCTAGACTTGATTCTTGCTATTAGTTCTAAAGACGATTGTCGAAAATGCGAATTTGGGTTGGGTATCGTTAGGACTGCTGAATTGGGAGTTACCGGGTTTGCATGTGAAATTGTGGTACCTGTTTCGGAGATTTTAGTAGTATAAGAAGGAGGATTAATAGAGTTGGATGTTTCACTACTTACATAGATTTCGATATAGAAGGAATATAGGTTCTACGCGGTTAAGGTGTTCGTTAGAATATCCCTAAGAATCTGTTTTTAAAATGTTGTGTCGATTATGATTTAAATCATCCGTATGATGTAGATAAGCATTCATAGGGGCTTACAAGGACCCGCGGAACTTAGATAAATTCGACAGCAAGGTTGAAGTTCTAAAACGAGGCGTACGCTAATATTGAGTCGATTAATTCGTCTAAGAGGTATGTGAAACCCTTACTTCTTTCTTTTGGCATGCTTTAATGAAAGTACGGCGGACGTACTTAATTCTTATATAGTTTAATTCCTAAAGAGGATTGTTATGAGAAGTGCCTATGATGTTTCAGCAAAGAGTTTATTATGACATTATTGTAATGATTTTATTGAGAGTCAAATGATGATTTTTACTTGCATGGCACTCATGATATCTACTCGTGCTAAGTGTTACTACTTCACCTCACCGAGTCCCGGCCGGGTTACGATTCGTGCACCACCTTGCATTGTTCACCGAGACCCTCACTAGGGGGCCGGGTTACGTAGGATGGATCCATAGATGAGAGATGATTTACCGAGTCCCCGCATGGGCCGGGTTATGATATGATTCACCGAGTCCCGCATTAGTGGGCCGGGTTACGTTATGTATATATATGTATATGGACGGGCATACATGTTTTTCTTGACTTGCCTCTCATGTTTATAAGGCACAACCGACTTTTATGGTTTATGGCACAATTGGATTTGGATCCCGATTTTTATACCGATCTTCATGTTTTCGTTGGCTAATTATGATCTCTTTTACGACTTCATGTTTTACATACTCGGTACATTATTTCGTACCGACCCCCCCTTTCCGGGGGGGGGGGGGGGGGGGCTGCGTTTCATGCCCGCAGTACATGTTTTCGGTTTGGTGGACCTCGTGCCTAGGTTCCTACTCGGCGGGTTGGAAAGCTCCTTTGATCCGAGTTTTGTCATGTTGGTACCGAATCTCTTTAGAGCTTCGTTTGTATTTAGGGGCACGACGGGGCCCCGTCCCGTCATATGTCGTTCTTCTTCTTATAGAGGTCCGTAGACAAGTGGTGGGTTGTACGTATGTAAGGGTTATGACTCTGTTTGGGTCAGTCATGTTATTGTATTCTGTGCTGGGGTGTTCCCATGTTTATACGTTACTATCTGGTGGCAGCCTTGTCGGCTTGCTTGTTATTTTATATTGGCTAATTGTGACTCATCAGGAGACAGGTGCATTCGGGGGTAAAGGCAGCCTTGTCGGCTTGCCTACCCTGGCATATGTTGTTATTGCGACGTTATGCTACCGGATTTCAGACTCATTAAGGGAAAGTTAGATTATGTGTGACAGGTTAGTATAATGACGTCATTAGGGCGGTTAGTCGCGGCCCGTCGGGTCGGGTCGTGACAGCCGCGGCGCTTCGGATGCAGAATGTTGCGACGGAAAGTTGGAAAAATCCGACGTTTGGGCTGGTTTTGGAGCATTGATTCTCCATTATTTGCCACATGAATTCAGCCATTATTTGGTTGAATGTAACCCCCAACCAAGTGCAATTACATGGTTATTGAAGGCCATTAGTTGGCTAGTTGATGGGTCTTCTACTTACACTATAAATTGAGGCCTTTGGCTCAATTGAAAGACACTACACTCAACACTTAGAGAATTCTCCAGATTTTCTGATTTCATATTCTTCCTCTCTAACAAAGTCACTATACTCAAAGTTCTTCAAGAGTAACACTTGAGTTTCCTTTGCTCACTTGTTAAAGTTGTTGTTGTATCTTGGGTGACTATTGCTCAACACCGTAAGAGGAGATATACGGGGCAATCTTGTCTTAAAGACAGAGTGCCATCACTCAACTCAGCAAATCACACAAGCAGTTTGTTAAGGTTTTGATTTCCAGTTTTATTGTAATAGTTTGTTTATCCTTTCTACTATTGTAATAGTTATTTACTTTCCGTTCCCTACAACAATTGAATCCCAACATTGAATCTGATCTTCTCGCGAGGGACTGGATAATATATTTCTCTTTTGATGGGAGACATACATTTTTAGTTGGCTAGCTAAATCAGTCCAAAAATACTTTTAATATGGTGTAATATTATTAATTTTGTGCCAAATTTGCATGATCTTTTCTAAAAAGTCTCACACCATTAAATATATGAAACTTTCTAATTTTGTCAACTACTAAAATGAAAGGTTTTTGCGCACACCCAACAATCACTATAAGAAGAAATATATTTGCCAACAACATTTTTTGTTGTCATATGTATATAGTTTCCAATTTTTGAAAGAATAAGAAGCAAAAATGTGCCTAGTAGATAAATTGTCAAATAAAATGTTTTATTAACAGGATGTATAGTCCAAGACGGTAGCTTTCTAGAGATGGGCTTCACTAACGATGTACGACTAGGGCTTTTTTGGTCCAGCTTGTATCAAACTATCAAATGAGCAAGCCCACCAAATCGCCTCTAGGCCACAATAATGTCGAGAAAAGATTACAAATAAAAGAAATGACTATTTGACACCAATTAATAGCACTTTTTGGTCCCTTAATATTAGTAAATATTGATTTTAGTTCTTATAATACCTACCTTCAATTACATGAAAAATGCACCTTTAACTTCCCTTGCTTGTGATTAATCACAATTTCCTAAAGTGATAATTAACCGCCTCACCATTTAATTACCCACGTGTTATTAAACTTGTATTCATATTTGAGGCTAATATATTTTACAATAGTCTAAATATAATATATATCCTGAATAACAAAACCAAAAGCACTTGTTTTAAATAATTAAAAATTAAATATGTCGATACATCACAAGGACCAATATCATAATATATCCACGTAACTAAGGGATCAGAAATGATATTATCCCAATTGTTGTAAATAGCTTTATGTTTATTGAGGCAGTTCCAAACTTTCGTTGAGATCAGAGATAAGCTGTTAAATCAAACTGCTACTACTACTAGGACCGCCAATAAATGGACTATTTGCGGGAATTATTACTACTGAAATACCCGCCGCAAATTAGTGGACATCACAATTTTTTTCGGCAATTGGAACCGCCGTAAACCAAAGTTTAAACCCCGTTAATTTAAAAAAATAAATAGTAATTGGTTCAAGAAAATCTTCGTTAAACAAATAAATATAATAAAAATGAGACTGTGTACGGCGTAATGGTCTTTTGATGGATACATCATACATCATACATGAAAGGACTTGCAAGGATGAACAACGTCAATATTTCCAAATTCATTGTCTTAGCCGTGCAAGTAATCACAAAGTTCTAGGCTTTTAGTATTTTTTTTCTTCCTAGGCTTTAGTTTAGTCACTTTTTAGGGGTTACTGTTAAACCATTGGTTCTTGCTTTGTCCCCTTTAGATATGTACTCGTTATTGCAATGTATTCATAGTCCTGACAACTTGACAAACTGTTTATATTGTGAGACTATAGTTAGTTGAAATGTCTATGTTTAGAAATTGTTTGTCATTCGAATAATTCTATTCTAAGATTAATTTTCTGGATGTCATGTTTAGTATTAGTTTGAGGTCACTTACACGTAAAACCCTTTTCATACAAGTACTAGTAATTAGTAAACCCCTTTTCATAATAGTAACGGAGTCAAAATTTTCATTAAGAAAAATCAAAGTATAAAAATAAACATACAAAAAAGTACTTTTATTTTTTTGAGTGTATATATACATTAAAAAAATCAAAATACTTAACCTATCTATGCGTCTATATGGAGTATGTGATACTATAATCTTTTGCTTAAGGGTTTCAATTAACCCCCTCCGATTAAGATGACTCCGCCACGACCAACAAATGCCCAACGGCTTATATTACAGTATACAAAATAACGAAATTGGGTTCGGAGAGAAGTTTCTTTTTAGGGTGGGCAAAAATGAATATTACTAATCTGTGGCAAGACAAAAACCTCCTATCCACATGAAACACTACATCAACATTAATAAATCTTGCTACTTCCTCCGTTCACTTTTACTTGTCTATCATGGACTTTGCACACCACTTAAGAAATAATAATGAATAAAGTGCATAATTTATCATGATACCATATTAATTGTTGTATAGTTTCAAACTTTTAATGGACTTGAAAAGTGATTTGAAATGAACAATTAATACTATGAATAAAACATTTTTTATTTTTTTATTTTTTGTTATGCTAAAAGTGATAAGTAAAAGTGAAAATCTATTTTTGGAATAATGAACAAGTAAAAGTAAAAATCTATTTTTAGCATAATGAAGAATGGATGTATTTTTTAAAGGTATAAGGCACTATGAATGACGTCATCTGAATATTCCTAACTAACGGCACGTACGCAGAGACCATAAAATTTTCATGTAATTAAATTGTTTGTTTTAAACAGTTACTTATTATTGCACGTAATTTAACCTGATAGCACAAAAATACTATAGACTCCAGATTACTTGAACTCTTAAGTATATTGCCACCAAGCATTATAGCTTCATAAATGTGCATGTAGTTTATTCATGTTTTAATAACTTTACTCTCTAAAGATTCCTTTTTTTATTTTTACATATTTGATATTGAAATTTATTGACCCGTCTAACCCGAATTAATATTCGTGCATTTAAGTCCATTAAAGGGGTAAAACATCCCCTTCTTAACATTAACGATGCTAATCAATGTCTACCTACAAAACTTTAACTATATATATGTCTGATATTCCACATATATATTGAACCTGGAGGATCACATAATAGCTGAAACAATCGATATTCGCATAAAAGTAGTTTTTACATCTTTCCAAAAAAGTAGTGCCCTAAAACATAGCTAGAGCATATGCCATAGCTGTAATTGGTACAACAAAACATAAAAAAAAAAGAGCTCAATCACTCGTTTAACACAATGGTCCTTTATTTGCATTTTGTTCTTTCAAACCTGCTGCTATACTAATAGTCTAATTCTATACAGAATCTTAAGCTGATATGCTGGAGAAATATTCATTTGACTGTTATAGTCAAACTAACAACAAAAATTGAGTCCAAGTAACGTAACCAAGGAGAATGACAAGACCTTAGTTCGGTTCTTTAATGGGGCCACATAAGCCAATTACAGGTTTAATTTTAGTGACTGTGTAGAAAAATACTAATTAAGTACTGATTACAGTAGTAAATTTTAACTTATTGTAATGAAAGAAGGTTGAAAATCATAAGGTCTAATCAGGTTTAAACCCCATTGGAGGCAAAATACTAGGTGGTTCTTTTATATGTCCAAACCTAGGTGGACAGAGATATTTGGTACCTGTGCTGGTGAGAGTTATCAGATACCCATATAATTAGTCGAGGTGCGTCGTAACTATCCGGACACCATGTTTATGTAGAAACTCCAGTAAGAAAGCGTGGTTATACATTTCAACATGGTATTAGAGTAGACAAAGATTGATCTGAGTTCAATCTAACCACCATCCATTATCAAATTTTTGTATGTACTCATGATAAAACAAATGTAAGAGGAGGACATGTTGAAGATATTATTATAAAATAATTACCTAAATAAAGGTTTAGTCTCTCTTAATAATTTCAGTTTTAAAATGAGACGATCACATACTCTAATTAACCCTTAAACATGGTAAAATAGGAGTACAAAAGTTAAATTCTAAAACCAAGTGAAAGAAAGGCATTCAAGCAATTACAACAAAATGCTGGTGGGTGACAAGTGACTGATAACTGAGGTGGGACAACCACGGTAGGAAATATTCTTTCTTGATTTTATTTATTAATGATTTACAATATATATAGTGTTACAGAAATATTTACTTTGCTACAAACTAGATAACTAATTAATCCTAATTATAAGAGAAATATAATTCTACATAATATAGGAGATGTACAATTAATTATTATGAAAATATTCTATTACACCCCCGCAGTTGAAGTGGGAGATCGACGTATGCTGAGACTGTCCCGAAAGTCTTCAAATAAAATCAGCAGAAGACATTTTGTAAAAATGTCGGCAATATGTAACGTGACGGGACATGTAAGACACGTACTTGTCCATGAGCAACATTTTCGCGAACAAAGTGAATATACAGCTCAATATGTTTAGTGCGTTGGTGGTGAACTGGATTCCCTGAGAGATAAATTGCACTAATATTATCACAATAAACCAATGTCGCCTTAACCGGACAATGAAGCTCTAAAAAAAGGTTCCGTAGCCAACAAGATTCATACACCACATTGGAAACTCCTCGGTATTCTGCTTCGGCACTGGATCTGGAAAAGGTTGCTTGCCGTTTTGAGGACCAAGAGACTAAATTATCACAAAGAAATACATAATAACCAGACGTGGAGCGTCTGATATCCGGACAACCACTCCAATTGACATATGTGTATAAAACAAGAGTGGTTGTCGAAGACGGACATAAATGCAAGCCATGATCGAGAGTATCCTGAATATAACGCACAATGCGTTTGAGAGCATGCATGTGATCCTCCATTGGGTTATGCATGAATAGACAAACTTGTTGCACATCATAAGAGATGTCGGGTCTCGTGAATGTGAGATACTGCGGGGCCCCTACAAGGCTGCAGTAATGTGATAGATCGACATATGGCTTGCTGGAAGAAGCACTCAACTTCGGCTTATTGTCAACCAGAGTGACAGACGACCTACACGATGACATGCCAGCTCGTTCAACAATCTCTGTTGCATACTTATTTTGTGACAAAAATAAACCACATGCATGACGTGTCACAACTATCTCCAAGCAGTAACTCAGTGGCCCTAGATCTTTCATTGCAAACTCAGAGCCAAGCAGTGTCATGATAGACTTGCGAAGGGCATCAGATGAGGTAATTAAGATAATATCATCCACATACAAAAGAATGTAAGCAATATCATTACCCTGACGGTAGATGAATAGAGAATGATCAGACCTGTTGTTAGAAAACCCAATATATGAAACATAATCTGCAAACCTCTTGTACCAGGTCCTAGGAGCTTGTTTGAGCCCATATAATGACTTCTTCAACAGACTCACATAATTAGGATAAGTAGGGTCTCTGTACTCCATGGGCTGATACATGTACACTGTTTCATTGAGGTCTTCATGCATGAAGACATTTTTTACATCAAGATGATGAAGCGGTCATGTCTTCAAAAGAGCCAGATTGAGGACCGTCCTGATAGTTGTTGGTTTGACCACCGGACTGAAAATCTCACCGCAATCCACACCAATATGTTGAGTCTTCCCATCACCTACAAGCCTGACTTTGTCCATCTTAAATGTACCATAATATTTTTATTTATGACTAAAAATCGACATAGATCGAATCACATTAACATCAGGGAGACGGGGCACCAAATCCTACGTCCTATTATTAATAAGAGCATTAAATTCATCATCCATAGCCATTTTCCAATTTGGGTCATTAAGAGCAGACACAGGATTGCGGGGCAATGGTGAGTTGGCAACATGGGTGTGAAGACCGTATTTTTTATTTGGATGAAAAATCCCGCGTTGATTACGAGTGACAGGCCGTTGGGATGGAATTGGAGTTGGACCGGACGAAAGTGACGGACTGCCCGATAGTGGGCTGGCAGTGACTGGACTGCCAAGCAATGGGCAGAGGACAGTGGGTTGTCCGACCCGAATGGTGGGCCGAGACCTAGAGGACTGCGCGCTACTGGGCCTCTCGGCAGTGGGCTGCCAGCGAGAGGCTCAGCTGGGCCATCAGCCGCGGGGCTCGGTAATTGCGCCGAGACATCGAGACACGTTGGGCCTGTTTGGGAGGCTAATTTATGGGTCAAATACGGGGGTATGCTATCGTCAATAAATTCATAGGTAGGAAGCCCGGAATAATGTAATTTGGCAAAAGGGAAATTTGTTTCATAAAAAATTACGTGACGACTTACGATGATTTTATTAGATGATAAGTCAAAATATTTGTAACCACGATAATTTGACGTATATCCCAGAAAAACACACGGGGTTGATCGGAGTTGAAGTTTATTGATGGTAGTAGAAGGAAAAAGAGGATAGCATAAGCATCCGAAAACCCGTAAATGAGAATATGATGGGTCCCTTTGGTATAAATTTTTGAGTGGAGATTGGTAGGATATTTGTTTGCTCGGAAGTATGTTGAAAAGATAGGTTGCCATTTGTAACACATGATGCCAAAAAGATGGTGGTAGAGATGCATGGGCAAGTAAGGTTCTAACAATATTGTTAATGGTTCAAATTTTTCTTTTTGCTTTTCCATTTTGAGATGATGTATGTGGACACGAGAGACGAAACGACAAACCATTAGTTTTGCAAAAATTCCAAAAAGGCCTATTATCAAATTCTCTGCCATTGTCCCATTGAATATTTTTAATATCCCGTTCAAATTGTGTGCCGATGTATGCTCTAAAGGATAGAAGTGTGAAAAAAACTTGTGACTTTTTAGATAAAGGAAACGTCAATAAAAAATTAGAGTAATCATCCAACAACAGAAGATAAAATCGGTGGCCCAAAGAGCTCAAAATGGGAGATGTCCAAATATCATTATGAATAATATCAAAAGGCATAACAGTACGAGACTTAGAAGCAACACAAGACAACTTAACATGTTTTTCAAGAGAACAAGAGTAACAAACATGAGAACTACAAGGTCTAGTACACTCAATAAAGTTATTTTATTTGAGGGAAGCAAAAATAGGTGCTCCCAAATGACCCAAACGTTCATGCCATAAAGAACGAGCTAAAGCTGCAAAAATGAATGGTAATTTGGCTTGATATGTGGTTGTGGTGATTGGATAAAGCTCGTCCCGACTATCACATCTCATTAGACGCATCCCCGTCTGAAAATCCTTAACGTAAAATCCAAAAGGATCAAATTCAATAGAAACCCAATTATCAGTGGTAAAATTTCAAACTGAGATCAAGTTTTTAATTAATTGAGGTGCGTGAAGGATATTTTTCAAAATTAACGATAGGTTCGGGGGAGACAAGTTTTTAGTACCATAAATACGAATTGGAATTGAATTTATACCACGATTGTTGCTCAAATTAAAATAGGACGAGAGATTACCTTGTGAGGACGTTATATGAGACATTGTACCGGTGTCCATGTATCAATTTGCATCGGGCGGAGTAAGCCCAAGGGTTTGCATCGCGTACTCGATATCTGTCGGGGTCGCCACTGCCGAGTGGGCCTGTTGCCACTGGTTCGGCAGTGGCACAAGGATTCTCGCACCTGATTGCTGGGCCTATTGGCTGGTTCGCTGTGCCTGGGCTGCTAACCTGGCCATGGGCCTGGCCCAATTTCCCACGGGGAATGAGCAGTGAGACATGCCTAGGGCCACTACCATCCCCACAGGACCGGCCCACTGCCCCACTAGGATGGCAGCTGCTGGGCTGGATATTGCTGGCCGCTGCCCCTACCGCCACCTCTACCGCGGCGGTTGCCGCCGCCTTTTCCACCATCGCGGCCACCGCTGCGGCTTTTGCTCCCGTTACTGCAGTTTCGGCCCTTCTGGCCACGATTTGGCTGCAAATTTTCAAATTGTGATGAATTCTCAGCGGACGGAGCGACAACCAAGGCGGTATGTAACACGGTGGTTGTCTTCTTGGCAAAACTCACTTTTTTGAGGATGAGCATAGAACGGGCTTGGTAGAATGGCGGAATATGATTGCTTTGACGGATGAGCATACCTACACTATTAAATGCGTCAATAAGGCCGACAACCATTTATAACACGAGCCGATTGTTAGTTACCAGCGCCCCGACGTTCTTGAGTTGGTCTAACAGAACCTTGAGCCATTGACAATATGCAGACGCATTGGGAAAATCAGCCATATCAGTGGTGGAAAATTCCTGCTCAAGTGTAATGGCCCTGGAATTCTTACTATCTTGGAATATGTCACGTAAATGATTCCAAGCTTCCATAGCCGTGGGATCAGGCTCAAGAATAGTATGTAGTAAATCACTCAAGATTGTGGCGTAGATCCACTGGAGGATCGTTTCATCAAGGTCAACCATAATTCCTTCTCATCATCGGTCTTCGGCACCTTCTCCTTGCCTTTTTCTGATGGAATTATGTGATGGATAACCCGATGTGAGTAACAATGGATTTTAAAGAGTTCCGCCATGTCGCATAATGGACGTTTTCCATCTCAAGAGTGATGGAGATATGAGATTTGATGTTGGAGACAACAAGGGCTGGGTGAAAATTGGATTTCGAGTCAGACATGGTTGTCGGACGGAGAAGGGAGGCCGGCGGCGCATGGAAGAAAGGGGGGGGGGGGGGGGGCGACGGTATTGAGAGAAAAGTTTAGGGTTTAGGATCTTTTCTTAGAATCTGATATCATGTAGAAAATATTTTTTCTTGATTTTATTCATTAATGATTTACAATATAATAGTGTTACAGAAATATTTACTTTATTACAAACTAGGTAACTAATCAATCCTAATTACAAGAAAAATATAATTCTACCTAATATATGAGATGTACAATTAATTATTGTGGAAATATTGTCCTCCGGGGCATAGTCCAGTGGCAAAGCCTGGGCGCTATAAGGCGCTCTGGCATGGGACAGCGTGGGTTCGATTCCCCGCAAGCACGAAGAAATTCTGGCATGTTGGGGAATTTGACCTTGTCTCATTGATCGTTGTACGCTCCCAGAAAACTGGCCACCGGAGCACATCCCGCGATTTACCTGGTGATAGTTGTTGAAGGACCGGTGCTATTACCTCCAGGACGTCTGGGTAATACCAGTGAAGTAGTCAGGCGCAAGCCTGGAAATCTGGATTATCAAAAAAAAAAAAAAAAAAAAAAAAAAAAAAAAAAATATTGTGGAAATATTTTATTATAAACAACAACGACAAGTGACTTGATTGATTCTTAAATTACTTTTATCAAATTCTGCAACACCTTTCACCGTTTTGGCAACCCTTTCCATTTTTAGTAACCCCATTTTTCTAAGACTCTTTCATCTCTTCTCCTCCTCCAATATCTTATCCCCAAAATATAACTAGACCTTTTAGGGTTTGAGTACTTATAAGATCTGTTTGGAACTTAGAAAAAAAATTGAGAAAGAGAAAAAAAAGTATGGCTCGTGGGAAGATCCAAATCAAGAGAATAGAGAACCAAACAAACAGGCAAGTGACTTATTCAAAGAGAAGAAATGGGCTATTCAAGAAGGCTAATGAACTCACTGTTCTTTGTGATGCTAATGTTTCAATTATCATGATTTCTAGTACTGGCAAGCTTCATGAATTTATAAGTCCCTCTATCACGTAAGTATTCAAAGATTGTTTATTTTTTTGGGTTTCTTTTAATTTTTGTGTTTCTGTTGATTATTTTGATGTTGTTTTTTGTGTCCTTAGGACCAAGCAGTTGTTCGATCTGTACCAAAAGACTGTTGGAGTTGATCTTTGGAACTCCCACTATGAGGTTTTCTTTAATTTCCTTTCTAAAATCGTGAAAATTTTCCCTCTTTTGTTAAATTATGTGACAAATCTCATATAAAAGATTAAATATTTGAGATAGAGCATACCTATATTTACTTAATTATATTTTCAAGTCCATCACTTTCAAACTTAATTCTTTTTCATGAGCGAAAGACGCAAAAATTCTTAAAATAATAAGTAGAGATGAGATATGAATTACCCAAGATCTCGATCTCCCTGCTCTCATGGGCGGATGCAACTTAATATTACCGGGTTCAATTGAGCCCCATACTTCAATTCAAAGCTTTTTTTTTTTTGTTTGCGTAAAGTTACTACTAATTGCAAGGTTAAAGCCATAGAGCTTAAATCTTGAATTTGTTCTCATGCTCTAAATCATATTGAACTATATTAACATCTCATTTAAAAGTTTAAACGGTTAGAAAGATATTTATTTACTTAAATATATATGCAATATCTTTTGAGGTATTTTCAGATTTATTATTTTTTTAATATTGTGCAGAAAATGCAAGAGCAGTTGAGGAAGCTAAAGGATGTTAATAGGAATCTCCGAAGAGAGATCAGGTAGATACTGACCTAGCTTTTCTGGATCTTTAATTTTAATACTATGAATCTATGATCTTTTAATTGATATAAATAAATAAAATCTTTTATTTATCTCCTCTCTAATTTGTATTGATATTAATTAATGGATGGACAGGCAGAGGATGGGAGAAAGCCTAAACGATCTGAACTATGAACAGTTGGAAGAACTCATGGAAAATGTGGACAATTCTCTCAAGCTTATTCGTGAAAGAAAGGTTAATTCCATAATTATCAAACTAAAATTAACTTAACTGTAAAAGAATCACTTTATAATTGTCAAGATCTACTTGACTCTTCATCTATATCAACAAAAAAATTATAAGCAAAAAGAAAGCTTAGACACAATATGAGTATAGATCTTCAATCAACTATAACTCACATTTTTACTTTGTTAAATTACCTTAAAATAATTAAAGTGCAAAAGGGGTACTAGGAAATGTCTTGTCTTAAAACTGGAGAAGGAAAGATTTGCTACATTATTTAATTATTGTCAGAGTTCTTTCAGATGATTATGACAATTTAGCTTAATAGGTCAGAATATCCCCATTTTCTTGCTTTCCTCTTCTTTTTTCTTTTTTAATTTCATTGATAATTAAGTAGCTGGCATATACTTGGGGCTCGTTTAGACACTATTTTTTCCTTTTATAAAATAATATATTCAAAATAATGTTTGGTTACTCATTAAAATGTTTCTTTGGTTAGTGAAGATGAGTTTTTTCAAAATCAGTTTTTCCCGTAAAATTCTTTCACACACACAAAGTTTCAACTATTTTTCAAGTGAAATGCACATTCAAACACAACTTCAATTTCCGTATATCATTTTTAACTTTAACTTCAATTTTTTTCCAAATATCACTCAATAAATATTCAAAATCCTACCTAATGAAATTTTTTTCTTTCATCTTGGACTATACTACACTAGCCCTAAGGAACTCAGCTTCTCATAAATAAGTAGACCTATCATTCAAGAACTTGAGCTAGTCCATAGAATATTAAATATAGATCAAGCAAGTGGATATAATAATTAAAAGAACATCACCCCTTTTTCATGTCTTAATATTTTTCTTTTTACAGTTTAGTCTTGTTTGTCAATTGAAGATTTATAGAATGCATCTTTGTGTAAGAAATGCCTAACTTGGTTTCACTTGTGAAAGAACAGTATAAGGTGATTGGCAACCAGATTGAAACATTTAAGAAGAAGGTAACTAAAACTTTTGGTCATCCTCTTCTATTGAGCTTGTTTTCTGTTGAGTTTCTTCATGAAAGTGCATTCATATTTCCCCCAAAAATAATAATTCATATTTCCAAAAAATTAAGAACTGAGTGAATTCATTATTTTGGTTGATTGCAGGTCAGGAATGTGGAAGAAATACATAGAAATCTCCTGCTTGAATTTGTAAGTGCTTAAACTTATTAAATTAATTCCAGCTGCCTTTTTATGTTTTTGCATAGAAATTAAGTTCATCCACAACCCCTTTTCCCCATATTGCCTGGTGATGTATTCTTAGAAGAAGCAAAAGCATTTGCCAAGGGATTTATATTGTTTTTTAAAGCTGGATAGAGGTATGTGAGGCTATTGAGATAAAGTTGGTGTTTCTTTGTGGAAGAATGATGAAAATAATGTGTTTCATTTTGAAATTGCTCGTCCCCTATACCTTTGCAATTTTTAGTGATCTTTTCACGGTCACTAGAGGACTTCATGAATTAGAAAGGATGAAATGTCCTTCTCTTAGACTTAAATACTATAAATATTGGTGATTTCTTGCAATGGTACACATAGTTATCTTGTACCTACGTTGATGAGAGATAGCAAGTATTCGATAAAATAATTGAAGTACACACAAACTAGCTCGACACTATTATCTTTTAGATGTAAGTCACTATCTTATAGTAATTCTTATTAATTTGGGATTGAGGATAGTTGATGACATATCTTAATTTGGGCAAAATTACTATTGCATGTTTAATACAAAAAAATAAATAGGTGGAAACCCGTTTAGGAGAAAAGACTTTTGACTAGAATTTTAACCGATTCAACATATACTATACATACATAAAAAGACTTTTGACTTTATAATATAGTGATTATATCTGTCCCTCTAGCTCCGCCCCCGGCTATGTTATTGATGGATTAATTTTGATTGGTGTAGGATGCAAGGCAAGAGGATCCATATGGTGGGTTGGTTGAGCAAGGTGGAGACTACAATTCTATGCTTGGATTCCCAAATGGAGGCCGCATATTAGCCTTACACCTTCAACCAAACAACCATCATCATCATCTTCACAGTGGAGGAGGCTCTGATATTACTACTTTTGGTCTAGCTTGAGTAGTAGTAATTAACATTATTGCAATATTATAATTTCCCTATTAGTATATTAATGTTCTCTAAATAATCACATGCATTGTTTCTTAGACATGCATGAGACTGACTCTTTTGGACTATTTACTTTTGCTTTCAGTGTTAAATCCTAAAACCTACAAGGGCTTCAAACTCTATGGTTTTTGGATGGAAGTGTTATGTTTCTTTTAATGTGTAATGTATATCTTACTTTCTTATAATGATGTGAAAGTATGTGTTCAGATCGATGAATTGTGGAAATATCTGAAGAAATTAAAGCTAGGGTTCGTACTTTATATAGAGAGAGAAAGAGCACTAAATATAATCAGTCTTTCTTATTTCATCGATCTGAAAATGTACAAATGTCCTCTTTAGGTATTATATAGTTGGGGAAAAAAAGTAAAAGCTAAACTAATACAAGTTATTCGGGTACAACCGGGTAATACAGATAAAATAAAGAATCAACTGGGTTGGGGCCGATACAGAAAATAACTATGTAATTCCAACACCCTCCTCAAGTTGGAGGGTGGGTACACATCCAACTTGCCTAGCAAGAACTGATGTTGAGCACCAGGTAAGGACTTCGTAAACAAGTCAGTAGGTTGTGAAGAAGCAGGCACATGACTCAAAGAAATCAGGCCCTTAGCCAATTTGGTGCGAATTAAGTGGCAATCGACTTCGATATGCTTCGTGCGCTCATGAAAAACTAATTTTTTAGCAATATGAATGGTAGCTTGGCTATCACAAAGGACAGGAACCCCTTTTCCAACATCTAGGCCCAAATCTGATAAAGAGTCGAACTAGCCAAGATAATTCAGCCACAATTTTACTATGGCTCTATATTCAGTCTCGGCAGATGACAAAGCCACAATAGAATGTTTTTTAGATTTCCAACTGATGAGACTATTACCCAAAAGAACACAAAATCCAGTAACAGAGTGCCTAGAATTTGGGCAAGCAGCCCAATCACTGTCACATCAACCAACCAGAGAAAAATTAGAAGAGCTATTCAAGTAAATACCAACATCAAGAGTACCCTTCAAGTATGTCAAGACATGTAATGCAACATCCATATGAGGAACTCTAGGTGTTTGAAGAAACTGGCTAAGGTGTTGAACAACAAAACAAAGATCAGGTCTAGTATGGGTAAAGAAATTGAGTTTACCAATGAGACATCTATAGGAATCAGGCCTGGGAAGAAAATCACCCTAAGAAGCATGAAGCTTAACAGTCAAAGCCAAAGGAGAGACTACAGGAGTAACTCAACACAATCAAATCCAGACAGAAGATCAGAAATAAACTTCCTTTGGTGCAATAACACACTAGAAGGATGATAGAAAACCTCAATCCCCAGAAAGTAGTGCAACAACCTCAAATCTTTTATCTTGAACTGGTCATCCAAAAAACTCTTTAAAGAAGAGATTTCATCCAAGTCATCCTAGTGAGGATGATATCATCAACATAGACAGCAAGAAAAACATTAGAAGTAGTGAATTTTTTGAAGAAAAGAGAGCAGTCATTTAAAGAATGAGTGTAACCCCTAGAGCAAAGAGCATGAGAAAGCTTTACATACCATTGTTTAGAGGCCTGTCTAAGACCATACAAAGATTTTTGTAACTTACAGACCAATAGAGAAGTAGAAGAAGAAGAGAAAGCAAAGGACATGCCCTGTGGCAACCTCATATACACTTCCTCATCCAAGTCACCATGGAGGAATGTATTATTGACATTTAATTGAAAAATAGACTACTGTTTCTTGACAGCAAAGGCAATTAAACATCTAATTGTACATATTTCACAACAGCGGAAAAAGTTTCATGAAAATCAACTCCTTTAACTTGGGTATCACCCTTAATAACTAATCTAGCTTTATATCTTTCCACTGACCCATCAGCCCTATGTTTGACTTATAGACCCATTTACACCCTAGAGGTTTCTTTCCGACAGGTAAAGGAACAAGAGTTCATGTATTATTAGTCGCTAAGGCCACAAACTCCTTCTCATAGCCTATTGACAAGCAGGGCTGGCAGCATCCTGAGTATAAGAGTGAGGCTGAGTGAGGCTCAACTGATGCAGTGAGCAGAACAGGAGAAATATCAAAATTAGACGACATAAAAGGGAAAAAGAAAGCTTGAAAACATAGTCATTAAGATTGGATGGATTTTGATATTGTCTGGTGCTTTTTCTGGGAGCAAAAAAAAGAGGATGCGGCCAAAATGTAAAATGGTCGTTGGTGCAACGGTTATTTTTGCAAAAGGGGGATTTCGGGCGGGATCAGGTCGGGACCGGGGCGGGATCGGGATCGGGCGGGGACAAGCGGGACTGAGTCGGTCCGGGATGAGACATTGTCCCGTCCCGGTTCGAGTCCCGATACCGCAATTTTTTTAACTACTCGGGTTCGGAGCGGGACCGGGCAGACCCGGCCCACTGGCCAGCCCTAGATCATTCAAATGAGAAATTCTTAAATCTAATATATTACTAATTGTCTAGTTAATCATTTCTTACTTATTATGTCTTATTTTTTTCTAATAGTGTCTGTAGTATTTATTGTTAAATTATGAGAAAGTATTTAAACTAAAAATTTCTATATTAATTCATTCTAACTTTTACCTAAAATAAAAAGTTTATGCTTAGAAGAGGATTTTTTTTAATTATTTGTTTGTCCATATGTGAGTAAATCTTACTCTAATTTCTTCTAAAATGTTATTTTATTTGGTAGAATTAAAGATTGATAGTTATAAATTTTACATAATTTGTTAACCCATCATATCATTTTTTTAAAACTTTTCATTGAAAGGGGCAGGGGTTTAATTTTATTGGCATGCTATCAATCCTTTGACTTTACTGTTTCTTTTTTCTATATCTATTTGCTTTATTATTACTTTATTATGGTGCGATAGACTATTGAAAATAATTTCTCTACCTCTCAAGGTAGGAATAAAGTTTGGGTATAACCTACCCATACCCCACTTGTGGAATTGTCGTAGGTTTGTAGTAGTTGGTATTAATCCTTTGACTAAGTTGTGAAAAACGAACTATATGATCTATTATTTGTTACTATTATTTTTACCTCTCCTTCCATGATAATATAGTTTTTTGCATCCTTCTTTTCCAGGTTGGTGCTTCTTTGGAATCACTTGCCAATGGTGCTGTTCAATTTTCCCGGATATATACTGTTCAAGAATTGCAAGATCGATGGCAAACTCACCTATATGAGCTTGAGCATTCTGCTTCGACAACACAATTTGAATGTAATACGTTGGATCATGCAATGTTTGACTCGGTGGATGTCAATGATCTTGGTGGAGCAGGAAACAATGATGATCTTCAGTTACTGGATTGCATGTTTGACGATCCAGTAATAGATGATTTTGGTAATACATGAAAGAAATAATCCCCTTGATTATTTTCATTGATTGAAAAGGTATATATACAAGTTACAAAATAGGAGAATCCTATTCCTATTCTATTATATTCTAAAATCTTATTCTACCATAATTCTAACTCTACAATTATGGTAAGTGTATAGTCCTAATTTAGGTAACAAATACACAACAATATACTACACATATATTTTCCTAATATACACTATTCTTACACTGCCTATTCCAGTCCATGTTACCGTCTTTGAAATTTCGGAAAGCCCACTGCCGAAATACATAGCAACATTGCCCGTGATATACACTGTTGTATATTGGTGTATATCACGGGTATATTTCTTTGTTTAACACACCCCCGCAGTCATAGCGGACGGTCTTCGAACGCTGAGACTGTCCCTAAAATCTTCAAAAAGGACCGCGGGTAGACCCTTCGTAAAGATGTCTGCAACCTGATAACGAGACGGGACATGGCAGACGCGAACGTGACCCTTAGCAACCTTTTCACGGACAAAGTGAATGTCCATTTTGATATGCTTAGTGTGTTGGTGCTGAACCGGATTACCTGAAAGGTAGATGGCACTAATGTTATCGCAATATACCAAGGTTGCCTTCTGAATGGGACAATGAAGCTCCAAAAGCAAATTACGTAGCCAATGATTCGGAGACCACATTCGCTACCCCTCGATATTCGACATCTGCACTTGAGCGTGATAGAGTTGCCTGACGCTTTGCCGACCAGGAGACCAAGTTGTTGCCAAGGAACATACAGTAGCCAGACGCCGATCGTCTGGTGTCGGGACAACCACCCCAATCAGCATATGTGTACGAGACAAGTGTGGATGTAGATGAAGGATACAAGTGCAAACCATAGTCCAGTGTCCCCTGAATATACCGAATGATGCGTTTGATTGCATTCATGTGCTCAACTATGGGATCATGCATGAATAAACACACATGCTGAACAACATACGTAATATCCGGTCTGGTAAAGGTAAGATACTAGAGGGCCCCTGCAAGACTGCGATAGCGGGTCGGGTCCTCGTATGGTGCACCTGCCGCGACACTAAGCTCGGGTTTTGCATCAACTGGAGTAGAATTGGACTTACAAGATGACATCCCAGCCCTCTCTATGATCTCAGCAGCATACTTTCGTTGAGACAAAAACAATCCATCTGAATGACACCTGACATCAATCCCCAAAAAGTAACTCAAAGGCCCTAAGTCTTTCGCAAACTCAGAGCTGAGCATGGTCATGATAGACTGACGTAAGGCACCGGAAGAGGCAGTCAGAATGATATCATCCACATACAACAGGATGTAGGCCAAGGATGAACCCGTGGAGACTGCTTAAGTCCATATAAGGACTTCTTCAACAAACAGACATGATGAGGACGGTTGGGATCCCTGAAACCCAACGGCTGATACATATAGACTGTTTCCTTGAGATCACTATGTAGGAAAGCATTCTTGACATCCAACTGATGAATAGGCCAAATCTTTGAAAGAGCCAAGCTAAGCACAAGTGAGAATGGTAGCCGGTTTGACCACCGGACTAAACGTCTCACCACAATCTATCCCAACATGGTGAGTCTTACCATCACCCACAAGCCGCGCCTTATGTCGAGCAAATGACCCATCTGAATTCTGCTTATGAGCAAAAATCCACATAGACCTGATAACATTAATACCAGATGGACGGGGCACCAAATCCCACATCTTATTATCAATAAGAGCATTATATTCATCGGTCATAGCAATTTTCCAATTCGGGTCGTTTAAGGCGGACACAGGATTACGGGGCAAGGGAGATTTAGAGACATTAGAATGTAAATTAAAATGTCTCTTAGGTGTAAAATACCCCGCTTACTACGAGTGACCGGTCTATGACTCGAGGGAGAATTTAGTAAATTTTAGGAATTTGCTGGGCTCGGGACAGACTGGCCAGCAAGCAGTGGGCATGCTGGCCCAAATCGGTAATCTGGGGCTGAAACTGGACTAGTTCCAGAATTGGGCTGGACTGGCCCAATTGCTGGAACTGTTCCAGCGACAGAAACTGGACTCGAAAAAGCGGGGCCAGTGGGCAGTGGGCCCGCTGGAGAATATTGGGTGCCGAATATGTCCGAAAAATGGTGAGTAATATACGGGGATATACCATCATCCAAAAAATTATACGAACTAGACTCGGGAGTTTGAACTTTCGTGAATGGAAATTAGGTTTCATCAAAAATCACATGGCGATTAATTATGATTTTCTTGGAGGATAAATCAAAGCATTTGTAACCCCGATGATTAGACGGATAACCCAAAAACACACACGGAGTAGACCTAGCCTGAAGTTTGTTAATTGTGGTGGATGGGAATAACAGATAACACAAGCACCCAAAGACCCGAAGATGAGAATAAGACGGGTTCTTATTATATAAGATTTGGAGGGGGAAGAATATGTCAGACATTTGGAAGGAATTATGTTTAGGAGATATGTTGCAATTTGTAGAGCATGATGCCAAAAATATGGGGGTACGGAAGCATGAAGTAAGAGGGTGCGGACAATGTTATTTATGGAACAAATTTTGCGTTCGGCTTTCCCATTTTGAGATGATGTATGAGGGCACGAAAAATGAAAATTGATCCCATTATTATCACAGAACTCCCGAAACACCCTATTGTCATACTCTTTCCCATTATCAGACTGAATATTTTTTATTTCTCTTTCGAATTGTGTTCTAATGAATGCTCTAAATTTAATGAAGACAGAAAACACTTGAGATTTATTGGCAATTGGAAATGTCCACAAAAATTTAGAATAATCATCCAAAAAAAGAACATAATAACGATGACCT
Organism: Anisodus tanguticus; assembly: GCA_034509755.1. NCBI lineage: Eukaryota > Viridiplantae > Streptophyta > Magnoliopsida > Solanales > Solanaceae > Anisodus > Anisodus tanguticus. The sequence goes on along the minus strand of CM067553.1, from coordinate 2,516,934 downwards.
AACGAACTTAGAACATGAGACGTCCATAGGTCGCTATGAATAATATCAAAAGGCATGGAAGTATGAGAATTTGAGTCCACAAATGGCAACTTAACAATTTTTCCTAACGAACAGATTGACAAATTTGAGTACGACTCGTACCCTTACAAGAAATAAAGCTATTTTTATCTAAAACTGATAAAATATAAGATCCCGGATGACCAAGGCGAGCATGCCACAAGGAAGGAGAAATGGCTGCAAAAGCCTGAAGGCAAGGCTTGACTCGATGGACTGAAATCGGGTGTGATAGGATACATATCTCCCCTACTATCACACCTCATGAGAGGACTCTCCGTCTTGAAATCCTTCACAGAAAACCAAAAGGATCAAATTCAACAGAAAAGGAATTGTCAGTGGTGAAATTGCTGACATACACTAAGTTTTTAATCAATTTGGGGGCATGTAAATTATTTTTCAAGATAAGGGGTGGATTGGGGGGAGACAACATTTAATGACCATAACCCTTAATTGGAATAGAGTTACCATTTCTGACAATTATACCACGAGGGTTGCTCAAATTGGAATAAGACGAGAGAGTACATTGATCGGAGGTCATGTGTGTCGTTGCACCGGTGTCCATGTACCAATTAGGATCCGGTTGCGTCAACCCAAGTGTGTGCATTGCGGCCTCGATGTCGGTGGGAGTGGGGCCTGCTGCGTGGTGGGCTTGCGGAGGCCGGGCCCCAAGAATTCCAGAACTGGGCTGTGGGCCGTGGCTGCTGGAACTTCCGTTGCTATGTCAGTGGCTAGTGGGCCGCCTCTGCTGATTGTTGGGCCTGAAAGGCTGGCCAGCCCACTGGCTGCTGGCCCACGGCCCCACTGTTGGGACCAGTAGGGTGGTGGGCCACTGTTCACTGGACGGGGCCCACTGCCTGCTTGCTGACCACCGGAACCACCACCAGAACTGCCGCGTTTGCCCTCGCGGTTTTTATTATTATTCTTACGATTATTTTTGCCTCCACCGTGATTATAGTTTTGGCCAGAATTATTAACAAAATCCAAAGAACATGGAGAGGACGCCATCATGACGACGGGGCTTGCTCCGGTAGCCGCCTTTTTAGCCAAACCGGCTTCTTTCAAAGTAAGCATGAAGCGGGCTTGATAAAAGGCGGGAAGAGGCTTGCTTTGACAAATGAGAGTTCTAACACCATTATAGGCCTCCGAAAGGCCGGCAACCAACTGTAGAACCAGACGATTATTTGTTACAGGTGCGCCAACATTACGGAGTTTATCCGCCGACTCCTTGAGTTTCTTGTAATATGCAGCTACGTTTGGAAATTTCTCCATGTGAACTAGAGAGAATTCCTGCTCGAGTGTGACGACACGTGAATGTTGGTTATCTTGGAATATGTCACGCAATCTATTCCAGGTAGCCATAGCCGTGGTATCCGGCTCAATAATTGTCTGTAAAAGGTAGGCCTGGCCAGTGGACCGGGCTCGGGTCTGGCGGGCCGGGTCTGGCGGGCTCGGGTCTGGCGGGCTCGGGGTCAGGGCGGGACGGGTGAAGGGGTCGAGGTCAGGTCTGGCGGGGTCGGGTCTGGCGGGACTTGCTCCAATCCCGTCCCGATCCCGTCGGTATCGGGTCGAGGCGGGGTCGGGTCGGGGTCGGGGCGGGGTCCGGCGGGTTTTCCCTTTTTTTTTTAAAATAACATATGTATAAAAAAAACTCAATAATCAAGATAAGATAGTGTAATAAAAACATTTCAAGGCTGTTTTTGTGCCTCTTATATTAATAGACATGATTTTTTTGTAATACAAATACAATTGTCTAAAATCTAAATTGCAACTTTGTGGTGTTGTCCAAAAGTTGCAAATTACATAATAAAATTTCAATTAAAAAAATTACATTCTCAAAAAAACCTGTTCTAATTGCTTGATGATTTCCTGTGGTTCTTCGGTTGGAATTGGTATTTGTTGGTCAAATTGATCCACGTCGCTTCCACTACCTTCGGTTAAGATTTCGTTGTAGTTTTCATCTTCTTCTTCGTTGATCTCCGGTTGACCGCACCTTCTCCGCTCTCGCTCGTATCCAATCTCTCGAATAATACCGCAATTTCCAAGTGTCTCCGGCTAATGAGTGTCGTGGTCTCCTATTTGATATCTCGCTGCAGAAAAAGCGCTTTCGTACGTAGTTGATGACGCTTGAATGTTCAAAACATCTCGAGCCATCAATGAAAGTGTCGGAAAGGTCTTCTCATTCCCCTCCAAAGTATTTCAAAGCAAGTCTTCATGTCCATCTTCATTGATAACTTCTTGATACGGTACAGAACCCTGCAAAACAAAAATATTCAACTCGCTGATTTGGTTAGTAGTAGAGGTACGGCCGCACATTCTATTTCTGAGGCTTTCAATACTAGCCGCAGAAACAACATGTCTTTTGTGAGGTTGTGTTGAAGATGAAGAAGATGGTATGGAAGCCGGTAAGTTACTAGCATTTTCTTGTTGATAAAATCTATATATATTTTTGCATTGGTGTTCTACACTAGACAACACTTCTTCTTTAGTTTGTTCAATAGGTGGTGAGTGATTTAGATTTTTGGGACTTGGAGGTGGTAGTACTTCTATACAATCGTAAATAGTTTCAATTAGTGATTTAGTACCGTCTATTTTAATAATAGGATTTAATACAGAACCAATAATATAAATAGAGGGAATAAGAATAAAATATTTTTTTATTTTGACAAATATTTTTTTAATAGCTGCCTTATAAGCTGGTTTTTCCATATATTCACTAAGTAATAAAAATATTAGAGTTATATAAAACAACATAGTTGAAATAGTAGGATAATATATACCAGAAAATTCTTTTGTTGCTTGAAAAAATTTCTTTAAAAATACAATAAGTTCGGAAAATTTTACCCAATCACTATCCAAAATCATATCAGCTGAATTTTTATTATGAGAGTTAAAAAATAAAGTTATATGTATTCTATAGTCATAAGCAACAAGTAGTTGCTCGTATAAAGAATTCCACCTAGTGGATACTTCTTGTGGAATTTTTCTATAAGGTAGTCCACAATCGTGACAAGTTTTTTTATATTCTTTTCTACGTTGTACTTTATTACTTTTAAAAATAAAGTTTATAGCAAATTGTATTTTACTAAGAATGTCTTCAAAAAGTGATAGACCATCCTTTACAATTAAGTTATATATATGTCACGCGCATTTTATATGAAAATGATCTGGAAAAGATGGAGTTAAACTATTTTTTAAAATTGTAATTGCGTAATTGTTAGAAGAAGCATTATCTAATGTAATAGTCATAATTTTATCGGTTATTCCGTAATAATGGCACACTTGATAAATATTATCTGCAATAAAAGTACCAGTGTGCCTATCATCTATATATCTATACGCTAAAATACGTTTTTGCATAGACCATTTATAATCTATCCAATGACAAGTTACAGTTAAATAATTCATGGCCGTTAGTACTACGACCTATATCAGACGTGATAGATACTTTGCCATTAAAATGATATAATGAAAAACGTAAATATTGTTGATATTCATGCGCGAATTTAAATACATCTCTCTTAACAGTTGATCTAGGAAAACCGTTAAAAGCAGGATTATATATATCTCTAATGTAATGAATAAAACCGGGAGATGAAGGAAATGAAAAAGGCAAACCCTCCACAACAACTAATTTTGATATTGCTTCCCTATCTCTATGTTTATTGTATTTAGAGCCTACAATTCCCCCCGTCATAGGGTTAATTTGACCCTGTACTTGGTCCGGGACAGTATCAGTAAGTGAACCTTGTCCCGATGGAGCGGGCGTCTGCGCACCTGGTTTTGAAGCCTGGTATTGGGCATACCTAGCTGGATGAGCACTTACTACGTGTCTAATTAAACCCCCCGTCCCACCGTGACCTTTTCCAGTTTTAAATTTTAAAACATTTTTACAAATTTTACATATAGCTACTTGATTCTCTAAGTCCCTATCAAAAAATGTCCATGCATCTTATTTTAATGGTCGTTTTGCTGGACCTCGTCTCATACTAGGGGGAATAGGAGGTATTTCAGTTGAAGGTGCACTAGTGGGTGTGTTGTCATCAATATTAGTGGGTGTATCATCTAGATCATCATCTAAATTAAAGTCTTCTTGAGTTCCAGAAAATAGTTCCTCGTCTAAATCTAATGGTATTGTAGGAAAATGTTGAGTATCAACAAAATCATCCTGTGTAGGAATAAGATGACTAGAAGAAGTACCCTTGCCCTGGTTGTCGCCCCTACTAGAAGAAGTCTTACCCTTACCCTTAAACATACCTCTAATTCCTTCCATTTTAATTATATGCTAACAAATAATTAAAGTAAATGAAATTAAGTGCGCTAAATAAAATAAACAGACAATAATAATTTAATGAAGGAACGAATGTACCAAACGCCGACGTAACATCGACGTGTAATCGAGAGGTTGAAAATTGAAACTTTGCTCGATGGAAGATCCCCAAGCTAGTTGCCAACTTCACTCCCAATTCCCAAATGAATAAATAAAATTGAATATTTAGCAAACAATGTAGACTTGTAGAGAGATATATTGAGAGATTAGAGAGATTGTAGGAAGATTTGTGAGAAAGATGAAGAGAAAATGAGTTATTTATAGTTGGAAAATTGAGTTAAAGTGTAAATATAATAACTTATGGGTCAAAAATAAATATTAAGGAGTAGGGGGTTGGGGGAGTGGGGAGGCCTAAAATGGCCGTTGCCCAACGGCCAAAATCTAAAATGGTCGTTGGTGCAACGGTTATATTTGCAAAGGGGGAGAAATCGGGCGGGGTCGGGGTCGGGACGGGGCCTGGGGCGGGCGGGCCTGGGGCGGGCTCGGGTCTGGCGGGACGAGACATTGTCCCGTCCCGAGTTTGAGTCCCGCCACCGTTATTATTATTTATTTTTTTTGCGCGGGACCGGGGCGGGCTCGGGACGGGGTCGGCCCGTCCCGGCCCACTGGCCACCCCTAGTAAAAGGTCAACCGAAATAGTGGAATAGATCCACTGGAGAACGGTAGCATCAAGCGTAATCCAAAATTGAGGATCCTCCACGGGAAGAGGTGTAGCGGGAGGAATTATGTAATGGATAACTTGATGGGAGATAGCGTGAATTTTAAACAATTCTGCCCACATCGCATATTGGTCATTTTCCATTTCAAGTATAATAGGGATACTGTTCTTAACGTTAGAAACCATGAGGGCAGGATGATAACTGTTCTTAGACATATTGAAAGAACAAAGAAGGAGGGGAAATTTAAGAGAGGTTTTTGAGAGCGGAAGACGAAAATTTGGGAGAGAAACCCGAGGGGTGGGGGTGGGGTGGGGGGGGGGGTTCGGCCGAGAGGTACAAAGTGTTGGGAGAGAAAACTTTGTTAGACCTAGTCTCTTGATACCATGAAAGAAATAATCCCCTTGATTATTTTCATTGATTGAAAAGGTATATATACAAGTTACAAAATAGGAGAATCCTATTCCTATTCTATTCTAAAATCTTATTCTACCATAATTCTAACTCTACAATTATGGTAAGTGTATAATCCTAATTTAGGTAACAAATACACAACAATATACTACACATATATTTTCCTAATATACACTATTCTTACACTGCCTATTCCAGTCCATGTTACCGTGCTGGGCTGCTGGAAAGCCCACTGCCGAAATACATAGCAACATTGCCCATGATATACACTGGTATATATTGGGTGTATATCACGGGTATATTTCTTTGTTTAACAATACACAGTTTGATTTTAACGTCATGCCTAATGACATTCAGGAATATGGAGCTTGGGATTTCATTAATGCTAGTGACGGTGTAACTGCTTCTTCAGCTTTCCCCATTGTGCAAAATTATAACGATGTTTCCCTAGACAGCTTTAGCTTTCAAGAATTCCCGTATGGAATTGAAGCAGCTCTTCCCCCTGCTGAGAATCACGAAACGATTGCCACTATTGGGGGATTGTTTCAACCTGATGAAATGCCAGCAATGGTTAGTCAGTTTGATGAAAGCCAGGTCTTCACGACTGCATTTCCTGAAAGTGCCTCGTCATTTCAGAATGTCGGTTATTCACCTATTCCATCCCAGCTGCCAGACTGGAGTGTAATACCAGATGCTCCTGTCCCAAATCTGTTGGAAATTTGCCTTTGGCGGGAGTTGCGACCGACCAACTTTAACGGCTTAAACACTAGTGTTACGTATGTTGGAGAATTCGGTTCTTCACACATGCATGATCTACTAAGTACGTAGATAACCGTAGGGCCAAGAATCGTCAAATTTCATTAAGAAATGAAAGAGATATTGGTCCACGAAGTGAGGTGTTTGAAGCATGGAAAGTGTGGTATTGAGTTCAATTCTCCCACATCGGTAGAGGAAGAAAGAATTGTTGTGTATATAATACTCGAAATTGGTTTGGGGTTTGGGACCCCAAGGGGTATCCCATGTGTTTAAAGGAGGGAGGACCTAGATGTGCTTCGGTTCAAGGAAAGACCACGCGCGCCGCCGCCGCCCGCCCGTCCGGTCGGGCTCTGGGCTCTGGCTCCGGGCTGTGGGCCTTCTGATATTATCTTTTTGGGCCAGAGAACTTTGCCAGAAGTGCAGTTTGATCCCAGAAGTTTCAGATGTACAGTTTAGTCCCTGAAGTTTCAAGATGTACAGTTTGGTCCCTGAAGTTTTTCAGAAAATCAAAATTTCGACGGTCAAAACAGAAACGCCAAAGCACTCAATTCAGCCATTTATTTTGGCTGAATTACTCCTCCTATAATGGCCAATTCCGTTGGTCTTTTCACCATTTAATTTGGTGGCTTTACTACCTCCATAATGGCCATTATTTGGTCAATAATGGCTGTTATGGAGGTAGCTAAACAGCCCCCCCTCACCTATATAAACACCCCTACACCATTGTTGAGACACACAGAAAATATACTAGCTATATACACGAAAATACACAAGCAAAACAGTTTCTTCCTACACCTTCCTTGCATCATTTCTTGCTCAATATTCTTCAAGGTAGCATTTGAGTTTCCTTTGCTCAAGTGTTCCATTGCTGTTTTATCTTGGGAGACAAATTGTCCAGGACGTATAAAGGATACATACGGGGCAATATTGTCTTAAGGACAGAGTGCCACACTCGACTCAGCAAAAACAGAAAAACAGTTTTTCATTTTCATCTTTGTAATTTCCAGTTTTCTAGTTGAATTGTAATTTCAATTCTTACATTAGCAGTTGTTTGTAATTTCCGTTTCCTGCAACTTTTGTAACAACCAACAAAATCTGCATGCGAATAAAATGGATACAGGATGTGGTATTGTGACTGACCAAATCTCAAGTGATATTTTGAGAAATTCATCACATAATACTGATGAATACATAGCTGACTTATCAAATTTTTTGTTAGACGTTAACGATGATGACAAGCTGGTTTATACACGAACTGATGGAAATGATCATGAGATGAGTGATGCGTCTAGTTTTGATTTCCGCTCATTCTTGTTGGATACTACTGTTGAGGATAACAGGACTGATAAGGGTGTTTCTGAAATTTCAAAAGCTCCAGATCAACAGCCAATGGAATCATCACCATTGGCAGTCGATCCTGCACTTACTGAAATGCAGGGTGGAGTTATAAATTGCACATTAAACACCGAGGAACTAGAGGTTCCTAACAATGACGACATTTTTCTTCCTGTCAAAACATTGTCAACATCTTTTGCGTTGATGGCGCATAAAGAAAATGTGAAGACTCATCATGAACGGAATTTCTTGAAGAAACGGGAACAGAATAGTCATGTACCTTCCCATATTTCTTCTAGCATGACGGGACATCAACCTATTGAGCGCAATTATTCTGGTATGTGAATTGTATTTTCCTCACAGTGATCTGTTCACCTTTACTAGTTCCTTTTATCACTTCAAATCCTTGATACGAATTTGAGCCCAAATGGAAAAGATCTGTATTCAGTAGCCTCATTAAACAATATATTCTTACTTTTGTGGCCTTCTGGTTAATTTGATTTGTTTGTTTGGTACGCGGGAAGTCATTTTCCTGGAAAATGTTTCACATGAGAAGTTTTTTTTTAGTATTTGGTATGACGGAAGTCATTTTTCATGAAAATATTTTCCATCAAAAGGAAGAAAATGACTTGACTTATGGGCGTAAATCATTTTTCTAATTATCTTAACTTTTAACGTCATATTACTTAGTTCGACTAACACTTGGACATTAATTATCAATCTCTAGTACTCAAAAGTTTCATTAAAACACTCTTTTAGTTGCTAATATTATCATTAAATACTTGTCTGGAATATATTTTCCACTCACCAAACTTAACACTCTTACTGTGAGCTTTATTTTTCTTTCTTTGGTTGGTATCATTCTTTTATTGCAGGCATGAAGTATCAGCTTGAAAAGCTTAAGAGGACAATTAACAGGATAAAGTGGGCTCCTGATGCTCGTACGCAAATACGTATTGCTGTTCTGCATGGCCGTCACTCGAGACATTTTATTAGAAAAACTCAGGTATGTGAAACTTATCTATTGTTACTCGATTATGGGATAAAAAAGGGTAGCCCGGTGCACTAAGCTCTCGCTATGCGGGGTCTTGGAAAATGCCGAACCACAAGAGCCTATTGTATAAAGTCTTACCCTGCATTTCTGTAAGATGTTGTTTTCATGGCTCAAACCCATGACCTCCTGGTCACGAGATGCCATCATTAAAAATGCTTCATATGTGATCTGGCTTTTGCAACTAGTGTTGCATTTTTTTTTTTGTTCCTTCCAAATTCATAAGTGTAAATAATGAATCTTGAGCTTAACTCAACTCTAAAAGCTAGCTTGTAGGGTGAAGATTGCCCAAATCCATATAAGGAGTCCATGTTCCCATTCCATTTCCGATATGGGACTCTTAACACTCCCCCGCACGCCCAAACCTCGTTAACTGGAGCGTGAACAATATAATTTGGAGGCACAACATCGGTGAACAAAGAATTGGAATAAGCATGTCTCTGATAACATGTAAAGAATGTCTCTTGGGCCTAAATTAACCCCAAAAGCTAGCTTGTAGGGTGAGGATTGTCCAAGTCCATATAAGGAGTCCATGTTCCAATTCCATTTCTGATGCGGGACTCTTAACAATAATGATTCAAAGATTTTACTTATGGATTCAAGTTTACCTGGGAAAAGCAAGTGAAAATGTTAAAATTGACATTGACTTGAGCAAAGAAGATCCTGATTGTAAAATTTCTCGATGACAGGTAATATCCGCTTTAAATTTGACCTAGCATTGATCAATGTTAGGGCTGGCAATGGATTGGAGGTGGATCGGGTGGAGCTCAATCTGCATCCACCCTCCAACCATCCATCCACCACCCTCCAACCATCCATCCACCACCCGACCCATCCATCCCCCTATTTTTTCTTCATCCACATCCGATCCACCCATCATTCACGGGTGGATCGGGTGCTTCGCGGATGAAAATTATAGCACAATCAGTCAATCACCTAAAATCCTTGGTAAAACGAAAAAAAAGTACATCAAATAAATATCATCACACTATTTTTACAAGCCGTGTCTATGCTCCAAACATGCAACCAAAAAAACGGAAAGGAGCCAAACATCTTGAGATTTGCAGTCCACATATCGGTTGTAATAACTATTCTTCCCACATGACCATCAAACAACTTCTTGAGATTTGCTTTCACTCACAAACATCTTCATAATATCACTTTTTAAAGTGTTACAACGCATTATCTTGAAGTTTGGATTCAAGCAATTAACAAATCTCCTAAACCCAATATGCTCTACAATTGACAATGGGTACTTATGGAGAACAACCATGTAAGCAAACTCTTTTTTTGATTCTTCTTGATTAAAGACATGGTTTTCTAGCCTTATGCTTGAATCTTGTCTAAGATTAACCGACAACAATTTTTGACGTATATCAACCTTCATGTGTTTTTAGTGCATCTGAGATCAAGATGGTCTTTCAAATGAGAAGTCACATTCTTACTATTGCCCGAAAATAAATGCTTACAGTGCAAACATCTAGTCTTTTGTTCACCATTGATTACCGTCTTCTCGAAGTGATTCCACACTTCTGATTTAAGTCTCCTGGGCTGACGTGGAGGTGACGATCTCATTTCTTCTTCTCCCTCTCCTTGTTGAGGTTGAGTAGTTAGACGAGAAGGCATTGGGACTAAGATTTCAGGAGACAACAGAGAAGGGGAGAATGAGACAGACTTGGAGTCAACACTACTATCTTCCGTGTCCATCGCTGTCATACATTAACATTAAAAAATAATTAGAAAGCCTCTTCGTTATGACTGATTATAAAATTATAATTGGCCAAATGGATAAAATCCAAAACGCAGTGCCAAAATATTTACATCTACACAAACGAACTCATATTCATCAACTAAGTATCACAGTGATACTAAATTAATCAACCAAGTGTCTAACAGTTAAGCCTAATTCTCAAAGTTACCAAATTTGTCCAATTTAGGTGATACCATGTTCAATCACCTCAAATCATCATAACAATGAAATCACTATGTTCATTTGGGTCATAGAAGTTCACCACTAAAGACCATTGGTTACTATCCATTATCTTCTCAATTAAAAAAAAAACACTATTCATGTTATAAGTTAGGGTTTGATAATCCGACCTTTCAATTAATACAACTGGAAACAAATGATAAAATCTTCTCAAATACTCATAAATTACTAGTCCGAATAGTTGGAATTACCTCAAAATATGTGAATCTTGAAAATTCCTCTTTTGGAGTTTTGGTATTATAGAAGGGATTTCTTGAAATCTAACAATTTTCCAAGTTGAATGATCTTAATATATGTGTTAACTATTTTTAATCAGCAAAAAGTATATGACAAACTTACCTTAGGTGGCAGGGAGGGAGGTCTTGGCCGAGAGCCACTTGAAGAACCAAGAAAAAGAAACTGAAGAAAATCTCTATGTGTTGCTCTGTTATGTCTATTTCTATTTTGATTTGGATAAATAAATAATGTGATATTTATGGGCCTAAACTTGATAATTGCAAAGGAAATGGACCTGAATACGTCCATTTAGTCACCACTAAAAGACCTTATGTACATTTAAAAAAAATTAATTTATAAACGGGTGGATGGATGGGTTGGGAGTGGGTTGGATGTATGTCCATCCGAATCTGACCCGATCCATCTGTCACCCAATTAAATCCGTGTTTTATCGGATTTTCGTCCATATAATCGGGTCGGGTGGATCGGATATCCATCTGGTCAGGGTGAAATTGTCAGCCCTAATAAATGTTTACAATAGACCCTTATGGTCCGGCCCTTCCCGAACCCCGGGCATAGCGGGAGCTTAGTGCGCCGGGCTACCCTTTTTTATTTCCTTATTTTATCTCCATTCATCATAAATAGAAAAATAGACGACGGAGCATCATTGATCTACATCATTCTATGCTTACAAATTCACTTTATTTTTTTCTATAATACTCATACGTTTATGTATTGTATTACTTTTCTTGATTTAGGCAATTATAAAGATTGATGCTCATGGAGTGTTCCACTTGCTGAACATTGGTAAATGTCCAATTCATGTGAATGGCTGCGAATTTCTCGTAAACAGAGTCTAACCCTACTTCCGGTTACTTAATTACGGTATAGTTCTAATTTTGCACAATAATTAATTATCCTAGCTGCAGATTAATGCACTTTTTTTTTTTTTTTTATTGACGAAGGAACCCGCAGCCGCTACTCTCTCGAGTGCGCACAGGATAAACCCCGGACTGACGCAATAGCCTGCAAACCACGTCAGCCGATTAACCACACTTGGCAAGCCATGTGTGACAGGCTCAACCAAGAAGGTTTATGCAGGGGATCGAACTCGTGACCTTGCGGTCCCGCGCTCTACTGCTACACCAACTTGGCTACCCTTGCGGGTAAAATTAATGCACTCTGTTGATTAAATAATTTATCAACAATTCAATCCTAAGCAAGTTAGATTAACTATATGAATTCTCACTAATCATGTCGCTCCAATTACATTCATTCCAGACTAATATTATGCAAGATTTTCTCTATATTTTTATCGACATATAAATCTCTAACATGGAAGCACCTTACGTAAACGTACTAACATAAATGTTGATGGTAGTTTGAAAGAAATAATCTCTTGATTGTTCTTATTGAATGAATAGGTATATATAAAAGTTACAATCTCCAAATATGAAAAATTATATTCCTACTAAACTTCTAATATCCTAATTCTACTTGTACAAGAATTCTACAATTATGTTAATTATACAACATAATTAACTACTTCTATTTTTGGTACACTAATTGCGGAAACCGTGTATATCAGTGGGATATACACGGTATATTCTATGACAGTTAAATAAGTCATTACTAGTTCAACTAACATCACCATTAACTTTGGACCTGAGATCTTGCCTTGTTTAGCTTATGGTTGGTGCAAATTGTATATTCTTTCCAACTCTCAAGAGTAAACCAAATTTTATTAATCATGTAGCCAATCAAACTAATTTGGATTTGAGGCCTAGTTGATTGATGTAAACTTGTTCTTAACTTTAGCTTTATTATCAGATAAGTGAGCTTTTATGTAATAAGAAATTTTATTAATTAGGTAATATTTCATTAATGATATTTTAGTCAAAATACTTATTTTTTCTAGGAGTTAGTATTTTTTTTCTTTAATTTTGGATAATTTTGGTTGGAATAAAATTAAGATATAACTAATTCTATGATTAGTTATCCGGTCTAAACAGGATGCTTCCCCAAATGCCCACGTTACAATGATTAAGCAAATAAACAAGATTAGCAAAAAATCAAAGAAAATAGGGATGATCAGTAAATAAGTTTGTTTGCGTGTATTATTAGGGAAAATGGCATTTCCAAAGAGTAATAATGCACACAAGGAAACCAAAGGTAAGCTACCGAAAATTTTCGCTAAAAACCCATACATATGCACAGTGTCTGAACAATGCTCAAGATCGTTCGTCATGACCATAAATAAATATGAATATTTTAATGAAAATCTCAAGTATATATATAGTAGATAAAAGGGAATAAGAACCCCCAGTCCTAGTTTAATTAGATATATAGTATCCGAGGACTCCTATTCCTAACTGAACTCCAACAGAGAGATTGTTTATATATGAAAATGTGTCATATGACAGCTAGTTGATCGCATAATTGGTTATTTTACAAGAGGGTAATCAACTCTACAAAAAAAATAAAAATTAATATGAATGAGAATATTGCTCATCAAAATCTTGAAAATAGCGATCAGTTATTCAGTTCTAGTCTTGTAGATAAGCACAAATATAAGGAAAATTAAAGAACTAATTAACCTAATTATAATATACTTGCACGAGTTAGAGTCCTGATAGAAGTGTTATATTAGTATACTCTAATATGCGGTGTAATATATTGCAAATAGATAGTGTATTATTAGTATGCTTAAAATTTCAATTTTTATGTCTGATATATCCTTGTTTCCATTTGTTCATTCGTCCGAGGGGAAATCGTGCTTTAATATTCTCTTTTAAAGGATTTTAGTTATAAGTGAAGTAATTATTTACATATATATATATATATATTAATTTTTTTAAGTTTGGTTATTGATTTTAAACAGTTATTAGCACATGTGGAGAGTAACTAGCTAGGAATACGCGTCTTCGATATATTTTCCAGTTATTTAATTCAATTAAGACTATGGGTATATATATATATATATATAGAGAGAGAATTTCGATGTGTACAAAAACTAGAAAATTTGTTTAAAAAATAAAAAAAATCCAACAAATATTTTCTCAAAACTTCACCACTAATTGATAGATGAATCCCCTACAATTCGATAGAAACTTGATTGTTAGTAATATCCTAATCATTTTAGCAAGAATCATGCAAAGTGATTGAATCAATACGCAATAAAGAGTAATCAATCTCATAAATACATTAGAATAGAAGCAAATTTATCTCAAGAAGAATTCGGTTAAGCAGTGTCTACATACTCCAAATACAATCTTAGTGTTCGAAATCAATCTCATTTCCTTCCTAGTCGGATACAACTGGTTCAATTCTCCAAAAGTTAATGAAAAAGCATAAATAATTCATGTCAACACAATTTGAAATTGTATTGATGGACTTGGATTTAATTTTGGGAAGCTATAAGCTTAGAAAATAGAATAATAGCCAAAATAACAGTGCAAAGGACAAATAAATACTCATGCATGTTATTGGACGAAGTTCTACTTCTCTGGTAATGCAAGATTTTTTTAATTTTTGTACTTTTAGGTTTTTCTTAGTTATGTTGCTCTTGACTCGGTAAAAGTTATTGAGAAGATTACCTTATTCCTAGAGAATACAAAGTTGAAATAGAAACTGCAATTATCCTTCAATAGACATATAGTTCATCTATTGACAAAAGTTGACTATTCAAATTTTTATCGCACCAAGACGCCAATAAATAGACACTGCTCGATTAAATCCAATAATGAAAAAGAAACACTTCCTCGACATCAATAAGGATTTCTCATAAAAGCATGTAAGAGAAAGGAAATATTAAGGCTGGGATTTCTGTTGGATTTTGGTTGCATGTGAAGTAGTTGGAATGTTGGATTAGGTGTTGTAAGTATGTGGGAATTAGAATATTGTCGTGTAATGGACTGTTCAGTGGAAAAGATTTAAGCTAGTCGTGTGAAAATCCTATATATTGAGAAGAATTAGATTATGTCATTCTTAAACTATCCAAAAAGTATAACTATACGTAAGATTTCTAGTGCATTTGTTGTTGACAAATAGTGAAGGAATTCTAAAAATCAAAAGTGATATTTACATGTTTAACAGATTGATAAAAACGGTAAAAGAATTGTGGATATTGAAGAAAACGCAAGTAAGAGAAGTTCCAGTACAGTATTTAAGATATTACACATTAGCAGAATAAATTCAAATGCCAAGTTGATTGTATACATAGCAAATAAAAGGGGAATAAGAACCCTAGTCCTAGTTGAATTAGATATATAGTATCGGAGGACTCCTATTCCTAATTTAACTCCAACAGAGAGAATGTTTATATATGAAAATGTGCCATATGGCAGCTAGTTGATTGCATAATTGGCTATTTTACGAGAGGGTAATCAACTCTAAAAAAAAAAAAAGATTCAATATGAATTAAGAATATTGCTCATTAAAATCTAGGAAATAGCGATAAGTTATTCAATTTTAACCTTGTAGATAAGCATAAATATAAGGGAAATTAAAGAATTAATTAACCTAATTATAATATACTTGCACGAGTTAGAGTCCTGATAGGACTAAAATTTCTCTATCCTTTTTTTTTTTGAAAAAAAATCTCCCGCATAAGTATAAATAGAAAGGCTAGCAGAGCTAGCATTGTTAGAGTTGGCGCTAACAATAGAGTTAACAGTAGTACAATATTACAAGACTTAATTATCCTAATAACAATAGTAGTTCCGCCCTTGCTTCTCCAAGGCAAACACGACGCACAAAAAAAAACTTTTAGCATGTGTGATAGAAACAGTGGTCTTTTCAACTGCCTAACCTTTAGGCAAAATCACTTAGATTTCTGATATAAATGATAGCAACAAGTAGTTAGTGAAATAATCAAAATATGCAGAAATAACTTGATATCTAATGGATGGTAACAAGGACAAGCAGCTCGTCATTAAAGATTGTGATGTGGTGGCTGGCAAGTACACTACATCCTTCATAATAATTCTCGGGTTCGAAATCTAGAAATAAAGTCGTTTTCGGTAAAGAGTGTTTTACTCTTCCAAGTGAAGACTTTTTTTTATGCAAATCAAGATCATTCGGACCTCACAACGGATACTAAACGATGACAATGTCAACGTACACAGTATAATCTACAAATGGGGTCCGGAGAAAGCGCATACCAAATATGTGATACGTAAAAAATATATTTTTGAAAGGAAGAAACAGCTCATGGTCCTATGGTGATGCTGGAAGAAGACACCAAAAACCAGCAGTGGTCCGGATGGCACCAGAGTGTGCTCAAAGAGGGAGCAATACATCAGAAAAAAATTGAAATTCAATAAGATGTCTAAAGTGAATGAAATTACTATTCTTTATCGTTATCTGCTCCCAATCACACTTTTCCATTTTTACACGTAACAAATCCCTTTCTTTTTCTTCTTCTCTGTATTTTTCAACTCAAGGTTTCAATCTTTTTACTTCTATCACAGAAGCGACGACCGTATGGAGAGACAGAATGACAACAATCGTGAACTTCAGCCATGCAAATATAACATTTTAAAAATTATCGACTTTATAAAAGACTAAACTATTGCACCCTTGAGAAAACCAAATACTAAGGTGGAGGTAAGGTCACAGACACTCTACCCTCCCCAGCACTTCACGGTGTGGAATTTCACTGGGTATGTTGTTGTTGTTGTAATTCATTTATTTTATTTCTTTGCACTTGTTTAACTTTTTGGACAAAAAAGATAGCAATCACGGTGAGAAGCAGGCAGATAATCAGAGAATAAGATAGTCGAAGATGGAGTGAAGAATCTTGATACCCATACTCCACCTTAAAATGCTAACGCACGCGAGTTTGGGTTCATTTTCTTCCTTTCTGTCTTTTTTTCCAATGGCCCATTATAGGCTTCTCTTCCTTTTCATTTACTTTTCTTAGAATTTCCGAAAATCATAATTTCAGACTATTTCTTTCTCTCCCCTGCTCGGCTTATCCATTTTCTTTGGAATGGTAATATGAAGGAATTCATATTAAAGTTCTTAGTCTATGATGATTGTGTTGAATGTTGTTAGTTGGACATGTGTTCAATTGAACGCAACAATTGAAACGCTTCTCAATAAATAACCAGGTCAACCACATTTATCTTTATGGATCTTCTATATAACGGAATTAAAAATCATCTAAGAGAATGGGGAGACAAGCCAGAAATTCAACTTTCTCCCTGACACTCAAATCCATTCTACAAATGATTCGACTCTTTTCCTTCACAAGTAGAGTTGCAGAACTTTCTCATGAATGTATTATGAGTTAATAATGCTTAATGATTTAGCTAACTATTATAGATTGCACTTCATAACCACACATTGCTTTTTTTGGTGATGAGGTCGTCATAAAAATTTGGGGGGCACACAGTTAATATGTGTTTACTTACAGGAAAGGAGGGCTTTTTTGTTTTGTCAGCAAGACAGGGCAATACTATGCACAGAGTGTGATGTTTCAATACACAAAGCTAATGAACATACACAAAAACATAACAGATTTCTCCTTACAGGTGTTAAAATTTCAGCAAATTCTGCAATTTACTCTTCATCACAATTATCTCCATCAACAACTTCATCTAGTACAAATACAAAAAATCAAGATTCAACAAACAAGCCTTTGACTTTGCCTATTTATGGTCAAGAAATGGAAGTTGGAGCTAATGATATGGGGGGAAATAGTTTAACAAGTAGTATATCAGAGTATTTAGAGATGTTACCCGGATGGCATGTTGAAGAATTTCTTAATTCATCTAACATTCCTGCTAATTGTTTCTGTAAGGTTTGCTCATTTTTCATTTCAATTGCTCAATTATGTGTGAATTGTGAAGTGCAATTATCTGATCTATTTTTTTTTTTTGGTAGATTGGTGACAATAATGATGTGTTTCCAACTTGGAATACTGAAATTGAGAGCACTTTGAATTCATTCTCACCAGAAAGTATAGGTATTTGGGTTCCTCAAGCACCTACTCCTCAGCAAAATCAGACACAAATTTTTCCTCAAAATATAAACTTTGGGAGGCAAATTGAATTCAAGAATTCAAAGGGAGGCACAAGCAACAAGTCCAGACGAAAGTGGAGAGATGACAATTCTTTTGCTGTTCCACAAATCAACCCATCATCTTCCACTTCCTTCAAAAGTCAAGAACTCTTTGGTAGTTGGATCTAATTATTTTTTCTTTAATTTTGGGTAATTTTTGCCTTTACTTGATTTAGTTTGTGCTCAATATAACTTATTTTGTTGTGTTCTTGAAATAATTGTGCTAGTGGAAAAGGGCATCTTCCGCGTTGTAAATATCTTTTATATTTTGTTGAATCTAATGAGGTGAAATCATAAAATACGTACAAATTTGGACCTAGAAAACAATCACATGTCATGTCGTATTTCAATGATCTTTCTATGATTAGTTATTATAAGCTATAAAAATTCCGATCGTTTGTGTTATATTATATCTATCTCACTTAAAAAATCATTTATAAAGGACTACAAAATGGATCTCCACTATTTTGTAAGACATTAATGAAATTCTTATAACGTTGATATGAATCAAAGAATGTGACAGTTAGGAAAGGCACCTAAAGATTTTTTAGGGCTCGTTTGGTGTGAGAGATAAGAGATAATTAATCCCGAAATTAATTTTTAAATTAGTTTATCTCAAGTTTGATTCGAATAAAATTAAGATATAACTAATTCTATGATTAGTTATCCGGAATTGTAGTATTATTTTTAACTCTATAGGATAATGGGATAACTAATTCCGAAATAACTAATCGTGAAATAATTAATTATAGAATAACTCGTTCCCTCCAAACGACCCTTAGTTATCACTTTTGGTCTGGGAATAACACCAACAAGAGGGTGACATTGTACACTACAAAGATCATGAATATGCAGTAAACTAAACTAAAGCTGTAGTAGATGAATAATAGCCATCTTTGATTCCGTAACGTTAGAGTAATTTTTATACATATATGGCACAATTTCTAAATATAATAAGAAAAGAGTACATGAATTATTCATAAACTAAAACAAATTAAATATCGAACGACGATTTTAGAAGACCATGAACTGTAGTATCATGTACTTCGGCTAGATTTTAAGATGAGCGGGACACCAATATATATAAGATCAATTCAAATGTCAAGCATCAAACACAAGAATATTAAACAACAGAGATAGAAAACGGTAAAATACTATTACTAGAGGCTAATAAAGAAAACAAGAAAAGATTTTAAACTTCTCCTTGCATCGGGACGACACTTGCACTCCTCCGGTCTAAACAGGATGCTTCCCCAAATGCCCACCTTACAATGATTAAGCAAATAAACAAGACTAGCAAAAATTCAAAGAAAAAAGGGATGATCAATAAATAAGTTTGTTTGCGTGTGTTATTAGGGAAAATGGCATTTCCAAAGAGTAATACTGCAAACAAGGAAACCAAAGCTATGCAACCGAAAAAATTCGCTAAAAACGCATACATATGCACAGTGTCTGAGTCTAAACAATGCTCAAGATCGTCCGCCATGACCATAAATAAATATGAATATTTTAACGAAAATCTCAAGTATATATATAGTCAGATAAAAGGGGAATAAGAACCCCTAGTCCTAGTTGAATTAGATATATAGTATCGGAGGACTCCTATTCCTAATTGAACTCCAACAGAGAGAATGTTTATATATGAAAATGTGTCATATGACAGCTAGTTGACCTTATAAATATAAGGGAAATTAAAGAACTAATTAACCTAATTATAATATACTTGCATGAGTTAGAGTCCTGATAGAAGTGTTATATTAGTACACTCTAATATGCGGTGTAATATATTGCAAGTAGCGAGTTTATTATTAGTATACATAAAATTTCCATTTTTATGTCTGATATATCCTTGTTTCCATTTGTTCATTCGTCCGGGGGAAATCGTGCTTTAATATTCTCTTTTAAAGGCTTTTAGTTATAAGTGAAGTAATTATTTTAAAAAATATATATATTAATTTTTTTAAGTTTGGTTCTTGATTTTAAAGAATTATTATTAGCACATGTGGAGAGTAACTAGCTAGGAATACGAGTCTTCCATATATTTGTCAGTTATTTGATACAATTAAGACTATGGGTATATTTATAGAGAGAGAATTTCGATAACCTTCTGGGGTAAAATACAACACCCCCAATTCTTTACACTTCTTAAACTTTTTCCTAGCCTAAATAAATAAATTAATAGATAAAGGGCTTGCAGGGGGTGTTAGTATAAAGTTCAGTTTGTTCAAAAGAATAAAATACATATCTAATAATAAATCAATAAGCAATGGCTACATACTCCAAGTACAATCTTAGTGTTCGAAATCAATCTCATTTCCTTCCTAGTCGGATACAACTGGTTCAATTCTCCAAAAGTTAATGAAAAAGCATAAATAATTCATGTCAACACAATTTGAAATTGTATTGATGGACTTGGATTTAATTTTGGGAAGCTATAAGCTTAGAAAATAGAATAATAGCCAAAATAACAGTGCAAAGGACAAATAAATACTCATGCATGTTATTGGACGAAGTTCTACTTCTCTGGTAATGCAAGATTTTTAAATTTTTGTACTTTTAGTTTTTTCTTAGTTATGTTGCTCTTGACTTGGTAAAAGTTATTGAGAAGATTATGTAAAGTTGAAATAGAAACTGCAACTATCCGTCAATAGATATATAGTTCATCTATTGACAAAAGTTGACTATTCAATTTGTTTGTCGCACCAAGACGCCAATAAATACACTGCTCGATTAAATCCAATATTGAAAAAGAAATACTTCCTCGACATCAATAAGGATTTCTCATAAAAGCATGTAAGAGAAAGGAAATATTAAGTCTGGCTGGGATTTCTGTTGGATTTTGGTGGCATGTGAAGTAGTTTGAATGTTGGATTAGGTGTTGTAAGTATGTGGGAATTAGAATATTGTCGTGTAATGGAATGTTCAGGGGAAAAAATTTAAGCTAGTCGTGTGAAAATCCTATTTATTGAGAAGAATTAGATTATGTCATTCTTAAACTACCCAAAAACTATAACTATACGTAAGATTTCTAGTGCATTTGTTGTTGACAAATAGTGAAGGAATTCTAAAAATCAAAAGTGATATTTACATGTTTAACAGATTGATAAAAACGGCAAACGAATTGTGGATATTGAAGAAAACGCAAGTAAGAGAAGTTCCAGTATAGTATTTAAGATATTACACATTAACAGAATAAATTCAAATGCCAAGTTGATTGTATGCATAGTGAGAAATTTAAACAGATCTTCTTATCAAGATCATTCATTACTTTTACTATTAGACTGATTCTATCTCTTTTGACAATTTCCGGGGAAAAAAATCTCCTGAAAATCTCAAGTATATATATATATATATAGCAGATAAAAGGGGAATAAGAACCCTATTCCTAGTTGAATTAGATATATAGTATCGGAGGACTCCTATTCCTAATTGAACTCCAACAGAGAGAATGTTTATATATGAAAATGTGTCATATGACATCTAGTTGATTGCATAATTGGCTATTTTACAAGAGAGTAATCAATCCTAAAAAAAAAAAAGATTCAATATGAATTAAGAATATTGCTCATTAAAATCTTGGAAATAGCTATAAGTTATTCAGTTTTAGCCTTGTAGATAAGAATAAATACAAGGAAAATTAAAGAATTAATTAACCTAATTATAATATACTTGCACGAGTTAGAGTCCTGATAGGACTAAAATTTCTCTATCTTTTTTTTTTTTTTGAAAAAAAATCTCCCGCATAAGTATAAATTGAAAGGGCTTGTTAGAGTTAGCGCTAACAGTAGAGTTAACAGTAGTACAATATTACAAGACTTAATTATCCTAATAACAATAGTAGTTCCGCCCTTGCTTCTCCAAGGCAAACACGACGCACAAAAAAAAACTTTTAGCATGTGTGATAGAAACAGTGGTCTTTTCAACTGCCTAACCTTTAGGCAAAATCACTTAGATTTCTGATATAAATGATAGCAACAAGTAGTTAGTGAAATAATCAAAATATGCAGAAATAACTTGATATCTAATGGATGGTAACAAGGACAAGCAGCTCATCATTAAAGATTGTGATGTGCTGGCTGGCAAGTACACTACATCCTTCATAATAATTCTCGGGTACGAAATCTAGAAATAAAGTCGTTTTCGGTAAAGAGTGTTTTACTCTTCCAAGTGAAGACTTTTTTTATGCAAATCAAGATCATTCGGACCTCACAACGGATACTAAACGACGATAATGTCAACGTACACAGTATAATCTACAAATGGGGTCCGAAGAAAGCGCATACCAAATATCTGATACGTAAAAAATATATTTTTGAAAAGAAGAAACAGCTCATGGTCCTATGGTGATTTGGAAGAAAACATCAAATTTCGTATTTGATTTGCTTGTTAGGTGCTCTTATTCTTTTCCTTAAAACGTAATGGAGTTCTTTGAAGATTATTTGGAAATTACCGGCGAGTTAACTTTTGAAAAGATGTTCCCAACGATCAATTTGGCTGGCCACCGCATACTTCTTCCAAAAGATTGAGATTTTGCACCTTCCCTTGCTAGTAAGTCCGCGCAAAGGAATGAGTTTCCTTTCCGAGCAAGTTGTAGCCCCCGCAATAGGGCCCGTAATTCGGCATTAGTGTTAGTGATATACATGTAGCTCATCATAAAACCGGCTACCCAATCTCCCTTCCAATCACGTATCACTACACTTCCGCCTCCCTACCAGATTCCATGTGACGAGCCATCCGTGTTTAGTTTGTAGTAGCCCCTTTTGGAGGTGTCCAACCAATCTTACACGCAGTCCATTTTGAACAAAGACAGTTTTATTGCCCGCTAACAAATGGAATTCGAGAGCTCTGGTAGAAGAGTTTTTTAGGGGAATATGCTCTTCAATGGAGTTGAAGGTGTTATGGTTTTTTAGGGGAATATGCTCTTCAATCACGTATCACTACACTTTAGCCCCTGCAATCACGAGAGCTCTGGTAGAAGAGTTTTTTAGGGGAATATGCTCTTCAACGGAGTCAAATTGACCATTAGCAAAAGCAAACTAGTAAAAAGTCACGCAGTATGTTAGGGAGAATAAATTCCATGTTCGATAATGAAAGAAATAATCCCCTTGATTATTTTCATTAATTGAAAGACTATATATACAAGTTACATATTTTCATAATAGGAAAATCCTTTTCCTATTCTACTTCTAAATCCTTATTCTACCATAATTCTAACTATACAATTATGGTAAGTGTATAACACTAATTAAGGTATCCTTTATATTATAATATACTACAAATATATATACCATATATACAATATCCTAATGTTACTTGGATTTTGCAGATCTGGCCGAGAGGCCCACTGCTTAGGCCCAAGTCTGCTGGAACACAATTCTGCTGGACTTGGCCGAAAGCCCACTGCCTACAATTCACTGCTGCTTGCTGTTCAGCCCACTGCTTTAATCCAGTGATATATATGTGATATACACTGCTGTATATTCAGTGTATATTGCTCTGTTTAACAGATAAAAATATGGTAAGCGGTCTTAGGACTTCCACAGTAATGGCAGTCAATAGGGATATCAATTTCCATTGAGTTTTAACAGGCATCTTGTGGGAAGTTTATTGTGATAAGCAAGCATCAAAGTTTACACCAACATTCGATTTTGAGTGCATATACAACAGATGCCAAAACACGATAGAATACAAGAGGCTCATATATCTTTCTAATGTCTTAAAGAACTATACATTAGAATCAATTCAACTGTTGTCCCAGTAATGCTAAGTAACCAACTAGGTCTTAAACTTGCCAATTGATTCAAAAGGAAATATACAAAGTTGAACTTAAAACCCAATCATGGCTCAAGCATGATTCGTAGGAAACATTGAAAGCATCAACCCTATAGACATGTATTCTGTGTTTACTTAGTTCCCAATTTTATCAGGAAAAAACAACTAAACATGCAGATTCATAGCCCCTGCAATTATTATTAAATACAACCGGAAAAGGGACTATGCATTCTAGTTCTCGTAGATGTATGTGATAAGGTTTTACAAAGTCTAATACTAGTTGTTGGTTCAAATAATTCATCATGTCTAAATATTCAGACCAAACATCAAAGAGAACTTGGAAACAGTGAAGGTAAACAATTCCCATAGCACAAGCTGGCACACATTCTCAAATCATGTCCCTAGCATTCATAAGACCTAAATGTGACTTAAACATGAAAATCTTTGTAGTATGTTTCAACAAAATTAAAGAATCAATATCCAACAGTCATACATACAGAGAATTAGAGGATAGATATTTAACATTCTTTTTAAAACCATAGACAAACTTTCTATATGGATAAACTACTCATAGGTAATTCACAAATCATTTAGGTAAACAGAACGTTTCCTTAGGACATTAGAATCTCATACATATATAGATAAATTTTAAGTCATTCTTTCTAAACGTATTAGCTTTAAACAATATAATGTTATGATATCTAAGCTTTAAACTGACATTTCTTTCAATATAATGTTATGATAGAACGACATGTTTGTCTACCTGCACCTGCGGACATGAAACACAACGTCCCGAGCAAGAGGGCCTTCAGTTTGAAAGAATGTATTGAATATGTAAGGCATATAAGAATGTAATATAAGTGAAGGGTACAAAAGTCAAGCTGAAACTCAGAACTGCCACTGGGGACGTACAACAGACATACTCATGATCATATGCATAATAGTAAAACCGGGCACTCTAAGAGGCCATATCAAGCCTCTATGTGGGGTGAATCATCATAACGTACCCAATTGCAGTGGTATGCACCACGTATAAGTGTTGTACCCGTCTGACTATAGTGCGGCTCCGTAGAAAATAAATACGTATATATGTGTACAGTGCATGAAAGACCTCAAGGAACATCATAAAACTTTGTCGGAGTGACTGAGGGTCGATATCCTCCGACTATCATTATGTAACTACGACTTTCATCAATCAACAAGATATATATATACACACACACATCCTGACAAGGGACAAACTAGAGTCATATACTCTAATGGAATAGAAAACAAGGCAACTCAAGTTATCAAGAATAGGATCGTTTTTAAATATAGATATGTGATATTATTTTTGGGACAAATTAAAAAGAAAATGATGACACACAAATTGAAACGGAGGAAGTACTACAAACTAGAATTAACACGTAATCTTTTCTCTCGAAATCAAAACCACATCAGACTGTATGAACTGTACATAGAGCATTGAAATTAATAAACGTGATTTAAAGATGAAAATTAAGAGGAAGAAATGGAAAGGAGAGATCATATTTTCAAATGGACTAATCAAAACTTGAACTGAGATGCCTTCGAGGCTGCGGGTTGGTGGTTCTTAGTGGGGTCCAGAGAGCAAGAAAAAGTAGTGGATTGGCTTGGACTATTGGATTTATAGCAAAGACAAAATTTCTCTAACTAATTTTTGCCACCTCACTACTACGGTACGTACCCCCCCTGTACTGAATTTTATTGTTGCTCTCCATAACCAACATTCATCCTCTCTACCTCTCTCTCTCCATTCACAGGCTAACGTCTACTGAAAGGTTAGCTTCCTTTCCTTTCACAGATTATTCATTGTATGTATATATGTTCATCTTCTCTATTTCTCGATGGATTCATTTTTTTATGCAATGCTTAGGTGGAAACAATGGGTTTGCCTTGTAAAAAAAGTTGCATCTTTACGTAATATTTGGCTTGCAACTGCTTCTTATTCTACAAGATTACTTGTTGAAGTAAATATGTTGAAAGAAATAGATGATGTTTGAAAAGTAGTTTAAATGTTTAGCACTAAAATGAATTCTTTGGCCAGCTTGTGCGATCTACGTACTTTGAGCATGCATAATTCCTTATGTCTAGGAACAAAATAAGCAGATAAGAGTTAAACTTATCTTTAAGTGGTTGTCCATTCTAATTGTTGCTTTCGGTACTCTATGAGTATCTACAGTGTAATACTAGCCAATTTTAATTTTGGTGCGTAATCTCACACCTCATGGAACATGTATTTCTCTGTAAATATAGCATACTATATGTTGTTTGCTTACACACATTCTTGCTCATGTAGGGAAGATCCATCTTAGCTCTTTTTCTAGCAAAATGGGCAGGCCACTTGCACTCACGTCACCACCTTGCCCCTCCACGCATATTCCCCCTGGTTTTTCTTGGGTGGTTCCTGTGTTTGCAGTGGCTGTTCTCACTGGTATTCATGGATGGCTGACGTTGCGGTTAATTGGCAAAAAGAGAAGGCGTTTTGTGATTGAGTTGATGTTTGTGGCAAATCTAGCCATAGAATCTGGGGTGGCAATGAGATGTCAGTTCAACCACGATTTTAATATAGTTAAGGTTAATTGTGTATTGACAACAATCTCTGCTATATTGGCCTTAGGTTGTATGTTTTGGGACACTTATGAAAGGTACAAGAATGTAGTTCCAATGCAGCGTATAAGATATTTATATAGGCATGTATGCCATTGGGGGATTCTTATTCAACTAGTGCAAGTTGCCATTCGGTTGGTTGAAACGGTTGTGAGGTTTAGAAGCCGTCGAGACGGTAGTTCTATTATTCCCGTATATGTTCTTGAGAGTGACTTCTCTCTCGTGCCTCTAGCCCTTGCTATAGCGACTTGGTCAGTCAGAATGGCTGCAATTGAGCAAAATCTTGTGAATTCGGTGAATGTTATGGTAATTGGTGGTGTTAATGAGGAACAGAGACCACAACAAGTTGCAAATTTATTTCCAAATCCATCACCTTTTATAAACGCTCTGCTTCGTCTTAATCCTTTAAACAACAACAACAACCACCCGGTATGTGTATTCTTATTTAATTACTTGGTTAATAAAGCACCTTATATGAAATTTATTGTTGTTTCATCCCATTAATTAGGACTTGCTAGTGTTTAATTTTTAGACTTAGAATTTGACAAGTCTTTAAATATTGGAGTATCACTGTGACCATAAATATGTGTGTTGTTATTTACTTGGTATTGTTTGTTAATTAATCATCCTATATGAAATTTATTTATCTACTTAGCCTTTTTGTTTTGGTTCAAATATGTGTCCACTTACATAATCAAGAAGGAGTGAATTATTTTCTTCCAAATTTACCCTATCTAGATAAGTGTTTTTATGTAATCAAGAAATTTTATTAATTAGGTAATATTTCATTATGCTAAGCGGATTTGCAAAATGCTAAGCGGATACTATTTTGAACCGGAGGGAGTATTGTTTTATCCCATTGTATTATATATATGACTTGCAGTGTTTAATTTGTAGGCTTTCAGTCTCAAAAGTTTTGATCTTTGGAGTACCATTGTGGCCACAAATAATAGAGGAGACATAACTTTAAATATGTGGGATATGAGACACAGTTTAGATATTGCGGAGACAAACTGGAGTATACCTTCTGTGGATTTTATTCTACTCCGTTTTTCATTGGCAAACCGAGACAGCTATGGAATTGTCAGGGCATTAGTGAGTTTGATTCATTTTGGTTTTTTCTATTTATATATTACGCTTGTGGTATATTTCTTACGTGATATCTAATATTTTACTTTTTACTTAGTGGATTCCATTGTTGAGGGGACACGCTCCAGGTGTTCGTATCATCTTGATTGGAACTGACCGTGGTAAGGAATGAAAGATGAAGTATATCTTTTTTCGTTCTTTCTTTAAAGTTAACATACTCTATTGTTTTGCAGCTCAAAGGAACGGCTATATGGAGAATAACCCTACCAATGCGCCATTTGTTACTAATGCAGAGGTAAAAAGTTTGATTATCCAAGTTCTAGTTATTCTCTAAGAAATTATTTTGGTGTAACTATAGGTTTAAGTGTATATATCTTATTCTTTTGATAGGGAAAGGAACTTGCCTTGTGGACTAAAGCAGTATATTATGAGGAGTGCGATTGTCCAAACGATGATCATCAAAGAAGGCTTGTGACCAAACTTGTGAAGCTTATGACGTAGATGGTAGCACCACCAAAGACAAACAGTGGAAATTTTCAATTCCTTATCCACTGTTCTGAATTGGTAGTATTTGGATTATTATTATTAGTCTACTGTAGTAGTTTGTAGTTGTAGTTCGAACCTGTACTGTTTGCTTACTCCAATGGCTTAGGCCGAAGCACTTGTTGGTTCTCGCATGTTTACTATTTTTGACATTTATAATGCCAAGTTTCCTAATGACTCAGACTCACTACATGCCAATTCTTATTTCACTTTGAATGGATTGCTTGTGAATGGTTAATCTAATTTGTTTCTTTGTTATATTCGGTGAAGCTATAATTTGACGTCTTAGTACGCTAGCATGTTTTGTCTAAATTTTAATAAACTAAAGATTAATGGCACAAGTAAAATGGTTAACATTCATAGATTATGTTGTGTCATATATGAAACTCTTTAAGTACCTCGAGTCGAGCAGAATATTAATGAAGGTACCAAGATGGTACAAAAGTATAGGACTCTACAAAGACCAAAAGATACTTAACTACATCAAATATGCAACTGCTTCCTCCTATCAGTTGTAGAAATCCATAAATACTGATTCATACTATCAATTTGCCTACTTTTTACACCAGAAGAAAAGATTGTTCAAACATTTGTCCTTAAGTCTAGAAATATGACGTTTTTGGCCTTCCAAACGAGCTTTGTTACTTTCCAACCATAGAGTCCAGAGGATGCATAGAAGGATAGTGATCCAAATCTGCTTCGGGTCCTTTTGAATTCCCTGACCCTGCCAGCACTCCAGCAAACCCCTTATGCTATCAGGCATTTTCCAAGGAATGCCCACCCTTGCAATGAAGAAATAGATGTTCTATTGATTCCTGATCCTCTTCACACAAATAACATCAGCTGGCGAGGGAGAAACCTCTCTTTTGAAGATTAACCTCTTTCCGGGCTGCAATCAAACCAAAGCATGCTACTTTAACGAGAGCTTTTTTCCTCCAAATCATCATCCAAGACCAATTAGCTTCCCAAGAACCTGAATCCATAGAATTAACAACAAAACGAGCAGATCGAAATGAGAGAACCGATATCACTGATGTCATCTTTAAGTCATTTACATTATGATTATCATATTGAGATTACGGGTAACAACAAAATTCAAAAGCCAAACAAAACAAGCACAGTCATTCTCAAAAACCAACTATCGCGGAAGCATTTCCAAAGAGCTGAATATGAGTAAGAGAAGCGGTGTTATGCAGTTGAACGACTGCCCTGCATTGAATCTACCTGTTTGAATTCCTTTGATTTCAAAATTCCACAACAATAAGCCAACAACCCACTCTAGATGAAAGTATATAGTCGTGTAGAATAAAAGTTAGTGAGATGAGATTTAATAGCTATGTAGAGCTGCTCACAGAAAAAATTAAAGGTAGTAGTTGTTCATACTTGAAAGCTCTTACCATGACTTTGGATCAGCTGAGCGGACAATTAATTACTTGGGAAGTAACTTATCCGCAATCGCATCTGAAGATAACTGTATCTTTTGATAAAATTCTGCCTTGATAAGCATTTTTTTCTCAAAAAATTTGGTACATGAGTGCTGCCTGTCCAAATGGAATCGCCACGTATAAAGGGCAAAACTTGAGATGCCATATACTGTTCTCTCATTCTCAACACTGTCTGCAAGGTCAGAGAGACCATGCCCAAAGTCTCCATCCAGGGACCGGCTTGCATCTGGTACTGAGAAAATGAAACTTCTGGGAATTAAAATATGGTCAAGTGAGGCACCAAAAACCACAGGGCAGAGAGATAACAATGTAAAGTTTTCATGTTCTGCCAACAAGAAACTTAGAAAAAATTCATCAAAAGCATAACAATATCCAATAGAGGTTACCAAAAAACAGCAGTGGTCCGGATGGCACCAGAGAGTGATCAAAGAGGGAGCAATACATCAGAAAAAAATTGAAAAGACCTTGCTATCAGTATAAAGAGCAAAATCCAGATAACAGCAGGACAGGGCCGACAAATTACTCTAGACATCAGAGACTGTATAATCCTATTTTACCAACAACCAAGTGAACAAGCTATGCCCTTCACTGAATTGGAACAGACTCATGGTATAGACAATTAGATTGTCTATTCACAAGCATATTGAAATATGAATAAGAAGACTCTCCACTAAAAATGAATGGCCTTCCTTAAACATACCAAAATGTTGAAATAAGTGTTTACCAAAATGTCACTCCTGTCTAGGTTGGATTTCCTGGTGGGTAGTAGCATTTTCATTGAAGGACTTTAAGCCAAGCTATTTTTCTCTGATCAAACAGAAACATTTTGGCTGCAATTTGCACTTCCATGTCTAAATCTAGCCAACACTCACCTTAGAGTCCCTCTTCGCAACTGTTAAAAATAAGAAATTTTAATTGAAATTGGTATTATGATCTCCAAGTGAGATAAACTAATGAACATCTAAAAGTGTACACAATGCAAAATAGAACCTAACCGGACCATCAAAATATTTGTTATGGCTTTGGTGAATATCAGATGACTGAAGCAGAGAGGGAAAGCGCACCTTTCACTAACAGAAAATTGATAAGAATAAGTTGCAAAGGCGAGAAAGGCCAAGATGATAGAAGATTTCAGTATTCTGATCCAAACTTGCAAATTATTAGGTATTTCATATGAAGCAAACTTAATACAAAAAGTTCAAACAATACTGAAACTGAGACAGTAAGGTCAAACATATATATAAAAAAAATAGGTGAGCATAAGTACATATTTCAGCATTTCCTTTTTGTAATTTGTTCCCTACAGGATCGTTACTGATAAAACAATGGTCATTAGGAGTCAGAATGAAACCATAGAATCTGAGCGTTAGTACTGGGCTTAGTGATCGGAAGACGAAAAATAACAAAGTGATGATGAAGATGAACTTCTTAAGCAGAACTGCATTATTGACACGTCTAAAGATGTACAATTATTTTGCCAGTTACCTCTCTCTGAAAGAGTATCTTTATTCCAGTGACCTCTCTCTGACACTCCTACTTCCTCTTTTCAATTTTGTCACGTTTATGTGACCAAACAACCATAGCGGCTTAAGTCTCTTCTTTAGAGCTTTCTCTTCTTCCATCCTAACAAACACCAGCTAGGAAGTAGCTAGTAGTGGAGGCATCACCTTCCAAGTACACTTTCCCAAGATACCGAAGAAATTTCGAATCAATGCCTAGAAAATAATTCGTTTCAAAGATACAAATATACATAAAAGCTAGATATACAAAGTGTGTAGGTAAAAGTTAAATATACAGTGTTTATCATCATCAAGTACCACACATGCATAGTCTACTTCAAAGTTCTTTGGCACCTATAGGAATGATTTCTGCCAAATTGTCTTCTTTGTCTCCATTATTTCCCTTTATTACAGTCTGATTGTCCTTTGTTATACAAAAGTCTATTCTGCGAATTTTCTGCAGTGGATAATCTATTATTCAAGTTTTTTGTAAAGTTCTATCTTATTTTGCACATATCATCCAGAGAAAAGTTTGAACCTTTCATACAAACCATTTTTGGATACTGTTACCTAGTTTTAATTGGGAAGGTTGTTTCTATTGGCACAAGAATACCAAATAATTTTAAACAGTTTTAATTGGGACACCACAGTATATACCTCAAAACACTTGTAGGACAAAAAAGCTACCTCAAAATCTAACATGTTGGGAGAAAGCAGTACTTACCACACTAACACTCTGAACTACTACACCAACACATGAACAGACAACTATCACAACTGAGAGGCAAAACCGTAAAGAGGATGAAGCAAAACAAAACAAAACAAAAGAGTATTATTATTAGACAACTGCAACCCAAGAAATAGCTAGAGAAAGATGACAAACAACACCAATTAAAGAAATCAGTAAGTATGTTAGTAATTTCCTTTTACAAGAAAACAAAGCTCTTGTATCTTCTTGATACAAATATCAAGAACCATTCCTCTTTAACATAATCTGAAGGGACACTTTTTGAAATTCAATAAGATGTCTAAAGTGAATGAAATTACTATTCTTTATCGTTATCTGCTCCCAATCACACTTTTCCATTTTTACACGTAACAAATCCCTTTCTTTTTCTTCTTCTCTGTATTTTTCAACTCAAGGTTTCAATCTTTTTACTTCTATCACAGAAGCGACGACCGTATGGAGAGACAGAATGACAACAATCGTGAACTTCAGCCATGCAAATATAACATTTTAAAAATTATCGACTTTATAAAAGACTAAACTATTGCACCCTTGAGAAAACCAAATACTAAGGTGGAGGTAAGGTCTGTGTACACTCTACCCTCCCCAGACCCCACGGTGTGGAATTTCACTGGGTATGTTGTTGTTGTTGTAATTCATTTATTTTATTTCTTTGCACTTGTTTAACTTTTTGGACAAAAAAGATAGCAATCACGGTGAGAAGCAGGCAGATAATCAGAGAATAAGATAGTCGAAGATGGAGTGAAGAATCTTGATACCCATACTCCACCTTAAAATGCTAACGCACGCGAGTTTGGGTTCATTTTCTTCCTTTCTGTCTTTTTTTCCAATGGCCCATTATAGGCTTCTCTTCCTTTTCATTTACTTTTCTTAGAATTTCCGAAAATCATAATTTCAGACTATTTCTTTCTCTCCCCTGCTCGGCTTATCCATTTTCATTGGAATGGTAATATGAAGGAATTCATATTAAAGTTCTTAGTCTATGATGATTGTGTTGAATGTTGTTAGTTGGACATGTGTTCAATTGAACGCAACAATTGAAACGCTTCTCAATAAATAACCAGGTCAACCACATTTATCTTTATGGATCTTCTATATAACGGAATTAAAAATCATCTAAGAGAATGGGGAGACAAGCCAGAAATTCAACTTTCTCCCTGACACTCAAATCCATTCTACAAATGATTCGACTCTTTTCCTTCACAAGTAGAGTTGCAGAACTTTCTCATGAATGTATTATGAGTTAATAATGCTTAATGATTTAGCTAACTATTATAGATTGCACTTCATAACCACACATTGCTTTTTTTGGTGATGAGGTCGTCATAAAAATTTGGGGGGCACACAGTTAATATGTGTTTACTTACAGGAAAGGAGGGCTTTTTTGTTTTGTCAGCAAGACAGGGCAATACTATGCACAGAGTGTGATGTTTCAATACACAAAGCTAATGAACATACACAAAAACATAACAGATTTCTCCTTACAGGTGTTAAAATTTCAGCAAATTCTGCAATTTACTCTTCATCACAATTATCTCCATCAACAACTTCATCTAGTACAAATACAAAAAATCAAGATTCAACAAACAAGCCTTTGACTTTGCCTATTTATGGTCAAGAAATGGAAGTTGGAGCTAATGATATGGGGGAAATAGTTTAACAAGTAGTATATCAGAGTATTTAGAGATGTTACCCGGATGGCATGTTGAAGAATTTCTTAATTCATCTAACATTCCTGCTAATTGTTTCTGTAAGGTTTGCTCATTTTTCATTTCAATTGCTCAATTATGTGTGAATTGTGAAGTGCAATTATCTGATCTATTTTTTTTTTTTTTTTTTTTTTGGTAGATTGGTGACAATAATGATGTGTTTCCAACTTGGAATACTGAAATTGAGAGCACTTTGAATTCATTCTCACCAGAAAGTATAGGTATTTGGGTTCCTCAAGCACCTACTCCTCAGCAAAATCAGACACAAATTTTTCCTCAAAATATAAACTTTGGGAGGCAAATTGAATTCAAGAATTCAAAGGGAGGCACAAGCAACAAGTCCAGAAGAAAGTGGAGAGATGACAATTCTTTTGCTGTTCCACAAATCAACCCATCATCTTCCACTTCCTTCAAAAGTCAAGAACTCTTTGGTAGATGGATCTAATTATTTTTTCTTTAATTTTGGGTAATTTTTGCCTTTACTTGATTTAGTTTGTGCTCAATATAACTTATTTTGTTGTGTTCTTGAAATAATTGTGCTAGTGGAAAAGGGCATCTTCCGCGTTGTAAATATCTTTTATATTTTGTTGAATCTAATGAGGTGAAATCATAAAATACGTATAAATTTGGACCTAGAAAACAATCACATGTCATGTCGTATTTCAATGATCTTTCTATGATTAGTTATTATAAGCTATAAAAATTCCGATCGTTTGTGTTATATTATATCTATCTCACTTAAAAAAATCATTTATAAAGGACTACAAAATGGATCTCCACTATTTTGTAAGACATTAATGAAATTCTTATAACGTTGATATGAATCAAAGAATGTGACAGTTAGGAAAGGCACCTAAAGATTTTTTAGGGCTCGTTTGGTGTGAGAGATAAGAGATAATTAATCCCGAAATTAATTTTTAAATTAGTTTATCTCAAGTTTGATTCGAATAAAATTAAGATATAACTAATTCTATGATTAGTTATCCGGAATTGTAGTATTATTTTTAACTCTATAGGATAATGGGATAACTAATTCCGAAATAACTAATCGTGAAATAATTAATTATAGAATAACTCGTTCCCTCCAAACGACCCTTAGTTATCACTTTTGGTCTGGGAATAACACCAACAAGAGGGTGACATTGTACACTACAAAGATCATGAATATGCAGTAAACTAAACTAAAGCTGTAGTAGATGAATAATAGCCATCTTTGATTCCGTAACGTTAGAGTAATTTTTATACATATATGGCACAATTTCTAAATATAATAAGAAAAGAGTACATGAATTATTCATAAACTAAAACAAATTAAATATCGAACGACGATTTTAGAAGACCATGAACTGTAGTATCATGTACTTCGGCTAGATTTTAAGATGAGCGGGACACCAATATATATAAGATCAATTCAAATGTCAAGCATCAAACACAAGAATATTAAACAACAGAGATAGAAAACGGTAAAATACTATTACTAGAGGCTAATAAAGAAAACAAGAAAAGATTTTAAACTTCTCCTTGCATCGGGACGACACTTGCACTCCTCCGGTCTAAACAGGATGCTTCCCCAAATGCCCACCTTACAATGATTAAGCAAATAAACAAGACTAGCAAAAATTCAAAGAAAAAAGGGATGATCAATAAATAAGTTTGTTTGCGTGTGTTATTAGGGAAAATGGCATTTCCAAAGAGTAATACTGCAAACAAGGAAACCAAAGCTATGCAACCGAAAAAATTCGCTAAAAACGCATACATATGCACAGTGTCTGAGTCTAAACAATGCTCAAGATCGTCCGCCATGACCATAAATAAATATGAATATTTTAACGAAAATCTCAAGTATATATATAGTCAGATAAAAGGGGAATAAGAACCCCTAGTCCTAGTTGAATTAGATATATAGTATCGGAGGACTCCTATTCCTAATTGAACTCCAACAGAGAGAATGTTTATATATGAAAATGTGTCATATGACGGCTAGTTGACCTTATAAATATAAGGGAAATTAAAGAACTAATTAACCTAATTATAATATACTTGCATGAGTTAGAGTCCGATAGAAGTGTTATATTAGTACACTCTAATATGCGGTGTAATATATTGCAAGTAGCGAGTTTATTATTAGTATACATAAAATTTCCATTTTTATGTACGATATATCCTTGTTTCCATTTGTTCATTCGTCCGGGGAAATCGTGCTTTAATATTCTCTTTTAAAGGCTTTTAGTTATAAGTGTAGTAATTATTTTAAAAAATATATATATTAATTTTTTTAAGTTTGGTTCTTGATTTTAAAGAATTATTAGCACATGTGGAGAGTAACTAGCTAGGAATACGAGTCTTCGATATATTTGTCAGTTATTTGATTCAATTAAGACTATGGGTATATTTATAGAGAGAGAATTTCGATAACCTTCTGGGGTAAAATACAACACCCCCAATTCTTTACACTTCTTAAACTTTTTCCTAGCCTAAATAAATAAATTAATAGATAAAGGGCTTGCAGGGGGTGTTAGTATAAAGTTCAGTTTGTTCAAAAGAATAAAATACATATCTAATAATAAATCAATAAGCAATGGCTACATACTCCAAGTACAATCTTAGTGTTCGAAATCAATCTCATTTCCTTCCTAGTCGGATACAACTGGTTCAATTCTCCAAAAGTTAATGAAAAAGCATAAATAATTCATGTCAACACAATTTGAAATTGTATTGATGGACTTGGATTTAATTTTGGGAAGCTATAAGCTTAGAAAATAGAATAATAGCCAAAATAACAGTGCAAAGGACAAATAAATACTCATGCATGTTATTGGACGAAGTTCTACTTCTCTGGTAATGCAAGATTTTTAAATTTTTGTACTTTTAGTTTTTTCTTAGTTATGTTGCTCTTGACTTGGTAAAAGTTATTGAGAAGATTATGTAAAGTTGAAATAGAAGCGCAACTATCCGTCAATAGATATATAGTTCATCTATTGACAAAAGTTGACTATTCAATTTGTTTGTCGCACCAAGACGCCAATAAATACACTGCTCGATTAAATCCAATATTGAAAAAGAAATACTTCCTCGACATCAATAAGGATTTCTCATAAAAGCATGTAAGAGAAAGGAAATATTAAAAATTTTTTGGGATTTCTGTTGGATTTTGGTGGCATGTGAAGTAGTTTGAATGTTGGATTAGGTGTTGTAAGTATGTGGGAATTAGAATATTGTCGTGTAATGGAATGTTCAGGGGAAAAAATTTAAGCTAGTCGTGTGAAAATCCTATTTATTGAGAAGAATTAGATTATGTCATTCTTAAACTACCCAAAAACTATAACTATACGTAAGATTTCTAGTGCATTTGTTGTTGACAAATAGTGAAGGAATTCTAAAAATCAAAAGTGATATTTACATGTTTAACAGATTGATAAAAACGGCAAACGAATTGTGGATATTGAAGAAAACGCAAGTAAGAGAAGTTCCAGTATAGTATTTAAGATATTACACATTAACAGAATAAATTCAAATGCCAAGTTGATTGTATGCATAGTGAGAAATTTAAACAGATCTTCTTATCAAGATCATTCATTACTTTTACTATTAGACTGATTCTATCTCTTTTGACAATTTCCGGGGAAAAAAATCTCCTGAAAATCTTAAGTATATATATATATATAGCAGATAAAAGGGGAATAAGAACCCTATTCCTAGTTGAATTAGATATATAGTATCGGAGGACTCCTATTCCTAATTGAACTCCAATAGAGAGAATGTTTATATATGAAAATGTGTCATATGACATCTAGTTGATTGCATAATTGGCTATTTTACAAGAGAGTAATCAACCCTAAAAAAAAAAAAAGATTCAATATGAATTAAGAATATTGCTCATTAAAATCTTGGAAATAGCTATAAGTTATTCAGTTTTAGCCTTGTAGATAAGAATAAATACAAGGAAAATTAAAGAATTAATTAACCTAATTATAATATACGTCCTGATAGGACTAAAATTTCTCTATCTTTTTTTAAAAAAAAAAAAAAAATCTCCCGCATAAGTATAAATTGAAAGGGCTTGTTAGAGTTAGCGCTAACAGTAGAGTTAACAGTAGTACAATATTACAAGACTTAATTATCCTAATAACAATAGTAGTTCCGCCCTTGCTTCTCCAAGGCAAACACGACGCACAAAAAAAAACTTTTAGCATGTGTGATAGAAACAGTGGTCTTTTCAACTGCCTAACCTTTAGGCAAAATCACTTAGATTTCTGATATAAATGATAGCAACAAGTAGTTAGTGAAATAATCAAAATATGCAGAAATAACTTGATATCTAATGGATGGTAACAAGGACAAGCAGCTCGTCATTAAAGATTGTGATGTGCTGGCTGGCAAGTACACTACATCCTTCATAATAATTCTCGGGTACGAAATCTAGAAATAAAGTCGTTTTCGGTAAAGAGTGTTTTACTCTTCCAAGTGAAGACTTTTTTTATGCAAATCAAGATCATTCGGACCTCACAACGGATACTAAACGACGATAATGTCAACGTACACAGTATAATCTACAAATGGGGTCCGAAGAAAGCGCATACCAAATATCTGATACGTAAAAAATATATTTTTGAAAAGAAGAAACAGCTCATGGTCCTATGGTGATGCTGGAAGAAAACATCAAATTTCTGTGCTGATTTGCTTGTTAGGTGCTCTTATTCTTTTCCTTAAAACGTAATGGAGTTGCTGAAGATTAGCTGGAAATTACTGGCAGTTAACTTTTGAAAAGATGTTCCCAACAGTCAATTTGGCTGGCCACCGCATACTTCTTCCAAAAGATTGAGACTTTGCACCTTCCCTTGCTAGTAAGTCTGCCAAAGGAATGAGTTTCCTTTCCAGAGCAAGTTGTAGCCCCTGCAATAGGGCCTGTAATTCAGCATTAGTGTTAGTGATATACATGTAGCTCATCATAAAACCAGCTACCCAATCTCCCTTCCAATCACGTATCACTACACTTCCGCCTCCCTACCAGGATTCCATGTGACGAGCCATCCGTGTTTAGTTTGTAGTAGCCCCCTTTTGGAGGTGTCCAACCAATCTTACACGCAGTCCCATTTTGAACAAAGACAGTTTTATTGCCCGCTAACAAATGGAATTCGAGAGCTCTGGTAGAAGAGTTTTTTAGGGGAATATGCTCTTCAACTGAGTCAAATTGACCATTAGCAAAAGCAAACTAGTAAAAAAGTCACGCAGTATGTTAGGGAGAATAAATTCATGTTCGATAAAAATATGGTAAGCGGTCTTAGGACTTCCACAGTAATGGCAGTCAATAGGGATATCAATTTCCATTGAGTTTTAACAGGCATCTTGTAGGAAGTTTATTGTGATAAGCAAGCATCAAAGTTTACACCAACATTCGATTTTGAGTGCATATACAACAGATGCCAAAACACGATAGAATACAAGAGGCTCATATATCTTTCTAATGTCTTAAAGAACTATACATTAGAATCAATTCAACTGTTGTCCCAGTAATGCTAAGTAACCAACTAGGTCTTAAACTTGCCAATTGATTCAAAAGGAAATATACAAAGTTGAACTTAAAACCCAATCATGGCTCAAGCATGATTCGTAGGAAACATTGAAAGCATCAACCCTATAGACATGTATTCTGTGTTTACTTAGTTCCCAATTTTATCAGGAAAAAACAACTAAACATGCAGATTCATAGCCCCTGCAATTATTATTAAATACAACCGGAAAAGGGACTATGCATTCTAGTTCTCGTAGATGTATGTGATAAGGTTTTACAAAGTCTAATACTAGTTGTTGGTTCAAATAATTCATCATGTCTAAATATTCAGACCAAACATCAAAGAGAACTTGGAAACAGTGAAGGTAAACAATTCCCATAGCACAAGCTGGCACACATTCTCAAATCATGTCCCTAGCATTCATAAGACCTAAATGTGACTTAAACATGAAAAGCTTTGTAGTATGTTTCAACAAAATTAAAGAATCAATATCCAACAGTCATACATACAGAGAATTAGAGGATAGATATTTAACATTCTTTTTAAAACCATAGACAAACTTTCTATATGGATAAACTACTCATAGGTAATTCACAAATCATTTAGGTAAACAGAACGTTTCCTTAGGACATTAGAATCTCATACATATATAGATAAATTTTAAGTCATTCTTTCTAAACGTATTAGCTTTAAACAATATAATGTTATGATATCTAAGCTTTAAACTGACATTTCTTTCAATATAATGTTATGATAGAACGACATGTTTGTCTACCTGCACCTGCGGACATGAAACACAACGTCCCGAGAGCAAGAGGGCCTTCAGTTTGAAAGAATGTATTGAATATGTAAGGCATATAAGAATGTAATATAAGTGAAGGGTACAAAAGTCAAGCTGAAACTCAGAACTGCCACTGGGGACGTACAACAGACATACTCATGATCATATGCATAATAGTAAAACCGGACACTCTAAGAGGCCATATCAAGCCTCAATGTGGGGTGAATCATCATAACATACCCAATTGCAGTGGTATGCGCGTATAAGTGTTGTACCCGTCTGACTATAGTGCGGCTCCGTAGAAAATAGATACGTATATATGTGTACAATGCATGAAAGACCTCAAGGAACATCATAAAACTTTGTCGGAGTGACTGAGGGTCGATATCCTCCGACTATCATTATGTAACTACGACTTTCATCAATCAACAAGATATATATATACACACACACATCCTGACAAGGGACAAACTAGAGTCATATACTCTAATGGAATAGAAAACAAGGCAACTCAAGTTATCAAGAATAGGATCGTTTTTAAATATAGATATGTGATATTATTTTTGGGACAAATTAAAAAGAAAATGATGACACACAAATTGAAACGGAGGAAGTACTACAAACTAGAATTAACACGTAATCTTTTCTCTCGAAATCAAAACCACATCAGACTGTATGAACTGTACATAGAGCATTGAAATTAATAAACGTGATTTAAAGATGAAAATTAAGAGGAAGAAATGGAAAGGAGAGATCATATTTTCAAATGGACTAATCAAAACTTGAACTGAGATGCCTTCGAGGCTGCGGGTTGGTGGTTCTTAGTGGGGTCCAGAGAGCAAGAAAAAGTAGTGGATTGGCTTGGACTATTGGATTTATAGCAAAGACAAAATTTCTCTAACTAATTTTTGCCACCTCACTACTACGGTACGTACCCCCCCTGTACTGAATTTTATTGTTGCTCTCCATAACCAACATTCATCCTCTCTACCTCTCTCTCTCCATTCACAGGCTAACGTCTACTGAAAGGTTAGCTTCCTTTCCTTTCACAGATTATTCATTGTATGTATATATGTTCATCTTCTCTATTTCTCGATGGATTCATTTTTTTATGCAATGCTTAGGTGGAAACAATGGGTTTGCCTTGTAAAAAAAGTTGCATCTTTACGTAATATTTGGCTTGCAACTGCTTCTTATTCTACAAGATTACTTGTTGAAGTAAATATGTTGAAAGAAATAGATGATGTTTGAAAAGTAGTTTAAATGTTTAGCACTAAAATGAATTCTTTGGCCAGCTTGTGCGATCTACGTACTTTGAGCATGCATAATTCCTTATGTCTAGGAACAAAATAAGCAGATAAGAGTTAAACTTATCTTTAAGTGGTTGTCCATTCTAATTGTTGCTTTCGGTACTCTATGAGTATCTACAGTGTAATACTAGCCAATTTTAATTTTGGTGCGTAATCTCACACCTCATGGAACATGTATTTCTCTGTAAATATAGCATACTATATGTTGTTTGCTTACACACATTCTTGCTCATGTAGGGAAGATCCATCTTAGCTCTTTTTCTAGCAAAATGGGCAGGCCACTTGCACTCACGTCACCACCTTGCCCCTCCACGCATATTCCCCCTGGTTTTTCTTGGGTGGTTCCTGTGTTTGCAGTGGCTGTTCTCACTGGTATTCATGGATGGCTGACGTTGCGGTTAATTGGCAAAAAGAGAAGGCGTTTTGTGATTGAGTTGATGTTTGTGGCAAATCTAGCCATAGAATCTGGGGTGGCAATGAGATGTCAGTTCAACCACGATTTTAATATAGTTAAGGTTAATTGTGTATTGACAACAATCTCTGCTATATTGGCCTTAGGTTGTATGTTTTGGGACACTTATGAAAGGTACAAGAATGTAGTTCCAATGCAGCGTATAAGATATTTATATAGGCATGTATGCCATTGGGGGATTCTTATTCAACTAGTGCAAGTTGCCATTCGGTTGGTTGAAACGGTTGTGAGGTTTAGAAGCCGTCGAGACGGTAGTTCTATTATTCCCGTATATGTTCTTGAGAGTGACTTCTCTCTCGTGCCTCTAGCCCTTGCTATAGCGACTTGGTCAGTCAGAATGGCTGCAATTGAGCAAAATCTTGTGAATTCGGTGAATGTTATGGTAATTGGTGGTGTTAATGAGGAACAGAGACCACAACAAGTTGCAAATTTATTTCCAAATCCATCACCTTTTATAAACGCTCTGCTTCGTCTTAATCCTTTAAACAACAACAACAACCACCCGGTATGTGTATTCTTATTTAATTACTTGGTTAATAAAGCACCTTATATGAAATTTATTGTTGTTTCATCCCATTAATTAGGACTTGCTAGTGTTTAATTTTTAGACTTAGAATTTGACAAGTCTTTAAATATTGGAGTATCACTGTGACCATAAATATGTGTGTTGTTATTTACTTGGTATTGTTTGTTAATTAATCATCCTATATGAAATTTATTTATCTACTTAGCCTTTTTGTTTTGGTTCAAATATG
This sequence comes from Anisodus tanguticus, assembly GCA_034509755.1. Classification (NCBI taxonomy): domain Eukaryota; kingdom Viridiplantae; phylum Streptophyta; class Magnoliopsida; order Solanales; family Solanaceae; genus Anisodus; species Anisodus tanguticus. The sequence continues at coordinate 2,474,803 of CM067553.1, read as the reverse complement.
TGTCCACTTACATAATCAAGAAGGAGTGAATTATTTTCTTCCAAATTTACCCTATCTAGATAAGTGTTTTTATGTAATCAAGAAATTTTATTAATTAGGTAATATTTCATTATGCTAAGCGGATTTGCAAAATGCTAAGCGGATACTATTTTGAACCGGAGGGAGTATTGTTTTATCCCATTGTATTATATATATGACTTGCAGTGTTTAATTTGTAGGCTTTCAGTCTCAAAAGTTTTGATCTTTGGAGTACCATTGTGGCCACAAATAATAGAGGAGACATAACTTTAAATATGTGGGATATGAGACACGGTTTAGATATTGCGGAGACAAACTGGAGTATACCTTCTGTGGATTTTATTCTACTCCGTTTTTCATTGGCAAACCGAGACAGCTATGGAATTGTCAGGGCATTAGTGAGTTTGATTCATTTTGGTTTTTTCTATTTATATATTACGCTTGTGGTATATTTCTTACGTGATATCTAATATTTTACTTTTTACTTAGTGGATTCCATTGTTGAGGGGACACGCTCCAGGTGTTCGTATCATCTTGATTGGAACTGACCGTGGTAAGGAATGAAAGATGAAGTATATCTTTTTTCGTTCTTTCTTTAAAGTTAACATACTCTATTGTTTTGCAGCTCAAAGGAACGGCTATATGGAGAATAACCCTACCAATGCGCCATTTGTTACTAATGCAGAGGTAAAAAGTTTGATTATCCAAGTTCTAGTTATTCTCTAAGAAATTATTTTGGTGTAACTATAGGTTTAAGTGTATATATCTTATTCTTTTGATAGGGAAAGGAACTTGCCTTGTGGACTAAAGCAGTATATTATGAGGAGTGCGATTGTCCAAACGATGATCATCAAAGAAGGCTTGTGACCAAACTTGTGAAGCTTATGACGTAGATGGTAGCACCACCAAAGACAAACAGTGGAAATTTTCAATTCCTTATCCACTGTTCTGAATTGGTAGTATTTGGATTATTATTATTAGTCTACTGTAGTAGTTTGTAGTTGTAGTTCGAACCTGTACTGTTTGCTTACTCCAATGGCTTAGGCCGAAGCACTTGTTGGTTCTCGCATGTTTACTATTTTTGACATTTATAATGCCAAGTTTCCTAATGACTCAGACTCACTACATGCCAATTCTTATTTCACTTTGAATGGATTGCTTGTGAATGGTTAATCTAATTTGTTTCTTTGTTATATTCGGTGAAGCTATAATTTGACGTCTTAGTACGCTAGCATGTTTTGTCTAAATTTTAATAAACTAAAGATTAATGGCACAAGTAAAATGGTTAACATTCATAGATTATGTTGTGTCATATATGAAACTCTTTAAGTACCTCGAGTCGAGCAGAATATTAATGAAGGTACCAAGATGGTACAAAAGTATAGGACTCTACAAAGACCAAAAGATACTTAACTACATCAAATATGCAACTGCTTCCTCCTATCAGTTGTAGAAATCCATAAATACTGATTCATACTATCAATTTGCCTACTTTTTACACCAGAAGAAAAGATTGTTCAAACATTTGTCCTTAAGTCTAGAAATATGACGTTTTTGGCCTTCCAAACGAGCTTTGTTACTTTCCAACCATAGAGTCCAGAGGATGCATAGAAGGATAGTGATCCAAATCTGCTTCGGGTCCTTTTGAATTCCCTGACCCTGCCAGCACTCCAGCAAACCCCTTATGCTATCAGGCATTTTCCAAGGAATGCCCACCCTTGCAATGAAGAAATAGATGTTCTATTGATTCCTGATCCTCTTCACACAAATAACATCAGCTGGCGAGGGAGAAACCTCTCTTTTGAAGATTAACCTCTTTCCGGGCTGCAATCAAACCAAAGCATGCTACTTTAACGAGAGCTTTTTTCCTCCAAATCATCATCCAAGACCAATTAGCTTCCCAAGAACCTGAATCCATAGAATTAACAACAAAACGAGCAGATCGAAATGAGAGAACCGATATCACTGATGTCATCTTTAAGTCATTTACATTATGATTATCATATTGAGATTACGGGTAACAACAAAATTCAAAAGCCAAACAAAACAAGCACAGTCATTCTCAAAAACCAACTATCGCGGAAGCATTTCAAAGAGCTGAATATGAGTAAGAGAAGCGGTGTTATGCAGTTGAACGACTGCCCTGCATTGAATCTACCTGTTTGAATTCCTTTGATTTCAAAATTCCACAACAATAAGCCAACAACCCACTCTAGATGAAAGTATATAGTCGTGTAGAATAAAAGTTAGTGAGATGAGATTTAATAGCTATGTAGAGCTGCTCACAGAAAAAATTAAAGGTAGTAGTTGTTCATACTTGAAAGCTCTTACCATGACTTTGGATCAGCTGAGCGGACAATTAATTACTTGGGAAGTAACTTATCCGCAATCGCATCTGAAGATAACTGTATCTTTTGATAAAATTCTGCCTTGATAAGCATTTTTTTCTCAAAAAATTTGGTACATGAGTGCTGCCTGTCCAAATGGAATCGCCACGTATAAAGGGCAAAACTTGAGATGCCATATACTGTTCTCTCATTCTCAACACTGTCTGCAAGGTCAGAGAGACCATGCCCAAAGTCTCCATCCAGGGACCGGCTTGCATCTGGTACTGAGAAAATGAAACTTCTGGGAATTAAAATATGGTCAAGTGAGGCACCAAAAACCACAGGGCAGAGAGATAACAATGTAAAGTTTTCATGTTCTGCCAACAAGAAACTTAGAAAAAATTCATCAAAAGCATAACAATATCCAATAGAGGTTACCAAAAAACAGCAGTGGTCCGGATGGCACCAGAGAGTGATCAAAGAGGGAGCAATACATCAGAAAAAAATTGAAAAGACCTTGCTATCAGTATAAAGAGCAAAATCCAGATAACAGCAGGACAGGGCCGACAAATTACTCTAGACATCAGAGACTGTATAATCCTATTTTACCAACAACCAAGTGAACAAGCTATGCCCTTCACTGAATTGGAACAGACTCATGGTATAGACAATTAGATTGTCTATTCACAAGCATATTGAAATATGAATAAGAAGACTCTCCACTAAAAATGAATGGCCTTCCTTAAACATACCAAAATGTTGAAATAAGTGTTTACCAAAATGTCACTCCTGTCTAGGTTGGATTTCCTGGTGGGTAGTAGCATTTTCATTGAAGGACTTTAAGCCAAGCTATTTTTCTCTGATCAAACAGAAACATTTTGGCTGCAATTTGCACTTCCATGTCTAAATCTAGCCAACACTCACCTTAGAGTCCCTCTTCGCAACTGTTAAAAATAAGAAATTTTAATTGAAATTGGTATTATGATCTCCAAGTGAGATAAACTAATGAACATCTAAAAGTGTACACAATGCAAAATAGAACCTAACCGGACCATCAAAATATTTGTTATGGCTTTGGTGAATATCAGATGACTGAAGCAGAGAGGGAAAGCGCACCTTTCACTAACAGAAAATTGATAAGAATAAGTTGCAAAGGCGAGAAAGGCCAAGATGATAGAAGATTTCAGTATTCTGATCCAAACTTGCAAATTATTAGGTATTTCATATGAAGCAAACTTAATACAAAAAGTTCAAACAATACTGAAACTGAGACAGTAAGGTCAAACATATATATAAAAAAAATAGGTGAGCATAAGTACATATTTCAGCATTTCCTTTTTGTAATTTGTTCCCTACAGGATCGTTACTGATAAAACAATGGTCATTAGGAGTCAGAATGAAACCATAGAATCTGAGCGTTAGTACTGGGCTTAGTGATCGGAAGACGAAAAATAACAAAGTGATGATGAAGATGAACTTCTTAAGCAGAACTGCATTATTGACACGTCTAAAGATGTACAATTATTTTGCCAGTTACCTCTCTCTGAAAGAGTATCTTTATTCCAGTGACCTCTCTCTGACACTCCTACTTCCTCTTTTCAATTTTGTCACGTTTATGTGACCAAACAACCATAGCGGCTTAAGTCTCTTCTTTAGAGCTTTCTCTTCTTCCATCCTAACAAACACCAGCTAGGAAGTAGCTAGTAGTGGAGGCATCACCTTCCAAGTACACTTTCCCAAGATACCGAAGAAATTTCGAATCAATGCCTAGAAAATAATTCGTTTCAAAGATACAAATATACATAAAAGCTAGATATACAAAGTGTGTAGGTAAAAGTTAAATATACAGTGTTTATCATCATCAAGTACCACACATGCATAGTCTACTTCAAAGTTCTTTGGCACCTATAGGAATGATTTCTGCCAAATTGTCTTCTTTGTCTCCATTATTTCCCTTTATTACAGTCTGATTGTCCTTTGTTATACAAAAGTCTATTCTGCGAATTTTCTGCAGTGGATAATCTATTATTCAAGTTTTTTGTAAAGTTCTATCTTATTTTGCACATATCATCCAGAGAAAAGTTTGAACCTTTCATACAAACCATTTTTGGATACTGTTACCTAGTTTTAATTGGGAAGGTTGTTTCTATTGGCACAAGAATACCAAATAATTTTAAACAGTTTTAATTGGGACACCACAGTATATACCTCAAAACACTTGTAGGACAAAAAAGCTACCTCAAAATCTAACATGTTGGGAGAAAGCAGTACTTACCACACTAACACTCTGAACTACTACACCAACACATGAACAGACAACTATCACAACTGAGAGGCAAAACCGTAAAGAGGATGAAGCAAAACAAAACAAAACAAAAGAGTATTATTATTAGACAACTGCAACCCAAGAAATAGCTAGAGAAAGATGACAAACAACACCAATTAAGGAAATCAGTAAGTATGTTAGTAATTTCCTTTTACAAGAAAACAAAGCTCTTGTATCTTCTTGATACAAATATCAAGAACCATTCCTCTTTAACATAATCTGAAGGGACACTTTTTGAAATTCAATAAGATGTCTAAAGTGAATGAAATTACTATTCTTTATCGTTATCTGCTCCCAATCACACTTTTCCATTTTTACACGTAACAAATCCCTTTCTTTTTCTTCTTCTCTGTATTTTTCAACTCAAGGTTTCAATCTTTTTACTTCTATCACAGAAGCGACGACCATATGGAGAGACAGAATGACAACAATCGTGAACTTCAGCCATGCAAATATAACATTTTAAAAATTATCGACTTTATAAAAGACTAAACTATTGCACCCTTGAGAAAACCAAATACTAAGGTGGAGGTAAGGTCTGTGTACACTCTACCCTCCCCAGACCCCACGGTGTGGAATTTCACTGGGTATGTTGTTGTTGTTGTAATTCATTTATTTTATTTCTTTGCACTTGTTTAACTTTTTGGACAAAAAAGATAGCAATCACGGTGAGAAGCAGGCAGATAATCAGAGAATAAGATAGTCGAAGATGGAGTGAAGAATCTTGATACCCATACTCCACCTTAAAATGCTAACGCACGCGAGTTTGGGTTTATTTTCTTCCTTTCTGTCTTTTTTTCCAATGGCCCATTATAGGCTTCTCTTCCTTTTCATTTACTTTTCTTAGAATTTCCGAAAATCATAATTTCAGACTATTTCTTTCTCTCCCCTGCTCGGCTTATCCATTTTCTTTGGAATGGTAATATGAAGGAATTCATATTAAAGTTCTTAGTCTATGATGATTGTGTTGAATGTTGTTAGTTGGACATGTGTTCAATTGAACGCAACAATTGAAACGCTTCTCAATAAATAACCAGGTCAACCACATTTATCTTTATGGATCTTCTATATAACGGAATTAAAAATCATCTAAGAGAATGGGGAGACAAGCCAGAAATTCAACTTTCTCCCTGACACTCAAATCCATTCTACAAATGATTCGACTCTTTTCCTTCACAAGTAGAGTTGCAGAACTTTCTCATGAATGTATTATGAGTTAATAATGCTTAATGATTTAGCTAACTATTATAGATTGCACTTCATAACCACACATTGCTTTTTTTGGTGATGAGGTCGTCATAAAAATTTGGGGGGCACACAGTTAATATGTGTTTACTTACAGGAAAGGAGGGCTTTTTTGTTTTGTCAGCAAGACAGGGCAATACTATGCACAGAGTGTGATGTTCAATACACAAAGCTAATGAACATACACAAAAACATAACAGATTTCTCCTTACAGGTGTTAAAATTTCAGCAAATTCTGCAATTTACTCTTCATCACAATTATCTCCATCAACAACTTCATCTAGTACAAATACAAAAAATCAAGATTCAACAAACAAGCCTTTGACTTTGCCTATTTATGGTCAAGAAATGGAAGTTGGAGCTAATGATATGGGGGAAATAGTTTAACAAGTAGTATATCAGAGTATTTAGAGATGTTACCCGGATGGCATGTTGAAGAATTTCTTAATTCATCTAACATTCCTGCTAATTGTTTCTGTAAGGTTTGCTCATTTTTCATTTCAATTGCTCAATTATGTGTGAATTGTGAAGTGCAATTATCTGATCTATTTTTTTTTTTTTGGTAGATTGGTGACAATAATGATGTGTTTCCAACTTGGAATACTGAAATTGAGAGCACTTTGAATTCATTCTCACCAGAAAGTATAGGTATTTGGGTTCCTCAAGCACCTACTCCTCAGCAAAATCAGACACAAATTTTTCCTCAAAATATAAACTTTGGGAGGCAAATTGAATTCAAGAATTCAAAGGGAGGCACAAGCAACAAGTCCAGAAGAAAGTGGAGAGATGACAATTCTTTTGCTGTTCCACAAATCAACCCATCATCTTCCACTTCCTTCAAAAGTCAAGAACTCTTTGGTAGTTGGATCTAATTATTTTTTCTTTAATTTTGGGTAATTTTTGCCTTTACTTGATTTAGTTTGTGCTCAATATAACTTATTTTGTTGTGTTCTTGAAATAATTGTGCTAGTGGAAAAGGGCATCTTCCGCGTTGTAAATATCTTTTATATTTTGTTGAATCTAATGAAGTGAAATCATAAAATACGTACAAATTTGGACCTAGAAAACAATCACATGTCATGTCGTATTTCAATGATCATTCTATGATTAGTTATTATAAGCTATAAAAATTCCGATCGTTTGTGTTATATTATATCTATCTCACTTAAAAAATCATTTATAAAGGACTACAAAATGGATCTCCACTATTTTGTAAGACATTAATGAAATTCTTATAACGTTGATATGAATCAAAGAATGTGACAGTTAGGAAAGGCACCTAAAGATTTTTTAGGGCTCGTTTGGTGTGAGAGATAAGAGATAATTAATCCCGAAATTAATTTTTAAATTAGTTTATCTCAAGTTTGATTCGAATAAAATTAAGATATAACTAATTCTATGATTAGTTATCCGGAATTGTAGTATTATTTTTAACTCTATAGGATAATGGGATAACTAATTCCGAAATAACTAATCGTGAAATAATTAATTATAGAATAACTCGTTCCCTCCAAACGACCCTTAGTTATCACTTTTGGTCTGGGAATAACACCAACAAGAGGGTGACATTGTACACTACAAAGATCATGAATATGCAGTAAACTAAACTAAAGCTGTAGTAGATGAATAATAGCCATCTCTTTGATTCCGTAACGTTAGAGTAATTTTTATACATATATGGCACAATTTCTAAATATAATAAGAAAAGAGTACATGAATTATTCATAAACTAAAACAAATTAAATATCGAACGACGATTTTAGAAGACCATGAAGCGTAGTATCATGTACTTCGGCTAGATTTTAAGATGAGCGGGACACCAATATATATAAGATCAATTCAAATGTCAAGCATCAAACACAAGAATATTAAACAACAGAGATAGAAAACGGTAAAATACTATTACTAGAGGCTAATAAAGAAAACAAGAAAAGATTTTAAACTTCTCCTTGCATCGGGACGACACTTGCACTCCTCCGGTCTAAACAGGATGCTTCCCCAAATGCCCACCTTACAATGATTAAGCAAATAAACAAGACTAGCAAAAATTCAAAGAAAAAAGGGATGATCAATAAATAAGTTTGTTTGCGTGTGTTATTAGGGAAAATGGCATTTCCAAAGAGTAATACTGCAAACAAGGAAACCAAAGCTATGCAACCGAAAAAATTCGCTAAAAACGCATACATATGCACAGTGTCCGAGTCTAAACAATGCTCAAGATCGTCCGCCATGACCATAAATAAATATGAATATTTTAACGAAAATCTCAAGTATATATATAGTCAGATAAAAGGGGAATAAGAACCCCTAGTCCTAGTTGAATTAGATATATAGTATCGGAGGACTCCTATTCCTAATTGAACTCCAACAGAGAGAATGTTTATATATGAAAATGTGTCATATGACAGCTAGTTGACCTTATAAATATAAGGGAAATTAAAGAACTAATTAACCTAATTATAATATACTTGCATGAGTTAGAGTCCTGATAGAAGTGTTATATTAGTACACTCTAATATGCGGTGTAATATATTGCAAGTAGCGAGTTTATTATTAGTATACATAAAATTTCCATTTTTATGTCTGATATATCCTTGTTTCCATTTGTTCATTCGTCCGGGGGAAATCGTGCTTTAATATTCTCTTTTAAAGGCTTTTAGTTATAAGTGTAGTAATTATTTTAAAAAATATATATATTAATTTTTTTAAGTTTGGTTCTTGATTTTAAAGAATTATTAGCACATGTGGAGAGTAACTAGCTAGGAATACGAGTCTTCGATATATTTGTCAGTTATTTGATTCAATTAAGACTATGGGTATATTTATAGAGAGAGAATTTCGATAACCTTCTGGGGTAAAATACAACACCCCCAATTCTTTACACTTCTTAAACTTTTTCCTAGCCTAAATAAATAAATTAATAGATAAAGGGCTTGCAGGGGGTGTTAGTATAAAGTTCAGTTTGTTCAAAAGAATAAAATACATATCTAATAATAAATCAATAAGCAATGGCTACATACTCCAAGTACAATCTTAGTGTTCGAAATCAATCTCATTTCCTTCCTAGTCGGATACAACTGGTTCAATTCTCCAAAAGTTAATGAAAAAGCATAAATAATTCATGTCAACACAATTTGAAATTGTATTGATGGACTTGGATTTAATTTTGGGAAGCTATAAGCTTAGAAAATAGAATAATAGCCAAAATAACAGTGCAAAGGACAAATAAATACTCATGCATGTTATTGGACGAAGTTCTACTTCTCTGGTAATGCAAGATTTTTAAATTTTTGTACTTTTAGTTTTTTCTTAGTTATGTTGCTCTTGACTTGGTAAAAGTTATTGAGAAGATTATGTAAAGTTGAAATAGAAAGCGCAACTATCCGTCAATAGATATATAGTTCATCTATTGACAAAAGTTGACTATTCAATTTGTTTGTCGCACCAAGACGCCAATAAATACACTGCTCGATTAAATCCAATATTGAAAAAGAAATACTTCCTCGACATCAATAAGGATTTCTCATAAAAGCATGTAAGAGAAAGGAAATATTAATTTGGATTTGGGATTTGTTGGATTTTGGTGGCATGTGAAGTAGTTTGAATGTTGGATTAGGTGTTGTAAGTATGTGGGAATTAGAATATTGTCGTGTAATGGAATGTTCAGGGGAAAAAATTTAAGCTAGTCGTGTGAAAATCCTATTTATTGAGAAGAATTAGATTATGTCATTCTTAAACTACCCAAAAACTATAACTATACGTAAGATTTCTAGTGCATTTGTTGTTGACAAATAGTGAAGGAATTCTAAAAATCAAAAGTGATATTTACATGTTTAACAGATTGATAAAAACGGCAAACGAATTGTGGATATTGAAGAAAACGCAAGTAAGAGAAGTTCCAGTATAGTATTTAAGATATTACACATTAACAGAATAAATTCAAATGCCAAGTTGATTGTATGCATAGTGAGAAATTTAAACAGATCTTCTTATCAAGATCATTCATTACTTTTACTATTAGACTGATTCTATCTCTTTTGACAATTTCCGGGGAAAAAAATCTCCTGAAAATCTCAAGTATATATATATATATAGCAGATAAAAGGGGAATAAGAACCCTATTCCTAGTTGAATTAGATATATAGTATCGGAGGACTCCTATTCCTAATTGAACTCCAATAGAGAGAATGTTTATATATGAAAATGTGTCATATGACATCTAGTTGATTGCATAATTGGCTATTTTACAAGAGAGTAATCAACCCTAAAAAAAAAAAAAGATTCAATATGAATTAAGAATATTGCTCATTAAAATCTTGGAAATAGCTATAAGTTATTCAGTTTTAGCCTTGTAGATAAGAATAAATACAAGGAAAATTAAAGAATTAATTAACCTAATTATAATATACGTCCTGATAGGACTAAAATTTCTCTATCTTTTTTAAAAAAAAAAAAAAAAATCTCCCGCATAAGTATAAATTGAAAGGGCTTGTTAGAGTTAGCGCTAACAAGTAGAGTTAACGATAGTACAATATTACAAGACTTAATTATCCTAATAACAATAGTAGTTCCGCCCTTGCTTCTCCAAGGCAAACACGACGCACAAAAAAAAACTTTTAGCATGTGTGATAGAAACAGTGGTCTTTTCAACTGCCTAACCTTTAGGCAAAATCACTTAGATTTCTGATATAAATGATAGCAACAAGTAGTTAGTGAAATAATCAAAATATGCAGAAATAACTTGATATCTAATGGATGGTAACAAGGACAAGCGACTCGTCATTAAAGATTGTGATGTCTTTGGTGGCAAGTACACTACATCCTTCATAATAATTCTCGGGTACGAAATCTAGAAATAAAGTCGTTTTCGGTAAAGAGTGTTTTACTCTTCCAAGTGAAGACTTTTTTTATGCAAATCAAGATCATTCGGACCTCACAACGGATACTAAACGACGATAATGTCAACGTACACAGTATAATCTACAAATGGGGTCCGAAGAAAGCGCATACCAAATATCGATACGTAAAAAATATATTTTTGAAAAGAAGAAACAGCTCATGGTCCTATGGTGATGCGGAAGAAAACATCAAATTTCGTCGTATTTGATTTGCTTGTTAGGTGCTCTTATTCTTTTCCTTAAAACGTAATGGAGTTCTTTGAAGATTAGCTGGAAATTACGCGCGTTAACTTTTGAAAAGATGTTCCCAACAGTCAATTTGGTGGCCACCGCATACTTCTTCCAAAAGATTGAGACTTTGCACCTTCCCTTGCTAGTAAGTCCGCCAAAGGAATGAGTTTCCTTTCCGAGCAAGTTGTAGCCCCTGCAATAGGGCACGTAATTCAAAGCATTAGTGTTAGTGATATACATGTAGCTCATCATAAAACCAGCTACCCAATCTCCCTTCCAATCACGTATCACTACACTTCCGCCTCCCTACCAGGATTCCATGTGACGAGCCATCCGTGTTTAGTTTGTAGTAGCCCCCTTTTGGAGGTGTCCAACCAATCTTACACGCAGTCCCATTTTGAACAAAGACAGTTTTATTGCCCGCTAACAAATGGAATTCGAGAGCTCTGGTAGAAGAGTTTTTTAGGGGAATATGCTCTTCAACGGAGTTGAAGGTGTTATGGTTTCTAGTTAGCCAAATTGACCATTAGCAAAAGCAAACTAGTAAAAAGTCACGCCATGGCACCAGTATGTTAGGGAGAATAACAAGTCCATAATTATTTTCCTAGTGTATAAACTAGTCCTCACTGATATATTACTTGCACCCAAATTAAAGAATAATGAAGTATACATTCTATATGCATTTCCAAATATTCGATCTGTCCAAATTTATGTGGCACCATTTGACTTGATACAAAGTTTAAGAAATAAAAGAAGACTTTTGAAATTTATGGTCTAAAAAAATCATATATATTTGTGTGGCTATAAATTATCCATAAAGTTAAATTGTTTCTAAATATACAAAGATGACATTTTTTTTTGGACAAACTAAAAAGGAAATTGCGTCACATAAACTGGATCAAAGGAAGTAATAAAAACTAGAATTAACACGTAATGAATATGTTAAACAGAGTAATATACATGTGATATACACTGAATATATATTACATGTATATTGCGGAATGAGGCAGTCCGGAGTCAAGAGAAAAAGTAGGCCCAGTTGGGCCTATCGGCGGCCCAAAGAAAAGAACCCAAAGCACGTCCAAAGAATCTGGTAGGAAAAACAGTTGCCAAATCTTGATTATTAAGGAAAGTACATTGTGTGTATAGTGTAGTATATTTGTTACCTAGATTAGGTTATACACTTACCATAATTAGGATATACACTTACCATATTGTATAGTTAGAATTATGGTAGAAGAAGGTTTGTAACTTGTATATATATCTATTCAATCAATGAAAATAATCAAGGGGATTATTTCTTTCATGGTATCAAGAGACTAGGTCTAAACAAAAGTTTTTTTTCTCTCAAACTTTTGCCTCCTTTGGCCGAGACCCCCCCCCCCCCCCGGGGTTTTCTCTCAAAAAATCTCGTCTTCCGCTCTCAAAAACCACTCTTAAATTTCCCCTCCTTCTTTGTTCTTACAATATGTCTAAGAACAATTTTCACCCTGCCCTCACGGTTTCCAATATCAAGCTAAGTATCCCTATTGTTCTTGTGATGGAAAACGTTCAATATGCAACGTGGGCAGAGGTGTTTAAAATTCACGCTATATCTTATCAAGTTCTTCATCACATCATTCCTCCCGCTAGACCACTTCCTGCGGAGGATCCTGAGTTATGGATTACACTTGATGCTACCGTTCTTCGGTGTATATACGCCACTATTTCGCTGGACCTTCTACAGACGATTATGGAGCCGGATACCACGGCTATAGCTGCATGGAATAGATTGCGTGACATATTCCAAGACAACCAACATTCACGTGTCGTCACACTCGAGCAGGAATTCTCTCTCGTTCGAATGGACGAATTTCCAAACGTTTCTGCATATTGCAAGAAACTAAAGGAGTTGGCGGATCAACTCCGTAATGTTGGCGCACCAATAACAAATAATCGCCTAGTTCTACAGTTGGTTGCCGGTCTTTCGGAGGCCTATAATGGTGTTGGAACTCTCCTTCGCCAAAGCAACCCTCTTCCAGACTTTCATCAAGCCCGCTCCATGCTTACGTTGGAAGAAGCCGGTTTGGCTAAAAAAGCGGCTACCGGAGCAAGCCCAGTTGTCATGGTGGCGTCCTCTCCTAGTTCTTCAGGTTTTGTGAATAATTCGGGCCAAAACCATAATAATGGTGGCGGCAAGAATAATCGCAAAAATAATAACAAAAATCGCGGGGGCAAACGCGGCGGTTCTGGTGGCGGTTCCGGTGGTCAACAAACAAGCGGTGGGTCCCAGCCAGGGTATAGTGGCCCACCACCGCCATGGGCCCAGCAGTGGGGCCAATGGCAGTGGAACCCGTACCATCCAGCAGCAGTTTCCAGCGGCCAGTGGGGCTGGCCGCGGTCCAGCCCAATACCCCAGCGGTGGCGGCCCACGGCGGCGGTGGCCCAGCAGCGGTAGCAACAGCAGCTATGGCCCAGGTACACCACGGACAGGAGTTTTTGGGCCCCTACCACCGCAGGCCCATCATGCAGCATGCCCCACTCAGACTGATATCGAGGCCGCGATGCACACATTGGGGTTGACTCAACCGGACTCAAATTGGTACATGGACACCGGGGCAACTACTCACATGACTTCTGAATCAGGTACTCTCTCCTCTTATTCCAATTTGAGCACCCCTCGGGGTATAATTGTTGGTAATGGCAACTCTATTCCAATTCAGGGTTATGGACACAAAACATTGTCTCCCCCCAATCCACCCCTTCTCTTGAAAAATACTTTACATGCTCCTAAATTGATTAAAAATTTAGTGTACGTAGGAAGTTCACTACTGACAATTCTGTTTCCGTTGAATTTGATCCTTTTGGTTTTTCTGTGAAGGATTTCAAGACGGGGAGTCATCTCATGAGGTGTGATAATAGGGGGGATCTGTATCCTATCATGCCTGGTTTCAGTCCATCGAGTCAAACCGCCGTCGACCTTTGCGACCATCTCTCCTTCCATGTGGCATGCTCGTCCGGGTCATCCGGGATCTTCTATTTTATCAGCTTTAGATAAAAATAGTTTTATTTCTTGTAAGGGTACGACTCGTACTCCAATTTGTCAGTCGTGTTCATTAGGAAAACTTGTTAAGTTACCATTTGTAGACTCCAATTCTCATACTTCTATGCCATTTGACATTATTCATAGTGACTTATGGACGTCTCCTGTTCTAAGTTCAGTGGGTCATCGATATTATGTTCTCTTTTTAGATGATTATACTAAATTTTTGTGGACGTTTCCAATTGCAAATAAATCGCAAGTATTTTCCATCTTCATCAAATTTAGAGCGTTCATTCGTACTCAATTCGAAAGAGACATAAAAATATTCAATGTGATAATGGGAAAGAATATGACAATAGGGAGTTTCGGGATTTCTGTGCTGATAATGGGATCAATTTTAGGTTTTCGTGTCCTCATACATCTCCACAAAATGGTAAGGCCGAACGCAAAATTCGTTCCATCAATAACATTGTCCGAACTCTCTTAATTCATGCCTCCATACCTCCATACCTCCATATTTTTGGCATCATGCTCTACAAATGGCCACATATCTTCTTAACATACTTCCTTCTAAAGGTCTGACATATTTCTCCCCCCTCAAAATCCTATATAATAAGGACCCTTCGTACTCTCATCTTCGGATTTTTGGGTGCTTGTGTTACCCGTTATTCCCATCCACCACACTTAACAAACTTCAGGCTCGGTCTACCCCGTGTATGTTTTTGGGTTATCCATCGAATCATCTTGGCTATAAGTGTTTTGATTTATCCTCCAAGAAAATCATAATCAATCGCCATGTCATTTTTGATGAAACTCAATTCCTGTTTACGAAAGTTCATACTCCCGAACCTAAGTCGTATAACTTTTTGGATGACCAAATATCCCCGTATATTATTCGAAATTTTTCGGACATCTCCCGTACCCAAAATCCTCCAGCGGGCCCACTGCCCGCTGGCCCCACAGTACCGTCACGCCCATAAAATACAGCCACTGGAACAGTTCCAGCTATTGGGCCGTCCGGCCCAATTCTTGAACTGGTCCAGAAGCCGATTCCAACATTTACCGATTTGGGCCGGAGCCCACCGCCCGCCGGCCGATCCGTCCCGAGCCCAGAAAATTCCCAAAATTCCCTTAATTCTTCCTCGAGTCATAGACCGGTCACTCGTAGTCAGCGGGGTATTTTTACACCTAAAAGACATTTTAATTTACATTCGGATGTCTCTAAATCCCCCTTGCCCCGCAATCCTGTGTCCGCTTTAAATGACCATAATTGGAAAATTGCTATGACTAATGAATATAATGCTCTTATTGCTAATAAGACATGGGAGTTGGTGCCCCGTCCATATGGTATTAATGTTATCAGGTCTATGTGGATTTTTTCTCATAAGGAGAATTCTGATGGGTCCTTTGCTCGACATAAGGCGCGACTTGTAGGTGATGGTAAGACTCAGCAGGTTGGAATTGATTGTGGTGAGACGTTTAGTCCGGTGGTCAAACCGGCTACCATTCGCACTGTGCTTAGCTTGGCTCTTTCAAAGGCTTGGCCAATTCATCAGTTGGATGTCAAGAATGCTTTTCTACATGGTGACCTCAAGGAGCGGATCTATATGCATCGGTTGTTGGGTTTCAGGGATCCCAACCGCCCTAATCATGTCTGTTTGTTGAAGAAATCGTTATATGGGCTTAAGCAGTCTCCACGGGCCTGGTATACACGATTTGCTGACTTTGTTTCGACTATTGGGTTCACTCACAACAGGTCAGATAATTCCTTGTTCATCTACCGCCGTGGTTCGTCATTGGCCTATATTCTATTGTATGTGGATGATATCATCTTGACTGCCTCCTCCGATGCTTTGCGCCAGTCTATCATGGCCATGCTCAGTTCTGAATTTGCTATGAAAGACTTAGGGCCCTTGAGTTATTTTTTGGGAATTGCTGTCAAACGTCATTCATGTGGGTTGTTTCTGTCTCAACGGAAGTATCTTCGAGATCATCGAGAGGGCTGGGATGTCATCCTGTAAGTCCACTTCCACGCCAGTTGATGCAAACCCAAAGCTAAGCGCCGCAGCAGGTGCACCATACGAGGACCCGACCCGCTATCGCAGTCTTGCAGGGGCCCTCTAGTATCTTACCTTTACCAGACCGGATATTACATATGCGGTTCAGCAGGTGTGTTTATTCATGCATGATCCCATAGTTGAGCACATGAATGCAATCAAACGCATCATTCGGTATATTCAGGGGACACTAGACTATGGGTTGCACTTGTATCCTTCCTCTACATCCACACTTGTCTCTTACACGGATGTTGATTGGGGTGGTTGTCCCGACACCAGACGGTCGACTTCTGGCTATTGTATGTTCCTTGGCAACAACTTGGTCTCATGGTCGGCAAAGCGTCAGGCAACTCTATCACGCTCAAGTGCAGAGGCAGAATATCGAGGGGTAGCAAATGTGGTCTCAGAATCATGTTGGCTACGTAATTTGCTTTTGGAGCTTCATTGTCCCATTCAGAAGGCAACCTTGGTATATTGCGATAACATTAGTGCCATCTACCTTTCAGGTAACCCAGTTCAACACCAACGCACCAAGCATATTGAAATGGACATTCACTTTGTCCGTGAAAAGGTTGCAAAGGGTCAAGTTCGCGTATGCCATGTCCCGTCTCGTTATCAAATTGCAGACATCTTTACAAAGGGTCTACCAGCGGTTCTCTTTGAAGATTTTAGGGACAGTCTCAGCGTTCGAAGACCGCCCGCTATGACTGCGGGGGTGTGTTAAACAGAGCAATATACATGTGATATACACTGAATATATATTACATGTATATTGCGGAATGAGGCAGTCCAGCAGAGTCCAGCAGCAGTAGGCCCAGTTGGGCCTATCGGCAGCCCAAGAGCAAGAACCCGGCACGTCCAAAGAAGCGGTAGGAAAAACAGTTGCCAAATCTTGATTATTAAGGAAAGTATATTGTGTGTATAGTGTAGTATATTTGTTACCTAGATTAGGTTATACACTTACCATAATTAGGATATACACTTACCATATTGTATAGTTAGAATTATGGTAGAAGAAGGTTTGTAACTTGTATATATATCTATTCAATCAATGAAAATAATCAAGGGGATTATTTCTTTCAGAATAAACAAATAGGCTATTTGTTTCCGATCACATCACCAAGCTGGTCGTCTCTTAGTTTATTCTTGCACTTGTAATTTTTGTTGTCATTGAATTTTAAGCTAGTGCAACATATAGGCTATTTCACAAAACAATTAAGAAAAATAAGCCACATGTGATCAATGAGGCTATGATTTTGTTTAACATGGTTGTAGAGTCTGGAGTGGCCTAGAGATGCTAATTGACTACTGTTACTTCATGTTTTGATGTAATTTGTTTGGGTATTGACCTTTTTTTAAAAGTAAAAGCAAAATAACAACTCTATCTCATGCAAACAGAGATGCTCTTTATCTTACCAAAATTCATGACTTCTATGATGCATTATCTTATCACGAACTTATCCAACTCTGTACTGCATTTCTGCAGTAATGGTTTCATTTGCAGAGACTCTAATGAGGTTTTTATGCCGCATTGATTGTCATTCCTTCATGCCATTATAGTTTATCAACAAAAAAAAATTCTGTTTTGCCTGTTCTACTGGCGACTGCTTCTTGTGCTCTAAGGTTCTACCTTCGCTTATAAATATTTGGTTGTTGTCCAGGAATGACAATCAACTTTTTGCCCTTTCATGATTTATTCATACCTTTTATTAACATCGACATCTTGTGCAACACAATAAATAGACCCACAAGCAGTTGCCAAAGTTATATTATCCTTTATTATCATATCCTTGTTGGAATATTTAATCTGAGATCGCATTGTCAAGTAGGCCTCAACACTACAATAACCAAGAAGGTCTCCAATGTAAAAGTTTTCTATTTAATGCATAGATGAACAACTGAATTTACAAGAATATAAAGAGCAACTGAACCATTTATAGCTATGGCTGGCCAACGGGGCGGGTACGGGACGGGACCCGACGGGACGGGGTAGGGCGGGTCCTCCGGGGGGCCGGGGGGCCGGGATTGACAGGATCTGCCGATGTTCCGTTCCCGGTCCCGTAGGAAAAGGGACCGGTCTTATCGCGTCGTGGCGGGACGGGGTCGGGTCGGGATTGGGTTTTCCGATATTTTTTTTTGCACTTAATTTTAAAAAATAACATATATAAACACCTCAATAACTGAACAAGATAGTCTAATAAAAACATCTCAAGGTTATTTTGTGCCTCTTATATTATTTAATAGAAATATAATTTTTTTATAATACAATTTCAAATTTGCAACTTTGTGGTGTTGAAAGTTGCAAATAACATAGTAAAATTACGATTAAAAAATTACATATTTAAAAACACATTTTCTAGTTTCTTTATAATGTCTTGTGGTTCTTCAGTTGGAATTGAAATTTGTTGGTCAAATTGCTAGACGTCACTTCCACCTACGTCGGATAAGATTTCGTTGTAGTTTTCGTCGTCGTCTTCGTTGATCTCTGGTTGACCGCACCTTCTACGCTCCGCTCTTATCCAATCTCTGAATAATACTGCAATCCCCAAGTTGTCTCTCGCTAATGAGTGTTTGTGCTCTCCTATTTGAAATCTTTCGGCCGAAAAAGCGCTTTCAGACGTTGTTGTTAACGCTTGAATATTCAACACATCTCGAGCCATTTTTGACAGTGTCGGAAAGGTATTCTCATTCTCCCTCCAGTATTTCAGCAAGTCTTCACGTCCTTCTTCATTGAAAACTGTTTGGTACGTTACAACACCCTGCAAAACAAAAACATCAAACTCGCTAACTTGATTTGTAGTGGTACCACTATACATTCTATGTCTAAGGCTTTCAATACTAGCCGCATAAAAAGTACGTCTTTTTTGAGGTTGTGTTGAAGAAGAAGATGGTATGGAAGCCGGTTGGTTGCTAGCACTTTCTTGTTGGTAATGCCTATATACTTTTTTGCATTTATCTTGTATGCAAGACAACACTTTTTCTTTAGTTTGTTCCTTAGGTGGTGGGTCATTTGAATTTTTTGGAGTTGGAGGTGGAAGTACTGCTATACAATCATAAATAGTTTCAATAAGTGTTTTATAACCGTCTATTTTAATAGTCGGATTTAATACAGTGCCAATAATATAAATAGGGAATAGGAATAAAATATTTTTAAAATTTGATAAACATTTTTTAATAGGTGTCTTATAAGTTGGTTTTTCCATATATTCACTAAGTAATAAAAATATTAGAGCTACATAAAATAACATAGTTGAAATAGTAGGATAATATATACCGGAAAATTCTTTTGTTGCTTGAAAAAATTTCTCTAGAAATACAATAAGTTCTGAATTTTTTTCTCAATTGTTATCTACAACCATATCAGTTGGATTTTGATTATGGGCGTTAAAAAATAAAGTTATAGGTCTTCTATAATCATAAGCAACAAGTAGTTGTTCATATAAAAAATTCCACCTAGACGCTACTTCTTCGGAAATTTTTCTATAAGGTAGTCCACAATCGTGACAAGTTTTTTTATGTATTTTTGTCGTTGTATTCTATTACTTCTAAAAATAAAGTTTATAGCAAATTAGATTTTATTAAGAATGTCTGTAAAAAGTGATAGACCATATTTTACAACTAAGTTATAAATACGGCACTCACATTTTATATGAAAATGATTTGGAAAAGATGGAGTTAAAAGATCTTTTAAAATTCTAATAGCATAATTATTAGAAGAAGCGTTATCTAATGTAATAGTCATAATTTTATCAGTTATGCCATAATAATCGCAAACTGAATGAATATTTTCTGCAATAAAACTACAAGTGTGTCTATCATCAATATATCTATACGCTGAAATATATTTTTGCATAAACCATTTATAATCTATTACGGCCTATATCAGACGTGATAGATACTTTGCCAGAAAAATGATATAATGAATAACGTAAATACTGTTGATATTCATGTGCAAATTTAAAAACATATCTCCTAACAGTTGATCTAAAAAAATAGTTAAAAGAAAAATTATACATATTTCTAATGTAATGAATAAAATCAGGAGAGGATGAAAATGAAAAAGGTAAGCCTTCCATTACAACTAATTTTATTATTGTTTACCTATCTCTATGTTTATAGTATAACTACTCAATATTAAAGTACAAAACTACTAAAACAAATTACCATAGCTTACCACCTACATCAACTTGACAACAGTACCAATAACCCCTTGAACACTTCCTTGATCTTGACAGTTACACTCCAGATAGGCAATAGATTTAGCACTGTATGCCAGCTTTTTATTCCAAATTTAGATCTCCATCTCCATCTCAATTCTATTTTCTCTTTTAAATTGCTGTCAACTATAGCTCCCAATCTGGACTCCGGACCAGCCGAATTGTATTTTTATTAGATCGGCCCTGCTTAGTCCGGTCCCTTTACACCCTTACTTTAGTCTAACAAATGAATAGAATATTCACACTTGAATTATACCAATATAGATTTATCTACAGAATATTAACATTTGCTGATGCAAATAAAGAATCAAAGAATTAAAAGATGTATTCATATCTTAATGACTTTGTCCATTTGAGTTTTCTCGCCATTACAATTTTACTACTCTCTTCAATTCTGAACGGGTTCTCAAGTGACCCATTATTTGCATAACTGCACTCCATATATGCAATTGATTTGATCCTCTAAGCAAGTTGACAAAAAAAAGACAGTCTAGTGCACTAAGCTTCCGCTATGTACGGGGTTCGGAGAAGGGCCGGATCACAATGGTCTGTTGTAGTTGTACGCGGCCTTAACTTGCATTTTTGTCAGACGCTGATTCCACGGCTTGAACAAATCATAAGAAAAACTTAAAATTATAATTTAGGAAAACAATCAATCTTGAAAGAATAGAAAAAGTTGAATAAAAAGAGTATTACCTGATCTCTAGTAATAAACTGCAAATTAGGATGATTAACCAACCTATATCATTCCTTGCATCTGTGCACATGAGCAAAGATGTTCTAAGAAAACATTAATAATAAAACAATACATTTAAGGTCATTGATACCTAACCTCATAATCATTTTTTTTTTTCAAAAATAAAAGAGAACAGTATGTTTAGTATAACAATTTTACTGAGCTCTCTCCCTACCAAAATAATAGAAATATTCGGGGCATGATCGCTCAAATATGTAACCCAGTGCAATAGAAAAAATAGTCAGTAATGACCATATAAGCTAGATGAGAGTCAAATTTGAACAAAAAACACATATAAGAATCAAGACCATTACTTACCATGTTTGTAACCTTGTCAAAAAAATTCTCATCAAATAGAGAGAAACGCAAGATGATAACCTTAGCTGGAGGAAGGTAGCGAATTGGATAGATATGTGGTGCATTTGGTGCTTTTCATCATATTGAAATCCACAACTCTCCTATTTGTTCTCACTTTAACGTTCACATGTCAAATGTTTTAGTAGAAAACGGTTTCTGCAAGGTAAGAAAACTGTTAGAATAATTATGATACAATAGTTATGGAGTACTAGGTGTAAAACTAAATATACCTCTCATTTGGGAGAGAAATAATATTTTCCAACAAATCAGTAGTTGGTTGTGGAAAAGGATTGGGATCTTCGGTCTCTCAAAATCTCCCAACATTATACAACCAACAGCCACCTCATTTTTTTTGTTTGGGCAAACGTCATCCTTGTGAAACACGCAACAACTAAGATTAGTGGAATTATTGAAAAGTCGTACTAAAAAATCTGGCCCTTGCAATCAGTTTTCGCGCATGATGCCCTAGCAGCGAACTAATGAGAAGTTGTAAAACACGAGCACCAACTTTTGGTTTGAAAATCCCGTGTTGTGCACGAGTTTTCATGCGGTGAGTGGGGACGGTCACAGGTGGGGCTGGGGGGCTGGGTGGTGACGGGCAGGACTAGACCTTACCCCTACCATAGAGGTAGAGAGATTGTTTATAATAGACATTCGGCAAGAGGGATGCAACACGAGGACTTCTTAGGGGATCACACATCCTAGTACTACTCTCTCCTAAGAATGTTTAGTGGTAAGGTGCACACCCTTCATCGAAAAATTACGTGGTGTACATAGGTTAAATGTTAGCTATTATGAGTACAATAACAACAATATACCCAGTGAAATTCCACAATGTGAGGTCTGAGTTATCTATTATGAGTATGTGTTTAATTTTGTACATCCTTAATACAAGTGGAAAAAGAATATGCACATTCTTCGCCAAATTCCTACTCCACCACTGATGTGTTAGTATTGGTATTATCGCACCCCTTCTCAGATTTCTTCATGTTACTGTTTTCTTATGTTTTATGTGAAACAATAAAAATCTCCCGTTAGAAAAGATAAACAACTAAAAACAAATGTGTAACGGACTAGAAAACCAATTTACCTGTAAGTAAGCATGATGATCAAATGTAAAAATATATTTACAAAAGTTAAACTCGTACATGATTATATTGAATCAACTACGTCCAACTTAACAAAATTCAAAGCTAGTAATTGAATACAGCTATGTGGTTTTTATATAGAATCTTATTCATAAACTAATTCAACTCCTTTGGTAGTTCAGAAATTAGAATAGCAGTGGCAGAAAAAAATAAGTGACCAAAAAAAAGAATAGAAAATAAAGTATTTTATTGATAAATCTATATGTTTAAATAAAATTAATAGACTCATCTCATGTATTTATACATACTAATGTATTTTCACTTAATTATAATTAATTAATATATAATTTATCTTATTAAATTACTTAATCATAAAAATTCTCAAGTCGTTATCAAATGTAATCACATGATATAGTGTGGGATAAGTGTTGGGGATGTTTACATAAATAGTTAGTCGAATTCACCATTCACTTTATTTAATCATAGGCAGATTACACACTAATTATACACATATAATATACTAGTCATATATTATATATCTGTCGATTATTTTTAATATAAACGATTGAGAAGACACCTATTTAGACAATTCTTCTAAGTGATATTTTTACATTAATAGCCGGCCGGGTTCAATATTTATTTTTCTAATCGGTATACAAACATTTACACACTAATTATACAAACATATAATATATCCGTCAATTATTTTTAATTTAAACGATTGGGAAATTAACTATTTTTTAACCCCCATTTTGAGGTATCTTCAGTGTTTCCACACTTATCTTCTAGCGTGACTCGAAGCTTAGATCTACTGGTCGTGGGGTGGTGTTTTGACAACCCTTAGTTGTCGAAAATTAGTTATTTAGATTAATTCATCTAAGTTTTTTAAAGTTAATTTTATATTATTTTCACAAAGTCACACAAATGTCACGTGACTCTGTGGTTTTAGGGTTTTAGCATTACAAAAGCTTCTTCTCTACAAATTAGGGCTACAATAGAGTTCTAAAATATAGTATCAAAAAATGGGGAAGAAGAAATTCATTGACAAGAAGAAAGCAGCTACGTTCCAATTATTCGCCCGTGATTCTTCGGATCCGGTTTACGAATCAGGGTCATCCGGCGCCGACAGAGTATTCGTCAGAGTTGACAACAATACCTCATACTCAATCGACGCCTTTGACGGCCCCGACCCGGATGACCCGAATTCAATATTCGCTGATGCTCCGGAAGATGAAGCAGTGGGTTGGGCCGGGTTTGATTCGGGTAATGGAAATCAAATTGGGGTGTTGACTGATGATGTTAGAAAGGAGATATTGGAATTAGGGTTTCCTGATGATGGGTATAATTATTTAGAACATTTAAGGGAGATTAAAAATACTGGTGGTGGATCTGCTTATTATGAGAATCCTAAAGCTAAGCTTAATGAGCTTCCTCATGATGTTAAGGTTCGTTTAATTCTATGACTTAATGTTCAGTTGAACTATGTTTAACACTTGCTTGGGATTTAATATTTGGGTTATAGTTTTTGTTGTTAAAGCTTTGCTTTTATGTTTTCTGCCTAAAAATGTTAGCTTTGGTCGAATTAGTATATTCTAATTTCTATATTACATGATTATATCGAATTAGTATTGTTTGTATTATAGATGAGTTTAAATAGAGTAACATGATTAATATAGCCGGGGCCAACTTGTTTGAGACTTGAGTCATAGTAGTTATAGATGCAATAAGTTATACTTTTTCTGCCTGAAAATGTTGGCTTTGGTCAAATTAGGACATTTCTAATTTCTATATTAAAAAAATATATGAACTAGATTTTAATTTGCTACAAAATGAAATTTTTTGTTATGTCAAGTAATTATTATAAAGTGCTCATATAAAATATAACTAAAGCTTCTAAGTCTAATGTGATATGTATTCTCAAATAAATCAGGTAAAAGGCCACCTCTTAATCTTACCCCCCCAACCCCCACAAAAAATAAAAAATAACGGAAGATATTGTAATATTCCGAACAGTGTCAATGCCGGAATAGAGCAATGTAGATGATGATTTTTGCACAAAGTTCCTATATGCAAGACAATTACATGATTATATCGAATTAGTATTCTTTGTATTATGGATGAGTTTAAATAGAGTAACATGATTAATATAGCTGGGGACAACTTGTTTGAGACTGAGTCATAGTAGTCATAGATGCAGACGATAAGTTATCGTCTTATCTTCATTTTATTTAAAGACCTTGTAGGGGTGGGAATAAGAATTTCGATAAGCTATGACTCCAGCTTAAAAAAGAGCAGTAATATTATTTGTATTATGTAATTATATGGAATTAGTATTAAGATGTCAGCTTTGGTTGAATTAGTATAACTATACAATCAACTATGCTCAATACCTATTGACTTAGCGTCTGGCTATATAAATCCGTTATAAGTATCCATTCTGCTCTCTTTGAGGCTCAATGAATAATATACTCATCATAAGAATTACTTGGCTCAGCCTTTTGGTTCGGATCTTGTGTAGTATATTGAAAGGAATGGGAAACAAAGAATTGATTAATGATTTTTAAAGACTGTAGATTTGTAGCTTTTCTTTTCCAGTTAATGAATTTATGGTTTTGGTTAGGCATATGATGCTTCAAAAGTCGAGGTTGCGAAAGTGAATGATGATTCCAATGAGAAGTATGTATACAATGTGGCAGCCAAGACGGTAGGGGTAAGAGTTCAGAAGGCAGTGGATCCTGAAGTTGCTGCTTTGCTAGATGACAGTGATTTGTCACGTTTTGGGTCTGATGTGGAGGATTTAGAGTTAGAAGAAGATTTTGTGATTAAGGCAAACCTACCTGATGGGACAGTTAATTTGGAACTTGACAAGAATATAAGCTTGCCAGATAAATTGGACACTGACAAAGTGGGAAGCAATGATACGGCTGGGAATGTGCAGAGAAATGAAGCTAAATTTGCATCTTTCGAAGAGCAGTCAAGAGCACGCCGCCCTCTGGATGAACAGTTTGATCTGGTAAGCAGTTTGTTCTCCTATATTTTCCCTTTTTACATGTATAAATCTAAACTATCTTCACGTGAGGTTATCTTTTTTACTAGCCTGATCACAACTTACGAGAGAGAAATTACTGCAAAAAGAAAACTAGTTAAAGAGATCATAAGTATGTTATATGAGGACCTCAGCCCGTGTTCAATGAATTGGTATGATTTGTCCTTTTTCTGATAATGTGGTTCCGGTCCACCTGGTGTTTACCTTGATCAATTCATTGGGTTACTTTCTAGTTTCTATCTCGCACTAGCACCAGTAGTGAGTATCTCTTCCCACGATTCTTAGGTAGATGGGAAGAATTTACCTAGTCATGGTGGGAGGCTAAAGGGCATGTAGAATAGTGGAGGTGTATGCGCAAGTGGCTCGGCACCACAAAAAGGAAAAAGAAAAAGGAATTTACCTAGTATTCTCTGTTGGGTTTCTCAAGGTTTGAACCCCAACTCTTTGACCGCTAGGCCACCCCATAAGGTGTAAATTTGCAGTAGCTGGCTGAACAGCATTTTCCAAGACATTGTTCCTTTTCAAAGTTCTTTCTCTCCTTTGTTCTTTTTTCTTGCTAATAGAGGCAACCTAAGCCACCTTTTGTGTCTTATATTGGTGATTGCTCGTAGAAATGTTAGTATTATCCTTTATCAGCATCACCTGATACAACTTTAGATACTGTACAAATGAGTTAAAATAATTTCTTTTTGACAAGGTAAAGGCCATAGCTAAGATTGAGTTTATAAGTATTAAGTATTTCCACTAAATCTCGTATCTTTTTCCCTCAAAATGACTTCTAATAGTACATCCAGTCAAAGTTTAAACTATTACTATTTGAAAGGTTATTTGTATTTTCATGCAGTTTATGTTTGCTTGCACTATTGTTTTCAGCAAGCTGTTAGACTCATTCGTTGACCTTTTTTGTTCTGATGACTGGGTTCATACCACGGTTGTGCCTGATGATTGTGCTAGAAAAAAGTTATAAACCGTTATGGGCTGAAAGAGGAAAATAAGAGAAATTATTTCTTTTTACATCATTGACGCCATAAGTATGTGTTAATTTGTAGGTTTAGGTTTATTTTTTATATTCACTTCTTAGTTACTTCTTGGTTTTAGGGTATTTGGTTAATCTTGTAATATGTATAGTAGTTCGGTAATTTTCTATTTTTGTAGTAATTTTAGTAGAGTTTGCTTTATTAGGTGGTTAATTGATATGGCGTTTCCTTGTAAATTTGGAGTCTACTTGCCTTTAGGTAGAAGAATAAGATAGTCTGCTTGGAGTAGCTCTCCTTTGTAAATTTAACACAAGTCTTGAGAGTCCTTAAGTCTCTTGTAAGTTTTTTATTCACTAGAGATATTTTGAGGTTGTTTATTGTTTCTTCATGATAATATCTGCCTATTTTAAGATATTGTTTGTGCTTCTTTTCTGATATTTTTATTGATAGTTGTCTTGTCACTGTCTTGCATCCTTTCTTTTCAGCTTGAACTTGAAGAGTATGGCTCTGAAACCGAAGATGAGTATGATGTTGATATGATAGAGGAAAATGAGTGTCACGAATCCCTTGCAGAAAAGCTTAATCATACATTTAAGGAGCGTGCCATTGATGGCCTGGGACTTGATAATAATGGACCAGATAATGGGGAATTGCTTGAACCTGAAGCTGATGTCATAAACCGGTGCAGAGAATATGCTGAGAAGTATGAAAATGAAATTCCAGAGGAAGAGGAGGCTCTTTTTGAGGAAAGCAGCAGTGACTCAGAAGTATGGGATTGTGAAACTATAGTGTCAACGTATTCAAATCTTGATAACCACCCTGGAAAAATTGTAGCTCCTGAAGGGAGGAGAAAAAACTTGCTCCCTGCTATTTCTGAAGCTTCGCCTATAATATCCCTAAGAGGAAAAGAGAAGCTTCCTGTCGAATATTTGCCGAGCAAGGGAAAGCATGCCTTGAAAAAGGAGGATAAGAAAAAGCAAGGTTCAGAAAAGGAGGAAAAGGAGAACTCAAACACAGAGCAACTCAAAAGAAAGCAACATGGTCAAGAGTCAAAGGAGGAAAAGAAAGAAAGAAAGGTATGTGGTGTATATCAATATTATTTATTGTGAAATCGCATTTCTCTCTCTCTCTCTCTCCTGACCTCGTTCTTCATTTTGCTTGCTCCTTTTGGATCCCCCCCCCCCCCCCCCCCTCTCTTTTGTGCATAACTCATATGATATACTGTTTTAACGTTGTGGTTCTACCTTTGCAGGCTGCTGTGAAGGAAGAACGGCGTGAGGCACGTCGTATGAAAAAAGAGACGAAGGTGCTATACAAGTGTGAAGCACATCGTGCTCAGAAAGTTGCTGCTTTTACTGGACCATCTGCCATACATCTCATGTGAGTATCCCTTCAGAATGTGTTTCAAATTCTGGTAATGTACACATGCCTATATACTTTTGTAAGCCAGAATTCAAGGGGAATTAATGTGCCTCCGTAGTTTTGTAATTCAGTGATGGAAAAGAATCAGTAGATTACTAGGTCTTTGGGTGAGTTTTGGTTGGATCCTTGGTGCTTTGCTCAGCCTTACCTTACGGTGCATTTACTAGAGTCAAGTGTCCTATTCTTATAGAATTCTTCTTCTCCTATTATACTCTTAACTTCTTTCTATAGTCAAGTGTCCTATTCTTATAGAATTCTTCTTTCTCCCATTATACTCTTAACTTCTTTCTAATCAATTTCTTCTGCATCATCATTGCTGAAATTATTTCTTTCTAATAGCAAAATTGTTGTCCCTGAGTTGGTGTTCACAACCCCTTCTCTTATCAGGGCTTATATTTTTAAAATTTTGTTTGGTTTAAAGCTCTTTGTTTTTTTCCCAAAGGCAAAAAGGTGTTCCTCAGGCTAGCTCAAGACTCTAAACACTACAGCTTCCCTGTGAGATTTTAACTCTTCTACAGCATGCAGTTCCTCTGCGGACAAACAAAATAACATGAAATTTGAAATGCTCACTTAATTTTAAGAACCATAAATTAACAGACTTCAATATTACACAGTTTTGATATGTAACTTGACAGCTAGCTGGATGTTAATATTTCGTCTGGTGGTATTCATCAACTTCATGTGATGTTTTAATAATTGTGTTCTTCCTCTCTTCCCTCAGAAATGTAAAAGAACGAAAACTCAAGGAAGCACTAAATGTAATTTATAGTCAGCTTCATAATGTAAATTTGATGATGGCAATTGTCAAATATTTAATTGTGTTTCAAATATAATGGTGGAGTAGCTTGTGGTTTGAAAAAGAAAACTGATAGAATCTTTGGTCTGTTTATTCTCTCACAGGTGACATTGTTTTGGTATGTGTACTTCAAAGTCGAGCCTTGGCAGCTGAAGTTGATCCTCTGTTGTGCCCAAAATGGGAGCATTTGGTTGACACGTCCTCTTCAATTAGCAAGACGAAGTTGGGTAGCTTTTCTCCTCTTAGATGGTATATAATACATGATATATCCTCAAGACAGTTATCAGCTACGTAAACTGATGTGCGTGGTGAAGCAGAGTTGCAGCTTGATGTATTTTTATTTAATTAATTTGTCGAATGCGGAGTGTTGACATTCTATATTGCTTACAGTTTATGATGTTATTGGAGTTTTGACGTTCTCATTAGCTTCTTAAACAGTTTGCAAAATTCATTGTCCTGCATTTTTATTTAAAATGAGTTTCATTCCTGTAAAGTTTATGATTGTTGATTGGAATTGGATCCTTGGAATTCCGTATAAACCTACTGGATAATTAATATTACTCATGAGTTAATTTGCTAGGAGGACAAGTCAGCTACTGAAACTGAACCTTCACGCTTTGGTTCTTTTAGTGCCTAGCTATATTTGCAATATGGTTTCATTATAAAATTTGAATGAGCTGCTTATAACTGAAACTTATATAAGGGATCATCTCATTTATGGCTTTTGTTGAATCTGTCTGTTCATAAGCTAATGGCACCATAAATTTGTATGCATTTATTTGGTATGCTGTCTTGAGCCGATATCAAGGTAGAGTTAAGGTTTGCGTACGTTCTATCCTCTCTAGATCCCATGCTGTGGAATTTTATTGGGTATGATGATTATTTGGTATCATTTCAAAGCAAAATCTGAATCAACCACATTAAAACTCTTACATTTGTGTACCTAAACGATGATTGCAGTTACTGAGTTACTTAAATGAATTAGAGACTGTCCAGATCACTTTTCTTTTTGCTCCTTTCCAATATGGCCTCTCCCGTGAGGAATGGGAGCTGGATCACCTCCGCCAAAATATGGTGTAGGATCCCAGAAATCATAATCTTGAAACTCTTGTTCTGAAATTGAGATTCGACGTCTTTGAACTTGTTTAGTTGTCCCTGGATTGAGGCGTAATTGTCGTTGAGCTGCTCTTCTTCCTCGAGTTGGAACATCATCGATGCAGGTGATGGTGATGACAATGGCAATTCTGTAGCCATGGATAGTACTATAATAACCAACATGCACAGAATATGCATGACTGACCTTACAGTAAAGATTGACACGAGGAACTGATGTATAGATTATGCTTAAACTGCGCCTCATTTTGTTTGTATTTATTTTACAAAATTGTAGGATGAGTTTTGTCTGATGTTTAAGTTGAACTTGTACTAATATTTGTTGTGTTTCATGCATGGGGGGGTGACATAATCATGGTTCTTGCATGCTCAATTTTGGGATAACACCTAATGTTTTTCTTGTTTGTGTACTACTAAATGCTTTCTAATTAATCAAAAGTATGTAAAAAGAAATTTCCATAATTTTATTAAGTTTGGGAGTATGCTGCTCATATTCGTACATTGCAATTTTCAATTGAATAATATCTGAGAATTGAATAGTAACTCATCAATAAAGTGTCAGAGTTCAAAGTTCAAATTTTCCAAATCTGTTTATTGAAAACATCATTTTCACCTTCCAGAGTTCAAAGCTAAATGGCCTTAATATGTTACTGCAACTATAATTACAATTTACAAGTGAAACATCTATGCAAATTTGAGACGAGGAAAATTGAATCCACCATCGCTAATTTCTGGTCCAAAACTAGTTTATCGAAGGGACTCAATATAATAATGCAGTTATTAGTTTGTGGTCAGGTTCAGAGTAGGTGAGGAGAAAGTTATAGAAATCTTTAAGCAGACAAATATACATTTAGCTCAAAAGATGAATTGTTTGAAAATTCTAAAAATTATTAATTCTGTTGCCGGGACTTAAACCCGGGTCTCTCGGGCTAGAGCCGAGTATCCTAACCAACTAGACTACAACGTAATTGTTAGATCTCATAGAGCATCATCATTAGAATCTATTCTACTTCACAAAGTGTCTCTACGAAACAAGGGTTAATTTGCTCATGTACTATTTTCCGTTAAACTTTTGATCTAATATTTTCACCATTATTAAAAAAAGGCTTGTTGTTGCCCTTACCCTAACAAAGATCTACCCTGAAAGTAATTTTTTGAACTAAACTCAAAAGTTGCAGGGGAAAGTACTAGAGCTCCGTTAATGATAAAGAGTAAAAATGATACGGAGTATTTATTAATGTCAAGGATATGAATGAATCAAAATTATAACAGAGGACAAAACTAAGCAATTTTAAATAGTAAAATAGCAAATTTAGACCTTTTCCCTAATTAGAATACCTTTGGTATAAGCCTTAAAGAAAAAGGCCAATGACAAAGAAGATCATGAACTATGATGATTCATAATGAGAATGAGGTACCTGCCAAGTTATATATTTATGTCTGTATTATTTGTAATTATTCCACTATAATACTAGAACTACTTTAAATAGCAGCAAAGCTCATTTTAACGTAGATGTTCCAGCCGATTAGAAATCAAACACACTTTCGCCAGCCACACTAATCATTTAAATCTAAAACACCCATTGCCTTTTTATGTCCTTTTCTCTTCACTTTTTTTTTATTACTTGTAAAAAATAGTCTTGTTTCCATTATGGCACTCACTGTTTACTTACACTATCAAGTAATTTAGTTTTAGCAGTTAAAAATACAAAATAGTATCACTTTTAACATGGTTAACCGATAAATTCATGTATAAAAATGAAATGTCTCCATACATTAGTTTAATGTAAATATGGAACGAGGCAAAGTTTTATCTGGGTGGCAAATGTATTTTCCAGCTATGGTATCACGCAATAATAAATAAATGAGGACATATTAAACAAGCATTTGCTTTTATATTCTAACAAATAATGTGCCTAGTGACTCGGTGAATACAATTTGCCATTTGTGCATCTGCTTCATCATTGTCTGATTGATTAATTATTGTTGCTTCAGACTCACCAATTCTTTAATACCAAGATTCTCTTTTTCACATGATTTGTGTAGTCCAGACCGGCTAGACACTTCACCAACATTCCCTTTTAATTGATTACATTTATGGCTTCCTATATACACTTGTCAGGCAGTTGCAGAACTATATTGACCCAAAATTATTAATTGAATTTCCTTTATTAAGAACTTAAAGTGTGTGCAAGTGAATTTTTTTCTTTATGTATATATATTGGTCGTTGATTCTCATTAATACAAGGAAAGGAAAGCTTCCAGCATAGTAACAAAGGAAGTTAAAATATTTTAGATTAGTAAGTTACTAGTACTACTTGCTAATCTTATAACTTTCGTCTGAATTTATTCCCTTAACGCTCCAAACAATACCTTTCGTATGAATTTATTCCCTTAATTGAATCTGAAATCCCTGCATACAAAATTAAATAAAAGCTTCCATGCAAAAATGCTAATTATTTTAGGAATGGCTTTATTCCAGACAAATTAAAATCCACGCTTGAATGTAATTTCTTATCGATTCCCAATCACTATTCTTGATATCATAAACTACTCGGTGGGGGCAAAAATTCTTTGTGAATTTAGTGCAAGTGCCTTTAGCTTTTCTTAAACTTTGATAAAGACACTAAAGAAATCTATGAACAAATACTCGTGTGCTAATAAGTGGAATCAATTGTTGGATAAATGCAAGGAACTCCATCCAGAGCCACATCCAATACTACAAAGTGAAATCAAGAGGAGAACATAGAACTTTACACTGATGAACTTACATGAGATACAATCCCTCAAAAGTAATCAGAAAAAAAAAAAAAGATGAAGGCACCCACAAAGAACTACA
Organism: Anisodus tanguticus; assembly: GCA_034509755.1. Taxonomy (NCBI): domain Eukaryota; kingdom Viridiplantae; phylum Streptophyta; class Magnoliopsida; order Solanales; family Solanaceae; genus Anisodus; species Anisodus tanguticus. Next base: position 2,442,088 of record CM067553.1, on the reverse strand, counting down.
AGTCCCTAGAATACTGCCTTTTAAACAAAGAATTGATGGTGACAACTTGATTATTGTACAAGAGGAACATGTTTCATAAGCTAGATATAATTCACATCCTGAACATCAGAAAACATACACTCATTTTCCGAACCACATGCACTTATCTTTCACTGCCTCGGCTTCACTAGCATATTCTTTAAATCTGTACTCTTCTAGCTTGCTGGTTGGAGGTACTTTTCCTTCACTGTAACACTGACTGCACAAACTAAAATGTGATTTCAGTTCCTTAAAGCGAGACCCAATGACTGGGTAGCGACAAGTTGCACAAACATGGCTACCGTGACGATTCCTATCTCCAAATTCAAGCTTCAGCAATGTGGACATAATACCAAAACCCCAATCAGGATCATCAAACATCGCAGTGAATTCTGCTAAAGACACCAATGATGTGTCCATCTCCCCATGAATTTCCAGCATTTCACTTGCTCCATGTGAAGGAATATAAATAGCTCGTAGCAGTTTGATGTACCTCTGAGCATCAGTTTTCCTTATCTGGTTGCTACCCTCATTCACAGGACGCAACAAAAGAGCCTCATATGCAACGCGTTTTCTTTTGTCTGGTGATCCTCCACAGACGGGAGCAAGAACGGCAAAAAACATGCCTAGATCAAGCCGACCTGATTCTGACTCATCTAAAACCGAAAGAACTTTCTGGTTAATGGCTTTAACAGCTCCTATAAATGTCTCTGGGTTCAAGAATTTAAGCAATCTGCGTAGGATCTCCTCTAGTGAAGCCTTGCGTATCGACTTTTCAGGTACACCACCAGAATACGACATTGGCACATCAGTTTCATTTATTTCCTTTTTTATCTGATCAACATCACAACGATTAAGACGAGTAATCCTCTGAAAACTTCTAATATCAAGAGCAGTAGATAAATCCGCTCTCAACGTGGTTTTCTCCCCCACGGTCTTAAACTTTGAGGGTTCAACAATGATAAACGCCTCCTCCCCATTGCCATTTCCATTCCCACTCAACTTCTTTTTCTGAAGCTGTTTCAAATGTGCTACAGCATCATGCAATTCCACTCTGTTTGTCATCTTTAGAGCTTCTTTCAAAGCTTTCTTAGCTTCCTCAGTTTCCCCAGCCCCCAATAATGCCACAGCTTTATTGAGCAGTGCTCTCCAGTGATTCGGCCAAACACTTAGCACCCTAGTGTACATCTCTGAAGCACGCTGGTACCTACCCATATCCATGTAAAGTCCACCTAAGTTATATAAAGCATCAACATGACCAGGTTTCAAATCAATAGCTCTTTGAAACTCCTTAATTGCATTATCATCATCTCCCATTGAGTGCAACGCAGAAGCAAGATCACAATGTGCGTCCGCGTAATCACTCTTCATATAAATAGCCTCTTCTAATGCCTTAACAGCTGCCTTATACTCACCCACACCAAATAGTGCACTACCCAATAATTTCAAAGCTCTAAAATGAGTTGGACATAAAATAGCAGCCTCTCTATAATGTTCACAAGAACTAATAACCATACCTTCGCCTTCAAGAGCAATTCCTAAATTCACATGAATCTGAGGAAGCAAATAAGCCCATTGACTTCCGCCAGCTTCAGCAGCCTCCAACGCCAACAAGAACTCTTCCTTCGACTCACTATGTCTCGCGAGCACATATAAACAATTTCCAGCCCGAAAATGTGGCCTAACATCAGCAGGCTGCAACTCGCAAGCTCTCTTAAAGCTTACCAATGCTTCCTTAAACAAATGTTGGTCATATAAAACTCTACCAATTGCCATGTGACCATCAAAAGCTTCTTCCCTTGACCTCGACCCATCAGCCCTCGACCTTAAGACACCCAACTCCTTCACAAAAACACCATAGTGATGTCCAGTCTCCTCCCAGGCGACACGTTTATCCGAAAGCTCAGTAGAAGGACCTAATTCTCTCGACCAACCTTCCGAATACACATCCGAATTATCATTCTTAACCTTCCCGTCTTTCGATTGTTTCGACTTAAGCCTTTTAATCAATATCTCAAGATCATCTACAAGCTTCCATGTGTCATCAAACACAATGCCGTGATTCGGAGAAGCTGCCCAAGCTGCTGTCCTCTGTTTCTTATGTGGCTCCATTACTCTCTCATCAACAATGGACGTCGATGACGCCACGTCAGCAGCTATGGAAGTTCCAGCATTGTCCTCCGGCTTCATCAACTCAAGCCCTAGCGAGTCGAAGTCACGGTCCACATCACCTGCCCCGTCATCATAGGTACGTAAAAGTCCGTCGTAAGTAAGTCCTTTTTCACCATCTATAAACTCGCTGTACGTACGGAAAACTTCGTCGAGGATAGCGTTGATTTGCTCATCGCTAAACTTAACCCTAGGGTTTACAGCCACCACCAACGCCGCCATTTCCTCTCGATTAAGACCGCCGTCATGGTTACCATCAAATTGCTGGAAAATTCTCTTCACTTTTTCCGATCTGCTTCCCCTCATAGCCATTTTCCAAAATTGACCACCAATTCTAAGGTTTTTCGAAAAAGGGTGTCTAAAACCTCGATCAAGATTCAAATTTGGTGAATTCAGGGTATTGAATTGGTAAAATTAGGGGTTTATAGTGAGAGCAAAAAGGGGGGATTTTTTTAGGGTTACGGTTTCAAGGAATTGAAATTAGGGAAATGAGAGAAATGGGTACTGGAGAAAGATGATAGCATTAGGTCTGGAGAAAGAAAAAGGAAAAGATGGAAGAGGAAGAACAAGAACAAGACAACTGTGTTTTTGTGTTTACATTTTTTTTTTTTTTTTTTTTTTTTTTAATAATTCAGTTTCCAGGCTTGCGCCTTACTACTTCACTGGTATTACCCAAACGTCCTGGAGATGATGGGACCGGTCCTTCAGCACCCCACCACCAGGTAAATCGCGGGACGTGCACACATGGTCAGTGTCTGTTTGCGTCCAACGGATCAATGCTACAAGGTTGACCCCCCCCACAGGCCCCATCCACAAGGCTTGGCGGAAACTGAACACACACTGCAACATGCCCGCGTGGCTTTTAGCGCCCAGGCTAAACCATATGTATGTGCCCCGGAGGACGATATCCGGAGCGGAGAATCGAACTTGCGACCCTAAGACCGCAAAGTTGACTCCCTGCCAGCAAGCTGGCCCCTCTAGATTACATTTTCTTCTTTTGGTTGTGATGATGGAGAGTGGTGGTGGGGTAGAGTGACTGGAAAATGAGCAACTGAGTCGTATTAGAAGAGTAAAATTGCTTCCAAACGGATTCGAACTCAGGCTCACTAATTTTTAAATTTCCTTTCTTTGTCATTTAACTATCACCCGAGATATCAAAATTCACTTTATTTGATTTTTCTAATTTGGTTAAAATGAGATAAAGTTCAAACTGTCAAAGAAAAAAATGGTTAAAAAGAAGAAAAAGAAAAAGTGAATTTTGAGATTTTACATTTCAATTGGTAGATGAGAACATGTGAGTTAATCATGATTAGTTATAAACACAACACATATCAATTTTAGGGTATTAGGGGTCCATTTGGGTAAGTTTTCTTTTAAGAGAATCAAATCAATTAAGTCGATTTTTCAAATGTTGAAATCAAACAAAATCATTAAGTTAATTTTTCATAGCTTCGATTTTAATTGATTTTAAAAAAAATATATAACAATAGTTTTTCAAGTGTTATGTCGAAAGAGACAAACCCGAAAATAAAAAAATCCTAAAATCAAGAACATATTAGATTAACTATATTACACCATAACGCTATCAATTAATTTAAAAAGAATGAACTAATTATGTAATCAGGTTATGTAGGTATGTTTCTAAAAAAAAAATATGCATTGTCCAAACATTTAGTCATTTTAAAGAAACTTCATAAAATTAATTTTTTGTGGAAAAATTAATGAATTGTGATTTACCAAAATATCTTGATGATAATTAAATTTAATAATGATTTGATAATTATATGACTCAAACACAAGTTATTTTGGATATGAAATAGATTTTCGAAATTATCAAAATAAAGACTACAAATCAAACTAGAAAGTAAAGTCAAAGATTTGAATTACCATAAAGACAAATATATAGATTACTAACCAAGAGTGAATAAGATTACTACGTACCATAAAATTTAATATATTATATATATGTTCAATTATAAATTTTTAATAGGTATTTATATGTCGATTTGGTTCAATTTTTTTAATTATTTTTTATTTAAAACTAAAATCAAATCAAATTTTATCAGTTTTTAAAATTAAAAACCAAAACCAAACCAAAAAGTGTCCGGCTTTTTCTTCGATTTGGTTTGATTTTTGATTTGTTTCAGTGTTTTAATTTTCTGTGAACACCCCTAGTCAATGTCATGCAGAGTTTGTTTTGGTGCGGCAAAAATTATTCCTATATTAGTTTGCGTTAAATTATATTAATTTATCATAATTAAGTAATATATTAGTTGATAATGTGTTAATAATTATGAGATAATGATAATTATGTTTACAAAGATATAAGACATGTATTTATTAGGTACGTGTATACACTCAATGCATGTTAATTTTCACTATTTTGGTGCACACATTAAGTTTATAAGTTTTTTTTTCCGGTTAGATGCTTCACAAATCATATTTATTTTTTACGCATTTCGTTACACTTTTATTTATTTTCATGTTTGGTTGGATTTTAATCATTCTCGTGAAGGCACACTATGATACTATTGATGTCAAATACGAAGTAGTAACTATTATAGTAACGTCTACATCTACCATTACTTAATCTATTAATTAAATATAACATACTAAATGATGGTATATCAAAAAATATAGTGATCATACTAAGAATTATTTGACTAATCAGCTTCACTATTGAAAAAAGGGTAATTCAGCTATGTTATTTCAATAAGACCGCGGTATAAAATAAACCTATCAAATACTCTTATACAATTCCAAAACAAATATTTTTACTTTCGCAATAAAAATATATATTTATATATGAAACCATGTTTTACTCTGTTTGGAAAGTTTTTTCCTGCTTTCTCCGTTGATGTTCGTTATTTATTTTGACGCGATTAATTTAAATTTGTATTAAAAAATCTCACATTTATTCAGAAAGTTAGGTCTTCCTGTTAAGAGTCTCACATCGTTAATGAAATGGGAGCATGAATTCCTTATATGGACTTGAACAATCATCACCCTACAAGCTAGCTTTTGGGGTTGAGTTATGCCCAAGATCCATTTTTTACATGGTATCAGAGCCAGACACATTGCAATTCTATGTTCACCGATGTTGAGTCCCCAAATTATGTCATCCAAGCTCCAGTTGACGGGGTCTGGGTGTGCGGGGGAGTATTAAGAGTCCCACATCAGAAATAAAATTGGAAGATGAACTCCTTATATGGATTTGAACAATCCTCACCATACAAGCTAGTTTTTAGGGTTGATTTAGGTCCAAGATCTATTTTTTACCATTCATTTTCTTCTTTACATAAGTTCTGCCATTTGCATTGACATTGACAGTAACATTTTGGATTACCCTTATTTAGAATTAGTTTTGCTGTTTGAAAAATGAAAGTCAAAGTTAAAATAATATATATAAATATGCATATACTTTCCTTGAAATTTACATTGAATGACATAACCTCGGCCTTGTTGTTAACTTATTCGTGAAAATTTGACTAATAATTAGTATATTTCAGTGATATTGATTGGTGACTTGAGCAATGAATAAAATTCAACTCTAGAATCAATCTTCAATCCCAAGTTTACTCTCATAATGAAGTTTTCTTCTAATTCATGACTGCCACTAATCCTATTTCTAATTCCTAATTTTAGTCATTGTTGATACAGCATTTCTCGAGATCTTAAAAGTTCTATTATAGTGTTACTTAGATATGTCAACTAAAAATAAAACTTCAAAAATTATACACATGAAGCACAAGGTGTCATATAATACTCAATAAAAAGAAAAAAATCAATCGGGCATAATATGTTCTAGAATCATTCAATTGATGGGAAAAGGGGCGAAAGGAATTATTTGCGATTTTAGTTGACTTTTCACCAGGAAAATCTTCTTTCTCCTCCTCCTCCATCCCGAAAAACTAAAAAAAAGTGCGTTGCTTATTTGTGATTGATTTAGTTTTTTAAAAAAAAACTTTTGAAAATATTTATTAGGTTTTGTTGAGCTTGATCATTTTGAAGACAGAGTAATCTATCGATTTTTAACATGTGAGTTGAATCCAAGCACAAAATTATTGAAATTGGCATTTGAATGTTAGAGATCATATTTGGATCAATTTGATTTGAAGCGAAACTGTGTTGATGAAATTTCTCAAAAACTTATGGTGATCTGACATAAATTATTTTCAGGAATTGTGGACAATTAGTTAAAACATTATGAGACAATTTGTAACAAAAATCTTGACGATCCGCTAGCATCTGTGGCAAATTCATCTATCATAAACTCCTAACGATCAACTAGAATTTGCAAAAACTTTGTTTTAGAGTTATAATACTGTCATACTCACCTCCTAGTAGTAATTCATTATGACTTATGACAAGTTCGTCCATCAGAAATTCTTAGATAATCCACCCCGAATTGTGGCAAGGCAATTATCATGAGTCATGACAATTGACAAGATAAGTTTTCTGACAATCCATGACTATTGATCTGAAAGTTATTTTTTCACAATTTATTTAAACAAGCCTAAGTTAAATAGCGACGTTGAAATAATCCTATTTGTTCAAATCCTTCATTTTTCACCTATCATGATCCTACACTGTGCTTTAGTCAATTTGCAAAAATAGCCTTTTTTGAGGTTACTATTTAAATTATGTTCCTATTAGTCCAACAAGCAAATTTCTCTACAAATGAACTAACATGGACATAATTTAAATAGAACCTTAAAAAAGTCGATACGGTGCAAATGAATAAAAATGTAAGTCTCCCCTTTCCAACGCTCCACATTAGCCGTAGCTGTTTTATTTCGAAGTTCCTTACACACCGCTAAGAATGGAAGACAATAGTACTAACAATGAGCGTTGCAGAATATTTGTGTGCTCAAATTTGTTGCATTTTGTCCACCATAAATCTCAAATTCCGAGTTTTAAGCTCACCTCATTTTCTTTATTTTCTCTACAACCGCAAATATCATCAATTCATCATCTTCACTCTCCCAAAAGATTCATCATCATTCTCTTCTTTTTCTTGCATAACCACACAAATTTTAATAGCTGTACTTTGGTTTGCCAGAGCAAATTCTCAAATACCACTACCAGCACAAAGGTGAGCAAGGTGACAATTATTCTTGGGGATTGGCAATAATTAAAAAATAAATAAAAAAGAACTATCTGCATATAATTGATTCAGTTTGTGGGGTTGAATTGTTTGATAAAATGCATCAAAGAACTGCATGTTTATGAGCTAAAGAACCCATTTTTAGGTGCTTTACATTACTGTTTTTCTCAATTTGTGGGGTCGAGTTTCTGTTACTATGTTTCTCAGTTTGTGGGGTTGAGTTGTTTTACAAAATGCATCCAAGAATTGCATGTTTATGAGCTAAAGAACCCAATTTTAGGTGCTTTCAATTACTTTTTTTTTCAGTTTGTGGGGTTGAGTTGTTTGACAAAATGCATTCAAGAATTGCATTTTTATTAGCTAAAGAACACATTTTTAGGTGCTTTCCATCTATGTTGCTCGGACTTCCCAAAAATGCTGACACACCCGTGTCGGATCCTTAAATAATGCACAACTTTTGGAGGATCCGAGATGCATCCAACAACATTTTTGAAGAGTCCGAGCAGCATAGCTTTCCATTACTGTTTATTTCAGTTTGTGGGGTTGTGTTGTTTGACAAAATGCATCCAAGAATTGCATATTTATGAGCTAAAGAACCTATTTTTAGGTTCTCTGATTTATATTTTTGTTAAGTTTTTTTTGGTCTTGAATTTTGGCAGATAAGAAGATTATATACGAGGTTTCGATCAAATTAGGCAAACACAGAGGGTAGGGAGGTGTTATAGGCAGTTCCTCTCTTTTAACATAAAGAGAGGGACCATATGAAGATTTGTGATTCATTGATATAATCTCTTTTGCTGGTCCTCTTCGAGTGCATTGATTCAAGGAAAGAAAGAGGGTGCTAAAAATGAGCTCAGTATACGGGGAGGAGGCATCTCAATGTGGAGCGTCTCAATGTGGTGACGATCACGGATCAGGTGCACATGAAGAGAAAGAGAAGATCTTTGTTGCAGTTCGATTGAGGCCTTTAAATGAGAGGGAAATTTCAAACAATGATTCCTCGGATTGGGAGTGCATCAATAACACCACAATTCTGTATAAAAATACTCTATCGGAACGTTCATTGTTTCCAACTGCTTGTGTATATGGTAAGCTTTTGCACATTTTCATTTTCCTTTGCATCGTTTTTTTTATTTTAGAATTGAAAAGATTGCTTCTTTATTTCTGATATCATGAAAAAGGTTTTTGATTAATCAAGATTTTACTCAATTTCAATGATGTAATAGCAAGTAAAAATCCTCTAGCACCAGGAAAAGAGAATAGCTTTTTAATATTTTGAGAAATATTCTTTATGGGCCCTATCATGAAACTTTTTAGTTCTTAAACCAGTGTGTATCATGATTTTTTTGCAATAGTTTCTTCCCTGCTATTCATCTTCCATGTGTTTTCCTCCTTAAAATCGGTATATGCGATGGAACAGACAGAGTATTTGGGTACGACTGCTCCACAAGGCAGGTGTATGAGGAAGCCGCCAAAGGAGTTGCTCTTTCAGTTCTTGGTGGTATTAATTGTAAGTACTAGCTCTTGTTCATGGTCTATTTTCTGCTCTAAGTAATGATGTTACAGTACAATTGAACTGCCTTTGCAGCAAGTATCTTTGCATATGGGCAGACAAGTAGTGGAAAAACGTATACTATGTCTGGAATCACCGAATACACATTAGCAGATATATATGATCATATAACCAGTGTGTGTAAAACTTTCCTATTCTCCTATTTAATTTGTTTATGTTGTATGGAATTCAGAGTGTCTAATGCTTAATGTGCCTTTTTCTTTTAAATTTTTTAGAATGATGACAGAGAATTTACACTTAAATTCTCTGCCATGGAGATATACAATGAAGTTGTTAGAGACCTTCTGACACCGGAAGATACTCCACTTAGACTCCTCGATGATCCAGAGGTGAATATATGTTTTAAGCATGATCAAGTTTTGTATTATTCACCGACGATATTTTATGCAAGTAATTGTACTTTCTTTTGCAGAAAGGGACTGTAGTTGAAAAACTTACAGAGGTAACATTGAAGGACTGGAACCATCTAAAGGAACTGCTCTCAGTATGTGAAGGTAAAAGGCTGAGACTGCTATATTTGTAGTGTTCCTGAAAGATAACATATGATATAACTTCAATTGTTACCATTTTTGCAGCTCAAAGAAAAATAGGAGAAACTGCTCTCAACGAAGTGAGCTCAAGATCTCACCAGATTCTGCGTTTGGTTAGTGTATTATTTACAAGATTGCTTATGCATCATAATATGAAGGAAATATATCATTTTCTTGACTTGACCAATAAATGATCGTTTTTGCAGACAGTTGAAAGTACCGCTAAGAAAATTGTTAGCTTTCACAATTCAAGCACTCTGACAGCTGCAGTGGTGAGGAAAATTACCTCTTCACAAACAGCACTTGGAAGGATTACTAAAATGAGTGATAAAGTATTTTGTTTTCTTTCGTGCAGAATTTTGTTGATCTTGCGGGAAGTGAGCGTGCTTCTCAAACCTTATCTGCAAATGTCAGACTGAAAGAAGGCAGCCACATTAATCGCAGTTTACTGACCCTTGGAACTGTTATTCGCAAATTAAGGTTGCCACATAACAACAGTTTGCTGAGCTTCAACTTTGTCTTTGATTTGGCTTCTTCCGTAGAACGCTAAAAGGCTATTCCGATAAACCTTGTTCATTAATATATTTTTTTACTTTCATCAGCAAAAAAGGAAATGGACATGTTCCTTTCAGAGACTCGAAGCTGACACGCATACTACAGAATTCCTTGGGAGGCAATGCCAGAACAGCCATCATTTGCACCATGAGTCCTGCACATAGCCATGTTGAGCAATCGAGGAACACTCTATTGTTTGCAACATGTGCCAAGAATGTCATTACTAATGCAAAAGTTAACGTGGTAATGTCAGAGAAGGCACTGGTGAAACAATTACGAAAAGAACTATCTAGACTGGAGGCTGAGCTAAGGAATTTATCGGCACTTGCTGCCGCAGGTGGATCTGCAGAGGCACTGAAAGAAAAGGAAGCTCTTATAGAAAAGGTAGCAATTCTGACTTAACCTTCACAAATATCTAATATTCTGGGGAAGTCCTACGATATCTTTTTCATGCGTTCTTCTTCAACCTAGTTTCTACTCCCTCCGTCCCATTTTATCTGAAGGTGGTTGACTTGGCACGGAATTTAATAAACAAAGGCAGACTTTTGAAATTTGTGATCCAAAACAAGTCTTAGATACTTGTGGCTATAAATCATCTCAAAAAGTTAAATTGTTTCCAAATATAGAAAGGTGTCATTCTTTTTGGGACCAACTAAAAAAGAAAGATTGTCATATAAAATGGGACGGAGGGAATATCTCTTACGGCTTCTCCATCATGCCTATAAGACATGGCAAGACAAGAATTGTTCCAAAACTTGACATCTCAATGATGATTTATTTTTTGGTTTGCGTGATTGAGGGATGGATCTCAAATCATATGGTTGGGCGCAGGACTTTAGTATTTGTCATGGATGTGAATTGAGATTCAGTGTTTCTCATTGATTAAATATTTATCTAACTTTAATTGCTTGAACTTCGATCTAATTATAGTGGCTTTTTTTCAAGAGAAAACATCCATAACCTAGTCCCTTTTTGTATGATGATGCAGATGAGCAGAGAAATAAGGGAGTTAACCAAGCAGCGTGATCTTGCTCAATTTCGTGTTCACAATTTAGCAAGTTCAGGGTCATGGGTATATATTTATCTTGAAAGAGCTCATAAACTATTCAGTTCATAATATATCGGGGATCTTAATCTATTCTCTTTTTCTCCTGTAGACTGAACTGAGTAGTGTGTCATCTCCTGATAAAGCCCAATGGCTGGATGACTATGCACCATCAGAAGTATCAGAATGTGTATATCCTTTTCGTCCTGATGGTGTATCCGAAGGCCTTAATTCTAACAAGCTAGGAGAACAGATTCCTGAACCTCCAGAAGATCAGTATCTCTGTGATGACACCTCACCGAGGCTGTTTATCGAGAAGTATTTTGGACCAGATCCATGTAAGGGATGGGAAAATATTGCTCAAAGAACTGTTCAAAATTTGGAAGATAACTGCAAGGAAGTTCAATGCGTTGAAGTGGATTCTAACACAGAGAATACGAGCTCTGATAAAAGTTCATCACCTCGAAAGGGTGATCATGAGTCAGGCTTCATTAACATTGATCATAATGATGAAGAACCAAAGCAGACTAGCAATGAACAATCTTCTTCTGACACAGATTCTTCTTCTGACTCAAATAACTTACCAAGGAGGAGCAGAAGCAGTGAAGCAGTAATGATAAACGTGCCAGTAATAAAAGGGTCTGAAGTAGTAAAGGAAAATGGGGACATATCAAGTGAATCTAAGAAAGAGTTATCTATTAAAAAGATTGATCTTGAGGAGAAGCCTTCCCAGCCAGAGCTTGCTGCCGATAGTGTTAAGGTGTTAATAAAAGAACCCAGCAACCATTGTTTTACGATCGAAGTAAAGCTCAAAATGTCAGGTGAAGATAGTGAGAAGATTTTTGCTGAGGAACTCAAAAAATCATGTGAAGATAGCGAAAAAATTTGTGTTGAAGGTGAGGTTGCCAAATCTGTGCCTGAGAAGCAATCAGGGGATAATTTGGTAAGTATCTAACTTGCTGCTTGAGATTAATAGCTAGAATTTCACATCCCCCTCAAAAAAAAATCCTAAGTGTTCTTCTAGCGATACCTGGTCAATTCATACTTTAGTAAGTTTGTTAAGAGATAATAAGAAATTAGAATACTCCCTCCGTCCCAATTTATGTGACACTCTTTGCTTTTTAGTCAGTCTAAAAAAGAATAACATTTTTCATGTTTAATACTAATAATTTAACTAAAAACTTTTCATTTTACTTTAATGAAATGATTTATTGCCACAGAAATTTCTTACGCTTATTTTAGACCACAAGTCTCAAAAGTCTTCCTTTTTCTCTTAAACTTCGTGTCCAGTCAAACACCTTCACATAAATTGGGACAGAGGGAGTAAGTTTTTAGACTGTCAAAGACCGTGTCCGCAAACTGTTCAGGTCGGCTTAATTCTTTCAACATCAACTTGGCATTCTTCACTTGTTAAAAAACTAATTTTCTCTTGCTAGGTCCAGGATAATGAGCCAGCCTCCAAGGATTTGGGTAACTTTATCGGTGATTCCTTGAATTCAGAAAATGAATCAGAGCTATCTCCTTCCAGACAGTCGACGGAATTTGAAAAACAAAGGCAAGAGATAATAGAACTATGGGATGCATGCAATGTGCTCCTGGTTCACAGAACATACTTTTTCCTACTCTTCAATGGCGATCCAACCGACTCAGTTTACATGGAAGTGGAGCTAAGAAGACTGTCTTATCTGAAGAATGCATTCTCTGTAGGAGCTAAAGTAGTGAAAGACGGTCACATTTTCTCACAGGCAGCAAGGTACTCATTGTACCTTTTTATTTCCTGCAGTTTTTGGAGATTTCTAGCATGGGCTGCTATGTCTTGAGTTCCTGTTCCGTTTTCACAAGCAAAGAGACAAGACAAGCTGTAGTATAATTAATCATTTAATATAGGGGAAAAGGTCAAAAATACCCTTCTACTATCCGAAATAACTTAATTTTACTATCCGTTACACTTTAGGATCATTCATACCTTTCCTTAGCAATTCGTCTCGTATTTTCCCTTGATCATAACAGAGCTCTAACGTGAAGTATAAAAATAGAGGGTAAATTTGGACCTTTTTCTCGAAGTAATTTGACACGTGGAGTCTACCTAGTCTACGCTGTTAAAGTCAAGGACAAATACTATGAGACAATTTGCTAACGGGAAGGATATGAATGATCCAAAGTATAATGGAGAGTAAAATTAAGAAATTTCGTATAGTAGAAGGGTAGATTTAGACGTTTTCCCCTTATAATATATTTAAACTTAAAGCATGTAAATTTCCTCTATCTGAAAGTGATAAAAATTGATGCAAAAGTACTCTTATCCTTTGAACAGTTTAAGTGCTCTGAATCGAGAGAAGGAGATGCTGAGCAAGCTGCTTCTTAAGAAGTTTTCCTCAAAGGAGAGAGACAACTTATACGAGAAATGGGGCATCGGTCTAAAAACTAAAAAGAGAAGACTCCAACTTTGCCATAAGTTATGGAAAGATACCAAAGACATGGATCACATTAAGGAGAGTGCAGCACTCATCTCAAAATTAGTTGGATTCGAAGCACAAAGCGAAGTCCCAAAAGAGATGTTTGAACTTAACTTCTCGCCTGGGCCAAAGAATCTCAGGTCTTTCAGCTGGAAGCCAAGAAAAGCCTAAGATTATCTAAAGCAAAAAATTTAAGGATTATTTGAAGCATTGTAGTAGCTTCAAAATGAATTGACCCCCATAATTCATGTAAATGTTAGAAGTTTAACCTCCCTCTAGTATCTGAATATACACAAAAGGTGTCCCATACTGATACTTAATACACCTTCTTCCCTACTCGTTGCACGAGCTTTATCAATGTACATTATGTAAATTCAATCCACAACCTCGAGATCTCAAGTTCAGACAGTCATCCTTGTATTATGTAGATATAAGTGGAAGATATATTACAGCTTATATGTATGTAAAATAAGAGACTCAAAATCATTGGGACACATAGGATAATTGTCTTCAAAAGGAATCATATCTGCAGTTTTTTGTTCTGGTTGGAATATAAATCCACATAACCTTCTTTTCCTTCTCTGCTTATCTGTTTGGTTTTCCTCGTACGCCTCGGCATATTTTAATTTTTAACTTACTAAAAAAGTTTGACCATAACTTATATTATGTGGTTCAATAACTAAACATCTAGTGAGGTAAAATATTATGCCTAGATTTTTCAATCAATCTTTTTGTACTTTTTCTTTTGAATTTTAGCATTTTAGTTCAGTATAAGTGCTGCTTCTTTATATTTATTTAAAGATATCAAACAGTAAAAATTCGTGAGGCTTAAGCCCCGTGAATTGGTTAAAATAGGAACTTACACACCATGATCACCACTAATCTGGCAACGCGTTGGATTTCAGTATAGCATTCAACTCAAGACAAATCCTGGTAATTTTTATGACTACATTCAGCAACTCTATAATCCAAACAAGGTAGATTACAATTAACCAAAACTAACCATTTACCCGATGTCGACAGTAAAGCAAAATAAACAAACAAAAAAAAAAGATGCACTTTACACGAAACCAACATATACATCCATTATCATGATTTAAGAACGGCTCCTTCCACAATTTTCCAACCGGAGTTTGCCCAGGACATGTCGTACCTAGTTGTATAGGTAGTACTGTATGAGTCATTGTGCTCTGGATGGGCTACATCAGTTAAACTTGCTGATTCCTCAAGAGTAGCTTCCACAATAGCACGTCGTCCATCAGCTGAGACAGTCACACTATCAATGGCAAGGTTTAAAAGCTTGTACTCCCAAAACCAACCATGCTGGGCAATTTCTGTTGCACGGTCTGTCCAAATCTTCAGCATCTGACCATCCAAAACCTGGCATTTGAACATTATTTTCAGGCAACACGCAAAGATGACACCAACAATTTCAGAGGTGGATAAACTGCATTTGGACAACAGCAAACAACAAAAAAGATGCTGGGTAGTTCCTCAATGGAGCCACTAAATAATCATTTGTCTACTACGAAAAATTTCACTTGCACTGCAAAACAACTCATGTGGAACAGCTACATTCTACAAGAAATCATTTGGCTCTTACAAATAGTTGTGTATATGGTATTTGTTAAAAAGACAATATCATGGAGTAACAGTGTATAGCAACTGAAACAGAACAGCTAACACACAATCCTACCCCTTGCTTTGGCAGGAAGTAACGTCTATTCAGAATTACGTTCTTAATTTTGGTATGCTAATAATGAAGTTTCGACATGAACAAAACTTAAAATAATTCTTGGAATCTAGTCTAGTACTAAACTGTAACCACAGCAATTATAACTTTTCTTTTTGATAATGACCAACCCCAATTCTAAGCTATATGTTGCTTCAACGAAAAATGAATATATCCATGTTCCCTAAAAAAAACATATCCATGTTCCACATTCTTAGCATCTCATTAGTAGATGTTCATACAAGTTAAAGAGATGAAACACCATTTGTCAGCAACTCTGGAAACTACCAAGAGGTTAGTGGTAGAGGTAGGAACGACTGATAATTGACGCCAATTTAAAGACTGCGCATCCTAGTGATATAAGTCTAAAACAAGGAGATCTATAAGAGAAGGTTCTTGAGACAGATTACCACCAAATGGAGTTCAGAACCAACTCAATCAGATGCATACTACTTGGCATACCAAACCATAATTCATTATTTCTCCTTTTTTTCTGAAAAAGGGGAAAGATGAGTTATAGTTGGCATGCCAAGTAGTAGTCATGACATAGACATTTTTCTCCATTTCTTTTAACATTTGGAGACTCATAATTCTTTTTGCACACAAAAAGGCATTACTTCCTATTAGATTTTTAGAAGAGAAAATTTAGTCCTTTTAACATAGACAATTTAGGAGTAATTGATCTTCTGAAGGTTTTTCCTACTCTTCATTCTGAATGGGTTTTGATATGTTCCGTAAGGCTGTTCACAAATATAAGTTTGGGGTAATATGTTACAATCTCAAAAAAAATATCAGTTTGGGGTACCTATGGGAAATACAAGAATTGTAATAATTGTGTCCCTATTCATGTTATCGTCTAATTTGCAGACTCTTCCATCTCTCATGTGATGCTATAGCTGGTGCCTGTGTCACTTAGGCAGCCACAACTTGTATAGACAATGTCATAGATTGCTGGACTCCTCCTTGCTGAGGTTCTCAGTGAGGAATCTGTCAGATTATTGGCTAAAATTGATTGTGATTCCAGGAAAAGGCCTAAGAAAGGTGGTAAGGTTTGATTCAGGCGAAGTGGCAAACTACATTTTTCAGTGAGTGGTATCTAATGGAAGGCGACTACTGTGGGTCTCAAGGCTTTCAAATTTTATTGTCCTTTCATGTCATACTAGTGAAATGTAAATCAACATTATAAAAGAAAGGCATTGCCTATTCATACCTCTGACAATTTGTTGAGACAGTGATCAGTTCCAAGAGACTGGGATTTGATATTCTGCCACTTCCTAACTATACTTTCTGCAAGCCTTGCATCCATTCTAGGAACCTCAAGAGGATTTTCAACTAGCGAGGCACCTGCAGTTGGAGATAAAATTTCTGATATCCAGGAAAAAAGGAAGGTTGTATGAAGAAAGCAGAACTGAGGCCCTTACTCAAAAATTTAAAAGAAGTCCATAATTAAGAGATTCTAATAATAACAATGATAATAGAAGAAGATAATATTATATCTTTATAAGATAGCTTTACAGCAACCACTTGTAACAAATTACAAAGATATTTGCTCTCGAGTCCAGGTTATTGACAGAAGCAGCAGAGAAAAGAAAAAGAGAGTGACACCATGGGTCATATTTGGCCAATGGATCAGTGAGTCGTACCCACATTGATGGCATCTGAGGCAATGGCTGAACTAGTAGCATTACGCTGAACTGACAACCCATGTCTAAAGGAAGTAAGCTTCAACCCAACCAAAGTCAAGAATCCAACCGCCACTCCAGCACACATAATCTTCACACTTGCATCTTTTATCTTGTCAGTTATCAACTCTTGCTCTTGATGGTCAGAACTTATTCTCTTAGGATCCTCAACTGTCGTGACAAAATGATTTTGATCACGAAGCTCTCCAAGATCCTCAAATGGATTAGCAACATCAAATTCGTTCATCTCATTGTCGCCATATCGTCTTACACTGCCTTCCCCATCACCAGCAGGAAAAAATTTCTGTAGTGCCTGAATTGCACTAGCCTTAGCACTATCAAGCACAGCTGTAGCTTCAGCTCCAATCCTTGCAATAGCTGCTGCTGCAGCTAAAGGTGAAGCACCACCACCTTCCAGTCTTTCCAAATATCTTAAAACAGTAGGGTCATCATAATAGTCTCCAAGCTTGAAAGTGATATCTTCTGTCTCTCTAAACCTGGGAAAGACCACTTCCATCAACCAGGTCTCCAAAAGCTTACATAGTCCAGGGAGCAGATCATTTTCATTGTCATCCTTTGAGTGTTCTGCAACAAAAGTCACAATAGATGGATCTCTATAGGGCGAGTCCTCACTGTCTAGGCCCAACCATGAGCGACATTCGTCGACTTCTCCAACTAGCAGTGAACAAAGGCCCCTCTCCAAAGCAAAGTCTATTTCACGGTTTTCTCTAACAGTGTAGACAGACACAGAGCTTCCATAAGCTGTTACTTTGGTCTGCTGAAGCTGCTGAAAAAGGTTATCAGCATCTTGGATGAGATGAGGTTTTTTTCCAACAAAAGCTTGAGCAACAAGTGCAAGCGCCACTCCATAAACTTCAAAGCTTTCTGCAGGAATGTTACTTGGCGTTGCAACGAAGAGGTCCACCTTTTAAAAAAAAAAGAGCGAAATGAAGAAAAGGAGTAAAAAGAACACTTACAAAGAAACCAAACCATACGAAATAAAGTCAAGCCAACCTGCTCAGCAGCTGTCATCCGTAGGAAGGCCTCATTCATGAAATCTTCTCGTGTGAACCCCCCAGAAATGGCAGCTGCTCCTCCTCCTCCAACAGCCCACAAAATATTGCGCACACCTTGAAGACCCTCTGCTCTTTTCATTCGGTATTCGTCACCAAGAGGAAAATCTAGAAGTTCAAGTACGTAGCGTGGATTTATCTCTTCTAATGTCTCATCTATCTGGGATTGCAGATCAAGGGCAAGATTACTTGCACCTTCTTCCTGAAAAATGAAGGCAGAAAGTTCCTCATTATCTGTTAGCTTACAGTTCACCACAAAAAAGGGATGCATTAAAGCAGACGAGAGAGAAAGAAAAGGCGCGCGCGCACACCACACACACAAACATTACAAGACAATCAAATAGAGATGTAAGTTGTAACATTAAGTGTTTGCATATGACTAATATCTAAGACTATTGAATGATGGATGACCAAGAAGAACATTATATTCATTCTTAGGTAAATCAGAATGAAGAGTCAGGAACCAGTACAACAATAGAAACCCCCTTCCACCACTAAAGTCGTTTGCTAAAAAGACATTTGCAGCTGTAAAAGCTGGGCGCATAAAATATAGAAAACAGCTATTGCCGTGTGCGTTCCCTTTTATATAGAACTTCAGATATACGATCACATTCACTTTAACTGAATCATATCAAGAGAAGTCATTATACCTGCAACAGCTTAAGCGCACTTTCAAGCAGTTCACAACCTTTAACAAAATCAGGAGGTGAAAGTGCCATGGCATCTCGTGAATGGTCAACATATGCAAGTGCCATAGCCAAGACCACATCTTGCTTGAATGACTTCGGCAATATCTCTTTCAGCAAGCTTTCCCCAATCTGAAGAACTACTTCAGTCTCACCAGCTTCTTGCAAAACGCATAATGCTCCAGGAACCTGTATAATCCATGAAATTCTTTAAATTCTTTGCATCCCACTAAAACTTTTGCAGGGTTTACGTTTTATAAACAACCCAGGTACAAATTTTATTACACTATCAGTGAGTTAAGCAGTAAAAGCTAATTACAAGTAGTTGCCAGTAGTAAGTGTAGAATGGTAATCTGGAAAATAGGTAAGCAACAAGCTACAACTGGTTAAATTACACTGGTCATGTACAAAATCTTTTATGTTCACTTATAGAACTTTAACAATTACCTTTACATATAGTAAGTGTGGATTGGTAATCTAGAAAATAAGGTAAGCAACAAGCTACAATTGATTAAACTGTGTTGATCATGTTGCTCTCGCTGTATATAACCTTTTCTTATGACCGCGAAATTCGTTTAGGGGCAATCATTAGGACCAACAGCAGCCTTCAAAACTCGGGGATAATGAGTCTATCCCTCTATCCTTCTCCACTTAAATACTAGGTTAGTTCGCATGGCGCAGGGCTGGTTACCTATAACCTAACTCACAAGTCCCTCAACCTTTGCAACTTGAACTAAACCTTGGGGGCGCTCTCACTGCATATAACTTAAAAATGCAAACTTTTACAATTTAACTACTGCTACTTGCAATTGGTAATATAAGTAACATGCTACAATTGTTAGCTAAATTATACTGGTAATGTAAAATGATCTTACAATGTCTGTGTATATTAACCTATATATAAATTAAACCCAAGCATCTAAGATTAACCTATATATAAATTAAACCCAAGCATCTAAGATTAACCTATATTTATAACTTAAACCCAAGAATCTAAGATTAACCTACATATATAACTTAAACCCAAGCTCTCACTATCTATTAACTTAAAACTGCAAGCTTTAACAATTTACTACATATATAACATGACTTGCTTGGCGAGCCTAAGTTAACACAATAAACTAGATACTGAACCTAAATTCAAGTCAATGACAAATGGAACTATCAAAATTCAAACTCACTATAGTCAATTAGCTAAAAGATAATTCAATTAAGAATTTTAATAGTAAAAAATTAAGTAATTGAAGGCAAAATGATACTTTATCCCAGGGGACAGGAGTTAGAATAGTATCGAACTCATGTTGAGCAAGGCCTTGATTGTATTCTCTACGAGATGTAGAGTCAGCTAGGGTTTCACAAGCAGCTTGAAGTATCTGTCGTCTCCCAATCAATGCCTCCTGACTGTAGCCGTACTGCGGCGGCTTTGTAATTCTAGCATCGTAGGATCTTCTAATACCGTCACCGAGATAGTGAGCTTCAGCACCAAGCACTCGGTAAAAGTCTATCGGCATTGACACGTGGCGATCTGGAGTAGATAGCGGAGGTGGAGGAAGAGTTGTGGAAGTTGAATTTTGGAAATCCGGTGAGTCGGAGGTGGTGGTGGTGGTGGTGGTGGTGGAAGGAAGGAATTGGAAGTCGGCGAGTAGACGATCCGCCCATTTACTAGCGGAGAAATTAGTTGCTCCTCCGGTAACGGCATTGAGTCGCGGTGGCTTTTTACTAACGCCGGTGGGGAGTTGAAATGGTGGTGAAAGGCGTGGAGTGCAAATGCCCAAGCTTAAATGTGTTAATGCCTCCATTCTTCAAAATGTGCTCATAATTGGTTGTTTTTTTAGCTTACTACTTTCTTTCAGATATTTTTTGTTCTCACTGGGCTTATTCTTTAATCTGGGCTAGACATTTCTTGTTGGGCTTGAGAACTGGCCCATCACATTTAACGAAGGTAAAATTAAGCTGTGTTCATTAAAGCATCCAGTTTGTCAAATTAGCCCAACAATCAATTACTTACCCCATTAAGCTGATGTATATATTCATGTTCGATGGCTTCTGCAAAATTAAGAAGCACAAATCATATGAAAACAAAATAACTAAAATATACAACTTCAATACTACGACAACTAGAAATGAGGAAAACATTTAAAAATATTGAAGATGAAACGAAGAAAGGGAAAGAATCCTCATATTGCTCTTCCTCACAAAAGTAAGCTTGTTCATTGGTCAGTTTGGATCGGGCTTAATATAATTTGGATTATAACTTCAATTTTCGGATTTCCCAATATGTAATCCGAATCCGATCCAAATACATTCAGATTGGATCAGATTCTTTAAGTTCGATTTCGATAATTCGGATTTTTGGTTCAACTTATAAGTTGAATTGTTTCTTCTTCTCCTTCTTACAAAGTGAACAATCAAATAAAATATTTATACAAAATTGCCTTAATATATAGTTTTTCGTTGTCATCACATCATATAAATAAAGTACTCATACAAGCAATAAAACTATTGACAAGGATACAACAGAAGAACTGTCCTATGAATTAACAAGTCCAATTTAGAAAAATAATCACATACATAGAATATATACTGACAATGAAAACAAAAAGGAAATCTAAAAAGTAGTCATATTTAAAATTAACAAATCCAAAAATATTGAACTTAGTAAGGGGTTGATATGTAATGAGTAAGGTATATTTGACTTATTAGATTGGACGTATAGTAATGCACTAATATATTAGTGGATAGTGGGGTAGCCTAAACATAAGGTATAAGAAATTCGATTTTTGGATATCCAAAAATTCAAAGTTCCAAATCCGAATCCGATCCAAAATCCATTTTTTTTAAAATTAAATCCGAAACCCAATCCAAAATCTAAAAATTTCAAAATATAAATTAAAAATGTTCGGATTTCAGTTTGAATTTCGGGTTTATCCAAAATATGCACACCCCTGCACAGAAGAGCGAGATTCAAGATTGGTTTTTGATGTATATTTTGTACTTGTAAATGTAAAACGGTAACTTGGCTTTTTGTTCAAGAAATATTATTCTCATGAAATTTGAGATGAATTTTTTAAACCCAAGGGAATATATTATTTATACAGTTATATAATGTTTATATATTGTTATACAAAACATATACAGTGTTTATACATTATATAAAGTGTATAAGAATATATATATATATGTAATGTATAATAGTGTATAAGAATGTATATGTGAAGTTAGAAAAAAAGTTGAGCAATTTATATGTAGCTATACGTTACAAATATACTATTATCTATATATCGATGATATAATGGGTCACATGACTGTAAACTAGATGTGTGAGCTGTATATATGGGTTATTTCCAATGAACAGATTGGTGTAACATTCTCCAAATCAACAACCTCTAAATTGATCATGAACTTTATCCGACACTATATATACTACTAATCCAAAAGAAGAAGAAAACGAATAGAGACTCTAGAGTATATACTGCCATGTATGCACATTGTTAGTATTTTCCATCATGAAGTATTTCCTAATAGTACTAGATAATTATGAATATTACAATGGGTTATTTCGGAGGGTTAATTAGGCTTGAAAACTGAGTTAACTTAAAATTTTGAGATATATTGGATGTGTTTGGTAGGGAGAAAAATGCTTTATTGAAAATGTTTTTTTCATCATCTTTATATATATATATAGTGTAAAACAAAGTATGATTTTTTTATGATATTTGTTACTATTAAAGATTGATAATAACGTCTAAATGTTCGTTGAGATTAGAGACAAGGATGTGGAGTAATATTTGTTATATTTGCAAAAGAAAATTTTCGTTGTATTCATTTCTCACATAATTTAAATGGAAGAATATTTTCTTTGAAAAAATTTCACGTAACTTGACATTATAAAATGATATCATTATTTTGAAATTATTTTATGAAAAGAATGTCTTCTGTCATATCAAAAGCACCCACTGCAAGAGTTAATAGTCCATATCTGAGTATTTTCTTTCACTTTCGTAAGGAAATTCCTCTTCAATATTATAGTTTGCTTAGACAAAACAGACAGAAAAGAGCTTAAGAAGTTACTTGCAATGTTTAAGTTGACCACTTCTATTGACAAGCACAAAAACCAGATGGCATGGAACATATCGCCATTGACAAAACATGAAGGCAACTTCAATCTCACATTCTGCAAGTACAACAATAATAAGGACAAGTTAACTTCCTTATATGAAGGAATTAAAATCTCACTATACTTTTGTCATCATGTTTTTGCGGGCGGTAAATAATTTTCTACATTCAAAGTTTACACCAAATCATATTAACTTATCATGATTAAGTGATTAAATAAAGTAAGAATGCATATTAACTAATCACAACTAGTGATAGAAATTTATATGCAAACATATAGTATATCATCTATTAATTTGATGTGAACATTAGGTGCTGATAAGATTTTACCAAGTATCGGTTCAAATTTTCCCCAACATCTCAAAATGTTTTTATTTGCGTTTTGTTTCCAGCCATAATGAATGCTTCAACTACAGAAATAATGGACAAGTTGAGTTCACAAAATCACTAGTGAATAGTGCAATCTCATTGCTAATCCTAATTATTAGTGAGTTGTCCATTAGCATCACAATTTCTTTTGTCACAATTGACATTCAAGTCATTTGATTCACTCAATGCATGCACCTTATAATTAGCAACATCTTAAAAATGTAGCCTAACCTTATTCCGATGTATCTTTATTGTTTTTTTCTCGAAGACGTCATTAAAATAGAGACGAGTCTTGTGCCATTCCACCTGATTGTATAAGTAATACCATCATCAATATATATAGTTGTTTCATGTTTGGTTCAAGCACTAATTATATGGTGATTATAACGTAGAAATTGTTATGTGGGGATTAATTACTTCAAGTATTGGTGAAACCATAAATTTTAATAAAATGATTCAAAAAATCAAAATTATGATCTCAAGTAAATTTTAACTACCTTTATTACTATAAGAGGATTCAAAAGTTTTATATATATATATATATATATATATATATATATATATATATATATATATATATATATATATATAACAAAATCTGATTTAGCTCTATTTGTGGTTTAATTTTTCAAAGAAGTTAGATTCAATTGAACCCCTTCCATGGTTGTGGCTTTACCACTTACTTCAAAGGGTATTTTAAATTTAGTTACTCTTATCCATGTATTATTAATACATGAATTCTTATTTCACGTCCTCATCCTTCATAAAATAGCATACAAACTTCATACATAACTTATACAAATATTAAAGATCAACTAAACAGTGGAGTATTATTTATACAGAATTTTTTGCTGGAATTATTTTTATTAGTGTGGCAAACGAAGCGATCCCTTATAGACTGAGATAACGGATTTATACTACTAATATTATGATGTTTGGTTTGTTCGAATTGGTTGACTATTTTGGGAGTAACAGACATGACATCAATGTGTATCTTTGTACTAGTAGCTGCATCGATGTAATACTACTTCATCCCATATCAACATGAAACCAACTAAATATCACATATCCCAACCATAAGAATTCGAGTAATGGGTGATGGTGAAAAGTGGTCCAAAGAATTTTCTTTATTGCATTGAACATCCTCACATCTTAAAAGTGATGGAGTTGAAAGAAGCAATGCCACCATAAAGGCTTGTGATTGAATGAATTGGTTTCTTTCACTTTTACTAGGAGGTTTCAGGTTCAATCTCTAAGTATAATAAAAAAATATTACTAATAGGGAGAGGTGAAGTACACGAATACTTGATTTAGATGTCGTCATTTAATTTTTTACCGCTTTTCAAAAAAATTGCATGTGTATCCACTTCTGAACAATATATGTCAACGTCTTGTGTTTGAAGTTAGTTTTGACAAAGTCTAACGTCACACATATTGTGTTTGAAGTTAGTTTTGACAAAGTCTAACGTCAGACACAATTCTGAAGTTTCATATGGCTGAAACTCACACACATATAGTGGTGTTAAACCAGGTTGTCCCCTGAATTTTTTATAGTAGGGAGCTAGTGCTTTTCCCTTTAATGAGCCTTACTTGGTGTGAGTTTTAATTAGTCGGACTCTGATGCAAATAATGAAAATCGAATGAAATAAAGGAAAGAGTAATTGGACACCAAAGTGGCCCTATATTCATGATATTAATTGCAAAAATGAAAAGAAAAATGCCTTTTTTTTTAATCAATCTAAACTTTAAGGAATCATAATCACAAATCAGGTTAAAAGAGTGATCTTCGGCTTTAATGGACACTATACATTTGGTAACATGTTTTTCCCTACGTGACCCTCAATTAGAAAACACAATGAATCCAGTCGCATTTAATAATTGCCCAATTGCCTTTTACCTCATTTATATTGTCAATTAATGAATGAATAATAACTCTGTTTTGTCAAAAGTCGCAGAAAGGTAGCCCTTCTTTTCAGCCCTTTAAAGACTCCGCATTTTCATGTTAAATTATATAAAAGATTAGTAGTAGTACTATGTTATAATGGATATTGATTAAACTCAACCCTTAATTTATGAGTACCAAGAAGCTAGATTTTGGACCGTTAGAAGTTCTAAGTGTTGAAGAAGATGATATTGCAGTAGTAGAATTGTGACTTGTTCTTTAAAATCACTGATAAATCTTAGATCATTTCGTATAGCTTAAGTATACATTTGACAATTTGCCATTGTAAAAGGCACACATATTAGAAAAGTTTTTGTTCTTGATCAACAATAACAACGTACCCAGTGAGGTCCCACAACATGGGGTTTGGGAGAGTAGAGTGTACGCAGACTTTACCTCTACCTTGGTAGGTAAAGCGCCTGCTTTCGAGAGACCCTCGGCTCAAGATAAAGCCACATATTAGAAAAGCTTCCGTCCTTGATCAACAACAACAACGTACCCAATTCAAGTTGTTTCAGTAATGATAAAGGCCATCTATTTATAAAGTTTAAGGACAAATTTGATCATTTTCCTCCAAATGTATCTCCCCTCGGATACATTTATCTAATCGATGTAACAATTACATTATAGTAACCTCACCATATTCCTATTGTTGCGAATAAAAATGACCTTTCTGACAAAAGAGGTATGTTGAGTTGTGGAGCCTAATTCATCGCCGACACTATGAAGACCTTAAGCCTATGTAGAACGTTGATCGGCCTGAATTGCTCACAGTGTAAGGGTATTTTGGAAATTTTGGACTTGTATTATGGTCGCCCTAATTTTCGCTATATATATTCTGGGTTGCCGTTTTTTTTCTTTGTAGAGAAAAAAGTGGAGAATTGTAAATACAAACTCCCTATTTTGATTATAGTGAAATCTGCAGCGGCAAGTGGACGTATCTCTCGCATTGAGAGTGAACCACTATAAATCTGTGTGTTATTTGTTCTTCGCTTATTTACTGTTTTCTGACTAGGTTAGATTTGAGACTCAAATCCTAACAAATGGTATCAGGGCAACAAGTTGTATTGCGATTCAGAAAATGATGGGAGGCGAAGATGGTTTGGCGCACGACATCGAAAAATTCGATGGTACAAAATTTACGTTTTGGAGAATGCAGATTGAAGATTATTTGTACGACAGAAAGCTTCATCAACCGCTGAGTTTGAAGCCATATGAGATGAATGATGCAGATTGGAATCTCCTCGACAGACAGGTTCTGGGAGTCATTCGATTGACGCTGTCGAAGAACGTTGCTCACAACGTGGCGAAAGAGAAGACCACCGCTAGCATGATGAAGGTCTTGTCCGACATGTATGAGAAACCTTCGGCAAACAATAAGGTATTCTCATGAAGAAACTTTTTCATCTAATGATGGATGAATGTGATCCTGTTGCAACACACGTGAATGAATTCAACACGATTGTCAATCAATTGTCATCTGTGAAAATCAAGTTTGACGATGAACTGCAAGCCCTAATTTTGTTGGCGTCTCTACCGAATAGTTGGGAGCCGATGAGAGCAGCGGTTAGTAATTCTGTTGGCAGTGCTAAACTGAAATTCAACGATGTTAGAGATCGTATTCTTGATGAGGAGGTTCGCATGATAGATTCTGGTGAGGAATCGACGAGTTCTGCTTGAATGTTGAGAACAGAGGCAAAAATTATGACAGAAATTACAACCGATATAAAGGCAAGTCAAAATTAATGAATGACAAGAGTCAATCCAGATCCGGGCAAACACTTGAGTGTTGGAACTGTGGGAAACCGGGTCAGATCAAAAATCATTGCAGGGCACCGAAGACGGAGGACAACAAGAGGGGTGGAGTCAATGGTGCCACTGAAGACATTGTTGATACGCTGTTGTTATCTGTTGACTGCCCAATCGACACTTGGGTGCTTGACTCAGGAGCATTTTTCCACACCACCCCACATCGTGATATAATGGTGAATTAGGTTGCTGGGAATCTCGGGAAAGTCTATTTGGCATATGGTAAGCCTTTAGACGTTGTTGGTATTGAAGACATTAATTTGAAGATGTCAAATGGGCACGTGTGGAAGATCACAAAGGTCATATATGTGTCGAAGCTGATGCGTAATCTGATCTCAGTGAGTCAGCCTAATGATGAGGGACACGATCTTAACTTTGGTAATGGATCCTGGAAGGTGACGAAGGGTGCTATGGTGGTTGGTCGAGGTAAGAAAACTGATACTCTTTATATGACGATGAGTTGTCGTGATACAATTGTTGTTGTTGATAACACAAAAAAGCCAGAGATGTTGCATTGCAGGCTGAAGCATATGAGCGAGAAAGGGATGAAGCTTCTGGTGACTAACGACATGATTCCAGAGCTGAAGTCGGTGGATCATCATATGTGTGAGAGATGCATTCTCGGAAAATAGAGGTGAGTAAGTTTTTCAAATGCAGGTAGAGAATTGAAAATTGAGAAGCTTGAATTGGTGCACACTGACGTGTGGGAACCTGCTATTGTGCCCTCACTCGGAGGATCACATTACTACGTGACCTTCATTGATTATTCAACCAGGAAGTTATGGGTCTATTTTATGAAAAATAAATCTGACGTGTTCACTGTCTTCAAAAGGTGGAAAGCCATGGTCGAGAATGAGACAAACCTCAAGTTGAGGAGCCCGAGGTTCGACAACGGTGCAGAATACATTGATGGTGACTTCAAACAGTATTGTGCAAATAATGGGATAAAGATGGTGAAGACTATTCATGGAACGCCCAACAAAATGAAATAGCAGAAATGATGAATCGAATATTGAACGAGCGTGCACGGAGCATGAGAATACATGCTGGACTGCCCAAGACATTCTAGGTAGATACAATCAATACCGCAGCCTTCTTGATTAACAGATGACCGTCTGTTCTTTTGGGTTTCAGAATTCCAGAAGAGGCTTGAAGTGGAAAAAATGTAAATCTTACTTTTCTGAAAGTGTTTGGTTGCTTATCCTATGTTCATATTGATGCTGCTTCTAGAAGTAAACTTGATCTGAAATCTAAGAAGTGATATTTTATTAGCTATGGTGACACCAAGTTTGGTTATCGATTCTGGGATGACCAAAATCGGAAGATCATCTGAAGTAGGGACGTCGTCTTCAATGAACAAATGTTGTACAAGGACAAGTTGCGAAAGAGTTCAGAAAGCAAAGTCTCTAAGAATAAGGAATCGGAAATAGTTGATTTGAGAGACTTCTTAGCACCCGAGCTACAACAAGGTACTACTGCGGCAGAGGAACAAGCAGCACAAGAAGAAGGCCGACAAAGCAGTGATGGTGAGTTGATGAAAATGTTGATTCTAAAATAAATAAGCGGACGTCGATCACAAAAATACACAGATCATCCAGGATCAGTAAGCTAGTTCACAAGTTCTCTCCGTCCCTCAACTACATTCTGCTCACTAACAGATGGGAGTCGTAATGTTACGAAGAAGCGATGCAAGGTGATGAATTGATAAAGTGGGAGCTCGCAATGAAAGATGAGATGGACTCACTGTTGTCAAATCATACATGGGAGTTAGCTAAGTTACAAAACGAGAAGAAGGCATTGCAGAACAAATAGGTCTACCAGATAAAGGAATAACATGATGGAAGTAAGCGTTTTAAAGTGAGGCTAGTTGTGAAGGAATTTCAACAGAAAGAAGGCATTGACTACACTGAGATCTTCTCTCCCGTAGTAAAGTTGGTGACAATAAAATATGTTCTTAGGCTGGTAGCAAAGGAAGATCTGCATCTTCAACAGATGGACGTGAAAACTGCTTTTCTTCACGGTTATTTAGAGGAGGAAATCTACATGAAACAACCTAAGGGATTGGAGGTCAAAGGGAAAGAGAAGCTGGTGTGCAAGCTTCAAAAGAGCATGTACGGACTGAACATGCTCCAAAATAGTGGTATAAGAAGTTTGACAACTTTATGAAGAAAGCTGAATTCATAAGGTGTGAAACGGATCATTGTTGTAACTTCAAGAGATTTGAAGACTCCTATATGATATTGCTCATTTATGTTGACGACATGCTGATCATAGTATCAGACCTACATGAGATTGATAGGCTGAAGAAGAAGTTGTCAGAAGAAGTTGCAATGAAAGATTTGAGAGCCACAAACCAAATCATCGGGATGAGAATCATCAGAAGTAAGGAGGGCCTCAAGATCTCACAAGAAGAATACGTGAAGAAGGTTCTCAAGAGGTTCAATATGGACTCTGTCAAGCCAGTCAGTACTCCCTTGGTTGTACACTTTCGTTTGTCCAAAGATCAGTCGCATGTGACCGAGGACGAGATGGAGCATATGGATAAGGTCCTTTATGCCTCTGCTATTGACTGTCTTATGTACTCGATGGTATGTACGAGGCCAGACATTGCACATGCAATGGGAATTGTTAGCAGGTTTATGAGCAATCCGGGAAAGCAACATCGGGAGGTTGTGAAGTGGATTTTCAGGTATCTGAAGGGCAGCTCAAGTTCAACGTTGTGTTTCCTGAAGTTGCAGGGATATGTTAATGCTGACAATGGTGGTGATGTTGATAGTAGAAAGAGAACATCCGGGTATGTTTACACCTTCGAAGGTATTGCGATTTGCTGGGTTTCAAAGTTGTAGAATAGTAGCTCTCTCTAGTTGTGAGGCTGAGTATGTTACCGTGACTGAGGCCACGAATGAGATGATGTGGCTACAATCATTTCTGCGGGAATTGGACCATGACCATGATGAGAGTGTGTTATATTGTGATAGCCAGAGTGTCATTCATTTCGCAAAGAACCCGATCTACCATGCTCGCACGAAGCACATAAAACTCCGATAATATTTCATCAGATCATCTTTCGAAGATGGAGTATTAGTGCTTGAGAAGATCCCAGGGAGTCAGAATCCAGCAGACATGCTGACGAAGGCCGTGCCTAATGATAAACTGAAGCTGTGTGCAACTTAAGTTGGACTTCTTGGATGAGGATCAGAGTCACCGCTGCAAATGGAGACAGATGATTGAAATTAGTCTCCTAGTGGGATCTTGTTAAGTTGTGGAGCCTAATTCATCGCCGACACTATGAAGACCTTATGCAGAGTGTGAAACGATGATCGACCTGAATTGCTCACATCTTAAAAGTGATGGAGTTGATAGAAGCAATGACAATGGAGTAATTGTATACCACCGTAAAGGCTTGTGATATAATGAATTGGTTTCTTTCACTTTTACTAGGAGGTTTCAGGTTCAATCTCTAAGTATAATAAAAAATATTACCAAGAGGGAGAGGTGAAGTACACAAATACATGATTTTGACGCCGTCATTTAATTTTTTACCGCTTTTCAAATTTTTTGCATGTGTATCCACTTTTGAACAATATATGTCAACGTCAGACATACTGTGTTTGAAGTTAGTTTTGACAAAGTCTAACGTCAGACACAATTCTGAAGTTTCATATGGCCGAAACTCATACACATATAGTGGTGTTAAACCAGGTTGTCCCCTGAAATTTTTATAGTAGGGAGCTAGTGCTTCTACCTTTAATGAGCCTTATGTGGTGCGAATTTTAATTAATCCGACTTTAATGCAAATAATAAACATAGAATGAAATAAAGGAAAGAGTAACTGGACACCAAAGTGGCCCCATATTCATGATATTAATTGCAAAAATGAAAAGAAAAATGCCTTTTTTTAATCAATCTAAACTTTAAGGAATCATGATCACAAAATAGGTTAAAGGAGTGAACTTCGGCTTTAATGGACACTATACATTTGGTAACATGTTTTTCCTTACGTGACCCTCAATTAGAAAACACAAAGAATCCAGTCGCATTTAATAATTGCCCAATGCCCTTTTACCTCTTTTATATTGTCAATTAATGAATGAATAATAACTCTGTTTTACCAAAAGTCGCAGAAAGGTAGCCCTTCTTTTCAGCCCTTTAAAGACTCCGCATTTTCATGTTAAATTATATAAAAGATTAGTAGTAGTACTATGTTATAATGGATATTGATTAAACTCAACCCTTAATTTATGAGTACCAAGAAGCTAGATTTTGGACCGTTAGAAGTTCTAAGTGTTGAAGAAGATGATATTGCAGTAGTAGAATTGTGACTTGTTCTTTAAAATCACTGATAAATCTTAGATCATTTCGTATAGCTTAAGTATACATTTGACAATTTGCCATTGTAAAAGGCACACATATTAGAAAAGTTTTTGTTCTTGATCAACAATAACAACGTACCCAGTGAGGTCCCACAACATGGGTTTTGGGAGAGTAGAGTGTACGCAGACCTTACCTCTACCTTGGTAGGTAAAGCGGCTGCTTTCGAGAGACCCTCGGCTCAAGATAAAGCCACACATTAGAAAAGTTTCCGTCCTTGATCAACAACAACAACGTACCCAGTTCAATCTGTTTCAGTAATGATAAAGGCCATCTATTTATAAAGTTTAAGGACAAATTTGATCATTTTCCTCCAAATGTATCTCCCCTCTGATACATTTATCTAATCTATGTGACAATTACATTATAGTAACCTCACCATATTCCTACTGTTGCGAATAAAAATGACCTTTCTGACAAGAGAGGTATGTTGAGTTGTGGAGCCTAATTCATCGTCGACACTATGTAGACCTTAAACATAGTGTGGAACGCCGATCAACCTGAATTGCTCACAATGTAAGGGTATTTTGGAAATTTCGGGCTTGTATTATGATCGCCTTAGTTTTCGCTATATATATTCTGGGTTGCCGTTTCTTTCTTTGTAGAGAAAAAAAAGATAATTGTAAACACAACAACAACAACAACAACAACAACATACCCAGTGCAATCCACAACGTGGGGTCTGTGAAGGGTATAGTGTACGCAGACCTTATCTCTACCTTGGTAGGTGGAACGTCTGTTTTCGAGAGACCCTCGGCAGATATTGTAAACACAAACTCCCTATTTTGATTATAGTGAAATCTGCAGCGGTAAGTGGACGTAGCTCTCGCATTAAGAGTAAATTACTATAAATATGTGTGTTTAAAAAGTGTTTAAAATAAGTTAAAAAGTGATTACCATAAGCTATAAGTCCAACTTATTTCTTTTTTACTTTTAAGCTCTTTTGAGTTTGACCAATAATTTTACGTTAATTCCAACATTAACCTCAATTACAAAAGCCTAGACCTACGTTCTTTGTCTTTCCTTGCTTCTTTCTCCTCCTCCTGTCATTTCTTCACCTCTCTTGTCTACTCTTTCTTTTCTCCATCTGAGATGCCCACTTTCTTGGTTAGCAATAGATAATGCTCTCTTTTTTTTTTGCTTAAAGGATGAAGTAATTTTCTTTAATTCTTTTAATAACAGATGGATATTTATGTTAAGTATAGAAGAGTTTCAAAACTTTTTCTGATTTATATTCTTTCTCTTTCCCTCTCTCTAATATGATGTATCACAATTGCCTAGAAATCTATTTTTTTAATGCTTAAACATTAAAAGTAATTTGTGTTTATAAAAATTACCTTAGCTGATCAGTTTTGAAAGTTAATCGAAATATAAAATATTCCCTATTTGAATTAATTAAGATTTAAAAATTTGGTAGTAGTTAAGTTTTCTATGGTTTAACAAATTTAAGGATATAATCATTTTTACTGAAAAAAAATCTTATCAACACTTGTTTACCAAATACATCAACAACATTTTTTTTTCCAATTTTAACACTTTCATCCAAACACATAACTAATTACTATTTTTTTTCCAGCTAATCCAAATGTAGAGCCAGACGGATGAGAAATAATTATTTTTAAAAACAAGGAAAAGCGACCGTGCCAAGCGCAACACATGGCGTTCGTCTTGTTAGTGCAGACTTGTGAAAAACTGAAACAAATTTTTTTTGCTTATACGCTCCTCTCTTCCCCAGTTCCCCAACATCCTCCATTATCTCCCACCACCACTATTCCTCTCATGTCAACGGCTAGTTTTGTTCTCTCTCCTCCATTGATACTGGTGGCAACACTTACATTGCTATGTACCACCGTTTACTCCATCCCTAATAACGTTACAGAAACAGAAATCGCAGCGTTAATATCATTTAAACGTAATTTAGAAGACCCACTTGGCGTATTAGACGGTTGGGATTCTTCCACGTCATCAGCACCATGTGATTGGCGTGGCATTCTTTGTGATTCCGGTAGAGTTCGTGAACTCCGCCTACCTGGTTTACAATTAACTGGCCCGTTAACTGACAAGTTAGCTAACTTACGCCAGTTGCGTAGGTTAAGCCTCCATTCTAATAAACTTAATGGCTCTATCCCACGCGATTTAGCTCAATGTGCTTTGCTACGCTCCGTTTACTTACATTACAACTCTTTCTCCGGCGAACTCTCGCCGGAAATTTCCAACCTCACTAATCTTCAAGTCTTAAACCTAGCTCACAACTTTCTCTCCGGTCATATCTCCGGCAATGTCCCGTCAAGTCTCCGGTTTCTCGATCTTTCTTCTAATCTACTCTCCGGTTACATTCCGGCAAAATTTTCCGGCGATTCTCAGCTCGAACTGTTAAACTTGTCGTTCAACCGATTCTCCGGTGAGATTCCGGCGAGTATCGGAGCTTTACCGAACTTACAGTATCTTTTGCTTGACTCTAACCAACTTTACGGCACTATACCTTCAGCAATCTCAAACATTTCTTCATTAATATACTTAAGCACTAGTGATAATCATTTACAAGGACTAATCCCAGCAACAATTGGTTCACTTTCCAGTTTACAGGTAATTTCATTGTCGCGAAATCAACTCTCCGGGGTGGTCCCTACTTCGTTTTTCTGTAACGGGTCAGTTAATGCTCCACATGCTATTCGGATCATTGAGTTGGGTTTTAATGCACTCACGGGTTTAACTAAACCCGGGAACACAACGTGTTCAAGTGTTTTAGAGGTTTTAAGCCTTCACGGGAATCACATAAATGGTATTTTTCCTGTTTGGTTGACGAATTTTTCGAAGTTGAAGGTTCTTGATATGTCTGGGAATGGAATTTCTGGAACTCTGCCTAATAGTATAGGGAATTTAAGGTTAATGGAGGAGCTTAGATTGAGTAACAATTCATTAACTGGTGAAATTCCTGCTAGTATTGTGAATTTTGCTTCATTGAGGGTTCTTGATCTTGGTGGCAATCGGTTTTCGGGTTTGATTCCACAGTTCTTGAGTAATTTGACAGGATTGAGAATGTTTTCTCTTAGTGGTAATCGGTTTTCTGGATCGATTCCGGTTAGTTTTGGGAGTCTTTATCAGCTTGAGTTCTTGGATTTGAGCATGAATGGTTTGAATGGGAGTGTGCCTCAAAGCCTTATGTTGCTTAGCAATTTGAGTTCTTTGAATTTGTCTAGCAACGTTTTTTCGGGTGAAATTCCAAGAGAAATTGGAAGGTTGCATGGGTTAGAGGTTTTAAATGTTAGTAATTGTGGGTTTTCGGGAAAAATTCCGGGTAGTATTGGAAGTTTGTTGAGGCTTACAACTCTTGATTTGTGTAAGCAAAACCTATCTGGTGAATTACCCTTTGATATTTTCGGGCTGCCAAGTCTAAAGGTTGTGGCTTTACAAGAAAACATGGTAACTGGGGATGTTCTTGAGGGTTTTAGCAGTTTATCTGGTTTGGAATATTTGAATTTGTCATCTAATGCCTTTTCCGGACAGATTCCTAAGACGTATGGGTTCCTTACATCTTTGGAAGTTCTTTCTTTGTCTAAAAGTGGTATTAATGGCTCAATTCCAGCAGAGTTAGGTAACTGTTCCAGCCTTCAAGTGCTTGAGCTTCGAGGAAATCAATTAAAAGGTCGAATTCCAGAGGGTTTCTCACGTTTATCTCATCTAATGAAGCTTGATTTGGGTCAGAATCGATTAACGGGGGAAATACCAGTGTCATTGTCGAGATTATCAGACTTGGAAATGCTGGATCTCTCTTCAAATAATTTGAATGGATCAATTCCTTCAAATTTGTCTCTGATTTCCAGCCTGAAGTACTTGAATGTTTCCCATAATCATCTCGAGGGTGAGATTCCAGAGGCGTTGGGTTCTCTGTTCAAGGACCCTTCTTTATTTGCTGCGAATAAAGATTTGTGTGGAAAGCCATTGGTAGGGTGCAATAATGGAAAAAGGAAAAGAAAAAAGTTAATTTTGTTCATTGTTTTGGCTGCAGTAGGGGCTTTTCTTGTGGCAGTGTGTTGCTGTGGGTACATATACGGCCTTATACTTTGGCACAAAAGGTTAAGAGGAAGTGCAGCTGGAGGGAAGAAACGAAGCCCGGGGCGTGCGAGCTCAGGAGGAGCAACGGGCCGTGGAAGTGGAGAAAATGGCGGTCCAAAGCTTGTTATGTTCAACAACAAGATCACTTATGCAGAGACTTTAGAAGCGACAAGACAATTTGATGAGGAAAATGTGTTGAGCCGTGGAAAATATGGCCTAGTATTCAAAGCCACTTTTGCAGATGGAATGGTCTTGGCTATTCGCCGCCTTCCTGATACATCGATCGAAGTGAACACATTCCGCAAGGAAGCTGAATCCCTTGGCAAGGTGAAACATCGCAATTTAACCGTTGTTCGTGGATACTATGTGGGACCACCACCTGATGTTCGACTAGTTGTATACGACTACATGCCTAATGGAAATCTCGCCACACTTTTACAAGAGGCATCTCATCAGGATGGCCATGTACTCAATTGGCCGATGCGCCACCTCATTGCTCTTGGCATTGCTCGTGGCTTAGCTTACCTTCATTCAGTTTCAATAGTTCACGCCGATGTTAAACCACAAAACATATTGTTCGATGCAGATTTTGAAGCGCATCTTTCTGATTTTGGTTTAGATAAACTAAGCCTAGTAGCAACCCCAACCATAGCAGAGACTTCAACATCTTCCACCCCAGTTGGAACTCTCGGCTACGTAGCACCTGAAGTGACATTAACTGGAGTACCTACAAAAGAAGCTGATGTATACAGTTTTGGAATTGTATTGTTAGAGATACTAACAGGAAGAAAGCCAGTAATGTTCAACGGGGATGAGGACATTGTCAAGTGGGTGAAGAGACAACTACAAAGAGGCCAAATTTCAGAATTGCTCGAGCCGGGGTTGCTTGAATTGGATCCTGAATCATCAGAATGGGAAGAGTTCTTGTTAGGAATCAAAGTCGGTTTGCTTTGCACCATGCCCGAT
Source organism: Anisodus tanguticus (assembly GCA_034509755.1). Classification (NCBI taxonomy): domain Eukaryota; kingdom Viridiplantae; phylum Streptophyta; class Magnoliopsida; order Solanales; family Solanaceae; genus Anisodus; species Anisodus tanguticus. The sequence continues at coordinate 2,405,833 of CM067553.1, read as the reverse complement.
CCTCTAGAAAGACCGGCGATGACTGATATTGTATTCATGCTTGAAGGCTGCCGAGTTGGTCCGGATATTCCCTCTTCAGCTGATCCTACAACTCTTCCTTCACCAATGTGATGAAATTCAATTCTTTGCAAGAAAATTTCCTTCATTTTCTCAGTTCAATGTTGTTCATGTATCTGTTCAATGTATTATTACTCCATTCATTAATATTAACTTGTTTCTTTTCAGAAAAACAAAAAAAGTTTGTACATTATTCATTCTAGAGTTGGTTAATTGTGTGCAAGTATTAAATTGAAGTCTACTTTTCTCAATCCTTTGATTCTTTTTGTTTACAACCTTCTTCAACATTGTAAGCAGGAGCAAATTTATAGTTCATTAGGCACATGCCCATGATAATGTTTTTAATTGATTATAGAAAATACATAAAATCACCTCTTAACTTGTCTCTAAAACTCTGCCATGTCAGAGCTACATCAGTGTCACGTCAGAATTCTATTGATTTTTAATTCTACTATTTTTCTTTCTTTTTTTATTCAAAAAAATTCTTTTATTCATTATTTTCACATTAATTAATTATTAAAATACCTTAAATAATTATATCTCAATCAACTCTTCTCTATCTTCATCGTCCCACCGGAAACACACATTCTCCGGCGAACCGATGATCTGTTAATCCCCATTCGACGAACAATCAATATCCTAATCCGTTTCCAGGTAGTACATCGACAACTACGCGTATCTCTCATTAACTCCAAATGCTTTCTATCTCTTCTCCTCTGTACCTTCCCCTTCTCCGATCACCTTCAATGGCGCCCTCGTATTCCACCCCACAAAGCAATGGCCATAAAACGTCTCGGTAGGCTATTTTGGGTCTAACACCGAATCCTACATTTGATTTTTTGTTAACTTTGTTTCCCGAATGAATTAACGGCCTTCCTTTTATGCCAAGTGTTGTCACTGTGTTATGGGGTTTCAAAAGTCCAGCACCCAACATTTTAGTTTCAAGCTAAATCGATGAAACAAATTAACAAACCCAGATGTAAAGCAATGTCAATGAAAAAGTAAGAAAGTTGACCTACTATTGAATATGGAGGGAGGACTAATTAAATTTTCTTGACTTTATTTTTCCCCATCTTGGGAAGAACTGTTCCGATGGCTCGGCAATGAACAAACAAATAAGAAAGAGAAAGGAAGAAAATGGATAAAGAGAAAAATTAAATTGAAAAGGAGATATTAAACAAATTAGTTAAATGTCATCCAATTGACAGATGACATGTGTATAATTTGAATTAATTTTTTTGCTTTTTTCCTCTTCACGCACTTGTAGCCCGTTGATGGTAAATATTTTGACACGTCACCCTTTAGGGGTATTTAATTTCACACAAACAAATATAGGGGTATATAAAGTTATAAATACTAATAAAATTAAATTGATAAAGTGAGTTTTTGAAAAAATTAAGAGGTGATTTTATGTATTTTGTCTTGATTATATAATAAAATGTGTGAATCAATTCAATAGATATTTTATCACCAACCATTACTACTCAATAATCTCAAGGTTTATGTCTCAACCTTCTTTTTCCTTTCTATTTTGCACTAAATTATTATTTCTATGTCTCAATTTATGTGTCATACGATCATTATTATATTAAATAATTAACTTTAAATTTGTCATTTTACTTTAATAAAATAATTTATTATCGCACAAATATGTATAATTTACTTTAAATCACAAGTTCTAAAGTCTTTTTTTCTTAATTTAATTTCATATTTTATCAAACAATGTCACGTAAATTAGAACGAAGGAATAGTACCTTCTTAAATATACACCCTGCTAATTATGTTGTGTACTTTTTTATAATTCAGGTTTCAGGGAATCAGGTGGGACCAATAAAATAAATTCCCGCCAAAAGAGTAATGAATAGAGAGAAATAGGTACAAGTGGAAAATATTCTCAGAGGGAAAATAAGAAAGTAGCCGTTAATGTGACAGTGAAAACTGAAGTCAGGAAAGGGAATATAGTGGGGTCACAAAGTCCCAGGCGTTTGTATCTGTCCTTTAATTTTATTAAATTTTATTACTATTAATTAATTTTATGGGAATTTGAACTAATATTTTTATTACTATTAATAATTTGGTGAGTAGTGCTACTGGTATTGGGGAATTGGTTGGTCCAAATAAGAAACCACGTCGGAATTTACGGAAATAAGCGCTACGGCTTTGACCAAGTTATGTGGTCCTCTCTCGTGTCTTATTATGAGAATTTATTCTAAAATATATTGGTTTTTAGTTTTACAATTATAATCGGTGTACAATATTTGAAGGTAAATTTTACTCGAATGTTTACATCAAAACATATCTATTAATTTTATGAAAACAGCTATACAGATAAGTTTTCACCATATTGATAGAATATACTATGTATATTCCATTGATATTATTAGTGATCTTGTACATCGATAATATGATAGTAATTTTTTGTATTAGAAAAATGTATATTTATCGGTATGGATATTCATTCCGCTAGAGCAAAGGCATGAAGTGAAGGAGGCCACTAAGGTTGAGCCCGCTTTCCAAATTGAGTAGTAGGACAGGTGAACCAAGAAAGTGTGAACACTCAAAAGTAATATAAGTGTTTAGCTGAATTCAGTGACAATCGAACTATTCCAGAGTCGAATTTACTCCTAGCCCTCGACTACAAGAACTTCATCGGCTACTAAGGCATCTTAGCCGAGTTGTTAGTTAGAGGTACGACTGGGGCCCACTCAGATGCAGACGTCTCACGATCAAGTCAACAGGGTTTTCGGAAGCGATAACGGCCAACAACACCTAAAAGAAAGGGCCATTATCTGAGCAAGAGGAGTAGAGGGCGAGAAAATCGGCACCACCTCCCCATAGTCGGCCATTGAACTTAGTGGGTTACTTGATGGCTGACATGGGGGACCACGTTGTACAGTTTTTTTCCTTTTTGGTACTATAAATAGGATCATTCTTTGTAAATAGAACACACAACCAATCAATCAAACAACTCAATTTTTATCTATCTTTATCCTTTACTTTATCTTTATCATTTACTTTACTATACTCAGATGCATTCATGTTTCTTACCTCTTAGTTTACTCGTACCACCGTCCTAACGCTTTCTGGAGTAGTTGGGGAACCCATTGCTGGAAATTAGAGTTCCGTTTCCAGCCCAAATCCCTTAAGTTAAGGAATCAATTTGTCTCCCGATTTCGTCAGTCGATAAAACGGCGGAGAGCAAAATTCGAGGCGAGAACAGAAAGCAAACTACATCAAGGAGAAGCCAAGAATCGTCTTCTTTATATTTAGACTTTCTATTTAATTATGTAAAAGTCAAGTTTTCGGTTTCCGTAATTATATGATAGGTTTACAATTGTATATCATGTATATAAATCAATTACATTAATGAAAATAATCAAATGATTACTCTCTTTCAAATATCTATGACTTATTTCGGATCACAAGTTTCAGTCACAGATGCAAAACCAAGATTTAAAGCTTATGAATTCGAGATTTTAATTCTTTTAGGTTACTGAATTATATATTAATAATTTATAAATATCCAATAAATTTCTTAAAACGAATACAGAATTTGGATCTAAGCTACTAGCTACGGTCAAACCCGCAATCAATATTCTAGATCTTCCCTTGGTTCAAAAATCTTCCTTATTCTTCAACTCTGCCCTTCTTTGATCTAAAATATAGATTTTTAATTCTTAACTGATGTAATGAGTGTCTAGTCAAACACCGTCACATAATTTGAAAATGAGAGTATTTAATTAAGTCGTAAATCAAATGACCTTTGAGTGTTTGTAAACATCAAATATTAGGACCCGTTTGGCCATGAGATTTTTTTTAATTTTTATAATTTTTTTTTAAAAATCAGCGTTTGACCATGAAAATTTCAAATACAACTTTATTTGGAAAACACATAAAAACATGTTTTCACTTTTAGTACATTCAAATAACCAAATATTCTTTACAAAAATCATAACCAAACACAACTCCATCTTCAACTCCAACTAATCCAGAGCCGAATTTACTCCTAGCCCTCGACTGCAAGAACTTCATCCGCTACTAAGGCATCTTAGCCGAGTTGTTAGTTAGAGGTACGACTGGGGCCCACTCAGATGTAGACGCCTCAACGACCAAGTCAACAGGGTTTCCGGAAGAGATAACGGCCAACAACACCTAAAAGAAAGGGCCATTATCCGAGCAAGAGGAGTAGAGGGCGAGAAAATTGACACCACCTCCCCCATAGTCGGCCATTGAACTTAGTGGGTTACTTGATGGATGACATGGGGGACCCAATTGTACAGTTTTTTTCCTTTTTTGTACTATAAATAGGATCATTCTTTGTAAATAGAACACACAACCAATCAATCAAACAACTCAATTTTTATCTATCTTTATCATTTACTTTACTATACTCAGATGCATTCATGTTTCTTACCTCTTAGTTTACTCGTACCACCGTCCTAACGCTTTCTGGAGTAGTTGGGGAACCAATTGCTGGAAATTAGAGTTCCGTTTTCAGCCCAAATCCCTTAAGTTAAGGAATCAATTTGTCTCCCGATTTCGTCAGTCGATAAAACGGCGGAGAGCAAAATTCGAGGCGAGAACAGAAAGCAAACTACATCAAGGAGAAGCCAAGAATCGTCTTCTTTATATTTAGACTTTCTATTTAATTATGTAAAAGTCAAGTTTTCGGTTTCCGTAATTATATGATAGGTTTACAATTGTATATCATGTATATAAATCAATTACATTAATGAAAATAATCAAATGATTACTCTCTTTCAAATATCTATGACTTATTTCGGATCACAAGTTTCAATCACAGATGCAAAACCAAGATTTAAAGCTTATGAATTCGAGATTTTAATTCTTTTAGGTTACTGAATTATATATTAATAATTTATAAATATCCAATAAATTTCTTAAAACGAATACAGAATTTGGATCTAAGCTACTAGCTACGGTCAAACCCGCAATCAATATTCTAGATCTTCCCTTGGTTCAAAAATCTTCCTTATTCTTCAACTCTGCCCTTCTTTGATCTAAAATATAGATTTTTAATTCTTAACTGATGTGATGTCTAGTCAAACACCGTCACATAATTTTGAGAATGAGAGTATTTAATTAAGTCGTAAATCAAATGATCTTTGAGTGTTTGTAAACATCAAATTTTAGGACTCGTTTGGCCATGATTTTTTTTTTCTAATTTTTTTAAAAAAATCAGAGTTTGACCATGAAAATTTCAAATACAACTTCATTTGGAAAACACGTAAAAACCTGTTTTCACTTTCAGTACATTCAAGCAACCAAATATTCTTTACAAAAATCATAATCAAACACAACTCCATCTTCAACTCAAACTTTAAAATTCCAAAAAAAAAAAAAGGTTTTTCATGACCAACGTAAATGAAAAGAAGAGCAGAAAATACAGATATATGGGGGAGAACTAGGGATGGCAACGGATCGGATCGGGACCGGATCCTACTAGATCCAGATCCAGATCCGTTTTTCATACATGAATCCAGATCCGGATCCAGATCCGTCGGGTCCATAAAAATCAGATCCAAATCCGGATCCATCGGATCCACCGGGTCCACGGATCGGATCTGGATCCACATGTAAAAAAAATTGTCTTGCTAAGAATGTAACCTTGCTAAGATTTTTTTTTTTAAACTGACAAACGATTTTTACTTATCTAACAGTTTACTGTGTTTTAATTTTGAAATGTTCATATGAGATATTTTGTTCGTTGTCTCGTTTTGATTGTGAGCTATTAATTGAAAATGTTGGACAATGACAATAGTTGTGGAAAATGTTGACTAGTATTTCCACAATGCAGAACTTGTATGTGTTTGTAATCTTCACAAATGAAGTGAATATAATTTTAACTACTTGTCTATGGAGATGTTAGTCATTCACTAATATAATATTGATTTTATTATCGAAGTTACATCTTTATTTTTTGGTTTTTGAGTTAACGCGAGGATAAATTAAACTTGTTTTGAGAATTAAACTTGCAAGGATGTGCTTAGCAATTTTAAGAAAATACTTATAAAATTACATTCTAGGTTATGAATATATTTAATAAAAAGCGGATCCACGGGTCGGATCTGGACCGGATACGGATCTCAAATACAAGATCCAGATCCAGACCCGATCCGTCAAAAATGGATCCGGGTCCGATCCGGATCCGTCGGGTCCAAAATTTGAAGATCCATATCCTATAAAATGGATCTGGATCCACCGGATCCGGACCGGGTCCAGAATCCATTGCCATCTCTAGGGAGAACAGCTGAAAATAAAAACCATGTCTTGTGAATTTCTGACTCAGCGTGAATTATGAGCCTTCAGAACACTGGCTATGGGCTATAGCATCAGCAAGTACTTGACTGAAGTGATGGGTCAGTGTCAAAAAATTTATATCGCTGTAAATTTTAACCTATGGTGAATCTTTATTTATTGCCTATTTATATTCTGATTCACCACTTTTTACAAAAAGCCACCACTTCTTTGTCCTTTTATAGTCACATTCTTTACCCAAGTCGAAAAGATATTTAAATTATCCAAAGTGTTTGGCCCAGTGGCCAATACATTAGGGTATTGCTGTCTGAAGTTCCGTGTTCGAGTCCTCTGATCAGCGAGAGTGGAACTGTGTTCCCCCAAAAAAATCCCTCCATACGCGTAGGGCCAAGCGGTGTATACTAATCCGTAGGGCCAGCCGGAGGTGGGGTTTTTCGGGGTATGGGGCCGTAATGCGGTGGGACCGACCACTTTAAAAAGTTTTACCCCCGCCACGCGTTTATCCAAAGTGTTTGGCTCGGTGGCCAATACATTAGGGTATTGTTGTCCGAGGTTCCGTGTTCGAGTCCTCTCGATCGGCGAGAGTGGAAGCGTGTTCCCCAAAAAAATCCCTCCATACGCGTAGGGCAAGCGGTGTATACTAATCCGTAGGGCCGGTGCCGGAGGTGGGATTTTTTCGGGGTATGGGGCCGTAATGCGGTGGGACCAGTCACTTTAAAAAGTTTACCCTACCACAGTTTTAGTCCTCCGGGGCATAGTCCAGTGGCAAAGCCTGGGCGCTATAAGGCGCTCTGGCATGGGACATCGTGGGTTCGATTCCCCGCAAGCACGAAGAAATTCTGCATGTTGGGGAATTTGACCTTGTCTCATTGATCAGTTGTACGCTCCCAGAAAACTGGCCACCGGAGCACATCCCGCGATTTACCTGGTGATAGTTGTTGAAGGACCGGTGCTATTACCTCCAGGACGTCTGGGTAATACCAGTGAAGTAGTCAGGCGCAAGCCTGGAAACCTGGATTATCAAAAAAAAAAAAAAAAAAAAAAGATATTTAAATTGTTACATATGCCACATATATATACGGTACATCATTTTACTGTTTTTATTATTATATACTTTTAAAATTCATAAAAAGAAGTAAACATGAAAGTTTCAAGAAGCAACTAGCTTAACGGTCGAAATGGCATACTGGAATTATGCAGCTTAAGGATAATGAGTCTTTGCGGAAACTTTGTGAAGGGGAAAGTCCCGAAGGCGAAACCCCCCTCCCCCACCTGTATCAGAGGCCTCTTGGTCAGGTGGGATGTAAATCGAGGTATATGCGCGAGTGTCAACCCTGCAAGGGAGAGGACCAACGGGACACGAACCCAACAATAGCCCTTGCAATATTTCAGCAAAGACTGTCACCACACGGATTCGAACCCGCGACGTCGGAGTGGTTGTATCCCAATCAACTTGCCACTTACCAACTCGTTTGTGCCCCTGGGGCGAGTCTTTGGGAAAACTGTATTGAATAGCATGTGAATTTTTATTTAAACTTTAACTAATACTTAATTATGACTAATTAGTTGTGCGTTGCCCGTGATATTAAATAGAATATAATCCAAGAAAATAATATCTTTGACAATATTTATTTGATATACTCCATGTACCATGTGGATACAGACATACAGTAGAATAAATTAAACGTTAAATAAATTAACGTTTAATTTATTTAACATGAGATCAGAGCACACATATGCTCATAGATTCAAGTTCATCTTCACACTTCACCCATTAAATAAATTAAACGTTATAATCATCCAATCCAATGAATTCATTAAAATACAACGAACAATGAGACTTTTGTCTCGCTTATATATTAAAGGCAGATTTTTTAGCGAAAAAAATCTTTTTTCCCTAACGGTCTCAACGTCCTCGTTGAGAGTTGCTCTGTGAGACGCTTATGGGATGCAATGTACGACATTAGTTTATGTTAGCTGCTTATTCAGTGCCTTTTTACGACTTTTGACGTAGTCATTACTAAAGAAACTCTTATTTATCAGGATGATGTTCCCTCTAACAGCTTAAAGTTTTTAGATTAGATGGTAACATGATTTAATAATTTCAATATGACTCAAGTAAAGCAACAACAAAATGAATGTCGTACTCTTCAGCCATTGGATCTGGCTCTGCAATTTCCTGTACTATAAGTCCCTAGTGATCGTAGCTTGTTTCAGCGGCAGAGTTAGGATTTTCACCAAGAAATTCAGAAATTAAGAAAATAAACACGGGAAGAAGTCAAGAGAATACAACACCTATTATAAATATAAGGACAAGCACGAGCGGTGGATTTTCCAATAAGGAGATTTGGATATATACCATGTAATTTTTTAACGAACGAGATTCAAATGAACCACCTTGCAGTCCCCAGTCCACCCCTGGCTTGTGGGCCTTTTACTCATCTGTTAGGTGATAATTTCCCCTGAAGTTGAAGCTCCAGTTACATTAGTTTGTTGTAAAGTAGCTTCATAATTGTGCCTTCGAGATTTTATCTGACTAGTCCTATCACCTATGACAAGTATTTCTTTCTCATTTGAATTAGAACTGAAGGTAATTCAATACTGCAAGGCCATGCAAATTCAATGGAAGTTCTATAATAATCTCTAACGACATGAGTAATATTTCCTATTAGCTTCCTAGTAATAGGTGGCATACTGAATGGCGCTAAGGCGTTTGTCAATATTTTAATGAAGTTAAAGTTAAAAAAGAGTATTTTGATTGTTACTGAACATGAATGTTACTTGGAGAAAAAGTTGAAGTTTCGTGAATGAAACATTTTTTCACTTAAATCCTCAACCAAATTTTTTATATTTTACCAATATATCGAATCCTGAAATTCAATAGATCCAAATTCAAATTGCAAATAATGACTTCAGTATTTGCGATTCAGTATTTTCACTTCTTTTTTTCCTTTCCTGCTAGTACGGAACATAGTATAACTTACACTGGTCCTGCTAGATACCCATAGCTTTACAGCTTGTGGCAACATTACGTTTTTACAATTTTATGAGAGCTCATTCTAGTACTCAATCAAACAAATTATGGCCAAGTGTTAGCAGATCACATAATGCTGCTGAGGGCTTATTATAATAGCACATACTGTAGGCTCTTCATAGATTTTAACTCATCATAGTTCAAAAAATTAGATAATCAGGCATATTTCGACAGTATATGCTGCAATAACTAACTGAAACACAATCAACCTTTTCTAAAGTTGACATGCAAATGCAGGCACTTTAGTCACCTGAATTATTCAGAATGCAGAAGTGTAAATACCATTCAAAGCTGACACAAAGTAGCAAAATCAAGAGAGAGAAAAGAGCAAAGAAATCCAGAAACAAATAAAAGCTTAAAAGTAAATTTAAGATAAATTAATACAGGGAACATTTTACAACAATCCAATTGTTGTCTTTGAAAAATGGAACATCAGAAAAGCTGATATCTTTATTGAGAGATCTAATCCACATCTGATCAGCACAAACGAACCAATTCTTCTAGCCAAGCAATCAAATACATAATCTCGAAGGCCAAAACTAAACAAAACGTAATTCAACAGCCAGACTAGCTCGTCAACGAGGAAGAACACAAAGATAATTCACAATTATAGAACAGATGACGCTCTTTCTCTACTCTGCTCTAGATTGACCAGCACGAGAAGAGAGGATGATACCAACAATAAGGCCATAAAGAGCCAGGGCTTCAGCAAAAATAAGAATCAGAATCATTCCAACGAAAAGCTTTGGCTGCTGTGCATTAGCTCTGCAATCAAAGAGACGCACAATTAATTGGTTTCTCCTCTCACCTCAAGTATAAGGAAAGCTCCTTCCCCAGTAAACGATAAATGAAGAAGTCAGCAGAACTGTGAATGTAACATAAGAAAAGGGAATATAATACACAAGGAGGCCTAATGTAAGAGCAGTAAAGTTGTGACCATTGAACCTACATTAGTCAACCAACAAAACCTACACCATAACTGCAACACTATAAATATCTCAAAGAAAGCAACAAAGAAAGAGATGACTAGAAACCCCTTTTACTCTTTCCTTTTCTTTTTTTTTGGGGGGGGGGGGGGGGGGGGGGGGGGGCTGAGACTAGTGGCTCATGGTTCGGAACTTGGTGAAAAATGGACCCGCCCCTCCACCTTCTCCACTTAAATATGAAGCCAATAGCAAGGTTTGAATTTGTGACATACGCCTAACCCATACATCACGCGTTGCGCTCTTACCACTAGGCAAAAGCCGCTCTAGAAGCCCCTTTTTTCATGAAACGAAAAGGAAAAAAAATACAAACTTTAAACGTGAATTTTATCTCCAATTTTCCAGCTCAACCCAACATGCAAAATTAGCTACAACCCAAAGTTCTAAACCACCACTCTCCAGTATCCCCAATTTCCACCTTCCCCCATATACACCAATCATCCACTCTATTCATCTGTGAACACCCAAGAAACATTTTCCAATCAAGTCATGAAGAACAGTTCTATAGCCCTTAAAACATAACCAACAATAGATTAACTTCAATCAACCCAGAATCGATTCATTCACAAAAGGTCAACTATTCTTTTCATCACAAGAAACACAATTATCCACATGCTAGTGAAGATTGAGGAATTTGCAACGAGAATTAAGTTGAAAGGAGAAAGAAACAACCCACAATCTTTGTTATCCTCAAATCTCTCAAACAAATACACAATTCACCATTGCTCATTTAAGACAAATCATGAAAATACTTAAAAAGAGAAAACTTTTAATAAAGGACAACCGATAAAAGCTTGGCTAGTAAATCCGGACAGATCATTACATAGAAATTCCAAAAGGTAACAAAATCGTGCAGAATTGAGTAAAGATCCAAATCCACATGCTCTTTAATTTATTCCAATACCAGCATATAATTAAACACAATTAACCAATCAACTATGCAATATCAAAATATTTGTGATCCTCTATATGAATCATTTATATCTTTATGAACTCTCTATATCCATTCTGCATGTCCAGCCATATCTCATTCCAATCCTAAATAATTACTATTTTACACCTAGTTTGGATTGTTGTTACCTATTGTATTGTAGTGTAGTGTGTTGTTAGTTTAAATACAATGTTTGTTTTGATTGTTACTTAAATTTTATTGTATCATATCGTTGAATCCATCGTTACGTAACGACGAAAAAGTCATATCTTATGAAACAACCGATTTGGTGTGATCGCGTCGTTACCTACTTTTCGTGTAGGTTTATCCTTCAATTTGATGTGTGACATTATGTAACGACAACAAATGATACAATCTATCCAAACATTGTATTCATCAAAACAATACAATATAATACGATACATTATGAAACATATGTAACAATCATCCAAACAAGGTGTTAAGGTAGCACGACGATCAAACACGATACATAAAATTAGCAAAAGTAACAAAAATATACCTAACACCGGCATCGCCAACTATTCCGATAGCCATACCAGCAGAAAGACCAGCAAGACCACAAGCAAGACCAGATGAAAGGTGAGCATATCCATCAAATAGATAATATGACTTCGTTTTAGGGTTAATACCAGTACTAATAATCACAGCAATAATTAATCCATAAATACCCAAAACTCCAGCCATAACAACCGGAACAATAGATTTCATCACCAATTCTGGTCGCATTACACCCATTGATGCTACTCCTACACCACTCTTTGCTGTACCATATGCTGCACCCATACCTAAATTAACAAAAAATAATAATAGAATTAGATTTAACTAATTATGACCTAGATCTAATGGAAAATTCAAATTGGAGGTTACATGAGAAGACTAAGGCAGCTGCGGCGCCGAGGAACCCGAAAAACGGTGCCGTTTCATCGCCGCTAAACGTCGAAGTCATTATTTTTTTCTTGGAATTATTGAATCTGAGGAGATTATGAATGTCTGGTTCTTAGTTTAAGATTTTGATTGATTGATCTGAAATGTTGTGGTCATAATAAACATTTTGCGATGGTCAACCGTTCACGACTGGAGCTAGAAATTGGGCCTTGCCCCGATTGTTGCTAAAGGATGTGTGTGGGGCTAAGCCCATTTTGGGAGACCATCATTTAAGCCATAACTATACTAAGTAAAAATTTACAAGTTTAGCCGCTTCAGAATTAACTTCAACTTCAAACATATGACTGTCTAAAGTTAGACTGCATACAAAAAAAGTTCTGAAATTTGACCTTTGTTGTGCAAACAAACTTCAGATACTTTTATCGAACTCGTAGTGAATATTTCTGCACAAAATTTAAAACACTGACTATTATTTAAATGACAACATCCAAATAGATCGCGCCATGAAAATTTTACGCCACAATCCAAACAATTTTCGAACTTTAACCCACTGGACATATTGTGTGATTTTTCTTCCAATTAGTATGAATTATGTTTCGTATATACTTCCCAAAAGTGATTATGAAATTGAAATTACACCGAGCACACCGTTAACAGATAAAATTTAAATCCTAAATTCCTTTATATGAAACACCAACAATAACTATGGCTCAATCCAATCTCAAGTGATATCGGCTTATTAAATGAGAAACATTGGCATAGCATGATTCGGCTGATGTGTTTTCTAGAGGGAGAAAACTATATTTTATGCAAATAAATTTCATGTATTAAAGTTCAAAAAGTATTTTGTTTAAAATGTTGGTTTAAAGAATACCAATAAAATAATGCCCTCGGGCATTTAACTACCTTAGGTACCAACAAATGTTCCATTAAAATCATTTCTTTCCTTTGCAAACATAACCTTTGTAGCATCTAAGTTTAGAAAGGTCTGCACAGTTCCGTTTAGCGAACATCAAATTGCAAGAAACAAAAATTGCATAAGTAAATAATGCCAATGCGCTAATGCTCAATCCATACAATCGTTGGCCTTTAACTGCCTAAAGTGATTTGTGTTGGAATGTCAGGTTGTAGACTGGAGCTAACTCGACTTGATGAAAGAACCAAGTTGGAGAAATTGATACCAAAACGTGGAAAAGAGTAAGAATTAAAAAACTGAAACAACCGAAAGAAAGTAGCAATTTAGAAAACAAAATGTGCGCAGACTACTTTACAAGAAGCACTGTCATTTCAACTTCAGCAACCTTCATCAGCAAGGCTTTCTTCTCAGCTTCAAGCTTCAACCTTGACAATCATATCACACCATTAGTGTGCACTGTCAAAATCAGAAAGATGAGGTACTATTTGCATTAATGCACCATTAATAAGCAAAGATCAGAGGGGCAAATATCAGGGGAGAAAGGGAGATAATACCATAATATCAGTAGAGGCAACTGAAAAGATGAAACAACAGCTGCAATTAGTATGAAACTTCTAGTCATCAATTATCTTGTAACAGAAATCTTTACTGGCATGTAAGTGCTTGTGCTCAATGACAGCAAGCAGAGGAACTAGGAATTACATGCACATAGAAGATCTTGTGTGCGCTTCTCAGTAGATCGAGGCAGACAACAGATGTAGGAGGTGAAGTTATGAACTGCAGTGCTCTCTCACATGCTAAGAAAATCATGTAAAATTTGACTTTCACACTAGTACAAAGAAATCTGACATTGAACTAAATAATGGAAGTGGACATTGTTACTTTTGCAAACAGGATTCAGCAAAAACAGCAGATAGATTGGCTAATTAAAAGACCATAATACTACAATTTGGCAGTAAAATGAACAATGATCACTGGCCTAAAGAATTCAGGCTTCCTCCGTGTATGGCTTCCTGACCTGAACATCAGAAGATTTATATTTTTATCTTTATCAACTGCCTTGGACATGTCGAAAAAAAGATGTACAATCAATAGTACTGGACTGAACAGCATAGCTGATAATTTCATCTTTATCTACTGCCAGTACTCCATTCCAAGATGTTCAATATGATAAGTTATATGCTTCTGCAGAACTGTATATGATCAAATTTCACCAACCCCAAACAGAGGGTATACTACTTGCCTGGTGGATAGACAATCTCCTCGAAATCTTAGAAGTGACCACAATTTCTAATTGGTAATACAAAAAATGAAGCAACTTATCAAATGTAAATAGATCAGGAACATATAACGAGACCAATGAACCCAAAGGGCTCAGTGAAATCAAGAAAAGCAACCTATAAGGACTGGAAATAGCAAGTCCAAGGAGACGACTCTCCACCTGCTGCCAAGTATTCTCTCAGCTATATGCTTAACCTGACAATAAAGGAAATATATAAGATCAGATAGCGTATGTGAGAAGTCAAGGGATTACTAGTGTTATGCATAAAATTCTTAAGCATAGATCTCTTCATCAATCGCAAACTTCAAATGCAGAATGAAATACATTTGGCTAACATAACATTTCCATTGACAGAATAGAACATAACAAGGGGCAACAATCACCTCACTTTCAACATAAAAATGACATGTACTACCCTGAAACTTGGGCACTCGCCTTTGGAGAGAATAAAGATCATTCTTCTCACTAGGGGCAAGGAAAAAATGGAGAAGGGGATATAGAAACTCACTTGTGTACTCCCTTTGCTCCCTCTTCTTTTTGCTCCTCCACTGGATAATGCATAGCGATTAGGAAACCTCATGAACCAAGATCAAGCCACTTGGAAACAATCACCAAAAGCACACATCTCAACAATGTTTTCTTTGATTGTGTGGAGCAGTCCACAGATCAGTGAGAAATATATAGCATATATAAGAGATTTCATCTTCACTAAAAAAAAAGTTCTTTAAAGGGGGGGGGGGGGGGGGGGCATAGAAAGAGAGTTTTGTTTTTACTTATTCTGAGAAATTAATATTTCAAAATGAAGGAAGCATATGACGCCCTCAAAATGTTCTGTATATTTGTTGCAATGATAATAATCCTGAGCTGTACACATACCAAAACTAAAGAAAAGTCAGAAGTGATTGTTCAACAAAGGGGAACCCTGAACTGAAAGAAAAAAAGGGCTACTTTTTCCCTATATAATACAACTTCAAATCTGACTACCAATTCTAAACCTAATCTTGTTATCTCTGAAGAAATTCACGTCTGTCAGCAGGAGTAGAAGTATAACATTCACATGGCAGACATGTTAGTCTTTTCACCCGACTTTACCACCTTGAGAATGTTTTTCTTGCAGGCACACTGCTAGTGCCAAATTTGCAGGACAATTAATCAGTCTCTACAATAAACAATCCACAATATGCTCAACAAAACAGTCAACTTTCTTGACTGCAACTCTGTAGACAACAACTAGCTTAGCAAGGAAAATTTTTTGATGAAGCCGGCATTCCTCACTCGCCAATGAATGTGGTACAATTGATCAGACTAATCACCCTGTCGCAAAGCATCAATAAGGACGAATACTCATCCTTTGTCCATTATGATTTTGCACCCGGCTTCATCTGTAGATGCCTTTCAATCAACTTGTCCACGAAATCTCTAATCTGCAGATTTACCAATACAACAAATCAAAGGCAGAGAAGCAATGAAAAGAGATTATCTAATCTGCAGATCCACATAATTTTTAGTCTCATATTTTATCATAATAATCCAACCTATCCAAAGGTCTGCATGGAGGGAGACGTAATGACAGAAGCATAAGAAAAATATCCCTGTATTCCAATTCCCATATCTTGTATCATATTTGCTCTTCCTCAGTTTTTGAGATGCGAGAGATTATCATGTGTATTCAAATTTCTCCCAAAAATAGTCACCACGGCTAAAAGGTTTTCATGTCCCATAGAAACGTTTGTTGTGATGAACGGCAGATTTGGAATAAAAGCAACCATTTTGAAGATTACATACTATTGAGGACTCAAGAAAAAGGAAACAATGAAAATAATGCACGACTAAGGATCAAGTTTTTCTTCCAACACTAAATTTTTTCACTTGCACAAAGGTTGAAGAGCTAGAGTATAATATTCACTCTCAGCAATGTTTTCAGCTGAGGGCAAATACATGAAAGGTGATTTGTGCTTGTCATCCTTGCGAACAGGCCATGCTAATCTTCTCTGTATTGTTCCATTTTTATAGCATGTCACCAGAAGACCATAGACAGAGGCAAGAAGAGCAAATATTAGTTTCTCTGATTATGTTTCATGTTTTGTTTCCTTTTTCTACTGTGGGGATTAGTCATACTTTGCAAGGTTTGACAAGATATTTGAGAAGTTAGAAGGGTAATCAACTACAAAGGTTTGCAAGTTGCCCCACATCCCAGTTTAACTGAAGAAAGAAACAACCACTATCGCTGGAAACTTAGAGAACTCATTATAAACGTTTTAAGATTTTGCCATATATCGTTTGGAAGTTATTAAAAAGGGAGAGGAAAGGATCAATCAGCATAGCTATTTACATGCTGTCCTGTCCACAAACAACAACATACCCAGTGAAATCACACAGACCTTACCTCTACCTTGGTAGGTAGAGGGGCTGTTTCCAGGAGACCCTCGGCTCAAAACAAAACATAATCACAATCAAGCAAGCATTACAAAGCAAGAGAAACGGTCAGAGACAAAAAATTAAAGTTGAACATGCTGATACCAAAAATCGAATACGCCATGGTAGCGCATTCTGACAAAAGGAAGCACTAACTAACGCATATAAATAATATAAACAAAGTACACTAGGAAACACATAGCAGCAGAAATCAGCAGAAATCAAGCTACAGGGACTATAAAGCAATATTGCGCCTATAAGTGTAATGGGCTAATCGGGCCTACAGTAATAACACTACATCTATCATTTTGTGAGCGTAAGTAGGACTACGCTCGACTACCTACTACCCTTCTACTCTAATTTGTGTCCTCCACAACCCCCTATCTAAGGTCATGTCCTCAGTAAGTTGCACATCTGCGCCATATCCCGTCTAATCAACTCTCCCTAATACTTCTTCGGTCTACCTCTACCCTTCTGAACCCGTTCATAGCCAACCTCTCACACCTCCGCACTGGGGCATTTGTCTCTCCTCTACACATGCCCGAATCATCTCAACCTCGCTTCTCGCATCTTATCCTCCACCGAGGCCACTCCCACTCTGTCCCGGATATCATCATTTCTAACCATATCTCTCGTATGCCCACACATCCATCTCAGCATCTCATCTCCACAACTTTTATCTTTTGGATGTGCGAAGTCTTGACTGGTCAACACTCCGCCCCATACAACATAATCGGTCTAACCACCACCCTATAAAACTTGCCTTTAAATTTTGGTGGTACTTTTTTGTCGCACAAGACTCCAGATGCGAGCCTCCATTTCATCCACTCTGCCCCAATATGATGTGTGACATCGTCATCAATCGTCATCATGCTTCTCTCCTCTCTTACTCTCAAACCAAACAAGAGAAAATTGTTCCCTTTCACTATCTCCTCCACTTACCCATTCCCATCCCATTTCCCTTTCTTTTTTTTCTTTTTCTTTTATAATCGTGGTCCTTTACATTCCATTTCCATTCTCTTCCTCTGCCTAATTTCCCCCAAAACAAAATCTCAGAAATATGTTAACGGCACTTTATCTGACAAAAGCGTGTCCTTTATTCAACAATCTCATATTCAATCAATTAATTATGCCTCAATCCCACTCAAGCCCGTCATTTCAATACTAGACAATTTGACTTGTAAGGAAAATTAAAGACAAAACCTAAAATTAAAGGTTCTCTATACCTCACACTCATCCCTATGGACTAAACCATGTAAACACCATACCTAATGTAAGTGTAATGTTCAAATAAGATAATCCTTCTGTTCCAGTTTATCTCACACTGTTTTCTTATTAGTCCATTCCAAAAAACAATGACATATATTTCGAAATAATTCAACTTTAAACTTCTCATTTTACTATTAATGAGAAGTTTTATAGCCATACAAATGTTATACTAGCATGTTTAAGACTAGTAGATTCAAAAAGTCCAATAATAATACAAATGTTATGGCGTATTTAAGGCCACAAGCTCCAAAAGTATTTCTTTTTTCCTTAAACCCCTTGCCGAGTAAAACTAAATCACATAGATTGAAATGGAGGGAGTAATATTTTGGACAAAAAATGTTTAAATAATAAGATATTAAAGATCAAGCAGAAATAATGTCAATTGCATAAGAACTTTTTTGTGTGTGTGTGGGTGGGATAAAAAGTTCAATAATAGTATAAAGATCAACTAGAAAATAGGAGTCATTTGTATAAGAAAAAACAGATGTCTTTTTTCCTTTTGCAAGTTTAAAAAAACACCAATAAATGTTTGCCAAATTTCCAAGAACTAGACCAAGAGCAGCTCTCTTTTATACGACATGAACCTACATTGTCAAGGATAAATCTCACCTAAAGTTCCCACCAATAGATTAACTTCTAAACCTTCTCTTTCCACAAAAAAGGGGCAACTCCTTTTCTAAGAAAAAGGCACAAGTCTTCCACACTCTTAACACTTAGCCTTGGTGAACTGCCATATGAATTTAAAGGAATTGACATGAAAGGTCTTTGGCCATACTAAATTTTGGAATAGTTAACTTTCTACACTAAAAGAAGGGTCAGTATGATGGCCGTTGGTCAAGCAGGCCCCCATCGTCTAGTGGTTTAGGACATCTCTCTTTCAAGGAGGCAGCGGGGATTCGAATTCCCCTGGGGGTAGGGTACTACGAAAGGAAGTTGATCATGGATTACCAATAAGTCTAAAATTGATTCTTCCTGGGTCGATGCCCGAGCCCACACTCTTTACTCCTATCTTAGCATTTGGTTACGCTCATTTGCATTTAATGTAACCAACAACTTTCATTAGTGTCGCGTCACCTCTGAAATGCTACGAGTAGCACAACAATAAGCAGTTAGAACCTATTAAATGATGCAAAAAGGTGACATCAACTGAGAGTAGTTCATACCTTGTTTTTACGTTTGAAATCAAGAAATTCGTACACAAGCATTGCCTTTTCAGCATCTGTGGCATGTTCCATTACCTGGAGTTTGGAACAAGATCAGTCCGCGAAGGATAGATATAAAAAGATCAAAGAACCAAAATTATGGGGAAACAAGATTAAAGAATCCATCAGGCTAGGTAAGTTGGGGTGAGACAGGACAAAATAAGACCTTTGTAGCAGTTTTCTTCATTATGGATTTATACCCCTCCTTGTCGAGTTTCCTCGCTTTATAAAGAGGCATCAGCAAAGATGCAACATAATCTACAACAGCCTGCTTAATTCTTTCTGCTCCTCTCGGTTGATTATCTAACATCTCCTTATTTACAGTAATTTGTGAAGCAAAGCTCTCACACACCAACACATCATGCTTTCTCATAGGCATTTTGGAACTCACATTTGAATCCTCTTCATCAGTGACATGCATCACTGGATCATAGAAATCTGAATTAGCAGCAGCTGCTTGACATTGCCACATTTCAATGGCATTGTAATCCTTTATCCCTACACTACTTGAGCTATCAACCCACGCTTTGGTGAATATACTACTATCTACAGGTGCACTTTCTCCAGAGTGCTCCCTAAAGTTAAACTGACATGCATTGTCATTTGACAGGCTACGCTGCGAGCGATTATCAACAGACATTCTTGAACTGTCAAGGTTCACACCAGCAGCAGAAAAATCAACAGACCAATCCCTCACTCGGCAGTTGCGAGAATCAATTTCAGATAAGCAATCTTGCCTTCCTACTGCACCACCAGGCCAATTCCTTCTGATTTCAGACTCATCCATAGTTGCATATTGTTCCCGTCTAGCAAATTTGTGAAATGAGGGTATCTTAGGAAGCGGCAATGGCATGTTACACTTAGCACCAGATGAAGCATAAGCCTGCAATGAGGGGTAATCATTGTACAGATTCTTAAAGAGGAAACCAAGATTTATTTGAGGAAAAAGAGCATAAGACAGCTATAAACATTTGCAATATGAGCATCCCAAAAGCGACATAACAGAGAATCCAACTCTGTGTGTTCCCCCTTGTTAAATAACTTACATACTCGAGGAATAACCAAAAAACAGTAAAAATGTAGCATATTCCCGTATTGAACAGATGAATCAATACGATTAATAAATCTAGGGGATCATACACTGTTATGTTGCTTTTGAGTTGCTCTATATCGCAAATGTTTTTATCGGTCTTTATGTTTCTTTCATTTCAAAAAAACATCTGCAATATAGAGCAGCCCCAAAGCAACATAACAGAGAATCCAACTTTGTGTGTTTCCCCCTTTTTAATAACTTACATACTCGAGGAATAACCCAAAAAAATCAGCAAAACTTGCAGCACATTCCCATAATGAACAAATGAATCAATACGATTAATAAATCTAGGGGATAATACATTATAAGGCACTAACCTCAGCAGCTGCTAGAGCAACAACACGAGCTGCTTCTGCAGCGGCAAACGCAGCCTTTTCTTCCTCAGACATGGGGAAATCTTGACTTTCCTCAGTGGTGTCATTTTGCCTTCCTACTGAAGCTTGAGAGGTTGATGGTTCAACATCTGGAATGGTTTCTAACGTCGCTGGCTTGACATTCAGCTTCTTGTTGACACTAACAGCTAAGTGATTTCCAGCAGATGAAGAAACTTTAGGACCTCGTTTACTGTCTACTGCTGAAGGAGGATTGCGAATCGGCGGTTTTCCAGGTGCTGCAGTGTGTTTGCTCTTCGAAGTATCAGTGGCAGTGGATTGTCTTAGTAATTTCAGACCACCATTAGCAGCCTTCTCCTTTCGGAAAAGTTCAACCCACACATTGACAAGCTGACTTGCTACGGCACGTATGTCACGGCTAGTATGCACACAGACTTTTTCTTTAACAGTTTTGCCAATACCTGAATAAAAGATGACAAGCATAATCAATAAACTCAACAAAGACTAAGCAAATGCACTAATCACATGACAATTATAAGGATCATTAGCCATTAACAGATATACAAAGCAAATATTTTTAGTTTAAATCATAGAATCTGAAACGCATGAAATGGTAACAGAGAATATCGATTCCCCTAGTGGGATGTGCAAGTAAACTATAGCAACAACATGGGAATAAAGCTGAACAGTTTCAAAGAATGGCAGCACGACTGCCTCTTCCAACGACCGCCCGCCCAAAACAAAAGCTCAAAGAAGGCTTAACAATAGAAGAACCAAAAGAAGAGCAGGGGGATTAGTTCCTTTTCCAAAGGGGAATGTACCTGACAGTCGGACTGCAAGTAAATCAGTTGAAACAAGTACTAATACACGAACACAATGACGCAAGAGTTGGGTCCCATCCTTGCCCATGGAGTCCTGTGACCAACAAACATGAGTCAGACAACAAGTAATTTGTGTTCGATAATATGGCATGAGACTATAATATGCGAGGAATCATACCAGCATCCACAAATTAAGCGTGCTAAGCCCTTCTTTAGTTCCAGCAAAAGATCTCAAAACTTCTACCGAAAGTTTCAACAATTCTTTTGCGAGATGCAATCTTCCTGCTGTTGTATTGGCACTACAGAACATGTCCCTTAACAAATTCTCGCGAGTCAGGATCTTCACCCCATCCAAAGAGTTTTTGCACAAAACAGTTGAGAGCTCTACTGCTTCAAGTCTCTTCATAATGTCCCTTATTTCACTCCTTTCAACATCCGAATGCCTCTTTGCATCCTCCATCGCCTCTACTTCTGCTGTGTAATCAGTGCCTGTAGTCAATATATCAATTATGCGCACAGCTTCCCGTAAACCACTCATCATTGCACCACCAACTGTGTCAGGGTGCTCCTTGCAGGTAGCTTCACCCGCAAAAAATAAACAGTTCTCCACAGGCCTGCCCAATATGTCATAATCTTCTCCTGATGACCCTACAGACACATAAGAGTAAGCCCCGTAGCTATAAGGATCTTTTCCCCAGTTGGTGACCACCGAAGCAACTGGATCAGGCACCCTGTTCTCACCATAAAGCTTGCGCAGAACCACTAACGAATGCTTTACATGGTCAGACGAGCTCATTTCCTGGCCATCTATAGCAGCTTTTCCAACCACTAACGCTATAAGAACAGGTGCCCCAACTGTTTTCTTGACATTCCAGAACATAAAGCATCTGCCCCTCTCGTCTGTTTCTTCTGATGTCGCACCAAAGTAATCAATAGAATCATCCCAAAATACTTCAGGAAACTCCAATACAACTTTATTAAGAACACCAAAACCGAGCCGTTGGATAGATAAATCTTTCCAGTCAGGTAAAGGTGGTGAAAATTTAATGGCTTCCGCCTTAAGACACCCTAATGGAACTGTAATGAGGACTGCATCTCCAGAAAACTCTCGTCCATTTGACGTGGAAACTTTGACTTTGCTAAACAAATCATTTTTTGTCGGAACATCTTCTTTGCAATATGAAATATCAGTAACAATGTGGTTCAAGTGAACGCAAAGTTCCTCACTCAGTGATTCAACAACGGAGCTGTAGCCGCCTTTAATCATACAATGAGCTCCACCAAAACCTCCATATGCATCATCCTGATTCCAATAAGGAAGAGAGACTTCTTTAAGCAATGCAGCACAACCATACTCCAAGTTGGCAAAATGCCAATCCATTACCCTCCTCTCAGGGGGGCTCAAGATCTCTACCTTAGAATTATGATTTTGAGGAACTCCACCATCAGGAAGTGTCATGGATTCCACTGCTGTCACTGATGATTTTTGTGGTTCATTACCCATATGATTTCTCGCAAAACGGGCCTTGCGACGTTTCTTAAGGGCATATTCTAAACCATCCTCCAGGGACATCCGCATCGCATGCTCCCCTTTTTGAGCAACCAACAGTACCATGTCATCCAATAAGCTATTGAATTCTGCTTCCAATGCTTCATCCAGATCTGCTGGTACTTTCTGGCCAGTAGCTACATCGTACAGGGGACAATCACTGTTCAATACAGTCAATTCAAGACCCAACTGTGCACAAATCAATGAAGAAGGATCTGGTCTTCTTTCAGTTGCCACATCTGCCTCAATACCAGTAATAATACTAGCACCAAGGTCCACCGGGACAGAGAGAGACGAGCGATCTGTAAAAACACGTCCACCTATTCTACTTCTGGCCTCGAGCACGGTAACATGGAAACCTTGGCGCTTCAGGTGTCGTGCTGCAGTTAGGCCAGCAGGACCAGCACCAGCAACAATTATTTCTTTTTTCCCTTTTGCATCACAGCATGTGTTTAGCCTCTGACTCCCTAATGAGTCAGGTAGGAACTCACAAGAATCTTCTGAAATCACAAGAAGTTTATCAGCTTTTCTACCGTCAATCTCTGTATAGCTGGGATAGACAATACTCTGTAATTCACCATCCTTAACTTCACTTGAAGGCACTTGAGCAACAAAACCTAGATCAAACGGTTGACGCGGAGACTGAATATCAAGATAACCATTTACACTGCAATCATCAACAGGACATTTTCGAGGCTCTGCTAGAGTAGATAACTCTACGGACGGCCTATCAATGTGCTGGCAATCAGTTCCACATTTTTCTTCCTTTTTCCCTTCATCAGATAAGATATCATTCTTCTCCGGCATGATAATCTCAGAACTCTTTGACCTCCCAAGAATAAAAGAAACTCCATCGTCTGTATCAGCAACAGGAGCTCCAGATTTTTCTACAATTTTTTCTTCCTTCAAAATTTTCAAGTTGTGCTCGACACCATTTTCAGCTTTATCCTTTTCTGAAGCAATTCCAAAATTTATGTAGCCCTGTTTAAAAGAGGTTAAGCTGTGAAAAACAATAATAAACAAGCAAGCAAAGAGAAGTTCTTTGAATGAGAAGTTCAAAAATAGAAAGCAAAGAGAAGTTCATGAACCAAAAATAGTTTAGCATAGAAAGATCATATTAAAAAAAGAAGGGGCAGATCTCCTTTGTAAAACTTGAATAAGAAAGTTCCAATGTGAACTTGGAGGATTGGAAAGAACTTACACATTGATCAAGAAATGAATAGATTTGCCTAATTAAAGAAGTCCGAGGTGACTCATCCGATAAAGGGGTTTCAGACACTCCACATTCTGAAAGAGGCAAGACGCGGCTGATGTCTTTATTCCAAAGGGTCAAAATTTGATTCCTGCGCCGCAAAAAAGATTAACCAAAAGAGAAGTAGAGTCAATTATGAAAATATGAAAAACAAAGACGATTACACTGCATCATAAAGGAAAGTTAACATGCAGATAACACTCTGAATTCTGATCCCCAACCGTACGCAAGTTAACAATGGAAAGTGCCAAAACCAAACTCCTTAAGTCACAAAACTTAGACTTCCACTGCCCATTAACAGATAATTTACAGAGTGAAGAAGCTTCCAGGAATAGTTATCAGAGAGTTTTTTTTTTAATATTGGAGAAATCCCCTATGGGCTTCTGGTCCGACTTAGTGCACCGGTTCGAAACTCGGGGGTGTATGTGTCTGCCCCTCTACATCGTAATAAGAGAGAAAACATGTTAAAAGAAGAATATCCGGAGCAATAACTAATTGTCTATGCATGCACATACATAAGCCTACCTTCCCAAGAGTGGCTTTTGTATAAATTATATGAGAAGAGGTGAGGTGGGCGCATATAAGTTCCAGTACATGCTGCAGTTAGGGTAAGGTGAGAACCCTAAAGACCCATCACCTGCATTACATAAAAAATTTAAACTCTCTTTTTCATTTATAAATTTAGCCTTATATTATCACCATCCTAAATGGATCATCACCTCTCATGTTGCTAATTCGAATATTTACAATGCTCGTGAACAATATGCTTGTTGAGAAGAAATGCAGGGATGGAGCGGAAGTAAAAGTGGAGTGTCAGGTTATATCTCTTGTTTGCTGAGATGCAACCAAAAGGGAAGGGTTGGATTTCCCTACACATCAGCTTTCAAGTCCATCAAGAACTGAACTGAAATGAGAAAGGAAATTGCTTTTACTTCCCTTACAAGTAGCAATCATACCCAACCCACAATAAAATAATCAATATTCACCAAAGAAGGAAGGACGTAAATTAGTTAGCTTCTCTGTCTAGTACCCTCCCTTCCCCTTTTGGGAGCCAAACAGAGTCTAATGATATTCTCGTCGGATGCATCATGGAACAATTGGTACTTTGAATCTCTAGATAGATTTGAAACTAATAACCCATTCAAGAAGGAAACTACTTGCTCCCTTCTCTTACACACCACCGGGGTCTGAATGAAAATACACACAAGGGAGCGCGGAAACCTGCTTATCCGACCAAGTGCTTTTACACATACTAATAAAGAAGGTGCTTTTCGATTTACCTTGTCAAAAAAATATAGAAATTACTTTTCAGTCTTTTTTTGAAGTCCTCCATAAACTAGAAAGTATATTTAGCTTTATCAAAATTATCTAAAATACTAAACAAAAGTATATTCAGCTTTATCAAAATTTCTCTACTGATGCATTCAATTCAGCACCATAGCTATCAAAACCAGCACACGCGTAAAATGTAACAAATGATATTCAATATCAGGAAGGAAAAGAGGAATTGTTTGCAACGTCACCTGTCTAGAAGAGAGAAGAAGAATTTTTTGCAATATCATCGCAGTAGACTAAACAAAGATAACCCATATGAATTAGGTTGTACATAGCCATTACCTTTCACAAAGAACTATCTTTGAACTTTATTTGCAAGTCTTTTGCCCTCAGAAGGATGTCCCTAGTTTAACTCTTAGAACAGTTCTTTTTTCAATCGTTAAACTCAGAGTAATAGTTCTATCTAATGATTTTCAAGGAAAGCAGGAGCATATTTATTTTTCTGTTCAAATAGACACGGACTAGTTCAAGTTTTTGCAATAATAAACTGAAACAGAGATTAGAATGACCCCAAAGAAATAAAAATGAAGGAAAAATCATAAAAATAATATAGTTTATCTCATGGATAATCTCTTGTAATATTAGAAGACCAGATATGGTATTCAGAGTGCAAAATCTGTAATTACCTGCATTCCAGATATTCCAGGAGTCCACCTCTGCGCTTCAGCACCTCCTTAAACTTGATTCGTTCTACTGGGCCAACTTCACGAGCTTTCAGTCCAACAGATACTGCTGCTACCCCGCCATTTTCAGTATCCATAACTATCAATGACGAATCAAGCTTCCCTCTAGTTTTGAAAGAATGTCTACCATCTCCATCCTGATGACTGAGACGAAAATCATGCCCATGCACCAGAATTTCCCAATCCACATCCCCCTCATAGGCCATGTCCCCATGCCTGCGCTTTTTGGTCTTACGTGGAGCGCGTTGACCGGAAAAGAGTCTCTGCTCTTTTCCTTCAGCGGCCAGCCTAGACTCAGTCTCTTCAGCAACACTTTCATCACATTCTGGAGTAATTGATGGAGAAGATGTGGCATCACCCTCATCATCTCCAGAAACAAACTCACGACTTTGATGATGTGCACCTTCACAATTCTCCTCAGTTAGTTGACTCTGATGGAAATCAGAACTGCATTTGCGCAATGAGCTAACAGAATTATCAATAGTCATTTGTCTAGAAGAATCATATAAGTCATCCCCATTCTCCATGATTTGGTCTCCGTGCTTCATCTGGCTGGCAACTCTGACTTGCTGATTCCTTCCTATAGACACTGGAGATAACCCACCCTCAAGCAATTGACCATCCTCCTTTGACAAAGAAACTGGAGCACAAGCTTGCTCATCAGCAGAATCACTAGAAATTGGCTGCTGATCATCAAAGTCACCTGAACACTTCTCTGCTGCAACAAAATCAGGCATCAAAAGAACTTGAGCATACCCAGAACCTTCCACGCCTGTCTTCTCCTTGGCTGCAGGTGAGCCTTCCAACAGGGAGGCGGATGACATCAAAGTTTGACTAAACACATGTCCGACGCTTCCTTGTGATTTATCATCAAGTTCGTTCACATCCATATCAGCATTGAACTTGGCTTCTGACATAGGATGCCCAAACTCAAGCTTCTCAATATTCTCACGACCTGTTGCCATTGATTGATCACTAAAACCATCCTTGGAAGCAGATTGTTCATGACGAATAGAACAGTTCTTCAAGACACCCTCATCATGAAGATCCTTACAGTTTTCCACAATATTATTTGCAGTAGCAGTTTCCTCCTCACTGAGTTTAATGTGACATTTGATCTCACCATCTAGGACACCTGTGACCTTATTAAGACCTGCCGGTACAGTTAATTGAGATCCTTCCATGGAAGACGCATCATCTATGTCAATGCTTGATTTCAACAACTCATCATTGTTCAATGCATACGAAGAAAGCTCTGGCCTTGAATCAAAGTGTAAAATGTGCTGATCACGTTCTTCCTTTTCAGACAATAAATCACCTGATTTTGACTGCATATCTACTGAACCTCTATCAAGTGCAACATGCACACTCTCATTGGATTCAGGAATTTCTTCAACCGGCTTCTGGCACATACTTGTGGATATGAACGGAAAGGTTTCTGTTGCAGTAGTGCTAGAGTTCAAAACATCACATAAAACTTCACTTTCCTTCCCTCTTTTCGACTGGAAAGAACTGTGGGATTTCTTAATAAAACCAGATTGTGCTTTTTTCTTCAAAAAAGATGATAGTGAATCTTCTAGAATACCATCCATGCTATTAGGAGAGCTTTTTCCACTCTCTTTGTCATATTGCAAGGACATATCCACAGATATCTCCGATTTCTTCAGCTCCAAAGCAACCTTTGCTCTCTTACCTTTTCTCTTATTCCCTTTCTCAAAACCTTCATCCGACTGACCCTTTTCCACAATCTTTGTCACTACCTTCGCAGACCCATCTGGAGATTTCACTGTTAACTTACTGGAATTGCTACTCGAACTTTTCCCAATAGTCGACACAGATCCACTATCCTTCTTAGGACCCTTCAACTTCTTCCTAAAACTAGCTAAGGTATCATCCATACCAACCAAATCTCCATCCTTAACTGCTGTTTTACGAACCACGGCCTTCCTACTACTTAATTCCACCTTGACTTTCTTTGAGTGCTTTTTACTTTTTAGCTTCAACAAAGACCCAATAGGCTCATCATCTCCTGAATCAAACTTCATCTCGATTCGCTTATCTAATTTAACATTATTCTCTTCCTCCCCCATATCTTACAAACCCTTAGGGCATCAACCAAAATTACTTATACTTCCTACCTCCACAGTAACCCTAGCCTAATTCCTTCTCACATTGAACACACAACCATTCCAAGATACTGAATCAGCAAAACAAATCCCAATTTCATAAACACAACAACATTCATATCCAAAACACGAATCTTCTTCCTTTGCACAACAACAATTAAAGACAATGCATTCAGTTTTCAGTAACTAAAAAAACATTCAATTAACCTCGTCTAGGCAAAGCTAAACAATTCTTAACAGCTCAAAATTGAGATGAAATTACCAGAAAACTAGGGTTTTTTAAAGGGGCAAACCGAAGGATCGGACCTGAATGGAATCTTCTAGAAATATAGTGAAGAAAAGGGGGGGAGCTGCGCACGTTGGCGTCACCGGTTAATGGAAGAGAAGTTCGGCCACGGCCCTAAGCACACTGCGCCTACTGTCAATGAAACGTTGATATGATATGATCTGACGCTTAATAAATTTTTTTGTGTTAAAGTCTTGTTGGAAAAGTTGAGATAGACGAGAAAGTTAAGTGAATAGAGAAAATCGGATTCTTGAAATAAAATTATATTGAAGTTGTAAAAGATTAGCAAAAAAAATTTCATGGAATAACAAAGATCTAGGAAAACACTTCTATTTTTTTCCCTATAATATGAGTTCAATCTTTTGTATGGGCTATATATGCTATGTTAAGCATGTATAATAATTTTTTTACTAAAGTTGCTTCTTGATTAGTCTAAATAAAACATGGCATATTGTTGAATTGCTATAATCGGTTACCGATATTAATGATTGTAGGGATATTTTGATTTGTATAACAGTATGGTTAATTATGATCTCATCAGTCTCCTGTGTCATGGCAATGTTGTTCGATATCATTTTTGCAGGAACATTGTATGCAGTCAGTTAAGTTATGTAAGATAGAATTTTAATCCCTGATTTATTTACGTAAGAGCTAGCAGTAAGGGACTGTTTCAATCTACAAATGATCTTATATTCCTTATGAAGTTCGAGTTATTTGTTTTCTGAAATTTTTGAAATATGATATTCATGACTCCATTTGTTTGAATTTGTTGAGTTGTCCAAGCTACACATAAGAACTCAACTAACATAATATTGACTTACACTTTTTATCTCGCGTTCCGCATTGGGGAAACTAATATAACATAGCATATTGGTGTGTTATTAAGAATTAAGATCAGTCAACAGCCTTAATGATTGTATGGATATCCTGATCCGTATAACAATACAGTTAATTATGAGCTCATCATTCTCCCATGTCATGGTGTTATCATTCGATATCATATTTGTTGGTAATTCTATGTACTTTATAGAGCAGTACGGGAAGTAATAACTATTACAAATGTTCGAAAGGATAAATAAATGGTCAATCTTCAAAACTGCCGCATGTGTGTTGTGTCTTGAATCTTGATCACCTTGCAAAGCCAATGTTGAGAAGCTCGCCGCAAGTTTGTAGTGCCTTGAATCTTGATAACCTGAAATCAAGAAACAACTAAATCTGGATGGTTACAACGTTGTGTGTTGAGTCGAGGATAACCCTCTATCCTTAAGACAAGATTGCCCCGTATATATGCTTTTACGTTAGCGGGCAATAGTCTCCCAAGATAAAACAACACTATAATCTCAACACTACAAAGCCAATAGGTTGAGCTGGCGAAGAAAACAAATATGACTTGACTTCTTTGAAGCTATGTAATAGGAAGGAAAAGTTTCTCAATACTCTTCTCTTTTGTCTCTGTGTATATAGTGTGTCTCTCGTAGTGTATATCTTGTGTATATGTGTGGGTTTGCTCACCGATTTTCGTCACAATTTGCTCTTTGTTTTGAGCAGTTTTCGTGATTGTTTTTCGATCGGTTTTGCAATGTATTTTCGTGTATATTTTTCGCTCGTTTCTTGCTTCGTTTTTCAGCCAAATGAAGCTCAATATATAGTAAGAGGAGGGGCTGTCCAATGACCAAAAACAAGGTTGTAATGGCCCTTAAAGGAGGCCATTAAAACAGTGCAAGTAATGGCTATTAAGGCCATTGAAAGAGGTCGCTCACCGCCCAAGTAATGGGCTGTTAATGGAGGAATTAATCAGCCAAATAATGGTGGTTAATGCTCCAAAACGCACCAATATTTACGAGAAAAAGTCTCCGAAATGCGGGGACCAAGCGTACATATTGAAACTTCGGGGACCAAGCGTACATATAAAAGAATTTCGGTCCAAAGCGTACATCCGAAACTTCATGGATCAAAGCGTACATCCGCGAGTTCTCTCGGTCCAAAAAGATAATATCGAAAAGGCCCACGCCCCACGCCACGGCCCACGGCCCACGTGGCCGTGACCGTGACCGTGACCGTGACCGTGACCCGTGACCCGTGACCGTGACCCGTGACCCGTGACCCGTGACCCGTGACCCGTGACCCGAGCCCGAGCCGAGACCGGACCGGACGGGACGGGGCGGCGGCGGCGGCGCGCGTGTAGGCTTAGCCTTGAACCCAAGCACATCTAGGTCTTCCCTCCTTTAAACACATGGGATACCCCTTGGGGATCCAAACCCTTTACCACATTAGAGACTTATATAGAGAGCAATTCTTCCTATTCCCACCGATGTGGTAGATTTGTCCCACACCACATTTCCATGTCTCAAACACCTTACTTCGTGGACCAATATCTCTTTCATTTCTCAACGAAATTAGACGATTCTTGGCCCTACGGTCATCTACTCACTTCGTAGATCATGCATGTGCGAAGAGACAAGGTCTCCAACATGCGAAACACTAGTGTTTAATTCATCAAAGATGGGTGGACGCATCTCCCCGCCAAAGGCTAATTTCCAACAATATTTGCACTAATCTGCATGCTGTCAGTTAAGTTCTTTAAGACATAGTTTTTGTCCTCTATTCTTATTTTTGTGAGAGCTAGCAGTAAAGGAAAGCTTCAATCTATAAATGATTTTATATTCCTTATGAAGTTTGGGTTATTTGTTTTCTGAAATTTTTGAAGTATGATATTTACGTTTTCATTGTTTGGAATTGTTAAGCTCTCTAAACTGCGCAGAGGAACTCAAATGACATGATATTGTTGTGCTCTCTTCCTCTTGCATTTCACACGGTTGAAACTAATATCATGACATATTTTTGCGTTACACACTGTTGAAACTAATATCATGACATAGTTTTGCGTTACGCACTGCTGAAACTAATATCAAGACATATTTTTGCATTATTAAATTAAGGTAAGTTCTAATGTTTAAAAAAAATTGAAGAAATAAAGAGACGTCTTAAAAAGTATTTTAATTTTTTCTTGAGATTTATCAGTAAAGGAAAGTTTCAATCTATAAATGATTTTATATTCCTTATGAAGATTGGGTTATTTATTTTCTGAAACTTTTGAAGTATGATATTCACGGTTTCATTGCTTGGAATTGTTGGGCTCTCCAAGTTGCGTAGAGGAACTCAACTGACATGATATTGTTGTGCTCTCTTCCTCGTACAGTTGAAACGAATATCATGACATATTTTTGCGTTCCGCACTGCTAAAATTAATATCATGACATATTTTTGCATTATTGAATTAAGGTAAGTTCTAATGTACAAAGATGTTTTTGAAGAATAAAGAGACGTCTTAAAATGTATTTAATTTTTTTCTATGTTTAATTTCTTTAAAAGTTGGGACTTGAAGGATTTTAGGATTATGTATTCCATGGCTCAGGTTAAAGCTATGTCGGATTCAGTACTATTAACAATTGACGAAATAAAAAAATGCTCCCTTAAGTTTTCCACAATAATCAAATTGACATCCCAATTGACCAACTAGACACATCTCATTAGTAAAAGTGTATTTAATGACAGATCAACTGAATGGAGAATCATGTATATTTCACTCGAATTATAGCGTGTGAAGGCTTTAGTTAATTTTTTCCATTTTTAGGTAAATTATTTTTTATAAGAGCTCCACGCCACATTTTTTTCACAATAATTCCACTTTCTTCACCCAAATAATAATGGAAAAACTACACTTACTGCCCCTAAAATACAAATTATTTACGCGTTCATGCCCCCTCCCACAATATTTTCACTTAATTCCCCCTGCCCACAATTTTTTTACCCGGGATGCCCATGTGTTGTCCTTCGGCGCATTAATTACATTGTCATTTTATGTCTAGTTTCTCTTTTTTCGTTTTCCCTTTTTTATTTGTGTATGTGCATTAATTACATTATCCTTTTATGACTAGTTTCTCTTCCTTCTTTTTTTTTTCTTTTTATTGTGTGTTTGCATGTGGGTTTGTGTGACATTTTTTTCATTTTGATTTTTGTTCTTTTTCTATTTTGTCCTTATCCTTTTTATTGTTTGTTGTCTTTTTATATTTCTTTTGAATAATAAAATAAAATATAAAGATAAAATATTAATTAAGTATTTTTATATTAATGATACTAATATAAAATTTATATTTAAAATATGATTCCACTTTTTGTAATTTTTTTATAAAATTTAACTTGCTAAAAATTATATTAAATATTAAAATTAAGCCTAAACTCTTCTCTCTTTTTTTTTTATAATTTTATTTTGAAAGAATTAATCGATTCTTTATGTTACCTTGCCAGTATATGATATATACCAATGAGTATCATAAAGGACTGAGATTTTTTTTAAGGAATGAATCAGTCCTTTATGACACCATGTCAGTATATGATATATACCATATGTGTATCATAGATGACTAATGAGTTTTTCTTGAAGGAATGAATCAGTCCTTTGTGATACCCTGTCGGTATATGATATATACCATGTTGATATCATAGAGGACTGAGAGTATTTTCTAAGGAATGAACTAGTTTGTATGATATCATGTCAGTATACAATATATACCATGTGAGTATCATATATAATATATGATATATCATATGGGTCAGTCATCCATGATACCATGTCAGTATATGATATATAGACAATGTGGGTATCACATATTATTGAGCTATGTTTTTCTTTAAATAAATGAACTAGTCCTCTATGATACCATGTCAACATATGATATATACTACGTGAGTATCATAGAGGACTGAAGATTGTTTTCTTTTTAAAGAATGAACTGATCCTTTATGATACCATGTGAGTATATGATATATACCGTATGAGCATCATGTTGTAATGAATATGTCATCTATGATACCCTATCAATATATGATATATACCAGGATGGTATCTTAGAGGACTGAGTGTTTATTTCTTGAAGGAACTTCACTGTCAGTCCTCTATGATACCCTGCCAGTATATGATATACCATGTAGATATCATAGAAGATTGAGTTGTGTTTTACTTAAAGGAATGAATCAGTCCCCTATGATAATATGTCAGTAGATGATATATATCAGGTTAGTATCATTGAAGAGTGAGTGTTTTTCATGAAAGAATGAACCGTCAATCTTGTGTGATACCATGTGGGTATCATAGTATACTGCAACAGTATACTTAAACTGCTATTGAAAAAGAAACAAGTAATAAAAAAATTAAAAAGAAATTAGAATTAAATATAGAATCAGAATCATGGTGAAAAATAAAATAAAATATAGTATGAAAAAATAAATGAACAAAAAGGAGAAAAACGATAGAGAGAAAAGAAAAAAAAGAAGAAGATAAGAAGTAGAGAAATTAAAAAAGAAAAGAAGAAAAAAAGAGACAATTAAATAGAAAAGAAGAAATAAAGAACTAAAAAATAATAAAAAAAGGAAATGAAAGGAGCTAGAATTAAATATGAAATTAGATTATTGTGAAAAAAGGAAAATAAAGAATATTATGATTTGAAAAAAATAAATAAAACAAAAAAGAAGAAAAAAGAGAGAAATTAGGGGAAAAGAAAAAAAGAAGTAGAGAAATAAAAAAGAAAGAAAGAAAAAAGAGACAATTACCTACAAAAATTATAAAGAATATTAAAAATAAATAATTTTTGGGATATGAAAAAAAACAAGGTGTGCAAGGATAAATAGTTTGATTTTAGGGGACATTAGTGTAGGTTCCCCAATAATAACCTTCATCGCTGATCTTTTCACTCTGACCCAATAGATCCACCCCCTTCCACCGCCACCTACTGCCATAAATCCTCAATGTTGGTTTTTACCTTTTTAGGGGAAAATCAATAACATCTATTTTTGAAGTTGCTCGTTAATGTTATAAAGAACTTCAAACAAAGTTTCTGAAAAAGGCCTAGCACCTATAACAATTTCTTTTAACTCTTCTGATTATAGCAATAACAAATTGTTAGAATTATTTATTAAATGTGGACTTAATTTTAACTTATTAACACATAGGGGTTTAATAGCTCGGTTTAGAGGTCGTTTATTCATGTGGATTCTATGATGGACATGTATCGTTTGATGTAATAGGGGTAGGTTGGAAATAGTGCAGGTCGACCAATGATCCCTTAATGGGGGAGGCCCACTAGGTGAAAGCGTTTAAGCCTATAAATACGAGGCTAGGCCCCTCTCCTCACTTAACCTAACACGTTTCCCATAAGGTGCAGTTGTCATAAGCTAAAGGGGTGGACTTAGTTCGTCTTCAATTGCGCGTTGCTATGACAGACAAATGCATTCACGTATTTTTATTATTTTATTATAGTTGTTGATGGTCTATGTAAATATGTTGTTATGTTTCTAAATTACTTTAACTCTTCTTTCATAACCTCAAGCAATTTCTTGTGTATTCTTGATAAAATCAATTATTTTATTTCACGTAGCTCATAAGGGAACATGAATGATTAATGACGATCTTGAGGAATTTGAAGTACTTAGTGTTATAACTGACGACCCCATTTATTTTTTTTATGTTCTAGAGGTCGTCAGAGATTTGGAGCTTCACATGTCCAAATTAGTTGTATTTGGATTGGGAGATAGTTGGCCTTGTACTACATATGCGAGGGAGGAGGGTTACGAAGGGGTGTTACTAAAGATTAGGGCTGACAATGGATCGGAGGTGGATCGGGTGGAGCTCAATCCGCCTCCACCCGCCAACCATCCATCCATCACCCTATTTTTTCTTCATCCACACCCGATCCACCCATCATCAACGGGTGAATCGGGTGGATCGGGTACTTCGCGGATGAAATTTGTTATAAGTTTAACCATTTGTTCTAGTTTAAAATCAGTGATAATGTTAGTAATTAGTGTTCTTAAATCTTTTAAAAAAAAATTCACAACAAAAATGGAGTGACCAAAATCAATATAAATACTCTTAGTTCCAACGTAGCAGTGTCTCATATGAGTAACACCTTAAATATTTGTATTCATATTCCATTTTTATGTTAGCTCAAACAAATCATACTTTACGTTGCAAAATAAATAATAAAATTAATCAGACCTAACAATGAATAATTTTTTATATTTTCATAAATGATCACTAACTAAGAACATTATAAAACTTTACTGTTATGGAAGTGAACTCTGGGCCAAAATTATGTTATTCTTGATTTGCCAAGTTTCATTATAATTTTTATTTAATAAAATATATACAATTTAATGATAAAAAGTATTATCTAACTATTTATAAACGGGTGGATGGGTCGGGTGGTGGGTTGGATGTATTTTCACCTGAATCCGACCCGATCCATCCGTCACCCAATTAAAATTTGTGTTTTGTCGAATTTTCGTCCATATATTCGAGTCGGGTGGATCGGATATCCATCGGGTCAGGGTGAAATTGTCAGCCCTATTAAAGATGAAGATTGGACGAGACTTATGAAAAAGAAGATTGGGTAAAGGGCGACTCGACATAATTGGAGGCCTAAAGCGAAATTCTAATTACAAGCTAAAGTCAAACAAATTTCATATTTATTTCATTTGAAATCTATTTTTCTAACCTTTTTTAATGCAAAATTATTACCGTAGTTCATAATTTTTTTATAATCGATTTCTTTGAGTAATTTTTTAAATTGTTAATTTAGATAATATTTTATCAATTTTAGTGTTGAACAACATCCATCTTGTCTTACAATTACAAGGAACTGTAAACATAATAAATAAGTAATAAGTTGACAAATTTTAGATAAATATAATAAAATTAGAAGGATATAATCTGATTCAAAAAGTTGGTAACTTGGTATACTTCACTTTAAAATATGCTTGATGCGATGCTTGCAAACTTAAGAAGAAACAAAAAGAGAATTTGCAATTCACTTTGTTCAACACTTTTCGACTAGTGAATCTTATTTTTGATAGAGTATTACTCTACTTATTAGAGAATTGAAGAAAGTGAGTCCAAACGAAGTTAAAGAGAATAAAATAATGTGTGTTAGCGTACACAATATAAGAAGGCAAAATAACATTTTCTTGATTTCTTCTATTTGAAAAAGGTTAAAGATAATAAAATAATACTCCATTCGTTTCGGTTTATGTGAACTTATTTCCTCATTTGTTCGTGCCAAAAAAGAATGTTATTCTTTTCTCATAAATAATTTTTTTTAAAAACATTAACACATAATTTATTTTTGGTAAAATTTGGGGCCCTCCAAAATTGGGGGCCTAAGGCATTTGACCCGACCCTGATTTGGGGTGACATTCTACTTATTTTCTTTCTTTTTTTATTTCGGTAAATAATTACACGAGTCACATTTTATTTTCAAAATGACAAGTGTCTTTAATTGATTAGTTTCATTGACATGTCATTAGAGAGTAAAATTCACACATCTAATCTAGGGGTGTTCATGATACATATGGCTTAGGCCGATTTTTGGTTAAGATGAAACATATAGATAACCCCTTAACGTGATATACACTTCTTTACACGTATAAAACGAGTATCTCTTGAAGATTAAATTATTCTTAATATTCCAATACTAAGAAAGATTAGTTAGATTCTTTACCACCGCCAGAAACACATACAAAGTGAAAAAGCATGGTCATACTATATTAGCATTACCTCTTTCTTTTTAATTACCATGCCACCCGTGTATTACGACATTAATTATCATTTTTTCTTAAATTAGCAGATCATTGATATAATGAGGAAATTAAACAGGGCAACAAGTGTTTTATTATTGCAATATCTTCAACAAGAACAATCAAATATATTACTATGATTGCCAACTACTTATTTCAAAATCAAGGAAAGAATGTTTACAGGAAATGAAAAACCAATTATTGGATCTTGACCCAAATTCCCTCACTTGGTATGTCTTGATGAACCACAAATAACATATAGTATCTGGGTGGTGCTAATTTACCCGAGTTAGGGAAGATCGAATTGATTTGGTAAGTGAACCTTCCAATCTTTCACACCTTTCCACTTGAAAGCACAAGTATTATTTGATTCATTGTATTTGAATGCGTGTTAAATCCAGGTGCAATCGTTGTCACTTTGACCAAATCTGTGTTAAGTAACCAGAAAACAGTAAATCGAATGTTAACACGTTGTCCGTACTTGATTTTATTATGGGAAGAGGGAGAAATGATATGTGATCGTAAATTTGCAGATTTTGAATCCAAGTAGGATGGTGAGAATGCGTCCAAGCTTAACTCTGTTGGAAAAAGAACTCGAGTGATGTTGTAAAACTCATTGTCACACCCGTTTTTAACCCCACCCGCTCACAAATGGGGGGATCCGACATGATAGTGACATATTGATAATTCCTAAATTAATTAAAGCTTAAAGAATCGCCACCTAATTATTCTACGGTGAATTAAGGCACCTAAATGTTAATATAAATGCTGCAAAATGAACTCCGATTAATGGTCTGCTAGTCTATGAGATTCTGAGTAAGAGTTCTTTATTATCCTAAAGGGAAGGAGTTAGGCATCCTTTAAGATCCGCTAACTACGGTTATCCGGTCAAACTTAGGTTAATTATTATGCTAAGGAAAAAATACATGTTTAGAAGTATAAAGTTAAAGGATGTTGAAAGTAGTTAATTAAAAGATGCATTTTGACAACGTAAAGATTTTTACCACTTATTCTTTTGAGGAGTCTCGCAAAAGCGATTGTGGTTCGGAGACATAAATTCCCGGCCTAAAATCCGAAAAAGTATGCATGACATTGTTTATAAAATTACATGTAAAATTATTTTTTTGGATAAAAGCATGCATTTGTATGACACTATTTATAAAATACATATTTTTGGCAATTGATAGCAAGGAGAAAAGCAAATTGTTTGTAATGCAAAAAAAAAGTGATTTTATATGGAAGTGATTTTAAATCGTGAATCGGATAAAACACAACCTTATTTGTATAAATAATAATGCAAATAAAGAACAAATTGTTTTGAAAGTTTTAAACATGCATGACGAGCCTAAAATAAATAAACTAGTGGCGGATTTCCAATTTTAAACTACTCTTTCAACAGTTCATGGCTTAACAAGATGTTATCAGTGATTACCCTCCCTGGTACAACTGCAGCCTTGCTGCTATGATACTATCCATAACAAGTGTAGCACATTAAGAGCCTCAAAACAGTAGTAGCAAAATGGTAAAAAATCCAGCAGCAAACAGCCCAAAATACAGCAGCAAAGTGGGCCAAAATGCAGCAGCAACTTTACTCAATGTGGCATCTTTCAGCCCCAAAAATGTAGCAACAACTTGCAATAAAGTATGTCAATCGCAAGGCAAGTAGCAGCAGCAAATCACTCTCGAAATGAGATGTCAAAGTGTAGTAATTAAAGTGACTCAAGTAAATAAATACGGAATCAACCAATAAGTGAATAGAATATCGAGATCGAGATCGAGAGAGAGAGAGAATGGGGGATCAGGAGAAGGCGAGGCGAAAAAGGGCCCAATGCGATGTTACTTTCCCTCATTTTATTTTGTATGATCAACTCTCTTAACATTCTTAAGACGAGACGGAAAAAAAGTTTTAAAATGATTTGTTTCTCATATTTGAAGGAAGTGCAAATCTAATCAAAATGGTCTGTTCTTCATTTTTGAAGAAATGTTAGAGGTAAAAAAATGGTTTGTTTCCCATTTTTAAAGAAGTGTAAAGTGTGTCGAAGGTGTTTCCTTTTAAAGAAAATTAATGCAAGTGGTCAAGTCCTTGGAACGTTTAAAAGAATGACATATCAAGTTTGAAAAATGAGGAAGTAATATTTCTTTACTTTTGGTAAAGCTACGTGCTTCATTTAAGAAGTCGCTAGCCTGTCGGTGGCATCATATCCCACATACATGGGGCCCTGCTTGGGGCGATGACTACTCTTTAATCTCAACTGTGTGCGTGGACTCGTGCCACTTGCCGTGATTGAACTCCCAAGTGAGGTCACTGCGTTGCAGCGCACACATAAAGAATATTCAAAGAGGTGAGAGTATGTACATTCCAAATACTTGATTGAAGGAAATAAAATCAAAATATGTAAATTTTAATGTGTTTCCTTTAAGAAAAGTTACTTTTGATTGAAGTAAACTCATAAAGAGACTGAATTAGAAATAAGTAGTTAGACAAAGAGCAAAGTCTATTTAGTTGTCTACTGAGCTCCATCGGACAAGACTCTAGAATAGACATCAGCAAAAGAAGGAAAGTTTGTCATGCCATGAATTTGATGCCTTTTTAAACAGATTCATTATCAAATGGTATTAACATACTCAAAGTAAGGACAATGAAGTGCGAAATATGACCAAAACTTTGTTTCTAAGCTATTTTTTTAAAGAATAAGCTCATATAATAATTCCAACAAAACAGCAAGAACAATGTACTACCAGCAAAGGGAATAATTTTTCAATAATGTAAAGAAATAATGTGACCTCAATCCTTAAGTTAGGATACTAGCACTACAGTGACCAAATAATAACTTTTCTGCACTTCATATATATGCTTCCCAAGCATTACTAATTGCATAATCTAAAACACTTCAAAGCAGTAAGTGACATTTTAACAACAAGTCACTCTGTACAATAACCATTACATATGAAATATATTGAGTTGTATTCTGTCAACTTCATTTCAGATTCCCACAAAATTATCAACTCAAGAGATAACTAACAAGGACCAAGGAGTATATTCATATCAAAGTTACACCAATAAACTATCATCAGAAGTGTAAATCAAATAATGTGAGCCATAGTAATGATTATTTCTCCTAACAAAAATAAAAGGGGAAAGACAAGACCAAGTGCAATGTAGCTCTGTTCAAATTAGTGTAAGGCAGCAAAACTTATACAGAAATAGACATGATTTCAGAGCAAAGCAGCTAAGACAACCACATACATAAGGCAGGTAAGGTCACCAAAGATAAATACAATATGGAATCAGCGATGCGAAAGCGGCAACTAGCAATAGTAACCAAGAGTCAGAAAGGCCATAAAGGAATACACAATGACAAACACCAACGAGGCAAAGAAAATAGTTTTATCAGAATTGAAAAGGAGAGAAACAACCTGTGAGTATTGAATCGTCAAGCCAAGTCTGAAACAACTGTTGTGGTGAAGCAACGAGGCTCACAAATATAGGGAAATGACAGTGTTGCCAAGTCGCCTTGCCAAGAGACAATCTCTTTCGCTCCTCGCCTTGGGGGTTTTGTATATTTTCATCATCGCCTCTTGTCAAGCAGCGAACGAGACTTCTCCGGGGCAGCGAACTAAGGTGAATCATAGACGAACCCACTTTGACTCCGCTCAGAGTGATTTATCATTAAATCAAGATAGAAAACTGAACTAGTAGAGATTGCAAGAATCTGATTTGTAGTGAGAAATGAAGGGGTTTTTCCCTCTGAGAAACTTCTGAAAAATAGTGAATAAGAAAAGCTTGTTCCAGTGAGGGATTTCCAGCCCTCGGAAAACAACCAAGAGAAGGCTGTATTTATAGCATGGAGTTGAGACCCCAAGAAGCTGAAATTTGAAATTC
Source organism: Anisodus tanguticus (assembly GCA_034509755.1). Classification (NCBI taxonomy): domain Eukaryota; kingdom Viridiplantae; phylum Streptophyta; class Magnoliopsida; order Solanales; family Solanaceae; genus Anisodus; species Anisodus tanguticus. The sequence continues at coordinate 2,364,568 of CM067553.1, read as the reverse complement.
GAATTCTAGCCAAAAAGAGGGGGAAATGATGAAAATGGTCTGAATTCTCGACCTTTTCAGAGGATTTATTGAAGAAAAAGGGGAGAAAGGGATGGGGTCTTGACAGGGGAGGTGACGGATGACAGTGAAAGGACAACTCAAAGGTGCAGAGCCGTTGGCGAAGACGTTTATCCGGTTTTCCGTTGGTCTTGTAGACCATCTGGTTTGTGCATTGTTCAAATGAAGATGGGGAATTGATTTGGGGCTTTTACTTAGCCGTTCAGGCCGGATCGGGTATTTAATTTGGGCCACGAATTTTTGTCTTGAAAAAATAGAGTATGTTATGTAGATGACTAAGAAAAATCTCATTTCCTTTCAAAATTCTTTTTTACTTAGTTAATTAAAATATGCTTCTCATCCTAATTAATCTCCACTATATATATATAAGTAATTTAACATATGTAATTAGTTAAAATAAAATAGTGTAATGTGATTAAACGATTAATTTAGTGACAAAAAAATACCAATACTAATATTGATATTGGAATATAAAAAAAACTATGTTTAGGTGATTTTAGTTATAAAACATAATGCTTAGTAATTATAAAAGTAAAATAAAAAATATCTTAATTTTAGAGGAGTAACATCTTAAAATTAATGCAGTAATTAGTGAAAATATTCAAAACTTTTTTTTGAGGAATTTTCAGGATTGAGAAGCATGAAATTAATTAAAGATAAAAGGATGGCCAAAATGAGATGTCAAAATATTTCAAATCGCAAACAATAATCGAAAGAGGGACAAAATTGAGTGTCAACACTCATTTGGATTACTACCACCAACAAGAACTCGTCCATCTCTAAGTAAAATTGATGTTGAGAGGTACATTCTGGGAATAGTATTCGGGTTTTGTACCTCGAACCTAGAACCAGATAGGTTATCGGGTCGGTAAATCACTGGACTCAAGACTGGGTTCCTAGCAATTTGCCATCCAGCAGTGCCTGTTGTGGCTCCATTGACGATCATCACATTACCGTTTGGTAGAATTATCATGTCACCCATTGTCTGAGCCAGTGGCATTGTCTCCATCGTCCACTGTGGATTCATGTCGGTGATTGTAATTCGCCCACACGTGTTTAATGCACCGACAAAGTCACCTCTTGTTGCTCTGAGGTATGAGCCTCTTGGTGCTCCACCACACACCAAAACCTCAGCTTTAAGGGTTTGTGCCTGCAAGTTCTTTAACGGAAGAAGAACTGTAGAGCCTGTACTTGGATAATTTCTTGGGTCGCCACCAGGTATTTGTGGGTATGTTTTAACAATCATATTTTTCGTGTAATCAAACAAGATAGCTCGGTCGTTGGTGAAAATGAATAGATTTCCATCCACATTAAGAAAAACAAACGGGTAAATATTGTTCTCTTGTCTTGGATCATTGGTTTGTTGAAGAAAGGGTAGGCTAAATACTTTGTTGGTTGAATCAGTCTTGGAATACCATTGGGCAAGCAGATGATTGGTAGAATACCATCAACTTTGAATTAAGCCATTTCCCATTCCTGCCAGTCACAAGTGTTGCACGGTCTGAAAACTCTCACCATACGTTTACCGTCGTTGAAGCCACCAATTTGTACCAAAGTACCATCGGAGGTGGCAGAGCCAGAGGAGCACCACACGTCGGTCTGGACCATGAGGGGTCGTATAGAATTAGTGGACACATCGTATTCGACAGAGTGGGCAGTGCAATCGACTTTCAAGGCGAGGTCATTAGGGTTGTTGCGACATTTGCCATTGGGCAACGAGATGTTGGATGCGCCAAAGTCAGTACGGTCATACATGACGACTCTGTCATTATTGAGGAGTTGCATGTGCATGGCAGAAATGCCAATGTTGGACATAAGTAGCTCCCACTTGCCACCGGCGGCATAAGCCAAGTTCATGTGACATGACAGTATTAGCAGAAGCAGAGGAAGCTGCCAAAGAATGTTGAAAACAACACTTGTTGTTTTAGTCGCCATTAGCTATGAATTTTAGACAAAAGGAGAGGAACAGAGGAAGTGTGAGTTTTGAGGAGAGGAAGAAAGTGTTATGAAAGTGTGAGATGGGGGATGTCCTTTATATACTGTTGGGATGGTATCTTGCATTATTTGAAATATGTTATTGATAGTACCAGGATCAAAGAATTAGTTTGCAAAAATGATTTCATTTGGTGACAGTTTGTCACTAGAAAGATTATTAGCATGACATTTCTTAATGTGAAAATAGAGCTTAGGAATATTTTGAAGGATTTAGTCAACACCATCTCCAATGAAAACAACATAGAAAGTCAACTCAGGTTATTGCATGGACCAGCTAGCTAGTTTTCTCTCCTTGTAGTGTCTGATTGCACTGAACCTTGCTGCTTTTGAGAGTGATTCTTTATGAAAATTTCACTATCTATCACAAGTTCACAACCAATTACAATATATACTTATATAATATAGTATAAATTTTTTATCAGTACATTGAATTTATGTTCTCAATAAAGTTGCAGTTTTTTTTTTTATTCCGTTTCTTTAGAAAACAAGTTCTTCCTTTATATAACCTCCACATATATTGTGTTAGAATAGTCTCACCTAGGTTGTAGATAGGGTAATTAGTCTCAATAAATTCTCACTTTAAGATCTAATTTTTGTGATCGAGTTAGGTTCAAGTTTTATTTAATTTCTTTATATATTGCTATTATTATTTTTGTATGCATGCCTTTAACTTTGCACATGTGCTGCCAAGTTCAATTCCCTTTTCTTACCATACCAACTGATCTTCATTTATATGAATGTCTCTCAATTACTTAGTGTCACACACTTCAATTAAAGCAAAAAAACTAGATGGAGAGAGATCGATAAAAACATAAGAAATTATTCAGCTAAGCCAACCAGGCTCTTAATACATAATATTATTTTTTTGGTTTAATATTTGGGTGTATGAGTGAAAATTTCCTTCACGACAGGTCAACTGATGCGGGGAATGTATATATATCTCAAGTACTTTTAATATGGTCCATAATCCTAAAAAAGAAATAATAATAATAATAACAATAATAGTAAGTTTATAGATTTATTAATTTAATTCCCCATCTGTCAAATATATCTCTTGTTTGTTCGTTGTTTAGGTATCAAAGAATTGTTTATTTAACTTCTTAATTTGCACTCATTCCCTCGCAATATGTATATTTATAAGTATGCGATTACAATACATAGAATTTTTGTCGACATGCTGATCATGGTGGTTAGTCATGGCAGCTTAGTGCACAATGGCATAATTGTATTTTCAATTACTTCTGCTTTATTTCATCACAAGGAAGAATATTATATTGTATGAGTAATATATGCCAATGTATTACGTAGAAAATTTGAAGAATACACAAACTTTATCTAGTCAACTCCTCATTTCTCTTTGGACCAAACAGTTGTCATGCATCTCTCTTTCATATCTTTTTCTCCTTTAATTTGTTATCTTTTAAGTTTCATCATCGATCTTGGTAAGTTTTGATCCACGGAACAGGTTAGAGAAATGAGAATTAACCTTAAAATTATGGTAAAGATTGGATCTTTGATAATATATCGCTAATTAGTTGTGATTTTATCTTTTGCGAGGGAATGTAAGGTTACTTATTATGATTAGGGATGTCAAAAGGATGAATTAGATCATGTTTATGATTTTCGTTATTTATAGGCAAGGGCATATCTTAGTAGTTGAAAACTTGAAATTAAGGGTCCAGAAGATAACGTAATAGTTTGTGTTAAGAAATTCACTTAATGTATTTAAATAATTTATCTACAACCCAATAAATAAAAATGATTGTGATTCAAGACCCATAAATTTAAAATCTTAGATCTGGTCCTGTTATGATTGATCAAAAGTGGTGAGGGAACACTCGAAATGCCAAAAGCACATTAACTAATGTGTCGCTTGAAATTGATATTTTTTCACTACTCACTAATTTTGTGTTAATTAAAATAACGACACAGAGAATTGGTGAAGGAATTGTCAAATGACAAATGTTAGTGTAAGCAAAAACCGCTTAATTATTATAATTACCATGATCATAATAATATATGAAAGCATTAGCGATAATTGTGTACTTAATTAATTCCTAAAGCTCAACCAGATTGGTGTTTGGTATAGCTATGGAAACCATACAATGACTAAAGTGTAATTATTGACTTAGCCTGAAATGTATATGTGGATATGGAGAAAACATCAAATCTTTTTATTTAGTATTTAATTATTTATTTTATTTAAAAAAACATGACATTCCCTTTCAAAATGAAAGCCTTTGTTTGACTTTTGCAGGGTTAAGGAAGAAATTAGTTTAAATATGCAAGTTTAATAATTGTTAAGAGTCTGACTTAGAGAAACGTGTGGGTGGATAGTGTTGTGTAGAATATTTTCTTAGAATGAAATTTAAAAGTTATTTACTACAACTTCTTAGTCGGTTACAAATCAATGATTTTGTTTGTAATTTTTCTTCTAAGTAATCTTATTTTGTAAATGATGAAAAAATCAACTTGGTCTAATTTAACCCCCAAATATTAGCTAACAACGTTAGTGTTCGTCAAGATCATATAAGGAGGCAACTGATCCACATTTCTAGAAATGTGGAACTCAACACCCTCGTACGCCCAAAGCTAAACAATTGGAGCGTAGACATATAAGATTGAAATTCAATATCAGGTAAATCATTAATTAGAATGAGGTTAGTTCTGATACCATGACGAGAAAATGAAACTTGAAACTAATTCAATACAAAAAAATAGCTCATAAAGTGAAAATTGCATAATATAAAGAGGTAAATGATCCACATCCATGCCGATTTGAGAACTCAACAGTAAATATATATTATTTGAAAAAAGGACATGATGTGTCTGCCACCAATTTAAATGACCCAACTTTAAACTCTATGATAAAAAATACACTTTATGCCTCGAATAAAGATAAATTATAGTAAAATCATAAAATTTAAATACACATGTTTAACACCCTTTTCCTACTTTTCAGAATTTAGAATCCCTAAAACACTTTCTCTTTTCATTTTCTTGGAGAACAACCAACTCGACCTTATTCTCTGGCAAATCAATGCTTGAGCTCTGGCGAAAAGTAACCAACGATCCTACTTTTCAGAATTTAGAATCCCTAAAACACTTTCTCTTTTCATTTTCTTGGAGAACAACCAACTCGACCTTATTCTCTGGCAAATCAATGCTTGAGCTCTGGCGAAAAGTAACCAACGATGACGCACAAATCATTGCTCGTTTCATCTCCTTTGCCTCTTTCTCCTTCGATTGCTCGAATCTCTGATGATAGTTGGAGAAAATTCCAGATTTAGCTGGTATTCGCTGGAATCTGATCATATACACCATTATTGCTCCGCGTTTCACCACCGTTTTCCCCTTGCTCCAGCTAGAGTTTTTCGCTGGAATTTCGCCGGCTGTATCGTTCTTCCTTTGTTGGCCATAGTCATTTTTCAGATATGAAAACGACCCATCCCCTGCCACATTTCCCAACCAAATTAAGAGATGGAAAATTCTACTCACATCCTCTTTTCTTTATCTCCTACATCCACATCATCTCACCGGCGTGAATCTCATCGAAACCACACTTAAAACTTTCAGATCTGACTAAAAATTAACTAGATCTAAAACACTATCGGAGAATATATATTTTTTTGGCCAAGTTTGTCGTCATTTATACATTGTATAAATAGTGTATACTAACAGTATACTATGTGTATAATTAGTGTGTAGACATTATATACTGCGTATACTTTGATTATACAAAAAAAAATCTATATAAGGTGTGTGTATATATATTGTACGAAAAGTGTATATATGGAATGTATAATATACATTTTAGCTACAATATGTCTTTTAATTTTGTGTGGCCATCTGGTTGTTAATATTTTCACCGGATGACTACTTATGTCCTTGCCCCATATTGTTTACATCATTTATTCATAAAACTTCTAACTCTTTTCATAAAAAAAATCATGAAAATGTATTAGTAATTAATTTATCAACCCCAAAACGAAACAATAATTGAAAAGCTTTGTTCCACTCCTACATAATGGAGACCACCAACCTTTTAATACTCATTAGTTGTTATCTGGTTACTAAATATTTATCGAAAATAGGATATACCATATTTGCTAGTATATATTTAATACAAGGAATATGATTATATATGTACTTTACCATAAACTGAGACTTACAGACTGAAAACATTTAGCGGAGACAAAGGTAAATGACCAATTTCATGCTTGAGATAAATTAGACAACTCAATTATGTACCAGAAATGAACTTAGACATTTGAATATGGTAATTGATATACAATTATACGTACCAATACACTAAAAAGCTATAGGGGGATACAATTTTTAAAAAATAATTGGGCAAATATTCTCTACTACGTGCAGCTAGCCAAAGCAAAACTTTTTAAAATGTTAAAATAGATCTCATCAGGTGCAAGCTTTATTCGAATCGTGCCAATGAATATTATAGAAAAGAGATTGAAACTACATGAACATATTTGCTTTTCGAAATTATAGGCGTATTTATACATTTCAGGGGAATCAAATGAATATTAAAGAATGAAAATAAATAATTACGTATACTGAGATCTTTGACGAATCCATTTACAATAAATTGCATGAACTCTTTTTTTCTTTCAATTTTAATAATTTTGTGAATGGGCAAATTAATATTCGACCAGGTTAAAAGTACTTAAAGTATACAACCTTGGCATATATTCCTTGCATCAATTGACCTGTCATGCTGAAAAGATAACGCCCACAAAATTGATCTTTCACGCATGTGCACTTTTCTTGCCCACTTTATTCCACATGTGTTCTTTTTAGTTACTTATTTGTTTTAATCTAGCTCATATAATACTACTTTTGTTCTTCTTTTTTTTTTTTGATAATCCAGGGTTTCCAGGCTTGCGCCTGACTACTTCGCTGGTATTACCCAGACGTCCTGGAGATGATGGGACCGGTCCTTCAGCACCCCCACCACCGGGTAAATCGCGGGATGTGCTCCAGTGACCAGTTTTCTGGGAGCGTACAACTGATCAATGAGACAAGATCAAATTCCCCAACATGCAGAGTTTCTTCGTGCTTGGGGGGAATCGAACCCACGCTGCCCCATGCCAGAGCGCCTTTTAGCGCCCAGACTTTGCCACTGGACTATGCCCCGGAGGACAATACTACTTTTGTTCTTGATAGAATATATGGTGTATATCCCTATGATATACATGATTTTGACTATTCTTGTATTATAAATAGAAGTATTAAATTATGTTATATAATTATCATAATTGTAGAATTTTTGTACAAGTAGAACTAGGATATTAGAAATTTAGTAGGAATAAGATTTTTCATATTTGAAGATTGTAACTTGTATATATATCTATTCATTCAATAAGAATAATCAAGAGATTAATTCTTTCATGGTATCAGAAGTCTAGGTCTAAATTACCTCCCTTCCCAATTTTCTTCCGCTACTCTCGGTCAAATTCCGAGTACCCTTCTCGATTTTCGGCCGACTTCTTCCTCCTTCATTCCCAATTTTTCTTTCAAATCCCTAATTCTCCTATTGTTATTTCATTATGTCTACGTCAAAGAACCTGTTTCATCCAGCCCTTACAGTTTCCAACATCATCAACCACATCCCTATTGTTCTTGAGATGGAAAACGTCCAATACGCGACATGAGCGAGATTATTCAAAATTCATGCACGCTCGCATCAAGTCCTCCATCACATAATTTCCTCGACACCTGGCACAGAGGAGGTGCCTAACCCCCGAGGAAAATCCTACGTTATGGACGACACTTGATGCTACCGTTCTCCAGTGGATTTATTCCACTATTTCTACCGACCTCCTACAAACGACCATTGAGCCCGACACTACGGCAATGGAAACTTGGAATAGGGTGCTTAATATATTCCAAGATAACAAGAATTCCCGTGCTGTCACCCTCGAGCAGAAATTTTCACATGTCCACATGGTAGATTTTCCTAACGTTTCGGCCTCTTATAAAAGGCTGAAGGAATTGGCAGACCAACTCTGCAACATTGGTGCGCAAATTACCAATGATCGTCTAGTTCTACAAATGGTTGCAAGCCTGGATGAGTCCTATAACGGCGTTGGAACACTACTTCGTCAAAGTAACCCTCTACCACCCTTTTATCAGACCCGTTCCATACTCGCGTTAGAAGAAGCTGACTTAGCTAAAAAGGCGGTTACATGTGCAAATTTCATCGCTACGATGACCATGTCAGACGATCCTCACTCATTCTCAGAGAATTCTGGCCAACACCACAACAACCGTGGTGGCAAAAAGGGTGAAAATCATAAAAATAATGGCAAAAATCGCGGTGGCAATCGCGGTGGTAACGGAGGTGGCCGAAACAATGGTGGCAGCGGCATTGGGCCTCGGGGTAGTGGACCGCAAGCCAACTGATCCCAGTCATAGGCCCCCTGCCCGTGGAACTGGGCTAGTGGCTATTGGCCCAACAATCTCTATTTTCCTCCCATCCCTTACTCGAGTAACTGGGCCCAGTTCCAGCAACATGCCAGGCTCAGTTTCTCGGATCCGAATACTGGCAACAGATTCACTTCTAGGCCGGGCCGCAGGCAGGTTTGATTGGGCCTCGACCTCCGCAGGCGTTTCAGGCAGTGGGCCCCACACCAACTCCGACAGATATTGAGGCCGCAATGCACACACTTAGATTAAATCCTCTAGACGTGAATTGGTATATGGACACTGAAGCCACTTCTCACATGACGTCTGACCAAGGTACTCTCTCGTCTTATTTCAATTTGAGCAAAAAATGTGGTATTATTGTTGGTAATGGAAATTCAATTCCAATTCGCGGTTATGGACATACAACTTTGTCTTCCCCACATCCACCTCTAGTTTTGAAAAATACCCTTCATGCCCCTAACTTAATTAAAAATTTGGTGTCTGTCCGAAAATTCACCACTGATAATTGAATTTCTGTTAATTTTGATCCCTTTGGGTTTTCTGTGAAGGATTTTAAGACGGAGATACCTCTAATGAAATGCAATAGTATGGGAGAGCTTTATCCTATCACAAATACCACCGCTTCCGCGAGTGAAGCCATGCCGTCTACTTTTGCCGCCCTTGCTATTTCCTTGTGGCATGCACATTTGGGTCATCCGGGATCGTCTATTATTTCTTCTTTGCATAAAAATAATTTTATTTCTTGTAAGAGTACGCATAGTACTCCGCTTTGTCCTTCTTGTCCGTTAAGGAAACATGTTAATTACCATTTGTAGCCTCTACTTCTAGTACTTTGATGCCGTTTGACATTATTCATAGTGATTTATGGATATCCCCCATGTTAAGTTCTATGGGACATCCTTATTATATCATATTTTTGGATGATTATTCTAATTTTTTTGGACCTTTCCTTTATCGAAAAAGTCTCATGTTTTTTCCACATTCTTAAAATTTAGAGCATTCATCCGTACCCAATTCGAACGGAAAATTAAAAGTATTCAATGTGGTAATGGCATGGAATATGATAATGAGTTGTTTCGGGAATTTTGTGAGACCTCGTCATCTAAAAAATCATACGAACTCGGCATTGGACTACTCACTTTAGCAAAAGGAAATTGGGTTTCATAAAAAATAACATGGCGACTAATTATGATTTTGTTAGATGATAAATCAAAAACTTGTAACCACGATGATTAGACGGATAGCTCAAAAACACACAAGCGGTAGAACGGGTCTGAAGTTTGTTAATTGTAGTTGACGGAAAAAGTGGATAGCATAAATACCCAAAGCCCTAAGATGAGAATACGAAGGATCCTTATTATAGAGAACTTTAAGGGGAGATTTAGATGCTAATCCTTTGGTAGGAAGTACGTTAAGGAGGTAAGTAGCCATTTGTTGTGCATGATGCCAAAAAGAAGGGGGGGTACAAAAGCATGGGCTAATAAAGTTCGGACAATATTATTAATGGTACAAATTTTTCGTTCGGCTTTCCCATTGTGGTGAAACGTTTAGTCTGATGGTCAAACCAATTACTATTCGTATTTTTCTCAGTTTGGCTCTCTCAAAAGCATGACACATTCATCAGTTGGATGTGAAAAATGACTTTTTACACGGTGATCTTAAGGAGACAGTTTATATGCATCAACCCTTGAGTTTTCGAGATCCCAATCATCCTTATCATGTCTGTTTGGTGAAAAAGTCCTTGTATGAACTTACGCAGGCCCCACAGGCTTGGTATAAAAGGTTTGCAGATTATGTTTCTTCTATTGGTTTTTCTCACAGCCGGTCTGATCATTCTCTCTTTATATATCGTCGTGGTACTTCTCTGGCATACATTTTGTTGTATGTCAATGATATTATATTGACTGCCTCGTCTGATACTCTGCGTAAGTCTATCATGACACTTCTATGTTTCGAATTTGCTATGAAAGATTTAGGGCCCTTGAGTTAGTTCTTGGGGATTGCTGTCACTCGTCATTCATGTGGTCTATTTTTATCACAAAGGAAGTATACCGCTGAGATCATTGAAAGAACTGGTATATCATCGTGTAAATCTACTTCTACTCTGGTTGATACTAACCCGGAGCTGAGTGCTACATTTGACACTAAGTTCTAGGATCCCACCCACTATCGCAGTCTTGCAGGGGCACTTCAGTATCTTTCCTTCACAAGGCCTGATATTACTTATGCAGTTCAACAGGTGTGTTTGTTTAGACATGATCCACAGATTGAGCATATGAATGCGCTCAAACGCATTATATGATACATCCAGGGCACACTTGATTATGGCTTGCATTTGTATCCTACGTCTGTTTCTACACTTGTGTCTTATACAGATGCTGATTGGGGTGACTGTCCTGATACCAGACACTCGACTTCTGGTTATTGTATGTTTCTTGAGGATAACTTGGTCTCGTGGTCTGCAAAACGACAAACTACATTATCAAGATCCAGTGCAGAGGCCGTGTATCGAGGCGTGACGAATGTGGTGTCATAATCATGTTGGCTGCGTAATCTTTTGTTAGAACTACACTTTTCTATTCAGAAAGCTACCTTGATCTACTGTGATAATGTTACTGCAGTTTATCTTTCTGGCAATCCGGTCCAACATCAACGCACTAAACATATCGAGATAGATATTCACTTTGTTCGCGAAAAGGTAGCCCGTGGACAAGTACGCGTCATGCATGTGCCCTCGCGATATCAAATTGATGACATCTTTACGAAGGGCCTTCCCTCAGTTTTATTTGAAGATTTTAGGGACAGTCTAAGCGTATGACAACCGCCCGCTATGACTGTGGGTGTGTGATAGAATATACCGTGTATATCCCTATGATATACACAGTTTCGACTAGTCTTGTACCATAAATAGAAGTATTAAATTATGTTGTATAATTACCATAATTGTAAAATTCTTGTACAAGTAGAACTAGAATATTAGAAGTTTAGTAGGAATATGATTTTCCATATTTGGAGATTGTAACTTGTATATATACCTATTAATTCAATAAGAATAATCCAGGGATTAATTCTTTCAATACGGTATATTCTATCAGTTCTGTAACGTATGCAGTGTTATATTCTATTATAGTAAAAAAAATTGTAATTTTTATAACTTTTAATGATGGTAAAAACTAAAAAGTGCATCTAGTTACAAACATTCGTAGTATTTAGAGAAAGTGAAAAACTACGCATCCTTATAAATGATTTAGCTAGTCATGAGTAGTAATAATTATGCTTCAATTAGTGAAAAACAAAGTTTTCTTCTTCATTCCTGCGAGATGGTGGGGGAGATGGAGACGACAAATTTTGTTCTCTAAAAATATGCCGCTCCCGACGATGACAGATCACAATTCACAAATGACTGATAGATTTCTATACTAGCAAGCTTCTGAATTAAGAAGGGGTCCACATGATACGTTAGGTGAATCCCATATAAAAAATATGGAAGATGAAAGTTGAAAGCTTTATACGGCTAGAATGGGCTTACTAGGGCGGGTGAAAGAAAAGGATATGACAAACTTCTAAACTAATAAGTTTTTGAATGAGGGATGCACATGTATAATACCTTAAACGAATCTCATATAAATCAAAATGAAAAATGAAAGTAAAAAGCTTTATACTTTAAAGACATAACACAAGCTCAAATGACAGGCACTCTTTTGATCTTGATACTAACGTAGCTCAAGGGACATTTGGTCAAAGCAGACAATTTGTGACAAGGATTTGGATCGTAAAAAAAAAAGGATCGGAACATAGTTAAGTATTTACCCAAAGTCTGATTTGCATTAAAAAAAATATCTTACCGATATTGTTCCTTCTTCCCCTGATCGCACACAATTTTTACGAAAAATTATTTTAAAAAATGCAATTCATGTTTGCAAAAATAACGTTCCCTTCTTTTTCTGATATTTTTATAACGGATTAATTCAATGAATTAGAACGAATCAACTGATTGATGGTCTATATCTTTTAGACTATAGTTAATGGATACTCTTAAATCATAATTCTAATTATATAGACTATGATTCCATACCAGAAATTTTTTCAAATTCATTTTCAATTTTGAAGTTCTCAGCAACAAACACCTACCCCTCTATTACAATAGAAATAAAAAAAAATTAATTTGATTGTACCACGGGCATGCATCAATTATTTATTTAAAGTTTAAACCATTAGCAGTACTTGCTTTATGTAGAGACACCACACTAACTAATACTTGTATATAAATGGCATCATCACTTCGATTAACCATATACATTCACATTGAATATACACACACACCCCGTAGCCTACTAAGGCATTGCATTTTGCCTTAAAAAATCATAGCTCATGGCGATTAGAAGACCAATTATTCTTTGTTTCATGCTTTGGCAGCTGCCTCTGCTTATGCTACTATCATGTCGCGGTAACTTGACTTACGCTGCCCGTGGCAAGTGGGAGCTACTGATGTCCAGCATTGGCATTTCAGCCATGCACATGCAACTCCTCAACGACGATAGAGTCGTCATGTACGACCGTACCGACTTTGGCGCATCCAACATCTCGTTGCCCAATGGCAAATGCCGCAACAACAATAATGACCTCGCCTTGAAAGTCGATTGCACTGCTCACTCTGTCGAATACGATGTATCAACCAATTCTGTACGTCCCCTCATGGTCCAGACCAACGTGTGGTGCTCCTCTGGCTCCGCCATGTCAGATGGTTCTTTGGTTCAAACGGGTGGCTTCAACGATGGTATAAATGTAGTAAGAGTTTTCAAACCGTGCATTACTGGAAAAAAGAGCACTTGTGACTGGCAGGAAATGGGAAATGGCCTAATTCAAAGCCGATGGTATGCCACCAATCATATGTTGCCAGATGGCAGGCAAATTATAATTGGCGGTCGTCAGGCTTTTAACTATGAGTTTCATCCCAAGACTGCTTCAACCAGTAATGTGTTCAACCTACCGTTTCTTCAACAGACCAATGATCCCGGAGAGGAAAACAATCTATACCCATTTGTTTTTCTAAATGTGGATGGAAATCTATTCATATTTGCTAATGACCGAGCTATCTTGTTCGATTACACGACAAGCACAGTGGTGAAAACATATCCACAGATACCTGGTGGAGACCCAAGAAATTATCCAAGTACGGGTTCTGCAGTTCTTCTTCCTTTAAAGAACTTGCAAGAAAAAACAATTCAAGCTGAGGTGTTGGTGTGTGGTGGAACACCAAGAGGCTCTTACCTTAAAGCAGTTGGAGGTGAATTTTTGGGTGCATTAAATACTTGCGGCCGAATTACAATTACCGACCCGAATCCACAATGGACCATGGAGACCATGCCATTGGCTCGGACAATGGGTGACATGGTGATTCTACCAAACGGAAACATTTTGATCATTAATGGAGCTGCAGTGGGCGCTGCCGGATGGGAAATAGGTAGGAGCCCGGTCTTGAGTCCGATGATTTACCAACCAGATAACCTTCCTGATTCTAGATTTGAGGTACAAAATCCGAATGCAATACCAAGAATGTACCACTCGACAGCAGCTTTACTAAGAGATGGACGAGTTCTTGTTGGTGGTAGTAACCCAAATGAATTTTACAACTTCACTAGAGTTCTTTTCCCAACGGAGTTAAGTTTGGAGGCATTCTCACCGTCCTATTTGGATGCTGGATCTGCTAATCTGCGACCACGAATCATTTCTCCCGTTTCCCGCCATAAATTCAAGTATGGACATCGAGCTAACATTCGATTTTCTATTTCCAGGTTACTAAACAAAAATTCGATTCAAGCAACAATGGTTGCACCCGGATTTAATACACATTCAAATACTATGAATCAAAGAATGCTTGTCCTTCCAAGCGGAGTTGTAAAACAGGTTGGAAAATCTGTGTATCAAGTGAGTTGTGTGTTTCCAAATTCGGGCAAATTAGCACCACCTGGTTACTATCTTCTATTTGTGGTTCATCAGGATATCCCAAGTGAAGGAATTTGGGTCAGGATCTACTAATTACATTTGACTCTGCAAATTCTTTCAGGATTTTTTTTCTTACCAAGTGTAGGTAAAGACCTGCTTTGATATTTACAAGTTTTTTTATTTTGGAACGCTGTTGTAACTTGTAAGCAAACAATTGGATTCTTTTTTATTGAATCCAACAAAAATATGTCTTATCGTGAGTATTAGTACGTGTACATTTAATATATTTAGTCATATTTAGTCTTGTTTAATTATGGTAAATATAGGATCCCTATTTCTATGAGTATTCTATATTGTACACCCTATATATATTTGTATTAATGAGAAAGACTCCCCAAAGGAGATTAATACAATCTTACATGTTATCAGAAGTCAAAACCTAAACCCTATTTTTTTCGTTCTTCCTTTCCCGAGAATTTCTGCACCGAGAAACTCAAGTTGTCTGCGTTTGCTTTCTGTTTCCGGTGCTACACTGCCCAAGACAACAACCTGTCCAATTTTTCTGCCAAAACAGTGTGTTTTCTTTGCTTTCTGCCGAAGTAGGAACTCTTTGTATGTTTTTTTCCTTCCTGTTCCCGAGAATTTTTTTTTCCCGAAAGCCATGCAGTCCGCCTCATTTAATTCAATGGGCCACTTTCCTGCTGCTCAGCAGCGGCCCACCAGTATGGGAGCACAACCGACGGGTCACATTAATCAGGCTCAATTTCAGGGAGCCAATCCGTCCGTTCTTGGCTATCCCCAATCCAGTTTGGGCCAAGCTTTAGGCACTTTCACTCATCGGCAGCTCGATAATGCGTGGTATATGGATATGGGCGCCACGTCTCATCAACCAACAATTCAGGTAATCTTCCTCAACTGCGCCAGTTACCAACTCCACAGTCTATTATGGTCGGTAGTGGTCATCGCATTTCAATTCAAGGATTTTGCCAAACCCTTACCCCCCCCCCCCCACCGCATCCCCACTTCTCTCTTAAAAGTGTCCTTTATGCACCAAACAACATCAAAAATCTAATTTCTGTCAGACAATTTGCCACATATAATTATGTCTCAATTAATTTTGACCAGTTTGGATTTTCCGTAACGGACCTCCGTATCGGGAAACTCCTTACGAGATGCAATAGTGAGGGGGACCTATATCCGTTCCTACCCACATCCGCTGCTAGTGTCACTCCTTCCACCGTTTTAGTAATCATATCTCCCTCTACGTGGCATAGTATACTTGATCATCCGGGTTCTCACATTTTTTATTCTCTTAGAAATCAAAATTTAATCCAATCCAACAAAGAGAATCTTTCTCATAGTTGCTCCTCGTGTCAGTTAGGGAAACACGTTAGACTACCATTTACGACTTCTATGAGTACTACTTTCTCTCTCTTTGACATTATTCACGATGATTTATGGACATCTCTCATAAGTCATAACTAGCAATTTAGGCCACAAATATTATCTGGTATTTTTGGATGATTTCTCTCATTTTCTTTGGGTATACCCACTCAAACTCAACTCTCAAGTGTTCTCCAAATTTGTTGAGTTTCGTACACTGGTTAAAACGCAATTTGAAAAAGACATAGAATCGTTTCAATGTGATAATGGTCGTGAGTTTAATAATTCCTTATTGACTGAACGTCTCACGACAATCAATATATGCAGAGGAGATTGTGTACATGGCTAAGATGACTAATTATAAAATCATGTCCACTCCGGTTGACTCTAAATCGAAGCTTAGTGTAGTTGATGGTGATCTAGTGGCAGATCCCACTCTTTATAGGAGTCTAGCAGGTGCACTTCAGTACCTTACTTTCACCAGGCCTGATATTGCTTATCATGTTCAACATGTATGCTTATTCATGCATGCCCCAGGGAGCCACATTTTACAGCCCTCAAACGTATTATTCGATATGTTAAGGACACCCTTGATTATGGATTGCATCTATACCCCTCAACACCGACCAAATTGTTGTCATATACGGATGCTGATTGGGCAGGCTGTCCGGACACGCGACGATCCACCTCAGGCTATTGTGTGTTCTTAGGGGATAACCTCATCTCTTGGTCTGCCAAGAGACAAGCCACATTATCCCGTTCAAATGCAGAAGCAGAATACAGAGGTGTTACTAATGTTGTTGCTGAGATCTGTTGGCTCCGGAACCTTCTTTTGGAGCTTCAGTGTCCATTACGTAAGATGTCTTTGGTTTATTGTGATAACATATCCGTCATATATCTATCTCATAATCCGGTTCAGCATCAGCGAACCAAGCACATTGAAATGGACATCCACTTTGTTCGTGAGAAGGTTGATCTCGGTCATGTCAAGGTATTACACGTGCCTTCTTCATATCAGTATGCGGATATATTCACAAAGGGTCTTCCTAGACAACTCTTCTTGACTTCAGATTCAGTCTTAGCGTCCGGCCTCCTCCCGCTCCGACTGAAGGGGTGTATTAGCACGTGTACATTTAATATATTTAGCCATATTTAGTCTTGTGTAATTATAGTAAATATATGATCCCTATTGTATGAGGATTCTACATTGTACACCCTATATATATATATTTATATTAATGAGAAAGACTCTCTAGGAAGATTAATACAATCATACAGTGAGTTTGAGTATCTTTTTTTAATTACTCTAGTATAATTGTCTTTTACATTGTACGAAAATAAGTCGTATATATTCTAATCTATTGCAGTAATAAAAAGGCTTATTGTGCATGAGTTTGATTAACTAAAAATATGTACATTTGTTTGCTTATCATATAGTAGATGATATGCTTCAGTCGATACAAGTTCCCTTCTATCAAAAATTCACATTTGATCAGCAATTGCTTGTTTTCCATTTAAGGGTGTGTTTGGTATGACAGGAAAATATTTTTCTATTTTTCCATGTTTGGTTGCATTAAATATTTTGAAAAATATTTTTTTTCAAAACAGGAGAAAATATTTTCCTTAAATCTGCCGGAAGACATTTTTCGGATTAATAAAAACACACCGATGCATCTCTGACCTCCCCACACTATCCACCACCCACCCTACCTGCCTACCCCATGCACCCCCATTTTCCTACCCCCACCCCTGGCCTAACCCTTACCCCCGCAGCTACCACCCCCTACCTTCCACCACGAAAAGTTGCACTCCAAATTTAAAAACATGATAGTGGTTTTCTTTGAATATATTCTAATATTCTTAAAATGACATTTTCCAACTTGTGTACCAAACACAAGAAAATGAGTGAAAAATAACTTATTTTTCAGGAAAATAAACATTTTCAGTCATACCAAACACGCACTAAGTCTCTTTTTTCGGCTAGTAGCTTCATTTTAGAAGGAGAAAAAATTAAATTTTAATCAGTTAAAAGCTTGTCCATGAAAAAATCCATTATAATTGTTGGCTTTTCATCCAAAAATATTTTTTTTTGTGGTTGCATAAAAAGCCAGCAAATGGCTATTTTCATCTTTCGGTGAGATGCGATGACAAGTTGGAAAGAAGAAAAGAAATCCATAGACATTTGCCAAAGTTAATTTCAGTGTAAAGCATATACTATCTCTTAATCTAAAACGGATAATAGCAATTTTAATCCCTCAAATATGAGTTAATTGTGATTTTGGTCCTTATGGTATGTGACTCAACACATTTAATCTTCAATCAATTAAACCCGGATTTTTAGTTCCTATATGTAAGAAATATTTATGTTTTGACTATTTTTAAAATTATATCATCCTCAAATATAAAGTATTAATATAAGTTTAACATAATTCATGTGTAATTAAATAGTGGAACAGTTGATAATCTAGTTAATTTATGAAATTCACAAGCAAAGAGATAAAAAGTGCACATTCAATTAATTAAAAGTTAAATGTGCTTATTCAGATATTATAAGGATTAAAATCAGAATCTACCGAGAATTAAGGAGCCAAAAGTGATATTAACCCTTATCCTTTATTCAGGAATTTTCAACCGCAAACCATAGACATTTGCCAAAGTTATTCTCTCTCTCCTTTTCTTTTTTTGGGTTCAAAAGGAGTAATATTCTTAATTGATATGCATAATTACAAAATTACAAAAAAGAAAGGCGGAATTGCTAAATAAACAAAAAACTATTATAATTTACCAAAGTTATTCTAGCGTCAAGCATCTCTCTTTAAGTACTACTCCAGTATCTAAAATAATACATATTTTTTTTATTCTCTGTTCATGCATGTCAAAATACACATAAGAAAACAATGAAAAAGGATTGTAAAAAATGACAAGAAACAAAACGAGCATGCATGCAAGAGCTTATGATTATGACATTTCAAGGGATAATTGTGCACTTAATTCATTAATTAGTAAATATCGATTAATCAGGTGATTAATTTGCTATAGCTAAGCTTATAATCTAATGCATGCATGTCCTGCCAATATGAAACCATACGATGATTAAAGCTTATAATTGGCTTAGCCTGATGCAATGTTATATGGATATGGACAAAACATCATATCTTTTTTTTAAAATTAATTTAATTATTTATTTTATTAAATATGTCAAGAAGTCAAACATGAAATTCC
This sequence comes from Anisodus tanguticus, assembly GCA_034509755.1. NCBI lineage: Eukaryota > Viridiplantae > Streptophyta > Magnoliopsida > Solanales > Solanaceae > Anisodus > Anisodus tanguticus. The sequence goes on along the minus strand of CM067553.1, from coordinate 2,345,518 downwards.
CTTTCAAATAGAAAGCCTTTGTTTGACTTCACACGGTTAATAAGGCAAAACTAAAAGTTTGCATATATAATTGTCTATGGTAAGTACATGATAGTATATAATGAAACATGAAGTAAATGTCTATAATAAGTTAATCTGAGTAACCTAAAAAATTAAATAAAGAAGTTATAGCTAGTTAAATAAACTGAATGAAATTGAAGAGAAGGAATAAATCATCTAATTAAGGACAAAGTAAGGTCTTTTCCATGATTTTGGAGGAGGAGCCGAGGAGGGAGATGGACAAGAATATTGCCTTCAATAGACATTACTAAAAACACACACGAATTTTTATTAAAAGAACTTCTAACAAGCCAATTTTCGACAGATATCCCTTGAATTTTTTTGTCGAAAATTCTCATATTTTTGGATTGAAAATTATTTTACAAAATTCATGAAAATTTTAAAGTTCACTCTCAACATATAAGGCCAAAACCATGTTTTTCTTGTTGGAAATTTGTCTTTGGTGGGGAGGTGCGTCCACCCATATTTAATGACTTAAACACTAGGGTTACGCATGTTGGAGGCTTTGTCTCTTCACACGTGCATAATCTACTAAGTGAATAGATGACCGTAGGGCCAAGAATCGTCAAATTTCGTTGAGAAATGAAAGAGATATTGGTCCACAAAGTAAGGTGTTTGAGGCATGAAAATATGGTGCGGGACAAATCTACCACATCGGTGGGAAAAGGAAGAATTGCTCTCTTTATAAGTCTCTAAATTGGCTAAAGGTTTGAGACCCCAAGGGGTAACCCATGTGTTTGAAGGATGGAGGACTTAGATGTGCTTGGGTTCAAGCCCACACGCGCGTCGCCGCCCGCCCATCCGATCCGGGCTCGGGTCTTGGGCTTCTTCTGATAGACCCTCAAATTATTTAATATTTACAGTTTGGTCCCTAGAGTTTCTGAAAAGTTGAATTTGGGAACGACGGAAGGCAGAAAGTTTCTACCTACCGTTTGAGTTGATTTTTGGAGCATTAACCAGCCATTACTTGGCTGATTAACTCCTCCATAAACAACCCTCCTTCAATGGCCATAAACATGTCATTACTTGGCTGTTTAATTCCCTCCTTCAATGGTCATTAACAGTCATGTCTTGGCAGTTGAGAGGTCCCTTCCCTTATGCTATATATTGGAGCCTTTTGGCTCAATTGTGTGACACAGAAAACAAGACAAAATATACACAGATAGACAAACAGAAGAGAGACACGAATTCTGTCCAGAAACAGTGGAAGAAAACAGAAACTCTTCCTTCCTTTTTCATTCTTCAGCAAGTCGTTTCGTGTTTGTTTTCTTCGTCAGAATCAACCTATTTACTTTGTAGTGTTGATTAGTTGTTGTTTTATCTTGGGAGACTATTGTCCGTTAACGTAAAAGCATATATACGGGGCAATCTTGTCTTAAAGACAGAGTGTCATCTCTCGACTCAGCCACAGTTGTAAAAATCCAGATTTAGTGTTTTATTGATTTCAGGTAATCAAAATTCAAGACTCAACAATCTTGCGGCAGTTCTGTATTGGCTTGTTTGTTTATCCTTTCTAACATTTGTAATATTTATTTACTTCTCGTATCGCTTTACGTATCCAACATTTCTTACCTAACTTTAACCTTCAAATTCTTGTATTGACAATTTTATCAACTTTTAGTTGCTTAAAACAAAACAACAGTTGGAAAATTTTGTTCCATACCTAAATAATGATTGAGGGCCAATTAATCTTCCCAGATTGCTCCTTAATAATTCAGATTATCCATTATCTGGTCGACAATGATCGAAAATACAATATTGCACCATAAGCTGGGTCCTGGGAGCAAACTAAAAACAATTAGCGGAAACAATGGTAAAATTAATATCAAGAATGTGAATGTGAATGAGAAATGAACTTGGACATTGGAATAATAGTTCATATTCTGATAAACTAAAAAGCTACAGGGTTCAATGCTTTTTAAATAATTGCAAAAATATTCTCTATTACGTGCAGCATTTATTTATGTTAAATTGATCACTCGTCTCCTAGCTTTATTCGGATCGTGCCAAAAAGTATTTTAAAAAATAGATACAACGAAAGAGCATATTTGCATGCCGGAATTAAAGGTAGTTTTACATTTCCATGAGAATCAAATTCATCTTAAGAATGAAAACAAATAAGTGCCTAAATGATATTGAAACAACGAGCAAAATTATGTGTTTATAATGAAAAATAGAGATCTTTGACAAATCCACTTAATAAATTTTTATGGACTTTTATCCTATTTCTAGTACTATTATTATTATTATTAATTATAATAATAACTAAATTGGTGAATATTTCACGATCAAGCTGATTCACAATCTTGAAGCTAAGGCATCAAAATACAATGTAATCAGAGTACATCTTTACAGAGGGATAGTGGCATTTTTTTAGTAGATGGTCTCTTCTTCAACAAACTGATCAAGGAATACTCTCAGAAAACACATCTCTAAGAGTTTGGAATAGGAATAAACACTACTAAAAAATATAAAAAATAGACGGGAAAAACCGACAGTCTGTAAGAGTTTGGGATAGGAATAAACACTACTAAAAATGATCAAAAATAGACGAGAAAAACCGACAGAGTCTGTTCGTTTTTTAGAAAAAACCGACGGAGTCCTTTCATTTTTTTTAGAAAAAACATATGGAAAACCGACGAAAATACGCCATCGGCTTTCATCTCGTTGGTTTTTAAAAATTGACGGACTGCATTGGTTTTTGCCAACGGACCGCGTCGCTATTTTTAGCGGTCACTTTTTATTTTTTAAATAATAATTAAATTAAAAATCGACGGACCCTGCCGGAGACCACCGGACGCGCCGTCACGTGCCAATAACAGGTGGTATTTTTCCAGATCTGTTTTTTCTTGTGTATTGCTAGGTCGTTCCGACCCTACCTGTGCTTTTTGCACCTACATCCACTGCTTCAAAGCTCCGACAATTTTTCTGGCAACCCATTAGGTTACAACCACCCGGAGTAGTTTCCGGTCGGGTCTGCACAAGACTAAACTTTTCCGGCAAGGTCATGCAGTGAACAGTAACTCCGGCAGTGAGCAGGAATTCCGGCAGTGAACAATATTTCCAGCAGGGAACATTTCTCCCTTTGTTGAACAATGGATTTTGGCGACGAACATGTTCGATTCACCTGGAGTTGGTACCTCCAGGTGCCCGTATTCATTCTTTGTCCTTGTCCTTGAAGTTAAATTTTGCTTGTTTCGTTGTATTAAATCTTGACATTATATTCTTGTCCTTTGTTTTATCTATCCGATCTAAAGTAGCCTGACTTACCTCTAGATTCTTGTTAACTTGTGTGTTAGTATTGGTTCTCGTGTGTGTTAGCGTTAACCTTTGATTACTTTTTTTACTCTAGTGGCTTTGGTGAATGATGGTAGACTAGGGTCATGTTCTCGTCGGGGACATGGGCGAGGGTTAGGGAGGTAGGTGGGGTAATGGAGATGCTAGGCTTAGGGTCTTGGAACATTGGGACTTTAACGGAAATGTCCATAGAGTTAGTTAAGATTCTTAAGAAGATGGGGATTAATATAGCATGTGTTTAGGAGACCAAATGGGTAGGACCTAAGGCTAAGTATGTGGACGGATATAAGTTATGGTTGTCGGGTAGGTTGAGGTATAGGAATGTGGTAGGCATTTTAGTAGACAGCAAGCTAAGGGATCATGTGATAGAGGTGAGGAGGGTCAATGACAGGATGATGGCGATTAAGTTGGTAGTTGGAGGAGCCACTATGAATATTATTAGTGCTTACGTGCCATAGGCGGGCTTAGACGAGGAGGAGAAGAGGCGTTTTTGGGAGGATTTGGACGGGTGGTGAGAGGTATACCACATACTGAGAAGTTATTTGTAGGAGGGGATTTTAATGGACATATCGAGTCACTTTCGGGGGCTATGACGACGTGCATGGAGGCTTTGGCCTCGTGGACAGGAACGGGAGAGGCGTATCACTTTTGGAGTTCGCTAAAGCTTTTGGGATGGTGATAGCCAATTCGAGGTTCCTGAAGAAAGAGAAGCATTTAGTGACTTTCCGTAGTTCGGTGGCTAAGACTCAGATAGACTTTTTGCTCCTTAAGAAGGTTGATAACGGTCTTTGTAAAGACTGTAAGGTTATTCCGAAGGAGTGTCTGACAACCCGACATAAGCTTTTGGTGATGGATTTAGAGATCAAGATAGAGAAGAAGAGGAGGGTTGTGGATGACAGGCAAAGAATCAAATATGAGAGTTTGACCTTGGCTAGTGCACATGAGATGGGGGAGAGGTTGATGGCCAGAGGGCTTGGGGGAATAGTGGGGATGCTATCGGTATGTGGGATAGTACAGCCAGTTGCATTCGGGAGGTAGCTAGAGAAGTGCTAGGGGTTTCGCGGGGTAGCTGTGGTGGGCATCGAGGGGATTGGTGGTGGAATGGTAAAGTTTAAGAGAATGTGGAAGCAAAGAAAGCGGCGTATGCGAAATTGGTAGAAAGCAAGAATGAGGTGGAGAAATGGACGAATAGGGAATTATATAACATGACGAGGAAGGAGGCAAAGCTAGCGGTTACGGCGGGGAAGACGACAGCTTTTGAACGCATGTATGCGGAATTAAAGGAAAAAGACAGAGATGCATCAAGGACGTGAGGTGCATCAAGGACGAGGAAGGCAAAGTACTGGTGGAGGACGCTCTTATTAAACTGAGGTGGCAGTCTTACTTTCATAAACTCTTGAATAAAGAAGAAGATAAAGATATTGTGTTGGGAAAGCTGGAGCAATCCAGAAGGTATCGGGATTTTGGATATTGTAGAAGTATTAAGGTTGATGAGGTTAATGGTGTTGTTCGCATGATGCGCAGAGGAAGAAACGACCGGGCCTGATGAGATCCCAGTTCAATTTTGGAATAGTGCAGGTTGGGCAGGTTGGGCAGGTTTGGAGTGGTTGACTAAGTTGTTTAATGTCATTTTAAGACGGAACGAATGCCCGAAGAATAGAGGTGGAGTACGAGAATTCCTTTATACAAGATGAAATGTGACATCCAGAGTTGCAACAACTATAGGGGTATCAAGCTGCTAAGCCACACTATGAAAGTTTGGGAAAGGGTCGTGGAGATGAGGGTGAGAAGGGACGTGTCTATTTCTGAGAACCAGTTTGGATTCATGCCGGGGCGTTCGATTACAAAAGTCATTCATCTTATTAGGAGGTTGGTGGAGCAGTATAGGGAGAAGAAGAGGGACCTACATATGGTTTTCATTGACCTCGAAAAGGCATACGATAAAGTCTCTAGAGAGGTTCTATGCAGATATTTGGAGGTTATAGGTGTACATGTGGCATACACTAGGGCGATCAAGGATATGTATCATGGAGCCAAGACCAAGATACGGACAGTAGGAGCAGACTCTGAGCACTTTTCAGTGATGATGGGGTTGCACCAGGGATCGGCTCTAAGCCCATTCCTATTTGCTTTGGTGATGGATGGAATAACGCGACAAATTCAAGGGCAGATGTCATAGTGTATGTTATTCGCAGATGACATATTCCTGATTGATGAGACCGCAGTAGAGTGAACGCTAAGCTGGAGGTTTGGAGACAGACTCTGGATGTCACGACCCAAACCGGAGGGCCGCGACGGGCACCCGGATCCTACCTGCCGGGTACCACTAAACATACAATTATCACCTAATCATAATTAAATACGGACTAAGCCAAAAAAGAAGCTATGTGAAATCTTAACCGAAAATCCCAACACATTTTTGTATATATCTATACCAAGGCCGACAAGGCCATACATGACTACTGTACAGAACATCTGTCTACAAGCCTCTAAAGAGTATACGACATTAAAAGGTCGGGACAGGGCCCCGCCATACCCATATATACATGCAAAAATATACCGTACCGAAATTATACCGACACTCCAAAACAATGGGAGTGCTCCAAAATTAGGTGGATCGTCGCCTTGCCCATGCAAACCTGCGGGCATGAAACGTAGCGTCCCCAGACAAAAGGGACGTCAGTATTACCGATGTACTGAGTATGTCATGCATAAGAAATATTATCACACATATACATAATAATCTGAAACTAAAACAGTCGACAAGGATATCTGATAGAACAGTCGATAGAAACAGTCGACAACACCAACAGCCGACAGAAATGACTGACTAGTAGTAAATGCCTCTAAAGGCCCTAATACATATTCCTAAATGTTATGCACAATGCAAATGCGGTATACATATAAATATTGGTCACACAAGGGCATCTTCCTTTCCATAACAACCTCTGTGTGCATCATTTCATTAGCATATTGGCCACACAAGGGCATCAATATTGGCCTCACATGGGCAGCTTCATTTTCGTGATATATGTTCGGGCATCTTCTGGAGTATTGTGCGATAAAAATGTGCTACCAAAACTTAAAGGCAAGTTCTATAGGGTGGTGGTTAGATCGACTATGTTGTATGGGGCGGAGTGTTGGCCAGTCAAGACTTCGCACATCCAAAAGATGAAAGTTGCAGAGATGAGGATGTTGAGATGGATGTGTGGGCATACGAGAAGGGATAGGATTAGAAATAATTAAATCCGAAATAGAGTAGGAGTGACCTCGGTGGAGGATCAAGAAGCGAGATTGAGATGGTTCAGGCATGTGTAGAGGAGAGACACAAATGCTCCAGTGCAGAGGTGTGAGAGATTGTCTATGGATGGGTTCATGAGGGGTAGAGGTAGGTCGAAGAAGTATTAGGGAGAGGTGATTAGACGGGATATGGCGCAGGTGCAACTACTGAGAACATGACCTTAGATAGGGGATTGTGGGGGACACATATTAGGGTGGAAGGGTAGTAGGTAGTTGAGCGTAGTCCTACTTAAGCTTACATACTTGTAGTTGTAATGATATTATTGTAGACATGCTTAGCCTATCGTACTAGTAGGCGCATTATTGCTTTATAGTCTCATGTTGTTTGATTCCTGCTGTTGTGTGTTCTTTCGTGTACTTTGTTTATCTTATCTATCTGCGTTAGTTATTGCTTCTTTTTTTCAGAATGCTTTATCATGGCTTATTTGCTTTTGTTACCATCATTGTCATACTGCTTTAAATTTCTTATCCGGGTCTGACCATTTCTCTTGCTTTGCTTGTGTTTATGTTGTGTCTTGAGCCGAGGGTCTTTCGGAAACAACCGCTCTACCTACCAAGATAGAGGTAAGGTCTGCGTACAATCTACCCTCCCCAGACCCCACGTTGTGGGATTTCACTGGGTATGTTGTTGTTGTCTCTATTTTTATTTATATATTATATATTTAAATAAATATTATTTATATAATTAAAAATCAACGGACTCCATTGATTTTAATTCAAATGTTTTTATTTTTTTTTAAAAAAAAACAACGGACTCCGTTGCAATTATTAATATTGTTTTATTTTATTGAAAAAAATCCAACGGAGTCTGTCACTTTTCTGGGGAAAAAAACAGCAGAATTATAATAAAGTGAATGAAACATCCTTTTTCTTATTCTTGGAAAAGTTGTAAGCAGGCACTCCTCGTTTTGTAATTAATATTGAAAATATAAACTACCTAACATAAGCTACATTCGATTTGTCTAATAATCGCAAGCATATGCAATTCATTAATGATACTTTTGTTTCCGCTAAAGGTTTTTCAGTTTGTTTGCAACTTAGGTCCAGCTAATTCTTTTTTTATATGATAACACTATGTATCCTAACTGTATTATACATCCTATTATGTAATTAAAACATTCTAAGGGAATGTGAGCATATACTAAGAACTTAATTAAACAAATAATTAGCTGATGTCTAAACAACGAACTAAATCTAATGATTATCACAAACTACAAGACAGAGCAAAAGAGAGATCTTTGACAATGGAGTAATTCTTTTAAGCTCTTCTCTAGCTCTCAATTATTATTATTCTTTTATTTTGTTTTAGGGATAAATCGGGACCCAGTTAAAAGTACGTTTGAATTATACAACCAAATAAAGTGCTATTTATTAATTTCTTGTATGCCTCAAATTGAACTGTCATGTTGAAAGTTAACACCCACGATTCAATTTCTTATTTTGACTGAACCGTAATGTAAGATGATATTAATCTCCCTTTAGGAGTCTTTCATTAATATCAAGGTATATATAGAGTACAATATTCATCCCTTATACAATAGGAATCCTAAGCCTATACAAAAGAGGAATCCTAAGCCTATACAAAAGAGAAATCCTAGTCTTACCATAATTATATTTACACAATATATGAAAATATTCTAATTATGGGTAGGGAATATATTTACACGTTTACACACCCCCTCAGTCGGAGCGGGAGGAGGCGGACACCGAGCGGCTCGAAGTCAAGAAATAAGCGTCTGGGAAGTCCTTTGGTAAATATGTACGCATACTGATAGGATGATGTAACATGTAACACTCTGACATGGCCTAACGCAACTTTCTCACGAACGAAGTGTAGGTCTATCTCAATATGCTTGGTTCGCTGATGTTGAACCGGATTATGAGAAAGATAGATGGCAGAGATGTTATCACAATACACAATAGATGCCCGACGCAAAGGACACCGAAGTTCTAACAAGTAAATTTCGAGCCAACAAATCTCGGCTACTACATTTGCAACGCCTCGTACTCGGCCTCAGGCCTTTGGAGCGAGATAGGGTAGCCTGTCGCAGCGGCGTACCAAGAAATCGATTATCCCCTAAGAAAACACAAAAGCCGGAGGTGGAGCGTCGCGTGTCCGGACACCCCGCCCAATCTCGCATCCGTATATGAAAGCAACTCCGTTCGGTGCGAGAGGGATATAGGTGCAAACCATAATCAATAGTGCCCTTAATATATCGAATGATACGCTTAAGAGAGTGAAATGAGACTCCCGGGGGCATGCATGAATAAGCACACTCGCCGAACAAAGACATAAGCTATGTCCGGCCCGGTGAATGTGAGATGCGAAGTGCACCGCAAGGCTCCTATACGAGTAGGATCGAGACCGGAGCACCATCCATAGCACCGAGCTTAGATTTGGAATCAACCTCGGAGTAGGCACCTCTTTGTAGTTCGCCATCTTAGCCCTGTACACAATCTCTTCTGCATACTTATGTTGACACAAGAACATATGATTGACAGACCTGGTCACTGATATCCCCAAAAAGTAACTCAGCTTTCCCAAATCAGTCATTGCAAATTCGGACTTGAGCAAGGCAATAATCTCATTTTTCAATCCGTCGGAGGAGGCAGTAAGAACAATATCATCCACCTAAAGTAATAAGTAAGCTGTGCTACTACCTCGATGAAAAATGAAAAGTGTTGTATCACTCTTGCCGCATACAAACCCAATCGCAAGATATACCGGCAAAGCGATCATACCACGCACGGGGGCCCGCTTCGGGCCATATAGTGACTTACGTAGACGGCACACATAGTGAGGAACCGCCGGATGGGTGAACCCACGGTGGCGATGCATGTAGACCGTCTCTCTCGGATCCCCATGTAAGAATGCATTCTTCACATCAAGCCGATGGATCGGCCGGTGTTTGCCCATAGCTATGCTCAAAAGCGTGCGGATGGTAGCCGGTTTGACAACCGGCCGAAGAAGGTCTCACCACAATCAATGCCCTCCTACCGATTTGTGCCATTAGCCACAAGATGGGCCTTATACCTCTCAAGATCCCCATTGTCTCCGAACTTGTGACGAAATAGCCACATACAACGAATGACATTCACCCCCTCAAAGTCTAGGTACTAGATCCCACGTGTCTTCGTTTAGTTAAAGCATTGAATTCCTCATACATAGCCGCATTCCAATTAGGGTCTTGTTTGGCCAATTTTGGGTTCTTTGGAAGTGGAGAGATGGTTTGGGCAGACAAGTTGAAATGGACTTTGGGTTTGAAGATTCCATGCTTTGAACGAGTTTCCATTGGATGGGTAGGGACAGTGGGTGGCGGAGTGGTGTTTGAGACGGGGGGTAAAGTCGGATAAGGAGAGGGTGGGGGCGAAGCCGTCGGAGGTGCCGCGGCTCCTGGATCGAGAGTCGCGGTGCTAGAAGGTTGACAGGCTTCTCTGAAGTTTGGGCGCCGCGGCTCTGACGACGGAACAGAGGATGTGAGTTGTTCGATTATAAGGGGATAGATGGCAGACTCGTCAAGAAATGAGTAGTCCTGTTTTTGGAATTTTGGAAGATTCGAAAACGGGAATGTGGTCTCGTCGAATGTGACGTGATGAGATATGTGGATCTGACGAGTCGACAAGTCATAGCATAGATAGCCCCTATGGTTCGGCGGGAATCCTAGAAAGACACATGGAGTGGACCTAGGAGCGAGCTTGTGAGGGGCGGTGGAGCTAAGGTTGGGATAGCACAGACAACCAAAAATTCGTAGATGATCATAAGAGGGGATTCTATGGTAGAGGATTTCGGTAGGGGTCATATTGTGAAGAGTGCTAGTAGGGAGAATATTTAGAGTGTATTCTGAAATTTTAGCAGCATAGACCCAGAAGGGTGGAGGGAGGGAGGCATGAATCAATAGGGTGCTAATCATATTGTTAATGGTGCGGATGATTCTTTCAGCTTTACCGTTTTGTGGTGAGGTGTGAGGGCGGGGAGAAGCGAAAGACCATGCCATTATTGGTACAAAAACGGTGAAACATAGAGTTATTGAATTCACGACCATTATCGCACTGAAATGATTTTATGCCTTTTCCAAATTGTGTTTGAATGAACTTGCGAAACTCAAGAAATTTGACAAACACTTCCAATTTAAATTTAAGAGGGTATAACCAAACGTAGTGTGAAAAATCATCAAGCAACACAAGATAGTATTTATGACCGAGAGAACTAGTGATAGGAGTCGTCCATAAATCGGCATGTATAATATCAAAAGGAGCAAATGTAACACTAGTAGATGATTTGAACGGAAGACGAATATGTTTGCCTAAAGAGCAAGAAACACAATTTTGGGCAAGTTTCCCATTACAAGCAATGAAATTGTTGCCTCTAAGAAAATTAAAAACGGGACTCTGGATGACCAAGCCTATTATGCCAGGTTGAAGAAGAAACAACCGCTAGAGTGACGGGAGAGCATGATCTCGCGGCGGAGGTGGAAGTGAATGGATAGAGATCCCCGTGCTATTGCATCTCGTAAGAGGTGTCCCCGTATGAAGATCTTTTACGGTAAAACCAAAAGGGTCAAAATCCACGAGAGACAAAATTATTACGAGTAAATTGGCGGACAGATATGAGGTTCTTAATCATGTGTGGGGCATATAGGGTGTTTTTGAGGGAGAAGGGTGGATGAGGAGGTTGTGTGTATGAGGTACCATAACCCTTAACCGGAATGCGTTATCCCTACCAACCGTAACATATTGAGGATGCTTTACATGAAACGAGTTTAGGAATAGTACTGCAGATGGGTGACGTGAGATGTGGCGCCGAGTCCATGTACCAAGTATTATCAGGCTGTTGCATAGAGAGGGTGCTGAACGCCTGACCCAACTCAATGGGTGTCATGCCGGAGGAGGGCTGCGGGACCTGACCTTGCATGAAGTGGGCCTGTTGTGGGGCTGGAGCGGGGACTAGCAAACCGGGGTAAGAATACGGATTGTATGGCGCGGTACCGGAATGGACTTGGCGTCGCGGCTCGAATCGGGGCGCCGTGGCGCTGTAGACGAACTGCTGAGGAGCCGCAGCCCAGTTGTTCGCGATCTCTGTTGTTGTTGTTGCTGTTGGTTCTGTTGACCACGACCACGGCCTCCTCTACCGCCGCGGCCTTTTCCACCCTTGCCGCCGCGGCCCTGCCGCTGTTGGGAGTTGTCTGGTGGCGTCTGATCTTAAGGTTGCGTGTCGACAACTAACACCTGCTGGGCGTGCTCATCCTGCTTAGCACGACGGGTTTCTTCGAGCAACAATTGTGAGTGAGCTTTGTTAAAACTCGGTAGCGGATCTGCCTGTTGAATAATGGTGGCCAAAGTATCATATTCGCCCTTAGTAAGGCCAGAAATCATTTGTAGCACCATTTTATCGTCGGTGATGACGTGCCGATGTTGGAGAGTTGATCCGCTAGAAGTTTAAGCTGCTTGCAGTACTCAGAGACATTGGAGAAGTTTTCAAGACGTGTTTTGTTGAACTGTTCTTCCAAATACACGGCACGAGTGTGCTTGTTGCCCTGAAAAATTTCCTCCAAACGATTCCACAAGTCAAGGGCTGTGGAGTCAGATTCATGATAGTAAGGAGCAAATCCTGAGAGATACTACCATATATCCAGTGTTTGACGCCGGCGTCGAGACGGTGCCAGATAGAATCATCAACCTCCGTAGGGCACGGAATAGTGTCATCAATATGGTCAAGCACGTTATAGAGATATGCATGATTGCGAAAAAGTTCAACCCAGGGAGAATACTGGTTGTTTTCTTGATCAAGAATAATGGGAATATGGTTCTTGATGTTGGAAACAGTAAAGGCGGGATGAAACGGGGGTGATGACTTTGTGATGGGATTTGTGGAGGTAGAGGCGTCAGAAAGTGTGGAAGAATCAGGGATAGCCATTTAGAGAAGAGAAGAAAGGAAGAACAAAACCCGAAAAACAAGAAGAAAATCCGGGAGGGCCGCGGCGTAGGAGAGAGGAAAACCGACGGCTGTGGAAGAGAAAGGTTTTTAGGGTTTTGTTTATTTGGCTCTGATACCATGTAAGATGATATTAATCTCCCTTTAGGAGTCTTTCATTAATATCAAGGTATATATAGAGTACAATATTCATCCCTTATACAATAGGAATCCTAAGCCTATACAAAAGAGGAATCCTAAGCCTATACAAAAGAGGAATCCTAGTCTTACCATAATTATATTTACACAATATATGAAAATATTCTAATTATGGGTAGGGAATATATTTACACGTTTACACGTAACAACAACAACAACATAGTGTATTCTCACAAGTGGGGTCTGGGGAGGCTGGGATGTACGCAGATCTTACTCCTACCTTTGTGGAGTATAAAAGTTGTTTCCGATAGACCATTGAGTCAAAGAATTCAAGTAAACAGTGAGAAGAAGAAAAAGGTAAAAGGAGGCAAATTAACATTCTTGTTAATTTTGACCAAGGTAAGTGAATTTTTAACATTATAATGAGGTTTCAACTCTAATATATCATTATCTTGTTGTTTGTGTCATCTTTCTATCTCTTCTCTTTATTTCTTTTGTTTGTCCTTTTTCAGATGGAAGAGGTAACGTTGAGAGGTCGAAATTGGCTTACTGGTCATTTTTTACCTTATTTTTGAAAAATAATTATTGTCATGAAGTTTCAAATTTTATAAATGAAACTTGAGACAATGTCTTGAAATTCGCATGTAAAATTTAAAACTCCATAATAATGATTATTTTTCAATTACGGGGAATGAAGTGACTATTTTTGAAGTTTTCCCTGTTGAGGGTCATATAATAGATTAACATTTCCTAAAGCCTTCCAAATGAAAGGATGGACTGGGCTATTGAATTCCATTAGCTTGCTAAAATTGGGCTGGGCTAACCTATTACGTTTGACAATTACAACTAGAATTCCCAAAAACAGTTGATGAATTCATATGTAATTAGCAAATATACTAGCCATTAAAAAGGATAGCATGGTGCACAAAGTATTCCGTGTTAGCAGGGTTCGTGGAAGGGTCGCACCCCAAGATGTGTGATGTAGATAGTCTACGTTAATGAAGATATTAGTAGCTGCCTCCACGACTCGATCCCATGACGTATACAATTTTACTTTACTACAATAGCAACTATTGAACTATAACTATATGTGACGGATTCAGGAATGCGTATGAGAAGATTAAAAAAATTCTAGAGTGTCATACCTAAGATTTAAATTTTTGATCGAAAGTCATTTTTAAACCCTCTTAACCAGTACACTAAAATCTTTTCTTATAAAAATAATTCAACAGTTTGTCGATTCATATATAATTAAAAAAAATTACCTTTTTTACACAATAATTTTCCAGTAATATATATTAATTCAATTGACCCTTCAACTCCCTTTCCCTTGTCAACAGAAAGGTCACCTGAAACCCGCAAGGGTAGCCAAGTTGGTGTAGCAGTAGAGCGCGGGACCGCAAGGTCACGAGTTCGATCCCCTGCATAAACCTTCTTGGTTGAGCCTGTCACACATGGCTTGCCAAATGTGGTTAATCGGCTGACGTGATTTGCAGGCTATTGCGTCAGTCCGGGGTTTACCCTGTGCGCACTCGAAAGAGTAGCGGCGACGGATTCCTTCGTGAACAAAAAAAAAGGGTCACCTGATAAGATTAATGTAAAGTTTGTAAACACAATGCGTGCTCCGCATTACTTGATAGCAAAGATTTGTTTCACACTATATATTATTACAAAGATTACAATATCTTCAACCAATATTCTCTCTCCCTAATAAACAATACTGTATTTAATTGTACTAATTGATTGCATCTTCTCCAACTTGGTAGCATATAAAGTACATCTCCACCTTTATCTCTTCATTTAACCATATAGATACACACATCTCAACCTAAATAATGATAAAAACAAATTTTCTTTTCTTGATCCTTTGTCAGTTGCTTCTGCTTTTACTACTGCCTTGTCACCGGGACTTGGCTTACGCGGCCGGTGGCAAGTGGGATTTACTGATGTCCAACATCGGAATTTCCGCCATGCACATGCAACTCCTCAACAACGACAGAATCATCATGTACGACCGTACTGACTTTGGTGCATCCAATATGTCGTTGCCCAATGGCAAATGTCGCAACAACCCTAATGACCTCGCCTTGAAAGTCGACTGCACTGCCCACTCTGTTGAGTATGACGTGTCCACCAATTCTGTACGACCCCTCATGGTCCAGACCGACGTGTGGTGCTCCTCTGGCTCAACCACCTCGGACGGTACTTTGGTCCAAACTGGTGGCTTCAACGACGGTGAAAACGTTATAAGAGTTTTTAAACCATGCAATGGAAATAGCACCACGTGTGATTGGAAAGAAATAGGAGGTGCCCTAATTCAAAGTCGTTGGTACGCCACCAATCATGTGTTGCCGGATGGCAGACAGATTATCATTGGCGGTCGTGATGCTTTTGACTACGAGTTTTATCCCAAGACTACTTCTACCAATAACGTATTTAGCCTGCCGTTTCTTCAGCAGACTAGTGATCCAAGAGAAGAGAACAATCTTTACCCTTTTGTTTTTCTTAATGTGGATGGAAATCTATTCATTTTTGCAAACAACCGAGCCATCTTATTTGATTATGCGAAGAACACGGTGGTGAAGACGTATCCACAAATTCCTGGTGGTGACCCAAGAAATTATCCAAACACGGGCTCTGCAGTTCTTCTTCCATTAAAGAACTTGCGAGCACAATCGATTCAAGCTGAGGTTTTGGTTTGTGGTGGAACAAAGAGAGGCTCATACCTTAGTGCCGAAAGAGGTAACTTTTTGGGTGCATTAAATACTTGTGGTCGGATTATAATTACCGACCCGAATCCACAGTGGACCGTGGAGACCATGCCACTGGCTCGGACAATGGGTGACATGGTGATTTTGCCAAACGGAAACATCTTGATCATCAATGGAGCGGCGGCGGGCACTGCTGGATGGGAACTTGGTAGGAGCCCCGTTTTAAGTCCGGTGATTTACCGTCCCGATAACTCATCTGATTCAAGATTTGAGGTACATAATCCAAATACTATACCTAGAATGTACCACTCAACATCAATTTTACTTCGAGATGGCCGAGTTCTGGTTGGTGGTAGTAATCCACATGCACGTTACAATTTCACAATTCTTTTTCCAACGGAATTAAGCTTGCAGGCATTTTCACCTTCATATTTGGATTCAGAATCCGCAAATTCACGCCCACAGATTATTTCACCTGCTTCCCGACGTAAAGTCAAGTACGGGGGACGGGTCAACATGCGATTTACCGTATTCGGGTCGATAAACAAGAATTTGGTCAAGGTGACAATGGTTGCACCAGGATTTAATACACATTCATTTACTATGAACCAAAGAATGCTTGTGCTTTCAAGTGGAAACGTAACACGAGTTGGAAGATCAACTTATAAAGTCAACTCGGTCTTTCCAAATTCCAGTAATTTAGCACCAGCAGGTTACTATATGTTATTTGTGGTTCATCAAGACATACCAAGTGAAGGAATATGGATCAGGATTCAGTAACTAGGTTGGATTAATTGTGTGGGTAGATAATTGCTTATTTAATTTTGTACAAAATTCAATTTTTCATTTTTATAAATAAAGGTCTTCTTATCTTTTAGTTTCCTTGGTGTAATGGTGATAGTTAATGTCGTGTGAGCAAGAAGTTACGGTTCAAACCGTTAAAAATATTTTTTTGCAGAAATGTAAGATAAGATTATGTGTACATAAAGCCTAATATGGTAAGTCTCTTCCCTAGATCGGGCGAATAGAAAAGAGAAAAAAGAGGTTTGTTCTGTTTTAATATTAGGTGAGAAGGAGACATTCTTTCTCTGTTTCTTGAGAGGTCGTTGTAAGCATGATAAATTCGATTCTATCTGTATTGATTATAGAAAATATTGAAGTCTGTTGCAATAACGAAAGGCGTGTTGCCCTCATTAAATTTCCTCTTATCTTATTACAATTATATATTTTCTTCTTTAAAAATATGCCAAAACTATGACTAAGAGGAATTATATTGTGATTGTCACAATCTATATACGTGGTGGCATGGGAATTTTTTTTTTAAAAAAAAAGTTTGTGGTCTCCGTTGAATATAGTTTTCACATGCTTCTTCAACACTCTAAAATGCTCGTCACTTATTTTTTAAAAAAAAAAAAATCCAATAATTGGCAAAATGGCGTTCAACAGTGCTGCATCGCTCCTTCATCTAAACTCTAGACGAATGCACGTAAACCTTCTCAATTTGTGAAAGACTTCTCCTTTATTACTTAAAAAACGAGAAGGATATATACATAATACATACATATTTTCGTGTTTTCGTGCGTGTGTATATATTTTTGGTATAATACCTCGGCACCTCCTAACTTGATATTGTTTTTATTTAGACACATTTGAACTATTTTTAGTCTTAATTACCTTTGAACTTAATATCGTTTACTCGGTATACACTAGAACTATCTTTAGTTCTAGTTTCCTCATAAACTTGGCAGTGTTTATTCGATGCATTGTTGGACTTTAAAGATCCTTAAGTGGTTGGACTTTAAAAATAAGGTGTTATGAATGAGAAATGGAAGGAAAAAATGAAAATTTGAGCAAAGTTCTTTTTGGATGTGAACTTTGTACAACATTAGTGATGGAAAAGGAGAGTTGTGTGCTTATATATAAAAGCACATATTCTAGCTCATAAAGAGTTGAGAAGAGAGTCTTCTCTCATGTCATCATTGTCGCTCGGCTCGGATTTGGATTTGATTAAATAATCTAATATAACATGTATTTCGCTCAAAATACCGACATTATTTGTACTTCTGAAGAATATAAGGCATTACTTGTAGCACGAATAATAAAAGTTATTTGTGCGTGAAGAGCAACTATAGTATCGCTTTTTAAAATAGAAAAAAGTTTTTTTTTTATACCGAATCGTATGTGAAGGTTGGAAGTCTTCAAAGGAGCTATATAACAGGCCCGCGGAAAAGAAGTTGTGATGATATTATTTTATTGAACCATATTAATGTTATGTTTATATAAAATACTATTGACCAATTGTTTCTATCTGCCTGAATCAAATTTGACCTTTATTTATGGATTCGAAAGACCAATTCCTACCTATTTTTCTTATTAATATTCTTTTGTAGCGATATTGTTGAGAAAATGAACGTCAATAATTCTGTCGAAATAAAATAAGCTATAGAACCGAGTCATATATACTCAGACTAAACATTCCATTGAACAATTAAGCTATGCTTTCATCCACATTGCGTCATGCTGAAGAAAATTCTTTTAAAAAAAAAAAAGAATGGTTCAAAAAAGATTTTCCTATTTAGGAGGAAACTATTATCATTTTCCAAGGTCCCATTCCATAGCATTATGTGGCAAAATTTGCATCCTAAACCTAGACGTTTTCGTTAATTATTTATCTATTTATGTATTCGTATGTTCTTATATGATATGAAATGATTCCCTCTTCAACTAATATTAATACTCAATACATTTTGTAGGCGTTTGGATAATATTCGACTTGAAACCGATAAAAAATAAAGAATATTTGAGGCTGAAGTTGAATATGTTTGAACATTAACGTTATTTGACAAAACAAAAGTTCATAAAAGTTGAAAATTTGTGAGCCAAGACTAATATAACACTAAAATCAAGTAACTGCCTCGTGTCCTTCGAGAAATGGTTTGCTTCAAAGTGTAAGCAGTACCATATGATCAAGTTTCACGAAGGAAATTTTGAAATAGGTAATTGTCGTTCTTTGTCAAGAAGCTAACACGTCCTACTTGTTGCTACGCCAACTTGTAGAGCTACAATTTGATTTCAAGTTTCATTTTTACGTTGATGCATCTGTGTATGTTACTAGTGTCTCAATTATCACAATTTCCCTACTGTGTCCCAATATTCCAATAGATAATTGTACAAACGAAAAGAATATGTTTCAAGTACATTGGATATGCTTCAAGTACATAAGCAGTATACACTCCTATCTTGTCCCGTGTATATACGTCCTATTTTTTCCCACCTTCAATTGAATATGGTAGGACACCCGACTGAACTCGGTTTTCTTCTTTTCGTTTTTCTAGTTCTCTTTCAGATTTCACAAGACTGAACCAAAATCACCACAGTGACATGAGTATGTTGCACCAAAGCAGTTCAAAGGGAAAAAGGATATGGGAAATAGCAATCCTCTTTTTTCCATAATGCTGTGTGAACGAATGACAACGAAATAAGTTCAACGCGAGATGGATAATCAGAAAGGTTCACAACAAATTGCCAAAAGCTACGAGCAAGCAAAATACGATAATGGAACTCAATGAAACCACCATATCAGCACAGAGGATTAATAAAGTGAACCTACTCAGAAACAGCACCTTCGTACTAATCAATGTACTGTATCACCAAACCCAGTACTAGAATTTACAGAACACAATAAGGTCTTTGAGATAACCATCTACTGATCCATATTCCAGGCACAAAGAAAAGATACTAGTTCGGTACTTAAAGGCTAAAATCATACACGGGCAACCAAAAAGAGTTTGATCATTAATATTGTGATAAGCCTAAGCTCGTTCTCCACGAATCCGCCTTGCAAGTTGAATATCCTTGGGCATTATGGTGACTCTCTTAGCATGGATGGCACACAAGTTGGTGTCCTCAAAGAGACCAACTAAATATGCTTCAGCAGCTTCTTGAAGAGCAAGCACAGCATGACTTTGAAACCTCAGATCTGTCTGTTTTACAAATACAAAACGAAATAGGTGTTACTATCATCCGAATCCAATTATTTTTTGCAAGCACACAAAAGATACTCCCTCTTTCACTTAGCACCAAGTAATCCATAACGAAAGAAAATACCAAAGCTACTGAGAAAAGAATGAACATCATATCAAAATTAAAGGGCAAATAATCGAATGAATTTATATTCTTGTACGTTGTATTAGAAATAGAATGGTATCGAACATTTTTTATGAGTAGAATAGTGTCAACCAGTTTGAAACGTCCCAACTAGATACAGTGCCATATGAATTGGAATGTTGGGAGCAACTAAAAGACAATGTCATATAAGTTGGTGTGGTGGGAGCAACCGAGCAACTAACTGATATTCTAATCACAAGGTTTTACATTTACCTTAAAATCCTGAGCAATTTCACGGACAAGCCTTTGGAATGGTAACTTCCTGATGAGAAGCTCAGTACTCTTTTGATACTTTCGGATTTCACTATAGCATACACAGTAACAAATCATTAAATCAGAGATTCATTAATCATTAAAGAACAATGTGTCAATGTCAAAAGAAGGGAGACGAATAAATACCGGAGAGCAACAGTTCCTGGTCGGTAACGATGTGGCTTCTTCACTCCTCCTGTGGTAGGGGCTGACTTCCTCGCAGCCTACCAAATCAGAAAATGAAACCGTATTTAGCATAATAAACAACAAATTCGTCCAAAAATTGCAAAATCTAACGCTTATACGCACATAAATCTTAAAACTTGACTAAGCTTAACCCAGATTTTCATCTTATGGTCAAGAGTTTGTTTCACCCTTTAGTTAAGAAGATTGTAAATAATCAATAAGATACATTCGAAGCTTAAGCACGGAAACATTTGAATAACCAATCATAAATTACAGATAAAAAAGTAACTTCTCTCTGAAAAAAAAAATGACCTTTGAAACCCTAACAGCATAATAAACAGAAAATCCATCCAAGATTTGCAAAACCTAACACTTAAACTCACATAAATCTTAAAACTTGACTAAGGTTGAGCCAAATTTTCATCTTAAGGTCAGTAGTTTGTTTGACCCGTTAGCGTTAGTTAAAAGATTGTAAGAAATCAAATTACAAATCAATAAGATACTTATGAAGTCTATGGAAGGAAATATTTGAACAACCAATCATAAATTACAGAAATAAGAGAATAACTTCTCTCTTAAAAAAAAGAAAAAAGAACCAACCTTTGAAACCCTAATCAGCATAATAAACAGAAAATTCGTCCAAAAAATTGCAAAATCTAAAACTTATACCCACACAAATAAATCTTTAAACTCGACTAAGCTTAGGCCAAATCTTTATCTTAAGATCAAGAATCTATTTGACCCGTTAGCGTTAATTAATTAAAGAGATTGTAAATAATCAAATAAAAAACCAATAAGATACATTCGAAGCTTATGGAACGAAATATTTGAAAAACCAATCATAAATTACAGAAAATAACAGAATAAAGAGGGGAAAAAGGGACCTTAGTAGCAAGTTGCTTCCTTGGAGCTTTTCCACCGGTAGATTTACGGGCTGTTTGCTTCGTACGAGCCATTTCTTCACAATCTGGAAATTGATTAAACAAGCGAAAAAAATTATGAAAAATTACACAAATAATAAGAATTAAAAAACGTCCAAAAAATAAAAAAGGAAAGAAGATTGCCAGAATTATTACCTGAGAAAGAGTTGCAGAGAGAATTTGAATTTGATTTTGAAATCTGAAATAAGATATGAGACGTAAAGAAAGGGAAATGAGGGTTTATATATTGGGGGGTCGGGTTTTAAGTAGGTTTTGATTGGGATTTGGAAAGGGCCGTCTTATATGGGCCAGATACCAAGCCTTGGAACTGGGCGGGCTAAGTCAAATTCTTGCTTGATCAATTTTGTGTGCACCAGTCCATATCATTTATTTCCTGGCCCAACAATCTTAATAGTGTTTTTTTGCATCGTCCCAAAATTTGGAACAACATGGGCAGTCAGGTGCATTAAGCTCCCGTTATGCGCGGGATTAGGGGAAGAACCGAACCACAAGGATCTATTGTACGCAGTCTTACTCCACCTTTCTGCAAGAGGCTGTTTTCACGGCTTAAACTCATGACTTCCTAGGCACATGGCAACAACTTTATCAGTTACTCCAAGGCTCCCGTTCAAATAAACACAACATAAAAAATTGCATACATAATATATGTTTGGTTAGAAGTATTAATCATGCATTAAATACATTTCTTTTAAATCGAGAAGTTAATCATGCATTAAATACATTTCTTTTAAGTCGATAGTCTATTGAAAATAGTCTCTCTGCCACACAAAGGTAGAGGTAAGGTATGCGTACATCCTACTCTATACCCCACTTATGAAAATACAATGGATATATTGTATGCAATTCCTGCATAATTTATGTAGTATTTGATTGACATAAATCTCACTTTCATCCGGCTTATTATCGGTAGTCTGTTAAGAATTTCAAGCTCCACGACAATTGCACTTGCTTCGAGACTTAACTCAGCATAAGGTGTTTTAACATGAGTTGTTGATATCCATGCACAGCTTATGTATGCATTTAAAAGACACGTTTTTTCTTTCAAGAGGATTTGTGACATGTAAAGTCTAATAAGATTTTTTGTTTTGTATCGAATTAAACCACATACTCTACCTGTTATGCGCACATCAATTATTGGTGTTTGGTTTATATTATCACATGTGGATTATATATTTACTTTATACAAAATATAATGTAGAATAAAAATATCAAGATGAAAATATTTGAAAATCAAATGCAAATTGAGCCATGCATACATAACAAACCAATCATTATCACATGTGGATTATATATTTACTTTTTACAAAATATAATATAGAATAAAAATACCAAGATGAAAATATTTGAAATCAAATGCAAATTGAGCAATGCATGCATAACAAACCAATCATTTCATCACTATTAATAAATGGATAACAATTTTTTTTCATTTTTCGCATAAATAATTACGAGTAAATTTCCTAAAAGGTCATCATGTATTAGAATTGTCCACTAATATCACTTTTATTTCTTTTAAAATTAGAATATCACTCAACTATTATTACTATTTTTCTCAATATATACTAAACACATAAAACTCACCTTCTCTCCTAGTTGACATGCCATATCATATATAATTCTATTTTTTAAAAATTTACTCATCCAATCTATTTAACTAAACTCATTCCAGAGATCCACTTAACCAACCCATTTATATTCCAATTTGGCTATGTGGTATGATTTTACGGCGAATACCTTGGTCTGACCCCCTTCACACCATCATATCCTCTCTGTACGTCTATTTTTTACTGTAATTTCTTTTGGTCTATTTTTTCCTGAAAGGTGGCCGAACTTCTAGACATCCTTTCACTAACAATTCTGGAGAGCTTATCAAAAAACATATATTTACATTATCTTAATGGGAAAAAAAAAAGGATCCTCGATTGCTTTCTATAATTTTATGTTCCCCTCCACAAATATACCACTTATCTTTTGTGTTCACGGATAATATTCAGCTGAATTTGCATACTTTTGGTAATTGGGTTGGCTTTGGGATAAATTATTGTGGTATCAATATTTATTTATTTATTGGGGAAACATATCGCTACATCCCTAAAACATTTTTGAAGCTTTCTTTTAGTGGTTTATAGTGATAAAAATGGAAGAGAATACATTTCTGATTTCATTAATGTAAATGGTTTATTACATGATATACAATAGTAATTCTAGGCTATAATTATGAAAATTAAATATTTACCTAACTAATATAAAATGTTGCTACAATAATTACAGATATACAAAATCACTAATTATATCAAAAGAATATATTTGCATATATTCTATCACACCCCCACAGTCGTAGCGGGCGGTCTTCGGACGCTGAGACTGTCACTAAAATCTTCAAACAGAACTAAGGGAAGTCTCTTAGTAAATGTGTCGGTAATTTGATACCGTGAAGGGACATGCAAGACACATACTTGTCCATGAGCTACCTTTTTGCGAACAAAGTGAATATTCATCTCGATATGTTTAGTGCGTTGATGTTGGACAAGATTCCCAGAGAGAGATATTGCACTAACATTATCGCAGTAGACCAAGGTAGCTTTTCGAATAGGAAAATGAAGCTCTAAGAGAAGGTTACACAATCAACAGGACTCAGACACTACATTGGCTACCCCTTGATATTTGGCCTCCGCTCTGGAACGCAACAAAGTAGCCTAGCGTTTAGCCGATCAAGAGACCAAATTATCACCAAGAAACATACAATAACCAGATGTCGAACGTCTAGTATCTGTACATCCACCCCAATCAGTATATGTATAAGGCATGAATGTAGATACCGATGATAGATATAAGTGTAAACCATAATCAAGAGTGCCCTGAATGTAACGCACAATGCGTTTGAGAGCGTGCAAGTGTTTTTCCCTCGGATCATGCATAAATAAACACACATGATGCACCGCATAAGTAATATTGGGTCTCGTAAATGTAAGATACTGAAGAGCCCTGCAAGACTACAATAGTGGAAGGGATCCTCGTAAGGTGTGCTAGAAGTAGCACTTAGCTTCGGTTTAGTGTCAACCGAAGTAGGAGATGACTTATAGGATGACATGCCAGTCCGTTCGATAATCTTTGTTGCATACTTCCTCTGGGATAGAAGTAGACCACCTGCATGACGAGTTACAGCTATACCCAAAAATAACTCAAAGGTTCCAAGTCTTTCATAGCAAATTCGGAGCTGAGAAGAGATATGATAGACTTACGCAGTTTATCAGAAGAAACAATCAATATAATATCATCCACATATAATAGAATGTATGTTAGAGAAGTACCGTGACGGTAAATGAACAGAGAATGATCAGACATGATGTGAGAAAATCCAAGAGTAGACACATAATCTGCAAATCTTTTGTACCAGGCCCGAAGAGCCTGTTTGAGCCCATATAAGGACTTATTCAACAAGCACACATGGTTAGGATGATCGGGGTCCCTCAAACCCAAGGGTGATGCATGTATACAGTTTCTTTGAGTTCGTGGTGTAAGAACATATTTTTCACGTCAAGCTGATGAATGGGTCATGCTTTTAAGAGAGCTAGACTGAGAACAATGCGAATAGTTGCCGGTTTGACCACCGGACTAAATATCTCTCTACAATCCACGCCAACCTGTTGAGTTTTGCCATCTCCTATAGCCATCAGATTTTTTCTTATGAGTAAAAATCCATATAGAACGAATCACATTGACACCAGTCGGACGGGGCAACAACTTCCACGTCTTATTTTCAATAAGAGCATTATATTCATCATCCATGATCATTTTCCAATTCGGGTCACGAAGGGCAGACACGAGGTTACGTGGTAGCGGAATTTAATGTCATTAGAGTTGAGATTAAAATGTCATTTTGGTCTAAAAATACCTTGTTGGCTACGAGTAACGGACCCTTATCCTGGAATAGAAGTGGGCTGGATAGGAGTTGGGAGGACCTGGGTTGGGTGACGGCTGGACTGGGTTGGGCCAACAGGCAGTGGGCCTACTGGCAGAAACTCACGGACAGAGGGAACTGGACAAAAATGCAGTGGGCCTGCTGGCAGATTTTGAGGACGAGAGGTGTCTAGGCCAGCAGGCAGTGGGACTGCCGGTGTTTGCTGGTCCGGAAGCCGAGGTGTGGCCTGGACCAAATGGTGGACCACATACGGTGAGAGCCCATCATCCAAAAAATTATAATAATTGGACACGAAATTATGCAACTTAGCAAACGGAAATTGGTTTCATCAAAATTGACATGACGACTAATTATGATTTTATTAGAGGATAAATCATAACATTTATAACCATAATAATTAGACGAGTAACTCAAAAATACACAAGCGATAGAGCGGGCTTGAAGTTTGTTTATTGTAGTGGAGGGGAAGAGAGGATAGCAGAAACACCTAAACACCCTAAGAAGAGAAAACGAATGATCTTTGTGATAATGAATTTTGAGTGGAGATTGATATGTTAATCCTTTGATAGGGAGTATGTTAAGAAGGTAAGTAGTCATTTGTAATGTATGATGCCAAAATGAAGGTGGTAATGAAGCATGGGCTAGTAATGTTCGAACAATATTATTAATGGTGCGGATTTATCTCTCGGCTCTCCCATTTTGTGATGACGTATGTGGACAAGAAAACTGAAAAGATATACCATTAACCTTACAAAATTCTCTAAAAATTATCATATTCCCTTCCATTATCACATTGAATGTTCTTAATCTCCCGTTCAAATTGAGTGCGGATGAATGCTCTAAATGATAGGAATGTAGAATAAACTTGACTTTTATGATAACGAAAATGTCCACAAAGAATTAGAATAATCATAAAAAATAACACATAATAACGGTGGCCCAAATAGCTCAAAACGGGAGATGTCCAAAGATCACTATGAATAATATAAAATGACAATAAAGTACTAGAATTTGAGGCAACAAACGACAATTTAACATGTTTTCCAAGCGGACAAGAAGGACAAATATTAGTACTATGAGCACTATTACACTCAATAAATTTATTGTTTTTCAGAGAGAAAAAAAACAGACGCTCCCGGATAACCCAAACGTGCATGCCATAATGAAGGTGCTAAAGCGGCAAATGTTGATGGTGTGGCTTGTTTAGTGATGGTGGTGGTGGTGATAGGATAGAGCTCGCCCCGACTATCATATCTCATTAGAGGTATCCCTTTCCATAAATTCTTTACAGAAAATCCAAAAGGGTAAAAGTCAACAGAAACAACAGACACTAAATTTGTGGTTAAGTGAGGAGCATGAAGGACATTTTTCAAGGCTAGAGGTGGGTTCGGGGAGACAAATTTGTGTGACCATAACCATGAACTGGAATTGAATTACTATTACCAATAATTATGCCATAATTTTTGCTCAAATTGAAATAAGATAAGAGATTACCTGACGTGGATGTCATATGAGAAGTAGCACCGGTGCCCATGTAACAATTTGCATCCGGAGGATTTAGCCCAAATGTATGCATTACCGCATCGATATCCTTGGGTGTCGGAGATCTGGATGGGCCCGCTACAACGAAAGCCTGATGTGGCCGAGGCCCGAACAGGCTAGGCTGCTGCTAGGTCGTGTAATTGCGAGGCCCAGGCCCATTCTAGGCTTGCTGTTGTTGCCGTCCACTTGGCCTGGCCAGTTTTAAGATGGATACGGGCAGGGCATCATGGGCCATTGCCCAGTGGCCCATGGCAGGCCCCATGGCCACTACCCCGAGGCCCATGTCTGCTGCCAGGGGTGTTGTGGCCCGGCCCCCTGATGACCGCCATTATCACCTCCACGTCCGCCACTGCCGTGGTCGTTGCCGTCGCGGCCACCACCACGTCCGCCGCCGCGATTTTTCCCATGGTTTTGACCATTTTGCCCCCCTGTTGTTACGATTTTGACCATAATTTTTGGAGAATGATTGAAAGTCATCGGTTTCGCAGGACGTGGCCACCATCATGGCGGAATTGGCTCAGGTTGCCGCATTTTTAGCCAACCCTGCTTCTTCTAAGGTGAGCATGAAACGTGTTGGTAGAACGACGAGAGAGGATTGCTTTGGCGAAGAAGTGTTCCAACCCCATTTTACGCCTCGGAGAGGCCTGTAACCATCTGAAGAACGAGAAGATTATTTGTGACAGGAGCGCCGGCGTTCTTGAGTTGATCCGATAACTCCTTGAGCCTTTGACAATATGCTGAGGCATTTGGAAAATCCTCCATATTTATGTGAGAGAATTATTGCTCAAGGGTCACAACACGAAATTTTTTGTTATCTTGAAATATAACACGCAACCTATTTCAAGCTTCCATTGTTGTGGCGTCAGGTTCGATAATTGTATGTAAGAGGTCCGTAGAGATAGTGGAATAAATCCATTGGAGGTCCGTAACATCAAGAGTTGCCCACCACTTTATTTCATCATCGGTGGAAGGCATCTTCTCTTTGCCTTTGTCCGTTTGACGATGTGATAGATGACTCTATGAGACCTTGTGTGAATTTTAAAAAGTTCTGCCCACGTCGCGTATTGGACGTTCTCCATTTCAAGGACGATAAGGATGTTGTTCTTGATGATGGAGACTGCAAGGGCAGGATGAAATGTATTCTTTGTGGTTGACATGATTGAGGATCGAGAGGAGAATTAGGGTTTCGGGAAAAAATGGAAGGGATGGCCGAGAGACCAAGGGCGGCAGAAGCTGTGTGGAGAAGGAAAAAGTTTGCCCTAGATTGCTGATACCATGAAACAGAATAATCACTTGCTGATTTCATTAATGTAAATAGTTTATATACATGATATACAATAATAATTCTAGACTATAATTACGAAAATTAAATATTCACCTAACTAATATAAAAAATTGCTACAATAATTACAGATATAAAAAAATCACTAATTATATCAAAAAAATAAAATTACATATATTCTATCAAGAAACAATTAACATCTTATTTACTATACTAAAAATATGTTTAAAAGATTGTTAAAAATGTAACAGTTTAGGGCCAGGAAAGAAGAGATGGATCATGAATGCAAATTTGGATAGCATACAAGTGCTTAAATATCATGGTTGGTTGGTTAAATGGATTGAGTGAGTTAAATAGTTTTAAAAAGTGCAAGAAAGATAAATAGTTTTACGTGTTTAGTATATTTTGAGAAAAATAATAATGAGATAAATAGTTTTGAAGTGTCCCAAAAGTGCAAGAAAGATCTACAGTATCAATGGAGGGCTATATGTGGGCAATCGCCGCTGGACTGAACGCTGCTCTCGCAGCCATCTCTGCCAAATTCTTCTCCTATCAGGTGATAAACTTTCACTAATTATTCCTTCTTTACCCTTTTTTATTTCTTATTGTGATGATTAGCTGTGAGTATCCCGTACTGGGAATCTGAAAGATTTTTTATTTGTTTCTTCTCCATATTCTCACATTCACACGAAAGCATGAATTTTGATACATTTTTTCAGAATGTTGGAACAAGGAGTTAAATAAAAGAAAAAAGAATAATGGTAAATGAATCCAGTACTCAATAGAGCTGAATTGAGGTAGATAATTCATGTTGGTTTGGGATTGAGGCTAAAGTTGTAGCTGTAGGATCCGAAATTCTGAATTGGGTCCATTTACAGATGATGAAATGCCCTAAGTGAATCTGAAGTGAACTTTAGATTTTTTTCCAAGTAGACCCGGATTTGATGAAATGGGATGAATTGAGACATAATAGACTGGAAAAGATGGAATATTTTGTGAAGATTCTTCGCTCAGGACACGATTAAATCACCCTTTGCTATTTAAACTGCTACTCCGTCTGTCCCAATTTGGTGTTCGGAGTACGAGGATCAAAACACTTAATTTTGACCATGAATTCGGGTATAGATTCTTCAAATATCTTAAAATAAAATTTACATATTTAAAAACTACATGAAAAGTACTACAAGTCAACATAGCTAATGATTCAAAATAATTTAAAGAAGTTTGAGAAAATTATAGTCAAAGGAAAAATTGTTTGACTCCCGAAATAGTAAGCCTTCACATAAATTAGGACGGATAATTTTTGTCTGTATGTTGTTTTGGACCCAAATTGTGCCATATTACGTTGTCTTCGGAAGTCTCTGTTTGACTCCTGCAACATTCCCATGTTCCACAGTATAGATAGCTGGAAATGTAAGTCTTCGACACATGGATCTTGTAATATTTGCATTGTGTTGTGCAACTTTTAGGATTATCAGTCATCAGGGGAACGCCTTTTCTTTTTCATTTTTTATATTCTTAGTTAAAGGAGGAGGGAGGGAGGTTATTGCAATGGAAGAGTGGGACTATGCTATCTGATTCAGTCTGTTTACATGTGATGTACATTTTGTCAACTGCAAACTGGATTGATGCTTCTCTTTGCATCATGTCTCTGGATTGATTATGTTATATTTGGATTAATTCCTAGTATTATACTCGTGTAGGTAACGGATCCCCGCCCATTAAGATCCTAGATTTTCGTGGTAAATTTTGGGTTTAAATCTTTGCCACAATAAATATCTAATGTCTATTTACCTATGTAAATTTGCACAATCATGTCATTTGTACTCATTCCTTGTTTTTGCTTACTCTAGTGTGATCCTTTTCAAATTTACAGCTTATCAAATATGGCTGTGTCATATTATTCAACATCACTATGTGGGGATGCTATGTGAATAGCCTTAAAGCTCTATCATCTCTACAAGCTACTGTGACAAACTTTGCCACCAACTTTTTATCATCTGGATTGGCTGGATTTTTGCTTTTTCGGGAGCCACTACCAATGCAGGTAATTTTTGAAATTTGTGGTTCTGTGTTTATGGAACATAGTATGATCCTCCGATCCCCGTTTTTCATTCCTCTCTTCATATTTTATGGAAGTCCCTGTGTTGCGCTGTTACATCTTTCAACCTATTACCATAGCTGGATTTTTTTCCGGGCAGCTGGATTAACTTTTCTGTGATTTCTCTAGTCATAGTATGAGCCTTTAGATCCCGTTTCTTGTTCACTCCTCTCTGCCTATTTTATGGAAGTCCTTCTGTTGTTGTGCTGTTTCATCTTAGAACCTATTAAACTGGATTTACTTTTCCATGAATTCTCTAGTCACGGATTTTCATCAACTGATAAAATCAAAAAGGCTGAGTGAAATTAATGCTGTCCTCTGTGTAAAGGAAATATTTACTTGGTTTGTAGTCCTTCGAAGAAGAAATCTCTCTTCGGAGGAACATGAGACACTGGTGCTAGCCCCCATTCAACTATCTTAAGAGTTAAACAGCAAAACAAATGACAGCGGGGTGAATCTTGGATATTTGACTACGGTGGTGAACACTATGCAATACCTTAGATGTGTTTCAACCTTTTCTGAATGCCCAACTATATCATGTCTTTACATTAAAAACTAATCAGGTTACAAAAAAATTATAAATATTTTGTCACCATCGTCTAATTTTTTTAATGTTGTTTCTGTAATTAACACATAACATGCATCTTTTATTTCTCGTTGCCTTCACTCTCAAGTCTTGAGCCCCTTCTTTCCACTTAGGGGGAGGGAGGAGCAATTTTGAAATGAAAATGTACAGGGTACCAATAGAGTCTCCCCAAACAATTGCCCCCCTCAAGTAGATGCAGCCCGGCAATGATTGATACAGAACGGCAAAGAACTTGTAGCTAGTAAAGATTAGCCTGAAGTTTTGATTAAGTCAGAAATGTGTGACTAAATGCCTACATGGTTTCTATGAGTATTAATTGCCCTTCATAATAATGAATAATGTCCCAGCATCTAACTTTTACATCAGCTAAAACTTAGTTACATCCCCATTGTTGTATGGACAAATTGATTAGGCCGAATAATTTCATATGTTAGATCGACCTGGGTATGTTGTTGTAGATCGACCTATCATATATGATGAAAATTATGCCATTTGGTCTATTGTTATCATAAGTTGTGGTGAATCTGTGTCGCTACTATAAAGTGCTTTCCATAGTTCAATAGAGGAAAGAGAGAAAATCATACCGATTTCCTTTATTATTAAACTTAAACGAAGATATTGCTTTTGCAGTGGTTTGCAGGTGCTTCACTAATTGTGCTTGGAGTTATTGTTTTGAGCAAGTCAAGCATAGAGAAGAAAACTCATACAAGTTAGATAGCGGCCTTTCTGGATTAGTGGATTTAACTTCCATTTCTGCAATCAATTTCCTGACTGTTTAGCTTTGTAGGTGTGAGCCCAATATCAGATGTAGATTTTATTGGCCTGAACATAAATTACTGTGGAATATATGGCTTAAAATCAACATATATAGCATTTGTGGACTATGTTAATATTGCTGCTCTCGTAATACTGCAATGCTGGGACTTGTTCAGTACCTGTTTTGTGGTCAGGCAACTTTTCAATGATCCAATTCGTCCTAAGAATGCCTCATGAGCATTTTATGCCTTTAATTTTTCACCTTGTATATCCCGTAATAATTTAATGTAAGTAATTTACCAAGACTTACATAACGCATTGTTTCATAATTTAGAATTTAATAATTTTAACATATTCTTGAAATAGCACTTTTGAATTAAAAATTCGTGAGACTTTACATATGGCGTCTTATGATTGAGAAAATGACGAAATGGTCAATTATGTTTGAGGATAAATATAAAATGGTCCCTTAAGTTAAATATACTCTTGAACCATCTTGATCTTCTAAATTTTTTAAAAGTGAGCACTTTTAGTTTTCGTCAAATATTTAACAAACTATGACTATTAGATTTTATAAAATCTACAAAAATAAAAGAGTTAACTAGAACATAATGAAAGTCTCATAAATCTAAAAAATATAACACTAAAAATTGCAACACACAAAAAAATAGATAAAATGCAGCAAAAAGTACATCTAAAAAGTTGTACTAAACTCCAAAAATACACTAAAAATAGCATAAACTGCACACCTTCACATGCGAGTTCATGTTAAGTAATACTCTTTTTTTCCACAACTCATGTTAATCTAACAGTCATAGTATAGTTTATTTAACATAGACCAAAAGTGTGCTCATTTTTATTTTATTTTAAGAATTAGAATTACTTAGGAGTATATTTAAAGGGCAACTTTAAACTAATTCCAGATATAAGGCAAGTATTATTTTTGTCATTTTCTCTCTTGTGATGTGTCCCTCTTTTAAAACACTAGTCTCACGGCAATGAAACGTTTCACAAATTTAAAGATCTTTCTCTACCCCAATTCTTAAAAAGCAGAATTTTCCTAATGCTTGCATGGCTTTTGTTATTCAGAAAGCGCACTATCATATTCAGGTGATATTAGTGAAAGATAAACTTTGAAAAATACTCATTTAGCAATAAAATGTACTCCCACCACTAGTAAGCAGCAACATGGACCAAGCAAATGAAAAAGACACATAAAAAAGTTTGTCTTTTTCACTTATCAGCACAAATCTCAATATAACCTTCCACTCAGTCATGGCTTTGCAGTCAATTTTCAGAAAACACTATACTATATAGTATAAAGAAAGTAGTTGAGTGAGTAGTAATATTTTTTTTCCAAAGGGTAATAAAGAAACTCAAGAAAGAGAGAAGAAGAAAACAAAAATATGCTGGTATGGAGGTGGTGTTTGGTGTTGACAGGTAAAAAATAAAATTTTAATGAAAAGTAAAAAAAAAAAAAAAGGAGAAAAAGAGTTGATGGGTGATGTCAATGTGGGTGTGTACTCTTCCTCTTTGCTCTTTCTTTCAACTACTGCTCTTTCTTCACTGATATTTATCGCCTTAAAGTTAGGGTTTTCAGTTTTGACCCTTTTCTTTCTTGATTTTTCTTTATCAATTATGTACCAGCTCTGCTATGTAAGCTTCTTTAATGGGTGTATTTTTTTTTCCTGTTTTTGGGCAGTTGATATTTGTTCATACCTAATTCAGTTGGGGTAGAATAAAATTCTGAACTTGCAGGTTTTGATGAGAGTTTCAGCTTGTTTATGAGTTGGTTTGAGCTTGAATTTGGGCTTGTTAATTGTTTTTTACTTGCTTTGGTTTTGGCCTTTTGGGGTTTTACTTGTCTGAAGTGGGTGTAATTTGTTTTTTCAGAATCTTGATTAACTGATTGTGTAATTGCTACTGAAGTTCATTTTCATTTCATGTTTGTATGATTGATCTGCAAGATTTCATTTTTATAGTGCCCATTTCTGGCTTTGCTATTTTCTTGGTTATAAAGATTGGTTCTTTCTATGCTGAAAGACTTTTTTTTTTGTTAGAACCTTAGTTGCCCGGACTCTCCAAAATGGTTGCCGCACCCATGTTGGATCCTCCAAAAATGAACTACTCTTGGAGGATCGTACCCGTCGAATTTTTGAAGAGTCCGAGTAACATAGGTTAGAAGTCTTCATTTTATGCTTTAGTTTAGTTCAAGGCAAGGCATTGTGTAGTGAAATACTCATTAGCCTTAAAACCTCTCCATTTTTTACTGCAGAAAGTATGCTTTAGCCAATACAATGAACACTGTTTAGCAGGAGGAAAGACCTAGTGGAGTTAAGCATGCTGTTAAGAGATAATCATCAAGTTCTGATTTTTATTCTCTTTTTTTCCTCTTGGGGTGGGGGTGGGTGCGGGCATGAGCTACTCTTTAGGTTAAATTGCTCGTACTGAAATCTTAAGGCGACTGATAATTGGTGTTGGTGCAAGTATTTCTCTGTATACTTGGTTGAAATCAGAGCAGCTTTTTTGCTGGATGGAAATGTAAGTCCATAGTAAGTTGTAGTCGTCAAAGATAACTAATGACTATTGTGTTTGTCCATCCTATTGCCAGTTTTTAGCACGAGCAAAAAGATTACTCTCTCCGTTCCAATTTATGTGAAGGTTTTGGACTAGGCACGGAGTTTAAGAATGAAAGGAAGACTTGAAACGTGTGGTATAACATAAGCAATATATATATTGTTGGAAATTTGCCTTTGGCGGGAGTTGCGACCGACCAACTTTAACGGCTTAAACACTAGTGTAACGTATGTTGGAGAATCCGGTTCTTCACACATGCATGATCTACTAAGTACGTAGATAACCGTAGGGTCAAGAATCGTCAAATTTCATTGAGAAATGAAAGAGATATTGGTTCACGAAGTAAGGTGTTTGAAGCATGGAAAGTGTGGTATTGTGTGTAATTCTCCCTCATCGGTAGAGGAAGAAAGAATTGTTGTGTATATAAGATTCGAAATTGGTTTGGGGTTTGGGACCCCAAGGGGTATCCCATGTGTTTAAAGGAGGGAGGACCTAGATGTGCTTCGGTTCGAGGAAAGACCACACGCGCGCGCGCGCCCGCCGCCCGTCCCGTCCGTCCGGTTCCGGTTCCGGGTTCCGGGTTCTCGGGTTCACGGGTTCACGGGTTCACGGGTTCACGGGTTCACGGGTTCGGGTTCACGGGTTCACGGGTTCACGGGTTCACGGGTTCACGGGTTCACGGGTTCACGGGTTCACGGGTTCACGGGTTCACGGGTTCACGGGTTCACGGGTTCACGGGTTCACGGGTTCACGGGTTCACGGGTTCACGGGTTCACGGGTTCACGGGTTCACGGGTTCACGGGTTCACGGGTTCACGGGTTCACGGGTTCACGGGTTCACGGGTTCACGGGTTCACGGGTTCACGGGTTCACGGGTTCACGGGTTCACGGGTTCACGGGTCGTGGGCTGTGGGTCTTCTGATATTATCTTTTTGGGCCAGAAAACTTTGCCGAAGTACGGTTTGATCCCGAAGTTTCAGATGTACAGTTTGAACCAGAATTCTTTCAGATGTACTGTTTGGTCCCAGAAGTTTCAAGATGTACAGTTTGGTCCCTGAAGTTTCAAGATGTACAGTTTGGTCCCCGAAGTTTTTCAGAAAGTTGGAATTTCGACAGTCAAAGCGAAACGTCCAAGCTCTCAATTCGGCCATTTATTTTGGTGAATTACTCCTCCTATAATGGCCAAAACAGTTGGTCTTTCACCATTTATGTTGGTGACTTTACTACCTCCATAATGGCCATTATTTGGCTATTATGGAGGCGTTTTCAGCCCTCCTTCACCTATATAAACACCCCCTTACACCATTGTTGAGCACACTTGATATGCACGAAAATACACAACCGAGAAAAAAAAATCTTCTTCCTACAACTTCCAAGCATCATTTCGTTACTCAATATTCTTCACGGTAGCTCTTGAGTTTCCTTTGCTCAAGGGTTCCATTCTTTGTTTTATCTTGGGAGACAAATTGTCCGGGACGTATAAAGGATACATACGGGGCAATATTGTCTTAAGGACAGAGTGCTACACTCGACTCAAAGATAAACCGTTTCCATTTTTCGTCTTCAACAAAATCGTAATTTCAGTTTTGTTGTTATATTGTAATTTTCAGATTTCTAGTTGAATTATTGAAATCTTTATTTATCCTTTCGAATACTTGTAATAGTTAAATACTTCCCGTATCGCTTTATAAAGTACCATAGAGCAAATCTCCCAACAACTTAAGACAATATTTGTATTGTATTACTATTAGTATTCGAAAGATGTCGGTCAAAAATTGTGTGACCAAATCGGATATGGAAATGGTTTTACGGTAGAAGAGAGTGATGATGATGAACGTGTTCATGGTGTCACCGCTACCAAGACTGGTGGAAACAAGCGCTCTCGAGAGCCCGAGGATGTCAACCGGGACAAGAGGAGAAGAGTGAAGATGTTATTCTATCTTGTAGCGAGAAGGCCTATATCGTCCCGGATAAAGGATCCGAATAATGGTGAGAAGGAAATGGACACTCGGTCGATGAAGTGACCGAAGTGAGCCGTAATCCGAAATTGGGATAAGTATTTTTCTTACTTGTCAAGAATAAGGATTAAATGATAAGTATTTTTCTTACTTGTCAAGAATAAAGATTAAATTATGTCCGATTAAAAATGGATTAAAGTAAGGAGGAATATGAAAATAATTTATATTCCTTATGCTTTAACAAATCAGAAGTTTAATCTCATCTTCTTTTCCGTTTAAAGATTGGATTTTGTAAACGACTTAAGAAGATCCGTTCTTTTAAGTGTAATTACTAAAGTGTGTAAAGTATGGTCGCACATACTATGGAGAAAGATCCACTAAGCGTGCGAAAACTTTTACCACTCTTAAGTAAGCGCCAAGAATTATCGGGCACCAATCATAACGGAAGAAGACTAAAAGCTAAAGACGTTGAGCCTGTCATACTATTTGGCAGAAGATCCTTCATAGGATGATATTGGACACTCAGTCACATAAAGCCTACGGGCGACTGGAGTGGGCCAAAATTCCTGTGATAGGATGATATTGGACACTCAGTCATACAAAGCCTCCGGGCGACTGGAGTTGGCCAAAATTCCTTTGATATGATGATATTGGACACTCAGTCATAGAAAGCCTCCGGGCGACTGGAGTGGTGCCAGAATTCATTTCATTGGAAAAGTAATGGACACCTAGTAAGGTGGGCCAGAGTTTCCAGGTCCTAAATGATCTGAAGGCCTAAATAAAGGCAGTAAAGAAATTGGACACTCAGTCTGCCAAAGCAACTAGAGTGGACCCGAGTATCGAGATCACATATGATCCGGTTACGCCCTAACCACGGGCAAAAGGTTGTTCATGTGAAGCAACGCCACCTCTAAAATCAAAGGGGCTGGAGAGGTTGTCCTCAATAGGGCTTCAAGGAATGAGATCACTCTAAAAGAGGTGATACATGTTCCTAACTTGGTTAAGGGACGCTGTTGGTCAAGCTGGTTTGAGACTAGTCCAACAGGTCTGTAATAACTAAGAATGGTACAGTATGTCTGTAGCCAAATGAATGATATATTTGTAATCCGTGCATCTATGTCATCATAGATTAAGACACGTTAAATAGCAAGTCATTCAAAAGCTAACGATGTTGAGATTGTTGCCTTCTGTCGACATAAACCCTCAAAATGAATGTGAGGTAGACGAAGAGGCAAAATCACCTTTCCAAATTCCGTCAAGGGAATAGCGAAAGAAGCACCGCTCCTCTAGAACTTAGTCACACCTACTTGGGTGATTTGAAGTTTATACAAAATAGAGGGGGGAGACAAGTACGTTGTAATCTTCATTGATGATGGTTCAACGTATGGAATCCTTTGTTTGTTAAAAAGCAAAGATGAAGTTGTTGAAGCGGATAAGCGCTACAAAGCAGAAGTTGAAAATCAACTAAGCCTACGGATTGAGAAATTCGTAGTGATAGAGGGGGAGAAAGTGAAGCATCGTTTATTAAACGACTGCTCATTTCTCACCTCAGTCTAACGGTGTTAGCCAAGCGCTAAGCCATACGCCCAAATTATGTGGGGCACGTCGATCCTTACCGCTAATGCGATTCTCAATAGAACTCCGCATAAGGATAAGGGTAACCCTCCGTGTGATACATGGAAAGGATCTCACATACAAATGTTTTGATGTGGGGTGGTTTCATACCTAAGACTGGAGATTGCATATTCACTGGATCTGCAAATAACAGTAGTGTTCATCGCCTCTTCGCGTTAAAGAATGCTGAATTCTTAGAAGATAACTTTTCTTGAAAAAGGAAAAAGGAGTAATCGCTCAAGGTTAACAAGAACCCGCGAGGGTTCGACGTTCGGAACTAAACGTTCCGTATCTACAGGACTCGAAAGTTGCTGGCTATCCGGAACTTAATTCCAGATCTGCAGAACTCAGGGATTCTAGATGTTGAACCGAGACGGAGCAAAGAAGGGGACAAAGACTTGTTCCGATCCTTCTAGCGTGTATGGTTGAGAATGAACCATGGACAATTAACAAATAATTGTCATCTCCAAAAGCGCCGCTTTGGAAAGAAGCTACAAAGAGAGAAATAGATTTCCTCATAAAGAATCATACTTGAGTAATGGTTGATCTTCCTCCAGGAAAAGAACCTTTGGGTGTGAAAAAGGATACTCAAAAGTGAGTACAAAGTAGATGGATCTACCGACGAGTTCAAAGCCTCGGCTACTTGTACAAGTGCTCCCCTGTGAGTAGCTTAACATCTTGGGCCATTGCGGTCTTGCGTGGCATGGATGTTGAAACGACCTTCCTAAGCGGAGAGTTGGAAGAAGAGGATCGAATTGGTTTTTGCCGAATTGTTGGGCTTCTTCCGAACTTTCATTTTGGTCCCCGAAATGTTTACATTTTAGTCCCGAAAGTCTCGAGATAAAACGAAACAATGAATCGACCACGAAACATTGGCTCGAAGTTAGAAAGCCAACAGTTGGAAAACCAACGGTCGAGAGTGAAAATCATATTGAAACAAAGTCTCGATATGAAAGATATGTGTATCACGAGATGACTTCTTAGGAGCTCGAATTTCTAAGACATCTAACGGATGGTCAATAGTTGACGAGTCTCGTTGAAGCCACCAATAGATATGAATCATAGAACCGATTGGAATCATGGTGCACCCATAGACAAAGAGCGATATGCTCGGGTCACGTGTAGTTCAATGTATTGTACACACTACAACCGACTCGGTATCGTCCAACAAACAGATCGGTTGAACTAAGGTTCACCGATGATCTTAATACATGATCAATAGAAGGCGTTAAGTCGGATATGACGATATCCGAATTATTCGCTTATCTACGGATTATTGTATTACGGATGTCCGGCGGTTACGGGAGAACACGGTGATGCAAACTGGACATCGGATCTAAAGAACACCAAAGCCACAAGTAAATGTGTATGGTGGTTCTTGGAAAATCCTCTAAGCAAACTTGCATCGGCCGATTCATGATGGAATCGGAGTTTATCGCTTTATACAAAGCATGAAAGAAGTTGAGTAACTTCACGGATCCTTAGAGGACGTCCCTTATTGGGAGAAACCCGTGCCTTCAAGCAGCTATACACCGTGGCTAGCCGGTCGGCTTTAGGAAGGACACGGATGACGCGCGTCTGGACATATCGTCGGGATCCGTCGGAGACATAAGCACCGTATGGCGAGTTGATCATCACGGGTGTCACTTCCTTATTTACTAACTAAGGGACTACCCGGAGATCAAGTTTTCACTTGCTGTCTAGGGGAATGGGCTTAAAACCCAAAATATACGGACCAATACGGTGGAAACCCAACCTTACGAACTGGAGATCCCGTAATTTGGTTCAATGGGAAAACTAAGTTGTAAAGGTTCGGTTGATCGCTTCGGTGGAAGCATGAGCACTTCGGATAGTGATTTACGAAAAGAAACACCAAATCCAAAGCCGTTCCCGCGATAGACGTTAAGTGCTATCTGCAGTATGGGTAAAGGTTAAGTTTTCAAAACCGTAATGATCCTCACGGTTGAGGTTAGGTCTTTGGGAAACTTTTAATGGTTCCTAACACTTGTGAAGTGGGGTATAGCAGGATACCTTGTAGGAGACCACCTATTTAAGTGCGAGGACGGGCCGCCTCAAATTGAACGCACTTAAGAATCCAAGACGTTGTCC
This sequence comes from Anisodus tanguticus, assembly GCA_034509755.1. NCBI lineage: Eukaryota > Viridiplantae > Streptophyta > Magnoliopsida > Solanales > Solanaceae > Anisodus > Anisodus tanguticus. The sequence continues at coordinate 2,306,088 of CM067553.1, read as the reverse complement.
ATGGCCAAAACGGACAAAACATTACGAAGAAGAGAGTAAGGGAATTTGTTGTGTTGGTACCGTTGTCTTGGCTTACACTAAACACCGACGGTTCAAGACATCACGTTCACCGCGCAGTAAGTAAGTTCGATGGTATTCAACTATGGAAGGTTCAAAGCCGAGGCTACCTCTCCTTATGCAACATCGGTCCATTTGAAATATTCTTTGGAAATGAAAAGACACCATGTGAGTGCGCCAAAATCTCTTTCAAGAGGGGATTGTTGGAAATTTGCCTTTGGCGGGAGTTGCGACCGACCAACTTTAACGGCTTAAACACTAGTGTAACGTATGTTGGAGAATCCGGTTCTTCACACATGCATGATCTACTAAGTACGTAGATAACCGTAGGGCCAAGAATCGTCAAATTTCATTGAGAAATGAAAGAGATATTGGTTCACGAAGTAAGGTGTTTGAAGCATGGAAAGTGTGGTATTGTGTGTAATTCTCCCTCATCGGTAGAGGAAGAAAGAATTGTTGTGTATATAAGATTCGAAATTGGTTTGGGGTTTGGGACCCCAAGGGGTATCCCATGTGTTTAAAGGAGGGAGGACCTAGATGTGCTTCGGTTCGAGGAAAGACCACACGCGCGCCGCCGCCCGCCCGTCCCGTCCCGTCCCGTCCCGTCCCGTCCGGTTCCGGTTCCGGGTTCCGGGTTCTCGGGTTCACGGGTTCACGGGTTCACGGGTCGTGGGCTGTGGGTCTTCTGATATTATCTTTTTGGGCCAGAAAACTTTGCCAGAAGTACAGTTTGATCCCGAAGTTTCGGATGTACAGTTTGAACCAGAATTCTTTCAGATGTACTGTTTGGTCCCAGAAGTTTCAAGATGTACAGTTTGGTCCCTGAAGTTTCAAGATGTACAGTTTGGTCCCCGAAGTTTTTCAGAAAGTTGGAATTTCGACAGTCAAAGCAGAAACGTCCAAGCTCTCAATTCAGCCATTTATTTTGGCTGAATTACTCCTCCTATAATGGCCAAAACAGTTGGTCTTTCACCATTTATGTTGGTGACTTTACTACCTCCATAATGGCCATTATTTGGCTATTATGGAGGCAGTTTTCAGGCCCTCCTTCACCTATATAAACACCCCCTTACACCATTGTTGAGCACACTTGATATGCACGAAAATACACAACCAGAAAAAAAAATCTTCTTCCTACAACTTCCAAGCATCATTTCGTTACTCAATATTCTTCACGGTAGCTCTTGAGTTTCCTTTGCTCAAGGGTTCCATTGCTGTTTTATCTTGGGAGACAAATTGTCCAGGACGTATAAAGGATACATACGGGGCAATATTGTCTTAAGGACAGAGTCTACACTCGACTCAGCATAAACCAGTTTCCATTTTTCAGTCTTCAACAAAATCGTAATTTCAGTTTTGTTGTTATATTGTAATTTTCAGATTTCTAGTTGAATTATTGAAATCTTTATTTATCCTTTCGAATACTTGTAATAGTTAAATACTTCCCGTACTGCTTTATAAAGTACCATAGAGCAAATCTCCCAACATATATTTGTGTAGCTATAAATCATCTCAGTTAAGGTAAAATGGGAAGTTTAAAGTTAAATTGTTACTAAATATAGAAAGATGTCATTCTTTTTAGGACTGACTAAAAAGGAAAGAATGTCACATAAGTTGGGACGGAGGGAATACTATGTTAAATAGCTCTACCCATTCTTCCAGTCAAGAGGAACAAATTCAAGAAACTGAAATATGTCCCGAATTGATCATTCATGTTTGGTGAATAGACAACGGTCACTAAAAAGTGTGCCTTTTCCAAGATTATCGTTAATTCTTTGAGCTTCCATTTTTCGTACGGGTAATTGATAGTTTCATATGGAGTTAAGCTGTATTTATGAAATCATTTTGTCTTATTCAATCAAGAATTATGAGCTATGCTGCAATGTTGTTTCAGAAGTTAATATGGCAAAAATTCTCCTTTCAGTCTGTATTTTAGTTTGAATTTCATCTTGAAATCAGTTGTCGATGACACTGACAAGATAAAACAGTGCTAAGCTTCTTCCCTTTTTGTTTAAATAGATATTCTTTCTACGTTTATTTGTGTTTTTTTTTCCCATAGGAACTTAGATAACTTAGCATCAATAATAGTTTTAATTTAGGCCTAAAGTACTCTCATCCCGGATTAGCTTAGTCATATTTGTACTGCTTTTCAACAGCTCCTATGAATTTAACTTTACACATTTTTATGTGTGTCACTCAGTAGAGGTAAGGTCTACGTGCATCCTACACTCCCCATACCCCACCTTGTGGGACTACACTGAGTCTGTTGTTGTTTACTCGGTTGAGATCTGCTTCCGGATTACTTTACTTGCCATAAATCATAACTAATATGCACTTTTATTTTCCCCTTTTGGGATGGACACTTATTAAATTCTTATGTGAAGTCCGGATTGTTGCAATCTCGGACATCTACCTATATAACGGAACAAATATGTGGGTCTCTACCATCACCAAAGCGTTACAAACTTGTGTTCGTTTCTCATCTCTGCTTCCTTATGTTCTATTAAGGCCAGTGGTGCTAATGATGTGTTTTTTCCTTTCAGGTTCTTTATGATTCAGCCTTGACTAAGAGAATGCAGATCTGAGTTTATTGGTAGTTGGTAAGTATGTCCTTGCTGGATTCGTTTATGTATGTGTTTGCTTCCTGAAATGGAATGGATTAACTTTTTTGGATACTTTACCTTTTTTGCGACTCTTCTATTTCCCTTATTTTCTTTTGTTAATAGCATTTGAAGGTTAAGGCTTTGACTGTTGATTCTTCCTGCTCACGTGTTCTTTAATTATTTGAGAGATAAGATAGAGAGAAAGGGAGAAATTGAGAGGTTGTGTAGATCATCTTTGTTGGTTAGCGAGAGCAGAGGCGGATCCAGGATTTAAATTTTGTGGGTTCAACTTTTAAGGTTTTTCGTATTCAACCCTATATTTTTAAAAGTTATGGGTTCGTATCTCCTATCAGTTGCAATTTTATTGAATTTTTCTACATAAGTTTATGCTCCACGTTAAAAGTACTAGGTTCATATGAACCTGGTACCGTAACGTTGGATCCGCCACTGAGTGAGAGAAAACCAAAGGTGTAAACATTTGTGGTAAGCGCAAGAAAACCCGTTGTGGCTGTAATCGACTTGAAATTGAAAGATCTAATGGAACCCTCGTAGCCCAAGGGAAACTGGGTGTAGGTACCAGACTAGTACGCAACCAGTATAATATACTTGTGTCATTTACTTTAATGCACTTTAATTGCTGTCTTAGAGTATTCATAGACACTATCCTTGCCACGAAAAAGATATGACCTATTTGATTTTCTAAATTTTGGCTACAGGGGTTGGTTTTTCCTTGATGAGTATATGTTAGTTTTGTTGGATTGAAGGCTGACACTGATTTTGACATTTACAGATTAACTCCCTGCATATATCATATGGATGACAGCGGGCATCGTGGTAATGGAAGGCATAAACCGCCTCAGGGTCAGGTATGTAGCAGCAGTTAGAGTTGATTGCTAAAGTTTAGTTTCTTAGTTTGGATCTTAAGTACGATCCAAGGTGCTGTAGATCTTGGATTTAAACTTGATCGGTTCAATCTTTATGTTCTTAGCACTGAATCCATTGGACTTTTAAATTATAGGTTCAAAATGTACTGTTATTGAAATTTTAGTAATTTTTTGCATATATATCTAAGCTTCGTGTCAAAAAGCTGGGTTCAGTTGAACCCGTACCTTCTTATCTACATCCGCACTAGTTACTAGAAAAAAGGGTAAAAAATACCCTGAACTATTCAAAATAGGTTAAATTTACCCTCCGTTATATTTTTGGATAAAAATTGCCCTCCAACTAGCCAATACTAGTAGATTGGCTAGTTGGAGGACATTTTGAGCCAAAAACGTAACGGATGGTAAAAGTTAATCTGTTTCGAATAGTTTAGGGGTATTTTTGACCCTTTTCCCTTAATCTTAAATATGAACGGTCGTTTCTGCACTAAAATGAAGTGTTTCAGTGCATAGATGCTAAGTTTTCCATATTTCAGTGGTTGATGCAGCATCAGCCATCAATGAAGCAGATAATGGCCATCATGGCGGAAAGAGATGCTGCTATACAAGAGAGGAATCTGTCCCTTTCTGAAAAAAAGGCTGCTTTGGCAGAGCGTGACATGGCTATCCTGCAGCGGGATTCCGCAATAGCAGACCGAAATAATGCCATCATGGAGCGGGATAATGCCATTGCTACTCTTCAGTATCGAGAAAACTCGATGAGTGGTGGTCAGATTGCCCGTGGAGTGAAACAACACATGCACCATCCTCAACATGTACATCATCAGCCACATATGGGAGAACCAACATATATGAATGAAGCCATACTAGTTTCACCAGTTGCTGCGGAGCCCACAAAGCCCCGTCGGAACAAAAGAGCCAAGGAGCCAAAAGCTGCGACAGGTCTAAAGAAGACTCCAAAAGCATCCAAGAAAGTTAAAAAGGAAACCGAAGATCTTAACCAAACATCGTTTGGCAAGTCTCAGGAGTGGAAGGGTGCACAAGAAATGAGCGGTGCAAGTGATGATGTGTCAAAACCTGATTGGAAGGATCAGGACCTAGGGCTTAACCAGGTTGCTTACGATGAAACAATGCCAGTTCCAGTTTGTTCCTGCACCGGAGTTTTAAGACCTTGCTATAAATGGGGAAATGGAGGTTGGCAATCCTCGTGTTGCACGACTAATTTGTCGATGTATCCACTGCCAGCTGTCCCCAACAAACGTCATGCCCGAATTGGTGGTCGAAAAATGAGTGGAAGTGTGTTTACCAAGCTGTTCAGTCGTCTGGCTGGAGAAGACCATGATTTATCAAATCCAGTTGATCTTAAGAACCACTGGGCAAAGCATGGGACAAATTGCTACATCACCATCAAATAATTGCTTCGAAGTCTTCAATCTAGGACGGTACTTAAACGTCATTTACATATCATGAACGTGTTTTCGTTCACCACATTCCTTTATCCCTCCTATGTAAGTTTGTCGTTCGGCCTGTAGTGTCAGTTGTTTAATTCATCACCTCGATTCGGAGTTGGATCAACGGGAGATAACTGTAAAGAAGTAGCCCTGTATTCAGGGCACTTTCTGTTGCAACAACGTTGATTGTTAATTTATTGAATGTCTAGTGTGATGGATATATAAGATGTTTGGCTCTGTTTACAGTAATTAGCTTCTTTTTGCTGACCTTCTCTATTTTAAGCCTTGGGTATCACATCTGTCCAACTATGCTCTTGTATACGTTGATATACCCCGGTGGAATCTATATATATACGTCCATCGTCTAACATAAAGTACAAATTGAGTGGGCTAGCAACCGATCCTGAAGTGATAGATTGTGTAATGAAAATAGAATGGAAATATGAGTTGATCCATAATGAATATTAAATTGAATTTCTCTTACTCCTATCCCGAAGATACAAGCGTTCGGTCCTCCTCTCGTGTCGAAACCTCCTTTTGGAGCTGCAATGTCCCTTGCGTAAGGTGTCTTTGGTATATTATGATAACATATCCGCCATATATTTATTTCATAATCCGGTTCAACATCAGCGAATCAAGTACATTGAAATGGATATACACTTTGTTCGTGAGAAGGTTGCTCTTGGTCATGTTAGGGTACTGCATGTGCCTTCTTCATATCAGTATGCAAATATATTCACCAAAGGCCTTTCTAGACAGCTCTTTCTTGACTTCAGATTCAGTCTTAGCGTCCGGCCTCCTCCCGCTCCGACTGAAGGGGTGTATTAGCACGTGTACTAGGTTACATATTTACCATATTTTGTATTGTATATTTATGATAGGATTGAGATTCTTATTATAGAAAGATTTAACATTGTACACCTATATATATTTGTATTAATGAAAAAGGCTCTCAAGATAGATTAATACAATCTTACAAAAATCCGAAAATATAAGAAATTTTATTGGAGTTTGAGCTGCATATATCAAACTTGAGAAAATTTCATGAAGCTTTGAACCCGCCATAGTTTAAAATGCGTGAAAAAATGTTGAAGTTTCAACTGTATTTTTTGTCTTTTATGACTTTAAAGCTTTTGCTAGGTTAAGCATGTGTCTTATTCTCTTGATTTAGTGGTGCAAATAAGTAGGTGTTTGGTCATAGAAACCAAAAAAAAAATTACTTTTTTTGAAATTTTTGAAGTTGGAATTGGAGTTGTGTTTGACCATAATTTTTGTAAATAATATTTTGTTGTTGAAATATACTTTTCAACATATTTTTAATTGTAAAAAATAATTTTTGGTTATTTTTCAAATTTTTGTATGTGAAATTTTCATGGTCAAAAGAAAAAAATTCAGAAAAAGTGTAATTCCCGGGTAGAGAAAGTTGACAAATATCTTGCTTTCGCTTGTTTGGAGTTTGAGAAAATAACTGTAAGAAAAAGATGAAAAGAGTTCTAGAAGAAACTAGAAAGTATAACTTTTCACTGTTTCAAGTTTAACACTAAAATAAATACAGTTCTTTATTCCTAAAAAGGAATAAATTAAAATTACTTAATCCATTCCGCTTCACATGAAATATTATTATCAGGGAGTCATAAAGTATTTTTACCAAATAATTTAATATATTTTCTCAAATATTATATTTATAAAACGTTACTACAATTTGTAATACTTTTTTTTACATATTTTTCATTATGAAATTTATTTTCTTTAAAATTAGAATATCAACTTAAATTGAGACAAAAAGTTAGGAGGTTTTGGTGTTTGTAGTGTGATCCCTTTATTCTTTTCGAAAAAAAGTGAGTAGTAATTATAATAAAAAAAGACTAAGAAAAAACAATTATCATACTTCTTCAATTTTTTAATAGATATTATACCTCTAAAATAGCAAAGAAAATTTTGCCAGGTAAGGATCTCCCTCTTTCTTATGTCCAAAAAGGATATTTCACTTTCCCATTTTTAATTTTCTAACATAAAATGATGATAGTTTCAATGATGATGGACTTTACAATTGCCCGATTGGACTACAAAGTGAAATACCACAAGATTGGACAAAAAAGATTCCATATGGTTAATTTTGACTTGGGCCGGCCTGAAATGTATACCATTGAGTGGAATGGAATTGCCAATTGCCATGAAATGACTGTCAAATGGAAGCAAAAATTATTGATAGGAGGTGTTTTTCTTTTCACAAGTATTACACTATCACCATCTAAATTCATGTTACATATTATTAGCTTTAGTTACCACTTACCACATCTTTGTAGATTTGTCTTTCCGACTATACTATTATTGAGTCAAAAAGTGGGTGTATCATGTGAAATTTATGTTATGTTTTATTAAACATTTTACTTTTTTTTCCTATTTTGATGTGAGAATTGCCTAAAGTGTAACATGTACCCTTTTTAAAAAATTTACCAATCTAAAAGCAAGTCATTGTTTGAACTTTGAACTATGGAAAGAGAATAAATTGTATGCATTCAAGGGTATGACTTAATTGTTAATGAAATAGGTTGAGAATCATAATATTTTAAGTTCAAGGACAAACAGAAGCTAAAAATATATTAAGCAATTTTTTCCCATAATGTTCAAGCCTTTGTGAATAGAGTTATGAGCGTCAGTGTAGCACGGGTAAAAAATACCACGCGTTCAATTGATCGGTACTCTCAAACTAACCCAAATATCATACTAGTTATAAAAGGAAAAAACAAAGAAGAAATGTGTGACGGGAGACACTATCCTTATACCCACAAGTTTTACACACAGTAGATATTCAAAACTTGAAAAATATCGAATAGCTTATAAGAAAATCGTCAAATCTAAAGTGAGGATCGGAGAAAACTGTGTATTTGTCGTACGTAGCATTGGTGTATTTAGACATTGAGTGGTGGGGGTAGAGAAAAGATATCGCTTTTTCCACCCCCTATAAAAACAATAACCCGTCATTATTTTATGTTAAATCCAAAGTTTTTGTCCCTTACTCTTCTACTGTATTATTCTTCTCTTACAAATTCAACCGTAATCACCGCCATTTTCAGCGGGAAATTCACCTTTTCCCCTATAGCCCCCTCCCCCCCCCCCCCCCCACACCCCCACACCTTCACTTTCATCAACGTTTGCACGTTTTTCTCTTCACATTTGCACTGTGGCTCCTTCAAATTTGACTTAAATTCAGGTAATTTAGTTTCTTCCTTGTTCTCTTCGTCTCTCTTATTTTTTTGTTAGGGTATTTGTCCCTGCTGAAATTAATTAGTTGAATTGGGTTTAATCAGTCTCTCTAGGGTTTTCTTGGAGCTGAAATTTGAGTAATCTGATGGGAATTACTGAAGTTCTTTGATCATTCCAAAGATAATAGTACTTGGGGTATCGAAAAAATTGGATCTTTTGCGGGTTTACGGGTTTGGTGGTGTATTTATTGATTAATCTGATGGGAATTGCTGAAGTTCTTTGATCATTCCAAAGATAGTAGCATTTGGGGTGTGATAAAAATTGAATCTTTTGAGGTTTTACGGGCTTGGTGTTGTTATTTGATCATTCTTGAGATAATTGTGTTTAGGTTGTTCCAGTTTGCTTGGGGTGTGAGAAAAGTTGGATCTTTTGAGGTTTTACGGGCTTGATTTTGTTATTTATTGATTGATTGTGATGGCTCAGTCTAACTCTAAGCCACCTATGTGTCACAATTTTGGGGTTGGAGCTTCTCATGCGAGGTCTTTATCTCAACCGAGCATTTTTGCGAATAGTTGTTTGCCCCCGTTAAGCCCTTTTCCTCCCATCGAGCCTTTGATGGTGTCGCCTCACTCTAGCTTGAAGGACACATCTATGGAGGAAGTAGATGTGAATTCTCAAGGTGGTCCAACAGCTGTGTATTCCTTTACTACAAGGGAAAACACGTTTCGGGGTAGTGATGGTCTTCCTCCTCGGAAGGGGCATCGTCGATCTAATAGTGATGTTCCGTTGGGATTCTCGGCTATGATTCAGTCTTCACCTCAGTTGATGCCCATAAGTGGCCAGAAAGTTTTGGGGAGAGCAGTGAGTAGTAATGGAAAGACTGATGTAGAGGGGATTGGTGAGAGGAAATCAAGGGGAGAGGTTACAGAGGAGTTAATGTTTTCCTATATGAATTTAGAAAATATAGAGGCACTGAACTCTTCTGGCACTGAGGATAGAGATAAGGACAGTATGGTCAGTGGAACAAAGGTAAGCGGTTGTGACAGCAGCAATAACGAAGCAGAAAGTGTGTTGAAAGGGAACACAATTAGGATCCAACCAACAAGTTTAAGGGAAGGAACCAAGAGGAGCGCCGATGCGAATATTGCTCCAGCTGCACGTCACTTTAGGAGTCTTTCCATGGATAGTGGTATTGGAAGTTTTCATTATGGCGACGAGTCACCAAACTTACCAAAGCTTTCACCAAGCAATTCAGGAAATGAGAGTTCGAGCAAGCACAATTTTGACTTCGGAAATGCTGACTTTAGTGAATCTGAGATGAAGAAGATTATGGCAGATGAAAGACTGGCTGAGATTGCAGTTTCAGATCCTAAGCGTGCCAAAAGGTATGGTGACTTGCTGCTAAAGGATTCTAGTTTATATTTTGATCCCTTTAAGAAGCATAAGGTTGAGTTGTCCATAAAAATGAAAAAATAATAAAGGGGGCATTATATTTACAAATCATACCTGATAGTTTCTTTCCTCAGGATATTGGCTAATCGTCTGTCTGCTGCTCGATCCAAGGAGCGTAAATTGCGTTACATCTCAGAATTGGAAAATAAGGTTCAAAAGCTACAGACAGAAGCAACTACCTTATTCACACAAGTTACCATCCTGCAGGTGCTTATAGAAAATATTGTTGTTTTCCTTCAGTGCTTCTTTATGAATTTAAGTTTGTTTACTGGATTGTCATTCTTGTTACAGAAAGATTTTACTGACATTTCAAGCCTGAACAGTGAGCTGAAATTCCGCATTCAAGCCATGGAACAACAGGCACAACTTAGAGATGGTATTACCTTTCCACTTTCTTTTGGTTTCTAAGTCCCTAGTGTGTTGCGAAAAGATATCTAGTTGATGCAAATAGGTAGTTATTGAAATAAAATGTTCCGTAGTATAATCTTTTACTTCTTATAATATACTCTAGTGTGTATCTTTTTTCTGAAGAACACTGTCGTCAAAGAGATCAATCATTTGGAGTTTTCACAAATTTTTGGAAAGCTTTCCAAATTTAATTGGTCTCCTTAATTCCTTTTATGTAGTTTGAAAAGATATGATTTCTCAATCAAGTACATTCTAGAAGTATTAACTTAATTTCATTTTTATTGTTTTATACATTGGTGGCTTCCATCTGTCTTGAACTTAAATAAAGCTTATAATCAACTAATACATTTGCAGGATTCTTTCTAGGTGAGAAGTTCTCTGCTGATAAATCTCATTTTATTTTGGCAAACGAATATGTCAGCATAGAACTTCTTATCAGAATAGGGAAAACAGCTCCTTTGTATTTTGCTTGCATCCACCGTATGTTGATTAATAACATCCTTACTTCGTCAAAAAAATCATTTTATTTTGGTTATACGTTCAATGTGACAAATACCTCTTAAAAATAAATTCATAAAACTTGGAGAGGTTTAGAGATATCTGGGTGTTTACTGAATACAGCTGGATAATAAGTTTTGTAGAAAGAGAAGTTTGCAATTTGAGTTGTTATAGAAAGAAAAGCTTGCAACTTGACTTGATGAGCTTCATGACTCTAGCCTTCTACATATTGATTTTGTTGCTATTGTTTGAGGAAAATGGGAGGAAGGAGATTTTAATGGTGGTCGTGAATTCATAATGAGTAGGTGGGTTTGTGAAGTACTTCTATGTGAGATGCAAAAGAAAGAATAATAAATTAGTTTACAATGCATATAGTAGGGGGAAATAATTGATGCAGTCATTTCAGTAGGATTATTTGATTCTAACCAGTAACGAGCAGGCCTACTCGGGAAGCATGATTTTCATTAACAGTTGTACCGCAACATCAACATCTTTTACTGATAAATACCCCAACTTCAATATTACCAAATGCTGTCTCACCGACAGTCAAAGAAGTAAGATATTCCAGCAGGACCTGTTTGTGTTCGTCTCTGGTATTTAAATTCTCTTTACCACTGTCTGTTTTATTGTGTTTCCCAGTTCTGCTCATACAAATCTCTGTCCTCATGGACATGTCACTATAAGTAGGCTGTACTGCATACATCTTTTTCTCCATATTTTGTTTACTAGTTTATTAGGGTTGAAGTTTCTCTTGGAAGTTGCAATTTTTGTGCCAAAAAATTCCTTTCTGAAATATCTGAAGTCTTGGGTATTTGAAAAAAATTATATTTTCAAGAGCATGTTTGGCTGTGTTTGTTTGATTACTTCAGGATAAGTAGTACGTAATTCTGAAGGTAGGGCAAGTTATGCTGTTCTAGTCATGCCTGCTTTGGATCAACCGAGGACAAGGTCCAAGCACATCTTATACTTGACATTCAAGATTTATAGATATGCTGATACTCTATGAACGTCTTTCTGATGCACCTACCCATAAAGATGGACATTCATAACTTTATTTTTCGCTGCAGCTCTTCATGAGGCATTAACTGCGGAAGTCCAGCGTTTAAAATTTGCCGCTGGGGAGTTTAGGGAGGAAGGACGGTTGCCTAATAGCATGACACAGCAGATGCCAGTGAAGCATAATATGTTCCAGATGCAACGTCAGCAGCCTAATCAAATGCAACAATTATCTGTTGGCAAAGCATCTGCCGCTTCAGCAACACCTGCATCCGCCTAGTGGACGACACAAAGCCTTGAGGAGGTGAAGATAATCTCTACATGAAGCCAAAAAGTTTGTTACCTATGTTATTGGTCTCACATGTTACGCACAACGCTGAGTAACTAAGCTTTCAGATATTAGTATTTATATAGGTTTCTTATGTGTGCCTGGTTATTTTATACTATATGTAGTGAATCATTGTTTTGTTCATTGGAAATGACTGTAACAATAAATTAGAGTCAAAACATTGAGCCAATGTTTTCTCCTATACTGTTCTCTAGTTCTAAGTAAGCTTTTAGCCTTTTACCTGGTGGTATTCCTTGTTAATTTGCACTTGCAAAGTATTAGACCATATCTCCTCTCACAAATAAGGTACAATATTGTCCCCTTGGGCATAGCTGGGTGGCAAATGAGCTGAATTTAAAATCCATGTGAAGGCCTGCAACGTGGGTTCGAATCCTGGTGGGAGCACTTTGCTCTCTTCTGGGATAGGACCTTGTAGGTGATATCAATTGTTCTGTTCTCAAATTCTGGTTATTCAGGCACATCCTGTGATAGGACCTTGTAGGTGATATCAGTTGCTCTGTTCTCAAATTCTGGTTATTCAGGCACATCTCATGATTTACTGGTAATAGTGTTGAAGGACCGGTACTACTATCTCCAGGAAAGGAAGCCGGATATAAAAAAAAATAAGATACAATATTATGATGTAGGGCCAATTCTCCATGCCATTTGTTCCTTGTGACTAGCACCACCAGACAAAAAGATCATAGTAATCAAACAATGTCACCCCTAATGCCTCTTTCTTGCTTTCCACTAGGCGTGACCAGTGGGCCGGGCCAGGCGGGATTCGCTGCCATGGAGCGGGGCGAGATTGGGATCTTTTTTTTTTTGCTTAATTTAAAATATAACATATATATAAAAAAAACTCAATAATTAAACAAGATAATGTAATAAAAACATCACAAGACTGTTTTTGTGCCTCTTATATTATTTAATAGACATATATTTTTTTTTGTAATACAATACAATTGTCAAAATTGTAGTTTTGTGGTGTTGTTCAAAAGTTGCAAATTACATAGTAAAATTGCAATTAAAAAAATTACATTTTGAAAAAAACATGTTCTAGTTTCTTGATAATTTCACGTGGTTCTTCGGTTGGAATTGGTATTTGTTGGTCAAATTGCTCCACGTCGCTTCCACCACCTTCGGATAAGATTTCATTGTAGTTTTCATTTTCTTCTTCGTTGATCTCCGGTTGACCGCACCTTCTCCGCTCCGCTCGTATCCAATCTCTGAATAATACTACAATCTCCAAGCTGTCTCCGGCTAATGAGTGTGTGTTCTCCTATTTGATATCTACCGGCAGAAAAAGCGCTTTCAGACGTCGTTGATGACGCTTGAATGTTCAAAACATCTCGGGTCATCATTGAAAGTGTCGGAAAGGTCTTTTCATTCCCCCTCCATTATTTCAGCAAGTCTTCACGTCCTTTTTCATTGAGAACTGTTTTGTACGGTACAGAACTCTGCAAAGCAAAAATATCAAACTCGCTAATTTGGTTAGTAGCGGTACGGCCGCACATTCTATTTCCGAGGCTTTCAATACTAGCCGCAGAAAAAACATGTATTTTGTGAGGTTGTGTTGAAGAGGAAGAAGACGGTATGGAAGCCGGTAGGTTGCTAGCACTTTCTTGTTGGTAAAACCTATATTTTTTTTTGCATTCGTCTTCTACGATGTACAACACTTCTTCTTTAGTTTGTTCAATAGGTAGTGATTTGAATTTTTTGGACTTGGAGATGGTTGTGCTGCTATACAATTGTAAATAGTTTCAATAAGTTATTTAGTACCGTTTATTTTAATGGTCGAATTTAATACATCACCAATAATATAAATAGTGGGAATAGGAATAAAATATTTTTTTATTTTAAGAAATATTTTTAATAGCTGCCTTATAAGCTGATTTATCCATATATTCATTAAGCAATAAAATTATTAGAGCTATATAAAACAACATAGTTGAAATAGTATGATAATATATACCGAAAAATTCTTTTGTTGCTTGAAAAAATTTCTATAAAAATACAATAAGTTCGGAAATTTTTCCCCAATCGCTATCTACAACCATATCAACTGGATTTTGATTATGAGAGTTAAAAAATAAAGTTATAGGTTTTCTATGGTCATAAGCAACAACTAGTTGCTCGTATAAAGAATTTCACCTAGTTGGTACTTCTTCTGAAAATTTTCTATAAGGTAGTTGGCAATCGTGACAAGTTTTTTTATATTCTTTTCTTCGTTGTATTCTATTATTTTTTAAAATAAAGTTTATAGAAAATTGTATTTTACTAAGAATGTCTTCAAAAAGTTATTAACCATCATTTACAATTAAGTTATATATATGGCATGTACATTTTATATGAAAATGATCTGGAAAAGATGGAGTTAAACTATTTTTTAAAATTGTAATAGCGTAATTGTTAGAAGAAGCATTATCTAATGTAATAGTCATAATTTTATCGGTTATTCCATAATAATGGCACACTTGATAAATATTTTCTGCAATAAAAATACCAGTGTGCCTATCATCTATATATCTATACGCTAAGATACGTTTTTGCATAGACCATTTATAATCTATCCAATGACATGTTACCGTTAAATAATCATGGTCGTTAGTACTACAGCGTATATCAGAAGTGATAGCCACTTTTTCATTAAAATGATATAATGAATAACGTAAATATTGTTGATATTCATGTGCAAATTTAAATACATCTCTCTTAACAGTTGATCTAGGAAAATCGTTAAAAGCAGGATTATACATATCTCTAATGTAATGAATAAAATCTGGAGATGAAGGAAATGAAAAAGGCAAATCCTCCACAACAACTAATTTTGCTATTGCTTCCCTATCTCTATGTTTATCGTATTTATGGCCTACAATTCCCCCTTCATAGGGTTAATTTGACCTTGTACTTGGTCCGGGACAGTATGTGAACTTTGTCCCGATGGAGCGGACGTTTGCACACCCGGTTTTGAAGCCTCATATTGGGCATATCTAGCTAGATGAGCCTTTGCTACGTGTCTCATTAAAACCCTGTCCCACCGTGACCTTTTCCAGTTTTAGCTTTTAAAACATCTTTACAAAATTTACATCTAGCTACTTGATTCTCTACGTCCATATCAAAAAATGTCCATGCATCTGATTTTAATATTCGTTTTGGTGGACCTAGTCTCATATTAGGGGCAATAGGAGACATTTCAGTTGAAGGTGCACTAGTGAGTGTGTTGTCATCTACATTAGTGGGTGTATCATCTAGACCATCGTCTAAATTAAAGTCTTCTTGAGTTCCGTAAAATATTTCCTCGTCTAAATCTAATGGTATTGTAGGAAAATGTTCAGTATCAACAAAATCATCATGTGTAGAAATATGATTCTGGCTAAAAATAGGACCCTTGCCCTTGCCGCCCATGCTAGAAGAAGCATGGCCCCTAACCGTAAGCATACGTTTAAATCATTTCATTATAAATTTATAATTATACTAATAATTAAAGTAAATGAAATTAAGTGCGCTAAATAAAATAAACAAACAATAATAATTTAATGAAGGAACGAATGTACTAAACGCCGACGTGTAATCCATAGGTTGAAAATTAAAACTTTGCTCGATGGAAGATCCTCAAGCTAGTTGCCAACTTCACTCCCAATTCCCAAATGAACAAATAAAATTGAATTAGTAGACAATGTAGACTTGTAGAGATAGATTGAGAGATTAGAGAGATTGTAGGAAGATTTGTGAGAAAGATGAAGAGAAAATGATGTATTTATAGTTGGGAAATTGGGTTAAAGTGTAAATATAATAACTTACGGGTTAAAAATAAATATTAAGGGGGTAGGGGGAGGCCAAAAATGGCCGTTGCACAACTACCAAAATGTAAAATGGTCGTTGGTGCAACATTTGTTTTTGCAAAAGGGGGGTTTCGGGCGGGATCAGCGGGCCTGGGGCGGGCCGGGTCGGGTCGGGACGAGACCATGTCCCGTCCCAGTTTGAGTCCCGATACCGCAATTTTTTTTTAAAAAAAATGTCGGGTTCGGATCGACCCGACCCACTGGCCAGCTTTACTTTCCATTGTCTATTCTTCTTTTTCGTCCTTACGTCTTCAATGAAGAATGAGAAAATTAAAGTAAATAAAATTGCAAAAAGGTATTTGGTTGCACAAATCATTTCGCGTTAACGAAAGCATCATTGACTAATTTCATGACTCGAACCTAGGTGTGTTCACGGGTTTGTTAGAAACCAATCCAAACCGCAAACCGATTAAATAAACCGATAATTGTTTGAGTTTGATTTGGTTTGGTTTTAAATTTTTAAAAATCGATAATATATGATTTTGGTTATATTAGAAACAAACCGGAAAAAAATGAACTGAACCGACAAATCATACACATAATTTATATAGTTATAAATATAAGATATATTATTTTTATAAGTAATTTTAAATATTTTGCTTATTTTTTAATCAAATTTTCTTTATCTCTAATAGGCTAATGAACTTTACAGCTTAAGCTCATTTCTTACTAAAAGAGATTCATGAAATCCAATCTCATTAATTCAAAGAAACATTCATGAGATTTATCTAAAAAAAATTTATTTCTTATAAACTTTATTCACTTGATTAAAGCTATAGATCTTAAGATATTTTCTACTTAATCCAATAAAATTATAGCTCCCACAATAAAAAAAGTATAATAACATATTATAAGTTGGAAAATAATGAAAAAAGTCTTTCTTAATTGTAGGAATTAATGAAAGAAAGAAATACCATTATTTTTTTTTAAAACCGAAAATCAAACCAAATTGACAACAACCAAACCAATGGATATGTAATATAGTTGGTTTGGTTTGATTTTAATAATGTAAAAATCGATTACATTGGTTTAATTTTGGTTTTAACCAAAAACCGACTCATGAACACCCATAATCGAACCCATGACATATAGGTTACACATCGACAATTTTTTTTTGTTACATTGAAGCAATGGGGCTCCCCTTCTCGCTAAAGTTGCAACTTTTACAAAAGATTTAATGTTTCTATATATATGTGTGTGGGTTATGAATATACTATTAGTTTTGTCAATGTATTTACCCCTATGAACCTGATGCATACAAGTCTTTCTGTTTGTTGAAAGGCTTATACATAATACATAACCAAATGAATGCTTATAGTGTATCCATTACTTGATAAAACGATCTTTTCCGGTCATTTGTTCCAACCCATTAAGGAAAGCTAGATGAAACAAGGAGAACGTGAAGTTAAAGGCGGGGAACAAGGAAATGCACCAAGAGCAACACTGTTTATACTTTTATACAATGAAAATTTGTTGATCATTCTTGTTAGGTTTAAAAGTCGAATTAAATTCAAAATTTATTTTCTTAACAATCAACATGATAATCTAAATAAATTTGAGGTCGTCCAGGGTGAAATCTACTAAGCAGTTACGTATAAGGGTTAACTCGGACCAATAATCATTTAGATATCGAAAATGTTGAGCTATTATGCCTTTTTTTCAAACAAACAATTGAAAACCATTACTGCTTAATTAAAAATCCCTTGTTTTGTTGTTAGTTACGTGAAAAATGTCCCATAGGGTAGTCACTACAATTTGTAACCGATACACAAAAAGAATAAAAAAGAAAAAAGAAAACAATAGAATATGGATAATGACAAATAAGGGCATATGCCCTCCACTTATTGGGAAACTCCCTTACTTCCAATTCCAAATAACCCGCGGAATCTTAAACCCTACAAATAGCATAATAGAATAAATTGTTTCTGAAAAGGATAATTCCGTGGCCTAAGCTCAGGTACATGGTTCGAAAAAGTGTCGGATCACTAGGATATATTGTACGCAAATTTATTATGTATTTCTGTAATATATTATTTACATGAAATTGTTTCTTCTAATTTTCCTAAAAGAACTGAGTTAATTGTTAAGGAAAAGAAAACAGAGAAAGAAACTAAAAGATAAAAAAAGAAAAGCAAGCAGTATTTTTATTACACCAATAAATAAAAGCTCTCCCATTCTCGGAATACACAAAATAATTCTGGTTTTAATACTGTGTGTGTTTTGTAGGGTTTCAGATAAAACTCCATCACTTGTTTTGCTTAAACCCTTTGCCGCCGATTCCTTTCGAATCTCCGTTTTCCGCCGATCTCCACCGGTTTAGTTGTTTCCCGGTTCAGTTTCACTTCGATCTGTTAATTTTTGAATTTTTCGACCGTTAAGTTCGCCGGAAATGTCGGAGGTAGAAGAGAAAAAGGAGGAGGGGGTGGTGAAGGGTGGAGAGCTGTTGTTTTGTGGATGTACTAGTTGGGATGCCGTTGGTCGCCGGAAAGTGTTGCCGGAAGGGAATTTGATTTCGCCTACGAGACTTCGTCCTTTAGTTGGTGTCGACATTTGTTTTGTTGCAGCTGGTTGCGGTATACACTTTTTTTTTTGCTCCATTTTTATATAAAAAATCTTGCTTAGTTGTGTTGGTATACTTACATTTGTATTTTTTTGTCTTATTAGTTTGTTTAGAGATGAAACATATTAAAATGTTGGGGAATGTATGTTGAGGATTCATATAGACTATCACAATTAGTTTGTATTAATACAAAGTTATATACTCCCCCGTGCCAATTTATGGGAACGTGTTTGATTGAACACTTTTAAAACTTGTGGTCTAAAATAAGTCATAAGTCATAGATATTTGTGTGGCTATAGATCATTTCATTAAGGTTAAATAAGGTATTTTAAGTTAATTATTTCTAAATATAGAAATATGTCATTCTTTTTTGGGCCGACTAAAAAGGAAAGAGTGTCACTTAAATTGGAAAGTAGGGAGTAGTTTTTATGTGATTGAAGTGTTATGTATTTTGATTGTTTTCTTTCTCTCTTGGTGGAAATGCAGCTTCTTGTCATTGTGTAGCACTAGATACTGAATGTATACTAAGGATTCATATAGTTGACCCCCTAATTAGTTTGGATTGATACGAAGTTATTGTTTTTGTTGTTGTGCTATTATGTGATTGAAGTGTTATGTGAAGTCCGTTTTTGATTTGTTTTCTCACTTCTGGTGGAAATGCAGCTTCTTGTCATTGTGTAGCACTAGATACTGAAGGCCGTTGCTATACATGGGGAAGGAATGAGGCAAGTCTGTCGTGTGTTTATTTTTTTTGCTTTTGCAACTTTTTGTGCTGCTGGAAGACCGACTGTTGTTTCTTGGTTACAACTTTTTGTGGCTTTGCAGAAAGGGCAGCTTGGTCATGGAGATAAAATTTCACGTGATAGACCGACTGTTGTTTCAGAACTCTCAAAGTAAGTTGTTCTTGGTTTGTATCTTTCATCAGTGGCAGATATAGTAGTATAAGTTTCAAAATATGTATTAAGTTCAAACCCATACAACAGAGGAGTATAGGTTGCATAGCTATACCACACCCACAACTTAAAATCCTATGTTCGCCCTCTTTTTTCTGCTCATAGTTATTTGATTCGCTCTTTATCTTGAAAACATTGAGACAAATTGAAAAAAAGAACCTACCTTTTTATTTTCTTGTCACTGATTAAGGTCTATTATGCACTTTTGCAAAAGATTAGCTGCCTCTATATCCTTTATTAAAAAAACTGCCTCTGTAGCCAGGAGGAAATCAAATTTGATAATTATAAGATGCCATCACACTACAAGTTTCTTATGCATAATTAAATGAATGGTTATGCCCTTCTTGTCTAATTTTGATGTATTTAGGTACACATAGTGAGTTTTTTTTTGATAACCAAGAGAATCTAGGGCCAGTGGTACATGGTTTGAAACTTGGTGGTTAATGGGCCGTCCCCTATAGATTACGCATTGTGCTCTTCTCACTTGACCAAAGCCTTGGAGCAACGCTTGTTTCAAGGGTACATGTAAAGTGAGATTGAAAGAAAATAACGTTATAATGGTGAATATTCCGATGGACAGTAATGTTTGGTTTTTAAACTCAAAACTGAGTGTTTATACTCTAGAAGTAATAAACGCTTCCAATATCCTTCTTATATTCCCTGTATGGTTAGTCCATGTCTCCTGAAACCGTTATGTCTATCAAGTATCACGTATTTATTTCTGGCATCACTTAAAAAAATTTCATTCCAGGCATAAAATTGTTAGAGCTGCAGCTGGAAGGAGCCACACAGTGGTAGTTACGGATGATGGACAGTCCTTTGCTTTTGGTTGGAATAAACATGGGCAGCTCGGCACAGGCAATGCGAAAAATGGTGAGCCCCTTTGTCACCCTCCGTTGCTCCTTACCTACGCTGTTTCTGTCTCACTTGCACCAAAGGAAAAGACCTTCTTTTAGTATTCGGTATGTTCTGAAGATTGATATTTTTAGAAGTGTCTGGTAAGTGCTGCCTTAGTTGCATGGACATTATTTCATCTCTCTTTGATCATTTGCATTTCTCTTCAGATATGACCTAAGGTCACATGGATCCTTCATTTATTTTTTATAATCCATGTTGAAACTGGAGTAACAAGGGTATGGATACTTCCTGCGGATTCGTCAAATACATTGAAAGTTAGCAAAAACCTAGAAATACATGTATCAGATACTTGTATCACCCCTATAGCAGTACATACTTGTTAATGAGTCGTGTAACACAGCATACACTAACAAGAAATTCATGATTATATAAGCTAGTGTAGGACCTTATTAAAAAAAATATAAGCTAGTGTATGAAAGAACCAAAAAAATTGCCTTCAGCAACCTATTGTCTTTATTTCCTTGCAATATTATCCCACTGATTTCTTATCTTGGGCTGGTTTATCTTTCTTTTATAAAATTAATTAAGATCATCACTTTCTTGTATTGTTGCAGAAATCGAACCATCTCCAGTCCGGTGTGCCGTCACTGAAGTCAAAACTACTGCTTGTGGGGCTGACTTTACTGTCTGGCTAACCTCAGTTGAAGGAGCTTCTATATTGTATGGTTTGTGAAGTTTTCACTTTCTACTACCCTGATAATGCTGTGTACAAGTAAAAGATTTTGGTTGTGACATTTTCAACTCCTACTTTTCTTGCACTCTGATTTTCATGTTATTTCATGGCTTCTAGAACTGCTGGTCTGCCTCAGTACGGTCAGCTTGGTCATGGTACTGACAACGAGGTACACTTAATGAAATTCTCCCAGTTATTTTTACTTTATCTTCTGTGACGTGGACAAAGACTACCACATTTTATTTTTATATATCGGAAGTTCTGGACTTTACCGTGCTGTATAACAATCTCAAATTGCAATATTTCCTTTACCTGCAACAATATGTCATGACAAGATCATCTGTTCAATTTAATTGATAATGATGCAGCTTTGATGATACTTTTACATAAATTGAAATCACAATTAACAGGCAATCAGATGACCATAGTTGTTATCTTCTCCAATCTATCTTGTATTGAGCAAGGCCTTTTTGTCCATTGCAACTTATGTTAACAGAGGAAGTGGAATTTTTTACCACATGAGGTCTAGTTTGTAAATGCTGACTTTTGTATTTCCCCTTAGCCTTGTTCTCTTCCTGCTCTATGCACATGATGTTAAGGAGATTATTATACTATCTTGTGATCTGTGCAGCATTGTAGGAGGATAGTTACTTGAACTATTTTAATTATTTTGTGTTTATTTATTTGTTTATTTGTGTACCTGTATTACGTGATTATGATAAGCAGTCATGCTGATGTCAAGTTCTTATTGCCATATCAAACCACTTAAAAAACAGTCATGTCTCCACCTTTTCCTTTCCTTGTTTCCTTGTCTATCCAATCTCTATTTTTATATTTTACTGACATGTTTCTCACCGACCTGTCACATGTAGATGGTAAGGGATGTGAATATCACATTTCCACAAAGTAATCGGCACTTATTTATTTCTACAAAAATCAGTATTGTCCTCCTTCGTAGTGGAGTTCTTTTATACTTTCATATTGGGCTTTTGTTTCCTGATGATCTCGGGTATAAAATTTCTCCAAAATTAAGTGTGGAATCCTAAATGTAAATGCACCAAATCTGTAATCTGGAAGACCATAGCCAATATTTTCCCCTTTCATGACAAGACCCTTGATGTTTAAATTTGGAAATTACTGTAATAAAGGCATTCACCATCTCTATATTTGAATTGGGAGTTGTTGCTTTATTTGATTGATTTAAGGATGTCCTGTAACATGCAGTATAATACCAAAGATAGCTCTGTAAAGCTAGCTTATGAAGCTCAACCCCGACCTAAACCTATAGCTGCTTTTGCTGGAGAGACTATAGTCAAAGTAGCTTGTGGAACAAATCACACAGGTTCATCTCAACTTAAATTTAACAATTTTGTGTTTTCTTTCAGATTTGTTAACTGCATTTACCTTTTATTTTTCTGGATTTCAGTTGCAGTGGACAAGAATGGATATGTTTACACGTAAGGTTCCACCTTAGTTTTTTGCTTTGATTTGCCCATATATACAGAAGCTGATTCGTTCTTTACTCTGTTTTGACAAACAAATACTAGGTGGGGATTTGGCGGTTATGGGAGGTTCGTACATTCTATTTCATACTTGCATATTAAGGTCTATGTAATTGGACGTCCATTGCACACCACTTTGTCTTCTCCCTCCTTTTGGGTCTTATAACTATAAACATAAACATGTGGTTCAATTTTGCGGTTATGGGAGATTCGTACATTCTATTTCATACTTGCATATTAAGGTCTATGTAATTGAACGTCCATTGCGCACCACTTTGTCTTCTCCCTCCTTTTGGGTCTTATAACTATAAACATAAACATGTGGTTCAATTTTGCTTATTGCAGGCTGGGTCATAGAGAACAGAAGGACGAGTTTGCTCCTCGACGAGTTGACATTTTTACGCGACAAAATGTCTTGCCTCCAGATGCAGTAGTTTCAGCAGGTTCTGTCAACTCAGCATGTACTGCCGGTATGATTTGTCTTGTTCTCTTTACTATGTCTCCATTTTGTTTTGACATCATTTTAAATCTTATCCGGTGCAATTATAATTTACTGAGATGACATCATATTTGATATCTCTACTAGCTACACTCTTTGTACACCTTTTTTTCTTTCAATAATTTATTTCCACAAGTTGTCCAAACGTGTTGCAGGTGTGTATTCACATGAGTTAATTGCCTTCATTAAATCTATATTCTGAAGCCGACTATGATTATATATAGTGCTTCCTCGTTTAGTTATTGCTTTGAGAGATGTGTTAGCATCTAGCTAGCTGTCAATTTACATGTAAAAAGCGTGTAAAATTAATTTCCAGTTATTTATGGGTTTGAATTATGGATTACCTGTGAAAATAAGTAAAAGTTGTATTATAGGCTAATCAAATCCATGTTAATGCGTAATAAGTTCAATTAGTGTCTAAATTCTGAATACTCAACCAATCAATTATGCCTTAATCCCAAATTAGTTATGGTATATATCCTCTGTATCCATCCTTATGTATCCATCCTTATGTATCCATCCTTACATTCAAAAGAGTTATCCTAGTTTGAGTATTTTCACATTAGTAATTTATTGCAATCCTTCTTAATCCAAATTTGGTGTTGGATATGTTTTGCAAAGCTTACATAGGTGGAGTTAGTGATTCTAAAGTTTAGTAATCATCGATGAAAGGTCTTAAAAGAAAAAAAATAGAAAGAACCATGATACCAAAATACGTGACCCACTCTGATTTGGGTGGAACAGCAACTAAAACTTCTCTTCAATCCCAAGCAAGTTAGGGTCGGCTGCGTAGGTCCAAGGAAGTTGTCACGAAAAACCTACAATTTCTTGGATTCTAACCAATCTATACATAGCTTAAAGATAAGGCACAATGGAAGAAAAGATCCATATGGGTGACATCTAACTAGTTACGTGGATTTGTCTTGTTAGTACGTTGGTTTTGAACCTATTGCTCATTTTTCACTTTATTTTTATTTGGTATGATAGATGACATGAGTTGAGCTTAAACAGAGAAAATAATTCATATAGCTGGCCCCAACGCGCTTTACTTGTTTGGGATTGAGGCATAATTTTTGTTGTGGCAATAAAGTATATCTGAGATTTGCTCTGCAAGTAATATCATTCTACACAAGATATGATCAGGCCACTTTCTACTAATTGCAATGTAGTGGGCTCATGATTAACAATAAACATCTATGACTTGCCTGACAAAATAGACATCTATGACTTTACACTTCTAATAATGTTTTCTTGTGCAGGAGGAGGTCAGCTTTACATGTGGGGCAAAATAAAGAGCACCGGAGATGATTCGATGTATCCTAAACCTCTTCTGGATTTGAGGTTCTGTTCTTTACAGCATTTGCATTTCAACCATTTTATTTCGCTCATATGGTATCAGTATAGACAACAGCACGAGTTGCATGTAGGAGTGGCCAGTGGGCCGGGCTCGGGTCTGGCGGGCCGGGTCTGGCGGTGTCGGGGTCGGGGCGGGACGGGAGAAGGGGCGGGGTCGGGTCTGGCGGGACTGGAGCAAGTCCCGTCCAGATCCCGATTCCACCGGGCTCGAGTCGGGGCGGGGCGGGTCGGGGCGGGCTCGGGCTCGGGATAAGGCGGGTTTTTTTTTTTAAAAAAAAAAAAATAACATATGTATAAAAAAAACTCAATAAACAAAACAAGATAGTGTAATAAAAACATCCCAAAGCTGTTTTTGTGCCTCTTATATTATTTAATAGACATATGATTTTTTTGTAATACAAATACAATTGTCTAAAATCTAAATTGCAACTTTGTGTTGTTGTCCAAAAGTTACAAATTACATAATAAAATTACAATTAAAAAAATTACATTCTCAAAAAAACCTGTTCTAATTGCTTGATGATTTCATGTGGTTCTTCGGTTGGAATTGGTATTTGTTGGTCACATTGATCCACGTCGCTTCCACTACCTTCGGTTAAGATTTCGTTGTAGTTTTCATCATCTTCTTCGTTGATCTCCGGTTGACCGCACCTTTCTCGCTCCGCTCGTATCCAATCTACGAATAATACCGCAATTTCCAAGTCGTCTCCGGCTAATGAGTGTCTGTGGTCTCCTATTTGATATCTGCTCGAGAAAAAGCGCTTTCGAGACGCGATTGACGACGCTTGAATGTTCAAAACATCTCGAGCCATCATTGAAAGTGTCGGAAAGGTCTTCTCATTCCCCTCCGGTATTTCAACAAGTCTTCATGTCCATCTTCATTGATAACTTCTTGATACGGTACAGAACCCGCAAAACAAAAATATCCAACTCGCTAATTTGGTTAGTAGTAGAGGTACGATCGTACATTCTATTTCGAGGCTTTCAATACTAGCCGCGAGAAACTTGACATGTCTTTTGTGAGGTTGCGTTGAAGATGAAGAAGATGGTATGGAAGTCGGTAAGTTACTAGCATTTTCTTGTTGATAAAATCTATATATATTTTTGCATTGGTGTTCTACGCTAGACAATACTTCTTCTTTAGTTTGTTCAATAGGTGGTGGGTGATTTAGATTTTTGGGACTTGGAGGTGGTAGTACTTCTATACAATCGTAAATAGTTTCAATTAGTGATTTAGTACCGTCTATTTTAATAGTAGGATTTAATACGAGAACCAATAATATAAATAGAGGGAATAGGAATAAAATATTTTTTTATTTTGAGAAACATTTTTTTAATAGCATTTGCCTTTAAAATTTGGTTTTTCCATATATTCACTAAGTAATAAAAATATTAGAGTTATATAAAATAACATAGTTGAAATAGTAGGATAATATATACCGGAAAATTCTTTTGTTGCTTGAAAAAATTTCTCTAAAAATACAATAAGTTCGGAAATTTTTTCCCAATCACTATCTAAAATCATATCAGCTGGCTTTTTATTATGAGAGTTAAAAAATAAAGTTATAGGTAATTTATAGTCATAAGCAACAAGTAGTTGCTCGTATAAAGAATTTCACCTAGTGGATACTTCTTGTGGAATTTTTCTAAAAGGTAGTCCACAATCATGACAAATTTTTTTATATTCTTTTCTACGTTGTACTTTATTACTTTTAAAAATAAAGTTTATAGCAAATTGTATTTTACTAAGAATGTCTTCAAAAAGTGATAGACCATCCTTTACAATTAAGTTATATATATGGCACGCGCATTTTATATGAAAATGGTACGGAAAAGACGGAGTTAAACTATTTTTTAAAATTGTAATTGCGTAATTGTTACTAGAAGCGTTATCTAATGTAATAGTCATAATTTTATCGGTAATTCCGTAATAATCGCACACTTGATAAATATTTTTCGCAATAAAAGTACCGGTGTGCCTATCATCTATATATCTATACGCTAAAATACGTTTTTGCATAGACCATTTATAATCTATCCAATGACAAGTTACGGTTAAATAATCATGGCCGTTAGTACTACGACCTATATCGGACGTGATGGATACTTTGCCATTAAAATGATATAATGAAAAACGTAAATATTGTTGATATTCATGCGCGAATTTAAATACATCTCTCTTAACGAGTTGATCTAGGAAAACCGTTAAAAGCGAGGATTATATATATCTCTAATGTAATGAATAAACCGGGAGATGAAGGAAATGAAAAAGGCAAACCCTCCACAAACAATTAATTTTGATATTGCTTCCCTATCTCTATGTTTATTGTATTTATAGCCTACAATTCCCCCGTCATAGGGTTAATTTGACCATTGTTCTTGGTCGGGACGATATCGGTATGTGAACCTTGTCCCGATGGAGCGGTCGTTTGCGCACCCTGTTTTGAAACTGGTATTGGGCATACCTATTTGGATGAGCACTTACTACGTGTCTAATTAAACCCCCCGTCCCACCGTGACCTTTTCCAGTTTTAAATTTTAAAACATTTTTACAAATTTTACATATGGCTACTTGATTCTCTACGTCCCTATCAAAAAATGTCCATGCATCCGATTTTAATGGTCGTTTTCTTTGGACCTCGTCTCATACTAGGGGGAATAGGAGTTATTTCGGTTGAAGGTGCACTAGTGGGTGTGTTGTCATCAACATTAGTGGGTATATCATCTAGATCATCGTCTAAATTAAAGTCTTCTTGAGTTCCGGAAAATAGCTCTGGTCTAAATCTAATGATATTGTAGGAAAATGTTGAGTATCAACAAAATCATCTGTGTAGGAATAAGATGACTAGAAGAAGTACCCTTGGCACAGTTGCCCCTACTAGAAGAAGCACCCTTACCTTTACCCTTAAACATACCTTTTAATCCTTCCATTTTAATTATGATAATAAATAAATAATTAAAGACAATAAAATTAAGTGATCTAAACTAAATAAACATACAATAATAATTTAATGAAGGAACGAATGTACCAAACGCCGACGTAACGTCGACGTGTAATCGAGAGGTTGAAAATTGAAACTTTGCTCGATGGAAGATCCTCAAGCTAGTTGCCAACTTCACTACCAATTCCCAAATGAATAAATAAAATTGAATATTTAGCAAACAATGTAGAATTGTAGAGATATATTGAGAAATTAGAGAGATTGTAGGAAGATTTGTGAGAAAGATGAAGAGAAAATGAGTTATTTATAGTTGAAAAATTGGGTTAAAGTGTAAATATAATAACTTATGGGTTAAAAATAAATATTAAGGGGTAGGGAGTTGGGGGGAGGGGGGGGGGCTAAAATGGCCGTTGGCCAACGGCCATAATCTAAAATGGCCGTTGGTGCAACGGCCATTTTTGCAAAGGGCGGGGTCGGGGCGGGCTCGGGTCTCGCGGGCCTGGGGTGGGCTCGGGTCTCGCGGGACGAGACCTCGTCCCGTCCCGAGTTCGAGTCCCGCCCCGTAAATATATATATTTTTTTTTTGGCGGAGTCGGGGCGGGCTCGGGACGGGCTCGGGTCGGGGTCGGGCTGTCCCGGCCCACTGGCCAGCCCTAGTTGCATGTGTGATAAATTCCTATATTTGGGTGAATTATTATTTATCCAAGTTCGGGTTACAGCCATCTACAATACATCAATGAAGATGGAACCTGAATTTTCTTTTCTTTTTTGTCTTGCGGTTGGGGGGTAATGGGTGATTCCACTGCGAAGTCCTAGCGGAGTCTTATAGTCTTGTGTTCAAGTTATAACACTCACTTTTCATGTAGGAATTATCTTTAAAGGCAACCACCCGTTAATGGTGTATTGTTTTTTCTGCCAACACGATCATTGGCTTGGATTATTAAAAAGGATCTTTTCTTTTCAGAAGCGTAATATTTTTCTTTTGTCAGCAAGTCTACTTGACTCATATTTGTATGATATATTCTGTATTTCTAGTGGATGGAACCTACGATGTATGGATTCTGGCAATATGCACCACTTTGTTGGTGCTGATTCCTCTTGCATAAGTTGGGGTCATGCACAGTCTGGGGAGCTGGGTTATGGACCAAATGGACAAAAGTAGGTTTCATTCATATCTAATATTTTTTTCTTGGTTAGCTATGTGCGCTTTACTCATTTATTTTGCTTATTTCTCTATAGATCTTCCGCACTTCCTAAGAAGGTAGACATTTTAGATGGCATGCATGTTATCAGGTTAGTGTATTTCTGTTTAAAAAATAAATTTTGGAAGATGGGACTTTAGCTCAGAGGCTGAATCCTAGTGTCTTCTTTTTCTGGTTAGTGTTGCTTGCGGATTTGCCCACTCCATGGTTGTGATTGATAGGACAAATGTTGAGGATCGACTTGAGCAGGTAAAGTTACGGTTATAATTTATGTTTTCCCCTCTAGGTGTTATGCTAACCCAATAATTATTCATCTTTAGGAGAATCAGCATACGATTTTTGCAGTTTTTATATATAGGTAGTTGGTTTGAGTGTAATATTTATTTAGATAGATTGGGCCTCCTTCCTATTCTTTTTTTTGGGG
Source organism: Anisodus tanguticus (assembly GCA_034509755.1). Classification (NCBI taxonomy): domain Eukaryota; kingdom Viridiplantae; phylum Streptophyta; class Magnoliopsida; order Solanales; family Solanaceae; genus Anisodus; species Anisodus tanguticus. Next base: position 2,277,333 of record CM067553.1, on the reverse strand, counting down.
GGGGGGGGGGGGGGTGATACAAACATCGGACTTGATTTTCCGTTATTTATATTTATTTGCTCATGTAAGTTATCTAATTTCTCCAATTTTACCTGACAGCTTGATGTATATGATGGCAAGGCTTCTGAGGAAGGTATAGCTTTAAGCTTCATGTATTTCCATAAGTTTTAGCTAATTGTAGGATTTCTTTGGGAAAATATACTTTAGTTTTCCTCTGAATTTGCTTAAAGGGCAATTGACTCAAGTAGCCATGGTCAATTCATCTCTGTTGTCCTTGTGCCCTTATTTGTTTTATACTATTGTGTAAACTGACTAGCTTCCAAGGAGTTAACCAAGAACCCTACATAATTAGGCTTTTAAGAAAAGTTGAAGATGAAATATATACACACAAGTTTAGCCCTAACCCCCCTAAAAAGAAGTGAAGTGATATTTGATGGGGCTGTCATATCTACATCCAGACAATATATCTGTTCAATTTTCAAGGAGAATAGCTTGATATATGGAGATTTAACGGGTAGAACAAAAAGTGATGGCTAAAACACAGGAGAATATCATGATTAGGTGAAAGTGAAGTGAAATTAGATGGGTTTTTATGGTGCCTAGTACAGCATCAAATATGTACATTCAGTTTTCTAGGAATATATAATGATAGATGCAATATAACAAATAGAGTAAAAAGTAGGATAACTAAAATAAAGGAGTGATGGTTGTGCTATTTGATAGGATGACATCTAACAAGCTAAATTCAAGTATTATAGAACCGGGGGTGGGGGTGGGGGGTGGGTAGTAGCACATATAGAGGATAAACATAGAGAAGATCACTTGAGATGCGTTTGCCCTGTCTTACATATACCTCGAGATGTATCACCCATAGGTGTAACAAATATGGTAATTCGAACGTGCAACAGTATGCTTGAATTTTATTTATAATGATGATTGAAAATAATGAGCTACACTTGAGATTATGTGTTTGGTTTTCTTATAAAATTTACAATTTATCAAAATCAATGTTTACTTAGCTAACACGTAACAAATTACATGAAAGAAAAGGAATCATATAGTTGATACCAACTAGCTTGGATTAACCACTTAGTTGTTTATTAGGATTTTTCTTTTCTATTCTGGTCATGACTTGTATTTCTATGTAGGGTAAGTGTGAGATTTGCAGATTCTCTAGTGTTAGAGCATCCTTAATTTCTCCTAAAAGACAAATCTCTCATATTAGAATTATAATTGTGACCTGAATATGGCAGACTAGGCACAGACAATTCATATAACCAACTCAACTAATATATGGTTGAAGAATAGTTATTATTGATGTGATAAATTCATGTCAAGAAAGCTACATTCTAAACAAAATATCATTCGGCTCACGTGCAGAAGGTGGGGCCCATAGTCTTCTAGGCCTGCTATGGGGGCTTCTAGTACCGATATGAGTAGTGCACGTGTCCGAATATATTCTCGCAGGGCCGGAAGGAGCACACGCCGAGTTAGATAGAGCAAAGGAGGGTCCAATCAAAAAGAGCACATATTGCGTCAAATTTACCCAATTTGTTTTGGGATAAAGTAATCCTTGCGGCTAGCTCCTTAATTTTAGACTGTAATTCCTGCTTGTGCTCAATTTTCCAGCAGGTTTAGGATGTTGTTTTGAAAATTTGTTAAGTAGACACAGATGCCAAGCGAAAGGCTAGATTTCTCTTGTTGAACTGAGGAGATAGTTGGCATGAAGCCGTATATATTTATTGGTTTTTTTACATTAATTTTTTCTTACTTTAGTTGCAAATTGGCTTTGCTGCAGTGGGGGCAGAACCTGTGAGTGAATCTCCAGTTTCTCAAAAGGCTTCCAAAAAAGGGTCTGCTAAGGCGCCTGCCAAGTCAAATAAAAGGAAGAAGTCAAAAGATGCATCGGAGTCTGAAGATGAGGAGGAAAATAGTGATGATGATGAGAGTGATGACTATGAGGAACAATCTAATGGGCGAGCTAAGTCTTCCGGCAGAGGTCGGGGCAAGGCTGCTGGCAAAGCTACAGCTGCTAAAAAGGGTACTGGTCGTGGGAGGGGTCGGCCTCCATCAGCAAATAAAAGCTCCCAGCCTGAAGGGAAAGTATCGACGAGTAAAAGAGGAAGGCCCAGGAAATCGTAAGAGTACAACTTTCTCAATATGATGAATGTATCTTATTCTCCATTGGCTAATTAGTTGCAATTTAACGTAAATCAAATTTTCATTCGACATTCTGAAATTTAGCAAGTGTAAAGCATTTGCATTGAACTTGTAACCTGTATTGACATAGAGCATTGACCTCCAAGGCGGAGGCGTTTGTCCTGAGTTTGTACCTGGTCAAGCTCGTTTTTGGGGAGAAAAAGAGGAAAGTAAAAACCTATTCTGACCGTGCAATGTACTGGATTTTCTTCACTTACCTTGAGAGTTACACCATATTGTCTCTCTGATGGCTATTTTTGTTGCAACTTTACTTGGAACAAGTCTAAAAGGTTTGTACAGGTTGAGCAAATTTGTGATGCAACTCTAACAAATCTGTTCTGAAATAATATTGTGTAAATGAAGTAATAATAGGAATATTTTGTTGTAGATGATTATCATTGTTAGTCATGTTTTGTTCAAGTATGGTGATTTATACTAACTATTCCTCATTCCCAAACAAGTTAGGAATAATAGTGATTTATCTTCCTTCTATTTCCCTTTGCCCTTCTGCTAGTTATTGATTGTCGTCGAGGCTAGGAAATATCACTCTCAAGAATAGACCATCATCTCAATTTTCTGAGGAAATAGGCCTCTTTCATTATCCCAATTTTCTCCCAAGCAAACTTTGGGCGGATTGGGTTATGACTCATTAATTTGACACCCCAAAATTGACCCAACCCGTTCAGAATCATCTTGAGAGTGATATCATGAGCATGTATGGAGTCTTTACAAATCCCACAAAGTGGGGTATGGGAAGGGTAAAGTGTACTCCTTACCTATAGACCCTTGGCACAAGGACATGTTTGGAGTCTTTCTTGATCTATATATCATGAGCATGTTTGGAGTCTGCTTGGAGAAACAATAAAAGGTCGTCTAAGAGCTTAAAAGCCCAGAAAAGAGAATGTTCTGAATGTTGTTCTAAGGCATTCTTGTAATGTTCGTTGGAGTGATTCCAATGAGTACAGTTTAGTATATAATTATGGTGATGTCTGAGTTTTGGTCCCTACAGTTTTAATTGTGGTTGCTTGTCAAGCATGGGATGGATAGCAGCTACAAGCCAGACGTCTCGTTGCTTTCATTTATGGAAAGCTAGTGACTTTTCTCTTTGTAGGGAGCAAAGGTGGGGGCCAAATTTAGAAAAGAAAATGAAGGGAATTTAAGTTTATGTCTCAATCTTAGATCTAAGTCAATAGTTCTAACTTCTACCATAACCTTTCATTCAATCATTCGAAAGCTACTACATTCCTGCCGCTTTTTTTTTTTTTTTTTTTTTTTTTTTTTTTTTTGTTGGTGGTGGAAAAAACAGAAGAAGATCCCAAGGAAAAAAGAAAAGACCCCCCCCCCCCCCCACACACACACACAAAAGAGAGAGAGCACGGAGGACCGAGTACTAGGATTGTTCCTTAAGGGACACGGTACAGAAAAGATTAGCATGATTTGATGCGCGAGGATAACTTGCTTAAAGTTCGAGTTGCATTTCTAAAAAAAAAGAACAGTTTTCTTAAGGTTGAATAATGCCTTGATCATGATAATAAACTGATCAATCAAAACAATTACAAAATTTCATGATAGTTGTATTGTTCGAAATAGCCACTATATCCTACAAAGGTTAGATAAGGATAAAATTTGCGTACAATATATTCATTCAAGAATCTACCTGTAAAATTATACAAGATATGTTATCGTTGTACTTATATAGTCTAAGAGCCCTTGCCCCAAATAGAAAAGGCCCATTTACCCTTTCTCTAATAATAAGAGGAAAGGCTATGATGTCGTCATTGGTCCGTTCCAATTTATATGATGTAATTTAACTAGACACGAAGTTTAAAACATAAAGGAAGACTTTTGAATTTTACGGTCTAAAATAAATTAAAAATATTTGTGTTTTATAGATCATTTCGTTAAGCATAAAAAGTACTCTCCTTGTCTCAATTGGGTAAAAATTTAACTTTAAACTTTATCTTTTACGCTTAACGAGATGATCTATAGCCATACAAATATCTTTCACTTATTCTAGACCACAAGATTAGAAAATCTTTCTATATTTCTTAAACTTCGTGCCGAGTCAAACTACATTATATAAATTGGGACAGAGTAAGTAAAATTTAAAATTTAATTATTATTAAATAAAAAAATGTATTATTCTTTTTTATATTGATTAAAAAGAAAAGTGTTATATAAATTGAAATAGAGTAGTACTAGGTAGACAAAAGAAATTATGAAAAAAAATGTTGTGGGGTTTTCTTTGCCTAGGGAACATAGTATTTTTCCTGTGATGATTTTACAGAGCACCAGTGAGAAGGAAAATTGGAAAAAAGAAGAAGAATGAGAAGAGTTCACTTACTTTTGTGTAATTCTAATGATTGGGACTATACAAGTAAAAAGTTACATTTTTGTGTGAGTGAAACTTTGTCTTCTAGTGTTGTGCCTAAATGTCAAGTGCCCTCTTGTGTTTCTCAACCTACAAGTAATAATGAACTTATGCTTTCAAAGTAGTGATACTGAGTTGTCATAATGAACTTATGCTTTCAAAGTAAGTTTCAATTATTTTATAATAACTTACTATTTAAGGACCTGAAAATACCATTAAACCTAATTAAAGTCTTGAAGGAACAATTAAAAATTGAACAAATCTTGTAAGTTTTCTTTATCTTTTTACGTTTGTTTTGAAAGAGAGAGGGGGGGGGGGGGGGGTTGTGAATAATAGAGGAAAAGGTAGAAAAAGGAAGAATCTTTGGTAGGACTAGAACCCCACACATCCATTATTTTTAGCTTGGTCCTTCCCTCATACAATGTTACCTTGTTTGACTGAATTTGTTAGTTTCACATTAATTGAGAAAATTGATTGTTGTTCTTTTTATATAATTTTGAATAATTTTTATATCATGAACTAATTTTTTAGGTTAAATTAAACTCAAAGATTTATTAAGAAATCTTAGTAGATCAATTAGTTGACTACCTGAACTTTCACCTTATTGGTGAGATTCGATTCTCCATCTCGTAATCCCCTCCTCCATTTTCCTACCCCATTTAAGAAATAAAAAAAACTCAAAAGATTTTTTTTTCAAAATATGAAATCAGAACCAGACCTATCAATATTTTAGTTTGCCCAATGTTGGGTTCCTCTGTTTATCTACCTTCCAATTATAGCGGGTGTATGTGGGGTGGGGGTATTGCACCACATCATAGTCGGAGTTTGAATTTTGAATTTATGAATTCTAGATTCTAAAAAAGACATATTAAGTGAATTCTTTAACATATATAAAATTTAGATAAAGTTACAGTATTGTGAGAATTTGTAATCAGAAAGCTGGCGGAATAAGATGTTGTGTCCTTAAAAGATTCTTTGACGTCTCTCACCTCATAAACTAATCTTTTTAGTTAAATTAGGTTCCTAATTCATTTTCTTAACCACTCTTAACTGTTCAGTAATTATTGCCATCAATTAGCCTAATCCATTGGTGACAAGTTCCTTTCCTGTCTTACCTAAAACATTTATTTCTTTCTCATCTTAAAAAAGGCATAATTTTGTGCAGGGAAGAAGGGACAGCATGATCCATTAGGTAGAATTTTTGCTATATTTTCTTGGATTATTCTAATTGCATCTTCAACGTAGAAGTCTCTGTCTAAGCTTAATAATTGTTTTATTATTTTCTAAAATTAATACATTACGCACTTAAATAATTGAGGGGATGGTCCATTATGCCCAAAATGGGACTCAAATCGTCATTTTGCAAGTAAACAAATAATTATAGTCAATCACATTTTGGAATGTATTTTGCATTACTTGTTTTCCCTTTCCTTTTTTCTTTTATATTTACATGTACAGACAAAAAGTCAAATGTATTACGTGTTCAATGTGCAACTGAACATGGAATGGGGGTTTAATTATTAATAAGTGGCATTTTTGTAATCTGGAAAAAGTAATTTGTAATTTTAAATTTAATATGAAAAACAAATTCTGTTAGCCAATTTGGGTCATTTGACTAATGGCAGGGTTACTAATGAGACACTTTTGAAATGGATAGTAAAATTACTTCATATTAAATACATTAGCACTTTATTCAACAGTTTAAGTTAATCTGCGTATCTTGTATTGATTGTGCGACTTAGGGCTTACTTGTATAAAACACTTGTTGAAGCTTTATATTGTTTTATGCATTACTGTTTACAAAACTCCTGAGATAAAACCGGACCTGGTCGAGGATTCTATTAGGTCATTTTGATTTACTATTTACTTCTTTATATATGTTTGTGTATTTAATCAAATCTCATTTGTTATTAAAGTTAATACTCCCCCTGGCCCAAAGAAAATGACCTATTTTCCTTTTTAGTCCGTCTAAAAAGAATGACATATTTTTTTATTTATTAATAATTTAATTTTAAATTTTACTTTTTACGCAAATATGATTTATTACCACACAAATATCTTTGACTTATTTTAGACTATAAAATTTAAAAGTTACTTTATTTCTTAAAGTTCGTACTTAATCAAACTACCTCACGAGGGAAGTACATTATTTTTCAAGAAATTCATTGATAGCATGTAGAACTCAGTAATCTATTAATCACAACTCATGAAACTTGTGTTTGTTGGTGTATCGATAAGATCAACACCTATATTTTTATGGGAATTATGCGTTAATCATTTTGGTTAAATAAATCTCATGAACATGTGTAGTCCACTGATTCTCAAAACAAATAAAAGAAGAATTAAAGAAACTCACCGATTCGCATACGCCGTCAGTTGTAAGAAAACGGTTCGGGGGTTCTTCTCATGTGCTCCGCATGTGTCGGGTAGCCTGTCCAACACTTGCCCAATGCGGACAAAATATCTGTCACCAACTCGCTCAAAGAAAAAAGAGACTTTGAATGTAGGTCAAAAATATAAATATACCCCTTAACTTTTTGATTTAAATCACTTATATTTCTTGTTAAAAAGTGTTGTATATATACTTTTGTCACAATTAATCTTTTTCTTCTCAGATCTCCGAGTTTCTCCCTCAAGAGATTAATAAGGTGACGACATTATATTGTTGTTACAATCCTCTCTCCCTTCCCAACAACGGTAACACACACCCCACCCCAACCCCTAACCCCACCCTCTTCGACGGAAATCTCATTTTGGTGTGCCATTCCGGTCGGTGATCGGTGACCAAGGTCCCGTTCGTCGACGGATATCACTGTGTTCCGACCAGGTTTCCGATCAGATCTGCACATGTCTCAATTGTTCCGACATGCTCCAGCGGCGAACAATGATTTTTCCGGCAGAGAACAGTAATCCGGCATGGCTTTTCGGTGAACAATATTCTCCGACAGTGAAAAATATCTTACGTTAGTGAACTTCGCCAAACAACTGTACGTCGCTGCTCCGACCAGGTACTAGATTTCCCGATGAAAGAACTGATAACAATACCGGCGAACAGTATCGGCAACGTTCCCGTTCCCGGCCAAACATTTCGTCTCTCTCATTCTTTCTTCTTTTTGTTCTTTTCTCCTCGATCTACACAAGTACTCGACTTTTTTGGTGAAAACTCAAGTGAACAGTACTTCAGGTGCCGATGAACAATACTTGTGAACAATGATTTTCGCCGACAAACAGGTTCGATTCAACTGGAGTTGGTACCTCCGGTTGCCCGTATCCATTCATTATCCTTATCTTTGTTGTTAAATTTTGCCGCTTTGTTGTATCAATTGTGCTAGGAGATCTGGAGCAATCTGGTAGGTACCGGAATTTTGGGTATTGTAAAAGCATTAAGGCTGAGGAGGTTAAGGGTGTTGTTCGCAGGATGCGTAGGGGATGAGCGACCGGGCTTGATGTGATCCCAATTGAATTTTAGAAGAGCGCATGCATGGCAGGTTTGAAGTGGATGACTGAGTTGTTTAACGTCATTTTAAGACGACGATAATGCCCAAAAATGGAGGTGGAGTACAATGATCCCTTTGTACAAGAACAAATGTGATATCTAGAGTTGCAATAACTATAGGGGTATCAAGCTGCTAAGCCACACTATGAAAGTTTGGGAAAGGGTCATGGAGATGAGGGTGAGAAGAGACGTGTCTATTTTCGAGAATCAATTTAGATTCATGCCGGGGCGTTCAACCACAGAAGTCATTCATCTTATTAGAAGGTTGTTGGAGCAGTATAGGGAGAGGAAGAGAGACTTACATATGATTTTCATCGACCTCGAGAAAGCATACGACGAAGTTCCTAAAGAGGTTCTATGGAGATGTTTAGAGGTTAGAGGTATACCTATGGCGTACACTAGGGCGATCAATGATATGTATGATATAGCCAAGATCTGGGTACGGATAATAGGAGGAGACTCGGAGCACTTTCCAGTGATGATGGGGATGCACAATGGATCATCTCTTAGCCCATTTTTATTTGTCTTGGTGATGGATGGACTGACGCGACAAATTCAAAGGGAGGTGCCATTGTGTATGTTATCCGCAGAAGACATACACATGATTGATGAGACTCGCAGCGGAGTGAACGCTAAGTCTGATATTTGGAGACAGACTCTGGAATCTAAAGGGTTCAGGCTGAGTAGGACCAAGACAAAATACTTGTAGTGCAAGTTCAGTAACAGGAGGGACCTTGAGACATGCGTGGAAGTGATACTTAGTACTTAGGTCATTCCAAAGAAAGAAAGCTTCAAGTACGTCGGGTCTATTATCCAAGGGGATGGAGAGATTGATGACGATGTCACACATCATATTGGGGCAGGGTGGATGAAAAGGAGGCTCACATCTGGAGTCTTATGCGACAAAAAAGTGCCACCAAAACTTAAAGGCAAGATCTATAGGGCGATGCTTAGAATGACTATGTTATATGGGGCAGAGTGCTTGCCAATCAAGACTTCGCACATCCAAAAGTATTGGGGAGAGGTGATTAGACGGGATGTGGTACAGATGCAACTTACTGAGGACATGACCTTAGATAGGGGGTTGTAGAGGACACAAATTATGATAGAAGGGTAGTGGTTAGTCGAGCGTAGTCCTATTTATGCTTGCAAACTGGTAGTTGTAGTGTTATTATTGTAGGTCCGCTTAGCCTATCATACTAATAGGCGCAATATCGCTTTATAGTCCCATGTATTTTGATTTCTCATGCTAAGTGTCATTTAGTGTACTTTGTTTAGCTTATTTACCTACGCGAGTTACTGCTTACTTTTTCAGAATGCGCTATCATGGCTTATTCGCTTTTGATACCAACATTTTCATACTAATTTTTTTTTACCGGGTCTGACCGTTTCTCTTGCTTTGCTTGTGCTTATGCTCTGTCTTGAGCCGCTCTACCTACCAAGGTAGAGGTAAGGTATGCGTACACTCTACCCTCTCCAACCTCCATGTTGTGAGATTTCACTAGATATGTTGTTGTTGTTTGTTGTATATATACCCTTGTCATTATACAAATGGTGTAAATATACCACTGTCAATTACACAAAGGGTGTAAATATACCCTTTTCGCTGATATTTTTTTTATAAAAATAACGTAGCTTATTTTTTAATTAAAAAAAATATCACGTGGCTTTAAAAAAATAGGTTTGCCTATTATTTTAGTAGATTTATTTTCTTAAAGCCACATAATTTTTTTTGAGGGTAGGGTCTGCTTCATTTAAAAAATATCTCTATGACTTTATAAAAATAAGTCTATCCAATTTTTTAAAACGGCTAGATTTTTTTTAAAGATATGTGACATTTTTTTTATTAAAAAATATGTTATATAATTTTTAAATAGAAAATGGTCAAAAATACCCTTCTACTTTCATAAATCGACTATTTTACCCTTCATTACAAGTTGGCAATGGTAACCGCATTCCAATTTAGGGCTATGGGCACGCTTACACTCAACCGTCTCACACACTCTTCTCCCTAAATAACGTCCTTTATGCCCCAAATATCATAAAAAATTTAATCTCTATTAGAAAATTTACTCGTAACAATTATGTGCTTGTTGATTTTGATCATGTTAGTTTTACTATGAAGGATCTACGTACGGGGACACCTCTTACGAGATGCAATAGCACAGGGGACCTATATCCCTTCACACCCTCTTCCGCTGCCAGTTCCCGCTCACATACCTCCCTCGCTGCTCTGTCTCTGTCAACTTGGCACAATAGGCTTGAACACTCAGGAGCTCTTGTTTTTAATTTTCTTAGAAGCAATAACTTTATTCATTATAATGGGAAATTTGGCCAAAACTGCGCTTCTTGTCAATTAGGCAAACATGTTCGCCTTCCATTTAAATCATCTGTTAGTGTTACGTTTGCTCCGTTTGATATTTACCCACTCAAATTTAAGTCGGAAGTCTTTGTCAAATTTCTTGAATTTTGCACTTTTATGAAAACGCAATTTAAAATAGCCATAAAATCTTTTCATTGTGATAATGGCCGTGAGTTTAACAATTCTACGTTCCAAAAATTTTGCAAAAATAATGGCATGATCTTCCGGTTTTTGTGTCCTCACACGTCCCCTCAAAATGGCAAAGCAGAACGAATCATCCGCATCATAAATAACATGATTCGTACTTTCATGTTTTATGCCTCTCTCCCTCCCTTATTTTGGGTCTATGCAATCAAGATGGTAGAATACGTCCTCAATATTTTACCCACCAGTACTCTTCATAACATGACCTACCGAAATATTATACCGTCGGATCCCCTCTTATGATCACCTTCGGATATTCGGTTGTCTTTGTTACCCAAATCTCGCTTCCACCGCCCCTCACAAAATAGCACCCCGCACCACTCCATGCGTGTTTGTAGGATTCCCGTCGAATCATAGGGGCTATCTGTGCTATATCTTGTCCACTCGTCAAATTCACGTCTCTCGTCACACCACATTTGACGAGACCACATTCCCATTTTCAAACATTTAAAAATTTCTAAAATCGGACTATACTTTCCTTGACGAGTCCGTACTTTCTCTCGTCATCCTCTGTGAACTGTGTCAGTCCACCACCACCAACCAATCTCTACCAACTACTGGCGCAGCCACAACACAAACTTCGGTGCCTCTGACACTTGCCCACTCTCTGTCACTGTCACCGCCGATTGCCACCACCACATGAAATCGACCCACCCTCTCAGTGCCTTCACCGGTCCCCATCCCTGCCACTGTATCGTCACTTCAACACCAACACCACCCCACATCCATACCAAATAACGACAACCCACCTTCTACACCTGGCTTCCCACCACCTAACCAGAACATCGGTACCTTCCCACCTCCGACACTGTACCCCACACTGCCAATCTCAACTAGTCTCGATCTACAGAGATCGGCGATACCACCCAACTCAGCCACTATTCCTGGTCTTGACAAACCCAGATCGACGATGACACTAACAACCCCCGTGTACCTAGTGACCAGGTCGACAACCCACTCCCACACCCAATTTTGAGACCACACAGTGAACACAACCAGACTCCAAACCAACCCAATACACTCGAACCGACACCCAACAACCATGCCCAGCCCGCACCCTCGCACCGTATGGAAACCTGTGCCTAACACGGGATTTTCAAACCCAAAATTCAATTTAACTTGTCTACACAAACCATTTTCCTAATTGTCAAAAGCCCAAAATGAGCCAAACTAGACCCATATTGGAATGCGGCCATGTGTGAGGAGTTTAATGCTTTAACGAAACAACATGCTTGGAATTTAGTTCCTCGACCGGAGGGGGTGAATGTGATCCGTTGCATGTGGATTTTTCGTCACAAGTACAGAGACAATGGCGACTTAGAAAGATATAAGGCAAGGCTTGTGGCCAATGGTACAAATCAGCAGGAGGGCATTGATTGTGGTGAGACATTCAGTCTGGTTGTTAAACCGGCTACCATTCGTACAGTTCTGAGCATTGCTATGGGTAAGCATTGGCCGATTCATCAGCTTGATGTAAAAATACATTTATACATGGGAATTTAAAAGAAACTATTTACATGCACTAGCCGCCCGATTTCGTCCATCCAGCAGCCCCTTTGAAACAGGCCTCTTGAGCGTGGTATGATCGCTTTGTACAATACATTATGCGAATTGGGTTTACATGTAGCTAGTGTGATAATACTTTATTTATTTTTCATAGAGGCAGTAACATTGCTTATTTGTTGTTATAAATGGATGACATTATTCTTACTGCTATTTCCGATGTGCTGAAAAATGAGATAATTGCATTGCTCAAAACTGAATTTGCTATGACTCACTTGGGGAAGTTGAGCTATTTTTTGGGGATCTCAGTGACTAGATCTGCAGACTCTATGTTTCTTTGCCAGCGTAAGTATGCAGAGGAGATCATGTACATGGATAAGATGGAAAATTACAAAATCATATCCACTCCGATTGACTCTAAATCAAAACTTAGTGTAGTGGATGGTAATCCGGTGACAGATCCTACTCTTTATAGGAGTCTAGCAGGTGTACTTCAGTATCTCACTTTAACCAGACCTGATATTACTTATGATGTTCAGCATGTATGCTTGTTTATGCATGCCCAGAGAGCCTCTTTTTACTGCTCTTAAACATATCATTTGATATGTTAAGGGCACAATTGATTATGGATTACACCTATACCCCTTCGCACCGAACACATTATTATCATATACGGATGCTGATTGGGCAGGCTGTCTGGACACGCGACGCTCCACATCCGGCTACTGTGTGTTTTTGGGAGATAATCTCATCTCATGGTCTGCCAAGCGGCAAGCCACATTATCCCGTCCGAGTGCAGAAGCATAGTATAGAGGAGTTGCTAATGTTGTTGCTCATTTCTGTTGGCTCCGAAACCTTCTTTTGGAGCTTCAATGTCCATTACGTAAAGCGTCTCTGGTGTACTGTGATAACATATCCGTTATATACTTATCTCACAATCTGGTTCAACATCAGCGAACCAAGCATATTGAGATGGATATCCACTTTGTTCGTGAGAATGTTGCTCTCGGTCATGTTAAGGTATTGCATATGCCCCCTTCCTATCATTACACGGATATCTTCACGAAGGGTCTTCCAAGACAGTTGTTCATTAACTTCAGATCCAGTTTCAGCGTCCGGTCTCCTTCCGCTTCGACCGATGGGGTATATTAGCGTGTACAATCTCACACCATAATTAGAATATATCCCATATATTGTGTAAATATTAGTGATGTATAATTATGATAACTATAAAATTCTTATTGTATTAGAGTTTATATTGTACACTATATATATTTATATTAATGATAAAGCCTCCTCAAAGGAGAGTAATACAATTTCACGGTTTGAAGTAAGTTTTGCGTTATTAAAGTTTTTTATTACTGTTTTCATTTTTTTTGTACCTTTTCATTTATTTAACTGTATTGTACACTATTTCTTTCAAATCTAAACATTTAATATAGTAAAGAGAAAAATCATTTTCAACTCAATAGAGGTTATAGATATGAAAGCAATAAAGAGAAGGAATGACAAAACAACTACACATCTCACTAAAAAAAAATTGAAATTTGCTACGAATTTCGTCACTAACTTTACTAAATTATTTGTCCCTAATATAATTTTTTGATAATCAGTCACTAAATAGGATTGACGATGAATTTTATTGTTTAGCTATAAAATTTGTTCGTCGCTAATTTCTAAAGTGAAGGGATACACACACCTCTTTTCTTAACCAGAGTCTCAAGTTAGACCGTTAGGTACCGGAGTTGTCTTTGATAGGGCGCTTTACTTTCAAAATGAGGCTTCCTAACGCGAATTTAGATTAGTCAGGTCTTAAAATGGATACCGAACAGTTGGTGGAAAACCAAAAGAAAAGCTACATATCTAAATTCACAAAAAATGTTTTAGTGCAGTGATAAGTATTCTTCAGATTTTCGAAGTTCGAGCCCTACGAATAAAATTATCTTTATTAAGAAGTGATTTAATTTTAACGTGGAATTTACCAATGTGAATATAATTTTAGTCGGCTTTAATACGGGTACCTGAAATTTAGTAGTATAAGAAATAGAATAAGCAGATCTGAACTTGGATTCTTAAATCAGATAATTTTTGTCTTCAAGTCTCAACGAAAATATATACTACTAAATTCAATATCTTTTTCTTTAATTTTCTTTTATAAAGAGACAACTGGGACCTGTAAAAAAAAAGAAGGAAAAACAGAAGCCACGGACCTCAAAATGCAAAAGTAAGGTAGATTTTAGGAGTGTGTTGAGGTCCGTGTTCATAAAAAACTTAGTACTTAATCTTTCATTTTTTTACTACTTTAAATTTTTATTATTATCAGCTCTTCACAGGTACAATTTCCAACAAATATAGAATATCTACTACAACACTGGAGCAAGCAAGACTGGTCAATCAATCAGTGAGTAAGAGAAGAATAAGAAGAAAAATGGGAAAATCAACAGCTTCATCTTGCTTCAAGATCATTGCTTGTGGCAGTGATTCTGTTGACCCTGATGAACTTGAAGCTCCTCCTGAGGTAACAAATCTACAACCCCTTTTTCTCAGATTAAATTTTCATCTGTTATTTTCTGTTTTTTTCCACTGGAAAAAACGATAATGTATCTTAAAAATTGTATATTTTTTGTGAGATAATGGTTACAAATGAATCTTGGATCAACCCCTTTTTATCAGATCAAATTTTCAGCTGTTATTTTCTGCTTTTTTCCATTGCAAAATTGATAATGTATCTTAAAAATTGAATCTTTTTGTGAGATAATGGTTACAAATGAATCTTGGATCAACCCCTTTAAACAGTGGAGTCTGATTTTTTTAATTAATTTTTTTTGAGATGATGGAGTTCATTTTTTACCCATAAGTTGAGCTAGTTTTTTTTCTTGAATAAAGGAGCTTGCTTTGTGGAAGGTATGTAGGAAAGTTTTGAACTTTGCTACTGGATCTCTATTAGGGGTGCTAGATTGTCAAATGTAGAGTGATTAGGTTTGGATTTGATTTGTAGCTTGTTTGGGAGGTTGTTAGATGGAGAGGTGGATCCATAATTTAAACTCTATTGGTTCAGTCTTTAAGGTTCTTAGCAATGAACCCGTTATATTTTTAGAATTATGGATTGAGACCTACCATTTGTTGGAGTTTTAATGATTTTTTACACTTAACTTTATGCTTCACGTCAAAAGTACTGGGATGAACCCGACGTTGGCAACTCTGCATCTGCCCCTGGTTAGATGTGTTCACATCAAGGTTAAATGGAATTGTCTGTATTATGTACTTTCATTTTGGATGTTGTTTGTTATTTAACGGCCAACACCTAGGAAAGGCTGATTTTGGTCAGTAGATATAAACCATTTACCCCAGGAAGCTGTGTACTGCATGGATTCTATGACTCTCTAATGGAAATGAATTGAATCTCGCTATTGTAAGTGGCTTTCTTTTGTTTAGAGGTGAATGAAAAAATATCGATGCAATTTACCAATCAAAAGAAAAGAAAATTGATTCAATTTGTGACCCATCAATGAGGGCGCTGTTTTCTTAAGATAAATGCTATTGAAACTTCTCATTTCTGGTGTCCATGCCTCTTGTGAGACTGCCAAGTTTACGCACGAGTCCGCTGGACCTGTCAATCAATCAACTTTGCCTCAATCCAATTTACCAGATTTGTGTTTGTCAAAATTTAGTTTCGTTAATTGAGTTGTACTTGCTCTTATTTGCCTTTTCAAATTTTCAGTGTAAATTTAACATCTAGATTATAATGTCAAGTTGAGTGAGTATGTAATAGTTCATCTTCAACCTTGTGATGACGTCAACATCAAACTCCAACGCAAAGCTTGTGTATGCTTTCTTTTATATACGGCCTCTGCATGGGAGGTTTTCGGGTTGGGGGTTTTGGGGGGGGGGGGGTGTTTTAAGAGGAAGACGGAAAAAAAAAAGAAATATCATTTGTTCCAAAAGTGAATAGGTATGATAAAGAAGATCTTGTTGTCAATGGGTTTCATTTTCCTATCTGAGGCCTCTGGGCATAATTTTTCTTATTCTTAGAAGTTTGATTTTCAGATCTTCCTACTATATGCATCACGACTCATCTACGTATGTGCGTAACTTGATTCCATAAATGCTCAATCTATAATCTGCATGTCGCCCTTTCTTTCTATCTTTACTTTATGGGTAAAGGGAGAAATTGACATAAATGTGGGGGGTTGCTAAACTCTGCTACTTGCAATAAAACTTATATACCATATTGGATGCCCAGTTAAATATCTTACACAATTCTAATGATGAATTTTGCAGAATTTATCTTTTGCTTTTACCATCTTTATTCTTTGTTGGATGAATTTATTTGATACATTTTCCTAGAGTAAGAGCTCAAGCGACAAACGTGGATGGAGTTTCCGCAAGAAATCCACCAGGCATCGTGTATTAAGCAATACCGTAGTTTCAGAAACACCATCTGGGAACAAAGACTGGCCAGAATCTGCTAATGCCAACCCGCAAACACAATCTAACTCTACAATTCCAGAGAAGGTATCTGTCATTCAATGGGCAGATGAGAAACCCCAATTTTCAACGATTGAAAAGTCCCAGGGGCTAGCAGACGAGAAAACCCAGGGCCCGGAAGACAAGAAGCACCAGGGCCCGGAAGAAGAGAAGCCCCAGGTCTCGGCAGATGAGAAGCCCCAGGGCCCTGAAGAAGAGAAGTCCCAGCTTTCGGTGGACGTCTCAGTGGATGAGAAGCCCTTGGTCTCCGACAACGAGAAGCCCAAGGTCTCCGAAGATGAGAAGCCCAGTGTCTCTTCAGATGAGCGCGTCCCCGTCTCATCAGAAGAGAAACCCCCGGTCTCAGCCTTGGTGGATGAAAAGCTATCAGAACCAGTAACAACTATAGTCAATGATGGTAAAAGTGATGTCACTCCAGATGAACATGTTGTTGTTATCCAGACTGCAGTCAGAGCATTTCTGGTACCTCAATTTTGCTTTCTCTTCTTCCAATTGGCGTGACCATTTTATGGTTAAAGCTTTTGGCAATTATAAAGTTAATTTTGTATTTGATGGTTCCTTCTCCTAGGCTCGAAAAGCTCAACTGAAGCAAAAGCATATAACTAAATTGCAAGCTGCTGTACGTGGACATTTAGTTCGCAGGCATGCTGTAGGAACTCTACGATGTGTCCAAGCTATTGTCAAAATGCAAGCACTTGTTCGAGCACATCAGGCTGATCGCTTTGCAGAAGGATCTAGTATCAAGGAGAAACTAAATGTAAGTATTGGAAAGATGAAGAGCGTGAAACTATATTGGTAATATTTCTTGCTCAAGAATAAATTTGAAGGTATATTTCTTTCAGGGAAAGGAGAACTCAGGAACAAAACCAGAGTTCACATATACTTCTATTTCAAAGCTACTGAGTAATAGCTTTGCTCGACAGGTATATCAGTCATTTTCCGCTAATATGACATGAAATATGCGACAATCTTTTTAAATACATAACATTTCCTGTCCAAACTGATTTGTTATTTCTCTCCTGGTGCAAGCAGCTCCTTGAATCAACTCCAAGGACCAAAAGTATTAATATTAAGTGTGACCCTTCCAAATCCGATTCCGCCTGGAAATGGTTGGAGAGGTGGATGTCTGTTTCATCACCAGGAAATCAACCGTCACCACAGTCGGAATTATCTGCAGAGCAGCAGGAGGAAACTCTTGAGCACCCCAGCAACCTTGTGGAAAGTAAAGTTCAGCTTGATTCTGAGCCAGAGGCATCGTTGTCTGCAGCGCCATCTGAAAGTGATGAAAATTTGATCACTTATGATGCAGACAGCTTAGAGTTGCAAGCCGAAAAACCATCACTACCTCCTCAGCCTCAGAATGTTGATGAAAAAAATTCAAGAGCTGACACTTTTTGTTCTATTCCTACTGAAATTAAGGAGTCCAGTGTGCTCCCTGAGACGGAGCCCGATTCTTTTGCTGCAAAGACTGAAGTTGAGAGAGAGGATACACATTCCCTTGAACCTCCAGAGACGGAGAGCAAAAAGGCTTTACATGGATCAAGAAAGGCAAGTAATCCTGCATTTATTGCTGCTCAGACGAAGTTTGAGGAACTTACTTCGGTAGCTAAATCGACCAAGGTGTCTAGTTTGCCGAATCATAAAGCTGAAGATGAATCTAGTGAAGATACGTTTTCATCTATCACTGATCATTCATTTGGGGCAAGGGAAACTGCTATGTCAGAAAATTCTGTTCCTCATAGTACAAGAGCTCAAGTTGGTGGTTCTTCGGAATGTGGCACGGAGCTTTCTATTTCTTCTACTCTGGATTCACCAGATAGGTCTGAAGTCGGAGCTCATGTATTTGAGCAAACTGACCATCATAAGAGCAATGGATACCCTCACATTGAAGATGATAGTACAAATGACTTATCACACTCTGACTATGTTCAAGAAGGGAGAGAGGATCCTACTGATGATGCGAAGCATGTAGATGTTATGGTCAGTTCAGATCTATCACCCGAAGAGCAGAAGCCAGAGAACAATTCAGTTAATGTTCAAATAGAGCAAGAAGCTAAGACAGATCATCGGATATACAAGTCATCACCAGACGCATCTCCAAGGAGCCATATAACTGTCCCTGAATCCCAAGGGACACCTTCTAGTCAAGTGTCAGTGAATCCTAAGAAGATAAAAAGTGAAAAAGGTGGATCAATTCCCAAGCGCCGTTCTGCTGCACCTGCTGGCAAAAAGTCTCCTTCAAAATCAAACCATTCTCCAGGTACAACTAGTTCAGAACAATTACCTAAGGATCATAAAAATGGGAAGCGACGGAACTCGTTCGGTTCAACAAAATCTGGACACCTCGATCAGGAGGCTAGAGATAGCAGTAGTAGCAGTACTCTCCCAAGTTACATGCAAGCAACAGAATCTGCAAGAGCCAAAGCTATCCCAAATAGCTCTCCGAGATCTAGTCCCGATGTCCACAATAAAGATGAATATATCAAAAAGAGACACTCCCTCCCTGGTTCAAATGGTAGGCAGGGTTCACCTCGTATCCAGCGGTCTCTGTCTAATGCACAGCAGGATGCAGCAAAGGGAAATGGAACTCAATCTCCACAGGGTACTTCCTAAACCTTCAGATACCTTGCAAACAGTCTATGCTATTGATGAAAGGGGCAGGTCTAAGCTCCCGCTATGCGCGGGGTCGGGGAAGGGCGGACCACAAGGGTTCTACGCAGCCTTACCTTGCATTTCTGCAAGAGGCTGTTTCATTGCTATTGATTAGTGCAATGAAAACTAACGTGAGTTTCTGACTGGAGTTATGACCCCGTACTCCAACTCCTTTCCTACCTAGTACCTCCTTTCCCCCTAGGATAGAATCAAGATAGGATCAAGTATGATATCCAGAGTCTAGTCACCTGAAAACTATTAACACTGTGCTGATATGGCGTCATAATGATATAGATGAGTAAAGACCTTAGTTTTTTAACGACTAACAAATGGTACCAAGTACCAACTACCTATTTGAACCCGACATGTTTCTCAATTGCAGCACTGTTTACACAACCAATTCTTTCACATCACATGTCGATCACCTGGCATTTATTCTTCCCCTTTAACTCTGATCTTTCTGGTTTTGTGTAACTACTCTACTATGTCGATTGTGAACCATACTTCCCCTAGAGGACCTATTATCGTTAAAACTTAACCCTTGAGCTTGCTTCGTTTTTTTGTCTTTTTTTTTTCCTTCCAATTCTGAGCTTTATGTAATTCTCATATGTGTAATGTTTTCTGTGTCTAATGTGTTTTTTCAGAGAGGAAATGGCAGAGATGAGTAGAGTTCCTCCGTGACACAACTAACGGATGGCGTATGATGGGTGTGGCTTATTGGCACTTCCTTTGGTGCTGGTCATCTGCTCTTAGGAACTCCAAAGCAAAGCCATGCCCTGGACTATTATTTATTTGTGAAAAGAAATGTAGAAAGAGCTATTTTTCTTGTAAATTTACTATATGCTCATGCCTACTCAAACCCCCTTTTCTTTTTCAAGGATTTTGTTTGAGATGCTTGTTCTTTTTATCTTTACATCACAGTTGTGTGTATCTTATATTGTGTGATTTTCTGGCTGATGTATTTCTGACTGCTAATGAGAAGTTTGGAAGAGTTGTTTTCAGCTGAAGGTGCTATCACCCCCCCCCCCCCCCCAACACCCACACACAAACACCCTTTAGCTTGGATCTTGAACAACAAAAGTACAAACAAAATATTTATGAAAGGGTATAAACTGTTAGATTAAAGATGCAATTTTGTAAAGAACAAAAGAATGACTTGAAAGTGAGTTGCTTTGCCTCTCTTCCTAAAACTAATTTTATCGCCGTTTAGAGAATACTACACTTGTCCCTCACGAGCGAGTTGAGAAATGAGAACTACTCGGTTCTTGTTCGTTTTCATTGAATTTTCGCTTCATCCAATCAAGGCATTCTTTAACAGTACCAGAAGGATGATGTTCAAGCTGCCACACTATCACTCTTTGTTGCCATTCCTTAACAATTGATCCTCCTTTAATCTGCAAAACATCCATAATTTTATTTCCATTAACCAGTGGTTTCATTTCCCAAACCTTCTCCAGACCTAGAGTTGTAGTAATTGCATCCTATACTCTCTTGAATAATCTGCTTCTCTTGTCGATGTTTTCATCAGAATGCATCAAAAGCATAGATAGAAGAAGCGCGACGCGCCAAAATTCCTTAATTTCTCGAAGTAGCAGTCCAACTTCTACAACTTCAAGTGATGGAATTATGGTGACAAACTTGTTAGCTGCATTATGCAAGCTTATGATTGTTTGTGCATCACTCGTCTTCAACTTGAGAGAATCGCCAACAATATAATTGACGACTGGAATTTGAATCTCTTTGGCTTTGTTATTCTTCCTTCTGTAAATGTAAATGGTGTCTCTGAATGGAAGAAGTAAAGCAGCATACAGGCAAAGTCTCTTTTGATCATCAGAAAATCCAATTAAATTCGAAAGCCTCAAAGCTGAATCCAAGTAAGCAATGCACTGCCTTTCGGAAACTGATGGTTGCGTGTCGAATCCTCCAAAAGTAGTACATTTTTGGAGGTCAGATCCTCCAAAAATGCACTACTTTTGGAGAGTCCAAACAACATAGTTTACAATCACACGGAACACTAAACACATCCCAAAATAAATTCAAGTCAGCAATATAAGTCATTGCTTGTACTGGATCTTTCGCTTGTTCGCCAGATATCATAAGATCAATTTCATGTCCAATACGTTCTCTACTAATTTTATTCCAAAACGCAGTACTCACATCTTCATCTATGGCTGCATTTTTCAATTCTTCATCTAACGTAAACCCTAACCTTGCACCAAAACGAATAGCTCGAAGTACTCTTAACGGATCATCCATAAAAGTTTCCTTTGGATTTAGTGGCGTGACAAATTTTTTCGACTTCAAATCCTCGATGCCTCGTTTCGTAAAATCTTCGATTGAATTGGTTTGAATGTTGTAAAACAAGCTATTCATTGTCAAGTCCCTACGATATGCATCCTCTAATGCAGTACCGAATTTCATTGTTGTAGGGATACGACTATTGTTGTAATGTTCTGATCTTAAGTTAACAAAATCAATCAATACGTTAGATCCAGAAGTAAGCTGCATGCGCATCCTTGCTGTTTCCAAGTGTTTTGACTGATCAGGTTTGGACTTTATGACAGTTATTTTTCCAGGTGATGTTAGGCATGCCTCAATTTTTTCTCCGAATTGTTGTCTAGTCATGTTGTCTACAGCAATATCGATATCGTAGGACTGTAAGCCTAGTAGCTTATCGCGAACCCAGCCACCAGCAACACGAAGATGTGTTGCGAGATTACAATGATTGATAACTTTAAGAAGAAGATCGAATATCTCCTTCTCGTCTCGAGTCAGATCAATATGGACTGATGACGAAGGCGGAGATGCTGACTCCGCCATTGTTACGTAAACCTAATTCATGTAGGGTTTAATTATGAAGACTCAAATATACCCCCAACAACTAAAAGGACCAGGTTAAAATAAATGTTGGACTCTAAAACATTGAAAACCAACCCGCCAATAAGTGGCGGAGCCTGAATTTTTACTAGTTAGGGGGTTTAAAAATATAGTAAATATACGAAGAAGTTAGGTAGGGGTTCAATGTCTACTAAATATATATAAAAAATAATTTTAATCTTGTATATGCAGTATAATTTTTCACCGAAGGGGTTCGGATTAACGCTCCACCCTTACTAGCTCTGCCACTGCCGCCAACACGTTACCTATTTATTTTTTAACTTAAACCCACGATCCCTATTCCTTCTCGTTTAACTTGGTCCGTCAGTTGTAGCCAAATGAAAAACGGCAAGGACATTTATAGATCAAAAGGTTAACGAAGAATATTTGTAAGATATGTTATCGGAATATTTTTAACCCTTTCTCAAGAATCCATGCAAGAAGAAGGATAAGTTAAATAAGTATATGTGCATTATAATTATCCTTATGAAAAGGTAGACAAGTATGAGAAGCTGCACCTAAACATGCATGGATGTAAAAGATATACACATTAATTTAGAGGTTTTAGCCAAAAGTAACCCGAATTCTGTTTTAATCCTTCAAATATAACCTTGAACATTTTTAATACCTTAAATTTGTTAAAAAGGACCACATTTAATCCAACTAACAAAATAAACTCAAAAATTAACAATGACTATTAAAGACACTACTAAAAATACAACAAAAATCAATTGAGAAAAACCAATCGACTTTTGAACCGACCTAAAAATCGACCGACTCGATCAATCCGATCCCAATTTCTTTTAATAAAACTGACCAAAGTCGGTCGACTTTTTTGCGCCAAAACCACGAAAATAAAAGACCGTCGGGCTATGTTGTTTATATATTCTGCAATTTTTTTTTTTAGTACAACCGACCAAGCTCACTCATTTTATTATAAATAATAAAATATTTTGAAACCGACCAACTCGATTTGTTTTCTGGTCAAAATTTCAGTCAAACTTATTTTTTTTTTAAATATAAAACTTTGGAAACACACCACCGAGTAGTCGCTTTTTCAGTCGGTTCTTACTCCACTTTGGCAAATTTAAGGAATTAAAAATGCTCAAAGTTTTATTTGAAGGATCAAAATATATCTATTCCCATAAATAAGGTATAATTTTAGCTAAAAATTCAAATGTGAAATGAATATATTGCACACTTAAAATGAAAATAAAAACGAAACGTATAGTGGGAAGCAGAAATCAGTGAGAAGATGTTGAAATTCTTGTCAAAGGTGAAAATCGAATTCAATGCCCTAGACCCACGTATAGCTTCATGTATGGAATTTTTGGCTCAATGTAATGCTCCTAAAGCTAAAGAATCAAACCCAAGTTGCCAAGTACAGGTCAAGCGCCGCACAGATGACCACCCACCTCAAATCACCGTCACTTTCGTTAACGGAGTCGAGCAGTCCTATGATGCCACGTCGACACCCGCACAGAACATCCGTACGATGATTCTTGAAAAGGGTCAGTATCTTGAGACTGAACAGATGTTCCGTGAAGCTGGTGAGAAGTGGCCCGTTATTATTCCTGATGATGAACTCAAACAACCCTTTCTTGGAATAAAGGTAATTGCTTTTACTGGTGGGGTTTTTGGTGGAGAGATTCAAAATATAAAGAAGTAAAAACACGAAGAAGACAAATAAGATGCTAACATTTATTATATATACGTAAAAATAATTCTGACGGTATAAGCAATTAGCGATAACCTATAGTTTCCCTTTTGCCTCAAATGACTGCTTTAAAGTCAATTGTGATGGAGGAGCTCTTTGAAAGGAGGTTAAGGCATCTGGATTAGGTTCCGGACTAAGGGACTTAATTGGCACCATCTTTTCAGCTGTGTCAAAGAGTACAGTATAATTTCCAAGTAAAAGGGGTTTGGATGAAGACCTTGCACCCCCTAGCTCCGTCCATGGGGGTGGGGTGGGGGGGGGGGGTTGAGAAGATTATGATCTCTTTCTATAATTTTCTGAAACGTGTTGCTTTCTGGATGGATATACTTCTTAAAGGATGATAGAGTTCGTTTGTGATTCTATATAGCTGGCCTGTTTAAATTGGATGATGAAATGAGAACTTTTTTATAGTTAGCACCACATGAAAAACATTCCCCCTAGAGTAACTCTTAATACGGATAAGAGAAACCCTGTTATAGCCCTTTCTTTACATTCAATGTACTCTACGGATAGAGCAATAAATAGAGTTGAACATGGTAAAATAAGAAATTGAAATGTTTCGTTGAAATTATTCGTTTGGGAATTTTCTGAAAAGCTAATCATAGGTTCTTCTCTCTATCGGAACAATAGGGCTTTATGTTCATTACTAAACTTGTTAGAACAGATGAAATATAACCAAGGTACTAGAGTTGTTGCCTTCGTTATTATTGTTACTGTATTGTAGCTCATCCTGTATTTTGAACTCTGGAGCGCCCTAGTGAATATTGCTATTTTGTATACTCAGTCCTGATTGAGTTCTTATTTAAACCATTTATTGTTCTTATCTGATGGTTTATATTTTCAAGTTTTGGAACTTCTGTTTTCTGATCTTTACCTGATTTATATGTCTTTCTTGGTTTGTTGGCATCTGTGACTGCCCATCAAAGTCAACTAAAACATGAAAACTAATAAGAATCCTTCCGCTTTCCATAAACTTGAGGAGAACAGTGAGATGCCATCTTGTAATAGTAAGTTTACCTAATTATTTGCCATATGACTTAAGTTTAAGATCCCTCGCATAACAATTTGTAGACAAAGAATAACAGGCTGATAATTTTTGGATGAATAGGATAACAGGTTGATATTCTTAAAACACTTCCAGATCCCCTTGATATTGTAATCTAAATGTTGCATTTACCAGCTTGACTATATGCCGATGTGTGGCTGTGTGTGTGTTTTTGAAAAATGATATGCGAGACATTTTTAAAGAAGGGATCTTTATATCATGAAAGGAAATGCAATCGAGGTATTTTCCTTTCTAAGTGCCAATATGTATCACTTAGGTTTTCCAAAGAAATCACCGTGATGGATCTAAAACTGCATTAATCAGGTAATCCTAACAAAATCAGTGGAATCTAAACGATGTCCAGAGTTGTGATTAGAGGTGCTGCGATAAAGGTGTTTTATGTCTCACTTATTAATTTCAACAGAAAATGGAGTGGCTTTTTCTTTTGAGGAGCTTTATGGATTGAAATCAGATCCTTGAAAAAATTAAGTTATAATATAAGAGACTGTCTTTGCGGAGCTTTCTGTTTTTAGGCGGATCATTGATAAGAACAAGAACATATTTATTGGTAGTTAATACTGATTTGTTGCCATTGAAGAGTCTACTCTTGTTGGTATGCTTTAAAATCAGTTGCTAGCACTAGTCTAGGAAGGTACAGTAGTCTGGGAGCACTTCCTTCTTCGTAATGGGACGAACTTCTCTATTATGTCCATAAAGTCGTTGATTAGGCCAAGTTAACTGTGGTCCTTCCCAAAAAGAAAAGGCTAAGTTTACCCGAGGATAAAACAAGAGTCCTGAAGGTATAGGTTCGTGTTAGTTAGGAATAGATCTCTGCTTTTAGATATTGAAACCTATGAAGCGCAGACACCAAATTAAACTCAGACAGTCCTTATCAATTGCTTTTAGGTCTTGAACATGCCTTAGACACTAGTGTAATGTGTGTCCTTGTCGAAAAACCACTAGCCTAATGTGTGTTTGTTTTCCTATATTTCTGTACCTTTGGTCGTGTTGCCCTTCATTTGGACCATTTGCATACCGAGTTTGGCTATTGCTATGGGGTTTCTTCATCTTTTCCCTCTTGTTTCCTGCTCTTTTTCACTTCTTTTTTCCCTCTGTTCTGCTTGTCCCAAAACTGTGCTTCTTCGGTCTGATATGAAGGAGATTTGGACATTTAGAATCATATGCATTTCTTTTTTTCCAGAATTATGAATCATAAACTTTTCTCTCTATCCGATTTTTCTTTCAGGAAACTTTTTAGCTTTCTAAGAAAATTATATCTAGCACATACAACGTTCTGCTGCCCAAATATTTTGAAATTGATCGTAATTGAGCACGACTTTGTTCCACATTGGTGCTGCTTAGATTTAAGAACTTGTTGGAACTGTTGCCTATTTGAGAGAATCTTTTATTAGCTACTTGCACCAACAATGAGTGTGTGACTGTGAGTCTATTTGTTATTCTTAACTATTTATTTGGTTAGTCTTCTAACTGTATTGATCTACAAATTTTCAGCCAAAGAAAGCAGAAGAGAAGCAGTAAACACTGCTACTCACAGCTA
Organism: Anisodus tanguticus; assembly: GCA_034509755.1. Lineage (NCBI taxonomy): Eukaryota > Viridiplantae > Streptophyta > Magnoliopsida > Solanales > Solanaceae > Anisodus > Anisodus tanguticus. The sequence continues at coordinate 2,250,861 of CM067553.1, read as the reverse complement.
GCTTGTCGTTGGGCCATTTTCTCAGCGTTAAATCAGCTACATGACATTACAGAGTTCTATTCTAGAGATGGACTCTTCAAATAGGAACAAAGCTAGCTTTTCTTGTTGGATGTATGTTACAAGAATATTAGATCTGTACTAGATCATGAATTTGTTCTCCATTTTGTTGCGAGACTTTGAAATGCCTTCCCAGTTCTCATTTCTTCTACCCTTTGTCCCTGCAAAAAGAATAATATAACTTCATAAAGATTTGATCTCATTTTGGAATTGACTCTAATACTTTGTCCTCCAAGTAAACAATGGTATGTTCATTTTCTTTAAGATGTTTACTCATCCATTCCAAATATTAGTGGTTTTGGTAAACAAAATTTGTTTCGAAGTAATTGATATTACTTTATGCAAACTGTTCCAATTAGTGTAGTACTCCCAAACTATATAAATTGTGACCAACATTATTGATATAGAAGGAATTGCATCTTATAATACTTTTTGTATAAATTTTGAATACCTAAACTTTAATTTTAAACTATTAAATTAACCAAAATTCAATTTAGCTTTGAAAATTAGTCAAAGTAACTCTCGAGAAGCAAAACATGACAAGTATTTTGAGACAGATGGAGTATCAATTAAGTGAAGAAGGAAAGAAATGGTACTTTAGACAAATACTCTTATAACTAAAGCTATTAAATGTATTATCTAGGATTGGGCAAATATCTTAGAAGACAGATAATATCAGCCAAAGATCTCAAATCTTTTATACATCTACATGCTTTATGGAAATACATTATGTTTCTGTACTACATAAACTTCCCACTTTGACACTAGCAAGTGTATGAATAGAGACACATGAAGCCAAACATACAACAATCTTATTCCAACGTGAAGTAGCAAGGAAAATTTGAGCATTTCCTTATATACATAATGATAAAAGTTCTGGATCATATGAAATCTTTTCTAGTGAAGAATTAGTTCATCGATCTTCTCGGCGAACTCTGTTAGGGTCAGAAACCATATCCATCATCATTTTCTCAGGGGAATCTTCCCAATTTCCAAATGTTTTCAAGTCAACCTGCAGATAAGATAGATAATGAAAAAACAAAGAAATCAACTTTATTATGCTGCTCATAACTTTTTGAGGAAACAGTGAATATATGTCCACCAAGTGATTAACCTTTCGTCTTTGCTCAGTAAAGAGTTCCTCCCTCTTCTTGTACGATGTTTGAATATCTCTAACCCTCTTTCCTCCCAATCCCAAAACCTCCACGTCTATTATCGAAGCTTCAACTGGTAAGAACCCCTGAATATGGCATTGAGATGATTGTGAACTTCAGAAGAGAAACAACAAGAACTTCGAAAGAGCAATCATCAGCATTTGAAGTATTACCATTTACTACACAAGGCATTCTTCTCCTTGGTACTTATGAAAAGAAATAAAAGTTACCGCTAATCAAGTCAAAAGCACATTAAACAAATGATTTGTGTTTTTAACGGATCCATGTGTTGCAGACTCCAAGCTAGTTTTGCAAAATTTAAAGCACTTGACAAAATCAATCAATTAAATGCCAAGAGCAACTTCTTTCTGATCAAGAATTAAAGCATGAGGCTTCGTTTGAGACTAACACAGGCGGGAAAGGACACAAACAACTTTTTTTTCTAAAAAAAAATGCAACTAAATGACTTATCTAGCTAACCTGGTCAGGGTAAAGAGGACCATGATGGTAAGTTTTGTCACAAGCATGATGACGAACTGTAACTTTAGCAAAATCTTCATCCACAAATATTCTTTCATTGCCAGAGGATCCTCCAAAAGCAAGTCCCACAGGCTTCGGATGAGCTTCATATTTAACGGTTGCATGCAAGTGGCTGTAAACAAAGTTTTTCTCCTTTCCTGCCAAACAACAACTATGAGCCTTACTGCACATTGTTCATGTTTCTTTTCTTTAAGAACGGGCAAGACCAGATACACTACCTGAAGGTGTGAATACATGAAAAACTGGACTAATGGAGTATAAACTACCAGACGTCCCATAGAAAGTGTCATGATTTTCTAAACCCTGATGAATGAGAATACCAATAATCCATCTCCTTGCATCGTTATTGACCTCATGAGCAGAGATAAGAATTAGCAGCGGACCATTATATCCTTCAACATTTGACCAGAATCTATTCAGACCTTTTCCGTGACAGGAAGACCTATAGGTTGGGAGAAAATGACAATCAATTCAAAAGGTACAGATAGTAATACATGTTCCAGAAATAGGACAGATAAAGTACAAACCGGTAAAGTAGGTAATCATCTACTTCCTCTGCAGCACTAGGAAAGCATGCCCTTGAAATCTCTTCACTTAAAGTGCCCCTCAATGTAAGTGAGATAGCCCAAGCCCTTCCAGAATTAAGGAGATGGCCAACGCTCATTTCCTTTGCAGAAATATCATGCAAGAAAACGTCCGCTTGGTCAAGTTTTTCCTGCTATTAGTTCAACATCAGAATTAGTAATTGCAGAATTCCAGTTTCTTGATCACAGCACAGTAAGTGTACAAATGTAATATGACATCAAGGGCGACAAATAACGAATGCAAAACTGTTACAAGACACCATATGGGCTTAGGAATTTCAAAAGACATGAAATACAGATGTAAAAGTGACCTCAAGATAGTGATGCAAGACAAAATATATATCATATAAAGAGACTGCCTACTGATAGCAAATTAGCAAGAAAAAAGAAACAGAATAACTGCAGTTCCTGTTCTTTTCTTTTTGGTGATAAGTAGAAAGACTATACTCACCAAGAAAGTGCCATGATGTACAGAAAAATGTTTAGGCGTTACTCTTTTTCAGTAAAGAAAGGAGTCAATGAAATACATACCAAAAAAAAAAAAGGATTCAATGAAAGCCATGCCAATTTGATATTAAAGAAAATACACCAAATCACCCCTAAACTTGTCTCGAAAACTTAGTTTAGCAATGTAACTTTACGGGTGTTTAAATACCCCCCTAATTTCGTTTCAAGTGAATTTAATATATCTTTACAAGTACATAACCACACTTATAATGGGAGGTTCTACACACACCTCCACCTGTCAAAAGCTCATTTTTTCTTTTAAACCCTCCCAGCCCTTCGTCCTTCCTGAAACCCACAAATCTAAGCAACAACTTTCCCCACCTCTGAATAGTACGCCGTCAACTCCCTATAAACCCAATCAAGAAAAAAGATCTTAAATCCTAACTTCACTATTCCATCAATGCAAAAGGGAAAAGACCCATTACCAAGAAATGGAAATGGTTAGCCAAGAATTGAAAAGAGAAAGTGGAAATTGAAAATAAAAATATGCAGTGTATTGCTCCGTTTTACTGTTTTAGTAAACCCACTTGTTCATTTCCACCATTTTTGTCCATTTTATGAAATCTGAGCTTCTCTGTACATTGCTCTGTTGTTTATTTGTTCCTTTTCTGTTTCAAACTCTCATCTTCTCTACTTTTTTGGCTTTAACGATTCTGCATGTATGAAATTTGAACTTCTTTGCACAAAATTTGTGTTAATTTTTTTTCCTTCAGAGAAGTCATGAAATTTTATATCTAATTCATCAATTTATTTCCCTCCAACATTTAGTTCAACAATGGTGGTCATGGCAATAAATTGTAAATAGAATGGATGAGGTTGTGGCAATGGAGAAGAAGATACTATTGGAAAAGACAATAAATAAAGAAACAAAAAATTAAAAATTAAAGAAAAAGTGGGACCCACAAATTTCATTTACTCAACTAGTAAAAAGGGAGAGAAAGTTGACTTTGAGAAAGAAGGTGCTTCTTGCCGCTTTATTAGTAACCAAGCTTGTTTTATATCTCCTCAATAAAGGCGAAAGATCACTCCTATTTTCTCTTATATACGATACCCTACCCACAAAATTGCATTTGCCTTCCTGCTTAAGGCACTAGTTCGGATGGAAACCTTGATCAGGAAGGTGGCCTAGATAACATAGCTATCCGTCAGAAATAGCTCTCAAGATAAGCAAATTTCTGTAATTAAAATAAAATAAAATATATATATATTAATATATCAAGAAAAGAATATTAAGATTTAAAGAGTATTAATTATATGTTGTCCATTAAAAAAATGACATGTGTGTGGTTTTATCAGCTTTTAAACCTTTTTTAGAATGTTTTTTTTGTTTTGAATAAAGAAGCGCGTGAACTTTAGTGTAAGGCATGTGTATTTCTCGGTGGATGGATGGGATAAATGCCTATATTGCTTTATAATGTTATTGTTATGTTGATGGGGGCAGGGATGGCTATATTTCTAGGAGCGAACTCCGGGCGAATATGAAGCGCATGGATACAAGTTATGCCTGGGAATGAACAATTCCGAATCCGCTTTGTCTATGAATTTCTCTTTTCACTCACTTCTAGGAAGGTGACTTCACTCTCTCTACCATGTCACGTCTTAGGGGGATATTTAATACACTATCGACAAGAATGGGGTATTTAAACGCCCCTAAAGTTACATTATTAAAGTGAGTTTTCGAGACAAGTTTAGGGGTGATTTGATGTATTTTCACTTTATATTATAGAGATTCTATTCGCATGCGAGAAAACTACATGAGGCATAACATGCATGGAATTGAACAAGGAAAAAACATACAAAATAGAAAAACTACTTCCACTAGAAATATGTTTTTTCCTCGTAAAATATATAAAAAAGCAAATATAGACCTCAAGACTATGGTTCACATTTTTTTCTTTTTGTTCTTCCCCCCTTCCAGCATCAAGTCACGAACTTAGCAGTGAGAACGGCCGAGAGATGTGAGAATTAAAAAAAGGAGGACAAATGATTCAAATTAAATTTGGGATGCTTACCGTCTAGTTTCAGATTAGAACTATGAGGTCATGCTATATCCAACTAAGAAAGGTTAGCTTATCAAACACGTGTAACGAGCAGAAACTCCATGGTGAAAACACTGATTGCAGGATACTCATAAGCTTAATTGTTCTTTCGTTAAGGAAATAAATACTATGACATTTTCTCTTTCCCACGAGAATTTAGTCTTGTGAAAGCCTTTGAGCATATTGAAACACCTACTTTACCCTGTTACTTAATGCACAATTAGCCATGAATCTTTATGATATCAAAATAACAATCAACGAAAAACACATCCGCATACTTTTAAATTAAAATGAGCACACCTCGTGAGCAGCTATGTAACAAAGTCTCGCATGAACGAATTGTCCATAGCAATCCGCAAGGCTTGGCACTGTCTTCAAAGCCCACATTATAATCTTTGAAACAGGAAGTTGTATATCCAGGTCCAAAATGCTACTGTTCTCCCATAAATCAATTTTTTTATCAGCTTCAACACAAGAATCTATAGCTGACAATACCAAATGTGTAACATCAGGAAGACCAGAACCACCTAAACAAGATGAAGCCCTCAACTTCTTTGAATCCCACCACATAATCCAACACATAGAAAGAAGCATCTGCAGATCAACAGGCAATAAAAATCCACTAATCTTGCTATCCTCCTCATCGGAAACGACCTGTAGTTTTTCTGGAAGATCTGCCTTGACAGATATCATCCCAAATAACCTTAACAAATTATTGAGTGAAGCTGAACTAACTGTCCTTCCAGAACACTTTATATAGCCTTTTAGGAATTCAACCCAAGTAATACCTCCCTTTTCAGACAAGAAAAACAAGTCAACTATTGAAGAACTCAAATGACTCAGCAAAACTGGAAATTCCTTTGGCACTGTCAAGTCTTCAATTGTTGATCCCTCAATTGAGAACCCAAAATATTTCTGTAACCAACAACACAAATTAATCACCGTACAGCTCAAAACAATAAGGGGTCGTTTGGTTGCTGGTTAGAGTTATGCAGATATTAGTAATGAAGAAATTTGTTATGCAGGGTTTAGTTATTCATGTATTTGTTATTCCATATTCTACCATGCTTTAAATAATATATAAATTGACTCATAACTTATTCATGTTTTAGTTATGCGGGATTGTAAACTGGTAGCTAAACACCAGACTTGATGCAATGAATTTTATATATAGCAACTAAAATGCTACCAAAATAATACTAGTTATGCTGGTTTTAATTCATGATAATTCACTTCCTAACCAGCAACCAAACGACCCCTAATTGAAGACAGAAAACTCAAGAAAGTTCCAAATTTTGCCACAAAAGCACTTGCAGGGGGGATGCAAAAAAGTGTGTATTAAATGTAAAAATCATAGTACAGCCCCAAAAAATAACTCAAAAACGGAAATGGGAAATCCATAAATTCCACGAAAATTCAAACATTTGCCAGAACACCACTTGTGGGTGACTCAAAAGAAGTCACCAAAATGTAAATTGACCTCAGATAAGCAAAAGGGTAAAGTTCCAAATCCAGAAATTCCAAGAAAATTCCAACTTTGGCTACAAACCTACTTGTGGGTGTCCCCGAAAGAGCCACCAAAATGTAAATTGAACTCAGATAAGCAAAAAGATTAAAGCTTTATCAGCGGAAAAACAAGAATTACCTGAAGGGAATGGGTGGGGATAGAGTGAGTTTGAGGATCAGAAAGAAGAGAAAAGGCTTTTTGGAGATTAGGAAGAGCTCCTGTTGATGCTGCTATTGATTCTGCTTCCCGTTGCTCCGGCGATACTTGCTCCGCCGATGAAGATTGCCCCATTTCTCTGTTTTTTTAATTAACTGAATGAAGTTCGTCGTCGGTGGAAGATTGGAAGTTCAGTGTGTCAAGGAATTGTAGAGACAAGACACGTATAAATGACATTTATATACATTTCGATGATATGGCTCTTTAACCCACCGAAAAGACAATAAAATAATTGGGGACTATTATTGAAAGATTGAAAAGTAATCAACATTATTTGTTTTTTTTTTGGTACACTATCAAAATATCAACTGCAGTCGACATAAATTTTACTTTAGACTAGGCTGTCTCCAAGGGTTCGGGGGGGGGGGGGGGGGGGGGGTTGGAAAATGGTCGGGATCGGTCCTCCGGCGGGACTGCCAGGCCCGGACTGGCGGGACGGCCGATGTCCCGTGCCGTCCCACATTCCGCCGGAAAAGGGGACCGGTGTTGACGGGGAGTGGTCGGGTCGGGTACGTGATTTCATGTTTTTTTAACACTTAATTTCAAAAAAAACTATGAATATAAACACTTAAATAATTGAACAAGATAGTGTAATAAAAACATCTAAATGTTGTTTTTGTGTCTCTTACATTGTTTAATAGAAGTATGATTTTTTTGTAATACAATTTCAAAATTACAACTTTGTGGTGTTGTTCAAAAGTTGCAAATCACATAGTAAAATTGCAATTAAAAAAATTACATAGTTAAAAATACATTTTCTAATTTCTTCACAATGTCTTGTGGTTCTTCAGTTGGAATTGGAAGTTGTTGGTCTTCCATAATCGTAAGCAACAAGTAGTTGTTCATATAGAAAATTTCACATAGTCGTTACTTCTTCAGGAATTTTTTTAAAAGGTAATCCACAATCGTGATAAATTTTTATATATTTTTTTCTTTGTATTTTATTACTTCTAAAAATAAAGTTTTATAGCAAATTGTATTTTATTAAGAATGTCTTTAAAAAGTTATAGATCATCCTTTACAACTAAGTTATAAATATGACACACACATTTTATATGAAAATGATTAGGAAAAGATGGAGTTAATAGATCTTTTAAAAGTCTCACAACATAATTATTAGAAGAATCAATATCTAACGTAACAGTCATAATTTTGTCAGTTATACCATAATAATCGCAAATTTCATGAATATTTTGTGTAATAAATGTTTCAGTGTGTCTATCATCAATATATCTATATGCTAAAATACATTTTTGCATAAACCAATTATGATCTATCCAATGACATGTTACAGTTAAATAATCATTGACGTTAGTACTACGGCCTATATCAGAAGTGATAGATACGTTGCCAGAAAAATGATAGAATGCATAACGTAAATATTATTGATATTCATGTGCAAATTTAAAAACGTCTCTCCTAACAGTTGATCTAGAAAAATCGTTAAAAGCAGGATTATACATATCTCTTACGTAATGAATAAAATCATGAGAGGAAGGAAATGCAAAAGGCAAACCCTCCACCACAACTAATTTTGCTATTGATTCCCTTATCTCTGTGTTTATCGTATTTATGATATACAATTCCCTCCGTTGTCGGTTAATTTGATCATGTACTTGGTCCGGGACACTATGTGAACCTTGTCCCGAGTGCATTAGCGCACCCGACTTTGTAGCCTCGTATTCATCCCACTTAGCTTTGTGAAAACCTTGTACATGTTTTAATAAATCTCCCTGACCTTTTCTGATTTTAAATTGATAAACAGTTTTACAAATTTTACATCTAACTACTTGATTCTCTTTGTCCCTATTAAAAAATAACCATGCATGTGATTTTAATGGCCGTTGTGTGGGGTCTCGTCTCATACTAGGGGGAATACGAAGCATTGCAGTTGCGGTTGCAGTTTCATGCTGAGACTCAATCTGAGCCTGATGTTGAGGTGCACTAGTGGGTGTATCATCTAGATTATCGTCTAAATTAAAGTTTGGTTAGTTGAAGAATATATCTCGTCATCTAATGGTATATCATTAAAAAATCATTTTCATCTATATGAGTGTAATCAATCAAATCATCATGACTAGGAATAGGATGACTAGAAGAAGTACCCTTGTTACCCCTACTAGAAGAAGCACACTTACCCTTACCCTTACCCTTAATCATATGTCTAATTACTTCCATTTTAATTATGTAAATAAATAATTAAAGATAATGAAATTAAATGCGATAATTAAAATAAAGTAATAATAATAATTTAAAGAAGGAACGAAGGTATCAAACGCCGACGTAACGTCGGCGTGTAATAAGTTTACATACTATGCATTTAACAAATGCATAATAAATTTACATACTATGCATTTAACAAATGCATAATAAGTTTACATAATACTACAATTATAATTAACACATGTTTTACATACTATGCATTTAACAAATGCATAATAAATTTACATAATACTACAATTATAATTAACACCTGTTTTAAATACTATGCATTTAACGAATGCATAATAAGTTTACATAATACTACAATTATAATTAACACATGTTTTACATACTATGCATTTAACAAATGCAAAATAAGTTTACATACTATGCGTTTAACAAATGCATAATAAGTTTAATACTACAATTATAATTAGCACTTGTTTTACATACTATGCATTTAACAAATGCATAATAAGTTTACATACTATGCATGTAACAAATGCATAATAAGTTTACATAATACTATGGGTTTCAGGAATCCTATTCATCTGGATTATGTGTATATGTTGCGGAAATCACTCTATGGACTGAAACAAGCCCCTCGAGCATGGTACCAACCTCCGCCGATTATGTCTCCTTTATCGGTTTTTCACACAGCAGATCTGATCATTCTCTGTTCATCTACAACTAGAGATGGCAGTGGATCCTGGACCCGGTCCGGATCCGGTGGATCCAGATCCATTTTATAGGATATGGATCTTCCAATTTTGGACCCGACGGATCCGGATCGGACTCGGATCCGTTTCTGACGGATCGGATCTGGATCTGGATCTTGTATTTGAGATCCGTATCCGGTCCAGATCCGACCCGCGGATCCATTTTTTATTAAATATATTCATAACCTAGAATGTAATTTTATAAGTATTTTCTTAAAATTGCTAAGCACATCCTTGCAAGTTTTATTCTCAAAATAAGTTTAATTTATCCCCGCATTTACTCAAAAACCAAAAAATAAAGAGGTAACTTCGATAATAAAATCAATGTTATATTAGTGAATGACTAACATCTCCATAGACAAGTAGTTAAAATTATATTCCAAGCACATGCAAGTTCAATATTGTGGAAATACTAGTCAACATTTTCCACAACTATTGTCATTGTCCAACATTTTCAATTAATAGTTCACAATCAAAACGAGACAACGGACAAAATATCTCATATGAACATTTCAAAATTGAAACACAGTAAATTGTTAGCTAAGTAAAAATCGTTTGTCAGTTCAAAAATTCTTAGCAAGGTTACATTCTTAGCAAGACAAAAGTTTTTACATGTGGATCCAGATCCGATCCGTGGACCCGGTGGATCCGATGGATCCGGATCTGGATCTAGTAGGATCCGGTCCAGATCCTATCCGTTGCCATCCCTATCTACAACAATGGTACAGACATGGCTTACCTATTATTATATGTTGATGACATCATCCTCACCACATCATCTAATGCTCTCCGGAGATAACCTATTGTCTTGGTCTTCAAAGGGCAACCTAAATTATCCCGATCTAGTGCAGAAGCAGAGTATAGAGGTGTCGCCAACGTCGTCTCTGAGTTTTGTTGTATCCGTAACCTTCTACTTGAGCTTCACTACCCGATTCAAAAGGCAACAATGGTCTACTGCAATAATATTAGTGTGATATATCTTTCTGGCAATCCCGTCCAACATCAGCGCACTAAACACATTGAGATGTACATTCATTTCGTTCGCTAAAAAAGTGGCTCGTGGTCAAGTTCGTGTCCTTCATGTTCCTTTCAGATATCATATTGCCGACATCTTCACCAAAGGACTTCTGCGCATACTATTTGATGATTTTCGAGCCAGTCTCAGTGTTCGTAAACCTCCCGCTTCGACTGCAGGGGTGTAATAGAATATTTTCCAATATTCTTTCATTAATTGTATTAATGGTATATCTTCTATTTTAAGTAGAATTATAATCATTTTGTAATTGGGTTAATTAGTTACCTAGTTTGTTTCAAAGTAAATATTTTTGTAATCTTCTATATATTGTAAATCATTCATCAATAAACATCAAGCCATCTTAATTCAATTCCCCTTTTTACTTTTATTCCTTTTTTCTTTTTTTTTTTTAAACTTTATTCTTATTACCATTGATTTACTATATGTTCCCAATGTGATCCGAATGCTTGATTCAATAGGTGGAGATTAAATCTTTACCATAAACCCATCCTTGTTCGCTAGAAATAGGTATGTTAATAGTAGTAAAAAGTTGAGTGGATTTAGATGAAATTGTCTTAAGCAAATAGTAGACTAGTATTTGTCAAATTAAAAAGAGTATTACGGCAAGGATCAGAAGAAAGGATACATATCTCCATGATAATAAATCAATTAACAGGTGGAAGTACAATTAGATCAACGGACCTAAAGGAAACCAAATGGTTGAAATCACCTTCTTGGATGATTGTACAATACAAGGGAAAATTCTAGTCAATCGGCAATGAGGTTCAAAAATTGCTACAGGCCATAAAATTTGAATCCCGAGAGTGATATTCCTTATATTTCTTTTTAATTCTTATAAAAATTACTCTGAGTCTCATAACCACTTATTATACCAAAACAACCAGCACAATCACTATTTAATTTTTTAGTACTCTAACAAGCTAAACTCTTACAAGCAAGACCACTCCAAGTATAACGTTTTCACTAATATTCTTCTAAAGTGAATAAGGAAAAGATTGTAAACCAATCTTTGGAATAATCTAGGTCTCGGTGAAATTACAACTGAAAATATAATTACAATTGAAAATAAAATGAAGAAAATAATATTTTCAAGCTGAGGCGCGGATATCTCGCTCTCTTTAAGGAGATTCAAGCTCACTGCAGCAAAACTTCACCGGTCCAACGGTAATCTTCCTGACTTATCCCCTTCAGGATATAACAGCCCGACCACATCGTATAACTCAACAAACTTTGGACAAGATGTTGAGTACAAAGCTCCACAAAAAAGAAACACCTTCCTTCAACTAAATAAAACTCTCTTTTAAGTCACTTTTTTCATACACTAATCTATTTATAGGTGAAAATTTTCATCCTCTTTTTTTTTTTTTTTTTTTACGAAGGAACCCGCAGCCGCTACTCTCTCGAGTGCGCACAGGGTAAACCCCGGACTGACGCAATAGCCTGCAAACCACGTCAGCCGATTAACCACACTTGGCAAGCCATGTGTGACAGGCTCAACCAAGAAGGTTTATGCAGGGGATCGAAGTGAAAAATTTCATCCTTGAATTGAATTGGATGGGAGGTAGGAGAGTGGGGTAATAAAGTAGGTAGATAATGGAAGAAATATGGCATGAGTTACAAGGAGTAAAGAGGAAGAATGTGGGTGTGTAAAAGGGTTGAAGGTTACAACAATTTAAGGCCAACTTGTGGCCACATTCTGCCAACAAGAAAAGTAAGAAATGAAAGCCACTTCTGCCATTTTTATGGCCACTAACTTATAGGAGTAATTAGGCATAATATGGCACTATAAATAATAATATTTTGTAATATTAAAATGCCCCAAAAGATTAACACTAGGCAAAGGGTCCACTGATCTTGTAATTCATGAATTGAGACAGCAAATCCAGAGATTTCTCACAAGAATGTCCAACACAAGCCACCATTTTCAGTGATCCCAGTTCTTGAATCTTTACAAAAGGAAGCAGATGGCGCTGGCAAGAAGGTTTTTCAGCTCTGTGGCAATGTGAGATTAGGCATACATGCATACTATCCCATTTTAGTGGAGGGTCGCGCTATTTGTTTTTTTGGGTGTGAGGAAGTAAATGAAATGAGTGTTATCTTGATAAGACCAACTACAATATTTTGAACTGTGGAAATGTTAAGAGTAGTAGTTTGGGGATCACAGGTAATATTTCAAAAAGAGCTTTTCTGGGGAATTCTAGTTTATAAGTGATCCCTTACCCTTTTATCTTTTGTTCTTCATTTCCAAGTCATAACAACTTTCTCCCCATCAAGAAACAGGATTTTAGGAAAAACAAGATGCAGCTAAAAACAACTCAAATATGTGGAAGGCAAAGTTCAATATGCTAAAGCTGTTTCTTACAGAGTCAACACTCATAAATTACAACTCCAACTCTGCAAAAGCAGAAGCTAATATAACAGAAACCTAGTAAATCGTCTTCTTCTTAAGTTGTTCAACAACATTACTTTGCATGTTGTTCCATGCAACTAGTGATCAGTCACTGTGAACTCATAGATCACTTGTTTTTTAGCTCAGTTTGGAAATTCTGATGTTGAGCTATTTATGCCTTGCAGTCCAGCAGAGTTCAATAGCTGCATTCCTTCCTCTCCCATCTGCTGCACTTCTGTAGGCGATAAAATTCTGATGCATCGAACACATCCAACAAATTCCCTGCACGACCAATCCAAAGATTTTAGTCGAACAACATAAGAGTTTGTTTCTTGATTATGCATCTAAAATTATTAATCTAAGCAGTAAGAGTCAAGTGAAAGTGCAGTGGAAGAATGCATGTTGAAGACATAGTATGAGCTTCATCTGCTATGAAAGAGTTTGTCAAAGAGAACTTACTCCCAAGGATCATCACCAACAAGAAGTACATCATTCTCGAAATCCACATATACCAGCTTCCAGCCCGAGCCTCTTGAGTCATTCAGCAACCCCTCAAGTCCAAACATTCTTTCAATTTCAGAGCGCAGTTCATCATAGTTTTTAAAACCGGAGACATCAATTGATCTTCCTACGGATCCAGCCTTTTGAATCTGTACACCAGCAAATGTAATAAGAATACATTTAGAGCAGTTAGCAATCAGAGAACCTGACATATAAACTGCTTACCTTTGTGTATGTCCGCACACGTGGAGCGACCTGCTGCCATGAGCTATTCTGCAAGAGATTACAATCATCAAAATTTACATTGCTTGATGATGCGCCACCCGAGTTGTCAGCAAATTCTTGTACTACAGAGAAATTCTGAGAATCTGCAAGGCTAGCTGATGTAATCTGAGATTGAACATCTTGACTAGAACTGTTGCCTAATAGAAAATCCGAAGGATTCTGGAAATCAGTATGTTTCAAAGTGCAGAACTCATCTAACACTGTGCCTGAAACAGAATTATCAATCACTGTGCTCCCACTGTTACTATCAAAATTAAGACAACTATATATATCACTTTGGTTATGGCTCTCCTCTGATAAGTCCTTAAAACCATATGAATCAGGTAGGAACTGCATGTTAGTTATGTCTACTGGAACCTGAAGGTTTGTCTGGGAAAAGCACTTCACATCATTCAACTGATGATCCCATAAATCCTGGCCTATCGGAGCTAGTCCAGTACCAACAGTATCAGGCAACATAAAAGAACGCTCATGTTTCGTCAAAGGGGACAGATTCCACTCATTATTATTGGAGCATTGAAGGATATTATTGGACTCAATTTGAGGGTTATGGGGAATTTGTGTTTCCAGCTGTGCCTGGATGAGCCATGGACTAGCTTGCAATTGAGATAAGCTGTTCTGGTGGGAAACTGTTGCATCAGTTGGAAGAGTTTGTGGACTTGCGGGCTTTATAGTCGATTGGAATTGCTCTAACTTATCTGATGAAGCACTAGTTTCTTTTGTCAGCTCGGAACTTATTCCTACAGTGTCAGTTCCTACTTTTTCTGGAGGTTGAGACTTTGCAAGCAGAGTTGCTTGCGGTGAAGACATAGAATTCACAACACTAGGCTGATTGAGGATGACTTGAGAATTTGTTTCACTTTGTGCAGATGTATCTTCTACAGTACTTTGCTCACGTTTCGGGTTTCCTGCTGCCTGTATTATATTCCTAGCAGCTTCTTGAGGTAGTGCAACCTTAATGTCTTGTACGGTGGGGAGCACGGATTGAAGACCGTTAACACCAGGAGTTCTTATCAGCATCTTCATTAGCTGTTCTGACCATAAGTTTGAGATTGAGGAACTTTGAAGATCCCCATATACATTTTCAGGAACACGCATGAAAGGGCGGTGCATCAAACTGTCCCACTCAGTTTGTGCTCCTGTTTTAATAAAAAATTGAACTGTCAGGAAAGTTGAATAATGAGTCAAATGACAGAAAGCAGTAAGGATCAACTTACCCAAAAAGGTAGACTGGTAAGGTCGTTTGAGGCCTGCGGTCAGGGAAGGAAATATGAAGAGACTTTCTGGTGTCTCAACTTCCCATGGACTAACTCTATTCTGCTTGTCTCCACATCCAGGTTCATCCCACTCTACCTGTTTACAGAAGCTGCGTAATTAGCTCACATTTAGCAAACACATGATGACTGGCTGTAATCAGAGTGAAATTTTAATGACCTGAAGACACCGCCACTTGGAACCAGGCCATCTCAGTGGATCCAAGTCACTGATGCCACCAATAGTGCCCATATATCTGAGAAAGAGGACAATAGGACTTCAAAGTCAAATGAAGAGAAGAAGAATATTGATTAACAAATCTAATATTAGCATGTGATCCCATGAATCCAGAAAGCAAACTTACCTACGTTTACCCGATTCCTCAGTTTCAAACATCATTCCAAACCTCATACCAACTGATAGTTGTGTGTTATACACAGATTTTCTATATTTGGCCAAAGGAATGACAAACTCTGAAGGGCATGCCCTGTAGAAAAATAAGCTCCTGGCTATAAGCAAATATATGAGTGAACGGCTAAGCTAATAATCAAACGGAACTGGCTTTTTAGACATACCTGGGATTGTAGAATATTGTGAATGTGCTTCTATTAGCAGCAGCATGGGCAGCAGCTGCAAGTACTCCAATATGCATACTATCAGCAGACAGAACTGAAGACGGTAATGAAGTTTGCTGACGGTTAGCGCGCCTCACTCCCAGCAGTAACTGTGACTTCTCATCCCTAAAGCAATAAAATTCAAAATATGAATCAGCTGTATGCAACTTAAGGGATACTTTTCTTGCCATCACGATGTTTTGAATTTTGTAAAGTCTGATCAGCATGAGAACATATTTCTCAACATTGAATAATTCATGCAGCTGCACTTCCATTGCTTTTTTAAAAAATACCTGATAAATAGAACAGAATCACCAGCTCTAAGGCGTTTTGCTCCAACAAACATGCTCCATCCGGTTGTGAGAAGATGTCGCTTTGGCTGCCCTACACAAAAGACAAACCGGTGGAGAAAACATTAAACTGATAGCCAAGCAACTACATTGTTCGTCAGAGCAAACAAAAGAATGGAATTTCGTATGATCCAATTTCAGCATGCTCACCACGGTATATGTGACGGAATGTCCAAGTATTATCGTGCAAATCTCGTACAACAAGCTCTTGTGTTGGAGGTTGCATCGAATAATCCTACAAGAGCAAGTAAGCACAACACAGTAAGTCAGAGAAACTTTTAAGTTTTTTTTTTCTTCCTTTTTTGTGGTAAGTTGGCAAATGTAAACTCATTCAACAAAATATGAGTCTCACCAAGGGTGGGAACAGCTTTTCTGCTGCTCTTCTAGGAACTGAGAATCCACCATGTGTGCTTGTATCACTGGCAGTCAAAGTTTTGCAAAAGAACTCAGTCGGATGCTTACTAGGCTTCAGTCCAAAATCTGGAATGGGGAAGACATCTTTCTCCTGATTTTCAACACATTTTCAATAGTAAAAACACTCTTCACCTCCATCAGTATTAAATTTTAGTACAAATAATAGATTAGAAAACTAACAGAATTCACAGGTTGGAGGCTCATTTGGGCATAGATCTCATCTGTCTCTTTATCTGCCTATAAATGACAGGAGAAGAAAACGAACGGTATGATATGATTCCAACTGCAGATAGTATTCCTATATATTAAGAGCATATATCTTTTAAAAGCACATACATGTAGGGTAACATTGTGAACTTGGCACAACAACTGAGAAGCAAGATTAGGATAATTAGGTATCTGTGAAGTCGCTGTTCGATTTGTGGAAACTGCCACCTGTTTCAACAAGTTAGATTTTTATTAGCTGCTCTCAGTGATGGTATTATGTCAACAACAAACAAAGCACAAGTTGCGAAAGGACAGAACAAATGATTATTGTACAACTAAGTTCCATAAGAAATATTTAAGCACATTCCTAAAGGATAAAATACTCTTATCCATAACTACAACAAAATTTAAGTTAAAATTCTACAAATAAGGATGTACAACTTGTTGTGTGATTCTCTTCAACATTCTAATAGGACAAAACAAAAGGAACTTGGAACAAAACAGTTCACCTGAGGACTTTTGTTTGAACCAGCAGGATTAGAGAGAGTTTACTTGGACTTAATAAACAAACTCATATATCACTGGGGAATCATGGACATTACTTTCTCTGTTTCAACAAGCTGTTAAAGCAATTTCTTCAGATAAAGGGTTTGAAGAACCATACTAAAATGATTCCTTCTTACACCAATGTTAAAGGTTTCAAATTCTGACAAATTTGAGTTCTTGAATTAAGTAGAATGCTCTTGCCTAGAATGTAAGCAGGAAATGCACAATTTTGAAAAGAAATACCAATAAAATGTAGTACCAAATAACATTAAGAGGAAAAAGATTAAACCTGTTCACTGTGTCCCTGTGGGAAATAATACACAAGGTTTCCAACTTGAGGCAATGTTACAAGTGGGCCAGCACAAGCATGCCACAACTCTGAATTTATTAGCTTCCTTGCTCCTATAGTGCATCAAGATTCAGTTTTTATTACAAAGAGAACAAAAGATCCTATTTTTATTACAAGAGAACAAAAAAAATCCAATTTTTATTTCAAGATTCAACTTCTAGCTTTAGCCTAGCTCATATACTGCTCCAAAGCCTTCATTTTTATGCAATGAACAACAAAAAATCAAGAATTGAACAATGAAAAAACTGACCAGTATGATCCTGCATTTCTTTCAATAATTTCATTTCTTCAAGTAGAGTATGTGCTCCACTAACCAAACTTCCTGGCTTGCTCTTTTCTTCAACAGTACCCATAAAAACTTTCAAAATTTCCTTCACTTCAACCCCAAAAACAAAACCAAAGAACCCATCTTTGCAACAACAAAAAAAAAACCCCACTAACCCACCAGTCAACAAGATGACATTTTTCTTAGTTCAAACAACTAAAAACTAACATAACTGCCAACCCATCCAAGTAAAATCACATTATGATTCTTCAAAGGAACGAAAACATACTAAGAGAATAAAAGACAAAGGTGAGAGAGAATCTAAGTAAATATGCAAGAAAACAATTCTAATTGGACAGAGAGCATAGCATGCCCAAATAATCCAAAACCGAAGAACAAACACCACCCTGCAAAAAGGGTCTGAAAAATCTAAGTGGGCCTTACTGCTCTCCCTCCATCAACAACCCCATCAAACCAAATAGTATAAAAAAGAAAAACAAATTTGCAAATTATAAGGAACAAAAAACAAAAACAAAAAAAACAAAGAGGGGTCAGTTTATTTTTCCATCAAAGCACGCGGACCAAAGTTATAATGATATTTGCATCAAAAGAAACCGACCTTTCGATGAAAGTGGTCATCATAAAAAAAAAGACACCTTTTTCTCTCTCTTTTTTAAAAAAAAAGATTGATTTTTTTAAATTTTATTCTAGTGTGGAAATATTAGTAGTATTTGTTAAAAGTGGAAAGAGTGTTGCATGGTGTTATCCTGTGCACACTTTCTTTCTCTGTATATTTTGGTTGATCCCGTTGCAGCTTTTAGAGAGGAGATAAATTTTGCAGCTAAAGAAATGAAAAAGGAACAGAGAGGGAAAGCTAAGCTAACACGAAATCGTACTAAATACGTATAACACTTGCAACGAAGAAAGTCAGGAATTAAATAAAGAAATGAGAAAAACGTACACTTTCACACAATACTACTACAGTGTTACAGACATAAATAACTGAACCCCATAGTATGCAATTACGAGGAATTAAGTATGTAGCAGTAGTAGTATAATGAAAATATCATAATTATTGATAGATTCTCTTTTCTCGTTTTCTTTTAATAAAGAAATGGAGGGAAGGCTATAATTATGAGTCATTAGTTCTACAAATATCTTACACATAACCTTAAATAACAAGATTTGGAATAATGTCGCATTTTGGGTAGGAGAGGTAGGGGTGATTATTCCAACTATATTGAGTATCATACATGTAAGAATTATAGTAGGGATCTTCGCCCCTAAATCCATTATTCAGATAATTCGAGTTTCGATAATCATAAAAAGAACTTTCTAGTTCATTCAGAAAAGAATGATCGTTGTCAATCTCAAAAATATGATTTTTAATATCAAAATAGATGGAATAACTGTCTCCATTCCTATCACGGGCTAGCCTCATGTCTTCTTTCTTAGTAGTATTATCTAAGTATCGCATAGTTCCTAAATCTTCAGTGTGTGTTATTGTACGTTGTTTCGTCTGTTTTATATCTTGACATTTTCCTATCTTGTTTTCCTTACAATCCTACATCAATTACGTTTCTTTGAACCGAGGACCTATCGGAAGCAACCTCTCTACCCCACAAAGGTAGAAATAACGTTTGCATACATCTTATCATCCTCAAATTCCACTTATGAGAGTACAATAAATATGTTATTGTTGTTGTATTCTTCATTGCATGAAAAAGTTATATAACTTTTTGCTAAGCTTTCGTATTGGTTGGAGGTATGGGAAAAATTCACCTTATTAGTTATTTTTCCAAAACTATATATGTTATACTCAACGTTCATACTTCTTGATATGATTTCAAAGTTAGATATATAGATACTCTCTAGCATCGTGATTCTGATTTTTTTTTTTTGCTGTTATAACAAAAAGTTATTTGTAGAAAATATATAATATTATATAATATAACATGAAAAAACTAATTTTAAAAAAGTACATGCTCGTTATAGTGAAAATATTATTATAGAGAGATCTAATTGTATTACTAACACAATAATTATAAGTATAGCCTGTAGTTTTTCTATAATGTCTTTAAGTAATTTTCATGCCATGACCTAACTTTCGGATTAAGTTGATTAGAGTATATTTTAACATTTTTTTCATAAGTTATACAATTATTAATTAAACTAAGCGAGATGATCCTCAAAAATCATAGAGTAATGCAAATTTATGTCAATTTTTTTCCTCATATTTGGATACAAAAACAAACAAGTCAATAGTGGTAGAGATACATTCTTTTTAGTTTTTTCTCATGTGGAAAGAAGAAAATGACAAAAGAGAAAGAAAAAAAAAAGGCGTAATTTAGTAGGTGGATTACGAGGATATTGCCAAAGCTAAACGATGGGTGTGTATTTGGTATAAACCTAAGAAGAAATTATCTCGACGTGGGGGTTTCATTTGCTTTATCCATTGGACTTTTCCCCAGCTTGATATTTGACCGTTCACAACGCGTGGCGTCGGCGCATGTTAGCATTAGCTTGTGGCAGGAGGAGTTGAATTTTAAAAGGTTTTATTTTGGAAAGTGCTTTGGAGAATTCACCAGGAAAAGAGAAATTACAAAAAATGTCATGGCCCAACGCCTAAGTAGTATATATGTTATGTATTTTCCAATTTGACGCAATACCTCATAGATTACGTTATTATTGAGTTCAAAAGCTTGCGCATCATTTTTACTTGCTTTATATTATAATGTTCATTTTTTATTAAATAATAAGAATTGGTGATAAATTGTAGTTTTCTTGCTCTTGCTGATTTCCAAGTAAAATTATGTTTTCTTTTTTTGTTATTATTATTTTAATTCTCGTTGTCTCATAATATTAAGCTTATAAAACTTTTTATTTTTCTTTCTTATATTGATATCAGATATGTTTAAGGTGTAATATGTACTCTTTCTTTGAATTTTTAGTAGTCTAGAAATTTCTTAATTTTTTTTTCTTGACTCATCCTCGCCGTTATTGGCGTCACAAGATACCCTTTTAGATAGATTTAAAAATGCATTTGGTGAAAAGTTTTTTCTACGGAAGAAAAATGTGTGTGATTGGTAGATTTTTAAAGTTTCTGAATTTTTATGAGTGTAAGAAGTTTTTTGGTTAAAATGTCTTGAGATACTCCTTCACTCAATTTTTTTAAACATTTGTCAAACAAGTTGCAAATATGAGAATCTTTTTTAAAAATTTTTAAACTCGAAACTTCTGCCTTAACATGGTGGTATTCTAATCAATTGAACTATAATCCAAGAAAATTAGGTGTACGGTCCATCTCATAAACTTCATGAAATAATTAGGTCTAATAGGAGAATAAACTCCATTCCCGTATTAGTATGTTCCAAGTAAATCATTCTTCTTTGTTTTAAATTAACCTTTCATTAACCAACAAATATATGATTATTGGTGGACTACTCACTCTCATTGGATACTTACTATCTTCAGCAATTGCACTAGAACGGGAAAAAGTCCGATGGGTTAGAAACATGCCTAAAATAATAATTTTATCCTTCTCAAGTCTGAACAAATTGACTAAGATATATATTTGCGTTCCGTTTAGAAAATTTTTGATAATAATTATTAGTATATCTTTTTATTGCTTGAAGGAAATAAAAATACTCGAATGAATAATATAAGCACAAGTGAAATATTCAACTATGGCTATATAGAAAAAATTTATCAAACTAGAGAGAGGAGGTAGGAGACTTTACTCAATAACTCAAATTTTTTTGTATCTCACTACAATCTAATCTACCTTTCAATCTGAGAAAATATGTAAGTTTTTAGTATATATCTTTCTTTTATTTAATCCTGAGTTTTTTTCTCAGAATATCGTATATAGTGTATATAGTATATGTACTTTATTGTCTAATAGACTTCTCTCTTTAGTAAGATTTTGCTTTTCATAATCATAATGTTTCCTTATGATTTTTTTTTCTAAAAACACAAGTACGATTTAGAAAAAAAAAACCTTTTTGGTTTGCTTTAGCTTTTCCAGCATTCGCCGCCCCTTCAATAGCCTTTTGCGTGGATCCTGCACCTGCGCTTCCAGACCTCAACGAGATTCCAGTAGGCCTTTCTCCTGCTGAAATTGACAAAGCACACTTATTTATAATACTAAAAAATCAACATAAACTATGACTAGAAAATCTATTTCTATATGACTTTGATAAATATATCCTAACTGGATTTGGATTAAATAAACTATCAAATATCAAATTCTAATTAATTTTAAATTATTAATCTTTATTTAATTCCAACAAAGCTTCCCTTAAACCAAAATCTTCAAACTTGAGCGTGCCATGAACAATATCATGTCTTTTAGAAGTCAACCACCGTAAACTCTGGAACAATTTCCTGAAATATGTAGGATCAACAAAATTGCGGGTGCCATCTTTGGTCATCTTAAGTTTCTCTTCAACATGATTCAAAGTTAATTTCACTTTCTCCATGTTAAACAACTTCGAAATATCACCATCACATTCTTTCTTCTTGTTGTATCCTTCAATAACTAGTCTTGATTTAAATTCATCTATTTCTCCAATTGATTTGTATTTGACCTTGCGTGCCATTCAACTTCAATTCGCCTTTTTGTATGTGATAAATAGTATCGTCAACTAACAATTTTTCATGCTCTTCAAAGCCTAGAATTTCAAATAATGGCTCAAAGTTTATGGTATCTTCAATATCCATAATCATGCACATCAATTATGGATCTGAATCCTTGATTACTTTTGCTTCAATTTTGGCTAGATCATCATAAATTTTCCCTTGGTGAATTCTTTTTCGTCTCTCATCATTGGATTTATCTTCAATACCTTCAAATATTTTTTCTTGTGTAATAATGGCGGGTACTTCTATTCCTTTTTCAATAGCCCCACATTGTATAGACCAATCATGTACATTACATGTCTCCCGACTTAAAACACTAGTAGCTTCTATTGACAGAGCATCAGTTCTAACCAAATTATCATTTTTAGTCATGTCATAAATCAATTTGGACATTATTGGAGTCTACTTTGCAATCAAAGACATCTACACCACAATAAAAATTACCTCTATTTTCTCTTTTTTCCTCCACTATTTATGAATTCTGACCTTCTTCATTTAATTATGCCAGATTCGACTCTTCTTCTTTTTCTTTTGGTTGATCATCATTTATTTGCAATCCCTCCTCCACTATCTCATATGTTTCTTGATTCAGGGACATCTCGTATGTCACCAATTCATCTTCTAAATCATCAAGTCTCAAAGTATTAAGATCCTGGATAGCCTCAAGAATTGTCTTCTTGGTGTGAAACTCCAATCCAAGAGATTTTAATATCTTTTCAACAACTTTAACTTCTTTCAAAACTTCTCCATTGAACTTCATACCATTAATAGTTTCTGTAATTCTTGTAAAAATTTCTTTGACTGATTTGACTTTCTGAAATGGGATTCCGAGAAGGCGGAGTTTAGTAACCCAGTTCAATTATTGAGGAGAGGTTGAGAAGAGGACAGTGAATGAAATGGTACGAAAGTCGCTATGGGATATCGAATGAGTTTGGTGAAGCTAGTCCATTAATTAGATAGATCACATGCGTGTACGTTATCTAGAATAAGAAAAAATCTGACTCCAGGTAGCGAAAGGGAATAGCAAAGGGAAGATTATGTTGGTTTCATCTGGGCCAACTCATACTGTCTCCAAAGCTCTAAAAGTTTCTCTCTCTTCACGTCTGCAACACGTCAATATGATTTCACCAAAGTTGCCCAAGCCTTATTTGCGGATTTTACATATAAAATTTTGTTGTATACGTGCAATTCGGCTTTGTTGTCAAGGTAAAAGTGTGTCTTATAATTCAATTGTCTTATTTTCTCCAGTTGTGTAGCTTCTCCATCAGTCAATGTTGTGCCTTCTAGGATTTTCACGAATCTTGTATAAAAAATGGATCATAATCCAACAATATTGAAGAAATTCTTCATCTGATGATACCAACTCTCAAAATTAGTTTTGACATCAAACATAAAAACACGACAATTTGGAAAATATGGAATATCAATAATCTTTTATATGTGTCGAATCTAACACGAGGCTTTGATCGGATCTCACACAAGCTCTAATACCACTTTGAAGGAAATAAAAATACTCGAAGGAATAACATAAGCATGGTTATATAAAAGAAATTTATCAAACTAGAGAGATGATGTGGGAGACTTTACTCAATAACTCTTGTATCTTGAGAAAATATGTATAAGAGTACCCTTATTTATAATACTAGAAAACCAATATAAACTAGGACTAGAAAATCTATTTCTATATGACTTTGATAAATAGATCCTAACTAGATTTGAATTAAATAAACTATCAAATATCAATTTTTAATTAATTTTCAATTATTAATCTTGATTTAATTCCAACATTGCTGAATTGTACTTTCAACTAGCCCCTGTGAAGGGAAAAAGTAAACGTAGCAATATATTTTAATTTTCATATTCGTAATTAATTATATATGCAGTAGTCTTTATAATTCTGATGGAATTGTACGTATAATATATATATATATATATATATATATATATATATATATATATATATATATATATATATATATATTATATATAGATATCTATATATATATATTATATAGATATCTATATATATAGTACCTAAGGGCGGATTTAGGGGCTTCCCATGGTGTTCACCCGAACACAATTATAGTATATATATAGGATATATTTTATGTGTTTATGTATATATTTTAACTTTTTAATATCCTGGACAAATGCAAAAGGTTAGCTCAAATGGTCCAGTACAGTCAAAATTATAGGGATAACATTATTTTTCATGTCTACTTTTTTTTTGAACCCTTGCTACAGGAAGAAAAACATTTGGCAACAACAGTTTTTGTTGTCATATGTTGGATGTTGTTAACAAAAGTATTTTTCGCAACAACAAAACTTGTTGCATGCCATTGTAATAACCTCCGATACGAAAAAAATTCACAACGAGTTATTTTTTTTTTTTGTCATTTACGTCTTTTAGCAACAATATTTTTATTGTTACTAAACTTTTATTGTCAATTCAAGACTTCCTTGTAGCGCCCCAAGTAAAAATTATGAATCCACATGAGTACCTTATATTAATTTATATAGCCAAGGACAGCCTCAAGTACACGATATTTTAACATACTATGAAATGAGTAATGACTTTGTGTTGAGCGTAATGAATGGGCCATGCGACTTACGTGACTAAAATACTCCTAATTAAGGATATCATCAAAAGATAGAGTTGGTAATTGCTACTTACACTCTTTGGTTTATTATGATAAATTTTGGTTATAGTAGATTATATACATGACATCATTCAAACGACAGTACACAAAAAGAATGAAATGAAATGAAAAGCCGAGCAGGGAAAAGAGAGTGGAGCCGGTCATTTGCTGATCGGAAGAAGCAGAATTTGATTGAAAAAGTAGCACAACTATAGTTACCATGATCAATCACTATCAATAAAGAAGTATCTCTCTTACTCCACATAGTATAAGCGGAGCCTTCAAGTATATGAAATGCGTCAAAAATTATATATAACGTGGCTAATAGACTAATATAATTCAAAGTTAAAAAAATAATTTCTTGATTATTTTCATTCATGAAAGAGTATATATATAATTTATAATTTTTTATAATAAGAAAATTATATTTCTATTCTACTACCAAAACCATATTCTAGTTATACAAGAATCCTATAATTATGATAAGTGTACAATACTAATTTAATACAATATTTACACTAACTAAAACCTTCCAAAATTCGTGATATACACGGGTTTGTATAACGTGTATACCACGGTTTCACATATGGTAATTTGCCTTGTGAAACCATGATATACATGGTATACAAATCCATGTATATCACGGGTATAACTAACACACCCCCGCAGTCATAGCGGGCGGTCTTCGTACGATGAGACTGTCCCTAAAATCTTCAAAGAGTACTGACGGAAGACCTTTGGTAAAGATGTCTGCAATTTGATACCTAGAAAGGACATGGCAGACGCGTACTTGTCCACGAGCTACCTTTTCACGAACAAAATGTATATTCATCTCAATGTGTTTAGTGCGTTGATGTTGAACCTGATTTCCAGAAAGGTATAGCACACTAACATTATCATAATAAACCAAGGTAGCTTTGTGAACTGGAAAGTGAAGCTCTAAGAGAAGATTATGGAGCCAACATGATTCAGAAACCACATTGGCCACCCCTCGATACTCGGCCTCTACACTAGAGCGAGATAAGGTAGTTTGTCGTTTGGCAGACCATGAGACCAAGTTATCACCAAGAAATATACAATAACCAGACGTAGAGCGTCTGGTGTCTGGACAACCACCCCAATCAGCATTTGTATAAGAGACAAATGTAGAAACCGACGACGGATATATATGTAAGCCATACTCAAGAGTGCCTTGTAGGTAGCGGATAATGCATTTGAGCGCATTCATGTGCTAAATCCGAGGATCATGCATAAACAAACATATCTGCTGCACGTCATACGTAATATCCGGTCGCATAAAAGTGAGATACTGAAGTGCCTCTACAAGACTATGATAGTGAGTGGGGTCCTCGCATGGGATGCCGGCCGCAACACCTAGCTTGGGTTTAGTGTCAACTGGCGTAGACGTAGATTTACAAGAGGGCATATCAACCCTTTCAATTATCTCTGCGGCATACTTTCGTTGAGATAAGAATAGCCCACCTGCATGACGAGAAACACCAATCCCCAAAAAGTAACTCAAAGGCCCCAAGTCTTTCATAACAAACTCAGAACTGAGCATGGTCATGATAGACTTGCGCAAAGCATCAGTAGAGGCAGTCAAGATAATATCATCCACATATAATAGAATATAAGCCACGGCAGAACCATGACGATATATGAACAATGAATTATCATACCTGCTGTGCGAAAACCCAATAGATGAAACATAGTCTGCAAATCTCTTATACTAAGCCCGTGGGGCCTGCTTAAGCCCATACAAAGACTTCTTCAATAAACAAACATGATGAGGATATTTGGGTCTCGAATACCCAAGGGCTGATGCATGTAAACGGTCTCCTTAAGATCACCATGTAAGAAAGCATTCTTCACATCTAACTGATGAATGGGCCATGATTTGGAAAGAGCTGGACTGAGAACGGTACGGATGGTAGCCGGTTTGACCACCGGACTAAATGTCTCACCATAATCCACGCCAACTTATTGAGTTTTACCATCAACTACAAGTCGAGACTTATGTCTCGCAAAAGAGCTATTACAATTATCTTTATGAGTAAAAATTCAAATAGATTGAATAATATTAACATCAGAAGGACGGGGGACTAACTCCCACGTCTTATTCGCAATAAGAGCATCATACTCGTCGGTCATAACTAATTTCCAATTCGGGTCATTTAAGGTAGACACATGGTTACATGGTAGAGGGGATTTTGATACATTAGAATTGAGATTAAAATGTCTTTTTGGTTTAAAAATGCCCTGTTGACTACGAGTAACTGGACCTTGACTCGAGGAGGAAGCGAGTGGATTTTGGGTTGGTGACGAACTGGGGACGGACTGACCAGCAGGCAGTGGGCTTGCTGGCCCAATAACAAAAACTGGATCTGGAACGGTGACTGGGGCAGTGGGCTAGACCAATGGAACAGTACCGAGATCGGTACTGGGGAGTCTGGCCTACTGGGTTGGTTCAACGGAATAGCAGGGTTAGTGGGCAGTGGGCCTGCTGGCGGATTTTGGGTGCGGGACACGTTCGAAAAATGGTGGATAAAATACGGGGAGACCTCGCCATCCAAAAAATTAAACGAACTAGGCCCGGGACTACTTACTTTAGCAAACGAAAATTGAGTTTCATCAAAAAGAACATGGTGACTAATGATGATTTTATTAGACGATAAATCAAAATATTTGTAACCACGATGATTAGACGGATAACCCAAAAACACACAAGGGGTAGAACGGGCTGGAAGTTTGTTAATTGTAGTTGACAAAAATAGGAGATAACATAAGCACCCAAAGACTCTAAGATGGGAATACGAAAGATTCTTATTATATAGGATTTGAAGGGGGAGGAATATGTCAATCTTTTGGTAGGAAGTATGTTAAAAAAATAAGTAGCCATTTGTAGAGAATGATGCCAAAAAGAAGGGGGTACGGATGCATGAACCAATAAAGTGCGAGCAATATTATTAATGGTACGAATTTTAAGTTTACATGTACACACAAATGTACATATACAATAAGTAATGCAGCTAAGAAAGAAAAATTATTAATACTATAGTATAATTTTTAAGTCGATCTAAAAGAATAAATTTTGCATAAGATTATTTTAAATAAGAATCCAAAATACCTGGTACTGGTTCCACTGTTCACAACGACAAAGAGAACATCACAATTAATAAGTCTTTCAAATACTATTACCTAATATTTATTTTTATATATAACAACAATATAGTATAGTTTATAAGTGGATCTACAGAGAATAGAAAATAGGATGTACGTATACTTTATCTTTATCTTTATGGTTCTTGAATAGACCCTCAAATTTGTTTTTTTATATATATAAGAGACAATTGTTCAAATAAACCTATTTCATTTCTGGTCAACTATCATCAATTATGATTCAGTTGTAACTTAGTTGGGAATTGGGATTAGATGTATGAATTATTTAGAGCTGTACAAGTAATATTTTAATTTTGTACTAGCTAGTTGTTGAGTTGATGGATCCGGCAGAAAATACTTAGTTAGATTCGTCACCAAATTAAAAGCATCAAACTATGCTAATTTGTCGTGTTAAATGATAATCTGTGTTCTAATTTATTATATATCTTATTTTTCTTTATAGGTTGTTTTAAAAAATGTCACTTTTATTTTAGTAGCTAGGAGTATTTGATTTCCACATGAGATAAGGTATGTTTGAGATCAATATTTGATTTCAACATGAGATAAGATATGTTTGAGATCACAATATTTAAAATATACTTTGATAAATCATATACGGGGAATGTAACTATTTAGCTACGGGTTCACTTGAACTCAATATTTTTTTACGCGAAACATAAATTGATGTGTAATTCACTTTACTTGTCCACTATACTAAAAATAGTTATTCAATTTTATTTATCCATTTTAAAAATTAAAGAGATAATTTATCATTTTTCTATTTTACTCTTAGTATTAATAAGTCAAAATTTTCAATTCATTTTTGGGCACCACTCTTTAGTCCCTTTTATGGGGAATATGTGAATTGTTGAAACTCATTAATTAATTAGTTTGTTGCCCATTTTTTTTGATAAACTTTAATTGATTTCAATCATTAGACAATTAACAATAATTAGGGATGATGTCGTATACTTTTCATTTTATTTTTGGCTCCTCAACAGACGTGCCAAGTCAATATGTGACAAGCAAAATTGGACGAAGGGAGTAATAAATATTAGGTCTCTAGACCAACTTCTTTAAAGAATATAATGAATTTAATGCTAAGAATATGTAAATATTAAATTCGTATAATTTAATCTTGGATCCACCTTTTAATCGTACATATTTTTAATTTAAGACTAGAAGTTTTAAAAGTTTCCTTACTAATTTTAAAATATGTGCCTAATAAAGAAGACATATTAATGAAACTGAGTCAAGGTAGGGGTAAGTTATGCGTACACTCTACCTCACAGATTCTACTTATGAGATTTTACTGAGTATGTTGTTGTTGTTATTGTATATTAATGAAACTGAGCAAGAATTAGTCATTTGACCATGCATATATATCAAACACTTTTTATTGTATTTAAAACTTTTTGAAGTTGGGATTGAATATGGAGTCATGTTTTATTATATTTTTGCAAAAAGAAAAAGCAACATTTTATTTAAATTTATGAAGATAAAAATTGAAAACAGGTTTGGAGCACCTTTTCAAATTTGAAATTTAACTTCAAGTTGAATTTCAAAATTTTATAACGAAACACTGATTTTAAAATAAAGTGAAAAATTATTTCAAACAAAATGCAAAAAATTCTCATGAAATTAAGACGTGAATTTATTGATTTAGTAGGCGTTTGACCATAGAAATCATTTTTTTTTTGAAGTTGGAGTTGTGTTTGATCATAGTTTTTGCAAATAATATTTTGTTATTAAAATGTATTTTTTAACAAGGTTTTGGCGGTAAAAAAAGTAAAAAAATAAGATTTTGATTAGTTTTCAAATTTTAAATACAACTTGAAGTTGTCTTTAGAATTTTGATGACTAAACATTAATTTTTTAAAAAAAAAATC
This sequence comes from Anisodus tanguticus, assembly GCA_034509755.1. NCBI lineage: Eukaryota > Viridiplantae > Streptophyta > Magnoliopsida > Solanales > Solanaceae > Anisodus > Anisodus tanguticus. The sequence goes on along the minus strand of CM067553.1, from coordinate 2,220,798 downwards.
GGAAAAATAAATGAATATTATTCTTATGATCAAACGGTCCCGTGTATTAATTAACTGAGTGAATATTTTTCAGATAATTATTTATGTTAATTTGGGGCAAGATTAGAGATTGTAGCACAGGTAAGGAACAGGACGAAAAGCACTAATCCCGTAAAGAAGCACGTGAAAATATGCATGAAGGACCACGAATTATCATGCACGCATGCATTATAACTGAATCACAGCCGTCCAAAATGGAGTTCATTGAGATTGGCCCAATAGCACGCCCAAATACCATTACAGAATACTGAAGTCTTTGTGTAAGTAGGGCCCATTTAGCGCAGCTTTCTATGGTCCTTTGGAACTTAAACTCGCCGCATTTCCCTGTACATTATTCTCTTCGCATTTATACTTTCAAAATCTCGTCTTCCCTAAACCGTTGATTCGAATACACGTGTCGATCATCTAGCCCGAGAAACTAACTTGTGGGTCCCCAAGTATATTTCCTCATGGATTTAGGCGGTGGATCGATGACGCATTTTGATTTCGTGACGTGGAAATTACCCTGAAGTTTAATACTCCATCTGTCTAAATTTACGTGACACAATTTTCTTTTTTATTTGTCCTAAAAATATTATCACATTTCTATATTTAAAAATAATTTAACTTTATAAGATGATTTATAATTATATATTTATATAAGATCTGTTTTGAACTAAAATTTCAAAAGTCTTTATTTCTTTTTTAAATTTAATATCAAATCAATTGGTGACACATAAATTTGAACGAATAACCTATTATATTCTCTATTTTAAATTTTGTAATATGAGGAGTAGATATTTTTACGACTATAAAATACTTAATCAGAGCTTATACTCTACGCATTCTTTTCTCTTATAGCAGAATTCGCTTCACTTGCCAAACTTTCTTTTTCTTAATCATATCGAACCAAACATTAACCTAGCATTTGGTTATAAATTTTAAAATAAATTTTTAAAAATTATCTTTAAATATTTACTTAATCATAGATTTGAGCAAATTTTGAAAATTGTATTTAAATAATTTTCAAGTTTCAAAAACCGGTCTAAATAAATTTTTGGATTTTGGGATTCCACCCACAAAATTAGTAAAATGCATGTCCAGACACAACTTCAAGTTTTAAAAATCACAACTTTGAAAACTTTAATTTTCAAATTTCAACTTTAAAATCTATAACCTTTACGAATTTTCCCGTTAGGTACGAGGCAAGACGAACTCAAGCTGGCAAAACTCGTCGACGATGTCAAGTTTTTTGTTGATGTAGACGAATTAGACGAATTAGAGCATCTTATTAAGAGTAAAATTAAAAATGTTAAGATTAAGTTATTTTTAATTTTGGAAATTTTAAATATAAATTGGGTAAGAGGGAGCACACTCTTTTTGGAGCTTTGTTTTCAGCTTTTCACAAAAACAAGATTTTATCTAAACACGAGATTCGCAAAAGCTGACTTTTTTTCAAGCAAACGCTACCTAAAGTTTCTTGTATGCATTCGCAAATTGAATTTATTTCTAAACATAACATTACTCCGATTAAAGTTAATTACTCTTTCCATTTCAAATTATTTGTCATGATTATTAAAAATAATTATTTCAAATTATTTGTCGTTTTAGAAGTTCAAAGTATAATTAATTATTTTTTCTTTGTTTTATCCTTTGTCATTATTGACGATACACATAAATAGAATAAACACTTAATGTAGAGAGATTATAATTTAGACATAAATAATACTAAAGTAGGTCAAATATTCATCTTAATTAATATTTCTTAAGAGGCATGTAAATAAAAAAAAATGATAAATAATTTGAGACGGAGGAAGTACTATTATAAAGTACATTTATTGTTCTTTACGTATATTTGATAAATAATTGAAAATTCCTCATAAAATATTTGTCGGCTCGTAAAATACAAAAGCAACAATAATATGTAAACCGGGACAGGTAGAATAATAATTTTGTATCTAATATGTATTGGAAAAATTGAGTGTAGTATAGTACAAGTTTAGGAGGACAATTTGGTAGTCAAAAAGTTATAATTCGAATTACAACTATGGGTTCAACTAACCTTCCTATGTTCATTTTGTCAAAGATTTTTTTTAACAATAGTGTTGTTAATATATTTATCTTTAAAAAATTGTTGTTTTTCTTTCTCAAATTTTTGGGCGACTACAATGCTCCATTTATAACTTAGATCTAATGACTAAGAAATTGTCAATATTTGACTATATAATGATGATAATTGTATCTTAATTTAATAATTTAACCTAAAAAGTAAAAATAAAATTATAGTACTAGCAGCGAAAACCAAAAGTGAAGTACCACTAATTAAGTTAATAATGGTGCTGAGAAAGAAGTATTGCCATAATTGACCACAATAATTTTATCCTTAGTCTTATTGGACCAAACATTGAGGCTAATTTAGCATGCTCAATTATTGAATCCTTTTAAATTATTAGGGGCCGAAACTCTAGCAGAAAAAGGACGATAAAAGACAAATTTTCAAATAGAAAAAGAAAACAAAATAGAGAGTGCACTGAAAACAAATTAAAAAAATGAAACTCAATTACCTAGTCAAACTGTCTCAGAGAATAGGACATATTTTTCCCGATAACAAACAAGATTTGCACCGAAAGTAGTAAAAACTAATCCACTCGCTCGGCAAAATAAATCTTGATTAAATAGGAAAATCTCTTCAATCAAAGTGTCTATGTACTAAAAATATTTATCTGCACTTGATATTCATAATAAACGAATAATATAATTTAAAATAAGTTAAAGTAAAAATATATATTATTTAATTATGATTAAGTAATAAAAATTTATGAGCAATGTTTGTGTCTTGCATTCATTTTGCTTTGGTGCTATTTTGGGCACGTATAAGTTTTTTCCACCTGAACACCTTTAATTCAATAGCTAAAATATGGTCTACTCAATTTATCCACAAACCCTAGTTGATTTCCTTAATTTCTCTTCTCTTTTTTTTGTGTTTTCTCCTTCGATGTTTGACGTTCATATTAGAGCCTCGATTAATATAGATTTGTGTTACGAAAAGCCTTTAAAAATATTTCTTATTATAATTTTTTCATATTCAAGACTCGAACTCAACAAATTGTTACATGATGATAGATCTTTAAGACACATCTTGCACAAAAATTTCCTCAAAAAGATTATGATAGTGATTAATAATAGAAAGACAGAAACTATGAGTTTGTTGTTATAGACTTATAGTTGTACCACACGGTAAGTACTTAAGTAATATTAATTATAGGTGGAGTTATTTGACATTTGTATTATAGAAGATTGAAACTTACTCATAAAATAGCCGAAATGTGCACAAGCTAACTCAAATACTATTGTTAAATAAAAAAAAAACTATCTTGACACATCCTAATCAAAGATCATTAGTGACAACAATTATTTTAAAGCTTAAGAAACTTTTGATATTTGACTTTATTTTTCACCTATTAAATTTTATACTATAATCTCAAAACATAGAAATTATATTTCAACCATCACTATGATTGAAAGATGTACGTACCCCACAATGTTATCAGTAGAAGTACATAAAGATGAACCTTTTTTCACCAAAAAGAAAAAAGAAGAGTTATTGAAGAAAAAAAAGTAATATTAAGTCCAGCTTGGTGGCTAAATTATAAATCAACTAATCATGTAGTGCTCTTTTTCTTTGACCTTAGATTGCTTCTATTAAAGCAAAAGCACTTTCTTATAGTGTGAGATACGTATCAAGAAAAAGAACAAAAAAAAGTGAGAGTGGAGAGTCAATTATCACTATCTGAAAATATCTTATCCTATTTTTTTCCTATAAGAAAATAAAATAAAATATATAATTGGTGTTTGGTCAATATTTAATAATTTGAGATTGTTGAATGATGAAAAAAGATTGATGATTAATTATTATCCATATTATCTTGTTCTTATAATTGATTATTATAACCAACGCAAAATCATCGGCCTGCACGCGTAGCTGCACAAATTTTGTTTGTTGCCATTCATACATCTTTTTTGAACCATATTTTACATACCATAAAAGGGTAATCCCCCCCCCCCCCCCCCCCCCTAATTTTCCCTCTTTTTTTTTCATAGAACATAAATAGTATTTTTCATCCTGATGTTTATAGTTTGTTAATCGTTTGACAAGTGAAGTTATTGGTTAATGATGTTTCATTGGGCAAAAAATGTTTTCGTTAAACAGTTGAGAAATTGCTATTAGACCGGGTTCATCCACAAGGACGGGTAATTAGCCGTTAGCGTATTAGCTGGTTCTTCTCCTAAAACCTATTTATAACATATAAATACATCTTTATGAGTATTAAAAAAATAGTTTAAAGATGACGACTAGGGTTTAAGAAGGTTCTGTTTCTTCCTATATAATATCTTCACAAAGGGAAAGTCCCGAAGGCGAAATCCCCCACCACTGTACCAGAGGCCCCTTGGCCAGGTGGGATGTAAATCGAGGGATATGCGCGAGTGGCAGCCCTGCAAGGACCAACGGGACACGAACCCAGCAACAACCCTTGCAATATTTCAGCAAAGACTGTCACCACATGGATTCGAACCCGCGACGTCGGAGTGGTTGTACCCCAATCACCTTGTCACTTACCAACTCGCTTGTGACTCTGGGAGCTACTTCCTATAGGATATCTAATGGTGGAAAGTAAAGGACTCTTCGTTTTACTATAATTCCTATGACGATCAGTATTTCAAGTAATGATTGCAAAGAATTCGCTTCCACATGGAAGAACATGTAAATCTCCTAAACTAATTTTACATTGAAATAATATAAAACTAAAAGGAATCAAACAAAAAAGTATTTTAGATAATAAAATTACTAATATGAAGCTACGAGATAATTATTAAAGTTCTCGGATCAATCTCACACATTACATTGGTGAATTAATTCATTTTTTACTTCTCGATATTCAAGAATAAGTAACATATCTATGTGTCAATTTTTCTCGTGATATTAGATGGCAATTTTCCCTTTTCCTCAATCGATTTAGTGAAAAAGGAAGAAGCGCAAAAAATCATAGAGAAATGAAAAGCAATACTTATTATTTTGTCATACTAATAAAACATGTAATTGAGAAGGATGTGTTATTGGATATGAACTCCATAGATTAGTCAACTAAGTGCTTGAACTTTATGGCACACGCAAACGATTAAGATCATCGTTATAAGATTTCATTAAGATAATCAACAAAGGTGAAAAATATAGTAGTATATAAAAGAAGAATAGTGGAGTACTATCATAGGAGTAAATAGATTGATCAAATAAAGTGCATTTTCTTTTATATCCAGCTTTATAACTTAAGCCAGACTATTCCTGGAGATAGTAGTTCTGATCCCTCAGCACTACTATCAGTAAATCGCGGGATGTGCATGAATGACCAGGGTTTGATAACAGAGTAACTAATATCACCTACAATGTGATACCCATAAGAGAACAAATTGCTCTCACCAGGGTTCGAACCCCTGCTGCACGCCTCCAGCTGGATTTTAAATTCTTCTCTTTTGCCATCCAGCTATGCCTCGGGAAATAAATAAAGTGCATTATTCCCTTGGATGGGGAGGTGGGAAAAAAGAAGAAGAAAGGGATCCACTAGTGATGATTGAAAGTGAAAGAACTTAGGCAAAAAATGGAATTGGGCGTGCTGCGAGGGGGACACAAGAACAGTATAAAGTGTAGGGAAGTGAGGAAACATTTCTTGTTTCTGTTCTCTGTTTTATGTTCATTTTGTCCCTCTCGTAACTCAATTCTTCTTTTATTCTCTCTATTTATGCAATCTTCACTTTGGTCATTTTCTTGTTGTGGCCTTAATTTTATTCCTAGAAACAAGCAAATATTGTAAAATTTGTGGTATTTAATCACTTTTTTTTATAAAGTAGTGCGCTATGTTATTGTCACGATCCAAGCTCATGATATCTGGTGTTGTCTGTTTTGGTCCAATTGGTCTCACAATTTATCTATTGGACTACGTTATCATCGGGCTCAATTGACAAATTCGTGAGGCCTGCTGGGCCAAAACAAACAATACGTATCGTGGGTTTGGAGTGGTGAGAAATATTGATAGAGTAGTGTGCTATGTTATTATCATGATTCAAATTTATGACGATATTATTTGTTTCGGTTCAATAGGTCTCACCGATTTGTCCATTGGACTATGTCATTATTGAGGCCAATGAAGAAATTTGTGAGGCCCGTTATATCATGTTAGGCCAAAGCGGATAATACGTATCATGAGTTCTCATCTTATACTCTTGTTTTATTGACAACACCAAAACCCTTACAACATATCAATAATGCACAACATAGGCAGACAATAAAGGTAAAACAATAAAATACAGGAGTCAAGGAAAAAGATGAAGGCCAATGATGTTGGTAATTCCAGTGTTTTCCAAAGATTGCGTTAGACACTAAATATTTAATATAATATTTATAAAATAAAGGGAGGGTCAAAAGTTGGATATTTACAATGATAGTATAACATTATGTAATTTATTTATTATAAAGTTTCACATATTATGATAGATTTAGTATAGTTGGAGAGTTCTACATATCCACAATCATAAGAGAGTTTGACATTTATGTTTAGCTTTTTCTTTAGGGAAAATTACAGCCAAATACCATTTGATCATTTAGTTTACAAAATATGTACGTAATATATAGGAAGTGTATATTTATATTTTATACTAAATATACATATACAAACATATAATATACATACACTATACATATATTATGTATACATTAAACAACATGTATAGCCGAAGTATATAGGACTATAGGTAGTGTATACTTAGGCCATGTTGGTAAACGAGATGACCGAAGGGTACATTATGTATGTGCCCTTTTCTTTAATCAACTTCTATAAAACTATATGCATAAACATTAGTATATTTTACGAGTAAAAACATATTTGTGGTTAGTTTACAGAATGGGCCTTGGCCCAAAGCCTAAATTACTGAGGTCGAACAGACTACACAACCATACAAATTCACCCATGCATGGTCTGCTTTTTTGGGCCAAAAAATCTCACAAATGGCTAGGTGAAATGCAATCACACAAATTGACAACAAATTATCCCTTCTTGAAGTGATTATATTAACTGTAAACCAATAATTTTAGTGAATCCATAAACTGTGGTTCATCCATGGCTTTTTTTTTTGGCTTCTTTTCTTTTTAAAATAAAAAGGCACCAAATTGGCTACATTATTATTTATCGTAAAAGATAAGAGACAAAAAGTGAAACAGAGCTTATAAAAAAAACAGAACTTATTAATTCAAGTTTTTTCCTCAAATATCTCTACTGCAGTGTTAAAATCTTGACAAGCTAATAAGCCCAGATGGAATATAAAGTGTTAAAAGGAGTCATTAATAGCATTTAATTGCACGGTTTTCCATTCACATGGGGTGGTCTTTAATTTTTATCCCTCAAATAGAACTTATGTCTATTAGGACATAATGTCACGACCCAATTTCTGATTAAGCCGTGATTGACATCCGGTGCCTTAACTTGACCGAACGGACCATCTTGACTTTCTAATATGTTTTTAATCTAATAAAAATGTGCAACTTAATGTAATTCTTAATATATATATATATATTATTTGGATCTCAAGTACAAGTAAACATTCTGAAAATTTATATCTATGTGTTTATGCACTTTTTTTATCGTTGTACAATATATGCATAACGTGAATACATAATTCAACTTCTAAAACTATCTATGAAGCCTCTAAACCGAAGATTAATGACTACATAGAAGAAATAACTGAATAAGAATATATGTGTCTCCACCGGAAGAAAGAAGTGGAACTAGCAAAGGCACAAGAAGTGAGGAATCTCTAGCATGTAGTCTGCTCGTTTGCAAAATTGACCCCTACGTTGTACCGCAGACCAATGTAGGTTCCTAAAAGAGAACGTCAGTACAATCCACCGTACTCCGTATGTCTCAATATCCCTCTCACTAAAGTTAGAACGAGATTTAAATAAACATGTATGTAATAACATAAACTCTGAAAGAGAATAGTTCATAAAAACCGATTATGTAAATAATATAAGATTTAAGCAACCACCATTAAAGTATTTTTTAGTTGAGTACATTCTTTTCTTCTTTCTTTCTTTAGCTTTTAAATAGTTTCAATCGACTAAACTTTTCTTATGCTCAGTTGTGGCGATTAGTAACCCTTTATACGGTTACTCATAGCTTTTTATACGGCTATCAATCTTCTGTGATGGCAATATTAGCAACATTTTGTACGACTGCTCGTAACCTTTTATACGGTTACCAGGTTACCATTCGTGTTGCACCTCATTATGAAAAAATTAGTAATCCTTTGTACTATTACTCGTAGCCCTTTATACGACTACCAAATCTTTTGTAATTCATTATGTAACATTAGCAACCCTTTGTATGGCTGCTCGTAACCCTTTATATGGTTACCATTTAACTAACTTTTAAACTACTTCAAGCTTAGCAACTCTTTGTACGATTACCATTTAATTAAAATTTGAATTAAATCTTCAAGCTTTCAACTTTAACACGGTTATAGTACTTAAAAGCACATCATGGTGTTCTTCACTTTAGATTATAAAAAATAATTAAATCTTTACACATTCATAACAAGTATAAAGAAACTTCAAATTCACATAATGTCATCAATAAATATGAACATGAAGATGTGGCTTTAAAAGCTTAAAGAATACTTCTTTCATAAAGGATAACATGTAATGCTTAAATTAAATAATCATGGATGTTAGCTTACTCGCTCTGATTAAACTCACATTATCATTCAAAACATTTAAGAAAACACCTTATGAGCATAAATTTTGTGAGGCCTTAAAGTTTTGACTTCAATTCACTTGTTTGAATTCCCAAAGTATTCAACAACTTACAATTTCACTAGTTTAATTGAAGCTCCAACCTGGGGTTTCGTTTCCAATGTTCTCAGTAGTTTGGCTAACTCGTCACTAAATTACCTTGGCAATTAGAATTCCAATTCTTCCTCTTTTGGTCCTACATCATCATTCCATGGCATTTTTAATCTAGTCCATTCTTAATATTCATTCCCCTCAATTATAGCCATGGAAGATTGGGTTTGTATGGCTTTTTTGGGATCGAAAGATCTTCCTTCATCCTTAAGTTCAGCCACCAATTTATTTTTTCTGATCTCAATATCCAATAAAAGTATGTTTAGACCTTAAAGAATGTCAAAATAAATTTGAGTTTTTACATTCTTCCCCTCAAATGATATTTATCCTCGAATGTCACATCCAAATCATACCCAGTATAAAAAAGATCACTTTTGGCCTATTCACACTTTCACCTTCAATTAATATCTTTAAGTTTGGCTAACTCGTCAGAATTTCTCTTGTAATAGCTATCCGAAAATTTCCAACCTATCCAAACAACATCTCGTATATCCTGCTACTCAATCCAACAACATTTAACACCACAGTACACCAACATACTTATGAATAGCACACGGATCTCTATCCATTCTCATCCATCTCCGTTGTCAGCTCTCGCTTTTCCATTTCTCTCGCTGCTATCTCTCTGTCAACTTGGCCATCCAGGAGTCTCAATTTTTAATTTTCTTAGAGGCAATAATTTTATTAAATGTAATAATGGAAAACTTGCTCAGCACTGTGTTTCTTATTTTCTAGGCAAACATATTCATCTTCCTTTTAAATCATCTTCCAGTATTACGTTTTCTCCGTTTGATATTATTCATGCTGATTTGCGGACGTCACCTATTTCTAGTTTACTGAGTCATAAATATTATCTTGTCTTATTAGATGATGTTTCTCATTATATTTGAATTTAACCACTCAAATTTAAATCAGAAGTGTTTGGCAATTTTTTTGAGTTTCGTACTTTTATCAAAACACAGTTTGAAAAATGTATAAAATCATTTCAGTGTGATAATGGTCGTGAATTCAATAATTCCATGTTTCACCGATTCTGTAAAAATAATGGCATGATTTTCCGATTCTTGTGCCCTCACATATCACCTCAAAATGGTAAAGCATAATGAATCATCCGCACCATTAATAACATGGTTTGTAGTGACTTTGTACTCTCTTGTTTTATGCCTCCCTTCCTCCGTCCTTCTGGATCTATGCAGTCAAAATGGTAGAATACGTTCTAAATATTTTACCTACTAGCACCCTTCACAATATGATTCCAACCGAAATTCTATACTGTAGGATCCCCTCTTACGATATCCTAAAGATATTCGGTTGCCTGTGTTATCCCAATATTGCATCCACTGCCCCTCACAAATTAGCACCTCGAACTACTCTGTGTGTTTTTGTAGGTTTCTCGTCTAATCATAGCGGCTATATTTGTTATGACTTGTCCACTCGTCAAATTCACGTCTCCCGTTACGTCACGTTTGACGAGACTATATTTCCTTTTTCGAATCTCCAAAAATTCCAAAATACTGACTATACCTTTCTTGACAAGCCCAACATCTCCCCGTCATTCTCAGCCAACTGCATTAGTCAGCCATCGTGCACCAGTCCCTGGCACCCACCACTGCCACTACCGCCGTTAGCTCTGTGGCAGTGTCACTGGCCACCTCTCAGTCACACCCATCGTCAGTTGCCACCGCCACTGGCTGCCGGTCCAGCTCCCCTGTCTCACCGCCGATCCTCCAACCCACCACCAGTTGCTCTGCCGCCTCCACCAACCGACAATTCCGACATCCCAGCTACCCATCCATTCCCTGTCGACCAGCCCGTTACCGGAAACACCACCACCACACCAACACACTAGCGCCATATTCTAAACCCACCACAGTCCCCTTACCCAACGGTACCTACCCAACCCTCATCTCCGACCATACCCGACCCCAGCAATTAATCTGCCCATTAAATGAAAAAAATATAAGTTGGAGGCTTTGTTTTTTGTTACTGTAGGCGCCGAAGCTTACGTGACAATATTTAAACATTCTAAGGAAGTTATGTTAGTAAACCCTGGTATAACTTTCCTAACTGATTGTTTGGTTATTTTTTGCCTTTCAAAAGACATCAAAAAGGAATAAAAGGGGCTTATTACTCATACAAGGGCAAAGGAGATGAGGAATAAAAGGGGCATATAACTTTCCTAACTGATTGGTCATTACTGACTATTTTTTTATTGCAGTGGGTTACATATTTGAGTGATCATGCCTATTATTTTGATTGGGAGAGAGCTCGGTAAAATTTGTTAAAGCTAGTTAATGAATAAAACTAGCCAAGTTGGTGTGAATGAGAAATGGAAGGCAACCTTTCCGAACAGTCACCAACTTATTCCGAAGAGGCACCTTCAAGGCTATATAAACTAAGGCAATGCCTCATTTTAAAGATACCAAAACCAAAAATTTCTCGCATCCGAAATTCTGCATTCTTTTTTCACAAATAAAACTATCGAGTCTTCTTGTGTTTCGTTGCCAACTTTGAGTTCGTCGAAGTCGAAGGCGTTTGACGTACCGCTACTCTGCGACGGTATATCCGTTTTATCCCGGGAGGAAGTAATCCATAACCTCGGATACGGTGAGGGGATTAAATTCCTTAAGGACACACGGTGAATTACGTGGTCTCGGATATTTTCTTACTTCGTATTATTTTTCCGCTTTTTGTTTTTTACGGTTTTTTGTCTTTCCGTTTGGTTTTGTTTTTCCCGATTTTTTGAACACGGGCACAACAACAAGCTTAAGGAATTTAATCATTATTTCGTGTTCATTTGTTCTTGTTTAACAATTACAGAACGTTGTCGGAAAAAAAAAGTGTATGTTGTTTGGAGACTAAAATCTTTGGATTTTCTACTCCGGTTGAGATTAAAGTTTTCATAACTTTCTACTCCGTTGGGTACTTGATTTGAAGATATAAAAACTTCATCAAGTATACAACATACAATTTACTGGAAAAAAAAAAGGTGTATGTTTGTTGTTTCGATGTAACGAACTTGTATGTTGTTTGGAGACTAAAATCTTCGGATTTTCTACTCCGGTTGAGATTAAAGTTGTCGCGCCCGATTTTGACCCGACCCCCCGCGAGAGGTGTCGGAGCGGAGCACGACTTATTCCGGTGATTCCTGGGTAAAGAATTGAGGAGTCGCCACCTAATTATTTTTACGGTGAATTAGGACACCTAAATATTTAAACTAAATGCTGCAATGTAAACTCCAATTTTAAGGTCTGCGAAACTATTTGAGATTCTAGGTAAGGGTTCTTTATTATCCTAAAGGGAAGGGGTTAGGCATCCTTTAAGATCCGCTAACTTGCGGTTATCCAGGTCAAACTCAGGTTAATTATTACTAGAAAAATATATGTTTTTACAAGTATAACAGATTTAAAGATGTTTGCAAATAATTAGTAAATGATGCATTTTAAAAAAAAAGATACATGTAGAGATTTTTTAAATATGCATTTGTATGGTATTTAAAGAGAAATACATGTAGAGTTGAAAAAATATGTTTTTGACAATTGATAGTAAAACAAATTATTTATGATGCCAAAGATGTAAAATTTGGGGAATCAATGAATTGTAAATTGACAAAAGATAAACTTATTCGGTATGATTTAATAAAGCAAATAAAAGATGACAAAAGTTGTTTTGAAAATCTTGAATACGCGTGACGAGCCTAAAATAAATAAACTAGCGAAGGATTTCTAAGTTTGAATTTAACCGAGCCTACAAATAAATAAGCTAGCGACGGATTTCAAATCTTAAACTACCCTATGAATTAATCCTAAGTTTGCCTATTCTAAGCATTTCAATAGTTACATAAGTGCGATAAATAATATTTACAATACAAAGCGGGATAAAAGTGAATTAAAGAAAGAAATAAAATAAGATAAACTCCGAGGAATATCGCCTTCATTTACTTTAATCCTATAAAAAAGCCGTCAAGAACAAACGGTTAAAAACAATTAAATACAAATAACTTCATATCCGTATTCAAAACGGTGAATGTTTTGATCACGGAGGGCTCGAACTTAAATTTTGAAAAGAACATTCCAATCACGTCGTGGCTGCCGCAAACATATGACTAATGTGGTTTATTTTGATTGCCTCGCCTACTAAACGTGTTGGTCTCTCGGGTGAAATAGAAAAGATCACTATAATCACATCGTGGTTGCGAATATATAATTCACCTCGCCTACTAAACATGTTGATCTCGGATGAAATAAAAGGTTTAAGTCTTCATCATTGCCCGAAGTTATATTTCCGTCTTTGCAAGCTGTGGAGGCCTCAAAATCGACGGATATTTTTCATCGGCCGATGTAGTATCGTGTTCAAATCGGTAAAAATTAAAATGAAAAAGAATAAAGAGCGATGAGCGATAGCGAGTAGCGGTAGCATAGCGAGCGCGAGCGCAGATAGCGAGCGCAGAGCGAGCGATGCGATAGCGATGGCGGTAGCAGCAAGCAGCGATAGCGGTAGCGGTAGCGGTAGCGGTAGCGGTAGCGATAGCGATAGCGATAGCGATGGCGGTAACGATAGCGCAGCGATGGCGGTAGCGATAGCGGTAGCGGTAGCGATAGCGAGCGATGCGATAGCGATAGCGATAGCGAAGCGTAAAAACGAGGCGAGAAAAAAACGTTTCGAAAATGACGCGGTGTCTAGTTTAAAACGAAGAAAACAAGAGAACGATAATTTTGAACCGAGCGATGAACCGAAATAGAAAGCGATGCCGAAAAGACGCGGTATTTATTCAAAACAAGTAAAAAACGATAAAATATCCGTTGCCGGATACTTAAAACAATGCTTTGAAAAAAGAGAAATGAAACGAAAGAAAAGCGCGGCCTTGAATTCAATTTCGTCGGCCTTAATGCAATATTAATAAAACAATGAAACAAGAAAAGCAACGAGCGGTGAGCAATTAAAGTATCCGACCCGAATTCGAAATTCGGAAATATTCAAATCGGGTCGCCCGGACCGAGCCGATGATTCAAACCCGAAATCGATTTCGCACCAATTTCGGATAACCAAAAACAAGAATATGAAATGCAAGAATTTCGAAAATGTTCAAATCGGGTCGACCGAATCGATTTCAACACCAAATTCGATAACCAATAACAAGAATATGAAATGCAAGAATTCGAAAATGTTCAAATCGGGTCGACCCGACCCGAATCGATGATCCAAACTCGAATCGATTTCAACACCAAATTCGGATAACCAATAACAAGAATATGAAATGCAAGAATTTCGAAAATGTTCAAATCGGGTCGACCCGACCGGTCGATGACCCGACCGAATCGATGATCCAAACTCGAATCGATTTCAACACCAAATTCGGATAGCCAATAACAACAACAAGACAATAATGCAAGAAATTTAGAAAATCAAACCGGTCGACCCGACCGGCAGGCAAGAATCCGACCCTAATCGGGTAAAAGATCCGAAATCGAATAATTCCTTCAAATTCCGGATAACCAACATACATGAATATGAGCATGCAAGAATTCGAAAATAATACCCAAACCGGGTCGACCCGACCCGAAATCGATGAAGAACTACAAAAATGCAAACAGATTTTCGGACTCAAGTTCAAGAACAAAACTCACCTCCTTTCTTTCGAATCTTGGACCTATTTCGGACTTGTATCTTGAACAACAAAGACAAGCAAATGATTTAAAATCTAGAACACAACAAATATTTTATGTATATATGGAATAGTCTTCCGAAAAATCCTTCGAAAATCTGTTTTTATCCACGAAAAATCTCCTTTCTTAAATGAAGAACAACATGGGGTATTTATAGGTGGATTTCCCCCCCAAGAATGAGTTTGAAATTCGAATTAAAGGTAAAGAAAATCGCGGATTTGAGGGGTATGGGCGTGGGCGAAGTGACGGGAGGGGTGTGGTGGTGTCAGGGTTGGTGGCAGGGAGTGGGTGGTGGCAGTGGGCGAGGTGACCGGTCGGATGGGGGGTGCGGGGTGTGCGGCGATTTGAAGGGTTAGGGGTTAGGGTTTATATTTTTTTTTTTGATTTTGATTTTTTTCGTTTTGGTTTTGGTTTAAAAGGGGTAAGGGGAATGGGTCGGGTTGGAGTTTTGGGTTGTGGGAATTGGGTTGGGGTTTTGGTTGGGATTTTATTTTGTGGGTTTGGTTTTTTAAATGGGATAAAAGGTTGTGGAGGGTTGGGCTTGGAAGATGGGGTGGCCGATTGGGCTTCGGTTTTGGGCCAAAAATTTGGGGTTGTAGAATGTTTTGGGTAGAAATTGTTTTGGTTTAGGAAATAAAAAATGGGTTAGAAATTGTTTTGGGTTTAAAAATATAAAAGGGGTTATGGATTAAAAATATAAAAAGGGGCTTATTATTAAAACATATTTACATATATATTTTTTGTAAAAGATGTGAATTATTTAAAAATAACGTAACAATGTGATAATAATAAAATATAATGTTTTGCGAAATGTTTAATGCTTAATAAAAAATGGAAATGCGATGCAATTTTGCGAGAATAAAATAACATAGAATATTATGGATAAAACTTATGATTGTGATAAAAATGCAAATGACAGTAAAATGCGAATAATAATAATAATAAGATATATACACATATATGCCTATATTTAAAAAATTGTTTTAAAAGTGTCAAAAATATTAAAAATTACGAATAAAATCATAAAAGATGGGACAAAATTGGGTGTCAACAGATGCCCCTCTTTGGCCGGAAACGATGAAAGAATTTTCGGACAAAGAAGTTGACCGAGTAGCCAATTTTGTCCCGATCGTCGGGACTGCATGGTAAGAAATAGAATCCCGAGGGGTATAGAAGTTGCAAAACATAATGCAGATTCGGGAAATAATGCCCCAGTGTCGAGTTATGATGACACTGGTCGCAGATGTGACAAAACTATTGGGAAAGAGCGGATCGACGTTCGAAGTAGGTCGTTGACCATTTTGCCTCGGTTCGCCGTAAGAGATAGTTCCACGTTGTGATGAAGTTCCTGCAAATTAAAAACTTCTGCAAACTAAAGCTTAAGATATAATTAGTGTATAACTGTTGCATACAATGTGTATATGAGAATATGACTTGGGCGCCTGACCGAAATTAAATACCCGCATTATGAGGTGGGCGCCTGACCGAAATTAAATACCCGCATTATGAGGTGGGCGCCTGACTGAAATTTAAATACCCGCATTATGAGGTGGGCGCCTGACAGAAATTTAAATACCCGCATTATGAGGTGGGCGCCTGACAGAAATTTAAATACCCGCATTATGAGGTGGGCGCCTGACATAAATTTAAATACCCGCATTATGAGGTGGGCGCCTGACAGAAATTTAAATACCCGCATTATGAGGTGGGCGCCTGACAGAAATTAAATACCCGCATTATGAGGTGGGCGCCTGACAGAAATTAAATACCCGAATTATGAGGTGGGCGCCTGACTTAAAATAAATACCCGCATTATGAGGTGGGCGCCTGACTGAAATTAAATACCCGCATTATGAGGTGGGCGCCTGACTGAAATTTAAATACCCGCATTAGAAGGTGGGCGCCTGATTTAAAACATACCCGCATTAGAAGGTGGGCGCCTGATTTAAAACATACCCGCATTAGAAGGTGGGCGCCTGATTTAAAACATACCCGCATTAGAAGGTGGGCGCCTGATTTAAAACATACCCGCATTAGAAGGTGGGCGCCGATTTAAAACATACCCGCATTAGAAGGTGGGCGCCGATTTAAAACATACCCGCATTAGAAGGTGGGCGCACGATTTAAAACATACCCGCATTAGAAGGTGGGCGCCGACAGAAATTAAATACCCGCATTAGAAGGTGGGCGCCTGATTTAAAATATACCCGCATTAGAAGGTGGGCGCCTGATTTAAAACATACCCGCATTAGAAGGTGGGCGCGCGACGAAATTAAATACCCGCATTAGAAGGTGGGCGCGATTTAAAACATACCCGCATTAGAAGGTGGGCGTACGATTTAAAACATACCCGCATTAGAAGGTGGGCGCCGATTTAAAACATACCCGCATTAGAAGGTGGGCGCACGATTTAAAACATACCCGCATTAGAAGGTGGGCGCCTGATTTAAAACATACCCGCATTAGAAGGTGGGCGCACGATTTAAAACATACCCGCATTAGGAGGTGGGCGCCTGATTTAAAACATACCCGCATTAGGAGGTGGGCGCCTGACTGAAATTTAAATACCCGCATTAGAAGGTGGGCGCCTGACTGAAATTTAAATACCCGCATTAGAAGGTGGGCGCCTGACTGAAATTTAAATACCCGCATTAGAAGGTGGGCGCCTGACTGAAATTTAAATACCCGCATTAGAAGGTGGGCGCATTGATCGAAATTTAAATACCCGCATTAGAAGGTGGGCGCCGATCGAAATTTAAATACCCGCATTAGAAGGTGGGCGCCTGATTTAAAACATCGTGTTGACGTAATGTAAAGTGTGGCCCTATTGCCATGCCATGATAGTTAGTGTGGACATAAGCGATGCAAAAGTTGAGTCGATGAGAATGCGACCCTGTAAGTCGAAATACCGTTCTTTGCGTGGATACAATACGGTTGGGAACATGTAGTTTAGCATGACGTCTTTGTACAATCTCCAAACAGGAAAGTGATTCTTGTGGTGAGCTGCGATGCGGAGATACCTTGCGAATTTGCTCATAAATGTTGCAGATTCCCCGCTATTTCGCTTTCCACTGAAGAACCTATACTCAAATAAATTTATGAGTTTGGGGAGGGGAGTTGATTCGCGTTGACTTTGTAGCTTTGGCCTTGATAGTGTATGTCCTGCCGATTCGGACTGTAGCCCTCTCTCCGGTCCCCCGTATTGGATAGTCGTTAATGAAAACATTTGTCGAAAACAATTTGTTTGTAACAAGTATGTTCTGTTGAACTCTAATGAAAATGTTTGTTGAAAATAATTTGCTTATAAAAAGGTATGCATATATATAAATGTCTGTCGAGCAGTGACATGCGGTGAAACAAAACAAACGTCTTATCCAAAAAATCTTCTGGCTGACTTATTTTGCCGATGCTTTTCCAAGTTTATCGGCGTCCTCTGGCAGTGATCCCCTTTAAAAAAATGCCCCAGTTTCTGATATGTGAGAATGACGATCTTTTGAACGGACAACCGAGTCTTGTGTAGATTGCTTGGCTGCCCTATCAGGGTGATCAGATGGGTGTATTTTGTCATTTGTGAGATAAAGGAAAAAATATTTCCTAATGGTGGGACCGAAGCCGATTTAGGCCGCCTACGTATCCCCATGAGGGAATCAGGTCGTGACGTAGTTCATTACAAGCAAAAGGGGTTTGTAAGGATTTTCTAAAAATGGGACCGAAGCCGATGTGGCCGCCTACGTATCCCGCCGAGGGAATCAGGTCATGACGTAGTTCATGTTACAAAGAAATGTGATTTGTAAGGATTTTCTAAAAGTGGGACCGAAGCCGATGTGGCCGCCTACGTATCCCGCCGAGGGAATCAGGTCATGACGCAGTTCAGGTTACAAAAAATTGTGTTTTTGGGGAAATTTGCAATCTAGGAAACGGAACCCGACATGGGTTCTTTGCGTATCCCGCCAGGGAGCGCAACTTTTACAACATAGAAAAAGTATTATATAGAGAATAACTAATCTTAGATATGGTATCTCTTCACTGCATCTGCATTGATGGTTTTCGGCCAATCTATTCTGATAAGGTTGCCCCGGACGATTGCGTCCATCTGCTTTCATCACTCAGTCTCTTCGTACATGATTTGGCTTCGAACGATAGGGAAATGCCCCAGTAGAAGTCCTGGTCGTAGCGTGGTAGCCCAAGAGTACCAATGGCAAATGTCTGTGCCGATGCTTGTAACTATCCTGATGTTTCATCCAAATCTGGCTTCGACTTATTCCAAAAAAATGCCCCAGTTCTTCCGGTTATGAGCCCTTCTCATATTCTTCGAAGCCTTGCTTGTTGTTTTGGACCTTGTTTGCTTGTTTCATTATATGTCACATATTATCGGCAAATTTAGTTTGCATGATGAAAAAAGAAGAAAATTATTAGACGAAACAAATTTTAAAATAGCAAAAGCAATGCAAATGTGTCATTTTTAAGCTTTCAAAAGGTGGAGGCAAAATACATTAAAATGCATAAATGTGATTCAGGCCTCAATTTAAATCGCATTTTTCATTAAGTACTAATACAATTTGGGTAGACATGATTGGAAAATAAAAGATGGGGAGCTCCGCCAGTTTTAGTCAACACGAATCAACCTTTGGGGAAATAAATAAGGCAAAATGAAACTCCTGAAAATGAAGATAACCAAGTTAGTATAAGGCGAGTAATAATTATTTCAAATAATATGCACAGAGTGGGAAGTAGCATGAAATAATAAGCAGATTGTATGGAAATTATATGCGCATCCTAATATACATGGGGCCTCTCTTATGCCGGAGGTGGGCCTAAACGCCAGATATGCGGGATTAGAATAGATTGATCCAAGCTGCTAAACTGCAATGCTTTTGTCGGAAATGAGACAAAATGAATGTACATTTCCCAATTTCGGCATGTCATGATTAGGCTTGGAATAGTCTATCATTATCAACGCTACACATAATATGCTGATTGGTCGTTGGGTTGTGAGACCCGTCGACGATTTGGTGGATTTCTTAATTGTGGAGTTGATGCCAAGGATCAACCCACCTAAGGTGTATGTATGCATGACTTAAAATAAATGGTGGTATAGCTCTATCCTAAATTTTCTAAGATTTGGCTGACTAGACACAAGGTTCCCGAGCGGACTACTCGAGTGAGAAGGCTACGCGGCCACCGGATGGTCCGGTCACTCCGCGCATACGCCAACTCTCCTAAAATTTGGTAGATTGAAAGAAATTTGCGGGTGCGCAAAACACACCTCGCGTGTAGTGTGTGATAGTGTCAATTTTCCAGAGTGGAAGAAATATGAGCAAAATGCCAATTTAAGGAAAGCAAGAAGAGAATATAGCAATTAAAGCAATTATGCAAAATTTCACAAATGAAACATATCAAAGCATTAAAACAAATAATGATTAAAAAGTAAAGCACAATAATAATTAACCTGATTTTGCTATGGTTAAGAACATGAAATATCCCCAGTGGAGTCGCCATTCTGTCGCGCCCGATTTTGACCCGACCCCCCGCGAGAGGTGTCGGAGCGGAGCACGACTTATTCCGGTGATTCCTGGGTAAAGAATTGAGGAGTCGCCACCTAATTATTTTTACGGTGAATTAGGACACCTAAATATTTAAACTAAATGCTGCAATGTAAACTCCAATTTTAAGGTCTGCGAAACTAGTTGAGATTCTAGGTAAGGGTTCTTTATTATCCTAAAGGGAAGGGGTTAGGCATCCTTTAAGATCCGCTAACTTGCGGTTATCCGGTCAAACTCAGGTTAATTATTACTAGAAAAATATATGTTTTTACAAGTATAACAGATTTAAAGATGTTTGCAAATAATTAGTAAATGATGCATTTTAAAAAGAAAGATACATGTAGAGATTTTTTAAATATGCATTTGTATGGTATTTAAAGAGAAATACATGTAGAGTTGAAAAAATATGTTTTTGACAATTGATAGTAAAACAAATTATTTATGATGCCAAAGAAGTAAAATTTGGGGAATCAATGAATTGTAAATTGACAAAAGATAAACTTATTCGGTATGATTTAATAAAGCAAATAAAAGATGACAAAAGTTGTTTTGAAAATCTTGAATACGCGTGACGAGCCTAAAATAAATAAACTAGCGAAGGATTTCTAAGTTTGAATTTAACCGAGCCTACAAATAAATAAGCTAGCGACGGATTTCAAATCTTAAACTACCCTATGAATTAATCCTAAGTTTGCCTATTCTAAGCATTTCAATAGTTACATAAGTGCGATAAATAATATTTACAATACAAAGCGGGATAAAAGCTGAATTAAAGAAAGAAATAAAATAAGATAAACTCCGAGGAATATCTCGCCTTCATTTACTTTAATCCTGCAAGTGTCAAGAACAAACGGTTAAAAACAATTAAATACAAATAACTTCATATCCGTATTCAAAACGGTGAATGTTTTGATCACGGAGGGCTCGAACTTAAATTTTGAAAAGAACATTCCAATCACGTCGTGGTGCAAACATATGACTAATGTGGTTTATTTTGATTGCCTCGCCTACTAAACGTGTTGGTCTCTCGGGTGAAATAGAAAAGATCACTATAATCACATCGTGGTGCGAATATATAATTCACCTCGCCTACTAAACATGTTGATCTCGGATGAAATAAAAGGTTTAAGTCTTCATCATTGCCCGAAGTTATATTTCCGTCTTTGAATCGTGGAGGCCTCAAAATCGACGGATATTTTTCATCGGCCGAGTGTAGTATCGTGTTCAAATCAAGTAAAAATTAAAATGAAACAAAGATAACAGCAGCGATAGCGATAGCGGTAGCGGTAGCGGTAGCGATAGCGCGATAGCGATAGCGATAGCGATAGCGCGTATGAGCGGTAGCAAAGAAGTAGCGCAAGCGGTAGCGGTAGCGGTAGCGGTAGCAGTAGCGGTAGCGATAGCGATAGCGATGGCGGTAAGCAGATAGCGATGTGATAGCGATAGCAGATAGGAGTAGCGTAGCGTAGCGATGCGATAGCGATGATGATGAAGCGTAAAAACAGAGGCGAAAAAAAGTTTCGAAAATGACGCGGTGTCTAGTTTAAAAAGTAAAACAGTAGAACGGTAATTTTGAACAAAGCGTTGAACTGAAATAGAAAGCGATGCCGAAAAGACGCGGTATTTATTCAAAACAGTAAAAAAGATAAAATATCCGTTGCCGGATACTTAAAACAATGCTTTGAAAAACAGAGAAATGAAACGAAAGAAAAGCGCGGCCTTGAATTCAATTTCGTCGGCCTTAATGCAATATTAATAAAACAATGAAACAGTAAAAGCAACGAGCAGTGAGCAATTAAAGTATCCGACCCGAATTCTGAAATTCGGAAATATTCAAATCGGGTCGCCCAGACCGAACGATGATTCAAACCCGAAATCGATTTCAAAGCACCAATTTCAGATAACCAAAAACAAGAATATGAAATGCAAGAATTCTGAAAATGTTCAAATCGGGTCGACCCGAATCAGATTTCAACACCAAATTCAGATAACCAATAACAAGAATATGAAATGCAAGAATTCTGAAAATGTTCAAATCGGGTCGACCCGACCCGAATCGATGATCCAAACTCGAATCGATTTCAACACCAAATTCGGATAACCAATAACAAGAATATGAAATGCAAGAATTCGAAAATGTTCAAATCGGTCGACCCGACCCGGTCGTGACCCGACCCGAATCGGTGATCCAAACTCGAATCGATTTCAACACCAAATTCGGATAGCCAATAACAACAACAAGCAATAATGCAAGAAATTTAGAAATTCAAACCGGGTCGACCCGACCCGGGTCAGTAACCCGACCCTAATCAGGTAAAAGATCCGAAATCGAATAATTCCTTCAAATTCCAGATAACCAACATACATGAATATGAGCATGCAAGAATTCTGAAAATAATACCCAAACCGGGTCGACCCGACCCGAAATCAGTGAAGAACTACAAAAATGCAAACAGATTTTCGGACTCAAGTTCAAGAACAAAACTCACCTCCTTTCTTTCGAATCTTGGACCTATTTCGGACTTGTATCTTGAACAACAAAGACAGCAAATGATTTAAAATCTAGAACACAACAAATATTTTATGTATATATGGAATAGTCTTCCGAAAAATCCTTCGAAAATCTGTTTTTATCCACGAAAAATCTCCTTTCTTAAATGAAGAACAACATGGGGTATTTATAGGTGGATTTCCCCCCCAAGAACGAGTTTGAAATTCGAATTAAAGGTAAAGAAAATCGCGGATTTGAGGGGTATGGGCGTGGGCGAAGTGACGGGAGGGGTGTGGTGGTGTCAGGGTTGGTGGCAGGGAGTGGGTGGTGGCAGTGGGCGAGGTGACCGGTCGGATGGGGGGTGCGGGGTGTGCGGCGATTTGAAGGGTTAGGGGTTAGGGTTTATTTTTTTTTTTTTGATTTTGATTTTTTTCGTTTTGGTTTTGGTTTAAAAGGGGTAAGGGGAATGGGTCGGGTTGGAGTTTTGGGTTGTGGGAATTGGGTTGGGGTTTTGGTTGGGATTTTATTTTGTGGGTTTGGTTTTTTAAATGGGATAAAAGGTTGTGGAGGGTTGGGCTTGGAAGATGGGGTGGCCGATTGGGCTTCGGTTTTGGGCCAAAAATTTGGGGTTGTAGAATGTTTTGGGTAGAAATTGTTTTGGTTTAGGAAATAAAAAATGGGTTAGAAATTGTTTTGGGTTTAAAAATATAAAAGGGGTTATGGATTAAAAATATAAAAAGGGGCTTATTATTAAAACATATTTACATATATATTTTTTGTAAAAGATGTGAATTATTTAAAAATAACGTAACAATGTGATAATAATAAAATATAATGTTTTGCGAAATGTTTAATGCTTAATAAAAAATGGAAATGCGATGCAATTTTGCGAGAATAAAATAACATAGAATATTATGGATAAAACTTATGATTGTGATAAAAATGCAAATGACAGTAAAATGCGAATAATAATAATAATAAGATATATACACATATATGCCTATATTTAAAAAATTGTTTTAAAAGTGTCAAAAATATTAAAAATTACGAATAAAATCATAAAAGATGGGACAAAATTGGGTGTCAACAAAAGTTTCCATAACTTTCTACTCCGTTGGGTACTTGATTTGAAGATATAAAAACTTCATCAAGTATACAGCATACAATTTACTGGAAAAAGAAAAAAAAAGTGTTTGTTGTTTCGGTGTAACGAACTTATATGTTGTTTGGAGACTAAAATCTTCGGATTTTCTACTCCGGTTGAGATTAAAGTTTTCATAACTTTCTACTCATTTGGGTACTTGATTTGAAGATATAAAAACTTCATCAAGTATACAACATACAATTTACTGTATTTCGTTTCAAGTATTTTAAATCTGTTTGTGTAACCTTGATTCGGTTTGAAGAAATAAAATCTTCACCGTTGTGTATTATAATTGTTCTTTGTCAAAGCTGATTCGGTTCGATAATTTATGGCATTCACGTTTAGGGCATGTCAATTATAGAACCTTGCGAAAAATGATTAGTTTGGAAGTATTGCCTAAGTTTGAATGCAATCAATCAAAATGTCAAATATGTGTTGAGTCTAAGTATGTTAAACATCCTTATAAGTCGGTTGAAAGGAATTCAAGTCCTTTAGACTTAATCCATACAGATATTTGTGACATGAAGTCAATCCCATCTCGTGGTGGGAAGAAGTATTTCATAACTTTTATTGACGATAGTACGCGGTATTGCTACGTTTGTTTACTTAATAGTAAAGATGAAGCAATTGAAGCATTCGGGCAATACAAAAGTGAAGTTGAGACTCAACTTAACAAAAAGATTAAAATGATAAGGAGTGATAGGGGCGGTGAATATGAATCTCCTTTTGAACAAATATGTTTGGAATATGGCATTATTC
This sequence comes from Anisodus tanguticus, assembly GCA_034509755.1. Classification (NCBI taxonomy): domain Eukaryota; kingdom Viridiplantae; phylum Streptophyta; class Magnoliopsida; order Solanales; family Solanaceae; genus Anisodus; species Anisodus tanguticus. Next base: position 2,196,227 of record CM067553.1, on the reverse strand, counting down.
ATCAAACAAGCGCCCTTACTCGCCACAATCAAACGGAATTGCGGAAAGGAAAAATAGAACCATGAAAGAAATGATGAATGCCCTGTTAATAAGTTCTGGTTTACCCCAGAACTTGTGGAGGGAAGCCATTCTAACAGCTAGCCGAATACTCAATCGAGTGCCCCATAGCAAAACAAAATCTATTCCATACGAAAAGTGGAAAGGAAGGAAGCCCAATTTGGGATACTTCAAAGTGTGGGGGTGTTTGGCCAAGGTGCAAGTTCCTAAATCCAAAAGGGTAAAAATAGGACCTAAAACCATTGATTGTGTTTTCATAGGATATGCCACAAATAGTAAGGCATATCGATTTCTAGTTCACAAATCAGAAAATCCCGACATTCGGGTAAATACGGTAATTGAACAGATAATGCTGACTTCTTTGAAACCATATATCCGTATAAAAAGGAATGTGAGTCGTCTAGCAAAGAATCTAAACGACCTCGGGAAGAAACAAAGGAAAATATTCCTGATGAGGAAAAACCGAGACGCAACAAACGTCAAAGGACGTCTACTTCATTTGGACCAGAATTTCTAACATTTTTGTTGGAGAATGAGCCTCGAACCTTCAACGAAGCTATGTCTTCATCGGAAGCTCAATTTTGGAAAGAGGCAATCAATAGTGAGATAGAATCCATCTTAAACAACCATACTTGGGAATTGGTTAACCTTCCTCCGGGAATAAACCTTTAGGTTCCAAATGGATTTTCAAGCGAGAAAATGAAAGTGATGGTACTATTGATAAATATGAGGCAAGACTAGTTGTTAAAGGGTTTAGACAACGAGAAGGTCTTGATTACTTTGATACATACTCGCCGGTAACGAGGATTACATCTATTCGGGTGTTAGTAGCGTTAGCCGCCGTGTACGGTCTTGAAATCCATCAAATGGATGTGAAAACAGCCTTCTTAAATGGAGAGTTAGAGGAAGAAATTTACATGGAACAACTTTGAGGGGTTTGTAGTTCCGGGGAAAGAGAAGAAGGTGTGTCGACTTGTTAAGTCTCTTTACGGACTAAAACAAGCACCCAAACAAGTGGCATGCAAAATTTGACCATACAATCTTGTCAAATGGATTCAAGATAAATGAGTGTGATAAATGAGTCTACATTAAGAACACTCCAAACCACGTAGTCATTGTTTGTTTGTACGTGGATGATATGTTGATAATGAGTAACGACATTGCTAACATAAATGCTACTAAGCGCATGCTTGCTAGTAAGTTTGATATGAAAGACTTAGGAGTTGCCGATTTAATTCGGGAATTAAAATCCATAAGACTCCTCAAGGTCTAGCATTGTCTCAATCTCATTATATTGAAACGGTACTTGAAAAGTTCAAGTATTTGGACTTTAAAGTTGCAAAGACGCCAATTGATATGAACCTTGCTCTTGCAAAGAATAAAGGTGAAAGTCATTCTCAATTGGATTATGCCGAGTGTTGGGAAGTTTGATGTATATCATGAACCGTACGCGACACGATATTGCATGTGCTATAAGTAAACTAAGTCGCTACACTAGTAATCCCGACCAAAAACATTGGTGGCGATGAAACGAGTTTTGGGGTATTTAAAACATACTCAAAACTTTGCTTTGCATTATAACATGTATCCCTGAGTTATTGAAGGATACGGTGATGCAAATTGGATCACCGGTTCAACTGAAACTAAATCCACCAGTGGATATGTTTTTACCATAGGTGGAGGAGCAGTGTCTTGGAAGTCATCCAAACAGACATGTATCGCCCGCTCTACAATGGAATTTGAGTTCATAGCTTTAGACAAAGCCGGTGAAGAAATTTGAATGGCTCCGGAATTTCTTAGAAGATATTCCATTTTGGCCCAAACCTTGGCTCCTATATGCATACATTGCGATAGCCAAGCGGCAATAGGAAGAGCCGGGAGCCTTATGTACAACGGAAAGTCTCGTCACATACGACGAAGACATGATACCGTTAGACAACTACTCTCTAGTGGAATTATCACAATTGACTATGTTAAGTGAAGAGATAATGTGTCGGATCCACTAACTAAAGGCCTAACTAGAGAGGTAGTTGAAAGATCATCAAGGGAATGGGACTATGGCGAGGACAAGTCATCGTGACGGTAACTCTACCTAGAAGGCGGAGATCCCAAGATCCAGGTTCAAAGAGATCAAACAAAGTCATTAATGACGGTTCAACATTGTCACAATAACTCTTTGGTCCATTCTCGTGATGAGACAATGTTCGTACCGAGGATAAAGCATTGCGGCTTTTTAATGGTTCCTAAGTTTGGTACGGGGTATATCAAATAGTGTATCTACGGGATGACACATTTAGGAATCACCTATGTAAGTGTGAAGTGTAAGCCGCTTCAAGGAGAATTATGTAAGGCCAATTCTCTACGCACTTATGAACCAGGCGGTGTTCATGGTGAAACGAACAAAACAATGAGAACCAAAGACGGTTAAAGGGTTAATTGTGTGACATGTGGTTGTCTAGGTATACACCAAAGCTCGACGGTTCAAGGATATCACATCTACCGATTGATCGAGTATATCCGACATATGTTCACTACGGAAAGTTCAAAGAGAAATCTACTTATCCGGATGCGATTAATCCTTGCTTACGAATCACACGAGTTTTTTGTCATGCATGTTTTTCATCATATAGCCATTCCCCATTCATGTGGGGGATTGTTAAAGCTAGTTAATGAATAAAACTAGCCAAGTTGGTGTGAATGAGAAATGGAAGGCAACCTTTCCGAACAGTCACCAACCTATTCCGAAGAGGCACCTTCAAGGCTATATAAACTAAGGCAATGCCTCATTTTAAAGATACCAAAACCAAAAATTTCTGCATCTGAAATTCTGCATTCTTTTTTCACAAATAAAACTATCGAGTCTTACTGTGTTTCGTTGCCAACTTTGAGTTCGTCGAAGTCGAAGGCGTTTGACGTACCGCTACTCCCGCGACAGGTATATCCGTTTTATCCCGGGAGGAAGTAATCCATAACCTCGGGTACAAAGTGAGGGGATTAAATTCCTTAAGGACACACGGTGAATTTGTGGTCTCGGATATTTTCTTACTTCTGTATTATTTTTCCAGTTTCTGTTTTTTCTGGTTTTTTGTCTTTCCGTTTGGTTTCTGTTTTTCCTGATTTTTTGAACACAGGCACAACAACAAAATTGTTATATTAAACATACTGTTAATGATTATGAGGTTAGGTAGCAATGAACTTAAATGTATTGTTTTATTATTAATGTTTCCTTAAAACGTCTCTGCTCATGTGCAGATGCAAAGAATGATAGGTTGGCTAACCATCCTGATTTGCAGTTTATTACTAGAGATCAGGTAATACTCTTTATTCAACTTTTTCTATTCTTTCAAAATTGATTGTTTTCTAAATTATAAGTTTGAGTTTTTCTTTTGATTTGTCTGGGATATGCAAAAAAAAGAAGGGTCATTTGAGAACCTGCTCAGAATAGAAGAAGTAGCATTTTAATTATGTAGTAGGATTTTAATCAACGATTTTAAACTTTGTGCACCGTAAGTATACACAATATTTGCACCATCAGGTATATAACCTGCTATAGCAGATTACCTGCTTTTTTCTTATCGATCCTTTTTGTTTTCCTAAAATTTAGAGATACTGTTTTTTTCTGTTCCCATTTCTTCTGTCTCATCCCTTCAAACCCTTGTCTTCCTCAATCTCTCACGAGCTTCTTCTTCCATCGTAGTCTCTGAGCATTGAGATCATCAAAGCTTAAGCCTTAGGTTTAGGTTCTTAGATATGAAACTGTTTTAAAGTTTCGGTGATTTTTTCTTCATACGGATTGGTCTTTAATTTTTGCCCTTCGGCACTGTAGGTAATAAAAAAGTTGCCGAAAATACCTCTGACATCGTAAAAATAAAAAAGAAATTCGGCATACTCTTATGTATAACCTAATTTCGCAAGGCAAAGTTTCACATAACTTATGTTGGGGTAAAACTTTGTCTTGCGAATTGTGACGATCCAAATCTGATACTTAAGCCGCGATAGGGCACCTGACGGGCTTCTACTCATAAGGCGAACTCTCTAAGCTAAACATGCAAATAATAAAAATAAAGAAGAAGAATACTCAAGGTCTCATAATATAAATTGAGTGCGGAAGCGAAATTAAATGTTGAGTTAAAATGTACTAGTCTGAATACAAAAGTACGAGACACAACTTGGAATACTACTAAGTCAACTAAAGAAGATGAGGCCGCCATGGTCTAATGGTGGCTCACCTCGACTGAACTGGACTGAAGAAAGCTAGAATAATCAAGCGTCAGCTATCTGGTCCCCATTAACCCCTTACACACATACAACATCAACAAGTGTGAGTCTAAAAGACACAGGAAAATCATTGACACACTCTTAGCTTACCCCTTGAGCAAGTCTTAGAAATTCCTGATAATGCATAAAGCAATTAAACTGTACAAGTATATTAAATATATACAAACACTGAAGCTGAAGCTGAAATCATGAAGCATAAACATTCAATACATGAAATACACTGAATTTGAATTTATGCTCATGGTACATAGGTCTCCATGTCTTGCCCCGTCTTTCGGAGTGACATTATTTACCCACATATTATCCGGGTCACTTATAACTCTGGTATCTACCTCCGACTGAACCCAATGGGGCCTGCTGGAGTATGCCTCTCCCTGAAGATATGATAAAGCGGAATAAAAATCTAATCAATACAAAGTCAAGTCTGTACATCCACCACAAGTACCCATTTAAGTGAAATTATGCTAAAGGACTCATACTGTCATTACTTTAGAAACTTGAAAATTACACAATCTAGTTCATGCTTGCTCACTCACCCGAACTAAATGGTTTAAATGCATACATAACATACAAATCATATGTTTTTTTTATGAAAAAAACGTAAACTAAGAGTTTAGTCTCACTTGCCTTATAAACGGAACGCAAATCTCTCGTGAAAGGCCCGAATTATTCTATGAAAACTAATTCCATAATTTTAGGAGTTACCCATAAATCGTAGAGTCCAAATTCATAATCAAGTTTCAATCTTGACTTAAATTGATTGGTCAAATCTCATATTTTTTTTAATTATCGAGCTTAGGCTAAATCTCAAATTCTACACCCCAATTTATGAATTTAAAGATGAAATGTATCTCAACACTAATTTAACCCAAATTATAACTCCTTTCTGCTAATACTCAACTCTACCGAAACAATAATCAAAATGGACAATGACCTTGTTACTGCGTACCAAAAGTCTCGTGAGTTTCCAGAGTTGAGCCTAATCTAATTATGGTCTACCTAAATTGACTCATAGAATTAACAAGAAAAGAATAGACTATTATCTTTGAATTAAGAGTAGAAATTGGCACGGTTTGCTCTCCACTTTGGTTTTCTCTGAGCCAATGAGATATAACATACACATAACTAAGGCTTGGGTGGGCCCTCTGACACCTCATGTTATTCACTCAACGGGCCACTTGTCATTCTCCTAAAATAAATTAATAGCCCACCTTTAGTAGTATGAAAAGGGGCCCACTAGAAGCCTCTACTTTACTACTGAACCTATGCAATCCTGCCCCTTTTTATACATTTCACATCTTAATCCATACTAAAGTTATATCCAAGCCTATAAATTATATACTAACACTACTGTACCCGCAAGTATTTTACAAGATATACGTCATTATGTGAACCACTAAAAATAACTAAACTTTATAATTAAGAAATTAACACCCATGTACACTATAAGAATAATATCGGGTTGTTACAGACTCTACGGGAGATCGAATTTAAAATTTCTGATTTCGTAGACCAGTAATCAAGGTACTTTGATTTATAAATTTTCATTAAATGAGAAATAGAGAAAAAAAATTAAAAATCAGCGATTTAAGGGATAAAAATTAAAGACCAGGGTAAGTAGGAAGAAAATCCGCGCAAAAAAACCTTAAAGGAATCATAGACTAAACTTCACATATCCAAACAACCTACATGGCCACCAGGGCCGAAATGATGGCCCATTTTTTATACTTACGAAATCCTACCATATATCAATTAGAAGATTAGTATGACGTGTTTCTTTATTCTTTCTTTTCTATTAGAAAAGGAGAAATAAATCGTACACTATTATATTTTGGAGTAATATTACTCCTATTATATTTAAATATTAATTATTCTGTCACATTAACAGATGATTAAGGATTCATAATTTTAAATTAGACAACTGATACTTGCAAGTGTAACTATGACGATGTATTAAATTTTTACATGGCAATAATTATTACTACTTGTTTGCAGATGCACACATGAAATCGACGTGATCTAGAAGACACCCGAAGCAGGACATATGTTGAACAATTTTCTGTACAACTTCTACAAATGTAAAATATGAGTAGTTGAATAGCTTAACAGTTCATGAGGTTGCAAATTCTGGTCCGTATACAAATTGAATAGGTCCACCTTTCATGAGCTTGCAAATTAAATAAGGAATTATATTGTTTCGTGTTAAATTGTACTATATTTTAATATGTAATAAGCAATTTTAAAATTATTAATATTCTTTAGTTCTCATGATTAATACTCCATTCGTCCCATAATGAGTGTCACATTTGCTAAAAACACGCATATTAAAAAATCAATAATGCAATGTGCAGTATACCAAATTATCCCTATATAAAAATAAATTAATTTTTCCTCTTGACTAGAGCATGTACATGCACAGGTAATAAACCTTTTGACATTGAAAATCCAACAATATCAAGTTACTATGTTGTTTTTCCAATCATCATTTAGATGCTATTTTAACTTGTCGGTTTTTGTCTTAGTGTAGAATTGAAAAAAACTAGTCAATTTATGTTTTGGTTTTCTAAGATGACATTTATTATGAAATAATATTTTTTGACTAAGATGACATTTATTATGAGACGGAGAAAATATATTTTAAGGATTGTGTAAAAAAAATGACAAATAATGTTTAGACGGAGAAAATATTATTTTTATAAAAAAGAGAGATATAGCAGGTCAGTTATATAAAAAGTATACTACAGACTTACTGACACTATGTTGGAAATTTGCCTTTGGCGGGAGTTGCGACCGACCAACTTTAACGGCTTAAACACTAGTGTAACGTATGTTGGAGAATCCGGTTCTTCACACATGCATGATCTACTAAGTACGTAGATAACCGTAGGGCCAAGAATCGTCAAATTTCATTGAGAAATGAAAGAGATATTGGTTCACGAAGTAAGGTGTTTGAAGCATGGAAAGTGTGGTATTGTGTGTAATTCTCCCTCATCGGTAGAGGAAGAAAGAATTGTTGTGTATATAAGATTCGAAATTGGTTTGGGGTTTGGGACCCCAAGGGGTATCCCATGTGTTTAAAGGAGGGAGGACCTAGATGTGCTTCGGTTCGAGGAAAGACCACACGCGCGCCGCCGCCGCCCGCCCGTCCCGTCCGGTTCCGGGCTCTCGGGGCCGCGGGGCGTGGGTCGTGGGTCGTGGGCCTTCGATATTATCTTTTTGGGCCGAAAACTTTGCCGAAGTACAGTTTGATCCCGAAGTTTCAGATATACGATTTGGCCCGAATTCTTTCGATGTGCGGTTTGGTCCCCGAAGTTTCAAGATGTACAGTTTGGTCCCCGAAGTTCGAATTTCGACGGTCAAGACAGAAAAGCCAAGCACTCAATTCAGCCATTTATTTTGGCTGAATTACTCCTCCTATAATGGCCAAATCCGTTGGTCTTTCACCATTTATGTTGGTGACTTTACTACCTCCATAATGGCCATTATTTGGCTATTATGGAGGCGATTTTCAGCGAAATGACCCCTCCCTCTCCTATATAAACACCCCATTACACCATTGTTGAGAACTAACAAGAAGCTAAAAGAAACTTGATAGAGGCAACACACGAAAATACACAAGCAGAAATTTCTTCTTCCTACAACTTTCAAGCATCATTTCGTTACTCAATATTCTTCACGGTAGCTCTTGAGTTTCCTTTGCTCAAGGGTTCCATTCTGTTTTATCTTGGGAGACAAATTGTCCGGGACGTATAAAGGATACATACGGGGCAATATTGTCTTAAGGATAGAGTGCCACACTCGACTCAAAGATAAACCAGTTTCCATTTTTCAGTCTTCAACAAAATCGTAATTTCAGTTTTGTTGTTATATTGTAATTTTCAGATTTCTAGTCGAAAATATTGTATTCTTTGTTTATCCTTTCGAATACTTGTAATAGTTAAATACTTCCCGTCATCGCTTTATAAAGTACCATAGAGCAAAATCTCCCAACAACTTAAGACAATATTTGTATTGTATTACTATTAGTGTTCGAAAGATGTCGGTCAAAAGTTGTGTGACCAAATCTGGATATGGAAATGATTTTCTGGTAGAAGAGAGTGATGATGATGAACGTGTTCATGGTGTCACCGCTACCAAGACTGGTGGAAACAAGCGCTCTCGAAAGCCTGAGGATGTCAACTGGGACAAGAGGAGAAGACTGAAGATGTTATTCTATCTTGTAGCAGAAGGCCTATATCTGTCCCAGACAAAGGATCCGAATAATGGTGAGAAGGAAATGGACACTCAGTCTGATGAAGTGACTGAAGTGAGCCAGAATCCGAAATTGGGATAAGTACTTTTCTTACTTGTCAAGAATAAGGATTAAATGATAAGTATTTTTCTTACTTGTCAAGAATAAAGATTAAATTATGTCTGATTAAAAATGGATTAAAGTAAGGAGGAATATGAAAATAATTTATATTCCTTATGCTTTAACAAATCAGAAGTTTAATCTCATATTCTTTTCCGTTTAAAGATTGGATTTTGTAAACGACTTAAGAAGATCCATTCCTTTAAGTGTAATTACTAAAGTGTGTAAAGTATGTCGCACATACAATGGAGAAAGATCCACTAACTGTGCGAAAACTCTTACCACTCTTAAGTAAGCGCCAAGAATTATCTGGGCACCAATCTTAACGGAAGGAGTCTAAAAGCTAAAGACGTTGAGCCTGTCATACTATTTGGCAGAAGATCCTTCATAGGATGATATTGGACACTCAGTCATAAAAAGCCTCCGGCGCGGAGTGGGCCAAAATTCCTTTGATATGATGATATTGGACACTCGGTCATATAAAGCCTCGGGCGACCGGAGTGGTGCCGAATTCATTTCATAGGAAAAGTAATGGACACCTAGTAAGGTGGGCCGAGTTTCCGTGTCCTAAATGATCCGAAGGCCTAAATAAAGGCAAGTAAAGAAATTGGACACTCGATCCGCCAAAGCAACTAGAGTGGACCCGAGTATCGAGATCACATATGATCCGGTTACGCCCTAACCACGGGCAAAAGGTTGTTCATGTGAAGCAACGCTACCTCTAAAGTAGAAGGGGTTGGAGAGGTTGTCCTCAATAGGACTTCATGGATTGTGATCACTCTAAGATGAGGTGATACATATTCCTAACTTGGTTTAAGGGATATGACGTTGGTCAAGTTTGGTTTGAGATTAGTCCAACAGTGTCCGTAATAACTAAGAATGGTAAGTATGTCCGTAGCCAAATGAATGATATTTTTGTAATCCGTGCATCTATGCCATCATAGATTAAGACACGTTAAATAGCAAGTCATTCAAAAGCTAACGATGTTGAGATTGTTGCCTATCGTCGACATAAACCCTCAAAGTGAATGTGAGGTAGACGAAGAGGCAAAATCACCTTTCCAAATTCCGTCAAGGGAATAGCGAAAGACGCACTACTCCTCTAGAACTTAGTCACACCTACTTGGGTGATTTGAAGTTTATACAAAATAGAGGGGGAGACAAGTACGTTGTGATCGTCATTTGATGATAGTACAACGTATGGAATCCTTTGTTTGTTGAAAAGCAAAGATGAAGTTGTTGAAGCGGATAAGCGCTACAAAGCGAAGTTGAAAATCAACTAAGCCTACGGATTGAAAAATTCGTAGTGATAGAGGGGGAGAATGTGAAGCATCGTTCATTAAACGAATGTTCATTTCTCACCTCGTCTAATGGTGTTAGCCAAGCGCGAAGTCGTACGCCCAAATTATGAGGGGTAGCTTGGTAAAAGATGGGCTACTCGAAACAGTCAAGTTCGACCTAAGATCGTAGATTGCATATCCATTGGATCCGCAAATAACAAGATAGTGTTGATCGCCTCTTGGCGTCAAAGAATCTTGAATTCTTTGGAGATAGTTTTCCTTGGAAAAGGAAAAGGAGTAATTGCTCAAGGTTAACAAGAACCCGCGAGGGCTCGATTGTCCGGAACTAGACGTTCCGTATCTTCATGACTCGAAAGTTGTTTGTCTATCCAGGAACTTAATATTCCAGATCCGAGAACTCGGGGATTCTAGATGTTGAACCAAGATGGAGCAAAGAGGGGACAAAGACTTGTTCCAGTCCTTCTAGCTTGTATGGTTGAGAACGAACCATGGACAATTGACAAAGAATTGTCATCTCCAAAAGCACCGCTTTGGAAAGAAGCTAAAGAGAGAAATAGATTCCATCATATGGAACCATACGTGTGTAATGGTTGATCTTCCTCCAGGAAAAGAATCTTTGGGTTGTAAAAAGTGCTCCCCTGTGAGTAGCTTCACATCCGGGGCCATTGTAATCTTACATGGCATGGGTGTTAAAAAACGACCTTCCAAACCGGAGAGTTGGAAGAAGAGGATCGAATTGGTTTTTGAATCTGTTGGGCTTCTTCCGAACTTTCATTTTGGTCCCCGAAATGTTAACATTTTGGTCCCGAAAGTCTCGGATAAAACGAAACAATGAATCGATCACGAAACATTGACTCGAAGTTAGAAAGCCAGCAGTTGGAAAACCAACGGTCTTAGAATGAAAATCATATTGAAACAAAGTCTCGATATGAAAGATATGAGTATCACGAGATGACATCTTAGGAATTGGATTTCTAAGACATCTAACGGATCGGTCGATAGTTGACAGTCTCGTTGAAGCCACCAATGGATATGAATCATAGAACCGATTGGAATCATGGTGCACCCATAGACAAGGAGCGATATGCTCGGGTCACGTGTAGTTCAATGTATTGTACACACTACAACCGACCCGGTATCGTCCAACAAACAGATCGGTTGAACTAAGGTTCACCGATGATCTTAATATAAGATCAATAGAAGGCGTTAAGTCGGATATGACGATATCCGAATTATTCGCTTATCTACGGATTATAGTATTCGGATGTCCAGCGGTTACGAGAGAACACGGTGATGCAACCGGACATCGGATCGAAGAACACCAAAGCCACAAGTAAATGTGTATGGTGGTTCTTGGAAAAACCTCTAAGCAAACTTGCATCGACCGATTCATGATGGTATCGGAGTTTATCGCTTTATACAAAACATGAAAGAAGTTGAGTAACTTCACGGCTCCTTAGAGGACGTCCCTTATCGGGAGAAACCCGTACCTTCAGCGATTATACACGTGGCTAGCGGTCGGCTTCGGGAAGGACACGGATGACGGCGTATGGACATATCTCGTCGGGATCCTGTCGGAGACATAAGACCGTATGGCAGTTGATCATCACGGGTGTCACTTCCTTGTTTACAAACTAAGGGACTACCCGGAGATCAAACGTTACGCCTGTCTAGGGGAATGGGCTTAAAACCCAAAATATACGGACCAATACAGTGGAAATCCAACCTTACGAACTTTAGATCCAAAGTAATTTGGTTCAATGGGAAAACTAAGTTGTAAAGGTTCGGTTGATCGCTTCGGTGGAAGCATGAGCACTTCGGATAGTGATTTTCGAAAAAAACACCAAATCCAAAGCCGTTCCCGCGATAGACGTTAAGTGCTATCTGCAGTATGGGTAAAGGTTAAGTTTTCAAAACTCGTAATGATCCTCAACGGTTGAGGTTAGGTCTTTGGGAAACTTTTAATGGTTCCTAACACTTGTGAAGTGGGGTATAGCAGGATACCTTGTAGGAGACCACCTATTTAAGTGCGAGGACGGCCGCCTCAAATTGAACGCACTTAAGAATCCAAGACGTTGTCCATGGCCAAAACGGACAAAACATTACGAAGAAGAGAGTAAGGGAATTTGTTGTGTTGGTACCGTTGTCTTGGCTTACACTAAACACCGACGGTTCAAGACATCATGTTCACCGCGCGTAAGTAAGTCCGATGGTATTCAACTATGGAAGGTTCAAAGCCGAGGCTACCTCTCCTTATGCAACATCGGTCATTCGAAATATTGCTTTGGAAATGAAAAGACACCATGTGAGTGCGCCAAAATCTCTTTCAAGAGGGGATTGTTGGAAATTTGCCTTTGGCGGGAGTTGCGACCGACCAACTTTAACGGCTTAAACACTAGTGTAACGTATGTTGGAGAATCCGGTTCTTCACACATGCATGATCTACTAAGTACGTAGATAACCGTAGGGCCAAGAATCGTCAAATTTCATTGAGAAATGAAAGAGATATTGGTTCACGAAGTAAGGTGTTTGAAGCATGGAAAGTGTGGTATTGTGTGCAATTCTCCCTCATCGGTAGAGGAAGAAAGAATTGTTGTGTATATAAGATTCGAAATTGGTTTGGGGTTTGGGACCCCAAGGGGTATCCCATGTGTTTAAAGGAGGGAGGACCTAGATGTGCTTCGGTTCGAGGAAAGACCACACGCGCGCCGCCGCCGCCCGCCCGTCCCGTCCGGTCCGGTCGGTCCGGCCCGGTTCCGGGTTCGGTTCCGGTTCCGGTTCCGGTTCCGGTCACGGGTCGTGGGTCGTGGGTCGTGGGGCGTGGGCTGTGGGTCTTCGATATTTTCTTTTTGGGCCGAGAAAACTTTGCCGAAGTACGGTTTGATCCCGAAGTTTCAGATATACGATTTGGCCGAGAATTCTTTCGGATGTGCAGTTTGGTCCCCGAAGTTTCAAGATGTACAATTTGGTCCCCGAAGTTCGAATTTCGACGGTCAAGACAGAAAAGCCAAGCACTCAATTCAGCCATTTATTTTGGCTGAATTACTCCTCCTATAATGGCCAAATCCGTTGGTCTTTCACCATTTATGTTGGTGACTTTACTACCTCCATAATGGCCATTATTTGGCTATTATGGAGGCAGTTTTCAGCAAGATAAACAGCCCCTCCCTCTCCTATATAAACACCCCATTACACCATTGTTGAGAACTAACAAGAAGCTAACGAAGAAATGAGAGAGGCAACACACGAAAATACACAAGCAGAAATTTCTTCTTCCTACAACTTCCAAGCATCATTTCGTTACTCAATATTCTTCACGGTAGCTCTTGAGTTTCCTTTGCTCAAGGGTTCCATTGTCTGTTTTATCTTGGGAGACAAATTGTCCGGGACGTATAAAGGATACATACGGGGCAATATTGTCTTAAGGACGAGTGCCACACTCGACTCAAAGATAAACCGTTTCCATTTTTCGTCTTCAACAAAATCGTAATTTCAGTTTTGTTGTTATATTGTAATTTTCAGATTTCTAGTCGAAAATATTGTATTCTTTGTTTATCCTTTCGAATACTTGTAATAGTTAAATACTTCCCGTACTACTTTATAAAGTACCATAGAGCAAAATCTCCCAACACACTAAAGACAATACAGAAAGATAAGATCAAAGAGACTAAACAGTGAAAGACAGAAAGCAAATTTTTTATAGATGCAGCTTAGTTCAAGGGATTTTGACCAGTTAACAATTATCATGGATAAATAAAAGCTAGGATTAAATGTTTGGTTTCAATTTTGTTCTTAACTATTACTCGCTCGACTAAAAGGGTTGTGTTATGACTTTTTAAATTGAGTTACTTTCTCATTCATTGTTTCACTTTACGATAGTAATTTTATAAAGAACAAAAGAAGATCGAGAACGTCACTTTTTATTTCAATGTGTAGACGTATCAAACAGCTCCAAAACAAAACAAACTACAAGGTTGAAAAGGAGGAGCCATAGGCTAATAATAGCCATGAATTGAGTTGCCAAATATTTGACAGTTAGTTCTTTAAGTTGGTGCAACATATTCTGTATTTTTTAAAAATCACAAGCATAAGTTACACATTTTCAATGAGTCAATTTTTTTTAATTAACTTGGCTATAGAATCTGAAGTTGTCTTAGGGTGTCAATTCCCAACAAACTCCAACTTGCACTTCATTTTTTGTTGTTATCTCTCTGTTTTAGACATTTATTTCAAAATTAAAAATAAAATACCAACTTCTACCTCATGCATACACTAAACTCATTGTTTCATCAGTTTTTCTGCATTCACTGATGTATTATCTCGTGCTCAATGTATTTAAATCTGGACTGCACTTCTGCAGTTTTGTTTTAGTTTAGGTGAGACCTTCATGAGGTATTTATGCTAAATGGATAGTCATTCCTGAAAGTATATGTATGTCCTAGAGACAATCTGTATTAGGACAAATTTATTTTATACACATTCGTATTATTTTTAATGGAGATTAATATTTTGGCATTTGCAATTATTGAATTATTAGTTGATTGTTTATAATATTCTACAATATGCATTCCTAGAGGTTACATTGTTATTAATAGTGTGAGATATTAATATTATAACGTAACTCTTAAAATAGCCTCGACTAATGATCATCGAGAATGGGATATCAATGATATGTGATAAGTCGACATGTGGTCTGCATCACATCCTTAGAGGATGTAGTATGTCTCACCTGCTACTAGTAATGGCTACTCGTGATGGATACATGGATACTTTGGAAGTATTGGTATACCCTGCTGATATATTGTTTGTTATACTTGTCTAAAGTATGATCATTGTGTGGGAGATAGAAGTCATTAGACTTGAGGTCAATGCGCGCCTTGTCTGCAAAGTAATGTACTTTGATCTCGTCCTAAGCTCAAATGCCATATAGGTTGAGATACAGCTTGTATTGGGTACATTACGATGTGGATTAAAGGTGGTAGTTGAGCCAATATTAGGATTCATTCCTCGAATGTATATTCGAGAGAACACTCAGCTTCTCAGTGATATTAGGTTGACTAGATCGTTGGCCAACGCAATAGACATATTTAGAATATGGTCTAGTTGTCAACTAATATATATGAGATACAATGATTAAGCCATTTGAATAGACACTTGACAAATCCTAAGCTTGATCGGGTGTGTCGTGAATGAAAGAATTTTATCTTACCACATAGAGGTTAAGTTTACTGGATTCGTGTAAACGTACTTTCACATATTGAGTTCGTATTGCAGCGCCGTCTAGGAGTTCCGCGTAGACCTTAATTTGATTAATGTCGATATGTGAAGGCATGTAGGGTCACACTATGTCGATTGTCTTTTTGATCTAAGGATGTATTGAGAGAGTATTAAATATTCGATTTAGAATCGAGATATTTAAATGAATAATGATTGTTTTAATTAAGTCAAAATTTGATTTTTAGATTTAATTAAGAATGTGCGAAAAATAAAACGAGACAGTGTAGGGCCACGTCAACGCCGTGGCGCCCACACCATAGGGCCGCGGCGCCATGACTTATTCTGTCTCGAATTTTGGGCTAGGCCCAAAGTCAAACCTTAATCCGGTTTGACCTAATTTTCACCTATAAATTCAGACCTACACTTCATTATTCAATACACTTGATTTTCATATCATTATTCTAAGTCTTAGAGACTCAGAATCAAAACACTTACTCGAACTTCTACCGTATTTCCTAGCTTTCCAAAAGAGGAATACATTGAAGCTTGGAGCTTGCAATCGAAAGGGCATTTGCGTGCGAACCCACGATTGATAAAGATTTCAGATATTGTAAACATGTAAGTACCATTCAAGTCTTATGTTTACAGTTTAAAATTATCTTATAGTCAAACAATTCTACGTTTGTTGGGTTTGAAACAAATTTTCAATATCCGTTGGCTATAACAGCCCAACAAAAACCTACAATTCCTTCATTCCTCTATGGTTCATCCAGAATGATTTTTTCATCTTACTTGTTTTATTAGCTACTTCTTCTTGTGCTGTATGATTAAAAATAAGAATTCGACCTCTATTGATATTTTGGTCTTGGATGATACCTATTGCGGATGTTGCTCCACAAGAACCATCACCCTTGCTAGTCAACGCGAATGTGGTATATTTAAATTTCATTCAGGTTTAATGTTTTTATTAATTTTTTATTTTCTTCTTTTCTGGATCATACCACCGACATCTTTGTGGAGTAAAAGGTTGAGAGCCAATAAAATGAATTTTATCGTTAACATGTGGCAACTAAGATAAAACGCAAATAATGTGACAACAAATTGTTGATAAATAATGAAGATTATCGCAAAAATGTAACTACAGTGAGTATTTCCTTTGTTTTTTTTTCTTCCAATTTTATCATTTTTGTTTATTCTTGTCACTAATTATTTTTGGTTATTTTGCAGTGGGGTAATTTTTTGAGACTTCATGCTCCAGATGTTTCAATTATTTTAGTTGGAATACAACCACGTAAGAATTTAACTTACATTATTTTTATTCCTTTTTATATTTATTTTTATATTAACTTATTTTACTATGTTGTAGCTCAAGGAAATCCTCTTGTTACTTATGCCCATGTAAAAAAAAAATACTCGCAACACAGAAAATTTGTGAAATATCATCAGACTGTGGCAAAGTTTATGTAGGATTATGCTTAGTTTTGGATATGGGTGGGCGTATATCGGTTCGGTTTTGTATCCGAAAAATATGAACCGAATAAAAATCATTTTTTTTAAAAAAAAGCTGAATACAACTTCTTCTTTTTAAAAAAAAATGATATGTTCGGTTTATATCGCCGAACGTATCGGATTATATCGGTTTTTACTAGTGGTTTGGGCCGGGCCGGGTCGGGGATTTTGTTTTTTTTTGTTTTTAAAAAAAATTGAATTTTCAAAACTGAAATTGACATTCACACCTACACTACCACGAAATTTTGACGTTGAAATTTATTGTGTATCGTGAGATGTTTACTAAAGAAAAAGGAAAATTAGAAATCGATTTGGGGGAAAACACAAATTGATTGAAAAAACGGATGTTTTTCAAAAATTTGGCACTGCCACAAGGCAGTTTGGGCCGGCCCCTCGAAAAAATACCCAAAATCAAAAAAAATATCGGGTAAAACGGACATCCGAGCGAAGAGTTATGACCATTTAAAGTTTCACCAATTTACAACTACTTCATCTCCCTACATTTTATGTCAATGCTTCTGTGATATGTTAATCAATTTCATGCCACATTCGACTTCCATAAAAGCTTCATAGATTGACTTCAATGACTATGATTCAAGAGATAGTAGTAGCCTAAAATAAAAAATAAGAATAATTATTTATTTAATTCGATTTTTTCGGTTCGGTTCGTATCCAAAATTAAAAAACCGAATCGAATCACTAAATCATGATTCGGTTCGGTTTTTCAAAAAATCGGGTTTTTTTTAATTAAAAAAACCGAATAAAAATCGAACCGAATCAATTCGGTTCGGTTCGATTTTTCGGTTCTCCGATTTTTTTGACCACCCGTAGTTTTGGACGGAGTAGTATTTTTAATCTTATAGTAGTGATGCTTTCATGCACATTACATTATTTATGTTCTCTCTCTTCAAGTTTTTGGACTTTTTTGTACTAGTATTTTTAATCTAGATATAATGATATGCTTCCATGCATCTTATTTATATTCTCTCTCACTGATTAGACTATCAAAATAGCAGTTGTATGAATAACTTGAGTAAAATCTTACAAATGTGTAGGTGTAATGGAATACCACTATCACACAAATAGACAACAAATTATCCATTCTGGAAGTGATTTTATTAATTGTAAGCCCGTAATTTTAGTGAATCCAATAAACTTGTTTCGTCTATGTTTTTTTTTTTTTTTAAATAAAAATAAAAGGCACCAAATCGGCTACATTATTATTTAGGAAAACTAATCGAAATAGACCCCAATAACAAAATAATTATCCACCTCATGCCCCTTTTTAAACTAATTACCCGTTGTACGCCCTCTCCCAAAACTATTTACCTGATATACCCCATCGCCCAAACTCCTTCCCCCGTGATAATCGCACTATATTTATATATCATTATGGTATCACAGAGGACTAAGAGAAGGACTGAATCAATCCTCCATGATACCTGAGGAGTGTCTCATTGAAGGACTGAAGCAGTCCTCCATGATACTATCACAATATATCTATATAAGATAATTGTATCATAGAGGTTTATTTCGAGAAAAGTGTCTTTTTGAATAAATGAACATGATCACCCATGATACCATCTCAATATATTTATATACCATGATGATATGATGGAGGACTAAGAGACGGACTAAAACAATCTTTCATGATATCATCTCTGTATATTTATATATCATGTTGGTATCATAATTAGGAGGCATCTCAGATTAATAGTTTTTAATTTTTTTTGGGGGTACGAAAGTAATAGAGGTATGAACGGATAATTAGTTTGGTTTGAGGGGCATAGACGTTCTTTTTCCTATTATTTATTGATAAAGATATAAGAGACAAAAGGTTGTACAAAACTTTTTAAGATTTCATCCTCAAATATCTCTCCTGCAATGTTAAAATCATGATAAGTTAATAAGCCCAGATGGAATATAATGTATGGACCGTATATAGTGGATTGCATCTCACAGGCTTTTATGGGCCCAACGGAATTGTTGGGTCTCTTGAATGGCCCAAGAAATCATATTCATTTGGTATAGGGAATAGTTCTGTTTTGTTAATAGAGGCCCATATCGGACTTGTGCACAATTTGGTTTAAATAAATATTTCTTTTCTAGGGCATCATTTAGATTTTGTCCTTATTTATAAAAAAAGTTCCAAATATGACCGTTGTAAAATTACCACTCAAGACAATGTAGATTGGATTTGCTCACTTTTTCCCCAGCTTTACAGACAAACATTAAATGTGGTGTACCGTTTTCTAGCTCATAGAATATATGTGATCTAACGTTTTCTTGTAAGGTGCGAAAAAAATAGATCGTGGAATAAGATCCATGAGTTGCAAGAAAAATAAAAAAGGGTCATTTATTATGTAGTCGTTATCAAAAAAGACAACTAAAGAAAATTTCACACATATTTCTCATTTTGCCTTGCAAGACTTCACATATCAGAGGAAAATCTCAAAGATGTTGGTTTTCGTAAAAGAGTAAATATTTTAAAAAATTTCAGTACAATTTAATCTGTGATATTTATCTATTAAAGCTCATAAAGAGTAAGAATTTACTATTTTACTTTTAAGTTATTTTATATTTGACATGATTGTGTAAGTATAGACCTTAAAACACTCAAAATATTTGCTTTTTGTGCACTCAAAAATGACATATTAAGATCATGTCTTTTGGTGGATGCAAGTACATTGTACATAATGATTAGTCAAGACTCAAGAGAATGGGAGAAATTAAAAATGGAAACAAATTTCACTGTTACTATACAGGGGAGTCAATTGGATATTGGTTTCTTTTAAGAACAACCCATATTCCTTAATGGGCCCCCAAAATCTTTAATCTTAATAATGGGACCATCCACAAAATCCAGATGAAAATGAAAGCTCCAAACTCCAAAGCAAAACAATACTACTTTTAATAATAAAAATGATAGTAGCAAGCATGAGTAGCTGTCAATCAGAAGTGGAATAAAAAATTTATATAAGGATATCTAAATTAATATCAGAATATCACACTTGAGATTTACATAGAATTAAGGATTTTTTAAAAACTTTATTTGCCATTTTATTAGAATTTTCCCTTTATGTCAAGAAATTCAATAGTCTTGTGCAGTATAATTTTAATGTACAAAATTCAATTGAACCCTCTTTCCTCTATCTAGTTTTGCCGCAACTCTGGTCGCACTAAAGAGTGTGATTTAGCGGTCATTTAAACTGGATAAAACTTATCAAATATCAGAATTCACATTTCAGCAAAGACGAAAAACGTTAAGTGATTTGTCCCATATGCTTAAACTTTAGCGAACTTCGTACCATGCTTATAGTAATAGTGGAGGTTGAATTTTTGTCAAGCGAGTTCATAATTTGTTGTATATATATAAAAGAACTCGACCATGCATATACTTTGTTAGTTTTTGCTCTCTAGCTTAGTAAAGGACTGGCACGACATAGTTGGTATCCATTGGAAATGTTAAAGGTGTGCAAGGCTAGTACATATACTATTGTTATAAATAAATAAAGGGAAAAGACATAGATTGAAACCAAAATTATACCCGAAATCTCGAGAGGGGTGGGGTAGTGTGGAGGTGGAGGAGGGGGGTATTGGTGGTGAAATGATGAAGACGAAGGGTTTGGGGGTGGGGTGTGGGGTGGCGGATATGGTGTTTCCGATGACATGTGGTGGTGGATGATTTAGTGATGAAGAATATAATTATTAGAGAATTTTAATAGTTAATTAAGGATTAATTAGTGTAAATATAATTAATAAAAGAATAATCAAATGAATAATAAGGAAAAGAATATAAAAATAAAATTTTAAAAGATTTCTGACATGACGCTGACATGCATCATGATGACGTGACGAGCGAGTGTATAATACCTCCATTTATGCAATCATATATGTATCAGGGGTTAAATAAATTCACTTTTTAAATGTATAGGAATGTAATAGGTCGTCTTAATAGTTTGAGTGTGATATCGAAATTTCGGATATAATAAGAGTCAATCTATGTTTTTGCCATAAATAAATGCATTAGTCTGAAAAGGGAAGGGAAAAAAGAACTATACGTTGTATTTGATGTTTGGCAAATGATGCATCTTCCTCCCATGTGAGGGGTTGAATTTTTATTATTTAAGGGGGGGGGGGGGGGGGGGGGGGGAAGAGAGAAAGAAAACAAAAATACCCCTTTAATCCGGACTCATAACATGCTTCCATGCTCATTATTTATGCGCTCTCTCTCTCTCAATGATCAGAGAATCAAAATAGCCGATATCTTTCTATTTCTCGATAGGTTTAATTAATTAACTTAACATGTAGTATTTTATTATGGGTTCAAGCCGTGAAAACAGTCTCTTGCAGAAATGCAAGGTAATATTGCGTACAATAGATCCTTGTGGTCCGGTCCTTTTTCGAACCCCGCGCATAGCAGGAACTTAGTGCATCGGGTTGTCCTTTTATGTAGTATTTGATTTTTACTCTTTTTTTAATAAGAGGTAATCATAAGAATTAATATATTATTTCAGTTTGAAATGAGAATAGAGCAGTAGTTAAGCCTATTTTGGAATCTTTGTTTGGTTTGGTTTATAAGTTTGAGAATTTTGACCCATACTAGTTAGTTCTGAGTTCTGGCACTATGTAATGACCACAGATCTTTAAGATCTCTGCAGATGTGAATTATGGCATTTTTAAATTTTATAATAAGGTTTTTGTAAAAGAATAATCCGAAAATAGATTATATCTTCGATAGATGTGATCTGCAAATGACAATGTTGTGACAATAAATGGTAACTTAGGTTTTCGCATATATATAAATGAAATGTAATTCACTATATCTAGGTTAATGAATTTCATTCAGCTTTTGGAGTTGTGAACTAATAACCTCTCTTTTTTTATCACAAAAAAGTTGAGATAAGTTGAGATGAAACATTTACTCGTAACTATGCCTAAACTCGCACCGGTGTTAGGCATAAGTAGCATTATAAAAGAACATAAATTAGAGTCGCCATGAAGACAACAATATAGTATATTTATGTTAAATTCATTAAAACCAAGTTCCTATTTTTAATGAAATACTTTTTGCTCCATTGTTCTACTAATGGCTGTAAAAAGAAGAAATAGAAAGATATTTGCAAATTAATGCATGCAAACTAGTATGAAAATCTCTAAGCTCTGACTATCAGTCAACTATGTCATTAAATATAATAAGCGATTATTAAATAATCTATCTTCTAAAGCAACCATATATAATTTGGTGAATCAATCATTTTCAATCATTTGCATCCCTTAAAAGAATTAAAAAAATATATTGTAAAAATGATTGAAGTTTGAGACTAATTAAAGTTTAAACATCATACCCACCAAGCCTATGATTATTACTCAAACAATTTCATGATCACTAGTGTCACAGTAAAGGTCGTTTAGTTGCATCATTATGTCTCTTAATCACGTCAATGAGTCGCTTAAAGCCGTTTTTAAATTGTTAACTACTAACTGTATTATCCATTTGTTCACCTTTTCCTTCTTTCTTTTTTTGAACCAGAAGTGGAAACAAAAGTAAAATAGGAAATAATTATAGACAAGAAAAAATCGTATCCATTTCTCTATAGTAAAATTAATTGTTGTAGCCTTTTTCTTTTGAGGTAATTTTCATCTTCTTTTTATGTTAGTATTTGGTCTACTGTCATATCGTAATTTTGCATGTTAGGTAAAAAAAATTAGTAACATGCACACTGTTCAATAATAACATGTAAAATTCTTAGATAAATAACATGAAAAGCAGATTTAATAAACCGCTATTATTCCACTTAAAATACAGTCACAAATGTTCAAAAAATAATTATTATCTCCAAATATCTTCAATTTTCATCATCTTTTTTCTTCTAAAATGAAAGAATGACGATTATTTACTTTTATATGGTACTAGCTAAAGATGAACCTCCGTAATGTAGAATGACGATTCTTTACTTCCACTATCATGAACGTGAAATTCACTAGTTTTCATATAATAAGATGGTTTAGAATTAAGTACGTTATTTTGTAGAATAACTTAGTTATTATCATTTGAAAATTTTAAAACAATTGATAGGTTCCATGGGGGCGGACGTAGAGACATGTATATAGAGTGTAATTACTGGATTCATCAAATTCAGTTATTTTTCTCAAATCCAATTAATCAAATAAATTAGGAAATAAATTCCGAACTCGAACTCATTAAATTCAAATTCTAAGCTTCTTATTTCATAGCTTGAATATTAACGTGTACAATCCCTACATCATAATTAAAATATATCTCATATATTGTGTAAATATTTAGTGATGTATAATTATGGTAACTATAAGATTCTTATTATATTAGGGTTCTACATTGTACACTATATATATATTTGTATTAATGAGAAAGCCTTCTAAAAGGGGGTAATACAATTTCACATGGTATCAGAAGCCAAAACCTAAACCCTACTTTCTTTCCTCAGCCGTCACAGTCCCTCGGGTTCTGCAACTTTTTAGCCTTCTTTTTCCTTCTGTCCGAGAACTTTGCAGAGACCCTTGAAAAGGCCTCTCTGCCCGAGAAACAATTGCTCTGTATTTCTCTACTCGGGTTCTGTGTTTCTTCCCTTTCCTATGTGACAGTTCCCTGCCTGAGAAACAAACACAACATTCATGTCCCGAGAAGCCCCTCTTTCTGCCTTCTGCTTCACGTTATGTTTCCTTCCCGAAATTAACCCACTATAATGACTCCTCCCACAGCAACCTCAACCTCATCCGTCGTCACCCCTGACATACCCAAACCACCATTCTCACCCTCTATTCATCCTGCACTCACCGTCACCAACATCAAGAACTTTATTCCTATTCTTGATCAAGAAAATGGTCAGTATTCTCCATGGGTTGAACTATTCTGTATCCACACATGTGTCTATAATGTGCTGGATCACATTGACGACTCTTTCCCTCGCCCTATTGAGGTTGACGACATCACATGGCCCCGTTGTCAAACAATGGATCTATGGCACTATTTCTCAGGACTTGCTCCTCACTATTATGAAAACAAGCGCCTCTACTCGCGAGTTATGGATTCGGTTAGAAGATTTTTTTAAGGATAATAAGCACACTCGTGCTATCTATTTGGAAGAACATTTTAACAACACACGTCTTGAAAATTTCTCTAACATGTCCAAATACTGCAAGACATTAAAACTATTGGCGGACCAATTATCAAACGTGAAAACACATGTTTCCGAAACCAAGATGCTTCTCCAACTAATCGCAGGTCTTCCAAAAGGTGAGTATGATACCCTAGCCACGATGATACAACATGTCGATCCCTTACCCAGTTTCAACAAGGCTCGTTCACAATTATTGTTGGAGAAAACCAGACGTGCAAAACAGGACGAGCACAACCAAAAGGCATTAGCAGTTGAAACTCCTGCACAAAGCACCATAGCCGCCGGCCAGCCACCACTGCAGGAAAATAATCAGCCGCAGCGGCAGGGGCCAAGGTGGTGGATGCAGTGGTAAAGGGGGCCGCGGTTCACAACAACATCAACAACCGCTGCAGCCCATTCCTTTCCCTTACTGGACCGGCCCAAAGACTTCACAAAATAATGGAAACTGGGCCACTGTTCCTGTGCAGTCCACGCCCCAATACCCTTTTCAGGAACAAGGGATACTAGGTCCCGTTCCCGGTTCTCAGACCGTCCTCTTTCAACAGCAAGCCCATCTCATGCAGGCCCACTTACAACAGCCCTCCACTGGTCTGGCACCTACTTACTTGGGCGAGGCCTTCAACAGTTTAAACTTGCAGCAGCCCGATAAAAATTGGTACATGGATTCGGGAGCCACATCTCATCTCACCCGGTCTGCAGGTATTCTTTCCCAATTATTTCATTTAAAGTCTCCTCAATTTATTATAATTGGCAATGATCACCGCATTCTAATTCAAGGCTATGGTCACACTTACACTCAACCGCCTCACCCACTTTTCTCCCTAATAACATCCTTTATGCCCCAAACATCATAAAAAATTAATCTCTATTAGAAAATTTACTCGTAACAATTATGTGTCTGTCGATTTTGATCCTTTTGGTTTTACTGTGAAGGATCTATGTACGGGGACACCTCTTATGAGATGCAATAGCACGGGGGACCTCTATCCCTTCACACCATCTTCCGTTGCCAGTTCCCGCTCACACACCTCCCTCGTTGCTATGTCTCCGTCAACTTCGCACAATAGGCTTGGACACCCAGGTGCTCCTATTTTTAATTTTCTTAGAAGCAATAACTTTATTCATTGTAATGGAAAACTTGCCCAAAAATGTGTTTCTTGTCAATTAGGCAAACATGTTCGACTTACATTTAAATCATCTGTTAGCGTTACGTTTGCTCCGTTTGATAATGTTCATACTGATTTGTGGACATCTCCTATTACTAGCTCTCTGGGTCATAAATATTATCTAGTCTTATTAGATGACTACTCTCACTTTATCTGGATTTACCCACTCAAATTTAAGTCGGAAGTCTTTGCCAAATTTCTTGAATTTTGCACTTTTATCAAAACGCAATTTGAAAGAGGTATAAAATCTTTTCAATGTAATAATGGTCGTGAGTGTAAGAATTCCGCATTCTAAAAATTTTGCAAAAATAATGGCATGGTCTTTCGGTTTTCGTGTCCTCACACATCCCCTCAAAATGGCAAAGCAAAATGAATCATCCGCACCATAAATAACATGGTTCATACTTTTCTGTTTCATGCCTCTCCCTCCCTCATTTTGGGTCTATGTAGTAAAGATGGTAGAAAACGTCCTCAATATTTTACCCATCAGTACTCTTCATAACATGACCCCAACCGAAATATTATACCCTTGGATCTTCTCCTATGATCACCTTCGGATATCCGGTTGTCTTTATTACCCAAATCTCGCTTCCACCACCCTCACAAATTAGCACCTCGTACCACTCCGTTCGTGTTCTTAGGATTCCCGTCGAATCACAGGGGCAATCTATGCTATGACTTGTCGACCCATCAAATTCACATCTCTCATCACGTCACATTTGACGAGACCACATTTCCATTTTCAAACATTCAAAAATTCCAAAAACCGGACTATACTTTTCTTGACAAGTGTGTACTTTCTCCGGTCACCCTCCGTGAACTATGTCAGTCCACCAGCACCAACCAATCTCTACCAATTACCGCCGCCGCCACAACACAAACGTCGGCGCCTCTGCCACTTGCCCACTCTCTATCACCATCACCGCCGATTACCACCACCACAAGCAATTGGCCCACCCTCTCAGTGCCTTCACGCTCCCCATCCTACCACTGTATCGTCACTGCAGCACCAATACCACCCCACATCCACACCAACTAGTGGCAACCCACCACCTACAGTCGACTTCCCACCACCTAACCAGAATAACGGTACCTTCCCACATTTGACACCGTACCCCACACTGCCAACCTCAACCAATCTCGATCTACAGAGATCGGTGACACCACCCAACTCAACCTCTGTTCCCTGTCTCGACAAACCCAGATCGACGATGACACCAACAATCGCCCTTGTACATAGTGACCAGACCGACACCCCACCCTCATACCCAATTCTAAGACCACATAGTAAACACAACTAGACTTCAAATTAACCCAGAATACTCGACCTGACACCTAGAACCATACCCAGTCTGCACCCTCACACTGTATGGAAACCCGTGCCAATCACAAGATTTACAAACCCAAAGTCCAATTTAACATGTCTACCCAAACCATTTCTCCAATTTCCAAAAGCCCGAAATTAGCCAAACTAGGCCCATATTGGAATATGACATGTGTGAGAAGTTTAATGCTTTAACGAAACAACATACTTGGAATTTGGTTCCTCGATCGGAGGGGGTGAATGTGATCTGTTGCATGTGACTTTTTCGTCACAAGTATAGAAACAATGGTGACTAAGAAAGTTATAAGGCAAGGCTTGTGGCCAATGATACAAATCAGCAGGAGGGCATTGATTGTGCTGAGACATTCAGTCTGGTTGTTAAACTGGCTACCATTCGTACAGTTCTGAGCATTGCTATGAGTTAGCATTGGCCGATTCATTAGCTTGATGTAAAAAATGTATTTCTACATGGGGATTTAAAAGAAACTGTTTACATGCACCAGCCGCCCGATTTCGTCTATCCGCAACCCCTAAATATGTATGTCATCTCCGTAAGTCACTTTATGATTTGAAACAGGCCCCTAGAGCATGGTATGATCGCTTTGCACAGTACGTTATGCGAATTGGGTTTACATGCAGCAAGTGTGATAATGCTCTATTTATTTTCCATACAGGCAGTAACATTGCTTATTTGTTGTTATATGTGGATGCCATTATTCTTACTGCTTCTTTCGATGTGTTGAAAAATGAGATAATTGCACTGCCCAAACCGAATTTGCTATGACTGGCTTGGGGAAGTTGAGCTATTTTTTGGGTATCTCAGTAACTAGATCTGTAGACACTGTGTTTCTTTGCGAGCGTAAGCATGCATAAGAGATCATGTACAGGGGTAAGATGGAAAATTACAAAATCATATCCACTCCAGTTGACTCTAAATCAAAATTTAGTGCAGTGGATGGTAATCCAGTGACAAATCCTACTCTTTATAGGAGTCTAGCAGGTGCACTTCAGTATCTCACTTTCACCAGGACTGATATTGCTTATGATGTTTCGCATGTATGCTTGTTTATGCATGCCCAGAGAGCATCATTTTACTGCTCTTAAACGTATCATTCGATATGTTAAGGGCACACTTGATTATGGATTACACCTATACCCCTCTGCACCGAACATGTTATTATCATATACGGATGCCGATTGGGCAGGCTGTCCGGACACACGACGCTCCATATTCGGCTACTGTGTGTTTTGGGGGGATAATATCATCTCCTGGTCTACCAAGCGACAAGCCATATTATCTCATTCGAATGCAGAAACAAAGTATAGAGGAGTTGCTAATGTTGTTGCTGAGATCTGTTGGCTCCGAAACCTTCTTTTGGAGCTTCAGTGTCCATTACGTAAAATGTCTCTGGTGTACTGTGATAACATATCCGCTATATACTTATCTCACAATCCGGTTCAACATCAACGAACCAAGCATATTGAGATGGACATCCACTTTGCTCGTGAGAAGGTTGCTCTCGGTCATGTTAAGGTATTGCATGTGCCCTCTTCCTATCAGTATGCAGATATCTTCACGAAGGGTCTTCCGAGACATCTGTTCATTGACTTCAGATTCAGTCTCAACGTTCGACTTCCTCCCGCTCCGACTGCGGGGGTGTATTAACGTGTACAATCCCTACACCATAATTAGAATATATTCCATATATTATGTAAATATTTAGTGATGTATAATTATGATAACTATAGGATTCTTATTATATTAGGTATGGCAAGGGGGGTGTGCTCAAATGAATGCTGTGGGCTGCGCAACATGCTCGATCTATATTATGGGAACTAAATCAATATGGATGCATAGACGAATATCAAATCCTCTAATATTATTTTTCTTGGGAACAAGCAACTTAATTATTTACACAATTCTAATATATATAATATAATGTTTGAATTTCAAGAGAGCAAGCCAAGCTATGTGTTTGTTGTTGCTGTAGAAGCTTCGATATTTTTTAGCATGTTGCTGAACGTGGATATATAAACGATGTCACATCAAAATGACAACATTATTCAATCCTGGTTTTCATTCCAATGTGCGCACCAGGGAGGATTATTTGAGGATGCGAACGATAACCAATTAACAAGAAGCTAGGATATTGCTAATTTGTCAATTTGCATCGTGTGTTGCCTGTCAAAATATATCTTACATGTGAATCTGCTATTTCCTTTGACATATCCAGCCAATAACTTCAAATAGAGGGCATGCATGATTTTTCACTAACGTACAAGGTGCGCTTACCCTTTCAAGTTTCAACAAGGAAGACTTCAACATTGTAAAAAAAATAGTTACGAAATTTATCGATATTTAATCCGTCGCTAATTAGTAACTAACATGATTTTTACGGTGATCTATGGTTAAATAAAATTTGCGACAATTGTTTTTATGTTTAGTATAAATTAATGTTATAAGAATATGATAGCATGGGATATATAGTGAATACATTTTTATAGCTATTAAAATCTATAAAAATATGTTGGCTGCAGCTATATATTTCATCAAGAGGCAGACTTTATTAACTTATAGATAGAGATAGATTCTCATCTCACCGTCCAAAATTATAGGGTGTGACGTGTGCTCCTATAAAGCTGCTTAAAGGTTTTTCAAAAGCTTTCGGTTTTGTGCGTGGGGCTTTAATTATATATATACGTGTCTTATTTGAAAACTAGTAAGGAATTACCTGTGCTTGTGCTGTGCACGGGCCCAATTTCGAAGTTTTCTAAATTGTAAAATTTTCAAATCATCTTTTTTTTTTTTAACAAAATCCAAAATAATGTTTGGTTATACACATTGGATTGATTTTTTTGAAATTTATTTTCAAGTGAAAATCTAATTTTAATTTTTCTTAAAAGTTAAAATACATGTCCAAATACAATTTCAACTTCACGATATTATTTTTCAACTTAACTTCAAATACTACTTCTTTTCAAATATCATATATTATGTCCAAATGCCTACTAAATGTTAAACCGTAAAACATAAACCTTCAAATTATGACACATTTGAAAATTATTGATTTTAAATTTTACATTTTCGTTTGTTTACGTGAGGTTTGGTTGGTACTTGGTAGCGGTGTACTACTTTATTCCTTTTCAGCTATTTTATTTTGTAGTTTTTATATTTCATAACTAAACTTGCATGTCCTTCTATATTAGCTAAATAGTCACCGAAAACCAAAAAGTAATACAGAAGTATCATGCATAATTAGAGGCTGCAACTGAGAGTTGAGAGTTGTGTGAGATAGCAATTTCAAATGAGCCTGTGTTTAATACTCTCTGAAATATTCTTCCTTAATTTTATTTATTAATGATTTAAAATATATATAATATTACAGAAATATTTACTTTGCTATAAATTAGGTAACTAATCAATCCTAATTACAAGAGAAATATAATTCTACCTAATATAGGAGATGCACAATTCATTATTGTAGAAACATTCTATTACACCCCCGCAGTCGAAGCGGGAGGTCGGCGTATGCTGAAACTGTCCCGAAAGTTCAAATAAAATCAGCGGAAGACCTTTTGTAAAAATGTCGGCAATCTGATAACGTGATGGGACATGTAAGACACGTACTTGTCCACGAGTAACCTTCTCGTGAACAAAGTGAATATCCAGCTCAATATGTTAAGTGTGTTGGTGGTGAACCGGATTCACGGAGAGATAAATTGCACTAACATTATCACAATAAACCAATGTTGCCTTCGGAACCGAACAATGGAGCTCTAAAAGAAGGTTCCGTAGCCAACAAGATTCCAACACCACATTGGCAACTCCTCGGTATTCTGCTTCGGCACTGGATCTGGACAAGGTTGCTTGCCTTTTTGAGGACCAAGAGACAGACGTGAAGCGTCTGGTATCCGGACAACCACCCCAATCGACATCTGTGTATGAAACAAGAGTGGTTGTCGAAGATGGATATAAATGCAAGTCATGATCGAGAGTACCTTGAATATAACACACAATGCGTTTGAGAGCATGCATGTGAACCTCCATCGGGTTATGCATGAATAGGCAAATATGTTGCACAACATAAGAGATGTCGGGTCTTGTGAATGTGAGATATTGCAGGGGCCCTGCAAGGCTGCGGTAATGTGATGGATCGGCATATAGCTTGCTGGAAGAAGCACTAAACTTCGATTTAGTGTCAATCGGAGTGGCAAACGTCCTACACGATGACATGCCAGCTCGTTCAACAATATCTGCTGCATACTTCTTTTGTGATAAAAATAAACCACCTGCATGACGTGTCACAGCTATCCTTAAGAAGTAACTCAATGGCCCTAGATCTTTCATTGCAAACTCAGAGCCAAGTAGTTAGAAAACACAATATGTGAAACGTAATCTGCAAACCTCTTGTACCAGGTCCTAGGAGATTGTTTGAGCCCATATAATGATTTCTTCAGCAGACACACATGATTAGGATAAATAGAGTCTTTGTACCCTATGGGGTGATACATGTACACTATTTCATTGAGGTCTCCATGCAAAAAGAAATTTTTGACATCAAGCTGATGAAGCGGTCATGCCTTCGAAAGAGCTAGATCGAGGATCATCCTGATAGTTGCCGGTATGACCACTGGACTGAAAGTCTCACCACAATCCACACCAACTTGTTGAGTCTTCCCATCACCTACAAGACAGGCTTTGTGCCTCTCAAATATTCCATTAGATTTTTCTTTATGACTAAAAATCCATATAGACCGAATCACTTTAACATCAGGGGGACGGGGCACCAAATTCCACGTCCTATTATTAATAACAGCATTAAATTCATCACCCATAACCATTTTCCAATTCGGGTCATTAAAGGTAGACACAAGATTACGGGACAACTGTGACTTGGCAACATGGGTGTGAAGACCGTATTTTTTATTTGGCTTAAAAATCCCGTGTTGACTACGAGTGACAGGCCGTTTGGCTGGAATTAGAGTCGAACCAGACAAGAGTGACGGACTGCTCGGTAGTGGGCAGGCAGTGACTGGACTGTCGGGCAGTGGGTCAGGGGACGGTGGGATGCCTGAGCCGGATGGTGGGCCAGCAGCCTCGAGGCTCGATAATTAGGCCGAGACACGTTGGGCCTATTTGGGAGGTTAATTTATGGATCAAATACGGGGGTATGCTATCGTCAAGAAATTCATAGATAGGAGGCCCAAAACAATATAATTTGGCAAAAGGAAAATTTGTTCATAAAAAATTTCGTGATGACTTACGATGATTTTATTAGATGATAAGTCAAAATATTTGTAACCACGATGATTTGATGGATATCCCAAAAAAACACGGAGTTGACCAGGGTTGAAGTTTATTGATGGTAGTAGAAGGAAAGAGAGGATAGTATAAGCACCCAAAAACCCGTAAATGAGAATATGATGGGTCTCTTAGGTATAAAATTTTGAGTGGGGATTGGTAGGCTATTTGTTTGCTCGGAAGTATGTTCAAAAGATAGGTTGTCATTTGTAACGCATGATGCCAAAAGGATGGTGGTAGAGATGCATGGGCAAGTAAGGTTCTAACAATATTGTTAATGGTTTGAATTTTTCTTTCTGCTTTTCCATTTTGAGATGATGTATGTGGACACGAGAGACAAAATGACAAACCATTAGTTTTGCAAAAATCCCAAAAAGGTCCATTATCAAATTCTCCACCATTGTCACACTGAATATTTTTAATATCCCATTCAAATTGAGTGCGGATGTATGCTCTAAAGGATAGAAATGTGGAAAAACTTGTGACTTTTTAGACAAAGGAAACGTGCACAAAAAATTAGAGTAATCATCCAACAACCGAAGATAATATTGCTGGCCTGAAGAACTCAATTTAAAGATGTCTAAATATCACTATGAATAATATCAAAAGGCATAACAATATGAGACTTAGAAGCAACAAAAGGCATCTTAACATGTTTTTCAAGAGAACAAGAGTGACAAACATGAGAACTACGAGGTCTAGTACATTTAATAAATTTATTTTGTTTAAGGGAAGCAAAAACAGGTGCTCCCGGATGACCCGAACGTTCATGCCATAAAGAAGGAGCTAAAGCTGCAAAAATGGATGGTAATTTGGCTTGATATGTGGTTGTGGTGATTGGATAAAGCTCGCCCTGACTATCACATCTCATGAGACGCATCCCCATCTGAAAATCCTTCACGAAAAACGCAAAAGGATCAAATTCAACAGAAACCCAATTATCAATGGTAAAATTTCTAACTGAAATCAAGCTCTTAATTAATTGAGGTGCATAAAGGACATTTTTCAAAATTAACGGTGGGTTCGGGCGAGATAAGTGTGTAGTACCATAACCACGAATTGGAATTGAATGACCATTTTTGATAATTATTGCTCAAATTAAAATAAGACGAGAGATTACCTTGTGAGAACGTCATATGAGACGTTGCACCGGTGTCCATGTACCAATTTTCGTCGGGCAGAGTAAGCCCAAGAGTGTGCAATATCTGTCGGGGTTGCCACTGTTGAGTGGACCTGCTGCCACTGGCTCGGCAGTGGTCCAAGGATTCTCGCGCCAGATTGTTGGGCATGTTGGCTGGTCCGTTGTGCCCAGGCTGCTGGCTTGGCCGTGGGCATGGCCCAATTTCCCACGGGAATGGGCTGGGAGGCATGGCCCAGGGCCATTGCCAGGCCCACGTGCCGCCCACCGCCTCACTAGACCGGCACGCGCCACCTGGGTTGGTATTCGCTGCGCCGCCGGCCGCTGCCCCTGCCGCCACCGGCGCCACCTATATCACAGCGGTTGCCGCCGCCTTTTCCACCACTGCGGTCACCGCCGCAATTTTTGCTCCCGTTACCACCGTTTTGGCCCTTCTGGCCACAATTTGGCGGCAACTTTTCAAATTGTGACGAATTCTCATCGGACGGAGAGACAACCAAGGCGGAATTTGACACAATGATTGTCTTCTTGGCAAAACCCGCTTCTTCGAGGATGAGCATAGAACGGGCTTGGTAGAATGGCGAAAAATGATTGCTTTGACGAATGAGCGTACCTACTCCACTATATGCGTCATTAAGGCCGACAACCATTTGTAACACGAGCCGATTGTTAGTTACCGACTCCTCGACGTTCTTTTGTTGATATGACAGAACCTTGAGCCGTTGACAGTATGCAGACGTATTGAAAAATCCGCCATATCAGTGGTGGAAAAATCCTGCTCAAGTGTGACGGCACTGGAATTCTTATGGTCTTGGAATATGTCACGTAAACGTTCTCAAGCTTCCATAGTTGTGGAATCAGGCTCAAGAATAGTATGTAGTAAATTACTCGAGATTGTGGTGTAGATCCACTGGAGGACCGTTGCATCAAGGGTCAACCATAATTTCTTCTCATCGTCGGTCTTCGACACCTTCTCCTTACTTTTTTTCGACGGAATTATGTGATGGATAACCCGACGTGAGCGACAATGGATTTTAAAGAGTTCCACCCGTGTCGCATAATGGACGTTTTACATCTCAAGAGTGATGAAGATATGAGATTTGATGTTGAAGACAGCAATGGCAGGGTGAAAATTGGATTTCGAGTCAGACATGGTTGTTGGACGGAGAAGGGAGGCCGACGGCATAAGGAAGATAATTGGGGGGGGGGGGGGGGACCGATGTTGAGAGAAAAGTTTTAGGGTTTAAGATCTTTCCCTAGAATTTGATACCATGTAGGAAATATTCTTCCTTAATTTTATTCATTAATGATTATATATATGTAAATCGTGTTATAAGAAATATTTATTTTGTTACAAACTAGGTAACTAATCAATCCTAATTACAAGAGAAATATAATTCTACCAAATATAAGAGATGTATAATTAATTATTGTGGAAATATTCTATTAAATACACCACTATACGGGTGGGTCCCTCTATGAACTGCCTTTTCTCATGATATAAGAAGGGCAATTCGGTCAAGGCGTATAATTATTTATATTGTAGCTACAGTAAGATAACTTTTTAGCCAATTACAACACTCCAATTTTAATGCATTTACGTAAATAACCTCCTGGACTCAATACTGCAAAAGGTGGGACACACATGGCAGTTGAGTGAAAGTTCTCGACTTTTTTGTCATTTTATGTCCATAAAAAGCAGCAGTGCACTTTGTACAAGCACAAGTAGCATTAAGAACTACCTAAAATGACCAAATTGAGCTCATTCAAATTGGAATTACATGAAGCACACATGTTGACGGAGAGGAGTTTATCTCCCTCTTATATAATAAGAGAAATTGGTCAAATTTATCTCTCTGTTATTTCAAAATATTTAAATTTATCTTCCACAATATTATTCGAACAAAAAATCCCAACATTACCTAGAAGTCAAAATATCACCCCTTTCCGCTAACGCTCATTCAACATGGAAAAATGTCTATTATAACTAATAGTATAATTAATTTTTAAATCATCTTTTCGATCAATTTAACTATTTATGACAAGTTATTGCTTTAGTTTTTAAATTATTTTAACAAGCTTGATGTGAAAAATTACTCCCATAACAAGTACATAATGGCTGGTAATGTGAAACCACATAACTATAAGTATCAAGTAGACCAATGTCTAACCGGTTATAAATCGATCTCCATAACCTCCTGTCGATACAAAGACATGTAATTAGCAATCATGGAAGGTCCAAACAAGTGTCTAATACAGGATATTTTTGCCAATACATTTTAACTTTTGATCAATTTAACACGATAAGTTTAAGTAGAAAAAACAGTATAAAGTCTTGCTCATCAATCTGAGCAATCGACCAAAGCATATGCAACCTCCCTTTGGGCCAATTGAGTTGGTCTATGACTTATTGAAATGTCATTATATAACTCATATATACCTCAAGTAGAAGTAACACTAATTTATGCCACAATTTATGTCCAACGTTTTTTCTTAAGGGAGGTCATTTTTCATAACTTTTTTAAGCAGATCTAAAAATTCAAGATCACCCCTTCCTAATTTGATCATTCTTGTAAATCACCCAAAAAAAAAATATTAAAGAAAAAATAAACAGATGTTTCTTGATTTTAGTCTAGGTTAAATTTTGTAAGAGGACAAACGAATCTTTTAAAAAAATCTTGAGAATTCTGATCTATGATTAATAGCCAAATTCTCCCTCTGATTCCAGCATGCTGCATGCATTGAGCCAAATGAGATCTGTTGAGTTAAGCATTAACTCTCTATTAAGAAGAAATTAAGAGCATGTGGTTTCTGCAAACAAAATCTTGTTGTCAAAGATTACAAATCCAACAATAACTGGAGTGCTATATTCATTGAACATCATTAATTAGTAGCTTATAAACACCTTCAATTAGGACAACAATCATAAAACATTAGTAGGACTCACTGATCTGCAAACAATGCATGCATGTTTTTCATAATGTAGCAAAAATGTTGCTTCTCTTTTTTTATCACAAAACCATGTGATGATCAGAACCTGTTTACAAAAAAACATCAAGATATATAATTTTGGATTATGATCTTATCTTGTGTCTAATTCTAGCCTTAAACCTTAAAATCCTTAATTATATATCTCTAACAACAGACATCTGGCATTGCCCCCCTCGTGCGGTGCTGCATACGCCAAAATTGATTGTTATAGAAAATCGAAACACAACTCATAGAGAATTTTTTTTAATAACCTTTCCTTTGGGTACATATTAATAAGCTTCTTTTGATTAATTCCCTGTTTGGCTGGACATTTTGAAAATCAAAAGTGTTTATTTCTTTTTTAAAAGTACTTTTCTTAAGTGGATGTGTTTGGCTAAATTTTCAAGAAAAAATAAGTACTTTTGAGTACATAGTAGTACAACTTATTTTTCAATTTTTTTTAAAAAAATATAGCTTTTCGTCTTTTCACCATAGCTCTTTTGAACAGACAACTACAAATTGTTGTTCTAGTATTGACAACACTGTTTTACAAAGAGAAAATTTCAAAATATATAATTTGCTCACTTACATTGAAAAAAATAGCTTAAAATTTACATTGCAAAGCTTTTGCCCAAAAATACTTTTACACAGTATGATACACTTATATACAAAAGACAAGTACATTATGTATATAGGTGTTTGAAGGTGTGTACATATTTATACACCTATATACATAACACCCATATACCACCATATACACCTTTATACACTATTATACACTCACTACCCCTGCCCCTCCGGATTTCTCCATCGCTAACCTCAACCACCTCCGGTAACCCCCACCGCCGTCACATGCACTCCACAGCTGGATTTTCGTAGTGGTGAATGCAAAGTTATAGCTCCATATACACCCATATACACCATCGCCGGATCTGAGATCTGAGACGGAGCATCAACATCTACCAGACATCGCCGGAGATCCGGCTCACCTCCACCAGATCTGAGAGCCTGCGGAGACGACGACTCACAACCACCAGATCTGAGAACCCGCGGCGACGGCGGCGTGATCTCTGCGGCGACGCCGGCGGATCACCACTACTAGATCTAAGAGCCCGCGGCGACGACGGCGACGAGACGGCGGTGGTGCCGAGAGAGAGAGAGACGATGGCAGAGAGGAGGCCGAGAGAGAGAAAAGTTTTGGTCATTTTTTGTCTGATTTAAAAAGGTGGGTTAATTTTGGTAGCATGTTACCCTAAATTTCATACATCGTAATTATCTCTTTTACAAATGGATGAGTCAAACACAAACTACTAGTTTTCAAAAGTACTTTTTGAAAATATCCTTTGGACAAAAATACTTTTCAAAATAAGCAAATTTTAAAAAGTTGGTCACACAAGCTATTAGTTTTATGCACCAATGCATGTAAATATACTTACATGTACAATAAAATGATTTTTGAGGTAATTAAAGGTAAATTATTATGATAAGCATTGAGCCAATTATAACCTGATAAAAATCACTACAAACATATTATTGCGAGTTAAATTATATGATAGTGTAAAAATTTACACCATCATCGTACATAAACTTTAAGATAAGAAAAATTGTCTTTTTGTGAACTTTGATGTTGTTGCTTTGAAATGTAAGGTGCGCATGGGATTTGCCAGCTTCTTGGTGATTAGAAAATACTTATGTAACATGTTTAATTAGCCGAGATTGTCGGGCTTAATCCAACATGATTAACGTAAAAGCCAAAAGGATAAAAAAGATTCTTGAAGAAAGCATTAGCACGAATTAAATTAAACAACCAACATAAAATATTTTTCTAATTAGGATTTAAAGTTAAAAATAACACATGTCACCTCTCTACCTCTCAAAGTATCCTTGCATCTATCTTTTAATATTGTTTTTCTTCTACTTATTTAAATTTTAACATGCGATTTTATTTTTTTTCTCTTGATTTTTATCCATTGTGCTTTATCGTTGTGTTATCCTCTTTCCAAATTCTCTCAACTTACCAAATCCTTTTACAGGCTGTGCTTTTCCAGACATACATCAAAACAAAACAGGGAAGAAACAACAAAAATAAAGTCATGCACACGCACAAATCATAAACAAACAAAATTTTACCTCAAAAAAATATCTGTGCAACTAACATTAAATCTTATCGGATACATAATTTATTTTTTCACTTAATTAATTAGAGAGTAAAAAGACCCAAATGGTCATAGTACA
This sequence comes from Anisodus tanguticus, assembly GCA_034509755.1. NCBI lineage: Eukaryota > Viridiplantae > Streptophyta > Magnoliopsida > Solanales > Solanaceae > Anisodus > Anisodus tanguticus. The sequence continues at coordinate 2,158,219 of CM067553.1, read as the reverse complement.
AGTATATCCCCTTCGAGTTCGATTTTCCTATACTGCCAAAAAGCATTCCTATAGCAAGAAATTACAAGGAAAATATATACATAATACAATCTTGAATAAAGTTGAGAGAATTTGGGAAATAATAGAGGAGTTATTCGTATAGAAGAATCTATCATCATCTAATGCTTAAAATTTGAATTACATATATAATGTTGAGTTGTGAAGCCCAATTCACCGTCGACACTATGAAGACACTACGCAGAGTGTGGAACGCTGATCGACCTGAGCGGTCAAGTCGACGTGGGGTTGGAAGAGGGGTGGTAAACGCCCATCCCGGGGGAGTAGGGGGCTGAATTTCTTTATAATGTAATGTTATTTAGTGGAGAGTATTTTGAGAATTTTAGGCTTGTATTATGTTCGCCCTAGTTTTCACTATATATAAACTAGGGCGCCATTTTTTTTTCCAGGAGAGTGATCGAAAAGTAGAGAAAGAGAGAATTGTAAACTCAAAAATCCATTATAGTAAAATCTGCAGCGGCAAACTGGACGTAGCTCTCGCATTGAGAGTGAACCACTATAAATATGTGTGTGTTATTTATTCTTCGCTTGTTTATTGTTTTTCTGATTAGGTAGGATTTGGGACGTAAATCCTAACAATTGGTATCAAAGCGACATGTTGTGTTGCAATTCAGAAAACAATAGGAGGCGAAGATGGTTCGGCGCACGACATCGGAAAATTTGATGGTACAGATTATGCGTTTCTAGAGGAGATGAATGATACAAATTGGAATCCCCTTGACAGACAGGTTCTGGGAGTAATTCGATTGACGCCGTCGAAGAACGTTGCTCACAACATGGGGAAAAAGAAGACCACTGCTGCCATGATGAAGGTTCTGTCCGACATGTATGAGAAACCTTCGGCAAACAATAAAGTATTTCTCATGAAGAAACTCTTTCATCTAAAGATGGAGAAAGGTGCTCCTGTTGCAATGCACGTGAATGAATTCAACACGGTTATTAATCAATTGTCATATATTGCAATCGAGTTTGAAGATGAAGTGCAAGCCCTAATTTTGCTGGCGTCTCTACCAAATAGTTAGGAGCCGATGAGAGCATCGTTTAGTAATTCTGCTGGCAGTGATAAACTGAAATTCAACGATGTTAGAGATCGTATCCTTGCTGAGAAGGTTCGCAGGATAGATTCTGGTGAATCGCAGGATAGATTCTGGTGAAGCATCGACAAGTTCTGCTTTGAATGTTGAGAACATAGGCAGAAATTATGACAGAAACTACAATCGAAATAAGGGCAAGTTGAAGTCAAGGAATGACAGGAGTCAATTCAGATCATGGCGAGCACTTAAGTGTTGGAACTGTGGGAAACTGGGTCACATCAAGAAGAATTGCAGGGCACCGATGAAGGAGGACAACAAGGGGAGTGGAATCAATGCAGCCACTGAAGACATTGGTGATGCGCTGTTGTTGCCTGTTGACTGCCCGATCGACTCTTGGGTGCTTGACTCAGGAGCGTCTTTCCACAGCACACCACATCGTGATATAATGACAAATTACGTTGCTGGGTATTACGGCAAAGTTTATTTGGCAGATGGTGAGCCTTTAGATGTTGTTGGTACTGGAGACATTAATTTAAAAATGTCAAATGGACACGTGTGGAATATCACAAAGTTCAGACATGTGCCGAAGCTGATGCATAATCTGATCTCAGTGGGTTAGCTTGATAATGAGGGACATAATGTTAACTGTGGTAACGGGTCCTGGAAGGTGACAAAGGGCGTTATGGTGGTTGATCGAGGTAAGAAAACTGGTACTCTTTATATGATGACGAGTTGTCGTGATACAGTCGATGTTGTTGACAACATAAAGAAGACAAAAGATAGTAGCTCCGAGTATGTTTACACCTTCGGAGGTACTGCGATTTGTTGGGCTTCAAAGTTGTAGAAGATAGTAGCTCTCTCTAGTTGTGAGGCTGAGTACGTTGTCATATAAGGAGAAATAACGTATATTCAGTGATGTGGCTCAATATAGAGTTAAACCTGTCTATGAAGACATAATTTATCCGAATTTTTTTAGTTATAATAGTGAGATATTGCTATAACAAACACGTGATATTACATATGAAACTTAGGTAAAAAAAACTTGATCGCCATAATAAATACTACTATAAAGGCGGATTGTTATAGACTTGTAGCGAGAGAAGTCACTATACTTTCCCACAAATACTTTCCATTTTAATTTAATTTAATTTAATAAAAGCTAACAAAGAAAGGATAAATTGAGAACCCAGTACAAAAACGTAGTGTTATGGCCGTGATTGGATCACGGAGCAACATACGGCTAATCTGACCCCCACGTTTTTTTACCTTTTCACTTTAATTTTAAATTACAACTGGACAAGAAAGTCGGAAACGGGCCCATGTGGGCCAGTGGGAGGCCCGTGACACTGTTCAGTACAACTAAGCTTCTTCGAACCTAGACGTTTTTCTTAAAAGGAAAAGCCTCTAACTGTTTTAACGTGGGCTGTTAAAATATTTGAGAAATTGGCTTGTTGGGCTAATATTATATTCAAAAGAATTGTTTATTGGCCCATTTGAAGGGTCTGTAAGTTGGGTCCCACCTCAAATAGGAGCTCCAAGAAGGTGCCATGTCAGCTTCTGGAGCTTACGTGATATAACGGTATTCCTTGAAAAACGGGCCAAATAAGTAGTGAATAGTGGACTATTTGTTGCTTCAACGAGTCAAGCCCAAGGGACGCACCCACACGACCCCCTTGCAATCCTTTTTATTTTAATTTGGTATCACTAAACCTAAACCGACATTGACATTCTAACTAAACTTGATTTGCGTTGAGTAACACCTTGTACTCCCTAATACAATTTTTTTCATTTTTAAATCTCCAATCTAAGACCTCTAGATAATAATAGAGAGATCATATTTATCGCACGTCAATCCATGTTGGTCCTCGAAATTTCTTTAATCCATCAATTAATAGCTGTTCAACTTTTTATTTATTTACTTGGATCACACTTAAATTTCACTTTTGTGTTCTAACAGGCAAGCAGCCATATAAAACAGCAGTAGTGGACTACTTTGAGTATAATCTATCCGGTGTAGGTGTACTCGAATCAAAATGTAAAAAGTAAAAATAAAAAATTGAAAAGTGTATGATCTAAAACAAGTCATAATATTATTATAATTATCAAAAGTTTGTCACTTATTATATTAAACATGTCATAATATTTATGTGACTATAGAACTTTTCTTTAAGGGTAAAAAATAGAAACTTAAAGCTAGTTGTTCATATAAAAAAATTCTTTCTTTTTTGAAAGAACTAATAAGAAAGCAATGTAAAATAAATTGGAACATAGGGAAAAGTAGTTTATTTTGCCTTTTTAAAATTTCCCCCTTGATGTTCCGGATGCACATTGAGCTTCGATTAATCTTAATTCGGTGCGCATAATACCATTATAAGGGAAAGAATTGCCTAACAAAAAAATCATTTTTTAAAATTCAAATTCGAAATTTCTAATTCAAGATTAGATGTCCTATCTATCCACAAACATAACAATGCAAAAGACTAATCTATAACACACATAGCTGAAATCAAAATTCATGCACTCAACCCAAATAATTTACAGTCATATTGGCATTACCCTTCACAATCTTAACATATATTCCCAAAATCCATTTAAATATATTTGCCTCTACCACTCAATAATTCATAAAGGTGTAGTATATATGTCTCAATCAAAAACAAAAAAACTTTTAATATTCGTCACAATTTGATATATTGAACAAGGATTAATCTATAAATGGATATTTGCATGTTGGGGGGAAATAGGTTTTTAATTTAGGAAATATTGTTGTTAGTTTGGAGGTGTATTTGCAGAAAACATTGAACAATGTTGGATAAATAAATGAATAAATAAATAAAATGTTGGATAAATGAAGAGTGATCCCTATATCGGAGCAAGTGGGGGCATTTATGCAGTTAAAGACTTCCTGGGGGGATGAATTTGTATATTCCTTAGGCATTCGGGGCCATAATTTGTTTCCTACTAGCCCTTCTTGATACTTTTTATTATTTCTAATTTGACCCAATTAATTTTGAAACATCCAAAAACCTCTGCATTATTATTTTCGAATTTGGGATGCTTAAAACACATGCACATGTTATAGGATTCGTGTTCAAAGGACCAAAATACGATCAATCTTTTTATAACAACGTCATATGTGTGAGTACAGAAATGTTATCATAACACTACTAAAAGAATATCATCTGAGAGGACAAACTTAATGGACCCCAAAAATCAGTTCCAAAAATAACTCGACGATTACAGTAAAATTTTATTATAAAATATATCAACTGTTATAGAGAATTCTGGATGAACATCCTAAAAGAAAACAGGCTTAGACAATGCTTGAACCAATCATATTTTAGCTTAAAATATAATTCAGATATTGAAAAAGATGGGCTATCATAGAATAATAGATTAGGAGAAAAACATTTTGGAAGCTAGCTTAATATTGGTAAAGAAATTAATAAAGGAAAGATGGGCCATCCTTGCACATGGGTAATGGTCAGATATGGAGAACCCTAAATTTTTTTTATAGAAATGTAAAAACACTCAACTTTATTTTAATTTGTTTTTCAATTAGAAAGTAAAAATAATGATATTTAAAGTAGAACAAGAGCATCTTGTTGTATATTTATGTCCATCTACCGATTGGCACAGCTACTTTGCTAAGGTAATCAAATTAAAACAGTCAGAGTCTCTATTTAGATTATAAACAAATAAATAACATACAACAACAACAAACCCAGTGAACTCCCAAAATGCGGGGTCTGGAGAGGATAGAGTGTACGCAGACCTTACCTCTACCTTGGTAAGTAGAGCGGTTGTTTCCGAGAGACCCTCGACTCAAGACAAAGCACAAGCCTAAGCAAAGTAAGACAAACAAAGTGAGTAAGTCCTGATAGCGAATTCTGAAAGAGAAAAGAAGCAAAAAAAAGCAATAAATAATGCAAGTAAATAAGACAAACAAAATACACATAGCATCATAAATCAAACGACAAGTGACTATGACAATATTGTGCCTACTAGTATGCTAGGCTAGGCGAGCCTACAATAATAATATTACAACTACCAGTTTGTAAGCGTAGGCAGGACTACGCCTGTCAGTTTCACTATCTCTTTCAGTGCCTTCTTCGATTCCCCTTGAAGTGGGAACGAGATCAATTAATGAAGGGAGATAACTTTCAAGAGGAAGAAGAAAAGAGGAAATAGCGTAGAGTGATGACTGCACTTCGAGTGAGACAACAACAGTTCTTGTTTGCTTCCTGAGCCTATACCAGGTTCGCTCCTCGGACTTACTATCTTGGGGGTTGCTTACTCTTCGTGGCCTAGAGAGATTGATACGCGCTCGCTATGAAAAAAAAAACAAGCTGAGCAGCTTCCCGCCTCTCTTTCTCAAGTGAGACAAAGGCATTCAAGATCGACTACTAAAAGACTCATGTTCGAACCGGGGTTTGAAACCAAACTCCTCCTGAGGAGGATAGATGGGGCGATTCGGGTGAGATCCAATGTAGATCCAATACCCTTCTACCCTAATACGTGTCCTCCATAACCCCCTATCTAAGGTCATGTCCTCAGTGAGTTGCACTTGCGCCATGTCCCGTCTAATCACCTCTCCCCAATAATTCATCGGCCTACCTCTATCCCTCATGTACCCGTCCATAGCCAACCTCTCACACATCCGCACTAGGGCATTTGTGTCTCTCCTCTACACGTGCCCGAAACATCTCAACCTCGCTTTCTGCATCTTATCCTCCACCGAGGCCACTCCCACTTTGTCTCAGATATCATCATTTCTAATTCTATCCCTCCTTGTATGCCCACACATCCATCTTAGCATCCTCATCTCCACAACTTTCATCCTTTGGGTGTGCGAAGTTTTGACCGGCCAACAGTCCGCCCCATACAACATAGTCGGTCTAACCATCACCCTATAGACCTTGTCTTTAAGTTTTGGTGACACCTTTTTATCGCACAAGACTCCAGATGCAAGCCTCCATTTCATCCACCCTGCCGCAATACGATGTGTAACATCATCATCAATCTCTCCATTCCCTTGAATAATAGACCCGAGGTACTTGAAGCTCCCTTTCTTTGGAATGATCTGAGTACCAAACTTCACCTCCACAGTTGTCTCAAGGTCGCTCCCGTTACTCAACATAAACATATTTATTTACTAAATCGTAAATACCAACTTTAAACATACAATCTCCAAAATTTGCATCATTAACAACATATTATAGTCCATTTATATGTTGGTGTAAGAAAAAGATTTGCATATCTAAGAATTTTTTTTGCATAACTAGCATTTGGAGGTACTTTCATTATACTCTATTATTATAGCAATTTTCAATTTGTCGGTCTCTCTCTTGAAAATGCTCGTCTAGTACGAGACGATCTTTCCGTAGTACGAAAGATCGGGAAGGACTCACTCACCTTTAATGTACCAATTGCCATTCCCACTAGAAATAATACTGGTTGATCAAGTGTGGAGCAAATAACTATTGTGGTTAGCCCATCTAAAATGAATGCTCTCTTATTCCAACTTTCCCAGAACCATTGGTAGCACAACCGAGATAATGATGAATTCTCTATCCCAATTGGGACGGAGCAACAAGAGTTTGTTTTTTGAGAATTCAAGAGAAGGTTATTACGGACGAGTCGTTTATCATTACGATAAGTGTTAAATAAAAGTCTAGTGATGTATATAGTTGAGACATTCTAACATGTCGTTTGTTCACTACAAAAAAATGCTCAAATTGCGGGGGTTAAAATTATAAATTACGGGGTTAGAAACCCCCGCAATTTGTTGTTATGACGGTTTCTAAAAATCCCGTTATTATGTTCACCACAAATTGTTTGCGGTGGTTATTAAGGAACCGTTGGAACCATTTTGCGGTTTATTTGCGGGGGTTAGCAAACCGCCATTCCTTTTTACGATATTCTTATTATTTTGCGGTGGTTTTGACCTCGACAACTTTTTTCGGGAAAAAATTACATTTCATTTTGCAATGCCTCCGCAGTCTATCAAACATTTGTTGGGTATTGATATTGGTGAATGGGAAATGATTGGAAAGAAAAGTGGGAGTTGTCCCACATCGGTAGTGGAAAGAAAGTGGGAGTTCCCTCTTGCTTTATAAAATAAGCATTTGTCCCACATCGGTAGTGGAAAGAAAAGTTCTTCTACTTATAAGTAGAATTACTCCTTCTTGTCAGTAAAAGGGTTGAGGGGGCAAGGACCCCTCGCGCCGTCGTCGTCGCTCGGCTACGGCTACGGCTACGGCTACGGCTACGGCTACGGCTACGGCTACGGCTACGGCTACGGCTACGGCTACGGCTACGGCTACGGCTACGGCTACGGCTACGGCTACGGCTACGGCTACGGCTACGGCTACGGCTACGGCTACGGATACGGATACGGATTCGGTCAAATGATTTGATTGATAATCTTTTTGGACCAAATTTTCTTTAATTTTTAATTATTTAATTAATCATTATTTAATTAAATTAATTAACTTATCCAATCCTACCAGTTAGTGACCACGACCGCGACCCGCCGGATCGCGTGTCGACCGCGACCGATTTCTTTTCCTTATTTAAATTTCCCACCATTTTCAGTGGCTGTTCAGAAAGGTTGCAAACATTCAGAAACAGTACTTCCATGGCTATAAATTCGTTTGATTCCTCAGAATATTACTTACTAATTTTCTAAACTACAAAATCTTCTTATTCTTCTGCACGAATAAATTCTGTGTGATATACTACTGTTGAGTGGTTCGCCGCTACCAGAGTTTGAAGTACTACTATTCTGGTAAGATAATCGTTCTATCCTGGGAGGGGATATTCCATCAACCTCGAGTCTTGTGAGGGGAATAATTTCCTTAAGGACACACTTTGAACTAAGTGGGCTCGATTATATTCTGAAAAATTATTCTTATTTTTTCAACACTGATTCTGTTTATTTTCAGTGTTTATTGTTTACTGGTTTTTTTGGAATACAGATTAATAACAACATTTAGATTATTGTTTTTTGTATTTTTTATCAATAACTCACAACTGATGCATATATAACATACATTTATAATTACATCACCTATACAATCATTATTATAATAAAATCAATAAATATATTTTTTTAATAAGAAACATCAATATTTAATTGAATCATAAAAATGTTAGCAATGTCACAAGTCATCAGATTCTAGATAATGCCGAAAGATTAAAAAAAATGATAAAATATTTCAATGCATCTATGTAAATACATAATATTTAATAAAATCACTAGTACTCTAGCCTCCTTCGGTAACTTCTCGAAACTGTGCCTTCGTCAAGCACTTTACGAGCAAATATTGCACATCAAGCTACAGATTTACTCCCTTCCTCCGAATAGCAGCACCAACAGCATCTTTCATAGCCAGCAGTATAGGAGAAGTCTGCAATAAGTTGAGGTTACACATATGGCATTAGCACTAAATTTTGATAGTATTTTGATAGCACTAAATGTTAAGTTGAGGTTACACATATGGCATTAGCACTAAATTTTACCCAAAGAAAAGGAGTTACACATATGGCAGTCACAAGCTCAATTCTGCTACAGCGTGTCACGCGCATCATACATGCACCAACAAAGACAAGTATAAAAGTTAGACACTCATTCATCTAACATACATACCTTAAAAAAAAAAAAAAAAAAAAAAAAAAAAAAACTGCACCAATGCTAATTTATTAAAAGATGATTTATAATAAAGCAAGCAAGTCAATAATAGAGCTTATAAACTATGCATTGAGAGATATGTATACAAACACACAAAGTTTGAGCTGAACCTTTTTGCGAGGAGAATTTACCCCTTTGTTGTAGTGATTGTTGTACCAGCAATCACTGCAAACAGAAGGTATAAGCCAAAAAATGGAAATGATTTAGTGCTCAGGAGACCTGAAAATAGCCTCTTTTTTTGTAGTGAGGAGAGTTACTTCAATGCAATACATCTACTAATTGTGTTTTATTAACAACAAAGAATAAGCCATTAAAAAGTGTAGTAAAGCCCCAGGGAGAAAGAGTTGTACCAAGAACTTAACGGATGGCTATGAAATCCAAAATTCACATGGACATAACCAAACTAGAAGAAAGATAAAGATAAAAAAAATTACAAGCCTGGAAAAACCATCAACCGTAAACTATTGAACTATTTTCATATTTCTTCTTTACCTTCTTCAATATTTTCATTCCATAGAGGAGATATCTAAATACGTTGAAAAGAAAAACAAAAGAACCTAATATCAGGGTCCTTCAGTGAGGTAATAATTTGAGTTTGATGTCATTTTATGATGTCCTGAACATCTGTAACCAACAACATCCGAGTCATATTTTCCTGCATTTTGGCAAAAATAACACAAGAGAATCAGACAGTCGTCTAGGTCGGCATGCTGTTAACTGAATGTATTTGCAAGTTAGTTTGCAACTCATTGTTCACAATCTTCCCTTTTGGTTTCTTACACAGACCACATGCAGCCTTTACAAAAAGTTGACAAAAAATCAGACATTCCTCTTATGTAATACACAAAACAATTAAAAAAAGATTACGCCTCAATTCCAAATATAGAACCTTGCTTCGAGCAGTGAGAGTTGAAGTAAGAGTTGATTTCTTCTTTAATTGGTCTTCAACCGCTTTTTTCTTCCTTCGCATTTTTTTTCATCAGTTTTTCACGAGTGTTAAAGATTAATTACAATAATCTCCTCAGGCTTTGGCTTAACTGTGGCTTTCTTTTGAGCTGGTTTTGGTACTTTAGCAACATTTGCTCCTTTTACATTAACAATTAGATTTCTGCAAATAGTAAAAAGAACAACCAAAATCAGTACTGATTGAAAAGAATATGATTTTTTTGTCATAACCTTGTGATTTTCAGCTGCTTCTTGTGCATTATTAACCAACAATTGTGTACAAAAGCTCCTTGAAGAAGTGGTTTCCTACGACTACATGACCTGTAGCTAAATTCCCTATATCACCAAGCGCCTTTTGATTTCTCCCTTCCACTGCCATATTCTTTTCATGTTTTACTGCACCAGGGACTACTACCTCACTTGAAAAACATACAAGTAGTTCTATTTAGTATCAAACAAAACACTATTAATATTTTTCTACTCTATTTTTAATCTTTAAGAAAAGAGCTCAAATTGACAGCAGATACTGCACAATAAAAGCAGTGTCAAAGGCACAAAATCTATTCCATACAACTCGCAAGCAACATAGTCCCTGTGATATCTGCTTTATTATGTTATTTTTCACTAAAATAACTTTCGACATATTTTCCTTCATACCATTACACCTCAAAGTATAGAGAATATCAACACTTAATATTTTTAATGTCTACAGAAAATGCATTAGTTGTTAATGTCATCCTCCTCTCAAGTTTTCATTTTTATCTCTACTTTGTATCTTTCTTATCCTTCTTTTCTTTTGAGAACTAAGAAATAATCAACACATCAGTTCTGGATATTAACTAGAATATGAACATGAGCTAAAAGATGTCATTTAAACAACGGAAAAGGTCCCCTTGGACAATTCAAAAAGGTTTAACAATTCGCACGATTGCCCCTTTTTTAGGGTGTTCTTTAATTTTTTCCCTTCTCCTTAAAAAATGACCGAAAAATATATTGAGTTTGTGGGTTCGAATCTTAACAGAGTCGAAAGAAAAAAAATTGCAAGGCAAAATTTCATTAGAAATTATATCTATTCGGCCAATTTGTATAGTAACTATGCTTAAGGGGCACAATTTCTAAGTAACTACAAAGCAAAGAAAAAATTCGCAAGGCAAGATTTCATTAGAATTATGCATATTCGGCCAAAGTTATATAGAAACTATGTCTTAAGACAAAGTTTCGATGTAATTATGCCTGAAGACAAACTTTCGTTGAAAATTAAGATTATGCCTTGTCCGGCTAGCTACATAAAAACTATGTCCCTTAATGCATAATCTCTATGCAACTTTGGCCGAATATTAATAAATTCTATGAAAATCTTGCCTTGCCATTTTTTTTTTGTTTTTCTGACTCTGCTGAGATTCGAACACAGAATCTCTGATTTCATAGACCAGTGAATAAATGATACTTTGACCCATAAATTTTTATTAAATGCGAATTAGCGGCAAAAATTAAAGACCAGCTCAAAGGAAGGGCAATTCGCACACAAAAAAAAAATACCCTACATCCGTCTATTCAGCTAAAAATACTCTTCTTCCACCTATTTTGGCTCACTCATTCCCTTAAAATTAACAACTCGCTTTTTTATTTTTTATTTTTGTTATTTATTACATGACGCCTCCTTATTGGTCGAAATTAAAACTCATCCCCACCGGATCTTTTCCCTCAGCCCCGAACCAAGACCCATGACCCAAGACCCATTTCCCATTAAAAAAAACCTTGCAATCAAAGACGATCCCTTCCAAACCTGCACCCATGGAGAATTTGGCAAGCAGAGTTTTTGGAGCTTCAACATTCGACAATTCCTGCGTTCGAAAAGCATTTGGAAAGTACACGAACTCCACTATATGGCTGTTTTCTACTGTCTTTTAGTTCCCAAGCAAGCCTGGGATTCTAATCAAGCCGCTAATTACCAAATTAATCTTAATTAGATAATGTTAATTTCACTTTCTTTAAAAAATGAATTAAGGATTGGTGATATAGTTGTTGATATTGGTAGTGCAATTTTTATTTTATAAAGGATCATATAATAGCTGGTTTTAGTGAAAGATAAAAGTTCAGTACTGTACCAAAGATTCCAGCAACAACCCTTATAATTTTATGTTTTTTTTTTTTTTGATATCCAGCTTCTCGGCTTACGCCAGACTATTCATGGATAGTTGTCTCGATTCCTCAGCGCTACTATCAGTAAATCGCGGGATGTGTCTGAAGGACCAGGGTTTGGGAACAGAACAATTGATATCACCTACAAAGTCTTATCCCAGAAGAGACCAAATTGCTCCCACCACGGTTCGAACTCACTCGGCAGGTCTCTAACTGGATTTTAAGTTCTCCTCCTTTATCATCCAACTATGCCCGGGAGGACTATGTTTTCTTGATTCTTGAAATGTCAACTAGCGGCTTCGGATCAAAACAAAATTCTAATTAAATTATTAATTAATTAGTCTAATTATTCATTTTATGTACTGTCGTTTGTTTTGAACTAATAGTAAGTTGGTGTGGCTGGCCTTTATTGAAATTATTGCTCTAAATTAGATTCTAGAATTGGTCAAAATTAAAACTTGTACGGTCACTACTCACTCGCACGACTTATAAAGTGAATTCAACGAGTGCGAGCCCATTCACTGCCTTCAACTGGAACTATATATAGTAAAAACAAATAATTAAAAACGAGAATGAATTTATGTCAAGTCCACGCTCATTGTCATAAAGAGTAGTAGTGAATTCAATAATACTCTATACTTACTAACATAAAATTTCGGATATGCAATTGAATTTAATAGCAGTTTGTTTTCACCTATACATAAATAGTGAGTTGCTTCCATACTCAAAACCATTTTAAACAGAATTTTTGTATTTTGTACTCTTAGAGCTAAGTTGTTTGGTTACAAAGATAAGAAATGATATTCCCATGACAAAAACTGAAATTATTTTATACCATATTTAGTTAAACTTTTTATTAACGTATATTCCACAAATATACACCATATCTTTTGTAATATTTAGTGTTATATAATTATGGTAGATATAGAATCCTTATTGTATTAGGGTTCCACATTGTACACACTATATATATTTGTATTAATGAGAACGATTCCTCAAAGGAGATTAATACATTTCTACATGGTATCAAGAGCCTAAACCTAAACTCTATTCTCTTCTTTTTTTTCTTCCCACCGTCGTAGCCAACCCCCCCCACCCCCCACCCCCACCCCTCTCAGTTTTCCTTAAATCGGCTGCTATCGTGCCCTAAAATTTCCGACGAGAACAATTGTACTTTCCTCCTCTTCCTTCATCCAAATTAATCCACTATAATGACTCCTCCCACAACTCTCACAGCAACCTCAACATCCTTCATCGTCACCCCTACGACACCCACATCATCGTTTTCACCCTCTGTTCATCCATCACTCACCGTATCCAACATCAAGAACTTCATCCCTGTGGTTATTGATCAAGAAAAAGGCCAGTACTCTCCGTGTGTGGAACTTTTCCATATCCATGCATGTGTTTATAGCGTGTTGGATCACATTGACGACTCATTCCCTCGCCCCATTGAGATTGATGACACAACGTGGCGCCACCTTGACGTCGTTGTCAAACAGTGGATCTATGACACTATTTCTCAGGACTTGCTCCTCACTATCATGAACACTGGTGCCTCTACTCGCGAGTTATGGATTAGGTTAGAAGAAATCTTTCAGGACAACAAGCACACTCGTTCTGTCTATTTAGAAGAACAATTTAATAACACACTTCTTGAAAAATTCTCTAACTTATCCAAATATTGCAAGCAATAGAAACTAGTGGCGGATCAATTATCAAATGTGGGAACGCATGTTTCCGACACAAAGATGGTTCTCCAACTAGTCGCATGTCTTCCAAAAGGTGAGTATGATACCCTAGCCACGATGATCCAACAAGCCGATCCCTTACCCAGTTTTAACAAAGCTCGATCACAATTATTGTTGGAAGAAACACGTCGTGCTAAACATGATGAACACAACCAGAAAGCATTATCGGTCGACACTCTCGCAATTCCCGCCGCCCCTACCGCCGGAGAACCACGAACTGCGGGGTGGCTGTGGTGGTGGAAAAGGAGGAAAGAGTCGCGGGAACGGCAGAGGTGGACGTGGCTGAGGGCATGGAGGCAGGACTGGCCCTCAGTAGTCCGTTGTCCCAGGACCATGGGTTAGCCCAGGGCAGTGGCCCAATATTACAACCTGGGCCTTTACCCCAGTTTACTATCAGCAGGAGCCACGGGCCCAGTTTAATATCCATTCGGCCCAGACAGATTTCTAGCAGCCCAGTCTTTTGGGCCCAGCTCCGAGTCACGGCGCTACAGTGTAAAATCAAGCCCACTTCGTCCAGGCCCAACAACCGCAATTTCACGGCCTGGCCCCCACTTATTTGGGCTAGGCCTTTAGCTCTTTGAATATACAACAACCCGATGACAATTGGTATATGGAGTCGGGTGCCACATCTCATATCACTCGATCGGCATGTAATCTCTCCCAATTATTTTGTTTAAAGTCTCCTCAATTCATTACGGTTGGCAATGGTCATCGCATTCCAATTCAGGGCTATGGTAATACCTACACTCAACCACCTCACCTACCCTTCTCTCTGAATAACATCATATATGCCCCAAACATTATTAAGAATTTAATTTCTGTTCGGAAATTTACTCGTAACAATTCTGTGTCTATTGATTTTGATCCATTTGGTTTTACTGTGAAGGATCTACGTATGGGGACACCTCTTACGAGATGCAATTGCACAGGGGACCTCTATCCTTTCACATCTTCTTCCGCTGCCAGTTTTCGCTCACACATCTCAACTTGACACAATAGGCTTGGATACTCATGAGCTCTAGTTTTTAATTTTCCGAGTGGCAATAATTTATTCATTGTAATAATGGGAAACTTACCCAAAACTGTGTTTCTTGTCAATTAGGCAAACATGTTCGCCTTCCGTTTAAATCATCGCTTAGTTTTATGTTTGCTCTCTTTGATATTGTTCATGCTGATTTGTGGACATCTCTCATTACTAGCTCTCTAGGACATAAATATTATATTGTCTTATTAGATGATTATTCTCACTTTATCTGGATTTACCCACTAAAGTTCAAGTCAGAAGTCTTTGCCAATTTTTTTAATTTTGTACTTTTATCAAAACTCATTTTGAAAAAGTCATAAAATCTTTTCAATGTGATAATGGTAGTGAATTTAATAATTCCACGTTTCACAAGTTTTGCAAAAATAATGGCATGGTTTTTTTATTTTCGTGTCCTCACACCTCTCCTCAGAATGGCAAAGCCGAACGAATCATTCGCACTATAAATAGCATGGTTCGTACCTTCATGTTTCATGTCTCTCTCCCTCCCTCGTTTTGGGTTTATACAGTCAAAATGGTAGAATATGTCCTTAATATTTTACCAACTAGCACTCTTCATAACATGACCCCAACTAAAATAATATACCGTCTGATCCCCTCCTATGATCACCTTCGAATTTTCGGTTACTTATGCTACCCAAATCTTGCCTCTACTGCCCCCCACAAATTAGCACCCCGAACCACTTTGTGTGTCTTCATAGGATTTCAGTCTAATCATAGGGACTACTTGTGCTATGATGTGCCCACTCGCCAAATTCACGTCTTCCGTCATGTTATGTTTGACGAGACAATTTTTCCTTTTGCGAATATTCAGAAATTCCGAAACATGGACTATACCTTCCTAGATTCTGATACCTCCCCCGTCATACTCATCGAACTCCATCGTCCCACTACCACAGTTAGTCAGTCTCCACCACTGACACCCATCACTGCATCCTCCGGCATTGACTCCCACCGAGTTCCCTCATCACCAGTTCCAACCTCCTCCGCCGGAAATTGCCCTACTGTCTCCATGTCACATACAAAACACCCACCGGAACACCCAACCAACGACTATCGTGTAACCATAACCAGCCGCAATCGATCCTCCCTCCCAAACCAACCCCGATACCCTACCCGTCACCAGAACTCTAACCCGTCATAATATCAGCACCCAGACCACCTCTACCACACCAAATCACCACCACTCAAGTCCTAACCCACTACCGATAGCCTACCCGACGTCGTCTACCTCGCACCACCCTGTTAATCCCAGATCTTCGACCTTACCAAACCCATCATCGCCTACACCCAACCCGATGTCACTTCCCGAAGGTGATCACCAACAACCCCATTCCGTCGACCACACCCAATACAGTGACCCGCATCCACCAACCCAATAAAATACTCATCCGCCCACTGGCCCCGCGCACTCAGTGAAAACCCTGGCCAACACGAAATTTTCAAACCCAAAGTCCAGTTTAAATTGTCCGCACAAACCATTTTCTATATTCCCAAAAATCCAAAATTGGCCAAACTAGACCCTAATTTGAATGCGACCATGTTTGAGGAATTTAATGCTTTAACAAAACAACACACTTGGGATTTGGTTCCTAGACCAGAGGGGGTGAATGTGATTCGATGCATGTAGTTTTTTCATCACAAATACAGAGACAGTGGTGATCTAGAGAGGTATAAGGCGAGACTTGTGACTAATGGCACTAATCAATAGGAGGGTATTAACTGTGATGAGACATTCAGTCCGGTTGTTAAACCGGCTACCATTCGCACAGTCCTGAGTATTGCTACGGGTAAGCATTGGTCGATTCATCAGCTTTATGTGAAGAATGCATTTCTACATGGGGATTTGAAAGAAATTGTTTGCATGCACCAGCCGCCTGATTTTGTCCACACATCAGCTCCTCAATATGTATGACGTCTCCGTAAGTCACTTTATGGTTTGAAACAGGCCCTTAGAGCGTGGTATGGTCGCTTTGCACAGTACATTATGCGGATTGAGTTTGTATGTAGCAAGTGTGATAATTCTCTCTTTATTTTTCATCGAGGTTATAGCACCGCTTACTTGATGTTATATGTGGATGACATTGTGCTTACTGCCTCCTCTGATTTATTGAAAAATGAGATTATTACATTGTTCAAAACTGAATTTGCCATGACTGACTTAGGGAAGTTAAGTTATTTTTTAGGGATATCAGTGACTAGATCTGCAGATTCTATATTTTTGTGTCAGCGCAAGTATGCAGATGTGATAGTATACAGGGCTAAAATGACAAACTGCAAGATAATATCCACTCTGATTGACTCTAAATCAAAGCTTAGTGTTGTTGATGGTAATCATGTGTCCGATCCCACACTTTACAGGAGTCTTGCAGGTGCACTATAAAATTTCACGTTCACCGGGCATGATATCGCTTATGTTGTTCAGCAGGTATGTTTATTTATGCATTCCCCCAATGAGCCTCATTTTATTTCCCTTAAGTGTGTCATTCGATATGTTAAGGGCACACTTGATTATGGATTACACATATACCCCTCAGCACCGACCAGGTTGTTATCATATACGAATGATGATTGGGCAGGCTGTCCGGACACGCGACCCTCCACCTCCGGCTACTGTGTGTTATTAGGGGATAATCTCATTTCTTAGTCTGCCAAGAGACAGGAAACCCTATCCCGTTCGAGTGCAGAAGCAGAGTACAGAGGCGTTGCTAATGATGTTGCTGAGATCTGTTGGGTCCGAAACCTTATTTTGGAGCTTCAATGTCCCCTGCGTAAGGCGTCGTTGGTTTTACTGTGATAACATATCCGCCATATATTTGTCTCATAATCCGGTTCAGCATCAGCAAACCAAACACATTGAGATGGATATACACTTTGTTCGCGAGAAGGTTGCTCTCAATCATGTTAAAGTGTTGCATGTGCCTTCCTCATATCGGTATGCGGAAATCTTCGTGAAAGGTCTTCCAAAATAGTTTTTGCTCGACTTCAGATCCAGTCTTAGCGTCCGGTCTCTTCCCGCTCCGACTGAGGGGGTGTATTAACGTATATTCCACAAATATACACCATATCTTTTGTAATATTTAGTGTTGTATAATTATGATAGATATATGATCCTTATTGTATAAAGATTCCACATTGTACACACTATATATATTTGTATTAATGAGAAGGACTCCCCAAAAGAGATTAATGCAATTCTACACTTTTGATTCCGATATAAGGAATCACGAAATTGTTTATACCATACTCTTTGTGAGAGATCAATTTCAGGATTAGTAATTAGGAGATAAACCAGATAGCACAAGTTCACTTCTCCAAAGTGAATATCCCAAAATCTTTATAAAAATCAAGGTTAAAATCAGTGTATCTCATTTTCAGTCCAACGAACCAAACGTCGATATTGAATATTCCATCATTATTTGATCATATATTATAATTTTCACAGTATAATCCCAATATAATGTGTTCACCAGCCGAACATTTAATAATTTACTTCCGAGTCTACAATCAACTTTTGCTCGACTAGACATGTTCCTAACTTCACTTTAATACTGTAGTTCCTTTAAGTACAAAACTATGAACTAATTAGCCTTAATAAACCAAGCAAATTAAAATCAAAATGAAAACATATTTCAAAGTAAGGGGACATGCCTTCTACTAGTCAGAATGTTGCATCAGTATCATGAATGATCCTCCATACAGACTGGACAACGAAAAGAGAACAAAACGTGGATGATTCGGGTTTACTTAAATTTGCTTTTTTTTTAGTTTACTGTCGATATAAGTAGCTATTTTGCTTTTTATTTTCAAATTGAAAGGGATATGCATGTTTTATAAGATTGCGTAAAACATTGCAACCAAAATAATATATATTAAAGATTACGTAAAACATTAGAGCCACATAAAGAGGATTATATTTTCTTCATAATCTGCAATACGATGAGCATTATTCTTTTCTAGTGACGTCAACCTTGACATTCCTATCATAATTATAAAGATTATAGACGAGCACATAAAGAATTTGACGAATTAATAAAAACTATGCATCAAGTGTAAAAGATTATCTTATATTTATGCGTCTAATTAATATGTTTGTTATGTATAACGAGGCTTCGTTCCTTTCTTCTTTCTTTGTCGACCACAATAATCTAAAACGATAAAAGTGGAAAAAAATCCAAACCCGTCAAAGGAGAAAGACCAGTGTAAAATATTCAGATAAGAGGGGTTAGTTATATTATATAAAATTTTGAACCTATGCCATAAAAAATTAAGAACGAAATGAAATGAAAAGTGTGTTATGAGCAAGTGCATAAATATATCTCCTAAAAATATAAGACGATATAGAAATAACACAATGTCCCTAGCGATAAATATTTTTGGATTTACTCTCTCTCAAATTCAATATGAATCAAATTGATTTAAGGAATTCGAGTGAATGTTACTTTACAAATTTTTCATCGTAATTTGAATTTTATATATCCTCTATTTATTCCTGTAAGCATAATAAAGGTTTTTCAATATTATAACTATACATTTATCTTGATAAGTGAATAAATATCTATAACTATGTTAAAAAAGATTGTTTGAGAAGATATCTTATCCTAGAATTGCCTTATAGAGAAAGTGAAACGCCGAAATTGATAACCCCGAAAACTTTTCATGCCAAAATTGCAAATTGCAAATTGCATAATTGCAGTGGCAAAGGTCGTAAAATTACAGTATTTAGAAAAAAATGGCAAAGCTCGTAAATATTTCAAAACTCAGGGGTCATTAATTAAGTCAAACTTTTATATAAACCCGCGAAATCCACTCTCTGAAAACCCTGGAAAAAAAACTCTTTTTTTCCTACTGCAACAGAACCAAAACGACAATCGATTACACTTGAAACGACACCAACACCAAAAAAACTCACAATTTTCCTGTACACTTTCTCGAGAAAATGTCAGCTTGCAGTAAAATCCGTTACATTGTTCGACTCCGTCAAATGTTACGGCGTTGGAGGAAGAAAGCCGCGATGACAGCTCGCCGTGTACCGTCCGATGTACCTTCCGGACACGTGGCAGTCACCGTGGGCACTGATAGCAAAAGATTCGTGGTGCGGGCGACGTATTTAAACCATCCATTATTCAAAAAGCTCCTCTCACGGGCCGAGGAAGAATACGGGTTCTCAAACTCAGGCCCATTATATATTCCTTGTGACGAGACATTATTCGAGGAAATACTATGTTACCTAGCTCGTTCCGAATCGGACAACAATAACATTGGATGTTTCATTAATTTTGAGGATTTTCAGAGATATTGTCATGTGGGTATTCGTAGTAACATTGATTTTTGGGCTGATTCGAGACCACTTTTGAATGGAATTTCCGATAAGTCCATTTGGTAATTATGAATACTTTGGAGGACTAAGAAAAAATTAAAATAAAGATGCTGTTGATTTTGACCCGGGTTCGACTCGTCCGAGTTAGTTCGCCTGCACAGTTACTCACTTGACTCGGTTTGTTCAAGAGTCTCGCTTCTTTTTTTTCTTTTTCTTTACTAATTGAGAGGGAATTATTCTTTGCTTACCGGTATTAAAATTTGCCGGTTAGTTTAAAGGTCTTTCTTATAGGATTTAACTCGTAAATACTGATCGTATTAAATTGTTGCACTGTTAGTGTATTTTTAACATGTCATAACACATTAACCATCTTATTTTTCAAAGTTACTAATTCAATTTTTCATGAACAAATTATCTATAGTTGTTTTTACGTGATCTGATATTGTAATTAAAAGATTATTTTTACATATATCAGGTCACGTGTGTAATATCACTGAGTATGTTATTGTTGTTATTGTCAGGTCACGTAAAAGATAAACATAAATAATTGTCTATGTTTTAAGGAACTAGTAACATGGACAATAAGATGGTTAACGTGTTATAACAAGTGATTTACATTGGTTGTGTAAAAATTATTTACGCCATTAGTAAAAAAGTTAAATCCTTTTTTATGTATATTTGTTACTATGGGGTGGGTGGGTGGGTGGGTGAGTCAAGAGTCATGTGTACTCCGGAGTGTGATTGGAGATGGCAAAACGGTGGGCGAGTCGTTTTTTACCACTGAGTCGTCCCGGGTTCGACTCGGAGTCAAACTCAAGGAGACAGAGACGAGAGAGACAGAAATTTGCGAAATGGAGAAAGCAGCAACTGATTACTGCTATTAATTATTGGATCATTGCTAGCTTATGTAAATTTTATTTTTGTGTAACGTGATTATTGTTGATTTTATGAATGGAAACATTTGGAGAAAAATGTTGTATGAATTTTTGTTGTTGGTATATAATGACGAATAATTGAGTGGTAACGTGCAGGCAGTTGTGGAAGTTATAATAATAACACTCCCATGTGAAAATCTACAGTTACTCTCTCTCGTACGGGGTGAGTGGAATTTAATGACGTTTTCGGTTTGACATGATTCTATGTTTTGTCAATTACTCTCTCAATCTCAATTTAAGTATCTTATTTGTCTTTTCGGTCGATTCTCAAAAAATATCTTTTTACTGCATTTAATAAAAAAAATTAATTTTAAAACCACACAATTTAAAAGATCCTACGACAACTTTGACATCAAATTGCATGTAAGATGTAGACTAGATACTGTAAATGACAAAGTAGCATTGTTATCACGATCCATCGAGGGTCAGCCCTTCTCCCAAAAAAAAAGGTCCATGCTAGAGACCAATTTAACAAATTTGGGTGCATTGACGTTGTATAGTTATTTTGCAACATTACATTTACTTACAAAAACAGATAATATTTTAGTTGTTTTACTGCTAGTCATTGTTAAGAGTTCTACATCGGAAATGGAAAAGAAACATAAACAACTTGACAATCCTCACCATACATGCTAGCTTTTGGGGTTGAGTTATATTCAAGATTCATTCTTTACATGGTATAAGAGTCAGACTCATTCCAATTCTTTATTCACCGATGTTGGGCCCCCAAATTATATTATCCACGCTCCAGTTAACAAGGTCTGGATGTGCGGTGAGTGTTAAGAGTCTCACATCGGATATGGAATGAGAACATGGACTCCTTCTATGTACTTGGACAATCCTCACACTACAAGCTAGCTTTTGGGGTTGAGTTAGATCCAAGATCCATTCTTTACATGGTATAAGAGTCATGCTCATTCCAATTCTTTGTTCACCGATGTTGGGCCCCAAATTATATTGTCCACACTCCAGTTAACGAGGTTTGGGCGTGCGGGGAGTGTTAAGAGTCTCACATCGGAAATGGAATAGGAACATGGACTCCTTATATGGACTTGGACAATCCTCACCCTACAAGCTAGCTTTTGAAGATGGGAACATGGACTCCTTATATGAACTTGGACAATCCTCACCCTATAAGCTAGCTTTTGGGGTTGAATTATGTCCAAGATTCATTCTTTACCGTCATTGTTACAGAACATTTATATAAATACTCAAAACTTATATATTTTCTTGCCACAATTCTTTTGAGGAGTGACAATGCCGAACATCTATTATGATTTTTCCTTTTAAATATTTTTTTTCTGTAGAAAAACATCAAGTATTTGAACCTAGCAAAGTTGCAATTATGATACAAGTTCGGGTGGCGTTTAGAAATTCTAAGTATAAATAATGCAGCTCTGATTCTTCATTTTGTCACAATTATTGAGCTCTTTTTTGGTGGGGTCCCCCCCCTATATGGTATCCACATTGGTGCACAGACTAATTTGGAATCACGCTAGTATGGCTTATTTAAAGAAAAACGCTCTCGACAAGTGTATTTTTTATTGGCAAGCTCGAAATCAAGATGTCTAATTAAGAATAATGGGATTTTTTTCATCTCACAATAATTTTTTTATCGTTACATTATTGTGCTTGACTGACACACTGGCAAATAGGATAAGAATCAATGGAAAGAAAAAGAAAAGAACACATCTTTTTATTATAAATATGTAGGTCTTAAAGGAAGGCTACTGATTAAACGTTTATGATGAAGTTAGTTTTGGAATAATTTCTCGTATATATTCTTTGCAGAAAAGAAGTTAATATATAAAGCTGGCATACAAGATACAGCTCATGTTTGAGACTTTTTGACTTTAAATTCAAATTAAACTTTTTCTTCTAGTTCAACTTCTTTGTGCTACTTAATTATCAATTGAATAATGATCCAGCCAAGAAAAACATGAAAGTCTTTGGGCCTTACCAGCTTAATGGGCCTGAAGAAAAAAGACATGAACGTCTTCGGACATCACAACAAGCCCACTACGTAAGTAATTGTAATTACTGTAACTTTTACATTTCGATGGGTCAAGACTTACATGGCCCAAATATCTTCATCGGTCATTAATAGCACTCAGTGTCATGGAATATGTTTACCAACACCGAGCAAAGCTTTTGAAGGAGAACTGGAGAAGTGGAGGAGGAGCATAAATGGATATAGTTTAAATAGTAATGTAAAAAGTGCCTATCAGGTTCAATTGCTGCATCTAGAATGGAGTAATACAGAGACAATTACAAAGAGTTGGGCTAGTCCATTTATGTCAATGGTCAAACTTATTAAAATGGCCTCAAAAGCCCATGTATACGTATCCTACCATAATATTTTGAGGCTTATCCTAGATTTTGAGGCCATTGTTTTATTAACATTAACATTGTTGATGACTAGTCCATAATAAATCAAGAATGGGCTGATCATTATAAGTTCAATGAATTCAATCCATAATCAGACATAAAATTGGATGGACCCTTTACCAGGTTATTAGAGTAAGCATTATTGGGCTCACATAGCCCAAGTAAAACTCATGGCTCGATTGTTGGAAACTTGATAGTCATCTTGTTGAAAATAGCATCCGCTCACATCTTACAAAAATAACCCAGTAGGCTCAATCTCTGAAAGTAGTGCACAAGTGAGTTAAAGAAAGCTCTGATTCAGATTGTTTCCTAAACGTTCTATTATACTGATATTGCCAACTTTTAACATGTTTGAGAATAGGGTGTAATTATAATTGCACTGATAAAATAAGGAAATTTTGCAGTGTAATTTAACTAGTTCTATGAGGTTTACTTATCCTCTTTTGCATGTTATTAATTTACATACAATATTATTATAGACAGTTTCTTGTAGTATAATATAAGGAATTTTAGCAACATCAATGCATAAAATTGAGTCTAACTTCTATAGTACCTAATAACCAAACACATTATCAAATCACCTAAAAAATAATTACAAGTATCTAATAATAACAAGTGAAATTAGTTATGTCAATATATGAATATGATATCAATTCGACATTCTTAAAGGAACAATCACTAAGGCACGAGTACTCTTTGGGTCTTCGCACATCACCAAGGCGTCTCACTAGTCACTTCAATCAAACGCTAACCACACTCAATCAATTGAATCTCAAAAAAGGTGAAATTAGTTACATATAGTAAAACAATCAACATGCTATAACATATTAAATTACGTTGATATTAAAAGAAATACATACACCATAAATGAAAGTACCATAAAAATAAACTAAAGTGGAAGGCAAGCACGTGATTGAATGGTCAAAAGAGTGAGCACATGTGAACCCACAAATGGTTACTGGGCCTAACACTTACATACTGATATACAGTACTAATATATATGTGTCCATCTACATACCAACAAAAAAATAACAGAAAGATACCCTATATATATAGTTTAGTGCCCATTTATGTATCGGCATAAAAAGCCTGTCAAATATTTTGGACTTTTCTTTTAGAAATGAAACCTAAACATAATGAGAATTTCCACAAATTCTATTTAATGATGAATTTCTGCATTCTGTGGTCCTCTAAGGCTATTCTCCGCCGTTTAAATTTGGCACCATTCTAGTCACTTAATGCCACTGAAAAAGGCAAATAATTTGGGCTTGTTTTTAGTGGGAAGAATTTTCTTTAAAGCAAAAAAGAAAGGGATTTGTTTTAGCATAGAAATAAATTTTACGAGTTGGTATTGGATCAGATAGGATGTTCTTTTGATAAAATGAATTGATTTTAATGTTTTTTTTTTTTTGGCTTGAAAAGATTGAGTGTCATGTCATTAAAAAGTTGATGGATATATCATTTTTTTGGCGTACGTGATATTTTGAGTGTTATAGCAAAAGATAAATAGCTCTTTTTCTACGATAAACGTAATAAATGTGATTATGTTCACCTACTATTGATCGTTTAAGTAAAGAACTCCTAGATTTTATCTAAAGAGTTGGAAAATGGATCAACTGGGGCTGTGAGGGGGGGCTTTTCTATTGTAGTCCTGTTGCGGCCTCTGAAAGGCCGTCCAATCTCATATTGATTTAGTTATACTTGTTTGTAGTCGGACATATTAGCTTCACATGGGAGACCTAGATACTCAAAACCCGATTTTTCCGAAATAGTAGAAACAATATAATGTATTATATCGGATCCAGGTAGAACGGGAATACACACCTTTGATTGATCGAAAAACCTGAAAGAGATTCTCGTATTATATGGGTCCCTCTCCAGTTGGATTATAAAAGCTCATATTAAAGTTTCAATATCTTAATAATATGGTAATTACCTTTGCGAGGTCAATGGAGTGTGAAGTATCATATAATTATTGCACTCACTATTCTTTTGCGAAATTAACGAAATTTTTTCACTTCTTCTATATCAACTTAAACACTTCTCTTTTCTTGAATAACATTTATAATGGTTTTATTAAATGTGCTCGTCTCTTTAATTTGTGTGTCAAAATGGAATCATCTTTCCTTGAGAATGATGCAAAGTACTAATCAGAAAAGCCCAAAAGGCCTAGTTTACAACTTTACATGAGATTCGGTTTGTGTCAGTGTCAAAACTAGGAAAATTCTAGGACCCTAATTTACCTACTTTGTTCAATCCCATCTATAAAAAGAGAAAAATAACTGAATAAATCAACCCCAAATATATCCTACTATAAATATTTGACTTTCGATGATGGAATTGGAAATAACGGGGATACATTATCTATAATACTTTATTTATATTTAAATATATTATTTTTACGGAAAAGAGTAAAAAATATTATAAAACTATTTGAAAAGGTTTAAATATACCTTTCATTTATTATTGAGCTAAAAATATCCTCCGCTCACTTTTTTGGCTCACTTATACCCTTTGATTATCGGTCAATAATAAATTTTTAAAAAAATATTTATTTAAATTCCACATTGCAACTATTTATTCAGAATGCGCAGCATGACGTATTATTTTTTGTTACCAGTATTTTCATACTGCTTTAACTTTTTTCAATCGGGTCTAACCGTTTCTCTTGGTTTGCTCTTACATTACTTTTGATTTTGCTTTGCTTGTGCTTATGCTTTGTCTTGAGTGGATGGTCTCTCAGAAACAATCGCTCTACCTATCAAGATAGAGATAAGTTCTGCGTACACTCTATCCTCCCAGACACGACACGGTGTGATTTCACTGGATTGTTGTTGTTGTTGTCGCAACTCCTTATTGATCAAAATTTAAAAACCTTGACCCACTAAAAAGACCCACCCATTTTTCGGACAACACTAACCCCACCCGAACAAAAATCTAACTAAAAAAATCCATTTCTAAACTCCATGAAAGCAAAAGCTCATGGAAGTTGTGAATAAAGAGCCTTCTAGCACTCTGTTTCGCCTTTGAAATTAACACATGAAAAAACTAATTGGAAGCAAAGGATCCATAAAGATAGTACCAAATAATTGGAAGTAAAGCTTAGTTGATGTATTACACTTTAGCTAGGTCTGCTCATTGTCAAGACTCAGTCATACTAGCTGGGATTGGCAATATGCAAAACCCAACATTTGCAGAAAAGCATGCTGAATTCATCTAATAATCAAATCTCTGATTATGGTTGTTTTCCTCTTTATCCACAACTTCCATAGAGTTTGATGGAAGTGGGTCTCCTTTTTTAATTAAATATTTTGTTCGGGTAGGATTAGGGCGAAAAACGGGTGGGTCTGTTTAATGGGTCAATGTGTTATAGTTTATGCCAATAAAAAGTTGCCAAGTGAAATTTAAATAAATATTTTCTTAGTCAGTGTTGATAGTTAGTCAAAGGACATAAATGAGTTAAAAAAAGTGAGTGGACAGATATTTTTAGTTCAATAGATGGATGAATGATATATTTATACCTTTTTGGATAGTAAAAGAATATTTTTGACCCCTTTCCGTTATTTTTATGCTAGTTCATAAATGAGCCTAATTATAAGTGTGATATATGATTATTGGGTGCACGTCTATGTGCTTGAGAATCTAGTGAAGCGGTAAATGTAGGCGGAATTTAATGTGACTTGGTGATTGACAAATTCATTATCTTTGACTCATATTTTATATTTGTGTTTAAGACTCCGTATTGATATATATAAATACTTTATCAACAACATAGTAAGATGATTTTTCTAAAATTCAGAATATAAATTTAAAATTTTAGCTTTGCCTCTAATTTGAATTACAGTAAAGATTTGAATTCATTGGGAGTTTACACCAAACTGTACTAGCTTATTATGATTTAAAAAATTAATGAGATAAAAAATGCAATAATTGATCATGATTACATGAAAAATGTATATGTGCAAACACATGTAGTATTTATTTGTCTGGTTTGAACATTTGATACGGGTAAACTTTTACGCCTCATAAATTTACTTTCTTTATATTCTAACTTACCAATAGTTTTACACAATTCACTTAATCACAGTTTAGTTGTCAAGAAACTATAATTCACCTCAAAATAAAATTTCTTAAAAAATCTATGAGATGTTAATGAGGAATTGATGATTTCTTTATTATTCTTAGAAAGTTTATAACAAAACTCCAACCTTAGAATCATGACTATATAACTTTTCTGTCTTTATCATTCTTGGTCAGTGGTTAAATTAACTAATCATAAATCTAATAGTGACACATGGCAACAAAATTTTGAGAAACAAGACAAGGAAGCAACAAACGATATGACAAATGATTGTCTTAGATTATCATTAAACAGGGCAACTTAGTGAAAAGAGGAGATGAACCTCCAAACTAAAGTACCACAAGGCAAATCGAATCCGATGAAAAACGCCTATTATATGGATTAGGCATAAAATAATAGAGCTAAAAGATAAAAAAATCTAACCACGGTATGTTCACCTAAAATAAAATTTATCAGCACTTTGTATACCTACCGAGTTAATAAATGCAAGATATTCATCTTTTTTATAAATAATAATTATTATTTAATTATGATTAATAAATGATATTTCCTTCGGTTCAAAAGGAGTGTTTAATTAGTCATTTGTACACCACTTAATAAAAATGATAACTTTAGATAAAAAAGATAATTTGATTAAACTATTCTAATTAAGTAGGTATAGGATTTGCTCACTTAACACTTATCAAAGGCAAATCTAAAAAAATAAAGGTTAATTGTTTCTTGAGTTAGTAAGTGAACATTTCTTTTGGAACAAAAAATGAACAAAGTGACCACTCTTTTTGAACCAGAGGGGTATATATTTTCATTTTGTAAGGTCAATTTTTTAAAAGTGGTATAAATATTGTGCGCAAATAAGTATTTACCAATCAGCTGGCCCAACTAGGATGAGCGTACATGTCGAGAATATAGGGACATTCAGTACTTTCGATGCAAAACCTAAATATATTAGTAAAAAATTTAAACCTGTACGCAATGGGGATACTAACACTTTGGTTATGTACAAGTTATGATAAATGGCTCAACAGAGTTAAGCTTTAATTGATTAAAATGTATGTATTTGATCTCTTATGTATGAAATATGTTATATTTTGATTATATTTATAATATATTATCGTCAAATATGAAGTAACAATAAAAACTTAACATAATATATTTATAATTAAGTGATGGATCAGTTAATAAATATCGTAAATTATGAACGTCCACACAAAAATTGATGAAAATATGAATATTTCTATTAATTAAAAGTTGATTGTGTATGATCAAATCCCATAAGAATCAAAACTACTTTTACTATTAACCGTGGAAAAATATATTACTGACCCAATCCGATAAATTTGCATTTATTACTACAAAAAAAATATAGTTGGCTTTTAATAGTAGGGTCTTGAGGTGGTAGATTGAAGCTATCTTTGTATTATGATGAGCATAATTTGTTTCCATATTCTTCTTATCTCCTAATATGACAACTTTTAATTTCTTCTTTTCTCCTCTTTAGTTTATGGTTTGCCCATAATATATATGATTTCGTATCAACAAAGCAAAGGTTGAAATTTTCAACCATAGTGGAAAATTATTTTTTTAAAAGGAAGTCAGCTTCACTGTTTGTAATCATTTTCTTCCACAAAGAGTCATCTACAAGTTTGAGGGGGCTAAATAGTAAATACGACAGCTAGTAGTAATAAATTAATAACAATATGTTTTTGGTACACTTATTTCATTTTTTTTTCATGTGGAAAATTTTCAGTATGGAGCTAAATAATGAAATAGGAGAGAATAGTTGAGTTTAGTATGTTGTGTGGCTTCATTTGATGTTGAATTCAAGCGTTTACACTATTAGATTATTTACTAAATAGTAAATACGACAGCTAGTAGTAATAAATTAATAACAATATGTTTTTGGTACACTTATTTCATTTTTTTTTCATGTGGAAAATTTTCAGTATGGAGCTAAATAATGAAATAGGAGAGAATAGTTGAGTTTAGTATGTTGTGTGGCTTCATTTGATGTTGAATTCAAGCGTTTACACTATTAGATTATTTTAAAAATATTAAATAAATAATTACTCACACCAAATTAAATTAATAACCTGAAAAATAAAATTTTGATATTAATATATTAAACTACATTGATACAACATATTTAATGTAGGCAATGATTCAATATTTGCCCATAGGTATTACACGAAGTTGCTCAGTTTTGTCCTTCATTAATTTTTCTCTTTCATTCATATTCTTATCGTCAGATAATAATTATTATTATTATTAACGGAGCTCCAACCTGAAATAAGTATGTTGAGTGTCCAAATTCTTGCGGAAAAAGTGCACCTTACACTCCCACTTTTGGTTATAACTTATAATTTCAAACTATGTTAAAGCTTGTTAGAGTTCATGGGGAAAAAATACTATAATACTCTTTATTCCTAAACGCGAAATAATATTAGATCAAATTTGATACGTTTTTCCATTAAGATATACTGAGTTGTCTGTTATTTAGTATTCTCCCTATCCCAAAAAAAATTACACACTTTTCTTTTTAGTCCGTAAAAAAAATGATATATTTCTTTATTTGATAATAATTTAATTTTAAATTTTATCTTTTATGCAAAACAAGATGATATATAATTACATAAATATTTTTGACTTATTTTAGATCATAAGATTCAAAAGTCTTCATTTATTTTTTAAAATGCATGTCAAATGAAAGTACATCACATAAATTGAACGAATGAAGTACCAAATAGACTACATGCATGTATGTGACATGATGACAAAATACATAAATTACACTCTAAACTATGCCGAAAATGTCAAGTTCACACTCCAACTAATCGAACAATTATTACCTTGACCATCTTAAAAGTGAATTTAATACTTTCCTAATACATATATAATCGGTTGCAGAAGGGGAGGTGTTACACAGAACGCCACATCATAAATCTATAATCTTTCATTTTCTTTTCTTTGTTAATTTGATTTTTTCTTCTATTAATTATATTTACACTAACTAATCCCTCATTAACCATCACTAAATCACCCCACCACCCCATCTCACTGGAAACACCATGTTCACCACCACCATTTCACCACCCCTGCAAATCTGCCATACCACCAATTCCACCACCACCAATAATTGCAACACCCATCATCAAATATCACACTACCCATTAGTGCCACCAAAAATCACACTATCAAACCATCAATTTCAGAAGTCTCACCGAAAAAAAATTCGATTGGCGAATCCCATCATGTTTAAGGCATTATGTGAGTGGAAATATCAAACAAACACACCACTAGGACCCATCACTTTTTTTCTATACACAATTTCATATTTTTCGGAAGCAAGAACTGTTTATTTAGATTATTGTAAATATTTTAATTTCAACCACAAAAGAGCTGAGTAAAATGAAAGCTCATAAGGTAAAATGCACCCTTTTTTGTTCTTCTTTTGGCAATGTCGGATGTTTTATGGGAGGGATTTCGAAGGTGCTGGAAATGAAAAAATATTGCAAGTTGAAATGGAAGAAAGAGATGGGTAGAGAAAATGGGTGACCTGCCATTGATGAGTTGTTATTTTCTGTTTTCTCCCTTTCTATCTCTCAGAAATCATGAAGGAACCATTTTTTCCATCAGCCATAGCAAGAAAGGGTGGTTTTGGTAAGAAAAAAATGGGGAAGAAGAAGAGAGGGTGAGTGATTATAAAAATCTGGAATTTTGCAATTAAAAAAAGGGAAAGTGAATAAATTTTAAATAACACGTGCTTCTTTTATAATTATTTTTATATTTTATGTCACATCAGTTCGTAGGAATATAATAAATTTACTTTTAAAATGATCAAGAAATTAATAAATTATCAATTAATTAGAATATAAATTCGATATTTTAAATATAATTTAAGGTGTAACCTATGTATTTTACCTAAAAATAACGCCAGCTAAAAACTCCCATGTTTTAAAACTAATGAAATCATGAATACCATCAAATATATGTAGCCAACAGGATTAGGATACTTGTTTAGTATTACGTCAAATCAAGTTTTATAATCCTATTATATTAATTTTATTAATGAACTGTCTCAATCGGTAATAGTGTTTTTTATTCATTATTTTTTTGTAATTTAGTTTAGTGATTGATTATTCCTCAACTTACTTACGTGGTCTTCAGTGACCCAAATAACTCATCTCAATCAAGGCATTTCTAAATAATATAGACAACTCAATAGGAACTTACCAAACAAATTTTATAGTATTAAATTAAATCAATAAATGTGACCAAATGATCAAATGATTTTCCCCCCTCCTGACAGGCCTTTAAGTTCAAGTAATCTGAAACAGGACATTGAAAATAAATTAGAAATTAAGTCATCCTCTGATGCGAAGTTTATCTAGAATTTAAGTTAAAATATATTGACGTAAAGATTTTTTTACACTATCCGTGTATATATATAGTTCAACATGCATTAGTAGGTTATTTACTCTTTTTATTGGTGTATGTTACAGAGTTGATTTACCGGTAATAACTTAAAAATGACACAATTGTATAATATTTCTTACAATCACTACGTAAAACTAAAAATTCGTTAATGTATGTACTTTATCAATCTCAAATAAAAAAAGCTAAAAACTCGTTAATCTATAAGTTCATCTTATTACTTGTCTAGCTATAATACCACCAAAAAAATAGTAATTAGTGATAGATAAATAATTATGTCGTTAAACAATAAAATATATCGCTAATCCTATTTAACGATGAATTATCAAAAAATTATGTTACCTACGAGTTATTGGATGAGAGAATTTTGGGACAAATTTTGAAACTAATTCTACTTTTTAATGTTTAATTATGATTGAGATACAAAGAGATGGCTTAGTGGAGAGGTTAATCTTTTGTCATGTTGTTGGTGAGACAGATTGTACATTTGACAAGAACTATGTGGCTTGTCCAATTGTAAAGAAAGCTAGGGTAAGGTGATTGAAAGCTATTGTACATTATTACCACTAATGAGAATGAAAGGACTTTCAAGAAACAATATATCAGTTCACTGTCAACTGATTTATGTGCAGTTAACACTTTCAAATTAGAGTTGTTAATTTGTTCTTTTAGTTGAGGGGTCTTAATTTGAATTGACATATAGTCTTTCACTAAAATGGCAATTCTATAACTATATATTGAACTAACATAAAGTAGTGTCTATGGCAATTCTTTTAATGTTAATTAGTGTAACCGTAAAGAATGAATCTTACGCATAATTCAACCCCAAAAGCTAGTTTATAGAGTGAAGATTGTTCAAGGTCATATAAGGAGTCCATGTTCCCATTCCATTTTCGAGGTGGAACTCTTAACACTCCCCCGCACGCCCAAACCTCGTTGATTGGAGCGTGACAATATAATTGGGGGCCCAACATCGGTGAACAAAGAATTGGAATGAGTCTGGTTCTGATACAATGTAAATAATGGATCTTCGGCCTAACTCAACCTCAAAAGCTAGCTTGTAGGGTGAGGACTGTCCAAGTCCATATAAGGAGACCATGTTCCCATTCCATTTCCGATGTGGGACTCTTAACACTCCTCTGCACGCCCAGAACTTGTTAACTGGAGAGTGGATAATATGATTTAGGGGTCCAACATCGACGAACAAAGAATTGAAATGGACATGGTTCTAATACCATGTAAAGATATGGAGCTAGCTTTTAGGGTTGAGTTAGGTCCAATGTGTCATATCTTTACATGGTATCAGAGCCAGACTCATTTCAATTATTTGTTCGTCGATGTTGGGCTCCCAAATCATATTATGCACGCTTCAGTTAACAAGGTCTGGGTGTGCGGGGTATTAGCACGTGTGTACCACTATTGTATTTACCATATTTAGGGTTATGTAATTATTGTAGAACTAGGATACATGTTGTATAGGGATTCCACATTGTACACCTATATATATTTTGTATTAATAAGAAAGGATTCCCAAAGGAGATTAATACAATTCTACATGGTATCAAGAGCCAAAACCTAAATCCTATTTTCTTTCTTCCTTCACTGCCTCTCAAATCCCAAAGCAAACTAATAGTTGTTTCCTTCCCCTCGAATCCAAAAGCAACTTTTTGGTTTCTGGCTTCCCACGAGAAACAATAAAAAACACAAACCATTCTCGGCTCGGCTGCCACATACTGCTTTTTGCAGAATTGTCTGCTCCCTGTCTTACTTTTTCCTTTAACCGAGAAAAACAATCAAAACTTTTTTTTTGCCTTCTGCATGTTTCCTTTACCAAGAAAACTTTTCTCTCTTTTTGTTCTTTACCCGAAAATAATTAAAATTTTGCCCTTTACCTGAGAACAAATCAATGGCTTCCTTGACCCGTCAACGGCCTGATAATGTGTGGTCTATGGATACGTGCGCCACGTTTCATATCACCAACAATTCAGGTAATCTTTCTCAACTACGCCAGTTACCAACTCCACAATCTATTATGGTCGGTAGTGGTCATCGCATTCTAATTCAATGATTTGGCCGCACCCTTACCCCACCATCGCATCCCCACTTCTCTTTTAAAAACATCCTTTATGCCCCTAACATCATCAAAAATCAAATTTCTGTTAGAAAATTTGTCACTGATAATTTTGTCCCAATTAATTTTGACTCGTTTGGATTTTCTGTAACGGACCTCCGTACCGGAAACTCCTTACGAGATGCAATAGTGAGGGAGACCTATATCCGTTCCTACCCACATCCGCTGCTAGTGTCACTCCTCACACCATTTTAACAATCATATCTCCCTCTACGTGGTATAGTAGACTTGGTAATCCGGGTTCTCACGTTTTTTATTCTCTTAGAAACTGAAATTTAATCCAATGTAACAAAGAGAACCTTTCTCATAGTTGCTCCTCGAGTCAGTTAGAAAAACACGTTAGACTATCATTTACGGCTTTTATGAGTACTACTTTCTCCCCCTTTAATATTATTCATGTTGATTTATGGATATCTCCCATAAATAGCAACTTAAGCCACAAAATACTATATGTTATTTTTTGGATGATTTCTCTCACTTTCTTTGGGTCTATCCACTCAAACTCAAATCTCAAGTGTTCTCCAAATTTGTTGAGTTTTGTACGCTGGTTAAAACGCAATTTGAAAAAGTCATAAAATCGTTTCAATGTGATAATGGTCGATAGTTTAATGATTCCCTATTTCATAAATTGTGTGCGGCTAATGGCATGATCTTTCGTTTCTCATGCCCTCACACCTCCCCTCAAAATGGAAAAGCCAAAGGAATTCTCTGAACCATCAATAATATGATTCATACGCTCCTTTTTCATGCGTCTCTCCCACTACTTTTTGGGTATATGCACTAAAAACGGTAGAACACATTCTCAACATTCTACCCACCCATGCGATTCAAAATAGGACACCCACCGAAATTCTCTACCGTCGGATCCCTACCTATGACCATCTTAAAATTTTTGATTGTCTGTGCTACCCTAATCTGACATCCACGGCCCCTCACAAATTGGTACCCAGATCTACTCTGTGTGTCTTCCTAGGCTTTCCATCGAACCATAGGGGGTACCTGTGCTATGAATTATCCACCGACAAAATCATAATCTCACATCGTGTATGTTTTCCCATTTGACAACACTAAAAAATTTCGAGTCACTGATTACCAATTCCTCGAAGATTCGGACCCATCACCGCTTGTCCAATAAGCATTCAGCCAGGCTGCCTCTGTTCTGGACGCACAAACTGCCGCCACCGGAGGTCAGGTCGTTAGCTCCCTAACCCACCCAGTCAGATCTTCCACCACCGGAAATCGCACCTCTGCAGCTCCATCACATTCCCAGTCAATACACTGTTATCTGTCACGACCGTCGCCGACGGCCGCCACCACTGGTAGTCGGTCCGATGACTCGATATCCCTATCAGAAAACATCCCCACCGCAGTGTTGCCACCAACCGCTGTCACTACCGATGGCGACTCTCCGGCAGTGTCATCACATATCTCTCTAATTGCCTCAGCCACTGGCAACCGACTCATCCCCACTGTCTCCCGTCCATCATCGTCTATGTCTCAGCCACCGACGGCCATCACCCTTGGCAACCGACGATCCATCTCTGTCAACACCATACCACCAAACCCACCCCCCACCCCCCGTTAGGCCCCAACCTACCTCCGACACCATATCCAATGTTACATTACAAATATCACATCGATTTACCCACCCCGTCGACCAATCAATTTGATGCCATCAAAACACTACCACTGCAAACCATCTCCAACCTAGATCCAGCAACCACACACCCGACACCCCACCCCGTCACCAAACTCAGTTCCCCCACATACCATATTTAGTCAGTCAGCCCCCAGATCCCACATCCTCCACCTAATCCCAAAAATACCGATGCCGCCACCCACCATATGGAAACTCGTGCTAACACGGGATTTTCAAACCCAAAATCTAGTTTAACTTGTCAACCCAAACCATTTCACCAATTCCAACAAACCCAAAATTGGCCAAACTAGACCCCAATTGGAATGCATCCATGTGTGAGGAGTTTAATGCTTTAACAAAACAGCACACTTGGGATTTGGTTCCTAGACCGGAGTGGGTGAATGTGATCCAATGCATGTGACTTTTCACCATAAATACAGAGACAATGGTGACCTAGAGAGGTACAAGTCAAGACTTATGGCTAATGACACTAATCAGCAAGAGGATATAGATTCTGGTGAGTCATTCAACCTGATTGTCAAACGGGCCACCATTTGTGCAGTTCTGAGTATTGTTATGGGTAAGAACTGGCCTATTCATCAGCTTGATGTGAAAAATGCATTTTTACATGGGGATTTGAAAGAAATGGTTTATATGCATCAACCGTCTAGTTTTGTCCATCCAGCAGCCCCTCAGTATGTATGTCGTCTCCGTAAGTCATTCTATGGCTTGAAACATGCCATATAGCGTGGTATGATCGCTTTGCACAATATATAATGCAGATTGGGTTTGTGTGCAACAATTGTGATAATGCTCTATTTATTTTTCATAGAGGTAGTAGCATTGCGTATTTATTATTGTATGTTGATGATATTGTGCTCACCGCCTCCTCATATTTGTTGAAAAATGAGATCATTACGCTGCTTAAAACAGAATTTTGCTATGACTGATTTTGGGAAGTTGAGCTATTTTTTAGGGATTTCTGTGACTAGATCTGCATATACTATGTTTCTTTGTCAGTGTAAGTATGTAGAAGAGATTGTATACATGGCTAAAATGGCGAATTGCAAGATCATGGCTACTCCAGTTGACTCTAGATCAAAACTTAGTGCTTTTGATGGTGATCCAGTATCAGATCTCACTCTTTACAGGAGTCTTGCAGGTGCACTATAATACCTCACTTTCACCAGGCCTGATATTGCTTATGTTGTTCAGCATGCATGTTTTTTTATGCATGCCCCCATGGAGCCTCACTTTACTGCCCTCAAACGTATCATTCGATGCGTTAAGGGTACACTTGATTATGGATTACATCTATACCCCTCCGCACCGAACAAGTTGTTTTTATATACAGATGCCGATTGGGCAGGATGTTCGGACACGCGACGCTCCACCTTAGGCTACTGTGTGTTCTTAGGAAATAATCTCATTTATTGGTCTGGCAAGAGACAAGCCACATTATCCTGTTCGAGTGCAGAAGCCGAATACAGAGGCGTTGCTAATGTTGTTGTTGAGATCTGTTGGCTCCGAAACCTTTTTTAGAGCTTCAGTGTCCATTACGTATGGCTTCTTTGGTTTATTGTGATAATATATATGCTATATATCTGTCTCATAATCCGGTTCAACATCAGGGAACCAAGCACATTGAGATGGACATCCACTTTGTTCGTGAGAAGGTTGCTCTCGGCCATGTCAGGGTATTGCATGTGCCTTCTTCATATCAGTATACAGATATATTCACCAAGGGCCTTCCTAGACAGATATTCCTCGACTTCAGATCCAGTCTTAGCATCCGGCCTCCTCCCGCTCCGACTGAGGGGGTATATTAGCACGTGTGTACCACTATTTGTTTTACCATATTTAGGGTTATGTAATTATGGTAGAACTAGGATCCATGTTGTATAGGGATTCCACATTGTACACCTATATATATTTTGTATTAATGAGAAAGACTCCCCAAGGGAGATTAATACAATTCTACACGGGGGAGTGTTAAGAGTCTCACATCGGATATGAAATGGAAACATAGACTCCTTATATGAACTTTGACAATCCTCACCCTATAAGCTCGCTTTTGGGGTTGAGTTAGGCCCAAGATCCATTCTTTACAGTAACAATGTTGCGGTACCAAACAAAAATTAACTAAATAAACTAGCTAGGGACACTAAAGTTTAGTTGTCAATTATTGGGAATTCCATAATTTGGTACCCTTTGTTCTTCATGGATTCTTTTTTATCGCTAAACCTACTTTTTCAACAAAAGTAATGACATGTTTTATGAACTCTACACCTAAGCGGTATAAAAATGAGTTTGCACGAACAAATTGTAACCTTGTAAATGTGACGTTCTTGACGGAGGGAGAGTTGATAAGGGCGGATCAAGAAAGACCGGTGGGCTTTTAGGTTAGCATAGGCTCCTGAAAATGAGGTGCACATGGCACATTACTTTAATCTCATATCAGAATGGAAACGTAAAATTATGAGATTTATAAGACATAATTCAATTTCTCATGGTATGCATACTTTTGGAACTCGATACAACGTAACCCAAAATACAAATCCATACGGGTCTGACCCCAAAGCGGACAATATGTATCATATATATATAAAATCACCAATCAAAGTTCATACTTCCTCCGTCTCAAATTATTTATCATTTTTTTCTGTTTACATTCCTATTAAGAAATTTTAATGAAGAGGGTTATTTGACCTGCTTTATCCTTATATCTAAGTAATAATCTATCTCCATTAAATGTTTATTTTATTTATGTGTCATCTTTATTAATGACAAATGATAAAATGAAGAAAAAATAATTAATTATGCCTTGAACTTCTAAAACAGTAAATAATTTGAGAAAACTATTTTTAATAACCGCTTCAAATTTGAGACGAATGGAGTAAAAAATGCATTATGAAATGGCTTGAAGTGCAAAATGAAGAAACAAAAGTACAAATAATACCACTGAATTATGTGGGAGAGTGCAAATGACTTTTAATGTAGAAGATGGCATGCCTAGTACTAAGAGAGCTAATTAATTTTTGTTCCATGTGTGAAGAATGCTAAAGTTAATAATTAGTAATTCTTTGAGCTAGCTAGCTTTTACCTAATTTAGTTATATCGTTTATAAGCACAACCCTCATCAGTTGATGTCTTAATTCCATAAAGATCCAATGTTGTAAATTTTACTTATTTATACGATAAAGTACCTATTTGGTAATTACAGTTAAATTGCTTAAAAATAATCTCTCATACATATGGTCTTACCATTTTGCGAATACCAGTGTTTTTGGTAATCAGTTGTCAGAGTCTGGTCATTGCAACCTTCTTTGTGAGGAGGTATGCACCCCTTCTCCCGAAGTTACGAAGCTATTTTACAAAGTTTCTTAGAGAGAATTGTTTCACGTCCCTAGATATACTCTACCTATGCACCTGCATTGATTTCGGATATAAATTTCCTTTTGGTCAAAATCGATCTAGCTTTTTTCGTGAATATAACATAGATTACTTCAGCACCCTAGAGCTTGATATTCGATCATTGACTGAAAACATTTTCTCTATCTCATGCCTTAAAAAAACGGGAACACCTTACGTTATTAACACAAAAGTATCACATATTAACATTCATCAATCAATAGTGTAATTTTTTCCATACACCCTCTATATATAGTAACCTAAGTTCCAATATATTACTCTATATTCATAGCCTTTTATTTTACCTTGTACGAGGGAATATGGTCTTCTTTAGTTTTACCCTGCCGACGAACACCGACAAGGGTCTGTTTGGGTGAATAAGAGCTACCAAACACAGCTTATGAGGAAGCTGGTCGTTTTCATGGGACGCGTGTAACTGCTAACTTCGAATGCGGTTCTAAAGGCGGCAAACAACAAATGTGGAGTTTCGTCCCCACTAGAATCCGAAGATACAATAACTACCTCTTTTTTTACCTTTATTTTTACTCCGTGTTGGTGTTGGTATTGGTGTTGGAGTCTTGATTAATTAGACTTTCCATCGCATAATATATATTAAATGGAGAAATGCTTTCTAACATAATTTATTTTTATATTTAGAATTAAAACTCAAAATTTTTAATTTTTAATTTTTAATTTTTAATTTTTATGATATTTAACGAAGTACATATACTCATTAATTATTTAAAATGCGTACTTTTGATTTCTTTCATTGCAAATAATCATGAATTTTCTGAAGTATTAAACACTTCGCCATTTAATAATTTGATTTAATACTTCGATAACCTCTCAAATTTGTCAACAAAATTCGTTAGACACTCAAACTACAGTTTATTTCAATTGAGCACCAAAACACATGATAACGTGTTCCTATTGGAATCGATCCAAATTTTGATTTTTTTGTGCGTGTTCTCAATATTCATTACGTAGATAAGTTAACTACATAAAGTATGTTATCTCCTTTAGATATACACATCATCTTCAATTGAAACATGTTTGAGGTTTTAAAGCTTATGGAGGTTCATTCGTATAATTAAAGAAAGTGACATATTTTTAAGTGGTTAACTTGTCTATCATAGTGGACTTTGAAAACATGTGCAAAAAAGTTCTAGAATTTGAACAAAAAGTGTCGAATAGAAATATTTTTATCATGTAATCAAGTGTTCAATTAGAACAAATTGTAGTTCGGATATCTAAAAGAAATTTACTTGCAAATTTGAGGGACTATCAAAGTACTAAGCCTAACATTTGAGGGTAATATATATACTTCTAAATTGTTAAATGTTAACTACAGCATATATCTATATAAAGTGATTAAAAACATATATTTTAATTAATTAAAAGGTTAAATACGTGAAGTCAAAAAGATAAAAATAAAATTTACTCATAACGTGGGGATCAGAAATGCTATTATCCCTTTACTTTATTTGTCGTACGGAATAATTACGCTTTTAATCCCTAGATAGGTTTCAATGTTGATCCTCATATTAATTCACTCATCCTAGTTAATCTTGAATATATTAAATGTGTGCTTTCGGTTACTTCACATAGGAATTATGTTTTTCATAATATTTTTATGATTATATTTCTCTCAAATATGAAGTAGAAATACAAATTTATTATAATACACAAGAAATTAAATGATTTAAGGGTCATAATTCATTAAATTTATGAAGATATACAAGCAGATGAATCAAAGGTTCGCATTTCAAATAATTGAAAGTTAAATATATTTAATTATATATCACAAAAAAAATTAAAATTTACCAATACTCCAGACACTAAAAGAGCAAAATTTTCTTACCACGATGATAGAAAGAATTAAAAAATCTTTTTTGGAATGATTTAATTTTAATTACAATATTTTAAATATTAGATATTATGTTAGGAGTCAACTATACAAAATGATGTCCAATTTCCAAACTGAAAATTGAGCATTTTATCTTTGTAATCCGGATATTCCTTGGATCTTTTCGACATGAAACTAGATTGACTTCAGTTTGTGGTGATATATATATAGAGATGGCAGTGGATTCTGGACCCGATTCGGATCCGGTGGATCCAGATCCGTTTTATAGGATATGGATCTTCAAAATTTGGACCCGACGGATCCGGATCGGATATGGATCTGAATCTTGTATTTGAGATCCATATCCGGTCCAGATCCGACATATGGATCCATTTTCATAATCTAAAATGTAATTTTATAAGTATTTTCTTAAAATTGCTAAGCACATCCTTGCAAGTTTAATTCTCAAAATAAATTTAATTTATCTCCGCGTTAACTCAAAAACCAAAAAATAAAGAGGTAACTTCGATAATAAAATCAATGTTATATTAGTGAATGACTAACATCTCCATAAACAAGTAGTTAAAATTATATTCACTTCATTTGTGAAGATTCCAAGCACATGCTAGTTCTGCATTGTGGAAATACTAGTCAGCATTTTCCGCAACTATTGTCATTGTCCAACATTTTCAATTAATAGCTCACAATCAAAACGAGACAACGAACAAAATATCTCATATGAACATTTCAAAATTGAAACACATTAAACTGTTAGCTAAGTAAAAATCGTTTGTCAGTTCAAAAAAAATTCCTAGCAAGGCAAAAAAATTTACATGTGGATCCAGATCCGATCCGTGGACCCGGTGGATCCGATGGATCCGGATTTGAATCTGATTTTTATGGACCCGATGGATCCGGATCTGGATTCAAGTATGAAAAATGAATCTGGATCTGAATTTCATAGGATCCGATCCGTTGCCATCCCTATATGTATAACTCTGAAATACCACATAACTATATTTTTTTTATTTTTAATTAGAAGTTTCGTTCGAGTGTTGTTAGGTACAGAATTGTCTTTGTTAAGAATAACTTATCTCTCCCAATGTGAAATTCTAATGTGATCACAGAATTAATCAGCTCATAATGCAAGTGCTAAACATAGGATAAAAAAAATATCAAAAATACACATCACACGGCTAAAAAAAGAAGTTCTTCAGTGAACGTGTAATTGGTGGTCTCCACACGGCTTTCCGTGCAGTACTACTCACTGAGAAAGGTGCACCCAAATACATCCAAAACCCAGAAGCCCAATGCTTGGGCGAAGAGACAAAACGATCAAAATCCAATTTTTTTCTAACTTCACTTCAAATACTATTATTTTTTAAAATAGTTTCAATCAAATATTGTGTAAAAATCTAGTCAACTGTTGGTTTTTTTCAGCAAAATCTCTAAAAACAAGAAAAAATTGCAGATTCAAAAAAATTACTAAATTATCATAATTGGGTTATATGAAAGAAATTATTAACCCTTTACAATAAAACTAATATCTTCTTTAAGTAAAAGAATTCAATCGTTATATACCAAAAAAATATTTTATCCTATTACACATTATAATTTTTTAAATAATGAAACTGATCTTTAAAATGCCTTTCCTCTAACTAGCAGGGTCGTCCAGAAGGTCAAGCCAGTGAAGCGAAGGATTTAGGCCCCAAAATTTTAGGGGGCCCAATTTATTTTATCTGTGTTCGTTATATATGTATTTTTTGATTAATTCGATTTCGAGACAGGAAAGACCGATTAAAGAGGAAACATCCCTAGCAAGACTTTTTTCATAATGAGGCTCGAACTAGGGTGCTTATTAAATGGTTTGGTTCGTTTTGAATGTTATCGGTTTGGCTTATTGATCATCGGTTTGTAGATGTGCTAATCCATTATAGAACGATTATAATAAAAGTATATATGATTTTCTTTATAAAAAAATAAGGTCTCCCATTAAAGTTTGACTTTAGGCCACCATTCTTATTGAGCCGCCCCTGCTGGTTAGTTACGTCTCTAGCGCAGGGACGATCTAGCCCTTCGACATTCAATGGCGAGGGGTTCATCAAAGCCTTTCATTTTACGTGGAGCATAATTAGCCGATTAAATTTTTTGATAAATATTAAACTTGAACTCATAGTATCAAAAATATGATTAATTTAATACTAATAAGTAAAAAGGTTAAACTCACAAATTAAAATTCTGAATTCGCTTTTGTGAAGAGTCTCACACAAGTCATATAACAGTTGGGTGGTATCTTTAATTAATTTTGTGGTTGAGTTAGACTCAATATCTATATATATACATATGGTATCAAAGCATAATCTGTCACAATTCCCGCTTTCGATATTAAGCTCCCATATTAAACTGCCCATGCTTCAAATGCTTTTAAGCCCAAGATCGAGGTTCCACAGGGTTTATTGGCTTGTCTAACATTAAAGTTTCGAGGTTCCACAGAGTTTATTGGTCGTATAACAACCGGACCATGTTGTCGCGAAAGACTGTTTCTGACGGTGGTGATTTATTTCATTTGTTGCTCTTGCCCAAATTTTGGGGATAACTTCTGTTGTCACCCACCTGCTTTCTTCTCTCACTCTTTTCACTTTTAATTAACTTAAAGAAAATAATTGAAATTGAAATCTTTATATTGTTGGAAGAATTTATTAATACAATTAGTTTTTGTGTTTTAATATCTCAATTAATGAATTGATGGAAATTGACTGGCATTACATAGAGATATGTATTTCCTCCGTACCGATTTATATGACACTATTTTCTTTTTAGTCGTTCTAAAAAATGTCATCTTTCTATACTAGTTTTAATTTCAAACTTTTCATTTTATCTTATTGAAATTATTTTGTAGACTGAGAAATTTCTACAGTTTATTTTAAACCACAAATTTTAAAAATATTCATTTTTCTCATAAATTATGTACCTAATCAAACATTTTTATATAAACTGGGAAAGAAGCAGTATAGAATTGTATGCCCATGTCTTGGCTCTTTCCAAATAGTTGGGGCTAAGTCCGCCAAATTACACTTAATTCTCCCATCATTCATCATTTGTTATTAAAGTTTTGTTTTTCACGTTAT
Source organism: Anisodus tanguticus (assembly GCA_034509755.1). Taxonomy (NCBI): domain Eukaryota; kingdom Viridiplantae; phylum Streptophyta; class Magnoliopsida; order Solanales; family Solanaceae; genus Anisodus; species Anisodus tanguticus. Next base: position 2,114,245 of record CM067553.1, on the reverse strand, counting down.
TAGGAATAATAAGTGAATGAGAAAGGTCTAGTAATGGAATTGGAACAATACCCTTTTGATCATTAGAATTAGAACTCGTAAAAATACACTTGATCCAACTATAACTTTAGTCTTCTATTTATTTCATTATCAATAATTTTTGAAGTAGTGGGAGTAGTATACTAGAATTGCATATACTAAAAGCCTGCACCGATCTAACCTAAAGTGAATGGCCAGTTCTTGCACCTTATGATTGCTTCAAGTAAGTGAAAGCTGTCAAAAAACAACTCACTCATCTCTTCTTTTTTATTTAATTAAGTGATATTTTAATTAAACCATCCAAAGACGTGATAAAACAGTCACAATTGCTCTATTTTTAGTTAACAATTCAATTCAAATTTTTCTATGTGTTTATCATAAATAATTTTTCTATCCAGTGGTGGAATCAGGATTTTCACTCCGGGGTAAAAAAAATAACAAAAGTTAACATAAAAAATAATGTTGTCCATGAGAATTAAACCTAGGATGCTAGAGACAATTTTGAACATTCTAAATCACTTGAGCTAATTTTTTGCATTTGTTCATGATATTCAAAAGTTAATATATGTACATAAACAAAAAAAAAAAAAAAACCTATGTATACAATGCCATTTTTTTGCGGGCACCTCTTAAATATGTCCATGTCTCTATCCCTCAAGAGTAGTGGTAAGGTTTGTGTACACCTTACCCTCTCCAGACCTCACTGTTGGACTATACTAGATAAGATATTGTTGTTGTAGTAGACTTTCTATAGTGCAAATCCAAATTAATTAGACAAGTAAATTTGAGAAATTCGATGACTTAACCATTATTCCATTTCTTATTTGAAATAATTTTATTGATGAAAAAGTTACCATAAACGGTGAATCACTGTACCTAGGACTAGTGAGGAAATACACAGTAAATAGAAGGCTAAAGAAAGAAAAAGGCTGATGAGGAGCGTCACGGCTAAACTTTTTTGTGTGCAGAAGAATGAAGGTAAAAGTCAGATCCATCAATAGTACAACTGAAAAGAATGGCCATCTTGTCCACAGGCACAGTGGGATGGAAAAAGAGGGGAATTTAAAATTCGGCACTAGGTCTGTAGCGTGGGTTCGAATCCTGGTGGGAGTAATTTGTTCTCTTCTGTGATAGTACCTTGTAAGTGATATCAGTTACTCTGTTCTCAAACCCTGGTTATTCAAGCACATCCCGCGATTTACTGGTAGTAGTGCTGATAGACCGAAACTATTATTTTCAGGAATAATCTGACGTAAGTCGGGAAACTGGATATAAAAAAATGGCCATCTTTGTAAACAGTACACACACTAGATTTAATGGATCTGGCAGAATAGGACTCTATACCTATGAGGCGATGCCAAAGTTCCCAAAGAGAATGATTCAATTTATTGCAAAATTGTCAACACTTCTAAACGTATGTGTATGTAATTACCGCCGATAATGTGGTGAAATATATGATATATCTTTGTAAAAAAAGTTATCCGATGCCTAAAGCATTCTTCATTAGCGGAATTCAAAATAGAACCGCATACAAAGAGTTGTATAGACATTCTATTCTAATGCAGCATGTTAGTCACTATTTTCACGGTTCGGACCTTTAATCAATAAATCACACAAAAACAAATTTACTGTTACTCTAAAGCTCTCTTCGGTCTTCATAATATTTCTTATTAAAAAAAAATCATTTTTAGTGTTCAAACTCGAAATTTTAGATTAACTATGATATCTCTTCATAGGTGATCAAAAATCTCAAATTTGAACACTAAAAAATGATTATAATTGCCCACTGTGGGAGAGTGGAGTTTAACTTTCCTTTTCGTAGTCCTTAATTTAGTACATATAATGTCCATAGTATTCAAATTACCAAGTAATCTAACATTATACTTAAATTAGAAAATGGAAATGCGTTAAAAATGTCATTTATGATAAAGACACTAGAGGCATTTTTATCTTTAATTTCTTCTACTAATTAAAGTATGAAAAATCTAATTTTTTGCTACTTCTTAACGTAGCAAATAAAATAAAAGTAGTTCCAAATCTCATGAACACTGCTAATTACAGAATTGACAAAAATCTCAAGGATCTTTTTCTTTAAACTTTTGCCTTTTTTTATCCTTAACAATTACTATGATTTATAACCAAATCTTCAAAATTTGGCAAAATCGAAAAGATAATCATAAAATCATTATTGGTGGGCTTATAAAATCTCATTTTTGCAGATTTCCTACATGTCACGCATTCACAATAAGGAGCTCCTCATTTTCATGATTCCTCATTACTGCAATTTTTTGTGGTGTGGTCCAATTGTTATAATTAGGTCTAGATCCCAATCATACATTTGAGAACATGAAAAAATAATGTGGACAAAATAATATAGATGTATCATTGTGGTGACAAAATTTTCTAACATCTTTCAACCACAAAAAAATCCTCTATGCACTAAGCTTCCACTCATAATACTGGGTATATGGAAGGGTTGTATTATAATATATCAATCGTACAAAATTTTACTTTGCATTTCTATAAGTTATTATTTCTATTGATTGAACTTGTAATTTCATGATCACCACGACACCTTTTGCTATCACTCCAATGTTCCCTTTAATATTTATTACTTTATCGTTTTGAAATTAATTTTAGCTGAAAGTGAAAAGTAAATATGAGACATACTTTTACTTATTCAATTTTTTGTTATAGTCGAGTAATCTTGAATCAGATTCCTGAAATTTACACACTTATTTATAGAGTGAGTCAATTTCTATTTATATAATATAAAGAGGTGGTAATGTAATGTTTATATAGTAAAAGTTTCAAAACAAACCTTTGTGCTTCGATGAACTATTTTGATTAGGGGTGAGCGAGTTCGGATATCCTAATTTTTTTGAACTATCCGGACCTACCCAGTAAACGATCGGTTCCTAAATCTACTATCCGGAACCTACCCATAACAATCATTATAGGTTCCCAGGTACCCTGTAAACCATTTATCCTCTTACAGGTTGGTCTTTTCCTGTGATTGTGCTGAAAAGTTTCATACTTCAATGTTTCAATTCCAAGAACCTTAAATTTAGTGATAGTGAGCAACTACAACTAATATCTTAAAGAGGTTTGCAGTCCAAGCAACTCAGATAATTTTAACTAACATGAAAATGTTATCGGTTGCAACAAAGGATGAGAGACAAGAGCTTTGGAAGCATTTGTCCGATAATGCATCACTCACATAAGCTCATCCATCGGTACTATAGTAGTAATTCAAAAAGAAGTTTCAAGGAGAGACGTATCCTGCACAATATTGGGTACAAGAACCATTACATATCACCACTAACAATGAATTACTCATCAATAATGAATTACTGATAATCAGCATGAGGAAGGGAGTTATGCCTCTCTTTTAGCAATTAAATCCAGTTGGGAATTTATGTTGGCAACCAATATCCTTATAGCATTTGTATATTAAATCGAGTTGGGAATTCAATCTAAACTAACAGAGGATCTAATTTAGCAATCTAAACTAACATAAATCAACCCAAACTACTTCAGACTAAACTAACAGAAACCAACCCAAACTAATTCAATCTAAACTAACAGAAATTAACCCAAACTAATTCAATCTAAACTAACAGAAATCAACCCAAACTAATTCAGACTATTCTCTATTGAATCATCAGAAAGCTAAACTATTTAACACAAACAAGACCAGATCTATCTCATGCAGTTTTGATATTTAAGCCAATACATGCAAAAACCTAATGTTCTTCACTATGCAACAACTTTAAGGGTTATTCACCTTTAACAAGACCGAGAGGAATTCGAGCGCAACGCCGCAACCTTTGTCACGCTTCTGGAGTGAGGAACAGTGACAACAAGAGAGAGGAGAGGTTGTGAGTGCGAGGCTACTGCGAGCTGCGTAATGGCGACATGCGAGACTGCGACGCTGCGTAGTGCGTCTTCTGTGTATTTGTGTAATGGCGAGATGCGTATGAAAATTAGGGCGTCTTCTGTGTATTTGTGTTTTAGTGTAGAAACAGAAGTGGGCTTAGGGGTTGGTCGGACCCTATCAACCGGACTGGGCCAAAAAATTAAACGCCCCAAAGCCCAAAACTAAATAATTTAAATAGGGGGTGGGTTCATATGGTCCGGGTATTGTTTCGGGTTCAGGTACCCGGTCTCTATTTACCGGAATCGGAACCGGACCCGACATTGATCGGGTCCTAATTTTACTATCCGGAACCTATCCGTTATTATAATATATTTACCTGGACCTACCCGTTAGTGTCGGTTCCGATCGGGTATCTGGGTACCATATACCCGTGCTCACCCCTAATTTTGATATACAGGTCTAAATCGAGCAATCTTTTTAATTTTTAGAGAAAATATTACGAAAAGTACCACGAATGAAAAGTAAAAAAATATGATCTCCTCGTCTTTCCTACACATATGACGGAAAAAAGACCGTTTAATCAATAAAAAAAGATTAAATAAAAACTGCAAGAGGTAAGACTAAGCGTTCTGTGAGCTATGCAGGAGTCAGTAAATCAATTTCGAACTTTAAAGCAATTCAAGTCTTCTAAGTACAAAAAGTGAATAAACTATAAAGTATATCATATATATAATGGATAAAATAAAATTCAGGACGAGCTTGTTCCTTTGTTTTTCAGTGAGCGTAATTAAACAAATGTAATAATTTATACCCTAATTTTTGGGGGCCAGAAAAGTTGGTGAAGTAAATAATAAAACAAATAGATGGAGTAATTTATATGGCCAAAGTAAATGCTTAAAAAGAAGCACCACATCTACATCCTCACTTTTTTCCTTAGAAGATCAATTTGCACTCATGTGGGAGTGGCAATTAGTGTACTGTATCCAATGCACATGTTTTGCTATTTTGATGCCTTTAACACTCATTTTTATCAAGTGGTCGAAAATAACCCTTTTAATTACTTGAAAACGACACATATGTCCTCTTTATTATACCCTAGATTTCCTCAAATCTAATTTACACCCCCCCCCCCCCAATATGGTAATAATATTCCGTTTTCCACCCTTTTCTATTTATTTGAAAGGGTTATTTCTATTTAAGAGAAAGCACTATCTATACCGCAAATGAAAACAAAACAATCTCCTTTAAAAACGTTAAAGCAATAACGGCATTGCTTGTGAAAACGAAATATAAGATGAGAAAAGCAATGTTTGAAATATCAAGAATATGATTGAAGATCAAATAAGCAACCAACATTTTAGTAATATTTTTTGTTGACAATTAAAGCTTTTATTTTTACACGATAAGGCTTTAATAAGGTATTGCAAACAAATTTAGTAATGTGTTGGAGCATTACACATTGGGTATTAATTGTTGTGGTTTCATTTGTTTCTTAGTTATGTTTAAATAGACTATTAATTAAGCAACTACTCGAAAACTGGTTAAAAAGTTACAATATAATGAGACAAGATACAATTTGAGTAGAAAATCAAACAATATTTCCAGGGAACTATATTTTTTGTAGTCCCTTTTAGAACATTATGTAGTATTATTGTTATACAACATAGTGAGATATTAACATTAAATTTTATAGAAATAAAATAATGGGAACTGTCAAATCATGTTTAATGAGATAGACATTATTTGATGACACACTTTAATTACGGTAACACTTTTGACTTTTAATGTTGTAACTTAATATACGCCTGATACTGTTTGCAAATTAGACATGATTTTTTTTTAAAATCTCACCCTATCAACTTTTTAGTTGTAAACTTTATGTTTGTTGCATTAGGAAAATTTTGAGATAAAAAAAGTCATATGTTTAATATAATGAATAAGAAAAACGATATTAATGATAGCATAAGATGTATAAAAAAAATAGAGATTACTTCAAAGTCAGAATATTACGACAGCATGTAAAAGTTTCAATTTTATGAAGATCTATCCCTTTTTTGGCTTTTTAGTTTGTCGATTTTGATAATAATGCAGGTAGTTAACAAGACTCTTTAAAAAATTAATAACCTAAGAGAAACACACAAGCAAAAGTTTCCTTCCCCTTTGGAATTAATTTCGGTATTAATTAAGCTAAGCTAGTTTATAGGCTCTAGCACTAGGTTTATAGCACATACACTAGTCATAATAACTCATAAGTATAATTAAAAGAATATATTTAGATGACAACAGAATCCAATAAGTGCGATATAATCCAAGTTATTTATTGAGATATACAGTTATGGCTTCTTATTACAGTGCACGCGTATGAAGAGGAGCGATATTTTCCTTTTAAATTAATCCATTTTTAAGGAATATTACTCTTTAAAAAAACAAAATTAATGAAAGAAACATAAAGGGTGTAGTTAAGAAATGATCTCCAATTAATTTCTTCAGATTAAGCAAACATTTATTCTTAATTAGGAACAAAAATAACTTCATCTCACATAGCCAAAAAATATCCAAATGGTCCAAGCTTCTGTTTGGCCATAGATTTTGACATTGAAACTTGAAAATTTGAGTTCTTGAAGTTGTGATTTTTTTAACTTTAAGTTGTATTTGGACATATATTTTTACTTGAAAAATGTTTTGTGAGTGAAAATGAAATTTCTCCCAAAAATTGGTCCGAATTTGAATTTATTTTGAAGATATATCTTCAAAATCTGATAAAATAGAGATATGAATATAGAATTCAAAATGTGATACAAAATCTATAACCTAACAACTGATTATGTTTTTCAAGATTGTTTAAGGGAATGAAATACTATAAATACCAAACTCAAAATAATTGCAATAACTAAGGAATCAAATATGCAACTTATCCATTTAGTTGAGTGAATAAATAATTAAATAAAATTATGGGCATGGTTGAATAGTAGCAGTAGACAGTAAGGTATCTTTGAAAAGCAGAGGGTGACAAGTAATGAGTTGGAGTGAGTGGACTACAGTTAGTTGCCAATTCCCTATTTATCTCTTACAAGTTACACCCCACTCCCCACCTTGCTTTATGCCACAAGCTTGTCTTGATTATTTTTATTTTATGTGATATTATTATCTTAATTATAAATTTTTACATGCAATCCGCTCATATTTAAACGATTTGATAGAAAAATAAGTTTCAAATTTTAACTCCACGACTAGATTGCGTCTACGACTCTACGTATCTTTTTTCATCTATACTTATTTTTCTTCTTAAACTTTTCTGACTACTTCAATGAAAGCCATAAAATATGAGTTAAGACTTAAACAAAAAATATATATATCTAAAATTAGAGTAACTTAAAAGGTTTGAAAAAAATAAATATTGTAAATTTTAAACATTAAGATGCTGAAAAAATGGTCTTAATTGTTAAAAAAGTTATGATTTTAAAATAATATCTTAAATAATTAGATTAATATTTAAATTCGACATTTCAATCTTAAAATATAAAGCCTTACAAACACTGTTTTTTTTCTCTAATTTTTGCTAGCTACATTAAATATTAGTAGTAACTTTCTTAGAAACAAATAAAGCCTCATCAACACTGACCTACTATACTGTTAACACTCAAAAATAATTTAAGTGTTTAGCCGAATTTAGTGACAGCTGAATTATTCAGGAGCCGAATTTACTTCTAGCCCTCGACTACAAGAACTTCATCGGCTACTAAGGCATCTTAGCCGAAGTTGTTGGTTAAAGGTACGACTGAGACCCACACAGATGCAGACGCCTCAACGACCAAGTCAAAAGGGTTTTCGGACCCCCAAAAGTGGTAACGGCCAACAACAGCTAAAAGAAAGGGTCATTATCCGAGCAAGAGGAGTAGAGGGTGAGAAAATCGGCACCACCTCCCCCATAGTCAGTCGTTGAGCTTAGTGGGTTACTTGATGGCCGACATTGGGGGCATATTTGTACAATTTTTCTTCCTTTTTGTACTATAAATACTCATTCTTTGTATATACGAAACACACAATCAATCAAACAACTTAAATTTTATCTATCTTTATCTTTTATCCCTTACTTTATCCTTTACTTTTACTTTACTCGGTTGTATTCATGTTTCTTACCTCTTAGTTTACTCATATCACAATCCTAACGCTTTCTGGAGTAGTTGGGGAACCCATTGCTGGAAATTAGAGTTTCGTTTCCAACCCAAATCGCTTTACTTAAGGAATCAATTTGTCTCCCGATTTCATCAGCCGATAAAATGGCAGAAGGCAAAATTCGAGGTGAGAACAATTTTGGCACGCCCAGTGGGACCATAAGTGAATTAATAGCAAAGTTTGATTCTCCAGGTCAGGATCATTCTTGGCGTATGCGCCTAAGGTCCGGCAAGAAAATGAACCTCGAGTCGAGTCCACATCCTAAATAAATCCTCACAGAAGGAACAACGAACCAGCATCCTCCGCGGGTATGCCTACATCGGTGGATACCCCTCTACTTCCTCCATCAACCCAAGTCGTGAAAGAATATAGCCAATCTGAAGGTCCAACCATAAATGACCATGTTTCTTATTAGACAACAGATCGACTTGGGCATCCACAATATTATGTACGAAGTTTCTACACAGTTGGCTGACATTGTGAAGCCGATGGTACATAATGAGGTTCAACAAGCGAGGGAGATGTAAACCAACCGAATGCACCAGAAGAATGTTCGACTAGTTCTGCCATCCCTCTGACGAGCGGTGATGTTCAGCATGAGACTGTGACTCCCAGTGTTGTTCCTCAGCAGCATGTGCATCAGCCAGTACCCACTCAGGCACAACCGATAGCGCACCTAGGAACACAAGACCTATCGCATGGCAACCAGTACACTGCATGGTTGTCGCCGAACCTTGGGGGGCAAAATGTGCCACTTGACCAAGCAAGTCTGCAGTATGGGCAGATCAACATGGCTCAGAGGCCAATTCAGGCTCCAGGACACTTTGGATTGCCGTCTGGTATGCCGTACGTTTCTACGAACATCCATACGATGCTGGCGAACAATGTTGGCCAGTCGAATTGGCAACCGATGGCCCCTGGCTATGACTTAGCTCGTTTATCTGGTGACTTTGTATACAACGAAATACCATTCCAACAGTCATTGCCAGTACCCAATCCATACCTTCCAAGAAGCGTAAACTTTCTAAGAACGACCGACTTCCGAGGAGAACAGCTATGGAACACCGTTCCACCTTATCCTCAGATTCCGTTAGTTGTTCTAAGAGCTCAGGTTATAGGCTTTGGTGGCCATACCCAATAGCAGCTATGAGGCATTACCCCACCTATTGGAAATGGCGAGCAGACCACCTATAACCTTCAAAACCTTGTCCAACGAAGTACATAATGGAGGCTGCCAGTGCAGAACGCCTACTAGCCTAATCCAGTCGAGAATCGGTAGGGGACGTCATAACTGATAAACCTGGAGATTATTGCTAATACCATGCGGAGGTACTTCGGTATCCAACTGAAACCTTTGAATAAGCCTATTTATAAGAAGCCCTACCCCGATTGGGTAGATCGGAATAATATCCCTTATCTCCGCCTAGATCCACTCAATTCGACTCGTAGTTTGGACAACCGCTCCTGCAAATCATTTCTTTGGTTGACGTTCTGTTGTCTTGCTGCAGTCACCTCATTGAAAGAAGTTTGAATGCGGGTCTTCTCTTGCCGAAGAGACCCAAAGTGTTGCAGAGCAGCGACAGCCTCATCGTAACTATCTTTGGCCGTTCTATATAAAGCAAAGAAATCATTCAGAGCCAAAGCCATGTCGTTGTAAGTGGCTGCCAGAGGCGGCGAGAATCCACTGTTTCTTTTGACAATCGGAGTAAAGAAGCCCTCAGAGCATGTAGCTCCTCTTTGGTGGTTGGAATTCCCCTGGCAAAAGATTCCTCGACTCGCTCTCGACTGAGCCAAAGTAGTATAGAAGCACATCTTCCGGGATGATCTCGGCTAGTACTTCTGAACCGTCAGTTGGGTGGGCTTAAGCCGAAGGATTACCTCCAACGATCTATTGTATAGAAAAAAATAGTTTCAGAAGAAAAGCAAGAGTCCAGTGACAGTTGGTAACAAAGACACATCGGTTGAAGGGGAATCCCAATTCAGAAGTTATCATCATTGCATGCACTGGAGACAAGACGATTGAAGTGGCATGCGCGGTTGTCAAACTGAAACGACGATTATTTTCGGATACATCAACTCAACAGTCACACTCGAGTTAATGTAAGAGGGCAATTGTTAACACTAAAACATAATTTAAGTGTTTAGCCGAATTCAGTGACAACCGAATTATTCCGGAGCTGAATTTACTCCTAGCCCTCAACTACAAGAACTTCATCGGCTACTAAGACATCTTAGCCGAAGTTGTTGGTTAGAGGTACAACTGGGACCCACTCAGATGCAGACGCTTCAACGACCAAGTCAAAAGGGTTTTCGGACCTCCAAAAGCGGTAACAACCAACAACAGCTAAAAGAAAGGGCCATTATCCGAGCAAGAAGAGTAGATGGCGAGAAAATCGGCACCACCTCCCCCATAGTTAGCCGATGAGCTTAGTGGGTTACTTGATGACCGACATTTGGGGGTGCATGTTTGTACATTTTTCTTCCTTTTTGAACTATAAATACTCATTCTTTGTATATACGAAACACACAATCAATCAAACAACTCAAATTTTATATATCTTTGTCCTCTATCCCTTACTTTATCATTTACTTTTACTTTACTCGGTTGTATTCATGTTTCTTACCTCTTAGTTTACTCATATCACAATCCTAACGCTTTCTGGAGTAGTTGGGGAACCAGTTGCTGGAAATTAGAGTTCCGTTTTCAGCCCAAATCGCTTAAGTTAAGGAATCAATTTGTCTCCCGATTTCATCAGCCGATAAAATGGCAGAAGACAGAATTCGGTGAAAACATATACTTTATCTATTTTCAAAGTTCAAATTCAAATCATTTAAACAAGGGTTAATAATTTTCATCTATTCCACCATAACATATCAAATTATTTGAGTAATCCAAGGATTTTGGGATGTGCTTAAAATGTCAAGAGTTTTAGCTAGCGTATTTTATCATAAATTTTGGATTAGATTTTAAAATATTTATCTTCAAATTTCTGTTTGGCCATAGATTTTTCAAAAAAAAAATTCAAGTTTTAAAAATTAGTTTTGAATCAGGTTTTGAAACTTTCACTCTCAAACTTCAAATTATTTCCAAGTAAAATGTATGTCCAAACATAATTTTAAATTCTAATAATCACTATCTCAAAAGTTAAATGTTCAAGTTTCAAGTTTTAACATCAAAATCTGTGGCCAAACGATATCTTACTTTTACCTATATTTTCCAGGTTAAACTTGTCTTTTCATATCATCGCCAAGTAGTATTCTATATAATTTACTTCTATCCAGATTCTACGTCAGACATAAAATAACCAGATATAATAATTTTGTTGTATATTTTCATTTAATGAACTTCACCATTTCCCTTTATTTAATTATTTATTAAAAAACCTGAATGTTTTTGGTTCTTTCCAACTTCTCGCCTTTTAAGTGAGAATACTCCTATTTTTTTTAACCCCCTCTTTCCCCCGGTTCCGAGATCGAAATAGCCTTGTATCGACTTGAATTGGACACACCAACACCACCTTCACACCTCTCCGGCGATCTCATTTTCTCTCTCTAAACTTTCTCTCTCTAAAATTTTGTTACTAAAAAGACGCTGACTTTATCTTTCAACAACTCAAATTATCAACTAGATCCTAAATATTTAACTAAAATACCATCTGGGTCATAGTTATTTCTTGTTCTTTACTTGCAGTGAAGCTGCATTGTTAGTGGTAAGTATAATTTTTTTTAATCTATTTGCGGGATGTCTGGTTTTTTCCTTCGGTTACATTTGTTTTGATGATGATGGAGTCAATGGGGTTTATAAACAATATTTTTTTCTTGTTTGCATTTAGTTTTGTTCCCATTTGAGTCTTTTTTCTCCTTTTTTGCTTACATATACTTATCTTCTACCTCATGTTATGTCGGTGGGTTTTAATTTAATTTCATTTTTCAATAGACATTTTTGCTGGGATTTGCTGTTTTTCTGGTTCTATGTTTTGTAGACAAATTGTATTTCTTTTGTCCTTCTAAATTCAGTAGCTCATTTGTTCCAAGATTTGATTTTAAAGATTTTTTGGCTATTAGAGAGGTTGTAATATGTCTTTGCTTTTCTGGGTATGTGACTTTTTTTTATTTTGGTGCTAGAACTTTGAGTTTTACTATGATTTGTGTAGTTGCTGCTCTTGAAGCTTTGGTCCCTTTGTCTTGTTGATTTTATTTGGTGCTAAAAGTATGTGTGTATTGCTATGTGTTCCAGACCCCACTTGTGTGATTACATTGGGTATGTTGTTGTTGTTGGGGGGTGGGGCGGTGGGGGGAATAGGTTAATGTGTGTTGGTTTTAAGAAAAAAGATTTGAGGAATGGATCATATTTTAGCAATGCAGATGATGAGATGCTTGGCTTTGTAATGTTTATCCTTGATTTGGTATTCATCTTGTTAAAAATGGAAATGTGATGTTCATGTTTAGTTTTTAATGTTTATGGCGGTGTGCCTATTTGCCTATTTTATGTTATCTGGGGTAGGTTTGTGCCTTATAATTGACTTTGTTATGGAAATGCAATCACCAGCATTTGATGTGAATATATTCCTTAATTGAACTTGTGATTTAGCTATTTGGGACCTCTCAGGTGCCACATTCTTGTATTAATGTGTTTTTCCTTTATGTTTATTTGCTTGTAAAAGATTCCATTACCTTCTCAGCTCCCTCTACTCTGATTTTGCCACATCAGAAGTGCACTGGAGTTGTATCTTACCTTCACTTTAGTGTCATTTCTCAGTTTTCTTCCTTTTTTGCTTAATTCTTTGCCAAATTCTCGTCGCATTGTAGTTTCATGCCAGTATCCCGAGCTGTGGGATATAGATATTTTCATAACGAGGTAATAGAGTTCCGTCGGAAGTTAGTCTAAATTTTTTCAGGTATAGCAACATATTTGATGTGATCTGAGCTAGTGGTGGTGAAATTATTGTGTATGTTGCTTCTTTTCAGTGAATTATTAGGAGGGCAGTTTCTAAATATAGCTTATATTGTTCCTGATATCATGTGTTTACCACCAGTGAAGCTTGAGGTCTAATGTGAACTCTAATAGTATCACCCTCAAGTGTTCTGATGCATTTTTTGTGCTTTTCAGTTATGACAGTTCTCGTTTCCCTTCTTTCATAATTCATTAACTAAATTTATCCGATATTTTCCTTGTCCAGCAGTCTACAATGGATCGTCGGAGTTGGCCTTGGAAGAAGAAATCATCAGATAAGACAGCAAGTGAGAAACCTGCAGCTCTTACAGTGGAGTCAGCATCCGCCCCTTCAGATTCAACTGAATCAAATGTTGATCAGGTGTGTTAGTTGATATATATATATATAATTAGAAAGGATATGTAAAAGTCAATTTCTGCCAATATGTTTGCATCTACAACAAGGGTTTCCTGTTGACCTTTAATGTATGAGGATATAAAAAAATTGCTGCTTAATTTGGTCGATACTAGCAAAGAACTACTGCATTTATCTAAATTCTGAGGATTATAGCTTTAAGTTGGGATTTGGTGGGTGCTAGTCTTATATCTTTAACCTGACAAATTAAAAGTTTACATTCAGTTCTGCAATTTTGGTGCTAAAGAGGGCAAGCCATAGTTTTCAATTTGGTAAATGAGTCGTCAAATGTTTTTACAATGATACGTTGTGAGAAAGCTTCATTCAAGTTTGTTGTCTTTGTAATTTATGTTTTGATTTCCATTGTATTTCAGAGTAAACAGGAAATCAAGAAACCAAAATATGTGCAAATTTCCATTGAATCTTATTCACATTTGACTGGACTGGAGGATCAAGTTAAGTCTTTTGAGGAACAAGTGAACGGCTTAGAGGATGAAATCAAGGATTTGAATGAGAAGTTGTCTGCTGCACAGTCAGAAATGACTAATAAGGAGAACCTGGTGAAACAGCACGCTAAAGTTGCTGAAGAAGCTGTCTCAGGTAAGTTTTCCTTATTGACCTAGTACTTTTCTTGCTACAATATTACGCAAGATATGGCCTGTTTGACCAAGCTTCTGAGAAGCCAAAAGTGCTTTTTTGTTTTCAAAAAATGCTTATTATAGAGGGTTGAGGTGTTTGGCCTAAGTTTTTAAGAAAAAAAGAAGTGCTTTTGAGTTGTACTAGAAGCCGTCTTTCAGAAGCTAAAGAAAGTAGCTCTTCCCCCCAAGCACTTTTAAAACCTTGGCCAAGCACAAATTGCTGCTTTAATATTGCAAAAGTGCTTTTCAAATTAATTAGCTAGCCAAACACAACTGGTTTTCTCCAAAAGTACTTTCTCGAAAAACACTTCTGACAAAAAGCGCTTTTTAGGATAAGCAGATTTTGGAAGTTTGCCAAACACACTATTAGTATCGTGTTCTTTTATTGACATCTCTCTGGACAGGTTGGGAGAAGGCTGAGTCAGAAGCCGCGACACTGAAAAATCACCTGGAATCGGTCACTCTTTTGAAACTTACTGCTGAAGACAGGGCATCACATCTGGATGGTGCACTGAAGGAGTGCATGCGGCAGATCCGAAATTTGAAAGAAGAGCATGAACAGAAGCTGCATGATGTGATTCAGAGCAAAATCAAACAGTTTGACAAGATGAAGCATGAGTTTGAAGCAAAGTTAGCTAACTTGGACCAACAGTTACTCAGGTCCGCAGCAGAAAATTCTGCGCTCTCGAGGTCTTTGCAGGAGCGTTCTAGCATGGTGATACAGCTAAGTGAAGAAAAATCCCAAGCCGAAGCAGAAATAGAGATGTTGAAGAGCAATATCGAGTCATGTGAAAAGGGAATAAATTCTCTGAAATATGAACTCCATATTGCCGCGAAGGAGCTAGAAATTCGTAATGAGGAGAAAAATATGAGTGTACGGTCTGCAGAAGTAGCAAACAAGCAACACCTGGAGGGAGTAAAGAAAATTGCGAAATTGGAAGCCGAGTGTCAGAGATTACGTGGGCTTGTCCGGAAGAAGTTGCCTGGGCCTGCAGCCTTGGCCCAGATGAAGATTGAGGTTGAGAGTTTGGGTAGAGATTACGGCGACAGCCGTGTAAAGAAATCCCAAGCAAGGCCTTCTAGTCCACAGTTTTCAAGTTTGCCAGATTTTTCATTTGATAGTGTGCAGAAGTTCCATAAAGAGAATGAGCTACTAACGGAACGCCTTTTGGCAATGGAGGAGGAAACAAAGATGTTGAAAGAAGCCTTGGCACACCGGAACAGTGAATTACAGACCTCGAGGAGTACTTGTGCAAAGACAGCCAGCAAGCTTCAAAATTTGGAAGCACAGCTTCAAGCAAACGTTGAAGAGAAAAACCCACCAAAGCCCACCTTTATCCATGAAGCAAATCATCTTCCAAGATTGACTTCCATGTCTGAAGATGGAAATGATGATACTTTTAGTTGTGCTAGCTCTTGGACAACAGCATTAATGAAGGAAAAGAACTTTGACAGTCCACATAAATCTGAAAGTGCAAGTCACCTGGATCTCATGGACGACTTTTTGGAGATGGAGAAATTAGCTTATCAGTCCAGTGACACAAACGGACCAGTTTCAAGTCCAAATAATGCAAGCCCAGAAACTACAAAAGTTGACACCACAAGTCCAGATTCTCAGCTGAAAGAACATAATGAGACAAGTATATCAGGAAATCAAGAATCTCCCAAAGAGGAAGTATCATCACAAAGTCATCAACCTCTTTCCGATACATACATATACATGAAGCTTCAATCAAGAATTTCAACGGTTTTGGAGTCTTTGTCTAAGGAAGCTGACATTCAAAGAATTCAAGAGGATCTCCGAGAGATTGTGCAGGAAATGCGCAGCGCCTCTAAGACTGCAACTGAATCTCAGCCCTCTCTTGATGACAGTGAAGCAAACTTAGAAAAGGAAATTCCTGTCTCACAAGATAGTGGCATTAGCAAAGAATTAGCAGATGCTATGTCTCAAATTCATGACTTTGTACTCTTTCTGGGCAAAGAAGCAAAGGCTATCCAGGGAACAGCTCCTGATGGAAGTGGAATCAATGAAAAATTAGATGTTTTCTCTGCCACTTATGTTGAGGTAATAAGCAGCAGGTTGAGTATGGTGAATTTTGTCCTTGATCTCTCTCGTGTACTGAGTAATGCGAGCGAACTACACTTCAATATACTCGGTTACAAGAATTCCGAAACAGAAATAAGCACTTCTGATTGCATAGACAAGGTTGCTTTGCCAGAAAATAAAGGTGTTCAGCACTCGGACGAGGTCTATGCAAACGGTTGTGCTCATTTTTCTGATTCCACTTCTGATTCGGACATTCCTCATGAAGGAAATCTCGTTCCCACTTCAGAGTCAACATCGACCTCGTTGAAGTGCTCGTTGGAGGAAGTTGAACAATTGAAATTAGAGAAAGAAAATATGGCTCTCGATCTTGCTAGGTACTCCGAGAACCTGGAAAGCACTAAATCGCAATTGGCTGAAACCGAGCAGCTTCTAGGAGAGGTTAAGTCACAATTGGTATCTGCTCAAAAGGCAAACAGTTTGGCTGAAACTCAGCTCAAATGCATGGCAGAGTCATATAACTCACTTGAAACTCGGACTGAGGAGTTGCAAAGTGAAGTCAACTGTCTTCAGGGAAAGATAGAAAGTCTTGACAACGAGCTTCAAGAGGAAAAAAAGAGTCACGAGGAAGCTTTAGCTAGAAGCAAGGATCTCAAAGAGCAACTGCAAAGGTTAGTGGTTTATATTACATTGTGCTTTGCCTTATCAAACGGATTTAGTTTAGTGTGAAATCTGGTATACTTGAAGTTTTCATGCATTGGTGAAATTTTGCTCAAACCCCCTAATCTTTGAATGAAAAAGAAAGTACTTCCTGTGGTCACTTTTTTGGCATTGTTACTAATTTGGAGAGTCAAAGAGGTTTTTCTTTGACCACGATCTCGTCAAATAGTTTTTAATATGTTTTGAATTGTTATCTTTTTTTACTTATTGTACTTTTGTAGTTTCTTAGTATGTAAAATTTTATTTTAAAAAAATATATGAGTAATCTATGTCTAAATTCACATAGAAGATTAAGTAGTTTGACCATCATACACCGAATATCCCACATAAAATGAAACAGAGGGAGTAACATGTAGAAGGGAAAATAATCATGTTTTTATGTGATTTCAATAATTAATAGCTGGTCCTATGTCAGGGTCTTTGGTGAATTTTCACCCTCAATCTTACCCTGATTAAGATTCTTCATTTACTTCTCAAAAAAAAATCTTCATTTACTTAATTGTGCAATCCCCTTAAAGGATAATGGCCAGTAGAATTTATTTCGCTCTGTTTCATGATAAAATATTTGATAACATCCAGTAAAATTCATCGTTCTTGGTTCTTATTCACTAGTGTTATTCACAGTGTTGTAGATATAGCAACTTATATGTTGATGTAAGATTACGTCAGTGACAGTTTAACTGTATTTAATTTAATTTGCTGTTTGAATCAGGATGGAGAGTTCAGCTGCTGATCTTGATGCCAAGACTAACCAGGTACCTTTCGAAAATGTATTTATGCAGTAGTTTATAGCGCTAAATTTAGTGGGGAAAAGATTGTGCTTCTCATGGATTGTCTGAACTTTTGGTCTAATTTCACGTTAACTCAATATAAGACAATAAAACTTCATTCAGTGGTAGTGATACTATACAACTGAATTTGGAAATAAGGTTTACCTCTATTCTTTGGCATTTTATTGCTGCTAGCAAATAGATCTTTGTTTTGCACCATCTCTCTATGTTCTGTTTCAGTGATGGAGGTTTCAATGCATATGAAAAGATTTGCAAATTAAACCTAGGTGGGCAAATGTTAAGAAAATAAGATATCTTAGGTGATTTTTAAGTCTCACCATGCGTACGGAACTAGAGTTCAAAGAATCATGTATATACCTTTCATTGAAAGACTACTGTTAAATCAAGTATTTGATCCCTTTTTCTGGCGGAGACATTATTTAAATAGTAAAAGAATAATATTCTTTTATCTATGTATTGTCTAATTAGTGGCCGTTGAACGAGATTGGAGACCCCGATAAGAAATTGACATACAACAACAACATACCCAGTGAAATCCCACAACGTGGGGTCTGGGAAAGAAATTGACATAGTTTTTAGTAAATATGGAGTTTCGTAAGGTACTTATACAATTGAATCCTAAGTTCCTAATTTCCTTGCTAACCAGTCTTAACTTTCTGGAACCCCTTATTGGTCTAGTGTAAATGAAGTGGGGGGAGAACCATGAGGTGTCGGGTTCAAATTCTAGTGGAGACAAAAACACTAAGTAATTTCTTCCTATCCGTCTAAGCCTTAGTGGATAGAGTTACCTGGAAGGTATCTTGTGAAATTAGTCGAGGTGCGCGCGAGTTGGCCCCGATACCATGATTACCAAATAAGAATAAATAGCTTATCAATGATAGATTAACCTACAACATAAATTTTCAGGTGTCACCAAACTTTTATGAGTAATTGAAACAAGTTGGTATAAAAGATTTGGTGTTAACATCCTTGTGTCAACTTAATGATGCCCTTTTCAATCTAAAGTGAGTGTGTGTTAATTTTCTCCAGGAGAAAGAGTTAACAGCTGCAGCGGAGAAGCTGGCTGAGTGTCAAGAAACCATATTTCTTCTCGGAAAACAGTTGAACTCTTTACGTCCTCAGACAGAGTTTATGGGGTCTCCATACATTGATAGAAGTTCAAAAGGCGAGGGCTTTCAGGAAGAACCGACAACCACTAGCATGAACTTGCACGACAATGATCTAGCTGAGATGGACACTGCCAGTTCCGTAAAAGCAAGTTGTGTGTCCCCGGTGGATATATATAATGTGTCGTATAGTCCGTCGGAGACTGAAGCAAACAATCCATTGAGATCACCAATCGGCTCAAAGTCTCCGAAACACCGGCCTATTAAGTCCGTCTCTTCTTCGTCTTCTGGCCCTACGCCTGAAAAACAATCTCGTGGTATCAGTCGATTCTTTTCTTCAAAGGGAAAGAGCGGAGGATATTAGCGTGCAGCTTGCAGGCTTCGTGTGCCAATTAATAAAGATTCGAAGGGCACGAAAATGTTGACTTGACTATTGTAGATAACGAGGTACACCTTGTCAATTTGCTTCATTGCAACTCTTTCATGAAGTATTTCACACATTGGAATCCCCCCTTCCCCCCAATTGTGGCCAGTTGAGGCTAAAGGTTATACAAGAAAAACATTTCTCTGGTTCATTAGCAGCTATTTTTTTTAAAATTTTTTTTGTGTAGTGTTGTTCTTGAAATGTTTGTACACGTAGATACTGCTCCTTGAAATTACACAATGAAGAAGCCATTTTGTATGTTTTCTTGTGTGAAAGGATGTTTTTGTGACTACTATAAAATAATAGTTGTATGACATGACTGTAAATGATTTGTATACATTGTGGAAATGGCTTGCTTCTCCCCATTGTTCTTTTCCACAGAGCCCTCACCAACAAAATGGTAACTGATTTAAGGTGACATGATTTTTTGCTTGTGTTTTTGAAAAAAAAAACCTGTTGGGTCATACTATACATTGTGGTCATATTTTCAGACCAAACTTGAAAAAAGAATTGTTTTCAAGTAAAAAATTTCTTTCACAAAAACTTATCATTACTTTTCAAGTGAAATGCATGGTTAAACACAAAAGTTTCAACTTTCAAATACTATTTTCAACTTACTTTTTAAATATATATTTTTTACAAATATCACACAATTCATGCCCAAACGCTTACTTATTAGGCATTTGTACTCAAATTGAGTAATATTTGAAAAAAGAAAATAGTATTTGAAGTTAAAGTTGAAAAATGGTATTTGAAATCTGAAGTTGTGTTTGATGAAAAGTTGTGATCAAATTCGTCTTAAATAATTTACCAAAAAATCATTCTGATGAATAACCAAACTATTTTGAAAAGAAAAAACTCATATCCAAATGGACCCCGCAAACTCAATTTAGTATGAAAAAAACTGTTTCTCGTAACAAAATCTTTAATGAAAATAAAGAAATCAGCTCCTAAATTAATTTGCTGTCTGGTTTGATAAGCATTTGTGCGAATGACCCTGGCAGTGATGCTATAAATAGTTGCACTGTTTCCCTTCAATCTGTTGGTCTTTAATTTTTGACCTTCAAAATTGAATCCACACCTAGTGGGGCATACGTTCTTTAAAGATGCGGACATAACTTGTGGGATATTGTGATGCGAAAATATAAACTTATGTCTCACGAAAAGATGTTTGTATCGAGCGAAAAAAATTAAAGACCAACACAAAATAGGTCCAAACATGCAAATGACCCCATGTAGGTTGGAATTGGGCCGTGGAAGGTGGTATTAGCCATACGAGGTTGGAATTGGGCCGTGGAAGGTGGTAATAGCCATTAGAGGTTGAAATTGGGCTATAGAATGTGGATTAAGCCATATGATGTTGGAATTGGGCCGTGGGATGTGGTTCTGCAATTTGTTTCAAGCAAACCAAGACAACCAGAACGAAACTTTTTATTACATCGTCATAGAGTTGTAATTTGGAACTTTTATACATTAACAATAGGGAAAATGACCTAATAATACCACTTAAGACACTATACTATAAAACATAAGGATAAATATAAAAGAATTTTTACTTCTAAAAGATAATTAACAAGTAATCAATCATATAAGGTGAGATGAGTAACTTGGAATTAAAGTACGTTACTGCTACAACAAGTTAAGATACATTTATAATGTAATAATTTTTGCACTGTCAATATCTATAAGTTAAAGTTCTTGCAGATATCTTCAATCAACGTTTATTCGAAAATAGAATTTTAAAAAATGAAAAAAAAAATGTGAAGAGGTAAATATTTTTGGGATCTCGGCACGCCAAAAATAATTTCAATGCCCCTGGAAATTTATTTCGAAAATGTTTTTTTTCCTCTAAGAGGAAAAATTTACGTCATAACATAATACTATTTCTGATATTTTAGAAAATATGTAATGGGGCCTTGGCCCATGTGAGACCTGGACCATTTTCTCCAGTGTCCCCACGAACACTGGTGAAAGAAAACGTGATGGTCATCGCATGGGCCCATATTTAAACTAAGGGCCCGTTTATTATAATTTTTTTCTCAAAAATATTTTCAAAACGTTATTTGGTTATATCTTTTTGATTAGTTAAGATGAGTTATTCAAATTTGTGATCAGTTTTCAATTGAAATTTTTGTCCCTCATAACGATTTTAATCTTTTTTCAAGTGAAATATATATTTAAACAACTTTAATTTTCACATATTAGTCTTCTACTTCAAATATTATTCTGAGTCGAAGGTCTATCGGAAACAACCTCTCTATCTCACAAGTCATAGGTAAGGTCTGCATATACTATACGTTTCTCCAAACCCATCTTTATGCCTCTCAAATGTACCGTCATATCTTTCTTTATGACTAAAAATCCACATAGACCGAATAGACCGAATCACATTAATATCAGGAGGACGGGGCACCAAATCCCACGTCCTATTATTAATAAGAGCATTGATTCGAAGAGATGGCAAGAAGACATGAAATCTGAGATGGACTCGATGTACATAAATCAAGTTTGGAACTTGGTTGATTTGCCAACAGGGGTTAGACTCATATAATGTAAATGGGTCTTCAAGAAGAAGATTGATGCATATGGCAAGATACAGACTTATAAGACAAGATTGGTGGCTAAAGGTTATAATCAACGGCCTGGGGTCGATTATGATGAAACCTTTTCACCTGTTGCAAAAATTAAGTCCATTCAGATTTTGCTTGCAATAGCCGCATACTATGACTATGACATTTGGCAAATGGATGTTAAAACTGCTTTCCTCAATGGTAACCTAATTGAGGAGCTGTATATGATACAACCTGAGGGTTTTACATCCAAGACTAAGACCAAAGCAATATGCAAGCTAAAGAAGTCCATTTATGGACCTAAGCAAGCCTCAAGGAGTTGGAATATTTGCTTTGACAAAGCAGTCAAATCGTTTGACTTTGTTAGAAGCAAAGAAGATCCCTGCATTTATAGTAAGCGCAAGGAAGAGAGTATTGTATTCATTGTTATATATGTAGATGACATATTAATAATGAGAGATAATAAGACTCCCATGCAATCAACCAGTGAATGGTTATCCAGCACCTTCATGATGAAGGACTTGGATGAAGCCTGCTACATTCTTGGAATTGAGATCTGTAGAGATAGACCTAATAGATTGTTGGGGCTGTCACAGTCCATATACATAGACAAAGTGCTAAGACGATTCTCTATGGAAAACTCCTAGAAGGGAAGTCTTCATATGGGTCAAGGCATCAAGTTATCAAAGAAGGATAGTCATTCTACTATTGCAGAACTTGAACGCATGAAAAGAATCCCATATTCTTCAGCTATAGGATCTATCATGTATGCCATGACTTGTATGAGGTCAGACGTGGCCTATGCACTTAGTATGACTTGCAAATTCCAGCAAAATCCTGGGGAAGAACACTGGAAAGCAGTCAAGAAGATTCTTAAGTATCTTAGACGAACTAAAGAATATTTCTTAGTCTATGGTGGACAAAAGAAGCTAGGGTGTACTGGGTACACTGATGCTAGCTTCCAGACAGATCTTGATGACTTTAAATCTCAATATGGATATGCCTTCATTTTCAATGGCGGAATAGTGAGTTGGAAAAGTTCCAAGCAAGCTACAACTGTTGATTCGACAACTGAAGCCGAGTACATGTTGGATCGAAAGCTGGTAAAGAAGCTGTCACGATATCTGAGTTCCTGAAGGAACTAAGGGTTGTTCCAAGTGCCACTTGTCCAATAACGATTTATTGTGACAACACTGGTGCGATTGCGCAAGCTAAGGAACCAAGATCAACAAAAGAAACAATCATATACTGAGGAAATACCACATACTCAGGGAAATGGTGGAAACTGAAAAAATAAGATTAGACTATGTTCCAACAGATGATAATCTAGCTGACCCGTTTACTAGACCATTAAGCTTAGTTAATCATAATGGTCATTTTGAAAATATGGGTATTAGATACATCGGAGATTGGCTCTAGGCCAAGTGGGAGATTGAAAGTATATATGTCCTAGAGACCATCATTATTAGGGACAAATGTACTTGAACACATTCGTATTATTAATAAGATTAATATTTATGACATTTGCGATTATTGAATTATTATTTGATTGTTTGCAATTATTCATTAATGTGTATCCCTTGAGCTTACATTGTCATTAATAGACTGAGATATTGATGATAGAGCGTAACTCTAAAAAAATCCTTGACTAATGATCATCGAGAATGGGATATCGATGATATGTTATAAGTCGACATGTGATTTGCATCACATTCTTAGAGAATGTAGTATGTCTCACCTGCTACTAGTAATGGTTACTAGTGATGAACACATGTATACTTTTGGAAAGTATTGTTATACCCTGATGATAAACTATTTGTTAGACATGTTAAGAGTGTTATCAGCGTATGTGATATAAATGTCCTTTGACTTGAGGTCAATACGCACCTTGTTTACAGAGTAATGTACTTTGACCCTGTCCTAAGCTTAAACTCATTATAGGATAAGACACGGTTTGTGTTGGGTACATTATGATGTAAATTAAGGTGGTAATTGAGCCAAGAATAAGATTCATTCCTCGATTCGATATTCGAGAGAGCACTCAACTTCTCAGTGATATTAGGTCGATCAAGTCATTGACCAATGCAAGAGACATATTTAGAATATGGTCTAGTTGTCGACTAATATAGATGAGATAAAGTGATCAAGCCATTTGGATAAACACATGGCAAATCCTAATCTTGATCGAGTGTGTCGCGAATGAAAGGAATTTATCATCTCACATAAAGGTTATGTTTGTTGGATTCATATAAACGTACTTCATATATTGAGTTCGTCGTACGACGCAGTCTAGGAGTTCCGTATGGACCTTAATTGGATTAATGTCGATATATGAAGGCCTATAGGGTCACACTATGTCGATTGTCTCTTCGATCTAAGAGTGTATTGAGAAAGTAATAAATATCCGATTTGAGATCGAGATATTTAATTGATAATAACTATGAGATAATTTCTATTAGATGTAAATTATTTAATTAAATCAAAATTAGATTTTGGATTTAATGTGCTGAATATATATATTAAATGAAAACGAGAAACATAATTTTACGTAAGGCGCCGCGGCGCCGACCCGACAGCGGGCCTAGTCAGACTGGCCCACTACACCTCGGTTTTTGGGCAGGCTTAGAGACCAACCCTAATCTGATTTGTGATATAATTTTAACTATAAATACATCACTTCCATTGTTAATTAATACACACCAATTCTATAAACTAATTCTAGACTTAGAGTCTAGGACAAAATTCTCTCAAACCTCTGTTAAGATTTCCTGACTTTCTTGACAGAGGAATACACCGTAGCATTGTGTTTGCAGTCGAAAAGGGAATCACGTGTCCACCCTTTAGTAAAGACTCCAGATAATACAACCTGTAAGTGTTCATGTTTTATGTTGCATGTTTTTTATTATCATATAACCATACCAGAAGAAATTGTTGGGGTAAGTAAGAACAAAATTGTAAACTTCCGTTGTGCCTTACTTATGTTTTAAACCCAACAAAATCCTATCGTGGTATCAGCTTCAACTTGGCTTATATAATATTTTGAAAGATAAGTTTTGACTCCAATTCTTTTCTCGATTCTTGTTGTCTTTGAGGATATCATTATAAACTTCCCAATTGATTTTTGTGGTCAACAGGAAGTTAAAGGGAGTTACAACAACAGTTACATGAAGTCATCAACCTTATCATTCATATTATCTTTCTTTTTTGTGCCAAGAAACAATTAGAAAATATTAATTAATATTGTTGCTAATCAGATTGAAGACAAACATATGTGGAATTTTATTTTTTTATTGGCAACAGGGAAAAAGAAACATTATTTCGTCGAACTGAAGCAAAAACAGATATATATGTCCTTAAAATTACTTATTATAACAACACGATAGATTCATTTTAGAAGTAGTTTAAATACACAACAATAAATAGGTTAAAAAACATGTAAGATGTACTAGTTAATATTATAATTTATAGAAGTACCATTGGAAGTTCTTTGGTGCACTATGGTTTATTCTCCTTATTCCTCTTTTATATAATTCAAGTTGTTTGCAGTACTGCTTCAAGTTGTTGAAACACAGTAACATATTTAGAACTTTAAATGCAACAAATAACATGTTAAACCATATAGTTATAAATAGAGATATCTAGGATTAAACTTGATAGAATTAACCTTTAAGATTATTATTAGTACTGAACAAATTATATTTTTAGGTTATTCCTAGTAAATATTGGAACATTTCTGCAGTTCAACTCAGTGGACATAAACTGCATCTGCCTAACTGATAGTGTAGTAATTTTTTTCCTATGCGGCAATATCGAGAAAATGACAAAAATGGTCTCTTATCTTTAGTAGTAGGTTCAAAATAGTTCCTTAAGTGTCTATTGAGCAGTTTTGGTCCTTTAAGTTTGCCAAAAATGAGCACTTTTAATCTCCATCAAATATTTACCAAATTTTGGTTGTTAAATTTAACCGGAACCGTGGAAAATATTTTAAAGCAAAAACACTAGAAATTTCCGTCAAAATTCCAAAAATCGCAACATAAAAAACTACACTAAATACAAAAAATAACAGAAATTGCATTTCAAAAGGTGCAACAAACTCTTGAAATAGACTAAAAATAACAACAACTACAATATGGAGATCAAATGTGCTCACTTTTGACAAACTTAATGGATCAAAACTGCTTAATTGGCACTTGAAGAAACTATTTTGAACCTACTACTAAAGGGACAATTTTTTTCATTTTCTCCGGCAATATCGGTACATATAATTTAAATCATTTTCGTTTGAGTTATTAAGTTATATAACCCGTGTATAAAGAAGTTTTAACATTATCAAGCTACTCAAAGAATATTAACATATAAGTCTTCTTAAAATATAATATAATTTTACAAATAAAATAGGTTACCCGTTACGACATAAAAAAAATACATTAAAGATGTACTATATAGCTCTTGTCATTACAAACGAAACATTATGATAAAGTTCATGTCGTCAAAGTCAAATACTTCAAGAGCATCTTTAGATCTAGTGGCTAGGACTATCCGATCAGTACGGATATCTTTGGCCCACTAAACGTTGGCCCAGGATAAATGGACCACATCCAGCCCATATCGATGAAAGGAACAAAGAAATGAACGGATAGGATTAAAGATGGTGAGACAAATAGATGGATATAAAATACATTCAACGGATTTAAGTTTAACTGAACCTAGTATACTACGCTATATGAATATGTGCGTAAAATATCACTAAATATCAACTAATATTAAGTTTTATAGTACTCATAATTGCAATAGCGCAATAGATTCAATAACATGAGAATATAAAAGTTTAACTCATCAAATTAAATTATAAATTTGACACCGATAAATATTTACAGTACTATATATTATTTTTTGCCATACCATTTTACAATTTAAAGCCTCTGCGAGTCTTATCCTCGTAGCATAATTTCACTGCAAAATAAAGTCTCCTCCAAGTGGACTCTCTAGAATTTCAGAATCATTTGCTATTTCCATCTATTCCTCTTAGAATTCTTGTAATTTATATCTACATCTTACTACAGTAGTAATATTTATTCACGTGAAATAGTATTTTTTGTATTTTGTCAAGTAGTATATATGAAGATATTTAAATATTTACACTAGCACTAATTTATGCAGATTACACCCTCTGACACGCACTAGGGCACGCAATTCATGGTTTAATCACAAATAGAACGTAAGATTTTTTTTAGTTTCGACATAATTTTAAATGTTACATTTTTTTTGTAGATTTTTTTGGTGTAAAAGTTTAATTGTACATCGATTTGTTATCTAGCATGCTAAAAGGTTCATTATATCAAGTCACACACTGATTCGTTACTGACAATTATTTTTACCACACTTCAAAAATCTTGAAAATAACTTTTTAAAACTTACTTCTGAAAATAACTCTTTACACTTAAAAGACTCTCTTCGTTTCAATTTATGTGAACTTGTTATTATTCGGAGAGTCTACGAGGTGGTTCTTTGACCACATTTTCCTTATATTTTCTTTCTAAATTATTTGAATTATAAATTATCATTACTTATAGTAGTTTAATTTATAATAAACTTATAAGTTGTATTAATCTCCCTTGGGAGCATTTCTCATTAATACAAATATATATAGTGTACAAGGGGGCATCCTCCTACAATAAAGATCATTTATCTACCATAATTATACATCACTAAATATTACATAATATATGACATATCTTCTAATTATGGTAATGATGTGTACACGGTTAATAAAACTAATTGATAAATATATGTCAAATTTTATGGTGAAAGTTATAAAATTTGACCCTCTTACTCTTAAAAGATTCACATAAATTGAAACGGAGGGAGTAACTCTTTGTTCTTAATTAGAGTTATTAATTTCAAATCGCGTGAACTGAAAAACGTCTAATAAGTAACGGTTTTTTTTTTTTTTTAATAATAAGACCACTTCAATTTCTACTTATATGAAAGTTGCAATAACTTAAAGCCCTTCCCAACTCATATTTATTTGTAGTTACTATACTTGATAGCTTTAGCTATACTCATATTTTTTTTCAAACAAACTACTATTAGAATGGTAATCCAAAGAATACATTAATAGTATCTGATAGCAATAGGAATTGCCATTCATAAATAAAAACAACCTGTACAGCTTAAGATCATTGAAGTACAATGGACAACTACAAAGAAAGATAAATCTGATAAACATTATATAATAGCCACAAATATTATAAAATTTATATATAATTAGTTAATTCTCTCGCAAGGTACAAATATTAGTAGTAGTATCTAACACCACTATGAGGAAAATTACAGACTTTTGAGATAATTACAAACAGAAACCTATTACACCCCTTAGGTTTCCAGTTAGTTAACAATAAACACAAGATCCCAATAGCCAAAAAAAAAAAAAAGTTAAAAAAAAAGAAGAAGCAATAAAGTAGATTCCTGAACTTCTGTTATAAGAATTTCCTTCAGACAATCTAGCTAGCTCCGCCTATAATTAACTAACTCCAATTCCTTCATCATTTTCTTGTACCCGTAACTTACTAGCTCGACTAATTTTCGTCATTTATTTACCTTAGCATTGATGAAGTTAGAGATTCGAAAAAATCTTCGTCACAAGGAATTCTAAGGCCCATGTCGTGATCAAATCCAAATTCTTCTTCGGCCCGTTGAAGGAGTATCCGAAATTCGGGCCTTGACAAGATGGAAATTGGAACAATGTACCTTGTTCTGTTTCCTCCAACGTATACTACGAAATGACCTTTTGGTACGTCCATTGGAAGTCCTTGTTCGTCTTGATATCCATTTTTCTTTCCCAAACTGGAACACCTTTTTAGAATTTGCTTTAATACTGCAGTTTGTGTCAACTTGTTTGATGATTTTCTAATAGCCATTTTTTGAGAGAAAAGAAAATCGAGTTGAGAGGAAAGAGGGGTATTCAAGAATTTAGAAAATGAGTGTGGTGGAAATGAAAGGAGTTTGAGGGGTATATAAATAGAGAAATTTGAAGGGGAGAATTTTAAAAGAAAAATAAAAGATTTTTTTTTTAGAGAAACAAAAGCATGTGGGGTTGGGGTGGAAAATTAAGAGAGAGATGACATAACACGGCTTTTGGTTTGGGCAAGGTTCAAGGACAAAATGTAAAATGTAAGGCTGGCCAGTGGGCCGGTCAGCCCGATCCCGACCCGGCCCATTTCGATACCCGCACCACCTCGATCCCCTAAAAATATCGGTGTCGGAGTTCGAACTCGGGACGGGACCTGGGCTCGTCCCACCCGTTCCGATCCCGATAGGACCCGCTCCAACCCGACCCCTCCCTGCCTCGCCCCGCCAGCCCTCCTCTCCCTTTGTAAAAATAACCGTTGCAACTACCTCTTACTCCCTTAATATTTATTTTTAACCCTAAGTTAGTATATTTACACTTTTACCCTATTTCTCAACTATAAATACCTCATTTTCCTCTTCATTTTTCTCACAAATCTTCCTACCATCTCTCTAATCTCTCAATTTATCTCTCTACAATTCTACAATGCCTACTAAATATTAAATATTTTTTATTCATTTTATATAAAAGTTTAAAAATTGGGAGTGAAGTTGACAACTAGCTTGGGGATCATCCATCGAGCAAAGTTTCAATTTTCAACCTCGATTGCACGTCGACGTTACGTCGGCGTTTGGTACATTCGTTCCTTTTTAAAATTATTTATTATTACATAATTTTAATTATCTCACTTAATTTCATTTACTTTAATTATTTATTTGCATAATTATAATGAAACGCCTTTGACGTATGATTAAGGGTAAGTATGCTTCTTCTAGTAGGGGTAAAAATGGTAAGGATACTTCTTCTAGTAATCTTATTCATAGTCCCGATGATTTGATTTATTTCATCCATATAGATGAAACTATTTTTTTTAATGATATACCATTAGATGATGAAGTATATTCAGCATCTGAACTAAACTTTAATTTTGACCATAATGTAGATGACACACCCATTAGTGCACCTCAACCTCAAGCTCAGATTGAGTCTTAGCCTCAAACTGAAATTGAAATGCCTCCTATTCCCCCTAGTATGAGTCGAGGCCTCACACAACGAAAATTTTAATCAGTTGCATGAGATTTTTTTTGATAGGGACAAAGAGAATCAAGTAGTTAGATGTAAAATTTGTAAAAATGTTTATAAATTTAAAACTGGAAAGGGGCAAGGTGGTACGAGAGGTTTATTGAGACATGTACAAGGTGAGCACACATCTAGGTGGAATCAATAACAGGCTAAAAAATCGGGTGTGCCAATGCCCTCATAGTCGGGACAAGGTTCACATAGTGTCCCCGACCAAGTACAAGGTCAAATTAACCCGATGACAGGGGGAATTTTCGGTCCTAAATATGATAAACACAAAGATAGGAAAAATATGGCAAAATTAGTTGCGGTGGAGGGTTTGCCTTTTGCATTTCCTTCATCTCTTTGATTTTATTCATTACATTAGAGAAATGTATAATCCTGCTTTTAACGATTTTCCTAGATCAACTGTTAGAAGAGACGTTTTTAAATTTGCAAATGAATATCAACAGTATTTACGTTATGCATTATATCATTTTAATGGCAAAATGGTTCTCACTTCTGACATAGGCCGTAGTACTAACAGTAATGATTATTTAATTGTAACATGTCATTGGATAGATCATAATTGGTCTCTGCAAAAACGTATTTTAGCATATAAATATATTGATGATAGGCACATTGAAACTTTTATTGCATAAAATATTCATGAAATTTGTGATTATTATGGAATAATTGATAAAATTATGTCTATTACATTATATAATGCTACTTCTAATGATTATGCTATAAGACTTTTAAAAGTTCGATTAACTCTATCTTTTCCTGATCATTTTCATATAAGATTGCGTGCCATATTTATAACTTAGTTGTAAAGGATGACCTAAAACTTTTTGAAACATTCTTGATAAAATACAATTTGCTATAAACTTTATTTTTAAAGGT
This sequence comes from Anisodus tanguticus, assembly GCA_034509755.1. Classification (NCBI taxonomy): domain Eukaryota; kingdom Viridiplantae; phylum Streptophyta; class Magnoliopsida; order Solanales; family Solanaceae; genus Anisodus; species Anisodus tanguticus. The sequence goes on along the minus strand of CM067553.1, from coordinate 2,083,496 downwards.
AATAAAATACAAAGACGAAAAGAGTATAAAAAGCTTGTCACGATTGTGGATTACTTTATAGAAAAATTCCCGAAGAAGTAGCGACTATGTGGAATTCTCTATATGAACAACTACTTGTTGCTTACGATTATAGAAGACCTATAACTTTATTATTTAACGCCATAATAAAAATCCAAGGGATATGCTTGTAGATAATGATTGGAATTTTTTTTTAGAACTTATTGAATTTTTAGAGAATTTTTTTCAAGCTACTAAAGAATTTTCTGGTATTTATTATTCTACTTTTTCAACTATGTTATTTTATATAGCTCTAATATTTTTGTTACTTAATGAATATATTGAAAAACAAACTTATAAGGCATCTATTGAAAAAATGTTTAAAATTTTTTAAAAATACTTTTTTCCTATCCCACTACTTATATTATTGGTGTTGTATTAAATCCGACTATTAAAGTAGACGGTTGTAAAACACTTGTTGAAACGATTTATAATTGTATAGCAGTACTTCCACCTCCAAGTCCAAATGAAGAACCAACTCACGAACCAACTAAAGAAGAAGTTACATATAACAGACACACTGAATGCAAAAAAGTATATATGTATTACCAACAACAAAGTGCAAATAATCAACCGGCTTATGTACCATCTTCTACTACTTCGCTGCAACCTTATAAACACACATGCGGTTTCTGCTGCTAGTATTCAAGGCCTTAGAAATAAAATGTTTAGTGGTTCAACTTCTTCACAAGTTAGCAAATTTGATGTTTATGTTTTGCAGGGTGTTGTACCGTACAAATTAATTGTCAATGATGAAAGACATGAAGACTTGCTGAAATACTGGAGGGACAATGAGAAGACATTTCCGACACTAGCCAAGATGGCCTGAGATGTGTTTAACATTCAAGCGTCATCAACAACGTCTGAAAGCGCTTTTTCTGTGGAAAGATTTCAAATAGGAGAGCACATTCATTCATTGGCGGGAGACACATTGGAGATCGCAGTTCTATTCAGATATTGGATTCGAGCGGAGCGTAGAAGGTGCAGTCAACCGGAGTTCAACTAAGAAGAAGACTACAACTACAACAGAATCTTGTCCGAGGGAACATGAAGCGACTTCGAAAAATTTGACCAACAACTTCCAATTCCAACCGAAGATCCTCAAGACATTGTGAGGAAATTAGAAAAAGTATGATTAACTATGTAATTTTTTTAATTGCAATTTTACTATGTGATTTGCAACTTTTGAACAACACTAGAAAGTTGCAATTTTGAAATTGTATTACAAAAAAATCATATTTCTATTAAATAATATAAGAGGCACAAAAACAGTTTTAAGATTTTTTTATTACACTATCTTGTTCAATTATTTAAGTGTTTTTTTTTTTATATATATACATATATATTATTTTTTAAAATTAAGTATCTAAAAAAACCGAAATCCCCCTATCGACCCTACTCCGCCCCGTCCCCCCAACACCGATCCCCCTTTTGGGTGGGATGTGGGGCGGGATGGGACATATGCCTGTCCCACTAATCCAGGCCCGCTAATCCCGCCGGAGCCCCGGTCCCGACCCTTTCCCGTCCCATCGGGACCCGCCTCGGACCGGCCCACTGGCCTATGTGCATGTTGGGAGCCAAAGGCTTTGGGTTTATTACCTGTTGTAGCCTTTCATCAGGACATGTTGGTTCCTTTGACTTTGTTTTCTATAAGAGTTTAATGTAGTATTAGTAAATTATTTCATCAGGGTGTGGTGAATGATCTCGGTCAATTCACCCTTATTCAGAGAGGATTGTGATGAGATAGACATGATTTATTCACGTTTAATTAGAGATTTCGGGTCCAAATTCTAAGTTTTAAAAGAATCTTAATAAGAAGCATTTTCCTCTCTAATGGACATTACTGACGGAAATCCGAATTAGTTGGGACTTTATTACGGATATCAGACACAAGTGCGAAATCAAAGAAAAATGTTCATTTACCCTTAACTACAAAAGTTGTGGTGGGATGACTATGAACTCTCCACCTTTTAATAAGAGTTTTGAGTTCAAACCATTGAAAACGGAAAAAATATTACAATAAAGAGATTTTTTGTCTTTAATAGGCTATACATCATGCAAATTTGGATTAGTCGCACCCCATGCGAGTTAAGGCACCAATTGGGAGACCAATAAAAAAGGTATGTTCATTCTTAATTAAAGATTTTGATGTTGAAGAGAATAATATTATCTTTAATAGAAACGTTAAAATCTCTCATGATGAATTTTTCATTGCACAAATTCAAATTACTGTGGTTAGTGAATTCGCGACAAGTGATGCTTGAAGCAAAAAAAATTCCAAGTGACGATTCATAAATTATAAGACTATTGACTTAAGAAAATAAGGTAGAGTGCAAAAAGATTTTTACATTATTACTATTTTATTTACTCGTATATAAGTTAAGTCGTATTGTTTCTTTTTTTGTGAAACAAGGAAAGTTGGAAAATAATAATAAAGAAAGAAATAACAGACAAACGAAATTCAAATCACATCATTGGGGAAAGAGGTTTTCCTGTTTCAACTTATTAAGAACCTTCCTAACAATTTTCAAGAGTGTTTTGTTATGCACTTCCTTTTTCTCAACCACATTCTTTTAATTTGTCTTGTGATAAAATAGAAAATGGAGCAGAGACTAATACGACTGTTCCTAACTTGCCTATTTAATTTTGTTATTGATTTGACTATACACAAAATAGTTGATTTGAAATTTCGATTTCTAATAGTACTTCTTTTCTTAACAAGAAAATATCTTGGCTACAGCAAAATATGGTTAATTTTTGAAAATTAAGCTTATGCAATCAATTTCGATATGTACGACCAAATTCATTTGATGGAGCTTAAATTGCCGTAAATTTGGATTAGTTTACTAAGCCCAATGTCATTATAATAGAAGTTGAAATTTGGACCTTATTGGACGCGTTAATTTGTCAAAAACAAAAATTATGTATTACAATTAGCTGCATTTGATGAAGGAAAAAATGGCTAGATAATTTGCACTGTGTTTGGTACTAAGGAAAATGAAAAAAGAAAGGAAGAAATGTATTAGTTTCCCATTCCAAAAGGTCCAATTTACCAAGAATTGATCTCTTTGTCCCATAGGACAAAAATGGCATTTGGTTTAAGAGTTTAAGTTGTGTGCACTCACAGATTATTAGAGTAAATTAACCTACAATAACATGTCATCTTATATAACTAAGTTTGATATACTAACATGACAAATAGAGAAATACTTTGTCATAATCGGTAAATTGTACTTATAATATACAAATTTTAATGATATTTGTATATAGAAAATGCAATTATTTAATTCAAAATGTAGTGAAAACCATATAAAATTATATAGTCTTCCAGCTTCTATATAACTTTCAAGGCCAAGAAAATAGTACTCCTTCCGTCCAGGTTTACTTTTCGAGAGTCAAATTAATTACTTGAACTTTGACCAATATTTTAAGATTTTTTTTTTATTATACAGATATAAGAAAAAATAAAACTTATAAGTAGTACTTATTGTGTAGTTTTTAAAAATATAAATTTAATTTAATTTAGATTTGAAGATTGATTAAATTGACACTCGAGAAGCAAAAGTGTGCCAACTATTATGGGACAGAGGGAGTTATAAAACGAGTGCCTCTAAAATTGGAAACTAAGAAGTGAGCATGATGCTACAGAAAACAAGTTGACAAAGATGTTTGCTGCGCCGAAAGTGTATATATGTTTAAATGCTTTCATTTTACGAGAAATATTGCAAAACATATCCTAAGAGATTAAGATTTCTGACATATATTATGATCCCTCTTCTCTGTTATGTCCATTTCACTCTGTTGAATAAGGTTCATTTTACACAAACATTGTCCTCTGGGACCTCAATTACAATAATGACTACTACTTATAAAAATGTAGCAAACATTCTTACCCAGACGATATCGACTCATTATTCTTGTAAAACCACAAATATATTACATCGTTCACTGATATTGAGCCTATATATATCTCTGTTAGTGTAGGTAGTAATTGGAGACGAGTTTGAATTTTAATTAATTAAAGGGTGCATGGCTAAATATATATGTTCCATATAGACATGACTTAACAGATTTTAAAGTCATATGAGGTTGATGACACGACATGGCGTCGTCTTGACGCCATTGTCAAATAGTGGATTTATGGCACCATCTCTAAGGATTTACTTCATACGATTATGAAAACTGGTGCCTCGGCTTGTGAGTTATGAATACGTTTGGAGGAAATTTTTCAGGACAACAAGCACACCCATGCCGTATACTTGGAGGAGCAATTCAATAATACACGTCTTGAGAATTTTGCTAACATGTCCGAGTATTGTAAGCAATTAAAACTAGTTGCAGACTAATTGTCCAATGTGGAGACACCAGTTTCTGAAACGAAGATGGTTCTCCAACTAGTTGCTGGCTTAGCAAAGGGTGAATACGAAACTCTAGCGATCATGATACAACAAGTCGATCCACTACCCAGCTTCAACAAAGCCCGCTCAAAATTATTGTTGGAAGAAACCCGACGTGCCAAACATGATGAACACACTCAAAAGGCATTAGCGGTTGAAAATCCGGTGACAAATGCCGCCCCCACCGCCCAACCACCACTACCGGACAACCAACAACCACGGGGCGGCCGCAGTGGTGGCAGAGGCGACAGAGACCGCAACAACGGAAAGGAAGATCGAGGCCGCGTACGTGGATGCCGTGCCAGCCAGCAGTAGCATTCCATCCATTTTCCGACTTGGGCTGGCCCAGGGCAATGGCCCAACCCAGGCACCTGGGTCTCGGCTGCTTACCCAGGATAACATGTAATGTCCCAGTATCCAAAAGCCTGGTAGCCCGGGATTTTGGGCCACTCCCCAAGCCCACACCAGGCTCTACTTCTAGCCTAGCAGGCCCATGTAGTGACGACCCAGCAACAACAATCCACTTACGACCTGGCCCCCACTGATTTGGGTCAGGCCTTCAGCACATTAAATCTCCAGCAGCCCGATGAAAATTGGTACATGGATACGGGAGCCACTTCTCATCTCACTCGCTCCTCAGGTAATCTCTCCAAACTGTTTCGTTTAAATTATCCTCAATTTATTACGGTTGGTAATGGTCATTGCATTCCAATTCAAGGTTATGGTACCACCTACACCCAACCAACTCACACACGCTTCTCCCTAAATAACGTCCTTTATGCTCCCAACATCATTAAAAACTTAATATCTGTTAGGAAATTTACTCATAATAATTCCGTGTGTGTTGAGTTTGACTCCTTTGGTTTTTCTGTGAAGGATCTACTTACGGGGACACCTCTTACGAGATCCAATAGTATGGGGGACCTTTGTCCCTTCTTATCCTCTTCCGCTGCTAGATCTCTCACCTACCTCCCTCGCTGCTATCTCTCCGTCAACTTAGCACAATAGACTTGGACACCCAGGCGCTCCTGTATTTAATTTTCTTAGAAGCAATAATTTTATTCGATGTAATAATAGGAAACTTGCCCAACATTGTTTGTCTTGCCATATAGGCAAACATGTTCGCCTTCCGTTTCAGTCATCTTTAAGTGTTATGTTTTCTCCCTTTGACATTGTGCATGCAGACCTATGGACATCTCCCATTACTAGCTCACTGTGTCATAAATATTATTTCATTTTATTAGATGATTTTTCTCACTTTATTTGAATCTACTCACTTAAATTCAAGTATGAAGTTTTTGCAAAGTTTTTTGAATTTCGTATTTATATCAAAACACAATTTGAAATGCCATCAAATCATTTCAATGTGATAATGGTCGTGAGTTCAAAAATTCTACATTTCATAAATTTTGCAAAAATAATGGCATGGTGTTTCGCTTTTTGTATCCCCACACCTCCCCCAAAATGGTAAAGCCGAACGAATCATCCGCACTATCAATAACATGGTTCGTACAATCTTTTTTCATGCCTCTCTCCCCCCTTCTTTTGGGTATATGCAGTTAAAATGGTAGAATATATCCTTAATATTTTACCTACCCGTACTCTTCATAATAAGACCCCCATCGTAATTCTCTACCATCGGATCCTCTCCTATGATCACCTTCGGATTTTCGATTGCCTTTGCTACCCAATCTTGCCTCTACGACCTCGCATAAATTAGCACCACGCACCGCTCTATGTGTCTTCTTAGGCTTCCTGTCTAATCATAGGGGGTATTTATGCTATGACATATCTACACGTAAAATCCACGTCTCTCGTCATGTCACGTTTGACGAGACAATCTTCCCAAACATCCAAAATTTTTGAAATACGGACTACACCTTTCTCGACGAGTCGGATGCCTCCCATGTCGTACTCACTGAACTCCGTCGTACCACTGTCACTACCCCCACTGCTCAGTAACCACCCAATCCCACTACTACCACCAGTGCTCTACCAGAATATTCCTTGGCAGCGTCGACCAGACCCGCCGTCGTCTCCCATACCCGCCGGCAAACCAATTCAACAAACCCAGTGACCCCGTCGCCTGCCGCCCATCATCCCGTCGTCCAACCCAGCCTAATGACTGCCCTATCGCAACTTCATTACTGTCCTCTCATCCAGTCACCCACCTTAAACCTGTCATCGACATCGGACCCAAAACCAAGTCAACCCTATCCCGTCAATCTTACCCGATACCTACCCACACCCAACCAATCACAGTCACCGGAATCAACCTCATTCACCCCTATCCCGTCGATCTATTCCGATAATCACCCACCACTACCACTGCCCCGATGACCCCAACCCAGCAACTAACCCCTGACCCGACAACCCAATAGACCGCACCCCATCCCTCTACCAAAATAGTCCCTGCCCCCACGCATAAAATGGAAACTCATGCTCAACACGAGATTTTCAAACCCAAACTTCACTTTAACCTATCCACACAAACTATATCCCCAATTCCCAAAATACCAAAATTAGACAAACTCGACCCGAATTGGAATGCGGCCATGCGTGAGGAATAAAATGCTTTAATGAAATAACATACTTGGGATCTGGTTCTTAAGCCGGATGGGTTAATGTGATTCGATGTATGTGGTTATTTCATCACAAATTCAGAGACAGTGGTGACCTTGAGTGCCATAAGGCGAGACTTGTGGCTAATGGTACTAATCAGCAGAAGGGTATTGATTGTGGTGAGACATTTAGTCCGGTGGTTAAACCGGCTACCATTCACATGGTTCTTAGCATAGCTATGGGTAAGAATTGGTCGATTCATCAGTTTGATGTGAAAAATGCATTCTTACATGGAGACTTGAAAAAAATTGTTTATATGCACCAGCCTCCAGGATTTGTCCATCCAGAGGCTCCTCATTATGTCTGACGTCTTCGTAACTGTATGGTTTGAAACATGCCCCCAGGGCGTGGTATGAACGTTTTGCTACTTACATTATGCAGATTGGGTTTGTATGCATCAAGTGTGATCATTCTCTATTTATCTTTCATCGAGGTAGTAACATTGCATACTTGTTATTATATGGATGATATTGTTCTCACTGCCCCGTCTGATGTGTTGAAAAATGAGATAATTGTTCTACTTAAATTCGAATTTGCTATGAGTGACTTGGGAAGTTGAGTTACTTCTTGGGGATCTCAGTAACTAGATCTGTAGATACTATGTTCCTGTGTCAGCATAAGTATGCAGAAGAAATTGTGTACAAGGCTAAATGATGAACTGTAAGATCATGCCTACTCCGGTCGACTCGAAGTCAAAACTCAGTGTTGTTGACGGTGATCCAGTGTCCGATCACACCCTATATAGGAGCCTCGCAGGTGCACTTCAATATCTTACTTTCACCAGGCCTGATATTGCTTATGTTATTCAGCGGGTATATTTATTTATGTATGCCCCTAGGGATCCTCACTTTACAGCTCTTAAATGTACCATTCGATACGTTAAGGACACTCTTGATTATGGATTGCATCTCTACCCCTCTGCACTGACCAGATTGATATCATATATGAACGTCAATTGGGCAGGCTGTCCGTACACGCGACGTTCCACCACCGGCTACTGTGTGTTCTTGGGAGATAATCTCATTTTGTGGTCTTCCAAGAGGCAAGCCACCCTATCCCGATCAAGTGTAGAGGCAGAATATAGAGGCGTAGCAAACGCTGTTGCTGAGATCTGCTGGCTCCGAAACCTTCTATTGGAGCTTCATTGTCCCTTGCGTAAGGCGTCTATGGTGTACTGTGATAACATATTTGCGATATACTTATCTCATAACCCGGTTCAGCATCAGAGAATCAAGCACATTGAGATGGATATACATTTTGTTCGTGAGAAGGTTGCTATAGGTCATGTTAAGGTGTTGCATGTGCCTTCTTCGTATCAGTATGCATATATCTTCACTAAAGGACTTCCTAGACAACTATTCCTAGACTTCAGATCCAGTCTCAGCGTCTGACCTCCTCCCGCTTCGACTGAGGGGGTGTATTAGCGAATATTACCATATATTCGCCATATATTTTGTAATTAATAGTAGTGTATAATTATGGTAAATAGAGGATCCTTATTCAATTAGAATTCAACATTGTACAAACTATATATATTTGTATTAATGAGAAATACTCCCCAAAAGAGATTCATACCATCTTATAGAAACAACAAAAAAATGCACACAAAATTAATACAGTTAGGATAACACAAGTTAATAGTCTAACAATCTCCACATTCAATTAAAATGATGAAATATACTACTAATTTGTCTCCTATTTGTATCTCACAGCTCAACTATAGTGCTTGCTAATATAAATGCTTCTCAAGAAGAATAATTGTAGAATATTTAGAAAAGCAATGGCAATATTACAGTGGAAATGAACCTATTTTCTTACTACAGTTAACTTCCTAAGCTAACTTCCTAAACCTCTCACTCCCAAGGGAGAGAAAACATTCTCTTACGCCAACTCGATGATGTAGGAAGCTCAGATGATGTAGTCTCCAGTCCCTCTATGCAAAAATGATCGATGATGCTCGTGCTATCCGTGATCCTGTGTCGAGCATAATTGAGTGAATAACTGTAAGTTAATAAAATAAATATAAGTACATGAACTTAAAATTGATCAAGCTTTGTATTGCCATTACTTATTGAAAGAAATAATACCTTAATTATTTTTATTAATGAATGAGTATATATACAATTTACAATATGGAAAATCCTATTCCTATTCTACTCCCAAAACCCTGTTCTATTTATACAAGAATTCTACAATTATGGTAAGTGTACAATGCTAATTAAATACAAATAATATGATACAAAAAATAGAGATATACACGGCTGAGTATACCATGTATATCACGATCTCTCACTTGTCATGGGTTTCCGTGATAAACACGGTATACACAAGGCATTGGATATTCCGTGTATACCGTGTATATTATTGTATTCACACCCCCGCAGTCATAGCGGGCGGTCGTCGTACGCTAAGACTGTCCCTAAAATCTTCAAAGAGAACCGAGGGAAGACCCTTAGTAAAGATGTCTGCGATTTGGTACCTAGAAAGGACATGGCAGACACGTACTTGTCCACGAGCTACCTTTTCGCGAACAAAGCGGATATCCATCTCGATGTGTTTAGTGCGCTGATGTTGAACAGGATTACCAGAAAGATAGATTGCACTAATATTATCACAATAAACCAAGGTAGCTTTCTGAATGGGACAATGAAGCTTTAAGAGAAGATTACGTAACCAACATGATTCAGACACCATATTAGCTACCCCTCGATACTCGGCCTCTGCACTGGAGCGTGATAATGTAAAATGTCGCTTTGCAGACCACGAGACCAAGTTATTACCAAGAAACATACAATAACCAGACGTGGATCGTCTGGTATCTGGACAGCCAATCATCATCTGTATACGAGACAAGTGTAGAGGCCGATGATGGATATAGATGCAAGCCATAGTCAATTGTTCCCTGGATGTATCGTACAATGCTTTTGAGCGCATTCATGTGCTCAACTCTAGGATCATGCATAAACAAACACAACTGTTGTACGACATACGTAATATCTGATCTCGTGAAAGTAAGATACCGAAGAGCCCCTGCAAGACTGCGATAACGGGAGGGATCCTCGTAAGGTGAGCCAGTCGCAGCACCCAACTTGGGTATAATATCAACTGGAGTGGAAGTAGACTTACATGAGGACATACCAACTCGCTCAATTATCTCAGCGGCATACTTTCTTTATGATAAGAATAATCCACATGCATGACGAGTGACAACAAGTCCCAAGTAATAACTTAAGGGCCCCAATTCTTTCATAGCAAACTCAGAACTGAAGAGTGTCATGATAGATTTGCGTAAATCATCAGAAGAAGCGATTAATATAATATCATCCACATATAATAGAATATATGCCAGGGAAGTACCGCGACGATATATGAACAGAGAATTATCAGACATGTTGTGAGAAAACCCAATAGTAGATACATAGTCCGCAAATCTCTTATACCAAGCACGAGGGGCCTGCTTGAGCTCATACAAGGACTTCTTCAATAAACGGACATGATTAGGATATGTGGGGTCTCTAAAACCTAAGGGTTGATGCATGTAAATTGTCTTCTTAAGATCACCATGTAAGAAAACATTCTTCACATCTAGCTGATGAATGTGCCATGCTTTTGAAAGAGCCAGACTGAGAACAGTGCGAATGGTGGCCGGTTTGACCACCAGACTAAATGTTTCACCACAATCCACACCAACCTGTTGAGTTTTACCATCCCCTACAAGACGAGCCTTATGTCACGCAAACGAATCATCAGAATTATCCTTATGAGTAAAAATCCACATAGACCGAATAATATTAATACCAAAAGGACGGGGTACCAATTCCCACGTCTTATTTTTAATAAGAGCATTATATTCGTCGTTCATAGCCAATTTTTATTTTGGGTCATTTAATGCAGACATTGGGTTACGGGGTAGTGGAGATTTAAGAACATTAAAATTTTGATTAAAATAACAAATTGGCTTAAGATACTCCCGTTGACTACGAGTAACATGTCCGTGACTTGGGGAAATTGGGTGGATTATGGGGAAAATTCGGATGGGTGAACGACTGGCCAGCAGGTAGTGGGCCTGCTGGCCCAACACTGAAAACTGGACTAGGTACAAGAATAGTAACAGGGCTAAAGCAGTCGCGGTAGTGGGCTGGACTAACGGCCCAACGACTGGATCTGGCAGTGGGATTTTGTGGGTCAACAGGCAGTGGGCCTGCTGGCGTGTCGTAGTCACCGGAATGGCCTATTAAGTGGTGCATTATGTATGGTGAGACTTCGTCATCTAAAAAATTATACGAACCAGGCATGAGACTACTGACTTTGGCAAACGAAAATTGGGTTTCATCAAAAATCACATGGCGACTAATGATGATTTTATTAGACGATAAATCAAAATATTTGTAACCACGATGATTAGAGGGATAACCCAGAAACACACAAGCGGTAGAACGGGCCTGAAGTTTGTTAATTATAGGTGACGGAAAAAGTGGATAGCATAAACACCCAAAGACCCTAAGATGTGAATACGAATGATTTTTATTATAGAGAATTTTAAGGGGAGAATCATATGCTAACCCTTTGGTAGGAAGTATGTTAAGGAGGTGAGTAACCATTTGTAGAGCATGATGCAAAAAAGAAGGAGGTACGGAAGCATGGGGCAATAACGTTCGGACAATATTATTAATGGTATGAATTTTTCGTTCGGCTTTCCCATTTTGTGACGACGTATGAGGACAAGAGAAACGAAAAACTATGCCATTAGCAGCACAAAAATCCCGAAACAACCCAGTATCATATTCCTTGCCATTATCACATTGAATATTTTTAATTTCCCATTCGAATTGGGTACAGATGAATGCCTTGAATTCTAAGAATGTGGGAAAAACTTGAGATTTTTTCGCTAACGGAAAAGTTCATAAAAAATTAGAATAATCATTCTAAAACAGAACATAATAACGATGGCCCAAAAAACTTAGAACTAGAGACGTCCATAAATCGCTATGAATAATATCAAAAGGCATGACAGTACGAGACGTAGAGGCTACAAATGGTAATCTAACATGTTTCCCTAACGGACAAGAACAACAAATTGGAGTACTACGCGTACCCTTACAAGAAATAAAATTGTTATTATGCAAGGAAGAAATAATTGACGACCAGGATGACCCAAACGTGCATGCCACAAGGAATGAGCTAGAGCAACAAAAGTCGACGGCATGGCTTGACTCAAGGAAGTGGTGGTTGTGATTGGATAAAGATTGCCCCTACTGTTGCATCTCATGAGAGGTATCCCCGTTTTGAAATCCTTTACAGAAAATCCAAATGGATCAAAATTAGCAGAAACCCAATTATCATTGGTGAATTTGCGAACAAACACCAATTTTTTAAATTAAATTAGGGGCATGAAGAGGATTTTTCAAGACAAGAGGTGGATATGGGGAGACAAATTTGTATTACCGTAACCACGAATTGGAATTGAGTTGCCATTATCAATAATAATGCCACGATTTTTGCTCAAATTGAAATAAGACGAGAGAGTACCTTGGTCGGATGTCATGTGAGAAGTGACGCCGGTGTCCATGTACCAATTCACGCCTAAAGAATTTAATCCAAGTGTATGCATGAGGGCCTCAATATCGGTGGGTGTCGGGATCAGATTCGGGCCCGCAACAGTGAAGGCCTGCGGGGGCCGAGGCCCAAGCAGACTGCCCTGCTGACTAGACACAGATCGCTGCTGGGAGTTGCCGTAAGGACCTGAAAATTAGGGCATGTGATTGGACTGGACCGAGGCCAATTTCCCAGAAAATAACTGGGTGGGCAATAGGTTGGACTTGGCCACTGGTCCAGGCCCACTGCCAAGGGGCCCAAGGCTGAGACCAGATGGGCTGGGGCCTAGTACCCCCGAGGCCCACTGCCGGCGTTGCTACTGTTCCATCAGCCGTTGTTGTTGCCGCCGCGATTTTTGCCATTATTTTTACGATGTTGACCCTTCTTGCCGCCACCGCAGTGAGCTTCATTTCCCATTTCATTAGTCATCCTTGCAAAATAGGTCTATTCAATAAGTACCGAACGATGTCAATCTTGCACAAAATATGAACCACGTGTGGCATTAAATAATGTTCAAGTTTTGTACAAGTATAGAATAAGGACAAACAAAGCTTCTCTATAGGAGTATATCTAGTTTCAACTTCATTGAGCATTCGACTAAGATAGTAAACTGCCCTTTCGGTTCCATCATGGGAATCATGTGCTAACAAGCAGCCGATAGACATATCTGCAGCCGAGATGTACAATTTCAACGGCTTCTCTGACATGGGAGGTACCAGCACGGGAGGAGTTGCTAGAGCCTTTTTAATTTGGTCGAATGCCTCTTGCTGTTCTGGGCCCCATACTAGCTCTTCTAACCCTTTAAGTCTAAGCAAAGATGAGAAAGCCTTAATTTTGCCAGCTGAATTAGATATGAACCGTCTTAGGAAGTTGATCTTCCCTAGCAGGCTTTGTAACTCCTTCTTTGTTCTGGGTGGTGCTGACTCCATTACTGCCCGGACTTTGTTCTGATCTATCTCAATACCTTTCTTATGTACTAAAAAGTCGAGGAAGTTGCCAGCCGATACCCTGAACATGCACTTGGCTGGATTCATTTTAAGATTATGAATCCTCATTCTTTTTAGTGCTTATTCCAGATCAGCTAACTGATCTTTGAAGTCCTTAGACCTTACCACCACATCATCAATGTTGACCTACACAGTCTTGCCAATCAAATCATGGAAGATGGTGTTCATTGCCCTCTGATAAGTAGCACCAGCATTCTTCAGACCGAACGGTATAGCTACCTACTCGTAAATGCCCAAGGCTCTTAGACACCTAAAAACGGTCTTGTGAATATCATCCTCGGCTACTACTATCTGATTATAGCCGGAGTATCCATCCATGAATATCAGCACTCCATTTACGGCCGCCGAATCGACTAGCATATCGACTATAGGCATGACGTATTCATCTTTGAGAGTGGCTAGATTTAGGTTCTTGTAATCAATACATACTTGAACCTTGCCTTTCTTCTTTTTGAGTGGCATAATGTTGGCCAACCATTCTACATACCTAGTCGTTCTAATAAACCCAACTTTCAGTAGTCATTCAATCTCGGCCTTAATTTGAGGTATTAACTGAAGGTGATATCTTCTGGGCGGCTGTTTATGAGGCGTGAAACCCTCTTTAATTGGCAATATGTGCTCTACCAAAGTTCATGCTAGCTCATGCATCTCATGATAATCCCACATGAAGTAGTCCTTATACTGCAGTAAAAGAGTTGTTATGCTTCGTTTATCCTCCTCCTTCAGCAAGCCACTAATATGTTAACGCTGAGGGACTTCCTCAGTACCCAAGTTAATATCTTCCAAGGGATCCTGAGACTCAAAACTAGGCATAGCCCTCCTTATGGGCGATTCAAGTTCCACTGACAACTCAATGTCATCGGTCGCTAGTGTTGGTTCTTTGTTGTAGCCCTCTACATGTGACGGCTCTCCTTGCTTCAGAATTTAAAGCAATCAGCCGATGCCAGAGGTCATGTATGATTTGGGTCTCCTCAATTATTAACTCTTCCAAGGTAAGTCGTGGTTTGACTAATTATTTTATTTCAAAACCTTGTGAAGTAAGATTGTAGTATTCCCAAGATCCTTCTTCATACTGCTCCGCAAAAACTATGGGAGCCACATAGGGTGAATATAAGACAGCTTCCAAGTTTTTCACCCCTGCTTGAAATGGGTTATCGTCGACTGAGACGGTTTCTATCTTATCTCCTTCCCAGAAAGTGAGCTTTTGATGCATGGTGGAAGGAAGGCATCGGCTCATGTGAATCCAATCCCTGCCCAACAGGATGGCATAGGACGGCTTGCCATCTATCATAAAGAAGGCAGATCTGACCGTATTAGGACCTACGGTGATTTCTACTACTAAGATCCCCAAAGCTTCAGAGGCTTCTCCCATAAAGCTTGCCATCTTCATGTTAGTTGGGATGAGATCCTCCCTGGTTTTGTTGAGGCTTTTCAAAGTAAGCAGCGACATCACATTCAGCATAACCACATTATCGACAAACACTCGGCTAAAAGCTTGGTCGTTAATGTAAGCCTCAACATAGAGGGGCTTGAGGTGTTTAACCATCTCCTTCGTAGGTGCACGAAATACAGTGTTCAAAGCGTCCCTAGCCGTGGTATCGGCTAATGTCACTCATTCGGTGTCTTCAATACATACATTGCTTTCTAGGCCGTCCAGCTGAGGGCGGCCAGCCCAGAACTCACATGGAATCAGGCTGACCATTTCAATAGCTGCCAAGATTTCATCGACCGAATCCTGCTTAAATAAATTAAGGATGGAATCTCCCACCTCGTCGAATTCGGTTGACGAGAAGTTAATATCTTCCATCTCCTGGAGACATATATGAGCTGGCTGAGGTTCCAATGCTTGGATTCTTTACACGGTTTGTGGAACCGTTTCGGCTAGAGATTTCTTCAGAACTGTAGTCTCTTACTGAAGTCCCTTTGTCGGGCCGTCACCCGGCTGTATGCTCAATTATGGTTGGTCCAAAGCTTCTCCTTCATACGGCTTTGTCTCTGAAGAGG
Source organism: Anisodus tanguticus (assembly GCA_034509755.1). Lineage (NCBI taxonomy): Eukaryota > Viridiplantae > Streptophyta > Magnoliopsida > Solanales > Solanaceae > Anisodus > Anisodus tanguticus. The sequence continues at coordinate 2,067,814 of CM067553.1, read as the reverse complement.
CTGAGCTGAATGCCCGCTCTATAGCTTCAACCACGGTAGACTCAGGAATTTCCTATCTATCGGCCGCCTCAGCACTGGATATCATGTGCAACGTTAGTTTCATCTTGCGCAAGGCTTTGGTACGCTGCATCCTTCTTTTCTGCGTCCTGGACATGGCACCTGGCGATGCCTCTTTCTTTCCAGAAGCCTGATTAATGAACCACTTTCCTTCCTCTATATTGGTGGTTGGCTTGATCATCCTCCGAGATTTCAACTGACCTTCATCCCTTACTGTGATACGTATGGAAGAAATGACTTCCTTCGCATTGAACTCAGCCACCCTCTGTTTAGTCATAGGTAGTGGTTCTTCACCTATCTGGGGCACGCTTGGCTTCTCCTCCACTGGCGGCCATACTTGCCCTCCAAGCCTACTCCTGAGGTATGCTAGGTCCCTTTTGAATACCGGGTACTATTTGTGAGATTCCTGATCCATGTGCTCTAGTTTGTAAGGGCGGCCACAAAAACTACTTCTAGCTGGCTGGCTGCCCAAGTCTTCATAGATGCCACGTGAGCTGCTTAGCCGGTCAAACACAGAGGTCCTGGTAACCCCCTCTTTACCAGTGGGCTTCTTTAGGACCCATATGGTTTTCATCGGTTGTTTCTCCTTGACGTCCTTTGATTGATCTGGCTTGGCAAATAATACCATAGATATCGGTATTGTGGGGAAGGGGTGAGTATCAACAGATATTTTAGCTATGCTTTTATCGGCTAGCTTGAACCTGCCCTTCTTGATGCCCTTTTGAATCGCCTTCCTGAAGACCTCACAATTAGAAGTAGTATGGCTATATGAATTGTGCCACTTATAATACTTCTTATCATTGAGTTCTTCGGCAGACGGAATCCTATGGCCATCAAGCAGCTGAATCTGTTTATCTTTAAGCAGATGATCAAAGATCTGATCTGCCTTCGTAATGTCAAACGAGTAACCGACCTGTCATCAGTCGAACTCGTCTCCTTGCCCTTCGTAGCTTTCAGGGCTGGGCAAGAGTAAACCTTACCCATGACGATCTCGGCTACCATTATCTCTGTCGTGCAATCGGCTGACTCTGAGTCAGACTCATCTGCCTCAATAATGGATACCAAATGGGAGCCTCTGTTTCGGTTAGCTCTTTTTTCTCCTTCTCCTGAATAAACTGCTCTATTTGGCTAGCCTTCTCGGCTAACTGGCTTAAGTCAGAGCAAGATTGTCCTACTAATTTCTCCTTTAGCTGTGGATGAATGTTGTTGATTATCATATGGACGCATTCTGATTCAGGAAAGTGTACAGTGTATTTTCCAACCTTCCTTCTGAATCTCTCGATATAATCGGTAGCCGACTCATTTTGATATGTTGCTTGAGATTCGTCAAATCCATCACAGTGACTTGAGGTTGGGGCCAATAAAATCTATCATGGAAACAACGCTTCATGTCAGCCTAACTTTGCATGGAAGCGGGGGCCAAGGATGAGTACCAAGAAAACGTCATTCCGGTTAGAGAAACAGGGAATAACTGTAGCTTGTGGTACTTATTTTGGCCAACTTTGCCACATTGGGCGGTAAATCTGTCGATGTGCTCAATGGTAGATTTGTCGTCATCACCTGAGAATGTGGCAAAATCAAGTGTTTTGAAGCCTCTTGGCAGTGGCGATGCTCGATCTACCCAATCGGGGTAGGGCTTTCTGTAAACAGGCATGTCCAAGGGTTTCAGTTGGATGCCAAAGTACCTCTTTATGGTATTCGCAATTGGTTTTAGGGTTCATCAGTTGTGGCATCCCCTGCCGATTCTCAACTGGAACCGGCTGGTAGGCATTCTGAACTGGAGGCCTCCATTATGCACCTTGTTGAACATGATTTTGAAAGTTATAGGTGATCTGCTGGCCATTACCAATAGGTGGGGTATATCCCCATTGCTGTTGTTAGGCATAGCCACCAAAGGCTGCAACCTGAGCTCCTAAGACAACCGACGGAACTTGAGGATAAGGTGGAACAATGTTCCATGTCTGCTCTTCTCGAACATCAGTTGTTCTTAGAACGTTTGCGCTTCCTGGATGGTATGGATTGGGTACCGGCTGTGACTGATGGAATGGTGTCCTGCTGTATACAACGTCACCAGATAGCCTAGCAGGGTCATAGCTAGGGGCCATCGGCTGGCCAACATTGGTCGCTTGTACCGTAGGGACGTTTTCATAAGCGTAGGGCATAATGAGCGACAAACCAAGGTGTCCGGAGTAGGCTGGTTACCAAGTGACTGGGCTTGTTCTCCTAGGTGTGCTATCAGTTGTACCTGAGTAGGTACTGACTGATACACATTTAGTTGAAGAACAACACCTAGAGTCACAGTTACATGTTGCACATCGCCATTCGTTAGAGGGATGGCAGAACTAGCCGAGATGCAGTCGATTAACTTCCAGTTCTCTCGCCTGCAGAACCTCATTATGCACCATTGGCTTGACAATGTCAGCTAATTGTTTGGAAACTTGGTACATGATGTCGTGGATGCCCAAGTCAATCTGTTGTCTAGTGAATGACGTGGTCATAATAGTTGGACCCTCAGATTGACTAGGTTCACCCACAACTTGGGTTGATAGAGGAAGTGGAGGGGTATCAACCGATGTAGGCATACCCGAAGAAGATGGTGGCTCATTGTTCCTTCTGGGAGGATTTTGTTTAGGATGTGGACTGGACTCTTGGTTCATTTTCTTACCAGACCTTAGGCGTATACGCCAAGTGTGATCATGACCTGGAGAATCAAACTTCGCTATGAGATCACCTATGGTCCCACTGGGCGTGCCAAATTTGTTTCCCTCCGAAGTGTTTGCCGTTTTATCGGCTGACGAAATCAGATGACAAATTGATTCCTTAACTAAGCGATTTGGGCCGGAAGCGGAACTCTAACTTTCAGCAATGGGTTCCCCAACTACTCCAGAAAGCATTAGGATGGTGAGTGAGTAAATTAAGTGATAAGAAACATAAATACAGCTAGAGTGCAAATAAAGGCGATAAAGGTAGAATGAAGATAAGTAAGAATCAGATTTTTGATTGATTGTGTGTGTGTTCTATTCTGTACAAATGATTTTACATTTATAGTACAAGAAAAATAAATGTGACCCCCTATGTTAGCCATCGAACTACCCACGAAATCCACTAGCCAACTATGAGGAGGTGGTGCCGATTTTTTCGCCTGGACCTCTAGCACGATTGATGGCACTCCCTTCAGGCTGTTGCTGGTTGCTACCTTTTCTAGAAGGTCCTTTGACTTGGTCTTCGAGGCGTCCGAATATGTGTGGGTCTCAACCGTTCCTCGAAATTATGACTCGGTCAGACTACTGTAATAGCCGATGATGCTTTTCTAGCTGAGGGTAGGGACTAACGGATTCAACTATGATTCCGCTCAGTTACCGATTTAGAATCCTTTTCCATCTTCGGCTGTCACTTGATTCGGCTAAACATTTTTGAGTGTTAACACCGACAAAAAGGACTTTGCTGGAAATTAAAGTTAATTATAATTTGAGATATTGAAATTAAAACCTGAAATTGGGAAGAAGGATTCTGATTTTTCCTTCTTCCCTTACATTTATTTTTTCCTTCCTTATTACAGTTTCATGTGTCAATTTAAACTCGATTGATTTGAATCAAGTATTTTGCTTGTTCATTAAATGAAATGTTTGAAGGAATTAATTATTAAAATAATAAATTTATAGTTTTACATCTAAACCAGAATTTTTTTTAAAAGAGTGCATTTTAAATACAAATGTACAAAATTTTATTAAAAGGTTTATGACATTTTATTAAGTTTTGACTTTAGCCACAGTATTGTCACCCGCGGAATTCACGTTCACGTGTTTATATATGGCCTCAACTTTTACCGTTCTTTTCTTTTTTACTACTCATACGTCGCTTCGTATATTTGTCTTTCATATTTTTTCGCAAATTCACTTTCGTCTTCTTTTCTCTTATATATCTTATTAGTTCACCTAAAATAACTGCTATGTACCACATTTGGTTGCATGTGGCTGCATTGCAAAAGTCTCTTTCAGAATCACATGACTAATTAATTAATTAATTAGCTTCTATCAGCATTATTTCTACACTTCATCAATTGATAAATTATAAGGACTTTTAATCTAGAATATTAATTGAGTATCACCTACTCGCCGAGGGGAGGATAAAAGTCTCATATTCTTAAGGATAATATCCCATTTTTCAAATTTAAACTATAATAACAAAGTATTTAAGTTATATAAATTATAAATAATATGTACAAAAAAATTAAAACTCACATCGATCATTTGGACATTTACATAGGAGAACTCATAAGCTTGCAAAACCTATAAATTTTCATATAGTGGAAAATAAATTACTTTTTAGTGGTGTGAAAATGAATTTTCATAAGCTAGAATATCAGGGCATGATCAAAAAGATATTGTAATTGTATGAGCAATAGAGAAAGAGGAACCACACAGGTATGATGCATTAGTATCAGCAAGATTCTTCAAATAAGGCCCGAGGACAGAGGGATCTGAAATTTAAATTTTTATAATTTTGATAACGATATTAAGTTAATAATATAATAATAACTTAGTCTATGTATGCATCTATATAGTATAGAGTCTGGCCAAATAACTACTGAATCAAATTTACGTGAACTTATATATTGTACTCCAGATTCAATTCTACACACATATGAAACGATATAGATCTCTCAACCATAACTAGAGGTCTTGATCAGGTTCGAACCATGATAATGGAACTCCTTTGATCATGAGCTGTAAAATCCCCATATAGTAAATTTTTTTACCGAATGAATCCAAATTAATCGAATTAATGAGTTTTAGGAACTAGAATTTAAATGACTATAAAAAGAGTTTAAGTTATATATACGTCAGTAAGAGATATTCACACCATCAGATTACCTTTACTTTTTGTATCAGATATCTTATTTTACTTTCAACATACAAATCACATATTCAAACGAGTCTTAACGATAGTATTCTTAACGAGTCTTAATCATATATATATATATATATATATATATATATATATATATATATATATATATATATATAATTTAAACTTTGATACAGAATAATAAAGCTAAGGCCAAGGCAACCCACCATGTTCCAAGGCTGAGAATAAGCAATCGTCTCCAATGAAATAAAAACAACCCCCGACCCAAAAAATCATTTCATACGGCTCTAGTCCGGCCATTTTGTCCTTGTACACTTATTTTCTGTCCTCTCTCTATATATGTGGTGTCTTTCATTAACTTCAAACTATATTATAAATTAGTACTACTATTACTATGTACAATTCAATTTTTATTTGTCACTTGTATGATAAGAGTACGTATATCTCATAGCCATGTGCACTAAATCCTTTGGAAATATTACTTGCCAACAAACCTTTATTTCAAATTAATTATTTGGACGATAGAATTTCGTTGTCTGTATTACTCACATAAATAGGTCAATTTGAATATTTCTTCAAAGATGGGCTTTTTTCCTTATGTATACACCAATTAAAGTGCAGTTAGTTACAAACTTGAATGTTAAATCGCTATTCTCATAATTCATGTATTAATTAAGGAGTTTAAATCACGGTTGATACATTTATAAGTTATGCCTATGAACATTGAACACCATCTTTTTCTTCTTTCCCTTTTCTTCACTAGGTTGTTTTAAGTTCATATCCAGGAATTTAGTCGAGTTTAAGTTATAAAGATTTTTGCATTAGCAGGTCACACAAAGTATATCTACACGTAAGTTTCATATAAAATATAATTTTTAGTTTTTAAAACATGGCAATATATCTGCTACAATATGCAAATGTAACCTGATAATATAATTTTTTTAATAATGTCAACGTATATAACTTAAACTCAATTGACTATTTAGATGAGTATATCATAATTAGATCACTGTTCACTGGTCATGATCAACGTAACACAACGTTATTTCTTTATTCAGATTTGGAATATGTTTTAAGTAACTCACTGGCTCATTTTTAGTTCAAATCAAGCAATTTAGTAGAGTTTAAGTTATATATACTGTGTATAGATTGTTTTTGCACGGCTAGGTCACACAAATAATATCTACACATAAATTTCCATAAAAAAAGTAAAAATTTTAAAAATTTTAAAAATACGGCAATTTAGCTACTACAATAGATAACTATGATATGATAGTGTGATTTTTTTTGTACTAACAACACGTATAGCTTAAAACTCAATTTAACATTCAGGTTTCATTATAATTAGATTACTTTTACCCTAGTCATAATCAAAGTAACAAAACCTTATTTTTTTAAATTTAGATTTGGAATATGTTATAAGTAACTCACATAGGCAAATAATTACTGTATTTTGTTGTTACTAAAATGTGAAAAGAGAAATTGGAAATTGAAAATAGAAAGTGGGCCAGGAAATGGGCTGTTTGCGGAAGGCAAAGCCCATGTTCTGTGAAAGAGATTGGTTAGAGAATAGGGGAAGAAATAGGCCCCACTCTTCTCGCCGAAAGGCAGTTAGCACTTAGCAGTTTAACTTTTTGGCAATGTCCAATTTCCAATGAAATGACAAAGCTACCACTATTTAATGTTTTAGGCCACATTCATTTTTATCAAGAATCGTATATTTTAATTTTAAATGCATATCAAAGAAAAAATTAATCTATGTGGTAACGTAAAAACTGTTTGTTTGATGTATGCTCTAAAACCTAGTAGCATTAGTGATCGTCGATGATAATTGTTGTGAGGTTGTAATTGTGCAATAGTGACTGACGGTTATAGGGTGGTAGCTAAGTAGTAATAGTTAGTAGTGGTGGTAGCGTTGTTGGTGATCATTGATGGTGGTTGGTGGCGGTGGTTGGCAGGGGCGGAGTCAGAGTGGTGGTAGTGAATTCAGTAGAACCTAGTGTAAAGAATGGATCTTGGGCCTAACTCAACCCCAAAAGCTAGTTTGTAGGGTGAAGATTGTCCAAGTCCATATAAGGAGTTCATGTTCCCATTCCATATCTGATGTGAGACTCTTAACACTCCCCCACACGCCCAGACCTTGTTAACTGGAGCGTGGATAATATAATTTGGGGGCCCAACATTGGTAAACAAATAATTGAAATGAGTCTGACTCTGATACAATGTAAAGAATGGATCTTGGGCCTAACTCAACCCCAAAAGCTAGCTTGTGAGGTGAGGATTGTCCAAGTCCATATAAGGAGTCTATGTTCCCATTCCATATAAGGAGTCCATGTTCCAATTCTTTGTTTACCGACGTTGGACCCCCAAATTAATATGGAATGAGAACATGGACTCCTTATATGGACTTGGACAATCATCACCCTACAAGCTAGCTTTTGGAGTTGAGTTAGACCTAATATCCATTCTTTACACCTAGTAATTTTGTTCAAACTAATTTTATTTTAAAAAAATTATTTAATGTGTATAAATTATTACTTCAGAACTAATAACTCAAACGGAATAAAATTCAAACTCATAAGCTTCAAATCTTCAATCCTCCTCTAATAGTCGGGTGCGGAGTTGCTAGTGGTGACAACAACTGGTGGTGAAGGCATTGGTATAGTGATGACTGATGGTGGATGTAATTAGTTGTGTAAGTGGTTGAAGTGGCGGCTAGTGGTTGAGGTGTTTGGTGGTCATATGGTCGTGTAGTTGCAACTCTAATGATAGTTGTTGGTAGTGGTGATTTATGAGCTAAAGGTTGATGGGGTCGTTGTGTGATTACAATGTATAGATTAGCGATCGATGAAGTCACTTTTCATAGAAATACCTAGATGAATAACGTTTTAATGATTATAAAGTTTTAATTTATACGAGATTTGAATACCAAATTCGATCATTCATCGAGTAAAAAGAAATAAGAGTATTAAAGTTCTCATTTTTATTTTTGATACACATGAAAGTCATGTTACTCTTGCCTCCCTCGTCATTTTAAAGACAACTTAACCATTTGTTCTTTCAAAATATGTTTCTTTTTAACCAGGTTGTAGGGTACCTACAATTGCTCTCTTATAGGGTAGGACCTTATAGGTGATATCAGTTGCTCTGTTCTCAAACCCTAGTCATTCAGGTACATCCCGCGATTTACTAGTAATAGTGCTGAGGGACCGGGACTACTATCTCAGGAATAGTCTGGCGTAGGAAGCTAGATATAAAATAAAAAACTAGCTAGTATAGAAATGGTAAGGTATCGAAATCACATAGATACTATGATTGCTTTTGTCCATGACATTTTCTTGTATCCCTCCAAGGAAATACTAAATAAAATCCCACGTTTAAATCACATGGAGTTTTTTATGACATGTCTTATTCGACATAAAGATTAACTAATAACGTGCATGCTTCTAACACAAGAGAGGATTATAATAAGTTGTTGGATGTGTTTCCAAATTTGCTAAAAAATAGTAGATTGTCACCGAACTCTTGAAATATTTTATACCAACCAGCTAAAAGTAATAATATTTTTGTAGTGATGTATATAGATTACTCCAAGTAGAGTTTGCTCCGGTGCATGAACTAGCATTATTTTCCATGAGTTTTAAGTTATATATACTGTTAGTGTATTTTTTTTATACTATTAGATCATTTAAAGATTAAAAATATATCTATGCTAAGTATTCTTAAAATGTGAGATTTATAATCTTAAAAATAAGATATAAATAATTGATAAAACATGTGGATGTGACCTACAGACGATATTTTTTTTTGTACAATGACGATATGTATAACTTAAACTCATTTTACATGCACGTCTGATATGTCCTTTGGAGATAGACCTTAGAATTGAACATAGCAAATTTATAGTGATAACCAACGTGAGAATAAAGACATCACATTATCACAGCTAAGATTAAGTAAGCCAACAATTGGTAAGAAGTTTCATGGGATTGTACATTTCGAAAAGCAACATGTGAAATTACAAAAAATGATAAGTGAAAAGATAAAACAAGATGAGAAAACGAGCAGACTAGTAGTTAAGAGGAAAAAACTAATCATTCAAGAAAGTAGATAGAAAAAGGAATAGGAAGTAGTAGTAATTGAGGAATGGACCCAAGAAAAAAGACAGCTAAGTCCTTGAAATCCTGAGAACCAAAGGACTCTACGGACGTACAGCGTACCTAAACATTATCGTCACGTAAATATATCCTCCTGGTCCTTTAAAAGGTCAAATCATTATTCCATTTATCTAGTTATTTTCTTAGTAGATATTTGTTCTGGTTCAGAGAATAGATATGTTCAGCGCAAAATCATACTAATTTACTAACATCAAGTGGTAAATTATGATGGAATGTGTACTGGTCCTTCCGGCCTACTCCGTTGGATCACTAAAGTAGACTTTCATCTAAAGGGCCGGAATAATTTTCTACATATTGATAAAATGGGAATAACTTGATGATAAGGACCAAGGGGCAAATTAGTCATTTTATGTTAGTTAGTTAGAATAGGCGGTTAGTGAAATTAAATTGACAACTATGCTTATTAAATATCTGCAGCATTGTATCATTTTACAACTGATTCTGATCTTCTTAGCTCAATAAAGAATTTTCTCTCTCTTCTTCTATGAAGTTTCTCTAACTGCTCTAATGGAGTTTTAGGGTTAAACAATTGTGAATTCATGATGGTGTAAGGGCGAAGCAACCACGAATGTGCGTTGTGTTAGTCGATCCGACCAGTTCTTCTTTGTAATCGATCATTGAATTAGCTTGGGTAAATAGAAATGGCGACTACGAAGATCGACCATAACCATGCAAGGGTTTGGGACCCCAAGTGGTAGCCCATGTGTTTGAAGGATGGAGGACCTAGGTGTACTTGGGTTCGAGGCTAGCCCCACACGCGCGCCGCCGCCGCCCGCCGGTCCGGGCTCGGGTCGTGGGCTTCTTCTAACATTATCTTTTGGACCTCAAACTATTTAATATTTACAGTTTAGTCCCTGAAGTTTCAGGAAGCAGCCAGCAGCCAGAAAGCCAACAGTTTATGGCATTATGACATTAAACTTTTGAAACATTTTGCACTTACTACAAAACGTTTCTGGCCATGAATACCCATGATTCCACCTCTCTTAAATGACTTCTTAATCACCCTCCTCCAAAAACACTATATAAACTTCTGAAACAGATTTGAGATAAAAAAAGAGAGGACAAAAATAAGAGAAAATCAGTCCAAAAGCGAGCACAACTGAAACAGAAAATCTTCCTTCTGTTTCCCTCTAAATCAGCAAGTCGTTTCGTGTTCGTTTTCTTCGTCAAAATCAACATATTTGCTTTGTAGTGTTGATTAGTTGTTGTTCTATCTTTAGAGACTATTGTCCGCTAACGTAAAAGCATATATACAGGGCAATCTTATCTTAAAGACAGAGTGACATCACTCGACTCAGCCACAGTTGTAACAATCCAGATTTAGTGTTTCTTGATTTCAGGTTATCAAGACTCAACAAGCTTGCGGCAGTTCTGAATATTGGTTGTTTGTTCATCATTTTGAACACTTGTAATATTTATTTACTTCTCGTACTACAATTATATCCAACAATTTAAAGACAAGATTGTAGTAGTGTTCGAAAGATGTCGGTCAACAGTTGTTTGACCAAATCTGGATATGGCTGTGGTTTTCTGGTAGAAGACAGTTTTGATTATGCTGTTGAAAGTCAAGGTGTTCATGGTGTCACCGCACCCGAGAGTGGTGGAAACAAGCACCCATAAGAGGCCGAGGATGTCAACTGGGACAAGAGGAGAAGGCTGAAGATGATGTTCTATCATGTAGCAAAAGGCATATATTTGTCCCAAACAAAGGATCTGAATTATGGTAAGGAGGATATGGACACTCAGTCTAACTGAAGTGGGACAGAATCCAAAAGGTCTAAGTTAATTTATCTTTCCTTATCTATAATATGTTTAGTTAATATCTGAATAAAAGTGTGTAAAGCAAGGCTGGGAATATGAAAGTGTTTTCATTACAAACTTATATTCCCTACACTCTAAAATCAGATATTGAATCTTCTTCCTTCCCGATTAAAGATTGGACTATTGTAAACAAAACTTAGAAGATCTGTTCTTTTAGGTGTAATTATTAAAAGTGTGTAAAGTATGTTCGCACATACGAAGGAGAGAGATCCATTGACTGTGCGAAAATTATTACCGCTCTTAAGTAAGCGTCAGGGATTTCCATGGGCACCAATCACAAGGAAAGAAGACTAAAAAATAATGGCTTATCTTAAGACGTTGAACATGTCACACTATTTGATAGAAAATCCTTTATTTTGATAGGATGATATTGGACACTCAGTCGTACAAAGCCTACGGGCGACTAGAGTGGGCCAGAATTCATTTGATAGGATACTATTGGACACTCAGTCGTACAAAGCCTACGTGCGACTGGAGTGGGGCCAGAATTCAGAATTCATTTGATAGGAAAATTAATGGACGCCTCGTGAGGTGGGCCAGATTTTCCAGATCTAAAATGATCTGAAGGCCAAAAGAAAGGCAGAGAAGTAATGGACACCTAGTGAGGTGGGCTAGAGTTTCCAGGTCTTAAATAATCTGAATGTCAAAAGAAAGGCAGAAAAGAAATTGGACACTCAGTTTGCCAAAACAACTGGAGTGGGCTAGAGTATCCAGATAACATATGATCCGGTTACGCCCTAACCACGAGTAAGAGGTTGTTAATGTGAAGCAACGCCACATCTAAAGTAGAAGGGGTTGGAGAGGTTGTCCTCAATATGACTTCAGGGAATGAGATCACTCTAAAAGGAGGTGATACATGTCCCAAACTTGGTTTAAGGGACGTTGTTGGTCAAGATGGTTTGAGACTAGTCCAACATGTCTGTAATAATAAGAATAGTACAGTATGTCTATATCTAAATGAATGATATATTTGTAATTCGTGCATATATACCTTCATAGATTAAGACACGTTAAATAGAAAGTCATTTCAAGCTAACGAAGTTGATGTTGTTGCCTTCTGTCGACATAAATCCTCAAAATGAATGTGAGGTAGGCGAAGAGACAAAATCACCTTTCCATTCCGTCAAAGGAATAACAAAAGAAGCATCGCTCATCTAGAACTTAGTCACACCTACATGGGTGATTTGAAGTTTATACAAAATAGAGGGGGGAGACAAGTACTTTGTGACCTTAATTGATGATGGTACACCGTATTACATCCTTTGTTTGTTGAAAAGCGAAGATGAAGCTATTGAAGCGGATAAGCGCTACAAAGCAAAGTTGAAAATCAACTAAGCCTACGGATTGAAGAATTTGTAGTGATAAAGGGGGAGAATGTGAAGCATCGTTCATCAAATGACTGCTCATTACTCACCTCAGTATAACGATATTAGCCAAGCGCGATGTCGTACGCCCAAAATATATGGGGCAAGGCGATCCTTACCGCTAATGCGATTCTTAATAGAACTACGCATAAGGATAAGGATAACCCTCCGTGTGAAACATGGAAAGGATCCCACCTACAAATGTTTTTATGTGGGTAGCTTGGTAGAGGTTGGAATACCAAAATAGGTCAAGTTTGACCTAAGACTGTAAATTGCATATCCACTGGATCTGCAAATAACAGTAGTGTTTATCGCCTCTTGGTGTCAAAGAATGCTGAATTCTTTGAAGATAACTTTCATTGAGAAGGAAAAAGAAGTAATTGCTCGAGGTTAACGAGAACCCGCGAGTGCCTGGTTGTCCGGAACCAGACGTTCCAGAGCTACAGGACTCGGAAGTTGCTGATTATCCGAAACTTAATATTCCAGATCTACAGAACTCATGGATTCTAGATGTTGAACTGAGACGGAGCAAAGAGGGGACAAAGACTTGTTTCAGGCCTTCTAGCTTGTATGGTTAAGAACGAACCATGGACAATTAACAAATAATTGTCATCGCCATAAGCGATGCTTTGGAAAGAAGCTACAGAGAGAGAAATAGATTTCATCATATAGAACCATACTTGTGTAATGGTTGACCTTCCTCCGGAAAAAGAACGTTTGGGTTGTGAAAGTGGATACTCAAAAGTGAGTACCAAGTAGATGGATCTACTGACAGGTATAAGGCCTCGGCTACTTGTACATGTGCTCCTCTATGAATAACTTAATATCCAGGGCCATTGCAGTCTTGCGTGACATGAATGTTGAAACAACCTTCCTAACCGGAGAGTTGAAAGGGGAGGATCAGAGTTGGTTTGTTGGACTGTTGGACTTATTCCTGAACTTTCATTTTGGCCCCTGAAATGTTTACATTTTGGTCCTGGAAGTTTCAGGTAAAACAGAAATAATGAATCTGACAACTGAAATATTGACTCTGAAGTTAGAAAGCCAATAGTTGAAAAACCAACAGTATGAAAGTGGAAGTCATATTGAAACAAAAGTCTCGATATGAAATATATAGGTATCACAAATGACATCTTAAGAATTGTGATTTCTAAAACATTTAACGGACTGGTCTAACTCAAAACTAAGTTGTGAGATAGTTGACAGTCTAGTTGAAGCCACCAATGGATAAGAATCATAGAACTGATTGGAATCATGGTGCACCCATATACAATAAGCGATATGCGCAGGTCACATGTAGTTTAATGTATTGTACATACTACAACCGACCTGGTATCGGCCTACAAAGCAGATCAGTTGAACTAAGGTTCACTCGTAATTCTAAAAATGATCGATAGAAGGCGTTAAGTCGGATATGACGATATCTGAAATATTCGCTTATCTACGGATTATGGTATTCTGGATGTCCAGCGATTCCGGGAGAACATAGTGATGCAAACTGGACATCAGATAAGAAGAACACCAAAGACACAAGTAGATGTGTATGGTATGTCTTGGAAATCCTCTAAGCAAACTTGCATCGGCCAATTCATGATGGAATCGGAGTTTATCGCTTTAACCAAAGCATGAGAAGAAGTTGAGTAACTTCACGACTCCTTAGAGGACATATATTATTGGGAGAAACCCGTGCCTTCGACAGTTATACATTGTGGCTAGCCGGTCCGCTTCAGGAAGGGCACGAATGACGGTGTCTGGACATATCTGTCGGATCTGTAGGAGACATAAGACTGTATGGTAGTTGATCATCACGAGTGACACTTCCTTGATTACTAATCAAAGGATATAGCGAACCCTTTAACTAAGATACTACCCGAAGATCAAGAATTTTGCCTGTCTAGAGGAATGAGCTTAAAACCCAAACAATACGAACCTTTGCGGTGGTAATCCAACCATATTGACTGAAAATCCCAAGAATTTGGTTCAATGGAAAAACTAAGCTGTAAAAGGTTCAGTTGAGTGCTTCAGTAGAAGCAAGAGCACTTGGGATGATGAGTTCTGTAAGGAAACATGAATCCAAAATTATTCCCGCGATAGACATTAAAGTGCTACCTACATGATGGGTAAATGTTAAGCTTCCAAACCTTTAAACGATCATCAAAAGGTTGAGGTTAAGGTTGGGGAACTTTTAATGATTCCTAACACTTGTGAAGTGGGGTATAGCAGGATACCTTGTAGGAGATCACTTATTTAAGTGCGAGGATAAGCCGCCTCAAATGAACGCACTTAAGAATCCAAGTGTGTCCACGACCACAATGTACAGAACAATAAGAATGAAAACCAATAAGGGGAGTTACTGTGTTGGTATCATTGTATTGACTTACACTAAACACTGACGGTTCAAGACATCACGTTCACCGCGCAGTAAGTCCGGTGGTATTCAACTAGGAAAGGTTCAAAGCAGAAGCTACCTCTCCTGATGCAATATCTTTTCGCTGAAAGATTGCTGAAAGTAGGCACCTTGTGTGTGCACCAAAATCTCTTTCAAGAGGGGATTGTTGGAAATTTGCCTTTGGTCGGGAGGTTGCGTCCACCGATATTTAATGACTTAAACACTAGGGTTCCGCATGTTAGAAGCTTTGTCTCTTCACACGTGCATAATCTACTAAATGAGTAGATGACCGTAGGGCCAAGGATCGTCAAATTTCGTTAAGAAATGAAAGAGATATTGGTCCACGAAGTAAGGTGTTTGAGATATGAAAATATGGTGTGGGACAAATCTACCACATCGGCGGGAAAATGAAGAATTGTTCTCTTTATAAGCCTAAAAATGGATAAGGGTTTGGGACCTCAAGAGGTAACTCATATGTTTGAAGGAGAGATGACCTAGGTGTGCTTGGGTTCGAGGCTAGCCCCACACACGCACCGCCGCTGCCCGCGTGTCCCGTCCCATCCGGGCTTGGGTCGTGGGCTTCTTCTTATCTTTTGGACCCCAAACTGTTTAATATTTACAGTTTGGTCCTTGGAGTTTCAAGAAGCGGCCAGAAAGCCAACAATTTATGGCATTATGATATTAAACTTCTGAAACGTTTTGCACTTACTACAAAACAAAACGTTTCTGGCCATGAATACCCATGATTGCACCTCTCTTAAAGGACCTCTTAATCACCCTCCTCTAAAAACACTATATAAACTTCTTAAACAGATTTGAGGTAAAAAGAGAGAGGACGAAAACAAGAGAAAATAAGTCCAAAAGTGAGCACAACAGAAACAGAAACAGAAACGCCTCCTTCCTTTTTCCTCTAAATTAGCAAGTCGTTTTATGTTCGTTTTCTTCATCAGAATCAACCTATTTGCTTTGTAGTGTTGATTAGTTGTTGTTTTATCTTGGGAGACTATTGCCCCCTAACATAAAAGCATATATACGAGGCAATATTGTCTTAAAGATAGAGTGTCATCACTCGACTCAGCCACAGTTGTAACAATCCAGATTTAGTGTTTCTTGATTTCAGATTATCAAGACTCAACAAGCTTGCGGCAATTCTGAATATTGGTTGTTTGTTCATCCTTTCGAACACTTGTAATATTTATTTACTTCCCGTACTGTAATTATATCCAACAATATGCACTAAAGATCATATCAGAATTGGGTATGGGATTAGCTAAACCAGGTAGGACACCATTGGAACCCAATTTGAAGCTTACAACACAAGAACTTGATTCATTACTACATGAAGAAGATGGAGTGGCTGATGTAGATGATGAAGCCTTAGAAGACAAGGGACAATACCAAAGATTAACTGGGAAGATGATGTATTTAACCTTGACCAGACATGACATATCATATTCAGTACAGACTCGTAGTCAGTTATTGCAGCAACCTAAGAGGTCACACTGGAATACAACAATTAGAGTGATGAGATATATTAAAAGAGAACCAGCATTGGGGATCTTATTAAGCAATACAGTATCAAACACACTAACTGTGTTTTGTGCTACAGATTGGGCTTCTTGACCTAACACAAGAAAGTCAGTCTCATGTTTTCTTATCAAGCATGGAGATTCATTAGTGTCATGAAAATCAAATAAGCAAAATGTTGTTTTTAGGAGTTTAGCTGAGGCAGAGTACATGAACATAGAAAATGTTGTGTCTAAGGTAGTTTGGTTAACTGCATTATTGCAAGAGCTGGGGAATGAAGTAGCAAAGCCAGTTTTGATATATAGTGATAGTAAGGCAACACTACAGATAACAACAAATCTAGTTTTCCATGAGAGGACAAAACACATAGAAACTGACTGTCATTTTATTAGACAGAAAATTCTTAAATGACTGATTTCAACAGAACATGTGAACTCAACGAATTAATTAGCAGATATATTGACAAAAGGATTACCAAGAGCACAACATGAGTTTTTGATGAGCAAGCTTGGTGTGTTGAATGTATTTGCACCCACCATCTTGCGGGGAGTGATAAAATGAAAATAACTTGATGATAATGAGCAAGGGGCAAATTAGTCATTTTATTTTAGTTAGTTAGAATAGGCGGTTAGTGAAATTAAGTTGACACATGTGCTTATTAAATATCTGCACAGTAGCATTGTATCATTTTACAACTGATTCTGATCTTCTTAGCTCAATAAAGATTTTTTACTCTCTCTTCTTCTATGAAGCTTCTCTAACTGCTCTAATGGAGTTTTAGGGTTAAGCAATTGTAAATTCATGGCATATGAGTCAGGTACAGAATCGATGGTCAATGCTTGGTCACAAATTTGTTAATCTATTATGATTTAGTGATAAAACGAGGTTACGGGTGTGAGCCGCGGAAGCAGCAGTCTCTTGCAAAAATGCAGGGTAAGGTTGTATACAATATAGATCCTTATGGTCCGACCCTTCTTCAGACCCAACGCATAGCGGGAACTTAGTTCACCGGACTGCCCCTTTTAAGTGATAATGCACCTACAAAGACACGTGTCTCGTAGTTATTAGTTGATATAAATATCGGGTGCTGATAAACTTTTACCATTTCATAATGCTATCTTATTAACATTTTGGTACAAAAAGGATTATCAAAGCCAAAGACAATAGGGGATGAAGAACTATATGTTTAAAATTATGTTGCAATTGAAGAAAGAACTAAATTCAAGAGACATAGTCTCGACAAAAGGGTCCATGGCCAACTAGGGTTAATGAATCATCCATATTTCTTGTTTTCTTCATGATTTTAGTCACTGCATAAGAAACAATATCCATGTAAAGCCACGAAACAAGATGAGATACACACAACTTATTGCATTTGTATATTTTCCTTCCCCGAAAATGATTTCAATAATTTCCTTCCTAGCATGAAAACTAAAAAAAGAAGGTGAGTAAGTTCCTATAACTTACTTTTTCATTCAATAAACTTATTATAACTTGTTATGATACGATGTACTGGAAGCATCAATTTACGGTAAAAACTGCATCAATTTACGGTAAAAACTTACACACGGATCCGATATTTATACCAAATCAATAGATGAATGACATCACTATTAGAAATTGATGTTTTCTCCACGGACATTTAATGAGAAATTTGTGCTATAAAACATGATTTCTGTCATTCCAACGGAATCGGCTCACTCGGAAAATGCATGGTGGGAAACGGGTTCCCATTGAAATGCTGGGAAACTTCTTAATTTTTTCGTGTGAAAACACTACTCTTTAGGTTTTTCCCACCGACAATCAGTGAAAAATGTCACTAACATTTTTCAGTTGAAAATCAATGGGAAAATAGTCCATGTGTTTGCATATAGAGTTTTAATTGTCATTTAACTATGATTAATTAACATGCATTATAACCTCATTAAATCATTTAACTATAATAAGTTATATGATTTGATGTAAACAATAGAGGCAAATAAATATATATTTACCTCAATTTACCACTTATGCTAATGGCCAATGGCATCATCATCAATTCTAACAATCAACTATTACAATGATCACCCAGGATTGTGACAAAATAGATATGACACATCCATCCTTTGGGTTCAAAACTTGTGAACTAAAAAAATTCTGATAAGGAGTGATTTCCCCCGGCCTTTATGTAGCATGATTCTGTTGGAAATTTGCCTTTGGCGGGAGTTGCGACCGACCAACTTTAACGGCTTAAACACTAGTGTAACGTATGTTGGAGAATCCGGTTCTTCACACATGCATGACCTACTAAGTACGTAGATAACCGTAGGGCCAAGAATCGTCAAATTTCATTGAGAAATGAAAGAGATATTGGTTCACGAAGTAAGGTGTTTGAAGCATGGAAAGTGTGGTATTGTGTGTAATTCTCCCTCATCGGTAGAGGAAGAAAGAATTGTTGTGTATATAAGATTCGAAATTGGTTTGGGGTTTGGGACCCCAAGGGGTATCCCATGTGTTTAAAGGAGGGAGGACCTAGATGTGCTTCGGTTCAAGTAAAGACCACACGCGCGCCGCCGCCGCCCGCCCGTCCGGTCCGGTTCCGGTTCCGGTTCCGGTTCCGGGTTCCGGGTTCACGGGTTCACGGGTTCACGGGTTCACGGGTTCACGGGTTCACGGGTTCACGGGTTCACGGGTCGTGGGCTGTGGGCTGTGGGCCTTCTGATATTATCTTTTTTGGGCCAGAAAACTTTGCCAGAAGTATAGTTTGATCCCAGAAGTTTCAGATGTGCAGTTTGGACCAGAATTCTTTCAGATGTACAGTTTGGTCCCTAAAGTTTCAAGATGTACAGTTTGGTCCCCGAAGTTTTCAGAAAGTTGGAATTTCGACAGTCAAAGCAGAAACGTCCAAGCTCTCAATTCAGCCATTTATTTTGGCTGAATTACTCCTCCTATAATGGCCAAAACAGTTGGTCTTTCACCATTTATGTTGGTGACTTTACTACCTCCATAATGGCCATTATTTGGCTATTATGGAGGCAGTTTTCAGCCCCTCCCTCACCTATATAAACACACCCTTACACCATTGTTGAGGATCACAAAGAGCAGAAAAATAACAGTTCATAAACCTCACGAAAATACACAACCGAAATAGTTTTCTTCCTACAACTTCCAAGCATCATTTCGTTACTCAATATTCTTCACGGTAGCTCTTGAGTTTCCTTTGCTCAAGGGTTCCATTGCTGTTTTATCTTGGGAGACAAATTGTCCAGGACGTATAAAGGATACATACGGGGCAATATTGTCTTAAGGACAGAGTGCCACACTCGACTCAGCAAAACCAGTTTCCATTTTTTCGTTTTCAACAAAATTGTAATTTCAGTTTTGTGGTTATCTTGTAATTTTCAGATTACTAGTTGAACTATTGAATCTTTGTTTATCCTTTCGAATACTTGTAATAGTTAAATACTTCCCGTACTGCTTTATAAAGTACCATAGAGCAAAATCTCCCAACAACTTAAGACAATATTTGTATAGTATTACTATTAGTGTTCGAAAGATGTCGGTCAAAAATTGTGTGACCAAATCTGGATATGGCAATGGTTTTCTGGTAGAAGAGAGTGATGATGATGAACGTGTTCATGGTGTCACCGCTACCAAGACTGGTGGGAACAAGCGCTCACGAGAGCTCGAGGATGTCAAGCGGGACAAGAGGAGAAGAGTGAAGATGTTATTCTATCTTGTAGCAGAAGGCCTATATCTGTCCCAGACAAAGGATCCGAATAATGGTGAGAAGGAAATGGACACTCAGTCTGATGAAGTGACTGAAGTGAGCCAGAATCCGAAATTGGAATAAGTATTTTTCTTACTTGTCAAGAATAAAGATTAAATTATGTCTGATTAAAAATGGATTAAAGTAAGGAGGAATATGAAAATAATTTATATTCCTTATGCTTTAACAAATCAGAAGTTTAATCTCATCTTCTTTTCCGTTTAAAGATTGGATTTTGTAAACGACTTAAGAAGATCCGTTCTTTTAAGTGTAATTACTAAAGTGTGTAAAGTATGTTCGCACATACGAGGGAGTAAGATCCACGACCGTGCGAAACCGCTGTTACCACTCTTAAGTAAGTGCCAAGAATTATCGGGCACCAATCATAACGGAAGAAGACTAAAAGCTAAAGACGTTGAGCCCGTCATACTATTTGACAGAAGATCCTTCATAGGATGATATTGGACACTCAATCATACAAAGCCTCCGGGCGACTAGAGTGGGCCAAAATTCCTTTGATAGGATGATATTGGACACTCAGTCATACAAAGCCTCCGGGTGACTGGAGTGGGCCAAAATTCCTTTGATATGATGATATTGGACACTTAGTCATATAAAGCCTCTGGGCGACTGGAGTGGGGCCAAAATTCATTTCATAGGAAAAGTAATGGACACCTAGTAAGGTGGGCCAGAGTTTCCAGGTCCTGAATGATCTGAAGGCCTAAAGAAAGGCAGTAAAGAAATTGGACACTCAGTCTGCCAAAGCAACTGGAGTGGGCCAGAGTATCGAGATCACATATGATCCGGTTACGCCCTAACCACGGGTAAGAGGTTGTTCATGTGAAGCAACACCACCTCTAAAGTAAAAGGGGTTGGAGAGGTTGTCCTCAATAGGACTTCAGGGAATGAGATCACTCTAAGATGATGTGATACATATCCCTAACTTGGTTTAAGGGACGCTGTTGGTCAAGCTGGTTTGAGACTAGTCCAACAGGTCTGTAATAACTAAGAATGGTACAGTATGTCTGTAGCAAAATGAATGATATATTTGTAATCCGTGCATCTATGCCATCATAGATTAAGACACGTTAAATAGCAAGTCATTCAAAAGCTAACGATGTTGAGATTGTTGCCTTCTGACGACATAAACCCTCAAAATAAATGTGAGGTAGATGAAGAGGCAAAATCACCTTTCCAAATTCCGTCAAGGGAATAGCGAAAGAAGCACCGCTCCTCTAGAACTTAGTCACACCTACTTGGGTGATTTGAAGTTTATACAAAATAGAGGGGGAGACAAGTACGTTGTGATCTTCATTGATGATGGTACAACGTATGGAATCCTTTGTTTATTGAAAAGCAAAGATGAAGTTGTTGAAGCCTACAAAGCAGAAGTTGAAAATTAACTAAGCTACGGATTGAGAAATTCGTAGTGATAGAGGGGAGAATATGAACCATCGTTTATTAAACGATCGCTCATTACTCACCTCGCCTAATGGTGTTAGCCGAGCGCGAAGTCGTACGCCCAAATTATGAGGGGTAGCTTGGTAAAACATGGGCTACCGAAACAGTCAAGTTCGACCTAAGATCGTAGATTGCATATCCACCGGATCCGCAAATAACAAGAGTGTTGATCGCCTCTTGGCGTCAAAGAATCTGAATTCTTTGGAGATAACTTTCCTTGAAAAAGGAAAAAGGAGTAATTGCTCAAGGTTAACAAGAACCCGCGAGGGCTCGATCGTCCGAACTAGACGTTCCGTATCTTCATGACTCGAAAGTTGTCGTCTATCCGGAACTTAATATTCCAGATCTGCAGAACTCAGGGATTCTAGATGTTGAACCAAGACGGAGCAAAGAGGGGACAAAGACTTGTTCCAGTCCTTCTAGCTTGTATGGTTGAGAACGAACCATGGACAATTAACAAATAATTGTTATCTCCAAAAGCGCTGCTTTGGAAAGAAGCTAAAGAGAGAAATAGATTCCATATATAGAACCATACTTGTGTAATAGTTGATCTTCCTCCGGAAAAAGAACCTTTGGGTTGTAAAAAGTGCTCCCCTGTGAGTAGCTTCACATCCAGGGCCATTGTAATCTTACATGGCATGGGTGTTGAAACAACCTTCCAAACCGGAGAGTTGGAAGAAGAGGATCGAATTGGTTTGGTTTGAACTGTTGGGCTTCTTCCCGAACTTTCATTTTGGTCCCCGAAATGTTAACATTTTGGTCCTGAAAGTCTCGATAAAACAGAAACAATGAATCGATCACGAAACATTGGCTCTGAAGTTAGAAAGCCAACAATTGGAAAACCAACGGTCTGAGAGTGAAAATCATATTGAAACAAAGTCTCGATATGAAAGATATGTGTATCACAGATGACTTCTTAGGAATTGGATTTCTAAGACATCTAACGGACTGGTCAATAGTTGATGAGTCTCGTTGAAGCCACCAATAGATATGAATCATAGAACGATTGGAATCATGGTGCACCCATAGACAAGGAGCGATATGCTCGGTCACGTGTAGTTCAATGTATTGTACACACTACAACCGACCCGGTATCGTCCAACAAACAGATCAGTTGAACTAAGGTTCACCGATGATCTTAATACATGATCAATAGAAGGCGTTAAGTCGGATATGACGATATCCGAATTATTCGCTCATCTACGGATTATAGTATTTCGGATGTCCAGCGGTTCGAGAGAACACAATGATGCAACCGGACATCGAGATCGAAGAACACCAAAGCCACAAGTAAATGTGTATGGTGGTTCTTGGAAAATCCTCTAAGCAAACTTGCATCGACCGATTCATGATGGTATCGGAGTTTATCGCTTTATACAAAGCATGAAAGAAGTTGAGTAACTTCACGACTCATTAGAGGACGTCCCTTATTGGGAGAAACCCGTGCCTTCAGCAGTTCTACACCGTGGCTAGCCGGTCGGCTTTAGGAAGGACACGGATGACGGCGTCTCGGATATATCCGTCACGATCCGTCGGAGACATAAGACCGTATGGCGTTGATCATCACGGTGTCACTTCCTTGTTTACAAACTAAGGGACTACCCAGAGATCAAGTGTTTTGCCTGTCTAGGGGAATGGGCTTAAAACCCAAAATATACGGACCAATACGGTGGAAACCCAACCTTACGAACCGGAGATCCCGTAATTTGGTTCAATGGGAAAACTAAGTTGTAAAGGTTCGTTGATCGCTTCGGTCGAAGCATGAGCACTTCGGATAGTGATTTCGAAAAGAAACACCAAATCCAAAGCCGTTCCCGCAATAGACGTTAAGTGCTATCTGCAGTATGGGTAAAGGTTAAGTTTTCAAA
Source organism: Anisodus tanguticus (assembly GCA_034509755.1). Lineage (NCBI taxonomy): Eukaryota > Viridiplantae > Streptophyta > Magnoliopsida > Solanales > Solanaceae > Anisodus > Anisodus tanguticus. Next base: position 2,044,532 of record CM067553.1, on the reverse strand, counting down.
ACTCGTAATGATCCTCAACAGTTGAGGTTAGGTCTTTGGGAAACTTTTAATGGTTCCTAACACTTGTGAAGTGGGGTATAGCGGATACCTTGTAGGAGACCACCTATTTAAGTGCGAGGACGGCCGCCTCAAATTGAACGCACTTAAGAATCCAAGACGTTGTCCATGGCCAAAACGGACAAAACATTACGAAGAAGAGAGTAAGGGAATTTGTTGTGTTGGTACCGTTGTCTTGGCTTACACTAAACACCGACGGTTCAAGACATCACGTTCACCGCGCAGTAAGTAAGTCCGATGGTATTCAACTATGGAAGGTTCAAAGCCGAGGCTACCTCTCCTTATGCAACATCGGTCCGCCGAAATATTCTTGGAAATGAAAAGACACCATGTGAGTGCGCCAAAATCTCTTTCAAGAGGGGATTGTTGGAAATTTGCCTTTGGCGGGAGTTGCGACCGACCAACTTTAACGGCTTAAACACTAGTGTAACGTATGTTGGAGAATCCGGTTCTTCACACACGCATGACCTACTAAGTACGTAGATAACCGTAGGGCCAAGAATCGTCAAATTTCATTGAGAAATGAAAGAGATATTGGTTCACGAAGTAAGGTGTTTGAAGCATGGAAAGTGTGGTATTGTGTGTAATTCTCCCTCATCGGTAGAGGAAGAAAGAATTGTTGTGTATATAAGATTCGAAATTGGTTTGGGGTTTGGGACCCCAAGGGGTATCCCATGTGTTTAAAGGAGGGAGGACCTAGATGTGCTTCGGTTCAAGTAAAGACCACACGCGCGCCGCCGCCGCCCGCCCGTCCGGTCCGGTTCCGGTTCCGGGTTCCGGGTTCCGGGTTCTCGGTTCACGGTCGTGGGTCGTGGTCGGGTCGTGGGTCGTGGTCGTCGGGTCGTGGGTCGTGGGCCTTCTTCGATATTATCTTTTTGGGCCGAAAACTTTGCCGAAGTATAGTTTGATCCCGAAGTTTCAGATGTGCGTTTGGACCGAATTCTTTCGATGTACAGTTTGGTCCCTAAAGTTTCAAGATGTACAGTTTGGTCCCCGAAGTTTTCGAAAGTTGGAATTTCGACAGGTCAAAGCAGAAACGTCCAAGCTCTCAATTCAGCCATTTATTTTGGTGAATTACTCCTCCTATAATGGCCAAAACAGTTGGTCTTTCACCATTTATGTTGGTGACTTTACTACCTCCATAATGGCCATTATTTGGCTATTATGGAGGCGCTTTTCAGCCCCTCCCTCACCTATATAAACACACCCTTACACCATTGTTGAGGATCACAAAGAGCAGAAAAATAACAGTTCATAAACCTCACGAAAATACACAACCGAAATAGTTTTCTTCCTACAACTTCCAAGCATCATTTCGTTACTCAATATTCTTCACGGTAGCTCTTGAGTTTCCTTTGCTCAAGGGTTCCATTGCTGTTTTATCTTGGGAGACAAATTGTCCAGGACGTATAAAGGATACATACGGGGCAATATTGTCTTAAGGACAGAGTGCCACACTCGACTCAAGAAACCAGTTTCCATTTTTTCGTTTTCAACAAAATTGTAATTTCAGTTTTGTGGTTATCTTGTAATTTTCAGATTACTAGTTGAACTATTGAATCTTTGTTTATCCTTTCGAATACTTGTAATAGTTAAATACTTCCCGTACTGCTTTATAAAGTACCATAGAGCAAAATCTCCCAACAGATTCTGGATTAGTCGGGGCCCAAAGTGAGTATCGAATACTTAGTGAAAAATCCAAAAGAAAAATATTACAATCTAACTTCTTGCTTTATTCCGCGTGAAGCAATTACCCAAGAAATACAATAGTTACACACTACTAAAATATGCTACTATGCCAATAACAAGACCTTATTGGAAAGGAAAAAAGAAAAGAACAATAAATAGATTGCCAAAGGTTTTATAATTTTATTGGGCTAGAATTTAAGGTAGTTTCTCAAGAACGCCATTTGAAGTGACGTTGATGGTGGAACAGACCAACGACCTTGAAGCCCAACAATTATCCAAATTGTTGATGGGCCCTCGTGAGCCCAATACTGAAAGACTAACGGACGCTCACTGGAAAATCTATATTTGAAGAAGAGGTAAAAGCTATGCAGAAAATCAGGTCATTTGCACTTCTGACCTATTTTGTGTTGGTTTTTAATTTTTTCCTTCATAACAAACAAATTTTCCGCGGGATATAAGTTTAGTTACTGCATAATAAGACACAATAAGACTACTATATCCATGTAAAGCCACGAAACAAGATGAGATACACACAACTTATTGCATTTGTTATGTTTTCCTTCCCCAAAAATGATTTCAATAATTTCCTTGATAGCATGAAAACTAAATAACGAAGGCGACTAAGTTCCTATAACTTACTTTTTCATTCAATAAACTTATTATAACTTGTTATGATACAATGTACTTGAAGTATCAATGTATTATCTACCACTTATGTTAATGGTCAATGGTGTCATCATTAGTTCTAAAAACTAACTGTATTGCGGTGGAATGGATAAATCTCTTCACCCTTAATATAAAAAATTACGAGTTCTCTATTTGGAATGAAAAAAATCCCATTGGAGATCGCTTTCTTCTTTAATATGACTTATGTAAAGTGAATCCAGATTAATTGACCTCCAAGACAAATACCAAAAAAATACTGTTAATTACAATCTCACTTCTTGATTTATTTTCCGTGATGCAATTATCCAAAAATAAAACTAATACACTACAAAAATTTGCTAGTATACCAATAACAGACCTTATCGGAAAGGCAAAAAAAGAACAATAAATAGATTGCCCAAGGTTTATAGTTTATATTGGCTAGAAATTAAAGTAGTTTCTCAAGAACAACATTTTGAAGTGACGTTGATGATGGGACCATTCGAAAGAATGCCCCTATTTTGGGTGGTCCTTAATTTTTGCCCCTTAAATCGGTAATTTTTTATTTTTGTCTTTCAACACTTTAAAAGTAAAAAGAAAATTGAAAATACTCTATACATCGGAAAAAAACCGGCCTACCCTTATTTATAACCTAATTTCGCAAGATAAAATTTCATAAAAATTATGCATTTTTGGAAAATGTTACATTTAAACTGTCTTGTCTAGTTTTATAAGAATGAAGTTATGCCGGATAACTTAATTTTTACCGAACTTATGCCAGACAAGGCAAAGTTTCTATGTAACTTTGTCTGAAAATGTATAGTTTTATGAAAAATTGTCATGCGAATATTTTTTCCAAATAACTTAACTCCTACAGAACGAAGACAAAGTTTCAATGTAACTCTGGCCGAAAATACATAGTTTCTATGAAACTTTGCTTTGCGAGTTTTTTTTCCGACTCTACTGGGGATCGAACCCACAATATTTGATTTCATAGACCAACGAATAAGGGTACTTTGACAACAAGTTCTCATTAAATCAGAAACAGAAACAAAAATTAAAACCAGTAATTTGAGGGACAAAAATTAAATACCAGTCCATAAGAAGGCTCATCCGTGCAAAAAAAAAATGTTGATGATGGTGGAACAGACCAATAAATATGAAGCCCAATAATCATCCAAATTGTTGATGGGTCTTCACGAGCCCAATATTGTAGGCCTAATGGATGCACTGACAAATCTGTATTGAAGGGTTCAACACGCTGTCCAAACCATTTAAGTGCTAATTGGTTATCGTCCTATTTTTGTCTTAAATTATTGTTCTCTAACTTCGAATTTAGTTTGATATTTTTCCTACGAATTAAAGAGGCAAAAACTATACAGAAAATTATTCGAATTTACATTTCTAGTTTCCCAATGAATTAAAGAGGTAAAAACTATGAAAAAATCACATTGAATAACTACTTGTAGAATGAATAATTAGTTATTTTAAAAAGTTACTCGTATAACTTGAGAAGCATATAAAATACTGTTGACTTTTGCTAGTAACTGTAATGATCAAGAACATATAGAACTATGGAGTTTTATGCATTGTCTTTGATTTGCATGTTATGTTTATTTATGAAATTTCTTGCATCTACGTAGATGTGTACTAATTAAATGAGTAAGAGTACTTTTAAAATGACCATAATAAAAGAAGATAACGGAACTTCTAATATTAGGCTCCCGTTTGGCTATAGATTTTGAAGTTGAAATTTGAAACTTGAAACTTTGAGATTTTGAAGTTGTGTTCGCATTTTACTTTGAAAAAATTTGAAGTTTTGTGAGTGAAAATTTCAAAAACCTAAAAACTTGTTTGGACCAGTTTTTGAATCTTGAAATTTTTTGGAGACGGATTTTCAAAATATGCTCCAAAATCTATAATCAAATAAATACTATTTGAAGATAAATTTTCAAAATCTATGACCAAACCTTAGCTAGATTTCAACTTGCAACTTTGTCAGCAAATCAAGTAGTCGAACACCGCGACAAAATACAATAAATTTTGTTATATCTTGAGTCGCAAAAAAGAATCATGCATGTCTCAACATTACATTTAACCAACCTATAATAAATTGATTATGTGTTTTATGCTTATATTATCATCAAGTAATTTTTTTCATTTATAAGTAGCAAACTTATAACAAGTACTATTACAGGTCGTACCCGTAAACGAAACAATCAACTACCGACTTGAGTCAAGTACAAAAACAACCCTATGTAATATCTCATGCTCATACAGATAGAAGGATATTATCGTCCTAGTAATTTCGTGCCCTAAAAGATCCATTCACTCTTCCGGATCGGAGCCCGCCATCGTTATTCGCATATTCTTTTCCCTAACGTCTGCTAGGGTTAGGGTTAGGGTTTCTAAATTCGCTTCTTATTTTGTTCAATTTTCAATTATAATTTCATTGAATTTAGATGCTTGTGAAGTAAATTGAAGGGAATTTGTGAATCCCATAACAATGGGAGTTCCGGCATTTTATCGATGGTTAGCTGAGAAGTATCCAATGGTTATAATTGATGTGATTGAAGAAGAAGCCGTCGTTATCGAAGGCGTTAAAATTCCGGTGGATACGAGTAAACCTAATCCCAATAAAATCGAGTATGATAATTTGTATCTTGACATGAATGGTATTATCCATCCATGTTTTCACCCTGAAGACAGAGTGCGTACTTTTTACTCTTTTCTTTTTGTTCAGTAGTTATAGTCCAGGATTCCTTTTTCGTTTGGGATAATATCATTTTGGCCCTTAAATTATTGGTTCATTCTCATTTTGGTCCTTGTGATATCTCACGAAGCACATCTAACATTCAATTAATTGAAATGTCTGTTATTAGTCCTTTTTCTGTAAGAAGTATGTATTTGAATTACTTTTAGAACTATATTACCGTCAAATATGGAGTGAGTAGAACAGTACAAGCTTAACACAACACGTGTAATTTAGGTTGTGGAACGACGTAAATTTTTGAATATTCATAAGAAAAGAGATTAAAAGTGCACATTTCAATTAATTGAAGGTTAAATGTGCTTAGTCAAATATCACAAGGATCAAAATTATATTTTACCAATTATTGGGGGACCAAAAGTGCTATTAAGCCTTTTTGTTTTATCTAAATTTTGGAGCTAGTTGTTTGGTTCTTGAATTTCGGAGATAAAGTTAATGGTTTGCTTGTTGAGCTTTTGAATTGTCTTTGAGTTTATGTACGATTGACTAGAAATTTGGTTACATAACGGATGATCTGTCGTTTGTTCAAGGTTAAATTTTATGTATAAAATGAAGAGTTTTGTTCCCGGGTTTAAGGAACAAGAAGGAAATTTTAAAGCTTTTTTGGTGGGCAATGTGAAAATACTGCTCTGCTTTTGAAAAGCTTTGGGACAAATAATATGTCTGCTTGATGTATATATATCTTGTGGGTGGTGGAGATTTGTATATATATCTTTTGAACTACAGTTAATGGTTGTTTGTTGATCATTTGAATTGTCTTTGAGTTTATGTGCAATTGACTAGAATTGTGGATACATAACGCATGATCTGTCGTTTGTTCAAGGTTAAATTTCATGTGTAAAGCAAAGAGTTTTGTTCCGGGTTTAAGGAACAAGAAGGAAATTTTAAGCTTTTTTGGTGGGCAATATGAAAATACTGCTCTGCTTTGAAAAAGCTTTGGGACGACTAATATGTCTGCTCAATGTATATATATCTTGTGGGTGTTGGAGATTTGCATATATATCTTTTGAACTACAATTAATGGTTTGCTTGTCGATCATTTGAATTGTCTTTGAGGTTATGTGCAATTGACTAGCAATGTGGATACATAACCCTGTCATTTGTTTGAGGTTAAATTTCATGTGTAAAGCGAAGAGTTTTGTTCCCGGGTTTAAGGAACAAGAAGGAAATTTTAAGCTTTTTTGATGGGCAATATGAAAATACTGCTCTGCTTTGAAAAAGCTTTGGGACGACTAATATGTCTGCTCAATGTATATATATCTTGTGGGTGTTGGAGATTTGCATATATATCTTTTGAACTACAATTAATGGTTTGCTTGTCGATCATTTGAATTGTCTTTGAGGTTATGTGCAATTGACTAGCAATGTGGATACATAACCCTGTCATTTGTTTGAGGTTAAATTTCATGTGTAAAGCGAAGAGTTTTGTTCCCGGGTTTAAGGAACAAGAAGGAAATTTTAAGCTTTTTTGATGGGCAATATGAAAATACTGCTCTGCTTTGAAAAAGCTTTGGGACGACTAATATGTCTGCTCAATGTATATATATCTTGTGGGTGTTGGAGATTTGTATATATCTTTTGAACTACAGTTAATGGTTTGCTTGTCGATCTTTTGAATTGTCTGAGTTTATGTATAATTGATTAGAAATGTGGATACATAACGAATGATCTGTCATTCGTTTGAGGTTAAATTTTATGTGTAAAACAAAGAAATTTGTTCCCTGGTTTAAGGAACAAGAAGGAAATTTTAAGCTTTTTGGTGGGCAATGTGAAAATATTGCACTGTTATTTATGTATAGATATCTTGTGTGTGGTGGAAATTAGTACTATTGCAGTAGGTTGAGGCCACAGTAAAAATAGTTACACGGACAAAAACAAGATTCATATAGTGGACCCCAACTAATTTGGATTGAGCTATAGATTGATTGATTGTCTGGGAAGGATCATTTCCGTTTCACTTTAAAACATGCTTGTGTATTGATGATATTTTTAGTCTAGAAGATTATATTTGAATGAAAAATGTAAAATGTAAAATGGAGATTTCTCACTGCTTTGCTGCAATTTTCCAGTCCATTTTATCATGGATCATATTAATTTTTGTAACAAGAATGTGCATAGATAAACTTGTAGCAAAAGGATGTATCCATTTTGGACTTCGTTTGTCCTGTCAGAGGCTTCAAGATTTGGTCAGATTCTGTTCGAAGAAATAAATGGTATCATAGAAAATAAGTTTGGGCATGCTTATCTTTGTCTTCTACTGCTTTTATGTTGAGCTTTTCTAGTGAGAAACCTATCTACTTCCACGATAGCTTTTAGACGGACATAGATTGATAGAAGCTTTTCTTTTTGAACATGATGGTTTTTGTTTTGTTCGAACTCAGTCATATGCCTAATTGTAGATTCCTGTGCTGCCTGCATTATCAATTAGTTATGTTCCCTTTTGGGATGCCTTGTTTGAACTACAAGAATATATCCTAATATCCACCTGTCTTTCCCTTCTGTAATAAAAGGGGAAATATGAAAAGAGGTGGGGAAGTTGTGCTCTTTTGATGGCCATTTTTTTCGAATATATTGGATACTATTGGAGGATGCTGGACTTTTTGTTTATAGCTGTGTGATGTGTATGTTATTGCCATATCTTCTGCATTGTCTTCTAACTTACCATACTTTTAATGCAGCCCTCTCCAACGACATTTGAGGAGGTCTTTCAGTGCATGTTTGACTACATAGACAGGCTTTTCTCTATGGTGCGTCCTCGAAAGCTGCTATATATGGCTATTGGTGGGTAATAAGGTCGAAATACCTTTTAATGATAGTATGGATGCTGTATTTTGGATAAAAGTGAATTCCATAACAGGAAGTTGGATGATGGAAAAGAATTCTTTTCTCAAAAGTTTGTAAATAGGGAGTGAAGGAAAAATGGTATTGTAAAAGGGATCTAAAATGCGTGTTAATTCACTCCTTAATGCGGATTTCCCACTTCTTAGATCATATTCTCCTTTATCGGTTAAAATTGTTTCCTTTTCTAATATTTTGATTTCCTTTTGAATAATGTCCCTATACATTTAATCGACGTACTTTACATAGCTATAAGTTGATTGAAGATTTTAGTTCTAATTATTTACTGATATCTGTGATAGATGGTGTTGCACCAAGGGCAAAAATGAATCAGCAGAGATCTAGACGTTTTAGAGCAGCAAAAGATGCAGCAGATGCGGTACGTGCACCTATAAGTTTATGTAGGAATTTATTTTCAACTTCAAAATGTTTTAGGGTTCTATCTCGCTAAATCTTTTTTAGGCAGCCGAGGAGGAAAAGCTGCGGGAGGAATTTGAGAGAGAGGGTAGGAAACTCCCCCTTAAGCAAGAATCACAAGTTTTTGATTCAAATGTCATCACTCCTGGGACTCAATTCATGGGCACATTGTCAATCGCTCTTCAGTACTACATTCATCTTAGACTAAACCATGATCCAGGATGGAAAAACGTCAAGGTATCCTTGATGTAAATCCTTTCTTTTTATATTTTTCATTGTCTGTTTTCTTTGGATACTCTTTCTTGTTTTTGCCCTGTCTACAATGTTGAAATTTTACCTTGCTTATTATTTCAACTACTGCTTGAAGGTTATACTTTCTGATGCAAATGTTCCTGGTGAAGGGGAGCATAAAATTATGTCCTACCTTCGCCTCCAAAGAAATCTTCCTGGTTTTGACCCAAATACACGCCATTGTCTCTATGGTTTGGTATGTCCTTTTATAACTTACTTGCAATTTGTACTCATAACTTCTTTCTGATTTCGTCAAGTTTATGTTGGATAACTTATATATCTGATTGTGGTTCCACATGACAGGACGCAGATCTAATCATGTTGGGTTTGGCTACTCATGAAGTTCACTTCTCTATACTCAGAGAGGTTTAACGCTCAACTTGTTTGTGTTCTCTAGTTACACATCAACATTCTGGTTAGAAATGATTTGGAAAAGAACACTGGAGTTCTTTATATTCACAAAGAACCCATTTTTATAAGGATTCACAAGGAACCCTGTTTTGAGTTGGATAATGAAGATTCTCCTCGTTTTCCCTCATTTTTCTTAAATTCTATCAATTGTGGCTCTGTTTCAGCATAACATTTTGTCATATTTTGAATCTCTTTTTAAAACTCTTGCTCATCTTTTACTTTGCATCTATGTGTCAGGTTGTATTTACTCCAGGTCAGCAGGATAAGTGTTTCCTTTGTGGTCAAATGGGTCACTTAGCCGCAGATTGTGAAGGAAAGGCGAAACGAAAAGCAGGAGAATTTGATGAGAAAGGCAATGCTGACGTTGTGGCAAAAAAACCTTACCAGGTAACAATTGAGTTTTCTAACAACAACATACCCAGTGAAATTGCACAAGTGGGGTCTGGGGAGGGTAGTGTGTACGCATAACTTACCTCTACCTGGGAAGGTAGAGAGGTTGTTTCCTGGGAGGAGACCCTCGGCTCATAGAAAGACGAAAAACAGGCAGTAACTGCAGGTTAAAACAATAGCAAGACAATGAGATAAAATAGCAAGATAATAAGAACCGAGGCTAAAGAAACAACATATAGTAATAGAAATCTAAAATAAGAAAATTCAAGAATAATGCTAAAACTCCAGGAACGGAAAAGAAAGGCGCATGATTACCCACTACCCTTCTACCCTAATCCTCGACTTCCACACCCTCCTATCAAGGGGCATGTCCTCAGTGAGCTGAAGTTGCGTTATGTCCAGCCTAATTACCTCACCCTAATACTTCTTTGGCCTACCTCTATCCCTCCTCAAGCCCACACCGGCTAACCTCTCATACCTTTCTTACATGAGCATTTGCATCTCTCCTCACATGCCCGTTCTCAGCCTCACTTCCCGCATATTATCATCTACCGGGGCCACTCCGATTATGTTCCAAGTATCTACATTCTTAATCTTATCGCTTATGATGTGCTCGCACATCCATCTCAACATCGGCATCTCTGCTACTCTCATCTTCCGAACATGGGAGTTTTTGACTGGCCAACACACCGCCGCATATAGCATAGTTGATCTAATTACCGCTCTCTAGAACTTACTTTAAAGCCTTGGATGTACATTCTTATCACACAAAACACCGGGAGCGAGCCTCCATTTTATCCACGCCGCCCAATACGATGCGTAACATCCTCGTCAATCTCCCTATTACCTTGGATAACTGACCCCAGGTACTTGAAACTTCCTCTCTTGGGGATGACCTGTGTGTCAAGTCTCACGTCCACGTCCACGTCCGCTTCAAGATGAGTTTTCTGTCTACGGAAAATAGATGTAGAAGATGTTCTTTTAAATTAGATGTAGAAGATATTGACAAGTAATATCTGGAATTTCCTTTACTAATCTTGTGCATCTGTTGCAGTTCCTCAACATATGGACTCTGCGGGAGTATTTAGAATTTGATATGAGAATTCCAAATCCTCCTTTTGAGATCGATCTCGAGCGGATCATTGACGACTTCATATTTATCTGTTTCTTTGTGGGAAATGATTTTCTCCCACATATGCCTACACTTGAGATCCGTGAGGGTGCAATAAACTTGTTGCTGGCTGTTTATAAGAAGGAGTTTAAGTCTATGGGAGGGTATCTAACTGATGGTAGCCAGCCAAATCTTAGCAGGGTAGAGCATTTTATCCAGGCTGTGGGATCATATGAAGATAAGATATTCCAGAAAAGAGCTCGCTTACATCAGAGACAATCTGAGAGAATCAAGCGTGAAAAGGCCCAGTCAAAAAGAGGAGATGATTCCGCTCCTCGAGCTGAACCTAAATCTTTGGTTCCAGTTGCTCGGTTTGGTGGTTCTCGGCTTGCTTCAGGTCCTTCGCCTTCTCCCTATCAACAGGGGGGGACCTCAAGACGTGACCAACTTCGGCATGGCACATCAAGTCTCTCCATCCTTGACATTCAGAGTGAGCACTCTGGGACTGTTGATGATGAAGGATCTATTCGCGCCAAAAAAGTTGCATGTTTGAGTTCTGGGGCCACTATAGGAGCTGCAATTGTTGAAGCTGAGAATAGCCTTGAAAATGAAGTATTAGAAAACAAAGAAGAGCTGAAAACAAAGCTAAACAAGCTGATCCGTGAGAAAAATGATGTTTTTAATTCAGAGAATCCTGAGGAAGACAAGATCAAACTGGGAGTGCCAGGATGGAAAGAAAGGTATTATGAGGAAAAATTGTCAGCAAAGACCCCTGAGGAGATGGAAGAAGTACGGAAGGACATCGTCTTGAAATACACAGAAGGCCTGTGCTGGGTTATGCACTATTATTACGAAGGTGTTTGTTCCTGGCAGTGGTTTTATCCTTATCATTATGCTCCTTTTGCTTCTGACCTCAAGGATCTTGGGGAGTTGAATATCACCTTTGAACTAGGCTCTCCATTCAAACCATTCAATCAGCTTTTGGGAGTTTTTCCTGCTGCCAGGTTTATACCTCACTTTTTGTGTTTCTCAAACTAGATGTCTTGCTAGAGGGTACTAACTAGGTTTATATGCAGTTCACATGCTCTTCCGGAACAGTATAGGCGATTGATGACAGACCCAAACTCGGCCATTATCGACTTCTATCCTTCTGGTATGAACATTTTGTTTCTCATTTTGACAAGTAACTTACTGTAAATCTGTTAAATTACTTAATAATACAAGATAACTTGTATCTCATCTGCCGGTATAGTATCTTGCTTAACATTTTTCCTCTCTAAATGTATTCTCAGACTAAAATATCTCATACCTTAATGTTGTTGACAGATTTTGAGGTGGACATGAATGGGAAGCGCTTTTCATGGCAGGTACTTGTTAAATTAATTTTCTTAAGAACTGTATCCTCGTATCTTTGTACTGACATCTTTCTTAATGTGAAGGGTATTGCCAAACTACCTTTCATTGATGAAGCCCGGCTCCTTGCAGAGGTTGCAAAAGTTGAACATACCTTGACGGTATAATGGCGTCGCTTCTGAATTAAGTTAAACTATCTTTGAGAATATCCATTTTTCTAATTAAGCCATTTTTTCTTGCAGGAGGAAGAAGCACGAAGAAACAGTGTGATGAATGATATGTTTTTTGTGTCATTATCTCACCCTTTGTCTCCATACATTTTTTCTCTTGATGATCGTTGTAAGCAGCTTACAGACAACGAACGTGTTGAGGTGAAGGAGCGCTTGGACCCAAAAGCAAGGTAAAGTGTGCTATATGACCTATGTGTAAATGAACTTCCTATTAATTTGGACTTTAAAGGACATTAATTGAAATTGAAAAGAAAATCTTACTCTAAATGACAAAGTCGGATCATTTCTTGGTTAAGTTGGGCATCTCATTTGTCAATTTTCTGTGGAGGTGTAAATGAACTTCCTATTAATTTGGACTTTAAAGGACATTAATTGAAATTGAAAAGAAAATCTTACTCTAAATGACAAAGTCGGAGCATTTCTTGGTTAAGTTGGGCATCTCATTTGTCAATTTTCTGTGGAGGTGTAATGATACTCAAAATCTGCTCATCTTGTATCCTGTTGCTCATCCCAGTAACTGGATTACCTACGAAGCCCATATGTTCTTCACTACTGTGGTTATAAAGTTTTTGAATTTAGAATCTTCAATCATCTACCCTGATATTTGGAAACATTGATGCTGCCCCTCTTCATACATGCACATGTATTGAGTAATTCGTAAAATTTTACTCAGCCTGCTATTGTTCAACTCTTTATCTGGATACTATGTGAAACTATCAGTCCCTTGAGGTATTTTTAAATTTTTGGAACTTGAATCTTGTTTCATCTACCGGGATATGTGATGACAATAGCTCATTCCCAGTTTCACACACATGCACGTGTATGTGAATATAAAATTTGAAACTGCGTATGGCTCTTAATATCAATCTAAACATAGGAGGGTTTTTTTCAGGGGTCGGGGTTATGTCAAAGACAGACCATCGTGTCTCCAGCTTTGTTTTCTGAGAGGTTTTCTGTGGAACTTCTTGCCATGTTTGTGATCCAAGTTTTTATTAGTGACTCCATCTCGGACCCCTTTAATTGTATTTTGAAGCCTTAGTCTTCTCTGTCTGAGTTAGATCCTTGTTTTCCATTTTCTGCATGATTCTTCAGTTTTTAGTCTTTTTTCGGCATAAGAAATCTGCATCATGCTTTTGTTTGCTTTTCTTTGAGCCGAGGATCTATCGGAAACAACCTCTCTACCTCCCAAGGTAGGGGTAAGGTTTGCGTACACTCGACCCTCCCCAGACCTCACTTGTGGGATTACACTGGGTATGTTGTTGTTGATAAAAACCTACTCGAATCTCAATCGTCAAAGTCCTAGGTGGACTCTTCTGATTTTTTTCCTAATGGTACATGCAGTGATGGGATAGGTCCTGGTTTTTTCTTTTTCTACATGATCCTTCGGTTTTTAGGCTTGTTTCTGCATGCTTAATCTGCATCGCCACTAATGTTTATTGTGATTAAAACCTAGCTTGAATCGCAATCGTCAAAGTCCTAGGTAGCCCTTCTGGTTTTTTTCTAGCGGTGCATGCAGTGGTGGGATGAATGGCTACATATCCCTTTGCGTGGGAGATCCTTGTCCTCAAATTTTAGCCTTAGTGTCTTCTCTGTCCGAGCTAAATTCTTGTCTTTCCTTTTTCTACATGATTCTTCGGTTTTTTCGTCTTTTTCTGCATACTAAATCTGCTTTGTCACTATTGTCTATTGTGATGAAAACTTAGCTCGAATCTCAATCGTCAAAGTTCTAGGTGGACTCTTCTGATTTTTTTTTCAAACATTACATGCAGTGGTGGGATGAATGGCTACATATCCCTTTGCAGGGGAGATCCTTGTCCTCCAATTTTTAGAGCACCTATTGATGGGATGGAAGATATTATGGACAATCAAGTCATGTAAGAAACCTAGCTTTTGGCTGCGGCATCTGTGTACCAATTGATGGTACACGAAATGAGAATATTTTTACAATTTCTGATCAGCTTTCTGGCTCTTGTGTTTTCAGATGTGCAATATACAGACTCCCGGACCCCCATAAGCATATCACACGGCCACCTAATGGGGTTATTTTCCCAAAGAAGGTAATGAGAGAGTCCACGCTTTGTCCCTTCGTTTTGGGGGAGGGTAAGGTGGAAGACCATACTGTGTTCTTGACTAGAAGGATATCATTTTTTTGTGAATGCTGTCTCTGTCCTAGATTATTTGTCCTTGTTAACTTTTTCAATAATCAAACCAGGTATTTGTCAATGCCTTTTAAAATATATTTATATAATATTGATCTTTCTAGTCCCATTGCATGAAAATATATATCCTATCATTTATCATAATTACTACTCCCTCCTTTTCAGTTTGTTGGTCTTACTTTCCTTTTTAGTCTATTTAAAAAAGAATGCCTCTTTCCTTTTTTGGAAACTCTTAAATACTAACTTTCCACGCTGTATGTTTGATACAAGATTAAAGGGCATTTTGGTACATTTTACATATTTTTAGTTTAAGACCACAAGATTCGAAAGTCTTCTCTACTTTCTTAAACTCGGTGCCAAGTCAAAATCAGACAAACAAATTGAAACGGATGGAGTTTTTTGTATTAAGAATTAAAAAGACGAGTCATAAAATGGCTTTGACCAAAGCCTATTTTGATCTTTGAAACCCAAATTTGGGAAAATATGGGCAGAACGAGTTCATGAAAGTGATTCCTGAAGCATAATTTTATAATGGGCTGGTAGCTAATATACATATTGCCATGCTTTTTAACTATATTGGGGTAGTTAAATAAATTTCTGTCGAGGTTTGCCCGAGGCCTTCTCCTAATAGTAGTTAAATCAAGTATGAGCTAGCAAAATTAGCTTACCTGTGAGTTCGACCTGTGCTTCCTTTTTGAATTTGAATCTCAGGAGGTAGGTACTCCACAATCTCCCCCTCCCAGCCTGCTCCTTTCCTTTTCCCATTGAGGTTGTCCCTTCAACACCATTGCCTCAAAGAGGTCCTCCCCACCCAACCACCCACACAATCCTCACCCTTTTTTCCACTTTCACATGTTAAGGGAGAAGAAAATAAGAGGGAAAAGGTTCTTGTAGGTTCATTGTCAAGGTTTGACGGAACTTTGTTCTTCCAAAATTTGAAGATACAGATCAAGGAATTGACTTGTATTCTCTGCTGGAGTTCTGAGCTCAACCTGATTCTGAAATTTACTTATTCCTATATGGTAAACATAGTAAGAGGTTAGGGCTTTTAGTTTCAAAAAAAAGTAGGTTAGGGCTTTGAGTCGAGCCCTACTGGGGCTATAGAGATGTGGTTCCGGGCTAGTGTTTTTCTTTTAACCCTAACACTTTATTTCCACTGAGCGAATTGTTTCATTCAGAAGAGTGAAAGCTAGTTTGTTATGTAGATGCTCACTTAAAACAAGTAGGGGGGGGGGGGGGGTATTTGAGTACCTTATTCTTTCTAATATATACTTGACCTGTATAGAATTAAATACCAGCATAGTTAGTGATCATTGTTTAAAAAAAGATAGAGAATGGTTCTTTTAAATTATCATATTGTTCTAATTGTACCTTTGTATAGAGTAAAAAACCAGCTGTTTTTATGTGCCCATTGTTTAGCCAGTTGAATAAGGTAAAAAACGTCTCTTTTTCTTTTTCATTCCTCCTGACTGATGCCGCGTCGTTACTCTGCAGTTGGTCACATTCGGTGATATGAAACCTGATCCTGTGTTGTGGCATGAGGATTCTGGGAGGAAACCTTGGGAAAATGGAAGGTATGTTGCTATATGTTGATTGGATGGATGAAGTGTCTAATGATGCATTGTAGTTCGTATGTCTAGTCCATTAGATTTTATGTTGCTGTGTGCTTCGTTTCAGGAATCACCACCCTGGCGGAAACTCTGGTCGTCACCTTGGAGAGGCAGCACACAGGCTGGTTTCTAATAGTTTGCAGATGAGGAGTAGTCATGGTGATAATACACATGCTCAACATGCAGCATATCCTGCTGGTTATGGTCCTTTTCCTTCCTCTCAGAGATATAATGGTCAGGAACATGTTCGAGCTAGTTTTGGCCATTCTGCTCGAGATGACATAGCTGCGCCTTATCCCTATGATCGTAGTTATAACCAATCTTATGTCCCAGCTGCTGTTGATCCTTATGGTAGGCTGCCTCCTCTGTATGAGAGGGGTGGCCAACCTGCCCCTCCTAGCAGGGATTATCATAGACATGGATATCAGCAAAATGTTGGATATGGTTATTCTTCTCATGCCCCTCGTCCGCAGCATGTTAGCCAATCACCAGTACCACCAAATGATCATTTTCGCCAGCAGAGTGGATACGGTAATTACGTGAATTATCAAACTTATGAGGCAGGAAGCTATAACCAACGGGGTGGTGGATGGACCCCTCAAGTAAACCAAAATGTTGCTCAGGGGTATAGCAATCCACATCCTTCCAGTAATAACTTCTCGGCTTTAGGAAGGGGAAGAGATAGAAGGCCACCTTCAGGCTATCACCGATAGAGGTAACCTTCGGGCTATCACCGATAGAGGTATCATCATTTTAGCCAGGTCAACACAGGACAGCATAATTGCCGCTGATGAGAAATTCTTGCATGTAATCGGTAATGTTTCAGACTTGATACTTTAAAAAGCATGTAGATGAACAGAAAAAGAAAAGAAAACACAGGTGGAGAACAAACAGATGTTGCTGGTCAATATGTAAGTTCAGGGGACTTTACAGTGCTTGTTCATCGTATGGTGATGTTGTACAATATAAGTATCTAGCTACATGGTTTTACCCGTATTCTTTTCTCTTCCTTTCAATATTAAGATGTAGTTGAGCTTCATTTATTTGAAAGATGACATTCTATTCCAGAAAGGTCAAATGTTGGCTGAATAAGATTATGTAATTTTCTCATGAGCTATGAGCTTTATCTGTGACGTGCTTTTTGTTTATTGAAAGAAACTTTGATGTGTATCTCTTTCCTGTTCATTTCATTCATGGTGCCATGTATACGATGTAATTTTTGGAACTGTATAATTAACTCTTATGACAATTATGCCTGTATAATTTTTTAATCACGGACTGGGACAGCTGGGGGTTCTGGAAAAATGGAAAAGGCGGACAATTTGGTCCCTAGATGGGAATAAAAACCAGCCTGAGTAATCATTAGGCATCCAACATGCTGGATTAAGCAGTGATTAATTAGTCGGATTGCTATATTAGTCTACACTACTCTTTTAACGACATGTGGATGGGTCTATATGTCCTTTACGGAGGATATTCTTTAAATTCTGTCCCTGTTAGTTTAGTGGCTATATCTCACATTTGAAATTACACTAGTCTGGATGAAAATTCTTTTGCAGACAAATTAACCCACTGAGCTAACATATAATTTAATTTGTGGCTTAAAAAAGGACCAAAAGGTGTTAGGCTTTAGATACCCTGATGTAATCCAATTGTCCAAGCCTCGAAACCACATTGATTATACTTCTTACTCTGAAAGAATGGGCCGTGGCCACGCCCATGAGCATATTACGTCCTCTCTATCTCATGGGCCTCTATCAGCAAATAGGTTTAACAATGGTCAGGAGATCTATCTAGTACTCGTAACATTGCGATTCAAATGAGATCTCTTTCCTTTTAATCAGACATATTGCGTTCGACCTCTAATATTATAGAAACTCCTACAAGACATATTGATTAGTAAAGAAGAAACTCCCACATGTAAGGAGCGGTTTCGACACTAATCTAAATTAGTTGGTCTAGTATGCTTCAGATGGTTAGACCGGGAAAAGAACAAGAGGTCTACGATGGTCAGGAATTGATCTAAAGTTTTGCGGTGACTAATAAAGAAATGAATTTAGGCCTAACTCAACCTAAAAGTTAGTTCATGAGGTGAGTATTGATCATTACCATCTAAAAACCATCACATCCTTAAAGAGCCGATGTGGGAACTCGGCACTAACTCTTGGCAGCAGTAGAACCGCTTTGGTTTTGCTTGTATTTTAATTTGTTTAGTGCCAAAATTATTTGGTTGTTTTTACATTAAGGGGCAGTTGAGCCCCTAAAATTCTGGTTAAAACCTTCATATTTTTTTTTATATATAAATGTCATACTTAACACTGTAATCACTATGAGAAAGACTTTCATTGATAGAAGTACACAAAATATGCGAAATTGATGGGGTAAACTTTTCTAGACATGTACAACCTTATCCCATTTCTATTTGCAGATTCTTTTTATCTCTAAGGAAGCAAAGTTTGGAGAAGAAAGGAAGTAAAAAAAACAAGAAAAAGCCAACAAGGATGATAGTCATGTGATGTGGTTCATTAAATAATTAAGGATAGTCAAAGGATAGAAAGAATGTACTATTTGAATTTGTGTGTTTTTTTATAGTATTGTTTGTTTGGCTTTGTGGACCAATGTAACCCACGCGTGTGCATTGTAATCGCAGCCTATATTGGTCGGATGGTTGGGATATTTGGAGGGTCCCTTAGTGACTTTATCTATATATCTCCAACAAACTAAAAGTGTAGTAGGCCTATAGCTTTATTAGTTTGGAGTTCAAACTCACATTTGACTTGATAAATATTAGACTCGAGCAAGGTATATATTATTTTCCCTAATAAAGAAATGAGATATAATAGAGTGCATCTCGGTGTACTAAGCTTTCTCTATGCGTAGGGCTCGGAAAATGATCAGATCATAAGGGTCTATTGTAAGTAGCATTATCCTGCATTTTTACAAGAGACTATTTTCGCGGCTCGAAACAATATGTATTATTTTTTAGAAAAGACTACCTAAATCTTGACATGAAAAATTGATAAGAAATTGTTGTTCATGCAAAACTATTAAAATTTGGATAAATATTAGATTCATAATTCATAATTTTAAAAATTTAATATGTTAAGATTAAAAACCTTAAAATTGAACGCGTTAAGACTAAATTCAGTATCTGCCTATGGAAATATGATACTTCAACTTTAAGTAGGTGCATATGTAGTTAATAACTTATGGTTCATCTGGACTGAGAAATTTTTGGTTTGGATTTCGTATATATGTCAAAAATTAGTTAAATAAGTATAAATAATATATTTCGACCTAGTAAATCTAGTGGGTTATAGTAAAATTCTAACACGAACCAATAATATTCAAATCCTGAATTTAACTCCGACTTTCTAGAAGAAGACAACAAAAATGGATGTTGTTATGTTCACACATGGAGAAATGAACCTATGAGTTTCAGTGAATGCGTACACATAACAAATTTTGAACTCAGTAAATTAAATAAACTATGCTCGAACTAATAACATTGAAACTAATCGCGGATTCACCTCTGAGTTTCAAGGGGTAGACAGCAAAAATATAATTAACAAACACTGTGAAATTAATGAACCTATCAGTTTCTTTTCATTTAAAAATGGTTGAATTGGTTTGGAGATGTTGGTCTACATGTGTCATAATTAGTCATTAGGTAGAATGTCTACATTCCCACAGCTGTGGAGACAATAACCTTTGATTTGTACCCGCAAGGGTAGCCAAGTTGGTGTAGCAGTAGAGCGCGGGACCGCAAGGTCACGAGTTCGATCCCCTGCATAAATCTTCTTGGTTGAGCCTGTCACACATGGCTTGCCAAGTGTGGTTAATCGGGCGACGTGGTTTGCGGTGCTATTGCGTCGATCAGGTAGTTTACCCCCGTGCGCACTCGAGAGAGAGAGTAGCGCTGTGATGATTCCTTCGTCAAAAAAATAAAATAAATAACCTTTGATTTGCAATCCTCCAATAGGTCACCTTCCTCTGAGTTTCTAATGGATAATAAATATTCCTTTTTTTCTTAATATATACTTTATGAGATAATGAAAAAGAATATGCAGTAAATATATAATACTAGGTTATTAAAAAGGGTTCAAGATTTTCTCCATATTTTCATATGAACCTTTTCACTAATAAAGATACAATCCATATATGACAATATTCTTTCATCGTTATCAAGATTCTTGTATATTTATGTACATGTTTTATATGAAAATTAGTGTGATATAATTGATTTTTTTTTTTTTCTTCTTGATGATACAACTTCAACAAGGTATTCACATAAATTGCAAGTCAAATTGTGACCTCTTCAACAAGGTATTCACATAAAGCACGACAGGCAAGGTTTCTAGATATCACCCAGCAACAGGCAAATCTTTAATTAATTTGTTTATTTAAAGAGAAATGAAGTAATTAAATATAAACTTCATTTTAAGTACATTTTTTTATTGGAAAGAGAAACACTTTATATATCCACCATGCAGTCATTGGTGACGCATTATCAACTTTGACATTTTATACAAAAGCAATTTTAATTGTCGGTTTAAATTTTGGAATGCATCTAATAAAATACTTCCCTATAAATTATTTTTATTAATTGAAAGAGTATTTATACAAGTTACATATTTCCATAATAGCAGAATCATATTCCTATTCTACTCCTAAAACCTTATTCTACTTGGATACTTAATATACAATTATGGTAATACAAATATTATGGTAAGTGTTTACTAATTACATCATAATATTACCTAACCTAGGAGACTACAGTGTTACCTAAATATGTATACCATATACGGTTTAGAGGAGGAATCCGAGAGCAACAATATACATAATATACACATGTATATCGTGTGTATATTATGTATATGTAAGATATCCCCGCAGTCATAGCGGACGGTCTTCGAACGCTGAAACTGTCCCTAAAATCTTCAAAAAGGACCGAGGGCAGACCCTTTGTTAAGATGTCAGCAATTTGATATCTTGACGGGATATGGCAGACGCGTACCTGACCACGAGCAACCTTTTCGCGGACAAAGTGAATGTCCATCTCGATATGTTTAGTGCGCTGGTGCTGAATCGGATTACCAGAAAGGTAAATGGCACTAATATTATCTCAATAAACCAAGGTTGCTTTCTGAATAGGTGAATGAAGCTCCAATAGCAAATTACGTAACCAACATGATTCCGAGACCACATTAGCTACCCTCGATACTCGGCCTCGACACTGGATCGGGACAATGTCGACTGACGTTTTGCAGACCATGAGACCAGGTTATTGCCAAAACATACAATAGCCAAACGTAGAACGTCTGGTGTCTGGACAACCACCCCAATCAGCATCCGTATACGAGACAAGTGTGGATGTCGAGGAAGGATATAAATACAAACCGTAGTCCAGTGTACCCTGAATATACCGAATGATGCGTTTGAGTGCATTCATGTGCTCAAGGGATCATGCATGAACAAACACACATGCTGGACATCATATTTAATATTCGGTCTCGTAAAGGTAAGCTACTGAAGGGCCCTTGCAAGACTGCGATAGCGGGTCGGATCCTCGTAGGTTTTCGCCGGCCGCGACACTAGCTTGGGCTTAGTATCAACTGGAGTGGAAGTGGACTTACAAGATGACATCCCAGCCCTCTCAATGATCTTAGCTGCATACTTTCTTTGAGATAAGAACAAGCCATCTGAATGATGAGTGACAACAATCCCCAAAAAGTAACTCAAGGGCCCCAAGTCTTTCATAGCAAACTCAGAGCTGAGCATGGTCATGATAGACTGGCGTAAGGCATCGAAAGAAGCAGTCAAAATGATATCATCCACATATAATAGAATATAGGCCAAGGACGAACCAAGACGGTAGATGAACAAGGAATTATCCGACCGGCTGTGAGTGAACCCAATAGTCGAAACATAGTCTGCAAACCTCGTATACCAGGCCCGTGGAGACTGCTTAAGCCCATATAAGGACTTCTTCAACAAACAGACATGATGAGGATGTTTAGGATCCCTGAATCCCAAAGGCTGATGCATATAGATTGTTTCCTTGAGATCTCCATAGAGGAAAACATTATTTACATCTAACTGATGAATAAACCATGCCTTTGAAAGAGCCAAGCTAAGCACAATGCGAATGGTAGCTGGCTTGACCACCGGACTAAACGTCTCACCACAATCTATACCAACCTGTTGAGTCTTACCATCACCCACAAGCCGCGCCTTATGTCGGGCAAATGAACCATCTGAATTCTCCTTATGAGCAAAAATTCACATAGACCTGATAATAGTAATATCAGATGGACAGGACACCAACTCCCACGTCTTATTATCAATAAGAGCATTATATTCATCGGTCATAGCAATTTTCCAATTCGGGTCATTTAAGGCAGACACAGGATTACGGGGTAAGGGGGATTTAGAGACATTAGAATGTAAATTAAAATGTCTTTTTGGTTTAAAAACACCTCGTTGACTACGAGTGACCGGTCTATGACTCGAGGAGAAATTGGACGGATTTCGGAAATTTTTGGGCTCGGGCTCGGACGGCCGGCGAGAAAGGCGGTGGGCCGCTTGGCCCAACTCGGTAAACTAGAGCAGGAACTGGACCAGTTCTAGAATTGGATTGGACTGGCCCAATCGCTGGGACTGGCCCAGTGGCGGTACTGGGACTGGCAGTGGGTGACGGACCAGTGGGTTCGCTGGAGAATTTTGGGTGCGGGATACGTCTAAAAAATGGCGAATAATATACGGGGATATACTATCATCCAAAAAATTATACAAACTAGACACGAGAGTATTAACTTTAGCAAATGGAAATTGGGATTCATAAAAAATTTCATGACGATTAATAATTATTTTATTAGAGGATAAATCAAAGCATTTATAACCACGATGATTAGACGGAAAACCCAAAAATACACACGGAGTAGACCGGGCATGAAGTTTGTTAATTGTGGTGGACGGGAATAACAGATAACACAAACACCCAAAAACCCGAAGATGTGAATATGACGGAATTTTATTATATAAAATTTGAAGGGGGGAAGAATATGTCAAACCTTTTGAAGGAATTATGTTAAGGAGATATGTAGCCATTTGCAGAGCTTGATGCCAAAAAGACGGGGGTACGGAAGCATGAATTAATAAAGTGCGGACAACGTTATTTATGGAACGAATTTTACGTTGGCTTTTCCATTTTGGGAAGACGTATGAGGACACGAAAACCGAAAATTGATCCCATTATTAGCACAGAATTCCCGAAACACCCCATTGTCATATTCTTTGCCATTATCACACTGAATATTTTTGATTTCTTGTTCGAATTGGGTTCTAATGAATGCTCTAAATTTTAAGAAGATGGAAAACGCTTGAGATTTATTTGCAATCGGAAACGTCCATAAAAACTTAGAATAATCATCCAAAAAGAGAACATAATACCGATGACCCAAAGAACTCAGAACAGGAGACGTCCATAGGTCGCTATGAATAATATCAAATGACATTAAAGTATGAGAATTTGAGTCTACAAATGGCAACCTAACAATTTTTCCTAAAGAACAAGACTGAAAATTTGGAGTACTATTCGTACCCTTATATGAAATAAAATTATTTTTATGTAATGACGACAAAATAGAAGATCCCGGATGACCAAGCCGAGCATACCACAAGGAAGGAGCAAGGGCTGCAAACGCTGACGACAAGGCTGGACTCGATGGACTGAAACCGGGTGTGATAGGATAAAGATCTCCCCTACTATCACACCTCATGAGAGGACTCTCCGTCTTGAAATCCTTCACAGAGAAACCAAATGGATCAAATTCAATAGAAACGGAATTGTCAGTAGTGAATTTACGAACATAGACTAAATTTTTAATCAATTTGGGGGTGTGTAGGGTGTTTTCAAGATAAGAGGTGGATGAAGGGGAGACAAAGTTTTATGACCATAACCACGAATTGGAATAGAATTACCATTACCAACAATTACGCCGCGAGGGTTGCTCAAATTGGAATAAGACGGGAGTGTACCTGAATCAGATGTCATGTGGGTAGTGGCACCGGTATCCATATATCAATTTGGGTTCGGAGGAGTTAAACCAAGTGTGTGCATTGCGGATTCGATGTCGGTAGACGTGGGTGCCGCAGCGTGATGGGCCTGCGGGGGTCGAGGCCCAAGCACCCGTGCTTGATGCCTCGGCCCAGACTGCTGACTATACGTGGACCAGAAAGAATTGGGCCTGGACTACTGCTGGACAGCCCACTGCCAGTTGGGCGAAAACTGACTGGGCCCAAACTGCGGGTGTGGGGCCCACAGCCACTGCATAGGGGCCCACTGTGGGGCCAGAACTGCTGCTGCTGCGACCACCGCGAGGACCCCCACCGCCATCATCATTCTGCCGGCTGCCTCGGTTTTTGCCATTATTTTTCTTATTTCCTCACTTTTTGCCGCCACCGTTGTTGCGATTTTGGCCGGAGTTGTTGGAACCGGTATGATGAAAAGTGGATTCGGTCATCATGACTACGGGACTAGCCCCAGTAGCTGCCTTTTTCGCCATGCCTGCTTCTTCAAGTGTAAGCATAGAACGAGCCTGATAAAATTGCAGAAGCGGATTACTTTGCCGAAGAAGCGTTTCAACATCATTATAGGCCTCGGAGAGGCCGAAAACCATTTGGAGGACCAAACAATCATTCGAAACTGGCGCGCCAACGTTGCGAAGTTGGTCCGCCAATTCCTTCAATCATTTGCAATAAGCCGAAACATTTGGGAAATCTTCCATGTTGACGTGGGAGAAATCCTGCTCAAGAGTAACGGCTCTAGAATTTTGATAATCTTGGAATATATCACGCAGTCTATCCCAAGTCGCCCGTGTCATAGCGTCCACAACTTAGGATCATCCTCGCGTTTTGGCACCTCCGTATCCTCAGGAGCCGCGGGGATTATGTGATGGATGACTTGATGCGATCGTGCGTGAATTTTGAACAGTTCGGCCCACGTCGCATATTGGACGTTTTATATTTCAGGAACAAGAGGGATGTTATTCTTGATGTTAGAAACTGTAAGGGCAGGATGAAATGTGTTCCGGGATGTAGACATATTGATAGAACAATATGTGATTGAGGGATTTGGGAGAAAAAAATTGGGAAGAAGGGAGTTCACGTCGGCACGAAAACCGAGAGCAAAGGTCAATTGCAAGGGAGTCAACGGAAATTGGAGGAGTTTAGAGAGAGGATTTTGAAGACCTAGACTTCTGATACCATTAAAGAAATAATCCCTTGATTATTATTTTCATTAATTGAAAGAATATTTATACAAGTTACATATTTCCATAATAGTAGAATCCTATTTCTATTCTACTCCTAAAACCTTATTCTACTTGGATACTAAATATACAATTATGGTAATACAAATATTATGATAAGTTTACAATACTAATTACACCATAATATTACCTAAACTAGGAGACTACAATGTTACCTAAATATGTACACCATATACGGTTTAGAGGAGGAATCCGAGAGCAACAATATACATAATATACACATGTATATCATGTGTATATTATGTATATTTAACATTTTATTATGGGCTATACTATGAGTATTTTTATTTATTTATAAAGGAAGTGACATTCATGGATCAAATTAAAAAGACCTATACTATTAGTTAATGTAGAAATTGTCCATTTTACAATAGTTTAAAGACCTCTATAATATAATGGACTTTCACTTAAAGTAAATAACATGAAAAAAATTGTAATTTATTACAAATAAATAATTATGTCTTAATCCTAAACTAGTTGGATATTTAATTATTATGAGACTATAATTTTTGTATTTAACGAAGGTAAAAGATTAATAAAAATGAAATGAATGTGTATAATAATAGTACAACATAAACAGATTTGGATATTCGCTTCCACACTAATCCTAATGTCGCGTTTCAACTTTGTAACTCTTTTCTTTTATTTTATAATATAATCCCCATAACTGCTCCTACTTAATAGATATAAACAAAATAATAATGTTTGGTGTTCATACTTCATATGCTGCTTGGTAGATGCATTTTGCAGTTTATAATAAGGAATGAACTTACACGTGGATCTTGGTTTAATCAGTCATATAATTCGGCGATCTCTGTATTGTATATTTATTATTATACTGCGCATATTTCCAATTGTGTTTTATAAATGGCCTAGGTCTGAATCTGACCAATTAAAGTTTTAAATTATATACAGCACAACTTATGTCATGCATCATCAGATTTGGACTCCTAAATAAAAAATGGCCACACAAACTGCAAAGTGATTAAATTTGTTGATTAATTAAGGATCCACACTAAATAAATCCAAACGTATGCTTCCCCATTTGTGGTTAGGATCTTCCTTCTTCTACCTTCCAATCCATAAAAGATTGAAAAAAAAAGAATTAATTCCACTTTTGAGTTTTAAGAGATGTGTTCTGTTCCTAACCACATCATCAAGTACTTTTAAATCAATTATTCTAATAATGATTGTATAATAGAACAAAAAGAATA
Source organism: Anisodus tanguticus (assembly GCA_034509755.1). NCBI lineage: Eukaryota > Viridiplantae > Streptophyta > Magnoliopsida > Solanales > Solanaceae > Anisodus > Anisodus tanguticus. The sequence continues at coordinate 2,018,015 of CM067553.1, read as the reverse complement.
AATGTATATTAATTAGTCAAAAGACTTGAAGCAAAAGGAAGTGATATTTGATAGTGATAGTGAATATATTTCATATATATTCACAATATATTTTGTAATTAATGTAAAATAGAGATCTTAATTCTATTAGGATTATAATTGCAATTAAGGTAAAATAGATATCCTAATTCTATTAGGACTACAATTGTATACTCTATATATATGACATTAATAAGAGAACTCAATCAAGGAGAATTACACTATTCTACATGGTATCAGAAGCCAAAACCTAATTTTCTCTCCCCTATTTTTTTCTTCGTTAGGTAACTGAGCATTAAAGCTCGTAGGAATTGCAGCAACATCAGTGTTGCACAAGTTGTTGTCGTTTACTGGTCTAATAATAACAGTTGGCTTTGAAGTAGGCTCATTAGTGGAGACTTTTCCTGGTTGCGAGTAGTCTGAGAATTGTTAGTAGGCTCTCTCCACTTCCAAAGAGGTAGCCCAAGGAACTCTGACCGCCCCCAACACTCATTCCGCGACCCATCCTTAATGACCGATAATCAAGTACTTGGGTATCCATTCCGAAGCGAGAGATCGAGAGCCCCGACCCACATCATTGGGCATCGCCAACAACCGGACATCCTGGGCCCATCGCCAGGCCCACACTACATGGACCAACCGCATCAGGCCTACCTTTCTCAGACCCACTACACAACGGCCCAGCAGCAGCCGTCCAGCCTCATTCCAATAGATTTGGGCCATGCTTTCGGTTCTTTAAAAATTCAGCAACCCAATGATGCGTGGTATATGGATACGGACGCCACGTCTCACCTCACCAACAATTCTGGTAATCTTCCTCAACTGCGAAATTTAAATACTTCTCAATCTATTATGGTCGGAAATGGTCATTGCATTCCAATTCAAGGGTTTGGTCACACACTAACCCCACCACCGCATCCCCACTTCTCCCTTAAAAACGTCCTATATACTCTCAACATTATCAAGAACCTAATCTCTGTTAGAAAATTCACCACCGATAATTCTGTATCCAATAATTTTGACCCATTTGGTTTTTCTGTAACGGACCTACGTACCGGGAAACTTCTTACGAGATGCAATAGTGAGGGAGACCTCTATCCTTTCCTATCCACGTCCGCTGCTAGTGTCAATCCTCCCACATATCTAGCTGCCATCTCCCCCTCAACGTGGCATAGTAGACTTGGACATTCCGGGACTCATATTTTTTATTTTCTTAGAAACCACAATTTAATTAAATGTAATAAAGGGAACCTTACCCATAATTGCTCCTCTTGTCATCTAGGAAAACATGTTAGACTTTCGTTTACGTCTTCTTTAAGTGTTACCTTCGCTCCATTTGATATTATTCATGCAGATTTATGGACATCTCATATAACTAGCAACATATGTCATAAATATTAGTTGGTATTTTTGGATGACTTATCTCACTTCCTTTGAGTCTATTCTCTTAAACTTAAGTATCAAGTTTACTCTAAACTCTTTGGATTTCGTACATTGGTTAAAACACAATTTGAAAAAGACATCAAAACATTTAAATGTGATAATGGTCATAAGTTCAATAACTCTTTTTTTCATAATTTTTATGAGGCTAATGGTATGGTTTTTCATTTCTCCTGCCCCCATATCCCCTCAAAATGGTAAAGCCGAAAGATTCTCCTCATCATTAACAATATGATTCGTACCCTTCTTTTTTATGAGTCTCTCCCCCCTACATTTTGGGTGTATGCATTAAAAATGGTAGAACACATTCTTCACATCTTACCTACCCGCACGATCCAAAATAGGACACCCACCGAAATTCTCTTTCGTCGGATCCCTTCCTATGATCACCTTCGAAATTTCGGTTGTCTTTGGTACCCAAATCTGGTCTCCATGATCCCTCATAAACTAGCACCTCGCTCCACTCCGTGCATCTTCCTAGGTTTCCTCGTCGAACCATAGGGGGTACTTGTGCTATGAGTTATCCACAGATAAAATTTTAATCTTACGCCATGTCACGTTTGTTGAGTACGTTTTCCCGTTTGACAACATCTAAAAATTTTGAGACACTGATTACGGTTTCCTTGATGACTCAGACACCTCCCCTCTACTCCAAAATGCACTATAAAATTTGCACCCTTCGGCCATCCCACCACACATCCCATCGACCCCACCCTACTGCCCAGTCACTACCCCAATCCGTGACCGTGCCTGCCCACCCAGAAACCAGCCCCTGCCTATCCCACTGCCTAGCCCCAACCAGTAACTGTCCCTGCCCACTAGGCACCCAACCCCTGCCAGCCCCTGCCTGTCCCACTGCCCTACTCAACTGCATGTCACCACTACCCAGCCCCGACCCCACTGCCCAGTCCAACCCGGCACCTCCCAGCCACCTACCCCACCCGTGACCGTCCCCACACACTGAATGAAAACCCATGCACAACACGGGATTTTCAAACCTAAAGTTCACTTTAACCTATCAACTCAAACCATCTCGCCTAATCCTAAAAACCCAAAACTATCCAAACTCGACCCAAATTGGAATGAGGCCATGTGTGAGGAGTTTAATGCATTAACCAATTAGCACACTTGGGATCTTATTCTGAAACCATAAGGGGTGAATGTGATTCATTGATGTGGCTTTAGTGTCACAAATTCTGAGATAGTGGAGAGCTTGAACGCCACAATGCAAGACTTGTGGCTAATGGTACTGGTCAGCAGAAGGGTGTTGATTGTTGTGAGACGTTTAGTCCGGTGGTCAAACCTGCTACCATTCGCACAATGTTGAGCATAACTATGGGGAAAATTGGCCTATTCACCAGCTTGATGTAAAAAATGCTTTCTTACATTGAGATTTGAAAGAAATCATTTATATGCATCAACCGCCTGACTTTGTGCATCCGGAGGTTCTTCATTATATCTGTCATCTTCGTAAGTCACTCTATGGTTTGAAATAAGACCCTAGGGCTTGGTATGAGAGGTTTGGTACATATTTCATACATATATGGTTCGTGTGCAGCAATAGTGATCATTCCTTATTTATTTTTCATCGAGGTACTAACACGACTTATCTTCTTTTATATGTGGATAATATTGTTATGCCAACTTCTTCTGATACTCTAAAACACGAGATCATTGCCCTGCTCAAGTTTGAATTTGCTATGACAGATTTGGGTAAGTTGAGTTACTTTTTGGGGATATCAGTGACCAGGTCCGCACATGCCATGTTCTTGTGTCAGTGTAAGTATGTAGATGAGATTGTCTACAGGGCTAAAATGGAAAACTGCAAGATTATGTCCACTCCATCGACTCCAAGTCTAAACTCAGTGCAGATGATGGGGATCCGGTCAGTGATCCCTCTCTTTATAGAAATCTCGCAGGTGCTCTTCAGTAACTCACCTTCACTTCAGCATGTGTGCTTGTTCATGCAAACTCCTAGGGAGCCTCACTTTACAACTCTTAAGCGTATCATTCGATATGTTAAGGGCACTCTTGACTATGGATTTGATTTATATCCCTCAGCACCGACTAGATTGCTCTCCTACACAGACGCATATTGGGCAAGCTGTCCGGACACCCATCGCTCTACGTCCGGCTATTGTGTGTTTCTGGGGGATAATCTCATATCATGGTCTGTCAAGCGGCAAGCCACGCTTTTCCGTTCGAGTGCAGAAGCAGAATATCGAGGCGTTGCGAACGTTGTTGCCGAACTATGTTGGCTCTGAAATCTCCTTTTTGAGCTTCATTGTCTCATACGTAAGGCATCTTTGGTTTACTGTGATAACTTATCTGTTGTGTAACTGTCTCATAACCCGGTTCAGCATCAGCGAACCAAGCATATTGAGATGGATATTCACTTTGTTCGTGAGAAGGTTGCAATGGGTCACATTAGGGTGTTGTATGTTCCTTCTTCATATCCGTACGCATATATCTTTACAAAGGGCTTCCTCGACAACTGTTCCTTGACTTCAGATTCAGTCTCAACATCCGGCCTCCTCCCGCTCCGACTGAGGGGGTGTGATAGTGAATAAATTCCATATATATTCACAATATATTCTGTAATTAATATTTAGTGTAATTAAGGTAAAATAGAGATCCTAATTCTGTTAGGACTACAATTGTAATTGAGGTAAAATAAAGATCTTAATTCTATTAGGACTACAAATGTATACTCTCTCTTTATATATGACATTAATAAGAGAACTTTATCAAGAAGAATTGCACTATTCTACATATAAACGTGACATTTATAAAGAAAAAAAGTAGTGTCAATTATCCAAAATCCTTTTATTTATGTCATATGGTTGGTCATTCAAAATTTCAAACTATTGATTAATTGGTACGTGGAAGAATTAGAGGGACGAGGGGTTTATCCGAATAGAAAATTATACTGTATGTATAAGGTTAATAATTTTTATGTATATATAAATAAATAATAAACTCCTTGGTAAAGATTGTCTCTGTCTTATATTAATTAATAAAAGGAATAAATATAAATTAGAGTAGAATATTAATACAGTTTATGAATAGGATTTACTATAATGATGCACGCCTCTTTCTCGCAACCTGCCATCGTCATTCTTATGTATGTCAAACGACTTCGAGGAACATGAGAAGGTGAATAATTTATGGACTAATTATTATACTAACAAATATAAGCTGAACTGTTTAACTATTTTGCTGATTGGTTGTTTAAAAAAAGTAATCTGATGCACTAAGCTTTCGATTAATTATTAATTTTGTGTTCAAGTGATGATGAATAATACATGACAATAGAAGTTTTATTTTATACAATTGAGCCACAATGAGGCGTGCAGTGTATAGGGAGGCAGCAATATTACAGGAGACAGGAAAAAAGTCCTTAGTCACTCCCCAAAACTAGCGACAAAAGTAACATACTTCATTTTATCTCTAATAACAATTGAATCTAAGTAAGAAATGATATACAAATATACCCGAAACAGATCGATAGGAATCTTCCCGTAGCATATTCTACTTCACTATTTATACTTTATAGTAAAGATTTTAATATCGTTTATATGAAGTAATGAACTTGAGAGAAATGCAAGAGTGTATTAGGTTCAATTATATGATCAAACAGAATTCTGGTTTTTTCACGTGGAGGAAAATAATTACTATCAATGCTTCAGAAATCAGATGGTTAAAAAATATAAGGTTCGTTGTAGAAATAAGGGACGACCCGGATTCGGTTATGACCTAAGCTCATGACATTATTGTTCGCTTTGGTCCAATAATAGGTCTCACTTCTCAAGTATTTGTTCCTTAGGCTAATCATCGAGTCCAGAAACACAGTTATATCTTATGATAAGATTGTAATAATCTCCCTCATGAGCCTTTCTTATTAATACAAAATATATATAGGTGTACAATGTGAAAATTCTCATACAATAGGGATCCTATATTTATCATAATTACACAAGACTAAATATAGCTAAATATATATACATGCACACGTGCTAATACACCCCCTCAGTCGGAGCGGGAGGAGGCCAGACGCTAAGACTGGATCTGAAGTCGAGGAAGAGCTGTCTAGGAAGACCCTTTGTGAATATATCCACATACTGATATGAAGAAGGCACATGCAATACCTTGACATGACTGAGAGCAACCTTCTCACGAACAAAGTGGATGTCCATCTCAATGTGCTTGGTTCACTGATGTTGAACCGGATTATGAGATAGATATATGGCGATATGTTATCACAATAAACCAATGACGCCTTACGTAATGGACACTGAAGCTCCAAAAGAAGGTTTCGGAGCCAGCAGATCTCAACAACAACATTAGCAACACCTCTGTACTCTGCTTCTGCACTCGAACATGATAATGTGGCTTGTCTCTTGGCAGACCAAGAAATGAGATTATCCCCCAAGAACACACAATAGCCTGATGTGGATCATCGCGTGTCCGGGCAGCCTGCCCAATCAGCATCCGTATATGACAACAAGCTGGTCGGTGCTGAGGGGTAGAGATGTAATCCATAATCAAGTGTGCTCTTAACGTATCATAGGGCAGTAAAATGAGGCTTCATGGAGGCATGCATGAATAAGCATACCTGCTAAACAACATAAGCAATATCAGGTCTGGTGAAAGTAATATACAATCTCTTCTGTATACTTACGCTGACAAAGAAACATAGTGTCTGCAGATCTAATCACCCCAAAAAATAGCTCAACTTCCCCAAGTCAGTCATATCAAATTCTGTTTTGAGCAATGCAATAATCTCTTTTTTTAACAACTCAGATGAGGCAGGGAGCACAATATCATCCACATACAATAACAAATATATAATGCTACTACCTCTATGAGAAATAAATAGAGAATTATCACACTTGTTGCATACAAACCCAATCTGCATAAGATACTGTGCAAAGCGATCATACCACGCTCTAGAGGCCTGTTTCAAGCCATAAAGTGACTTATGGAGACGACATACATACTGAGGGGCTGCAGGATGGACAAAACCAAGCGGTTGGTGCATGTAAATGGTTTCTTTTAAATCCCCATGTAGAAGGGCATTCTTTACATTAAGTTGATGAATTGGCCAGTGCTTACCCATAGCAATACTCAGAACTGTGCGAAGCCGGTTTAACAACCGGGCTGAAAGTCTCACCACATTCAATACCCACCTACTGATTTGTGCCATTAGCCACAAGTCTTGCCTTATATCTCTCAAGGTCACCAATGTCTCTGTATTTATGGTGAAAAATCCACATACATCGGAACATTCACCCCCTCCGGTCTAGAAACCAAATCCCAAGTGTGATATTTCGTTAAAGCATTAAATTTCTCACACATGGTCGCATTCCAATTTGGGTCTAGTTTGGCTAATTCTGGGTTTTTAGGAATCGGTGAAACAGTTTGGGTTGACAAGTTAAACTGAACTCTGGGTTTGAAAATCCCATGTTGAGCACGGGTTTTCATACGGTGGATAGGGCAGGAGGTGTCGGGAGTGGGATTTCTGGGCATGACAGTGGGTGTGGTGGGGACGCCAATCTGGCCAGATATGTGGGATGTGAGGTCGGTGGTTGGTTAGGGATGACGTGAAAGTGTGGTGGTGTGAGGGTGACTGTCGGGGCTCTAGGTTGTGTCCATGTAGGTAAGTTGTTAGGGCGTGTGTTAGGTAATGTCGGATATGGCGACGGTGGTGGGTTGGGGCCGACCTGTGGTATTGGTGATACGATGTGCCGGTGACTAGAGGTATGGCAGGGGATGTGTGGTGCAGTGAAGGTTCGGCTATGGTGTTGTCTGGTGATGGGGACACAATGAGTTGGTGTTGGGGGTTATGGTGATTGGAGGTGTGAACAGTGACGGGGTGTCGGCTTCCAGAGTGGCGGCAGTCGGCGACGAGTGAGACTGAGGCAGAGATGACAACGGTGACAGTGATGCATCGACGCCGCGTCGAGGTGATGATGATGGACTCGGTGGTTGGGCGATCTTTGGATCGGTTGACCGCCCGAGTGGCAGTGGTTGTCGGAATTTGGGAGGCGGCGGTGGGTTGGATTAACGTCAGGAATGAACGACTCGATGGGGGGCAGGGCGGCTGCTGCAGATACTGGCAGTGCCAGAGTAGTGTGTTTCGGCCGTGATGGAACATTGGTGTCATGTCGGACGTGTAAGCTGACGATGAGGGAGAGGTCTGACTCATCGAGAAACGTGTAATCCATGTTTTGGAATTTTTAGATATTCGAAAATGGGAAGATCGTCTCGTCAAAAGTGACATGACGAGAGACGTGGTTTTTACGAGTAGACAAGTCATAGCACATATAATCCCTATGATTTGGCGGAAAATCGACGAAGACACATTGTCACGACCCAAATCGGAAGGCCGCGACGGGCACCCGGACCCTACCCGCCAGGCACCACATTATCACTCCACCCTTAACCACATTTCAATACGGACTGAGCCATGATAGATTATGGTGGGGTTCCAGCCCAAAAAAACCCCAATTTACACGTTTACATACCAGGGCCGGCAAGGCCATACATGACAACTAACCACAGGACACCTGTCTACAAGCCTTTACAGAGAAGAACATACCACGACCAAATCGCGACTCTGAAATAAATAGAGTGCTCTGGACACCAGCTGAACCAGCAACCTACTAGTGTGAACCGTCACCTTCTCAGTATGAACCTGCGGGCATAAAACAAAGCGTCCCTCGACAAAAGGGACGTCAGTACGACTGATGTACTGAGTATGTCAGGCATAAGAAACAACATAGCAGGGATATATCATAGTCTGAAACAGAAACAACTGGACATCGGTAAATGCCTCTGAGGGCCCTGATACACATGCCTAAATGTTATGCTTCATGCAGTATACACATATATATCGGCCTCTTTGGGAATCTTTCTTACCATATTAGCCGTTGTGGGCCTCATAACATATGATGTTTAATGAATGTATGCATGATGCACATGCGGTATATATATATATCATATATATGTTAGTGTTGCGGATCGTGCAACCCGTCCCAATGTTAGTATTGCGGATCGTGCAACCCGTCCCAATAAGCCATATAGGCATCACATCACATCATATCATATTGGCCTCTTAGGGCTCCTTTGTGATAGTCTGTACCAGGTGCATGTGGTATGCGTATATAACGCCTTTCCCTCTTTTCCCATATCCCTTACACACACACACACACACACACACACACACACACACACACACACACACACACACATATATATATATATATATATATATATATATAATATTTACCATATAGTAGTGTGCATAGCACCAGTGGTCCAGGGTAATATATGAATGCAATGCAAGTGAAAATGCATGAATGATAATAAAATACCCCGAGTGACATACAATCCTTGCACCCTTGTCTAACACGGTGAATATCAACACATTTTCTGTATGCCTCAATAAGGACTTAGAAACATTTTAGAAACAGGATTTTAACACCAGAATTAATAACATGATTTTCCCAACAACTTAAGAGTAGAGTAATTTATGTAGCAACATGATGGTTATGTTTCGCACATAGAATTATGCCAAAGGAATGAAAGAGCCTTGCATACCTTGTTGTCGAATTTATCTAAGTTCCGCGGGTCCTTGTAAGCTCTATGAACGATTATCTACATCATACGGATGATTTAAATCACAATCGAATCAACATACTAAAAACAAATTCATTGGGACATTCTAACGAACACCTTGAACGCGTAGAACCTATATTCCTTCTATATCGAAATCTATGTTAGTAGTGAAACACCCAACCCTCCTAATCCTCCTTCTTATACTACTACAATATCTAAAACAGTACAACAATTTCACATGCAATCCCAATAACTCCCAATTACGGCAGTCCCAACAGCACCCAACCCAAATTCGCATTTTCGACAATCGTCTTTAGAACTAATAGCAAGAATCAAGTCCAGAACTTGTACAAACTTAGAGAATAAGGAAGATTACCTCTCTTAACTACAGCGACGAGAATCGTTGGAAAATCTCTTGCTCGAATCAGCTTCCGACAAACAGAAACAGAACCCAAAATCAATTCGCGCCAGAATCCTTTCGCATTCAAGGTTTCTTGTTAAGCTTATGAGTTTCTAAGCTTGTTAATGGTTTCGGTTCTACTGGAATTTTAAACCCAGAACGCCATGAATTCTCCTTTTTGGTTGTGCGAAAGATCACGGTATTTCCCCCAACTTCGACCGAGAGCTCTAGGGAACCCACCAACGGAGTTTTCTCCTCTGCTAGAATAGAATTGATGGAGGAAATTGGTAGAGATGAAGAGAACATTGAAGGTTCGATGGTTTTTCATTATAGAGGAGAGAGTCGGCCGACTGATTTGGGGCTTAGTCACCCCCAAATCGGTTATAAGATCACACGTGTCAATTCCCCCTATGCAATGTCCCCACTTATAATTAATTAATCCCACAATTAATTAATTATACACACAATTAAATTCTCGGTCTCCAATTATTTAAATCCCGACGATTAATAAAATCCTCTTATGTCAATATCATAATTTCTGTAATAAAATACCAGTCTAAAATCTCTTCGGGGATACACTATTATTATTATTAGGACCCGCCGTCACACTTATTAAATCTAAATTATTTCGGGATCACGTCCTTTTATAAACTAATTTCTTATTAGCCTACGAAGTACAACATAAACTTTCTCGGAGCCCGGTCCACTTACCTATGTTTATGAGTTCAACCGCTACCCGAAAATACGGGGTGTTACACACATGGAGCTGTGCGAGGTGCTAATTTATGGGGAGCAGTGGAGGCAAGATTTGGGTAGCACAGGCAACCGAAAATTCTAAGGTGGTCATAAGATGGGATCCGACGGTAGAGAATTTCGGTATGGGTTTTGTTGTGAAGAGTACTGGTAGGTAAAATATTAAAGATATAGGCTACCATTTTGACTGCATAGACTCAGAATGACGGGGGGAGGGAGGCATGAAAAATAAGGGTACGGACCATGATGTTGATAGTACGGATGATTCGTTCGGCTTTTCTGTTTTGGGGTGAGGTATGGGGACACAAGAAATGGAAGACCACGCCATTCTTGGTGCAAAAATTATGAAACACATAATTATTAAACTCACGACTGTTGTCACATTGTAATGATTTAATGGATTTTTCAAATTGTGTTTTGATAAAGTTACGAAACTTAATAAACTTGGTAAAAACTTCAGACTTGAATTTTAAAGGATAAATTCAGAGAAAGTGAGAAAAGTCATCTAATAACACAAAATAGAATTTGTGACTCAGTGAACTAATAATATGAGATGTCCATAAATCTGCATGAACAATATCAAATGGAGAAAGCGTAACACATAAGGAAGACTGAAAAGGGAGGCGTGCGTGTTTGCCTAAAGGGCAAGAAAAACATGGCTAGGCAGATTTTCGACTAGGACAACAAATTAAATTATTGTTCCGAAGAAAATTTAAAACAGGAGCCCCTCGATGTCCAAGTATATTATGCCAGGTTGATGGAGAGATAGTTGCTAAAGCGGTGGGAAGAGAGACTTGGGCATTTAGAGACGTGGGAGGGGTGACACTGACAGCGGGGCGTGGATAGGAAAGGATAGAGGTCCCCCTCACTGTTTCATCTCATAAGGAGTTTCTCAGTACGTAGGTCCGTTACAGAAAACCCAAACGGGTCAAAATTGATTGATACGAAATTATCCGTGGCAAATTATCTAACGGATATTAGGTTCTTGATAATATTTGGGGCATAGAGGAAGTTATTTAAGGAGAAGTGAGGATGCAGTGGTGGGGTTAGTGTGTGGCTAAACCCTTGAATGGGAATGCGATGACCGCTTCCAACCATAATAGATTGTGAAGTATTTAAACTTCGTAGTTGAAGAAGATTACCAGAACTATTGGTGAGGTGAGACGTGGCGCCAGTATCCATATACCACACATTATTGGGCTATCGAGAAGTCAATGTGAAGAAAACCAGACCCAAATTGGATTGGGAGAGGCCTGGAACTGACTGGTAGGCTGCCTGAGATGTGGAAGGAGTCATTATAGTGGATAGGAAAAAGAAACAAAATTTGATTGTTCTCGGGTAATGAATAAAACTCTGATTATTTTCGGGTATAGAGAAAATAAAGCAGAGACAGAACAGAGACAATTGTTTCTTGGGCAGCGGAATAAAGCAGAGGACATGTTGGCAGTGAGCTGTCACTGGTCGAATGAAGAGACAGAAAACAACAATTGTTGCTTTGGTCGAATGAGTATACATCAAGCAAGAATTGTTGCTTTTAGTGATTGATAGGCAGCCGTCGGCTAAGGAAGAATAAGAAATAGGGTTTAGGTTTTGGCTTCTGATACCATGTAAGATTGTAATAATCTCCCTCAGGAGCCTTTCTTATTAATACAAAATATAGATAGGTGTACAATGTGGAATCCTCATACAATAGGGATATTATATTTACCATAATTACACAAGACTAAATATGGCTAAATAGATATACATGTACACGTGCTAATACTTACAAAGATCTTTATTTTTCTGTCACATTCCAAAGTAGAAAATTCGCATAAGGTATCATGGATACCTCTTATTCATAAGCTTGTCACCCTAAAAGTCTCTCAGTTCTTCTGTGTAACTCGCCCTCGCTAAGATATTCCTTTTTCGTGCTTTCGATCTGCTTACTTTGAATAAAGAGAAAAAAATAGATAGGCGGAAAGGCTGGCCTTCCGTCATGAACGTCACAGATTTCACTATATATTGATTGAGATGCTTTTACTAGCTAAAATAATTCAGCGTGAAGATTGAACGTATGTCAGTGCAACCTTTCTCTTATTTAATGCATATTATGTTCAATTAAGTTTAGTTTTCATTATGGTATTGAGCACGACTAATTTGAATTAGTATCGAAAAGTTTTAGTTTAAAAAATAAAAGACGCTCCTAAGAAAGGCGATTGTTATTGTTGGATATGTAAAGCACGTACGGGAATAGTAAATAACTATTACAGTGATCGAAAGGATAAACAACAGAGATTACAACAACAAGTTGTCAAACTCTTGATCTTGTATTCAGAAATACAAGAACATGAACTGCTACACTTGTGGCTTGTAGAACCGCTGAGAATCCGAACGGTTAGAGTCCTTTGAGAATCAAGTTCACACCTGAAACACTTAGCAACCAATTAGATAATCACAACACCACAGGTTGAGTCGAGATTTGACTCTATGTCTTTAAGACAAGATTGCCCCCGTATATAGGCTTTACGGAAGTGTGGACAATAGTGTCCCAAGATGAAACAACAAACTATCAAATGTGCAAAGCCTACACAAATGATCCCAACGAAGAACACGAATAATGAAGATTGCTAAGAGAAGGATTGCTTATCAGAAAAATTGATCTCTTTGTGGTGTTGTTAACTTGAAAGTATGTTCACTTGTTCATTTCTGTTCATCTATAGAATTGAGCCAAATGCCTCAATTTATAGGTGTGCAAAATGGCCTTTCAAATGCCTCATAATGGCATTCGATTTTCATGTAATGGATGTCATTTACCCCCCAAGTAATGCAGCAACATAATGGTCATTATTGGGTGGATTCAATGCCATTAAAACCACCTCAACAGCCAAACCTTTGGGATTTCGTCGAGCAGTCACTGCCAATGAAGCGCCGCGGCTCTGCCACATTAGTGCCGCGGCTCTGCCACATTGGCGCCACGGCGCTAATTCAGCCAGAAACTCACGATGCTCATTGCCAATCAGGCGCCGCGACCCAATTCGGGAGGCGCCGCGACCCTTCTCGGCTCTGCGGCCCTTTTCTGACCCGTACCATCTTACACTTCGCACAATCATTCCTTCGTTTATCAACGTGGAACACATGTTATTTAGCCAATAACCGGCCATCATTCTATGTCTCAAATATTTAACTTACGTACAATATCTCTTTCATTAATGAAATTTACGATACTTGACACTAAAATTGCACGGGTGTGAAAATGATATTTCTGACGTACAGGGCCCCATTTGTTCGAGTCATAAATAATGGGATAAACTTAATTCTACGTTAGTAAATTTCCAAATAACGGATATAAAGGAAGTGCATATTTTAAAGAGACAGACCAAAAAGTAGTAGTACTACTGAATTATCATTTTCTGCATGAATTATTGGTTGAAACATCGCTTTGGAGAAGAGGAAAGGTACATACAGCAAAGGAGAAGCAAGTGATTTGGGACAAAGATTGATCCGCGTGCAAACCAAGTTCAACTCTGCCCCACTTCTACTCCAATCATTTCCAATTTTCACACCCTACTTATCTTCTTTTCATTATTATTATAGTCTATTTTGCGAGAAATTATATTATTTATATAGGTTACAAATTAGTATCTACTATACAATATATTAAACTAAAAATGCCTTTACTGAAATTTTTTATTTCAATCACCGCGAAACAGATATATTTTTGCTCGGAAATTGTGTATCCCAATCTGAAATGATTTGAAGTACTCTGTGCAACCTAACTACAATCGCATGAACATAGATTTCGTGTCAGCTTCTCTGAAGTGTAGGTAATCTAGACCTGTATGAAGTGTGCGAATTTGGTCACATGTAAACAGTGATCCAGACATCAAATTTATCCAAAATGCGTGGTAGCTCTTTCACAAAGTCCAGGGTAATTTGCTTCCACTTTCACTCAGGTATAGCTATTTGTTGAGTCAACCACCAGGATTTTGATACTCACACTTGACCTGTCGGCGATTCAAACTCCGCAATACATAATTAATTATGTCTTTCTTCATCTTTCGCCATCTGTATGTTCATTCAAGATACAATACATCTTTGTAGCCCCTAAATAAATATAATAGTGTGAATTGTGTGCCTCTTCAAATATCAACTTCCTCAAGTCATCCACATTAGACACACAAATCCGATCCTCAAGCCATAAAACACCATTATCATGAGTGACATCCATATATTGCTGGAAAGTCACTATTCTTTGTTATATCTCATTAAAGTCATTCAACTATTCACCAATCCATGTAAAGTTTATATATTTGGTCAAAATTATAAATGCCCTTGGTAAAACTTATGTAAAAGTTTTTACAAGAAAAGGTTATCCAAATAATCCAAGATTAATGACTAGATAAAATTGTGAATTCTCTTGGTCTGATTACTCAATACTTTTGAGAATTTATGCTTTTTGAAAATATATTCCGGTTATGACAGTGATAAGATGTCATTGTCTTGCAAAATTGACGTATAAATATAAAGCTTAATTGACTACTACTGGTAATAGATATCTTTCTTGTTAAGAGTCTCACATCGGAAATAGAATGAAAATATGGACTCCTTATATGAACTTGAATAATCCTCATCCTATAAGCTAGCTTTTTGTGTTGAGTTATGCCCAAAATCCATTTTTTACATGGTATCAGAGCCAGACTCATTCCAATTCATTGTTCACCGATGTTGGGCCCCCAAATTATATTGTTCACGCTCCAGTTAACGAGATTTTGGCGTGCGGGGAGTGTTAAGAGTCCTACATCGAAAATGGAATGGGAACATGGACTCCTTATACGGACTCCTTATACAAATCCATTATATTTTTGACGGGCGTGTCGAAATTCAATGTTTCATAGGATTTTAAAGTTCCAAAACTGTTTTTTTTCTCTATAAACCTTAGAATGAAAATAAAATAAATGAAGGATAGAGCCATAAAATGAACGAACAATTATTGACCATAATTTAGATGAAAGAGACTTCTTGAGGCCAAGCAAATGAAAATTTTTTACCTTGGAAATTTCTGAGAAAGGGGGAAAACTAATTAAGTGCTTATCAGGTAATCATATATTGAGTTGGAAAACAGTTATTTGCAAGAAATTATTAATATTACTCATTGGCTATGACTTATGAATATTTGTATCATTAAATTCTAGTAATTAATCGAGTTCTCCTGAAAAAAAGTAACATTTGGTTGATTAGTTTCTGCGGCTTATTTAATGAAAATATTCATATTTATTTTTGCTCGCCAAGAAAAAAGTTCTCATGATTTTCATATTACCCAATTTGAAATTGGATAATTCTTAGCTATTGGCTTGTTTTAGCTTCTTTTTTACATCGTTATAGTAAAATGATAATTGCACTTTGACATATGATGAATATTCCTTTTTTATTTTCCATCTCTGTGTTCGATATTCATTTTGAAGCCTCACTGATTTAGATTCATGCCAAGAAGTCCCAATGTCGTCTGATATCTTTGATTGAGAATGAGGAAGTAATTATTGTTTAAAGAAACTGATGAATGGAGTGTCCCTCATTGATCAGAAAGAGTTCATTTTTTTCACTTTATAAAGAACTGTCATTCTAATTGGCTAGTAAACAACAAGAAAAGGGATTAGGCTCGAGCTCACAAGATGGTTGGGCCGCAGGAAAAATCAGTCCATTCACATCCCCCTTGCACGCAATATATAAACGCGAGACCTGATTCAAGTTACTTTTTGAAAACACAACTCAAGTTTCATTCTGTTCTCATTATAATTTTCTAATACTTGCCACTTCGTTATAATTTTTGGTTGTCATATATTATCATTTCGGAGGAGCTAAACTATTGTGTTTCTTTGAATTCTTTTCTGAATTATCTTGTCTTTGTCTACTATTGTACAAGTTAGAACGCATTATCAACTATCACATGCAAACACGTGTTTGGTTCTGACGTTTTTTTTCTTGTTTCAAATAATAATAAATGCAACTAGGAGAACATATATCTAACAACAAAAAAAAACGAGAGAAAGATTAAAATTAAAAAGGGCTTTTTGATGCATCGCTGGATAGTATAAGACAAACTCCGCCTTAAAGCAAACTCTTTCTTAAGATATAATTTGTGCAAATTCTGTCTACAAATCCAAATTATGCCTGCAATTTTTCTTTAATTTTTTAATAGGCTGCGGTGTGAACTCAGAATTCAGAGATTTTTAAATAAATGATAAATATTAAAGATTTTCAATTTAATGGATAAAAATTAAAGACCATCCCGAAATAAGAACATTTCTGCTAATGCCCCCACCGTCAAAGAATGTATTTGTTCCTAATATTTTACTCAATTCAAGCCCGGCCCACCATTTTCCTGGCCCATTTCGTACTAATCCTCTGCGACCGTTGAGTCTTTTAGGTGCCATGACAATTGGCATTATTTCATTGTTTTTTTTTGGAAAGAAAAAAGAAGAAAAAGAGGTCTCAACTTTTGCTTTTTACCTTTAATTGTCCTTTTTAGTTCCAAATTGTGACATCAATTCAAACTAATTAAAACGTGTTTACACATTAAAATCAAATTAGTTAACTCGATTTAAATTCACTATACTAGTTATTCGATTTGCTTGATTCTAGTACATGTATATGATTTATCTTTTTGACATTAGTGGTGTTCTAAATTTAAAATTTTGTAAATTTCACACATTTTACATGGAGCCAATGTAATTCACACGTATGTTGACTTCAAATTTATCCTGCTACATTCTTATTTCATATGTACAATGTGTCTCATCGTCAAAAGAAACTTGATAGAAATATATATTTGTTTAATTGTATGGGCGGAGCTAGGGTACCGAAAGAGATTCATCTGAACCTTTTTCGTTGAAAATTATACTATATAACACAATTAATATTATCTTTTGTTGGAAATTTGTCTTTGGCGGGGAGATGCGTCCACCCATCTTTGATGAATTAAACACTAGTGTTCCGCATGTTGGAGACCTTGTCTTTTCGCGCATGCATGATCTACGAAGTGAGTAGATGACCGTAGGGCCAAGAATCGTCAAATTTCGTTAAAAAATTAAAGAGATATTGCTCCACGAAGTAAGGTGTTTGAGGCATGAAAATGTGGTGTGGGACAAATCTACCACATCGGTGGGAATAGGAAGAATTGCTCTCTATATAAGTCTCTAATTGGTAAAGGGTTTGGGACCCCAAGGGGTATCCCATGTGTTTAAAGGAGGGAAGACCTAGATGTGCTTGAGTTCATGGCTAAGCTCACATGCGCGCCGCCCGCCCGTCCGGTCCGATCCGGTCACGGGGAACGGGGACTTTCTGATATTATCTTTTTGGACCAGAGAACTTTGCCAGATGTACAGTTTGATCCCTGAAGTTTCATATTTACAGTTTGGACCTGAATTCTTTCATATGTACAGTTTGGTCCCTGAAGTTTATTTACAGTTTGGTCCCCAGAGTTTCTGGAAAGTTGGTTCTGCCTCCGTTGGAACTGTTTTTTGAGGCATTAATTAGTCATTACTTGGCTGATTAACTCCTCCATTAACAACCCATTCTTGGGCAGTTGGGCAGCCTCTTTCAATGGCCATTAACAACCATTACTTGGTTGTTTTAATAGCCTCCCTTAATGGCCATTACAACCTTGTTTTTGGCAGTTGGACAACCCCTCTTCCATGCTATATATTGAGCAGTTGTTGGCTCAATTCGGGATCGCACAACAGTGAAAAACAATCAACAATATAGCACAGAAAACACACGAAAAACAGATCGAAATTCAAAGAAAACAGTGGTGAAATTCAAGACAAAACTCGTGATCGAAATTAAGCAAAACAGTGGCTGCTCGAAACAGTGACCAAACCCTCACATATACACAAGATATACACAACAGAGACACACTATATACACAGAGACAAAAGAGAAGAGTAGTCAGAAACTCTTCCTTCCTATTCCATATCTTCAGCAAGTCGAGTCATATTTATTTTCTTCGTCAGGCTCAACCTATTGGCTTTGTAGCGTTGAGATTAAGTGTTGTTTTATCTTGGGAGACTATTGCCCGCTAACGTAAAAGCATATATACGGGGCAATCTTGTCTTAAGGACAGAGGGCAATTCCTCGACTCAACACACAACATTGTAACCATCCAGATTTAGTTATTTCTTGATTTCAGGTTATCAAGATTCAAGACACAACAAGCTTGCGGCAGTTTTGAAGATTGGCTTATTTCTTCAACAAGATTCAATTTCTGAATATTGAATATTTATTTATCCTTTCGAATACTTGTAATAGTTATTTACTTTCCGTACTGCTTTATAAAGTACAACAGAGTAGACCAATATCTTTTATATAATATAGAATATGTTGAATTTTCTTGACTTCTTCATATATTTACGTCTTTATATTTTAAATTATTTTAATAAAATCCTGGTTCGACACGAATAACATGTCTTGGATAGTCACATGATTGTTAAAAGATGCAATGAAACTGACAGAAAGAACAAATAGTTTAATAGTTTTCTCATTCATATGCAATTCTCTTTCGAAAGTGATGTGAAAAATTTCATCCACTACGACTCTTCTTGTGTTGTATTCATTTGATTTGGTCTCTCTACCCTCAAATGAAAACTATATGGAGGACAAATAAGGAAAATCATTTTATTCTTTTTGTTTCCGTTTATTTATTTTTCATTCTTTTTTAATTTGCTTCAAGAAACAAAAATGATTATATATATATATATCTAAAACTTTATTTTTCACTTTTGGTATATTCAAACAACCAAATATTCTTTACAAAAATTATAATCAAACATAACTTCATCTTCAACTCCAACTTTTAAAATTTTCAAATAAAGTAAAAAATAGTTGATTTCTGTGGCCAAACGCATACTAAGACACATAAAATAAAACGAATAGAATAACAAATAAGAGAGGGGGAAAAGAAAAAAGAAAAAAGATAAATAGGAAAGAGAGATGGAAGGAGAAAGAGAAAGAAATACATAAAATGAATAAAAGTTGTTAAATCCAAATTGCCATTGCGAATTGATACGAGAAGAGAGGGACAGGTGGACCGGCTTCATCACACAACCTTTCCTTGCATCTTCCTTTGCCTTTAGGTTGAAAGTGACAATTTTTTGCATTTTCTAAATTCCAATTCTAGTAATTTCAATTCTTCTTCTTTTCGAATTGTGATCTTTTAATTAAATTACTCTTTATTTTTTTTTTCAAACATGTTTTTTTTAAATAAGTTGTACATATCATTTGTTAGAGTTTTACTGTTCGAATTGTGATCTTTTGTCCATCGACTATCCTTGAGGTAGGGGTGGAGCGACTACTTAAGTTACAGATTTGATAAAACATAATAACTTCGACTTAAATTCTGTATTTGTATTCAAATTTTTATTTAGGGTGTGTATGGTAATGGAAATTCAAGTTTCTCATGTTTGGTTAGTCAAATATTTTGATAAATATTTTTTCTAGAATAACAAATTGCTTTAAAATGACTTCCTCGGTGAAAATAGAGAGACATTTGACACTAAAGGGTCATTTGGTTCGAAAATAAATTACTCTGGGATTATTTATGTTGGAATTAATTATATTGGGATTAGTTATCCTGGAGTTATTTCTTATTGACTGTTTGATACATTGGATTAAAAATGATATACATTGGATAATTTCTAAAAATAAGTTTCTTCCATATCTCGAGGTAACTTATTTCACCATATGTCAGGTATAAGCTATCGCAGGAATAAAAATAGTACTGAGATAACTTATTTCGGGATTAGTAACCAAATAAGGGATACGGAATTACAAAATTCTTATCCTAGGACTATTTTTTATTATCCTTCCTACCAAACGACCCCTAATTGTCTCTTTCCACCCACCTCCATTAACCCCCCCCCCCCCACACACACACCTTACCCTTCACCACCACCTTCGTGTTTACCTAAATTATATATTTTTTTTAAAATTGAGATAATATTTTGAACTTAAACAAAAGAAAAGTAACAAAGAAAATCACTTACTTTCCTTAAAAATGTTTTCCTTCATACTAAAACACAATAATCTATTCAAAACTCAGTAAATAATAAAAATATAATCCAAAGTTCATAAACTAAATATCATGGCTTCGCGTATGGAGAAAACTTTTCCCTAACTATGCTAATGACTAGCATATTCCCCATTTCGTAAATTCTTTTAGAATAATATATACCCAAATTCCAAAATCATGGGTAAAATGATTCTAAAGTATAGGCTGAAAGTGGATGGGCTTATGGATATAAAAAAGGACCGATAATAGCATTTCTTCACACATCACATTCCCTCTTTGCCTACTACTACTTCCTCTGCTTCTTCCAATTCAAAGAAAACTCGCTGACTCAATCAAATTCCCACTGAAACTCAAATTCCTTCTTTATTTTCCTCTTAAATAAAAGTACTTTAGAATCATAAGAGTTAATTAGGGAAAACTAATTTCCTTGTTATGGAAAACTATCACCAGCCACAAATTAATCCTTCTTCTCAGCCCATTAAGCCCTCAAGATTCAAAAGAATATGTGTTTTTTGTGGAAGCAGTCCAGGGAAAAAGCCCAGTTATCAACTTGCTGCTATTCAACTTGGAAATCAACTGGTACATATCTTCTATTATTCCTCTGTTAGATTCTGCGAGTTTAACTGAATTATGTACACATAATAAAATTTATATATACACATAAAATAAGATTGCATTTTTTTAAATTCACTAATTCTAAATCCTGAATTCGTTTCGTCTAAGTTTTTCTTGTTTCTTTTCATTTTATTCACGACTGCATGAAAATAAATTTAAACATTAGAAACATAAATTACTTTTGTCCTCAAATCATACCTTCTTTTTTCTTATTATCGTGGTGTCCTGACCAGCTGCTCGCAGTTCGATTAATTTCATGGATTTCTACTACTTCTCAGTAACCACTAACTCGGGTAACTCCGTCCACTGAAAGTTAGACAAATATAAATAAATTAACTAATATTCTTGCATTCTGTTTAGATCACACAATTCTTTTGTTCCTTTTTGGTGATTAGGGTGTTTCTTTCTTCTTAATTTTTGTTTAGAAAGATAGGTTATCATATTTTTTCTTGAAATTCATGTGATTATGCAATATGCATGGAAGAAACTAATTAGAATTCCAAGTACTTGTATTTTTCAACTGTACTATTGAGTAATAAGAGACTTTATTAACACAGAGAAAGCGGAGTGTAACTACAAAACAAAAAGAGAAAAAGAAATTATTATGTGCAATTATATAATTCCGCACTCTTGTTTCTGTTTTTTTCATGGCTTTGCATTAAGAAATCATGTTGGGTTAATTTGGTGTTACAAAATTAAAGCAGTTGTGATGAGTAAGATTAACGTGATGTAATTTTTTTTTAAATGAGGTTCACGTTGGTTGGCCAGTGGGACTGGCTCGGGACCGTCGGGCCGGGTTTGGCGGGATCGGGTCGAGACGGGATGGGGGAGTGTGCGGGATCGGGTCGGGTCGGTCATGCGGGATCGGGTTTGGCGGGATTTACCGAAGTCCCGTCCCGATCCCGTCGGAATCGGGTCGGGGCCCGATTGGGATCGGGATCCGGGCGTTTTTTTTAATAACATACATATAAAAAACTCAATAATTAAACAAGATAGTGTAATAAAAATATCTCAATGCTGCTTTTTGTGCCTCTTATATTATTTAATAGACATGATTTTTTTTGTAATACAAATACAATTGTCAAAATTGCAACTTTGTGGTGTTGTTCAAAAGTTGCAAATTACACAGTAAAATTGTAATTAAAAAAATTACATTTTGAAAAAAGCATGTTCTAGTTTCTTGATAATTTATTGTGGTTCTTCGGTTGGAATTGGTATTTGTTGGTCAAATTGCTCCACGTCGCTTCCACCACCTTCGAATAAGATTTCGTTATAATTTTCGTCTTCTTCTTCGTTGATCTCCGGTTGACCGCACCTTCTCCGCTCCGCTCTTATCCAATCTCTGAATAATACTACAATCTCCCAGATGTCTCCGGCTAATGAGTGTATGTGCTCTCCTATTTGATATTTGCCGGCAGAAAAAGCGCTTTCAGACGCCGTTGATGACGCTTGAATGTTCAAAACATCTCGGGCCATCATTGAAAGTGTCTGAAAGGTCTTCTCATTCCCCCTCCAGTATTTCAGCAAGTCTTCACGTCCTTCTTCATAGAGAATTGCTTGGTACGGTATAGAACCCTGCAAAACAAAAATATCAAACTCGCTAATTTGGTTAGTAACGGTACGACCGCACATTCTATTTCTGAGGCTTTCAATACTAGCCGTAGAAACAACATGTCTTTTGTGAGGTTGTGTTGAAAAAGAAGAAGAAGATGGTATGGAAGCCGGTAGGTTACTAGAACTTTCTTGTTGGTAAAACCTATATACTTTTTTGCATTCGTCTTCTACGCTAGACAACACTTCTTCTTTAGTTTGTTCAATAAGTGGTGGGTGATTTGGATTTTTGGGACTTGGAGATGGTAGTACTTCTATACAATCGTAAATAGTTTCAATAAGTGATTTAGTACCGTCTATTTTAATAGTCGGATTTAATACAACACCAATAATATAAATAGTGGGAATAGGAATAAAATATTTTTTTATTTTGATAAACATTTTTTAATAGCTGCCTTATAAGCTGAGTTTTCCATATATTCTCTAAGTAATAAAAATATTACAGCTATATAAAACAACATAGTTGAAATAGTAGGATAATATATACCGGAAAATTCTTTTGTTGCTTGAAAAAATATTTCTAAAAATACAATAAGTTCAGAAATTTTTTCCCAATCGCTATCTACAAGACTACAACCATATCAACTGGATTTTGATTATAAGAGTTAAAAAATAAAGTTATAGGTTTTCTATAGTCATAAGCAACAAGTAGTTGCTCGTATAAAGAATTCCACCTAGTGGGTACTTCTTCTGGAATTTTTTATAAGGTAGTTGACAATCGTGACAAGTTTTTTTATATTTTTTTCTTCGTTGTATTCTATTATTTTTTTAAATAAAGTTTATAGCAAATTGTATTTTACTAAGAGTGTCTTCAAAAAGTGATAGACCATCCTTTACAATTAAGTTATATATATGGCACACACATTTTATATGAAAATGATATGGAAAAGACGGAGTTAAACTATTTTTTAAAATTATAATAGCGTAATTGTTAGAAGAAGCGTTAACTAATATAATAGTCATAATTTTATCAGTTATTCCGTAATAATCGCACACTTGATAAATATTTTCTGCAATAAAAGTACCAGTGTGCCTATCATCTATATATCTATACGCTAAGATACGTTTTTGCATAGACTATTTATAATCTATCCAATGACAGATCACCGTTAAATAATCATGGTCGTTAGTACTACGGCCTATATCAGAAGTGATAGCCACTTTTCCATTAAAATGATATAATTAATAACGTAAATACTGTTGATATTCATGTGCGAATTTAAATACATCTCTCTTAAAAGTTGATCTAGGAAAACCGTTAAAAGCAGGATTATACATATCTCTAATGTAATGAATAAACCCGGGAGATGAAGGAAATGAAAAAGGCAAACCCTCCACATCAACTAATTTGCTATTGCTTCCCTATCTCTATGTTTATTGTATTTAGGGCCTACAATTCCCCCCGTCATAGGGTTAATTTGACCATGTACTTGGTCCGAGACAGTATCAATATGTGAATCTTGTCCCGATGGAGCGGACATTTGCACACTCGATTTTGAAGCCTCGTATTGGGCGTACCTAGCGGGATGAGCCCTTGCTACGTGTCTCATTAAACCCCCCATCCCACCATGACCTTTTCCAGTTTTAAATTTTAAAATATCTTTACAAATTTTACATCTAGCTACTTGATTCTCTACGTCCCTATCAAAAAATGTCCATGCATCTGATTTTAATGTTCGTTTTGTTGGACCTCGTCTCATACTAGGGGCAATATGAGGCATTTCAGTTGAAGGTGCACTAGTGGGTGTGTTGTCATCTACATTAGTGGGTGTATCATCTAGATCATCGTCTAAATTAAAGTTTTCTTGAGTTTCAGAAAATAGCTTCTCGTCTAAATCTAATGGTATTGTAGGAAAATGTTCAGTATCAACAAAATCATTTTGTGTAGGAATAAGATTCTGTCTAGAAATAGGATGACTAGAAGAAGTACTCTTGCCCTTGTTGCCCCTGCTAGAAGAATCATGACCCCTACCCGTAAGCATACGTTTAAATCCTTCCATTATAAATTTATAATTATACTAATAAATAATTAAAGTAAATAAAATTAAGTGCGCTAAATAAAATAAATAAATAATAATAATTTAATGAAGGAACGAATGTACCAAACGCTGACGTAACGTCGACGTATAATCGAGAGGTTGAAAATTGAAACTTTGCTCGATGGAAGATCCTCAAGCTAGTTGTCAACTTCACTCCCAATTCCCAAATGAATAAATAAAATTGAATATTTAGTAGACAATGTAGACTTGTAGAGAGATAGATTGGGAGATTAGAGAGATTGTAGGAAGATTTGTGAGAAAATGAAGTATTTATAGTTGGAAAATTGGGTTAAAGTGTAAATATAATAGCTTATGGGTTAAAAATAAATATTAAGGGGGAAGGAGGAGGCCAAAAATGGTAGTTGCACAACGGCTAAAATGTAAAATGATCATTGGTGCAACGGTTATTTTTGCAAAATGGAGGTTTCAGGCGGGACCGAAATCAGGTCGGGACTGGGGGGCTGGGCCGGGCCGGGACGAGACCATGTCCCATCCCGGTTCGAGTCCCGATACCGAAATTTTAATTTTTTTAAAAAAGGTTGGGTTCGGGGCGGGACCGGCGCGGTGTCGGGGCGAGACCGGGCCGGGACCGGTTCGACTCGACCCACTGGCCAGCCTTAGTTGAATGTAGTGGAGTAAGCAACTTAGACAAGCAATGTTTGTCCTAATTAAAATAAATAAAACAAAAACACTTGTCCTAATTAAAATCTAAAATTAAATTATACTAATATTTTGGCAGGTTGAAAGGAACATCGACTTGGTTTATGGAGGTGGTAGTGTTGGCTTGATGGGTCTAGTCTCTCAATCAGTTTTCAATGGTGGCCGCCACGTGTTAGGGTACCCAATTTTTCTTTTATTTTTTTCCATTATTAATTTATTTATTTTTTCTTTTTATAATCTTCTCCACTAAAATAAAACTCATTTTTTGTTTTTAACTTGGCAGGGTGATTCCTAAAACTCTTATGCCAAGAGAGGTAATTTGTCTTTTAAGCTTTTACTAACAGCATTCATAACTGGTAATTTAACATCGATGGGTAGCCGCACTTAAAATAGGTAACGTCCACAAATCACTATGTATGATATCGAAAGGTTGTAAAGTACAATTTGTGGATGCAGAAAATGGTAATTTAACATGTTTTCCAAAAGTGCAGGATTCACATATAGGAGTCCTAGAAATACAGTTGCAATTAATAAAATTATTTTTCCTAAGGAAATGTAAAATATAATCTCCCGAATGTCCTAATCAGAGTGCCATAAGGAAGACAGAAGAGCAGCAAAGGTTGATGGAACTGAGACTGGATTGTTGACGGCGTTTGAAATAGGGTAGAGATCTTCGGTACTGTCACATTTCATTATTCGTCTCCCTGTCGTAAAATCCTTCACAGAAAAACCAAAAGGTTCAAAGTTAAGGGAAAAATTATTATCAGTTGTGAAACGTCGCACAAAGATTAGATCAATTAAATTTCGGGATGCTTCATGAAGTGCTTCTTTCGGAGTTAAACTTCCGTTTTCTTAATGAGTTTAGGGGCATGGAGGATATTTTTAAAGATTAGCGATAGATGTGGTGGGGAAAATGATAAATAACCAAAATCGCGAATGAGAATGCCTTGTCCACTACCAACAATAATATTCCGATTTAAATTACTCAAATTGGAATAAGACGAGTTAGTACATTGTGATGCCATCATATGAGATATGACGTATGTGTCCATATACCAATTTTTATTTGGAGCGTTGAGTAACATTGTGTTCATAGTTGTCTCAATGTCAGTCGGTGTATAAGTTGAGGGCGGGGGGGCTGTGTTGTGTAGGCCTGTTGGGGACATGGGCCGAGTATGCCAGTGTGGGCATGTCGGTTCTGAGGTGGAGTCTACGAGGATGTCGGATATGGGCTAGGAGGAGAGGCCCATGACGGTGGGGCCCACACAGCCCACAACTGGTAGGCAGCCCATGACGGAGGCTGCTGCCACTGCTGCGGTCACTGCTTGCTGTTTCATGCCGGCAAGGACTACCCCTTCCCGCCGTCGTTGTTGCCGGAATTCCATCCGTTGTGGCCCTTGCTGGATTGCCTGCTACGGCGGTTGTTGCGGGTGAATGTGAACTGTTGTAGGTCCTCGGGCCGATGGCTCTAGTTGCTGGAGTTTAGGCCCTGACGTCGGCGGAGGGCCCGGCGGTGGTGGTGAGGGCGGCATCGGCAATGCTGGCCTGAGTGGTGTTGCTTTTGATTTTCTGGTTTCCTCAAGAATAAGCTTCGTACGGGCCTCATAAAATGGAGGTAATAACGTGCATTGCTGAAGAATGGTGGCAACGCCGTCATAGGATTCATTCAAGCTTGCAATAAGTTGCATGACCAATCGCTGATTAGTGACTGGTGCGCCGACGTTGGAGAGTTGGTCGGCAAATATTTTGAGTTCTTGATAATATGCAGACACATTTGAGAAATCGTCTTAATGAACGTCCTTGAATTGATTTTCAAGGTACAACGCTCGTTGAGTTTTGTTGTCGTGAAAATACTTTCCAAACGTTCCCACGTTTGGCGGGCAGTGGCATCGGTCTCAATGATGGTGTGCAACAGATCATTAGAGATTGTGTCGTATATCCATTGGAGGATGGTTGCGTCCAAACGAGACCAGAGTGCATCATCAGAAGTCAAAGCTGGGGGTAGGTCTGTGGACTTCGGTGTAGGAGGGATGATGTGGTCGATAACTTCGTAAACACGACAATGGATCTTAAAAAGCTCCGCCCACGAGGAGAATTGACCCCTTTTCCATCTCAAGGGTGATAGGGATGAAGTTTTTGATGTTGTTTACTGCAAGTGCAGGATGAAATTTGGTTTTGTCAGCCATGGAAGATGAAATTTAAGAGGAGAAGGGAGAGAGAATGGCTGAGAAAAAAACATTAGGGTTCCGTAGGGGTGGCGGTCGAGAGCTATGGTCGGCAGCGGTGGATATTTTTAGGCTACTGATACCATAAAGGAATATGTTCCTTGATTGTATTCATCAATAGTGTACGATATATATATTAGTACAAGAATATTTAAACTAGGTAACTAATCAACCTAATTACAATAGAAAATATAATTCTACCTAAAATAGGAATATAATTTACCTAAAATAAGAGATATATAATTAATGAAAGAATATTCGATGTTGATAATTATGTTCTCCATTTATTGTGACTCGTACCTGTATTTGGATATATTAATAATTCATCTGGTACAAATACTTTTTGTACTTTCTAGTCTCTTCTTGACATATTTTTACTAGTCAAATAATGATCATCCTTATCTACTAGTAAATAGTTATGATCGAAATGTTTGCAATTTAAACTACAATTTACCACGGTCTGATTAGTCCAACTAAAGTCTAGTTGGTCCAACCAAACTATGGTAATATCTATTAACACATATTTTTTAAATAATTTATTAAGACACAGTCTGGGCGAGCTGGAGAATTTAACAAGTCAGCTTAATTTAATCCTTCATTTGAAAGGACCTTTTAAATGCTAATTCAATCGCACTTGTCGGGCCATTAAAATTGCCTAGACACACCAGCAAGAAAGTAGAAACCTATCATTTCTCCCTAACATTCATATATTTCATGTTTCTTGTTTAAAATCAATTACATTTCTTTTTAAAGTTTGACCTCATGAGATCGCGGGCTGACTTGTTGGGTCAGACTCACGGGTCAAGCCCATTTTAAAGACACTAAAGACTAGACGCTTTTGCAATGCCATTTGATTTTTTTCTAATTTTATCCTTAATAAAATAATACTTTATTTTTACAGATTACTGGAGAGACAGTTGGAGAAGTAAGAGCAGTGTCTGGGATGCATCAAAGAAAGGCAGAAATGGCAAGGCAAGCTGATGCATTCATAGCCTTACCAGGTAAATTAATTAGTTAATTTAATGATTTTTCATAATCATAATGTAAAAGAGTTATTACATCATACTCTTTAGTTGCTATCACATGTATCAATCAATAACGTAAGTGGACGACCAAAAAAATGTTCACAAGTATGGAAACAGTAAAAAACAGGCTTGTCAATTACCGTGCCCACTTTATTTAATTTCAAAGAAGTTGCTAATTGGGAAACAGCTAATCTTTAATTAATGTTTTTAGGTGGCTATGGGACATTGGAAGAACTGTTAGAAGTCATCACTTGGGCTCAATTAGGCATTCATGATAAACCAGTACCATCTCTTGTCTTTTACTCCCCAGTTTTTGTTTTTAATTACAAATTAGGTAAATGACTAATAATTATGCCACTATTTTGCTTGTGGCTAATAAACGCGTATCGACTTGAAAATTACTATATCCTGTTGACAAATATTAATCATTTATAAACTGAATTTGTTTTAAAATATTTGACGTTCAGTTATAAATAAATTCAGATCGGCCATATGAATCTCACTTAACATGTTTCTTCATTTAAGAAGTTGATGTTTTAGAAGAAAAAATCATTTCTTATTTTTTGTGCAAATTTATCATTGTAGTGTTAATAAAATGAGATATTTTTAAAAAATATTAACGGTATTTTAGATAAATGTTGTTCTAATTAAAGGGCAAAGAGTTAAATTTGCTTCTTAATTATGTGAAACGGAATAAACTTGCCTTGCGTTAATAATTGGAGTTACCAAATCGGTTCAATATTGCTCTTAAAGACTAACTGTCAACTATTAGATAAAATTAGTTTCTGTTTACAATATTTAACATCTAGCGATGTCACGTGGCAAAATTAAAACTTGTACGATAAAGGTATATGTGATCTAAACTATTAGAAAGGACAAAGTTATTTCATTTTATATAATTCAGGGTTAAATTTGATCATTTACCTTATAATTAAGGCTATTAAATATATTTTCTAGATGTACAAAATCTTAAAAGACAAATATAATATAAATCGGGTGCAGAGCATTTTCTTTCTAATTGTAGGACCATAAGAATAGGACCATAAGAATTGTTCTCTTGAATTCTCTAATGTCAGTCAACAAATCATTATTGTAGATGGATACTACGTACAATTCATTATTGCCATTTAAGATATCTAATTAACGTGTGTTGTACGTAAATGCAGGTAGGTTTACTTAATGTAGATGGGTACTACAATTCATTATTGTCGTTTATAGACAAAGCTGTCGATGAAGGCTTCGTTACACCCGCTGCCCGCCACATCATTATTTCTGCCCCCACTGCCCAAGAACTCATGTCCAAGCTTGAGGTACAACTCATGACACCATGCCCGTGTGGGCGATACTATGCATTCACCGACTTAGAATCTTGAATTAGCCGAATCCCGAGTACTCGTTTTAAGATTTTATGCCTCCCTTGACTTAAAATCTTGAATTAGCCTCTGTTAATATTTTGAGTTTACTATTCATACTTCATCACGCCCGTATGATAATAATATGCAACTACTAACTTAAAATCTTGAATTAGCCTCTATTGTATCTCGAGTTCTATATTCATGATTCAACACGACCATATGGTGATACTATGCATCCACTGCCTTAAAATCTTTAATTAGCCTCTATTAGTATTCGAGTTTATTGCTCATGATTCATTATGCCCATATGGAAATACTATGCATTCATTGTCTTAAAAATTTGAATTAGCCTGTTGATATGACGAGTTTACTAATGATTCATCATGCCCATAGTATGGCAATACTATGTATTTACTAGAATTAGCCTCTGTTAATATCCCAAGTTTAACATGTTGAATTGATTTTTCATATGTAGGATTATGTCCCCAAGCATAACGGCGTGGCACCAAAATTAAGTTGGGAAATGGAGCAACAACTTGGCTACACAACAACAAAATTGGAAATTGCTCGTTGAATTTTCAAATGATGGGTAGATTAATATCTATAGAGAAGTGTAGTAAATTTCTTTGAGGACTTAAATTCATCAATTATGAGTTACCACAAGGCAAGATGTTGATGAGAAAAAGCTTCAGGGAATTAGTAGCTTCACAGCACTTTTAACTTGCTGTTGATTAGATGATTAGTTTAAGGAAAAAAATATTGCGTAATTATTTGATGGTGTTGATTCATTTTTGTCCATTAGGCTAATCAAAAGCCTAATTAAATAGGAAAAGTTGGTGTAGTACAAGTAATTGTTTTTCTGTCTGTATATGATTGTTTGCTCATGTAAATTAATTCCTCTGTCACTCTATAGTTGGTTGTGTTTCCTCTAATGAAAACGTGTAAGCTTCTCTTATTAGCAGAAATGGATCTTTATTTTGGAACAAACTTTACTTGCATTGTGCTCAATTTGTACATAGGCTGGCAATTAATAGACTACATTGTCAAGGAGTTCAATTAAATTTTCTTCGTCAAAAAAATACTTGTGCAATAAGGGATTTTTTTGTACGTATATGAATTGTTGATCTCCTTAACATATGAGAAGCTTCTATTATAGTGGTAATGATATATCAAAAATTGGTTTATATAAACTCATCGAAGGTTTGAATCTCAGGTGTGATATACCTAATTTTTTTAATATCTCTTTTGTTAATAGTTTCTTGTTCCACCACTATACTTTGATATGACTATTTTTCTTTGAGTGAAGTGCATGATATGAGAATATTGAGAGAGACATGTACTCATCATTCATGAGAGAAGTATAGAAAATACTCATAATTAGATTGTGAACATCAAGATCCAAAAACTTAGGCAAGGACATGGATGATGTAGGTAAGAACATTAACTAACAATAACAACATACCCAGTGAAATCCCACACTGTGAGGTCTGGGGAGGGTAGAGTGTACACAGACTCTCATAACTATTGGGTCCTTGTATCCTCTCCTACTTGATATTCCACTACCCTTAATTGTCATATTTTATTTTTAACACTTTATGTAACTTAGCTATGTGAACTTAACAAAATATAACCTAGATCAGCATAGGGCTTTTGTCTGTCTGAAGCAGTTTTTAACCGATTCTTGATCTTCTTTATTGTTTTAGCTGCGTTCTTGCGTGTAAGGTTCCTAATGTTCTAACTCAATTATCTCACTTCCTAACGCTTCAGTCAATCCGCTCTATGTGTTCAAAGGATTAGGATTTTATATCCGTGAGAAAGGGGAAAAGAACATGAATACAATTCCCTTTATCGAATGTTGCAATAGGTTGATCGACACTTGCACATACTAATTTGGAACTGAGGAGTAATTAATGAATTTATTTTTACACCTCATGTGAAGAAAAAGTATTACCCATGTGATTGGTTAACTAGTTAACATTATTGAACAGTTGGAACAAGAACAGAACAGAGCAGATGAATATACCATTTGACTAGACCAAGATAGAAACTTGAGTTACAACAACATAAAAAAGGCAAAAGCAAAAGAGAAAAGCAAGATAAGGGTACTATGTTTGCCTTGTGTGAATAAAACTTGTGAGAAAACACAATATAACAGAGTGTCCCTTTTTAACTTTTTAACACGTGCATAATGTTAACAACAGTGCACCAAAGTCAGAAACAAGATAAGGGTACAGCTAAACAGTGGATTGCATATGTGAACAG
Source organism: Anisodus tanguticus (assembly GCA_034509755.1). Lineage (NCBI taxonomy): Eukaryota > Viridiplantae > Streptophyta > Magnoliopsida > Solanales > Solanaceae > Anisodus > Anisodus tanguticus. The sequence continues at coordinate 1,985,947 of CM067553.1, read as the reverse complement.
ACCACTCCAATTTGCTACTTAGTAACATATACCCAGTTCTGGGACCACCATTAAGTCATAGTAGTCGTGAGTAAAAATTTGCAAGTCTACTTATTTCGGAACAATTTCAGACATGTAGTGTCTGAAGTTTAATCATGTTGTCTGAACTTCAACCATATGTGGCTGAATTCAGTTATTTTTACCTGAATTTCAGTCGTATATAGCAGAATTCAATCATTTTTACCCGAACTTTAGCCATATGAAATTTCAAACATAGCATGTCTGAAGTTCTGAAATGGTAGACTTGTGAAAGAGTTATAACAGGAGGGTGTCCCTTCTTAACTTTTTAACACATGCATAATGCTAGCAGTAGTGTACCAAAGTTAGGAACAAGATAAGGGTACAACAAAACAGTGGATAGTGGATTGCATATATTGGACAGACAAATCCAGTTTGCTACTTGGTATATTGATTTATCTGCTTTATTTATAAGTATTCTTTTTGCTCAATCATGTAAACACTTTCAGATTTTGGGATTAGCTTAGCTTCATAGTTGAGTGACACATATGTACCATGTTTCCCTTTGGTCTGTTTCACATAGTTTGAATTGGACAAGTAACAAACTTTCATGAAAGCTCAAATCAAAACGGCAAAAACAAAGTGGTGACCGAGACTGGTCCTTGTTCTTTCCAATCAAACTAAAGCTAGATGACTAATTAGTCGAGGTGTGCGCAAACTGGCCCAGACACTACGATTATGAAAATGATAAAGCTAATTGGCTAAAACAGTGCTTGCAAATACTCAAATACTCATTCTCACATATCTGGCAATTTAACGTGATGGAGAGAAACAACACGAGATAGTTTGCATAACATTTTCGAGCAAACTAATACTACAAAAACTCTTATGCTTGTTGAGCACATATATTGGATATTAGTACACTAGGACAATTAATGTGGTACACACTAACATACGCAGATATATAATGCACCTTTATGTGTTCAAGGCAAGAAATAAAAAAATTATGTATGTAGCTACGTACGATAGAAACCATACAACATGAGGTGGCACACGAATGAAAAGCCGGTATCCAACTCAGGTGAAAGACGTAGCCACTGAGGAAGTGGTAACCAAACCAGATAGAAGGCCAACAAGGACAGCACTATTGTATGTGGTTGGCTCTGCTTGCATCGAGTTGTTCCTTGAATCAATATATGTTTCATTAAGAAATGGTCCACCAACAAGAGCTCCAGTAGCTACATTGGGATTTGGTTCTTTTGAGTCTAGATACTTCCAACCATCCTTGCAACCAACATCGGCATCTATAGGAATGGAAGCCCCTCTGTGGTGAACATATTGCGGATAGTTGTCCCCATAACCCACGAGATAACTCATCTTCGATGGATTGTCGCCCAACACATAATCAGCCTAAAAAAGGTGGGGTAAATTTGCAAAACTGTTAGCAACTAAATTCTGAAGTAGACCAAGCTAAAACTAGGGCGCAGTGGAAGAAAAAGATTTATTTAGGCAACACTACAACAATATCAACATAACAACACTAATTAGTTGGAATTAAGATTTAGTCATGTTGGTATGTTTATTTTAGGTCCAATGTTTTTCTAGATTATATATAAATGCTTTTGAGACAATATTTCTACTTACCAAACACAAGAAAATAAGTAAGAAAATCACTTTCTTTCTAGGAACTTTTTTTTTGCGTTTTCCTTCATACCAAACACCCCAAATATATAAAAGTATCTTTTCTGTAAGTAGAAAGACCAAGAAGGGCACCTGGGAGATGGCGAAATTCCGGAGATCAGATGCTGTATATGCATCTCCATTACAATTTATTTTTGCAGTCCGGGAAGTGAGCATGTAATCACTGTACAACACAGCTAAGAAGGCAGATGCTACAGGATGCTGCAACGCATTCCAATTACTTATCCATATTAAACCACCTGCATTAACATTTGCTTGAAATGAGTAAAAAAAAACTAGGTACCAAATAAGTAATAATATAATTTCTGATACTGGACTAACACTTATGTTAAGCTTCTCTTATGAAGAATAAACTTGAGTTAAAGAAGAGAAGAAAAAGGAAAAAAAGGAAAAAAAAAAAAAAATTAAATGAAAAGCAAATGAATTAAGTAACAAATCAGTACAATTATCCTTTTAAGCTCATATCTTTTCTTACTAGGCGGATATTGTAAAGGGTTCCATTTAGGGAAAACATTAGGACAGGCTTCGTGATAGAGTTAAAACCACAATCAGTTTTGTTTTCCTTCTTACTAAATATAATGAATGATAAGAGAAGCATGTACTAGTACTTTTCCAACCATCCGTCATAGTGGTATAAAGACCGTCAAAATTTTGTCTTCGATCCATGGACTTCATGAGGTTGAAACCACCTGATCTTATGCTAAGTTGGTGTACCATTCAAGCTTAATACTCTCATAGGTGTTGATAGGGAAGAAAACAGGAAGAACACAAAATAGAGCTTAATAAAATAAGCTTAGATGGGTCATTACTATCAGTTCTGCTGGATGTTGCTGTCGGAGATTTTGGTAAGAGACCACACATCACGGCTTCTGCAGTTTTCCTATACTCTTGAAGTGTATCCGAGTTTGAGGCTTTTGAATTAAAGAAGCTGACCCGGGATAAAAGAACCTGCAATTAAAGCAGTCATTAACTTCTTTTTTTGAGAATGCAAAAGAGAAATTGAGATAAATAGCAGAAATTGTATATATTTTGTATATTAATGTATAATATACATAAAATATACATTTTGATACATAATAGTGTATATTGTTTGTTTATTTGGCTAGCGAATTTAATTATTTTTGGTCGACCGGCCAAATGTGTAAATTGTCCAATGAAAAAAGCAGCCGTTGACTTTTTTAAGTTGTTTACTCTGAATATGTTTCAGTGTAAAACATCAAAAACAAAGTGAGTAATTCACATCCAATAGACACACTGCTTAAATATACTAAGATAAATTTGGTCCATTTAATAACTTTCTATAGTTCCTCTAGGACTTTCAAACAGCTGGATTCGCAGATATAGTTGCTCTTAAATCAATTATTGGGAAGCATTCAAATTCACGCATCTCAGAAGCAAAATAAAATACCTGAGTACCAGCTAGTTTGTTATCCCAGCTAAACCAAGTTGGATTGCCAAAATTACCAAAAGAATCTGCATTTTTCCCAGTCGCATAATCATAATATGTTTGATCCCCAGTTGCATGATATAGCCAAGTTGCTGCCCACAAAAGCTCATCTCCATATCCAGTTGAGTTGTAATATGTTGCGACTTCAGGAATATTCTCGCTGTAGGAACCTCTATATTTGTCAGCAAAAGTGAACAACTGTTTAGCATGCTTAAGAAGGTCACTCGAGTACGTGGAGTCACTCGACTTGAACACCAGGGATGCTGCTGCCATAGCTGCTGCGGTTTCAGCTGCAACTTCAGTCCCGGAGACTGTAGTATTTATCTGAATTAAAGGCCTCGCCTCAGTCATGACCTCGGGTCTGTCCCAACATTTATGGTCGGCATCAGGATCACCCACCTGCCAAAGAATAGAGCTTGTTAAACAAACAGTAAGACACATTTGATCAAATGAAGCATCACCATGATTGACATTAAAAAATTGGGGGGGAAAAAAGCACTGTCAAACAACTAAAAGAATTGATAATCTGAACCAGATCACTTGATGCAAACTCAAAATTCTCCTATATGATATAATGAGATGAACTGAAGCTTACACATTCTTGATTAGTATGGAATTATTAATTAACATATGAAAAAAGTATATCCATAACATAATGGATGCCGATCAAACTTTGATAAGTAATTTGAAGATGTTCCTGTAAAAATTACAGTTTACTAGAGGTCTGTCATTTTCTTCTAAGTAATATAATCTTCCTCTTTTAGTGACTAAGTGGAATTTTAAGTGACACGCCTTCTATAAATGGGCCTTCTTTTCACGTTAGAAAATACATACCAACGTCTTATCACTTCACTTATATTAAATCATGTAAGCACTAAGCACTTAGCAAACAGGCCAGCAAGCTATTCATGCATTAAAATTTAAAAGCACACTTCAGATAAATTTGGAACCTAAAGGGGGCAGGAAGGATAAAGGAAGCCTATAAGTCTTGAATGCAGCAGCAGCAAGAAAAATGTAGTAGAAAGAGGAAATTAAGACAAAACCTGAATATAAAGAACATTATCTTTAGGATGAGAATTGATAAGGTAGTCGGTAATCCACTTGAGCGAGTCTTGAGCAGGTTCCAACTGGTTCACAACCTTCATCTGATCACCATACTCAAGAATGGCCCACGACAACACAGTGGCAGTGTAAGCCATTGGGAAATTAAATTTCATGTGGTCCCCAGCATCATACATTCCTTTACTGAGGTCTAACTTTGCTTGACTTCCATCTTTCAGAGCTGAATCGCCTCTCCATGATATCTTGTTATTTACCAACTGCCCAGCTGAAACATTAAGAAAATGAGCCCAACAGACAAATTCAAAAGAACAAAAACTAGAAAAGTTCCCAAGAAAACAAGTTACAAAAAAGCAACAATATGTTTTTTTTTATAAGGTAAAAAAGCAACAATCTATTTGCTTTCGATGATGAACTACTACCAGCATTCTCCATTAACTCTGATGAAGTCATGTCTCTGCTTTTAAGTAACTTAAGATTAATGATTTAGTTTTTCAACTATCTTTCTTTTTCTGGGGGAAATGTGTTTGCCAAGATTGATAACAATACAGTGAATCCATGGCACTACCAGTTAGAACTAGCACCAATGACACTTCAGTATGTTTTTAGATCAATATTCAGTAATAGCTGGGCAAATACCAAAAGTCATGGTTTAGATATAACTATGACAATAAATTATGGTAGGAACCTTCTCCATAGAAACTTAAACCATCGGTCTGTCAGCAAATGTGACTGTTGATACCATTACTATAGGACGTTGTCGCACATCGGAAGAAACTTCCCGAACCCCTTGTCGGAGACTCAAATGATACCACTACCTAGATCTTTTGATATCATAACCTTCGGACCTCGTCCAACATTTAAAGGAGAAAAGACAATGTGCCTCTTCCCAAACTCCTCATCTAGGAACTCTGTTGATACCAGCGACATTTGGACCTTGTTCCGCATTATCATGAGACAGAGTATAGACAGCTAATAAGCTCCATAAACTTACTCATCCTATAGTTTACATTTTCACCACAAATCCTTCTACACTGGCGTGCAGGCAAGACAATACCACACAAGGAGCATCAGTGACAACCCATTCATCATACCAACTTTAACAGAAAACTCGAAATGCCACTTCAACAAAGAGTTCAGCCCACCAACAGCATAGATATAATCTTTACTAAATAGAGAAATGAATATTCAAGACATAATAAGGTGCAACATCCATATGAAATGTCTAAGTTTATTACTCTCTTTGTCCTAATTTACGTGGCACTTTTCTCTTTTCGAGATTCAAACTATGTAAACTTTGACCTACACTTAAAAATGTACTCTTTTATCATATTGACATGAAATGAATTGCAACTTACCATACTTTTCCTATAGTTTTTTAATATCACAAATTTTAATCTCAAAATATTCAGTAGATCTAATCCAATTAGCATAATAGTCAAATTGACTCTTAGGAAACGAGAAGTGTCACACAAATTGGGACAGAGGGAGTATAATAGAACATAAATCTTGGAGACAATCAAGAATATAAGACAAGATGTACTCAAAGAAAAAGAAAGAATTAAAAGGCACTACTATTAAGTACTATATCAAGCAAGTAAGCTGCATTAATGGAAATGAAAATCTTTCAGCAAGGATCTAAACAATAACCACAAAACACACAGAAAAAACTACTTCAAAATATGACAAGGGACAAGGGAATTTACATTTTTGTACATCAAAGAACTGCATTGCAGTTCTGAGAGCATCTGCATATTTCTTTTCAGGTGAACCAGGATTTCCAGGAGCATCAGGGGTAGAATCATTATGTTTCTTCCTAACAAGTGCCACAATTGCTCCAGCAGCCGCAGCAACAACTATCAAAGCAATAATCCATCCACACCAACCACCTTTTCTTGATTTCTCTCCCATCCTTTATTCACTCAACAAATTTACCTGCATTATTATCAAGAAAACATAAAAATGCAAACTTTATCATTCAGATCTCATAAAAATTTGATCTTTGAAATAAATATTAATTTAAACAAGAAAATGAGAAGAGGGTATGTTTCAAACCTGATAAAATGATCCCGCATACAGCAATGCGGGACTATATGGGTGCAAAAAAAAATTCTTTTGACAGAGGAAAATTTATAGTACTATTAGAAATAGGCAATGTGGGTGAATGGAATTTAAAAAAAAATTAAAAAAAAACAGAAAATTTGGTTTTATTTGAATGAGGGGAAAAGAGAGTTTTGAGGTAGATGTGATAGAACAGGGCACCGACACATTTTTGTTTTTGAAGATGATCAGATTCAAGATGTTTTTGTCATAGTTTGGAAGAATGACGATAATGTCCTTAGTTTTTTTCTTTTTTTGGAGAATCTTTAAACGAGATTTGTAGAAGACGAAAAATGTTGACTTTGGTTTTGGGGAAATATCAACCAACAACCTTTGAAAATGTAATGAAACCTTAGACCAAGTTTAGATAGTGGAAATATATTAAGAGAGAGTTAATTTGACAATTTTTTTAGTTTTTTAAAAATAAAAATTAAACCATATTTTCTAATAATAGAGAGAAAATGAATAATTTTACAAGTTAATTTTTTTGTCCTATAACACAAAATTCACAATGATGGTTAATTTTATTATTCGATTCTCAATAATCGAATGAAACAATTACTTCAAGAATTATAATCGAACTCACTTAAAGGTTATGGTGAATATTAAATGTGTCTTTATTATTAATTAAATATTTCATATTCGAGTTCAAAGAATAAAATCATCTTTGATTGAAAGTGCTTTAATCAAAGTAAAAAAAATCAGTTAGAAATCAAATTAAATCAGATTCGAAGGGGAAATCATACGCCCGGTGGAAAACCAAAAAGAATTACAATTGGATGGTAAATTTTGCTTCTTTTTTTTTAGGTTCTCTATTTTAGAATTTCCATACGAATGATTGGGTTGTTATTGAGCTTAATTAAAATGCTGTTGCCTTGTTGGGGTGTTTTGGGGCAAATAGTAATTTTATTCGATTTGGTACTTCATGTGCATCGAAGGCTACTTGCTACTAGTAGTGTCAGTTGGCCAGAAAAAGAAATAGTATTGTCATTGACACTTGACAGCCGTCCTCTCACTAAGAACTAAAGTTAAGAAAGTTAAAATAAAAAATTAATGATGTGCCATGCTTATATTTTGTTTTTTGATATTCAGCTTTCCAGTTTACGCCAGACTATTCCTGAATATAGTAATTCCGTCCCTTAGCACTACTATCAGTAAATTACTGGATGTGACTCTACTGATATCACCTACATGGTCCTACCCCAGAAGAGAACAAATTGCTCCCACTAGGATTCGAATCCACGCTGTAGGCCTCCAGTTGGATTTTAAGTTCTCCTCATTTGTCATCCAGTTATTCCGGGGACATGTGTCATGCTTATATTAAACCGATTAATACATAAGTATGTTTGTTATTATAGCATTTTATTATTTAATCATAATTATAAGTATTTATTTTCACTTTATTTTTAATTAATCACATTAAATCAATATAAACATCAAGTAATGAGCAGGTTTTTTCCAACAAGGTAACATTACAAGAAAAATTATTCTATTTCAAAGATTTACGTTGAACAGTTCAAGATTAAACTTGCCAATGAAGTTTTGCTAAATTGACAAAGTTGACATAGCACAATAAGTCAATAATAATAACATATTCAGTAAACCCCACATTCGGATCAAAATAGTTAATATAAAACTTTCATCTTATAATGATTTTAGAAGTTACTCGGTGATTTTTCCTTGTCTCTTCTACTTTCCCTTTGATTTTCTGAAGAAAATAATTCATGCTGAATATATCAATGTTACTTACTACCATTTACCAATAGTAAACTATCATTGTCTTTCTTGTTATACTATTGGTTTACATCCAACAACTGCCATAAATATGAGTTCATTACATGTCGGAATCAATTAATGCACTAGATTTTTATGTTGCACCTAGCCTAAGTTTTGGTAGAATTTGATGGGAATATACTTGACAGAAGTGAGATTATGACACATTAGCAATTCATAAAAGTCTTATCATTTAAAACAATGATATACAGTAATACTAATAAATAGACTACATTTAACCATTATATGGTTAATGAACTCCACACTTTGTAATACATCTGCAAACTCTAAAACAAGTTAGAATCACCTATATAATTCCTCACGGAAAATGTTTCCCGTGTAATTTTCAATTTGGTCGGAAGAAGAAAGACATATTACCTACGATGTTTTCTAACTAATTACAATAGCCAACTGTGAATCATAGTGTATATAAGTTCTGGCACATACCGATATTACTCACTAACGTTTTCTAACCAGAATGTTTTGATATAATAATAAGAATACTTGTGAAAAAACTAAAATAATGAACAATCTGGAAAACATCAATCAATCTTAAATTCAAGAATTCTTGAAAATATGTTAGTCACTTGAACATGGGAAGAGTTTACAGAGCAAAATATTACCATACTCATCTAATGCCTAAATAAATAGTCACCAAAAAGAATTGGAATGGTACAAAGGCAACACATGAATACAAAATTTGATAAAGTGTGCTATAACTTAACCTTCTTTCCTGTGATAAATTTTCTAAAGCCCATAAAATTCCAACATTTCTTCTTCAACAGGGTGTGTTTTGCCAACTATGACTAGGCAATGCAATGGAGGCCCGAAATCAACTGTCAGAAGTTGTTTCATTGAACCAGCAACCACCTTCTGGTCTTCACTCCCCAGCCGCGCAAAACCAACACAAATTGTATTTTCACCGTATACTACAATTATGAAAACATGAAACAAAATGAAATATTATTCACCATAAATGTCAATGAACATCCTTATAACTATTAATGGCATAAACCCGGGACTAAAACAAAACCATATATCCATTATACAATGAGTATGTCATGTTTGTAATTTAGGCGTGGGTTAGAGGCATATTTGCAATATCTAAACCATGTCCATTATCATACTAGTTCACTTCAGCTTGAGTTGTTGATTGAGCTCATATAAGCAGGAAAATGAATTGCAAGCTCTCTTAGTCATGTTAAGGGAACTTATCATATGGATGATGTACGGGTAAGTTTGGGCAAACATTTACACAAGTACTCTGGATTCTGTTTTTCACTGAAGAGGAGAATTTTTGAACTGTAAATGAGATTTATGTACAAATTAAGCACAAAGTGAGGATCTTACAAGGAAACATAGAGATAACTGAAGTCTGAAGGGGCAGGTCATAAAATTCTATATCAAGTAAATCACATCTTGATCACAAGTGTTGCCAGCGTGAAGTTCAGAAAACTTGGACGAACTAAGGGAAATAGGCTATCAATGGTCACTTTTTCCGCTAAGATAAAGGCTAATACTAGTCAATTGCCAGAGAGCCAAGATAGCTTATGTTGAAGATTACTATTTTCTCAAGCAAAAGCATAAAACTCATGAACATACCAGATTCTCCACGGGCTTCTTCAACCTCTAAGAGCTGCTCGATGGCAGTGTTAACTGTCATAAACCTGGGCGGTTCATACTGCTTCTTCCCTCTGAGAATAACATCACGGTCACAGACCACATCAAGTAATTCATCTGAGAATAAACGGAAGCGACAATGAAGTCTAACCTGCAAAGAGACTCAATGGTGGGTTCTTTCACTCGTATATCTGCAAATCAGAAGATGAAGACGCAATTAAATAGAGAAAACAGAATGTAAAATAGGGCAATAAAAGATCAAATTCATGATTCTTGTAACTCCATAAGTAACAAGCAAAGTATACAAAGAGCATCTCAACACTACAACAGTGTTCAACGGTTGAACCCTCTGAAAACTAGTCCAGAAGTATGCTGAGTGAAAGGCTTCCACTAGAAGCAAAAGATTATAGACTGTCAATTGCAATCTAATTTGTCTTACATATGGCATATATTTGGTAAACCAATACTTATAATGTAGCTAAATAGCAATCCCCAATGGGAACAGCCTTGTGGTTAAGGCATGGGAGTAATGAGATGTTGTGTTCCAATCTCAAGTTCTGTTGCGAGCCCATTTAGCATCTGCTTAATAGGTTGCTCGGTGGTTAGTTGTCCTGGACACCACCAATATCCACTTAAAAAAAGAATGTAGTTAAAAAGCTACTTACCTAACAAGCAGAGTGTGTGTAGTCCAAGCTTTCGGTTTTCTCTAATCTTCTCATAGAAACTATCAGGCCTCCAGGTCTCAGTGAAGAACGGTATAGAAACTGTCTCTCCATAATGGTAGAGCTGTAAGCCACACACTCCAACAGCATTCATCACCGATGCATTGTGTATCACCTGAACATCCACACCTAGTTTCTTTGCACGTACAACAAGATCTGTGTGGGTTGTGGCTCTGCATTGGAATATTGACATACATAGGAGAGAAAAGGAAGTAGATAAGTGAAAGAATTCTTTTTTTGAAAAGGTAACATTTATAAGTGAAAGAGTATCAACCGGACAACATGAAAAGAATCATCTTCATATTTTTACTTCATTACTAAATCCACAAGCAAAGCAAAACAAAGCATCAGAAAATAACCCCCCCCCCCCACCCCCACCCACCCCACCCCCCACCCCGCCTTGAAGGAAGATACCGGATTAAGCGTTCACCAACATATATCTACAAAGTTGATCATTTTAGCGGAATTCTGCAAATCATCCCATACTTCTAAGCTATGTTGCTCGGACTCTTCAAAAATATCAACGGGTGCGTGTCAGATCCTCCAAAAGTAGTACATTTTTGGAGGATCCGACACAGATGCAACAACATAGCTTCTAGGTATCCTAGAATGAGAGTCTCAACATTTACACGATTTCTCCTATCTAGTTTCAAAACAGAAGCCATAACTAATATTGAAAGATAAATGCATTACCATAGTTCTTAAAACAACACAAAATTCCTTATTCCAAACACTCCTAAGTTAAATTTGAAGGTTATAATTAAGGAATGACCACTAAATTATTGATAATTTACTTGGTATTTTGCAACAAAGTTCAACGATCTGATAGCACATGATCAAAACTCAAAGAACCACCTATTATTATTCTTGATTTTAGAGAATATAGGTGAATGTTCACTTCAAAATTGGTACAATCATTCATAGTCTATCTACTTCTTTACGAAATTAACCACTACAAAGTGAAACAAGATTGAAGAAAGCAACCAGAAATAAGCATTGAAGAAAACTAAATATAAGGGGGGGAATAAAGAATACCCAAAAGGGTCACCAACAACAAGAAAAGCCACATCTGAAGATTGAGCTTCATTAAGGATCTGATCAGCTTTTTCCTCTACCATTTCCCTATCTGCAAGTGTAATTGATCTTCCATAAAGATTTTCCTGAAAAAGATCAAAACTTTATCATCAAAATCACTTTTTTTACTAACAACAACATACCTAGTGTAATTCCACAGGTAGGGTCTGGGAAAGGTAGACTGTACACAGACATTACCCCTACCATGCAGTTAGAGAGGTTGTTTCCGATAGACGCTCGGCTCAAAGAAAAGCAAACCATAGCAATCAAGAAAATGAAATAAACAAAGCCATGAAAAAAATGCTAAATAGAGAATGACAAAGGAGTCTGGAAATGCAAACAATAACGCAACTACCACATATGTCAATCGAAGTACAAGACACAACAAACTACAAGAGTAAATACGAAGCGCGACACACACTACTACCTACTAGCCTTTTACCTGATACATGTAATTTTTACTAACTGAATATGAAATTACAAGAAAATACAGTAGATTTTATTGGTACCATATTGGAAAGGCCATTGGGAGAGAGACCAAAAGAGAGAAGTGAAGTGTAAGCTTCCATGTATACTATGCTGCATTTTTTTACTGCTTCAAGACCTTTCAAAGTTATGTCTTTATCATCTCCCAATCCAAGTCCTATTATATATAGCATGATTTTTTCTTTGCTTATATTTCAAATTACTGATGCTGCTTCACAAATTCAGTATGAGAAGCAGATTTGGAGTTCTTGTTTTCAGTTGGATGAGGGAGACAATGAATTTAAACCCTAGAGAAATCGTGTAAATTAGTCTCCCAATTATAACGACTACCTTATTTAGTTTGCTCGAAGGTCACAACAAAATCGATATGTCCGAGTGGTTAAGCAGACAGCCTTGAAATCTGTTGGGCTTTCGCCCACGCAGGTTCGAACGCTGCTATTGACGTTATTTTTGTTCTTTTTTTTCTTCTGGAAGGCTAATTTTATTCTAATGCAGTGATAATAGTTGATTGTTAATCTTTATAGAGTCTGTACTTTCACTCATCATGTTTTCAATTAAGTATTCATGGAGTACATATTGTGGGTCTTACGAGACATTTTTTTTCTGGATGTTATTTATAATCTACCTTGTCCTATTTTAACAATTTTATTAGTCATATCTTGCACGTATATATCGTGGCTTGAACAATTAGGTTTGTCTCTTTAAGGGGCAACATTCTTGTTAATGTGTGGTTCAAGAGCGGAGCAAGGATGGAAGAACCCTTCACCGGAAAAGCACATTGTATATACAAAGTTAATTTTTTTATATAAAGTTAATATCACTCAGTCGGGTTATGAAGATTAATAAAAGATATTTACAAGAAAATGCAATACACACAATTGCTCCTTTTCATTGCCTCAACTGTACTCCAAACACACTAACTTTGGCTCTTTTACAACAGCTAGCAATTGGATAAAGCTGGTAAAGCAATCATGTATTGCTGCTCCATTTGTAACGATTACATGTAAGAACAAAAGACAAAAGGAATATGTAAAAACTGAGAAAGGTTGAGAGAGAGGATAAACATAAATGAATTTTACAGAAATTTTTGTCAATATATCCGGGTCAATGACAGGCCTTCTAGACAATAAACAAGTTGTGGCATCCATGGTGAATCTTCTTCCATACCTTAATCGTCGTCCTTAAACTCCCTGTCCAAGAGAAAATGACACTCTCAGTATTAGTTTCTCCAAGACTGAGTTCTAAGTTCTCTTTATCATACAAAATTAGAACAAAAATCACGTTCTGCCAACAATCTACTTCTAAACAAATAGTTCTTTTTTTTGTGTGTGGTAAAACTACACATACAAGAATTAGCGACGGAAAAATTTTGTAGCTAAACAACAAATTATGCTAGTTACGAGCAATTTAGCAACAGAACTAACAACGAAGTTCGTAGCTAATTCTAGTTTATGTTAGTGTGTTATATATTAAGAGGTGTAAAGAATAATGAGTCACCGGCGATCAAGGTATCGAGGTTGAATGCCACTGCCTTGACATGTTGTGCAAGTCAAAGCACCAGCACCGTCACAGTTGATGCACCGAGAGACTTCTTTCTCATCCCCTCCAAGCTCCACTGTCACACTGCCAGTACCCATGCAAAATCTGCATTTCTCTGCAATATAAACCCTTTCCTCGTTAAGAATTAGCTCCAAGTCAGTCCTCAAAATGACGTTAGCTTTTAGAGATTAATTGGCTGACTCTACAATCTTTGATCAGACAATCTACTGACGACTTTTTGAATAATTGAACCTCATTAAGATCTTATGGTTCAATTAATCAATTCCCGCCTCTTCTTGCAACGCTGCAATGTTTATGCATGCATCTTAATTGATGGCACATTATGCCCAAGATTTGCTTTGATGTTTAAGGTGACAATTATCAAGATTAGTTTTTAATTCTCATTTGATTTTAATTTACCATTACAATTATATCCTATCTCTTTAAGGTGAGAGTGGAATTTATCCTTTATTTTGTCCATACCATTCACTCGGATTTCTTCCGCTTCATCTATGGGTGAATATGTTCTTCATGGGCCAAAAACCATGAGAAAAAGTACTACAGCATCTGAAACTGAAGCTAAGCATGAATCAGAACATATACTTAGTTTTATTTCGAGGATATTGATCATTTTACCCTATTCCACAGTCTACATTTTCCCATATCTCATTTGAGAATCAAATGAAACTTTACCTGGAAAACTACCAACACACAAGCTCTTCTTTGTTGAATTGCACCAATGTATGCACTCCTTCAACAACAAGAATTACTAGCTTCCACTATTTATTTTCAAAAGAAACTAAATTTCTGGGATTTCGAGGCAGACAGAAAAATCCCACTTAATACGATTGTCTCAAAATTATTTTTTTAAGAAGAAAAATAATTTCGCTGCTCTCGAGACAGTCATTCAGCTCAAAATTCTTATATGAGTGATACCCATCAATTATGTAGTAATCATGTTTTAAGTACACTTGTGGACATAACTGTTCCCGTCCGAAATGTTTATCGTTTTATCAGCTGACGAAATCGGATGACAAATTGATTCCTTAACTAAGCGATTTAGGCTGGAAGCGGAACTTTAACTTCCATCAATAGGTTCCCAATTACTCCAGAAAGCGTTAGGATAGTGATTGAGTAAACTAAGTGGTAAGAAACATAAATACAGCTAGAGTGCAATAAATGCGATAAAGATAGAATGAAGATATGTAAAAATCAGTTTTTTGATTGATTGTGTTGTCTTTATTCTGTACAAATAATCCTAAATTTATACTACAAGAAATAAGACGTGAACCCCCTATGTTAGCCACTAAATTACCCACTAAATCTACTAGCCAACTATGAGGAGGTGGTGCCGATTTTTGCTCCTTGTTTTCCTCTTGCACGACCGACGGCACTTCCTTCTAGCTGTTGATGGTTTGTTTCTGTTTCTTGGGTCTAGAAGGTGCTTTGACTTGGTCTTTGAGGTGTCCAAATATGTGTGGTCCCAGTCATTCCTTGGAATTATGATTCGGTCAGGTTACCGAGATAGCCGTTGGAGCTTTTCTAGCCGAGGGTTAGGACTAATAGATTCGACTACGAGTCAGTTCGATTATCGGCTTAGGATTTTGTTGCCTGCTCATTTTGAGATTTCCACCTTCGGCTGCCACTTGATTAGGCTAAACACTAAAAGTATTTTTGAGTGTTAACAATTGCCCCCCTACATTAACTCGAGTGCAGTTGTTGAGTTGATGTATTCAAAAATAGTCGTCGTTTCGTGTGGCAGTCGTGGGTGTCATTTCAGTCACTTTTGCCCTAAATGCGCGTAATGATGAATTTCTCTGAATTCCTTTTAACCGAGGCATCTCGGCTACCACAAATAAATTTCAATGCATTTCAGCCGCATGTTTGAAAGAGAGTAGTCCCGACACGTGTCAGCCACATCTCCCAAAGGAAAAAGATTTAAGAGAGACGTTCCCCAGAGGTTTCTCATATAGTTCTTCAGCCGTTCCCAAATTCCTTTTCTCTTCCAAAGAAACCCTATTTTCTTAATCAGAAAACCATGTCTTCATCTTTCTTTCTATCTCAGGGATCAGATAGCGCCGATTTGGCTGCTGGTGACCTAACCCCTACATTTGCCTTCATCGATGAACAGTTGGTTCTTGCCACTTAAGGTACATCTGAACAGGGCGACCTCCTTCTTTCTCGGCATCTTAGCCCGGTAAACTATGACCTTTCTATCACCTGTGATTGGTTCACTGGTGATCGTTGTCCGGCTAGCCTGCGTACCTGGCTGGCCAAGATTGCCAACTATTCTGGTTGGTTGGAACGAGTGAAGTCGGCCAGAGAGGCCGAATGGAGACGCATGGGTCTTTATGACGCCATTGCCCTGTCGGGGTTTGACATCCCCTGTAACATTGGTCTCATATACGCTTTCCTTGGTTATTGGTCGACCACTGCCAACGCCTTTGTTTTTCCTTGGGGGATGATGACCCCCACACTGCTCGACGTGACGGCGATACTTGGCCTTCCGATACTGGGAGCCGAAGCGCCTGTCTTAGGCGATATAGATGTTGCCAATTTGGGCATCAAGGTTTCAAAGACTTCTTCCGGCTATGGCCACTTTATGGCCAACAACAGCCGAGTATCGCCTCTCTCAGTCGATGATGTTGAGCATCATGCTTTCCTGCCTTTTTGGTTCAGCCCATACTTTGTCTGCACATGATCTTGTGCAGTCGTGAAGGAACTGAAAATTTATGCGGCGCTAGCCGTTTCGGGGGAAGATGTCAGTTGGGCATCTCTCTTCCTGACTTATCTTTATATAGCTCTTGGCGATGCCCAAGCAAGGTTAAGGGACTCCAAAAATCTGGATACCTTAGCTGGTCCCTTGTGGTTCCTTCAGCTGTGGATCATCCTGTATTTCTAAGAGTTTATTCCTGATGGTTTTGATGACCGTCGTTTTCCATTAAACCCGCCGGATACCGACATTTTAAAATTCAAACCACGCAATCTTTTCGTAATTATTTGCAATACGTTCATTTTCGAATCAATCAAATGAAAAATAAGCTACCTATTTGAATTTTGGCATGAGAAACTTGATTTACATCGAATTCATGTCTTCATTTGTTTTTTTTTTTCTTAATTTTTTATTATGAAAAGATGAACTAAACGAGTTGTTCTCTAAACATTTATGCTTGCAATAAGTGAAGGAGAATTACAGCTAAAACTTTCTTAGTGTGTATGTATGAGTGGAGCAAGGGATCAAGAACCCTTCTATTTATAACAATGCTAGGACAACACGTCTGAAGCACCTCACACCATGAAAGTCGTATTATGCTTCACAATGGGATACTAAATTCATTTCGAACATGAGTAGGGGTATTAGGTTACCCATAAAGTATCAGTGTGTAAATGACTTTTCCCTACAACTACAGGCGCAAATTATGTATTTTTCCTTATAAATATGTAGCATTACATAGAGGGACATTAGATTTATGAGTAATGAAAGACACATTAGTCCGCTTGGGCAGCTCAATTGGTTATCAAGGGGGATATTTGGAAAATGAAAGACACATTATTAACAAAGCCTTTTCTAAAATATAGCAAGCATAACATAAAGTCAAATCATTAATTTATTGGATTTATGTTAATTTTTGGGCTTCTCAAGAGAATGAAAACCAAACCAGCTGTCAGAACTGTAAAACGTATGACAGAAAATATGAGCTAGAACTTGTTACACATCTCATATGTGAACACAGAAAGTTTGCAATATATCCTGTTACGGCCTTTCATAATGTAATGGTGATAATACAAGTATTTGTAACACCAAAACTCAGAGCGAGCATTATTTTATCTTTTATAATTTTACAGATGAGTAGAAACATGAAAACGAATATACATTAATTGATTACATTAAATCACATTTTGTGATTGAACTGACAAGTTCCTTAACCTCTTTACGCTTCATATCTTTGCCACAAAATCGGATCTTATGGCTTGTCTGGCTCATCTTCGTCTTCGCCTGGAGCTCATGCTGAACTACTTTGGTCCGCTAGTTTTTGAAGGGCCACATCTCTCCACCATAGCACCATACAGTTGCTTCCCGTTCTATTTATGAAATTTAATCAGATTACGTTATTGACCCCCATGATATACATTCCAAGTTTAAAAGAACTATTAAATACTTACAAAAATTACTGGAAAAAAATGGATTTGTCCCTCGGGGTTTGTCTGTTTCTCTTTAAAATAAACCAAAATCGGAAAACTTGGCCACCATAGCTCCCAGTTCACAAATGTCGAATATCTGTTCACATCATTGAATCAGTCATTTGGCCAAACTGACTTATAAGCAAGGGTTGCCTTCTACTTACTTCCAACGGTTCTTTCCACCCACAAAAACATTTTCACCTGACTCTTCAAGTTGCTCCCCAACTTTCACCTCCTGTAATGAAGTTAACATAGCAATTAGAAAGAACAAATAATACACCACGTAATATAAATTGCTTATATTAGATGTATACAAATAAGGATGTAACCACATGTTATACAAAGATGTGCTTCACTACCATATTAGCCAACACAAGAACGTAAACTTGCAATGGTAATTATTCAAATCAGAGAATCCCTCTAAAGTTCAAGGACATATCAAGTAGATTTTGGGACACCTACATTGTAATTGTATTCCTTATTACATATACAATCAAACCTCTCTATAACAACGTCGTTTGTCTTGCTGATTTTCGGTTGCTATAACGAAAGATAACATAACATGAAAGATTGGTTCCACAAAAAACATGGATGTTACAGTGAAATATTGTTATAGAGAGGTTGACCATATAAGTATTAAGCTTGACAGAAACACTATTTTTACCACTCCAAACTGAATTAAGTTTGGAGTTTAAGAAATAAAATGCAAGAGGGAATCATTTTTGCAAGTGACATCAGACATGCTTTCATTTTCAATTATATCAGCTTTTTAACAGATTGCACAACTCATTAGCCAGCTGAACAAGGACAAGGATCATGAAACTGAATGTTTTATCTGATTTATCTTCTCATTATCTGAGCATGCATTATTAAAAGCGTGCATCATTTGCTGAAGGAGTAAGAAAACACACCAGAGCTTCATCATCAAAGACAAATCTCACTCTTGTTGTCTGCAAGGGAAAAACAATGTGAATCAATAAAGAGAAAGTCCAGCTCGATAGATGCTGCATGAATGAATGAGGTTAGGGAAACTACAACATAATAAATAGAATGAACAGATGACCCGTTATTGGATTAGGTGGAATAGAAGAAGCTTCTCATTATAACAGAAGACTCTGAAGTGATTTTCCTTCTTTTTTGTTTTTGGGTTGTTGCTCATCCCGTCAGCTTATGCGCACCACGACCATCCATCAAACAGCCTATTCAACTCAGAAGCACAAGTTGCCAAAGTAATCCACCAATTTAGAGTTGGTGATTTCGCAGCAGGTGTTGCAGGTGGGTCTCGAGCCTAGAATCTCTATGTTGGTTTCTGAAGTACTTTTTCAAGTTTCTTTAGGCAATGAGAGCAAAAATCTTTTCTACGAATCTTGTCTAGGTAAAATTCACGTACCACACTAGGCTAGGAAAAGTTCAGTATATATCATTGAATACCACCTCACAATTTTTCGTTTGTTGAGAGCCACAAACTTTAAACATGTGCATCAAGTATAGGAAAACCTCAGTGTCTATGATTCCCATAGCACAGGTGCCCCTGAGCATGACTGGATGAATTTTTTTAAGTTGTCATCCAGGACAAAACCGCTTAAAACAGCAGCGACACACAATTTCATTCTAAATAACGCAATAATGATTTTGCTGTCCATCTCATTGGTAAAAAAAAAGGATATGTACCTGGAATAACAGGAGTAATCCAAGAAGACCAATAGGAACCGCTGCTGGTAGATTTTCCGCATAAAATAAACCACCAGATAACCCTGTTCATGTAGGAAGATTAATTCCTTGAGTATTTCATTCCAATGATAGCAAATATATACAATATTATAATGTAGTACTAATCTCAGTTTACCTAAAATATAAGATGTTAATCTAACTAATTGATGACAAATTGATTTACACTCCTAATTACAATATTACATCCTAATTAGTAGTGATTGGAAATAATTATGGGATTGTCCCATAATTATTCTTACAATCCCCCGCAGTCTTAGCGGGAAGTTCTCGGATGCTAAGATTGTCCCTGAAATCATCAAAAAGTACGCGCGGAAGACTTTTCGTGAAGATGTCTGCAATCTGATAACGGGACGGTACATGGAGAACTCAGACTTGTCCACGGGAAACCTTTTCTCGGACGAATAAGATATCCATTTCGATATGTTTTGTGCGTTGATGCTGAACAGGATTACCGGATAAGTATATCGCACTCACATTATCACAATAAACAACGGTTGCCTTCTTAATCGGACAATGGAGCTCTAAGAGAAGATTACGGAGCCAACATGATTTAGCAACCACATTGGCCACCCCCGGTATTCTGCCTTAGCGCTTGACCGAGACAAAGTTGGTTGGCGTTTGGATGACTATGAAATCAGATTATCTCCCAAAAACACACAATAACCCGAGGTTGAACGTCATGTGTCCGGGCATCCACCCCAATCCGCATCGGTATAAGAGGATAGAATCGAGATGGAGGATTTATACAAATGCAATCCAAACTAAATAGTACCCTGGATGTACCGCTGAATTCGTTTGAGAGCCCCCATATGTTTCTCTTTCGGATCATGCATATGCAAACACACCTGCTGAACAACATAGGAGATTTCAGGTCTCGTGAAAGTGAGGTACTGCAAAGCCCTTGCGAAACTGCGGTAGTGTGTAGGATCACTGTATGAAGTCTCTGCTGTGTTACTCAATTTGTCTTTTGTATCCACTGGAGTGTGTGATGGCTTGCAGGATGACATACCGGCTTTTTCAAGTATCTCCTCGGCGTATTTCTTCTAACTTAGAAACAGACCACCTGCATATTGAGTGACAGCACTGCCCAAAAATAATTTAAAGGACCCAAATCCTTCATCGCAAATTCTGTTGCGAGAAGGGACATAATAGACTGGCGAAGGGAGGTAGATGATGCAGTGAGAATGATGTCATCTACATATAGGAGGATATACGTCATGTCACTGCCCTCTTATAAAAGAATAATGATTGATCGGATTTGCTATTCTCCAAGAGTGGATACAAAACCTGCAAACCTGTTATACCAAGCCCGTGGAGCCTGTTTCAAACCATATAGGGACTTTTTCAGCAGGCACACATAATCTAGATGTGTAGAGTCTCGGAAACCCTGCGGCTGGTGCATGTAAACTGTTTCCTGTAGATGGCCATGCAAAAATACATTTTTGATATCTAACTGATGAATGGTCCAAGATTTGGACAGTGTCAGGCTAAGAACCGTCCGGATAGTTGCTAGCTTAACCACCGGACTAAAAGTTTCTCCACAATATACTCCAACCTGTTGAGACCTGCCGTCGCCAACAAGACGAGCTTTGTATCTCGCAAAAGAGCCATCAGAATTCTTTTTGTGACAGAAAACCCACATAGACCTAATAATGTTCACAGTAGATGGATGGGGCACTAATTCCCACGTCTTATTTTCACTAAGAGCATTATTTTCGTCTAACATAGCAGCTTTTCAATTCGAGTCTGATAAGGCTGCTTTGGGATTTTTTGGTATAGGTGATGGTTGAACCGAAGATAGTAAGTTAAACTGACGTTTGGGCCGAAAAAATCCGTGCATGGCACGGGTTTGAATGGTCCGAGGTTGTACTGTCATCGGTTGGGTGGTAGGGATCTCGGTCAGAGGGGACTTTCTCTATTCAAAGTGGATCCCAGGATCTTTCCCTTCCTCATTTCTAATAAGGGGCTCTAGAGCAGGTCTGCTAACTCCTGCTTTTATTTATTTATTTCCATCTCATTCACCCGCCTGTTCGGCTGTCGACACATTGAGATCAAAAGAAGAAAGAGAGTCCAAAAAAGAAGAGTGAGTCCGATGTAGGAAGAGCCGCTTCCTTTTCAAACAGCCCGAAAAGTCCAAAGGCGACCTTTGACAGAATAAGAAGACAGATTACCCTTGCTATACGAAAGAAAAGGATTTGTACTCTTTTTGGGACATTCTTTACACTCGAAGCAGCCCGAAAAAGGGAAAGCCGGATTTTGTTTCCACCGAGCTAAAACAATATGTTGATGTCTCTAGTAAACCAAAGTCATCGTTTAATAGCTATTTTGCTTCACTTTCTTCTTTACAAATAAGAAATTGAAGATTTAGTTACGATTAGAAATCAACTTTCTATCTTCATCCATGGATCCTTTATTCATACTTATTCAATTGGAAGTATTGATCCAATTCAAAAATTATGTTTCGCAATTTCATAATCCAATTTTTCAATGTCTAAGTGACCTTTGGATACAAATCACGAGAATATGTATTTGTTCAAGCCGCATTTATGGAAATAAAGGAGAAGGCAAATAGAATAGAACAAAGTTAGGGGCGAAGCGGTTCCTGGCGTGAAAACTGGCAATTGAAAGTCAGATTTCGGGGGAGCCTTTCTAGTATAAGGGAAATAGGTCGAATCAGCAAAGGTTCTTCAAACCCCAAAGGGGGTTAGAATACTTTAAGGTATCTGTTGCGCACCTCTATTCCTCTTCTTCCGCTTATTCATCTTCTTTGGCGGATACATATATAGATATAGAGTAGGCATGGCAAAAAAAAAGAGTAGATTGGCTGGTTTTTCCAGTCAAGTATAGTTGATAATCCCATTTTCGAATATGAATTTGAATAGATTCTCTTTATTATTCTAAATATAGCTTTTTTATCTTCCACCTTATCTCCACAGCTTTGGGCGACCCCAGGTGAATACCCAGTCTATTCAATGCTAGGCATAATGAGTATAAGGACCTCAAAAAAATATCTTTTCGTCATATGAACTTTAAGGTGTATGAAGTTTCATATGTGTGATAATGAATGAGGGGTGCTCTATATATATAGGTGAAATTAGGGCAAAATTTAGATTTGGATTGGGCTCCAAATCCCAGTCCGACTGGGCTCACTGCTGGGAAGGCTCCGCGGCGCCTCATCCTTGCAGGCTCCGCGGCGCCTCACGTCAAAATGGTGTTTCCCGTCTTTTCGTTTAATATATATTTTCAGCACATTAAATCCAAAATCCAATTTTGATTTAATTAAATAACTTCCATCTAATATAAATTATCCCATAGTCATTATCAATTTAAATATCTCTATTCTAAATCGAATATTTAATGTTTTCTCAATACACCCTTAGATGGAAGAGACAATCGACATAGTGTGACCCTATAGGCCTTCATATATCGACACTAATCCAATTAAGGTCCATACGGAACTCCTAGACTGCGCCGTACGACGAACTCAATATATGAAGTACGTTTACATGAATCCAGCAAACATAACCTTTATGTGAGATAATAAATTCCTTTCATTCGCGACACACTCGATCAAGCTTAGGATTTGCTATGTGTCTATCCAAATGGCTTGATCACTTTATCTCATCCATATTAGTCGACAACTAGACCATATTCTAAATATGACTCTTGCATTGGCCAATGACTTGATCGACCTAATATCACTGAGAAGTTGAGTGTTCTCTCGAATATCCAATCGAGGAATGAATCATATTCTTGGCTCAACTACCACCTTAATTTACATCATAATGCACCCAACACAAGTCGTATCTTATCCTATAAGGAGTTTAAGCCTAGGACAGGGTCAAAGTACATTACTCTGTAAACAAGGTGCGTATTGACCTCAAGTCAAAGGACATTTATCTCCCATACGCCGATAACACTCTAGACATGTCTAACAAATAGTTTATCAGCAGAGTATACCAATACTTTCCAAAAGTATCCATGTGTCCATTACTAGTAGCAGGTGAGACACACTACATTCTCTAAGAGTGTGATGCAGACCACATGTCGACTTATAACATATCATCGATATCTCATTCTCGCTGATCATTAGTCGAGGCTATTTTAGAGTTACGCTCTATCATCAATATATCACTCTATTAATGACAACGTAAGCTTAGGGGATGCACATTAATGAATAATTACAAACAATCAAATAATAATTCAATAATTACAAATGACATAAATATTAATCTTATTAATAATACGAATGTGTTCAAGTACATTTGTCCCTAATAATGATTGTCTCTAAGACATACATACTTTCAGTTACATTATATGGATTTTTTCCAACATCACATAACAACTGATTTAATAATATGATACAACATTGCATTTAAAATAACAACACATACAATACAACAGGTAACAACTATCCACACAAGGCGAATTTTAAAATGTGACTCAACGGAGAAAGAGAGAATGTAGAATGCACCTAGAAGGACAATTGGAATTCGGTAATCGGGATCAGGAACAACGGTCTCCTCCTTAATTTGTTTCCTCCGCATCTGCCAAACATCAACATTAGCCCAAATTCCCAAGGCAATTATAATTAGATACTAGTAATAATAGTGGAATAATAGCATTTTTGGTCCCTTAATTATTATAAATTCTAGTTTGGGCCCTTATGATATATGACTCATCATATTTAACCTTTAACTAATTAAAATGTGTAAGTTTGGTCCCTTTATGTAGGATATATGTTATATTACTGTTAGATATGGAGTTACGTTACAAGCTTAACATAACACGGGTAATTAAATGGTGGAACAACTAATAATTTTGATAAGTTTGTGAATGTTCACAAGCAAAAGGACAAAAAATGTGCATTTTGATTAATTGACAGTTAGTTATGCTTAGTCATCACAAGGACTAAAATTAAAATTTATCTATAATTGAGGGCTCAAAAGTGCTATTAATCCAATAATAATTCTCATGAGGAATCCTATCCAAAGTCCAAATGCAAAAGTAGATAGAATGAAAAACAGAAAAAGAGAAATATGAATTAACTAACCACTGATATGACTGTGAGATTTTTGACAGCAGTGAAGTTTCTGGTGAAAAGAGCATGACTATTAATCTCTTTGCCATAGAATGAGCTCTGCAATTTCCTCACAGCCATTGACCCACCACTTACTTCTCTTTCTGCTTCTGTTAACATACAAAACAAAAATTGGTTTGCAATACAAAACACACAAGACCGATAAACTCTGATCGACCACAATAGAATCCCCGACAGGCATAGACATTTTTAAAGTAAACTTAGTGAAAATAGTTTCGAAATCTGAAAAATTATAATAATTCTATGTCCAAACAGTTTTTCCTCCATGGCCAAACGAGCACTTAACAGATTTTGATTTTCAGAATTTGCTTACTGCGCAGAGTATTAGCGAAGCGGGGAGCAGAACGAAGAGCGCTCTCCATTGCAATTTCTCGGTCTCTGCTTTTGAAATGAGTGAGAGGCTGTAAGTGAGTTCCCCAAATTTTGTCATTTCCACTCCTATCCGTTTCGTTCCATTGCAAGCCACTGATATGTCCAAAGCTGAAGGGCAAAATAGTCCAGAAACAAAAGTAGTTACAACGGAGCTAGCTGCTGCCACGGCGGTGCATATTTTGATATGTACTGAATTATGTATCCAAATCGAAATTTTGGGCAATATTATGGTATTTGAAATAGTATTTGTTAATGTTGTGTTTGGTGTTGTGACATTTGGCTCAATATATACTGATTTGAATGTATAAAAATGTTGGGACAAATGTCATAACATTAAGACTAACATTTTTTAGAACAGTTTTATCTTACTTCACGGTAAGCAGTAATATTTTAATGTGAGTTAAAAATGACTTTGGCGTGGTGAGTTGGAGCTGTGTAAAACGTGGGAGAAAGAGTCAAAAGCTTGGAAAGAAGTCGAGTAAGGACAAGTCAAAGTTGTTGAGATTTTCACTCGTTAATCATCTACCACAAGCTGCCCACATTTTCCTCAACCTCGACAACCAATCGATTAGCCTTTCAAAGGAACTCTCTGCTATACATAGAGAGGTCACGACAGTGTATCGACATCTAAAAGCAGAATGTAAAAATACCAAGAGAGCTCTCGGGTTTTCATCTCAAAAATCTGGATCACAAGTGTTGCCTGAGTGTATCGACAACATTCTGTCCAACATTACAATTGTTGTTTAGATTCTAGATTAGTTTTGTATTGAGTGATTATAACGAGAGGTTCTCTATGTCTACTTAGTTAGATTTTTCAGGCCGAAGTCATATGCGACTTCAACTTTTAATTTCTTCCCGTTTTATCTTGTAAATCTGTAAAGAAAGGAATTTGTATATAATATATATATACAATACATTTGGATATTGACCATCATAAGTTATATAATATATATAACTTATGAAAATTTTAAAAATTTGTGTTCCTTATTTTTTCGTTGCATTTTACTCTTAAAGGTTTTCTGTTTTATCGAAGTGTTGTCACTTGTGTCAGATGACATTATCGCTGACATTCGGAAATAGAATCGGCATTCGATTTATTTCATCTCTTGTTTTTACTTTCCGTAGACTTTGACACCCTTCAGTATTTGATAGGCATTTTTAATTGATTTGATAAAGTATAAGAATGTTCACTTCTCAAGTTGGAGAAACTTGACAAATGTGTCTATATTATCATCATACTTTATTATCCCAAATTTTATCACCTCGCCAATTTCATTTCACAATTTTGTGTATTGACCTTTCTTGTTAGCATAATCTTTTAGGTTCTGGATTTCATTCCACAAGCGACATCATATTGAGAAGAAAAGATTACCCCCCCTGAGGATTTCTCGAGTGTGATCCAAGTATTTCTTAGAAATGTGAAATTATCATGGAGATACAGATATTTCCTTTCATCGTATCAATCTTCATATGGAGCAGAAGGACTTTTAGGGAAATCAGAACCCCTAAGAATGATGTCATATTAGTCGATGATTTTGTAGTTGTGATTTTTGTATTGATTGAAATGTCATTTTTATGTTAACGAAGGAAATTGCTTTGCCTTCCTTTAATAATTCTTTACATGTAATGTAAGGTGTTAGTAATATGATAAAAATGAGATATTTTTGTAAGAAGTCAAAGACAACATTCATTACGATATGCAAGTTAAAGTCGAACAACTATAATTACCGACTTATTGCATCGCACTTCACCAAAATTGAACTTAAAAATATAGAACTATACCGAAATAGTTTAATTTAATAATAAATATAGTAATAATTTTAAAAATCAAAATTAACACTAAAGTTTTCCATACCGTACCATAAACCAGCCGTAATTGCTACACGTGGCTGCCTTTTCCCGCCTCATTCAACTTGTTAAGACCACTCCCACCTAGGCATGTTTTGATGTATTCAGATTTGTAGCTATCGAGCAGAGCCGTAAGTGAATTTTTCGTCAAATTATTCATTTTTGAGATAATTATTTAGTAAATATTTTTTTTGTTGCTTTTGTTATATATAGATATTTTAAACCATGATTTAAGATATTTTTTTGAGCAAATTGAATCTCATGAGAAAAGGTAGACCACGGTTTGAAATTTTAATTTGTAAGTTATTGCAAATTAGACGATACTCTAATATTTTGTTTTTAAAGTTGAGCATATATGAATAATAAATATTAGACTCGAGTCTAACGTTAGCCAGACGAGAATTTCGAAATAGTTATATTTATATAACTTTTAAATTAAATAAAAAAGGACAGTCCGGTGCACTAAGCTTCCGCTATGCGCGGCGTTCAAGAAAGGATCGGACCACAAGGGTCTATTGTACGCAGTCTTACCCTGCATTTCTGCAATATGTTGTTTACACGGCTCTGCAATAGGTTGTTTACACGGCTTGAACATTTGACTTCTTGATAACATGACATCAACTTTATCAGTTACTCCAAGACTGCCTCTCATATATTACTTTTAAATATAAGGACAAAATTTAAGTGGTGGACAGAAGAAAGGATATTTGAGTAAATCAGCCGAGCAGTTATGCCTATTTTCAAAGTAGCTAGGTTCCTGTCGGAACGTGTTGAAGTAATGAAAATGAAACCAAACAGGCAAGGAGGGAGGAAACAAATAGAGATACTTTGATTTTCAAAAAAGGTGGAACTCTCACCCCAGAGCCCCCACACCCCGGTTCGACAGGTCTGTGAAGGAGGTAAATCACGGTGACTCAATTGATTTCAAAGGTTACACCAGTACCACGCTGCGCACAAGGGCCCCTCCTTTATTTCAAG
This sequence comes from Anisodus tanguticus, assembly GCA_034509755.1. NCBI lineage: Eukaryota > Viridiplantae > Streptophyta > Magnoliopsida > Solanales > Solanaceae > Anisodus > Anisodus tanguticus. The sequence goes on along the minus strand of CM067553.1, from coordinate 1,958,217 downwards.
AAGTAACCCCCACACTGTCGCTGACGGGATTCGATCCTTGACCATTTTCCAAATATCCCCCTTGATAACCAATTGAGCTGCCCAAGCGGACAAACTGTGGTAGGGTAAACTTTTTAAAGTGACTGGTCCCACCGCATTACGGCCTCATACCCCAGAAAACCCCACCTCCCGCCCCGGCCCTACGGATTAGTATTCACCGCTTGGCCCTACTCGTATGGAGGGATTTTTTTGGGGGAACACAGTTCCACTCTCGCTGATCAGAGGACTCGAATACGGAACCTCAGACAGCAATACCCTAATGTATTGGCCACTGGGCCAAACACTTTGGATAAATAGAGATACTTTGATGTATGTATTGAGAGTGAGACCAATCTCTTGTTTATTACTTCCTTTTAGCTTAGGTTGTCAATAAATTAATCCTTAAATAGACATGATATAACATTGATTTGCTATGTTAATCGAGAAAATTAATTGAACTTGCTAAAATAGATTAAATGTAACGCTAATATAACAAGACTTTACATACATATTATGAATACATATAACTAAAAACCACAGAGTAAAGGTACCAACCGAAGAGGAGAATGGGGACTGACTAATTGTTTGTAAAAGCGAAATATTAAAGAAGGATTCAGATAAAAGAGTTGTAGGATGAATATGATTCTTCATCTTGCATTGCATTGTTGGTAAGAGTTTTCAATTTCAAGTTCTAGATATAAAAAAAATTAAAGTTTTGGATATAGAAAACATTATGTTAGGGTATTTTCCCTTTAAATGGACCGTATGTCATGTGGATTCAAATTAGACATATCATAATATAAATATCGGATATATGATGAAAATTGAAAAATAAAATAAATAAAGAAGGGTCAAGAGTGATAGGCCATCAAAGTGCCATTATTGCAAAGCATGTGATGGTGTGACCACATTCCTTGGTCCCTCCTCCTCCATCCAACAAAGTGATTTCTCTTAGCGTCAGTCCGGGGTTTATCCTATGCGCACTCAAGAGAGTAGCGACTGCGGTTCCTTCGTCAACAAAAAAAAAAGTGATTTCTCTTTACTATGGTTCCCATATTATTATGGCCTTTAAATATGGGCCTTTAAGGAATTTCCATTTGGAACAAACATGAAGAAGAAAAAGAGTTTTTGAACAATACGACACACAACAACAATTTTTTGAAGAACGGGAGCAAAATAGATAGTAGTATCCAAAGCTTAGGTATAACCCTAACTTCCAGAAATTCATACGTGTTTTTTTTTTTTTTGATATCTAGCTTCCCGGCTTACGCCAGACTATTTCTGGAGATAGTAGTTCAGGTCCCTCAGACTACTATCATTAAATCGTGTTATGTGCCAGAAATTCATATGTGATTTCTTAAAGTAGTACTTGTTCCGGTTGATGTGACATGATTTTTCCTTTTAGTTCGCTCTAAAAAAGTATCATGACATACTTTAAATTTGATAAAATTTTATTTATCCTAATGAAAAACTTTTATAACTACATAAATATTAGAGAAAATAGCCAAATGCCCCCATAACGTATAACCTGATTACCAACTACACATTTATTCTTTATGGGGGACATATTACACCCTAAACGGTTTTAAAATGAAATATTTTCCTCCCTAAATGCTTAGGTGGGAGGTAAGTGAATGTATTTCACTTTTCTTGAGAGAGTGAGCACCAAAACTAATACTATTAAATTTTTATTTTTAATATTACTTTTCTTAAATATATGTATTTTTAATTAGTTTCCTTATTTACTCCTATCTCAATTCTAAAAAGTTTTTTCCTATTTTTTGGGATATTATGTGCACTCATCACCACCAAACGCCGACAAGCTCTTCCGTCTCTGCCGCCGCAGCTTCTACCACTACCCCTTTCATCTCCTCCTTCCACATTTCAACCCTCCCCCGTTCCGCCGCCGATTTCTCGACGAACGTCGCATGCGCGCACCATTAGCCTTAACCCGCACTCATCGACCCGATTCGTCAATCTCTTCTACGGGCTTCCATGCCATAACCACATGCTAACTTTGTTCTTTGTCGAGTATTTCGAGGTCAATTTCGGATTCTATGTCGTTAATAAATGAACGGAAGAGATTTATGAAGAGGTACGAGTGAAAGTCTCCGCGGTACTGGTTTTTCAAATGGGTTTCGTTAATCGGGCAAAAGAAGTTGAGCGACGTCGTTTGGGGCTGCGAGATCTAGGGCTTCGTAGTATTGTAGAAAGTGATGGTGCATTACCTCAACGTGGAAGTAAGGAGAACTTGGCCGGAGGTGGAGGATGATGACATGGCATGATGGAGCTGAGGAATGAGGACGAAGATTTCTTGAACCCAAATAGAGTTGTATCAAAAAGGAGAAAACAAACACATGTCGATTTTTTGAAAAGAAATGTATAATTGAAGATGAATTTAAATGTGTGTGTGTTAACTATGGCTAGCCAGTGGGCCGGGTCGGCCCGGTCCCAGTCCGGTTCCGCCCCGGTCCCGCCTTGAACCCGATTATTTAAATAAAAAATTGCGGTATCGGGACTCAAACCGGGACGGCACAAGGTATCCTCCCGACCCATCCCGGCCCGCCCCATGCCCGCCAGTCCCGACCCGATCCCGCCCGAAACTTCCTTTTTGCAAAAATAATCGTTGCACCAACGACCATTTTACATTTTGGTTGTTGTGCAACAGCCATTTTTGGCCTCCCCCTCCCCCAACCCCCTTACCCCCTTAATATTTATTTTTAACACATAAGTTATTATATTTACAATTTAGCCCAATTTTCCAACTATAAATACCTCATTTTCTCTTCATCTTTCTCACAAATCTTCCTACATTCTCTCTAATCTCTCAATCTATCTCTCTACAAGTCTACATTGTCTACTAAATATTCAATTTTATTTATTCATTTGGGAATTGGGAGTGAAGTTGGCAACTAGCTTGAGGATCTTCCATCGAGCAAAGTTTCAATTTTCAATCTCTCGATTACATGTCGACGTTACGCCGGCGTTTGATACATTTGTTCCTTCATTAAATTATTATTGTCTGTTTATTTTATTTAGCGCACTTAATTTCGTTTACTTTAATGATTTATTAGTATAATTATAAATTTATAATGGAAGAATTTAAACGTATGCTTACGGGTAGGGGTCATGCTTCTTCTAGTAGGGGCAACAAGGGCAAGGGTCCTATTTCTACACATAATCCTATTCCTACACAAGATGATTTTGTTGATACTGAACATTTTCCTACAATACCATTAGATTTAGACGATGAGCTATTTTCTGGAACTCAAGAAGACTTTAATTTAGATGATGATCTAAATGATACACCCACTAATGTAGATGACAACACACTCACTAGTGCACCTTCAATTGAAATGCCTCCTATTCCACCTAGTATGAGATGAGGTCCAGCAAAACGACCATTAAAATCAGAAGCATGGACATTTTTTGATAGGGACGTAGAGAATCAAGTAGTTAGATGTAAATTTTGTAAAGATGTTTTAAAATTTAAAACTGGAAAAGGTCACGGTGGGACGGGGGGTTTAATGAGACATGTAGCAATGGCTCATCCAGCTAGGTATGCCCAATACGAGGCTTCAAAACCGGGTGCGCAAACGTCCGCTCCATCGGGACAAGGTTCACATACTGATATTGTCCCGGACCAAGTACAAGGTTAAATTAACCCTATGACGGGGGGAATTGTAGGCCCTAAATACAATAAACATAGAGATGGGGAAGCAATATCAAAATTAGTTGTTGTGGATGGTTTGCCCTTTTCATTTCCTTCATCTCCCGATTTTATTCATTACATTAGAGATATGTATAATTCTGCTTTTAACGATTTTCCTAGATCAACTGTTAAGAGAGATGTATTTAAATTCGCACATGAATATCAACAGTATTTACGTTATTCATTGTATCATTTTAATGGCAAAGTGGCTATCACTTCTGATATAGGCCGTAGTACTAACGGCCATGATTATTTAACGGTAACTTGTCATTGGATAGATTATAAATGGTCTATGCAAAAACGTATCTTAGCGTATAGATATATAGATAATAGGCACACTGGTACTTTTATTGCAGAAAATATTTATCAAGTGTGCGATTATTACGGAATAACTGATAAAATTATGACTATTACATTATATAACGCTTCTTCTAACAATTACGCTATTACAATTTTAAAAAATAGTTTAACTCCATCTTTTCCAGATCATTTTCATATAAAATACGCATACCATATATATAACTTAATTGTAAAGGATGGTCTATCACTTTTTGAAGACATTCTTAGTAAAATACAATTTGCTATAAACTTTATTTTTTAAAATAATAGAATATAACGAAGAAAAGAATATAAAAAAACTTGTCATGATTGTCAACTACCTTATAGAAAAAATTTGAAAGAAGTACCCACACGGTGGAATTCTTTATACGACCAACTACTTGTTGCTTATGACTATAGAAAACCTATAGCTTTATTTTTTAACTCTCATAATCAAAATCCAGCTGATATAGTTGTAGATAGCGATTGGGTAAAATTTTCCGAACTTATTGTATTTTTAGAGAATTTTTTTCAAGCAACAAAAGAATTTTCCGGTATATATTATCCTACTATTTCAACTATGTTGTTTTATATAGCTCTAATATTTTTATTACTTAGTGAATATATGGAAAAACCAGCTTATATGACAGCTATTAAAAAATATTTTATTCCTATTCCCACTATTTATATTATTGGTGATGTATTAAATCCGACTATTAAAATAGACGGTACTAAATCACCTATTGAAACTATTTACGATTGTATAGAAGTACTACCACCTCCAAGTCCCAAAAATTCAAATCACCCACCACCTATTGAACAACTAAAGAATAAGTGTTGTCTATTGTAGAAGACCAATGCAAAAAAGTATATAGGTTTTACCAATAAGAAAGTGCTAGTAACCTACCGGTTTCCATACCATTTTCTTCTTCTTCAACACAACCTCACAAAAGACATGTTGTTTATGCAGCTAGTATTGAAAGGCTCAGAAATAAAATGTGTGGCCGTACCACTACTAACCAAATTAGCGAGTTTGATATTTTTGTTTTGCAGGTTCTGTACCGTACCAAGCAGTTCTCAACGAAGAAGGACGCGAAGACTTGCTGAAATACTGGAGGGGGAATGAGAAGACCTTTCCGACACTTTCAATGATGGCCCGAGATGTTTTGAACATTCAAGCGTCATCAACTGCGTCTGAAAGAGCTTTTTCTGCCGACAGATATCAAATAGGAGAGCACAGACACTCATTAGCCGGAGACAGCTTGGAGATTGTAGTATTATTCAGAGATGGGATATGAGCGGAGCGGAGAAGGTGCGGTCAACCGGAGATCAACGAAGAAGACGAAAACTACAACGTAATCTTATCCGAAGGTGGTGAAAGCGACGAGGATCAATTTGACCAACAAATACCAATTTCAACCGAAGAACCACAGGAAATTATCAAGAAACTAGAACATGTTTTTTCCAGAATGTAATTTTTTTAATTGCAATTAAATTACTATGTAATTTGCAACTTTTGAACAACACCACAAAGTTGCAATTTTGACAATTGTATTTGTATTACAAAAAGAATCATATGTCTATTAAATAATATAAGAGGCACAAAAACAGTCTTGGGATTTTTTTATTACACTATCTTGTTTAATTATTGAGTTTTTATATATATATATATATATATATATATATATATATATATATATATATATATATATATATATATATATATATATATATATGTTATTTTTAAAATTAAGTGCAAAAAAAAAAACCGCCCGGGATCGGGATCGGGGCGGGACTTCGGCAAATCTCGCCTATCCCGATCCCGCATGACCTGCCCCGACCTGACCCCGCCCTGTTCCTCGTCCCGCCCGACCCGATCCCGCCGATCCCGAGCCCGGCCCACTGGCCACCCCTAGTGTTAATAGAGGAGGAAAAGGTCCAGCTACAACGTTTAGGGTGTTGCGGAAAAAAAGAGGTTTTAAATTTTTAATTGAGGAAGATAAAAGAAAGAAAAGGAAAAAGAAATTAAAAGACAAAATAATAAATCAAAAAGAATTAAATTTTACAGGTGTCAAGCGAATAGAACCCCATAAATAATAGGTGTGTAGTTGGTAATCCGGTTATACATTGGGAGTGCATTTGGCTATTTTCTCTAAATGTTATGACATTTTAAAATAACAAAATTTTATAGTAATACAACTATGTAACATGTTTTAAGCTACTAGTTTTAAATTTATTTATTTCTTTCGCAAAATTTGTTTCGATTGAAATTATGTCATATATAAATTTAAAACGGAAAGTATTGTTTATCTTGAACTAAAATGATTCCTCCGATATTATAGCCAAAAGTTAGAGTGGTGTGATTGGCACGTCGTTCTTTTACAAGATAATAAAAAAGAGATATTCGTGAAAGCCACTGTTTGTTTTTATCTAATTTGGTAACAATTTATATTATTCTCGGAAGGTTCTTTATTCAGATGTAAGTAATAAAAGGTATCTTAGGAAAAATTACTATGAATTTTAACTAAGAAATTTTCATTAATTGAATCACACAGATTAAAAGTGATTGTGCCACTCAAATTTATTGTCTCTATATAATTTTCATCTGTTCAATCACCTTCACATCTCAACTAACACATTCTTCTAGTCGTACCTTGTTAAAATTTAGTTTTATCTTTTCCTAAAAATATATATAAAAAGAAGACTATTTTGGATACGTTTTACCTCCCTAAGTACTGAATTACAGTAAAATTTTATTCTATAAAAAATAAGTGCATGAAAGTCCATAATTCTAGAATGTCATAACTCATATATAGCCGTTGTGTGAGTGTGACCACATATAAATATCATCCAATGAACCTCAAATGTCAAGAAACTTTTTTGACCACAAAATAATATATTATAACTTTTCTGGTAAATTATATAGATATGTCCCCTATGAACGTACTTGAATTAAACTTTAGAGGCACACTTTAAAGGCTTCGAAACAAACCCAAATTCACCACGTTGGGTTGTTAAAATAATTGAACAAGTTAATTCAATTATTATGCGCACATTGTATGTGTTTTTATCTAAAAATACCTATAAATAACAATTAATATTAACTAGAATTAGTTATCTAAAAAATCACAATATATAATTTCTTATAATTAGAGCTTGAACAAGTAATTGGATGTTTGAGATGACAAATTAACGTCAAAGTAGCCAAGAGGGTGGGGACTAGGGGTGAAGTGAAAAGCAAGGAGAGCTCCAAATAAAAGCGTGGTTGAGACTGACATTAAAGAAATTCAAACAATTATTAAAAAAAAGATTTAAATTATATATTCTCTAACATTTCTTACACCGTCAGGGTATATTTATATGTTGCGCGCAACAGATAATCTATCTTGTTTTCAAAATTACAATATCTATACTTTAAGGTTTACCATCAAATATTTTTAAGTGACTATAGTTTTTTTTTATATGTAGCAATGTACCATCAAATTCTTAAAGAAATATATGGGGAAATAAATAATAAGCAAATACCTTTTGATGGGCAAGTATGTCAGTTGTAAACAAAGAGTGTAATTGAAGTATTATTTACCATCAATTTAAGAATATTCTTTATTTCTTTTTCTTTTTTCTGCTATACATATCGCTTTTGAGACGGTTAAATAATATACTTTGCACATTATCCACTTATCCCAATTCTATTTCTCCAATCCATTTGTGGACCCAGATACCAATATTTATTAGCAAAAAATAAGAAAATTTCCTAGTAATTGTGAGCTAAATATAAACAAAATCCAAAAGTATTGTAGTCCATCCTTCCTGAAATATACTCCTTTGTTAATCTCAAGTTGTTATATTTTGTCATTTCAAATTTGAGCTTTTAAATTACATCTACAAGTTTTAGTAATTAACTATAATGAATTTATCAATATCTAAGTTTACTCCAAAAATCAATTAAATTCAGCAATAATTTGCATAATGACAAAAAAGATTGCTCTTGACAATTTTCACATGATTGATCAGAATACTATAGAATAGAAAGGTTTAACCGACACTATGATAAAGATAACACTAAAATTTAAACTTAAATTATTATATTTTAAATTGAGATTTCTTATCTCATTTCAAGATTATTATTATTTCAATATTTGCAAGTGCTAGTTTAGCTATAAATTTTTGTAAATACCAAATGAAGTATTTGAATTTCAAGGAAAATATTCAATTATAAATTTGACCGCATTTCTCACTTGAAATTTTAATTTTCTCTCACAAATCTTTAGATTTCGCTCACTTTTTTTCCTAAATTAAAATCATATTTAAACATAACTTTAACTTTCACTATGAATAACTTCTCAATTTATAAAAACTAAGAAAAAAAAACTTATTTGATGTTTGGAAACTAAGAAATGATACTTCCTTTTTCAAACTGCTTTGAAATATTTTAATTGAGTTAAAAGTTTATCAGAAATAATTTCTAAAATCTGCGTATATTTTACTTCTTACGTATGAGATTAGACTGAATATGTTATTATTGATGATGTTTAGATGAAAAATAATTATATCCAAGAAAAATTGAAAAACTTTTTACTACAAAAAAAAAAAAATTTGAACTCAAAAAAATCCAATTTAAATAGGCACCCGTGTAAAATACACTCATTAAAATGGTTTGAGAAAAATCCAAAACGACACAATCTAGGAACTCCGTTTCTCTCTCTCCTCTTCTTCGCCGACATCGCAACGGTTCGCCGGAGTATTACGGCGGCGCTACTAACATCTCAAAAATTAACTCCGTTAACTTGCCTGCTTTGCTTCTACCTCTATTAAGTAACGGCAATTCGCCGCCGTTTATTATCAGTTTACCAGTGATTTGGATTGATCACCAGAAGGTACTGATCGGTTTGCGGCTCATAGTTTATAAGTACTATTTAACTTAATATTTTTAATTCAACCATTTCTAGAATCCTCATATTTGTCATATATGTTATTAGATACTTTCGAAGATATTTAGTGTTTATTTGACATTGTTTTAATTTCAACCTTTTTAGGGATTTTGGTATTTTTAGGCTTGCTATAAACATTAAATAATGAGTGATAAAGCAGATGGAAAGAAAAAAAGAAATCTTTTTAGTGTATATTTTTGTTTTCTAACATTCTTAGTGGAATTACTTAGAATGGACTAGGTTTTGAGTAGCATTGAGATAGTATTCTGTGTTGCATTTTCAAGTCAGTTGCAACAACAACAACAACAACAACAATATACACAATGTAATTCCACCAGTGGGGTTTGGGGAGGGTAGAGTGTACGCAGACCTTACCCCTACCTCGGGAGGTAGAGAGATTGTTTCCGATAGACCCTCGGCTCAAGAGCTTCTTTTTTTTTTTTTCAAGTCATTTGTAATTTTGATATTCATTTTTATACAACAAAAACAACTGCACCTCTATTTTTAAGTTAATTGGGTAGGCTATTTGAATCATCCATTTATACCCATTTCATTTCAATCCTCCTAGATTAATTTGAACGATTTTTCTTTCCTTCGAGGCTCCCGGATAAAGATACAATTTTTACGAAAAATTGTTTAAAAAATTCAATCTTGGTTAACATGTGCTGTCTTTTTTCTGTGTCAGGAATTCAAGATGATTGGATCTTTTATCACCCGAGGGCTTGTGTAAATTTCGAACTACCCTTATAAAGCTTTCTTAAAGACTAGTAGTCTTGGATTTTCGATTGGTTGAGTTTCTAAAGTTGTGATCTTTGGTGTTCCTAATGCAGGATGGTTTTTGGTTATGCTTATCCAGCTTATGAGTGCTTCAAAACTGTGGAAATGAACAAACCTGATATTCAGCAACTCCGCTTTTGGTGCCAATATTGGTATCTTGTTACATTTGCTTTTTAGACCTCAATTTGTCTTGTTGTGGATCTCAGTTCTAACTTCTAACTACCGCCTTCCTCCAATTTTCAGGATCTTAGTTGCTATGATGACAGTTTGTGAGAGGTTTGGTGATGCTTTTATTTCATGGTAATCATAACAAACGTGGCCTGTCATATCGTTTTTATGTTACTCCAACTTGTTATATTTTGATTCATTGTGTTGATGTATACTTTGTTCTTCTTAAGGGTTCCAATGTACAGTGAAGCTAAGCTGGCATTCGTCATTTACTTGTGGTGCCCCAAAACTAAGGTATTCATATGTATATTTCTCTATTGGAAAAACAAATATTTAGTCTTTGATTGGTTTCAGTTTCATATTAATCTAATTGGTTCTTCATCTTATCATAAATTACCGCAGGGAACTACATATGTCTATGATGCCTTTTTTAGACCCGTGATTTTAAGGCATGAACCCGAGATTGATAAAAATTTGTTGGAGTTGAGGACCAGAGCAGGAGATATGTTATTTTTATACTGGCAGAAAGCTGCTAGCTATGGTCAGACGAGGGTTTTTGACATTTTGCAGTATATTGCTTCGCAGTCGAGTCCACCTCCCTGCACTCAGGTTTTCATTAAGACGTGTTTCGAGTTTATATGCAAGCCCAATCATTCAGCATTTCAGAAATGCTTTTTACTAAATTATAGTCTGTTTGACATCTGAAGATCTTATTCGTATTAGAGTCTGCGTGCTTATGAGTCCAAAAATCTGTGTCATGAAGCAACTCCGGAAAATCCTTCTCTAACTGTCCATGCTGCATAATTTGAAGGTTAAGGAGTGATGATTCATCAGAACCTAAATATTCATTTATATAACACATACTTGGGAAGTATGTGTAGCCTTGGGGCTTCATAGACAGGTTTAATCTTTTAAGCTTAAGCATCTAATCCTGTAATCATCTTCTTTATCTCTGGGCAACCGAACACCCTGTATTTAGTAAAGTTTTTTCCAACTGTTTTTTCCTATTTTGTATTACTGTTTTGATGGCTTAATTTGCTAATTACATTGGTAATTTCAAGGCCCACGGAAGGCGTTGGGGGTTCATCATTCACATTTAGGTAGTAGCCAGATTACAGATAATATAAACTGTTGCATTAATTTTGGCTTTGCTGAGTGGATTTGTTTGTGTGCCATTCTAAGTAAGATTTGCTAATTAATTTTCCAGTCAGGGAAGTTAATTTTGGCTGGAGCTTGGAATGTATAGGGGTTAGTATCTAAGGGAAATTTTGTTGCTGGTGACCTGGTGTGTATTTTTCATGCCTCTTGTTGACTGCATGACTTCCCACCTAGAGTCACCTATACAAAATTGTGCACAAATGATTTTTGTGGCTTCAGTGTTTTTTGGATAAAAGGCAAACAACCATTCATGTTTTCCTTTTCCCTCGAACAATAATAGTCAAGAATTATGTTCCTTTCCTTTTTACCTATCAAAAAGAAAGAAAATACTGATGATGATAATAGTAGACAAGAACTGTAACCTAACCTACTACAAGAGCTTCCGGTGTTCAATTGGTAATGTCGAGTGGTAGTTTATTGATTAGCTGTAAGATTGTGGGAGCTGAATTTGATCCTAGTCTTAAAATATCAATTTGAGACGTCTTTCAAAATTGCAGCCACAAAGGGAAAGCAGTAGAGATCGTCAACCTCCAGCAACACTAAATCGCAGATCATCCGCTCCAGCAATTTCTTCTGAATCCTCAAGCGAAGATGAAGCAGATACAGCAGAAGAGGTGGAATCCTCCAAAGCTCCTCCACTGGCTTCCACTGCAGCTGCAAACGCACAAAAAACAACTCCATCCAAATCCCTGGTTTCGAGTGCAGCTGCTTCTCTGAACACACAAAAAGCATCTCCATCCAAAGCCCTTGCTGAAACCACGAAATCTTCGACATCTGTTGAAACGCGAGTGATGCAGATCAATTCAGTGCCTTCCTCAGCAAATGAAAGTGTTAACCCTTCTGCTGATATAGCCCTGGAGGAAGCAGTCCGAGTAACTCGTGCCAGATCAAGAAAGACAAGGGCCGAAAGCAACCCTTGATTTGTGACATCAAATATGTGGTTTATAAACGCCGGAAAAAGGATTCATTCTAGGCTACTGAGTTGAATGTACATCTGGCATATCTCAGTTCATTCATTACTTATGTTGTCCATGATTTTTGAGCATGGCTTGAAAAATATGAGGATCAAGTGGGTAGGAGACTGCCAGATGCAATTACCATTCATTATTAAATATCCAAATTAAATTACTTATTTTGTGCTCAGGGATTGGAGATGTAAATTCATAATGATCATGAACCTATGTAGCCAGAGTTACCTTAGAGGATCAATGTACATATAAACATCTGGATTCGTGGGATGACTTGTTGAAGTACTGAATGGTAATTGATATGGGACTGAGCTTCTATAATTGTATCTCTTTAACTTTTCCCTGCTCAAAAATTGACGGTGTCGGGACTCTAAACCGGGATGGGACCCGGGCTCATCCCGCCCTGATCCCGGTCCAAATGGCCATTCCCCCCGTAAACTCCCTACCCCTTAATATTTATTTTTAATCCCTAAGTTAGTATATTTACACTTAACCAATTTTTCAACTATAAATAACTCATTTTCTCTTCATTTTATCTCACAAATCTTCCTACAATCTCTCTAATCTCTTAATCTATCTCTCTACAAGTCTACAATTACAAGCCTACTAAATGTTTTATTTTATTAAATGCGGCATGAATTTAATTAACATATTACGGAATGCGGCATAAACTTAATTAATATATCACGGAAACGTAGGGAGATAAAGTAATTCAATTGGAGAAAAACGTAGGGAGATAAAGTAGTTGTAAATTGGTGCAACTTTAAATGGTCATAACTTAATTAACAATTTGAATTTTCTCCCAAATCGGTTTCTAATTTTTCCTTTTCTTTAGTCAAGATCTGACGATATACAATAGATTTCAACGTCGAAATTGTGTGGTAGTGTAGGTGTGAATGTCAATTTCAGTGTTGGAAATTCAATTTAAATTTTTTACAAAAAAAAATTATATTTCTATTAAATAATATAAGAGGCACATAAACATCATTTTTATTACACTATCTTGTTCAATTATTGATTGAAGTGTTTATATTCACAGCTTTTTTGATATTAAGTGTCTAAAAAAAACGGTCTCGACCCGACCCCACCCCGCCAATATTGGTCCCCTTTTTTAGCTGGATGAGGGACGGGACGGGACGACAGACTTCCCGGCCCACCGGTCCTGCCACATCCCCGAACCCAACCCAATCCCAGTCCCGCCAGGTCCCATCTCGTTGGGACCCGCCCCAACCCGGCCCACCCCTAATATAAGCTGGCTGTAGTTTGTTTTTTTCACTATTTTTCTTATTTCAATTGGTGTGGTAGCTCTGAGAGTCCTATTATTCGAAGGGCCAATGTTGTCATAATACTGGAGTTGATGGCTGGACGTAAGATGCTAAGTATTTCTCGTATCCTATTGGAGCTCGTTTGTATTGTTCATGTAGGTTGGTTGGTTATTTTTTTCTCCCCAGTAGCAAAATTGCACGTCTGTCTGCCTATGCAATCCGGTAGAGGGGAAATTTTCTTGAAGTCGAGTCATTGAAAATTGCTAAGAGTCCACATCGGATATGGAATGTGAACATAGACTCAATTATATTATCCACGCTCCAGTTAACAAGGTCTGAGCGTGCGAGAGAGTGTTAAGAGTCCCACATCGGATATTGTAACACTCTCCCGCACGTTCAGACCTTGTTAATTGGAACGTAGTGATATAATTTGGGGACCCAACATCGGTGAACAAATAATTGAAATGAGTCTGGCTCTGATACCATAAGGAATGAATCTTAGACCTAACTCAACCCCAAAACTAGTTTGTAGGGTGAATTGTCCAAGTCCAAGTTCATGTTCTCATCCATATCCGAAGTGGACTCTTAACAGAAACATAATAATTTCTATAACAATTTTACTTTTTTCTTTGTTGGTAGAAACACATTAATTGTCCAATTCATTGGGGACCATTTTTTGGAGTGACAATATGTGTATTCTCTTTATTATTTTTCAAAAAATTGATAAATTTGGCAGATATGTAAAAGATATTCTTTGTTTTTCATCAGTTATCTTATTTTTGTTTTTGCCATTTCGTCAGATTATCAAACGTCATCATGCTTATGCCAGTCAGTTGCTATAAAGTTGGCACATCGATTCGCCTCACTAAAATAGTAGATTGTTGCTTCTGCATAATAATTTTCCCCAAATCGCCCCTCTCGTTGCCACTACTGTAGGCAGAAGTTTTTTTTGAAAGGGCAAGTCTAAGAAAAAAAACGTTTACCTTTTCACTTTAACCTCGTTTACTAAAAAAAGAAATGTAGTAAAATGTATAGCTCATTCACAGTAACCAGAAACGATATTCAAGATTCAATATTGTGTAAATACTTCAATTCACCTCAATATTATCCAGAATAATTTAATGTTTAGCATAAGCTAACAATAACATAGCTGCCAACCAAAATTGTTCAATGAATTCATATATAAGCCTAGTCCCAAGTCCCAATATTGGTTAATCTTAACACTGGCATTCCTGTGAACCACATTGATATAAATCACCATAATTATACGCCAAAGTTGCAGGATTTTCCCCGAAACCCAGTTGTTTGCTTCTATAATCTGGCTATAAGTAGGTAAAGTTTTTTTCTTTTTTTAGTTATTTAAAGATATTTACAGGTCTGCTAGGAGCCTTATTTCTGTGTATCTTCTGGAATCCATATATGGAGTTGTTAACCAGGGCATTCCATTTTTAAGATTATTAAATGCCCCATAGATCAGTAGCGCTGACCTCCTCCTCTGAGCGCAACCAGTAATCATCATCTATCTGCAGTTTAAGGGAAGAGCATGTTGTGGATCAGAATTAGTGTAAAAGCGAAAACATATATGAATTTAGTACTATAGTAATAATATTGCAATCAAAACAAGAAGTTACTGTTTATCCAACTTCTCACAAGTTTAGATTCAAAAAATGACTGCTTATTGTTTGGATAACTTTGCTTGTTAATATTTGAAGTGCATGACTCATAACCCATGGAGAGATATCCCTTTGCTTCGAATTACTTTATCACTTAAAATGACAAGGCAGATGGCGTTTAATCACACTGATTCAAATATATTTCAACTTATGCAAGGGGAAGAGAGGGGTTCAGTTATATACTTACACTGTTATGAGAAGGTACTATTTTGTGAATACCCGAGAGCTTTGAGGCCGTTGAATTTAAAGAGCAAGGACGTAGAGATAGGTAAGCATCATCCATCTTGTCTGCAGCAGACACTGCATCCAAGGGCTTCTCGCGTTTGATGGTTATGTCCTCATGCTGCTTACCCTGTTTGCTGCACTCGTTGATAGTTATGTCAGTTGATAGGGCCTTGAAGTTCTCTTCTTTTTTTTTGTACAGTAGATAATCCCTTTCATTTTAAGGGAAGACTAGAAAGAGAATTGGTGAACCTGCCAAGCTATACATACATCAACAATTGTTACAAGAGGAGAGAAGCTTGACATGTAGTGGAGATACCTCAAGAGGAACAAATCTATCGGCCCTGTTGTGCTTCTAAGAACAAGCCTATACTGCATATACTGCCTTTCTGAGAAATCAAGCTCCTATTAACAAAATAAGGGATCAGAGTCTAGCACATTGTTTGTAATTCTCAATGTTTCCAAAGACTAGGCTACTCACCTCACATGGATCAGGAACTTCAATAGAACTAGCATATGGAGCTTTTATAGCAATAACAGTTTTATCCTGTGATAAATGCCGCAAACATCATGAAGAACTGAAACAGCATCACGAATCGCATATGTAAGATGGTTATTACATACCCTGAAATGAGGCAAGCTCATGATATCTTCCTCAGTCAGAAAGAGGCTCCTGAAGAGTCGAACCATATTGATTTTAAGAAATTGATCACATGTTCAGAATAGAAAGAATTGCATCAGGAGAAAAAGGGCATACTTCTGACAATTCACATCAGATTCCAGGGTCCTTATTTGCTCTAGTTTTTCCCTGTATTGAAAATTGTTTCACATTCATAAAGTAAGAAAGTTCAGAAACATTTCTCTCATTGATGACAAGTTGTTATCAAACCTTATGCAGTTATCAAGTCGGCAATCCTCTGCATTTAGATATTCAATTTCTCCCTGTCATTTAATTGGAAAGCTGGGTTCAGTTAAAGAATCAGAATGGATGAATATACAAAGTAACAGAACATCCACCCTCCTTCCTCCATTCAAAAGTTATTACAAGTAGCTAGGTGCAAGCAAATATTTCTGTTTCACTCTTATATTTTACGAGATTAATCAAGGCATACTGTTAAATTGTTTGCTTCATAGATCTAACCCAGAAGCTTTATAAAATACAGTGCTTTTGTTTATACAACAGCCATCAAATGAAGCAATTTATAAGCACCTTTAGTGTAGATGCTTGATTATCCAGCCCTCGAGATCTGGTTGACCGAAACCCTCTGTTTACGATAAATCCAGGGGTCATTACCATGTAAGGTCATAAAAAACTGAATCAAATGCACAAGAGTATTACTTCCAACGTATACGACTCTTCGTAGTTTTCTCAATTAATCCAATTCCCTCAAGGACATTTGTGATGTCATAAATTCTCCTCTTTGCCACCTGTAGAACAAGAAAATAAATAAATTAGTATCCATATGAAGTGAAGGGAGCCAAATGAAGGAAAACAAAGAACAAAGAATATTTTCTACTAATCTTACAGATCCATATTCATGAAACCTATATTAACATGTAACTTCTCTAGATTATGATGCAGGGGAAAGTTTACCTCCAAGACATCTGCAGAATGGTTCAAATCAAGGGTTCCATCTTCGGCCTCCTGAAGCAAACTAATAAACTTCTTCGTCAACAAGCCTGTCAAGAAATGGCATATTTATTAGTCAATAACTCAAACATCGGCAAGAACAGAAGCACCTGGTCCTATAAATTATATTTACAAAAGTAGCTTACCCAAAGAGTTGTCATACCGATAATTGCCACCTAAATTCAGGTTATCAAGCAGATCTGCGTTAAAAGGAAAAAGAAAGAAATTGATACATTAACAAACTTGGCCTGCAAATCAATGCATATTTAGTACTCCATACAGCCTCATTCTAGGACCTGCATTTATTCCTGTAGCAGCTGATACGTCATCTCTAGAAGCCTTTCCTTTACTGGATTGTTTAGTACGTGCACTAGCAGCTTGTTTAAGGGGAGAATGGTTGGCTGCAAGACTCCTCTTACTAACTCCATATCCACAACTGTAATCCTTAGACTTTTCAGTTTCATTTTTCTGCTTCAATCAAAGAAAGAGCTCCATTAGTAAGAAAGATATAGAGGTCAAATACCACCTAGTATCATGCAATCTCGTGTCATTTTATGATTGTACGATCTCAGAACTGGGAAATGATAAAAAAAGAATCAACAGAAACATTTATTAGCAGAAAGGCACGTATAATCACCAGAAAAGTTCTAAGAAATCCTCATTCTAAAGGATTAGACTACTTTAACTTGGAATGAATGGTGATCCAATCATTCAACTGTATGACAATTACAGGAGGACATTATAGGATTTGAGGTACTAAATTATGCAAATTAAGACAGTATCTCTATAATTAGAAAGAGATTAGAAGAAATTTCACTAATTAAGGTACAAACATCCCAACAAAAACAACATGAATTATCACATCTACATAGATAGAGTATGGAATTCTATTTACTCACTTTAAATTGAGTATTCGTTTCCCTACCTTTTCTGTTAGGATTGGAAATCCTGTATTTTACACATCAATACGATTGAGTCCTTGGGTTTCCGAAATAGTGTACAAAGAAGTGCTTCAAATCATTGCTATTTGATTCGGACATGTTCTAAAAAAATTGAGGTATTCGAATTGTTTGTTGACACAGACAGAGTCAAGAGAAACCTCTGAAATTATTTCAATAACCTTGCATATAAGAGAATTGAATCGAATCTCTTTAGAAAGAAGATCTTTTGTCTCGTGGTTGTCTGCTCCATTCCCATTACGGAACTATCGTTATTAGGTTAGCCATACACTTCACATGTTTCCAACAATTCACATGGCATCATCAAATGATACAAGTCTTGGATAAGAATCTACAACGCACTAGAATGCCCTTGTTGACGATCCTTTACTCCGACAACATCTAGGGTTCCTCAAATAATATGATATCTCACGCCGGGTAAATCCTTAACCCTTTCCCCTCGCAGACTTCCCTTTCTCTATTGATAGAAAAAAAATTCATATCAACGTTTAAATTTTGAATTAGACCCCATGGTGTGGATTTTATTGGGTATGTTGTTGTTGTTTAAATTTTGAATTACATTTTAAATTTCTAAAAATTGTGAAAGTCGTACAGAAATGATCTATTCCAACATAGTCCTACAATGAGAAGTTTATCATATAAGTTAGAACAACTGAATTAGTAAGTATTGTTGTAGTTTTCGTTATAATAAAGAGGTATCATTATAGTACTAGTTTTCTTTTTTGGTAAATAGACGTATTTATTTATTACCAAGTGAGATATTTACAGCTCAAGATGAAAAAAATAAATTTTTGCATCACCTAACTGGACATAAGGCCCCAGTCGAGTGCACATAACAGCAGGTAACCTCAATACTTCTAGACTACTATCCAGTACTTAGCACCTTACTACAGGGAATAGAAATTTAAATGTGGAACATAGCTTGCAAGTTTAGGGACCAGACTAAGCCTGAATATCACAGCACTCCTCTCCATAGACAAGTGATAGACAGTAGCAACCAATACAGTTCTATAAACAGCAGCTCCCTTACTAGATTAGTAATTTTCATGTAGCTTTTAATAATTTTTTACAATAGAAATCATTGTGAAGGGAGCCTTGGAGCAACGGTAAAGTTCTCCATGTGACCTATAGCTCATGGGTTCGAGCCGTGCAACCAGTCACTAACCCTTACATTAGGGTAAACTGTCTATATCACCCCCTTGAGGTGCGGCCCTTCCCCAGACTCTGCTAACGCGAGATGCTTTGTGCACCGGGATGCCCTTTTTAATAGAAATCATTGTCTAGCCCGCACTAAAGAAAATTACTGCCACCTGTTCATATAATTCGTTCTTTTGACAAACTGAAACACTTGATGTTTCAAAAAAGAAAAAGGCTTAATGTTCTAATGAGTGAAGTGTTAATTAAGTAGTTAAGTGAACGTTCAAGAGAGATAAATTTTGGTAATTAAGGCAACTAAATAAGGAGTGTGCGTGTAGTGGATAAGTTGAATTTCCTGCTCCAAAGCGTCATTCTTTTTTCGATGGAAGGATGTTCAACTATGGAGATACATAACTCTAAGCTATATCTCTGAACTTGGATTAACAGATACAGAATTATAACAATTGAGATGCGTACAACGGTATGGAAATCACGTTATATAAAAATAGGAGAAAGCGATGAAAACACAAGACTCACCGGAACAAAAACGAATGTAGAAGAGGCAATTAAGTGTAAACATAGAAGATAAGTTTAAAATAAAAAGAAGAGAGATAGCCTTCTTCTCATCTTTCTAAGCTCGGATTGATAGAGTTACTTTATATTTGTGATCGAGATAACAGGTACGTGATAAAATAATTTAGATGCAATTAAATAATTTAGATTCGCACACAGTACGGAGATCACGTTATTTAAAAATAGGAGATAGCGATGAAAGCACAATACTCACCGGAGCAAAAACGAATGTAGAATAGGCAATTAAATTTAAGCATAGGAAGATAAGTGAACTCCTCCATCTCATATTTCTAAGCTTTGATTGACAGAGTTACTTTATATCTATGTTGATCAAGATAACAGATACACATACACAATAAAATGTTAACTGCAATGTGCACAACAGTGCAAAACAGTACGCAAATCACGTCATTTAAAAAACAGGAGAAAAGGCGATGAAAACACAATACAGTTCACCGGAGCAAAAACGAATGTAGAAGATTTCTAAGTTTGGATTGACATAGTTACTCCGTATCAATGTTGATCGAGATAACAGATACACAATAAAATAACTAAGATTCGCACAACAGTATAAAACAGTATGGAAATCACGTAATTTAAAAGTACGAGAAAGCGATGAAAACACAATACAGCTCACCTGAGCAAAAATGAATGTAGAAGATTTCTAAGCTTAGATTGACAGAGTTACTCCGGTATCTATGTTGATCGAGATAACAAATACACAATAAAATAACTAAGATTCGCACAACAGTACGGAAATCACATAATTTAAAAATCGGAGAAAGCACAACACAACTCACCGGAGCAAAAATCAATGTATAATATGCACTCGGATTGCCTGACATAGATTCCGAGCAAATTTTAGGAACATTAGAGAACAAAGCGCGACGGCTCAGATAAGGTGAGCTGGCAGAAGCTATAGCGGAAGGAGAAGGAGAAGACCTTAGATGAAGTGGAGCTGATGCTAATGATAAGTTGAGATCCACACTATCACTGGCAGTAGTATACATAATGAGGCAGCTATGAAGAAGCAAAAATTATTAATCAATGGTGTATTGCAAGAGGGAAAAGAAAAGAGGGCTGCAACAAAACAGCGGGAATGAATAGGAATGGAGCGTGTCAAGTGTCGATTCGAATAAGCGAGGGCCCGTTTCCGCGCCCACCTTTTATGAATATGTGGCCCAGGCTAGTAATTGGGCTCATACAAGAGCTGTACTTGGGTGTAGAGGGCAATAATAAACAACGCTAGATCTCAGGGATCTTAAACATTTTTAGCCTACTCAGTATTTCTTCCGTTCCGTTTTACTGATCATGGCTATTAAATATAAACTGGTCTAAAATACTTGTTATTTAAAAAAATTAAGATTGGATTAGTTTTTTTTTCCACCTTACCCTAAAGCTAATAAATGTGGAGAGAGATTAATGTAGTGAAAGAAAGAGTAATGTTCTCTATGTCTTAATTTATGTGATACAGTTCGGTTTTTGAAAATTAGGGGAATTTTTTTTACCACGATTTATTTGCATGCCCTATATATATTTAAAATTGCTAATTATTGTGATTTATAGTACTTTATATGTAGTTTTTAAATATGTAAATTATTTTTCAAAAAAAACTTAAAAATTGTATGTCTAAATTCACAGTCAAAATAAAGAAGTTTGACTCTCAAAAATCGTATTGCATCACATAAATTTGGACAGAGAGAGTATTAAATTAAAATCAAAGAATAAATTGATATCATGAAAGAAATAATCCCCTTGATCATTTTCATTAATTGAAATGTATTTATACAAGTTACAAAATAGGAGAATTCTATTCCTATTCTACTCCTAAAACCTTATTCTACCATAATTCTAACTATACAATTACGGTAAGTGTATAATCCTAATTTAGGTAACAAATACACTATAATATACACCAAATATATATACCATATATACAAGATTGCTATCTTGTAACAATCCCGTGATGGGCTCCGAGATGGTTTGCCCCACTGCTGGGCTTCCGTGCTGGGCCACTGCTCCATTTGCCCGTGATATACATTTCTGTATATTGGGTGTATATCACGGATATATTGCATTGTTTAACAAAATTATCCTTTTAGTTCAAAAGATAAATATGACAAATAAAATAGATCGAAGAAAATATATAATATAATATTAAGTGTAATCATTGTAACGTATTTAATCAAATTATGTCACGTAAATTTAACTGAAGCCTAACAAACTTGTCTACGCCTCCAAAAGCATGAGTCATGACAAGTGTGTGATAAACTGACACTCATTGGTTTTTGAATTTCAAAAGCTGTAATCTAAAATCTAGGCGGCACTCCGCACAATCTGTTCGTCATTATGTTAAGTTTCTACTCCCTTAATATCCTTGAACAAGTCGTGATGAGTGGAAAAAATATTTCACCATTCGAATGAAAGAAAATAATCTTGCAAAGATTATTCGTGAAACTTTTTAGATTTCTTATGTATGATGAAGATTTGTTATGAACTAACAAATTTTATGTTGGTTGCAGGCTTATCGCAACCCTCTTCTTTTATTTAGGCATGGGACGACAATGTAAACGAACTCAAACAGAGAATTCTTTTAGATCTCTTCTATGAAAAAGAAAATAGTTTAAAAAATTATAAAACTACAATTCAATTTGTCAAAAGCTACAAAACAGATTAATCCGGGCGTATATTGTTTCGGTTCGGTTTATATCAAAAATATATGAATCGAATAAAATTTGATTTTTTAAAATAAAAACCGAATCAATTTTTTTAAAAAAAAATGATATATCGGTTTATATCGCCGAACGTATCGGTTTATATCGGTTTTTTCGCATCAAATATAAAGTCCCAAAAAAATAATTTAAAGTCCAAAAACATAAAGTCTGCATCACATATATTCTTAAAACATGTAAAAAAAAACTCCAAATTAAAGTTTTTCCCCACAAAATAAAAGTCCAACACTGAAATAAAACGGGTCAGGTCGGGGATTTTTTTTTAAAATTGAATTTCCAACACTGAAATTGACATTCACACCTACATTACCACGAAATTTCGACGTTGAAATATATTGTATATGGTGAGATGTTTACTAAAGAAAATGAAAAATTAGGAATCGATTTGGGAAAAACACAAATTGATTGAGAGATAGTAAGAGCCTAAAATAAAAAATAAGGTTAATTACATATTTGTCCCTGTTTTCGATTCGGTTCACCAAAAATACGAAAGAACCAAACCGAATCATTTAATCCTGATTCGGTTCGATTTTTCGGTTCAACTGGTTTATGCCCACCCCTACCCATGTGATCCTCCCCTGCCCATGCTCTTTCCCTTTCCGTAGAAAATGTGAACTTCAAGTGATAAAATAATTTTTTTTTTTGTTAATATCTAGGATAGAAATAGTAATGATTCATATAGCTAGCAAGCATCGATTTATTTGGTTGAAGAATAGTTAACGTTGTATTACATTTTTTATATTTCTTTATCAAAATACGCTTCAATTGTTTGCTCAGAGAGGAGGGAAATGGGAGGGCAACGATATAAGGTAAGAGTTCTATGACTTACCATTTAATCTTCAAATACTTTATATAACATAAAGTAGGAGAAAAAAGACTTTCAAGTCTTTATAATTAAAAGAATTGCTTATTCAAGTAATACATCAATCAGTATAACATGAATTACCTTGTTTCTGCCCAGACAAAAGACGATATTCCTACATCTATTCTAACGGACAATATTCTCAAAATTTGGGGAAGGGGCATCGCCAAGCGACATATACAACCAAGCAGAGAGATGCCAAATATCTTATCCTAGTTTGAGCTGGCTACGGGCTCGCTGCTAGATATTTTCGTGCCACTTAGTATATAACCACCAAAAGCACTCATCTGCATATGTGGATGGGTTCTTGATGGGAGTACCTGCATGTTTTCTAATTAGTAACTCAGGCACAATTTAACAAGCTAGCAAGCAGAGGCAGATCTAGAGCAGGTTGGCTCGACCCATAAGTACACATACAAAAAACTAATTTTAAACACGTTGTCTATAAATCCTAAATTCTGATAGCAAGTATAGAAAAAGTTGTCACTAAAAAAATGCATATGCATGTTTCTGGAAACTTCTTCAAGTGGAGCTATTATAAAATTTCTAAAATCTGCTGGACTGAGTCTCAGAAGAATGCAACTAAGAATAAATTAATCATGTAAAGTGGGCAGATCCACCCTTTCGGGGTGGTTCAGGTTTAATTAAAACAAACCTGATATTCACGTAGCCAAGGTTCAGATATTTGTAAGCCAATCGCCATTTTCTCGATCTGCAGGTTGTGCATACACGTAGCAAGAGGCTGCAATTAAAACAAAGGATCAGTTTTATCTTACTTCTCCAACAGAAGAGGGTAGTGTGACAGAGTGGGCATCAATTTTTTTTATCCAATAGAAGACATAAACACGCACTCACCAACTTATGGGAGAAAACAGACTATTTTTAGAAATGTAGCCGAAGTATTATTGTGGATTCATGAATTTATATCAAAGCTTAAAATGTCTACTTGAACATGCAACAAAGAGTACATTTTACACAGTTATTCTACCAAGATTGCTTTTTATGATTGAAGAACAGCAACAAAAGTTAATCGCCTTTTCTGTGATTGGGTACCAACATAGAAAGTCAGATAAGAAATCATGACTCTATAAGAAGTGTTGGATCCTATTGAGGGATCTCCTCCCAGAACAATAAAATAAAGAGCAGATAAAAGGAAGTTGAATTACTACCATGATCACTATAGGGTGCCTAAATCCAACAACTTAAGGTTTTTAACAATCAAACATGTTTATTTATACTCAATTCGCAGAAGATTCCTCTTGACGTATAAAGAATGCAGAAGTTGGGCTAATAAATAAGTGGATAAGAAAGGGCTTGTGTGTGTAAACAAATAATGAGCAGTCTGGCAGACTAAGAACATTAAATAAGATTGCCAAGCTAAGAACAATACCTGAGCATACTGGTGATAAATAGCAAAAGGGGCTGAAAATGATAAAAGAGGAAGCACTTCTTTAGTAATGCCCCATGGGTCCTGTTCTGGAGCAGCAATTATTAGGCTGAAAAGATGAATCGGAAATAAGATAGATGGCAGCAATATAATATGGCAAAAGAAAAGAATGAAAACCAGATTATATCCAAACCTGGAAAACCCATTTTCTTTCCACAACTTGATGGCCTCCAGGGGTGCCTTCTGACCTGCTTTTATAGATTTACAAGGCTTGATTATTGGTGAAGGAACTTTCTCAGGTGTCATATCCATGCCAGCATCTTCAGCTGACACACCTTCTTCTAGAGCGCCAGAATGAGTGGCAGCTAAGGTTTCTTCCTGCAGGAACATGTTGTAAAGAGAAGTTTAAAAAAGACATGCACATACATGCGCATTTTGTTAAGAAATAAGAAAAATCTACACAAAAAAGGGAGCAACTTTTGATATTACAACATGATTTTACCTGATTCTCGGACACTGAAGCTCCGGTTTGAGATGAATTCAGGTCGGTCAGTGATGCATGCACAATTCTAGACCCGCGGACAAACAGCAAAATCATAATTAGCTAACGCAATAAACATATTTAGACGATTTTAAAAAAAATGAAACTATAAGCTATCCACTGAAATATACAGATTTTTTCCTCGTTTTGTACCAAGTACTAGGTGTCCCTAAAAATTTAGCATAGTCAAAAGCTTGTCACATACTGTAATTGGGTTATTTTTCCATTTCATTGCAAAGGAAGTGTACCTTTTACAGATTTCATCACTTAAATTAAACATCCTTGCGATATCGACAGGATATGGTGACGATCCACGATAAGTATTGCACACATAACCAGTACCTGCTATGATCATTGTCATTAGAAGTCTATAAAGTCATCAACTTCATAGCAATTAACAGTATCTGACAATATAATAACATGCTCTAACATGGTTTTGCAATCACAGCTATGAAGCATCGGTGTTCTGTACATCATGACAACTATAGGGTCAGTATCAGTGACAACAATAGCAATAACCCACAGGTATGATACGAATTCTAGTAGTATAGGCTGCATAATATAATTTAATGTGTATAAAGAAATGATCACAAATAGCCCTTGATGTACTTAATGTTAACTACAGTGAAGAACAAATAAACGTACCTCCTAGTCGTTCCGCAATAGCACCAGTAATTATACCACCGAGCATGTCCACTACAAGTACATCTGCATTTGCAGTAACATTACCCAAGCAGAGCAGTAGAGATAGTGCATCCACTCGCATGAACCTGATGGAATTAAAAGAAAATAAAATCAAACCCCGTGTATCCAAAACCCAAAATCATGCAATGTCAGATGAGCGTGATATGACACACTTAGGGTTATTAGACTACAACGAACATCTGGACTACATATTTATTTATATTCTTCACTTGCATGAGCACAGCCATACCAACAGCAAATAACATCAACAAGAATAAATCAGATTTCAAGATTTTCTGATTCTAAAATAAGTAATCAAAGTCTATCCGTCTTTCCCTCCCATCAAAAAGATAAAATCACAACCAGAAAAAAACATATGAAGATATTTGACAAGCAAGAGAAGACCATATTATTACCCGATTTTGTCAGGATGTTTCTTGAAGTAGGCCTCACAAATGCTGAAAATTGCAGGATATATGTTAGAACTTAAAGATAAGATCGAGGAACACAACGACTAAGGCATTTGCAACTAGAAACCACTAATCATTTGGGGGATTTCGAGTCCAGAAATTAAATGCAGCTATCATTTTATATGCTTGAAAGAACAATAGTGCTTAGATATTAATGAAGAACTACCATTACGTATGATTGAAACGAAAATAACACTTGACTAAAAATATTATAGAAAGTGAAATGCAATCCACACCAGCCCTAAAATGATTTACATATCAAAAAGAAATAAGAGGACAGACTCAGAATTCCAAAGAAAAACCGAGTGTTCCACATGAATGAAGTGGTATAATCTAGTTACAACAAATGACAGTTAGTTAATACTGCCTTCTTCCACTTGGGGTTGTCGGACTACATTTTGCAGTATATGAAAGTAACTTGTTTAATTTTGATTACGTTACCATCCTTAGAGTTTTAGTTCCTGAGATAGAAATAAAAGAAATGCAGTAAAAACATTACTCAATCTTGTCTCTGCCCTCCCCTTCCCCAATGACCATGTCGTAGATGAAGGAAACTTGAGAAGTAGTATGTCTAAATAGAGATCTTCAGAATAGCAAAATGATTTTAAAGACAGTAGACAACCTTCGTGCAAAGGGACGCCTCAGTAGTACTCTAGGTGCATATTTCTTCTGTTTCTTAACCCTGTACTTTTCCTGCAAACACTGAGAGTTCAGCATATCTTCTCAAAGAAATACTAATCAACACCAAAAATGCCAAGCTCACTTGTGAAAATAATGTCTTCTTCTCAAAAGTTGCACTGTTTGCAATGAGTGCTTCAACTATTTCATCCCCTTTTGCTCCCTGCCTGCAACATAGTAAGATAAATACTTCTCTTCAAAACTGCTAAATGAAGAGCTAAGAATCTTGCAAGAGGTGGCAACGGGGCGGGGCGGGCGGGTTTGAGTTTTTGCGGGGGTGGAGCGGAGCGGCCCGGGTTCAATTTTAAAAAAGATAGTGCGGGACGGGTTCGCGAGTTGAGGGTTTTAATCTTTTAAAATCAAAACTAAAATTTGATTTTTCCAATAAGGTAACCTACTGTAACATAAACTACTGTAACTAACTGAACGAAACACCCACCGCCTCGTTCTTTTGGCGTGATAATCTGTTGAAAAGCATTTTCATATATAATGAGTAATATTATATACAGTAAAAAAAGTCAAGAGTTTATCCGCACTTATGTATGATTCAACTTAATAAGAAATTAATATTAAGGACCTAAAATTACTTTATGGTTCATATTAACAATTATAATTGGTTATGGTTTAACCTTTTATTAAATTAATACAACTACTTAGCATGAAAATGAAAAAGAATTTTATAAATTTCTTTTTTAGTATCAAACTCAGTTTTTAAAAAAAGAATTAAAAAATTATGCGGGGCGGGGCGGTTCTATGCGGGCAGGGTATAAACATACTTTTTGCTAGGCAGGGGCGGGGAGGGATGGGTTTGTGTCTTCGCGGGTTTATGCGGGTTTGCCCCACAACCGCCCCGCCCCATTTCCCATCCCTAAATCTTGCCCCTTTTTCTTTTGCTTAAGAAACTCTTTTGTAACCAAAATCTCGTTCAAACATATCGGAAGAAAATATAACATATAAAGTTAGAGAAATCCTAAATTCAGAAAATCTCTAATCTGTCTGTTAATATTTCAATGAAATTGGTCCAAATAGACTGAAACGGAGGCAGAGGATGCATACCACCATTCCAAACTAGTTTGTAGTTCCCAAACTTAGAGGCCTTCTATTAACTGAAAGTAGAAATTATCAACATCCACTAAATAATGTCCTTCCTTCCCATAGGGAGGGGAAGAAAAGTATATGCTACTGCCCACTAAAATTAAATAAAAGTACTACATAAAACCCTGAACCTCTGACAATCTCTTACTTTCTCATCTCGTCTATATCTTCACTAGTGAGACTCTGAGCAGTGTTATTATCAACTAATGCACGGTTGTCTTTAGATCCATCCACATCTTTTTCTTCAAGGTTGTTACCTGATAATGAAAATGCACAAAAATTACTATCAATTCCACATAATTTGCTAAGAGATGAAGAGAACAATTACCTAAAGTAATACAAGATGCATAAGCATATTTGGTTTGGTCTATCTTTGCAGACTAGCTTGGTCCATGATCTATATACCCCCTCTATATCCCAATCCTTTTGTCCCTTCTCAATTTTGAGCCGAGGGTCTATCGGAAACAGCCTCTCTATTCCGTAAAGGTAGAGTTAAGATATGCGTACATCCTACCCTCCCCATACCCCACTGTGTGGGATACACTGGATATGTTGCTGTTTGCTTGTCCCTTTTCAACTGGTTCTTTCTCCCAAAAGCTTGGGCAGAAAATGCAAGAAACATACCATAGCGAATAAACAAAAGCTAAAAAGAAGACTAATTCTGACTTTACTGAAAAAAGTTTGAGTGCATCGTAGAAAGCAAGAGCTCATCCTTTGGCATTATTCAAGAACAAGGTATGTTCAATGTGGAGGGAAGGTCCCTAGAATGTTAACTCTGAAATTCGTGCAGATACGCAAAAATATCATCTATTATAGTAGAAGTCCTGCACATAATTGTCCTTATTATCAAGTAAAAAATATGTTAATCATGCTAGCTCCTCCGAGTCTAAAAGAGTATGATGATGATGATCCATACATAGTAAAGACAAATCTTCCCAATAGAGATTATAATTACATAACATTACACATAATAGGGCAATTAGTTACTCCCAATACTAAGCACTCCCAGTAAACGACCACCGCCCCATGTTGAGGGAGCTTAGTAATACATAAGAGTAACACAATTCACAGCAAATTCAAAAGCTAAATCATAAGAATACCTTCGGCATTTGGAACAAAACGAGTCAAAATGGGTCCTTCTTTTCCAGACTCCACTTGAAACAGAGACCCGAATGGACAACCAATCAAAGGCTGAAGAGAACACTTCTTGTTCCCAATTTTCAATGTCCTGCATTAACAATTCAACCTCTCCGTCAATCAAAAAACAATTTATTCAGAAAAAGCAAAAAAAAAAAAATTGCCTCTTTATGCACAAAAATCAATCAACTATATCTCAACTTCAAATTAATTACAATACAAAACTAAATGCAGCAAACAGAAACTTTAACGGAAATTACTTACGAGGCAGCAGTAAGACGAGCAAAAACCAAACGGTCACCGTCATTGATGTCAAGCAATACATTGCAACTTTCCCAGGTTAATCTACTGTTAATATTTTGATTTGAATCTTCATCAACTGCTTTATTAATCGACATTATTGGTGTTTATTGCTCGTAAAAATTCAATCTTTAAGCTTTAAACGAAGGAAGTTGTACACTATAAGCTTCAGTTTCTCTGTTAGTTTAAACCCTAGAACCCTAAAGCGGGGATTAATTTTCGTTCTTCAAGGGGAACTTACAATATAGGGACTGTAATTTAAGTCAATGAATATTTGGGTAACGGATTGGTGTATTCTCGGGGGATAAAATTTGGTGATAATTTACGAAAGGGTAAATTCAACTTGCCCCCTCTAATTTTCGGTGTTTGATCAAGCATCCTTGTAAGTTTTTAATAGTAGCAGAAAAACCCCATGACTCTTGAAGGTTGACTTCCAGTTGACTTCAATCCCACCATGGTCAATATCATATTAAGGGTCTACTCAAATCATGTTAGATCTAGACTTATTTCAGTTCAACTTGTATCTGATTTTTTTATTATTAAATGTTATATGGTGAACGAGAGTTTATTTATTCATTTCATTGAGTTAGATTATTTTCAACATACTGCGTGTTGAAGTATTACAATATAATAAACTTACGATGTTTATATGCATATGAAGTGATAAAATATCAAATATTATTGTGAAGGGAAATGTTTTAGGATCAAACCAAATTTTAAATGAAATTTAATTTTAATAGAAATTAGATTTTAAATTTTCCTGATGTATAAAGCTATAACAAATTGGTCCCCTTCTATATCTATGAGTCCGAAACTTAAATGACCCAAAAAGTGAGGAAGTGAATCAAAATAATTCAAGAAAAAACGTTACATTAGTACCTTTTGCGCAGACTGCGCAATAGGATTTTTTTTATTTTTTCCACCACTTGGTATACTTTCAAAAGATTTGAAACTCACGTTTTTTTCACTTTGACCAATGATTAGTCATGTCTCAAGACTATGGCTTGTCATTATTTTATATATAACCAGATATTTTTTATGTGAACATTAGTTTAGGCTCAATACATCAAGGATATCTGAACATTAGGAACATTGTTTTAGGAGTTGTAAACTGCCAGAAGTAAATTTTGTTTGGAAACTTGTTATCATTATATTTAAGTGTTTTACTTTTTAGGGCTTTGATTTAAGCATTTTATTGTTTAGTCAATGCATTACTTTATTTCGAATATGTCGAGATTATTTTTCTAATTAATTTAGTTGATCATACTAGTAGGCACAGTATTGTTTTATAGTTCTATGTCCTTTGATTTTTGCTACCATCTGTTGTTTCATGTACTTCGATTATCTTATTTACCTAAGGTAGTTACTATTTTTTTTTCCAGAATGTTTTATCATGGCTTATTCGCTTCTGTTACTTTCATTTTCATACTACTTGATTTCTTGTATGTGCCTGACCGTTTCTTTTGCTTTTGCTTTTGCTTTTGTTTTTGCTTTTGCTTTTGCTTATGCTTATGCTTATGCTTATGCTTATGCTTATGCTTTCTCTTGAGCTGAGAGTCTTTCAGAAACAACATATCTACCTACTAAGGTAGAGATAAAGTTTGCGTATAATCTACCATCTTCAGAGTCCACATTGTGGGATTTCACTGGATATGTTGTTGTTGTAATTTATGACGTCGCACGAGTTAGTAATAAACGATGACTAAGAAAACTAATTATCATTAAGAAAAAGACGCAAAAAATATAATACTAACTTAAATTATATAACTTAATTACACATACACAATCTCTAATGGATCCAACATGTGATAGACTTTATAGTAAACTTAGGCCTAAGGCTCATACGATCCCACCACCCTCACCATCATCTTCATCCCCATGCTCCTCTTAATAATAGGGATGATCTAAGTCATAATCATCCTCACTTCCCTTCTTTGCGCCCTTGACAATAATGTGCTTCTTCTTGAGACTATGTAAGGATGGTACACTCATAATATCAGGTATGTTGGGATCAACGTCATCGTCCTCATCAAGAGACAGGATCATAGGTGCAGAAGGATTAACCCAAAATAGTATTTAAATTCAATTTTAATTTATATTTTATACATTAACTTTTGGTAAAAAATTAAACTTCTGTGTCGATGGACTCTTGAGAGAGGTCTGGTGTAGGATCCGAAGTAGCATCATAAATGCGATCATGAATGGG
This sequence comes from Anisodus tanguticus, assembly GCA_034509755.1. Classification (NCBI taxonomy): domain Eukaryota; kingdom Viridiplantae; phylum Streptophyta; class Magnoliopsida; order Solanales; family Solanaceae; genus Anisodus; species Anisodus tanguticus. Next base: position 1,926,616 of record CM067553.1, on the reverse strand, counting down.
TGAAATTGGAGATGGAGATGGAACTAGAGCTGGAGTTGTCGGCAAATACTAAGACATGAAAATTATGAAATAATCAATATAAGTATTTAAATTTTTTAAAATAAGTATTTTAAACACTAAACCATGGGGCAAGAAAATCCTTGAAGTCTATGAAGGATAAGTCGTAGTGCAGCTCCTTGCCACCATGTACATCACGAACCGGCATTTTAGCACGCATTGTTACGTCATATGAAGCTCAATCTATGTCATGACATACACCAACGTACGCATTATGGCTATGCTTGGATGAAGACTTGGGTACATATGAAAATAGTTGTGTCAGTGTATATGTAGGTGTTGACGGGCAGTAAGAAGTCGACGGGACGTCTGAAGTCAACGGATGTTGTTGGACTGGAGCGGGATCGACAACATGCTCGTCGGGCTCATCTACTAGACGGAGTCCTCTGCCGCCACCTACTCTGCCATCCCCTCGGCCACGATCCCCTCTGGCCCCACCCCCTCTACCACCTCCCATTCTGTCATCATCGCCTCTATGATCACTACCACGACCATGACCACAATCATCTGCTGTCTGATACAGGCTCTAAAACACGCTCATGCATACGTTTGACCTCTTGTGGCCGTTGAATACCCGACTCGGCTACCTGAATGATCTGGGCAGCAAATCCCGCTGTCTTAGGGACATTCATATGTTGTACTCCCAACTGGCTCCGGTTGAACGTTGGGGTCCATGGGGGTATCGTATATGTACAAATAATGTTTAAATTATTCATTATCCGGTAATATTAATTATCTATTCCTTTATCGAAAAAATTATACAACTAACTAATCCTTTATCGGAAAATTATATTAACCATCTAAATTTGCGAATAAGAATAATTATGTTGTATTATATTTTTATGAATAATTAGGAAATTACATTAACTAACTAATATTTTATCAAAAACTTCTAAACTAATGATGTTCAATCCTAAACTAAAGATTAATTATTTCTAATTAATAATTAATTATTATACTAATTATAATTAATGAAACATTATATTAATAATATTTTTAATCCCAAACTAATGATATTCGATCCTAAACTAAGGATTAACTATTTTAATTAATAATTAATAATTAATTATTATACTAACTACAATTAATGATACATTATATTAATAATGTTTTAATCCAAAATTAATGATGTTCAATCCTAAATTAAGGATTAACTATTTCTAATTAATAATTCATAATTACTTATTATACTAACTACAATTAACGGAACATTAAACTAATGATGTTTTTAATCTCAAATTGATGATGTTCAATCCTAAACTAAGGATTAACTATTTCTAATTAATAATTACAAATTAACACATAAAATTAGATAACTAATTAGTGCATTAATAATTACATGGAATAAACAATTTTACAAATAAATAAATAAACAATTAGATAACTAACAAATAAAAAAATTATTAGGAGATTACTATATTTTTTTATAATCAAACAATTAACAAATAATTAGCAATTAATTTTTTCTAATCAAATAATTAACAAATTGCGAAAAACACAACTTTTTCGAAATTTGACACTATGAAACATTAATCATGCTTAGGATTATAATGCATTTAACAATATAATTAGAAATTTCATAATAAAATACCTAGATTCAATGTTGTTTTTTAGTTTTGGATTTGAGTTCTACGGCGCTTTATTCCGAAATCCAAATTTCGAAACTTGTTCCTTGACTTGAATATACTGAGAATCTTGTCTTTCGGGTTAAAAATTAACACAAAAATGACCTTTTCTAATGTGGGACCTCGGTTTTTTCATGTTTATGACGATTTTGAATTTTTTTACGTGAAGCGAGGGACCATCGGGAAGAAATCGATGGGCGTTTAAAATACCCCTATTGGACATTAATTTACTACGCAAAATGTACTAATGTAACTTTTTTTGGGGTTATTTTGATTCACTTTCACACTTTTTGGGTCATTTAAGTTTCTGACTCCTATATCTACTAAAAGTTTCCAAATAAACATTATAAGCCTCCAAATTGACAGTATCTTCACCTCAATATCAATAATTTAACGTCTCAACGACAACATATAGTCTGATGACCCCTAACATAGGTTGGGATGAAATGTTCAAAATTTAAGACTAAAGTTAGTGTACCAAACTCTTTCTAATATGCAAGCTTTCAAGCAGTTGTGCTTTAAACATACGGGTGCACTAACTATTAGCGAATATTCTCAGAATATTCTCCGTATATTTTGTAATAATGGTAGATGTATAATTAAGGTAACTTAGGATTCTAACTGTATTATGAATCAACCTTTGTAAGGTAAGTTAGGATTCGTACCATATTAGGAATCAACCTTGTACAACTATATATATTGTGAATAATGAAAGGAATCCCCAAGGAAAATTATTCCATCTTTCATGGTATCAAGAGCCTAAAACCTAAATCCCTCCTCTTCCTTATTCTTGGCCGAAATTAGCAATTTTTTTTCTGATTTCGCAGAAAAAAAAAATTCGCTTTCTTCCTCTCTTTCTCGGCCAAACAAGAAAATTCCCTTCCCTCGGCGAGGCGGCAACCATGTCTTCCCCCAAATTCCGGTTCATCCTGGCCGGCACAATTGACAACCCCTCTCAACGTTCAGTATCTTCTTTTCATCCGGCATTCGCCGTTAACAACATCAAGAATTTTATCCCTATAATTCTTGACCAAGAAGACTGTCAATATTCCATGCGGATGGAACTATTCTACATTCATGCATGTGCATACAACGTGCTCGATCATATTGACGAATCTGCTCCTCGTCCCACCGATGTTACAGACTCAATCTGGCGTCGTCTTTACGCCATCGTCAAACAATGGATCTACGGCACCATCTCCAAAGACCACTGTTGTGCACTATCATGAAAACAGGTGCTACGGCACGTGAACTTTGGGTCCGGCTAGAAGAAATCTTTCAGGACAATAAAAATACTCGGGCCGTATATTTGGAAGAGCAATTCAATAATACCCGCCTCGAGATTTTTAACAACATGTCCGAATATTGTAAGCAAGCGAAACTCATAACCGATCAACTATCCAACGTCGGGACTTCTGTTTCGAAACCAAGATGGTGCTTCAACTTGTTGCGGGTTTACCAAAAGGTGAATATGACACACTCGCAACAATGATTCAACAAGCCGACCCTCTCCCAAGTTTCAACAAGGCACGTTCACAACTATTGTTGGAAGAAACTAGACGTGCTAAACAAGAGGAACATAATCAAAAGGCGTTAGCCGTTGACGGGATAGCAACACTGCGACCGGCGGCAACCGCAAGAAGCGGCGAAGCAAAGAAGCAAAGTGGCGGAGGTCGTGGCGGCAGAGGTCGCAACAACAAAGGCAAGGGCGCGGAAAGGGCCAACGCACCCGGTGGGCCGGACGGCCAGCCAACCGGCCGGCGGACAAAGAAGAAGAAGACTGCACTGCGGCGGTGGCCCAACCGGCCGAACCGGGCCTCGCCGCATGCCCGCACGTGCCGACCGTAGGGCCCGGTTCTAGCGACCTTGGTCGGCGGCCTCTTGGGCCATGCCCCGGCCACCGAGCGAGCCCACGGCCAGAAGAACAGCCCACCACGATGGCGATCGGCGGCGGCGCCCACGCAATCCAAGAAGAAGCAGCGACGGTACTGCGGCGGAAGACTGCAGCGGCCTAGCGCACCGGCCCCGACCGATTTGGGCCGGGCATACACCACCGTGAACCTTCAACGGCCGACGAAAATTGGTACATGGACACGGAGCCACATCTCACCTCACCCGGTCGTCGGGTAACATATCTCAACTACGTCGGCTAAAGTGTCCTCAATTTATTACCGTCGGCAATGGTCATCGCATTCCAATTGAAGGTTACGGTAACACACACACCAAACATCCACACCCACCTTTCTCCCTAAACCACGTCCTATACACACCTAACATCATTAAAAACTTAATCTCTGTTAGAAAATTCACTAGCAATAATTACGTATGCTGTCGAATTTGACCCTTTTGGCTTTTCGTGAAGGAACTCAATACGGGGAAAATTCTTACACGCCGCAATAGTGTGGGAGATCTCTACCCATTCACTCAATCTTCCGGTGCCGACGGACCGCAAGCACCTCTATCCCTTGCGGCGATCTCTCCCTCAACTTGGCACAACAGACTCGGACACCCCGGAGACCCAGTTTTTACTTTTCTTAGGACTTCTAAGCGTATTCAATGTAATAATGGGAAAATTGCCCAACATTGTTTTTCTTGTCCACTAGGCACGTCTTCCCTTTATGTCATCAAACAATGTTACTTTTTCTCCATTTGATATTGTTCATGCTGATTTGTGGACATCTCCGATTGCTAGCTCTTTGGGTCATAAATTCTATCTAGTATTCTTGGATGATTTTTCACATTTTGTCTGGATTTACCCACTGAAATTCAAATCTGAATTTTTTGCAAAATTCCTCGAGTTTCAAAAATTCATTAAGACACAATTTGAAAAACCTATTAAATCATTCCAATGTGATAATGGACGTGAATTTAATAACTCGGCATTTCACAATTTCTGTTCTAAACAAGGCATGGTTTTCCGTTTTTCTTGTCCCCATACTTCTTCCCAAAACGGAAATGCTGAAAGAATTATACGTACCATCAATAACATGATCCGCACACTTCTGTTTCATGCCCGCCTACCACCGCCTTTTTGGGTCTATCTTTGTCAAAATGGTAGAATCCCTTCTAAATATTTTACCAACTAGCACCCTCCAAAACAAAACTCCTACGAAATCTTATACCGTAGGCGCCATCATATGATCACCTACGTATTTTTGGATGCTTATACTACCCCAACATAGCCTCCACGCACCCCACAAACTTGCCCCTCGCACTCTTCCATGTGTCTTCCTTGGTCTATCTCCTAATCATCGGGGCTACTTGTGCTATGACATTGCTACTCGCAAAATCATCATCTCCCGTCACGTCACCTTTGACGAGACAACCTTTCCTTTTTCAAATCTCCGAAATTTCGGACCACCGATTACATCTTTCTCGATGAACCAAGTCGTCCCCGGTCATCCAAAATCTATACCAACGGCGACCCATTGTTCGACGGTCCCCACTGTCCCGGCACCACCCCACCGGCTCCCTGCTCACCCCTACGGCCCCCGGTCGAGTCACTGCGCCACCGGCGACATGCGCGCCCACCGGTCCGAAACCGGTGGACCAAAGCAACTTCACGGCCCGACCCACCACCACCGCCCTCACATCGCATGGAGACTCGTGCACAACACGGGATCTTCAAACCCAGGATTCAATTCAATCTCTCCACACAAACCTTATCACCCATTCCAAAAAATCCAAAACTAGCAAAAGCTGGACCCAAATTGGAATGCGGCCATGTGCGAGGAATTTAACGCTTTAACCAAGCGAGAACACTTGGGATTTGGTACCTAGACCAAATTTGGTGTGAATGTTATCCGGTGTATGTGGCTATTTCGTCACAAGTTCAAAGACACGGTGGTGACTTAGAGAGGTATAAAGCAAGACTAGTTGCCAATGGCACTAATCACCGGAGGGTATTGATTGTGGTGAGACATTCGATCCGGTTGTTAAACCGGCCACTATTCGGACTATTCTCGGTATTGCTATGGGCATGCATTGGCCGATTCATCGCTTGATGTCAAGAATGCGTTTCTTCATGGGGATTCGAAAGAGGCGTGTGTACATGCATCGACCTCCGGCTTTGTTCATCGCGACTCCGCGATTTGTATGTCGTCTCGGGAAATCATTGTATGGATTGAAACAGGCACCCGCGCTTGGTATGATCGGTTCGCCGGGTATCTTCTGCAGATTGGTTTTGTATGTAGCGAGGTGTGATACATCTCTCTTCACGCTTCACCGAGGTAGCGATCTTGCATATTTGCTATTATATGTCGATGACATTGTTCTTACTGCCTCATCTGACGGGTTGAAGAATGAAATCATTACTCTACTCAAAACTAAATTTGCTATGACTGACTTGGGCAAGCTAGGTTATTTTTTGGGTATATCGGTGACAAGATGCGACCACTATGTTCTGTGTCGGCGTAAGTATGCGAAGAGATAGTGTACATGGCCAAGATGGCAAATTGTAAAATTATGCCAACTCCGGTGGACTCAAAATCCAAGCTTAGTGCTAATGACGGTGCGCCAGTTTCTGATCCCACTTTATATCGGAGTCTAGCAGGTGCTCTTCGATATCTTACATTCACTAGGCACGATATTGCATATGCCGTTCACCAGGTGTGTATGTTCATGCACGACCCCGAGAGTCCCATTTTGCCGCCCTCAAACGTATTATCAGATATGTTAAGGGCACACTAGACTTTGGTTTACATCTATACACCTCTACCCCAACCAAGTTGCTAGCCTACACGGATGCGGATTGGGCGGGATGCCCGACACACGTCGCTCCACCTCGAAGTGTACCGTGTATTTCTAGGGGATAATCTTATCTCATGGTCGCGCCGAGCGAGAGCCACGCTATCCCGTTCGAGTCGAAGCGAGAATATCGCGGAGTTGCTAATGTTGTCGGCCGAGATCCGTTGGCTCCGAAATCTTCTTTTGGAGCTCCGGTGTCCATTGCGCAAGGCGTCTATAGTCTATTGTGACAACATATCTGCTATCTATATGTCTCATAATCCGGTCCAACATCGGCGGACTAAGCATATTGAGATGGATATCCACTTTGTGCGAGAGAAGGTTGCCGTGGTCGGTCAAAATTTTACACGTGCCTTCCTCTTATCGGTATGCGGACATTTTCACAAAGGGACTACGCGACGACTCTTCACCGACTTCCGATCCGGCCTTAGCATTCGGCCTCCTCCCGCTCCGTCTGAGCGGGAGTATTAGCGAATATTCTCAGAATATTCTCCGTATATTTTGTAATAATGGTAGATGTATAATTAAGGTAACTTAGGATTCTAACTGTATTAGGAATCAACCTTTGTAAGATAAGTTAGGATTCGTACCATATTAGGAATCAACCTTGTACAGCTATATATATTGTGAATAATGAAAGGAATCCCCAAGGGAAATTATTTCATCTTTCACTAACTATTGTAATTGTGTGTGTCTGTGGGTGGGTGGGTTAAGGAATTTTATGGGAATGGAATTTCATGCCTCTTTTTCTCATTTAGTTTTCTTCAAATTTCATAGCCTCGTTTTACTTTGTAAGACCTTTTGTCTTCCGAGTTAACTACATCGTTTTGTGCAAATGTTTTTTCTGTAAAGACACAAACGGGTGGAGTAGTAGTTGTCATGGGTAAATGTTACAAAAATAATTATAGGGCTTCTCATCAAAGTCACTTAATTTTATTTTATCAATTAAACATTATAATACTATCATCAACGCCAGCTCATAGGGAAGCCCCCCCCCCCCCCCCACACACAATTAAAGGGACCCAAATTTTTATAACTATTTAATATTATAAATGCATATTATATGATTACTATTATTATTGTTATTAGAAAGATACTAAATTTAGGCATATTTTTTGGAATATGATAGAGTCTATTTAAAGAAATATATGGTATGTAGATAAATACTAAATTTCATGATAAACAAGCGATATGTATAAAGAATAATTTGATGAAGATATTAATATTTAAAAACAGAATATTTCATATTATTTTTATAAGTTGATTGTTAGTAGTATAAATAATAGAGATTGTTAGATGAAAAGAACTTATAAAAATGTTATCCAAATGGTGATGTTCCTTACAAAATATTACCGAATGTTTGGTAAATAAAGTTACTAGATACCTACGATAGTGAGAACTAATTGGTGGTTGAATATGTACAAGATGGTTATCATCATAGCGAAATAAAAAAAAATCAAATAAATAGATATACAATTTTATTAATTAAATTTAAGGCCTTTACTTAAAGATCGACTTTAGGCCACTAATTCTGTTGAGCAACCCTGACTATCATATGGGTAATCAAATGGTTACAATAGTCGGAAACTATATTTTCTGTTTATCCATACTATTCTTATATGAATGAATATAAGGTATATTTGATTCCATTCTAGGCTTGATAGTTTTAAATAGGAGTTAAAAATGATCTTACTTAAAAAGTACTAGATGTCATTGCCCGGGCTAGTACGGGCCCAACATTAGTGTAAAAACGGATTTAGGACTCTAGTCCTATCAGTTGATTTTAATACTTTAATTAATGAATTGGTAACCAATACAATTCAGGAGTAGAGAATTTTCTCGTTGCTTGATTTTGAAATAAGTTAACCGCTATAACTTTTATTGTATTAAATTTCACAACAAAAAATCATCATATAATATAATTTTAGTAGTATATGATTTACAAAAGAAACTCATGTATCATGTAATATAATTTTAGAATATGCTTCAGGTAAACTATTGATACCTTTAATTGTGAGTAAAACTCAAATTTAACAAAGATAAATGCATTACCTTAAGCTGAGCTATACAGATTTATTTATGTCCACAAGGTTTTTCCTTCGACTTCTTATTTACAAAATGAAATAAGTATTAAGAAGCAAAAACTAAATGAATTTTCCACTAAGCTTATCAATTGAGCTAAAAGAGTAGTTTATTTTTTACAGTTGCAAAAACTCCTAATTAATACGTAATTTTTTTTTCATATTTACTTTTATGCTAAAAAAAGCATATAATTTATTAAGTATATTTATATCAATAAATCTCGTTCATATCTGAATTGACTAATCACGGCACATTATTTCTTTGATTTACCTTCTGCAAAAAATGAACATAATTAAATACTTATAATTTTATCAACACAACGAAAAGAAATACAGAATATATTTCAAATATTCCTACTTAAAGTATATGCATTGCCTATATAATAATTTTCCACGTTTCCAATACTTACTTATATTTAGACTAGCTCATCTGAATACTATACCATACTATTCAAATAAAATATAAAGTCATCTATAATGACTAATTTATTGTGCAGGAGTGTTGTGGGTCCCTTGATATTATGATGCAGTCCTTATGAGACACTCCAAGCAATTGACCAAACCACAAAGTTACGTCCACGGGACATAGCTGGATGACAAATGAGGGAAATTTAAAATTCAGCTAAAGGCCGGCAACGTGAGTTTAAACTCTGGTGGGAGCAATTTGAACCTTGTAGGTGATATCAATTGCTCTATTTTCAAATCCTGATCATTCAGACACATCATGCACATCATGCGATTTAATGATAGTAATGCTTAATTATAAGAAGCACAACTGTCGATCCAAGGACCTCAACTCACTCTTCTATAATATAGTAAAAATAAAAAGATACTTTTCAAGATTTCCTTATTTTAGAAGAATCACTTTATGAACACTATACACTTTTATCCGTTGCAATTTGCAATAAAAATCTATCATCAAAAGAAGATCAAGAAAGTTAATTTCCACTATGTTTTCAAAAGGAAAAAATGGATTCTATTACTTTCATCTGCTGTTTTCTTTTAGAAATTAAGATTTAAGGCTATATTCTGAAATATACATGCATCATATAAGCAAATAAAGATGAAATGTTTAGACTTAGACTTGGTATAAATGATATACAGTATAGGCTTAATTAACGGATATATTAATGTAGTCGCAACACGTACGAAAAACCAAATATCTTACGAGCCCCATTTTTTGTATTCATGTTATTATGTATATTTTGTGCATTAATAGCATAACAAAATTTATGTTGCCATGTAAGCTATGTAACATTACTAGAAATCAATTAATTTTCGACGGACGTCCCGTTAGGAGTTCGTGGAGAACGTCAAAAACTTCAAATCACCAATAGATTTCCGATGAACACGTGTCCATCGGAATTAACTGATTTCTAAAAACAAATATTAAATTAACTTATAACATGTAAATCTTATATATATTGATAAATCAGACAATAAAGTAATAATTACTTTGATAATATAAAAGTTATTTACAATATCTATGTATACAACTTAAAACTGTTTTTTTTTAAATGAGTTGTTTATATATAGTGTCCATGAGTGAATTAATTAACAATTGTATGTGGATCAGAAAAGAAGGGAAATGGTGAACAGGTCCGCATATTTTGGGACGACAAGGGAACACCTTCTGCAATATCTTCCTTAGTGAATGGTTGGCCAAATCAACATCTGACTTCTAACCACTCCCATTAAGATTCTCTCTTTTTTTTCAATTAACTTGACACATAAACAAATCATAGAAAATGATATCCGTAATGGGAGTCTTATAGTTGGTATAAAGTTATCTTCGCGCAATCTATAAATTAAATCACGAGTTCAAATTGTAGAATCAACTACTTGCTTCAGGATAAATTGCCTACATTACATTCCTTTGATTTGTGGTCGACCGGCCTTCCTCAGATCTTTCATGAAAGCGGAATGATTTCTGCACCGGAATGTTCTGAGTACATAACCAAAAAACTAGTGTTGGGTCCGGGGCTACGGATAAGCAAGAATATGTAAGAATAAAACCGTAACAGCTAGAACAATTCAAACAGTTTCTGGATATTGCCTTCAATGTTGTGTCAACATCTGAGACAACATTGTGATAAAACAGTTATAAACATTTATAGAGTAAATGCAGCGAAAAAGTAAAGAGACACAAGGTTTATATTTTCAAGGGTATATATTAATATATCCCTTGATGGTCAATGACCAAAGAATTGTATAAATTATATACAATTAAAATGAATTTCTTCATGCAAGATTGAACAATAAATGCGAAAAAGAAATTACAAACAAAAGTGAAGTCGCAGATGACTTCAGCCAAAAGTTAAAAGATCTAAAAAGACAAATACAAATTACTATTGCTTGAAATATAAGCTTGATCTAGAATCTGGGCAGCAATAGTAACGTGGGACTAGATGTTGTTATACTACTTTAGGCCAAGTGTGTTGATCCAGTTTCTAAGGTGATTATGCGAGAGCTCTCTTGATAATTCTTCTCGTTTTCAATCTGGATATCGATACTCTGAAGTTCCCCTCTATTTATAGTGTGGAACTTCCCTTGAAATCCTCACTGGTTGGTTGCAGAGGCTTAGTAAAAGAAGGCTTCGACTTGGACTAGGTTCTTGCTCCTTCAAAAGCTCAACGTTCGGACTTGGTCTTCACGCCGCTTCCTCTCCAAGCTTTGTTGTTTCTTTTACCACGTTTTCAACACAACATCATTGTTAGCTTGCCTAGGTCATTTTTTACTCACAGTAACACAACCTGTTTTGGCCGGAAGAATAGGCAAAATCGTTACAGAAATGTTGTCAGAAATGTTGTCACAACATCGCAGGCAACATTCTTATTTTCATAAGATGTTGTCCTGAGCATTTTAAGATGTTGTCACAACATCCATCCAACATCAACAACTAGTAATAATAATGTATTTAATTAGGGAACAAGTATTTAGTAAGTATTTCTCCTTAGCTTTTGTGTTTATCTGCTGGCCCTCCACTTAAACTGCAAGTTGTCAAGGCAAAGCATGTTACAATTTCACATGTTGCTAAGTGCCAAAAACCTATAGTGGCGAAAAAGATTGGAGACAATGTGAACTTATAATAGGGATTTTTTTGGTAGTATGTACTGAAAAGATAGAAGCAATTTGTTGAAATTGAGGAACCTGTATGGATATGTTTATTCATTCATAAAAGTCAGTCACCTGTTAGTGTTTACTTAATTTTCTTGGCATTTACCAATTCTCATTTTGCTAACTCTTGGAATCTGGATCAAGCCCACCATGTGTTATGAGGCTCAAATTGACTAGTCATTCCAAAACTAACGAGAAAGTGCGTACATATAAACAATCTGAAGCTTCCAAAAGTTTGAGAGTGATCCCATATAACATATATATACCACTGAAAATACAGCCTTTCCCGACGGCAAAAACCGACCAATAGCCGTCAGAAATGGTGAAATTCCGACTAAAACTGATTGATTTGTGGTTGTCGAAAAGTAGCGCGTCAATATTAAAAACCGATCGAGTCCATCGATAATTTGGGGTGGGGGACTAAAAATCTCTTTAATGTTGATAAATTTTCTTAAATTACACAATTACAAAATGCACTTATCGGTCCAAACTAATATCACTATTAAAAATAAAAGGATTTTTTCACCGATATTCAGTGGAAAATTTGTGGTATAAAATATTATTTTTTCACCTCATTCCATCGAACCAGCTCATTGGGAAATCACTGGAAAAACACATGGTTGGAAACAAGTTCCCATTGAAATAATGAAAAACTTTCTAATTTTTTTCGTGTGTTCATACTACTATTTAAGTTTTTCACACCGACATTCAGTGAGAATAATTGCTAAACATTTTTCAGTGGAAAATTTAATGGAAAAATAGTAATTTTCTAGTAGTGTATTGCATACAAGAAATTAAGTGCGTAGTTATAAACAATGAGAAGCTTCCAAAAGTTGAGACAGATCCCATAAGATAATTAGATATGTCATATACTCTAAAGTAGTAAGATAATGTCAAATATTGGAAAATGAATTTAATTTGTTCTTTCTTAAAGGTTCTTCTTTTACACTCAAAGGTGTTGATTCTTGATCTTTTCTAAGCAAAAAAACTAAAATTATGCATTTTTTCGAGGGCATTGTGTGAATGTTTTTATTTTTCTGTTGTTTCCTTTCCCCTGTCAAGATAGTATAAGGAAGTTGGTTACTATTAGTTCAGGTAAATTCAAAATTTTTAAAAATTAGCGGGTTTTAGAGTGAGTATAATCTTATATTACTCCATTATACTTGCACTTCTTGAGTTCTTTTGTATATATAAATAGTTCAAACGAACCCACATAACCCGCCTATATCTGCATCTACTATTAGATGCTCAGACATGAAGTAAGGTAACAAAGCTAAATACTAATCAGTAAGCTGTTGGTTGCTATTGTAAAGCAGTACGAGAAGTAAATAAATATTACAAGTGTTCGAAAGGATAAACAAATAGTCAATCTTCAGAACTGCCGCAAAGTTGTTGAGTCTTGAATCTTGATAACCTGAAATCAAGAAACAACTAAATCTGAATGGTTACAACTGTGTGCTGAGTCGAGTGATTGCACTCTGTCCTTAAGACAAGATTGCCCCGTATATATGCTTTTACGTTAGCGGGCAATAGTCTCCCAAGATAAAACAACACTTTAATCTCAACACTACAAAGAAAATAGGTTGAGTCTGACGAAGAAAACAAATACGAATCGACTTGCTGAAGAAATGGAAAAGGAAAGAAGAGTTTCTGTTTTCGTCCAACGTTTTTTTGGACTGACTTTCTCTTCGGTTTTGTCTCTGTGTATATAGTGTATCTCTGTTGTGTATATCTTGTGTATATGTGTGTCTTTCCTCACTGTTTTTCGTCACTGTTTGTGCTGCTATTTTCGTGTTTGTATGTGCAACACAATTGAGCCAAAATGCATCAATATATAGCACGGAGGAGGAACTCCTCAACTGCCACAAACGTGGTTGTTAATAGTCATTAGGAGGGCTGTTAATGGTTATTAGGGAGGCTGATAATGGCAGGTTTAATGCCCATTAGTGAGGCTGTTCATGGTCATTGAAGGAGGGCTATTTATGGAGGAGTTAACAACCAGGTAATGACTGGTTAATGCTCCAAAAATCAGCCTAAACGGTAGGCAGAAACTTTCTGCCTTCCGTCATTCCCAAAATCAACTTTCCAGAAACTCTAGGGACCAAACTGTAAATATTAAGCAATTTGGGGTCCAAAAAGATAATATCAGAAAGCCCAAAGCCCGGACCGGCGGGCGGCGGCGGCGGCCGTGTGGGCTTAGCCTTGAACCCAAGCACATCTAGGTCCTTCCTCCTTTAAACACATGGGATACCCCTTGGGGTCCCAAACCCTTAATCACATTAGAGACTTATAAAGAGAGCAATTCTTCCTTTTCCCACCGACGTGGTAGATTTGTCCCACACCATATTTTCATGCATCAAACACCTTACTTCGTGGACCAATATCTCTTTCATTTCTCAACGAAATTTGACGATTCTTGGCCCTACGGTCATCTACTCACTTAGTAGATTATGCACATGTGAAGAGACAAAGCCTCCAACATGCGGAACACTAGTGTTTAATTCATTAAATATGGGTGGACGCACCTCCCCGCTAAAGGCAAATTTCCAACATAAGCCTCTTGGAATAAGGTATATCCGTCCGTGCACCAAAATAGCAACAACACAACCAAGTTAATTAACCTTCTTACCTACCGTTCCACATGTGAGGTCTACCCTTCAAGCACACAATACATGCCGATTCATGAGTAATTATTGAGACCAAGTCACTATTTTTATATATTGACAACATAAAAAAATTATAACATAACCTAAAGGATAACTATAAATAGTAATTGCTTTTAGTAAGTAAAATTAATTACTTAAAAAATAAGGTTTATAAACAAGTATAACAAATTAAATCATACTCATTATATAAAAATATCGTATACAAGTTAAATTACATGAATCTGCCCGTCAAAGTATTTTAAAAGTGATTTATTAAACGAAAACAAGAGTGGAAAGAAGTATTAACTGAAGTTGCCTCTAGTGTGAGTGTATTACATTTAATGCAATACTTTAAAAGGAAATCAACCTAAGCCGACAGTGAACATTTTTAAAGTTGAATGTGTACGTTTAAGTCACTTCATAGTTCATAGTAACTTCACCATAGTTGATCAACTATCAATTAAATTGGTCTTGCCAAAAAGTCAAATCTAATTAAAGGTTGAGAAATCATTAAAGGGCAAATCACTTTGATTTATCATAGATTAATCAAGGTATATATAAGCTAAATAAAAGGGACAACTCTATATATACCACCAAGAGCTGTAGTGGGATATCTCATCATACTTAACTAATGGTCTCGGATTCGCATTCTAGTATGAAAAAAGTTCTAATGAGAAGTGATTCACCTTTTAATAGGTTTTGTCCGACACGAATCCAGATTAATCCTCCTTAATAAAAAATCTCAGATTCTGAATACATAAAAAATGCTGGTAAATAATGTTTTTCTCTTTAATGGACATTACTGGCACGATAGGATGGATAAGGTTTATTCCACTTAATAAGAAGTCTTGTATTACCAGTATGAAAAAGTTCTGATGGGAAAAAATTCTCCCTTTTAATGGACCTTATACGTAATCCCGAATTAATAAGCAAACCCAATACAAAAATGAGCAACAAACACAAAAAGACAAATGCAGCATGATTATTTTATGCTAAGAAGCAACAAACAGAATATTAAATACAGTAGAGGGAGTAGATAGTAAGGAAGCCCAACTTCTTTTTTGCCACCCCTTCTTGGATCCCTCTCCAATAATAAAAAGAAAGAAACTTCACACTCTTTTACATTCAGAGTAATAGAGAAAGTTAGAAACTTCTCTCTTTCTCCTCTTTTTTTTTCTCATATGAAGAAGATACTTTCTTCTTCTTCTTCTTCCACAATTTCTCTGTTTCTTTTTCATTTTCTTTCTCTGCTTTTAATGACACTCTTAACTTTTTTACCAGAAACATCAGAAAATACCCAAAAAAATCAACCTTCTAAGAGGAGGAAAAAACAGCAAAAACAGAACAAGGAGAAACAAAAGCAACCATCTTCATGGGATCAATTCAAGAACTTGTTGACTTGCAAACAAATTGAAAACTCAACTGTTCATGACCCTGCTTCCAAGAACCCTTCTACTACTGCTGCTGGAGCTTATTCCAAGTTGAGTTCCTGCAGTTCCATATGTAGTTTCAGGTATTAATTACTTAATTATATTACGTCTCAACAATGTGCGACCCTGATTTTTTTCTTATGATTCAAACACAGCATTCTGTATCATGTTGAATTGTAGGAACATTACGGTCATTTTATGGTCCTATAATTCAAAAATAATCATTATTACAAGTTTCAAATTTTATAGGTGAATTTCTAGTTATTTTACGTTCTTGTAATTAAAAAAGAAAATATGTCATTCTTTTTAGAACTGATTAAAAAAAATATTATCATATAAATTAGGATAAATAGAGTATTATTATGAAATTTCACATTTCGTAGGTGAATCTATTTATTAATAGCTATTTCTTCCTATGGTGGCCTTTTTTTTACCAGAAAGCTAACCCAATATAATTCGGATTTTTCTCTAGTCGAATAACCTGGTCGAGAGGGATTACAATTTGTGCCTCGACTTTACTATTTTCCCTTTTCTCTTCCTCGTCCATATTTGTTTTTGAAGGTCTTTATTTTATGTAGAAGCAAATTTTGAAATTTATATTTGAAATTTTATGATAATATCTGGGAATTTCACAATTAAAGTTTGGAACTGATAATGACAATTTTTCTATTATATGAGCTGAAAATTGTTATTTATAAATTTTGCCCAAATATAAGTTGTTAATGATATTATAATTTATTATGTTTCAATATCAGGGATGTTGTACATGGTAACACAAGAGTTGTACATAGAGCTGATAATTCCCCAGAAAGTAGCAGTTTAGGCCAAGAAGCTCGTCTTCTAAGCAAGAGTAAAACTTCTCATCATGGCCCATCATCTTCGAGTTCGAGGTCTCTTGCTAGATCTAACGGTAGTGCTAGTTCCACGTACACCACTTCTTCAAGAGGAATGCAATTCCGAAAGCTATCTGGATGTTATGAGTGTCACATGATAGTTGATCCTAGCAGGTATATTTTAATTTTCAATTTTACATCTTTTTTTATAAATTTTATTTGTGATTATCTGTTATGTATTAATGAGTGAAATTAAAATAAAAAAATTATAGGTACCCTTTGCCAAGGTCAACTATATGTGCATGCCCTCAATGTGGAGAAGTTTTCCCCAAAATTGAGAGCTTGGAACATCATCAAGCAGTTAGGCATGCTGGTAATCTTGTTAAGTTGCTCTTAATTTCTTGTTTATATTTTACTCGTACATATTAATTTTCATACCATCAAGTTATCTAAAAAAATATATAACAAATGACCTTCCTTCAGAAGTGATATTGTTAAACTAAAACATACAACAATTTAACTTTTATAATATGCTAGAACTTAAAATTTAGTGATAGTACAAAAAAAATTATTTCATCGGCGTATATAACTTAAACCCTTAATTAGTATTTGACCGACATTCTCCTCTATTTTTTTTTTTTTGGATATCTTCTTAAAAAAGTTTCTTACTTCTAGGAATAGAAGTGAGTTCATCATATTGCTTCTCAATTTACTCATATTTAACTTGAAAAAGCATAATTCAAATCTTGTAAAAGGAGACAAGCTATAGACAAGATTTAAGCTTTGAATTGTTTTAGCCAAGGTTCAAATTGTGTTAGTGGAGGGAAAACCGAATTGTTAATGCATTTTAGCCAAGGGACTTGGTACTTTTCTTCAAAAAACATGAAAAAAATTCATATAAAGTACGTTAAATGTTAAATATATTTTTGTGATACATTGATTGAACCCCCAATTAATTCTTGCCTTTCTTTTGCGGAACAGTCACTGTACTATATATACACCACTTGAATATTTAAAGGACCATCTAGTAACATTTTCCAACTACCTATTCATAAAATCGAAAAGAACTATACACTATTACGTGGAGGAAAAATTTAATTGGCCATAATTATTTTATTTTATTTTATTTTTATTTATTAGCATCTGCCCCACCGACAGTATGACACCCTAAATTTCTCCTACTAAAGTTAATAATTATTTTTTTTTGGTTTTATAATGTTGAAGATTATTTTCGTTTGTTTAAACCAAACTTAATGCACACATAAGAAGAATCGAATCTTCTATTGAGATACTACTTGTCTTTGAATTATCAACATTTGGAGAAACTTATTCCTAACTAATTTCCTAATTAGTTAATAACATTGCTAGTTGGCCAGTACTAAGATTTGATAGCTTACCAACTAGAAGTGAGACCCCATATATTTATCTTCCTTTCTTGTTCATACATTATTATTGTCGAATGAAATTTACCTGATCAACCAACATGGATATAAAAATTAATATAATTGATTGCAAATAAGACACAGTTTATTGATTGTACCCCTGTCGTTTCTAAAAAAAAAGTCAAAATGTCAATTTATAATGTTGTGAATTACTTTTAATCTTTTATATAATGGTGTCATTTGTTCAATCATTTTTTGACGGCTATAAGCAAATACTGTTATACATAATATATAATATGACATATTATGAATAATTAATTTCAAAAAAGCTTGGAGCTTAGCTATTATAATAAAATATTATCATAGAAGATTGTAAGTATATATAAAGGTTAACTGTATTATTGAATTAAACTATAATTAAAGGACTTTATATTTTCAGTGTCAGAATTGGGTCCCGAAGATTCAAGTCGAAACATAGTGGAGATAATTTTCAAATCAAGCTGGCTCAAGAAGGACAATCCGATCTGCACGATCGAACGGATACTAAAAGTCCACAACACCAAACGCACGATCCAACGGTTCGAGGACTGCAGGGACGCAGTAAAGATACATGCGGTCGCTACAGGCAAGAAAAATCCAAGATGCGCTGCTGATGGAAATGAGCTACTTAGATTTTACTGCACGAGCCTTACGTGCTCCCTGGGCGCACGCGGCTCGTCTAGCTTGTGCGGCTCCGTACCTGGCTGCAGTGTCTGCACTACCATACGCCACGGCTTCCAAGGAAACAAGACTACTGGGGTCCACACCACTGCAAGTAGCGGGCGGGCTCACGACTGTCTCAGTAATGGCACCCGACGTAGGGCGATGTTGGTGTGTCGGGTTATTGCCGGACGAGTTAAGCAAACGACAAAGGATTCAATGACTTCTCCGGCGAAGGAGGAGGAGAACTGTTCTGGTTCTGGTTCTGGTTCTGGTTCTGGCTTATCCGTTGATGGCTCAGCCGTATACGATTCCATAGCCGGGTATGCGGGTATCTACTCTAATCTTGAGGAATTATACGTATTTAATCCAAGGGCAATACTTCCATGCTTTGTCGTGATATACGAAGCGTTGGAATCTTAGGTTTAACGTATTTTTTATTCTTACTTCAGTTGTTTGTACGGTTTAGTTTGTTGTCACTTTTTTGTTGTGTCCTTTAACTTATGTAACTAATTTCGGGTTGATTAAAATTGTAACCCTAGTGAGTACCAAAACCAAACATAGTTGGATGAGGTAATGCTGATCTAACTATGATTTTTGTATATATTTATTTATTTGCTTTTTACATAATGTTAGTTTGAGGTGAGTAAATGGATTGATGTTTAACTTAAGTTGAGCTACCCAACTGTGCCAATAAATATCTTCAAATATGGCCCCTCAATTTATGCTCCGAAAAAATGCCGTCCTACATTGAACTAGTCATTGAAGTGTAAAGAATTGTTAGACGATCATATCAATTTAACCGGTTGCATCAAGTTACTCGTCTATTTTTCTGGTTATAATATCAGGTTTACTACAAAGATCTATACCTAGTATGGTAAGTGAACTTAACCTGATGGTATATAAATTTTATACACGGATGGTGCACATAACTTATTCTTTATTTAATAAGGTTTTCTTTCTTCTTCTTCTAAAGCTGCAAAAACTAAAGGTAAGGAAACTACTGAAGGATATGGATAGAAGTAGGGTAAAGGAAGCATCATAGTATGAACTGTGGATGATTTCTCCAGAGTTGGGCCCAGAAATGAGTCAAAAAAGACTGAAAGAGAAGACAGTATGATGATAGTACTTGGTAGTAGTAATTTTATTGAAGTACCTAATTGATTGATTGATTGATTGATAAATAATTACAGTTCTTATTAGTGTTACCAAAATTAAGGAAAAAAGTTGTTGTAGTAACTAGTAACCGCATGAATCAATCAATCAATCACATAAATGTGTTTTTTTCCTGATGTTATTAATGGATGAGCTGGTTATAAAGAAGGGCACGTGGGGCCAATATTGGGACCATTGAGAAATTAATTAACTTTAGAATAGAAAGAGATGATAACACTTTGACTGCAGCGAGGAACTAAAAATAGACACCACGCCCGCGTAACATTTTTTTTTTTTTTTTTTTTTTTTTTTTTGATAATCAGGGTTTTAAGAACATGCCGACTACTTCACTTGGTATTACCCGGACGTCCTGGAGGTAATAGCACCGGTCCTTCAACACTATTACCAGGTAAATCGCGGGATGTGCTCCGGTGGTGGCGCTTTTTTACGGGAGCGTACAAGCGATCAATGAGACAAGGTCAAATTCCCCAACATGCAGAGTTTTTTCGTGCTTGCGGGGAATCGAACCCACGCTGTCCCATGCCAGAGCGCCTTATAGCGCCCAGGCTTTGCCACTGGACTATGCCCCGGAGGACGCCCGCGTAACATTATTGCTTACACATGCAATTGCATATGCACAAATTGCTATGTTTCTTTCTTTTGAGTTTTGACTATCATTTCTTTAGTTTATTAAAACCAAATAGGAAGGAGCAGTAAAAACTAACTCGCATGCGATGTTATACGGAGTAGTATTAAGTCAATGAATGCATGCGTAGTACATGCCTTAATATATTTTCTTATTGCTAAAATCATAATTAACTACATATTTTACCTTAATTTTGACTTAATCATGATGGTAAAAGATAATGATTTGTTGTAATGTAAACACTGGTGTGATTAAGTTTTACCGGAGCGTTGATTAATGAGTTTTAAGTTAATATATACTAACACTATAACAAGTGGCGAAATCAAGATTTTAACTAATGGGTTCAAAATGTGAAGAAGTAAACATACAAAGAAGCCAAGGTGATTCAACGTCTATTATATATAATAAGAAATTATTAAACCTAGTATATACAATGTATTTCTCCGTAAAGGGGGCTCGACAGTCGACACAGCTACCCGACTCCGTCCCTGATTGTAATATAGTCAGATTCAAAATTTATGGGTTCCTACAATAACTGTAAGTTAATATACAATAATAATTGAGTTTACAGTAAAAAAATTATAATAATTTAGTGGATATTTACATTATCAATCAATGCAATTTAACTTATTACAATATTTTCTTTACTTTGTATTTTAGGTTACCATAATAGTCTTCGGTGTGAGTTTATGAGACACTTTTCTTTTAATCCATTCCAATAAGAATGACAAATACATTTGAAAACAATTAACGTTGCAATATTTTTCGTTTTATCAATAATTGAAAGAAATTTTCATTAATGAATGAGTATATATACAATTTACAATTTCCATAATATGGAAAATCCTATTCCTATTCTACTCCCAAAACCCTATACATTTTGTACAATAATTCTATAATTATGGTAAGTGTATAATGCTTATTTAATACAACAATATGTTACCTAAATATACAAGTATACACGGCTTGTGTTGTTCTTGTGTTTCCGTGATATACACGGTATACACAAGGCAGTGTATATACCGTGTATATCACGGTATATTTATCACACCCCCGCAGTAATAACGGGCGGTCTTTGTACGCTGAGACTGTCCCTAAAATCTTCAAATAGAACCGAGGGTAGATCCTTCGTAAAGATGTCTGCAATTTAATACCTGGAAGGGACATGGCAGACACGTACTTGTCCACGAGCTACCTTTTCGCGAACAAAGTGGATATCCATCTCGACGTGTTTAGTGCGCTGATGTTGAACCGGATTACCAGAAAGATACACGGCACTAACATTATCACAATAAATCAATGTAGCTTTCTCAATGGGACAGTGAAGTTATAAGAGAAGATTACGTAACCAACATGATTCAGAGACCACATTGGCTACCCCTCGATACTCGGCCTTCGCACTAGAGCGTGATACAGTAGATTGTCGCTTCGCAGACCACGAGATCAAGTTATTACCAAAAAACATACAATATCTAGACGTGGAGCGTCTGGTATCCGGACAACCACTCCAATCAACATTTGTATACGAGACAAGTGTAGAAGTCGACGATGGATAAATATGCAAGTCATAGTCAAGTGTTCCCTAGATGTATCGTATAATGCATTTGAGCGCATTCATGTGCTCAACCCTAGGATCATGCGTAAACGAACACACCTATTGTACTGCATATGTAATATCTGATCTCATGAAAGTAAGACATTGAAGAGCTCATGCAAGACTGCGATAGTGGGTGGGATCCTCGTAAGATGAGTCAGTCGCAGCACCCAGCTTGGGTTTAGTATCAATATGAGTGGAAATAGACTTACACGAGGACATACCAGCCCTTTCAATTATCTCAACGACATACTTTCATTGTGATAAGAATAACACACCTGCATGACGAGTGATAGTAATCTCCAAGAAGTAACTCAAGGGCCCCAAGTCTTTCATAGTAAACTCAGAACTGAGCAGTATCATGATAGACGTGCGCAAAACATCAGACGAGGCAGTCAAGATAATATCATCCACATATAAGAGAATATAAGCCATGGAAGTACCACGACGATATATGAATAACGAATTATCAGACATGCTGTGAGAAAACCCAATAGATGAAATATAGTATGCAAATCTCTTATACCAAGCCCATGGGGCCTGCCTAAGCCTATACAATGACTTATTCAATAAACAGACATGATGAAGATATCTGGGGTCTCGAAAATCCAAGGGTTGATGCATGTAAACGGTTACCTTAAGATCACCCTGTAAGAAAACATTATTTACATCTAACTGATGAATGGGCCATGTCTTTGAAAGAGCCAGAGTGAGAACAGTGCGAATCCACATAGACCGAATAATATTAACACTATAAGGACGGGGCACCAACTCCCACGTCTTATTTTCAATAAGAGCATCATATTCATCGTTCATAGCCAATTTCCAATTCGGATAATTTAATGCAGACACAGGGTTACGGTGTATGGGGATTTAAGAACATTAGAATTTAGATTAAAATGTCTCTTTGGTTTAAAAATACCCCGTTGACTACGAGTGACCGGTCTGTGACTCGGGGGAAAATTGGGTGGATTGTGAAAAAAAATCGGTTGGGCAACGGACTGGCCAACAGGCAGTGGGCATGTTGGCCCAACACTGGAAACCAAAGCCGGGTCAAAAGCAGAACTCGAGGCAGAAGCAGTTTCGGTATTGGGCTGGGCAACCGGCCCAACAACAGAAATAGAGGCAGGAATAGTGGGTTGTGGCGGGTCACTGGATCGGCCCATTAAGCGGTGCACGATGTACGGGGAGACAACGTTATCCAAAAAATTATACAAACTAGGCACGGGACTACTCACTTTAGCAAATGCAAATTGAATTTCATAAAAAATAACATGACGACTAATGATGATTTTATTAGATGATAAATCAAAATATTTGTAACTACGATAATTAGATGGATAACCCAAAAATACACAAGCGGAAGAACGAACTTGAAATTTGTTAATAGTAGTTGCCGGAAAAAGTGAATAGCATAAACACCCAAAGACCCTAAGATGTGAATATGAATGATTCTTATTATAGAGAACTTTAAGATGAGACACATATGACAACCCTTTTGTAGAAAGTATGTTAAGAAGATATGTAGCCATTTGTAGAGCATGATGCCAAAAGGAATGAGGTACCAAATCATGGACCAATAAAGTTCGGACAATATTATTAATGGTATGAATTTTTCGTTCGGCTTTCCCATTTTTTGAGGACGTATGAGGACAAGAGAAACGAAAAACTATGCCATTAGTTTCACAAAATTCTCGAAACAACCCATTATCATATTCTTTGCCATTATCACATTGAATATTTTTTATTTCCCGTTCGAAGTGGGTACACATGAATGCTCGAAAATTTAAGAATGTGGAAAAATTTGAGATTTTTTCGCTAACGGAAAGGTCCATAAAAATTAGAATAATCTTCCAAAAATAGAATATAATAACGATGGCCCACAGAACTTAAAACGGAAGATGTCCATAAATCGCTATGAATAATATCAAATGGCATTAAAGTACGAGAAGTAGATGCTACAAATGGCAATCTATAATGTTTTTCTAAAGGACAGGAATGACAAATTGGAGTACTACGTGTACCCTTACAAGAAATAAAATTATTTTTATGCAAGGAAGAAACAACATACGACCCATGGTGACCCAAACGTGCATGCCATAAGGAAGGAGCTAGAGCTGCAAAAGTAGATGGCAAGGCTTGACTTGAAAGACTGGATGCAGGCGTGATTGGATAAAGATCTCCCCTACTATTACATCTCATGAGAGGTATCCAGTCTTGAAATCCTTCACAGAAAATCCAAAAGGATCAAAATTAAAAGAAACCCAATTATCAGTGGTGAATTTACGGACAAACACCATACTTTTAGTCAAGTTAGGGGCATGAATGACATTTTTCAAGACAAGATGTGGATTGGGGGGGGGGGGGGAGACAAAGTTGTATGACTATAACCACGAATTGGAATTGAGTTGCCATTACCAATAATTATGCCGTAATTTTTGCTCAAATTGGAATAAGACGAGAGGGTACCTTGGTCGAATGTCATGTGAGAAGTGGCGCCTGTGTCCATATACCAATTCACGTCTGGAGGATTCAATCCAAGTGTATGCATTGCGGCATCAATATCTGTAGGTGTTAGGACCGAATTAGGGCCCATAGCATGGAAAGCATGCGGGGGCCGAGGCCCAAGCAGGCCTCCTTGCTGTCCAGACCAACACTGTTTTGGAACCCACTGGACTGATGGGAATAATTGGGCCTGAAAGGCTGCTGGGTGCCCTACTGTCCAGGGAAAGTTGAGGCTGGAAAATAGGGGTTGTTGGGCCACTGGCCCAGCCACACTGCCGAAGGGCCCATGACTGGGATCAGTTGGCCTGCGGCCTATTTCCACCTTGTCGAGGCCCGCTACCACTGTTGTGGCCTCCCCCACCACCGTCGGTACCACCACGATTACCACCGTGATTTCTACCATTTTTACGATTCTTTTTGCCTCCACTGTGAGTACGATTTTGACCCGAATTGTCAACAAAACTTTGAGAATTATCGGATGAAGTCATCATCACCACGGGACTTGCGCCGGTAACCACCTTTTTGGTCAAGTCGGCTTCTTCCAACGTGAGCATCGAACAATCTTGATAAAAATATGGAAGTGGATTACTTTGACGGATGAGAGTCCCAACGCCAACATAGGCCTCAGATAGGCATGCAACAATTTGTAGAACAAGACGATTATTGGTAACAAACGCTCCAACGTTACGAAGTTGGTTTGCCAATTCCTTGAGCCGTTTACAATAAGCTGAAACATTTGGAAAATCGTCCATGCGGACTTGGGAAAAGTCTTGTTTAAGGGTGACAACACAAAATGTCGGTTATCCTGAAATATATCACGCAATCTATTCTAGGTAGCAATAGCCGTAGTGTCTGGTTCAATGATCGTTTGTAAAAGGTCGATAGAAATAGTGGAGTAAATCCACTGAAGGACGGTAGCATCAAGAGTGATCCATAACTGAGGATCCTCCACATGAGGAGGGATAGCGGGAGGAATTATGTGATGGAGGACTTGATGTGAGATTGCGTGAATTTTAAACAACTCTGCCCACGTCGCATATTGGACATTTTCCATCTCAAGAATAATATAGATGTTGTTCTTGATGTTAGAAACACTAAGGGCAGGATGAAACATGTTCTTTGACGTCGACATAACGAAAGACCAAAGGGATTGGGAAGAAAATTTGGAAAGAGATGAAGTAAAATTGGCACGAAAACCGAGAAGTGGCACGGAGTCCGAGTCAGTCTCGGCCGAGAAGGGATGGTCGGAAACCGGGAAAAAAATTTGGGAGAGGAACGGAAGTAATTTAGTCCTAGACTTCTGATACCGTGAAAGAAATAATCCCTTGATTATTTTCATTAATGAATGAGTATATATACAATTTACAATTTTCATAATATGGAAAATCCTATTCCTATTTTACTCCAAAAACCATATTCTATTTGTACAAGAATTCTATAATTATGGTAAGTGTATAATGTTAATTAAATACAACAATATATTACCTAAATATACAAGTATACACAGCTTGTGTTGTTTTTGTGTTTTCGTGATATACACGGTATACACAAGGCAGTGTATATCACGATATATTTATCAATAATGACAAGTTTTGTAGCCGCACAAATGTTATGTCATTTTAAGGCCATATGCTTTAAAAAGTTAAATAGCCATATAACATTATGACAATTTTTATTTTTAAATTTTATATCGATTCAAACTATATTAAAATGACATAGAATTAAAATTGATATGAAGAGTTTCCTAGGTCAACTTAACTTGAAGTCGTACTTCTTTTTACAGTAATCCGTTCGCAAAACTGACAAAATATAAACTCTTAATATATAATATTAGTTCAAAACATTTGTTTTTGCTTATTTATCAGAGTATTTAAAATTGACGAGAGTCGTCGTTCTTGGTTTCCACCCTATCGTTGTGATACATTATGAGTATTGGAGATCACTGAATATCTTGCATTTACTAATTTTATTTTAAATGGTGCAAAATGATGGGTACATTTGTAGTATTAAATTGTATAGTTTGAACACGAAACATCTCCCTCTCAATATTTTGATTTTTGACAACTGAGATTCGCATTCATTGTTATAATATAGTACATGTATCGAGCATTCTGGCAATTTGTTCTTTAATATTGTTAAATACTCATACTTGTTTTGATCACTGAGCTGGCCTTCACAGTGCTATTATTATGTTGTTTTAAAACTATTTATTGAACTTAATTATGCGATATAAAAGTATTTAACAATTGGAGTACTTAGTCCACATAACAACAAACTATAGGTTAGTATTTACATTGAAATATGTATGTCAATCTATATAATAAGGTGAGTAACATTTTTAGAATCGGCCAATACGATGCTGAATGTGGCAATTAATATGGTAACAACTTATTACATTCTGTTAAAGAGGTTGAATCAGGGAAAGTGCATAGATCGAGAACCACTAGTAAGGCTGCTATTTAAGCTATAGCAGTAGAAAATTATAAAATATTCAATGTTTAGCCGTACTGAAATAAACTTTACACTTATGAGATTGAAGTTGAAAATTTCAGATATGAA
Source organism: Anisodus tanguticus (assembly GCA_034509755.1). NCBI lineage: Eukaryota > Viridiplantae > Streptophyta > Magnoliopsida > Solanales > Solanaceae > Anisodus > Anisodus tanguticus. The sequence goes on along the minus strand of CM067553.1, from coordinate 1,899,542 downwards.
ATTAGAAATTTCATACCTATGAGTTTGGCGTTAGGCTTGTCCAAACCTAACTTCAGATTCGTATATCTAATTTTAAAACTCCAATTTAAATGGCAATCAACTGACATTCAAATTGGAAACTAACATAGTTAGTCTCTGAAGTTGTATAACTCATTCTCATGCTAATGCAATTGGAGGTCTCTAATAAAACAATGCAACATTGCTCTTTTCCATTCTCATTGGAGTATGCTATAATGAATCGAAGAAGTGAGATCCCGATTCGATTATGTGCAACATTAGACTGCATATCTTGGGCCAGTGCTCACCAAGGTTTTCAAGTTGTCTTTAGGATTGGACTCTGAAAAGATTGTTCCATTCCATGGGCTGGGTTTAGGTTTCCTGCTACATTAGGCCCACCCCACATCTTCCAATCAAAGTTTAGTCTTCTATTTTCATTCTTTTGTTTTCTTAAGAAGATTTTCATATATTGACAATTATTACAAGTAGTGCTTCTACTAAAATTCTATCATACATTTTGATGTTTTTGTGAGATTTAGCACCAATTAACTACCTTAATTTTCTTACTTTATAAAAAAAGAACAACACTAATTTTGTGATGTTCTCATACTCTCTACATCACATTTTGTGTGACTTGATAAATATTTGAAGAGTCGCGAATAATCGTATTTGACATGATTTAGCTGATACTTATAGTGGTGGAATACAACAGAACCTTAATAGACATGTAGAGTTATTTGATATTTGTGGTAATGGGAGACAACATATACCTTGTGGAATAGTTAAAGTGTAACCTTGTCACTTTGTGTTGGTGTGAGATATATAATAGATAAGATAGTTGAAGTGCAACATTCTGGTAGGAGACAATACATATTTGGTGAACTAATCGAGAGTGAGCATTTTGAATTGAATAGATAGTGAGAAAAGCGCAGCCTGAAATCGGAAGTTCACACTCAGCGTGAAGGAAATTGCTTCTACTCTCTGATGCAACAGAATATCGTAGTTTTACAAGCCTTCTAGATCGATACAATATTGTGGTACAAACAAAATAATCATAGAATTTGAACTCGAAGCAACTTTTTAAATGAAATGAGTTTACATCCAATGGGAAAACCAAATGAATTAAACAAACCATCTCATAGAATTTAAACTCGAAGCAACACATATTTTCTGACGTATGATAGAGGCCCTTGCACATGCAGTACTCATTTGGGAGTGATTCTTAGAGAATATTATCTTAGGAAAAAAAGGCAAGTTATTATTCATACATACTCATTGATGTCGTACTTTTAAAATTTCTTTTCTTTTAATTAGAAACTAGGCCAGTCAATCATGTCTTAGTGAACTTGCTGTCTACTACTAATTTAATCATTTAAATATAAATGTGATTAGCGAGTCATCATATACAATCTTAGCTTTTTCATCTCAGAAATTGCAAGTAGATAATCACCTTCTAAGCTTTGTAGTTACTGTGGGAAATTTGCCTTTGGCGGGGAGGTGCGTCCACCCATATTTAATGAATTAAACACTAGTGTTCCGCATGGTGGAGGCTTTGTCTCTTCTCACATGCATATTCTACTAAGTGAGTAGATGACCGTAGGGCCAAGAATCGTCAAATTTCGTTGAGAAATGAAAGAGATATTGGTACACGAAGTAAGGTGTTTGAGACATGGAAATATGGTGTGGGACAAATCTACCACATCGGTGGGAAAAAGAAGAATTGCTCTCTTTATAAGTCTCTAAAGTGGTTAAGGGTTTGGGACCCCAAGGGGTATCCCATGTGTTTAAAGGAGGGATGACCTAGATGTGCTTGGGTTCAAGGCTAAGCCCACACGCGCGCCGCCGCCGTTCGGTTCGACTCTGGTCGGGGCTGTGGGGATTTTTTGATATTATCTTTTTGGACCCCAAATTGCTTAATATTTACAGTTTGGTCCCTAGAATTTCTGAAAAATTGATTTTGGGAATGACGGAAGGACCGTTTGGGCTGTTTTTTGGAGCATTAACCAGTCATTACTTGGCTGCTAACTCCTCCATAAACAACCCTCATTCAATGACCATAATCAGCCTCTCTAATGGCCATTAACAACCCTCTCTAATGGCCATAAACATCCCTCACTAATGGCTATTAACAACTTTGTTTGTGGCAGTTGATGAGTCCCTCCTCCATGCTATATATTGATGCCTTTTGGCTCAATTATGAAATATACAATGACGAAATACAGTGGCACATACAGTCACGAAACAGTGAGGAAAGACACACATATACACGAGATATACACAATAGAGACACACTATATACACAGAGACAAAACAGAAGAGAAAGTCAGTCCAAAAACGTTGGACGAAAACAGAAACTCTTCCTTCCTTTTCCATTTCTTCATCAAGTTGATTCGTATTTGTTTTCTTCGTCAGACTCAACCTATTTGCTTTGTAGTATTGATATTAAAGTGTTGTTTTATCTTGGGAGACTATTGCCCATTAACGTAAAAGCATATATACAGGGCAATCTTGTCTTAAGGACAGAGTGCAATCACTCGACTCAGCACACAGTTGTAACCATCCAGATTTAGTTGTTTCTTGATTTCAGGTTATCAAGATTCAAGACTCAACAAGCTTGAGGCAGTTTTGAACATTGCCTATTTGTTTATCCTTCGAACACTTGTAATATTTATTTACTTCCTGTACTACTTTACTATAGAAAGCCAACAACTACCTAGTGCAAGAATTCACCTTTTTTTGAGATTGGATGATATTTTTCATGCATGCATTTGTAACTTGCTCATGGGGAGCACCCCCTAATATACATAGGAATATAGGGCGAGTTCTGAGTTCAATTAAATCCATTACTTTTGGATCGACTTATGCATTGAGAAATATTAAAAACTTTATACATGTAATGTAATCACACTCATTTTGAACTCATTAACTTAAAATTATGAATTTACATATGGGAGAACATGCATATATGACTGTGAGCAGGGGCAAAGCTAGACTAGCATATGGAATCGGCCAAAAGCATTAATTTTGGTCCAAACTCCATATTTATCTTAAGAAATTCATTCAATATACAAAATCTCGAAACGTAAAGTTCAAATCCTGGCTTTACCTCTCGTTTGTCAATAGCTATTCGTCAGAGTTATTTTCAAAAGGTTGGAAACAGGGAAATTATTACAATGCTAACATGATTATTTGAATCAGGACACTGATTTTTCAGAGTGAACTGATATTATATCATGGTACACGACATGATTATTACTTGGAAGTTAATGAAATTAACAATCTAAATAAACAAATGTAATTTGAACAAATGTAATTTGAAAGGACAGCAAAAGGCCATACATATGATTTGGTCACATGGTTAAAGATTTGAGACTTCACCTTTTTTCCTTGTCATGAATATATATATATATATATATATATATATATATATATATATATATATAACCTTATAGCCAGAACTTAGAACAAAAATACAAAGGCTTTATGTTCTTGAAAATTTTCTAATATCAAAGGAGAAGAACAATAATGTACACTAAGAGTGCCTCTTTTCAAAGAGAAAGCTTTGTTATACAAGTTTCAGAAAATTTTCAATCTTCACAAGCTATTAGGCCTTCTTCTAATAAATTGATCAATTTCTCCGCCATGAAGCTCTTTGGTCGCTTCCGCAAGATCGTCATGCGGTTCGTTTTTACCGTCCCTACGTCGGGCAGGAGGAGGCCGAGTCGGGCTGGGGCAGCGATGTCGGCCTCCGGGCTGGGGTCGGGACAGCGGAGGAGCTCGTGCGACCGGCCCGACCCCCCCAAGACCTCGTGTAGCTCCTATTACTCATCAACTTCTCATTATAATGAAGCTATTGCTGATTGTATAGAGTTCTTCAATAAGTCATCACAAGATCAGGGAATTTTCAGTGGTAGAAAATCGGACGTTATTGTGTGATTATTTTTTCTTCTTCTTCTTTTACTAAAGTGATTAATTATGAGCAACCATGCTTGTAGCTTGTGTTGATTTTTTGTATTTTATGCGTTCGAATTAATCTGATGTTGTAAATTTAAACATAGTATATATGTGGAATATCTTCAGCTTAATTTTATTAAGGTAGCTTATTGATTTTCAAAATTAAATTGATCTTTGAAGATATTATATATCTCATGTCCATTTTCATGTGATAGTTGTGTAATTACAAGCCCAGTTGACACTTGTCAGGGATGGACAGATCACAAGTTATATTTTATGTGATGACATTAAGATAAACAGCATAAGGTTTATTTATAATTTAACGAGTTCAAGAGACTTCTTACTTGTTATTAGTTCCTAGCTTTGTCAAATTTCAGAATTCCAGCAAGGATTATTTAACAGTACTAGGACGCCATTTTCCCACGGTGCGTCCCGTCTGAACGTCGTTGGAAATCCTTGATATTCGATGGATTCACTCTGTCGGAAAATCCTTCTTTTCTAACTAACCGTCAAAGGATTTTCGACGGATTCGATGGCACAGTAAAAAATTAAACCTAGTGAGAATTAGGGCTTCCTTTCGGATGACTTCCGTAAAACTTTTGACGGAATTCAATTTACTATTTTCTAGTAGTGATACCATATATAGTAAATTTGCCTTCCTACTTGATGGTGAATATGAATATTCAAAGCATAAATTTAAGTAGTTCTTCAAATTTGTAAAACTCTATCTCAATTTATATCAAGAAGCAAAAGGAATTAATTACTTATCATTCAAGTATTAGTATAACCTTATTTAAAAGTTTACACAAAAAAATATCTTTCATCAGCTCAAACATGCATGTATAACCAACCTTACTTCACACAGATTTTAAGGAAAACCATTGGAAATTATAAGCTATATATGTAGAAAATTGCATATATTACTCCTTGAGACGTCGAAACCAATTTCGTTAAGATTATATGACTCATTGCGCATCAAGCTGTGAAAATTGACCAAATTGAACGGAAGCCCTGAGATCTTCTAAAGGGCAGGGAGAGACTGACATATTTTGTTCATTTCAAACTCGAGCAGATTGAATATTATTAGAATTACTACCTCTCTTCCTAGAAAAAATGCCTCCAATCAATGGAATAATTAGGGGCAATTTTTTCTTCTTCTTCTTCTTGAGTGAAGGATGGCTTTGTAAGACAACATCATCATCACCTTGTGGAGGGTTTGCAAATGTGACATATCTTTTTTTCTGAAGTTCAACATTTTCATGTGCCATAATTTGTGATTTCTCGATAAATTTTAGGTCTTCATCAATTTCTGATACCATAACTTGTTGTTGCTCAATTTTTAGCTTATCAAGTTCATTTCTCGTGCGCTCGAGTTCCTCTTCTAATGAAGAGAGACAAGTAGCCACTACCAACCTTTCCTCTCTTGCCATTTCTAGTCTTTGCCTTGTCTCCTTTAGCTCATCATCAGTTACTTTCCCGTTATTAAACGGGTCGTCGCTGTCATCTTCACTCGATCCCTCGTGCTTCTTCTATTTTAGACAGACAAAAGAAATTTAAGTTATGTACACTGATAGTGTTGAAAATATTTTTATAATATCAACAAAATTTAATATATCATAGTTGATTATATATAATTAGATTATATTTGTTAGCACAAATACGAGTTAATTACGTGTTGTTGCAGGTAACTTGGTCTAATGAGTTTTATATTATTCAATACTATTAGTGAAAGTGTACGATACTTGAACTAAATAAAGATAAAATGCTTCGTTTTAAGATTAAAGACTGATCAGAATCTTTGATCTAGTATCTCTCCAGAGTTTAATTATTCTTCAAAGGATACTTTGACTAGTCGGTTCACTCTCTTTTTCACTATTCAGTCTTTATTCTCCAACATAGTATACTTGTATTGCCGCTTAAGCAAAGTTCATTTTGTTCTTCTTCCCCTTAGATTCTGAATATCAATCAAATCTCTTCAAATAAGATTTGAATTTATGATCATTTCACCAATGGTCAATTGTTGAATCTTTCAAATGTGTCAATTGAACGAATACATTCATATCCTTCATCTTCTTTCCAATGTTACACAAATTCACAATGAATAACATATTATATATGACTTATCATGCTATAAATTCATAAAGTTCTATTGTAGTAATGAAGTTTGTTGTTCTCATACTTGATGCTAATATATTTAACTGAAGTACAAAGAGTAAGTTAACAAGCATTAACAAAACTTCCATTACCCATAGCCATAGATAACAAAGTTTAGCACCTAAGAGACAGCTATATATAATTGTCTATAATAAGTGAATGAATAACTAATATGAATGACAAGCAAAATTACGTGCTACAAATACAAAAGTATTCTGATAGTGTAAAAAATTATTCATATTATTCGTATATAAAAGTTAAATTTTATTCATATTAGAAAGGGATAACATGAAGTGGAGAAGATAGTAAATGGAGTACCTGTTTAATCTTATTAGGAGAGTAGAGCTCTCCAGCAAGAACTCTTTCTCCGAACAACATGACTGCCTCTTTAACCGAACGAAACGGAGCCCTCGTATCGATTTCTCCCTTCCCCATTGTTGTCACTCCTTCTGATAATTCTTTCATATTCTTCATTATCAGTTTTAACACTGTTATCAATCAGATGTATATATATTATGTTTGTATGAGTGTGTTTGTTGAAGGAGAGACTATAAAAGAGCTTAAAAAGTGGAAACAAAGAAGATGGAGAAGTGGAGCTTCGTTTCTTCACGTCCACGTCACTTTAATTATTCTGCCTTGGACCTAGGGATGGCAACGGATAGGATCTGGACCGGATCCTACTAGATCCAGATTCAGATTCATTTTTCATACCTGAATCCAGATCCGGATCCAGATCCAGCGGATCCATAAAAATCATATCCAAATCCGGATCCATCGGATCGGGCGGATCCACGGATCGGATCTGGATCCACATGTAAAAAAATTTACCTTGCTAAAAATTTTTTTTGAACTGACAAACGATTTTTACTTAAGTAACAGTTTACTGTTTTTCAATTTTGAAATGTTCATATGAGATATTTTGTTCGTTGTTTCATTTTGATTGTGAGCTATTAATTAAAAATGTTGGACAATGACAATAGTTGTGGAAAATGCTAATTAGTATTTCCACAATGCAAAACTTGCATGTGCTTGGAATCTTCATAAATGAAGTGAATATAATTTTAACTACTTGTCTATGGAGATGTTAGTCATTCACTAATATAACATTGATTTTATTATCGAAGTTACCTCTTTATTTTTTTATTTTTGAGTTAACGCGGGAATAAATTAAACTTGTTTTGAGAATTAAACTTGCAAGGATGTGCTTAGCAATTTTAAGAATACACTTATAAAATTACATTCTAGGTTATGAATATATTTAATAAAAAATGGATCCACGGGTCGGATCTGGACCGGATACGGATCTCAAATACAAGATCTAGATCCAGATCCGATCCGTCAGAAATGGATCCGGGTCCGATCCGGATCCGTCGGGTCCAAATTTTAAAGATCCATATCCTATAAAACGGATCTGGATACACCGGATCCGGACCGGGTCCCGGATCCATTGCCATCTCTACTTGGACCTCTTTCTTTTGGTAAAAAATAGAAGGATTGATTCAAGTACAAGCTTAGGCAAATTGGGCTGGATTGTATGGGCTATGTTGTGGTTCATTTGGTGGGCCAACTTTGAGTTTGACTTAGGAAGCGGACATTCTTAACTTTAAGCCCAACCCACATGATTATAGGGGGGAAAACATACAAGTAATACATAAATAAGAAACTTATTTACTAAACGTGAAGGGACTTTTGCAAGGTAAAATTTTCAAATAATTATATTTCAATCCCTATAATCGAGAATTAGCTATTATCACAACTGAAGTTTCATGATAGTGGTTATTTTTTAAAGATATGATTGAAAAATAACTACATTATTTCTACCATTTTAAAGGACTATGGATAAGAAAATTACCCATCTGTACCTATTAAAAAATATGCTTATGCGTTAGATACTTTGGCGGTATGCAATTCACATAATTGTATGCTATAAGGTATACCAATTAAAAATATTTGAATCACGTTATTGTATACTGTTCAAAACATATATCACGTGAATTATATTAGCCAAACGTATACATGTATATACCTTCTAATATTTTATAAATATTTTTTGAAAATAAGTATGAAGTAAAATATTTATTGTTAGAATAATATTTTTGATTGCATGAATATTTCCGTTAATTTTTCATTTCAATAATCCAAACTAGTATTTAAAATTGGTATTTATCCACAATGATGAGGATACAATCAGCAGGTCAAACAAGTCATCAGGAAAACATTTGAATCTCCGACACAAATGACAAAACCAAAAGCAAACAAAAAAAAAAGTGAAAAATCCAAACAGCCAGCTACTTCTTCTCTTGTCAACATCGTCTTGTCCGCCACAACCAGGAGAAACTTACTCTACACCATTTTATAATTTGGCACTCTTATCACTTACTATCAGTTTTAGTATGTTACAAAAATGATACTTTCTTATATTTGATTTTTTTTTTAATTTTAAACTTCTTCTTTACCATTATGATATGTTTTTATAACTATAAAAATATTACTCCTACTAATGTTTAAGAAGGTCAGTTGTAAAAGTACTTCTTATGTGCCAAGAGTCTTATTCCCTCGTGTATTAGTTTGACAGAACATGAATTTAAAAATTAAAAGTTATTTTATTTTAATTTTAAATTATATAATAAAAATATTAAAATATCTATTGAATCTTATAATTTTAAACTTTGCCGGTTGAGATGTTTGAATTAAAAAATTACTAAATACAGAAAATAATATTCCTTTTAAAGGAGATTTTTTAAAAGTAAGACTATAAGACATATACATTGTCTTTTTAATCAAATTTCGTGCTATTAAATATTGAAAATTTACTAACTACTGTTTCATCATAGATTTTAATGTTGAAATTTAAAACTTTAAAATTTGAGTTTTTAAAATTTAAAATTATATTTGGACATGCATTTTATTTTTAAAAAATCAAAATCAAAATCCAAAAAACTGGTCCAGCACTAACGAGCAGTTGGGTAGTTAGCTATTAGCCATACCAAATTGGTATATTCTTCGTTAAATTCTCAACATATATTTCATCATTATTTTATTCAAATCCAACTGTTCAAACTTACCATCCCTCCACAAAGTGTCAAAAGATGTTGGAAATTTGCCTTTGGCGGGAGTTGCGTCCGACCAACTTTAACGGCTTAAACACTAGTGTTCCGCATGTTGGAGAATCCGGTTCTTCACACGTGCATAATCTACTAAGTACGTAGATAACCGTAGGACCAAGGATCGTCAAATTTCATTGAGAAATGAAAGAGATATTGATTCACGAAGTGAAGTGTTTGAAGCATGGAAAAGTGTGGTATTGAGATCAATTCTCCCTCATCGGTGGAGGAAGAAAGAATTGTTTTGTTTATAAGTCTCAAGGTTGGCTTAGGGTTTGGGACCCCAAGGGGTATCCTATGTGTTTAAAGGAGGGAGGATCTAGATGTGCTTCGGTTTGAGGAAAGCCCACGTGCGCCGCCGCCGCTCGCCCGTCCCGTCTGGGTTCACGAGTCGTAGGTTGTGCTTCTTCTGATATTATCTTTTTGGACCAGAGAACTTTGTCATATGTACAGTTTGGTCTCTGAAGTTTCAAGAAATCAGAATTGGGCAGAGAACAGAAACGCCAACAAGCACTCAATTCAGCCATTTATTTTGGTTGAATTACTCTTCCTAAATGACCAATCCGTTGCACATCTTCACCATTTATTTTGGAGGATTACTACTACCTCCATAATTGTCATTACTTGACCAGTAATGGCACTTATGGAGGTAGTTCATGAGCCTCTCTATCAACTATATAAAGGACCCTTGTCACTATTGTTGAACTACACTTAACACAGAAAAACAGACGAAAAACAGAAAAAAAGAATCAGTTCTTCCTACAACCTTCCAGCATCATTTCATTACTCAAAATTCTTCACGGTAGCACTTGAGTTTCCTTTGCTCAATTGTTCATTTGATGTTTTATCTTGGGAGACAATTGTCAGGGACGTAGAAAAGATACATACGAGGCAATATTGTCTTAAAGACAGAGTGCAAACACTCGACTCATCATACCAAAAAAACTGGTCCAGTTTATTCTTCAATTTCTGTGTAATTTTCAATTTGTTGTTGAATTATAATTTCAATTCTTGTATTATTTAGCCGTTAATTGTAATTTACGTTTCGTTCACTTTGTAACCAACAAAAGATTCACAACTATATGCTCTGTTTCAACTTCACCATTTATTGTTCCTTCCTTTTTTTCTCCGTCACACGTTGCTTCCATTGATCTCACTGTTTAATTTAATTACTACGTAACCCAAGATGTCGGTCACCTTTAGCTCGCCGGCCGTCCGATCCTTCTATGTTTCACGATCACCATCTCATAATAGGGTCTCTAGGCCACGTGTCATTATGTCCGCCGTCCGATCTAGTGATAGTTTAGGAGTAACACCAATTTTGACTAAGTTGCAGAAAGACTGTGCTACTCCTCTACCTGTTTTGCGCCACGTGGCTGATGCAATGGCCGCTGATATGCGGGCCGGGCTTGCCGTCGACGGCAGTAGTGATCTGAAGATGATCCTTAGTTATGTCGACACTTTGCCAACTGGGTAAGCTACTGAATTTTCTACTTGTTTGTTAACTTTTTTTGTTTGAATTACTGCCTACATTTATTTTTAGCTATTGGTAGTTTCGAGTATTTAGTGTAGTTGAGAAGTTCAATTTGAAGGGAGAAATCATAAGGAGTTACAGGGTTTAAAGACTTAATCTTTTTCGCGATAAAATGGGTGGCCATCTCATTTTAAAGCTTAAAGTTTGATATTTCTATAATGTTATGCGCCCCGCCCCTCACATGTGAGCCTGATTCTTGTTCACGGGGCAAACACGTTTTTTTTTGGGTGGCGATGAGATTTGAATCAACGGCTTTTGTGTGCTATGATACTGCATATTGATGTGTGTGATTATCTCGTCTAAAAGTTTGAGCTGATTGAAAGAGCACACTTTTAGTGCATTAATTATATATTACTCTCTTCGTTTCAATTATGTGTTTTAGTTTGATTAGACACGAAGTTTAAGAAAGTAAAGACGACTTTTGAGTCTTATGGTCTTAAATTATAGATGTTTGTAATGTATCAAAATGTCTTCTGAATCTTGTGGTCTGAAACATCCCACATGAGATGTTGGGATTAAAGAGTTACCCAATGTAGAAAGTAACATTTTTTTGAAACGGACTAAAAAGGAAAGTAAGATAGATAAGAGGGAGTAGTATGTATGTCTCAACAATATATGCTACAACTTTTAATGATTTATGAAGGAACGAGAAATGTTTATTTTATGCGTTGGACCTTGGTGGTACAAATTTCCGAGTGTTAAGGGTGCAACTAGGTGGTAAAGAAAAGCGTGTAATCGCCGCTGAGTTTGAGCAAGTCTCTATACCCCAAGAATTGATGTTTGCAACCTCCGAGGTTGGTTAGTTTTTCTTGTTATAATGCGACTTAACCTATACTATCCCTTTTTAATCTTGTATTTGTTGGATATAGTTGCAGTACGGGAAGTAAATAAATATTACAAGTGTTTGAAAGGATAAACAAACAGTCAATATTATAATTGCCGCAAGCTTGTTGAGTCTTGAATGTTGATAACCTGAAATCAAGAAACACTAAATCTGAATTGTTACAACTGTGGCTGAGTCGAGAGATGGCTCTCTGTCTTTAAGACAAGATTGTCCCGTATATATGCTTTTACGTTAGCGGGCAATAGTCTCCTAAGATAAAACAACAACTAATCAACACTACAAAGCAAATAGGTTAATTCTGACGAAGAAAACAAACACGAAACGACTTGCTAAAGAATGGAAAATTTAGAGGAAAAGGAAAGAAGAGTTTCTGTTTTCTGCTTTTTATAGGTTTTCTCCACTGTTTCTGCTCTCTTTTTAATCCTCCCTTTTTACCTCAAATCTGTTTCGGGCAATATATAGTGTTTAGGAGGAGGAGAGGTGATTAAGAGGTCCTTTAAGAGGTGTATTCATGGCCAGAAACGTTTTGCACTTACTACAAAACGTTTCAGAAGTTTAATGTCATAAACAGTTGGATTTCTGGCTGCTGACCACCATTCCTGAAACTCCATGGACCAAACTGTAAATACTAAACAGTTTGGGGTCCAAAAGATAATCCATGCCCCATGAACCGAGCCGGACGGGCGGCGCACGTGTGGGGCTAGCCTCGAACTCAAGCACACCTAGGTCCTCCCTCCTTCAAACACATGGGTTACCCCTTTGGGTTCCAAATCCTTATCCATTTTTTAGGCTTATAAAGAGAACAATTCTTTCTTTTCCTACCGATGTGGTAGATTTGTCCCACACCATATTTTTATGGCTCAAACACCTTACTTCGTGGACCCAATATCTCATTCATTTCTTAACGAAATTTGACGATCCTTGGCCCTACGGTCATCTACTCACTTAGTAGATTATGCACGTGTGAAGAGACAAAGCCTCCAACATGCGGAACCCTAGTGTTTAAGTCATTAAATATTGGTGGACGCAACCTCCCCACCAAAGGCAAATTTCCAAACTTTTCATTGGTTTATTCTAGGAACTGTTCGATTTCATAGCTTCTGCGCTAGGGAAATCTGCACAAAAGGAAGGTGGTAAGTTTGAGTTGCCACAAGGACGGACAAGAGAAATAGGATTCACGTTTTCTTTTCCAGTGAAACAGACTTCAATTAAATCTGGCATCCTAATCAAGTGGACAAAGGGATTTGCTGTCTCGGGAACTGTTAGTACTCTCGACTCTCTCATTTGTGTAAAGGTGGCAGATTTTAGACATCATACAGATTTAGCCTAAGACTGATTCCGTCATAACAAACAGGCAGGAAAAGATGTTGTTGCTTGTTTAAATGAAGCCATGGAAAGGCAGGGAATGTATATGCAAGTGTCTGCCCTGGTAGGTTCATTCTTGAGTTCATGCATATCGGAGAGATGTCAGAGAATAGCCTGCCAGTCCTTAGTTCAATCGTTTCATGATTTCTGTCTATTGTCAAGTTAGGTCAATGACACTGTGGGAACACTTGCCGGAGCAAGATACTGGGATGATAATGTCATGGTTGCTGTCATTCTCGGGACTGGAACCAATGCTTGCTATGTAGAACGAGCGGACGCTATTCCTAAACTGACAAAAAGGATGTCCAAGTCTCCAATAACGGTAACTAGAGTTCAAAATCTCCTTTGTCAAGTTATCTTTTTAGCAACCATTGAGTTCCAGTTAATATCCGCTCTATGATTGTCTTTTAGATTGTGAATACTGAATGGGGAGCATTTTCTAATGGCCTTCCACTAACTGAGTTTGATAGAGAAATGGATGCCGAGAGCATTAACCCTGGTGAGCAGGCAAGCTTTTTGACCCAAAATATGAAAGTTTCTTTTCTTCGTATAATTGGAATCACTGTTTTTTCATGATCTTTTCTACTGTAATATTTCTTAATGAAGATTTTTGAGAAGACAATCTCGGGTATGTACCTTGGAGAAATTGTAAGACGGGTGCTGGTCAAAATGGCCAAGGTTGGCGGCCTATTTGGTGGCAGCTATGTTCTGGAAAAGTTAGTCACTCCATTTGCGCTGCGGTAATTACATATGTTATATCAGCAGTTGATGATGCAAATGTTATTGGGGAAGTATTAGTTATAATGAAGGGGAGCCTTGGAGTAACTGGTAAAGTTGCCTCCATGTGACCAGGAGGTCACGGATTCAAGGCCGTGGAAATAGTTTTTTGCATAAATGTAAGGTAAGGCACGCGTACAATAGACCCTTGTGGTCGGGCCCTTCCTCGGTTCCCGCGCATAGCGGGAGTTTAGTGCACCGGGCTGCCCTTTTTATTAGTTATAATGTTGTATACTATGTATTAACTGGTCTCTTATTCTTCCTACTTATGCTCACTCGGCCTGATCTGCATCATATAGGACACCTGATATATGTGCCATGCAGCAGGATACATCCAGAGATCTTGAAGTTGTTGAGTCTGTCCTCTATGATATAGCTGGGGTATATTCTTTAGCTCATGTTTTAACTTACTTTGCAATACTCTTCCTAGTCACGTATCTTCTAGGCCAGGGGCGGATTTTGGTGTTGGTGAACACCCTCGGCAAAAAATACACTGTATATTTAGGGTATATTTTCTGTGTTTATGTACATATATTAACTTTTGAACACCCTGAATCAATGTAAAAAGTTAGCTCAAGTGGTCCCGGGTGTTCAAATTTGTCTCCAACATCCTAGGTTCGATTCTCAAGGACAATATTATTTTTTATGTTTAGCTTTTGTTGTTTTTCAAACACAAACACCCTGAGTGAAAATACTGGATCCACCACTGTTCTAGGCCCCTATTTTTTCCGATAGAATAATTTTTCTCCAATGATAAATTCACGAGTGAAAATACTGGATCCGCCACTGTTCTAGGCCCCTATTTTTTCCGATAGAATAATTTTTCTCCAATGATAAATTCACGAGGAACCCTACATTTGAAGATCCATATTCATTCCAAAGACAAGACAACATTCAAAAGGATAGGTTTAGCATCTATTTCTACAAAAATAGAACCTTTTTACAGTTCTGTTTATAAGTTTAAACATTAAACACATAACAACAACTACTATGCCTCAATCCCAAGCAAGTTTGGATCAGCATAAAATTCTCATCGTCCATGTTTTTGTTAAGCCCGTCTCAGTCCAATATTCTTGAAAAAAATAGTTTGTCTAGCACTAGAAGTTCTTTAGAAAAAAATATCCTTTTTTTAGTGTAAGAGACTGACTCTCCATATCATATAGTGTATGAAATGTAGTACCGAAAACAAGTCTACAAACCTTTTGATTTCACAATCAGCTTTCAATTATTCGTTTTCAGGTAAAATCCGATCTAAGTGCAAGGAAAACAGTCGTGGACATCTGTGATACTATTGCCAAACGAGGGGGTCGTTTGGCTGGTGCAGGAATTGTTGGGATTCTACAGAAAATGGAGGAGGATTCTAAAGGCCTCGTCTTTTGGTAAGAGAACAGTTGTAGCAATGGACGGAGGCTTATACGAGCACCATCCTCAGTACAGAGGGTACCTCCAAGAAGCTGTCACGGAGCTTCTAGGCTCGGAAATTTCGAAAAATGTAGTGATAGAACATTCAAAAGATGGATCAGGAATTGGAGCTACATTATTAGCTGCTGCAAACTCAAAGTATGAACATGATTTTTAGGAAATTGCTAAAGTTCATGTCTTTTTACATGGCTGGTAAAGAGCATTTGTAATTTTCTTGCAGTTTAGAATGGACTAAGAAGGATTGATTATTGGATTTTTCATTCTTTAAGTAGAGGCTCTTGTTTGTGATGCCATTTTTGTACTCCCATTATGCAACAGTGAATTACGAAGAAGTGGGGATTCATATAGCTGAGTCAACCTGTTTGGGACCGAGGCGTAGTTGTTGTTGTTGTATTATGCACAGTGAAGTATTTATGTGATAAAAGCATATGTTTCAGTAAATATAGAACATCTTGTTTGCTTATAAATTGATAAATAAGCACATCTAGTATTTGAGAATTTTCTGAGTTTTCTTTCTTAGATTGGTTATACAACCACATCTTGGTAGAAGTTGAGTTGTTCTTCTTTATACAACCAGAACTTGATAAATAACAATATCTTGGAAGTTATAAATTATATGACATTGACAGATCTAAAGTCCAGACACGATTCCTAAGTTTTCCCCCAAAAAAGAAAAGGAAGAATAAATATTCATTGGGCAGTCTCACATAATGTTGCACCATTTCTCATGTAGTTATCCTTAGAAGTGCAATTATACCATTTCTGAGGTGAAAATAAAGTTTTTAAAAAGATTAACACCCTTCACAGCTTCACCTATATATTACTACGTACTATACTAATACTACAACATGCCTTTTCTTTCTTTACATATATTCACAAACTGCGCATCATCAAATATTTTCTGCCATTTCCTCACAAATTAACAAGACGTAAAAGATGTTAAATAATTCAAACATATTTATTACGAGAAAATTCTAGGAGAAAATAACTAAAATGTTCCCTTATATTTGAGGGTAGGTTCCAACGTTTCTTAAATATGTACGGAACATTTTGACCCTTTAAATTTGTCAAAAGTTTAACACTTCTAATATTGCTCAAATATTTAACTTTTATGTTCGTTAGATTTGACGAAAACAGTGGTAAAAGAGGTTTAACCATAAACAACAAGACACTGAAAAGATATAAAAAAGAAATAGAAGAAATTACACCTCAAAAGCTGCATCAGACTCTAAAATAAATAAAAATTAAAATTGTACCTCTAAATGTGAATTCCCGCTTTTCTCATAATTTTTCGTCAAATATAACAAATAAAGTTTGGTAAATACTTGGCAAAGACTAAATGTGTTAACTTTTGATAAATTTAAAAGACCAAAACTCTTAATAGCATACTTTAGGAACTATATTGAATCTACTCCAAACATAAGGGACCATTTTCGTCATTTTCTCAAAACAAGGTGAAAATTCTGGTCTCGCACCTCAGTTCTGATTCTGGTGTACCTTGCACGTGCATCCCGATTTAGTGTTAGTGGTGTGCTAAGCCGGCTGGATATAAAAAAAAAAATGAAAGAGAGTTTCTCAGCTCCCTAACTCTCATTTGCGTACAGATTCTCTGAAAAAAATGGTAACTTTTTCTTCCTCCCTTTGATCTCAATGAAAAATAACTGGCAGCACAAAAGTACAATCTTTTGGTTTTCAGTTTCCATTCAATTTCAAGAATTTGCTATTTTCAATTTCATTTCATTAATTTTTAATCGTTTGTTTTGAACTGGGTCATTTAAAAAATGGGTAGATCCGTTTCATATTGCTTCAAAACAGGCAAGGAAAGACTCGTTTGGCCAAGTATTACATACCTCTCGAGGAATCCGAGAAGCACAAGGTGGAATACGAGGTATTTTAGTTTCTCGTTTGCTAATTTGATTATGTAAATTTGCTAAGTTTAGATTATATATAGTCAATTTTGCCCCTGTAGGTTCATCGATTGGTGGTGAATAGAGATCCCAAATTCACCAACTTTGTTGAGGTAATAACGTTTCGAAATCTTTAATTTCAGATATTTTTTAGGCCTCAGTTGATGAAAGCTATAATTTTTATGCTTTAAACCCTGAGTTTAACTTGATCAGCTTGAAATACAAAAAGGCTAAAATGTGATTAGATGTTCTTATTTTGCTTTCTTTTCGATCTATAAAACACCATAATAAGCAAATTTGATGCAATTGTGCTAAGCCAAAGGGCAAATTTTTTTGCTAGTCTTTAGTTTTCTAGAAGTTTTAATGTTAAACTATCTTATAGTGTGTGAAAAATGTCGTCTTGGTGGAAAATTTTATTTTGTTTTGCCCGTCCTTATGTCAGTGCGTTATCATACATACTGTCACTTCATATTGTTGGTGAAATAATTTTAAGAGGGTTATCATATTTATCTTTTTCAATTATTTCATTTACCATTGCGTCTTAAATACTTGTTCTACATCGGTATCTAAGGAAATACTTCGTGAAATGTTTAAAGGATACGGGGGAAGGATCAAGAAAGAAGAGCCTTTTCACTTTTGCTTGTGCATGACAAGAGGATTTATTGAGAATCATTTATTGACTACCTTTTTTATGCATTAAATTTGGCTTCAGTCTTGGTGTTATATTCCTGGATCTGATTTCTTAAAGAATCGGGCATTTAGATTTGTGCATTACATTCTTAACCTGCAAAAGGAAACAAAATATGCATTGCGTTTAACTTTGTTGAGTAATCATCAGACGCTTCATGAAAGCATAACTAACTGTTTAGAAAACTCTTAGTGGCAAATAGTACAAATCAAGATATTGGAAAGCATATTTTGTTTCTTAAATAAGTGATTTATGATTGGAACTGTAACGGGGAGGTAAAGCAAAGGAAGGGAGAGAAAATAAGTTTGAAGTTTGAACGAGCATATTCACTATTCAGTAGTCTTTAGGATACTGGCAAACTTATCGGAGAAAAAGTTAAAGACATATTTGTCATCTCGATGCAGCATCCAAGATTTAGTTTTCTCTGTCTACTACTTTTCAGTTTTTGTAAAGATATGTTCCTTGATAAGTCACTAATAACTAGCACCTGCTTGTGATCTTCTCTTTGCAGTTCCGTACCCACAAGGTAATATACAGAAGATACGCAGGATTATTTTTTTCACTTTGTGTTGATATCACAGACAACGAGTTGGCTTATTTGGAGTCCATCCACTTGTTTGTGGAGATTTTGGATCACTTTTTCAGCAATGTCTGTGAGCTGGATTTGGTTTTCAATTTCCACAAGGTTAGACATTTCACATCAAACATTGCTACTTATAACATCTTTCTTTTTTTGAAAACTGGTAAATTGTACTTATAACATCTTTCTTTTCCTGCAACCTCTGTTGTGGCTCAATGGTTTCGGTTGGTTGTAAATCAATCAATATTCACGTTGAATCTTCTAAGATGCCTGTTAAATGCTGCTGTATTTTTTCTTTTTAGATTTTTTGTGCCGGTCCTCCAACTTAGTGTTTGTCGTCAAATCTTAGCTGGAATGTTATATGTTACATACCTACTTATTGCTGCAGCTTGGGTTAAACTCAATTGCTTTATATGCCCCTTGGTTCTGCATGATCTTCCAGTAGCACAAGTAACTTAGAAGAACTGAAGTTTGATTATTCAATTGATGTTTGAAGAGCCATGCCGGGTCTTCATAGTAGAATTGGAGTTATGATTATTTTGTGAACATATGGTTCACTGCAGGATTGAACATGGTTTCAAGTTAAGATCCTTATCAAAAAAATTCTTAAAAGGTAGAAACTGGTGGGTCTACCGGAAACAACCTCTCTATCTCATAAGGTAGGGGTAAGGTCTGTGTACTCTACCCTCCCCAGACCCCACTTTGTGAGTTGTTGTTGTAGAAACTGGTGGGTACCATAATGAGTGGTATCCAAGCTTGTTCATTGTCCCACTTGGCGACTAATATAAGAGGATTTCATCTTCCCATCCAACATTACCATCTGTAACCATTATCAGCATTATGTCCTGCATGAAAACTCGAAAGTGTCCCCTCCTCATCAACTTGTGGTATTTTACTATAAGAGTTAAAGGTTTCCTCTCTGAAAATCATAAAGCTTGTGATGTTCACAAAACTTAGATTTACAGGGATTAGAATAAGTGAGAATTTAGGTTTCTCTGGTCGGTTGGTAAGTCATTCTTTTAACAAAGAATCAAATGGCCAGGAAAAAGTTGTAATGTCGTCATGCCTCATCATGTGCACTAACTAAAGATACTAGTTTGCTATAAGTGAAGAAATATGCTTTTCATTAGTAGAGTTGATGGCCACTGTTCCGACTCATTGTATCATTTATGATCAATTTTACAGGTATATCTGATATTAGACGAGTTTATTCTTGCTGGGGAGCTCCAGGAAACAAGTAAGAGGGTAAGAAACATGCTATCCTGATCACCTCCTTTGATAAACACGCGCACACACATGTATATGTACGCACATTTGTATATGGACATGTATATGCTAATTTCGTGGTGTTAATTTTGAAAAGCATATTTAGCTCTGGTGTTAACATTTTCTGCCGAAGCAGGGTAACTAGATATTAGGTGTTGTTTGTCCCTCATCCATGTCAAGACAGATGTTTTGGTTTTTATACATATTCCTTGGCTCTCATCCCTCGCACCCTGCCCAAAGGAAAAAAGAAGTTGATGCATAATTGATCCTGCCTCGACTCTATTATTATATATGAGTTTGCACTGAACAACCTTTTTTTCCATACGACAGGCAATTATCGAGAGAATGGGAGAATTGGAAAAGCAGGAGTGAAGATTTTCGTGCTTGCTCGAGATAAACACTTTCCTTTGCCTTCATAGTTTGCACTTCTCTTCTGGCTGGCTGTATTTACTACATTTGAAGTTCTGTATCCTGTTGATACTTTCATGTTGCTGTGCCTCATTTATTTATATCGATAATTTGTTCATTCATACATTTAAAGGTGGTTCGGTTTTGCAAAAGAACTTGTCAAGCTATATCATTGTTCTCCACGTACCAATTCAGGAAGCCACGTGATATTGGTGAACCAGCCCTAGCCTGTTGCTGAAGCATACTTCTGTGTACTAAACTTCACCAAGTTTAAATATACCTCTACCAAGTATTTTACATGATGTTGTACTTTGAGACCATATATACTCTTGCATAGTCAAATCATCTTACATTCGCCTTGACTTTAACAAAGCTCCAACTGAAGTAAGAAGGAGCATAGTCAAAACTCAAAAGTAGACTTTCTTTTCCAAAAGTATTTTGAGATGTGAAATTCAGGAGCTCTGTTAAACATGCAGGCAATTACGAACGGCTTGCAATGGACAAATGTTTATGTACCCAAAGTATAACAAATGATAAAATTCAGATACTTTCATGTAATAGAAGGTAAATTTGGACCCTTTCTTCTTCTTGCACAAATAATATTTTTTATATAGGCCAAAAGTGCAAATATATCCTCAACTTTGTGATTTAAAGTAGATATGTTTCCGGTTATAAAATTGGTGGATATATTTTTGTTGTTCATTTGGGGACATTCGATAAAAAAAAAATCTTTTTGCTGACATATTTTAAAAAAAAATTATGTATCTTATTTTTTATTAAAAAAGTCATGGGGCTTTAAAGAAAAGTGTACCCATTTTTTTTAGTAGACATATTTTTCTAAAGTCACATAATAATTTTTTTTTTCTGATGGGTCGGGTCTGATTCATTTAAGAAAATGAATAGACTTATTTTTCTTAAAGCTACGAAGATATTATTTAAATAAATCAGACTCAATCCACCAGGAAAAAAATACCATGTGATTTTTAAAAAATGTATACTTAAAAAAATAGGTAGACTTTTTTTAAAGCGATGAGACACTTTTTTTAATTAAAAAATAAGCTAAACCATTTTTTAGAAAATTTCCGTCAACAAAAATGATATATTTGCACCATTTATGTAGCGACAATGTTATATTTGCACCATTTTATAACGGCAGAAGTATATACCCACCACTTTTATAATGAAAAGTATATCTACTCTAAATCATAAAGTTGAGAGGTATATTTGCACCTTTGTCCTTTTATATATATAGAATCCATCTAGGCGGAAACAAACAACCATTTCCGAAGTTGTTCCTCTATAATTAATTGAAAGTGAAACAGAACAAGTAGCCTTTTAATATATGATATTCTACTAAGCCAAAGCGTCTAATAAGGGACCCGAAATTTACTATATCCTCCCCTTTTTTGTTCCACCTATTGATATATTCATTAACAAAATAGACACCTACTCTCATGCATAAGCAAAGAAAAGAATAAATCAATTATGATTTGCAGGAGGTCCCATGGCTCTCAGTATTAACGACGATCATTGCATAGAAGCTGCAATGAAGGCAGATTATTAGGGTAAAGTCCATGTCCATTAACCTCCAAGCCAAAAGGGAAACTGTAATATTGTCCTCTGATTCTTGAATTTGCTCGTGACGTAGAAACGGACATAAGCTCCTGCCCGTTCAACAAGGCTGGGACATACTTGGAAGAAAGTGCTTCCATGGAGGAAGAAGAAGCTGCAAATTGAGCTTGAGAAGGTCCAAAATTAGGCATTTGTTGTCTCACTGCATTTTGCCAGTCTCTCATTTGTGAAGCAGAGAGTCCAAACTTGTACTGAGCAGTGAAATGAGTGTTTTGTAGTTCATTCTGCTGCAATGTTGGTCTTGGTAAGTCCAAGGTAGCTTCTGCTGAAAGACGAGTTGATGCACCTCCAAAATATGGAGGCATCAGAACCTGCAACTAGTCATACAAGAATCAACTTAATCTTCGAAGCAATGTATTAATTAGTAGTCTCACAACATAAACAAATTTATTCCTGAGTCATTTTATAAAGGTACTAACCAGTAAAATGCAATTCATGACAAGATTATACTGTAACACTTGTTGAACATTCCAAAAAGAAGAAGAGGGATCAAGCTGAGCTATGGTGCTGGCCAGTCTGTTGGACGCAAAATAGTGTTATCTAATGCAGGCTTTTGTATATAAACGTGTAAATATGTATTTGTGTTGGCAGTTGTGTTTATGTAGACAACTATCTTATAGTCTATAATAGCTGTAGTTGGCACAAAGGTCCAGATTTCAGTATGTATCTGTGGTGTTCTCATTCTGATACTACATAAAGCTAGCTAAATATTCCATTTACTTGTGGTTTGTAAGGACAACACAGTGAAAGAATGTGCAGTATCTTAACAATGATTTTAAGTCAAGAAACTGAAAATTTGACAAACTAGTTATGTTTCTAATGCAGCAAAACAATTTTAATTAGAAGTCACCTGCTGAGCTGTTGCTGTTGCAGGATGGCAACGGAAAGATGCAGATGAATAACCATTCTGGGGCAGCAAGAAATGCATGGCTGGATGTTTATGTGAGATTACGGGCGCTTCAAGGTTATGACCAGCAATTTTCATCTCATAACTTCCAGCTGACAATGAAAGGAAATCTACATTCTGCCATAGGAAGTGGATTGTTATTGTGTATCAATGAACGAAGAATATCAGACTTTACTGAAAATAACTAACCTGCTTTACTAAAGAATTGAACCCAGATGTTGTAGAAACCTGTTGCTGATCTTGAAGGAGTCTTTTGTGCAAAAGGATTGCATTTCTAACTTCAGTTGGATTCTTCTCAGCAGTAGAAACAATTCCATGCATATCATTCACCTTTCCAGTTATGCTGTTCTGAATTATGCGGGTCTCTTGCTTCAATCCGTCGGGAGATGAAGACTGAGAATGATGAGATGCAGTCTGTAAGACTTTAGTCAGCTGACTTATATAAACATGAGCAGCACACCTCTTAAATGACTTCCTCAAATCAAGCGGAACATGAGAATCCTGCAGAATCAAATCAATTGAGTAATCCTCATAATTGTTCAGAGCGGAACAAAGTAAAGAAGAGTAACTAAATCACCTTCATAGTTGGCAGATAAGATTCCACGTTTTGAGCTTGAGGATCAGAACCAGCGCTTCCAAACCAGGCAGGAAATTTGGCAATTGGAAACCTATCATTACTCGGCACATAAGAGACCAAACAATATTCGTAGGCAAGAAAGAGTGCAGTAAGAAATGGGAAATTACTGTGGTGAAGAATCAAGTATGTCGGAACAAGATGACCCTACTGCAGACAAGCCTGGCCACAAGATTGAACCTGATAACCAAAACGACAATTCTGTTAGTGTAGATATTAATACGCGTAATTTGGATGACATTATCTCTGATATATTACAACCATTTATCAGAAAATCAGGAACTTGCGGGTTATACCATTATTCCTCTTCTCTTTGTGTGTGTTTTGTTGGTTGGCTTGATATCCACAAGCAACAACAACCTGAATTACAGAACTGTAGGATCAGCATCTATGTAACGTATTAACCAAAGACGTATAAATGTCCAAATAAAACTTACTGGTTGCAGTGAAATTTCGAGCTGCTCTGTTTTGATGGATGTATCACACCGGGAAGCATCCTCAAATAATTTTGATTTAGCAGCTTCTCCAGCAGAAACAGCCAAATCTTCCGTTACAACTACACCATTCATGAAATAAACTTAGTTTGGAAAATGACTAATTATGGAAGATACTAACATAGAATCAAAGAACCAACAAGCAGACCTCCACTTGCAATCACAGAAGTCTCAGGTTCTGGTAAGTGCAAAGGTTTCACTTCCGGCAGTTGACTATTTATTTTGCTTTTGCTCAAGGTTTCAGTGTCTGGTATCATACCAGCCAAAGCATACAAAGTTTCAGCCACTTCTTCTTCATCTTTGGTGATTGGGCCTTCAAGCTCCCTTATACACCGACTTGAGCCACAATGAGTCTGCATTTAAAACTCGTTATCATTCATTCGTTTGATGGAGGAACCATAGAGGCAAAAAGAACTAGTAAAGGAAAAAAGGTGCAAAATTTACTAGTCTCTAACCAAATTAAGCTTGGACTTGTTGACATATTTCCTTAGTGTTTCAGCTCCATCTGACATACGATTCACCTTTTTGGAAATTGGCAAAGGTGGAGAGATGGACTGGCGACTTCTCTTCTTGATAGCTACAAAGCGAAAGGAATTTTTTAACAGAAGAGAAACAAAACAACGAAGAGAATTTATTCGAATCCGTGTAAACAACTTATGATGAATTGGAAAAGTGTAACTCAAAGCAAGAACAGTTTCACCTTAAAAGAGAGTAAAATCAGAAACTTGGCCAGTACAATCATCCAATTTTAGATTAAAGTACTTTTTAGTGATTCCTGTCTGACCTCTTTGTTATGTTGTCTATTGAGCTGAGGGTCTTTCGGAAAGAGCCTCTCTCTACCTTCCAAGGTAGGGTTAAGGTCTATGTACACTCTACCCTTCCCTATTCTACCCTTCCCTACCTCCCAGGGGTTAAGGTGCGTACACTCTACGCTTCCCAGACCCCCACTTGTGGGTTATAGTGGATATAATGTTGTTGTTGTACCTTTTAGTGATTCCAAAGGATTAAAAATATAGGAGAACAAGAAGACTAAACATACAGAATCATCCTCATGCTAAAAAAGAAAGAAGTGATAAGGAATTTACTATAATTAACAAAAGAAAGCAACAAGTGACCCACACTGGGCTCCAATAAACATAAGCAAGTCAGATATTTCCAAATTGATTACACCAAAATACAAACCTGAACGAAGTTTCCGAGGAACATAAGCATGATCTACTCCATTACACTCATCGAAAAACTGCAAATTCAAAACGGGTTATGAATAAACTGACTAAATATCATATCCAACATTTTCCAACTATAAACTGATAGTTATACTAATTGAG
This sequence comes from Anisodus tanguticus, assembly GCA_034509755.1. Classification (NCBI taxonomy): domain Eukaryota; kingdom Viridiplantae; phylum Streptophyta; class Magnoliopsida; order Solanales; family Solanaceae; genus Anisodus; species Anisodus tanguticus. The sequence continues at coordinate 1,874,547 of CM067553.1, read as the reverse complement.
CTAAAATTTCAAACCTTTTTAGGAAACTTAAACCGCTTTCGAACAGAAACATTGGGATTCATCTCATTAATGTTGCTCATACTTGATTAGACTTCACCAGCACCACTCAATTTCGCCCCTCTTTTCTTCGATTTCTTTGCAATTATAACATTACCTCCACTAACAATCTAAACCTTCAATGCATAACCCACTAATGTATTATCAGTGAATTTGGAGTAAACAGAACTTACAGGAAAATAAAAAACAAAATTTGCCCCATTTTTTTTCAATTTCTTTGCAATTATGACATTTCCTCCATTAACAATCTAAACCCCTTCAAAGCAAAACCCAGTAATATTATCAGAAAATTCGAAGAAAAACAAAACAAAAAGAAGGATAAAGAACTACTATAACAGATAACGAAAAAGAAAAAGAAAAAGAAAAGGAGGAATACAAAACGACACGCGTTACTCAACCTCGCAAACACCAAAATGAATCAACATATACGGATGAATAATAAGAATAAAGAATATTTTGCAGAAACAAACAATAAACGCATTGATGAGTTTTTTGTTGTTTAGTAACCGTTCATTGATGAGTTCAAAAAAAATATTCATCAAATTCACTTTCACGCTTATAGCATTACCAATTCCACCAAAAAAAAAAAATCCTCTCGCGTCTTTTTTCTTGTCCATTTCTGGGAAAACAAATATCTGCAACAACATTAAATTGAAAACAGCTTTCGAGGCCCAAATTTTTTATATTCTTCAAACAATTTACACAGAAAAAAACAAATTAATCTTCTTCTTTTTTCTATTCTTCAAACAATTTACACAGAAAAAACCTCCAAAAATTCAGAACTTTTGGTAGTGAATCTAGAAGAACCCAATACTGCAAATATTAGAGGTTTTTTTTTTTTTGGGTTTTACAGTACTGACATTAATAGAGGTAAAGGAGAAAGAGAAATTGTACTAAAAGGATTACCAGAAAAAACTCAAAAAGTGAAAATGGTCCTTTTATGTACAAACGAATCGGGTTCTTCACGTAATAAAACCACTATCTCTGTAGCTCTGTCGCACTCGTACTACTCATCATCAACCCCAAAAAAATAGAGAGAGAGAGAAAGACAACACACACGCAAAGTACTCACATCAAATAAAATATAAAAAAAGCGTACCATCTCCATTCATCAACAAAAAAAAATAGATTAATATTCGGATTTATTTGGATCAAATGTACATTTTATTCACACTTTCTCAGATCAACAAAACAAAATTCAAAATGCAGAAAACAAAGAAATCAAAACACACTGTAAATCACTCACTTCAACACTCTATCAATCGTGAAAACGAAGAACAGAGAAACATGAAAAACTTAAATTAATCCAGCTTATAATGTGTTGCACCTACTCATAACTGAAAAAAAGAATAATTTTTTTATTACCAAAATAGTAACGATTTAAAGAGCTGAGAATATTTCTGCTTAACAAACGGAAAAACCGAAGCTTTCGGTTTTTGATTACCTGATACTCACACACACACACTGTTTCTCTTTTCTTTTGCGTTTTAAAAGGAATATTACTAAGGAAATTATTACGTCGTCGCATTATCTACGGACTATAGAAATGGGATTTCGCCACCGTTGGATCAAAAGGCTTGGAGTCCACGTGTCATCGACGTGGCAGACATATTTCTTACATAAGTTGCCACCGTGTATATGGTGCCGGAGGAAATTATATAATCGGCAACTCATTGAGTAATACTACGGCGAATTAATGATATTGAGATAATAACACTTCTAGTCCCTAAATTATTGATGATTTATATTTTTGGTCCTTATTATTGCAAAATAAGAAAATATGTCATTCTTTTTTAACTGACAAAAAAGAAAAGTGTGTCATATAAATTAGGACAGATGAGTAATTAACTATTATTATTATTATTTTATAATGGTGCTATAAATTGAGTCGAGGGTCTCCCGGAAACATCCGATTTACCTACCAAGGTAGATGTAAGATCTGTGTACACTCTACCCTCCCTAGATCTCACGGTGTGAGATTTTATTGAATATGTTATTGTGGTTGTATATATAAAAGTATGTTGCATTTAATTATTTATAGGATTATATTATCATCAAATTTGGAGTAATACTACAAACTTAACACATGAATAAAAAGGTGGTGAAATAAGCTTGCAAATATTTACCAGAAAAGGGATCAAATATGCATAATTCAATAAATTGAAGATTTAATATGTTTAATTAATTATCTTTAAAATTAAAATCAGAATTTATTAATAACCCGAGGGACTAGAACTCTAGAAGTGTTATTAAATCATAATTTTAAATACTTTTGGTTGGGGCCCACGTATGGTAATGATTTGATTCTCTGGCGCAGGGTGTGAGGGGAGAGCTTCATGAATGATGCGTGAAGTGAGAGCAATTCAGTTGAAACTTGAAAGGGACTGGGAAATGACTGATTTAACCTTTCCTTCCAACACCGAATGACGGGAATGTCACTCTAGTAGCAAGAAGAAGGAAGGAGCTCATGGATTTCACCTTCCGGTACTTTTTATTTGAATTTAGAGTTTTTGATACACCAATTAAAAATGTATTAAATATATAATTATTTGATTAAGTTATCTTTATCCCTTTTGTAGGAGTAAATGACTAATTAATGACTATATGCTTTTCAAGTAGCGGACAAACTACTATTTTCTCCGTTCCATAATAAATAGTGTTTTATATTTTTTATTTTGTTCTCAAATAAGTGATGCTTTAGATTTTAAAAAGAAATTGACCTTATTCTTTTAAAATTATCCTTATTTATATAATCAAGAATCATTAAATAATTTTTCTTTCTTAGTCATTAATTAGAGTAAGTTAGTAAAATAAGTGAGCAATTTTTTATAAGTGAGCAATTTTTTAAGGGATGTGAATAAGCTAAAAATATCACTTATTATGGAACGGAAGGAGTAAATAAAAAATAACTATTGCTAAGCTCGTCAATTATCATATTTTGGTCCAGAATTTTAATGCAATTTTAAAACTTAAAATAGGTAGAACGATGTAACTATTTTGTAAAGTTGCACCACAAAATTAAGAACTTCAAGTGAGTCGTGTTTAATAAGCGGGCAAAGCGAAATGAACTAAAAATTGAATTATAGTGCCATAATATGAACCAACTTAGATCTCAGGTGTTGGTCAATTGAAACAATAGTAGAGTGAAATCAAATAACATAACTACTTAATATCTGTCATTTATTTAAAATAACAAATAGTATTTTGGATCAATATATCTTTTGTTCACTAAAGTGATGAATTACAAAAAATGGTGGGAGTAACAATGAGAGTTTTTTGCATTTTATACCTAATGTGTGCAATTTTTTATTTTTAAAATGAGTTCTGGATAACTGGGCTGGACATATGTATAGGTCCAATACATAACTGATAAATTTGCAGCCTTCAGCCCAAAATATAGCCCATTGGCCCTTTACTCTTTCTTTAGTGAATGTATACGTACTGTTTAGGCCTTTAGGATCCAAATTAAGTCCCATTCGTCTGCCGGGCCCGCTGTCGCCGCCCGTTGCCGCCTTCCGCCTCCGGTTGTCCCCTGCCGCTGCTCTCCTGTCTTACTCGTCTTCAGGTAATTTCCATCATTGCGTCTTACCTTTTTCAATAGAAGCAATTGAATATTTAGAAAAATCTGTTGAAATTTTCAACTTAAAAAGAACTCAACTATACACACCATAATTGAATCTATACTAGTTCGAAGCGTGATTTCTTCTTGTTGAATACGTGATTACAATTATTATTCTCATTTCTCTGTATTTGAAGTTTTTGAACTCAATGTTCTTAGGTTAAATAAGTAGTATTTCCTAATCACTGATTTCTGCTTGTTGAAGCTATGAATTCAATTTATGCTTGTTGAGTTCTATGATTGAGTTGAGATTGTGTTCTGTTATTGATTTTTTATCAGGAACCTTGTTAGAATAAATTACTCGAATCTGAATGCACTTCTCTTTACATGAAAATACTGATAATTAGACATGTGATATGAGTTATGTGATCTTTTAGATTTTTATTTTGTACATAACAAATACTCCCTCTGTCACACTTTTCGCTTTTCGAGAGTCAATTTGACTAAATTTTGAAGCTAAATTGGATTAGATTAACTTAATATTTTAATATTAAAATTTATATATTTGAAAATTACATGAAAAGTACTATAAGTTGCAGTTTTTCTCATATCAATTTGGTGCAAAAAAAATCTTAAAATGTTGGTCAAAGTTCATGCAGTCTGAATCACGGAAAGCGAAAATTTCCACATAAATTAGTACAGAAGGAGTACTATTGAAGGGCATATAATTTAGTTAGATTCATTTCTGGTGCATATTGGATTATAATAGTTACAAGAATTGGTATCATATCATTTTGTCGGTCCAATTTCTTCATTTGACGGTTTGATGCTCTTTCCATTTGTGTATTGGAATTGCACAGTTGCAATTTAATCATTTCACATGAAATAGCCTTTCCATGAGAAATCTTGAGAAACAGAAAATATGAATTACTTCAAATCATGGTGAGAATATGGATGCACCAAAAGACAAGTATCATTACAAAACTGAGCAGTTACATAACACAATAAAGGATCACAAATTACTCTAATGATAATTACACATGTGTCATGGGTATTTTCTCCTTTACTTGAATGATTTCTTCTAGTTTAAATAGACATTTATTTCTCCTTTCTTCATATTTTATCGTAAACTTGTATTTTGTTGCTTTGACCCCTCTAACTTTTAAAATTGTTGCTTTTATGTATTGCAGTTGATAAAAGCCCGAAATTGTAGCTTAAGTTTGGACCAAACTTTTAGTTTAAGGTGCTCCCTTCGGCAATACACTACTGCAGAGGGAGTACAGAGGTCTGATATTTCTTTTCCAGGTGTTGATTCAACGCCGAGAGGAATTACCATTTTTGGTTTAAAAGAAACCTCAAAACTGCCTTTTGGAAGCCCTTTGGCTCCGTCTTAACGTAACTATTTTTGGGACAGAGAAGAAAAGAGCATTGTTTTTGTGAAATCAGATGTCGACAGCTACATACCCACCGCCGCCACCGTATTACAGGCTGTACAAGGACTATCTTCAAGACCCCAAGTCTGCTCCGGAACCTCCCCCTCCCATTGAGGGCACCTATGTCCTCTTTGGTGCTAACTACACTGTAAAGTCTCTCACTTGTTCCCCCACCCCCTTCTAACCCCCACCCCTCAACAAAAAAGGAAAAAAAAAAGAGGTAAAACTCATGATACCCAATTGCTTGCTTGTGCTTAATGTGAGTGTATGAATGTGTAAGGTGTATTTGAGGCTATGCAAGGTTCTGGGTAGCTCTTTTCCTCAAAAGATTTGGTTTTTACTTTTAAGATCGATGACATTCTCAATTTCTTCACTTTGATATACTTTACATTGCTTTTGGGGTAAACGTATGGAATTTATTCAATGTGCGTGTTAAAAAAAAAATAGAGTAAAGGGGGGAAATGTCTGATTCTAATATTAGGTTCAGTGAGATATTCAATTTAATCTATTCTGAAATATGAATGAGTTTTCCATTAACGTTCTCACCTTTATCTTATGTTATCTTGAACTGGAAAGAATGTTTATCAAGAATATTTTTTCTGGTCACTCCTCTGTGTGCGTGTCTTTTGTGAATTTTGTTCGTCTTTTCTATTGCTGAAATTAAGTTGTTGCTCAGTATTGTTTTTATCATTGCCATTTGTGCAGACTGATGATGTACTCCCAAGTTTGGAAGATCAGGGTGTTCGTCAATTATACCCAAAAGGGCCTAATGTTGGTAACGTTCACAGCTATTTCCAAAAAGCTGTATTTTGTTCCTATTTTGATACTAATGTGTATGTAATATAAATATTCCTTTTCAATACGTTTATGGTTAAAAGAATTTAAGAATGTGGACACACACATTTGCACCTTATAGTTATATATCGTCCTGCATTTTAGATATGAGTCTGCATGGACCATGGCACTCGTGTTTATTTCCTGTCTTATAAGTTCCAAATAAATATTCTCTACAAGGTTAATGTATGTTGCTATCATTTCTGTTCTCTTTCCCCTAGCCAGTGACCGGAGCAAAGAATAGCGAAATCTAATGAGAACTTCATGTCCTCTAGAAACTGCTTCTTGATTTTGTGGCCGGGATCTAGGATGTCATGTCGCATATTGTAATAGTTAAAATGTTGGAGTCCTTTAGGTTATCCAAAGTCTTAGACCAAAGATATGCAATCAAGTACCAACTCATTGCAAACGTTTGTTACAGAATCAGTTCCATAGTTGAAAAAATGTACCACGATGTCCCCTGTTATTGGATGATGCTGCATATGGGATGTCGTCAGAGATAAGTTTAGATGCTATTTGTCGCTTGTCATAAAAATATTATTTCTTATTCTGCTGATTCATGTTACAGATTTCAAGAAAGAACTAAGAGCACTTAACAGAGAATTGCAGCTACATATATTGGAGCTTGCTGATGTTCTTGTAGAGCGCCCTTCACAATATGCCAGGAGAGTGGAAGAAATATCTCTGATATTCAAGAACTTGCACCACCTACTCAATTCTTTGCGTCCTCACCAGGTGATCAATTGGTGAATTGAAGTGTCAAAATATTTCCTGGTATTAGCATGGCTAGAAGATAGATGATCTCAATTATCATTTACCTTAGTTTCTTTATTTTACAGGCTCGAGCCACACTTATCCATATTCTAGAACTTCAGATACAACGACGTAAACAGGCGATAGAGGATATCAAGCGGTATGATGTGTTTTGCATGCTCTTTTTATCATATATTGTAGCTTCTTCCTTCATTAGATTTAGATGAGAAGTAGGGAGTTAATGAAATGAGAAGTGTTCATCTTCTTCGTAGTTGTGCTGCAACAAATGGATTGTAAGTGAAAGAAAGTTTAAATTCCATGTTAACTCTTACACCGCTTGCAACTGTTAATAGAACAGAATCTCCTATTTCCCATTTACAAGTTAAAATCGTCCTTGTGGGGTTGGGGAAGGGGTTGGGGTGACAGGAGATGACCAACTTCAAAAGCTAGATTAGATCTCATGCTCAACTGGATGTCTAATTCGGCTGTTAGATGCTTGAAGCTCCTTTGACTTATTTACTTCTATCATCAACAAATGGTTTCTTGCACTGCTAGAGTAATTTTTATGGAGACAAATGTGTTGCACCGTATGCTTTTGCCCCTTTATTCTGTGACAATCTCCTTTAAGTTTGCTGTGAAATACCAACTCTACTTCTAGTTTAATTCGTTCACTAATGCAGCAGTATCATGGAATTGTGTATCTGTTGGCTTGTATATAAGCAAAAAAGTTCTCTTATCTTTTTATCCTTGATAATATGATTTAAGTCGTAATGTTGGTTTTCAATTTGCTTGTATAGGAGAAGGGAAGAAGCTCAGAAACTTCTAAAGGAGGCACTTGGTACCCTTGAGGGACAGTAGCATGCTCTTTAGACTTTACACAGATGGCGCAGTATTCTTGACAATTAGAGTGTCCAAAATGCTTTGAGAGCACACTTATTTCTTATACATTGGAAAAAGTAGGAAATGTCATTAGGATGAAGTTACAATTCTAGTGATATCTATTTGTGCAATATTCTGTTTGAGGAGCTATTGGTGGTGGGCATAAATTTCTAGTTAGAACACTTGGCTTAGTTGCCCAATGGGGAAATTGGCCTGTTGTCAGTAGAATTGTTCCATATTTGAGAAATGCCCATATACACTACACATTCAGTATTCGTGTCTGATTTTGACGCTCAAGAAGATTAATGGCCGCATCTGAGATAAGGATTGGTGTATGACTTGGAAAATTCAAAAACATTAGTATATATATTTAGAGAGAAAACTCATTCATGGAGCTTCTGTTTTAGATATAATGACAGAAGAAACTTTCAATTTCCTATTAAACCTTGAATCTTAGAGTTGTTCTCAAGAATCAACAATGAACAGAAATTGTCTTTCGTTAATTGAGCGGACCATTCAGAAGATGGAGAGCCCTAAGAAAGCTAAAAAGAAAAAAACCAATATAGGAATGACAACTAAGAAAAAATAAGAATAAGAACAATTGCTTAAGGTAGTCGCCATAAGACTTTTCTTTTTCTTGGTATGCCGTTCCGCGAGCAAGGAGTTCCACGCACGAGAGCTGACGGGTAAATGTTTTTTTTTTTGAGTTCATACCAGGCGACGAGTAAATGTTTCCTTTGAGTTCATACCAGGATCCAGGGAAATGCTTTTTGCTCACCCCGCGAAAGGCGCCAAGTGGATTTAAACTTTAAAAAAGGAATAGAATTCGACAAAGATCATGTTAGAATCATGGAGTAGAAAAAAGACAACGAACAAATTAGCAATGATCAAGAAATGTATGTCTGCAGTTTGCACCTTCTAGCGTTGTTAAAAAATAACCGTACATCAGAAGAAAAGTCAAAATAATTGGTGGATGTTTTTATCTAACATTTTTCTTTTTCGATCAGTCGACGTCTTAAAATAACCTTTCACATAAGATTGCTAGGTAGATATGGGTAAAGGGTCACTTAATAACCCAGTAAATCGGCTAACATCACACATCTATTGGCATTCAATGGACACCCTGAGACAAAAACCAGATTCACTGGGAAAAAACGAGTAAAGTGTACAATCTCGTGGCCAATTCATACAAAATTCAACATTTTCATGACAGAGAATGTTTAAGAATTCCTGGAAAAAAAACATGTCAATTGAAAGAAAATTTGTGTACAAGGATATTAACAGGTCCAAGAAGCAGATCTTTTCATGGTAGGCTTCATCTGTTTATCTTCTTCAAGTGCTATCATACCCAAATGAGATGGATCTTCCAACATCATTCTAGCTACCAAGTAACCAGCAATGGACCATGTCTGGAACTTACGGGCCTGCTTTCCGATAAATCGACCAAGCTTTCCGTCATAATACTCCGGCCAGCTATCTTTTAGTAAACGGGATTCAGCTAGTTCAATAGCGCGTCGTGCTATTTGAGGTCGACCAGTCTTGATAGCTGCTGCAGTAAGGAGCCACAGAAGAACTAGACACAAAAACCAGGCAAACCAGTATTAGCATAAACTAGTAAAATTCACAGTAGAGAATATGAATAGTACTCCCTCTGTTTCAATATTTGTGAAGGTGTGGCTGAGCATGAAATTTAACATGTGATCTTAAACATGCCATGACATTTTTGTGGCTATAAAAATCATGTCACTAAGGGTGGGTTCAATATGGAGGAAAACATTGTAAATTTTCCTATATTCGGTTGGTCAAAATTTTTGGAAAACATTTTCTATAGAAAAACAAGTTCCTCAAAAATGTGAAAAATGACTTCCCTATGGAAGTAGGGAAAATATGTTCCACAAGTGGCATTCCATATTGATTTTGTCCTCCCCACCCTCCAACACACATCATCTTCACACCCAACCCCCGTAGCCCCCATCCCCACCACCCCAACACTACCCCCACCCCTACATCCCATAGTATTGTCTAGATTATATACAAATGCTTTTACGATAATAGTTTTTGCTTACTTAGCGAACACAAAAAATAAGTAAAAGACCCACTTATTTTCCTGAAAAACATTTTCCTACAGTAATTTTCCTTCCTACCGAACACATCCCAAGGATAAACAGGAAGTGTAAAAATTAAATCATTTCTAAATATAGAGAGGTATAATTGTTGTTGGAACATACTAAAAAGGCAAGATTGACACAATGGAACATAGGGAAAACTGTTAAGCTACCAAACAAGTAGACAGAAATATATGTCATTAGACAGAAATCTATGTCATCATGATGCAAGATGAAATAGGAAACTACTGTTGAGTAGATTTAAGTACTTTTGGGTGTTGAATAATTAGGAAGAAAATACAACCTGGCCAAGTTCCACCATTATGGTAACTCCAACTAGTGTTTTTAGGATCGCATCCTGTTACAATCCTCCATTCATGACCTTCCATAGCGGGATAACAGATTTTCAGCGGCATTTCTCCAACTAGCTCTTGCCATCTTGATTCAAGAAGATCCATTATGGCGGAAGCTTGCTCGGGTGTAGACAAAGATGACAAAATTGCAATACAGTTACCCAAACAAAACCAACGGAAGTCCATGTGAGCAGGACTAACATTTCCGATGAAGTAACCACCACGACTTGGCATGAAATCGAAAACCCACTCTGGGAGGGAATCTGGCATAACATTGAACTTGTTTACAGCAGTGTGAGAGTACTCCTCCGTTTTGTAGCGGTATATATCATTCAGTTGTTTTATGTCCAGCCAAAAGTAACTTCTCATGTGAAAGCTCAAAGCATGAAGGCGTTTAATTATTGCATCAGAACACTGTCTGCCTTCTTCGTCGGGTTTAAGGAGAAGCAAGGCACATCTTAAGGCCATAAAGAAAAGTGCTTGTATTTCAATAGGATAACCATAGACACCCTGGCAACAATATGAAACAAAGTACTTATAACAAGTGAGTCTATCGAGTAAAAAAAAATTTAAGATGTACAAATGATGCTGCAAAATTTTTGCTCGAGATCAATTCAATGAGAGACTTGAATAGGAGAAACAAGAAAACAAAACCAGTCTTTTATTGAAGAAAAGCGAACACTGTTTAATTAAGTAATAAGAGGTTTAACTGTTTCATAATTTAGCCAACTATCAGGAGATTATATTTCATCCCCGTATTCATATTAAGAAATCCATTAAATATATATAAATTATTAATTTAGATCCCAATAACTTTAAAGGACTAGAATCCTGAACCCGTAAACTTCAAATCATGACTCCGCCTCTGAGTCTTTCATTATGTAATAAGGAATAGAAAATCAAACTTGTAATAAGTGTGCGGGCTAATTGACAGTGAATTTTGACAGGTTACAAAAAGGCTTTTTTTAGATAATGCAATTCTAAAAGTAACCGTTGATAGATATCAAGTAGAAGAAGAATAGAGCATCACTGTCATCATGTAATAAGAAGTAGAAAATCAAGCATGTAATTAGTCTGCCGGCTTACTGACTACGAATTTTGACAGGTCCTATATAGGCATTTGTTAAATAATGCAATTCAAAAAGTAATAGATTATAGATATCAGCATGTGTTTGACATAAAGTATAAGGATCATATATAATAAACATAATATAAAACAGGACCCATAAGTCAGATCTAGTTAAAACACGATAAAGAGTGGATAGTACATCAGACTGACCATTCTTCGATCAATCATAGAGCACCCATCAGCACACAGCAAGGTTGGAAATGTATCAAAACCTTCTGAAAGACACATTTCAAGAATCAGCCTTATACCCCTTTGACATTCAGGCATCTCAGCCAAAGAAGTATCCCCTGTAGACTTTGTGTATGCACGTAGTAGTATAATCCACCAGAAGCCTGAATCTACAGGAGCAACTCTACCAATAGCACTTTCACCAAAATCTGCAGTTATAGTCTCATAGTTCCTAACAGGGTCGTGAAGTACTTTAAAACTTGCAGGCATAACTCCATCACCCAACTTGAACTGGTCTATCTTCTTCTCCCGAGATTGGAGGCGCAAGGTTTTCAAAAGAAAGTTTTTCACTATTTCAGGTTCACCATTCATCAAAAATGCCAAAGCACTAGGGACAAAATCTCTGACAAAAACCTGCAGAACTTTTAAGTCAGACTTGAAAACTGCAGGGAGGATGATTGTCATGTATATATATAGAACAACAACAACAATAACATACCCAGTGAAATCTCACAATGTGGGGTCTGGGGAGGGTAGAGTGTACACAGACCTTACCTCTACCATGGTAGGTAGAGCGGCTGTTTCCGAGAGACCCTCGGCTCAAGACAAAGCACAAGCCCAAGCAAAGACAGACACACAAAGTGCGTAAGTCATGACAGTGCATTCTGAAAACGAAAGGAGCAAAAAGAGGCAATAGCTAATGCAAATAAATAAGACAAACAAAATACACATAGCAGCATAAATCAAACGACAAAGGACTATAAGGCAATATGATAGGCTAAGCGAGCCTACAATAATAATACTACAACTACCAGTTTGTAAGCGTAGGTAGGACTACGCTGGACTACCTACTATCCTCTACCCAAATACGTGTCCTCCATGACCCCCTATCTAAGGTCATGTCCTCATTGAATTACACCTGCGTCATATCCCGTCTAATCATCTCTCCCCAATACTTCATCGGCCTACCTCTACCCCTCATGTACCCGTCCATAGCCAACCTTTCACACCTCTGCACTAGGTCATTTATGTCTCTCCTCTGCACGTGTCCGAACCATCTCAACCTAGCTTCTCGCATCTTATACTCCACTGAGGCCACTCCCACTCTGTCCCTAATATCATCATTTCTAATTTTATCCCTCCTTATATGCTCACACATCCATCTTAGCATACTCATCTCCGCAACTTTATCTTTTGGGTGTGAGAAGTCTTGACCGGCCAACACTCTGCCCCATACAACATGGTCGGTCTAACCACCGCCTTATAGAACTTGTCTTTAAGTTTTGGTGGCACCTTTTTATCGCATAATATTCCAGATGTGAGTCTCTATTTCATCCACCCTGACCCCATACGATGTGTGACATCGTCATCAATCTCTCCATTCCCTTGAATAACAGACCCGAGGTACTTGAAGCTCCCTTTCTTTGGAATGACCTGGGTACCAAGCCTCACCTCCACGCCTGTTCGCTCCCGTCACTGAACTTGCACTCCAAATATTCTGTCTTGGTCCTACTTAGCCTGAACCCTTTAGACTCCAGAGTTTGTCTCCAAACCTCCAGCTTAGCGTTCACTCCGCTGCGGGTCTCATCAATCAGGACTATGTCGTCTGCGAATAACATACACCATGACACCTCTCCTTTGATTTGTCGCGTCAGTCCATCCATCACCAAGACAAATAGAAATGGGCTAAGTGTTGATCCCAGGTGCAGCCCCATCATCACTGGAAAGTGCTCTGAGTCTCCTCCTACTGTCCATACCCTGGTCTTGGTTCCATCATACATATCTTTGATTGCCCTAGTGTATGCCACATGTACACCTCTAACCTCCAAACATCTCCATAGAACATCCCTAGGGACTTTGTCGTATGCCTTCTCGGGCCGATGAAAACCATATGTAAGTCTCTCTTCCTCTCCCTATACTGCTCCACCAAACTCCTAATAAGATGGATGGCTTTTGTAGTCGACCGCCATGGCATGAATCCAAACTGGTTCTCGGAGATAGACACTCCTCTTCTCACCCTCATCTCCACGACTCTTTCCCAAAATTTCATAGTGTGGCTTAGCAGCTTGATACCCCTATAGTTGTTGCAACTTTAAATATCACATTTGTTCTTGTACAAAAGAATCATTGTACAAGGTTTTCAGTTGTTCTTGTTCATGTATATATATAGAAAGAAACCAATAAAGGGTTTTCAGTTGGACTACTAAGCATGACGAAGGTTTTACCACTAGAGAATGTTTAGAATCTGGTTCTAGACTGCAGTTACTATTCTGTAATTTAACATTTGAAATCTGGTAAAATGTTAAATTAAGATCATTACTTATTTAGGACCAACTTCTGTGTCAAACATTTATCCATTTTTATTAGTTGATAAAGGCCATCACCAAAACTTCCACAGGTAGGCTAAGGAGTAGTTTTTCTGATCATGCTGAATATAAACTGCCAAAGACAATCTTTCCTTATTCTTATAACAAGACAAGAAAAGAACTACTAAAAATGAAAAATAGTTGACACCATCATGGCAGTTAATGCTTAAATTAAAGTGAAAGAGTTCAAGTTTGGTATGCTTGATGTAAAGTATTGCCTTTATAGCTGGTAGGCCAAAAAGTTTGATAATTTACATAGTCATGAAGATGAAGCTTATAAGATGTATGTGTGGATGTATGGTAATACAAGAGACAATACAAGACATGGTCACATCTGACAGTGCCAGTAATATACATAAACGATATAGGGAGAAAAGGTTTACTACAGCGGTGTAGCCCTATTGTACATAGACCTCCAAATGTATAGCTCCTTAGGCGTGATTCTATTATGATCAAAGAGAATGGTGGAAAGTTGTCGTAGACGATGTACAATCAAACAATGCGGACTTAATCTAAGAACAGAGAACATCGGAAGCAGGGGATTCATATCAGTAATATGAAACAGTTGGTTCTAAGACTTAGTTGTTGTTACAATCTCACTTCGTCTGATGTTTGTCAAGAGCTCATTTAGTCTGATAAGAGTCTTGTAGATCTGCGTACGGACAAGTATCAGATCTAGAGAAGTCCTAATATGCCATAAAAGCAAATGGATCGAGCTGAATGAATGGGTACATAGGATTTATATAGTCAGGCGACTCCCACTAGATTGAGATTGAAGAGTAGTTAATTATCTGAACTGATATTGGACTTTATTTTCATCAATGATTACGTGAGAGTCTAAAGCCACCTCACTTTGTGTTTCCTCAGCCAAATGATAAATCACTAGCTCTACATATATTTTTATGTAAACTATTACAATAATATTGTCAGTCAAGACCAGTAATCAGTTGCACTGATAACTATAGTGTGGACATAACAATTCAACATTTTCTGTTTATTACGCAAAAGAAACATATGGTACTACTTTTTTTTTTAATAGGTAAACATCTGGTACTACTTTTCAGAGGACATTTATCAAAACAAGTTCCATTGAAGCACACAATCGACCTGCCTCATGAGATATTAAATTGCAAGCAAAAACATAAAGACAGACTTAACGAAACTAGTATAAAGTAGTTACTTCAACCTAAGAACTAGAACGATAAGGATTGTACCTGATCGTAGTTAAGTTCCTCAGCGGAATTATCTATAGCTGCAATAGTTCCCACTGGTTGTTCACGGAAGTTAACAATAGAACGCCTCAAAGCTTCCCATGCTTCGCCTATTATAGGATGCGGCTCAAATCCGAAGGTTGATCTAGGTGTGTGTATGCCTGACCACCTTCCTGGTGAATATACTCCAACCATATTATCAAAAACACGAGAAGAGTTCTCCGAATTTTTGTATGCCTGGCGCGGCGGTGAATGAGTCATCGACATTTCACTGAAAGATCTTTCATCAAACGACCTCTTCCTTTCTATATTAACCTGTCTTGGTCTTTCCAGCAATCTAGCCAAATCATCCTCGATTTCGAACAGGGATGGAGCAGGAGCAGTTTCAAGATGTCTCGCATTTCCATTTTGAGACGCATCCGCAGGGCTAGGCATTTTTAGACACTTGCAAAAGTCCTAAACAATAAGAAATTGAATCCAAAGATCTGCATATCACCAATGAAATAAGCAAACATATAAGATTACTACTTAACAGGAGCTTAGTAAACTCAAAGCTATGTTGCACACACTCTTCAAAAATGTCGACGAGTGTGTGTCAGATCCTCCAAACATAGAGCACTTTTAGAGGATCCAATAGGGGTACAACAACATTTTTGGAGTGTATGAACAACATCGACGCAAAGTGAACGAAAAATTATATAAAAAAGTGCAATTAATATCTCTTAGACTATGAATGCATTGAATTGAAATATTCACCAGATCAGAAATCATCAAGCAAGCATCAACATTCTGTTAATTTTTGCGATATTCCCTAGAAGTCAAGTCAACAGGAGCAAAATTAGAGCAAGTTCATTGTACATACTTTAAGTAATTAGTCATAATTATTCATTAACTTAATCAAACAATCTAAGTCAAGCTACTGTTAGATCTTTGTTCCTTTTGTCAATTTATTTTAATTCTTATTTTTTATCAATACGGACTCAATCCAGCAGAGACAAACGCCTAACTGAAAATCTCAAAAATCTTACAATGATGCAAATTAAACTTTCATAAACCTTAATATCATCGAAATAAACAGAAAATGAACATAGATTGAACAAAACAATAACCTAAGAGCTGGTAATAACAACCTCAAAGCTGTCGGCGACGACCTTCAGTGAGATCTAAGGAATTTAAACCTACAGTTTCCGAGAAAGACACCAACCATGAACTACCGGAAAGACTTTGGGTTACAATGGACCTTCTCTATATATGTTACAACTGTGTAAAAAATAACCGGGAAATGAAGGTCAAAAGACTAGTTGACTAGATATACCGGTAATATTTTGCGCTTGATGGTAACTGACACGTAGGATTGTCTAGGAATGTCCGATTAGGGAAATCTCCGACCAAAACTTTGTCCAAAAATGGATTAGTTGTACATAATTAAGGAAAGTTGTTGTTGTTGTTGTTGTTGTTGTGGAGACGATTATTACGATCTAACTGTGATTAGTGATAACGATTTTCCCCAGATCCTGGCAACCTAATAAGTAGTGTATCGCCTAACTGTTTAATCATCCCAAAATCTAACTTTTAGGTGAGGTCAAGTTCATATAACGAGTGCATGTTGCTATTTCATATTCGATGTGGTATTTTTAACACTTCGCGCGCCTAGATCTTGTTAACTGAAACATAAACAATATAATTTGACTGTCTAATATCGGGAACAAATAATTGAAATGGGTATGACTTTAATAATATGTAAAAAAAAATCCGAAAAAATAGCCTGTAGGTAAGTATTGTACAAGGAGTCCATGTTCAATTCCATATAACTTTTAACAATTTCTTTAATTAGTACTATTACTATTAGTTAAAAAGGATGAAATTATTAATGTCAGGAGAGGTGAATTTTTTTTGGAAGTAATTTGTTAAACATTTATTGGAAAACATTAGACTATTGAGCTTTGTCATTTAAAACATTCTTTATGTAGTTTTTAAGTCTGCAGAAGACTTTATTTAAAATCTGTTGATATTGATTTTGATCATGTCCAAATTAGATGTGTTAATCATCCCTTTTATAGCCAGGCATTCTTTTCAGAAATAATGTGATCCTTTTTCTTTCTTTTAAAAGGTTTTATTTATGAGTTCAATTTTTATAAATTGATATCGTGAAGAAACTTTCATCCATTGGGTTATCTAACGAATAATTATAGGTTATGACGAATATATTCAAAATATATTATTAATAGTATAAAGTGTTGTTCAATTATTAAAAATAATCTATTTACCTTTGTAAGACAGGGATAAGATCCGTGTACACTATATTCTCCTCAGATCCATCTTGTGCGATTATACTGATTTTGTTGTTGTATAAAGTGTTGTTCACTATTAGTGAATATAATTAAGTCAAATATTTTCTTTGTTTCTGGTCTTTTTTTTATTTTAACTTATTAAGTATCCAATTTGTGCTTAATTCCATTGTATACTGTGAAAATCGGCACGACACGTGGCACGATTTGGATGTGAGAATCGAAGAAGGAGACGGAATTCTGCACCGGATGAAGGTCGCACTGTGTATTAAATCAAGACCGGGTAGCGACCGGACCAAGTGACACCGGATGGAGGACCGGGGAAGCTCAGCGTTCACCCGTTTCGGATATGGCGCCAGGCGTTATTCTTTGCTCATTAAGTGGTCATTATTCTCATTTAATTATATTTAATTGGAGACTGGTTCTCGGACATAAATGTCTTGCATTCTTAACACTATAAAAAGAGTTCAACCTTCATGTTGGAAGGGGATCTCATTCTCATTTGACATTTGCACGATTTTGTTCATTGTAATCATAATCTTTAAGCTCTCATTGTTGGCTCGGAACTGAAGCAGTTAAGTTAAGGCCCGAATAAATTTTGCTAAAGGAATTCATCTTGGTTCACGACAATTCAGACTATATTTCTTACTTGTTATTTTCATTTACTTATTTACTGTTAATCGCTTATCACATTTATATAACACATTCGTCCATGTATCCTTAAAATCACTTACAAATTCAACTATATCTTTTTTGGATAAACAATTTGGCGTTCACCGTAGGGCTAAGGATAACTGTGGTGATTTGTTCAAACTCAAATTTCACTTGTTCTTTTGAGATATTGTGAAAATAGGTCAAGTACTTGCAGAATGGCTAGGGAAATCCATGTTGAGGTTAGCAACCACGATGACAACAACAACAGTGACAACGGTGCTAACAATATCAATAACAACAATGGTGTTCCGCCTGTTGATATGATAATTGGCGAGCATTAGAATAACCCCGTGATTTCACACCGGGGATCCAGAAGGTTACGTGAGAAAACACTGGACGATGTCGAGGATGGCGAAATAAATTTGACTCGAATCTTTAACATGTTGAAGGAACCACACGAAACTATTACACAGTTGTAAAAGAAGAGCAACGAGGCAAGTGCGGCAGATGAAACTCGTCCCGTCCGGGATGAAAGACGGGTCCTAGAGGAAGATCGAGTCGAAGGAGATGGCACTGGTTCGGGGGAAAATGAATCCTCGGAGGTCTTGAAAATGCTTCAAGCTTTGACTAATCGAATGGATACTAATGAAAAGAAGGTTAAAACCCACAATTCACGGGTAGACCAGATTCCGGGAGCGCATCCGATCCTGAAGGGACCGGACTCGAATAGATACATTCAGTTGCCATTCCCACCGAGTGTAGCATCGAAGTTGATACCGAAAAGGTATAAGATGTATGATCTCCCAAAATATGATAGAACCACAGATCCACATGAGCACGTGACGTCGTACACTTGTGCGGTGAAGGACAAAAACATGCACCCGAATGAGATCAAATCGGTATTGCTGAAGAAATTTGGTGAAACACTGTCTATAGGAGCAATGACATGGTATTCTATGTTACCTGAACATTTTATTAACTCGTTTGAAATGCATGCAAATGCTTTTATAAAGACACATGCTAGAGCAAAGAAGGCTCAAGCGAGGAAAGCAAATATATTCAAAATTGTTCGGAAGGATGCAGAGTTGTTGCGGGAGTTCGTGACAAGGTTACAAAAGGAACGAATGCTTCTTCCCCGTGTACCGGATGAATGGACAACAGAAGCCTTCACCAAGAGATTGAATCCTAACAGTTCCAGTGACTCTCTAAAACTAAAGAAGAACTTGTTGGAGTTTCCAACAGTGACATGGGTGGATGTGCACAATAGATATGAGTCTAAAATCCGAGTGGATGATGATCAACTCGAATTTCCTCTGGAGTCAGCAGGACGGAACAAAAAATTTGATAAATGAGAGTAGCTGAGTCGGAATTAAAGCCTTCAAAATATAGGTATCAACCCTACGGGCAACTGAAATGTCGAATTTCAGATCGGATAGAGGTCGTAACAATCGTAACTTCTTATCGGACATAGGGGATAGGCGCAATGATCGAGGGTCTACTAGCAGAGGTTTGCAATTTAAGAATGATATCGGCGGATCTTGTTCTAATAATGTTGAAAACCGAGACTATCCGAATATAACTACAACATCGATGCGGCCGGACTTGTTTCAGCTATTGATGATATTAAGAAGACAAGATGACCGAGACCACTTAGGACAGATTTGGTTCAGAGAGATCCAAGTTTGATTTGTGATTACCATGGTACTCATGGTCACCGAACATAGGATTGCCGTCAATTGAGGGACGAAGTATCTCGATTATTGAAAAATGTACATCTATGCGAGTTTCTAAGCAATTGAGCAAAGGAAAACTACAGAAATAGGGAAGAAAACAAGCAAGCGAATTCGGTTGAACCTCACCATGTCATAAACATGATTATCGGAGGGATAGAAGTTCCGAAGGGATCCGTCATGACTACAAAAAGACAAAAATTTAAATAACTAAGGAGAAAAGATCCAAGGATTACGTACCGGATGAGAATATCTTTTAACGATGAAAACACATAGGGCATTATTTAACCTCACAATGATGCGCTGGTAATTTTTGTCTATCAATAAATTTCAGATTAAGCATATTTTAATTGATTCAGGTAGCTTGCCCAACATCAACTGGTGAAAGGTGGTAGAGCAATTGGGTTTGTTGGATCAAATTATACCGGCAGTCCGAGTTCTAAGTAGATTCAACATGGCAAGTGAGACCAGAAAAAGGGAAATCGATCTTCCAGTTAATGCAATCGGGATAATTCGACAAATAAAGTTTTATGTTATTGAAGGCGAAATGAGGTACAACGCACTATTTGGCAGGCCCTGGATACATGACATGAAGGTTGTGCCTTCGACATTGCATATGATATTGAAGTTCCCAAATCCAGAGGGAATTAAGACTGTCCGATGAGAGCAACTGGCATCAAGGGAGATGTTCACAGTAGAGGAGGCGGTGCAACCACCAAAGGAAGTGAAGGACATGAGTAAAGGCAAGAAAGTCAAATAGCAACCACAGGATTCGGGCCTGTCGAGCCCGAAGAAAGAAGAATTGAAGAAGATAGATTACGAGGAAGCGGATGATTACCATCGCATCTCGAGGTATTCATGTTGCGAAGTCAATTATAGAAGACCTGGAGCAAGTCATCTTGCTCGTGCATCTACTAGATAGAAAGGTATACCCGGGCATCGGGTTAACCCCGGAGCTCAGGCTTAAATTAATTGAATTTCCTAAAGCTAACGCCGATTGCTTTGCCTGGTCCCATTTAGACATGACAGGTATTCCACCGGTGATTACGACTCACAAGTTGAGTTTGGACTCGTGTTTTCCTCTAGTAAAGTAAAAAGAGATCAATGGCTGACTACAAGAACACATTTGTTAAGGAGGAGGTAATAAAGTTATTGAATATAGGTTCCATCCAGGAAGTAAAGTATCCAGACTGGCTAGAAAACGTAGTTGTCATGCCTAAAAAGGGCAATAAATTGAGAATGTGCATAGATTTTAAGGATTTGAATAAAGCATGCCCAAAATATTCTTTTCCTTTGTCGCACATCAATCAAATGATTGATGCTACGGCGGGACATGAGATGCTGTGTTTTCTTGATGCTTAATACAGGTATAACCAAATTGGGATGAACTCGGAGGATCAAGAGAAAACCTCTTTCATAAATAGGTATGGAACTTATTGTTATAATGTAATATCATTTGATTTTTAAAATGTCGGAGCAATATATCAACGCCTAGTTAATTGCATGTTTGATGACCAAATAGGTAATACAATGGAGATTTATATTGATGATATGTTAGTGAAGTCTCTGGAAGCAGAGGATCATTCAAAGCATTTGCAGGAAATATTTGACATACTCCGGAAGTACAACATGAAGCTGAATCCAGAAAAGTGTGCTTTTAGAGTTGGCTCGGGCAAGTTATTGGGTTTATTATTTTTAAACCAAGGAATAGAGATCAACCCGAATAAGATCAAAGTTATCGAAGAAATTTCAGAGGTACTTGAAGATGTGAAGGTGGTGCAAAGACTCACTAGAAGGTTGACCGCCCAGAGTAGGTTCCTCTCTCGGTCTTCGGAGAAAAGTCACAGGTTCTTCTCTTTATTAAAAAAGAAGAACGACTTCGAATGGACACCGGAGTGCCAACAAGTTTTGAGGGATTTGAAGAAGTACTAGTCTATCCCGTCACTGCTGCACAAACCGAAGGCAAATAAGCAATTGTTTCTATATCTGATAGTGTCCGAAGTAGTCGTAAGTGCAGTTTTGGTTCGAGAAGAGAAAGGTACACAATTTTGTATTTATTATGTGAGTAGAACATTAGCTAGTGAAAAGACTATGTATCCTCATTTAGAAAAATTGGCATTAGCATTAATAACTACTACTAGGAAATTAAGACCATACTTTCAATGTCATCCTATATGTGTAGTCACAACTTATCCGCTAAAAAATGTAATGCATAAACCGGAACTGTCCGGCAGGTTAGCCAAATGGGTAGTAGAAATTAGTGGATATGGCATAGAATATAAGCCAAAAACAACTATAAAGTCTCAGGTTTTATCAGACTTCGTAGCAGATTTTACACCCGAAATGATTTCCGAAGTAGAAAGAGAACTGATAATAACATCGGGAGAAACTTCGGAGGTATGGACCGTGTACATGGATGGAGCTTCAAACGTGAAAGGGTCCAGACCCGGAGATATTATTAGGCAATCAATAAGAACTGTGAAATTAACAAATAATGAAGCCGAGTATGTGGCTATGATTGCAGGTCTAAAGTTGGCACAGAGTTTGGGAGCAAAAGTCATCAAAGCAAAATGTGACTCGATTTTGGTTGTTAATCAAGTGAACGGTGTGTTCGAAGTAAAGGAAGAAAGGATGCAAAAGTACTTAGAGAAAATTCAAGTAATATTACATCAGTTCAAAGATTTTTTTTTGAAATTAAAAGAGAGGGGTTTTTATAGGGGCGTAGTCTCATTACAAAACGTTTCAGTTCGTGAACCTAAACGATGGTTCAATCTGAGGGTGACACGTGTTCGAAGTTGCAAAGTGATGAGACGTGAGTCAGATCGTGGAGAAGAGGAAACGTTTCATTTTCCCGCTTATTTCTGAGTGATTTGAAAAGAAGCTTGCAAGAGAAGACATCGAAGAAATCATTTCCACTTCTCATCACTTCGGTAAACTTTGATCCGGAAAGTGTGGGGATTATTTGTATACGGTGAAAATTGGCATTACATGTGGCATGGTTTGAATATGGGAATCGAAGGAGGCGGCAAAATTATGCACCGGATGAATGTTGCACCGGGATGAGTCTGAATATTAAATCAAGACGGGGTATTGACCGGACCAAGTGACACTGGATAGAGGACCGGGGAAGCTCAGCGTGCACCGTTCCGGATAGGGCGCCAGCCGTTACACTTTGATCATTAAGTGGACACTATTCTCATTTAATTGCATTTAATTGGAGACTGATTCTCGGACATAAATGTCTTGCATTCTTAACACTATAAAATGAGTTCAACGTTCGTATTGAAAGGGGATCCCATTCTCATTTGACATTTGCACGATTTTATTCATTATAATCATAATCTTTAAGCTCTCATTGTTTGCTCGGAACCGAAGCAATTAAGCTAAGGCCCGGATCAATTTTGTTGAAGGAATTCATCTTGGTTCACGACAATTCAGACTTTTCTTACTTGTTATTTCATTTACTTATTTACTGCTAATCGCTTATCACTTTATATTCTTAAAATCATTTATAAATTTAAGTGTAACTTTTTTTAGGTAAACATCCATGCTTTCTGTTCTACCTACTACTCTTTTTCCTCTTTTCAATTGTTTTTTTGGGTATTCTTCTTGCCTTGTTTTCAACGATAAGATTAATTTTAGTCAATCGATGACTTCCATCTGCATGAACCTCTTTTGATGTATCATGTATGGTACGCAAAGGGAAATAAAATAAACAAAACTCCTTTACAAATTAAGTACTACCAAGTTGATTTTCTTTATTATTAATGAGTTTAAAATAAGCGTCCAACTTCGTTGAAAACTTGAGTTGATGTGAAAGCTGACTTAATCCTACGTGTATATTAGGTGTCATTTGGACAGCGATGGCGGTCTGTCTAACGTGTTATTACGTGAATAAGTAGTAAAAGACTAATTGTTATGTGCAAATCTTTCTGCAGTTCCTATATTTCATGCCAATAGAAAAATATTGTTAGATCTATCTCAATTAAATCACTGTAAATATATTACCCCCATATGTTTCACGCTGTTTCAGTTGATATATTGTTGTTCAGAACACACATTTTAAAAATAAAAAGAAAAGACTGTCTTTTCTGATACACAAGTTAAAACACATAGACATAGGCGGTTTAGAAATTGCTTGGCATGTCCCTGTATGAGATTGGTATCCATTTCTTGTTCTCGATTTTTGTATATATTGTATAAATAGGTATGTTTGACATATGTGTCATTGCAATAGAGGATGGCATATAGCAATCTCCCGAAATAAATTACGATCTGATCAGCTAATAGAAAGTTTATGACGACTTAGCATGTGTTTTATGAGTAATTTTAATAAAATGAACTTTTGGCGTAACTCAACTTTAAATGCTAGCTCAAATGAAGAAGGGTTGTTCAAGCTATATAAAGAGTACAAGATCTCATCCCTCATCTTCATCAAATTGTGACTAATCCAACACACAACTAGATTGAATATAACATAAAATCACACACGTCTGCATGTGTCACATACTTCTATGTTTATAAATCTATAATTTAACTTATATCTAAAATCACGACCATACAATATGATTTCTAAATAATCCAACATGACCGATATGTTGAATGATAATATGAATCATATCAGCATGTCATGATTTGCGTGCCACAATTTTGAAATTATAAAAGAGGTATATCATGAGTAAAGTTGAATAAATAAAGGTGAGGTACAAGATAAAAAAGAATAAGTTTAAACAAGGTACCATGATAAAAAAAATTGAAATCACATCTGCTGTAATTTATGAGTTATCAAACAAGATAGCTAGACTGAATAATAAGAAGAAGTCGTATCAATCTACCGTGACTTTCATGTCACAATTCTAAAAATACTTCTTTTCCTCTTTTTTATATTTGTTATAGGTTTGAAATCACGATAATATGATATAGTTTGTGCACAATCCAACATAATAGCTAAATTGAATATAACACGAAATTATAAATAAGATACACGATATAGCTCTTACAAGCATTTTTTACACAGATTTCCCTTCAAATAACGCATTGGTCTTTATTTTTTTCCCCTGTTACTTATTTAATAAAAATATTCAGAACTGTTTCGCAAGGCATAATTTTTTGTAATATTTTTATTTTCAAAAACTGAACTTCTGGCTCACTCGGCATAAATTCTGAAGGAATTAAGTTATGCAACATCAAATTTTGTAGTATAATGTTGAGTGTTGAAAATTTTACCTTATCCGGCATAATTTGTATTGATGCTGTAATAAATATACCGAAGTTAACCATAAAATACGCATTGTAAAATTTAAATTATACGTGCCAAAAATTAAAGACCACCCAGAATTAGGAAGTTTGTGCGAATGAGCTCAAAAGGAAGCAAGCCCGGCCCAATCTCAGGCCCCAGCCGAAGCCCAAGGCTCGCACTCCTATCATATAATGTGGCGTTGAGCAATTTTTCGAACTCAACGGTCCTACGCTCCACTGCCCTCTTTCTCTCAAACTCTAATTATCTCTTCAATCTGCCATGGCGAAGCCCAAAAATGCTTCGGATAGAGAGAAATGGAACAAGGTATTCAACGCTTTATTTCAAATGTTGACATCACAACAAACGCAGCTTGAATCCCTTGCAAAAGAGAGAATGATACTCCAAGATCGGATTAAGTTACAGCATAATCGATGGGTATCTGATATTGACACCTTTCAACAACAAATTTATGAGGTCAATTAACTTTTCTTTTTTGCGTTTTTACTTTATTTAGGGTTTTGAATTGGTTTTAGGGATTTTTGGTAAATTTGGGTTCTTTGTGAAATTGGGTTTGCAGATGAAAAAGGATTTTACAGTACAAGATATGGAGCGCATGCTCGAGGTTGCGAAATCCGAGTTTGTTGTTGGTTTGAAGCAACGAGATGTTGTCATGTTCAAAAAGAAGTTTGGTGAGTTTAATTTGAAAGAAAAATTAAGTTTTCATTGCCCTAAGTTTAGTTTATCTGAAATTGGGGGATATGATGGAAATTGATCAAATTGTGGATCTTTTTTTTGCCGTCGGCTTTTATTTCCTGATCTAAGTTAGTTTAAAGTCAAGTAGGGAAGTATAGTTCTTTATTCAGAGATGAGAACTTTCACTTCATGTACAGTTGCCTTTTCCTTAATTTACCTGATAACATTGATGCAATTTGTTGGTTACTGCCTTTGTTAAACTTTCATGAGCCTAGTTTTGCGTCTATTTTGTGCTTGTTTTTTGCCAGAAACTACAGTGTCACTGCCTAAACTATGATTCTGTTTAAGACAATCGATTTGATAGTGGAGCTTGAACATGCAATTTCTTCTTATTCAGTATGGTTCCTATTATTAGATCTGTTGTATAAAATAACAATTGTAAAGTGGACATGGAGATTAGGATGTTAACTTGACTTGTACGGTATATTAGTGGTAGTAGAATAGGATATTAAAGTAATGGATAAAAAATGATATTTGAATAGTTATGAATTTGAACTATTGAAAGTTGTATAAAATGATATTTTCCTCTTTTGATAACCGAGAAATACTTGAGGGCTAGTGGCAGCACATGTCATATAAATTGAAACGGAATAGAAACAGTTATGTGTCAGGGCTAGTGGCTCACGTGTCACAAAAATTGAAACGGAATAGAAACAGTACGTGTCAAGGCTTCTGTTAATTCACCCTATTTCCCGTCAGATAAGTTAAATTCTCTCAATAAACTTTCACGAATCCAACACTGAAATAAAGCACGTCACAGCACTCCATTCAATTGCAAAAGTCTATAAAGGTCCCCATTAAACAGAATGGCTTACAATCCCCTAATTTGTTTGCTGACTTTCTCCTTAACCATGACTTTAAGTTTTAACCCAAAAGAGTTAGAGAAGGCAAGAGAGTCTAGAAAAGAGAAGTTATGGTCTTCATCCGTGCATTTTGTCCTGTCATGTGAGGGAGGGAAGGGAGGAGAAAAATAAAGAATGGAAAGAGAACTCTGGGTGGGGTGTTGTCATGAGTGGTTGAACTTTCAATCCAAGACTAGAAAAATTGCATATTTCTTCTGTTTCTTCTATCTGACTTAATTTCTCTGACTGACTCTCTATCCCCAAGATTTCCAAACTAACATAATACTACTACTTTCTGATATGTTAGTCTGATGTGCTATCTGCAATAAATCACCTCACTTGCACAGATTTTTAATTCTTGTATTGATCTAATGGCACATGACACTTTCTTTTAGTCTATTCCCAAGCTTGTCAAAGTGGATCATTTAGCAAGATGGAGTTCCTGCAAGTTGGGGAACTACAGATAATTATCAAAAAATCACGCAACCACATATCCAATACCCATACAAACACACTTCTTTATATAGTTCTCAGTTCAGTTCCGATTTAATTCCAGTGACCTAAGAATACTTCTCTTTTAATACAAGACCACCGAAACCGAAAGCAACAACAACATGCTCAGTGTAATCCCACAAGTGAGGTCTCGGGAGGGTAAGATGTACGCAGACCTTACCCCTACCTTTGTGGGGTAGAGAGGTTGTTTCCGATAGACCATCTGCTCAAAGAAAGTAATCCAAGTGGTAATGAAAGGAAAATAACGACAACAAAAGGCAGTCACAAAGCAAATAAAGCAACAGTAGTAGTAAAAATTGGAGAATACGTACGATACTATGTGAATACTAAAGAACCGAAACCAAAAGCAAACTAGAAAAAAACATTAACTAATTTTTTTCAACTAAACCAAAAGAAAACTAGAAAAAAAACATTAACTATTTTTTTTTTGCAATATAGGCTATTTTAGATGGTTTTATTCTTGAAATGTGTCGCCCCTTCCCCAGGGTATCAGTAGCCTTAACTGTTCCAGGGTAGACATGATCTTTTAAGTTATATCATCCAAGCATTCAATTTGGGAACTTACTTACTTTTCACCTAAAAAGTGCAGAAGTTGCAGATAGTGAACTCGCTGACTTCAGGGAATTGTTTGACTGCCTCTCTCACAAATGCACTGAGCCAGATGTATGTTATTTCAATTGCTTTTTATGAATTTTGTTTCTCATTTCTTTTCTGAATTTATAGTTATTATTTTCCCCCACTAATCGTTGAAAAACTAGAAGATATTGTATGAATATATTCATTTGATCCACAGGATGTACCAACGGCTGCTACAAATGAAAGGGCAGAGACGAGAAAAAAGGCTTGGGAAGATGAGGTGAGAAAGCTTAGAACAGAAAATGAGAGGCTTACTTCAGAGAAAAATTCTGAGATTTCTGCCCTCTTGGCAGAAAAGAATTTTATTTGGAACCAGTTTAACAAACTGGAGCATGACATGACTGAGCAATTGAGGAGAAAATGTACTGAACTTGAGCATGCAAATGAGAAAATACAGGCATTTACTAGGAACATTGAGGAAGTACAATCATCCAACACTAATAAGGATAATACAATTGCAGCATTAAGAACTCAAATTGCCAAACTGGAATCTGACTCCGTCAGGAAGAGTGAAGAGATATCCAAACTTTCCACAGAACTAGAGTTGCTCAAGAAGTCCGGAAGTACCTCTATCACTCCGGTACTGCGTCGCTCCACAGCTGGATCAGGACCTTCGAAGCTGAGAGGCATGTCCCGTGGAACGGATCGGAGGAATATAACTGTCAAGGAAAGAAATCAATCTTCACAAGCTTTTGAAAAGGTAACCTCGTCTTAATTTTAGAAGAAACTATTATGCAGCCGTCCTCTCTGTTACATAATTTGTCCATGTTAATGCTGTTCTTCTTTGAGGTATCTCACCTAGTAGTGAAGTGTGTCATTGTCTTGGATTCAAGAAACTGGCCCTTTTTTCCTGATGATGCAGAATAGGTTATTCTTGTAATGCAGATATATTCTTGTTATGTGGATCTAATCTGGTAAAAGCAATCTTCTCACTTTGTAAAGGAAACAGGAAAGAAATAACTGAGAAGTCGTTAAATGTATTAGCATTGCCTTGACACTTTGCCTTCTGAAAATCCTGGACATATTTCTCTATATTGATTTTGCAGAATTTTCCGTTAATGACTTGATTTGGCATTTGCGCTAGCTTGTTCTTCTGTGCCTATGTAAACAGCTCTTCTAAATTCAAGAAGCAACCAGGATCAACCTATTGGTTGTGAGCGGTATTCAAGAATTGCTTAGTTTTGTGAAAAAAATGTAAAAGATAGCATGCAGTATAACTTGGACATTGCTATGGTCTCTGTCTTATCTTAACTGTGGGGGCTAGGTCGCCGTCTATTCAAAGATATTATATGACATGTAAGGAGTGCATTGTGCACGTGACTAGAATTCAAATGTATAGTAGAGCACTGAGATTATGCAAATGCTTTATTATTTAGATTCAGTAAAGGGTATCGTCATAGTTGTTTGATTTCATTTCAAGAGCATGCCAGTATGTCAGATAAGTATGTTATATCTTATGCTATGTTGCTCAGATCTTTCGGATCTCTCAAAAATCCCGCCAGGTGTGTCGGATCCTCCAGAAGTTATTCATTTTTGGAGGATCTGACACGAGCACAACGGCTTTTTTTGGAAGATCCGAGTAATATAAGACTGTGTTATGTAAGCTGATAATCGGTTTTTGTAGGGACGGAGAAGTTCAAAACGAAAAGCTGCTAATAGTATATCAAATGCTCCATCACTATTCACGTCCTCATTTAAGGTACCTAAACTAAAATTTTCATCTCCCTGTGTTACATGACCTTGTCACCAGAACTTCGGCCTGTATCTATATCAGATGATAGATTTTTTTGGTACATATGTTGGTTGATTGGAACTAGGTCAGCCGTATTGACCCTTGTATTATTAACTCTTTTGTTCAAGTTGTGTGTAATCAGTACTAGATGTTGATGTTGTATACTATAGTCCATGTAACCAATTAGTTCGAGCCATGTTGTTTTAGTTGGAAGATTTCGTTCAATTTGGGGATCCGACTAGCCGGATCAATTATTTGATTTGTGCAATTTCTGGGGTTTTTATTTTATATTGCACAGTAGAAATTGTTTCTTCTGCCTCCTAGCATCCACTCTTTTATTTCACTGATAATTTGCAAGGGATCTTGGAAGATGTACTAACCTGGCATAACAAGGAAGATATACAACAACAGGGACAATTTATAAAAGCAATAGCGCATTAGTACGTTAAGTGCTACGAGGCGTTGATTTGACTTGATGGAAGTCGTTTGGTTTAAAGTATAAAAAAAAGTTTAATCTTATTATACATAACATAATTTCTGCATAACTAACACAACTTTTGCTAATACCGAAACCAACATGATATTGCTAATTATAGTATAACTTATACGTGAACTATGTATTGTTTTATTTATTATCCCAAAGAATGTGAGATAAAAATACGTGGATAAGACTTTAAAGATAAAAATGCCCTTAAATTAAACAATATATTCATAACAATTCATGTATTATTACTCACTGCATAACAACCCATATATATTATTTAACGCATAAGAATCTTCGCAACTTGGAATATATTCGTAACAATCCATGTATTATTGCTCACGACATAACAACTCTCATATATTATTTACCACACAAGAATCTCCGCAATTTGGACTGTAAGCTTAAAGACCTCTAAAAGTTACTATCTAAACAAACGAAAAACAGTTCCAACTCAACCATGGAATTGTTAACAAACTAAAGCCCCTAATAATCATACTAATCCTAATCGTGTACAAGTTACAACCTTTTGCCAAAGGAGATCTTCACAAAGTATGTGAGAATCACTAAAACTATGAACTCGTGATTCCAAAAGTGCGATGAAACCATCAAATATAAATCCTGAATCCGCATCTGCTTTGTGTTAGCATTTTCTTTCAAAGTATACGAAACCAAGTAGATTGAAATGAATGTTGATAATGAACCATGACCAAAAGCAGCACCAAAAGCAAAGCAAGTCCCCAAGGAGAGCCTCCTTCTTGGCTAGCCAAATGATACACAACTGGCCTTGTAACTCCATAAGGATAAAACCATCTGTTACTATCCATCATTAAGTAGACCACAAGTATGATAAGAAAAGGCAACAAGGAAGACAATAGCTTCATGCTAGCCTTGGATTTTTCTACTGTTGCTTTGTATTCTGAATAAGTATTCATAAACATCAAGAAAATCACAAGACCAAATAAAACTATCAAGGCTAAAGGAGGTGCTGATATTGAATCTAGAGTTTGATCTCTCCAACTAACCCCTCTCCTTTCTCCTATGAACCAACCCATGATGATCTCAATATAATTCTTATTGTAGAAATAAGAATTCTCTCTTCTTCTTCCTCTTCTCTTTCTATTTTTTCTCAAGGTTTAAGTTCCCTTGGTTTTTCTTGAAAGAGTATATGGAGGAAAGGGGGAATATGTGATTATATATAGAGAAAGAAAGGTGTTTTCTACCTTGTGGTCAGAGACGGATGGAGCTTGTAATTGATATTCGTCTAAATATGATTGTGTTAGTTATTCAATACTTGTGTTGGTGCAAAATAGCCAGCAACTAGTGAATTAGTCGAGGTGTTCATAAACTAGTCAAGACATCAGATATTAAAGAAAGGTTCTGTTAATAATGCAACTACACTTTCCGTCCGTTTTAAATGCCGCTTTAGTTCTTTCGACACTCATTAAGAAAATAATAAATATAAGGTTTAATTTATTAATTTACCCTATTCAATAAAGGTAGACTGATTTATTTTCGTTTAAAATATCGTGCACACTTTTTTAATGTTAAGGATATAATTGGAAATAATTGACAATTTATATTGGAACAATTTCTTTGAACTAAAACAACATTTAAAATGAGACGAAATCGCTAGACCTATTCGTACTGGTGTGATCATAAGTTGTGGTATAAATTCTACCTTTTTGGGTTCCAATCGAAAACCGCCCTTTCTTTTAGATTCCTACACTTTGAGAAAGGGGATTGATTCGAAGATTGAACGTAAGCAAATGGCCAAAAAGCAAAAAGCAAAGGACATATTTTTTTTTTGATATCCAGCTCCCGACTTATGCCAAATTATTACTGAAGATAGTAGTCCCGGTCCCTCAACACTATTACTAGTAAATCGCGAGATGTGCCTGAATGACCAGGGTTTGAGAACAAAGCAACTGATATCACCTACAATGTCTTACCCCAAAAGAGAACAAATTGCTCCCACCAGTGTTCGAACCCACGCTGCAGGCTTCCAATTAGATTTTAAGTTCCCTCCTTTGCCATCCATTTATGCCCCGAGGACAATTACATATTCTTTTTTGATAGAGTCCGTTGATGTTTTCGTTCAAATTGCATGTTTGAACCTGATCATTGTATAAAGTTAAAAGATTCAGTATGATTGGTGTCTCACAACTAAGGCATGGTTCATTTCCACTTGTTGAAGTACTTAATTACTTGTCCATTAAGTCTTAAAGTTATATTCTGATTAATCACCATCTTAATACCACATATTAAACTATAAAACTATATAAAGATCTATTATTTGAGGACCGGAAGTGTCTAAGCATTATAGGAACATAGTCGATCTAACATTCCAATATAATTGGTTTAACTTTCAAAATTTGTAAGGTTATACTAATATTACTGTTAAAGTTATGGGTCCAACTATAGTATTTTAAAATATTTAATAGATTTTTACATATATATTTTTATTTGGGGTCAAAAGTTTTGATTTCCTGTGAACTCGTAGTCAGAAGGCTACATCCATTCGCTCTTAGAAGAGGCTACAATTCAACTGTTCGTGACAGGGGCGGAGCCAAGAGGCTAGGGAGTTTATCCGAATTCCATTCGATGAAAAATTATATTGTATATACAATGTTAAAATTATTTTTTTATGTATATATAGTATATGTTGAACTTTCCAGGCTTTTTCGTGCGTTAATTACATCTTTATATTTTTGAACCCCTTTAGTATAAATTCTGGTCCTGTCACTAATTCTCGATTAGGGAAGGACATAGGCGAATAAATTTTTTAAAGTAAATCTTTGTTCAAATGAATATGATTTTATTACATAACTAAATAGGTGTAAGAAAAAGCTACTCAGAAAAAGAAAAAAAGAAGAAGCAAGGTGCACCTTGAATTGAACTCGACGAATTGCGTTTTGTCAGAGAGATATATTTTGAAATATTTTAAGAAATTTATTTAGTTGAGTTCGTACGATTCGCCAAAAATTCTTACGTTTCAATAACAGATTATATGACAAATGACATACGTGCAAGGGTGCAAATATGTTAATTTGACGTAAGAGAGGCCTGCAACCATCTGAAGAACGAGACGATCATTCGTGACCGACGCGCCCACGTTCTTGAGTTGATCCGATAATTCCTTGAGCCTTTGACAATAGGCGGATGCATTTAGAAAATCCTTCATAGTTGTGTGAGAGAATTCTTGCTCAAGGGTTACGACACGAGAATTTTTGTTATCTTAGAATATATCACGCAGCCTATTCCAAGCTTCCATTGACGTGGTGTCGGGTTCGATAATTGTATGCAAGAGGTCCGTATAGATGGTGGAATAAATCCATTGGAGGACCGTAGCATCAAAAGTTGCCCATAACTCTATTTCATCATCGGTGGAAGGCACCTTCTTCTTGCTTTTTCTGGTTTGACGATGTGATGGAGGACTCTATGAGACCTTGCGTGAATTTTAAAAAGTTCCGCCTACGTCGCGTATTGGACGTTCTCCATTTCAAGGACGATAGGGATGTTGTTCTTGATATTGGAGACTGCAAGAGCATGATGAAATGTATTATTTGTGTTAGACATGATTGAGGAACAAAAATAAAATTAGGGTGGCGGAAAAAATTCGAAAGGGCGGCCGAGGAGGAGATAGGGCGGCAGAAGGACGGGGAAGGAAAAAATTTACCCTAGACTGCGGATACCATGAAAGAGAATAATCCCTTGATGATTTCATTAATATAATTAGCTTATATACATGATATACAATAATCATCCTATGTTATAATTACGAAAATCAAATATTCTCCTAACTAATATAAAATATTGATATAATAATTACATATATACAAAATCACTAATTATATCAATCAGATTCTTAGTAACACCTTCAGCACTAAGTTATGCTACAATTTTGCGACTTCTTCACAGTTTCACTGTTGTTTTCCTATATCAAACTTGTGCTGTTTATGAATTTTGTTTCCTCATTATTGTGTAGATCAAAGTCTACTCTGTATCGCTAACAACAACTACTATTGTTACACTTCAATAGCAAACTATACTTTAGCTTGCTTGCATTGCTGGTTCTAAATTCAGACCAGATAGATTGGTGACATGTGTCAAACTAGCCTTACGAATATTCATTTGATCCACAATAATTTTTCATGAAGTTTGAACTGTCATAGTTTAAACTACAAGCTTTTTTCATAAGTTTTAATTGTGGCGTTCAAAACTTCATGAAAATTTCAGAAAAAAAATCTATAGTTTGAATTGATAAAAGTTCCAACTCCAGAAATTTTTCATTGAGTTTTGATACAAATCCAGAAGCAAAAATTAACAAGAACAAAGAAAAGATAGATTTTAGCAAAGAACTAATTAGGAAATCTATTTCAAATATCCATGCAATTAACCATACACTATAGGATAACCCTCAAGGGAAAGAATTCCCATAAAAACCACATTCACAAGTTTGTAATCAATCAAGGAATTCATCCTCACACCCACAAAGGAGTTCACCATTCATTAATATCAAAATAAACTTAGTAGGAAAATTCCATATGTAGTAAGCCGTAATGGTCCAAATTGTCTGTTACATAAATGGTTATATGCCGTAATTGAAATCCTTGCAAAAATAACCAATATTTGCAATATGTAATCCCTCTTGGTCTTGATCCTTGACTTCTTGTAACATTTTAATGCTTTTATATCTTCATGAATTAGTCCCACGCCGTGTGCTCTAGGTCGTTATGTATCATGTGCAGTTTTAAATCTAATAAAATTAGGGATATTCTTGTTTTCCGCATTAAAAAAATAGTTAATTATTTTATAATTTTCAAACAATGACGAAACGGTCCAAAAATGATTATCTACCGAGCAATTCACAAGAATACCCTTATTTTGGGTGGTCTTTAATTTTCGTCCTTCAAATTCTTGGTTTTCGGGTTCGACCCCGTTCAGGAAAAAACTAAAAAAAAAAACCGCAAGACATAGTTTGGAGTTTGCAAGACGGAATTTGCCTTAAGGTAGCAGACAGAGTTTTCAAACTCAACCTTGTTTTTTTTTTTTTTTAGTTTTTTTACTGAATAAGAATTCGAATCCGAAAATTCGGGATATTTTTGAGCAAGTGACGAAAATTAAAGATTCTAAATTTGAGGGTAAAAATTAAAGACCAGTGCCTTCAAAGAAAATCCGCGCAAAAAAGAATTATCTACCATTTCCTCTGTTTGTTGGCCCCTATCACTCATCCTATAATTGGGCTTCTTAGTTAATGGGCTTGCAACTCGAGAACCTGAATATTGTCTCAAGCCCTAAATCAAAATTACCCAGTTATCGAACTTCAAAACCAGTTAACTTGACGAAAATCTTCTTCTTCCTTGAGAAAAGACTTGTGCACACCGAAACATCTTCCACCTCAATTTTCACCCATTTTTCATACTTTCAACAACTAATTATTCAAATTAAATCCTGAAAAAAATGCCTTCTGAAGACTCAAAGCCAGTGAAAAAAGAGGAAAGTGATGACGGAGAAAGCATTGGTTCTCTTTTAAACAACAAAAAGAAACCTAACAACAGTACCGCTTCAAAATCTCAACCTCCCAAAAATGCCAAGATGAAAAAAGAAGAAAAAGATGATGATTTTGAAGAACCCATTTCCAAAAAGACCCCTAAAATTGTCAAGCCCAAGAAAGAAGAAGAACCCTCACCCATGTCCAAGAAAAGCTCCAGTAAAACTGATAAAGTTAGTTTTTCTTTTGTGCATTTTTTTGTTTTAGGCGTTTGATTAGGGTAGAAGGTTAGCCTGTAGTAGGGCGTAGTTTCACGTAATCTTCCATACTAGTAGGTGAAGTAGTATCCTTGCAATTTTGTCCTTTTATTTTTATTATTATCTACTTTCTCTTGCACTTGATTACCATATTAATTTTTTTACTTTTCTTCATAATATTTATCTATCATATTTTGCCTTAACTTTTTTACTTTCATCAATTTTGTCTAACATTCTTTATTGCTTTTTTACTTTCATCAATTTTGTCTAACATTCTTTATTGTTCTTTATCTTTGAGCTGAAGGACTTTCAAAAACGGCCTCTTTAACTTCCCAAAGTAGGCCATAGCCGGCTCAATGGTTAGTCAAGTAAAGGCAATTGACTTAGGCCCCCAATTTTGGGGGGAGGGGGGAACCAAATTTTACCAAGAATAAAAAAATGAGTATTTATGATAAAAAATATTTATTATAAATTTATATTGTTTATAATCTCTCACCTTTTTCCTATAAAAGAAATCAAAAAAATATTATTTTGCCTTCTTACATTCTGTCAGCTAACCTTCACATTATTCTATTATTTTTAACTCCTTTTGTATTCTCTTTCTTTAAATATGTGATAAGTTAGAGTAATACTCTAATAGTCTAGAGAAGTGTTGAACAAAGCGAATTGTAATTCTTTTTTGTTCATTCTTAGGTTTTCAAGCATTTCAACAAGCATATTAAAGTGGGTATACCAAGTTATCTACTTCTTGAATCAAATTCTATCGTTCTAACTTCATTATTTTTATCTAAAATTGGTCAACCTATAACTGATAAAATTATGTTATCCGTTCCTATAATAATTGACTCAGTGAAATTGATAACATTTTACCTAAAATTAACAATTGAAAAAAAATTGTTCTAAGAAATCGATTATATAAAAATTATTAAGTAATTAAGCCTCTAATTAAATTTCAAATAAAATATATGAAGTTGTTAGGTATTAGGCCTCTAATTAAACTTTTGCTTTAGACCTCCAATTATGTTGAGCCGCCCCTAGGTAGGGTTAAGGTCTGCGTACACTCTACCCTCCCCAGACACCACTTGTGGAATTACACTGGGTATGTTGTTGTTTGTTTGTTTGTTGATTATTCCTTTTTGTGTGTAGAAAGTTGTAAAGAAAGAGGAAGAGGATAAGAAGAAAGGAGCTAAAAATGCAGACACCACCATTGTGAAGAAGAGGGAAAAGAAAGTTTATGACTTGCCTGGTCAAAAGAGAGATCCTCCTGAAGAAGTATGTTCCTTTATGTTGTAGTTGTGATTCTTGTGAATGCATTGGGCAACCACATTTTTTTGAGGTTCTTACTGATGGTAGTGTTATATTTTTGGATTTTCAGAGAGACCCTTTAAGGATTTTCTATGAATCGTTGTACCAGCAAGTGCCAGAAAGTGAACTAGCAGCTATCTGGTAGAGAATTTTCCCTTTCAAACATTTTTTAAAGTTGTTCATATGTAGCTCTGTTGCATTTTGCATTATTGAGTATTTATGAATGTTATGATGTCCTTAAAGGCCAAAGTTTGTTCTTGTCCTAACAAATTATATGTCATTCACCTGGTTGATGCTTCTATATTAGCTCATGCTTTCTTTTAGTCATACGCTTCATCGGATGATTAACTATTCTTAGTTTAAATTTGAGAGATAAACAAATGGTTTAGATCTGTTCATTATCAGACAGAAACAAGAGGGGGTAACAAAATTCCTTTTTTTTTTTTTGCTTAAAGATTCCTCCCTAGTCCCAATGGGAGTATATGGGTGCCCCTTAGACTGCATGGTTAATTTCTTTGCTTATTGTACAACGAATAGTAGAAACAGGAGGTGTGGTGTGCTTGAATGTCAATGTGCATTGTCAAAAGAATAGCACTCACATGCGAACTTACAAGTAACTTTTTTTCCTTTTTAAAACAAAGAAGCATCAGCATGTTATAAGTTGTCGCCTTGTCGGTTTACGACTGAGATGCTTAGTGAAGTTGCTAATCGAGTTAGTATCGATTGGACAAGGAATATGCATCTTTACTTGGCCCTTATTGGCTAGTTAAATAAATACAATTTTGGCCACCTTAGTTCTAATCTAAGAGGTTGAGCTCGTTATGATCGATCTAATTCACTTTTTAGTTTGAAGATGCAGAAATCATCTTTCAAGTGTTGATTTGAACATTTGGAAAATGAAATTGAAAGTTTAAATAAGCTTTTGTTATAACTTCATTGAAACATCCATCTAGAATGAAATAGATAGTTCCAACATTTTGACTCTAGTTGATGAGTTAAGTTGACTTCTTATCTAAATTGTGACTTGTGTTACGGTGAAGGCTATTCTGTTTAGTGCAATTTTTCACTTATTGACCATGGTTTAGTACATGCAAAACAGTTTGTCACTGGGCACGGGCATTTACATTGAGTGTACATAGGGGGTTAAGATAAAATTGTCCCTAAGAACAATTTGTGGTAGTCATGGGAGTCGGTACTGGTTAGAACTTAGAATGCAAATGTCTGTTTAAAACTTAAGCATGAAAGCTTTCTGCTGAACTTTTTAGGTTAATGTTTACTATTTT
Organism: Anisodus tanguticus; assembly: GCA_034509755.1. Lineage (NCBI taxonomy): Eukaryota > Viridiplantae > Streptophyta > Magnoliopsida > Solanales > Solanaceae > Anisodus > Anisodus tanguticus. The sequence goes on along the minus strand of CM067553.1, from coordinate 1,836,493 downwards.
GTTATGTTCAATCATATGGCTTCTGCATGCATAAAGAATGATAATTTGGGAAGATCAGTAACACCTCTTTCTTCATTGAACCAATGGAGGATATAAAATCATGTGAGTTTAGTTGGTGCATTTGTCAAGATTTTGATGTTCTATATGGTTACTATTACTTTTCCTAAGATCTTACGGTTGACTTACTGTCCTGTTGAAAAACATGCGAAAAAACTAATCCATTCTTTATAAGCAGAAATGTAAAGACCCCCCTAAACTTGGCACAAATTATTACTAGTTGCACACCTAAACTTGGCTATTTGATAAATTTTGACACAGTGTTGCACTTTTGACTATTGATGACACCATAGAAAAAATCTTGATGGATTGTCACTTCTGAAACTGTGTGCTTGCAACTGTTAACAACCAAATCCAGTTGTTCGTAACGGTTTTGATATCTACATCAACCATACCTTGCTGTTGGATTTAAGTTATTATATCCCGTTTCTGATGTTCTTGCAGGATGATGGAGTCTGGTTTGCTTCCCAAGGACTTGGCAAAGAAAGTTTTAGAGAAGAAACAAAAGAAGGCCCAACAGCAAAAGCTTGGCTCGCCTATGAAAAAAACTGTTGTGACTGTGAAAAAGACCACAGAATCCGTTACTATTAAGAAGAAGACATCTTCCTCAACCCCGGTATCAATGCAGAAAAAGGAAACACCAGATTCTGGAGCTAAATCAAAGCAGCAGCAGCAGCAGTCAAAGAAACGGAAGATTAAGGATTCTTCTTCTGAAGAAGAAGACTCGGATGATGATTTTGTTGCAACTCTGAGAAATGCAAAGAAACAGAGAGCGTCTTGATTTTTCTTGTACTCATTATTGACGAATGGCTAAGCTATTTCTGATTATAGACGAGAAATTAACAACTAGCAGAGTTTGCCATGGCTAAATCTTTTTATGTAAAACTTCCCATTTGATGAGCTGTGATTCTCTGTTACATGCATCTCAATTTCCAGCTACTTGTAAGATGTATTTCAGATGTGAGATTTGAAAAACAGTGTTCTAAAATCATTGATCTATTTAGACTTTTGTTCTTTCTTTCAACTGTAACTAATATAGTAAGACCTCTATATAATACTAACATTTTACTATAATGGTCAAGTTTTTTTTGGAACTGTTTTTAATCTTATGTTATATTATATGTTCTTTGTATCTTATTTCTCTGCAGTAGTTATTGTTCCTTGTTTTTCTTAACTGCTTTACCATGACTTATTCGCTTTCGTAGTTTCATTATCTCATTTTCATATTGCTTTGAACTGTTTGTCTTTATCTGACTTTTCTTATGTTCTCTTGAGCCGAGGGTCTTTCAGAAACAACTTCTTTACCTCCCAAAGTAAAGTTAAGGTTTGCGTACACTCTACCCTTTTCAGACCCCACACTGTGGATTTCACTGGGTATGTTATGTTATATGTTCTTTGTAAGAATATCTGGACAAATGATGTCGTTATAGAGAGGTTTAACTGTAATAGCTTCCTATTTTAATGTTGATAGCACATGTTTTTCTAATCAACTTTAACTGAAGTTGCAATTATAATTGCAAGATCAAGAATAGATCGTTCTCAAACTTCCATACAATCTTTGTGCAAGCAGTAGAACTGTTGGAAATTCTAGCAAAACATTTAATATAATACAATCCATATAAGCAAAAAGATTTTCAAATCTCATCATTTATGATCACTTCATTCAAACATTTTCGTTTTTAGAGGACAATTTTTCACATTTAAATTATGTATTAGATATACTAGTTCCTTCTGCAGGTAGACAGACAGAAAGAAGAAAGAGAGGCCGAGGTGCTGACCCGAAGCGAGGCATACCCATCTATCCCGATCGGGATGATGAGGGAAGTTCAAAATAGTTTTATCCAAATTCTTTGGATTAGTCATGATTTTATGCAATGATCAATTTTCCAAGTTCTGAAATAATTTACAACTTATTTTAATGTTGCAGTGCATGGCTGATTCGAGGAATTAACTTCAGTTGAGCAAAGAAGTTCTTGACGATTACGAATATGAAAAACAATCACAAAATAAGATCAGAAAGAAAAGTTGCATCGAAAAATCTAGAAGAAAAGAAAAAAAAATAGTTTTAATTGCAATCTATTAAATTATATTACGAAGCTTCCGCGGAAGAAGACAAATTTTGATGATTTTATAGCCAAACATTAATTACTTTACTTCAATCGATCTATATACCTCAATCTTAAAACTGGAAAGTTATATATTTAAATTCTTCATATATGTGCCATCGGTTCCATATTCAGAATACTCTAGTATTGAGAATTTATCATGTCAACCTATTGTAATTATACATCCTTAATCTGATTCGAAATTAGTAATGCTATGGTGAAATTTACGGAGGTAAATTATTTATCATCGACAAGATTAATAAAACAGAAAAAAAATCTTGTTCTTTTTTACTTTATTAATAAAATTAATCTATACATGGCATATTGGTTTATTTTTTATGAGTTTTGTAGCTTTAGGGCCAAATCTGAGCCACATTTTATCGATTTGGCTGGTTATATGGTTGATAATTTCATATGAGGATGTATATATCGATTTGTTGAGTGTAAATACAAGGGGAATATCCAAATTAATCTCATAGTATTATTTTATCAATAATAATTCATATTTTTAGCAATGAAGTACTTTATATATTCCACACACGTACACCTTTTCTCTTTCACACACACTCTTGTCTCTCCCTCCGAAAGGCTTCCAAGCGAAATCCCTTCGAGTACACATTGACTCGAAACATAAATATATATATATATATATATATATATATATATATAAAACTTGTTAAATTTTATAATAAATATTAAATTATGAATCCACTATTTCAAAAAAGTGTAATGTATTCAATGAAAAAGATTTTAATTTAATTTTTTTGGATCCATCATTGTGATTTGTGTGTGAACATAAGTTATTGATATAGTCAACTAAATTAAACCAAAGCAAAAGCTTCATTCAGCTGGAATAGCAACTAGAAACCAAGACCCTTTATCCCTTTTGGACCCTTTGCACCATGAAACATATCTATTGTATCATTTTTTTTATAACCCTTAAAATCTTCCAAACATTTCACAACATTCATAGTCTAACCCTTTTGAACCATGCCCTTTAAAACTCCTTTTTAGATATTGCACCTTTCCCCAAGTAACACAAGTTAAATTAAGAATCCTCCATTTTGAATAACACTAGTTCCATATGCTTTGCTTATATAAATGAACTTAACTTCTCTTTTTGTCTCAATCTAATTCTAGCTCTAGCTTTTGATCTACAAGTATGGCATATAACATAACGATCTCCTTGTTCAATATGATATGCTACTACAATTCATCCCATTCAATCTTTTGCTTACTAACTTCATTGCTTCTCAACTTTCTCCTATTGAAGTACCAAAATCAAAACACTACACCCTTTGAAACACACCCCAAATCCATATATTGTGCCATAACAAGCTTTCTTGCTTATTCCATATTACATGACATGGAAAAAAGATTTTCTCCACAACGACAACGACGTTTAATTAGGAGCTGGCCGTATGTTGTTCATCATTATGCTATGTTATTGTTTGGATCCTTGTGTGTTGCATCTTTAGGGTCTATTTTGCTACCAGACTCAGCTAGTCCTGTTTTGTATTTGCTCTGTGTCTTGCTTCCTATTTGTGGATTACTACATTTGGCCTATAGGAACATTATGGTGAAATTTTGGCCGAGGCAACCGAGGAGGCGAGTGTGGCCATTGTGTTGGAAATTTGCCTTTGATGGGGGTTGCGTCTACCCATCTTTAATGACTTAAACACTCGGGTTCCGCATGTTGGAGTCTTTGGTTCTTCACACGTGCATAATCTACTAAGTGAGTAGATGACCGTACGGCCATTGATCGTCAAATTTCGTTAAGAAATGAAAGAGATATTGGTCCACTGAGTAAGGTGTTTGAGGCATGAAAATATGGTGTGGGACAAATCTACTACATCGGTGGGAAAAGGAAGAATTATTCTTTTTATAAGCCTAAAAAATGGATAAGGGTTTGGGACCCTAAGGGGTAACCCATGTGTTTGAAAGAGGGATGACCTAAGTGTGCTTGGGTTCGAGGCTAGCCCATTGGGTCTCAAGTCGTGGGCTACTACTACTTCTGACCTTATCTTAAGGTCCCTGGAGTTTTAGGAATGATGCCAGCAACCAGAAAGCCAACAGTTTTATGGCATTAACCATCTGAAATGTTTTGCACTTACTACAAAACGTACAAAACGTTTCTGGCCATGACTACACCTCTTAAACAACCTCTTAACACCTCTCCTCCTCCTAAACACTATATATTGAGACCTGAAACAAATTTGAGGGCACCAGGAGAAAAGAGAACAAGAACAGTCCAGAAAAGTTCTTCCTTTTCCTCTAAAATTTTTGATCTACCCCTGGGTGGATTTAAAGTTTTGAATAGGGGGACAATTCACATGTACCGTTAATTTGGCTTGTATGTTAAAAAATGGCCAGAATTTCTGTGTAATTTTTGAAATCACAATCTCATGCTCTTATTCATCAACCCATTATCTTATACTCTTACGAGTTTATTACCCTATTAAATTCTTGTTTTTTCTTAATCGGAACAATTTCTACACCTATATATAAATGACTATTTTCCTTAAATGGTGATGCATGAAAAAGATGTATTGTGCATAAAAAATGAAGTATAATTACGCAAAAAGAGAGTTCTGATAAAGAAAAAGAAATTCAAAAGTCTCTATTCTTTGTGTTGAGATCAAAAGGATGCACAAAACTAAAATTGTATCTTGGACAAGAATTGTGTGAATGATCCTTCCAAGATTTCTCCAAGGAATGAAGCTCCAATACATACAAATGTTATTACATTGAGAAGCTAGCTTCTGCTTTATAAATGTTAATCGTAATACTACTTTATTTTGGATAGTATGTTGTATTTCACTTCACATATAGACTTAATAGTAAACTATTCTATATTGACCTTTGATTACTCAATATATATATATATATATATATATATATAGCTGCAAAATGAATTTATGATAAGAACCCACATCGGAGAATGAAGAGAGTTGTGGGGGTTAGCGGGTAGAATAAAGAATGGAGGCTGTGGTCTTAGAAAAAAATATGATCCTTCAGGCAAGTTTTGATGGGATATGATGAGTGGTCAATGCTCGCTATTAAATATGCGAGATGAGCGTTCCAGGCCCAGCCTGGTTACGACAATTTGGGCGCTACCAATCTGATCCCTATTTTTCTTCAATAAACTAATTCACCCCCCTCCCCCATAAGTAAAGTTTTCATAATTTTATTAATATTTGTGCTTTTATTTAAATAAGTTTTTTGTGTTATGGCTCTATTTTGGCTATTAAACAAAAAGCTTAAACAATTCAACCATGTAAGTGGTGGGATAAATCACTATTCCTTATATTTCAATTTATGTCTTATTTCGTTTTTAATTTATTTAAAAAAAGAATATCATTTTTATATTTTTTGCAAATACCACAACATTTAAAGAGATATTCTTGTACATTGCACATTTTTTGTTTAAAACCATAATAGTCAAATTAAAAATAACTGTTTTATTCTCTTAAACTTTGTACTTAATCAAATTGAGTAGACATAAAATGAAACAGATTCTAAGGAGTATTCACCGCTAATTATGCAGCTATCACACTTCAAACGTCATAAATGACATATGACCCCGGTACCCGTCACTCTACCCACACCGAGCAAAACAACTTTGTATGATAAATCCAACCATATATATGCAGAATCATTTCATGAAAACTCTACGCAACAATATACTCAATGAAATTTCATAACGTGGGATTTGAGAAGGGTAGTGTACGCAGACATTACATCTACCTTGGTAGGTGGAGCATCTGTTTCCGATAGACACTCGACTCAAGATAGAGCATAAGCATAAGCAAAGCAAAATCAAAGCAAGAGTAAAGCAAGCAAAGAGCAACGGTTTGGAAATTATGAAAACTCTACACATGAAACAATTTCATATAAGTTATAAAATAAAATTAGAGCAACATTTCCCCATATATGATATGTACAAAATCAACATTAATTACAACGCAACACAATGTCCGTGGAGCTTATATATATGACAATGAATAGAAATACAGACAATTTTTGCCTATATAAAGAATGCACTATATCTAGCTACTACAAACATAAGGTGGGAGCGTTACCATAATAAATTGGAAGAAGTAATTAAAGTCATTGTAAGCCGACTGTTGCTCATGTGTCACACCTCAACCTACAAGCAGAGGGGATTAACGAAGGACCGAATAACTATCTCACAACTTATGCATCAAAAGTGAAGTATAATTGAGCAAAAGGTGAGTTGTGAGAAAGAAAATTGTTTAAGTCTCTAATATATTCTTCACGAAAGAGATTATCTACTTGTTTAAGGGGCGTGTTATTTTTTTGATAACCAAAAAGCAATAGAAATATAAGGGATGTGTTCTTTATGTTTAAAGCATTGTACTCAATAACTATTTGTTCAAGTCTCTAATATATTCTCCACGAAAGAGATTATCTACTTGTTTAAGGGGTGTTTTTTTTTTGATAACCAAAAAGCAATAAAATATAAGGGACTCAATAACTATATTAGCGTTTATATGAATAGTATAATATTGTCAGATTGTTATACCGTGGAGGGACAAATTCAATTGAAAATGTGAATATTTTTATGTAATGAGCTTGATTTTCCACACAAAAAACAAGATATCTATCCCTTAGCATGAATTTTTTTTCTTTTCCTTTATTTTTTTCAACTATATTTGTGATGTATATGTGTGTGTGAAAGCTCATATATCTATATAATATTTTCCCCTATACTATTGTTTATAGTTCATATTTGCTCCTTCCGTTAATAAACTTATTAAAAATACCCTCGTCACTAACGGATAAATACCCTCATCACTAACGGATAGCTGACTTCGAAGTTCTTAAAAGTCCACGTAGATTCCATATATATATAATTACTTTATTATTTTAAAAAATATCTCAAAAAATAAACAAAAGAAAAAATCAACTCCCAAACCCCACCCCCACCCGTCTCCTACTTCTTCCTGCCATGGCTATGGCAATGAAATATTTAATCCGTCTTTTCCCCCCACCCTCCCTCCCTTCTTCAATTTTCAGAGGACTTAATCTCTTTCATTTTTTCCGATCTCAATTCCTGGAAGAAAAATGTAATTTTTTAAAAAATGTTTCTTTTGTTGTATTCAATCACAGGAACACATTTATGGCGAAAAGAAACCAACCAGGCAGCCATGGAAACTTTAGCTACAACAAACAAATGCACTGACAAAGTGGAAGAAATTTGAAACTTTTTAAAAATTAAATATTCTCAGCTATGGAAACCATATCTTTGACATACAAAATCAAAATCAAGATATAAAAGAACATTTGAGACTTTCAATGGAAGATTATGTAGTCGTTAACTACCGGGAGCTTCTTTTTTTCCCTTCATCACCGACAAGCAGTGTTGGTACTCTATTGTACTTTATAAAGCAGTACGGGAAGTAAATAACTATTACAAGTATTCGAAAGGATGAACAAATATTCAATCTTCAGAAATTGAATCTTGTTGAACAAATAGGTCAATCTTCAAAACTGCCGCAAGCTTGTTGTGTCTTGAATCTTGATAACATGAAATCAAGAAACAACTAAATCTGAATGGTTACAACGTTGTGTGTTGAGTCGAGTGATAGCCCTCTGTCCTTAAGACAAGATTGTCCCGTATATATGCTTTTACGTTAGCGGGCAATAGTATCCCAAGATAAAACAACACTTTAATCTGAACGCTACAAAATCAATAGATTGAGCCTGACGAAGAAAACAAATATGACTCGACTTGCTGAAGATATGGAATAGGAAGGAAGAGTTTCTCTTTACTCTTTTCTTTTGTCTCTGTGTATATAGTGTGTCTCTGTAGTGTATATCTTGTGTATATGTGAGGGTTTGGTCACTGTTTTTCATCACAGTTTGCTCACTGTTTTGAGTTGTGTTTTGTGCTATTTTGTGGCTGTTTTGCTCACTGTTTTGTGCTGAGTTTCAGTCACGTTTTTGTCTCTTATTCTTTCGCGAATTGAGCCAAAAAAAAAAACAGCTCAATATATAGCATGTAGGAGGGCGACCCAACCCACAAACAAGATCGTAATGGCCATTAAGTGAGGGGTCGTTAATGGCATTAGAGAGGCCGATTTATGGGTGGTTTATGGCCATGAATGAGGTCGCTCAATTGCCCAAGTAATGGGCTGTTAATGGAGAGTTAATCGACCAAGTAATGGCTGGTTAATGCTCCAAAACACAGTCCAACGGTAGGCAGAAAGTCTCCAGTAACTCTGGGGACCAAACTGTACATATGAAAGAATTCAGGTCCAAACTGTACATATGAAACTCCAGTGATCAAACTGTACATCTGGCAGAGTTCTCTGGTCCAAAAAGATAAGTCCCCGTGACCCGAGACGGGACGAGACGGGACGGGACGGGCGGGCTTACCCAAGCACATCTAGGTCTTCCCTCCTTTAAACACATGGGATACCTCTTGGGGTCCCAAACCCTTTACCAATTTGAGACAAATATAGAGAGCAATTCTTCATATTCCCACCGATGTGGTAGATTTGTCCACACCACATTTTCATGCCTCAAACACCTTACTTCGTGGACCAATATCTCTTTCATTTCTCAACGAAATTAGACGATTCTTGGCCCTACGGTCATCTACTCACTTCGTAGATCGTGCATGTGCGAAGAGACAAGGTCTCCAACATGCGGAACACTAGTGTTTAATTCATCAAAGATGAGTGGACGCATCTCCCCGCCAAAGACTAATTTCCAACAAGCAGCTCTCACTTCGTATGGACTTTGTTGCTGTGCTTTAATTACAGGTAATTAGTATGAACGGGGGAGGGGGGTTGTTCTCTGACGGTGAAGGAGGGCAGGTTGAGTGGGTTTAGAAATTAGGATTTTTATTTTTTCTTTTTTCTTTTTGCTAAAAGTTTCTTTTTAATTAACAAATGAGCTAATGACATGTGTTTTCATTTTAACTGGTCAATTGCCAAGTCATTGCTCCACGTGTCCATCTGTTAGTGATAAAGGTATTTTAAACAAGTTTATTAACGGAGGAGTCAAATATGAACTGAAATTTTAATTGAGGATAAATTCAAACTATAAATAATAGTATAAAGGTAACTTTAACCTTTTATCCATATATATGTGTGTGTGAAAGCTCATAATAAATATGTAAATATTAAGTTTTAAATCCACAATGTAATTTTAAGAACTCAAAACATTGAACCCGATAAGTTTAATTAATGGATTCTCTAATTATCCAGATCGCAAGATATTTTAAGGAAATAAACTACTGATTTTTCATGAATAACCTTTCACTGTTAAATTAACGGAACCAGGTTATTTGCATGAATCGAGTTGTATTTAGCAATCTTGTCACGGCACTTGTCATCTATCTGTTTCCCCGAGCTGGAAATATTATTCATTCAGACTTTCCTATTAAAGTGATGCATGTATTAGGATTCTTTTTTTTTTTAAAGGTAGGAGTAATAATCATAATTATTACTATTCAGTTTGATCACATGTTATTAAAACTTTATTGGGCTCAATTAATCTGAATTCACGTTGGAGAAACCCAAAGGGTGAAGCACTTCATACTGAAAACTTCTTCATTCTCCTAACATTCGAATCAGAATTGAAATTATTTTTAATCAAATGAAATAATTGCAGATCTAATATTACTATGACAATATAATATATTATGTTTCTGACTGTGTTAACACTCAAAAATAATTTTAAGTGTTTAGCCGAATTCAATGACAACCGAACTATTCCGGAGCCGAATTTACTCATACCCTTCGACTACAAGAACTCCATCGGCTACTACGACATCTTAGCCGAAGTTGTCAGTTAGAGGTACAACTGAGATTCACTTAGATGCAGATGCCTCAACGACCAAGTCAAAAGGGTTGCCAGACCCCTATAAGCGATAACGACCAACAACAGCTAAAAGAAAGGGCCATTATCCGAACAAGAGGAGTAGAGGGCGAGAAAATCGGCACCATCTCCCCCATAATCGGCCATTGAACTTAGTGGGTTACTTGATGGCTGACATGGGGGGGGGGGGGGGGGGGGCACGTTTGTATAGTTTCCCCCCTTTTTTTGTACTATAAATAGGATTATTCTTTGTATATACGAGACACACGAATCAATCAAACAAATCAAATCTTATCTATCTTTTTATCCTTTACTTTACTCGGATGTATTCATATTTCTTACCTCTTAGTTTACTCACACCACCGTCCTAACGCTTTCTGGAGTAGTTGGGAACCCATTGCTAGAGATTAGAGTTCTGTCTCCAGCCCAAATCGGTTAAGTTAAGGAATCAATTTGTCTCCCGATTTCATCAGCCGATACAACGGCAGATAGCGGAATTGGGGCCGAGAATAAATTTGGCACGCCCAGTGGGACCATAGGTGAATTAATTGCTAAGTTTTATTCTCCAGGTCATGATCATTCTTGGCGTATGCGCCTATGGTCCGATAAGAAAATGAACCTCGAGTCCAGTCCACATCCTAAACAAAATCCTCTCAGAAGGAACAACGAAATATCATCCTCCTCGGGTATGCCTACATCGGTAGATACGCCTCCACTTCCTCCATCAACCCAAGTCGTGGAAGAATCTAGTCACTCTGAAGGTCCAACCATAATGACCATGTCTTTTATTAGACAACAGATTGACTTGGGCATCCACGACATTAAGTACCAAGTTTCTAAACAGTTGGCTGACATTGTGAAGCCAATGGTACATAATGAGGTTCAGCAGGCGAGAGAGATGGAAACTAACTGAATGCACCCAGGAGAATGTTCGGCTAGTTATGTCATCCCTTTGACGAGCGGTGTTGTTCAGCATGAGATCGTGACTCCCGGTGTTGTTCCTCAGCCGCATGTGCATCAGCCAGTGCCCACTCAGACGCAACCGATAGCACACCTAGGAACACACGCCCAATCGCATGGCAACCAACACACTGCATGGTCGCCGCCGAACCTTGGGGGGCAAAATGTGCCACTTGACCAAGCGAGTCTGCAGTATGGGCAGATCAGCATGGCTCGGAGACCAGTTCAGGCTCCAGGACACTTTGGATTACCGTTCGTTATGTCGTACGTTTCTATGAACGGCCCTACGATGTAGGTGAACAATGTTGGCCAGCCGAATTAGCAGTCGATGGCCCATGGCTATGACTTAGCTCGGCTATCTGGTGACGCTGTTTACAGCGGAATACCATTCTAGCTGTCATTGCCAGTACCCAATCCATACCTTCCATGAAGCGTAAACTTTCTAAGAACGGCCGACGTCCGAGGAGAGCAGACATGGAACACCGTTCCACCTTATCCTCAAACTCCGTTAGCTGTTCCAGAAACTCAGGTTATAGGCTTTGGTGGTCATACCCAACAACTGCCATGGGGCATTACCCCACATATTGGTAATGGCCAGCAAACCACCTATAACCTTCAAAACCCTATCCAATAAAGTACATAATGGAGGCCGCCAGTGCAGAACGCCTACCAGTCGAATCCAGTCGAGAATCGGCAGGGGACGTCACAACTGATAAACCCGGAGATTATTGCTAATATCATGCGGAGGTACTTCAGCATCCAACTGAAACCTTTGGACAAGCCTGTTTATAAGAAGCCCTACCCCGATTGGGTAGATCGGATAGCACCTTTGTCGAGGGGCTTCAAAACACCGGAGTTTGCCATTTTCTCTGGCGATGACGGCAAGTCCACTATCGAGCACATCAGTAGATTTACTGCCCAATGCGGTGAAGCTGGCCAGAATAAGTATCACAAGTTGTAACTATTCCCTCTCTCTCTCTAACGGGAACAACCTTTGCATGGTACTCCTTTTTGACTCCTGATTCCATGCGGAGCTGGGCTGCCATAAAAGGTTGCTTCCATGATATGTTCTATTGGCCCCAACCTCATGTTATCGTGAGTGATCTAATGAATGTCAAGCATCATGTTGATGAATCAGTTACCGATTTTATCGAGAGGTTAGAAAGAAGGCTGGGAAATGCACCGTACACTTTCCCGAATATGAGTGTGCCCACATGATAATCAACAACATGCACCCTCAGTTAAAGGAGAAGTTGGTAGGACAATCCTGCTCTGATCTTAGCCAGTTAGCCGAAAAGGCTAGCCAAATAGAGCAGTATGTCCAGGAGAAGGAGCGGAGAAGAGCCAGCCAAAATTGAGGCTCCCACTTGGTATCCATCATTGAAGCGGATGAGTCCGATTCAGAGTCAGTCGATTGCACGACAGACGCAATGGTGGCCGAGATTGTTAGGGGTAAGGTTTACTCTTACCCAACCTTGAAAGCCGTCAGAGGAAATGAGACGAGTTCACCCGATGTCATGGTCAGTTACTCATTTGACATCACAGAGGCAGATCAGATCTTTGATCATCTGCTAAAAAATAAGCAGATTCGGCTGCTTGATGGTCATAGGATTCTGCCTACCGAGGAACTTAAAGATAAGAAGTACTGCAAGTGGCATAATTCATACAGTCACTCTACTTCTAGTTACGTGATCTTCAGAAAGGCGATCCAAAAGGGCATCAAGAAAGGGAGGTTCAAGCTAGCCGACAAAATGACATCGACCCCTTTCCCGCGGTGCCAATATCTATGGTATCTTTTGCTAAGCCCGATGAGTCGAGGGACACTAAAGGGAAACAACCGATTAAAAGAGTGTGGGTCCCAAAGAAACCTACCGAATGGGAGAAGGTCACAAGGACTTCTTTGTTCAACCGGTTAGGCAGCGTACATAACATTCGTGATGACAGGCAGCCGACTAGGAGCTATTTTCATGATCGCCCTAAATACTCGAGGGACTGTGAACGAGAGATTCATGAACAAACCATGAGGTTCGGAAGGGTCTCTATCGACGCCAGGTATAAGCCTGGGGGGCAAGTACGGATGCCAACCAATCGGCAGCCGATCATGCCTTGAATAAATGAAGAACCACTCCCTAAAACCAAATAGAGGGTGGTCGAGTTTAACGTGAACGAGAGTGTTTCATCCTTACATATCATAGCAAGAAATGAGGACCAGACGAGATCCCAGAGAATGATTAAACCAGCCGCCAATACAGAAGAGGGGAAGTGGTCTATCAATCAGGCTCTCGAAAAGAAAGAGGCACCACCGAGAGTCGCATCCAGGACTTTGAAAAGAAGGATGCAACGTGCCAAGGCCTTGCGTAAGATGCAATTGACATTGTATCTAATTTCCAACACCAATGCAGCTGAAAATTAAGAGATTCATGAGTCTGCCGTAGCCGAGGCTATCGAGCGGGCATTCGGCTCAGTTGCTTCAGGGGCAATGTCGCCTGAAGGAGAGGCGTCGGGTCAACCAGAGCTAGATGAAAAACCTACTCACAACCCGACAAAGGAACCCCGATAAGAGAACGTGGCTTCGAATGGACCTCTAACCAAGGCAATCCCACATATCATACAAATGATTCAGTCAGAGGATCCCCAGCCGATCCCCATTTGTCTCCAAGAGATGGAAGATATGAGCTCCTGGTCAGCCGAATTGAATAAAGGAGGAGACTCCATTCTCAATTTTAGCCAGGACCTGGTTGAGGAGATGTGGGCAGACATTGAAATGGCCAGTCTAATCCCATGTGAGTTCTAGGCCAGCCGCTCCACGCTGGATAGACTAGAAGGTGACGTTTGCGTAGAAGACGCAGAATGGGAAACAATAGTCGATACCACGGCTAGGGACGCTTTGAGCACCGTATTTGATTCACCTACGAAAGATATGGTTAAACACCTCAAGCCCCTCTATGTGAAGGCTTACATCAATGGCAAAATCATTAGCCGAGTGTTCGTCGACAATAGGGTTGTGCTGAATGTGATGCCACTACTTACTTTGAAAAGCCTCAACAAAACCAGAGAAGATCTCATCCCAACTAACATGAAAATAGCTAGCTTTATGGGAGAGGTTTCTGAAGCTTTGGGGATTTTAGTGGCAGAAATCACCGTGGGTCCCTAGACTGTCAAATCTGCATTCTTTGTGATAGATGGCAAGCCATCCTACACCATTCTGCTGGGCAGGGATTGGATTCACACCATCCGATGCCTTCCTTCTACCATGCATTGAAAACTCATTTTTAGGGAATGAGACAATATAGAAATCGTCCCAGCGAATGATAACCCATTCCAACCAAGGGTTCAAAACATAGAGGTTGTCCTCTATTCACCCTATGTGTCTCCCATAGCCGTCATGGAGCAATATGAAGAAGGATCATGGGAATCATGTAATCTTACTTCGTAAGGGTTTGAAATAAAGCAATTAGCCGAACCACGGCTTACTTTCGAAGATTTAAATGGTTGAGGAAACCCAAATCATACATGACATGTGGCATCGACTGACCGCCCTAAGCGCTGAGGCAAGGATAGCCGATGCATCGCAGATGGGGAACCACGACATCAAACCAACACTTGCAGCCGACGAAGTTGAGCTGCCGATGGAACTTGAATTGCCCATAAAACGGACTATGCCTAGTTTTGAGTCTCATGATCCTTTGGAAGACATCAACTTGGGAATTGAAGAAATCCCTCGGCTAACACATATTAGTGGTCTGCTGAAGGAAGAAGACAAACAAGGCATAACGACCCTTCTACTACAGTATAGAGACTGTTTCGCATGGGATTATCATGAGATGACTGGGTTGGCACGTACTTTGGTAGAACATAGATTCCCAATCAATGAGGGTTTTAAGCTCTAAAAACAGCCGCCCAGAAGGTATCAAAGCTTATTGGGAAAAATCATTTTCTTAAGGAGGTTCATAACTAACTCGGCGGGTAAAGTGAAGACTTTCTCACATTTGCTCAGACTTAAAGAGTCAGAAGAGCTAGTAAGGGGTCCGGAACAACAAGAGGCCTTTGATCAAATTAAGAAAGCCTTAGCTACTCCCCCTGTATTGGTGCCTCCCGTGCCGAGGAAGCCGTTGAAATTGTATATTTTGACTGCATAATTATCTATCGATTGTTTGCTAGCACAGGAGGCCGATGCTAGAACTGAACGAGCGGTTTATTAGCTTAGCCGAATGCTCAACGACGCTGAAACTAAATATACTCCTTTGGAGAAGCTTTGTCTGTCTTTGTTCTATACTTGCACAAAACTCGAGTATTATCTCATGCCTCACATTATATACGTTTTATGCAAAGTTGATATCGTCATGTACTTATTGAATAGACCTGTTTTGCAAGGATGACTAATGAAGTGGGCAATCAAGTTCACTACATTTTCTCTCGAGTATAAGCTACTCAGGGTCGTCAAAGGCTAAGCGGTAGTCGATTTCTTGACGGACCACCCATGTGTAGATGAGAAGGACCCATGCGCCCCTCCTACCTCATATATAGACGCTGACTTTTGATGGGTCGAGAACCCAAAAAGGAATCGGAGCCGGGATAACGATTACTGATCCTAGAGATGAAATATGAAGGTTCTCTTATCGGTTAGATTCTGACTTGACAAATAACCAAGCTGAATATGATGCTCTCATCATAGGGCTCAGACTCCTAGTTTTTATGAAAGCAAAATACATCAAGACTCGCTGAGACTCTCAGTTGGTTATCAAGCAGTTGACCGAGGAATATGACAGCAAGGATCCAACTTTGTTGGCCCGTTACGAAATGGCTAGCAGGTTACTCGGTAGGTTCGCATCATCTACATTAAGTCATGTTCTCAGAGGCATGAATGTTGAGGCTAACGACTTAGGGCAAAAAACTTCTGGCTTTAGAAAGTCTTTACTCACTTTAGAGTATAATGAACTGCCAGCCGAAGTGTTAGCAGTTGATCAAACTGACTCATGGAGGCAGTTACTAATTGACTACCTAAAAGATCCCTCCAGTTGCAAAGACCTCAAAGTCAAAAGAAGAGCATTGAAATATGTGCTCATTGATGATGACCTCTATAAAAGGAACGTGAATAGAGTACTACTCAAGTGCATTGACAAAGCAGAGGCCTTAAGGATCATGGGAGAGGTCCATGAAGGAGTGTGTGGATCACACAGAGTAGGGCCAATAATGAAGTTGTTGATTTACCGTCACGGCTATTATTGGCCTACCATCACAGCTGACTGCTTCCAGTATGCAAAAGGATGCGAAAAATGTCAGAGACATGGACCAATCCAACAGGTACATGCCGAGTTGCTGCACCCAGTCGTAAAACATTGGCCCTTCAGAGGATGGGCTATGGACCTCATCGGTTAGATTCACCCACAATCGACTAATGGCCATAATTTCATTATTATGGCTACCGATTACTTCACTAAATGGGTGGAGGCTCGGTCGATGAAAAGAGTTCATCAGACAGATGTCATTCAGTTTATCCAACACCAGATCATATATAGATATGGTATCCCTAAGACGATTACGACTGATCAAGGGACGATGTTCACTGGTTCTAAAGTGGTAGCCTTTGTTGAGAAATTTGGGATCAAAATGATCACATCTTCGCATTATTACGCACAAGCGAATGAGCAAGCCAAGGCAACCAACAAACTTATTGTGGACACAATTAGTAAGAACGTGGAGGATAAACTAGGAATGTGGCATCTTATTCTGGATGAGGCCGTTTGGGCGATCAGAAATTCTAAATCTACAGCTACCGAGACGACACCTTATCGGCTAACCTATGGCCAAGATGCAGTGTTGCCGTTGGAAATTAATGTTAAATCATTACGGGTGGCCAAGCAGAACTCTCTAAGTTTAGAGGAGTGTCAACAGGCCATGCTAATGGAGTTATACCAGCTAGATAAAGATCGACTAATGGCCCTAGAGAAAATCGAAGCCGGTAAACGTAAAATGGTTAAAGCATACAACAAATATTTTAAACCTAAGAGGTTTGCCGAATGAGACTTAGTTTGGAAAACCATTTTGCCGATTGGGATGAAAGATCATAAATTCGGCAAATGGTCACCAAATTGGGAAGAACCTTTCCTAGTAAGCCAACGGATCGCCGGCAACGCATATCGACTAATAAACATGCATGGCGAAGAAATGGACAGGAATGTAAACGGCAAGTACCTAAAAAGTACTATCCTTCGATTTGGGGCATGCATGAATAAACGACAGCCACAGAACGGCTGCCTGGCCGCACAAAATAAGCTAATTCCCTCCGACGGGAGATGTATGGCTAAATGACAGCCACAGACTGGCTGCCTGGTCATAAAATATAAAGCCATTTCTTTCACACGCTTGTGTCGTAAGGTTAGTCGCACTGCTCAGGCGAAGGAACGCCATCCCAAGTGGTCAAAGATAATGGACCATCAAATCTGTGGGGTTTACTCTAAATTTGCTCAAGAATGCCGAGAGCAATGCTGAAGTTAAAGGGTGGGGTATGGATTCCCACATCCAAGTAAACCAAGCACAAAAACAGAGGCGTCGCACATACCCGAGCCCGGCGTTACATCAAAAATCAAATCTCGATGGTGCGGCGGCATCAATAAGGACCAAGGCATCAGTTAGGTCTTTATCAGCTAAAGTGATCCCACATAGCTTCTGAGAAGAGGAAGAAGAAGCCATGGCAACCGAGTAAGAAAAGGGTCAAGATTAGGGGTTTTATGCAGAAGGGAAGAAATCGGAGATCAAGTGAAAAAATCGCGGAAATAGGTTTCTTCTTAAGCGGATCTCGATGGGCAGTGGAAATTAGGGTTACATCTTCGAATGCACATTTAGAAAATATTGAAACCGATTTGTGGTACCAAGGACACCTCGGTTGAAGGGGAAACCCAATTCAGAAGTTATCATCATTGCATGCACTGGAGACAAGACGATTGAAGTGACATGCGCAGCTGTCATACCGAAACAACGACTACTTTCAAGTACATCAACTCAACAGTCACACTCGAGTTAATGTAAGCGGGCAATTGTTAACACTCAAAAATAATTTAAGTGTTTACCCAAATTAAGTGACAGTCGAACTATTCCGGAGCCGAATTTACTCATAGCCTTCGTCTACAAGAACTCCATCGGCTATTAAGGAATCTTAGCCGAAGTTGTCAGTTAGAGGTATGACTGGGACTCACTCAGATGCAGACACCTCAACGACCAAGTCAAAAGGATTGCCAGACCCCTATCAGCGATAACGGTCAACAACAGCTAAAAGAAAGGGTCATTATCCGAACAAGAGGAGTAGAGGGAGAGAAAATCGGCACCACCTCCTCCATAGTCGGTCATTGAACTTAGTGGGTTACTTGATGGCTGACATGGGGTGGGGGCACGTTTGTACAGTTTTTTTCCCTTTTTGTACTACTTAGACAGATGTTCAGAGGTTGCGCTTTTATGTGTTGGCGACTGCCCTCTCTCCTATGTCTTCTTGTTCTAGTGGTTATGATGGGGTTCAGAGGCAAAGGGCAGGGAGCAACAATGAACTTTGTCCAACACCATTAAACAGGATAGAGCAACGCTTAACTTGCAGTTTATGACACAATAGAGCATCTTAGACAAGATGAAATTGAGGATATATGTTTCAGAGTTTTGGCTTCTGCCATTTAAATGGTCTTTGAATGCAAAATAGGATTATTCTTTGTATATACGAGACACACGAATCAATCAAACAAATCAAATTTTATCTATCTTTTTATCCTTTACTTTACTCGGTTGTATTCATGTTTCTTACCTCTTAGTTTACTCACACCACCGTCCTAACGCTTTCTGGAGTAGTTGGGGAACCCATTGGTAAAGATTAGAGTTCCGTCTCCATCCCAAATCGCTTAAGTTAAGGAATCAATTTGTCTCCCGATTTCATCAGCCGATACAATGGCAGATAGCGGAATTGGGGCCGAGAACATACTGAAGTTATTTTGCTTTAACAGACATTAGAACTCAGTGGCGAAACTAGGATTTTTATCAAGGTGTCAAATATAAAAAAATTAAGAAGATTATGTTGATGTTTGAATAGAAAATGTTGGGTATTGTTGGAACTTGTATGGAATTAAGAAGAAATAAAGTGATCAACGGACAGAAATTCAAATCAAAGGTTGCAACTTTTCAGAACAATTACAACATTTGGTATGAATGGTTGTAACTGTTCATATGCTACTCTATATAAAAAAAAAAGTTGATCACTTGGTTGGAGAGATACACACAACAAGACAGAAAAAACTACAATCAATCAATTTTTTCACAATTAATGATTTAAGATTGTGGCTTCTACTTCTTCTTCTTCAAAACAAGTTTCTGAAGAATACATATAGTAAATTCGTCAGAAGTGAAGTTCTTGTGCTAGAACTCTCACTTAGATAGTTGTATCCTCTAGACATACGTCCGTAAAACTGCAGCACAAGTGGGGGCGAATTTTTGGCTTAGGACACTGCATCAAGCAGGCCTCTATCGACATCAAGTTAGTATGTGTGTTTCAATTTGCTGAATTCATTGTTGTTGATTTCAAGTTATTATTATATTATTGTGCTCAATTCATTTAAGCATTGATAATACTAGATTGACACTAACAGATTCAACACATAATGCATATTATAAAGAAAATTACTTATCTACACAATATAATTTTTCAGCAAAAGATGATCCGATTATCACCCCTGTAATCCTGGATACATGTGGCTCCCGCACCGTTAGACTTCAGAGCAAATGAAGTCCCTTTTTTAACTGCAATCTTGGTCTCTCAATTAGCGAATGTCAGACGATTTAGAGAGTCTGTTACTGATTCATGTAAATTCAATATTTATTTAAATTTTAAATTTATTTATAAATACTTAATTATGAATCTAATTATATACTAGTATTAACATGAGGTCGCAAAGAAAACTCTCGAAAATTAGTAAGGAATTAGGTTAGAAAACCAAGTTAAAGTTTGAGCAACTGTTAGTTTCTTTGAAGATAAGACAATAGTAAATATTAAGATGAAATAAGGACAAAATTGCAGCATTTGTGGATGAGCTCTTCTCAATGATTAGAATGTAAAATATGTTGTAGTACGTAGTAAAAAATTGAACAAGTCCAAGTGTCCACCTAATTATTTACTCCACCATTTATGTGTCTACGGTTTCCTTCTTTTTCGTTCATTACTACAATTACTTGTTCATCAAGCACCTTTCACATTTTACAACCCTATTTCTATTTTTCTTTTTTATGTATAACAAAAACTGTAAAAAATGAAAAAAAATATATATTAGTATTTCCAAAATTACCGGTCAAGAAAGTTTAGTAGCACGTGAATATATTACTTCTCTCCCCCCCCTCTCTCTCTCTCTCTTGTATGCATTCTATTGTATGGGATTGAAACAGGCTGTAGTATTTGAGAATTCTATCTACCCCGCCCCCTACCCCTTTTCACCCCCCCCCCCCCAAACCCCAAACTCCCGACACACTTGAAAAGGAGAAAAAGAAAAGAAGGAAAACATAAATGGAAAATGAAGGGAAATTTATAAGAAAATGAAGTGAAGACAAAAAACGGATTCATCATCTCGCATTATGAATTCACTAATCGACTAATTTAAATTCGTTTTTAAGTAAATCTATTAAAAGAAAAACACTTCCACCAGAATCAAGAAAGGTGGAAGGTCTAATACCGATTTAAATGAATTCAATAACTTCTCTCATGTAGTGTATTTTTATTAAACATGCATATATAATAAATTTAGAATCAATTATTAGCATTTCAAGTTATCGATCGTTCTAAAATTTATAACTCAAAAAATTTAAAAGTTTGCCTCTGTTTTTGTCCCTTCGTAAACAATCTTTCTACCTCCCAAGATACGATGTAAGGTCTGCGTACACTCTACCCTTCTCAGACCTCATCTAATGGATTATACTGGGTATGTTGTTGTTGTGCTTCCGTCTTTGTCCCAAATATATCTTTAATTCTAGGACTTAAAAATCCAAGACTTCTTTATGACGACCTAATGTTGCATCACCAAAAACACATATCTTGACATAGTTGCATGTAATAAAATACGTCAAGTTATACAAATATTTATTACGTAATTAATTGTTGAGATAAGAAATTAATTGATTATAATTAAGAAATCAAACTTATATAAAAGCACATGTTAGACCATTGATTTGATGTATGCACTATTTTCTTAATCCCTCTTGTTAAAGAAAAAAATTGAAAACTTTTCCTCTTCTACTCTTTCCTTGTTAATTTTTAGTAAGTTCTGGCTTTAGATTTCATCGAATTTTTTTTAAAAAATTAAAGTTATATTAGTTATATTTCACTTGAAGAAAAGTTAAAATTTTGTAAATGAAAAGTTTTGATCAAATTTTAAAATTTGAGAAAACTCATCTTTAAAACCTACCAAATATATCAATCTAATATATATGTAATATTTTGAAAATATTATGGATATTAACATATATTGTGGATGTCTATCTTTAGGAGAAATATTAGGGCTAATAACTTTGGGACCAAGTCAATTCTCTCCTATAAATAGAGATGTTTCCCTCATTGTATTTCATCCATCAAGAGAAATAAACAACTCTCCTTCATTTCTCCACAATATTCTTGTTCTAGTTTTGTTCTAGTTTTTTATTTTATAACACGTTATCAGCACGAAACTCTGTCATTTTGAGTTTAATTTTCTATTTCAAGCGCAATTCTTGAAGTTACACGAGTGTAAGATTAATGCTCTCTTACCATGGATCTGCCCCTTAACATATTACTCCAAAGAGGAGCTAAGGTAAGTGGTTACTTGAGCACTTATTTTTAAAAGGTTACAAACCTACAGAGAAAGCATTAATTGCTCCTGAAGAGCAATACGTAATAATTCATGCCTCGATTTGCTTATGAAGTAGCAATATCTTAAAAGAGCAATATTACAAAGAAAAGTCTCTATGTTATAATTCATGTCTCGGTTTGCTCCTGAAGTAGCAATATCTTAAAAGAGGTTCTAAGCGATTATAATTTTATGTGGTTAAGGCACGTTCAGATGATTATGTTCCATTCTTGAAGAATGTCAACTTTTAATAAATGTTATAAGTACAGATCCATTCCCTGAAGTGAATGTGACAATATGTAGTAAAGCTTATATACACGAACGTGCATTTGGTTGTCAAGTTATCACGACTCACCTTCAGAAGAGGTATAATAATTGAGAAAAAAATATATTCTAAATATTTTATATTTTACTCCTGAAGTAGTAAACTCAGAATTTTGCTTCCGAAGTAGCAAATTTTGAACTCTACTCCTAAAATAGCAGAACTTGTAACTTTAATTCCGAAGTAATAGAAGTTTGAACTCTACTCTCGAAGTAGTAAATCTGAAATTTACTCTTGAAGTAGTTAATTCAAAATTTATTCCTGAAGCATTAAGTCTCTGTAATTTACTCCCGAAGTAGTAAAACTTTGAATCTACTCCTGAAGTGGTAGACCTTTGAACTTTACTCCCAAGTAGTAAGGTTTTGAAATTTACTTTCAAAAGTGTTCAACTTTGAAAATTTACTTCTTTATTTCACATATTAAAAGAAGTTTATATTTGAACTCACTTGCATATTTATGGAATAATAAGTTGTAGAAACTTAAGAGACAACTAATTCCATCGTTTGAAGTATACTGCCTTCTTGTCATTTGATCTATCAAGTAACAATTCTGTTAGCGGTGGCTCTCATTTCCTTCCTAAAATGTATGCGATCTCATTTTTTTCCTTCTCTCTATTGAGGTATGTCAATCTCTCGATTTTTAAACTGCGGTTATAGTTGTACTTAGTTATTTTGACATACTAACTTTTACTCTATATTAAAGTAATAGATGAAAGATTTATAATGTATGGTATAACTAGCATGAAGCATTGTGCTTCTGTTTTGAAAGTATTCAGAAAATTGAATTCACATATTTCATCACTTGATCTCACAAAGGTTGGTATTAGACATTAGTGTTTCCTTGCAATGCATGTATATATGATTTTCAAAATAGATTTAATATTAAAAATGCAAATGACATAGTGAATCAACATTTAATACGTTCATGCTATGTATGCATACAGTAACTGTCTTTGTACTTATGTGCATGGTTTGTATAGTCATAAATTTTTGGTGCCTTTTTAACTTTACAAAATATGTGAATCTATCATCACTGGTTGTGCACTTGTATATGAGTATTATGAATGTATACACGCATCCTTGGAATATGTGAAGACCAAAATTCATTAAACAAAAAAGGGTGAATTCACTATACCTATTGCACGTCAAATCATCTTGAATTTTTTTATTATGTATCATTCTAAGGCAAAAGGATACAAATTGTGTAGAATCATGTTCACCACTTTGTTCTCAACTCTTCTCACCTCCTGGGCGAGACAAGCTATCTACTATAACCACATTGATATATTATGGTTACTGTAGCAGCTTTGATGATAAATGTTCGAATGTTAATAGTATTCTCTCTGAATGAGATGTCTGAAATACTAAAGTTTAGAACTTACTTTTCATAATTTATAAATTGTATTGTCTTTAAATGTCCATTTGATTACTATTTACTTCATGATACCAACAGTGTCTAACTATAACTTCTTTTATGATACCAGCAGTATCTAAGCAATATTTGGTTGTACAAAATTAATGATCAAGTGCTCCAGAAGAGCTAACTATTTATCTAGAATAGCATATATATATTATGTCATTCGTTCTAGATTGTAAAATGTTGTTATGATCGAAGCAAAAGTTGTAGTAAACCCGAAGTTTACTAAAGTAAATGGCTATCATATTGACGCTATAAATGATTGGATGACTAAATATCTACGAAAGCATAGTGGGTAAGAAATATGTATTTGAAAGGTTAGCCTCTTTATTATCCAAATTGTATTACACAAATATAAGCATGATGAAACTACATGTCACGATAAACCAGAAGTTTATTGTACAAATAGAATTCATGTTATAGTAAACCAGAAGTTTATTAAAACAAATAGCACATGACATGCTAAACTTGAAGTTCACTAGTACAAATAAATTTATCAATTAACGTGACAATTTTGATTGTCCTGATTTAAATCTAATGTGTTAAGTTTGTACTCGGAATATATTGAAGAACTAGAAGATTTTTCAAGAATTAATTTGCTTGTTCTCATGATAAGTTGATTACATCTGCTAATGTTGAAATTGAGTTCCCTAAATTCTGAAAAATATAAAAGGTGAATAAGGGTCCGTTCACATATTATGTGATATCATAAATAGATGCATCGATAAAACGATCACATGTGCGTTTATTGTCAACCCGTAGTTTGGCATATGCAAAATTGCTTGCTCAAAATAATTGAGTTGAGAGCACAATTTTCAGATTATGTAATCAATATAATTCATCTTGTTAATGTTGATTTATATTCAAGCTGGTTTAGCGTTGAATGCCTCCGATAAATAGCTAAATCATTGTGAATGAGAACAAAGCTTCATGTGTTGATCTGAAATATGATATATTGCATACAACGACGCTTGTATGCTTCAGACTAATAAATTATGATAAATTCTCCCCTCATAATTGGTTCAAGGTCAGGAACTAAATGTTTTCATCTAATAGTTTTGTTGTGCGGTATATGATTAATGAATCTACCACGATGCACATAGATGGATTTTCCAAAGAAGGTGAAAATGTATGTTAGTTTTTCTAACATACGGGTAGAGAGAATAAACAGCTAAGAAATATATTGTGAGTTATCACCAGTATGATCCTCGTTCAAACGATAATTTAAGTCAAATGCTAGAAGCATTTGCTGACCCAACTATTTCATATTCCAGCTGCAAGATGCTCCTAAATGTCCCTGGGGGACAGGGTTTACAACATGCGTAAAACATGGTAGACAAATCGGTTTCAAATGCAATAATCTTTGAAAAAATAGAGGAACAAATGATCAAAATGATTATAACAAGGAGGAAATGTGCTCTTGAATAGACTACGACATAACACTTAATAAAACCTCATACGAGGTTCGGGTACCTGAAAAAATAATGAAGTGATAAGATCTCAGTAAGTTGTGTCTAATTGCAAACCGATACAAAATGATATCTCGTCGACGATATATTTGATACAATATAGTGCGCAATATTGTATAATATTATGAGGATCTGAATTCTACGTCTCTTAAAGCATATTGATGTCGGAATAATTATCAAGTAGATACATCTTGGTAAATTTATTGGAACTACAGTCATGACATGAGAAGATGTCATGTAAATTAAATATTAAATGAAAATTATCTCAGTCTATATGGCTCACGTGATAAAATTATATGAATTTTTTTTGAAGGATTCAAAATGTCTGAAGCATATACAAATTATTGAAAAACTTGTTTGTAATTCATAAATGGATTAAATGAATTAAGGTTGA
Source organism: Anisodus tanguticus (assembly GCA_034509755.1). Classification (NCBI taxonomy): domain Eukaryota; kingdom Viridiplantae; phylum Streptophyta; class Magnoliopsida; order Solanales; family Solanaceae; genus Anisodus; species Anisodus tanguticus. Next base: position 1,811,075 of record CM067553.1, on the reverse strand, counting down.
TGTATTGAAATCACCATAATAAATATTTATTGATAAAGGGTACAAATATGACTATGTTTATCCTCTTCCCTTTATGATAGTCAAAATCTTTCATAAGGTTGTGCAATTTGCTGACTTGAATGTGATTGGAGATTTTGAAGAGTTTTCGAAAAGCAATAGATTACCTGCTAAAAGAAGTTGAAATTAGAAAATTAGATTGGTCCTGAAGTGTCATATATTTGTTCAATTGATGCATTTATTTATCTTGCTATAACTATGAGCATGATATAATTTCTTCCTTACACGGAGATACTGAAATAAGATCAATTGCATATTGTCGATTTGATGAGAGAATTTTTCCAAAATTAGGGGAGAGAATAATGAAATAAAAAGGGAAATTTTGTGGAAAAATCAATCATCATCTCATCTTGATCTACGTGCTTCTATTAGTGAGCAAGAGGTCTAAAAGATTATTCACTTGCAGAAAATAGCAAATCAAATGTCAGACGCATTTACAGATTTGAAAAGGATTACTGAATCACATATCCTTGCAGAGAATGTCCCACTTCAAATTGATGTCCTTGTAGAACCATCTACTAGTGTCATAGCAAATGGGTCCAAAAGCACGCCTGAAGCGTGATAGACCATTGGGTTCTAAGTATCGGAATCCTAGAAAAAAAATGGTCAAGATGACACTAAGAAAGAATCTCATAAAGAAATGCAAGATTTGATCAATCCTGATATTCTTGAACAATCAATGAGACGCAAACTCAAGAAAATGAAGAAAATCAATAAATCCAATTGATGTTATGACTATTTGAATCGCTTGAAAATAAATGTGGTTTGAAATACCCACAATCTTATATGAAGCTAATGCAGCATGCATTGCTCAATTGAAGGGAGGATTCAAAAAAGAGATAGGACAAAAGCATATTTCACCAAAGTTGTTCTTCACACACGAGCTCCAAAAGAATGGTGATATCAACGTGTAACGGATTCATTCAAGTGATAATATGACTGATTTGTTCACTAAGTCTCTACCAACTGCAACTTTCGAGAAGATGGTGCACAAGATTGGAATACGAAGACTCAAGCATTTGGACTGAAGTTCTCATCAGGGGGAGTTAATACATGTTGTACTCTTTTTCCATATAAGGTTTTGACCCACTTTGTTTTCTTTATAAGGTTTTTAATGAGGCAATCAAAATGTGTATTATTATAAATGTGGATTCTTTTTTCTTCACTAGAATTTTTTCCACTAGATTTTTTCTAGTAAGGTTTTAATGAAGCATATTATCTATCAAAATAGACATCCAAGGGGGAGTAGTATGGATATTATCATATATTATGGATGTTTATCTTTAGGGAAAATATTAGGACTAATAACTTTGGGACCAAGTCAATTCTCTCCTATAAATAGAGATGTTCCCCTCATTATATTTCATCCCTCCAGAGAAATAAAGAATTCTTCTCTTTTTCTTTACAATATTCTTGTTCTAGTTTTGTTCTAGTTTTATTATTTTATAACGGAAAAACTTTTTTTAGAAAAAAGAAAAAAAAATGCTCAAACGAGTGAAACGACTCGTCATTATTTGTAGGTTCATTCCCAAATAAAGGAAAAAGAAAATAAAAAGGAGTGGGAAAAAAAATAGAGACGCAAAAAGCATAAACCCTAGACAGCCCTCCCATCTCTAGTTGTTTGCCACGTGTCATCAGCCACAAACTCCATGGATTTCCCTTCTTATAACCCACCCACCCCCCACACACACACACACACACTCCTCCATCTTCTTCTTCACTCTTTCTCCTCTCCTCTCTTCTTTTTCGCCTCAAAATTTAGAAAAAATGAAACACAGTAAGCATGACAAACAGTGCTTTTTACTTACTACATCCAACGAAGATGAAATTGAAGTAGCCAATATTCTACTCGATCTTGACAATCTTGTCAGACAAAAACAATTTTCTTCCTTAATTTGGGGTTCTAAAAAGAGGAGATCTAATCGAGGCTCCCATTTTTCTTCACGTGTTAACTCATCATCACCTTCACTTCAAGGAAGTTCAAAAATCGATTACAACGAAATTGAACCCAAAATTAAGGTTGAAGTTAATAGCCCTGCTACTCCTCTTTCGTTTTCCCCTAGTGAATCTGATGATAAACCCAAACATTCTTCCAGAAAAAGCTCTAAACTAAAGGTACTGTTATTTCTTCTTCTTTTTTTGTTTTATTTCCATTTTTTTTGTAGGGGTATCGGAAACAGCCTCTCTAACCCCCCCCCCCCCCCACAAAGTTAGAGATAAGGTCTGCAGATATCCTATCTCCTACATACACCACTTGTGGAACTACACTGACTATGTTGTTGTTGTTGTTGTTACACTTTTTTCATGAATTAATTATGTTTTATTGATTTTCGGCACTTGTTTTCTGCGTTTTTTTGTTCTGTTTGGATTTTGATATCTGGGTTTTTTTCTATCGACTTGTTTCAATGCCGTCTCCCCTGTTTCGGATAATTTTTGTTTTTCAATTTTTTTAATGGAAAAGTGGGTTATTTTTTAATGAAATTTAAAAATTCATTGCAGCACAATCTCCATGATTTTTATCACTTTGTGAATAATTTCGTTTTAAATTGTTGCTTGGTTTGCAGTCGAGGGAGGAGTTAATGGATATGATAAAACAATTATCTCAATGCAGAGAATCGCTTAGAGGGGTGAGTTTGTAATTTCCTTAAACAAAAATTGAGTCTTTTGTTTTTTCCTTTTTCTAAATTATCCTCTGTTCTTTTTTCCTTTTTTCATCATCATCTTTTATTTATTCTTTTTTTCTTTTTTGCCTGAATTGGACAGGAAGTGGAGAATGTTCGGAATTATTACAACAATCAAAAAGCTTATAATTTGAAGTTGAAAGCAATGAAAGAACAGGTACAAATTCCATCTCTATTTTTGGTAAAAAAAAAATCTACTTTTTCTCACTTATTTGAGATTGGGGTGAAAATTCATCTCTATTTTTGGTTAAAAAACTACTTTTTCTCACTTATTTGAGATTTGGGGAAGGGGACATAATTTGTTCACAAAATTGATCATTTGCTTGTGTATTTTAGTTATATGCGTTATTTGTGCCAAAATGTTTATCTATGCGGTGTAATTTAACTGCTTATAGCACGTGATTACTCTATTTTTTCGTGTTACCTTATTAGCTTGCGACAAAAGTGACATGTTATTGTATATCAGCTTAATCTAATAATGTATACAACTTTGAGTTCATGGAACTTTGTTAGCACTAATTAATTTGTTTAATAAAAAAAATGATCACTTGCTAATTACAGGTAACAAGAATGTTGAATATCCAAGGGGCTGGTGTTAATATAGATCAAGTTTACAGTACTGGAATGGAGCCCAATCGACAACAGCCGTTCATTATGGATCAGGTTGCTTTAGGATCAGAAACCTTCCATAGATTTCAGTATCCATTGGGCCAGCTGCAACAGGTCCAGTTGTACTCGAATGGATTGGGCCCTGTCAATCATGCGGGCCGCGGCCCAATAGGACTTCCGGATCTTAATGTTACCGTGGATGAAACTTTCACATTGGACTCGTTATCGCGTTTCGATATCGATAGAATGAATGCTGAAAGAAAAGCCCAATTTGCTGAAGCTAGAAGGAGGAGGATGATTAAGAGAATAGAAATTAAGAATTCATCTGGTTTTATTAGACCACCAAGAAGGAGATAGTGGTAATATTGTTTTTCTAAAGTTCCTTTTTTACTTTCTATTTGATTCCTCTATAGGATCTTATGATTTTTTTTGTCAGCATAGAAAGGCCAATCGAGCAAAGCTCTTTTTTGTGTTTGTTGTCGCAAAGTGAAATTGTATCGTATAAGTTAAAGAAGTTGGCAAGCTATAATGATTTATATATAGCATAGAAAGGTCAATCTAGCAAAGCTCTTTTCATTTGTATGCAATCCCAATGAAGATAGAAACGAGACATTGATATGGTATAAGCAAATTATTTCCCTGAATATAGGTTTGGATTTTTAGTTTTAGCAATTGGATTATTTTACATGACATTTTGGTGATTGTTAAAGCTTAAAATTGTGTATTTTGACTTCGTTTATTATTGCAAAATGTCATGTTATTGACCAAAGAGTCGTGCTATGTCAAATTGCGATTACAGCAAAGACTTCCATTACCATCACTCCATCAGTCCGAAGCTTACCACTACGATTTCCAAAAGTATTTCTTTATTCAAAATCTTACAGCCAAAATGAAAAGAAATTCCTACTTGTCGTGAGACTTTAAAGTTTACTATGTTCAAATCTCTTAGTCGAGCAAAAAAAGAAATTTCACGTTTTCTGCCAAAATGAAAAGAATCAAGCCCACACGTGAGGAAGTTGAGACAAAATATAAATAGTAAATAATTAGACTGCGTTCCTTAAGCTTTTAGAAAAGACCCTTCAAATGCTGCCACTTGTCATATTGCTGTTGTTTATTGATATATGATACTAATGAAAATTTGCAAACTTTTTTTCTAAACCAAGAGCCCTATGATCAATGAAAAACAAGCGTTAATATCTTTAAAAAAAACTTAAATTACTTACTCGCTACACTAGTTGAAACTCATACTAGGGGTAACTATTAGCGAATATTCTCAGAATATTCTCCGTATATTTTGTAATAATGGTAGATGTATAATTAAGATAACTTAGGACTCTAACTGTATTAGGAATCAACCTTTGTAAGGTAAGTTAGGATTCGTACCATATTAGGAATCAACCTTGTACAGCTATATATATTGTGAATAATGAAAGGAATCCCCAAGGGAAATTATTCCATCTTTCATGGTATCAAGAGCCTAAAACCTAAATCTCTCCTCTTCCTTATTCTTGGCCGAAATTAGCAATTTTTTTTCTGATTTCGCAGGAAAAAAAAATCTGCTTTCTTCCTCTCTTTCTCGGCCAAACCAGAAAATTCCCTTCCCTCGGCAGGCGGCAACCATGTCTTCCCCCCCAAATTCCGGTTCATCCACTGCCACAATTGACAACCCCTCTCAACGTTCATTAACTTCTTTTCATCCGGCATTCGCCGTTAACAACATCAAGAATTTTATCCCTATAATTCTTGACCAAGAAGACTGTCAATATTCCATGTGGATGGAAATATTCTACATTCATGCATGTGCATACAACATGCTCGATCATATTGACGAATCTGCTCCTCGTCCCACCGATGTTACAGACTCAATCTGGCGTCATCTTGACGCCATCGTCAAACAATGGATCTACGACACCATCTCCAAAGACCTGTTGTGCACTATCATGAAAACAGGTGCTACGGCACGTGAACTTTGGGTCCGGCTAGAAGAAATCTTTCGGGACAATAAAAATACTCGGCCGTATATTTGGAAGAGCAATTCAATAATACCCGCCTCGAGAATTTTAACAACATGTCCGAATATTGTAAGCAATCGAAACTCATAACCGATCAACTATCCAACGTCGGGACTTGTTTCGAAACCAAGATGGTGCTTCAACTTGTTGCGGGTTTACCAAAAGGTGAATATGACACACTCGCAACAATGATTCAACAAGCCGACCATCTCCCAAGTTTCAACAAGGCACGTTCACAACTATTGTTGGAAGAAACTAGACGTGCTAAACAAGAGGAACATAATCAAAAGGCGTTAGCCGTTGACGGATGGCAACACTGCGACCAAAGAAGCAACCGGCGATTCCAAAGAAGAAGAGAGTGGCGGAGGTCGTGGCGGCAGAGGTCGCAACAACAAAGGCAAGGGCCGCGAAAAGGGCCAACGCACCCGGTGGGACCGGACAAGCACCAACCACCGGACAAAGAAGAAGCAGCACACTGCAGCAGTGGCCCAACCAGCAGAACCGGGCCTCGTCGCATGCTCGTACCCGACTATAGGGGCCGGGGCCCAGCAGCCTTGGTCGCGGCCTCTTGGGCCATGCCCCGGCCACCGAGCGAGCCCACTAGCAAAGCACAGAATGTGCCCACCGATGGCGGTCCAAAGAAGAAGCAGCCTACTGGCAGCCCATCGCAATCCAAAGAAGAAGAAGAAGCCAGCGGCGGCCCTGCCCCCCCGACCGATTGGGGCTGCATACACCACCGTGAACCTTCAATGCCCGACGAAAATTGGTACATGGACACGGAGCCACATCTCACCTCACCCGGTCGTCGGTAACATATCTCAACTACGTCGGCTAAAGTGTCCTCAATTTATTACTGTCGGCAATAGTCATCGCATTCCAATTGAAGGTTACGGTAACACACACACCAAACATCCACACCCACCTTTCTCCCTAAACCACCTCCTATACACACCTAACATCATTAAAAACTTAATCTCTGTTAGAAAATTCACTAGCAATAATTCTGTGTCTGTCGAATTTGATCCTTTTGGCTTTTTCGTGAAGGAACTCAATACGGGGAAAATTCTTACACGCTGCAATAGTGTGGGAGATCTCTACCCATTCACTCAATCTTCCGCTGACAGACCGCAAGCACCTCTATCCCTTGCGGCGATCTCTCCCTCAACTTGGCACAACAGACTCGGACACCCCGGAGACCCAGTTTTTACTTTTCTTAGGACTTCTAAGCGTATTCAATGTAATAATGGGAAAATTGCCCAACACTGTTTTTCTTGTCCACTAGGCAAACATACTCGTCTTCCCTTTATGTCATCAAAAAAGTGTTACTTTTTCTCCATTTGATATTGTTCATGCCGATTTGTGGACATCTCCGATTGCTAGCTCTTTGGGTCATAAATTCTATCTAGTATTCTTGGATGATTTTTCACATTTTGTCTGGATTTACCCACTGAAATTCAAATCTGAAGTTTTTGCAAAATTCCTCGAGTTTCAAAAATTCATTAAGACACAATTTAAAAAACCTATTAAATCATTCCAATGTGATAATGGACATGAATTTAATAACTCGGCATTTCACAATTTCTGTTCTAAACAAGGCATGGTTTTCCGTTTTTCTTGTCCCTATACTTCTTCCCAAAACGGAAAAAATTTGAAAGAATTATACGTACCATCAATAACATGGTCCGCACACTTGTTTCATGCCCGCCTACCACCGCCTTTTTGGGTCTATCTTTGTCAAAATGGTAGAATCCCTTCTAAATATTTTACCAACTAGCACACTCCAAAACAAAACTCCTACAGAAATCTTATACCGTAGGCAGCCATCATATGATCACCTACGTATTTTTGGATGCTTATGCTACCCCAACATAGCCTCCACTGCACCCCACAAACTTGCACCTCGCACTTTTCCATGTGTCTTCCTTGGTCTATCTCCTAATCATCGGGGCTACTTGTGCTATGACATTGCTACTCGCAAAATCATCGTCTCCCGTCACGTCACCTTTGACAAGGCAACCTTTCCTTTTTCAAATCTCCGAAATTTCGGACCACCGATTACATCTTTCTCGATGAACCAAGTCCGTCCCCGGTCATCCAAAATCTATACCAACAAGCAGCCCCACCTGTTCCGACGGCCCCACCGTCCGCACCACCCCACCAGCCTTCCTCGCTCACCCCTACGGCCCCCGGCCGAGTCACTCGCGCCACCGGCGACACGCTGCCCACCGGTCCGAGAACCGGTGGACCAAAGAACCTCACGCGGCCCGACCCTCCACCACCGCCCTCACATCGCATGGAGACTCGTGCACAACACGGGATCTTCAAACCCAAGGTTCAATTCAATCTCTCCACACAAACCTTATCACCCATTCCAAAAAATCCAAAACTAGCAAAACTGGACCCAAATTGGAATGCGGCCACGTGCGAGGAATTTAACGCTTTAACCAAGCAGAACACTTGGGATTTGGTACCTAGACCAGCCGGTGTGAATGTTATCCGGTGTATGTGGCTATTTCGTCACAAGTTCAAAGACAGTGGTGACTTAGAGAGGTATAAGGCAAGACTAGTTGCCAATGGCACTAATCAGCAGGAGGGTATTGATTGTGGTGAGACATTCAGTCCGGTTGTTAAACCGGCCACTATTCGGACTATTCTCGTATTGCTATGGGCATGCATTGACCGATTCATCGCACTTGATGTCAAGAATGCGTTTCTTCATGGGGATTTGAAAGAGATCGTGTACATGCATCGCCTCCGGCTTTGTTCATCCTAAGACTCCGCGATTTGTGTGTCGTCTCGTAAATCATTGTATGGATTGAAACAGCACCCCGCGCTTGGTATGATCGATTCGCTGTATCTTCTCGCAGATTGGTTTTGTATGTAGCAGGTGTGATACATCTCTCTTCACGCTTCACCGAGGTAGCAAAGACCGCATATTTGCTATTATATGTCGATGACATTGTTCTTACTGCCTCATCTGACGGGTGGAAGAATGAAATCATTGCTCTACTCAAAACTGAATTTGATATGACTGACTTGGGCAAGCTAAGTTATTTTTTGGGTATATCGGTGACAAGATCTGCAGCCACTATGTTCCTGTGTCAGCGTAAGTATGCAGAAGAGATAGTGTACAGGGCCAAGATGGTAAATTGTAAAATTATGTCAACTCCGGTGGACTCAAAATCCAAGCTTAGTGCTAATGACGGTGCGCCGATTTCTGATCCCACTCTATATCGGAGTCTAGCAGGTGCTCTTCAGTATCTTACATTCACTAGGCCTGATATTGCATATGCCGTTCAGCAGGTGTGTTTGTTCATGCACGACCCCCGAGAATCCCATTTTGCCGCCCTCAAACGTATTATCAGATATGTTAAGGGCACACTAGACTTTGGTTTACATCTATACACCTCTGCCCCAACCAAGTTGCTAGCCTACCCGGATGCAGATTGGGCGGGATGCCCGACACACGTCGCTCCACCTCGTGGTACTTGTGTATTTCTAGGGGATAATCTTATCTCATGGTCCGCCAAGCGCGCAGGCCACGCTATCCCGTTCGAGTGCCTTTGAAAGCGAATATCGCGGAGTTGCTAATGTTGTCGCCGAGATATGTTGGCTCCGAAATCTTCTTTTGGAGCTCCGGTGTCCATTGCGCAAGGCGTCTATAGTCTATTGTGACAACATATCTCGCTATCTATATGTCTCATAATTCATCCAACATCAACGGACTAAGCATATTGAGATGGATATCCACTTTGTGCGAGAGAAGGTTGCCCGTGGTCGAGTCAAAATTTTACACGTGCCTTCCTCTTATCAGTATGCAGACATTTTCACAAAGGGACTACCGCGATAGCTCTTCACCGACTTCCGATCCAGCCTTAGCATTCGGCCTCCTCCCGCTCCGTCTGAGGGGGAGTATTAGCGAATATTCTCAGAATATTCTCCGTATATTTTGTAATAATGGTAGATGTATAATTAAGGTAACTTAGGACTCTAACTGTATTAGGAATCAACCTTTGTAAGGTAAGTTAGGATTCGTACCATATTAGGAATCAACCTTGTACAGCTATATATATTGTGAATAATGAAAGGAATCTCCAAGGGAAATTATTCCATCTCTTAGTCGAGCAAAAAAAGAAATTTCACGTTTTCTGCCAAAATGAAAAGAATCAAGCCCACACGTGAGGAAGTTGAGACAAAATATAAATAGTAAATAATTAGACTGCGTTCCTTAAGCTTTTAGAAAAGACCCTTCAAATGCTGCCACTTGTCATATTGCTGTTGTTTATTGATATATGATACTAATGAAAATTTGCAAACTTTTTTTCTAAACCAAGAGCCCTATGATCAATGAAAAACAAGCGTTAATATCTTTAAAAAAAACTTAAATTACTTACTCGCTACACTAGTTGAAACTCATACTAGGGGTAACAACAACACATTTAATTGCACGGTTTCTACTTCAAATGGGTTGGTTAATTTTTTTCCCCTCAAATGAAACTTATGCCTACTGAGTTATAAGTTCTTTAAAGGATCCAGCACAAATTGTGTTGGATTCCTTATAAACCTATGTCTCAGTAGGCATATGTTTCATTTGAGTGATAAAATTAATGACCAACACAAAATAGAGCCAAAAGTGCAAATGACCAACAACAACACAAGTATCGAACTAGAAATTAGGAGAGTTTTTCGGTAACAACTCAAAATTAAACATTTGAATTACTTCGTCGTGTTTTTTGGGTGGAACGGTGTCACTTTGATTGATTTCGTTCTGATGTAATTGCACGGTGTTCCTTCAAATGGACTGGTCTTTAATTTTTGTCATTCAAATGGGCTAACCTTTATATAACTTGTGGATATTATGATGTCTAAGTTCTTGAGGGACAAAATAAAAAACCAGCACAAAATAGGGAGAAAGTGCAAATGACCCCGTTCTGATTTGTTCTGTCAAAGGTAGTTGGATACTAAATCTAGGCCCAAATTTAATGGACTGTGAAACTGGGCTATGACTAGGTCAGCATAATACTAGGATTAGGGTTAGGTAAAAGCCGCTACATATATGAACCCTAGACAAACAACGCAACTATCACCTAGCAGCTCACTTGACTGGATCTGGAAGCCATCTATAGGGATACCTGTTTGTGTGCAAAAAAAAAAATTTATTTTGCTATGTGAAAATCTTGATGCCATTTTCTTTCTCTTTTACTTATGATTTTTGTTAAAATTTGGTTGAAAATTGAGAAAGGGTATGCAAATGATGACAACTTTATTCAGGATATAAGAAGCTTAGAGTTCAATTATTTTTTGAAGCTTGAGCTATGCTTTTTCCTAATACTTCCATGACTCTGATGTATACCCTTTTTTTATTTTTGTATTTTGGAAAATAATTTCACTTGAGTTTTAAGCTTCTACTTGCCTTATCATCAAAACTATTAAGAAGAAAATGAAATGAGGACAAAAACTAGTTAATGATGATGCAATCACACTAAATTAATTGTTACCTATGAGATTTTTTATAGTTATATTTACAATAAAATCAAGTTACTGTTAAAATAAACATTGGGATTTGAGAATTTGTTATGCAATCAGGGCAATATGCTATAGATATACATAGACCACCAAAGGATGTGGTGCAGTGTAATTTTTTTTTTAAATGGACTCTACCCAATGCGAATTAAAAAGAAAATGTTATAGAGAGGATAGATATGACCAATATATATATATTAAAATGATATAAAAGGATAAATTTGTTCATTTTCCCTTGAAATATGTACAATATTACTTTTGAAAAATTTAAAGCTAAGATCTGAATTCGTAAACCAATTTTTGCGTCTTTCCGAACAAACACGACAGAAGATCTTCATGTATAGATTATTTTTTAACAAAAAACTCACAACTCTATTTGCTACTTTTAGCTCCTAAGGAAACAAAAAGGAAAAGCATTCTGAATATCAAGTCATACTCGATTAATGCACGATTACAATGTTAATGTAAGGTAAACATTCAATAGCACATGAATTTCAAATGTTCATTGTGATTTGTTGTTGCAAACCTACCGGTGATGTAGAAATTTCAAACATTAACCATAGAAGTAATTGTTGGAAATTTGTCTTTGGTGGAGAGGTGCGTCCACCCGTATTTAATGACTTAAACACTAGGGTTCCGTATGTTGGAGGCTTTGTCTCTTCACACTTGCATAATCTACTAAGTGAGTAGATAACCGTAGGGCCAAGAATCGTCAAATTTCATTGAGAAATGAAAGAGATATTGATCCACGAAGTAAAGTGTTTGAGGCATGAAAATATGGTGTGGGACAAATCTACCACATCGATGGAAAAGGAAGAATTGTTGTCTTTATAAGTCTCAAAATTGGTTAACGGTTTGGGACCCCAAGGGTAACCCATGTGTTTGAATGAGGGAAGACTTAGATGTGCTTGGGTTCAAGGCTAAGTCCACACGCCCGCCCGTCCGGTCCGGTCCGGTTCGGGCTCAGGTCGTGGGACTTGGGCTTCTTCTGATATTATCTTTTTGGACCCCAAATTGCTGGAGTTTCTTGAAAGCTGAAATTGGGAACGACGAAAGGCAGAAAGTTTCTGCCTGCCGTTTGAGTTGATTTTTGGAGCGTTAAAACTCCATTAATCTGCACCTTAACTCCTCCCTAACAGCTCCTTTATGTTGCACATTAAATCAGCCATTACTTGGCTGATTAACTCCCTCACTAATGGCCATTACTTGGCAGTTGAGGAGTCCCTCCCCTTATGCTATATATTGGAGCCTTTTGGCTCAATTGCAGAGACTAAGATATGCAACACAGAGACAAACAGAAGAGAGCACAACACAAATTCTGTCCAAAACGTGAGCAGAAACAGTGGATAAAAACAGAAAACTCTTCCTTCATTTTCTATTGTTCAGCAAGTCGTTTCGTGTTTGTTTTCTTCGTCAGAATCAACCTATTTGTTTTGTAGTGTTGATTAGTTGTTGTTTTATCTTGGGAGACTATTGCCCGTTAACGTAAAAGCATTTATACGGGGCAATTTTGTCTTAAAGACAGAGAGTCATCTCTCGACTCAGCCACAATTGTAACAATCCAGATTTAGTGTTTCTTGATTTCAGGTTATCAAGATTCAAGACTTAACAAGCTTGCGACAGTTCTGATTATTGGCTTGTTTGTTTATCCTTTCGAACACTTGTAATATTTATTTATTTTCCGTATTGATATACATATCCGACAGTAATTCCGATCTACTTTTCTTTTCATTGATTAGTTGAAATGTTACTAAAGACAAGTGAAATAAAATGAAAAGATGAATCAAATAGTAAAAAATGTAAATAGCGCTTTTTATTTTGAGTGTATCAAATACGTGTTTAGTAGACACGTTGACCAAAGTTGAAGTAATTAATAGGAAAATGTCTTATTGGGTGTTTAAATAGAAATCAATGCCAACGGTCGTTTATGTATTTGGCCTAAATAATTGGATCTAAGCTATTTTTTTTGTTTGAAATAGAATATGATCTAATTGAATTATTACATAAAATGAATTGGGTCACAAATCATTTTATATTTGTTTTATTTTGTAGTAATTTGAGATTTACTAAAATTGAACATATTGGTTTGATTTGTTTCTATACTTGACACAAGCAAATTGGCGAGTTAATTATGTGGTACAAAGAAATTTAAGGTAAATGGAAAAAGTGCTGACCATTTCATAATTGGAAAGCAAATCGAAAGCATACCATAAAACACATATTACTAGATTATGAAATACTTTAGAGATATAACCAAAATTGTTTAAAGTAACAACTTAAGATTTAAACATCTGAAGATTACTTCTGATAACTATATAAATACTTCTCAATGTGTCATGATATTTGCAAGTCAGGAAAAAAACACCATTTGAAAAGATAGAAGAAATTGTCTCCAATGTTCTTCATGGTTATACAAATTCTAACTTTTTGGTTTTATAAGATCATGTCACCATTGGCGGTCACCTTGTTCTCAGGTTTCAATTATGATAAGTTATGCAAAAGAAGTTGATTTAACTGAATTTAGGTTCAGAAGAAGAATTGAAATCAGGTCTTCGAATGAATTTTTCAAGTTGATAAGCAAATTTTGAGATTTGGTAAACGTAAACCTGCATTTCTGATTATAGATATATGATATTTATAAACCTTTTTTTTTCAGGATGAAAGCCAGATTTAATGTTAGCAATAAATCCATCTATTATATATACAATTTCGGTCTAGGTTCTCATTTCATTTGTCTATGTAGTTGTGGTGTTAGTGGATTGAAATGAGAGCTTAGATCAAATTTGTATATATAATAGATGGATTTATTGCTAAAATTAAATATGCAATTTCATTCAGGGGAAAAATAAGTTTAGAAATATCATATATCTATAACTAGGAATACAGGTTTTCGTTTATCAAAATCCAAGATTTGCTTATAAACTTGAGAAACCCATTCAAAGACTTGGTTTAGCTCTTCTTCTAAACCTAAATTCATTCGAATTAACTTCGTTTGCACAATATCATAATTAGAATCGGAGTCTGAGGCGATCGTCAGGTCGTAACATGATTGTAAAAACCCTTAAATTTCAACTTGTATAAGCATGAACGTGCATAATTTTTCCAAACAAAGAAAAGATTTGTGGACTCTCTTTATAGTTCTTTAGGCACATTCCTTATAATGATGGGATGGATAGAGTTCCCACCATGGGCGGCTCTAAGGCTAGGCCAGTGAGGCTGTACCCTTAGGGATTATATAATAAATAATTATTATAAATAAAAGTGTTACAGTATATTTTTCTGTTATTTGATTGAGGTTATTTTAAAAATGTTATAGTATTTTTTTTGTCATACTGCTTTAATTTTTTGTCTATGGCCGTTTCTCTTGCTTTGTAATACTTGATTGATTGTGATTATGCTTTGTCTTGAGCCGAGAGTCTCCCGGAAACAGATGCTCTACCTACCAAGGTAGAGTTAAGGTCTGTGTACACTCTATCCTCCCCAGACCCACGTTGTGGGATTTCACTGGGTATGTTATTATTGTTATTGTTGTTGATTGAGGTTATTTTACAACAATAAGTTCATAAATTATGATAATTTTTCTTCACTCATCAATTAGTTTATTTGCTTCCATCTTTAATTTTATCCTTTCTATATAGAAATTAAGTTATATACATCGGCAACCTAATGAATTTCTTTTACAAACTTCTCTGAAACGGCATGAACACAGACATTCATGCATCGGTTTCCTTTATATTGTAATTCAACATATTATATTAGGTTATTTATAATTTATTTTAGATATTCATCAATTGGTGTTACTTAATAGAATGAATTACGATGATCGTTTAATTTGATCATAAGGTGTAATATTTTTGATACGGTAAATGCTCAAATTAATTTATTACATTATGTACGTTCATTTCTTTTTCTTGTCTGTGATGTTAACCCAATCAAATTTTCACTTTGAGTTAAGAACCTCAACATTCAATAATCTATCACTTTATCCTTTATGGTCTTCTTCCTGTTTTTTTTAATTTGCTATTTTTTCCCTAAAATTATTAATTTGTTGTTTAGAAAGCAAACTTTGCCCCTGATTCCCACTTGATGACAATTCTGGTGATGAAACGTCATAAATATGAGTTAGACTTGGGAATTGGTAATGGATAGCGAATTACGGGTAAAGGTGAAAAAGGATAATTAAAAGGGGAATTCCTTAAATTGAGGGTATATCTAAGATGGGGTTAATTTTGACCACATAGTAACAGAGGATAGATGTGATAAATATAATGTCTTTCCTATAGTAACGGGGCTAACGCGCTAGGTCGAGCGGTCGCCGAAGCTTGCTTGTTAGTTTGCCGAAGCTTGTTTGTTAGTATAAAACTACCGAAATCTCAAGCCAACCAATTATTAGTGGAGGGGCAACTCTAACATTTTCCCTTGAAAATATATACAAGTTATTTTATAAAAATCTAAAGCTTAGATCTGAATTCGTAAACCAATTTTTGTGTCCTTCCAAACAAACACGACACACAAGTTCTTCATGTATAGATTTAATAATTTATTTTAACAAGAAACTCACAACTCTGATCCTCTACCAATTGCAAGCAGGTACAGTTCCATTTGCTACTTGAGCTCCTCTACGGAAGGGAAGAAAGAAAGGCATTCTAAATATCAAGTCATAGTCGATTAACTGCACGATTACAATGTTTCTGTAATGTAAACATACCATAGCACAGGAATTTCAAATGTTCATTGTCATTTGTTGTTGCAAACCTACTGGTGACGTAGAAATTGAAAACATTAACCATAGAAGTAATTTTGAGCTACTTTTCTTTTCATTGCTTAGTTGAAATGCTACAACAAACATGTGAGATAAAAAAAAATATGAATCAAATAGCAACAATGAAAGTTATAAAATCATTGGTAAGTGCATATTATAATGCTATAATAGTATCGCAAAATAATTGCCAGAAACTGCGATATAAGTGCAAACTCCATCACCCTTCCTCTTTAAGAAGCTACTGTAATACAGTATATTCATATTTAGACCAATAAAAGACATTTCATTTCTCAACAAACCGAACAGAAAGTTCAAATGAAGAGAAGACAATAAGAAACAATAACGAGTCCACTTAGCAGAAAATGAACAAAACAACAATATTGAATTTAAAAACGTCTTTAGGATTCATAATGTTCCTCAGCGCCCTCCTCGTCATACTCTTCCTCATCATCTGCTGTAGCATCCTGGTATTGTTGGTACTCTGCAACCAAATCATTCATATTGCTCTCGGCTTCAGTGAATTCCATTTCGTCCATTCCTTCACCTGTGTACCAATGCAAGAAAGCCTTGCGCCTGAACATAGCTGTGAACTGCTCACTCACTCTCCTAAACATCTCCTGAATGGAGGTCGAATTGCCAACAAATGTGGATGCCATCTTCAGCCCGGTTGGTGGGATATCACACACACTAGACTTCACATTGTTAGGGATCCATTCAACAAAGTAGGATGAGTTCTTGTTCTGCACATTGATCATCTGTTCATCCACCTCCTTTGTGCTCATTTTCCCCCTAAACATGGCAGAAGCTGTCAGGTAACGTCCATGACGGGGATCTGCAGCGCACATCATATTCTTGGCATCCCACATTTGTTGAGTAAGCTCTGGCACTGTGAGGGAAATGTATTGCTGTGATCCACGAGAGGTTAATGGTGCAAAACCCACCATGAAGAAATGAAGACGTGGGAAGGGAATTAAATTCACAGCCAACTTTCTCAGGTCTGAGTTCAGCTGACCAGGGAATCTCAAACAGCAAGTAACACCACTCATGGTTGCAGAGATCAAATGGTTCAGGTCACCAACTGCAAGCGATAGAGGCATAATTTATCATTTGCTTACTTAACTTGCAGATAGTTACTATCTGTTAACACGAAGGAGAAATACTTACAACTTGGAGTAGTGAGCTTCAAAGTCCTGAAGCAAATATCATATAAAGCCTCATTGTCAAGGACCATACATTCATCAGCATTCTCCACCAATTGGTGCACTGACAGTGTAGCATTGTATGGTTCTACAACAGTGTCAGACACCTTTGGAGAAGGGAAAACAGAGAATGTGAGCATCATCCTGTCTGGATACTCCTCCCTAATCTTGGAAATCAAGAGTGTTCCCATGCCAGATCCAGTCCCTCCACCAAGTGAGTGGCAAACTTGGAATCCTGATCCATAAATCAAAGAATAAATCACAAACATCAATCAACTATCCTCAATCAACAGACAACAATAGTTATTTAGAGAGGATCACCAAATTGATGCATCAGACAAATAAAAACATTCATCAACAGATTATGTCACTTGTCTGGGGGAGAATTTTCAAGACAGAAGCAGTATGCAGTAAGATCTCTAATAAACTTTCAGAAGTGGAAGGAATACTGCCACCAGAAAATCCAGATGCATCACAAATTCATTACTACAACATCAAGTCTAAGAGAGTATGACTAGTTATGAGATCATACATAAAAAGTAAAATAGAATACAACCATGACTAGGTCATAATGCTTACTCTATACAATTACATGCCTTCATTGTTCTACGCGAAGCAGGCTCTGGTATGGACATTACAATGTGTGAATATGCAATAGAATTATTGCTTCTTTGTGTTGGCAAGTTGTTAAATCAGATATAGGCATTGTCAATCATAATAGGCACATTCTTAGAAACAATGAGACGCATTGGCGAAGGAACAAGTAAAAGAGATCAAAATATAGCCAACTGTGCTACCATAGGCACATTCCTAGAAACAATGAGCATGCGATTGGTGAATATATCAGCATACCCAGTGAAATATCACAATGTGGGGTCTGGGAGCATGCGATTGGTGAATGAAACAGGAAAAAGGAATCAAATGCAGGTATAGTTAACTGTAAGCACATACATCGGACCAATGAGCATGCGATTTAGAATGAAAATGAGAAACAGATCTAATATAGGCACTGTTAACTATAAACACATTCAATCGAAACAATAAGCACACGATTGCGAATAAAAAAGAAACGAGATCAAAATAGGCACTATTAACAAGAAAACTGAATATGCAATTGTCAATGAAAACGAAAACAGATCAAATATAATCAATTAGCATGCGATTTGGAACGAAAATGAAAAAGAGATCTAATATAAACACTGTCAATTATAAGCACATTCAATCGAAATAATGAGCACGCGATTGCGAATAATAATAGGCACTATCGATAGGAATGGGCAATAAAAACGAAAACAGATCAAATATAAGCATATTCATAAACGCAATGAGAATTCAATTAGAAATAAAACAGGAAAAGCATAAACAAACCTTGCAGGCAATCACAATTCTCGGCCTCTTTCCTCACAACATCGAGAACAGCATCAATCAACTCCGCTCCTTCAGTATAATGACCTTTCGCCCAGTTATTCCCCGCACCAGACTGTCCAAACACAAAGTTATCAGGACGGAAGATCTGTCCATACGGACCAGATCTGATACTATCCATAGTACCAGGCTCAAGATCCATAAGAACAGCTCTAGGAACATAACGTCCACCAGAAGCTTCATTGAAATACACATTAATACGTTCAAGTTGAAGATCGGACTCAGCAGCGGTGCCTTTGTAACGACCGGTAGTATCAACGCCGTGTTCGTCGCAAATAACTTCCCAGAATTTGGAACCGATTTGGTTTCCACATTGACCACCTTGAATGTGAAGGATTTCTCTCATTTTTCTCTTTGAAAGGGTATTTTGGGAATAATGGGAAATTGGTTTAAGAGAAGGACCGGAGTGAGGAGGAGAGAGTGTGTGTGTGTGTGTGTGTGTGTGTGTGTGTGTGTGATATTTCTAATGGGAGAGGTTTGGTTGGGGGTGACAGGCGGCAATTAATACACACGCAATAACTGATGGACCCTTTTTTTTTTATATCCAACTTCCCGACTTACGTCAAATTATTACTGAAAATAGTAATCTCCGTCGCTCATCACGATTATCATTAAATCGCGAGTAGTCCCGATCCCTCAGCACGACTATCAATAAATCGCGATATGTGTTTGAATGACCAGTGTTTGAGAATAGATCAACTGATATGACCTACAAAGTTATACCTCATAAAATACCAAATTACTCTCATCATGGTTCGAACTCACGCGCCATGTTCATTGTAGGTGAATGAATATGGGTCCCGCGTTCACCACCCATATTTTTGCCCTCCATTCTCTTGTTAACGCTGAATAAATTAATATTCCTTCTTGATCTCAAATGAAGTACATTATCTTTTCTATTTTTCCTTAATGTTCTCATTATTACTTTTTAAAATTAGTCTTTACATTTCTAGTTAGTAGAATGTTAATTAAATGAGATGTTATGATAGAGATAAATGATGGTTCGTATAAACACTTTCATTGTTAAAGCTATTAATGTAATTTGAAGGGGATGAATAAATCTTTAAAAAATATATTGCAAACAAAAGGAAGAAAAAAAATGTGTATTTAGAATTTAAACTTTATGAATTTGAGATCATAGAACTCATTGACCATTTGAGTGGATGGGTTAGAAATTTAATATTAATACATATATAGTAAATTTCTTAACACATATATTGAATCTATCCATAAAGTCATTTAAAATTATAGATATCAACTTCAAGGGAGGATTTCATCCAAAAAAGATTTTGTTCGCTCTACTCCTCTTGATTTACTCCTCTTGATTCTGTTGTTCGGAAATTATATTTTTTAGAATATTCCTTCGAGAATATGATCACTTCTCGAAGAAATATGTAAAAATCTTAAAAGACAGATCATACGAATGAAATTTATAATTAAACTTATCAACACAAATAGTTTGAATTATAACCTATTAAATATCAAATTGTCTCATGTTCCTTCACGTAGCTCTCACCCCTCACATATAGTAAGGTTTGAATCGTGATCAAATTCTCTAAATTGATCCCTTTTGTTTTGTTTGGAATTATTCTAGTTTTATCCTTATTATACCACTCTAAAACAATAAACCCTTTAAAATTTTACAAAGTACTAGTAGTTCTATTCCAAATTTTGTCAAAGGTGGATAAAAGTGTTCAAGAATATTTTGTGATTAATCCACTTAAAGTAGAACAAATTGGAAACTTTAAACAATCATTTGGATCAAGAGCTCAATTATTGTCTTTTCATCACTATTTCAGCTCCATTATTTCCTTCACATGGCTCTGTTTCTTTTTCTATTACTAGTAATTTTTTTCACGAGCATAAGGCCCATGCCAAAACCCCACAGCCAGGGAGGTTTTTACGATATTTGCGGTGTTGACAGCTACTGATTTTTTTGTCTCAATTGCTATAAGATGTGTGTCTACTTGCAAGTATCCTATCGTGATCAACACCTAATAGAGTTTTCACTATGTTTATTTATATGAGTTGCCAACACCAACTCTTGTACTAAATGGGAACAACAGAGTTTTAGATCTGAATAATAGAATATTTCTAGACTCGAGATCAGCCACATAAAACTGATCCAAATAAGGATTCCACAAATATTAACTGAACTTGTTACTTTCAACTACAATTATGTATGTGTATTTATATATGTAAAAAAATCAAAATATTATACTAATAAAATCATAAGCATTCTGAGCTTACTAACTCTAAATCTTAGATTCACTTTTGTTAAGCCATGATTGGCCAAAAAATCTCAACTTACCTATTTAAACGATCTATCAAATACATCAAAATGTGATAATGAGTAATCCAGAATGTAAAAAATGACTAAATAAGTAAAAACAATGTATAAGCAAATTTATTACACGACAAAAAAAAGTACTCCAATAAATTTGCTTATACATTTTTACTTTTTTGGATAATGTTCAAAGAATATTTATTGGAAATGGAACTACTAGTTATTCTTCAAAGGGTCTGAAGTTTTTCCATTTGTTTGAAAAGGACTTGATTTTGAAATAATAAGGGCACGAATATAACAAAAAAAATTATCTTATGCTATTATCATAAGCCTCTTTAATAGTAACACAAGACAAGACGCCTGAACCAAAGAAAGTGTTGTCAAAATAGAAATTAGAAAAGCACGGGGTAGAGTACACAAAAAGGAAGCTGTTAGGTCCTTTTGAGGTTTTTCTATTGCACATCTAGAAACATTACAATACAAAGATCAACAGCTAATGACTTAGATACAGGAATATCGCCAAAATATAAAACAAAACGAACTCTTGTAACAGCTGCTTTCATCGGTTTTGAAGCATGGATTCATTGCAATATTTCTTGAAATTCAAGCATTCTTCCACAATGAAATCACTGCGAAATTTGATTTCAACAAGTGGTGTTAGCGACCCAAATAGCAACATTCTCCATAATACAAGCAGCAACAAGTGGGAACTTACAAGATCCGATCAGCCATATCTGATGTTTCCCATCTGGGACTCCATGGATATTCAGCAGTGACTGGAGATTTGATGGGCAGTCCTTGAGAATTGAAGTGCTAAGCAAACATGCCGATGCACATACACATAGATGAGCAGTGAGTCAATAGATACAACACTGCTACTACGCCGTAATACCAATTAAGCGGGGGGCATAACCACTAAAATTTGACAAGGATCTATGCCTGAATATTACAGGTCCATGAAGGCAAACTAAAACAAGCTCAAGTATTACAAACTACCAGACTAAAATATTTAATGTCCCATCATGTTATTGAAATTTCACAAAATAAGGTACATGGAGAAAAGAATAAAATACGGTAAAGGGCAGAAGACACCAATATAGTTCAATGTACAAACAAACTATTTTACCTGAGAACTCTGAAGCATCAAACTAGGCTGCTGCTTAGGGAACTGAAGTGGGATGGCAACATGAACCTAAAATATCAAGTGTCTTAAAAGATTTATCTACTAATAATTGTTCATCAATAACATTTCAGATATAAACCAGCACAAGTGAAAATATCCAATCATGAGAACATGGTCTCAGTCAGCATTTAAGACTTAAAGCTTTTGCGTTATCTTGTGGAAGAAAAAAGAGCAATGTGATATGCTGGACAAATTGCAACTATAAGTAAGACCATGACCTGTTTATCTAGTTTTTTAGTTACTCTAAGAGATGTATGGTCTATCTAGTGTTTTATATCAGGTGTTTGCATTCGTTTGAAACTCTAACTCAATTTCCCATAGTTTTTCAGCTATCAAGACTTCTTCCTGTTCCTCCTTTTCTCCTGAGAAGCAAAACCTGAAATTATGCATAGTCTTCCCTGGCACATGCCTTAAATAGCCAAAATAAATTCTTCCAAGTTTCACATTCAAGAAAGAAATTTCTACTGTGTTTGTCTGTGTAACAGTCATTAGGTTACATACCAGAAAAGTAAATACCCCAGAGGAAGATAGAAAGGTCGCCTTCCTGCAGAAAACCTGACAAACGAAGAAAGGAACATTGAACATGTCATTCTATCAGCAAACATACTAATTACTACAGAATTAAGATTGCATACTGGATCGGCTTCCACTGGCCTTCCAAAAAGAGGAGCTAATGCCATAATGAGCTTCCTTCTACTTTCGATGAATGAAACTGCATCTTTAATCTGACAAGAGCAAATGGACAAAACGGAAAGATAACTTTAACAAAATAATCTAAGAGCAAATGGACAAAATGGGAAAGAGAACTTTAACAAAATAATTTGGCATAAACTCCAATGGAGAAAAACTAGCAAGACTAACCTGTGATTCAAGCATCTCTTCTAAAGTCGGAAGGTACTCAGCCATGCACCTAGAAAAGAATTATGAACATGAAATGACACAGTAACTTTGTTGGAAAGAAAGCAGAATAATGATGTCCCTCAAATAGGAGAAGGGTTGACAAGGGTGCCTGCCTCTACAGCAATAAATCAGAACTTACATTCCATCCAACCATGCAGGAAGCCTGAAATCATCAATTGAAAAGACAGCCTTCAATTCAGGAGAAGAAACCAATTTCAAACGTGGGGCAGAAGGAGCACTGGAGTATTTCCTGCCAACTGGATATATAACCTGCCACATCAGTAAAGTTAATCGAGTGAGAACCAGTAAACAGAGGAAAAAGTTATAAGGCAGAGATGATTAAACAAGTAAAATCATTTAGCCTCAGCGATAAATTACAAGCCGAAAAGACAATTAAACAAACAAATGAACTGATTTTACCCTATACGAAAAGAATTCAGATTTAACACTTAAATGATGCAGCTTTAAGAACGAGAAAAAGGCAAGTAAATGACAAAAAGATGCATTGTATTCATTCATCCTAATTTTTCCACAGGAAGATATACAAAAATAATGTGGGTGCACAGATCTCCAGATATGGCTCTGATGCTCCTCAAATGATGTCATGCTTATATCTCCTTCAATCGGTATCTTCTAGTACTGTGGTTCTTTAAGAAGAACCAAATTTTTGTTAACACATTCTTCACTCTTTTAATAGTTACATCTATTATTATTAAAACTAAGTAAAGCAAACTAAAATAGATTTGAGAAACCAGGACTTATTTTCAGTTGGAAATCAGACCATAGAACTGTTATCAGTTGTGTTGACGATATTAAAATCTACTCAGTGTTTTCACATTCTGTTAATATATACAGACATATACAGGGAAGTATGGAAGCATTGTTCAGAAAGCCGACCTGTAAGTATATCTTTTGATGATGGCGCCACGTGGATCCTGCAACCATTTTGTTTAAATCCAAATCCAGCAATGGGACAGCAAATTTAACCTCTTCTGGCTACACTACAATTTAATGGCACAGAAACCATTCATATAGTCAAGACTCAAATGTTATGCAGGATAATCCTTTCACATAAGAGCAGACAAAGGGATTATCAAATGCAGGTGTTAGCGACGATGGAGTACCTTATCAATATTTGAACTCAAAGACATTTCAATACCCTGCAACATAATGATTAAGAACAGAACAAAGTATTAATTACAATTTGTTATAGCAAGTAAATAAAAGTAAGAATGATAACTTGACGAGGAGAGGGGGAGGGGCCACACAACCACACTTTTAAACTCCCTTCCCCTCTATAAAATCTCTCAATGTAATTAATTTGAACTCCCTTCACCTCTATAAAATCTTTCAATCTATAAATTATGCAAGAAAACTATCAATATTAGAGTTAATTCATGCACTCAATAGAGCCCTATAAATCCAAACAACAACAACATACCCAATGTAATCCACAAAGTGGGGTCTGGGGAGGGTAGGATGTACGCAGACCTTACCTCTACCTTTGTGGGGTAGAGAGGTTGTTTCCGATAGACACTCAATGGAGTCCTATAAATCCATCACCTCTAATCCTACTAGTTAAACCTATAAGCAATAAGACACCAACTGCCTAAGAAGTGACATGTAGCATCCTTAGGCAGTAAGAAACAGAGTGAATGTGACCTTTTCAATATCCACCACACAGAAGGATGTATGCTACATAGATCAATTTGGTCTAAAGTCAACCACAAGCCGATTGTCAAAATCAGCAAATCTTGATATACAGCTTAGAAATCAACCATAGACGTGCATAACACTAGAGTTGAAACATATGCATGTATGACATACTGAGAATTTGTACACTGACATTAAAGAAACTATGGCTACAATGTCCTCCTCCAGAACTGGCAATCCCTCGACTGATTCCCAGCAAGAATCTACAAAGCTCAGATTCAAGGCTCTCTACGACTATGTAGATGCCTAGAGTAGATGCTTTATACACTCCCATTCTTTTGAGTTTCGATTTTGATCGTCAGTACTTAAATATCCTTTTACTTCTTAGTTATAATGAATCAAGTACAATTTGTTGTCTGTCACGACCATGCCCATAATCCCAAAGCAATAGGAAACCTAGCTCCATTGGGAGGAACTCCTGATTCCATATCTTATACTTAACACTGGAAGCAAGTTTAGCAACCATCAAGACTCAATTACGAACAAGCCACAAGTTCAGAGAAAATGTTGGAGGTAGATTACACAAAACAGTCCCCATTTTACAACTCAACTAAAGCCATTGATCATCTTACTACTGAAAGATGTGGCGAATCACTTTCCTGTACGGGAATAATCTTTCCAAACAACAATACTACGATCAAACTAGAAGCTTACCTCTCTCGAGAGCATTGTGCTGATTTCAAACTTCAACCTGTCATCATCAACTTCTTCAACTCTTTTCTTTTGGTACGCCTTGTACGACTCCCTAACAACCACATAAACTAAAGCTCAGCTGTTCTTTTTCAATTTATTCAAAAATATTCTTCACTTTATAATACACACTCTTAACTAAATGACATTACAGACTACTGATGAGAAAAGTGGAATTCCCTACCTGAGCTGCAGAACCAGAGAGAAAAGACGAGTGGGGTCTCTGCTATTCCACTCAGTAAGAGGATTCTTCAATGATTTTGAGTCACTAGCATCACGAAGAGCATGATACGGTCTAAAATTTTCATCTTCCGGCCCAAATATAATATCTGGTGCCGCCAACGGATACACTGCATTATATATCACATCCCCTGCCCCAAATTTCATCAACAATACAAGTTGTTAACACACTTCCTCAAATAGAACATAAACAACAACATGCCCATTGTAATCCCACAGGTGGGGTCTAAGGAGGTTTAGAGTGTACGTAGACCTTACCTCTACCTCGTGGAGGTAGAGAGGCTGTTTACGGAAGACCCTCGGCTCAAGTAACGCATATCAAAG
The DNA here is from genome assembly GCA_034509755.1 of Anisodus tanguticus. Taxonomy (NCBI): domain Eukaryota; kingdom Viridiplantae; phylum Streptophyta; class Magnoliopsida; order Solanales; family Solanaceae; genus Anisodus; species Anisodus tanguticus. Next base: position 1,785,470 of record CM067553.1, on the reverse strand, counting down.
CAATTTTAAAAATAAAATAAAGAAGTAAAGCAGACATGGTGAAAAATAGCTAAAATCATCATACAGCATTCAGGAACAGTAACAGCAACAAAATAATGCGATAACTGAAGCAAAAACAACAGGTAGTAACAGAAATTGAAGGACAAGAAACTACGAGACTAATACTAATGCTACTGGAAACTAGAACATAAACCTTCTTAATCATCATGGTCTTGCATACAGCTGGACTAATCCACCAGGCAACATTTGACTGAAACGTAAACTTGAAAGTTAAAAGAATAACTCACATTTGATGTAATCGAGGCAAAATGGGATAACTAAGGAGAATCGATCAAGTAGACCAGTGTTCTTGCCACCTGTACACATGTTCTCTACCTGAAAAATGCTCCAAAATTTCGTGTCAGTGAATAATCATAAGCATGTTAAAGGAAAATGACCTAATTTTTTTTTTGCGTAGAAACATATAATATGACCTTAACAGAGAATGGAGTGTGAGTGACTAGGTAATTCATCTGTGCAGCGATGAGTGGAGGGATTGCATCGATCGCCATGGTGGAGAATAGTCGGAAGTTCACACAGATTGGTTGGAGTTTAACCGGTTCTTCTTTTGATCCGGCAACGATATCGATGGATAGGCCCGTTGTATGATAACTCGTTGGGCTTATATTTTTCTTGAAAAATTGGGCTGGTAGCCCATTTTTAGTCTACTACTCCAATTATATCCAATTTTCAAATTATTTAAGTTATAAACGATATTGAAAACTTTAAACAAAGGGAAAATAGCACTTTTGGTCCCTGAATTATTACGTTATTTCAAAGTCTTTGTGTTATTTAATTAAGTGCGTTAGGCCTTCAATTAATATAAACGTGTGGTTTTAATTCTTTAACTTAACATATGTTAAATTACTAACAGAATTTCAGTTCAGAGAATAAACATTGAAAAAGTATTAAAAAATAACGTAATCATCTCAATGACTGACTTTGCGAAGCATAAATGATAGAAACTAAAAGTCAACCAAATAGTATAGAGAATCAGGTTCTCTATTTGTTCCCTCAAACAAAAACAGAAAGTAAATAACATACGATATTTACGTAAAAAACTACTTGCTCAGGGGATTAAAAATCACAACCTACCAAGTAGGATTTCCAACTTCACTAACTGAGAAACTTCAGACTACAACATATTGCAACCTAGGAATTAAACTATTAATCCCCCACCCTTTACAATAACTCTATTGTAAAGCTACAAACCTTGACTAACTCAAGACAATAACACAAACCAACAAATGTTGAAATATGTCCTACTATGACACTTCTTAAAAGTAGTGTAGGATTATAATAAAGAACAAAATGACAAGATTCAAAATAAACTAAAGGACTTAGACATCTACAGTGTCGGGATCTAGTCCTTCAGTTTGCAAATAGCTTTGTTCTTGGAAGCACTTGGAGAAACTTGTGGCAGTTGCACTTGTGTAGTGATTTTAAGTTTTCAAGTGTTACATTAAACCTTATAATATGTTGTATATATATTGGGGAGCATGTGTGAAGAGATAGGGACAATTTAGCCCTTGTTTTGGCCACTAGCAAACTGCAGCAGCGCTATTGTACTTCTACCAGTGAATAGTACAACTTTACAGTTGTAACAGTTGATTGTACGATAACCAATGGAACGGATAGCAGACCAGGTCCCTATCTAGTTCCTCGAAAGTTTACCAAATCATCAAAACACAAGATGACATAACTTATCAATTTCCCCATTTTTGATGATGACAAACACGAAATTGATATTCCCTCTGAGAACCAGGTTCCCCATTTGTTCCCCTTGCGGATCAAACCTATTTTTCAATCATAACAACATGTTAATCAAGGCAACATCATTTTATCCCTTAACTTCGCCCTCAATTACATCAAGCATATCAATTCCCCCTTATTCCCCTTATTTTTTCTATTTTGGCATCATTGAAAAAAGAAATCAAAGCGGCACAAACAAAAAGAAGTTCAGTAACAGTAACTCGGGGCCAGTTGGGCAACACAACATGAGTAGAAATATGAACAAACAAGCTAGCATCAATGCATAAAATAGAGTAATTACCCAAAAATATTTTAACATTAAACAAAACATAGTAGCCAAAATAGTACAAAACATGATAATAAATGGCTATCAGTACTGTAATAATCTGTAAATTTGGGTTAGATGTGAATGAACTAAATGAGTATTGACGTGTCATATTTTAATTATGTGAATTCCTTGGGAACGAATTCGGGTGATAGATAGTCATTTTGAGGTCAAACCAAATAAGGGAGTTCATAAAAGTTTTTAAATTCGTCTAAGTTTGAGGTAGTTCTCACTTGTACCTAGTTTTAGGGTCTTTGCGTTGGTAAATTTAGAAAATTCATAACATGAAAGTTGTAGGTCTTTGAAATACCTTTCCAACGATATAAGGTGAAGCTCAAACTGAGCTGTAAGTAAACAGTTATGACTGATTTACTGAAAGAATGCAAAGTTGTCCGCCGGACGATATGCCTCGCAGATCGCATATGCGACGCATTTTTGGACGCATTTGGACCCAAAATTTTCATTCATTATATTTAGATATGCGATGGAAAATTCTCTAGCATATGAGGATATGCGATGCAGACCCTAGGGCGGAACAACATCACCTATAAAAAAAACCCCACAACATGATTTTTCTTAAGTCTTTCATTCCACTTCGTTTTGGGCAACTTTTTGAGAGAAAACAATCCTAAGGCTTCCCCAAAACATCTAAGGTAAGTTCTTGATCAATTCCTTCTATTACTACATCAACCTAACATCAAATTAACTCTAGTTCATACTTCAAAACCATAGACTCTTGAAAAATCGAAAATAGAGAAGTTGAATAAGACTTTGAAAAACTTCTTAAAGGTATATTCTACGATTCTTACTAAGATTATGGATATGGATGGGACTAATGTAGGGTATTAGAAACAGTAAGAATCCATGGGGGAGTCAAGAACAAGTTTTAAAGGCTTTGAAAAACTCTAGCTTTCGAAAATGAAGGAAAGCTCGTAGAAACGATTAAAGTTCTAATCTATATCATTCTTATCAGTTGTATAGTGATTATTGAACGTGGAGGAATACGTTTGCTAGCTTTTAGTGGAAATCAAGGTATGTCTACGTTTTTAAACTCTCTTTTAAAGTATGTCTCTTTTTAAAATCATTTGGACTATAAAGATGATTTGTATGTCTCTTTTCAAATATACCTTTTCAACTTTTAAAAATAGTTTCTTTGGAAAGGCTTCATGTGCGTGAGGGACAAGCCCTCATGTAACCTTAGGTGTATCGTACTATATATATGTATTCGTGATTTGTTTCTATCAAATGATTGTTGAAACTGATTTATAAAGCTTTTAACTTTGAACATGATTTACCCATATAAGGGACGTTTTAACATGATTTTAAAGGCTTGGATATTTCATGTGTTTTACCCTATGAATGTGCTTTGATAAGTTGGAACTTATCTAATGACTTGAACATGGTTTTTAAACCTATTAATGACTTGATGTACCCTTACTAATGGGATGATGAACATAATTCATAATGAATTATTCGACTTCCATGCCATGATTTGTGATTCGGATAATATGTCATGACTTATATTTGTTTGTGTTTGGACCTATATGGGCAAGTTGTGCTAGTCCAAAGGACGATTAGCCGTTATGGATCCTAACATATCGATATAAGTATTGTTGTGTCAATCTAGAGGACAATTGACCTCTGAGATTGTTGTGCTAGTCCAGATGATGATTACCCTCCATGGGAAACTAACCCAGATGTATCTATTATTGTGCTAGTCTAGAGGATGATTAGCGTATGAGGGATGGTAACTCTGGTGAATCGATTGATAGTTCACATGTGAGTTGGCATGTGTTGATTCTTTGGTTGTCATAAGTTGGCTTGTTGATGATTTTGGGTTCATAAGTGAAGACTTAATATGATAAAGGGTAAATGAGCTAAGCTTGTTATGTTATTTGATTATTGGTTTCTTCCTTGATGATTTCACTAAGTTTAGTGACTTACTTTATCTTTGGAATTTCGAAATGTTTTGAAAGAACTTAAGGTAATGAGAACGACTTACGGATTCAAAGTGATTATATCTTCATCATTGACTTATACTGGATGTTCATGAGATGTTATCATTTGTTTTGAACTATTTTCTCAACATTATTTTAATTACACTTATTAATTACATATTTTGCTATTAACCATTATCCCGGAGACACTCACTGAGTATCTAGTACTCGGGCATACGATTGTTATTTTTGATGGTATGTTAGGTAACGATGAAGACCAGGTTCGTGATATGCATATAGAGTAGGAGAAATTGTTACTTTTCAAACTTATTGGTGAGCCCACACCCTTATTTGTGGGACACCCCTTTATCTTTATTTATTTATTTTAGTTTTCAGGATGCGTCCTGAAGTTAGTTAGCTCATTATTTATCTTAGAAGCTTCATAGATAGTTGTCAGATCGTGGGTAGATATTGAAAGTCTTGTATGACTTATTGAGACGTTGCCACATTTTATAATTGATCATTCATATTAGACTTCCGCTGATTTTATTTATAAAAGTGAGTATGATTTCTATTAGTCTTAAATGGCTTTTATTAAATAAATGTTGAAAGATTATTAAAAGTGATTTGACATTTATTGATTCTATAAGGTGCTTCCGGTGTTGTTCATAGCATCGGATGCATGTTACGTCCAAGGTGGGTTTTAGAGTGTGACAAACACCAATGTCATTAGAAAGAACAAAAACAAGGATCAAAGAAATGGGACATAAAAGAGAAGGAGGACTATGTCTTAGAAACATTGGTTTAAGAGGTCGGAAGGGAGACTAAGGAGCATGGGTTAGTGCCTTGAGGAGTCTATCCACTCTTTCACTGTTAGTGCGCTGGTCCTAGAGCATTTGATCACAAAGCTCGTCAACCTTTTGTCTTAGCTTCTCATTTTCAACTTCTCATTCTCAACATTTGTAGCCTCCACATCACTATGAGAACCAGGTTTTTGTGCCTTTTCAACCAATTGGACTTTGAGGAGAGCATTCTCAGCCTTAAGTCGTTGACTTTCATTAGTGGACATCTCTTGAGCCTCAATCAAAGTCAAAATGGTAAAGTTGATAGCAACACCACTTTTCTTTGGCACGCATTCACATTCTTCCAAATTCTTCATGGTGAACATATGCTTTTTGGTGTCCATGGTAGTCTTTTCATTTTTACTTTGAAATGCACAAGAACCTTTGTCAAGAGAAAGCCATATGGAAGACTATGTCTGCCTTCCCTTGCATTTACAACTTTGATAATGTACTCAATAATGAGAGTTGGTAGACTAATGGTTTTAAAGGTTGACAGAGCCTCAAGAAGGACCAGGTCTGTTGTGGAGGCAATAAAATGTCATTCATCCCTTGGAAGCAACACATTGTTGACGAGTGCAAACAAGAGCTGATACTCTGGTTTTAGCTCCTTCTTGAAGAGCCTTGCTCTAGTAGCAAACCCCTTCATCTTCACAATCACATTCATAAAGACATCAGACACCTTGCCAGACATTGTCTACATCCTATCAGTCGGGACTTCTAAAATTTCTCCAAGCTTCAACTCATTTAACTCAAAGCTTATCTCATGCACTGATAAGACCAAAGTGTGATCATCAATATAGCAAATATTTGCATAGAATTCGGGCACTTCTGCTTCATAAACACTGGGTGCCGGTAGGACAAAGAGATGAGTCCAATTTTGAAACTCAACAATCTCGAGTAGTTCCTTTATGCCGAACCTCTTAGCAATGCCAGAGTCAAACACTCTTCCCAACAAAACCTTTTGACTATGTAAAGTCTCATTCATTGCCTTCTCACTGAGCACAACCTTTTATCTCTTTGAGGAACCGGGTTCCTCACTGGTACTACAATTTTTCTTCGTTTGAGGGAGAGGTCGAGTTTTACCCTCCTCCCTTCCTGACATGTCACCTTCATCATATGTATCATCCTTCTCAACATTTTTACTTTTCTCCTCTTTCTTCTTCTTTGAGTTTTTTCTTTTAAGTGGAAACTTTTTCACTTATTCTTCTGCAACATCGTCATCAACCACGACATTTGCATCAACCAAAACAACTTCATCAACCATCCTACTTCTCATTGGTTGTTCTTGTCCTTTTAATGCCTTTTTCTTTGCTTTCCTTTAAGGCAGAATCTAAAGCAGCCTTTGCAACCTTTTACTCTGTCTGGTTCTAGGAGCCGTTTGGGGAATGCTCTTTCTTACTTTGGGCACATCCTTCTCCTTTGACTTTTCAACAACAGTGTCCCTTCTACGCTTAAAGCATAGCAACACTTCATCATCAGACTCATAAATCGGAGCAGGACCAGTAGAAGGACCAGTAGAACTAGGTTCATTCTCAGGAGATTTACCTCCCAAGGGCACATCAATAATAGACACTGGTTCGGGATTGACATCAAAATCCAGACTTACCTAGAGGAACTTGTTGTCTCATCTCAATTATGAGTTGTTTTAAGTGCCGGAAACTCAAACTCTTCTTGGGCTGAGTGACCAGGTCCCTCCTTCATTTCCCCTACTATCTGCACAGACACAAATCCCATATCACCTGCAACTCCCTCATTATATTTCATAGCTCGCAGGGTATCAACAAATCAACAATAATCTCAGCCTCACTTTTCAAAAATATTAGACTTACTTTGACCCATTTTAGATATAGACCCATCGAACTCCATAGATGACTCATCTACCTCTTTACCACTATCAAATGAAATGGGATTACCTAACTGTGTCGTGGTATCTTTAACATTGTCCTTGTCGATAACTTCGTCTTGTTCCTTTGCAATAGCAGCTAGGGGTGGGCGTATATCGGTTTATATCGGTTTTGTATCCGAAAAATATGAACCGAATAAAAATTGGTTTTTTTTAAAAAAAAACGAATACAACTTTTTTTAAAAAAAAAAACGATATATCGGTTTATATTGCCGGATGTATCGGTTTGTATCGGTTTTTTCTAGTGGACCGGGCCGGGTCGGTTTTTTTTTTTTTTAAAAAAAATTGAATTTCCAAAACTAAAATTTACATTCACACCTACACTATCATGAAATTTCTACGTTGAAATCTATTGTGTATCGTGAGATTTTTACTAAAGAAAAAAGAAAATTAAAAATCGATTTGGGGGAAAACACAAATTGATTGGAAAAACGGACGTATTTCTAAAAATTGGCTGCACATAAGGTGGTTTGGCGGGCCCCGCCTCGAAAAAATACGCAAAATAAAAAAAAATCGGACATTCGAGCTCATAGTTATGACCATTTAAAGTTTTATCAATTTACAACTTTTTTTTTCTCCATACATTTCAATGTTTCCGTGATATGTTAATCAAGTTCATACCACATGCGACTTCCATAACATAGATTAGCTTCAATAACTATGATTCAAGAGATAGTAGTAGCCTAAAATTAAAAAAAAAAAAAAATTAAAAAAATTAAAATTTCGGTTTTTCGGTTCGGTTTGTATCCAAAATAAAAAAACCGAACCGAATCACTAAATCCTGATTCGGTTCGGTTTTTTGAAAAATCGGTTTTTTAAAAAAAAAAACGAGAAAAAACCGAACCGAATTTGTTCGGTTTTTTCGGTTCCCCGGATTTTTTGCCCACCCCTAATAGCAGCATATCCATTCATATGCAAGTCACTGGAGACCAGGTTTTCGTTCACTTGGTCTTGGACCACTGTTTCCTCAACTGTTTGACTAGTAACCTCTATTTTTTCATCTTTTTCCTCTAGTTTCTCTGTATTCTGAAGGTACTTCAATACAAAAAATAGTTTTTCCATTACCCACTAAGTTGGTCTTTTTAATTAGATCGAAAATCGAGGAGGAGGACACGAACTTCTTTGGGGTTTGACTCTTATGAGTCCTATAAAGACTATAAATTATGGATTTTAGAAATGTGATAGTGGGGTTTTAGTCGGTGAAGATTGGAAATTTTAGGGGTAAAATAGGAGGTATCAGTTCAAATGGTGTTGGAGCTTTGAAGGGTGACAGAATGGGGTTCATCTCAGCCACGTTTGGAGTGGATGATTCTTGGTGATACATGGTTAGTTTTGATTATAAGAGCAGATGGAGAAAGAAGGTAGGGGATTGAGAGAACATGTAAGTGAGTGAGAAATAGAGTAAAGTTAGAGTTTAGAGTTTGAGTGATGAGAGCGAGATAGAGGAATTGTATTTAAGAAGAGAAAAAAGGTAACAATTTTGACCAGGTATGAGAAGAGAGGTCGAGTCGGTTCAGAGAAGGTATACCATGTGGGGAAAATATTTTGAATTAAAGAAGGGAAAGGTTTAATGACTTGGCACCTTAAGAAATTCAAAATCATACAAGTATTGAATGGACTACTAACCTGAGTCACATGGACCAGGTCCCTTGACAATTTTCTTGAAAATTTGCAGGCAAAAACTCTGAATAATGCAATGTCACCTAAGCTTTTGTTGTCCTAAAAATGTCATGCGTGTATACCTGTAACAATATAAGCATGAATTAGATGCCACCAAAAACACTTTTTAATATTGTACCGTTCCTCTTAACATAGTCAATCATTGAGGGAACTTGTGAGAGACTAACTAGTTGAGCTTGATCAAGCCCAACTCCAGGCGATTTCTCTCAAAGTGCTCATTGTTTAGTGCCTTGGTGAAAATATCTGCAACCTGATCCTCTGTCTTGCAGAACTTCATACAAATCAAACCCATTTCAACATTATACCTTAGAAAATAGTGCCTGACATCAATGTGTTTGGTCTTTTTATGTTGCACTGGATTTTTGCCATGTTAAGTGCACTTGTATTATCATACAACAATAGCACACAATCAGTAAGCACACCAAAATCCTCAAGTTGTTGTTTGATCCATAACAACTGAGCATAGCAAGAAGCATCAGCCACATACTAAGCTTCAGCAGTAGAAAGAACCACAAAGTTTTGTTTATTCGTACCCCAAGAGATCAAACATGATCCTGAGATGTGCTCTTTTTATCCACCAAATATCCAACATAATCAGCATTAGCATATCCAACCAAGTCAAAATTATATCTTGAGGGATAGAAGAGGACCATGTTCAAATTCCCTTTGAGATACATTAAAATTCTTTTTGCAGCCTTCAAATGAGATTCTTTGGGACTTGATTGGAACATTGCACATAACCCAACACTAAAGACAATGTCAGGTATGCTAGCAGTTAAGTACAGTAGAGACCCAATGATACCCCTATACATGATTTCATTGACAAGAAAACCAAGTTCATCCATGTCCAACCGAGTAGTAGTGACTATAGGTGTATTAATAGGCTTAGCATTCTCCATGTCAAATCTCTTAAATATATCCTTAATATACTTTTGTTGACTAATCATGGTGCTTTATGGGGTTTGCTTCAATTGCAGTCTAAGAAGAAATTTAGCTCACCCATTATGCTCATCTCAAATTCACTTTCCATGAGCTTAGCAAACTCTTCACAAAGGGAATCATTAGTAGAACCAAAAGTGATATCATCAACATAGACTTGCATAATCAACAAATTTCTCCCTATTTTTTTTCCGAAATAAAATGTTGTCAATTTTTCCTCTTGTAAAGCCATTTTTAAGAAAAAACATTGACAGTCTTTCATACCATGTCCGATGAGCCTGCTTCAAACCATATAGAGCCTTGTCAAGCTTGAACACATATTCAGGATAATCATGACTCTCAAAACTAAGAGAGTTGCTTAACAAAGACTTCCTCTTTTAGATATCCATTTAGAAATGCACTATTGACATCCATTTGGAATATTTTGAATTTTATATGAGATGCAAAGGCAATAAAATTCTGATTACCTCCATTCTAGCAACATGAGCAAAAGTTTCATCATAGTTTATCCCTTATTATTTATTTTAACCTTGAACCACCAGCCTTGCCTTGTTCCTGGTAGTGTTTCCAAACTCATCAAGCTTGTTGCGAAACACCCACTTAGTCCCAATCATTGCTGTGTCTGAGGGCATATGGATCATGTGTCACACCTTATTTCATTCAAATTGATGGAGATATTTTTGCATAGCATCTATCCAGTCAGCATATTTCAATACTTCCTTGATATTCTTGGGTTCAATTTGAGATAGAAAGGCTGAGTATTCTTGGGTTCAATTTGAGATATAAAGGCTGAGAAGGCAAATATATTTCTTGCCTTAGATCTAGTTTGAATACTAGAGTCTAAGGGAGTGATCACATTTTAAATGGATGAGATCCCTTGTGCTTACAGTTGGATACTTGAACTGCATGAACGGAGGGACCAGGTTCTTCCGCGTGGGATCCATCATTGATATCAACAGAAGCATGACTTCCACTTCCTTGTCCAGCTTCAAGAGTGCTTGATACAACATCTGCTACTATATGTTCAGCTTCTAGTGGAGTAATGGCAGGACTATGTTCCTCTGTACCTTCTGAAGACTCTGATGCATCTTCTTCGTTGCTCTGCTTGATTTGACTTATCAATTCAGTTTTTCCATTTGAGATTTCAATAGCTTCATCAGGGACTTTTGAAAATACTCCATCTTCAGCTTCATCATTTTGTGACTCTTTATTGCTCAATGCATTAGATTCATCAAAGATCACATACACACTGAGTTCTTTTGTTGTAGACCTTGTATGCTTTGCTATGAGATGAGTAACCAAGAAAGATTCATTCATCACTTTTTGCATTAAATTTCCCCAAAGATTCCTTACCATTGTTGAGAACAAAATATTTACAGCCAAGTGCTCTTAAATAAGTCAACTTGGATTTCTCTAATTGAGAAATTTATAAGGAGTCTTCTCAAGTAGGGACCTGATCATGCATATGTTTATCACATGACAAGCAGTATTGACAACTTCAACCCAAAAACTTTTAGACACACCACTTGCTATCAACATTGTTCTAGACATATCTTCAAGTGTTCTATTTTTCCTCCTGCAACACCATTTTTCTGAGGTGTTTTAGAAGCAGAAAAGTTGTGACTTATATCATTTTCAGCACAAAATTCTTCAAACTTGACATTTTTGAACTTAGTACCATGATCAAATCGAATACTCACAATATGATTTTCTAGTGTCACTTGAATCTATTTCATAAAGGCATAGAACACATGAAATGTTTCATCATTGCTTCTTAAAAACAGAATTCAAATGAATCTGGAGTAGTCATCAACAATCACAAAAATATATTTCTTTCCTCCTCTACTTGGAATCCTCATTGGTCTACAAAAATCCATGTGAAGAAGATCAAATGGCCTTGAGGTACTCATTTCTTTCTTTGGCTTGAAGGGATGATCTGACCAGCTTTCCTTTGATGCAAGTATCACACACATTGTGATCTTTGAACTTGACCTTTGGTAACCCCCGAATCAGGTCATTTGAAGCAAATCTGTGCCAAAGCTCAACATCATCATCTATGACACTTAGGTATGTCAAGTCACTACCATTCAAATAGTTAAAATCTACAACATATATATTCTTGAACCTTTTTGCTATTAGCACCACTTCACCATTTTTGAGATTGGTGACTGTAAGAGCAGTATAAGAACTTCACTTCATTTCCTTTATCACAAATTTGAGACACACTTAACAAGTTGTATTTCAACCCATTTACATAGTACATATTCTTAATTGCACGAGAGAGTGTCTTCACAACATTGTCAACACCAAGAATGTACCCTTTCTTTCCATTACCAAAGGACACACTCCTACATTGAAAGGCCTTTAGTGAGAGAAAATCATCCATTCTACCGGTCATATACCTCAAGCAGCCACTATTCATATACTATTTTTGATTGCCTCCTCTTGCCCAGCCTGTAAACAAATACACTAATTAAATTTGGGAATCCAAACTAATTTGGGTCCCTTATAATTGTAAAATGGGTGAATCATACTTCTTTTTCTAATCCAAGCATGCAAGATATTTTTCTCTTTACAGGACCAGATCCTTCAACTACAAATCCCTTCACAATAAAATTCTTATTTTTCTGAAGTGGCTGAAATCTAGCTTTGCATGCATTCTTGTAATGACCATGTCTGATCGCAATGAGTGCACAACCAATTTTTAGTTATAGTGACATATTTACTATGGAGATTATAAGGATTTTTCCCTTTCAAACCCAAGCATTTGCCTACCCCCACATTTACTCATGAATATAAATGTAATTATATCATAGGACCAGGTCTAATGAAGTGCCTTATCAAGATCAACTTTTACTCTCTTTAAATATTTATATAGTTATTTGTTCTTTTTCTACCTCAGTAGTGAGACTCAATTTCATTTTCTTAAGCTCATTTTCAAGCTCCAGTTGAGTCTCACTAGCTACACCTTTTCCTTTAGAAGGAGTATTCATACATTTTTTCAATTGATTTTCTAACAATATGTTTTCTTGAGTTACCTCACCAACCTATTCTTTTAGATCTACAATGAAAATTACCAAATCATCCCTCTCTTATTCTAAATCACTAATCTTGTAATCTAAAGCACTCTTCTCTTTAACAATAACATGATAAACATCGATTAACACATTTGTCAATGATATAAGTTTTTTTTTAGAATAAATTTTCAAGTTTTTTTGAACATCAAGAAAATTTATCTCTTCTTGCTCATCATCATCAACCACATCAGATTTGGCCATAAGTGCAAAAATTGACTTATATTCATAAGGTTCATTGTCAATGTCTATCATTGATTTGTCACCCTGGTCATCATCATCTTTAGATTCACTTGAGGAGTCTCCCTAAGCAACAAGAGCTTGCTTCACTAGGTCATCAACTACATCTCTCCTCTTGAGCTTCTTATCAGGGACTTGGTTCCTCTTAATAGTCCTATCTTTTTTATTATCTTGCTTGCAAAGAGGACATTCTTTAATGAAGTGACTAGATTTACCACATTTGTGACAACATTTGCCATTTTCTTTGAAGTTCCCATTGAAGCTTTCTATTCTTGGAACCCCACCATTTTTTGAACCATCTTTTGAAACCTGCGAGTGAGGTATGCCATATCAGCTCGTCACTGCTTGAGCCACTTTTGACAGCCTTGAGAACGAGACTCCTCTCATTATTTGCCTCACTCTTTTCAAGTTTCTTTCTGGCTTTCTTTATCTCGTAAGTCTTGAGATTTCCAATTAGCTCATCAATGGTCAGCGTCTTCAAGTTCTTGGCTCCATATATGACATTCACCTTGCTAGCCCAATAGTCTGGCAGGACATCAGATAATTTTCTGACCAGTTTATTGGTTGTAATGACTTCTCCCAGAGAGTCAAGCTCATTGATTATAGAGGTGAACCTGGTATGCATATTTTGGATATATGTATCCTCTCTCATCTTAAATATCTCATACTATGTGGTGAGCATATTGATCTTGGACTCCTTAACTTGTGTGGTTACTTCATGAGTTATTTGGAGAGCTTCCCAGTTCTCTTTAGCAGATACACAATATGAGACCCGATTGTACTCCTTCTTTGCTTTTGGAGTAGTTGTAAGATCAACTAGATTTGTGTTCAAGGGAACATGAGGACCATCACAAATGATATCCCACAACTCAAAATCTTTAGCCATGATGAAATCGTGCATCCTTGTCTTCCACTACCCATAGTACTTTTCGTTGAACCTTGGTGGTCTCGTGGTAAATTGTCCTTCCTCTAAGTTTGATGGAGCAGTCACGAGTGAGATTCTTTCTAGGTGCTAACTTTGTAGAAAACACTTGCTCTAATACCAATTGATAGAAACTAAGAGTTCACCGAACAGATAGAGAACCTCCCTCAAGCAAAAACATATAGTAAATAGGACACGATATTTACGTGAAAAACTCATTGCTCAAGTTATTAAAAATCACGACCTACCAAGTAGGATTTCCAACTTTACTAACTGAGCAACTTCATATTACAACCTATTGCAACCTAGGAATTAAACTATTAATCCATCACCCCTTACAATATCTTTATTGTAAGCCCTTTACAATAACTATATTGCAAAGCTACAAACCTTGACTAACTCTAGCCAAGAACATAAACCAACAAATGTTGAAATATATCTTACTATGACACTTCTTAAAAATAGTGTAGGATTACAATAAAGAACAAAATGACAAAGACTCAAAACAAACTAAAGGACTTAGACATCTTCAGTGTCGGGATCTGGTCCTTCAGTTTGCAAACAACTTTGTTCTTGGACGCACTTGAAGAAACTTGTGGCAGCTGCACTTGTGTAGTGATTTTAGGTTTTCAAGTGTTACATTAAATTTTGTAACATGTTGTATATAAATTGGGGAGCATGTGTGAAGAGATATGGACAATTCGGCCCTTGGTTTTGGCCACTAGCAAACTGCAGCGGCGCTGCTGTACTTATGCCAGTGAATAGTACAATTTTACAGCTGTAACAGTTGACTGTACGATAACCAAGGGAACGGATCGCAGACCAGGTCCCTATCTGGTTCCTCAAAAGTTTGGCAAATCATCAAAACACAAGATGACATAATTTATCAATAAATCCATAGAAACTTTGGTCACTTCTTGAATAATTCTATCAAAAATCTCAATATAGCAACAACTAGCAAATAATATTAACACTTGAACTGTTGTTAATTATATTGGCGAAGTTATTTCTTCTTGCTCTTGGTTTGATTGTCAATTTCCAATCACTTATAAGTGAGAGGAGATGGATAGTAATTAGAAATTTTATTATTTCCCCTTTTTATGATTTACGTTCTAACTTATTTTGATTAACTTTAATATTCTTTTACGTGAGAATAATATGTGCAGTGCCGTCTCTGGTTTTTTCATTATAAGAAGTGGTTTGGGTATTGTCGGAGGTGATAAAATAGATCTAGGTTGAATGTATAGACATGCTCCTACTAAAAATTCATTTATGTTTGCTTGTCTTTTTTTTAGTTGTTTTATTTTCCAAGGTATTGATTTTGTTGAGTTTCTAACATCTATTAGTATTACTGTATGAGGGACCAAACTCACATCTACAACTTAATTGAAGGTCTAATGCTTAGTTAAATAATATAAGAATTAAAATTGAAATAACATAATAATTCAGGGACTAAAAATGCTATTTGCTCTTAAATAAAAAGGTTGTTGCTTCTCCTCGGCTTCTTTTGTTTCCTTTTTAAAAAATAAATAATAATTAACTATTGGTCATTCATTATGTTAATGACTTATGTAATTTTAAATCAAAATTTCTTTATTTATAACCTTCATTTATTTGTTATACTAATTTTGGATCATCTTATAATTCTGTTCTCATTTTGACGTTTTATGTGAAGCCAATGATATTAAAATATTGCATTCCTTTTTGTCCTTCTTATTTATTTGGTATGACGGAATTTGAAGATTTGTATATTAGGAACTGAAATTTTAAAGAATAGAACTTGGAATTGGTTCCTAAATAGAAAATCTAAACATTACAATAATCATAAATACATGCAAAGTTAAATTGTGTATGCCTAAAGTTCAGACATAAATATGTGAAATTTAATTTTGGCAAGTCAAACTCACTACAATTCTAAAAAAAAATTACTTGCACAAGTAATATATCAAGTTATCAACCATTCATTTCCCTGTAATGTGAAATAGCTAAATTTGCGAAAAATTAAATACTTAAGTTATGACTTGTATAAGATGATGGAAAAAGGGCGTTTTGATTTTATTTGTTTTGGCTATGACTTAAATACGCTCCTCAAATCGGCTATGTGTGCACTTGTCCCTATTTAGATTCATGGGCCTTTGGAACCATATGCTAAGGCCCAGAAAGATGGAAACCCTAATTACACAATGTTCCAATCGTATAAATATATAGTCCGCTCATCTCCTCCTCCAGTCGTGCTCATGATTATCAAATGGCGGAAAATTCGCATATTCGATTTGCAGACTTTCGGAATCCTTTGTTTTTGTTTGATTTTCGTGTTTCAATTTTATGTCTGTGAATACGTGAAGCCGAATGATGATTTTTTGGATAATATCTCACGACGGTCGTCTGAGGTACATTCGTGTGCCAAATTGATGCGAAAATCCAAAATTTCTGATGGTTTCCTTCTCTTTTCTGTTTGTTAGATTGAAATTTTTGCTTGATTTTGTTTTCAAATTTGTGATTTTACAGAGCGAGCATAATGATGATACATAAATTAGTCCGATTCTTCATGAAGAATAACAACCTCCTACTCATTCTGAATGCTTGCCTTTTTCTTTTTCCCTTTGTTTTAACTCTGTTATTTCAAAATTATTATTAACTCGTTTGTGATTTGGATATACATGAAATATATATTGTCAAGCACAATGAGGATAAATGTTCATGAGATCGAAAGATCGTTGATATCTTAATAATTTAACAATTAGTCCTTTTCATTCTGAGTGCTTCTTAAATGTTCAAAATAAATCATTAATATATATTTTATTACATTTCAATTAAGGGTCTGGAGTTTGACTCTTCGGCAATTGAAATAGCCATGCCTTAGGGATGAATGCAGTAACCCTATAACAATATTCCTTCGTTGAATTCTGGAGGGGGTTTATTTAATAAACCTGCTGGAACATCTTCGAGGGGAACACTTTGAATATAATATTTACTCGAAATTGAATTAATTAACTTTATTTTTTTGATAAATTTTGCATATTTTTGTGGAGAATTTTGAAACCGTATGATGATTTTTGGATATATATTCTCACGATGGTCATCTGAGGTACTTTTGTGTGCCTAACTGATGAAACATCCCAACTTTCTGATGGTTGCGTGGAAAAAATCTTTTTGTTTTGTTAGATCAAATTTTTTCTGGATTTTTCCTTCAATTTTTTTACCAAGTAGCCATGTCTAAGATTGACAAGAAAGCTAAAGAAGCAAACAATTAACTCAAATAAGAATGAAGAAACTTGAAAGCAAAAGAAGCATATAATTAACTCAATTTGGGTTCAGACCAGTTTTTCGACTTAACTTACAAAATTTTAATTTTTTTTAAAAAAATGAATTGTCTATACAATTTCAAGTTCTCAAAATTACAATTTCAATAAATTAATTTTTTAAGTTTAAAGTTCTATCTTCAAAATCTATAATTAAACGAGAGATTAAAATTTAGATTTTAAACTACTTGGTTGTTGTTGCTTTAAAATCTTAGATAGGATCTCAATTCTCAACTTCATGAAACATAATTCAAATCAAAGTATGATTTTCTAGAAGCTTGTCTGTACTTTAAGAAAGTTAGGTCCTCATAACGATGTCGGTGAATACTTAACAGATATTTGATCAATGAATTTAGACTATTATCACGATTGATAAACAAAATGAAGTAAAATTTGAGACATTGAATTAGACCACAAAGTTGAATACTTCTTAAACAAATAAAGCAGCTGACTTTCTTTACTTTCTAAGACACTGATACAAATCATATATATATATATATATATATATATATATAGACTGGTGAATGTTACCAATCCCTCCTAAAACTACAACAAAGACAAAATAATTACTTCACATTTAACGAGTTAATCATTCATTGCCTTACGAAACAACGAACTTATTAGAATTAACACTAGGAACAAAATTCTAATATAATGTTTACAAATTATCTTATATTCGCCCTCCGTTTATCAACGGGTCATGAAAGTTCCACCTTTATCATTTAGCTCAAATGTATTGAATTAATGATTTGTGATATTAAAGTTTTTCTAATTGCATGTGTCCCATTAAAACACATATCTTATATAATGTATCAACAATTCTAGTGCACTACACAATATATTTTTTTTCTGAGCGTGCAATTTCTTATTAGTACAATCAAAAGAAAATCAGATTTTGTGTGGAAATTTTCAATAAATTATTTTCCAAAGGTGTGAACGTCGTAGATGCCTGCATTCCATATAGTTGAAAATTATTATGTCCTCTCTCCATAGATTAAAACAAGCCAACATTTACATTAATCGACCTCAATGCGTTGATTATAAACAAATCAGCTGACTTCGTTTTTTCTTATCCTCCAACATTCTCCTAAAGGCTAAAGTATACTGCTCCATCCCTTTAATTTTAAGAGTCGGTGTTTAATTAGATATAAAATTTTAAGCAATATAATTTTTAAAATAATTTTTGTGATGTTAAAATATATCATTAGATGTAACATAAGAAATTAAGCTTAACTTATTTTTCAACATGAAAATGTATTTTTTTATTAAATTAAAAATAATATTTTTTTAATAAGTGAGCAAGAAAATATTACTATTTCAAGTATATTTATACTTAATCTTAAAGAATGTTATAAAGTGGGGGTGGGGTGGTCAAGGTATGGCTATTATTTTCTTAAATTTATTTTTGAAAATTAGTACTACTACAACTAATTTGTACTTGTAACTTGCAAGTATCTGACCATTTCAATTCAAAGGTTAATACAATAATCTTCTTATTTGTGGGGTCCAAATCTAGTGGGGCTTACACAAAGGATGACTGATAAAACTTCATTTTGTTTTGGTCAAAGTGACCATTATGACCTCCCACATGTTTTGCTTACGCTGGTCTTTTGCTTAGTGGCTTTGTTACAAAAGTTAATATTTCACGCGTTCCAAATTTACACGACTTGACACGAATTTTAAATAATAAATAAAAAAATTTGAATTTTATAATCTAAAATAAATTTAAAATATTTATATAGTTATAGATTATCTCGTTAAACATAAAAATAAAATTTAAAGTTAAATTATTGATAAATATATAAATGTGTCATTCTTTTTTAGACTGACTAGAAAGAAAAAGTGTGTCATATAAATTGGGACATAGAAAATACTTAATATTAATACTTAATTAACAATAAGATATTAATAGTGATAAATTAAGAGAAAGGAGCCTTCTTATCTAGTGGATTCAACATACCAATTTTAATAATTTTGGGCTTTTGTTAGCTCTCATTAGTCATTAGTCATTGTGGAGCAGTAGCAAAATTGTATCTAATAAACAACTTTATTTTCGTATTAAATTTCCACACATTCTGAACAGTAACATAAGAATAAAAACAAAAATTCATGTGTAGAACTTATTTAAATACCAATTTGTTCCAAACATTCAATTGCAATAGACTTTAAAGAATAATATACACGTTAAAAGTAAATATTACGCGTTAAATAGGCCAAAAGTCATATATGGTAAAACTTTAAAATAAATATTAATGTGCTGTTCTGTATAAGCACAGCTTAAAGCATGTTCTAATTAAACCTCTACACGTTCCAAATTCTGAAACGGAAAAGGATACATTTACAGAATTTAAATTTTCACAAAAATATCAAAACAATGGACTCGTATTTTATATTGAGGTTAAATCCTTGATAGTACTGACTTGTAGATAATTTTGCTCCAGTGATACAATATTCTTGTATATCTTTTATATTTAGTTAGTCAATATTCTAATGATAATTAGTCAAATTAGTTATCTAGTTTGTAGCCTAACTTGTAGCTTTGTACTATTAATATACACATTAATGAATGAAAAGGCAAGGAAGATATTCTTACATGGTATCAGCCAAACCCTAACCCTAAAACAACTAAACCGCCACCGGCCTTCTTTTCTGCCACCTCCCTCCTCTGCCTCCTTCTCGACGTCAATCTCCTCTCCCTCTTCTTCATCCTTCCTTTTCAATGGTTGCTCAACTAAAATTTCATCTCGCTCTTGCGGTTAACAACATCAATAATTTCATTCACATAGCTCTTGAGATGGAAAAAGTTCAGTACTCCTCATGAGCGGAATTGTTTAAGATTCATTGTCGTGTGTACCAAGTCATCGATCACTAGGGCTGGCAATTTCATCATGACCCAATGGATATCCGATCCACCCGACCCGAATATATGGACGAAAATCCGACAAAATACGAATTTTAATCGGGTGACGGATGGATCGGGTGACTGATCGGGTCGGATTCGGGTGGACATACATCCAACCCACCATCCGACCCATCCATCCACCCGTTTATAAATAGTTAGATAATATTTTTTATCATTAAATTGTATATATTTTATTAAATAAAAATTATAATGAAACTTGGCAAATCAAGAATAACATAATTTTGGCCTAGAGTTCACTTCCATAACAGTAAAGTTTTATAATGTTCTTAGCTAGTGATCATTTATGAAAATATAAAAAATTATTCATTGTTAGGTCTTTTGTTATTTTTTTTCCAACGTAAAGTATGATTTGTTTGAGCTAACATAAAAATGGAATATGAATAAAAATATTTAAGGTGCTAATCAGATGAGACACTGCTACGTTGGAACTAAGAGTATTTATATTGGTTTTGGTCACTCCATTTTTGTTGTGAATTTTTTTTTAAAAAGATTTAAGAACACTAATTACTAACATTATCACTGATTTTAAACTAGAACAAATGGTTAAACTTATAACAAATTTCATCCGCGAAGCACTCGATTCACCCGTGGATGATGGGTGGATCGGATGTGGATGAAGAAAAAATAGGGTGATGGATGGGTCGGGTGGTGGATGAATGGTTGGCGGGTGGAGGCGGATTGAGCTCCACCCGATCCACCTCCGATCCATTGCCAGTCCTATCGATCACATCATACCTCCTAAACCCAAGTCAACTGAAAAAAACACGGAGAAACATGACGTTCTTGATGAAGAACTTTGGTCACGACTGGATGCGATTGTTCTACAATGGATCTACGGCACAATCTCGAACCATCTCTTGCATACAATCATCGAATCTGACGCCACTGCCCAACAAACATGGGAGAGATTAGAAAGCATCTTTCATGACAACAAGACCCAACATGCCTTGTACATAGAAAATCAATTTAAGGACATTCAACATGACGATTTTCATAATGCGTCGGCCTATTGTCAAGAACTTAAAATGATTGTCGATCAACTCTCCAATGTCGGTGCACCGGTCACAAATCAACGGTTGGTCATGCAACTTATTACGGGTTTAAATGAGAACTATGATGGTGTTGCTACAATCCTCCAACAAAGCACTCTATTGCCTCCGTTCTATGAGGCTCGTTCAAGAATTATTCTTGAGGAAACCCGCAAAGCCAAGCGGACAACGGCTAACGACAGCACTGCTGACGTCGCCCTTCTTATCACCGGCGGTTCCACTGCCGATAAAAAAGGCTCGGCTTACGGTCATCATCAATGCCCCACCAACGATCCACAACGTGGTTAACATCTCCGAAATAACAACAACGACAAAAATTCCAGCAAAGGTCGCGGTAATCGTGGTAGCAGTAACAACAACGGTAGTAGGAAACAGTCACCGCCGGTCGGCAGCCACCCACAGCAACAGTGGCAGCAGCCTTTGCCGTAGGTTGCGTACCCACCGTAGGCAGCTTGGGGCCAGTAACAGTGAGTTGCTCCTCCTTGCCCGTACTCGACATCATCCTAGGCCTGACCTCCGACTCGACAACCTCAACTCAGAGTTCTCGGGGTTCGTCCACAACAAGCTTAAAATGCGCATGTGTCTCCTCTATCAACCTATTCCCCAACAGATTTTTAGGCGGAAATGCACGCGATGTCTCTCAACGTTTCGGATGAAAATTGGTACATGGATATCGGTGCAACATCGCATATGATGGCATCTCAAGGTACTCTCTCATCTTATTTTAATATGAGCAATTTAAACTGTAATATCAATGTTGGTAGTGGACAAGGCATTCCCATTCGAGGTTATGGACAATCATCCCTCTTCCCACCACATCCCCCATTAATTTTAAAAAATGTACTTCATGCCCCGAAACTTATCAAAAATTTAATCTCAGTGCGTCGTTTCACAACCGACAATAATATTTCCCTTGAATTTGATTCTTTTGGTTTTTCTGTAAAGGACCTTCAGACATAGATTCGAATAATGAGATGTGATAGCACATGGATCTCTATCCTATCACCAGCGCCATCGGCCATCTTACCTCTTCTCCTTCAACCTTTGCAGCTATTTCCTCTGTTCTTTGGCATAATAGATTGGGACATCCGGGAGACTTTGTTTTACGTTCCCTTAGCAAAAATAAGTTTATTGATTGTAAATATTTTTCTTGTCCTACTATTTGTGAATATTGTGTTTTTGAGAAACATGTTAAATTGTCGTTTTATTTTTCATCTTCTAACACATTGATGCCATTTGATATCATACATAGTGATTTATGGACATCTCCCGTCTTAAGCAAGACTGGGCACCGATATTATCTCTTATTTTTGGTTGATTATTCTAATTTCCTATGGACTTTTCCTATTGGCAATAAATATCAAGGCTATTCTATTTTCTCATCATTTAGTGCTTTAATTAAGACACAATTTGAAAAGAATATCAAATGTTTTCAATGTGATAATGGGAATTCGACAATAATCAATTCAAACTCTTTTGCGCCAAAAATGGTCATATTTTTTATTTCTCATGCCCTCACACCTCTCCACAAAATGGCAAAACCAAACGGAAAATAAGAACCATCAATAACTTAGTTCATACCATCCTTGCCCACGCCTCCATTCCCCCATCTTTTTGGCATCACGCTCTATCATGGCAACTTACCTCTTGAACATTATTCAAAACAACTCTCTCAAACACAAGTCCCTGACTTAAGTTCTATATCTTCGTGATCCTTCCTATAAATACTTAAAAGCTTTTGGGTGTCTATGCTACCCCCTTCATACTTCCACCAAAATCAATAAACTTCAACCTCGTTACAATCCGTGTGTATTCCTTGGTTACTCGTCTAATCATCGAGGTTATAACTATTACGATTTATCAAGCCAAAAAATAATCATCTCTAGGCATGTCATATTCGATGAGTCCCAATTCCCTTTTGCCAAGATGCATTCTCCATCTCCAGATTCATATAACTTCTTAAATGATGACCTCAATCCCCTTTTGATTCATCAATTACACAATCAGTTGTTACCATTACCGCCGCAAATACCGGAGCCCGACCCACAGTCCAGTATCAGGTGGGCCACCAAACCCAGCCAAGGGAACCACGACCCAGCCTACCCGTCACTGTCCCAAGTCCCAGCCACGCATTTGACTCATCTCGGCCTACGACACGACCCCACCTTCCCGAACCCAGCTGGCATGGCTCATCTCGACCCACTTCCGCACCAATACAACCCCCTCCAACACCCCCTACGATTAATGGAAACCCATGTTATGCATGGTATTTACAAACCAAAATGACAATTCAATTTGTCAACTTCAGTTGCCCACACCTCTTCATCGCAACCCAAAAAATGCCTTATCCGAGCCCAATTGGAAAGCTACCATGTTAGACGAATATAATATTCTTATTGAAAATAAGACGTGGGATCTAGTACCACCGCGTCCTCGTGATGCTAATGTTATTCATTTTATGTGGATTTTTTGACATAAAAAGAAACCTGATAGTTCCTTTGAGAGGCATAAGGCCCGTCTTGTAGGTGATGGAAGGTCTCAGCAGATTGGTATGGATTGTGATGAAACTTTCAGCTCGGTGGTGAAACTGACAACTATTCAGATTGTTCTCAGCATTGCTTTGTCCAAACCATGACCCATTCATCAGCTTGATGTTAAAAATGTCTTCTTGTATGACGACCTTCATGAAACCGTTTATATGCATCAGCTTATGTGATTCAAGGATTCAGTTCATCCAGATTATGTGTGTCATTTGAAGAAATCACTCCAGGGACTGAAATAGGCTCCTCGTGCGTGGTATCAACGGTTTGCTGATTTTGTATCCTCTATTGAATTTTCCCATAGCAAATATGATCATTCACTATTTATCTATCGCAAAGGTAATGACATGGCATACATTCTATTATATGTTGATGATATCATACTCACTACCTATTCTGATGCACTTCGCCAATCTATTATGTCACTCATTGCTTCTGGATTTGATATGAAGGATTTGTGCCCCTTGAGCTATTTTTTTGGGCATTGCCGTTACAAGATATGCATGTGGCTTATTTCTTTGTCAAAGAAAGTATGCCGACTGAGCCGACATGACTTCTTGTAAACCTGCTCCAACACCGATTGACACTAAATCTAAACTTAGTGTCTCTCCGGGTTCTCCATATGAAGACCCCACTCACTATCGCAGTTTATCAGAAGCATTACAATATCTCACTTCACGAGTCCATATATATCTTATGTCGTGTAACAAATCTGCTTACATATGCATGACCCGAAAGATGAACATATGAATGCTCTCAAACAAATTTTGTGATATGTACAAGGCGCTCTCCATTTTGTCTTGCACCTGTACAAGTGCTCCGTCTCCGGTCTCACCTCCTACACTGATGCTGATTGAGGTGGATGTCCCAACACTAGATGATCCACTTCGGGTTACTGTGTCTTCCTTAGAGATAACTTATTTTCTTGGTCCTCTAAGCGTCAACCTACTCTATCTCGGTCCAGTGCCAAAGCCGAGTATCACAGCGTAGCAAATGTGGTTTTCGAGTGTTGTTGGATACATAACCTTCTGTTGGAAATTCATTGCCCAATCCGCAAGGCTACATTGGGTTAATGTGATAATGTAAGTGCGATATATCTTTCCGACAAATCCGTTCAACATCAGCATACTAAACACATTGAAATGGATATTTATTTTGTACGTGAGAAAGTTGCTCGTGGACAAGTTCGTGTCCTTCACATCCCTTCTCGGTACCAAATTGCTGACATATTTACTAAAGGACTTCCGCGCATACTCTTTGACGATTTTCGAGCCAGTCTCAGCGTACGAGAACCTGCCGCTTCAATTGCGGGGGTGTGATAGAATATTCTTGTATATCTTTTATATCTTGTATATCTTTTATATTTAGTTAGTGAATATTCTAATTGTAATTAGTTACCTAGTTTGTAGCCTAACTTGTAGCTTTGTACTATTATATATTATACACAATAATGAATAAAAAGGCACGGAAGATATTCTTACAAGTACACTCCATAATATTTAATTTCCACAAAAGTTGATGGTTAACGGCCCTAAATAAAATAACGGAAAAAGAAGAAGCACGAAAAGGTAAATAAGAAGAGTTTGACAAGTAGCCAAAAGGAGAAGGAGGATAATAACTTACTCGCACTTGATATTTATACGAAATCATATTACTTTATTATTAAGTCAAAATTTAAGATAATATGTATTTAATAATTACAATTTAGCTATAAAAATATAATTAGAACACATATTATGTATTTATTGAATTGACATAAATATCGGGGGAGATGAATTAACTAACAATGATGGTGAATGCTGATTAGTACATAGTACTAAAATATACTTGGTCAAAAACATACAAAACCTTGTTTAATTGAATTAGAAAATTCCTACATTACGTATTCATATTAGGAAGTCTTATTCTCATGAGTCATGAGATAGTGTTTTTATTGCGCACAATTCGGAACTGCAATATCATAGACAATGCTTTTATTTGGTCAATAGATAATAATTCAATATGTTTGATAATGAAGTATACTCAATTTTGAGTTAATTCATCTACTAGTTTAGCTGACAAAATGGAATTTTTATGAATATACCTTTCTTGTTTTCATCTTCCACCAATAATAATACTAGTATCACTAATACAATGTTTGTCTCATTTTATATGGTCTCTTTCTTTCTCAATTTATCTAAAAGAATAAACTTATTGCTCAATTTGAAACCTATTTGTTAATCTTTTCATTTTGATTTTGTTCTTATTGGCACGGTCTTTTGAGACGCCATATGATATACTTTTCTTCTTTTGGTTATAAGAAAGACTGGTAAGGATTTTGTAAATACTAAAATACCGATGATGAAATATTGAAAAACATGTTGAATGAGTATGTTCAGGTGAAATAAATAGTTTTACTTATAGAACTTCAACTGCAGGTACCTCATTCATTAATATATAGTATATTACTAATTTGGTTCTTACGGATTACGGGTTTACGTAAACCCAATAGTTGTTATCGTGTGACTCTTAACACTTTCCACACACCCATATCTTGTTAACTGGAGCGTGTATAATATAATTTGAGGGTCCAACATCGGTGAACAAAGAATTGGAATGAGCCCGACTATGATATCATGGATCTCGGGTCTAATTTAACCCAAAAACTAGCTTGTAGGGTGAAGATTGTCCAAGTCCATATAAGAAGTCCATGTTCCCATTCCATATCCGTTGTGAGACTCTTAACATATATAAAATTGAGTATGAAACCCAATCACTCTATTAACTTGAGGTTGTTATAGAAACTTATACACTTCAAACCCTAGATTCGCGTATGAGAACTAAAATCTAATAACCAAGAGACTAAAACTACTATTCCCCTTTTTACCAAGTGAAATGAATGTTCAAAATCAGTTATTACTTTCAAATATTTCTTTTAAATTTCAACTTCAAATATTTTTCAAATTTGGTGTCTCACTAAATAATACATCGAACGATAATATCACTCAGTGAAACTACACAAAGTGAGGTTTGATGAGAGTAGAATGTACGCAGATTATACCCATACTTCAGGGATAGAGGAATTGTTTCCGGTATAGATAAATAATTTATAGCAATAAGAAAAAAAAATAACAGAAGCGAATAAGTCATGACAAGATACTAAAGAAAGAATAATAACTATTACAAGTTAATACGATAATCGAAATATAAGAAACAATAAATAGTAACAGAAATAGAAGGACAAGAAAAGTAATACGAAATAATATGGGAGATAATGCTCAACTACATGCTAACCTTCCATCATAATTCGTATTCTTCGTCACATCCTATGATCCGTAATAAAAGCACCTGTTGTCGACCGGTGGCTCATCCTCAATGCTGTTTACGCTCTTCAGTTAAGGTGATCTCGCTAAATAATAATTTCACATAAAATAGAACAGAACCGAAAATAAGAATTTGTAAAGGGTATGGTAAAAAAGAGTATCCTCCCGTAGACCGACGGCGACAAATAAACAGCTTAAAAGAAAAACAAGGACGGCGGGCAATTCTTGCGCTCCTTAAACTGAGACGATATACGTAGTATACATTTCACAGCAAGACTTTTATGCCCAACTTTGAACTTTTCCCCTTTCTCTTTTAGTCAAACCCAAAACCCAAATTCATAACACACAAAGTACAAACAAAAAAGTAAGCAAAAAACAACAATCTTTGGTCAAGTAATTCAGCTGCTTGTCCGTGTCCTCTGAATCTTCTTCTATCTTCAAAGGTGGGTACTTTATACTCAATTTTTTCATCTTATCCTCGAATTTTTGCTCAATATTACGCCGTATTATACCTTTTTAGTAATCTTTTTTTCTTGGTTTCTCATTTATGATCTTGAAAACCTAAAACCCCACTTGAGCCCTTTACATATTTGTTCCTGTTTTTCTCTCAATTTAGTGTTCTTGTTCAGCTGATCGTTCTGTGGACTTATTGTTGGTATGTTTGGGTGATAAAAATGAATACCCTCTTTTATTTTTTATGTTTAAGCGTTGAAATCATTGAAAATGGAATTAATTTTAGCATCGGACTAGTTCTTGGTCCCTGATAGGCTTATAGAATATTTTATTTGATTGATTTAGCATAAAATTTGAATAGATTTGATGGATTGGATTTCATTCTTTATTGTTTTAATTCTGCTGTCTTTTATTCTTGCTTTTGCTTCTTCATTGAAAATGGAATGAATTTTAGCATAAAAAATTGAATGGATTGATTTCATTCTTTGTTTTTTTGATTCTGATGATTTTTTCTTTTTGTTTTTTGCTTCTGATAGGTGTAAAGTTTGAATCTTTTTTTTTCTTTCCCAATTCGAGTGTTGGGAGCAAAATGGGAGGTGTTTGTGCAGGTGGGACGGCGAAAAATAGAGCTGAAATTCACCACGAGAGCACCTCAGGGTCTTCGAAGAAGCTGAAGTCAGTGAAGAGCATTGGAAAGCAGAAAAAAGATGAATCTTTGTCGTATCCTGATGTGGGTGCTTTTCGTGGGACGCCTAATTTATATGATTCTGGTGAACTGTACATGTCTATTTCCCGGGAGCTAAAGCCATCGGCACCTCCTAGGACAGGAGGGAACAAGGTACTCATTTTTATGGAAACATAATCTTTGTTGGTGTGTTTTGGATGCTTGCGTATAGCGTATCAAAGCTGATCTTGCTTGTCGTTTATTGTATGCGTTATTGATGCTAAGTACCTGATCACAAAAAAAGATCTTACCCCTTTTTGATTTGCCCGATCACATTGAAATTGAAGGAAATTGGCCCAAAAATGAATAAAGAGACAGACAATTTTTTTTTTTTGAGAATGAAAGAGAGAAAATTGGAAAGAAGAGTTAGTTGACCGCATAAGTTGACTTGAATAGAAACTTCTGCATTCAGAAGCTAGTGGAATTAGTAGGCGTTTGTCCATAGATTCTAAGTATTTTTCGCTTTATTCGAAATTTATGAAGTTGGAGTTGAGATGTAGTTGTGTTTGGTTATACTTTTTGCAAAGAAATGAAGAGAGCACTTTATTTGGAATTTATGAAGATGGAGATACAAAACAGGTCTGGAGCACTTTTCCAAATTTGGAATCCAACTCCAAGTCGGATTTGGAAATTTTATAACCAAACACTGATTTTGAAATAAAGTGAAATTATTCTGGGAAAAAGTGAATAATTCTCATGGCCAAAGGAATGTCTGTAAAACTGAGGTGATATTGGAGTTGATGTTTCTACTTGTCCGTATGAGGACCAAAACGTAAGTCCTGCTGTGTCTTGACTTGTCTTTGATGCGCTTGTGCTTGAGCTGGGCAATGTGGAGTTTAGTTGCCTTTGGCAAGTGAAAGTTGTTTGAAGTCCTCTAACCAATTCAGTTGCTTCAGAAGAAATAGAATGGTACTAGCAAGCTGGCATGTCTTTGGGCTTGGACTAGAGCATGCAGTAAATATTTGTTCATAGATTATACTCACTAATTTCGAGTTCATATGGTAAAATTGACATCTTGTGCATTCTTGAATTCTTCTCAAAGCACCGATGATGCTATCGGTGTTCGCCGCATCTCAACACATGGTCTTGCAATCTCAAAGTGTGATTATATTGGTGAAGTCAGCAATTCAGAAGCTTTGCATAATTCGACATGATCTTTTGGGCTGAAATCTTTGGTGTTTCTCTAAAAGTTTGAGATGGCTCCATGGCATAGGAAATAAATTGCACATACTGATTAGTTTGTGCTGAAACTGCAACATATGACAACTTTATTGTGGTATGTTTATGAAAGCTTGATATTGAGTTGTTTTAGATTTGCTTGTATAGAATGTGAGGTGTACCTGATGATAGTAAAGATTGATCAGAAAAGATGAACCAAAAAAAATATCGAGGTGAATTAATTAAGTCGAGTTGAAGTGAAGAACCATGACTTAAGTTTGAAAACAAACAATTTTTTGGTGTTTTTTTTGTTTTTCCTTTTCTTTTTCTTGTTTTTACATTTCAAGTAATCTAGATTTCTTCTTGTGATAGGCTCCCAGTTCTTTTCTTGGAAAGGCCAGTATAGTCGGCCTAGAGAAAGCAGTAGAAGTATTAGATACACTTGGGAGCAGCATGACAAATTTGAATTCCGGAGGCTTTATGACAGGAATGGCATCAAGAGGGAATAAAATAGATATTCTAGCATTCGAGGTTGCGAATACTATTACCAAAGGTGCAAATTTGTTGCAATCTCTTTCCAGTGAAAATGTCGAGTATTTAAAGAAGGAAATTCTACCTTCAAAAGGAGTGCAGCAGGTGGTTTCAACTAATATGAAGGAGCTGCTTGCTATTTCTGCTGCCGACAAAAGGTTAGAATGCATAACTTCCTTCAGTTTCTCATTGTCTGCATACATTCCTGGATAAAATTAAGATAGTTAGGATTAAATTGAACAATATATTATAAGAGCTGAGGGTCAATTTGATATAGTCACCGAGAGAAAATTATATTTTGTCCCGTTATAGTAACTGAAAAAGTGACAATTTTTTTTTCATGTAAAGTAACTAAATGTATCCACTATAACAATAAATCATAAAACTTTATCCACTATAACAGTAAAGTCACCCTTGATGGGTACTCAAATTTTGTCGTTGCATGTATAGAGGGTAAAGTTTAATGATGTTATTGTTATACTAGATTTTGTTTAGTTACTTTACAACGTGAAAAAAAAATAGGTCTGTGACTTCTACCCTTATAATTGATAAGTTCAGTTAGTTTAATAAGACGAAAAGTTATTTTGCGATTTTAATATTATATATAGAGAATAAAATTTAGTGATCATAGACTAACACGGAAACAGAATGAGAAATAATTATTTTTTTGCTAACAGTAAGAAATGATTTTGCGATGGTAGACAAATCCTCTAACATGACCTAATTTCTAAGATACTATCTCCTGATATGTTCGCTATTCGCTAATTGATAACAGTATCGTAATGGAGGATATTCCTATATAATTTTTACCTAGATTTTGTATTATGTCCCACATCGGTACTAATATGTGCTGATGTGGGGTTTAAATAGCCTTGGGCTCTCCCACCTTAATAACTAGCTTTTGGGGTGTGGTTCTCCTAAGGTTGTTACATTTTGAAAGTTCAAGGTTCAATGTATCTTAAAATACAACGGTGGAAGTATGTATAACTAAATTCTTAATTGGTGAAACATTATTCATTCAGACTTTGAGTCAAACTACAGTTTGGAGGGGCCTTTCAGAATTCTACAAAAAGTTGTAATGCTGTAAGCAGTTTATAAGCCTTGGTGAAAATAAATTTGTTTTGCAGGGAGGAATTTGACATTTTTTCTCGCGAAGTCATTAGGTTTGGAGATATGTGTAAAGACCCACAATGGCACAACCTAGATCGATATTTTTCCAGGTAAGTTAACACCATTTTTTATTGTAGATAAGTCAAACCATTCTGATTTCATTAAATATATTTATCAGAAGTTGTAACCACTTCTCAGGTTGGACTCGGACTCTCTTACTCATAAACAACTAAGGTCAGAGGCTGAATTGATGATGCAGGAACTGAGCATTCTGGCTCAGCATACTTCTGTAAGTTAGTAGCTTGTTTTGCAATGCATTGTGCCTTTCTAAAAGTTTTTGTTTCCATGTTAAGCCAAAATTGCCCCTTATCTATGAGAATAGGTCTATTTTGATCCTTCAAACATAACCTTGAGCATCTTTAGTCTCTTTAAGTTTTCCAAAGTGGAGCACCTTTGGTACAACTAACATAATGGACTTAAAAACTAATGGTGACTAGCAAAATGGAGCACCTTTGCTAAAGTGATGCTCAAGGTTATATTTGACGGACCAAAATAGACCTACTCCATTAGATAAGGGACAATTTTAGCTAAAAACTCTGTTTTACAGTATGAGTAAATTCCTCCTTTGTTCTTTCAATCAAGATCTTTTTCATATCCTTTTCACTTACATGAACTGTAATAATTTTGGGACAATATTGTAGTACGAGTGCTTCTTGAGGGCTTTAGAATTTCCTTGATGTTGTACTTGACCTATTGCATGAGATTTGCCAATATTTGCATTTACCAGCAAGAATATTTTTCTGATTAATGATGGTTATACTGACTTGTGTAAAGACTGCAAGGTTATTCTGAGGGAGTATCTTACAACCCGACATAAGCTTTTGGTGATTGATTTGGAGATCAAGATGGAGAAGAAGAGGAGGGTTGTGGATGGCAGGTTAAGAATCAAATGGGGGGAGTTTGACCATGGCTAGTGCAAAGGGGATGGGGGAGAGGTTGATGGCCAAGGGGGCTTGGGTGAGTAGTGGGATGCGACCGGTATGTGGGACAGGACGACCAGTTGCATTCGAGAGGTAGCTAGAGAAGTGCTTGGGGTCTCGAGGGGTAGCCGTGGTGAGCATCAAGGGGACTGGGGGTGGAATGATAAAGTTCAAGAGAAGGTAGGGGCGAAGAAAGCGGTGTATGGCGAGGAACGAGGCAAAGCTTACAGTTACGGCGGCGAAAACGACTGCTTTTGAATGCATGTATGTGGAATTAGAGGAAAAAGGCGGGGATATGAAGTTGTACAGATTAGCTAAGGCGAGGGAGAGGAGTGCTCGTGACTTGGATTACTTGAGGTGCACCAAGGACGAGGACGACAAAGTACTGGGGGAGGACACACATATTAGGCGGAGGTGGTAGTCTTACTTCCATAAACTCTTGAACGAAAAAGAAAATAGAGACATTGTGCTGGGAGATCTGAAGCAATCCGGTGGTATCAGGATTTTGGGTATTGTAGAAGCATTAAGGTTGAGGAGGTTAAGGGTGTTGTTCGCAGGATGCGCAGGGGACGAGCGACCGGGCCTGATGAGATCCCTGTTGCATTTTGGAAGAGCGCAGGCAGGGCAGATTTGGAGTGGCTGACTAAGTTGTTTAACGTCATTTTTAAGACGGCGAGAATGCCCGAAGAAGGGAGGTGGAGTACAATGATCCCTTTGTACAAGAACAAATGTGATATCCAGAGTTGCAACAACTATAGGGGTATCAAGCTGCTAAGCCACACTATGAAAGTTTGGGAAAGGATTGTGGAGATGAGGGTGAGAAAATGCGTGTCTATTTCTGAGAATCAGTTTGGATTCATGCCGGGGCATTCGACCACATAAGCCATTCATCTTATTAGGAGGTTGGTGGAGCATTATAGGGAGAGGATGAGAGACTTACATATGATTTTCATCGCCCTCGAGAAGGCATACGACAAAGTCCCTAGGTTCTATGGAGATGTTTGAAGGTTAGATGTGTACCTGTGGCGTACACTAGGGTGATCAAGGATACGTATGATGGAGCTAAGACCAGGGCACAGACAGTAGGAGGAGACTCGGAGCACTTCCCAGTGATGATGGGGTTGCATCATGGATCAACTCTTAGCTCATTCTTATTTGCTTTGGTGATGGATGGACTGACGCGACAAATCCAAGGGGAGGTGTCATGGTGTATGTTATTCGCAGACGAAATAGTCCTGATTGATGAGCCTCGCAGTGGAGTGAACGCTAAGCTGGAGGTTTGGAGACAGACCTTGGAGTCTAAAGGGTTCAAGCTGAGTAGGACCAAAACATAATATTTGGAGTGCAAGTTCAGTAACATGAGCGACCTTGAGACATGTGTGGAGGTGAGGCTCGATACTCGGGTCATTTCAAAAAAAGAAAGCTTCATGTACCTCGTGTCTATTATCCAAAGGGATGGAGAGATTGATGACGATGTCACACATCGTATTAGGGTAGGCTCGATGAAATGTAGGCTCGCATCTGGAGTCTTATGCGACAAAAAAGGTGCCACAAAAACTTAAAGGCAAGTTCTATAGGGCGGTGGTTAGACTGGCTATGTTGTATGGGGCGGAGTGTTTGCCAGTCAAGACTTCGCACATCCAGAAGATGAAAGTTGCGGAGATGAGGATGCTGAGATGGATGTGTGGGCATACAAGGAGGGATATAATTAGAAATGATGATATCCGAGACAGAGTAAGAGTGGCCTCGGTGGAGGATAAGATGCGGGAAGCGAGGTTAAGATGGTTTGGGCATGTGCATAGGAGAGACACAATTGCCCCAGTGCGGAAGTGTGAGAGGTTGGCTATGGACGAGTTCAAGAGGGGCAGAGATAGGCCGAAGAAGTATTAGGGAGAGGTGATTAGACGAGATATGGCGCAGGTGCAACTTACTGGGGATATGACTTTAGATAGGGGGTTGTGGAGGACACAGATTAGGGTAGAAGGGTAGTAGGTAGTCGAGCATAGTCCTACTTACGCTTGCAAACGAGTAGTTGTAGTGTTATTATTGTACGCCGCTTAGCCTATCATACTAATAGACGCAATATTGCTTTATAATACTCGGTAGTTTAATTTCTGTTGTTATGTGTTCTTTAGTGTACTTCGTTTAGCTTATTTATCCGCGCTAGTTACTGCTTACTTTTTCAGAATGCGCTATTATGGCTTATTCGCTTTTGATACCAGCATTTTCATACTGCTTTAATTTTTTTTTATCGGGTCGGACATTTTTTCTTGCTTTGCTCTTGCTTTTGCTTTGATTGTGCTTATACTTTGTCTTGAGCCGAGGGTTTTTATCGGAAACAACCGTTCTACCTACCAAGGTAGATGTAAGGTTTGCCGTACACTCTACCCTCCCCAGACCCACGTTGTGTGATTTCACTGGGTATGTTGTTGTTGTTGTTGTTGTTGTACTGTCTTGTGTAAAGACACAATATATTAAGAAAATATGAGTTGTGTCACCAAAGAGGGAAATTTACTTGATTCTTTTACTACGTCCGTTTTTTCTTAATTCTGAAATGATGTTTTCTCTAAAAAGATATTGTTCACATAGATTGGATATTCCAAAATCAGTGATGAGACTCTGACCACTGACGTCTTTACAGGAATTATATCATGAGTTGCACGCACTGGACAGATTTGAACAGGATTATCGAAGGAAGCTTGAGGAATTAGATTCCTTAAATCTACCTCGAAAAGGCATGGCAGTTTTTCTCTGTGATTTATCATTTGTTCTAGAATTCTGTGAAAAAAAAAAGGAGCAACATAGTGAGGCATATAACTGAACAATTATTTCTAAATTGTATTTCTCTCGCTACTCATTTGACCAAGTATTTTTTTTAGAAAAAGAACTAATTCTTTTACTCTTTAGTTCTGTTGTGACATATGTAACCGATATAGACTCTCTCTTATAGACTTCCTCTCTTTCTTGCACAGTAAATAAAGAAACTGACTTTTGTAGCTAATAGCAATGTACAACAACTCAAATACCGTCTTAAGTGCTGTTTACATCAATAAAATCTTTTGCTTGCTTAATAAAAAAGAAATATTACATTATTAGTGTTTGGTTGTTCTATAGAGTTCTTGCTTCTTATATGGTCTTCGTCATTTTGATAATTTGGTAGGTTAACATACAAATTGACATATTTCCTTTCCCTTGTAGGAGAAGGTCTCATGATGTTACAGAGTGAGCTAAGACATCAAAGAAAAATTGCGAGGAGCATGAAAAAGAAATCTCTTTGGTCTAAGGGTTTGGAAGAGGTACTTTGACCAAAAATCATTTTATATCATTTTCAAGGAATGCATTTTTCACATTTTCAAAAATCAAAATAATAAGACTTGTGAAAAGAGAACTTTTTCAAATATACTTTGGTAATTGGTTAGAGCTCATGGAGGCGAGCTCATGGAGGCAACAAGCTTTCGTTTGATTTAGTGATTGAAATGGAAATTGTCCTTTTTTTCTTTTAAGAGTGCTGTTATTATTTATCTTTGGAGATTGCCAATTTTTAATCCCAAATTTGATCATTGTAGATTGTGGAGAAGCTTGTTGACATTGTTACTTATATACATCAAGCAATTGTGGAAGCATTCGGGGACAATGGTACGAGAATAGCTGTGGTTTTATTTATCAGTTCAAATTTTATTGCTATCGTCATAGGCATGCTATTATTTGCAAATAATGAAGAAGCTAAGAGAGCATCAACCAAACAATCATTGGCATCGGTAATGGCCATTGGCACATTACACCACTAAATTGCACCAGCCACTCTTATTCTTTTGCCGCAAATAGCTTTTACATGTTACGTTTTATCTTAGTGAACTATTCTTCATTAATAATGGATATAGAGAACATACTAATCCATATACTGACTCGAGAAGAAGTAAACTGAAAGGGGAAACGAAACAAAGGGACAGTCTAGTTACACTGTAAAAATTTTAAAAAATTTGTTGACCGAATTTAGGAAATATGTACAAATTAATTATTCAAGCTAAGAACTATCAAGTCCCAAGGAAAAATGGAGGACATTCTCGGTTGTTTTTCCTTCTTCGGATCTTCAGCGTCCAAGTTTCCCGAGTCACTGCATTTTCATAGTAACATTTTAGGAGAAAAAAGGAGTTGTGACAAATCATTAGTTGTACATTTTACCAAGCAAGGAAATTTTTCCCCTTCTACTAGAGATCATCTCCAAGTGTTGTTTAACATCTTGAATGTGTCTAGTACTGGCCAATCAAGAATTTTCCTTAAAATCAGGGTTTTTAGCAGTGAGACTATACATAGAAATAGCTATAAATATCAAGTACTAAGGTAGGGGTAAAGTCTGCGTACACTCTACCCTCTCCAGACCCCGCCGTGATTACACTGGGTATGTTGTTGTTGTTGTAACGC
This sequence comes from Anisodus tanguticus, assembly GCA_034509755.1. Lineage (NCBI taxonomy): Eukaryota > Viridiplantae > Streptophyta > Magnoliopsida > Solanales > Solanaceae > Anisodus > Anisodus tanguticus. The sequence goes on along the minus strand of CM067553.1, from coordinate 1,749,323 downwards.
CTTTCTATGAACCTTTACCTTCTCTCAGATGGTAAACATTTCATGGTCTCAGTTTTTCGTGTTTTCATTTTAAGTACTCTTTTCTATTTACAACGAAAGAGTTAACTTTCATATGTATGCATTTGTGCCTTTCTTTCCCAGGGATATGATTGTTTTCTTAAATGTAGACAAATCTCTATGCTTCTTGCAGGATTGGCATCTGCTAGCAAGGAGCCTGCGAAGAAACAAGAAAGACTGGGAGTAGCTGGTCTTGCTTTACACTATGCTAACTTAGTTACTCAAATCGATAACATTGTAAGTTTTGCTGAAGTAGAGTGCTACTAATTGCGTTGTTTAGAATTACTTTAATATTTTTCATAACAATGGGATTTAATATCATGTCAGGCTTCACGCCCCACCTCTCTTCCACCTAACATGAGGGACGGATTATATAACGGATTACCTCCCTCCATAAAAACGGCCCTTCGTTCACGTCTGCAGGCGGTTGATGCAAAGGAAGAGGTATGTCCTCCATATTAATTTCTCATTCTTCGCCTTTCTCCCTTTTGCTCTCATCTGGGGTTAATGGTGTAACTTAGTCTTTATTAATTTCTCATTCTTCTCTTCTTCGTTGTGCATTTTGCAGCTCACAATTCCTCAGATAAAAACAGAGATGGAAAAAACTCTCCAGTGGCTTGTCCCAGTAGCTGCAGATACTACGAAGTATGTGTTTCGATGGTTTTCTTCGAACTGAGTGCCAAATTATGCATTTAGTTGTTTCAACTAGAGGATAAACTAATTACACTAGATGTCCTGTCCCCCTTCCGATTTTGCTAATATATGCTGATTCTTTTTTGTCTCTCTCTTTCTTGGCAACTTGATAACAGAGCACACCAAGGCTTTGGATGGGTTGGAGAGTGGGCTAATACCGGGTTAGTCCCATATTTCTGTCATTACATTTTGAAGAATATAATACTTCAATGCGGATTCAATCGAACACAGTTTTTAATATGGGACACAAATATAGATGTAAAACTCACTAAAATTTTAACAAATTCTCCCGATGTTTCTATTTATGTGGCTTGATCTGGAGTACGAGGATCAAACTAAAACGTTTGGGGTAAATCTGGATATAGAATCTTCTATTTTTTGAAATAAAATTTACATATTTAGAAATTACATAAAAAGTACTATAAGTCACAATAATTAACAATTCAAAATATTTAGAAAGTATTTGAAAAAATTATGGTCAAAGAAAATATCCTTGCGCCGGGTTGCCCTTTTTTAAAATATCCTTTGACCGTCCAAATAGTAACTAAGAGAAACAAATGGAAACGGAGGGAGTATAGTTTATGGACTTCAAAAGATTGAATATTATCAAGCTTAAATTCTCGATCCACTTCTGATGTTATTGGTTGTTTCTCCTTACAGAAGCGAGTTTGGCAAGAAGAACCCTCCACAAGTTAACCTCATTCGGTTGCAGACACTCTACCATGCAGACAAACAGAAAATGGACTACCATGTCCTCGAGCTAGTGACATGGCTTCACCGTCTCATCAGCCTGGTTAGATTTAACGGCCCGAAAGCTTTCCCGGGACGATCACCGACACGCAAAGGATCACTTATTCTGCAGACTGAGGTGACGAACACTAACTCAAAAACGACTAAGGTCCAGATTTCTGTGGAAGATCGGAACTTACTAGAGAAAGTGATGAAAAGGCAATCTTTGGTTCCTGGAAGAAGCAAAAGCCAGGAGTTTTTGTTGCCCAAGAATCGGAAAAAGGTGTGGGCGCTAAGTAGAAGCATGGGTAACTCCCCTTGTACAGAGTTTAAAAATCCAAAGGCCAATGTTTTGGATATATTAGATGGCTTAGATTCAGCATTTTGAGTTCCTAAGGAAGATTTCAAGCAAAAAGTTCATTTTTTGTTTTCTTTATTCTTAGCTACCTCCTCTTTGGAACTATAGCCTCTTGTATATAGTCTCCATCATGTGGTGATTGGGAAATTGTAATACTGTAAGCATATATTAGCATCAAGCCACATTTAAATTCTATTGGAAGTAACTGTTCAAGGGTGATGGGGAAAGATGTTTATTAGGCATTTTGCAGCCTGACTTTGCTAAAATCGTTGTAATTTTGTATGAATGTCTTGATAACATATGAAGTGTAACAACCAACAAGAATAAGATGCATTATCTCTCTATTTTGTTATCGGCAGTAAGGAACTAAGTTCCTGAATCCTGACTATCCCAATCACATGTACTAGTAAATTGTTTAAGCTCTTTATCTATTTTTTTACACTCTAAGAGTATAGATACTTAGATAGGGGTGGTGAGAAAAACTCTAAAATTAAACCAAATCGAAAATACATGGAATCGTGGATTTCCCTTCCGTATTTCTTTTGCAACTTGCAAGTAGTTCAAACAGGTAGCTTGCAAGCAACTTCTTTTCAAGGGATGAAGCTCCAATCTCAACACCTAATTGGAAATGCAGGTGTATCCATATTCATGGACGGCGATACTAATAAAGTTAGACAATCAAAGTATGTGGAATTTGAGATCACAGGATGCAGAACAATGGTATCTTGGACAAGAATTGTATGTAAGTGTGAAAGGAGATACGGATGATCCTTCAAAAATTTCTCCAAGAGATGAAGCTCCAATCCCATCAATGTTGACAATATAGTAAAAGAAAATTATAGTATAGTATTTCACTTCACATATATATAGACTTAAAGTAAACTATCTATATTAGCCTTTGATTACTGAATATATAGCTAACATTTAGATCTAGATTTTCTACAACATGGGTGCACCACTAAGGTAAAGAGACAAAAAAGATTAAGTGGAAATCAATCCTTGTATCTCGGGGTAAATAGCTTAGCGTTTAACCAAGTGCATCATTCAACTTTTTTGCGTGGTAGTCGATAGATACTATTTCAATTTTAGGAAATATGTACATAAAATACCTAACTTCGCAAAGAGACCATAGATTTACGTGCACCTTAATTTGAAGTTTTGAACAATAAATCCTCTCCAGCTAGCATCACTCCTCCTTTCTTAACCAGAAGTTTCAAATTTGAAATGAAATCATATTTGATAGGGAGTGATTTACCTCGAATAGGTACCAATGGAAACAAAAAAAAAAGAAAATATATAGCTTCAAAATGAAACTAGGGAATCAAGTGAGTGAGTGAGAGTTGGCAATAAAATATTGGAAGTAGCAATCCCACATCGGAGATTGAGGAGAGTTGTGCGCTGATTCAGTAGAATAAAGAGTGAAGGCGGTGACCCTTGTTAAAACATGATCCTTCAGGCAAGTTTTGATGGGATGTGATGAGTGGTCAATGCTTGCATTAAAATATGCGAGAAGGGCGTTCCAGCTCAGCCTGGTTACGACAATTTGGGCGCCCTCATTTCTACCAATCTGATCCCTATGCTTGAAATGAGTTCTCCAACCCCATTACTATTTTTACTTTTAAAAGAACTTTTTCATTTTGTTCTGTAATTTAAAAAGAAAAAAGGAAGAAAATATTTTACGTGATGTTGTTTTTTATTAGTGAGTTTAGGAAAGAGGACTTATTTTATAGATTACAACGATAATAAAGCCATAAAGTCTCTTACAAATTTTCTTACAAGAATAAAATATGATTTTTTTTTGTGAAATAGATAACTAACATTATATTAATCACCAGGAATGGAACTACAGAACAAGTTAAACGTTTACAGTAAGCTTAATCAAGTAAAACACACTTCGCCACGTCACTATATATGCTTAACCATTAATCATCCTACTCTAATAGCTAAGTAGTAATATTTATTTACATCATCTAAAACTGTATGAAGCATTTAACATCTGGTGGAGCCCTCACATTACATGAGAAGACAATGGTCCTAGCAATTCTATCCACATTATCATTCTTTTCTCAAATACCATCTGATCCCTTTACATAAAAATTATATATCATTATTGGTTAGAAAAACCAAGAAAAAATAATCTTGGCATAACTTCTGCATTAGGGGATGGTAGTAAATAATACAAGTCTTAAGCTATGAGAAAACCTACGTATTATGCTAGTCGAGACAATGTGTAATATGAACAATAACCTACAATTTTTGTATTATAATTTTCGCATAACTTCACTTGCAAAAACTTGTTCGAGGAGTATTTCAAATAAAATAATCATTTGTTTACAAAATTCTTAATTTTTGTTTCAAGTGAAATTTATATTTATACACAGGCATCAGCTTCTAAGTACTATCTTTAAATTCGAATTCGAACGCTCCTTTCAATACAACAACAATAAATTCAGTGTGATCTCACAAGGTGGAGTCTGGAGAGGATAGGATGTACGCATATTTTACTTCTACCTTTATGAGGTAGAAATGCTGTTTCCGGTTGACCCTCCACTCAGAAAAAAAGTACATGTTTAGCCAAAGACCTACTCAAAATTCATAAGAAACTACTACTACAAGTTTAGGAAGGTCATGTTATAGATAGAGGTGGATATAGAATTTTGAATATGGATTTAATTGAATTCATAACTTTAACAGTATAATGAATTCAATATCTTAAAGGTTGGATCTATTAAGTATAATTTTTGGATCTACTTTGATTAAACAATGGCCAATAACATGATTCCTTATCTCCCTTGAACAGCCACTCCCACTAAAATGTAAATGTGGTTAATTTCACTAAGGGAAAAAATTATCTCAAATGATAAATGCTACAGTATTGTCATTTCCCAACCCACCATAGTATTGTCATAGAAGGCCGTAGGTCCAAAAAAGTGGAGGTGGCTAAGATTCAAATAAAATAAAAAATGACCTTTGCCTTGAAATTCATCTTCTTTAGGAACTCAAAATGCTGAATAAGTAATATTTTATCCAAAGCATTTTCCTTGGGATGTTTAAACTTTAAACTCCACTACAAGGTGATTTTTATGCAATAAAAAATTGGAGGATAAGAACCCACATCGGAGAATGAAGAGAGTTGTGGGGATTAGCGGGTAGAATAAAGAATGAAGGCTGTGGTGTTAGAAAAAAACATGATCCTTCAGGCAAGTTTTGATGGGATATGATGAGTGGTCAATGCTCGCTATTAAATATGCGAGATGAGCGTTCCAGGCCCAGCCTGTTTACGACAATTTGGGCGCTACCAATCTGATCCCTAATGCTTCAATAAACTAATTCACCCCTCCCCTGTCCCCAGTTTAAAGTCGTAGTTTAAACTTCAAAGTTTTCTAATTCTTGCTTGTTTTAACTCTTTGTTTTTGTTCTGTTATTATATCTCTTTTTCTTCTTTTTCGAATTTGACTTTATGTTATTTTGACCTTTTTAACGAAACGAAGGAATCAATATGCTAGAATTGGAGATGTGTTTATGGTTTTTGTCTGGTTAGCGTTTTGCTTTAAAGGAAGAATATATTATGTTGATCTGCCAAATATACTAACTCAAAATCAAACTGAAAATATGTAATCTTCCAGTTGATAAGAACGAACGAACAAATTGGATTATGCCACATGGACTGATCACAATGATAGCCGCTTAAACTTACATATTTCAAAAGCATCCGAGCACATGATAAATACCTTTATTAGACATTTTTAGCTCATTACTGAGAAAACTTGTCTAAAATATGAGCTAAAAATGTCTAATAAAAGTATTTATCATGTGCTCGGATGCTTTTGAAATATGTCATAGCGTCTAAAAGAAATTTACTAGCAAGTTTAAGCGGCTATATCATTGTGATCAGTCCATGTCGCCTAATCCAATTTGCTCGTTCGTTCTTATCAACTGAAATATTACATATTTTCAGTTTGATTTTGAGTTGGTATATTTGGCAGATCAACATATAAGGAGTCCGTGTTCCCATTTCATATTCGATGTGGGACTCTTAACATTCTCCCGCACGCCCAGACCTTGTTAAGTGGAGCGTTGATAATATAATTTGGGGCCCCAACATCGGTGAACGAAGAATTGGAATGAGTCTGACTCTGATAAAATGTAAAGAATGAATCTTGAGCCTAACTCAACCCCAAAAGCAAGCTAGCTCTTTTGGGGTTGAGTTAGACCCAAGATTCATTCTTTACATGGACTAAATATGATTAAATAGAATACAATGTACACGTGCTAATAACCAACACATTATTTCTTGAAATATATTAATTAATTACCATATATTTGTAACTAATATTGTAAAAAATAATTGACATATATTTTTCAAATTAATAATAGTTTAATTTTAATTAGTTATAAAATTAAAAGCAATTTTTTTGTGAGAACATCATGGATTGGATGTTCGACAGAAAAATTAATATTTATAAATATAATGTCGTAACATTATTCAAATATTTGATTGAGAAAAATCTATCAATTGTAAGTGAAAAATAAACAACATGCAATGTGAAATAACAAGTCAATAGTACTAAAGCAAATAAATTAATATTGAAAATATAACCTAAATTCAAAATCCAAAAATAAATAAATAACAAAATACTCTTATGTCAAATTCCAACATTACATAAGTAAGTTGTAGTTTAAGTAAATATAATTCAAAAGAAAGAAAAAATATAAATCTATAACCTCATTCACAACGAATTTCTACCTTTTTAACATCACTCGTTATATGTCAAGTTTGTTAATGACCCATTCTTTATAATATTAAGAGTTGTAGTTTCAAAAATTAGAATAATAACACAATTATGCTAAATGAATAAAATAAAAAGGATACGAGTAATTACATAGAATCACAATAAGTAAGGTTGGGAATGAGAAGAAAGAAAATATAAGATAAATAATATAAAATAAAAATATATATTAAAAATAAAAATAAAAAGATAAAAGAAATAAAAATAAATTTAAAAAGAAAAAAAATAAAATAAAACAAAAAGAAAGAAACTAAAAAGTAACCATCGAAAATTGGAGCGTGTAATTAAACTCTCTCAATTACACCAAATTTCCACCTAACCAAATAATTATTTGATCAAACTGTGTAATTACACCCAATTGTAATTAACTCGGTTGCTTTCCAAAGAGGCCCTTAAATAAATTTCTACGTAATTCCTCTACTTTTAAGTGGCATCCAAAATATAAGACAAGGGTTTCGGTGCCGACGTGACAAATTGACAGGCAAGGCTAGTTGATCCTAGTACGCGTTTGTTTCCTTGTAGAAATGAACCGACAGGAACAACTTCAACATTAAATATCCATCTGCATCTGCTAGTTGTCACAAGAGCCCTACATAATATTCTATACATCCACAAAATATTACACATACTGCCTCATAAGTAATTATTTATTTTATTTACTTTCTTTGAGCAATTAAGATATGATTTTTACGCTTTAACTTGAACGTTTTTAAGATTAGAGGAACGTGTCATTGTATTTATCAGGATTGAATGTGCTAAAGGATTATGTAAATATAAAAATGTTACATGTTATAAGATGATGTAAATAAAAAATTACATTATTATTACATTTTTGGGGGTGCAATTTTTCTCGAATTCTTTTAACACGAGATGCTTTATATACTGATCTGTCTTATTTTTAGTGTTATAAGATAATCTTGAAAAACCTATCTCTTGAGATCACTATGATTTTCATTATGATTAAGATAGTTAAGTAGAGCTAAAGTTGGATTTGGAATTAGCTATGAGTAAAAATGAGCCGAGGACAATAAAGTCTTAGTAATTCGTAGCTGTCACATGATTATGCACAACTTAATTGGTAGACAAGTAAGATTCAAGATTCTCTGAGTCAGCAATGGATAAGAAGCCTACATCCAAAACAAAAACCTCACCTCACACGTACCCGAACCATGTCGCTACCACTATTATGAGCGGATGGGGCTTTTACTTCGGCAATTGGATACAATATTTTCGATTATAACATTTTAATAGATATTAAATTCTTAATTTATAATATTTCTCCATTTCATATTATGTGTCAAGCTGGGCAGATACAAAGTATATGGTACGGGCTCGCAGATATCAATAAATTTAATCTAAAGTCTATATATATATATATATATATATTTGAGTAATCTACTAAATATGCACATTATAACGTATAATAAGTTAAGGATCCAATAGCATAAATAAGTTATAATTTTGGTGACATATAAAAACTCATCATAACCGATAAAATTTAAATTATGGATCTTCTTTCAATAACAAAGTTCGGAATACGAAGCTTAACGTCTTTAACTTTTTCTATAATCCGGACATAATTTTTTCAAGTTTTTGAAAATAAACTTTATACATTTAGAAATTATAGAAAGCTACTACTATAAGTTATAGTAATAGTTAAAAATAAGAAATAAAGGATCAAACTCCCCCTAAACTATCATATTTTTAAAATTAATTTCATACTTTAATTCTATCTAATTTATTTTTACCCCTCAATTATAATTTTAGGTGATAACCGCCCCACTCCCGTCCCCTCCCCTAAAAAAAGTATCACATTTTAATTTCATACTTAAACTATCTTTATTTTACGTCACCGCATGAACTATAATTTTCAGATGCTAAATTCCCCAGGTCATTATATAATGTTACCACGTAATTTAGAATAAAAAGAACATCAAATAAATTGGTAATTTTTTTTTAAAAATTATCTCTCTCTACATTGACAAAATTAGTAAAAATTTAATAAATATTTATTTAAACTTATAATAAAAAATAAACTGCTAAAAAAATGATTTTGTATCCTTAAGGCAACGATTCATTGCACACTTCCCTTTTTCTTCTTCGTCTTCTTTTTTTTTTTTTTTTTTCGTCGCATCCCAAAACTTCCAACTTTCTCTAATAAATAGGAACACGTTCCTTCATCTTCCACCTATTCGAAACATTCACACACTATCCTTTTCTCCAATAACTAACCAAATTATTCTAGAACATTCATTCATTCCAATCAATGGCTTCTTCTTCTTCATTTATTCTCTCCACTTCAATCACTAGCTCCAAACTCTCCGCCACTACGCCACCAACACCGCCGACCTCCGTCACCTTCCGGCGACACCCGTTCTTTGTCTCCGCCGCGTACACCACCGCGGAGAGGACTACTACTACTATTACTACTAGCTCTACAATTGCCTCACCGACATCGTTATACGAAGTTTTAGGGATTCAAATAGGAGCTAATTCTCATGAAATTAAGTCTGCTTACCGGAAATTAGCTAGAATTTTGCATCCGGATGTCGTCCGATTACAGCAGAATTCGTCGGCGGAGGAGTTTATTAGAGTTCAATCAGCGTATGCGACTCTATCCGATCCCGAGAAACGTGCCAATTATGATAGGAAATTATTTGGGAATAGAATTGCAAGGCCTGTTGATTTCTCGTCGACGGGAGCTCGCAGCCATTATACTGTTCGCAGGAAATGGGAAACCGATCAGTGTTGGTAGCTTTTTCGGAATTTTCAGGCTGAATTCGCGCCATTAAATGTCCATTATGGAAGATTTTTAGCTGTCTATCTATGATTAAGAGTGAAAAAATATTTATCATTTAATTGTGACCTTAACTGGTAGATGGAGAAGCTGAAAGTACCATAATCAGACCATTTTTTTAGATTATTTGATAGGTACTAGTTGCATTTGTACAGTACATGTAAATATGAAGGCCATTTATGTATATAACTACTAGTATTAACTTTTGTAATGTTCTCTGGGTGTAAAGATAATAACCAGACGAAGTTTTTAAAGTCTGAAAGTTCATCAAACTTGTATTATTAGAATTTACAATATAAAATTTCGTTTGTTGTCCAAATTTATGTAGTTAATATTTTACCTTTTTTGGTTAGTTCCAAAAAAAAACATCATTTTATAATTTAATTTTAAATTTTTCTTTACCTCTAGCAAAATGACTTATATCACCTAAGTATTTATGATTTTGTTTTAGATGATAAGTTTATTTTTATTCTTAAATTTTATGTTCAGAAAATTACAAATAAATTGGAAAGGAGGGAGGGAGTATATATTTTCCACTTGGTCAATGATCATATATTCCTTTAGCGTGCCTCTATTAATGTGAGGTTGAAAAATAGTGGTGTAGATTTGGATCATTTTCTATGGCCTCTCCGTGGTCCAACTTGTGAGGTGAAAATGGTGCCAATTGGGCCTACACAATATCCAAGCGTCCCCACTTAATAGGATAAGAATAACGTGAGAGCACTAGTTTGATCCCCTGCATAAACCTTCTTGGTTGAGCCTGTCACATATGGCTTGCCAAGTGTGGTTAATCGGCTGACGTGGTTTGCAGGCTATTGCGTCAGTCCGGGGTTTACCTTGTGCACACTCGAGAAAATAACGGCTGCGGGTTCCTTCGTAAAAAAAAAAAAGAATAACGTGTCATAGCGAATTTATGGAAGAAGAAATAGGATAAGACTCTTCCATTGCTAGTAGAGTACTAACATTAAACGGTTTCTTAAATATCAAGCTCCGTAACTGTCGGTATGGTTGCTAATAGTTGAGCAGAAGAAATAAATCATGTGGAAGTCAACTAATGCCTTGTGAATAGATGATTTTGTGAAAATTATTTATATAATTCTGTCACTTAAAAGTTACCGTTCTTTTTTTTTCGTGATTTTTTTTATCCACCTATTTTATTTTTGCTTTATTCTTAGCCGAGAGTCTATAGGAAACGGTACCATCTACCTTTCAAAATATGATAAGATCTGTGTAGACTATATCTACCCCAAATTTCACTTGTGGATTATATTCTATCACTTAAAAGATAATTATAGCTAATTTAATTGTATATTGATTATCTAAAAAAATGTTATATTATCAATGAATATAATTTAAATTCATGTTACTTTCTCTTTGTATTACCTGCAAACACTTAATACAATTCACGTAGCTCGTATGAAAACTTAAAAATTACTACTCCGTGCTATACTAGTGAAGGGCACGAGTTGATCACTTTACAACCATGTTTGGGTTTCCGACATCTCATCGTTATCAAATCAGGCAAGTAGACTAGCAACTATCAAGTGAAATCTGTCATCCTTATCTACAATTACAAAATGACATGTTATATAGTTCAACAGATATAAATTACATTGTTAAACACATGATAATAACACACCACTAAGTACACTAATAGCCCACACCCTTTAATCTTTCCAAAAACCCGCTATTTAATTTTAGCAGCCTTTTCCACGCCATAGAAATGTAGAGTTTTGTTGGGTTGTTGTACGTCGTGGATATTGGAAACTTGTTTCAAACTCAATAAACATAGAACTGTTTGACTATAGGGTAATTTAAAATCGTAAACATAAGACTTGAATGGTACTTACATGTTTACAATATCTGGAATCTTTATCAATTGTGGGTGCGCACACGAATGCCCTTTCGATTGCAAACTCCAAGCTTCAATGTATTCCTCCTTTGGAAAACTAGGAAATCCGGTAGAGGTTCGAAAGAGTGTTTTGATTCTGAGTCTCTAAGACTTAGAATAATGATATGAAAATCAAGTGTAATGAATAATGAAGTGTAGGTTTGTATTTATAGGTGAAAAATTAGGTCAAACCGGATTAGGGTTTGACCTTGGGCCTGACCCAAAAATTTTCAACACATTCTTAATTATATTCAAAATCTAATTTCGACTTAATTAAAACGATCATCATTCATTTAAATATCTCGATTCTAAATCGAATATTTAATACTCTCTCAATACATCCTTAGATCGAAAGGACAATCGACATTTTGTGACCCTACATGCCTTCTCATATCGACACTAATCAAATTAAGGTCTATGCGGAACTCCTAGACGGCGCTGCAAGACGAACTCAATATGTGAAGTACGTTTACATGAATCCAGTAAACTTAACCTCTATGTGGTAAGATAAAATCCTTTCATTCACGATACACTCGATCAAGCTTAGGATTTTCCAAGTGTCTATCCAAATGGCTTGATCATTATATCTCATCTATATTGGTTGACAACAAGACCATATTTTAGATATGTCTATTCCGTTGGCCAACGACTTAGTCAACCCAATATCAATGAGAAGCTGAGTGTTCTCTCGAATTTACATTCGAGGAATGAATCCTAATTTTGGCTCAACTACCACCTTTAATCCACATCGTAATGTACCCAATACAAGCCATATCTCAACCTATAAGACATTTGAGCTTAGGACAGGATCAAAATATATTACTATGTAGACAAGGTGTGTACCGACCTCAACTCTAAGGACTTCTATCTTCCACACGCTGATCATACTTTAGACATGTATAACAAACAATATATCAGCAGGGTATACCAATACTTCCAAAGTATCCATCACGAGTAGCCATTACTCGTAGCAGGTGAGACATACTACATCCTCTAAAGTAGTGATGCAGACCACATGTCGATTTGTCACATATGATCGATATCCCCTTCTTGATAATCATTAGTCGATGCTATTTTAAGAGTTACGTTATAATATTAATATCTCACATTATTAATAACAACGTAACCTCTAGGGATGCATGTTATAGAATATTATAAACAATCAACTAATAATTCAATAATTGCAAATGCCAAAATATTAATCTTCATTAATAATAATACGAATGTGTATAAAATACATTTGTCCTAATATAGATTGTCTCTAGGATATAAATATACTTTCAAGAAATGTCAGAAACAAGTTTAATACAACCAATTAAATACGGCATAATATGTGCATGAATTACTTTTCTAATCACTCTATCCAAATATACAGTACTATTATCTTCTAGAAGATTTTATACTGATTATCTTTCACGACCATTAAAAGAGAGCGAAAACTAAAAGCAAAGTCATGATAAGTTTGAATGTCGATGTCTAAGGAGAAGAATACTGTGCGAGTCTTTGAGGGACAAAAAGACCAATATTATAACAGGAAAGTGGAGAAACAAACGTTCGGCCGAGAGCCGTTGCTTGTCAAAATTCGACGCCTTTCCTTCAAATGCCGTGATTTTGCAGCTCTCTTCATTTGAATCAGAGACTTGAAAGAAAGATAACTTCAACCAGCGCCAAAAACGAACTCCAAAATACTGACTTCTAATTGAAGAAGTCCTTGGAAAACAAAAATTCAATGTTTTGTTAGACTTTAATGGGAAACAAATAATTGAATAAAAATACTCTTAACTAAAAAAGGAAAAGTTCCAATATAATACATTGGAGTTAGAGATTTTTACAAATGAAACTAATTGCACTATGTTGGAGTTTGAAAACGAGTGTGTTATAGTTCGAAACTATGTTGGACTTCCAACCTAATTTTTATAACAAAATTCTTGTGCAATTTTTATTGCAAGACTTGTTTGAATTTCACAACGCAATTATAGAGTTTTAATTTTTAGAAGTTGAAATTACATAACTATGTCATTGAGTTCAAAAGAGGTAGCAAGATTGAAATAATCATTTTCACATTATTTCACCACCGAACCTTTTTTATCCTGGAATTTCAACTTGTCATAGTACGTAATTTAAAAACATATATTTTATTATTATTTCACTCATACTACCTATTTCAAAAAAGTTCGGGAGTTGAACCTTTTTAAGTTCAAAATTCCATGAATCTTTCAAACTTCAAACACACTATATACTATAGGATGGAGTTTCACTTGTAATAGTTTACTTTAGACAACACATGTTCGGCATTTTAGCTAGGGATATTATTGTTCGATGTTTATTTTCGATTAGAAATGGCTCATCTAGTAAAACCTCTCATAAATTGGCCAAAATGGCACCACTATTTATACGTTCGCGCCTCATTCATCCACTTAGTTCAATCACAACTTCCACTCTTCTCGACCAGCAATGTCCATCAACCGCCACTGTTCACGGCGTCACTTTCCGCTTTCCGGCAAGCTCATTTTCGTTCTGGCGCCGCACTTAAATCGCGTGAAAATCAATTACCGTTGGATCCATCGGAGAGCGACGACGATTCTGATGGCAAAATAAGAATGAGTCGCAATGAGAAGAAGCGTGAAGCTCGACGCGCCGTCAAGTGGGCCATGGATTTAGCTAAGTTCTCTCCTCCTCAAATTAAGCGCATTCTCAGGTAACTTAAAAAAAAAAACTTAAACTCAGTCCTAATTACAATTGACAAAAGGGTATAATTCGATGTTTCAATACTGTTAAGGGGTCGTTTGGTAGGGCAGTGGCGGAGCTAAGATTTTTTTACTAAAGGGGTTCAAAAATCTAAAGTAAACACACGAAGAAGACGGGTGGTTCAACATCTATTATATACGTAATAAAATAAAATAACTTTAACCTTGTATATATAGTGTAATCTTTTGTCGAAGGGTGTTCGGGTATGTCCTTACTGGCTCCGCCACTGTACTAGGGTGTATAAGAATAGTACTGAATATGTTGTATTAGTTATGCCGAAATTAGTTATGCTTCCATTAATTTTTATTGACGGTTTGGTTTGTTAGTACTAGATAACATGCATTGCATATTTTCTAAATATGATGTATTAGAATAGGGATAGTATTTTTAGTTCTAAATATGGCGTATTAGAATAGGGATAGTACTGTTATTATTAATGCTATGGTTTATTATGTATAAGAATAGTACTGAATAATGTGTATAACTAATACACAGGTATTAGTTATATGTAGGTTGAAAACACCACAAAACAAAGGATTAAATGATGATCAAAGCTAATACCACTTTTATTTTCTCTAATACCTCCTGCCAGACAGCCCCTTACAGTTTGGTTTTCACTGTAGAGTGGCTTCAGCGGAGCAAGGGGTATATGATGCCGTCATACTGGTCAAGGTAAAAACAAATTGTTTGTTGAAGTTTTGTGTTCAAGCAATTTTGAGGTTTTATTTTTTTATTTTCGGTGTTAATGATGAACATAACATGCTTGCTCATTTGCCGCAGAGACTAGGTCCTGACGTTCGAGAAGGAAAGCGAAGGCAATTCAGTTACATAGGTATGCTTCAAGATGCTTACTTTGTTTCAATTGGAGTTGAATTTTGACGTAGGCATCTCTTCGATTGTGGTTGTGCATCAAAATGATCTTTTATTACATATGTTTAAGTGCAGCATTCTGGATTCAGATATGCAAAAGTTGTAGTAACTTTTAGCACCTTTAGTAATTTATAGATACCTCAGTTAAATTCAATTTAGGTTCACATATTAGTCGATTGATCACTTGATAAGTAAAAAAGGGACTTGCAAATTAGCACGGAGGACAACTGTTTTTACAGATAGCAGATAACCAATAGCATTTGGGCAGAGAGTAGGGGAATGATTGAACTTTGAAGTATTAGGATGTAGGGAAGAAGTATGATAATCTCAGTTTGCCAACATTCATGCACACTTAGCGGACCAACATTCATTCCCAATATATCATTGCTTGTCTTAAAGCTATTCTATAAAACTTACCTTTCATTTTGGTAGGCATCCTTCTATTACATAACACCCCAGTAACATTTTTCCATTTCAATCATCCAATTTTGATTCTACGTGTTACAAGTTACTAGTTGTATCTTGTTACCAATGGCAAAGATGCAGCACCCCCTGCCCTGATCCCCAATTTGAAGAAAATACCAGAGAATCACAAAATTCCATGGTAATATCAAAACAATTGTGTTATGATATGCAACTTGTCCGCTGGCATCTGATAAAATCAGCTGTAACTTATTTATCTTTAAGCTTTCTTTAGTCCTCAATTTTGTGCTATGAAAATGAATACTTGTGTTTCACAAAAAAAAAAAAAACTGGAATTAGTCAAAAGAGTTTTATGTCGCATAGGATCTCCATTGGTTCATACATTTTGCATCAAGAAAAGCAAATATTTTATGAGATGTAATAGGCTGCTAGAGGATTGAGAAGCAAAAAGATAGAACTGAACTGTAGGAATGCTTTTGTAAACTGCCTTCAGATCTAATGCGTAATTGTTTCATAACTTCTCGAGTTCCTCTTGCAAGTTTTTCATTCTCACAGTGGGTAGTATTTTGGTCATTGGAGTGGCTTCCATGATAGGTTCGAGTGATAGGGATCAAAGGAAATTAGACCTCTTTGGTACAAATGGAGTGGATAAACAAATATGTGAGTTGAAGTTGATGCTCCCAAAGCGTAAACAGGATATCAAAATGGTAAATTGGCGAATGGAAATAGACACTCCGAAAATGTAAGCTGCGTCATACATAATAGTTCATACTAATGGAAAAGGAATAGTGGCACACTGTGAGTTTCAATAATTTAGTTACCGGGAACTGCGTAGCACCCAAAGTTGTGGCCTAGTGGTCAAGAAGTGGGAGAGAACCATGAGGTCTCAAGTTCAATTCTAGTGGAGACAAACAACACTAGGTAATTTCTTCTATCTGCCCAAACCTTGGTGGCAAAGTTACCGGTACCTGTGTTGGTGAGAGGTAGCAAGTACCTGGTGGAAATAGTCGAGAAGTGCGCAAGCTGGGCCAGACACCTGAAAGAAATAATCCCTTGATTATTTTCATTAATGAAATAGTATATATACAATTTGCAATTTACCATAATAGAAAACATATTCCTATTCTAATCCCAAAATCCTATTCTAGTAGTACAAGAATCCTATAATTATGGTAAGTGTACAATACTAATTAATGTAATATTTACACTAAAATATTACCTAAACACTCACGGATTGGACTATACAAAATATGTACAAAACCGTGATATACATTAAGTGTATATCTTATATATTTATCACACCCACGCAGTCATTGCGGGCGGTCTTCGTACGCTGAGACTGTTCCTAAAATCTTCAAAGAGTACTGACGGAAGACCTTTCGTAAAGATGTCTGCAATTTGATACCTGGAAGGGACGTGTCAGACGTGTACTTGTCCACGAGCTACCTTTTCGCGAACAAAGTGAATGTCCATCTCGATGTGTTTAGTGCGCTGGTGCTGAACCGGATTACCAGAAAGGTAAGTGACACTAACATTATCACAATAAACCAAGGTAGCTTTCTGAATAGGACAATGAAGCTCTAATAGAAGATTATGTAACCAACAGGATTCAGAGACCACATTGGCTACCCCTCGATACTTGACCTCTGCACTAGAGCGTGATAAAGTCGACTGACGCTTTGCAGACCATGAGACCAAGTTATTACCAAGAAACATACAATAGCCAGACGTAAAACGTCTGGTGTCTGGACAGCCACCCCAATCAGCATCTGTATATGAGACAAGTGTAGACGACGACGAAGGATATAAATGTAAGCCATAGTCAAGTCTCCCCCGGATGTACCGAATAATGCGTTTGAGCGCATTCATGTGCTCAATCCTGGGATCATGCATAAACAAACACATCTGTTGTATGTCATATGTAATATCTGGTCTCGTGAACATAAGATACTGAAGGGCCCATGCAAGAATGCGATAGCGGGTCGGATCCTCATAAGGTGAGCCAGCCGCAACACCTAACTTGGGTTTAGTATCAACCGGAGTGGAAGTAGACTTGCATCATGACATATCAGCTCGCTCAATGATCTCAGCTGCATATTTCCGTTGGGATAAGAACAACCCACCTGCATGACGAGCGCAACAATCCCCAAAAAGTAACTCAAAGGCCCCAAGTCTTTCATAGCAAACTCAAAATTGAGCATTGTCATGATAGACTGTCGTAATGCATCAGAAGAGGCAGTCAAGATAATATCATCCACATATAATAGTATATAAGCCAGGGAAGAACCACGACGATATATGAATAACGAATTATCAGACCTACTGTGAGAGAACTCAATAGTCGAAACATAGTCTGCAAATATCTTATACCAAGCCCGTGGGGACTGCTTAAGCTCATACAAGGACTTCTTCAATAAACAGACATGATGTGGATATTTGGGATCTCAAAAACCCAAAAGGCTGATGCATATAAACTGTCTCCTTAAGATCACCATGCATTCTTTACATCTAACTGATGAATGAGTCATGCTTTCGAAAGAGCCAAGCTGAGCACAGTGCGAATGGTAGCCGACTTGACCACCGGACTAAATGTCTCTCCACAATCCACACCAACCTGCTGCGTCTTACCATCACCTACAAGACGAGCCTTATGCCTCGCAAAAGAACTGTCATAATTGTCTTTATGAGCAAAAATCCACATAGACCGAACAATATTAACACCAGATGGACGGGACACTAACTCCCACGTCTTATTATCAATAAGAGCATTATATTCGTCGGTCATAGCAATTTTTCAATTCGGGTCATTTAAAAGCAGACAGAGGATTACGGGGTAGGGGCGATTTAAGAATATTAGAATGTAAATTAAAATGTCTTTTTGGTTAACAATACCCCGTTGACTACGAGTGACTGGTCTATGACTCGGGGGAGAATTGAGTGAATTTTGGAAAATATCGGGAACAATGACGGACTGGCCAGCAGGCAGTGGGCCTGCTGGCCCAACACGTGAACTGGGCACTATTGCAGGAACAAAAACTGGGCATTGGTGCAGGAACAAAAGCGGGCCGAATCGGGCACCGGTGCGGGGAACAAAAGCGGGTCGAATCGGGGCCGGGGAGGCGGCCCGGTTCGGACCCACGACGGTAGGTAGTGACGGGACTGGAGAACCAGCGGGCAGTGGGCCCGCTGGTGTATTTGGGGTGCGAGACATGTCCGAGAAATGGTGGATAATATACGGGGATACATCGTCATCCAAAAAATTATACGAACTAGGCACGGGACTACTCACTTTAGTAAACGGAAATTGGGTTTCATCAAAAATAACATGGCGACTAATGATGATTTTATTAGACGATAAATCAAAATATTTGTAACAACGATGATTAGACGGATAACCCAAAAACAGGCAAGGGGTAGATCGGGCCTGAAGTTTGTTAATTGTGGTGGACGGAAAGAGTGGATAATACAAGCACCCAAAGACCCTAAGATAGGAATACGAAGGAGTCTTATTGTATAAGATATGAAGAGGGGACGAATATGTCAAGCCTTTGATAGGAAGTATGTTAAGAAGATATGTAGCTATTTGTAGAGCATGATACCAAAAAGAGGGGGGTACGGAAGCATGAATCAATAGAGTTCGGACAATGTTATTAATGGTACGAATTTTGCGTTCGGCTTTCCCATTTTGTGAAGACGGATGAGGACAAGAAAAATGAAAATTGATCCCATTATTAGCACAAAACTCCCGAAACATCCCATTATCATATTCTTTTCCATTATCACATTGAATATTTTTTATTTCCCGTTTGAATTGGGTTCTAATGAATGCTCTAAATTTTAAGAAAGTGGAAAACACTTGAGATTTTTTCACTATCGGAAAAGTCCATAAAAAATTAGAATAATCATCCAGAAATAGAACATAATAACGATGACCCAAAGAACTAAGAACTGAGAACATGAGATGTCCATAAATCGCTATGAATAATATCAAATGGCATTAAAGTATGAGAATTAGAGTCTACAAACGGCAATCTAACAATTTTTCCTAAAGAACAAGATTGACAATTCGGAGTATTATGCGTACCCTTACAAGAAATAAAATTATTTTTATCTAAGGAAAATAAAATAGACGACCCCGGATGACCTAGACGAGCATGCCACAAGGAAGGAGCAAGGGCTTCAAAAATTGATGGCAAGGCTGGACTCGAGAGACCGGAACATGACGTGATAGGATAAAGATCTCCCCTACTATCACACCTCATTAGAGGAATCCCCGTCTAGAAATCCTTCAGAGAAAACCCAAACGGATCAAATTCAGCAGAAACATAATTATCAGTGGTGAATTTACGGACAGATACCAAATTTTTAATCAATTTAGGGGCATGAAGGGTATTTTTCAAGATAAGGGGTGGATGGGGGGTGACAAAGTTTTATGACCGTAACCACGAATTGGAATTGAATTACCATTAACAATAATTATACCACGATTGTTGCTCAAATTGGAATAAGACGAGAGAGTACTTGGGTCCGACGTCATGTGAGTAGTGGCGCCGGTGTCCATGTACCAATTTGGGTCCGAGGGTTTTATTCCAAGCACGGCTTCAATGTCGATACGAGTGGGGCCCGCTGCATGATGGGCCTGGTGGGGCCGAGGCCCAAGCCTGCCTCCCTGCTGACCCGGACCTCCACTGTAGTGCTGGAAACATTGGGCCGAACTGTGGCTGAAACTGGGCCCAATTCGCTGGAAATTGGGCTGGCTGAACGTAGGGGTTGTTGGGCCAAGGGCTACCAGCCCAACCCCATGGCCAGGGGGTCTATTGCTCGGACCAGGCTGCCTGGGGCCCACTGTTGCCTGGGCGGGGCCCATTGCCCCGGATTCTGTCCACCGCCACCATTGCCGGAACCACCGCGTTTGCCCTCGCGATTTTTGCCATTATTTTTCCGACTATTCTTGCCGCCACCGTGACCACGGTTTTGGCCTGAATTATCAACAACACCTGCAGAATTAGTGGATGACGTCATCATGACTACGGGACTAGCGCCGGTAGCCGTCTTTTTGGCCAAGCCGGCTTCTTCGAGCGCAAGCATAGAACGAGCCTGATAAAACTGAGGAAGAGGGCTGCTCTGAAGAAGAAGCGTGCCAACACCACTATAGGCCTCAGATAGGCCTGCAACCATTTGTAGGACCAAACGATCATTTGTAACTGGCGCGCCAACGTTGCAGAGTTGGTCCGCCAATTCTCTCAACCTTTTGCAATATGCTGAAACATTGGGAAATCTTCCATATTGACGTGGGAGAATTCCTGCTCAAGGGTAACAACACGTGAATTTTGATTATCTTGGAATATATCACGTACTCTATTCCATGCCGCCATCGCCGTAGCGTCTGGTTCGATAATCGTTTGCAAGAGGTCTGTAGAAATAGTGGAGTATATCCATTGAAGAACTAGCATCAAGGGTCGTCCAAAACTTAGGATCATCCTCGTGTTTGGGCACCTCCGTATCCGTAGGAGCCGAGGGGATAATATGATGTATGACTTGATGAGAGCGTGCGTGAACTTTGAACAGTTCGGCCCACGTCGCGTATTGGTGTATCACTTAATGTTTGACCTATAGACTATCTATTATTGGGAAGATCCAGCAATTATTTATATTGTTTGAGTACTATACATGTTGATAATAAAAAAATCTGAAATTGGATATCCCCTGTGAATGCATTATCTGCTTCCCGCTTTTTCATTTCTGCATTTGTCCTCTCTCCAGGCCATAGTGATAAGCTTGTTTTGTCTTTTGTCCCACTTTTTCTCTAGGATAGCGCTTTGAAGAATTGATCTGTAAACTGTTCATTCCCATGACTGAAAACCATAAAGTTCAGTATTAAGAGTCGTGGTTTATTAATTTATTGATTGCACATAGTAATCATGATGCATTATTCATATTACTAAATGTGGTGGCATACACTGAATACTGTGCTATTAATGTTGTTATTTATCTGCATTTTGCAAAGAGATGGTTTACTTTAATGATTTGAATTCTAAAATCTATGGTTATAAAATATGTGGACTCATAAATGGAGGAATTCTTTTGTGAATATTTTTGGACCAAGTTAACCTTGGAAATGTTTGCAGCGTCATAATTTCAGTGTATCCTCCTGAAAATTCTGATCACATGCAAATGGTGTATGTCCAAAGCTATATGCTCACAATGTAATACGAATTCATGTTAGGTAGATTATTGCGGGACGTTGAGCCTGAATTGATGGATGGTTTAATTCAGGCAACAAAAGATGGAGACCAAACTAAATTTCAGGCTTTATCTGGTTCGGAACTTTCGGCTACTGAAGATGTTGATGAAGAAGTTGAAGAGACTGATTTTGAGGATGAAGAAGAGGTACAGCATAATCTCACTCGTGTTTTCTTTTCTTGAAATAATCTGAGGGGATCAAATTACTTTGGCTTCTTTCTGTGTTGAGAATTATGATAGAGCGCATAACAAACTAAAATCGCTAATTTATTTCCATGAAAAATTCAACAAATATTAGAACAGCTCTCCTGCTATTCCTCTGTTTAATAGAAGAGGAAATTATTAAGCCTGCATAACGTGGGGGTAGATAGCATAGCAGGACTGCAATTTAAAGTTTTGTCAGGAACTAATTTCAATAAATGACAGTTTAAGTGACACTTACAATGACTCTTTAAGTATAAATGCAATTACTACAAAGTCATAACCTTCTGTATTTTCTTTTTTTCAAACTGCTCTGATATGCGTTACTTGAGCCGAGAGTCTTTCGGAAACAATCTCTCTACCTCCACGAGGTAGAGGTAAGTTCTGCGTGCACTCCACCCTCCCATACACCACCTGTGGGATTACACTGAGCATGTTGTTGTTGTTGTAGTCATAACACCAAAAATGATCCTGTAGTTACATGAAACCAGGTTAATTGAAACCCAGGAAATGTTGCATTTTTAATTCTTGCTTCCTTTTTGTTTATTTTCAGGATTCTGAGGATGATATTGCTTTAGCTGATAGATGGTTTGATGGCTTGATCAATAAGGACATTGACATCACTAAAGAAATATATTCTCTAACTGAGGTTGATTTTGATCGCCAGGTTAGTTCAGCTGGTTATGAGCGGGTCTGGAGTTATTTATCCTTTTTCCTTTACATTTTGGATTTTCTGGTTTATAAGTTGTGAATTGACTGATTTCATCATTCTCATACTCAATCTCTTGCCTGTATATGTTCATCCCCGAAGACAAATACCCAGTAAGGGTAAACTAGAAATGAACTAATATGGATAAATCAGTATTGCAAGCTGTCAAGTGTGCACCCTAACCTATAATGATATAATTCTTTGCTTGGTTAACTGTGCCGTTTATCACTGTAAACTTAAAGCTGTCAACAATTTCCTTACACTGTTTACATGGAATATGCTGCCCCTACTTGAGAAATTAAAGAAAAAGTATGTGCCTTTTGTATGGAAACTACAATTTGCTTGTCTTACCAGGGTATATTATTTATCTGATTGTGTTTTATCTCATTGTACAGGAGTTACGTGGTCTTGTTAGGAAAGTACAATCGATACGAGAAAAAGCGAGCAATTCGGATGAGGAAGGAAAAGTAAATAGTGATATTGTCCGTGCAGAAAGGTCTCTCACTCGTTTCCTTCGAGACCTAGCCAAGCAGCTTCACAGCTGAATAGAGTATCAGATTCATCTGGGAGCATTATACTGCCATGCTGGCCATCAATAGATCCTCAAGTAGTGCATTAAGTGTATTCGTAATACTTCCTAGTACATGCATGTACTATCTGGAAGTTAGATCTGTTTTATTTCCCCCCATAGCTTCTTAGTCTTCTCTCTATTAGTCTCTTATTTTTAGGGGGTTCCTAGGTGGGTTGGGGAAGTTGTTCTACTTGCAATATATCAACATCCACTGTTAAGCTATAGCCAGGATGTTACTGAACTTTTGTGTGGAATACTACTGCCCAGTATTATAAGTTACAAACTTTGAAATTTACATAACCTATGTTGGCAACATGTGGTGACAGATTATGAACTGATGGATGACATGTGAAAGAGAACTGTTTGTCTTATCTGAAAACTACAATGGAAGAATCTTGTAATTCAATCTATCATTCTTTCTTTTTGCATCAGCTGATGGTAATGAAAGAGGAGTGGATGCTAGTGTTGCTTGGAGTAACACACCTCTCTTTTACTCCTATTGATTGAAGGCAAAGACATCGATGACATATGCGTTCGGGATAATGTTATCCAGGTAAATGTATCTTATTGAGGAACTTCCAGATTGTCAAAATACATTACTTTCAGTGATCTTTCACTTTCACACTGTAAGAGTTAAGATAGATATCTGAGTCATCTTTAACTTTATTTTGCTATTTCATTGGACTATCATTAGAATTTTCTTAGTTTAATTTCAACATTAACGGCAACTTGTTCAACACATGATTCATCCTTGGTAAAGAAAAATACTTATCCTAGAGTGGCTGCTCCATTTATTTAGGCAGACAGTCGTTTGGTGGAATTCAAAATTGCTGATTAACGTTGATGTGTATACTGTATAGGTTTAGCTTATGTGTTCTTTGCCTTGAAAAAATGTTGTGGATAACATGGAGCTATCAGCATCAGTTAAAAAGGTCGAGGTCAGGTCATTTTCTGTTAATTTAAGTTTGGCCAGCTGTCTTTTGGGTGTGATTAATAGCCATTCCATTATCATAACTAACTCTTCCTTAAAGATAATATATGTTTTAACAAATGTTGAATCAAAATGAAAAAAATAGGAATTTGTTTCTGTCGGTAGTTTACTTTTCTGTGCTTTCATAAATCGTTAATATTTTGACGTAGGACCTTTTATCAGTTGGTGCAATCTCAGATTTGTGGCCGTAAAAGTAAATTTAGCATATGTGATAGAAAAGTGAACTCGTCTGGAAAAAGAATATGAAGTTTACTACTTATGTTATGATTCGTTTTTAATGCATAACTTAAGATATTGCACCAGACTGTGGTTCTTGTGTTATAAAATTTCCAATTCGATATGCAATTTGGTTATTATTACTCTTAACATAATAAAACCAGTACTTTATTTAATTGTTGTACGGAAAAGTGAAACTTGACACAAAACATCTGACCGACAAGATAATATTAGGATAAAAATAGCATTTAGCAAAATATTTTGAGAATAATTATCAGAAGAAACTACGCACGTTTTTATTGATTGTGTTGGTAGACTGAATTGCCGCTGTTTTTATAAACCAAGTATTTCATTAATTGAGTCGCCATTGTGGTAATACCTAATCTGCAATGCAAATTGAACTCGGCAGGAGTTTAGGGGTAAAATTACAATAACTACTTTTTAAAGATAGGATCTAAAAGTATTTCTCGAAAATAGAAACCAAAAAATGGCTAGTCAGTGCTATTTCAATGAAGAGTGACAAGTGGATAAAGGGATAAAGTAAAGGCCAATAGAGGTAAAAGTGCTAATTAGTGCTCAGTGTCTTGTCTCAGCGACCCCTTTGTCTTGTCAGACACCTAAAGATTGCGACTCTCATCTCAACCAAACATTTGCCTTTTCGTGAAAATGGGTTCTCACGCAGTAAATAAAGGCCGCCGTGCATGCACTTAATTTGGTCATAATAATGGAATTTTGGGTTGTAGATTCTAAAGTTGAATAATACTACCATTTTGAAAAAGTATAAGTACTATAGAGTATGATAAATATAAAATAGTCAGCTAATCAATTTAGTTTACACTTTAATTGGCCACTTATCATGTTTCTTAGCTTCAATATCTATGCTGCTATAAATAGTTCTTTGTCGTTAGATTTTAAATAGGCTTTTGGACAATATTGATTGAAGACTTGAAGTTGAGAAAAAAAAAGAGTATTTGAAGTTGATGCTAAAAACAAATATATGAAAGTCAACCTATTCCAACTCAATTAAGAGGGGTCATGGAAATAATAGGTTTTAAGTCATGATTAATTTCTTTTTCAAATCTTGTTGCAGTTGCACAAGCATTTCCTGCTTAAAAAAAATAATCATCAGATGTAAAAATAAATATCTCAAGACACTTATTAAATTTAAACCTTTTAAAAATAAGAAGATTTGTGGAATTGCACCTGGAAGACAAGTTGGAGATTTGTAAGCAAAAGTATTATTGGGTACTTCATTTGACTTGAAATACTCAGTTAAATTTCACCATTACTTTAAATGTTGAAGTTCAATATTTTCAAATATGAATGGTTAAATTTACAAATTCAAGATTTAAAAGGAAATAGCTTTAGGCTTTAGTACTGCTAAGGTGCCTTCTTAAAAGTAGTTCCTTTTTTCTTTTTGAAGATAAGAAGATAGGAATTTTAAGATAAGTACATGTGCTGATTGCTTTTAAAAAGTAACAGTCAAATACATGTTTTGGTATATATAGAAATCCAACGTATAATAGTAGGCAAGCAAGTGGTGAGAGTGAGTTCGGATAATTTACATTTTGCATATTTTAATCGGTTATTTTCCTTTAGATTTCATTAAACCATTGTTTTTCATATTGCTTCTCTGACCCAGACAAAAAAAGTAGGTTGGATAAGAACCTTAAAAATAAACAAAAAAAGGTGGAGACTTGGCAAATTGTTGAGCACGTGGAAAAACATAACCTCGTAAGATTATCCATAAGTCGCCAGTGTAACAGTTAAAAACCTCGTCCGGGTAATTAGCCGCCACAGATATTTGACTATTTGCAACTGTTACCAAAATGTTTAGTTTTATACTTTTATTTGTTGAAAATTGTATTAGGGTCACCCACATGGGTCAACCAAGACCCATATACAATTAAATTAATATATATATTTATTATATGTGTTATAATAAATAAATAAATAAAAAAAGAGAGAAAAGACATGTCCGTTGGGAAACTATCGGAAAAGTTGTGTCTCTTCAGAAAAGATAAAAGAAGTCCTAAATGTAGGAACTTCATTATTTCAACTTCTGTCATTTTCCTTTTCTTGACAACATAAAGAAAAATCTTTCTCTTAAAGAAAACATTCTCTTCTTTTCCGTGAAGAACTTCGAAGGAAAATTCCTCATTGTTTGTTGGAGCATTCTTCTTCTCTGTAACTCAGATACGTCATAGACTGTGAAACTTTACGGTATAGTTCATGTTTAATATATGTGATTATACTGTCGATTAGTGAAATAAATATTGGAGAATTCTAAGAGAACTACATGTTCTAGATTGTTGTATTTTTCCTTCATATTTGACCACGTTTTGGACATTCATCAACAATTCAAACTTGTCTGAACAAACTCCCCACAATTTGAGGGATCAATGATCATTATCTTCTACGATTCAAATAGATTATTTCATGGAATTTTGAAAATCTTATTGACCATCAAATAAGCTACCAACTTAAGGGGTCGAGTCCAAAATGATTAGTCGAATACCAAAAAGAGTTGAACTAATTGAAGAGCAAAAGTGAGTAGATAGAGTGTAGTTGAATGAAAATTAAATCATCCAACTTTTTTGGAGGGGGAACCCTTTAATACCAGACTTAAGCTTGTTTGATCACATTTCTGGAAAGTCAAAAATATTTATTTTAGAAAGTTCATGGGTTGGGCCTAACTTTTATGTAAGAAATAAGTACTTTGCTAGTACAATTTATTTTTCAAACGCCAAAAAAAGTAATTTTTTTTAAGAAGCATTTTTGGAATCTTGATCAAATATAAATTGTTGCTTTAATATTTGTAAAAGTGTTTTTCAATTGACTAGTTAAACACAAATATCAGTTTTCCAAAGTACTTTTTAAAATAAATAAATTTTAAAAATTTAACCGAACCGGTTATTAAAAAGTCCAATGGCTAGCTGATAGTTAAAACCCTGTAGTTTTTTAAAGGGACATGTGAGTTTATGACTATATAGGGGAGAGAGAGGAAGAAAAGGGATATAATTCTATTTTTTTAATTCTAAAAGAAACCCCAGGTAATATACATTGAATCAGTCATTTGTCCGATACAATTCTAATTAAAACTAGTTTACTTGCAACATATTTAATTCTTTTTCCCTGTTTAGTTGGAGAATCAACAAGCATGCACTATAATTTTATTGGATTGGTCAAAGTAGTGTAGCTAAAAGCTAACCAGTCTTGTTATAAGGATAGAGCAGTTGAACTAATAATAATGTTTACTAATTGGGATGGATAGAATATTTTAATATTTTGTATATATGTTATATTAGGTAAATTTATATTTTAATTGTAATTAGAAAAATTTAGTTATCTAGTTTGTGGCCATCCTATATGGTATTAGAGCTAATATTATTCGTTCTATGTGGACCTAGTTCTTATTGAAAATAAGATGTGGGATCTAGTACCCCATCCTCTTGATGCTAATATTATTCGTTCTATGTGAATTTTTCGACATAAAAAGAAATCTGATGATTCTTTTGAGAGGCACAAGGCCCGTCTTGTAGGTGATGTCATGTCTCAACAGGTGGGAGTGGATTGTGCTGAAACTTTAAGCCCGGTAGTGAAATATGCGACTATTCGGACCATTCTGAGTATTGCTTTGTCCAAATTTTGGCCCATTCATCAGTTTGACGTCAAAAATGCTTTCTTGCACGGGCATGAAACCGTATATATGCATCAGCCTATGAGATTCAGGGATCCAGTTCATCCAGATTATGTGTGTCTTTTGAAGAAATCACTCTATGGACTGAAACAGGCTCCTCGTGCATGACACCAACAGTTTGCTGACTTTCTATCCTTTATTGTGTTTTCACATATCAGATCTGATTATTCATTGTTCATCTATCGCAAGGGTAATGACATGACATATATCCTACTATATGTTGATGATATCATCCTCACTACATCTTCTAATGCACTTCGCCAATCCATCATGTCACTCATTTTCTCTAAGTTTGCTATGAAAGATTTGTGCCCCCTAAGCTATTTTTGGGCATTGCTGTTACGAGACATGCATGTGGCTTATTTCTTTGTCAAATGAAGTACGCCGAAGAGATCCTTGACCGAGCAGGCATGACGTCTTGCAAACCGGCTCACACGCCGGTGGACACTAATTCTAAACATAGTGCCTCTTCGAGTTCCCTGTATGCCGACCCGACTCACTATCGTAGTTTAGCAGGAGCATTACAATATCTCACTTTCACGAGACCAGATATATCCTATGTCGTGCAACAAAAATGCTTACATATGCACAGCCCGACGGATGCATATATGAATGCGCTCAAACGTATTTTACGCTATGTACAAGGTACTCTTCACTTCGTCCTCCACATGTACAAGTCTACACTATCTGGTTTCACCTTTTATTCTGACGCTGACTGGGGTGGCTGTCCAGACACTCATCGCTCTACGTCAGGTTACTATGTCTTCCTCGGAGATAACTTGCTTTCTTGGTCTTCTAAAAGACAACATATCTCGATCCAGTGCCGAAGCCGAGTACAGATGAGTCACAAATGTTGTCTCTGAGTCTTGTTGGATACGCAACCTTTTGTTGGAACTTCACTGCCCAATCCGCAAGGCTATATTGGTTTACTGTGATAATGTCAGTGCGATATATCTCTCCGTCAATCCAGTTCAACATCAGCGCACTAAACACATTGAGATGTATATTTACTTTGTACGTAAAAAAATGGCTCGTGGTCAAGTTCGTGTCGTTCATGTTGCTTCCAGATATCAGATTGCTGACATGTTCACTAAAGGACTTCCACACATTCTTTTTGATGATTTTCGAGCCAGTCTCAACGTACGAGAACCTCCCGCTTCGACTGCGGGGGTGTGATATATCTTTTATATTAGGTAAATTTATATTCCAATTGTAATTAAGAAAATTTAGTTGTCTAGTTTGTAGTCATGTAACACTATATATATTGTACACAATAATCAATGAAAGGCAAGAAAACATATTCCTATGTGGATAATATTAATTAAGCATTAGGTTAAAATTGAAATGAAACTACTGGCTTTACAAGTTTATGGGCCACCCAAAGATTTTGGAAGAAAATAATGGAGCTTCCTAAAAGTATAGAGCGACTAAAAGTGAGTAAAAGACTGTCTCAAATACTTTATAAGTTTATATCAAGTGGCTAAAGTCGACAGACATGACTTTTTCAAGATTCAGTCACCAATTAAAGCCCAAAACCAATTGACTTAATTTGCATAAGTAGATAAGACATTCTTGATTTCAATGAAGTTGCTTAAATGGTCACTAAGTAGGCATTTGGACAATGCTTATTTGAAGTCGAAAAAGAAAGCAATTGAAGTTAAAAGTTAAAGAGAAAGTAATTGAAAATTGAGGTTAGTTTGGACATGGATTTCACTTTAAAAAATTTCGCTCACCGTATAGGTGATTTCATTCTTAAAACTCGAAGCCAAGGTCAGGTACCCAATCCCCAAATTTCTAGGTGTATAGAGAATCGACTTTAGGTTTGCTTCTTGTACAGGAGTAGCAAAGAAAGATTTTTATATGAATAAAAGTTATACATTGGAAAAATCAAACTAACAAAAATTATATTAGTAGGAACTGAATTTGAATCTTCAACTGAAGAAAACGAGCATACATCATATATATCAAATGTTCAAACTCCGAAAAGGTGAAGTATATTTGACGTTTGATGTCAAATTTGGTTATATATAATGTTATTAATCTATATTGCAAAACCGATGAAGCAGTAAAATTAATTTCTGAAAATAAACAGAATCAGTGTTGGAAAAATAAGAATAATTTTTCCAGAATATAATCGAGCTCACTTAGTTCAAAGTGTATCTTTAAGGAAATTATTCCCCTCACAGTACTCGAGGTTGATGGAATATCCCCTCCCAGGATAGAACGATTATCTTACCAGAATAGTAGTACTCCAAATTCAGGTAGCGGCGAACCACTCAACGGCAGTATATCACACTGATTTTATTTGTGCAGAAGAAGAAGAAGTTTGTGTTGTTCAGAAAATTAGTAAGTAAAATTCTGAGGAATCAAACGAATTTATAGCCATGGAAGTACTATTTCTGAAGGTTTGCAACCCTTCTGAACAACCACTAAAAACTGGTGGGAAATTTAAATGAAAGAAACCGGGTCGCGGGTCAAACACGCGGATCCGGGTCAATAACGGGTAGGATTGGATAAGTTAATTAATTTAATTAAATAATAATTAATTAAATAATTAAAATTAAAGAAAATTTGGTCCAAAAAGATTATCAATCAAATCATTTGACCAAATCCGAATCCGAAGCCGAAGCCGAAGCCGAAGCCGAAGCCGAGCCGAGCGAGCGACGACGACGGCGCGAGGGGTCCTTGCCCCCTCAACCCTTTTAGTGACTGGAGAAGGTGTAATGTAATATATACACCTCTCTTTTCCTTTCTTTTTCCGATGTGGGACAACTGGTTTACCCAAGGCAAAAGAGACCTTTTACATTCCCTTCACTTTTCATCCCATCATTTCCCATTCACCAATATCAATACCCAACAATCCCCCACATGAATGGGAATGGCTATAATATAAAAGAATGCGCGGACAAGTGTGATATACAAGCGAGGATTGACTGCATCTGGATAAGTAGGTTTCCCTTTGAACTTTCCGTAGTGAACTTATATCGGATATATTCGATCAATCGGTAGATTTGATATCTTTAAACTGTCGAACTTTGTTGTATACCTAGACAACATAAGTCACACAATCAACCCTCAACCATTTATGGTTCTCACGGTTGTGTTCGTTTCAGCCATGAACACCTCCTGGTTTCATGAGTGCATAGAGAATGGGCCTTCACTGTCATTCCCCTTTAAAGCGGCTTACACTTAACACTCACATAGGTGATTTCTAAATATGTGGTCCTATAGCCATATTATCTGTTCATACACTATCAGATTTAGATAATCATTAAAGAACCTTAATGCTTTATTAACTCATTAACAAGCCATAAGGTTTTATCCTTATTTCTGAACATTGTCTTCATCCGACAATGGGTTGAGTTATTTGACAATGTTGAACCGTCAGTCACAACTTTGTTTGATCTCCTTGAACCTAGCTCTTGGGATCTCCAGTCTGCTAGGTAGAGTTACCGCCATGATGACTTGTCCTCGGCCTTAACCCTATTCCCATTGATGATCTACTAACTCCCTCTCTAGATAAGCCTTTTGTAAGCGGATCCGCCACGCTATCTCTTGACTTTACATAGTCAATCGTGATAACGCCACTAGAGAGGAGTTGTCTAACGGTATTATGTCTTCGTCGTATGTGACGAGATTTTTCGTTGTACATTACGCTCCCTACCCTACCTATTGCTGCTTGACTGTCACAATGTATACATATAGGAACCAAAGGTTTGGGCCAGAATGGAATATCTTCTAAGAAATTCCGGAGCCATTCAGCTTCTTCACCGGCCTTGTCTAAAGCTATAAATTCAGATTCCATTGTAGAGCGGGCGATGCATGTCTGTTTTGATGATTTCCAAGACACTGCTCCTCCACCAACGGTGAAAATATATCCACTCGTGGATTTAACTTCAGATGATCCGGTGATCCAGTTTGCATCACTATATCTCTCAATTACTGCGGGATAATTATTATAATGCAAAACATATGTTTGGGTGTGTTTTAAATACCCCAAGACTCGTTTCATTGCCATCCAATGAGTTTGATTGGGATTACTCGTGAATCGACTCAGCTTGCTTATAGCACATGCTATATCTAGTCATGTACAATTCATGATATATATCAAACTTCCCAACACTCTTGCATAATCCAATTGTGAGTCACTTTCACCTTTATTCTTTTGAAGTGCAAAACTTACATCAATTGGAGTCTTTGCAACATTGAAATTTAAATACTTAAACTTGTAAAGTACTCTTTCAATATAATGAGACTGCGATAATGCTAGACCTTGTGGAGTTTGATGAATTCTGATGCCTAAGATCAAATCAGCAACTCCTAAGTCATTCATATCAAATTTAATAGCCAGCATATGCTTCGTAGCATTAACATCGGTAATATCTCTACTCATTATCAACATGTCATCAACATATAAACAAATAATGACTTCATGATTTGGAGTATTTTTAATGTAAACACATTTGTCACACTCATTAATCTTAAATCCATTTGCCAACATTGTTTGATCAAATTTCGCATGCCATTGTTTGGGTGCTTGTTTAAGTCCATAAAGTGACTTAACAAGTTTGCACACTTTCCTTTCTTTACCAGGAACCACAAAACACTCAGGTTGTTCCATGTAAATTTCTTCCTCCAATTCTCCATTTAAGAACGCTGTCTTGACATCCATTTGATGGATTTCAAGACCATATACGGCCGCCAGTGCCACTAACACCCGAATAGATGTTATTCTTGTTACCGACGAGTATGTGTCAAAGTAATCAAGGCCTTCTTTTTGTCTATAACCTTTGACCACAAGTCTTGCCTTATATTTGTCAATAGTGCCATCAACTTTCATTTTCCTTTTAAAAATCCACTTTGATCCTAAAGGTTTATTTCCAGGAGGAAGATCAACTAATTCCCATGTATGGTTGTTCAAAATTGATTCAATCTCACTATTGACTGCCTCTTTCCAAAATCTGAATCCAGAAGATGACATCGCTGCTTTAAATGTTTGAGGCTCATTTTCAAGCAAGAATGTCACAAAATCTGGTCCAAAGGAAGTAGATGTCATTTGACGTTTGCTACGCCTTGCATCCTCTTTACTTGGTGTATTTTCCTTTGGTTCTTCCCGCGGTCGTTTAGATCTTTCACTTGACGACTCACATTCAGTTTTATACGGATAAATATTTTCAAAGAATTCAGCATTATCTGATTCAATTACCGTATTAACATGAATTTCGGGATTGTCCGATTTGTGAACCAAAAACCGACAAGCTTAGTTGTTTGTAGCATAGCCAATAAAAACACAATCCACGGTTTTTAGTCCAATTTTTACCCTTTTGGGCAAAGGAACTTGGACCTTTGCTAAACACCCTCACACTTTGAAATATTTCAAGTTGGGTTTTCTTCCTTTCCATAGTTCATATGGAATAGATTGTGTTTTGTTGTGGGGCACCCTGTTGAGTATTCGGTTAGCTGAAAGGATAGCTCCCCCCCACAAGCTTTGCGGTAAATCGGAACTTATTAGTAAGGCATTCATCATTTCCTTTTAATGTTCGGTTTTTCCTTTCCGCAATTCCATTTGATTGTGGCGTCTAAGGGGCAGTAGTTTGATGAATAATTCCATATTCTAAACATATTTCTGCAAAAGGAGATTCGTACTCTCCACCCCTATCACATCTAATCATTTTTATCTTTTTATTCAATTGATTTTCCACTTCATTCTTGTATTGCTTAAATGCATCAATTGCTTCACCCTTACTATTAAGCAAATACACATAACAATATCGAGTGCAATCGTCAATAAAAGTTATAAAATACTTTTTCCCACCGCGAGATGGTATTGACTTCATATCACATATATCTGTGTGAATTAAGTCTAAAGGATTTGAATTCCTATCAATAGACTTATATGGATGTTTAACAAACTTAGATTCAACACAGATTTCACATTTAGATTTATTACACTCGAATTTAGGCAATACTTCTAAATTAATCATTTTTCGCAAGGTTTTGTAGTTGACATGTCCTAAACGAACATGCCATAAATCATTTGACTCCAATAAGTAAGACGAGGCTGAATTTTCATTAATACTGTCAACAACCATTACATTGAGTTTGAAAAGGCCCTCGGTGAGGTAGCCCTTTCCTATGAACAAATCATTCTTACTTATTACAATTTTCTCACTAACCAACACACACTTAAACCCGTTTTTGACATGTAGTCCGGCTGAAACTAAATTCTTCCGAATTGTTGGAACGTGCATAACATTGATGAGAGTCAGGACCTTGCCGGAAGTCATCTTCGAAGTATCTTCCCATATCCTTCAACCTTGGTCTGTTGCGGTAATTCCCATAAACAAGTACCTCTTCGGGTCCGGCGGGAGCATAGGTTGCAAATGCTTCTTTCGTAGCGCAAACATGTCGAGTGGCACCAGAATCAAGCCACCACTCCTTTGGGTTTCCAACCAAATTGCACTCCGATAACATTGCACACAGATCATCCATATCATCATTCTTTTCCACCATATTGGCTTGTCATTTTCCCTTGTTCTTTTTCGGGAGACGACAATCTGGGGCTTTGTGGCCAGCTTTCCCACAATTAAAGCAGTTGCCCTTGAACTTTTTCTTGTTGGAATCCTTCTCCTTTCCAGAAGGCCTCTTCCTTTTCTTGTTCTTGTTCAGAGCAGCATCTTCAACGATGTTTGCCCCTTCAATTGGTGAAGTCTTACGGTACCTCTTCTCAGCGGTTTTGTTGTCTTCCTCGATCTTGAGACGAATCACAAGATCTTCCAACTTCATTTCCTTTCTTTTGTGCTTAAGATAATTCTTGAAATCTTTCCCATGAGGGCGGCAACTTCTCAATCATTGCAGCCACTTGGAACGCTTCATTTACTACC
Organism: Anisodus tanguticus; assembly: GCA_034509755.1. Classification (NCBI taxonomy): domain Eukaryota; kingdom Viridiplantae; phylum Streptophyta; class Magnoliopsida; order Solanales; family Solanaceae; genus Anisodus; species Anisodus tanguticus. The sequence continues at coordinate 1,714,452 of CM067553.1, read as the reverse complement.
ATACCTTCAGCAATAAGGTCATGGAAGATAAGTTGAAGCTCTTGAACTTGGGTTCCAACGGTTTTTCCATCCACCATTTTGTAGTCTAGGAATTTAGCAACCACAAACTTCTTCAAGCAAGCATCTTCGGTTTTGTACTTCTTTTCAAGTGCACTCCATAGTTCTTTGGAAGTCTCTTGCTTGTAGACGTTGTACAAGTCATCTTCTAAGGCACTCAAAATGTAGCCTTTGCACAAAAAATCAACCTGTTTCCAAGCCTCAGTAACCATGAATTGTTGGTTGTCAGGCATGTCGGCGGCAGGCACGGGAGGGTCCTCACTGGTGAACTTTTTCATACCAAGGGTGGTAAGCCAAAAGAACATTCTTTGCTGCCATCGTTTAAAGTTGGCAGGTGAACTTCGCAGTTTTTCATTTGGTGGCACGGTACGGGTTGTAGGAGTAACCGCCGGTGCAAGTATTGCGAGAGGTAGTTCCGGTCTCAATTGTCATTATTCGTTTGTTGTCAAATCGACAAACCTGTTTTAGTTAATAAAACCAGAATAGCAATTCAATCACAGACTTAAATGATGAAGCTTTTATTTCTTCAAATCGCAGTATAATTATGAAACTTTAGTATTCCAACGAAGTTTTTATATCTTCGAGTCAGAATACTAATATTCATATGGAGTAGAAAACTGCATAAGTTTTAATCTCCAAAACCAGAATACAGCAACGATGAAGTTTTTATGTTCTTCAAATCGTTGTACAAGTATGAACTTTAATATTCCAACGAAGTTTTTATGTCTTCAATTCAGAATATGAAATTTCATACGGAGTAGAAAACCACACAGGTTTTAGTCTCCAAAACAGAATACAGATTAATCTAAAAAATGTAATTTCCTTAAGATTGTTATTAATCTATATTGCAAAACCGATGAAGCAGTAAAATTAATTTCTGAAAATAAACAGAATCAGTGTTGGAAAAATAAGAATAATTTTTCCAGAATATAATCGAGTCACTTAGTTCAAAGTGTGTCCTTAAGGAAATTATTCCCCTCACAGTACTCGAGGTTGATGGAATGTCCCCTCCCAGGATAGAATGATTATCTTACCAGAATAGTAGTACTCCAAATTCAGGTAGCGGCGAACCACTCAACGGCAGTATATCACACAGATTTTATTTGTGCAGAAGAAGAAGAAGTTTGTGTTGTTCAGAAAATTAGTAAGTAAAATTCTGAAGAATGAAACGAATTTATAGCCATGGAAGTACTGTTTCTGAAGGTTTGCAACACCTCTGAACAGCCACTAAAAACTGGTGGGAAATTTAAATGAAAGAAACCGGGTCGCGGGTCAGACACGCGGATCCGGGTCAATAACGGGTAGGATTGGATAAGTTAATTAATTTAATTAAATAATTAATTAAATAATTAATTAAATAATTAAAATTAAAGAAAATTTGGTCCAAAAAGATTATCAATCAATCAGATCATTTGACCAAATCCAAATCCAAAGCGAGCGACGACGACGGGCGAGGGGTCCTTGCCCCCTCAACCCTTTTAGTGACTGGAGAAGGTGTAATGTAATATATACACCTCTCTTTTCCTTTCTTTTTTCGATGTGAGACAACTGGTTTACCCAAGGCAAAAGAGACCTTTTACATTCCCTTCACTTTTCATCTCATCATTTACCATTCACCAATATCAATACCCAACATATAAAACATGATTCTAGTTATCAATAAGAAGAACAAGAATTATAACTATCAAAAATTGTGGTAGAGTGATGGATAAATCTCCATTCTTGATAAGAGATTATGGGCTCGAGCCCTAAGAATAAAGTTATCCTTAAAATGGGATTTTTCGATGTGAATCTGAATTAGTTGGATATCATAGTAGGTATAGAGTTGAGAACATCAGGCTGGAAACAAAACAAAGGAAAACAAGAATCATAGGATGTACCCCTACCATATCAACACCGAGAAAATAGAAATTAAAGACGAATAAATTTTGTAGTTAAACAGCAAGATTCGATGCTAGTCCTATTTAGCGATGAATTATCAAAAACTTTTGTTAGCTACCAACAATTTAGCGATAAATTAACGATGAAGCTCGTATCTAATTCCAATTTATTTTGTAATGTATATTTTAAGTAACTAATTAAATTGGTTAAATATCTGATCTAAAATTATAATAAAAACTAATTAGTCACATCCGGGTTTACATGTATTAAATCACTGAGTACAAGATAGCTGTAGCTAGTACATAAAATTTTATGACTAACCATAATTAAGTGTTGTTTACTTTTACTTAATTTATAACTCTTAAGAATAAATTTATTAATTTGTTATAAACATCAAACTACACCATATAGAGGCATACATTCACAAAGAGAACCGTGTTAGAAATAACAGTAGCATTAAGAACATGAATATGAAATATCCGTAGAAAATGAAATGAAAAAAGTGAAAAGACCAACCCCATCACGCTATAAAGACATATGTCTTCCTGATATTTATTTGTATCCACTTTTTTATAATATTTTGTTGGCTCCCGCCTCCATCTAGCTAGATTTTCCTTCCTTTTCCCATTCTCCTTTTTCTCTGTTTTCCTTTTTGAGGAATCAGATTTCTTTTCCATTTATTTTCTGACCAACAAAAGTTTATGTTGTACTAATAATCTACGTGAGAGTTATTTTCGTTGTGAATAATAAACTGCAGTTCACATTTACTATGAATGATTATGGTGAGATGGATAAGTGTAAAGAATGGATCTTGGGCTTAATTCAACCTCAAAAGTTAGCTTGTAGGTGAGGATTGTCCAAATCCATGTAAGGAGTTCAAATTCTCATTCCATTTTCGATGTGAGATTCTTAACACTCCCCCGCACGCTCAGATCCCGTTAACTGGAGCGTGGATGACATAATTTGGGGACCGAACATCGGTGAACATAGACTTGGAATGGACACTTTTGAGGTTGAGTTAGGCCCAAGATCCATTCTTTACATGGTATCAGAGTCTGTCTCATTCCAATTCTTCGTTCACCGATGTTGGGCCCCCAAATTATATTATCTACGCTCCAGTTAACAAATGTCTAGGCGTGCGGGGAGTGTTAAGAGTCTCACATCGGATATGGAATGAGAACATAGACTCCTTATATAGACTTGAACAACCCTCACCCTACAAGCTAGTTTTTGGGGTTGAGTTAAGCCAAATATCCATTCTTTACATGGATTCTTAACAATAAAATATCTTCATCTTTAATTAAAATTATCAGATTAACCTGCAAATAGAAAAGTTTCAGATAAAAAATATTCCTAAAATAAATATCGAACCTCGACTGATAAACCAAAAAGAGGAATCCAAAAGGCACAAGGCATATCATCAACCTCTCTGTCTTATCATGACTAATTTTGAGTACATAACCTTGCAACCGGCAAAAAATACTGCTCCTGGCACTAGAATTAGATGACACCAATATTATATTTTTCATTTCTTTCTTTTTGCTTCTATTATTACCAGATATTTTCTTCGATGAGTTGTGATCAATGGAATCTCTCCTTAATTGCGAAAAGTATTGAAAGAGCTCTTCCACCTAATATATCGGTTAGCCTCGTGGATTAAACTCTCCTAATTAGTGTGTAACAATTAATGTCAAATTTGATTGTTCAATGGTTGAGTCTATGTCTCGGACTTGTGAGCTTAATCTATAAGGGGTGTCAATAAGCCCAAAATAGAAGAAGAAAATGAGATGTCAGTCGTGATCAACTGAATAACAAGGTACTAGAAATTTGGCCTAGATAAAAAAAATAGTGTGAGCTATAATGAACGAGATCCTAATTAGTCGTCAAGTGGGTGTATGAATGTTGTCAACTAATTTTGAAGTATCTCATTGATCACAACGAGTATTTAGTAACGATTTTCTAGGTTGAAATGTGTTTATCTACCACTTGATTAATAGACTATTATTTGAGTTAGGCTCTCTTGTTCGGTGTATAATTAGGTTTGGCAAGTCATCTTCAATCAAATAACAAAACGAAGCGGCATTTGTCATTTTGTAATTAATTCATCAACAAATAATGTAGAGTACAAAACATATTTGATAGGCGAATATTTGTTACTTTATATTATATTCCACATAACAATTTGTCAATTTCTATGTATAATAATAGATCGTGCACTTCATATTTCGATACCAAGTAGTATACGCTATTGTCAATTCGAGGATGACATATTGACATACAAGGAACTCAGATGACCAATTTGTCCTTTATTTTAGGGGGTATTCAGATATAAAAATACTGTTGGAAATTGATTACAAACGAAATAAACTATTACTGACTATAAAAACTCGTATCCCATACTCATTATAGATTACAATAACATATTTGAAAATAATAATCCATTGATTATTCTCATTGATGAAGAGGTATTTATATACAATTTACAATTCCTAACTATGGAAAATCTTATTCCTACTATAACAATAAATCCTAATTATACTTGTACAAGAATCCTACAACTATGGTAAATTTGTACAACAAAGTTGGGTGCAATTTGGTTTCGGTTTCCCGTGGTATACACACGCGTATATTTCTGTCACACCCCCGCAGTCATATCGGGCAGTTGTAGTACACTGAGACTGTCTCTAAAATCTTCAAATAAAATCAAGGGAAGACCCTTAGTAAATATATCTGCAATCTGGTACTGCGAAGGGACATGGAGGACGCGTACTTGTCCACGAGCTACCTTTTCTCGAACAAAGTATATGTCCATCTCGATATGTTTTGTGCGCTGATGTTGGACCGGATTTCCAGAAAGATAGACTGCACTCACATTATCACAGTATACCAAGGTAGTCTTCTGAATAGGAAAATGTAACTCTAGTAAAAGATTACGTAGCCAACATGACTCATATACCATATTGGCTACCCCTCGATACTCTGTCGTCGCACTGGATCGTGATAAAGTAGCCTGGCATTTTGCCGACCAAGAGATCAAGTTATCGCCAAGGAACATACAATAAATAGATGTCGAACGTCTGGTATCTAGACAATCACCCCAATCAACAGCTGTATATGACACAATAGTAGAGACCGAGGACGGATATAAATGCAATTCAAAATCAAGCATTCCCTGTATGTATCAGATAATACGTGTGAGCGGATGCATGTGCTCAATCCACGGATCATGCATAAATAAACACACCTGCTGCACTGCATACATAATATCCGGTCTTGCGAAAGTCAGATACTAAAGAGCCCCTGCAAGACTACGACATTGGGTGGAATCCTCGTATGGTGTGCTAGACGTAGCACTCAACTTGGGTTTGGTATCAACCGGAGTAGAAGTAGACTTACACGATGACATGCCAACACTCTCAATAATCTCTGCCGCATACTTTTTCTGTGATGACCCAAAGATAGAAGGAAAGGTCCAAAAAAAATTAAAATAATCATTCAAAAATAAGACATAATAATGATGGCCCAAAGAACTTAAAACGGGAGATGTCCATAAATCACTATGAATAATATCAAAAGGCATCAAAGTACTAGAAGTAGAGGCTACAAACGGTAATCTAACATATTTTCCTAATGGACAAGAAGGACAAAGTGGAGTACTATGCATACCCTTACAAGCAATAACATTATTTTTATGTAGAGAAGACATAATAGATGACCTCGGATGACCCAAACGTGCATGCCATAAGAAAGGAGCAAGAGTGACAAAGGTAGAAGGTGTGGCTTGACTCGTGAAAATGGTGGTGATTGGATAAAGCTCTCCCCTACTATTGCATCTCATTAGAGGTATCCCCGTCTTGAAATCCTTCACAGAAAATCCAAACGGATCAAAATTAACAGAAACTCAATTATCAATGGTGAATTTACGAACATACACTAAATTTTTTATTAAGTTAGGGGCATGAAGAATATTTTTCAAGACGAGAGGTGATTGTGGGGGATACAAATTCGTATGACCATAACCGCGAATTGGAATTGAGTTGCCATTACCAACAATAATGCCACGATTATTGCTCAAATTGAAATAAATGAGAGGGTACCTTGTGCAGATGTCATATGAGAAGTGGCTCCGGTGTCCATGTACCAATTTGTGTCAGGGGGATGTAATCCAAGTGTATGCATTGCAACCTCAATATCCGTAGGTGTCGGGATCGGAGCTGGGGCCGTAGTAGTCAAGGCATGTTGAAGCCGAGGCCCAAGCATACCTGCTTGCTGCCCTGGCCTGACACTGGATCGTGATGCATTATTTTGGACCGGGAAAGTGGGCCTGGAAGCTGACTGAAATTGAGCCCAGTTTCCAGGATATGGCGTAGATGAAAAATAAGTGTTGTTGGACCAATGGCCACTGGCCCAGCCCCATGGCCAAGAGGCCAAGACTGCGGCCAATTTGCATGCGGTCCACTATTTCGAGCACCGCCGCCGCCGCCGCCACTGTTTTGGCCACCGCCGCCGCCGACGTTACCACCGCGACTGCCTCCGCGGTTCTTGCCATTATTTTTCTGATTTTGACCCATTTTTCCGTCACCATTGGTACGGCTTTGGCCTGAATTTTCAGAGAATGAGTGAAGGTCGTCTGACGTGGCCATCACCATGACGGAATTTGCTCCGGTAGCCGCTTTCTTAGCCAAACCGACCTCTTCCAACGTGAGCATGAAATGGGCCTGATAAAATATTGGGAGTGGATTACTTTGACGAAGTAGCTTCTCAACTCCATTATAGGCCTCAGATAGGCCTGCAACCATCTGAAGAATAAGACGATCATTGGTAACGGGCCCACCAACATTTCGGAGTTGATCCGTCAATTCCTTCAGCCTTTTACAATAGGCTGAAATGTTCGAAATTTTTTCCATGTTGACATGGGAAAATTCATGCTCAAGAGTGACAACACGAGAATTTTTGTTATCTTGGAATATATCACGCACCCTATTCCAAGTTTCCATCACCGTAGCATCGGGTTCAATAATCGTCTGCATGAGGTCTGTAGAGACAGTGTAATAAATCCATTGGAGAAGGATAGCATCAAGGATTGTCCATAATGTAGGGTCATCCTCGGGGGTAGGCACCTTCTCCTTGCTAGTTACCGAGGGGATGATGTGATGGAGGACTTGATGCGAGCGTGCGTGAACCTTGAATAATTTCGCCCACATCGCGTATTGGACGTTTTCCATTTTAAGAACAATAGGGATGTGGTTCTTGATGTTGGAGACTGTAAGGGCAGGATGAAACTTGTTCTTTGACGTAGACATAACGAAAGAACAATAGGGGAATTAGGGATTTGGAAGAAAATTTGGGAAGAGCAAAAGAAATTGCACGGAAAGCGAGAATGAGAAAGGGCGGCGGTATTGTCTTTGTGAGAATGTATTTTAGCCCTAGACTTCTGATACAATGAAAGAAATAATCTCTTGATTATTCTCATTGATGAAGAGGTATTTATATACAATTTACAATCCCTAATTATGGAAAATCATATTCCTACTATAACAAAAAATCCTAATTTTGTACAAGAATCCTACAACTATGGTAAATTTGTACAACAAAGTTGGGTGCAATTTGATTTCGATTTCCCGTGGTATACACACGGGTATATTTCTGTCAATATTTAATCCATAATTCATTAATTGTCTCATCATTGGTTTCCAAATGATTTTTAAAGTATTTAAAATGTTCACGATATGTCTAATATGTGTCAAATTCAAATGGAACAACTTGGCTGAATTAAGTGTCCATATGACAATAATATTAAACCATCGGTATTTACTTTTGAAGTTCCATCTTGTTGATGTTTACATAACCAGAGTGCAAAGAGAAAATTGTGGGGAAAAAATATTAAAAGAAGCCATTTCCTTCTTTTAAGATCCTTCGAAAATGAAGATGCAAGATAACTATGTCTGCACGTAGTAATTAAGTTTTAAAATTATTAGCGTAGAATCCATAAAGAAAAAGGGAAAGCCTAAATTATATATGTAACTTAAGGTTTTTGTTTCTTTTTAAAAATTGATCTCTCAGAATTGTCATCATAGGACTACTAATCATATATATTCCTCTTTTGAAATTAGATAGTCCAATACTTTACGATAAAGAAAGAAATGTGGAAGGAATCATTTTACGACCTAATATTTACTGTTAATTGGATAAGGTAAACTTTTCGTGTTTCTAAAATTTTCTATTTAGAAGAGACATATCATTCCCTCAATTAATGTCGAATGCTTATCATAAATTCCTACTATAACTCAGGAATGAAGTAATATTACAATCTCGAATGAGAAGGGCAAATCATAAAATAGATCGTAGCCTAACCTAACTTCAAAAGCTAATACAATGGATATGATTATATAAGATCATATAAGGAGATAAATTATCATTCCACTAATTAATGTGAAACTATTAACGTCCCGCCATGCATAAGCCTGCGAACAAAATATGAATAATATAATATAAGGACCCAACATGTGAAGTAAAAACTGATTGAACTTGACTCAAATAGTAAACACGATCTCAAGAGCTGAGGATTAATCAACATAAATTAAAACCGATCAGACTTTACATGTTTGACTCATCCTTGAATAAAATGAGGGTATAATTGCAAGAAAATTCCGTCCATAAAGACAAATTGTCATCCACCAATCAATATGGGACTACTATTTTCATCTCGGGCACAATATAATATTTTTTCAGCTGTTCAGAATTATGAGGAACTAGTGAACTAATGACGTGAACAAAAAAAATCTGTTGCATGAAATGTGAAAAAAAGCAAAAAGAAAATGAAACCTGTTGACATGAATACATAAGATAGCTAAAACGGTTAAAAAAGAGAACGTGCATTTCCTTTTCTCTATACTTTATTGATAATAAAAGGAAAAAGAAAAGAGTAAAAGGCAAGCAATTAATAGCAACAAAAAAAAAAAAGACAAATGCAAATTGGACTTTCCTACAGCCTTCTTTCGGTAAACAAAAAAATTTACTCGCGAGTTAATCATATATAAAATTAATATATTATTTAATTTATAATTTAAAAATCTTTATAATTAATATGTACTTTGAAAGAACTTATATATTATTTTATATAAAATTAATAATATATTAATAAAATAATATATAAATTTATTCATAATTAATCTATATATTATTAATAATACTTATATAACTCTAATTAACTACCAAACTATGATATGCTAGCTCTTACCGTGTCGTACTGCACCTGCATTTTATTGCTGATCTAAAAAGAAATAATTAAAAGTAAATAGCGAGTACTTCACTGGCCCCACATTCCTTCAACGTTACACTTTCCCTCTTTTTCCAAATATTCCCTCGATAACCAATTGAACTGCCCAAGCTGACTACACTTATCCTTGTATTCCTCTATAAATGGCTCTTCCACTTCTTCTTACCAGAAAATCACTAACTCACATTTCTCATTTTCCATTTATTTTATCTCAAAGAGGACGAAGAAGAAGAAGAAGGCTTGGGATTTTGATTCTCCAATTCCGTTTTCATCATTAATTAAATATTCCCACCTTCTTCTTCTCCATTTATATAACTTCAAATGGCGCAAGTGAAAGTGCTCTGTTTGTTTGCTCTTTTTTTAACGATAACAGGTAATAATTTCAGAAACAAAGATTAAAGAGACTACAAAAGCTTTTATTTTTTGTTATCTTTAAGAGCTTTCTATTTTGGATCAAATAATGTGCAAGATTTGATTTTTGGGTATGAAATATAGGAGTAGTACATTAATTTATCTGTAACATTTACAATTGAAACTGTCTATTTACTATGTTTTAAATGTTTACAATTACATATCTCTTAACAACAGGTAACAATTCAGGAAAAAAAGATTTATACTAAAATAGGGAAATGAAGTTGATTTTTATGCATATAAAACTTTGATCTTTTTTTTTTTTAATCTTTGGCAGCTTTCTTTTCAGATTAAATAATGTTCAAGATTTGATTTTTCCCTTTTGGGTATAAAATACAAGTGAAAAACTCTCTGTTTGCTCTGTTTTTAAAGATTTGAACTAACAAAGGAAAATGAAGTTAATTAAAAGGGAAATAAAATTATTTTTTTAATGATTAAGAGCTTCCATTTTAATCTTCAATAATACAAACGGAATTAAAGTTAATTTTTTAATCATTAAGAGCTTCGATTTCCATCTTTAAGAGTTCATTTTGGATCAAATAATGTTCAAGATTTGATTTTTCTATTTTGGGTATTGAAATATAGGTGTACATTCATCAGCAACATTTACAATGGTAAACAAATGCCAGCAAACAATTTGGCCAGGAATATTATCCAATGCTGGAATTGCTCCACTTTCCACCACTGGATTTGTATTACAAAAAGGCGAATCGAAGACAATTAATGTACCCTCTTCATGGGGTGGTAGATTTTGGGGCCGTACACACTGTACCGAAGATTCCACCGGAAAATTCACCTGCGCCACCGGCGATTGTGGTTCCGGTAAGCTAGAATGCGCCGGCGGCAACGCTGATCCGCCGGCAACGCTGGCCGAATTCACCCTTGACGGCTCTAACGGGATGGATTTCTTTGACGTTAGCTTAGTCGATGGGTACAACTTGCCAATGCTTGTGGTACGGTTAGAAATTTGTTTTTGGACAACAGTAACTTTATTTTACTATTTCAATTTTTTGTTTGCAAAATATTACTCTCTTTATTCCAATTTAATTGTCATGCTTTTCTTTTTTGACATTGACACTATTTGTTAGTATTAATAATGGTCAAAATCATATCTAGAAGTATTATTTCTTTTGTGAGTTCTCTACGTGAATTGTTATGTGTTAGTGTCTTCTACATGAACACTATCATCAATTGATAGTTCATGAAATACAAATACTTAATAATACAAGTAAAAAGCTCGCAAAAAAAGACATGAACACTATCATCAATTGATAGTTCATGAAACACAAATACTTAATAATTCAAGTAAAAAGCTCGTAAAAAAATGATACTTCAAATATATTTATAACTATTATACCTTAAGAATTATGTAAAAGATATTCTAAGCTCGATTATGATTATCTTTTTACTGTTTTTGTTTCAAAACAATAAATACAACGCTAAACATAACTAAATAAAATAATTCTCTCCCTAATCTCACTGTTAAAAAATCAACAGGTACCACAAGGTGGGTCCGGTAACAACTGTACAAGCACTGGATGCGTGGTGGATTTAAACGGCGCGTGTCCGTCGGAGCTGAAGGTGTTGAGCGTGGGAGGCGAAAACGTCGCGTGTAAGAGCGCGTGTGAAGCTTTCCGGCAAGATGAGTACTGTTGCGCCGGCGCGTATAATAATCCGAATACATGTAAACCGTCGTCGTATTCAATGTTGTTTAAGAAAGCTTGTCCAAGTGCTTACAGCTTTGCTTACGATGATAAAACGAGTACTTTCACTTGTGCTGGCGCTAATTATCTCATCACTTTTTGTCCTTCTCCTAACACCAGGTAAATTTACTTATTCCTCCACCTGTAAATTCTTATTTTCTTAATTTCAACTAAAAATAAATAAATGGCCTAATGTGAAAATAACTTATAGCCAATTATCTTTAATTAGACTATACATCTATTATTATCCATTTCATTCAAATTGAGTTTGACTATATAGATTCCGATGAATTGTTATTTTATTTAAACTTATTTCAAATCATATACTATTGGTTAGTATGAGGATTCATCATATAAATTAACAAATTTACTTTAATTGTTAGTGTTTCTCGTAATCCATTTATTTTTTCTGAGCATTTTATTCGAATTTAGGATCATCAGGACATCTGAATTTTTTTTTTAAAAAAACGTTACTATCGATGAAAAGATAGTATCTAGACATTTATGTAAGTAACACACATTGGAAGGGGTATGAGGTGACCAATAAGGGTATTTTAGTATTTCCGGTATCTAGTCAGCTTTGGGATATGGGAAAATATCAAACTCAATAGCTTAGAGAGATTCTCTGAACCTCTGAATTGTCCTTTTTATCCAAGTAGCCCACCGAAATCAGAATTTAGCCAATTAAGCCTAAACTGTCTAGTTTTCCGTGGATTCAGTTATAATTTTTGATGCCCACCAATTATGTACTTCCTCAGTTCATTTCTATTATTAACTTTGTACGTCTCTTAAAAAATAATAAATAATAAATAATGTGTATAATTTGTCATGATATCTATATTAATCCATCCATAATTTTAATAAACTTAAAAATAATTTAAAATGAATAATTAATATTATGAATGAAACATAAAAAATAAAATTATTATTTCTTGATATGCTAAAAATGGCAGGTAAAAATGAAAATTTTATTTTTAGTATAGTATATAATTAAAAGTGAATGGGCGACGTATAAATCAACTATTCTTACTTTTAGTTGTCAATTTATCATACCTCTCTTCGTTTATTCGAGTTTGAAACCGAAAATGTAACTCTGTGAGTGCGCTAAATTGCAAGTAAACTCATATCGACTATATGTCATTATTTGAAGCAAATATATATTGTGAAGATTTTTATAACAGTCAGACCTGCATAATTGTTCCACTTTAACTTGTTTTTTTGTGCTAACATGTTTTTTGAAATATATTGCAGCCAAAAATCATCATCATCAGGTGGACAAAACCAAAATCAAGGACCAGAAGATAACAATAACCAAAGCAACGACAACAACAATGAACCATCGACAACAATCAACGGCTCTATGGTATATGATGGTGCATGGGATATCAGCAGTGCATCTTTAACCACGTGCACACACGTGTTTAGTTCACCGGCCATAGCCGGTGCAGTCGCCATCTTAACCGCCACTTTCCAGTTGCATCGTCAGCTCTTCTAACTTTCTTTTGACTTTTTGCTGACTCACATATTAGGCGGAGGCCCATCTTATTCTGTCGGAATTTGGGGTGTTGTATCACGTGTGGGCCATTTAATTGGGCCTAGACCCACATGCATGGCCCATGAGACGGAGAAATGAGTCACATCGAAAAGGCTTACGTGTCAAGCTATTTGACGAACACCTACTCACCTTTTAATTGGTGAAAGGAGAGGGAGAGCTATATAGCCACAAATTTAGACACAGATTATATTTTGAGGTTATTTAAATTTTTCTTTTTACATTTTTATTCGAATTAAGATTGGGGTTAGGTTTAGGAGGTGGAGATTCATTTGTTAGGTAGGTCTAGAAATGATGTATAATATGTTATTTGTAACCACTGCAGTTGGTGGGAATTCTATACACTCAGAATGGATTGTTAATTTATTACTCCGTATATCTTTTCTTTAATTTGTTTCTCTCTCTTTATTTGGCATTCGATAAATTAATGTGCGAAACGCAAGATTATAAATAATGATTAAAATATTATGTCTAGGGAAGAATCAAAAGAAATGAAAAGAAGATGGAGTCGATAATGTTGAATTAAAGTACTAATAGGCTCCAAAAAGGTTCTTGTAAAAAAATTAAATAAAAGCAGTGGCATTAAAGGCGTGGATGGTGATGCTTGCTGCACTAAATAGTAGTAGTACAACTTATAACATTGGTTGAAATAAATAAAGTAGTACGTAACAACTTGCAATGGTGACCAAGAAACATCTCAATAGATTATAATACTAATCATAGCGTTATAATTATGGTGTTATGAGTTTGAATTCTATCTCATAGTCTCATTATCTTACTGAGCTTTAAGATAAATTGCAGAAACTAATAACAGAGTTGAAAAATAAAAGAATAATACTATCCCGGCAAATCTTTTTTCTTTTTCACATATTCGTTTCTCTCTCCCAATGTGGTTAGAAGATGCTGAATCAGTCATCTTCAATCTCCATAATTGAGCCACTATCCTTTTGTCCTACTAATTGGTTTTAGTTGAGAATTATGATTAGTACCTCATTATTTTTCTTTAAAAGAGTACCTTATAATATACGTGAGGCATTAACACGTAGCGTGATTTGCATATCTGAATTATAGAGTGTCACGTTTAATTATAGAAGCTGCAACCCGAGTACTAATGTCCAAGGGGATTAATTAATTAATAGCTGTCTGCTAATCCAAAATCATAATCTATACCTCTACTTTAATGGTTGCATGTTTCCTCTTATTGGAGAAAACTTACAATAAGAGAAAAGATTAACCATATTTTATAAGCAACCTCATTCGGACAACATTATTGTTCATCGAAATAAAAGGCTGATCATAATACGTCTACAGAATTGATTCATGAAATCTAACATCATAGTATAATGAATTAATGATCTAGTGCTATCTGTGATAAATAAAAAACAATAAAGATCCCAATATTAGTTTGCGCCACTCATGCTTCTTAATTATTTTTTTGGTCGTGCAAAACAAGGCTGATGCTCACTTTAATTAAGAAGCATGTATGTATTTATATTTTATAGTAAAGCACACATTATCGCAAAGGTGCATCTGATGTTAGTTGTAGTACGCAAATGTGCAGTTGATAACTTGATATAGTTGTACCATACAACTAACTTGAAACTCAATTCACCTTTACTAAGAAGCAATCTAGTTATGGCTTAGATTGATTCTTTATATATGTTTAAAAAACTCATTGAATAAGTTGAAGTAACATATTTAGAACTCAATAATTTAGAAGGGATCGACTATGGTAAAATTTCGAAATTGAATCTATAAAGTTAAATTAGAATGTGCCTCTGCTAATTAAGAAGCGCTATATATTGAATGTTGCTAGAGTACTATGCATACTAAATTTATTTTGGAGTCTTAAATTTTTAAGTTAAAATCACAAAATGTTAGGTGGAAGTATGGTCATGCAATATGCATGGTATTATTAAAATTCATCATTATTGGTGTGCTTAAACATTTGTCAAACTTATCACAAATTTTAAATTCATCATTATTCTTTCAAAGCCTGGTGTCCTGGCTTATGTATCATAATAGTATATATCACACTCAGTGGTAAAATCAACAATGATTTCGTATTACTCGAAGGCATTTATAAATTGTGATACAAATTTACTAGTACGTGACGAACCTTTCTAGTTCTGGCCCATAACTGTTGTTATTTGATGTAATGTTTCATTAAGCCAATAGGGTTTCTCTTTTCCTTTTTTCTATATTCTTTTACCATTTCTCCTTGAAGGGTTTATAAATTGCATTAAAAAGATCTATACATCTATCATATATCCATACTTTGCACATAATTGGACGTCCACTTTGGCACTTTCACTAGCATGACAGGAAAATGGCTACTGCAAAGGAAACATATATAGTGTATGAAAAAATAAATAGCCACACATATTTAGTGCATAATAACGACCTTTGACCTAATAAATCCTTTAAAAAGATTTTTCCCTTAGTCCAATGAAATGGACATATTTCACATAACATTTTTTACCTCTACATCATCTAAATAAACTTTCAATGATAAGGGTATGGAAAAAGTTGTGCTGCTCTTTATTGAGCAATCTACAATGATGTAATAAACTCACGACCATGACAAAAACATTCTCAATTAGGATTCTTTCGTACGTACATAAGTTTAGCTATCAAAGAAAACCAATTTAATTTAGCTTCAAAAAGTACTTTTCATAAATAAATAGAAATTTTATCTAGTTAATTAATCAAAGATATCATTTTCTTAGTACTTTTATACCAGGGAAGCTCAATTGTGTGGTATCTTATAAATGTTCTATCAGTTATATGGCCCTAATTAGCACAAGAGATCGGTTGAATATAACACATTTGTGTAGAGTTATCATTTCTTCTATTCGAATTATATCTGGTCATAGAGATCATCCCTTCCTCTTTTAATACGCGTGTGTTACTATGTGTCTTTGTAAAGAATGGATCTTGGGCCTAACTCAACCCAAAAGCTAGTTTGTAGGGTGAGAATTGTCCAAGTCCATATAAGGAGTCCATGTTCTCATTCCATATCTGATAACACTCTCCCACACGCCCAGACCTTGTTAACTGGAGCGTGAATAATATAAGTTGGGGGTCCAACATCGGTGAACAAAGAATTGAAATGAGTCTGGTTCTAATACCATGTAAAAAATGGATCTTTGGTCTAACTCAACCCCAAAAGCTAAATTGTAGGGTGAGGATTGTCAAAGTCCATATAAGGAGTTCATGTTCTCATTCCATATCCGATGTGAGACTCTTAACAGTCTCACATCATTGTGGAATTGGATAATTTGATTCCTTATATAATTTTGGATAGTTCTAATCTCATGAGTTAGTTTTTGGATTGAGTTTGGCTCAAAATTCAATTCTTATCATTGTATTAGAGTTGAACCTATCTCAATTTTTGGTTTACCCGATATTGAGCCCTCATGTTACGTTATTTTATTCTCCAAATGTCCAATTTTGAGCGTGCGTATGGAGGGTGTGTGTTAGTGTCCACCAATATTAAGTTGGTAGGCAATTATAATCATGAATTGTAGTTATGTTGAATATGTTTTACTCTGTTTTTTCACTTAATCACCTAAGAAATTAATTATTACTCAAAAACCTACCTTACCAACTAAATTAGAGTACGAAGTACTTAGTAGTTAGTACTACTCTCCTTGTACTTTTGGATGGCAATCTGTAAGACCTTTTATTGTACTTGAAAACAAACCTAAATTAACATAATGTGTAAATTGTACTGTACTAATAATTTGGTCATCGGTTAGGGTAAGTGGATAGCATTTTGACTATATTATGGTTTCTCTTTATGTAAACGACCCATTGAGTAGGAGAAACTCACCAATAACCTATTTATTAATTTGGTTATAGTAATATTATTTTAATGTAAGTTTGAAAATAGAAGAAAATGGATGATTTGGTCATTACTATAACTTTATTAATTGGTCCCAATTCAAATGTACTACTTCGATCTTAATTTGGTCAGATTGTTCAAACTTTAGACAGACTTTAGCCTATAATTGTTTAACAATTACTAAAAAAAAACAATACTCTTACTAAGCATGTATTTAAATACTGTAGAATTTTGTATCCGTTCATTGAATTTTATTTGGAAATGACTGAATAGAACACTAGAATAATTTGTCGTCAAACATATAACTTTGACCCGAAAAGTGAAAGTTGAAAATTCTAGAAGATTTAATTTAAGATAAAGTCAATACCAAATTGAAATTCTGATCTTTTCTAGCAATCTATATCTACCTGTTAAATTTTGCACCGCTACTTTATCTTTATTCTGCAAACTGGGATATAAATTGGACAGAATTCAAGTTTTTGACTCGACGCCTAATTCGACAAGATGGATCGACTTAGCTCCATGCAGGCCAAAATGTTATTTATTCGGCCCAATGCAAATGTTTTGGACAGTTTCTGGGCTTATGTGATCCACGTATTGAAGCGAAATGTTTATTGGATCTTCTTTAAAGGGTATAGATTGGGGTCATTCGCACAGATGTCCCTATTTCAGGGTGGTCTTTAAGTTTTGCCCCTCAAATTGTTGTTATTTAATTTTTTTCCTTCGCCTAAAAAAATAGACGAAAATACTCTTGAGGTTATGGGTTTAAACCCAGCAAAGTCAAAAAAAGAAAAAAAATTACAAGGCAAAATTTCAGAGCAAACTATGCCTATACAGGTAAGTTATATAGAAGTTATACCCTTAAGGCATTGCCTTGCGACAAATATTTATTTTTTTTACTAAGCTGGGGTTCGAAACCAGAACTACATAACTTTTGCCTTAAGGCATAATTCATAACTACAAATGTTATGCCTTTGGCATAAGTGTTACACCCCGTAGTTTGGTACGCAAAGGAGAGCATGATTAGAAGACGTGAGCTGGTGATCCGAGATCCTTTACGAAGCCCACTTTCAACTTAGAGGGACGTTAAGAGGATGTACGGAAGGTTGTAGGCCATCAGGGTTGAAGGAACAATCCCTCGACAAAGTTTGACGAAGTTAGAATGATACGCTAAGCATTTTGCGTCGCGGATGAGATCCGCCTCGCAGATGAGGCCGAAAAAAAGGAGCAAAAGTTTAGAAAATTTCTGGAATGAGATGCGGCCGCATATGGGCTCACATGCCTAAGGCGGTGGCCGACTTAAGTTGTTATAAATTCGGTGGAGGCTTCATTTTTTTACCCAAACTTGTCCTTGAGCTTCTCTAAGACACCTCTAACATATCTTGAAGGTCCAAAGGCAACTCCAAGGTGTATCAACTCAAATTCAACCTTGAAGATCTTGTAAACTACCAAAGAGCACTTCTATGGTGTTGTAACGTAAGCAATGATGATGGTGGACTATGGAAGGCTGATATTGAAGCTTATGGTTGTTGTACAAGGTAAGTTTAAGCCTCTTTGGTGTGTGTTTAAGATGATCCGTGTGTTGGTTAAGTTGTTTGGATGATAAGCTACAAGATAGCACATGAGGTTGTGTGAGATAATGTTGTTGTTGTTGGGATACTTTAGGAGTATTTTCCTTGGTGTTGAGATGGCTGGGATTTATGGAATATACTTGTGATGTTGTTGTGATTATTGATATTGCTTTTGATTTGGAAAAGGTAAGGAAACGCAAGAGGTGTTGTCCGATTCGCCGTAAAATAAGCTTGTGCTTGTCGTTATGAGCCTTTTTATTGATATTGGTATTGTTTATGGTTGTAGATGGATTGTAAGAAGGCGATCCTCATCGTTGTCATTGGAGATTTTATTTCAAGGTATGTTAAGGCTCACTCCTTCTTTTCTTTGCATGTTTATTGAAGTGTTGGGAGTACTTTCCATAGTTTATAGTGTCTCTTCATGTTGATGTCCCATGGTTGTCTTGTTGGTCTCATGAACAATAGAAATTCTAGGTCATGACTTGTTAGTCTACATGAAAGAATGAGAAGGTTATGGCACTTAGTTATTGAGCAATGTTGTTGGTTCCTATGGAAGAGAGAAGTGAAATGGTATATCGTCTTCACAGTGGTAGTTAGAAGTGTAACGACTCTATTCTTAATGGGTTAGAAATCTCTTGCCTAACGCCTTGTATGATGTACGTATTCGTGGTAAAAGGAATCCCTTAGCGTTAAGATGAGATTGATGTTGTTGATGATGGTTTTCAAAGGTATATCAAGAGTCTAACGATCTTAGGTCATTTCAATGAGTTCATAAAAGATCTAGAAGTCGCTTATGTCCCTCCGTGGACGTATGTATGGAATATCTATAGGGGCATGGACATAGTAGTATGGCTTACCACCGGACGATCGTTTGGACAGACGAGCGTTACCACTGAGCTACAGCCAGTTGGGCAGACAAATATTTACCACCGGGTTATGATCGATCGGGCAGACATGTATTCACTGTCGGGCTACGGCCGGTTGGGCAGACGAGTATTACCACTGCAGTTGGGCACGATAACACTGAGTCCCATACTTGGGTTGGGTATGACCGAGTCCCTCTTTAGGGCCAAATACGACTGAGTCTGTCTCTAGGGTCGGGTACGATATGATGTTGACCATGTTTGGGCAAATCTGTACCCACCACCGAGCTTTGGCCGGATGGGCAGTTATACAATTACCACTAGTTGGGCAGTTACGTATCATTGGTTACCACTGGCTGGGCAAACACATTATTTATCACATATCAATTAGGCAGATGAACGGTTAAGGGTACGACATTAAGGTAGCAATATAGAAAAGGGTTAAATGATAGGTATGATCGTTATGCATATTATGACTCAGCGACATTTCAGATGTTCAGGTTGGTTCGTACGCATATGATGTTTACGTCAAAAGTAGTTTATTACCAAGACTAGTGATAAAATTGAGGTGGTGGTAAATATTAATTAACTATCATTGAGATATGCAATTACTTTATGATCAATACTTAGCAAAAGTTTATAATGTAAAATTATTTCTTATAGAATTTTAAGTGTCATGTTCAGTAGAGGTGTTGAACAAATTGACTTTTAACAAATAATAAAAGATGACCAGCTTTAATGTGTGATGATGAATTGATAAGTATACTTTTTGTAGGCCATGGATATGGCTCTAATTAATTACCCTTTAGCTTAAAGTTAACCTAAAGGTTATCATCACCCTCTTTAACAAGAGGACAAGAAACTTAGCTAATAAGCTACTACCCAAAATGGATATTCTCTTTCACTATTCAATGGGACGAGGAGACAAGATAACTTTGGACTCACGCACCAAATTAAAATCTACCTATATTTAATGACTTTAAATTATGCATGGTTAATTTAAGGAATTTGTGTACCATCATGTCACTTTATATGTTGTAATGAGTAATTTATTTTATTTTTAAGATTAATATTTTATATTTTAAAAAGATTTAGAGGTAGATAGGTGACTTGATCATAGCGTAAAAAAATTATAGTGACAGTTTATATAACATAAACTGATCAGGGCAGAGCAAGCCACAGGCTCGTCGTCTAACGATTTGGCCTAATCTAATAGCTTTGGTCTAATAACATTGCACTACTAGAAAATATAGAATTAGCTATGGAATTTATCGGTAATTCTCAGCTAATTCGGCGCTAAATAGCTCCTAGCTAATTAGATTTTCTTATAATATGTCGCTAATCCGTAGCTAAATGGGATTAACATGGGATTTTTATTGTTTTAGCTACAAAAAAATTTCCGTCACTAATTTCTTATTTTCTAGTAGTTTTGTGTTTAAAGATTCACTTAATGTGTATAAATAATTTATTTAATCCCAATTAAATTCTTTCTAGAAATCAGAACTTATAAACTTAAAATCTTAGCTCTGCCTCTGCATAAGCTCATAGTTTATATAGTGATTAAGTTCTATATATTGCATCAATATAACAAATATTTACATAATCAAGTCATTACAAAGTAGTTACAAATAAATTTCTATGATAATTACTACAAATCAATAAAACAATAGAAATGACAACTAAGTTGCTATCACAAGTCAAACTAGCTAGATCAATATATAGTAAAAAAAATTATATACCTAATAGTGTATATATAACTTAAATTCACCTTGTAAATATGTTATGGTTTAATTAGCTAAACAATTCAAACAGATAAATTTCATTTCCGACAATCTTTACTGCAATCATCTTTTATACTACTTTTTTTATTTTTCTATCATGCCTCTTATAGGGTGGTGCATTTTATAAAGAAGCTTCTTTTGATTTTTGAAACTTTGATATAATCTTTTTTTCATGTCTCCTATAACTGTCATTTTAATCTGTCGCCACATCAGCCAATGCTCATTATGCCTCAGCCTTTTTCGCTTTTACGTACATTTGATTAGTTATTCAAACAAAAACCATAGAAATGTATCATTGGTCCTTCAATTCGTTAGTTGCATATTAACTTTAATTTTTGGCACATTGTCGTCCATAATTTCTAGCTATGCAATAGATGGTTAAAGTTTCAAGAACCAATTAATCGATCATACTTGTTAGTTATGCTATTATTTGGTCACCTAACAAAGTCAAGATTTATGGCTTATCTCTTTGGTATACATTTAGATTAGAGCCTCTAGTTTAGTGAGCAAAAGTGGTTGATAAGAACTAATACGTCTAACATATTTCCCCTATGGAAAATTAAGTTAGACACCTAATTAACTTAATCTCAAAAACATAAGTTGATAAAATTAGCTTTGTTCAAAATCATATAGGACCCCGATAATAAACAAATCAAAAAAATTCACTGATGGCCTTTTTGAGATAGTTGTTTAGCAAATGACTTTTTCTATTTTTCTTGCCACTTGTATATCTTTTAGAACACGATTCTTTCGAGCAAACTAAAAACTTATAAGAAAACATTTTCCTTGTGTTCTAAACTTTTGTAGATGTTATACGATAGTTTGATGTTTTGTTAGTTCCGACTACTATATTAGCACATTTTTAAAAAAAATAGGACAAAATCAAAATGGTTGCATAAAAAGGGATATTTGCATAAATCAACATGAATAAACCAAGAATAAGGACGAGTCTGGTTATTATATAGTATACGATATAAATTAGAAAATGGACATTTGGTCTAATCAACCTCAAATTTAACTCATAAATCGAGTATTACCCAAAAAAAGGATACTCCCTATGTCCTAATTTATGTGGTGGTATTCGTATTTCGAAAGTCAAACGAATTTTTCTTTAATTGCAATTTTTCCATATGCCTTTTAAAAAAAATTAATTTTTAATTATTATGTTTTATATTAATTTTATATAATTTCTAAATATGCAATTGTTATATAAAAAACTTAAAATTTTATGTTTTAACTCACTATCAAAATTAAGAAGTTTGTCTGGTGAAATCCAAACTGACACAAATAAATTGAGAGTGATGACATATTCCCTCGACCAATGTGGGATAACAATCTCTCTCAGGAGAGGGTAGTGACTCTACTGATCTTTTATGAAATATATAGTAGCTCTATAATTATGTTAAAGAATAGCTAAGGTGAGGACAGGATAACGAATGAAAAAGCTAAGGTGAAATTATCCAAACAAAAAAAAGGGACCTTTACACGACACAAAGAACATGTTAATGCACGTTGCTGGTTGTTAGAAAGAAGTATCCACCAAAAAGACTGTCCATTCTGGTATATTTGGTTATTTGGAATATGCATGGTGACCCATTATGCTTTGCTAGTAACACTCAAAAAGTAATGCTTATTTTTAACGAACATTACTTGTTTGGTGGTGAGCTAAGGAACACTGATCGTGACCATTTTAGCCTTTTCAATTAATGTTATTTGGAATTTGCATGTAAAATTTAGATAACCAGCAATGCTTCGGGAACTTTAATTTATTTTCTACAAGCCTTAGGGTGTCTGATACGAACGAAAAATTCAAGATCATTTATAAGTGTTGAGTACAAACTCAAATACATGCAAAGGAGTGCACTACGTGGGACAAAATACTATATTTTTGTAGTATTTCCCTCCTCTATTTTCGAAGTATGATTAAATAGAAATGCCTTTATTTAAAGCAGTGGAGATCTCTAGACAGTATTTGAAAGAATATATTGTGGTACAATTAACTTTAAGGGTCAATGCAAGGCAAAAAGAAGAAGTGGACTACGTGGGAATAGCTACTTTTCTCGTCATCAACCCAGCTTTTTGTTTTGTCTAATTTCTTTTTTATTTGTTTAGCAAGGTCAAATTACTTTTGAGATCTTCTCCATGTGAAGTGTTTTGTATACCTCTCATAGTTGTCATCTTTCAACTTCTTTTCTCACAATCTTATCCTAATTAAACACCGAAATTTGCTTTTGATAAAATGAAACTTCTTATAGAAAATTGTTGCTCATGATAGATGTTTTGGTTTCGTCATTTTCTGAATTTTGCCCAATAATGATAAGGAGAAAACTCATGATAGGTTATAGGCAGTTGAAAGCGGATCCAAAATATTGAGTTTATACAGTTTAAATTTTTAAAAAAGTGATTTACTGGGGAATGGTTAAATTATTTATACCTATTCAATAAAAATTTCAAACACAAATACAGAATTTTGATCAAAACTACTGAGTTCTGCCGAATTCGTAGCGTGAAGTCTAACTCCACTTAATCCGCGCCACATAGTGTATGTTTAAGGGAGAATAGTACACTTCCTAAAAGGCATTTATCAATTTTTAGGACTCGAACTAAAAACCTATTATTAAGAACGAAGAGATTCATTCATCCTACCACATCTATCGATAATAAAATGTTATATTAAGTTTAACTTGGTCGTTATCCTGCTTGAAATGTTAGTTACATGAAACTTCCTAAAAATGACTTTTTGATAGTTAAATTCGAAAGATAAATCGAAAATGTTGCCATGGATAGAAAAATCAAAGGCTGTTTTTACATACAAGTCGCTGAGTATTCTAATTCCAAAATGTTCAAACGAAAAAGAACTTAAATCTTATTCACCAAAGATATAAAAAAAAGTTTACACGATTAGTGTAACTTAGCCATCCATATGTTAACACTTAAAAATACTTTTAAGTGTTTAGCCAAATCAAGTAAAAGCCGAAGGTGGAAACCTCAAAATGAGCAAGCAACAAAATTCTAAGTCGATAACCGAACTGACTCGTAGCTAAATCTATTAGTCATAGCCCTTGGCTAGAAAAGCTTCATCGGCTATTACGGTAGCCTGGCCGAGTCATAATTCTGAGGAACGACTGAGACCCACACATATTTGGACGCCTCGAAGACCAAGTCAAAGAATCTTCTAGACCCCAAGAAACGATAACAACCAGCAACAGCTAGAAGGAAGTGCCATTAATCATGCAAGAGGAAAACAAAGAGTAAAAATCGGCACCACCTCCTCATAGTTGGCTAGTGAATTTGGTGGGTAATTTAATGGCTAATGAAATGGGCAATCAAGCTCACTGTGTTTTCTCTCGTGTATAGGCCACTCAGGGCTGTTAAAGGTCATGCGCTAGCCGATTTCTTGGCAGACCACCCTTGTATAGACGTGGAGGACTCATGCGCCCCCTATATTGCGTGTATGGAGGTCGTCCCTTGGACGCTAACTTTTGATGGGTCAAGAACCTAGAAAGGAGTCAGAGCCGGAATAATGATAACCAATCCTAGAGTTAAAACGTGGAGGTTATTTTATCAGCTAGATTCTGAATTGACAAATAACCAAGCTGAATACGATGCTCTCATCATGGGACTCAAACTCCTAGTCTCTATGAAGGCGAAGTGCATCAAGATTCGTGGAGACTCTCAGCTGGTTATCAAACAGCTGGCTAGGGAATATGACTGCAAAGATCCAAATTTATTGGCCCGTTACAGAACGGCTAGCAGGTTACTTAGTGGGTTCGCATCATCTACGTTAAGTTATGTTCCCAAGGCCATGAGTGTTGAGGCTAACGACTTAGCACAAGAATCTTTTGGCTTTAGGAAGTCTCTACTCACTCTAGAGTATGATAAGCTGCCATCCAAAGTGCTATCCATGGACCAAATCGACTCATGAAAGCAGGTATTAATCGGCTACTTAAAAGATCTTTCCACTTGCAAGGACCTTAAGGTTAAGAGAAGAGCCTTGAAGTATGTGCTCATTGATGATAATCTTTACAAAAGGAGCGTAAGTGGAGTGCTACTCAAGTGCATTGATAAGGCAGAGGCCTTAAGAGTCATGGGAGAAGTTCATGAAGGAATTTGTGGATCACACAGAGCTGGTCCAACGATGAAGTGGTTGATTTATCGCCATGACTATTATTGGCCTACCATAACAACCGATTGCTTTCAATACACAAAAGGGTGTGAAGAGTGTTAGAGACATGGACCAATCCAACGGGTACCAGCCGAGTTATTGCCCCCGATCGTGAAGCCCTGGCCTTTCAGAGGATTGGCTATGGACCTCATCTGCAAGATTCACCCGCAATCGGCTAAAGGACATAATTTTATTATTGTGGCTACCAATTACTTCACTAAATGGGTATAGGCACAGCCGATGAAGAGGGTTCATCAGACGTATGTCATTCAGTTTATCCACCACCAGATTATATATAGATACGATATTCCTGAGACGATTACAACTGATCAATGGATGGTGTTTACTGGTTCTAAGGTGGCAACCATTGTCGAGAAATTTAGGATCAAGATGATCACATCCTCGCCTTATTATGCACAGGCGAATGGACAAGCCGAGACAGCTAACAAGTTTATTATGGACATAATCAGTAAAAATATGGAGGATAGACCGGCAGTATGACATCTCACTTTGGATGAAGCTATTTGGGCAATCAGAAACTCTAAGTCTACAGCTACTGGGACAACACCTTATCGGCTAACCTATGGCCAAGATGCAGTGTTGCCCTTGAAGCTTAATGTTAAGTCATTATGGGTGGCCAAACAGAATTCCTTAAGCTTAGAAGAATATCAGCAGGCCATGCTAATGGAGTTAGATCAGCTAGATGAAGATCGACTGATGGCCCTAGAAAGAATCGAAGCCGGTAAACAGAAAATGGTCAAAGCATACAACAAACATTTTAAGCCTAAGAGGTTCGCCGAATGAGACTTGGTTTGGAAAACCGTGTTTCCGCTTGGAATGAAAGATCGTAAATTTGGCAAATGGTCACCAAATTTGGAAGGACCCTTTGTAGTAAGCCAACGAATTGCTGACAACGCGTATCGACTAATAAACATGCATGATGAAAAGCTTGACAGAAATGTAAATGGCAAATACTTTAAAAAGTATTACCCTTCGATTTGGGGTATGCATAAGTAAACGACAGCCACAGACCGACTGTATGGTCACAAAAATAGACCCTTCAATTTGGGGTCAATAAATCTATGAAGTCAGGATGGTTGGCCTTTCACTAGCTAGAGGTTGTGATGCATCATCAGTTACAAAGGTCTCAGGATTAGCTGAATCTACGACCGCTTAGTCGTCTTGGGTAGCCGTAGTCTCTTTCTCATCCTCATCCGCACCAACGGCTACTACCTCATCCACTCCTACTTCTTATGGGACTCCCTTTTCCACATCCAACAAAGGCTCAGCCACTACAACTGATGGGGTCTTGGTAAAAACTTGAGTGTCTACCGCTAGAGTGTCCTCTGGCTGTTGTTCGGCTTCTGACAATACCTCTTGAGTAACAGAAGCAGCGATGGTTTTGGATTGCAAGTCCATGAGGATGTCGGCTGACAACTAAGTAACGGGATCAACTGGCAAATGAGTAGTCATAATCGAAGAATAAGTTCCCTCGGATACCACTTCGAAAAAACTAGCATGGAGTGTTGGCATTGCTTGAGCAAGTCTGTTCTTCCACGCAGTCCACTCATTTTCCAATTGGGCCAGCCGTTCACTGCCGGCTTTCTGATCCAATTCCCAAACCACATGTTGGTTACCAAGTTCCCGGATCTTGTTATCCAAATGAATGCCCTACCGAAACAAAGAAGAGTAGAAGGAATCTTGGGCCTTAATAGTCGATTCCAAGACGCCTATGGCCGGAGTAATAGCCTTTATCTCCGCCTGGATCCTCTCTAAATCGGCTCCCAGTTTTGACAGTTGCTCATGCAAGTCATTCCTTCGACTGACATTCTACTGCCTTTCTGCATTCACCTCATTGTAAGAAGTCTGAATGTGGTTCTTCTCTTGCCGAAGAGACCCCAAGTGTTGCAGAGCAGCGACCGCCTCATCATGGCTATCTTTGGCCATTTTGTGTAAAGCAAATAAGTCATTTAGAGCCAAAGCCACGTCATTATAGGCGGTTGCCAAAATTGGGGAATCTTTTGCTTTTTTTCACAATCGGAACAGAAAAGCCCTCAAAGCATGGAACTCTTCTTTGCTGGTCGGGATTCCCCTAGCAAGTGACTCCTCAACTCGCTCTCGGTGAATGCCAACATGCGAAGATGGTGAAGGTGCAATGTCGACTTAGCCAAAATATTTCAGAAGCACGCCTTCAGGGATGATCTCGGTTGTCGCTTCTGAGTCATCAATTAGGTTGGTTTCAATCGAGGGATTATCTCCAACCATCTCCTATACAGAAAGGACAGATTCAGAATAGAGGCAAGGGTTTGGAAAAAATGAAGGGCCAAGCATAAGAGAAAGGGTATACCTCTACGGCTGCATCAACATAAAAATCTCCGGTTGCCTTAACAGGAGAAATTTTAGCCTTAAGGACAACCGATAATGGATCCTGCGGATGCGTGGAAGCATGAGCCGAAGAGGACGATCCTCCAATATGAAAAGGGTTATCGAACGCTTTCTGCGGCCGTCTACGTCTTGTTAGTTGTGGTCCCTGAATGGCAAACAGAAAAGATAAATATTAAAAGATAGCCGATGCGAAGGTATTTAAGCCAGACAAGGGATATACCTCAATTTCCTCCTCTTCCTCAGCAGAAATAAGAACTCTGGTTCTGTGGGATTCTTCCTCACTACAATCTCGGATGACAACCCCTCCGTTTCGCCTGGGTTGCTTAGGAACAGATTTCCTAGGTGATGGGGATTCGTTGTTAGAAGTGGTCTCCAGATCGACAAACGACGGGGGGATTGAGTTGCTGAAAGACGTATAAGATATGTTAGCCAAAAATTCACAAGAATAATCTGGCTGACACATATGTAGAAAGCAATTTACATTTTCTCTTCGTTTGCCGCAACCTGATGGAAGACCTTGAGGCGGCAGGTCTAGTCGATTTAAGGGGAGCAGCTTTCAGAGGGGCCTCTTTCGTCCACGGTTTAGAGGATTCTTGGGTCTTCTTTTTCTTTGACAGGACCAGCCGATCACAGTAGACATCTAGAGAAGACTGGAAGAATTTCTCATTGGCCGTGTTCCACCAATCGTCAAAAGCCACAATAGTATTTGCACTCGGGGGAAACGGCTGCCAGTCAAATAGGGAGCCTATCAAGATTGTGATCGGTTATTTTCCTTGCTTGTTTTTCATTAAGAATGCAGCGTTGGGTTGAACAAACAATACCGCGGTGAGGCCATGGTATGTACTGAGTGAGACCGAATTGTCTTGCCACAAAGTTTGGACGATAGGGCTCTGTGGTCAACTTATTGTTCCTAGAGGTGGGTTTCAAGCCACACAATAGATCTATGGCCGTAAGAATACGCCCCCATGTGAGGGCCATAGTTCTTCGCTGAGAGAATGTAAGGTTGTCATCGGCCACTTGACGGACCCAATCGAGGGTGGCCCATCTTTCAAGGAACGGTTGCCAATCTGTGTAATGGTCTCGAGACAGACCATATAGGGTGAAGACTACAGTGAAAGCATCCTAGGGAACGAGGGGTGTTTTTCGAAGAGTATCGGCTAGAACCGACGGGTTTAATGGAAAACAGTGGTCATCAAAATCATCAGGAATAAACTTCGGGAAATACAGGGTGATCCATAGTTGAAGGAAACACAGGGGACCGGCTAAGGTATCCAGATTTTTGGAGCCCCTTAACGTTGCCTAGGCATCTCCAAGAGCCATATAAAGATAAGTCAGGAAGAGAGATGCCCAACTGACATCTTCCCCCTACACGGCTAGCGCCGCATAAATTTCTAGCTCCTTCACGACTGCACAAGATCTTGTGCAGACAAAATATCGGTTAAACCAAAATAGCAGGAAAGCAAGATGCTCGGCATCATCGACTGGAAGAGGCGATATTCGGCTGTTGTTAGTCATGAAGTGTCCATAGCCAGAAGAAGTCTTTGAGACCTTGATGCCCAAGTCGGCAACATTTATGTCGCTTAAGACAGGCACTTCGGCTCCCAGTATCGGAAGGCCAAGTATTGCCGTCACGTCGAGCAGTGTGGGGGTCATCATTCCCCAGGGGAAAAAAAAAGGCATTGGCAGTGGTCGACCAGTAACTGAAGAAAGCGTATATGAGACCAATGTTACAGGAGAGGTCAAACTCTGACAGCGTAATGGTGTCATAGAGACACATGCGTCTCCATTTGGCCTCTCTGGCCGACTTCACTCATTCCAACCAATCAGAGTAGTTGGTAATCTTGGTCGGTCAGGTACGCAGGCTAGCCGAACAGCGATCGACGGTGAACCAATCGCAAGTAATAGGAAGGTCATAGTTTGTCGGGCTAAGATACCAAGAAAGAAGTAGGTCGCCCTGTTCAGATGTACCGTAGGGAGCAAAAACTAGTTGTTCATCGATGAAGGCAAAGGTAGGGGTTAGGTCATCAGCAATCAAATTGGCGTTATCTGATCCCTGAAATGGAGATAAAGATGAAGACATGGTTTCTGATTAAGGAAATAGGGTTCTTTGGAGAAGGAAAGGAATTTGGGAACAACGGAAGATTAAGTGAGAAACCTTTGGGGGGTGTCTTTCCTTAAATATCTTTTTTTGGAGATGTGGATGACATGCATTGGGTCTACTTTTTTTCAAATGTGCGGCTGAAATGCATCGGAATTCAGTTGTGGAAGTCGAGACGTCTCAGTTGAAAGGAAGCAACTTTTCAGAGAAAATCATCATTGCATGCATTTAAGGCAAAAGTGATTGAAATGACACCCGCGGCTACCACACGAAATGATGGCTATTTTTGAATACATCAACTCAACAGCAGTACTAGAGTTAATGTAGGGGGCAATTGTTAACACTCAAAAATATTTTTAAGTGTTTAGCCGAATCAAGTGACAGCCGAAGGTGGAAACCTCAAAATGAGCAGGCAATCGAATTCTAAGTCGATAACTGAACTGACTCATAGCCGAATCTATTAGTCATAGCCCTCGGCTAGAAAAGCTTCATCGGCTATTACGGTAGCCTGACCGAGTCATAATTCCGAGGAACAACTGAGACCCACACATATTTGAACGCCTCGAATACCAAGTCAAAGAATCTTCTAGACCCCAAGACACGGTAACAACCAGCAACAGCTAGAAGGAAGTGTCATTAATCATGCAAGAGGAAAATAATGAGTAAAAATCGCCGCCACCTCCTCATAGTTGGCTAGTGGATTTAGTGGGTAATTTAATGGTTAACATAGGGGGATCGCGTTTAATTTTTCTTGTACTATAAATATATGATCATTTGTACAGAATAAACACACACAATCAATCAAACAACTGATTTTACATATCTTCATTTTATTTTTATCGCCTTTACTGCACTCTAGCTGTATTTATGTTTCTTACCACTTAGTTTACTCAATCACTGTCCTAATACTTTCTGGAGTAGTTGGGAACCCATTGATGGAGATTAGAGTTTCGCTTCCAGCCGAAATCGCTTAATTAAGGAATCAATTTATCATCCGATTTCGCCAGCCGATACGGCAGACAATTCGGAAGGGAAAACCATACTTATAGTGAGGATACTTATCTACTATAAACTTTTGTATAATTATTTTATATGGTTGATGAATAAAAGTTTAAATTGAAAACAATGTCTTACGCCGACATTGACTTTACACGAAATCATGAACAAGTATTAGCACTTTTATATGCACGCAGACCACAGAACCCTTTGTTTTTTTTCCAATTAAATTAAAATAATTAAAGTTAGTCCTCTTCTTATCGTAGAAACAAGTTGTAATTTTGTGGTTGATGACTAACAAGATTGATCTAATTATAAAGTTACATTCACATGTAGATGTGTTCTTAATTAATTAATTTCACCTTGATATCTTTTTTCTTTTCTTCTTTTCCTAAAGAATTCTCCAGTCTCCAAATGACCAATTTGATCGTGTGGGTCCATTCCTGTCAGAGTGGATTCCACGATAGCATGTACGTACACATTACACCTTAACGTGGACCTGCCATAAACCGATACATCCCGATTCAAGAATGTTAATATGATTTTATTTTAAAATACGCGCGAAAAACGCTATCTATTGGATTTTCTCGACCCTATAATTGACTAAATTATGTGCAAATGTCATTTACATATCATATTTTAGGTGTTGAAAATATAATTAAATAAATAAATAATTGTGCAATTTACATAGAATTAGATCAATCAGACAGAAAATTTGAGTTTATTACCGTTAAGTATTATTATAATTATAAAAAAATTTCCATATTATGCTCATGAAAAGAATCAAACATGCATGTGAATTGAAGAGCATATTGAGACATACCTAATAAATAAAAGTCTATTTTTATCGGTTTAAGATTTTAGATAAGATATTTACTATATATCTTTACATTTCGTGCCTTTTGAATAATTATATGTATATGCAAATGCAACGTGAAAACTTTTTTGTTCTTTTTATTTCTTTGTTTTCTTTTTTACGTATTCTTTTTATTATTTAGTTGTTTGTTTCCCTGAAATAACACGGATATAGTGCAATATCTTTGTGTTTAATACATCTAAAAGTAATACCTTATTATTTATTCAAAGTTGCATGTTTGACTTAGACCACAGAACTAGTGTGACCCGTGCATAGTAGAGAAGAGATTGGTAAGGATCCATAATGACAAAAGTACCGACGTAAAGCCCAATGGACATACAATTCTGAGTGGTGCTACGACATGTTGGACCCATTGCTTTTATTGCCAAGGCCCATTGCTTTTCGCAGGAGCAAAGAAATGAATATCTATTTAGCTACGAGAAAAAGGGGTTTCTCGCCTTACTTCCAGTATGCTATTACGGATGATAGAAAGATGTAAGAAATTACGGATAAAAAGTAATAATATTCCAAATTTTTAGTGCTTTCCTAACGTGAAATTATTTTGGAAATTTCTAAGAATCAGGTGACCAGATTAAAGAATAATGAAATATATTACTTATCTATCCCAATTTATGTGATGCACTCGGCACGGAGTTTATGATTAAATTTGTGGTTTATAAATCATATCAATTAAAATAAAAAAGTTTAAATTAAAATATTTATAAATATAAAAATAAAATTTTTTTTTGGACAGATTAAAAAGAAAAGCGAATTACATAAATTATTACCGAAAAAGTAAGATATTAGCGCAATTGCTTAGACGTGTTTTTCTAGCAATGCATGTACAAAGAATGATGTCATGAAGTGATAACTTGAGTCAGCTCAGAGTTAATTAGTTTCAATTAATAACTGCTTAATTACGGAATATTCATTCAATTTGGAATTTTCTCAAAAGCAAGCTCAAAAGGAGGAGAATTGTCCAAGCGAGTCAGGGATCTCATCCCTCACCAATATAGTATATTTCTCTTTAACATCCCCTCACGCCCAGATCCGGACATTCTTTTATCTAAGGTTTCATTGTCCGGTCTGGAGCGTGCACATTCATGAATCCGGGGTATTCTCCACCTCTTTGAATTGGTCCGGGGGTATTTCACCCCCTCATCCAGGAGCGGGGCAAACGGATGGGCCTGGGACCTGTGGGTTATGGGCCCACCACGCTTCCGTTGCGCACATGTTTTGTATATCTAATTTTTTATACACCATCTTCCAATTATTGAAGCACTTGTTTTCAATTCATCAATTGTTGAAGTACTTTCTCTTCAACCTTCACGATGGTTGGAGCACTTTCTCTCCAACATTTCAATTTTATTAATGCACTTTCTCATCAACCCTTCATTGTTGAAGTACTTTCTCTTTCAACCTTCACAATAGTTGGAGAAGTACTTTCTCTTTCAACCTTCACAATCGTTGGAGCACTTCCTCTCCAATATTTCAATTTTGTTTTAACCCACTTCTCTAACTTTTAGAGAAGGTTGTTCCTTCATGTTGTGCTATATTTACTTGCACCTCTTTAGACATGATATTTTTCTCGGTCCTTCTCAGCATGATTATTTTTCATGCATATATTATCGACCCGACATATGCATACATAATTCTTGGTCAGACGAGCGGCATATTGGTTATAGTCACCCGCCGGCAGCGGAAGCTCATTAATTCTCTACCAAGAACGTACAAACTCTTATACCATGTCAAATTAGGCATTGGGCCTAACTCACACCCCAAAAGCTTGCTCAAAGGAAGGAAAATTGTTCAAGCCTTATAAGGAGTCCAGGAATCTCATCCCTCACCGTTGTGGTATATTTCTCTTCAATAAATTACTTTACTGTATAGATAAGGGAATAACATAAACTGATCTATTGGTCTATATAATTGCCTAAACATGGAATCCTGAGATTAAATCTTTCACTAAGAACTTTCTAAATTTGAGCTGCATTTCTCGAAGACTGATAATTACGATCCCCATCTTGTGATACACTTTAAGATTTTATTTGTACAGACTATGTAGATTCATATTAATTGAAGTAGTTGTGTGAAAGAATTAGATAGGTGCACCAAAGTGCCGTGAGGTGTGGCACATGGGAGTTTTACCTCTAGATAGTTGAGTTAGTTAAGTTTGTTATATTGGTTGGAGTTAGTTATAAGGTTGTTGAAAATTGGTTATGTTATTAATAGATTGTTAGATTAGATGAGTTGAGTTGTATATATAAATCCACATTGTATCATTTTATTCTTTGAGCAATAAAATCACACTTTCAAGTCTGACCCTCTCATTTCTCTGTTTTCTCATTCCCCCGCACTTTGCTTCTCGACTCAATTTCAATGGCTGCCATAGCCATTTAACTCTCCTTTTTCTCTTGACGGAGCATCACTGACAGTTAACAAGCTGAGGAGAAATTAAAAGAATGATACTATTTTATACCATACAAAGGATCACATGCTAATTCGGAATTTTGATTGTAATGGTTCTGAACGGCACGCAAATTTTTTTTTCTTACTAGTTTTGAATACATTATTTTTATTAGATTAACTAAATTTCTTAATATAAATATCACTTGAGACAAAGTTATTGAGCTATGTCAAACTCATAAGTCCATAACTTCTATTGTGGTTCCTCTTCCTCCCTGTAAAAGATAACATATATCACGTGTATGACCAATGAACTTTAACCATTATTATAATAATAAAGTATAAAATTTATTTTTGTCACATTAAAATAATTAAATCGTACTTGCTATAACGGTAAAGTGACTAAATTTTACTCACCGTAATAATAAAATAACAATTTAGTAAAATAATGAGATGAACTCTAAGTGATTCAATTTGGTAGTTCAAGGGCCTATATATGAGCCCAAAAAAGATATCCTTAATGATGTGGGATTTCATGATTATAATTTCAAGAGCTACCAAAGCTTTTTTACCCTTTCTAGTTAAGCACATTATAACTACCCTTCTATTTAAGCACAATATTATACCAAAGCTAATATTTAACTTTCTGTTAGTTAAAGCACATCGTACACACTCAAATAGTTACACAAAAATCTTCTTTTTTTTTTTTTTTTGCATAGAGCAACTAATTATATTTTCCACGAAGGCCTTATCATCCTCTAATAAGTTAAAGCTACAAATCTTGAAAACTTTAGCTTATATTTTACTCCTAAAAGGATCGATCTATATAGAAAACTTTACGTCGCATGTGATAATGATCTATAAATTTGGTTCGTAACTTGTTTTTGTCAGCTGACATTGTTATGCTTGCCAAAAGTGAGAAATTAACCAATGTGATTTAGCCTGCTATAAAAGTTATTATACTCACTTTACTTAAAGTTGGACCAGTTACACAAATATCTAGTGAGAGATTTTCAAGATCCTACTTATTTTCAGATATGAATACTTTATTTTAATTAGTTTATGAACATAAAATATTTTTTCAAGAGGTTGGTGTGGATTGTGTAGAGACATTTAATCCGGTGGTCAAACCGGCAACCATTCGCATTGTTCTTAGTCTGGCTCTTTCGAAAGCATGGCCCATTCATCAGCTGAATATGAAAAATGTTTTCTTACACAATGAACTTAAGGAGACAGTATACATGCATCAGCCTTTGGGTTTCAGGGACCCCGATTATCTGTTTGCTGAAGAAGTCCTTGTACCGGCTTAAACAGGCCCCTCAGGCTTGGTATAAAAGGTTTGCAGATTATGTATCTAATATTGTATTGTCTCACAACATGTCTGATCATTCTATGTTCATCTATCGTCGTGGCACTTCTCTGGCATACATTCTGTTACATGTGGATGATATTATATTGACTGCCTCTTCTGATAACCTGTGCAAGTCTATCATGTCTCTTCTCAGTTCAGAATTTGCTATGAAATACTTGGGGCCCTTAAGTTATTTTTTTAGTATAGTTGTTACTCGTCATGCAGGTGGTCTTTTTCTATCCCAGAGGAAGTATGCAGCTGAGATTATTGACCGGGCTGGCATGTCATCCTGTAAGTCCTCTCTTACTCCGATTGACACCAAACCGAAGTTGAGTGCTAATTCTAGCACACTTTACAAGGATCCCTCCCACTATCGCAGTCTTGCAGAGGCTCTTCAGTACCTTACTTTCACGAGGCCCGATATTACATATGTAGTGCAGCATGTGTGTTTATTTATGCATGATCCGATGGACGAGCACATGCATGCTCTCAAACGTATTGTGCATTACATTCAGGGCACTCTTGATTATGATTTGCACCTATATCCATCCTATGTATCTACTCTCGTGTCCTATACTGATGCAGATTGGGGTGGATGTCTAGATACCAGACGTTCGACATATGGTATTGTATGTTTTTTGGTGATAACTTAGTCTCTTGGTCGGCTAAACGCCAGGCTACTTTATCACGATCTAGTACAGAAGCCGAGTATCGAGGGGTAGCCAATGTGGTGTCCGAGTCATGTTGGTTGCGTAATCCCCTATTAGAGCTTCACTTTCCTATTCAGAAAGCTACCTTGGTCTATTGCAATAATGTTAGTGCATTCTATCTCTCTGAGAATCCGGTTCAACATCAGCACACTAAACATATCGAGATGGATATTCACTTTGTTCGCGAAAAGGTAGCTCGTGGAAAGTACGTGTCTTGCATGTCCCTTCACGGTACCAAATTGCTGACATCTTTACTAAGAGTCTTTCCTTAGTCCTGTTTGAATATTTTAGGGACAGTTAAAGCGTATGACAATCGCCCACTATGACTGCGGGGTGTGAAAGACTATTGTGTATATCACACGGTAGTCCGTGTATATCGATTTTTTCCATTGTATATATTTTATCATAATTAGTAGAATTCTTGTATATGTATAATTATGGTAAAAGGCTAGTAATTTTGTACTAGGAAAAAATAAATTTAATTTTCTTAATTAAATATTATATATCATGTATATATATATATTTTCATTAATAAAAATAATTAAGGAATTACTCTCTGATGAATATAACTTCAACTCTTCCAATGTTCCACTCTTTCCGTTCCTAACTTTCCATTCTTTCAATTTCCACCCTTTAACTGCTACAACAGTTTTCTTTCTCTTTCACATAAACGAATGCACCTTTTTCCTTTTAAAAAAAAAATTCAAACCCCAAAAGGAAGCACACCACAATTAAATTATTTCTCATTTTCAAAAAAAATTGTCTTAGTTTGATTTGACATAAAATTTAAGAAAAAAAGATTTTTGAAATATATTGTTCAAAATAAATTTTAGATATTTGTGTGGCTGTAAATCATAATCATAAAGTTAAATTATTTATAAATATAAAAATATATCGATATTTTTGGATAAACTAATAAAGAAAGTAAGATAATATTTTTGGGACGAAGAGTACTTGTTTATTATATGGAAAATTAATTAAGACAACTAACACCAATCCCATCATTCTTCTTCTATTTAAAGCCTTTTACGATCATCTCATAAACCCCTGATCTCTCTCCCTCTCCTTAATTCCTCCTCTAAAAATATCACTCTACATAAAAACCACAACACAAAATATCCACTTCTTATCTTTCATTATTTTTCTCCAAATATAATGTTCTCAAAATTATTTTCTTCTTCCTCCATTCTCATCATCTTCATTTTCTTCTCCATCAATAAAGGTACGTACAATATGTTAAACTTAATAATATATGAAGTGTACCGTTTAACGCGTTTCGTCTAATCATATTATTGATGCTACGTACTAATTCTGTTTTTTTTTCTCAGCCATTTTTGGTACTACTTTTAATTTAATAAACAGATGCGACTACAACGTATGGCCCGGAATATTACCCAATGCAGGTAGCGATAAATTGGATAGTACCGGTTTCATGCTTGCTCCGGGTGATTCACGGGTATTCCAAGCTCCACAAGAATGGTCGGGTCGGGTCTGGGGTCGAACCGGTTGTAATTTCGACGCCAACACCGGTCAAGGAAATTGTGCCACCGGCGATTGTGGATCGAACCAAATGGAATGCAATGGTGCTGGAGCAACTCCTCCGGCTACCCTTGCGGAGTTCACTATTTTCTCAGGTACTGTTATGATCATTTCATCTCAAATTTTGTGTGCATGTGCCAAGCACGTAAAGAAATTTCATAATAATGGTTGTTACAATTGAATTCAGGATATCAGTGTAATCATTTATAATTTAATTTATTTAAGTTTAAACGATTTGATAAAATATAATTTAATTTATTTAATTATATTTTCAATAGGTACGAAACAAGATTTCTATGACGTTAGCTTAGTTGACGGATACAATTTGCCAATGGCGATCCAGGCGGTTGGCGGGTCGGGTACGTGCGATACGACGGGTTGCATGAAGAATTTGAACCAAATGTGCCCGAATGAATTGCGAGTCGGGGATGGGCAAGCATGCAAGAGTGCATGTGAAGCATTTGGTACCCCGGAATACTGTTGCAGCGGCGCGTACGGCTCACCTTCCACCTGTAAGCCGTCGACGTATTCGGCGATGTTCAAAAACGCATGCCCGAAATCGTATAGTTACGCGTACGATGATGCTACGAGTACTTTTACGTGTACAGGAGCTGATTATACGATTACATTCTGCCCTTCATTAACAAGGTAAAAAAAATTCCCTTTTTTTTTTTGCTTTTTTGATTCATTTGTTTTTTGTCATAATATTATTATTCAAATTTTATTCTGCTACTTTGTCATTTTTTTTATCCTTGTCGTTGTCCGTTCATTTATTCATAAAATAATAAAAAGTATGTAATAATTACGTGTTATTCTGGAACAAAATCGCTTTTTTGTATTGGAAATATAATGCTTTTTTTTTCCTAACTAGCTTTTAGCTCATTGTAGCACAAGGCTGAGTAGATATTACTGTACTTCTTTAGAGCATCAAGTTGTACTTTTGATCTTCGTCTGGATGAAGTGTAGAATAGTGTTAATCTTTTTATTTTGTCGAGGAGATAATTTAAATTATAGTCAATGTCTATTATTTGATTGAGTACGATGTGATCAGCTAGTCATGCTATATAAACCATTCAAAAAGGTAGCGTCTTCTATTTCTCGGTAAACTATATAAAAAAAATAGGGGGATTTACACGGTTGGCTGCTTAGCCAAAAATATATATAGCCTCTAACCCAATATACAGATATTATATATCCACAAACATTTTTAGATGGTGTTAATTTCTCAAAAAAAAAAATTAGACATTCGAATAAATAGATATAGCAAGAATTGCGAAAAAAAATATGAGAGAGAAATCTTACGTTAGGTGATAAGTGATTTTCGTGTTGTTAGGCGACTTGCTACTTTTAATTAAGAAAATTAATATATTATTAAGAGTAACAGTAGTATTGGTTCGCAATTCCTTATAGAGAGAATCTTTTAGTGGCTTCATTTTGTAATCTTCTCTTAAACATCTTCTTTTTTCACCTTTAATTTTCTTCAGTAGAACAAATGAATAGTATCTTCTTTTGATTTATATTTTCCTCATAGGTCCATTTGCACTTTATTCTTTTCACCGGATAAACTTGTTAGTATTGCAACACATCACCCGCAAGGTAGCCAAGTTGGTGTAGCAGTAGAGCGCGGGACCGCAAGGTCACGAGTTCGATCCCCTGCATAAACCTTCTTGGTTGAGCCTGTCACACATGGCTTGCCAAGTGTAGTTAATCGGCTGACGTGGTTTGCAGGCTATTGCGTCAGTTCGGGGTTTACCCTGTGCGCACTCTAGAGAGTAGCGGCTGCGGGTTCCTTCGTCAACAAAAAAAAAAAGTATTGCAACACATCAATCGACGTAATTTTCTTGAACAGCTTTTCTATAAAGTTTTCGATGTCATATGACCGACTAATATTCATTAAAGTAAAATATTGTACATCATATTGAATAAGCAGACGCACATTCAAGATTGAAGTTTATAAATTTTGGTGATCCTTTGCTTGTCGCTGAATCCCTAATGTATTTATGCTACTGAGTTCACAACTTATTATATGGAGTATACATATATGAAATTTTTCTCAAAATATTTATAAAATTTGAGCTAAAATTACTGAGTTATGTCGAATCCGTACAATAAACTGTTTATTCGCTCCTGAAATAAGTATTAAAATATGTTTTTTGTAATAAATATCGAATTAATTAAGTTAATATTGCATGATTGCTTGAATATTATACAACAATAATTATGTCTCAACCTCGAATAAATTAAAAAATCGACTATATCAATTATTACTATTATTATTATTATTATTATATAATGACTTGAATCTTATGCGACTTTATATTTACTTGCAGTCAGAAATCGTCAAGAGATTCTTCAGTCGGCACTGGGAACGGATTTTCTATCGGAAATGGTGGGTCGGGTTCGGGTTCTAGCCCGCCGGAGGATCCATTTCCCTTTGGCAGTTCATGGCTACCGGATTTTATGACGGGGAACTCATCACGAACAACATTTTCTTATTTTAACTCAACAATTTCATTTTTTATCTTTTCTTTTCTTCACTTTTTATTAACATTTTCATAGTTACGTTGATTTCTCCAATTCACTTTCATGCACATTTCCGCATTCATGGAGCTGATGGTTTTTTCCCCTTCGTAAAGCACAATTTTTCAGAGTTTCACATGTATAGAGATTTACAATTTTTCAATGTACTAATTTTTATTTCAGTGTTCACTTTTGCTTTGTACCTTTGTATTTAACATCTAGGAAAATTTGTAAGATTCAGAAAAGGAGAGAAGTTTATTGAATTTGATGTTTTTATTTTTCCTTAATTTCTTTTGTATTATTCCCTCCAATCCATTTTACTTGTCTTTATACGTCCTCTTAAGAATATATTAACGTAAAGGGTAATTTGACTAAATTACTCAATGATCACATTTTAATACTATTCTCTTTTTAATCACATTAATCTCCCTATTCATTTATTAAGGATAAAAATAAAAACGAATATTATAACTTGATTTTTTAAAATGACAACTATTTTGGATCAATTATTTTTAGTAAGCATGATAACTAAAATAAACTGAAGGTGAGGACTGACCGACTGAGGATATATAAACATTGGGAATTGATTCAGAATAATGAGAAAAGAAGTACTCATCAGCATTTTGCTTTACTTAAGGACAATGGTTGGTTGGTTGGTTGTTGGTTAAGCT
Source organism: Anisodus tanguticus (assembly GCA_034509755.1). NCBI lineage: Eukaryota > Viridiplantae > Streptophyta > Magnoliopsida > Solanales > Solanaceae > Anisodus > Anisodus tanguticus. The sequence goes on along the minus strand of CM067553.1, from coordinate 1,673,810 downwards.
GACCCCAGCTACTTTACTGAAATTGCAAGCTTGGTAGTTGTTAGTGTGATTTTTTGGCTACAAAATATATAAGAGGGAATCATATAGCCTGCCACGGTTGCCATGCTGCTCTCATTTTAATTTCTATAATATGTTAATTGTCCAATGTGGAGCCAGAATTAATGTTACTAAAAACACATGATTCTTCATACCAAATCTTGAATTAAATGCTTATTAAACAAGCTCATTGATCCGCCAGTTAATAATATTTGCCCTATTTTCATAATAACCATTCAGTATTCAAAACTCATTGATCCGCCAGTTAATTTAAACTCATGTATGTGCTACACATATTAAAGGGAAAAACACTATATGTATCAGTAGTTTTTACTTCTTAATTTTCCATCCAAACATCGAATATGGAACACAAACAAAATAGAAAAGAAAAAAGAAGAAGAACTATTGAATTTAGAGACTCATGCACATGCTCTACTCTGTATTGGATTTACTATATCATCTTTGTCTAGTAAAAAATGTGTCTAGTTCTCTTTGTTGGCCTATTTCAGTAAGAAATTGAAACAATTTTCGATATTAAAGAAAAAGCTTAGGCAAAAGCTATACATTTTGAAACCGAATGAGTAGCTGCTAGTATATATAAAGTAAGGAGATGCGCGATTTATGTTTCTTTTTTATAAAATCATAGTGAACTGATCGAATTTCTACGTATATTTTTAAAATGTGATTAGCAGAAGCTTAGTGTATCGAACTGTCTTTTATTAGTTGTGATTATGCTTGTTAATCATGAAAGATTCTATTTGGTGATTAAGTTCCTGCTAACTACTACTAGTTGGTAACATGTACTGAATCATACTCCTAACCTATAGATGCTTCTTACTTTGATTATTGCTCATTAAAACATGACAAACAACGTTATTCGGTATTTATATTGATGAAAGATAGAAAAAGTTCTTACAAAACTAATCGAGGTACAAATAAGCTAATCCTAACCACAATTGTAAACTAAAAACACAAAGTTCCAACAATCAAAGTATTCAAGTCAACTCCACTTATTAATACAAAAAGGAAGTCCAAAAAACTAAAGGTCAACCACTAGTAAAATAATTGAATAAAAGGCAGACAAAATATAGGAGTGGATTGAAAAGGAATTAAGGGAATATGTTTCTTGATTTTATTGATAAATGATTTGTAATATATATATAAGGTTACAAGAATATTAACTTTGATACAAACTAGGTAACTAATTGACCTAATTGCAAAAGAATTATAATTCTACATAAAATAGGAGATATACAATTAATACAATTAATGAAATAATATTGGGAAATATTCTATTACACCCCCGCAGTCGAAGCGGGAGGTATCTCGAACACTGAGACTGGCTCAAAAATCATCAAATAATATGCGCGGAAGTCCTTTGGTGAAGATGTCGGCAATCTGATATCTGGAAGGAACATGAAGGACACGAACTTGACCACGAGCCACTTTTTCGCGAACGAAATGAATGTCCATCTCAATGTGTTTAGTGCGCTAATGTTGGACGGGATTGCCGGAAAGATATATTGCACTAATATTATCACAGTAGACCAGTGTTGCCTTTTGAATCGGGTAGTGAAGCTCAAGTAGAAGGTTACGGATCTAACAAGACTTAGAGACGACATTGGCAACATCTCTATATTCTGTTTCTACACTAGATCGGGATAGTGTAGGTTGCCTTTTGGAAGACCAAGATAATAGGTTATCTTCGAGGAAAATGCAATAACCAGACGTGGAGTGTCGGGTGTCAGGACATCCACCCCAGTCAACATCAGAATAAGTAGTGAGACCAGTGAGCGAAGACCTGTATAGATGTAATCCGAAGTGAAGTGTACATTGAACGTATCGTAAAATATGTTTGAGGGCATGCATGTGTGCTTCCGTCGAACTGTGCATGTGCAAGCAGATTTGTTACGCGGCGTAGGATATGTCTGGTCTTGTCAATGTGAGGTATTGCAGGACCCCAGCCAGGCTACGATAGTGAGTCGGGTTTGAATATGAAGGGTCAAAATCAGTGCTGAGCTTGGAATTGGTGTCTATAGGCATGTGGGATGGTTTGCAAGATGTCATGCTTGTAACGTCAAGGATATTTTCGGCGTACTTCTTCTGACATGGAAATAGGCCGCCAGAATGTCGAGTGACAGAGATGCCCAAGAAATAACTCAGAGGGCCTAGATCTTTCATAGCAAACTCAGAGGAAATGAGAGACATAATGGACCGGCGGAGAGCATCAGATGATGTGGTGAGGATTATGTCATCAACATATAATAATATGTGATCCATGTATGTACCCTTGTTGTTGATGAACATGGAATGATCGGATCTGCTGTGTGAAAATATGATAGAGGAAACATAATCGGTGAACCGCTGGTTCCATGCCCGGGGAGCCTGCTTCAGTCCATAGAGCAATTTCCACAACAGACACACATAATTCGGATGAATAGGATCCTTGAAACCCATAGGTTGATGCATATATATCGTTTCATGAAGATTCTCATGTAAGAAAATATTCTTGACATCAAACTGATAAATGGGCCAAGACTTGGATATCACAATGCTGAGGATGGTCCGAATGGTTGCGGGCTTTACGACTGGGCTGAACATTTTATCACAGTCCACTCTCACCTGTTGAGACTTGTCATCACCTATAAGACGAGCCTTGTACCTCTCAAAAGAACCATCAGATTTCTTTTTGTCTAAAAATTCACATAGAATGAATAATGTTAGCATCATGTGGATGGGGTACTAGGTCCCATGTAGGGATGTCAACAGGGCGGGGTGGGGGAAGGGTACCCCATACCCGTACCTGCCACCTAAAACCCATCCCCACACCCGCCCCACCACCCACCAAACTATCCCTCATACCCGACCCAACTGGAGCGGGTGCGGGGCAGTACCCGCATTTACCCGCCCCACTGGAGATGCTTGGAGTATTATTAGGCAGGAGGTGATAAATGTTGTGCTGGAGTTATTTGAGAATGGTAAATTACTAAGACAAGTAAATTCTACCATTATATCTCTGATCCCCAAAGTGGCAGCCCCCCAATATGTTAGTTAATATAGGCCCATATCTTGCTGCAATGTCCTATATAAATGCATTTCTAAATTAATTTGCATGAGATTAAAGAACATCATTCCTACTGTTGTGGCTGAGAATCAATCAACTTTTGTAGCTGGAAAATCATTGGTTCATAATGTCTTGATATGCCATGATTTGTTTAGGCAGGGAGATTTCATGTCACCACTATTGTTTGTGTTGGTAATGGAATATCTTTCTAGAACTCTATAAGAAATGAGTGAACTATCTGATTTTCAGTTCCATCCTATGTGTAAACTCTCAAAATTGACTCACCTTATCTTTGATGATGACTTGATGATTTTAGGCGGTGCGGGTATGGGCGGTGCGGGTGCGGGTAGCGGGTGCGGTGCGGGTCGGGTCTTATATAAAATCCACCCCCGCCCAACTACCCATGGCAGGTAGCACTTTTGATGCCCATACCCACCAAACCATCCCCCATACCCGACCCAACTGGAGCAGGTGCGAGGTGGTACCCGCATTTACCCGCCCCATTAACATCCCTAGTCCCGTGTATTATTATTAATAAGAGCATTATATTCGTCAATCATTGCGGCTTTCCAATTAGAGTCGGACAAGGCATCCTTCGGGTTACGAGGAACAGGGGAAGGGACAACTGAAATGGAAAGGTTAAACAACCATTTAGGTTTATGATTTCCGTACATGGCACAGGGTTCTATGGTTCGAGAGTGTGTCTCAAGACGTGGTATGAGAGGGGGGTTTGCCGCGGGACTTCCGGGAAGAGGGGGAAGGGTAGGAGTGACAGTACTGGCTGGCCGAACCTCGGTTTGCCAAGAGGTGGCTGCGAAATCACCCTGAGGCGGGCTATTCCGGGCCACCATCGGCAAAACTGGGTGGGCAGTTAGTCCCGAATTGGCTGATGTGGTGGCGGGTGTCGGGGTCTGGAACGACGGACTATGTAAATGGTGAATTAGAAGAGGGTTTAGGTCATCATCTAGGAAGTTGTATGAATGTCGAGGTGGCGAGTATAGAGACGCAAAGGGGAATTGAGACTCATCAAATTGGACAGTACGTGAAATAATAATTTTACGGCTCGACAAGTCATAGCATGAATAACCACGATGATTGGCAGGGTAACTCAGAAACACACACGGGGATGACCGGTGTTGGAGTTTATGAGTGGTTAGATGGAGAGGGTAACAAAGACATCCAAAAGGACGCAAGTGTTAGTAGGAGGGGTTCCTATGAAACAGAACTTGGGTAGGCGACCGTTGAGCTAGAGACTTGTTTGGGACTATGTTTAGGAGATAGGTGGCCATGGAGAGTGCGTAATGCCAGAATTGAGAGGGAATTGAGGCGTGAGCAAGTAGGGAACGAATGAGGTTATTTATGGTTCGAATTTTCTGTTTGGCTTTACCATTTTTGGAGGATGTGTAAGGGCAGGAAAAATGAAAGGTAAAATCATTTTTGGAGCAAAACTTATTGAATTGATTATTATCGAATTCTCTGCCATTGTCACATTGAAAATATTTAATGCTCTTTTCAAATTGTATTTTTACGAAAGCACTAAATTAAAAAAATGAGGTAGACCTGGGATTTATTTCTAATTGAAAAAGTCCATAGAAAGTTGGAATAATCGTCTAAAATAATACATAATATCGATGGTCAGTCGTACTCAAAATAGGGGATGTCCACAAATCACGATGTATGATATCGAAAGGCATTAAAGTAACAATTTGTGGATGCAGAAAATGGTAATTTGACATGTTTCCCAAAAATGCAAGATTCACATATAGGAGTCCTAGATATATGGTTGCAATTAATAAAATTATTTTTTCTAAGGGAGCGTAAAACAGAGTCTCCCGGATGTCCTAATCTAGAATGTCATAAGGAAGATGAAAGAGCGGCAAAAGGTTAAGGGAACTGAGGCTGGATTGTTGACGGCGTTTGAAATAGGGTAGAGATCTCCGGTGCACGTCTCATTATCCGTCTCCCTATCGTAAAATCCTTTACATTAAAACCAAAAGGATCAAAGTCAAAGGAACCCCAATTGTCAGTTGTAAAACGTCGCACGTAGATTAGATTCTTAATGAGTTTAGGGGCATGAATGACATTTTTTAAGATTAGTGGTGGATGTGGTAGGGATATTGAGGAATGACCATAACCACGGATAGGAATGCCTTGTCCACTACTAACAATAATGTTCCAATTTAAATTACTCAAATTGGAATAAGACGAGAGAATAGCTTGTGATGTCGTCGTGTGAGATGTGGTGCATGTGTTCATATATCAATTTTCGTCTGGAGTGTTGAGTGACATTGTGCTCATAGCTGCCTCTATGTCAGTCGGTGTATAAGTTGATGGCGGGGGCTTGTATTGTGTAGGCATGTTGTAGACGTGGGCCAAGTATACCAGGTTGGGCATGTCGATTCTGAGGTGGAGTCCACAAGGATGTCGTATATGGGCAAGAAGGGGAGGCCCATGACGGTGGGCCCACGTGGCCCACGTGGCTCACGGCGGGTAGGCAGCCCATGGCGGAGGTTGCTGCCACTGCCATGGTCGTTGCTGGCTCTTTTCGACCGGCGGGGACTACCCCTTCACACCGAGGTTGTTGCCAAAATTTCTTCCGTTGCGGCCCTTGTCGGACTGCTTGCTCCGGCGGTTGTTACGAGAGGAAGTGGACAGTTGCGGGTCACATGGATGAAGTTTTTGATGTTGTTTACGGCAAGTTTCGGATGGAATTTGGTTTTGTTAGTCATGGAAGAGGAAATTTAAGAGGAAGAAGGAGGGAGAATGGCCGGAAAAACTAGGGTTACGTCGTGGGGGAAAGAGGGGGGGCTGAGAGAGGTCGGCGGTTAGGGTTCCGACATGGGATAGGTGCCGACGTGGAAAAAAAGGTGGCGGCCGAGAAGGTGTATCGGCGGCTAGGGTAGGATTTGTAGTTTTATGCTACTGATACCATAAAGGAATATGTTCCTTGATTTTATTGATGAATGATTTACAATATATATAAGGTTACAATAATATTTATTTTGATACAAATTAGGTAATTAATTAACCTAATTACAAAATGATTACAATCTTACCTAAAATAAGAGATATATAATTAATACAATTAATGAAAGAATATTGAAAAATATTCTATACATAACCACAAAAAAGATCCAAGCGTCCAGCTCTACATTGATCAGAGGTGCACTAGCAGCATCACACTTTTCACTTTCGGTGTCATTTTCCCCTTAAATTTATAGCATCACCAATCAAACTACTTCAATTCTCAGCATCTAAAATTATTGATAAGCTTTAAATATATATATATTAAATTATCAATATTATCTAAGCGAAAAGCAAGCTAAATCTCCTCCCACGTCAATGAATAATTACTTTCAACCTTCTTTCTCACCAACTTTTGGACTAACCACATCCGGCTCTTTCTTACACTTTAACAAAGTTACAGAACAAGTTAAAAAATTCAACATGTGTTTGTGTTGAATTTTATCTTTTCGCTTTATTATCTAGTGCAAAAGAGGAACAATTTGAGGATTAATTAACAGCTACATTATGAAAAAGTTAACCATTACTTATGAGCTGCTTGAGAATTATTTTTTAAGAATGATATCCGGAGCTGATCAGAAGATCCGAACTGTAATTTGGTTAGCACAAATGTTCGACCCATTATCCTTTTTGGGACAACTGTTTTTATTGCAATATATAGATCTTTTAGATCGTAGTCTAAAGATTCTTTTGAGCAAACTCAAAATCTTATAAGAATATGTAAGACCACGGTCAAAAACATTGAGCAAACTCAAAATCTTATGAGAATATGTAAGACCACGGTCAAAAACATTGTAAGTTATTATAAATATTATACAACAATCTAATATTTTGTATTTAAAGTTGAACAATATATGATCAAACATTAGACTCAAGTCTAACGTTGTCCGAATGAGTAATTTTTCAAGAGTTTATTTGCACAATTTTTAAAGTAGGGACAAATTTTAAATGGTGACCTAAAAAAAGGATGTTTGCATAAATAAGCCCGAACAACAGTGAAGAATTCCCTAAGGCCCGCTTTCTTTCCCTGTTTCCCACCACATAATTCGGCCCGACTGAAACTCTGGCTTTTATTCATACCCAGGACCAATGGGCCAAACCTGAAGCCTCGTCGAATGACAGGACCATCGCATATAAACTGCTCCAATGAATCCCTTATTCGTTTGAATCAATATACAATTCCTAAAATGATGCTACCGAATCCTAAGCACTATTTACTTCTGAGCAAAATTTAGAAAGGAAAAGGATCATACATTAAAAGGTTCGAGTACCTTGGATTCCTTTTTGAAGACTACCAGTTCTTACAAGGAAAAATAAAACCTTGCAGATTTGATACACGGAAGCAAAATAGCGACAAGCTCATACACTAAAGTCTAAAACAACGAAAATGCAAGACTGACAAAATTCTTAAGTTTGAACTATGAACTAAACTATTACTACATTCTTCACGTGCTGATAAATTTAGCGTGATAACGTATTCCTCCTGACAAAAAGAAACATTTCTTAGGACTATCTATAGCTCATCCTTGACTTCAGAATCTTCGGTTACAGAATCTTCGGCCTTGGTTTCAGTCTCAGGTTCTTCAGCTTCTTCTTCTTCCTCCTCAACTGTTGCATCAGGGCTAATGTTCAGACTGCTCTTAACATTGCTGTAGATGTGGGAGGCAAAATCTTTGGGATCACTGAGTTCGAAGCCACTCTCCATTAAAGCTGTTTGGTATATAAGTTTTGCTGTCAGCTTCACATTCTCATCCTGTAAACCAAGAAAATAAATCAGTTAGATAAACTCCATGAAATTCTCAAGGAAGTTAGAATTTAACCAAAGATAGAGTGTGTTACGCACCTCTGGGTCATTTACTACTCTCTCCCGAAGCTCCTTGATAATTGGGTGCCTAGGATTGATTTCAAGCACCCTTTTACCACGCATGTATGCCTGCTTGCTTGCATCTGACAGAGTTTGTGAATGCATAATTTTCTCCATATATGCACTCCAACCGTATTTTGATGTCACCACTACACAAGGGGTGTCAGCCAAACGGCTGCTAATTTTGACATCTTCAACGTTGTCACTAGCAAGAGTATTCTTCCACCACTTAGTCAGCCCCTTGAATGACTCCTTGAGCTCTTTGGTTTTCGAATCCTTAAGCTTTAATCCCTCTTTAGACACATTTTGGAACTTTTTGTCCTCGTAGTCCATAAGATACTGCATCAGGTATTCATCTACTGGATCCGTGAAAAATATGACCTAGAAAATGAGAAAGGCAATAGAGAACGAATTTTTATGGCTAGACTTTATTAATGTATAATAAATAAGAATTCAATGATGAAGAAAAAAATTTACGAAGAAAAAAAAAAGGGGCAGCCCGGTGCACTAAGCTCCCACTATGCGTGGGGTCCGAGGAAGGGCCGGGCCACAAGGGTCTATTGTACGCAGGCTTAGTTATCTAAAAATATAATAGCACTAGTAATTTTGTTACACAACATTGGCACAAAACAAGGTTGTCTCTTCAACTATACATCACTGAAGTCATTTTTTTATCTTTTGTGTATTGAGATTGAAGTCATACCTCGTAGTCTTTCTTATTAAGCCTCTCAAGGAAAGGAGATTTCTCCAACTGCTCTTTGCTGGCTCCAGTGATGTAGAAGATATCCTTTTGACTTGATTTCATTCTTGAGATGTATTGGTCTAGTGAAGTTAATTTACCATCTGATTTGGTGCTGTAAATAAGCACATTAAACCAACAAATCAATAACTGAAAACAAACTGATAAAGTATTAGACTAGGAGAAAAGAAGAGTACATACGTCTCAAATCGGAGAAGTTTAGCTAAGCGGTTTCTGTTAGTTGCGTCCTCTATAATACCAAGCTTGATCGACTTTCCAAATTCATTCCAGAATTTGGCATATTGACCTTTCTTCTCATTGTCATCACTGGACTCTTCAACATCTGTAATGGCATACCCAAAAAAATGAGAATTAGATACTTTTAGTTGATTAGACAGTTGTAAATTTAGGAATATAAATTACCTTTCTTGTCATTAGATTCATCTGAATCCTCTTCGGCAAGTTTGCGGATCATGTCAAGGGCCTTACGGATGAGTTTTTTCTTAATTGTCTTCAAACTGTTGTGCTGCTGTAGCATTTCTCTTGAGACATTGAGGGGTAAGGTGTCAGAATCAACAAGACCCTGGCAATGGTCACCACAATCAGTGTTAAAGCTCAGACATCAATTTTAATAGAATCGGTTATGACATTATGTATTGAAAGACCAAGAAGTTTTTATTATAATGTCAGTGAAGTATAAGATGGACAAAATTACCATTAAGAAATTCAAGTACTTGGGCAACAATTCATTAAATTCATCTGAGATGAAGACCCGTCTGACATATAACTTCAAGTTGGATTGCTTTGTGTTGTAGTAGCTCTCATATAAATCATGAGGGGCCTTAGGAGGGATAAACAGAACAGCCTTGAACTCTACATCACCTTCAGCGTTGAAGTGACTCCAAGCCATGGGTTTGTCGTCACTGAAGTCCTGGTAAAATAACAATAGATATTCAGCAAATGAAAACAATGGTCAAGAAACTTTAATAAGTGTCTGCACCACATATGCATTAGAAGGAAATATATGAATGTTTACCTTTGCCAGAGAGTGCACCACATATGCATTAGAAGGAAATATATGAATGTTTACCTTTGCCAGAGAGTGATAGAACTTTGTATACTCTTCATCTGTCACTTCTTTTGGGTTCCGAAGCCAGATAGCTTTCACATCATTTAGAAGCTCCCACTCATATGTGGTTTCCTTCAATTTCTTAGTTTTAGGCTTTTTCTCATCTTCGGTCTTCTCTGCATCTTCTTCTTCTTCTCCCTCTTCCTCAGAAGAAGTGCTTTCAGCTGTTCACATCATTTACAGACAATAAGACCAGTGAGAGAAGAAGTAGTAACAACGATAGGAAATGAGAGCAGACTTTTTCTTCTTTTCCTAGTCTTAATATGTTTACTCTGTCGGTTTTCCCCAGTCCTCACCCTGCTCTTTTCCATACGGGAAGAAAAGAAAAGATGGAATAGCAAAGTATTCATTCAGCAAATATGCTACATTCAGACTGGTATTAACACTGAAACAACGCTTCTTTTATATAAATAACAAAAGACAACAGTTGGCAAGTCAAGATAGGAGAATCATGCATACAGACAACAGTTGGCAAGTCAAGATAGGAGAATCATGCATACATGTTTCCTCTTCATCAATTGACTCGTCCTCGTCAGCAGGAACTTCCTTCTCAACCTCTTTGCTTGCCCATAAATTTATAGGGAAGTTGATGAATTCAGAATATTTCTTCACCAATTCCTGAAAACATGGCATCATAGATTAAGCCACTTCAAGAACCAAAGCAGGAGTAACCTCAAAACATAATATAGTATTTCACAAGTATGAAAAGCTGGAAGCTAGAACAGCAATCAGAGACCAAATTAGACAGAAAAAAAATTCCTACTAGTACATTTATAAAATCCATTAGAGTAATGGCAACAGAAATCAGGGTTCTTTTTCCCCGTCTACACGGGGCTAACACTGTAGTTCAAGATACATTAGCACAAATAGAATGTGCAAAAACAGAAACATCCCAAAGTATCAGGGTACTTTTGTTCAATTCAACAAATGAAAATTTACCATCAGCCATAAGCTTTTCCATTCACTCATCATGACCCAAGACTTAAGGAGCATGATTGACCCCCAACTATATTGTTAGACTGTGTGCTATTGCTAAAGTTGACAAAAATGATAAAATGTAAGGAGTTGCAGAATACAGTTGTTGAGTTGTTCAGAGAAAGTTAAAAAAAATATGTGTACAGATATTAGAGGACAAATAAATAAGATATATTTTAAGTCACATCAAGGTCAAGATCATGTATTTCCAAATATTACAGCAGTATAGAAATTCATGACCTACTATTCAAGATACAAGAGCCATAAGAACAGATAAATAAGGGGGTTAATTGTTGACTCATAAAAGATGTAAACTGTGACAGCACCAATTAGTTAAAAATATATGGAGAAAGTTTCCTTCATGTGCATTGGTCTACTCACCTTTAGTTTGTACTCATCCGCATATTCCCCTGCTTCATCTCTTAGATGCAGTCTAACTTCAGTTCCACGACCAAGAGGTTCATTCCATGTATCCTCAGAAATGGCAAATGCCCCATCAGCCTTTGATTCCCAGACATATCTGTACGCAGATATTAACAAGCAAGTATTACATCGCCAGTAACTTTCAATCATATAGAAAATATACGCATTCACTCCAAACATACTGTTTGTCATCATTGTGCTTGCTGATGACTTCAACATAGTCAGCCACAAGATACACAGAGTAAAACCCAACACCAAATTGCCCAATCAGGTTAAGGTCACCACTTGTCTGCATCTTCTCGACAAACGCTGTATAGCAATAATAACTGTAAATAGAAGTCCACAATCTCAGGGTAACTAGGTGGACAATATGTCAAAAATAGGAAAGTACCTGAAGTTCCAGATTTAGCAATGGTTCCCAAATTCTTTCTTAGATCCTCCTTAGTCATCCCAACACCTCTGTCACGAATGGAAAGAATTTTCTTTTCTTTATCCAGTTTAATCTGCAATCCATGAAATAACCACAATTATAGGAGGTCAAAAAGAAATTATCAGTATTTAACCAACAGACATTGAGAAATTCAATATGATATGAATCATTAACCTGAATCTCGAGCTTAGTATTATCACCTTCACCAAGAACCTCCTTGTCAGTGAGTGCAAGGAACCTGATCTTATCCAATGCCTGACTCAAACAGCAAATCATTTCAGAACAAACCTTTTACAGATAATGTGGAACAGACACCAAAAACTGAAATGCACACTTACATCGGAAGCATTGGAAATCAGCTCCCTCAAGAAAATGTCCTTGTTACTGTAAAGGGAGTTGATAAGGATGTCCATAAGCCGAGAGACCTCAGCTTGGAACTCAAACTTCTCCGCATTAGCTCGGAGAGTTTTCCTTGACATAGACTCAGCTTCCCTAAATCATGTAATGATACGACGCTTAATAATGTACAAAAAAATGAAATTAGAGTAAACAAATGAAATGATTCAACAACAGTTCACAAACCTTTTAGCGACATCAGAATCAGTAGATAAACCATTTGGAACAGCACCAAACTTTTCCTCAACCTTTGGTGGATCTACTGGTGCATCAGAATCAGCTTCTGCATTTGCGTGTATCTTTCTACCTATCAAGTAGGAACACACACTTCCGTGTAAGCAAATCACATAACTTTATTGACAAAGCAAATAAGTTGGTCTATTTTTTATTTTATTTTTATAATGGTAACAAGGAGTAGGTCTATTTTAATCCTTCAAATATAACCTTGAGCATCTTTAGTCCCTTAAATTTGCTAAAGTGGAGCACCTTTGATCCAACTAACATAACTTAAAAACTAAGAGTGACTACCAAAAATCACTACTAAAAATACAGCAAAAATCGACAAACTTTTGAATCAACCGAAAAATTGACCGACTCGGTCAGTTTGATTCCAAATCTTTTCCAATCTTAAATAAAAACTACTGAGCTAGGTCGTCTTTTTTTGTTTTTTGCGCAAAAAAACGGAAAATTAAAAAATCGACTGGCCTCGGTCTACACCAAATTTTATGTAGCACCAGAGCAATTAAAGCCTCACAAAATTCTTAAATCAAAACAGCTAAATCTGAGAAATATTAAGACAAAATCAACAGCATAATTCTGGATCTACAAGCATTCATCTAAGCATCTTTAAAATTCCTTAAGATCTAAATGCGACGTGACTTACTCAACACATCAAAGCTCACAACTTCAATAAAAAAATTCAACGACTCTCACATCTAATCAGAATATATGCATTTTCACAACAAAATGCAGTCATTGCAATAAAGTCTCATAAGATCTCAATGTGTAATGTGACTACTCAACACATAAAAGCTCACAAATTCGATAAAAATGCAACGATTCTCGAAGCTTATCATAATATAAGCATTTGCACAACAAAATGCAGTCATTGCAATAAAGTTCAGTAAGATCTCAATGTAATGTGACTACTCACGATATAAAAGCTTCGCAATTTTAATGAAACTAAATCATTCGACTAAAGTACTAAATATTCCTTGATTTAAATCAGAAAGCTTCAATTAAGGAAGATATAAAGCCCTAACTTACCTTGATCTGGAACGAGAAAAATCAGGCATAACAGAAACAGGACGAACGGGATCGTCCACTTCCTCATTGTCTCCGGTCACTGGAATTTATACTCAAAGCTCGCCGGCCGATGAGTTACAAACGGCGTTCGTAGTAGTGCGTCGATCTGTGTTTTGCATCATATCCGGAGAGTGTATATATAGTGAGCTTCGGTAGGTGGGGCCGCGGAATGATGTATCAAGTATAACTACGAGATCGTAGGCTCTGATTGGTCGAATGTTGCCAGCGTGAAGGATCGGACGGCTATGGTGAGTTTGTTATTACGTGGAGGGGGTTTATTGGCTCCTCGCGCTTCAGGGGACGTGGATAAAAGTACTTTTTCTGGAAAATTCTAAAGCACCCCCCCCCCCCCAAAATCTTACGTTTATTTTTTTCGCTTTCATATTGACCTACATATTCCTATCTTAATCATTTTATTAGCGGTTTGAACATGTTATTTTATCTCATAATTTCAAACATACATTTCATCTCATGTCTCAAATCATCCTAAAAAGTCATGATTTGAAACTCATTTCAAATTTTTTAAATGTAAAAATTGACTCATAAGTTTATAATTTGTAAAAATATATTCATAAGTTGGTAGATATATTTATCAATCATTTATACCAAATATTAAAAAATCTACAAATCGGTAGTATATTTATAACAAATTTATTTTTACCAATCATATGGGAGGATTATATTAATGAGTAGTTAGTCTACAACTCATGTTCAACTTTTCATTTTATTGAACTAAAGTTTGATCAATTGATGTTGTTAGAAAGACCTTCTAGTAGCGTATTAATTTTGTTATGAATTATAATTTGCTCGTTTGGTAAAGAATGTATAAGAATTGAGAAAATTTTGATTGTTTTCACAACTTATGAGTTTTTATATCTATGAGAAAAAATATAACTTTAAAAAATCAAATTGTAAATGTAAACAAAAGTTCAATTTCAAATCATCATAATTTCATCACATGATTTTAAATCAGGTACAAATTGCTCCTTAATAGCATCAAATCAAACATGTGCAAGTTTAGGGGGGTTATGGGCCATTTTGGCTAACATTCATCGACAATCATAGTTGTTTAGTAATCATTCAATCTAGTAAATATATTAAAATGAGAAAAATGAATGTTGATGATTCGGCTTTAAAATCTGATGACATACTATGCCAAACTAACATACAATTCGTTGACACTTTTAAGCACACCATTCTACTTTATGCTATCTTTAAATGATGAAAAATAACTTTACACGCTAGTTTTCGAAAAGATAAATGTCAGTCCGGTGCACCAAACTTCTGTTATGTGCATAGTTCAGAAAAATATCGAATCACAAATGTCTATTATACGTAATCTTATCTTGTATTTCTGTAAAAGTTTTCGAAAAGATATTACATAATAATCTCATTTTTTCTTTTTTAATATACAAATTATATATAGTCACCAAGATAACAACTGCATTTCTTTGACATGGCATCATAAAATATCCTAAGAGTTTGGTGAAATTTGTATCTTTATGAGTTTGATGTTCAAGATAGTGAAGAATTTCAAGTTTGAGTAATTCTACTTGAGATTTATATGTCACGTGCAAGGTTGAAATTTAGAAAAGGAAAATATCATACAGAAATTATTTAAGTATAAAAAATGTTATATATAAATTACACATTTGAGTTCTTAGATAGGAGTTTGCATGTCTATATATGCAAGGTTGATGTTTTGGTATCCGTAGAAATGAGAGATGGTTGGGATCTTTTCCGATAGGGACAAGAAAATGTTCGGGATTTATCACAAACGATATATCGAATATATGAGATTCATTCACGCTTAATTAGATGTTTCATATACGAGCCATGTGACTAGAAAAACTTATGTAGGGAGTACTTCCCTTTAATAGATCTTATACGTTGAATTTATTTAAATCAGAATAGTAAATATTAAATTAGTAATTATAAACAACAAAAGAAAATTTGAAAAGGAGAAAATCTTATAAAGACTATCAAAGGACATAAAAAGTTGTACACAAGTTACATACTCGAGTTATTTCAAACAAAAGTTTAATCTCTGTGTGATTATTTGCAAAATCATACAAAAGCTATTCAAAAACAACATACCAATTGAAGTTCCACAACGTGGGCATGGGAAGGGTAGAGTGTACGCAGACTTTACCTCTACGTTGGTAAGTAGAGAGGCTATTTTCGAAAGTCCCTCGGCTCAAGACAAAGCATAAGCACAAGCAAAGCAAGAGAAACGGTCAGACCCGGACAAGAAATTTAAAGCATAATGAAAATGAGAGTAACAAAAGTCAATAAGCCATGATAAAGCATTCTAGAAAATGAAGCAGTAACTAACGCAGATAAATAAAATAGACAAAGTACACGAAAGAACATACATCATCGAAAATAAAAGGACATGAGACTATAAAGCAATACTACGTCTAATAGTATGATAGGCTAAGC
Organism: Anisodus tanguticus; assembly: GCA_034509755.1. Taxonomy (NCBI): domain Eukaryota; kingdom Viridiplantae; phylum Streptophyta; class Magnoliopsida; order Solanales; family Solanaceae; genus Anisodus; species Anisodus tanguticus. The sequence continues at coordinate 1,657,983 of CM067553.1, read as the reverse complement.
AGGGTTACAATAATAATACTGCAACTACCAGTATGTAAGCGTAAGTAGGACTACGCTCAATTACCTATTACTTTTCTACCCTAATCCGTGTCCTCCACAATCATTTATATAAGGTCATGTCCTCAGTAAGTTGCACCTGTGTCATATCCCGTCTAATCACCTCTCCCCAATACTTATTCGGCCTACCTTTACCCCTCATGAACCCGTTCATAACCAACCTCTCACACCTCCGCACTGAGGCATTTGTGTCTCTCATTTGCATATGCCTGAACCATCTTAACCTCGCTTCCCGCATCATATCCTCCACCGAGGTCACTCCCACTATGTCTCGGATATCATCATTTCTAATATTATCCATCCTTGTATGACCACATATCCATCTCAACATCTTCATCTCCACAACTTTCATTATTTAGATGTGCGAAGTCTTGACTAGCCAACACTCCGCCCCATACAATATAGTCGGTTTAGCCTCCTATAGAACTTGCCTTTAAGTTTTGGTGGCACCTTTTTATCGCACAAGACTCCAGATGCGAGCCTCCATTTCATTCACCATGCACCAATATGATGTATGACATCACCATAAATCTCTCAATTCCCTTGGATAATAGACCATAGATTCTTGAAGCTTCCTTTCTTTGGAATGACATGAGTACCAAGCCTCACCTTCACGCCTATCTCATGGTCGCTCCCGTTAATGAACTTGCACTCCAACTATTCTGTCTTGGTCCTACTTAACCTGTACCATTTAGACTATAGAGTCTGTCTCCAAACATCCAGCTTAGCGTTCACTCCGCTGTGAGTCTCATCAATCAGGACTATGTCATATGCGGAAAAAATACACCATGGCACCCCTCTTGAATTTGTCATGTTAGTACATCCATCACCAAGGCAAATAAGAATGGTTTAAGAGCTGATGCATGATGCAACCCCATTATCACTAAAAAGTGATTCGAGTCTTCTCCTACTATCTGTACCATGGTCTTGGCTCCATCATACATATCCTTGATCGCATAGTGTACGCCACAAATACACATCTAACCTCCAAACATCTCCATAGAACCTCTCTATGGACTTTGTCGTATGCCTTCTCGAGATCGATGAAAACCATAAGTAAGTCTATTTTTCTCTCCCTATACTGCTCCACCAACTTCCTAATAAGATGAATGACTTCTGTAGTCTAATGCCCCGACATAAATCTAAACTGATTCTCGAAAATAGACACGCCTCTTCTCACCCTTATCTCTACGACCCTTTCCCAAACTTTCATAGTGTGGCTTAGCAACTTGATACCCCCTATAGTTGTTGCAACTCTGGATGTCACCTTTGTTCTTGTACAGATTAATCATTGTACTCTACCTCCATTATTCGGGCATTCTTGCCGTCTTAAAAATGACATTAAACAACGCAGTCAGCCACTTCAAACCTGCCCTGCATGCGCTCTTCCAAAATTCAACTTGGATATACAATGCCCTCAAAGTCTTGGTGTTGTAATCGACCAAGAGTGGAAACCATGCGAGATCTTTTCTCGAAGAGTCAATGTCGATAAGGTATGGCGGTACTTTTCCTTGGGTGCGGGTCTTACACATGGTGTTAGCTTACGACAGGTATTTCAAAGGTGGTGGAAACACCCTGCAAATGTATATCTGAAGCCCTTATATCAAGCATTGCCCTGTGTAGTTGTCTGAGGGGAGAGTCTATCTCCAGTAGGCACCGGAGTAGATCTACACTAAAAAAAGACAAAGAACACCAGACATGAAAACAAATGTCTCCAGACACTTATTTAATTAATAAACCTTCTAAAACTCAAAAGAGTCTCAGGCCCGGTCGCTCGTCACATGCGCATCATGCGAACATCACCCTTAACTTCCTCAACCTTAATACTTATACAATATCCAAAATCTCAGTACCTTCCGGATTGCTCTAGATCTCCCAACATAACGTCTTTATCTCATTCTTCATTCAAGAGTTTATAGAAGTAAGACTGCCACCTCCGTCTAATACGCACAAGTATTTGTCATCCTCGTCCTTGATGCACCTCACGTGATCCAAGTCACGGGTCCTCATCACACTCGCACTGGTTAGTATATACAACTTCTTATCCCCATTTCCCCCTCTAATTCTACATACATGCGTTCAAAAGTCGCCGTTTTCGCCGCTGTACATGCTAGCTTTGCCTCCATCCTCACCATCTTATATAATTCCCTATTCATCCACCTCTCCACCTCATCCTTGCTTTCTACTAATTTCGCATACGCCAGCTATTCGAAAATAGAAAGTCTTAAATGTAATTATTTTTTTATACATAAAAAAAAGATTAAATATACATAATCTAGAGATAGACCAATCAATATGCTAACTTCCTGGCAAATAAAGGACACAATCATAAATGAAATTTGCTAATTTAAGAAGATGTGTTCCTCACAAATTTAAGTTGGTATCTCATGAAAGAGAGGGGTGGAGGGTAGTATTCAAAAGATAGAGTGGCTAACAAAATATAGGGGGAATTGCGAGGTTTAACGAAATCATTAATACAACAAAAACAAAAAAGAACTAAAATATATCAATGTATAGGTTACGACTTTACGAACTCGGGTCAAAATTAAAACCCTGCAACTCAAAACAAATACTAAAACCCTCACAAAAACGAATCACAGCAGTCATCCTTACACCTGGTCTTCCAATGGCTACAGATTTCTTGTTCGAACAACCCAGTGACGAAGAAGTAGAATACTCGGAGAACGACAATGAAGACGAAGAAGATGAACAAGTAGAGGAAGCAGATCCCAAACCTCGAACAAATAAGAAGGCGCAATCTCCATGGGACTTCTCTGCTTATTCCGAATCCGTCGCCGATGAACATAGCCGCCGTAGCACTACTTCAATTGATTTCAAAATATCAAAAGCTCGTCAACAACTCTCTGCTCCAATAGCTAAACCAATCGAAGAAGATTCTGATTCCGATGATTCAGAACCACACCGACAAGTAAAACTATTTGCCTTTTATCTATTTGTTAACTGATTTGTTTTTTGAAGTGTTTCGGGATAATATTTGATAGGTTTAGGTAGGAACAGAGTGTATAGGAAATATCTAACTAGTTGGGACTAAAATTTAGTATGGTTAGTGAATGTTAGTGTTAGAGAGCCTTAAATTGATTTATTACTGGAATGAAATGAGCCTGAACAGTACAAAACTGCACCGCCAAGTAAAAATGCTTACGTTTTATCTATTTGCTTATTGATGTGTCTTTTTTTTTTTTTTTGGTTTTGAAGTGTTTGGAGATAATAGTTTAGCTAGGACAGAGTGTGTAGGAAATATCAACTACTTGGGACTTAAATTTAGTCTGATTAGCTAATGTTAGTGTTAGAGAGCCTTAAATTGATTTAGATGTTAAATTATTTATTACTGGAATGAAATGAGAACAATTATATGTTCAAACATGATTCCGGAATAAAATTCTGGAAAAAAGTGAAAATTATCCATGGCCAAACGGGCCGCTAGTTGGTTAATTTGTTTGATTATATTCCTTGGATAATTTCAGGAAGAGTACAGACCTGAGGACGGTGATGATGACGTAGATACCAATGTTGCTGTGAAAAAACCATTTTTTGCCTCATCAGAAGGAGTTTCATTTCATGCCAATTCGTTTTTGGAGCTCCATATCTCAAGGCCCTTGCTCAGAGCTTGTGAAGCATTGGGTTACAGTAAGCCCACCCCAATTCAGGTGTCTCTCTTTGCCAGCCTTCTATAACACCCTAAATGTAATTTATTAACTATTGTGTTAATGTGCATTATTACTTCAATGTAGGCCGCTTGCATTCCACTGGCCTTAACCGGCCGAGATATATGCGGTAGTGCTATAACAGGATCTGGAAAGGTACAATTTTGTGATGTTAAATCCAATGTAATCATATTTAGCTAGTTGTTTTAATTGTTTATGCTTTGACTTTTGCTCATTCTCTCTTCCTTTTGCCTCTTCAGACTGCTGCCTTTGCCTTACCGACACTGGAGAGACTGTTGTACCGTCCAAAAAATAGGCCAGCAATCAGGGTTCTTATTCTTACTCCAACTAGAGAGTTGGCTGTTCAGTACGTTTCCTTATCTCTTTCAAAAGAAATGTGTGTGTGAATCATGAATGCTGCTTTTTCTCTACCTGTGTGCCAAAGCAGGTTCCCTTTTTGTGAAACTGAAATTATTAAGATTTTGCATCAGATGCCTGAACTGATTGAATAAGAACTTATTTTGTTCCAAATTGGAAATAATTATTCCCACAGAATGAAATTAATCCAGGAATACAGACAACATTGATTCTCCAATAATTATATAAGGTTTCTATGTCCAAACTCGTAATTTTATTAAAAATTTAAAGCTTGGAATTATTTGCGCCTTTGAATGAAAATTATACACTATCTTTGCCTCTCATGTATATACCAGCTACTATTTTTTGTTTTGTATGTCGATTGATCCTTCTCAAACTCTAATAGTGATTGACTGGGCTATGTCTTAATTGTGTCATCCAGGGTTCATAGTATGATCGGTAAACTTGCCCAATTTATGCCAGATATCAGATGCTGTCTGGTTGTTGGTGGTCTGTCAACCAAGGTATGCTTAGAGCTTTCCTGATCATTCCTAGGGAAAGCTTGAAGGTTGAGTTTGTATCTCAGCTACTGCTTCCAACAATTATGGAAATGTCGTGCTCTATTTCAGGTGCAAGAGGCAGCCTTGAGATCAATGCCTGATATTGTCGTGGCCACTCCAGGACGTATGATAGATCATCTACGAAACTCCATGTCAGTTGATTTGGATGATCTTGCAGTATTGATTCTTGATGAGGCTGATCGTCTACTGGAGCTGGGTTTCAGTGCTGAAATTCGTGAGCTGGTATGTCTTCAACATCGTGGTTTCCTTTTCTATAGAACAAAGGTAGCTGTGTGACAAATTTGTGCTGTATGCACATGGAATCATAACTATCTTATTACAAAACATTATTGTACTTATGTCAATAAGTTTATACTCTAATACAAAGCTACACCTTCAATTCTGCAAGGGAACTTTTGGTAATTTCATTTACTATAAGAACCTTCAAGGTATAGAATATTACCTCATTAACTGTTTAATCTATAGAAAGGATGTCCAGAAGTTCCTCCCACTTCTATTTCTAACACGCTGAAGTAAATTAGTCAACGAATCAGATAAAAGATTAAGAAGTAAGGTGTACACTTTCTACTTCTGCGAATAACTGTTTTTGTTCTGGTGGGGAATTTGTCCTATGAACATATATATGCTTATGCTCTTGAAATAATATGACCTGGCCTATACACAGGTTAGATTGTGTCCTAAGCGGAGACAGACCATGTTGTTTTCTGCGACGATGACTGAGGAAGTTGATCAGCTCATCAAGCTCTCTCTGGATAAACCTTTGCGTCTGTCAGCTGATCCATCTGCGAAACGGCCTGCAAGATTGACTGAAGAGTAAGGCATCGGCAGCCTCTACTTTGCAATTAATATTTGTTCTTTTCCTGAAATGGAATCTCAATATTAAGCTCGTAAGTGTGAAAGCTGATGAAACCTTGTCTGCAGGGTAGTTAGAATTCGGCGCATGCGTGAAGGAAATCACGAAGCTGTTCTTCTTGCATTGTGCACCAAGACCTTCACTTCCAAAGTGATTGTTTTCAGGTTTTCAGCTAACTGTATCTAAAGTTGCATTTTCTATTGTGGTATGGTATATCTTGCCGGATATTCAATTTCATGCCCTCTAATGTACATTATCTTTTGGGGTGACTCTTGATTGATGTAGGAGACTGCAACATTCGTTTTGATTTTTTGCAAAATTTAAATTTCTCTTCTTTGATCTATCTTCTAGACCTCTACTTGCCTTATCTTTTGGTCCAGAAGGCTAAATTTTGTGGTTATCTTGACAGTGGTACAAAGCAAGCAGCACATCGGTTGAAAATTATATTCGGTTTACTTGGTTTCAAAGCAGCTGAGCTACATGGAAATCTTACGCAAGCCCAGCGTCTAGATGTATGCTCCATCAAATGTGTTTTCTGGAAGCATATTAATAATTCTGTCGAGAAGTTTCTTACTGATTTTTATTTTTTTAGGCTTTGGAACTTTTCAGAAGACAGGAAGTGGATTTTTTGATTGCAACTGATGTTGCAGCTCGTGTAAGATGATTCTATCCAATAGATTTTGTATGATTATTCTAAGCATGAAGTTTGTATAGAGTATGTAGTGTTCCCCTTTTGTGTCCTGCTGATATCTGTATTTTTGCTGTTATTGTCGGGAACAGAATTACAACTATCTTCTCTTATTTTACAGTTACTCATTTTTTTCTTCCTTTTTCAGGGACTTGACATTATTGGCGTGCAAACTGTTATAAATTTTGCGTGCCCGCGTGATCTTACTAGGCAAGTTGCAACTTTTCTTGCAAGTCTGGCTTGTAGTGCTCTTTTTCTTTTTCTGTCTTCTAATTCTGGTAGTTTGTGCAAGTTAACTCTTTATGTACTTTATGCAGCCCTGATTTCCTTTTTTCTTTTCAGTTATGTTCATCGAGTGGGCCGGACAGCTAGAGCTGGTAGAGAAGGGTATGCCGTTACATTTGTCACAGATAATGATAGGTCTCTTCTAAAAGCCATTGTGAGTATCTACGTCCTCTCTGTTCACACATCTTTTAGCTGTTCACTCACTTGATGTGTCCTAGTCGATGAGTCATTTCATTTTGACTGGTGCGATATTTTATGTTTAAAATCATTGACCAATTAGATGCCTGGTTGTTTCAAGTATCTAATATCTTTTTAGTTCTCTGTCTAGCAACATGTTGACCATTCAATCTTTTCTTCTTTTGTTTTTTGGGAGATAAGTCCATGTTGATCTTTACTTAATCTCATACATGTTAGTTAGGAGTATTATTTACAATTTCAAAATTAAAATAGTTGTACTTTTTTTTTTCTATGGAAATGTATTTTAGATCAGTTCGATGAAATTGTATTTTTAGCACCATTTACCTATCAAAACAAAACTGTTTTTAAGAACCATTGATTAGTTAGATGTATTTGTTGTGTTTGTTCTGTTATCCTTTCTTTTGGGTCTGGCTAAAACAACATAGTGACTGTTTAATTTTCTCTTAAGAACAAGTCCTTTATTGACCATTCTCTTAATCTCAATTGTATTGGTTATCATTAAGGGTATAAAATTGAAATAATCATTTTTCTGTCTGCAATATCTGGTACAAGAACCATCTAGGCCCACAAAGTGCAAATATTTCTATGGCTGCTCGATGTAAAGATGTGCATGGAGACCCCCCCACCCACCCACCCACAAAAAAAATGTGCATAAAGACCTAAAAATATGTTACAGGTTAAACGAGCTGGTTCAAGGCTAAAGAGTCGAATTGTAGCAGAGCAGTCAATAACTAAGTGGGCACAAGTGATTGAACAGCTGGAAGATCAAGTGGCTGCAATCATGCAAGAAGAGAGGTGTTATTTTGTCACCTTAACTTTGTACTGAATTTAATAACTAAAATTTATTTATTAACGGACTCGAATTTTGGTTACTGCAGGGAAGAGATGGCACTAAGAAAAGCTGAAATGGAAGCAAATAAGGTGATGTATTATATTAGAGTTTGGGGAACCCTACGATGAACAATTGCCTCTAGTTGTAGAAGTCTGAAGACCTTCCTGACTGAAATAATAAATTCATTAAATAAATGCTGCATGGCTTAGTATGACTTTGTGTTTTGACTTTGCAGGCAGAGAATATGATAGCCCACAGGGATGAGATTTATTCACGGCCTAAAAGAACATGGTTTGTCACAGAAAAGGAAAAAAAGCTTGTTCAAAAGTCAGCAAAGGCGAGTTTTCACTTTGTTGTACATCTGGACTGCATGAACGTTCTTATATGATGACATGGAATCCTGTTGTATCATTTACTTATGATGCTTGTTCGTTTTGTTAGTCTTTTAATCTATTGTTGGTTTTGTCATAGCACAACTAGTTGCATCGTTTCAGGATATATATTGGTAAGGCTCTTGATTTAAAAATAATTAAATTCTTGATTGGCAATTGTACCACTAGTAAAATAAGGAATAGCAAGCTCAGTCATAATTGACCAGGCGTATTGAAAAGGACTTGGCAAGAAATCTGAGGACAGTGTCATAATTGACCAGGCGTATTGAAAAGGACTTGGCAAGAAATCTGAGGACAGTGTGGTGGAAAATAATCCTTGCACTCCATATTGTATTCAAAGAAAATCCTGATTTTTCTTTTTGGATAGGAAAAAATATCCTGATTTGTTATAGTCATTTATTAATATAATTTGTAAATTTGGATTTTTTGATGGATCAATGATCATACCTTTTAAATTTGCAGTGAAGTGCTATAGGACAATTCTCAGAACGTTCTAAATCTTGACCTTGTTACGGAAATCCTTGTAAAATTTAAACTTAAGTGAAGTAGGCTCACAAAATCTAACATATATATATGGACATAATTTTTTGAATATAACTTGTGCTGCAACACTTCTGGTTGATTAAAATATTAGCTGACATGCAAATGGCCAAATGCTATTTCCAGGAATCAGCAGCAGCCAAAGAAAATGGTTCTGAGAGTAAGGTAATGAGTGCCGAACAAGCGGAAGACCTGAAGATGAAGGAAAAGAGGAAGCGAGAGCGAGAGGTGCTAGTCATCCTGTGTGCTTTTTGTAAAATTGAGTATAAAATTCCGTTTGACTTCTCATCCATCATTCTCACTGTTGAGCTGATTGTTATAGAAAAATATGCCAAGGAAGAAAAGGAGGAGGTTGGAGGCTGCCCGGGAGCAATTAGAAGATGAGGATGACTTAGATGAAGTAAGCATCTCTTCTTCTTCCCTAATTTTTTACCTTGTTGCGTATTTCCTGTTATCTCGAATGAGAAAGACTGTCAGGTCACTGTCGTCTCTAGCAATCTATACATATCTGTTTCCTAAATGTGAATATCTGGAAGACATGCTGCATTTTCCAATCATATTATGGTATTATTCCACAATTCTGTATGTTGCATCTTTTTTTTGGTTGGTTCTGACTGTTTCTGTAAGCGCTTCTCGCTGTCGTTTAATATTGGCATTTTCTCTACGAAAACTTCCTTCCTTTGGAAATACCTCAGAGAAAATTGGAGCTGTTGGGCTGAGAGAAAAAAACGTTCCTGAATGAGGGCTATTGCGAAACTTAACAATCTACGCGTCACATATTCATGAACTAGGCAATTTGAATTAGTGCTTTGGCTGTTGTTAACATATAATACAGTTCTGTTGAAGTGTTACCTATTTATCTCCTTAAACCATTTCAGGGCAAAGAGAAAACAAAGAAAGAGAAATCTGGAATTTCCCTAGTTGATGTTGCGTATCGTCGTGCAAAGGCAGTCAAGGCTGTGAACAAGGCAGTTGATGCTGGCAAGATTGTCAGAAAGGCAGGAAAAAAACCGAAACCAAAAAGCAGAGTATCTGAATCAAGAACAGATGAAATGAAGGATCTTTTTCAAAATGATATGAGTGAGAAAAAACAAAGGAAACCACTTCATGCCGGTGGAAAGAAGAAGTCCTCATTCAAGAGCAAGTCACGGTATATAACTCAAACTGAAAAACTTTTCCCGCTTTTAAGCTCAGATGGATATCATGTGAATCTTCACAATTATAACGTGAGTTTCATTGTTTATAATTAGTACCATATTAGCTAAGGAAGTGCAGGTTATTTGTCTATTTGAAAAATGTTAAATCTATGTCTGAAGGCAACGGTAATGTAGACTCCAGTTTTTATATTTTTCATATTTCTGTATCGGATTTTCTTACATAATTTGAATGTGCAGGTACAAGCGAAGGTAAACACTTGCAAATACCAGGGCGATGAACTGGAAATCAAGTTACTGGAACAAGGTCGGCTTATCAAACATGACAACCCTTTCCTAACAATGGAATGCCCAGTTGGTGCGTGACTTGAACTAAGATACGATCCTGCTGCAAGTAGTTTCTTAAAGCGTTGCTGATATTGAGCTTGTAGTGTTATTTCTGAGAAAGTTGTACGAAGGAATCACACATGTTAGTTTATGAGTAGGTCCTCACTCCTCAGTTGTTAGTTTCATTTTTTGGAGCGTATTTATCTCAGGTGTTTCGTTTGGACTCGCGAACGTACTGGATGTAAATCATGTATCTGTAGTACATGTATTCAATTTTGGTTACACATAGTTGATTAACTAAAATTTAACTTTCTTAGCCCTGTAGAGAAACTGGTGATATCTCGAATATAAAGTTCTTAACAAAGTTATACTAGTAGTTATGAATGTTTTTTGGAATTAAGTTTTGGAAATCCTAGTTTTGGTTCTATTTGTGGATTCCAGCTTAACCTTACTTTTGATCTAAGCTGACAAAAAGTCATTCTTACTACCAAATTAACCATTTTATTTCAGATTTAATAAACTTTTTCTGCAGCACTTCTCATGAATCATAAAAATCCTACTTGGAGACTTAGTTTCGTTCTAATAAATATTCTAATTCTCAAACAATATGTTTGTTCAGGATATATTTATATCGAAGATAATGAAAAATGACACTTCAGTAATCTAAGTTCACTCTCATCCTAACCACTATTTAAATTCTTCAACACTTCGTAATCCAATTTAGGACACTTTTTTTTTTAAATACAATAATTATCACTCTCTTGTCCTAACCACTATTTAAGTTCTTCAATGTACTTTATCATAGTTAAATAATAAATTAGGTGAAAAACATAATCAATCATAATTAGATTAAAAGAGTACGCAGATGACATATGTCATGCTATCATTGATTAATTTAGCGTAAACATCGGATTTAAGTTATATATGCACGATAATATAAGGATCTTTTGCACAATTAGTGGAGTTTAACCTACTACTAATGCGAAGCGGTTAAGTTGAATTTCTTTTGCCGGAATATTATACTACGTAAATAGAGTAAAAACGAATCTTTTGATTATGTATAAACTTCTGGATTCCCTCGACATAAGAGTCGATTCTAGTGCAGTGGCAAAGGGCTTCAAAAATTATTTTTCGTTATCCTCGTGTTATAATAAATGTATACCCACTAAATAATTCCTTCATTACTTACTCCCCTATTATAATTCCCATGTTATAGTTCTAGTATAACTTGTCCACAAACCAAAGACCATTACAATTTAAAGGTATATAAGGCAAACATTCTCGTCCTTTCTATTGTTATTTGATGGACATAACATAAAATTAAACTAACTCTATATATTCATCATCTCTTTATTATTAGGGTTAGTGTGTCTCGAGTTATCACAAACTTCCTTGTTATTCTCATTACTATACAAAGGCTTCTGTTTCAAGTATTTATCTTGTGACGCACGTTTGAGATTATTATATTTGATATCATGGGTATTAATTATCATCTAATCTATGATTTAAAATATTAGTTTTATATACATGTTAAGTTTTACTTCTTCCCCTAGCTTTCATGATCATCTATGCTAAACTATACGATCACTGCTAATTTTTATTGAACTTCTTTAGTTGATAAAATTCCAATTCATGGGAGGAATCCAAGATTCCTATTACTAGGGAAGTTAAAGAATTGATTTGTGTATACATAGATCTCACCTTTGTGGCAACTCTATATTGAATTAAGAGTTATAATTCCCTTAGTCTCGTATTAAAGTTAAATAACTTGTTATTTACTTGATTCCAAGGCTCCTATTATTTGCAGAGTTAGAACTAGGGGGCACAAGGGGTTCATTCGAACATCTTTAGCTAGAAGATTACACTATACACACAAGGTCAAAAATATATTTTATGTTTATATAATACATGTTGATCCTTTTGGCTTTTTCGTGTCCTTACTTCTTTGTATTTTGATTCCCCTTAGTAAAAATCTTGGCTCCTGCACGGATTAATAGAAAAATTTGAAGTTTCATTGTGTACATAAAAATCTCACCTTTGTGCTTGTTTTGTATTGAACTGAGAGTTCTGATTTCCTTGTAGTTTCGTATTTAAGTAAAATAACTTGTTTCATAATTTAGTATTTTGCTTGGGTTGACAGAAAAGATTTGGCTTTTTATATGAATTTTAGGTTGGAATGTTTGAATCCTCGGTGCCTATGAATAGAGATAAAAAACCTACTAGAAAATTTGAGCTTAACAATGTTGAAGTATTCTTTGTTGTATTTTCAGGGGTCTGAGAGCACACGAGTACTGTCAGTATGAAACATCTATGCAAATCGTCTGATAAACGTATTCTTGAGTTTTCTGAGGATATCATCATCGAAATATTACATCGTTTGCCTTCAAAATCTTTGGCAAGGTTTGAATGTGTGTGTAAGCATTGACGAAAGTGTATTGTTGATCCATATTTGCTTTATACTTGTCGTTCTCAACGATGGAGTCCTCACCCCTACATGATGGGTTTCTTTTGTCAAGGTAGAGAGGACGGTCATTCAGAAATTGATTTTTTTCTTCTCGTCAAGGAAATCATCAGAAATCGTCGATGGTAGTTTAGATGAGTCAGTCAATTTTCTTGGCAGGGGAGTGTATATTATTGCATCCTCTAATGGTTTCGTTCTTATCGCCGATGATTTAGAAGATCAGGGGGTTTACTATGTTTATAATCCTGCAATGAGGCAGCATTTGGCCGTCCCTGTAACTCAAACGTCCTGCATAAGCGTTGCAACTATTGGATTTCATTGTAAAGTAGATGACCTCGAAAAAGACGTGATCTCCTTTACTATAGTTCATTTTGAACATTCATTTGATCTTCGTTCGAGTGTAACAATTGAAAGCTTCTCTTCTGATACTAACACGTGGACTACAATTGATCTCGTACTAGATGTACCTATCAGTGTCTCCATTTTTAGTTGGGCGAAAGTAGCATCACTTGGGGCAATAGATGGAGTGTTCTGTTGGATTGACATGGACTCACAGGTCATTCTTTATGATAGTGTCAATAGGCGTTTCTGGGCTTTGGAATTGACTGAAGAAATAGAGAACATATACGTTGAAGCTCTTGGAGTATCGGGTGGGGCCCTCTATTATGCGGTGTGTGAAGAGACGAAGATTACTGTGTGGTGCCTCGAGAGCAATATTCGCAGTCAGGATGCAGTATGGGTCAGGAAGTATGCTGCAAATATCAGTAATGCACTACTTAATTGTCCGGGGGTTTTTAGATCTGGTGAATTCTAGTATTAAGATGATAAACATGGATATTCATCCTGCTAATCAGAGCATCATTTATTTACATGTAGGTGATAAGTTTTTTTCATATGACTCGGAAAAGAATATTGCATAACTTTTGTACGATATCGGAGAGCCTAGTTCGATAGCAGAATTCTACTTATTCTTTCCTTATGAGTGACATCAATGGCCGCGTTTACTCTAAGACTTATCGATTGGCAGAATGGTAACTTTTTGGTTTATATGCATTCTCTAGATTTAGTGCAAGATCTCTACTTTTGCAAGTATTTAGATGCATTTTTGTCATTACATCCACGACCATCTTCAAACTGCATTCTCAAGATTTAGTACAAACATGAGTTAATTACCAACAATGACCCTAAAATTCCTCTTGAATGACTGATTGCACTTAGAAATAATTGGTGGGGAAAAAGTTAACAACTTCATAAAGATAAATAGTAGATATGAGCAACAACTATTACACTTTTCCTATGATAAATGGAACAGAAGAAAAATCTTGAAAAATATTACATGTTCATACTGGTAGGAGGTGGGACATAACATTTTGTCTCTGTTATAAAGTAATATGTAAAAGAAGTGTTCGAATCATTGTCCTAGATGCATGATCAAAGCTGATGATCGTAAGTTGTATGCTTCGTCACGATCTTGAATGAAACTATTACTGGAATCGTGTGCCGTGTGAAACGTATATATCATCACAGTTCTTAACCGAGACTTAGGTTAAGCTCCATCTCGAAGCATCCCGAGGTTTAAAGACGGAGCCAGGATACTCATTAAGGGGATTCAAATATAAAGAAGTAAACACACAAAGAATCAAAGGAGATTTATATGTGCATAAGAAAATTGACCTATTTATACAATGTAATTTTGCAATGAAGAGGTGTCAATTGACTCCTCTGTGGCTGCCGAGGTTGGTGCATCTCGTTGAGCAATGAGAAGCATTGGGAACCCCCAACTCCTTTAGTATTGTTCCAAAGCGGTTAATAAAATATATCCACTAAATAATTTCATCATTATTTAATTCTGGTATTATAAATCCCCAGGTTATAATAATCCTAATAGAACTTGTTCACAAACCAAATGACCTACTATTTAAAGGTAAGACAGATATTCTTGTCCTTCCTTTGGTTACTTGATGAACAATAAATATTAAATTAGCTCTATAAATTCATCATCTCTATACTATTAGGGTTAGTGTGCCTCTTAAGTTATCACAAGTCTCATTGTTATTCTCGTTGTTGTATAAAGGCTGCTTCAGGTAAATATCTCATCAAGCATGTTTGAGATTATTATACTTAATATCATGGGTATTAATTATTATTTAATCGATGATTTAGAATTTTAGTTTTATATATAAGTTATTTTTTACTATTTCTCCCCTAACTATAGCTTTCATGATCATCTATGCTAAATTATACGACACTGTTTAACTTTCCTTGAATTTGCTAGTCAAAGACAAAATATTACTAATACTTTTAGTTGATAAAGTTCTAATTCATTAGAGGAATCCAAGATTCTTATTACTAGGGAAGTTTGGAATTGATTGTATATACAAAAATCTAACCTTTATGACAACTCTGCATTGGATTTAGAGTTATGGTTTCCTTATAGACTCGAATAACTTGTTGATAACTTGATCCAAAGGCTTCTATTATTAGCAGAGAGGAGATAGGGGTTCATCCGGACATCCTTTATACAAGGTCAAAATATATCGAATCCCCTTGGCTTCTTCTTGTCCTTACTTCATTATATTTGGATTTAGGTTAGTGAAAATTCTGGTTCCGCCACTGATTATTAGGGAATTTCGGAATTTGATTGTGTACATGTAAATATGACCTTTGTGCTTATTTTGTATTGAATTGAGGGTTCTATTTCCTTGTAGTTTGGTATTTAAGTTAGATATAACTTGTTTCATGAGTCAGTATTTTGCCTTAATTGACCATTGTGCCTTGGAATGGAGATCAAGCCCTATTAATTAAGGAAATTTGAGCTTAACAGTACGTTGAAGTGTATTTTGTTGTAATTTCAGGGGTCTGAGACGAGTACTGTCAGTATGAAACGTCTATGCAAATATACTGATAAACATGTACTTGAGCTGTCTGAGGATATCATCATCGAAATATTACATGTTTGCCTTCAAAATCTTTGGCGAGGTTTGTATGTGTGTGTAAGCAGTGGCGGAAGTGCATTGTTGATCCATCTTGGGTTTATAGTTGTCGTTCTCAACGATGGAGTCCTCACACCAACATGATTGGTTTCTTTTGTCAAGGTAGAGATGACGGCCCTTTAGAAATTCATTTTTTCTTCTCGTCAAGGAAATCATCAGAAGTCGTTGATGGTAGTATAGATGAGTCAGTCAATTTTGTTGGCAGGGGAGTGTATATTATTGCATCATCTAATGGTTTCATTCTTATTGATGAGGATTTAATAAATCAGAGGGTTTAGTATTTTTATAATCCTGCAACGAGGCAGCATTTTGCCGTCCCTCAAGCGTCCTGCATAAGCGTTGCAGCTATTGGATTTCATTGTAAAGTAGATGACCCTAAAAAAGATGTGATCTCCTTTACTATAGTTCGTTATGAACAATGGTTTGATTTTCGTTCAAGTGTAACAATTGGAAGCTTATCTTCTGAGACTAACACGTGGACTACAATTGATCTCGTACTAGATGTACCTCTCAGTATCTCCATTTTTAGTTGGGCGAAAGTAGCATCACTTGGGGTAATAGATGGAGTGTTCTGCTGGATTAACATGGACTCACATGTCATTCTTTATGATAGTGTCAATAGGCGTTTCTGGGCTTTGGAATTGACTGAAGAAATAGAGAACAAATACGTTGAAGCTCTTGGAATATCGGGTGGGGCCCTCTATTATGCGGTGTGTGAAGAGACAGAGATTACTGTGTGGCGAAAATTTCTACAATAAATTGGGTAGGTCGCTAGTATAGTTCCCTAGCCCGTCACATTATAGGAGCTGGCCATGCCCCAAGTAGTTACCTTAACCGCAAGGAGGGGGGATGCCGAAGGCAGGGCTATGCCTTTAGACTAGCCCTCTTATGGAAAGATATTCTATAGCACCGGAGTCGTTCAAAGAGCCCTTCTTTCTATTTTGTGCGTGTCAACTATTGATTCTATGCCATCAAAGCATGCTAACATCAGAAATGTATGTCACATTGGCCGTCGCCCAGAGTCTTCGTAAGAACTCTGGTGGTGCATGTGTATGATAGGGCCCCCCATAAGCGCCGGGGCTTTTTTTCCGATTTCACTCCCCTGCTCTGGGATAAAACTAGCTAGGCATCTATCTGGTCTGATACGACACAATACAATACGAGATGATGGAATGCAATGGGATAGATGGTAGAGGGTTGCCTGCGCCTAAAAGTCGGGCTTCAGTCGAACAACCTTCTCCCTCCCTTCCACCGATGAAACTACTCTTGCAAAGTCACTCGTATAACCTTCCTTCGACCTCGAGAGCAATATTCGCAGTCAGGATGCAGTATGGGTCAGGAAGTATGCTGCAAATATCAGTAATGCACTACTTAATTGTTCGGGGGTTTTGGTTCTGCGAATTCTAGTATTAAGGTGATAAACATGGACATTCATCCTGCTAATCCGCGCATCATTTACTGACAGGTAGGTGATAAGGTTATTTCATATGACTCGAAAAGAATATTGCAGAACTTTTGTATAATTTCAGAGAGCCTATTTCGACAGCAAGAATACTACTTATTCTTTCCTTATGAGTGGCATCAATGGCTGCGTTTTCTCTAGTAGGGATGGCAGGTGGATATAATTTTACGGATTCCGCACCGCACCCGCCCCAATTGGGACGGGTATGGGTATAACTTTGGCGGGTAGTAGGCGGGTATGGGTATTGAAAATGTACCCGCCACGGGTGACGGGTAGGTGGTGGATTTGTAGTTATATCCGCCTCATACCCGCCTCCCCGTCCCGCATCCAACCGCCCGCCTACCCGCCCTATAAGCCCAGTAATATTTGTAGGCTTGTAGCAGTCCCGTAAGCCCATAAGCCCAATGCCAACAATTAATAAGTGAGTAGGGTTTACTTAGTTCAGACTTTAGCACTCTCAGCAGCCTTCACTCTTTTCTTTTGTCTATCCCCAAATCTCGATTTTTCCTGAAATTCTACGATACTAAGGTATGCGCTTGACTTCTTAATATTTCAAGAATAATTCCCCGCATATCTCTCATTGCATTCTTCCTGTTTGTTTAGGCCAATCAAAGTCAAGAATATGCACAATGTCTACATGCTTTACTCCAGTACTAGATCATGTAAATAAACTCACTGTCTAAGAACATGAGAAGTTTTTGTGCTTTTCTAATTCTCAAGTATTTGTGAATTTAATGTTCTACTTTAGGAGTGTTAAGTCATATAGTATTTTGTCCTTTTACATCTTACAAAACTGATGACCGTTGCTTCCTTTTTTTTTGCAGGGTTCCTTCTTTGGCTAGAATGAATCTTCCTTCTGAATTTCTATTTCATTTCACAACTGGCTATCTTTGAGCAACTTATGAACTGTATTATGTGCTTGGATATGTATCTGCCTGTTCTTGCTGATGGTGTTCCAAGAAAGTTGGCAATTTTTTGATCAAGTTTGTTTTTGTCATTTGTTAACTATAATGGTTTGACTATTGTTGGTTATGTTGCTGTTGCACTTGGGGTTATTTCACTTGCACCATTTGTGTTAATGTCATTGATATGGCTGGCGGGTACATACGGGTATTGGCGGGTGGCGGATATCCACTTGGGTGGTGGAGCGGGTGTGGATTTAAGAATATATTCGCCTAGGCGGGTATGGATGTTGAAATTGTACCCGCCATGAGTGGCGGGTAGGTGGCGAGTATAAAATTTTCTGACGGGTACGTGTGCGGGGAGGGGGTACCCGCACCCTCCCCGCCCAATTGCCATCCCTATTCTCTAGACTTATTGATTGGCAGAACAATAACTTTTTGATTTAGTGCAAGATCTCTACTTTTGCAAGTACTTTCAGATGCATTTATGTCATTATATCCCTCACCATCTTCACACTCGTTCTCAAGATTTAGTACAAACAAGAGTGTTTATTGTTTACCGTAAAACTTTTGAAAATCTGTAAAATGTGCACAACTACTTTTGTTATGATTTGGCATAATCATAAAATTAAGAGCATGTCTAAGTAGGCAATATCTAATTTTACACTACTTCTAGCGGCAAATGCAAAATTCATCATTAAATTCTTAGCTATGGAAATCTTTTCTGCGAATATGAAATTCGTTGCTAATTTGTCGTTAAGTTGAATTAGCAACAATTTTAAGGATTTAATACAAATTTATCTGTGACTAAAATGAATTCTCTTAGTAAACACATAATGGAAGCAAATTTCACAATTTGCAAAGCGTTAAAACATAGGACATCTTATTAATAGCAATACATTGTCATATATTTTTCTCATGGCCATAGTTAGCAACTCAATACTTATGTTTGCATTTGCTGCCTATTTTTGGAGGTAGTAACACAGAAAGTCACCTAATTATGAGTAATAATCTCCCAAAGTCATATTTTTTAACAACAAAGCCATTCAACTTTTTATATTACAGCAAAAGTCACTCAATTAATATTTGGATAATAAAATATGACATGATATTTAATTTATTCTACATGACCTTTTTCTCTTCTTTTTCTCAGGTCACATGCAATAAGACCCGACCGTACCTCAATATGAGATATGAAATGGTCATTCGCAATATTATTGACCCAACTACAAACTTGTTTTTCAGAACAACATATTTTTAGGTCGTTTGGATAAATTTTGGAAAAGGTTCCTTAAAAACACGTTTTGATAAAAGATTTAAGTTACATGCACAATAGTGTAAAAATCGTTTAACCTATTATTAATGCAGTTAGTTATCATATTTGTCAAGTTATTAATT
Organism: Anisodus tanguticus; assembly: GCA_034509755.1. Taxonomy (NCBI): domain Eukaryota; kingdom Viridiplantae; phylum Streptophyta; class Magnoliopsida; order Solanales; family Solanaceae; genus Anisodus; species Anisodus tanguticus. The sequence continues at coordinate 1,638,838 of CM067553.1, read as the reverse complement.
AATAATTATTATAAAATTTAATTACTTATAACTTATAAGTGACCTGATTGTATAGATATTTTTAACATTGGTACGTCTAGTTCAGGTCGGACGAGACCTTTGTTTAAAAAAATAATACTAGTAAACTGATTTGTCCGTAGTATAAAACCCATGTTAGATTTTTGGGGAACTTACATAATCTAAAATATCTATTACATAATCTACATTTATTTTCTTAATTACATAATCTACATTTATTTTCTTAATTACATAATCTACCATATATACTCTATAAATTAGTAAAGGAGAAAATCTTTAGATATGGTAATTTTCGTATAAATAAGGTAACTAAACTTGTCAGGTTATATTCTTTCCTTCATTTAAGTATTTAATCCCTACAAATCCTCCATTCCTACCTATTAACAAGAAATACACTTATATATAATTAAAATATCGTCTAAATAGTTGGTATATTTATATATACCAGCAATACACCTTTTTTATGCTTATAGTGCAAATTGCCTGATGTTGATTAAGTAGGACGAAAATATATAGTATATTATTCACACAAAAAAATCTAGTTTAAGGTTGAGCGGACTTGTTTCAAAAGGTATTATCTTTTATATGTACTATAATATTGAGCTATGTTACTATATCCATATATTAACTATATTATAATACTATATACAGTATACAATATTAAGTATATTGTAGTATTGAATATATTATATAATATTAAGTATACTATATAGTATATACAACATATAATATTGGTATATCAACGATTTAAATAATAATTTAGTAATTATAAAATGCATGTATAAACAACACACATATACGTGAGTAAGAATTACCTACAATTTATTAAGTTTCAAGAATAGTTTTTATGCTGGAGCACGAGTAATAATTTCTAATATGAATGTTCATGTACTATTCTTAGAATTGATATATTTAAGATGTAGAAGACAGATTAAAGAATTGTACGATTAAGATGGAGAAGAGAGAATTTTGGAAAAAATTATTTACGATATTAATCTTATGTGAGAGAATATTTTTCATTTATTGCATATTTAATTAGGAGAGATATTTTAAGAATATAAAAGTTGTACACATTTTAATTAAAAAGTTAAAAATTTAAATAAATTGTATACATATAAAAAAGATAATACCTTTTGAAACACGTCCGCTCAACCTTAAACTAGATTTCTTTGTGAATAATATACTATATATTTGTTGGAAATTTGCCTTTGGCGGGAGTTGCGACCGACCAACTTTAACGGCTTAAACACTAGTGTAACGTATGTTGGAGAATCCGGTTCTTCACACATGCATGATCTACTAAGTACGTAGATAACCGTAGGGCCAAGAATCGTCAAATTTCATTGAGAAATGAAAGAGATATTGGTTCACGAAGTAAGGTGTTTGAAGCATGGAAAGTGTGGTATTGTGTGTAATTCTCCCTCATCGGTAGAGGAAGAAAGAATTGTTGTGTATATAAGATTCGAAATTGGTTTGGGGTTTGGGACCCCAAGGGGTATCCCATGTGTTTAAAGGAGGGAGGACCTAGATGTGCTTCGGTTCGAGGAAAGACCACACGCGCGCCGCCGCCGCCCGCCCGTCCGGTTCCGGGCTGTATCTTTTTGGGCCAGAAAACTTTGCCAAAAGTACATTTTGATCCCAGAAGTTTCAGATATACAGTTTGGCCCAGAATTCTTTCAGATGTGCAGTTTGGTCCCTGAAGTTCAGAATTTCGACGGTCAAGACAGAAAAGTCAAGCACTCAATTCAGCCATTTATTTTGGCTGAATTACTCCTCCTATAATGGTCAAATCCGTCTTTCACCATTTATGTTGGTGACTTTACTACCTCCATAATGACCATTATTTGGCTATTATGGAGGCGCTTTTCAGCGATAAATGACCCCTCCCTCTCCTATATAAACACCCCATTACACCATTGTTGAGAAAAAACAAGAAGCTAACAGAAACAGTAGAGGCAACACACGAAAATACACAAGCAGAAATTTCTTCTTCCTACAACTTCCAAGCATCATTTCGTTACTCAATATTCTTCACGGTAGCTCTTCGGTTTCCTTTGCTCAAGGGTTCCATTCTTTGTTTTATCTTGGGAGACAAATTGTCCGGGACGTATAAAGGATACATACGGGGCAATATTGTCTTAAGGACAGAGTGCTACACTCGACTCAGCAAAAACAATTTACATTTTTCCGTCTTCTACAAAACTGGAATTTTCAGTTTTTACTTATGTAACGATTGTAATTTCAGATTCCATGTTGAATTATTGAAATCTTTGTTTATCCTTTCGAATACTTGTAATAGTTAAATACTTTCCGTACTGCTTTATAAAGTACCATAGAGCAAAACTCCCAACAATATTTTCGTCCTACTTAATCAACATCAGGCAATTTGCACTAGTAAGCATAAAAAAGGTGTATTGATGGTATATATAAATATACCAACTATTTAGACGATATTTTAATTATAAATAAGTGTATTCCTTATTAATATGTAGGAATGGAGGATTTGTAAGGACTAAATAGTTAAATGAAGGAAAGAATATAACCTGACAAGTTTAGTTACCTTATTTATACGATAATTACCATATTTAAAGATTTTCTCCTTTACTGATTTATAGAGTATATTTGTTCTATTCTATTTGCCTTCTCCTTTATTTTCATAAATGCGGCTAGCTCTTTTGCTAACGACTGTACGACCAACAACCAACGTAAGATGTTTCTGAATCGTGGTTAGAAGCTAGCTCTGTATTGTATTGTATAGGAGATTGTACAACCGACGTTCTCTCTTTCTGAATGATGGTCAGAAGAAAAAGTATACAGCTAGGGCGAACTCTTTTGTAGATTATGTAATTTAGAAAATAATTGTAGATTATGTAATTTAAGTAAATTTTATATATGTAATTTTCAGAAAGTAGTTATAATTTTTTTAATTACCATTTTAAAAAGTTGTATTTGTATAATTTTCTCTAGATTTTTCTTATATTGTGGTTGATTTATGGAAGCCCTAAAACTTATATAGTTGCAATTTGAAGGTAAGAAAAATCTCGTCCTTCCATTGTTTATTTGATGGACATAAACACAAAACTCTATAAATTAATCATCTCTTTACTATTAGGTTAGTACAAAGACTTCTCCTTCAGTTATTTATCTCGAGACAAATTATTAAAATTATTATATTTGATATCATTGTAATAACATATTTATGTATGATGCAGAATCTAGTTTTATATGAAAGTTATGTTTTACTACCGAACTATAGGTTTGTATGGTCTATTAATTTTTGTTAGCAACTATTTAGTCCTCTATTCTTGTGGTTTTAGTACGAGGCAAAATTATACCGTCACTGCTAAATTTTCTTGAATTTGCAAGTGAAAGACATATTAAACATTAAGTTTTTGAAGGTTCTATAATTCCAATGCATATTTCTAGGGAAGTTTGGAGTTGATTCTGTATATAAATATCTCATCTTTGTGAAAACTTTGTATTGGATTAGAAGTTCTGATCCCTTTCTAGTATCATATTAAAGTTAAATAAATTGTTGATTACTAGTGGAATTTGATTATGTACATCTTTGTGACAACTCTGTATATATTGAGAATTTTGATTTCCTTATCGTCTCATATTTAAGTTAAATACTAACTGTTTCATAATTCGGTATTTGGCTTGAATTGAAAGAAAAAACTGACATTTTGTGTGGACTTCAGGTAGAAAATTAAGTTGAATAGAGATTAAAGAACTACTACTAGGGAAATTTGAGCTTAACAACATTGAAGTGCTTTTTGTTGTATTTTCAGGGGTCTGAGATCACATGAATATCAGTATGAACCCTGTATGCAAATCATCTGATAAACGTGTACTTGAGTTGTCTGAGGATATTATAATCGAAATATTACATCGTTTGCCTTCAAAATCTCTGGCAAGGTTTGAATGTGTGTGTAAGCATTGACGAAAGTATATTGCTGATTCATCTTTGGTTTATAGTTGTCGTTCTCAACGATGAAGTCCTCACTCCTACATGATATGTTTCTTTTAACAAGCTAGAAAGGCTACTAAAGAATGTTTGAAAATCCATTTTTTCTTCTCATCGAGGAAATTATCAGAAATAATTTATGGTAGTTTAGATGAGTCGGCCAATTTTCTTGGAAGGGGAGTGTATATTATTGTGTCCTCTAATGGTTTCATTCTTATCGCTGATGATTTGAGATATCAAAGGGCTTAATGTGTTTATAATCCTGCAACGAAACATCATTTTTCTATCCCTGTAACTCTAATGTCCTCCATAAATGTTGCAGCTATTGGATTTCATTGTAAAGTAGATGACCCTGAAAAGGATGTGATCTCATTTACTATAGTTTGTTATGGAATATGGTTTGATCATAGTTCGAGTGTAACAATTGAAAGCTTCTCTTTTAAGACTAATGTGTGGACTACCATCAATCTCCCGCTAGATATACCTCTCAGAGTCTCCTTTCTTAGTTGGCAGAAATTAGGATCAGCTGGGGTAATCGATAGAGTGTTCTGTTGGATTGACATGGACTCACAGATCATTCTTTATGATAGTGTCAATAGGCGTTTCTGGGCTTTGCAATTGTCCAACGACATGGTGGATGGAGACGCTCGTGCTCTTGGAGTATCGGGTGGGGCTCTCTATTATGCATTGTGTGTCGAGGCAGAGATTACTGTGTAGTTCCTCGAGAGCAATATTTGTAGTCAAGATGCAGTACGGGTCAGGAAGTATGCTGCAGATATCACCAGTGATGTTCTAGATTGTCCAGAGGCTTTTGGACTGTCTTTCTATCTTATCAAAACGATGACCATGAGTTTTCATCCCGAATTCCGCACATATTTTATTTGAATCTAGATGGTAAGGTTATTTCATATGAGTTGAAAAAGAATACTGCAGAACTGGTATATGATATTGGACAACCTCATTCGATAGCCAAAGACTACTTGTTCTTTGCTTATGAGTGGCATCACTGGCCACGTCTTCTGGCATGATACAGATGGTGAGTGTCATCCAAACTTGGAAGGATTTGTTGAGAGCATGTGTTAATGATTTTCGAGATCATTGGGATGATCAGTTGACTTTAGCATACACTCTATCAAGTTTGTAGATATTGAACTTTTGTCGAGCAATAAAAAACAATTTTATAGCAGTAACATGCTGAATTACGGCAAATACCATCGGTATGAATTTAACTTTGTACACTGACAGTATAGTACTATAAGTTTAACTTTTATCTTCATTCTTTATAATTGGTTCTGCAACGAGGTTTCTCCTTGTCTATAGTCAGATTAATTGCAAACAGAACTTTCCAATGCTTCATCAAGTACTTTCCAAACAGAATTATCTAATCTGTCGATGTTAAGTAGGTTTATATTCTAATTACATCACAAGAAAAAGCAACTTATTAATAAATTGCATTTGCTGCAAATGTCTCCTATCGAAGAAATGTAGGAGTGTTTAACATAAAACTTTTGACTAAATTACATGATAAACATGCATATTCTTTCTTGAATTTCACTCATAATAGCTCCTATTTCACTAATAATAGCTCCTCGTCCATACTTTTAGCAGCAAACGCAAATTTCATCATTTTATTATTAGCTACGGTAATCTTTTCTACGCATATGAAATTTGTTGCTAATTTGACATTAAGTTGAATTAGTGAAACTTTTAAGGACAAGTATAGAGTTTGTCTGTCGCTAGAAATAACCCTTTTACTGAACGTGTAAGAAGCAAGGATCGAGTTTAGCTACGAATTTCATCATTAGCTAGAACCAATTCTTTAAGACACATAATTATGCAATTTTTAATTTGCAAACCCTTAACATTACATATGACATGTTATTAATAGCAAGTATAGACTAATTGCCATCTTGAAATTTATTTCCTAAAGACCATAGTTTCAACCTCCATACATATATTAAGAAATCAAAGGAGTTCCTTTCTTTTCTTTTTCATGCCCCTTTTATACAACTTGCCTACAACAACTTTAAAGAAAAAACAAGTAAAATACTTCAACTAGACATCCGTACTTGCACGATTTTTTGTTCCCGATACCCAAATAGACATCCATATTTCGAGTTCTAGGCCCCAAACTCCACGGAATTTCAACCAGACACCCGATTCCCGCACTTTCAAAGGGCGAGGAGAGTAGGAGTAGTAGTAGTAGACTGAGGAGGATTTGTGAGCATGTGAACAACTTCCCGCATAGTAGGTCTAGCACAACTCTCTTCTTCAACACACATCATAGCAATCTTGAACAAATTGATCACACTAGCAAGAGGGTAACTATGAAGCCTTGAATCAACAACTGCTAAAACCGAGGCTGCATCAGACGGCTGAGATAATTCGGACATTGTTTTATTCACCCATCTAACTATATCTACACCGTCCCCGAATTCGCCAACAGGCTTGCGACCTGTGATTAGTTCCAACAGTACAACTCCAAAACTGTACACATCGCTTTTTTGGTCAACTTTCAATGTGTATGCATACTCTGTTTCATATCCAAACAAAAATGTAAGTCAGAACTACATTAATTACACAATTTAATGTTTGGACAAAGCTTTTAATTAGATTTTGTCCTGGAGCATAGCTTTAAAATCCTACTACTACTTTTAACCCCAGTTCGGTAAATTCTAAAAGTTTACTATTCTTTCTACTTTCATGAATAGCAAAACATTGACCAATAAAAAAGGACTTTAATGTCTATATAAAAGGACTTAAGGTCTATGTTGTGATCCGTTTCTCCAAAATTCTTGTAGCACCCGTGTGTCCGATCTTCCAAAATTACATTATTTTTGAAGGATAGACACACACTAGTCAGCAATTTTGTGAGACTATATGCACAGCAGCGCATGCTACTTATCATTTTCAAGGTTATCAATTAATGTTTATCATTAATTTTTACCAGCAATTATATTACTCCTATAAGTGATTTATATACAGACACACTACCAAGTCAATTAAAACTTCTTTCATGTAATATTTTGGAGCTAACAAGTTTGTTATAGCAGGTAAAACTACACTAATAATGCAAAAATCTTTTATATCAACTATCAGTATATACAATTTAAATTCTAAAAATATTGGCAGATTATTGAAGCGGAAAGACTAGCTAGAAAAACCAAGTCAGAATCTCAAATATGAAACCTCTTGAATTGATTCTTTATCAACAGGATCTTGAATTTCAAAAAATATTCATTTTTTTAAACAGTCCAAGAAAAATAAAGGTGGTAATTTACCTGGTGCAATGTAACCATATGAGCCAGCAATAGCAGACATGCATTCAGATGCACCAGCATCCTGCAAGAATTTGGCTAGGCCAAAATCAGCAACATGAGCTTCATAATCAGAATCCAACAGAATATTATTGGACTTGACATCCCTATGAATAATCGATGGCGAGCAATCATGGTGCAAATAACACAACCCCTTTGCAGCTTCCACTGCGATACGATACCTCGTCTCCCACCTCAAATGTGCACCTTTTGCACCATGCAATATTTCACCTAAGCTCCCATTCGACATGTACTCGTACAACAACAAATTCGCGTCTTTGTTCGAGACGTATCCTAGTAATCGTACAATGTTCCTGTGCCTGATCCTTCCTAGTGTTTGGATTTCAGCAGAGAAACCGTGATCATGGTGTCCGGTTCCTCGCCCTACACCAACAAGTTTCTTTATTGCAACATCAATGCCATTTGGCATCGACCCTCTGTACACTACACCGGCCCCACCTTTTCCAATTATGTTCTCTTCCTTTAAACATTCCAAAACATCCTCAGCTCGAAAATCAAGTTTCTGGAATGCTGTTAGCTTCCAAAGTTTTGAATTTTTAAACTTCTCCTTCTTGATGAACAACCAAGTAACTGCTAACAGCAAAGCAACAGTGACTAAAATGATTATTGTTATCACCAATTGCGTAGTGGTGAATTTCCCGGAATGTCCTTTGTGGGAATTTTGTGGTGAACTGGAAGCTGATGGACAAAAGGTAGCGCGAGGCGAACAGAGTTTGGGATTTCCAACAAATGACTTGTCGCTGAAGAATTTTAACTGTCCGTTGATCGGTCTCCTTCCAGAAAGATCGTTGTAAGAAAGATCCAAAACCGTTAAACCATTCATCACTCCAATTTCTCCAGGAATCGTGCCATTCAGTTGGTTCCTCGACAAGTTGAGCGCGTTCAAGCTGTTTAATTTTGTGATTTCTTTCGGTACCTCACCAACCAATTGGTTTCTGCTCAAGTCAATCAATGTTAGTTCCGAACAAAGAGCAATGGAACTCGGGATTACACCTGTTAAATTGTTGTCACTCAAGTTGATGGACACGAGTTTCTTTAAACTCGCAATTTCTTGAGGAATTTCACCAGATAATTTGTTCATATCAAGTGAAAGAGTCACTAGATTCTTCAAGTTCCCGATTGACTGAGGAATGGTCCCACTGATCCAGTTGTTAGAAAGTACGAGACTCGAGAGATTATTCGCACTAATCTCCATTGGCAGGTCACCGGTGAAATAGTTGTTATCAAGCTCAAGAATATCCAGTGCAGGAAGCTTGAAAAAACCAGCTGGAATAGTACCATTTAGGTAATTCTTCCTAACGCGAATACGAGTAAGCGATTTGCACTCACCAAGTTGTTCAGGAATTGGACCAAAAAAGTAATTCTCCATTAGAATCAGAGTTTTTAACTTGCCCCCTTTACACAAATCAGGTGGTATCCTTCCAGTAAAATGATTAGTAGCAACATCAAGAAACAATAGCTTCCCGTTACGCCCAAGATTTTCAGGCAATTCGAGTGTAAAATTGTTTCCCCAAATCTGCAACACTTCAAGATTTGGAAGGTCTCCAATAAAAGGGGGAATTGGACCATGCAAATTGTTTCTGAACAGATTAATCAGAGTCAAATTCAGCAACTTTGCGAAACCCTCTGGTATTTCTCCAGCCAGTTGGTTAATCGACAAATCAAACGACATCAGACTCTCTAAGCCAGAGAGTTCAGAAGGTATTCGACCTGTAAAACAACGACGAATTCAAGAATTAAATTTTATAAGATCAAGATTCTAAATTCATAGAAATTATGAGTTAAACTTGATACTAATTTACAATATTTTGCACAAATACATTTATTATACATTAAACCTCTCTATAGCAATCATCATCTGTAACAATATTTCACTATGAGGGTAAAGTACTTTACTACTTCTTCTGTTCCCAAATTAGTTGTCATATTTCGTATTGAGACTCAAACTATGTAAAATATTGACCAACATTTAAAATATACATTTTCATCACATTGACATAAAAAAAGTTGCAACTTGTAATAATTTTTGTATAGCTTTTGAATATCTAAATTTTAAATATAAAAAAATTAATTGATCTAATATAATTTAGCTTTAAAAATTAGCAAAACATGACAACTGATATGGACTAGAGAGAGTTAATGTTTTCTATAACAATATTTAACTATAGTAGCCAAAAAATACCCATGCAAACACACCGTTATTGAGAGATTATATGTATGAGTAAAACATGGTGGGTTGAATACCTGTAAGTCTGTTCATTTGGAGAAACAGAGTATGCAACTTCTTCAAATTTCCAAGACTTGGAGGAATTTCACCATCAAGTTCACAACTTCCAAGATCAAGAAGCTTAAGTGTACTAATAGAACCAAACTCATTTGGAATACCCCCTTCATAACTATTAAAATAACCCAATCTAAGTTCTTCAAGATTTGGTAATAAAGCCAAACTCTTAGGTATTTTCCCAGTAAGTGAATTTCCCTCTAAGCCCAACCACTTTAAACTCTCAATATGACTATAAACTTCTGGTATTTCCCCATGAAAATAATTTCCACCAAGATGTAAAGTTTTCAATTTTTTTAACTTTACAAACTCAGTAGGTAGCTCACCAGTAAAATTATTGTTATAAATATCAAATGATTCAAGTTGTATTAACCCCAACAATATTTCTCTAGGAAAAGGACCAGAAAAATTGTTGTAAGAAAGATTAACATATTTAACACTAGAAAGTTGTGACATTTCCAAAGGAAGTGTACCAGTTATATTATCTCCAAACATAATAAGATTTTCAAGCTTGTTTAAAAGACCAATTTCAGGTGGTATAGTACCAAATAAAGGAACATTAGAGATGTTTAAAGATATAACACGAGAATTATTGTTACATGTAACACCAGAAAAAGTACAATGAACAAAAGGGGTATTTATGGAATTATTGTTCCAGTCATGGAGAGCAGAAATTCCAGGAGCAACCATGGATTCTTTGAGTTTTAAAAGGGTTTGAAGATCAGAGTTTGCATTAATGTTGAAAGAAAAAAAGAAGAAAATTTGGAGGAGAAAGAGAGAAGTAGCAGTGGAAATTTTCATTGTTGAAGTGTTAGCTTTGTTTGTCTGGTTTGTACGAAATTTGGGATAGGCTTTTAGGCTATTTGAAGTATTGAGTATTTACTACTGTTGCACTTGGCCAAAGTGGAAGGAGAATCAAAATCCCTATTAATACCACTTATTATAACCTTTTTTGGCTGACACGGGGGACAACGTAGTTCGGATTTGAGTTCTGAGTATGAAAAAATTATTGATCGATAGCGTTTTTTACGGATTGATCTTACGATGCGACTCCAATATAAATATTGAACATCGGATGAAAAATAAAAAAAAAGCTTTTTTGGCTTTGAATATATGTGTAGCAGTGGAAACAAAGTGGTGATACGAGAGAAAGTGTTAAAAATATTTTTTAATGAACAAATTAATCATATTAATACTCAATTAGCTTTAAGTCATGGCTAAGCTGTTAGCTTTACTGAAAGTTCCAGGGCATCTTTAGCGGTTTGTTTGACAAGTTTATGAGCATTCTTTTTGGCTTATTTCTGCAATTAAAAGGGAAGATTGGTGTAAAAACTTTATGGTGATTTTCTAGTGATATGGCAATAACTTTATCAATTTTGTCAAATTTCTCTTACGCCTTATTTATGCATTTGATAGCACAAAACCAACCAATCATCACAGTTAATTTGGCCGAATTTTGTATATTTTATACTTGATATCTTTTCTAATTCATAAAATATCCTTTCCATAGTAAGCTACTAAATCAATGTTAACTCCACTTTGATGTTCTGTTTTCTCATCACAATATACTTTTTAAATATAGTTTTAAGAGCATTGTTCATATAAAAAAAAAGGATTATAGTTGTTATTATCAATTTCAAAACATTTATTCAAATACGTAGTTATTTTTTCACAAAATCAATTTTAAATATGATCACCCTGGTGAACAATTTGGAAGGGGGGGGGGGGGTGTTGGAACAAAAAAACCTAAACTCACAACATTCTTTGTTAAAAAAGTTAGTGGTACCTAATTTCGATGTTAATAGATGCATCATATGTATTCTCATATAAATTTCTCTTGATTAATTATGAATTATGATTAGTTAATACTCCCTTCGTCCCAAATATTTATCATTTTTTTATTTTGAAAGTCAATTTGACTAAGTTTTAAAGTTAAATTAGATTATATTAATTTAATAATTTAAAATTAAAATTAAAATATTCAGAAACTATACAAAAAAATATTATAAATTTCAATTCTTCTTATAATAATATGATGAAAAATACCGCTCAAAATATTGATCAAAGTTCATATAATTTGATTTCTGAAAAACGTAATATGTTAAGTATTTTGAAACATGGGGAGTATATCTTTTTACTTTATTAAATTAAGTAATTTTGATAAGTTAATAAAATTTGATACATAAACATTTGATGGCAATAATTTTTTGCACTTTTTTCTTTTGTCTAAACTAAAATGATTGTAGAAGCAGACTTTAGAAGCAATTGGATGAAATGACTGTATGAGTGAAATTCTGACGGTTTCCGCGATTTGTATCGAACAATGGTCTTAGACGTCCTTTGTTGATTGACGGTTCTGAGTCTGTCAAAAAAACCAGTGATGCAGTTAATATATATATTTGGGTAATTTCAATGTAGTTCATTAAGTATACTCTTTGTCAGTTTTGTCCTCTAAATTTATTAAAAATGAACACTTTTGATATCAAATACTAGTAGGAGTATTTAGTAGGCGTTTGGTCATAGAAATAAAAAACAATTTCACTTTTTTGGAATTTTTGAAGTTACCGTTGAAGTTGTGTTTGGTCATAATTTTTACAAATAATATTTGATTGTTGAAATACACTTTTCTTAAAAAATATAAAATATGATTTATACTTCCAAGTTTTAAAAACTAGCAAAATCATCCAAAACAATTAACATACATAATAGATTTCAATGTCCTTATAAAGATAATCTAAAATCATTCAGCAAATCAATTTACTTTGTATATTGATTTAACGTGTGGCTATCGGGATGTATTATAAGAGGAAAAACTAAGCTCCTACTTTGCTTTGCAATGTTATTTTTCAGACCATGCAAGATCATAATTTGCAAATTGAGATTGTTCACTGATGCATACGACCTCTTTTATATCCATCCGATCATGAAACTCATCAGTCGAATTTATGATAGAGTCAAAATTTATACAACAACAACAACAACATATCCAGTGAAATTCACAACGTGGGTCTGGGAAGGGTAGAGTATACGCAGACCTTACCCCTACCTTGGTAGGTAGAGCGGTTGTTTCCGATAGACTCTTGGCTCAAGATAAAGCATAAGCACAAGCAAAGCAAAACCAAAGCAAGAGCAGCGGTTAGGAAAAATTCAAAGCAGTATGAAAATTGCTGGTATCAAAAGTGAATAAGCCATGATAGCACATTCCGAAAAAGTATGCATTAACTAGCGCATGTAAATAAACTAAACAAGGTATACTAAAGTACATATATCAGCAGAAAATCAGCTACAACAGGGTCAAATTTATAAAAATAAAAATATATGGTTAATTTTGAATAGTGAAGGATAAAAGCAATGATCAAAAATAAAAAGTGAAAATTGTGAAAACAAGGTTTGGGGTATTTTTCAAATTTCAAGTATAATTTCAAGTTGTATTTGGAGTTTTCATAGCCAAACACCAATTTTTAAAAAGTGAAAAAAAAAAGTAAAAAAATAACTATGGCCAAATGGGTCCTTAATAAATCATGTATGTTGGATTTGTCAGAAATATTGAGAAGAGAAAAAGAATTTAGTCGTAACTCATATTTAGAGGTGCAGTATTATGGACTCGTTTGGCCATAATAATTATCACTTTTTTCTGGGTAATTTCTTTACTTTTTTTTCAAAAGTCAATGTTTGGCCATTAAGTTGTATTCTGAATTTGAAAAACAATCAAAATCTTATTTTTTAATTTTTTACAATCAAAACTTTGTTGGAAAAATACACTTCAATAACAAAATGTTATTTGCAAAAATTATGACCAAACACAACTCCAACTCGAACTTCAAAAATTTCAAAAAAGTGAAACGCCTACATAATTTTTGTTATTTTCTGTCTATATTGTGTTTAGTGCATTTTTTATGTTGAGATTTACAAGATTTAGAGGGGCTTTTCTATTAGTATTTCTTTCGAGATAATTTCTTTTCATTTGATTTTATGATATTTCGTCCCTTTTTAACACCATCACTTGTAATAGTTTTATAGCTAGGACCGGTGCATCTGTAGGTCGACGCAAATCATCTCCAAACAATTTCAAGCGTCTTCTCACATTTTATTCAATGCATGCTACTTGCAATGGCGAATTTAGGTATAAAAATGAGTCACGTGAACTCATGGACACTCGACTAAACTCGATATATTATGTGTATGATTTTTAAAATATATCTAATATTCACTTAAGAAACCCATGGTCAAATGAGGCTTGGTGATGCACTAGTCAAGTATTGAGTTTAATTCCTTAAAGTCTAGGGATCTAACCCAACTTTATACACTTTTATGTCTTTTTCTTAAGGTGCACACATTCTATTGAAATTCTAAATTCGCCTCTGGACCTACTTGCACCTTAACGGGCATATAGTCATTTCAAATCTTAACTAATCTAATATGTTCATATATCTATCTTAACATTGCATATGTGCAACACTCATTTGTGAATATATTGAAGTTTAACCATCCCAATATCCATTATCACATAACATTATCGATTTTGTAACTATTAACACTCATTTTGTGAATATATTAAAGTTTAACCATCCCAATATCCATTATCATATAACATTATCGATCTTGTAACTATTCTATAGAAATTACTCTTCACTTGTAAATCACATGTAAAATAGGTGGTGCGTCTTTGTTAGTGCGGGCAACAAATTGCTTTTAGGCCCATCAGATACCAAATGGGTATATTGTGCTTTTTCGAGGACTGATTCTGGAAAATGGGTCGTGTTGGGGGGCCCATTGGCAAAGGCTGTGTGTGTCCTTTGCCTAACAGACACACTTTTTCCTCTGACTCCGATTTGGCATTGCGTAAAAAGTCCACTCTTTTTGTTCTCTTCTTCGTATCCAACCAATACACCATTTTTTTTTTCATAAGTGGCCCACTTTTCTAAAATTTTGCATGGAGATTTAATTGATTTGTTCTTATTGGAACACCAAGAAAATCTTTTAATTTCTTTTTATGGCCAGGAAATCTATCTCGAGTCAACTCTCAGGACCAATATAATTTTCAAAATTGAAGAATAATGAATCCGTTCCAATTACTCTTTTATCCTTAATATCATATTTAGTTTGTTTGACGAGAACCTTTGCCTTTATTAATTTGATACGATCTTTTTTCTTATTTATGTATTTAAATTTAAAATATAAATATAAAAGCTACATGGGAGTTACATCGTACGGGTAAGAAATTGGAATAAAATTTCAGGTTTCTAGATGCTCTGCAACAATTATGCAATATCAAAATACTTAATTACGTCGTATGTTAATTAGCGTAATAATACTATTAAATTGACCCATCTTTTTAAGTCTTACAAAAAATGACACACTCTCTGATCCTCTCTTTCCTCCGCCTCATGCTACAGAAACCCTAGATCTAATTCGTCGGCGGTGACCAAAAACATCGTTGACTCAGATCTCCTCCGCCTCCTGCTGCTACTCGTTCTCTCTCTATCTCTCTTTGTCGCCTCCTCTATGGACCACCGGCGAGTTTCGTTGGTTTAAGAATTAGGACTGAGAAGGAAAGTTCGCTGGCAGCGAGAGATACAGAGGTCGACACGAAGGGAGTGGCGGAGCCGTCCATCGTTGCGGCTGGATGACCATTGTGGTGGGATAGATGATAAGGGGAGGAGGGTTTAGACCATTCTGATGGTTGCTCTTGCTATGTCGTTGGTGGTGTTGGAGTTCGCCGGAGAATAGAATTCTGGCGATGGTTGATGCTGCTCCGGTGGTGGTGGTGTTAGTTTTTGTATAGCAGTGTATATTATTATATGGGTGTATACACACCTCTTACACGCTATTATACATTTTTATCAATTTTTATACACTCATATACATAATGTATCTATCTCTTATTCAAAATCAGTCCAAGTTTAGTTTTATACCCACTTATACATATTGTAAAATTGTGTATAAACGTGTATAAATGCATATTTTCATGTATAATATTGTAGAATTATTTTTGTACAGTATATACCTACACATTATACACTTTCATACATCTATATATATAATGTACCTATCATTTGTATATAAGTGTATAATATTGTATAAAAGTATTTTTGGACTATATTTTTGCAATGTACGTAAGTTTTGGGTTATATTATTGCAGTGTAAGTCAGGCAATTGTACATTTATGAAACTTCCCCATATCAAAAGTCTTTTACTTTTTGTTTACTTATAATTTGTTTGGCCAAATTTCTGAAAACAAAAAAAAAACTTTCTTTTTCTTAAAACAAAATCAACAAAAATATTACAACCTTTTTTTGTGTGTGGAGATTTTGCACTCCTACTCTCTTTTTTCTAAATAATATATTAATTGTGGTTTATGCTAAAACTAACACAAATACTCTTCTCAATAATCTCCTTAAGAGGTTATCCAAACTTACAATATTTTTCAATAAATTACTTTTAAGAACATTATATTGTTTTCTAGAAGACTAGAACTAACAAATCCCAATCCAAATGCCACTAAGGGTTGAAAAGAATTTACTTGCTGGATGACACTCTTACTTACAAAAATAATTTCACAACAATCACCTCTGCACATATCCTTCCAGATTTATTTATTTATTTTTAAAAAGGATTAATTTTGGGTCGTCCTTGTTGCAGGGAACAATGCGCAGAAATATATTTTATTTATATGTAGATGCTATACACTGATTAAAGAGTAAAGTGGCTTTTCGTTACTACTTTAATACTTTATACTCACTAAAAAGAAGAAGAAAAATAAAAATATCACACAATTCCTAAGTAGATAATTAAAGAGAATTTATATGCCGTAGAAAATGTGTATATAAAAGTCGAATATATTCCCTGTTTTTTTATCCCTTCAACGATTTAATCCACTATGAAAGCTAGGTAGAACAGATTCTTATTCTCTGTCCAAAAAGTCTTAGTGGTAATTAGCATTTAGGTATTCGAATCTAAGAATAAAAAAAATACTCCTACCAATTTGCAAATCCAAATAGGGTGATGTTCTAATTCTTGGAGCTTAAAGAATATAGATTTGCTTTATAATAATTATTATATTTTAATTGGATCTTTTTGAGGGCCAATGATTTTATCTATTTGCAAGTACATTTTTTGTTAACAAATGTTCTTAATTCTTACAATGTTCATTAGAAGACACGTTAATGCTTGACCTAACTAAAGGAATATGTTTTTTTTTATATCCAGTTTTCCGACTTACGCCAAACTATTCATGAAGATAGTAGTCCCGGTCCCGCAGCACTACTACCAGTAAATTGCGGGATGTGCCTGAATGACCAGAGTTTGAGAACATAGCAAATTGCTCCCACTACGATTCGAACCCACACTGAAGGCCTCCAGCTGGATTTTAAGTTCCCCTCCTTTGCCATCCAGCTATGCCCCGGGGGAAAAAGGAAAAAAAAATGAATATGTTTCCTGATTTTATTGATGAATGATTTACAATATATAAGGTTACAAGAATATTTACTTGGATACAAACTAGATAACTAATTAACCTAATTATAAAAGGATTATAATTCTACCTAAAATAGGAGATATACAATTAATGAAAGAATATTGAGAAATATTCTATTACACCCTCGAAGTCGAAGCGGGAGGTTCTCGAACACTGAGATTGGCTCGAAAATCATCAAATAGTATGCGCGGAAGTCATTTGGTGAAGATGTCAGCAATCTGATATCTGGAAGGAACATGATGGACACGAACTTGACCACGAGCCACTTTTTCGCGAACGAAATGAATGTCCATCTCAATATGTTTAGTGCTCATAGTGTAGGTTGCCTTTTGGAAGACCAAGACAATTGGTTATATCTGAGGAAAACACAATAACCAGACGTGGAGCGTCGGGTGTCAGGACATCCACCCCAGTCAGCATCAGAATAAGTCGTGAGACCAATGAGCGAAGACATGTATAGATGTAATCCGAAATGAAGTGTACCTTGGACGTATCGTAAAATACGTTTGAGGGCATGCATGTGTGCTTTTGTCGGACTATGCATGTGCAAGCAGATTTGTTGCATGACATAGAATATGTCTAGTCTCCGTGAATGTGAGGTACCGCAGGGCCCCAGCCATGCTACGATAGTGAGTCGGGTCTGAATATGAAGGATCATAATCAGCGTTGAGCTTGGAATTGGTGTCTATAGGTGTGTGAGATGGTTTACAAGATGTCATGCCTGCATGGTCAAGGATCTCTTCGGCGTACTTCTTCTGACATAGAAATAGGTTGCCAGAATGTCGAGTGACAGAGATGCCCAAGAAAAAACTCAGGGCCCCCAAATCTATCATAGCAAACTCAGAGAAAATGAGAGACATAATGGACCGACGGAGAGCATCATATGACGTGGTGAGGATGATGTCATCAACATATAATAATAGGTAAGCCATGTTTGTACCATTATTGTAGATGAACGTAGAATGATCGGATCTAATGTGTGAAAAACCGATAGAGGAGACATAATCGGCGAACCGCTGGTACCATGCTCGAGGAGCCTGTTTCAGTCCGTAGAGCGATTTTCGCAACAGACAATATAATCCGGATGAATAGGATCCTTGAAACCCATAGGCTGATGCATATATACTATTTCATGAAGTTCCTCTTGTAAGAAGGTATTCGTAACATCAAGCTGATGAATGGGCCAAGACTTGGATATGACAATGTTGAGGACGGTCCGGATGGTTGCGGGATTTACGACCGGGCAAAATAATTCATCACAGTCCACACCCACCTGTTGAGACCTACCATCACCTACAAGACGAGCCTTGTACCTCTTAAAAGAACCATCAGGTTTCTTTTTATGTCTAAAAATCCACATAGAACGAATAATATTAGCATCAGGTGGACGGGGGTACTAGGTCTCACGTCTTATTATCAATAAAAGCATTATATTCGTCAATCATTATGGCTTTCTAATTAGGGTCGGATAAGGCATCATTTGGGTTACAAGGGACAGATGAAGATACAACATAAACGGAAAGGTTAAACAATCATTTAGGTTTATGAATTATGTGCATGACACTGGTTTCTATAGTCCAAGAGTGTGTCTCGGGACGTGGGACAGGAGGAGGGGTTTGTCATGGGACTGTCGGGAAGAGGAGAAAGTGCAAGGGTGACAGTACTGGTTGGCCAAACCTCGGTTTGCCGAGAGGTGGTTGCGGAATCACCCTAAGGCGGGCTGTTCTGAGCCACCGTTGGCAGAACCGAATGGGCAGCTAGTCCCGAATTTGCCGAGGTGGTGCCGGCTGCCGGTGTCTAGGACGACGGACTATGTAAATGGTGAATTAGAATAGTGTTTAGGCCATCATCTAAGAAGTCGTAGGAATGTCAAGGAGGCGAGTGTAAAGAGGCAAAAGGGAATTGAGACTCATCAAATAGGACATGACATGAAATAATAATTTTACGGTTCGACAAGTCCTAGCACGAGTAACCACGATGATTGGCTGGGTAACCCACTAACACACACGGGGAAAATCGGGGTTGGAGTTTGTGAGTGATCGGATAGAGAGGGTAACAAAGTCATCCAAAAATACGCAAGTGTTGGTAGGAGGGGTTCCTATGAAACAAAACTTGGGTGGGCGACCGTCGAGCTAGAGAATTATTTGAAATTATATTTAGGAGATACGTGGCCATGGAGAGTGCGTAATGCTAGAATTGATGGGGAATTGATGCGTGAGCAAGTAGGGAACAAATGAGGTTGTTTATAGTTTGGATTTTCCGTTCAGCTTTACCATTTTAGAAAGATGTGTGAGAGCAGGAAAAATGAAAGGTAAGACCATTTTTGGAGCAAAACTGTTTGAATTGATTATTATCGAATTTCCTACCATTGAAAACATTTAATGCTCTTTTAAAATTGTGTTTTTATTAAAGCACTAAATGAAGAAAAAATGGGGTAGACATGAGATTTATTTCCAATTGAAAAAGTCCATAGAAAATTGGAATAATCGTTCAAAAACAACACATAATATCGATGGCCATCCGTACTCAAACTAGGAGATGTCCACAAATCACTATGTATGACATCGAAAGACATTAAAGTACAATTTGTGGATGCATAATATTTGACATGTTTCCCAAAAACGCAAGATTCAATATAGGAGTCCTTAAAATACGGTTGCAATTAATAAAAATATTTTTCTTAAGGGAGCGTAAAACAAAGTCTCACAGATGTCCTAATCTAGAATGTCATAAGGAAGACGAAAGAGCAACAAAAGTTGAAGGAACTGAGACTGGATTGTTAGTTGTGAAATCTCGCACAGAGATTAGATTCTTAATGAGTTTAGGGGAATGGATGATATTTTTTAAGATTAGTGGTGGATCTGGTGGGGATAGGGAGGAGTGACCATAACCACGGATGGAAATGCCTTGTCTACTACCAACAATAATATTCTGATTTAAATTACTCAAATTGGAATAAGATGAGAGAGTACCTTGTGATGCCATCATGTGAGATGTGTTGCCTGTGTCCATATATCAATTTTCATCTGGAGTGTTGAGTGACATTGTGCTCATAGGTGCCTCAATGTCAGTCGGTGCATAAGTCGATGGCGGGGGGGCTTGTATTTGTGTAGGCATGTTGTGGACGTGGGACAAGTATGTCAGGTTGGGCTTGCCGGTTCTAAAGTGGAGTCCACGAGGATATCATATACGGGCAAGGAGGAAGGCCCATGACGGTGGGGCCCACGCGACCCACGTCGGGTAGGCAGCCCACATCGGATGCTTCTACCACTGTCGCGTTCGCTACTTGCTGTTTTCGGCCGGCGGGGATTGCCCCATCCCGCCGCCGTTGTTGTCGAAATTTTTTCTGTCGTGGCCCTTGCCGGACGACCTGCTCCGGCTGTTGTTACGGGAGGAAGCGGACTGTTACGGGTCTTCTGACCGACGGTTCTGGTTTTTGAAACATGAAGCCTTGTCATCGGCTGTAGTGGTGAGAGTGGCATCGGCAATGCTGGCCCGAGTGGTGCTGCGCTTGATTTTTCGAGTTTTCCTCAAGGATGAGCTTCGAATGGATCTCATAAAATGGAGGTAACGACGTGCATTGCTGAAGGATGGTGGCAATGCAGTTATAGGATTCGTTCAAACCTGCAATAAGTTGCATGACCAATCACTGATTAGTGACTGGTGCGCCAACGTTGGAGAGTTGGTCGGTAAACATCTTGAGTTCTTGACAATAAGCAGACACGTTTGGAAAATCATCCTGATGAACGTCCTCGAACTGATTTTCAAGGTATAACACTCGTTGAGTTTTGTAGTCGTGAAAAATACTGTCCAAATGTTCCCACGTTTGGCGGGCAGTGGCATTAGTCTCAATGATGGTGTGCAACAGATCATTAGATATCGTACCGTATATCCACTGGAGGACGACTGCGTCCAAACGAGACCAGAGTGCATCATTAGAAGTCGAAGCTGATGGTACGTCTGTGGACTTCGGCGTGGGAGGGATGATGTGGTCGATAACTTCGTAAACACGACAATGTATCTTAAAAAGCTCCACCCACAAGAAGTATTGACCATTTTCCATCTCAAGAGTCACTGGATGAAGTTTGTTTACGGCCAGTGCCGGATGGAATTTAGTTTTGTCAGCCATGGAAGAGGAAATTTAGGAGGAAGAGGGAGGGAGAATGGCCGAAAAAACTAGGGTTCCGTCGTGGGGAAAAGAGGGGGGCGGCCGAGAGAGGTCGGCCGCTAGGGTTCCGACCTGGGCCAGGTGCCGACGTGGAAAAACGGCGACGGTTGAGAAGGTGTATCGACGACTAGGATATGGTTTGTAGTTTTAGGCTACTGATACCATAAAGGAATATGTTCCTTGATTTTATTGATAAATGATTTACAATATATATAAGGTTACAAGAATATTTACTTTGATACAAATTAGGTAACTAATTAGCCTAATTATAAAAGAATTATAATTCTACCTAAAATAAGAGATATACAATTAATACAATTAATGAAATAATATTGAAAAATATTCTATTACTAACAAATACAAACATGTAATGCCTTAAATAATTAATTATGCAATTATAAAGAATTAGAAGTCAACAAATAAAATGTAGGAAAAATGAACATACAGATGGGAGACAGACAGAGAGAGAAAGAATGAGAATACACACAGCTGGTGATGGTCGTGCATAAAATCTCTATTTCCTGTTATTAATCTGTATTCCAAAAAAATCAGTAAATAATAATTACTTAAAATAAACAGAATGAGTGTTGAAAAAAAATAAGAATAATTTTTTTTTCAGAATATAATCGAGCCCACTTAGTTCAATGTGTGTCCTTAAGGAAATTATTCCCCTCACAGTACTCGAGGTTGATGGAATATCCCCTCCCAGGATAGAACGATTATCTTACCAGAATAGTAGTACTCCAAATCCAGGTAGCGGCGAACCACTCAACATCAGTAAATCACGCAGAATTTGTTTATGCAGAAGAAGAAAAAGTTTGTGTTGTTCAGAAAATTCGTAAGTAAAATTCTGAGGAATCAAACGAATTTATAGCCATGGAAGTACTGTTTCTGAAGGTTTGCAACCCTTCTGAACAGTCACTAAAACTGGTGGGAAATTTAAATGTGGGAAAGAAACAGGGTCGCGGGTCAGACACGCGGATCCGGCTGGGTCGCGGGTCAGGGTCACTAACGGGTAGGATTGGATAAGTTAATTAATTTAATTAATTTAATTAAATAATTAAAAATTAAAGAAAATGGTCCAAAAAGATTATCAATCAAATCATTGACGGAATCCGAATTCGAATCCGAAGCCGAAGCCAAGCCGAGCGAGCGACGACGACGGCACGAGGGGTCCTTGCCCCCTCAACCCTTTTAGTGACAAGAAGGAGTAATTGTACTTATAAGTAGAAGAACTTTTCTTTCTACTACCGATGTGGGACACATGCTTATTTTATAAAGCAATAGGGAACTCCCACTTTTCTTTCCACTACCGATGTGGGACAACTCCTACTTTTCTTTTCACTATTTCCCATTCACCAATATCAATACCCAACAATCCCCCACATGAATGGGAAATGGCTATAATATAAAAGAATGCGCGGACAAGTGTGATATACAAGCGAGAATTGACTGCATCTGGATAAGTAGGTTTCCCTTTGAACTTTCCGTAGTGAACTTATATCGGATATACTCGATCAATCGGTAGATTTGATATCTTTGAACCGTCGAACTTTGTTGTATACCTAGACAACATAAGTCACACAATCAACCCTCAACCGTTTATGGTTCTCACGGTTGTGTTCGTTTCAGCTATGAACACCTCCTGGTTTCATGAGTGCATAGAGAATGGGCCTTCACTGTCATTCCCCTTTAAAGCGGCTTACACTTAACACTCACATAGGTGATTTCTAAACATGTGGTCCTATAGCCACATTATCCGGTCATACACGCGATTTAGATAATCATTAAAGAACCTTAATGCTTTATTAACTCATTAACAAGCCATACGGTTTTATCCTTATTTCTGAACATTGTCTTTATCCGAGAATGGGTTGAGTTATTTGACAATGTTGAACCGTCAGTCACAACTTTGTTTGATCTCCTTGAACCTAGCTCTTGAGATCTCCAGTCTGATAGGTAGAGTTACCGCCATGATGACTTGTCCTCGGCCTTAACCCCATTCCCATTGATGATCTACTAACTTCCTCTCTAGATAAGCCTTTTGTAAGCGGATCCGCCACGTTATCTCTTGACTTTACATAGTCAATCGTGATAACGCCACTAGAGAGGAGTTGTCTAACGGTATTGTGTCTTCGTCGTATGTGACGAGATTTTCCGTTGTACATTACGCTCCCTGCCCTACCTATTGCTGCTTGACTGTCACAATGTATACATATAGGAGCCAAAGGTTTGGGCCATAATGGAATATATTCTAAGAAATTTCGGAGCCATTCAGCTTCTTCACCGGCCTTGTCTAAAGCTATAAATTCAGATTCCATTGTAGAGCGGGCGATGCATGTCTGTTTTGAGGATTTCCAAGACACTGATCCACCCCCAATTGTGAAAACATAACCACTCGTGGATTTAACTTCAGATGATCCGGTGATCCAATTTGCATCACTATATCCTTCGATCACGGCGGGATATTTGTTATAATGCAAAGCATAGTCTTGGGTATGTTTCAGATACCCCAAAACTCGTTTTATTGCCATCCAGTGAATTTGATTGGGATTACTTGTAAACCGACTCAATTTACTAATAGCACATACTATATCTGGTCGCGTACAATTCATGATATACATCAAACTTTCCAAAACTCGTGCATAGTCCAATTGTGAGTCACTTTCACCTTTATTCTTTTGAAGTGCAAAACTTACATCAATTGGAGTCTTTGCAACATTGAAATTTAAATACTTAAACTTGTCAAGTACTCTTTCAATATAATGAGACTGCGATAATGCTAGACCTTGTGGAGTTTTATGAATTCTGATGCCTAAGATCAAATCAGCAACTCCCAAGTCCTTCATATCAAATTTGCTAGCCAGCATACGCTTCGTAGCATTTACATCGGTAATATCTCTACTCAGTATCAACATGTCATCAACATATAAACAAACAATGACTTCATGATTTGGAGTATTTTTAATGTAAACACATTTGTCACACTCATTAATCTTAAATCCATTTGCCAACATTGTTTGGTCAAATTTCGCATGCCATTGTTTGGGTGCTTGTTTAAGTCCATAAAGTGACTTAACAAGTTTGCACACTTTTCTTTCTTTACCAGGAACCACAAAACCCTCAGGTTGTTCCATGTAAATTTCTTCCTCCAATTCTCCATTTAAGAAAGCTGTCTTGACATCCATTTGATGGATTTCAAGACCATATACGGCCGCCAGTGCCACTAACACCCGAATAGATGTTATTCTTGTTACCGGCGAGTATGTGTCAAAGTAATCAAGGCCTTCTTTTTGTCTATAACTTTTGACCACAAGTCTTGCCTTATATTTGTCAATAGTGTCATCACCTTTCATTTTCCTTTTAAAAATCCATTTTGATCCTAAAGGTTTATTTCCAGGAGGAAGATCAACCAATTCCCATGTATGGTTGTTCAAAATTAATTCAATCTCACTATTGACTGCCTCTTTCCAAAATGCTGAATCAAAAGAAGACATCACTACTTTAAATGTTTGAGGCTCATTTTCAAGCAAGAATGTCACAAAATCTGGTCCAAAGGAAGTAGATGTCCTTTGACGTTTGCTACGCCTTGCATCCTCTTTACTTGGTGTATTTTTCTTTGGTTCTTCCCGCGGTCGTTTAGATCTTTCACTTGACGACTCACATTCAGTTTTATACGGATAAATGTTTTCAAAGAATTCAGCATTATCTGATTCAATTACCGTATTAATATGAATTTCGGGATTGTCCGATTTGTGAACCAAAAACCGACAAGCTTTGTTGTTTGTAGCATAGCCAATAAAACACACAATCCACAGTTTTTGGTCCAATTTTTACCCTTTTGGGCAAAGGAACTTGGACCTTTGCTAAACACCCCCACACTTTGAAATATTTCAAGTTGGGTTTCTTCCTTTCCATAGTTCATATGGAATAGATTGTGTTTTGCTGTGGGGCACCCTGCTGAGTATTCGGTTAGCTGTAAGGATAGCTTCCCCCCACAAGCTTTGCGGTAAACCGGAACTTATTAGTAAGGCATTCATCATTTTCTTTAATGTTCGGTTTTTCCTTTCCGCAATTCCATTTGATTGTGGTGTGTAAGGGGCAGTAGTTTGATGAATAATTCCATATTCTAAACATATCTCTGCAAAAGGAGATTCGTACTCTCCACCCCTATCACTTCTAATCATTTTTATCTTTTTATTCAATTGATTTTCCACTTCGTTTTTGTATTGCTTAAATGCATCAATTGCTTCATCCTTACTATTAAGCAAATACACATAACAATATCGAGTGCAATCATCAATAAAAGTTATAAAATACTTTTTCCCACCGCGAGATGGTATTGACTTCATATCACATATATCTGTGTGAATTAAGTCTAAAGGATTTGAATTCCTATTAATAGACTTATATGGATGTTTAACAAACTTAGATTCAAACATGATTTTACATTTAGATTTATTACACTCGAATTTAGGCAATACTTCTAAATTAATCAATTTTCGCAAGGTTTTGTAGTTGACATGTCCTAAACGAACATGCCATAAATCATTTGACTCCAATAAGTAAGACGAAGTGAATTCTTATTAATACGTCAACAACCATTACATTGAGTTTGAAAAGGCCCTCGGTGAGGTAGCCCTTTCCTATGAACAAATCATTCTTACTTATTACAATTTTCTCACTAACCAACACACACTTAAACCCGTTTTTGACGAGTAGTCCAAAATTTGAAACTAAATTCTTTCGAATTGTTGGAACGTGCATAACATTGTTAAGAGTCAGGACCTTGCCGGAAGTCATCTTCAGAAGTATCTTCCCATATCCTTCAACCTTGGCTATTGCAGTATTTCCCATAAACAGTACCTCTTCGGGTCCAGCGGGAGCATAGGTTGCAAATGCTTCTTTTGTAGCGCAAACATGTCGAGTGGCACCAGAATTAAACCACCACTCCTTTGGGTTCCCAACCAAATTGCACTCCGATAGCATTGCACACAGATCATCCATATCATTATTCTTTTCCACCATATTGGCTTGTCCTTTTCCCTTGTTCTTTTTCGGGAGACGACAATCTGGGTCTTTGTGGCCAGCTTTCCCACAATTAAAGCAGTTGCCCTTGAACTTTTTCTTGTTGGAATCCTTCTCCTTCCCAAGAAGGCCTCTTCCTTTTCTTGTTCTTTTTCGAGTAGCATCTTCAACGATGTTTGCCCCTTCAATTGGTGAAGTCTTACGGTACCTGTTCTCAGCGGTTTTGTTATCTTCCTCGATCTTGAGACGAATCACAAGATCTTCCAACTTCATTTCCTTTCTTTTGTGCTTAAGATAATTCTTGAAATCTTTCCATGAGGGTGGCAACTTCTCAATCATTGCAGCCACTTGGAACGCTTCATTTACTACCATACCTTCAAAGAATAAGGTCATGGAAGATAAGTTGAAGCTCTTGAACTTGGGTTCCAACGGTTTTTCCATCCACCATTTTGTAGTCTAGGAATTTAGCAACCACAAACTTCTTCAAGCAAGCATCTTCGGTTTTGTACTTCTTTTCAAGTGCACTCCATAGTTCTTTGGAAGTCTCTACTGCACTGTAGACGTTGTACAAGTCATCTTCTACGGCACTCAAAATGTAGCCTTTGCACAAAAAATCAGCCTGTTTCCAAGCCTTAGTAACCATGAACTGTTGGTTGTCAGGCATGTCGGTGGCAGGCACGGGAGGGTCCTCACTGGTGAACTTTTGCATACCAAGGGTGGTAAGCCAAAAGAACATTCTTTGCTGCCATCCTTTAAAGTTGGCACCGGTGAACTTCGCAGGTTTCTCAGTCGGTGGCACAGCGGTGCGAGTTGTAGGAGTAACCGTATTCGCAGAGGTAGTTCCAGTCTCAATTGCCATTATTCGTTTGTCACTGTCAAATCGACAAACTGTTTTAGTTAAAAAAAACAGAATAGCAATTCAATCACAGACTTAAACGATGAAGATTTTATTTCTTCAAATCGCAGTATAATTATGAAACTTTAGTATTCCAACAAAGTTTTTATATCTTCGAGTCAGAATACTAATATTCATATGGAGTAGAAAACTACACAAGTTTTAATCTCCAAACCAGAATACAACAACGATGAAGTTTTTATGTTCTTCAAATAGTTGTACAAGTATGATCTTTAATATTCCAACGAAGTTTTTATGTCTTCAAGTCAGAATATGAAATTTCATACGGAGTAGAAAACCACACAGGTTTTAGTCTCCAAAACATAATATAGATTAATCTAAAAATATAATTTCCTTAAGATTGTTATTAATCTGTATTCCAAAAAAACCAGTAAATAATAATTACTTAAAATAAACAGAATGAGTGTTGAAAAAAAAATAAGAATAATTTTTTTTTCAGAATATAATCGAGCCAACTTAGTTCAAAGTGTGTCCTTAAGGAAATTATTTCCCTCACAGTACTCGAGGTTGATGGAATATCCCCTCCCAGGATAGAACGATTATCTTATCAGAATAGTAGTACTCCAAATTCAGGTAGCGGCGAACCACTCAACAGCACACATAATTTGTTTATGCAGAAGAAGAAGAAGTTTGTGTTGTTCAGAAAATTCGTAAGTAAAATTCTGAGGAATCAAACGAATTTATAGCCATGGAAGTACTGTTTCTGAATGTTTGCAACCCTTCTGAACAGTCACTAAAACTGGTGGGAAATTTAAATGTGGGAAAGAAACCAGGTCGCGGGTCAGACACGCGGATCCGGCCGGGTCGCGGGTCAGGGTCACTAACGGGTAGGATTGGATAAGTTAATTAATTTAATTAAATAATAATTAATTAAATAATTAAAAATTAAAGAAAATTTGGTCCAAAAAGATTATCAATCAATCAGACCGAAACCGAGCCGAGCGAGCGACGACGACGGCGCGAGGGGTCCTTGCCCCCTCAACCCTTTTAGTGACAAGAAGGAGTAATTCTATTTATAAGTAGAAGAACTTTTCTTTCTACTACCGATGTGGGATAAATGCTTATTTTATAAAGCAAGAGGGAACTCTCACTTTTCTTTCCACTACCGATGTGGGACAACTCCCACATTTCTTTCCACTATTTCCCATTCACCAATATCAATACCCAACATTTCCTCCATAGTAGTTGAAATAAAATTCCTACTGTTTTTATTTATTTAATAAGTAAAGTTGATAAAGTTCCTTTTAGAATTTGTAAAACGAAAAAAACCCGGATACGTTTGGTATGAAGAAAAATATTTTCTTAAAAAAATGAAGTGATTTTATTACTTATTTTATTTGGTGTTCGTTAATAAGTAAAAAATTTATTTCAAAAGCATCTACATGTAAAGTATGATTTCAAGTGTGTTTAAGAGTTTTGGTCGATATGCAAGTTAGGCATACGTGCCACGTCCAAACCCTATCGCACATAAAAGTCTAGTATTTAATAACCGGAGAAGAACTAAAATGAAACCATTATCCATCAAGTTTTGAATCTTGCTCAACTAACTGTTAAATATTTCTCGATTAGAGGATGGTTTTCAAATGAGCTATATCATGCAAGATGAAGAATAATTTCACTAGCCAGTGTACCCCCATCGATTTGGTCATGTAGTTACTAAATCGGGGACGGGAATAAATATTTGTCCCCTGCAACAATTTTCCCTTCAATTTCACCTCAATTAGGGGCGGAACTATTATTCACGACGAATAGTCCATAGAACATCATTCGTCAAAAAATAATATTGTATAAAATGGTCAGTCTCCAACTGGTTCATAGCCCATGCATTGTGGCATCAGGTTCATTGACAATATATATTCACTTCAACCAATGGTTATAAATTCGTTTTGTCCGCAAGAACAATAAGTTAGAATCAAAATATATCAACTTCAATGTCTCATATCTAATTCTTCTTAGTAGTTGAAAACAACTTTTCAGTCTTAAAAATTAATTAGAGTTTATGAATTAATTTCTAGACCCTCTAAAGCTAGAGCGTCATCCAAGAGTAACTCTATCGGATGGCTGATGATCCTACCCCTTCTGAGATGGGTTTTGGAGATTATTTTAATGAGTCACAATGAAGAATGTACTACTTCTCTGGATTATAGTCCAGAGTCAGAATTACAAAAAATTCTTTCAAAAGAATTTCAGAGAGAAAAATATAATCTTTTCAGAAAATGATTTTTCGAATTCTTTAATAAAGAAAAACAATATGTTATTAGAGATCAATTTTATGATCAGTTACAAAAAGAACAGGATTATAAACTTTTTGTTAGATGGTTTGTAGAAGACTACACCCTACCTAATTTGAATGTTATTGAACGACAATGACATTTAGATTCAAAAACGGTCCTTAGGAGCATATATCCTCCGGATGAACCATTCTCATTAAAAAGGATCATAGTAATAATGATTTACATGCTTAGCCTTATATGAAGCTAATTTACTACACCCTTCCTAATGGTCCGACTACAGATCATATCAACAGTCTGTTCAAACAGAACAATCACA
The DNA here is from genome assembly GCA_034509755.1 of Anisodus tanguticus. Lineage (NCBI taxonomy): Eukaryota > Viridiplantae > Streptophyta > Magnoliopsida > Solanales > Solanaceae > Anisodus > Anisodus tanguticus. The sequence continues at coordinate 1,609,095 of CM067553.1, read as the reverse complement.
CCAATATTGGTTTAAAGGATATTAGTGAGCAAATGAACTTGTTACATAACAAGATTGATCAACTCAGATCTCTTATAGAGAACTAGAGGATTAAAATTGACACGGTTGTTGATGAGCCTCCAAAGACTTTAGAAGTCACAGCCAATATCCAGCCTCCTCCTTTAACGGAAGGTATTCACCTAGGGAAAAAAGACAACAGATACGTTAATAGGTGATTTAGAGGAAATACTCTCAAAATTCTAAGCCAATCTGAATATTACAGGTACTAGTAATTCACCAGGTATTAAAATGATTAGTGCCGATAAAAAATTATCTGAGTCAGATAATGAGATGCAGATTTCTGCGTTTAAAAGGGGTAAATAGATACCGAAATTTAACTCAGGAAATTATTATTATCCGCGGCCTACACCCATGGATGTTCTTATAGAAGGACAGAACTTCAAGAATGATGTCTCTGCTTATACTGGGACATAAATCATTGAAAGGAATATAGATGGTGGTGTTGATAGTCAAATCTTCAAGACGTGCCACATAATCCTTATGTATGCAGTAACGACTAGAGGCAACAAGCAAACAAATGCCCATTTAGTCCAAATGGTTATATCAGGTTTTACTGGCTAGCTTAAAGATTGGTGGGATAATTATCTCACTATAGACCAAAAAAACTATAATTTTTAATTCTGTAAAACATGATGGAAATAAAGTCAGGCCTAATGTGGTGATGACCCTTGTCCTTACTATATTAGATCATTTTACAGGTAATTATTCTACTAATTACGATAATATCAGGACTCTCTAGCAAAATCATAGATGTCCTACACTCACTTCATTTAGGTGGTATAAGGATGTATTACTTAGTAGAGTTTTAAGTCTCCTAGAAGCTAATAGTATTTTCTGGAATGCCAAATTCATTGATGGTCTCCCTTCTCTATTTGCGGAAAAGGTTAAAAGGACCCTAAGGAAAGATTCAGGAGATTCTAAGATACAATGAGATCTTTATTCTTATGGGCAGTTAATTGGCAAATACATGGAAGAAGAATTAGCTTTATGTAATGACCTAAAGCTACAAAAGCATCTTAAAAAGCAAAGACTAACAGAAAAAACTCAATTAGGAGAATTCTGTCAGCAATTTGGTTTTGAAGAATCAAAATCCTATCATATGAGGAGAAAGAGGAAAAATTATGAGAAACCTTATAAAAAGCAGTACTATGAGATGTACAAATCTGACTCTTACAAAAAAATGGGCAGCCAAAAGGAGGTCCAGGAATGAAAAAAAGAGTTATATCCCTAAGAAGACGAAGAAGCAGGATTCTACCTGCTATAAATGTGGAAAAAGGAAGTGTAAGGCCAGAAAGATTGATAAGATTCAAAATCTTAATATTGACGAGACAATCAAGGATGCTCTAATGAAGATAGTCATTTCGTCTGAAGAATCAGGTAACTCAGATGATTCGATGAGCTTTACAAGTTCTGATTACAATGATCCAAAGTCCTCTTCCACTGAGGATGAAGCTCTATGTGCCTGCACAACGAAATACAAATGTCAAGTTATCGATGATAATTCGGAAACTGGTGAAGAGTTTTATAAACTACAAGCCCAATTCTCTAATTTTCATATAAGTGTCATTAATGGAGAAGAGACTAATGACATTCTAGAAAAGGTTTCAGACAAGGCTCAAAAAGCCCAGATTCTAGAAGCATTGCTCAAAGCTACCGAAAAGAAAAAACCTCCTATGCCTCCAAGAATTAATACAGGGATCAATCAACCCTACAATTTTTCAGAAGTTCTTGAGGAATTGCAAAAGAGGAGAAATCCTAATAATCCTCTAACGATTCAAGAATTGAAAAAGGAGATTCATAATCTCAAAATAGAATTAACTCTGCTCCACCAGCATTATAATACCTTGGATGATAGTTACTTTTTTAGAATCAGAAAAATTCTCAGCTCAACCGATCTCTGATCAACCAGCCTCCTCAAATAGTAAGGAATGAGAAGGAGAAGATATCTTGGGAGTAGGGATGGCAACGGATCGGATCTGGACCGGATCCTACTAGATTCAGATCCAGATCCGTTTTTCATACCTGAATCCATATCCGGATCCAGATCCGTCGGGTCCATAAAAATCATATCCAAATCCGGATCCATCGGATCCACCGAGTCCACGGATCGGATCTGGATCCACATGTAAAAAAATTTGTCTTTCTAAGAATGTAACCTTGCTAAGAATATTTTTTGAACTGACAAACGATTTTTACTTAGATAACAGTTTACTGTGTTTCAATTTTTCATATGAGATATTTTGTTCGTTGTCTCGTTTCGATTGTGAGCTATTAATTGAAAATATTGGACAATGACAATAGTTGTGGAAAATGCTGACTAGTATTTCCACAATGCAGAACTTGCATGTGCTTGAAATCTTCACAAATGAAGTGAATATAATTTTAACTACTTGTCTATGGAGATGTTAGTCATTCACTAATATAACATTGATTTTATTATCAAAGTTACCTCTTTATTTTTTGGTTTTTGATTTAACGCGGGGATAAATTAAACATGTTTTGAGAATTAAACTTGCAAGGATGTGCTTAACAATTTTAAGAAAATACTTATAAAATTACATTCTAGGTTATGAATATATTTAATAAAAAAACGGATCCACGGGTCGGATCTGAACCGGATACGGATCTCAAATACAAGATCCAGATCCAGATCCGATCCGTCGGGTCCAAATTTTGAAGATCCATATCCTATAAAACGGATATGGATCCACCGGATCCGGACCGGGTCCAGGATCCAATGCCATCTCTACTTGGGAGCAATAAAATTCTATTCCTGCCAAAAGTGGATTACAAATATCAATTTATTAATTGATAAGCGGATTATGTACAATAATGTGCCTACCCTAAGTGATTCAGTTGCAGATCTCAATTGCATCCGGGAAGGATTAATTCCAATAAAGTACTTTACCAAGACTACACGCACAATATCAGGTGTTGATGGAAGCAAATTAGAAGTTTCCTATAAATAATCTAGTGCTTATATCTGCCATGATAGAAAGAGTATTGAAGCCTCTTTCATCCGGGTTAAAAATATAGCTAATGAAATAATTTTAGGCACATCTTTTATTGATACTATTATGCCTATAGAAAATGTTGATACCAAGGGTATTATTGGTACCTTTGAAGATAAGCTAATAACTTTTCCTTGTATTTCTAAGTCAAGAATAAATTTTTTAAATAGTCTTGTTCAGCACAAGCAACAACATATTATTTTTTTACAACAAGAATTAATGGTTTATAATATAATAGACCGGTTGAAAAATCCTAAATTACAGGATAAAATAAAGGGAATAGAACATGACTTTTCTCTTTCTATTTGCAATGATTTGCCTACTGTTTTTTGGAACTGGAAAATGCATATTGTTAATCTTCCATATGAAGATGATTTCGCAGAACAAAATATTCCGACAAAGGCAAGACCTTGTCAGATGAATTCAGAATATTTAGAAATCTGTAAAAATGAGATCTCTACTCTTATTGATAAGAGGTTGATACGATCTGCAAACTCCCCATGGAGTTGTACTGCGTTCTATGTTAATAAACATGTAGAATAGGAACGAGGGGTTCCGAGATTAGTTATCAATTATTAGCCTTTAAATAAGGTTTTAAAATATATTAGATATCTCATATCCAATAAAAAGGATCTTCTTGACAGATTATATCAATCAAATATATCTTCTTTACGGTTCCATTCGGACATTATGAATGGAATGTTATGCCTTTTGGGCTGAAAAATGCCCCCTCTTAATTTCAACATATTATGAATGATATTTTTACTCCATACAGTGAATTTATCATTGTTTATATTGATGACATATTAGTTTTCTCAAAAACTATACATGATCATATCCGACATCTTGAGATTTTCAATAAAATTATTACTACCAATGGGTTAGTTATATCTAAACCCAAAATGAATATTTCCCAAACAAAAATTCAATTTCTTGGACATAATATTGAACAAGGAAAAATTATTCCTATTTCTAGAAGTATATAATTTGCTTCAAAATTTGCAAATGAAATTCTTGAAAAACCTAGTTACAAAGGTTTTAGGAAGTTTGAATTATATCTCTCCTTACTACAAGAATTCATCTTTGGATGCAACTATCTTATATGATAGATTAAAGAAGAAGGCTACTCCTTGGACAAATTCCCATACGAAAGCAGTAAAAAAGATCAAAGAAAAAGTACAAGTTTTGCCATGTCTTATGCTTGCCAACCCAAATTGGGAAAATCATTGAGACATATGCCTCAGATATTGGTTACGGTGGAATTCTTAGACAAATAAACCCCAAACTAAATAAGAATATCTTGTTCGATTTCATTCCGGAAAGTGGACTAATAGTCAGCAAAATTATGCTACTATAGCTAAAGAATTTTTGCTATAGTAAAATGTGTCCTGAAATTCCAGGATGACCGTTCCAGTTCAAAGTTCTTAATAAGAACTGACTGTCATGCGGCTAAATTTATGTTCCAAAAAGATTTCAAGCATGATGTGTCCAAACAAATGTTTGCAATATGGCAGGCTCATTTAGCCCCATTTGATTTTGAAATCCATTATCTTAAAGGTGAAAATAATTCACTTCCTGATTTTCTAACTCGTGAATATTTACAGGGCTAGGATGTGTCCAACTTGGACACCACCTACTCCTAATAGGGGAATAGGAAATAGAGGCAGAGGCTCGGATCGAGGCTCTGGAAGAACATGTTCAACCGGGGATAATATTCTCAAAAATGTTCAGAAAGTTATACTTTTGGACAAAAAAGAAGGCTCATCTGGCCAGACGAAATGCGCATATGCTCAGATGCTTCAAAAATCAGAAACAGAGGATCGGAATCAATATTTGGTTAAAACTCATGAGGAGACAATATTATACCTACATCATGAAGACAAAAATTATTTAAATGATCCCTGAATTTTAATGAATCGATATATAGAACATTTCTACCACCTTCTACCAGAAGGAAAAACAGGATGTATTATGGAAACAGCCTCACGGAAACCAACACTGTTGACATAACACCGTTCCTGGATCATAAGCCATGACAAGAGAGAAATTTCTCTAAGATATATATATATATAAAAATTATATCTCCATATGAATTGTGAATTAGCCCATTCAGACCAAAGGAATTTATAATTCCTCGCACAACTATAAAATGATATTTAATTATTACGATTATATTGATGCTTTTAAAAACATATTATATTACGAAAATGGAAAGCATTCTCATTCATGGTGGATTAAAATTAATCCAGATATTTTCAAGAATGACCGAAATGGCCAACTACTTCCATACTGGTTATATCCATGGTGGAACATTATTGGACATGAAATACGTGTGTTAAAGGAGCCTTATATGAGTTTCTATAAAGAATAGGTGCAAGTGATACCTAGTGTTACACCCGATAATCCTTCAGATTATATAGAAGGATCTGCATCTTTATTTTTCTTCATGCAGACAGGGACACCATGGATTTGGAAATGGATTCCTGAAATAGGATTAAACCAACAAGGCATAATATGTCTTAAGGGAAAATTTCTTTGTAGGTTTTGGTCTAAATTACTAGACAAAGATTCTACAGACCCAACACGCCGGCATGGTTGGGAGTTGGAAGAAAAAATATCTTCGATGGTTAATAGCCTTAAAAATATCCATTATATGGCGAAACAGTCCAGGGAAAGTGAATTATATTTCTTTTCCAAATTAGAGAAGTCTATCAGGATTAAAAATCCCCATGCCTCAGCGGAAGACCTCATGTCTGCACACCTTGATAAGGTAAAAGAAGATTTTATAAAAAAACTTCAAGACAAAGATAGATGACAGTCCATATTTTGAAACATCTACTGCATCAATGAAAGAAGTCCCGGAAGACAACCAATATGTTTGCCTAGGGGGAGAATCACAACCTTTGGAGGATTATACTTACCATCGAACAACAGAAGATCTGTTTGACAACCTAATAGATGGAATATAGCAAAAACATAAATCCAAAAACGAAGAGATAAATTCAAAGGGAAAATCAAAGATGTCATAATGAAGTGACATTGGTGGCCACGTGAATTCAATAATGGCCGAACAAGAAAAATGTCTCTTTCAGCTTTAATAAAGTTTTTTCCGCTTTAATAAAGTCTTTTATATTTTTCAAAGATAAGATTCCCTCTTATCTTACTTTTTGTAAAGCTTTAACTTTCCGTAAAGATTATTTGTCTGTTTATAATAATTAAGATTCATTTTGTAAATTAGGATATCGTTTGAAGTCCGCCTTCCCACTATAAAAGGAGGACTCTTTTCATTTGTAGAGGACAAGTCTTGGAAAACCAAGAACAGTAAAAATACTCTCTCAATAATAATACTCAATCTTTCTTGTTTACTATCTCTCTTTTGGGCACAAGTAGGTACTATTCTCTTCCCTTTCCTTTTTAATTTTCTGTTCTTTATTATGAAGGGCTAATAAGCCTTTACTGTCTGGAATGCTATGAGAATATATGGTTTATTAAAAAAAAGGATCGAAAGCTACACAAGATATCATAGTAAGGATTAGCACAATACATATCACTGCTAGGTCTTGAGGTATTCTAACAATTATTCTCTTATCGTACGGAGTGCCCTTTTGAAAACATGACTCTGATAACATCTTAAAGACCCGATGATAGGCCTGTAAGGATCTTTATAAAAATAAAGAATAGAACAAAACAAAAGAATACTACAGTCTGGATCGATCACCATACTGTTCACAAAATAGGGATTTTATCTAAGCATACCCTAAGAGTTACATAGATCAATACGAAAAATGGCTCATAAAAATGCCTTAAAATTCATCAAATGGCTGAAAGGACACTCCGTACGACAAGAGCATAACTGTTAGAATATCTCAAGACCCAACAGTGATATGTACTGTGTTAATCCTTACTATGAATTCTTGTGTAGCATACATAAAGCTACTCCTTCTTCCATGCATTTGCCAATTAACTGCCCATAAAAATAAAGATCCCACTGTATCTGAGAATCTCCTCAATCTTTTCTTAGGGTCCTTTTAACCTTTTCCGCAAATAGAGAAGGGAGACCATCAATGAATTTGACTTTCCAGAAATTATTATTAGCTTTTGGGAGATTTAAAACTCTACTAAGAAATAGATTCTTATACCACCTAAATGAAGTGAGGGTAGGACATCTTTGATAGGAGATAACCAAATTCCTGTAGGAATAAAAACGGAGATCTTTAAGACTTGATGAGAGGCATGTTCTATTCTTTATTTTTATAAATATCCTTACGAGAATTTAGTTATCTCCTATCTCGATTTTAGTAATGTTCTCTTCCTGAGAGATTTCTGAAGGATTGGTGACCTTATAAAGGTCTTCGTTAAACTGAGAGGTTGACGCTCTAGCTGTAGAGGGTCTGGGAATGTCATCTAAGGGAGAAATATAATAATGAAATGACATAGATTTACCTAATCTAGGTAGTTATTGTGAAAATTGAAGGTGGATATTACCATTTGTAGTTTGAGCTACTTGAGCAATCTGTGTATCTATCCTAGGTTGGATAGAGATTGCTTTTTCTATTAGCCAATCATTTGGGTATTCTATTTCATCCCAATTCACGGGTCTTCTCGTCGTTATTTTAGACCTCTTGGCTAAGTTGGATTCTATAAGAACTGTTTGTCTATTTCTTTTACGTATATAATCCTGCAATTAGGATTCATAGTATCTTAGACACAAAAATAGATACGATAACAGATACACATAACCTCTGTGTCAGACATGTAATTATACCAATGAGCTTTTACATATAAAGTCAAAGCATGCAAAATATTCGGATCAGACAAAGATAATGTAAGATTAGATCTGACATCGAAATAAACTAGCTGTAAGCTAAGCTAGATTGCATAGCTCCAATAAGAGATTGTCTCCAATTCAAATTTATAGCATCTCTGAAGATGGTCATGAAACTTTTAGGTAAACCTTTTAATGTTAAAAGTTTGAATGCAAATTGCACTAATCCAATATGCAGAAATTTATAATGCAATTTTGATATCTTTCAATATAAGTTTCATAAAATAACTGTATTGTCTTTTCCTGATTATCCATCTGAACAAATTCTTCAAATGTTTTTATGACATGTCGATTTCGCAAATTTTCAAATATGCCGAATTTATAAATTTTTTCTTAGTGGCAACAAAAGGAATTGTCCATTTGTTTAAATCATCTAGTTGTTGTGGAAGTTCATACTATTCCAATCTAGCATTCTTAACATTACGTTTAATATTTCTAAAAATATTCATTATGAATAAAAATATTGCCTCAAAATTCCCTTTTGAAAACATGGCCCTGATACCATCTTTAAGGCATGATGAGAGGCATGTAAGGATTTTTATAAAAATAAAGAATAAAACAAAATAAAAGAATACTACAGTCTGGATGGATCACAGTATTGTTCACAAAATATGGATTTTATCTAAGCATACCCTAACAATTAAGCATAGATCAATACGAAAAAATGGCCCATAAAAATGCCTTAAAATTCATCAAACGGCTGAAAGGGCACTCCGTACGATAAGAGCATAACTGTTAGAATATAAATTCATAGTAAGGATTAACACAATATATATCACTGCTGGGTCTTGAGGTATTCTAACAATTATGTTCTTGTCGTGTGGAGTGCCTTTCAGCCTTTTGATGAATTTTAAAACGTTTTTATATTCCATTTTTCGTATTGATCTATGCGTAACTGTTAAGTTATGCTTAGATAAAATCTCTATTTTGTGAACAGTACTATGATCCATCCAGAGACTGTAGTATTCTTTTGTTTTATTCTATTCTTTATTTTTATAAAGATCCTTTCATGCCTCTCATCAGGCCCTGCAACAATTTTCCCTTCAATTTCACTTCAATTAGGGGCGGAACTATTATTCACGACGAGTAGTCCATAGAATATCATTCGTAAAAAAACAATAATGGTCAGTCTCCAACTGGTTCATATCCCATGCATTGTGGCATCTGGTTCATTGACGATATATATTCACTTCAACCAATGGTTATAAATTCGTTTTGTCCGCAAGAACAATATGTTAGAATCAAAATATATCAACTTCAATGTCTCATATCTAATGCTTCTTAGTAGTTGAAAACAACTTTTCAATCTTAAAATTAATTAGAGTTTATGAATTAATTCCTATGTCAGTTTCCTGAGAAAATGACAAAAATGATACCTTATGTTTAGTATAAATTGAAAATAGCCTTTCAACTATATTTATGTTTAGTTTTGATCTTTTAAGATTGCTAAAAGTATATATTTTTATTCTTTCTCAAATATTTAACAAATTTTATCTCATAGATTTGAAAATCTGAGGGACGGGAAAAAGATTTAGCGGAAACTCAAATTTAGAGGTACAATTTTTACGATTTTTTAATAGAATGTGATATAAAACTAAAAATGCTACTTGAGCAACAGTCCCTACAAAAAAAAAATGAGAAAATAGTCTACATGACCCGTTGTAATTTGAATAGAAAAAATGATCCAGTGAAATTTTTTATGTTTTATTTTATGTGTAAAATTAAAGATTTCTTAAGAGATTTAACATAAAACTAAACGAAATTTGTATCGGGCTGCAAAACTAACGCAAAGAATTTAAGAAGAGCTAATAATGTAATATAAAATAATATATTTGTTTTTTCATTTTATGTGGACTTATTTAATTGGACATAAAATTTAAGAAAGAACAAAACAATGTAATATTTAAAATTTATGATATAAAATAAGTTATAAATCTTTGAATAAAAAAAATGAGTTGCCGCTCTTTTTCACGTACAACAGAATAAACGATTGTAACAACAAATTCCCTCATCAACAGGATACATTCGAGGACAAGGAAATGGTAATCAATCATCCACTCTTAAAATTTGAATTTGGCCGAAAAAAAAGAAGAAAGTTATGAATACCATGACTAATCACTATCGATAAAGAATAATTTTTTTAAATCGCTTTATAATTTAAGTTTATTAATACTCTATTTATTTACTTTTACTTATCCGATTTAGACTTTGTACATCTTTTAACAAATAATAATTGATATATTTTATCACAATACACATATTAATTGATACATAGTCTTAGATTTTGAAAAATAATTTGGGGAATAAGCAATTAATACGAAGGTAAAACATATATGTATTTTTCTCTTAATATACTAAAAGTGACAAATAAAAGTGAAATGTATTTTTAGTATAATAAATAAGTAAAAGTGAACGGAGGAAGTAGATAACAATATCTTGTCAGTTCGCTATGTAGACTCACGCTATTGAGAGACAAAAAAAAATTCTACTTTATAAATTATCTCATTAAAAATAAAATATAAATTTTCAAAAGTAAATTATTCTAAAAAAATGTAAAAAAAAAGGTAAAGTATATTACTACTTCCGTTCCAATTTATATGACACAATTTTTTTTTAGTCATTCTAAAAAAGAATGACATCTTCTTATATTTAGTAACAATTCAATTTTAAATTTAACTTTATATACTTAATAAAATGATTTCTATCCACACAAATTTCTATGAATTGATTTAGATCATAAATTTCAAAAATTTTATTTTACTTTTAAATTTTTTTGTCAAATCAAGTATTTGGGACGGAGGGAGAGTTGCAATTGAACTCGATGATAGCCTAGTTTTACTAGATTTATTGGACTGTGTAAGAGAAAATACACTACATATGATGGACTTGTTGACTGGGCCCTCCCGCATTCCAAGAGTAATCAATTAAGCCCTTGACAACTTAGCTTGTGCGATCATCTGTCAGCAAAAATAAAGGAGTACTTTCCCAACGCAGTAGATTAGGAGTAGTAAAAAGTAAAAACATATACTCAGGCATGTAAATTGATTGCCTGTCTTCACCAAACTATCACATTTATCTCTTAGGCACGCAGAATACCTATTTGCCTATTGGTGTTTTCCTATTCTACCAAATCTATTTTATTTTATGTATATATAAGTTATAACACATGTATTTTTCTGATCCAATTAATTTATATTTACGTGGTATAGAGTTTGTTAGAGATAAAAATATTTTTGAAGTGGGATTGTTTCATTTCTGTAACTTAAACAAGATGCATTTGATAATTGACGGAGAGATCTTATATATATATCCTAATCATAATTCACACCTCCTAGAGTCTTGATTAGGGTTGTTTATGGGCCAGTTCAAGTTGAATGTTATTTATTCGGTTTATCAGTTTGTAAATATGATAAATCGATAATTGAATTTTTAAGATATTATCAGTTAGTAAATTTTATCGATTCGATTATTAATTTAATTGATATGAGTTGGAAGCTTATATTTTTCAAATACCTACAAATTTCATTAGGATGTAAAAGAAAACTTGTAGTAATTAGTACGGTTACAGTTCAAGAAGAAGAAGCAGTTCATTGCAAGCATAATTATTAAGATAGAAAATTAATTGGCGGATCTGAAAAATAAATGATTATAGTCGAATAATATTCAATATTTGTTCGAGTAGTTAGACTACCAAATGAGTTAAGTATCGAGTCATTTTTTCGACCAATTAAGCTCGAAACAACTTTTTCTATATATTATTATTATTATAGTAACACCTACACTTGCCAATTCAAGTCCACCACTGGTAGAAGTGGTTACAGTTTCTAGAGCTGGATCAGTAGTAGTAGTAGTAGATATTACATGCAGATTATCAAAAGCTGCCAACTTAGTACAGTTAACAACAGAAACTAACTTAGTAGATGCACGGCCTTGATTTTACTAATAATATAGCTAGGTGGTGATAACATAATAGAGATTGGATCTTGAGCTGGTAGGGTGCGTCCTTGTCTTGCCAAAATATCAGCTACTTTGTTGGCTTGTCGGAAATTATGCCGGACCACTGGATTCAGCAACTTCCTCAATAGTGACCTGCAGGATGCAACAAGAGAGATATAGTTAGGTTGGGGTTGCTCTAAATGTCTCGACTTCTATAAGGGAAAACTGTTGATTATGTGCCAGCTTAAGTCCTTCAAGTAACGCTTCCAGCTCAGCCGTAGTATGGCTTTTTGAGGTGCTTCGCTTACAAAAGCCAATGATCCAAAGCATTCATTTCAAGAAATTTTTCTATTTTCAGGCTAGAACAAACACAATAGTGATTAATTCCGTGACGCCTTTGACAAGAAGAAATTGCACGATTTCCCCTTCAAATAGACTGATTTTTAATCTGTCTTCAAAATTGAATTTATGCTTAACGGGGCATAAATTTTTTAAGAGATCCGACATAACTTGTGGATATTAGTATGCGTAGATATAAACTTATGCCACACAAAAAATTATTTATCTTATAGTAAAAATTAAAGTCCAGCACAAAACAGGGAAAAAGTACAAATGCCCGAAAAGTGCCCCTTTTCAGAAATTTATCTATTTTCACACTAGAACAAAGTCTAGGACTGGCCAGTGGGCCGGGACGGCCCGACACCGACCCGACCCCGTCCCGAGCCCGCCACGATCCCGCTTAAAAAAAAATAAAATAACGGGGACGGGACGATGTCTCGTCCCGCCCCAGGCCCGCCTGACCCGACCCCGCCCCGAGCCCGTCCCGACCCCGCCCTTTGTCCCCCCTTTGCAGAAATGACCGTTGCACCAACGGCCATTTTAGGCCCCCCCTACCCCTTAATATTTATTTTTAACCCATAAATTATTATATTTACACTTTAACCCAATTTTTCAACTATAAATAACTCATTTTCTCTTCATCTTTCTCACAAATCTTCCTACAATCTCTCTAATTTCTCAATATATCTTTCTACAAGTCTACATTGTTTGCTAAATATTCAATTTTATTAATTCATTTGGGAATTGGGAGTGAAGTTGGCAACTAGCTTGAGGATCTTCCATCGAGCAAAGTTTCAATTTTCAACCTCTCGATTACACATCGACGTTACGTCGGCGTTTGGTACATTCGTTCCTTCATTAAATTATTATTGTCTGTTTATTTTATTTATCGCACTTAATTTTATTGTCTTTAATTATTTATTATCATAATTAAAATGGAAGGATTAAAAGGTATGTTTAAGGGTAAGGGTAAGGGTGCTTCTTCTAGTAGGGGCAACCAGGGCAAGGGTACTTCTTCTAGTCATCTTATTCCTACATAGGATGATTTTGTTGATACTCAACATTTTCCTACAATACCATTAGATTTAGACCAGGATCTATTTTCTGGAACTCAAGAAGACTTTAATTTAGACGATGATCTAGATGATATACCCACTAATGTTGATGACAACATACCCACTAGTGCACCTTCAACTGAAATACCTCTTATTCCCCCTAGTATAAGACGAGGTCCAGCAAAACGACCATTAAAATCAGATGCATGGACATTTTTTGATAGGGACGTAGAGAATCAAGTAGCCACATGTAAAATTTGTAAAAATGTTTTAAAATTTAAAACTGGAAAAGGTCACGGTGGGACGGGGGGTTTAATTAGACACGTAGTAAGTGCTCATCCGGCCTAGGTATGCCCAATACCAGGCTTCAAAACCGGGTGCGCAAACGCCGCTCCATCGGGACAAGGTTCACATACCGATATCGTCCGGATCAAGTACAAGGTCAAATTAACCCTATGACGGGGGGAATTGTAGGCTCTAAATACAATAAACATAGAGATAGGGAAGCAATATCAAAATTAGTTCTTTGTGGAGGGTTTGCCTTTTTCATTTCCTTCATCTCCCGGTTTTATTCATTACATTAGAGATATATATAATCCTGCTTTTAACGGTTTCCTAGATCAACTGCTAAGAGAGATGTATTTAAATTCGCGCATGAATATCAACAATATTTACGTTTTTCATTATATCATTTTAATGGCAAAGTATCTATCACGTCTGATATAGGTCGTAGTACTAACGGCCATGATTATTTAACCGTAACTTGTCATTGGATAGATTATAAATGGTCTATGCAAAAACGTATTTTAGCGTATAGATATATAGATGATAGGCACACTGGTACTTTTATTGCAGAAAATATTTATCAAGTGTGCGATTATTACGGAATTACCGATAAAATTATGACTATTACATTAGATAACGCTTCTAATAACAATTACGCAATTACAATGTTAAAAAATAGTTTAACTCCATCTTTTTCAGACCATTTTCATATAAAATGTGCGTGCCATATATATAACTTAATTGTAAAGGATGGTCTATCACTTTTTGAAGACATTCTTAGTAAAATACAATTTGCTATAAACTTTATTTTTAAAAGTAATAAAGTACAACGTAGAAAAGAATATAAAAAAACTTGTCACGATTGTGGACTACCTTATAGAAGAATTCCACAAGAAGTATCCACTAGGTGGAATTCTTTATACGAGCAACTACTTGTTGCTTATGACTATAAATTACCTATAACTTTATTTTTTAACTCTCATAATAAAAAAAAAGGTGATATGATTTTAGATAGTGATTGGGTAAAAATTTCCGAACTTATTGTATTTTTAGAGAAATTTTTTCAAGCAACAAAAGAATTTTCCGGTATATATTATCCTACTATTTCAACTATGTTATTTTATATAACTCTATTATTTTTATTACTTAGTGAATATATGAAAAAACCAAAGACTTATAATAAGGACTATTAAAAAAATGTTTGTCAAAATTAAAAATATTTTATTCCTATTCCCTCTATTTATATTATTGGTTTCGTATTAAATCCTACTATTAAAATAGATGGTACTAAATCACTAATTGAAACTATTTACGATTGTATAGAAGTACTACCACCTCCAAGTCCCAAAAATCTAAATCACCCACCACCTATTGAACAAACTAAAGAAGAAGCGGTGTCTAGCGTAGAACACCAATGCAAAAATATATATAGATTTTATCAACAAGAAAATGCTAGTAACTTACCGGCTTCCATACCATCTTCTTCATCTTCAACACAACCTCACAAAAGACATCTTGTTTCGCGGCTAGTATTGAAAGCCTCAGAAATAGAATGTGCGGCCGTACCTCTACTACTAACCAAATTAGCGAGTTGGATATTTTTGTTTTGCAGGGTTCTGTACCGTATCAAGAAGTTATCAATGAAGATGGACAAGAAGACTTGCTGAAATACTGGAGGGGGAATGAGAAGACCTTTCCGACACTTTTATTGATGGCTCGAGATGTTTTGAACATTCAAGCGTCATCAATCGCGTCGAAAGCGCTTTTTCTCGCGAGACAGATATCAAATAGGAGACCAGAGACACTCATTGGCCGGAGACGGCTTGGAAATTGCGTATTATTCAGAGATTGGATACGAGCGGAGCGGAGAAGGTGCGGTCAACCGGAGATCAACGAAGAAGATGATGAAAACTACAACGAAATCTTAACCGAAGGTAGTGGAAGCGACGTGGATCAATTTGACCAACAAATACCAATTCCAACCGAAGAACCACATGAAATCATCAAGCAATTAGAACAGTTTTTTTGAGAATGTAATTTTTTTAATTGCAATTTTATTATGTAATTTGCAACTTTTGGACAACACCACAAAGTTGCAATTTAGATTTTAGACAATTGTATTTGTATTACAAAAAAATCATATGTCTATTAAATAATATAAGAGGCACAAAAACAGCCTTGTGATGTTTTTATTACACTATCTTATTTTGTTTATTGAGTTTTTTTTTATACATATGTTATTTAAAAAAAAAAGAAGAAGGAAAACCCGACCGTACCCCGCCCCGAGCCCGCCCCGCCCCGCCCCGATACCGACGGGATCGGGATCGGAACGGGACTGGAGCAGGTCCCGCCAGACCCGACCCCGACCCCCTGGCTCGTCCCGCCCCGACCCCGACCCCGCCAGACCCGAGCCCGGCCCACTGGCCACCCTTCAACAAACACAATAGTGATTAATTCCATGATGCCCTTTGACAATACAATCTTCATTCTGCTGCTCCTACCGGATCTAAAAGGGCCGATGCCCGATTCCCCGACCCATTACTCATTCCTTTCCCACCCGATAGTGATAACAATCCAATTTATCAACTGGGCTTCCAAACAGAACTGAAGAGTTGGACGGGTCCAAGATGGAATCAAGAACATTATGGGCTATTTATCTCACGTGTGGTCCATTTTAAAACTGGTCCATAAGGTCAACCTTAGGGACCTTTTCTCCTTGGGCCGAATAACTTATTGCTTTGTTTCTCCGCACTTTAATTTATTTCAGAGAATATTAGACTTGCCTACTTTAACTATAACTATGTGAGAAAATTTAAGCCTTACTACTTGTTCATGAAAATGAAAAAAATAGCCTAATGAATAGGCCCATATTTTATGGTACAATTCACAAATTAACTATTTTTCAGCCACTTTGAGAGGGAAGAAATGCATGTATCCGACTCAATGCCTCATATTAAGTCAAGCAGTTAAAGAATTATAAATTAAAACGAGAATATCTATCATTAATTATGTTTAACGTAACTAATAAATTTGTACACACCACACATATTTTGTATCAATTAATTTAGTGTAAACATTAAGTTTGAATCTTTAAGTTTTAAATTTTCGAAATAGTGAAGTTAGATCGAGTTTACTTTAGGTCCATTTATAGATCTAACATTGACCCATTGAACCGTCTCTATAGTTTATTTACTTAGAGATATTTGATCAAATGGTTGAATTTTTTAATCTTGTGGAAAGATTAAATAAGCACAACTTACTAATAAAGTAAAAAGATTAAAAAGTTGGTGGTATAAAATAGAGGAAACACAATTATTTTAAGGAGCCGACCTTTTCTTCTAGATTATTTTATGGTCATTGAATTCATCACCCTTTCAAACCCATATTTTATAGAACCGACCATTTTTTTGCTTGCCTATTTTTGTTTTAAATTCAGTGTCACACGAGCATCATTGTGCCTTCTCTCATTAGTTTAAGCTAAGATAAAGATGCACATGGGAGCATGATTATAACGGAAATTAAACAAAAGAGATAATATTCTTGAATATTACATAGGAGAATTAAATAATAGATTAAGATGAGGAAATAAGAGAGAAAAAGAAAGCAAAAGAAAAAGGAGATAAAAATAATGTTCATAAAGTTTGAGAAAAAGGATTTTTCTGAGGTTTTCCATATACTGATATGTCACTAATTTGGAAGATTAGCCCACGTCGATCAACATTTTTAAAGAATTCGAGCAACATATAAATTATCACAATGACGCCACATTAACGTTTACTTGGATATATTTTCTGATATTTGTGTGCGCCTATGTGTATATGTGTGACAGTGAGAATGGCCGTTAAGGAAAAAATTGCTAATGATATAAATTTGGGACGACTATAAAATGAAACCTATATATGGACAGAAAATTAGTGGATTCCAATAATCAAATGGTCGGTGCCCAAATTATAAAGTGGTTATAACAACTGTCATCTCATGTCATAATAACCCTACTTTCTCATACTATAACTACTTCAATTTGTAGAGAAGATACTTCTATTATAAATTATTAAAACGATTGCTGCTCTAAAATGTAATCAACATTAATTAAAAAGATGCTCTAAATAAAGATATTCATGGTTGGTGAAACTAAAGTTTTAGAAAGTTGTTTCATGATACATACAATGTTATATATATACATATGCTAGTTGCTTCAACCAGCTTTTTATCTTGATCTCGTAAATAAAGCTATACTCGTATATGTATATTTTTTAATTATTACAATATAATATCTATCATTTTCTTCTCAGGAAGGTATATATGATTTGATCACCATGAACGTAAAACACGAATGGTTTATTATCTATGAAAAGGACAATAGGGAATAAGTTTGATATAAGCTATAAATAAAACACATACGCACGTAGAGTAGAGAGGATATAAAGAAACCTTTATGTGAGTATATTTAGGATCACACAATCAATTCCGACACTCTTTTTTTTCTTTTTTCTTTTTTGGTTAACAAATTCTCATATTCTCATTTTATGTAAATGATTTCGTATAGGAGGATCAAATCAGATAATCTTCGGTTTAAGTTTGCACGTTTTGATAAAATTCACATATTTAAAAATTACCTAAAATGTACTACTCCGTTCCAATTTATTTGAAGTTTGACCAGTTTTGGGAGTCAAACAGCTTAATCTTTGACTTAATTAACATTGATTCTTCAAATATTTTATAATAAAATTTACATATTTGAAAACTACATAAAAACTATTATAAGTCTGCATAATTAATATTTCACAATATATGAAAATAGTTGAAGAAAATCGTAATTAAAGAAAAAACTATTTGACTCCCCAAACTGGTCAACCTTCAAACAAATAGGGACGGAGAAAGTAGTATTTAAGAAGATCATTTGAGATACTATATATATAAAATTGCTTAACTCTTCAAAATAGGATTTGGGGGTGTATATAACAATTCTGACAGTGTAGATAAAGCAAAAACAAGGTACAAATAACTGAAAATGATATTTCTAATTAAAAGTGGCACTTGAAATGCGATTATCTGTATAGTTTACACCAATTAGGATTTGGTATTAATTAAAAGATTAAATAGTAAAATATTGGTTTTTGTGAGAATGAATCTTGGTGATTAAGAGAAAAGATATGGAAGGAACAGGGGCGGTGGTTTTCCAGTCACTACGTCAACATATATAGAAAATTACACCGACTATAGATTTTAACAATCAGCAGAAAATTTCCAGACAAGAGGAGAAAAAAGGGATAAACAATTTAGAAACTGCAAAAAGTTATGAATGATAACTTGGTAAATAAAAGTAGAAATATAAGGTTGACCAGCAACATGAGAATATTTTAAGTTTTATGCATTAACAAGCAGCTAGCTCGCGGAGCCAGGAATTTGACGAAGGATGTGCAAATTTTCTTCTCACTTGTGTTAAGGGTGTGCAAACTTAAATATATATACTCATAATAAATAACATTTAACCTATGTATGCCGCGTTATTTTCCGGCGAAGAGTGTGCACCTGACCACCCTTCACCTAAGGTGGATCCGCGCATGGCGAGCTAGAAGGCCGACGTACGAATTCAGTCGAACCCAGTTATATTATTTTAGTTAAAATCTTGTATTTATATTAGGAGATTCACTAAATATGTCCGAAAATTCAATCGAAAATCCAATTACTAATACATGATGTCGCTATGCTAATAATATACTTAAAAGTACAATAATACAAATTTGTTACACCCTCTATTTCAGTTTATGTATCATATTTTCGTTTTAAGTCTATCTAAAATAGATTACTACATTTTCTTATTTAAAAATAATTAACGTTAAATTTTTTATTTTTTTTTACATTTAATGAGATGATTCAAAGTCATATATATCTATGACTTTACTTTAGATAATTTTTAAAAATCTTATTTTCTTTCTTAAATTCTATACCCAATCAAACATCTCTGCACAAATTGGGATGAAAAGAGTAGAGTATAATATATCGATTAGATAATTACACTAGCAATATAATTTCCTTTTACCCAATCTGAATAACTTAGATCTAAAAGCCGAAGATAGCAAATGAAAACGGGCAAATGCATCGAATTAATACCAATCACAAGAGTGGTTAGATATTTCAGAGCTAAGTCATTGGTCATATTTTGGCTGCCGTAGATGGTGGACAAGAAACCCTACTTTCGGTTCTCATTTTCATTTTGATGGCAACGTACTGCGTCAGACTCCATTCTCATATTCATATGGCTGACGTAAAATATCGGGAAATCGTCGTATTAAATATTTGAGTGTAACTTTATAAGTTCGCAACCCTGACTTAAATTTTGTATTTGCTAAAAGAACTACAATAAATAGAGTTTAAGTTTGTGCACCGTTAATGTATTATATTTTTTACACCATCAGGTAAACTTAGCTGTTATGGCAGGTTACCCATCCTTTCCAGCTATTTTTTTTTCTTTTCCTAAATTAAGCACTATAGTTACTCTCTCCCCCCTACAAATCTTCCTTTTAACGTAGTCTCTCCTCCAAACCTCCTTCCATGTTTTATTTCTTTAACTTCTTTCCAATCCGTATGCCTTTGATCTCTTTAATGTAAACTTAATGCACTTAAATTTTTTGATGCAAATTGTTATATGATACATATTTGTAGTTACAGAGCTTCTCAACTAAACAGTAAGAATGGTAGGGAAAAAAATGTTCAACAGTAAAAAGAAAATTGATTTTTTTTTCTTTGTATAGCAGTCACTTAAAAAAACATGTGTAATAGTGATTCCCTAAAGCAAAAGAAACTCCTCAAGATCAAATGTGGCTGAAGTGTTGAAGAATTATTCACAGTATTTATGCGTTGAAGAATGACTTCATTAATAGTGATAATCTTTTTGGAAAAAAAAAACATGGAAGCTTAAATTTTTGATTGACTCTATCATGGACAGATTTGATTTACTCCATAATAGGAAAAAACAGATTTCATTAGAGTACAATTATGAGTCTAATTGTTTTTAATATCTTTTCCTAAGTCTTAATTATAAAATTATCGTGATTATCCTTTAATTTACGTAATGGTGTAAAGAATTTTGTACACCGACATTGTATTAAATTTCGAATCCAATAACTCAACCTATAAAATTTAAATTCTGGATCCCCTCTACTGTATTTCTAGAACCTTAGAGTTGGTCTGTTAGATAAAGAAACTTCTTCCTCATTTAAGGATGGTGTTCAATTATCAAATGGAGCAACATTTATGAAGAATATCCACAATTCTCCTTATAAATTTGTCCCATGGTGGAGATAAAAATCAAAATACAACTCCACAAGTTTTGTTTTGTTAATAATGAATTTTCGTAGTTACTAATTAATTGAAAGGTTCCCATCATCATTTACTGGCACAAGTAAAATGATAGTAGTAACAAAAGATGTTAGTTTAATTCAAAGCCCAATATTAGGTTCATAATACAACATGAACAATTGGTCAGGTTATCATATGACGCATTCTTAATATGTTACGTTAAAGTCCCTTTCATGTTTCCACAAAGAAAACAATGATAAACAGGTCCTTTAATTACCAGAATTTAAGCTATACTAAAATGGTTGATAAGTGCATCAATATTGTACTTTGATAGTGCTAACTTTACAACAACAACATATCCAATGTAATCTCACAAGTGAGGTCTAGAGAGGATAGTATGTTTGCAGACTTTACTTCTACCTTTGTGGGATAGAGAGGTTGTTAGACCCCATCTCAAAAGAAACATAGTTAATGTAGAAATCTAGTTTTTTTTACCATTTCTTTTTTGTTCCCCAAGTGCTCAATTTGTTTTCTTGTCGATCATAATATTATTGGTGGAAATTACATACATTTAGCATACTAAAATTTGGTGCCTGCGCACACTTTTTTTTTTCCTTTACCAGAATTAAGAGTGATCGATCTAAAACACAAAGTTGAATTTTTAACTTGACGGGAAGAACTAGAAATGAATTCAGGAAGTTCAAGTTAGAGGGCATATGAATATGAAATAGCATATGATGAAATTGGTCAATCTTTCTCATTGCTTGACTAAAATATGCATTTTATGGCTCTAGCACTCCCGTCATGAGACGTAGAAGCAAAAAAAAAAAATCGAACAATCAACATTCTTTCTTTAATTCAATTGTAGTCAATATGTTTTAAACAAAAAGGAACACATGCAACGATAGGAAATCCTTTAGAGTTGATAGAAAAATGGAGATTTGAATACCTCAACCCCAAAAATTATCTAATGAGGTGAAGATTGTCCAAAATCACATAAAAAGTGGCGAAATTAGGATGTAAAGAAGTAACCTCACGAAAAATTCAAAAAGATTCAACATATATATTATATATATACATAAAAAAATACCCATCTAAATAGGGTAATTTTCGAGTAAAAAGGTGTCTATTGGACAAAATAGCTCAGCTAATGCATATCAGAAAATCAAATATCCATGTTCCAATCCGATATATGAACTCAACAAGTATTCATGATTAAAGAAAAAAGATGAGAGAATATTCAAATTCAATCAAGTATTATTATGAAGTGAAAAATCAACTGGCTAGCACATTTCCCTGCACGCGAGGTCACGAAGAAGAGTTTGAAAGGATAAGGACCATTGAGAACTCGTTTATGGGCTTGATTTAAAGGATGTCCCTTTCTGAATGGGCCCAATTTTGAGGAACCTAATGACAAGATCGACGGTCCCAATCGGCCCAACGGCTATTTCTATAATAACCGAATCCAACGGTCTTCATAAAATCGGCGGTTGCCGCCCTATAGTATCCCAAGTATGTCTTTAATAAAAGACTCCTATTCTACAAGTAGCCGGCCACATATTTTGTCGGCATTTTAGGATGAAATTAATTTCTTCAATTTGACTATTAAGATTTTTATTAGTTTACTTTATACTATATAGTATTACTATAATTTCAACATAGTCTTCAAGTTATTTCTACATAATATTACTTCATTTTATATGACATATAATTAGATATGATGCTCAAAGAAAAGATAAAATTTCGCCACGTGTCGAACTTTTAAAAATTGTGATCTTAAATATATCATTGACATCTATAACGAGTTTTTACGTGAATGTCTGTGCTCATACTTGAACATCAATGTAATTAATATGGATTTTGAGCACAACCTACGGATCAATAACATTTGCCCTGTATATATACAAAGAGAGAGAATAAGTTAGGGTCCTTTGAACTCATGTAGCATATATATAACATGGTACATTCCAACGAATTCAGTATTTAAATGATTCATCACTTTTATATTTTATTTTTAGTACGATGAATATATGAAATTAGCTTAAATGAAGAAATGAGAATCCATATAATTGACATAACTTACTTGAGAGATTAAGAAATAATTATTATTGTTATAACATGCAATCTTTACACCAGACCAATAAATGCATGATGTGTTTATACATAGTCCTTTATCATTTAACTATGATTAATAAATATCCATCTTCATCTTATAATTCACTTAACTATAGCAAATTTATACTAAACACTGAATGCAAATAAATATTTTATATTTATTGTAATTACCATGACTATACAATAACAACAACAACATATCCAGTGAAATCACACAACATGGAGTCTGGGGAGGATACAGTGTACGTAGACCTTATCTTTATCTTGATAAATAGAGCGGTTGTAATTACGATGACTATGACTAGGCGTATAACTTTTTAGGATTAAAAAAAAAGGAAATAAAATAAGGTAGCCGTTGGTGGTTTTCTTTTTGTCCTTTATTTAATGTCGCCTTTGCTGATAGGAAACTGAATCAGGAACGTTACCTTTCTGTATAAATATGCGTTCCAACACCTCTTTTTGATTGGACTCACAAGATTCCTTGTTTCCTTTAATTTCTCTTATAGTATATGATATAGTTATATAAACATATTCTTCTTTTCATAGCATATAAAATAGTTCATGTAAATTCTTCTAATACCTCTTATTTTTGGCTAATATTGATCCTAGTTTATTTGAGACCAATCATTCATTGCCAGGGTTTTGCTTTTAATTTGTTTGAACTAAATCTTCTTCTTCTTCTTCTTTTTGTTTGGATCAATGGAAGCAGCTGCACCAATTAGCAAAAACTATGGTAGAAATTTGAAGAAAAACATTAATATGACATTTTCATCAACCCCTTGTGAAAATCTTGCACCAATTAGTTATCAAAATGGTATATTACAAACTCCTACTATTTTATATCATTCATTTCCTCCATTTTTAGCTCATAAAAAACAACCACCTCTTCTTCCTCTTCCTATTTCCAAAAGTAGTGTTCATCAACACTACAATCATGTCAATTCTCTGTCCCAAAACAGGGCATTTTCTCTCCCTCCCATCAATAGAAGAGTCAACAAAAATGTCAAGTCAACAAGAAAGTCAAAGTCATCCACATCAAGTCTTAAGAAAGATCAAGAAAGCCCAAAATCATCCACATCAAGTCTTATGGTTTCATCTACTAACCCTTTGGGCCCAGATCCAAAGGATCTACCAAAAGATGTTTCTATGGTTTTGTCTATGTCATCAACAGGCCATAAAGAACATTCAGTAGGTGTATTAAGCTCTCGTTATGTACGGAATAAAAAAAAAGATGATGCTAATAGAAAACAATTGAGCCTATTGTCCACAAAAAAATTCAAGGGAAGTGTTGAGATGGATCAACCCAAAGATGTCTCTATTGTTTTGTCTGTGTCACCAATGGGTGAAAAAGAATCTCTCGTCGGTGCACTAAACTCTCGGAATGCACAGATTCTCAAAAAAGATGATGCTAACAATAGCCAATTGAGCTTATTGCACACAAATGCTAACAAGTTTTCGGGTTCCATGGTGTTTACTGCTATTTCTCCTCCACCAAGCAGCTTGCCTTTTCCCACTTTTTCATTGAGGCCAAAGCTTAGTTGCAATGCCGAGGCGTCTATCGGAGTTGATGCGGGAGCTACCGACGATCTCCGGCGACTACTTAGACTTAGATGAAGTGTTAATTGGTAAATTGTGTATTAGATTAAGGTTTTTAAAGAAAAAAAATATCTAAATAAAACTCATCATCTTCTACATGTTCTTTTGTCATTGTAGATGGTGATGAATTTATTAAAAAGGCAAACTATGCTAAAAGGCATTTGTCTCTGCCTTCGGTTTATGTTGAAGGTATGAGGGGTGTGTAATACATATTTAGAGCAAGTGGCTATTTTTTTCCATTTGATTATCTCTAGTAATATAATTCCATGTTGTAAAACTTTGGTTCTTGTTTCTATGTTATAAAATCTTCGTTGAAATTATCGATAATTATATATGATGAACTTTAAGATTGACAAGGACCAAAATGGATTGGTTGACAAGCCAAGACAGTTATGAACATCTCAAAAACTAGAGCTCGTAAAATCAAGGGAAGTGCAAATCTGAGCTGTTCAAAGTCATTGACAAGCCCCAAAAAATATGCCCCTTTTCAAGTGAACATAGAAATACTTAGTAAATTAAGGCAAACTATGCTAAAATAAGCCCCCTTTTTTTTTTTCATTGTAGATAAATATTTTTATAAAAGATACCGTTGATGACCACAAAAATAAAACATATTAGTGATGACTACAAAATTCAGTTCCATCCAATACATTTAGGAAAGAGTTTAAGTTTGTTTGAAATCGATGTATAAAATTATTACATCATCAGGTAATTTTAGAGGTAATGGCAGTAATTTTTGTTTTTTTTAATGTCATTATTCGTAATTGTTTAACAAAAAACAAAAACATTAACGGCAAATTAGAATCCTACTTGTAGTTGTAAGCAAAATCATTTCCTAATTTCTCTCAACATCATCTTCAAAATTACTGAATTGATTCTCCAACCTCTCAAACAACATCATCATCAAAATTACCGAACTAATTCTTCAACACCTCAACCAACATCATCATCAAAATTACCAAACTAGAAAGTTATGACACTGCAACCATGACGCCATATTTCTCTGTTTTACAATCTTTAAGTGCAAAATATTTTTTAAGTATTTACTTAGTGTTTGAGTAAAATAAAAAGTACTTGCAAGCACTTGTTTTAAGTTGAAATAACAAAAATAAGTCAAATGTCATATCCTAACTTGACTTTTTACTTATAATCTATAAGTTATAAGTCCATCCAAACATGCTCTTATAGTGATTTTTTACTAGTTCTTTAAACATATGGGTGTTAATGGTATGATATGGTATGGTATGGTATGGTATGGTCGGTTATTTTTAAAAAATTATATCATACAATTTTTTTGGTTAATATGCAAATATAACCAAAATTAAAATTTTCAAAACCATCTGCTCGGTTTTTCTTCGGTATTAGTACGGTTCAGTTAATTTTTTATTACTTGTTTGACGTGATCTAATATAAAATAATAATAAATTTTAATATAACATATAAAATATACAATTCTTTATTAGAATGTCCGACATAAAGTTTTCTCAAAATTTTGATCTTGTGTGATATGTGCTAAATCTGTTGCCTCTTCTTTTCAAAATAAACTCACCTGATTATATGATATTTATTGATTCATAGACAATAGATTTTGGCCTCAGATATAAATCCATTTTGGTCTTAGATATAAATCCTTACACTTTTTAAATAATTAAAATGTTTAACTACTTATATTAATCTTTTGAGTTAACAAAATAAAAAAGGATAAAAAAAGAAAGTCTCAAAACATACCTTCATGCAATTTTTTTTATTGAACAAGTATCATTAAGAAAGGTAGGTTGAGAAATAATTCTGAATTCTAAACTTTAAGCAGCAAGTATTAAGCCCTTGTAGCTTATTTATTTAACGGTTTAAGGTGATCTTTTGATATTACTTGTAATTTCCCCAAAGTCCATGGCCCAATGTGAAGTTTTAAATATCTTATAATTTTAAAACTGATATATAAAAATATAATATATAAAATAAATAAATAAATATATATATCCTTTCACCCTTCCACTTCCTTATTCTCTCTCATCACAACCCTGTTCTCCTTCTCCTACTCTCGAGCCTAGTCAAACGCAGGTATCTCTCTCCCTATCTCTAATGCTACATATACATCGTTTAATTTTTTTATTTTTCCAGATTTCTGATCTCCGCTTTGCATATATATATATATATATATATATATATATATATATATATGTTTAGATCTGTATAACGATTATTCGTTTCGTCTCTGTGTAAATTATGTGTATATATATACATAATTTATTTATGGAGATGTGATTTTGTTTTTTCTAGAACTGGTGACGGATCTGTTTTTTTTGCTGATCTTATTTGTGTTTTTTTCAATGCTTTTTGGTTGTAGATGACTGTTTATGATTGTTGAGTATGCAGATCTGGTTAACGAGTTATAGTATTTCTCTTTTCATTTCTGTGCTCTTTCATTTTGCTGCTCTATAGTCAAACTTATAGTGATTTAGTTCTAGTTTTTTAAACGTATTGTAGAATTGCTGGTTGTAGTACTTTCTATATACTTCCTCCTTCCTAATTTATCCCAATTTATGTGATTGTGTTTCACTAGTCATGGAGTTCATTTCATACACTAATTTGTGTATGAAATGAAATTATGAAGACCAAATTCATTACTCGTAGTAATTGGGCAACAATTAATATGGCTGATTGGCCCATTCGGATGTGGAACCAAATAATTCTAGATACTCGTAGTCTAGGCCTAAAAAGACAAGCAAATAAATTAGCAACTTGTACTAATAGCTATTGGAAAGGGCTCCATTTCTTCTCTCTACTTCATCGTCCTCATCCGAGCTCTTTCCTCTCAGGTAAAACCCTAGCTTAAAGCAATTTTTAACGTTTCCCAAATTATTTATTAAGATTTGTTCTTCTATACTATTTCCTGATGTGCTATTATATTCGGCAAAGTTTTTAGGATCAACGTTGCTGATCTGCTATTGTATTAATATCTGTTTTCTGTTGATAATTTTTTCTTATTTTTGATTTATTATCTTTTCACGGATCTGATAGATTCTGCTATACGTTGTTTCGTTTGTGTGCGCTAACTCAGATCCAGCGGGAACTATGCTCTTTCTTTTGTTTGACTTGAAAAGACTTAATTTTCTGATCTGGATTATTTGAATAGTTTTGCTGCATTTTGCGTTGAATAAATTGGATAAATAAGGAGCTATTCTAGGATATAAACTGTACATTTGATGTTCAGCTACCTGACTACTTAAACTTAGCCAAAGATTTAGAAGGGAGTTGCTGGGAATTTGATAAGGTTTTTGACTTTTCTATACTTAGCTAGCATCTCTCTTTATATGAGGGTGTTTGGATTGACTTTTTTAAAATAGCTTATAATCTAAAAGCCATAAGAGGATGTTTGGATTGGCTTATTTTAAGATTTTTGTTGGGTAGAAGGTTAGTAGGTAATATCCCATTGTCGGGCTTTTCTTTTCTTTTCTTACTAGTAGTCGTAGGATTTCTCTTGTAGTTTACTATTCTTTGATTTCTGTTACTATTTACTATCTTTTGTTATTTGCTAATCGTACTGTTTTGTTGTAGTTACTTTCTTTTTTGTTTTGCTTTATCTTGAGTTGATGGTCTATCGGAAACAACCTCTCTACCCCCAAGGCAGAGGTAAGGTTTGCGTACACTCTACCATCCCCAGACTCCTCTTGTGGGATTATACTGAGTATGTTGTTGTTGTTGTGGTGGTGGTGGTAGTGTTTGAGAAAGATAAAAATTGCTTTTAAGCATTTTCTTTTGGGCCAAAAAAGTACAAAATTAAGCTAAAAGCCAAAAGTTGGGTATTCCAACTTATAGCTTTTAGCTTATAAGCTATTTTTAAAAAGTCAATCCAAACACTCTAAGTTGGGAATATCCAACTTTTGACTTTTAGCTTATTTTTGTATCTTTTTGGCCTAAAAGTTAAGTGTTTAAAAGCACACTTTATCTTTCCCAAACACCACAAAAAGTTTTTTAAAAAAGAAGCTTAATAGCTATTTTGGTAAAAAAACCCACTTAAAATAAGCCAATACCCACTTAAAGATCTTTGGGTCTTCTTTTTAAGAAGGGATTCGTGTTTTAAACCTTAGGTAAAAGGAACTCTTTTTGGATTAGTGGTCAATAACATTTAAGCTTCTTTAAAACTAAATACTTCAATATTTTTTATCTGTACAAAGGCCCATAGATATAAAATTCAAATACTACGAAATCTCCAAGCATTACATAAACCCAAAAAATATTGTGGTTGTTTAAACAACGTACTAGTTTGTCATAAACCAGAAAGTTTAATAAAAAAACTCCAGGGTTTTAAAAATATACTCCATATCATTAGCACTAATCACAAAAGTCACTTGTAGCAGAAGCGTAAAATTTGTCACTTTTCCTTGAATAAAAGTCTCAAGTGTCACTTCTAGAAAAAGCACCCTAGTGACTATTAATGATAGGGATCGAAGTGAAGTAGGCATTGACTCTCGGCGCAACATGACATGTGGTCATGGGGATAACCTGCCCATTTGATGAAATTTTACACTTCATCAATTGAAGTATTCCACACATCATGTGTTAATTACAATACATATGCAATTGTTGATATACAATATGTAGCCAAGTGGGAAGGGATTTTATTGCTTTATGGGAGAGAAGTGCAAGGATGGATTCAGAAGAGAATATTTTCTTCATGGATTGAGAAGAGGATATGTTGGATTAGGGAGCAATTTAAAATAGTAGGGGGAAAAGTAATGGAGTTCAGGGATGGTGAAGGGAGATAGAAGAGGAAGAATGATATCATGGCGAAACTGCAAGCTATGGTCAATTCAAATTTCATGTTAATACAATTATAAGGCCCAACGAATGAATCCATGTCCAAGAAAGGGAATAAAGAGAGGATCTGTTGTGCATGGCAATCCTGGACTGCACAGGGAACTGCAGTGTTGATAGTACTATTTAACTAGTGTGGTTAGCAGTTACCACTTACACTGATGTGTGCTGATGGAATAACAGCGAGCATAGCACTGGACCCCCAAACTTTTGGTGGGACTTAGTTTACCTCCATTCCTAAGCTGAGTTCCTATTGTCTCATGTTACATTATTATTACCTCAAAGTTCAATTACTTGTAAAAAAAATTACCTCAAAGTTTAGTTACCATCAACTCATTGTTTTGGTTAACTCTTTGAGTCTGTCATTCTCCAGTTTGCTAATTATTTGTTTCAATGTAGTTGCTTCTTTATCTTGTTGTTCTAACTACTTTTCATGGTCCCTTTAAGACCATATAGTGATTCTGTTGGTTTATGTGTGTAAATTAATGTGGGTGAGAGGAACTTTTTTTTTCTCATGCTGTGATTTTGCAGAAGTTTGCTACATTCAGAATCAAATGGCTGGTCATAGGATTGCACATGCCACATTGAAAGGGCCTAGTGTGGTCAAGGAAATAGTTATCGCAAGTGTACTTGGTTTGGCCGCTGGAAGCTTGTGGAAGATGCACCACTGGAATGAGCAAAGAAAAGTTAGGTCATTCTATGACTTGCTGGAGAAGGGTGAAATAAGTATAGTTGTGGAAGAATAACTTCTCAAGGATGGGCATACTTTGGCTCCTGTGATTTGGCTCTTCAATTAAACATGGGCATACTCTTATATCTCAAAAGAATAAGTTCATAAACCAAGTATTTCTGTGTATATTCATTGCTCCATGTTTGACTATGAAGTTTTTTATTTTATTGGCCTGCTTGGACAGGCTAGAATGAATTTTCTTTCATCAGTTTTAAGTGTGCCATTCAACAGGCAAAAATCCACCAGAAAATTTATCCCTGACCAATATTGGACTCAATTTGCTTAGTCTATCTTTTGATAATACTATCTAACATATGTGCTGTTTCTAAATATAGGTCTCTATTCATTATTAGTGATTAAATTGATGTAGATGTGTCCCTGCAGGTTGGTAAAGAGATGGCATTATGCTGTTAATTTATGCGTTGTCATTACTGGGAAAAACATTTGAAATCATTTGTTATGTTGGAATCATATTTTGAGTTCCAACTGTGAAGCATTTAGCAACTTAATCACAATCCGGTTTGGAAGTGTCATGTGTGTTGTTTCACACATTGACTAAAGCTGATGAAACAACATGCGTGTACGGTGTATCTTAACACTATGGTTATCCTAAACGGGTGTGATGGATTAAAAACTAACATTCTAACATTCATGTTTCCATTTTAGTTGCTTAATCAATAAAATCTGCTCATTAGTACTGAACAAATTTTATCACACGAACCATAAATTCTTTGTTCCAAATAAAATCGTCAGAGGTAAGAGGGTGGTCTACATGACTACATCCTGACTCCAATACTTAGCTTAGTTGTCCCCAGTACACCATTTCATAGGCTTCTATTTTGGAAGAATCACTTTGGTTGACAGTGGGGGTTGTGTTTGGGATGAATTGGTTGAATATTCTTGATATTTTGATGTTGCTGTTGAGGTCACTGAGAGGTAGTAGCAATCTGGGGGGATGGAAAATCTGTGTTAAATGATTGAAATGTGTAACTAGTGCTGATGGCTATTGTGTTTTTTTTTTTTGGTTGG
The DNA here is from genome assembly GCA_034509755.1 of Anisodus tanguticus. NCBI lineage: Eukaryota > Viridiplantae > Streptophyta > Magnoliopsida > Solanales > Solanaceae > Anisodus > Anisodus tanguticus. The sequence goes on along the minus strand of CM067553.1, from coordinate 1,577,994 downwards.
AAAAATAAGTGGAAGGGATTATCTGCTTATATGGACCATTTAGGAACAGATCAATAAATGCACCATCTATCTCTCATGCTACTAAACCCTGTCCATACTTTCTTTTATTTATGTTATAAAACTATTTGAAATGCTAATCTCAACCATCTTTAAGTAAAAAATTCCACTACATCAGCAATGTACAACTTGGCCTGCCCTTCTTCCTGTTCTAGTCCCTTTTCCCCCCAAATAAGCTCTTCATAGTGCTGCTTCTTTGTGACTTCTTGAACATAGTCCTCCATGACTCTTTTCGAAACACACACAGCACTTTGCACACATAACACCACAAAATGCAAGTTCTTCATCATTTACACTCTCTTCTGTAACGTCAGCTGGTTCATTAGTCACACCAGCTGACTGTTGGCTTGGTGCCTAACGGAAAAAATAAATAAATAAGAAGCTGATAAACAATTAAAGCTATATCAAATTAAGAGAAAATTAGTGTGTATAGAGTTAACATAGATTCAACATCTCAATATTACTATGAATTATCCAAGGAAGAGATTTACTTTATGCTCGAGATCAATATTTTTTCTATCATAGATTGTACTAAAGGAATATGTTCCCTCATTTTCATTGATTATTGTGTACAATATATAGTGTTACATAATTATTTATATGGCTACAAACTAGGTAACTAACCTTTGTAATTACAATCGGAATATAAATTAACCTAATATAAAAGATATACAATGATACGAGAATATTCTTGTAATATTCTATCACACCCCCGTAGTTGAAGCGGGAGGTTCTCGTACACTGAGTCTGGCTCGGAAATCATCAAAGAGTATGCGCAAATGTCCTTTAGCAAATATGTCAACAATCTGATACCGGGAAGGAACATGAAGGACACAAACTTGTCCACGAGCCACTTTTTCACGTACAAAGTGAATATCCATTTCAATGTGTTTAGTGCGCTGATATTGAACGGGATTGCCGGGAGAGATATATCACACTTACATTATCACAATAGACCAATGTAGCTTTGCGGATTGGGCAATGAAGTTCCAGCAGAAGGTTGCGTATCCAACAAGACTTCAGAAACAACATTCGCTACTCCTCTGTACTCGGCTTCGGCACTAGATCGAGACAGAGCAGGTTGTCTTTTAGAAGATCAAGAAAGCAAGTTATCTCCGAGGAAGACACAGTAACCTAACATGGATCGACCAGTGTCCGGATAGCCACCACAATCAGCGTCAGAATAAGAGATGAGACCAGAGAGTGATGACCTGTACATGTGTAGGCTGAAGTGAAGAGTACCTTGTACATATCACATAATACGTTTGAGCGCATTCATATGTTCATCTGTCGGGTTGTGCATACGTAAGCATATTTGTTGCACGACATAGGATATATCTGGTCTCGTGAAAATGAGATACTGCAATGCTCATGCTAAATTGCGATAGTGAGTCGGATCGGCATACAGAGAACCCGAAGAGGCACTGAATTTGGAATTAATGTCCACCGGTGTGTGGGACGGTTTGCAAGACGTCATGCCTGCTCAGTCAAGGATCTCTTCAGCGTACTTTCCTTGACAAAGAAATAAGCCACTTGCATGTCTCGTAACAGCAATGCCCAAAAAATAGCTTAGGGGCCTCAAATCCTTCATAACAAACTCAGAGGCAAGGAGTGACATAATAGATCAGCGAAGTGTATCAGAAGATGTAGTTAAGATGATATCATCAATATATAATAGGATGTATGCCATGTCATTACCCTTGCTATAGATGAAAAGTGAATGATCATATTTGCTATGTGAAAAACCGATAGAGGATACAAAATCAGCAAATCGTTGGTACCATGCACGAGGAGCTTGTTTCAGTCCATAAAGTGATTTCTTCAAATAACACACATAATCTGGATGAACCGGATTCCTGAATCCCATAGGCTGATGCATATAAATGGTTTCATGAAGGTCCCATGCAAGAAAGCATTTTGACATCAAGTTGGTTTAGGGCACACTGGATTATGGACTACACTTATACCCCTCCGCACCGAACTCGCTATTATCCTACACCGATGCAGATTGGGCAGGCGTCCAGACACCCGCCGCTCTACATCCGGCGCCACTGTGTGTTTTTGGGTGATAATCTCATCTCTTGGTCTGCCAAACGACAAGCCACATTATCTCGTTCGAGTGCAGAAGCTGAGTATAGAGGAGTTGCTAATGTTGTCGTTGAGATCTGTTGGCTCCGAAACCTTCTCTTAGAGCTTTAGTGTCCTTTAAGTAAAGTGTCTCTGGTCTACTGTAATAACATATCCGCCATATACCTGTCTCACAATCCGGTTCAGCATCAGCGAACCAAACATGTTGAGATGGACATCCACTTTGTTCGCGAGAAGGTTGCTCTCAGGCATATTAAGGTATTGCACGTGCCTTCCTCATATCAATACGCGGATATTTTCATAAAGGGCCTCCCAAGACAGCTGTTCCTTGATTTCAGATCCAATCTTAGCGTTAGGCCTCCTCCCGCTCCGACTGAGGGGGTGTGTAAACGTGTACAACTATAACACTACAATCCCTACCCATTATTAGATTAAGATTCCTCTTGTATTGTGATTAGGATTCCTCTTTCCTCTTGTATTAGGACTGTATATTGTACACTATATATATTGATATTAATGAGAAAGACTTCCTAAGGAAGATTAATATCATCTTACAGAAACGACTAAGTCGGGGACTTAATTGTAACAATGTCTATTCTTATTTGGATTCAAAGTTATAATTGAGGTATTGGCGTAGTCTCTTACGAAACCGAATGATGATGAATTACTTCTATTTAATATAATATTTAATTTGAAGATAAAATCTCAAATCACAATATTTTTTATTTGTATTTATGCGCACTTGGTTACGGTCATCGCTGACATGTTCGCTGCAATTTAACTTTTGATATATATATATATATATATATATATATATATATATATATATATATATATATATATATATATCCTATTTGCAGCATATATCCTACTTGTTTTGTATTGTTAGACTTATTTTTGTGGTCATCTGCATTATGCCCTTTCAAATTTAAATTTTAAGTAGGGTTCCCAGTATTTTAAAACCCAAAAGCGCAACAAGATCCTTGGGTCTTGAAGCCAAAAGTAAGAAGTGAAGCACATGATTATGTAAAATTTTATGAAATACAAAAAGTATATACGAATGTAATACAAAAAGAGAGTAATAAATTCCAATCTAAACTTGCAACTTAACCAAAAAAAAATGAAGAAGTTGGTGTCAGAATCGAAAAGTCATACCAACTCATAAGTAGTTTTCTTATATATATATATTTCTCAACAAGTCCTTTTGTGACTATTTTGTTAGGAATGCATTCCCAATGCAAGCATATCTATAAAGGGAGCTGAAAGATGGAATAATTTCCCTTGGAAATTTCTTTCATTATTCACAATATATATAGATGTACAAGGTTGATTCCTAATATGGTACGAATCCTAACTTACCTTACAAAGGTTGATTCCTAATACAATTAGAATCCTAAGTTACCTTAAATATACATTTATCATAATTACAAAATATACGGCGAATATTCTGAGAATATTCGCTAATACTCCCCCTCAGACGGAGCGGGAGGAGGCCGAATGCTAAGTCTGGATCGAAAGTCGGTGAAGAGCTGTCGCAGTAGTCCCTTTGTGAAAAAATTTGCATACTGATACGAGGAAGGCACGTGTAAAATTTTGACCTGACCACGAGCAACCTTCTCTCGCACAAAGTGGATATCCATCTCAATATGCTTAGTCCGCTGATGTTGGAGTGGATTATGAGACATATAGATAGCAGATATGTTGTCACAATAGACTATAGACGCCTTGCGTAATGGACACTGGAGCTCCAAAAGAAGATTTCGGAGCCAACAGATCTCAGCGACAACATTAGCAACTCCGTGATATTCTGCTTCAGCACTCGAACGGGACAACGTGGCCTGCCGCTTGGCGGACCATGAGATAAGATTATCCCCAAGAAATACACATGACCGGAGGTGGAGCGACGTGTGTCGGGGCATCCCGCCCAATCCGCATCCGTGTAGGCTAGCAATTTGGTTGGGGCAGAGGGGTATAGATGTAAGCCAAAGTCAAGTGTGCCCTTAACATATCTGATAATACGTTTGAGGGCGGCAAAATGGGACTCTCGAGGGTCGTGCATGAACAGACACACCGCCGAACGGCATATGCAATATCGTGCCTAGTGAATGTAAGATGCGAAGAGCACCTGCTAGACTCCGATATAGAGTGGGATCAGAAACTGGCGCACCGTCATTGGCACTAAGCTTGGATTTTGAGTCCACCGGAGTTGGCATAATCTTACAATTTGCCATCTTGGCCCTGTACACTATCCCTTCGCATACTTTCGCCGACACGGGAACATATTGGCAGCAGATCTAGTCACCGATATACCCAGAAAATAACTTAGCTTCCCCAAGTCAGTCATAGCAAATTCAGTTTTGAGTAGAGCAACGATTTCATTCTTCATCCCGTCAGATGAGGCAGTAAGAACAATATCGTCGACATATAATAGCAAATATGCAGTGCTGCTACCTCGGTGAAAAGTGAAGAGAGAGGTATCACACCTGCTACATACAAAACCAATTTGCAGAAGATACCTGGCGAACCGATCATACCAAGCGCGGGGGGCCTGTTTCAATCCATACAATGACTTCCTGAGACGACACACAAACTGTGGAGCTACCGGATGAACAAAACCAGGAGGCTGATGCATGTACACAGTCTCTTTCAAATCCCCATGAAGAAACGCATTCTTGACATCAAGCTGATGAATCGGCCAATGCAAGCCCATAGCAATACTGAGAACAGTCCGAATAGTGGCCGGTTTAACAACCGGACTGAATGTCTCACCACAATCAATACCCTCCCTGCTGATTAGTGCCATTTGCAACTAGTCTTGCCTTATACCTCTCTAAGTCACCACTGCCTCTCGAACTTGTGACGAAATAGCCACATACACCGGATAACATTCACACCGGTGGTCTAGGTACCAAATCCCAAGTGTTCTGCTTGGTTAAAGCGTTAAACTTTTCGCACATGGCCGCATTCCAATTGGGGTCCAGTTTAGCTAGTTTTGGATTCTTTGGAATGGGTGATAAGGTTTGTGTGGAGAGATTGAAGTGAACCTTGGGTTTGAAGATCCCGTGTTGTGCACGAGTCTCCATGCGGTGAGGGGGCTGCAGTGGGAGGTCGGGACTGGTTGCTGGATCGGTAGGCACCGGGTGCGGACCGGTTGGCAGCGCGGTGTTCTTGCGAAGCGAGGAGACCGGACGAGTTGTTGGATTTGATGGACCGGAGGCAGCGGTGTGGGTGGTGCATTAGACTCAACAGGGTGCAAGCATGGGTGGTGTGGGGAGCTGGGATCGGGTGGCGCATTGCTTTGCGGGAGGGTCGATGACATCGCCTGGGCGCGGTGGGCGTCGGAACAGATGAGCCGCCTTGGTACAGATTTTGGATGACCGGAGACAAACTCGGTTCATCGAGAAAGATGTAATCGGTGGTCGAAATTTCCGGAGATTTGAAAAAGGAAAGGTTGTCTCGTTAAAGGTAACGTGACGGGAGACGATGATTTTGCGAGTAGCAATGTCATAGCACAAGTAGCCCCGATGATTAGGAGATAGACCAAGGAAGACACATGGAAGAGTGCGAGGGGCAAGTTTGTGGGGTGCAGTGGAGGCTATGTTGGGGTAGCATAAGCATCCAAAAATACGTAGGTGATCATATGATGGCTGCCTACGGTATAAGATTTCGTAGGGGTTTTGTTTTGGAGTGTGCTAGTTGGTAAAATATTTAGAAGGGATTCTACCATTTTGACAAAGATAGACCCAAAAAGGCGGTGGTAGGCGAGTGCATGAAACGAAGTGTGCGGACCATGTTATTGATGGTATGTATAATTCTTTCAGCCTTTCCGTTTTGGGAAGAAGTATAGGGACAAGAAAAATGAAAAACCATGCCTTGTTTAGAACAGAAATTGTGAAATGCCGAGTTATTAAATTCACGTCCATTATCACATTGGAATGATTTAATAGGTTTTTCAAATTGTGTCTTAATGAATTTTTGAAACTCGAGGAATTTTGCAAAAACTTCAGATTTGAATTTCAGTGGGTAAATCCAGACAAAATGTGAAAAATCATCCAAGAATACTAGATAGAATTTATGACCCAAAGAGCTAGCAATCGGAGATGTCCACAAATCAGCATGAACAATATCAAATGGAGAAAAAGTAACACTGTTTGATGACATAAAGGGAAGCCGAGTATGTTTGCCTAGTGGACAAGAAAAACAGTGTTGGGCAATTTTCCCATTATTACATTGAATACGCTTAGAAGTCCTAAGAAAAGTAAAACCGGGTCTCCGGGTGTCCGAGTCGGTTGTGCCAAGTTGAGGGAGAGATCGCCGCAAGGGATAGAGGTGCTTGCGGTCCGACACGGAAGATTGAGTGAATGGGTAGAGGTCTCCCACACTATTGCAAGCGTGTAAGAATTTTTCCCGTATTGAGTTCCTTTACGAAGAAAAACCAAAAGGGTCAAATTCGACAGACGTAATTATTGCTAGTGAATTTTCTAACGAGAGATTAAGTTTTTAATGATATTAGGTGTGTATAGGACGTGGTTTAGGGAGAAAGGTGGGTGTGGATGTTTGGTGTGTGTGTTACCGTAACCTTCAATTGGAATGCGATTACCATTGCCGACAGTAATAAATTGAGGACACTTTAGCCGACGTAGTTGAGATAGGTTACCCGACGACGGGTGAGGTGAGATGTGGCTCCGTGTCCATGTACCAATTGTCGTCGGGCTGTTGAAGGTTCACGGTGGTGTATGCCCGGCCCAAATCGGCCGAGGCCGAGTTTGCCGGGGCCGTTGCGAGCCGCCTTTGGATTGCAACGGGCCGTGCTTGCGAGCTTGCGCTTCGCCGCCGCCGGCCGCAATCAATCGTGGGCTCGCCGCCGCGCTGCTGGGCGGGCTCGCTCGGTGGCCGGGGCAGGCCCAACAGCCGCCGCCGACCAAGGCCGCCGGAACCGGGCCCCCGCAGCCGGGTACGGGCATGCAAAGCGAGGCCCACCCCGCCGGTTGGGCCACCCGCCGCCGCCGGTTGGACCACCGCCGCCGCCGTCCATGGTTGGTTGGCGTTGTCCGTCCACCGGTTGCGTTGGCCCTTTCCGCGGCCCTTGCCTTTGTTGTTGCGACCTCTCGCCGCCACGACCTCCGCCGCTCCGTTCGCTTCGCCGCCGCCGCGGGAACCGCCGGTTGCCGCCGGCCGCAGTGTTGCCATCTCGTCAACGGCTAACGCCTTTTGATTATGTTCCTCTTGTTTAGCACGTCTAGTTTCTTCCAACAATAGTTGTGAACGTGCCTTGTTGAAACTTGGGAGGGGTCGGCTTGTTGAATCATTGTTGCGAGTGTGTCATATTCACCTTTCGGTAAACCCGCAACAAGTTGAAGCACCATCTTGGTTTCTGAAACAGAAGTCCCGACGTTGGATAGTTGATCGGTTATGAGTTTCAGTTGCTTACAATATTCGGACATGTTGTTAAAATTCTCGAGGCGGGTATTGTTGAATTGCTCTTCCAAATACACAAACCGAGTATTTTTATTGTCCCGAAAGATTTCTTCTAGCGGACCCAAAGTTCACGTGCCGTAGCACCCGTTTTCATGATAGTGCATAACGATCTTTGGAGATGGTGCCGTAGATCCATTGTTTGACGATGGCGTCAAGACGACGCCGATTGAGTCCGTAACGTCGGTGGGACGAGGAACGATTCGTCAATGTGATCGAGCACGTTGTATGCACATGCATGAATGTAGAATAGTTCCATCCACATGGAATATTGACGTTCTTCTTGGTCAAGAATTATAGGGATAAAATTCTTGATGTTGTTAACGGCGAATGCCGGATGAAAAGAAGATACTGAACGTTGAGAGGGGTTTTCAAGTGTGTCAGTGGATGAAACGGAATTTGTGGTGGAAGACATGGTTACCGCCTTTGTCGAGGGAAGGGAATTTTCGGTTTGGCCGAAATATGGAGAAAGAAACCGATTTTTTTTTTTTTTTTTCTCGTGAAAGCGAAAAATTTCTGATTTCGGCCGGGAATGAGGATTTAGGTTTTAGGCTCTTGATACCATGAAAGATGGAATAATTTCCCTTGGAAATTTCTTTCATTATTCACAATATATATAGATGTACAAGGTTGATTCCTAATATGGTACGAATCCTAACTTACCTTACAAAGGTTGATTCCTAATACAATTAGAATCTTAAGTTACTTTAAATATACATTTATCATAATTACAAAATATACGGCGAATATTCTGAGAATATTCGCTAATAGGAACAATTAAAAAGTATTTGCATGAGAGGTTAAATTTCGCTGGCATATGCTCTGAACTAGTTAAAATCAGCTATAACCATTTTTCTATTATGTTTAGGCCCATATCATTCAAAACATTTATAAAGGATTACATAACAAAATCTCCAATCTTGTAATGTTAATATTCATCTGGTCTAGCGATATGTCCGAGGAATATTTGTCAACACTTATTTTCATCATCAACATATTGTACTATCTTCTAAGTTCTAGCTACCTTCAACTTTCTTTTTATTTCTTTAATAAGATACATTCAAGGTAAAATGGAAATTCCAAAGCTCAAGAAAATGCATAGGATTAAGAGAGAACAAGGAAATGTGACAATCATATATAAACTAATATAATCACCTACTCATCTCTTTCTATAAATAGGCGATACATAATCCTTAGTTTCTCATACAAACACAAAAAACTTCCATAAAGAAAAATCACATACTCATACTATATATACTGTATGGCCAAAGAAACTAGTACAAGTATCATTGTCATGTTGATGTTGTTCCTCGTAGTGACAACAACACAAGGACTACCACCAACTCCTTGTTGTCGTCCCCCGGTGTTTTACTGTTGCCCTTTCAAAGAGAGTGGTGTTCATAACATTCCATTGCCATCCAAGAAAATCATTAAGTTTGCCACGCACCAAATCGATCATCTAAAACACCCATGAATCATCTTGTTTGCTTGATTTTTCGAGTTAAATCTACTTTAATTATGTGCTGCTAGCTTGAATAAGGTTACATGTAGTTGCATCTTTGATTCGATGAATCGCATAATAAATAACGGATCTAATAATATCTAAAGTTTCTCCCTTCTTTCAAATTCTGATGCATGATGTATGAAATTATAGTCTCATCTTCATCTAATTTAGTACTTACTTTCCAATTATAATGATGCATTGTCTTTGATTAGGGCGTGATGAACCTATAACATGTGCAAACATAACGATTGTAAAAGTTTCAGATAATCAACTCCTTAATTTTCTAACTTAACATGGTGCATGTTATAGATACACAATGCTTCAGTGCATAAAACACTCAAATTATTTCTTGTTTTAACATAATGAATTAAGTGTGGAGCTTACAGATTCACAATAAGATTATTTCAGATTTTAAATTGAGATTATTCAGATCAAAGTGAAACAACCATCTAGCTAGTCTAATATCTATGAACTTAGTTTGTTGCGTTGTTGTTTGTATTTTAATTTATTGAGTTTCCTTGGCAATTCTAGTCAATAAAATGCGGTCTCAATGGTTGGTGTAGACATTTAAATTTTATTGGATTTAAATCATAAAATAATTTGAATTATATTCAAATAAATATTATGGGCTAATATTATTGAATTTGAATAAAACTCCAATTTAAATAAAATTCAAATAAATATAGTTGGTGAGCACTCATATGGAACTTTTTTGTAAAAAAATCCAATTTAATTGAGTTAATCCATTTATTTGGGCTACAGAGCCCACTTTGTTAGCCTAAACTACTATTTTTCCTTTCTTGACATTATTTTTCACCTCGAATTTTATTATGTACAATTGATATGTATACACTCCTTACATTTACTCGTATCGATGGCAAAAAAAAATTTGGCCATTTTGCAGAGTGGCCATTCCTTCATTGAACAAACATAATGTTAATTTTTTTTTAACGTATATAGGAACCTAGCCTCTAAAAATGCTCCCATCCATTACTGTGTACAACTGAGAAAATGTTTAATTCCTACGTATTGTTTGCAAGTACTATCGAATAAAAATATGGAAATGGATTGTTAAAGACATTAAATGCAAAAGGATAAATGTTAGGGAGTGGGTGAATATTGAAGAATATGATAAATTAAAATTGCCAGTGAATTAAAAAGGCTATAAACATGAGATGAGATGTTAGTTGAAGAGTGAAAGCACAAGAAATTATAATAACCAAATGAGAGAAAAGGGGGAAATGGTCCATTTTGCTTTGTATCAGAATATATATTTTGATTAAGTTTGTTGCTTGGGGAACAAAAGATAACAGGAGTAATTTGTGATTTGCACCCCTAACGTATATATCCTTTTGTGATTGTCACCCCCGGCCACCCCCTATCTTTACTATCCGATCCATCCCACTTTAATAGTGTTTTGCTACATTATATATAAATATTCTGGAGATAATAATAATTTTTGTTTACTTTCTAAATATTAAAAAATAAATAAGAACCCCATTTGTTTAATTACGAAGAAAACATTTCATACCAAACACTCTTTAATTTAAATAGTTTTATGATTTGAGTTATATATACCGTGGGAGTGAAAAAAGGTTCTTGCACTCAAAGGAATTTATAGCTAAGTTTCCTAAAAGTGAGATTAATGTATTGAATATATCACCTATTACAATAGGTGAAGATGACATGAAAATGTAAAAAATATTTACACTGCAACTTAAAATCATAATTTTATACAAAAGTTAATTTCCTAAACAGTAAATTCCACAATTTCCATTCAAATGGGTCCCATATAGTGTTTGTTTGGGTTGGGCCGGGCCGGGCCGTCTGGTATTAGCTGTAAAGTATAAACTGATTTGAGATGACAAATGGTCATAGAGATGCATTGTACAAATTTATGGTTTGCTGTTCTTATCCCATGTTTGGATGGTTGTTTCCGTGGCTCATTATTGTATCTTTTTCATTGATATCACGTTTGATTTTATTAGTTTTAAAATATATTGTAATTTCATGATTATATAATAATGACAAAATTTAATTTTTATAATCACAGATTTAATGGAAAGTTCAAAATTTATAATCATTGATTTAATTTTTTTACGTGATTTTTTATTTCATTTATGATTTACCCATTATAATTCCACCCACCCTACCACCACCCGCTACCTCCTAACTCCCTACCATCTACGCCCACTCACCCCACCTTTATCTACTTATTTTTTAAAGTTTCTATTTTATTATTTTACTCTAATTTTATTAACATATATATAAATTAACTTTTACTCTAATTTTACACACACACACATATATAAATAAATTTATAATTAAAGATTAAGAATATTTTAGTAAACTTACATATTATTATACAGTAGCACCATAGGTCAAACCAAACAATAAAAATATTACCTATTCGTCCCAATTTGATTGTGCACGGAGTTTAAGAAATAAAGAAAGACTTTTGAATCTTGTGGTCTAATACAAGCCAAAGATATTTGTATAGTTATAAATCAGGTAAACATAAAATTTAAAATTAAATTGATATCAAATAAAAAAATGTGTCATTTTTCTTGGGACTGACCAAAAAGATTATCATTTTCCTTGAAAAAAGATATGTGTATCATATAAATTAGTACAGGAGTATTAAATTACAACAAAAGATATAATGTATTCAAACATTGTTGGGGTTTGCTTAATTTCTTTCAAGGAAGACAGACGTGCGTTATGGCTTTGCGTCTCGGAGGGTGGGTTCGTTTTAGCCTAATTTTGTCGATATATTCAAGGGTAGGTAGGACTTGTTTGAATTTTCGTCTCATTCTTTTTTTCTGGTTTGAGTAGAAGACTATTGGCTGCTGGTGCTGCTCGGGCAGCTCCAGGAACACAAATCAGGTGTATAAGCGTCTGCATGTTTTCTTTTTAGCAGAAATTTACCCCCTTTTTGATTTTCGTTTTGATTTTGATTTGGTCAGGGATATTGCCAGCAAGTCTCGAACGAAAGAGAAAAATCTCTTGATTATTTTCATTAATGAAAATGTATATATATGATATACAATATATAATTAAGAACATTAAATCTATTTTTTCCTAATACAAGATTACTAGCTTTTTCCAATATAAGACTACTACCATAATTATACATATACAAGAATTCTACTAATTATGATAAAATATACACAATGGAGGAAACCGATATACACGGACTACCGTGTGATATACATAGTAGTCTTTCACACCCCGCAGTCATAGAGGGTGGTTTTCGTACGCTGAGACTGTCCCTAAAATCTTCAAACAGAACTAAGGGAAGACCCTTAGTAAAGCTATCAGCAATTTGGTACCGTGAAGGGGCATGCAAGACACGTACTTATCCACGAGCTACCTTTTCACGAACAAAGTGAATATCCATCTCGATATGTTTAGTGCGCTGATGTTGGACCGGATTTTCAGAGAGATAGACTGCACTAACATTATCGCAGTAGACCAAGGTAACTTTCTGAATAGGAAAGTAAAGCTCTAATAGGAGATTACGCAGCCAACATGACTCGGACACCACATTGGCTACCCCTCGATACTCGGCCTCCGCACTAGATCATGATAAAGTAGCCGACGTTTAGCCGACCAAGAGACCAAGTTATCACCAAGAAACATACAATACCCATATGTCAAACGTCTGGTATCTGGACATCCACCCAATCTGCATCAGTATAGGACACAAGAGTAGATACGGAGGATAAATATAAGTGCAAACCATAATAAAGAGTGCCCTGAATGTAACACACAATGCGTTTAAGATCATGCATGTGCTCGTCCCTCGGATGATGCATAAATAAACACACATGTTGCACTGCATATGTAATATCGGGCCTCGTGAAAGTAAGGTACTAAAGAGCCCCTGCAAGATTGCGATAATGGGAGGGATCCTCGTCAGGTGTGCTAGAATTAACACTCAGCTTCTGTTTGGTGTTAACCGGAGTAGGAGAGGACTTACAGGATGACATGTCAGCCCGGTCAATAATCTCAGTTGTATACTTCCTCTGGGATAGAAACAGACCACATGCATGACAAGTAACAACTATACCCAAAAAATAACTCAAGGGCCCCAAATCTTTCATAGCAAATTCTGAACTAAGAAGAGACATGATAGATTTGCGCAGGTTATCAGAAGAGGCAGTCAATATAATATCATCCCATATAACATAATGTATGCCAGAGAAGTGCCACGACGATAGATGAACAGAGAATGATCAGACCTGCTATGAGAAAACCCAATAGTAGACACATAATCTATAAACCTTTTATAGCAAGCACCAGTGGCATGTTTAAGCCCATACAAGGACTTCTTCAGCAAACAGATATGGTTAGGATGATCGGGGTCCCTAAAACCCAAGGGCTGATGCATGTATACTGTCTTCTTAAGATCACCGTGTAAGAAAGTCATTTTCACATTCAGCTGATGAATGTGCAATGCTTTTGAGAGAGCTAGACAAAGAACAGTGCGAATGGTTTCCGGTTTGACCACCGGACTAAATGTCTCTCCACAATCCATGCCAACCTGTTGAGTTTTGCCATCACCTACAAGACGGACCTTATGCCTCTCAAAACAACCGTAAGATTTTTCCTTATGAGTAAAAATCCACATAGAACGAATAACATTGACACCATGTGGACGCCCATCAACTCCCACGTCTTATTTTCAATAAGAGCATTATATTCATCATTCATGGCTATTTTCCAATTCGGGTCATGAAGGGCAGACACTGGGTTACGTGGTAGGGGTGATTTAGTGACATTAGAATTGAGATTAAAATATCTTTTAGATTTAAAAATACCCCGTTGGCTATGAGTAATGGGCCCTTGACTCGAAATAGAAGTGGACGGGACTTGGGGTAGGTGTCGGGTCGGCTCGGGACTGGCCAGCAGGCAGTGGGCCTGCTAGCCGAGACACTAGACCCGAAAGAAAAGGACTTGGGCCAGCAGGCAGTGGGCTTGCTGGCCGAGAAAATGGACCGGGAGACTGGGTATTTGGGCCAGCATGCAGTGGGCCTGCAGGCCGTAAAATTAAAGCTGGACACAGGACAATTGGGCCAGGCAGAGGGCCTGCTGGCGATTTGGGTCACGAGACTGCTGGACTAAATGATGGATGATGTACGGTGAGAGTCCATCATCCAAAAAATTATAAGAATTAGATACGGAATTATACAATTTAGCAAATGGAAATTGAGTTTCATAAAAAATGACATGACCACTAATTATGATTTTATTAGAGGATAGATCAAAACATTTGTAACCACGATGATTAGCCAGATAACTCAAAAACACACAAGTGGTAGAACAGACCTGAAGTTTGTTAATTGTAGTGGACGGGAAAAGTGGATAGCACAAACACCCAAACACACTAAGATGAGAATATGAAGGAGCTTTATGATAAAGAAATTTTAGTGGGGATTGATATGCTAATCCTTTGCTAGGGAGTATGTTAAGGAGGTAAGTAGTCATTTGTAATGCATGATGCCCAAAAGAAGGTGGTAATGAAGCATGGACTAGTAATGTTCGAACAATATTATTAATGGTACGAATTTTTCTTTCGGCTTTTTCATTTTGTGAGGACGTATGAGGACAAGAAAATCAAAAAGATATGCCAGTAGTGTTACAAAATTCCCAAAACGGCCCATTATCAAATCCCCTTCCATTATCATATTGAATGTTTTTAATTTTTCGTTCAAATTGGATACGGATGAATGCTTTAGACTTTAGGAATGTGGAGAAAACTTGAGACTTTTTAGATAAAGAAAAGGTCCACAAAATTAGAATAATCACCCAAAAATAACACATAATAACGGTGGCTCAAAGATCTCAAAACGGGAGATATCCATAAAACACTATGAATAATATCAAATGGAAACAAAGTACTAAAATTTGAGGCTACAAATTGTAATTTAACATGTTTCCCAAGAGGACAAAAAGGACGAATATTAGTACTACGCGTACAATTACATGCAATAAAATTATTATTTTTTAAGAAAGGAAATCACAGACTCCCCTGGATAACTCAAACGCGCATGCCACAAGGAATGTTCTAGAGCGGCAAATGTTGACGGTGTGGCTTGAGTAGTGGAAGTGGTGGTGATTGGATAAAACTCTCCTTGACTATTACATCTCATTAGAGGTATATCCCCGTCGTGAAATCCTTCACAGAAAATCTATAAGGGTCAAAGTCAACAGAAACCCAATTATCAGTTGTAAATTTTTGAACATACACCAAAATATTAATTAAGTGAGGATCATGAAGGACATTTTTCAAGGTTAAACGGTGGGTTCGGGGGATATAAATTTGTGTGACCATAACCACGAATTGGAATTGAATTACCATTACCAACAATTATGTCACGATTTTTGCTCAAATTGAAATAAGACGAGAGATTACCTGGCGCGGACGTCATATGAGAGGTGGCCCCGGTGTCCATGTACCAATTTGCGTATGGAGGATTTAATCCAAGTGTATGCATCGCTGACTCGATATCTGTGGGGGTCGAAACTAATGCTGGGCTGGCAGCAACGAAGGTTTGCTGAGGCCGAGGCCCAAGTAGGCCAGCCTGGTGCCAGTTATTGTTCACTGGCCTAGTCTGCTTCGGCTGAGTGTAGTTGGGCCTGGCCCAATTCACTGGAACTGGGTAGGGTGGCGTGGGCCACTACCCATTGGCCCACGGCATGTCCCAGGGCCACTGCCCAGTAGCCCAAGCCTGTTGCCATGGGTTCAGTGGCCTGGTGTCCTGCCTTCCGCCACCACCTGTCGGTCTGCCACCATTTTGTTGCCGCCACCGCCGCTGTAATTTTTGCCACTATTTTTCCGATTTTGACCTTTTTTGCTGCCACCGTTGTTACGGTTTTGGCTAGAATTGTCCGAGAATGAGTGAGGGTCATCAAACATGGCTACTATCATGGCGGAATTGGCTCTGATTGTCACCTTTTTAGCCAACCTGACTTCTTCTAAGGTAAGCATGAAACGTGTTTGGTAGAACGACGGGAGAGGATTGCTTTGACGAAGAAGAGTTTCAACGCCATTATAAGCCTCGGATAGGCTTGCAACCATCTGAAGAACAAGACGATCATTCGTGACGGGCTCACCAACGTTCTTGAGTTGATCTGACAACTCCTTGAGCCTTTTTAAATAGGATGAGACATTCGTAAAATCCTCCATGTTGATGTGGGAGAATTCCTGCTCAAGGGTCACGACAATTTTTGTTATCCTGGAATATATCACGCAACCTATTCTAAGTATCCATTGACGTGGTGTCAAGTTCAATAATAGTCTGCAAGAGGTCCATAGAGATAGTGGAATAAATTTACTAGAGTACCGTAGCATCAAGAGTTGCCCACAACTCTATTTCATCATCGGTGGTAGGCACCTTTTCCTTGCCTGTTGCCGAGGGGATGATATGATGAAGGACTCGATGAGACCGTGCGTGAAGTTTAAATAGTTCTGCCCATGTCGCATAATGAACGTTTTCCATCTCAAGAACGATAGATATGTTGTTCTTGATAATGGAGACTGCAAGGGCAAGATGAAAGATACTCTTTGAGGTAGACATATTGAAAGAACAAGAGGAGAATTAGGGTTTTGGAAAATAAAATAAAATTGAAGGGACGGGGAGGGGGTCGGCCGTTGGCCGATTGGTCAGGGCGGCGGAAGGGATAATATTTGGAGAAGAAAAAGTTTGCCATAGACTGCTGATACCATTAACGAGAATAATCCTTGATTATTTTCATTAATGAAAAAGTATATATACATGATATACAATATCTAATTAAGTAAATTAAATCTACCTTTTCCTAATACAATATATACAGGATATAAAATATCTAATTAAGGAAATTAAATCTACATAATTATATATATATATATATATATATATATATATATATAAGAATTCTACTAATTATGGTAAAATATATCAATGGAGGAAACCGATATACACGGTAGTCTTTCACCAAACCCCCAGTTCCAGTAAAATATATACAATGGAGGAAACCGATAAACACGGACTACAAATATACACTGTAGTATTTCACCGAACCCCCGGTTCCAGTTCATCGTGGTCAATATATACTTGTTTAATTCTCACTTCAAATTTCTATTATTAATGAAATTCAACTCACTCATTATTATTTTGGTCCAAATTGCAGTTTATTCTTTTTCATTAAATAAGCAGCAAGACTAAAAATTAAAAATCACAGATACGAGGGATAAAAATACAAAACCAGTGCGTTTGAAGATCAATCCTTGCAAATTTTTTAAATTCAATAAACGGGTCCTATGTAGTGTTTGTTTGGATTGGACTGTGCTGAGCGTGGGCCGGCCCGACTGGCAGTAGCTATAAATTGATTTCAGATAAAATATTTACCGATTTGCTGGTGGGGTGTGTTTGTTTCAACGAAGATCGCTATGCGGTTATGGATTTACGTTGGGTTAGTAATAGTTTCATCCTAAATAAAATAAGTGCTAGTTATACCCTGATATACATGGGTTTGTATACCATGTATATCACGGTTTCACAAGTCATATTACCATATGTGAAACTGTGATATACACGGTATACAAACCCGTGTATATCACAGTTTTTGGAAGGTTTTATTTAGTGTAAATATTGTATTAATTAGTATTGTACACTTACCATAGTTATAGGATTCTTGTACAACTAGAATAGAGTTTTGGGAGTAGTAGGAATAAAATTTTCCTATTATGAAAAATTGTAAATTGTATATATACTCTTTCATTAATGAAAATAATCAAGAGATTATTTCTTTCATGGTATCAGAAGTCTAGGTTTTTCACCCACTTCGTCCGAAATTAACCTTCCGTTGCCTCGGTTTCCGATTTTCTCATCGGATTCCGTACACTTCTTCCTCCTCTCTTCCCAAATTTTCTTCCCTAATTCACCTATTGTTCTTTCATTATGTCTACGTCAAAGAACATGTTTCATCCTGTCCTTACTGTTTCCAACATCAAGAACCAAATCCTTATCGTTCTTGAGATGAAAAACGTCCAATATGCGACATGGGCGGAACTTTTCAAGATTCTTGCACATTCGCATCAAGATCTTCATCATATCATTCCCTCAGCCGCAGGCGAGGAGCCTGCCCCAGAAATTGACCCGATATTATGGACTACTCTTGATGCTACCATTCTGCAGTGGATTTATTCCACTATCTCTACGGACCTCTTGCAAACGATTCTTGAACCCGATGCTACGTCAATGGAAACTTGGAATAGGCTGTGTGACATATTCCAAGATAACAAAAATGCATGTGTTATTACTCTTGAGCAGGATTTTTCTCATGTTAACATGGAGGATTTTTTGAATGTCTCAACCTATTGCAAAAGGCTGAAAGAGTTAGCGGACCAACTCCGCAATGTTGGTTCGCCCGTTAGCAATAATCGTCTTGTTCTCCAGATGGTTGCTGGCCTATCTGAGGCTTATAATGGTGTTGGCACTCTCCTTCGTCAAAGTGATCCTCTACCACAGTTCTATCAAGCACGATCCATGCTTACGTTGAAGGAAGCCAACTTGGCTAAAAAGGCGGCTACTAGTGCATATCCAGTCATCATGATGATAACTTCCGACGCTACTCCGTCCTTCTCCGAAAATTCAGGTAAAAATGGTAAAAATTGGAAAAACAATCGGAAAAATAACGGCAGAAACCGTGGTGGAAATAATGGGGGTGGGCCTCGGGGAAATTGGACGCACACAAACTGGCCGCATCCCTGGGGTATGTGGCCCTAGAACTGTGCCAACAGTCCTTGGCTCAATGGCCCATATTGCTCATATTCGGCCTACCTAGGAAACTGGGCCCAATTACCGCATATAAATAGGCCCAGGTTTTTAGGCCAGCAGTACAGTCCGAGATCTCACTTTGGGCCGAGGCAGCAAGCAGTGTGCTTGGGCCTCGGCTAGCCCAGTCCCATCACATTGCGGGTCCCACATCAACGGATATTAAAGCCGCAATGCACACACTTGGATTAAATCCCCCGGACGCAAATTGGTACATGGACACCGACGCCAATACTCACATGACATCCGACCAAAGTACTCTCTCTTCTTATTCTAATTTGAGCAACAGTCGTGACATAATTGTTGGTAATGGCGATTCAATTCCAATTTGTGGTTACGGTCATAAAAATTTATCTCCTCTCCATCCACCTCTTGTCTTAAAAAATGCCTTTCATGCCCCTAACTTAATTAAAAATTTGGTGTATGTCCGTAAATTCACCACTGATAATTGAGTTTCTGTTGATTTTGATCCTTTTGGGTTTTCTGTTAAGGATTTCAAGACGGGGATTCCTCTCATGAGATGTGATAGTAGGGGAATCTTTATCCTATCACACCCGCATCCGGTTTCTCAAGTCAAGCCTTGCCATTTACGTTTGCAGCTTTAGCTCCTTCATTATGGCATGCACGTTTGAATCACCCTAGGTCGTCTATTGTATCTTCATTACATAAAAATAATTTTATTTCTTGTAAGGGTACGCATAGTACTCCAATTTGTCAATCTTATCCTCTAGGAAAACTTGTTAGATTACCGTTTGTAGACTCTAAATCTCGTACTTTAATGTCATTTGATATTATTCATAGCGATTTATGGACATCTCCGGTTTTAAGTTATGTGGGCCAACGTTATTATGTTCTATGTTTGGATGATTATTCTATTTTTTATGGACCTTTCTGCTAGCGAAAAAATCACAAAATTTTTCCACATTCTTAAAGTTTAGGGCATTCATCCGTACCCAATTCGATCGGGAAATAAAAAATATTCAATGTGATAATGGCAAAGAATATGATAATAGGATGTTTTGGAATTTTTGTGATACTCATGGCATAGTTTTTCATTTATCTTGTCCTCATAAGTCCTCACAAAATGGGAAATCCGAATGAAAAATTTGTACCATTAATAACATTGTCCGAACTATATTGGTACATGCTTCCGTACCCCCTTCCTTTTGGCATCATGCTCTACAAATGGCTACCTATTTTCTTAACATACTTCCTACCAAAGGGTTGGCAAATGAGTCTCTTCTTAAAGTCCTCTATAATAAAAATCCATCGTATTCCCATCTTAGGGTCTTTGGGTGCTTATGTTATCCATTATTTTCGTCAACTAAAATTAACTTCAGGCCCGTTCTACCCCTTGCGTATTTTTGGGTTATCCGTCTAATCATTGTGGTTACAAATGTTTTGATTTATCATCTAATAAAATTATCATTAGTCGTCGTGTTATTTTTGATGAAACTCAATTACCGTTTTCTAAAGTGAGTAGTCCCGTGCCTAGTTCGTATAATTTTTTGAATGACGATGTCTCCCCATATATTATCCACCATTTATCAGACTTGTCCCGCACTCCAATTCCGCCAGCGGCCCCATTGCCCGCTGGACCTACAGTTCTCGGTCCATTTCCTGCTACAGTTTTCGGTCCGTTTTCTGTTTCTGATTCCAGTATTGGGCCAGCAGGCACAGTCCGTCACCCCGTCAATTTTGTCCCAAAATCCTCCCAATTCTCCCCCAAGTCACAGACCGGTCACTCGTAGTCAACATGATATTTTTAAACCAAAAAGACATTTTTATCTAAATTCTAATGTTCTTAAATCCCCTCTACCCCGTAACCTAGTGTCCGCATTAAATGGCCCGAATTGGAAATTAACTATGAACGACGAATATGATGCTCTTATTGAAAATGAGACGTGGGATTTGGTACCCCGTCCTTCTGGTGTTAATATTATTCGGTCTATGTGGATTTTTACTCATAAGGATAATGCTGATGGTTCTTTTGCGAGGCATAAGGCTCGTCTTGTAGGTGATGGTAAGACTCATCAGGTTGACGTGAATTGTGGTGAGACGTTTAGTCCGATGGTCAAACCGGCTACCATTCGCATTGTTCTCAGTCTGGCCCTTTCAAAGGCATGACCATTCATTAGTTAGACGTGAAGAATGTTTTCTTACATTGTGATCTTAAGGAGACCGTTTACATGCATCAACCCTTAGGTTTTCGAGACCCCAAATATCCTCATTATGTCTGTTTATTGAAGAAGTCCTTATATGGGCTTAAGTAGGCCCCACAGGCTTGGTATAAGAGATTTGCAGACTATGTTTCGTCTATTGGGTTTTCTCACAGCAGGTCTGATAATTCATTCTTCATATATAGTAATGGTACTTCCCTGGCTTATATTCTATTATATGTGGATGATATTATCTTGACTACCTCTTCTGATGTGTTACGCAAGTCTATCGTGACAATGCTCAGGTCTGAGTTTGCTATGAAAAATTTGGGGCCCTTTAGTTACTTTTTGGGGATTGATGTCTCTTGTCATGCAGGTGGGTTATTCTTATCACAGTGAAAGTATGCCGCTGAGATCATTGAGCGAGCTGGTATGTCCTCGTGCAAGTCTACTTCCACTCTAGTTGATACTAAACCCAAGCTGGGTGTTGCGGCAAGGTCATCTTACGAGGATCCGACCCACTATCGCAATCTTGCAGGGGCTCTTCAGTATCTTACGTTCACACGACCGGATATTACGTATGCCGTACAGCAGGTGTGTTTATTTATGCATGATCCCAGGGTTGAGCACATGAATGCGCTCAAACGCATTATCCGATACATCCATGGCACACTTGACTATGGCTTACATTTATATCCATCCTCGACGTCTACACTTGTCTCGTATACGGATGCTGATTGGGGTGTCTGTCTAGATACCAGACGCTCCACGTCTGGCTATTGTATGTTTCTTAGTAATAACTTGGTCTTATGGTCTGCGAAGCGACACTCTACATTATCACGCTCTAGTGCTAAGGCCAAGTATCGATGGGTAGGCAATGTGGTCTCTGAATCCTGTTGGATACGTAATCTTCTCTTAGAACTTCATTCTCTCATTCAAAAAGCTACATTGATTTATTGTGAAAATAATAGTGCTGTCTACCTTTCTGGTAATTCGATTCAACACCAGCGCACTAAACACATCGAGATGGATATTCACTTTGTTCACGAAAAGGTCGCTTGTGGACAAGTACACGTCTGCCATGTTCCTTCCAGGTATCAAATTGCAGACATCTTTACCAAAGGTCTTCAGTCAGTACTCTTTGAAGATTTTAGGGACAATCTCAGAGTACGAAGACCGCCCGCTATGACTGCGGGGGTGTGTTAGTTATACCCGTGATATACATGAGTTTGTATAACACGTATATCACGGTTTCACAAGGCATATTACCATATGTGAAACCGTGGTATACACGGTATACAAACCCGTGTATATCAGGGTTTATGGAAGGTTTTATTTAGTGTAAATATTGTATTAATTAGTATTGTACACTTACCATAATTATAGGATTCTTGTACAACTAGAATAAAGTTTTGAGAGTAGAATAGGAATAGGATTTTCCAATAATGGAAAATTGTAAATTATATATATACTATTTCATTAATGAAAATAATTAAGAAATTATTTATTTCAATAAGATATGTGTGCTGGCAGAATTATGTCACATATTGTTATTCTTCGTCGTTTTGACACAACAATTGAAATAATCGTTCCTATAGATGTATCTTTTAGGGGATACTGCAGGGAGCACATTGTTCCGGGTCCTGAAGGCGATTATCGTCGTGATGGTAAATTTATCAACCTATTTTGTTCACTTTATAATATATCGACTCTCACCCTTTATGTCTTTGCAGTTTTAGCTTTCAATAACGGGTGTGTAACAGCTACGTTTGGCTACATAGTTTGGTGAGTACACATGTTCAAACTGACGAAAAATCTATGTTTAGAAGAAAGAGTTAATTATCACTTTTTTCGTCAGTTTCACACCTTAACTATTAGTTATTCTTCTTTTTCTACATGATCTATGTATTAAAACACACTTCAATTTCCTAGGTTTGTGTTAATACACAGATGATGGTACTTCAACTCATAGCTGGGCTTTGAAACTCGTCAAAAAAGTGAATAGTTTAGATGTGTGTTTTTTTTTTTTTTTTTTTTTGATAATCCAGGTTTCCAGGCTTGCGCCTGACTACTTCACTTGTATTACCCAGACGTCCTGGAGGTAATAGCACCGGTCCTTCAACACTATTACCAGGTAAATCGCGGGATGTGCTCCGGTGACCAGTTTTTCTGGGAGCGTACAACTGATCAATGAGACAAGGTCAAATTCCCCAACATGCAGAGTTTCTTCGTGCTTGCGGGGAATCGAACCCACGCTGTCCCATGCCAGAGCGCCTTATAGCACCCAGGCTTTGCCACTGGACTATGCCCCGGAGGACGAGATGTGTGTTTTTTACTATTAAATCTACATGTATATAAAACGACTCTTGCAGGAACTTTTCTATTTTGCAACACTTGTTCTAATTTTCTTTTTTGCAGGGAAAACATTCAAATGTGGAAAATCACTAAGTAAGTTATGCCTTCTAATTTTTTTTTAAAAAAACTTAAAGAATATAAGTATTATTCACAAACCAGCAGTAAGAGGGTACTGAGGTTGCTGTACATGAAAGAAAAGAAGAAGAAGAGAAGTGTATAAATTTTAGTAACTATAAATCTGAAATGGATTCTTGCTGTTTCAGATTTAATAATAAAAGAAAAGAAGTCTTCACGGGAACCAGAAAGTCACATGTTTATTTTGAGTCGCTTTCCTTCTCTTTTTCTTTGCTCCATAAAGGTGGAATCTCCCACCCCAGGAGCTTCCTTCTCTTTTTCTTGCTATTGTTTATGCTTGTTACTACCGCCTATTTTTAGTCTTTCTATGAGTAGAGCGTCTCCTGAAAATAGCATCTCTACCTTCCCGTGTGACGTGGCAAGAAAAGTTTTTTGATGGTTATAATGTGTTCTCCGTACCAATTACCTTCCCACTCCAAAACCTTTTATCGAAGAGCAGTAGAATCCATCTCCTCGTACAATCTGACACGAAAGTACCATGTGGTACACATCTATTTGTCCACATTTGTCTGGCATGTATGTCTAAGTCTCCCTTAGAGTTTCTCAAAACTAAGATCTAAGGGAGACTTAGACATCATGACCACTTTCTTTTATCTCTAATGTTAAGACCCCACAGGTTCAAGCTTATTAGTTTCATCTTCATCTTGCTATAGTTTGATGTGGTTTCCCCTGGATGTCCCTGCAATAGTCATATACCTTCGGCTGTTAAATTGTATCAGCATCTTCTAGTTATATAATAGTCTGCTCTTTAGTGAACAACAGTTTGTTACCCATCATTTGTGTTTCGGCTCAGTAAAGAGCTCTAAGAAAAGACGTCTAACTGGAGTTCATCTTTTCCTCCTCTGTTTAGATATATTCTTGATGGACGTATCTATAGAGATAATTTGATGAAAAAGACATCGCGCGAGATTTTATCGTATAGTAGGTCAAAAAGTTTTGTTGCGATGTCTCCCCAAGTTTTTCCGGAAGCAAAAATATTTAAACGCCAGGGCGTTGAATCAACTTCCTGAATATATTACCTTCAGCCATTGTCACTGCTCGGTGTTGCTGAGAACCAAAGGGGAACGTTCTTGATGAGATGTTTACGTCTTTCCAACCATTGATACCACAATATGGAATCATATAAAAAGTTCACTAGTGTTGTAAGCTTTGTGACCAACACTAAAAAAAATATTTCTAAGCATGCTCTAGCTTGTTTGCACTGATTTGAGTTGCCTGTCCTTGTGCCGTGGGTTTACCAGAAACAACCTCTCTACCTCCCAAGGTAGGGGGTAAGGTCTGCGTACATTCTACCCTTCCCAGACCCCACTTTGTGGGATCTCAATAGGTATGTTGTTGTGGTTGTTGTTGTTGTATGCTATATTCAATCAAAAGGAAATACAGACAATGTCGGCTGGGAGGAAGTGAAATCCTGGAGAGGTGAATGAGCTTCTCTCTCTACTATAAATCTTTCGAGTGAACTTTCTGGTTGTAGTGCTCCGCAGATCTGATCTGGTTTCGTTCTGGGAAACTATTAGTTTTTGCCTGCTTTTCCAGGTCTGATGAGTTGGTCTTGTTTTATCATAAACATAGTATTCTACTTGTATTGACTCTTTAATTCGCTTTGATCTTTATCTATAGGTCTAAGATTAAGGTCATTCAGGAGGAGTACAGAAAGATGGAAAAAATGTTGCGGGAGCTGCGCAAATGATTGGTTTCACACTTATATCCTAGTCGCTGTATTGATAGAGATATCTATTTTGTAGCTATCGCCATTGTTCCTTTTTATGTTCAAACTTCTAGTTGCATTCCCAGTGTTTCTAAAAGCGCAAAGTAGCACAGGGGGTCCTTGGGAGATTGCAATGAGAAGTGAAATGAAATTTGTAATATAATAAATAATTGTAATTAAAATAATTAGTATTATACGATAATGGAGGTGTTTAACTCTTCAAAGTTGTGAGTTGTTTGGATTATTTTGTCAGTCATTATTTGAAATGCCCACTTTGCTGATGAATGATCCGTCCAGATTTGACCCAACCTGCGCAATTGCCGCTCCAGCTAAAACACCCTTGAGATCGTATCACTTCAGCCATGAATCGTTTTGCTTGCTTTATTGTTTGAGTTAAGTCTAATTCGGTGCTGCTTGAATAAGGTTATGCGGAGCTGCATCTTTGATTTCATGTAATCACATATAACTAACAGATTTAATAATATCTAAAGTTTCTCTTTCAAATTCTAATGCATGATGTATAAAATTATGGTCTCATCTTCATCTACTTTAGTACTTACACTTCCCAATTATAATGATGCATTCTCTTTGATTAAGACAAGGTTAAGGGAAGCAAATTGACCTATTGTGGTCATGCTGGACCTATAATAACATGATTGCAAATCTCACCAATGCCAACTTGTAACAAGTACTGTGATATGCTAAGTTGAAAAATAGTGCAAGAAAGTGATTTGAGTATTTCTCTGTTCCCCATTCTCCTATATCATGAGGTTTGGCCGCTAGGCTAGGACAATTGATCTACTTTTGTTAATTTTGTACTTGGTGATTTTAGGACCTATATCAATGTTGTACTGAGGACTAGAGATTTGAACTGTAACTGAATAAGGATTGGACTAAGCTTTCATTTGTTATGAAAAATGTAATTAAAGAGAAATCCAGAACAAATAGTCCGCATACGCATGATGCAGCAACATGCAGAACTATAGGAAGCATTTGAGATATTCATGCGCTTGACTGAAAAATACAAAAATGCTATTCAGAGTCAAGATACTCCCTCTGTCCAGTTTTACTTATCATATAACGACTTAACACGCCTATTAAGGAGCAAAAAATAGAATGAAAAATTTACCATATAACTCCTAATTATTACTAATAATCTAATGATTGATTGAAATACATTAAAGCTTACAAAACTGCACAATAATTCGATATTTCAAGTTCAAGAATAAATGGGACATTATCTGTGTGAGAGAAATCAACGAACACCCAAGATATGAACCAACACCCAAGATATGAGAGTAAGGGAAAACATGAAAACTGGTATGTTATTCCCCAGATTCTTAAACCGATATTTGTGGATAGATAAGCAGTGCAATCACCACATGCAATCAAATGGAAAACACAATGAAATTGATTTAGCACAAAAATTATACCGTCTTCTACAACATAGACAATGAAGTCCAACACCGTGAGGTCTAAAAAGGGTAAAATGTACGAAGAGCTCAACTCTACCTTGATAGGTAGAGGAGCTGTTTCCGAGAGACACTCGGCTCAAGACAAAGCATAAGCACAAGCAATAAAGTACATAAGATAATTTACTTCTATATTAATCTTTCTGATTGAAGCAGCACAATGGATCTTTATGGCAGTGATGTTTTAACTCGCTGCTGAAAAAATAAAAAGAAAACATGCTGGTCTTTGTGCCAAAATTCCAGGTTAAACTACAGCTGTTTGCAGAGAAAAGCTACAAAATTCCCTGGGCTGTATCAAGCTAAAAGATTAACTATACACAGTTGTAGTGATTCAAAAAGGAACTGTGAAGGGCAATGCATACAAATCAACATCATGAAGGTATTGCACCCGTGGCCACAATGAAGAGCTTCCACAAGTAGTGTCATTGCTGCCTACATTTGTTTCCTCCACTCGCTTTTGCTTAGGTTTTCTTTGGAATAGCCAATCTTGATCATCGTCAAAGTCAAGATTATCACTTTGCAGACTTGGTGGAAACCAGTTCTCTATCAAATTCTTGTACTGAAATTCTATGCTGTTCTCATGCACTTTGGAGCACGATGGAGTTGCCTTGTCTACAGCCACACTGTAGATCCGCCCAGAAGTTGATGGTCTAGGCCCTACAACTGGTAGAGGAGGATGACAACTTTGGTTGTTTGTAGTTTTCGACAAAGGATTGGCCCTTTCGGAAATTGTCCTGACAGTAACTTCTGTAACTTGTTGGGCAGGTATTGGCAAGTGACTCTCTTTGGAAGCTAATGTCTCAGCTTGCACACCCTTTTTAGACAATCTAATCCTGATAATACTACCTGTTGTCAAGCAAAACAGCTAAGATGAGCAACAGAAACAACATGATATAAGTACGATAAAGGAGAAGTAACTCACCATGAGCCTGTATGCCAGCATGTGAAGGTGAGCCAGGCCTTTTCCTTTTATTGCTATTGTGGGTGCTGTCAGATGAGCAGCTGGAATTCTGTGAGCACACGGCGTAGCCATGTTCCTCTGTAAGATCGCTCCTCTCTAACTGCTCAGCTTCATCCTCTAGACATTTAAACAAGTACTTCCCTTTAGAGTCATGAGTGCCCTTGTCTAATCCAAGTTTACTTGACTCCTTTTTTGCCTTCTTCTCTTCTCTTTTCTTTTCTTTCTTTTCCCTCTTCTTGTCCTTCTTTTCTGCTTTAGCTATCTCCCTCTCCTTTTGGAGCTTTAGAGCACCAGGATAACAAGTTCAGAATAGAACGAGAGAGAAGATATAGCATGACCAGAAGGATAATGAACAATTAAGAACCTCACACTGAGGATCATTCACTGATCTTTTATCACATCAAATAGGCATGGTTGTAGCACCAAAACATGTGTTGGGTTCACAACTATACTTGCATCACATATGACAGAACGCAGTAACACAGAATCTCAGTCACCTAGTTCTATTAATCACACAACCTGAACCCTGGTCTTACACCGAGTTGCATAAAACATTCAAGCAAAGTTCAATAATGCAATACTCCACCAACAAAAGGATACGAGGGATGATGACATTACTCATGGGACAAATTAGACCGGTAAACAAAGAATAACTACACTTTCATTGTGCACCACATAAACAGACAACCTAACATTGTGGGCTAAAACACAAAGAGCATATGCTTTTCTGTGAGGTGTCATTGAAGATGCAAAAATAATCATTTGAGAATGAACAATTAAAAAGCAGACCCGAGTTCATTGAGTGTATTTCCATGAGTTGTTTCACACGTAATAATATCAGTTGAAGTTTATTTGATGGAAACAAACAGAAAGTCTACGCATGAAAGAGGAACAGACCCAATTTCAAATACTTTTTGCAACGCTTTTGAAATATGCATGTTTCAATAGTGGTCTTTTTATGTTGGTTGCAAATTTTTGTATGCATCCCGACAAAATATAAGATTTTAAAGAGTACCTTCAAAGTAGTTCTTCCCAAAATACTTCTTTGAAAAATCTTATAACATATTCAAATTAGTTCTTTCCAAAAATACTTCTTCGAAAAATCTTTTAACATATTACAATATGATACTCGTATTAGTTTTTGAAAACACTTTGCAGCTCAAAAACATAGATTCACAAGACAACCAAGGACGAGAAGACCTGACAATGATGCAAAGCAAATCAAGATTACAAGTGACAATCTTATTATGCGATTGCTTTAATTTCTTCCTCAAACAATACATTTAACCCTAAAGGTTGCCTATACTTTCCACATCTCATTCTTTAACAATGGGTAGGTTTCGTATCCAATTTATTCATATTTCCTATAACCCATCTCATAAAATCCTGTTAATTGCATGCTAATACATCCCCACAGGACAAAACTAATCCTTACATTGGTACAATAATTAAATCCACACAAATCGTCCTTCAATATTTCCCCATATATATATATATATATATAGTCACCAGTTAAATTACAGATACAGGGTAAATCCACTCTGTACATTATTTAAAATGACGAAACCCTAAATCCAAATTCGTAATTATAGATTTACATGGTAGATAATCATATTTAAACATAGCCCTCATGCTGGATATACATCAAGACACGATGAAAAAATCACCCAGGGGACATTAACAAGAGCATAAACACATAAATTCAAGTGCTCTTTTGTTTCAACAAACCTTAATCGATTCGATCAAGGCTTCATTGCTGGCTCTATTCATCGAATAGCCAGGTGGTGGGTATGGGAAACACCGAGACATCCTCAATACACAGAACAATCCTTTTTCTTTTTCGATTTCAGATCTGAAATTTCCCTCTCTTACGAACACACAAAAATAAATCGCAAAAATAAAAGGTTAAGGTTCAGATTGTAGATCGATTGACCCGATAAAGCAGAAAATTTTGATTGAATCGCAAAATCAAAATTTTTGGAAACCCTAGAATTAGATTGGGGTTGCGGCGTCGCTATTGAAAGAGGCGGAGATGATTATAGGGCCTTTGGATTACCTCATAAGAGGGTATTTATAGGCGGATGGGTGGCCGATTTCTAACGCGTTGTTATTTTATTTACCTATATTGCCCTTTGATTTTGTTATTATTATGGTAATGTCCCTTTCCTTAGCGAAGACGGATAGCATCATTTGTGAAGGCCCATTTCATATTGAAAAACAAGTGGAAACCAATTATAATTAGCAAACATATTCAAAAATATTTAATTGTTATCTTCTACTTTTGTCCCAAATACATGATATTTCAATATTTTCAAGTTCAAACGAAGTAAAATATGCCTAGTGATTTGACTTTATATTTTCTACTTTGAAATTAAAAAAATTAGGGAGAGTTGATTTTATCCATATGAAACACTTAAGCAATAGTAGAAAATTGTACAATGTAGAGAAATACTAAGTTTGGGCATGTCCGACTTAGTGTAGATCATGTATCTTTGTGTGCTGTAAATTTCTACTGGTAATAAAATGCAAGTAATTAAAAAAAACACTTAAGCAAAATGTTATAGGGTTTTAGCAATAATATTTTACAGCATTATTACAAAATTAGCTCTCCCAAAACAATCCTAATATCAATCATTTTAATATAAATTATAGATATCCGGATCTATCTAATTTTTTTAATAGTATCAATATTTTCATTAAGAGTCACTAAAGAAAAGGTGAGCATGTTTTAAGTAAATCGAGTTGAGCTAAAAAAACAAACTCCTACAAAAAAAAAATTGCATCCTCACATAATTAAATGACGTATTTCTTTTGTCAACCTACGTAAATATTGAACATAATTTTTGCTACTATGTTTTTGTTTTTTATTCAATAGATCCTTGTGGTCCGGTCCTTCTCCGAATTTCGCGCATAGCGAAAACTTAGTGAACCGAATGTTTTTTTTTGCTTTTTGATTGAAAAGCTTGACAAAAAAGATAAGAATGAAAAATAATCGTCTTCTCTAGTTTGATATATGCAATGAATGAAGTAAAGCGTAAAATACTATACAACGATAATAAGTGTGAAATATTAAAGAACTCATTTTCTCGTTGCTACACTAATTTAATTTCATGGGAAAAAATATTTTTCATATAAAACCAAACCAAAGTAAAAAATTTCTCCCCCTTTCCTTTCAATTCACCCCTTTTTTATTCCAGTTTTCAATTTCCCGCGGCTATAGTTGTCCAGTTGCAAAGCTAATTATGCAAAAAGGAATGCTAGTTGGGCCGAGTTTTGTCACAAACCGACGGCTCTGGGGCCCAATCTAACCTGCTCACGTGGCAAATTAGAAACCCTCAGTAAACCCAAAATTGAGTTGTTTACAAATCGCCACAAAGGGAAATAAAAGTTGCATTTTCCAGAGATTTTCGGAATTCGGATCGCCGGAATGAAGAGAGTTAGTAGAATCGTCGCCTTATACCGGGCTGTAAACGGTACCACCGCCGTATCAGCGCCGCAGCACAGGATGTCTACGGCGGCTCAGTATAGCACGAGCAGCAACAAATTCTCTGCTCGGTATAACTGGTTATTCAACAATTTGCTCACTGATCTATCTGGTAGAACTGCTGCCCATGCTGTTGCCGGAACGATGTTTTTCTCGGTGGCGGCTACAACGTTGACCGAGGAAGTCCACGCTAAAGAAGCTGTGCCGATTGAATTACGCCCTAAAGAACTTGTTCTCTATCAGTATGAGGCTTGTCCTTTCTGTAACAAGGTTAAAGGTAAGGTACTCACTTTTTTTTGTTGCTATATATTTCTTGTCCGTGGTTTATTTTGTACTTTATTTAAATCAAGTTAGCCTATAGATTTGTTAGGGGGTAGCTGCAAGGATTGTGGTAATAACGAAGAAAACTTGCAAGATGAAAAAGAAAGCAAGTGACTGGAAGATTTGTTTGGAACCTCATAGGATTTGTATTTTAACTACTTCGCAACGCAAGAGCTTTGCTACCTTTTTCACTTAGTTGTGCTTGGCCACATATATGCTAAAACAAAATCTAGTATCAGCTTACACTTTGTTTGGTTGGTTGTTACATATCGTTTCATAATGTATCGTGTTATATTATATTGTATTGTATTGTACTGTACTTTATTGTTTTTATGAATATGATGTTTGGATAGATTGTATGGTTAATGGTCCAAAACATTAGAAAATTGATTTGAGTGCCTAGTGGTCAATTCTCCCATCTTTCTTTAACTGAGTGGAATATACTAGGGTGGGCATCTCAGGAAATTCGAATTGGATTATGAAGATTTTGGTTTTTGAATTTAAAAACTTACAATCCAAATATAAATCAAGATATATAGTCATATACTCAGTTTATGATAATAAATTGAGTTTTTCTTTTATTCATAGAATGTATAAGATACTTTATTATTATAACACATCTAAATTAATAAAAGACCAACTATCAAGAATGAGTGTTTGTGAATAACGTAAATGGGAGTTGGTACCCCATTAGAACCAGTCAATTAAATAACGTGTGGAAATCTTTGTACACTTTCAAGTTATAAATTAGATTCTAATAGTATAAACAATATCTAATATTATATGGTCTACTTACAAAACTGCAATCCAAATTTCAAGATCTCTTCCTTGGCAATTTTCATTAACAAAAAAAAAAGACAAACAAAGTTGCACATATATATGAGAGAATTGAAATTAAGAAATATGACCATTCAGCTACAGGTTGTGTTCGACTATGTGATCTGACGGTTTGTTTGGCTTTTACACACGATTAGTTTAACTATTAATATATGTGCTGCAAACTTGAAAAATTCCTGATTATTAATCTATCTAAAGTAAGGCTAAAGTTTGACCATTTGGCCACGAGTCCCCTACGACTCTCAGGCATCACATATTGCTTCTTTAAGTGTTTGCTATCTTTCCACTATTTGTAATTTATGTTAAATTTATGTTGAAACTTCTTGAATCTATCTAATATAAGCATGTTATTTGCAATTTATGTTGAAACTTAACTCTAAAAAGAAACCTAAACTGAACTACTAGTTTATACTCTTCAAAGTCCACCAATGTAATCTTCTTGAATCTCATTATAAAAGTGCAAGTAACAGCTTATATATCCATTGGAAATATTGACTGCTACAATTAGCTCAACTACTTCCATTTTATGGCTTACTCCATTTCTTATATTACACCTTTTTGAGGTAAGAAAAAGTGTCACTGCTACAATCTCAAGTTGTAAACGGTAAAAGATAAAATAGAACTATTAAATAATATGCAAAGGAAAGTGAGGAAAAAAATAAGGTAACGATTGATTTAGCTATACAATAAAATTTAAGTAACAATCAAAGCAAACATTGTATTTGATCAAGAAAAGATTGGGCACTGTACAGAAGCTACTCCACATATCAGAGCCAGGTTTCGAACATTGTATTATACATAACAACCATCCAAACAAGCTGTTAAGAACTAATATTTTTTTCAAATGGAGTATTGAATTAAGAACTGTTCCTCATACTTGATCTCGTATCCCCACTCTAGTGCACACAGCCTATTGAATTCGTCTGTGATATGTTAATAGTTGGACATAGTTCATTGACAATAAGATAATAATTCTATGGGTTATCCTAAAGTCTTCCTAAACAATTTTTTTTATCAGTAAAGTCTTCCTAAACAATATATCTAGTATCTCTAGTTCCCACTAACAAGGTGCTCTTGTTCTGCAGTATGCTTCACCTCAGTAAACTATTTAGTGTATGATTGCATTCTTGGTTGGAATTTACAGTCGCTTAACTACTTTTGATTTCTTAATACAAAATATTTTCTTAAGGTGTACTGATTTTTTTTGACAATTGTATATCTGAATGGTCGCAGTGCGTGCTTGTTAGTGTTTATGCCATCTTTGAGATCCCTTCTTTTCTTCCTCCTGCATTAATTGTTATTAGCTGGTACGCAC
This sequence comes from Anisodus tanguticus, assembly GCA_034509755.1. Lineage (NCBI taxonomy): Eukaryota > Viridiplantae > Streptophyta > Magnoliopsida > Solanales > Solanaceae > Anisodus > Anisodus tanguticus. The sequence continues at coordinate 1,544,299 of CM067553.1, read as the reverse complement.
CACAGTCGTTTACCCTGGAACTTTTTCTTTTCAGCATTCCTTGACTACTATGACCTACCATACAAGATCATTGAGGTCAACCCCATCAGCAAAAAAGAACTCAAGTGGTCTGATTATAAAAAAGTGCCTGTTGTGATGGTTGATGGTGAACAGATGGTGAACTCATCAGGTTTTTGCTATATATTTTCTGATTTCCTGGAATTGCTTAAATTTTTTTGAGTAAATTTACTGTTGCTCGCATTGTCACTGTATGATAGCTGTAAATGTATTGATGAGAAGTATGTTACACTTTCGTTTTTATAGACAACTAATTGCAAAATGCATCTTTAATGTTAGTAAAATTAATTGAAATCCTATTCAATTATAAGCTCAACTGTGAGATAAGCATTTGGAGTGACAATAAGATAACTATATCCGTGGATGACAATTTTGCATTGAGGATGGATAGAAGTGGATTCCAGGACACCTGATTTATACCCTTCTCTTTTATGGTTACTTCTAAATAATTTTCTTTTGCACTTTTTTGTGGATTATAGATATTATTGATAAATTATTCGAGGAGGTTCGTTCTGCTGATTCTACCTCTGATCCAGATGAAGAGAGCAAATGGCGCAAGTATGCACTTTTCTTTCTATTTATGATAGTTTTATGATCCCGTAGCGTAGAGTTTTCCTCTCGAGATAAGTGATATTTGTGAACTAAGTTATCGAGTCAGTAAGTGACGTAGGGAATTATCCTTTGCTTCCAGATGAAGTTTTTTTTCTTTGTTAGGTACTTGTCTTATATAATGATCGTGATGCTTGCAAATGCAGGTGGGTGGATGATCACTTGGTGCACATGTTATCACCCAACATATATCGAAATACCTCAGAAGCTCTTGAATCGTTCGATTACATCACTAGTCATGGTAAGGTTTGATTGCAGTGACCACATGTCAATGTTCTGAGAAGAAAATTTGTTACTGTGCTTTCCTTTCTTTCATACTAATAGCTTTGGATCAACATGTTGGGGTTTTCTTAATTCTACCGTTTGCAGTAAAGTTATGATGCATGCGAGTTTTTTTAAGTCTAGGAAAAATCTTGTTTATTTTCGGTGTTTTATCCATCTTATAAGTTTTCAGTCAGTTAAGTTGGGGTAAACAATTTATAGTTGATGTAGGTAATACTTTGCTCCTTCTTAGCTAGTTTTGATGTTCCCCTGCCTGAGAGTATCAACAGTGTGATTACATCTGTTGTCTTATATTGTGCATTCTAAACTTGGTCTGAAGAATTAAAGATGAAAACATGTGAAACGGAATGCTACTGTTTCATGATATGTATCTGAGGTCACATCCTCTATAAATTTGACCAAAGGAAAAAGATTCCCCAGTTTCCATTTGAAACTAAAAGAGGGTGACGAAGCAAATGTGAACTGCTCATTGTGTTACTAGTCGTGGCTGTTCTATTTAATTGAATTTGTCTTGTTCATAGTTTTCTCCTTTACTCCCTGTTTTTTTTTATTCTTATGTATTTAAGTTAGGCTCGATAAAGTATCAGAACCTAAATCGTAGTGGAAACGAGAAAGCAGTGGAACTTATTCTCAGTCCTTATACAGGTAGTTTAGAGAGTTCTTTGCCTGATTACATAGGGAGGTTCAATTCTTATGTATATTTTTTTCAGCATTTACATACTAGAAGCTAATTAATGGTTGAGTTTTCGTTGGCTTCCTTTTGATCTCTATTCAACATAGCCTGATTGCAAAGTCTTATTCTGTATTGTACGCCTTTATATGAGTTAAAGTCTGGGTGTCTTTTATAGCAATTTTTCTGTGGTTTACCTGTAGCACAAGTCTAATTTTATTTATATTAAGGTCAGGTAATTTCAGCCTTACGGAGAGAATAACTGCCAAATATGCTGGAGCTGCAGCCATGTATTTTGTTTCAAAGAAATTGAAGAAGAAATACAATATTACAGACGAGCGTGCAGCCCTGTATGAAGCTGCAGAAACATGGGTTGATGCTCTGAAGGGCCAAGATTTTCTTGGTCTGTTTTAACTTCTATGTCAGAATTGATTTGATTGATAATTTTTGCATCAAATTCTTGTTTTATATGTACGCCTTGACTCTTTTTCAATCTAACAGGTGGCTCTAATCCGAACTTAGCTGATCTTGCTGTATATGGCGTTTTGAGACCCATTCGCTACCTGAAATCTGGTAAAGACATGGTGGAGAACACACATATTGGTGATTGGTACTCTCGGATGGAAAGTGCAGTAGGCGTGTCTGCCAGAATTCAAGCTTGAGTGACATCTATCAGTTAATTGGAAAATCACAAGCAGGAACAAATTTTGAAAGGAGTTGATTACAGTTCTGAGAAAGTATATTACTTTCAAGCTAGTGACAAATTAATATATAAAGGAGGCGCTCTTTAACAAATTTTTGGTAGTTAAGGATACAAAATAATTTGGGTGTGGGCTTGTTTCCATTCTACAGTGACTTGTTTTTCTGGACGAAGGTTGTATTTGAGGTGTGCTGAGACAATAACTCTTGCAGTTTACACATGCTATTTTGTCGCCAATGGTGTAAACTCGTCACATTCATGTGCCAATTTTACTACTGATTTGTCCTTCCAGAAGACAGTGGACCTTTTCTCCAAACAATGTTTTTAAATTTTTATATTTTGGGTGCTGGGAATTTTATATTCACCCCTTCTCTTCCCTATTCTTTTGCTCTGAGATGCTGGAAGTTGAGCTAGAATTAAGAATATTACGATAGATCTGTTTTCTCAAGGTAGGTAGAGTTAAGGTCTGCGTACACTCCCCTCCCCAAACACCACGTTGTGGGATTTCACTAGGTATGTTGTTGTTTATTGATGTGTGCTGATAGACTCGTGTGTGTGATATCCATAATGTCAAATTGTGTTGGTTTACAGATTTGTCGAGGGTCATTGTATCCTGAACAAAGGCAAGCAGATCCCTATCATTCTCATTTTGTAATCTGGACGGCTGGACCAGAAACAGATCCCTGTCCTAGGATTAGTTTTGTCGAAGTTTGTGATTAATCTCCGACCTTTTATTTTGTCATCCCTATCTGGTCGAGGCCATTTTGCAGGTGACTGGCACAACTAGGAATTTTGAAATCTAAAGCCACAGTAATTTTCTCTCGACTAATTTAGAATTTTATCAGTCTAACATGCAGGTACAGTACAGATCCTAATATCGTACTCTTCATGACACTAGGTAATTTCTTTTCATATTAGAGTTATTCGATACCTGTACTAGTAAAAAGTAACATGTACTTGATGGAATAATTGAGAGTGCGCACAAGCTGATTGAGTCTGTTAAAATGCTAGCGCAATGCTTGTGCATCGCACAGGCTTTTGCTTCTGCTTTCAGGTGATTTTTCGGTTCTCTTTTCATGACATGTCCACGCAATGTGGAGTCACTTCTCTGTTTTAGCATGGAATTCCTTTATCATACTTTGCACAACTCCGGCATGCTAGCCTTGTTCATATACTTTTGAGTTTTGCATTTTTGCTCTATTTCAGCTCATATCTTCTCATTTTCCGTCCATGGCTTTTTCTACACTTTAAGATCCTTCAAATAAGATCTGAAGGTCACTTTTCACTACTCAAAACACTTGAAACTCACCAAAGTATAAGGTAAAATATATCAAGTTTTATGTTCAAATGACTTATTACCACTGATCCATTTGCCACTTCTGTTAAAAGGTAAAGTTAACTAGCTTCTTTCTTCAACAAAATCTTTATCTACTTCAATGTTGAAACCTTGAAATAAGTCGTAACCTATAGGGTTGCATCTCAAAAAGAAAAAGGTATCAGAAAATTATACCCAATGATTTTTGAAACAAAATCTTGAACTTTTAATCCCTGCTTGCTTATGGGCAAACTTTCAAACTTAAAAATTAAAATTTGTTTAAACTTAAAGTTTTGCTTATGAGTCAACCGCTACCTCCAAGGTCATTCTTGTAAATTAAACCGAACTACACTGTTCATAAACATTCATTTTTTATTTAATGTTTTTTATAATTTAAGAATTAACCTAAATAGCCTCCTATGCAACAGCTTAATCCAAAAATAGAAGATGTATATATATATATATAATTCATGTATGATATGTATATAATTGTGTTTAAGCAGAGTATAATCACTGTATATTGGATAGAAAAAGTAAATAGTGAATCCGAATTACTATTTGTATAAAGATCCCTAACATTAATCCGTAAGGAGTCGTTTTGTATGTGGGATAAGGATAATAATCTTAGATAAATTTTGGGATTAACTTTATCCCGTATTTGGTTTGAGGTATTAGATAATCCTAGGATTGTTTTATCCCGTCCCTTATACTAAAATAGTGGAATTACTATCCGATATAGAAAGTGGGATAAAATAATTTCATGAGATATCCCTGCTTATCCCATCCCGCAATCCCGCATAGCAAACGACCCCTAATAATTTTCGCATTGAACCCAAAGGAAAATTAAGGCTCTGTTCCAAGTGACCAACCCATTAAGCTCAAAAGTCAAAACAAAAAAATTGCGTGGATTGTTCTTCATACGGTCTGGTCTTTAAATTTCCCCCCTCAATTCACTGGCCTTTAATTTTTGCCCTTACGACTCATTTAATGAAAATATGTGGGCCATTATTCGCGGGTCTATTAAATCAGAGACTCTGAGTTCGAATCCCAGCAAAAACAAAAAAAGAAAAAAATCATAGAAATTATGCCTATTCGGCCAAAATTATATAAAGACTATGCCCTTGGGGAATAGTTTTTATGTAATTGGCTGGACAAGGCATAATCTTAATTTTTCAACGAAACTTTGCCTTCAGGCATAGTTACCTAGTTTCTATGCCCTTAAAGCATAATCTCTATACAACTTTGGCAGAATAGACATATTTTTTATGAAATCTTGTCTTGTGATTTTTTTTCTTTATATGTCTGTTGGGATTCAAACCCACAACCGCAGAATTATTTTTGGAGGCATAATTACATAGAAACTATGTCCCTTAAGACATAATTTCTATACAATTTTGGTTGAATAAATATATTTTCTAATTAAATCTTACCTTGTGATTTTTTTCTTTTTTCTTTTGTTAAAATTCGAACCCATAATCTCAAAGATATTTTCAATTAATTTTTAAGTGAAAGATAAAAATTAAAGACCACACATTTAATGGGCAAAAAGAGCGCCTAAAATAGGACAATCGTGCGAATTGCTCAAGTCAAAATGAAGCAACCAATTTAGTTGTGAAAAAGTCCAAAAACAGTCCGGCCCAATGAAAATACCCGGCAAGCGCAACTGCTTCTTTGTCTTCAATCATTTTCCACAGAACTACACGAAGCAAGAGATCACTGATCAGAAAAAAAAAAATCAAACCTCTGTATTTCCCCAAAAATGCAACAAGGCGATTACACCACCTCCAATCCCTACTACCACTACCCTAATTCAGCTCCGATCCCAAATCCCGCCCCTTCACCACCGTCATACGCCTCTGCTCCGCCGTTCACCGCCACTTACAACACTCCCTCTTCCGATTACTCATCTTATAATCCCTACAATCCCGATTCACACTTATACAACCCTCCACCACCGGCGTTGCAACAGCCTCAACACTCCTCTCCGTTTCCTTCATTCGAATCTCATGGACCTTACCAAAACCCTAATTCTTCATATCCTTCAGTTTATCCAACTCCTAATTATGATAATACAGGAAAGTTTGATCAAAATTTGGGTAAGTATGGAGCTTATGGTACTTATATGAAACGAAATGAGAGTAGTGGCTATGGTAATGATAATACCGGAAAGTTTGATCAAAATTTGGATAAGTATGGAACTTATGGCACTTATGGGAAACAAAGTGAAAGTAGTGGATATAGTAATGATAATACAGGAAATTTTGATCAAAATAGACCTTATTTTGATGAACAATTGGATAAGTATGGAACTTATGGTACTTATGGGAAACGAGCTGAAAGTGGACATGGTAATGAGGGTTATGGTGATGGAGTTTTTGCTTATCAAGGTAGTAAAGTAGAGCCTTATGGTGCTCGAGGGACTGGTTCAAAGTCATCGACTTGGTCGTCGTCGTCGAGTTTTGATGATTTTGGGAGGCCAATTGGGTATAATAATAATTCTCGAAAGGACAGTTTATCTGCTCCAACTGCGAAGATCGTCAAGGCGATACCCAAGGTTGATTCACAGCAGGATGTGAAAAGTGGTGTGCAGAAGTTTAGGGTGAAGTTATTAGCTGAAAGTGGTGGACAAAGTACCCAGGATGTTCTTTGCCAGGTAGGTCTCTTTGTACTGGCTTTGGATGTCATTTTTTATTGTGATTACTTTTGCTGGTCTATAAATGGAACTTGGTAAACGATCTTTTGTTGAATTTTTGTGCTATTCTCCTATACTGAGTTTTTGGTTGGCTAGATTCCTGAAGCATCTACATATAGAACTGGACTTATAACTTAAAAGTAGTTGCAGTTGATAAATTTCAATTCTGGAGGTTTTGGTATGAAGAAAAATGTCTTTCTGGGATATGTTTTCCTAGAAGAAATCATTCTTAAGTGTGTTTGGTTACTTTGGATTATGAATGGGAGTTACATTTAACCTATGAAAAAGATGATGGAAAACATGTTCCACCGAAGGGCAAACATTTTTCATTGCTTATGGGCGGAAGTCAGTTTGCTTTACAAATATCTTGAACTCATATTCCATATCACTTGTTTCTATCAACATTTAGACGTTCTTGAAAACCTTATAGTACTACTCCTATGCCATTTGTCGCTACTTGTATATCTGACCAAACTGATCCTGAACATGGTTTTCCAGTTTCATGCCTTAAATGATGTTCCTATGTTTATTTTGATGATTTCTCTGTTGACCAAAATCAGTGCATGATTTGGTATTATGGTACTTGGCATTCTTTCCAAGAAATTGCCAAATCATCCTGGCCTCTATTATATCTGAGATTGTAACACCTTTACTATGGATCATACCATGATCTAACATCTTGGGGTGTCAATTCTTGATTCTCGCCGCTGACATCTTTATTGTAATTCCTGCCATGATCGGAAAGTTGTTATACCTGTGTTCCTTATCCGAAATAAAATTTGCTATATCCTGTGTGTATTTTTGAGCCACTAAGATAAACAGTACTCCCTCCGTCCCAATTTATATGATGTAGTTTGACTGGAGACGGTGTTTAAGAAATAAATGAAAACTTTTGAATCTGTGGTCTAAAACAAGTCAAACATATTTATGTGGTTATAAATCATCCCGTTAAACATAAAAAGTAAAGTTTAAAGTTAAATTGTTGCCAAATATAGAAACGGGTCATTCTTTTTGGGATTGGCTAAAAAGGAAAGTATGTCATATAAATTGGGACAGAGGGAGTGTTAAATATATATCATTTTGGTAAAATCTTCTAGTTGTGCTTTGTGCTTCAACAAGGTGGATGCTTCCTTTTTTGATCTGCGCCTGTGCCCTTAATGGGCTTCATGTTTTGGTGCATTATGTATCTCTATCTCTTAATTGGTGAAGCAAAAAGCAGCATTTTAACTTGGAATCCTGCTTGTGGTGCATTCCAGATTGGCTTGGATGGAATCCGCATGTTGGACCCGAGCACTAGCCGGACGTTAAGAATATATCCTCTTGATACAATAACTAGATGTGATGTAAGTGTTTGCTATTTCTCTCCATGTCCAACCATCTATGATAAACACTGTTTTATTATCTTTACCCTCCTAATATGACTATGAAAGAGTTCTCTTTGCACGAAATGATTCAATGGGCTGAAACTTGAACGTTGAAATTGTTGGTTTTGCAACATTGTCTGCTGATAATGCGGATGAGGAAGTTTTTATATATGGTGGAGAAAGACATAAGTTTGGAGTTGAGTGCATAAATTGCTACATGCTCAACGTGCAGTTAGAATCTTGTTTTAGAAGTATTTATGGGGTTTTCAGCTTCACTGTCTTTAAATAGAATACATAAATTCACAATTCCCAGTTTCAAAAAAAAAAATAGAATACATAAATATGACGGGGACAATTGTTTTGTACATACCAACAAAGGTTTTGTATTTCAGCTCAATAACAGGGATTGTAATTCAAGATTCTGGCTGCACATTGAGAACCTGAACAATATAGGCCTTCAACTTCATTAATGCACACTGGATTTTGTCTTTTTCTTTCTCCATTATCTGAATTTTTGCAGAGCATTAATGAAGTGGTTCCGTTTGTCTTGTTTAGAAAATGGATTCATCTACCTTTGCCTTCTGGTCAAAAAGTGCGGTGGATATAGAACCAAGGCGTATCAGACTGCAGTCAAACAGTTACACAACCAGTACCCTTTTAGATACAGTCACGGCTGCAACTGTACAGGTCAAATTTGTCTTTCCATTTTTTGTATTTGGGATCTGAATTTTGTTTTAACAATTTTGTAATTGATGTTTACAACAACTACCCTCAGTCCCAAGCAAGTTGGGATCATTTGCATGAACTCTCACTGCCCATGTTGCCGTTTAAGCTCATCTTAGTCCAACATTATATAACATAAAGATAAAAAGTACTAGAAGTTCTTTACTGACGTACAAATCTCTAACACGACTAATAGACTCATAGGAAATATTGAACAGAAAGTAAACATAGTAATATGACTAAAATTTTATAAACTAATTGGTATTGTGTGTATTTATCTTTTCTTTTATTATGTCTCATTTCTTGCTAGGTATGCATGGATTCCAAGATATTGCAAGTCATTAGAGAGAATTTTCTTCTATGTGATTTTAGATCTACCCCGTCCCCTTTCAAAGTTTCACACCTACAGACTAGTGCATTTGGAGGTCGATGTAGGACATGTCCAAGCCATATCAAAATACTTTGTCATTTAATATGTGTGCTACTTGCACCTTTTGTCAAATGTGATGGTTTTTAATGTTGTCTAATCTTGTATGACGGCACATCCATCTCGGCATCCGCATCTCTGTGACACTCATCTGGGGGGATATGTTGGATTTTTTTTAAAGAAGGTAACAGTTGGATTTTGGAGGTCCAACATTTAGTCCGATATACCATTGCTGATCTAGAGTTGCTTCAAAAGGTTCTCGTCAGTGCTTTTTGAACACAAGATTGATTTTTTTTCCTTTTCATAGTCCGAATGTCTTTATTGATGTCACGCCAAGGCTGCGAACTATATAAGTTTCATCATGTGTACAAGCATTTGTTAGGGCTTCCCAAAGTTCATTTAATACAAAATGGTTTCTCTATAAAAGAAGGATAATGTCGAGCAATATATGCATTCAGGGGTGGAACTAGTAATAAGCAAGGGGGTTCAGCTGAATCCCCTTCGTCGGAAAATTACACTGTGCAAATATGGAAAATGCAAATCCCCTTGACATAAGGAGTCTAATTAGTTGTAGAGGGGTTCACAATTTGCTTTAGGTCAGAGGTTCAAATCCCAACTAAGGCATTCTAGTTATTTTTGGAATCTCCTCATGTACGTTTCTGGTTTCGCTGCTGTATGCATTCAAACACGCAGAGAGACCAACACGAATTATGTGAACTTCTTGAAATTAACTTTTCTTTTTCTTCAAGCAGATCAAGGAGATGGGTGGAAGAATCAGGTCTTCTGAATCTCCAAAGGTGGCTGAACAGTCTACTGAGAAGAAGAAAGGTTTTACTGATTGGATTAATATAGTGAAGCCTGTCAATGAGGAGAAAGATCACTGGGTAAGATGTTCTATTTTATTTGTTTTTTTAGTTAGGATCAGATGTGTTTCTGCACGCCTCATTTTTACATGATTTAAGATGTGTAAGAGCAGAAATGCATGAATATAATGATCAGCTATGACTATACTTCTCGTTCAACCAAAAGAAATAAAGTGTGATTCTTCATTTTTCTCACCTCATTTCGTTTCTATTTTCTCCGCATCTACAGACTTTTGGCTGATCTTCGAGTCTCTTCACTTGGTTATTGTGATTGAGCTGTATTTCCTCTCTCCAGTTTCTTCAATCTTGCCAAGTGGACCTGATTTCATCTTATTCCTCTTTTCAGCATTTTAAGCTTTCCTATTCATTTTCCAGTATAGATGCACATTAAAGTGTATAGTGATTGGAACTCATGTCAGGTCCACTTCAAATTTTCCTGAAGTTTGCTTTCGGTAATTGTAATTTTCTTCTTTATTTCATACTTCTGAAAGAAAATCTGTTAATTAATGTTCATAAGTTGCCAAAAGAAAAGGTTTTAATCCTCGGCTCATTACTTGCTGTAAATATTGAAGAGAAACAAAAGGATTGCACTGCTTAGTTCTTAAATGATTTTTATGCTACTTTCTTGTCTATAGTTGTTCATACATAATTTTTATGCCAATTTCTTGTCTGTAGTTGCTTATCTTGCTCCAGTATTTTTATGACTAGCTGAATCGAGGTTTAATGAGACATGTGCTGGCATGTATATGCGTGTTCTAATAATCTACTTTTAACATTAATGAGGTACTGGAAAGTTGCATCATTTTATGGTAGAATCGTTAATTTTCATCAACTCATTACCATTTTGTCAGGTTCCTGATGAAGCAGTTTCCAAGTGCACAGCTTGTGGATCAGCCTTTAATGCTTTTGTGCGCAAGGCATGTCTTGTCCTTACATATATTAATTCTTCTTGCTTGCATTAAGTTTCATTTAAAAATCGGAGGGGAAGGGACTTGCTGATTTACTTCCCCTAAGGAGGGTTATTTGTTATTGTTTGCTTGCTAAAAATTTAAGAGAAGTAAAAGAAATACTTCCTATGCTTGTCAAGAAGTTATTTCCTACCTTCAAAAGAGAAAAATATGGAAACAAGACTTGTTTATACATGATTGGTATTAAGTAATACAAATTGACTTGTCCATAAAATTGTTGGTACATTTCTTTTTGTGCATTGCTTTATGGTCGAAAGTTTAGGGAGCTTAAACACTGAAAAAACACGGGCAATCACAATTACTTTTTGTTTTCAGCATCACTGTCGGAATTGTGGAGATGTTTTCTGTGACAAGTGCACTCAGGGAAGAACTGCACTGACAGCTGATGAGAATGCACCAGTTGTCAGAGTTTGTGACCGATGTATGGTATGTATTAACTACTACCATTTGAACCTTCTGTGACTGCTTTTAGGTCATTTCCAATTATATTTTTGACTTTTTGTTCTGGCCCTCTTCTCTAAATAAGTTAATCTTTTGGGGTTAAAAAAATGTCATAAACCTTTGTTCCTACTTCCTTTTCGATAATATTTTCTGATCGGACACTTCCTTTGGAAATAATTATAGTAATGACCTTTTCTCATGTGGTAACTCACGGTTATAGGTGCACTAAAAAAATGATACTTTGCCAAATATATCATGGTTTCATTTCGTTAATTACATCTCATGGCTTTTCTTCAGGCTGAGGTTTCTCGTCGACTAAGCAGCGCAAAGGAAACTGTCAATAGATCAACTGGATTGCAAAGTCATGAAGACCTTGCCAAGAAGCTTCAGGTGGTTTATTATTTTAATTTTTCTCATTTTATGCTTTAAATTACCTGCAGAAGCAGACCCACCTACATATAATTCAACTCATTCTTGCACATATATGACTGCTCTTTGTAATTTAAAAACCAAAAAAGGGAAAAAAACCTAACTTTTCCTCAGCTTTGTTTAATATCGATTCTATCTATCATTCCGTTTCAGAATCAAGTCTCCCCGGAATAAGTAAGGTCCCGTGATTCCCCAAACCAGCTCCTGGCCTTACAGCAACATATCCAGTGAAATCTCACAACGTGGGGTCTGGGGGAGGGTAGAGTGTACGCAGACCTTACCTCTACCTTGGTAGGTAGAGCGGCAGTTTCCGAAAGACCCTCGAGAAACGGTCAGACCCGGACAAGAAATTTAGAGTAGTATGAAAATGATGGTAACAAAAGCGAATAAGCCATGATAGCGCATTCTGAAAAAGAAAGCAGTAACTAACACAGGTAAATAAGGTAAACAAAGTACACTAAAGAACACATAGCAGCAGAAATCAAACGACATGGGGCTATAAAGCAATACGGCGTCTACTAGTATGATAGGCTAAGCAGGCCTACAATAATAACACTACAACTACCAGTTTGTAAGTGTAAGTAGGACTACGCTCAACTAACTACTACCCTAATTCGTGTCCTCCACAACCTCCTATCTAAGATCATGTCCTCGTTAAATTGCACCTGTGCTATATCCCGTCTAATCTCCTGGCCTTACCCGAACAAAAATAAAGTATCACATCTAGTTCAAAATTCCATCTGTATGATGGGCACTATACCTTGCTAATGCTTTTCAGTGTGGTATATAGTTGTACTGCTCTAGTTTAGATTCTCGCATCTGCTATTTCATTCTGGTGAATGATATTCATCATTTTGATGGCAAGCAAGTGGTTAAGTACTGAATTCAATTTGAGAAGTGGGCACTCCGTTTAACTTGATTATTGTATTTGTTTACACAATGCTTTAATGTTTCTTATCCCATTGCTGAAGTAAGTTGATGTTTTAATCTGCTTGTTATTCTCAGGAGGAGATGGAGAGAAACCGTAGAGAATCATCTGGTAAGCATTATATGCTGAAATACTTATGCTCCATACTTAATATTCGATAATGAGCTAATTTTTTATGGAGTTTGTCTGCTAGTTCATGAAGTTTTTCGGGTTTCAGGCTCTAGACAAGATCGTTCGGGGAGGATGAAAGAGGTTGCTTGCCCTACTTGTACAGTACATTTGCAGGTTTATGATCTTTTGCCTTGAGCTATTTGAAATACTGAAGAGCTTAAAACCTCGGTTCACATTTTGTATAACTGCTGGTTCTAATAATGTAAAAACTGCAGGTTCAAGTTCCGAGCTCGGGTTCAGAGACTATAGAATGTGGGGTTTGCCAGCATCCTTTCCTCGTTAGCTCGCAGTGATTTCAATTTTTTGTCAATGGAATGAAGGACTGCAAACTCTTTTCTGGTTTTGTGTGTTCTCATATTTTGTGCATCTGTTAATATTTGAATTGTTCGTGATGTCTTTGGTTGGTCACTTGATCCGTTTGTTTCCACGAAAGGCAATTTGCTCATTTGATTTGATTTCTTTAACTAAAATTTAATTTGATTCCTTTAACTATATTTAAGTTAATTTGATTCCTTTAACTATATTTAAATTAACTTGATTCCTTTAACCCCCCCCCCCCCCCCCCCCACTTCCTTTTTAGTTACCTTGCTTTATTTTTTTGTTTCAGTGAAACGTAATATGTGAAAAACAAAAGGCTAATAAACTAGAGAGATTATACATGTTCTGGAATTACGCAAAGCATTTTCTTCATCATCAAACACGTAATAAACCAGCATGAAATTCTTCCTCAAACAGATGATTGGATTAGTTTGAGCCACGATTAGACATGTCTGGAGTGAGGTAAATTAGTGCCTATATTCTAGAAATTGAAGGACACAATCATATAAAAACTTTGATATTCTTGTGTCATGCATTTAAAGATAAGAGGAGTTTTTTCTTCTAGCAAACTTAACGACCTATTTTAAGATTTTTATGTGGTTTGTTTTTCCACTGTAAAAAAAATGAAATAGCTTTTGGAAGGAACGCTTTATTTCAAAATGAAATTTAAACGCTAATTCGTATTAATCAGGCCAATGAAACAAAAAAGACGGCTATTGACCATTGTTTATACTCTTTCCCCTTCTACCAGAGAGGATGTAGTCAAATGATACTAATTAATGTTGGAATAGAAGAAAAATGAGTGTTCACTTTTTGCTCTAGCTCTTACCATTATTGTCAAATCACATCATAAACTTCAATGTTAAGCCTCTTCCGCTACCTCAATCACTGAAGATGGTTCAACAAATGGCTAATTGATGAAGACATCTTTTCTGAAAGACATTTGATAAACTTAAAATTGACTATTTTGTATAAAGAGAGATGTCACAAGATGTGCCGTGACACTTCATGCCTACATTATTGTTCATTACTCCTTACAATAATGTTAACCAGAATATGCATGCAAAATATTTCTATACTATTGAAGACATTTTACCATTTTTTTTTATAGAAATTAAAGACCTTTAGACCAGATATATAAATATAAATATCTTAAAAGAGAGAAGCAATTACACACATCAAAATAAAGACAAAAGATCTATGAAACTATCGTTTATTTCATTTTGCTTGAAGTGCTTGTAGTATTACTTGAAAGAAATAACTAGTAGTAATTTTTATACTAAAAATAGTACCAATTAGATATTAATAGTATTACTTGAAAGAAGCAGCTTATAGAATCATGTAAATGTCACACCAACTAACTCTAGCTACCATTATTAATATATGAATCAAAGGCTGGGATGTTATAATTGGAAAGATTTTATTTCCATCTTACTACTAACGATTTGCTTTTTCCTTGAGAGGAAGAAAGAGAAGATAAGGGAATAAATATGGTGATTGGTAAATTGTTGATAACAACAAGTTTGTTCTTCCCATCAATTAGTAGGTTGCTATATATAATAGACTATGCTCATATCAATTCGTAGAGTTGTTCAATATGTGACTCACAAAACAAATTTTCTCTTTAAGTTTGAGTCTATTTACGAAAAGGTAAAAAATAGTATGAATGCTAAATTTGTTTTTTACCTCAATTTACGAAAAACAAAAATACTACTACTAAATATCAAGATACTTCTAATTAAATTCAAATGAGAATGAGATAATCGAGATGACTCATAAGCTCAATATTAAAATAACAAGCAACTTGCTATAGCCGATTAATGCAAAAATTAATGATAAAATTTATATACATCATTTATACCCAACAACAATAACATACTCAGTGAAATCCCACAACGTGAGGTCTGGGGAGGGTAGATTGTACACAAACCTTACTTCTACCTTGGTAGGTAGAGCGGATATACATCATTTATATATATTATTAGTGAATATTCTCCATAATTCCTCATATATTGTGTAATTATGATTGTTGTATATTTATGGTAGATTAGGATCCTTACTGTATTAGGATTCCACCTTTGTACAACTATATATATTATGTATTAATGAAAGGACTCTCCAAGGGAGATTACTACAATCTTACATGGTATCAAGAGCCAAACCCTACACCCCAATTCCTCTCTTTATTTTCCGCCGCACACCTAGGTTTCGCAACCACCGACAACTTCTTTCTTGGCCGAGAACCACCCTTGTTCTTCCTTGCCTTCTTTTCTCATTCTTCAATAACTATAATCCACTATAATGACTCCTCCCACCACTCCCACAGTGGCCTCAACCTCATCCGTCGTCACCCCTGCCATACCAAAATCATCATTTTCACCCTCTGTTCATCCAGCACTCACCGTCACCAACATCAAGAATTTTATCCCCACAATTCTTGATCAAGAGAACGGTCAGTACTCTCCGTGGGTTGAACTATTCCGCATTCATACATGTGTCTATAACGTGTTTGACCATATCGACGACTCCCTCCCTCGCCCCATTAAAGTTGATGACTCAACATGGCTTCGCCTCGACACCGTTGTCAAACAGTGGATATATGACACTATCTCTCACGACTTGCTCCTCACTATCCTGAAAACCGGTGCCTCAGCCCGTGAGTTATGGAGTCGGTTAGAAGAAATATTTCAAGATAATAAGCACAATCGTGCTAACATGTCTGAATACTGCAAGCAATTGAAACTACTGGCGGACCAATTATCAAACGTGGGTACGCCCGTTTCCGAAACAAAGATGGTTCTCTAACTAGTCGTAGGTCTTCCAAAAGGTGAGTATGATACCCTAGCCACGATGATCCAACATGCCGATCCCCTATCAAGTTTCAATAAGGCTCGGTCACAATTATTATTGGAGGAAACATGTTGTTCTAAATAGGACGAACACAACCAAAAAACATTATCCGTTGATACGTCCACAATCAACGCCGCCCCTCCCACCAGCCAACCACCGTCGGATAACCACCAACAGAGGGGTGGCCGTGGTGGTGGCAAATAAGGTAAGGGTCACGGGAATGGAAGGGGTGGCCGAGGCCGTGAAGGCAAAAATACCACTGGGTAGTCGACGACTTCAGCTGTTTGGGCTGGCCCAGGAAAGTGGCTCAACACTGCACCCTAGGACTCCACCCCAATTTATTATCTGCAGCAGTCGAGGGCCCCTTATAATTTTCAGCATGCTCAACACGGGTTCCAGCAGCCCAGCATCATGGGCCTAGGTCCGGGTCAGACCAACAACATGCAGAATCATACCCATTTCGTGCAGGCTCGACAACCGCAAGTCCAAGTCATGTCACC
This sequence comes from Anisodus tanguticus, assembly GCA_034509755.1. NCBI lineage: Eukaryota > Viridiplantae > Streptophyta > Magnoliopsida > Solanales > Solanaceae > Anisodus > Anisodus tanguticus. Next base: position 1,527,992 of record CM067553.1, on the reverse strand, counting down.
TACCTATTTGGGCCAGGCCTTCAGCTCTTTGAATATGCAACAGCTCGATGAAAATTGGTACATGGATTCGGGGGCCACATCTCATCTCACTCGGTCTGCAGGTAATCTATCCCAATTATTTAGCTTAAAGACTCCTCAATTTATTACTGTTGGCAATGGTCACCACATTCCAATTCAGGGCTATGGTAATACCTACAGTCAACCACCTCACCCACCCTTCTCCCTAAATAACGCCATGTATGCTCCTAACATAATTAAGAATTTAATCTATGTTAGGAAATTTACTCACAATAATTATGTGTCTGTCGATTTTGATCCATTTGGTTTTACTATGAAGGATCTGTGTACGGGGACACCTCTTACGAGATGCAATAGCACAGGGGACCTCTATCCTTTCCCATCATCTTCCGCTGCCAACTTCCGCTCACACACTTCCCTCGCTGCTATCTCTCCCTCAACTTGACACAATAGACTTGGACACCCAGGAGCTCCTGTTTTTCAGTTTCTTAGAAGCAATAATTTTATTCGCTGTAATAATGAGAAACTTGCCCAAAAATGCATTTCTTGTCAACTAAGCAAACATGTTTTCCTTCCATTTAAATCGTCTCTTAGTGTTATGTTTGTTCATTTTGATATTGTTCATGCTGATTTATGAACATCCCACATTACCAGTTCTCTAGGTCATAAATATTATCTAGTCTTATTAGATTATTACTCTCACTTTATTTGGATTTACCCACTAAAGTTCAAATCGAAAGTCTTTGCCAAATTTCTTGAATTTTGTACTTTTATCAAAACACAATTTGAAAAAGTCATAAAATCTTTTCAATGTGACAATGGCCGGGAATTTAATAATTCCATGTTTCACAAATTTTGTAAAAATAATGGCATCGTTTTTTGCTTTTCGTGTCCTCACACATCTCCTCAGAATGGCAAAGCAGAATGAATCATTCGCACTATAAATAACATGGTTCGTACCTTCATGTTTAATGCCTCTCTCTCTCCCTCATTCTGGGTTTTTGCAGTCAAAATGGTAGAATACGCCATTAATATTTTACCAACTAGCACCCTTCACAACGTGATCCCAACCGAAATATTACACCATCGGGTTCCCTTCTATAATCACCTTCGGATTTTCGGTTGCCTGTGCTTTCCCAATCTGGCCTCCACCGCCCCTCATAAATTAGCACCCTGAACCACTCTGTGTGTCTTCGTAGGCTTTTCGTCTAATCATAGGGGCTATTTATGTTATGACTTGTCCACTCATCAAATTCACGTCTCTCGTCACATCATGTTTGACGAGACCACATTCTCTTTTTCGGACATCCAAAAATTCTGAAAACTGAACTATACCTTCCTTGACGAATCCGACATCTGCCCCGTCATCCTCAGCGAACTGAGTCAGATCACCATTGAAAACCCCTCCCTGCCACCAACTGCCGCAACCACCGGCGGCAGTCCTGCGTCTCTGCCACCCTCCTAGTCTCTGTCACCACAAACGCCGGTTGCCACAACTACCGACAATCAACCCAATATCTCGGTGTCACCACCGGTCATCATCCCCACTAGTGTGTCTCCACCACAACCTCAACACAATCCCGCTACCGATCCAACCACCGATTATCCCCATCGTCCATCAAACCAACCATCCAGTAGCCACCCACCACCGACACCATACGCCACTTCGTCGACCTCAACCCATCTCGGTCTACCCAAATCGATGACCACACCCGACCCATCGTCAAACCCACATATCACCCACCCCACCCATAAACCTAATCAATAGACTATTCTGACCCATTGCCTGAACCCGGATCCATCCCCACACAGTGACCCAGTCCCGACACCCAGCACACATACACAGACTGCCCCCTCGCATCGTATGGAAACCCATGCCCAACACAAGATTTTCAAACCCAAAGTCCAATTTAACCTATTTACACAAACCATTTCCCTCATTCCCAAAAACCTAAATATAGCCAAACTAGACCCTAATTGGAATGCGACCATGTGTGAAGAGTTTAATGTTTTAACAAACCAGCACACTTGGGATTTGGTTCCTCGACCGGAGGGGGTGAATGTGATCCGATGCATGTGGATTTTTTGTCACAAATACATAGACAGTTGTGACTTAGAAAGATATAAGGCGAGACTTGTGGCTAACGAAACTAATCAGTAGGAGGGTATTGACTGTGATGAGACGTTCAGTTCGGTTGTTAAACCAGCTACCATTCGCACAGTTCTGAGTATAGCCATGGGAACTCATTGGCCGATTCATCAGCTTGATGTGAAGAATGCGTTTCTACATTGGGACTTGAAAGAAATGGTTTACATGCGCCAGCCACCTCGCTTTGTCCATCCAGCAACCCCTCAGTATGTATGTCGTCTCCGTAAGTCACTGTATGGTTTGAAATAGGCCCCCCGAGCGTGGTATGAACGCTTTGCCAGGTACATTATGCAGATTGAGTTTGTATGCAGCAAATGCGATAATTTTCTGTTTATTTATCATCGAGGTAGGAGTACTTCTTACTTATTACTATATGTGGATGATATTGTTCTCACGACCTCATCTGATGTGCTGAAAAATGAGATTATTGCCTTACTTAAGTTCGAATTTGCTATGACTGACTTGGGAAAATTGAGTTACTTTTTGGAGATATCAGTGACCAGGTCTGCAGACACTATGTTCTTGAGTCAGTGTAAGTATGCAGGGGAGATCGTGTACAGGGCTAAAATGGAAAATTACAAGGTCATGCACACTCCGGTAGATTCTAAATCAAAGCTCAGTACTATTGATGGTGATCCAGTCTCCGATCCTACTCTTTATCGGAGCCTTGCAGGTGCACTGCAATATCTTACCTTCACCAGGCCCGATATTGCTTATGATTTTCAGCAGTTGTGTCTGTTTATGCATGCCCCTCGAGAAACTCACTTCACCGCTCTTAAGCGTATCATCCGATACATTAAGGGCACACTTGATTATGGGTTGCATCTATACTCCTCTACACCGACCAAGTTACTATCATATACGGATGCAGATTGGGCAGGGTGTCCGGACACGCGACGTTCCACCTCCGGCTATTGTGTATTCTTAGGGGATAATCTCATTTTCTGGTCTGCCAAGAGGCAAGTCACACTATCCCGTTCGTGTGCCGAAGCAGAGTACAGAGGCGTTGCCAATGTTGTCGCTGAGATCTGTTGGCTCTGAAATCTCATTTTGGAGCTCCAGTGTCCCTTGAGTAAAGCGTCTATAGTCTATTATGATAACATATCTGCCATATATCTATCTCACAATCCAGATCAACATCAGCGAACCAAACACATTGAGATGGATATACATTTTGTTCGTGAGAAAGTTACTCTTGGTCAAGTCAGAGTATTGCACGTGCCTTCTTCATATCAGTATGCAGGCATCTTCACAAAAGGGCTTCCCAGACAGCTATTCATCGACTTCAGATCCAACCTTAGCGTCCGGCCTTCTCCCGCTCCGACTGAGGGGATGTATTAGCGAATATTCTCCATATATTCCCCATATATTGTGTAATTATGATTGTTATATATTTATGGTAGATTAGGACTCTTACTGTATTAGAATTCCACTTTTGTACAACTATATATATTATGTATTAATGAAATGACTCTCCAAAAGAGATTTATATATATATATATATATAACTTAAATCCAAAAGATGCAACTGATAGAAAGTTCCCTCCTCAAGAACACATGTACTCCTAGCATAAACAAGTCGGTCTGTATTATTGGCTTATTATTAATTTAATAATTTGAAACCTTCAAAATGCGTGACAAAAGGAAACTTGTGAAACTTTAGCCCTGTGTAATCCCGAATATGACTGGAGAAAAACAAAATCACGAATATGACAGTAGGTTGGAAAATAAGAAGTTATTAGAGGATCCAATAATAAGCCACTGACAAGGACATTTATTTCTTGCATTATTTGATAATGTCGTCTACCAACAGCTAAAAATCTTATCACTCACCAATCACCATTAGCTTACTCTAAATCTCCACTGTATAATTGTATATATTAGTTTGAGTTATATGCATCATCCGTGTAAAACGAAATTTTCATATTATCTAATCATCTTTATCTATTATAGCAAGTAACATATCTTATTTTTAATATTACAGATCCTACATTTTAAGGAAGCTTACATATTGAAAATATCATTTGTACAATTATATATAGTGTAAATCATTAATGAAATAATTAAGGAATAATATTTCTTATATGATGTCAGTAGTCTAGGGAAAGTTCCTGAAATCCTAACCTTGTTTCCTTGTGTCCGACACCCCCACCCCCATTCTTTTTTTTGCCGCCGACCATCCTTCTCCCCATCAGCCATGTCTGACTCAAAATCTTCTTTTCATCCAGCCCTCACAGTTTTCAACATCAAATCTCATGCTTCCATCACTCTTGAGATGAAAACGTCCAGTATGCAACGTGGGCGGAGCGCTTCAAGATTCACTGCCGCTCCCACCGGGTCATTCATCACATAATTCCGCCGGAAAAAGGCAAGGAGAAGGTGCCGAAAACCGACGACGAAAGAGAATTATGGTTAACCATTGATGCGATAGTTCTTCAGTGGATTTATGCCATTATTTCTAGCTATTTGCTGCATACAATTATTGAGCCTGATTCCATGACGATGGAGACTTGGGATCGCTTACGCGACATATTCCAAGACAACAAAAATTCTCGGGCCGTTACTCTTGAACAGGAATTCTCCACCACTGACATGACGGACTTTCTCAATGCTTCCGCATATTGTCAACGGCTCAAGGTGTTGTCGGACCAACTTAAGAACGTCGGCACGCCGGTCACTAACAATCGGCTTAATTTACAACTAGTTGCCAGCCTCACCGACGCGTATAGTGGAGTGGGTACGCTCATCCGCCAAAGCAATACTCTTCCACCGTTTTACCAAGCCGCTCTATGTTCATTCTCGAAGAAGCGGGTTTTGCCAAGAAGACAGTCGCAGTGTCAAATTCCGCCTTGGCTGCCGCTCCGTCCGATGAGAGTTCGTCACAATTTGAAAATTTGCCGCCAAATCGTGGCCAGAAGGGACAAAACGACGGTAATGGGAGAAAAAATCGCGGCTGGTGGTAAAGGCTGCGGCAACCGCTGCGGAGGAGGTGGCGGCAGGGGCGGCGGCTAGCAGCAACCGCCAGCCTAGTGGCAGCCGAGGGCACCCTGGGGTAGTGGGCCGACACCATGGGTCTGACAGTGGTATTGGGCTGTGCCGCCCTACCCCTATCCAGCCGGCAGTAACTGGGCCAGGCCCAGGTCACATCTAACAACCCAGCAGGCCGGTCTAACAAGCAACAACCCAGGAATTCTTAGGCCATTGCCGAGCCAGTGGCAGCAGGCCCACTCGGCAGTGGCGACCTCGACAGATATCGAGGCCGCGGTGCACACTCTTGGGCTTATTCTGCCCGACGCAAATTGGTACATGGACACCGGTGCAACGTCTCATATGACATCCTCACAACGTAATCTCTCGTCCTATTTTAATTTGAGAAATAATCGTGGTATAATTGTCGGAAACGGTCATTCAATTTCAATTCGTGGTTATGGTACTACAAATTTGTCCCCCCCCCCCCGAATCCACCATTAATTTTGAAAATGTCCTTCACGCACCTAAATTAATTAAAAACTTGATTTCAGTTAGAAAATTTACCACTAATAATTGGATTTCTGTTGAATTTGATCCTTTTGGGTTTTTCGTGAAGGATTTTCAGTCGGGAATGCGTCTAATGAGATGTGACAGTCGGGGTGAGATTTATCCAATCACCACAACCACATATCAAGCCAAATTACCATCCACTTTTGCAGCTTTATCTCCTTCTTTATGGCATGAATGTTTGGGTCATCCGGGAGCACCTGTTTTTGCTTCTATTAAACAAAATAAATTTATTGAGTGTACTAGACCTCGTAGTTGTCATGTTTATCGCTCTTGTTCTCTTGAAAAACATGTTAAGTTGCCTTTTTTTGCTTCAAATTCTCGTACTGTCATGATATTATTCATAGTGATATTTGGACATCTTCCGTTTTGAGCTCTTTGGGCTACCGATATTATCTTATGTTGTTAGAAGATTACTCTATTTTTTGTGGACGTTTCCTTTGTCTAAAAAGTCACAATTTTTTTCCACATTTCTATCATTTAGAGCATACATCCGCACTCAATTTGAACGGGACATTAAAAATATTCAGTGTGATAATGATAGAGAATTTGATAATGGGCCTTTTTGGGATTTTTGCAAAACTAATGGTCTGTCATTTCGTCTCTCGTGTCCACATACATCATCTCAAAATGGAAAAGCTGAAAGAAAAATTCGAACCATTAAAAATATTGTTAGAACCTTACTTGCTCATGCCTCTCTACCACCATCTTTTTGGCATCATGCGTTACAAATGGCAACCTATATGTTAAACATACTTCTGAACAAAACAAGTAGCCTACCAATCCCTACTCAAAATTTTATACCTAAGGGACCCTTCATATTCTCACTTACGGGTTTTTGGGTGCTTATGCTATCCTCTTTTTCCTTCTACTACCATTAATAAACTTCAACACCGGTCAACTCCGTGTTTTTTTTGGGATATTCGTCAAATCATCGTGGTTACAAATGCTTCAACTTATCCTCTAATAAAATCATCGTAAGTCGTCACGTAATTTTTTATGAAACAAATTTCCCTTTTGACAAATTACATTGTTACAGTCCTCCTACATATGAATTTCTTGACTATAGCATACCCCCGTATTTAATCCATTAATTAGCCTCCCAAATAAGCCCAATGTTTCCCGGTGTCTTAGCCCAATCCCCGAGCCCAGCGGCCGCTGGCCCAGCTGAGTATCTTGTCGGCAGCCCACTGCCGCGAGGCCTAGTGGCTGACAGTCCGCTGGGTCTCGGCCCACCGTTCGGCTTGAGCAGCCCACTGCCCGCAAGCCCACTGCCCCACAGTCTAGTCACTGCCAGCCCATTACCGGGCAGTCCGTCTTTCCCGCCTGGCCCAACTCTAATTCCGGCCCAACGGCCTGTCACTCGTAGTCAATACGGGATTTTAAAGTCAAACAAAAAATACGGTCTTCACACCCATGTTTCCAAGTCACTGTTGCCTCGTAATCCTGTGTCTGCCCTTAATGACCTGAATTGAAAAATGGCTATGGATGATGAATTTAATGCTCTTATTAATAATAGAATGTGGGATTTGGTGCCCCGTTCCCCTGATGTTAATGTGATTCGGTCTATGTGGATTTTTAGTCATAAAGAAAAATCTGATGGTACATTTGAGAGGCACAAAGCCCGTCTTGTAGGTGATGAGAAGACTCAACAGGTTGGTATGGATTGTGGTGAGATTTTCAGTCCGGTGGTCAAACCGTCAACTATCAGGATGGTCCTCAGTCTGGTCATTATCTATTCATCTACCGTCAGGGTAATGATATTGCTAACATTCTTTTGTATGTGGTTGATATTATCTTAACTGCCTCATCTGATGTTCTCCGCAAGTCTATTATGTCATTGCTTGGCTCTGGGTTTGTAATGAAAGATCTAGGGCCACTGAGTTACTTCTTGGGGATAGTTGTGGCACGTCATGCATGTGGTTTATTTTTATCCCAAAATAAGTATGCAACAGAGATTGTTGAACGAGCTGACATGTCATCGTGTAGGCCGTTTGCCACTTCGGTTGACACTAAACTGAAGTTGAGTGCTTCTTCCAGCAAGCCATATGTCGATCCATCACATTACCGTACCCTTGAAGGGGCCCTGCAATATCTCACCTTCACGAGGCCCTGCATCTCTTATGTTGTACAAAAAGTTTTTCTATTCATGCATAACCCGATGGAGGATAACATGCATGCTCTCAAATGCATTGTGTGTTATATTCAGGGTACTCTCGATCATGACTTGCATTTATATCCGTCTTCGACAACCACTCTTATTTCATATACAGATGCCGATTGGGGTGGTTGTCCGGATACCAGATCCAGTGCCGAAGCAGAATACCGATGAGTTGTCAATGTGGTGTCTGAATCTTGTTAGCTACGAAACCTTCTTTTAGAGCTCCCCTGTCCAGTTTCGAAGGCGACATTGGTTTATTGTGATAATGTTAGACCTATTTATTTCTCAGGGAATCCGGTTCACCACCAACGCATTAAACATATTGAGTTAGATATTCACTTTGTTCGCAAAAAGATTGCTCGTGGACAAGTACGTGTCTTACATGTCCTGTCACGTTATCAGATTGCCGACATCTTTACAAAAGGTCTTCCGCTGGTTTTATTTGAAGACTTTCGGGACAGTCTCAGCATACGCCGACCTCCCGCTTCGACTGCGGGGTGTAATAGAATTAGATTGCATTTAAAATTGTACATATCCTATATTATGTAGAATTAGATTTCTCTTGTAATTAGGATTGATTAGTTACCTAGTTTGTAGCAAGGTAAATATTTTTGTACAATTATATATAGCGTAAATCATTAATGAAATAATTAAGGAAAAATATTTCTTACAATCCTAATAGTGTAAAAATAAATCTACACTAACAATATATATATTTATAACCATGGGTGGATGTTGCTTTTCGGCTATAAGTTCATCTAAATGTATTACTTTAATAGTAAGGTATAATACTAAAAATCTTAAAATTTCAACAATTTAAAGTTAAATTATGTATATTATAATTTAAACTCGTATATAATATACTTTCTTAATTAGCCTCTATATATTTAACCATGGGTGGATGTAGCTTTTCGGTTTTCATCTAACTTATAACTTTTGAAATAGAGTATATATGTAAAAATTTATTAAAATATTAAGATATATTCAATTTGGATCCATTACTTTAATAGTATAATGAGTATTCGCTCTGTCCCATATTAGTTGTCATGTTTCGCTTTCCGGGAGTCAAACTATATAAATTTTGACTAATATTTTAAAATATATTTTGTCATCAAATTAATGAGCAACTTGTAGTACTTATTGTATAGTTTTTGAATAATATCTAAAATTTAATATAAATTATTGAGTTAATATAATCTAATTTAGCTTTGAAAATGAGACAAATTGACTATCGAAAAAGGAAACATTACAACTAAATTGGGACGGAGGAGTAGAATAATAAAAATATTAAAACTTCAATCAATTAAATGTAAATTCTAGATTCGCCTATGTATATATAACTTAAACTCGTACATAATATACTTTCTTAGCCTCTATAAATAAATAAAGACCCGAGTAAAACTTTCTCAAATCCGACATTTCAAAGATTTTTCAAACCTCAAAAGTTCTCTTTTTGTTGGTATTCTTGAAAGGGAAGTTGCAGCAATATAATGCTGCATAATATCATGGTGATATTATACTTTGTTTCTCTTATGTCATTTATTGGCTGTGAAGCGAAGGTGCAGTTACCAAATAACTTGGTTTTAAAAGCAGTATTTGCATTTGGAGATTCAATAGTGGATCAAGGGAATAATAACGATATTGCAACAGTAGCAAAATGTAATTTTCCACCTTATGGTAAGGACTTCAACGGTGGAATTCCGACCGGAAGATTCTCCAACGGCAAGACGCCGCCGGACTTGATAGGTAAATCCTCGTAATTATATACTTCCTCTGTCTCAATTTATGTGATACCATTAGGATTTTTAAAGTCGAACGAGTTTTCTTTTGATCTAGATTATAATACTCTTCGTTTAGCCAATTTGACGTTTAGTAAAGAGTCTTGCTTTAAATGACATTCACCTGTGTCTTCTAGCATTCCTTCGCGTGTTGCAGGAGATGTTGGGATCTCATTGCCTCACAAAATATAATTTCGCTTAGTTTTCATATATGTGCGAACTTTATTTTAAAAGACTTAAAAATATTATGTTTGAATTTACTGTCAAAATTATGTCACATAAATTGAAATTTCTTATTAATTCCTCAAGAACATTTGCCCTCACTATATCATTTCCACTGTTATACAAAATGAAAGGGTTTTAACTTATATATGTATACCACCATTATACTAAATAATTTTCTATAGGTAATATACCTTGTTTTCGAAATTATTAATCCACTTTTTGTGTAAGATTACTTATATTTATCTTTTGGTCAATCTGTTAGTATAAAAAGAATTTGTTAAACTCAAAACGATCCATAAAAAGATATTTGCAATTCGCATGGCCCATATCTTTTTAGGGTTTTAGTAGCTAATTTTGGCTCAAAAGTAGGAAGAAATCATTTTGAACTATTATTAAAATGAATATGTCTAATTCAGTCAGATATCATTAATAGAAGGATTATATTATGGAAAATTACATTACTATTGATTAGGAGGGAAATATTCTACTAGGTGATTTAGGGAAAAGAATATTTTACTCACCATGATTTTAGGAGGTGGATATAAAATTGGCTACATAATGTCATTACTTTTAGATGTGCTTTGGCTAAAAATGTTTAGGGTCAAAAATATGTTAATTTTAGGATTTGTACGGATCCGGCTCCTCTCCATTTTTCCCAATTTTTTTCTTGAATTGAGGATACATGACATAAATTTTTTAAGATAGAGAATTTTTAAAAATATATTTATGGACAAGATGATATGTTGCTATAGTTGTGGGATTACTAAAAAAATTGGAAGTAAATATATGAAATATTAATTTTTTAAACAAGGTTAGGGCTTTATTTTAGTCAATCAAATCTTAGCCATTAATTTTAACCTATGTCATGTGTCTTCAATCCAAGCAAGAACTTGAAGAAAATGGAGAGGAATCAGATCCGTATTAAATTAGTTTTAATCTATTATCAACTTCATTCTCTTTAAATACCAAGCATGGCTCATAAACAAGTCCGGTAAGAAATGATTTAACTAACGATATATATAACTTAATATTTTTTATTGATGCATTTGTCCGCTTTTCAACAAATAAATTTGCCTTAGAAGATTCCTTTTAAAAAATAGCGCAATGACTTGTTTTCACATTTAGGTTTAAAAAATTGTCTATTATTGAATGGAGATTAATCTCGTTATCATCCGACTAATACACACAACATTCAACTGCATGATGCGACTAACTAACTTGTTTGAGCAAATTTTTTAATAACTACTGTACTTAGTAGTTAGATTTCAGATTTCAAGCATTTATAGGGCACACAAATAAAATAATCTTTTCTTTTTCTCTTCTACTTTGGAAATAGATGTGTTGGTTACCTCATGGCCTTAGGTGCAAATGGGACAAAAGTCAAATTGTGACAAACAAACTCAATTCTCTGATGTCACCTTGTCAAGTGAATTTAACTATTAATGCAAGGAAAATTCTTTAAATAATATAATATAAATATTTTTCAAGAATTAAATAAAAAACGGAAAAGGGCCAAAACTATCCCTGATCTATTGGATTTACAAAAATGTCTTCCGTTCACCTATTGAGTCAAAAATACCTTGCTTTTTTTGGCTCAAAAGTGCTGGGCATTTTTGTGCCAAATTCAATAGATCAAGACAATTGTGGTCCTTTTCCGAATAAAAAATGGTAAATAAAATAACACAAATTGCAAATTTGACATGACTCCTTATGTTTGTCAATTATTTCAGTTGAAGAATTGGGGATAAAAGAGCTTATGCCAGCTTACTTAGATCCAAATTTGAAAAGTGAAGATCTAAAAACTGGAGTAAGCTTTGCATCAGGAGGTTGTGGATTCATCCCTCTAACAGCTACCATCGCGGTAACTTTTTCTTATTATCCATTAGGTTAAAATAATAATATAATTACTACTTCGTTCATCTCATTTTATGCGACCATATTTAATATGACACATGTTTTAATAAGGAAATATAGACTTTTGAAGCTTAGAATTTTAAATTTGCCATAATGTTTGTGTGACTATAAGAACTTGTCATTAAAGTGAAATGTGAAATTTAATTTAAATTATTTTCAAGTTTAGAAAGTCATCATTTTTCTTAAATAGATTAAAAATGAAATGGTGCAGGGGGCTGAGCCACCTAGCTAGGCCAATCGGTGACACTGCTTGGTCAGAAAGTTTTTACTATACATGAATAAAATGTAAGAATATTAAAATAATTTCCATGTCTTAACAAGGGAAAAAATTAGAATTATATTTCTAATGATGATCGAGAACATATTTTTAGAAATGAAAACTCGTTCAAAAGTGTTGTAGTAATATATTCAAATCATGTTTTATTATTAATGTCGGAATTTTATCTTTGGTTTATTTATTTGTTCGCTTCTTTAAATGTACCGCTTATAGACAATTCAGCATACTTCACTGAAAATAGGGTCACATAAATTGAGATAAGCGGGAAGTAGTGTATGTGGTTAATTAATTCAGCCATAATAATTAGCAACATTAACCATTCTTGTCAAAAAAGAGGAAATAAAGAAATACTAATCTTTGCTCCTATTTTTTGTTTTGTTTATGTTAATCAGTCAGCCATACCCCTATCAACACAATTAAATCAGTTCAAAGAATATATTGGGACGCTAAAAGGATTAGTTGGAGAAGAAGAAGCCAATTATATTTTGAAAAATAGCCTATTTTTGGTGGTTGCTGGCAGCGATGATCTTGCAAATACATATTTCACTGCTGGAATTCGGCTGAAGCAGGATATTAACTCATTTACTGATCTCATGGTGGAAAAAGCTTCTGAATTTATCCAAGTTAGTATATACCTTTATGCCTATTATATTTTAATTTCATTTTTTCGTTTCCAATTATGACTTAGAATAATTTGAATTTCTTTTACTCAATATAATTGATTTTTTCTATGATGAGTTCTCAATGTTGATCCTCCAATATCACTTGGTTAGATCTTTTTATCTTTTTGGTCTTAATCACTTGGTTCGCATATGATATTATGGTTGACCTGGGCTTTTATAATCCCTTTTTAATTCTCTCTTAAGTGATCAATTATGTAAAGCTAGTTTCATTTGAAATCAAGTATATGTTGGCATATTAATGAACTCTTAGGATAGTCATTTTCAAAATGAATGAATTCTACACGGGATGCAGTATAATGGACAAAACTTTATCCACCCTTAATTAGAAGTTTAGGTTTAAAATTTGTGAATAAAGTATTTTTTGGTACTTAAGGAGAACTCTGTAATCGACTTTCTAAAGCTCGAATATTAATCAGTCGAATCAATGAATTGCGGATATCATATGATTAACCCCACAAAAGCATGAATTCCTTATATGGGGAGAGGAATAGATAGTTTTTTATTACCAATTATTAAGAATATTATTTTTCACTAAATTTTGTATTGATTCAAGTTTTTTTTTTTTTATCTTGAAGGAATTGTACAACTTAGGAGCAACAAAATTTGGGATGTTTGGAATTCCACCAATAGGGTGTTTACCAGCACAGAGAACACTAGCTGGAGGGGTAGATAGAGCATGTGCTAAGGACTACAATCAAGCAGCAGAATTGGCCAACGCCAAATTCTCTATGGAAATTGATTCATTGTCCAAAAAGTTGGCTCAGTCCAAGCTGGTTCTCATCGATATCTATAATCCTCTTCTTGATCTAATTGACAACCCCCAAAAATATGGTACGATACACTATAACATTGCTATAAAGTCATGATTTATTTTAAGTTATGTTTACCTGTTATAGCAAGTAATTAACTTGTCATATTTTCATAAGTTTACGATTTATGAAAAATTATTTATAAATATCTTTAGGATGATACATATGATTAATGCAAAAAAAAAAAATCACATTGTCGGTGTACTAGACCGCTTGTGCTTCTTCATTTTTTTTTTTAATCTTTATTAGCTATAAATATCTTTAGGGCGGTCTAATAATGCAAAATTTATTCATATTGTTGATGTACTAGAATATTCTTCTTTTATTAATTTTGTTATCGTGTATTTGTTGTAGGATTTGAAGAAGTTGAGAAAGGGTGTTGTGGCACAGGAATAATAGAGGTGATAATACTATGCAACAGATTTAGCCGAACATGTGAAGATAATACAAAATATTTGTTTTGGGATAGTTATCATCCCACTGAGAAAGCTTATAGGATTCTTGTTGATCAGGTCATCAAAAAATATATGAACAGGTTCTTATAGATGATGAGTTCGATCATGATCAAGATTACATACACTTTTGATTAAGGTCCCCAAAAATGTGTTTAATTTATCCGTCCTTCGTGTGCTTCTTTTCTTGATTCATTGATAAAGCTTTACTTCATATAATAATATTAGGGATGTATAAAGAAAACCGACAAAGCACCAAATTGATAAATCGAGAACAAAACCCGATTAGTGGTTTGGTTTGACTTGGTTTGGTGTTGAAAAAAAATCCGAACATAATTGGTTTGGTTTAGTTTTAGCTAATTAAAAGTCAAATCGAACCAAACCAACCCAACATTACATGTATTCAAATTTTAAGAATATTTTATACATAAAAATATTTATTTGTAATGCAATTTATAAATATTTCTTGAAACTCCATTCTAACACTAGGAATAATGTTGGATATCTATTCCTTTTTGCATAAATGATTTTTAGAGAGTGAAAATACATAAGTTAATTTTATTTTTTCTTTGTCATGTAATTAATACTTATTAGCCGTACTTAATTTAGCATGACTTAATATTTTTAGATTATGATCATTTTCTTTACGGCTTATTAGTTAGCAATATTATTTTAATCAATTTTTTTTTTTTTTTTTGTGGAATACTTTAATACAATATCATCATTCATCTCACATTTTGTGTTATTTTCTTAAGAAACACCTTAATTATATAGTTGTATCTTACTAGGACTAAAAATATTTGAAGTAAAAGTTATATGTTTTGTATGAAAACTTTTCGGGGATAAAACCGAATAAGCCGAGAAAATTTAAGGTTGAAAAACCCGAATTTTATTGGTTTGATTTGGTTTATAAATTTAAAAACCCAACGCAATTGATTTGGTTTGGTATTTGAAAAATCCGAACCGACCCGATCCATGTACACCCCCTAAATAAGACACTGAAAATCAAGTTTATGTCTTTGATATTCATATATGTATATCCAAGTAGTATTTATGTTGGAATCTCGGAACTATTGAATAAAAATTAAATTTGTGCATAAATTATGTAGTTGGTATTTAGTGGTCCAGACTTAGTTACTACTACTTACTAATTTTCGCATTGTCCTTACTAATAGTAATCTTTTATAGTTCACTTGAATTTAACAGTCAAAATTTGTTAATTTTTTTATGGAAACAAAAAATGATCACTTTTCGTTAACTTAGGGGACCAAAATGTCCAAGAATATGTTAAGGGTTCATTTTAAACATGCCAAAAACATAAAGGATCATTTATGTTATTCTCTCATTTTATTAGAGGAGAAAGAGAGGAACTAATGAAATTTTTGTGACGTCCTAGTAAATTGCATTTATCGGATCGTAATAATTTACCTGATAGCATATTTTGACGTGCACGATTTTACATATTTGAGAAATTAACCACACAAGTCAAGCTACTTGGTGTAATCCTTACGAGTCCATGTTTTGTAGTGTATGGATTAATTTTTTACATCATCAACATAAGTTCACTTATAATAATATGCAAATTTTCATAATAAATTTCATATGTCAACCTAAAAAGTAGAAGAATAATTTGTTACAGTTGCTTAAATTGATTTGATAGTGTAATATTATAGTGTGCCTTATTTTGACACATTCAAAATGATTGTGTAACTTTTTTACACGGTTAGTACACCGCCTAATAATAAATCCAAAGTTGAAACTCAATCGATTAAGTGTTTGACTGAGAATACGGTGAATACGCAATACGGCCAACTTTATTCGAAATTAGCCAAACACAACTACATGTTGTTAGTTAATACATGGAGTGTACATTATGGGGAAGCATTAGTTACGACATATGAAATAAGAGTTACAAAGAAAATACTAATTAATAATCTTGGTCCTATCGGCCACCAGCCTCTATAAATTAAACATAAACCTTCTTCTATTCGTATATTGAAAAGAAAGTGAGTGAAGTCTATACAATGTTGTCTTCTAATTTAGTGTGTTTTAAGGTTTTATTTTATGCTTATTTTGTGTTGTTTATTGCCTACAAAGCAAAGGGGCAGCTCCCACATAATGGGGTTTTTAAGGCAGTGTTTGCATTTGGAGATTCAATAGTGGATCAGGGAAATAACAAGTATATAACAACAAAGGTAAAGTGTGAACATCCACCTTATGGCAAGGACTTCATGGGTGGAACCCCTACCGGAAGGTTCAGCAATGTCAAGAACAAGACGCCGCCCGACTTGTTAGGTATTTATTCTCCGTTGAGTTATGAGAGAATACACTTTTACTTAATTATATAATCTCTCTACACGTCTTATCACGTGTAAGGCGTACTTCATTTTAATGGACCAAACATGTATACATATTTTTTGTCCTTTTTTTGTGGTGATGAGAGATTTTAACATACGATATTTTGCCTGATCATCTCATCTAGATTAAAGTTTAAATTATTAGAGAAAGAGTACTTTTAGCACTTAATTATACTATGTTGGGTATTTTTGCTCTATGTACTTTATAAAGCAGTACGAGAAGTATATAACTATTACAAGTATTCGAAAGGATAAACAAAGATTCAATAATTCAACTAGAAATCTGAAAGTTACAATAGAACCACAAAACTGAAATTACAATTTTGTTGAAGACGGAAAAATGGAAACTGTTTTTGCTGAGTCGAGTGTGGCACTCTGTCCTTAAGACAATATTGCCCCGTATGTATCCTTTATACGTCCTGGACAATTTGTCTCCCAAGATAAAACAGCAATGGAACACTTGAGCAAAGGAAACTCAAATGCTACCGTGAAGAATATTGAGTAACGAAATGATGCTTAGAAGTTGTAGGAAGAAAACTGTTTTGGTTGTGTATTTTCGTGAGTTGTATGAACTGTTATTCGTAGTACTCAACAATGGTGTAAGGGGGTGTTTATATAGGTGAGGGAGGGGCTGAAAACTGCCTCCATAACAGCCAAATAATGGCCATTATGGAGGTAGTAAAGCCACCAACATAAATGGTGAAAGACCAACGGATTTGGCCATAATAGGAGGAGTAATTCAGCCAAAATAAATGGCTGAATTGAGTGCTTGGCGTTTCTGCTTTGACCGTCGAAATTCTGACTTTCTGAAAACTTCAGGGACCAAAGAATTCTGGCAAAGTTCTCTGGCCCAAAAAGATAATATCCCAAGGCCCACAGCCCGAGAACCCGGAACCGGACCGGACGGGCGGGCGGCGGCGGCGCGCGTGTGGTCTTTCCTCGAACCGAAGCACAACTAGGTCCCCCCTCCTTTAAACACATGGGATACCCCTTGGGGTCCCAAACCCCAAACCAATTTCGAGTCTTATATACACAACAATTCTTTCTTCCTCTACCGATGAGGGAGAATTGAACACAATACCACACTTTCCATGCTTCAAACATCTTACTTCGTGGACCAATATCTCTTTCATTTCTCAATGAAATTTGACGATTCTTGGCCCTACGGTTATCTATGTACTTAGTAGATCATGCATGTGTGAAAAACCGGATTCTCCAACATACGTAACACTAGTGTTTAAGCCGTTAAAGTTGGTCGGTCGCAACTCCCGCCAAAGGCTAATTTCCAACATACTACTTATAAACACTAGTGTCTCTCACTCGATAAAAAACAAATACAAAATTCTAACAAACGGTTTCATAATTCCCTTGTTTCAAAATAATTTCATCTCTCATGTCACTGTATACAAGTGTTTTAATAATTATAAATAAATAAAAAATTAAATAGGACCAGGAAACTTAGAAATAAAAATAAAAGTCCCGTAAACAAAAATTGCTAAATAAATAATTTCCAAGCTTGTGTGCAGTAGACAGTAGTACAGAAAATAACTACCTTATGTTGATATTATTACCTTATTTATTATGTGAAGAAATGAATTAAGAAAATTTATGTTTGTAATAAATTAAAGTATTATACACTCTAGGAAAAGTTAATGTATCCTTTGAGGAGTTTGATATGAGTTCATGGTTATTTATTACAGTGGAAAGATTGGGGATTAAAGAACTGATGCCAGCTTATTTGGATCGAAATATGAAAGGCGAAGATTTAAAAACTGGAGTGAGCTTTGCATCAGGAGGTTGTGGATATGATCCTTTAACATCTATCGACGTGGTAATTAACTTCTTAGTCATCATCTTTTGCCTTATTGTAAAATTTGGAGTAAGAAATTTTAAATTATGAGTGTTCAACTGCCTATAATGTACAATTATTACTTCCTAAAATTGGATTCTCCGTTAACTTAGTCATATATCACTAGTTTTTCTTATATGAAAATATAGTGATTTGGGTGATGTAGTTAGTAATGTTAAGTATGTGATCATCTCATGTAAAAGGTTTACGCGGTTAGAGAAAGTATATTTTTAATTACTAGTTAATTATATTTTTAATTACTAGTTAATTATATTTTTAAGATGTCCACTCACATGCGAGCTTAATTTTATTTTTTATGAGACACGCATGTGGAAACTCTTTTTTATAATGAATAATAGTGACACTCAAACATAACCTAGGATTGATCTGATTGATTTAATATCATATTAGAGTGTGTGACTATCCCAATTAAAAGCTTAGTTAGTCAAGGAATATATTTCCTTAATTTTATTAATGAATGATTTACAATGTATATAAGATTACAAAAATATTTACTTTGATACAAATTAGGTAACTAATTAACCTAATTACAAAAGGATTATAATTCTACCTAAAATAGGAGATATACAATTAATGAAAGAATATTGATAAATATTCTATTATACCCCCGCAGTCGAAGCGGGAGGTTCTCGAACACTGAGACTGACTCGAAAATCATCAAATAGTATGTGCGGAAGTCCTTTGGTGAAGATGTCGGCAATATGATATCTAGAAGGAACATGAAGGACACGAACTAGACCACAAGCCACTTTTTCGCGAACGAAATGAATGTCCATCTCAATGTGTTTAGTGCGCTGATGTTGGACAGGATTGCCGAAAAGATATATCGCACTAATATTATCACAGTAGACCAGTATTGCTTTTTTAATCGGGCAGTGAAGCTCAAGTAGAAGGTTACGGATCCAACAAGACTTAGAGACGACGTTGGAAACACCTATGTATTCTGCTTCTGCACTGGATCGGGACAGTGTAGGTTGCCTTTTGGAAGACCAAGACAATAGGTTATCTTCTAGGAAAATGCAATAACCAGACGTGGAGCGTCGGGTGTGAGGACATCCACCACAGTCAGCATCAGAATAAGCAGTGAGACCAGTGAGCGAAGACCTATATAGATGTAATCCAAAGTGAAGTGTACCTTGGACGTATCGTAAAATATACGGCTGCAATAGCTATAACAAAAATTGAGAAAATGTCTCCTTTTAATTGACGATTATAAAAAAAATCAGAAAATGTTACAAAATTGATATTAACCGCATGTTTGAGGGCATGCATGTATGCTTCCGTCGGACTATGCATGTGCAAGCAGATTTGTTACACGACATAGGATATGTCTGGTCTCATGAATGTGAGGTACTGTAAGGCCCCAGACAGGCTACGTTAGTGAGTCTGGTCTTAATATGAAGAGTCGGAATCAACGCTGAGCTTGGAATTAGTGTCTATATACGTGTGGGATGGTTTGCAAGATGTCATGCCTGCACGGTCAAGGATATTTTCGGCATACTTCTTCTGACATATAAATAGGCCGCCAGAATGTCAAGTGACAGAGATGCCCAAGAAATAACTTAGGGCCCCCAGATCTTTCATAACAAACTCAGAGTAAAGAAAAGACATAATGGACCGGCGGAGAGCATCAGATGATGTGGTGCGGAGGATTTCATCAACATATAATAGTAGGTAAGTCATGTTTGTACCCTTGTTGTAGATAAACATGGAATGATCGGATATGCTGTGTAAAAAACCGATAGAGGAGACATAATCGGTGAACCACTGGTACCATGCTCGAGGAGCCTGTTTCAGTCTATAGAGCGATTTCCGTAACGGACACACATAATTCAGATGAATAGGATTCCTGAAACTCATAGGCTGATGCATATATACCGTTTCATGAAGATCTCAATGTAAGAAGGCATTCTTGACATTAAGTTGATGAATGAGCCAAGACTGTGATAGGGTAATGCTGATGACGGTCCAGATAGTTGCGGGCTTTACTACCGGATTGAACGTTTCATCACAGTCCACTCCTATTTGTTGAGACCTACCATTACCTACAAGACGATCCTTGTACCTCTCAAAAGAACCATCAGATTTCTTTTTATGTCTAAAAATCCACAGAGAACGAATAATGTTAGCATCAGATGGATGGGGTACTAGGTCCCACATCTTATTATCAATAAGAGCATTTTATTCGTCAATCATTGCGACTTTTCAATTAGGGTCGGACAAGGCATCCTTCGGATTACGAGGGATAGGAGAAGGTACAACTGAAATAGAAAGATTAAACAATCGTTTAGGTTTATGAATTATGTGCATGACACGTGTTTCCATGG
This sequence comes from Anisodus tanguticus, assembly GCA_034509755.1. NCBI lineage: Eukaryota > Viridiplantae > Streptophyta > Magnoliopsida > Solanales > Solanaceae > Anisodus > Anisodus tanguticus. The sequence goes on along the minus strand of CM067553.1, from coordinate 1,507,435 downwards.
TCTGAGAGTGTATCTTAGGACGCGGGATGGGAAAGGGGTTTGCCGCGGAACTGCCAGGAAGAGGATGAAGGACAGAGGTGATGGTACTGGCTAGCCGAACCTCGGTTTGCCGAGAGATGGCTATGAAATCATCATGAGGCGGGCTATTACGGGCCACCATCGGCAGAACCATGTGGATAGCTAGTCCCGGACTGGCCGAGGTGGTGGCGGGTGGTGGGGTTTGGGACAACGGACTATGTAAATGGTGAATTAGAAGAGGGTTTAGGCCATCATCTAGGAAGTCGTAGGAATGTCGAAGTGGCGAGTGTAGAGAGCCAAAGGATAATTGAGACTCATCAAAAAGGATATGACGTGAAATAATAATTTTACGGCTCGACAAGTCATAGCACGAGTAACCATGATGATTGGCAAGGAAACCAAGAAACACACACGAGGAATACCGGGGTTGGAGTTTGTGAGTGGTCAGATGGAGAGGGTAACAAATACATCTAAAAATATGCAAGTGTTGGTAGGATGGGTACCTATAAAACAGAACTTGGGTGGGCGACCGTTGATCTAGAGACTTGTTTGAGATTATATTTAGGAGATAGGTAGTCATGTAGAGTGCGTAATACCAGAATTGAGGCATGAGTAAGTACGACACGAATGAGGTTGTTTATGGTTCGGATTTTTCATTCGGTTTTACCATTTTGGGAGGATGTGTGAGGGCAGGAAAAACAAAAAGTAAGACCATTTTAGAGCAAAACTGTTTGAATTGGTTATTATCGAATTCCTTGCCATTGTCACATTGAAAATATTTAATGCTCTTTTCAAATTGTAAAACCAAAAGGATATTAGATTCTTAATGAGTTTAGGGGCATGGAGGATATTTTTTAAAATTAGTGGTGGATGTGGTGGGGATAAGGATGAATAACTATAACCACGGATGAGAATGCCTTGTCCATTACCAATAATAATATTTCGATTTAAATTACTCAAATTGAAATAAGACGAGAGAGTACCTTGTGATGTCGTTATGTGAAATGTGGCGCATGTGTCCATATACCAATTTTCGTTTGGAGTGTTGAGTAACATTATGCTGATAGTTGCCTCAATTTCAGTCGGTGCATAAGTCGATGGCTGGGGTTGTACTGTGTAGGCATGTTGTGGACGTGGGCCAAGTATGCCAGGTTAGCCATATCGGTTCTGAGGTGGAGTCCACGAGGATGTCGTATACGGGCAAGGAGGGGAGGCCCATTACGGTGGGGCTCACGTGGCCCATGACGGAGGATGATGCCAAAGCCGTCGTCGCTGCCCATTGTTGCCAGAATTTCTTCCGACGTGATCCTTGCCGGACTGCCTACTCCGACGGTTGTTAGGGGAGGAAGTGGAATGTTGCGGGTCCTCTGGCCAACGGTTCTGGTTGTCGGACTGGGAGACCCTGCCATCGGTGGAGGGCCCGAAGGTGGTGGTGACGGCGGCGTCGGCAATGCTGGCCCGAGTGGTGTTGCCCTTGTTTTTTCGGGTTTCCTCAAGGATGAGCTTCGAACGGGCCTCATAAAATGGAGGTAACGACATGAATTGCTGAAGGATGGTGTCTATACCGTCATAGGATTCATTCAAACCTGCAATAAGTTGCATAACCAATCGTTGATTAGTGACTGGTGCGCCGACATTGGAGAGTTGGTCGGCAAGCATCTTGAGTTCTTGACAATAGACAGACACGTTTGGGAAATCGTCCTAATGAACGTCATTGAACTAATTTTCAAAGTATAACGTTTGTTGAGTTCTGTTGTCCTAGAAAATACTGTCCAAACGTTCTAATGTTTGGCGGGCAGTGGCATCGGTCTCAATGATGGTGTGCAACATATCATTAGATATAGTGTTGTATATCCACTGAAGGACGGTGTTGACACCCAATTTTGTCCCGTCTTTTCCAATTTATTTGCAATTTTAAATATTTTTAACACCTCAAAACAATTTTAATCTATATACATACATGCGTGTATATATATATATATTATTATTCTCTTATTATTATTATTATTCGCATTTTTTACCATCATTTGCATTTTTTACCATAATCATAAGTTTTATCCGAAAATTTTATGTTATTTTATTCTCACAAAATTGCATCGTATTTCCATTTTTTTATTAAGCATTAAACATTTCGCAAATATTATATTTTTATTATTATCACATCGTATGTTATTTTAAATAATTCACATCTTTTACAAAAATATATTTTTTATATTAAACCCCCCTTTTATATTTTTAACCCATAACCCACTCATTTCTACCCAAACTAATTTCAACCAAAGCCCAAAACCGAAGCCCAACAACCATCTTTTATTTTCCCTAACCAAAACCCATTCCCCTTATTCCCTTTCCCTTTATTTCCCCCAACTCCCACAGCCCACCACCGAAGCCCACCGGCCAGGCCCAACGTCCATCAGCCGAACCCGGCCCAACATCATCACCCCATCCCTTTTATCCCCCCAACCAAACATAACCCCAAAAATAAATAAAAAAACCCTAACGCCCCCAACCCCTCAAATCGCGGCACCCCTACGTCCCTACCCCACATCGCCGCACCCCTACACCCCTACCTCACCACTGCCACCACCCTACCCTGACACCGCCGCCTGACACCAACCTACCCAATCATCTCTCACCGCAGAACTCGCCCCAAAAATCAGATTTTGTCCCCCCCCCCTTTTATTTTGAAATTTGAATTCGTTTTTAGGGTGGGTATGAGGGGGTTGAACGTTGAGTTTGAGACCTATAAAACCCCCCCCCCCTTTTGCATCTGTTTTGGGGGGGTTCGATTTTTCGGATAAAAAGGGTTCTTTTTTTGGAGTTTTCTAATTCGATTTTTTGGGTTGAAAATTTAGATTCAAATCTCTGTTTCTTTTGATTTTATTAGTGTTGTTCTTCACTGAAAAATAAAAAAATCCGAAACTCATAAGAACGTTTCTTTATTCTTGCATGTGTTCTTCAATCTAAAAATTCGAAATATAGTTTGAAATTATTGGTTTGTGGTGTTAGGGAAATCTGGAATTTCTGTTTGCTTCTGACCGTTTTCGGATTCCGGGTCGGGTCCGAGATCAGAAAACAGAACCCCAAATATCAGAAAAATAAATCAGAATTTTTCATTCTTCAAGCGGATTCGACGATTCGAAATGACGCCTTGGTTCGCTACCGAAAAAGGTTAGACCCATTCCAATTCTTCTATATTCTTTTAAGCATATTTGATTATGTGGTTATGCTTGATTTAGTATGATATTTTAATAAGTAATGTGGTTTTTGATTAATCAATATGATAATGAATTTTTGCTTACATAATTGTATATATGTCGTTGGGATAATTTCTGATTTGGAGTTGATATGTGATAGATTATATTGCCTCGATGTTTTGGTTGACTGATTATTGTCATTAGCTTTAATAAGGTATCTTGGGTTCATTATTAAGTGCAATACGGATAATATAAGATTAATACGTGTTTGGAAGAGCTATGACTTGATTAAATATTCTTAGGACACTTAGCGATTTGTTGATATTCAAAATTATTGTATGTTGTAGTTTGGTCGCTGCCTATTAAATCAAACAATGAGCATACTTTAATTGATTTAAATTGCGATATTTACATGCTATATTCTAGATTAATATGTGCAATTTTAAAAGGAGTATATTATCCATGTTTAATATAATAGTATGTGCGTTTGGTTTAAGTTTGTGAATGTCATCTTTCTTTAAGATTAAGATTAGTCCAACGGAATTTATTATGTATGTATACATAATTTATACATTGGTCTTCCTTGCCTCTTTTATTCTTCTTTAAATTTAGAGCCGGTTGTGTTAGCATATATTCTTTCTTCGGCTACTTTAATGTGCCAAATCTAAAAAATAATGACTTTTAAGGATATGTAAAATATACGGCCAGGAGTATTCATTCCTATGTACATTTAATGTTGTATATTTCGTGTATATATATTAGGAATATTCATGTGTTTATATCTTTCGTTCCGTCTACTAATCCTTTTTTTTTATTTACATGAAATGCATCGGGGTCTCATTATGAGACTCATCATGACTTTATCTAAATTTAAGACCCGCATCCACTTTCCTTGCATTCTTCAGCCTCGGGATTCCCAAACAAATAGGGCGAGATGACATCGTCATCCGCTTTAGTTCCCTTCCATTGTCATTCTTTATTTTCGTTATTTTTATCTGGGTCTGTAATAATTATTCAATGCTTGTGTGATTGTTAGGATATTTAGAATAATTAGGCCGATGAAATTGAATTCGAGGCCGTGCTTTTTTTGTAGTTTCTATGTTTATTATTTTACTGTTTTAAACCAAATACCACACTGGCCGATGAAATTAAATTCGAGGCCGCGCTCTGTTTCTCTGTTTTTCAATTTACTGTTTTAAGTATCCGTGCAATGGATATTTACTGTTTTACTGTTTTTAAACTAAACGTCACGTCTTTTCTGAAATTACCTCTCTGTTTTTGCTTACTGCTTACTACTACCGCTACCGCTACTGCTACTGCTTACTGACTGCTTACTGCTTTAAACATCCATGCAACGGATATTTAATGTTTTACTGTTTTAAACTAAACACCGCGTCTTTTCGGAATTTGTCTCTCGGGTTTTCTGCTTTCTGATTACTGCCTCCTGCTTACTGTTTGCTGCCTTGTTTTAAAATTTTGCTGATTTGAACACGATACTACACTGGCCGATGAAAAATATCCGTCGATTTTGAGGCCTCCACAGTTGTAAAGACGGAAAATATAACTTCTGGGCAAGGATGAGGCTTAAACCTTTATTTCATCCGAGATCAACATGTTTAGTAGGCGAGGTGTCTTATATATTCGCAGCCACGACGTGATTATAGTGATCTTTTCTTTTTCATCTGAGAGACCAATACGTTTAGTAGGCGAGGCAATCAAAATAACCACTTAGTCATATGTTTGCAGCCACGATGTGATTGGAATGGTCTTTTCAAAACTTAAGTCTGAACCCTCCGTGACCAAAACGCTCACTGTTTTGGTTACGGATCCGAAGTTATTTGTTTTTTTTTAACTGTTTCTAACCGTTTGTTCTTGACAGCTTGCAAGGAACAAAGTCAATGAAGGCAGATATTTCTCGGAGTTTATTTATTTGTCCTTTTTAATCCAGCTTTATCTCGCTCAGTATTGTAATAATTATTTATTGCACTTATATAAATGATTGAAATGATTAGAATAGGCAAACTTATGATTAATTCATAGGGTAACTTCAAACTTTGAAACCCTCCGCTAGTTATTTATTTTAGGCTCGTCACGCATATTCAAGATTTTCAAAACAGCTTTCGTCATCTTTTATTCGCTTTATTAAATGTTAAAAACAAGTTTATCTTTTTGTCAATTTGCAATTTAATGATTTTCAAATTTTTTACTTTTTTGTCATTATAAATATCAATTGTTAGAAATGTATATTTTTTAAACTTTACATGTATCTTTCTTTTATGTTATCTGAATGCATACTTGTATAAAATGCATCATTTACTATATTTGCAAACATCTTTTTAAATCTAATATATTTTTAAAACATGCATTTTTTCTGGCAATAATTAACCTGAGTTTGACCGGATAACCGCAAGTTAGCGGATCTTAAAGAATGCCTAACCCATTCCCTTTAGGATAATAAAGAATCCTTACCTAGAATCTCATTAGTTTCGCAGACCATTAAAATTGGAGTTACATTGCAGCATTTAGTTCAAAATTTAGGTGTTCTAATTTACCGGAAAAAAATTAGGTGGTGACTTCTCAACCCTTTTACTCAGGAATCACCGAATACGCCGTGCTCCGTTTTGACTTGCGAGCGGGTCGAAATCGGGCGTGATAGACGGTCGTGTCCAAACGAGACCAGAGTGCATCATTTGAAGTCGAAATCGATGGTACGTCTATCGACTTCGGCGTGGGAGCGATGATGTGGTCGATAACTTCGTCAAAATGACAATGGATCTTAAAAAGCTCCGCCCACGAGGATGATTGACTCTTTTCCATCTCAAGAGTCACTGGGATGATGTTTTTAATGTTGTTTACGGCAAGTGCCGAATGGAATTTGATTTTGTCAGCCATGAAAGAGGAAATTTAGGAGAAAGGAGGGTGAATGATCGAAAAAATTAGGGTTCTGTTGTGGAAAAAAGAGGGGGGGGGGCCGAGAGAGGTAGGTGGCTAGGATTCCGACGTAGGCTAGGTGCCGACGTGGAAAAAAGGTGGCGGCCGAGAAGGTGTATCGGCGGCTAGGGTAGAATTTGTAGTTTTAGGCTACTGATACCATAAAGGAATATGATTTACAATATATATAAGGTTACAAAAATATTTACTTTGATACAAACTACGTAACTGATTAATCTAATTACAAAAGGATTATAATTCTATCTAAAATAGGAGATATACAATTAATATAATTAATGAAAGAATATTAAAAAATATTCTATTAGTTAACATGATATCAAAATAGGTGGAAGCACTACTAGAAGAACTTGAATTACATGGGAATTTTATCTGAGGATTTCTTCCGCAAGTAATTCATGCGAATTTTCATGTGAAAATCTAAAAAATCCTAATTTCTAGAAAATACTCGTTTCAAGTCTAACAGTCACTCATTATCAAAAACAGATTTTTCACATATTTTGGCTATGAAAAAGAATCAGACATTCCGTCATGGAGCGTGCTAGACATAATCAAGTAATTCAAAGTGTGCATTCCCTAACCTGTCTTATGTATTTTAGATGATACAATCACACATGACAAAGACACACTTCAACAAGCAATATTAATCAACACAACTATTAATCCTTTTGTTAAACAACACACTAATATTTATGATATATCTGATTAGTCGGTCATATCACTATCGGGACAATTAATTCATTTCCAAGAATATATTGGGAAGCTGAAGGCACTTGTTGGAGAAGAAGCTAATTATATTTTAAAGAACAGTCTATTTATAGTGGTTGCCGGCACCGATGACTTCGCCAATACCAATTTCTCCAACGGAATTCGCCGGAAGCAGTACGGTGTTGACTCTTATTCCGATCGTATCGTGGCCGGAGCCACCCGTTTTGTCCAAGTAAGTATACCTAAACCGTTACTATAACATACGTTTAGTTTTTGCCTGTTGAAATTTTAGAATAAGATATTACCTAAAACGTTACAGTCATGTGCTTAGTGATTTATTTCTGATATCAATTAGGAGTAGTTGAAACTTTGTATTATCTTTGTTAATGTTTCATTTATGTATATTTAGGTTAAAACTTCCTTACAAGCCTATGACTATTTTTTATTAGGAGCTTTGAATGTGAATCCTTGGGTCACTTCTTTACTTAATGATCTTATGGTGACTGGCTTTTCGTACATTTTCTTATCTCTAAGTGACTAGTTATGTAATCCTAGCTACTTTGTTTTTAAATCAATTCTAATGATATATCAATCAAATCGCCGAGGAGTGTGATGGAATGATAAAGATTCTTCCACCCATAATTAAAAGTGTCGGTTCAAATCTTAAAAATTGAATCCTTTTATATAAAAAAACACAAACTTTTAGTGAATTTTCTTTGGCAAAAACTGGATTATTAGTCTACCAATAAATTTCAGAGGCCAAATGATTAAACAAAACAATAGTATATAAATGAACTCCGTGTATATTTAAATGGAATTGATCATACTTCTTTAGTATCGTTCATAAAAAAATTATTCAGTGAATTTTATTTATTTCAAGTTTTATCTTTTGGAAGGAACTATACAAATTGGGAGCAAGAAGAATTTGGGTTTTTGGAGTTCCACCAATAGGTTGTTTACCATCACAGAGAACAAAAGGTGGAGGTTGGGCTAGAGTGTGTGGATGAATACAATCAAGCAGCCCAATTAACCAACACCAAATTCTCAGCTGCTATTGATTCATTATCAAAAAGTATGTCCCAATCCAAGTTGGTTTTCATCGACATGTATTATCCTCTACTTGATCTCATTGTCAACCCCCAAAAATATGGTAAACATCAACCTTCTCTAAATTCATATCCCTATACCTATTTTGCTCGAATACTTCAAAAATATCATCGGATTCTTGTCAGCTTCTCCAAAAAATGAAAGAATATTCAATACGGGCACGATGACATTCTTGGAGGATTCGAGTAACATAGTCATAAACATCTTGGCAATACAAGAAAATTGCTACTTTTCGATGGAAATTTCCTACGAAATGCATCGGAAATTCGTTCACGGTAACGTTTCCAATGGCTTTCGTCCGGCACAAACCCCTTACCGACGAGCCAAATTCCGATGAGTTGTCCGTCAGAAATTAACAATTTTCCGATAGAGTGAGTTACTTCTAGCTTTTTCTTTCTTTTTTACTTTAATTTGTTAATCAATATAGTTGTTCTTGATTGATTTTTAGGTTTTGAAGAAGTAGAGAAAGGGTGTTGTGGCACAGGAATGATAGAGGTGTCCATACTATGCAACAAAAACACCACAATATGTGAAGATAACACAAAATATTTGTTTTGGGATAGTTACCATTCCACTGAGAAAGGTTACAAGATTCTCCTTGATCAAATTATCAATAAATATATAAATGGTTCTTTGTAAAACATGAATTTGATCAAAGATTAAGGCAAGACCATTGAAGTCTTGAAGTCCTTACTTAAGTCTCCAAAAAATGAAGGTCGCAAAATTACTAATATTACATACATAAGTATACACATGTGTATGCATGTAAGTGTGTGTATAAGTTTTATAATTATCATTAAAAATGTTCAAATTTTATGTTTTCTAGATTTGGTTGAGATTATTCGGATGAATTCTTAAATTATGGTAAAACTTTTCTCTTGCATTAGTCAGTACATTTACAGTTTGTTTGACATAGAGAACAGAGGGAAATTCGCACGAATGGCCCTATTTTGTGGTGGTCTTCAATTTTTGCCCCTCGAATTGTTGGTCTTTAAATTTTTTCCTTCGGAACTTTAATTAACAAAAAAGTGATCGAAAATACTTCTGAAATCGAAAAAACAAAAAAAAATCCGGTTTACTCTTATCTATGACCTAATTTCGCAAGACAAAGTTAATTTTGTCTTTTCGGGCAAAATAACATAGAAACTTTGCCTTGTCCGGCGTAAGTTGCGAATTTTTTATTCCGACTTTGCTGAGATCGAATCCAGAATCTCTGATTTCATAGACCAGCGAACAAGTTGTGACACCCAAGTTTAGGAGAAGTGTCACACTCGGTAAAATACGGGAGAGATGCTGAGTATATATAAGTTAGCAGACCTTAGATCCTAGCGACAGATTTTAAAGTCGTGCGTGCCTTGGCCCAAAGACGATAATATCACTAGTGGACTGAGTTGTTACATAAGTGCACTTTGTCCCACAATTTTTTATTAAACGAGAAGCAGGAACAAAAATTAAAGACATGTTAAGGGAGGAAAATTAAAGATCAGTCCATATGAAGAACAATCCGCACAAAACATACGAGAATAGAATAATTTTAAAATTACACGCTTAGAGAAAATATCAGAATTCAACAGGGTTGCAAACCCAATGGCCTTGCATCAAATTAGGGCCTCGCAGTGGGTCCATTTGCACGGGCTTTGCTGATTTGATCCAAACCAAGTGTTACTTCAAGCATTAGTTCAATGGGGAAAGTATACGGATATCCGATTTTGGCGCCTGCATTTAACCGCTTCGGACAATTTCACACGTACGATATTTGAAAATTAGTTTTGTCAAGCCTAATTTCGGATATGCAGTTTTTGGAGTGCACATATGTATAAAATTTCTTAAAGGCGGGTACCAACTTAAATTACAGTGTTAAAACAGACTGTTCGTGAAATTTTTACGAGTTCAGTTATGAAACTTATAACGTTTCTATAAGAATCAGGTTTGTGTTTCTAATCCTCTTGACAAAATGTAGGTCCTAGAAAAATTTCTCATTCACTTTATTTGTGATAATTATATTTATTTTCCTTGATTAAACCTCCAAAGATTAACTCAGAATTAATGGATAGGTATCGTACTCACATGGGACTTATGGTACACCTAATAATTTCTCTCCAAACAATTCTATCTAATTCTCTTTTCTAATGAAATAAAAAAAAAATCTAATCAATGGTGATCAATGTAGAACTGTGTAGATTTGTTTAATTAAGTCGGCTTAAGGAATATTATAGTAGTTAGTTACATTACCTACTTTTCTATGAGAAATGAGATGTATGAAAACTTGGTGGAGAGTTAATTAATCCAAATTCTTCAATCACACTAATCTCGCTGCTTAGAACTTTTTTTCTTTACGACTCTTTCTTGTTAATGCAAGAATATTAACATGAGCTATAATCGAGATAGAGTGTAAGTTCAATCCACCGACGGTGTAGAATATATTCAGATAATCGGATCAATAAAAGAATAGTTATACGTAACTCGATTTAATATTATTGATTTATTTGTTCACTTTTTTTAATATTGATACCGTTTATGAAAAATTCTGCATATTACGCTGATGGGAGTAAAAGAATTAATCCCTTGATTATTCTTATTGAATGAATAGATATATATACAAGTTACAATCTTCAAATATGGAAAATTCTATTCCTACTAAACTTCTAATATCCTAGTTCTACTTGTACAAGAATTCTACAATTATGGTAATTATACAACATAATTTAATACTTCTATTTATGGTACAAGACTAGTCGAAATCGTGTATATCATAGGGATATACACGGTATATTCTATCACACCCCCGCAGTCATAGCGGGCGGTTGTCGTACGCTGAGACTGTCCCTAAAATCTTCAAACAAAACTGAGGGAGACCCTTCGTAAAGATGTCAGCAATGTGGTATCGTGAGGGCACATGTAAGACGCGTACTTGTCCACGAGCTACCTTTTCGCGAACAAAGTGAGTATCCATCTCGATATGTTTAGTGCGTTTATGTTGGACCGGATTACCAAAAATATAAACTGCACTAACATTATCACAATAGACTAAGGTAGCTTTCTGAATAGAAAAGTGTAGTTCTAATAAAAGATTACGCAGTCAACATGATTCTGACACCATATTCGCCATGCCTCGATACTCGGCCTCTGCACCAGATCTTGATAATGTAGCTTATCGTTTTGCAGACAACGAGACCAAGTTATCTCCAAGAAACATACAATAACCAGAAGTCGAGCATCTGGTATCAGGATAGTCACCCCGATCAGCATCTGTATAAGACAAGTGTAGAAACGGACGTAGGATACAAATGCAAGCCATAATCAAGTGTGCCCTGGATGTATCGTATAATGCGTTTGACGTCATGTGAGAAGTGAATTGCGAATTGAAATTGAATTGCCATTACCAATAATAATACCATATTTTTTGCTCAAATTGAAATAAGACGAGAGAGTAACATGGTCAGACGTCATGTGAGAAGTGACTCCGGTGTCCATATACCAATTCACGTCTGGAGGATTTAATCCAAGTGTGTGCATTGCGGCCTCAATATCTGTCGGAGTTGGTGTGAGGCCCACTGTCTAGAACGCATGCGGAGGCGGAGGCCGAAGAAAACCTGCATGCGGCCCCGGCCCAGAAGTGAATCTGTTGTCAGTATTCGAACTCGAGAAACTGGCCTCGTCCTATTGCTGGAACTGGACCCAGTTACCCAAGTAAGGGTTAGGAGGAAAATAGGGACTGTTGGGCCAATGGGCCCACGACCGGGACCAGTTAGCATGCGGCCCACTGCCGCTGCCCCCAGTGTTTCAGCCACCTATGTTGTCATTATTTTTATGATTTTGACCATTTTTGCCACCACCGTTGTTGCGGTGTTGGCCAGAATTCTCGGAGAATAAGTGAGGGTCATCTGACGTGGTCATCACGGTGACGAAATTTGCACATGTAACCGCCTTTTTAGCTAAGCCGGCTTCTTCTAACGTGAGCATGGAACGAGCCTGATGAAAGGGTGGTAGAGGGTTACTTTGACGAAGTAGTGTGCCAACGCCGTTATAGGCCTTAGACAGGCCTACAACTATTTGGAGAACAAGACGATCATTGGTAACTGGCGCACCAACGTTGCGGAGTTAATCTGTCAATTCCTGCTCGAGGGTGACAACACGAGAATTCTTGTTATCTTGGAATATATCACGCACCCTATTCCAAGTTTCCGTTGTCGTAGTGTCGGGCTCAATGGTCGTTTGTAGGACGTCGGTAGAAATAGTGGAATAAATCCACTAGAGAACGGTAGCATCAAGTGTCGTCCATAACGTAGGATTTTCCTCTAGGTTAGGCACCTCTTCTGTGCCGGGTGTCGAGGGAATTATGTGATGGAGGACTTGATGCGAGTGCGTGAATTTTGAATAATTCCGCACATGTCCCGTATTGGACGTTTTCCCTCTCAAGAACAATAGGGATGTGGTTCCAGATGTTGAAAACTGTAAGGGCGGGATGAAACAAGTTCTTTGACGTAGACATAACGAAAGAACAATAGGAGAATTAGGGATTTGGAAGAAAATTTGGGAAGGGAGGAGGAAGAAGTCGACCGGAAACCGAGAAGGGTTCTCGGAATTGGAGTTGAGAGTAGCGGAATAAAATTGGGAAGGGAGGTAGTTTAGACCTAGACTTCTGATACCATGAAAGAATTAATCCATTGTTTATTCTTATTGAATGAATATGTATATATACAAGTTACAATCTCCAAATATGAAAAATAATATTCCTACTAAACTTCTAATATCCTACTTCTACTTGTACAAGAATTCTACAATTATGGTAATTATACAACATAATTTAGTACTTCTATTTATTGTACAAGACTAGTCGAAATCGTGTATATCATAGGATTATACACGGTATATTCAATCAGGGAGAAACAACACAGATTACATACTTGATATTTATGTTATGTATCATTTGATACCTCCGAATTACAATGAGTTGGAGTACTTTTTAGGTAATATGGTAATTTGAAAGTATTTTTATATAAGTGCATAAAAAATAAAATCTTTTTTTTAAAAAAAAAAGGAGAGGAAAGTTTCTTCGCCATTATGTGAAAGGTCTCAACGTCTTATACTCATCTCATGCGTATTATTAGCGAATATTCTCATAATATTCGCCGTATATTTTATAATTATGATAAATGTATATTTAAGGTAACTTAGGATTCTAATTGTATTAGGAATCAACCTTTGTAAGGTAAGTTAGGATTCGTACCATATTAGGAATCAACCTTGTACAACTATATATATTGTGAATAATGAAAAAAATTCCCAAGGGAAATTATTCTATCTTTCATGGTATCAAGAGCCTAAAACCTAAACCCTACTCTCCCTTCTCTTCATCAATTCGGCCAGAAAACCAGAAATCTGGTTTCTGCCTTCTTCTCTCGGCTAGAAAACCAGAAATCTGGTTTCTGCCTTCTTCTCTCGGCCAACCAGAAATTCCCTATCCATAACCAGCGGCAATCATGTCTTCCCCCACAAATTCATCCACTGGCACACTTGACCACACATCTCCACGTTCAGTATCTTCTTTTCATCCGGCATTCGCCGTTAATAACATCAAGAATTTTATCCCTATAATTCTTTATCAAGAAGACTGTCAATATTCCATGTGATTGGAATTATTCTACATTCATGCATGTGCATACAACGTGCTCGATCACATTGACGAATCTGTTCCTCGTCCCACCGATGTTACAGACTCAATCTGGCGTCGTCTTGACGCCATCGTCAAATAATGGATCTACGGCACCATCTCTAAAGACCTGTTATGCACTATCATGAAAACAGGTGCTACGGCACGTGAACTTTGGGTCCGGCTAGAAGAAATCTTTCAGGACAATAAAAATACTCGGGCTGTGTATTTGGAAGAGTAATTCAACAATACCCGCCTCGAGAATTTTAACAACATGTCAGAATATTGTAAGAAACTGAAACTCATAACCGATTAACTATCCAACGTCGGGACTTCTGTTTTAGAAACCAAGATGGTGCTTCAACTTGTTGCGGGTTTACCGAAAGGTGAATATGACACGCTCGCAACAATGATTCAACAAGCCGACCCACTCCCAAGTTTCAACAAGGCACGTTCACAGCTATTGTTGGAAGAAACTAGACGTGCTAAAAAAGAGGAACATAATCAAAAGGCGTTAGCCGTTGACGGGATGGCAACACCTGCGGCCAACAGCAACCAGCAGTTCCAGCAGCAGCAGCAGTAGAGTGGCGGAGGTCTTGGCAGTAGAGGTCGCAACAACAAAGGCAAGGGCTGAGTAAAGGGCCAACGCAACCAGTGGACTGGACAACAGCCAACCAATGGACAAAGCGGCGGCGGTGGTCCAATACGGTCCAAAGAAGCGGTGGCCCAACCCGGCAGAACCGGGCCTCGCCGCATGCCCGTACCCGACCGTAGGGGCCGGGCCAGCGGCCTTGGTCAACTTGCCTCTTGGGAGCGCCCCGGCCACAAGCGAGCCCCCGGCAGCAGCAGCAGAGCCCACATGATGGCGGTCCCGGCGAGCGGCAAGCTGCGGCAGCCCATTGCGGTCCGGAAGCAACAGCACCTCCAGCGGCCCGGCGGCCACGGCCCCGACCGATTTGGGCCAGGCGTACACCACCGTGAACCTTAAACAGCCCGACAAAAATTGGTACATGGACACTGGAGCCACATCTCACCTTACCCAGTCGTCAGGTAACCTATCTCAACTACGTCGGCTAAAGAGTCCTTAATTTATTACTGTCGGCAATGGTCATCGCATTCCAATTGAAGGTTACGGTAACACACACACTAAACATCCACACCCATCTTTCTCCCTAAACCACGTCCTATACACACCTAACATCATTAAAAACTTAATCTCTATTAGAAAATTCACTAGCAATAATTTTGTGTCTGTCGAATTTGACCCTTTTGGCTTTTCTGTGAAGGAACTCAATACGGGGAAAATTCTTACACGCTGCAATAGTGTGGGAGATCTCTACCCATTCACTCAATCTTCCGCTGACAGACCGCAAGCACCTATGTCCCTTGCGGCGATCTCTCCCTCCACTTGGCACAACAGACTCGGACATCCCGGAGACCCGTTTTTACCTTTCTTAGGACTTCTAAGCGTATTCAATGTAATAATGGGAAAATTGCCCAACACTGTTTTTCTTGTCCACTAGGCAAACATACTCGTCTTCCATTTATGTCATCAAACAGTGTTACTTTTTCTCCCTTTGATATTGTTCATGCTGATTTGTGGACATCTCCGATTATTAGCTTTTTGGGTCATAAATTCTATATAGTATTCTTGGATGATTTTTCACATTTTGTCTGGATTTACCCACTGAAATTCAAATCTGAAGTTTTTGCCAAATTCCTTGAGTTTCAAAAATTCATTAAGACACAATTTGAAAAATCTATTGAATCATTCCAATGTGATAATGGACGTGAATTTAATAACTCGGCATTTCACAATTTCTGTTCTAAACAAGGCATGGTTTTCCATTTTTCTTGTCCCTATACTTCTTCCCAAAACGGAAAGGCTGAAAGAATTATACGTACCATCAATAACATGGTCCGCACACTTCTGTTTCATGTCTGCCTACCACCGCCTTTTTGGGTCTATGTTGTCTAAATGGTAGAATCCCTTCTAAATATTTTACCAACTAGCACACTCCAAAATAAGACCCCTACCGAAATCCTATACCGTAGGCAACCATCTTATGATCACCTACGTATTTTTGGATGCTTATGCTACCCCAACATAGCCTCCACTACACCTCACAAACTTGCCCCTTGCACTATGCCATGTGTCTTCCTTAGTCTGTCTCCTAATCATCGGGGCTATTTGTGCTATGACATTGCTACTCGCAAAATCATCGTCTCCCGTCACGTCACCTTTAACGAGACAATCTTTCCTTTTTCCAATCTCCAGAAATTTCAGACCACCAATTACTTCTTTCTCGATGAACCGAGTTTGTCTTCGGTCATCCAAAATCTGTACCAGCAGCAGCTCACTGTTCTGACACTACTGCTGCCTCCAGCAGTGTCATCTGACCCTCCCGCAGCAATGCGCCACCCAGTCCAGCTCCCACACCACCCATGCTACACCCTGTCGAGTCTAATGCACCACCCACACTGCCTCTATTCCAGTAGTTCCAGCAACCTGTCGAGTCCCCTACTTCTGTAGCAACACTGCTGCCCAGCTGCCTACCAGTCTAGCAAATAGTCCAGACCTCCCACTGCTGCCCTCTCACCGCATTGAGACTCGTGCACAACACGGGATCTTCAAACCCAAGCTTCACTTCAATCTCTCCACACAAACCTTATCACCCATTCCAAAGAATCCACAACTAGCTAAACTGGACCCCAATTGGAATGCGGCCATGTGCGAGGAGTTTAACGCTTTAACCAAGCAGAACACTTGGGATTTGGTACCTAGACCAGGTGGTGTGAATGTTATCCGGTGTATGTGGCTATTTCGTCACAAGTTCAGAGACAGTGGTGACTTAGAGAGGTATAAGGCAAGACTAGTTGCAAATGGCACTAATCAGCAGGAGGGTATTGATTGTGGTGAGACATTCAGTCCGGTTGTTAAATCGGCCACTATTCGGATTGTTCTCAGTATTGCTATGGGCATGCATTGGCCGATTCATCAGCTTGATGTCAAGAATGCGTTTCTTCATGGGGATTTGAAAGAGACTGTGTACATGTATCATCCTCCTGGTTTTGTTCATCCGGCAGCTCCGCAGTTTGTGTGTCGTCTTAGGAAGTCATTGTATGGATTGAAACAGGCCCCCCGCGCTTGGTATGATCGGTTCGCCAGGTATCTTCTGCAAATTGGTTTTGTATGTAGCAGGTGTGATACCTCTCTCTTCACTTTTCACCAAGGTAGCAGCACTGCATATTTGTTATTATATGTCGACGATATTGTTCTTACTGCCTCATCTGACGGGTTGAAGAATGAAATCATTGCTCTACTCAAAACTGAATTTGCTATGACTGACTTGGGCAAGCTAAGTTATTTTTTGGGTATATCAGTGACTAAATCGCCGCCAATATGTTCTTGTGTCCGCGAAAGTATGCCAGAAAAGATAGTGTACGGGGCCAAGATGGCAAATTGTAAAATTATGCCAACTCCGGTGGACTCAAAATCCAAGCTTAGTGCCAATGACGGTGCGCCAGTTTCTGATCCCACTCTATATCGGAGTCTAGCAGGTGCTCTTCAGTATCTTACATTCACTAGGCCTGATATTGCATATGCCGTTCAGCAGGTGTGTCTGTTCATGCACGACCCCCGAGAGTCCCATTTTGCCGCCCACAAATGTATTATCAGATATGTTAAGGGCACACTTGACTTTGGTTTACATCTATACCCCTCAGCCCCAACCAAATTGCTAGCCTACACGGATGCAGATTGGGCAGGATGCCCCGACACACGTCGCTCCACCTCCGGGTACTATGTATTTCTTGGGGATAATCTTATCTCATGGTCCGCCAAGCGGCAGGCCACGCTATCCCGTTCGAGTGCTGAAGCAAAATATCGCGGAGTTGCTAATGTCGTCGCTGAGATCTGTTGGCTCCGAAATCTTCTCTTGGAGCTCCAGTGTGCATTACGCAAGGCGTCTATAGTTTATTGTGACAACATATCTGCTATTTATTTGTCTCATAATCCAGTCCAACATCAGCGGACTAAGCATATTGAGATGGATATCCACTTTGTGCGAGAGAAGGTTACTCGTGGTCAGGTCAAAATTTTACACGTGCCTTCCTCATATCAGTATGCAGACATTTTCACAAAGGGACTACCGCGACAGCTCTTCACCGACTTCCGATCCAGCCTTAGCATTCGGCCTCCTCCCGCTCCGTCTGAGGGGGAGTATTAGCGAATATTCTCATAATATTCGTCGTATATTTTGTAATTATGATAAATGTATATTTAAGGTAACTTAGGATTCTAATTGTATTAGGAATCAACCTTTGTAAGGTAAGTTAGGATTCGTACCATATTAGGAATCAACCTTGTACAACTATATATATTGTGAATAATGAAAGAAATTCTCAAGGGAAATTATTCTATCTTTCACGTATGATATCACTCATCATTAGTAGCTTGTTCAAAGCGTAACAATGACGTATTGATTATTTTTTTTACTTCTATAAATAAACAAAAAACGTCAAAATTCTTTTAAGTGTCTAAATTATATCTTCAACTTTGGTAAGTTTTATATATATACAAGTTGTCTTCTCGTATAGTGTTTTTAGTACATAAAATGCTTCTATGGTGTGTTGTTTTTATTATGTTTTTTAGTGCATGTGAAGCAAAATTGCAGCTACCTAAGGACCCGAATATAACAGCGGTTTTTGCTTTTGGAGATTCAATTGTGGATCAGGGAAATAACAATAATTTAACGACTCACGCAAAGTGTAATTTTTTGCCTTATGGGAAAGATTTCATGGGTGGAAAACCAACTGGAAGATTCAGCAACGGCAAGACACCACCGGACATGCTAGGTATATTATCTATATAGCGATAATTTTTACATTATCAGATCATCTAAAAAGTAACTAAAGGTCGTGAAACTAGCTAGTTACCTGAATTTTATCTTCCTTTTAGTCTTTTTCTAATTTTAAAACATTTTAATTAATTAAACTGCCAGAAAATGTTTCATACACATAAATCGCCCCCAAATTCTTTCAAAGCTATCGCAAATTATCTTCTATTGGTGACGACTAACCTTATTACCGATACAGAATAAAGAACTAATATTTTTGTAATAATATGTTTCTTTTAATTTTAAATATTTTAATTAACAAAATCCTATGATTAATTGTCTATTTCAGTGGAAGATCTAGGGATTAAAGCGCTAATGCCAGCTTATTTGGATCCAAATTTAAAAGTCGAAGATTTAAAAACTGGAGTAAGTTTTGCTTCAGGAGCTTCTGGATATGATCCTTTAACCCCAATTCTCGCGGTAATTAATTGACTTCTCATTCATTGTATTCATTTAAAATGTAAAAGTAGTTTTTACTAGTGAAAAAGAAAAACAATACTAACATTTTTATCCTATAATTTTTATTTATTTATATGAAAATCAGTCAGCGTTACCGCTATCAATACAATTAGCATTTTTTCAACAATATATTTGGAAGCTGAAGGGATTTGTTGGGGAAGAAGAAACCAACAATATTGTAAAAAGAAGTCTTTATATAGTAGCTGCTGGAAGTGATGACTTGTGTAATACATATTTCATGCTCAAAATTCCACGGAAGACGCTATACAATATTGACTCATATACCAATCTTATGGTGGATGGAGCTTCCAATTTTGTCAAAGTAAGCATGCCTATTTTCAAGTCTTAATTATTCATCGAGTTTAAGTCTTATGCATTGAAAATATATAATATCTAACACCATCAAGTTAAGTTAATTACATGCAATGAAGGGCGGGTATAGCTTGCTCTTACACGGTGTCACATGACACTACTTCATTAGATTCTTTTGCTAGATATGTATATATTAATACTAGCCAAAATAAAAATATCGGGTATAAATATAAAAAGTACACTTTTTTTATTTACTTATAGATGTTCACTTCTCTATATATTGAAACGAAAAATCTTCTGTATGCTTGACAATAATAATAATTGCTTATAACAAGCAAGATCATATAGCCTAGAAAGTAGCTTAAATTTCATAACAAGTTAAATGAGATTATGACATATTGAGAGAATTTCTTTTATTTTTTATAATGAGTTCTCAATAGTGACTCTCCAATCGATCACATGATTTGTATTTATCTTATGGTGGTTTATGATTTTAAAACTTTTTTCTCACCGAGTAATTATGAATCGAGTCGTGGAAACAACCTCTTACATAAATGTAGGATAAGACTGTGTATAATAGACTTTTATGGTCTAGTCCTCCCTCAAATCCCGCGCATAACGGAAGCTTAGTGCACCGACTGTCATTTTAAATCAAACACAAACTTATATAATTAATCTAATGATCGAGCTGATCCCATGAACCATGATTACAAGACACAAGTTCATTGCATACCAGATCAGGTTGTTAAATGTATATTTTCATTATGAGAAGGAATCATTTGGGCATCACAATTAAAAAACATGAATTTCCAATAAAATTCACTGAAAATTGACTTGCTGAAAACGTTTTTGATGGGCGTTTAGTCAAAAAAATCATATTTGCGACCATATTCCAACGCGAACGTCCGTTGGAAATTCGTTGATTTGTACCATTAATTAGAAATTGATGTTTAGTATATCATATTCTGATTCAAGATTTCTTTTCCCTTTAAGGATTTGTACAATATGGGAGCAAGAAGAATTTGGGTATTTGGGATTCCACCAATAGGGTGTTTGCCATCACAGAGAATGCGAAGTGGAGGTCCACCTAGAGTTTGTGTGGACGAATACAATCAAGCTGCGCTAATGACAAATACCAAATTGGCAGCTAAAATTGATTCATTATCCGAAAATTTGCCTGAATCAGAGCTTGTTTACATCAATATCTATGATCCTCTACTTGATCTCATTGTCAATCACGACAAATATGGTAACATTAAACAAGAATCTTCTCTAAATTCATATTTTTATGAGTTTAATTTCTATGCGTTGACAATATAATTGTTCTTACATTATTAATTAAGTTACTTATAGCTTTTAATGATGTCAAATGGACGGATTTGAACTGAATTTGGATTGGTCAATATGATTAAACATCCCAAATCTTCTAAATTAAGTTTATTTATTTGTTTTCTTATAATTTATTTTATTATCAACCAAAATTAATAAAAGTTATATTTTGTTACTATGACTATATTTAACATATCAAATAAGAAAATTTTATTTTAAAAATATTTTGACGAGGTTACATATTTAGCTCAAATCAATTAAATCTGTAGATAAGTTGAATTGAACGGGTCAAAATGACTGAGTTAATAGATTGACATGTTAATAATCCTCCCAAACTTGAGTAAGTTGTGTGGGTTATGTTTTTTATGGGTTAATTTTGCTACCCGATGTAATTGTATAAAAATGGAACTAATAATCTGAGAAATAAAATACTATTATTTGCTATAACAAATTAAAATATATTGATAGTCTAAGAATTCTTCAACTTTGGCTGTGTATATCAGTTAAATCTGCTTGAACTTTTTTTTTGATTTCCTTGTTTTAATTTAATCTTATGAATTTAGTTTTTATTGGTTGATTTTAGGTTTTGAAGAAGCAAAGAGTGGCTGCTGCCTAGGCAATAACGAGTTCTTACTATGCAACATCAGTGGAACATGTGAAAATGACACAAAATATTTATTTTGGGACGGTTATCATCTTACAGAGAAAGGTTACAGGATTCTCCTTGATCAGATTTTCAAAAATTAAATTATTGTAAACATGAATTATCAAGTTCGAGATGAATGTCTTATGCAATTAATAAACGTTGGATTATTAAAGGTTGTAATTATCGTCTTCTTTTAGTTAAAAACAAATGTGTAATTAGTATATAACACAGTATGTCTAAATGATCTCAGTATATATCATTTGTCTGATCGTATATATAATTGGTTATCCATCAATTCAATTAGGTATAAAGCTGCCAAAATATGAACAAAAGAACAATCACGTAAAGACTTTAATTTGTCTAATCAGGCAATTAATCACTAATCTCATGCCAACTTATTTGGTGATTGTGGTTCTGTAAAGCTAACGAGATATCTAAAATCAATATACCATAACTCTTTGTTATACAAAAATGTCGGTTTCGAGCTCTGGCAAATGGCAATAAAAAAATTTTGATAAGAAGAAATTTTAAACTAAATTAACCCTGCGTGACTAAACTTGAATTAGTAATACTAGTAATTTTGATATATCATATGATTAGAAAACAATATAGTCAAACTTTTCTGCAACAACTAATATTTATAACAATATTTTATTATAATAATAATCAAGTTTGTATGTTATGTTATGTTATATGTCTTCCGTAATAATATTTGACTATAACAGTAAAAAATATCCGAATAAACAATGTCGTTATAAATATATACGATTATCAATCGGTGCCCAAAAACCTTACATGTTAGGCATTGAGCCTCCCATAAATCAATAATTTTTTGCCCAAAATGTAAGGTAAGATTTCGTACAACAAACTCTTGTAGTCCGGCTTTTCTCCGGACCCCGCGCATAGCGGGAGCTTAGTGCATCGGGCTGCTCTTTGCTTGCTTAATATATAGAGAGAGAGAGGATCTTCGATAAATTTTTCCTACT
Source organism: Anisodus tanguticus (assembly GCA_034509755.1). Lineage (NCBI taxonomy): Eukaryota > Viridiplantae > Streptophyta > Magnoliopsida > Solanales > Solanaceae > Anisodus > Anisodus tanguticus. The sequence continues at coordinate 1,485,173 of CM067553.1, read as the reverse complement.
AATTAAATCCAGTTTTGCTGCAAAGTATTTTCTCATTATGGCATCCTCTCCACTTCTTTCAACAACGTCCAAGAGGTTAGTGTCGTGTTTAATATCCCTCTCTATTGTATACCATATATAGTGAACCTAATAATGCTAATTAAGAAATCAGTTTGAACATATATGTTATGTGGGAAAAGAAAAATGGTGATGCTTTATACTGATGATAGTTTTCCGAATTAAAAATCCATTTTTGGTTGACTCGTTTTGGAAATTAATCAATATGATCAGTTGTGAATTGAACTACTTAATTTTAACATCACCATTTTATCCTTAACGGTATAACTTGTTGGTAGGAGTGAATTTACAGGGTTAGTTATGGGTTTGGCAGTAGTCGATAACTTCAGCTCAAAATCTGTATTAACTTAAAAGTTTAATATTCTGAATCCACTTGATCTGCTTGTTGGGACTCTCACCAACACTCAATTTAAATGAAAAAAATATGTGGATCTCTTCATGACATGATATTTTGTATACATTTGACTTACATATCATGAGTCTTCTTTAATTTCTTAAATCATATATCTAATCAACATCATCACATGAAATTAGACGGGGCCGAATATTATTTTCTCCATAAATAAACAAGATAACTTAAAATGGACTATGGAAGTACTATACATATGATAAGAAAAGGTTGAACCCATCACGAGCCCTTTGTGTTCGGCAAATTTTTTTACTTAAACAACTCAAGTAAGTTTTATGTCATTTAAACACCTCAACTTGATCCTACTGTTACATTTAAACACTTTTTCGTTGATTTGCACACTTTGATGTAAAGGCTGGAGGGGAAAGTAGCATTGATCACAGGAGGAGCCAATGGTATCGGAGAAGGAATTGCCAAGCTCTTCTTGCAGCACGGTGCCAAAGTGGCCGTAGCCGACATCCAAGCTGATAAATCAAACGGCCAGCAGAGCAATTGCAACTCATCATCATCATCGTCCAATATTATTTATATCCACTGTAATGTCACAAACGAAGAGGATGTGCATAATGCCGTTAACACAACTGTATCTGCTTTCGGAAAACTTGACATAATGATCTGCAACACTGGCATAGGCAGCGACAACAAACCCCGAATCATCGACAACGATAAGGCGGATTTCGAGCGAGTCCTTAGCGTCAACGTGACCGGAGTCTTCCTGAGCATGAAGCATGCAGCCAGAGTCATGGTCCTGTTACAATTTTGTTTAATTTAGTACAAATAATAATACCTTTTTAAAATAAAACTTAAGATTTGTGTCTTAAGATTTTAAGGATACATATTTTCATCTTTAAGTTGAGTTTTCTTCACAATAAATTGTTGTTTACTTTGCAAAAAAAAATAAAAAATCGGGTATTTTCAGAGACTGATTAAAGATTTAAAATTAATAGATTTGATTTTAAAATTCTTAGAATTGAACTAATTGTAAAATTAAAATTATGGGTTCAGATATACTCTACCCCCTCTGTCCCAATTTATATGACACACTTTCCTTTTTAATCAGTCCAAAAAAATAACACATTTCCTTATTTCACAATAATTTAACTTTAAATTTTACCTTTTACGCATAACGAGATGATAGATAACCACACAAATATCTTTGACTTAAATTATGGATTTAGACTTCCACATAACCAAGAGGCTACATCCGCACATGGGTGTGTTTGGTGTGGATGAAAATATTTTTCACAAAAATATTTTAAAATTGTCATGTTAGTTGGTCAAACATTTTTTATGAGAAAATAAGATCTTTAAAATTGAGGAAAATGACTTATCTAATAGAAGTTGGAAAAATAAGTTTCATCGGTGACTTCCCAAAACTCCATCTCACCCCACCCTCCTTGGAAAATTTTACTGCCTAAATAGGGCAAAATCAAGCTTTTGAATGTATGTAAGTCGTTGAATCTCCTTGACATAAAAATAGATTTTGGTATAGTGATAAAGGGGCTAAAAGATAACATTAAATGTGATATTTTTTTTAAAAAAATTGAATGATTTTGCATAAATTTCCGATTTAACCATTGCCTACAATACTCACGGATGAGAGAGGAGAAAATATCAATTTTAGAGAAACTTTATTTGACATGTTTCATGCCTTTAATTATTTATTTATGTGTTCTTGATTCGTATTTTCCTAACAAGAAATTGCACGTTTTCCCTTCAAATGAGCGGGTCTTTAATCTTTTCCCCTCAAATGAAATTTATGCCTTCTGGGACATACGTTTTTTATGAGATTCGGTACAACTTGTATCGATCCCATAAAAAAATTATTCCCAGAAGGCATAATTTTTATTTGAGATGCAAAAATTAAAGACCAGTATAAAATAGGGATCAAAGTGCAAATGACCCTTTTGCTAACAGGTCCCAGCAAGGCAGGGCTGCATAATCTCCACGGCTAGCGTAAGCTCAGCAATTGGTGCTGCCGCACCGCATGCTTATACCAGCTCAAAGCACACCGTGTTGGGCCTCACGAGAAACTTGGCAGTAGAATTGGCCAATTGGGCCAATTTGGGATACGGGTCAATTGCTTCTCCTTACGCCATGGTGGCTCCGTTGGCCATGAATATTTTGGGCCTGGCCCATGATCATGAAAAGTTTGAGAACGCAATGCATAAGGCTGGGAACCTCAAAGAGTGTAACGCTTAGAGTGGATGATGTTGCAAAATCTACTCTTTTTTTAGCTAGTGATGATGCTAATTACATAAGTGGCCATAATCCGTTAATTGATGGTGGATTTAGCGTCACTAATCCCTTTCTTGGGCTGTTTAAATATCCTGAATCAGCTTGATTATTGAGCAAGTGTAATATCAAATTTATAATAATAATCTTTAATGTGTATGAGTTTATGGGAATCGTCTGAAATTTTGGTTAAATACTGACGATTGTCATAACTTGTTGTTATGGCAAATATTGCAACTGAAATCCTAATGATTCATTAGGATTTCATCATTTTATGATCAAAATCATGATGAACACCATATTTTGTTAAATCTTGTGACTGAAATCCTAACGATTCGTCAGGATTTGCGACTAAAATCTTGACGAATCATCGTAACTTATTGTTAAGGCAAGTTTTTAAAAATATTAAATAAGAAATTTTGACAACAAATTCCTGACAAATTGCTATAAGTCATCCTCGCAGCCGCTAGTAACGTGCTTCCAGATTCTGGTACGGAGGTTATTTTTTCAAAAAAATTCTTAATGAGGTCAAAATTTTAACAGTAGCTCCTAAAGATTTATTTGTATAAATCGCCTATTGTTTTCTACATGATCCATACAGGATCTGTTTAAACGGTCACTGTACTATTGGAAATAGAAATTAGCCTGTTTTTGTCTATCAGAAACGTTACATATATTTTACCATTTTACTCAAAGGTCACTCAAGCCGGAAAGTAATATATTCCGTCATTTTTAATAATAACGTGACATTTGATTTTTAAACCAAAAAATAAAAAACATTAAACCCGACCCATAAAGAAGTATATGTCTTGATCTCCTACTCCAATACTTCCCATTCTTTTAGTGACAGATGAAGTTGCATTTACTGATGCAGAATGAAAACATGAATTTCTGCACATGCATTATCTTTACTGCAGTACTGCTAGTTGCAGTTGTTTGTTGAGATCATATACATACTCTGTAGAAAATGAGAAGGGTAGCTACTGTCACTTAATGGACTATATACCATGTGCAAATTAATCTTGTCCGTGATTTCATATTTCATACTTCACAGTAACATGTACTCAGTTTCAATTTATGTGACATGGTTTGAGTTGATACCAAATTTAAGTACAAAATGTGAAATTTTCCTTGGTTATCCCTCTTTTTGGACAACTATTTAATAAATGACCCGGTTTTTTATTTCTCTTACAATTTATATATCTTTAGACCGTATGAGAAAAACGTTTAAGGTAGGTCACGATCTAAACTTTTGTAAGTTATTGTAAAAGTTAGAGTTAGACGATATTCCATTGTTTCATCTGTAAGGTCAGTGGCGGAACTTGCCCAAAATATTAAGGGGAGCGGTAACCACTAACTAAAATATTATAATTGAAATTTATAAGAATAAAATATAATTTTATCAAAGATTCAAAATAACATCAACACAACAAAAATATAATATATAAAAGGAAAGATGTACCTAGAATTAAAATACTGCCCTTCGTTCTTTTAAAGACTTGAAATCATTAATAATTGAATCAGAGCTAAAGCTTTCAGCTATTTCTTTGTCAATATAAACCATCATATTGTCAGCAAAAAATTCATCCTCCATCTTATTACGCAACCTTGTCTTGATTATCTTTATTGCTGAAAATGATCTTTTTGTAGTAGCCGTAGAAACTGGAAGAGTTAAGATAAGGCAGATTATCCGGTCAATCAAGTAATATGTATTCGCCTTCCCTGTTTTTTCCAAAGCTTCACACAATTCAGACATAGTTGACAAGTTATTCAATTCTGGATGACAAACAACTTCAAAAATAAAGTGTTAAAGTTGAAATTTCAAATTTGTTTTCTCTTGCTCACTAAAATCCACTGGATAAATTTTTTCTACAAGAGCACATATATCATCCATATCAAATGCTTTGTAAATATCTTTAGGAACCAAACTATTGCTTAGCCTCAAAAGCTCTATTGTTTGCACATTAAACCTGTGATTCAATTCCTGCAATTGTTGATCAATTATAACACAAAAGAGATTCACTCTAAAATGTTGACCCACTGTGATGTGATCCTTCTGATGACGAGCACGCCCTTGACGCTCTATATAAACATCATTACAATCAGGAGAATCAATATCATGTTGTTCACAAAATAATGTCACATTTTTCAATAATTGACCCCATCATTCATCTCTCAACTTCTGAATTAATATTTTTGTAGTGCCGACTAAATGTATAGCATTAAGTATATGTTGGGATTTCTGTTGTAAAGCTTGACAAAGACAATCTGTAATTCCCATAATCGTTTTCATCATGTGCAAAATCAATATGAACTCAAATGAATTCATAATCTTATAAGCAGCATTAGCATCCCCTCGTTAAGAGTAAGTTGATACATTTTTTCTTATATTTTGAAGAACCACACAAGTTGCATCATGCATATTTATCATACTACAAACAGAAGAAAAATGTGATCTCCAACGAGTATCTCCAGCTCGTTTCAAAGTGTCAATTTGATTTTGTCCTTTACCACTATCAAGTTCACCAATCTCTACCAAAAGTGATATCTCATCTAATTTGATAGCTTGTAGCTCATCATGACGCTTACTAGAGGAACATACAATATTGACAACAAAAGTCAAGTTTGAAAAGAAATCATGAATAAGGAAAACTTCTCTAGAAGCAGCAACCAAAGCAAGTTGTAATCTATGTGCAAAGAAATGTATGTAATAAGCATAAGGACAATCACAAACCGCTTTTTTAAGAGTGATAGCCATAGTGTCCTTAACATGCATAAGATCAAAAAATTGTTCTTGTATACAACCCTTTTTATCAACAAACCTCAAAATAATAGCCATTTGCTCCCTTAGAGATTCATCACGTGATTCATCAACAATTATGCAAAATTTAAAATCCCCAATCTCTTCTCGGATATATCTTTTCACTTTACTAGAAATGATATGCAAGATTTCCTTTTGAATTAGATGAGAAGTATACTTTGAATTATATGGAGCATTCTCTAGCACTACTTTTGCAAGTTCATCATTGTATGATGCTAAGAGTTTGATCATTTCAAGAAAGTTACCTCTATTTTTTTTATCCTAGTGATTCGTCATGGCCTCTAAAAGCACAAGCTTGAAATGTGAGCCAACGAATTAAATCAATAGAGCTCTTGAGACGAAGTCTATTTTTGCTAATTTGATCGGAACTCTACACGTTAAGGACATTTCTGATGTGCATAGACTGATTGAACAAGTCTTAAGAAGATTTCAATGCATTATTGTGAGACGAACACGGACTCTCACCAATATGATTAAGCAAAGCACAACTCTTCCCAGCATTGACCTTTTTCCATGCTTTAAATCCTTTTCTAGTAAAGACATCAGCTCCAGAATTCCCACTTGGCTTTTTACTGAACAAGTAACAAAGCAAACAATAAGCAGCATCATTAGTCGATGAGTACTCTAGCCGTGAAGGGAAAATTTTGAACCAAGATGCTTGAAATCGGCGATTATGGCATCTTGGTTCAAAATCTCTATATCACATCTTGCATTGCTATTATGGCTAAGAATACGTTTCACCCTGCCCTTACTGTTTATAACAACAAGAATCACATCTCTATCATTTTTGAGATAGAAAATGTCTAATACGCGACGTGGGCCAAACTATTCAAAATTCACTCACGATCGCATCAAGTCCTCCATCACATTATCCCCGCGGCTCCTGCAGATACGGAGGTGCCCAAGCCCGAGGATGATCCTAAGTTATGGACAACCCTTGATGCTACCGTTCTTCAGTGAATTTACTCCATTATTTCTACCGACCTGTTGCAAACGATTATCGAACCCGGCGCTAAGACGATGGATGCTTGGAATAGAGTCCGTGATATATTTTAAGATAATTAAAATTCTTGTGTGTTACCCTTGAGCAGGAATTCTCCCACGTCAATATGGAAGACTTCCCCAACGTCTCAGCATACTGCAAAAGGTTGAAAGAATTGGCGTACCAACTCCGCAACGTTGGTGCGCCCGTTACCAACGATCGTCTTGTCCTTAAGATAGTTGCAGGCCTATCTGAGGTCTATAGTGGCGTTGGTACGCTTCTTCGTTAGAGCAGTCCTCTTCTGCAGTTTTATAAGTCCTGTTCCATGCTCACACTCGAAGAAGCAGGCTTGGCTAAGAAAGCGACCACTTGGGCCCCTTCTGTCATCATGGTGACCGAGTCCAACTTTTCTTCATCCGTCTCCAACAATTTCAGCCAAAACCGCAACAACAGTGGCGACAAAAAGGGTTAGAGTCTCAAAAAATAATGGTAAAAACCGTGGCGGCAACCGAGGTGGAAATAACGGGGGTGGAAATGGGCCTTGGGGCAGTGGATCGCAAGCCAACTGGCCACAACCCTGAGGCCCATAGTCGTGGGCCTAGGCCCAACAGCCATTATTTTCCATCGTATGGTGACAACCCGAACTGGGCCCAGTTTTTGCCATCAAGCAGGCCTAGTTATTTAGGCCCAAAGTGGAACCCGAGAGGAACTTCTGGGCCGGGGCAGCAAGCAGGCATGTTTGGGCCTCGGCCCTACCAGGCCCACCATGCAGCGGGGCCCACCCCTACCGACATTGAAGCCGCGATGCACACTATTGGATTAAATCCCCCAGACCCGAATTGGTACATGGACACCGGTGCCACTACCCACATGGCGTCCGACCAAAGTACTCTCTCGTCTTATTTTAATTTGATAAACAATCGTGGCATTATTGTTAGTAATGGCAATTCAATTCCAATTCGTGGTTACGGTCATACAACTTTATCTCCCCCATCCACCTCTTGTCTTGAAAAATGCCCTTCATACCCTCACTTTATTAAAATTCTGGTGTCTGTCCGTAAATTCACCACTGATAATTGGGTTTCTGTTAATTTTGATCCTTTTGGATTTTCTGTGAAGGATTTCAAGACTGGAATTTCTCTCATGAGATATGATAGTAGGGGAGATCTTTATCCTATCATGTCCACATCCGGTCTCTCGAGTCAAGCCTTGTCATCTACTTTTGCAGCTCTCGCTCCTTCCTTATGGCATGCTCGTTTGGGTCACCCTGGGTCGTCTATTGTTTCTTCCTTACATAAAAGTAATTTTATTTCTTGTAAGGGTATGCATAGTACTCGAATTTATCAATCTTTTCCTCTAGGAAAACTTGTTAGATTGTCGTTTATAGACTCTACTTCGCATACTTTAATGTCATTTGATATTATTCATAACGACTTATGAACATCTTCCATTTTAAGTTCTGTGGGCCATCGTTATTATGTTCTATTTTTGGATGATTATTCTAATTTTTATGGACTTTTCCGTTAGCGAAAACATCTCAAGTTTTTTCCACCTTCTTAAAATTTAGAGCATTCATCCGTACCCAATTCGAACGCAAAATTAAGAACATTCAATGTGACAATGGCAAGAAATATGATAATGGGATGTTTCAAAAATTTTGTGCAAATAATGGCATTGTTTTTCATTTTTCTTGTCCTCATACGTCTTCACAAAATGGGAAAGCCGAACGAAAAATTCGTACCATTAATAATATTGTCCGAATTCTAATGGTCCATGCTTCCGTACCCCCTTCATTTTGTCATCATGCTCTACAAATGGCTACTTATCTTCTTAATATACTTCCTACCAAAGGTTTGGCATATTCCTCCTCTCTTTAAATCTTATATAATAAGACTCATTCGTATTCCCATCTTAGGGTCTTTGGCTGCTTATGTTATCCGCTCTTTCCGTCAACTACAATTAACAAACTTCAAGCCCGTTCTACCCCTTGTGTGTTTTTGGGTTATCCCTCTAATCATCGTGGTTACAAGTGTTTTGATTTGTCGTCTAATAAAATCATCATTAGTCGTCATATTATTTTCAATGAAACCCAATTTCCGTTTGCAAAGGTACATAATCTCCGGCCTAATTCGTATAATTTTCTATATGATGATGTCTCCCCATATATTATCCAGCATTTATCGGACTTGTCCCGTACCCAAAATCCGCCAGCGGACCCACTGCCGCTGGTCCTCTAGTACCGTCGCAACTACAATTATTGGGCCAGCAATTGGGCCGCCTATCCAGCCCAGTTCTGCCATTGTTTATGTTTTTTATGTCGGTCCTAGTTCCAGTATTGGGCCAGCAGGCCCACTGCTTGTTGGTCAGTCCGTCACCTGTCCCGATATTACCAAAAATCCACCCAATTCTCCCCTGAGTCACCGAGTGGTCACTCGTGGTCAGCAGGGTATTTTTAAACCAAAAAGACATTTTAATTTACATTCTAATGTTCTTAAATCCCCTCTACCCCGTAACCCAGTGTCCGCATTAAATGACCCGAATTGGAAATTGGCTATGACCGACGAATATGATGCTCTTATTGCAAATAAGACGTGGGAGTTGGTACCCCGCCCTTCTGGTGTTAATATTATTCGGTATGTGGATTTTTACTCATAAGGATAATTCTGATGGTTCTTTTGCAAGGCATAAGGCTCGTCTTGTAGGTGATGGTAAGACTCAGCAGATTGGCGTGTATTATGGTGATACGTTTAGTCCGGTGGTCAAACCGGCTACCATTCGCACTGTTCTCAGTCTGACTCTTTTGAAAGCTTGGTCCATCCATCAGTTAGATGTGAAGAATGATTTCTTACATAGTGATCTTAAAGAGACCGTTTACATGCATCAACCCTTGGGTTTTTGAGACCCCAAATATCCTCATCATGTCTATTTATTGAAGAAGTCATTGTATGGGCTTAAGCAGGCTCCACATGCTTGGTATAAGCGGTTTGCAGACTATATTTCATCTATTGAGTTTTCACACAGCAGGTCTGATAATTCATTGTTCATCTACCGTCGTGGTCCTTCCCTGTCTTATATACTATTATATGTAGATGATATTATCTTGACTGCCTCTTCTGATGTTTTGCGAAAGTCTATCATGACAATGCTCAGTTCTGAGTTTGCTATGAAAGACTTGAGGTCCTTGAGTTACTTTTTGGGGATTGTTGTCTCTCGTCGTGAAGGTGGGTTGTTCTTATCACAACGAAAGTATGTCGCTGAGATTATTGAGCGCGCTGGTATGTCCTCTTGCAAGTCTACTTCCACTCCGGTTGATACTAAGCCCAAGCTGAGTGTTGTGGCTGGCTCACTGTACGAGGATCCGACTCACTATCGCAGTCTTGCAATGGCTCTTCAATATCTTACTTTCATGAGACCAGATATTACGTATGCCGTACAACATGTGTGCTTGTTTATGCATGATCCCCGGGTTGAGCACATGAATGCGCTCAAACACATTATTCGATACATCCAGGGGACACTTGACTATGGCTTACATTTATATCTTTCATCGACATCTACACTTGTCTCGTATTCTGATGTTGATTGGGGTGGCTGTCCAGACATCAGACGTTCCACGTCTGGCTATTGTATGTTTCTTGGTAATAACTTGGTCTCGTGGTCTGTGAAGCGTCAGTCTACATTATCTCGCTCTAGTGCAGAGGCCGAGTATCGAGGGGTAGCCAATGTGGTCTCTGAATCATGTTGGTTACGTAATCTTCTTTTAGAGCTCTATTGTCCTATTCAGAAAGATACCTTGGTTTATTGTGATAATATTAGTGTCATCTACCTTTCTGGTAATCCTGTTCAACACCAGCGCACTAAACATCGAGATGGATACTCACTTTGTTCGCGAAAAGGTAGCTCGTGGACAACTAGAATAGGGTTTTAGGAGTAGAATAGGAATAGGATTTTCCTATTATGGAAAATTGTAAATTGTATATATACTCTTTCATTAATGAAAATAATGAAGGAGATTATTTATTTCAGTACTACTATGTTGCTCGGACTCTTAAAAAATGCTGACAGGGCAATGTTGGATCCTACAAAAGGTAATGCAGTTTTGGAGGATCCGATACAGATGCAACAATATTTCTGGAGAGTCTGAGCAACATAGTTGTAAAGTCCTATCTATCTATAGTTTGAATAGAGAGGACTATAATGTACATCTATGTTGCTCGGACTCTTAAAACATATCGACAGGTGCATGTTGGATCATCCAAAATGCACTATTTTTGTATGATCCGACACAAGTACAGCAGCATATTTGGAGAGTACGAGCAGCATTGTTGTAAAGTCCTATCTATCTATAGTTTGAATAGAGAGGGCTATATTGTACAGCTATGCTCAAACTCTTAAAACATGTTGACTGGTGCGTTTTGAATCCTACATGGGTGCAACAACATTTTTGGAGAGTACAATCAGCATTGTTGTAAAGTCCTATCTATCTATCTATAGTCTATAGTTTCCGATAGACTCTCGGCTCAGAATAAAGCATTAACAAAGAAGGTGAATTAGCCAGTAATCGACCGGTATGAGGATGTTATATAAGTCGGTGGTTACTACGAATGTACTTCCGATTTTGAACTTACCATTTGTCCAGTTAATTGATCCAAAATCAAGAAGGTGAATTAGATTCCTTCATAACTTTTAAAGAATCTTTTAAACAAAATGTGCATTATGCAATAGATAAATTTCAAGAATGGCCAATTATTTGAAACTTAAAAGTGATTTACGTACCTTGTTGAGTTGATGTAAGAGAGGATCTCATTACCAAAACTAACACCACTCTGCTCCTCTCTTCATATAGCCTTTTACTAGGTGCATATTCTTCGTCTAGATTTTCATGAAGAACAACTTCCGTTTAACTTTCTGAAATGCCACTGTTAGTTGTATATAATAGTAGCATTTCTTTGAGAAGACATCATTATCTACTGATTTGGCTAAATTGACACTAGTGTAGAAGATCAACAAAGGGGTAGGTACAACCATTTAATGCAATGTTTGTTATCTGTTGTATTCAGAACTCACATGTGGTTATATAAAGTATTCAACTAGAAGTGCAACCATTTACAATGATGGCCCTCATGTTCCCTCTAGAAATTGAGTTCTTTGATTCTTAAAGTTAAATACTAGTGCTTCTGCCTTTCTATGGTCCAAGAAATATTTTCAACTTTAATAATGAAGTTCGTCTCGTTCAAAATATGTACTCTGTTGTTGTCGAGCATTTGTTATGCACTTCTGCTGTGCAATGTCCAGGCAGTCATAAGGGTACCGTGTAATAAGTCTATTCCAGTAGTGATAGTTTTTGGAGACTCCATTGTTGATACCGGTAACAATAACGGCCTCAAAACTTCAGGGAAGGTTAACTATCCTCCTTATGGGAAAGATTTCATGGGAGGAAAACCAACTGGAAGATTTTCTAATGGAAAAGTTCCCCCCGACTTGATTGGTAAGAGTCAAATCTCTCTATAACAGCGTCGTTTGTCCAAATTCTTTTTGTCTGCTATAACAAAATGCTATTATAAAAAAAAAAAGACAGTCATGTGCATTAAGCTCCCGCTATGCGCCGGGTCTGGGGAAGGGCCAAACCACAAGGGTCTATTGTACGCAGCCTTACTTCACATTTCTGCAAGAGGCTATTTTCACGGCTTGAACCCATGACATCCTGGTCACATACTCACGTGGCAAGAACTTTACCAGTTACTCCAAGACTCTCCTTCGCAAAATGCTATTATAAGAACATATAATATAACATAACATGAAAATTTGTTCCAAAGAAAACTTGGTCGTTATAGTGAAATGTTGTTATAGAGGATGACTCTGTATAATCATAATGTAATTTTCTTATCTACAATTCATTACAGAATAGTCCGTAATCTTTATCTTTATTTCAGTGGAAGAATTGGGAATAAAAGAGCTTTTACCAGCATATCTAGATCCAAATTTACAAGAAAAAGACCTCATCACAGGAGTTAATTTTGCTTCAGGTGGCGCAGGATATGATCCTCTAACATCTGAAATCTCGGTATATTTCATTCCTTTATTCGTTTTATGTGTTTTTAGTCTTTACCAAATATATTTTTATTGTATTCCTGAGAAATCTTTATATGTAAATGCAGAATGTTATAGCATTGTCCGGTCAGTTGGAAATGTTCAAAGAGTACATAGTAAAGCTTAAAGAGATAGTAGGAAAGGATAGGAAGAAAGAATTCTTGGCCAATAGCTTTTTCATATTGGTCACAGGAAGCAATGACATTACCAACACGTATTTCAGTACCCCTTTTCGAAAATCATACTATGATGTTTCATCATACGCCGATTTTTTGCTCAATTATGCATCTAGTTTTTTACAGGTAATATAGCATTTCTACTCAATCTGGATTTATGGGAATATACAAGACTAAATATCATCTTGTTCATATTTCTGAAGGATTTATATGGGCTAGGAGCACGCCGGATTGGTGTTTTAAGCATACCACCAATCGGATGTTTGCCATCACAAAGAACATTAAAAGGAGGAGAACAAAGAGAATGTGTTAATTATTTGAACCAAGCAGCACAATTGTTCAACAGCAAGCTGGCAACCGACTTAAGCTCTCTAGGAAACAAATTTCCTGATTCAAGATTGGTGTATGTAGATATATACAATCTTCTACTTGATGTCATCGACGACCCTCAAAAATAAGGTACCAGATTTCCATTTCTTATCTTTTTATATGACTCTGCAGGATTCAAGATTGTAGATAAGGGATGTTGTGGGACCGGGAAAATAGAAGTTGCAGAGATATGCAAATTTACATGTTCTAATGACAATGATTATGTATTTTGGGATAGCTTTCATCCTACAGAAAAAGCATACAGACTTTTAGTTCATCAAATTCTTGTCCAACATGTAAATAGCTTCTTCTGATATACTTTTTTGGGATAGCTTTCATCTTACAGAAAAAGCATACAGACTTATGATTGGTCATTAATATACTATTTTTTCTCAAATGGACTTATATAGTACATACAAACTTGCCAGACTACTTTGATCGGCGATAACTGCAGGTCTGTGAATGTTATCAGACACCTTATAAGTCAGTGGTTACAACGTATGGACTTTGAACGTTGTATTTACTGTTTGTCCATGTGATTAATCCAAACAAGTCTTCCTTGGGTTTAGATGAAACTTTGAAAGACACTTCATAGCTTAACTTCTTGCTATTACTTGTAAATACCAATTTATTCGGAATCACTTGGACTTCCAGACCAGCCGGTGCCTTTATACTTGCAGTGTATGTTGCTTCTTCCGCGACATTAGTTAAAGTTCTGGTTACCTTCTTGGTTTCATTTTCTTTGATATTTGAAACACCTATGGAGGGGTAATTCATTTGTGACACTGATTCAGAACTTGAGTTTGTTGGACATGAAAAATCGTTAGGAACTGTATTTGAGATGAGTTTTATCTTTGATTTGTCATATCCAATTGAGCATAGGAACTGCAAGTAGTCTGCAGCGGTAGTCTCATAGACCAATCCTGGATTAAGTGCCGATGAAGGGCTTGCTTCTCCGGATCCGATGTCGTATGGTGTTGCAGCAGATCCCGAATTTGTTGTGATTGGAGCCTTCAAATTGTTAGTCTGTATAGCTGTAGAAACAAAGATTGACATGAGTCGGTATAAACGGCAGTCTGGTGCACCTGTTGAGAATATAAATAAGTAAATAAAAGTATGCTCTTTCTAACAGTTTTAACTTTTAGATGAGATGGTCACACACTTCAACACGGTACCAGAGGAAGCAGAGGTCCTGAGATTGAATCTCTCCGTCGCTCATTATCAAAAAGAATTTCACATGATTGGCTCATGAAAAATGAAGCAGGCCCGCACGTGAGGGGACGCGTTGAGTATATAATAAAACAAATAAAAGTGTGCTCTTTCTAACAACTTATTCTTTTAGATAAGATGGTCACACACTTCAACGGCACGGACCTCCCGCTATGTGTGAGGCCCTGGAAAGGCCACACCACATTAGGTCTATTTCTCGTAGTTTTACCTTGCATTTCGACACGAGGCTGTTTTCACGGCATTGACATGAGGACTCAAAAAAAATCTGTAGTCCGTTAGATTTCTTACCTGTGGTCATAATAGCTGATTTGATTGTTGAAGGACTCCAAGAAGGATTTTGTGCCTTGACAAACGCAGCAATACCAGAAACATGAGGACAGGACATAGAAGTCCCTGAGATTATGTTGAAAAGCGGTGGTTCCTGGCCGACGACAGCCTCTTTTGTGTCATTTCCAGGCCAAGCCGCGAGAATTGCAACACCTGGTGCTGTAATATCTGGCTGCAGGACAAAATCAAAATACATTTCAGCCTGTTTTTTAATCTGTTTTGCTGCTTAGACCATAACCAAAGAAGAACAAAGTACTAGTATTTACTTTGAGGAGATTAGGAGTGTTGTATGAAGGACCCCTTGATGAGAAATAAGCCACAACAGGAGCTGGTTTATACTTAGTTATGGATACAGTTGGCAGAACTGATGCAACTGGATTCCTTCACAAATTTTGAAGAATATTGTAAACAGAAAATGATCAGTTTGCCATAAATGAAATTCAGAATGGCCAACTATTGGAAACTTAAAAGTGATTACTTTGTTGAGTTGATGTAAGAGAGGATCTCATTGCTATCCTTTTCAGTTACTACAGCTGCCGGAAAGGATTTGAATTTAGGTGCCACAGTTCTTGCATTATCATCTACTAGTATAAATCCAATACCACCTTTGCTCCTCACTTCTGATAGCTTCATACTAGCTGGATATTCTCCGTCACGATTATCACAAAGAACAATTTTCCCCTTAACTTTCTTTTCATCCAATGAATCCGGATTACAACTCCTGAAACACTTTGGTTAGTTACTGGTATGTACTACAGTAAAACCTCTCTATAACACTGTCTTTATCAGGATAATTTTTTGTTGTTATAGCGAAATGGTGTTATAGAAGACATAATACAATATTACATGAAAAATTGGTTTCAAAGAAAACCTGGCTATTACAGTGAAATGTTGTTATAGAAAGATCTGAGTGTATAATTTATTTCTTTGAGTATACATTAAATGTTGTGACCTAAACTAATATTCTCTGTTCTTGAAATTACCTTGCATTTTTCTCAGAAACACCATTATCTCCGGATTTGGCTAAATCGCCACTAATCAACGGGTATACTGGAGACTTTGTCAAATTCCCAAAACTTATGCCTCCACCCTGAAACTCAAACAACGATACAAAGTGTCTTAATAGATACTCTTACATTTATTTATTTTTTTGGTAATAATTGTGAAATATTACCATACAGAAACACATAGTTGTACGTTTGCTCTGGCTTAAAACATGCAAATACAAAACACAATATTGCTCTAGCTCAGAAAAATTGTAGCTCTTTTTACCTTAATCAACTTGTTCCCACCTAAGACAATATCTGTCTCGAAGTCACGGTCAAGTGTAGTAGCTGCAACAGTGAGAATCCAAGGAGCGACGTTGACAACACTTCTC
This sequence comes from Anisodus tanguticus, assembly GCA_034509755.1. NCBI lineage: Eukaryota > Viridiplantae > Streptophyta > Magnoliopsida > Solanales > Solanaceae > Anisodus > Anisodus tanguticus. Next base: position 1,469,099 of record CM067553.1, on the reverse strand, counting down.
GCGTCAGGGCCATCATTTCCAGCAGAACAGACAACAAGAATTCCCTTTTCAACAGCATGGAATGCTCCAATAGCTATAGGATCACTTGAAAACTCGGGTTCAAGTCCAGACGATGAACCAAGTGACAGCGATAAAACATCAACCCCGTCTGCAATTGCATCATCAAATGCCTTCATGATAGCTGATCCACGACATCCATCACTTGTGCAAACACGATACATGGCTATTCTTGAACCCGGGGACCCACCCTTTGCGGTCCCCGAGGCCAGGCCGTAATAAGATGCTCCTGAAACCGGGTTCCCAGCTGCTGTAGATGCAACATGAGTTCCATGTCCATTCTGGTCCCTAACTGAACCAGAAGGTTTTGGACCCTTGTCATCAGAGCCATCATAAAACCTTGCACCAACTAGCTTCCTAAGAGAAAATTAAAGTGATCACAAAAAAGAACAAACGCTATGAGTTTCTTGTCAAAACGATAAATAGGAGGTTAATTTTGACGTACGGTCACTAAACGTTACTCACTATTATGGTAAAGCCACCATATAGTGTGTAAAGTTTAATGATATTACAGTTTTAGTGGGCAAAGTTCAGATACTTTAACGTGATTGAAAATAGTTTAGTGACTTTATTGTTATACCATGTAAGGTTCAGTTATTATGAAGTGGCGAAAAATAGGTGTGATCATAAGTGAAATTTACACAGGAAATAGGAGGAGCTAGAAAGTTACTTGTTGCATTTGGAAGAGCTGAAATCTTGACTTTCCATGCAAGTTCCTTTCCACCTTGATGGAACTTCACTCATTTCATTGTCACTAAAACTCTCTGATTCAGGCCATATTCCTAAAGGATTGCGGAGATTAAATTTTATCATACAAAAAACAGAATATGCAACTTGCTTACACTAAAGTTTTATTATGTCCTTGGAAATTGTATAAATAACCTACCTGTGTCCAAGATTCCTATTATGGTATCAGTTCCTTTCGGTGATGAGTAATCAGAACCAGATATTGGACCAGACCTGATTTCAACATCAGCTTGATATTGCAAAAAATCCCACGAACGCGTTGTATGGAGTTGCAATATTGGATCAGGGAATACAGAGATAACTCCAGGTCTTTGAGCAATGGATTTTGCCTCAGCTTCTGATAAACGCGCTGCGAATCCTGTGAAACCATTGTTGTAGCTGTGTACAACTGCATCTTTTTTCCTAACATAAATTAAGAGATAAAATGTTAGCTCATTCTTGAATATGAACTAAAATGAAAATTCCATCAGTCATGTTGCCACCAATTATGTTCAATATAACCTGACTACAGATTCAGTGTGTAATACTCCTTCTCTCATTGGGGAGCCAGGATATTCACTAACGTAACTTAAAAATAAAGATGCAAACACGTGAAGAAGCTAAGGGATTCAACATCTAATATATAGAATTATTCACTAGAATCACCATTAGAAATCTAATAGTAATAGTTTTTTTATTTTTGAATTATTTCAATTGAGTTTATTTCGCCTTTTTATTTACTGGGATTCCCCTCTATGGTTAAAATCAAATGCCCACGTCCTTGAAATTTAATATTATATATACAATGTAATTTTCCAATCAAGGGGATTCGGATGAACCCTTGTGCCCTCCTAGCTTTGGCCTTGTTCCTATGCCGATGTTTGATTGGACATGTAGTTTGACCAAGAAAGAAAGACTCTCTCTACATACCTCTTAAATGTGTATGACATTTTTATACCGGTAAAAATATATCATAAGAATAAAATAAAATGTTTAAAGTTAAAGATTCCAAAATATAGAAACACGTCATTCTTTTTAGAACAAAACAAAAAGAAAACAGTGTCGTATAAAATGGAACAGAAGGAGTTTTAAACTAACCTTTTGATCAAGGAGCTCATAAGCTCTGCTTGATGATTTTTAGTGCCATCTTTTGATGCATCCGCAGCACCCATGTAAACAATATATACACCATTGTTTTTTTCTTGAGAAACTGCATTAGATTCTCTAAGAAATGAAACAAGAAACAAATAGAAGCACAAAAAAAGAGCAATGTCTTTCATTTTGTTACCAAATCTTTAACAAATGAACTCCTTTTAAGTTAAAGATTGATCACAGAAGCCTATTATATATACACATGCTAATCAGGGGAATGAAGTTCGGTACTGTCTTGTCTAGCAATAGGTAGAAAATGATGAATTGTATTTGTAAAATCATTTGTTTGGTGCATTCATGCGTGTGCACGCACTGAACGAGCGCCCGTCAATCAGCTGCCACGGGCGATATATTATAACCAACTATAGTGCGTTTTAATGCTTATCCAAACACGCCACTATGACAGTGGAGTGATAGTGGTGGTGGTGGTTGGCGGTGGCGCTCTTCGTCGTGGCGACTGGTAACTGGACAAGTGTATCAATATTAATGATAGTCTTTATTAAGTTGAAGTCACAAAGGGTACAGTATATATTCACGAGTGTAAGTGCAAAATCAATCTCTATGTAAAGAAGTACAAGCAATTAGAATAACACAACTACCTACGTGCCTTTTAGATTGGAAAGTTTAAGTGTTTTTAAAATTATTTTTGTTTCTTTTTTTATAAGTTCTCAGTAAGAGATGTCAGTGGATTTCTTAACAAATATATAGGACTTATAATAAAGTTATTGAGTTCCGCTGATTCGTATTTTTCCATGCTAGCTCCGGCGCTTCTTACTTGTATAGGCTCGTATAGAGAGGAATGAATGCCGGGGATTTATATATCCGAGCTAAGTCCATATTGAGAGGTAGTTAAAGCAAAAGGTGTTTTTGTCATTCAAGGGTGTGGTCTAATGTTTAATGACGTGGGAGATTATACGAAATTACGGGAGAGCATGTGGTTCAAATTTCAGTAAAGATTAAAAAATATTTGCTAATTTCTTTTTATTTGCTTAAATCTTGTGGCAGAGTTATCTGATTCCTATGATGATGAAAGATAATACATACCCAATGAAATATAGTGGAGATGCAGTCAAACTAGCCCTAAAACTATCATTATTAGAAGAAAAAAGATGCTTATGGTATTGCTTTTAGATATACATATGTGATTATTAGCAGGATCATATGGATCAAAATTAGCTATATTTATCCCAAAGGACAATTAATAAGTGATGAGTGCCTTTTAACATGAACATGAGATTATTAGTAGGAACATATAAATAAATGAAAAAAGAAAAGGAGAAACTTAAAAATTGTTTAGAAAGCACAAGAAATAATTTTGCTTCCTTCAGTTTGGTGGGTCAATAATAAAATTGAGTGCTCCATGTGAATCATTATAGTTTCAAGGCGACACTCACTTTAAGCCGTTAGTAATCAACTATTATGTTTTTACCCAATATAGTATTAATGTGGTTCAATATAACTAGTGTTGTAACGTCTTGAAAAACATGTTCTAAAGTAGTGCACGCAATAATACCATTTCAATCATATTTGTTGGGGGAAAATATGAACAGATGCATGGACACAAGTCTTTGACATCCCAAAAGTTTAGGCAACCACCCAAACAAACAAAGAGCACATTTAATAGGTGAGAAAGGGGGACACTTTTTAAAGACAAGTACATTCAAACTAGTGATAAAAAAGAAAAAGCATGTCAAACAAAAGAATTTGAGACGAGTTTAAAGTTCTCCATGTATAGGTCACGAATTCAAGTCACATAATTAATTACTGATGTTTGCATTAGATTAGGCTTTCTAAATCACACCCCTTGAGGTATGGTCCTTTCCCGAGCACTGCTAATGTGGGATGCACTGTGCATCAGGCTGCGTATTTTTAAGTTATATATCGGTATAAGGAATTTTTACACCATTATATTACACATATTGCCTCATCCGTATAGCTAGATCAAGAAAGAATCTTTGGATCGAGAACACAACTATGGATTCCAATTATTCTTTTTTTCTTTTCTTTTTGTTGTATTCTTTTCACACCACTGGCAAATTCAACTATTTTCCCGGCTTGAATCTTGTTCAATCTATAAACACGTGCAATCACATCTCTAACTAAGACAACTCGGCTAATTACCTGGTATAGCATGTACCCATCTTATTTCAAAATTTCACATTCTAAAGTTAAGTGACTTGATAATATTAATAAAATAAAGTAAAAAGAAGAAGATAGACCGATAATGTATATAACTTAAACTCATATGATGCACGTGTTCCATTCTTGTGACCCATCTATGATCATCTTGAAAGTATCGTGTCTACTTTAATAATTCACAAGGTGATCTATTGACCAAAAGAAACAAGAAGAAAAAACTACTAAAACAAATTTAAAATGTTGCATTTCAGGAGCAAACTTTAATTGGACAGCATCTCATGGCTTTTTTGTTGAGTTACAATATAGTTTGAACAGTACAAGTTTAGTCTATATTTTCTGACTGCAAGTGATTATTGCGAGACAAGAGATTCTTTAACGTTGAACCCTAATGATCATTTTCCAGCATGATTATAACCTAAAGTAGTATCCTAGAGAAACTCTTTAATCCTTGATTTTTGACACTGACATTACACATAAGATGATAACCCCGCCAATTGCTCTTGCTATAGATTCGAGGCTTTTTCTGGGCCATTACTCATTAGTCATGCAGGAACGAGAAACTAATACAGTTAAACTTTTCTATAATAGCATCATTAGTTTCGAGATTTTTTGGCTGCTATACGTCTATAACAACATTTGATATTTAAATAATATCTAGGTGTTATAGACAAAAAGAATGCAAAAAATCTATTTTTTTAGTTTTTAATGCCAAATTCTAAGCTTATTTGCATTTTGTATAAAGAAGGAAAACTTTTCAATAATGGAAGTAATATTCTTTGTCATAAATAGTGTAGTATCAAAATATTTGATCAAAATCTCTACACCTATTATTGATAATCTTAGAGATTCTATTTTTATAAAAATGGTTAATTAGTATATTATCAAAAAAGAAGATAGTTGTTATAGAGACAAAATTTTACAAAGCGTGTATTGTTATAAAGATGGTTATTATTGTTATAGGTAAAAAAAATCTTTATAGAGAGTTAAAATGTAACATAAAAATCGATTCCGGAAAAAAAAGTGTTCCGTTACCGGGAATCGAACCCGGGTCTCCTGGGTGAAAGCCAGATATCCTAACCGCTGGACGATAACGGATTATTGTTGACGTCTTCCTCATGTTATCATCTAATAGACAAATTGTTGACAAAATAAAAAATGGACTCTTGAATCATCGTTATTTGTAGGTCTAAAGTTAAAGTTTTAAATCTATTAGTGATGAACATGAACTTAGGATGTTATTTGACATTTGTCCAAATTTATGTACTTCCCTATTTGAGTTGGTAATTGTTAAATGTTCCTTCTTCATTTTTTGAGATTTAGGGTGGGTACGAGGAGAGGTAGAGGTAGATCGAAGAAGTATTGCGAAAGGTGATTAGACAGGAGATGGCACATCTACCGCTTATAGAGGACACGACCCTGAATAGAAAGTTATGAAGATCGAAGATTAGGGTAGAAAGTTAGTAGGTAGTCAAGTGTTATCTAGATCTCTTATCTGTATTTTTATTATTACTCTCTTATTTATCTTATTCTTCTATTTTAGTATTACATGTTGTTTCCTTTGTTGTAGTTATCGTATTATTTGTTGTTGCTACTATTCTCTTCTTCACTACAGTATTTGCTTTACATACGTGATCTTTTATATGCTTTACTTGAGCCGAGGGTCTATCGGAAATAACTTTTCTACCTTCACAAGGTAGGAGTAAAGATGCGTACACACCACCATTTTCATATCCAACAACAACATACCCAGTATAATCCCATATTTCCAGATCCCACTTGTAAAATTTCACTGAGAAAGTTATTGTTATTTGTACTTTAGTGAGGCCATAAACTTAATTACTATTCATGGGATTGTGTAAAGAAATGAACAATGAGATTAACTCAACTTCAAACTAAAATCAGTAACAGATTTTGGACAATTGGCTGTTGGGATCAGTGAAGTGTATTGATGAGCCTCTATATTTGATTAAAATAATTCATTCCAGAGAAACAAAAAGAAATAAGAATAAAAGCGCTCTTCTTTTTCCTTCCTTGTGATGAAACTAGATGAGTTTTGATAACCATAACTTAACACAACTCATATGTGCTTATTATTTGATGTCACTCTACACCGCTGGACTTGTTACATGATAACATGTTATAATTTGACTCCTGGAAAAGGACGTTCAAGAATTATTAATGAGAATATAATTGTTATAAAAAGAATTAAACCTTTATATACCGTAGCTTAAAATTTTTAATTTAGACGAGAGTCCATGAAGGCTCATGAGAGTAAGTATTGGTTTTCTAACAGATAGATATTCATTAGGCTTCTCTTATTGGTATAAATATTATGTACTATTACTGGCATAATATGTAACTAGTATTCTGCAAATAATGAAAAAGATACTGCTAGTATTAAAAGTAGTTGTATAATATCATCAGCAACCTTTTAACAAATAATTAATTTTTTCTAATTTCAAAAAAGTATCACGCTGAGAAATGCCAACGAAGGTCCAGAGATGCTTATGAACTTATTGGATGATACTCCTAGAGCAAAAACTGGTCCACAATTCCAGTGGATCTTCAAAAAGTTATCATTATTTCTCCAACTCATTATCAACACAACCTCCTGTTCCTAAAGCAAGAGCCTTAATTCTTATTATAAAAGTTGACTACCAAAAAGTAACTTGCACCCGATGCTTAACCCGGCCCAATAAATACATGACACATGTCTTCACATATACTGGTATCACTAAATCATTGGTATGATTTAGTGTAAACGCCAAGTTGGAATATTTGTTCTATAAGTCTTGAGGCCTTCTTGGTGTAGGCAATAACTCATCATGTACCATAATATGCTCTACCATGTTTCGAAAGAGCTAGAGAAGAATACTCTACAAAAATAACTATTATGAGATGCAAAAAGAAACAAATGAAAAGACAATAGAAAGTAACAAAATAATTTAAAACGATCAATATGCCTAGATAAGTATAACAAAATCAGCAGAGCTCAATCACTCTGGTTACCAGCCAAGTACTAAACTTTCTACATTTTCAGAATCTTTCCTCTGAAATGGAGGTAAGTTTCAACCCAAAAAAAGCTGTCCTTAGGCTCAAAATCCAAATTCACTCCATTGAATCACAATGGAATACCAGCCTACATACGCGATGCAAGTATACGAGCCAAACGACTCAAAAAGTTTCAAGCCTCTATCAACTGTATATCCTTTCAATCTCCACTATCATTCCGCTCTCTATACCAGATAACTTACACATTAGTTTAACTCTTCCACTCACCTCAAAAACTGCAAAAATATGGCCTCCACCAAGGGCAGCAATGATGTATGTATAACCTTCCAAATACACCTTTCTTAATCGATTCAGTATGCAAGACTACACAAAATCGACAGCATTTTATCATGTGTGGTTGGTAGAGATTTCTTCAGCGCTGCCTTCTTGAGCCGGCTTTGATTGATTAGTCGATTCGTCTGATAAGCCACCAGCAGCTACCTCCGGTTGAGCATCGGTCACTTCTGTAGCACTACTAGTATTTGTAGTTAATTCGTTCAAAGAGATATTCTGCAACGAAGCTGTTAGACCACCATCGGTCGATGCAACAGGTGTGGACGAACCTGAATCAGCTGCAAGCTGGCCAGAAGTATGCAACCATTTCTTCCAACCATCCCGTCTCCTTACCTTCACATCCTGGAAAAAAAACACCACTATCAAGATTACTTTGAGTAACATGCTAGAACACTATGCAGCAGGAGTGGAACAATTGGTGCAGAACCAAAAATCAATGAAAATTTAGTATTTCCTGCATCTCAATTTATGTGGAGGTGTTTGATTTTTTAAACTTGTGGTCTAAAATCAGGCATAGATATTGTGTGGCTGTGAATCATCTCTATAAGGGTAAACTAGGTATTTTAAAATTAAATTGTTACTAAATATAGAAAGGTGTCTGTTCTATAAATTGGGACAGATGGAGTAGTTAGTTTATGTGGTACGAACTGCAGCACCATTACACAAGACAACAACCCAAAACAAACACGGTTATATTGGAGGCAACGGAATTTAGGCTCCTCGAGTCTCTCTTGTCTTACCCTATAACTATGTGAGATGCCATATATGATTCTCTCAGTTTATGAGAAAAGCTTTGAAAAGATGAAAAATATCTGATTCTATATGACTAATTACTAAAAACTTGTCAACCGATAAGTAATATGACAATGGTCCTTGAACTCACACAAGCAGTTCAATAACCAATTACAACTTCAGCAACCTTAATGTACTTATATCATGGGATCTAACAGTGGAAGATCAGAATATACAGAGAGACTGTGCTATATAAGATAAAATTTCTCTACTAATGATACATCAAGTTCAAAACACAGAGGCAGTGCTATCTAATATTATCAAACTGCATTTTTTCAAACTGACTTAAAAGCATTAGAATATAATATATCAAGGCAAGAGATGTTTTAACTGATATAGTACCTGCACTTCTACAAACGTTGAAGCCCTCAAACAATACGAAATAAACTGGATATTATTAGACTGGACCTTCTCTGTCAAATTCTTAACCTGCAAAAACAGACCACAAGCAAAACCTTGATCCCTCTATGCGCAAATACAACAACAACAACATACCCAGTGAAATCCCACAATGTGGGGTCTGGGAGGGTAGAGTATACGCAGACCTTACCTCTACCTTGGTAGGTAGAGCGGCTGTTTCCGAGAGACCCTCGGCTCAAGACAAAGCACAAGCCCAAGCAAAATACGACAATAATACAAAGAATACTAATTCGATATAATCATGTAATTGTCTTGCATATAGGAACTATGTGCAAAAAAATCATCATCTACATTGCTCTATTCCGGTATTGACACTGTTTGGAATATTACAATATCTTCCGTTATTATTTATTTGGGGGGGGGGGGGGGGGGGGGTTAAGATTAAGAGGTGGCCTTTTACCTGATTTATTTGAGAATACATATCACATGAGACTTAGAAGCTTTAGTTATATTTTATATGAGCACTTTTGAAGAATTACTTGACATAACAAGATTTTTCATTTTGTAGCAAATTAAAGTCTAGTTCATATATTTTTTAATATAGAAATTAAAAATGTCCTAATTCGAACAAAGCCAACATTTTCAGGCAGAAAAAGTATAACTTATTGCATCTATAACTACTATGACTCAAGTCTCAAACAAGTTAGCCCCGACTATATTAGTCATGTTACTCTATTTAAACTCGTCTATAATACAAACAATACTAATTCGATATAATCATGTAATATAGAAATACTAATTCGACCAAAGCTAACATTTTTAGGCAGAAAACATAAAAGCAAAGCTTTAACAACAAAAACTATAACCCAAATATTGACTCCCAAGCAAGTGTTAAACATAGTTCAACTGAACATTAATTCGTAGAATTAAACGAACCTTAACATCATGAGGAAGCTCATTAAGCTTAGCTTTAGGATTCTCATAATAAGCAGATCCACCACCAGTATTTTTAATCTCCCTTAAATGTTCTAAATAATTATACCCATCATCAGGAAAACCTAATTCCAACGCAAAAATGTACTACTACATTGTAAAAGCACATCAAGAACACACAATAGACATTACACGGGCATATTTTGCAGTGGCAGAGCTAAGTTGATGGAAATTGATTCCCCTTTATCAAAAAATTATACTGCCCAAATAGGGTACGAACAAGTTTTTTTTGTTTTATATAAGTTGTTGGATATCCTTTCTATAAGAAAAAGTCTAGTGAAGTGTCAAAAAAAATGATTTAGATCACAGGTTTATATCCCATATATTACATTCTATTGTTTTTCAAAAATCCCTGAGTATAGATTTTTGGGTACTGATGGTTAGAACGGTTTTTTTGGGTATATCTTGCAGAATTCCTAGAAGAACAATGAAATGCTAGGGTCTTAATGAAATTTTTAGAATTCATAGAAAAGCGGCCAACTATAAAAATTTGTAGACAGATTTTTAATTGAATAAAAATGGAAAAGGAAACAAATTCCACTTTTTTATCCTTGAGTTCCTGTGAGGGCAGGAACGAATAAAATAAGATAAACAAGAAACCCAGAATGGAACCCTGATCTCCAGATTTTCGCTTTGACGAAGGTTATTTCTGTCAACTGCAATAACATCCATCAGCAAACAGAAACTATGCTGATAAACATCAAAAGTAAACAAACATGAAACAATGAAACACAGCAGGATATTACAGTTTAACCAAAATTCTTTCTATATGTGGTCTGCGTTCTTTATGTTTTTTCCTTACATTTAACAACCCCCAGAAGCTACAACTAAAGTATATGTAGAAAACCAAATGCGAGACTGGCATAGATGCTTTGGGGAGATATCACTTCCTTTAGTGGAGAAAGAAACTTGCGTATTCACTCACCAATCAGAGGAACTATAAGTTGTAAAAAAAGGGTTAGAGAAATTATGTGTCTAGTATTTTCAGTTTGTTTAATGAAGTACATCTCATAAATGGTGACATTTAACAGATACAAAAATTACAAAGGAAAGATTGAGTCAGCTCTAATATAAAAGAGATAAAGCTAGAAGGAGAGATCTGAAAAATCCAAATTTGGAGAGGTAACTGTTGTGAAACCAAAGTAAACCTGATAAAGCACTTCTAATCTGAATTTATTTTTTGGTATAGATTTGGTATTTCCATTCTAGATAAGTTGAACAGTTATTGCATAAGCTAGTTTCTGAATCATTCAAAGAGACTCAATTTCAAATTGAGCATTTTGTTTGTCATGATCTAGCTTCATATGCTTTATCTCCAAGCACCTGACAATTACTATATGTAATTCACAAGCTCAAATGATCTCGGCATATGAGTTCTGGAACTTGTGACCGTCTTTTTGCTGAAATTCAATGATTTTAGCTAAGCAAGTTGAGCTGAATATCAAAGAGAATACAAGGAGGACAATCACGTCTTTAAGCAAATGAAATGTGTGCCAATAACTTGAAAAACAAGACATGCATGGTCCCTAAGCTTATCAACATAGGAGAGAAAATGACAATGTCGCATTATTACAGAGAGATTCCGCGATCAACCAATATGTAATAAAGAAAAAAATCACTTACTCGAGGAAAGTTAGCAATCAATTTAATAGGAACCCAGCCTTCCTCATCCATTTTTAGCCTCAAGAAGTCATCTTTGACAAGATTAGCATCACTGCAACCTCAAAAAAGGAACTTTGTCAGAAAATTGTCACAAAAGAAAGAAAAAAATTTATTTGAAAGGGAAAACCCCAAGGGAAAAGAAAAGAAAAGAATCAGATTCTTTAGCTTTGAAAATTACCTGAAGTAATATTCTATCTGATTAACCAAGGAGAGAGGCAAATTAGGATCCACTAAAGGTAAATGGGGGGGTAGTTGTGGAGCTTGGTTGATGATTGGCACACCGCTATAGGGCTCTGGACTCAATGGTGGAACATAAAAAAATGGAGCCATATCTGAAAAATCAAAAAAAGAAAGAAATGAGGCATATCTGAAAGGAACCAACAGCATAATCGATTATTAAAGAATGGAGCAGCGGACTTACCATATCCCATCGGAGCAACAAAGGGTCTCATAGGGGGTGGAAGAAATGGGCCAGCACCAGGGGGTGCGGGCCGCATGTACGGAGGAGGAGCAAACTGAGGAGGAGCCATATGAACTTCTCTCCGATCTTGATCACGCCTGCCCCCACCATGATTGTTATGATAAGATCCATCTCCACGGGGTCGGCCCCCAAAGTTACCCTTCCTTCCATGATGATTTCTATGGGGAGAATGATCATTTGGAAATCCTCCAACAGGTCTTGAACCTCTTACAGGTGGCTCAAGAACAGGTGGTGGGTAGTGCAATACAGGAAACGGTGGAGGCAATGGAGGTGGAGGTGGAGGTGGAGTTCTAATAAATGATCCGCCACCCGGACCACTACCACCAGCAGCACCGCCGCTGTTGCTACCTTTGTTGTATTTCATTGGTCTTTGTCTAACAGGGGTAGTAGGGTTTGCATTTGAATTTGTGTTTGCATTAACATTAGCTTGTTTTTTAGGTGACTGAGATATTATTGGACCCTATTCACAAAAACATATATAAACAAACACCAATTAATCATACATTCACACCCCTTTTAAATACAAATACAGTGACATTTTAACGCTCAAAAATATGTGGAACAAGATAAAATTTGAAACTTAGAGTATTAAGATCAGCATTAGATAGTATTAAACTGGGTATTATATTGTTACTGTTGTATTCACAAAACAAATGTAAGCACCGATTAATCATGCATTCATACCCCTTTTAATTCCTTCATATCAACATAAATACACATAGAGTGACATTTGAACGCTCAAAAATATGTGGAACAAGATAAAAGTAGAAACTTCGAGCATTAAGATAAACATTAGACAGTTAAACTGGGTATGTTGTTGGTGTATTCTAAAAAACATATATAAACACCGATTAATGATACAATCATACCACTTTTAATTCCTTCATATCAACATAAATACAAATGCAGTGACATTTGAACGCTCAAAATTATGTGGAACAAGATAAAAGTTGAAACTTCGAGCATTAAGATCAACATTAGACAGTGTTAAACTGGGTATGGTGTTGGTGTATTCACAAAAAAATATATAAACACCGATTAATCATGCATTCATACCCCTTTTAATTCCTTCATATCAACATAAATACAAATAGAGTGACATTTTAACTGCTCAAAAATATGTGAAGCAAGATAAAAATTGAAACTTGGATTATTAAAATCAACATTAGATAGTGTTAAACTAGGTATCTTGTTGTTGTTGTATTCACAGAAACATATATAAAAACCAATTAATCATATAATCATACCACTTTTAATTCCTTCATATCAACATACATACAAATGCAGTGACATTTTAACTCAAAAATATGAGGAACAAGATAAAAATTGAAACTTTTGAGTATTAAGATCAACATTAGATAGAGTTAAACTGGGTATGTTGTTGTAATCACAAAAAAACATACATAAACACAGATTAATCATACATTCATACCCCATTTAATTCTTTCATATCAACATAAATACAAATGCAGTTACAGTTTAACGCTCAAAAATTTGCGGAACAAGATAAATATTGAAACTTGAGTATTAAGATCAACATAAGATAGTGTTAAACTAGATATCTTGTTGTTGTTGTATTCACAAAAACATATATAAACACCGATTAGTCATACATTCATACCCCTTTTAATTCATTCATATCAACATAAACACAAAAGCAGTAACATTTTAACGCTCAAAAATATGCGAAACAAGATACAAATTTAAAAAAAAAGAGTATTAAAATCAATTAATTAGATAGTGTTATTGTGTTAAACCTGAGAAACAGAAGTGGATCCATCTGGAATTGGTTTTGATGAATCAATAGATGATTTTGGGCCGGGCCGGGTTGCATCAGATAAAGCAGGCCATGAAACGGCCCCACCCATAACAGAAACCGCCTCAACGACTCCGTTTAACGGTTTATTCCAAGCAGGCTTTTTCGGTCGACCTACATTGCCATCATTACTATCAGAACTCTCCGGCATAGCACCACCGGAACTATAAATTCCCGTCGAAGGCTTCGTATCATCCGATAAAGAAACTTTCTCCGGCGGAACACCGGCGGCCAACGACGGCGATCGAGGACTGGGTACTAACGGTGCTTCAGGCTCGCTGCCACGGACCACTTGAGCCCATGGGGCTTGCAAACTCCGGCGACATTGACTGTTAACAGTGGATCCGGCGGCGGCGGAGACACCATCAACTTTTCCGGCGGCCGGCGAAGTTGGGGAGTTGTTATTCGCAGAAAAATCCGGCGCCGTGGCCATTCAAAACGGAACAAAAAAAAATAGAAACGATCAATAGAATCAAAGAGATTAAACTAAAATGAAAATTAAGAAGCAATAATTAGGTGTATAATTCAAGGAGAGTGATATAGAAAAGAAATAACGAGGTTTATAGAAAGCATCTCAGGTCAGAGAGAGAAAGGCTGTAAATTTTTAGGGTTTCAGTGATCACTTATCTCTCTCTCTCTCTTGTTTGTTTGTGTCCTATTTTATTTTATTTTTATTACTAATATTTACTTAATGTTTCCTTTTTCTTCTTTGTTTTGGAGACTAATGAAATTACTAAAAAAGGGCTCTATATTTCTTTGTAATGGTGCTTCCTAACCACATAGTGACAAGTTTGCCCTTGCATTTAATTTGACTAACCCTAATAAGTACACATGACTTTGGTAACCATTGAGATTTTATTAATCGTAAGACTTTGGTAACAATTGAGATTTTATTAATCCTGGATAAGTGTATGTATGAATTCTAAAAAGCTTGAAGGTTTAGAGTAAATGTATTAAATTTATTAAATACGCTTAAACATCAGACTAATCAAGCCCTAGCAAGTACACATGATTTTGGCGACATTTGTAATTTTATTAATCGACTAAATAAATGCATGTATAAACCCTGGAAAAAATTAAAATCTCAAGTAAACTATTTAAATAAATGCTTAGACACCGGACTAATCAAGTCCTAGCAAGTACACATACTTTCGCGATATTTATAATTTTATTAATCGATCAAATAAATTTATGTATAAACGCTGGCAAAATATCAAAAATCTAGAGTAAAAATATCAAATTTATGGAATACGCTTAAACACTTAATTAATTAAGCCCTAGCAAGTATATGAGACTTTGGCGGCAATTGAAATTCTACTAAATCAATTAGGTAAATGCACGTAAGAACCCTATTAATCTCAAAGGTCTAGGATAAAAGCGTTGGATTTTGCTGAATTAATTTTTTTTATAAAAAGGGCCGATTAAGCCTTTGTAGTAGAAAATAATTAAATACAGACTGAATTCGAAATAAAAGATAGTTGTTTTCAAAAGGCAAAATGATAGTAGAAAACACTATAATTGCTTTAATTTTGATTTATATTGGAAATAATATATTTTTGGCACTTTTGTGAAAATTTATTTTAGCAAATTATTCATATTTTTTAAGGATTAAATATTTGCTCAACTTTTAAAAATAGGTACACACTTTACATGACAGCCTAAAAGAGGAACATTTATGTAAGTCGGCCAACTATAACAGTGTCCAGATAAAGAGCCCAATTGAGCTCGACTATTGGTAAGCTAGGCCCAACGAACATGGCTACATACAAGTACTATACTAGTATTGTACACGAAAACTATTTTCTCATTAGAGAGTTTTACTTAACTTATTGCAAAATGTACTGTATTGATTTTAACAACTTACCAAAATCACAACACAAATTCTAATTACTAGCTTAATCAAATCAATGAATTTAAAATGTCCCGCATTTTCAATTTCTTATAATGCAATTTGTAATTTCAAATCACATGTCAAAAATGTAGTTTGTTGTCATTATTAGAATTGTTTTTATAAGGCTATATAGAATTGAGAATAACAAAATTTCAAATTCACATTGATTAATGAAAGAAATAATCCCTCGATTATTTTCATTAATTGAAAGGTATATATACAAGTTACATATTTCCATAATAGGAGAATCTTATTCCTATTCTATTCCTAAAACCTTATTCTACCATAATTCTAACTATACAATTATGGTAAGTGTACAAGACTAATTAAGATAACCTTTACATTACAATATACCAACAATATATACACCAAATATACATCACCCGTGATGGCCCAACCAGTGATGGGCTTGCTGCCTTTCCGTGTTAGGCTTGCTGTCTTAAGCACCTGTGATATACACTTATGTATATCAAGTGTATATCACATGTATATTACCTTGTTTAACAAACCCCGCAGTCATAGCGAGCGGACTTCGAACGTTGAGACTGTCCATAAAATCTTCAAAAATGACCGAGGGAAGACCCTTTGTAAAGATGTCTACAATTTGATATCTTGACGGGACATGACAGACGCGTACCTGACCCCGAGCAACCTTTTCACGGACAAAGTGTATGTCCATCTCGATATGCTTAGTGTGTTGGTGCTGAACCGGATTACCCGAAAGGTAAATGGCACTAATATTATCGCAATAAATCAAGGTTGCCTTTTGAATTGGACAATGAAGCTCTAAAAGCAAATTACGTAACCAACATGATTCTGAGACCACATTGGCTAACCCTCGATATTCAGCCTCGGCACTTGAGCGGGATAGAGTCGCCTGACGCTTCGCAGACCAGGAGACCAAGTTGTTGCTAAAGAATATACAGTAGCCAGACGTAGACCGTCTGGTGTCTGGACACCCACCCTAATCAACATTTGTGTATGATACAAGTGTGGATGTCGATGAAAGATATAAATACAAACCATAGTCCAATATACCCTGAATATACCGAATGATGCGTTTGAGTGCATTCATATGCTCAATTCTGGGATCATGCATGAATAAACACACCTGCTGGACAACATATGTAATATCCGGTCTGGTAAAGGTAAGATGCGAAGGGCCCCGCAAGCTCGCGATAGCGGGTCGGATCCTCGTAAGGGACGCCGGCCGCGGCGCCAAGCTTGGGCTTAGTATCAACTGGAGTGGAAATGGACTTACAGGATGACATCCCAGCCATCTCGATGATCTCGACTACATACTTTCGCTGTGACAAGAACAACTCATCGGAATGACGAGTGACAGCAATCCCCAAAAAATAACTCAAGGGCCCCATGTCTTTCATAGCAAACTCGGAGCTGAGCATGGTCATGATAGACTGGCGCAAGGCATCGGAAGAGGCAGTCAAGAAAATATCGTCCACATATAACAGAATGTAGGCTAAGAACGAACCACGACGGTAGATGAACAAGGAATTATCCGACCTGCTGTGAGTGAACCCAATAGTTGAAACATAGTCAGCAAACCTTGTATACCAGGCCTGGGGAGATTGCTTCAACCCCATATAAGGACTTCTTCAATAAACGGACATGATGAGGATGATTGGGATCCCTGAATCCCAAAGGCTGATGCATATAGATTGTTTCCTTAAGATCCTCATGTAGAAAAGCATTCTTGACATCCAACTGATGAATAAGCCATGCCTTCGAAAGAGCCAAGCTAAGCACAGTGCGAATGGTAGCCGGCTTGACCACCGGACTAAACGTATCCCCACAATCTATACCAACATATTGAGTATATTCAGGTGTATAATTAAGAAGCAATAATTAGGTGTATAATTCAAGGAGAGTGATATAGAAAAGAAATAACGAGGTTTATAGAAAGCATCTCAGGTCAGAGAGAGAAAGGCTGTAAATTTTTAGGGTTTCAGTGATCACTTATCTCTCTCTCTCTCTCTCTCTCTCTCTCTCTCTCTCTCTCTTTTGTTTGTTTGTGTCCTATTTTATTTTATTTTTATTACTAATATTTACTTAATGTTTCCTTTTTCTTCTTTGTTTTGGAGACTAATGAAATTACTAAAAAAGGGCTCTATATTTCTTTGTAATGGTGCTTCCTAACCACATAGTGACAAGTTTGCCCTTGCATTTAATTTGGCTAACCCTAATAAGTACACATGACTTTGGTAACCATTGAGATTTTATTAATCGTAAGACTTTGGTAACAATTGAGATTTTATTAATCCTGGATAAGTGTATGTATGAATTCTAAAAATCTTGAAGGTTTAGAGTAAATGTATTAAATTTATTAAATACGCTTAAACATCATACTAATCAAGCCCTAGCAAGTACACATGATTTTGGCGACATTTGTAATTTTATTAATTGACTAAATAAATGCACGTATAAATTCTGAAAAAAAATTAAAATCTCAAGTAAATTATTTAAATAAATGCTTAGACATTGGACTAATCAAGTCCTAGCAAGTACACATACTTTCGCGATATTTATAATTTTATTAATCGATCAAATAAATATATGTATAAACGCTGGGGGGGGGGGGGGGGGAATCGAAAATCTAAAGTAAAAACGTCAAATTTATGGAATATGCTTAAACACTTAATTAATTAAGCCCTAGCAAGTATATGAGACTTTGGCGACAATTGAAATTCTACTAAATCAATTAGGTAACCCTATTAATCTCAAAGGTCTAGGATAAAAGCGTTGGATTTTGCTGAATTAGTTTTTTTATAAAAAGGGCCGATTAAGCCTTTGTAGTAGAAAATAATTAAATACAGACTGAATTCGAAATAAAAGATAGTTGTTTTCAAAAAGCAAAATGATGGTAGAAAACACTATAATTGCTTTAATTTTGATTTATATTGGAAATTGTTAAATATACACAATATACACACAATATATTGTGGTGTATTTCAAAAACAATATATTATGTGTATATTGTGTATATTGCTCTCGGATTCTCCCTCTCGGTTACCGTATATAGATTATATAATTTAGGTAATGTTTAATCTCCTAATTTATGTAATGTTGTGGTGTAATTACTATTGTACACTTACCATAATATGTGTATTACCATAATTGTATAGTTAGTATCCAAGTAGAATAAGGTTTTAGGAATAGAATAGGAATAAGATTCTCCTATTATGGAAATATGTAAATTGTATATATAGTCTTTCAATTAATATAAATAATAAATGGATTATTTATTTCATGGATGTGCAAGGTAGAATCCGAGAGCAATACATATATTGTGTGTATATTGTGTATATTTAACAGAAATAATATATTTTTGGCACTTTTGTGAAAATTGTGTATTTTTTTAATGGATAGTATAAAGAAAACTAAGAAACAATCACCATCAAATGTGCAATAGAATATTTGGATCCCTCTGCCTTTGATCAATAATTTTGGATTCGAGACATATGAATAAAGAAATTATTTGTAGGAATCCTACCGTTTTAATAGGCCTAAAATAATTTGATAGGAAATCTTGTCAAATATCTACAACACCAGTACTTGATTAATTAGTTAACCAAAAAGAAATAAAAAGTAATCCTACTAGTAGCTAGGGAGTGTTACAGCAATTATACTTAAGAAAAGAATTATATATGGGCATGATCCCGAAAGAATATGGTGGAATAAATAAAATTACTTACTTTTTTGTTCTGAATTCTTGAAACAAAACAATTTTTAGTTTAAAAACATTTTGCATCGTATATGGATTAATCGAATCAATAGGTTTCTAATAAGAATGGTAACACTGAACTATAATGAGAAATTTTCACCGGTTTATACCTTTTTGGACAATTGTTTGGTGAAAAACTCTTTTTATTTTATTTTCTTACAACTTATGGACCTTTTAGACCACGGTCTAAAAATTCATTTGAGCAAACTGAAAATCGTGAGAAATTGTTAGACCGTGGTTTAAAATTTTGTAAGTTATTCAAATGTTAGACGATAATCTAATATTTTATTTGTAAGATTGCAAAACATATGACTAAACATTAAATCCGAATTTAATGTTATCTGGAAGGATAATTTTTTAAGGATTAAATATTTGCTCTACTTTTTAAAATAGGGATACACTTTAAATGACAGCCTAAAAGAGGAACATTTATGTAAGTCGGCCAACTATAACAGTGTCCAGATAAAGAGCCCAATTGAGCTCGACTATTGGTAAGCTAGGCCCAACGAACATGGCTACATACAAGTACTATACTAGTATTGTACACGAAAACTATTTTCTCATTAGAGAGTTTTACTTAACTTATTGCAAAATGTACTGTATTGATTTTAACAACTTACCAAAATCACAACACAAATTCTGATTACTAGATTAATCAAATCAATGAATTTAAAATGTCCCGCATTTTCAATTTTCAATTTCTAATAATGCAATTTGTAATTTCAAAGCACACGTCAAAAATGTAGTTTGTTGTCATTATTAGAATTGTTTTTGTAAGGCTATAGAGAATTGAGAATAACAAAATTTCAAATTCACATTGATTCAGAATTCGCATAATTCATATGGTATTTTCAATGATAGTTCAAAGTGGCGAAGCAAACGTGATACGATATTTGGCAATCTAAAATGACGAAATGGAATTATCAAGATATTTGAACTCATTGGCTATAATCTTTAAAGACAGCGGCGTTATAAGCATCATATATAGTAATTTGTACGTAATTATTATGTTTATCGTGTAGATGACCTTGCAATCTCTGATTTTTAGCATCTTTTTTTTTTTAATCATAGTATTGAATGGAGGATTATATTCAAGGAACTAAAAGTTAGTTTTATATTGTCACCGGCTGGCTCGGGGGGGGGGGGGGGGGGGGGGGGAGGGACTAGTAAAGTTTTTACTTTAGCCCCCAATATTTTTTAATTGATATTGAATTTTATGATTTTATTTTCATTTAGACAATTTTGAAGTTTGTAAAAAAATCATATAAAAAGTGAAAAAAATCTTTATAAAAGATGATTATCTTCTATAGTAGAAATATCTTAGAATTCTGAATTGAATTACTTACATCTTCATACTGGTAAATAGAATTTTATATAAATTGATCCAATTAATTGTATTGCAATCACATAGCTAACATTTTAATAATTTAAATTAAATTCTTACTAATATAAATAACGGAAAAGGGCCTAAAATGTCCCTGAATTACCATTTTTTGTATAATAATACCTCCATCCATCTTTCGGGCCAAAATGCCCCCGCCATCAATTTATTGGCTTTAAAATACCCTTATTTTTAACAGCTTCCTCTGAAATTAAAATTAATGAATTTATTTATTACATGCCGCGATTCTATTAGCTAATTTTTTAATAATCCTAATTAATTAAATAAAATTTCAACTCAAACCCGGATCCATCTAAGAGTCATACCCGCCTCGCCTAAAGCCCCATTTCTCATGTATTCACAACTGACCCATTTGGATGTCCTTCAAGATTTTTCAAACCGTCCAATGGTGATTATAATGTTTCTTTAAATAAATTAAGTAAATCTAAACTGAAGTACAACAAATGATTTCCCAAACGGTTTTAAGAATGAGTAACCTGTTCTCAAATTTTGAATTGAGATTCGAAATCCTTCCGCTACAAAAATGAAATTTCAGTGGTTTCCTCAACTTTTTCTTCCATCTTATTCACCAAATCAACAACTAAATCAAATCAGGTCAAACCAAAATGACCTCAAAGATGGTTATACTTAAAGATTCAACAACTTACAACTTTAAACAGAACCCAAAATAGATTCGAAATCCTTGAACCCCCAATCAGTAGATAAATCTGATTTTAGTAAATGTGTGATTTTGAACTTAAATTTGATTGGTATTGTATTTGAAACTTAAAACTCATTGTAAATCAGTTGAATATTGATAAGAAAAAAAAAACTGATTTTAAAATCTGTTGAACACCATTGAAGCTCGGATGAACCTCTAATGGAGATTTCAAATTTTCGATCCATAATTTATTACTTATTTTGAAGTGGGTGATACAGATTATTGTTCTTAGCATCATTATGAAGTTGTATTTCACTTTTGGAGTTCTCTGAAGCTGGATTAAGGTGGCTTGAATTGATTTTGAAGTTGAGTTCAATGAAGAAGACGACCAACATTTTGAAGATCAAATCAGATTTAGACCAATTAACAAAATAAAATTTGAGGCTTATTTTCTTAGTTAAATTGAATTTTTATGTGGGACGGGTATGACTCTTAGATGGATCCGGATTTGGATTGAAAATTTAATAAATTTGAATAAATTCAAAATTAGCTAATAGAATCGCGTCACATGATAAATAAATCCATTAATTCTATTTTTAGAGGGAGACGTTAAAAATAAGGATATTTTAGAGCAAAAAGGTTGATGACGGTGTATTTTTGGCCCAAAAGATGGATGAAGGGTATTATTATATCAAAAACGAAAGTTCAAAAATATTTTAGACCCTTTTACGTATAAATAATAGCAATAATATTACTATGTAAAGTTAAAAGTTTAATGTCTTTTAAAAATACTACACTGCAGACAACAAGTATGAAATAAAAAATATAAGCCTCTTATCAAAATTAGTTTTAGGCAACTCATTTTTTATATCGCATGCCATTGTGACTTTTTTTCTTCTTCTATTTATCGTTGAATATCGGTGCATAACACGAAGTCCCTGAGATTCTTTTCATTTTTTTGTCGATAATATCACTAAAATATTTAATTATCTTTTTTCATCAAAAAATATATAATTATCTAACTTTTAGAAAGTTGTCTATTTCACAAAATGTAGGAATCTTCTCTTACTTATTATCTCTAGTGATTATTTTGAAACTTTTGGAGAAAGTTAGTATAAAGGGAAAAGAAATTTGCATAGGTTTTTGTCAAATCCTTTTCTTATTTGTTTTAAATCAATAACTATAAAACAGAATATGCTAATTAGGTAATAAATAACGTTTTACTTCTTTGTTTTTCTGTTCTTTCCCTTCTTTTTTTCTTTGTTTCATAGACTGTAATGTGATTTTTGTAATCCCTCCGTTTCAAAAAGATTGACACTTTTCATTTTTTGAGAGTCAAATGAGTTATTCAATGATCATATATTTTTTATATGTCTTTTAAATATTTTAAATTATTAATTATGATGACTTATAGTACTTTTTATGTAGTTTTCAAATATGTAAATTTTATTTCGAAAAAGTTAAAGATTCTATGTTCAAAAACATGATCAAAATTAAAAAAATTGACTCTCGAAAAGCAAACAATATCAATCTTTTTGGGACGGAGGAAGTACTTATAATTACTCTGAAATTATGAGTAGACTCTTATAATTCATTGTAATGGTATTTTTTAATCGTATAATAACAAGTTTGCCCTTATAACTAATTTAAGAATCCCTAATAAGTATACATTGATTATGAAAACAACTGAGTTTTGTTAATCGACTAGCTAAATGCATGTATGAATCCTATGGAAATTCTGAATATTTGGAAGGGTGTCGAATTTATTGAATTCTCTTAAACATTGTATTGACTAGGCCTCCGTAAGTATGAATGACTTTGGCAACAATTGAGATTATATTAATCAACTAGACAAATGCATGAACAACAACCTAAAAAATCCTGAAGGTCTAGGGTAAAAAGATCGGATTTACTAAATACGCTTTAATCCCTTCCGGGACATTTGATAAAATTGAATACGCTTAAACAAAAGATTAGTTAAGCCTTAGCAAATACACATTATTTTGGGAACAATTGAAATTATAATTGACTAGATAATTGCATGTACGAACCCAAGAAACATTCTAAAGATCTACATTAAAAATATCAAATTTATTGAATGCACTTAAACAATGAATTGATCAAGCCCTAGCAAGTACACGTGGCTTTGGCAATAATAGGAATTGTACTAATCGACAGGATAAATACAC
The DNA here is from genome assembly GCA_034509755.1 of Anisodus tanguticus. NCBI lineage: Eukaryota > Viridiplantae > Streptophyta > Magnoliopsida > Solanales > Solanaceae > Anisodus > Anisodus tanguticus. The sequence goes on along the minus strand of CM067553.1, from coordinate 1,445,712 downwards.
GTACGAACCCTAAAAACATCGAAGGTATAGAGTAAAAACACCTCATTCTGGTGAAAAAGTTTTTATTAAGAAAAGCATAGTAAGCTCTTGTAGTAGAAAATAATTAAATAGATATTGAGTAGTTGAAAAAAAAAAGAAGAGTTGTTCTAAAAAAACACTAGTAGACAAGACTATAATTGCTTTGAATTTTTTAAATTATACACAATAATTTAGTTCTTAATGAATAACAAGAAATAAGGAATATAAAAAAAATCATGACAAAGATTGGTAGGATAGTTGGTTCTCTTTGTCTTGATCAAACCATGAGACTTGCTAGTAGAAAACATTTTACCTTATTCGTAGGTCTCCTTAAATCGAACTCAATTAATCGAATATGTGAGCTGAAAGAAAAAAACAATCTAATAACAGAAATAACAATATTTGATAGTTAAACCAAAAAGAAATAAAAATCAATTCTACCACTAGGAAATATTGTATCAATTATACTTATAGAAATAAATATGTATATGTGCATGATGTCGTAAATGAGAATGGTGGAATAAATAAGATTTCTCCCTTAAATATATAGAATGATAAAGTTTTGGGGAAACAACACTAATTACCCATTGGAGTGAAACTAATTACCCGTCCATGACTCCACCCAGATTATTTTCGTTTCTACCTAGCACAGCCCAAAGTATTTACCAACGGACTCCCTCGCCCGAAACTCTTCCTTCATCATACCATCGCAGTATATTTATAAATGATGATGGTATTATGGAGTACTAAGAGAAGGACTGAAGGAGTCCCCATGATATCATCTCATTATATCTATATACCACGATGGTATCATAAAGGACTGATGAGTGTCTCATTGAAGGAGTACCGAAGCAGTCCTTCATAACACCATTACAATATATGTATATATAAGACATTGGTATCATAGATGTTTATTTTTTTAGTGAAGTGTCTTTTTAAATAAATGAACATGATCCTCTATAATACCATTTCAGTATATTTATATATACCATGATGGTATCATGGAGGACTAAGAGAAGGACTGAAGCAGTCATCTATAATACCATCTCAGTATATTTATATACTATATTGATATCATAATTTGGGGGCATCTCGGATAGTTTTGATTTTTTCTGAGGATACGAAAGTAATGAGGACCAGAGCGAATAACTATTTTACCTCCAAAGGACATGCCTGATATTTTCCCTAAATTTTTAGTAGTAAACACTTTTTCATTTAGTGAGACACACACAAACCAAATTAATTAAGTGAATAGTGTAAACGTGTAAATATATTCCCTACCCATAATTAGAATATTTTCATATATTGTGTAAATATAATTATGGTAAGACTAGGATTCCTCTTTTGTATAGGCTTAGGATTCCTCTTTTGTATAGGCTTAGGATTCCTCTTTTGTATAGGCTTAGGATTCCTATTGTATAAGGGATGAATATTGTACTCTATATATACCTTGATATTAATGAAAGACTCCTCAAGGGAGATTAATATCATCTTACATGGTATCAAGAGCCAAATAAACAAAACCCTAAAAACCTTTCTCTTCCACGTACCGTCGGCGGCCTCTCTCCTACGCGCGGCCCTCTCGGATTTTCTTCTTGTTTTTCGGATTTTGTTCTTCCTTTCTTCTCTTCTCTAAATGGCTATCCCTGATTCTTCCACACTTTCTGACGCCTCTACCTCCACAAATCCCACCACAAAGTCATCACCCCCGTTTCATCCCGCCCTTACCGGTTCAACATCAAGAACCATATTTCCATTATTCTTGATCAAGAAAACAACCAGTATTCTCCCTGGGTTGAACTTTTTCGCAATCATGCATGTCTTTATAACGTGCTTGACCATATTGATGACACTATTCCGCGCCCTACGGAGGTTGATGATTCTATACGCACCGTCTCGACGCCGGCGTCAAACAATGGATATATGGTAGTATCTCTCAGGATTTGCTCCTTACTATTATGAAATCTGACTCTACAGCCCTTGACTTGTGGAATCGTTTGGAGGAAATTTTTCAGGACCTACAAATGATTTCTGGCCTTACTAAGGGCGAATATGATACTTTGGCCACCATTATTCAACAGGCAGATCCGCTACCAAGTTTTAACAAAGCTCGCTCACAATTGTTGCTCGAAGAAACCCGTCGTGCTAAGCAGGATGAGCTCGCCCAGCAGGTGTTAGCTGTCGACACGCAACCTCAAGATCAGACGCCACCAGACAACTCCCAACAGCGGCAGAGCCGCGGCGGCAAGGGTGGAAAAGGCCGCGGCGGTAGAGGAGGTCGTGGTCGTGGCAAGGGTCGCGGTCAACAGAACCAACGGCGACAAGAAGACGAACGAGAGATCGCGAGAACAAGGCGGGCTGCGGCTCCTCAGCGGTTCGTCTACGGCGCGCGGCGCCCGATTCGAGCCGCGACGCCAAGTCCATTCCGATGCCGGCGGCCATACAATCGTATTCTTACCCCGGTTTGCTGGCCCCGCTCCGCCCCCACAACAGGCCCACTTCATGCAAGGTCGAGTCCCGCAGCCCTCCTCCGGCATGACACCCCGCTGAGTTGGGTCGGGCGTTCGACACCTCTCTATGCAACGACGACAATACTTGGTACATGGACTCGGGCGCCACATCTCACGTCACCCGGTCTGCGGTACTATTCCTAAAGCTGTTTCATGTAAAGCATCCTTAATATGTTACGAGTTGGTAGTGGACAACGCATTCCGGTTAAGGGTTATGGTACCTCATACACACAACCTCCTCATCCACCCTTCTCCTTCAAAAACACCCTATATGCCCCACACATGATTAAGAACCTCATATCGTCCGACAATTTACTCGTAATAATTCGTCTCTGTGGATTTTGACCCTTTTGGTTTTTTTGTAAAAGATCTTCATACGGGGACACCTCTTACGAGATGCGTAGCACGGGGGATCTTTATCCATTCACTTCCACCTCCATTTGCCGAGATCTTGCTCTCCCGTCACTCTAGCGGCAGTTTTCTTCTTCAACCTGGCATAATAGGCTTGGTCATCCGGGAGTCCCGGTTTTTAATTTTCTTAGAGGCAACAATTTCATTGCTTGTAATGGGAAACTTGCCCAAAATTGTGTTTCTTGCTCTTTAGGCAAACATATTCGTCTTCCGTTCAAATCATCTACTAGTGTTACATTTGCTCCTTTTGATATTATACATGCCGATTTATGGACATCTCCTATCACTAGTTCTCTCGTTCATAAATACTATCTTGTGTTGCTTGATGATTTTTCACACTACGTTTGGTTATACCCTCTTAAATTTAAATCGGAAGTGTTTGTCAAATTTCTTGAGTTTCGCAAGTTCCTTCAAACACAATTTGGAAAAGGCATAAAATCATTTCAGTGCGATAATGGTCGTGAATTCAATAACTCTATGTTTCACCATTTTTGTACCAATAATGGCATGGTCTTTCGCTTCTCCTGCCCTCACACCACACCACAAAACGGTAAAGCTGAAAGAATCATCCGCACCATTAACAATATGATTCGCACCCTATTGATTCATGCCTCCCTCCCTCCACCCTTCTGGGTCTATCTTTCGCCGAAATGTCAGAATACACTCTAAATATTCTCCCTACTAGCACTCTTCACAATATGACCCCTACCGAAATCCTCTACCATAGAATCCCCTCTTATGATCATCTACAAATTTTTGGTTGTCTGTGCTATCCCAACCTTAGCTCCACCGCCCCTCACAAGCTCGCTCCTAGGTCCACTCCATGTGTCTTTCTAGGATTCCCGCCGAACCATAGGGGCTATCTATGCTATGACTTGTTGACTCGTCAGATCCACATATCTCGTCACGTCACATTCGACGAGACCACATTCCCGTTTTCGAATCTTCCAAAATTCCAAAAACAGGACTACTCATTTCTTGACGAGTCTGCCATCTCTCCCCTCATAATCGAACAACTCACATCCTCTGTTCCGTCGTCAAAGCCGCGGCGCCCAAACTTCAGAGAAGCCTGTCAACCTTCTAGCACCGCGACTCTCGATCCAGGAGCCGCGACACCTCCGACGGCTTCGCCCCCACCCTCTCCTTATCCGACTTTACCCCCCGTCTCAGACACCACTCTGCCACCCACTGTCCCTACCCATCCAATGGAAACTCGTTCAAAGCATGGAATCTTCAAACCCAAAGTCCATTTCAACTTGTCTGCCCAAACCATCTCTCCACTTCCAAAGAACCCAAAATTGGCCAAACAAGACCCTAATTGGAATGCGGCTATGTATGAGGAATTCAATGCTTTAACTAAACAGCACACGTGGGATCTAGTACCTAGGTGAATGTCATTCGTTGTATGTGGCTATTTCGTCACAAGTTCAGAGACAATGGGGATCTTGAGAGGTATAAGGCCCGTCTTGTGGCTAATGGCACAAATCAACAGGAGGGCATTGATTGTGGTGAGACTTCTTGAGCCCGGTTGTCAAACCGGCTACCATCCGCATTTGATTTTGAACATAGCCATGGGCAAACATTGGCCGATCCATCGGCTTGATGTGAAGAATGCATTCTTACATTGGGATCCGAGAGAGACGAGTCTACATGCATCAGCCACCAGGGTTCACCCATCGGCCAGTTCCTCACTATGTGTGCCGTCTCCGTAAGTTACTATATGGCACGAAGCGAGGCCCTCCGTGCGTGGTATGATCGCTTTGCCGGTATATCTTGAAGATTGGGTTTGTATGCAGCAAGAGTGATACATCACTTTTCATTTTTCATCGAGGTAGTAGCACGGCTTACTTATTACTTTACGTGGATGATATTGTTCTTCGCCTCCTCCGACGGATTGAAAAATGAGATTATTGCCTTGCTCAAGTCCGAATTTGCAATGACCGATTTGGGAAAGCCGAGTTACTTTTTGGGGATATCGGTGACCTGGTCCGCCAATCATATGTTCTTGTGTCGGCGTAAGTATGCGAAGAGATTGTGTACGGGGCTAAGATGGCGAAGCGCAAAGAGGTGCCTACTCCGGTTGATTCCAAATCTAAGCTCGGTGCTATGGATGGTGCTCCGGTCTCGATCCTACTCGTATAGGAGCCTTGCGGGTGCACTTCGGTATCTCACATTCACCGAGGCCGGACATAGCTTATCTTTGTTCGGCGGGTGTGCTTATTCATGCATGCCCCGGGGAGTCTCATTTCATCGCTCTTAAGCGTATCATTCGATACATTAAGGGCACTCTTGATTATGGTTTGCACCTATATCCCTCTGCACTAGACAAGTTGCTTTCATATACGGATGCAGATTGGGCAGGGCGTCCGGACACGCGACGCTCCACCTCCGGCTTTTGTGTTTTCTTAGGGGATAATCGATTTCTTGGTCCGCAAGCGACAGGCTACCCTATCTCGTTCCGATGCCGAGGTGAGTACGAGAGGCGTTGCAAATGTAGTAGGCGAGATTTGTTGGCTCGAAATTTCTTGTTAGAACTTCGGTGTCCTTTGCGTCGGGCATCTATTGTGTATTGTGATAACATCTCTGCCATCTATCTTTCTCATAATCCGGTTCAACATCAGCGAACCAAGCATATTGAGATAGACCTACACTTCGTTCGTGAGAAAGTTGCGTTAGGCCATGTCCGAGTGTTACATGTTCCATCATCCTATCAGTATGCAGACATATTTACCAAAGGACTTCCCGGACGGTTATTTCTTGACTTCGAGCCGTCTCGGCGTCCGGCCTCCTCCCGCTCCGGCGGGGGTGTGTAAACGTGTAAATATATTCCCTACCCATAATTAGAATATTTTCATAAATTGTGTAAATATAATTATGGTAAGACTAGGATTCCTCTTTTGTATAGGCTTAGGATTCCTCTTTTGTATAGGCTTAGGATTTCTCTTTTGTATAGGCTTAGGATTCCTATTGTATAAGGGATGAATATTGTACTCTATATATACCTTGATATTAATGAAAGACTCCTCAAGGGAGATTAATATCATCTTACAAATAGGCTTCTAGTATCGGATTGATAAACAAAAGTAGTGTACGAGAGAAAAACCCAATTGAGCTCGAATATTGGTAAGCTAGGCCTAATGAACGTGGTGTCTATATGGAAATTGGGTGGGGCGGGTGCGGGTACCCCTCCCCCGTATCTGTACCCGCTAGAAAATTTTATACCCGCCACGGGTGGCGGATACTTTTACAATATTCATACCCGCCTAGGCGGGTATATTCCTAAATCTACACTCGCTCCACCACCAAAGTAGATATCCTCAAAATTCATTATTATTGGACTTATGGGCTGCTAAAATTATGTGTGCTAAATTATTTGGGCTTTAGATAAATATAAAGTTGTACAAATAAAATTATAGTTGGAGAGTATAAGGCGGGCTGGTGGATTTAGGGCGGGGCAGACTGGTATAACTGTAAATCCACCACCTACCCGCCAAAGTTATATCCATACCCGTTCCAACTGGGGTGAGTGCGGTGCGGAATCCGCAAAATTATACTCACCTACTATCCCTATGTCTATGCTACATACATGATGCAACTCTACAAGTATCATACTAGTATATGAAAACATTGCAATTTTTGTTATATCAATAATAATTTACTAAATCATACCTCAAATTAATCTTTATTAGCTTAATCATATCAAGCAAGTTCAAATTTCTCACATCTGCAATTTGATTTAATGCAATTTGTAATTTCAAATCACATATCAAAATGCAATTTATTTTATAATTGGAATTCTTATAATAAGATCATAGTCGAAATGTGGAAAAATAAAATCTCTAATTCACATTAGTTAGAGATTCTCAAAACTCATGTGATATTGCCAATGACAACCTAAAGTGGCGAACCTAACATGTTAAGATATTTGACAGCTTCACGTGGCTAAACTGACATGCCAAGATATTTGAATCTTGAAAAACTTTATTACATTTGATGGGCCATATATTTTGGATCGAACTTTTTGTGAGATAAAAAGAAGATACACACAATTAATGTTAATTGTGTGAGTCATAAATAAAAAATTTCAAAATCGTGGGTTATAACTTATAATCTTTAAAAATGTAATACCTTAGCTTCTTATATATCATAGGTTAACATGTTATTATTTTCTTAATTGTAAGATTAAAAATTGTTTGCTATGAATAGGGATAGAAAGACTAGATGATCTCCGTTTTTTTTTTTTTTTTTTATCATAAGTCCCGAATGGACGATTTTATTAAACAAACTAAAAGTTAGTTTTATATATTGTCGTGCCACTATAACTTTTTTTTCTTCCATCTCTTTCAATAATGTTAATCGAATATTTGGTTACCTTTTTATTTCATCCGAGAATATCTATTGACCGAACTCTTAAAAATATCTCTCTTACCTATGTTATCTCGCAGGAAAATTCTGAAAATCTTTGTAGAAAGTTTGTTAAAAGGAATGTTTATTTTGAAGCAATAAAAGTTAGTCTTATACTTTTTCCTTTTAGTAATTTAAAGTTTTGGTTACATAACAGCAAGTATAATGGACACACACTCGAAGCAAACATATTAAATTATCTGTTTATCCCTTCAAAATTTCAATATTAATTAATGATTAGAAGAGCATGATTTTCCGATTCATATGTTATACTCTTTGGAAAAGTCAATGGTCAATATGTATAAATGAGGAAATGTTTATCTATTATTGGTAATAAATTTAAGTTTATTTCCTTATCATTAATATGATTTCCCACTTTATTATTACACTAATAAATCTGTAGCTTACCCAATTTTCATTAGATTTTCACGAGATCACCTTCCATTCTATAATTCTTGTTTCCATTGGAAGACCAACTAAATAAATGACTTTATCATGGCGTGTGTCTTCTCTGCATATTTTTTATCACTTAAATATGATTAATGAATATATATTTTCACCTCATTTATTACTTAATAATAGTAAAGTATATTACTATGGTATAAACATCGAGTGCGGATAAATTTTTATCCGTATTCAATTAGAGAAATTACAGATGAAGATTCTGCCGATAAAAGTAAAACAGTGAAATATTAAAATAAAAGACATGACTACTTGTACTCTGCGCTATTTGATGGTCGTAGTAGTAAGGTGAATTAATTAGTAGATCAACCACATAGTTAAATATACTACTTCAACTATAAAATCCAACTCTTTATCCTTTCTTCAATGATAATGGAGTACAAAATCTATAAGTCAATAAAAGGATCCTCATTAGCTCTTCTCCTTTTGTTTTATTTAAGGAAAGATAAAAAGATTAAGGTATAATAACAAAATTTGTAATATTTCGTTCAAATCTTCATTTCCATGTTTAACCATATTCCATTTATATGAAAAGTTTACATAATTATAATATCACATCCATTATAAATTGTAACACTCTCTTCATAACAACATCACCCTTCATTAACAACATTAGAGAATCAAAAGAGTTGGAAAAAAAAGTTTTCATGGATTCTTCAATGGAGATTAACCAAAAATCTGTTCGCGTTTTGATGTTTCCGTGGTTGGGACATGGGCACATCTCTCCGTTTCTCGAGTTAGCCAAAAAGCTAGTCACGAGAAACTTCACCATCTTCTTGTGCTCCACCCCCGCGAATTTCATTTCCATCAAACAAAAGCTCATTAACGAGGATTTAACCGAAAAAATTCACCTCGTTGAGCTTCGACTTCCATCTCTTCCTGACCTTCCTCCTCATTACCACACCACCAATGGCCTCCCACCCCATCTCATGTCCACACTCAAGAAGGCTTTCGCGAAGTCTCGTCCAATTTTCACCCAAATCCTCAATACTATTGAACCCGACTTGCTTCTTTATGATTTGCTTCAACCATGGGCACCAAAGGTAGCAGCGGAAAAAAATATCCCATCGGTTGTCTTTGCCACGAGTAGTGCCACCATGTTTTCCTACATGTTTCACACTTTCAGGTACCCTTACTCGGAGTTTCCTTTCTCCTCTATTTATTATCGTGATTATGAGTTCACTCGTATGCTCAAGAACCAAGATTTGGAGCCTATTGAGCAACAACAAAAAGATAACACTAGTCTTAAGTTGTGCTTCAAGAGGTCTTCTAACATTGTTTTGATCAAGGGTTTTAAGGAAATCGATGGTAAATATTGTGACTACATATCTAGTTTAACCAATAAGAAAATTATCCCGATTGGTCCACTAGTTCAAGAACCTACAAGTGAAGATGGCAACTCACAAATCCTAACATGGTTGAATCAAAAAACAAAAGGGTCAACTATTTTTGTTTCTTTTGGGAGTGAATATTTTTTATCACAAGAGGATAGGGAAAAGATTGCTCATGGGCTAGAGCAAAGTAGGGTTAATTTCATATGGGTTATGAGGTTTCCAAAAGGTGAAAAACTCAAACTTGAACAAGCATTGCCACAAGGGTTTTTCAAGAAAGTAGGTGAAAGGGGGATGGTGGTTGAAGATTGGGCCCCACAAGCAAAAATATTAGGAAACCCTAATATCGGCGGGTTCGTGAGTCATTGTGGATGGAATTCTGTTATGGAAAGTCTGAAAATTGGGGTTCCAATAATTGCTATGCCAATGCATCTTGATCAACCATTGAATGCTAGGCTTGTGGAAGAAATAGGTGTTGGTTTGGAAGTTGTTAGGGACAAAGATGGAAAACTTCATAGTGAAACAATAAGTCAAGTTATCAATAAGGTTGTGTTGGACAAAAGTGGAGAATCCATAAGAGCCAAAGCAAAGAAGATGAGTGGAACAATTAGAGTCAAAGGTGATGAAGAGATTGATAATGTTGTCCAAGAATTGCTCAAACTTTGCACGAGATCAAATGTAGTTTAGTTGGGTTTTGATGATTTGCATGTGTTCTTTTTAGCTTTTTTTTAGGTTTTAGTATCATGCTTATAAACTTAATCATGTATTGGTGGAGTACTAATTTTTTGTACTCCTCAATTAGGTCTTGCTTATGATGTTTATCTTAGCTAGCTAGACAAATTAACCATTAGTACTTGTGAATGATTGATTTGAGACTAGCAAAGATAATGTCAAAACTTGAATGAGTTCAATAAAAAATTGAAGTTAATTTACTTTAAAATGTTGATTTTATTTTAGCATAGGACAACCATTGAAGCTTATGCAATTTCTTTTTGTTGTTTGACCATAAGACATGAATAAAACCAAGTGTCTTTGACTCGTTTTGTTTCCTTCAATTCTTCCGACAATCTAATTACAACAATATATGTACTTTCCTTCTTTTTTTTATTTGAAAATATTTAATTACCTAACTCGTAAAAAATATGTAAGAATCTCTCTCCCGCTTCACTTACCTATCTTAAATGATTATTTTGATAATTTTGGAGAAAGTTTGTGCAAAAGGAAAAGGTATTTGCATTAATTTAAGTTATGTTCTTACTAGCATTAATTAGTAATATATGATTCCCCACTTTATTTGTAGTAAATATGCAAGCTTACCTAATTTACATTAATTTATACTTCACGAGATCTTCCACATAAAAATTAATGAAAATTACATAAATGACTAATTTTGGGGATTTTTTTTAGGTATAGCTATACTTTTGATAATTACATTTAGTAGCTCATTAGAGTGTATTTTCAAAAAAAAATCGTTGTATTCAACTCAGCTTTATTCAAGTCAGATGTATTCAACTCAACTGTATTCATTTGTATCAACTTTTACACAGTATTCAATTTATTATATTTAAAAATTGTATTCAAATTCACTTTATTTATTTGTATACAAAAAAAAATCTCATTCAAAATACAAGCAAAAAATACATAAAGAAACACTGAATTTTACACTGAAAGTTTAACGAATACACTCAAATAATGAATACAAGAAATAAAATACACCCTCAAACACTAAATTTTACACTAAAAAACTGAATACAAGCAATAAAATACACCCCAAACACGGTATTTTACACTAAAAAATTATGAATACACTCAAAAATGGAATATAAAAAATAAAATACACCAATCTGAGATACAAAAAAATAAAATACATTCCGATTTGAAATAAAAAAATAAACTCTAAAATCCATTCATCCCGTCGCAGCCGGAGCTCCGGCAGCACCACGTCTCGTCATGATCTTCACTTACACCATAATAGAGCAAGCCGACAAATGCTCAGGCTTCAACCAACATCTTCACATACTAATTTTCCTAAATTCTTTAAGTTAAATGTCCGTGCTCCAGTTTAATCACCTTGGAGTCTTGGACCAGGTTCTTAGTTCAATACAATGAGACAATTTCCCTACATTTTGATGTTGTTGCATTTGGATATTATGTGCTTAGATCTGGCGATGACAACGGCTCAGATCTCCAGTGTCTCAGATCTAGCGATGACGATGACTCAGATTTTCAGTGGCTCAGATCTGGCGATGATGACCAGATTCGCCCGAGAAGTTGAAGGATTTGTTTGTTTCGTCGCCGCGACAGAGTGAAAGCTCAGATCTAATATCAATGGATTTCGTCGTAGCTCCGACGACGGCAAAGAGAGAAGAAGCATATCAAAGTTTTTAACCCTAAAATTCTCAGTCAAGATAAAAATAATAAAAATAGAGTATTTTACGTTAAATATATAATGTAGTTATGATAGGTAATTCAAATACTCATTATAGTTATGCTTTGTAATTTATTTAAATAATTGCTACTAAAGATAAATATGTCCTAGAATTAACTATGGGATATAATTATTCCTAAAAATTAACAAATGCATTATGTATTTGCACCTAAAATAGGGGTCGATTAATTTTGTGATTGTCCTTTTATATTTTATATCAAATCTTCTAAGAGATCTTTAATTTTGTATGTAAGATATTTGAAAATAAAATATAAATAATCTTTGATTATTTTCTTCTATTCAAATTGTAAAGTATTATGTTGAACTATTTTCTTTAATTTTTTATGAGGATTCTAGAAAGAATGCCCTCTTAATTGTTGCATGACAAGGGAACATGAATTGATTTTTTTTAAAAGTAACTTAAAAAGGAATGGACCCAAAGAAGTTACAAAATACATGGTTCACCTAATATAACGCATGCACGTTTAAATTGTGGATAGAATTGCATAGTTAGTTATTCCAATCTAACATGAATTAACAATTAATTACGGTTTCTTCCACCCATTTACCCTCCAACATTTACTATTTTAATATACCAAATTGACTTTTTCTACATCTACATGATCTACTAGTATAAGTCTACATTCAATCATATGTATAAAATCAGATTTTGGTCAATGGATTTTCCAATAATATAAGCTCTTGAACATGTCAAATCTCCAATAGTTAAGGAGTTCTCTCTACGAGAACCAATGAATATTAGATACAGAATAATTCAAAAAAATAATAAAAGAATCATGATTGTTCATTTTTTTAAATATAAATTAGATTATGACGAACAAGATTACATAAGATTTAAAATGACCATATTCTCTTAAAGATGAAAGTGGCAAGTATATACTATATAGTAGGGATAAAATGAGAGAGTGCTGATTGAGATGGTATGATCAAGTTATGAGCCGACCAACAAATGCACAGAAGGTAATAGTGAACTATTGTAAACTAAGGTGTTAAAAGGGGATGAGATAGATCTAAATATACATAGAAGGAAGTTATCTAAATATACCTACAAATCTTTAGAAACAATGAAGATTTAGCTAAAGATAAGATATAATAAAAGAAAAAGGCTCATATAGGTGATATCTAGTAGTTGGGTATAAGTTTTATACTCGTTAGAGAATTTCTAACCGAACTTATTTTCTATTTTTATTTTGCTATTCGGTATGATGACGATACGAGTTGAGTTTAAATAAAGCAATGAAAATTCATATACTGATTTTAATTTATTTGTGATTGAGGCGTAATTAAAATATAATTATTATTATTATGGTCATTAAATTATGACTCGAAGCTCTAGCTAAATTCACGTGATATTAATTCCAAGTTAAAGAGATGGAGACAAATGTGGCCCGTACGGATATCCTCAAGAAGATTAAACGTGGACTCCAAGAAACAAACATAAATTCACGTATTTAACTAACATACATTTTCAAGAATAATCAGTCTTTCCCTTATTAGGAAACCTTCAAACATAGTCACTAGTACCTAATTTTTTATTAAAAGGATTTATTAGCCTCCCTCCTAAAACATAGAACACAAAAGGCAAGGGAAAAAAACATCATTTACAAGGCACTCATTGTTAGTAAAATTCATACCCTTTTAGTAACAAGTTCTTATTTGATCTTTATTTCTCTTTTTAGGTCATGTAGCAAGCTAGTGATATCATCCACATGAATTGTGTGGTGGTGTTGCGTAGTTTTATTTTACACGGGTTAATGTTTTCCTCAAAATAACAGCAATATATCGTCATCTAAATAAAATAGCTTCAGAAAAAATTACCACACTATTGGATCTCTTTTCACAATCTCTTGGATAATATTGTCCCAATTGACTTTTACTTTAATAAACTTATAGTAATCTTTTACATTATCAAGACTTAAAATGTAACTATAAAATAACAATTTATAATGAGTGAAAGAGATTAATATTTATAAAGTAGGTATACTTAGTCCATTTATGTATATATGACATGAGATAACATTTGAGATTGGGTTAAGTCTCAAATCTATATCATTACATAGTATTAGAGCAAACAAACGTGTTGAGTGCGAGTCTTGCCGCAATCAATCCATTATAAAAAGAATTGTCACTTATTTACCTATAAAAAAAGAACAAGCCGCACATGAAGGGTATATTGGAAAGATAAAATTAAGTAAATAATAATGTGTTCTCTCTAAACTAACAGCTTTAATTCTTAGATGATATGCTCTCACACTTTCAACATGTTACTTGTTCTATCAGATTAAATTACGTTGATAATATAAAAAATACTTTATAGGATTATATAAGCTATATTATTAGGATCTTATCAAAAATATCGCCATATGTATGCCTGGCTTTTCAAAAATTATATTTTTAAGTATCTGGCACGAACATTTTATATGTATCCGAGCAACATATATATGTAAGTGATTTAGCATTGTGTTTTATGTATACTTTGGACGCGACTGTTTAATTCGTCAACGGGAAAACATGCACACGAAAGTAAGACCCAGCTCTAATTTCTCTCTGAACAAATAGAGAAAATAAAAAAAGGAAAAAGAAAAGAAGTTACTCTACTCCATGGATGCTTTACACGTAGCTAGAGAGAGAGAGGTGTACGAGACGCAAACGTGTTATAAAAGCTATATAAATGTATGTATCTTCAAAATCACCAATTTCTTTTTCAACCTTGAAATTAGCTTTTTTTCAAGAAACTTGGAAAACTTATACAATATATATATATAAAGAGATCAGTTGCTTTCAGAGCTTGTATTCTGGAAAACTCATTTTCTTTCTCCTTCTTTCAACATATGCATCTAATGAAAAAATTGGTCTGGTCCAAGTTGAAAGCGACTCTCAGAAAACAACGCAAGTTTCTTATCCTTCTTCATGTTTCTCGTACTATTGTCTTCTTTTTCTATTAATAATTTGAAATTTACGTCATACTTTTATTTTTTTCTTCAATCTTTTTATGAGTTTGTTATCTTCCTTCCTCATCTTCTTGTTAATAATAGGACTTCAATTTGTTGCTTACTACTTTTTATTAGATGTATGCAACATTCATGGTGAATTATTGATGTTAACCTATGTTTTGCCTTTAGATTATATCACCACCCACTAGTTAGTTCTAAGAAAATTAGTCGTGTTTCATGGTTCCCTTTAACTTATTGATTCCTAAAGCCTATGAGTATCATTGTTTCCGGTTTATATTCTAGACAGTTTTGGCTCGTTCTCTGATATCATGTTCAATCGTGTGATCGTCTCATCTAAAAATGTAATAAGTTGTTAGAAAGTACACAATTTATTGTTGATTTTTACTCTGTTGATACTATTTTTCAGGTACAATTGAGAATGACGGTTCAAGTAGCTTGGTGAACAAGCCAAATGTGAACGAAGAGTATGTTGAGGCCTTACGAACTAAGTCTTACGTAGAAATGTACAATAAAGTTCAAGGACAACTGGAAGGTGGAAAATTAGATCGTGAACGTAGATTATCCTCATCTTCTTCTCTTCAACTCGATACAAATCTTTATCGAGAAGCACCTGCTGAAATCCCTGAATCGTGTCAACTTCATCCCCTTATTATTAACTACTTCGATATCACCTTAGAAGCATGCAGAATCTGCGAGTTACTACTTCAAAATGTGCAACAAACAAGAGCTAATTATAGGAAGATTAGAAGGGCTATTAGACTAATGAAAATCCAACCAGATTCAAGGCACTGTTATAATGTATATAGAGAACTTGCATCATTTGCTTCCTTCAAGAACCCTTTTTCAGTTGTTTACCAAATGCAGATTCTTGAGACACACGAAGGTCACGATTTATTGCTTAAGAAATTATCATCACAGTTCAGAAGAGTTAACAAGAGGATGAAATTCTTGAAATCATGCAAAAGAGTATTTGGAATTAGTATTGCAATAGGGTATACTGGTATTATGATAGCTTTGTTAGTCCTAGTTCTTCATAGTATGGTTTGCATTGTGGCTGCACCCGGGTTAATAGCTTGCTCTTATACTCTGTTGAAGAGAAGATTGAAGGAGGATAAAAAAGCGATAAGTTCGAGTTCACTTGAAATACTAATAGCACAACTTGATGTAGCAGCAAAGGGGGTGTACATATTGATTAATGACTTTGATACGATGAGTCGACTTGTGAGGAGACTATACGATGAAATCGAGCATAACAGATCGGTAGCTGATATGTGTGGTAGAAAGAAAAATGCTGATATGTTGAAGGAGGCGATAAGGGATTACAGTATTAACAAAGACTGCTTCATGGAGCAGTTGAAAGAGCTTGAAGAGCATGTTTGCCTGTGTTTCCTCACTATAAACAGATCAAGAAGGATGGTTCTACAAGAAATGGTTAACAGATGAGTTGGTGCAATTTATTGAATTTAAAATGAGTACAAAGACTGAGGTTTGTATCTTCAATATTAGAAAATTCTCTTCCTCCACTGTTTCTTGTTTAACTTAATGGAGGTCATAGCAAGTTCAAATTCTTCTCATTCTAGAAATATAATAGACATGTTACATTAATATATTAAGTATAGATTTTTAATCATAAATGGAAAAAAGTTCATCATAGCTTTTATCTTGCATGTCTTTCAAACCATTTTATGAGACATGATTTTCTTGAGCTAAGGGTCTATCGGAAACAATCTCTCTATCCCACAAAAGTTGGAGTAAGGTCTGCATACAATATGGGCAGGTGAACTCCACCACACCCAAATAATACGCAAGAAAAGTACAAAGAAGAAGGTTACTTAAGTAAACTAAGAGGATATGTAATTTTGAAGAGATGACATTGTGCTCAAAGAATGAATGTGCCACAAACTTTGAAGATGTTCCTCTGTTTCCAAATAATAGACCAGAAAAGTACAACAATAAGAAGGTTAATAAAGTTAAACTAAGAGAAAATGCAAATTTTGAAGAAATGACGTTGTGCCTCCAACTTTGATGATGTTGTTCTGTATGCCAAAAACAGAAGAGTAGATCTTACTCTTATAGAAAGAAATCATTGTAGGAACGTTGCTATCTCAGATTGACTACAGTGCCTTTCCGACGTCCTTTGGTAAGTTTTGTAAATTTACAAACTCTTGTACTTAAAAGCAGAAATATGGAACTTGCTACGGTTGAGACATCTGCACACCAATGTCCCTGCAAAATTGTCCCCTGCTACTCAAACAGGTGAACCTTCTTTCCTAAAAACTCTTTCTATAGTTGCGAAGGATGTGCTTGCAAAGGCTTGTAATCTTAGAAAAGTGAGTATTCAAGGGAAAATGGCTGATTTTTTAAAACT
This sequence comes from Anisodus tanguticus, assembly GCA_034509755.1. NCBI lineage: Eukaryota > Viridiplantae > Streptophyta > Magnoliopsida > Solanales > Solanaceae > Anisodus > Anisodus tanguticus. Next base: position 1,428,805 of record CM067553.1, on the reverse strand, counting down.
AAGAAGGGTGGGTTCAGCAACTTTGAAAAGTTAAAGTGCTTGGAGCAACATAAGAGTTTGTAGATTCCAAAACTTACAAAAGGATGTCGGAAGGGCAGTGTGTACTCAAATGAAATAGCTCACCAATTCCTGCAAAAGTTAAAGTGCTTGGAGCAACATATCCTTTCTCAACTCTCTATACTCTTCAATGCCCAGCAAAGTGGCCTTGGCCTTGACCCAATCTGCGGGCTTTGGCATTATAATTGCAATGTATCCTTCCCTGTCTGCCTGCAATAGAAAACAAAAAAAGAGGAATGCATATTTAACCAGAAGTGTACTTATAATATGAGGAGGAAGATGTCAAATGAAACAATATCTCATAAATGCTAGGCAAGACCATTGGCACAATCAAAAGACACATAACTTACTGTCACTTGGAACATGTCTCTGAGAAAGCTCTTTAAGTATTAAAAGGAAAAGACAAAAAAAGACTTTTATGATGGAGGTCAAGGTCCAGCATATCCTATTTTCAGTTCCTTTTATCAACATCAACCAAAACAAGGTGTGGATTCACCATCAGACATTTCAAGGAGATTAAAGAAATACGAGCATGCAACTGCCTGAGGAATCCAAATATATCTTCTTTTTAAAAAAATTAAGCTCATAAATCAAAATATATCATGCAAAACATGTTTTAACTACACAATCCCTCACCCTTCAAGTTGTGTCATAACATTAGTTGTATTCTGAAAAATCAGCCTAAGATTTATCTGTTTCTTTTGGTTTAATTCAGTTAAAGTAATGGTTCCAAGATATTTATAATCAAGAATATAAAACATTGCTGACAGCATTTATATTACAACTCCAAATACAAAAGATGCTATTTGCAATGAAGTTCTCATCAGTTACCACAAACTAAAAGCAAAAATGAAGACGGGATGCCCTCAAGGTAAGGACTCCTACCGATGAGTTCAACAATTCTGGTTGCTTAATCAACCTATCATTGACTTCTAATAGAGAGCCTTTCACACAACACCTGCAAAACATTAGTCAACCATCTTTTTAATGATTTTAAGAGAACATCTGGCAATGAAAGGAGCAAGAAGATAAACCCATACCTCACTATATAAGAAGTGTCATTTGTGCGGGCTTTACATAATGCTGTGTTAGACTCAAAATGTTGGGCGTTCTGCATAAGAACAAAGTGGCACCCTCAGTTCATTATTCGATGTATAAAGAACAAAAGTGATGAAAGATCAGTTTTAATTGCACACTTCATATTTTTTGTGTACATGTGGCAGATGATGACTTGTGTTCTATATTTAGCTCACGTAATATGTTGTTACAAATGACTGAATTATGTACATATGGTCATATTTCATAATTTTCATATCATTTATGGTGCTGAAGGTGAAGGGTACAGAACTAATGTGTCATTATCCAAATATAAATTTATGAGCTGACAACGCAATACCATATGAGGAATAGCTTGCATAATCCTTTGTCAAGTTCACAAATAGGCGACAACAATATTACCATTGTGATGAAACTTAATAACCAGATCAAAGTCCTTTATTGGCAAGACTAAAAAATTTGAGGAATATTTCACCAAAAGCAATCCAACGCCAGTTAAACATAAACAATGAAACATTTTCAACTTGTTGCATTCTTCGTACAGAAAACTATAAGAATTATGTTCGACATGTTTACAGAAGAAACACACCCCTTGTGACACTTAGCATATTTAAAACTTAAAACAAGTCATGACCTAAAAAAGGGCAGCCCGGTGCACTAGGCTCCCGCTATGCGCGGGTCCGGAGAAGGGCCGGACCACAAGGGTCTATTGTACGCAGTCTTATCTCACATTTCTGCAAGAGGCTGTTTCCACGGCTTGAACCCATGACCTCCTGGTCACATGTTACTCCAAGGCTCCCCTTCAAGTCATGACCTAAAATATAGCTATAAAATTATTCCACCAATCATAGTTACATGGTAAAATTAAAGTCAATTTTTATCCAACAACATTTGTGGAGATCAATCTAGCTATAACACTACTAGTAGCTTATGAAATTGCAATGACTTGCAAGAACAAAAATTGCTACTTTACCAGAAAGATGCAATCTTTACTCTCATTCAAGTGAATTCAGTTTACTTAATAGATTCAGCACAAGAAAATCCTCTAAAATGTACCTTTTTGCGCTTTCCAGTGACCTTGTGTCCACTCCGGTCAGATTTCCCCACATTGAAATCAACCAAAGTAACTCCTCCTTCATCCTTAAACGCAATGTGAGTCGAAGCCAACCCAATTATGCACAACCTTTCAATATAACCCAATTTCAAAATCAGCAAACTCACATTTAAAAACTCAAAGCAGCACACAAATCACAATAAAGATAGCTAAAAAAACTAAGATTCATTACCCATTGGCATGCCGATGAACATATTGATCGTGCCCAGGTTTCATAAAATCTGCAACAACAATTAGAAAAAAAATACCACTTTAAACTAGGTTTTCGAATTTTGAATTTCTTCGAGTTTGAATGTTGAATCACTTAATATCGAACAAAGCAGAACATTAATCATAGGTGGAAATAGAATTTATTTTCAATGAAATCGAAATGGGTTTTGGTATATATAACCCGATTTATGTGGCACAGTTCGGAAATAAAATCTTCAAAGTTTTTTGAAGTAATATTTACATATTTGGAACTTCATAAAAAGTAATATAAACCACAATAATTAATAATTTAAAATATTTAATAGGGCATATAGAGAAATTCCGGTCAAAGAAAAACGAAAAACTTGGTTGACTCTCAAAATCACAACTATGCCCCATAAATTTGGACGGAGGGAGTAATATCGAACAAAGCAGATCATTAAGCATAGGCGAATTAGAATTTAATTTCAATGAATTTAAAGTGGGTTTTGGTATATATTAATATATACATTTATTACCAGGTGCAAAATAGGTGACGAAATTGGATTCGACAGCAGAAGGAGGGGTAAAAGGGAGATCTTCTAGTTTTGGCACCAAAAGTATCCTTAATTCTTCATCTTTTAGTTCTTCAATTTGGGGATCTAATTTCTGGTTTGCGTCCGAATGAGAACAAGCAACTATTGTCGGTTTAACGTTGTTGAGATTCCAAGTTTGGACAGTGTTTTGCGCCGTCATCGAAAATTGGAAGAACGCCGACCAGTTGAACTGCAACGGGAGTAGGTTTAGAGGAGTTGAAGAAAAGAAGAGGGATACTTGACCCAACAAGCCCAACTGCTGTGTGCCAATTTTAAGGAACCACATCAAAGCCTTTCTCTAGCCCAGCAAATTCGACTGATTTACGGAAATGTTTATTTTCATCCACTATTTAGATTCTAGCTTTATTGTTTAGAAGTTATTTCAATAATAGCCTTTTAAAAGTTAATCTTCTGGATTATGTTAGACTAGAGTATAATGTTTGCTCATATATAGCTTAACCTTACAGATAATTACATTGTTGTCTAAGGTTGGCAATAATTTTTTTAAAAATTATCGTGATTTAATGTTTTCTCATAATTTTTTTGTTTTGCTCAAAATGAATCTTAGACAGTACGTAAAAGACTAATAAATCACAAGAAAAATAAAAAGAGGTCATTTACTTAACTAATTATCCCAAAAACAGATAATCGACTAATATTTCACTTGAATTTGATTTAAAGTGCACAAGTTTTCAGTTAAAATAATTATCTTTTTGATATGAATCGAAATATGCAGTAGTTTACAATTATTTTTATGTTCATTTCTTATATAATTTAAAAAGTTATAGGTATATATTCAATGTTTCTAACCGTAACCATGCAAACATTGAACCAAGATTTAAGTGGAAATTGAGCGAAGGCATAGCACTTCAATGTTTCATTTTCTATTCGGAATGATGAGTCCAATCTTGCTAAACCAAAAAAAAAAAAAACATTTCATAGTCTCAAAACTGTATAACAGATGAAATCGAATAAAGAAAATAGGATTTTATTTCCTCCAACTTCATGTTTACAATTAAATCAAGCAAATAAATCCTCTCACAAATTCCACGCAAACTTTAGAAACACACACTTTAGACATTATTATCCCCACAAAAGAATAAAAAACAAATCAAAATAGAAATTACAAATACACAGAGCCTGTGAAATTTAACCAATCACAAAGCAACATAACTTATTAGCTGGGTTCATCACCTTTTTTGTTTTAGGCCCGATATTCGATACCTCCAGTGAGCTAGATTAAATTTGAATTCGCTTTGAAAAGTTCATATTGAACGATATAACACTCTCGAATCCGAACCTCTGGTAAAACTTCAATTAACAAATCTACAATCACGCCTTATTTCTTGACCAGAACCACTGATACTGCTCATTTTGATCATTGAATTAGCAAAAGCTTTAAAGAACTCATTTTGGGAAGTGGCAAAATTTGAAACAAGTGTTTTGGCCCTTGAATTTGTGAGTAAAGTTGAATCCGAAGAGAAAAGGCCCTTCTTCTGCATTACTAACTTGTAATATATGTTATCGAATAAAAATGCCGTAGTATCCAATGTGGCACCTGCATTTTTCATTGTGCTTTTAACGGGACATACTTTCTTTAAATTAGCTACAAATGATGCATCTAGTGTTGGATCAACGTCGTTTTTCTTGTCGAATTTGTGGATTCTGCTTTGGAAGGATGAACAATGAGAAAATCCAAGAGTATGTCCTCCTAAATATGAATAAAAAAAGTTATAAGTTTTACGCACTGATATCATAAAAAATATTTAATAATCAAATTACTTTCAATATAAATATTTAAGGAGTTAATTACATAAATGGTTACTCAAATTTTAATTTAATACACTAAAGTCAATAAACTATTTTTGTAAAGAAGAAATTACTAAATTTTAGCTAAGTATTACGAAAGTCACTAAACATATTATTTTTTTGTACACTAAGTATCACAAAAAAAAAACATTAAAGTAGAAACAAAAGAGACATTTTATATTATACTTCGATAAAGTTAAATGACGTTTTGATTACAAAAGAATTGTTTAGTTACTTTTTTTATACAGAAAGATCTGAGTGACTTTTTTGTTACAAATTTTTTTCGAAAATAATTTTAATGCAGTATAATAAAATTTTAAGTGATGAAAAATTAAGTCATATTTATAGAGGGTGTTTACCTGAAAGGGCAACTAAATCATCCAAAGAAAGACCTCTTTGGGAGAAGCTTTGTTGCAATTGAGAGATGTTGAAATTTGGACCAGGTAATTGTCTTGTTTCACTGGCCATAGAAGTTCGTCCATCTTTTCTACCTTTGGGCACGGCCCAAGTAGGTCCTCCAGACTAAACCATTGGCCCAATAAATAATTTCGACATTAGTCTTAAATTTAATGATATATCATAAAATTCACTTGTACATATTCTACATATTTTGAAAGTAATAGTAACATAATTTCTTCATTTTATTTTATGTGTCTTAATTTAATTGGAAACAAAGTTTAAGAAAATAAGTAGACTTTTAAATTTTGTGACCTTAAACTGCAAACATTACTAGAATTTCATTAATTTCTGACGGAGACAGTAACGATTCCGATAGACTTTTCATCGGAAATCTCTTAGAGGCTAGCCAGATTCTTACGGAACACGTCAGTCAGAAAATAGTAAGTTTCTTGTACTGAGATGTGTATAATATACCAAAATAACATTTGAATTTTGTGATCTTAAACATGTCATATAAAATGTTGAAATTAAAAAAATAACAACACATGAAATATAAAAAATAACATTAATATTTTAACCGGATTAAAAAATTAAGACACTTAAAACGAAACAACAGAAATAGTCTGAGTGTAGCATTATAGTATTCTTCATTTTGCTAAGGATAAAGTTTTGGTTGCAGTGGAACTGTGAAACCGTGATATATAACTCACAAGAGTAACAGCATCTCTGGCTGCAAGAGCCAAAATATCAGCACATGAGACAACTCCAGGACACATATTTTCGATTTGTTTCTTAGCAACATCAATAACATAGAAAGCATGTAGTGATATGTTAGGAGGTCCATCTTTCTCTGCTTGGTTGTTTTTTGTCGAATTCAGCAACACAGAGCCATCACAACCCTTCCATATATAAACAACAAAAAAAAAAGACACACAAGTTAGCCAATTACCACATAGTATGTCCTAATATTACAACATAAAATGATTAACGTAAAAGAAAGTGCATATTTTTACTATTTAGTTTAAGTTTATCTACGGATGATGTAAATAATATTAACACAATCAGGTCACTAATAAGATAATTACAAATAAATTGTTATACAACAACTATTACTGCGTCTCAATTCGATCAAGTTGGGGTGGGATATATGAAACTGACCATGTCGCTCTATTTGAACACATATCGGGCTATATATAAATTTCTAAGATAAACATTAATTGAAAACCTGATAAAAATGATAATTAGCTGGCTATCATATATTAAACTGCATTGGTAGTAAAAATATCTTTTACTGCGGGCACATATATATAACTTAAACCCTTTTAACATACAAGTAAATAACAATGTATAGGAGTAGCAGTTTACCCTGACGAAACAATCATGGAAGTGCATTCTTAAAAGAGCAGCTGAAACTGTTTTATCATTTGACATTGCTTTTTTAACAACTTGTGTGATGATTGCTTCAACGTTGGGACATGTTTTGTCATAGTAATTGGAACTAAGGCAATTCACACATGAAAATAACACAAAACTAAATGCAAAAGCAACAAGAAATCTTTGTAATGCCATCACAATTATCAATATTGAAAGCCTATATTTTTTTGTACTTAGCTTTTGAGTTTGAGAGCTAAGGCTCTATCCTATGAGTATTTAAAGGGAAAACATCGAGGGCAAAATTAAAGACAATAGGAATAGTTGTTATTGGAATCTCATCATATGTTTGTTAGTAAATTTGGTGATCTAGGACCACTAGAGTAACAATTGAAACTGGAGTTGTTTAACACATTTAATGTTTTTAAATAATTTAATTCTTGTTTTATATGATGCATGTTCATTATCTCAAGCAAGACGTGATCCAAGTTCCAATAATCACTAAATTAAATATTGTTGGCAACTAAGACATACCCCTCCGTTCCACAATAAGTGGTTTTAGGCTTTTTAATTTTTTCTAAAATAAATGATGCTTTAGAATTTCAAAAATACTTTGGGCAGATTCTTCCAAATGCCCTTGTTTAAATAATCAAGATTCATCAACAACCTTTTTTTTTTCTAGGCATTTAATTATGTAAGCATAGTATTTTATGTCAAAAATAATAGTGTTCATATTATACTAATCTTCATGCTGGCATAACTCTTCTCCTGTATCAAAAGGAGTAGTATTCACCCCATAAAAATAAACATTGAAGATTCATTTGAAACAATTCAATACTCCATGGATATGAATGTTGAAGAATCATTTGAAGTAGTTCAAGACTCCATGGACTTGAAAGTTGAAAAATTACTTGACATTGTTCAAGAATCCATGGATATGATCAAAGTTGAAGAATCATTTGAAATTGTTCACCCTCAGATTCAAAAGGAATATTTAGATCAATTTGAAGTGAAGACCTTTGGTGATTTTCTGTTGTAGCCATATTTATTTTAGCAATTAGTTTTAATTTGAAGTGAAGAAAATTAAACCTTCTTTTATAGGATATTTTTGGTGGAAAATGTTTAAAAGTTGGCTCCAATTTAAATTTTCATTCATAATTCAAATTTATAATTTGAATCTTGTGATTTTTGTTCTCAGAATTCATCTGTTGAGTTGTACGGTTACTCAAAAGACCACTGAAGTATAATAATATTTTGATAAGTGTTTCAGTTGAAGTTTTAATGATACACTAGTTAAATGTTCATCGGGCTAAAGTTTAAATCACCTACTAATATCCAAATTTTAATACCCAATGTCAACTTCGAAAGTGGTAAAAATTGATTAGGGTAAGTTAATAAAAACACTCTTAATTTTTTTAGGAGAGATGATTTCTTAAGGAGTGTGCATAAGCTAAAAGAACCACTTATTCTTCGTTCCATAATAAGTGGTGTTTTTAGCTTATGCACACCATTAAGAAATTACTCACTCCTAGAAATTTATGAGTGTTTTTATTAATTTACTCCTAATGAATGCCTAGAAAAAGAAAAGCTTAATAAGGCTAATTTTGAAAAAATAAGGTCAATTTCTTCTTAAAATCCTAAAACACCACTTATTTTGAAATAAAATGAAAAGCCTAAAACACTATTTATTTAGAAATAGAGGGAGTAAAGGGGGAAAACCAATGGTTGCTCAATCCCCACATGGGAATCAAGTCCAACACATTTTTATTTAATTCTGTATGAGGCATGTTCATTTTCTTCAGCCAGAAAAAAAAATCCGAGTTCCAATAATTAGGGAAATACTTACCCATTTTAATTTTGTTTGGCAACTCAGAGAGAAAGATATTTAATTTCTTAAGCAATTTCAGGTTTTCATTTTCTTAAACCAAGAATCGATTCAAGATCCAACATTAGTCACCTATCTAAATTTGTCGGCAACTCACTAAGAGTAACATTAATGGTTTCACAATTTTCACAGCCAATTAAACAAGTGCCACGTTCATTTATTGAGCATGAAAAGATTCTAGTTCTTAATCATCCATTTTATTTTTGTTCGAACTAGGAAAGAAAGAGTACGTAACAACACCAATATTTTCATTAAGGATATGAATTTATGATAACATAATCTCGACTTCCAAACCAGCTAAAATCATGCACTAATGTTTGGGATTGGAATAATTAGGGCGTCATGCGCAAGCTAACAATTGAAAATCTTGAATAACGATAAATTAGATACAAAGAATAACTATAAAAAAGACTTTATGATATCATATGAGTTTGGTCAATTGACCTACATGTTGAAAAACTAATATAAAAAAGAAAACATTAAAATTATGAGAGAACAATCTCCCCCTAAACAAGATTTTTTAAACGACTACATTATTGATATTGTTATGTGTTTTCTAGTTGTGGGAAGGTCTTCAATTTATAGATGTTCAAAACTTCTCATCCAAGACAAGGAATAACCAAATATGAAAGATAATTATATTTTTTCCTTTCAGCAGAAGTTAAAGAAATTATGGTAATTCTTTGACTTTCATTCAAGAGAAAAGTAAAACTCAAATATGATAAGAAAATGGGGACAAAAACCCTAACACTAATTAACATTTCAATTTTTTATCACCAAATACATGTGTAAATAATGGATCTTAGGCTAACTCAACCCCAAAAGCTAGCTTGTAGGGTGTGGATTGTCCAAGTCCATGTTCTCATTCCATATCCGATGCGGTGAACAAAGAATTGAAATGAGTCTGACTCTAATACCATGTAAAGAATGGATCTTGGGCCTAACTCAACCCCAAAAGCTAGCTTGTAGGATGAAGATTGTTCAAGTCCATTTAAGGAGTTCATATTCGCATTCCATATCCGATGTGGAACTCATAACAACATTCATGCATGTAATATGTAGACTACACTTTACTTAAATGTAATAGAAAATTTAACAAGAGTCCCTTAACTAGGGAAGTGATGTAAATGGCACAGTGATAAAAATGATTTCTATTGAATTATTGCTAGACAGATTATATATACTTCTTATACTTAATTTACCTACTTCAGATCTTAATTATCCATTTTAGAGTTGACTCGCCGCAAGTCTCAACAAACCCTCATAATTAAATTAGTAAATTAAGCTAAGTATTAACCGTGTACATCATTACCATAATTAGAATTTAGAATATATGTCATATATTATGTAATATTTAGTGACGTATAATCATGGTAAATATAGGATACTTATTGTACACTATATATATTTGTATTAATGAGAAAGGCTCCCCAAGGGAGATTAATACATTCTTACATGGTATCAAGAGCCAATAATCATTCCCGACCTAAAACCTAAAGTTCGGCCGCCCTTACCTTGCTATTTCCGACGCCAAACCGCCAGTATACCTCCGATATACACTGATATACAGCTGTCCAGCCCTTCGATTCTACAAACAACCCTATATACATCTGGTATATCTCTGATATACAACCCTTTATTATTCCCTATATCTATCACATGCCATATACCCTTCATATACAGCCCATACACGCCGATATACACTCTATATACGGCGATTATACCTTTCCCGTTACTGTATACAGCTTTCTTAAGATGTTATACACCCCGTATATGACCGATACTGCTCAAAATATATCCGTCTCGACCCCCCATATTTTTTTCTTGTCTCTCGCCTCCTCTCCGGCAGACTCCATGGCAGAGAACAACCTTGGGTGTGGCAATAACCACCGAGGCCGTGGTGGCAGAATGACTCAGGCAAGCCACTGGTGGCAGCATGTGTCCAATTGCCTCGGCACATAGTCAATGGGCCACAACCAACAGGCCCATCCTCAGGCAGCCCATTAGCAGGCCACATCACGCAGGCCCCAGCCCAGTCGATGGGTCTTAATCATCCGGTCCAGTTTCGTGAGGCCCAATAGTGGTCCATCAGACAAGGAGCCCCATCAATGGACGAAAGCCTGGGCCAAGTTGGATTGGAGAGGGCCTGGAGCGGGACTGGTGGGCTCCTCTATTTTTCATGAAATGATTAAGTGCAGTTATTTTAGGAAAGAACTGGCGCTATATGGATCAGACTAACTGTATATTTTTTCGTTCAAATTTTTTTCTCAACTTATTGTTGATCTGCGTGAATTTCAATAAAATTTTCAGGTTGTTGTTGCTTTAATCTTGTTCTAGCTTGGGCTGAGCTTATAAATATAGTTTTTGGGTTGCCACTGATTATTAGTACTAGGTGCTGCAACTAGTGGATGTTCTTTGCTCTTTTTTTAGATTACTTAACTACTAGGCGCTGCAACTAGTGAATAGTGGAATTTTCACACTTAATTTAGATTTAAATTTATTTTCAATGCTTATTTGTGATTTTCTTCGCTTATTTGTTTTCGTTCATCTTGCATGGGGGTTTCATCAACTCAAAGATGTTTTACTTGGACAGGGCTAAGATATTGCAAAAGATTAAGTCATAAGTTGCTGGAGAAATCAAGGTTAAACTATTCTAATAAAATCTTTTCATTTATAACAAAAACGTAGGTTTTGGTGGTCTTATTGGTAGTCTTTTCTTCGTAAGGACATCTGGTATAATATTCAAGAGCAATTTGCTAAGATATTATCTACTCACCCTTACGAAAAAGGGAGACTAGGCACTGCAACTAGTGCATAGTTTGTCTTAAAATCATTTGAAGGTATATTATTTTTCATGAAATTGATTATGTGCAGTTATTTTCGGAATGAATTAGGCTATATGGATCAGATGGATGTTCTTTGCCCTTTTATGAGATTACGCAACAATTAGTGGATAAATGTACCATGTCAAAATAAGAAATTTTATAAACTTAATCTTGGTCCCTTTTCTTGTAAGGATGAGAGTATATAATATCCTAGCAAATTGCTCTTGAGTACTATACCAGATCGATACTAGACGCTGCAACTAGTGCATTATTTTTTTTAGGCCAATCACAATCCACATGAAACGGGCAAAAATAAGAGAGAGTTCCTCCTAATAATTCTGCTAAGCACAGCCGTACAAGATAAATCACAGTGTTTCAAGGACTTGGAAGTATAACCATCTTTTCCTATTTGGAAATGAAACTAAAAGCTTTCATTTACACATTCTCGACCAGACAACGTATACAAAATCAACATCATTCTTTCATGCCGGTCTTGAAGAAGGCTTTTTCGATTGACTAATAAATTCATGTGATAAGCCTCCGGCAGCTACCTCCACTTGAGGATCCATTGGTGTAAAGAATGGATCTTGGGCCTAACTTAACCGCAAAAGCTAGCTTGTAGGGTGAGGATTGTCCAAGTCCATATAAGGAGTCCATCTTCCCATTCCATATCCGATATGTTACTCTTAACAGTTAGCACTACTACTATTTGTAGTCGATGCGGCATATGTAGAAGAACCTGAATTATCTGCAAACCGCTCAGAAGTATCATATCCATTGGACCAGCAAAGGGTCTCACAAGTGGAGGTGAAAGAAATGAACGCTGCACCAACGGGTTGGGCCGGTGTGAACCGTTTAGGATGGGAATGAGCAAACGAGGAGAAGCCATATAAATGTCTCTCCGATATTCCCAAGGTAAAGGAAACCAACTTTCCCGAAAAGGTACAACCCTCTTAAGTTTTTCACATCCATCTCCTCCTCCTCCTTTTTCCTCTCCCTCCACGAGCAAGACAAGTAGCCCATCCTTGCCACGTCTCTGCAACCTAGAAATGTTGTTTAGCAGCTCGTCCATGCTCGATTCATCATCATATGCCTTTTGTCTCAAAGAATCGAGAAAGACCTCGTAGGTCTTTTGAACTTCTGTAGAAGTTTCATCAACCTTTACTTTGCCCGTGTTTCTATCAGGTTGGACTAGCATTGCTGTTTTAATAGATCCGTAATCGAGGGTCATCTTTCTACTCATATCGTCAAGCTCTTGGTATCCCGGTTCCGTAAGGGTGAGAGTAAATAATATGCAAGCGAATTGTCGTTGAGTACTACACCAGGTCCATCCAACGTATCTAACACTACCGACAAGACCATCCACACCTACGCCTTTGTTATAAATGAATGATTGGAATAGAATAGTTTTCACCCCTTTAGCAGCAACTTTTTTGCCACATCTCGGCTCTTTACTGCATTTATAGGAGATAAGAAGAAGGAAAACGCCTTAAATCGGTCTTAAAATCATTTGAAAATATATTGTGATTGTTTTATTATTATTATAATAGCCTAAGGATATGATTTGTTTTCCATGAAATTGGTTATGTGCATTTATTTTGGGAATAAATTGGGCTATATGGATCAGATGAATTTTCTTTGATTTTTTCTGAGATTACTTGACTTACTAGGCGCTGCAACTAGTGGATAGTTGTATTTTTACACAATTTAGTTTTAAATTTGTTTTCACTGCTTATTTGTGTTTTTTCTTCGGTTATTTGTTTTCTTTCATTTGAAAGGGGGTTTTATAAGTGTGGCGCGCTAAACACCCATAAACAAGACTCTACTAGACACGGCTTGTAGACTCCCTAGGACAGATATGCTCTGATACCAAGTTTGTCACAACCCAAATCGGAGGGCCGCGACGGGCATCCGGATCCCACCCGCCGTTACCCCAAATCACACCATCAACGTACTCTTAACCAGAAAACTGACTCATGTATGTACATACTCATGCCATGGCCGACAAGGCCATGCAAAACTACCACACATAGGACACCTGTCTACAAGCCTCTAAAGAGTGTACAACATCAACAGGTCGGGACAGGGTCCCGCCATACCCGTATACACAAGCAGAAATGTACCGTACCAAAATTAGACCGACACTCCGAAATAAGAGGAGTGCTCCAAAATCCGCTGATTCAACAACCTATTCACGTGGGTCGTCGCCTTGCCTATGCGAACCTGCAGGCATGAAACACAGCGTCTCCCGACAAAATGGACGTCAGTACGACTGATGTACTGAGTATGTCAGGCATAAATAACAGCATAACAGGGATATACCAATAACTGAAACATAAACAATTGACCAATAATAACTGCCTCTGAGGGCCCTAATACTCTCACTTACATGTTATGCACAATGCAATATCCATATTCATTGGTCTCATCGGGAATTTTCCTTACCATGACAGCCTCTGTGGGCATCATACCATGTAATGTTAACGAATGCATGCATGATGCAAATGCGGTATATATATGCGGATCGTGCAACCCGTCCCAATATATGTTAGTGTTGCGGATCGTGCAACCCGTCCCAATAAGCCACACATGCATCACATCATATTGGCCTCTTCGGGATCTTTTGTGATAGACTGTACCAGCTGCATGTAGTGTGCGTATATAACACATTTCCCTTTTCCCATATCCCCTACATATATACAATATTTTCCATATAGTAGTGTGCATAGCACACATGGTCCAAGGTAATATACAAATGTAATGCAAATGAAAATGCATGAATAACATTAAAATATCCTGAGTGACATAATCTTCTTGTACCTTTGGCTAACTCTGTGAATATCAACATCTTTTTCATATGCCTCAATAAGGTCTTAGAAACATATTTAGACATACTTTTAGCATAGGAATCAATAATATGAACATTTCTTAACTTCTAAGAATATAATAAATTATGAAACATTACCACAGTTACGATTCATACGTAGAAATGTCAAAAGAAAGAAATAATTTGTTTTAACATACCTTAGCCGATACACCCGATAATGGAACTCAAATAGTATGTGCCACACCTGAACTTAAGCACGCACGAACTAGCCCAAAAAATGGAATTTAATCGTGACTTAGGATCTGTATATATTTGCTACGGTGGCCTATGATTTCTAAACAATTAGACTCCTAGTACTAACTTTATATAACTTGTTGGCTGGACGTCTTTATGTGGAAATAGGAGCATAAGTGCTAACTGTATGCAGATGTTAACAAAAACGATTTGCAAGGCTTCCTTCCTAATAGCCTAGCACTAGTTTAATATTAAATGAGGTGGAGACATAAATTGATGACACCTACCACTCAAAAGATTAGTCATCCACGTTAGTAGTTAGACGTACTACACGTCATACTACATAAAATGTTATTCTCCCTCCATTAATTAATCAAATCGCACACACAATTAATTCTCGATTCCAATTCATGTAAACCTTGACGACTTATAAAATCTTCTTATACTCAGTGTCATATTTCTTGTAATATGACACTAGTCCATAACTTCTTTTCGAGGATATGCAGTTATTATTATTAATCTCCGTCGTCATACTTGTGAAATTCAAAAATTATTTCAGGATCACATTCTTTTATATATTAATTTCATTATTAGTATACGCAAGTACAACATAAACTTCCCGGGGTTCAGGTCCACTTGCCTATGTATGTGCTCGAACTATTATCCGGAAATACGAGGTGTTACAAGTACGCGTACTACATGTCTCTTCCAGGTATCAAATTGCAGACATTTTTACCAAGGGACTTCCATCGGTTCTATTTGAAGATTTTAGGGACAGTCTCAGCGTACGAAAATCGTCCGCTATGACTGCGGGGGTGTGATAAAACCCGTGATATACATTGGTTGTATACCATGTATATCACGGTTTCACAAGGCAATTTACCTAGTGTGAAACCGTGATATACACGGTATACAGCCCAGTGTATATCACGGTTTTGTGCCATATTTAGTGTAAGGTTTTGTGCCTTATTTAGTGTAACATTATTGTATTAAATTAGTATTGTACACTTGTCATAATTATATGATTCTTGTACTACTAGAATATGATTTTGGGTGTAGAATAGGAATAAGATTTTCTTATTATGGAAAATTATAAATTGTATATATATACTCTTTCATAAATGAAAATAATCAATAGATTATTTTGTTCATGGGTAGTTAAAATACATACCTTTACAACATTTATATGTGACAAGAAGAAGGGAATCAGCTTAATTCGCAATTGAAACCGTAGAACCCCTATTTCTCTCGCGAAAATATCGGCTAAAGTCTTTTACGTTTAGTGCAGGGGTATATTTGGGCTGGGGGCTGCGTTTAAGTTGTGGGTCGAGGCGGATCATTTCTGATTTTTTTTTATTAAATCGGGTGATTTAGTGCGAATTGGGGGTTTTTCATCTAATTAAGGGTATTGGTGTAAAGTTTGTACATACATATATCGGTTTTGTATTCGAAAAATATGAATCCAATAAAAATCAATTTTTTTTTAAAAAAAATCGAATCCAACTTCTTTTTTTTAAAAACGATATGTTCGGTTTTTATCGCGGAACGTATTGAATTATATTGATTTTTTCTAGTGGGCCGGGTCGGGTCGAGAATTTTTTTTATTTTTAAATTGAATTTTCAAAATTGAAATTGACATTTACACCTACACTACCATGAAATTTCGACGTTGAAATTTATTGTGTATCATGAGATGTTTACTAAAGAAAAAGGAAAATTAGAAATCGATTTGGGAGAAAACACAAATTGATTGGGAAAACAGACGTTTTTGTAAAAATTGGTTGTACCAAACCGTCTTGTGGCAATTTGACCGGCCCTGTCTCGAAAAAATACGCAAAATCAAAAAACAAATTGGGTAAAACGGACATTCGAGCGCAGAGTTATGACCATTTAAAGTTTCACCAATTTACAACTACTTTCTCTCCCTACATTTTATGTCAATGCTTCCGTAATATGTTAATCAAGTTCATGCCGCATTCGACTTCTATAAAAGCTTCATAGATTGGTTTCAATGGCTATGATTAAAGATATAGTAGTAGCCTAAAATAAAAAATAAGATTAATTACATATTTAATTCGGTTTTTCGGTTCGGTTCATATCCAAAATTAAAAATCGAACCAAATCACTAAATCCTGATTCGGTTCGGTTTTTCAAAAAATCTGTTCTTTTTTTTAAAAATCAAACTGAATTTAGGTTCGGTTCGATTTTTTCGGTTCTCCGGATTTTTTGCCCACCCCTACTATGAGGAGTATTTTTGTAAACAATTGCTAACGAATGATAAACTTAGCAATCAAATAAAATAGAGGGATATTTTTGATCATTTTTTCTAGAATTAATCGAAAAGTAATACTTCTCTAATAATTCATCTTATCCTAATTTCCTGCCATTTATCTTTTGGTGTCATGATCCTATTGTTTAATTTACGTTGAAATATTTTAATATTTATTTACATGAATATACTTTTTTTGAATATTAAAAAAATTATTGATAAATTCAATTATCATCGGATGAAACGTGGACAAATTCCCTAGTTAAATCAATAAGGATACAAGAGACACCATCTTCAAATAAATCCTCTCACCAGCTCCTCTCAAATGTTAGTAACACACACTTTTAGACATTATTACCACCACAAAAGAATTTAAAAAAAAAAGATCAAAAGAGAAATTACAATCCACAAAGCATGTGAATCTTTTCCCAATCACAAAGCAACATAACTTATTAGCCAGGTTCATCACTTATTTTATTTCATTTTTCATCCGGTGTTCCATAATTGCAATAGGTCTGATTAATTTAGTTTCACGCTGAAATTTATTATATTGAACAATAAAACACCTCTTAATAAAGGCGATTTCATACTTAAAGCTCAATGTGAAATCTCTAATAAAACTTGAATTAACAAATCGATAATCACACCTTATTTTTTTACCAAAATCACTAAGACTACTCATTTTGATCATTCAATTAGCAAAAGCTTTAAAGAACTTATTTTGAGAAGTGCAAAATATGAAACTAGTGCTTTACCCTTGAATTTGTGAGCAAAGTTGAGTCCGAAGAAAAAAGGCACTTCTTCTGCAATATTGATTTGTAATATATGTTATCGAATAAATGTCGTCGTATCCAATATGGACCCTGCATTTTTCGCTGTATTTTTAACAGGATATACTTTCTTTAAATTAGCTACAACTGATGCATCTAGTGTTGGTTCGACATCGTTTTTCTTATCGAAGTTGTGGATTCTGTTTTGGAAGGATGAACAATAAGAGAATCTAATATTGTGTCCTCCTGAATGAAAATAATACTGATGATATAAAAATATTCATATTTATAGGGGTTAATTTCATGAATTGTTACTCAACTGCTTGATTGTCCGCATACTGAAGACAATTTTTTGCAAATAACAAGTGAGGTGAATTTTTATTTCACTATTTTAGGTTAAAAAGAAAACTCAATTTTGCTTGGCTAAAACTTAAACAAACTTAATGTACTTTAACTGAAAGGAAACTTAACCAAGGCACCTTTAATTATACAACTAGTATATATATATATAAAAAAAGACATTCATTTGATACAATAATAATAAGATATGTATAACATGAAAATGACTATATTACAAACGTGCAGAAAAGTATCTTGATGCAACTACAACATTTGCATCGAATACAAAGTGTCTTATTATAATCCTTTGATATATCAAAAATAAAAATGCAAATTTCACACTACTCTCTACATACAAACAATAATTCAACACGTTTATGTTTTCAGCAGCTTTGGACTAGAGTTCATGGGCTTACGCTTTCGCAACAATCAATATTTCACCAACAATCCGACCATATGTTTCGAATATAAATTTTAAAAAGAACGGGAGGGGGCGGGCTGCTTTCAGTAAAACAGTAAGCACGCCGCAGCCCAACACGTATGAATTAAACTCACAAACTTCAAATTCTATACTTTCGAACTTTCTTTAATTAGAAATTAATAGAGCTTGAATATGTTTGTCCAAATTGCCAGTTGGATGAGGCAACATTTAAGAATGTTTTAGTGACACCATCAGAGGTAGTGACCTTAAAAGACAAGGATTGTCCATTGAGAAATGCATTGGATTGCCAGTTGGCCCCCCAATTTCTAGACATTGCCATCCAATTAGTTCTTGAGCCCTTAATTTGCACTGATTGTACAGATCCAGCCCCTCCTACATTGCTTATCATTAATAGCTCAAAATAGTTTCTTCCATTGATTGTAAATCTAACTCCACCTTTTTTCACACAAGGAATCCTGCAAACACCCAAATTTCAAGTCAAATTGCTAAGAATTTTGTCCATGTCTTAAGCCAAGATATATATATATATATATATATGCTTACAGTCTATTACCGTAATTTCACTAGTTATATATAAGTAAACATTATATCGAGATAGGCGGTTTGAACTAAATTAGAACATGTTAAAATGAGTTGAGTCTTACTCTATCCAGAATTCTTTTCGGAACAAAATAAACAGGCTAAGTTGGGTTAAATAATGAATGATAGTAGAGTATCTATACTACATATATAATCTTTTTTAGGCTACTTATTAATTTTGTCTCTATTAAGTATTAACCCAGTGGATTAAATTTTGTCTTTAAAAGTAGTTGGATGTATTCTCCTTTTTGTAGACAAAATCTCGTCCACTAGTCTGAAAAAGGGACAAAATTTAAATAGTTGCGTCCAAAAAAGGCCATTTGTACAACTATAGTGAACTGAACAATCTAAAAAAGAATCATATATGTTTTCGTAAGTTTCTTTGTGCGACAATTTAAGCGTACATAAAGTGCTCAAATTAGTCTCACTAAATTTCTTTATACGTCAGTTGAAGCTACATAAACTGCTCAAATTAGTCTCACCTTTTAAACGGACTAAACTTAAGTTAATGCTTAGACTTACCAATAAATATGTCCAGATCATTTCGTTCAAACTCAAATAAATTGTGACAGATTATATTTTCATAGGATAAATTCAATAAATTTAAATTGTAAGTACCTTTGGTAAAGGACAGGAACAATGCCACCTCTGTAAATACCAATGTGTTCCCAAGCAGGTTGAGCCATGTCAAAATGGGGCCTAGGGGGATTGCACCATCCACCATTGTTACTAGGAAGAGCAAAATTTGGTGGACAAAAATTTGTGGCTGTAATTGTAATAGATGTTCCCTTTATACACCATTTAGGATCTTGATTGTAATCACACATGATTTTGTAACATTGACCACATGATGCTCCATCGTTGAACAATGCAGTACTCAATGCAGCAGTGTTTGTACCATACCCTGTTGAGTACAAGTTCCCATAGCCACAAGCACCCCCTGTCCCACACAAAAAAAAAATCATTTGTTAATAATCATGAATCATGACATTTCACCTACTCTCATTTTATACGGCGATATTTACCTAAACATGAATTATTAATTATTATTTTTTTTAAAAAGTAAAGACTTCTAGTGTATTTCCTAGTATATAAGAAACAATTGTTTCATTTGTTCATAATCAAGATTCGTGTCATTTCACTGTTCTATCATTTTATATGGCAATATTAAATTGGATAAAATTTAAGAAGATAATTTTTTTTAGGGTATTTTAAATTTGAGAAACAAATCGTATCAAGATTTGTGTCCTTTTCACTGTTCTCTCAATTTATACGTCGCTGTTTAACTGAAAATTTAATTTTAAGAAAACAATAAAGCCTTTAAGGTATTTCCCATTCAAGAAATAAATTGTATCATTTGTTAATAATTAAAATTGATGTCATTTTCACTACTAGTTCATTTTATACGTATTTGACTGGGCATGATTTTTTTTTTTTTAAAAGAAACTTTCAAAATATACCGAAAGTATTCTTAGTATTTGTGGTCTTAGACATACCACGTGACATTTCTATAACGATAAGAGTATGTCACTAAGGGTAAAATGAAATGTTTAAAAATTAAAGAAGTATCATATGAAATAAAACAAGACGTATTATAATTCTATACTTACCCATTGTGCCAGAAGCATCAGATCCACCATAGAAAGTAGCATGAGCACTCATCAATCCAGAAGCAGAGAAAGCATTTGCACTGAATAAAATGTTACAAAAACCAAATATGAAACCCAATGCTAAAATGCCAATATTGGCCATTTTGTTAAGAAAAGTAGCAGAAGAAAAAGAAGAAGAATTGAGATTTTGGTGAAGATTTGAGGAACTGGAAATGGTATCAGTTGTAGAAATCATGGTTAACACAAGAAAAGTAGCTGATACTTATATAGGAAGTTAGGTTATTTAATACAACCAACCTCACATGTGATCACTGTAACTTCGGTGGGAAGAAAAAAAGGACACCACATTAATTTTTAGTTTATGGATTATAAATTCTTTTCTTTTGAGCGGAGACGGAGAGTATTTTGGAAATAACCTCTTGTTCCACAAAGTCAAAAGTAAAATTTGTGTACATTCTAGCATCTCCAGACTATACTTGTGTGATTACACTGGATATATTATTATTTGTTGTGAATTAAAAATATTTTATTTACTGAATTTGAATAGATTATCAATACATATTAAATAAGTTTCTTAATGTAAATACAAGGTTTAAATCTCTACCGAACTCGTAATCACAATACCAGCCCCGTCCCTATAAGGGATAATTTCACTTTAAAACCCGCAAGGGTAGCCAAGTTGGTGTAGCAATAGAGCGCGGGACCGCAAGGTCACGAGTTCGATCCCCTGCATAAACCTTCTTGGTTGAGCCTGTCACACATGGCTTGCCAAGTGTGGTTAATCGGCGACGTGGTTTGCGCTATTGCGTCAGTCCGGGGTTTACCCTGTGCGCACTCGAGAGAGTAGCGGCTGCGGGTTCCTTCGTCAACAAAAAAAAAAAATCACTTTGAAACCCTGGGGGTTATTGATAATTTTAGTTTTGATGCTTGTGATATTTTATTGAACATATTTAATTTTGAATTAATTAAAATATGTTTTTTTAATATTTTAGAGCTATATTAGTTTAAATATAAAGAAACAGTGCAAATTCAAGATTACACTTTGGTAAATTTGTAAAGACACACAAGCAGATAGATTAAAAGAGTATAGTTCAGTTAAATTTTAATTTAATCAAAATATGTCGGTGTATCGATAACTATAAAACAAAAATTCTAATTTTACTGCAGACATCTGGAAAATGTCACGATCTTATTCAATTATTCCCATGTTCTAACATATCAATCTTATTTTCCTAGCCACATGGTTTTCCCATCAGAAAATCCAGATGTAGATCAAATTTTGTTTCAACTTTTATCATATTTTCCAAATGTGATATCTTGTTTGTTTATGCAACCATAAATATTCATTGTTCTGTTAGGACATATAATATAAATATATTTTCTGTCAATTTTAATTAAATTGCAACCTCACATGGCCTTGCTTGACATTACGTGCATCTGTCCCTATCATTCTCATGTGTAATGCACATGTTTGTGTTTTTATGTATTTTTTCTTAATTACGTGTCTTCGTGGTCCAATTAGATAATAAACTAATAGTAATTCTGCATTATGCTTATAACGTAGGGTGCTAATTCCTTTTGGATGTCAGATTAAATGTATTTTATAACATAAACGACAATTATACTATGATCCATCTTGATAACATTTCCTGCAAATCTACCCATCTTGGACGGTAAGATTCATGTATATCCACCTTTTGAGATATCATATACATGAGGGTTGAAAAAAATAATTCCCTAATTTTACTGTTATAATAAATAAAGTTTAGTAATTATACATGAAATTAACTCAATTAAAGAGCAAAAACGCCTAGGTTAGTTCACGTCTCGTGGCCATCATGGACGGAGCTAGCTAGGGGCACAAAAGGGTTCATCAAACCCCTTTAATTGTTGATTTAATGTATTAATAGCAGATGTTGAATTTCACGGCTTCTTACTATGTTTACTTTCTTATATTTCAAAGAAAATTCTGACTCCGTCACTGATAGTTATTAAGCATTAAGCAGAGGTAAACCTATTTTTGATTATCTCTCCAAGTGATTTAGTATTATCTTTTCTACAACAAGTGTGAAAGCATTTCCATTTAATCAAAGTTTGTTAATTGATTCTTCGAGATAAGTAATAGAATATTTCTTGAATATTTTTTCATTAATTGTATATCTCTTATTTTAGGTAGAATTGTAATTAGGTCTCCTATTTTAGGTAGAATTATATTTCCTATTGTAATGAGGTTGATTAGTTACCTAGTTTAAATATTTTTGTACTACTATATATATATTGTACATTATTGATGAATACAATCAAGGAACATATTCATTTATGGTATCAGTAGCCTAAAAATACCTTTACCGCCGTCGACCATAGCTCTCGGCCGCCACCCCCACTGAACCCTAGTGTTTTTTTCAGTCATTCTCTCTCCCTTCTCCTCATAAATTTCATCTTCCATGGCTGATAAAACCAAATTCCATCATGCACTTGCAGTAAACAACATCAAAAACTTCATCACTATCACCCTTGAGATGGAAAAGGGTCAATATTCCTCGTGGTCGGAGCTTTTTAAGATCCATTATCGTATTTATGAAGTTATCGACCACATCATCCCTCCTACACCGAAGTCCAAAGACCTACCTTCGGCTTCAACTTCTGATGATGCACTCTGGTCTCGTTTGGACGTAGCCGACCTCTAGTGGATATACGACACAATCTCTAATGATCAGTTGCACACCATCATTGAGGCTGATGCCACTGCCCGCCAAACGTGGGAACGTTCGAAAAGTATTTTCCACGACAACAAAACTCAACGAGCGTTATACCTTGAAAACCAGTTCAAGGACGTTCATCAGGACGATTTCTCAAACGTGTCTGCATATTGTCAAGAACTCAAGATACTTACTGACCAACTCTCCAACGTTGGCGCACCAGTCACTAATCAGCGATTGGTCATGCAACTTATTGCAGGCTTGAACGAATCCTTTGACGGCATTGCCACCATCCTTCAGCAATGCACGTCGTTACCTCCATTTTATGAGGCCCGTTCGAAGCTTATTCTTGAGGAAACCCAGAAAATCAAGCACATCACCACTCAGACCAACATTGCAGACGCCGCACTCACCACCACCACTAATCCCTCCTCCGACAGTAGGGCCTCCAACTCCGACAACTAAAACCGTCGGCCCGAGGACCGGCATCCACCCACAACAACCGCCGGAGCAGGCAGTCCGAAAAAAGCCATTGCGGATGAAATTCCTGCAACAACGGCGGTGGGAAGGTGATACGATACGGAATGGCACAAGGGTGATTATGAGAGCTAGGTTTCATGGTGGAACTCGGCTTCAAACCAATGATGATCCATAGAGCATATTCACCACATTTGAGGAGCTTCAATGGGTCTCAAACGGGTATCTTCAAACCTCACACCCCTTGATTATGAAAGATAAGCCTTTGAAGGCTATTTAAGACCTATGTATGAAGATGATCAAACTATGGGAAATAACATGGAAGGAACAAGACACAACTCACTCAAGTTCCTTCACCCGAGACTATGCCGAGGAGCTCCAAGCCATATGAGTCATGTTCATGCAAGAAGCGGCATTGGAGATCTTTGAGGGACTCAACTTGGTTGAAGAAGAGAAGCATGGGATTGGATGAAGATGTCAACACCAGAAGGTGGTTATTTATGCAAAGAGGTCAATATTTAAAGACAAAGCCATCATTCCTTGAAAAGACCTCCAAATAAGGCCTTTACTTCATTAAAGGCATAATTGTAATAGCTTAGTAGTCTTCTTAGCCTAAGTAGTATAATTACTACATTTGTTATTTCATTACTTAGTTTTTGGGTGAATATTGATTGAGAGTGATTCTCTAGTATCTAGGTTCTAGATTGTAGTATAGTGTAGTGCTCCTAGCGAGTGTAGGGTTAGTCTTAATATCTTCAATTGAACCTCTCTTTGAATATATCCAAGTTGGTAATTCAAGTATGAGTTCAAGTCTCTTCTCCCTTGGTTTGTGATCAATTACTTGATTTCAATCCCTTCTTTCTTCTATTCTCACGTATATTTCTTCTATCAAACCTATCTTACTTTGTGTTGTTTAATT
Organism: Anisodus tanguticus; assembly: GCA_034509755.1. Taxonomy (NCBI): domain Eukaryota; kingdom Viridiplantae; phylum Streptophyta; class Magnoliopsida; order Solanales; family Solanaceae; genus Anisodus; species Anisodus tanguticus. Next base: position 1,404,360 of record CM067553.1, on the reverse strand, counting down.
CCGCATATTTGATTGTTACTTTTTATACGTTCCCAAGTCGAATCGTATCAGAAGGGGCAGTCCCCGCCGATAGAAAACAGCCAGCAGCGACCGCGGCAGTGGCAGCAGCCTCCGCCGCGGGCTTGCCTACCTGCCGTGGGCCCCACCGTCATGGCCCTCTCCTCCTAACCCGTATCCGACATCATCGTGGACTCCACCTCAGAATCGACAGGCCCACCCTGGCATACTCAGCCCATGTCCCCAACAGGTCTACACAACACAGGCCCCCTGCCCTCAACTTATGCACCGACTAACATTGAGGCAGCTATGAACACAATGTCACTCAACGCTCTAGACAAAAATTGGTCTATGGACACAGGCGCCGCCTCTCACATGACGGCATCACAAGATACTCTCTCGTCTTATTCCAATTTGAGTAATTTAAATCGAAATATTATTGTTGGTAGTGGACAAGGCATTCGCATTCGCAATTTTGGTCATTCATCCTTATCCCCACCACATCCACCGCTATTCTTAAAAAATGTGTTTCATGCCCCTAAACTCATTAAGAATCTAATCTTTGTGCGACGTTTCACATCTGATAATAATGTTTCCCTTGACTTTGATCCTTTTGGTTTTTCTGTGAAGTATTTTACGACAGGGAGATGAATAATGAGATATGACAGCACCAGAGATCTCTACCCTATTTCAAACGCCGTCAACAATCCAGCCTCAGTTCCATCAACCTTTGCTGCTTTTTCGTCTTCCTTATGGCACTCTAGATTAAGACATCGAGAGATTATGTTTTAAGCTCCCTTAGAAAAATAATTTTATTAATTGCAATCGTATTTCTAAGACTCCTATATGTGAATCCTGCGTTTTTGGGAAACATATTAAATTACCATTTTCTGCATCCACAAATTGTACTTTACTACCTTTCGATATCATACATAGTGAGTTGTGGACGTCCCCTATTTTAAGTAGGGCTGGCCATCGATATTATGTGTTATTTTTGGACGATTATTCCAACTTTCTATGAACTTTTCCAATTGGCAATAAATCCCAGGTCTAGCCCATTTTTTCCTCATTTAGTGCTCTGGTAAAAACACAATTTGAAAGAGCGTTAAATGTTTTCAATGTGACAATGGCAAGGAATTTAATAATAATCAATTCAAACATTTTTGCTCCAATAACAATCTTACCTTTCATTTTTCCTGCCCTCACACCTCCTCCCAAAATAGTAAGGCCGAACGGAAAGTCCGAACCATAAACAACCTAATTCGTGCCCTACTTGCTAACGCCTCAATTCCCCCTCAATTCTGGCATTACGCACTCTCCATGGCCACATATCTCCTAAACATAATCCCGAACAAGTCTCTAGCTAAACGGTCGCCCACTCAAGTTCTGTTTCGTAGGAACCTCTCCTACCAACACTTGTGTATCTTTGGATGTCTCGGTTATCCTCTCCATCCGACCACTCACAAACTCCAACCTTGGTCTTCCCCGTGTATGTTTTTGGGTTACCCCATCAATCATCGTGGTTACTCGTGCTATGACACCCTAAACTCGCCACCTCAGCATTCCTACAACTTCCTAGATGATGGCCTGAACCCTCTTCTAATTCATCATTTACATAGTCCGTCGTCCCAAACTACGTCACCCGCCCCACCTCGGACAGTCCGGGACACACTGCCCACCCAGTTCTACCAACGGTGGCCCGGAACAACCCGTCTCATGGTGATTCCACAGCCACCTCGCGGCAAACTGAGCATCGGCCAGCCAATCCCTCCACCCCTGCCCTTTCTCCTCTTACCGGCATTCCCGCAACATACCCCTATCCCATCCCGCATCCCTAGAAATGCTCTCGAACAATGGAAACTCGTGCCATGCATGAAATTTATAAACCTAAACGGATGTTTAATTTATCCGTTTCAATTGTCCCTTGCCCTGTCCCTCGAAATCCGAAGGATGCCTTGTCCGACCCTAATTGCAAAGCCGCAATGATTGACGAATATAATGCTCTTATTGATAATAAGATGTGGGACCTAGTACCCCGTGCACCTGATGCTAACATTATTCGTTCTATGTGGATTTTTATACATAAAAAGAAATTTGATGGTTCTTTTAAGAGGTGCAAGGCTCATCTTGTAGGTGATAGCAGGTCAAAGCAGGTGGGAGTGGACTATGATGAAGCGTTCAGCCCGGTCGTAAAGCCCGCTACCATCCGGACCGTCCTCAACATTGCTCTATCCAAGTCTTGGCACATTCATCATCTTGATGTCAAGCATGTCTTCTTACATGAGGATCTTCATAAAATGGTATATATGCATCAGCCTATGGGTTTCAAGGATCCTATTCATCCGGATTATGTGTGTCTGTTGCGAAAATCGTTCTATGGACTGAAATAGGCTCCCCGAGCATGATACCAGCGGATCGCTGATTATGTCTCCTCTATCATTTTTTCACACAGCAGATCTGATCATTCCCTGTTCAACTACAACAATGGTACAAACATGACTTACCTATTATTATATGTTGATGACATCATCCTTACCACATCATCTGATGCTCTCCGCCGGTCCATTATATCTCTCTTTCCTCTGAGTTTGCTATGAAAGATCTGGGGGCCCTGAGTTATTTCTTGGGCATCTCTGTCACTCGACATTCTGGCGGCCTATTTCTATGTCAGAAGAAGTATGCCAAAGAGATCCTTGACCGTGCAGGCATGACATCTTGTAAATCATCTCACACTTCAGTAGACACCAATTCCAAGCTCATCCCTGATTCTCCCCCCCCCCTCCCCTATTCAGACCCGACTCACTATCATAGCCTGGCTGGGGCCGTGCAGTACCTCACATTCACAAGACCTGACATATCATATGTCGTACAACAAATATGCCTACACAAGCATAATCCGGCGGAAGCACGCATGCATGCCCTCAAACATATTTTACGATACGTCCAAGGTACACTTCACTTCGGATTACATCTATACAGGTCCTCGGTCACTGGTCTCATTGCTTATTCTGATGCTGACTGGGGTGGATTTTCTGACACCCGACGCTCCACGTCCGGTTACTGCGTTTTCTCGGAGATAACCTATTGTCTTGGTATTCCAAAAGGCAACCTACACTATCCCGATCCAGGGCAGAAGCGAAGTACAGAGGTGTCGTCAACGTCGTCTCTGAGTCTTATTGGATCCGTAACCTTTTACTTGAGCTTCACTACCCGATTCAAAAGGCAACACTGGTCTACTGCGATAATATTAGTGCGATATATCTTTCCGGCAATCTCGTCCAACATCAACGCACTAAACACATTGAGATGGACATTCATTTCGTTCGCGAAAAAGTGGTCAAGTTCGTGTCCTTCATGTTCCTCCAGATATCAGATTGCCGACATCTTCACCAAAGGACTTTCGCGCATACTATTTTATGATTTTTGAGCCAGTCTCAGTGTTCGTGAACCTCCCGCTTCGATTGCAAAGTGTAATAGAATATTTCCCGAATATTCGTTCATTAATTGTATATCTCTTATTTTAGGTAGAATTGTATTCCTATTGTAATTATGTCTCATATTTTAGGTAGAATTATATTTCCTATTATAATTAAGTTGGTTAGTTACCTAATTTAAATATTCTTATAGTACTATATATATTGTACATTATTGATGAATACAATCAAGTAACATAGGTTAGTTGATCAATAAGATTTCCTCATTTACACCAAATTATGCCTTAATTATCGGCGTGTATGGAGAAAAAGTAGAAACATGTCTTTATTTTTGGTCTTTAGACTTTAGCAATAGAAAAATACTATACTGGAAGAAAAAAAAGATGTGTTTAATGTGTTCCAATCTTGAAAATCCATGAACTGCCCATGTGATAATTGCCTCCACCGTCAAGCAAACATAATTTTTTTTATCCGATGCTCGATATTCTTATAAGAAGTTCGATTAATTCGATTCGCATAATATAAGCCACTAATAAGGAAAACTCTATTTATTAGAAAATTTTTATATTTTAAAACTTAATCTGAAATTTCTAATTAAATATGAAAGAATTTTATCCATTGTCACGAATTTTCTGCTATCAAGCAAAAAAACATAGTTGGTCGAAGAGTCCACTCTTTTGAATATCCACCATATAATTTTTATGGTTTATTTTATTTTTGAGAGAAAAATACCTACCATATGGTTTGTGATAGTAATAAATTGTCAATCGGGACAAACAATACGTAGACACGTATACTAGGGACATTGGCAGTAGAAAATCACGTCTAACGACCAATACTATTATATTTCATGTCCATATTGTCCGTCGTTAAAAAAAATAACCTTGATCATAAAAACATTTCTCTAAACTATCAATGGTCTCTCTTTAAATAACTCCTAATTAATAATCCACTATTACAAAATTAAGGATAAATTTGAAAAAAAGATAATAATATATGATTTTTTTTCTTTTTCTAAAACATTAACTTTTTAGATTATTTGTAAAAATGACTAATTCGTACTCCCTCCATACCAATTTATATGTCATTCTTCATTTTTAGTATATCACCAAAAATGTCATACTTATTAGAAAATAATTTAACTTTAAACTTAATAGAATGATGTATACATAAATATATTTGTTATATATTTAAACCACAAGTTTTAAAAATTTGTCTCTCTTTCTTAAATTGTATGCTCAGTAAATAGAATAATATAAATTGGGACTATACATCATTCTAAGGAGGTACTATTATAATCCAATCAAGTAGAACTCTGTTGAATGCTAATCATTTGGTCATTTTAACAAGTAAGAACTTTGAATGGTTCAAGGCTGATGATCTGTTTACAAATGATTGTTTCCAATTTCAAATAATATAGTAATATGCAAATAGGTTATAAACTTCTTGAACATTCAAACTTGAAGCTCTTATAGAAGAATGTCAACCAGACAAATATGCACTAAAAGAGGATGTAAAACGAAAAAGAAGGGCACCGCAATTGACTGGTCCATCATTTTACAACTCCAAGATTATCCTTTCCTTAATAAATTGGCAAAAACAAAGGCAACTTGTATGACTTCTTTAAAGCTTTAGATGTGTTTTCTAGTTTTCTAGTTAATTTAGTTGTGATTTCTGTTTTTTATATCGTCACTTTTACATCATACAATATTAAGATGTTTACTTTAGATTTAGAGCCAGTTTGGAGTCCTAGACCGATTCGAAATTTAAAGTTTGTGAGTTCCTATAATAATCTCAAGCTAATATACGATAATAATTTGGTTTACAATAGAAATTTTTGTAAGTATTTAGTGAATTTCTTAATGTATATATGTAGATTCTATGCAAAAGCTACTAGATTTCGATAAACTCATATATGGTATACTAACTCCACCTATGATAGGAGTTTTCTAGGCTCGTTAGGAATTTATGTCAGTATAAATTGAACTTCTTGTGCTTAGAGAAACTAAAGTTTTGTAGTATTGGGTTGAGACAGGTGCAAAATGGAGCGATATGGATAGTAAAATCTACGTATACCATCCCAACTGAGACTTAGTTGTTGTTGTGCTTTGTCATTCATTCATAAGATCTTTATCTCGAATTCTCAATATCTCACGCTCCGGCTATCCTCGTGTTTTCGTTGTATGACTGCTGTAAGATGACACCATTTGGTTTATATGTTCTTTAAATAGTTTTAGAACTGAGAAATTCTTAGAAGCTGCTAAATCGTTTTTCCATTACTGTGCCAAACCAAATCTGAAATGCTGACCAGATTAAATCTCCTCCATATTCTCTTTTTATTTACATACTTTTCTATAAAAAAAAATTATCCTACTGTAATCATGCTCTTCACAAGTAGCAAACGTAGGCTCTACTTGCTTATATGAAGACAGAAAAGATCGTCGAAATTTAGATCGATGATACTTTAATCCATTTACAATCTGGCACAATTCAAAATTCAACATAAACTGTTTTCACACGTTCAACCAGCAGTGGACTCATCACTTCTACAAAAAGAATCGACGATCACAAGTCTTTTAAGGAGGTGAGAAGCCCCTTTCACCAGCCCACTGTAGGTCATATTCCACTGCTTGATAAATTTATAACAATTTAACATCATTGTAAAAGCAGAAGACTTATTTCAATTGCTAATTAAGCTTAAAATGCAGTAGATAATATGCAATTGGAGTGTTCTGCCAACTAAAAACGAGGCAAATTGATGAACAAGGTCAACACTGAACATGTCAAACAAAGACAAATCAAAGAATGTGCTGCTCACTAAAAAAAAAAAAAAAACTCGCCACATACGGGCGGTCATGAAATCTATAATTAGTCTACTCTGATTACAGATCGATAACCTACTGTTAACACAAATAACTGAGGAATGAAAAACATAGAACATGGAGCAGACACTCATAGCACATAATCTCTGTATTCTTCAAGTTTGATCAATTAAGCACCACCGCCTTGGATCGGCCCATTGGATCTGAATCCACGTCCCCTACCACGAGTTCCCCTTCCATGGCCACGGCCTACAACAAAATAAAAATCTTAGCTACAGGTGTGCCAAGTATTGAAAAATTGTGTAGATAACAAGCAATTCTTTCAGTTGTTGGAGTAACACAATGTACTCAATCGTGAAACCGAAAGAGCTCCATGGCATGCATTGCATAAACCATTTCGCCATGGCTTTTCAAGAAACTGTACATAACTGTTCGCATGAAGCAAAGAACACAGAGTAAAGGTCATTGAATTTGACAGGGCAAGGAAGGGCAGTTGGACACCAACAGCAGTGACTCAATTAAATATGCAGAATAAACCATAGAACAAACACAAACTATAGAAAGGCAGAAAAGCTCTACCTCGTCCCTGCATGGGTGCTTCTTGATTGTAGAAGCCACCATCTTGCTGGGCATCCTGAGGACCATTGTACCCTCCCCTTCCACGGCCACGGAAGTTACGACCTCTGCCTCGACCCCTACCCCTACCACCATAGCCTCGATTGCGATCATACCCGCCATCATCATACTCAGCCGCCATATATCCATTTCCTGGATAAAGTAGCAGCCAGCACGTTACAAACAATAACCACTACTACTCACATTCTGTAAAATCAGCCCATTACACATTGACAGAGAGCAACCCTCTTCTCTTTCCTCATTCTCGACATACGGATAGGTGCATTTAAGAATATGGTGAAAGAAAACAAGAGAGTACATGTCATTCACTCAAACCTCAGTGGCATTAAGCACAAGTATCTGGAAATTCAAAACATCAGGCGAAAGTCCAAATGCATGAAGAACCATTATGACAACAATTATCAGCACCCATCTCTAACAAGCCTAAATTTCATCCAGGCATTCAGAATGACTTGTTCCAATTTACAGAATTGTAATTTTGAGCATACAACTTCAGTCAATGGAAATCTACCTCTTAGCAAAAAGAACTCACACACGCACATGTAAGCTGTTGCTGGGAAAAGGGTTGACAATTGGCATTCATTAAGAAGGATCATTATTTCAAAAGCATACATAGGATCGACATCCACTTTGATAATATATACTGATATTTTAATCAGGATAGTGTCAGAAGTTGTGTGAGCCTCGACTAGGACAGATGGGAAGAATTCACCTAGTGTCGACCCTGCTGGGGAATCGAACCTTGGGCCCCAAAGTTGACATTCCAACTCTTGAAGCACTAGGCCACCGCCTCAAGGGCTTGATAATAAAATATTATGTATAGAATTCTTTCACCAACAAAATAAGATGTTTTAGTTGAGATGTTATGGTTGTCTTTAGTTTTCATTTGGGAAGGGTGTGTTTAAATTATATCTTTACATCTTTCACCTAATATTATTTAGGCATTTGGTGCAGCACGCCATTAAATAAATAGCACAAAATTGACAACAATAAAATCTGCAAGAGTAAAAGACTAGCTATAGCATTTAGGGATGATCTGAAAACTTTGAATCTTTTCTTCCCCCCTCTTTTTCCTCTAGTTAAACTTTGTTGACTAGGTTCCTCATTCTTTGGCTGAAAGACTCTCCCCAGAATAACCTTTACAAGGACATGCATGCATAGTTCCTCTACGTCTGGTTTTACGTTAAGAGAACAAACTTACATTAAAGGTAATTTCTGTTTTTAAATTTTTTTCTGAGAAAGATAACAGTAAAAAGGATTTTTATTCCATCTTAATATTGAACAAATATAGGTCACTCCAATGAGCCAATCCTCAATATCCTAGAAGAAACACTAAACATACTCGGACAACCAGCCAACTCGTAAAAGTATCAAAACATTTGTTTGCAGGGGTAAGCTGAATTATATCTTTGACCTTACATGATCAGCAGAATCTTTATTAAAAAGCTCCACAAGTATTCATACCTGGAAAACCTCTAGACCTTCCCCTTCCCCTTCCTCTGCCGCCGCGGCCTCTGCGTCCACCGCTAGGTGATCCCTCTAAATAATCAGATATTAGCAAATAATACCATCAGATATTAGCAAATAATACCATCGTGTTTCACATAATACCAGTATTTGCATCCATTTATAAAATATAACAAACCTCCATCATAGTCAAAATCTGTTGACACTTTCACCTGGTCTGCTGGCAATGGTGGCTGGTACCTGCAGTTGAGAGCAAAGCATGAAGGCACAAGTTTTGCAAACCAATTTGCTCACATCAAATTATATTATGTGTGCACGATGACCACATTTTTTAATCTTGCACATGACCACCATTTGAACTTAAAAAAAGAAAAATCTTTGGCCCAGTTACAGAGTACACAAGTGTAGACCTCTTCAAGATTGGAAAATTAATATTAAATTCCACTACTAGTAACATTTTAATCGCCAAGACCAGCATGGGACGGAGGAAGAAACTAAATCTGACCTCCTCGAGTGCTTGAGGAAAAAATGAACACTATAACAAAACCAAAATACTCACCCCACAGCATTCTTATCCAGCTCCTTTTTAGAGAGAGTAATTGTGATCATTGAAACATGCCTGGTGGTCTCGAGACTGCAGCCAATAGAGCAGTTGCGTATAATTAGAGCAATACATACGGCAGCACAACTTAATTCCCAAAGCTTCAAATATGCACTTACGGTAGGAGGCCTTCTTCAAGGGGTTCCCATGTATCAGTAATATCAGTGGATGTAATAGACGTTACTTGGTGAAGACCAACAATTCTCCTCTGCACAAGCCCCATGCCAATATGCAAAATTCGATCAGCAATCGAATACGTAGAACAGAAATATACAGGAGAAATGTTCACTTTTTACCTTAATCAATTCCACAATTGTCACCGTCTTGTTGATTGCCCTTCCCATTGCCTTGAACACAATCTCCTCTGATTCTTTCTCCTACAAATGATGCAAAAATAACAAGGACATCAAGTTCTGAAGAGTGACACCACACAGGATATTATAGAATGGTAAAAACATTAATACACCTTATGCAGGAATATGCAAGGTATAAATAACTGGGTTTTAAAACTTTTTTCAGGTATGACATTAAAATCCAATTCCCTTCCTGCAAAAAGATCAAAAAAGGGAGGGAAAGTCCTTGATGAACAAGAAATGGAAATTAAATCATATTTTCCTCCGAACTACTACTTCATCTTGTTAGAATGCACTACCATGGCGTATTCGATTTTATTATCTGTATGTTCATAATGCTTTAATTTCTCATTTGAGTCTGACTGTTTCTCTTGTTTTGCTTTGCTTTGCCTGCTCTGCCTGTGATTATGCGTTGTCGAGGGTCTCCCGAAAACAGCCGCTCTAACTATCAAGGTGGAGGTAAGGTCTGTGTACACTCTACCCTCCCCAGACCCCACGTTGTGGGATTTCACTGGGTATGTTGTTGTTCCCTCCAAACTACGCACAAAATTACCTGCGCCTTTTAATTTTATCTTTATCATTTGGGGAAGCAAAACGAGTTGGTTCACAAAAGGCTGTGATACATAATTATACACTCTCATTGGCCAACGTGCAGGAGAAATTGATGGTCACCTTTTAGGTATTTATAAAAATTAATCAGATGGAGCTCATATAACTCAAAAGTGTGTCAAACTAGACATGCCTTATCCTAACAAAGCTCTAATCAAATTAATCCAATAACTAACACATCAACCAGGAACATAAGTGACGTAACAGCAATGTAAGCAAGCTAATGCAACAAATTATTACCCCAAAAAGGAAAGGTGAACTCAAACCAAAGAAAGAACTTAGATTACAAACAATTCCACTACCTATGATACATGCACAAACAAATCTTAAGTCATCTCAAAATCATTAAACGAAACAAACATTCTAAAAGAATTACATATTGGCCTTTTAGAACATCTCAAAATGATTCTATACAAATTTCATAATTTCCACAATATAAAATCCATAAAATCTACACACATTTTAATCTCCAACGTGATGCTTTCGATCAAACAAATATTTTTCCATCATTCCTTCAGTTTCCTTCCACTATTACTAATAAATTATATGAGCCAAATTCAGCGTGTCTAGACATATAGCACCATATACAATAGATTGGAGGCTTATATAAGCCAGATTCAGCGTGTCTAGACATATAGCACCATATACAATCGATTGGAAGCAGTAAAACGGATAAACAAGCACATAACAAAACATAATAAAACAAAAAACAGAGCACCTAGATGATTCTTCTAAAAAAAAACCTTTAAGTTTTAACAAAAGATGAGATTTTTATAAGAGAAAAATGATTCTATACAAAGTTCATACTTTTCATGATATAAATCAATTAACTATACACATTCTCATCTTCTATGTGATGCTTTCAATCAAACAAATATTTTCCATCATTCCTTCAGTTTCCTTCCACTATTGCTAATAAATCATATAAGCCAAATTTAGCGTGTCTAGACTAATAGCACCATATACAATAGGTTGAATGCAGTAGAACAGATAAACAAGCACATAACAAAACAAAATAAAAAACAGAGCACGCAGAGGATTCTTCTAAAAAAGCACTTAAATTTATATGAGCTAAGCAGAAAAAAAAAACAAAAAATTGATATTTTTATAAGAGAAAATGATTCTATACAAGTTTCATAATTTTCATGATCTAAAATCAATTAAGACTACACACATTTTAATCTCCAATATGATGCTTTCAATCAACCAAATACTTCTTCCATCATTACATCAGTATTCCCTTCTACTATTACTAGCAAATTACATAACCCAGATTTAGTGTCTAGACACAACGCCATATACAATCGGTTGGAGGCAGTAAAATAGATAAACAAGCACATAACAAAACAAAAAAAACAGAGAACGCAGAGGATTTTTCAAGAAAACCTTAAATTTATATGAGCTAAGCAGAAAAAATAGCACAAGATGATATTTTTATAAGAGAAAAAATGATTCTATACAAATTTCATTATTTTTATGATATAAAATCAATTAAAACCATACACATTTTGATCTCCAATGTTGATGCTTTCAATCAAACAAACATTCCTCCATCATTACTTTAATATTCCCTTCTACTATTACCAATAAATCATATAAGCCAAATTTAGCGGGTCTAAACACATTGCACTGTATACAATCGGTTGGATGCAGTAAAACGGCTAAACAAGCACATAACAAAACAAAATAAAACAAAAAACAGAGCGCGCAGAGGATTTTTCTAAAAAAAAAACAAGTTTATATGGGCTAAGCAGAAAAAAATAACAAAAGATGATATTTTATAAGAGAAAAATGATACTATACAAATTTCATGATATAAAATCAATTAAAACCATACGCATTCTCATCTTTTATGTGATGCTTTCAATCAACCAAATATTTTTCCAGCATTACGTCAGTTTCCTTCCACTAATACCAATAGATTATGTAAGCCAAATGTAGCGTGTATAGACACATCACACCATATACAAAGGAATGGCCACACTAAAACAGATAAACAAGCACATAACAAAACAAAACAAAAATCACCAGAAAACATATGATTCTTTCAAAAAAGCCATTAAATTTATACGAGTTAAGCAGAATAAAATAACAAAAGATAATATTTTTATAAGAAAAAACACCTGAAGCAGGGTCACGGCATAGGTTATATAGCTTTTCAAAGTAATTATTTACAAATTTCATAGTTTTCATGATGTAAAATCAATTAAAACAACACAAATTTTAATCTCCAATGTGATGCTTTCAATCAACCAAATAATTTTTCCATCATTACTTCAGTATATCCTTCTACTATTACTAACAAATCCTATAAACCAAATTCAGTGTGCCTAGACACATAGCACCATATACATCGGGATAGAAGCATTAAAACAGATAAACAAGCACATAAAAAAACAAAAACAGAGGATTCATCTAAAATAGTTGTTAAATTCCTATGAGCTAAGCAGAAAAAATAACAAAGAGTGATATTTTTATAAGAGAAGAAAGAACTCTATACAAATTTCATAATTTTCATTAAAATCAATTAAAACTATACACATTCGCATCTTCTATGTGATGCTTTCAATCAACCAAATATGTTTCCATCATTACTTCAGTTGCCTTCCACTATTACGAGTAGATTATACAAACCAAATTTAGCGTGTCTAGACACATAGCACCATATATAATCAGTTGAAGACGATATAAAGGATAAACAGGCACTAAAAAAAAACAGATAACGCAGAGGATTCACCTAAAAAGCCGTTAAATTTGTATGAGCTAAACAGAAAAAAAATTAGCAAAAGATGACATTTTTATAAGAGAAGAATGATTCTATACAGATTTCATGATATAAAATCAATTAAAACTATACACATTCTAATCTTCTATGTGATGCTTTCAATCAACCAAATATTTTTTCCATCATTACTTCAGTAATTATATACGCCAAATTTAGCGTGTCTAGACACATATCACCATATACAATCGATTGGAGGCAGTAAAACAGATAAACAAGCACATAACAAAACAAAAACAAAAGGTTGTTAAATTATATTCGCTAATTAGAAAAAAAATAACAAAAAATGATATTATTACCTGAAGCAAGGACATAGCATAGGTGATATAGTTGCGCATCCTACCCTGGCTAGTAATCCGAATCTCATTCTCATCAATAGGTGTCTCTACCCTTGGCTTCTCCACTTTTTGGTACCGATCCATCTATATCATCACAACATCATCAATAGAACATCAAATCTCAACAATTACAAAAAAAAAAAAAAAAACAAAACGGAACAAAAACTATAAGGAAACCGAAGAAATTAAGCTTACAGATGAAACAATTACACAAATTAGGGTTAAATCGATTAGATCTGATAAGAAATAAAGCGATATGCATGTATATAATACCTTGGTAAAAAGAATAAAGGATAAGATTAGTATTATTCTTCTCCACGAAAGAAGAGCCCTCTTCTCCGGCTTCGTTTTTTCGTTTACGCCCTAACCGTTTAGCTCTGTATTTTGATGAATTTATAGTGCCGGCTTTCTCGTCTGCCCTAACTCTATTTGCCAGTTTGTGCTTATCCACGTACCCATCAGCTTTTTTCCAAATTTAATTTCAAGTTTATCTTCGAAAAAACTATACTTTATATTTTAGATAGAAATTGGGTGTTTAATTATAGAGTCAATTTCACTTTACTCCTAATATTTAAGGGTTTGAAAATGATATCCCTCCCCATATTAAATAGGAACGACAATCCTCCTCGCTATACTATCCTTCACAATTTGGACTATTAATCCACCAATATACTAGATGCAAACTCAAAGAATTTGTGCACAAATTAAATACAAATCTTTAAGCCACTAATATGGATTAATATTTTGATTTTAAAGAATACTCACTTCAAAAGTTTGTCCTCATTATATATCACTTAGATTTTGCAAACGGCAGAGTGAAGATTTTGCTAAATTTTGTATGTGATTTGTTCAAATAGAGTTTTACCAAGAATTAAGCGTAAAAAAAGGAAAAATAATAGCGCCAAAATATTTCCTCCAAAAAAAAGATTATTCTAATATTTTTATTATTATTCAAAAATAAATAACTCTCACCGAAAAATATAGTGAGGGGTTATCGTTCTCATTCAATATATGAAGGGGTATCATTTTCCAACTTTTAAATGTTAGGGGGATAAAGTGGAATTGACTCTTAATTATACGGTCAAACCTCTCTATAATAACATCATTTGTCCGAATCCCATAGTGTAATCTCCTTCCCATTTCTCATTTCCCCTTTCCCCTTTCCCCTTTCTCTACCCCCTATGTAATAAAAAAAATTAAAACATGTGTTGTTATATATGTATATTGACATTTGATGTTTAGATTTCATTTAGTTGTTATAAACAAAAGTACGCAAAGAATTATTTTTCTGTTTTTTATGCTATAAACGAAAATAATATATTTGTTAATTTTAAAATCTCAATTGCTCTGTAGCAGCGATACTTATTTGTTTAAAAAACACTTTTCTCATCCCATAATGTCAATGTTGGACTACGAGAATCATAACATTGTCTAATTTTCAGCAGAAATTCGACCGTCAAATTTTTAAATTTTGTCAAATTTTATGTATTTTGAGACTAGAAAGTAGCAAATTACCATTTATGTGAATCTTGGAATGTTTATTTTCGATGTGTCTTACTTTTATATGAAGATCATATGCTTAAACAGAGAGTGCAACCAATTGAATAACTTTATTAATTGTTGTTGTAGTATAATTCATTGCCATTAATTTACGGTAGAAAAGCATGCACGCTTGATCAATTAGCGAACAAAAAACGTTTAAACGATCATTGTTGTCATAATTTATAGACCACAAAAAAATAATCTCTAGTCCAACAGGTGATAAGGATAGATGCAAAATATCGACTTACAAGATTAATGATTCATGAGAGAAAAAACGCAAGGATTACTATATTGTCTAAATACATTTTTTTTGTGTATTACCAGGATAGTTTAAAGTATAATTACAGATCAGTTATTAGTTTGTTAGTTTGTCAATTACTGCTTATCATATAAATTTATGTCTACTTACTTTATGAGTAATGCAAAACTTAACTCTTTTGGATGCATGATAATTTTGGGGTCAAAGCCGGCCTTAAATGCAACATAATTCGGATTTCGACATGCGTATCATATAAATTTATCTCATTGAATGAACCAAAAATCAAGTTAATCTACATTATTCAGCTACTTTTCCTTGAACTTTGAAATACAATTAAAAGATAACAATTGAGTTACTAGTGCACATTACTAACTATTTCCTCCAAATTTAACCTTGAGCATCAAGAATGCTAGTTATTTAGTAGAAAAATGTTTGAGTAAAAAATCTCCCAATCATCCCTATGTATCCCCCTCAAATTAACTAATACTAACATACAAATTACAAGTTTCTTGTTATTACGTATGTACTAGAATGCTTGTTATTTAAAAGAACAATGTTGAGCAAATACCAAATGGACTGTCATTTATAAATTTTGGTTTATCCTTTAAAAGCTATCCTTGGCCCAACAACAATAGCATACTTAGTGAAATTTCACACCGTGGGATCTGGGGAGGGTAAAATGTACACAGACCTTACCTCCACCTTGATAGGTAGAGCGGCTGTTTCCGGAAGATCCTCAGCTCAAGACAAAGCCACAAGCAAGACAATCAAACAAGAGAAACGGTCCAATGAGGAGATTCAGAAAATTAAATTGGAAATCTGATCTGCCATATGAGGCAGTGTCACATTTGTCCAGTACTGGACCCAATCACACACATAACCAAATCCATTTGGCAAAACCAAGTAACTTAATTGGACCAGGCTTGTTGTTGTGGGCAAGAAAGCCCGTCACAGGTAATCTGCTACAGACTTGCCCAAATGTGTATGGATTGGGCTGTTTTATGCCATTTATTGGCCCTAATTATCATGGAGTGCCAATTGTCCACAATAACAATTTGCAGTAAGGTCCTTATTTATTTCGGGGTCGTCTTTAATTTTGTCCATCAAATTGGAAATCTTTAATTTTTGCACTTCGCCTAAAAATTTATGGGTTCTAGATTCGAATCCCAACTTAGTAAAAAAAATTAATTTTTTTGCAAGGCAGAGCTTAGATTCGCAAGACAGAGTTTGCCTTTGCGATTTTTTAAAATTTTTTAACTGAGCAGGGTTCAAACCCGGGACCTTGATGTACTTTCAGCCACTTTTTTAAACGAAGGGAAAAAAAATTAAAGATCAACAATTTGAGGGGGGGGGGGGATTAAAGACCAGTGCCTTTGAAGGAAATCCGCGCAAAAAATGATGTAATTTCGCATGTCCATTTCCATGTCCTCACATTGACTGGCCCAAACTCTCATTTTCATGGCCCAATTAGCGCCTTTCACTAATTTTTTGTTATTGTTACTGTATTAACCAAGCATTGATCAAGACTTGCAAATTCCAATTACTATTCCATTAAAAAAAAACTTTATCTCCTTTTTTCGCTAATTGTTTTAAGATCAAATCATGTTAACACAACTAGCCAAGTTTTAAACTCGTGATTATGATTCTAACTATGATCTTTTGACTATTGAATTATCTCTCTAGAATCTAGCAAACTTCATAAACAATAAGTTAATCACGCTTTAAGCCCAAAATATGTTATATATAATCTCTATATTTATTTCAACTAGTCTCTACGAACATGTGTTACATGTTATTCTCTATCCGCATGTATCATAAAAATAAATGGTAGGTAATCTTTATTTATATTTATATTATATATGTTTTACAAGGTACAAAAATATTGTTAAACACTAATTCTAATAGAGAAGTAAAGAATTTCCAACTATTTTAATTTCATTCTAACATAAAATTATAAATTGATGCTAGCTCCTTCTAATTCTAAAAAGCATTGGAATCTTACTAAACAGACTAAGTTATATATGTGGCATCTTTGAATTGTCCAACGTCCAAGATTTAGCCGACGTTTGGCTTTAAAATCATCATTAAGTGACTGGTTTATGTAGGGAAAAGCTTCGTTATATAAAATTCAAGTAACCCAACCGGTAGTATAATAGTATTAGGACATCTATGAACATGAATTTGTAATTCAAGCCATGCTTTTCCTCATTAATTCTAACTGTTAATTCCGTATAAGGTTGAGTTATTTTATATATGTTGTGTAATTAGAATTCTTATTATACGCAAGTTGTAAGTCTTTATCCCAATTTTAGTTGATTTCATATTCTTAAATATTACAATTATATCCAATACAAAATAATGTTTTTGAAAAGAAAATTGAATTTTGAAGGGTATAAAAGTCGTTCAATATTTAAAGAATATTTTGGTCAACCAACATTTAAAGAATATTTTGGTCAACCAATATTTATATTCATGCTTTTATAATAATATAGACATAGATAGATATAGATATATTACACTCGTTTTACCATTTAGGAGGAAGAAACTTGAGTTAGAAAAGAAAAAAAGAACTAAATTTCAGAAAACAAAAATTAAAATCAAAAGGATGGTCATTCATGTCCTCTTTTATCCTTTTATGACACAACTAGCTAAAATTTGATAAAACTCACCAACTATGGTTGAAGTTATAGTTATCCTTTGGCTAATAAATTGTGTTTTGAAAAATCTAAATTTTATCTATAGTTAATCATTCAATTACACCTTAATCTCAAATTAATAAAAGCATGTTATATGAATTTTTTTATAACTATTTCGTTATATTATGACTCAACTTTATCATTAGAGTTCGAAAAGAAAAAAAAAATACAAAAATCCAAAACCAAAAGGGTGGTTATTCATGTCCTTTTCTCCTTTTTATTCAGCTTTCATTCTTTCGATAAAATAGCGAGATTGACCATTTTTAAGCTTTATTTATGAAAAATAGTCTTTGTTTTGGAGTTTCAAATTTTACATGTGAATTTTCATGATATTAACTGAAATTTTATTCGTATAATTTGAAACTTCGGGACAATGAGTATTCAATTGAAAGAATTGAAAGGATATTTGTGATTTTTTCCCATTCTTTATGTCATCCAACCAAAACCTTAGTTGATTATTAACCTAACCCAAGGGTCATTTTCAAGAAAAGAAAAAAAAAACAAAAAAAGGTAAGCTGGCCTAACAAATAGAAGAAGGGTCAAATATATAAACGTAATGCGTCTAATCTTAGAGATGATTACCAACCCATTGGCATAGTAAAATATAAAATCAAATACCTCAAATTGGGTGCAGTGCCAAAGCGATACTGCAAAAGAAAAGAGTATAAAATCTCACATCAATAATACCTTTTTATCAACAAAACCTGAAAGGATAAGAGGAAAATTTTCAAACTTATCCATCTTAAGTGGAAACCATGACCCTTCAACTTATTTACTAAGCAAAAAAAGCCCACCTGATCCCAACATATCTACCTTGCCTTAGATCATATCTTGTTTCGTCCCCCACTTGAGCTATCCTTGTACCCCCAAAAAATCAAACTTATCATCTTTAGCTTAGTACTATAAAAAAGCATGCTAATTCTATGTTTGTTTTGATTTATGATTTGTTTTATAACAATTTGATAATCAAAACTTATTGGCACAATTATAAAATTTGAATTCGCTTTGCACAAGATCTATTAATGGAAAAAGTGCTAACCAATATCATACGTTTTTCATTTTTAGGGCTCAAGTATTGAGGTATCACATCCATTCCATCACTATCCCTTAAATTGGGGTGGAATCAGTGACGGATCTAGGATTTTTACTCAGAATGTTCGAAAAAATAACAGAATCTAAATATAAAAAATAATGTTGTCATTGAGAATCAAATCTGGGATGCTAGAGACAATTTTGAACACCCTGGACCATTTGAGCTAACCTTTTGCATTTGTTCAGATGTTTAAAAGTTAATATATGTACATAAACATATAAAATTTATCCTATATATACACTGTATTTTTTGCCGAGGGTGTTTGGGTGAACACCCTGCCCCCAACTAAATTCGCTCCTGGGTAGAACTATGTAGAGTTAAGATGGTTCAATTGAATTCCATTCATCGCTTATTATACTGCACAAATATAACAAAAATATTATTTTTGTTGGTTATATATGTTGGAGTCCCACATCGTTTGTGGGATGGTTCCCTGGACTCCTTATATGGCTTGAGCAATTTTCATCCCTATGAGCTAGCTTTTGAGGTTAGATTAGGCCTATGATTTATTTTTTTACATGGTATCAGAGCAAGACTCATCCCAATTACTGTTTGCCGATGTTGCCCCCCCCCCCCCCCCCCCATATTAAATTGTCCAGCTTCAAAGGACTGGATGTCCAGTCTTGGGCGTGCGGTGGAGGGGGTGTTGGAGTCCCACATCGGTGGTAGTTGGATGGTTCCTTGGACTCCTTATATGGCTTGAGCAATTCTCGAGCATGTGAGCTAGCTTTTGGATTGAGTTAGACTCATGATTCATTTTTATACAATATATCTGTTGAGTCCTCTTAATAAATGAGAAGAGTATATTGCAATGGGCAAAGTAGGTACAAATATTGTTTTTAAGTCACGGGTTCAAATTCCAACTATGACATTTTAGTATTTATTTTTTCTTAACTCCTCTTACAATTTGAGTCGATGGTGTATTAAAAATAGTTTATCTTACGTATATATTATTCTCGTAGATTTTATTTGTAAAATTACATTGAGTTTATTATTATTGATGTTGCCTCTTACACGAATTTCTAGCTCTGTCCCTGTCTTTAATGGCAATCCAGATCCTATCCTACTTGAGGCCTACTTGAGCCATTCTTGTACCCAAAATATATCAAACTTATCATCTTGGCTTGGTACCACAAAAAGTTTTATAGCAATATGTTTTGTTTTGTTATTTATGAATTTATGAATGTTCGGATGAATTTGAAAGAATTGTTATCCGGCACTGCCTTTGGATGTGATTGGACGTTGAACTTAATATTGCGCGTTTCAAACATACCAATTTTATATGTTTGGCATATTCATAAGTCGATTGAATTAGGTTTATAAACACATTTAAGTTTATATTACGTACTTAGTAAATGCAAAAGAGATATTTATATAAAGCCAAATCAACCAAAAATGTTAACCTTTTAATTTATAAAAAGTCTTGATTTTATCAAAATTTAATTTATCACTAATATCTCGTGTAATTCCCAAAAGATTCTTCAAAAAATGAAATCCCTAGCCAACTCTCTCTATATTTCATTTTTCATGTTCGTTCTTCTCCTTGTAAATGTACTATTTAAGTCATATTTCTTTTTCAAAAAACTTTTGAAGATATTTTTACAAAAAATAATCACATTAATTCTTATGGTTGTTTGGTATGTTAGTAGTATTGAACAAGTCAAACAAATTGAAACTTTTAACTTGTGGTTGACGCCCTTTATCGTTATTACAATATATATAAATCAATATGGGCTAAAAATATGTTAATCATCCTAATTACATTGATATGACCCGCAGTCTTAGCGGGAGGTTCTCGTATACTGAGACTGTCCCTGAAATCATCAAATAGTACACGCGGACGACCTTTTGTGAAAATATCTGCAATCTGATAACGGGACGGTACATGGAGAACTCGGACTTGTCCACGTGCAACATTTTCACGGACAAACAAGATATCTATTTATATGTATTTTGTTAGTTGATGCTGGACATGGTTACCTGATAAGTATATCGCACTCACATTATCACAATAAACTACGGTTGCTTTTTCGATTGGACAATAAAGTTCTAAAAGAAGATTTCTGAGCCAACATGATTCAGAGACCACATTAGCTACCCCTCGGTATTCTGCTTCAGCACTCGACCGAGACAGTGTCGGCTGACGTTTCGACGACCATGAAATGAGGTTGTCTCCTAAAATCACACAATAATCAAAGGTGGAACGCCGTGTGTCCGGGCAGCCAACCCAATCAGCATCTGTATAGGATGTAAGTCTAGAAATAGTGGACTTAAACAGATGCAACCTAAAATCAAGAGTACCCTTAACATACCACAAAATTTGTTTAAGAGCCTCCATATGCTCTTCTTTCGGATCATGCATATGTAAACAAACTCGTTGAACTGCATATGAGATATCAGGTCTCGTGAAGGTAAGATATTGCAATGCCCCTACTAAGCTGCAGTAATATGTTGGGTCATTGTATGGAGTACCTGTAGAGTTACTCAGTTTAGCCTTTGTATCAATCGGCGTATGTGATGGTTTGCACGAGGACATGACAGCTTTGTCAATGATCTCCTCGACGTATTTCTTTTGTCAGAGAAACAGACCACCTGCATATTGAGTTACAGTAATGCCCAAAAAGTATTTTAAAAGGTCCAAATCCTTCATAGCAAATTCCTAACTAGAAGCTGCAAGTGCTGCAAAAGCTTGTTGCGGATGAGACCCAAGACCCCCGGGCTATCTAGAAGCGGAAGGAGGGCGAGCCCACTGAGTCGTGGGGTAAGGGTAGTGTGGGGCAGCCCACTGAGTCTTGGGGTATGGGCAGTGTGGCGCAGCCCACTGTTGCGGCTGCCAGCCCCATGGTGGGTACTGCCCTCACTGTCCGCCGGTCGGCTGGTTGGGCTTGCTGCCAGTGGGGTCTGTTTTGGCCCTGCTAGCCGCGGTTGTTGCCGCCGCTGGCAGCCTGTCCGCCACCCCGACTCTGTCTTTTTCCACCATTATTTTTCCCTTTGTTATTGTTACGATTTTGAGCCATTATTTTATCGGTTCGAACCACTACCGGAACCAGAATTTTGAGTGCCAAAATCATCATTATAAGTGTTTGTGGAAATAAGAACGGTACCGGCATTAGTTGCCGCCCCCGTCGACTGTTTTTGCTTTCGGGTTTCTTCAATAATTAATCTCGAACGAGCCTCATAGAATGGTGGTAAGGGATTACTTTGTTGAATGAATGTAGCCACACCATCAAATTGTTCATTCGATCCCGCAATCAATTGGAGAACTAATATTTGATTTGTCACCAGCGCACCAACATTTGAGAGTTGATCGACAAGCATTTTCAACTCTTGACAATATGCAGAGACGTTTGAAAAATTATCCAATTTTACATTGATGAATTGGTTTTCAAGATATACCGCCCGAGAAATTTTCTTATCTTGAAAAATATTTTGTAAATACTCCCAACCTTGTTGAGCCGTAGAGTCTGGTTCTAAAATGGTGTGCAAAAGGTCATTTAAGATGGTGTCGTAAATTAATTGAAGGACTATAGCATCTAAACGAGACCATAAATTGGTGTCAACAACGGTGGTCTCCGATGAAGACTTGGGAAGAATAATATGGTTTATGACTTCGTATGCTCGGCAATGGATTTTAAACAACTCCGCCCAAGAAGAGTATTGCCTTTTTTCCATCTCAAGGGTAACAGAAATAAAGTTCTTGACGTTGTTTACGGCAAGAGCGGGATAAAAATTTTATTTGTCAGCCATTGTTACCCAAGAAAATACAAGAAATTGGGAAGAGAAAAGATATTTTGGTGTTTAGAGTGAGAGAGATGAAGAATCCTAATTAGGGTTTGGTTAGAAGGTGCCAAAAAAATAGGATAGGGAGGTAGTATTTCGGCTAGGGTTGGTTTTTGTGAAACCTTAGTTAGGGTTATGTTTTGGAGTCCGGAAAAAATGATTTTCGGCTAGGGTTTAGTTGGCTGAAAGGTAGTTTTCGGGTAGGGTTGGTGAGGCCGACCGTTAAGGCCAAAAAAATGGGAGGTTAATTTGTGGCTCTTGATACCATGAAGGAAGTTAATTTCATGTCTCATTTCATTCTAAGATTACAATATATTTACAAATATACATAAATCAATCTAGGCTAAGAATATGCTAATCATCCTAATTACATTGATATGATGGAGATAATTTGGATGTGATGAAGATCATCTTGGAAATTTGCCTTTGGTGGGAGGTGCGTCCACCAGTATTTAATGACTTAAACACTAGGGTTCCATATGTTGGAGGCTTTGTCTCTTCACACGGGCATAATCTACTAAGTGAGTAGATGATCGTAGGGCCAAGAATCGTCAAATTTCATTGAGAAATGAAAGAGATATTGGTCCACGAAGTAAAGTGTTTGAGGCATGGAAATATGGTGTGGGACAAATCTGCCACATCGGTGGGAAAAAGAAGAATTGTTCTCTTTATAAGTCTCAAAATTGGCTAAGGGTTTAGGACCCCAAGGGGTAACCCATGTGTTTGAAGGAGGGAGGACCTAGATGTGCTTGGGTTCAAGGCTAAGTCCACACGCGCACCGCCGCCGCCCGCCCGTCCGGGCTCGGGTCATGGGCTTTTCTGATATTATCTCTTTGGACTCCAAATTGCAACGACAGAAGGCAGAAAGTTTCTGCCTGCCGTTGGAGTTGATTGGAGCGTTAAAACTCCATTAATCTGCACCTTAACTCCTCCCTAACAACTCCTTTATGTTGGTCATTACTTGGCTGATTAACTCCCCTCACTAATGGCCATAAACAACCATTACTTGGCAGTTGAGGAGTCCCTTCCCTTATGCTATATATTGGAGCCTTTTGGTTCAATTGCAAAGACTACAACATAATACACAGAGAAAAACAGAAGAGAGCACAACTGAAATTCTGTCCAAAAACGTTAGCAGAAACGTGTGGACAAACAGAAAACTCTTCCTTCCTTTTCCATTCTTCAGCAAGTCGTTTCGTGTTTGTTTTCTTTGTAGTGTTGATTAGTTGTTGTATTATCTTGGAAGACTATTGCTTGTTAACGTAAAAGCATATATATGGGGCAATCTTGTCTTAAAGACAGAGAGCCATCTCTCGACTCAGCTCACAGTTGTAACAATCCAGATTTTGTGTTTCTTAATTTCAGGTTATCAAGATTCAAGACTCAACAAGCTTGCGGCAGTTCTGAACATTGACTTATTTTTTTATCCTTTCGAACACTTGTAATATTTATTTACTTCCCGTACTGCTTTACATATCCAACAGATCAATATATGCTAGTTATTCTAATTACATTGATATGATGGAGATAATTTAGATGTGATGAAGATCCATCTATGCTAATCATCCTAATTACTTTGATATGATGAAGATCCATAATTATCTTTAACAGTTTTCGTCCGTAGGTTATGTGAAATGGATTCGTACCCTTAATTTTAAAATTAATCATCACTTTAAAGAAACTCTGATGGTAATTATCTATCACTTAGACCAATCTTTTTTCAAGTCAAAAAATAATCTTCAAACGTATTGGACTGACAAACTCCACACACTTTCACAGTTTATCAAATAAAATATACTAGTTTCTTTTATCTATTTTTTCTTCTAATTCTTGCCGTAAAGAAAAAGCAGTGTTTATTAATATCTCTTCAATAGCTTTTGAAATCCACTCAAGTTGCTAGTGGGTGCATCATAGTAAAAGCTTTTTCTGTTTGTACCAAGTTATCATTTGGAGCCGTTTATTCAATTGTTTTTTTCAGATGACTAGCTAAGGAATCCGTTTAATTAATGGTTGCATTTCTCCTTCCTCTCTGATCTCTTTTTCTTTGTTGGTCTTAAATAAATTGAACAAAGGTACATAGGTCCTACTTCCTAGGACTTGCTTTTTGAGTAAACATAAGGCGACTTAGAAACCACAATAAAAGAAAGACATCCTCTAATTTATATTTAGACCATGTAGTACGGATCAACAATGTAGCTGGAACGTGTGCGTACGTTCACTGACCTAGTATATGTAGTAAGAAATTGTTGGAAATTTGCTTTTGGTGGAGAGATGCGTTCACCCGTATTTAATGACTTAAACAATGGGGTTCCATATATTGGAGGCTTTGTCTCTTCACACGTGCATAATCTACTAAGTGAGTAGATGACTGTAGGGCCAAGAATCGTCAAATTTCATTGAGAAATGAAAGAGATATTGGTCCACGAAGTAAGGTGTTTGAGGCATGAAAATATGGTATGGGACAAATCTACCACATCGGTGGGTAAAGGAAGAATTGTTCTCTTTATAAGTCTCAAAATTGGCTAAGGGTTTGGGACCCCAAGGGGTAACCCATGTGTTTGAAGGAGGGAGGACCTAGATGTGCTTAGGTTCAAGGCTAAGTCCACCCTCCCGTCCCGTCCGGTCATTTGGGAACGACGGAAGGCGCCGTTGGAGTTGATTTTTGGAGCGTTAAACCTCCATTAATCTGCACCTTAACTCATCCCTAACAGCTCATTTATATTGCACGTTAAATCAGTCATTACTTGGCTGATTAACTTCCTCACTAATGGCCATAAACTGCCATTACTTGGCAGTTGAGGAGTCCCTCCCCTTATGCTATATATTGGAGCCTTTTGGCTCAATTGCAGAGACTACAATATACTACACAGAGACAAAACAGAAGAGAAACAGATCACTCCAAAACGTGAGCACAAACAGTGAACAGAAAACTCTTCCTTTCTTTTTCGTTCTTCAGCAAGTCGTTTCGTGTTTTATTTTCTTTGTCAGAATCAACCTATTTGTTTTGTAGTGTTGATTAGTTGCTATTTTATCTTGGGAGACAATTGCCCGTTAACGTAAAAGCATTTATACGGGGCAATCTTGTCTTAAAGACAGAGAGTCATCTCTCGACTCAACCACAGTTGTAACAATCCAGATTTAGTGTTTCTTGATTTCAGGTTATCAAGATTCAAGACTCAACAAGCTTGCGGCAGTTCTGAATTGCCTATTTGTTAATCATTTCGAACACTTGTAATAATTATTTTACTTCTCGTACTGCTTTACATATCCAACAGAAATTTATTAAACATTTATAGATAATATGTTTTAAATTTAATTATTATTGTATATTAACTTGAGATTGTTATAAAGAATGATAAAATTCAAATCTTGAATCCGTGTATGTGTTGTACGATAATTTTGAGCATGATGGTTTTTGTGACGGATTCAAAATTTAGTTGAAGACAATAATTTAAACAGTGTTCCTAGATCGTATTGTTTTCTTCGCCAGTTATTTCGGAGATCGGCGGATATACTTAATATATGGAAATACTATTATTATATATTAAAAAAAAATACATGGACACGATTTGAGAATAACGTAAAATAAAATTTTAGTTCGAGATAGAATGTAAAGCTTTTGAACACTTACGCAACCCTTCTATTTTTAATGTTGCGAAAGTGGAAACTTCACTTTATTAAAGATGTTAAAAAATTAATATACCATCATTCCTTTGGTGTACCTCCTCGTTTGTTGCTGACACAACTAATTCAAATTTATGTGTAGCATATTTAAGGAAAATAGCTTGAAATTCGAAATCTCTCTTTAAATATAGAAGCACTTTATAAATTTCATTACACCCCTTCGTGATCATAACAACATAATCTTACGGTAGAAGTCAAATTGCGACAATAATTTAGTTTGAGACCAGCCACGATAAAAACATACACACGCCATTGCTTTTGTCCAAACTTGGACGAAAATGTAAGAATGAGCTATATCGGTAAATAACAAAAAAAAAAAATCAAAACAATTTGTTAAAAGTTTCACATCGAATATGAAATGAAAACGT
Source organism: Anisodus tanguticus (assembly GCA_034509755.1). Taxonomy (NCBI): domain Eukaryota; kingdom Viridiplantae; phylum Streptophyta; class Magnoliopsida; order Solanales; family Solanaceae; genus Anisodus; species Anisodus tanguticus. Next base: position 1,377,899 of record CM067553.1, on the reverse strand, counting down.
GAAAAAAAACATAAGAAGGAAAAGAGTGGGGAAGAATGATTATGGCAAACAACTCAGCAAGAAACACTAGCAGTGTAGAGATTACAAAAGCACAAACAGAAAATAAATAATTTCTAACGACAAAGAAAGAAAGGCGAGCTAAATATACGTTTTGTGGGGGTTTTTTCCGTACAAGCTATGTTTGTTTGTGCATGTGTTATGGAGGAGAAATGTTGTTCTCTTCCTTGACCTTCAAGCAACGCGTCCCCTATATAAAAAAGAAAAAAATTGTGCAGCCAAAATTTCTGTTTGGCTGTCTCCTTTTTGTTGTTTCCTCAATTCATTGAAACGAATATAATATGGACAACAGCTTATATATATATATATGTCTGTACTCGTTATTCTTACGTGTCATTTGATCCGAGAAACTAGAATAAAAATAATAATTCAAATATACAATTTTACCTAAAATAATACTCCCTCCATCTCAATTGATACGAATGGATACGAGGTGTTGACTGGATGCAGAGTTTAAGAATAAAAGAAATATTTGTAAAATTTGTGGTTTAAAAGAAGATATGAATATTTGTGTAGCTATAAATCATCTCATTAAGCGTAAAATGAAAAGTTTAAAGTTAAATTGTTACTAAATATAAAAAAGTATAATTTTCTTTTTTAGATTGACTAAAAAAAGTGTCACATAAATCGGACGGACAGAGTTGTATAATACTAATTTTTTACAAAAAAAAATATTAAATAAGGAAAGGGAAAGAAAAAACGGGTGAAGGGATTTAAAGGTGCGGAATCGAACCCTCACGAATAAGGTGAAAGTTTGGGTAGCCAGTCAACTGAGCTACTAACATCCTCGGTGTAATACTATATGATTGAAGAATCTCGAATTAATAATTTGAATGAAATTAATATACAATTTAATTGGTCGTCTAAGAAAATATATAGTTCTGCATTCTGATTCAATATTTAAAGATTGATGGTAACACTACATGTGTTACATTATGCAAGAATAAGTGTATTATTTTACTAATGATAGAATGATTTAATGTATAAATAATTTCTATATTGTAATCCTAATATTTAAACAATGATATAAATATGTCTTCAATGTTATAAAGTTATTAAGTTCACACTTACCCGAATTTCATGTTTATATTCAACCACAAAGTTTAATTTCAATAGTTAAAAATTAAAGGTAGTAACATATAAATCACATCATCATGAGTCATCATCATAATTAGTTGTTAAATGCAAAACTATCTTTGCATTAATTTGCCTGATATGAACATGGAGTAGGAATAAATATTTACCAGCTAATGTCTAATAATGTGAATGCAACTGTCCATCTGAATTTCTGCTTGGTTGTTTGCCTTATTCGACTTCCTTCTTACATATGTAGGCTAAATTGAAGAGTAAATTTGACTGTATCTATAATTTTCGACTCAAGCTATACATATGATTAAATTACTTGTAGAAAATTGTATTTACTGTCACAAAGCTGTAATAGGCACTTTAGGAATATTACTTATTCCTCCTTTTTTTTCATAACAATATTATTATTACTGATATCACCATTATATTAGTAGGTGTTTGGACATGAATCAGTTGATATTTGAGAAAAATAACATTTAAAATTTAGTTGAGAAAATGTAGTTAGATGTTAAAGATATGTATAAAATATAATTAAAAATCTTATGGGTTAAATCTTGAAAAACACTTAAAAACTATTTTTGAGATTTCAAATTTATATTTTAAGTTTAAAGTTTGATATAATGGTTCAATCTAATAGACAAAGTAGACGTTTGGACCAAGCACTCAAATATTTTTCATTTTATTTGAAATTTATGGAGTTAAAAATGAAGATAGTATTGTGTTTGATTATACTTTTTGTAAAGACTATTTGGAATAATGTTCATGATTGAATTTACTTCTCAAATATGAAATACAATTTCAAAAATGAAAGTGAGTTAAAAAAATAAGTTATAAACAAATTTTCAAATTTAAAATGCAAATTCAAGTTAAATTTGGAATTTCATTACTAAACACTAATTTTCAAATAAGTGAAAAGTTAGTTCGAAGAAACATTGTAATTTTTATAGCCAAATGGGTCCAAAGAGTTATTTAGAAATTTATTTTAAATTTTGAAACCAAAATCTATTGCCAAACAGAGCCTTATAAATTCCAAATTCTTTTCTTTATTTTCCCAATGTAACAGCCGTTACCTCTCTTCTTCTTACACGTCACTTCTTCCTCAGCCCATTTCATTCCCAGGTGTAAAAGCCTCATTTATTAATTTTAACAAATATCTATTTTCAATTTCACCCAAACACTGCCTTATTCACAGTATATAAATAACTCATCTTCCCCATGAATCTTTCCCCTGCAGCATGGTGTGCCAATTACTACTCCATTCTTTAATTCTTTCTCTTCGCCACCACCTCCACCACCCTCCTTGAATTTTACTATAAATATTTTTTCCCGTAATTCGCATTTTATTTTTTCGATAATAAACTGTGAATATTACCGTCTAAAGAGCACCTTAACAATGCTTGTCTCTGTGTTCCTGGCTTTGTTTCTTCCATGTGTTGGAATGAGCGTGGTTTTCTTAGTCTACATATGTTTGCTCCAGAACACTGGAAATTACCAGAATGACCCGGTGAAACCAAATCAAGAATTGGGCCTATCCGCGGCCCAATTAGATAAACTCCCGAAAATAACAGGGAAAGAATTGATAATGGGAAATGATTGTGCGGTGTGTTTGGATGAAATTGAGAATGAACAATTTGCTAGAGTTGTTCCAGGTTGTAACCATGGATTTCACCTTGAATGTGCTGATACTTGGCTTTCGAAAAATCCCGTTTGTCCTATTTGTAGAACAAAATTGGAGCCTGAGTACTTTAATCCTCCTGAAAGTAACCCATGTTGAAGAAATTAATCAAACCAATTAATCTCTGTTGTAAACATCTAATTTTTTTTCATGTCTCATAGGAGTAGTATTTATTTCATATAGATTGAGATGATGGATACTGTTTAATTTTTCCTTCTTTTCTTGGGTGGTGGGTGTTGTTGTGAGAAGAGCTTAATTCAATCAAGTACAGTTTCTTATCTTTCTTTTTTGTTTTGCCACCTTGTTCATATTTTTCACTTCCAATTTAGCAACATTGTTGAAGATTCTAGAGATCATAGTGCAGCGTCAGAACTAGAATTTTTACAAAAATTAATAGAATATTTTTCGAATATTCTTTTATTAATGATATTTATTTTATTTTAGGTAGAATTATATTACTATTATAATTATGTCTCACATTTTAGAAGAATTATATTTCTTATTGTAATTAGGTTAATTAGTGACTTAATTTAAATATTTTTATACTACTATATATATTATACATTATTGATGAATATAATAAAGAAACATATTCTTTTATGATATCAGTAGCCTAAAAATACATCCATCGCCGCCGACCATAGCTCTCGGCCGCCACCCCCATAGAACCTTAGTATTTTTTTCCCAGTCATTCTCTCTCCCTTCTTCTTCTAAATTTCATATTTCATAGCTAACAAAACCAAATTTCATCCTGCACTTGCAGTAAACAACATCAAAAACATATCCCTATCACCCTTGAGATGGAAAAGGATCGATACTCCTCGTGGGCGGAGCTTTTTAAGATTCATTGTCGTGTTTACGAAGTTATCGATCACATTATCCCTCCTACACCGAAGTCCATAGACCTATCCTCGGCTTTGACTTCTGATGATGCACTCTGATCTCGTTTGGACGCAGTCCTCCTCTAGTGGATATACATCACAATCTCTAATGATCTATTGCACACTATCATTGAGACCGAAGTCAATGTCCGCTAAACGTGGGAATGTTTGGAAAGTATTTTCCACGACAACAAAACTCAATGAGCGTTATACCTTGAAAATCAGTGCAAGGACGTTCATCGGGACGATTTCCCAAATGTGTCTACATATTGTCAAGAACTCAAGATGTTTGTCGACCAACTCTCCAACGTCAGCGCACCAATCACTTATCAGCAATTGGTCATGCAACTTATTGCAGGATTGAACGAATCTTATGACGGCATTGCCACAATTCTTCAGCAATGCACGCCGTTACCTCCGTTTAATGAGGCTCGTTCGAAGTTTATTCTTGAGGAAGCCCGGAAAATCAAGGGCAGAACCACTCGGGCCAGCATTGCCGACGCCGCCTTCACCACCACCGTCGGGCCCTCCGCCGATGGCAGGGCCTTCAACTCCGGCAACCAAAACTGTCGGCCTAAGGACCCGCAACAGCCCGCATCCACCTGCAACAACCGTCGGAGCAGGCAATCCGGCAAAGGCTGCGGCGGACGAAATTTCGACAACAACGGCGGCGGGAAGGGGTAGTCCCCGCCGGCAGGAAACCGCCAGCAGCGACTGTGGCAGTGGCAACAGCCTCCGCCGTGGGCTGCCTACCCGTCGTGGGCCCCACCATCATGGGCCTCTCCTCCTAGCCCGTATCCTACATCCTCGTGGACTCCACCTCAGAACTGACAGGCCTACCCTGGCATACTTGACCCACGTCCCCAACAAGCCTACACAGCACAGACCCCGCCCTCAACTTATGCACCGACTGACATTGAGGCAGCTATGAACACAATGTCACTCAACGTTCCAGACGAAAATTAGTATATGGACACAGGCGCCGCATCTTACATGACGGCATCACAAGGTACTCTTTCGTCTTATTCCAATTTGAAAAGAGCATTAAATGTTTTAATGTGACAATGGCAGAAAATTCAAAAATAATCAATTCAAACAGTTTTGCTCCAATAACGGTCTTACCTTCCATTTTTCCTGCCCTCACACCTCTTCCCAAAATGGTAAGGCCGAACGGAAAATTCGAATCATAAACAACCTAATTCCTGCCCTACTTGCTCACGCCTCAATTCCCCCTCAATTCTGGCATTACGCACTCTCCATGACCACATATATCCTGAACATAATCCCAAACAAGTCTCTAGCTCAACGGTCGTCCACTCGAGTTCTGTTTCGTATGAACCCCTCCTACCAACATATCCGGATTATATGTGTCTGTTGCGAAAATTGCCTATGGACTGAAACATGCTACTCGAGCATGGTACCAGCGGTTCGCCGATTATGTCTCATCTATCAGTTTTTCACACAGCAGATCCAATCATTCCCTGTTCATCTACAATAAGGGTACAAACATGACTTACCTATTTTTATATGTTGATGACATCATCCTTACCATATCATCTGATGCTCTCCGCCGGTCCATTATGTCTCTCATTTCCTCTGAGTTTGTTGTGAAGGATCTTGGCCCCCTGAGTAATTTCTTGGGCATCTCAGTCACTCGACATTCTGGCGGCCTATTTCTGTGTCAGAAGAAGTACGCCGAAGAGATCCTTGACCGTGCAGGCATGACATTTTGCAAACCATCCCACACGCCAGTAGACACCAATTCCAAGCTCAGCGCTGATTCCGGGCCCCCATATTCAGACCTAACTCATTATCATAGCCTGACTAGGGCTCTGCAGTACTTCACATTCACGAGACCTGACATGTCATATGCCGTGCAACAAATCTACATACACATGCACAATCCGACGGAAGCACACATGCATGCCCTCAAACGTATTTTACGATACGTCCAATGCACACTTCACTTCGAATTACATCTATACATGTCCTCGCTCACTGGTCTCACTGCTTATTCTGATGATGACTGGGGTGGATGTCCTGACACCCGACGCTCCACGTCTGGTTACTGCATTTTCCTCGGAGATAACCTATTATCTTGGTCTTCCAAAAGGCAACCTACACTATCCCGATCCAGTGTCGAAGCAGAGTACAGAGGTGTCGCCAACGTCGTCTTTGAATCTTGTTGGATCCGTAACCTTCTACTTGAGCTTCACTACCCGATTCAAAATGCAACACTGGTCTACTGCGATAGTATTGGTGCGATATATCTTTCCGGCAATTCCGTCCAACATCAGCGCACTAAGCACATTGAGATAGACATTCATTTCATTCGCGAAAAAGTGACTCGTGGTCAAGTTCGTGTCCTTCATGTTCCTTCCAGATATCAGATTGCCGACATTTTCACCAAAGAACTTCCGCACATACTATTTGATGATTTTCGAGCCAGTTTCAGTGTTCGTGAACCTCCTGCTTCGACTGCGGGGGTGTAATAGAATGTTTTTCCGAATATTCTTTCATTAATTATATATTTCTTATTTTAGGTAGAATTGTATTCCTATTATAATTAGGTCTCCTATTTTAGGTAGAATTATATTTCCTATTGTAATTAGGTTGATTAGTTACTACTATATATATTGTACATTATTGATGAATACATTGAAGGAACATATTTACTTTAAAAAGTATCAAAATATAAAACAGTAAACACACAAATAAGAAATTTAATATATAGTATATAAATATAATCATTATTTTTTACCTATTTACCCAATGTAAATATCAATTAACATTCACATTTAAGGTGTTCAGTCATTAGTAACGTGGGCGGAGCTAGAACTCTAAGTACGACTTAAGCAAAATTCAATTGCTTTTTCAAAATTTTATATATGTATTAAGAATTTTTATAAAATCACAAATAATTTATTGAAAATTAAATAAATAACTTTTTTAAAATTTATATAATTAAAATTCTGACTTCGCATATGCTAGCTTGTAGTATTATTATTGGAGTTTTCATGAAGTTTCTGATATTAAAGGAAAAATAGGTGAACAATCAAATTATGAAAAAGATAGTTAACTCGGGGGGTGGGGTTGGGGGGAATAAAAACAGAAGAAATTTGTAGTCGGAAACTCGAAAACAGAGAGTAGCTGGCAATGTTTGGTGGAAGAACCCAAGATGACATAATATCATAATTGAAAGATGAATTGACTGCAATCAAGTGATTAATATTGGCCATTGGATTTAAACTTAGATCAATTAATATTGGACATTGGATTTAAACTTAGATCAATTATTATCACAAATGTTCATAATTTAGAATTTTAGAGGAAAGAAATCAACAAATAGTGTGTAATACTATACTACTCCACGACAGGGGAAGAAAAGCATCACTAGTACAAAAGTTATACTAGTACTGTTACTCAATTTTGATGGGATTGTTTGATTGATAGGACAAGAATAATTAATTCTAGTAAAAATATTTGTAACCAATTAATTGATTAATGGTGTAGTATTATTTGAATTATGTGAGAATTTATATCTTACTTTGCACGAGATAAAATATACTCCATCCGGATAAAAAAGAATGTTAACTTAACTTTTTTTTTTATTCAAAAGAGTATTTTTACTTACAAAATCAAAAAAGAATTAATCTTATTTTTTCAAATTTGTCCTTATTAAGTATTAGGTGATCAAATCCCAATAATTATTTAATTATGAGCATTTTAGTCAAATTATCTATTTTTGCATGAGAGTTAGTATATTTTTAAGGGGTGTGTAACTAAGTGAACATCCTTTTTGATCCGGAGGGAGTACGTTATATATTGGTAAGAGACAAAATGTTTTTTTACATTATATAATTCATATATAATAATTGGCTGAATACATCAACGTCCCTTTAAATTTGTCAGTAAATTTTATTTAAATACTCGAATTATGATTTGTTCTAATTGAACATCTAAACACATGATAAATTGTTTCTATAAAACACTTTTGATTCAAATTTTGAAAAAGTTTATGTGTATGTTATTAAAAGTCCATTAGGTAGATAAATTAATCACATCAAATATATGTATTAGAAGTTTTGTATAACCCTACATGTGAACCAAATGGTCAGTTATAGGCTTTTAGTTGGAAGTCACAAATCATTTGGCTACATGTGAACCAAATGGCCACTAAGCAATTTTTTTCTAAAATTAAAACCAAGTTAGTATGGTTCTAAAGATTTTTCAACCAAACAAGCCCTAGACCCGTGCATAGTGAAAGTGAAACTAAAAATTGATTCCCTAACATGCCTTTATGAGTTTTGATTAGGTAGCTATTTTCCGGGAAGGGAAGGTAGGGTAGTAGATTCCAGCCCTAACTTTTCCTGTGTGTGTGAAACAATAAATTGGTTTAAACTTTTTTCCAAAACTACTCATCTTCCGAATATCCCCCTTGATAACCAATTGAGCTGCCCAAACAAACTTTTTTTTTTGTTAAAAGATTGAAAAGTCTGTCAGACAGCCATTTGACCATCCCAGCACCATGGTTAGGGCTGAGAACGATCATCTACGGCACCGGGACCCGAAAGGCAGTGGAAGCTATTAATCACGCTCTGATCAAATGGAAATGATTCATCAACCAGGCATGGTTTCCTGTCTCCTTAGAACTCAAGGATACAGTGGTACGAGCCTATAGAACAGATCCTGTTCAAGTAAGGTCGTCAAAACTACTCATCAATTGCCTTTGCATGGGATAAGCGCTCTTAGTTCAGTTCGGTAGAACGTGGGTCTCCAAAACCCGATGTCGTAGGTTCAAATCCTAATGTGAGTTGCTCAACGGGTGGTGAGTTATAGCTATGCAGCTTGTAATCTTTCCATTTCAATTTAATTTTCTTACTCTTTTTTTATCTGTAAAAAAAATGTCTCTTTCTATATTTAATAAATTTTTCAATTTCAAAACAAATTTAAGACCATAAAATTTAAAAATATTTTTATTTTTGGGATAGGGCATTCATGCGAATATAATGACCCTAGTAAAATATGTTGTCATTCACCTTTTTCAATTGTCCAACCATGTGTTTTGTAACATCCTTCAATTACCGAAGTAAACTAATGTTGGGTGTGGAATCTATTATAGTTTTCAGTAAATGAGTGTGGAATCTATTATAGTTTTCAAGGATAAATATCATTGATAATATATGGATAAAAATTAATCACACTAATAGATGAATATAAGATAAGTGTCTGTCATACATACATTTAACACGATTTCCACCTCTTATAAACGTGTTCTTTTGTTTCCTTCTATTAATTATCTGCTCATATCTTTCCTTTTTTTATTTTATCATTTCATGAATATACGTCAAATAATTTTCAAAGGACAAATATCATTACTTTGTGAAGGGAAAAGTCCCGAAGGCGAAACCCCTCACCTGCACCAGAGGCCTCTTGGCTAGGTGGGATGTAAATCGAGGGATATGCGCGAGTGACAGCCTTGCAAGGGAGATGACCAATGGGACACGAACCCAGTAACAATCCTTGTAATATTTTAGCAAAGACTATCATCACACAGATTCGAACCCGCGACGTCGGAGTGGTTGTACCCCAATCACCTTGTCACTTACCAATTCGTCTGTGCCTCTGGGGGCGGACAAATATCATTACTAATACATGGATAAAAAATAATCACACCAATCGATGAATATAAGACAAGTGTCTCTCATACATATATTTAACACAATTACCACCTTGTATAGACGAGTTCTTTTGTTTCTTTCTATCAATTATCCGCTCATATCTTTAGTTTTTTTTTTTACCTTTTCATTTCATGAATATACGTCAAATATTTTTGGGGGTTGTCTTTGAATTGCCCCGGCGATATTTTGTGGTATCTACTGAGACAATTCGTCATCTAGTTATGCACCTCTTCATTCAATTATCAAATCTAGACTTTTAATTAAGTTATATGAAGTAGCTAGCTAGAGTAATAGGAGTATAATTTTATAACTATTGTTAGTTGATGTTTTCCTATTTTGTTCGTTTAAATTCACAGAAAATGTGATATCATTCTTGGTGTATTTGTCCCCATTGTAATAGGTTGATTAGCCTTAATCCCCTAATTTCTTCATCATAGTGTACATTATCTAACCTAACATATATACAATGGCTAATGCTTATTATTCTGAGTTTTTTCTTTCTCATTCCAAGCCATGTGGTTTTCCAACGGCAACAAAAAGTTTTCACTGTATGTGAGCTTTTCAGAGTGTTTTATTGTTAAGCAAGCTACATCTTGCCTATCTCACCCCCTTCCTTCAGCTGGGTGAGCCTTCGCTTTTTGGATCGGATCAAAATGAGACACCAAAAGAATTGACTGCTGAGTCGTATGAGGTAAGAAATTCATCGCAAGGCTAGATCCAGACCCCCCCCCCCCGCCATAGCCTGTTCAGCATGAGGAATGACTGGATCTCTCTTGTTCATAGATCTTGAAACCAGATCAATATCCATTTCTCAATAGATCTATTTATCGATAGAAAGATATAGTTGAGAATTGAGAGAATAAGCGTGCATGTGAGAATCTAGAAATAGGGTTTGTGTTTGAAAATTAACATTTAAAGTCACTATTATATAATTAGGGATAAAAAGGTAATTTCGATATAAGCTTATTGAATTTTCGGTTTAATGCTCCCACGGATCCCACAAACTCTCAGGATAGATTACTTTCTTACACTTTCCATTCACAAATCCTAATCCGTTTCTTCGTAAAAATGCTAATTTCATATATTTATTCCAGACAATATAATTTTCATTGCCTTTTGATTGAAAGGAGATTATAGGAATTCCAATTATATCGGTGGATTGTATAAACAATAGATGATTGTAATTCAAAAATTGTGATGAACTTGTTGTTGCAGTAGAGGAATTGTTTGCAGGAACTGTGCCTATGTTTCCTTCTATCACCATTGCAATTTTACCCTAATCTTTGAAAAATTACCATAAATTATCAATTCGGTCAAATTTTGAACTTCGCAATTGATATTTAGCAATTATGATGACAACGCTTGCCAGATCTTGTGATTCCGCTCTGATACCATGTAGATGTTTACAAATTCATTGATGAAAGTTAGAGTTTATGATTGATTGAGAGAAAGAGAATGGAAGAAGAGAGAAGGAGAAGGAGAGAACTTCATGTTACCGTTAATATAGAGAGAAAGTATTTTCATTAATTTGGTAGTTATAAGGATCATCTATATTTATAGTTAATTTAACAACTTAACTAACACTAGAATGTACAATGATTAAACTACCCTTGTACTATCTTTATTACTTTCTTCAATAATTTTTATCAAGACAAGTGAAAAGCATTAAAAATAGGTAATGAAAATTTTAAGTGTAAGTTGGGTAAAAAGGAGCCTATGGCGCAGCCAATCTGAAATATCAGATATCGTGTCAATAAAGTTAATCCTGGGTATCAGTCTGTGCCCTTTTTGTTTCCCAACTAAACTCGTATGTGCCTTTTTCCTCTTCGTATTTGCATTCTTTATTTGAGTCACAGTAGGTAATTAAAATGCTAAAATATGATTATGTGTAAGACCTCCCTCGTAAAGCCTTCTTTGGCTCACAAACTTTCGAACTTTATCACAAAAATAAAATAAAAATTAGTGAGTAATCCTCAAATAATTTTTAAATAATACAAGTAGGTAGTAGAATATGATTAAAATTAAAGTAAAAGTATAATTAATCTTTAGGTACGTAATCTCACATAATTAAGAAAATTTTATATCTAGATATAAAATATCAACTGGATATGAAGATATAATTATGTTCCAATATTTTTTAAATTTTCAAAAAAATCAATCTTCTTAAAATGAATAAAAATTCAAACAACATTTTTTTTTCACGAACAGGGGACCACTATTTTTCCTAAAAATGTCAATTTATACTCATATTTCTCTCTTCCTTGCTGATCTTCTTCAACAAATAGAAAACATAGCTTCAGAGAGCTTAACAATGTCTTCCAGTAGGTTCCTGCTGCGACAACCACCTCGACCAGCCCCATGTTAAGGTTCAAAAGGTTCATCTGACGCCAAACTCCATTTATGACGGAAAACCGAGGTAAAATATGCTAACTCCTAACTTTTTTACTATATCAGAAGAGATTTTATTCGATTTTAAAAATTATGTTTGTTGAAAGAAGATGAAAAATGCCAATAAGTTATTGCTTTTTGTTGGGAGATTTTGCTCTATGGTACTTTATAAAGCAGTACGGGAAGTATTTAACTATTACAAGTATTCGAAAGGATAAACAAAGATTTCAATAATATTTTCGACTAGAAATCTGAAAATTACAATATAACAACAAAATTGAAATTACGATTTTGTTGAAGACTGAAAAAATGGAAGCGGTTTATCTTTGAGTCGAGTGTGGCACTCTGTCCTTAAGACAATATTGCCCCGTATGTATCCTTTATACGTCCTGGACAATTTGTCTCCCAAGATAAAACAGCAATGGAACCCTTGAGCAAAGGAAACTCAAGAGCTACCGTGAAGAATATTGAGTAACGAAATGATGCTTGGAAGTTGTAGGAAGAAAACTGTTTTTGTTGTGTATTTTCGTGAGCTTTATGAACTCGTTATTTTTCTCGTTCTTTGTAGTGCTCAACAATGGTGTAAGGGTGTGTTTATATAGGTGAGGGAGGGGCTGAAAATCGCCTCCATAATAGCCAAATAATGGCCATTATGGAGGTAGTAAAGTCACCAACATAAATGGTGAAAGACCAACTGTTTTGGCCATTATAGGAGGAGTAATTCACCAAAATAAATGGTGAATTGAGAGCTTGGACGTTTCGCTTTGACTGTCGAAATTCCAACTTTCGAAAACTTCGGGGACCAAAGCTGTACATCTTGAAACTTTAGGGACCAAAGCTGTACATCCGAAAGAATTCGGTCCAAAGCGCACATCCGAAACTTCGGGATCAAGCGCGTACTTACGGCCCAAAAAGATAATATCGAGAAGACCCACGGCCACCACGACCACGGCCCGACGCCCACGATACAACCACGGCCCACGGCCACGGCCCACGGCCGTGAACCGGAACCGGAACCGGAACCGGAGCCGGACCGGAACCGGACGGGCGGGCGGCGGCGGCGCGCGTGTGGTCTTTACTTGAACCGAAGCACATCTAGGTCCTCCCTCCTTTAAACACATGGGATACCCCTTGGGGTCCCAAACCCCAAACCAATTTCGAATCTTATATACACAACAATTCTTTCTTCCTCTACCGATGTGGGAGAATTACACACAATACCACACTTTCCATGCTTCAAACACCTTACTTCGTGAACCAATATCTCTTTCATTTCTCAATGAAATTTGAAGATTCTTGGCCCTACGGTTATCTACGTACTTAGTAGATCATGCATGTGTGAAGAACCGGATTCTCCAACATACGTTACACTAGTGTTTAAGCCGTTAAAGTTGGTCGGTCGCAACTCCCGCCAAAGGCAAATTTCCAACACTTTTTAGATGGCTCTGAGTCCAAGATTAGAGATTTGATTGAAGGAAAATAGTGTTTGTTGAAAGAAAATGGAAAATGCCAGTAAGAAATAGCCTTTTAGATTTTATATTCGAGTTTTTAAGCTTTAGAAATGATAATAATGAAGAGATTGACACATACGTAAATAAAATGACAATTTTTCGGGCTCTAAATCTGAGATTAGATATTTGACTAGAGAAAAATAGGAGTATGTTGAAGATTATGTTTGTTGAAAGAAGATTAATGTTTTTTTAGAATTTTATATTAAATTTAAGTTTTAGAGTAACAAAGAAGGGTGGATCAAGGGTAAAGCCACCAAAGCATCTTCTTTAGGCCTCATGAGTTAAAGGCCCCTCAAAAAATATTGTTATTATTAAATAACTAGTCATTTGTATATATTTAAATTTATAGATTTATCTATCAAAGGTCAGTATCACTTGCCTTATTATATGGTATGTGAATGGATCTTTCGAGTAAATAAAATGTTAGCCATTTGTTGTAATACAATACTTTCATTCTTATCGTCAAAAAACTTTTTGATAGATATTAAAATTTAAGTAGTTTAATTTAAAATTCTAAAATATCAGACAAAGTTCTACAATCATTTAATTAAAAAGTTAAAAAATTGAGAAGAAAATTTAATATTCCTAATGTCATGATTATATTAGAAAATAATGAACTTCACTAAATACTAATTGTAACATTGTAATAAGTATAGTAATTTTCTAGTGGTTATAAGAATACTTTTGTTGAAGAACTAAAATTAAATGTGACTTGATATATTGAAATAAAAACTTGATAATATAGAAGAAGATTTAATGCATTCATATATCACTATACAAGAAATTTATAGCTTTCCATAAGAAAAAAAATAGTTGAATGAATTAATTCTTAAAATGATAACTTTATAGTTTTGCAACTAAAAGGGTTAAAAGGGTAAAGTTAAATAATACATGAATTTTATTATATATGATATCTTAAATAATTTTGGATCATTCGCGCAAATTCCCTATTTTGGGGTGGTTTTAATTTTTGCCCTTCAAATTTGTGTTCTTTAATTTTTTCCCTTTATTATTTTTGGCGCGGCATGATTAGAATTTCGCAAGGCAATAATTAGTGTATATCTTCGGCATATGTATCATACACAACCCACAAATTATGTCGAGTAAGGCATAACTCTCAACACTCAACATAACATTGAAAAAGGCATAATTTCATATTTTGGCGGGCATAATTGGTGTTTAATTTCAACATATGTATCATAACATCCACACAAACTATGTCAGATACGACATAATTTTCAACACTCAACATAATTTTAAAAATTACTATAAAACTATGCCGCATAACTTAATTCCTACATAATTTATGCCGCGCGAGGCAAAATTTCAGTTTTGAAGAGAAAAATATTATAGAGAGTATGCCTTGCAAAGTAGACTTGGATATTTTCATAAAATAAATACTAGGGGCAAAAATCCGCACAAAAAAATTGTTAAATTTTGACTTTAGGCCATAGATTGAGTTATGAATGGTCATGACCCAATATTAGCAAAGCAGCCCAACATTAAATTAATTAAATGGCTATGTTTGGGTTGGTAAATATCATTTGATGTGAGCAATCTGGTTATGTAAAATTGTTGAGAAAAGTCAGTTTCCTCTCATCCCATTCTTAGTGGCTGTATCTCCTCATCCCCTTCTACTCCATGTTACAATTTCCAGTTATCTTTTGTATTGCCTTAGTTTGATCTATAAGATTACCCTATAGTCAAACAGTTCTACGTTTGTTGGGTTTGAAACAAGTTTTCAATATCCGCTGCGTACAACAATCCAACAAAAACCCTACAGAAAATAGGGAGTGGTTTTCTCGTCAAAGCTTAACGTTGTGTGCTTCTGTTTTCCTACTGTATGTTGGCATCGACGCTAAGCGGCCTAACATCAGAGATTTGGAGAGACTGAAAAATGAAATAGCAAAGAAGGCTATTCAAAGAAACTTCGACAAGCTGCCTAAGAAACTGCTTCTCCTCGATTGTCATACTTGTTGAATGTTTATCCAACTCTTATTCTGTTCACCTCAAGTTTTTCTTGAACAAATTTATCCAACAGTGTGACATAGGAAACTTTTATATGAAAGGAGTTGGATACATTATAGCTGGTTATTCTTTAACTTTTATTTGAGAAATAAAAAATTATCAAGGGTCCAGATTTGAATGTGGAATAGACCATTAAGATTTACGTTGAAATAGCTCGTATATATATATGTACAGAAATATTTCAAGATTTTTATGGTGATAAATGTTATCACAAAAAAAGAAATTATGTGGACAATTGTTTAATCTAAACCTTTTTGCTTAGTGGACTCTTAGTGGTAACTCATGCTTTTATTAATTGAATTACACTAGAAATGAGTTCTATAAAAGTCGCACGATTGTCCCTATTTTAGGGTAGTCTTTAATTTTTGTTATTAATCTGTATTCCAAAAAAACTAGTAAACAATAATAATTGAAAAATGAACAGAATCAGTGTTGGAAAAATAAAAATATTTTTCAGAATATAATCGAGCCCACTTAGTTCAAAGTGTGTCCTTAAGGAAATTATTCCCCTCACAGTACTCGAGGTTGATGGAATATCCCCTCCCAGGATAGAACGATTATCTTACCAGAATAGTAGTACTCCAAATTCCGGTCAACAGCAGTATATCACACAGAATTTGTTTATGCAGAAGAAGAAGAAGTTTGTGTTGTTCAGAAAATTCGTAAGTAAAATTCTGAGAAATCAAACGAATTTATAGCCATGGAAGTACTGTTTCTGAAGGTTTGCAACCTTTCTGAACAGCCACTGAAAACTGGGTGGGAAATTTAAATGTGGGAAAGAAACCGGGTCGCGGGTCGGACACGCGGATCCGACCGGGTCGCGGGTCAGGGTCACTAACGGGTAGGATTGGATAAGTTAATTAATTTAATTAAATAATAATTAATTAAATAATTAAAAATTAAAGAAAATTTGGTCCAAAAAGATTATCAATCAGATCATTTGACCAAATCCAAATCCGAAGCCGAGCCGAAGCCGAGCCGAGCGAGCGACGGCGACGGCGCGAGGGGTCTTTGCCCCCTCAACCCTTTTACTGACAAGAAGGAGTAATTCTACTTATAAGTAGAAGAACTTTTCTTTCCACTACCGATGTGGGACAAATGCTTATTTTATAAAGCAAGAGGGAACTCCCACTTTTCTTTCCACTACCGATGTGGGACAACTCCCACTTTTCTTTCCAATCATTTCCCATTCACCAATATCAATACCCAACAATCCCCCACATGAATGGGGAATGGTTATAATATAAAGGAATGCGCGGACAAGTGTGATATACAAGCGAGAATTGACTGCATCTGGATAAGTAGGTTTCCCTTTGAACTTTTCGTAGTGAACTTATATCGGATATACTCGATCAATCGGTAGATTTGATATCTTTGAACCGTCGAACTTTGTTGTATACCTAGACAACATAAGTCACACAATCAACCCTCAACCGTTTATGGTTCTCACGGTTGTGTTCGTTTCAACCATGAACACCTCCTGGTTTCATGAGTGTGTAGAGAATAGGCCTTTACTGTCATTCCCCTTTAAAGCGGCTTACACTTAACACTCACATAGGTGATTTCTAAACATGTGGTCCTATAGCCACATTATCTGGTCATACACTGCCAGATTTAGATAATCATTAAAGAACATTAATGCTTTATTAACTCATTAACAAGCCATAAGGTTTTATCCTTATTTCTGAACATTGTCATCATCCGAGAATGGGTTGAGTTATTTGACAATGTTGAACCGTCAGTCACAACTTTGTTTGATCTCCTTGAACCTAGCTCTTGGGATCTCCAGTCTGCTAGGTAGAGTTACCGCCATGATGACTTGTCCTCGGCCTTAACCCCATTCCCATTGATGATCTACTAACTCCCTCTCTAGATAAGCCTTTTGTAAGCGGATCCGCTACGTTATCTCTTGACTTTACATAGTCAATCGTGATAAGCCACTAGAGAGGAGTTGTCTAACGGTATTGTGTCTTCGTCATATGTGACGAGATTTTCCGTTGTACATTACACTCCCTGCCCTACCTATTGCTGCTTGACTGTCACAATGTATACATATAGGAGCCAAAGGTTTGGGCCAGAATGGAATATCTTCTAAGAAATTCCGGAGCCATTCAGCTTCTTCACCGGCCTTGTCTAAAGCTATAAATTCAGATTCCATTGTAGAGCGGGCGATGCATATCTGTTTTGATGATTTCCAAGACACTGACCCACCCCAAATTGTGAAAATATAACCACTCGTGGATTTAACTTCAAATGATCTGGTGATCCAATTTGCATTACTATATCCTTCGATTACGGCGGGATATTTGTTATAATGCAAAGCATAGTCTTGGGTGCGTTTTAAATACCCCAAGACTCGTTTCATTGCCATCCAATGAGTTTGATTGGGATTACTCGTGAATCGACTCAGCTTGCTGATAGCACATGCTATATCTGGTCGTGTACAATTCATAATATACACCAAACTTCCCAAAACTCGTGCATAGTCCAATTGTGAGTCACTTTCACCTTTATTCTTTTGAAGTGCAAAACTTACATCAATTGGAGTCTTTGCAACATTGAAATTTAAATACTTAAACTTGTCAAGTACTCTTTCATTATAATGAGACTGCGATAATGCTAGACCTTGTGGAGTTTTATGAATTCGATACCTAAGATCAAATCAGCAACTCCTAAGTCCTTCATATCAAATTTGCTAGCCAAAGCATACGCTTCGTAGCATTTATATCGGTAATATCTCTACTCATTATCAACATGTCATCAACATATAAACAAACAATGACTTCATGATTTGGAGTATTTTTAATGTAAACACATTTGTCACACTCATTAATCTTAAATCCATTTGCCAACATTGTTTGGTCAAATTTCGCATGCCATTGTTTGGGTGCTTGTTTAAGTCCATAAAGTGACTTAACAAGTTTGCACACTTTCCTTTCTTTACCAGGAACCACAAAACCCTCAGGTTGTTCCATGTAAATTTCTTCCTCCAATTCTCCATTTAAGAAAGCTGTCTTGACATCCATTTGATGGATCTCAAGACCATATACGGCCGCCGAGTGCCACTAACACCCGAATAGATGTTATTCTTGTTACCGGCGAGTATGTGTCAAAGTAGTCAAGGCCTTCTTTTTGTCTATAACCTTTGACCACAAGTCTTGCCTTATATTTGTCAATAGTGCCATCAACTTTCATTTTCCTTTTAAAAATCCATTTTGATCCTAAAGGTTTATTTCCAGGGGAGGAAGATCAACCAATTCTCATGTATGATTGTTCAAAATTGATTCAATCTCACTATTGACTCGCCTCTTTCCAAAATTTGAATCGAAGAAGACATCGTTTGCTTTAAATGTTTGAGGCTCATTTTCAAGCAAGAATGTCACAAAATCTGGTCCAAAGGAAGTAGATGTCCTTTGACGTTTGCTACGCCTTGCATCCTTTTTACTTGGTGTATTTTCCTTTGGTTCTTCCCGCGGTCGTTTAGATCTTTCACTTGACGACTCACATTCGTTTTATACGGATAAATGTTTTCAAAGAATTCAGCATTATCGATTCAATTACCGTATTAACATGTATTTCGGGATTGTCCGATTTGTGAACCAAAAACCGACAAGCTTTGCTTTGTTTGTAGCATAGCCAATAAAAACACAATCCACAGTTTTTGGTCCGATTTTTACCCTTTTGGGCAAAGGAACTTGGACCTTTGCTAAACACCCCCACACTTTGAAATATTTCAAGTTGAGTTTTCTTCCTTTCCATAGTTCATATGGAATAGATTGTGTTTTGCTGTGGGGCACCCTGTTGAGTATTCGGTTAGATGTAAGGATAGCCTCCCCCCACAAGCTTTGCGGTAAACCGGAACTTATTAATAAGACATTCATCATTTCCTTTAATGTTCGGTTTTTCTTTTCCGCAATTCCATTTGATTGTGGTGTGTAAGGGGCAGTAGTTTGATTAATAATTCCATATTCTAAACATATCTCTGCAAAAGGAGATTCGTACTCTCTACCCCTATCACTTCTAATCATTTTTATCTTTTTATTCAATTGATTTTCCACTTCGTTTTTGTATTGCTTAAATGCATCAATTGCTTCATCCTTACTATTAAGCAAATACACATAACAATATCGAGTGCAATCGTCAATAAAAGTTATAAAATACTTTTTCCCACCGCGAGATGGTATTGACTTCATATCACAAATATCTGTGTGAATTAAGTCTAAAGGATTTGAATTCCTATCAATAGACTTATATGGATGTTTAACAAACTTAGATTCAACACATATTTCACATTTAGATTTATTACACTCGAATTTAGGCAATACTTCTAAATTAATCAATTTTTGCAAGGTTTTGTAGTTGACATGTCCTAAACGAACATGCCATAAATTATTTGACTCCAATAAGTAAGACGAAGCTGAATTCTTATTAATACTGTCAACAACCATTACATTGAGTTTGAAAAGGCCCTCGGTGAGGTAGCCCTTTCCTATGAACAAATCATTCTTACTTATTACAATTTTCTCACTAACCAACACACATTTAAACCCGTTTTTGACGAGCGATCAGAAATTTGAAACTAAATTCTTCCGAATTGTTGGAACGTGCATAACATTGTTGAGAGTCGGGACCTTGCCGGAAGTCATCTTCGAAGTATCTTCCCATATCCTTCAACCTTGGTGTTGCGGTATTTCCCATAAACAAGTACCTCTTCGGGTCCAGCGGGAGCATAGGTTGCAAATGCTTCTTTTGTAGCGCAAACATGTCGAGTGGCACCAGAATCAAGCCACCACTCCTTTGGGTTTCCAACCAAATTGCACTCCGATAGCATTGCACACAGATCATCCATATCATCATTCTTTTCCACCATATTGGCTTGTCCTTTTCCCTTGTTCTTTTTCGGGAGACGGCAATCTGGGGCTTTGTGGCCAGCTTTCCCACAATTAAAGCAATTGCCCTTGAACTTTTTCTTGTTGGAATCTTTGTCCTTTCCAGAAGGCCTCTTCTTTTTCTTGTTCTTTTTCAGAGCAGCATCTTCAACGATGTTTGCCCCTTCAATTGGTGAAGTCTTACGGTACCTCTTCTCAGCGGTTTTGTTATCTTCCTCGATCTTGAGACGAATCACAAGATCTTCCAACTTCATTTCCTTTCTTTTGTGCTTAAGATAATTCTTGAAATCTTTCCACGAGGGCGGCAACTTCTCAATCATTGCAGCCACTTGGAATGCTTCATTTACTACCATACCTTCAGCAATAAGGTCATGGAAGATAAGTTGAAGCTCTTGAACTTGGGTTCCAACGGTTTTTCCATCCACCATTTTGTAGTCTAGGAATTTGGCAACCACAAACTTCTTCAAGCAAGCATCTTCAGTTTTGTACTTCTTTTCAAGTGCACTCCATAGTTCTTTGGAGGTCTATCTTTTTGCACTTGTAGACGTTGTACAAGTCATCTTCTAAGGCACTCAAAATGTAGCCTTTGCACAAAAAATCGATCTGTTTCCAAGCCTCGGTAACCATGAACTTTTGGTTGTCGGGCATGTCGGCGGCGAGCACGGGAGGGTCCTCATTTGGTGAACTTTTGCATACCAAGGGTGGTAAGCCAAAAGAACATTCTTTCTTTGCCATCCTTTAAAGTTGGCACCGGTGAACTTCGCAGGTTTCTCTCGGTGGCACGGCGGTACGGGTTGTAGGAGTAACCGCTGGTGCAAGTAATTGCGAGAGGTAGTTCCGGTCTCAATTGCCATTATTCGTTTGTCACTGTCAAATCGACAAATTGTTTTAGTTAATAAAACCAGAATAGCAATTCAACCACAGACTTAAACGATGAAGATTTTATTTCTTCAAATTGCAGTATAATTATGAAACTTTAGTATTCCAACGAAGTTTTTATATCTTCGAGTCAGAATACTAATATTCATATGGAGTAGAAAATTGCACAAGTTTTAATCTCCAAACCAGAATACAGCAACGATGAAGTTTTTATGTTCTTCAAATCGTTGTACAAGTATGAACTTTAATATTCCAACGAAGTTTTTATGTCTTCAAGTCAGAATATGAAATTTCACACGGAGTAGAAAACCACACAGGTTTTAGTCTCCAAAACAAAATACAGATTAATCTAAAAATATAATTTCCTTAAGATTGTTATTAATCTGTATTCCAAAAAAACTAGTAAACAATAATAATTGAAAAATGAACAGAATCAGTGTTGGAAAAATAAAAATATTTTTCAGAATATAATCGAGCCCACTTAGTTCAAAGTGTGTCCTTAAGGAAATTATTCCCCTCACAGTACTCGAGGTTGATGGAATATCTCCTCCCAGGATAGAACGATTATCTTACCAGAATAGTAGTACTCCAAATTCCGGTCAACAGCAGTATATCACACAGAATTTGTTTATGCAGAAGAAGAAGAAGTTTGTGTTGTTCAGAAAATTCGTAAGTAAAATTCTGAGAAATCAAACGAATTTATAGCCATGGAAGTACTGTTTCTGAAGGTTTGCAACCTTTCTGAACAATCACTGAAAACTGGTGGTAAATTTAAATGTGGGAAAGAAACCGGGTCGCGGGTCAGACACGCGGATCCGGTCGGGTCGCGGGTCAGGGTCACTAACGGGTAGGATTTGATAAGTTAATTAATTTAATTAAATAATAATTAATTAAATAATTAAAAATTAAAGAAAATTTGGTCCAAAAAGATTATCAATCAATCAGATCATTTGACCAAATCCAAATCCAAATCCAAATCCGAAGCCGAGCCGAGCGAGCGACGACGGCGGCGCGAGGGGTCCTTGCCCCCTCAACCCTTTTACTGACAAGAAGGAGTAATTCTACTTATAAGTAGAAGAACTTTTCTTTCCACTACCGATGTGGGACAAATGCTTATTTTATAAAGCAAGAGGGAACTCCCACTTTTCTTTCCAATCATTTCCCATTCACCAATATCAATACCCAATAATTTTTGCCCCGCAAATTGATGGTTTTTAATTTTTGCCATTCGCCTAAAATAATGATTGAAAAGATCCTTGAGGTCGTGCGTTCGAATCTCATCAGAGTCAAAAAGAAAAAAATCGCAAGGCAAGATTTCATTAAAAAATATGTCTATTCGGCCAAAGTTGTATAGAAATTATGCCTCAAAGTGTATAGTTTCTATGTAATTATGCCTCCGAAAATACCTCTGAGGTTGTGGGTTCGAATCCAAGCAGAGTCAAAAAGAAAAAAAATCGCAAGGCAAGATTTCATAGAAATTATGCCCATTAGGCCAAAGTTGTATAGAGATGAAATTTTTTTGCCTTGTGAATCTTTTTTTTTTTTGCCTCTGCTGTGATTCGAACTCAGAATCTCTGATTTAGTAGACCCACAAATAAAGGGTACTTTAGCCACAAATTTTCATTAAATGAGAAATTGGGCAAACATTAAAGACCAGTGAATTGAGGGACAAAAATTAAAGACTAGCCGGTATGAAGGGAAATCCACGCAATTTCATTTGCACTTTTGCCCCTATTTCGTGTTGGTATTTACTTTTTGTCCCTCAAATGAATTTTATGCCTATTGGGACATATGTTCTTTTAAGGAATCCAACACAACTTGTGTTGGATCCTTTAAAGAATTTATGCCTCAATAGACATAAATTTCATTTGAGAGGCAAAAAGTAAAGACCAGCCCATTTGAAGGGAAAACCGTGCAATTGAATGATATTTAGATTTTTAGAATGGATGATGTCCAAGGAGTTGTATCACAATGATCCTTGTCACACCTTGAGAATTGTAGATGGAGCTGAGCTAGTGGAAATGATGAATAAGGACTAAAGCAAGATTTGTGACTGTTAAATTGTGTGATAATTTTATCTAAAAGCTGAAATTACTTAAGAGGACACTTCCATGTACTAAATTAAATCTTTTAACACGCCCTTTCGCATACTGGCCTGGTGTTTCTAATGAGCCAAGTGAGTGATTCTTTATTTTATGATGAAGGGTGGTGATGAGATTTGAATGCCGTTGAATTGTGTGACCATCTCATCCACGCTTAACTATTAGAAAGTGCACACTTTTATTTACTTAATTATATCTCAATAGAGAAAAGGCTTCAGCCAAAATCAAGTATCTGTTGGTTTACAAGGATTTGCAGGAAACGGAAATTACAAGTAACTGCTTATGTAGGAATTGAAATTACAATTCAACAAGAAAGCTGAAAATTACAATATAACAACAAAATTGAAATTACACTTTTGTTGAACAAGAAAACGGGAAAGTTGTTTATGCTGAGTCGAGTGTGGCACTCTGTCCTTAAGACAATATTGCCCCGTATGTATCCTTTATACGTCCTGGACAATTCGTCTCCCAAGATAAAAAAAGCAATGGAACTATTGAGCAAAGGAAACTCAAAAGCTACCGTGAAGAATATTGAGCAATGAAATGATGCTTGGAAGATTAGGAAGAAACCGATTTTTGCTTTGTGTATTTTCGTGTATGTTAAGTACTCCTCAACAATGGTATAAGGAGTGTTTATATAGGTGAGGGAGGGCTGTTTAACTCGCCCCCATAATGACCATTATTGGCCAAATAATGGCCATTATGGAGGTAGTTAATCCACCAAAATAAATGGTGAAAAATGCCAACGGATTGGCCATTATAGGAGGTGTAATTCAGCCAAAATAAATGGTGAACCGAGTCTTTGGACGTTTCGTTCCGGGACCGTCGAAATTCGATTTTCGAAAAACTTCGGGGACCAAAGCGTACATGTTGAAACTTCGGGGACCAAACTATACATGTTGAAACTTCGGGGACCAAAGCTGTACATCATCGAAAGAATTCGGTCCAAAGCGCACATCCGAAACTTCTAGGATCAAAGCGTACGCACGGCAAAGTTTTCTACGGCCCAAAAAGATAATATCGAAGGCCCACGCCCACACCCACGACCCACGACCCGCGACCCACGGCCCCGCCCCACGACCCACGACCCGTGACCCGTGAACCCGAGAACCCGGAACCCGGAACCGGACCGGACGGGCGGGCGGCGGCGGCGCGCGTGTGGTCTTTACTTGAACCGAAGCACATCTAGGTCCTCCCTCCTTTAAACACATGGGATACCCCTTGGGGTCCCAAACCCCAAACCAATTTCAAGCATTATATACACAACAATTCTTTCTTCCTCTACCGATGAGGGAGAATTGATCACACACCACACTTTTCCATGCTTCAAACACCTTACTTCGTGAACCAATATCTCTTTCATTTCTCAATGAAATTTGACGATTCTTGGCCCTACGGTTATCTACGTACTTAGTACATCATGCATGTGTGAAGAACCGGATTCTCCAACATACGTAACACTAGTGTTTAAGCCGTTAAAGTTGGTCGGTCGCAACTCCCACCAAAGGCTAATTTCCAACAATCCCCTCTTGAAAGAGATTTTGGCGCACTCACATGGTGTCTTTTCATTTCAAAGAATATTTCGGCGGACCGATGTTGCATAAGGAGAGGTAGCCTCGGCTTTGAACCTTCCATAGTTGAATACCATCGGACTTACTTATCGCGCGGTGAACGTGATGTCTTGAACCGTCGGTGTTTAGTGTAAGCCAAGACAATGATACCAACACAACAAATTCCCTTACTCTCTTCTTCGTAATGTTTTGTCCGTTTTGGCCATGGACAACGTCTTGGATTCTTAAGTGCGTTCATTTTGAGGCGGCTGTCCTCGCACTTAAATAGGTGGTCTCCTACAAGGTATCCTGCTATACCCCACTTCACAAGTGTTAGGAACCATTAAAAGTTTCCCAAGAACCTAGCCTCAACCTGTTGAGGATCATTACAGGTTTTGAAAACTTAACCTTTACCCATCCGCAGATAGCACTTAATGTCTATCGCGGGAACGGCTTTGGATTTGGTGTTTCTTTTCGTAAATCACTATCCGAAGTGCTCATGCTTCTACTTGAAGCGATCAACCGAACCTTTACTGACTTAGTTTTCCCATTGAACCAAATTACCGGGATCTCCGGTTCGTAAGGTTGGGTTACCACTGTATTGGTCCTTATATTTTGGGTTTTAAGCCCATTCCCCAGACAGGCAAGCCATCGATCCTTGAGTAGGCCCTTTGTCAATGGGTCGCTATATTATCCTTTGACTTGATGTAATCAATGGATATTATACCCGTGGTGATCGAGTTGCCTAACGGTCTTATGCCTCCGTCGAATATGACGAGACTTGCCGTTTTACATAACATTCCGTGCCCTTCCTAGAGCCGACCGACCGTCGCGGTGGATCATTACCGAAGGTACGGGTTTGTTCCAACACGGAACATCCTCTAAGAAGTCATGAAGCCACTCGGAAACTTCTTCTCTCGCTTTGTCTAAAGCGATAAACTCGATTCCATCGTGGATCGGGCGATGCAAGTTTGCTTAGAGGATTTCCAAGATACGGCCCCACCACCAATTGTAAATATATACCCTTTGGTGGACTTGGTGTTCTCTATATCGGATATCCGGTTTGCATCACTTTGTACCCCTCTAGTACAAATTTGGATATCTCGAATAGTGTAACCCGAAGTTTAACGTGTATTTCGGTATTGTAATACCCGATTCAACGCCTTCCGGTGATTATCACTTGGATTACGGGTGAACCTAGCCAACTTATTGATTGCGTAAGCAATATCAGTCGGGTGCGCGTTTGTTATATACATCAAACTACCGATTACTCGTGCATATCGCTCCTGGTATACAGTGTGCACCAAGATTTTTATCAAGCTTATGATTTATATCCATTGGTGACGCTATCGGAGAGTGTCTAACATCTTGAACTTTCTCAAAACATCCTCGATGTAGTGAGACCGAGATAAGACCGATCCGTCGGACGTCTTAGAGATTTTAATCCCTAGGATGACATCTGCGATACCCATATCTTTCATGTCGAAGCATTGTTTCAACATGTTCTTAGTCTCTAGGATTATCCTAGGACTACTTCCTGTGATCAACATGTCGTCTACATACAGGCATATCATAACAAATGAGTCAGAGTTACCTTTCGTGTAAACACATTTATCACACTCATTAATGGCGAACCCCTTCGATAGCGAGTACTATCAAATTTTTCGTGCCATTGTTTCGGGGCTTGTTTCAGCCCATACAGAGATTTGATAAGTCGACAGACTTTCTTCTCTTGCCCTTGAACCACGTACCCCTCGGGTTGGTCCATATAAATTTCTTCTTCCAAATCACCATTTAGGAAGGCTGTCTTAACATCCATCTGGTGTATCTCAAGGTCACGCAAAGTTGCGATCGCAATAAATACCCGTATGGATGTCATCCGGGATACCGGAGAGTATGTGTCAAAGTAGTCAAAGCCTTCGTCCGTCGATAGCCCTTGACTACCAACCTGGCCTTGTACTTGTCTATAGACCCATCGCCTTGTATTTCCGTTTGAGTATCCATTTACAACCCAACGGTTTATTTCCGGAGGAAGATCAACCAACTCCCAAGTATGGTTATGCGAGAATGGAGCTTATTTCACTCTCAATAGCTTCTTTCCGGAGCGGTGCTTTCCGGAGTTGACAACGCCCGAGCAATTGTCCTTGGTTCATCATTAACCATGTAAGCTACAAAGTCGGGACCGAAGGATTTATCCTTCCCGGCCCTTTTACTTCGCCTTAGATCCATCTCTCGGAGTCTCCAAGTTCGAGAATCGGAACACTAGATTCGGATGTTCACCACCTCGAGATTCGCTAGATCGAACCATTTAGATCCGGCAGTCAAGGACTCCGGTTCTTGAGAGCTTTGTGCATAACTTCGCTTGCGAGAGGTTATGTCTTTCTCCTTTCTAGGAAAGGTACTTTCAAAGAATAGAGCATTCCTTGATTCCATTATTGTACCCTGGTGGATATACGGAATATCGACTTATGCACTAAGAAGCGATAAGCACTACTGTTATTTGCATATCCGATGAATATGCAATCTACAGTCTTTGGTCCAATCTTGACCTGCTTTGGCTTAGGTACTTCAACCTTTGCCAGACAACCCCACACCTTAAAATACTTGTAGGTGGGTTTCTTTCCTTTTCATGATTCATATGGAGTTTTGTCCTTACCTTTATGTGGGACTCTCGTTCGTAATCGTATTAGCGGTAAGGACGGCTTCTCCCCACATGTTTTGGGGAAGTCCGGAATTGATAAGCAAGGCATTCATCATTTCCTTTAATGTGCGGTTCTTACGTTCCGCCACACCGTTTGATTGAGGTGAGTATGGAGCCGTCGTTTGATGAATAATGCCTTCTTGGGCACAATATTCCTCAAAAGGCGCTACATATTCTCCCCTCTATCGCTACGAATGGATTTGATCCGTAGGCTAAGTTGATTCTCAACTTCTGCTTTGTAACGTCGAAACGCTTCAAAGGCTCCATCCTTACTTTTCAACAAGTAAAGGTAACAATACCTTGTGCTATCATCTATAAATGTCACAAAGTACTTGTTCCCCCCTTTAGTTTGTGCAAACTTCAAATCACATATATCTGTGTGAATAAGTTCTAGAGGAGCGGTATTCCTCTTTCGACGGATCGAAAAGGAAGCTTGGTGAGTTTTGCCTCTACGCACACCTCACACTTATGTTGAGGGTTTATGTCGATAGAAGGCAACAACTCCATCTTTACCAGCCTTTGAATAGACTTGTAGTTTACGTGTCCTAATCTATGATGCCATAAATTAGAAGACTCAAGCAAATAAGAAGAAGACTCAACTTTATTTCCTTGACGCAATACGGACATGGCATTCACTTTGAAGAGGCCTTCACAGACGAAGCCCCTCCCCACAAATGTGCCATTTTTAGTGAGTACAAATTTATTTGATTCAAACACTAGCCTAAAGCCGCATTAACCAATAAAGGTCCGAAACTAGATTTCTTCTAATATACGGGACGTGCATCACTTCCTTCGAGTGAGTTCCTTGCGGAAGTCATCTTCGGGACCACCTTTCCAACCCCTAGCACGTCGAGGAAGCGTTGTTGCCCATGAACGACTTCTTG
This sequence comes from Anisodus tanguticus, assembly GCA_034509755.1. Taxonomy (NCBI): domain Eukaryota; kingdom Viridiplantae; phylum Streptophyta; class Magnoliopsida; order Solanales; family Solanaceae; genus Anisodus; species Anisodus tanguticus. Next base: position 1,349,587 of record CM067553.1, on the reverse strand, counting down.
TCGGAGACCGGAGTGTACGTGGAGAAGGCATCTTTGTTGGAACAGATGTGTCTTGTTGCACTGTGTCCACCCACCACTGCATCGGATTCTCCACCAAGTTGGCTTCTAGCACCACTGCAGAGAATTCCTCGATCATGTCATCCAGGAGCGTGTCCTTGACGACGTTTGCTTGAGCCTTGCCTTTTGACTTGGCTTTCGTTGTTGCTCGTCTTGAGCTTGCGGCATTCCTTGATCCCGTGACCAGGTTTCCCACGGTGATGACAATTACCTCCGAACATCTCTCGCCGCGGGGGCTTTGCCGTCTTTCCGGAACTTCCGCTTCTTGCTTGAGTTCCCTTTGGCCTCAGCCAGATTTGCCTTTGCCTCAGCATGTTGTCTACCCTTTGGCAAGGTCTTCTTATTATCTTCCTGGATTTGTAGTTTGATAACAAGCTCTTCAAAGGTCATCTCCTTTGTCTTGAGTTTCAAGTAACTCATAAACTCATTCCATGAAGGAGGTAACTTTTCAATCGGCGATGCAACCAAAAACTCGCTCATTTGGTTTCGGTCCTTCCAAATCCAGGTGATGTAAAATCATTTGGAATTCCGGACTTGGGACATCATCGTCTTCTTGTCCACCATTTGGAATTTTAGAAATTTCCCAACGATGAACTTCTTAGTACCCGCATCTTGTGCGTTGTACTTCTTTTGCGCTTTTTCCCACGCTCTTTGGCGGTGCCAACGGTGCAATAGACCGTGTAGAGAGGGTTTGCTAAGCGATTCAAGTATATAGTTCTTGCACATGAAATCGCTATGATTCCATGCGTCACGAACCATCTTCATGCCATTAATGACATGGATACCAAGGCCCCCTTCACCCGTTTCATTGGGCGAAGAGTCCATTTCATCTCCGGCTTGTGGAGGATCTTCCGTAAGGAACCGGGCCATGCCCATAAGCGTTAAGTAAAACATCATCTTTTTCTTGCCATCTTTTGAATTCGATCCCATGAATTTTTTAGGGCGATCATGGTGGTGTGATGAAGAGGGTGGAGCTCAATGAAGGGAAAGCAGCGGTGTTCGCCTTGAACAGAGCAGCGAAGCAGCAGCAGGTGAGGCCGGCGGAGTTCGCCTTGGGCAGGCGATAGCGGCGATGGCGGGGAAGGCGCAACATTGCCTTGAGAGGCAAGCAGACGATAGCAACAACATCGGTCATATTTCCGGCCATGTTATTGCGATTCGTAAGCAAAATATTGTCTTAAGTTGTTGGTTTACAAGGATTTGCAGGAAACGGAAATTACAAGTAATCGCTTATGTAGGAATTGAAATTACAATTCAACAAGAAAGCTGAAAATTACAATATAACAACAAAATTGAAATTACACTTTTGTTGAACAAGAAAACGGGAAAGTTGTTTATCTTTGAGTCGAGTGTGGCACTCTGTCCTTAAGACAATATTGCCCCGTATGTATCCTTTATACGTCTGGACAATTCGTCTCCCAAGATAAAACAAGCAATGGAACTATTGAGCAAAGGAAACTCAAAAGCTACCGTGAAGAATATTGAGCAATGAAATGATGCTTGGAAGATTAGGAAGAAAGCGATTTTTGCTTTGTGTATTTTCGTGTATGTTAAGTACTCCTCAACAATGGTATAAGGGGTGTTTATATAGGTGAGGGAGGGCTGTTTAACGCCCCATAACATGCCATTATTGACCAAATAATGGCCATTATGGAGGTAGTTAATCCACCAAAATAAATGGTGAAAAATGCCAACGGATTGGCCATTATAGGAGGTGTAATTCGGCCAAAATAAATGGGTGAATTGAGTCTTTGGACGTTTCGTTCGGACCGTCGAAATTCGATTTTCGAAAAACTTCGGGGACCAAACTCGTACATCTTGAAACTTCGGGGACCAAAGCGTACATCTTGAAACTTCGGGGACTAAACTATACATGTTGAAACTTCGGGGACCAAGCTGTACATCCGAAAGAATTCGGTCCAAGCGCACATCGAAACTTCGGGATCAAAGCGTACTTACGGCAAAGTTTTACGGCCCAAAAAGATAACGACCGAGAACCGGAGCCGGGACCGGACGGGCGGGCGGCGGCGGCGCGTGTGGTCTTTACTTGAACCGAAGCACATCTAGGTCCTCCCTCCTTTAAACACATGGGATACCCCTTGGGGTCCCAAACCCCAAACCAATTTCAAGCATTATATACACAACAATTCTTTCTTCCTCTACCGATGAGGGAGAATTGATCACACACCACACTTTTCCATGCTTCAAACACCTTACTTCGTGAACCAATATCTCTTTCATTTCTCAATGAAATTTGACGATTCTTGGCCCTACGGTTATCTACGTACTTAGTACATCATGCATGTGTGAAGAACCGGATTCTCTAACATACGTAACACTAGTGTTTAAGCCGTTAAAGTTGGTCGGTCGCAACTCCCGCCAAAGGCTAATTTCCAACAGTATCAGCTACAGCTGCTAATGACACTCATCCTGCTTCAATCTGCTGTTGACAGAAATCTGGGCAGCCAAAGCTAGGTCCCTGTGCCAAGGCTGATGATGCCTCTTAACAGAATGAAACCTTAAGAGAACTTATCATCTCTTTTTTCTCCTTTTTCATAATTTAGAGGACTTATATCCTTTATAGTTACATCCTGAGATAATTAAAGCACAATGACAAAGTCACCACCATTCACATGAAACCAAAGAAAAAGTCTTCAAGAGTTGAAGCAAACTTTAGTTCCATCACTCTTCCCAGAACAAGAAATGCTATTGATTATGTAAAGATTGTGCTAATTTACAGTTGAAATGGAATCTTATATATGATGTATAAAACAATTCTATCATCTATAAACATAACTAAGTGACTAACTGATCGTTGAATTGATTACTGATTAAATTATTACTACTCAAAATTGAAACTCTGTGAGAACCCTATAAGAAATGTAGGCTAGCATAATTGAACTAAAGAACTTCATTCTAAGAATAAACCTGTGATTCTCTTTCTCTCCACCTGGAATCCCTTCCCAAGTCATTTTCTATGTTGTTATCAGAAATTGATCTGTCTATTTTCCTTCTCTTGTTGCCTCTATTAGATTTATCTGATTTCTCATCAATAAGTGACAGTAAAGTTTGAAGACGTTTAGAACGTGATGTAGTTTGACCATCCAAAACAACTCCAGCATTGGAAGTCCGGCGAAATTTACGCAGAATCTGGAGGAAATATATAAGGAGAGCAATAACGCATGCAATCCCACATATAAGAAAGAGGCCTGAAAAGCTTCTCAAGTGAAGGCGATCTGATTCAAGCTCTGCATTGTCTAAACTGCACGCACTTCTTGCTAACCACTTGTCATGTATCCGTTGGAGATCTCCATTCTCAGATAGCGTTAGAATTGCAGTTGACAAGTCGACAGCCAAGGGAGAGTCCCGAGGAAATGCCTAATCAGAATGAAAAACAAAAAATGACAGAGGAAAACATGATTTCTGGATTCTGTGTCTCCAATAGATAAATAAAGAATCTAATAAAATTAATAGAAATGCAGAACCCCGACATCAAAGATTGTTACCCAAATATTAAGAAAACGGATTTTAAAGAGAAGTCTGCATATTGATATGCTACAAACATGTTGAGGACAGAAAGTTTTCAGTCAACAAATAGAACTTTCTTAAGGAGTGCCTGAACCTGAAATGGACACCAATATCACTTTCACTTCAAAGACGTTTTAGATAATACTGATTTGCAAATATCACACATGGAACAAACTAGCGTGCTAGAGTGTGTAATGGATCCTCCATGACTTTCTATGAGATTCAACAACTTTTTTACATGCCTTGTTTTCACAGCCAAATGAATGCAACTCTTAATACATAAGCCCTTCTTCCCTATTTTCTTCAGAACCAGAAAACTCAAGATAAGCTACAAATCCTCTTTCATATGAAGGATTAAGCCAAGGTGTACAGTAATTACAGAATCAGGATTTGAAAAAGGAAAGAGACTAAGGCAGGAGGCACATAGAATGAGGAAAAAATTAAAAATTGTAAGAATAGAGAAACTTACAAAACCCCATCCACTTTTGGTGAATTCTTGACCTACAATCCTGAATTTGCACTGGTTTGACAGGAAAAGTTCAACATATGGTCTTTCATCCACCACTGCAGCTACGCCCCCTTTTGCGGGACCACGTTGAAGTGCTGTAGCATATTGTTCCGGTGATCCAAGGGCAACAAGTCTGGATTTTGGTATACCAATTTCCTCCAAATACCGTTCTGCAAAAGAACCCACTTGGAACCCAATAGGTTCATCAGTTTCTTTCAAGCTTTCGATTCCTTTAATAGGAGAATATAGTTGTTGCACAGTGAGAATGGAGGTCAAACTTGCTGTGTAACTTGAATTTATTATCAAAACCACAAAGAGCCATATGATCAGCACCATGCGACCAAGCGTACTTACAGTATTCTCTCCTGCATAAGAAAGATCACAAAAGTTGAGAGAGTAAACATAGAATGAACCACGAAACAATTATTACCGAACTATAGTTCACTTACTGTGGGCAAAAAAGAGACTTGAAAGGCTGAACCTGCAAGAAGAACAAACAATTGTCCATTATCTTGACAAAAAAAAAAGTAATTTGCAGGAGATTCACCATTATAAAAAAAGTTTCCCGAAATTTAGGAACTTTCAAGAAAAGAACTATTCTATGAGCATCAACTGCATTCATAACTGATAAGGACACGAGAACTAAAAACTACAAAGTGCCAGGTGCATCTTATGAACTTCCAATTATTGAGTAGTAGGATTAAAGAGTCCGTGGTACAAAGGAGGAATCGAGGCACTTAAGCGAAGTTTAAAGTCAAGGCAGGTAGTCTTTACCATCATAGCAGTTGTCATGATGTTGAACACTTCAAAGAAAGAATAAGGTTAACTCTTAAAAGCTGTTACGAGGATTGCAAGACAAGCAGTCGAGCAAACAAACCGCAATGAAGTTGCTCTAGCAGTATGATATCTCTACATTGTAGCGATTTGACCTATAGCTATCATGGCTGTTTCCCGAACTCATAATATTTAAGTACAAATCGAAAGATACAATGATACATGCAAGTTTTGACATAATAACAATCATATTCTAGCACCATAGCAGGAAACTATGTCAAGTTCATCACAAGCACGACTACAGGATAGTGTACGGCATGTATTCACACATGTTTGGACATATGTCAATAACATTAATGTGTTTTTAGGCAAATCCTAGACTCTTACTGGCATATGAATACACATCCCACACCACCTTATTGGTTATATACAGGGAGGGGTCGATGCTAAATCCTCCCCCACCACAAGGTTGATTTAACCAGAAATAAGAAAGAAAAAGAACCTTTGATCTCACCATAGAATGGTTATCAACTGCTGTTTGGGAGGCCCACGAAACTCGTCATTGATTCTGTGCTCTAAAATCCACACTACCATCCCAACAAAGAGAAAGAAAATAGTGATAACTCCCCACATTTGAGCGGAAAAGGGTCTTAGAAAGGCCCAACCACCTGAATTCAACTTTTGGAATGGAGCCACAACAACCAGTCCGGATGCGACATATGGCTGTGTGAAATCGACAATTCTAGTCCGATTCGTAACTATTGCAATATCACCAACAACACCATCAAATTTCTGGGAGCACAAAAAACAGTTGATTTAAAATATAGTTAGAATCATCTAATGTTAGGTAATTATGGATATAACTTACCCCGGCTGTGATTAGCTTCACCATATCAGTGTAGCTTGGATTTTCATGCCCGTTTCCATAGGGGACAAATTGATGTGGAACAGCATATGGCAATAAGTTTACAGCAGCAGTGAATACATCAATGCAAAAACCTTTAAAATTGTTAGTGCCTTGAATTTGAGACACAAATTCCCGGTAACTAACTCGGATGGGCACCCCTATTCTCAGTTGCTTACCATTGTTTGGAAAAACCCATCCGCGAGGTTTTTGAACATTGTTTCCAGGCCACACAACACTATAAAGTTTTTGGCTTGAACTTGAACGATTAGGTGGCTTCGAGTAAAAGGTCTCAGGAGGGAAAATAGACAAGCCAGAATAGTTAGACCAGTAACCAACACGCCGAAAACCTGTTCCAATTACATTTATGATATCATATGCTGGACGAATAAGAGATTTGTCTGGACTAAACTTGAATGGCCCAGTCAAACCAACAAAATCACTCTGCAATAAGTTCTTCAGCAGAAGTGGTCCACCGTCGAAAATACTCATTGCTTCAAGGTGAAGATTACTTCCTTCAACTGATTGCAACTTAGTATCATTAGAAAACGAAATAGTCCCTCCCTGATTAAAAAACGAATCTATGGCATGTGCAACTAGCCAAACAGTGTCATATGCATGAAGCGCATAGGAATTTATCCCTAATAAGCCACCGGTCAACTTGTTCCATCTAGACGAAAATGCTCTTTTATTTTCAGAGTCCGGAGTGTGTTGACGCAAAACCAGAACTCCTTGCATGGTATCCATAGTATCTTGTGGCAAGGGAGAAGAGGAATCTAACACACCGGTGAGCCAATCTGTGGATATCCATACATAACCATCACCCATCATTCCAAGATAGTGTGCCACTGAAAGTATCATGAATCCTATGGTGGGATATGCATGTAGAACAATGACTCTAGATTCCATTAGGGCAACCTTTACCAGAACATCCATAATATCACCTCGCGTAACAGTAGCTCCAGGGGAAATCCCTGCTTTATATGAGATGCGACAACGCCTCGATGCAAGTGTATCATCTAATGCAGAGACACCATTTCTCCCGTAGTCATCATCAACAAAAATCGCAATCACCTCCTTCCAACCATAATATTCTACAATCTCAGCTATTGCAGTCATCTGGTAAAGATCACTTTGAGTTGTCCTAAGAAAATAAGGAAACTGAAGAGAGGAGAGTGTGGGATCAGTAGCAGCAAATGATAAGAATGGAACTTGGAGTTCATTAGCAACATGGGATATCGTATGGGCCACTACAGAAGATTGTGGGCCTATTACCGCAACAACATCAGTCTCCATAAATTTCAAGGCTGCAAACAAAAGAAAGTGTTAGTCTATTTGAGATTCAACTATACCCTTAAATGAGAGAATTGGGAAATAATCAATCATTGCCATCGGATTTCGGTCGCTTTACACAAACCATCAGTTATCTACAGTCAAACCTCTCTATAACAACATCATTTGTTCTGATATCTTTTGGCTGCTATAACGAAATGCTATTATAAGAACATATAATATAACATAAAATGAGCGATCGGTTCGACAGAAAACATGGTTGTTATAGTGAAATGTTGTTAAAAATGATGGTTGTTATAGAAATGTCTGACTGTATATCAACTGAGCCTAAGGTAGTGTAACAGATATTCAAGGAAATGAACAGAGAATAAAGTACCGCCAACCATGCCAAGAAACCCACTGCAATTGGAATTTTGCAACTTCACAACAAGTTTGGTTCCTTGGAGGACGCTAGAGTTGCAATTAACATCTTTTACAGCCTCCTGAATAGCAATCTTAGCAACTCTGCCAATTGTAGAGTCAAATGTAAAAATAGCTCCAACGTTTACAACAGCTGGCCTTGACGTCCCATTTCCACTCAACCCATCTGAACTCACTCCAAAGCATACTAGACAAGAGACAAGAATCCAAACCACATTCATCCTAGATGAACGGCACAGCAGGATATTTACGTGCTTAATTAGCATTCATCCTACCACTTCCTTCTACAAGATAGAATTTTCAACCAGTTAGGTTCATTGGAAAAGAATATACCACATCAAACCTTTAGATAATTGACATCTATATATCTATAATGCCAATATTATAACATGTTATCAAGTAGACAATTCCCAAATCAACTTTATATACTATATTTAAATATTGATCAAACATACAAACACTAATAAAAGGAAGAAAGAGCTCGTGCATATGCATTACAAGAATAAAGGAAAAAAAGAAACAGATAGCTTAAACTGAAAAAAGGAATTAGATTCTATGCTAAAATTAAAGTATGACATAAGTACTCATTTAAAGAGGAAGAATTATTGTGAACACCCAACTTTCTCAACCAAATTAAAATGAATTAAGCGTGAGAAAGAAGCAAAATAAAGTACAGAAGGAGCCACATTCTTTTTAGACATGACGCAAGTGCAGAAATAAACATCATAAGTAGTACTCATAGTAACAAGCAAAGGAAAAAGTTGGGTGTGGCAGATTAAGAAAGACACAAAAGGAGCAAACAAAGTAAAAGATAGAGAAGAATGAATAGACTACAACAACAACCTAGCCAGTGTATTCCGACAAGTATGTGTGAAGAGGCTAGGATGTATGCAGACTAACTCTAATTTTGTAAGGCTGTCTATGCTCAAAAGAAACATAGTGAATGCATAAATTCAAGGAAAATAAAGGATGAATAGACTAAAGATTTTTAAGAGACCCTTTTACCTGTCAGCCAAAATTCCACCACTTTTGCTTTCCCAGATGATTTCTCCTGCCTTATATCTTGTTCTTGCTGCTAGCAAAATGATGATTAACTATAAATTACTCTTTTATATGGCATTTAGGAATGACCCTTTTAATTCTTTAGTAAAAAAAAACTATAAAAGTTGAAATCTTGGCTGATAAAAATGAAAAAGGTTGCAACTTTAAGATTCCCCAGTGGAATTGATGACAAACTAAGATTCAATTTGGCAATAGGGAATGCCCCAAATAATTCTTTTATTCAAAAGATAATTAGAAAGTGAAGATAATAGGAAATCCAGAAGAAGAATTTAAGAGGGATGAAGACAAAGTGAAGGATTAAGAGGAGACAATCAAGAAGGACGACTCTTACAAGCACGTGAATAAGTTGTTCTAACAAAAGGACATAAAAATATTATATAAAAAAAAAAGAAGTCGCTCCTAACTTAAATTAAATTGAGAAAAAAAAGAAGGTATTTTTCACGTTCAGGTTGTACACCAATTAGAGGAAGAAAAAGAGAGTTAGTCTTTATCCTTGTTGAGATACAATTATATTTCAGTTATAATATCAAACATTCTGCAACTTACGTCAAAAATATCAAATAATTGTCTCTTTTTTTTTTTTGTTTTTTTGTATTTTTTAGGAAAGAACTCTAAGATTTGGAAGGAGTTGTGATCACGTCTTCTTGAAAATAATTAAAAACAATAATGAATGGATGGAATAGTTTTTTATGGGGTTGAACTCTTAATATTATCCAATCTCGTTTTGTTTGATACAATTTGACTCGTGAATAAGAAAAAATAACTTTCACTTATTATATGAGACATATTCATAATACACACGTCTGAATCAAGAAAAAAAGAAGATGATTTTATTGATCTCATTTGTAGCAATATTGCTATTATTTAATGATTGTATAAGCAAGGACACATCTTTAATGAATAATTTATTATGAAATTTCGATTACTAAATGAGTTTGAATTCTTGAAAGTATAAGATAATATGATTATATAATGTTAAATAGATTGCAAAATTGAAATTATTAACCTCATTCTCCTCGTACACGAACGATCAAGTTATTTCTGATTAATGAACAATTAAGAATTAACATATCTACTAATCACGAAAGTCTTGTCTTCTTAGATTATAAGCAATTTTGTTTAAGCTTAGACTTCTTATGATGTGCTAAAGTGTGATTTACAACCATTAATTATAGAACTAGTTCCATTATTAATGAACCTCTAATTTAAATTAACAAAACAGAAGTTGTTGCTTCTAAAGCTTTATTTATTTCCATATATAATTATCAAACATATAGTGCAATACATGCATAATATTCAATTGACTAAATTAGGTTGCCTCGTTTTCAAATCTACATTAGCATTTGCAAATTGCAATTATAAATACATATTAGTAACAGATTTTGGACACTTAACACGATTGATAACTGTTCAGATGCAATTTCTTCCTAAAAATGAAAGAATATTTGATGTCATTAAAATAAGGTCTCATTTTCTTGCATATTTTTAGAAAATTAAACTGTTATATGCATTTTTTTTAAAATAAGTTAGTACGTACACGGATCGAAACTTCGAAGAAATTTATAATTTATAATAATTTCCAAATTTCCCCACTAATTCCAACTTGAGAGAAACTGTTTCACCTTGGCCGAAAATATTAGCAACTGCCAATCATGAGCTGTCACATGTTTGTAAAAGCTAGTTAACAAGTTCCAGTTGATTTTAATTTTATAGTCTTTTATAATTTTCGTTTACTTTTATAGTTTTTATTAAAAATATTATGTACATATAAGAAGAGATCTGAAAATGATACACGAAAGTTTTTGCAAGATCATTTATTCTATTCAAATTATAAAAATCTATTGATTTTCATTAAAAGATGAAATAGTTATACATGTCAAAAATTAATTCACTTTGATCATTTCATGTGTTTTAAGGAGAGAAAGAGATCGCCGAAAAAGTATTAGTAAGAAGTTATTAGATAGGATATAACGCATTTTTAATTTATCAAGAATATAATCAGATACGGATATGTAGACTTCAGATAGGGTACACAATTAGTAGTTAGTTGTGTGTTAGTCACTTTTTTGTTGGTTAGGCTTGGTGTAATTTCTTATTCTTTGATATTATATTATTATTTGTTTTGTTTGTATTTTAGTTATCGTATAATGTAGTTGTTATTAACGCTCCGTTCATTCCGTCTGTTATGTCTTGCTTTTCTTATTTTTAATAACACAAATAAGATAATATGTTTTAGATTATAAAATTTTAAAATATTTTTAATATGTTTATTAAATTTTATACCCAATCAAAATTAAACAAACAGAGAAGTAATGAAAAAAATAGGACTTCACATTCATATCAGGTTTAAGTTTTGAGTATAAAAAATTCTTATAGCTTTATTATTCTATCCGACACGAAGCTAATGCGGTACGGATACCGAAACAATAAATTAATCTCTTTTTGTTTTTCACGTTCATGTTCACTTTTTTCCTTTGAATTCACTGTTTCTCATGTTCTTTGGTCTCAAGGAAGAGCCCAAATTCTCTGCTTTTAATTTTTGTTTTGAGTTCAATTTCTCTTCTTTTTTTTAGCAATTTCCATTCTTGGTTTCACAACTAATTGCCAAATAAAGCTAATCATCTGCAAAATTTCCTTTTTGGGTGTCGACTTAAATTCATCCTGCACTCGATTCTGGTAATTTAGATTCAACTTTTGATTATATTTAGATCTATCTGCTAATTAGGCTTCTGGGTTACTGTTCTTTTAGCTTGCTTTTCTTCCTATGTTTATTTGCTTTCTGGGTTTGGTTAAATTACTTTAAAATTTTTGATATTTGTTGGTTGGGTCGATCTATTTTTGCTTATTTTGATTCTTGAATAGGTGTAATTTTACAGCTTGGAGAGTTGAAAAGAGTCTTGAATTTAGTTAAAGAACTAAAGACTAAAACTTTTGTATTTGTAGGGCTGGTAAAGGCTTAACCTTGATAATTATACTGCAAATTGCTCTTTATTGAATTATTAATTAGTTTTATTTATTTTTTTGCAACTTTGGGGTTTTAGCTCACTGTTGATAAGAATCTGTGAGGCTCTAGAATTTATGCTCTGGAAATGCATATGGCTGCCTGTTCAGATTTTTCACGGGGTTATAGTAAGGAGAATACATCTGCTGGAAAAGATGAACTACTCGAGGGATCACACGAACTAAAGCAGACGAGCGATAAACCACTACAAGATCTCTCTGTTGTACGGTATTCAGTGAACTCTGCTGCACTTGTAGCAGACGCTGATTTGGTAAGTGAAAAGTGTTAAAGCTTCGTAGTGTTCTTGTTTCAGCATTTTGTTGCCTGTTATTATTCCTTGTTGTGCTTGATACTAGAAACAGTTTAGTTTAAGTGGGAGTTGAGTTGGTGGTTAGATTTCGGGAAGTGAAGCAGTTTAATCTGTGCACAAGTAATGCAGCTTTTGGTTGGTGGTATTAAACTTAATACACATACCTTATGAGGGAACCAATGGGATAGAATGTGGAATAAGAATACATGTATTAGTCATACGTGGATAAGCGTATGTAAAGACAAAAATTCCCGCAAAATAGGTAATTGCTGCATAACATTCTATGTATTATTAGTATTCATTGCACAACAACCTTACATTGTTAATCATTGCACAACAACCTTACATTGTTATTCATTGCATGAACAACCCATGCATTATAATCTTTACAGAACTAGTACGTGAACCAAAGGACTCCTAAGTTATAGATTGCACATATTCATAGACCCACAAATGTTACTGGCACGAGCTTCGAATTACAGATAAGGTTATAGCAATTTGTTAGATAGGTTGATCTACCTGAACATGCAACATTTAAGTTCCCCATGCCTTTCTTTTCTTCCTTAGTTTGTGCAGCATTTTGCCTTAGTTTCTTTGGATCTTCTTCAAGAGTGATCTTTTGCCTCTTCTTTTTCTTTTCTTGATTGGCTGGTGTGTGTGTGGGGGGGGGGGGGGGGGGTTAATTACTTTATCAGTACTGGAGCTTTAAAAGTTGTGGTAGTTAGTCTCTTTCTCTCTGCTAATAACTACATTAATACATTCTCCTCCGAGTTCCTTCCTTTTCCGCCCTTTTCATTTTTCATCCTTTGTAGACTTGTTAAGGTCATGCAGCTGATATTGTTTTTCTTTCCAGCACCCTTTAAAGGGACAGTCAAACTTTGAACCAGTATTTCGTTCTGGAAGCTGTGCTGAGAAAGGACCCAAACAGTACATGGAGGATGAACACATCTGTATAGATGATCTACTCATACATGTTAATGAAATTGCAGGTTCCACTTCCCCTGCAGCATTCTATGGGGTCTGTAGCTTTTGCACTTCATTTGTCCTTGCATTTCTGCATTCCTTTTATAGCCTGTTTGGCTAAGCTTTTGGGAAGCCAAAGTGCTTATTTTAGAAAGTTGAGGTGTTTGGCCAAGCTTTTAGAGGAAAATAAGTGCTTTTGAGCGGCAGCATAAACTATTTTTCAGATACTAAAAAAAATATTTTTTCCCAAAAGCGCTTTTGGAACATTGGCCAAGCACAAAGTACTGCCAAAAGTGTTTTTCAAATCAATTAGCCAAACACAAACTGCTTTTTTGAAAAACACTTGTGACAAAAAGCACTTTTTAAAATAAGCAGATTTTGGGAGCTTGGCCAAACAAACTATTAGATAGAACTACACATATAATGTGGAATGTGTTGTTATGTCTCACCCTAAATGAGTTACTCTTTGTGCTGGTTTTTTCCCTCTCATTTCCTCACCCTTTTACGTGAAGCCTAACAAGATTCATGAGTATCCCGTGCTAGAAAGAAATTGCAATTCGTTTCAGAAGCTAAGTTGATTCAGTACAGCCGTTTGAAGAAGGCTTAAGTTACTTACGGAAGATTCCCCTCATTGAATCCATCAAAATCTGACAATGGAGAGAGTTCAAGGGGGTCTGTGGGCCTTTATTTCCTATAATTTGCGAGATAATATAATAGACAAGAATTAGTAGCTTGTTTTAGCCTTTTGAGAACTCAGCACTAGTAAGTGAATGGTGACTTTGAAGGAAATGCTGTATAGATTTCTCTTTAGGAGGCATCATGGGATCTATGATGTTCTGCAAGTGTGCAACATGTCCTCCATCCCGACTAGGTTTAAATTTCCCTAGTCCATAAAGTATCAAACGAACTCTGCAAGCTTTCTGGCAATATACTCTCAAACGACTTAAATTACCAAAAGATTACTTCTGTTCGAAATGCGGTAGGCTTTTTGGATGCATCTGCTCCTGACACTTTGTTGAAGCACCACTAAAGCTGAAATTCCTGGAAAAAATTGTCAATGAAACTAAGTGACTGTAGTTCAATTTAAGAAAGATAAAGCCAACTCAAATTTTAGTCTGCATTCTGGCAATATACTCTAAAACGACTTAAATTACCAAAAGATTACTTCTGTTCGAAATGCAGTAGGCTTTTTGGATGCATCTGCTCCTGACACTTTGCTGAAGCACCACTAAAGCTGAAATTCCTGGACAAAATTGTCAATGGAACTCTAAAAGTGACTGTAGTTCAATTTAAGAAAGATATCATGGGTTCAAGCCGTGGAAACAGCCTCTTGCGGAAATGTGAGGTAAGGTTGCGTACAATAGACCCTTGTGGTCCGGCCCTTCCTCGGACCCCGCGCATAGTGGGAGCTTAGTGCACCGGGCTGTCCTTTTTTATACCGTTGGTCAAATATTTAGGCTGCATGCATACTTTAATATTTGAATAAATTTACTTTCTTTATATTTGCTGATCCCAACTAACTCTGATATCTCATGGATTGTTCCATAAATCATATGCACCTAGTATTCTTTTTGTTTTCTCGATTAAGCCGTGTCTTTGGTCCTTACTTTTACCTCACATCGGCACTATGGTTTAGTAATAACTCTTTTAGCAGGTCTTTGATGGCCATGGGGGTACAGATGCAGCATTATTTGTGAGGAATAAAATTCTCAAGTTCATAATTGAGGACCCCTGTTTTCCCATGTGCTTAGAGACGGCACTCAAGAATGCTTTTTTGAAAGCTGACTATGCCTTTGCCGATGATAGTTCTATGGACATATCCTCTGGCACCACAGCACTGACAGCTCTAATGTTTGGAAGGTAAGCAGGTCAGCTGTTTCTTGTTTTTATGTTTCTTGTCTGAATTTTTTTACTACTCTTATTGAGATGGAAGTTGATCTCTAAGTACTAGTGACTGCTAAGGTATCTTTCATTTCCTAGAACAATGTAATATACTTGCTGAAGGGAAAAATAAGGAGATTGGTTGTTATCCTGTTTGGTTAATGTCTTTTATGTTTACAAAAGCATGAAAATTGATACACATTTAGTTCCATTCTTCTGGGCTATTTCTGCTTGTGGAGCTTAATACGTGTAACCACACTGGTTTTCCTTTCATGTTTAAAGTGGAGATGCTATCATGCCCCTTTGTAAGCTAATCCTTTCGTCCCATTTTATGTGAAGGTATTACTATTTGGGGAGTCAAAACAGTTTTTTCTTACATTTTCTCTAACTTCTTTTAAAAATTTGTATCATTAGCTATGTTTACTAGTCGTACTTTCATGTAGTTTTCAAATATGTAAATTTTATTTTAATTTTTTTGAAGAATCTATACGCGAATTCACATTGAAAATTAAGTGTTTTGACCCTCGTACTCCAATTTCTTCACATGAATTGAGACAGATGGCGTATTAGAATAAGCTGAATGCGTTTTCACGAATTTTTGTCAATATGCATAGCCTGTTCTTTTTTTACCAGTATACCACATTAACTGCTCGTGACAATATTTCTTACGTTTCTGATCATGTTGAGTTTTTTGCACTCTTTGATGTACTTCAAATTTCTTTTCAACAGGATTTGATGTTGAATAGTTTGTAGTGTGATATAATCTGTTTTGCAGAACCATGATCGTTGCTAATGCAGGGGATTGTCGTGCTGTGCTGGGGAAACGAGGTAGAGCCATTGAGCTGTCTAAGGACCACAAACCAAATTCCGCATCTGAAAAACATCGAATAGAAAAACTTGGAGGAGTCATATATGATGGATACTTAAATGGACAGTTATCTATAGCACGTGCCCTAGGAGATTGGCACATGAAAGGCCCGAAAGGTTCTGCCTGCCCCTTGAGTGCAGAGCCGGAGTTGCAGGAAACATTGTTGACCGAGGATGATGAGTTCCTAATCATGGGTTGCGATGGTCTTTGGGATGTTATGACCAGCCAATGTGCTGTTACGATGGCCAGGAAAGAACTCATGCTGCATAACAATCCAGAAAGATGTTCGAGAGAACTTGTAAGGGAAGCCCTCAAGCGCAACACGTGTGATAACTTAACGGTGATTGTAATATGTTTTTCTCCTGATCCTCCACCTAGGACAGAAATTCCTCCTACTCGAATTTGTAGAAGCATATCAGTTGAAGGACTGAATCTTCTAAAAAGCGTACTGGAGAGCAACTCATGACAAGATTCTGGGAAATGATGGCCTACCAGTATGACTCAATGCAACGTCTCACTTGCTTAGCTTATCTTATTTTTTAATAGCATGTATATTGGAAATATGTTGTATCGTTATAAAGATTGTTGCGTGTGCTCCAGCTGCATTACTTGTGATGTACAGGTTCAAGAACCATATTAAAGCAACTGGTTTATCTTCCCTCCACTGCTTGTTGGATTAGTGCCTTGTTTCTCTTGTAAATTTCAAGTTCGTAATAAATTATTTATTCCCTCCGTTGACTACTGCGATTTTAAGAGTAAATATTTGAACAGTTATTACCCCATATGAAGTTAGGTAGAACGATTAAAGTAATGGTCTGACATGTTAAAAGGTTTAACAATTAATCATTAAGATGTCATATCAAGTATTGCGACAATATAACATTATATTTGGTTGTACGTCCTTCTGTTCCACACAAAACAAAAAAGGAAGCCAAATTAACATCTTAAATCCTGTGCCTCAACCATGAGTAAACGTCATTGTTGTAGGAAAATCATTAGTGTTACAGGTAAGAATCATCATTTGTCAAAGTATAAAGAGGATAAGGTAGCTTTCAACCATGAGTAAACGTCATTGTTGTAGGAAAATCATCTTACCTCATCTTCAGTTTGCTCAAGTAACCTGCCGGCATAAAAAGACGTTAAAGTGCAATATATTTAAGTAGAAGTAGAACTGAAATAAGAACGTCACTGTAGCTAAGAGGTAAGTGGTTCCTCTCTACCTTCCACAGAAGGATGACATAGCTTTTGAATGTGCTCGAGCTTCTTGCTTACCTATCGAGAAATCACAAAAAAAAAAAAAACATTGAAGATCTCTGTAAACTCTAATCCATAATAACCTGGGATGATTTACTGAGGAAATCACATAATTAGTGTCCCTGATAACTTAGTCTGTTCTCAATGCACTCATTAAATGAGAATTCACTTATTGGTTCGGATAAGAAATGGTTAGGTTTTAGCCTAGTAACCAATTAAATTGTCAAAATATAAATGGTAGAACCATAATCATGTCCCCTGTTACCAAGCTGTTAGAACATATCCCAACCTCCCTCTGTGTAAACGAAAGGAAAGAATCTAACAAGAAAAGATCTTTGACTCGTCAACTAAAAACATGCTAGATCATCCCCCCAACACAAATGGAAAGGTATTATGTTATTCACATGAATGTACGTCATGTATGATGTAATATGGCAGCTAGAACTATAATGAGTCTGTCTGAGGTTTGTGCTTCAAAACAGAATGAGTGTGAGAGATAAAAATCCCGAAATACTCAAGTCCATCAAGTTAACATTATGTCCAACTCTTCCAGAGAGATGACCTGCATACAACTCTACAAGGCACGATATCCAAATGTTAATTTGGCGGGAAGATAGCTGATGAAGACCTTGCTGAGGTTTAAAAGAAAACTAGGTAGTGGACCATTGAAGAAATTTATATTCCCATTCTTGATATTAGCAACATTAGCAGTGAAGTTATAAAAAAGAAAAAGTGTCCAAGCAGTAGAAGAAATGAAGTCATGAGACATACTAGTCTTGAGAAGGTCCCAGTTATTTACTTTGATCCAAGTGTTTGTGCTTGAATCCACCTAGCAGGTAGAAAAGAACAGCATTAGCATTAAAGAAACATTCACTCAACTGATTATGAGCATAAAGTGTACAAAGCTTTTATTTGTTCCAAAGTTTAGGGTTGATTCAATTGTGTCTATTAATAAACAGTTCCTATTGTTTTGTTTTAAAAATAACATATAGCAATGAGAAACTAGCAAGACTTCAAAGGCTACCTTCTCCAGTGTATAATCTTGCATCTTTTCACAGAGGTCCTCTAAGAGTTCAACAACTCGTAGCTCACCGACTCTTCTTGAAGAAATAAATAAAAGAAGTTACTAAAAATCACAGAAGTATAGACTTTTATATGCATGTCAACTCAACAACAGGGAAAATATTGTGCAACTGCAACTCAGCAATATGGAATTCCCAGCACTCTATAAGTGGTTACTCCTAGCAGCACAAGGAATCTGGTCGGCGGGGGAGGGGGAATTAGAAGTGAGACAAGAAGGGAAGAGGAAGGAGGGAGGTAAAGAGAAGAGGAAAGCGACCAATGACGTCTAATAATATAAAACAGTGAGAAGCCAACGCGAAACGAAAGGGATTATCAGACCCTTAAATTTGGATCAACAGAAAGGAAGGAAGAATATGCATGAGAGTGAGCACTTGCTTTTACAACAACATACCCAATGTAATCCCACAAATGAGGTCTGGGTAGGTTAGTGTGTACACAGACCTTAGTATAATTGAAAAGAAAAAACTTGACTGCAGTTCTAAGGACAAAGCTGGTAATCCACCATATTATCTAGCCTCCCCATCGTACTCATTTTCTGGAACTCATAACATTAACTACTTATTGAGAACATCAAATAATTGTGTTGAAACTTGAGACCACTCTTCTCTTACGTCTATTCTCTTAGAACCACACTGATGCTTACCTTTTGTTAAAATAACAAACATCTAATGAGCGCAAGACTCAGATAATATTTTCCATACAACTAGTCTTTCTAAATAGATAGGGGAACATAAGTTTTTTTGAGAATGAAGAAAGGGGAACAAAAGTATATCAGAGCGTGTAACATTTTATTAACTTCTCACAAAAGTGAGTCAAGTTTGGCCTTGACACAACTAAAGCAGTTTTTCTTCACTGGGTACAAATGAAAAGCTTATACATAGACATAGCTAGTGATAGAAGATGATTCAATAATCTGCAATATCCAAAATCTACAGAATGAAGAGCAACATATCATCTGTCTTTTAAAACCTTCATTCTTGGTTAGCACAACTTCAAACATTTCCATCTCCTTGTAAGGAGTAGTTCCGAATTCAGGTCATAACTCATATCCAATTTTACAAACATGCTAGAAGAAGCGAATATCTCCATTTTAAACCTAGAGTCCGATAGCATCATGGCAGATAGTTAGGATGGTTTTTTTTCTTACTTTTTATTTTCCTGATAGATTGAGCTAGGACACAGATTAGGGTAGAAGATTAGTAGGTAGTAGAGTGTTGTCTCACGGAATTCCCACACTAGTACGCTAGGATTATCATGTAGCTTATTGCCTTTTGATTTTTGCAACTATCTGTTGTTCTTATACTTCGATTATCGTATTAGTTGTTGTATTAATTGTTATAGTTACTGTTTCCTTTCTACATAATGCTATGTGCTCTCTTTTATATTTTGCGATGACTTCCTTAAAATGCTTGTCTGACCTTATTTGAAATGTATTTTCTTGAGCCGAGGGTCTACCGAAAACAGTCTCTCTACCTCCCAATGTAGAGTTAAGGTCTGTGTACACTCTACCCTCCCCAGACCCCACTTGTGGGAATATATTGGGTATGTTGTTGTTATTGAGCTAGGACAAATTTCTACAAGGTAAATACAGAACAAAAGAGAGAAAGATCAACAAAGTGAAACTGTGTTCTTACTTTCAACAGTCCATGCTCCAACTCCTCCTGAGAATGATGAAAACAGACGAATCAGATCCAAATTAAGTGCCACATGTGAATCAATTCTCAAGTATATATACATTTTTGCTTTCACATTACTTCTCGTCCCTCTCATTTAGCTAGTGCAAAAAAAAACTTGATATTTACCATAATCACGGTCTTCCTAACGAGTATAAACTAATAAATGAACTACTCCTTGGTTCACTTTTACTTGTCGTGTTCAATTTAACCAATTTTCAAAGCTAAATCTAATTAGATCAACAATATTTTAAAATTAAATTTAGATGTTCGAAAACTATACGAAAAATACTAGTATAAGTTTGTCATTCATTCTCATATTAATAAGATAAAAAAGACATCTTAAAATATTAGTCAAAGTCCATGTAATTTGACTATCGAGAAGCGAAACCTGACAAGTAAAAGTGAACGGACTATATAATTCCTCTAAATCAATTCGGACAAAATTATGTGTCGTTAAGCAAATTAAAGGTTCTCTAAACTAGATCATTATAAGTTACAGTGAATCGATACACATTCGCGTAAAATGAGCAAAGAGAAAATGTAAATATTTACAGCAATGGCGGAGCAAGCAGCACATTTATCTTCGATGCAGAGCGAAGTTGGTAATGTTGGAATCAGAGCAGTACGGGAAGTAAATAATTATTACAAGTGTTCGAAAGGATAAACAAACAGCCAAGATTATAATTGCCGCAAACTTGTTGAGTCTTGAATCTTGATAACCTGAAATCAAGAAACACTAAATCTGAATTGTTACAACTGTGGCTGAGTCGAGAGATGTCTCTCTGTCTTTAAGACAAAATTGCCCCGTATATATGTTTTTATGTTAGCGGGCAATAGTCTCCCAAGATAAAACAACAACTAATTTATACTACAAAGCAAATAGGTTGATTCTGACGAAGAAAACAAACATGAAACGATTTGCTGAAGAATGGAAAATTTAAAGGAAATGGAAGAGTTTCTGTTCTTTTCTTTCTACTGTTTTTTGCTGCTCTTTTCTTCTCTTTTTCATACTGCCCTCAAATAAGAGTAAGGTCTCAATATATAGTGTTTAGGAGGATGACCTCTTAACTAGCCAACTAATGGTTTTTAATAGCCATGTAATGACACTTAGTGAGGAGTTATATTCAGCCAAGTAGTGGCCGAATTCAAGTGCTTTATAATGGAGATTCAATGCTCCAAAACCAGCACAAGAGGCAGAAATCTTTTGCCTTCCTCTTCCTAATTTTATCTTTTCTGAAATTCCAGGGACCAAAATGTAAGTACTAAACAGTTTGGGGTCCAAAAGACAATATTATCTAGTCAACTAATGACTTTTAATAGTCATGTAATGACACTTAGTGAAGAGTTATATTCAGCCAAGTAATGGCCGAATTCAAGTGCCTTGTAATGGAGATTCAATGCTCCAAAACCAGCCCACGAGGCAAAAACCTTCTGCCTTCTTCTTCCTAAATTTATCTTTCCTGAAACTCGAGGGACCAAACTGTAAGTACTAAACAGTTTGGGAGTCCAAAAGATAATATCAGAAGAAGCCCAAAGCTCACGACCCGAGCCCGGACGGGCGGCGCGCGTGTGGGCTTAGCCTTGAACCCAAGCTGACCTAGGTCATCCCTCCTTCAAACACATGTGTTACCCTTGGGGTCTCAAACTCTTATCCATTTTTTAGGCTTATAAAAAGAACAATTCTTCATTTTCCCATCGATGTGGTAGATTTGTCCTACACTATATTTCTCTGCCTCAAACACCTTACTTCGTGGACCAATATCTCTTTCATTTCTTAACGAACATTGACCATCTTTGACCCTACGGTTATCTACTCACTTAGTAGATTATGCACATGTGAAGAGACAAAGCCTCCAACATGCGTAACGCTAGTGTTTAAGTCATTAAATATTGGTGGACGCAACCACCACCAAAAGCAAATTTCCAACGGTAAAACATATAAGAAAGCAATAGCAACAATCAAAATAGATCTCGTATATGCCTTAATCGCCATTTGCGTAACTGCAATCTCTCCTCCCTCGTGTGAATTTTCGCCGGTGCCGGAATCGAAGAATCTATGGAGAAGTATTTGTTTTGAATAGAACGGCGGTCCACGTCATCGGTGGACTCATTGTCCAATAAACACGCGCCGCATTTGCTTTTCTCTATTTGACTGGCCACGTCGGACTGAACTCGTTGCCATTTGGCATTGCATACTTTGACCCTTTTAACTGGATGTATTCGAAATTGCGATCCGATTCAATTCAATTGGGGTTTTGAATTGTTTATTGTAAAATATCAATTTTTCGGCAAAATATATATATACATCCTAATTTTTCTCATTTCATTTCAATCCTTAATCGTAACATGTCTCTTTCATTCTCTCAACCAGTTAGTCGTCCATAAGTAAGTTGAAGCTTCTGATGGTTATTGTTATTTAATTACTACTGGTTATGTTTATTTCATAAGTAGTTGCGTGTTTAAGTTTCGTACCGAACAAATTGATTTATGTAGCCGGATAGAAATAATCAAAAATCAAATCGAATTGGACTTAGAATGAATCAAGTCTGTTGAGAATTTTAGAATATCAAAATTCGAAATTTTAAACCAATTTATAAAGTTCCAATTTAAAAGTAAACCACTTCCCATAAGAAAATGACACAATTTTCGGAGGTTGAATCTAAGACATGTAATTAAAGATAGAGGGATACTTACCGACCTATCACAATTTTTGGCATAGAACTAATCAACATCTTTGACTATCTTTGAATGAACAATTCAACAATTAAAATCGAATTAATCTCTCCGTTCATTTTTACTTGTCACGTTTCGCTTTTCGAAAGTCAAACTATATGGACTTTGATAAATATTTTAACATATATTTTTAATCATATTAATATGAGAATACTTGCAATTTATAATATTTTTCGTATAGTTTTAACCATCTAAATTTTAATTTTAAAATATTGAATTAATATAATCTAATTTACCTCCAAAGATTAATCAAATTGACTATCGAAAAGTCATTGAAAATAATCCAACTAGTAACTACTGGCCAAGCACTTCCATTGCCGCATATTAAGGATCCCACACTACCCTTTGATGATTAACTACCTATTACTAATAATTTATTGGCTAATGGTCCTAATCACTTGCCACCTAAAAATGAAATGAAAAGAAAAACTCAAACCCCAAAAGAAAGAAAAATACATTGGATTAAAAGTATTTTATTTTAAATTATAAATATTTCAAACAGTCTTTTGTGGTAGGTGCATTTATTTCAAAATAATTGGCAATTGCACTTAATTTTCCAAAAAAAAAAGGTGGAACTCCCACCCCAGGAGCCCCACACCCCGGTCCGACAGGTCTGTGAAGGAGGTAAATCATGGTGACTCAATTGATTTCAAAGGTTAGACAAGCACCACTTTGCGCACAAGGGCCCTCCTTTATTTCAAGAAGTAACCCCCACACTGCCGCTGACGGATTCGATCCTTGGCCATTTTCCAAATATCCCCTTGATAACTGATTGAGCTGCCCAAGCGGACGGCAATTGCACTTAATGATCCTATTAAATGGAGATGTTTTTTCAATTCAAAGTTCCCTCTTTTACTTCCATTTAATTCATAATAAACTATTGCATGCTCTTATCCAATAAATAAAAAAACTCATTTTTGTCTCTTCTTTCTCTTTTTTCCCCCTTAATATCAAAATTTTGATTACTTGTACAAAGTCCCGGTCAATAGTCTCTATGAATTGACATATCAATGTATAAAAATACTAGGACCCCATTCATAATAACTGTGAAATAGTTTGACATTGGAATAAGTAAAATGCATAGTGCTATTTGTATAAATTTTAAAAATATCACATAAATTAAGACATGATAGTAGTACTTCCTCCGATCCATTCTACTTCTAATTTTTTCCTTTTATACGTTACTTAAGAAAACATTAACTAAAAATATAATTTGATTAAATTGTCCTTACTTATTCCTTAATTTCAATTTAATATTACTCTCTTTTTCAACACATTATATCTTTTCACATTTAGTGAGTAACGGTAAAAGTAAAACATACTTCCCCATTTCAAAAAGAATATTCATTTATTTTGTTGCTTTTGGTTCAAAAGAGTGTCTACTTATCAAATCAAAAAAATTAAATCTTTAATTTTCTTAATTTTCCCTTAATAAGTATTAAGTGACCAAATTCAATATCTATTTAATTAGGAGTAATTTAGTCAAATTACTTATTTTGTCTAGGAAAGCATTTTTCAAGGGGTGTGCAAATGACCAAGTAAACACTCTATTTAAATTGAAAAAGGTAATAAATAATTATATCTTAATTTTTAAAATGACAAATTAATTATTTTTAGTAAATACGATAATGAAAATGGACTCGGAGGTGAGTAATTAAAAATAATAAAGAAAAAACAAAAGCAAGATAACGCAGTGAATGTGGAAAAAGAGAGAGAGGTCGCTTTTGTATTTGTTATTTTTTGTGTAAAAGTAAAAGTAATAATCTGAGCTCCTCTTGTTAGCTTTACTAAATTCATTCCCAACCAACACCAATATAATAATACTATCAAATAAATAAAAAGGAAAGTACACTACTTGTTCTGCTTGGAATGAAAATTAGGTTCTTAACTTATTTTGATTAAGATAAGCTGTGGGGTTTCATTTTAACATTCTTTCTTGTTTTTTTTACATGAGATTATTTGATTGATTCTTGCTTCACTGAGATTAAAGATGCTTTCTTTAATGATATGACTACAAGATCTCATTTGGGTATCAAAATCTTGGGGAAAAAATGAATCTTGATTGTGGATCCATGGTGTATGGAGCTCAAATGACTTGATTAAAGAGGTTTTTTTTCCCTTGAACTTTACATACTTTTTCTCCCCTTTCCCTTTTGCTCCATATGGGTATGTAGATGTGTTTGTGGTTTCAAGATTTGTTTGGCATAAAGTTTTGATCTTTCAATGTTCTTGAGCTTACTGCCTTTATGCTCTCTAATCTTTTGCATTTGCTCCATCTGGGTATGTGGCTATGTTTCTGGTTTCAAGGTTTGTTTGGCATAAAGTTTTGATCTTTCATTGATCTTGAGCTTATTTTGTGTTTGTGCTCTCTGAGCTTTTGCATTTTCTTTATCTGTTTTTTAAGTTCCTGTTTGGCCTTTCTTTCAGCTGTTTCTTTTTGTCCCAGGGTGTGTGGTTGGATGGATTATAATTATTGGAGATTCTATTGATTTTCTAGGTTAAGGGATGGATAGATGAAGATATATCAGGAATAATAACATGAGGTTTGCTTTTAATGAAAAAAAGAACGAAATTTGAAGCATCCTGTTCATTTTAACCTAAAATTGTGTCTTTGGAATACATACAGACAATCATCCTTTAGATTCCTAGTGGCTTTAGTGAAAGAATGAGTTATATTTTTCGATCGAAAGGGGGAACTGCATTCGTTTGTTAGTAGCTATGTGGTACATTTTCCGGGATTTTTTTGCTTCTCTACTTTAAGATGTATGTGTGTTCGAGGAGTAATATTTTTGTCGTTGCTTCGAAAAAGTTAAGGTGTCTGCAAACAAGATAGAAGAAGGGTTTTTTATTTTTGTGTCTCTTTGAAATATATGGGACTTGAATTTCCTCCAGCATGTCAATTTATGTGATAATCGTTCCACATAATTATGATCATTATATAAGGGAAAGGGATCAGTAAGATATTGCCTTTTTTTCTTGTTAAATACAATTGTAGGATAATAAGATGACATCAGAAAGATTAACAGGAGAAGAATCTCTTCAACAAGATTTGGAGTCTTTAAGCGTGTCGAAAAGGCTAGTCAGAAGTGTGAGCCAAAAGTTGAAAAAGAAGAACCATAGAAGTGGAGGAGGAGAAAAGGATGATGACCGGGGTTTCTCCTTGAGATGTCTAACTCTATATGGTAGAGGGGGTGGTTGCAAAGTGGGTGCTGACACTGGTGATGACTTAGGGGATTCATGCGGTCGAAGAAGGTCAAATGCAAGTGAGGAAGGCAAAGGGTACACCCTGATATGTGGATATGAAGAAACCTCAGTAGATTGCTTCTCTTATGGGATGAGAGAAAAATTCTGGAAGAGGACCAACAGGAAATCTCTAGAGCTTGAAGCGAACAAAAGCATGAATGTGTTTTTGCCAGATGATATCGTTGAAATGTGCTTATTGAGGCTTCGGTTTATAAGTCTCATGAATGCTAGGTTAGTGTGCAAGAAATGGAGAAACTTGACAATGACGCCTCGTTTCTTGCGAATGAGGCAGGAAGGTTCGTTTCAAAATCCGTGGTTGTTTCTTTTTGGGGTTGTAAAAGACGGTTGTTGTTCTGCAGAAATACATGCATTGGATGTTTCCTTCAACCAATGGCACAAAATTAATTCTGAAGTTCTGAAAGGGAGGTTTTTATTTTCTGTTGCTGGTATCCATGATGATGTTTATGTTGTTGGAGGCTGTTCTAGCCTTACTAACTTTGGGAAAGTTGATAAGAGCTCATTCAAGACACATAAAAGCGTGCTCGTTTTTAGTCCCTTGATGAGAACGTGGCGTAAAGCTGCACCAATGAAGCATGCAAGATCATCCCCTATTTTAGGAACTTATGAGATCAGTTCAGATTGTTTAATTATTAGGAATCAACAAACTCGAGGAGACAGAAGATTTTACTGTCCGAGAGTTGGTGGTGTATCTGATGTTTATGAAGATCCTCATAGACTATCAGTGAGACGCCAATTTCGACATTCTCTGGATGAAAATGAGGTTACATTCTTGCCCAATGTGAAATCATACAAGTTTGTCAAACAAAAAAGCGAACATTCAAATAAAGATCAAAGACGCTTTCTCTTGATTGTTGTAGGAGGTCTCGGGTGCTGGGACGAGCCTCTTGATTCCGGGGAAATTTATGATTCCATGTCAAATAAATGGACAGATATCCAGAGGCTTCCTTTAGATTTCGGAATACCTTGTTCAGGGGTCGTGTGCAATGGGATGTTTTATGTTTATTCAGAAACCGATAAGCTAGCAGCATACGACGTTGAGAAGGGCTATTGGGTTAGAATCCAAACCAGTCCATTCCCTACCCGAGTTCATGAATACCACCCTAAACTTATATGCTGCAATAGTCGGCTTTTCATGCTATCCGTCTCCTGGTGTGAAGGGGAAGGTCATATTGGGAGGAGAAACAAAGCAGTACGAAAGCTTTGGGAGCTTGATCTTGTTTATCTCACTTGGAAAGAAGTTTCGATACATCCAGATGCTCCAATGGATTGGAACGCTGCATTTATAGCTGATAAGAACTCTATATTTGGAGTCGAAATGTTCAAAATATTCGGGCAGGTGCTAGACTTCTTGACCGTTGGAGAAGTATCTGATGCTGGAATAAACTGGAGCCATATCTCAAGGAACCGTCTCCCTCACGAATTGGATGCTACTTCTTGCTTGACGAAATCCATGGCAGTACTGCATTTGTAACTGATAAAGAAGAACTCCAACTAGTCACAATATGTGCAGTTATTTTTCTCTCTTTCTCATATTCTTTTGTTATGGACAGTCTTTACCATTTGTTGGACTTTTGATGCTGTTTAACTTAATCTATATTCTTGTTTATTTCATTTTTATTCCCATTTGTTCTATTGATGCAGGTCATTCATTTGTTCTGTAATTTGTCTTTTGAGCATTGGAATAATATAACTCTGGTTCTTAAGGTTCTTGTGCTATGCCTAGCATAAAAGGTGTGGACCATTCAAAGATTATTACAACGTTACAGGTCCTAGTATCATTTAGTAAGTTTGTTTATCACAATGAGGATTGCCTCATGAGCCATATATATGTTTTGAGATATATAATACATGTATAATTGAATACATTAATTTTGATTTTTCACCCCAAAATGTGCACTTTATGGAGAAAAAAATCAAAACAAATAATCTTAATATCAACTATTTCACTTTGTCAGTTGAAAGGGTGCTCTGAGTCACATACCAGAAGAATTATATCATTATTACAATTTTTTCCATTTCAAGGGTTTCAACGTAAAAATGAGAAAAAATGTAAAGGTATTTAAGTAGCTTGAATCGACCAATGATTTTTATTCGATAGAAACTTCAAATAAACTGACTCAGATCATACAACATTTTTTTAATTGGTTCGGCAATAACTCGTAATGCTTGAATAATAATAATACACATTTTACAACAATAAATCTTACATCAACATCTAGGGAGGAAAATAATAGTGTGAAGAAAATAGAATGAATAGACATGAATGAAGATGATCACTAGAAAAGTGGCCTAGGGGAAGAAGAAAGAATTCAAAAACCCCTCTATAAAGAAGAAAACAGAAAAAAAATATTACTATTTACCTGCTCCATACAACAACACTGAGATTCATCTAAGGAACTCAGTAGTGGAAATGGCCACAATTTCCTCAAAGGTGAAGTAAACAGCTCGACGAAGATCAGCCAGTGTTAGGGAATACCCCGGAGAAGTTTGGAATTCTGTCGACGTGCTTCAGTGCCCGCTCAGCAATCTGCCGAGTCCTATAATCACCATGTTGAAAAGCATCTACAAGAGCTGTGCTCACGTTTGGATCACCAGAAACTTCATAGGCGATATCCTCTGTACGGAGTAATCTTTCAACTGCCCAAACTGCTCTTCTGCGTAGAGGCTCGGTCCGCTTCTCGAGTAAAACATCAAGTATAGGTTTGATTCCTTCAGCCTCACACAATACCTGGACACCTTGTTCAATATCAACTCCATCATCTAACAAAGTGCATACAGCTGCAAGTGATGCCTCGACGACCTTTTCATTTGTGTGGTCAAGAAGCGCCACCAACTTGTCCACCGCTTGTCCTTCCAAGAGACAGAAGGTGTCTTTCAGAGAACATGTCCCACGATGGACCTTACACAATCCTGATATAACAGGTGGTTTGCTCAAACAGGGGAAAATCGAGACGCAAAAACCCGGCTTCGGTAGCTCAGGTAATTTGGTCAAGTTTTTGGATTCTTGAGATAAGTTCTCCAAAGCCATGGCAGAAACCATCTGCACATTATCGAGCCCGTTGGTCTGCAGAAGTTCAATGAAGAGTGCAGCAACATTACGTTCACGACAAAGTGCAACAGCATCGGGTTCATCAGTCAAAACAAATGTGATTCGTGAGAGAACCTTCACAAGCCCTTCTAGATATGGCGTAACAAAGCGACTCCCTCTTGTCTCTCCCTGTCGGAAACTGACTATCCAGGAGATTGCCAGCTGGAAGACACCTTCATCTAGCATTTGCCTTGTAAGTCCCCTATCCCTTTCAGGGAGATCAGCTAAAAGTCCAACTGCTGCAGCTTGCTCCTCGGATATACCAGTATTCTCTGATATGACTTTAATTAGACTACCGAGCTGACCTGATGTACCACGTAAGCAACGAGCAAGTTCTTGACCCATGTGTGGAGAGAGATTCCGTAGAAGCTTTATTGAAGCTACTCGAAGATCTTTCTGTGGAGCCTCAATAAACTGAACCAAACTAATAGTAGCAGCCGAGCTTTTAATGGCAGAAACAACGTTAAAAACAGTTGTGGGAGAACTGGTGAGTCCAACAAGAACCTGGAGAAGCTTGCATTCTATTGCAGGACCCGTGTTGCTAATAAGATGTAGAAAATTGTGAACTATGTCCTCTGAGACAAGCGTCTGATGTTCAGATCCAACCGGGACTGAATCAAAATCATAACCTGTGTTGACGATATTTGCAAGAATTGTTGCAGAGACCTCTTTCAATTTCATGGGCAGTTGGTTGGCCCCAACAAAGAATAGATCTTTGACAAGAGGAGGAAGTATACCTGCCTCTATGAGGATCTTGGCACTATACTCATCAGATGAGATTTGATTTAGAGATTTTAGAGCAGCCTCCCTTGATGACATATTACCATGTTTCATGATGTTGATCAGTGATGAACCAACAGTCCTAGACACCAACACTTTCACATCATTATTGAGAACCAGCTCACCAAGGAAAACAGCCATGGAGAGTTTGGTCTCTGACGATCCTGGAACAATTGAAGCGACAATAAAATTAACTTGGAAGATGTTAAATGAAATAAAGCAACTGATTTTGCTTAGAGAGATGTAACAAGTGTAAGGAGAACAACAGATCAAGTACTGCAACTCCGGGAAATTGCTGCCAAATGTCCATGGGTGATGAGTTTTTGCACAGATGTGACTTTTTGGTTAACTGAAAAGACATCAAAAGAAGGAGTGCGCCAAACCCCACTCTGTGATCTTAACCCCCCCCCCCCCCCCCCCCAAACAACAACAATAAAAAAAGAGCATACCAAAGGGAAAACAGAGGTATAGCTGAGACGGTGAAGTCTTGAACCTTAGTAATTGAACAGTCAAATTATTGGGATGCACTTGAAGACTGTTGTTTAGGCTCTCTCCCATCCTAGTAAGGCCCACTGGTGAAGAACTCGATGCTTTTTGGAACTCATGGTGGTTACTGTTTTCCTCATTATCATTCTGTAGAGCCTTAGAAGGATTAAGTCCAAGTGTATGGATGCACCATCACAGATTAGTGGAGATCCCAAATCTAAGGAACAATCCTCCTATTTTTCATCATCAGATTTTGGTAATAACTTTTTCTGAAATACTTGCATTGCGTCTGAAATTTCATAGCAACTATCTTGAATATCATGCAGGATTTTTTCTTCCTCCTTCATGAACTTATCAAGTATTTGGATAACATTTTAGCTTTTTTTGATTTCGTCAAACTCTTTCTCTATCACAGAACGGAAACTCAGATCTGATTGATATTATGAAACATCATGCAATTCTTTGACGTCATGCCGTGAACGTAAGACAATTTCGGAGGTAAAGTATGCAGTTGCAGCACACGATAATTTATAATTAACTTATAAGTTAGATAGGGAAATGAATTACGACAAGAAGGGGAAGCGATGCAAATTAAGAGAGCCGCACATGAAACTTCAATTGGAAGGGCAAGGAAAAGGATGCTAAATAAGGAAGTGAATTACGACAAGGGGGAGCAATGCAAATTAAGAGAGCTGCACATGAAGAAACTTCAATGGGCAGAGCAAAAGAAAGGGAAGAAAGGATGTAGGATTGCATGGATGTCATTTTTAGTTCCTTTAATCAGTTTCCTGATTCGCAATAATTAGGAGTTCTAGATTGTTATTGATGAGGATTGTAAAGAGTCCTTTTTCCTATAAATAGAACTGTATTTCAGGTTTGCAATACATTCAACTATTATTCTTAATGATATTTGTCTTTTGGCTTTCATTATTTTGTCTAGAACTTCTAGGGTAAACTTTCCCTTTAATTTCCTATCATTAAATACGGTTTAGACATGCTTTGAAGTAAAGAACTTCCTACACGCTCCCACGTGATCAAAACCCCTCATGGTGTATGATGTACTATACCTACTAGAATCATAAGAATAAGTAAAATATGCTGCCTAAGAAAAAAGGAGCTTATTTGTGTTTTTTGTTAATTATCCAATGTATGCAAAATTTTCTCTCCACACTGAAACAGTATCTTTAGACTTAATTAATTTGACATGTTGTTTCAACAACAAAAGGCAACAGAGAGAGAACAAACAAACAAACAACAGAAAAGCTGTCCTCCTCTGAAGCCCTGAATCAGAACAAATAAACATTTAGAGTAATACAAAGAGGCACAAGAGAGGGAGACTCAGATATCAAGTAAAGTACCTTCAAGTAGTAGAGTTAATAGGGGCTGCAGCCGACCATTTTCTGCCATTTGTTTTACATTAATCTCACACTTCTCCAGATTCTCCAGAGTATTCTCAGCCTTCTCAACAGTCACAAGATTCTCAGATTTGCTGCTAGCCATTCCAACCAGAATCAGAATGGCCCCATTAACTGAACCGATTTTTTCGCATAAAGGCTTAGATTTGGATAGCTCATACAGCAAAGAAATGGCTGCCTCTCTTTCTTTGGATTGCTCATATGATAAGAACTTCACTATTGTGCGTACATTGTCGCCCTCAGCCATTATTTCCTGCAAGAAAAGAAATTAATAAGGGAAAAAATAAACCATAGGAACAATCAACATCATACAACAGACTTTGGTAACAACATAAATACTTTTTTACCAAAGTTCTAAAACAACCTTATTATCATCGTCGTCCTCTACCACAACTAAAAGCGATTCAAGAGCTTTACATCGAACTCTGCGGCTGCTGGATTTTAACATGTCTACAATCATAGGTATGACCTCTGCATTCCGGATAACATGTTTGTTGGCGCGACTTTTTTGGCAAAGGTGCTGAACAAACTTTAAAGCCTGCATAATATCACCCTCTCCGCTACCCAGAGATAATGATCTACGAGCCATATCAATTTGTGCAGCTTCATTCCTTGTATTCCATTCTTCAATGGTATTTCGTAGAGCTATACTTGGATTCAGCTCCATGCTTTTCAGATCTCTATGCGTTAAAGGGCACACAGGCTTTCTTCCACTATCCCTACATTCCTTGAACCATTTCTCAATAGCTTCCCTCTCAAAACTCATGCCATTTTCCAGAGTAACAGGATCCTGCATTACTTGTTTGGTCAAAGGGCATATGAATGCATCATAAATTGGTTCTATGTGCAGTCTCTCGAGATGGTAACTCTCCTCGGACGGGCTACCAGGATCATGATTCCCATCCCAGCTTTCAGCCATTACAAGCTTTGTACCTGTCAAAGCATCTAACATAACTTCAGATCCCTGTTGCGAATATTATTAAGAAAATAAAAGTGTGCTCTCTCTAACAGCTTAAGCTTTTAGATGAGATGGTCACACACTTCAACAATCCCGACACAAGAATCTCAAACAAATGACACGCTATGCAAAACCCGATCTCCTGAGCAAGAGTTGCTTCCATTAATATGAAATGCTAAAGCTTCCATTATGTGATGGAAAAAGCAAAATTAAACTTGTGAAGCAATACTCTCCCCTTCCCATTTTTCTAGACTTATATTCTAGAGTTAAAGCAAAACAACAACAACAACAACATACACAGTGAAATCCCATAGGTGGGGTCTGGGGAGGGTAGAGTGTGCGCAGACTTTAGCCCTACCTTGGAGGTAAAGAGGTTGTTTCTGATAAACCCTCGGCTCAGAATAAGCAATAACAAAGCAGGTCAAATAGGAAAAAGGAGCAATAGCTACAATAAAACAGTATGCTAAGTGAAGAACAAGAGACAGTAAATAATAACAGTTAAAGCAAAACAACATAAAACAAAAAAAAAGACAAATTGGGAAGAAAAGATTGTCCAATACACAAAGAGACTTCATAGGATGGATGCTACACAATATTAAGTGTATACTTAAAAAATTCTTTTATCTAAGCTTAAGTTTTTTATCAAGCCATGGACATTTCTCTTCTATTCACTTGTTGTCATTAGTCAAGATCATGCTTTCTGCATCTACAAAATTCCATCTTTGAAAATGTGACCAAAACTAAACAACAAGAGAATAACAGAAGATCCCAAAAGAGAAATGATTGGGATGGGATACAACTAGTACTTCTTTAATCTAACATCAAAATTAAAACTATAAACAGTAAAATTGACAATTCACTTGATCAAGATCAATGACTAATAGAAGTCAATATAAACCAACACCATTTGCAACCCCATATTCAACTAGCAAACAAAGAGGCAAAACAAAAACTTTAACTTGGGGTTGTAAGAAAACAAGAATTAAATTAAATTTTACATAAGTCAGCTGAAAAAGTTCATACCTTTATCAAAAATTACTATGTTACTCCGTTATCAAAACTAAAGGGTATTTATGAAATCAACTCTGCAACAAAATTCCATCTTTGAAAAATGTGACCAAAACTAAACAACAAGAGAATATCACAAAGAACCCAAAAGAGAAATGATCGGGATACAAATAGTACCCCTTTAATCTAAGATCAAAATTACAATGACCCCAACAAATCATAAACAGTAAAATTAACAATTCACTTGATCAAGTTCAAAAGCCGAGGTCTATCGGAATCAGCTTCTCTACCTCTCATGGTAGAGGTAAGGTCTGCATACACTCTACCCTTTCCAGACCCCACATGTGTGAGTTGTTGATCAAGTTCAATGACTAAGAGAAGTCAATATAAACCAACACCATTTGAATCCCAATTTCAACTAGCAAACAAAGAGGAAAAACAAAAACTTTAACTTGGGGTTGTAAGGAAACAAGAATAATTGAATTTTATTACAAATCAGCTGAAAAAGTTCCTACCTTTATGAAAAAAATACTCGGTTACTCAATAAAAACTAAAGGGTATTTATGGAATCAACTATGCAGCAAAACCCAAGTATCAAATTGAGCAAAATTCAAACTCTTCCATGAATCTCGAATTAGGGTTTGAATGGGGCCATGTTGGTGGAGAAGAAGAGGAAAAAAGAGCTGGCAAGCAGGGGGTTTTGATGAATACAAACAAAGTGGAAAATTACAAATTACGTTTTTCTAATATGTAGTTGGGGGCATATTTAAGTACTTAAAATTGTTGAGTTGACTCCAACAAAAACTTCGTTGACTAATGAGGAACTCACAATCTCTGCTCTGCAATTTAAGAAACCGGCTTTCAAGTCTACATTGCGAGTAGCATGTTCTTTGTGCTACTTAGTGTTTTTTTTATCGCAAGTCACTGGCGTTCATTATTTTTATTTTTATATTATTTGAATTGCTTATTCTTATCCGATGGCGCTTTCGGAAATAGTCTCTCTATCAAGGTAGAAAAATCTACCCTCTCAGATTTTATATTGTGAAATTTCACTGAATATATTATTGTTGTTTTGTTCAATACTTCCGAAAAATGAAAATCTGAACAATACTATCCCTTCTCAAATTATTTATAGTGATTATTAAAAATAATTATTTCAAATTATTTGTCGTTTTAGAAATTCAAGGCATAATTAATATTTTTTCGTCATTTTATCCTTAGTAGAATTTTGTCATTAATGGACACATAAATAAAAAATAGAGAAAATATTTAATGGAGAGAGATTATAACTTAAATAAATACGGGCAAAGTCGGTCAAATAACTTTTCTAATTAATATTTCTTAAGATCATATAAAATAAAATAACGACAAATAACTTGAGATTGAGTGAATATTTACTTCATTTTAAATTTATGTTTTTTTTTGTCTATTTTAGTGTCACGAGGTTAGATTTCAATGGACAAATAATTTAATTAATTGTGTAAAGTAAAATTTTGAGTTTATTCTTACCCATGTTGATTATGTAAATTGGGATATTAGCCTTTTTAGTCCATAAAATATCGATAAATTCTAATTTGATCGTTATGATTTATGGCTAAGCACATTTAATGCACTTTTGATCCCTCAAACGTGTGAATTCTGCATAAATTTAACAAAATCATCAAATTCTTAATTATTAAATTATTGATGTATTATATTAAATTTGTATTGTTACTCCATATTTGTGGTAATATAATTCTCAAAGTACTCTAAATATCACATGTTTCCTATATAAGGGACCAAAACACATATTTTCATCAATTGAAGATTAACTGTGTCTAGTCAAATATTACAAGGACCAAAATAAGAATCCATCAACAATTGAGAGACCAAAAATGCAATTATCCCTTGTAAATTCCATCTCATACATATACATACTGCATAAACCCCGCATAATGAAGCAAAAGATCTATATAAGATATATCAATTAATTAGGATTAAGATTTTATTGTCTTAGTGTACTTACATAATAACATTAGCTCCAATATTTGCGATGAGCCTTTCCAGGTTGATAAAAACTTTGTATGTTAAGAGTAAAAATAAGTATAACATTTAAACAACTAATAATAGAAATTTTACGTTTTTGATGTGCTAAAGCGTAGATAATTTATTATTTTTGTGTGCTTCTCACTGTTTTCTCCTATCGTTTTCATACAAGTGTGAATGCTTTCTTTTTTTCAAGATACATGCACTTTTTGTTCTTGTTCTTTTTTCCTTTGTCCTAACATAAACTTCTTCAATTTACAGTGTCAATGTTTAGCAACATTTTATAATGACAACCTAATTATAAAATGGCGTAGCACAAAGTAAATATATAAATAAAATAAGAGAGATTCCGCTCTTAGCTTAATTGGATCGATATAGAGAGTGAAAATTCAAATAACCGACCTTAATTGCTTGGAATTTAAGTTTTTTCTTCGCTGCGTACAATGAAACATTAAACACAAACACCTATATATATATATATATATATAGCGTGTGTGTGGAATTTGACTTGGGTCTTTGAAAGTTCCCAGTAATTACAACCCAAAATATGGGATGAAGGTCAAGATATGGTTTAGGCAAAATATCAATCGGGATTTTCTGAATATATTTAAAGAAAATGAGTAATTGTATTATTGGATTAAAATGTTTAATCACGACCATGCTACCAACTAAGGACCAATAGAACATAAAGCTATTTATACAAACATGTCAATAAATGAAATGAATATAAAAAACACCTAAAGGTTACAATGATATATGTCATACATGTTCTGAGATTCTTCACAATCAGAATTATCCTTCCAGGTGACATGGTCACAAGTCCAAAAGCAACAGCAATTCTTTCACTGTGGTATCTAACCACACTCTCCTTCTCCTCATCCTCAATATCATTCAGTATGGAAGTTGTATCTGGTTCATATCCATGCGCCTGTAGTATATTCGCAATCTTATCCAGGAATACATTAATTTGAGGATGTGAAGTACCTCCAGCTACAAACAACAACAACATTCCCAGTGTAATCACACAAGTGGGGTCTGGGGAGGGTACGATGTACGCAGACCTTACAAATTCATATACAATATTTCCCACCTCGATTGAACTGCATCCAGGAGTTTTGCACACACCCCTCTCGACCATTCACTTCGGCACTGATCAACTTCAGTCCATCGGTTTAAAAATGCATAGATGTTGGATAAGAAGATATAGTTTCCTCCATCGTGTGGATCCAAACTTAGAAGATTCTCAATCACCTGTTCCCCTAGTTTTGCATCCTTATGCTAGTACATTAGACATAAATAGGTGAGTCTGTCAAGTCTATTATTTCAGGACAAGTAGTAGAAAGTCTTCTTTTCTTGTTGTCAGCACCTACTTTGTAGCATGGAGGAGTAAAAAGATCAATAACCTCAACTTCACTAGACAAACCAGTATTCTTGGTTGGCAATGGATCATGATAAGCATCCGTTTTTGTTGAACATGGCCTGTTGGCCTGCTGGCCCAGTTTCCCACCAAATTCATTATCCAATTCGTATCTGTCTATGGTGTCTGCTATATCAAAACAACCACTTTGAATTGAAGCAGATGTTCTCACTGGCGAGTCAATGATAATATATGACTGCTCAGGATCCTCTCTACTGGGAGTGCTAATTTCTTCAGCATGTTCGTCAAGTTCTTCTCTCCAATCAATATGTTCATCGACATTTTCTTCGGTGCTGTCTTGATTACTAAAAGGACTGTTAGAATCCGTGGACCCGGCTGATCTTCCGTCTGTTAATTTATCACTGCTTCCCTCATATTCTTCACTATTGTCCCAATTGTTAGTTGTATACTCATCCCTGACAATTCCTGTATAACAGGGAAGTTCATCCAGCGCACAAACATGGACTCTCATTTGCTCTGGAAGACTGGGGCAACCAGCTGAATGCATCTTGTATTTTGTGGAGAAGAAATTTACTGTGAGATTTAGGCTGAACAAAGAAGACAAAACTTAATGAGAACAAAATCCAATAAGACTTGATGCCAGTCCACCTCAGGCAAAACAAATTACATACCTTCGCCACTCAGGAAGAGTAAGCATTGTATATGCCAATTTAATCTTATTAGCAACTCCTCCAAGAGTTTTGAATGATGCTGCTGCCTGTCTAACTGCACGGGATTCTATTGGATGCTGCCAGGCCCACTCAAACTGCAATATTCAATAAAAAGAACAATTAATTGATATTGTTTGATATCTCCAACCAGCTTGAAATAGTCTATCCTTGAAGCAAATTCAGGTTTCAGATAAGCAAACGCAACCTGAAACCTCCAACTGGCACGAACAAAGAGAATATGCATAATTGTGAAGTTTCAAAGAACGGACCTAGAATTTAACATCAAAAATTCACAAATGCCAAGAGTTTAGGCTATTTCTCAATTGGTTTACTTGAAATAAAGTGGATTTATTTAATTCACAAGGCAACAATTAACAGCGGGGCAGCAGTTAGAATTTTGCAGTAAGAGATTGTCAACGACTCTGAGTCTATTCAATGTCAGTGACCAAAGGTAACCCAACAAAATTCATGGTTACAAAAACAGTTTATGGCGTTTGACTCAGTTTCAGTTTTCTTTTAAAATAAGTGGTCTTGGATTGGTTCTCGAGAACAATGTTGGATTCGGAGATTGGTTTAAAGGGACTGTTTGGATTTAGCTTTGGTTGGAAAATATGATTTACTCCTTGCATTAAGTTTATTTCAAAAATGTACATAGTAGATCTTTTTTAAACAACATAAATCTATAACACAACGACCAATTATGAAAAGTAAATCCAGACATGTATTACATAGTTACCTGGAGGGCGGAAACATTAGTAGGGAAGCCATATATGCATAAAATCATCTCCCATGGACGCTTCTTCTTGGTCCTCCAAGCACCCATCCCCACCTCTCCATTGTGCTGTCGAATTCTACGGCGAGGGTTGACTGTAAATCTGCCCGAACACAAGGCAAAACCATTATTATATCTTTGGTTTAATTTCGTTCATATCATTGATAACCCATTCAATTCGAGAGGACAATAAATTTATTAATTGAATTTAAGACTTCAAATACTAGAAATTATGTCAACCAGAGAAGATAACCATTTAAAACAATTCAAACTTTGATTTTTATGAGACAGTAGTTGATTATCATCGAGAAATTAGAAATTATATAATAAAAACAGTGGCAGGTGAAAAGAAATGAACTAGCTTTGCCAAGTGCTAACTTTACATTTATTAAGCAAATAAAAAGGCATGTTGTATGGGAAGGAGTGTTGGTCAGTCAAGAAATCTCACGTTCAGAAGATTAAAGTTGCGGAAATGAGGATGATGCGGTGGATGTGTGGGCATACTAGAAGAGATAGGATTAGAAATGAAGATATCCGGGACAAGGTGGGTGTAGCCTCGATGGAAGACAAGATGCGGGAAGCGAGGATGAGATCGTTCGGACATGTGAAGAGGAGAGACACTGATGGCCCAGTACGGAGGTGTGAGAGGTTGGCTATGGATGACTGCAGGAGAGGTAGAGGTAGGCCGAAGAAGTATTGGTGAGAGGTGATTAGACAGGACATGTCACAGTTGCAGCTCATCAAGGACATGACCTTAGATAGGAGGTTGTGGAGGACTAGGATTAGGGTAGTCGGCTAGTAGGAAGTAGAACGTTGCCAAGCTTATACTTTGTAGTTTCGTGTCCTTCGATTTCTGTCTCTCATACTTCACGTAGCATACTATTTTGTTGTAGTTACTGTCTTTTGCCTATTTGACTTGCTTTGTTATTGATTTATTATTATTGCTTTATTCTTAACCGAGGTCTATTGGAAATAGGGCTGGACCAATAGGGAAATCCCAATTCATTGGGCCTTTATTGATATATATATCCACCCATGTGGTACTTCATTCTACGATATATATAAGATCCATCTGTATAGATATCATCATCTACATCCAGAAAGTCGTATGCTTTGGAAGAAGCTTGTACAGTTTGGGAAGGGGGTTATTCTGTCGAGAAAAAAGGGGGAATGCACATTTGCTTGAAATAGTTTCCAAATAACCGTTTTGCGCCTTTGAGCCCGCATAGAGCCTTCTGCCCCTGCGGGGATGGAGCGACAAAAGTTTTTTTGAGAATTCAAGAGAAGGTCACAGCGAGACGAGCCGTTTATCATTACGATAGGTGTCAAGTGAAAGTGCAGTGATGTATGCACCGGGGTTTGAAACCAAACTCCTCCTCAGGAGGATAGATGGGGCAATTCGGTTGAGATCCAATGTAGATCCAACTTTCGATTCACTGGTGGGATCCGGGCGGTCCGGGGTTGAGGGTTGTAACAAATGTATAACAAGAATTCTTGGAATTACTTGGGGGTTCTTGATTGGTGCTGAGCTAACTATAGCGCAAAGCCGAATCTAATCTTTGTTGTGGAGTCGATAAATTCTACGCCCTTTCGTTGAATCATAAGGACTTACTTTCAAGACCGGGGCTATCAACCACTCAGCCATCTCTCCGAAAGACTATTTTTATTTTATTCCTCACTGGGTATGTTGTTGTTTTTAAGCAAATAAAAAGGCATGAAATATCCATATCTTTATGGAAAGAGATTATGATCCAACTACTCGGTACAACGATCTATTAGATCGTAAAGCTCCCTCATCGGAACCCTAATTGGGGGTTAATAATGAAAAGAAAAGAGGAAATGAACTGACCCGATGTAAGTGTGGCCTTTGAACCTGGGGCAGATAGAGGTAAGTAAGTAGCAAGCGAAGAACCTGCCTTGTTCATCATCCAAATTCACTTCTTTACTCTTCCGTTTCCCCATCTCTCTCTTGTCATTTTTGATTCGTTCAGATCAGTAGGCTAAATTCGAATATTGTGGGCTTTGTGAGATGCGTAGGCCCGTTAGTTACACAATCAAGTCCAGTCCACCCACAAATTGCCTTTCAAAACAGCGGCTCTTTAATTTTTAACCTTCAAATGGCTGGTGTTTAATTTCTCCTAAAAACATCATTGGGATATTTTTATTACACTATCTTGTTTAATTATTAAAGAGTGTAAATATAGACTTATGTCCTGCGAAAATGTTGTTTGCCTTGAGTATAAAAATTAAATACCACCACAAAAGTGCAAATGACACAACTAATTCGGTATTTGTTTGAGTTTCAAACGTTGCATTAATCGTCCCTATATTCTAGGGGTGACTAGTGGGCCGGGGCGGGACGGGACCAGTCTCGGCGGGACGGGGGAGGGTCGGGACACGGACTTCGGTGGGATTAACGGGTCGGGATTGGCGGGACAGGAATAGGTCTCGTCCCGTCCCACATGCCACCGGAAGGGGGACGGGTTTTGGGGGCGGGGCGGTAGGTTTTTTTAAAAAAACACTTAATTTTAAAAAAAAAATATTTAAACACTTCAATAATTGAACAAGATAGTGTAATAAAAATATCTCAAGGCTCTTTTAATGCCTCTTACATTATTTAATAGAAATATGATTTTTTTTGTAATACAATTTCAAAATTACAACTTTGTTTCTTTGTTAAAAAGTTGCAAATCACATAGTAAGATTGCAATTAAAAAAACTACATAGTTAACCATACTTTTTCTAATTTCTTCACAATGTCTTGGGGATCTTCGGTTGGAATTGGAAGTTGTTGGTCAAATTGTTTGACGTCGCTTCTTGTTCCCTCTGACAAGATTTCGTTGTAGTTGTAGTCGTCTTCTTCGTTGATCTCTGGTTGACCGCATCTTCTACGCTCCCCTCGAATCCAATCTCTAAATAGAACTGCAATATCCAAGGTGTCTCCTGTCAATGAGTGTTTGTGCTCTCCTATTTGAAATTTTCCAACAGAAAAAGCGCTTTCAGACGTTGTTGATGACGCTTGAATGTTCAACACATCTCGGGCAATCTTTGATAATGTCGGAAATATCGTGTTCTCCCTCCAGTATCTCAGCAAGTCTTCATGTCCATCTTCATTGACAATTAATTCATATGGTACAACACACTGCAAAACATAAACATCAAATTCGCTAACTTGTGAAGAAGTTGAACCACTAAACTTTTGTTTTCTAAGGCCTTGAATACTAGCAGAAGAAACCGAATGTTTTTTATAAGGTTGCAGCGAAGTAGAAGAAGATGGTACAGAAGCCAGTTGATTATTTGCACTTTGTTGTTGGTAATACATATATATATTTTTGCATTCAGTGTGTATGCTAGACATACCTTTTTCTTTAGTTGGTTCGTGAGTTGGTTCTTAATTTGGACTTGGAGGTGAAAGTACTGCTATACAATCATAAATCGTTTCAACAAGTGTTTTACAACCGTCTATTTTAATAATCGAATTTAATATAGCACCAATAATATAAATGGTGGGAATAGGAATTTTAAAAAAAAAAATTATAAACATTTTTTCAATATCTGCCTTATAAGTTTATTTTTCCATATATTCATTAAGTAACAAAAATATTAGAGCTATATAAAATAACATAGTTGAAATAGTAGGATAATTAATACTGGAAAATTCTCTTAGTAGCTTGAAAAATTTCTCTAAAAATCCAATAAGCTCTAAAAAAATTCCCAATCGTTATCTACAAGCATATCCCTTGGATTTTTATTATGAGCATTAAATAATAAAGTTATAGGTCTTCTATAATCGTAAGCAACAATTAGTTGTTCATATAGAGAATTCCACCTAGTCGCTACTTCTTCATAAATTTTTCTATAAGGTAATTCACAAATGTGACAAGTTTTTTTATAATATTGCGTCTTTGTATTTTATTACCTTTAAAAATAAAGTTTATAGCAAATTGTATTTTATCAAAAATATTTTCAAAAAGTTTTAGGTCATACTTTACAACTAAGTTATAAATATGACACACACATCTTATATGAAAATGATCAGGAAAAGATGGAGTTAATCTAAGTTTTAAAAGTCTTATAGCATAATCATTAGAAGAAACATTATCTAATGTAATAGTCATAATTTTGTCATTTATTCCATAGTATTCACAAATTTCATTAATATTATATGCAATAAAACTACTAGTGTGCCTATAATCTATATATCTATATGCTACAATACGTTTTTGCATATACCAATTTTGATCTATCCAATGACATGTTACCGTTAATAATCATTACCGTTAGTACTACGGCCTATGCCAGAAGTGATAGCCACTTTGCCATTAAAATGATATAATGCATAACGTAAATATTGTTGATATTCATGTGCAAATTTAAAAACGTCTCTTCTAACAATTGATCTAGGAAAACCGTTAAAAGAAGAATTATACGTTTCTCTAACGTAATGAATAAAACCAAGAGAGGAAGAAAATGCAAAAGACAAACCCTCCACCGCAACTAATTTTGTTATATTTTCCCTATCTTTGTGTTTATCATATTTAGGACCTATAATTCCCCCGTCATCGGGTTAATTTAACACTGTACTTGATCGGAGATACTATGTGAACCTTGTCCCGACTCAGAGGGCATTGACAAACCCGATGTTTTAGCCTGGTATTGATTTTACCTAGCTGTGTGCTTGCCTTGTACATGTCTCAATAAATCTCCCGCCTCACCTTGACATTTTCAGGTTTTAAATTTATAAACATTTTGACAATTTTTACATCTAACTACTTGACTCTCTTTGTCCATATAAAAAAAATACCATGCATGTGATTTTCATTTTCGCTGTTTGGGGCCTCGACTCATACTAGGGGGAATATGAGGTATTTCAGTTTCAGTTTGAGGCTGAGACTCAGTCTGAGCCTGAGGTTGAGGTGCACTAGTGGGTGTGTCATCTACATTATCGTTAAAATTAAAGTCTGGTTCAGATGCTGAATATACTTCATCATCTAATGATATATTATTAAAAAAAGCAGTTTCGTCTGTATGAGCAAAATCAATCAAATCATCGGGACTAGGAATAAGGAAGAAGTACCCTTAGCCTTGTTACCCCTACTAGAAGAAACACCCTTACACTTACCATTAATCATACATCCAAGGCGTTCCATTATAATTATGTAAATAATCATCGGGACAGGATAAATAAATATTGACCCCCTATCACCCTTGCTCTGCCAGTGAGATCTAGAGAGGAAAAAAGTGGCAAAAGAACTGCGTCACATCATACCTGGGTTTTAAGGCAACTGCTGAAATTGCTGATATGACCGATAATTTCAGACAGTACCTGAAAAGACGTACAGAGGGAATCAGTAACACAAACATTTGATGCATATCACAAATAATGCAAGGATTAGAACTAGTTCATACAGCAAAGGATAATTATGTCAAATTCATTGGAGGCGAGAGGAGAGCAAGAGAAGAAAGAGGTAACTTGTTTTCAAGCAAATAATATGTTCACGTTAACCTACCATTGCAAATAGCACAACTAAATCATTTTCATAGTAAAGAGAAAAAGCTCCTGATGCAGGAAGTAAACTCGTGATACTAAGGAGGTTGTGGCAGATAGCATAATTATCTAGCATCACTTGCTGCTCTATAACATTTAAACAACAACAACATGTTGGAAATTTGCCTTTGGCGGGAGTTGCGACCGACCAACTTTAACGGCTTAAACACTAGTGTAACGTATGTTGGAGAATCCGGTTCTTCACACATGCATGATCTACTAAGTACGTAGATAACCGTAGGGCCAAGAATCGTCAAATTTCATTGAGAAATGAAAGAGATATTGGTTCACGAAGTAAGGTGTTTGAAGCATGGAAAGTGTGGTATTGTATGTAATTCTCCCTCATCGGTAGAGGAAGAAAGAATTGTTGTGTATATAAGATTCGAAATTGGTTTGGGGTTTGGGA
Source organism: Anisodus tanguticus (assembly GCA_034509755.1). NCBI lineage: Eukaryota > Viridiplantae > Streptophyta > Magnoliopsida > Solanales > Solanaceae > Anisodus > Anisodus tanguticus. The sequence continues at coordinate 1,305,434 of CM067553.1, read as the reverse complement.
CCCCAAGGGGTATCCCATGTGTTTAAAGGAGGGAGGACCTAGATGTGCTTCGGTTCGAGGAAAGACCACACGCGCGCCGCCGCCGCCCGCCCGTCCGGTCCGGTTCCGGGTCCACGGGTCGTGGGTCTTGGGTCTTCTGATATTATCTTTTTGGGCCAGAAAACTTTGCCAGAAGTACGGTTTGATCCCGAAGTTTCAGATGTGCGTTTGGACCGAGAATTCTTTCAGATGTACAGTTTGGTCCCTAAAGTTTCAAGATGTACAGTTTGGTCCCCGAAGTTTTCAGAAAGTTGGAATTTCGACAGTCAAAGCAGAAACGTCCAAGCTCTCAATTCACCCATTTATTTTGGCTGAATTACTCCTCCTATAATGGCCAAAACAGTTGGTCTTTCACCATTTATGTTGGTGACTTTACTACCTCCATAATGGCCATTATTTGGCTATTATGGAGGCAGTTTTCAGCCCCTCCCTCACCTATATAAACACACCCTTACACCATTGTTGAGCACCACAAAAAGAACAGAAAAATAACAGTTCATAAAGCTCTCGAAAATACACAACAAAAATAGTTTTCTTCCTACAACTTCCAAGCATCATTTCGTTACTCAATATTCTTCACGGTAGCTCTTGAGTTTCCTTTGCTCAAGGGTTCCATTGCTGTTTTATCTTGGGAGACAAATTGTCCAGGACGTATAAAGGATACATACGGGGCAATATTGTCTTAAGGACAGAGTGCTACACTCGACTCAGCAAAAACAATTTCCATTTTTCTATCTTCTACAAAACTGGAATTTCCAGTTTTCTTGGTGTAACTATTGTAATTTTCAGATTCCATGTTGAATTATTGAATCTTTGTTTATCCTTTCGAATACTTGTAATAGTTAAATACTTCCCGTACTGCTTTATAAAGTACCATAGAGCAAATCTCCCAACAACTTAAGACAATATTTGTATGGTATTACTATTAGTATTCGAAAGATGTCGGTCAAAAATTGTGTGACCAAATCTGGATATGGAAATGGTTTTTACGGTAGAAGAGAGTGATGATGATGAACGTGTTCATGGTGTCACCGCTACCAAGATGGTGGAAACAAGCGCTCTCGAGAGCACGAGGATGTCAAGCGGGACAAGAGGAGAAGGCGAAGATGCTATTCTATCTTGTAGCAGAAGGCCTATATCTGTCCCCGGACAAAGGATCCGAATAATGGTGAGAAGGAAATGGACACTCGGTCGATGAAGTGACCGAAGTGAGCCGAGAATCCGAAATTGGGATAAGTAGTTTTTCTTACTTGTCAAGAATAAAGATTAAATTATGTCGATTAAAAATGGATTAAAGTAAGGAGGAATATGAAAATAATTTATATTCCTTATGCTTTAACAAATCGAAGTTTAATCTCATCTTCTTTTCCGTTTAAAGATTGGATTTTGTAAACGACTTAAGAAGATCCGTTCTTTTAAGTGTAATTACTAAAGTGTGTAAAGTATGTTCGCACATACGAGGGGTAAGATCCACCGATCGTGCGAAAAGCGTTACCACTCTTAAGTAAGCGCCAAGAATTATCTCGGGCACCAATCATAACGGAAGAAGTCTAAAAGATAATGACGTTGAGCCTGTCATATTATTTGGCGAAGATCCTTCATAGGATGATATTGGACACTCGGTCATACAAAGCCTCCGGCGACCGGAGTGGGCCAAAATTCCTTTGATAGGATGATATTGGACACTCGATCATACAAAGCCTCAGGGCGACTAGAGTGGGCTGAAATTCCTTTGATATGATGATATTGGACACTCGGTCATATAAAGCCTCCGGCGATCGAAGTGGTGCCGAATTCATTTCATAGGAAAAGTAATGGACACCTAGTAAGGTGGGCCGAGTTTCCTGTGTCCTAAATGATCTGAAGGCCTAAATAAAGGCAGTAAAGAAATTGGACACTCAGTCTGCCAAAGCAACTAGAGTGGACCAGAGTATCTAGATCACAAATGATCCGGTTACGCCCTAACCACGGGCAAGAGGTTGTTCATGTGAAGCAACGCCACCTCTAAAGTAGAAGGGTGGGGAGAGGTTGTCCTCAATAGGACTTCAAGGAATGAGATCACTCTAAAAGAGGTGATACATGTTCCTAACTTGGTTAAAGGACGTTGTTGGTCAAATCTGATTTGAGACTAGTCCAACAGGTCCGTAATAACTAAGAGTGGTACAATACGTCTATAGCCAAATGAATGATATATTGTAATCCGTGCATCTATGACATCATAGATTAAGACACGTTAAATAGCAAGTCATTCAAAAGCTAACGATGTTGAGATTGTTGCCCTCACGTCGACATAAACCCTCAAAATGAATGTGAGGTAGACGAAGAGGCAAAATCACCTTTCCAAATTCCGTCAAGGGAATAACGAAAGAAGCACCGCTCCTCTAGAACTTAGTCACACCTACTTGGGTGATTAGAAGCTTATACAAAATAGAGGGGGGAGACAAGTACGTTGTGATCTTCATTGATGATGGTACAACGTATGGAATCCTTTGTTTATTGAAAAGCAAAGATGAAGTTGTTGAGGCCTACAAAGCGAAGTTGAAAATCAACTAAGCCTACGGATTGAGAAATTCGTAGTGATGAGGGGTAGAATGTGAAGCATCGTTCATTAAACGAATGTTCATTTCTCACCTCGCCTAACGGTGTTAGCCAAGCGCTAAGCCGTACGTCCAAATTATGAGGGGTAGCTCGGTAAAAGATGGGCTACCGAAACAGGTCAAGTTCGACCTAAGATCGTAGATTGCATATCCACTTTGGATCCGCAAATAACGATAGTGTTGATCGCCTCTTGGCGTCAAAGAATCTTTGAATTCTTTGGAGATAACTTTCCTTGGAAAAGGAAAGGAGTAATTGCTCAAGGTTAACAAGAACCCGCGAGGGCTCGATTGTCCGGAACTAGACGTTCCGTATCTTCATGACTCGAAAGTTCTTGTCTATCCGGAACTTAATATTCCGGATCTGAGAACTCGGGGATTCTAGATGTTGAACCAAGACGGAGCAAAGAGGGGACAAAGACTTGATCCAGATCCTTCTAGCTTGTATGGTTGAGAACGAACCATGGACAATTAACAAATAATTGTTATCTCCAAAAGCGCCGCTTTGGAAAGAAGCTAAAGGGAGAAATAGATTCCATATATAGAACCATACGTGTGTAATAGTTAATCTTCCTCAGGAAAAGAACCTTTGGGTTGTAAAAAGTGCTCCCCTGTGAGTAGCTTCACATCCGGGGCCATTGTAATCTTACATGGCATGGGTGTTGAAACGACCTTCCCAACCGGAGAGTTGGAAGAAGAGGATCGAATTGGTTTCTTTGAACTGTTGGGCTTCTTCCCGAACTTCCATTTTAGTCTGAAAGTCTCGGATAAAACGAAATAATGAATCGACCACGAAACATTGGCTCGAAGTTAGAAAGCCAACAGTTGGAAAACCAACGGTACGAGAGTGAAAATCATATTGAAACAAAGTCTCGATATGAAAGATATGAGTATCACTGAGATGACATCTTAGGAATTGGATTTCTAAGACATCTAACGGATCGGTCGATAGTTTGAGTCTCGTTGAAGCCACCAATAGATATGAATCATAGAGCGATTGGAATCATGGTGCACCCATAGACAAGGAGCGATATGCTCGGGTCACGTGTAGTTCAATGTATTGTACACACTACAACCGACACGGTATCGTCCAACAAACGAGATCGGTTGAACTAAGGTTCGCGATGATCTTAATACATGATCAATAGAAGGCGTTAAGTCGGATATGACGATATACGAATTATTCGCTTATCTACGGATTATAGTATTACGGATGTCCGGCGGTTACGAGAGAACACGGTGATGCAAGCGGACATCGGATCGAAGAACACCAAAGTCACAAGTAAATGTGTATGGTGGGTCTTGGAAAATCCTCTAAGCAAACTTGCATCGACCGATTCATGATGGTATCGGAGTTTATCGCTTTATACAAAGCATGAAAGAAGTTGAGTAACTTCACGACTCATTAGAGGACGTCCCTTATTGGGAGAAACCCGTGCCTTCGGCGGTTCTACCTTTGTGGATAGCCGGTCGGCTTTAGGAAGGACACGGATGACGGCGTCTGGACATATCTGTCACGATCCGTCGGAGACATAAGACCGTATGGCGAGTTGATCATCACGGGTGTCACTTCCTTGTTTACAAACTAAGGGACTACCCGAGAGATCAAGCGTTACTGCTGTCTAGGGGAATGGGCTTAAAACCCAAAATATACGGACCAATACGGTGGAAACCCAACCTTACGAACCGGAGATCCCGGTAATTTGGTTCAATGGGAAAACTAAGTTGTAAAGGTTCGGTTGATCGCTTCGGTGGAAGCATGAGCACTTCGGATAGTGATTTCGAAAAGAAACACCAAATCCAAAGCCGTTCCGCGATAGACGTTAAGTGCTATCTGCGGTATGGGTAAAGGTTAAGTTTTCAAAACTGTAATGATCCTCAACAGTTGAGGTTAGGTCTTTGGGAAACTTTTAATGGTTCCTAACACTTGTGAAGTGGGGTATAGCGGGATACCTTGTAGGAGACCACCTATTTAAGTGCGAGGACGGGCCGCCTCAAATTGAACGCACTTAAGAATCCAAGACGTTGTCCATGGTCAAAACGGACAAAACATTACGAAGAAGAGAGTAGGGGAATTTGTTGTGTTGGTACCGTTGTCTTGGCTTACACTAAACAACGACGGTTCAAGACATCACGTTCACCGCGCGATAAGTAAGTCCGATGGTATTCAACTATGGAAGGTTCAAAGCGAGGCTACCTCTCCTTATGCAACATCGGTCCGCATTTGAAATATTCTTGGAAATGAAAAGACACCATGTGAGTGCGCCAAAATCTCTTTCAAGAGGGGATTGTTGGAAATTTGCCTTTGGCGGGAGTTGCGACCGACCAACTTTAACGGCTTAAACACTAGTGTAACGTATGTTGGAGAATCCGGTTCTTCACACATGCATGATCTACTAAGTACGTAGATAACCGTAGGGCCAAGAATCGTCAAATTTCATTGAGAAATGAAAGAGATATTGGTTCACGAAGTAAGGTGTTTGAAGCATGGAAAGTGTGGTATTGTGTGTAATTCTCCCTCATCGGTAGAGGAAGAAAGAATTGTTGTGTATATAAGATTCGAAATTGGTTTGGGGTTTGGGACCCCAAGGGGTATCCCATGTGTTTAAAGGAGGGAGGACCTAGATGTGCTTCGGTTCGAGGAAAGACCACACGCGCGCCGCCGCCGCCCGCCCGTCCCGTCCGGTCCGGTTCCGGGTTCCGGGTTCCGGGTTCTCGGGTTCTCGGGTTCACGGGTTCACGGGTCACGGGTCGTGGGTCGTGGGTCGTGGGTCGTGGGCTGTGGGTCTTCTGATATTATCTTTTTGGGCCAGAAAACTTTGCCAGAAGTACAGTTTGATCCCGAAGTTTCGGATGTGCGGTTTGGACCGAGAATTCTTTCGGATGTACGGTTTGGTCCCTAAAGTTTCAAGATGTACGAGTTTGGTCCCCGAAGTTTTCGAGAAAGTTGGAATTTCGACGGTCAAAGCGAGAAACGTCCAAGCTCTCAATTCACCCATTTATTTTGGGTGAATTATTCCTCCTATAATGGCCAAAACAGTTGGTCTTTCACCATTTATGTTGGTGACTTTACTACCTCCATAATGGCCATTATTTGGCTATTATGGAGGCGCTTTTCACCCCTCCCTCACCTATATAAACACACCCTTACACCATTGTTGAGCACCACAAAAAGAACGAGAAAAATAACGAGTTCATAAAGCTCTCGAAAATACACAACAAAAATAGTTTTCTTCCTACAACTTCCAGCATCATCATTTCGTTACTCAATATTCTTCACGGTAGCTCTTGAGTTTCCTTTGCTCAAGGGTTCCATTCTTTGTTTTATCTTGGGAGACAAATTGTCCGGGACGTATAAAGGATACATACGGGGCAATATTGTCTTAAGGATGAGTGCTACACTCGACTCGGCAAAAACAATTTCCATTTTTCTATCTTCTACAAAGCTGGAATTTCCAGTTTTCTTGGTGTAACTATTGTAATTTTCGATTCCATGTTGAATTATTGAATCTTTGTTTATCCTTTCGAATACTTGTAATAGTTAAATACTTCCCGTACTGCTTTATAAAGTACCATAGAGCAAATCTCCCAACACAACATACCCAGTATAATCCCACAAGTGGAGTCTGGGGAGGGTAGGATGTACGCAGACCTTACATCTACCTTTGCGGGGCAGAGAGGTTGTTTCCTATAGACCCTCGGCCTCTATAACATTTAAAACAATAATAATTCAAAAAAAAAAAAAAAACTCATCCCACAGTTTTAAGAAAGTCATATAAAAGGAAGATGTTGCTACTTTTGCTAGCATAATCAATTACCAGTAAAAAAGAGCAAAGAACAGATATTGCAAGGCCTTGTTTTTGGGTATCAAGAGAGCTTTCCTATGTGTTGTGTACCCACTTAACTTCCATTTAACTATAAAGTCACATCAAATTACATAGGTGTACCAATCATGAAAAAGAGGACAATGATTTGCAGCGAATGTCATCAATGAACCATCTACTGAGTTAATTATAACAATCACAAAAGTACATCAAAAACTATGTTGTCCACAAACTCTCCAATATAGGTTTCTGAGAAATATCTACGTGGCAAGATCTGGTTCTATTGAGGAGGATTTAATTTCACACATCTAAATGATTGGAAAAGAAAACCATATGGCTTAAGGCTTCAATGGCTCCTGATTATCAAGTGAAACAATATAAATCTGTATGCATAAGTAAATTTAGCAATTTAAACGCGTACAAAGAACATACAGAGTTTCATTCATTGAAAGTAAGATAGTTTGTAGAGAATTCATTTGTTTAAGCAAGACAGCTTCTTGAATTCCTTCAACACATCTCAAGGCACCATAATTCTTGGAATTCTGAAAAATCTGCATATAAAAATGTATTCTTTTCTGAGCTATGTCAAAAAACCCAAAGCCAATGGACATGGTAAAAAGTTGGGAAAGTACCTGTAACCTCTGAATGATGGAAGAAGCATTGGTGAACTGAGAAATCAATCGACATTGTAGGTCCTTCCAATTCTCCATCTCTTCCTTCACCTTCCTAAATCTCTGCTGATACTTTTTAACTATAATTTCCATCTCCAATTAACCCAAACCCTATCAATAATTAATCAAACAATTTTAAAAAGTCATTCACCGAGTCTAACACAGAGACAGTAGAGAGGAACCAAAAACTCAAGAAAACAAACACCCTAAAAATGGAAACTTTGAATCAAATAAGCATGCAAGAATCATTAAAAGGGCAGCCCGGTGCTCCCGCTGTGAGCGAGTCCGGGGAAGGGCCGGACAAGGGTCTATTATAGCCGGCCTTACCTCACAGTGAGAGGTTGTTTACACGGCAAAATCGTTAAAAACACCCTTATTTTTAACAACTTCTACCCTTTTAACAATAGGGGCATCTAAACAACTTTGCTAACATTAGAGGCGTTTTTGTTAGCACAGCATAACGAAGGTTAAATACAAAATATTTTTTGAAAGTAAAGAGTTAAATTTTACATTTTTCCTATTCAAAGAAGCATCACTCAGATTTTTATGTAAAATATAGAAGCGTATATAATAAATTATTTACCGATTGCATTTCGTAAATGCGAATTTAATTTTTATGCGATTTATCAACTTATAACATCTGTAAATCACATTTTACATGTGTTACTACTACGTTTTGTATATTTTGAAATCTCACAACAATAACACATTAGTAGATTTGTACGACCAAAATTGCACCTTTTGAGGGAGAAAATCGTCTACTCTTTAGCCTACACAATATTAAATTACGCTACAACATAAATATAAGTCTTGTACTTGTTGTGCTATGTCCTACTTGTAGCTCAAAGGCTATTTTGGTGATACGTAGCCATTAGTTGAATTTGCGGTTCTATAAAAAAAAAACAAAGTCTAACGATTCCCAACACAAAATTCACGACTCTTCATTTGTGCAATGACCCATCAACACTAGAAAAATTTATTGCGAGTGGCAAACCATTTGATACAGTAAGAATATCAAACGAAAGCTGTGATATAAACAGGTTGCAATTCTAGGCAGTACATAGCGAAAAATGAATTCCAAAACTCAAACCCTTCAGCGCCTTTCCTTTCTCATTTTCCCTTTCTCTCTTCCTCTCTAAGCAGAAAAGATCACTAAAGTAGCTCGTCCCCGAAAAAATCCAATTCTCCGTCATGAAGACCAGACTACACTGGGATTCTCGACAAACCAATGTAAGATGTATCTTATCAAGACAAGATTTACCTGTCTTTCTAGGCTATACAACACAATAAATGCAAATAGATGGCATAACAAATACCAAGGAACAACAGCCCCGTGTCAATCAAATATAACAAATCATCCCCACAAGCTAGAACGAACTTCAATGATCAGAACTTTTCTTGGTGCTTTGACTCTCAGATACCTTAAATGGGCCACTGGATCCAAATGGGTCAGTGTCGTCAAATGAATATCCTCGACTATGATCAAAACCACTGGCACTACTTATGGAGTCGAACCTCGTGAGAGTCTCCTTTCGTGGGAAAGATCCATGATCATGTGTACTGAAGGAATCATACCTTGAGAAACTGTCAAAGAAAGGATCTTCCGATCCTACACTATATCTCGGAGAATTTCCCGCTCTTGAAAGCGGTGACCCAGGAATTGAATCCTCAAAGGTAAATGGGCTATTCTTCTGGTATCTACTTTCAGCCCCAGGAGACTCTGTCCTTATTGGACTGGCACCAAAATCAGTTGAGTCAAAGAAATGTTTCTCTTCGTGCTGGACATGATCCGACTCCTGCAGGATATAATTAGTCACTGTACAGGGAGACTTTGCAATAGAGCAAACTAGCATTCTATCATCAACAGACGAGTATCAAAAAGCAAAATCCAACTGTGCACTCGAGATCATTATCGGGTGTGTACAAGGGTGAAACACGACTTTTCCTAATTGGGCGACCAAAATACAAAATGCAATTATTGAAATGGAAAACTCATAAATAAACAAATAATAAAGGGAAACGATAGAAAAAGTTAAGTATAAAATAAGAACTAGGATATTTTGTTTTATCAAGAGGATGACGATATTTCACATAATAGCAGCAGCGAAGTTATCAATTATATATGGAATGGTAAAAGGAGGTAGCATTACCGCTTTGCTATAAACTTTTAAGCAACATTTTTGCTCAGATTACTTATACAGCAGATTAGTTATTTCAGTGGAATAGTCGGCACTTGCACATATTTGCAAAATAACAAGACATGCAACATCTAATAACACTAGAACAGGAGTAAATGTGAGTAAGGGTCTGCCTGCTAACCTTAGCATTGAAGCCCCAAACAGAATCTACATCATCATTATTGTCAAACATACCCCAGCCAGGTTCATCAAATCTGTTTCTCCAATGAAAGGGAAGAAGAAAAGGACATGAGTGTGAATGATTCAAAACTAACTATAGACCTCTGGCACAAGTACGGATACAGGTATGTCGAACAAGAGCAAGGACAGACAAAAAGACTTAAAATAAAGGTTTGTTGCACATACCTCAATGTGGGCACTGAAGAAACATGTTAACTATACCATTTTAATATACATAAGTCCAATCAAAGAGCCAGCATTCATGTATAAAATGCCAGTACAAACAAATGGTTGTTTATTCCCTACGCACCTACTCAAGTTTCTCCTTGGTAATAATCTTAAAGGGAAATTTTCTCCTTGGTAATAATCTTAAAGGAAAATACTCTCCAAGCTTTGAAAAGCAGCTCTGAAGCAGAAGGTAAATTGCCAATCATCTGTCTAACATAAAGGCTTGAGCATTTTCCTTTTTTTAATGAGACAAGGAAACACAAGCCTTCAAGATATATATGGGCTTCACTAGTACATACTTGAGCATTTTCCTACTTTTAAGTCATGATTTTCTTTTCCCCTTAACTTTCCATGATCAATTTAGAAATTTCTTCAAAATTCAGAGTTAATATAAAATCTCAAGGTACTTGCACATACTCTCCCTTAGGTTTATGCTGATCATATTTTCTACTTTGAGATTTCAGTACCAAAAGTAGCTATCTAGCGTAAAGTTAAGAGAGGCACTTTTTTGCTAATAAAACTAACTGAACTGCCCATTCAAAACCAATATTTTTAGCCAAAACAACTTCATAACAAATTACTCAACAACCCAGCACACATTCTCCAGCCACATCAACACCCTCCAACATCTCTTGCATCTTAGTCTTTAAATTAACCAACTCTGGAGGTAAAAGTTCAATGAAGCAAACGAAGTTTCACCAGTGGGTTAGTGCAACAAAACTATGCGTACAAAGTCCTAGTCACTAGAAAAATTGTACTCAGCGTGACAATCCTTTTCAATGGTATAGCAACTACTCCACTACCCTTGCTGCTATCTTGTTCTGGTTACCAACTCAAAATACCTACCATAAAGGATTTGAGGTCAAGATGAGATGTTTCAGCCAGGAAAGAATGATTTTCTTCTCTCTTTTTCCTTTGGAATAAGAAAGACAAGGGAGCAGGGGACAGGAGGGGAAAGGGGACAAGAAAGGGACTCTGATGATGCAAGGATGAGAGAAGTATGGGATGCTTTTGTTCTTTTACTGTGGGTGGGAAAGCCTCTCTGCTTTTGGAGAACACCGTTTCAAGGGCAATGTGCTGAATTAGTGAATATTAAAGAGATAAAATAAGGAGCTTTATTTAACATTCAAAACCAGAATGGAGGTGAGACTGCGTAGCATAAATCTTGATGGAGGTATGATTAATTAACAATATATTTCATCTTTACTTTTCAGAACATAAAATGCCATATTCTGTTTTTAATTAACTAGCAAACTAATGAGACAGACGCAAGACATGCTAAGGATGCATGAAGACACTAGTGAGCAGTTGCCAAGACACTGGCCAAAATGATTCAGACAAAGTGAAATGTGCATCAAGCATGTCCCCCTGGATTTAAGCGGACGTTGTGCTGGACATCAAAGACCCAAAAGCTTCACCACTATTAAATTTGAAAATAATAGAAATGGAGAAATACAGACGGAAGATATTGTGCATAGCCAAATTATACCTATCAGTTTCAGATTCCGTTTTAAAGCTCTTGCCGAAATGGTTATCAGAGTATTCACCAGATGGGCTATCAAATGCTGTTCGTTCTCTTGGACTGCCCTGTGGACTTTTTGACTCATCATCGCTATGCATATACATCAAATCAGTCTCAACAGTATTATTATTTCCTTTAGCAGAATAGTTTTCTGACTTGGCATCAGCATTTGACATAGAATCAGGGGAATCGCTATGAGTTGGAGAACTTTCCTTTTGAATAGATATGGATTTGGAATTTGCAGGCACAGCTACATCAAAAGAAAATCCTGCAGAAAGTGACATAGGGATGCAAATACGTCAGACATTTTGCAACTTATTCAAAGATGGTGTCAGAAAGACAACTGACGATGAACAGGAAAAGAGGGAGGGAATATATTCAAGAAAGCAAACCTTCATCTTCAAATTTATCCCAATCTTCATCCCAAACAGCTGATATCTCCGGAATTCCAGGTTGCCAGCCTTGAGAAGATCATTCCAGACCAAAAGAGGTAAAGAAATTAGATGGAAAGGTAAATAAGTAAATGTGATGCAACAAATTGGAAGTAATCAACTATCATCGAGTTTTCAAGAAAAAAATCTTAATAAACAACATTAACACATTTAAACATATTAGATTGAATCAATTTTCAATTATAACTGCAACAATTGAGGAAGAATGAGTTCAAATTGTATTATATGAGTAGCAAACACAGAAAACATAGGACCTCAAGAACTGAAGTGACATTCTGCACAATATGCAGATGAAACTGGTAGGATTGACTTCTTACCCAGGGTAGAATGTTCAGAATTTAAAAGAGACTCAGTAGGAGCAGGAAAAACAGAATTAAAGGAGAACAAACTGTCAAGACGTATCAAACAAGGGAAAAAACAACTAACCAGGGGGAAGTTCAATTAATGCAGTTGACTTCATATTAAGCTCATGTTTCTTGCAACGATCTGCCAATGCCTTCAGTAGCTCCTCAAGATCATGTTGTATGCGATCAGCACGGACCTAGACAACCAAAAGTGGCCAAAACATAGCATAAGTTCCTATGAAAAATTATGCGTCCCAATATTTTAAGAAACCAAATTAATAAGGTCTGTTATCTTCACCTGAAGAATACCATCAGTGCTGCCACCTTGTTCCATTTTAGTGATTGCCTGTTGCAACTCCAGCTTCCTCTCCTGAATAAGGGAATTTTTTTTCCTTTTATCTCAAAGAAAACGAAACTTATATGCTCCGCTAGGATCATCCTCCTACTCTATGCCCTCTTTTAGTCTCTCTCTCCTATGAACTTGCAACGGTAACACAGACACACACTCTCTCTCTCTCCCCGTCAACGGTAACACACACCCCACCCTCGCCGACAGTAACCCCACCTTGGTGTGCCACTCCAGCCGGTGATCGGTGACCAGGGTCCCGTTCGCCGACGGACACCACTGCGCTCCGACCAGTATTTTTCAGCCAGATATGCACAGGTCTCAATTGCTCCGACAGGCTCCGGCAGCGAACAATAATCCGGCAGTGATTTTCCAGTGTCTTGGAACAGTGTCATACGGTAGTAAACGTCGCCAGACAACTGTACGGCGCGGCTCCAACCAGGTCTCGTTCGCAGACGGACACCACTCGCTCCAACCAGGTACGCTTTACCCGACTGCTAGCGAAGCATTCCGGCCAGTCTTCTGGTTGGAACGATTTCCAGCCAGTCCCCCCCTCTCCCCCCTCCTTTCTCTTTTCTCCCCCACTAGCTGCTTTTCTCCTCTGGCGGAAACCCCTTCCCAGTAGGTTTTCCGGTCAGATCTGCACAGGTCTCACTGTTCCGACAGGCTACGACGGTGAACAGTATTCCCCAGCAGTAAACAGTCTTACAGTAGGAAACGCAGCCATACAACTGTACGGCGCTGCTCCGACCAGGGACTCGACTTTTTCATAGGAACTTATGCTATCTTTTGGCGGGTTCGAGTCGGGATCGAGCCGACCCGGCCCACTGGCCACCCTTAGCGAAAACACACCGTGAACAGTATTTCCGGGGCCGATGAACAGTGCCGGTGAACAGTGGATGAAATGGAGGTTCGCATCTGGTGGATGAAATGGAGGTTCGCATCTGGAGTCTTGTGCGACAAAAAGGTGCCACCAAAACGTAAAGGCAAGTTTTGTAGGGTGGTGGTAAGACAGACTATGTTGTATGGGACGGAGTGTTGGCCAGTCAAGACGTCGCACATCCAAAGATGAGTGGCAGAGATGAGGATGCTGAGATGGATGTGTGGGCATACAAGGAGGGATATGATTAGTAATGATGATATTCGGGACAGAGTGGGAGTGGCCTTGGTGGAGGATAAGATGCGGGAAGCGAGGTTGAGATGGTTTGGACATGTGCAGAGGAGAGACACAAATGACCCAATACGGAGGTGTGAGAGGTTGGCTATGGACGGGTTCAAGAGGGGTAGAGGTAGGCCGAAGAAATATTGGGAGAGGTAATTAGACGGGACATGGCGCAGGTGCAACTTACTGAGGACATGACCTTAGATAGGGGGTTGTGGAGGACACGAATTATGGTAGAAGGGTAGTAGGTAGTCGAGCGTAGTCCTACTTACGCTTACAGAAAGGTAGTTGTAGTGTTATTACTGTAGGTCCGCTTAGCATATCATACAAATAGGCGTAGTATTGCTTTATAGTCCCCTGCAGTTCGATTTCTGCTGCTATGTGTTAGTTACTGCTTCTTTCATTCAGAATGCGCTATCATGGCGTATTCGCTTTTGATACCAGCATTTTCATACGGCTTTAAATTTCTTGACCGGGTCTGACCGTTTTCTCTTGTTTTTGCTTATGCATATGCCTATCTTGAGCTGAGGGTCTCTTGGAAACAGCCGCTCTACCTACCAAGGTATAGGTAAGGTCTGCGTACACTCTACCCTCCCCAAACCCCACGATGTGGGATTTCACTGGGCATGTTGTTGTATGCTCCAACAAGTCAACAAGCACTAATACTTGGACAGAACAAAGGCATATGTAAAACAAATGACAAGCTAGAAAACCCATAAACAAGCCAGCTAAACAATTACAGCATTGGAATACTAGAAGAAACTGGAACGCCTTTAATATTGAGATGCAAGGAGGGATTGGTATATTCTTATGTGTATAGCATCTTGCAGCGGTAAACTCAAATCTTTCGATATGGGAAGGATCTGGGATATATAACTATAGTACACATTCGAAAGAATATATGAAGTGATCTTACTTGAGTATCACGAAATGATGCCTCTTCAATTGTCAGTTTAGAAGCAATTTCTGCAACTTGCTTGTACTTCTCTTCATATTTTTTGCCAAGCAGCTCAGCCTAAAATAACTCATTAATTGACAAAGTGCATAAGAAGGAAGAAATTGAAACCAAACAAATTATGAACTTCAACGAGTGAGAGAGAGACATCAGTGGGCTGAAACAGTACCTCACGTTTATCAGCCAATGCCCTTTCAGTGATTTCATTAAGTCGATTATCACATCTACTTTTGTACAAAACCTGGAGGAAAGCCCAAAGAACAAAGCAAATGAATGAGATCGAAAAAAATATAGAGATAAATATAAAATAAAAAGCAGGTGATAGTGATCTAAAAGCAACTGGAAACAATAGAAATGCGACAATGCTGTACATTGAAGGCGGCAACTACTCACAAGATCCTGCATTTTTGTGCGGTAGAATTCAAGCTTCTCCCTGGAATCCAGAAGCATCTTGTCCTTGCTTTCATCCTTATCAAAGAAAGGAATTAGGTTCACTACATCAATAATATCATGAAGTAGATAGAGTGCTAGAATTCATAACACAGACAGCTTCTAACCTGCATATGTCTGCATCCTAGATTTCTTCGTAGCTAATTAGCTGACTAAGTTCGTAACATTTTAATCAATTGAATCTTGAAAAAGTATCAGATGGTATGGCACTGAGATAGCCTAACAGTAGTTGTTAGACACGTTTGGTTTCTGGACAAGGGGGGAGCTAGGAGAAGCTGCACTATCGTCAAAAGTTTGATTTTATTTTTGTGAGGAATCATTATCTGCATTAAGTTGCACGCAATCACTACCAGCCTGAATATACTCCGGGAGAGTCTTGAAGTTAACAACACCCCACCCCACCCCCCCAGGGTGAGGGGCAATTGTAACCAAAATATTTCTTTTATCAGTAGGTGCAGTCAAGATGACTGTAACCCAGTTATAAGAAAACCCAGAGAGGGCACAAATTACCTAGAATATAAAGGAAACAATACCTTTTTCTCTCCTGCTGCTGTCTCTTCTCCCTTTGACTCCAGCATATTCTGCTCCCCGTTACTTAGTTGTTCCATATGAGAATTATCCATTGATGTTGCTCTAGCATTTTGCTGAGGGAATGCCCCCTGCATAGGAGGTCTTAATCCAGAATGTGCAACTGGCTGTACACCAGGCAACCCTTGTGGAGGTCTTACGCCTAAGCATAACCAGAATGATGAAACAATTATCATTTTACCAACAAAGTGGTCGAAACTTAAAACATCCAAAATGCTGTTTAGGTATTACCTGAAGCAGGGCCCCAGCCAGTGCTTCCATAAGTAGCAGTGGGCGGACCTGCCAGGGCCAGCAGAGTCTCATCAACCATAACGCTATTCGGTAGTGTAGATGGAAGAGAGCGGCCTTCCCTATATCGTTCCATCAAATACAAAGCTACACAGAACTCCCTCAAAGAGAGCATGCTGTCATTGTCTTGATCAGCCAAGTCCCACACCTGCTTCAAGACCTCTGACAGAGACCACGAATGATATTACTGAATATTACAAATGTGCAACAAACTCCAAATGACACTAATTAAGACAACTAGGTACATGGTTAGGATTTGCCATGCTTTTTAGGGGAAAAGAAATATGGATTCCTAATGTACTAATCTTGAGGGAAAAATAAGTGGTTAAGTGCGAAAATAGTAAGTTATTTTGTAGCTTGGTCAGGATTCAAAGTCCAAAAACTTGAAGTTAGATAATATTCCAAAAAAAACTTTCTTTTTAGACTCTTTATCAGAATGACATGTATAATTTGGAAATAAAAGTTCTGAGGTACCAAAGTACAACATCTCTGATAACTCTCCAATAAAATTTGTGGCAGCAATCCAACTTAGAGCATACGAACTAAGAATAAGGATGTTCAAATTTGTAATTGTGTCACAGATAAAGCATGATCAAGGTAGTAAAAAAGAAGATTTAACACATAAAAAGAATCTCTGAACCTCAAATTTGCATGTATTAGTTTAAAAAGAAACTTCTCTCAGGTCTTAAGCTTGTCCAAGAGTGAAAGGGAAAATAACTCTTTCAAACTTCGACATATTTATTTTTTTGATATGGTAAACACCACCCCTTGGACCCTACTTCCCAGAAGCCCAACAATGGCCCTTTCCCACTTTGCTCCGTTGGTGACTCGAACCCAAACGTTATGGATGGAGGTGGAGGTTCTTTACAAACACAGTTATATAACATACAAAATATGATAGACTAATCAAATCTGTAACCAGAGTCCTGTAACATAGTTTACAGGATGAAATCCAGTGAGTAGATCGGATTCTCATCTAAACGCCAGATGGAACTCGTTATTTGAGCTATGTCATGGAGTAAGATTCCTTGAAAGTGGATAACTAGAAAGAAATGGATAAAGGAAATAAATAATTCTGACGATAGCAAGTTTGTCACCCAAGAAAATAGACACTAAAGGCTGCAAAAGGTTGATTTACCTCTTGGCAGTCTCCAGTTCAAGAATAAATCTCGCGCTTGTTGCCCGGAGATTTTTCCATCTCTATCTGAATCCACCTCCATAAACACTTTTGCATACTTCTGAACTCCTGCTCTTGTCATTTTTGGCCAAGAAACTTGAGACTGCTCAGTAGTAGGATGGACAAAACCCGCTGGAGTTCCAGATGATGACACTGGCAAAATATTCTGACCAGAAACCTGTTGATTAGGTTTAGACACGGATGGGGTTACTTGCTGCTGATTCCCAGGAGATTGGCTTGTAAGAGTATTAAATGCAGCAAAGGGGTCAGGTTTGGCTGAAGTTTGAGACTCAGTGGTTACTGGAACCATAGCTGAAGAGGTTGGTTCACTAATCAGAGAAAAGTTTGGAGTAGACGAAGACTTCTTTGGTACAGATTGGCTTGCGGAGAAGGTTTCACCTCCAAACATTGTGTCCATAGCAAAACCATTTCCAGAACTACCAGTAGCTTTTGTATTACCTGCTGTCATTGAAGGTAGTGAAAGAGATCCCTGAAGAGTTTGGGTAACTGGAGGGATCGAAGGGCTCATTCCTCTATTAGGAGGCTGCATAGTAGGTCCAGTGGATATTGCTGCTTGTCTGCTCCCGAAATAGTCATTTGAAATGTTCGAGTTTGGAAGACCGGGACCTGTCAAACTACCACCCCTGGGGAAACCCATACCAGCAACAGATTGCTGGGGACGTGATGCAGTAGTTGCAGTAGGAATAGGTGGCCTCACTGAGTGGCTGACTTGAGAAGTGAGATATTGCTGGTTCATACCTGTTGTATGAGGTAGCTGTCCTCTGATGACAACATTTTGAGAAGCTGTTGGTACACCAGCACCCATCTGCTGTGTAGGTGCAGCACCAACTGAATTTAACTGGGGGGAAGCAATCGCTGCAAGGTTAATCTGTGGTGCAGGGATTTTAGCAGAAGCAGGACCATATAAAGCTGCCTTCACAATATCTGGTGTTAATTCACGTTTACTCTGTGCCACTGTTACAAGTTTAAGAGCATTATAAAACTCTGGACGGCTAAGATACCCAGTACGGCTCTGATCAGCATGTGTCCATATCTGCAATCGAAGAAACACAATGTGCATGCACAGTTACAGAAATCATATTTACCTCGGAAAAGTTAAAAAATTGTAGAAATTTGAAGAAAACTAGTCATAACTAGCTTATCGTAGTGGGATTTACAGAACAGAAACACACATTAATAAAGCATAATAAAAAGAGAGAACAACAACAACAACAACAACATACCCATTGTAATCCCACAAGTGGGGTCAGGGCAGGATAGGATGTACGCAAATCTTACCCCTACCTTTGTGGGGTAGAGAGGTTGTTTCCGATAGACTCTCAGCTCAAAAGAAGTGTAGATAAAACATGATAGAAAGGAAAATAACGACAACAAAATAGCAAGATAACAAAGCAAATGTAATGAAGCAACAGGTAGTAGTGAACATAGAAGAACAAGATACTACACTAAAAATAAATAATACTACTAAATAAGGGGAAGATGAGAAGAGGGGACTGACCCCTTGCCTCTCCCATGTAAAAGTGCGACAACACTCGACTACCTACTACCCTTCTATCCTAATCCTCGATCTCCATACCTTCCTATCTATGGTCATGTCCTCAATAAGCTGAAGATGTGATGTCATGTTTAATCATCTTCCCCTAGTTCTTCTTCGGCCTACCTCTACCTCTCCTAAAACTTGCTATAGCCAACCTCTCACACCTCCTTACTGGTGCACCTGCTCTTCACATGCTCGAACAATCTCATCCTCGCTACTCTCATCTTGTCTGCCACGGAGGCCACTCCCACCTTGTCTTGTATCTCTTCGTTCCTAATCTTATCTCTCCTGGTAATCACACACATCCACCAGAGCATCTTCATCTCCACTTAAAAAGAGAGAACAACAACATACCCAGTGAAATCCACAACGTGGGGTCTGGGGAGGGTAGAGTGTACGCAGACCTTACTTCTACCTTGGTAGGTAGAACGGTTATTTCCGAGAGACCCTCGGCTCAAGAAGAGAGAAATGGGAACATATTAACTTAACGTTTTGTAGAAATATAGAGATAGCAAAATAAGACTCTCCAGTCCTCCTGCAAGTATGTCAAGTAAACAAATCTGCATATTCACAGCACGAAAGAAGCTTGGAAGAAAACTCTAATGCCTAAAAAGAACTTCTTGTCTAGTATATCCTACCATTCTAAACACACCAGCTGCAGAAAATATTAACATTATACAGTAATCAAACGCCTGGCAAACAGTTAACAAACAAAAAAAAAAGAGTCAACCGCCACACGCAAAAAGCTGGGGTGATTATCAAGAATGCCAACTAATTTCTGCAACAAGTTGTTTCCAGAAGGACAGTTTGATATCGTATATCAAATAAGTCCAACATGATAAAAGCAACTTACGAACTTCAAAGGACAATGCAATGGTAGCCAGTCAGCAGTTTGACTTTTATAATGACCTAAATGACTAACTTTGGTAAATGTTGTCTCTTAAAACAAAAGAAACAGATGATGCATAAGAACCTATACCATAAACATACTTACCTATCAAAAGAACCTATGACATAAGCCAGAAGATGAGTAACAGAGACTTCAAAATAAAGAAAGCTAATGAATTGAAGTCACAAATACAAAAGTCTGAAACTGCAAACTTAGCATGGAAGCGAAATCAAAAAGGATCGGAGATATGTAATAAATAAAAGAGTATCTCAGAACCCAGGATCATCCTGCAAAGGAAATAAACAGCTGCTACACTTTCTGAAGAGGTGACGAGGTCGCTGAACTTGCTTTCTGTGCCTTGTCACAGAGACCTTCATCACCAACTTCGAATGCTAGTAAAGATAAAAAGAACCGTCCAACTCAAAATGCCTAACATCAACTTGCAGTCACAAGATAAACTCTTCAATGCGTATAAAAAGCAATGCTAAAGCAGCTTAGAAATTATTTGATCCTCCAACCCCAATGTGCCAATTGTCGAAATGCTTTTCTTTTTAGATAATAGTGGTATCACAGACAACACCTCAACTATTCCACTAGTACCTACTACCTCCCACTAGCACAAGTACCATGTAGTCAAAACCTTCTATTCATGCCAATCAATAACTCTTCGAATGAAACAAAAAATTATATGAAATTGCTACTCCCCCAGTTAAAATTCTTAAGGCCTAGTTTTGAACCCGGATTTTCTAGAGTTAGTTAAAGCATGTGGATGTTAACAATCATTGATCAGTTCACTCGTGTCCCTGTATATAATCAAATAGATGTATAAGTAACCAAGAGCTGTGACGGAAGGGATAACCATTGGTGTATCTGAACAAAAAATTGCTTCAATTGCTCCTCTTCTATTTTTGCTTTCCCCCATCCTCAACCTCTCTCTTCATTCTTCTTACCTTCAATAACTAATATCTTGAAACCCCTTGAATCATTGCAGGTGATTGAAGATCAGAATTCGTCTTATCACGTCAACTAAGAACCCATTTACCGACGTGGTTCTTCATTGTAGTTTTTTTTTTTTGGAAACTGATGTTCCTCGGCATTAAGGCATGCTGGCCACCTCCAAAAATTTACACTTACTAAAACTAATTATAGTCTCTCGGAAACAGCCGCTCTACCTACCAAGGTAGAGGTAAGGTTTGCGTACAATCTACCCTCCCCAGACCCCACATTGTGGGATTTCACTGGGTATGTTGTTGTTGCTGTTGTAAAACTAATTATAGTAATGCTATAAAGTCCACTAACTGAATTTCCTCTTCTATATATTGGTCTTTACACCATAAACATAAAGAAGTGATGACCTTCCACTTGATCTTCTGTATGGAGCTTTCTTTGCCTTCAAAAAATCTTTCATTTCTTTCCTTCCAAATGTTCCACCAAATGTATGCAGGTACTGTTTTTCACCATATCTGCAGTATATTATTCATTGTACTTTGTGCATAGTTTTACTGTCTAAATGTGGTAAGTTGGTCTGTAATAAGGTGAATCACCGAATCCATTGTAACTCATGCTACAATTGCTCTTAGACATTACCAAGTAAACTGAGCTTCAGACACTTAATTGATTCAATTTTGTTCTTTGAGTTCACTTATATTGCTCTAGCAATTTAGTTAACTGTTTCGAGTCCTTCGAGATCATTACAACACAAAATTCAACCACGAGCACAACTAGAAACATTAAAATAGCAACAAAAAGTGCATATTCAAGTAAAAAGGGGGGAAATTGATTGTACCTGAGCTAAAACAGGTTGAGGCAAGTTAGATCCTTTCAAAAAACCAACAGCTTCAGCACCACTAATCCTTCCATCTTGATCCAAATCTGCTCTACGAAAGTAAGCTTCAAATTGGTCCATATTAGGTACTCCTTGCGCCATTTTCTTCAATTCAATCACTTACAAATGTCACAGATCAATACATTAGACTCCACAAATCAAACAAAACTTTCAATTTGGATAAAATTTCGCCGATGATAGTGTTTTTGGTTTCAATTTGGATTTGTTTCGGCCGGTATATGGTTAAATTCTGCAGAAATGAAGATAAGCATTAATGAATTGTGAATCGGGTCTGATTTAACTATGCTGGGTTTTACCCGATCTAGAATTCCAGATTAGGAATTTTTTGAAGCATAATTGATAATACAACTTTACATTTTGCTCCATCGACTCCCTTGTTAATCAAAACTTTACAAATCTAACCCCATGTTTTTTTCTTCTTCTTTATTTTTATTTATTTAATGGAAATTTAAAATGATTAATTAGAACTATGTGCATTGGTTGTCTAAGTGAGGATCCATTAGCATATATTTATTGTCTTTTAAGTTTTATTCACATGTTATATATTTTTCTTTTTCTTTATTTTTGAATTAACAGAACATATTATACTATAAAAGAATTTCGTTTCGAGGGAACATGTTGAATGAAATAAGGGACATTAAAAAAAATTATCAACTTTCTTTAAGTGAATTAGTTGATATTTGTCCGTGCATGAAGAAGAGAATAAGAGATAAATTAGTTGAACAAGTGCAATCGATTGCTTAATTCAATCGTCTGTGTTATCTTTTTAGTTATGTTCACATGTTATATTCATTTTTAAAATAACAAAAGGATATCTATTATAAAAGCATTTCTTTTCAAGAAACATGTTAAATGAGATAAAAGACATAAAATAAAGAAATTTATCAATTTTATTTTAAGTAAATTAGCTGACATTTGCTCATGCATGAAGAAAAGAGAAAGAGAAGAATTAGTTGAAGAAGTGCAATCGATTGCTTAATTTTGTCAATATTGTTGTACTTTTAAAGTCGTAATATTTTCATGTATTTATACCACTAAAAAAAATTATGAAAATGTTTTAGATTAAGAAAGAAGATGGGTGAAATTGATTATTCAATTTCCGCTCCACTCAGTGGAGTATTATTTAGTATATCATGTCAAAGATGTTAATTTTACCAATGAATTATCACATCATCGATCGAGTACATCATAATATCAAGTTAATTGGATTTAAACGCATAAATCATTTGTATTCATCCCATCATTTAATTAGTTTTGCATGACTCTCAACTTTAAGTCTCGTCACTCCTTTGAGTTTAAAATCGACTATATAGATTAGTCAAGTTGCTAATGAAAAAAATTCAATAAGGTAATTTGCTTTTCTCATCAGTGTTTTTTTATTATTCTTTGACTCAAATTTGTTGTTTACTTGCTCTATTTAACATCTGACGCAATTTTAAAAAAATAAGTTCAATAACTAAGCCTGAAAAATAATAACCAAAAGACAGAAGAGAAACTTCAAATTATGAATGATAAGGAAACTCCAATCTTTGAAGAAAAAAAACAATAACAAAAGGAATTTGATGTTGATTAGTCCTAACTCCCAATCACTCATATAATTAGTTAATCAAAATCGAGACATTGGGCCAAGAAGAGTCCAGCTTTGCATTGGATAGCACAAGAACTCCTGGATAATTCGCACGACCTTCCCAATTTTAGGGTAGTCTTTAATTTTTGCCCCGGTGGTCATTAATTTTTGCCGTTATTCTAAAAAGATGACTGAAAATATCTTTGATGTTGTGGGTTCGAATCTCAGCAAATAAAAAAAATAAATTACAAAGCAATATTTTATTAGAAAATATATCTATTCGATCAAAGTTGTATAGAAATTATGTCTTAAGGAGCATCGTTTCTGTGTAATTATGCCTCCGAAAATACCTTGAGGTTGTGGGTTCAAATCTCAACAGAATCAAAAAGAAAAAAAATTGCAAGACAAGATTTCATTTGAAATTATGCATATTCGGCCAAAGATGTATAGAAAATATGCCTTGAGGCAAAATTTCGTTGAAATTTAAGATTATGCATAGTTTCTATGCAATTTTGGCCGAACAAACATAATTTCTAATGAAATCTTATCTTACGAATTTTTTTCTTTTTCTTACTCTGCTGGATTTCAAACTCAGAATCTCTGATTTAATAGATCAGTGAATATAGGATACTTTGGGCAACAAACTTTCATTAAATAAAAAGTAAAGGTAAAAACTAAAGACCAGCAAATTAAGAGGTAAAAATTAAAGATCCGTATGAAGGAATTTTTTGTCTTGTATGACCATGGTTCCCCATTGGGCCTATATGTTCTATTTTCAAAGTTTACTCCGATTAAATTAAGGCCCATCGTATTTATTTACGGGCAATTCACATGAATTCCTTATTTTGGGATGATCTTTAATTGTTGTCCATCAAATTGAAAATTTTAATTTTGTCCTTCCCATAAAAATTAATGAGTTCTGGGTTCGAACCACAACTCAGTAAAAAATTATTAAAAAAACACAAGATATAGTTTGGATTCGAAGGAATAGTGTAAGGCATAGTTTGCCTAAGGCGGAGTTTACCTTAAGGTAGCAAACTCTACACTAAGACAGAGTTTGCAACATTAAGGCACAATTTGCTTTCAGACATAAAGCAAACTCTGTCTTATAAGGGAGAGTTTGCGGACAAAATCTGTCTTGCGAATTCAAACTCTACCTTGTAAATTTTTTTAATTTTTTTTATTGAGCGGGGATTTGAATCCGAAAACTCAAGACATTTTTAAGGCAAGGTAAAAAATTAAAGACCAACAATTTGAGGGGCAAAAATTAAAGACAAGTGATTTTGAAGGACAATTTGCATAAAAGAATACTATATTCCCTTCATTCACCAACTCCTTTGGACTATTTATGCTTTGCACACAACTAGAAGGGTGTTTGGATTGGTTTTTTTAAAATAGCTTATAACCTAAAAACTAAAATTCATAAGCTGGTCCTATCAAGCTTTTGGCTTTTAGCCTAATTTTTGTACTTTTTTGCCTAAATATAAATGCTTAAAAATACTTTTTATCTTTTCTCAAACACCTCAAAAGGTAGAAAAAAACTTAAAAATCAAATAACATTTAAAATAAGTTAATCCAAACACTCTCCAACAAGTTTGTAATATTATAACCGACATTAGTGGAGTGAGTAATTCTCAATCTTTAATTAGAGATTTGAAATTCGAGGCTTGAGTGTGGAGTCATCTTTTGTAACAATACTTTACCCCTAACGTGGGGACTTCCAGAAGCGATCCGAATTAAGAGAACCCTCTCTAAAATAGGTGTCTGACACCAGATGAAAATAAATTTAATAAATTAACAATATTAAATTTTGCTTTTACTTTTCTTCTTCTTTTTTATGCAGCATATTATATACATTGTCCATTTACATAGTTAAATAGACGAGTAAATAAAGTTGAACTAGACCCGAGTGCTCAATAGACCATCGAAAATTAATCTGTTACTCAATTATTTAAATTGTTACTTTTGGATCATTGAATTGTTTGGCCTTTATTTCTTGTATTTTGATTATTTTATTTTTGTGTGATAGCTACTGCTTCTTTTTTTCCAGACTGCTTTAACATGGCTTATTCACTTTTGTTATTTTCATTTTCATATTGCTTTGAATTATTTATCCTTACATAAATTTTTTATGTTTTCTCTTGAGCCGAAGGTATTTCGAAAACAACCAAGATAGGGATATGCGTACACTTTATTCTTTCTAGACCCCACATTGTGGGATTTCAATGAATATGTTATTATTGTTGAATTGGATAACGTTTTAACTAGGGGTGGCCAGTGGGCCGGGTCGGGGCGGGATCCGGCTGGACGGGCTCTGCGGGACGGGAAGAGGTCTCGTCCCGTCCCACATCCCGCCGGAAGAGGGGCTGGTTTTGGGAGGACGGGACGGGTCGGTTTGCGGGATTTTTTTTAGACACTTAATTTAAAAAATATATATATTTAAACACTTAATTAATTTAACAAGATAGTGAATAATATATCTCAAGGCGGTTTTTGTGCCTCTTATATTATTTAATAGAAATATAATTTTTTTTTGTAATACAATTTCAAAATTGCAACTTTGCTTCGTATTTCAAAAGTTGCAAATCACATTGTAATATTGCCATTAAAAAAATTACATAGTCAACCATACTCTTTCTAATTTCCTCACAATCTCTTAAGGATCTTATGTCGGAATTTGAAGTTGTTGGTCAAACTGTTCGACGTCGCTTCCTGCTCCCTCGGATAAGATTTTGTTGTAGTTGTAGTCGTCTTCTTCGTTGATCTCTGGTTGACCGCACCTTCTACGCTCCGCTCTAATCCAATCTCTGAATAAAACTACAATCTTCAAGTTGTCTCCCGCCAATGAGTGTCCATGCTCTCTTATTTGAAATCTTCCAACAGAAAAAAGCGCTTTCCGAAGTTGTTAATGATGCTTGAATATTCAACACATCTCGAGCCATCTTTGCTAATGTCGGAAATGTCTTCTCATTCTCCCTCCAGTATCTCAGCAAGTCTTCACGTCCACCTTCATTGACAATTGTTTCGTACGGTACAACACCTTGCAAGACATAAACATCAAACTCGCTAATTTGTGAAAAAGTTGAACCACTATACATTCTATTTCTAAGGCCTTGAATACTTGAGGTGGAAACAACATGTATTTTATAAGGTTGCAGCGAAGTAGAAGAAGATGGTACTGAAGGCGGAAACAACATATATATATATTTGCATTCAGTGGGTATGCTAGACGTAATTTCTTCTCTAGTTGGTTCTTTATTTGGGTTTGTTGGACTTGGAGGTGGAAGTATTTCTATACTTTCATAAATCGTTTCAACAAGTGTTTTACATCCGTCTACTTTAATAGTCGGATTTAATATAACACCAATAATATAAAGAGTGAGAATAGGAAAAAAGTATTTTTTAATTTTATAAACATTTTTAATAGATGGGGCGTGAGATGGTTTTTGCATATATTAACTAAGTAATAAAAATATTAGAGCTATATAAAATAAGATAGTTGAAATAGTAGGATAATAAATATCAGTAAATTCTTTAGTAGATAGAAAAAATTTCTCTAAAAATCCATTAAGTTCTAAAAAAAAATTCCAATCATTGTCTACAACCATATCCCTTAGATTTTGATTATGAGCGTTAAATAATAAAGGTATAGGTCTTCTATGCTCGTGAGCAACAAGTATTTGTGTCTTTGTATTTTATTACCTTTAAAAATCATGCCAAGTTTTTTTACCATCCACAATCATGACAAGTTTTTTTACTCCTTGTGTCTTTGTATTTTATTACCTTTAAAAATAAAGTTTATAGCAAATTGTATTTTATCAAGAATGTTTTCAAAAAGTTTTAGGTCATCATTTACAACTAAGTTATAAATATGGCATGCACAACTTATATGAAAATTATCGGGAAAAGATGGAGTTGATCGAGTTTTGAAAAGGTTTACAACATAATCATTAGAAGTAGCATTATCTAATGTAACAGTCATAATTTTATCAGTTATTCCATAATATTCACAAATTTCATGAATATTTATTGCAATAAAAAATCCAGGTGTCTATCATCAATATATCTATATGCTAAAATACATTTTTGCATAGACCAAGTATGATATATCCAATGACATGTTACAGTTAAATAATCATTATTGTTAGTACTGCGGCCTATATCAGAAGTGATAGTCACTTTGCCATTAAAATGATATAATGCATAACGTAAATACTGTTGATATTCATGTGCAAATTTAAAAACATCTCTTCTTACCGTTGATCTAGAAAAAACGTTAAAAGCAGGACTATACGTTTCTCTAATATAATGAATAAAACCAGGAGAGGAATGAAATGAAAAGGGCAAACCCTCCACCACAACTAATTTTGCTATATTTGTGTTTATCATATTTAGGACCTATAATCATCATCGGGTTAATTCGACCCTGTACTTGGTCGGCGACACTATGTGAACCTTGTCCCGACTCAGAAGGCATTAGCACACCCGCTTTTTCAATCAGGTATTGGTTATACCTTGCTTTGTGAGAGTTTTCTGCATGTCTTATTAAACCTATCGTCCCACCTTGACCCTTTTCGATTTTAAATTTATGAACTTCTTGACAAATTTTACATCTAGCTAGTTGATTATCAATGTCCCTATAAAAAAATCTCATGCATGTGATTTTAATTTTCGTTGACATAGGTCTCGACTCATACTAGGGGGAATAAGAGGCATTCCAGTTTGAGTTTCAGGTTGAGACTCAGTCTGAGCCCGAGGTGGAGGTGTACTAGTGGGTGTGTTATCTAAATTATCTTCTAATTCATTTTCTAAATTAAAATCTGATTAAGATGCAGAATATACCTCATGATCTAATGATATATTAATATTAACATAAAAAATCTGTTTCATCTACATGAGTGAAATCATCGTAATTAGGATTATTAGAAGATAAACCCTTACCCCTGTTACCCCTAGTACCTCTACCAGAAATAAAACGTCCAATTCGTTCATTATAATTATGCAAATAATAATTTAAGATAATGAAATTAAGTACGATAATTAAAATTAAGTAACAATAATAATTTAAAGAAGGAACGAATGTACCAAACACCAATATAACGTCGACGTGTAATCGAGGTTGAAACTTGAAACTTTGCTCTATGGATGATCCTCAAGCTAGTTGACAACTTCACTTCCAATTTTTTAACTTTGATATAAATAAGAAAATAAAATAAAATATTTAGTAGGCAGTGTAGACTTGTAAAGAGATAGATAGAGAGATTAAAGAGATGGTGGAAAGATTTGTGAGAAAAATGAGGTATTTATAGTTGAGAAATATGGTTAAAGTCTAAATATACTAACTTAAGGGTTAAAATAAATATTAAGGGGGTAGGGGGTTTATGGGGGGGGGGGGGGTTGGCCGTTATAGACATTGCACAACGGCTAAAATCTAAATTTGGTCGTTGTGCAATGGTTATTTTTGCAGGGGGGGGGGTCGGGATTGGGGCTGGACGGGCGAGACGAGCCCTAGTCCCGTCCCAAGTTCAAACTCCGCTACCATTTTTTTAAGGGTAATCGGGACGGTAAAGTAGGACGGGCCGGGTTGGGATCGGACCGACCCGGCACGGACCGCCTTAGTTTTAACATTGTGATAGGATTGGACAATGTCACTGTCCTAATAGATTGCAACTAAATAAAAAAAGTTCACACTTTCAGGTTGGCTAAGACTTTTTAAGTTTGTTTTGCTTCTTTGGAATTTAATTAACATAAAATCTTATATTTCATACGATGCATTTCACAAGTCCTTTTTTCCTTGCGCTTTATTCTGATCTATCTAACTTTATATATAAATAAAATAGTTAATAAAACAAAATGAAACTGAAAAGCTACTACCTTATTGAAGAAAAAAGAAGAAGCTACTACTCCTTTTCCTCATGATTCACTAGTGTGGCTGATGGGTAATGCATGAGCAGATTGTATTTGTTTAAAAATCCATATAATATGTATAAGTTACTAATTAGAATCCAGTAATTTAAAAGAATTAATTAGAATTTTGAATTTATAAATTTTAAATCCCGGTTTCACCTCCGAGTATGAGATAATGCCACATTTAGTTGAAACTGACTCTAATTGAACTTTAATTTCAATCATGAACTCTAATTAACAAGAGCAATTGAGCCTTTTGTTATTAATTGTATCCACGTTGAATTTTAACTAAAATTAGCAATTAGTCAGTAATAAAATTAATGATATCACTCGTAACCATAGTAATAATCGTAAACAGCAACTCTCACATTGCAAAGAAAAAGATATAAGTAACAATTAAGATAATAATTATCATTCTTTAATAATTTTTAGCATTTAGAATCCAAGCAAATATGTCCGTTAGTTAAAAGAAATAAAGTATCGTATTCTATGGTTACGATTCTACCACGTACTTCGCAGTTCGTATCCAATAAAATATATTTAACTGCAAAGATATGGACTTTAATAAAGAGAACTTAAAGATCCTATTAATTAAAACAATGAGATAGTCATTCTCTTAATTGTTACTCTCACCGGATCAAAAAGATTGTCCATTTAGCCTTTATATATTTTATTCAAAAAGAGTATCCACTTATCCAAAAAATTAATTTCCAGATTTACCTTATTAAGTGTTAAATATCTATTTAATTAGGGAAATTTTAGTCAAATTACATGTTTTTGCCTAGAAATTGATATTTTTTAAAAAGATGTGCAAATAGCTGAGTGAACACTCTTTTTAATCCGGAGAGGGTACAATATAAAACTTAAAGTGTTGTCGAAAAAAAAAACTTTAAAATGTTAGGATTTTTTCCACGTAGATGCATTTGAAGCTAACATAAACACTTTATTAGTTGTCAAAATTGGTGGATCTTTCGTTATATACATGGCTGGACACATTAGAAAATTAACTAATATTGCAAAAAAAAAAAGAAAGTAAAGACAATTAAATCTTACTTTAGACTGTGATTATGATAAGTTGACAACTAAACTAATCTTAAAAGTAAATACGCGTCGAAGATTTAGTTTAACAGCGTTACTCTAATACACTATTGAATGAAATAAAATCAATATACTAGAACTTACGAATTAAAGTACATTGGTCCCGATTATTTTCAGAGGCGCATTATAATACTATAGTTAGTGGACTTATGATATATATATATATATATATATATATATATATATATATATATATATATATATATATATATATATATATATAATTAATAAGATTGAGAGATCGGGAGCTAGACATATCATGCAAAGGTGATGGATGCATGGCTATTCCTGGTCGTTCATTAATTCATATTAAATTCTACTCACATCAAGATATAAAATAGATATACTTATAATAATCAGGTAATTTAGAAAATACGCATGCAGTTCACATTTTTATAGACATGTATATTTCATGATGCTCTATTCAAGACCATTATTACGTCTTTCGCGGGGTCCAAACTTATCCTAAAAAAAATTTCGTTACTTTAGAATCGTTATCGTTACGATCACCATTTATTGGGGCTTCGATTGCCGGCTCTCCTATCTTCACGTTATCGATCAACTTCCTTGACCTTCCAACACCGACTAATGGTTATGTGTAAGTCCCCATACACAATCTTACGACTTTTCGGAGACTTATGTTGTTGATAAATAACTTCGTGCCTGGGCCTCGGATTCCGAATTCAAGAAAAAAAGTATCAGAGGAAAAATAGTAAGTACTTTCTCTGTCCATGTTATATGATAAATTTTGAAAAGATACAGAGATTAAGTTGTTACTTAATTTGACTAACGTATTATAATAATGGTGGTAAAACAAGTAGGGCAGAGCTTGAAAAACTAAACTTGAAAGGGGAAAACATCACATGAAAAATTATTGTTCAACAGAAGATTTTGTATAAAATATATATATATACATTAAACTGAAATTAAATTACTCAAAAAGACTTGTAATGGGGCGGTGATGTTCTAGCAGCTTTTTTGTTTACAAGAGACGTGTACATATCAATGGTGTTTTTTTTTCTGAAAAAAGGCTGAAAGTTAATGGAAGCAAACGAATTAAAGTGTATCCTGCTAATTAATTGACAATATTTTGTATCACAACACAATAGAAATGTACTATTACTTCGTTCCCGCCATTTGTTGTTTGCGTTTAAAAAAAAATGAAGTGATAAGAGTACTTTATCCCACAATTCAAACAAGTTATCAACGAAGTCATTAAGAATATAATGAGTTAACTACTTCAAAAATATTGAGTTAATTTCTTATATGGTCATTTATCTAATAATTATTATCTCAGAAAATAACTTTCTTCTTGATTCCAATTTTCTTCAATAAAGAAAGTGACTTTGCCGCCACTATATATTATATACGGAGGCTTAAAAAATACTGATGAAGAAAAGAGTTTAATTTTACGTATTAACAATGCATACAATATTTAGGTAACTAGATTATTTAATGGTATAGTAATTATTACAAGTATATATTTATGATAAACTTACTATATAACTTAATATAAATGTTAACAAATATGTTATCGCAAGTTAAATTACACTAATTTATTATAAAATATCTTTACCTTGTGTATGTAACTTCAATTCTAATTAGGGATACCCAACGGAGAACCTGGACATGTAAATCTATTTATTATGCGTAGATCTCAACACGTCATTCTTATATCATTGAAAAATTTATGCAACTTATTAACCATCTTAATTTTGTCCATTTTACTAATTAAGGTACCTATAAGTTTCATAAAGAATATGAAAGTTGAACTGATGTCTTTCCATTGTTAACATGTGGCCAAGTGCCCTAGTCTTCACAGTTACTTCTCCATGAAGAAAGAATCAAAAAGAAAAAGGAAAACCACGAATTAGTTACCAAATATAAATGTAAATGCTACTTAATTAATATTCTCAGAATATACTGGTATGGTAATTGGTAAACATTGATACCCTATTAAAGTAATATGTTCCTTAATTTTCTTGGTGAATGATATATATAAGGTTTCAAGAATATTTATTTTGATACAAACTAGGTAACTAATTAACCTAATTACAAAAGAATTATAATTCTACATAAAATAGGAGATTTACAATTAATACAATTAATGAAAGAATATAGGAAAATATTCTATTACACCCCCGAAATCGAAGCGGGAGGTTCTCGAACACTGAGACTGACTCGAAAATCATCAAATAGTATGCGTAGAAGTCATTTGGTGAAGATGTCAGCAATCTGATATCTGGAAGGAACATGAAGGACACGAACTTGACCACGAGCCACTTTTTCGCGAACGAAATGAATGTCCATCTCAATGTGTTTAGTGCGCTGATGTTGGACGGGATTGACAAAAAGATATATCGCACTAATATTATCACAGTAGACCAGTGTTGCCTTTTGAATCGGGCACTGAAGCTCAAGTGGAAGGTTACGGATCCAACAAGACTCAAAGATGACGTTGACAACACCTCTGTATTCTGCTTCTGCACTGGATCGATATAGTGTAGGTTGCCTTTTGGAAGACATGGACAATAGGTTATCTCCGAGGAAAACGCAATAACCAGACGTGAAGCGTCGGGTCTCAGGACATCCACCTCAGTCAACATCATAATAAGCAGTGAGACCAGTGAACGAAGACCTGTATAGATGTAATCCGAAGTGAAGTGTATATTGGACGTATCTTAAAATATGTTTGAGGGCATACATGTGTGCTTCCGTCAGACTGTGCATGTGCAAGCAAATTTGTTGCACGGCATAGGATATGTCTGGTCTCGTGAATGTGAGGTATTGCAGGTCCCCAGCCAGGCTACGATACCGAGTCGGGTCTGAATATGAAGGGTCGGAATCATCGTTGAGCTTGGAATTGGTGTCCATAGGAGTGTTGGATGGTTTGCAAGATGTCATGCTTGCACGGTCAAGGATCTCTTCGGCGTACTTATTCTGACATAGGAATAGGCCGCCAGAATGTCGAGTGACAGAGATGCCCATGAAATAACTCAGGGCCCCCAGATCTTTCATAGCAAACTCAGAGGAAATAAGAGACATAATGGGCCGGAGAGCATCAGATGATGATGTCATCAACATATAATAATAGGTAAGCCATGTATGTACCCTTGTTGTAGATGAACATGGAATGAACAGATCGGTTGTATGAGAAATTGATAGAGGAGACATAATCAGAATCGCTGGTACCATGCTCGAGGAGTCTGTTTCAGTCCATAGAGCAATTTTCGCAATAGACACACATAATTCGGATGAATAGGATTCCTGAAACCCATAGGCTGATGTATATATACCATTTTATGAAGATCTCCATGTACGAAGGCATTTTTGGCATCAATCTGATGAATGGGCCAAGACTTGGATATGGCAATGTTGAGGACGGTCCGGATGGTTGTGGGCTTTAACACCGGGCTGAACGGTTTCATCACAGTCCACTCCCACTTGTTGAGACCTGCCATCACCTACAAGGCAAGTCTTGTACCTCTCAATAGAACCATCAGAATTCTTTTTATGTCTAAAAATCCACATAAAATGAATAATGTTAGCATCATGTGGATGGGGTACTAAGTCACACATCTTATTATCAATAAGAGCATTATATTCGTCAATCATTACGGCTTTCTAATTAGGTTCGGACAAGGCATCACTCGAGTTACGAGGGAATGGGAAGGGACAACTGAAATGGAAAGGTTAAACAATCATTTAGGTTTATGAATTCCGTACATGGCACGGGTTTCCATGGTCTAAGAGTGTGTCTCGAGATGGGGATGGGAGGGGGGTTTGCCGCGGGACTTCCGGGAAGAGGAAGAAGGGCAGGGGTGACGGTACTGGCTGGCCGAACCTTGGTTTGTCGAGAGGTGACTGCGGAATCACCCTGAGGCGGGCTATTCTGGGCCAACGCGGCAGAACCGGGTGGGCAGCTAGTCCCGGTCTGGTCGAGGTGGTGCCGGGTGCCGGGGTCTGGGCGGACTATGTAAATGGTGAGTTAGAAGAGGGTTTAGGCCATCATCTAGAAATTTGTAGGAATGTCGAGGTGGCGAGTGTAGAGAGGCAAATGGGAATTGAGACTTATCAAATAGGACATGACATGAAATAATAATTTTACGACTTGACAAGTCATAGCATGGGTAACCATGATGATTGGCAGGGTAATCCAGAAACACACACGGGGAAGACCAGGGTTGGAGTTTGTGAGTGGTCGGATGGAGAGGGTAACAAAGACATCAAAAAATATGCAAGTGTTGTAGGAGGGGTTCCTACGAAACAGAACTTGGGTGGGCGACCGTTGAGCTAGAGACTCGTTTAGGTTTATGTTTAGGAGATATGTGGCCATGGAGAGTGCGTAATGCTATATTGAGGGGGAATTGAGGCGTGAGCAAGTAGGGCACGAATGAGGTTGTTTATGGTTCGGATTTTCTGTTCGGCTTTATCATTTTGGAAGGATGTGTGAGGGCAGGAAAAACGAAAGGTAAGACCGTTTTTGGATCAAAGCAATTGGTTATTATCGAATTTCCTGCCATTGTCAAATTAAAAATATTTAAAACTCTTTTCAAATTGTGTTTTTACGAAAGCACTAAATGAAGAAAAAATGGGGTAGACCTGAGATTTATTTTCAATTGGAAAAGTCCATAGATAGTTGGAATAATCGTCCAAAAACAACACATAATATCGATGGCCAGTTGTACTCAAAATAGGGGATGTCCACAAATCACCATGTATGATATCGAAAGGCATTAAAGTATAATTTGTGGATGCAGAAAATGGTAATTTGACATGTTTCTAAAAAATGCAAGATTCACATATATGAGTCCTAGAAAT
This sequence comes from Anisodus tanguticus, assembly GCA_034509755.1. Taxonomy (NCBI): domain Eukaryota; kingdom Viridiplantae; phylum Streptophyta; class Magnoliopsida; order Solanales; family Solanaceae; genus Anisodus; species Anisodus tanguticus. The sequence goes on along the minus strand of CM067553.1, from coordinate 1,270,751 downwards.
ACAGTTGCAATTAATAAAATTATTTTTTCTAAGGGAGCGTAAAACAGAGTCTACCGGATGTCCTAATCTAGAATGTCATAAGGAATACGAAAGAGCAGCAAAGGTTGAGGGAGAGGCTAGATTGTTGATGACATTTGAAATATGGTAAAGATCTCTAGTGCTGTCACATCTCATTATTCGTATCCTTGTCGTAAATTTATTTACAGTAAAACCAAAAGGATCAAAGTTAAGGGAAATCCAATTGTCAGTTGTGAAACGTCGCACACATATTAAATTCTTAATGAATTTAGGGGCATATAGGACTTTTTTAAAGATTAGTGTTGGATGTGGTGGGGATATGGATGAATGACCATAACTTAGGATGTGAATGTCTTGTCCACTACCAACAATAATATTCTGATTTAAATTACACAAATTGGAATAAGACGAGAGAGTACATATGATGACGTCATGCGAGATGTCGCGCTTGTGTCCATATACCAATTTTCATTTGGAGTGTTGAGTGTCATTGTGCTCATAGCTGCCTCAATGTTAGTCGGTGCATAAGTCGATGGCGGGGGGGGGGGGGGTGCTGTGTAGGCCTGTTGTGGACGTGGGCCAAGTATGCCAGGTTGGACCTGTTGGTTCTGAGGTGGAGTCCATGAGGATATCGTATACGGACAAGAAGGGAAGGCCCATGACGGTGAGGCCCATGCGGCCCACGGTAAGTAGGCAACCCACGGCGGAGGCTGCTGCCATTTCCGCGATCGCTGCCCGTTGTTGCTGGAATTTCTTCCACCGCGGCCCTTGCCAGACTGCCTGCTTCGGCGACTGTTACGGGAGGAAATGGACTGTCTCGGGTCCTCTGGCCGACGGTTCTGGTTATCGGACCAAGAGGCCCTGCCGTCGATGGAGGGCCCGACGATGGTAGTGAGGGTGACATCGGCAATGTTGGTCCGAGTGGTGTTGCACTTGATTTTCCGGGTTTCCTCAAGGATGAGCTTCGAACGGGCCTCATAAAACAGAGGTAACAACGTGCATTGCTGAAGGATGGTGGCAATGCCATCATAGGATTCGTTCAAACCTGTAATAAGTTGCATGACCAATCGTTGACTAGTGACTAGTGCGCCGACGTTGGAGAGTTGGTCGGCAAACATCTTGAGTTCTTGACAATAGACAGATACGTTTGGGAAATCGTCATGATGAACGTCCTTGAACTGATTTTCAAGGTATAACGCTCGTTGAGTTTTATTGTCATGAAAAATACCGTTCAAACGTTCCCACGTTTGGCGGGCAGTGGCATCGGTCTCAATGATGGTGTGCAACAGATCATTAGATATTGTGTCGTATATCCACTTGAGAACGGATGCGTCCAAACGAGACCCGAGTGCATCATCATAAGTCGAAGCCGATGGTACGTCTATGGACTTCGGCGTGGAAGGGATGATGTGGTCGATAACTTCGTAAACACGATAATGGATCTTAAAAAGCTCAGTTTATGAGGAGTATTGACCCTTTTCCATCTCAAGAGTCACAGGGATGACGTTTTTAATGTTGTTTACGGCAAGTGCCAGATGTAATTTGATTTTCTCAGTCATGGAAGAGGAAATTTAGGAAGAAGAGGGAGGGAGAATGACCGAAAAAACTAGGGTTCCGTCGTGGGGAAAAGAGGGGGGCGGGGGTGGCCGAGAGAGGTCGGCGGCTAGGGTTCCGACGTGGGCTAGGTGCCGACATGAAAAAAGGTGACGGCCGAGAAGGTGTATCGGCGGCTAGGGTAGAGTTTCTAGTTTTTTGGCTACTGATACCATAAAGGAATATGTAACTTGATTTTATTGATTAATGATTACAATATATATAAGGTTACAAGAATATTTACTTTAATACAAAATAGGTAACTAATTAACCTAATTATAAAAGGGTTATAATTTTACCTAAAATAGGAGATTTACAATTAATGAAAGAATATTTGAGAAAATATTCTATTACGATAAATGACGATATAATTTGTCATTCACAAATTGATGAGTCGATTTGATAGATAATTAGTCGATAATTGTGCAATAAAAAAAGATATACGTTATAAATAAAGATTCTTTTTACACACAGCTAGTATAATTTAGCCTATGATTACATAGTAGTTATTGTGAGATCTACAGAACTAAATTAAATTTTTTGAATCTAGACTTACTTTTGACTACATTAAAATAAGGAACATACTTTATTCTGATTCCTATAAATAGGCCCAAAATATTCCTTCATCTACTCCCTCTCCCTCGACAGAGAAGTTAAACACAAAAAGAAAGAATTCCCTCTCCATAAACAGTATAAGGTATTTTTTTCTTTGTATGTGATGTGATTTCCTATAGTTTTAATTGTAACCTAAACTTTGGCTAAGCGTCATGTATAATTGGTTCAATTATTAAGTTACTTTCTTCTTCTCATTTTCTATTTTGCTCAGTTTTCTTTTGTTTAATCTTTGTTGTTTTTGCTCATAGTTTATATTAGAAGAATTTGTTAAATCTCGAGTAATACATCTTTATCAGTGAAATTTCATTAAGAATAGTGTCATGAACACGCCTCATGCTACGAAAATTTCCGTGATTTCTAATATTTTCCAACAACAGCCATACATGTGAATTTTCTTGAACGCAGTGTTAAGTAATTTTTTACACCGTTCTCCAAACATGTAAACTTCTTCACCAACTTAAAGTATCAATATTATAAATAACTATGTCTAAGTCTCAAGCTAATTGAGGTTAGTTGTATGAGTATCTAACGATAAAAATCTTTGAGATCAGGGGTCCAAATTCTAGTATTGACAAAATAAAGAACACTTAGTCCTCCGGATCATCGGCTTAAGTGTTGGTGAAAGGCATTATTGTTACAAGTGGGGAGATCGATAGATATCATTAAAATCGAGATACATATAAGTTGGTCTCGACACTACTTTCATAAGAGAAAAATGAAAGATGCGGACTATTCTAATAACATTTAGATCAATTATTTGTTTCAGGTTAACTGAAGATCATATGGGATTGCCAAGACTCTCATCAACCGAATGTGAAAATGCTTTCTCAATTGAGTATACTTCTTGGATGGTAAGTCTTTATATATATTCTAATCTGAAGGTGAAGATTTAATTCTGATTATATATTAATTAGTATTACTAACTTTGGTTAATTAAATAAATTTGAATTAATTCAGATGGAGCATCCTTCTGCATTGGATAAATTTGAAGAAATGATGAGCATTGCAAAAGGGAGAAAAATAGTAATATTCCTGGATTATGATGGCACCTTGTCTGATATTGTGCCTAACCCTGAAGAAGCTTTTATGACTGAAAAGGTATATTTAATTAAATTATCTCAATTAATTTACTTGTCTTAATTTTTGTATTTAATTGTCTCAAAATTGTATTCACATTTCTTATAAAAAATTCTTTTACTTACACTAGCAAAGTCAAGAGAGATCATCGGACCAATTACTTTTATTGAAGGAAGTTCAAAATTTTCATAATATCATATTCTCCTCTTTTTTACCATCCTTCTTTAATTATTATACTAAGATTTCTAACTCTCATGTTAATAGTCATTTCTAGTCAAGTTAGACATTTAAAAGGTAAAAGAGGGGGTCTGATTTACTTAATTTTATGAAATGAAAAATGTGATATATATAGTAATATCGGGGAAGTATTAAGGTTGAGGAGGCTAAGGGTGTTGTTCGTAGGATGCGCAGGGGAAGAGCGACCGTGCCTGACGAGATTTCTGAGAAATTTTGGAAGAGCGCACACACAACAAGTTTGGAGTGGCTGACTAGGTTGTTTAATGTCATCTTTAAGACATCGATGATGCCTGAAGAATAGAGGTCGATTATAATGATTCATTTGTACAAGAACAAGAGCGATATCCAGAGTTGCAACAACTATAGAGGTACAAGTTGCTAAGACATACTATGAAAGTGTGGGAAAGGGTGCTGAAGATGAGGGTGAGGAGATACATGTCTATTTCAGAGAACCATTTCGGATTCATGATGTGGCGCTCAACTACATAAGCCATTCAGCTTGTAAGGAGACTGGTGGAGCAGTATAGGGAGATGAATAAGGACTTGCACATGGTATTCATCGACCTAGAAAAGGCTTATGACAAAGTTTCAAGGGAGGTCCTATAGAGATGCTTGGAGGATAGAGGTGTACCTGTAGCGTACATTAGGGCGATCAAGAACATGTATGATGGAGCCAAAACTAGGGTAAGTACAATATGAGGAGACTCAAAGCATTTTCAGTTGTGATGGGTTGCATCAAGGATCAACTCTTAGCCCGTTTTTATTTGCCTTGGTGATGGATGGATTGACACGACAAATTTAAAGTAAGGTGTCATGGTGTATGCTTTTTGCGGATGATATAGTCATGATCGATGGACTCGCAGCGGGGTTAACGCTAAGGTTGGAGACAAACTCTGGAGTCTAAATGGTTCAAGTTGAGTAGCACCAAGATAGAGTACTTGGAGTGCAAGTTCAGTGACACACCACATGAGGCTGATGTGGAAGTGAAGCTTGGTACCCAGGCCATCCAGAAAACAAGTACTTTCAAGTAACTTGGGTCTATTAGACAAGGCAACGGGGAGATTGTCGATGATGTTACACATCGTATTGGTGCAGGGTGGATGAAATGGAGGTTCACTTTCGGAGTGCTATGTGATAAGAATGTGACATCAAAACTTCAGAGCAAGTTCTATATAGTGGTGGTTAGATGGACTATGTTGTATGTGGTAGAGTGTTGGCTAGTTAAGACCTCTCATGTTCAAAAGATGAAAGTTGCGGAGATGAGAATGTTGCGATGGATATATGGGCTCACTAGGAGATATAGGATTAATAATGAGGCTATCCGGAACGAAGTTCAAGTGGTCTCGGTGGAGGAAAAGATGCGGGAAGCGAAACTAAGATGGTTTGAGCATGTGAAGTGAAGATACATAGATCCCCAGTGCGGAGGTGTGAGAGGTTGGTTGTGGACAGTTTCAGAAAAGGTAGGGATAGACCGAAGAAGTATTGGGGAGATGTGATTAGATAGGACATAGCGCAGTTACAGCTAACCGAGGACATGACCTCATATAGGAGGTTATGGAGGACTCAGATTAGGGTAGAAGGCTATTAGGTGATCTCGCTTATCTTTTCATATTAGTAGTCGCAATATTGCTCTATAGTTTCTTGTGCTTTGATTTCTGCTACTATCTGTTATTAACTTATTTCTTGTACTTTGATTATCCTATTTTATATGTGGTAGCTACTGTCCCTTTTTCAAACTGTTTTATCATGACTTAGTCGCTTTCGTTATTTTCATTTTCATACTGCTTTGAATTTCTTGTCCTTATAATCTGACCCTTTTTATGCTTTCTCTTTAGCCGAAGGTCTTTCGGAAACAACCTCCCTACTTACCAAGGTAAGGGTAAGGTTGCGTACACTCTACCCTCTCTAACCCCGCGTTTTGAAATTTTACTGGGTATGTTATTGTTATTTCTATTAACGACTTAAATTTGTTCGGAACAAAGACATAATTATTGTTGGCTAGATAGTACTGCAACATTTATAACTTTTGTAATTATCGAATTATTATGGCACATTATTGATTATTGGAGTGTTCCATATAAATTGCAGATGAGAATGGTGCTAGGTGAAGTTGCTAGTCGCTTTCCTACAGCAATTATTAGTGGACGAAAACGAGAAAGGGTATTATATTTTACATACTTTAATTCATCATATTAAATAATGAAATAAGTCAAGTTGTTAATTGTTATGGTTAATCTTACTTATTCTTTTTTTGTGATTTTAGGTACAAGATTTTGTACAATTGAAAAATGTTTATTATGCTGGAAGTCATGGGCTAGATATTGAAGCTCCCTTGGATTCAACAAATTTAAATGAAATGGTTGGTTTTTTCTGCAATGATTTTTTTTATGTGTGTATTATGTGAAACTTCAAGGTTGTTAATTTTATTATTTTTTTTGGAATTTTAGGATACTAAAGTTGTTCTCTACCAACCTGCAAAAGAGTTCTTGCCTGAAAAACGTAAGGTATGGTAGCATGTGTTTGCATATATTTATTTAGAAGAAAATAATTACTTTTTTCAGTAATTGCTTATTTCTTTCTCCTAACTTTTTTTTTATTATCTATGTGTTTAAATTAGGTTCTAAATCTTTTGAGTGAGAGAACTAAATGTATTAAAGGCGTCAATATTGAAGACAACAAATTCTGCATTTCTGTACACTACAGGCATGTTCACACAAAGGTATATTTTTCTTACATTAACTTTTGCATGTGAAAATTTTCAATAAGTATTAACTTCTAAACCATAATTTCAAATCTAAAAGAGTTCCGTGTTAATAATCTTACAGACGTAACTCAACGAATTTAAATATTGAATTCGTCTATAGGCAAAAGGTGTTCATGAATTGAAATTCCTTTACCGTAAAATTACAATGTCTATATAGATAAAATATTACTTCTTATTATATATATATATATTAAATTATGAACATTCTTAGCAAAATTTCTGATTTGGTCACCGTTCCTATTTGTTAACTATGAACTCTAAATATGGCAGGACCTTGGCACACTTGAGAATGTAATATCTGTTATCTTAAAAGAATACCAAAACTTTCGTGTATCAACAGGAAAGAAGGTAATCTTTTCTCACAGAATATGTTAAATATGTATATGTGTCATTTATTGTTTAAACTTTGATACATAATTAACAATGATTTTATCAAATATTTTATGAAATAGGTGTTTGAGATACGACCAGATATTGTGTGGAATAAAGGTCATGCCCTGGAATATTTCTTAGAAAATCTTGGATTTGGAAATTCAGATGATGTCCTCCCAATATATATTGGAGATGATCGAACTGATGAGGATGCTTTCAAGGTAGATTATATTAAATTACTCTTTTCTTAATAGTAACTATAAACTATAACGAAACAAAACGATAATCGAAGTACAAAAAACAAGGACATTAACATAGATCGAAGGCCAAAAAATTACATGAGTAATGCTATGGTTTACTAGTATAGAAGGATAAACGAGACAATGCTCTATAAATGTTATTATTATACTCCATAAAATTTCTTCTCCTATTTTGTGATTGATTTTTCTCTTTGCATATGTTGGATATGTCTTCTGTCATATCCTATTTTTTTGAGAATGATTTTACTCTAATTTAATTGATGAAATAATTGCAGGTATTAAGGAAAAGAGGACAAGGTTTCTCCATAGTTGTATCTGCTACTCCAAAAGACACCAATGCTTTATACTCTTTACGTGAACCAAAGGAAGTTATGGAATTTTTGTTAGGTATAGTGATTAATTTGGAGCAATAGCACTTCGTAGATTTAAGTTATTTAGATATCTTCAGTGTCGCAGCAGTTCGACCGATCATTCAATAGACTTTCGCGAAATATTTTCTATTTCAGTAAACCCTGAGAATTATCGGTAATAGTTGACCGATCAAAAAGTCACAATCGAACAAATTACAATTAAAATTCTCTCTGAGTCTTCTTTGCTAAATGCGATCATGAATGCTATTTATAAGTTGCGTTTTCTAAATGTGATTTAAAAGTCACGTTATAGAAAAACTATTAATAAGGAGTGAAAACTACTTAACTGTAAGGAAAAGAGTTCACATATATTTTTTTCTCATCAGCCGGAGAATTTGAATACCACTACATCCTTCCATTTTTAAGGAAAGATAATCTATTCAGTTCGCCGCCTCGATGAAAGATGAATTGGATAGGGCTAAAGTACGAGGTTGCACTTTATAAGTAAATTTGACAAATATAATTCATAATTGCATTTGACGAATGCGAGTATAACATTCCCTACATACAAATGCGATTATAACATTTCTTACATACGATTTATAAGTTGTATTTGCCGAATACAACGTATTTGCGGAATAAGATGTAGTTTTCGAATACAACGTATTTGCGGAATAAGACGTAGTTTCCTACCATTTTGAATAATATTCCTCCTCTCTTCCCGCTCTTTCGACGTAATTTGTCATTTTCAATAGCGAACAAAGTGTAAAGAATGGATCTTGGGCCTAACTCAACCCAAAAGCTAGCTCGTAGGGTGAGGATTTTCCAAGTCTATATAAGGAGTCCATATTCCCATTCCATATCCGATATGAGACTCTTAACACTCTCCGCACGCCCAGACCTTGTTAACTGGAACGTGAATAATATAATTTAGGGGCCCAACATCGGTGAACAAAGAATTGGAATGAGTCTGACAGGTAAAGAATGGATCATGGGCCTAACTCAACCCCAAAAGCTAGCTCGTAGGGTGAGAATTATCCAAGTCCGTATAAGGAGTCCATGTTTTCATTTCATATCCAATATGAGACTCTTAACACAAAGTCTTGTTTTGGGAGGCAAAATCTGCTCTACAAATGATTACAGAACGAGGCTTATAGTAATACACAAAATATAAAGACGAACAATATCAAAATAACATATTAATAATCCACAAAGTGTAGTACAATCTAAAAAAAAAAAACATGCCGAGACTAGGGGGAGCATATAACTTGCATGGTTTCACATAAGTAGAAATGGTGAAATTAAAATTAAACAATTATCCTTACCTGATTACAAGTAAACGAAAATGAAAATGAAAGATAAAAAGAATTGCAAATGCAATACAAATACAACATTCATTTGATCTTAGTTGAATTTAGAAAACAAAAAATGTAACATATGTCAACATCAAATGTCCAACAAATATTTGAAATACAACATCTATCTATTGCATTTGGAGCTTTTCAATCCAATAGTTGACAATTTGCTCTTTCCACAAGTTATTCTCAAGGTACAACTCATAAAAGCTTACTTTTCCTCCCACTTCAACTGTCAATGCTGTTGTACTTCTAGTGCCATAACCCCCCTACGTATTTACACCAAAAAAGAAAGTTACTTAATATTTAATATTAAGGAAAAAATGCATGAAATTTGATTGTCAAAAATGTCAATTTTCGTAAGTCTATATCAAATAAAGTACACCTCAATCTCAAACTGAGCTGATTATATGTATCACTTGTGTTTATCGAATAATTTATCATAAGTTAATTATTTTTATATTGATCGTCAATTTAAAATCATGATCATCCTTCGAGTTACTGGGTATCCAAATTACTCATATTGCTAAGTCAATTACGAAAAAAACAATTACCAATGGAGTGTCGACTTCGACAAATATAGAGCTAAGTCCCAATTCCCAGTCAATAGAACAAATACGAGGTAATTGGCTTTTCTCAGCTTTGGTGGTATCTCTCATCAAGTTTTCTATCATTTCTTTCACGCAAATTTGTTCGTCATTTGCTCTGTATACACCCAGCTTTGTTTTAAAATTCAATTTCAATCTCTCAGCCTGAAATTAACAACCAAATATAGAAAATAAACTTCAAATCACTTATGATAAAAGATTTGACAATGATTATTAGTCAAAACTAAATTGAAGGTTTTTTTTTTTTTTTACATAGTATAGTCGCCACCCAAGAAAATAGCAGATATATAATATATGTATATAATAACCGTGTATAATCAAATATATAACTTATGTATATCGGCTAGGGACAATAAATATTTAGTTGGCCAAACGGTCAAATGTGTAGAAAGCCCATTAAAGTTCTTACCTTGGGCCAAGGAGAGTCCAGTTTTGCATTGGATAGCACATGAATACCTGGGTGAACTTCTTGTATGACCATGGGCTCCCCTTTGGGCCTGTTTGTTACGCACACCATTTTTTTAGTTTCAATGTCCGCCAAAATTAAATTAAACCCATTGTATTCATTCCCTTCATTCACCAACTCCTTTGCAAACTCCATTGGACTTTTTTGGCTCTGCATATAACCATCCTCAAATTATAAATTCACAATATACTACAATTTGAATCTTGATCTATTGACCATTAAGTTGTCTAACAAAGACAATGTTTAAACATTCGACCGGATTCAAAATTTAATCTCGATGAGCTTGATTCATAAAGTTCTAGCATTGAACTCACAATAACTTTGAAGTATGAGTTCAAAATCTAGTACTTATTGAAATTTATGACCTTTGACACATATTTCTCCTTGTCAAAATCAAAAGCTACATCTACCACTACTCATGTCATCGCCCTCCTACCTAGATTGCAAGTAGGAGATCTTAATCGTTCAACTTAACTTTTACGTAGTGAGAATTTCATTCACCACCTTGTAATCACTCTCCGTTTCCCCTTTCCATGGCCCCAATATAAAGTATAAGCTATTTGCATATATATTACGTTATTATCTTATGTAAAATGTATCCTTGCCGTGAATGTTAAGACCGAAGGTGAAATTAATTATTGATCTTTGCAAGAGAGACCATGAACAATAAAAAGTGAAGCTTTATTATCATGATTAGAGATGTCATAGATGATGACAGTGAGATTAAGTGTAATGAATAGTTTTGTTGTGACATATAAAGCTAGCAGAGACCACAAAAGAAGAAGAAACTCAAGCTTTAATGGGTTAATCTTCACTTAAAGTTGATCCATTTGAAGCGTTAAATTAAGCAAAAAATACAATGACATTGAAAGCATAACATTCCTAGTATATGGGATGAAGATGAAAAAGAAGGAATTAAAAGAAAAGATGCCTATAACTAAAAATACAACTCCCCTTGTCCTTTTACATGTCATATAAGGTTTAACAAAATCATAAAGAAAAGTAGTTGATAGCATAGGTATTTGACCAAATTATACTTATCTCTTTCTTAAATGAGTAATTAATAATGGTATGTCTTTTTGAAGCTAGGTGTCTAAAAAAAATCAATGTCTTCTTCATTTTTTAATGTAATGAATATTTTGAATAAATTTACTTTTTGCCCATGGATGGGAGAGAGTCCTTTTATTTCAACATTGGAGAGAGTAATAATATTATCAAACTAAGGCAACATTTTATTATTTATCATATTTTTGTGATTTCAATACAACATTAAACTCCCAAAGGTAATTTATTATATAGAAACTTGGAGTTCCTTCAACAAATCAGTCAGGATGGCCGAGTGGTCTAAGGCGCCAGACTCAAGTTCTGGTCCTCGTGAGAGGGCGTGGGTTCAAATCCCACTTCTGACAAAGCAGTGTTAATATTTGTTTTTCCTGTTTTATTTGCTTTGTTTACTTGAGCACAAGGAACTTTCCCAATTCGTGCTTAGTTGAGCACAGTTGATACTATTATTATAGTTAACAAGTTAATTCAGCCAATAGCATAACTTTTTATTACATTATCAGCAGATATATAAGTTAAATATAGTAATAAATGATACCCGGAGAAATCTAAACCCAAGATTCTTGCCACCATATGAAAGATTACAGATAGTATAAAAGATTAACGTACCCGTAAAAATCGAACAGGCAGGTCACCTCTGGTTTTAGCATGAGGGAGGATATCAACTTCCAAAACATTAGTAAGAAAAGCCAATTTACCATTTCTTGAAGAAGCCAACCAAGTGCCACCACCAACTTCATCTCTACCACCAACAATTTCTCCTTCTTCCCACCAATGAACTGCCTTTGTTGGCCTGTTATGATATTCATCTCTGTTAAGCAATAACACTAATGAATATCTACTATCTCCTTGCCAAATAAACACTGATATGCACATTCTAATTTGCTACTTGTAGATTTTTTTCTTCTCCAAAAAAAACAAGAATAAGAAGATGAGGAAGTAGTCACATGGTTTATATACTATTCGCTCCTTAACTGTAGTAGTACATGCTAGAACCTCTTGATTATTAGTCAAGTTGATGTTGATCCCATATGCTGCAACTGACGGATTATGTAAACATTTAAGTTCTGTCTAGACGTTTGGACAGACAAAATATATTATTAAAAAAGTTGAAAAAATAGAAATCTAAATTGTGTTTGAATATGTACTTGATTTGAAAAAGATAAAAAATTTGTGAGTAAAAAGAAATATACATCTGAATAGTTAGTTAATATCACTTTCTCAAATTTAAAACTCATATGTGTCTTTTCCTTTTCAAAAAATTAGTTCAATATATAGCAAAGCACTTTTTTTTTTACAAGAAATTATTTTTGAAGAAAAGGGGGGAAAATTATGTTCAAGTGGATCCTATTTAATTCTAGCTAATTATATATTATCGAATGCAACTTAAAATTAACGGATTTAATTTATGTGTGTGCAAACAATTAAATGTTGAACTTAATTAAGATATAATGCATAGAATTTAAATTCAGGATTCACTTTTATATCACCGATGACTATTCTTCTTAAGCATAATATAAATTTGGTTGTGTAACACTGAATTCTGCAAACGTACAAAACCCTCTAATGTTTTTCGATATTTTTCGATCCTCAAATGAAACTATAGTTTAATATTTAAAAAAAAAAATCAAGAACTGAAAAAGTAATTATTTCTCAATTTCCCCCCGCTATACAGAAATACTTGATGACTACAAAGAATAGGACGGCACAATTATTAATTAGTATATCCTTTGTTTTGTTCTTGTCCTAGTAATTGGTTTTTACCAAATACATGTGCGCAAAGATGAAACATTTGCTATCTTTCTAGTAATTACTAATTTGTATTGACCTTTTCACTGGATATATATAAATTTGGAAAGAGAATGATGAGTTTGTTTACCAATTTGGATAAGTTTTAAACTGCTTTTTTTGTCAGATTGTAAAATCCAAATATGTTTATTGTTGGCAAATTCTGAAATATCTTGTGTTACTTCTCTACGAAAGAATTTTTTAAAATTTTATTTCATTATCTTGTTTGTTTTATTATGGTAGTCTTTTAGTACGCGGGATAAGGTGTAATATTCTTGAATTAAGTTTGGATAAAATTTATAGCTTATGTAGATGAAGGTATAAATTATTCCGAAATAAATTTATATCTTCAACCAAATAAGATATAAAATTTATTTTAAATTTAATCTTAGAAAAACTATCTTATCACATCAAGATTAGTATTATTGTATACCATCGCTCAGGTGGAATAAACTAATCTAGAAATTATAATTTCAAAATTATAATTCCGATATAACATACCAAGGCTATGTTTTGTTTTTCTTTTAGTTTTGTGCACCTAGTTTTGCACTATAGAGCCGAAAAATAACAATACCGCCTCACACTGGGACCCGGAAAAAACCACTGCCAAGTTTATCCGGCTTTTATTTTTTAGTAAAATATAATTTACATCTATAGGGCAGTTTATTTATTTTATCTGTTAGCCATTCAAATTTAGAAATGTATTCTTATGTTATTAAGTTGCGTAAGAGTACAAGTAAAAATTACTATAAGACGGCAGATAGTCAACTAATCAAATTATGCCAATTAAGTATGTAAACATTATTTTCATTGTCAATTGCTTTAAATGCAATCACGTATTAACATAGTAAAGTTAAAAGAAGATTCCATAATTTGAAATTTGAGAGATGAAACCTATACTGGTTCATTGAAGTCTATTATCAAAGTAGGTTTCATCTCTCAAAAATCTAAGACATATCTCTTAAGAATTGGTTAATTAAGGGAAACGAGTAATTAATGAAATAGTTTTGAGGTGATTATTAATAATATTAAACCATCCAGCTTGCTTTGCACCGATTCTATTGGTTTAACTTTAAAAAATCCAATAGCCAATATTATGGTTGGCACATGTTAGGACCGGAGAATTGCATACATATGTCAAATTATTACTATTAAATGAGTTACAAAATTATAGAATTGGTCCCATTTAACAATAAAGTCTATATCATTATACTCTATAAGGAGCTGCTCCTAAATGAAAAGCAAGTACAAATTAAACCTCCCATGTGACAACTAAAGTTTGCTAATCAAACATTCTATTAATTACCCTATCTTTTGTTGCTATCTTATTGTACTAGTATTAGTTTCCCACTTAGCTTCTTTTCAACAAACTTGTCAGCTATTCATTTATCTGGCAAAAAAACTTAAAAATCAAAACTCAGACATATATATTTGTCTTTTAATTTAATTTATAGTATACACTAAAAGTGTAATTGATATATACGCTATTATACATTCTAACTTGTTATAGCATATCACTTAGTTTATATCTATATTACTAAATCACACTACTTGTCATAGAAAATTATCTCTTATTATAAGTCTTCTTAAATGGTTGTACCAAAAAAAAGTTGTCCATTCTAGTGTGTTTATTTCCCATCAACATTCAGTGGAAAATTTGTGTTGTAAAATATGATTTTCCCACCTCATTCTTACCGAATAAGTTCGATGAGAAAACGCATGACGGGAAATAGGTTCTCATTGAAGCCCCGAAAAACTTCTTAATTTTTCTGTGTGAAAGTACTAATATTTGGATCTTTTTCACCGATATTGAGTGAAAAATAGCCACTGACCATTATTCAGTAGATAAATAGAGACTTTTAATAGTGATTGTGTAGAGCTAATTGGACTTGTATGTGCTTGTATGCTTATTCCGCGCTTTACATGTTCTGTTTATTTCACTAGTTGACTAGAAACATGCATAAAGAATCAATTTCTTCTAAATTGAAGTTAAGCAAATTTTTAGGAACGGAGATTGCGAATTAATACAACTAAACTCACCCATTTCATGTTTAAATGATATACAAATCAACAAAAAGTATATATTTGTGCACAAAAGTTATAACTCTTTTTCTCCTTTTTGTTGTTTGATTGTTGAATATGTAGGGTTGATATTTACTGTTGTTCCAAATAATATAGGTAAAACGGTCAAATATACCATTTTAGTTTAGTTTATAAGTCAACTTTGCCCTCCACTAGCGAAAGTAGTCAAATATATGTTGGAATATTGTTAAGCAGTACGGGAAGTAAATACATATTACAAGTGTTCGAAAGGATAAACAAGTAGGCCAATGTTCAGAACTGCCGCAAGCTTGTTGAGTCTTGAATTTTGATAACCTGAAATCAAGAAACACTAAATCTGGATTGTTACAACTGTGTGCTGAGTCGAGTGATTGCACTCTGTCTTTAAGACAAGATTGTCCCGTATATATGCTTTTACGTTAACATGCAATAGTCTTCCAAAATAAAATAACACTTTAATCAACACTACAAAGTAAATAGGTTAATTTTAACGAAGAAAACAAATACGAATCGACTTGCTGAAGAAATGAAAAAGGAAGGAAGAGTTTTCTGTTTTCGTCCCAACGTTACTGCTCACGTTTTGGACTGTGTTTTACTCTTATGTTTGTCTCTGTGTATATATTTTTGTCTCTTCTGTTTTGTGTTCTACTTTCTGTATGTTCTATGTCACACAATTGAGCCAAAAGGCATCAATATATAACAAAATGAGAGACCTCTCAACTGCCAAGACATGGTTGTTAATGGCCCATTGAAGGAGGGAGTAAACAGCCAAGTAATGGTTGTTTATGGCCATTGAATGAGTGAGTAATTCAGCCAAGTAATGACTGTTAATGGAGGGAGCTAATCAGCCAAGTAATGGCTGGTTAATGCACAATAACGCCCCCAAAAATCAACTCCAACAGTAGGCAGAAACTTTCTGCCTTCCGTCGTTTCCAAATTCAACATTCCAGAAACTCCAGGGACCAAAATTGGGGTCCAAAGAGATAATCTCATAAGAAGCCCAAGACCCGAGACCGAGCCCGGACGGGCGGCGGCGGCGCGCGTGTGGGCTTAGCCTTGAACCCAAGCACATCTAGGTCCTCACTCCTTTAATCACATGGGATACTCCTTGAGGTCCCAAACCCTTAGCCAATTTAGAGACTTATAAAGAGAGCAATTCTTCCTTTTTCCACCGATGTGGTAGATTTGTCCACACCATATTTCCATGCCTCAAACACCTTACTTCGTGGACCAATATCTTTCATTTCTCAACGAAATTTGACGATTCTTGGCCCTACGATCATCTACTCACTTAGTAGATTATGCACGTGTGAAGAGACAAAGCCTCAAACATGCGGAACCCTAGTGTTTAATTCATTAAATATGGGTGGACGCACCTCCCCCATCAAAAGGCAAATTTCCAACAATATACCTATTCCGTTACAAGTTGGGCCCAAATATAACCCTAACGTTCCTAAAGTATTCAAAAATATCCTTTTTTTAAAAAATATTCTGAAAATTGGATATGTTGTTGTTTGGATATCCATCTATTTCTTGTACTTGGGTTTTTTTTTTTTTGTTAACGTAGTATACTTCAGCATTAATTTCTTTCAATAAAAAAATGCAGGAAGGACACTTGTAGCGTATTTTCGGAACCTGTTGATCCAAACGAGGTACATTTCTAAAGGTGTCGAGTTGTATTGAGTGGTAGTATTGAGTGGTAACTATATCCTCTGTAGATATTGAAATAATTTCTTTGCAGCTACCTGATTATCATGAGATTATAGAGCATCCTATGGATTTCGGAACCATAAGGAAGAAACTCGATGGAGGGCTTTATTCGCACCTAGAAGAGTTGGAGGTCAGTTATGGATTGTCAAGCTGAAATTTGTAGCATATTTGCTTGTATTTGATTTATATTGGATTCAGTTTGGGTGACATCTTTTATTGTCGATTGATTTGAAGTACCTGCAAATGCAGTTTGAGCTTAGAACAACACCCTTAACTTTCCTGTTAGTATAATTTGATTCGGTTATCTTGAGTTCTTTTTGTAAAAGGTTGGAGATTTGTTCTTGAATGAAGAAGGGGACGGAGACATTGTGTTGGGAGATTTGGAGTACTCCGAGAGACGTTGCGATTTTGGATATTGTAGGAGTATAAAGGTTGAAAAGGTTAAGGCTGGTGTTCGTAGGATGCGCGAGGAAGAGCGACCGGATCTGACGAGATTCCTGGAAAATTTTGGAAGAGCGCATTCAGGGCATGTTTGGAGTGACTGACTAGGTTGTTTAATGTCATTTTTAAGACGACGAAGATGTCCGACGGATGAAAGTGGGGTACAATGATTCCTTTGTACAAGAACAAAGGCGATATTCAAAGTTGTTGGAAATTTGCCTTTGGCGGGAGTTGCGACCGACCAACTTTAACGGCTTAAACACTAGTGTTACGTATGTTGGAGAATTCGGTTCTTCACACATGCATGATCTACTAAGTACGTAGATAACCGTAGGGCCAAGAATCGTCAAATTTCATTAAGAAATGAAAGAGATATTGGTCCACGAAGTGAGGTGTTTGAAGCATGGAAAGTGTGGTATTGGGTTCAATTCTCCCACATCGGTAGAGGAAGAAAGAATTGTTGTGTATATATTACTCGAAATTGGTTTGGGGTTTGGGACCCCAAGGGGTATCCCATGTGTTTAAAGGAGGGAGGACCTAGATGTGCTTCGGTTCGAGGAAAGACCACGCGCGCGCCGCCGCCCGCCCGTCCGGTCCGGTTCCGGTTCCGGTTCTCGGCTCACGGCTCACGGGCCGTGGGCGTGGGTCGTACGATATTATCTTTTTGGGCCGAGAACTTTGCCGAAGTGCGCGTTTGATCCCGAAGTTTCGGATGTACGATTTGGACCGAATTCTTTCGGTATGTACAGTTTGGTCCCGAAGTTTCAAGATGTACCGTTTAGTCCCCGAAGTTTCAAGATGTACAGTTTGGTCCCCGAAGTTTTTCAGAAAATCAAAATTTCGACGGTCAAAACAGAAACGCAAAGCACTCAATTCACCCATTTATTTTGGTGAATTACTCCTCCCATAATGGCCAATTCCGTTGGTCTTTTCACCATTTAATTTGGTGGCTTTACTACCTCCATAATGGCCATTATTTGGCCAATAATGGCTGTTATGGAGGCAGCTAAACAGCCCTCCCTCACCTATATAAACACCCCTATACCATTGTTGAGAGACACAGAAAATATACTAGCTATATACACGAAAATACACAAGCAAAACAGTTTCTTTATACACCTTCCTTGCATCATTTCTTGCTCAATATTCTTCAAGGTAGCATTTGAGTTTCCTTTGCTCAAGTGTTCCATTGCTGTTTTATCTTGGGAGACAAATTGTCCAGGACGTATAAAGGATACATACGGGGCAATATTGTCTTAAGGACAGAGTGCCACACTCGACTCAGCAAAACCAGAAAAGCAGTATTTCATTTTCATCTTTGTAATTTCCAGTTTTTCTAGTTGAATTGTAATCTCAATTCTTACATTAGCAGTTGTTTGTAATTTCCGTTTCCTGCAACTTTTGTAATAACCAACAACTTAAGACAATATTAGCTTACTGAAACTGCTATAACATGGCTGGAAATATGTCCGATGTTGTTGCCATCGTCGCGCCTCTCGAGGCAATGTTGCTCGCAATGCCGCCATCGCTCAAGGCAAGAACACCGCCGCTTTGCCTTCGCTCGTTTCGCCATCGCTCAAGGCAAGAGATAACACCGCCGCCTTCCCGGACATCGGAGCTCCACCCTCTTCTTCACACCACCATGATCGCCCGAAAAATTCATGGGATCGAATTCAAAAGATGGCAAAGAAAAGATGCTTTGTTTTATCTAAAAGATTATGGGCATGGCCCGATTCCTTACGGAAGATCCTCCACAAGCCGGAGATGAAATGGACTCTTCGCCCGCCGAAACGGGTGAAGGGGCCTTGGTATCCATGTCGTTAACGGCATGAAGATGGTTCGTGATGCATGGAATCATAGCGATTTCATGTGCAAGAACTATATACTTAATCGCTTGCGGACCCTCTCTACACGGTCTATTGCACCGTTGGCACCGCCAAAGAGTTGTGGGAAAATCGCAAAAGAAGTACAACGCACAAGATGCGGGTACTAAGAAGTTCATCGTTGGGAAATTTCTAAAATTCCAAATGGTGGACAAGAAGACATGATGTCCCAAGTCCAGGAATTTCGGATGATTCTACATCACCGGATTTGGAAGGGCTAAAACCAAACGAGCAGCTTTTGGTTGCATCGCTGATTGAGAAGTTACCTCCTTCATGGAATGAGTTTATGAGTTACTTGAAACTCAAGACAAAGGAGATGACCTTTGAAGAGCTTGTTATCAAACTGCAAATCCAGGAAGATAATAAGAAGACCTTGCCAAAGGGTAGACAACCTGCTGAGGCGAAGGCGAATCTGGCTGAGGCCAAAGGGAACTCAAGCAAGAAGCGGAAGTTCCAGAAAGACGGCAAAGCCCCTGCAGCAGAGATGTTCAGAGGTAATTGTCATCACTGTGGGAAACCTGGTCATAGGATCAAGGAATGCCGCAAGCTCAAGACTGAGCAACAACAAAAGCCAAGTCAAAAGGCAAGGCTCAAGCAAACGTCGTCAAGGACACGCTCCCGGATGACATGATCGAGGAATTCTCTCGCAAAGTGGTGCTAGAAGCCAACTTGGTGGAGAATCCGATGCAGTGGTGGGTGGACACAGGTGCAACAAGACACATCTGTTCCAACAAAGATGCCTTCTCCACGTACACTCCGGTCTCCGACAAGAAGTTGTTCATGGGCAACAACGCTTCCTCGGACGTGCTAGGGGTTGGAAAGGTGGTCCTGAAGATGACTTCCGGCAAGGAACTCACTCTAAAGGAAGTGATGCACGTCCCATATATTAGAAGAAATCTAGTTTCTGGACCTTTATTGGTTAATGCTGGTTTTAGGCTAGTGTTTGAATCAAATAAATTTGTA
This sequence comes from Anisodus tanguticus, assembly GCA_034509755.1. Lineage (NCBI taxonomy): Eukaryota > Viridiplantae > Streptophyta > Magnoliopsida > Solanales > Solanaceae > Anisodus > Anisodus tanguticus. The sequence continues at coordinate 1,251,128 of CM067553.1, read as the reverse complement.
CTCACTAAAAATGGCACATTTGTGGGGAGGGGCTTCGTCTGTGAAGGCCTCTTCAAAGTGAATGCCATGTCTGTATTGCGTCAAGGAAATAAAGTTGAGTCTTCTTCTTATTTGCTTGAGTCTTCTAATTTATGGCATCATAGATTAGGACACGTAAACTACAAGTCTATTCAAAGGCTGGTAAAGATGGAGTTGTTGCCTTCTATCGACATAAACCCTCAACATAAGTGTGAGGTGTGCGTAGAGGCAAAACTTACTAAGCTTCCTTTTCGATCTGTCGAAAGGAATACCGCTCCTCTAGAACTTATTCACACAGATATATGTGATTTGAAGTTTGTACAAACTAGAGGGGGAACAAGTACTTTGTGACATTTATAGATGATAGCACAAGGTATTGTTACCTTTACTTGTTGAAAAGTAAGGATGAAGCCTTTGAAGCGTTTCGACGTTACAAAGCAGAAGTTGAGAATCAACTTAGCCTACGGATTAAATCCATTCGTAGCGATAGAGGGGGAGAATATGTAGCGCCTTTTGAGGAATATTGTGCCCAAGAAGGCATTATTCATCAAACGACGGCTCCATACTCACCTCAATCAAACGGTGTGGCGGAACGTAAGAACCGCACATTAAAGGAAATGATGAATGCCTTGCTTATCAATTCCGGACTTCCCCAAAACATGTGGGGAGAAGCCGTCCTTACCGCTAATACGATTCTGAACAGAGTCCCACATAAGGGTAAGGACAAAACTCCATATGAATCATGGAAAGAAAAAGAAGCCCACCTACAAGTATTTTAAGGTGTGGGGTTGTCTGGCAAAGGTTGAAGTACCTAAGCCAAAGCAGGTCAAGATTGGGCCTAAGACTGTAGATTGCATATTCATCGGATATGCAAATAACAGTAGTGCTTATCGCTTCTTAGTGCATAAGTAAGATATTCCAGATATCCACCAGGGTACAATAATGGAATCAAGGAATGCTCTATTCTTTGAAAGTACCTTTCCTAGAAAGGAGAAAGACATAACCTCTCGCAAGCGAAGTTATGCACAAAGCTCTCAAGAACCGGGAGTCCTTGATCGCCCGGATCTAAATGGTTCGATCTAGCGAATCTCGAGGTGGTCGAACATCGGAATCTAGTGTTCCGATTCTCGAACTTGGAGACTCCGAGATATGGATCTAAGGCGAAGTAAAAGGGCCGGGAAGGATAAATCCTTTGGTCCCGACTTTGTAGCTTATATGGTTAATGATGAACCTAGGACAATTGCTCGGGCGTTGTCAACCCCGTAAGCACCGCTCCGGAAAGAAGCTATTGAGAGTGAAATAGGCTCAATTCTCGCATAACCATACGTGGGAGTTGGTTGATCTTCCTCCGGAAATAAACCGTTGGGGTGTAAGTGGATACTCAAACGGAAATACAAGGCAGATGGGTCTATAGACAAGTACAAGGCCAAGTTGGTAGTCAAGGGCTATCGACATGACGTAAGGCTTTGACTACTTTGACACATACTCTCCGGTATCCGGATGACATCCATACGGGTATTTATTGCGATCGCAGCCTTTGCGTGACCTTGAGATACACCGGATGGATGTTAAGACAAACCCTTCCTAAACGGTGATTTGGAAGAAGAAATTTATATGGACCAACCCGAGGGGTACGTGGTTCAAGGGCAAGAGAAGAAAGTCCGTCGACTTATCAAATCTCCGTACGGCCGAAACAAGCCCCGAAACAATGGCATGAAAAATTTGATAGTACTCTACTATCGAAGGGGTTCGCCATTAATGAGTGTGATAAATGTGTTTACACGAAAGGTAACTCGACTCATTTGTTATGATATGCCCGTATGTAGACGACATGTTAATCACAGGAAGCGCCCTAGGGTCATCCTAGAGACTAAGAACATGTTGAAACAATGCTTCGACATGAAGGATATGGGTATCGCGAGATGTCATCTTAGGGATTAAAATCTCTAAGACGTCCGACGGCCGGTCTTATCTCGGCCTCACTACATCGAGGATGTTTTGAGAAAATTCGAGATGTTAGACAGTTCACCGATAAAGTCACCAATGGATTCAAATCAAAAGCTTGATAACAATCTTGGTGCACCCGTATACCAGGAGCGATATGCACAGTGATCGGTAGTTTGATGTATATAACAAACCGCACCCGACCCGATATTGCTTACGTCAATAAGTTGGCTAGGTTCACCCGTAATCCAAGTGATAATCACCGGAAGGCGTTGAATCGGGTATTACAATACCGAAATACACGTTAAATTACGGGTTACACTATTCGAGATATCCAACCGTACTAGAGGGGTACGGTGATGCAAACCGGATATCCGATATAGAGAACACCAAGTCCACCGGTGGGTATGTATTTACAATTGGTGGTGGAGCCGTGTCTTGGAAATCCTCTAAGCAAACTTGCATCGCCCGATCCACAATGGAATCGGAGTTTATCGCTTTAGACAAAGCAGGAGAAGAAGCCGAGTGGCTTCATGACTTCTTAGAGGATGTTCCGTGTTGGAACAAACCCGTACCTTCGGTAATGATCCACCGCGACGTCGGTCGGCTCTAGGAAGGGCACGGAATGCTATGTACAACGGCAAGTCTCGTCATATTCGACGGAGGCATAAGACCGTTAGGCAACCGATCACCACGGGTATAATATCCATTGATTACATTAAATCAAAGGATAATATAGCAGACCCATTGACAAAGGGCTTACCCAAAGATCGATGACTTGCCGTGTCAGGGGAATGGGCTTAAAACCCAAAACATAAGGATCGATACAACGGTAACCCAACCTTACTAACCGGAGATCCCAAGTAATTTGGTTCAATGGGAAAACTAAGTTGTAAAGGTTCGTTGATCGCTTCGGTGGAAGTATGAGCACTTCGGATAGTGATTTCGAAAAGAAACACCAAATCCAAAGCCGTTCCCGCGATAGACTTTAAGTGCTATCTCAGTGTGGGTAAAGGTTAAATTTTCAAAACCTGTAATGCTCCTCAACGGTTGAGGTTAGGTTTGGGAAACTTTTAATGGTTCCTAACACTTGTGAAGTGGGGTATAGCAGATACCTTGTAGGAGACCACCTATTTAAGTGCGAGGACGGCCGCCTCAAAATGAACGCACTTAAGAATCCAAGACGTTGTCCATGGCCAAAACGGACAAAACATTACGAAGAAGAGAGTAAGGGAATTTGTTGTGTTGGTACCATTGACTTGGCTTACACTAAACACCGACGGTTCAAGACATCACGTTCACCGCGCAAGAAGTAAGTCCGATGGTATTCGGCTATGGAAGGTTCAAAGTCGAAGCTACCTCTCCTTATGCAACATCGGTCCGCCGAAATATTGCCGGAAATGGAAAAGGCACCATGTGAGTGCGCCAAAATCTCTTTCAAGAGGGGATTGTTGGAAATTTGCCTTTGGCGGGAGTTGCGACCGACCAACTTTAACGGCTTAAACACTAGTGTTACGTATGTTGGAGAATTCGGTTCTTCACACACGCATGATCTACTAAGTACGTAGATAACCGTAGGGCCAAGAATCGTCAAATTTCATTAAGAAATGAAAGAGATATTGGTCCACGAAGTGAGGTGTTTGAAGCATGGAAAGTGTGGTATTGGGTTCAATTCTCCCACATCGGTAGAGGAAGAAAGAATTGTTGTGTATATATTACTCGAAATTGGTTTGGGGTTTGGGACCCCAAGGGGTATCCCATGTGTTTAAAGGAGGGAGGACCTAGATGTGCTTCGGTTCGAGGAAAGACCACGCGCGCCGCCGCCCGCCCGTCCGGTCCGGTTCCGGGTTCCGGGTTCTCGGGTTCACGGGCTCACGGCCGGGGTCGTGGGGTCGTCGATATTATCTTTTTGGGCCGAGAACTTTGCCGAAGTGCGGTTTGATCCCGAAGTTTTCAGATGTACGTTTGGACCAGAATTCTTTCGTATGTACAGTTTGGTCCCGAAGTTTCAAGATGTACAGTTTAGTCCCCGAAGTTTCAAGATGTACAGTTTGGTCCCCGAAGTTTTTCGAGAAAATCAAAATTTCGACGGTCAAAACAGAAACGCCAAAGCACTCAATTCACCCATTTATTTTGGCTGAATTACTCCTCCCATAATGGCCAATTCCGTTGGTCTTTTCACCATTTAATTTGGTGGCTTTACTACCTCCATAATGGCCATTATTTGGCCAATAATGGCTGTTATGGAGAAGCAGCTAAACAGCCCTCCCTCACCTATATAAACACCCCTATACCATTGTTGAGAGACACAGAAAATATACTAGCTATATACACGAAAATACACGAGCAAAACAGTTTCTTTCTACACCTTCCTTGCATCATTTCTTGCTCAATATTCTTCAAGGTAGCATTTGAGTTTCCTTTGCTCAAGTGTTCCATTGCTGTTTTATCTTGGGAGACAAATTGTCCAGGACGTATAAAAGATACATACGGGGCAATATTGTCTTAAGGACAGAGTGCCACACTCGACTCAGCAAAACCAGAAAAGCAGTATTTCATTTTCATCTTTGTAATTTCCAGTTTTTCTAGTTGAATTGTAATCTCAATTCTTACATTAGCAGTTGTTTGTAATTTCCGTTTCCTGCAACTTTTGTAATAACCAACAAAAGTTGTAATAACTATAGAGCTATTAAGCTGCTAAGCCACACTATGAAAGTGTGGGAAAGGGTGTGAAGGTGAGGGTCAAGAGAGGCGTGCCTATTTCACAGAACCAGTTTGGATTCATGCGGGACGCTCAACTTCAGAAGTCATCCATCTTGTAAGGAAACTGGTGGAGCAGTATAGGGAGAGAAAGAGAGACTTGTACATGGTATTCATCGACCTAGAAAAGGCTTACGATAAAGTGTCAAGGGAGGTTCTATGGAGATGTTTGGAGGCTAGAGGTGTACATGTGACATATATTAGAGTGATTAAGGACATGTACTATGGAGCCACGCCCAGGGTAAGGATAGTGGGAGGAGACTCAGAACATTTTTCAATTGTGATGGGGTTGCACCAGAGATCAGCTCTTAGCTCATTTTTATTTGTCGTGGTGATGGATTCATTGACGCGACAAATTCGAGGTGAGGTACCATGGTGTATGTTATTCACGGATGACATAGTCCTGATTGATGAAATCTGCAGCGGGGTTAACGCTAAGCTGGAGGGTTGAAGGCAAACTTTAGAGTCTAAAGGGTTTAAGTTGAGTAGGACCAAAACAAAATACTTGGAGTGCAAGTTCAGTGATGTACCGCATGAGGCTAACGTGGTAGTGAGGCTTGGTACCCAGGTTATCCAGAAGGACAGTTTCAAGTATCTTGGGTCTATTATTCAAGAAAGTGAGGAGATTGACGATTATGTCACATATCGTATTGGTGCAGGGTGGATGAACTGGAGGTTCGCTTCCGAAGTGTTGTGTGATAAGAAGGTGCCACCAAAATTTAAAGGTAAGTTTTACAAAGTGGTTGTTAGACAGATCTTGCTATATGGGGCGGAGTGTTGGTCAGTTAAGAACTCTCATGTTCAGAAGATGAAAGTTGCGAAAATGAGAATGTTGCTATGGATGTGTGAGTATACTAGAAGAGATAGAATTAGGAATGAAGACATCCGGGACAATGTGGAGTGACCTCGGTGGAGGACAAGATGCGGGAAGCAAAGCTGAAATGGTTTGAGTATGTGAAGAGGAGAGATGCGGATGTCCCAGTACGGAGGTGTGAGAGGCTGGCTATGGACGGTTTCAGGAGAGGTAGAGGTATACCGAAGAAGTATTGGGGAGAGGTGATTAGACGGGACTTGACACAATTCTAGCTTACCGAGGACATGGCCTTAGATAGGAGGTTTTTGAGGACCCAGATTAGGATAGGAGGCTAGTAGAAGTCCAGCTTATCCTTTCATACTAGTAGTTGCAGTATTGCCTCATAGTTTCTTCTATTTTGAATATTTTAACTCGCTGTAGTAGCTACTGTTCCTAGTTTTTCTTGACTGTTTTATCATGGCTTATTCGCGTTCGTTATTTTCATTTTCATATTGCTTTGAACTACTTATCCTTATCTGACTTTTCTTATGTTTTCTCTTTTCTCTTTGATCTTGAGCCGAGGGTCTTTCGGAAACAACCTCTCTATCTTCCAAAATAGAGGTAAAGTCTGCATACACTCTACCCTCCACAGACCTCACACTGTGAGATTTCACTGGGTATGTTGTTGTTGTTGGAGATTTGTTAAAACCCAAAGAAAAGTTTAGTACTTAAAGGAAGATTAGGAATCTTGCATATGTCAGTTGAATGTTGCACCTTTTTGGGCATAATATTTGGAACTTAAAGTTTAGGGAAGGGTGAAAATAGTTGGCATATTTTACATTTGTAATAAGAGAAGATGGAGGGCTAGGTGAATTTTCCTGAAGATAGAGCAAAAATACTTCTTTTTGGAATTTGATGGTTAAGTCTAGTATCATACAATATTCTCTTACGGCAGGAAACTACAGTAGTATGAGACTTTGTCCTTACTATGTTACCCTTGGTAAAAAATGCAGCTGAATGAACTTGTTGCCATTTCGTTCTCTTCGTTTAGCTTTGTTTTCTTTCCTAGTGTAATCAGCCTTTTCGTTTAGCTTAATCTCTGGGAGTTAATTTCTAATTGATCTTTTTCATTACCTGAAATTCATGTATTTTTGTGTTTAGCCTCGTGAGTTGGTTCTTGATGAAGAAGCCCAAAGCACTAGGCAGTATCTAATTTTGCATTTCAAATTTGGCACTTGCTTGCTTGTTAACGGGATACTCCTTTTGGCTGGTTCTTTAAGGTGGCCAATTTTTTTTATCAGTTTGTGCTAGAATAGGCAATCTAGAGCTACCTAGTGGAATAAAAATCCAGAAAAAAAGTATTTGTAAGACGTGAAAATACCATCAACACATTCTTAATGTCGTCGTTACACATCAATCAATTATCACCCTTACCCAAAAAGAAAAAAAGGTAAAGAGAAGTACGTGGTTTATACAGAGATCTTTTCATATGTCTTGCTTCGTATTTTCATTTGCAATACGTCTCTCTCCTTCTATATATCATTTGAATATAATGTTGATATCACTGGCATTATTCTGATTCATGCAGGCTGATGTTTACTTGATATGTTCAAATGCAATGCAGTATAATTCCGCTGATACAGTTTACTATCGGCAGGTGTCTTTAGCATCTCTCTACTCCTTTTGTTGTTTTTTCATTTTTTCCACTTTATCCTTAAAACTTCCTTCTGTAGGCACGAACCATTCATGATCTAGCAAGAAGAGATTTTGAAAATTTGAGGCATGCAGGAGAGGATGGTGAGCCACAGCCTAAGGTAGTTCGTAGAGGCCGTCCTCCAGGCAAAAACCTTAAGAAGTCGATTGAAAATTCACCAATAGATCGTGTTGTCCCTGAGCTTTCCTCAGGTGCTACTCTTGCTAGTGGGGATGACAAAGCTATTGGATCTAATTCTTATAATCTACGAAAGGGGCCTATACTTTCTAAGTTTCATTCCCCTGATGCATCTTTTGTCCATCACTCGCGTAATGGTGAAAATTATTCTGAATGGTCAACCGATTGGAATAATGAGTTTCCTGGAATAATGAGTTTCCAGGTTTAAATCTAACACCGTGTTCAATTCTCTTCAATTTTTTTAGATGAAAAGTGACTAATTATCTTGTTGCTTGCAGCTTAATATCTTGAGGGCTGACATGAAGTATGGAAAGAAACATTTTTCTATTGATGAGAACAGGCGCGACACATACCAACAATTCCATCCTTCAGCTTCTTGTAGTGAGACATCTCTCCTGTGGAATACTGACGACTGACGAAGATATGAAGCGGTTAATGGCTGTACGTACTAAGACCTTACACTACCACTTTTCTATTTTTTTTTCCTTGGCATCAAAGAGTATGGAATACTTGGCTCTGGTCTTCCATTGGAATTACTCGTTTTTATCTGTTAAATCTTATAATTTAGGTAAATTTAAATGAAAACCAACTTATGATTTTTGCTTTCTTAAAATGAAAAAAGCGGGTCCAATATCTCTTTCTGCATACTGGCCCACTTTGTTTGTCCAACTTCTAGATTGACTTTTTTTTTATAATCTACATTCCCATATTTAGTTTACTACATTGGACATGTTTGGATAAGTCAAACAACTGGAGAAAATCGTAACTCGTATCGTTCTTTTGTTTGTGATCGTCTTCCCATCCTCCTCTCACCCCCATAAAACTGCCTGCCAACCAAGCCTTCTATATGTGTTTGAAAGTCTTTGCTTTACCGAGACTAAGAATGCCATCTGACTCTATTACAGGTTGGTGTTCACGTGGAGCAGCATGCTTATGCGAGAAGCCCTGCCAGATTTGCTGCAAATCTTGGGCCTGTTGTTTGGGAAGTGGCTTCGAAGAAGTTGGAAATTTTTTTGCCTGCTGGAGTAAAGTTTGGTCCTGGATGGGTGGGAGAAGGTGGAAGGCCAATAGAGACGTCCGCTTGTCCAACTGAGATCCAGAAGTCGTTAGATAGCTCGACAGCTGATCCCCATTCTAGTAGACCTGTAACACCAACACCTCTTGGATTAAGTTCTTCTGTGATGTGCAAACCTTCTGCTGAAATCTTTGAAGCTGTCAAGAGATTGAATAGTCAAGATGAGCTAACCAGACAAGGTTATGGTGATGTGGGCTTTTCCTCCCCGGCTCCACAGAACGCTTTCCTTCAACCAAGAAACGGTTTCAATGGCATGTTTGGGCATGAGTCGTCACCCCGGGTGGAGTTAAGGTTTCCTGCGTCTAAAGGACAGTCAGGCCTACAAGAGGCATCAAGTACTAATCCATCTTTTCATCTCCCACTTCTGAACCATGTCGCTTCAGCAGAAAATAAATTGTTAGAAAGCTGGGGAACATTATGTTTTGGAAATTCATTACCACAAGGTAAAAATCCTGACTTTTGTACAGAACAGAATGTGAGGCTTTCCAGTGAATTATCGCCTGCGTTTTTGGGCCAGCAGAGGAGCAGAATGCCGATTCCACCTGACCTGAATGTACGTGTCCAGTCTCTGGTCTCCCCTAGTGCTAGTTTACAGATCGGATTGTCGCAGCAGCCAGATTTAGCGTTACAAGTTACAACTCTAATTTTTAGTAAGCCCTATTGCTTTTGAACTAAGATATAACACAGTTTACAGTGACCTAAAAGTCAGGGCTTCACTGTATTAGGAACTTCAGGAGAAAAGTTTGTACAGATTATGTTTTCAATTTTTTTAGAGTAAAGCTAGGGAATTTCTTATGTAAGATTTGAAATTTTGAACCCATGATCCAAAATAGAACAACTGATCATTGACTTGTTATCCAGCTGCATAATATATTCTGCAATTTGTGACAATAATAAACTCATTTCCATCAGGGTATACATTATTACTTGTACATATTAATTGTATCAAATAGATATTCAGCTGTTCACATGAAATTTGTTCATAAGGAAAAAAAGGGTCCTTTTTATTTTTCTATTCTCATTTTTTCAATCATGCTACTCAAAATAATACTAATAGTAGTAGTAGTTTTTGAACAAGTTGATAATAAGTACTTTAGGTGATTAATTAGTTTCAAAACGCGGCCTGCTTTTTCTTTGTTGAGGGGCTTTTATTTTCTACGATATATAAGCATGATTGAGTTACTTTTTCGTTACGGTGAAATTGTTTTTAAGTTGAATGACCATTTGTAAAATTATTTTTTCAAGTTGAATTACCATCTGTGAAATTTTTCTTAAGTTGAATGACTATTCGTGAAATTATTTTAAAAGAGTAACTCCACTAGGAGTCAGAGGGTTAAAAGAACTAAACACAAAAATCTGATTTTTCGTTTGTGAAATAATATTACTAGACTCTAATAAACATTATTACGAGCATCTACCAATTGTATTTCAAATTATTATGTTTCATTCATAGACTACCTAAATTTTGCAATTCTTTTAAGATATGCACAAATAATTTTTCCATAGATTCCATCCTATGTTAGACGTTCAATTATTACTATTGCAAATCAAGATACTAATATAACTACTACTTAAAGCAGCTGCAGATTTAGCATTTAATGACATGCTATTTGACAATAAGTGCATTACCAAATCAGCAGACGCAAAACAAGTATTGCCTAAACGCCATCCAAAATATATAGAGTTTCATCTTTTCCAATCCCAGGCCCTACCCTTCTGTTAAAATTTATTGGTATCGAGTGTTTACATTAAACTTTATCAACTAAAAACATTTAATGGTCGTGTGGATAATGTTATGACAAGTTGGGTTATTTGCGCCACTTGTGTATATAGATCCGTCCTTCATGAATCACTGTAAAACTCGAGCACTTTGGGCAGCGTGCGCACAGTTTAGTGCTGAGAGCCGGGATAACATTTGAGTCTATAGATTATCGACTTATGTTCATGCATTTCTTTCATACGGTGTGTTTACACTAAGTTTTATCAATAAACAACTTACTCATATTGTGTGTTTACACCAAACTTTATCGACTTATTATGATTAAATGATTTAATACTGCCACTCCTAGAACTTCCAATTCAAGAGAAAACATAGTGACCTAAAACAGAATTTTAATTACGTATTATTCAAGTACATCAATTTTATAGTAGTGTGTAAATTACTAAAACAGAATGTTGGCAACTTATTAAAGTTATCAACTTTTATGTAACTCTGTGTGTGAACACCTCTCCACCATTAATATATATACTTAAAAAACTTTAATTCTTCAATTATAAAATCTCCTCCTTTCTTCTTCAATTGAAATTCCACCATTTCTCTTCGACTTACACAATAAAATCACCATTTGTATGACCTTTCAATTCTTAAACTCCTCGTTATTAGTAATAATGAATTAGTAGAACAAGCAGAATCAAAAGGGTCTTCGTTTAATCATCATTAACAAACTATGGCCGGAAAATTAATTCGTTATAATTTTCTTTACGTTTTTACTTGCTTCATCTTCTTCTTTATTCTCTATCACCATTTTCTTCAAAATAATTTCTCCTATCACTTTCATCCCACCACAATTACATCCTCCATAGCCAATTTTGTTCTTCATGAAAATTTTCCAATTCCATCTATCTCTATTCTAATGCCAGATTGGGAAGTATACGTCATCGTTTCCCAAACCCATTTTCGTGACTCTAATTTTTATTGTGTTTTTTATACCGGAGAGGAATCTCCGGCGGTTTTCGTTGGCAAGCTTCCATTTCCGGCCCGGTCAATTCTCAAGTGTGAACTTCCGGGCCGGGCTCGCCGGAGTTTGCCTTTTAAACAACCCATGTTGATTAGTTCTTCCAATAATGCTTCTTACCGGAATTCAGCTTTCCCGGAGCTGTTACGCTGGAAATTTCTGGTGTACGATTCTATTACAACTGATAACGACGTCGTTTTATTCGTTAAAGGGTTAAATAAACGACGTGGGAGTAGCAGGGGACCCACAGAATTCAATTGTATTTTCGGCGACGCCGTGAGAACCGCCGTGATTAGCTCAGTACAAGAAGTTTTCCGGTGCAAACCGCCGCCGGATTTCGCCGGAAAAGAGCCAACTAAAGTTTCAATTGAAATTGTGGGGCCCACTCCTTTGGTGGTCCCCACGGTAGCTTATTATATGCCGCCACGTAAGATTTCTAAGCCACAAAAAGCTAAGCTTTGTGCTTGTACAATGGTGTATAATGTGGCTAAACTTTTAAGAGAATGGGTTTTGTACCATTCAAGAATTGGAGTTGAAAAATTCATATTGTATGATAATGGAAGTGGTGATGATTTGGCTACTGTTGTTGAAGAGCTAGTTGAAGAAGGTTATGATGTGAAAACTCATTTTTGGCTATGGCCAAAAACTCAAGAAGCTGGTTTTTCATATGGGGTTATTTTTGCAAAGGACTCATGTTCATGGATGATGTACATTGATGTTGATGAATTTGTATATTCTCCATCATGGTCTAATTTAACTCAACCATCAAAGTTATTGTTACCTTCTATGTTGCCAAAATTAGAAGAAGAGAACAATGTTGCACAAATTAGCATCCCTTGTTACGAATTTGGACCGTCGAACCAGAAGGAACATCCAACTAGGGGAGTGATACAAGGATACAATTGTAGAAGGAAACTGGAGAATCGCCATAAGTCTATAGTATTATTATCTGCTGTGGATCAGTCTCTGCTTAATGTGATTCATCATTTTAAACTGAAGCCAGGGTACGATGTGAAGAAGCTTAATGTTCTTGAAATGGTAGTGAATCACTATAAGTTCCAAGCTTGGTCTGAATTTAAGGCCAAATTTAGGAGAAGAGTGTCAGCTTATGTTGTTGATTGGACTAGACCATTGAACCTTGGTTCGAATGATCGAACTCCAGGATTAGGGTATAGTCCTGTTGAACCTATTGGTTGGAAGGAAAAATTTTGTGAGGTATATGATAATGGATTAAGAGATTTGACACAGAGATGGTTCACAGTTGAGTTCCCTGCTCCATTAGAGTACCATATGCCTTGGCTGAGAGGAGTCAATTCAGATCCTAGTGATGTGTTTTAAAGTTGTGCAGTTCAAAGCGACCGGACAATATTATCAGTGAATTGAGCAGTTACAATAGGTCCTACTAGTTGTGATTGTGACATTAGAATTTACCATGATAGAAGGCATCATAGAAAATTAGCTTTCTTTTGATTCTTAGCTTTCTCTTTAATGTGTAGTTTTTTGCCCTTCAAATCTTGTTTTTTGGTTCTTTTAGCGTAGGTTGATGTATATTTGTTGGTTATAGTAAGTGGAATAGATTGCGCAATTCATGCCTTTCTATTTTTAGTATTTATGATTTATCCACTAGGTGATCTCTTATTTATCTCAATAGAATTTATAGGATTAATGCTATCTCTTTTTTTCATTGATGGAGTATTATCTTTAAAATTTTGAGTGGTACGATTAACTAGTGTGCGCCGCTACTAATTAATCCGATGTTTAATGTGGGGATTCCTATTATTGAATTGGACCTTTATTAGTTCATTATACTCTATAATTAATTAATCTGGTGGCATAATATGAAACATGGAAGGGCATTATTTGATGGAATGACAAGTTCAACTTTAGAGTATTCCCGTATTCATTATGATTGATAATTTTATTAAGAAAGAATATAATTACAAAGAAATAATGGACATGGCAATACTCTACAGTTTACACTTACTATAAAATCTTAAATTTCTCCAATAAAATATGCGTCATCATAATCGGAAAAAATGGAATACTCAAAGAACAATAATTGAAGAGGAATATGTGTTAGATATTGGAGAAGAAATGATAAATAGAGAATAACCATAATACGAAGACGTGTGATGTGTGTAAATTGGAAAGGAAAAGGGGGGAAATCACTTTATATTTTATTAACCATGTGATGATTTGAAGTATATAGTTTTGTGAAGTCAAGAACTAAGAACAATAAATATATAGTATGCAGTATGGGGTACTTCAATTGCACATAAAGTTGCAAATTCCTACTAACTTTTTGCTAACTTGTAGGAGTAAATATTAGACTTATTAGCTTTTTTTCGACTTCACTTCACTTCACTCAAAAGTGGATATTATCCTTTGATTGCACAAAAGTTTGGTCCCCTCAAATCTCGACATTTGGAAAGAAATTCTATCCTCACAAGAACAAAAAGGACAGAAACATAACAGTCATAGAGCCTCTTCCGTTTAGTTGCTTTGGAAAAACATGTTCGGATATGTGTTTATATTATACAAAATCAAACAAATTTTAGTATTAATTAAAGTATCAATTAAATTGAAATGAATAATATTAAATTTTATGTCTGAAATACATTTATTGACGTGATATAAATATTAGATACGAACAAGTAATAGAACATGTTCTCTTATGCATACAAAATAAATTTAAGTTATCTAGAGTATATACTTACAACTAGAATTTATGTTTAATGGACAGCATAAGTCACTTGCAAGGATCTTGTTAAGTGGGCTAAATAATCAAGACCGCTCTTATGATGTTCTCTTTTGCAATTTCTAGTAGCTTAACTGTTACCAGTGGCATTGGGCCACAATTTGTTTTGTCAATGCAATATAGATGGATGGACCTCCCTTTCATCTTCAATTGAAAAACAAATTCTAGTAATTTATACAGCTGTCAATGGATTCTGTGATCGAATGCACGAAAGGGAAATTTGCCAATTATCTCCTAGCTAGTGGAACAAGACAGACATTGATGAGTAAACCAATAAAAAAAAAAGCTACTTTAACTGCCAAAGGAGCGGGGCAACTCGAGTTAGACGAGAGATAGTCCCTATATGGGCCTCTCCCATGCTGCAGACCAATATCTAGAGGGCCAATTAGCCCAGTTTTGCATTTGAAGGTCCAAATATCATGACCAAGTTAGATATGGGCCTACTTCAACCATCTTAGCAGTCAGTGTGCAGCCTAACGGAAGCCCAGTTTGCATCCAAAAAGAAGTAGCTTTTCCTACTTTATTTTTAGTTTTTTCTTCGCTTTTCTGGGTGATGGTTTCACTATATTTTGATGGAATATTTACATGGTATAAAATACATCTAAAATATATTTATCTATAAAGTAACTATATTTAAAATAAATTATAAAGTGTATTTAAATTAACTATCATAGTTATACTATATAATTAAAGTAGAATACTCTATTTTTATTATTTTTATTCTTGATTGAGAATCTTAGGGCTAGACTTTGGGACGCTTCTTCCCCCTACGCCGCCACCGGCCACCACTAAACAACTCTCTGGCGCAACATTAGCTGCTGCCACCACCACCGGTCTCCTCATTGGCTCCGATGACTGTCTCTTATTCTGCTACCGTCTCAGATTATTTCTCCAATCTCATATTCTATTGTCGACGCCGTCATCTCCTTCTCCGTCTCAGATCTGAGTGTATTTCTCATATCTGACCGAATCTGAGTGTATTTATCTTTTTTTTAGTGTAAAATACAATGTATTTTTTGTATTTTCGTTTGCATTTCTATATTTTGAAGGATTTTTTATTGTATTTTCTCTTGTATTTTAAATTTTTATTGTTTGAATACAGTGTAAAAATAGCTACAAATGAATAAAGTAGATTGAATACAACCGAATTTTTACATTTATATTGTTTGAATACAACCAAATTTAAATATAATAAGTTGAATATAGTGTGAAGTAGCTATGAGTGAACACAACCGAATTGAATACATTCTACTTGAATAGAGCGAAATACAACCGAATTAGAATACAACCAAATAGCTATGCCTAAAAAATAACCCAAGTATAGTCATTTGTGAGAATTTCCCTATTTTTGATAGCAATTGTTGTTTAATTTAGAGATGGAAATTTAACTTGATGGTGTTATTTCATATTTTATACATCTGACATGTTTTTATATCATTTATCAGGTAGAATTGTGATCATTTTATCCAAAAAAATAATAATTAAGTGGTTAATGAAAATATATTTATGTATACTTGATTATATCTTCCACATATAAATCTATTAAAAATCTTATCTGTATGCATAACACCTGCCATTGCATGGAATTTAAATAGCCTAAAATAAGAACTTGTCTAGTTGTCCGTGAATCAACTTCTTTTATCATAAAATATCAATAGGAGGTCATGAGTTCAAGCCGTAAAAACAATTTCGTACAGAAATGTGAGGTAATACTGCGTACAATAAACTCTTATGGTCCGGTCCTTCCTTAAACCCCGCACATAGATTGAGGTTAGTGCACCGGACTGCCTTTTTAAGTCATTCTCAAAACTATCCTCTAGATTGTAGCCTATTAAATTGTTCACACTTATCTCGCTTATGAAATTTTATTATTTCTGTCACCTTCTAATAAATAGTTCGCCTGATCAAATTCATTCTACTGTATATACCAAATTTTAAGTTAGAAAAAGGATCTAAATTCCTAATCGAACATATCACAAGCTCCAAAATCAAATTTTAAAGGCAATATCCTAAATTCCTAATTGAATTAACTATTAAGGATGGCCCCATCTCCCACCTAAATATTAGGACCCAAATTCCATGCAGAATCTATAGCGGCGATAACGCGTTTTGAATCATGTTTATTTATTATATTATTATCATGTTTCTCCTAATCTAACGGAGTGAATATCTTTTATAATAAATCGGAGTAATATGCAATAATTTTTTGCTGAAATCCCCAATGTCTATGTGATCTATAGGTTTCGCACCTCAGTTTTGACTATAACATACTACATTTTACATGCATTTACTATGAACTTATAATAGTCTACATGACGTAAATTATAATATAAAAGAGTTCAAGTCATGAAAGCAACTTTAGGTTATCTACATCACAATTCTTATGATATTATTTTTTTACCCTGCTAACATGTTTTATTTTGTGCATCGTACTTTTTTTTTTTTAATTATTACTATTATTTATAAAAGAAATATTTTTCAGTGTATCTTTTTTATTTCCGTTTCAGTAGAATCAAAAGTTAAAAGAAAAAACCGTTGGTCGCAACTGTTGTCGGTAACTGGAGAAAAAAAAAATGGACCAAGAAAGAATGTCAAAAGTGTAATTTCTCATTCTTTTTCCCTCACCCAAACGTTTAAATGCGAGTTTGCCATTGAGAGTGACCTGCAACTATAATCAAACTGAACTTTAATGCCACCCCATTTTCATCTTTTCCTTTAATATAATTCCTCCTCCCCTTCGAATTTAATTCATATCCAAAAAGGCCCACTTAAAAAAGATACTTAATTTTTTTGGTTTATTTTATTTTTAAGTGGGTGGGTGGTAAATAAGGGTTACCGCTAAAGCTGGCGCTGAATAAGGAGCTGGAACAATTTTGCTAAATTTAGGAATTTTCTGATTTTTATGATATTTTTTTTATTTTATTTGTTCATCTGGGTCTCAAAGATGACAGTTGTTTAGGATCCATTTTTGCTTTAATGTTATTTTTATTTGTTCATTTTTGGTTTAATGTTAAGATGACAGTGGTTTATCATTAAAAATTTGATCTTTTTTTTCTTCGTACTTTGGACTTGCCTTTTACTTCTTTTCGTTCATATGATATAGTACTACCAAGTATTTAGGACCCATTTTTAGTTCAATGTAATTTGTTAATATTTTGGGATTTGTCCCTTTTTTTTTACTTTATTTATATTCGTTTTGTTGTCTTTATTGTATTTGCAGATCTATATGAATGTGAAAGCTTCAATCTTTTTTTTTACTCGTTTCATATTTTTCTTCATAGAATAAGGTTTTGAATTTTTTTTTTCTGAGCTCCAAAATCTTCATTCTTGAGATCCTATATTGTACTAATTGTGTAATTTTAGCTTAAATTCAAGGTGGGGTTTTGAGATTCTTGAAAAATCTGCATTTTTTGTGATTTTGTGAAGTAATTTGGTCAAAAGTGAAAAGCCTATGAAGAAAAAAATGGTTTGTTTTTCTTGCATAAGTGTTAATCGTAAAGATGTAAGAGATTTTGATGAAGAAATGCCTTCAAGATCAATCAAATCATCAGGTTTGCTTCTTAAATTGGACAAAAAGATTCAATTTTTATTAGTTTCTGATACAATGTAGGAACTACTGTCATAGTACTATTTATGTTCATCATTATGTTTTTTTGCTGTCATACAATGTGGTTTATATTATGTTAAAATGTGTTCCTATTTTTACTATGATTATAGAACTGTAAGGGTTATTACATCCTTTATGTTGTTAGTAATCTTGAGCCGAGGGTCTATTGTAAACAGAGACCTTCACAAGGTAGGCGTAATGTCTGCGTACACTCTACCCTCCCCAGACCTCACCTGGTGGGATCATACTGGTTATGTTGTTGTTGTTGTTGTTATGTTGTTAGTAATGTCTGAGGTTTGAGTTCATAGGCGGAGCCATGATTTTTAGTTTGTGTTTTGAACCATAATTATTTTTGCTTACTGGGTTGTTGATTGATTATTTTTACAGATTAAATGAATTTTTAACACAAATACAGGGTTTTTGACCTTGTTTGAATTGCTTGATCATGTGATGTTTTGTTTTTCATTTTGTTGAATTATGGGTTTTTTTCATGTTTAAAGGGCGTTCGTTAGGAGGTAAAGGTGGGGAAAGCAATAACCAGAAGGGCAATGTGGCCTGCAGTTTCACTTTCAAAGAACTTGCCTTAGCAACACAGAATTTCAGGGAAGCTAATCTTATTGGCGAAGGCGGTTTTGGAAGCGTGTACAAGGGCCGCCTAGAATCAGCACTGGCAAGTTTTCTACTTTCTCAAGTTCATTGCCTTTTGATTTTCGTATATGCTTCTAACTTTCTATTATTCGTCTCAAAAGGTTTTATTTTTCTATGTTACCTGAAAGAAAACAAGGGAGGAAAATGTTTTACATAGATGGAAATTTCAATACTATGCCTTATCTTTTGGATGAAAATTCTATGATGTTCTGCAATTGGTGATCGTTTATTGTTGCTTTTTTGATCTTGTGAACAGGTTGTTGCGATCAAACAACTAAATCTTGACGGCCTTCAAGGAAACCAGGAGTTCATTGTGGAGGTCCTTATGTTGAGTTTACTACATCACAAAAATCTTGTCAACTTGATCGGATACTGCACAGATGGAGACCAACGCCTCTTGGTTTATGAGTTCATGCCAATGGGTAGCCTGGAGAATCATCTTTTTGGTAATTTGATTTCTTTCCACATGTAATATCCTTAGAATATTTGATTTCATGCTTTGTTTACCCGAGTTTTGTTAGTCAACTTGTTCTTCTTCCGCCTGAACTTCGAAGATGTTGAATCATGAATTTTGATCCTCCTGTCCAAGTGACATCTGGAAAAAAAATGGCGTATTAGTTAGTCAACGCTTCTTCTTGTTCTTCTTCCACTTGAACTTCGTAGATGTTGAATCATGAATCTTAATCCTCATGTCCAAATGACATCTGAAAAAAAAATTGATCCTCATGAATCTTTTTCTGTTTGCTTGTATTAGTATTCTGTTATGAGTAACAGATAATTGTCATATGCTACTAATGTCCTTGTAATCAAATAGCGTTTTCTTCACTCTGAACAGTATGTTACTAGTGATATTGTAGATTTGGAACCAGGAAAGAAGCCACTAAGTTGGAGCACAAGACTTAAAATTGCTGCTGGTGCAGCTCATGGACTTGAATATCTTCACTGCGAAGCAAATCCGCCTGTCATTTACCGTGATTTGAAATCTTCAAACATATTATTGGACAATGATTTCAACCCAAAACTGTCAGATTTTGGACTTGCAAAGTTGGGACCTGTTGGCGAAAACACCCATGTTTCAACGCGAGTGATGGGAACCTATGGATACTGTGCCCCTGAGTATGCCATGAGTGGAAAATTGACTCTGAAATCTGACATCTATAGTTTAGGTGTTGTGCTGTTGGAGCTAATAACAGGGCGAAAGGCTTATGACAGCTCTAGAAATCCAGGAGAACAGAACCTTGTTGTTTGGGTGAGTTTATATTATCTAATGAGCCTGCATATTAATTTACGTCTACTTATATGTCCAGCTTAAATCTTCTGCCATATGGTTTTCTGATTTTGCAATCTATATACAATAGATAACCTTAATTGTTTGTTCATTGCTGTGTTTCATGTAGTTGAACTAAGCTGGTGCACATTTTACAATCCAATCTTGTTAGTTCTCTAACAAAATTTGCATGTTGAGCTTGTCAGTAATGGGATCGCAACCTGATTCCAGTACAGAATTCAAGTCTACTTGGAGTATGGGGCAATCTCATACTCGTCGATGAAACTTTAGATCTTACTAGATTCAAAGTAGTTTGACAATTTTAAGATAGGTCATCCAAGACTCCATTTTTTTCGAGCTTGCACCCAATTTCACATTGCTGATCCAAAAGTAAAAGATGTTTTTATCTTTATGTGCTCCATCTAGGATTCGTGATCTGAGAAATTCTTTGCTTGGTTGCAGTCTCGTCCCTTCTTAAAGGACCGGAGGAAGTTTGTTCAAATGGTTGACCCTTTGTTGAACGGTCAGTTCTCTGTTCGCTCTTTGCACCACGCAGTTGCAATTACAGCAATGTGTATCCAGGAACAAGCCAATTTTCGCCCCATCATCAGTGATATTGTTGTCGCACTCGATTATCTTGTCTCACAAGCTGAAAGCTCTGATTCACAAGGAGGTGGTTCACAAACTGGAAAGCAAACAAATCAACACAAAGAGAATTAAACATCAGTTCAAGAAGGAAACTCTTGGAAATAGATCTGCTCCGTGTTAAAGCTTGTTCACATCAAATAGCTAATTTTAATGATGAGAGCCGCCGACAACGTAATGAAAGATAACTGTCGATCCTTTTGTCTTTTGAGGAGTATAAGGTAAGAAGACATCACAGATGCAATGCGCTTCCGCTGATTATGATGGACTGTAAAGAAGATGCACAGAATGTTAACAAAAATACTGCTGTAGGATTTTGTTTTAAGGAAAGTTAGTTAAATATATTTCTGACCATTTCGGTGTGTTGGATATGATAAAGGTAGGTTGATGGAGATAGTTTAGAAACATTCTTTTATGCTTCTCTGGTCTACATCTGTTCCTTTTCTCCTGTTTGGTTGTTGTGGCTTGAGGAAGGTTTCATTTCTTCTAATCTTTGTTTATTACAAGAACTATGAGGTTTTGGCATGTGAATATATATGTGAAAATGCCTTTTAGGATGATCATATCAATATGTAATTTATATGCCTTGAAATACAAAATACGATTGTGGACTGGAAATTGTAATATAAAGACTACTTTTATCCTGCAGAAATCATCTCTTTAGAGCAAGCGTATATTAAGTCGGCGAGGGTAGAAAGTCGTTGAGTGGTAAGGAAACAGTAAATGTAAGAGCAGAGGCTGATTTTATGGAGTCTCTGCCCTCCCCCTGTGCCCCAACAACCATCTGTGTGGTGTTCGACTAGTTCTTTATCTTCCTTTTGTTGGGGTTATCTTGTTCTGTTTTACTCTTGAAATCTTGGAAGTATTAGTCAACTGCCTCTTCTGTTTAGCCATTTGTTGTCTTTGTGTTGCAAATCTGTTCTCTTGAGATCAGATTTGTAAAGTTGAAATTGAGACAAATTTGCTTATTCACGGACTTCAATGAAAAGTTGCAAGCTGTAGTAGGCGGAGATATACCGTCATAACTTTCTATAACAACATTTCACTATAACGGCTAAGTTTTCTTCGAAACCTATTTGTCATGTTATGTTATATTATCTTACATGTTCTCTATAGCAATATTTTGCTGTAACAACCAATAAATATCCAGACAAACGACACCGTTATAGAGAAGTTTGATTGTAGTAGCTATTTCATTTCACTTGACCTCCATCCAGATATGTGTCTAAATTTGTTCATATAGGATTAATTAAAATGATTATACAAACCTTTTTGGTGTTTCAGATGATGTTTCCTTGGAGTTAGCAAGAAAAATATCGACTGCTTTTTCTCCTTTATTTTTGCTGTAACATTGGTCAAGAATGAATCTTGTTTCACATTATTTGGGTACTTTAAAACACAAGTTTATCATCAGGGCTGTGTATTAATTTGTCTATAAAGTAAATAAACCAAAGAGAAACACTATTTAGTTTATTGTGAGTTCAGATTAGTTTTGAGAGGAACTGTTGCTGTAAAGAACATAAGTGCTCTTCAATTTTAATTTTGCTTCATTAAGATCCATTTCATTTCAGTACTCAATATTGTCTCCATTTATCCTACATGCACAATTTGCTTGCGTAGTCACAATCTCTCTGTTTCATGTTGGACTAATGACAATAAATTAAAAATCAATCTTTTAGTAGATTGTGTATGAGTTGTTTAGTGAAATAAAGCCATATCCACCGAGCCAAGCAGAGGATGCATGAAAAAGTCAGATGCTTTTTTTATTCTTTTTTCTGGCGTAGTTGAGCCACATAAGATGGGTACTCTCGATATTGTCTTGGAAATTTTCCGTATATATAGTAGTGTATTGGACTCCATCTACATAAGTAGAAGCATTCAAGCATCACTTAGACAATTCTTATTTCAACATTTTGACTCTTATCTTGTTAACTGACTTGATCACAATACTTATCCATATTCTTTAGTCGTCGCACCAGTTGTTTTGGGAAAAGATATGCACGGTGAAATTTGGTTAAAGATGATATTATGTCGATGCTCATAACCTGCCTTGAAGCGAGTGATTTAGAAGAAAGAGGAAGGAATAAAACAACTCTTTCTTAAACTATATCTTAAATAAATCTTATCACGATAGAGTTTATAATGGGTTTTGCTAATTGAACACTACTGTCCGTTCTAATCAAACGGAGCCATGATCAATAACTACTTGAAGAAATATCAAGAGAACAAAAGGTTTAAGAATATTGAAAAAACATAGGTCGATCAGTGAACTCTGAATTGAGTCATTGACCATGAACTACATGAGATTTGATCCAACATAATTTTAAGATAGGCGCGGGCTAGTAAAGTTAGTAGTACAACAACATTATCTCTATTTTTATGGGGCAGATAAGTTGTTAAAGTCGGTAATCGTGAAAAAGAAGAAAATCTAGTTGATAGGAGATTATAGATCTGAAGGAAATATCTAGTCGCATATCCCAAATCTTCATTAGATTTAATCCAATAAAAGTTTAAGGTAGATCTTAGGCTAGTATCTGGGTAAAAAGAAGAATCTAGCTGATAAAGACTTTAAATATGGAGGAAGTATCTGGTGGCATACCCTAAAATCTCTCCACTCAAAAATTCAAGCAAAAAAAGACTATATTCTTTTTCTTTGATAGATCTTTTAATTTTCCAATGATATAGCTAGGATTGAGCACGGGTACAGGGTACCCAGATATCCGACCGGAATCGACACTAACGGGAGGTTCCGAGTAGATATATTATAATAACGGATAGGGTTTGGGTCCTAAAATTAGGAACCGATCAATGTCGGGTCCGGTTCAGGTTTCGGCAATTAGAGACAGAGTACCCGGACCCGGAACCGATAGCCGGAACCTATGAAATATTTTACTTTTTAAATTCCATTATTTGTAGTTAATAAAAGGAAGCCCTAAATATACTCTAGAAGGCGGCGCTCATTCTAACATTCTCTAGAAAGCCCTAAACTCTCTCTCTCACACACACAATTCGATGAAAATTGAAGATCAAAGATTGAAGTCGAAGATTGAAGCTCGAATTGACGGTAAGCTCGACTCAATTTGAAGATTTTTATTTATTTTTATTTAAGGTTTTGAATCAAGCTCGGCTCTATGAAAATCGAAGCTTTTTATCTGGTTATCTGAGGTTTGTGTAATTAATTTCGATTTTATCTGTTTATTTGAGATTTGTGTATAGGATTTCGGTGTTCTCCATATATTATTTTCTGTTATTGAATGCAATTTTTTAGTCAATATCAGTTGCATATGGATTCTAATGCATGGTTGCACAAAATTTAGGGTTTATGTTGTTTTAGGGTATCAATCTCGATGTGTATATTGTGCTAATTCCGAAAGAGAAATTTTGTGCACTTCACTTTTCTCTGTTAATCGCGAAAGAGAATTCCCAAAAATTTTTGCGAAGAAAATCTGAAGCGATGTACTGAACTTTAGCAGAGACCTGCAACTTAATTGATTTATTCAATAATATGGATTCTGCAATTTCATATTTTAGAATTGATATGAGGAAACAAAGGTGTACTTGTTGTTTATTTTAGATTCATCAATTAATTAGCAATTAATACTTGCTATATATTTTAGAATCTAGCGAAAGGTCTGAAATATTTATGTTAAGCTTATAATTGATATGAGAAAACAAAGATGGATCATTATAATTGATATGAGAAAACATGTTCAATTGTGCTTATTGTTTTGAACTATAAGTCAGGTCCAACAATTTTACGAACGACACAGTGTAAAAGTGTTCATTTCATCTGATTGTTACCGGGTGCTCGGGAACCTACCCTGAACTACAGGGTCCGGGTAGGTTCCAGGTAATGATTGTTACGGGTAGGTTCCAGATAGTTAAAAAATGTTAGGGTACCCGGACCCGCTCACCCCTAGATATAGCTAAGAGTTGTTAGAAATACACTAGTGGTAAGAGTGCAATATTATACTCCCTCTCGGATTCAAAATAAGTGTTTACTTGTCTTTTGTATGTTTCTTAAAAAAAAATAGATATTTCTATTACATAAAAATTCACTTATCTAAATAGGGGTGAATTTAGAAGAAAGTAGTTAATTTTTTAATTTCTTAATTAAGTAAATAGACACTTATTTTGAACCAAAATAAAAAGGCTAAATGGACACTTATTATGAACCAGAGGGAGTAATATTACCTTATATTGACAGTGTAAATTTACATAACTCCATTATTAAAAGTTAAATGCAGCTAATAATTTAGAATTACGTGGAGGGCGAGAAATTTCATTTCCTCCATGGGGAGTATATTGGAACACTACTAGAAACATAGATTTTCTCTACCGGCATTCAATGAGATTCCCATCTCATTTCCAACGAACCAGCTCACTTGGAAAACGCATTGTGGGAAACAGGTTTCCATTGAAATACTGGTAAACTTCTTAATTTATTCGGTATGAAGACATTACTATTTAGGTTTTTCCCACCAACATTCAGCGAGAAAGAGCCACTGAATATTTTTCAGTGTGAAAATAGAATTTTTTTAGTAGGGTAAACCAATGATTAATGCAATGACAATTTTGTGATAACTTGAAAAAACAATAAAGACTACAACAAAGTATACAATTGGCAACAAAACTTTAGCAACAATAAATATATTGTTGCTAAAATACGTAAATGACAATAAAAATTCAATATATTATTGTTAAAAAACGTAAATGACAACCAAAATAACTTGTTTGCACATCGGTTATTGCAACGGCATATAACAATTTTTTATCTTGCAAAAAGTATTTTTGCAAATAATATCCAACATATGACAATAAAAAATGTTATTGACAAATACTTTTTTTCTTGTATTGAAACCATAAGTGAAAGTAGAACATTAAAAAACTGGATCATGGTTCAAAAGATAAAAGGTTAATTAAGTCTTGATTTAATACAGCTCATATCCAAGATTAAAAAGTGATACATCTCATTTAGTCCATAGTTTTACAGAGTCAACCAATTCACATTTCTCCTTTTCTAAGAAAGTTCCTCTAGCTGCCTACTTTTAAATTTAAAGATCATGTATGCAGCAATTTTCCTTCTTTCTCTACTTGATTAATCCTTGTATTATTTTTTCTTTCCAAAATCTATAATTATAGTACTACATCTTTTTAATCTTCTTTATATGTTTATCATGAAGTGTTTCACGTTTGTTTTAGCATATACAATTAAATCTCTCTATAATTGTCATTCGTTATAACAACATTTCACTATAACGACCTGGTTTTCTCCGGAACCGATTTTTGATGTTATATTTTACTTCTCTATAATAACATTCTACCTATAACAACAGTGACATTAATTTTAGCGTTACACTCTTTATAAAATTACTTCTCTATAACAACGATACTCAAGTATTGTGTATAATATTTAGTAAGAAATATAATACTTATAAAAGTAAAATATAAAATATTAAAATAATTATGTTAAGCTCTTAGACAACCTTCAAGGAAAAGCTATTGAATTTTCTTTTGATGAAAGTTTGGATAAAGCTCTCATACGTTATATTATCAATAAGAGACCGAAATTTACGAAACAACCTACAATTGTAAAATTGTTAGGTCAAACTTGAAATATTTAAATTCTCAATTAATTTTAAATGCATATGTTCCTTAGATTTAAATTCTTTATCGGTATGGTACAATTAATTATGGATTTATTAGTAATTTATTAGTCTTTTCAATTTTTAATTAATGAGATATGAAAATCAATTGAGGTTTTAAAATTAATAAGTACAGTATTTTCGTTTATAACAAAAATATACAAAAAAGTAATTATTTGCGCATTTTTTATAACAGCTGCATGAGATCTAAATATCAAATGTCAGTATACATACATAACAATATCTCATTATAGTAATCATGAAATTTTAAAACAAACATTGTCATTATAGAGATGTTTGACATTATAGAAAATGTTTTAGCATAATTAAAGCTACATATAAAGTACATATCAGGTCAAGTTGTCTGATTTAATTTGCATTCCTTTAAACCATAAAGTCAAAATGTTGGAAAAATAACCCTTCCGTGAGACGTCTGTGAGAAGAAGTATATAAAAACATAAAAAAAGAAAAACTAGAAAAATGCAAAGTTTGCTAAACTAATGATTTAACTTTCTTATTTTCATTCATTTTCTTGTCTTTTTGTTGAATAATATGAAAACTATCAATTGATTGCGTCATGGATTACACATGAAATTCGAGAGACTGAAAATTTCAATTTATCCCACAAAAGAAAACATTAATTTGTTTCTTAACGTTGACAACTTCTTCTTCAACATATCTCTTCGAACAGTTGTCAAAATGAGAGCCAGCCTTGTGACTAATTAAGTCTTCTTAAAATATGAAAATAAATTCTCTTTTTTTCTTATTTTCCTTTCGATGTCCGATAATCGCCTGGGCCCGGATCAAATTCGAATTCATACCGAAAAGTTTTACATTTGAAAGGTAAAAGCGACTTCATACCCAACGTTAGAACTTGAGACTTCTAATTATGGATGAAAGAGCAAAATAAATTATATTTTTAGCTATTCCTTGTATGTTGTTCGGGATTTTTTTTAAAATAAAAAAACTTGTTTTTGAAAAGTAATCAACTTTTTTCAGAAGAAGAGGCATAAAATGGTTGACAAAATAAATTAATTTTTTTCTATAGGTCAACGGTATTGTTTTAAATTATTAGAATTTCCAAATTAGCAAAGAGAATTTAAGGGTTTAGTCAAGTCCGAAATTGCTATGATTTGGTATCAACATCGCATTTTATAACTTTGGTCCTTGTAATAGTATTTCACTAATTATAAATTATATCTAGTCTTGGACTAATCAGGATTTTTGCTTTTGTTTCCTTCGTGCAGGAAAGGCGTAAAACTTTAGCATAACATTATTATTAATTAGTGTAACAGTTAATAATTTATTACATTTATAAAAATTAATAAGTGGAAAAATTAAAAATAAAATGCTCTTAATCAGATATCTATATTAATGACCTAAACCAAAATTTTGTCAATATTTTAGGAACTGAAAGTGAAAATTTCTGAACAAAAAGTAGAGAAACTTTTCTCACAAGTCTTCGTGAAAACCCTGTAAGTCTTCCCAATTAATTATTAACATACATAAATAACGTACATACATGCAGAAGCGCAGCTAAAAGTTGAACTTTATAAGTTATAAACTCTAATTCTAAGACAGTGTGGACACCAGATGTTAATAACTAAATTTTAAATTTAATTTTAATCCATATTTAGTAGATTTTACTAAGAATATGGAGTTTGAACTAAAGTTACTGAGTTCGACTGAACTCATACGTATCCGCTTGCATATGTAACCTTCTAGGCTTCTAGCCCCGCCCCGGCCCGCGTACATGTACATATGTGTTACCCACATGGAGATAGACTCTGTGTATCGTATGCTTCGATATTTCATTACATTTTCAAAATATTTTGTTCCCCACATTTTGGGTAAGGGACAACATATGCCATAAATAAATGTAAATAGTTGGAAGAGTAGACTTTGTGCTTTATGTGTAGGTCCATGGACCATGATAGAGTACCCAATGAAAATGAAAACTAAGTCCCAAATAGGCTTTAAAAATAAAGTCCCAATAGACTAAGTCTAATAAACCAATTCTCATCTTGATACTATCTCTTTCATTGGCCATATATTGCTTGGTTTACACAACATTAGAGTATTTATGGTGTTGACACTCTTTATTCTCCAATCAAGAAACTATTCACACTGTGGAAAATAAATATGCACAATTAATTCTTGAAAGAAAATAAAAGTTACTACAAAAGAGTCAACCAGTACAGTATTTTACTCCACAATGTGATATGTTATTGATTACGGTGGTTCCTCGGGGAAAAAAGTTAGTCAATCATTGATTTATTCAAAGACATGAAATTATTTCCAAATTGAGTAATTTCGGCTGGAAAGTCTTACAGATGTGTAATTTTTGTGGGAATTTCAAAAATATGTAAAATGCATATTGAAATACAATTTACATTTGTTATAAATTAACGAAGGTAAATGATTGTCTGGATAGAAATCAAATTTACAAATCGCATTCAAGAAAATTTATAAATCACGCTCCAGAAGTGCGATTTGTAACTCGCATAATTCTTTTATACTGTATACTCAAATAAAAATTCTAAAATCCACCATAAAAAGTGAATTAATAATGTGAAAAGTAAGGCAGATTACTTATAACTTAATTAAACAAGTTACTTTTTTACAACATAAAAGTTCTTTACTATTAATGTAGGTAAATTAAATCCTAAATGTAGTGGATATCAATTGAGAATTTGAGTGATGAAGATTTATGAAGTCTAACTTTGCGAGTTTAAGTCGATTTAAAACAAATATACACACACACAATCATGTCACTTATGAAGTTACACAAGTGAATCTCTCATATAAACAATAATGTTGATAATTTGATAAAAATGGTAATTAATCTCTCAAAATGTATATTATTCTCTTAAATGTTACTCCCTTTGTCTCAATTTATGTGGCACAATTTCATCTTACTTTAGTTCCTAGACTTTTCATCACAATAAGTACATTTTCAAAATTAAGGGGACCCAACAAGGATAAAATAGAGATAATGTCATTAAATAATTATCAAATAAAAAAACATGACATTCATTATGGACGGACTAAAAAGAAAACGGTGCCACATAAATTAGGACGGAGGGAGCAGGAGTTAATATATGGTAACTGATCTTTGCAATTTGTCCGAATGTGGAATAAATGAATTTGCTTTCTGGATTTAATGGGAGTTTAAAGTCAAGAATTTCTTTTAAATTTCAAAAGTCAATTGCTACATTTTAACTTCTGACAAATCAAATCAATTTTAGAAGGTACAAGAAGATTTGCTTCTAGTACATATTTTCTACGTAGGTGACGCGGTATAGTTGACCTCTTTTTATTATTTTTTTAAAATTATATGCACCTTTATTAAGAAAAGAAATATCCTAAATTCAGGTATCTTGTCTTATTATCATATATTACACTCTATACAATTAGTAATTTATTTTCATTGCAGTTTGCATGTGTGTTTATAGAGCAACTTTTGGTTTATTTTATTTAAAGAAGAATTAACAGTACTCGAAATTACTTGTAAAATACATAATACAAGATGACTATAGTCTAAGTTACTTAGGAATCGACAAGTTCATCTAAATTGTCGTGAAAAGGCTAATAAATTAACAAAATGAAATTAAAATAAAATCAAATAGCTAAAGGAGATAATATTTTAATTAGAACAAAAAGAAAATTAATTGCTAAACAGCTAAATTCAATTAACCTCAATAAAATTCAAAGAGTATACATTAAGTCATCGTAACACCACTTCACGACTCACGAGACTACTATACATTTTCAACTTTAATTTGGTCAAAATTATTTATACGTGACATTATAAAATAATTACTACTACTTTAAAATTTATATATAACCCCTTTTTAAGAGTTAGAAACATAGCAGAGGATAAATATAAGGAAAATAGGTTAATGTTCTTAAGGATGTGTTTGGTAGGGCGAAAAATATTTTTTCAATAAACAACATCTCATGTCCAAATTAACTACCTGTTCTACTATGTTTTAATATTCTATCAAATTAACATTGGGATATGATCTAGAAGATAGTTTTTCAAAGTAAGCAATTTTCATGTGACAGGTGCAACTTTTTGGAAAGTCAGTTAATACTAACATCCACATGTTAAAACTAAAGTAAATAAATTATCTCTTAAATTTAAATATAATAAATTTAAACTAAAATTGTACTCCTATAAATTAATATAATATCTAAAAAGTTGACACTCATGTCTAATTCTATCTTATCCTATCCAAAGAAGATACTCAAGTCTTGTTAGCTAACCAGTCAAAGCTGTAATGAGATGAATAGAATTGCCAAACCCTTACTTAAAGGTCTCAATTTAATTTTTGGGAATGAAAAAAAAATCTTAATAAGGAGCGTTTTCCCCTTTAGTGAGATAGAAATAGAGCTTATGCAACCACTTTTTCGATCTTGTCTTTGAAAAATAGTAATCACTATCATAGAGTTTCAAATTCTACAAATAAATTTCATCATCATATTATGGAATTTTACCTATAAAATTTTAAACTACGTGATAGTAAGCTATTTTTCTATTATAAGAGCTAAAACATGACTATTTATGAATTTTAAATAGAATAAAAAATAAGGTAAGAAACCAAAAAAAATTAAAAGAAGTTGTTAGAGAAACTTATTGGGCAAGAGATCGAAGTGGAGTTGGTTGCAAAGGAAACAATTGAATAAAGCCCATAAAATTACTAGTACTAATAAATTAAAAAAATATAAGATAGATAAACAACCAAAAGTCTATAGAAAATAACATTTCTATCTTTACAAGATAGAGGTAAGATTACATAAATAAATACCATTTTAGCTCACTTTAAAATTGCACCGAGTATGTTATTATAATAAATTTTATGCGGCGTAAATTCAAATCAATCAAAGTCTCAAAATAAATATCGAAAACCCAGTAAAAACTACAAAAAGATATTATTAGAGAAACTTATTGGGCAAGATAAGAGGGACGTGTGGGGAGGATACAATTGAATAACTCCATAAAACCAAAAAGTAGTAGTAGTATTCAATAATTTTAAGAAATACAACAAAGTGTGTATGTATATATATATATATTTTTTTTTGTATGTAATGTGAATATAAAAGACGTCTCCCAATTTTCATTTCACCAACTATCTTTCCTCCTACCTTCCTTCTCTCCTTCTAAGAAATTAGTCCACACCACAACCTCAAGAAAACTATAATCTATTCACCATAAAGATTCTTATTATTTAGTAGCAGCAGCTACAACTTGTTCTCCCAAAAATATTACTAAGAACAAAGAAAAACCTGAAGAAAAAAAATGGGAAATTGCTGGCCCAAACCTGTAGATGTTCTTCCTCCCACTTCCAGGTTTTCTAGCCCTCCTTCAGGTATTTACTTTATACTAGATCTCTTTATATATCAGTTAGTCATTTTTAGTTTGTTTCAGAAAGAATATCTTTAGTTTCTATATTTAAAACTTTCATATTTGTTGTTATAACTACAAAAATTATTACTATAACATATTTAAAATTACAAGTTCTAACTATACTTCTGGTATATATGTCAAGAAATTATGTTCATTCTTAAACTCCGTAATTGATTAATTACTACCAATTCTTCTGGATATGATACTGATAAAGAACCCTATTCCTTCTCTTCGACACTATTGTTGAGACACACGTTGTAGTCATGGGAAAGGGATAGAAATCCGAACCTCTTTTGCTGAAAAATTATATTGGGTATATAAAGTCAAAACTATTCTGTGTACATATAGTACTATGTGTTGAATATCCCGTATGTTTACTTTTTTATATTTTAAAGTGAAAATTCTCGCATAGTCACGGTCCAAGATTAATACCCTTTTTGTTACCTAATTTGATTGTACCAAAAGAAAAAGTTTCATTTTCTAATTTTGTTATGTTTATGTTTTTCATCCTTTCTAGTGATCAAGAAACATATTAGTACTCCTCCGGCAAGTAACACGACGACTGTGGCGGCACAGCCTAACGACGATGGTGGTGTTATGGGAAAATTAGTGGAAGTTCCGGCGAGTGGGAAAATAATAACTCCAAATTTAAAAATGTTTACTCTAGCGGAATTGAAGAGTGCAACAAGGAATTTTAGACCAGAGACAGTGTTAGGAGAAGGAGGATTTGGTACAGTATTTAAAGGATGGGTTGATGATAAAACATTTTCACCTTCAAAAGTTGGAGTTGGTATGCCAGTTGCTGTGAAAAAATCAAATCCTGATAGTGAACAAGGTCTCAAGGAATGGCAGGTTTGTTACTATATATATCTTCCTCGGTTTCCCATGACTTTTTTTTTTATATAATGTCTTAAATTTATTGACACGACTGATTTAGAATTAACTTAATAGGCTCACTAAATGGGTAGAACGCTCTTTACCAAGAAGTTTTGAATGGAGATTTTTTTGTATAATATTTGAAATTTATTGACACGACTTATTCAAAATTGACTTGATTAAGTGGATAGAACGCTCGCATATGAGTTTTTTCGAGGTCATTCTTTAAATTGTATCTTCCAATGGGCTAAACTTTGCCAGTTGGATGAATCTTTATTCTGCTGACAAGTTTAGCCTACTAGGTTAATGGGAGACATAATTTTAAAAATGGTCTCGAAAAAGTCCATTTGTGCAAACTAAACCTTCATTGTTCTGACTCAGAACTCAAGACTTCTGCTCATTTGTGCAAATACACTTTTAAAGGCTAAATTTTACCTTTGGAAGTGCTCTTTACAAATTTAACCAACTAGGTTAATAGGAGTCTGGAGATGTAATTTTAAAAATGGTCTTGAAAAGGGTCATTTGTGCCAAATATACCTTCATTCTTAGCAGTCAAAACTCAAGATCTCTAGTTATTTAATTTGTACAAATACGATTTTAAAGGCTAAATTCTGCCTTTGAAAGTGCTCTTTATAAATTTAGCTCACTATGTTAACGAAAGACAAAATTTTAAAAGTAGTAACGGAAAAGGTTATTTGTGCAAATGTGTTTTCATTTATAGTATTTAAGTTCGAGATCTCTAATAAAAACGGAAGTTATTTCGACCCTCCCACTACACCCTTGGTGGTCCATGCATTTTTTATTCATGAAGCAATATTGTTGATCAGAGTAATTCCTTCTATTTTAATTTCTCCCAATTTTTTACGTTCATGAAAGCTAAGGATATACATGCTAGCATGTTCGACCAATAGGAAATTGAAAATTGAGTAAAAAGAAGCCAAACACTAAAGATATTAAATTATAGAACCAATAAAATAGAGTCCAAAGTCAAACTTGTGGTTTATTTGAAAATTCAGTTAGTTTTATTAAATAGTAGTTATTATAATAATAATAATAATTGTGCGCCATTGAAATTGATTTTTCTTGACAGTATGAACTCGGATAGTCTTCTGTATACATCTCTTGATATTTTTTAATATTATATTTTTAACTTTCTTCACGATTTTAAAATGTAATTTTTCTTTTCTCTTTTCATACCTAATATTTGACCAGTCACAGTTTATGACATAAGGAAAGACAGAGCAAAAAAGACCAGTCCAAAATTAGCTGACTAAAATGCTGAAGATAATATATAGCTTGACTATTTCAAAGTACCCACGTGGTTTTCCATACTATCCATTAATTTGTGGAAAATATGCTAATCAAATTTAAGTCAAGAAAAAGAAATATCACCACTCACACACAAATATCCAAATTTATATGCACTGATAATGTAAAAAAATTGTACATTATGAGTATAATTTAACATGTTATCAACCAAAAAAAAGTTGACATGTTATTACAAATTGTCTGTATTATTTGTAGTAACTAATCTCACTTATTATGAATAATTACCTATAGTTATATTTAGGTAAAAGAAAAGTTAAACTGGTTGACTTTAAAGGTAATTGAAATAGGGTAAATTTATTACTAACTCAAACACAAGAAAAAAGTACTGAACATTTTAGGTGTCTCTGATTAAGGCTTAGATTGAAATCCAGAAGTCAACGTTATGAGTCAATTTTCTAATTCGAAACAATAAATTATTAAAAATATAAAATTGTCATTTATTTTCTTGTTTTTTGTTTCCTATTCACTGTGTCAACCTCAATCTGTTGCTGAAAGATTCAACAATTTGATTACTGAAATATTAGATTAAATACAAATCATTACATCATCGAATTAGTGATAGCTATGTTTTTTTGCTATTGTAACCTTTAATTAATTGATTATTTAATATTTGTTTTGCAGGCTGAAGTAAAATTTCTTGGAAAATTTAGCCATCCAAATCTAGTTAAACTAATTGGATATTGCTGGGAAGAAAAAACGTTCCTACTTGTGTATGAACACATGCAGAAAGGAAGCTTAGAAAGTCATCTTTTCAGAAGTAAGCCCCTTATTATTTTATTACTCGCACTTTATTTTTTAACTCGATTTAACTATATAAACTAATATTATAAAATTAAACACGTTCACATTCTTAAGTATACTTTAACATGTTGTAACATTACTCGTCTTATTTTTCTAGGTTATTGATCTCGTTTATTATGAACAGTGGCGGAGCCACATCCCAGCAAGGGTGTTCGATTGAACATCCTTCGTCGAAAATTTATATTGTGTAGACATGTTAATTATTACGTCTTACAGATATATATTACATATTTAACACCCTTAATATATATATATATATATATAATATAAACTCGAACACCCTTGACAAAATTTTTAGCTATAGTTATCTTTTAGGTGACTTGATAGTATAATTTTTTTACGCTGTCAATATACATAAGTTTTTTATTCACATAATGACACTATTTTTGAATATGTATTTATTAGAAGAAGGTGCAGAAACATTGTCGTGGGATACAAGGTTGAATATAGCTATAGGAGCAGCAAAAGGACTTGATTTTTTACACACAACAGAGAAACAAGTAATTTACCGTGATTTTAAAGCTGCCAATATTTTACTGGATGCGGTAATTTTCTTTTCTTCCCTATCATTTTTTTAATTACATTTTTTAACAATTACTGATAAATGTTGGTTTCAAATATTACAGGACTATAATGCAAAGCTTTCAGATTTTGGACTAGCTAAAATGGGTCCAGTAAATGGTGACTCACATGTGACCACCAGAATTGTTGGCACTTATGGCTATGCTGCCCCTGAGTACATGGCCACTGGTAATTTATACTACTCTCGTATTTTTAGTTTGTTCCAAAAAATACATTTTTCTATTGGCCATTCTTTAACAATAAGTTTTTCAATGTTTCTTTAGTAACCTGATTTTATAACTAAAGAAATATGTCCCTTCATTTTATTGATAATTGATTTACAATATATATAAGGTTACAAGAATATTTATTTTGATACAAACTAGGTAACTAATTAACCTAATTACAAAAGAATTATAATTCTACCTAAAATATGAGATATACAATTAATACAATTAATGAAATAATATTGAGAAATATTATATTACACCCCGCAGTCGAAGCGGGAGGTTCTCGAAAACTGAGACTGGCTCGAAAATCATCAAATAGTATGCGCGGAAGTCCTTTGGTGAAGATGTCTGCAATCTGATATCTGGAGGAACATGAAGGACACGAACTTGACCACGAGCCACTTTTTCGCGAACGAAATGAATGTTCATCTCAATGTTTTTAGTGCGCTGATGTTTGACGGGATTGCCGGAAAGATATATCGCACTAATATTATCACAGTAGACCAGTGTTGCCTTTTGAATCGGGCAGTGAAGCTCAAAAGGTTGCGGATCTAACAAGACTTAGAGACGACTTTGGCAACACCTCTGTATTCTGCTTCTGCACTAGATCGGGATAGTGTAAGTTGCCTTTTGGAAGACCAAGACAATAGGTTATCTCCGAGAAAAATGCAATAACCAAACGTGGAGCGTCGGGTGTCAGGACATCCACCCCAGTCAACATCAGAATAAGCATTGAGACCAGTGAGCGAAGACATGTATAGATGTAATCCGAAGTGAAGTGTACCTTGGACGTATCGTAAAATACGTTTGAGGGCATGTATGTGTGCTTCCGTCGGACTATGCAAGCAGATTTGTTGCACGACATAGGATATGTCTGGTCTCGTGAATGTGAGGTATTGCAAGGCCCCAACTAGGCTACGATAGTGAGTGAGGTCTAAATATGAAGGGCCGAAATTAGCGTTGAGCTTGTAATTGGTGTCTATAGGCGTGTGGGATGATTTGCAAGATGTCATGCCTGCACGGTCAAAGATCTCTTCGGCGTACTTCTTCTAACATAGAAATAGGCGCGCTAGAATGTCGAGTGGCAGCGATGCCCAAGAAATAACTTAGGAGCCCCAGATCTTTCATAGCAAACTCATAGGAAATGAGAGACATAAAGGACCGGTGGAGAGCATTAGATGGTGTGGTGAGGATGATGTCATCAACATATAATAATAGGTAAGTCATGTATATACCCTTGTTATAGATGAACATGGAATGATCGGATCTGCTGTGTGAAAAATTGATAGAGAAGACATAATCGGTGAACCACTGGAATCATGCTCGAGGAGCCTGTTTCAGTCCATAGAGCGATTTCCGCAACAGACACACATAATTCGGATGAATAGGATTCCTGAAACCCATAGGCTGATGCATATATACCGTTTCATGAAGATCCCCATGTAAGAAGGCATTCTTGACATCAAGCTGATGAATGGGCCAAGACTTGGATATGGCAATGCTGAGGACAGTCTAGATGGTTGCGGGCTTTACAACCGGGCTGAACGTTTCATCACAGTCCACTCCCACCTATTGAGACCTGCCATCACCTACAAGACGAGCCTTATACCTCTCAAAATAACTATCAAATTTCTTTTTATGTCTAAAAATCCACATAGAACGAATAATGTTAGCATCAGGTGGACGGGGTACTAAGTCCCACATCTTATTATCAATAAGAGCATTATATTCGTCAATCATTGTGGCTTTCTAATTAGGGTCGGACAAGGCATCATTCGGGTTACGAGGCAAAGGGGAAGGGACAACTGAAATGGAAAAGTTAAACAGTCATTTAGGTTTATGAATTTCGTGCATGGCACGGGTTTCCATGGTTCGAGAGTGTGTCTCGGGATGTGAGACTAGAGGGGTTTTTGTCATGGGATTGTCGGGAAGAGGAAGAAGGGCAGGGGTGCAGGTACTGACTGGCCGAACCTCGATTTGCCGAGAGGTGGTTGCGGAATCACCCTGAGGCGGGCTGTTCCGGGACACCGACGATAGAACCGGGTGGGCAGCTAGGCTCGGAGTGGGCGGTGAGATGCTAGGGTCTGTGACGACGGACTATGTAAATGATGAATTAGAAGAAGATTTAGGCCATCATTTAGGAACTCGTGGGAATATTGTAGTGGCGAGTGTAGAGAGGCAAAAGGGAATTGAGACTCATCAAATAGAACATGACGTGAAAAAATGGGGTAGACCTGAGATTTATTTTCAATTGAAAAAGTCCATAGAAAGTTGGAATAATCATCTAAAATAACACATAATAACGATGGTCAGCCGTACTCAAAATTGGGGATGTCCACAAATCAATATGTATGATATCAAAAGGTATTAAAGTACAATTTGTGGATGCAGAATATAATAATTTGACATGTTTATCAAAAACGCAAGATTCACATATAGGAGTCCTAGAAATACGGTTGCAATTAATAAAATTATTTTTCCTAATGGGACGTAAAACAGAGTCTCTCGGATGTGCTAATCTAGAATGTCATAAGGAACACGAAAGAGCAGCAAAGGTTGAGGGAATTGAGGCTAGATTGTTGGCGCCGTTTGAAATATGGTAGAGATCTCCGGTGTTGTCACATATCATTATTCGTCTCCCTGTTGTAAAATGCTTTACAGTAAACCAAAAAGGATCAAAGTCAAGGGAAACCCAATTATCAGTTGTGAAACGTCGCACAGAGATTAGATTCTAAATGAGTTTAGGGGCATGGAGGACATTTTTTAAGATTAGTGGGGGGATGTGGTGGGGATAGAGAAAAATGACCATAACCACGGATGAGAATGCCTTGTCCACTACCAACAATAATATTTCGATTTAAATTACTCAAATTGGAATAAGACGAGAGAGTACATTGTGATGCCGTCATGTGAGATGTGGCGCATGTGTGCATATACCAATTTTTATCTGGAATGTTGAGTGACATTGTGCTCATAGCTGCCTCAATGTCAATCGGTACATAAGTTGATGGTGGGGGGCTTGTGCTGTGTAGGCCTGTTGTGGACGTGGGCTAAATATGCCAGGTTGGGCTTGTCGGTTCTGAGGTGGAGTCTGCGAGGATGTCGTATATGGGCAAGGAGGGGAGGCCCATGATGGTGGGGACCACGCGGCCCACGGCGGATAGGCAGCCCTCGGCGGAGGCTGCCCGTTATTGCCAGAATTTCTTCCATCGCGGCCCTTGCCGGATTGCTTGCTCCGACGGTTGTTACGGGATGAAGCGGACTGTTGCGGGTCCTCTGGCCGACGGTTCTATTTGCCGGACCGGGAGGCCCTGCCTTCGGCGGAGGGCCCAATGGTGGTGGTGAGGGCGACGTCGGTAATGCCGGCCCAACTGGTGTTGAGCTTGATTTTTTGGGTTCCCTCAAGAATGATCTTCGAACGGGCCTCATAAAATGGAGGTAACGACGTGCATTGCTGAATGATGGTGGTAACACCGTCATAGGATTCGTTTAAACCTGCAATAAGTTGCATGACCAATTGCTAATTAGTGACTGGTGCGCCGACGTTGGAGAGTTGGTCGGCAAGCATCTTGAGTTCTTGACAATAGGCAGACACATTTGGAAAATCGTCCTGATGAACGTCCTTGAGCTGATTTTCAAGGTATAACGCTCATTGAGTTTTTTTTTTGTCGTGAAAAATACTGTCCAAACCTTCCCACGTTTGGCGGGCAGTGACATTGGTCTCAATGATGGTGTGCAACAGATCATTAAATATCGTGTTGTATATCCACTGGAGGATGGTTGCATCCAATGAGATCATAGTGCATCATCAGAAGTCAAAGCCGATGGTACGTCTGTGGACTTCGGCGTGGGAGGGATGATGTGGTCGATAACTTTGTAAACACGATAATAGATATTAAAAAGCTCCGCCCACGAGGAGTATTGACCACCTTTTCCATCTCAAGAATCACAGGGATGAAGTTTTTAATGTTGTTTACGGCAAGTGCCAGATGGAATTCGGTTTTTTCATCTATGTATGAGGAAATTTAGGAGGGAGAATGGCCGGAAAAAATAGGGTTAGGGTTCCGACATGAGCTAGGTGCCGACGTGGAAAAAAGGTGGCGGCCGAGAAGATGTATCGACGGCTAGGGTAGGGTTTGTAGTTTTAGGCTACTGATACCATAAAAGAATATGTTCCTTTCATTTTATTGATGAATGATTTACAATATATATAAGGTTACAAGAATATTTACTTTGATACAAACCAGGTAACTAATTAACCTAATTACAAAAGGATTATAATTCTACTTAAAATATGAGATATATAATTAATATAATTAATGAAAAAATATTCTATTAATAACAACAGAAAATATAATAACATATTTATAATCGCAAGTTTTTAAAGTTACTTTTGGTATATGCTAAAACTCGGTCTCGTCCTTGCCCATTTTGAGTCGAAAACAACAAGAAAAGTAGTTAGAAAATGGACACTAACTTATATGCGTCAAGGTGAAAAAGTTACAAAAATTCCCAAAGAATAACTTTAATTACCATGACATTGTAACTATTAACAGGTGGGTCATTCGATAGTGAAAGCCGTTTCTAATTAAAGAAACGTTAATATCTTTAATCCATTTATGTAAATAAAACCATTTTGCTTAGTACAATGAGAATCAAAGCTTAGCTTTGACTTCTTTAAAAATTACATTATTTGACCCAACTTTTCTATGTTCAGACCTTTACAAATTTGGCCTGGTCATTAGTGAAAACATCAACATATATACCTATATGATTTATTAATATTGGCCGGCAAAGCTAGTATAAATTGGCTTCAACCACTTCTTCTGTCTTTATATTCTTTATTTTTTTTAAAAATCTTGATTCTTATACTTATTTATTCGTTATTTTAAAAAGTCGAGATTCTTATATCTTATGAACCCTCATTTTGGACAGGTCATTTGTACGTTAGGAGTGACGTATATGGGTTTGGAGTGGTCTTGCTGGAATTATTAACGGGCCGGAGAGTACTGGACCTTAATAGGCCTGGTGGGGAGCATAATTTAGTAGAATGGGCCAGGCCCATGTTACCTGACAAAAAGAAGCTAAGGAAATTAATGGACCCAAGGCTGGAAGGACAGTACCCATCAAAGGCTGCATATCAAATAGCAGAAATCATACTACAATGCCTTGAGCCTGATCCTAAAACTAGACCTTCCATGGAAGAAATTTTGGACTGTTTGGAACAATGTAACGGGATCAAGATGAAACCGCGTAGAAAAAATACCGCTCGGGATCATCGAACTCACAACAATTACGGGCATCGGTCACCTCTACACGTTAAGAAAACGGGTAGTGGTAATGTCATCGGCAACCAAGGTCATCATGCGCATATCAACCGCAGCTACTAAAACTCGAAAGGGAGATCAAAGGTCTATAGCCCATCACAAATGTTATTTTAGTTATACGATCAATTTCAAGTGGTTACATGGCCCGTCACAAATGTTCTTTGTAATTTGTGGGCTTGTGTACACCATAGGCCCAATCCAACTTTTATCCAACAGGCCCAAAATGTATCAGGCACATGTAAGGGGCCCACTGAGACCTGTTGGGACTTTGAAATGGTCTTAGGTAATCATAAGAAAGCTGGCATATGTCTGTATTTTCAGACCGAAGATAGTCAACGTCAACAAAAAAGGGCAATTCCACTTATCATTGTAATTTTTACCTTTTTTTTTTCCTTTTTAACTTCTTTTTCTTCTGAATAGATTTGATTGTATTGCTTTTGTCTTTATATTTTTAATTTTTGGATTCATTTCTAGGGTGATCATATCATATTCTTAAGGTCAATATTGATTTGACTTCACTACTTTCTTGTCTTATCCCTTGTATTTATAACAATTTTAAATATTCTTTTAGTTTGGTGTGTACGAAGCATCTCAGGGAAACTGATAATAAATAGTGCAATATCAGTATATGCAAGAACATTTACTTTTATAACCTCATCGTTTTTTTATTTTGTAATTATTTGGGATTTAATCACATAAAATATTAAAATTTTGGTCTTTTTCTTAAAAGATTCAGTAGTAACAACAACCACCTATTTGGAATGGCCTACTCGTTATACAACTACATATAGGAAGTTAAGTCAATTCTTCTATTTTCATCTTAAAATATTCGAGAAAAAAATATATAACATGCTCTGCTCCTTCATTCGGTTGCTTCAGTTTTTGGTCCGATCAGGTATGATGTGCCCGGCCTTCCTTCTCTTGATCCCCACTCACCTCCTGTAGAGGCGGGTCAATATCAATATCTATACCAGAGATTGCTTTTAGCTTTATCTTTTCAGAGACAGGAGAATTCCTTCTGTACTTCATCTACTTCTTTGGACTAGACTTGAATACTAGTCATCTTATCATAGGGTCCAATTTTAAGTTTTCTAAAGATAGATGTAGAACAATGTGTAAGTCAGAATTAGTTATAATATTACCTTGCTAGCAAAAAAACATTCCACTATTCAAAATATAAGAAACACAATACAATAATATAGTTAAATTTTAATCTCAAACTAATTAGAGTAAGTTAGACAAATAAAAAAAAAACATAATTTCCCTAGAAGAGGGAGACAAGTTAAGAGAATGGGCTCTAAAGATGGGGTCATATACAGTTGCTTGAAAATTACTCAAAAGGGTTATTAATGATTTAGATAGCAGTAAGAAATGATTAGAGAGTGCCAAATTTATAGCTCAACGGTCTTTTCAGTAGTCAATTAATTGCAGGCCCCTAATTATTTCCAATATAGCATGTCTAAAAGGAACCCCTACCCAAAATAATAGGAGTACTCTCAAATTCATTTTATGAGTTTTTGTTTGAATTTAAATTAAAAATATGGGCAACATATTATAATGTTGTTTCAATAGTATAATATTAAATATGTCATGTTATTTTTGTATAGTAATGTTATTAAGAATAAAATAAAAATATTGAAACTTAAACTTAGAAATATAGAAAGTAACATTTTCTCAAACAAATTAAAAATATATTAAGATACACAAATTGAAAGGAAAGAATAGTAATTGTCTGAAATGCTAACCTACTGAGGAGTTTTTAGACCTTAATTTATTGTGAAAATTAAGGGGAAATGAAAGAAAGAAAAAAAGGAATTTGGGTTAGTAGATTAATAGTAACCGATAAGAATTAAGTATTTAACTAAGTGTATAAATAACCAATATTTTATGTGTTTTGGATATAAATTATGAAACAGTTGATTTATTTGGCAAATTTGTTAAATAACTAAATGCCTTTGAAGCTATTTTTAAAAACTAAATTAAACGGGATCTTAATAATTTTAGGACACAATACATGTTTATAAGGTGATCAGCTGAAAAAATGTTGTTATGTTCCAACATGCATATGTTGTACTACTCCAATTATATATATATCCGTTTATTTTTGTCAACCTTAATCCATTTCCGCCGGAAGTATAATGAAGATTATAGCATGATGAATTTTATAATA
Source organism: Anisodus tanguticus (assembly GCA_034509755.1). NCBI lineage: Eukaryota > Viridiplantae > Streptophyta > Magnoliopsida > Solanales > Solanaceae > Anisodus > Anisodus tanguticus. Next base: position 1,208,638 of record CM067553.1, on the reverse strand, counting down.
AACATTATCTAAACAAAAAGGGAAGAAGAATATATAATAATCATTTTTTCAAATCCCAAAGTTAAAGTCTACTAATTGCATAAACATGCGTCTAAGTGTTTGCAGTCCTTCAAGAATAACTTTGAACTGTACTAGTAACTGTTCTTAAACTAAAAGTTGAAATTCGATCCAAAAAATAATTAAAAAGAAAAAAGGGAACTGCATGCTTAATCATTGAACTATTGTGCCCATATATGTAAAGTTCCTTTTCCTATTATATAAGTATACAGTGTAAACCTCTGGGGATTATTAAAAATTAAAGCCCATGATGTTTCAGCATGACAAAAAGTCCCTATTTAACATGCAATTCTATCTTGTCGTAATTATTAGTTGATCAAATTTGCTCCTGCGTTATTTGAAATTGTGCAATTTTGCTCTTCATTGTATGCTGGCTTTAATATTACTCCCATAGTAATGAAAAAGTCTCGTTTTTGCCCTTGAGTTGTAATTGAGCGTTAATTTGACGGTAATATAAAATCATAGTCAAAAGTAGAGGGACAAATTAAGATATTTTTTCTCGATGTATTTTTGACACATGGAGTTGATTCTTTCTCATTAGAGATCTGTTAAGTGCATTACGAATACAAAATGATTCATTAATAGCAAACAAGTTGATCAGTAGACTCAAGATAGAACAACAATAATAACAACAAATTCAGTGTAATCCCACAAGTGGAGTCTAGGGAGGGTAGAGTATACGCAGACTTATCTTGGGAGGTAGAAAGGGTGTTTCCGATAAACCCTTGGTTCAGGATAAAGCAAAGTAGACTCAAGATATAATGGGGATAAAATTAAACAATTTCTAATAGTACACAAGCAAAATCAGGTTTGCCCGATTAAAAAGAGTAGAGAATTGATCTCTCTTTTTCTATTTTTGTCTCTCCTTTTTCGGTTTGCTTTTCTTGTTTCTCATTTGAGATGGCTACTAAGTTTGATTAAGTTAATAAATAGATGTGTTGCTATATAGTGTGGACCCTTTATTGATTGAGGTATTTGTTGGGATACAATTGTTGTAGGGAATGGGAAGTAAGTAACTATTACAATAGTAGAAAGGATAAACAAACTATTACAGTAAAACTGAAAATCAAAACCTTAACAAATTGCTTGTGTAATTTGCTGAGTCGAGTGATGGCATTCTGTCTTTAAGACAAGATTGTCTCGTATATCTCCTTTTACGGTGTTGAGCAATAGTCTCCCAAGATACAACAACAACTTTAACAAGTGAGCAAAGGAAACTCAAGTGTTACTCTTGAAGAACTTGAGTATAGTAACTTTGCTAGAGAGGAAGAATATGAATTCAGAAAATCTGGAGTATTTTCTAAGTGTTGAGTGTTGTTCAATTGAGCCAAAGGCCTCAATTTATAGTGTAAGTAGAAGACCCCTCAACTAGCTTACTAATGGCCTTCAATAGCCATGTAATTGCACTTGATTGAGGGGTTACATTCAGCCAAATAATGGTTGAATTCATGTGCCAAGTAATGGAGAATCAATGCTCCAAAACCAGCCCAAAGGTCAGATTTTTCCAACTTCCCGTCGCAGCTTTCTGCCTCCGAAGCACCGCGGCGCTGTGAATTAGCGCCACGGCTCCAGTGACTGGCCAGTCAGTTTGTGCCGCAGCGCTGCCTGGGAGGCGTCGCGGCCCTTCACGGCTCCACAGCGATTTCCGACTTGTTCCATTTTACACTTTGTACACTTCTTCCTTCTTTTACCAACGTGGAATACTTTGTCATTTGACCAATAACCGTCCATAATTCTATGTCTCAAACGTATTACATACGTACCAATATCTCTTTCACTAATGAAATTTGCGATACTTGGCACTACGTGTGCACGTGTGTGAAAACGACGTTTCCGACGTGCGGACTCAATTGTTCGAGTCATAAATTAATGAGATATACTTATTTTCACATTTAATAAATTTTCAACAGTCCGTGTGAAAGAGATGTAAGTCCGGCAATAAAATTTTAAGCGGGGTGATATATAGATTCTATCTGTTTTAATGCGCCAAAAGAGTTTGGTCAATATTTTTTCATTGTTCAGACTGAATATTGGTATCACTTTGTATAGTTAAAGATTTTCTCTTTGTACATATTGAATATTGGTATCACTTCTAGTTAAAGATTTTCTACTTGTTCATATTGAATATTGGGGCTCGAATATTGGCATCACCACATGTCAACTTTATAGTATGATTTTCAAGGGACTTTTTCATGGTTCTTATTCTTTTCTCATTTTTACTTAAGAGAAAATATGATTGCCTAAATTTGAGAGATGTATTATTCTTCACTATTTATTTTTCAACTGAATGTTGAAACTAAATTTGACAGCTAGTGAAATATGAATCCTTACAAAATCATTACGGCTGTGGAATTTTTTTATGTCTTGCCAAAAGCAACAACTCTTGGGCTGAAATGTTTGACATATTGCGCAATTTTGTAGTTACATATGATTGGTTTTCCTCAAGGGCCATATGAATGATTTTCAAAAAGTTTCTCCTTTTTTTTTTTTCTCCCTTAGTTTTGAAACAAGCACAAGTTTTCAAAAAGAAAGAAAAGGTAAAATTGATGAACATGACTCAAGTCCATGATATGTAATGTTCGCTTTGGCTCACACACCAACTTACAGATTTTTTTAAGTTACACCATCATCGAATTTAAAAGTGTGTATACTATGTAAACTTGTATTATGCCTAGCTTATATAAAGCTTCTTACTTTTTTCTTTCATTCTGATATGTTATTCGCCTAAAATGTCATGTGTATCTTTTCTTCATAAACTTGTCGGCCTAGAAGCTTGTAAGTTATTTTCCTTGGCTTGCCCTTGTCATCCTGTTCTTCGTCATGGGCACTACATTGAAGCTTACAACTTTTCGAGTTTAAGTTATATACTTTGATGGTGCGTGAAGAATCGTTAAATTTTGTGAATTTTAACCTATGATAGTAAATGAGTATAACTTTTACTAAGTTATTAGTTAATATTTATTATTAATATTTACATATAACTACTTTATAAGTATCTAATTATATAAATATTTTTTATACTTTCAACACATACAATTTAGATTTTTCCCAGAAATACTTCTTCAAGAAACATCTTCAAACCATTGCCATAAATACCTTGCATTGTCTCTTATGCAATTTTGGACCTAAGTTATAAAATCCATTTGAGCATTTATTCGTGACATCATTTCTGAATGAGTAGATGACTGGAAATGGCTTCGAAGCATGTGGTAAAAACTTCATTGATGCAAATTTGTTTTACATTATTAATGGTCATCACGGAAAAAGAAATTAAATACTCCAACCTTAAAGACAATTATGCCACTGTATTCTCAAGGACCACAGGAACATGACATGCTTAATCTAGCTTGGCACTTGTTGGTATGTAGTATCTCAGTAATCTATAAAGGCTTTATTAAATGTATGACAATATATAATTAACATGAAACATATTATGTGGTATGAATATATGACAAAATTATACTCCGTTTCCAATTTTTCAAGAATTTGAGAACGAATTATCACTTCCAAATACATTGTATCGTCAATTATAGCACATATCATTTGGTGTATATTACTCCCCCGATCAAAAAGAATGTTCATTTAGTCATTTGCGCACCCTTAAAAAATATAAATTCCTAGGCAAAAAGAAGTAATTTGATTAAACGGTCCCTAATTAAATATATATTGAATTTGATCACATAGTATTTAATAGAAGCAAATTTGGAAAAATAAGTTTAATTATTTCTTAATTTAATAAGTGGACACTCTTTTTTATCCGAAGGAGTAGCTTTCAAATGATTAATTTTAGTATAATCAAACAGATCAGTTCATGGCAGCAAATTTCAGATATGTCTGTTTCAAAGTATTTATTGCACTAGTGATTTACTATCTTCATGCAAGCATTTATTGGAGTTAGGAGGTCCAGTATTTCGCAGAGCTCGCCTCTTCGTAATAAGCTTTTGCTCAGTCCAAATTAGATACGGAATTCATTTTCATTAATTAGAGCCATTTAATGTTTGGGTTCGAAGCAGTTGTATTAAGCTTTCTGTGGTCATTGGATGTTGATGGCGGTTGCTACAAAATTTCCATTTTTAGTGTGTTTTGGAGAAGCGAGGGGCTAGCCTCTTTTTTCCCTTTTTAGTAGTTATCGCGAGTTCTTATTTGTTAGTATGTACTTTCTCCGTTCATTTTTATTTATTCACTATTAAAGTTATATATCTTTTAAGAAATAGTATTTCTTTTATCTTAATTTATGTGTCGTCATATTTTATTTTGGTCTGTTTAAAAAAATAATGTCATATTTTTATATTTAGAAATAATTTAACTTTATGATATGATTGACAACCACATATTTATATAATACTTGTTTTGAACCACACATTTCAAAAGTCTTCCTTTATTTCTTAAACTCTCTGTCAAGTCAAATGATGCCACATAAATTAAAATTGATGGATTAATAAATAAAGTGCATAATTATCATAATACTCATATTAATTGGTGCATAGTTTTAATAGACTTTAAAAATAATTTGAAATGAGTAATTAATATTATGGGTAAAATAGAAAAAATTGTTTTATCTTGATATGCTAAAAGTGACAAGTAAAAGTGAAAAATTATTTTTAGTACAGTGGACAACACTGGATATGTTGTTGTTGTAGTGGTATGTTCTACAATGATGGAAAATGTGTTTAAAAAAACAGTGGCTATTGGCAACAACAACTACTATAACAACATAGCCGGTGTAATTCGACAGGTGGAATTTTGGGAAAGTATAGTGTATGCAGACCTTATAACCTCTATCTTGTAAAGATAAGAAGTTGTTTCTGAAAGACCTTCAGCTCAAGTGCATCAAATCAAAGCAACTACGAAAAAAAACATTACAATAATAAGAAAAACATTATAGAGCATTCATGAAAAAAAATATTAACAACAGCGAAATAATATGATAACTGGAATAAATTAAATAACTGATGATAACAGATATCAAAAGGTAATAAACTACGTACATGAATAGAGCTAATATTACGACAGACATTGGTGATCCAGACTATCACCACGTCTACTCCACAGAAAAACAAAACAACGTTACTATTTATTAATCTTCTATCCTAATCCGCAATCTGCATAACGTTTTATCTAAGATTATAAATTAAAATTCTACCAACAAAAAAAAAAGTAAAACATGGATAGCGGCCGAAGAAAGTATAAAAATCGACCTGGATTTTCACTTTTGACTTCAATACTACGCAAAAAAAAAAAAATGCAACAAAAATAAATACTCCATGTCCCAATTTGTTTGACACTTTTCATTTTTTTGAGAGTCAATTTTTTTTAAATTTTAACCATGTGTTTGAACATATAATTTTTAATTTTTTTAAAATAAAATTTATATATTCGAAAATTACGTAAAAAATTATAAGTTACTATAATTAATAATTTAAAATATTTAAAAAATATATTAAAAATTATGATTAAAAAAACATTTTATTTTATTTTCGAAAAGTGAAAAATATCAAATACGGAGGAATAGGACTTTTCAGCCAAAAAAAAACATGCTAAGTGAATTAATTAGGGAATTTGAGGGTTCAAACTTCAAACACAGTTGGTTAATTGGCTCCCCAATGATCATGTCATGTGGTTCAAAAGGTAGAGAATCTAGCAGCGTATGGGTAGCTGCATGATCCGAGGCGTGGGCGAACGACCTATAAACAATCATTACTCTCAAATTCCCTCCCTTTCCATCTCACTACACTCTCTTCTTCTCTCTCCATTTTTTTTTTAAGATTTGATTAATTCAGATTCGTAAAAGCTCACTATAATTATATATATTTTAAAAAATTAAATAAAAAGGGAATTTAAAATCAGTTTCGACAGAAGTCATATGTAACATTCTATCCCGACACTAATTATAGTATTTTTTATGGAGAGAATTCTATTTTAATATTCAAAATCAGGCACATTTGATTAATATAGTAATTTTTCTTTCATTTCACTACACTCTTTGATTGCTCTCTTCCATCATGCTGAACTAAAAATACAAAAAATAATATTTATATTCTTAATGTAATTCCACAAATAGAGTCTGAAAAAGATGGTACATACATAGCCTTACCTGCTTTATTTTAATCATCAACGTAATTTTAATATTTCAATTTTGAAGTAGCAAATTCCAGATCCATAAGCTAATTGCTAATCCAAATAAATAAAAGGAGACATTAGTTACTTTATGTTGGAAATTTGCCTTTGGTGGGGAGGTGCGTCCACCCGTATTTAATGACTTAAACACTAGGGTTCCGCATGTTGGAGGTTTTGTCTCTTCACACGTGCATAATCTACTAAGTGAGTAGATGACCGTAGGGCCAAATATTGTCAAATTTCGTTAAGAAATGAAAGAGATATTGGTCTACGAAGTAAGGTGTTTGAGGCATGGAAATATGGTGTGGGACAAATCTACCACATCGGTGGGAAAAGGAAGAATTGTTCTCTTTATAAGTCTCAAAATTAGCTAAGGGTTTGGGATCCCAAGGGGTAACTCATGTGTTTGAAGGAGGGAGGACCTAGATGTGCTTGGGTTCAAGGCTAAGCCCACACGCGCGCCGCCGCCCGTCCGGTCCGGGCTCGGGTCGTAGGCTTTGTGCTTCTTCTGATAGACCCCCTAATTGTTTAATGTTTACAGTTTGGTCTCTGGAGTTTCTGGAAATATGAAATTGGGAACGACGGAAGGCAGAAAGTCTAATGGCCATAAACAGTCATTACTTGGCAGTTGAGGAGTCCCTCCCTTATGCTATATATTGGTGTCTTTTGACACAATTGTGGAGACTATAACACATAGACGAACAGAAGAGAAAATTCAGTCCAAAACGTGAGCAGAAACATTGGGACAAAAATAGAAAATTCTTCCTTCCTTTTTTAGTCTTCAGCAAGTCGTTTCGTGTTTGTTCTCTTCGTCAGAATCAACCTATTTGTTTTGTAGTGTTGATTAGTTGTTGTTTCATCTTGGGAGACTATTGCCCGCTAACGTAAAAGCGTATATACGGGGCAATCTTGTCTTAAAAACAAAGAGTCATCTCTCGACTCAGCCCACAGTTGTAACAATCCAGATTTAGTGTTTCTTGATTTCAGGTTGGTCAATCAATATGTACATGAATCACAATTGTTAGATCTTTGGTCAATCAATCCGCTAAGCCATTGCTTTCTATTTCTTTCGGACTTGGCCGATAAACAATTCACCTCGATTCTTCCTTTTTGCTATGAATCAAGGACGATGTGTGGAATGAGAAATGGGTCGACTTCCCAAGCAATGCCCTCTTCATCTTGCCTCACGTGCGCTGCTTTTCCTTTTTGGATGTTTAAAAAGTGGAAGTCACAAACGAATCATCTGATCTAGCGGCTGATGATAAATAAGACAAAGGAGTTTTCAGAATTTATTTTTTTGATCCTAAATAATCGCTAACAAGAATTTGGTTCTTTTTACGAACTTGATGTCGATAAATCTGCGAATCTAGAAATTCATTTCGGCCAATTGAACCTTCTCGAACTCTTTCTTTTGTTGAACCAAGAGCGTATATCACACTGCACCTGCGTTAATTGATCTTTTGATTAAAGAGGAGAATCCCCCCCCCCCCCGTATGGATTTTCCCTCTGCTAAGGATTTCCTTAAGGGTAGTAACAAACTCTCACCCTACAGGAACGGAACAAGTTGACCAGACCATTCAACATCTGAAGGACTCTTACCGCTAGAACGACCGATGCCTGATTCATTTCTCGCCCTCGAAAGCCTTTGGTACTTTGGTAGGGCGAGCAACCCTTAAACCAAAAAAAAAATGGAAGTCTCTCACTTCCTTCCCCTATTTTTTTTTATGCATTTCATTCTCTATTTGGCCCGTTTCAAACAAAATGAGAAAAAGGGTCCGGTCAATAGCATAGCAAGTATGAAATTTTGCCACTAAAGAATGTGATCAAATAAATGAGATCTTTTCATTCTTAAATATAAGTATCGAGTTCAAGTTCTGAGAATGAATATTATTTTAGTGGGAATGATTCCCTTTTCAATAAGCTCCACGTGAAAGAAAAAAAGAGAGCAGTTCGATCGCGGTGTCTTGTAAAGGGTCATACCATGATAATTTATTGTATGTAATCTCCACGGTTCGAACATGTGATCTCCTAATCAAATGATATAAACTTTACCAGTTACCTTAAAAATTCTTTTAATAGACTCCATGTGAGTAAATTTGAATTAGTTGGATTAATAAATATTGAATATGAGAATAGTTATATAAATGCATATGCAAAATCATATGAGAAACTTCTCAAAAGAAGTGGAAATTAATTGGAATAAGGTCATGTCCCACGAGTTACATCTATCATCATTAATCCCACTAACAATCTTTCCAACTAAGTACCAATTTTGCCCTGAAAGTACCACTATATATTATTTACCTCTCACTATATCTAATCGTAAATGCTGCATTTGAAATTCCCTTTGTCCACGACTCCACGTATAGCACGCAGTAACCTTCTAATCTACAGGAAGGTTACATGTTTCAACTTTATGTTAATTAGTTGAATGTGTTGGAATATGTAAAGCAACAAAGGGAATAGTAAATAACTATTACAGTGATCGAAAGGATAAACAACAATGAGGACAACAATAAATTGTCAATATCTTGATCTTGAATGAAATTTCAATATGAATCTTGTATTCGGGAATACAATAACATGAGCTGTTACACTTGTGGCTTGTAGATCCGCTGAAAATACGAACGGTTAGAGTCCTTCGTCTGTTAGGTTAACACCTGAAACACTTAGCAACCAATTAAATAAACACAACATCACCGGCTGAGTCGAGAGATGACTCTCTGTCTTTAAGACAAGATTGTCCCCGTATATAGGCTTTACGGAAGTGTGGACAATGGTCTCCCAAGATGAATCAACAAACTATCAAGTGTGCAAAGTCTACACAAATGATCTCAGCGAAGAACACGAATAATGAAGATTGCTAAGAGAAGGATTGCTATCAGGAAATTCTGATTTCCTTGTGGTGTTGTGAACTTGTTTTTCTGTTCATATGTTCATCTCTTCTTCTATAGAATTGAGCCAATGCTTCAATTTATAGGTGTGCAAGATGGCCTCTTTAAATGCCCCACAATGGCAATCAATTGTCGATGACATTTAACCCCCAAGTAATGCAGCAGCATAATGGTCCAAGTAATGACCATTATTGGGTGGATTCAAAGCCATTGAAAACCCCTCAACTGCCAAGACTTTTGGGATTCCGTCGAGCAGTCACTGCCCATGAAGGGCCGCGGCTCTGCCACGTTAGCGCTGCGGCGCTAATTCAACCAGAGAGCCGACGAACTTACTGCCAGTCACGCGCCGCAGCGCTGCTAGGGGGCACCGCGGGCCTTCTCAGCTCCGCGGCCCTTTTCCGACCCGTTCCATCTTACACCTCGCACCATCCTTCCTTCGTTTACCAACATAGAACACTTGTCATTTAGTAAATAACCATCCATCATTCTATATCTCAAACATTTCACTTACGTACCAATATCTCTTTCATTAACGAAATTTACGATACTTGGCACTAAGATTGCACGTGTGTGGAAACGATATTTCCGACGTGCGGGCCCCAATTGTTCGAGTCATAAATAATGGGATAAACTTAATTCCACATTAGTAAATTTTCAACAGAAAGCACTTTGTATGTATCGACCCAACAAGAAAAAGCGAATAAATAAGCCATCGACGTGTTAATAAGAAATGGGGGGGGGGGGGAATTAATTAGGGCATGTTTGGTACGTGGAAAATCATTTTTAACGAGAAATTAACATGTTTGGTTGATGGAATATCTTTTTCTTTTCCATCAAAAGGGGGAATGACTTCTATCACTTATGAATAGAAGATGCTTTCCTTACAATTAGCTAGGCTTTAAACTTCATATTACTTTGTTTCAAAACATTTGTAGAATATTTTTATTTAATACTAAAAAAAATTATCAGAATAATCTCTGATTTGTTAATTTTATTATTATTTTTAATATAACTTTTTCGAGAGATATTTCTCCATTCACGTAGAAAACCATTTTTAATGAGGAATTAATTATGTCATGCCAAACACACTCTAATATGAGACTGAAAATATATCCCACAAAGTGAGTGTGGTGGTTGAGCAGCCGAAAATGATCTTTAAAAAATGACTTACTTAAGGTGTTGAACTCCTTTGATGATTTTAGAATTGACAAAATGCACTCACTCACCTGTATATTGCGGGATACAACAAAGAAACGGGAAGTAAGTAAATATTACAATTGCTAGAAAGGATAAACTAAAAATTACAACAAAACTGGAAATCAAGAATGAAACAAACTCCTTGTGTGATTTGCTGAGTCGAGTGATGACACTCTGTCTTTAAGATAAGATTGCCCCGTATATCTCCTTTTACGTTGTCGGGCAATAGTCTCCTAAGATACAACAACAACTTAACATTTGAGCAAAGAAAACTCAAATGTTACTCTTGAAGAACTTTGAGTGTAATAAACTTGCTAGAGAGAAAGAAGAAGATGTTAGAAAATTCTGTAAATATTTCTAGGTGTAGTGTTCAACAATTGAGCCAAATGCCTCAATTTATAGTGTAAGGAGATGATCCCTCAACTAGCCAACTAATGACCTTCAATAGCCATGTAATGACACTTATTAAGGGATTACATTAAGCCAAATAATGGTTGAATTCATGTGCAAAGTAATGGAGATTCAATGCTCCAAAGTCAGCCCAAAGGTCAGAACTTTCCAACTTTCCGTCGCAACATTCGGCATCCGAAGCGCCGCGGCTATATGAATTAGCGCCGCGGCTCCAGTAACTGACCAACCAATTAGCGCCGCGATGTTGCCTGGGAGGCGCCGCGACTCCGACGGTGTTGCGCCGCGACCCTTCACGGCGATTTCCGACTCGTTTCATCTTACACTTCGTACACTTCTTCCTTCGTTTACCAACGTGGAATACTTTGTCATTTGGTCAATAACCGTCCATCATTCTATGTCTCAAACGTATTACATACGTATCAATATCTCTTTCACTAATGAAATTTGTGATACTTGGCACTACGTGTACACGTGTGTGGAAACGACGTTTTCGACGTGCGGGCCCCCAATTGTTTGAGTCATAAATAATGGGATATACTTAATTCCACACTAGTAAATTTCCAACATCTATTTCTCTTGGTTGTTGGCTTCAAGACATTAATAAGTTTCTGAGATGTTTTTACTAGATGTTTGATACTTCTTTGTTAGTATCTTGATTAATTGAAATTTTTGCCGCGTAACACATTAAAAAGGGAAACACCGTACAAGATTTTTCTATTTTTAAAGCTCATATCGAAGATCTTCAATTAAGGGCGAAAGAACCTTATGCATATCAACGTGATCGATCTTTAGTGTCAGCGGCGAAACTAGGTAGGGGTTAGGGGAATTATCCGAAACTTATTCTTTATTCATATATAGTAGATGTTAAATTCTCTTGAATTCTTCGTGTATTTGCTTCTTTTTTTAACCTCCTTAATGAAAATCATGGCTCCATCACTATTCAGTGTTATAAATTTGGTAGTTGAACTAAGTGGGGAATTCCAAATTCCATATCTGGAGTTGTCCCAAAGTAATTAAACATGGGTCATTTGGACTTGGCATGGACCTAAAATTCATAGTGCTCTTTGCTCTATTTTGTCCACGCCAAAATTTAACCAGCTGTCATGGACGACAGAGAAAAAAAGAAAATTCAGCCATATTCAGTAAACCATTCATTACCCCAATTGAGTAACCCGATTGAAATTTCGATCAAAAATAAATTCAAGATAAGAAATTTAACCTTATATCATTTAAATGTAATAGATATGTCTGAAAGTTTAAGTTAGAGGATGTGAGTTCAATAATTATGTCTTTTAGCTAATATAAATGTCAGGTGTCTTGATCTAGTGGAATAAGAAAAAGATTATATTAATAAACTTTCCTTCCACAAAAAGACAAGAAAATGAGAGAGGAAACTGAACTCTTTTCCTAGAGTTTCAATGGGAGAAATAGTTTTTTTGCCTTTTATAAGTTTTTTTTTTTACTTTTATTATTTTTTTATAAGAAATTTTCATTTTTTACACATAATAAATTTGGAAAAAATACATAAGAGATCTGAAAAAGTTATTTTCTTCTATTCAAATTGTAAGAGGCCAAGAGATTTCATTTCCTTAGTTTCAACCCTTACTCTGTCTCAAATTATCTGACTCTTTTTGTTTTACACGTCTTTTTAAAAAATATTAATTAGAAGGGGTATCTAATCTACTATACCTTTATTTATGTCTAAGTTAAAATTTCTATTCATTAAATATTTATTCTATTTATGTGTAATTTAGATTAATGACAAAATTCTACTAAGAATAAAATGGAGAAAAACTATTAATTATGCCTTAAATTTTTAAAATGATAAATAATTAAAGATAATTATTTTTAATAATCGCAAATAATTTGAGACGGAAAGAATAACTTAATAAACTTTCTTTCCGAAAAAAGGAAGACAAAAAAAAATGAGAAAAAAGAATAGGAAGCTGAACTCTTTTCATAGATTTCAACACTAGTTATAACTAAGTTCTACTGAAATTGTATAACCAGGAAAAAAATTAAATAATTGTCCCATATTCTATTTTTACACGTACTCTATTTTGAGGAATAACACTTCTATAAAATTTAATTATAGTCACATTAATTAAAAGGTCTAGTGCCTTACAGCAAAAATCAATTATCCTTAATTGATTAAAGAAAACTGAAAAGCATTCTCTTAGTATTCTTCATGATTGTCTCTTAACCGTTAATCGCATATGAGTCAATCCATGATTTGGTGGCAATCTAGTACTAAAACAACTTTAGTTCTAGATATTATACTGTACAATTAAGAATAACTGTTTGCCGCAATACGTATATATATCCAATACATTTTTACTTTTTTTTATATAATTGTAATATCCTGATCATTTTATGTGTATCTTGATTAATACAGATACTCTATTTTATAAATTATCTTGGAGATATCTTATAAAGATGACTTTAAATGAAAATAAAAGAAAAATCTATAATATATTGAACATGATGTAAAGCAAATGACTAATTATATTATCTGGCTTTTATAGTCCGTCTACTAGAAAAAATCTAGAATTACGAGTTTGACAAAGTCTGAATTTTTAAAATCGTGAACCATATTTATAATCCACACTTGAAGCAATGTAAATCATTAATTTGATTTTTTAATTTCCTATAAATTACACTATATAATATATCAGGTAAGTTGAAGATATAACCTACAAAGAAGTAGATATTCGATGATTTGTTAATACATGTGTAAACTTGAGATGCATATTATATACGATATATTATGTACTTTGAATATACATACATAAAGAAGTATATATTCAGGGATTTGTTACAGTATGTCTAGACATAAGAATAATCTATATAATTGTTGTAAAAGAAATTGAGAAGTCGAACAAATATCCTTTTAGCTTACGTCAAAACACGTGTGACCAGTCTCTTAAATATTCAGGAGCTAAAAAAAACATAAATGTGCAATTTGCAAGAACGTCCTTATTTTGGGGTAGCTTTAAATTTGTCCCTCAAATTCTTGGATTTCGGGTTCAAACTTCCACACAGATAAAAACTAAAAAAAAATTCGCAAGGCATAATTTGGAGTTCGTAAGACAAAGTTTGCCTTAAGATTGCAAACTTTGCCTTGCGACAAACTCAACCTCGCAATTTTTTTTTGGCTGAATAGGAATTCAAACCCGAAATCTCGGAATATTTTTGAGCGAAGGGCAAGAATTAAAATTTTTAAATTTGATGAACAAAAATTAAAGACTAGTGCCTTTTAAGGGAAATCCGCGCAAAAAATATATCCAACATATTTGATACTCTTAATAAAAAATGTAACACGCAAATGTAGGAGAATTAAACTGATGTTCATAAATATGTATGTACCTCTTCAATTGTAGATATTTTTTCAATGATATTGACATAGCCAAACTATTAAAGTCATGTCACCAAAGATTGTTTCGAAAGAAATACAAGAAATCTATTATGAAATTTAATGGGAATCTTATCCTTAGTTAGTTGCTTCAAAGTGTCAAATTCACTATAAACTTCAATATTTTAGGAACTTTTAACCAAGAGTTAAAAAAGTAAATACATATTAAAATTTAATGAGATTCTAGCTGAAGTTTAGTGAAATTAACTTTTTACTTACACGATCAAGAAGATTATAAACTTTACATTGTAATCATCAACGAATGTGGTACAGTGCATGGAACTGATCATTTTCTTAACCAGATGTCTGAGTTCGAGTCATGAATATGAAGAAATCTTTGATAGGGAACACTTTCTCCGTATGGGCCTTACGCAACATTAATTCAGATATTATCGGGTTTCAATTAGTGAATCAAGTGAAAAATCAAAAAAGAAAATATCTACTAGCATATTTGGCACTTTTGCAGAAGTGATATTAAATTTCCAATTACAGTATCAAAATGACTTTAATCACCCTCACACGGCACACTGAGTTGGTTAATTGAATAAACGATAAAATTGTCATGCTCCTTTCATGATGATTACTGAAAACAGCAAAAAAGAAGGAATGACACGCTTTGAATTACGCGAGCCTTAAGGAAACATAATTAAAACGCAACGCCAACAATACGAACCGAAAGCAAGGGCAATCCCGTAAAACGACATAAAATAGTACTATAAAATTAATTCTATTTTCTTCACAAGCAGCGGTCCCTTAAAACTCGTGAAGTTCCATACTGGAACAATTTAGAATTTAATAACAGTATTAGAAAGACCAGTGCTTTTTTCTTTTTGGTTTTTCACCCTATATACAATATACGCATTAAAATTTTATTACTCCTTCCGATCAAAGAGAATATCCACTTAGTTATACCCATTTCTTTTAAAAAGAGTGTAATTTCTAGATAAAAAGAGATAATTTAATTAAAATATCTCAAATTAAATAGATAGTGAAATTTGATCAACTCGTGTAATTTCAGGATAATGAATTATTTTTAAGTTAGAAGTTAAATTAAAATATCTGAAATTTCTAGATCTTTCTAACGAGTTTTTTTTAAGTTAGAAGTTATTTTTAATGATTTTATTCAGCGGGATAAATTTCAAGAAGGACATCACACGTCATTTTCTGCTTCAGGTTCAAATTATGAATATTAATGATAATGACTACTTTTCCCGAATGAGCCTATGTTTTTATTTCAAATAATATAATTGAGCTCCAATTCAGAGAGGCGAGAAATAAAAAAAAGAAAAGAGAAGTATTAATGGAAAATAGACCAGTGCTTTAATTAAGCTTACTGCTATAAATTCTGTTAAGTGGTAAAGATTTATCTCTCTCTGTCTCTCTCTTATCTGTACAGAAAAAGACCTAGTGTTAGACTCTTAAGGTAGTTTAACAGGAACAAAATCTCCAAAAGCATTAAATAATGGAGGAGTTTTCTTCTTCCATAGGAACAAGGAGAGGAATAATGTTTCATTTTCGAAGGATTTCGTTAACTGTTTCATTGTTTCAGGTTTGACTCATCAGCTTGTTCGTATTTGAACAGAAGAACAATTTCGCCGTTAACTGAAACGTTTTTGATTTCGGTTGAGTAGCAACACATTGTGTAAAATGAATCAATACTCGCGAGTGAGAAGTTGGCTTTTCGTTGTTAATTGAAACTTATTTTTTATAAAATATAAAAAAATTGATATTCGCTTTTTAATTGTAATTTTGTTGACTTATTTGAGGTTTGATTTCCGTCATTCTTCAAAAGGAATGGAATGTTCATGAGTGAGAAGTTGCAGAAGAACGTTTGTCTCTGTTTCTGAAATTTCTAAGTGATTGAATTTTTTTTTTATTTCTGATTTCTTATTGTAATTTTTTGATTTTTTTTGAGGAAATTAGTTGTTTTGTCTGGCTTAATTTCCGAACTACGAGACACGTGTACGTTCGGCCATCTAGTTTACAAAATATGTATATAGATAGTGTATAGTTTATACTAAATATACAAATAATATACATATAAATTCTGGATTTTGTTGAGGAAATTAGTTGATTTAGCTGGTTTCCTTGCGGAATTATTTGATAATGTGCAGCCTTTTACAATATGAGACATATATGAAGTATACTGGAAAATTTAACCTTTATGTGGAGTTCGATGCAATAAATGATAAATTATATGATTTGAATAATTTTGAAATTATTTTTTTGAACCGAACTGAGTTACAAGAAAATTACATGTGCAGGTCTTGTTTATTGGTTATACAGTGACTGCACAAATATCAAATTCCTCTGGAATGTAAGTTTCATGCATTTCTATCTTTAAGTGAATTGTGGTACTGATATTTTTTTCGCAGCATGCACATTTGAATTCCAAGGTAGTCAGCTGCCTTGTTTATTTTTATCTTTTATTGAATTTTATTTTACAGAATAAACCTAAACTAAAAAACTAAACTGAACTAAATGTAGCTAAGTTTACTGAAATAGTGTACTTGTTCTATAAACAAAAAGAAGGGGATATTCTTAATTCTGTCTATTTCATTTTTATCGAACTTTTATTTACGGAATAAACCTAAATGAAAACTTAACAGGACTTTCTGAAGCAAGGTTTACTGTAATAGTGTACTTGTACTATAAATAAAAGAAGAAGGGTGGTAAAAAATCCTTATTTCTTGTAAAATGAAAGAGTGATGATTCTTGATTTTGTTTGTATAATTTCCTAGTCTTGGTTTCCAATTATTCCAGATAATACTTTTCCTAGACATAGCCAAATGAGCGCTTTACCCCCCCCCCCCCATTTTGTGATGTTCCTTCTGGCTAACTTTGATCTGGTTGACAAACTTCATTTCATATGACTAGCTGTAGGTCGAGTTAAATTAGTTCTTACCTTATTATAATCATGCAGGACCATAAATAAATAGAATATTTAGGTAAAGCTAAATCAGTGCCTGTCTTTATTCATTATACAAGAGTTTGAGTAGATGAAGTAGAAGGGCTGAAACTCTTGAATTTAATCTGTCTCATTTTTTTATGAATTTTATGAAGTGCATACCGTCATAGTTTGAACTATCAATTTTTTCACTTGGTTAGACAAAGACATGCTGAAGGATATTGTGCTATGTATGACATTTGTGGAGCACGCAGTGACGCAAAAGTTCTGAACTGTCCCTTTGGTTCCCCTTCCGTGAAGGTAAATACTGCTGGATTCTATCGATGAACCATTTTGGGTACCTTTTATTTGCCTCATCATATTAATAGAGGTATGGTGGCTATCCTGAGCTAGCCATTCATAAGTGTTGAACTCTACAAGATCTCGCCCCCCTCACTCCTATCATCTGTCTTGCTGACGCGACTTCCCTCCCAACCAAAAGGAACAAAGGAAATCACACATGCTCAGATACTTACATGCAGTTCTTTTGATTGAATTACTCTAAACTGTTTGGATATCCAAATATGTTCACCTGATATTTTAATGTTATTATGTACAATATCTTGTGCTTTGCAGCCAGATGAGCTACTTTCATCAAAAATTCAAAGTTTGTGCCCAACGATAACTGGAAATGTCTGTTGTACGGAGACTCAATATGACACCTTGCGATCACAAGTGCAGCAAGTAAGATCTTTAATGCTGTAAGACTTTTCCATATTATTGATTTTATTTTTGATCTTGTTTGCTTTCGCAGGCTCCTTATGTTGAGAATGCTTATCGGAAAAATGAGTGGTTTTAACAGTAAACATAATCAGGAGTATAATTTTGATAGCTTTCTGGGTCTTTGTAGGCAAGTGCTTTTAAACAAATATAAGGTTGTATGACAGCGTCTTTTTCCTTTGGCATGGGTCTCTTTAGGAGGCTTAAGTATTGATGCTTTAGTAATCAGCTCTCACATTTGATGGTTGTCAAGTAACACGAGCCTGAGTTGGAGATGACTCTAGCCTCCTCACTTGAGGAAAGTTCGTTACTTTTGTCACGATTGAGATCTTGTAGCATATCTACTGATTCATTCTTCAATTTTGTTTTAAATCCTCTACTTACGACAACTTCTCTGATTAATATTAGTAGGTATTGCTGTGCATAATTTAAATTGTCAGACGTCAATGACAAATAGACGCAAGTTGAGAGAAAATAAAAGCATAGGATAGTGGGGATAGAAGGTGGAAGAAAGGAATTACAGGAAATGCGTACAGTATAATGGTTCTTTAATCATAAAGCCTAGAAAACTTGCGATAGGTTTCAGAGTAATTTTACACAAAACCATCTTGTTCCTCTTATATGTGTGTGTAAAATAGGATCTATCTATTTCCCTTTTGGGAGGGGTTGGGGTGGTTGAGACCTTTTCCATTTTGACTTATGTGTAAATAGTGACAATTCTTTTCTAATTCTTTGTCATTATGAAATCCTCTTTATCCAATTAACTTCCTTTGTAGGCAATTCCCTTTCTTGTGGGCTGTCCAGCATGCTTGAGAAATTTTTTGAATTTGTTTTGTGAACTTACATGCTCTCCGAACCAGAGCCAGTTTATCAATGTCACATCTATTGCCAAGGTAAGTGCTACCTACGTGGCCGTTTTGTTATTTTTAATTTGTCCACACTGTTTACCGATTGTCCTAAGCTTCAGGGAAAGATGATTTAATCTAAAATGTCATGTTTTGTAACTGTGGCACCGATTGTCCTAAATTGCTTTAATAGGCAACTCATGATTTTCTTGTTTTCAGGTCAAAAAGAATTCTACTGTCGATGGAATTGATTTTTTCATCACCGACACTTTTGGTGAGGAGTTGCACGAATCATGCAAGGATGTAAAGTTTGGTTCAATGAATACCAGAGCCATAGAATTCATTGGCGCAGGAGCTAAAAATTTCAGAGGTAAATTGTCTATTCTCTGGTTCCTAACTTTGAATATTTGCACACATATTTTTTTTATAAGGGAAATATATACACACATGTAAAAGAGGTGTGCATGTCTTCATACTGCCATGCCTCAGTAAGTAATGATTTTGGCTCTCTGTTATCATCATCGGGGGGGGGGGGCTACTGCATTGGCTTGAAGAGGTTACACACACACACATATTATAACAGACATTTGCTCTTTGTTTTTGTTATGAGAGAGAGAGAGAGAGAGAGTTGGGGTGACGGTGGATAACAATATGATATCTTTTATCTAGTCTGTAATCTGCATGCTGTGCTGACACTTAATTTACAGAGTGGTATGCATTTATTGGAAGACGAGCACCACTAGGAGTCCCCGGATCTCCATATGCAATTAATTTTATACCTGCTGCTCCTGAGTCATCTGGAATGAAACCTATGAATGTGTCGACGTATTCATGCGGTGATACATCACTAGGCTGTTCATGTGGTGATTGCCCTTCAGCTTCTGTTTGCTCAAGTTCAGCTCCTCCTCCTGCTCCGACGGAAGGTTCTTGTTCAGTGAGAATTGGGTCTCTCAAGGTGAAAAGAGGCCCATTCTATTGGGTCACATGATATATTATTTATACACATGATAGCTCAGTTTGAATTTCAGCATCAAGCATAACTTGTAAAATCTATCTTTGTCGCATTGGTAGAACAACAAGAAAAAAACAAGTTTTATGCAGTTCCAACTCCTGATTGGTGCAGGTGAAGTGCATTGAAGTTGCTGTCACAATTCTGTATCTTGTACTAGTCTCTGTTTTTCTTGGATGGGGCTTTCTCCATAAAAAAAGAGAAGAGACTCCGGTTTTGAGAACAAAGCCATTGATCAGTGCCACTAGAAATGGTGTCATCCGTCAAAGCAGCAGGCAAAAGGATGAGAATATTCCCATGCAGGTGAATGCCAATTTGCAATCTCTCAGTGATTTGTTTGCTTGTCTGAGATATATCCTTTCTTATTTTTCATATTACTGCTACTTTCCTTTACCCTAGTTCCTCCCATTCGTCAAAATGTGAGTTTGGTGAATCATACATGTCCATATCCCACTTATCCAGTTACATGTAAAGAGTCTGCTTACTAACACCATTGAGCATAGGCCAAACGTTGTAGTTTAAGTACTGTCAAAGGTGGCTAGGTTCTTCTATAAGATTCTCTCCTCAAAAATAAAATAAATTGATGTTCTATTTGTTGAAATAGTTTATTAGTTGACTTTTGAGTCATAGCTGGCTCGATAATGGGATTTCCACTATGAGATATCTCAATATCATCTCCTAACGTTTATAACTCATTTGAAAACTTCAGATGCTTGAAGACGTCCCTCAAATTTCAAGTGGTGTTCAACTCTCAATTGTACAAGGATATATGTCCAAGTTCTACAGGTGATTCACTATGCTTTTTATCAGTTATGACCAGAGATTGGTTGAGTATTGTTCTTCCAGAACTGAAATGTTTGTGTAAACAACCCCCCTTTTCCAGGAGATATGGAACATGGGTAGCTAGAAATCCAATCCTTGTATTGTGTTCATCGTTGTTCATCGTCATGGTGCTCTGCTTAGGCCTTTTCCGTTTTAAAGTTGAGACGAGGCCTGAGAAGGTATGATGTGGCTTAGCTGTCTCAATTTCCTATTATATACCATTGATTTAATATTTCTTACTTTGTTGCATTACACATGTCCTGAAATTCTAAATTGGTACTTTCAGTTATGGGTTGGCCATGGAAGTAGAGCTGCAGAGGAGAAACTATTTTTTGACACCCACCTCGCACCATTTTATAGAATCGAACAGGTTCTGCTTCATAGTCCTTTATGCTAGATACTTTTTTTATTCCCTCTGTGAGACTTTGTTTAAGATAGCTAAGTTGCTCTGCCATTCTGGTCATGCTTGGATCCAGTTACAGTTCGGGTGTACTTTAAACTATGTTTCTCATGTCTGCCCCTTTTTACTAAATTGGTATCCTTAAAACTCAGGTAGGCCTTTCCCATTTTTCAGGGTAAAGGGGGCATTTGTGTTTTTTTTTCTTTCCGTTTTTTGAGGTAGGGGCGGACTGGATGACCTTTGAATCTCATGGAAATTACTATCACCTTATAAAATTTGCAGCTCATAATTGGTACAATCTCGGACGCAGATAATGGAAAGTCACCTCCTATTGTTACTGAAGACAACATGAAGTTACTCTTTGACATACAAAACAAGGTAATTCATCTTCTTGAATTTTGTCTTAGACTCGAAGGAATCATGCTCCCTTTGATTACCTGCAAGATGAGTGAACATCTTTTGACTTCTGCTTTATGGTTTTGTGCATCACATGATTTAAACAATTGAAAAGTATATTCTTAATATTTCTTCTTTTCCTAGAAACTAAGTTTGCTTCATGTTGAATAGATAGATGCAATCAAAGCGAACTATTCTGGATCAATGGTATCTCTGCCTGACATTTGTATGAAGCCACTTGGCACAGAATGCGCTACTCAAAGTATTCTTCAGGTACAACACTATATAAGTTAATTATTCTGCGGTTTTCTACAATATATCTCGTAGTAAAGCAAACATTAACTGAACTTTCTTATCACTATTAATATTTTGAGACAAGTTTTCAAGCTTGTCATTGATCTCTTATTGAAGAATGAATATAGTGTCAAACATCGAGTACTTATGGGAGAAAAATAAGTAAAGTTCCTTGGGCTGTGAATGATCTTGTGTTTTTCTCTCTGCTCTATGATTGAGTGTAATGACTCTTTGACATGCCATTACTAAGGTGTTATCTGCTGCATGATTTTCCGTTAACTTTCCCTGTTCCTTCCTTCATTGTCCAAATGTTTTATGTTATAATATATAGTGACTCTGCTGCTTCTGTTAATTGTCCATGATGGCGGCTATTGCAGATGTCTGTTTAAGACATCTCTTTGTTTCCCCTTGAATGTACTTGCAACTGATTTCCACTTATGTGATGTGCAGTATTTCAAAATGGATAGCAATAACTTTGATACTTACGGAGGTATTGAACATGTTGAGTACTGTTTTCAGGTATGTTCTGATCAACTTTGTGATGCAGTACTGATTTGCTTTTACTTTCCTTTTCCTTTTGTCACCGGTCACTGTTATAATATCCTTCTTCCCTTATCATTTACTGGTTTTACCTGTAACTTGCTTTTCTGGTCCACGTTGTTGTTTGCTGCATACAGTCAACTATGTCAAAGCAGACTAGCATTAAGAGTTGCTACTGCTCTATGGAGTTTACGTTTTTTTGTTTAAGCATGGATAAAAGTAGAGTGTATTCCTCTAGCATGCACACATCAAGTTGAGATATCCATGCCCAAATTAGTTGGCTGCTGAAATTCTGGGATTTGAACATGTGACATAGTTTGGATAAAAACAAATTCAATCAAATCGACAGTCATTTTATTTATATCAGTAGATGATACCCATGGACCAACTTGATATGCTCAACTCTAAATAAAGCATATCCAAAACTTCATGTTATCCTGAAAAACCTGCTAAATTAACTCAGTGCCACAGAATCTGTAATGCCCTTGTTTCGTTCTTCCATCCATCCTGAGCTCAGGAGAAGAGTAAGTTGCTTCAAAGTGATTGGATGAGCAAACAAATAGAGGTCCTTCAGCTTGTGTCCTACTCAGGGTTCTTACCATATCTCTCTACCAGGGAACTGGATATTCTAACTGCTTAAGTTTGTAAAATCAGTCAATTCTTATTGTCTTCAGAAGAATATTAAGAAGTGAACAGCAAAGAAAGTTTGGAAAGCATCGGAAATAAATCAATGTGCTTAACTTTCGTTATAATTTGTATATTTCTCAATCTTTGGCATCCACTTTCATTTCATTCTTCTTCACAACCTAAAGCAACAACGTTAAAGCTCATCATCAATCTTCTTTTGCTGTTTCCTTTAGCATTATACTTCAGCAGAGAGCTGTTTGAGTGCTTTTAAAGCTCCACTTGATCCAAGTACTGCTCTTGGTGGTTTCTCTGGTAACAATTACTCTGAGGTACCTCTTTTTGCTTTTTGTGCATAAATTTCGTGATTCAAAGAGCTGATTACAATGTTGGTGTAAGCTGTATCCTGATGATATAAATGTTTCTGAGACAGGCTTCTGCTTTCATTGTGACATATCCTGTGAATAATGCAATTGATAAAGAAGACAACTATTCTAAGAAAGCAGTGGCCTGGGAGAAGGCTTTCATTCAGTTAGTGAAGGTTTGCATGTCGTACTATGTTCCTTTCACTAATAGCTAATGCCACTATGTGCCTCCTAAGGACTCTAAAAAGCCTGATAACATTTTCTTTGATAAGATAAAGTACAAAAATAGAAAGCTTGACAACAGAGGAGTCACTGAGAGATCCTAATGAAAATTTGAGCATCCTTTTTTAATCTTCTATTACCTTTGACTATGTTGTGTAATCAGTTCTGATATTATGTGCAGGATGAGATATTGCCAATGGTGCAAGCAAAGAATTTGACCCTCGCTTTTTCATCAGAAAGTTCTGTTGAGGAAGAGTTAAAAAGGGAGAGCACAGCAGATGCTATTACCATCTTGGTAAGGGAGTGAACCCCCTTAGAGTTTCATATTTACTTTGGAATGTCTTCCTGACTCACCGTAATGAGTATTATATCATGCACTTCCTCTGTTATTTCTGCTCATCTGTTTCTTTTTGTACTTGCTCTCTTCCAGATAAGCTATCTTGTGATGTTTGCCTATATATCCTTGACGCTGGGCGATACTCCCCGTTTCTCCTCTTGTTACATTTCCTCTAAGGTACAGTGCTTTTGACCTGCATGCCATTAATCAACAACAACAACAAACCCAGTGTGGTCCATAATCATAAGTAGTAAAGACTCATGACTGTTGCAACTTTTAAACACATTTTAGATTCTTGTAAAAAAACATACAATGAGAATCAACATCAACATAAACATACTTGATGGTTTCTTTGGCTTTTTCATGCTTACTAGAAAGGTGGTCTTTATATTAGCCCTGTTTGCTCTTTTAACATTTGTTCTGAATTTGATGGATTGTTGTGTTCCAGGTCTTGCTTGGTCTTTCAGGAGTTATACTTGTTATGCTCTCTGTTCTTGGATCGGTTGGTTTCTTCAGTGCAGTAGGTGTAAAATCTACCCTCATTATAATGGAAGTCATCCCTTTCCTTGTCTTGGCTGTAAGTTGAATTTCGACAGTCTCTTTTCTTTGACTTTGTCTTTACATGTTGATCCTTTTTCTTTAAAAAATTACTTATAACCCTTTCTTTTGCTTTATAATCAGGTTGGGGTAGATAACATGTGCATTCTGGTGAATGCTGTTAAGCGACAGCCAATGGAACTGCCTTTAGAGGGACGAGTTAGCAATGCTCTTGTAGAAGTGGGACCATCAATTACACTAGCTAGTCTTTCAGAGGTTTTAGCATTTGCAGTTGGAAGTTTCATTCCAATGCCAGCATGCCGCGTTTTTTCCATGTTCGCAGGTCAGGAACAGCCTGATTCTAGGTTTAGAGTGTTGCTAATATTATATGAATATCTAACATCCCTGTGTCTGGGGCTTCTGTATCCCTTTTCTGTTTTTTGACCTGCAGCATTGGCTGTTTTGTTGGACTTCCTCCTGCAAGTTACTGCATTTGTTGCCTTGATTTGTTTTGATTTTTTGAGAGCCGAAGATAATAGGATTGATTGTTTCCCATGTATTAAAGTGTCTGGTTCAAATGCTGATCCTGAAAAAGGTAAATCTGGGAGCTTTTCATCATTGCTGTTATCTTTCTTCCAATCAAATGAAGCCCTTATATCAAATGATTTTGTAGGTAATCAACAGAGAAAACCTGGATTGCTGGTACGGTATATGAAGGTAATGGATAGTCTTAAATGTTTCTAAAATCTCATCCTTTGTGCTCTCTGAACATCAGCTTATGATCTCTGAAATATTTTTAGTGTTTGTTTTCTTTATCTAGTACAACGTTTGCCTAAAATCTAAATGAAAAGGTTATATTCTTGTATACTACGATCACGTCTTAGTACTATTGATCAACGATAACATCTATGATTGTTTTACTTTACTATTACAAATAGATGTTTGATCCTGCTATTCTTCTAGTTTTACATTTCAAAGTTATAAGCTTCTAGGTTTGACCCTGCGAAATCTAAACATATAACTATCAGGACGAACTCTGAAGATATTGCTCATACTGCAGCTATTATGTTAAAGATCTCTATGAAGTACTTATTTACATATAAGCCATATGACATCTTGAAGGACTGGATATTGTTTATGATTTTCATTGATTCTTTTTTGTCTTCTTTTTGATAAGTGAGTAAAATGTTGTGACAATGGGAAAATTTGGAATCCTAATTAAGAGGAGTTCCATTCTACCAGATTTGTGTTGTCATCTGCACATGGCTGAGTATTGTAAGGACGCCAAAAAATATATGAAAATATCGCGATCATCTGCATCAGATACAGAGATGTGCTCCTTGTCCTCGAAAGGCCTGTGGTTTCTTTGTCTCAACTTTAGTAGTTACTTCCCAAGCCATATTTTTCCTTCTTCCAGCACCCAACTAATGCCTCCCATGATCATAATTGATTGATTATTTAACTCGTGGTTCAACATTTTGACCTTGTGATGGTAGAGATCTTGGTAAATTTATGGGAGTTCTGTACATCTTTGTAGCTTTATGCTGCTGATGAGTGTAGAATTCTGAGTTCTCTACATCTTATATTTTAATCTACTTGGTGATCTTGATAACTGGAGCTGTTTGATTTCGTATTTGTTAACCGATTTGATTTATTTTTATTTCTTCACTTTTAGGATATTCATGCCCCCATCTTGAGTCTGTGGGGAGTAAAACTTGTTGTCATATGTGTCTTTGCTGCTTTTGCATTGGCGAGTATTGTAAGTTGCACCACCTTTTTACTATGTAATCTTCATCTCTTTCTGCTGGTTTTATTATATTGAGCAACCTGGTGGGGAAGTTTGATCTCCTTATGCTTATATCATTCAAGGCATTATGTACAAGGATTGAACCTGGTTTGGAACAACAAATTGTTCTTCCTCGTGACTCATACCTTCAGGTTTAGTACCCTAATTAATGTGCATTTACAAATCTGGTATTTTGCTAAGTATGATATATGATTGCATTATTTTGTGCAGGGTTACTTCAATAATATCTCAGAATATCTCAGAATTGGACCACCTCTGTACTTTGTTGTCAAGAACTATAACTTTAGGTACTATGGATAATATACTCCTCTTGTTTAGCAACATGCTTCTCAATATGCGTACTTGTTTCTGTTATTGCCTTTTGTTAAATAAGAAAAAAATGTTCTTGGAATGATTTTGCATTACCTATGACAAATCTCTTGCTTACCCTGTTCAAACTAGGAACGAATTCCTTGGTTAACAAGCATGAATTAAATGTCAGAACTTTGAGCTATTAATGGTGGCAGATTGAATGTTGAACTCAATAGTCCTAATGATTGAGAATGTCATTTTACTTTCTCAGTTCTGAATCAAGACAAACGAACCAGCTATGTTCTATCAGCCAATGTAACTCCGATTCTCTATTGAATGAGGTAAAGCTGTTGTTCCTTTTGAAGAATCATGTGATTAACATGCTCCTGAGTCTTGTGAAGCAGAGTCTTCCTGTAATTTAGCTACATGTAGAATTGTCTCTCTTCATCTGGATGGTATATGTTTCGGTCTTCGCCTATGGTTTTTGGCTGCTGGATTTGGGAAAGGGATAGCATTTGGTTTATAGCTGACCCATAACTTCTTTGCTCATCTCAGTTAGAGATCATGTGCCTTCTAAAGTTTATTGCATATGTTCTTCATTGATACCAGTTTATGGTTTATGTATCTTTTTTGATTGAGGAGATATTTTCCTCATCTTGTTCTTCTTTACTTTAGCTTAACTTTGTATTCTGCAGATTGCCAGAGCATCTTTAATCCCAGAATCAAGTTACATTGCTAAACCGGCTGCTTCATGGCTTGATGATTTTCTTGTTTGGACATCTCCAGAAGCGTTTGGGTGCTGTAGAAAATTTACAAATAGTAGTTTTTGCCCCCCTGATGATCAGGTTTGATTACTTTCTTCCTTAAGAAGCATATCCAAATATTTTACAAACTGCAGTTTTCTTAATATAATACTATTAAATAAAATAGTTACTTATCAATCTTTAAAATAGAACTATTAAGTTTCTCATTATGAGTACCTGTTTTCTTTCAGCCCCCTTGTTGTTCACCCAATAGTGGTGGCTCCTGTAGCTCAAATGGCGTATGCAAGGATTGCACAACGGTAATCCAAATAATTCTATCTGATATAATATGTTATGTATGCTTTATATTGCAATGTGCAAAATAAGCAAAATGTGTAATTCAGTTTCAAATATCTTTTTTACTTTGGCTTTTGAGAGATTCTCCTTGGATATTATCCACGTCAAGGTAGAATCATGTGGTGAATACCTCAGTTTCATGAAAATCATTAAGCCAACAGAAACTGTTGAATTGATTAATTGACTAACATTTGGTATCCTTCAGTGTTTCCGTCATTCAGATTTAGCAAATGGTCGCCCTACAACTGAACAATTTCGAGAGAAGCTTCCATGGTTCCTGAATGCGTTACCTTCCAGTGATTGTGCTAAAGGTGGCAATGGGGCTTACACCACTAATGTGGAGCTTAAAGGTTGATCAATTATATGTATATTTGGTTGTTTCTCTTGAACATGATATAGCAATTGTTCTACTGAATCAGCTCCCGTTAATTACATCTTTGCTCTTTTTGTTTTGTTCATCAGGCTATGAGGATGGTATTATTAAAGCATCAGCCTTTCGTACATATCACACGCCTCTTAACAAACAAGTATATAATCATTCGCAACCCTTTACCTTATAGTTCACTAAATTTTGTTTAAGGGTCCATGCCTTCAATCTTAACCCGTCTACTTCAGGTTGACTATGTCAATTCTATGAGGGCTGCACGAGACTTCAGTTCAAGGCTTTCTGAATCTCTAAAGGTAATTTCTGAATGCAACACAATTAAGTATTGGTATCCTTTTCAGGAGCTTAACTGTGTGGCCTCTGTTTGTTATCTCTACTGATTCTTTTAATGACAATCTACTTCTGTACCAAGTTTATCTCTTTCCTTTTGATTTGTTCATCTATCAGTTTATACATTCTGGTGATAAACTAATGGTACTGTCTGCAAAGCAAGTTCTGGATGTACTTATGTTTTATTTTCCATTATAGCTTGCAGAGAATTGTTGTTTGTGTATTCAACTCATTTATTTGTGTATTAATAAATACAATTTATTTACGTACATCAAGACTTTTACATCAAGATTTTTGTCAGCAATCCGCCGCAACTCATTCTTTGAAATTCAAGAGGTTAGCAGATAATAGAAATTCCAAAAGAAAGTTCTACTGCAGTGCCAATGCAGTTACTGCTGGAAAACTAGCTTAATCTTGTCAAGCTGTCCTGTTTAGAAGTCAAAATGATAAACACTGAAGGTAGAGATGAGGTAAGCAGGGAAAGATGGATGAGAGTAGGAAAATATAGTTGATGTGTCATGAACGTGAAATATTGTAATTTGAAAAGTATAGCAGTATTTTTATAGAGTACTCTTACTTCCATTTACGCCAATTCTGATTGTACCAAAACAGAAGGAAAGATAATCTGGAGTACTGATCATCTGATCCAAAAACCCAAAGGCATGTTATAGTTGTAATATGAAAGTATTAGTAAGTTTAGTTAAAACAATTTCATTGTGGAACTTTTAAGAGATTCTGGAGGTTAGATATTTGTATCATCGTGTCTTGCAGATTTTATGTAACTAGAATATAATTTCTGTACTTATTAAGAGTCGAGTTAAAAACGAAGAGCAAATTAACATTGTGGCATAAAAGGAAATTGTGGCAAGTGAAAGAGTTTTTCACCTAGCAATCAAACCCCATAATTAGCTGCTGCTGTTTCGTCCCATTATCTTCTTCCAGGCAATCACACACTTGGCATGCATTTCCATAAAAGATTCTGTGTTATCCATGACATCTCTTTGTCTTGTGCAGATGGAGATCTTCCCGTATGCAGTGTTTTATATGTTCTTTGAGCAATATATAAGCATATGGAGGACAGCCCTCATTAACTTAGCTATTGCTATTGGTCAGTGTCATCTCTCTGGACTTAATACACCTTCCAGCTGACGCATGATATAACTTGACTATATTGATACTTTGAAATCTTTTCTCTTTATATATGCTGGTTATCATTTCTCAAGTAGGAAACATTGGGTAGTTTTAAAATGACTAAACCCATTGACATACATTAACTATTCATTTTTTTAAAATTTTCTACAGGTGCTGTATTTATTGTATGCTTAGTTATCACATGTAGGTTAGTAGATTATCTCTTTGGAATGCCATCCCATTTCTGTCCTTTCTTGCTTTCTTGAACACCTTTATTTTTTTGTCTGTGATATTAACTCTGTTTTCTTTTTTCACCTTTTGCTACATCTAGTTTCTGGACTTCAGCAATTATCTTGCTTGTGCTGACCATGATTGTTCTGGATCTTATGGTATATTTTCTTCTTTGAACAATTGTTTGAGTTCATATCATTGCACATGATCTTTTTCTCTCTAGCCGTGACATTTTACATCGTTTTGCAGGGAGTAATGGCAATTCTAGAAATCCAGCTGAATGCTGTATCTGTTGTTAACCTTGTGATGGCCGTTGGTATTGCTGTTGAATTCTGTGTCCATATAACACATGCCTTCTTGGTTAGTCTTCTATCAGAGTGATCTGTTTGGTCTACTTTTTTAAAAAAAAATAATGGGTGAATGAAGATCAACTTGAGTAGGTTAAGTAAGAGAATTACTGTATATTAAACAAAGGTAATTGTCTCCAAAGGATTGAGAAGGGAATCTGTGTCTGTGTGAGTAGAACGAATGACTAATAGGTTCAAGTAAAACTTTAGCCCTCTGAAGTCAACTGTTTGAATGATATCTTTCATTGAGTCATTAGCAATTAACCTCCTGCAGTAAATTATACATGTGCCTTAAACCTTAGCTTGGGCTGTCAATTATGACCCTCTCATGTAATAGAAAGTCAAAACATGATATTTGGCTCTATTCCTTTTGAGCAAGGTTTTATTATTTGTTATCTTTTCCTATTTTTCTGTATGTTCAGTTAGAGGCATTCATCCTATAGTTCTCTCTTTAATATTCTTCTGCACTTTATGCAGGTTAGCAGTGGAGATAGAAACCAACGCATGAAGGAGGCGTTGACTACTATGGGTGCTTCTGTATTCAGGTCTGGAATTCTCTTATACTATTGGAGGAAGCTAGTGTGGATTATGTGTCCTGATCTATCCTTATGTTACAGCATGTTAAAAAAATACATTTGATTTTACTGTTCCATTTTATCAATTAAGTGAAACTATCTTCAATGGTCAAGTCTACCTTTTGACTCTTATCACTAGGATTAACATAGTGAGTCAGTGTGTTTATAAACAGATATAACTACGAGTCCTTTCTAGAGCACTAATTAAGGGAATAGCAGGATATTAACATGATATGAGTACATGTCCATGATTGTTCGAATTTTAGGACATAGCTATATCATATAAGATGAGGACTTGTCAGGAATAGGTAGTCATGTCAAACCAAACTTTAATAGGAATCAAATGGACCTGTAATGAGTTGCCATAACAGACTAGAAAAGGATCTTATTCCATTCAGCCTATGCTTTTACTGGCACAAAGAATAGCTAATGGGCCTAAGAGAGCATGATGAATTTGAAGCTGGTAATGCAACAGGGAAACACAATGAATATGTCTTTTAAATGTGGTAGATATTGAAGAAAATATATATATGTAAAAGAATTCTCAATTTTTATTATTCCCACCTTTTGCAGTGGTATCACGCTTACAAAGCTGGTCGGTGTCATTGTTCTTTGTTTCTCAAGGACAGAAGTTTTTGTGGTATGTCTACTTGCATACAAAGTCATAAATGGAGCGAGCTACTTGTTCTGGTTGTCTTCATCTTAACCTACATTTTGCAGGTTTACTACTTCCAAATGTACCTGGCTTTGGTTCTTCTTGGTTTTCTACATGGACTCGTATTTTTACCTGTAAGTTACTTGAACTAAATTCTGTCTTTCACAACCTTCAAAACTAATTATTAATGCTATATATGCTATTAATTGTCACCAAAATCTTTAATCTTAAATTGGACATGTATAAAAGAATTTTTATGGTGAGTTTCGACTTAGCACAATCTTTTTCCTAATCTTTATTTTTACTCTGACATTAGAGCTAAAAAGTTCCATCATTTTTCTTCAAATAGTAAACAAAAAATAAATGGAAAAAAGTGTGCTAAATAGTGTTACTACACAAAAAATATAACTATATGCATCCTACTAAATAATCATCATATAATTGTAGTTCCTAAGAAAGAGCATTTTTGTTTCGAACTGAATGGCCATCTTTCCTTCCTAGTCCAGATGCAGATTGTTTTACTTTCTTAAACAGATCCAAACATATATATATGCTCTTTCCCAAAAAAAAAATCATTTATATTAAGAAAAAATACATGTGGGCTTTTGTATGCCCCTTCTCAATCATAAGCAATTCATACTATTACGATATGAGTACAATCAATTCAGCTAGTGTACTTGATCCTTAATTTTACTTAAATGTCTTAGAATTCTTAAGTGGCGATTATATTGGTAGCAATACCAGATTCCTTGAGATGTAAAACGGTATTGGAAATAATTCATGTAGATTTTTGAAATTTGAAACGAACTTGGCTATGCCTTCTAAGTAGTCCAATTGATCCTCCATTGTAGGTACTATTAAGCATTTTTGGTCCGCCATCAAGATGTGTGCTTGTAGAGAAGCAAGAGGATCGGCCATCTACATCTTCCCAATTCTAATCTATCAGGTGTTAAGAGTCTCCTCAGTAGGAAAATATATTCTTTTGTTCAGAAGCCATGACTTGATGTTTGATTTATCAGATAGCAAGATAAATGGTGATCTACCTACAGCACAATTCTAATAGATCCTAGTGCATTAAAAGAGCTGCCTTTTGTAGGGATACATAATCTTTTTTTTTCTCTCTTTTTTTCTAGTTTTGGGGTTGAAAGAGGGGGGGGGGGGTAGAGTAGGAGGGGGAGCCCTTGAATGTCCATGGCTGCATGTATAACCTTCTGGAGAACACATCAGAATAGTTTTGTTAATTGTAAATTAATACAATTATATTCTCTGCGCAAGAAGTAAAAAAGAAAGGTATACATTTCTCAGTCAATTTTGTGAATACACTGGCAATTGTGGCATTTAGTATCTGTTTACATT
This sequence comes from Anisodus tanguticus, assembly GCA_034509755.1. Taxonomy (NCBI): domain Eukaryota; kingdom Viridiplantae; phylum Streptophyta; class Magnoliopsida; order Solanales; family Solanaceae; genus Anisodus; species Anisodus tanguticus. The sequence goes on along the minus strand of CM067553.1, from coordinate 1,176,284 downwards.
CTGCACTGCGTGCTTATCTCTGGAACTGAAACATGGTATACCTCTTGAAATGTTTATGTGAAGAAAAAGAATTCATTGATGAAGCTACTTCATTTCTGCACAAGTTCTTTTTTGCATAATTCTTTTCAAATCTCCCGCTTGAAATCATGGGCGGAGCTAGAGGGGAGGAAAGGGTGCATCCGAATCCCCATCGCTGAAAATCACGATTATATACATGGGACTTTTTTCTAATGTAATTTTGTAGATCTTGAACCCCCTTGTTGAAAACCTTGCCTCCGTCACTGCTTGAAATGGAAGGAAATTTGCGACAGAAGTTCATTTAACAAAGCATGAGTATATATCTTGCTTTCCTTAGAATTTTTAATGGGATAGCAGAGAATGCTACAAATAATTATCTTCCCTTGGAAATTGATTGGAGGCTGAAAAATATTACATTTGCAGGCAAGTCCCACACTATTTATGCAAAAAGTCAAATAGAGACCCTACATTGGTCCAGTATATCCAGGGATATTGGTCCCAAATTATACTCAAATCACTTTTTTTTTTACCATTAAAACTTCTGACAATAGTTCCAAATATGGTACAAAATTTGCAATATAGAATCAGAATCAGCGACAGAGCAAAGTCTACTCAGTATGCAGAGGGGCATGCAGCCTTTAGGTAACAAGTTCATCTGAACTCAATAATTATGACACATAATATAGATGTATAAGTGAAAGATCACTAAAATTTCAACAAATTATTAATTTTGAATTATAATAAGTTGAGTACTAAAAACCTTATAGGTTGAACTCATCAAGTTTAAATCACGGGTCTCCAGATGAAACAATAACAGCCTTACGGCTCAATACTAATTCGTAATAGTCAAAAGGATTGACTAACATGAAAACTCAAATAGCATGAATTTACAATTAAGCAATCAATATTTTTTCCAGTCTCAAACTAGATCTAATCCTAAAAGGAAACTATATCCATTTTGGCAACTACTTGCAACTAGGGACTATACCAGTTGTCTACTATACTAATATGGGACTGCTGCTACCGAAAGAGCTTCCAAAATGATGCTGTGAATCGCGAACTAAGATGAGCTTGATCATTTGGTTTTGGGAAGACATGCAAACGTCGATACATTCTTCCAAATCTGCATCACATGTTAATAAAACCCACTCGGAGTCATCATCCAAGTACTTGAGTTGAAGTCCACTAGGATCATCTATGCCAAAACGCCTTGTAATTTCTCTCAAAAGATCGCTGTATCTCCAACTACTTTGCATCCGGAACCTAATCTTTTCTTCTCCGTGTGTTACTTTTACTCTTGGAGATTCTTTTTGAGATATCCGTGGACCCTTTAGAAGGTTTTCTGATATAGGATTCTCAGCAACATGGCTTTGAGATCTTGGTATGGTTTTCAGTGCTTCACTTGATAAATGAAGCTCTGGCTCACTTTTAGCCCTTTTCACTGCATTATCAACCGACTCTTCCTGGACAATTGGATCTTCATCACCAACAATATTCAAAGGGTGAGATTGTGGCTTTGTCCCAGATGAACAACATTGACTTGAACTTGAACTTCGACTGCATGAAGAAGAAGGTGACTTAGATGCATCAGCATTGGGTTGCGTGTTCAAGGCTGTTGGATGTTCGTTCGACTTTGAATCTGCAAAAGGACTCAATCTTGATGCATTTGGAGATTGCAGCTCTGGGAAGTTTGAATAGAAGGATTCAATTTGTAAAGTGCCAGAGGCACCTTGAACTGAATCAATAACACGTTGGATCTTTTCTAAGGAGTGACCAACCTTCTTGATCTTTCGAGAAGGCCACCGTTTAATTCCATGCTGCCTGCATATCCTCTTCAGAGTGGTAGGACAAACTGTATTTCAAGAGGGCATAGGCAAAGAGGGGAAGGAAGAAAGTTAAAAATTATAAACCAAAATGAGAAAGTAGAGTTATAAGTGCGCGCAATGAAATTTGGATCTCATCCGTGAAAGTTACTAAGGTATGCTTACCACCAATGCTCTTTGCAGCATCTTTTAGGCTACCAGCAAAATACTGCTGGAGAATTTGCAAGGTAATAGTCTTCTCAGCTTTTGCTCGTCTCCTGTCTCCCATTCTACCCTGATTACGAGAGACACCCTCCCCATAAGCAGAATCCTTACGGTGCCTAAACTCCACCGAATCTTTCCTCAGCATTTCATCTGATTTTTCATCTTGGAATGCAGAAATAACAGAACTCTCCTGGAACTCTGCGTCACAAGAGGTCCACGATGTCCTTTCTTGAGAAGTTTCAGTGTGCTCTTTATGTTGCTCTTTAATAACTGCGGGGTTTGCCACTTCGACCATAGAAACAGTTTCTTCTTGCAACTCTTTGTCCGTCACAACCCTCAAAGTACGACAAACATTTTGTATGATGATGGATAATGAAGTAAGCATTTTTCTATGTTCTTCAGGATTTCTGCAGTCTGAGGGTAGAAAGAATTCCAAAACAAAATCAGATGAACCAGTTGAGATACTACGCAGACGTATAGCTACTGCAGCTTGCAGTCCAAACATTTTTGCATAATGAGAAAGTGGATACTCGCTCTTGCTATAAGAGGTCAGATCAGCTGAAAAGCACGGTTGATTAGTCATGAATGCTCTCCCAACAAGACCTTGCCCTTTGAGCAAATGATGCTCAGAGCAAGCTTCATGAAAACCCTGAACGCGGGGATCAGCTACATAGCAAGCAGAATCCTCTGTGGAAACACAATGAATAAGGTTTTCCTCAGAATGACGGCAACCCCCTTTGCCTTGTTGAACGCACGGAACCCATGTCTGAGCTAATGGCAATCCATGTGTCTCGCATGCTGATTTCAGAACCTCTAGAACTTCAGGTAATGCTGCTTGGTAGCTCAAATCACATACCTGATAAAATTATCTCATTTGTCATGCTGAAAAAAATTATAGTCTACAAAAATGCGTTATTTTGCAAGTTCAGTCCAATTACCTTGTCATTCTGAGTGGTCGAAACTTCAGAAGTCCGGAGATCAACAGCCTATGAAGTAAGAAGTTTGGAAGAATTTCAGAAAACTGGAACGTCACTATATTTACCAGTGTGGACAAACAAGCAATTTGATGTAAACAAAAAAGCTAGACTCATGCACACTTAAAACAAATACCAAAAGATTATGATAAACAGAATGAGCTTAGAGACAATCTGACCCCTAGCCAAGAGCAATAATGAAGATGAAATAAAGGACAAGAACATCAAATGATTAGAGAAATTAGCAAAGTGAAGATTAAAAATAGCGGAACACATGCTATTTCAGATCCTTCTGATATGCAAACTTAACTATTATCGTCTCAATCTTTGTAACTTCATCAAATATTCGTTCATTTGGTGATTGATGTTTCAGCTTGAATCATGGTGAACTGTACTTTTATACATAACACACATATATAAATATATACTAACAGTTTTGGAAGTATATATGCACAAGTTATAATACTTAATAGTTAATACTGAATAAACACTTATATATATAGTTCCACTACTTAGCTACTTAATCAAAAAACAATTTGAAGGTGGTGCTGTAAAGCCAAACCAAATTAACATGCAACATAGCAATAAATTTCTTAAGCCAAAGCTTTATATTGTTGAGGCTTATTTAAAACATAAAACCTAAGCTACCTAACAAAAACAAATTAGAGGGAATGAGGGAATTGATAGATTCTGAAAGATAAAAGGAGACAAACCTCAAGAGCTTTGCACACACTTTCAAGCTCCGGGAGATACTTGATCTTCTGTGTTGTCATGACAGCTTCAATAACACCCAAGCAATTACGACTCCCTTGTTCAAATACAGGAACAGCAAGGGTTCCGCGTACATCATACTGCTGTGCATGTTCAACACGCGGATACTCTTCACTTCTGAAGAATCTAACGTCTGGCGTCCACTCAGGAACTTTATCCGCAAACACTCGCCCTGGCAATCCAACAATCTCCTTGGAATCTTCATTTGCAGGAAACTGATAGTTTACAGAGACTTCACGGTAATTGGCAAGCCGAGGGCAATTAAAGTCTAGTAAGAAAGGTTGATTAGTTGTGCTGAGCACACGCCTGCCATCCCTGTTTATCGGTACCCATAGTTGAAGAAGGATATCTTTGTCCCTCGAACAATCTCTTATGTACCCGAGCGCCCAAATCAATCTATCCATTACAGAAGATGAAGATTTTGGTCCAATCCACCACCTTCTGTTCAACTCAGGAGCTTCAACTAAATGATTTTCAGATAGACTTGAAGTGCACATGGCATTGTTCATATTCTCACCAAAAGACTGAACTTTAGCATAATTTAGCTCTTGGCAATGATTTATCGACAAATTTTCCTGTTGGGCATCCTTTGATGGGATCCCATTAAATTCTACATTATTGGTATCTATAGTATTAGGCCACATAAAAGAAGAGTCGAATGGTGCATTGAAGGTGGCTGGGCTATGTTGCAAGAATTCATTACCATCAGTAGTTTCCAACCAACATCCCTCTAACAATAGTCCATCCATATAATCCAAATCCATGAAATAATCAGATGGGGTTGTCAACAATGGATTCGAAGGAATAACGCTATCATCCATCGCATCAAATCTGTCTTCAAATATCTAAGATCAGTACTGTTCTTGATCCAATTTAACCCAATCTAACCTAAAAAAGCTCCAGTCTTGAAAAAACAAATCTGCCAAATTTATGTTCTAACTTGAGAATCAGCAGTAAAGCAAAAAGGATAGAGGAACCAAAGAATATAAAGCAACAAGAAAAAAGGGAACTTTCATATATCATTTAGCTTCAAGAATCAAATATATGAAGAAATCAACATATTCCACCAAGTTGGGCTTTGTAATCTTGGAATACATATCTTATTCCGAAATCAATAAAGTAGAAGAAATAACCAGCTACCACCAGGATATAGATCTATACAACAGTAGCCTCAAACAAAAGAAAGTTGCAAGAAATGAAGCCCAAAAAGAGGAAAATGGAAACTGAATATCACTAGATTCTCTCAACAAGGTTAAGTATACTATGAACTTGTATAGGCTTCACTAATTCAAGATAAACTAGTTATATGTATGAGACATAAAACAAAGGTAAAAACAAGTGTTTGTAGCCACAGAAAAGTGTGTACAAGATGAATTGGAAACACAGACAAAAGAGAGAAATGAGAGGAGAGGAGGAAACTCACTATGGAAAAAAAGATTCTTGGATATTCCAATTTGCAAAGGTCAAAACTTTCCTGTTTCTTTATGCTGTAAAAATGTAAACTTTGCTGAGAAAATTTTCTTGTGGTTGTCTAAGAAGCAACAACATAAGCAACAAACAAAAACATATGTAGGGACTAAATGTCTCTCTAATATCTTCGCTCTTGAAATCCCCTCCAAACAACCCACAATCACAAATTCCCCTTATTCTCTCTCTCTCTCTCTCTCTCTCTCTCTCTCAGTCATACTATCTGTCATTAGCTCTTTGATGATTCTCTTCAAGCAAAGTCTGCCTACAAGAGAAGATTCCACTTACCAAGCACTGACCCCACCACCTCCCCCCCTCCCCCCACATCCCCCACCCTCAAAAACCTCTTGGGATTCCCATTATAAAGTCAACCACAAATCAAGAAACAACCCCATCTCATCCAAAACTCAAAAAAGAGGTTAGAAACATATGTTAAGTGAAAAAGATTTGATTTTTAGACTCTTTATTGAGGCCGAAAAAGTATTAGGTAGGATATGATAAGTCTTCATCTTACCGAGGATATGAAGTCGAGGATTATGATAGAAATGCAGTAGTAAGACTAGTATTATTTTCCTTCTTGTTGGATCAATATTATTTTCATCATTTTCTTGTATTTCTATTTTAGTATTAGCATATTTTTTATTCTTAGTTTTCTATTATTATTTGTTGTCTGCTTTAGTTTTCTTGTTATCCTGACGCGGTTTTTGCTTTAGTTCAGCTGACGATCTATCGAAAATAACCTTTTAGATCTCACTTATTGAGATTACACTGAGTATGTTATTTGCTGTTGTTACTCTATATTAGCTCAAGAAAACCAAATATAGTGAAAGTTCATGCATTTCTTTTGTGGGGATGTTTTTTTTTTGGTGGCTTTGAGCAGTGTTTGTGAGTAGAGAATTGTGTGTTTGCCACTTTCCTATTTACCCCATTAACTAAATTTAGATGCTCTGTGACGTCCTTCAAGAAAATGTTAAAATAACAATCAACTTGCAACTATATTTATACTAGTCCAAAAAAAGGAAAGCACTTTTTGCTCACGCGTCGGAAAATGCGCGTGGTTTAGTTGGATAAAGGTGATGTAAGAACCAAATAAGAGAATGTTATTGGGGCGTGTTAGTGAATGATGATTAGAGCGCGTGAGATATTACTAGGGGTTATTAATAGTTTAATGTTTTAACCATTATGGGTAATCAGATTTATGACAACATTTGTGTAGTTTTAGGTAGTGTTAATGTTAATACAAATCTCAACTCCACAAAACTAGATCCAAGTTGGAATTTTTTTTATGGGAAATTATTATTTTTCGATCCCTCAATTTTTATAGAATTTTAATCTTTGTGATTATAACTCAACATATTTAACCTTCAATTAATTGAAATGTGTGAGTTTTGTCCGTTTATGTAGGAAATAAGTTATGTTTAGACTATTTTTAAAAGTATAATACCTCAAACATAGAGCAATAACTCATGAATATTTAAATGGTAGAATTGTTAATAATTCTGAAAATTTATGAATACTAATAAGCAAATGAATCAAGATACACATTTCAAGTAAAAATGTTAGATGTATTTATTTCACAAGGATCAAAAGTACTATTGACCCAAAATTTATACCATCATATTATGTAAATGGTAATTATGTGTATCTACTCATAATAAATAATCTGAAAAATAAGGTAGACAATTTGATATAGATTTACACGTATGGTATAAATTAGTTTTAGAAATAAGATAGATGACATGACATGTAGATTTACATAGATAGTATAAAATTCTGCACTTGGATGTAAGTTAAAATTTAATTAATGAATTATCAATAAGTAGATAATTCATTTAATTGATCGATTAGGAATTAAAACATAATTAAATTGATACTTTTGTTTTATTGTGTTTCATCAGGAGGGTTGGCATGAATTGTCAGAAAAGAATTATAGTATAAATTTTGTCAAGAAAAAACAACTGATAAAAATCACTCAAAAAGAGAGAGAGAAATATAGAAGCATGTGAAACTCCATTGAAATGATAACCATCTTCTTCTTGTCAATTTTCCATTTTTTTTTAAGTTACACATTTAAGAGGATTTTTTGATTAATTACAATTATTATTCTGCTTTTAGTTTTCTTCTTTCATGTTACTTTTGATTCTAAATTATAAATCCTTCCTTTCTTTGACTACAATTATTGTTGTTCAACTTATTGTAATATTATGTCAAATATTTGTGGTTAACCAAAAAGAGAGTACTCCACTTGCGTATTATTTATGAGATATAAAAGAAATGGAACCAAAGAATATGATAAAGAAATAAAAGTTGTCCCACCATACTTTGGAATCATCACTGTCCAAATTAAAAAGGCCCTTCACCTGCTAATCCTCCAATTAACAAAGATTAAATTTTCTTTAAACATAATTAACAAAGAAATAGAAAAGGTTTAACAATAGCAATTTGGAACTTCTGACACTACCGTTTGAATTGTAACGATTAATAATTGAGTTGTAACTAATAAGTCATGGTAAAAAAAAGGCAACGAGTGAAACAAGAAGAAGCTATACTTAAGTAATTTTAGAGAAAGCATACTCTTTTAATTTTTTTTGGATTTCACTTATATATATATTATACAATTCTATTTAGGATATCAATTTATTTATCGTGTTGCCGTAGATAATTCATCTTATTTTTCATATTACTAGTTTTACATTTTATGATGAACGCTCGTTCGCCTATAATTATCTTATATGAAGTGATAGCTTAAGGATTATTTATATAGTTAACTTTTATATGACCTAATATAGCGTAAAAGTTATTTATAATAAAGGTGAAATTTTAAATTTTATTTTTATATATTTTATTTTACTTTTGTTAAAGGGTATTCCTACTCTGGTTGATAATGGAACTCCATCCACACAACCATTTTTTTTTTTAAAAGTTAGTTTTCTTTTTGCCTTCAAGTCAACATGATGACCACTATCTTTTAAATTAGTATACGGCTACTGTTAGTGTTAAGGCATTTGGGATCAGACGTAATCAATAACAATTAATTAAAAAAACATAGATTTGAAGGGGAAAAAAAGTTTATGACGATCAAGCCATAAAAAATAAATATAAAACTTATAATAAACTAATAAAGTGCATAAATCTAAAATTGTCGATATATAAGGCTGTCTGGTTAAGCAATTAACTTATAATGATTGATTACGCAAGCGACCAAATCTGGCATGTCCGAATCGGACAAACACAACATGGCCGCTAACGTCATGTCTTGTACTTCTCATATTACTCCGCCCGATCTAATTTATCTATTTTACTTTCATTTTTAATCTATTTTTTAAATAATAATATTTTTATTGATATCCCACATAACATGTTTAAGATCAAAATATTCAAAAATTTCCTTATTTTCTTAATTAAATTTTACGTCTTAAAGTCTTATCGAATTAAAACACATAAAATAAGATGAAAATAGTATATTTTATATGACGATGTTAAACGGGATATGAAAGTTATGAAAGAAATGTTTTTAGAATATACTAAGAAGTAGGTTAGCGCTTCTTCCTTAAGGGGCTCTATACTATACGAATTTGAATTAACCGTGTTAGTGAATTCTGGATTGGAATGGTTTAATTCGGATACCAAATAGTTAAAACAAAAGAAAGTATCGTATCACCATGATAATTTATGGCCACATGAACATGTCCTTAAAGATAAAATATAAAATTAAAAATTAAAAATTAAAAATAATTCAAATATTATTTTTGTAGAATAAATTAAAAATAAGAAAATATCATATAAAATGAAACAAGATGAATACTATTTACGGAGTAGTATTTCCCTTCTACCAAGCTATATTAAATTCTTTTCTTTTGAAACGTCACAAATAAAAACAAATGGACTTAATTTAAGAGGGATGGATTAAATACTTGAATAAATATCATGTATTCGATGGCAACTTGTGGGTTGTTGACGACCAAAAATACTTGTGGGTAGTTGATTGATATTGAACATCACACTATTTAATCAGCAATAATTATTTTATATTGCTTCTATTATCAAATTACTCTTAATGTTCTAAGTTTATTTTTGGCTGTCAAACTTGAGAAGTTCAACTATCAAATTAATTATAATTACTCTAAACCGATGACGTATCAAGCCTGTTTCATCTGAAAATTAAATTTGATTACCTTGAGTTTTTTTTTCATTTGACCTTTACTTTGTAACTAAATTTTAACTATTATTTTAATATTATGATATATAAGTCAAATTAGTAGCTTATACTCCATACTCAATCAAATGATATTAAAAAAATGATATCAACATATAATAGGATGAGTATTATCTTGTATATTTCTTACAAATTTGGAGAATTTAAATGCATTTTAACCATCCAAATAAACTGACTTCGATTGGATGGTCTAATTATCCAACAAGTTCTACTACAATTATACCAATTTATCTTCCCTAATAGAATACAAGAGACACGATAACATCTTAAAACTACTTAAAAGATGATTCATTTTAGTAGTGATAAAATAATTACCAATGGGAAAATAAATAAAAGTATGTCCAATAAACACAAGAAAACGTATTTAAGCATTCTATCACATTCTATTAGACCCTCTAATTTGAAAAAAATCCAACAATACTTTTTAATTACATTTTCGGGCATTTATCATATTGTTGCCAATGCTTGTCAATTTGAATTGTATCAAAACTATCGTTCAAACTTCATATACGAGAATTCTAAACAAAAACTCGAGACTTAAGATGAATCCAAATAGATGTGATTTCCCAAGGCATAAGGAATAATACGCAAAAGATAGCCTGGAAAAGCATGGAGTTCGCCAAGTGAAAGTTTTGCTATTAGACACTTCCGTTTCAAATTTTGAAAAAACTTTTCGCACATGTTCTTTAGCGTCTATTAATAGATAAGTTAACCACCTAAAATATACCACATTCTTTAATTATACACATCAGCCTTAATTGCAACATGCCTGAGGTTTTACGACTTCTTGTGGCTAATTCATATAATTAAAAATCTTTTGAGTTGAGGGTCTATCGGAAACAACCTCTCTACTCCATAAAGTTTGAGGTAAGGTCTGCGTACGTCATACCCTCCTCATACTTCACTTTGTGGAAATACACCGAATATGTTGTTGTTGTTTTGTTGCATATAATTAAAAAATATGACATATTTTAAATGGTTTAACTTATTTACGTAATGCTTTACAACACATGCATACTATTTTTTAAAATTTAAGCCGTAAGCGTCTAATATTATCATAAATAAAGTTAGTGCAATAGTACTTTGCAATCTTCCATCTCCCACGTAGTAAGTTGACAATATTAAGAGTTGTACTTGTGCCGTCGTGATTACCTATGGTATTAGCCCCAGCCAATAATTTCAACGCTTATCTTCTTGTTTTTTATTTTATCTTATGATATTTATGTATACCTAATTATAAAAGTTGATTAAGGACTACATTAATAATAAAGTGGACAAGTGGCATCTTAGAAATGGTGAATGATGATTCTGCAAAAGATACCAAAGCAAATTTCTGATTCTGCTTTATTCCAACGTAGTCTATTATATATTCTGATTCGCCCATCGATTCAAATTATAGTTTTCAAAGATAAACACCCACTAAGCATAGGTATCGTGACAACAATAAACATATATAGGTGATGTGGAAATGACTCCTTCCCCCACTAAGCATAGGATATTATTTTTTGGAAAAATATATACTATATACAGTAGTATTTTGCAACTCAAGACGGGAAGAGAAACAATTGGGTTAGATTGCTGATCTTCGAATAGAATTCTCTGAGATTTCTAAGTGGAAGGGTGGTATCTTTGTCATTTTATATGTTTCGAAACTCATACTTCCAATTCTAAGTGTCCAATTTGCTCTATTTTTTTCGATAAGGTATATGGTAAAGATTGGTTAAATTTTAGGAAGTAAACTGGACGAGTGAAACAAGGTAGAATCGAATAGAATGAAATAATCAAATATACTTGAACATACAACTTTAACTTACTCAGAATTAACACAAGATTCTTTTTTGGGGTACATCATACAACCCAATCATCAAAGCAGTATACTCTATAAAAGCAAACAATGTTTCTTGTATTACTACTTACAGCACAGAATACATTTGAATATACTGTTAGCCTTCACATCGTGGGCCTTACATTGCGACGAGATGCGATTTTCTGACCAAGAGACTTGTCAACCAGTATCATATTTCATGCAAAACATTGTTATATTTATCTCTCTCAGGATCTAGGGAAAGAGCTCAAACCTGTGACCAGAATGAAATCCAAATACTGTGTATTGCATGAGTAACCTGACAATATCAAGCCAACTGCAGATAGATCTTTTTTTCTGGCCTAAAATAACAAAGCCAGCAGATAGCCGAGGTACTAAATTACCTGTCCGGTGCCCAAGATCTGTATCTCTCCTGGCTGCTTGACCTTTTTCTCTTTCTCAATGATGCACTGAAAAACCAACCATATATGGGAGAAAAGATTTTAAAAAGAAATCTATAACACTCTTGATAACATCTAGATTCCTAGGATATCTGAAGTTCAAAGTGGAAACTCGACCAGTCAACCTAAACATCAGTTCCAAGTAACAGCAAGCCAAACTTGCCAAAGACCGATAATCATTTCCTTCCATGTATTAGGGTACAGATGCGTGAAGACAGACTAACTAGGCAGGTAATAAAACAGTAGAGATGCTGCAAGCCCCACATATGAAAAGGAAAAGGAAAAGAATACAAAGAACAGGACAAAAAGCAAGAAGTATTACAGGTGGACCTCAATAGGGAACTCCATGAAACAGACATGAAGATTACTAGTCTCATTAACTACATTTTCAACACGTGAAGAGAATAATGTAACTTCTAAGAGAAGCTTGTTGATCATTCATTATTCAACTCTTCACATTAACGGAGTTATCACTAGTGCCATCATAGCCAAGCACATGCCGAAAAGCATCAGATAACTTAATTTTACTACAGTTGGAACTCAATTGGGTGTGTAACCAAAGTGAACAGGAGAAAACCACTAGCAGAAATGGAGAATATCTATCTTTTTTAAGTGGACCAAATGAGGTCCGAGATCTTTCGGACAAAATCTGAATTATGAACCCAACTTGACAACAAGAGACTTGTGATTTCCAGGGTGAAGAATAAATAAATAGTGCCACCTTCACGCTCCCCCCGTCAACACTCAACAAACAATAAGAAAAACAGGACTAGGAGGAGTGGGCAGAATCCTATATTCAACAGTGGCTGGATGAAGTCCAAATCAGTTGGACAACTCTGGTTTATGAAAATCAAGGTTCAAAATTTCAAGCTGAACAATAAATAGACAAAGCGCCAATCACGCTCTTCGATCAAGACACAAGGAAAAGTGGAGAATATCTATATTCTACAGTGGACCCGATAAGGTAAAAAATTGGTTGGTCATCCCTGATTTATGAAAATCGACTTCACACCATATAATCAAGATTTCAACATGAATAATGAAGTAAAGAGGGCATCGACTTGTCGCGCTTCGCTGTCAAGACATAAGGAGAAACTGTGTAATTCTCCGCATAACGACAAGGATAAAACCTTGACAGCAAATAGTGCAGCATCCAGTTAAAACATCAAAAGAGTTCAAACATTCCACGCATGCACCATCAAAGTAGTGTGGGAACCAAAGGTTTTTTCCTTCACAACATGGCGTCATAATCAGATCGATGTAGCGACTCTTGCCTTTCTAAGTTAACATATACATACATAACACAATGACTAGTGTAATAACATGCTTGAAACCCTTTTTTCCTGTGAAATAGATAAAATTCCTACTTTTGCAATTTACTAAAAGAAATTACTGCGCCGACAAGTTGCAGTCTTGCAGGGGTGGGGTGCACTATACCTCTTCATCATGCTGCATGAAATTCATGAAACCTTCATGCAGATTATAGTGATGAGCACAAGTTGGAGCATTAGCTGGGGGGCTGCAGATAGTTTGGCCCGAGGCGGATCTCTTGGTATCAGAGTATGAGAATATCCTAGTCTGGGAAATCTTTATCATCCGAATAGTAAATACCAGGGACAACAATGGCAGAGCAAAAAGAAGCTGCTCGTTGGCCAAGTTGCATGTTAAATAGTCAAAGAAGACTCTGCTAAGATACCAAACTATTTCTTTTCTGAGAAAGGTGACAGTATACTAATCATCAGCACAAAGGCTGTATTGGACCCATATTTACAATTACAAACGATAGCACAAGTGTGGCCTTATTCCTTTTACAAGGATTCTAAGAATTCTAATAAGAGTTTTAGCCTCCTCTACATAGTTTTCTTTACACCAAAGTTAAAACAACAAGATACAATTCATTTTCATTCTCTGGATGGAGCTGCTTCAATCTTCAAGACACCTGGCATTTCTTTCCTTCCCCACAAGTCTACCATATGCATGCTGGATGTTCTCCACCATGTCTTCTGCCTAACATTACCTCCCACATTATTCCAGCACCCAAAGTAGTCTTTATCAAAAATTTCCCTAAAGTGGTTAACACTTATTGTTGCATTGAAGTTCTCGCGAACAAGTTGTTCATAGTCCCCAGGATTCATAAGATACCAAACCATTTCTGAATCTGCTTCATTCCATTGTATCGCATATGCATATTCTGATTCACTGTATCTCAATCCAACTGTTTTTGTTTTTTTTTTGAGAAAGTCAATTCAAAAATTTTACGTCTCAGCTACGAAAAACTACACACTACCAATACAAGTTATACAGATTCGCCACAAAGTTCACCCTTCACCAATAGCAAGCATAAGTGTCATGGCAATAAGCATAGGTATTATGATGAGTGCCTCAGGTTTGATATTTCCAGCCCATAGTTCCAAAATTTAGTTGTTGGGAAGTAGCTGATTACTAAGGCAGTGATTATTCAGAAACCATTGGAGACACCTACTCTTTGAACTGACAAGGTAAATATAGAATCTAGAGTTTGTGGGTTCAAAATGAGTGTGATATTATATGTATATATTTTAAGTTTGTTTTGCATATATATATACACACACACAGACACACACACACGCATAGATTCATTCTTATCAAAATATTCACATGGGAACTGTAGGTCCCATGGGAAGTTAATCCTGTTACTAAATACAATTACGAAATGGAAAGACCTGTTGCTATACTTTTGCTAATTTCATATGTTTCAAGGAAAAGTAACTTTTTGGAATGGTTATTAAATGACTCCTGAAACTCTCGCTGTCAGTTGATAAGAAATTTAAGCTAATACTAGTATTTATCTAACAAGTAACAATTTCTCAGCCCAAAATGTTGGAAGTATCAACAGTTCTTTAATGTAAAAAAATGATCCTTCTGGGAACATCAAAACACATGATTTGATTAGTCCAATTGCTGATTTCAATAAACAGAAAACAAACTACAGAAGTTACAGACCAACCACAATAATGGGGACAAATAAAATGATAATAGAACCCTAGGTGCAAGAGATAGCAAAAGCTATTCAGGTCTAACTACTGTCAGTAATAAGCCTCTTTTTTTTCGTTTTGGGAATAAAATACCAAAAAAGGAAAAAATTTACTTGCAGAAGAATGTTGCTAGTAAGAAGACTGAATAAGATGATACTTGAGCATAGCTAATTCACACCCTTAGAATCTGAAGCTTGTTGGAGAAGGCAATGGCGACCCAATCAGGCTGAGACGACGACCACTGAAGCTGCTCGATTTCCGCACCAGCAGTATACGCCAGAATTGGATCCAATCCACCTTCAATTGGCTGACCCATTGAAGATAAATCCCATATAAGTGCCTGTGAATCGTCACCAGCAGTGCAAATGTGGCAAGAGCTGTGAGGAGCCCACGCAATGGCGTTAACGCTCGCCTGGTGCCTCTGTAATTCCACCACGGGTAGCGTTGGGAAACGGATATCCAAAACCACAACTTTAGCACTGTCCATTATAATAGTAGCCATGTACCTATATATGCATAAGATACCAAAATAATCATTAAAATCTTACGATCTTCTATATATCCCGTCTTTATAGGAAAATATTACTATTAAAAGTAAAATGAGAGTATCGAAATAAAAGAGTTTTCAAACAATTGGAGTGCTAAATATTGATCATTATTACAAAATATTAGTGAAAGTAATAATAGTTGTCGGATACCAAAACCACAACTTTAGCACTGTCCATTATAATACACCCTTTTTCCCAATTTATATGTCAACCTTTTACTTTTTAGTTTGTCCAAAAGAAATGTCAACTTTCTATAAATAGAAACAACTCAACTTTAAAATTAACCTTTTTAAAAAATTTAACTTTTAAGAGCTGTTTTAGACCACACATTTCAAAAGTGTTTCTTTCGTGTAAGTCAAACAGTGCCATATAATTGGGACGGAGAGTAATAGCCATGTACCTAGGATCCTGTTTGTTCCATCCCAGACGAACGAGAGGCGTATCGGGCTCAGAACTCTCATAAATTATCGTCGAATGCTCCTTATCGCGAAGATCAAAAACCCTAACGGATCCATCAGCTGAAACAGAAGCAAAAACACCAACACCACCCCAAGCAATATCATAAACCTCCTTATCATGTGCAATAAGCTGAGTATCCACAGTTTCCCTTTCAATATCCCAAATAGTACAAGTCGTATCGATACTCGACGTACCAATTCGCCTTGGCTCAGCTTCATTCCAGTCAAACGAGGTCAACGGACCGGAAAACTCACTGTTCCGGTTGTTATTGAGCAAACTTTTTATTTCGACCCGGTTGTTATCGTTGTTGACCCGCCAAATCCTGAGATAATCGCTTGACGTTGCGATTAGGTCGGGTTTCTGGCACTCTTTGTCGGGTATGAAGATGACTTTAGTAGGCGGGAACGGGTGTTCGAATGAGAGTTTCGGGTCGGCCCGAATCTCGCCATTGGAGTCGTCAAGTTGGATGATTTCGACCCGGTTAGGGTACTTTTCAAGTAAGCTAGCGATGGCGAGGCGATACTTTTTGTCTTTGCGAACGCTCCAATTCATAGCGTAGATGTGCCATGGTGCTTCGTAGGTGTAGATCTCGGAGCGTCTTTGTTGTTCGTCGGACCCGTCTTGTTGGGTCGGATCGCTGCTCGCACCCATTTCTGATTTCGCCGTCGATGGAATTAGGGCTTGAAAGGAAGAGAGATTTAGTCTAGCTATAAGTTTTGAAATTACACTTTACTCCTTTAGCTTTACCAGTAGTTACTAGCTAGTGTTAATTACTTACAAAATCAAATAAGATTTGCTTTCTAAAAGAATGCGACTATTTTGTAATATTGATGTTTGAATAAAATGAAATTATATAAATAAAGATAAACTAATTCTAAAATTTAGAAGCAAATTCACGATAGAGAACATTGTTAAACAAAAACAAGGATGGTTCGTTTCATTACATGGAATTAGATAAATTTGGTACTTCGTTAGACTGAATTAAATTGTGTTTAAATAAATAAATAAAAATATTTCTAAAGGTCTTAACCTAAATAAAAAGAAAAATAATTTTTCAATAAGCTACTTAAACTTCTGTTAGCGATTTTGACGGAAGATATCTTACTTGAAGTTACTTGTCTTAATTTTTAGTACATTAAGATACTAATTTAAATAAAAGAGTTTTTTTTTAAGAAACTACTTAAACTTATGTTTGCTATTTCTACGAATGATATCTGACTTGGAGTTACTCGTCTTAATCTTTAGTATATTAAGAATTTAAGATACAAAGAAAGTGATAAGCAAGAGGATAAAAAGAAGAATGTTAAAGCATATCCTATAAGCATTTCATCTAGCTTTTCTATTGTCTTTCTCCCCCTTTTTCAAAGGGTGTTACTTTTTCACGTGCACGATTATAATTATTTTTGTTTCTTCTCCTTACATATGACTATATTAGAGTCTATCGAAAACGGTCTCACATCTCACAAAGGTAGGAATAAGATCTACATGTGTCATAAACTCTCTCTAAGAATGCATTAATCTCCCTTGGAAAGTCTTTCTCATTAATACAAATATATATCATTACCGATAGTGATATATTGAGGATATTTTAAACGAAACAATTCGAGAAGGTTACTTGCATTCCGGGTGAAATGAGATGTGACTCCCGTGTCCATGTACCAATTTTCATCGGGTTGTTGCAAGGTCATGCTGCTGAAGGCCTGACCCAATTCAGATGGGGCCATACTGTTGACGTTTTGCGTCTGCTAGGCTTGAACAAAGTGGGCATGTGCATGCAATTAACATGGATCGGGACTTGAGCCTAGAAGACCCGTCTGCTGGTAATTTTGAAAGGGTTGTTGGGTCGGTTGTTGCTGCAGAAAATAAAGGGGAATCGAGGCCCAGGGTGTAGTGTTGGGCCACTGTCCTGGGCCAGCCCAAGGCGTTGAAGTTGTGGCCTGACCACCCTTGCCTCCATGGACTCGGCCTCTCCCACCCCTGCATGATCCGTAGCCCTTTCCTTTGCCACCCCCGCGGCCACCCCGCTGTTGTTGGTTGGCCGGCGAGTGGGGTAGCGGGAATAGCAGAAGTGTCAACCGTTAGCGCTTTCTGGTTGTGTTCGTCCTGTTTAGCACGTCTGATTTCTTCCAACAATAATTGTGACCGAGCCTTATTGAAGCTGGGCAAGAGGTCCGTCTGTTGTATCATCGTGGTTAGGGTATCATACTTTAACTTTTGAAAGACATGCGACTAGTTGGAGAACCATCCTTGTTTCGGAAATAGGCGTTCTCACGTTTGATAATTGATCATTCACTAGTTTCAATTGCTTGCATTATTCGGACATGTTAGAAAAATTTTCAAAAAGATGAACCTTAAAAATAGTCCATTTTCCGGCAAAAATTGATTTGCAATAATATATAAAGGATGTCTACGTAAGCTTTAAAGCAGGTTACTTGACTCATTTTTCGTGTTTTCTAGTAGTGAATATAAAAATGTTTTTTAAGCCAAAAGAAGTCCCAGCAAAAGGTTGAGTTTCAAGTTTCAACTTCAAAACTCTTTAAATTTGACTAGGTATGTTATTTTATTATCCTTAACTTTTTTTTATTTAGCCATCTCCAAACTCCAACTTGTTTGAAATTGAAGGGTAATTAATTAATGTTATTGATCCTTATATTTTCTTATACACACTCTCATCTCCTTTTTTTTCTTGCTAACCTCACGATATGCAATTTATCAGTTGTGTGCTCAATGCAGCTACGCCATAAAAAAGGTGTCACAGTTATATCAATTAACTGGTCAACGGTTCAAGAGATACTAACAGTTACCTCAACACTTTATTGGCTAAAAACATATTTACCAAAACAAAAAAGGCTTCGCAAAGTGCTACTTTTGGCATTTCAAGTTGCGAAAAAAGTGAATAGAATAAGAGTGAAAATGATCAAGACACTTTATACTAAAACTTCTAACTTATTCAAGTGACAGCAACGTCAGCAACCCAATCACCAACACATCCTCTCTACCAAAACAAACACTGTTTTCTTGGATTACTTCTTCAGCACAGCAACACATTCGGATATACTGTCATCACCTTCACATTGTAGGCCTAACATTGAGATGAGACGCCAGCTTCTGACCAAGAGACTTGTCAGCCTGCACCATATTCGTGCAAAAACATTCTTATCGTTTTCTCCTTCAGGATATTATATATGTGGCACGAAAGAAACATGCAAGGGAAAGAACTCTGACCTGTGACCAGTATGAAATCCAGATACTGCGTATTTCATGAGTGACTCGAGGATCGGATAGAGCATCAACCCATCTGCAGATAAATCTTTCTTGCCTGCAATCACAAGGCTGGCAGGTAAGTACTTGATAGGGGTGGAAAATTGGTGTGTGAAAATAGCAAAGGAACTAAACTACCTGTCCGGTGCCCAGGATCTGTATCTCTCTCCTGGCTGCTTGAAGTTGTTCTCTTTCTCAATGATGCACTGAGATAAACTTGTCACGGTTTACAATAAAGACACAAGGAGGAAACAAGACTAGGTAAAATGGAGAATATCATATTCTACATAAAGACACAAGGAGGAAACAAGACTAGGTAAAATGGAGAATATCATATTCTACAATGGAATAGGTAAGGTAAAAAATGGTCTGTCAAAACTGATTTATGAAAATTGACTTGCACCGAAAATCAAGATTATCGATGTGAACAATAAGATAATCTGAGCCTCACCCTTTCGCGTTTTCCTGTCAAGACACGAGGAGGAATTGGGTACTGCTCCGCATGACGACAAGGATCAAACCTTGAGGGGAAATAGTTGACCTGAAAAAGCATACAAATCTAGTTAAAACATCAAAAGAGTTAGAAGTATCCACACATGCACCCTTAAAGTAATGTGGGAACCAAAATATGCAACATGGCTTCATAATCAGACCAAAGTACCTACTCCTGCCTTCCTAAGTTCACATAGACGCAGAACAACTAGTTTAATAACATGCTTGATAATCCCTTTCCTTTCCTTGTGAAGTGGATAAACATTTCTACTTTTAACAATTCACTAAAAGATTTACTGCACCAACAACCGGCAAAGCAAGGGTGCACTATACCTCTTCATCACGGTGCATGAAATTCATGAAACCTTCATGGTGATTATTGTGATGAGCACACTTGGGAGCGTTAACTGGGAGCTGCAGATAGTTTGGCCCAAGACGGTGTCTCTGGGTATCAGCATATGAGAATATCCTAGTCTGGAGAAGCTTATCATCTGAATAGTGAACACCAGGGACAATAATGGCAGGGCAAAAAGCAAGCTGCTCATTCTCTGCAAAGAAGTTATCGATGTTCTTATTCAATACCAAGCGACCAACTGGTTGTAATGGCAAGACATCCTCGGGCCAGGTCTTGGTTACATCTAGGGGGTCAAAGTCAAATCTGTCTTCATGATCAGGATCGATAGTTTGGATGAACAGTTTCCACTCCGGATAGCTCCCAGCAGCAATTGAATCATAGAGATCCTTGGTGGCGTGACTATGATTTGATCCTCCTACCTTAACAGCTTCGTCGTCAGACAAGCACTTGACTCCACAAGTTGGCTTCCAATGGAACTTCACATAATGTGCTTTCCCAGCTTTGTTGATCAGCATGTAGGTATTAACACCGGAACCTTCCATGTGCCTGTAATCTTGAGGGATACCCAGATCATCAAACAGGAAACTGAACATATGAAGACTTTCTGGATGGTGAGAGAAGAAATCAAGGATCCTCCAGTTCTCCTGAATGTGGGACTTTGGATTTGGCTTCAGTGCATGAACCATGTCAGGGAACTTCATTCCATCACGAACAAAGAAGACAGGGAAGTTGTTTCCAACCAGATCAAAGTTACCCTGAAGTACAAAAACGAGAACAAATACAGAAGTAAAGAGGTATCAGTGCAAAATACAGAAGTAAAGAGGTATCAGTGCGAAAAACGGAAAAAATCCACGAAAGCAGCACGTTCGTGTTCAGGAAACACAAAAGAAGTGCAGTGCCTTCATTTTCCAGGAAGCAGAAAATGACCCTTAAGTAAATGATTATTTCCATCAGAGGCTAACAATGAGAACAAGAACTCAGTGAAACGAGGACACTTATTACTTCATTGATTTTGAGCATTTCTCTTTGACAAGAGAATGATTCCGTGTTCGGAATCCATGACCGACCAAAAACATCACAATACCGCACTAGATAAATCAATTTATGATCTGAGTGGTGTTTTGGGCTTATAAATAGTTGCAGTTGGACTTCATCGAGTTCGAGATTGATATTATTAATCTGACCAAATTCTCATGCACACAAAGTACAACAACATACTCAGTGTAATCCCACAAGTAGGGTCTGGGGAGGGTAGGATGTACACATAACTTACCTCTACCTTTGTGGGGTCTGGGGAGGGTAGGATGTACACAAAGTGTTGCAGTCTAAAATTACTCGAAAGGACCAAACAAATGGAAGATCATGCAAATTAAGCATCACTAAAGGCTGAAATGAAACAACATATCACACAGAATTCTTAGATTTCCAAATGATTTAATTGCTTCAACGTCTTTATAAATCAATTGCTGATCGCAAAGTCAGCATCCTGAGAAATGTAATATAAGCTTGGTTTCAGCAATACTCTCTTACCAGCTTGACAGGCATAAAACATTCAAGGTTACTAACGGATAACAATCTGACAATGAAGACATTGCAAGAAAAAACCAGCTTCTGGTTGAAATTACCTCTCTGGTGTAAAATTTCACAGCAAATCCCCTGGGGTCCCTGAGGGTTTCAGGGCTTCCACGCTCGTGGATAACAGTAGAGAACCTCACAATAACAGGTGTCTGAACCCCAGGAGCTCGGAGAAAATCAGCACATGTAAGATGGGAAATATCATGTGTGACCTCAAAGAAACCCTTGGCGCTGGCACCTCTGGCATGAACAACGCGCTCTGGGATTCGCTCACGATCAAAATTGGCAAGCTTCTCCACCAAATGATAATCCTCAAGAAGAACCGGCCCTGACAAAAAAACGGGTTTCAATATTCTTATCCATGGTGCGAAATCCACTAAAACTGGAAATTGTTGCAAATGTTTCTATGATATCTCTAAAACAGCAAACTACAGAATTTATTTGTCTGTTCTTCTTTGATATTTCTTTACTTGAACCGAGGGTCTATCGAAAATAGCCTAAGATACCTTCCGAGGTAGGTCTGGGTACACTACCCTCCCTAGACCCCATTTGTGGGAATATACTGGGGCATGTTGTACTTGTTGTTGAGTTCATGCGAAGCACCTTTATTACACAGGACAAATTGCACGATTTGATATATGCAAAGGTTTCTTTAGCATTTTAATAAGTTCTACCAACTCTTGCCTGATTCAAGTTATTTAAATGACATAGAAATAGTGAAATGTTATTAATATGAAGTTCCCGTCACGAATTGTTTCCATCTTTCAACCATCTACATTTTCCTATCTTCTTACACTATTTTCTGCTGACCATTATGGACGATGTTACTCATACCATGTTAAATAACTCCTCAAAAGGAAAAGTGAAACATCAATGCATATGTCCAAGAACAAAAACAGTAAAGCAATTTATTAGTTGTCATTCAACAACTGAACATCACGATCACACTTTTTCTAACTGAGCATCAAGGAGGACTAATATCAGGCTAACAAAGTAAGAGAGTATAGCAGTTCCTGTTTGTTTCTGTATTTATCTATTCCTAATGATTAACACAAAGAAAACATCGTCGACAAAATCAGGTGACACATTCACTTTCTGAGCCGATTCAGAAATACAAATAGGAAGACATCACCCACAGGTGACACTCACTACATCATCTCAACTGCTATCATCTTAACCATTAAAGTAGCTAACCAAATGCATGTCCCTAAAACATTGAGGAGGAACTCATCATATCTAAAACAACAAAGATATCATATACTGGAAATTGATTTGCCATGCGCTTTACAAACAAACAAAAAAAGACAAGATAGAAGGAATAACTGTTCTTACCAATCAACTACAGCTTAAATCCAAACTAGCTGCTTCTGGCTGTCAACTTATCACAGCCCTCTCCCTTTACTAGTCAGGAATATGTTCTTATACCAAAAATTAGAATAAAAACGAAAACTTTACACACCAGACTAAAAGTGAGAGAGGAAAAAAAAACCTCTAGGTCCAACAGTCATGGAAGAGTTGTTGTTCCACACGGGAGCACCGGAATTAGTTGTCATGAAAGCGGAATTGGCAGCGCTTGAAGGACGATACTGCATCAAATTTCACAGTCATTAAACATGAACCTCATGTTAACATATAATATAAAGCAACCAAATCCACCAGAGACTCTTAATAATTCTCTGTCTATAAATTCCAAATAACTACATCAACAAAAATAAAAATAAAAAACTAAACTATTTTGACCTATACCCTTTATCAAACCATAACAAATACAAAAACAGGGATAAAAAATGTAAAACACATACACTCTCTCTCTCTCTCTCTCTTAAATCAACAAGAAGAAATCAAAATAATAACTCAACTCCATTCAAGTATATAAAGCAACCAAATCATTCTAGCTCTATCACTTTCCACTAGGCTACATCGACAAAAATAAAAAAATAAAAACTACATTATTTTCACGCATGCCCTAACCAAACCATAACAAATACGAAAACAGCGATAAAAATGAGTTTTGCAAGATCAAACTAAACATACGCTCAAATAGTAAACTCTATTCCTTCCAAGTATATACTCACCGCAACCACAAAACAGAGAAACACCAAATTAAACAAAAAAAAATCAAATCAAATAGACCAAAAAAATTCCAGAATCTCAATTACTCCGCCTACATCCTTAACATAACATAATCAAAATGTAAAAAAAAAAAGGATAAAAATTAGGTTTCTTGTGATAGATAACAATCAACAAAATCAAAAAAAATATTCTACAATCAAAATGAAGAAAAAAAAACAATCACAAACATAGAGAATCAAATTTTTTAAAAGAGTACCTTGTAGGGATCCATGGCGAAAGAGAGAGAGCACCGAACAAGAAATTGAGTCGTGTGGCAAAATTTATTGGGAGTGTCTAAAAAATGAGCTGCTTTAATATTTATATAAACAGATGTAGGGTCATTTTCAACCGCCTAATATCTCCTTTTTTTGGCTCGCGTTTCTATTTTTTTCATTCACATTTAAAAATAATAATATATTGCTTATCCACTTTTTTCTTATATACCATCCTTTTATGAGTTAGTCATTAATTTTTTTCCTTTTTTCTTAAAGTGAATAAATAAATATTTTACCAAAACATACAAAAAGAAATTATTTATTATAAATCAGTGTAAGCTGTGAAGATTCATATAATCATTTATTATAGTTTTATTTAGATATAAATAATTACAACAACAATATATCTAGTGAAATCTCATAACGTGGGGTCTGGGAAGCGTAGAGTGTACGCAGACCTTAACTCTAACTTGGTAGATAGAGAGGTTATTTCCGAGAGATCATTGGCTCAAGACATAGCATAAACACAAGTAAATCAAAAGTAAAAACAAAGCAAAAGTAAAATCAAAGCAAGAGAAACGGTCAGATCCGGTCAAAAAAATTTAAAGCAATATGAAAATACTGGTATCAAAAGTGAATAAGACATGATAGCGCATTCTGAAAAAATAAACAGTAACTAGCGTAGGTAAATAAGCTAAACAAAGTACATTAAAGGACACATATCAGCATAAAATCAAACTATAGAGGATTATAAAGCAATATTGCGCTTATTAGTATGATAAGCTAAGCCGCCTACAATAATAACACTACAACTATCAGTTTGTAAGCGTAAGTAGGACTACGCTTGACTACCTACTATTTTACCTTAATATGTGTCCTCCACAACCCCCTATCTAAGGTCATGTCCTCAGTAAGTTTCACCTGCGCCATATCCCGTTTAATCACCTCTCCTCAATACTTCTTCGGCCTACCTCTGCCCCTCCTGAACCCGTCCATAGACAACTTCTCACACCTCCGCACTGGGGCATTTGTGTCTCTCCTATGCACATGCCCCAATCATCTCAACCTCGTTTCCCGCATCTTATCCTCCACTGAGGCCACTTTCACTCTGTCCCGGATATCATCATTTCTAATTATATCCCTCCTTATATGCTCGTACATCCATATCAACATTTTCATCTCCGCAACTTTCATCTTTTGGATGTGCGAAGTCTTGACTGGCCAACACTCCGCCTCATACAACATAATCGGTCTAATCACCGTCCTATAAAACTTGCCTTTAAGTTTTGGTAGCACATTTTTGTCGCATAAGACTCCAGATGCGAGCCACAATTTCATCCATCCTGCCCCAATACCGTCATCAATCTCTCCATCCCTTGATGATTGATCAAAATTTTAAATCTGTAAAATTATATTAACAATAATAAGTACGTCTCAATTGAACAAATTATTATCGGTTCCTATCCTAGATAAATAGGAAAGTTATAGTAAGTTGACAATCGGTGTAAAATTAATGAATCTCGTGATGAAATTCTAAAAATACAAATATTATTGGATCTCTAAAATAAGATGAATAAAATATGTTATCTGTAAATTTTATATTACTACACATAAAGTCTCACCGTCCAACGATCCATTCATGAAAGTTTGAATCATACCATCAAAATTATAAAAGTTTGAATTGCACTAAATTAATTTTAGATTTTTCTATGACTCCTAAGTGTGGATTACACATAATCTTGAAATTAGTTTAACCATATCTCTAGTCTCAACTCTCAAGAAAAGGGCAAAAAGGAGAGAGAGAAAAAAAGAGAAAACGAAATTAAAGAAGAGGGTCCACAAATCAAAATCTTGTGCTTTATCCAATGATTTTTGCCCTTTTTGTGGGGTTGATTAAATGTCCTTTTCTTAGGCCATAGTTTCGATTTAGTATTTTTAAAAGTTATACACATCTGTAGATTACTATAGATAATATTAACTTCAAATAAAATATATATTAATATATTAATCAATCTTACGCATAAAAATATGTCACTATCGTATAACATTTATAATAACTTGTAAATTTTAGAAACGTTTTCTCATAAGATTTTTAATTTGTTCAGAAAATTTTTGAAATTGTAATTTAAAAAATCTATCATTTGTAAAAAAATAAAAGAAGTCCTTTATTGTTGTTAATATTAATGAATATCCATTAATTGGATATGTTAGTATCTTAATTTGACTACCAAGTTGGCTAACTTAGTCACCAAGTTACTCCTCTTATAAATAGGAGTTCATTTGTTATATTACAAATCGATTTTGAAATTAAATAATATATCAGTCTCTCTTTATATATATTTTTAATATAAATATTTTATAGTCTTTATTTTATAATATATTATCAGCACTTTGTCATACTTAAGCGAATTGGGTCAAAAATTGGTAGAACGTACCATAATAGAGATACGGGAGATCTATATCATATGGAGATTAACACGTATGCAAAATAAGTATATATCTTACTTGATTGTTTTTCACTTTGTCAAAATTGAATTTATGGTGTGCTATTTGTATGAGTCACTACCAGAACTTGAAGAACCACACGTAGCCTCACTAGAAATGGATGAGAAGTTTGCTTTTGCTGTTTCTTTTTACGGTGAAAAAAAAAATTGATGCTAAATTCCTCCAGATGTGTTAAGGTAAGTGATTTTCTCTGCTAAATTGAGTTACGGGGGTTGTATCTTTTTTTAGACTCACCTGAAGGTATTCAAATCCTTGACAAATATTCAATTAATTTTGACGTACGAACTTTTGGTCCTATAGTTCATAGTTTGTCAAAGAAGTACAAATCTCATGTTGCTT
Source organism: Anisodus tanguticus (assembly GCA_034509755.1). Classification (NCBI taxonomy): domain Eukaryota; kingdom Viridiplantae; phylum Streptophyta; class Magnoliopsida; order Solanales; family Solanaceae; genus Anisodus; species Anisodus tanguticus. The sequence goes on along the minus strand of CM067553.1, from coordinate 1,149,671 downwards.
CATATTACCTTCTAAAGCAATAATTACTTTGAACCCGGGTATACTCTTAAAGATATGTTAGAAATGTATGCCTCGATCTGCTTCTGCAGTAATAATATCTTAAAAGAGATTCTGAACTATCATAATTTGATATGCTTAACACACGTTCAGATAATTATGTTTCATTCCTGAAAAATGAGATCTTTTAATAAATGTTATAAATACAGATACATTTTCTGAAGTGAATGTGACATTATATAGTAAAGCCTATAAATATAAAAGTGTATTTTGTTGTGAAGATATCATGACTCATCTCCTGAAGAGGTAGAATAATTGAGAAGAGATATTCAGAATATTCTATACTTTACTCCCGAAGTAGTAGAACTTTGAACTCTACTCCCGAAGCAGTAGAACTATAATCCTAAAGTAGTAGAACTTTGTAATCTACTCCCGAAGTAGTAGAACTCTGGAATTTGCTCTTGAAGTAGTAAATATAGTGAAATCTACTCCTGAAGTAGTAGAACTCTGAATTTACTCCTGAAGTCGTAAATATTATCTGAAATCTACTCCCAAAATAGTAAGACTTCGAAATCTACTCCCGAAGTGGTAGAACTTTGAAATTTACTCTGAAATAGTAAATCTGAAACTTACTCCTGAAGTAGTAAGGCTTTATTCTGAAATAATGTCTTTTGTGCTTGAGAAAAATAATGAACTATAGATGAACATTGTATATCAAGTATATCCAAATAATCAGGTTTCATTCCCTGAAGCGAATGAAGATATATCACGACCTACCTCATGGAGAGATAAAACGACAAAGGAGATACACGCGGTATAAAAGTATTGCAACACGTACCCGAAGGAAATAAACATCAATGTATCTCTTCCTGAAGGATGTGATTACTATGTGGTTGCCGCTTTGATACAAAATATTCAGATGTTAATGGCTAATATTCCTGAAAGAGACATTGAAATACTGAAGTTTAGAACTTAGTGTTTACTTTTCGTTATTTATGAAATTATAATTATCTCTAAATGTCCATTTGTTTTTCGTTTTCTTTAACGACACAAGTAGTGTCTAACTAGAGTTTTTTTTCATGATACCAGCAGTATCTAAGCAATATTTAATAGTACAAAATTAATAATAAGCTCCAGAATAGCTAATTGTTTGTTCAAGAATTATGACACCAACATTGTTCAGACAATATTTTGTTTTAATAAATAAATTAAAATCTCTCGAAGAGGTTAGATATGATATTACCATTCATCCTAGATCGTAATTGTTACGACCGGAACACAAATTACAGTATACCTGAAGTTTACTAGCAAAAAATGGTTATCATATTGAGATTACAAATGATTGGAAGATTGAATATCTTCGAGTACTACGTGTATGAATTACGTATGTGAAACATTACCCAAGTATGATGCGATCACATGCCACAATAAATCATAAGTTTATTGATAAAAAAAATCTCATGCAATAGTAAATCAGATGTTTACTAAAATAAATAGCACTCGTCAGGGTAAATTTGAAGTTTACTAGTGTAAATAATTTTATCAGTTGACGTGATAATTTTGATCGTCCTGATTTGAATTTGATGTGCTAAGTTTGTATTCAAAATATATTGAAGAACTAGAAGATTCTTCAAGAATTTATTTACTTCTTCTCATGATAAGTTGATTACACCAGCTAATGTTAGGATTGAAGTCCCTGAATTCTAAAAAATATAAAAGGTGAATAAGGGCTCGTTCACCTGCAATGTGATGTCTTAAATAGATGGATCTATGAGACGGTCACATGTGTGTTTATTGTTAACATGCAGTTTGACATTTACAAAGTTGTTTGCTCAAAATGATTGAGTTGAGAGCTAATTTTCATATTATGTAATCAAGACAATTCATCTTGATAATGCTGGTTTATATTCAAATTGATTTAGCATTGAATGCCTCGAGTATATAGCTAAAATCATTGTTTATGAGAACAAAGTTTTATATGTTGGTCTGAGATATGATATATTGCTCTACCATGATGCACACAAATGAATTCCCCAAAAGGGGTGAAAATGTATATTAGTTTTTCTAACATAAGAGGAAGAGAATAAGCATCTAAGATATATGTTGTGAATTATGATCAGTATGATCATCGTTCAAAAGATAACTCAAGTCAAATGCTAGAAGCATTTGCTGACCAAATTATTTCATATTTCAGCTGTAAAATGCTCCAAAATATCCCTGAAGGACAGGATTTACAACATGCATGAAGCATGGTAGATCAATCGATTCCAAATGCAATAATCATTGAAAAATAATAGGAGCAAATGATCAAAATGATCATAATAAGGAGGCAATGTTCTCTTGAAGAGCATACGGCATAACACTTCATAAAACCTCATAGGAGGTTCAGGTACCTAAAAATAATGAAGTGATGAGATCTCAGTAAGTTGTGTCGAATTGCGAATCGATACAAAATGATATATCATCAACGATATCTTTTGATACAATATAGCACACGATATTGTATAATATTACAATGATCTGAATTATGCGTTTCTTAAAGCATGTTGACGTAGAAATAATTACCAAGTGAAATGATGCATCTTGTTAAGCGTAATGTTGATTGGAATTGCAGTCCAGACATCAGAACATGTCACAGTTGATACTGATGAATGTTGTCACAACCTATATGGCTTACTTGACAAAATTTATATGAAAGTCCCAGAAGGATTAAATATGCCTGAAGTTTATCGTTCAACGTCTCGAGAAATGTACTCAATCCGAGTACAACGATCATTATATGATCTAAAATAATCAGGGCGCATGTGATATAATCGTCTTAGTGAGTACTTGATAAACGAAGGTTATACAAATTATGTCATTTGTCTATGTGTTTTTATTAAGAAAACAAAATCAAAGTTTGTTATACTTGCTATTTATGTTGATGACATAGATCTAATTGGAACTCCAAAAGAGCTCCAAAAGGCGATTGAATATTTAAAGAAAGAATTTGAGATGAAAGATCTCGGGAAAACAAAACTCTGTCTTGGTCTTCAAATTGAACATTTAGAAAACGGGATATTTATCCATCAATTTGCCTATACTGAGAAAGTTTTAAAATGATTTTACATGGATAATGCACATCCTTTAAGTATTCAAATGGTTGTTCGCTCACTTGAAGTGAGTAAAGACCCGTTTCGACCTCAAGAAGAAAATGATAAGCTTCTTGGTCTTGAAGTACCATATCCTAGTGCCATTGGTGCACTTATGTATCTTGCTAATGCTACAAGACCCGACATAGCATTTTCTGTTAATTTACTAGCAAGATATAACTCTTATCCTACATGAAGGCATTGGAACAGAACTAAGCATATATTGCGATATCTAAAGGAAACTATTGATATGGGTATGTTTTATGCTAACAAAGATGGTGCAGATCTTGTTGGTTATGCAGATGCATGTTATTTATCTTATCCACACAAAGCTCGGTCTCAAATGGACTATCTATTTACATGCGGAGGTACTGCTATATCATGACGATCTACAAAGCAGTCAATTGTTGCTACTTTTTCGAATCATGCTGAGATAATAGCTATTCATGAAGCAAGTAGAGAACGTGTGTGGTTAAGATCAGTGATACATTTAATCAGGGAAAGATGTGGCCTGAAGTGTGATACTCATATACTCACAGTATTATATGAGATAATGCTGCATGCAAAACTCAATTAAAAAGAGGCTTCATTAAAGGAGATAGAATGAAACATATTTCACCAAAATTATTCTTCACACACGATCTCCAAACTAATGGTGATATTGATGTGCAACAAATTCGTTCAAGTGACAATCCTGTAGATTTGTTCACCAAATCATTATCAACTTCAACTTTTGAAAATATGATATCCAAAATTGGAATGCGAAGATTCTGACATCTGAATCGTGGTCTTTATCAGGGGGAGTAGAATACACGTTGTACTCTTTTTCCTTTAGCAAAATTTTATCCTCTTGGATTTTCTTGGCAAGGTTTTTAACGAGGCAACTCTCAAAGCGTATTACTAGATATGTGTATTCTTTTTCCTTCACTAGGTCTTTTTCCCAATAAGGTTTTAAAAGGCACATCATCTATTAATGTATATTCAAAAGTGAGTGTTGTAAATATTAATGAATATTCATTAATTGGATATGTTAGTATCTTAAGACCAAGTTACTTGGCCACCAAGCAACTTCTCTTATAAATAGGAGTTCATTTGTTGTATTACATATGGATTTTGAAGTTGAATAATATATCAATCTCTTTATATGTGTTTTTGGTGTAGGTACTTTATAGTCTTTATTTTATAATATTTATTAAATAGCTATTCAAAAAAGATGCAAAAATTTCTGTGTTTCTATTTTTTGTGTTGAATAACATCAAAATTATTTTTGCATCTAAAAACAAAAACATATAAATTGTGGTACTAATAATTAATTTCCACAAGGAAAACAATTCAAACAGTATATTGAGGACGTAAGGCATTTTTGTTTCTTGTAAAACGTTTGGAGTTTATCCCCAAGCTAATTCACAGCCACCAATTAAATACGTAAGTGAGCGTTTTGATGATGACACGTGTCACATAAGGACCTAGAACTGTGTGCACGGCCCATAAATATTCCAAACGGGCTTGAGAAAGCTATCTTGGACTTTATTCCAATACGAGATTATCAGTGTGAACGCAGCAGAATTAATGGGATTATTACGGTATGGGCCGTTCTGCTACACAATACTTTCCGGGCCCACCAACAATATTTCTAATATGTCCTTGTAATTTGGGTTTTTTTTAATGATCAGTTGTTTAATTGTTAGTGGTTGAAACAAAAAATTAGTACTACAAGTAGAGTTTTGAATATGCTAGGTACAACAAATTATTCGAGAAGAATCAATATTGGAAGGATGTAAAATTCGCAACTTTGATTTAAATTTTCATTTCAGTTGTCAATTCATAATTTTAAAACTTTGCAGAAATATTTACTGTACATGCTTTTTATTGACATTTTTCTTTTTGGTGGAGGCTGTAATTAGTGAAGGAATATAATTTTGGCCAAAATTTCTCTATTTTTATTTAAGTGATGTAGCGTGAGATTGTAATTACAAATCTACAACGCCAATTGTTAATCTTTTCGTATTTACTTTTAAAACTGAGCAATATATGTATGCTCATTTGATGTTGATTACAGGAGATTTTGTTAATTATTTCGTGGTTAGCATGTAGTAATTATTTTGGAAGATACAACCAAGCATCTTTAAACAAATATTTTCTTTCACCAGCCTTGTTATAGTGTAACAACAATAATAACATATCTAGTGTAATCCAACAAATGAGGTCTGAGGAGAGTGAAGTATACACAAACCTCAATCCTACCTTGGGAGGCAGATGTTGTTTTAGATAAACCATCGACTCAATAAAAAGCATATCAAAGCACATCAGCTATAGTGTGATTTGCCCAAATTCAACAAGTTACTCTCTTTTCTGTATTACCAACCTATGCTAGTGTTGACATTTACCAGCATTTGACTTTTAAGTTATGTAACTGCGTAAAATATTTTTATACTGAGTGTATATAACTTTACGTTATATTATTCGACCAAGAATAGATGAAAAAATAAGGAGAGAGGGGGAGTACCTAATATGCAAATCTTGGAAGAATAGATCAAAAAACGATAGACAGAAAAGAAGTTGAAGCAAACTTCAATATGTAGATGTGAAAATGTACAGCTAGTATGAACTGCTTATACCCAAAAGAATACCAAAGTTCAGTTCCTGATGACTTCTTGATCTCTAGAGGGCTAGTTAATACACGGAAAAACTCGCTATAAAAAAAAGATTAAAAGACTAATAATGCTCAACGATGCCAACAGCCTCTGGTCGAGATATTGTCCCGCGATGTAGAAGGATCAAAACAGGCCTTGCATCAGTGCAACACGAATTATTGCCATTAGCCTCGTGCTCATCATTTCTTGGTTGGGACTAACGGAACCGTCTGAGTTAAGTTAGTAAAAAGGGGGGATTTCCCCAAAACATTTAGGGCCTTCACTCGTTGCATCTCCTTTCCTGCATTAAACAGAGAAAAAGGGAAGGTTATGGGTTCAAACTAAGTTAGTTTGTTTTGGGGAAATCCCCCCTTGATTCAAACTAAGACAAGTGCGGACTTAGTGTACAAGTTATGGGTTCATCCAAACCCAGTAGCTTTGGTCCTTTGGACCTTGTATAGGTGTTAAAAACCCGCTAAACAAATACAAGTAGAGTAATAGATTTGAACCGAGTATATCAAATGGTAAGTGGTAGAATTTCGAACTTTGAACTCATAAAGTCAAATCCTGGCTCCATCATTGAACTGCGAAATGATTTTCTACTTTAAACTTAAAGGATTGGTATCTCACCCAGAAGAGCTTATATTAATAGAGGATATATGTATCTAACTAGAAAAAGATACCTTGAAGATCAAAAATGATTTTTGGTAGCAACTACTGGAAATCATATTCCAGAAGAGGTCAATTTGAAACCATTACTTAGCCACAATGTCTAACACATGTAATTACTCACATACTCCAAGCTGTTAAACAACCCCAAAACATCTCAAGGAGTCATTTTATTAGCCGCACAAAAGTTATGAAAAGAACAGTTATTGAACTCACGACCTTTATCACATTGAAATATTTTGATGTCTTTTTCAAATTGCGTTTTAACAAAAGTACGAAATTCAAGGAATTTAGAGAAAACTTGAGATTTAAGTTTAAGCGGATAGACCCAAAGAAAGTGAGAAAAATCATCTAGTAATACCAAATAATATTTATTACCTAGGTTGTTAGATATAGGAGATATCCATAAATCTGCATGAATAATATCAAAGGGAGAGAAAGTAATACTTAAAGAAGATGTAAACGGAAGTCTAACATGTTTTCCTAGATTACAAGAGGAGAAACTATGGGAAATTTCCCATATTCTGTCTCTGGAATACATGGAGTAAGCTCAACACTTGACTTTCTAAAAAGTTCAATATCAAGGTATGTTAACCAAAATGTAAGAGGAGATTCAACTAGCCAATGTAGCAGAAGCTACCAACAGTTGAGTGTCAGCTTACCTTCCTCTATTGTCAACTGGATAGCCCTTTTCTCCAAATCAACAGCATGTCTGCTAAGCTCAGCTGGTGACAAACGTAGAAGCACTGAAAGAAAGACAAATTATACAAACAGCATAAATAAGCAATCAAAATGAAATTAGTTAACTGCTGATAAGCTATGTAGCAAGACTCTAAGACTCACTCTGAATGTTATCTGTTTGGTTCACTTTTTCATCACACTGTTTCAGGAAGTTCTGCAGACGAATGGAATGTTCCGTCAATTGATGATCATCCAAAGTACGCACTGGCTGGGGAGAAAACTTAGAAGAATCAATTTGAGCAGCATGATGAGAGTTGTTCGCGGCCTTGCCAAGAGAATTAGGAAGTGACGGTCCACCATGAGAAAATGTCATCATAGGTGTCAAATGGCCACTACTACCTTCCTTCTGTTGATTTTGTTTTTGAGGAATTACCCTCTGCAACTGACACAGGTTCTTCGAGAGAGTAGCCTCTACAAATTTGTCCACATTGTTCTGAAGTCTTCCTTTACCTAGTTCTAGCTCAAATCTTCGTCGTGCATTTAGAATATGTTCATTTGTAACAGACATGCTAGAATTAGTAACTGAAGGGCGCTCAGGTGTAAGCCTCTTAGTTCCACATACCCTAGTTGGATCTGCACTGGACCGTGCCCCTAAAAAATGTGAATTTTCTTGATGGTTACTCACCAAGCTGCTTTTTTGATTCTGCACATCTCTCAAAGCTGTCTTTCTTGTTACACCTGGCAGCTGCTTATCGGACGTTGGCACATTGGCTCCACTATGAAGGGATTCAGAGTTGATCATTTTGAGATTATTCTCGATACCCTTCGGAAGCAGAAAATTATCACGATAAAGCCTGTTAAGAAAGCAAAGATTAAAAATATATCATACTCCGCTACATTAGTGTTACCGGAGACTCAAAAGACGAAGATGGTAGAAAGGAAATAAGAAAAAAAAGAATTGAAAAAGAGGTGTTGCTATCTCTAACATATTTTACCTATGTGAAAAAGATTTAAGAGTCAGTAAATCATATTTTATACACTGCACGGCAACCTGGGAAGTGGACTTTATTCTTACAATTATACAATATTAAATGATATTTCCAGGGGATACTATACAAGTGTTTTACAGCTGGAGGGGCGGGAAGACACCAAAAACTACCAGAAAGATACAGAACTCAATGCCTTTAACTATATTTTTGGGTGCTAGCGAATGAGATAACAAGAGATGTTCAGAAAGAGAAAAAAACAGTGCATCAGCTGAAATATAATTGCTTACACTTTTTTGTTTGTATGGTCCAGAAAGTGATACAAATCAGTTACTCCGTAATAAACTCAATTCCTTTAACTATAGTTTGTTATACACCCCCTGGATGCATTTGTTAATGAAATTTCTTTTAACTTTTTCTCAGGGGAAAAGAACAGCATCAGTACATATGCGAGCATGGAGAAATCCAAATGGGTCCTATATTAAGAGAAAGGCCCAATAATGAATGTCTTGATAGCTGAAGATAAAGAAGCCAATCTACCAGCTCTTTATTTGTAACAATTTATATCATCTAGTAGTATTTAAAAAAAACAAGTTATCATTTAGCATTATAACTATTTCAAGAACATTGATTGAAAACAGGTGAGGGTCTATAGGAAACAACCTCTCTAATCTCCCAAGGTAGGTTAAGGTCTGCGTACACACTACCATATCCAGCCCCCACTTGTGGGATTACACTGGGTATGTTGTTGTTGATTGAAAACCAATTTCATGAGTTAAAGAAGTATAAAATTACAATAAAGCTAAAGCCAAGGAAGTATTTGTTCGAGCTAACTCGTACAATAAATGTATGGCTAAGCAAATACAGATCTGAATCGAATTTTTTAACTAGACTCCTTAGCACAAATTGAACACTTGACAAGAACTGAGACACATTCAAATTTCATTTCATTGGAAAACCATAATTTTTACATCTAAGGCAAGGAATGGACATACATTTCCTGTTTTACACTCAACTAAGTACTTACAACTATAAAAAAAAAATAGAAAATAGATAAAACATTTCTCGACAAACAAAAATAACCACACACACACAAAACCTTCAATAAGCTGGTGAAAAAGCAAACAAAATTTCAAAAACAAAAATAAAAAATTAAAATCAGCTTAGACCAATTTTTTCCCCACTTATACTCAGAAAGGGAACAACAAAGCACGTTCTTTTTATACAAGAAAAATTTAAAACTAGCTTAAACGGAAATTAAACAGATGGATTTTTCTATACAACAAAAGAATCTAAACCCATAAAACAAGCTGGCCCCAACAAGGCTAATCCACTAAATATTCATTTAAAAACAAAACCCACATCGGAAAATTTCCATAACTATGAATGTCAAATTAAAAACACATTTTTCAATTATTTTTTCCAAATAATTTAGCACCCCCAACAAGGGCAATCCACTAAATATTCATTTAAAAACAACAGCCACATCGGAAAATTCCCATAACTATGAATGTCAAATTAAAGAACACATTTTTCATTTTTTTTCCATATAATTTAGCACCCCCAACAAGGTTAATCCACGAAATATTCATTTAAAAACAAAATAAACATCGGAAAATTCCCATAACTATAAACGTCAAATTAAAGAAAACATTTTTGAATTTTTCTTTCATATAATTAAGCACCCCCAACAAGGTTAATCCACTAAATATTTGTTTAAAAACAAAACCCACATCGCAAAAATTTTCAATTTTTTCCCATAACAATGAATGTTAAATTAAAGAACACATTTTCCAAATTTTTTCCATAAAATTTACATTAAAAAACTCAAATTCCGAAGAAAAAAAAGTTTATCCCAACAACGATCGAAACATTTTCGTAGAAACAAGTGAAATTATTCAAATAAATACTTACAGTAAAATTGTGAGTAAAGATGGAGAGACGGCGCCAGTGACAGGGGTTTCAAAAGAGGCAACTTTGGCTCCAAATATTTATAATAAGTTGTCGAATTTTGTTTCATTTATTAAAATCATCATAAATATCTACATGACATCACTTTATTACCTGAAATGCCCCTTAAAGTGGTTAATTTACTTGAATTGACATGATCCTTGACCAGATTTTCATCAATTCACGAGACTTTAGTTACTTTTTTTTTTAATTTACAAAAATTAGAAAGCACGAGAAATGTTCTTTAAATGAAACTCTTTTAAATTATAGAAATTTCTGTTTCGCAATTGGTAACTCCGCGGTGAACTCATTCATATTGTTGAAAATTTGAATAAATGAGGAGGATTACTGAGGGTCAAACGGAAAATGATAAGATTATGTAGATCTTACTTTCACAGACTCCACTTCTAAGATTGCACTGAGTTATTGTTGTCTGTTTTACCATTGGTCAACAAGATTACAAAATGCATGAATTTTAGAGTAATATCTTACTTCTAACGTACGATCACATAATATATGAATAATAATTAAGCATTTAATTGGTTGCACTAAATATAAAATGCGAAAGCATAAATAGTTTATTTGAGTGTGGTTTTCAACTAATTAATATTTTTTGTTTTTATTATCATTTCTCAATATATAGTCAGAATATCGAACTGTTGATATTAATTCAAAGACAAATTTAGAATTTATTTAGCGATTACCACATGTTCAAAAAATCTAATATAGCCTCCAAACTCCATACCGAACTGTCTAATGGCTTTTTCTTTTTTTGTTAACTTTTCAAAAGTTTGTGTGTGCTATTGCTTAGATTAGAAATGCATCTAGATTACCCTCTATATTAGGAAACCTAATATTAACTTAAAGGCACAAATTTAGAACACGTTCCGCAAGTTCAACTGAATCCACTATTTTTTGCTCGAATCACTTACACATATGTCAAAATAATTCAAAAGATGTAAGTATAATAAATTGTATTCATTCAACTCCTCAATTGTAAACTCTAAATTCGCATATGCTAGCATTCTTTTTAGAGTAGCTCAAATGTAGCTCACTTTCCTTGGCTGCATGTTTTGCGATATTGGTTCAATATATTTCTTTCAAAAAATATAAAGTGAATTTCATATTGAGACTTGCTTTAGTGTTAATTAAACCTTAAATTTATCAAAGTTACCACGAGTTCAAGTTGTGGAAACATCCTTTTGTAGAAATGCAGGATAAGGCTACACACAATAGACTCTTGTGGTTCATTCATTTCTCGGACCCCGCGCATAGCGGGAGTTTAGTGCACCGAGCTGCTTTTTTAAAAAGTAAATATCATATTGAGACTTGGAGTAACTGGTAAAATTGTTGTCATGTGACCAGGAGGTTATGAGTTCAAGCCGTGAAAACAGCCTCTTACAGAAATGTGAGTTAAGATTGCGTACAATAGACCCTTGTAGTCCGGCCCTTCTCCAGACCCTGCGCATAGCGAGAGCTTAGTGCACCAGGCTGTCTTTTTTATACCTGCTTTAGTGTTAATAAAATCTTGGAATTCTACCAAAAATACAATTACCTACAACACATTTTGATGTTAGAATTATTTGTACTTGTAATTGTACACGTGAAGATGGAAGAAGACAATATGTAACTGAACATTTTTGACTTGTTCTTAGAACCATAAACAATCATTTCAGTTGTCAAATTAGGCACCTGTCCAACTCAATACCCTTCTTTTTCTTGATGAAGATAATGATTTGTTCTCATATTTGCTGCAAAACCAATAGTAGTATAAAAATTTAAAAACACATACTAAATTTAGGGATTTGATTTTGCCTAAAATATTTACAAGGTTTCAGCGGGAAAAGAAGAAAAATAATGTACAAGGAGAACTATACAATATCCACAATTTTGAGTTCTTGACTTACCAGAAAAAAAAAAACAAGATTGGCATTTGAAGGAAAAATCAAGAACACGCAGTTCTCCGAGATTCTCCATTGATTTGTTTCACTAGTCATAGAGAACAATCACATGCCTCTAAACACGGATTGTAATGAGAGTTCACAATCTATGATCCTTGAATCCTTGCACAAGAGTTTTTCACATAGAAAGCGTTTCTTTCGTTCTTGTGTCTGTAAAGAACCGTAATATCTTTTCTGAAGAGACACAACTCTTCAAGGAGTTTTCTTAACGTTCGTGTATTTTTTTATTTTTTTTTATATTATAATTTATAACTGATATATAAAAAAGGTAGCCTGGTGTATTAGTGGCCCTACATCTCAAGATGAGTTGTACCATTAATATTGTCCCCTACTTTAGCTATGCTATCATTAGGATAGTTGTACAATTACATGTTGTCTTCTACTTTAGCTTATTAGGTTCTGTAAATATCTGAGGCTATTTGGCCATTTATTGAATAGAAGAAACATACCACATAAACTCTTCATCGTATCAAAGCTACTCCAGAACAGGAGATCTTGTACCTTCGACGACTAATTTTTTTTTCTTCCTTCTTTTCTTATTTTCCAATCGTTCTCTAGCCATTGAAACCTTCGACCTTTCACAACGAAATCCGATAATCGACATCTCACCATGGGTGACAACAAGACCACCAAACCTTTCGATTTCACATCACCATACTACCTTCATCCCTCCGATGAACACAACTCACAATCTGTCCTATTGTGTTACGTGGTGAGAACTACAATGAATGTGTTCGTTCGATGCGCAATAATTTTCGTGCAAAGAACAAGCTCGGCTTCCTCGATGGAACCATGATGAAACCGAAGGACGACACTCCGGAAGAGCCATTATGGGTGACGGTTAATTCCACACTCGTTGGATGGATTCATAATACCTTAGATCCAAGCCTACGACTCTTCGTTCCCCATCCCGACGATGTGAAGGACATGTGGGATGATCTCCGACAACGTTTCTCGATAGGAAATGGTCCAAGAATCCATGAGTTAAAGATTATTTTGGGTGCTTGCAAGCATCGTGGGCACTCGGTCGTGACTTACTACAATGATTTGCGGAAAATATGGGATGAACTTGCTGGATATTATACTGTTCCGAAGTGCACTTGTGCTGCTGCCCCTACATTTGCTCAAGAGGAGAATGAAAAAGTCCATGACTTTCTTGCTGGTTTGGATTTCGCTCTTTATGGCACTGTTGTTTCGCATATTTTGATGCTGGAGCCTTTGCCCAACTTAAACATTGCCTTTGCTAAAATCGTGACTGAAGAACGTCACCAAATTGTAGCTCGAACATAAGACACTCCTCTGATGTTGTTGGCTTTGCGGCACAAGGGCCTGCTAGGGACCGGAATGATAACCCTCGACCCAATGGTGTTTGCTCTCATTGCGCCAAACCTGGACATGCAAAAGAAAACTGTTTTCAACTGATTGGGTTCCCGGATTGGTGGTATTCTGAGAACCGCGCCACGGGAAAAGTCGCGACAGCGGCAGGTCTGGACGAGGGGGAGGAAAGAATGCGGGGAAAGGTGGTCGTGGGCAAGTCGCACATGCCACAACCACCTTGAAGCCGGTTGCTCCGACATTCGTAAATGAGACCAATCGTCGTGGTCTTCCTGGTCTCTCGGATGCACAGTGGGCTACGCTTGTGAACATGTTCAATACTTCAAAAGGTCAGTCCTCTTCAACCGAAAGGTTGAGCGGTAAGTTTGATTCTTTCACTCAATGGATCATCGATACCAGATGCTTGAATCACATGACTGGTAATGCTAAATTATTTAGCCAATTGTTTGATGTTTCTCCTACTTCCATTAGGCTGCCTAATGGGAAACAGACCTTTGCTACTAAATAAGGCACGATTACTTTGAGCCCAACTATCGCGCTCACTAATGTATTATATGTTCCAGATCTTACTTGTAATTTGTTGTCGGTGTCTCACTTGCTTGCCAATCGCTCTTATTCTGCCACTTTTACTGATAAGCTTTGCATCATACATGACCATACTTTGAGGACTCTGATTGGAGCGAGTGAACAATGTGATGGGGTTTATTGGTTTCGGCCTCTGCGACAACTTCAGGCTTATCAAGCAATTGTGGAAGATAAACGTGAATTGTGGCATAAAAGGCTGGGACACCCTTCTCGCAAAGTCGATTTTCTTCTACCTCATATTATTAAGAATGGAAATAAGGATGTTAATGTTATCCATGAACCTTGTGATATTTGTTTAAGAGTCAAGCAAACTAGAAACATGTTTCCTTTGAGTCGAAGTCGAGCAACAAAGGTTTTTGATCTAATTCATTGTGATATTTGGGGTGCATATACCTTGCATACTAGTTGTGGTGCTCATTATTTTTTAACGATTGTTGACGATTGTTCTCGCGCGGTATGAATTTATTTGATGTCTTCAAAATCTGAGGTGCCTCAACTTATTAAGGATTTTTGCAAAATGGTTCAAACTCAATTTAACAAACATATTAAAATTCTACGAAGTGATAATGGAAAGAAATTTACATGTATTCATCGGTTTTATGCTGACAATGGTATTATACATCACACTTCTTGTGTCAACACTCCACAACAAAATGGAAGGGTAGAACGTAAACATAGGCATATTCTTAATGTGGCTCGGGTATTACTTTTTCAAGCTAGTCTTCATATTTCCTTTGGGGGGGGGAGAGTATCATAACGACTACCTATGTCATGAACCGAACTCCTACCCCATTGCTCAATAATAAAACACCACATGAAATTCTCTTTGGTTCACCTCCTAACTATGATACCCTTCGTGTCTTCGGTTGTCTTTGTTTTGTTAAAATCAACCTCGTATAAAGGATAAGTTTGGCACTCGCTCTCGTCAATGCATGTTTATGGGGTATCCATTTGGTAAAAAGGGGTGGCGTTTGTATGACTTAAAAAAGGGTGTTTTTATCTCTTGTGATGTTGTTTTTTGTGAACAACAATTTCTTTTTGCCAGTGAAGTCTCTTTACATAATACTGATGATGATGTGTTCCAAAGTAAGGAGTATTATGACCATGTGACTCAGTATGAGGATACTCCCTTACCAAGGGGAAGTGAGGAGCATTCAATTGTGGTAAATGATATTGATACTGGGATCGAACAACTCATCCCACCGCCTGCGGGTGCGGGTAGTGAGGATATGATTAGTACACCTTTGGCTACTAGGGAAATTGTGATTAATGAAGATATTGTTCCGCAAGAAACTGGCCGCGGTCATCGAATAAAGAAACCTTTTAGTAAACTCAAGGACTTCATCACCAACACAATTCGAGTTATAAACCCTGTCACATCACTTACCAATGCTCCGTCAAAGTTCTCAGGTACTCCTTTTCCCATTGCTTATTATGTAAATTGTGATAAGTTTTCTGTGAGACACACCCATTTTTTGGCAGCACTTATTGCAGACACTGAACCCATCTCATTTAAAGAAGCTGTTAAGGATCCTAGTTGGCGAAAAGCAATGCAGGAAGAAATAGATGCATTTGAGAGAAACAAAACTTGGACTTTAGAGGACCTACCCCCGGGAAGAAAGCTATCGGGTGTAAGTGGGTGTATAAAGTCAAGTATCGATCTGATGGTACGGTTTAACGATTAAAGGGTCACCTAGTAGTGTACGGGAATCGACAAGTTGCCGGCATTGACTTCAATGAAACATTTGCCCCTGTAGCTAAAATGGTCACAGTTCGCACATTTTTTGGATATAATAGTGGCACGAAAGTGGGAACTACACCAGATGGATGTGCATAATGCCTTTCTACATGTCGATCTTGATGATGAAGTATACATGCAACTTCTTCCTGGTTTTAACTGTACAGCTTCGGGTAAGGTGTGTCGATTACGTAAGTCATTGTATAGACTACAACAAGCAACTCGGAATTGGTTTGCTAAGCTTTCAACTGCTTTGAAGAATATTGGCTTTCAACAATATTATATTGATTAATTGTTTAGCTATTCCAAGGGTGATGTTGCTTTACATGTTCTTGTGTATGTGGATGACATTATAATCACTGGTTCTTCCTCTTTGGCAATTGAAAAATTCAAGCAACAACTCAGTGAGAGATTTCATATAAAAGACTTGGGCACTCAAGTATTTTCTCGGCATCGAAGTAGCACGTGGGAAGGATGGTTTGTTTCTTTCACAACGCAAATACATTCTTGACATTATAAGTGAGACTGGTTTGCTTGGAGCTCGCCCTGTTTCTACACCCATGGAACAAAATCACCATTTTGCCACCATCAAAGGAATTGTCTTTGAGGATCCAGAGAAATATCGGCGACTTGTCGGCCGTCTAATCTACTCAACGATTACACGACCTGAACTGTGTTATTCTGCACATATCTTAGCTCAGTTTATGGGAGATCCTTGTGTTGAACATTGGGATGCAGCTTTGAGAGTTTTGCGGTATTTAAAAGGTTGTCCTGAGCAGGGTATTCTGTTGCGCGGGGATAGTGATTTCCAACTCTATGCCTTCTGTGATAGCGATTGGGCGAGTTGCCCTCTGACTCGGAAATCATTGACTGGCTACTTTGTTTTATTAGGTTCTTCTCTTGTCTCTTGAAAAATGAAAAAATAGCCAACCGTTTCCTGATCTTCAGCGGAGGCCGAGTATCGGTCTATGGCAACTACAACATGCGAGTTAAAATGGTTGAAATCCCTTTTGGCTTGTTTTGGAATACACCATGCGCATCCCATGCAATTGTTTTGTGATAGTCAAGTTGCTCTTTATATAGCGGCTAATCCAGTTTTCCATGAAAGAACGAAACAAATAGAGATGGATTGTCACTTTGTTCGTGATGCATTGCAAGATGGAACGATTTCTACATCTCATATTCGGACTGGTGCACAACTCGCTGATATTTTAACCAAAGCTCTTGGTAAAACACAATTTTTTTTACTTCTTCGCAAGTTGGGCATTTGCAATCTTCATGCTCCAACTAGAGGGGAGTATTAGTGGCCTTACATCTCAAGATGAGTTGTACCATTAATATTGTCCCCTACTTTAGCTATGCTATCATTACTATGTAATATTCTCTTTGTCTACTACTTTAGCTATGCTATCATTAGGATAGTTGTACAATTACATGTTGTCTTCTACTTTAGATTATTAGGTTCTGTATATATCTGAGGCTATTTGGCCATTTATTGAATAGAAGAAACATACCACATAAACTCTTCACGGTGCACTAAGCTCTCGCTATGCGCGGGGTCCGGAGAAGGGCCGGACCACAAGGGTCTATTGTACGCAACCGTACCTCACATTTCTGCAAGAGGTTGTTTCCACGGATCCGAGTTGACCTACATGGTTGAGCCGAATTCAACTTCCTTAAAAAATTTACAAGGATATAGAATTCCAGCTAAAGCAGTAGTACATTTGAACTTGCATTGTGATCAGTATGGTATCTGCTCAGTTCTGGACATAAGCTGTAATATTGATTTTGCTTTCCTTTGGCCGCGGTCCGTTCCCTCCTTACTTATCTCTACTAAATGCTCATAAACACCATACTGAAGGGCAGCAAGCATAAGATTTGAATTATATGTACTCAACTCAAGAAGCACCGCGACTGAACATTCCTTGTTCTTGGAAGTGCCATCCTTCATCAAATTTACAAGAGTTTCGATGAACAAAAGCTTTCCAATTTCCTGTCTGCCTTCTGGATGTGTAGCGAGAATTAACAATATCGACAGTGTTTCATCAACCATGTCTAAGTGTTTTTCCGCTAGTAGTTGAAGCAATGGTGCTACAATCTCAGCTTGGATCGCGATGCTTTTGTTTGCGTGGTTGAAACATAGATTGAAGAGTGCAGTAATAGCATCCTTCTTCCCTCTGATCGTTCCATTTTGTAACAGATCAATCAATGGCGGGATGCCATTTAACGAACCTATAGCTACTTTGTTTTCGTCAAGCATTGATAAGCTAAATAATGCTGCTGCAGAGTTTTCTTTAGCCCCAATACTTCCATTCTGCAATATTTCAATTATTTCTGGAATGGCGTTTTCTCTAGATATAAGTCTCTTGTTTGATTCATCGATTGACAAGTTTAAAAGAGCTGTCACAGCATGCTCCTGGATTTTGGAATCCGGATAGGACAGTAGTTGCACGAGTGGAGGAATTCCTCCATAATTGGCTATCAAAGTTCTTTTCTCCGGATTTTCTTTTGAAAGCATGCGAATCTTTGTCACAGCTTTTCTCTGCACTTCTAAATGACTCGAAGATAGGTCTTTAATCAACGACAACAGTTTTTCATCACTTCCAGCAGAAGGACTTTTGGGGGTTGTAGGAACCTCTTTCGTTGGAAGTTGAAAGTTGTTCTTCAAACACCACTCCTCAATTAAATTCTTTAGTGCAAAGTTTGGTGCCACTGACAAGTGTGTCAAAGTTTCCCCCGTTTTCGGACATGTATGGTGATTTGAATCCAACCATTGTTGTATACTCTCTCTTTCATATGTCTGCAATAGATAACAAGTGAAAAAAAAGTTGTTTAACACTTCACTAACTGAGTTGCTATAACATATTAACATTAAGTGGTTTACTCACCTGTCCAGTTGAGATAATAACCGGATCTGTCATAATCTGTAACGTGATCGGACAGAGAAATTCGTTTGGGATCGCTATAGAAGTGGATTTCTCGAGAGCTTTAGGCATAACAGGTTCATCAGAAGTACCAGTTTCATCCATCCCCGCTAACCTTTTCAATTTATTTAGAAGATCTATGATTCGTTGCGTGTTCTCAGCATTGTGTGCTCGTCTTTCTTTAATCACTTCTTTTACCGCTACCATTTCAGCCTTTTGGTCCTCAACAGTATGCAATTCCAGCTTTTTCGCTAGCCTTTCTATGCTGGCACTATCTGCATTCCTGTCATTCTCCGTGGACAATGATACCATTAAATCCATCGCGAGTTCCATATCTTGAGTATCAATTCGCTTCTTAGACCTTTTAAATTGAACGATCATCAACTCCACCTGAAAAATACCATATCATCAATATATTATCCAAGTTCTAAGCTGCAACACTTCAACAAAAAAACTATCCTAGATAGCAACAAAGTAGGTACATATTGTTCTAGTCAAGAAAAAGACATCAAAATTGGAGCAAACCTAGAAAATATTTCCTAAACAATTGACTTCTTCAAATTGCACCTTTAATTTGTTAAAGCTCAAGAATGCATCATTGCACTTGAAAACTCATTGAACTGTGTTAAAATCAAGAGGTGACGGAAATTTAGAAAGAAGAAGAATAATGGGACTTTCTTAATTTTCATTCATCACAATGACATCCTTATATAAAGATACGTTCTTCCTTTTCCTAATCTAATAAGGAAACCTTATTCTAATAAAACTACCATAATTACAATTTAGCAAAAATAAACTATTAGACCTAGAATAGGATTCTACCAAAAATAAACTATTAGACAACTTAATTTGTCAAGTCCCACACGGACACAACTGGTCTGTGTCCGTGTTCTCTCAATACCCCCTAAAGTTGGAGCATGGGGATCTCGAATGCCCAACTTGCCAAGTAAATATTCATGTTGTAATTTGCCCAAAGCGTTTGTAAACACATCGGCCAATTGCTCGTTGGTTGAAACATAGCTCGGAAGTATTATACCAGATTGGAGTGTGTGGCAGTCTACTACAATATGTTTAGTCCGTTCATGAAATATCGGATTTCGTGTAATATACAACGCAACTTGACTATCACAATACAATTTCACATGAGAATTATGTTCAATGCCCAAGCTATGCAGGATTCTCTTTAACCATTTTAATTCACATACCGTCATTGCCATTGAATGATATTCCACTTCTGTTAATGAGCGAGAGACAATGTGCTACTTCTTAGTTTTTCATGATACCGGTGAATTCCCGAGAGAGATAAACCATCAGGTGAGTGATCTTTGAGTCAACGAACATCCAACCTAGTCCGCATCACACAACCCATATAACTGGAGATCACAATCTTTACTTAACACAATTCCTTGCCCAGGGTTCCTTTTCAAGTATCTTACCACCCGGAGGGCGGCTCTCCGGTGCGCTTTCTTCGGTTGGTGCATTAATTGGGACATAATATGTACATAATAGGACAACTCTGATCGCGTAAAACTGAGGTATATCAATCTACAGACCAAACGTCGGTATGATTTCGAATCTTCTAAATTAGCCCTTTTGACCAATGCCAGATTGTGATTCTTTTCCATGGGAGTTTTAATCGATTTTGCTCTGGACTTAGAGATTATATCTAAGGCATACTTCCTTTGACAAAGGAATAATCCGGTTGGTCCACACGCAATTTCAACCCCCAGAAAATATTTTAGGAGACCAAAATCCTTCATGTGAAAACAGGTTCGGAGATAGTCTTTGAACCGTGTAATGGCACCATGGTCATTTCCGGAGATAATCAAGTCATCCACATAAACTAAGATGTTAAGTTGTATAGTTCCCTAGTGCATCGTGAAGAGAGAATAATCAGAGTATGACTGTTTGAACCCATATTTCATCAAGGCACTTGACAATTTTACAAACCAGCACTGTGGAGCTTGATTCAACCCACACAAAGATTTTCGGAGTTGACATACTTGCCCCGGACCAGACACACGGAATCCCGTTGGTAATTTCATATAAACTTCTTCCACCAGTTCACCATGTAAAAAGGCGTTATGAACATTCATCTGATTCAACTCCAGATTTTGAGGGACCGTTATCGCTATGAAGGTCTGAACGGTCAATACATTCGCAACTGGAGCAAACGTTTCATTATAGTCAATACCTTCTTCCTGCTTATTACCGAAGATGACCAACCGGTCTTTATATCATTCAATTGTTCCGTCTGAGTTGTATTTGATCTTGTGCACCTATCTACATCCGAGTGCTTTCTTATCCTGTGGCAATATTTTCAATGTCCATGTGCCATTGTCCTCTAATGCTTGGATTTTTGTTGCATGGCTTTTCTCTAACATTCCTTTTTCATAACCTTTGAGAAGAATTTTGGTTCAATTTCTGTGGTAATTGCTGCAATAAAGCTTTGGAGTTGCGAGGAAAAATCATCACAGGATGTATAGTGAGCTAAAGGATAAGGTGCACCTGAGGGTTGCTGCGAATTGGGCGAACTCGTTGGTGGACTTTCTTTCCGAAATATTTCTGTAATGTAGTCATGTAATCGAACCGAGTCATGCTTCTGACATTTACCTCGACCCAATTGTTCCTCCGGTGGCTTTTCATTGGCCTAGGTCATGCTTCTGAAACAAATTCGTCCTGAACTGAGTCATGCTTCTGATGTTTACCTCGACCCAATTGTTCCTCTGGTGACTTTTACTTGTAGAAGTCTACATATCTTGAGACTAAATATTCATTATTTTCTAAGTCGTACAGTCTCCAACCTTTCTGTCCGTAGGGGTATCCCAAGAAGATACACCTACGACTCCTACTCTCAAACTTGTCTTTTGTTCTTCCCTTTGTGTGTGCATAGCATAGTGACCATAACACCCTTAAGTGATCATAATGAATCGCCTTCCCGTATAAAATTTCATAAGAGGTTTTCCCATTTAAAATCGAAGATGGTGTTCTATTGATCAAGTATCCCGCAGTCAAAATGCATTCTCCCCAGGATAAAGCACAAACAAAGCAGGCTAACAAGAAAGAGGAACAGTTACTACAACAAAACAATACGTTAAGCGAATAACAAGCTAGAGTAGATAGTAACAGAACTGATAACTTGTTGTTGCTCAAGAATGCGCCATTACACTTGAAAACTCATTGAACTGATAAAAAATTACTCAAATATGACTATTATAAATTGGTAGAATATTTAATTATTTAGAGTGCCTTAGAAAGAACTGACCTGTTCTTTCTCTTCATCTGAAATACCAAGCTCTTCATACGGCATGCCATCCAAAGTCTGGCTTAATTTTTCATATACAGAATGAAATCTCCCTATAACAGCCTCGCTTTCCAATGCCTGCATAGCATTTTACAAAATCAAACACAAAAAATAAATCCGCGCAACATTTAATGTCGAGACATAATATAATCACGTATCGTCATTGGGCTTAAACTTTTAAATAAGGTATACACACAAATTAACCTATCACCCCCCAAAATAACTTTCCCGTTCTTTAATTTAGTAATGATTAACAACTTAACCTTTTAGATAGGACGGTCACATAGATTAACATATATAACCTCCTACCGAAAGCAAAAATATGATGACGTTAATAATATGAATGAGAATAGAATAATAAATTACCAGGTAAAGTTTGCTACCACAATGGCAGGTTTTTAACAATTTCTTGGCACAAAGAAATGCCTTCTTCATTTTTACCAAGCACGCGATACCCGATTCAGGAATTTGTCCTTCAAAATCCCGAATTTCTTCCAAAAGGGGTAATAAAAGCTTCATTCTACGTACAAGATTTCGACTTTCCTTTCTTTGAGTCCTCCTATATTCGCCATATGAACTTATAGTTTGAATTATAACCATAAGTTCATAAACCAAATCTCTTTTATCTATAGGACTTGTTTGGTTTGATTGATCATTTTCTTCCTCCATTTTAAACCCTTGTTCAGTATCTTTTTCCCCTGCTGACACCATTTGAAAATTTGAAACCTCCAAAAAACAAAACCAATATTAAAGATGTGATTTTTTGCTTCAATAAATTAATTAAAGGTTGTTTCTTGGAGGAGAGAAAAATCAAAACCCTAATCAATTTCGACGAAATTTTCAGGCTTTGATTTTCTCTTTTTGGTCAATGTTCTGTCTCTGCAAATTCGACGCGTTACATACGGGTCTGAATTTGAGGAGAAGAGACAGGAAAAAGAATTTGCGGCTTTGAATATGCCATAATTTTGAAAGTTCGTTATCTTAGTTCTTATAATGGAAAATCTATAGTAGTAATAAATATTAAAGAATAAAAAGATAAATTGTTTGAATGAATCATCCTTTGAATGAAACTTACTATATAAAGCTATACACGACACGTCAGTATTTATAACTTAACTTAAAATATATGATCACAAGAGATTGTATGCAACTACGGAATATAAAATTTATTAGATAAATTATGTTCACGAGGTGGATTCAGTAATTAAATGTGATGGGTTCAATATTTTGTTTTTACTAATTCATTTTACTACTTTTGCAACTTATTAGTAAAATATTATAGTGATTTTCACAGACACACATACATATGTGTGAAATTGCGTTGGTCAATGACTTAGTCAACCTAATATCACTGAGAATCCGAGTGTTCTCTCGAATATACATTCGATGAATGAATCCTAATCTTGGCTCAACTACCACCTTCAATCCACATCGTAATGTACCCAATACAAGTCGTGTCTCAACCTATAAGGCATTTGAGCTTAGGACGGGATCAAAGTACATTACCTTGTAGATAAGGCGCGTATTGACCTCAAGTCTAAGGACTTCTATCTCCCACACGCTGATCATACTTTAGACAAGTATAACAAACAATATATCAGCAGGATATACCAAAACTTCCAAAATATCCATGTGTCCATCACGAGTAGCCATTACTCGTAGCAGGTGAGACATACTACATCCTCTAAGGATTTGATGCAGACCACATGTCGACTTATCACATATCATCGATATCCCATTCTCGATGATCATTAGTCGAGGTTATTTTAAGAGTTACGCTCTATCATTAACATCTCACTCTATTAATGACAACGTAAGCTCAAGTGATGCACATTAATGAATAATTAAAAACAATCAAATAATAATTCAATAATTGCAAATGCCAAAATATTAATCTCCATTAATAATAATATGAATGTGTATAAAGTACATTTGTTCTACTACAGATTGTCTTTATGACATAAATATACTTTCAGTTATGACTTTGATTACGATCTTCGATAAAACTAAAATTACATCGTCGAAAATGTTGGGACTGCCGTAACAAACTGCCAAATAATTGAAGAGACCGCGCAGTTTCTTATAATCACTAAAATTGTGGCAATGCTTTGAAAAAGAAACAGGTGGATTAATGCATATAACTTTTTTTGTGACATGAATTTATATATTTATAGATTCAATGAAAATGCTATAAATTACAAAACTTTATAATGAAAAATAATAATTTAAAAGGTTCTACAAAACCTCATTAGATCGGTAATGGTTTTCTTATTAGTTGCCATGTTTTCTTCATTGCTATTTTTTCATTACTATTTTGATTTGTTACACTTGAGCTGAGAGTCTTCTGGAAACAACTTCTACACCTCCACGAGATATGAGTTAGGTCTGCATATACTCTATCCTCTCCAGACATCACTTGTGGAATTACACTGAGTTTTTTGTTGTTGACAAAATCTCAACAGTATGTATAATTGTTTAACTCTTTAAGACAAGTAATGATATAGATCAAATAATCCATAAGTATTATATCACCGAAAGTTGTGATGGAACGATAAGTACTCTTACATCTTTAATTAAAGATTTCAGGTTCGAACCTTAGAAATGGTATCGTCTTGGGTAAAGAGTAATTTTCAGACGCAAAATTGAATTAGTCGGGTCCTATACCTAGACACCGGTACATAAATTGTGATATGTATAACAATGATATCTTAAATCTTAAATATACTTATAGTCCACAGTTAGGCTAGCCTGTTGACAAGCAAGTCGGATTTTTCTTTCCTTTAGTTTCCTTTGCCATTTTTAGTGGTAGACGTAGTCCCTACAATGGCCCTTTCTTACTTTGATATTATAATGAAAGAATATCATGAACATATTTTCACAAAAATGTACTCAATATCATTTCAAATCTCAATCAACATGTGATTAAAATTTTAAAGAGCCATTAATTGAAAGCAATTGACCATGTACACATGTAAGATCAAAGCTTACGTCTTCTTTTGTTGGGTAGATACGTAAGTTAAAATTCAATTCAAAGTTTCAAACTCAGACGGTCTTCGAATGTTTTCTAGAGGTTACCACATAATTATGTGATGCTAGTGTCATCTGGACTTTTTGGACCAGAAAAGGAAAATGTTGAACATATGTTACTTAAATGTTATTAAAAAAACATATGAATTTACATATTTAGAATATGGTCTAGTTGTCAACTAATATAGATGAGATACAATGATTAAGCCATTTGGATAGACACTTGACAAATCTTAAGCTTGATCGGGTGTGTCGTGAATGAAAGGATTTTATCTTACCACATAAAGGTTAAGTTTATTAGATTCGTGTAAACGTACTTCACACATTGAGTTCGTCTTCCGGCTTCGTCTAGGAATTCCGTGTAGACCTTAATTTGATTAATGTCGATATGAGAAGGCATGTAGGGTCACACTATTGTCCGTTTCGATCTAAGGATGTATTGAGAGAGTAATTAAAATGTTCGATTTGGAATCGAGACATTTAAATGAATAATGATTATTTTAATTAAGTCAAAATTGGATTTTGGATTTAATTAAGAATGAACGAAAAATAAAGTCGAGTGTCGCGGCGCCCATACCCTAGGGCCGCGACACCTCTGCCTCAATTTTTGGGTCAGGCCCAAGGTCAAACCCTAATCCGATTTTGACCTATTTTTCAACTATAAATAGAGACATTCACCTCATTATTCAACACACCAATTTCTGAAAAACATTCTAACCCTTAGAGACTTAGAATCAAATACTCTTTCGAACTTCTGCCGGATTTCCTAGCTTTCCGAAGGAGAAATACATTGAAGCTTGGAACTTGCAATCGGAAAGGCAACCGCGTGTGCACCTTATAGTAGATAAAGATTTCAGATAAATACAACTTGTAAGTATATGTTTTATATTACAAGTTTCATTGTTGTATAACCATACCAGAAATATTATTGGGGTAAGTAAGAAACAAAAACTTTAAAACTTTCACTATGCCTTACTTATGTGCTTTGAACCCAACAATAACAATGCACAAAAATTATTTAATAATAAATTGTAAGTTCTTAATAAATTCATTTCTCCAGTAGTGATTTATTTTTCTGCTGGAATCCAAATCCTGAAGCAACTTTAACTATAGTACACTGCATAGTGGTCCAAGTTTTTGACTGGCAGTGTAACGAATATAAATTACTTACTTCTAAACAATAATAAAGTATACACACATTCAAGTAGTCCATTTCAGATTTAATACATCCACAAGAGTAATTCAAATCACAAAAAAAAAATTACTTTGAAACCAGAGACCCTTATTTTTGGGTAAAACTAAGATAAAGTAACTAATATTTCAACGTTATAACACAATAATTAGATTAATTATTTGAATTTGGTCGAGTACATGAGCAAAACAAATAAATAAACCTATTACTTAAGAGGATAATGCTTGCACGGATCCATCCATGACAACCTTTTACTATTTTGAGTTACAAAAATTCTAACTACGACCATTGTTTAAGCTGACGGCCGATAAAATAGCATATCAATCAGACCAGCCCAGATCATCTGAATAACGATTACTCAATTAGCTGTAATTTTAATAAATATTCTTATTTGATTATTTTATTAATAATTTACACTATATATAATTGTATAAAAATATTTACCTTGCTACAAACTAGGTAACTAATCAATCCTAATTACAAGAGAAATCTAATTCTACCCAATATAGGATATGTACAATTTTTAATGCAATCTAATTCTATTACACCCCGCAGTCAAAGCGGGAGGTCGGCGTATGCTGAGACTGTCCCGAAAGTCTTCAAATAAAACTAGCGGAAGACCTTTTGTAAAGATGTCGGCAATCTGATAACGTAACGGGACATGTAAGACACGTACTTGTCCATGAACAACCTTTTTGCGAACAAAGTAAATATCCAGCTCAATATGTTTAGTGCGTTGGTGGTAAACCGAATTCTCTGAGAGATAAATAGCACTAACATTATCACAATAAACCAATGTCGCCTTTGGAACTGGACAGTGGAGCTCTAAAAGAAGGTTCCGTAGCCAACAAGATTCAGACACCACATTGGCAACTCCTCGGTATTCTTCTTCGGCACTGGATCTGGACAAGGTTGCTTGCCATTTTGAGGACCAAGAGATCAAATTATCACCAAGAAATATACAATAACCAGACGTGGAGCGTCTGGTATTCGGACAACCACCCCAATCGGCATCTGTATATGAAATAAGAGTGGTTGTCGAAGACGGATACAAATGCAAACCATGATTGAGAGTACCCTGAATATAACGCACAATGCGTGTGAGAGCATGCATGTGATCCTCCATCGGGTTTTGCATGAATAGACAAACATGTTGTACAACATACGAGATGTCGGGCCTCGTAAAGGTGAGATATTGCAGGCCCCTGCAAGGCTGCGGTAATGTGATGGATCGGCATATGGCTTGTTGGAAGAAGCACTCAACTTCGGTTTAGTGTCAATCGGAGTGGCAGACGGCCTACACGATGACATGCCAGCTCGTTCAACAATCTTTGTTGCATACTTCTTTTGGAATAAAAATAAACCACATGCATGACGTGTCACAACTATCCCCAATAAGTAACTCAGTGGCCCTAGATCTTTCATTGCAAACTCAGAGCCAAGCAGTGACATGATAGACTTGCGAAGACCATCAGATGAGGCAGTTAAGATAATATTATCCACATACAAAAGAATGTAAGCAATATCATGACCCTGACGGAAGATGAGTAGAGAATGATCAGACCTGTTGTTAGAAAACCCAATATGTGAAACGTAATTTGCAAACCTCTTGTACCAGGCCATAGGAGCTTGTTTGAGCCCATATAATGATTTCTTCAGCAGACACACATGATTAGGATAAGTAGGGTCTCTGTACCCCATGGGCTGATACATGTACAATGTTTCATTGAGATCTTCATGTAGGAAGGCATTTTTTACATCAAGCTGATGAAGCGGCTATGCCTTCGAAAGAGCCAGACTGAGGACCGTCCTAATAGTTGCCGGTTTGATCACCGGACTGAAAGTTTCACCACAATTCACACCAACATGTTAAGTCTTCCTATCACCTACAAGACGGGTTTGTCCCTCTCAAATATACCATCATATTTTTTTATGACTAAAAATCCACATAGACCGAATCGCATTAACATCAGGGGGACGGGGCACTGAATCCCACGTCATATTATTAATACGAGCATTAAAGTCATCATCCATAGCCATTTTCTAATTCGGGTCATTAAGGGCAGACACATGATTACGAGGCAATGGTGACTTGGAAACATGGGTGTGAAGACCATATTTTTTGTTTGGCTTAAAAATCCCGTGTTGACTACGAGTGATAGGTCGTTGGGCCGAAATTAGAGTTACGCCAGGCTGGAAGGACGGACTGCCCGATAGTGGGCTGACATTGACTGGACTGCCGGACAGTGGGCTGCTCGACCTGGACGGTGGGCCGAGACCCAACGGACTGCCAGCCACTAGGCCTCGCGACAGTGGGCTGCCGGCGAGAGACTCAGCTGGGCCAATAGCCGTTGGGCTCAGTGATTGGGCTGAGACACCGGGAAATATTGGGCCTGTTTGGGAGGCTAATTTATAGATCAAATACGGGGGTATGCTATCGTCAAGAAATTCATAGGTAGTAGGCCCGGAATAATGTAATTTGCCAAAAGGAAGTTTGTTTCATCAAAAATTACGTGACGACTTACGATGATTTTATGAGAGGATAAGTCGAAACATTTGTAACCACGATGATTTGACGGATATCCTAAAAAAATACACGGAGTTGACCGGGGTTGAAGTTTATTAATGGTAGTAGAAGGAAAGAGAGGATAGCATTAGCACCCAAAAATCCGTAAATGAGAATATGAAGGGTCCTTAGGTATGAAATTTTGAGATGGGATTGGTAGGCTACTTGTTTGTTCGGAAGTATGTTTAATAGACAGGTTGCCATTTGTAACGCATGATGCCAAAATGATGGTGGTAGAGAGGCATGTGCAAGTAAGGTTCTAACAATATTGTTAATGGTTCGAATTTTTCTTTCTTCTTTTTCATTTTGAGATGATGTATGTGGACACGAGAGACGAAACGACAAATCATTAGTTTTGCAAAAATCACAAAAGGGCTAATTATCAAATTCTCTACTATTATCACACTGAATATTTTTAATGTCCCGTTCAAATTGAGTGCGGATGTATGCTCTAAAGGATAGAAATATGGAAAAACTTGTGACTTTTTAGACAAAGGAAACGTCCACAAAAATTAGAGTAATCATCCAACAACAAAAAATAATATCGGTGGCCCAAAGAGCTCAAAACGGGAGATGTCCAAATATCACTATGAATAATATCAAATGACATAACAATATGAGAATTTGAAGCAACAAAAGGTAACTTAACATATTTTCCAAGAGAACAAGAGCGACAAACATGAGAACTACGAGGTCTAGTACACTCAATAAATTATTTTGTTTAAGGGAAGCAAAAACGGGTGCTCCTGAATGACCCAAACGTTCATGCCATAAAGAAGGAGCTAAAATTATAAAAATGAATGGTAATTTGGCGTGATGTGTGGTTGTGGTGATTGGATAAAGTTCGCCCCAACTATCACATCTCATTACACACATCCTCGTATGAAAATCCTTCACGAAAAAACCAAAATGGTCAAATTTAGCAGAAACCCAATTATCAGTGGTAAATTTTCTAACTGAAATTAAGTTTTTAATTAATTTAAGTGCATGAAGGACATTTTTCAAAATTAACGGTGGGTTCGGGGGAGACAAGTTTGTAGTACCATAATTACGAATTGGAATTGAATGACCATTTTTGACAATTATACCATGATTATTGCTCAAATTAAAATATGATGAGAGATTACCTTGTGAGGATGTCATATGAGACATTGCACCGGTGTCTATGTATCAATTTGCGTCGGCCGGAGTAAGCCCAAGAATGTGCATCACGACCGCGATATCTATTGGGGTGGCCACTACCGAGTGTGCCTGCTGCCACTGGCTCGGCAGTGGCCCAAGAATTCCTGAGTTGTTGCCCGCTGGACCGGCCTGCTGGGTTGCTGGATGTGACTTGGGCCTGGCCCAGTTACTGTCGGTTGGATAGGGGCAGGGCAGCACGGCTCAAGGCCACTGCCAGGCCTATGGTGTCGGCCCACTGCCCCAGGGTGCCCTCGGCTACCACTGAGCTGGCGGTTGTTGCTGGTCGCCGCCCCTGCCGCCTCCTCCTCCGCAGTGGTTGCCGCCGCCTTTACCACCACCGCGGGTTTTATTCCCATTACCGCCATTTTGGCCATTCTGGCCACGATTTGGTGGCAAATTTTCAAATTGTGATGAACTCTCATAGGACGGAGCGACAACCAAGGCGGAATTTGACACGGTGGTTGTCTTCTTGGCAAAACCCGCTTCTTTGAGAATGAGCATAGAACGGGCTTGGTAAAATGGTGGAAGAGGATTACTTTGGCGGATGAGCATACCCACTCCACTATACGCGTCAGTGGGGCCGACCACTAGTTGTAAAAGAAGCTGATTGTTAGTAACCAGCGCGCCGACGTTCTTGAGTTGGTCCGACAACACCTTGAGTTGTTGACAAGCATTGGGAAAGTCCGCCATGTCGGTGGTGGAGAATTCCTATTCAAGAGTAATGGCCCGGGAATTTTTGTTGTCTTGGAATATGTCACCCGAGAATTACCTAGTAACGTTGCATAATGAACGTTTTCCTTCTCAAGAGTGATGAAAACATGAGATTTGATGTTGGAAACTGTGAGGGCTGAATGAAAAGAAGATTTTGAGTCAAACATGGCTGACACAAGGAAGTAGGGTTAGAGTTTCGGAAACTTTTCCTAAACTACTGATATCATGTAATAAATATTCTTCCTTGATTATTTCATTAATGATTTACACTATATATAATTGTACAAAAATATTTACCTTGCTACAAATTATGTAACTAATCAATACTAATTACAAGAAAAATCTAATCTACCTAATATAAGAGATGTACAATTTTAAATGCAATCTAATTCTATTAGTAATAATATCAAATCTAAATATTGATTTACTTATTGCAATTAATACCATTATAAATTAGATTTTCGTATTCCTCAAAGGCTATTAATTAAAAGGAGAAAATAGATATCCATCCATATGACAACATTTTCTATTTTGTGAGGTATGCAACAGATATCCAAACTCACAACCATTGCTCAAGCTGACGTTCAATAAGATAGCCGATCAATTGAGATATAATAGTTGTAATCTTAAAGCATTAATCAATTGAGACAAAAAAGATCAAAAAGAAAATGCTAAAAAAAGCAAAGATATAATAATGATGACCATAATTCTTTTTTTTTTTTGAAAGAAGGGGGCAAAGGTAACCGTTAGGCCACAGCTCGGAACTTCGAGACCTTTCATCCAACGGCTATAATTCACTAGCCGTTACTTTCAAAAATACAAAAAAAAAAAAAGAAAGTAAAAGAGGTGGCATGTGCAGACATATATCCCTATGTTTACGATTCAATTCCATATATCCCATCTATTAATGATTCCCTAAATCAACCCCAATAAGAACAATCTTAAAATCTTTGAACCCATTGAATACTTTCATGGGGTTCTTCTATTTGTAGTTTCTCTCCGATTTTCGGGTTCTTTCGACTCAAAGATTTAATCTTTTTTTGTAACGATTCATCTAGTGTTACTCAAATTTGCAGGTTGTTATATGGGGCTATCATGATATGAAGTTTAGCTTAATTCTTTATGTTTTTTTCTTGGTTTGATTCTTATTTTATTGACATTTAGATTGATGGGTCGTTCAAATTTTCACATGGGTATTTTTTTTTGTGTGTTTGTGTATCTGATTTATATTTCTTGTTAATTGAAGCAGACAAGATGGTTGGGTCAGATGAGAACTACTCAGGAGTGATGAGGCCTTCAAATCCTCAAGGTGAGTTTTTAATAGTTGATTAGTTTTTTGTTATTATTATTGTTATCTTTGCATATTTTCTTGAGCCTGGGGTGTCTTATCGGAAACAGGCTCCCGACCTTCACAAGGTAGGGGTAAGGTCTGCGTACACTCTAAACTCCCCAGACCCCACTTTGTGGGATTATACTGGGTATGTTGTTGTTGTTGTTTAGTTTTTTGTTATGTTTTGTGTTCTTGAATTAGTGTTTGTTTTGATTGTTTTGTGTTTGTGGATTTGACTGTGATAAACCCTAATTATGAAATGGGAAATCTATTGTTAATAGGGGGGTTAAGGCCTGGTGTTGGAGGAAAATTGACTGCAGGATTGGGGCAAAATAGGAGGGCATTAAGTACAATCAATAGGAATGTAATTGGAGCTCCCCCATTAGTACCCTGTGCTGTCAACAAGAGAAATGTCATTACTGAGTAAAAACTTCTTAAACCCTAGAATTAAATTCCATTTTTAGTTTTAATCTTGATTTTTTTTACTGTTTTGACATCCTTTTTTTCATTTCTGTACAGTAACAAAGCTAATGCTGTTAACAAGATCCCTCCTGTTCCGATTCATCGTCCAATCACAAGGTTTGACTCTAATTCTTGGTTGCACGATACTAAGTAGGCGTTTGTCCATAGATTCCAAACTTATTTGAAATTTATGAAGTTGAAGAGATGGTTGGTTGTACTTTTTGCAAAGCACTTCATTTGAAATTTATGAAGACGGACTTGGAAAACAGGTTCGGAGCACTTTCCCAAATTTGGAATCCAACTCCAAGTTGGATTTGGAAATTTTATAACCAAACAATGCTTTTGAAATAAAGTGAAACTATTCCGGGAAAAAAGTAAATACTTATCATGGCCAAAACAGCTCCTAATTCTTATCCTAAAAATCGTTACATCTGATCAAAATTCCTTGTTAATTTGTATGTGGGGTTATTGACATTTCAGGAAGTTAGCTGCACAAATCGCAAGCAAACAGCAGCAACCAGTAGTCGAGGTACACTTTCAATCCCCTCTTAGTTTATTTTATAACTAATGAGCTACTTTTAACATTGTATTCTCATAGGTAAAAAAGCCACCAATCCCAGTACCACCAAACAGAAATGAGTCAGAAGACTGCATTATTATCGATGCTGACAATTACAAGGCCACTGGTTATTCTGCCGTGCCAATGTTTGTGCAACATACAGAAGCAATGATGGAGGAAATTGATAGGATGGTAAGTAAACTGATATGATCTATATATTAGTTCTGAATGTTCTTATGGATTGCCATTGATGTTGTAAATGTGATCAGGATGAGGAGATTGAAATGGAAGATGTAGAAGATTGGTCAATTGTGGACATAGATAGTTCTGATAAAAATAATTCACTTGCGGTAGTGGAATACATCGACGACATCTATGCTTACTACAAGAAGGCTGAGGTCCCTACTTGTTTGTTAGAGTTCTTGTTTTTTATAACTTATATGCTCATTAGGATATGGTCTATAGTGTTTGCAGAACTCTCATATTTTTTGACTGATTATTTATTTCTTTTGGATATGGTCTCAATTGTGTGAAAAGGTGGTATTGGTTCTCCAATGACCCTCTTTATGATCATTAAGCTTAACAAGTAGTTTCCGACGTTACTCACAAAATCTAGTATGAGTACCACTCCACCCCCTTTGAGTACCCACTCCACCCCCTTTATGATCATTAAGCTTAATTAATAGTTTTCCAGATTACAGTCTCAAAAAAAAAGTTTTCCAGATTACACACAAAATCCAGTCTAATTTCATTATGGACTGCAACTTTTTAGCCAGTCCAATAATAGATGCAGAACATACGATGTAGACACACACGCACTGTATAAATATAGTCAAAGACGACTCATACATAGTACAAGAGTACCACTCCACCCCCTTTAAGAGATCACTAAGCTCAATTAATAGTTTTCCAAATTACACAAAATCCAGTCTAATTTCAATATGGACTGCAACCTTTTAGCCAGTCCAATAATAGATGCAGAACGTACGATGTAGACACGCACACACTGTATGATTTAGTCTGCTTCTGTTGTGATACTATTCTGCCAAGGATGTACCTTTTAGCCAGTCCAATAATAGATGCAGAACGTACGATGTAGACACGCACACACTGTATGATTTAGTCTGCTTCTGTTGTGATACTATTCTGCCAAGGATGATTATTATTGCAAAAAAAGTTCAATCTTCTCTTTCTTATCCCTTTTCCGTAATGCAGTAGCTTTTATGTGTCATTTTCAATTGCAGATTGTTAGTTGTGTCCCTCCAAACTATATGGAACAACAATTTGATATCAACGAGAGGATGAGAGGCATCCTCATTGACTGGCTGATTGAGGTATACATACAACCAGCCTGTTGCATATCATTTCTGAATTTTATGAAGTAGAATATAATAATTTTGGGTGTCATTTTAAAGGTACATTACAAATTTGAACTGATGGAGGAGACCTTGTATTTGACCGTGAATCTCATCGATAGATTCCTGGCAGTTAAGTCAGTGATTAGGAAAAAACTTCAACTTGTTGGAATAACCGCTATGCTTCTTGCCTGCAAGTATGAAGAGGTTTCTGTACCTGTAGTGGAGGATCTAATTTTGATCTCTGACAAGGCTTACACCAGAAAAGAAGTTCTTGAAATGGTTAGCTTAAGACCAAGATCTTAACTTTATTTAGCTGACACATCATTTTTGTTCTGGCTAAATGATTTTTGTCCACAGGAAAAGTTGATGGTTAATGCCTTACAGTTCAACATGACAGTGCCGACAGCATATGCGTTTATGAGGCGGTTTCTTAAAGCCGCTCAGTCTGATAAGAAGGTTGGTTAGATATCTTTTCTCTAGAATTGCATTATTAGAAGTAAAAACATTCTGAATCACAACTCATGTAACTTTTTTTTGTTAATGTTTGAATCAGTTGGAGCTCGTGTCTTTCTTCTTGATAGAGCTATGTCTGGTTGAGTATGAAATACTTCGATTCCCACCATCAATGCTTGCAGCCGCTGCTATTTTTACTGCACAATGCACTCTCGGTGTGTCTAAGGAGTGGAATAAAACCTGTGAGAAACATAGCAGCTATGTTAAAGATCAGCTTTTGTAAGTATAGTATACTTTTGATGAATGTCAATTTATTGACAAATAAACAGAGAGATGTTTGATTGTGTCCCTTCATTTTTTGTATAACAGGGAATGCTCGAAGTTGATGGTTTCTTTCCATCAGAAGGCAGCAATTGGAAAGCTTACTGGCGTGCATCGAAAGTACAGCACGTCTAAATATGGACATGCTGCTAGATGTGAACCAGCTTCTTTTCTATTAGAAGCATGGTTCTAGGATGATGTCTAGGAAAAGTTGTATACACATGATGGAACTGCATGCTTGCAGTAGGTAATTTTTGTTTGAATGTAATTGAGAGCAACATAAGTTGCCCCCTGGGGAGTAGGGGGAAGGGAGGAGGGTGTTTGAGTACTTTTGCTGCTGAAAGAACATGCATGTATTTATATGAATGCATAGTTAAAAGTTTCAGTTCTCCATAACAGTATGAAGTTTGTTCCCTATTTGTGCCTCATTAAAAGAACTTGTAAGTTGATGGATCATTATAAAGCAAAAAGGAAAGAAAGATAAAGAATAGAAAAATGATAGAATTGAACAAATACATGCATCTTTTGTACAGCTCTACAAGAAATTGACCTCCCTAATAGGATCTATTTTGAAGATAAAATGACAGTCGATTGAGAAGAACAACAATGAAGATAAAAAATTTCCACTGCCATGATTTGAACCCGGGTCTCTCGGCCAACTAGACTACAACGGATGTTGCAAGACACCCCGTTACCATTTATTACTAGACTAGTGAAATATATGTATGTTAGAAAACACAACACGTGAAAAACGTACACGTGAAAAACGTAATTGCTTTATTATTGTAAAAGTAATTACACCAAAACTTGAACACTATAACTTGACCACAATATACACCAAGTTCTTATTCTTTTATTTTTACCAACACTTGACACTCACACTTTAACTTACATACATTTTAGACTCACTTGGACACTTTTTGGATGCATACTTGGGACTTGCTCTCACTTCTTGAGAACTTCTCACTTAATTACAACTCAAATAGACCACCTCTATTTATAGGTGGTGATGGAAGAATCTAGTTAGGATATTTAATTACTACTCTATTCTAGAATATTTCTCTCTACTTTTTTCTAGAATCACTCTTCTATTTATTTATAGAGTTATTCTTTCTAGACTCCACTCTAGAATTTTCATCATAAAGTTCTTCTTTCAACTCTCTAGAACTATTGTCTTGGATATTAAGTTGATGATGACTTTTAACAATGTATTCATTAATTTAAAAAAATTAAGCGATTTAATTAAATAATTTTTAAATATATGATCTAAAATAAATTATATATTTATGTAGTTATAAAGCATAAAATGAATAGCTGATAAATAGTACTAACATTGATAAAAGTATTATTAAGAACAACAATAATATTTGTAATAATGCAAATTTATGTTGTGCATATATACAAATCCATGTATTACATGTGCTTGTCTGTAAATCAAATGACAAAAGAATTAAAATTTATTTTTGGTTTGATTTTGATTTTCTGATTTTCTTAACAAATTTAAATTGTAAGCTCTTTGTTATCCTTGACATTTAAATTCACAAGTTCTTTGAGAAAAATTGCAAAGTAACTTTTGGAGTCAGTGAAGTGTTAATTCATGAGATAGTGGAATAAAAGGCTATATATCTGAATTCCAGAAAAGAGAAAACAAAAGCAGCGTTTTTACTTTTGCAGCGTTAAATGGTAAAATTAATTCGGATAAAAAATTGGTAAAATTAATTAGGAGTTGATATTACTACTCCTATAGGCTACAATGACAAGTGATCTAGTAGCTCAGTTGATTACTATCTAAATTTTTACCTTGTTAACGAGAATTTGAATCAACACATTATAATCCCTTTACCCATTTCCCCTTCCCTTACCCCTATGTGATAATTTTTTTTTTTAAAGAAGGTATCCAATTGGGAAGAACAAGATAATTAGAAAGAGAATGAGATTAGTTCAGGGTCACATGGCCCACTTCTTATAGCTTGATTGACTAAACTTCTTAGTATTTTTGGCCAAAAATAATGTGTTTGGTCAATTATTTTTTTTTAAAATACTTTTGAGCAACAATTAGTGTTTTGTTAAATTTTTAAAAAGTGTTTCTAAGTGTATTTTTTGTCAAAAATACTTTTCAAAAAAAGTGTTTTTGGACAAAAGCTTTTTTTAACTTGCTACTCCTCGTAAGTACTTATTTTCTTCTAAAATTTTGGCCATACACTTCACTTTTTTAAAATAAATATTTATTTTAAAAAACGTACTTTTAGAAAAAAAAATTGGTCCACCCAACTATTTTATATGTGTCTTAGAAATGTTATCTGAATCCGTGTGGTGACAGTCTTTGCTGAAAATATTTCAAGGGTTATTGCTGGGTTCGTGTCCCGTTGGTCCTCTCCCTTGTAGGACTGCCACTCACGCATATCCCTCGATTTACATCCCATCTGACCAAGAAGCCTCTGATACAGGTGGGGGTTTCGCCTTCGGGACTTTCCCTTCACAAATAAATGTTATCTGAAAAGGTATAGCAGTTGCAATGAATGTCCACATGGGCCCCGCATGAATAAAGCAAAATCAAATGCAGAGCGAGCTAAGGAAGTGTTAATAATGAGATCATCCGAGGTGTTTGGCCAAGTGGTCATTACACTAAGGGTATTGCTGCCTTGGGTCTCGAGTTCGATTCCCATGACCAGCGAGACTAGAGCCAAGCCTCATAAAAAATCCCTCCACTGTCCGCCTGCAAGCCTAGCGGTACTCAGTCCGACGGGCCAGGATGGGGGTGGGGTTTCTTGTGTGTGGAGCCGCAGTGATGCGGTGGGGATGGCTAGTATAAAAAGTTTACCCTCAAAGTTTTAAATCCAAAGGGGTCAGCTTGCTGGCAGGGAGTCAAGTTTGCGGCCTTAGGGTCGCAAGTTCGATTCCCCCTAAGGATATCGTCCTCCGGGGCACATACACGTGGTAAAGCTCGGGCGCTAAAAGCCGCGCGGGCATGTTGCGTGTGGGTTCGGTCTCTCCGCCAAGCTTTAGGGATGGGGCTTGTGGGGGGGTCAACCTTGTAGCATTGATCCGTTGGACGCAAGCGGACACCGACCATGTGTGCATATCCCGCGATTTACCTGGTGGTGGGGTCTTGAAGGACCGGTCCCATCACCTCCGGGAGCCTAGTACCGTACTTGTGCAGGTACTAGCGATATGGGGGTACTAAGGCCACCCCGAGACCTGGATTATCAAAAAAAAAAAAAAAAATAATAATAATAATAATAATGAGATCCATAAGTACAGGGAGTCCAAAATAAAGTGTAAACTCAAAGGGTACTTCTGTCATTTCAATGGACCTTTAGCTAATAGTAACTCAAAAGAGAAACTGAAGTAAACTCATTCTGTTCCACTTTATAAATCACTCTTTCATTTTATAGTTTATTTATTAAGAAAATGACACTCATTTATTTTAAAACGTTTTAATCTAAACTTTCATTACCAAGATACTTATATAATCACAAAAATATAATAATATACCATCATAAGTTTTTAAAATTTTTTCCTAAATTTCGTGTTAAATCAAATTAAATCAAAATTGAAATTTATAAGTTCTAAATTAATAGTTGAACCAATATCTTATCTTAGTTATTGAATTTGTAATATAAATATTAAATAAATTTTTTAATATAAATACAAAGTTTAAGTTTGTCCAAATCCCGTACGTAACTTTGGCTTCGCATGCCTCATATCAAGACGGACAAGCATATAAAGTGGATAGGGGTGAAGCTATAATATAAATGTATGTTTTGGCATAACTTAGTAGCTTTAGTTTATATTTTATATTTGTGTTAAACTTTTTTATAATATTTATAAATAGTTTATTTAAAATTCAATGTTTTTTTTTAAAATACTGAATTTATAAACTCAAAATTTAGCTTACTCAGGAGGTGAACACTCAGGATAAGGTTTGAAAAATATTTTCTACTTTTTAAGAGAAATATTTTAGAACTTTGAACTAAATTACTCAAATCTTCATATTATTAAATAAAGTTTTTACAACAACATCCAATGTAATATCTTTAAAACACATAGCTAACATCTTATTAACTTGAATTAATTCTCACTATTATAAAATGCAACACTAAATTTTTTATGCATGTGTATATACTTAACACTCCAGATTAAAATTTAGCCACTAATTTTATTAGAACGTCATTGGTTGACTTTGGTTGGAATGCTTATTACCTCCGTAACCCTTCCATCAGAAGAAGTTTGAAGTCCCAGAAACAACAATAAACACATGTTTCTTACAATATATGTGTCCATGGGCTTGGGTTTGTCAGTGCTACAAGAGACTTCAAGCCAGTACAGATAGGAAAAAAAATTGGTGGTGCAAAACACTCTCACTTTGCCTAAATTTTCACTTTTACATGATTTTTGAGAAATATCATATTGCTTTTGTTACTGCATTTGAAAATAAATTTTCTTCTCCATTTACATCAAGAGGATAGAAACTAGAATCAATATAATTGTAAAAATGACAGTATACTAGAGGATTGCCTTGTCAAAATTTTGTCCGAACCAAATTACAGACGTTTCACTTGATTATATATGTTTTAAATAAAATGAGTTTGAAGTCGTCAAATAAATCTTGTCATGCTTTGGGCTTTTTGCCCATGTCTTTAGACGGTTGTTTGGGTTTTCTTGTTTCTAGGAGTTTAGGACGCTGCATTTATAAGGACATTTAGGTATATTATAATACTAGCACATATTAAGATGAAAAGAAAAGAGGAAAAAAATCAGTATCTACTTCTTGAAATGCGATTGAGTTTAACTAATATGAAGGAAGCTTTGAGCTTTTGTGTTATGGTTTCTAAAGAGAGGAAGGAAGTTGTCTAGATTGTTACAGTGCTGCAGTATTATCTTCTATGCTCTTCCTATTACTGTTTTTGTTACCCGAGTAAAGCATTGCAATGCAAAAAATAAGTTGCTTGGTCTTGTTATTTTCCATTGATGTTACATTACTGCGGTATCATCTTCTATGCTCTACCTATTATGGTTTTTATACCCGAGTAAAGCATTGCAATGCAGAAAATAAGTTGCTTGGTCTTGGTATTTCCCATTGATGTTACAGTGCTGCGGTATCATCTTCTATGCTCTGCCTATTACTGGTTTTTGTTACCCGAATAAAAATGTTTTGCCATATTCTACTGTGTCGAGAATAATTTCTTAACCAATTGAGAGATGCTTTAGGCTTGAACATTTTTGGAATCTGTTAAGCGTTATTGCATTTATAAAGTTGGGCATATAAATTCATTTATTTATATCTCTATTACTGTGTAGTTTTGATTTTTATATAGCAAGTGAAATGTCTTACACTTTTCTTATCAGTGTCTGCCTCATACAAACGTGATTGAGTTTATTGATTGGCTGATTTCTGAAGAGAGAAAGGAATTTGTCTTCTCATCATGAAAATCAACTTTGAACCTTTAGACTAATTTGCCTATGTTTTGCGTAGTGTTATACAAAAAAGAACATGTATTTTCTGTTCACTGTATTGGATTGTGAGTGAAAATATCATATTATTTTTGTGTTTATCCTGATAATTTTTGATTGACTACTTGCAAAAACCGTGTAGTTAGTTGCTACTAAACACATATAATATGGCCTTTGAATTCTTTATCAACAATTTTTTCTCTGTTATACCCTTATTCTTTTTCTCAGTATGTATTTATGTTCATGTAATGGATTGTGGGAGTAGAAATATCAGATTGTTCTTGTTTGACATTGTTGAGAATAAAATATTTTGTGTTGGCACTGTTTGTTTTGTATCTAGAAATTATGGATATTGCATTTGCGGTTGGCCTAGTTATTTTTATAGTACTCTATCTCTCTCTTTGGCTAAATGTCTTATTGTTTCTGTTGGCAGGGTACACGAAGGTTTCTAAGGTTTTCTATTAACACCTATTCTACATTTTTTGAAAGATAATTGACTTCCTTCTCCACTTACACCGAGAGGACAGAAACTAGAATCAATATAATTGTAAAAATGACAGTATACTAGAGGGTTACCTTATCAAAATTTTGTCTGAATCAAATTACACACGTTTCACTTGATTATGTTTTAAATAAAATGAATTTGAAGTCGTCAAATAAATCTTGTCATGCTTTGGACTTTTGTTTTATGGTTTCTAAAGAGAGGAAGGAAGTTGTCTAGATTATTACAATGCTGCGTTATCATCTTCTATGCTCTTCCTATTACTGATTTTTGTTACCCGAGTAAAGCATTGCAATGCAGAAAATAAGTTCCTTGGTCTTGTTATTTCCCATTGATGTTACAGTGCTACGATATCATTTTCTATGCTCTGCCTATTACTGGTTTTTGTTACTCGAGTAAAAATGTTTGCTATATTCTACGGTGTTCGAGAATAAGTTCTTCACCAATTGAGAGATGCGTTAGGCTTGAACATTTTTGGAATCTGTTAAGCGTTGTTGCAATTATGAAGTTGACATATAAATTCATTTATTTATATCTCTATTACTGTATAGTTTTGATCTTTATATAGCAAGTGAAATTTCTTATCAGTGTTTGTCTTACACAAAATCTGATTGAGTTTATTGATTGGCTGGTTTATGAAGAGAGAAAGAAATTTGTCTTCTCATCATGAATTTCAACTTTGAACCCTTAGAGACGGATTTGCCTATGTTTTGCGTAGTGTTATATGGAAAACATTATGTATTTTCTGTTCACTGTAATGGATTGTGAGTAGAAATATCATATTATTTTCGTGTTTATCTTTACATTCTGCATTACTAAAGTAGCCGGTGGAAGAAAATGTCTATGAATATCTAATTGTAGAGTGTTGATCATGATAGATTCTTAAGAAAAAAATGGGACCTAAAAGATCAACACGAAAGAATTACGTGCCGGTGGAAATCCTGACAGATGTTCTTATAAGGTTATCCTTAAATTCAAATCTGTCTGCAAGTTGATGTGTGATGCCATCTTTAGCCATGACTTTATCTTCAGCCGCCTCAAGCGCCAAAGTGAAACAGGCGACTTGTTGGTTCGATCCTTTTCGGGTATGATGGAGGAATATGCCATCTTACGGGGCGATAAAACCTTGACCAAGTTGAACTTTTCTTACGAGAGCAGTCGGGGCTATTTTCCTTTTATCACTGAGTA
Source organism: Anisodus tanguticus (assembly GCA_034509755.1). Taxonomy (NCBI): domain Eukaryota; kingdom Viridiplantae; phylum Streptophyta; class Magnoliopsida; order Solanales; family Solanaceae; genus Anisodus; species Anisodus tanguticus. The sequence continues at coordinate 1,107,472 of CM067553.1, read as the reverse complement.
TCACGGTATGTTTGTAATTGTTGAGTTTGGTTGGAGTGCTTGTTTTCTCTGGAATCCTTCCCTCAGAAGTGTTGGGATACAATTGTTGTAGGGAACGGGAAGTAAGTAACTATTACAATGGTAAGATAGGATAAACTAAAGATTACAATAATATTGGAAATCAAGAACTTAACAAACCGCTTGTGTGATTTGCTGAGTCGAGTGATGACACTCTGTCTTTAAGACAAGATTGCCCCGTATATCTCCTTTTACGTTGACGGACAATAGTCTCCCAAGATACAACAGTAACTTTAACAATTGAGCAAAGGAAACTCAAGTGTTACTCTTCAAGAACTTTGAGTATAGTAACTTTGCTAGAGAGGAAGAAGATGAATTCAGAAAATCTGGAGTATTTTCTAAGTGTTGAGTAGTGTTCTTCAATTGAGCCAAAGGCCTCAATTTATAGTGCAAGTAGAAGACCCCTCAACTAGCCAACTAATGACCTTAAATAGCCATGTAATGACACTTAATAGAGGGGTTACATTCAGCCAAATAATGGTTGAATTCATGTGCCAAGTAATGGAGAATCAATGCTCCAAAATCAGCCCAAAGGTCAGAACTTTCCAACTTTTCGTAATCCTGTGTCTGCCTTAAACGATCCGAATTGGAAAATTGCTATGACTGATGAATATAATGCTCTTATTGATAATAAGACGTGGGAGTTGGTGCTCCGTCCATATGGTATTAATGTTATCAGGTCTATGTGAATTTTTGCTCATAAGGAGAATTCAGATGGTTCATTTGCTCGACATAAGGCGCGACTTGTGGGTGATGGTAAGACTCAGCAGGTTGGTATAGATTGTGGGGAGACATTTAGTCCGGTGGTCAAGCCGGCTACCATTCGCACTGTGCTTAGCTTGGCTCTTTCGAAGACATGGCATATTCATCAGTTGGATGTCAAAAATGATTTCCTACATGGTGATCTCAAGGAAACTGTCTATATGCATCAGCCGATGGGATTCAGGGATCCCAACCATCCTCATCATGTCTGTCTGTTGAAGAAGTCCTTATATGGGCTTAAGCAGTCTCCATGGGCCTGGTATACAAGTTTTGCTGACTATGTTTCAACTATTGGGTTCACTCACAGGAGGTTGGATAATTCCTTGTTCATCTACCGTCGTGGTTCGTCCGTAGCCTACATTCTGTTATATGTGGACGATATTATCTTGACTGCCTCTTCCGATGCCTTGCGCCAGTCCATCATGACCATGCTCAGCTCCGAGTTTGCTATGAAAGACTTGGGGCCCTTGAGTTATTTTTTGGGAATTGCTGTCCCTCTTCATTCCGATGGGTTGTTCTTGTCACAACTGAAGTATGCAACCGAGATCATCGAGAGGGCTGGGATGTCATCCTGTAAGTCCACTTCCACTCCAGTTGATACCAAGCCCAAGCTTGGTGCCGCGGCCGGAGTCCCTTAGGAGGATCCGACCCGCTATCGCAGTCTTGCAGGGGCCCTTCAGTATCTTACCTTTACCAGACCGGATATTACGTATGTTGTCCAGTAGGTGTGTTTATTTATGCATGATCCCCGAATTGAGCACATGAATGCACTCAAACGCATCATCCGGTATATTCAGGGTACAATGGACTATGGGTTGCATTTGTATCCTTCATCGACATCCACACTTGTCTCATACACAGATGCCGATTGGGGTGGGTGTTCAGACACCAGACGGTCTACGTCTGGCTACTGTATGTTCCTTGGCAACAACTTGGTCTCCTAGTCTGCAAAGCGTCAGACGACTCTATCTCGCTCAAGTACCGAGACTGAATATAGAGGGGTAGCCAATGTGGTCTCAGAATCATGTTGGTTACGTAATTTGCTTTTGGAGCTTCATTGTCCCATTCAGAAGGCAACCTTGGTAGATTGCGATAATATTAATGCCATCTACCTTTCTGGTAATCCGGTTCAGCACCAACGCACTAAACATATCGAGATGGACATTCACTTTGTCCGTGAAAAGGTTGCCCGTGGTCAAGTTCGCGTATGCCATGTCCCGTCGAGATATCAAATTGCCGACATCTTTACAAAGGGTCTTCCCTCGGTCCTTTTTGAAGATTTTAGGGACAGTCTCAGCGTTCGAAGACCGCTCGCTATGACTACGGGGTGTGTTAAATATACACAATAAACACACAATACACATGTGTATATTGTGTATATTAGGTCTTGGCTATGCTCACGGATTGGCCCTCGGATGGGCTGATTATTATGTGTAATTTATGGTAAATATTTAGTATCCTAGTTTAGGTAAGGTTGTAATATAATTAGTATTGTATTACCATAATTAGTGGATTTTAAGAGTATAATAGGATTATGTTTCTCCTATTATGTAACTTGTATATATAGCCTTTCAATTAATGAAAATAATCAAGGGATTATTTCTTTCAATAAGTAATAAACTTCATCCCCACCATGCAATTTCTGTATTATTCTTGAATTTTTTCTGCAAAGATCAGATTTGTTTTTCATTTTTTGACATACCCTTTTGCTGGTTTTGAATGTTTTTTTCTTTATATCATGTTGTTCAATTTTCTACTATTCTTGAAATTTTTGTGGATAATTTTATTCAAAGATCAGATTTTATCCATTTTTGGACATACCCTTTTGCTGTATTTTGATTTTTTTTTTAAATATCATGCTGTTTAATTTTCGTGATTTTCTACTATTCTTGAAATTTTTGTGGATAATTCTTCAAAGATCAGATTTTTATCCATTTTTGGACATACCATTTTGCTGGATTTTGAATTTTGTTTTTATATAGCATGCTGTTTAATTTTAGTGATTTTCTACTATTCTTGAAATTTTAGGAAAATTTCTGCAAAGATCAGATTTTTATCCATTTTTAGGAATACCCGTTTGCTGGATATTGAATTTTATTTTAAAAAATGTGATGCAAATTGAGAGCAAGTTGGAGATTGATATTTGTTTTTGCTTGATTGATTGTATGGTGTCTAGTGATTTCTGGGTTATTTTCAAGAAAGACATTTCCAAGTCCAACTATCTCATCATTTATCTCTGTAGATTTTGAGATTTTAGAAGTTGCACCTGATATATTTAGAAATTGCTATCAAGGACATCTTTTTCTTAGTCTTTTTATCTTGCTGTCAAATGTCAAAGCCCTTCCTGGATCCCATTAGTTCAAGGACAGTCTATTTGGCAAGTTGTTTTTTGAATCTTTTTTGTAACTATCTATCAGAAACTAAATATATAGCAAGTTTTTCTTCAATCTTTTCTCATATTGACTATTGATCCTTTGGCTAAAAATATGGTTCACTATCAGCATTTTTGTGAAGTGAGTAAAGAAGAATTGTTCCTCTTGGAGAAATAATGATGGTGAAGAAGCAGAAGAAGTTTCTTACTGTGGCGCCTTTCGAGTGTGCCTGGCCTAATGATCTGAGATTTAGAGAAGCAGGAAGAGGTTGTGTAGATTTCGATGCTTTCGCGCACAACGATGTAACTCTCGTTTTCCGCAAGCAGATAGGGAGTCAGCATTATCACTATAAAAGGGATAACTGTCCACACTATACTGTAATCATTGGTAGTCATAGGAATAAGAGGTTTAAAATCGAGGTTGATGGGAAAACAGTGGTGGATGCCGCTGGTGTTGGTCTTTGTTGTTCTTCAGCATTTCAAAGTTACTGGGTTAGTTAGTATCTATGATGGATTGATTAGCATTGGCAAATGAAGGTATCCTTTTCAGAATCTTTGCTTTCAATGGCTTGATTCAAATCCCAATTGCACCGTTCAGTACGTTGGTCTTAGCAGTTGGGATAAACATGTAGGGTATAGGAATGTTAATGTACTGCCTGTCACATCAAATCATTTATCTTTGTGGAAGCATGTGGATTATGTTGAGCATGATTTAGGAGAGGATGATTTAGAACAAGACTTAGAAAATGAAATTTCTAATTATGAAAGTTGGGGTCTTCGGAAGTTTCTCGAGAATTGGGAGTTATCAGATATGTTCTTCGTTGTTGGAAAGGAAGAAAGGGTTGTTCCAGCTCATAAGTTAATTCTAGAAGCATGTGGAGATTTTGGTCTTAGTTTATCAGTTGAAGAAGTTGTTCACCTGCCAAACATAAGTTATTCTGTACTTCATGCACTTCTTCAGTACATCTACACCGGACATACTCAGATGAGTCCAAACTTTCCGGCAATTTCAAATTATTATCCTTCTATTATATTGTCTGCTAAACTTTGGATAACATATTATTGCTTATTACTTTGTTGAGTTTCAAGAACAAAAGAAAACAGAAAAAAGAAGAATTTTACCATTCAAACAAGGAATTAATTCATAATAATTAAAATTGATTAAAGAATTGTTCCGCTTTATAACTAAGTAAAATGATTAAGTATAATGATAATGTATTATCCAGTCAGTTACTTTTTTTTATTACAAATAAAAGTAGAAGTCTCCCCTCAAATATGAATACTAGATTGGAGCTTATCAAATGTTTCAGATGGAAGAATCAAAACTTATTTATCAGACTACCATGAACATTTTAAAATTTTCTTCCTTTTACTTTGTACCTCTTTCTATTGTCTAATTTTTTTAAGAATGTCGACTTCAGCCAAATCTTAAATCAAGCTAACCAAGGGTGTATCAAACATTTATGCACTCCACTGAAATAGGTATAGATGTGTGTGTTGTGCGTGTGCGCGTGAGTATAAATATATATTTCCAAAAGTATTGTTCTATGCGACTATTAGTTTCCATGAATTTTATTTATCTTATAGTTGCTGATCCGCTGCTATATTTGAACATTGTAGATTTTGGAGTCTGATCTCTGCTCATTGAGGTCTTTGAGCTTACAATACAAAGTGATGTCATTGGTGAAGCAATGTGAAGAGATCCTTGAGCAAATTATATCTAATAAGCAACTCGTTGACTCAGCTCAGCTTGTAGACATATCTTATCCAAGCTGGCTCCAATGCAGCAAAACTTTTCCTTATGGGTTGCCAACTGATAGAGAAAGGCTTGAACGGTTCCTCTTGACTGGAGAGTACAGTGATCTAGACATTTATGTTGGAGTTCATGATATTGTTTTGCGATCACATAAAGTGATCCTTGGGTCATGGAGTACTCCTTTCACAAAGGTAATTAACATTGTTAATAACTTCTGTTTGACAAATTTGCTCAACTTATGAGCAAAGTTTCGCCTATGTTATTTAAGTAGTTTAATGTTTTATCTTATGCATGTCTTTTAGAGTACTGAGCAAAATTTATATTTGGCAGATGTTTACAAATGGAATGAGGGAGTTTATCGTTTGCTTGGCCAAGCTTTTAAGATCAACTTATTTTGAAAAGTGTTTCTCAAAAAGGTACTTTTGGAGAGAAGCAGTTTGTGTTTGACTAATCAATTTTAAAAGAAAACTTTTGAGCATCAATTAGTGTTTGGCTAAGCTTTCAGAAAGTGTGTATTTTCTAAAGTACTTTGGGGAGAAGCTACTTTTTTCAGCTTCTACTTCTATTCGAAAGCTCTTTTTCTTCCCCTAAAAGCTTGGTCAAACACCTCAACTTTGAAAAAGAAACACTTGTTTGAAAAAAAAAGCCTTTTGACATTGGAGAAGCTTGGCCAAACACGCTATAATACATTTATAATTTTATTGGAAATTTGTCTTTGGTGGGGAGGTGCGTCCACACGTATTTAATGACTTAAACACTTGGGTTCCGCATGTTGGAGGCTTTGTCTCTTCACACGTGCATAATCTACTAAGTGAGTAGATGACCGTAAGGCCAAAGATCGTCAAATTTCGTTAAGAGATGAAAGAGATATTGGTCTACGAAGTAAGGTGTTTGAGGCATGGAAATATGGTGTAGGACAAATCTACCACATCAGTGGAAAATGGAAGAATTGCTCTCTTTATAAGTCTCAAAATCGGCTAAGGGTTTGGGACCCCAAGGGGTAACCCATGTGTTTGAAGGAGGGAGGACCTAGATGTGCTTGGGTTCAAGGCTAAGCCCGCGCGCCGCCGCCGCGCGCCCGTCCGGTCTGGGCTCAGGTCATGGGTCGTGGGCCTTGGCCTTCTTCTGATAGATCCCAAATTGTTTAATATTTACAGTTTGGTCCCTGGAGTTTCTGGAAAGATGAAATTGGGAACGACGGATGGCAGAAAGTTTCTGGCCATAAACCCATTACTTGGCTGATTAATGGCCATTACTTGGCAGTTGAGGAGTCCCTCCCTTATGCTATATATTGGTGTCTTTTGGCACAATTGTGAAGACTACAACAGACGGAAAATATACACAGAGACAAACAGAAAGAGAACAACTGAAATTCAGTCCAAAACGTGAGCAGAAACGTTGGGACAAAACAGAAAACTCTTACTTCCTTTTCCATTCTTCAGCAAGTCGTTTCGTGTTTGTTTTCTTCGTTAGAATCAACCTATTTGCTTTGTAGTGTTGATTAGTTGTTGTTTTATCTTGGGAGACTATTGCCCGTTAACGTAAAAACATATATACGGGGCAATCTTGTCTTAAAGACAGAGCCACAGTTGTAACAATCCAGATTTAGTGTTTCTTGATTTCAGGTTATCAAGATCCAACGCTCAACAAGCTTGCGGCAATTCTGAATATTGGCTACTTGTTTATCCTTTCGAACACTTGTAATATTTATTTACTTCCCGTACTACTTTACATATCCAACAATTTTTTTCGTATGTTTTATCATTTTGATAGATGTGGATAACTTGTATACTATGTAACATGTTAAAGAGGCCATAAGATTTCTGGAATTTAGGGTCACCGATTTTCAAGGAAGCCAGAGGTGAGTATACTTAGAGGTTTAATTAAAATCCACCCTGTGGTCATAGTTAGATATGGTATTGCAATATCCTCGAGGGAATGGCCTAGTATATTAAGCGTCTTATAATTGAAGAATGACTATAAAAAATGTTTAAAAGCTGATGCTGATGAAGTGATGTATTTATGATAATAGATTTCAGCATAGAAAATCAAGTTTTAAGGAGCTGCTCTACATATGCGATGGAGACAGCAACGGGGTCCTTTATTTTGCTGGCACATCATATGGGAAACACCAGTGGGTAAATCCTGTTTTGTCCAAGGTAAATCAACAAATGCAATAAGCAATTTACCTTCCTTCTTTTGACTTGTTACCATTCTAAAAGAATGTACCATCTTTGCCACCTCATTTTGTCATCTGTTTAACATGGGTAATTCATGTTTCAGAGAGTAACCATCACTGCTAGTAGCCCCATTTCAAGATGCACTGATCCTAAGGTGTTGGTATCAAGGAACTTCCAGGTGTGAATAGGATGATATTTAGTTACTATAAAGGATTTTCTTCTTAGATTAGTTGAAAAAAAATGAAATATCATTTTTTGTTCTTCAGGGTACATCTCTTGCTGGACCTCAGATGGAGGGCGGAAGAAACACTTCGCGGTGGATGGTTGATATTGGTCCGGATCACCAGGTTAGATTTATTGGTTTGTGCATAAATTGTGTGTACAATGGACATATAGAAGGGAGGCGAAAGAAGTTTTGTAGAATAGGATGTATGTTGTAACCTAGACAATCACTTTGTCCGTGCTGATTCTCAAAATTCTATTGTATTCTGTAATCGACTTGCAAAAATGAACATCGATAACTTGCATTCGGCATCATGGTTGTCTAGAGTAGTGCTTGTTAGTACACCTCGTGGAACAAGATACCGAAAGTGAACACTCGTCTACTTTTTTAAAAACTTTTTGGGGTTGGGGGGTTGTTCTTTTGGTTTCGTTAAAAGCATTCTCTCTCAGTTTACCATTCTCAGATTGTATGTCAATATCCCTGATTGATTTTCCCATTTGGTATTCAACAAGAAGATAGAACATCTAATGCATGGTATTTGATGAATCGATGCAGCTCATGTGTAACTACTACACATTAAGACATGACGGATCAAGATCCTTGATCAGATGTTGGAACTTTCAGGTAAGCAGTGTGTGCAGTATTCACAAAACCAGTATACATGTTTTCATTTTACAAAAAATATTGATATTAGCGACGTTCTAAAATCTCGTAGCTAACAATTTTTTTGATATTTCGTCACTAATCCGTCCGTGAAATAGTATTAGCTACGGATTTTACTGTTTAGCTATGGAATTTGTCTGTCACTAATTCCTGTTTTTATAATAGTGTCACTAGGGAAAATGTGATGCACTGGTGGATGTACTCATCTAGATTCTACATGTATAAGTTCCAACATACCCATTTTGTAGGCCTTAAAATGGTGTTAAAAGAGGTTACGATAACAAAATTTTATGCATTGCATTTTCAGGGCTCTTTGGATGGGAAAAGTTGGACAAACCTGAGAGTACATGAGAATGATCAAACTATTTGCAAGCCAGGTCAATTTGCATCATGGCCTATTACTGGTCTGAACGCACTACTTCCTTTCAGATTCTTTCGAGTTCTCATGACCGCTCCTACTACGGACTATACTAACCCATGGAACTGTTGCATCTGCTTCTTGGAACTCTATGGCTATTTTCATTAGCGTGGTATCGGTTTAAACATGTTATGAATAGTCTAATTTTTCCACGAACTCTTGTCAAAATGTTGCCTGGTCTTGGTTTTCCCCAATGATGTTTTTACTGTGTGGTTTTACATTGTCGTAATTTACATATTTATATTCATGTTAAGGCTGCGTACACACCACCCGACTTTACATGTGGGATTATACTGTTATGTTGTTTTTGTTGTAATTTACATTCTCTGTCTTGGACCAGCCAAATCAGTGAAATGTCAGTGAGAGTTAGCAGCTCGGCTACTATAATTGTTGTTGATAATTGAAATTCTTTCCATTTCAACTAATCGACAATTAAGTTCTATATGTTACTGTCGCTGAACTTTAGATGAAAATATATTAAAGGGGTCTGCAACATCACATGGGAAAACACAAGCACACAAAACTTGGACGGTCTATGTTCAATCAACTTTTCCAAGCAAAGGCCGATTCAAAATTTGAATTTATAGGTTCTAAATTTAAGAAAAAATAATTTATTGGATTTTAAATAAATTATTTATACATTTTAAGTGAATTTTATAATGAAAAAAATATTGAACAAAGCTATTGGTTGTGCCGAATTTGTAACTAAAACTCCAATTCCGCCCATATTAATAAGATATATAAATCACATGAACGGTGGACATTACATTTTGTCATATTGGACTTATTATTGTGGTGCAACTATTAGTAGTTGCAGTTTTGGTACTATGTGATTGACGGTCGATATTGAATTTTTTTCATTTCAAGTCAAAGATTAGTAATTATTAAACTGTAAACTTTGCCAACCATATTGATTTGATGGCTCATAATTAGAAGTTTCTCATTTCAAGCTAAGATTGCAAATCATTATAGTATAGACTGTGACTGGAACTATATCTAGTGTAAACTTTAGGTAAGCACTATGCACTAAGGTAATTGTAAATAACTTTATCTAATATTAATGTTTAATATTTTAGAACAAATATTAAATAACATGTTATGATAAATAACTACGTTTTGTAAAAAATAACTACATCATCGATCTTTTATAAGTTAAAGTCAAATAATATGAATTGGTATCCAAACAATACACATAAACCTCATTATCAAGGATTGTGATAAAGTGATGACTATTTATTTTTCCTTAATTAAAGATCTTGAATTTGAGAATTAAATATGAAATCGCCTTTATTAGAATGTATTATACTTTACCACTCAATATGAAATTTCTCACTATAAGTTCGAATTTAATCTAATTTCAATATGAATATTGAATATCTGGAAAGAAAAGTTACACTTTACCTTCGTATCAACCGCGAATCTGCATAAATTTCATTTAACGGACAACATTTGATCACGTGGAAGCCCAAAGAATTAGGAGTACTATAAGAGAAGAAAACTGACAAATCGATTTCTTTCGTCTGGCCCACTAGTGAAAGTGCTTTTCTTTCTTTCACGTGTCCAGTTGTGTCCTCGTATTTGAAAAATATTCAATTCTCATCCTTAAGTTCAACCTGATTGCCACACTCGCCCATGATGTTCTGAAATTGCTTGCTCATTCACAAAGTTTATCTTAGTTCCTATGAACTTTAATCTAAATAAGAAGCTTTATTTTGACATTTTAGATAATTTAGTTCACGACCCAATAGGTATGTGTTGACATAATAGATTAATATTGTAATCGAGTCAGTGCATTTCTGTTCAATCTTTTAAGTTGATTGAAAATGATTTTTTATTCTAAAATTTGAATACAATGAGTGATTCATGATATAAACAAGAACGACATGTTCATAAATCAACAAATTTTACATGTCGCCAATAAATTTTTTAAAATTACATTTTTTGCAAGAAAATAACATGCTCAATGCAATACTTTTCTACATAATCATTATCAGTTTCTAGGACTTGAACTCGAGATTTCAGATTAAAAATGAAATAATTTCAATCATACAATCATATTTTTGATGATTTTGTTTATTTGACTTGATTGACCGTTGTATATGACTTGGATCAATAACACGATTTGTACATGATTAAGCAGAGAATACAGTTTACACATCATGTATAAAAATCAATCAAGTTTGTGGTGGGGTGAATATGATCCTTACACCCTTAATCAGGTTCAAGACGTGAATATGAAAAAATACCGTTAGAGAATGCTTCCCCCTTAAATGACCTTATGCGGCACGAATTCAAATTAGTCGGAACCTGATATTGATGCGGGATACCGGGCGGTAAACAAAAAAAAAAGCATGTCTAAGAAAAATAGTAACTAAAGAGCATGGGTATAGATTCTACAGGATAATATTAAGGTGCTTTTCTGTCATTTTCGAAACCAGTGAGGTCTAAGAGAGATATTCAGAAAGTGGAGGACCACAAAGGGCCATATGTTTTCATTAAAATGAGGAAATCAAGAATCATCAACGACACAGAGTTAATTATCAAACATATATAAGTTTGCTGTCACGTGACTGGAGTTCAATCAAACAGCTTTTCCGGACTCTGCGCATAGAGCTCAGTTTTTTTTTTTATATAATAAAGGGAAAGCAAAAGCAGAGCGAAGAAGCAAAGCACCGTAGAAGAGTGATCATGGAGAGTAGTTTCAATGTTTTATCAACACCCATGCAAGGCTCTTTCATATCTTCTTCACCTCAAGTTTTTCCAGTGGTAATTTAACTAATTCCATGTTGATTCAACTATATTTAGCCTTTTAATCTCATATTCCTTGATATTTCTGGATCATGTATTTACATTTTGGTAATGGGTGTTGTTTTTTAAAAGAAGAATTAACCTAAATAGCAGGCTGCCCACCGAACCGCTTAATCTAAAAATAGCTGAAGGTGTATAATATATGTATATCCATGTTTAATGTGTATAATCGGGTAAAATATGTGTATGATCTTTGTATACCGGCTAGGAAAAGTAAATTCATCTGGTTATTTGTGTAAAGATCCATTTGTTTACATCAATATGGAAGAAAAATGAGAGTGATAGAGCCTCATGTAAGTATATTGTTATCATGTGGCTAGTGCATTCCTCTTATTCTTAAATTTGCAACATGGTTGAGTGTATAAAATTGAGGGGGGAGGGGGTGTAATTTAGAAAGAGTGTTCTAGGTTTAGTTTATTGGTTCTTGAGATAGTTAATTCATAACACCTTACTCTTGATAGAAGTAGAGGCGGAGCTAGGATTTTGAGTTTATGGGTTCTGAATTCTATTAAACACAGCTTATTGGGTTGTTATTAATTATTTATACATCATAAGTGGATTTTTAAACACAAATACAGGATCAAGGCCAAAATTACTAGGTTCTGCCTAATGCATAGACATGCTTGTAGCTTTGTTACTGGATAGAAGAGGAGGAAAAGTAAAAGATATACTCTGTTACTTTCTTATTAGACTAGAGGGTCCATTATATGATCAGGGAAATGATAAAACTTTTTCTTTATGAAATTTAAATAAGATTGTTATGGGTTTTGCTGGAAACAGAATAAGCTCTAATGCTGAGATAGCTACTGAAGTTTTTTTTTTTCTAGCTTCTTAAATGCCCCAATAATAGATTCAGACGAGTATCTTCTGATTACCTGGTCGTGATGTTTCTACTTTTTTTTTTTTACATTTGTTTTGGTGTTGAATTGAAATTGAAAACGTTCTGTCATGTGAGACAGATAATTGAGAATGTGTCCTTGTATGGACCTTGAGAAGCTCAAATGCCGCAAATCCTGTCAGATTTACTGAATTCAAAACTCAATTTTTTTTGCTGCCACTCAGTCCAAAGATTAGGATATGCTGCATTTACTTGTTCAATTATAGTGTAATTTCTTAAATTCTCAAAATATCCATGTAACCTGAAGAATTTCTTTGACAGGCTTCTAGAAATAAGATATGGTTTCCTTCTCAACATAGTACTGGACTGAAGTTTGGATCTCAAGAACGGTCTTGGGATATTTCTTCCACCCCAAAGTCAAGAGTTAGAAAAGATGAAAGGGTATGTTCGATAATTTTAATATGGTTTCACGGAGAATATAGAAATAGTTGAAAAATAATTCTGTACTGGTGTTCATGCCATATTTGATCTGTGCACTACTGCACCGTGTAGAGGCGTAAAACATGTGTTACTTGGTCCCACCAACTTAGAGCTCTGTACTCCTGTGTGCATTTGTTATTTTCATTACAATCTTTATGAGCATGGTGTTTCCACATTATCAACTTCTCTCATTGTGATCTGAACTATTCCCTTGTTTCTCTTGTTATTTTTGCCTTTCCTTTTCTGCATCAGGCGGAAATGTTTGCTTATTTCTGAAACCATAAAGTGCTCTATGCAAAATCATTTTTAGCTCCGTTAATACCTTTCCTCCTTTTGATATAAACAAATCGTGGTGCATTGCCTGCCCAGATGAAGAACAGTTCAGCTATTTCCGCTGTTTTGACCGATGACAACTCTACAACGGCATCCCTAGAGGAAGATGTTGATACTGAAAATATCGGCCTCCTAAATTTGGATCCAGCTCTGGAACCTTATCTAGATCACTTCAAATACAGAATGAAGAGATATGTGGATCAGAAAAAGCTCATTGAAAATTATGAAGGAGCCCTTGAGGAATTTGCTCTAGGTAACAACCAAAACTTGTGCTTTAGCGCTGTTTGACCTTATTTGGAAGATGACTTGTTTGTACCTTCTTTGACTTTTCAAGAAAACTTTGCCTACCGAGTAAGTACTGGCTCCATTTAGGAGGCATTTGGCAAACTTTTCTATTCTTTTCAAAAGCTGTTTGTTTAGGTCTTCAAAAAGGTAGAAAAGTTTTTTAGAGAAGTGAAACACAGGTACCTCTCTATTACATAGAAAATGACCTTCCAAACACGTTTTTTCTCCAGGGTAACTTTCTCCACAAAATCTCTCCAAAAAGTCCAATCGGGCTTTTGGAACATCTTAAAGAAATTTTACAGTCAAAAAAGTTTCTGTTGCTTCACAATGTCCTCCTACAAGAATGAGTTACTCTTTCTGTTCAAAATAGCTTCCTTAATACTATTTTTGAGACTTAGCAGGGTTTCTTCTGTAAATTGCTCTCTTTTTTCCCAGGTTATTTAAAATTTGGATTCAACAGGGAAGAAGGTTGCATAGTCTATCGTGAATGGGCTCCTGCTGCACAGTAGGTCTTTTTCTACTACGAAATACTAGTTTCCATCATCATTGAATTTTTTCCTGTTCTAATTGCTATGAAGGTTCTGCTTCTAATTAACTCATCCACAATGCAGGGAAGCAGAAGTTATTGGCGATTTCAACGGGTGGAAGGGTTCCAACCACATGATGGAGAAGGACCAATTTGGTGTTTGGAGTATTAGAATTCCTGATGTTGATGGCAACCCAGCCATTCCACACAACTCCAGAGTCAAGTTCCGTTTCAAGCATGGTAATGGAGTTTGGGTAGATCGTATCCCTGCTTGGATAAAGTATGTCACTGTAGATGCTACAAGATTTGCAGCACCATATGATGGTGTCTACTGGGATCCACCACCTTCAGAAAGGTTTTGTTATTCATATCTTGAAGCTGAATATTCAACTCCTTTCTTCAGTAACTTGTCATCACTTCATCACAGGCATTACAATTCATGTTTCAGTAATGTGTCTACTAATTTGGACTTGATCCATACTTTTCCCCTTAACAAAATTAGTCAATCTATTAGTGCTTGAGAACTTACTATTTCACCAATTAAACAGGTACCACTTCAAATACCCTCGCCCTCCCAAACCCAAAGCCCCACGAATCTATGAAGCACATGTCGGCATGAGCAGCTCTGAGCCACGTGTAAATTCGTATCGCGAGTTTGCAGATGATGTTTTGCCTCGAATTAAGGCAAATAATTATAATACTGTCCAGTTGATGGCCATAATGGAACATTCTTACTATGGATCATTTGGATATCATGTTACAAACTTTTTTGCTGTGAGCTGTAGATCTGGAAACCCGGAGGACCTTAAGTATCTGATAGATAAAGCACATAGCTTGGGTTTACAGGTTTTGATGGATGTAGTTCACAGTCATGCAAGCAACAACATCACTGATGGCCTCAATGGCTTTGATATTGGCCAAAGTTCTCAAGAATCCTACTTTCACGCTGGAGACCGAGGATACCATAATTTGTGGGATAGCAGGCTTTTCAACTATGCCAATTGGGAGGTTCTTCGTTTCCTTCTTTCCAACTTGAGGTGGTGGCTAGAAGAGTATAACTTTGATGGATTTCGATTTGATGGAATAACTTCTATGCTGTACGTTCACCATGGAATCAATATGGGATTTACAGGGAATTACTATGAATATTTCAGCGAGGCTACAGATGTTGATGCTGTGGTCTATTTAATGTTAGCCAATAATCTGATTCACAAGATCTCCCCAGATGCAACTATTATTGCCGAAGATGTTTCTGGTATGCCCGGCCTTGGCCGACCTGTTTCTGAGGGAGGAATAGGTTTTGATTACCGCCTGGCAATGGCAATTCCAGATAAGTGGATAGATTATGTGAAGAATAAGAATGATCAAGACTGGTCCATGAAGGAAGTAACATCGAGTTTGACAAATAGGAGATATACAGAGAAGTGTATTGCTTACGCTGAGAGCCATGACCAGGTATTACAAATTTATTTCCTTACTAAACAATTCTTCGAATAATAGCCATTGAATCTCATGTTAAGTTATTTATCCAGTGACTTCTAGTTTTATGTTCTATCTTATTTTGTCAACAGTCCCTTGTGGGTGACAAGACCATTGCATTTCTCCTAATGGACAAAGAGATGTATTCTGGCATGTCTTGCTTGACTGATGCTTCTCCTGTTGTTGACCGAGGAATTGCGCTTCACAAGGTTTGTCTGTTCTTATTGCATTTAAAGGTTTATATTAGTTAGTCACGTAAATTCTGACACTCTTTGTGAGGTAACCACTAAACATAGTTTTCCTGATTCTGATGGATTATTCAATTTTATATTTATCATTTGTCTTTCCTGTTCATGCTTTGTCTTTCTTTTTTTGATATCCCTCTCATTACTCACAGATGATCCATTTTTTCACGATGGCCTTAGGAGGAGAGGGGTACCTCAATTTCATGGGCAACGAGGTATGGCTTACAGCTTTAGATATTTTGTGATAGTTACAATTAGTTTGGCTTACTGGAACGAGATGCATTCCTCAAAAAATGGCCTGAGCTGTTGAGCCTGCAAAGGGGTTGAAACATGAGAAAAACAGCATGATGAGTGTTTCCATAGGGATTTCTATTATGTTGCGGAGAACAAACATCATCTTAGAAAAGTACATTGTTTACTTTTTTTCTATAGAAGATTAAGGTATAGAATTTGCAAGCGTATCTGTTTTGGAGTAATTGTGAAATGTCTGATGACCTTTGTTGCAGTTTGGCCATCCTGAGTGGATTGACTTCCCTAGAGACGGCAATAATTGGAGTTATGACAAATGCAGACGCCAGTGGAACCTCGCGGATAGCGAACACTTGAGATACAAGGTTCAGTATTTTGCATTGCAGCTTGTTATATATATATACTCCCTCTGTCCCAAATTATGTGAAGGTGATCGGAGTACGAGAGTAACTCTTAATTTTAACCATGTATTCGGGTATAGATTCTTCAAATTTTAAAAATAAAATTAACATATTTGAAACCTACACGAAAAGTGCTACAATCCAACGTAGTTAATGATTCAAAACATTTTAAAGAAGTTTGAGAAAAGTATAGTCAAAAGAAAAATTGTTTGACACTCCAAATAGTAGCCATCTTCACAAAAATTGGGACGGAGGGAGTATTAATTTTTAGATTGCTTACTGTAAGTCTACTTGGTTCATGGGAGGATAGCTTATTTCATCTGTCTACTTATTTTTCCAAAGACAAATTTCTGATTTTTCGTTTAGAGATCCGAGTATTAAATTCATGTACATACTTAATTATCGCCAGTTTACGGCCAGTAAGGCCTTGGTGCAGTTTAAGTTGATTCTTTGAAGCTATAATTTCAGTCTACCCATGTCCTGCTATATTTGTCGGTTACTTTCTTTTACTTTACATGAAGTGATACTAATTGAATGGCCTAATGTTGAAATGCAGTTCATGAATGCATTTGACAGAGCCATGAATTTGCTCGACAAAAAGTTCTCATTCCTTGCATCAGGAAAACAGATAGTAAGCAGCATGGATGAAGATAATAAGGTACATTCATCTAAAAAGTTGAAATGTTGGGTTTATGAATGCTGTTAGTCTATCCAAGGACAAGTAGAAACCTTTTCACCTTCCATTTCTTGATGATGGATTTCATATTTATTTAGTTACTTCACTTAGCAGGTTGTTGTGTTTGAACGTGGCGATCTGGTATTTGTATTCAACTTCCACCCAGATAACACATATGAAAGGTATACTTATCGTGAAATTTTGTTTTTTTGCTGTTCTCAACAAGTTTTATGGAGAAGTAACCAAGACGAATCATTTTCACATTGCCTAATTTAACTCTTTTTCTGATCCTCACATGAGGAAACCAGGTATAAAGTTGGATGCGACTTGCCAGGGAAGTACAGAGTTGCACTGGATAGTGATGCTTGGGAATTTGGTGGTCATGGAAGAGTAAGGAGTTTGCTTGAATAACTTTTGATAATAAGACAACAGATGTGGGAGACACTTATCTCACCGAGGAAACTATAATTGTGTCATCCACCTTTAGTTTCATAAAATATCAGACTCTCTAAGCCTGTGTTGTTTAGTTAATTCAAAAAGTAGAAAACTGTTTACTGATGATCTTTGTCTTCATGATGATGTGCAATATATTCTCATGACAGGTTGGTCATGATGTTGATCATTTCACATCTCCAGAAGGAATCCCTGGAGTTGCAGAAACAAATTTCAATGATCGTCCAAATTCCTTCAAAGTGTTATCTCCTGCACGCACATGTGTGGTACAGTTCTTGTCGGGACATCCTTTTTTACGGGGTTTTGTTCATTAGTTATTTGAATGCACAGAAGTATTTCCTAAATCTTCTATGTTTTCTCTTTTTCTCGTAATTCATGCATATAGCTTGCGCTTACATAAAATCAGGTAAATGATCAAAGTTGAAGTTGATGGGAACTTAAAACCGCCCTGAAGTAAAGCTAGGAATGGCCATAATAATATCCACCTTTTCGTCTGCGCTATATAATAAATTTCGAATTTTCCTCTTTTCTTTTTTACATAACCAACGCGTGTAGCTAGTCGACCTCAGCTTGATTGGACTGAGGCGTAGAATGTGTGTAGCTTTCACTTATATGGACAACACAACTATTTGTGCAAGTCAAAAAATGTACTACTATTCTTTTTGCTGCTTTGTGTTTAGAATAGTTAAATAACAAATGAATTTGCTAGTAGAAAAATAGTAGGGAAAGAAAAACAACTTAACTTCATTTATCTTTCTTTTTGTTTTTCATTTCTTCTTCGCCTTGTTTCTGAAGGCTTATTACCGAGTTGATGAAAGCATGTCAGTAACTGAAGATGACCAGATAGCCATTTCAAGTGAGCTACTACAAACAGCCAATATCGAGGAGAGTGACGAGAAACTTGATTCACCATCTGTAAATATCAGTGACGTTGGTCAGACTGTTGTAGTTTCTGTTGAGGGGAGTAACGAGGAACTTAAAGATTCGGATGCAAACGTCTGGGATGATGACCAGTCAGATGATTAATCGACCCGACCCTTCTACGTTGGTGATCATGGTCCACGTATGATGTTATCAGGGTGGTAGCATTGACTGATTGCATCATAGGTTTATTGTTTTTAATATTTCCTCTATGCTTATTAGCATCCAACAAATGTACTGGTTGTAAATAAATAGAAGAAATGCATCTGCATGTGTGTGTTTCTCTGAAATCTCACCCAGTTTTTGGTGCTTTGCCTTTGGAGCCAAGTCTATTTGTTTCTAGTGCTAGCATTTCTTTTGTTACTGGTTGAGTTTTGGTAATAAAAAAACTAAGAGCATTCATATATATAACAATAGATTACAGTCTTTTTTGGGGGGGTTCATTCTTTTCCAAAGTCACCCTCTTATTGTGAGCCGTAAAACGATTGAACAAAGGACAAACAAATTCACTATCCTTTTTACGTCAAGCAATATGCGGAGTAACTCCCTCTATAACAGTAAAAGTAAGTAAGTCACATAGACGGATTGATTCATCAAGTAAATTAGTAACTCCTTATGTGACAGTAAAGTAAGACATATAGGTGAATTGACTCAGTAAAATTCTTATAAATATTATTGATGAAATCATGGATTACATTTCTCTTTATGTTATTGATACAACTTACGTTGTTTCAATTCTCCATGTATTTGGCTCTAGTCTTATCTCTTTACGTACATAGTAATACAGGCAAAACAAGCTTTCATTCTTCGCAGAAACTTTCTATCGAAAACATGCAACTTTCTTCCATAAATTTTAATCAAACTTAAATTATTTTGACCAGGTGAATATACAATTATAAAATTGAGAAGTTGGGTTCAAGGCTTGAAAAGAGAAATATTTATAATAATATTGAGAATACTTTCATACACCTCCCCAGTTTCGTTTCTATCACACTAACATTTCCTTGTGTGACCATAAATAAGTTACTAGTGAACTATAAATGACACATCTATTACCTTCAACTATTTACTCTAAACTTGAAGGGTACACATTATACAAAAAAAAAATGTGTGCATATAAAATGTGAATATATATTACATTCACATTTTTTTTTCCACCGAGGGTCTGGAGCTAGCTATAAAAGCTATCACTTACAGAAGGTAAACCGAAGGACAAACAAATGAAGTCGAATTGGCGTAGCGTAACGGTTCTAGAGCCTCTACCTATTGAGTTGAGTTGTCTCCCTTCGGCTGATCTCTTGAAAACAACCGCTACAAGGTAGATATAAGGTCTGTGAACATTTTAACCTCCGCACCATCATTTGTTGTTTTCCAAAATTAAAAAAGAAATACCAACCCGGGATCAGACTTAGTTCTCGGGTCGTCTTACTAATGGTGGATTGATCTTGTAAATGGGTATATTGGCATTGAACTGAAGAGAATTTTCAACTTTATTTGAGATCAAAAGAAATGGGGAAGAAGAACAAATACAGTATAATTATACCCACTTACAATGAACGCCTCAACATTGCTCTCATCGTTTACCTTGTCTTCAAGCATCTCTCGTAAACACTCTTTACCTTTCTTCCTAGTTTATTTTTTGATCGCTGATATTGAAGTTTCAATCTTTTTTTTGGAAAATATTTGCATCCTGGAAAATGGATTTTATGATATGTCAAAAAGAATTGTTTTTTAATATTGGATCTTCTGTAAGCAACTTAATTTTGGCATGAATTGCAGTTTTATTGAGGAAAATTAATTGGAATTGTGTAAAAAATGTTACTTTTAAGGTGGTCTGTGTAGTATCCCATCTGGGTTTGGTGATATGTCAAAAAAGCATTGTTTTTTCATTATTGATCTTATGTAAGCAACTTAATCTTTGCATGAATTGCAGTTTTATAGAGTGAAATTTATTGGAATTTGTGTAAAAATTGTTACTTTTAAGGTGGTTTGTGTAATATCTCAGGTGGGTTCTATGATATGTCAAAAAAGAATTGTTTTTCCCCCACATTTGATCTTATGTAAGCAATTTGAATTTGGCATGAATTGCAGTTGTGTAGAGGAAAATTAATTGGAATTATGTAAAAATTGTTACTTTTTAAGGTGGTTTGTGTAAATTGTAATATCCCAGCTGGGGTTTTATGATATGTCAAAAAGAATTGTTTTTTTCCACATTTGATCTTATGTAAGCAACTTGAATTTGGCATGAATTGCAGTTGTGTAGAGGAAATTAATTGGAATTGTGTAAAAAATGCTATTTTAAGTTGGTTTGCGTAATGTTCCAGCTATGATCCATATGAAAAGGGTTACCTTTATCATCAAAATTAAGGAAAAGGGTAGTCTTCAATTTTGAACTGTATATGAGAGAAATTAGAATAGAGTATAGAATGAAATGGAGAAGAAAGTAGGAGAGAATGAAGAAAGAAGGAAAGAGAGTATAGAGAAGAAGCGAAACAGAGATCGAAGAGAAAGATTAGGTGATAGAGAGGTTAGAAGAGAGAATCAGTATAGGAATAGAAGAGACAGAGGAATGAGCAATTTTCACATTTCCAAAAAAAATCTTCCTTAACCCTAGCTTCTCTCTCCCTCTGTGTGTGTGTGTGTGTGTGTGAGTGAGAGAGAGAGAGAGAGAGAGGTGAGTGAGAGATGGTCAGTTACAGCTCAATTGCCACCCATGATCGAAATTTGAGTTTGATGGACAAGAGGATTTGTAAAGATTGTATCTTTTTAGCTGGTTTTTGCGGAATTTAATTAGATGGTTGGGAGTTTCATGAAGATTGTAAATTTTGAGCACATTCATTGATTGGTAAGTTGGCAAATAATGTGGCGTACAGCCAAATTCCAAGTGAGGGTTGCTGGCAGATATCAGTTATCAGGAATCAATTGGGAAAGGGCTCCGTCAAAGCATTTAATAGTTTTTGGAAGCAATGTACACTGTTTAAGATTTTCGAAGATGACCTTTTTTTATTAGGAATTTTGCAAGGTGATCTATACACTGTTTATCATATGGATGGGGAGTTAGTTTCTGTCCTTCACATCCTTACCATTTTTTCATATTTGTTTACTCATTGCTAAGAATATTGATATTCAACCACCGAACCACGAGACAATAGGCTTTGGTCAAGAAGACATTGTTATAGAGATTAATTTATCTATCCTGTTTTATTCATGGCATCATTTATTCACGGCATCCTTGTATTTTAATAATATCTCAGAGCTTATTTTTTCGTATTTAGAGGTGATAAAATCATGTAAAATACATAGGCAGACTCTTATAGCAAATTTTGTTTTTTCCTGGCTCAGGGATGTTGATTTCGAAATAATAGTAGTGGATGATGGAAGTCCAGATGGCACGCAGGATATTGTCAGACAATTGCAGAAAGTATATGGAGAAGATCGTATTGTTAGTAGCTTCTTACTTCACCGACTTGTTGCAAATTATGCTTCTTTGATCATACCTATTTATCATCTCACTTTGTTCACTTCCTTGTTTGCTACAGTTATTGAGACCTCGACCTCGAAAACTTGGTTTAGGTACTTCCATTTTAATATGATAACCATGAATTTTTTTTATAAGAAGATGATAGCCATGAATAGTCTCTGACATTCCTCGTATCTCAGGCACTGCATATATTCATGGTTTGAAGCATGCCTCAGGCAATTTTGTTGTTATTATGGATGCGGATCTTTCTCACCATGTAAGTATGATTTGAAGATAAGGGCTTCGTTTGGTTTCCTTCTATATTTTGTCTTTTTGTTTTTGTTGGAAAAGGATCAAGAAGTGGGATATGTGTTGGTGTATAGTGGGTTTCTTTTGTGCTTGATGTCATGGAAAGAAACAATTCAAATAGCTCTGGTAATTCACAGATCATCCATTGTTTTGAGTGTGTATGTCGAATAATTTAAATTTTATTTTGTGGATTAAGCGTTGTTTTTCACGCCCTCATTGTTGCATATCTTTTCTGTCCCTGCACTGATGTACTTTCCCCCCACATCCAACACCCCTCAAAAGTAAGAAAAAGGGACGATTTGTTCCTTGGATAGCTGAGACTTCATAGTGTAGGACCAAAATATCAGTGAGCTTTCTGAATTTAATTATGTGACCCCATTATGGATTCTCTTTTTCTTTTCTTATTTTGTTTTTTCCTCATCTTTCCTTTCTCTTCGCATTTTTCATTATTTTTTTGGTGTGTGTGTGTGTGGGTGGGTGGGTGGGGGGGGGGGGGCTGTGATAAGCATGTGTTCGTGTTGAAGAGGCATAAGGTGATGCATTTTCTGGGCATTGATACCTTATTAGGTGAAAGTATGAATCTCTATACCAAGCTTTTTCTTCTGTTTGAATTTTATAATTTATGGTTGATTCTTTTATACTCGTTTTTACAGCCAAAATACCTGCCAAGATTTATCAAGTGAGTAATTATTTTCTTATTTTTCACTTTTTTTGTAATAGTGAGCACTAGAACTATAATTCAAATTTTATGTCTAGAAAACAAATGGAGACAGGTGCCAATATAGTTACTGGAACTCGATATGTTTCTAGTGGTGGTGTCCACGGATGGAACCTTATGCGCAAATTGACGAGTAGGGGAGCAAATGTCCTTGCGCAGACACTACTTTGGCCGGGTGTATCAGACTTAACTGGATCCTTCCGGTATGCTTTAACTTTGAAGTAGAGGAAATCAGTAGGTCTATTAATTGTAATGAATGTGTTGGTCTCAGGAATCATACTTTTATATTGTAATTAATTGTACTGGATCCTTCCGGTATGGCAATATACTTTTATATGGAAAATTGAGTTGGTCTCAGGAATTATTGTTTTATGTGTGATATTGTTCTTAAGAAACTGAATGATCATAGCGCATTTTCTTCTTATGCTAGAGCTTCCATGTCCCTTTTATACACTGGTAATGCTCACAACTTCTGTAATTTGTATAATCGGTGTCTGAAACTGAATTGCTTGTTTTGAAGGCTTTACCAAAAGTCTGCACTAGAAGACATCATAAGCTCTTGTGTCAGTAAAGGATATGTTTTTCAGATGGAGATGATTGTTCGCGCTTCAAGAAAATGTTACCGCATCGAAGAGGTAACTACAGACATGGATTTACTGTTGAATACTAATTAATCCACTGCATTAACATTTGTTTGGACCAGAAAATCTTATCTCATTTCTCATCTTGCTATTCACTGCATAGTTTATGATGTCCAAAATAATATTCTAATAGAAATAATGATGCAACCTAATGGCAGTTGTGAAACATTTAGTGTATGCTCTCTCTCTCTTTAGAAGAAAATTTGTGCATTGTTTGTATTCTCGCTTTGTATTCTGGCCTATGAATCTGTTACACTTAGTGAGTGGTCCTTGCATTGCATTAGTCTTTCAACCGAGGATTTTCATTTTGAGATTTTTTTTTTTTGGGAAGGGGGTGGGGGTCTGATTTAACTTGATTGTTTCAAGTTCTTCAAAATTAAAGATCTGTCTTTGTCAGCAAAGTTATTCCATTTTGAGGGTAATTATCAAAGTTATTCTCTCTTCGGATTTAGTTCGGTATCTGAAGTTGGTCTAGGTGACATAGAAGTTGAAGTTGTATCTGCTACCGAGTTGGCTGATATTGGTGCTTTGTTTATTTCATCGTCCGATTGGAATGAGGAGCAAGGAGAAAGGGTTACCAGCCATGTAGAACTCCTTAGTTTGGTTGCGGAGTACAGTAGCTAATTAACTCTGATCTCTGTTGGTAAATTCATTAGGGTCACTGTGAGTAGTTGGTTGTTGAGACGTGAAAGATGCTGGAGACTCAACTATGTCCTTCTCGGGTATTATCACCTTTCCGCGAAGAGTGGTGACGAGGAACTGTTGAACGTCTGTTCAACTTCTCTACAATTGCCACAGCTCATTAGTCACTGTTTTTTCATCTCAGTTCTTCACAATTAGTCACCTGCAACCACTTCATTGTTTGGTTTATTTGTATGTTGTACTTTTCGTCTTTTTAAAGGTTAGCTTGAATTCAAGTTCGGATTTTGCTATTTGTAGGTTCCAATTACTTTTGTCGATAGAGTATTTGGAAGTTCCAAGCTGGGAGGATCTGAAATAGTGGAGTATCTGAAGGGCCTTCTGTATCTTCTGGTTACAACTTGATATGGATAACAAGCTTCATGTTCAGAGAGTCAGAAGATTTTTTACGCTGTTTAACAACCTGTGACATTCTGAAGACTTGAACTAGGACCATATAACAAATTCTTTTTCTTTTTACTTCAGCTTAGTGACCAAGAAGGGAGCCTTGGAGTAACTGGTAAAGTTGCTGCCATGTGACCTGGAAGGTCACGGGTTCAAGTCGTGTAAACAACCTCTTTCAGAAATGTAAGGTAAGACTGCGTACAATAGACCCTTGTGGTCCGGTCCTTCCCCGGACCCCGCACATAGCGTGAGCTTCCAAAATTTTGATGAATGAGCTATTATGTATTGGAAAGAGTGTTACTGAAGTAATTTCAGCCCTACTTTGGCTTATTTTGTGGATGCTGCTTTTCAGTATTTTGTGGATGCTGCTTTTCAGTATTGTTATCAGATGAAAAGTGAAAATGTCATCAAAGCACATTGATTCCGACATCTGTGAATTTAACTTGCATTTTCCAGCTTATATAAATGTCTACCTCTTGTTGAATAGTGAGGGAAACTGGTGTCCTGAAGTTGAACATATTTATAGTTCCAGCTTAATCTTCAGCATCACAACTATATAACCTGCAAGAAACTGTTTGGGTGATGCAGACATCTCCACGTGTGATGTATGAGATAACAATTTTTTGTTAAGATTAGTGGGGCTTCTCATTTTTCTTTGTTCTTTTTGTCTAAACTTACTGGTGTTTACACAACTTGCTTGTTACATTGACTTCAACACTTAATTATTTAGATTAATAGGACTTATTACCTATGAAATAAATTGATTGGAAATAAACAGGACATTATGCCCAATGCAAAATAGACTATTTTTGGTTCTGCAATGTAAATAGTGCATGGCTAAATGCACAAATATAACACAATAAAGAGATCCATATCACAATCACCCATGAAATTGTACAGAAGCTATCAGCTACATAGCCTCTTAAAACACCCTAATCTGCAAGTGCTTTTCAATTTCACCACAGAACTAACTGCATTTGCCATCCAAATCATCAAGAAATAATACTTCTTTGTTCAATAAAAGTCTAGGGGGGAAAATCAAGCAAGTTCATTCCAACTCATATTTTCCTAACTCTTCTGGCTGCAGTCTCTGAAAAGCCAACAGATTTGTCCATACTCATGGGCAAGGGCAAAGGAGGCTTCTTGTTCTCCTTACTAGCTGTGCTGCTTCTCAAGAAATACCTCGGAGTTTCTGTCCTCTCTGCAATTGGCGTAGAAGCAACAACTGCTTTCCTCGTGCTTTGGTACACTTTAGGCTCTCCTCTTTTCTTGGAAGATTCAACTCTAACTCCCAAATCATACACCGGTTTCTTCTCGTCAACATTGTCACCGCCCTTCTTCCTCTTCAATCTCTCGTTCCTTCTAGCTGAGTACTCTTCATAAAACCTTCCCCTTTCGAATAAAGGACTTCTTCTCTTTTCATTCAACGAATCAGAGTCACCAGCAGCATTCACATCATCCCCGTTAGTAAATTCGTTCTTCACCATTTTTGCCAAAGCCCTTAGCTCACAAGAAATGGTACGGTACTCTGGACGAAGTTCCCATTCTTGTACGCCGCTGCTAGCCCTCTTAGGCAACTGAGTTTTTGTCAAAGAAACTACATACAAACATCAAAATTGATAAGAAAAAGAATTCTGTCATACAGTTTAACTACTTCACGAAGTATGGAAATTTGTCCTTGTTTATATTTAAAAAGTAAGAGAATTCTTTGAAAACCATCACATTGGAGAAGCATGGGAATTGGTCCCTGTTTATACAGTTTTAGCCAAAAAAACCATCAAAACCAGAAAAGAAAAACAGCACAATAACAAGTGGCGGACCCAGAATCTTCACTAAGAGGATTCAATATAATAAACAATTAACAAACAAAGAAGTTACGAATTCATTTAGATACCGAATCTACTGCCCTAGACTACACGGATCGAACGAGAAGAAAGTAGCCAATTCTCTCCCTAAAGGGAGTTTAAGTTCTCTGAGGGTAAATATAAGACCTTTTTCGAGAGATTCAACATGTACTATATATACATAAGAAATAATTTTATTCTCATATATACAGTGTTGTTTTTCGACGAAGGAGATTCATATGAACCCCTTGCGGTACCCTTGCTCCGCCCATGTCAACAACTAGGCCCAACGACAACAACATACCCAGTGTAATCTCACAAAGTGGAGTTTGGGAAGGGTAAGATGTACGCAGACCTTTGAGGGTTGAGAGATTGTTTCCGATAGACCCTTAACAACTAGGCCCAAATCAGCTATATATGAAAAATCTCAACATCCATTTCTCTTCATTTCAATACAGAAATGAAAAAAAAAGAAAAGGATCTTAGACTTTGTGTTTCATTTCCAACTACCGTACTAAGCATGAAAATTGATCCCTTTTCATATTCAAAGAATTTAGCCAAAAGAAATTCCCCAAAAATCATCAAAACTAAAAACAAAACCCCATTTGTCTTCATTCCAATACATAAAAAACAAAAGGGGTCTCAAATTTTTGTGTTGCAGCTCTAAATACGAAATACTCAACAGTCAACACCCATTTTTCTTCACTCCAACACAAACAAAACTCAAAAAAACCAAAAAGGGTCTTAAATTTTTGTCTTCCAAATCTAAATACAGTACTAATGATAACAAATACCTGGTGGGGTTCGAATAGCGTTTGGAGTAGATTGAAGAACCCGTCGATTTCGAAGGGCAACAGGTGATCTAGCTAGTGGGGGTTTACCTGATCTCCTCATCTTGAAAATTGTGTAGAATAATACTAGTAGATGAGTTTGAATTTAAGCCAGCGTTCCAACGGTCAAATTTAAGGATCCGACGGTTACAAATCGTCTGATTATAAAGAAAGGATTGATGGAATATTATTGATTTTAGTATTACTATAGTATGAAACTTCTCTCTTTGTTGACAATGATGTAATAAATTAAATTCTTTGTAATATGATAAATGATTTTTTTTTGGAAGTTAGTGTATAAAATTTTTATTCCTTTAAATGTAATGTCCCCTCCTTTGTAAGCAATTTTTTTTAAAAAAAAAATACTTCCTAATTGAGTCAAAGTAGTGGCAGTAATATTTTTTTAAAATAAACAAATTTTAAAAATTTGATCAAACAGATTATAAATTATCTTGCAATTGAGTGATTTGGTGACATCTGACCAAGGCGAGCTGGGAGGACAGAAGGGGATTTCTCATTATATATAAAATGTCAAAATTATTTTTTATGTTTATTAATATATGTTGAATTTCTTAGCTTCTTCATACATTGATTTCTTTATATTTTGAATTGTCTTACTAAAAATTCTGACTCCGTCACGGTTAATGTGATAATATAAGTTTTTTAAAAAACTAAAGTTTACAAAAGAGATAAATCCATAACACGTAGGATGTCAATAATGCCAAGGCTTAAAATGATGTGCTTTGATCGGTATAAATTATAAAATCGTATAATACTATAAATTGAAAACCTTTCAAATTATATATTCTAGAATATTATAGTTTACAGTAACAAAAAAAATAAGGCAACATACAGAATTGAACCAAACAAAAAAGGAAATTAAATATACTAAAATTTTAATATTGCATTAACAATCCGCTAAAAAATTGGTGTTATCGCCACCTTTTATCAATTTGTGCATGTACACAAAGCAAATTTAGATTCGTCTTTTTTAAGAAAAAAATTGTTGATAGCAATTTTTTATCATTTTCTTACCATAATTTTTTTTGTAAATCAAAAAATTACCAACTAAGTTTTGCTCGACTGAAAATTATGAGGTTTTATAAACTTGCTAAATTTAAAATTTATTAGTGAATTTTACTCTCATTTGTTATATTCAAAAGTGATAGAATAATTATTAATATTGTTATTAATAATTATTATTCTAATTATTATAATATAATTTGTATATGGTAGGTAGATAAGTCTTAATATTGATAGCATGATTCTAGAGATTAGTCTTAATATTGATAGATTAAATAGCATTATTCTAGGCTCATCATATCATATAACTAGCATGATTCTAGCTTGTAATAGTGGTATAATTACCATATTATTGGAAGTTGAATATTGAGGAAAATATTCTTACAAGGTATCAGAAGATTAGGGAAAAGATACTATCCTAAACAATTTTCTTCCAAATTTTCGGCCACCTTCAACCTCCATCACAACCGGCCGACACCACCCCATTTATTTGTTTTTCCATTATTCTTTTCATTTTCAAGTCAATAATGTCTAACTCCAAATTCACATTTCATCATGTTTTTGCCGTCTCTAACATCAAAACGCATATTTCCGTCACTCTTGAGATGGAAAATGTTCATTATGCAACTTGGGAAGAGCTCTTTAAAATTTGTTGCCGTTCCCACCGGGTTATTCATCACATAATCCCATCGGAAAAAGACAAAGAAAAGGTATTAAAAATCGTTGATGAAAAAGAACTTTGGGAAAATCTTGATGCCACAGTTCTTTCGTGGATTTATGCAACTATCACTAGTGATTTGTTGCACACAATAATGGATTCCGATTATACGACAATTGAGGGCTTAGTTTAAAGGTCGATTCTCGAAAATGCGCCTGGAATTGCTTGCGGGATATTTTTCAAGACAACAAATTTTTTGAGTCGTCACGCTGGAGAAAGAATTCTCCACAACTGACATGGCGGATTTTCCGAATGCGTCAGCGTATTGTGACTGCCTCAAAGTTTTGTCGGATCAACTTAAGAATGTTGGTTCGCCGGTTACCAACAATCGATTGGTTCTACAATTGGTTGGCAGCCTTACCGACGCGTATAGTGGCGTGAGAACGCTCATCCGACAAAGCAACCCTCTACCTTTTTTTTACCAAGCCCGTTCAATGCTTATTCTTGAAGAGGCGAGTTTCGCCAAAAAGGCAACAACCGTCTCAAATTCCTCCATGATTGCCACCCAACAAATGAAGGTACTATCAATTTTGAACCTATACAACAAAATCAGGGACAAAAAGGATGAAATGGTGGTAAAAATTGCAGAAATAACAAAAATGGAGGCCGCCGAAATTCCGGTGGCGGAGGAAATGGCGGCAGGAACAGTACCGGCGGCCAGCAGTGGCAGCCCCGCGGCGGACCAGCCGAGTGGGCCTAGCAGTGTGGCCTTGGGTTGTGCCACCGTGCCCATTCCCGTCAGGCAACTGGGCCAAGCCCAGTCAAATGCCTTCTGGCCAGGCCACTGGCAATCCACACAATTTTGGACCAGGCAGTTTTAGGCCCAGGAACAGTAACAACAGTGGCAGTTTTGGGCCTGGCAATTTTGGGCCACTGCCGACACAAACGTCTCATATGACGTCCTCATAAGGTAATCTCTCGTCCTATTTTAATTTGAGCAGAAACAATAGTATAATTGTCGAAAATGGTCATTCTATTCCAATTCAAGGTTATGGGTCTACTAAATTGCCCTATAATGTTCTTCATTCTCCACAATTAATTAAAAACTTGATATTAGAAAGTTTACTATTGATAATTGGGTGTATGTTGCTTTTGACCCTTTTGGATTTTTCGTGAAGGATTTTCATACGGGGACGTTTCTAATGAGATGTGATAGTCAAGGGGAGCTATATCCAATTACATCACCCATTCAACGATCCAAGTTACCATCCACTTTTGCAGCTTTAGCACATTCGTTATGGCATGAACATTTGGGTCATCCAGGGGCACCTGTTTTAGCCTCTCTCAAACAAAATAATTTTATTTCCTGTACTCAAACACGAACCTTGAATAAGTGTCGTTCATGTCCACTTGGTAAACATGTTCAATTGCCATTTGCTTCATCTAATTCTTGCACACTTATGCCTTTTGATATTATCTATTGTGATATTTGGACATCACCCGTTTTGAGCTCTTCGGGCCATATATATTATTTGCTCTTGTTAGATGATTACTCTAATATTTCCCTTGTCTAAAAAAATCACAAGTTTTTATCACATTTCTTAAATTTATAGCATTCATCCGAAATCAATTTGAACGGGAGATCAAAAATATTCAATGTGATAATGATAGGGAGTTTGATAATAGGCATTTTTGGGATTTTTGCAACTCTGATGGTTTAAACTTTCACCTTTCATTTCCACACACATCCTCACAAAATAGGAAGGCGAAACAAAAAATACGAACCATCAATAACATTGTTTGAACATCCCTTGCCTATGCAACATTACCCTCCTCGTTTTGGCATCATGCACTACAAATGACCACATATTTATTGAACATACCCCCTCACAAAAACTTGTACTATCAAGCTCCTCTAAAAATCCTCTATTTACAAGACCCATCTTATTCTTATTTACGGGTTTTCGGGTGCTTATGCTATCCTCTTTTTCCATCCACCACAATCACCAAACTTCAACCCCGGTCTACACATTGCGTTTTCTTGGGATATCCCTCCAATCATCGAGGTTACAAATGTTACAACCTCTCCTCCAATAAAATAATTGTGAGTCATCACGTAATTTTTTATGAAACAAATTTCTCATTTGCCAAAATGCATGAGTCCGGACCCCCTACCTATGATTTTCTAGACGATGGTCTGCCCCCGTATTTGTCCTAAATTTTTTTGTCCCCATCCGAACCCACTGTCTCGGCCAGCCAAATTTTTTGGATGACTTAGGCCCTGAAACAGTGGCCCAACAGCGGCACATCACTGCCCAGCGGACTGGGCCTTCTGTTCTGAACCCAGTACCACATACCGGAGCAACGCCTCAAGTTCCACTGCCTGGCAGTGGCTTGGGCCACGACCCAATTCACTGCCAACTGCTAGGCAGTGTTGTTCAACCCGACAGCCCACCCCACAATTTGGCCCAATGTCCGGTCACCCGTAGTCAACACGACATTGTCAAACCCAACACCAAATATAACATACACACTCGAGTTTCAAAATCACCATTACCTCGTAATCATGTGTCTGCTCTCAATGACCCGAATTGGAAAATGACTATGGATGATGAATTTAATGTTCTTATTACAAATAGGACGTGGGAGTTGGTACCTCGTCCCCCTAATGCTAATATAATTCGGTCTATGTGGATTTTCAGTCATAAAGAAAAATCTGATGGTACTTTTGAGCGGCATAAAACCCGTCTTGAAGGTGATGGGAAGACACAACAAGTTGGAGTGGATTGTGGTGAGACGTTCAGTCCGGTGGTCAAACCAGCAACTATCAGAACAATCCTTAGTCTGGCTTTCTCAAAGGCATGGCCACTTCATCAGTTGGATGTCAAAAATGTCTTTCTTCATAGACAACTAAATGAAATCGTATACATGTACCAGCCCTTGTGATACAAGGATTCCAAGTACCCCAATCATGTGTGCTTGCTCAAAAAATCCTTATATAGGCTAAAACAGGCTCCCTGGGCCTGGTACAAGAGGTTTGCAGATTTTATTTCCCATATTGGGTTTTCCAACAGCCATTCCGATCACTCTCTGTTTATGTACCATCAGAGTAATCATATTACTTATCTTCTCTTATATGCGGATGATATTATATTAACTACCTCATCATATGCTCTTCAAAAGTCCATTATGTCACAACTTGGCTCTGAATTTGCTATGAAGGATCTAGGGCCACTACATTACTTTCTAGGAATAGTTGTGACACGTCATGCAGGTGGTTTATTTTTATCCCAAAAGAAGTACGCAATTGAGATTGTTGAACGTGCTGACATGTCCTCCTGTAAACCGTCAGCAACTTCGGTGGACACTAAACCCAAATTGAGTGCATCCTCCGACAAACCATTTGTCGATCCGACACTTTACCGTAGCCTGGCAGGGGCCCTGCAGTATCTAACATTCACCAGGCCAGATATTTCTTATGTTGTGTAACATGTGTGCTTATTCATGCATAATCTGATGGATGATCATATGCATGCTCTTAAACGCATTGTGTGTTATATTCAGGGTACTCTAGAGTATGACTTGCATTTATATCCATCGTCGACATCCACACTTGTCTCCTACACGGATGTCGATTGGGGCGGATGTCCGGACACCAGATGCTCCACCTCTAGTTATGGTATATTTCTTGGCGATAACTTTGTATCTTGGTCTTCAAAACGGCAAGCGACGCTGTCCAGATCTAGTGCCGAAGCAGAATACTGAGGGGTTGCTAATGTTGTGTCTGAATCATGTTGGCTTCAGAATCTTCTCCTGAAACTCCCTTGTCCGGTTCCGAAGGCGACATTGGTATACTGTGATAATGTTAGTGCTATCTATCTCTCAGGGAATCCGGTGAACCATCAACGCACTAAACATATTGAGCTAGATATCCACTTTGTTCGTGAAAAGGTCGCTCGCGGACAAGTGCGTGTCTTGCATGTCCCGTTCCGTTATCAGATTGCTAATATTTTTACTAAAGGGCTTCCACTGATATTATTTGAAGATTTTCGGGACAGTTTCAACATACGCTTACCTCCCGCTTCGACTGCGGGGGAGTGATAAAATAATTATTAATATTGTTATTAATAATTATTATTATAATTATTGTAATATCATTTGTATATGATAAGTGTATTAGTCTTAATATTGATAGTATGATTCTAGAGATTAGTCTTAATATTGATAGATTAGATAGCATTATTCTAGACTCATCATATCATATCACTAGCATGATTCTAGCCTGTAATAGTGGTATAATTACCACATTATTGGAAGTTGAATATTGAAAAAAATATTCTTACAAAAAGAACAAGGCAAAATATTCCAGTCAATATTTGAACAAACAAATAAAGGGGAAAAAATTGATTGCATCCCGTGTATGCATTTTAAAAAATCACATGATGTACATTCATTATTAATTTGATACGTGAACCAGTTGGGAATAAAAAAAATCATTTGAAGACTGCGTATCTATTTCTTCAGAATTTTCATATTTGTGGGGAGAGATTAAATTAAAATTCTATAAGGATATTTAAGCTAAAATCAGGAGCAATCTGTTTTGTTTTTCTTTCTTCTTTTTAGTTTTTGAAGCAAATGCAGTTCAGACGAAAGCTTAATTCATTGCACAATACAGATTGATGTGAAATTTCCGCACGTTAATCCTTTTCGGGATAGTTGTTTAGTAAATGACCCTTGTTTATTGTTTTTGTAATTTATGGACCTTTTAGACTATCATCTAATTTATTTATTTTTAGCAAATTGAAAATCTTGTGGGAAAATATTATACGACGGTCTACAATTTTGTGAATTATTACAAAAGTTAGACAACTACCTAATATTTTCTCTCTTACTATATATATAAACAAATATTAGATTGAGTCTAACGTTGTCCGAAAGAGTAATTTTCTAAGTGCTATATTTGCACAACTTTTAAAAATATCTAACAACCAACTAAAGAATTTGTTCATTATTTTTAAATTGAAAGATCAACTAAGTAGATTACGCATACTACTATCAACAACAACATATCCAGTGAAATCTCACACCGTGGAGTCTGAGGAGAGTAGAGTATACACAGACCTTACCTCCACCTTGATAGGTAGAGCGGCTGTTTTCGAGAGACTGGACCGACAACGCATACTACTATCACCGTTCAATTAAAAGAGTCAACACTGGACCGACAATATAAGTATTAGAGTAAAAAAAAATGTATAACTAATAATCAAATATATCATTGGAGCTAATTATCTAAACTAATTAAAAAGCTGTTTCAGCTTATCTAAAGCTATATCAATTCTCGTGACCCCTATAGCATATGAACTTCGTGCATGTTGAAGACCAATATGGATAAATAAAAAATATATCTATTTTCTCTTTCAACTTAAGATTTAAATGAAATAATTCACACAATTAAACAGTAATTTCAACTTTCATGCGAGTTAGATCAAGTTTTTATAAAATATAACTTACTTTTTTTTCAAAAGGCGGACCATTCTCATTCATTTAATAACCGATCAAAAGAGTCATGAGTTTCATGTACAAGCCATATAGAAAATTGTTCTTCCCAAAAAACTGCATTAACTAAAGTTTTCGAAAAACTAGCTAAACAATGACTACACCTATTTTGCTCCTTCTAATAAAAGAAAATCGAACTACTTGACAAGCGATTTTCAACACATATAAAATGAAAATCAATTCTATCAAATACCAAATTTAATTAAGAAACATGTAAATTTTCCCAAAACTGTGCTTGTATATGATATGTACATATAATCTTTTTTTCAATAACAGATCTAATGCAACTTTGTTGTTTGAGTGTTAAATGGCAGTGGCCTTGTGATCTCCCAAATATAAATGGATCAACTAAATGAAGTAAAATATGAAGAAGGGGAGGTTGATTATTTTGGACAGATTAGGTTATGACCCATTTTAATACAATTCATATTAATCCAAGCAGATATTGGGCAGATTAGATCTTGACCCATTTATTCATTTAATCCGTTTTGATCCGTCAAAATTTAACCTAACCCACCCGTTTGCCACTTCTAGTAGTATATATCAAAACACCAAATCTTTCATAATCAATCATGGATTAATGAATAAATTAGTATATGTCGTGTTTAATGTTCGGTAACGAAAATGCCAAAGAATAAGACTAAGGCAGATTTGCAGTTTGCCAATTGACATGTCGTTAGTTGCAGTGGCTTGCTCGTGGTGCAGCGGCAATATGCTTTTTTTTTTTCTTTTTAGTATTAAACTCGGTGTTTGGTATTCGCTTTAAAGCCCAACTAATTCAGATTCGTATTGTGTAAGACCCGTTGAAGGAGGAAACACTCTGTACCCGATTTTTTTAGGACTCGAACCCAAAATATTTGATTAGAAATAGAGGAATGATCTTATTCATCCCACAACTCTTGGTGGGCGCAGTATGTCATGTTGGTTGGTTATGTACATTTGATTTGTGATGGGTGGAGGTCGAGGATTAGAGTAGAAGGTTAGTGATAGGTATATGTGTTTTGTTTTTCCTTTCCAGTAGTATTAATATTATTTTCGTTATTTTTAGTATTTTATTATTTTCGTTTTTCTTATTCTTAGGTTTCTATTACTACTTGTCATCTCTTTTACCTCGATTTTTTACTTGTTGTTGCAATTGCATGGTCTATCGGAACAACTTTTGTACCAGCAACTTTGTAAGGTAGGACTACCCTCTCCAGATCTCACTTGTGGAAAACATTGGGTATGTGTTGTATAATTTAGTACTCCTATTGAAACAAATGTTTGTTAAATTAATCAACTATTTTAATAACACCCTAACTAATTAAACAATTCAATGTAAAAAGCGATACAACTTACAAGAGAAGACGTTTAACTCAAGTGGCCTCTTGAAATGAAACTTTTAGCCTGCAACATCAATTTAGGCATAAAAATTGCATTAATCTATATAGACATCACCATCAAATGCATAGTACTACGAAATTTTTATGTGATAGTCGCTATCATCAACATGTTATTGTTATCCATATAGCATTAATTAAATGAGTTCAAATTTTGCGTACTCACAGCGTATAATTTTTTTATATCATCAAATTATGTTGACTTACAATAATGATTAACTCTTCAGAACTAACTTGATATGAAATATAAAAAATAGTAATAACTTGTTATATTATCCTGTTAAATTGCAGTCTTGGTGTAAATAATTTTACATTATTAGTGTATATTATCTAAATTCTTACCATCAAAAGGTGTGGTGGGATCATTGAAATCGATGAATTAGTCAGAAATTTTAAGTTCTGGTCTTGAGAATGAATAACTTCTTGGTAGAAACTAAAACTATGGATTTCTATGATTTCTAGAATGCATGATTGCTTTTCAGCATATAGGTACATGACAAAGTTTAAAGATGCTAAGCATCTTTATGTCTCCCCCTAACTGTCTATATAAGCTCTTTGCATTGTTCTTCATTGTTTCTACATCAAAAAACACTAAACTTTCATAAACCAAATATGATGAAAGTTCAAGTTATTTCAAGAGAAAATATCCAACCTTCATCTCCAACACCAAATCACCTCAAAAAATTTAATCTTTGTCTCTTAGATCAACTAATTCCAGCTCCTTATGCACCAATTGTACTATTTTATCCAAATCTTGACGACGTTAATGTACGCGAAAAGTCAGTATTGTTAAAGAAATCACTAGCTGAAACTTTGTCTCACTTTTATCCCCTTGCAGGGAGGTTTAAAGATGAAATCTCTATTGATTGCAATGATCAAGGAGTTAATTATGTTACAACCAAAGTTAATTGCCATCTAATCGAGTTTCTAAACGAACCAAACCTCGAATCGATTGGTCAATTTCTTCCTTGTCAACCTCCTTTTAAGGAATTAGGTGCAAGGGATTGTGTCACTAACATACAAATTAATGTGTTTGAATGTGGTGGCCTTGCAATTGGTTTATGTATAGCACATAAGGTTCTTGATGGAGCAGGGCTTAGTACATTTTTAAAAAATTGGGCTGGATTAGTCCAATGTCCTAATTTAATGGCTAATTGCTTCTTTCCTGCTGAGGATTTGTGGTTAAGAGATACATCTATGACTATGTGGAGTTCATTGTTCAAGAAAGGAAAATTTGTTACAAAAAGGTTTGTTTTTAATGCCTTTGCCATAGACAACCTTAAAGCTATGTCAACAAATTCACATATCAAATATCCTACTAAAGTTGAAGTTGTCTCATCTTTCATTTGGAAATGTTCAATAGCTTCTAATAAGAGACTTAATTCACTACTAACACACATTGTGAACTTAAGAAAAAGGGCATCACCAGCTTTACAAGAAAATATTCTTGGAAATCTTATTTGGTTATCAAGTGCAAAGTATACAAAAAAACATGAAATGGGGTTGCCTGATTTGGTGAATCAAGTAAGAAAATCTATATCGAGGATCGACGATGATTATGTTAAAAGACTACGAGGCGATGAAGGGTGCAATTTGATGAGAAAGTCTCTCAAGGAAGTTGGAGATTTTTGCACAAAAGGTGCAAATCACTATGGTTTCACTAGTTGGTGCAAGTTTGGATTCTATGATATTGATTTTGGATTTGGAAAACCAATATGGGTGAGTAGTATAAGTTCAAGGTGTTCATTTTTCATGAATCTTATTATACTTATGGAAACTAGGTATGTTGATGGAATTGAAGCATGGGTGACATTGGATGAGGAAGAAATGAACATGTTAGTAGGTAATCAAGAACTTTTGGCTCTTGCTTGCATAGACCCTAGCCCTCTTAGTAAATAGGTCACTAGTTATTTATTCACTTATTGTTTCTCGTACAACTTCTTTCCCGATACAGGTGAATATTGTACTCAGATCGAGTTCTCAATCTCCCGTGAGCTATAAAAGATTATGTCGCGTCCCCCTTATGCTATTACAAGGGGAGATGATTTGCATGTAAAGGTGTTAGGGATAAGGTCTGCGTACACTCTATCCTCCCCAGACCCCATATTGTGAGATTTCCCTGGGTATGTTGTTATTGTTGTTGTTGATGTTAGAAGTAGTCTATTTCTTTGCTCATAAATGAACAAAAATGCAACTACTTTAATAATTTAAGCTTTTAGATGATGAGGTAATTCACACATTTAATCATGGTAGCAGACCATAGTGTCGAGAATTCAAGTCCCCTTCTCTTAGAAACAAGTGAGTTTCCATCGAACCCGCAAAGGTAGCCAAGTTGGTGTAGCAGTAGAGCGCGGGACCGCAAGGTCACGAGTTCGATCCCCTGCATAAATCTTCTTGGTTGAGCCTGTCACACATGGCTTGCCAAGTGTGGTTAATCGGCTGACGTGGTTTGCAGGCTATTGCGTCAGTCCGGGGTTTACCCTGTGCGCACTCGAAAGAGTAGCGGCTGCGGGTTCCTTCGTCACAAAAAAAAAAAGAAAAAAAAAGTGAGTTTCCATCGTGCATAACTCATGAAAAGATCACCTACACGCATTATAAGATACGTTGCGAGCATAAAATGAACGAATGTAGACACATCAATTGCCCCTAATTTGAATCAATACACGTTAATTATAACGTTATACCTTAACTAACATACGAAAAATGGTTCAGAAAGCAACATAATAAGTAAAAGAGTCAAATTGGACCTACATAAAATTGCAGGATTAAGCAAAACAAATGTAACTAATAACATATACTAAATCATAACTAGAGCTAATTATCTAAACTAAAAAGTTGTTTCACCCTATCTAAAGCTATAGTAATTTCCTTTATATTACGGACTGAATTATCCGAGTGTGTGTTTTTGAACTTGGCTAACGTTGGAACCACGGGAACAAAGCTTTCACATTCATGATATTTCATTACCGGGACATCAATAATCTTACTACATTTTGTCATCTCAAAATCATATTCGTATATAGATCCATCTTTTGAAAATCGATTTACTAGGAACAATAACGTTCCTTTGTTGTTGCCAATCCATATAGGACGACCATACCTGTAACAATCCGAAATTAAACCAGTGAAAAAGTTGTTTGTAATGTGTACAACTTCCCAGTTGTTGATTTTATCATCATATGTAACAACGACAACATATTTCTTCAAGGCCCAGACTAGGTGAAGTTTTCCTCGAACCATCCTAATCCATGAATCATGATGAAAAATTCTATCATCTCCTGAAATTTAATAAAACCAAAATGATATTAGAAAATAACAATGAAAAGTATTTACATGAAATTAGATTAATTTGTGACTTCATGACTACTGAGAGGTCCTATTATACAGCATGCATTTTTAGAGAACAACTAGTAGCAGATGCACTTGTGAGAAATACATCTCGAATCTGTGAAAAAATAGCTCATGCAAATAATTAATGTGGAAACAACAACAACCCAGTGAAAACAGAGAATCTACTTAATCACAATGTTTTTCTACTTAATCACAAGGTCCATATGATTGTAGATACTGAAAGATACATCTCAATAGTAGCATCACCAGAGAATCTTCATCACTGCTTCATATAGCATATGTTCACTCTCATCAATAAATGACATCTAACTAGGAGTAGTCAATCGGGTTGTTTGAGTGGTTCAAAGTACTCAATATGACTGTTGGTATAGGACGTCTACCGATTTTGACAAGTAAAAACTGTATTACAAGATCTTGCTTCACTACTTATATAACGTATTTCCTTACTAATCAACTCATATTCTTACCAAGGGATAGTCAATTGGGCTATTTGAGTAAGCTTCAAGCCTCTTTATCTCATGAGGTTCCAGAACAAACTTCTTCAAGTTTAAGAATTCACTTAAAGCAGAAGAAGCAGGGTCCAGCTCGACAAAGTTGATCTTTGGATCAAAGACACTGCAAGATTATGGCCATCATAAACATATGTAATGAGACATACATATTAACTAACCACCAAAATATTCAGTTTTACCTCATAGCGAGCTTGTAGTTCATCTTCCGGTAAGTAGAACCCAACAGTTCGACTAATATTTGCTTGTATTCTGAGAATATTATAGACAACATCAATATATCGAAATAGGAATAGAAGACAATAACTAGAATTAAAGGAGAAAAATAAAAGAACTAATAGAATAACTATTAGCTACTACAAAATCTGCAGCTAGTTAGATTGACGGAAGCGGGTAGAAAGGAAGGGAGATAAGAAATATACAAAACATGTGCTCCCAAAAATACGA
The DNA here is from genome assembly GCA_034509755.1 of Anisodus tanguticus. Lineage (NCBI taxonomy): Eukaryota > Viridiplantae > Streptophyta > Magnoliopsida > Solanales > Solanaceae > Anisodus > Anisodus tanguticus. The sequence goes on along the minus strand of CM067553.1, from coordinate 1,067,540 downwards.
TGAGGAAGAGAGTATAGAGATGACTGAGGGTATACTATGGAATATGGAATCTGATTCTGAATAGAGGATGAGGGCATTCGATTAATTAAATGACAAGCTGTGAGGACTGCATCGCTCTAAAAGCGCAGCGGAATTCTTCTCCGTTCCGCTGAGGGGTGTACGGACAAGATGTTTGATGAGTAATTCTATGGTGAGTCATAAACTACTGAAACTGGAGGATTTGTATTCTAAGGCATTATCATTACGAAAAGTACGAATAGAAACACCAAATTGATTTTGTATTTCAACACAAAAACTCTTGAATATAGAGAATAACTCAGAACGATCTTTCATTAAGAATAGCCAAGTACACCTGGAAAAATCGTTAATGACACTAACAAAATAACGAAATCCTAAAGGTGAACTGACTCTACTAGGACCCCAAATATCATAATGAACTATTGAAAAAATAGACTCTGCACGACTCTCAACACTACGTGGAAAGGTAGTGCGAGTGTGTTTTCCAAGTTGACACGACTCACAATCTAATTGGACAGACTAGACAAACTAGGTACCATCTTTAGTAGTTTGAACAAACTCGGATGTCCCAATCGTTTATAGATTAAGTTTGGAGGATCTGTAATGGAGCATGCTGTGGGGGAATTAGGAGAGGTAAGATAGTAGAGACCTTGTGATTCATATCCTACACCAATCACCTGTCCCGTACTGCGGTCCTGCATAATAAAAGAATCATCAAGAAATATTATGGCACAATTTAGGGCACGTGTCAAATGACTGACAGATGCAAGATTAAAAGGACAACCAAGGACATAAAGAACGGAGTTTAGAGTGACAGAAGATAGGGGATTAGCTTGTCCAACCCCTTTTGGTTTTGTTTGGATCCCATTGGCTAAAGTAACTGAGGAAGGGACTGTGAATAAATAATATTTGACAAAAGTGATTTATTACCAGAAATATGATCAGAAAAGCCTAAGTCAACGACCCATGATGGACGGATACTAGACTGTGAAACACAAGCGAAAGAATTACCAGCAACAAAAGTATTAGGCTGAGAATCTGTGGCTACTTGTGGAGATGTCTGCTTACTTGCTCGATACCGAAGGTACTCATTGTATTCTCCTTCAGATAAAAGCCTCGGATTTTCTGTAGTGTCAGTCTGAGCAATATGAGCATTGTTGGGTGGTTGATCATGCAGAACACAATATACGTCACGAGTGTGTCCAAACTTATGACAATGACTACACTGAACATTATTGGGTAGTGGACCATGTAGAGCACGACATACCTCGCGAGTGTGTCCAAACTTATGACAATAGTACACTTAATTTGCGATTTTCCAAAATGACCTCCTCGTCGATTATCCATAGACTGAGATGTTCGATTCTCTATGGTTTGAGATTCGAGAACAGAGGAGTTAACGGTTGGTCATGGAACCACTGTGTGATTAGGAGGCACATCAAGACGAAGCAAACGAGAAAATAGTTCATTAATTGTAGAAACCGTAGGACTAGTCAAAATCTGATCACGTACCGAATCAAGGTTAGTAGGAAGTCCAGTAAGTGTGAGAACTAGAAACAATATATGTCTTTGCTCTTGTTGTTTTGCAATGTTTGTAGTGATTGGCATCAACTGCTCAAATTCCTCCATGACTGCATGTACCTGTCCCAAGTAAGTAGACATATCTGATTCATGTTTCTTTAAGTTGGTCATCCGAGATATCACATCATAAAATCGACATATGTTATTAGTGTATAAAGCGCGAGACTTTTCCCAAACTGAATAACATGTCTGGAAGCAACGAAACAAGGGCATCAACTTGGGATCAATAGATCGCCACAGGAGACTACATAATTGAGCGTCAACCTTCTCCCACTATGCTTTGGTCTTTTCTGTCTCACTAGCGTCTGCTTTTTCATTAATCACAATAGTCTTTTGCATTAAGTGATCTTGAACACCTTGAGGAAACCCAAGCTAAATAGTTTGAACTTCCCATTAATGGTTCGGAAGTAATCATAGAGCTTGAAGTTCCAATTCCTGCGTTTTTGGGATTACAACAACGACAACATACCCAGTGAAATCCCACAAATCCGAGAGACAAGGTTTAAAAACTTTAAGAAATTTGACCAAAGAGGTTGATGATGCTTAGAAACCGAAATCCAGAAACTGCAGCAAACAGTCACCGGAAACTTGCCGAAAAACTAAAGGTGGTCGGAATCAGGAACAAATTGGATGGGTAGGCTCGTAATGGAGAGACGAGCCAACTGGGAAAAAATTCTGCTGGAAAAGGGGGTATCGGCGCCGGAAAATAGTTCCGGTGATCGGAGTCTAAAAAAAATTGATAGGGTTTGGTCGGAATTCTTAGGCGACCTCACCAGGAAAAAAATCAGTTCAAAAAAGTGACAGGAAAGGCCCTCGTGTGCCGGCGCGTGGAGCTGACTCGCTACCGGTGCAACAATTGCAGGCGGCGCGTGACGGCGCGTGACAGGACTTCTGCCAGTACGGTTGGCTGGGGTTTGGTCGCTGGAGGATGGGGAACCTCGTGGTGGTGTTGGTTTTCGCACAACACTGACCAAAACAGAGATGGCTGCGAGCAGTCACCAGAAATTGAACAGTGACGGAATTTTCTTCGTTGAAAGAGCTGGTATTTTGCACAGCTATATTTTCTCACGAATGCTCTGATACCATGTAAGAAATTATGGGAGAAAAATATATTATTGAATTGTGTATCTACATTATTACATTGAGCCCTATTTATAGATATTACGTCTCAATCCTTTTCCATGTAGGATATTATATACAAATGCTATTCCTATTCCTATTCTAAAAGTAACTAAGGAGTTCTGAACCCAATAGTAGTGCTCTCTCATCTCAGTTTTGTCTTTCCTTACCTAGTTCCTCTTGATACCATTATATTTCACGCCACATGTACTCTACGCACCATATGTCGAGCGATGACTAGCAAAAGTGGAGCTGAAATACCTGAAAGTGCATTATCTGCACTTTTGGACTTCTGACTTTGTTCCTCTAGTTGCTGCAGCAACTTCAATGATAGGATCTTCCAGTACCTTCATAGCTTTTAAAAAGATAACAAGAATAGAGTGTTCAGAAATAATTCTTATGTCGTATAAGTGAGTAAGAAACAAAACTACAAGAAACAACATATATTGGCAAAGGAGGTTCTTTGGAGAGCATAAGTACTAGACGGAAATTCAGCAAAACACTGCCCCATACCCGTTCACAGTTGATGCAAGGAAGACGAGGTACGGACCAAGCAAAGATTTGACAATAGGTAATGGAATAGCTGCTGCTTCATCAACCACCAACAATTCTACTTGTGATTTCTTTTCATCCTCATGTGGTAGTATATACTGGCATTGCATAAATGATGCAGAGAATATTAGAAACTCAGACCAAGGAAAATTAATTGCATTAGACATGATAAAGTACATCAATGATCGAATACTTGCAAAAACGTTTTGCAAATAATGAGCAGTACGGGTGTAAAAGATATGTTTGTAAGACAGAGGAAATGGTATTAGTTTAATAATACCAATATACTGACAACCTTAAGAGAACACAGAAGCACAAGAGAGAAATACAAGAAATCTAGCCAGCATACAGAAATTACCACCAAGAGGAACTAAATTAGAGCATGTTTTCAAAATGCCATCTAATGTTCAGGGACCACAGAAGGTGCAGAAAGTGATATCAGATTCCAGGATTATTCACTGCAAGAATGAGCTTGGAAAATGGAAGAGCCACTATCACGATATACCCCCCCCCCCCCCCCCCCCCCCCGCCCAAATATTACTGACCTGAATTGTTTGTCTGTGCTGCTTATAGATGTTGATCCTCACGATAGATTTTTTTTTAACTCAGGATTATTGCTTTTCACAATATCATAATCAAGGTGTTCCTGTAAAAGAAGCACATAATGAGTTAAAATATCTCTATATACCGTCAGCAGAACGTGAAACCAATCTCAGGTACCAACTATATGTGAGACGGGGAAAAATCCCTTACAAGAGAACTTTAAGAAAATCTTACACCATGTTTATGTTTCTACACATATTTCAGCAGGGGAAGCATTTTCTCACTTAAAAGGACTTGAAGGGCCAAATGGCCGACTCAAAGAGAAAAATAACATCCTGGGAAAAGATAGATTTCATAGAGACTATGCAAATCGACCCTGCTCAAACAGATATATCTGCATCTTACCTTGTACTCGAGCATAGTGAAACCCTTGCAGACAGTCAAACAGAGTTTTCAGATTTTCAGGACTAGGCGCTGTTACATAAATATTGGAATACCTGTAATAGAAAACTATAGAAGTTAGTAAAGCACAAAGTAGGATCACAGAGGAACCCAAAGGTGTAGCCTAGTGGTCAATGGAGTGGGTGGAGAACCATGAGATCTCAGGTTCAAACCCCAGTGGAGACCAAAGACACTAGGTTATTTCTTCCCATCTGTCTAAGCCTTGGTGGACAGAGTTACCCAGTACATGTTGCTAGCTAGCAGGTACCCATTGTATTTAGTCGAAGTGCGCGCAAGCTGGTCCCGACACCACCGTTATAAAAAAAAAGAAGTAGGATCACAGAGAGGAACGTATATTGAAACCAAAACTAGATTTACCCTGCAGCATCAGCCCCTGCGATTGCCAATCCAAGAGCAGCTGACTTCCCCCGGCCACGAGCAGCAAGCAGAGCAACAGTGCTCCGGAGCGTCTTATCCAGGATAGCGTCAAGAAAAGTGATCACTGCTTTTCCCTATTTCATATTGTTGGATTAATAGAACCTTACAGTAACAGGACAAAAATTAAATTACGGTGGACAGACAACTGTTATTATGGTGAATTCGGTATTATAAAGTTAGATATTGGATCCATCATTTAAGCTAGCAAAAATAGCTTTTTCAGAAATTTACTAAACAATTAGAAAAGACTTGAGATTTATTTAATGAAAGCATGGAAGAACAAGAATCGTTTTTATGAAAGGGAAATGCACAAACTTTAACAGACAATAATTGAAGCAATGAGGACAGAACATGCTAGGAAAATTCCTAACTTCAAGATTCAAAGCCCGCAAAGTGATACTTCTTTATCAGCAAGTCATATTCATTTACTTAGTAAGTGAAGCTCTGCTTTATTTGTCACGAGTACGTGAAGCTTTGTTCTATTTACGAGTGGTTGGCCCAACCGAACTGTATGATTCTATAACAAAAGGACTGCACAATTCAACCAGTGGCTTCTTTAGTCTGTATTCATTATCAACACTTTGGATGGAGAAATCTACTTTTGGTGATTTCATCAAAAATTAAGAAGAAAAAAATATTAGAACTTTTATGTGCTGACAACTCTCACAATTTTGACTTGTCAACAGTTTAATTTTCAATCCAAAAAAGTAGAAAGAATTATTCAAACAGAGGGGAAAATGAAAGACGATACAAGCAGCAATAGTTATTAAGCTTTAAATCAACAAGTTCTAAGTTTAGGACAAGATCTTATGTATGGCTGTACTTACTACAGCACCCTCTTATGCTGTCTATTTTTTGAAAAAAAAATCACTTTACCGATTAAAAAAAACGACTGCTCATGCATGAGCGTTTCGTCCTCCTATTAACTGCATATTGTCTGATTACTTAGTGATTCTAGTTACCAAACCAATCCAACATTCCGCCACAAAAGAAAAGGACAAAATGTCCACCGTTAATTTAAATTTTACCAAGTATCAAGTCATTTGATCCTGTGTTCTATACAATAACTCAGTTAAGATATCTACCTTGCATGCAAGTAACTCTTTGGGGGTGCCAATTCTCACAGTTCAAGCAAATTAACTAACCTGGTCCAAGGTACAGAATTTATGAATAAGAGGACCGACAGGGAAGTCTTCATTCAACTGTTCTTTTAAATTCCTTAATTCCCTTTCTGCTTCTGAAAGACCCTCGGAATCCTTTATCAAAGTAAATCAAATAAAGAATCATGAGTGTTTATATCAAGAGATTATCAAAGATAGTTTACCCTGTACAAGTGACTCCAAAAATAGTAATTCTTTCGCAGTTCAACATCTAATATGGTGTAATATGAGAACTATAATTTATATGGACTATACTCTGAATCAGTGCCTATCACCTAAGATATAGAAATCAGTAAATAGAACAACTCACGACCGAACTGATCCAGGAAGAACTTTACCTCTTGAACAGGAACAGCAGTAATATTCTTCACGTGGGAGGAGATTGGTAGAATTTTCCATTCATCATTCATGAAAATACATGTTTCACATGATGCAAGAGAGAGAACAAAACGCTCATTAAAGCGAGGGATAGCGTGTGAATGGGATCCCCTGCGAAATCTCTCGTGAACATCCTGCACTTCACAAAACTTTGATGAGTCTTGATTAAGCACGCATAGAAAGCCAATTGCAATCTGCAAGCCAGTAGTAGTAGCTTCTTCATTCAAATAATCTTTTTTTTTTATTGTGTATGTGTGTGAGATCAGTTAAAATCTTATTTAACAATAAAAGAGCAAGAAAGAAAAAACAATTACGAAGTAAAAAAGCAAGGGACATCAAGAATCTACTACTTATTCAAAGTTTTCCAGCCTAGAAAGGGGACTGGAGTGTACCATGGCCATGGTGTAGAGTCTCTTAAGAGAGGGCAAAGTGCGAATCAACAACACAATTAGCCCACCACCTTCAACTGTCTCTATTGTTCTTGCGAGAAGATCGGGTGTCAAAGCCTCGAAGTCCTAGAACGTCATAGAGGAAAAGAAATGAATTTTTTCAAAAGATCACGATTACATTTAGGTAGAGCCTTAAAAGAGGAAATAGGTAGTCTATTTGCTGCAAATAGTTTATGGAAATTTAAAACCTCTCATTTACCTGTAGTACACACATGCCATAAGTGTTCCCTAGAATTCTTTCTGAATCTCTGTACAAGCAAAAGCTTACGCCTCCAGTTTCAATGAAGAGTTCAAAAGGGTCTACTTTTTCAGGATCCAGTACTCCCTGCTGCATCATTTTTTTAATTTGCTTTTTTCTCTTTTCCTATTGTGACTGCAGAAAGATGATTGCCTCTATCATTGACAAACTGTCTAAATGACTAATAACATCCACAGAGAAACTGAGATGAACACAATGAGAAAAAAACACAGAATAAAATATCACTCGCAAGATAATCAACCCAATATAATAACCTCCAAAAAAGAATGACCCTCAAGTGCCTGGAAATTTGCCAGTAAAATTACTCCAGATATAAAGCTAGAACTAACTTTTCATGCAGCAAATAGAGTGACTGAAGCATAGGACACAGTGACTGAAATTTCAACTTTTAAAACACACACACACACACACACACACACACACACACACACACACACACACACACACACACACACACACACACAGATATATATATATCACTAACATCAAACTTCAGCTAACGTTTTATCGTATTCCGACTATACAGAATAACTGCTATAACAAAGTTAAGAATTTTGGTCAAGCAACTTCATATATTTTTCACAGTTTCTTTATGTCAAATAAAAACCATGGCAGTTTCATTCAAATTACAAAATTTAATCTAACTTCCACATAGAATCAACAAATTCATATTTTGATAAAGGGCAAAAATTAACAAAACGACTATATCCATAATTCAGAAGTAGAGAACCAACCTGCTAAGTTCAAGTTTGTCCTCATTGCACCAAAGTACAGTAGGCCGTGATCTCACTACAGCTTTGCTCAACATTTTGTGCAAATTAACAATCTGTTTTATAAAAAAAAAGGTGAAGAATTAGAATCAAATTCATTTTTTTAATAACAATTATGCAGATTTAAAAAATTGTCACCATTGATGACGAACATAGAACGGTGACAATTTCTGACACCATTCTCTATTAGTGTTCTGAGTTCACTGACGTTAATCCTCATTGTTTTCTGCGGTTTTTCTCAGTTGTTGTACTGCGCTGGTGTACGTTCTTACGTCAGGGTTTAAAGAGGGTTTACGTGAATATATAAGACTTGAAGCTTATATTAGTAATTGACAATTATAAAAAAAATACATGAGAAATGATTTGAAAACATATTTATTCCGATTCAAATCGAGAAATGCAATGGAGTACCGATATTTTTATATATGAACATGATGATACTATAGTAGTAGGGTAAATACTTACCGCATCAAATACTTATATCAAATCATATACATTTATTATAATTAATTAATAGATGACAATGTATTTTAATTAATTATGATGTTAAAGGTTCAAGTGGAAATATATGTCACGCGTCTATTGATTATAATTAATTAATAGATGAGAATGTATGTTACTTAATCATGATGTTAAAAGGTTTATGTGTAAATATATATCACGTGTCTATTAACTATAATTAATTAATAGATGAGAATGTACGTTAATTAATCATGATATTAAAGGTTTATGCGGTAAATACTTGCCGCACCGAATACTTACGGGGTGTATTTAATTGAGATTTTAAAAGACTATTTATAAATAAATAAGTTCAGTGGATTTTAAAAGATTATTTAGGAATGTAATGACTTAAAATATTTTTAGAATCAAAAAATTTTAAGTTTGAATTTTATAAAATTTATCATAAGATTTGAAAGGGCCACGTGAATTTTTTTCAAATCTTTTAATAGCCAATATGAAATTACAGCTACAAGAAGCAATAGATCTAAAAAAAACAACCTGAAATGCCAACAAAAAGAAAACATTAGACACAATTCTTGAAAAATGACCATACATTTGTTATTGAAATCTCATTTCTTTACCTGCACAAAAAAATCCTAAATATCATATATTGTGCTATAGTTTATACTAAAAGCTATCATGTAACTGTTTTTAACAAAACACCCCATTGTCACCCCATTTCAGACCAAACTTCCTCATTACCATCAGAAGATGAGTAATCTGATGGTTTCTGCTGCCTATCTCCCTCTTCCATACTTCCTGATTGATCGAGATTGTTTCTTTTTACCAACAACATGCTGCCAGATATTCTTTAGTGCCTCAATCTGCACCGGTTTGATTAGATAATCATACGCACCATGAGTAACTCCTCTCATAACCACATCTCTTGAAGAGAGAAGAGCTTGAGGAAAAAAAATTATGTCCGCGACGGTGAGATTTTTTATAGACCCACTAAAAAGTCACAAATTCTTTTGAGAAAAAAATCTTTTGAAATTACAAGATTTTGAATAAGAAATTTTTTGTTACTTGTTTAAAATTTCACTAGATTTGAACATTATTTTAAAAAAATACTAATAGTCGTGATTAAATAGCAAAATACTTATTTAAATTATTTAAAAATTCTAATTGAATAACACAATACTTATTTAGATTAGCGAACCGAAACACGCGGTAGAAAAAATTACAACAATTTATTAAAATATGAATAACAGAAGACTTATTTATACTAAAATAGTATTTTAAAATTATACACTGTTACATGTAATCATATACATTTACTAAATATCATGTGGGGATAAATTTTGTCATAGTCATTGAATCTCTACAAATCAACGACGCACTGAGACCAATGTTGTCTTCTTCCCTCAACCCCATCACTGCGGGCATCTCCCAACATTTTCTTTAACAATTCCTACGTTGTAAAGTTTTGGAATTGTCAAAAAGAACCAAAAATTATTCGAAATTGTCAAGAAAAAAGGAAAAAAGAGACATTTTGGGGTTGAATTATTACAACAAACATCGGATGTTGTTGGTGTTTGTTTCTGTAATTTAGATGGGGTTGTTTCGTCGTCGCCGACGTTTGTATTTTTCACCTACTTCGCCGTTAGTTTTGCTTTGTGGAGTTGTGTTGATTGTTCTTTGTTCTTCTTTAGTCAATGGAAATTCTAATGCCACGCAGATTCCTCTTACTCCCATCAATCACGATCTTTATCATACCAGGTAATTTTTTTTTTTTTTTTGCTTATTGAATTTAATTTTGTGATCCAATTTGGGTATTGATTTGTGATAGTCTGTGCTGAATGATGTTAATTGATGTAAGTAGGTAGGTTAGCATATTAATTACTCCCTCTGCTCATTTTTACTTGTCCGCTATTAACTTTGCACGGGGATTAATAAAGAAGTATATATTTTACCATAGTAGTAGTAGTATTACTTTTGTAGTTTCTTGTCCTTCGATTTATGCTATTATTTGTTGTTCTTGTTCTTTGACTATGTTATTACTCTGTGGTTGTTAATGCTCTATCAGGCTTTTATAGTATGTTGCCATGGTTTATTCATTTCCGTCCTTTATTTTTTTATGTTGCTTTAAAATGCTTGCGCTTGGGTATATTAAAAACAACCTCTCTACTTCCCTAGTTAGGGGTAAGGTCTGCGTACACTCTATTTTACCATAATACTCATATTAATTGGTGTATAGTCTCAATAGATTTGGAAAATGATTTGGAAAGGAGTATTAATGTTAAGGGTACAACAAGAGAAAAGAAATTGTCTTTCTCTTTATATGCTAAAGTGTACAAGTAAAAGTGAAAATTTATTTTAGCATAGTGTACAAGTAAAAGTGTACAGAGGGAGTACTACTTAGAGTGATAATGAACTTTTATGGATATCAGTTTCATTAAGGTTGTGCAATAAATTCAATTTGATAGAACTATATTAAGAAAGGTGAAGACTTTCTTCTCTTCTTTTGCATGAGTGTTCTGTCACACCAGGTAAATATTTGAGATTTTTTAATGGCTGTTGAATCTAATTTTGTGATCCAATTTGGGTAGTGATTTGGTGATGGTCTGTGCTGAAAGTTACTATTACAAGTTGCGGTAACTAGGACTCTTGAACTAAGTTGCGTGGAGTCTTCACTTCCGTTGCTGCACCCACGTCGGATTCTCCAAAAATGCACAACTTTTGGAGTGTCTGACACGCACCCGTCGATATTTTCAAAGCGTCCGATAGAACTATATTAAGAAAGGTTGTGCAATTAATTCAATTTGATAGAACTATATTAAGAAAGGTGATGACTTTCTTCTTTCTTTTTGCATCAGTGTTCTATTTTTTCTGAATTTGGAAAAATTACGGGTTAAATTGGGAATTTAGTTAGTATTGGTTTGAAATAGACCTGAATAGAATTTAATGGATATAGAGGATTCATAGAGCTGACTCCAACTGATTTGGGATTGAGGGTAGCTTGATTGATTGATATTTTTTTTCTTTTTCATTATATTTTCTTTTAATAACGATGTGCATGGAGGCTTTGGCCTTGGGGACAGGAATGGGGGAGGCGTCTCACTTTTGGAGTTCGCTAGCGCTTTTGGGATGATGATAGCCAATTCGAGGTTCCTGAAGAAGGAGAAGCACTTGGTGACTTTCCATAGTTCGGTGACTAAGACTCAGATAAACTTTTTGCTCCTTAGGAAGGTTGACAACAGTCTCTGTAAAGACTGTAAGGTTATTCTGAGGGAGTATCTTACAACCCGACATAAGCTTTTGGTGATGGATTTGGAGATTAAGATGGAGAAGAAGATGAGGGTTGTGGATGACAGGTTAAGAATCAAATGGGGGAGTTTGACCATGGCTAGTGCAAAGGAGAGGGGGGAGAGGCTGATGGCCAAGGGGGCTTGGGGGAGTAGTGGGGATGCGGCCGGTATGTGGGATAGGACAACCAGTTTCATTCGAGAGGTAGCTAGATATGTGCTTGGGTTTCGAGTGGTAGTCATGGTGGTCATCGAGGGGACTGGTGATTGAATGGTAAAGTTCAAGAGAAGGTGGAAGCGAAGAAAGCGGCGTATGCGGAATTGGCAAAAAACAAGTATGAGGTGGAGAAATGGACGAATAGAAAACTGTTTAAGATGACGAGGAAGGAGGCAAAGCTTGCGGTTACGGCGGTGAAAACAACGACTTTTGAACGCATGTATGTAGAATTAGAAGAGAAAGATGAGAATAGAAAGTTGTACAGACAAGCCAAGACGAGAGAGAGGAGGGTCTGTAACTTGGATCACGTGAGGTGCATCAAAGACGAGGATGACAAAGTACTAGTGGAGGACGCGCATATTAGGCGGAGGTGGCAGTCTTACTTCCATAAACTCTTGAACGAAAAAGGAGATAGAGACATTGTGTTGGGAGATTTGGAGCAATATGGTAGGTACCGGTCATTCCAAAGAAAGAAAACTTCAAGTACCTCGGGTCTATTATCCAAGGGGGTGGAGAGATTGATGACGATGTCATACATCGTATTGAGGCAAGGTGGATGAAATGGAGGCTCACATACGGAGTCTTATGCGACAAAAAGTGCCACCAAAACTTAAAGGCAAGTTCTATGCTGTATGTGGCAGAGTGTTGGCTAGTTAATACTTCGTACACCCAAAAGATAAAAGTTGCGGAGATGAGTATGCTGAGATGGATGTGCGGGCATACAAGGAAGGATATGATTAGAAATGATGATATCCGGGACAAAGTGGGAGTGGCCTCGGTAGAGGATAAGATGCGGGAAGCGAGGTTGAGATGGTTTGGGAATGTACAGAGGAGAGGAGAGATACAAATGCCCCAGTGCGGAGGTGTGAGAGGTTGGCTATGGACGGGTTCAGGAAGGGTAAAGGTAGGCTGAAAAAGTATTGGGGAGAGGTTATTAGACGGGATATGGCGCATGTGCAACTTATTGAGGACATGACCTTAGATAGGGGGTTGTGGAGGACACAAATTAGGGTAGAATGGTAGTAGGTAGTCGAGCGTAGTCCTCCTTACGCTTGCAAACCGGTAGTTGTAGTGTTATTATTGTAGGCCCGCTTAGCCTATCATACTAATAGGCGCAGTATTGCTTTATAGTCCCCTGTAGTTTAATTTCTGTTGCTATGTGTCATTTATATACCTGCGCTAGTTACTGCTTACTTTTTCGGAATGCGCTATCATTGCTTATTCGCTTTTGATACCAGCATTTTCATACTGCTTTACATTTTTTCCTGACCGGGTCTGCCCGTTTCTCTTGCTTTGCTTCTGATTTTGCTTTGCTTGTGCTCGTGCTCTATCTTGAGCCGAGGGTCTCTCGGAAACAGCCTCTCTACCTACCAAGGTAGAGGTAAGGTCTGCGTACACTTTACCCTCTCCAGACCCCACGTTGTGGGATTTCACTGGGTATGTTGTTGTTGTTGTTATATTTTCTTTTACCGGGGATGAAGGTGGGCTAGGAGGTTCTAGCTCAAAATGAATTAGTGGTGATGTTAATTAATGTGAATAGCTTAATTTCTTATCTGATATTGAATCTTTATAGATATTAATGCATTGAGGTTGTATGAGAGGCTCTATTTTGATTGCTGAACTTTAACGGATCAAGAAAGGTCCTCACTTGTTCCACCGTTTTTCTACTTTAGATTTTTTGAAAAAAAAAATTTGTGAATGGGGGGTGAGTTGTGCTTCAATTTTCAACATTTGTTCTTTTTTTCCTTTATATTTAGATACTTTGGGTATTTGACATCAATTTATGGTATCTTCTAGGGGAGCTTTGTTGGAAGAGATAGAAACATTGGTCCATAGACACCCAAGCAAGCTCTCTGTGAGTTTTCTTCTACCTTTTCTAACTTTTGTCTTGGGGAATTTGAAACTACACAAACATGCATCGGCTCTTAAAAACTCATCTTAATTCATGTTTATGCAGATGGAGACATTTTCCACTCAAAACAAAGGGTATCATGCAGAGATGACTGTAGTTACTTATTGCCGGAACAAGAAAGATTGTGATGACAAATCAAAGCTTAGGATCCTTCTTGTAAGTTTAGTTTCTCTGGTCCATTATTTGCTTTCTTCATGTCCAGTAGAATGGAAATATATTTTGTACTACCTTCCCTGGTTTCCTAGTTAAGATAATTAACTTGTGAGGGAGGGAAGTAGAGTGTTATGTTTGAAAAGACTTTGGGGCAATGGTTTCCAAGACAATATACTGATTTGGTCTTTAGTGTTAGAAAAATCTCAGATTGGTCATTGCTGGTGTTTTTGACAGATAAATTGCTTGTGTTCCAGAGTTTTGGCCAGCATGGGAGGGAGCTCATAACTACGGAGCTTGCATTGCGGATTCTTTCCATTTTAAGTGAAGAGGAATTCTTATCCAGTGCATATCCACTTAATTTAAATAACACACTTGATAGGCTTGTCATAAAGGTAAAATCCTAGTCTATTTGAAACTCGCAGTCAAAAAGTGTGAAAATAGAATGCATATTTAAATTCTATATTGCCTGTCAACTCTTTCATTGCGTGCTGGCACGTAATTTCAATTAATCAATAATTACAGTATACCAAGGGTTGAAAATCGAAAAGGAAACGAAGATCGTTATCACTTTAGAGTGTAACCAAATTCCTTTTGAAAACTAATGTTATTTGGGAATGCCTACTATTCGTCTTACCAGGTTATTCCAATGGAGAATGTGAATGGGCGTAAACTTGTAGAATCAGGGGATCTCTGTGAAAGAAGAAATGGTATAGCTAAATCTTGCTGGTCTGTAACAGAAATTGACTCTTAAGAGAAGTACCAAGACAATTAATTTCAAACCTTTTCTTTGGCAGGAAGAGGAGTTGATCTTAATCGGAACTGGAGCGTAGATTGGGGCAAGAAAGAGAAGGTTTGTTCTTTAGACAACCATCTTGGTGGTGCTAAAGTTGTATTTGCACTTAGTACCAATTTAGCATTACTTTACTGGATTCTGTGTGTATATGTTGCTTGCCTTTAACAGTTCAAGTTAATGCAGCTATGTGCTTATACAACTCTTTGCCCCGTTCAATCTTTCCTTTTCAGGATTATGATCCATATGAAGAAAATCCAGGGAGTGGCCCTTTTAGTGAGCCCGAGACTCAAATTATGCGGAAATTATGTGCATCATTTGAACCGCATATATGGGTTAATGTGCATTCTGGGATGGAGGCAAGTATAACTTTTGTTAGTATTTCTTCCTGCTGTTTGCGTTGCTAAAAATTTCTGCATATGTAAATATTGGGGCTTAGAAGAGACCTTTTAGGACTCCCAGAAATTTTGCTTGAATAGATTATAGGTTGTCCCTACTCTTCCCAAAGTTCTTGTTGATGTAAATACATTTAATTCATACTACAATAGGATCTTCCAATTTAACCAACCTTCATTTGTAAATTTGCGAGTACCGCGTCCCATAAATTAACTTGTCAAAGTGGGCACTAAATAGATGGATGGCAGCAGTAAACTGTCTTCTCCATATTTATGATGTTTTTACTTCTTAAATTTTAAATCAAATTTCAGGATGACAGAAATTTTCTTGTTCACCTCTTTTAGGAGAATACTTCTTTCTAGTTTCTTTTGCGAATAAAATACTGATTTTAGGCTGTTTATGTCATCATTTCAGGCTCTATTTATGCCATATGATCACAAGAACACGACCCCGGAAGGATTACCTTCTCAGAGAATGAGATTAATGCTTGAAAAACTGAATCGTTTTCAACTGAAAGATCGTTGCTTAGTTGGATCTGGCGGAGGCTCTGTCGGGTTTGTATCACTTACTCTTGTGTTGCTATTTTTTGGTTTAAGTTTCATAGGGGAGGTTTTGTATTTAATGCATAAGGAATAGATTGGGCTTGAATCAGACGTGAAGTTTGTCCAGGGCTTGCCTAAATCCTTTTTTCTTCATGGCTCTAATATTATTTATTGTGTGTGCTGCCCTAGTTATCATCAGAATATTTAATATGTTCATTAAGCTCTATGCTGTTGCGGGCTGTACTGCATGTGAGTAAGCAATAGACTTGATAATACCCCAACTAGAAGTCTTGATCCTCTACAAATTGACTTTTATGTTTTAGCTACTTGGCTTGAGAAAGGAACACGATTGCTTTCCCATTAGATATATGCAATATGCTCACTAGTTATCTATCAGTGAATGTATTCTATTTTACTTCTAAAAATAGATATTAAGCCACTGACAAGAAAATAGATGTTAAGCCACTTGTGGATAAAGGAATAATGATAAATTTGCATCACACTGTTAGGCATGAATTACGTGAACATCTGATTTCTTCCTACTGCCTACCCTTTTTTTCTTTCAGAATAATAACAATTTCCCCTTTTTGAAGTAAATAGTAGGGTCACCATTCACTTATTATCTAGCTTTAGATGTAAGTTTTCCATACCCCAAGTATAACACTATGTCACTTATACAGATATCTAGCTCACGGGACAGCAACTGATTACATGTATGATATTGCAAGAGTGCCCATGTCTTTCACCTTCGAGGTTTGTCTTTGCATTTTATCAATTTATATACATGGTTAAAGTCCTTGCTCAATGTCAAGCATCTTTTTACTGATAATTCAATATCCGATATGTATACATGATGCACCTATCTGTTGGTTGGCAGATTTATGGTGATAGCACGGCCTCGTCGAATGACTGCTTTAAGATGTTCAATCCCATTGACATCACTACTTTTAACGTAAGTTACACCCCCTAATCCATTATGTGACATTTTTTTCCTTGTTTGTCCAAAAAGAATGACATCATACCTTTCTATATTTAGAAGCAATTCTAACTATAAAAACTTCTCATTTTATCCCCACTGAAATGTCATGACATGTTGACCACAAGGTCCAAAAGTCTTTCCTTCTTTTTCTTAAAACTCCATTCCCTATCAAACATATTCACGTAAAATGAAATGGAGGAGTATTATGTTACGTAAATGATGCAGCTTTCTTTGCCATGTGTCTTTTTGTTTTTCCCCAACAAAAATGGTTGACAGCAGTAAACCGTCTTCCTCAATTCATGTCAAAACACTCAGCCATTTTCACTCTGTATTACAGAGCGTTCTCAACAATTGGTCTGCAGCATTCTTTACACTATTCAGTTTGGGCGGAGTGCAGATGAAGGAACTTCATCCAAATGCAACTGGATCCAGTTTCGAGAAGTGGGTTTCTATCGATGATTATCTGAATGGTTATTTAATGGAAAGGAAAAGTAGGTATGGGAAGAAAATGGAGGTGCTTGATCTGGGAATGCAGGAGATTAGGACATACTTTAGATTGTTCTTGTTATCATCTGTACTTCTGATGTTTATGTTTTGTTCAAGAATCTCAAAGAGCGGCCGGCAAATTGTTTCTGCTGTGTCCTTGTGAAAGTATTCTTTGCTGCCCTTGAGATTTAGATAAAACAGTTTTGGGAGCTATAAGGTGAAAAAGGGCATGCCAAATTATTCTTTAGCTGTATAATTTATTCCCTAATTTATTTTCCTCTGCTTCTCTGTAGAAATGGTAGAGCTTAGAAAGGCTCTTATTTCAGTTAGGAGTTGAAATATTGAATTGTCCATGTTGTTAACATTGTTTGGTGGGAGTGTGGAAAACATAATACTATTAGATTTTTGCCATATCCTATTGATATTTTTTCTTGTTTCTTTTTGTGGTGTCATCTTGAACCAAATGATGCCTTTTAAGACCACCTACCCATGTGACTATTGGTATTTATGATAACTTACTAATTCTACCATTCTCTTGGTTGAAATATGAAATTACGTCGTTGTTTCCACATATTATGGGTAATATGGAGACATTTTATTTTTTTCAGTGTAATTTTTTTTAACATTCCAAAGAAGTAATTGAGTAAATCATTGACGGTAATTTCACGAGCATCGAAAAGGATAAGTGAGCCTCATCACTTTAGCTGAGTCATGATATGACATAGGTTGATAAAGTATAAATTTAATTCAGAAATTCAAAAGTGTTAAATACACAATATATAACTACGGAAAGAGAAATGGAAAATATGAGGGGTTTGGCCATGACTTCAATGAGAAAATGGTGTTACTCACATTTTTTTAAGTGAAATTCTCGTAAAAGAATAAAAAAGAATACTCCTATATATCAAGTCAAAAAGTAAAGACAAAGAATTGGGTTACTATAAAAACAAACACTTGAATTATGAACTAAGAGTAAGATTAAACAAAACAAAACAAGTGTAGATTTTTCCTTCGATTTAGTTTGATTAGATTTTTCGGTTTTAGATGAACACTCCTAGCAGTGTAACACAAATTGGAAGGTGAAGAAAAATACAAATACAAGATTTTAAAAAAGAATTGTGCCACATTGGCCCGATTTTTAGAAAAATGAGGGTGAATTTGCATATTATTAAACTTTAAGGCAGTTATTTGTAATGTTATCAAACTAAATGTCATGAAGCAGTAATTTACCCAAATATATATATATACACATATATATATCAAAACAATTTGGAATTAAAAATCCTTAAACCCTACTTTGCTGAGTGCTGGCTTTAAGCTAATGAGTTGCTAGGGTTTATATTGCCAACAAAACTGATTGTTGTTTACACAGTCGTAGAGAAAGATGGGAGGCTCTCGAAATCAAGTAAACAAAGCTCATAAAACTCGCTTTGCATCCAAATCATCTCGCAATGTTCACAAAATTTCTTCAAAAGGTACAATTAATTTTCTTTCAATTGTGTTGGTTTTTATTACACTACGTTCTTTTGAGCCGAGGGTCTATCGGAAACAGCCTCTCTACTCCTACAAAGGTAGAGTTAAGGTCTGCATACATCTTCTGCTTAATTTATGTATTAATAGGGAAAATTACGCTCTATGTCTACTGGGTTTAATCCATATTTGTGTATAAACACCTTTTATACAAGGTTTATACATCATGTATAATGCTTTCCCCCAGGTATAATGTTGTATATTGGGTTACATGGCGTACTATTTTATATTGGGGCTGTATATTTTTGAAAAATTACCCCTATTTTGTGCTGGTCTTTAATTTTTTGTCCTTCAAGGCCAATACCTTTTTCGTGTGACATAATTGATATTTTTGCGTCATAATATCCCACAAGTTATGGTCCATTAAACAACTTATGCCCTGCGCGCTAGACATAAGTTCTATTGCTAAGGACAAAAATTAAAGACCAACTAATTTGAAGGGAAAAATGTGCAATTTCTTCTAAGTGAAAATTACGCTCTATGTCTATTGGGAGAAAATATATACATGCTTTATACCATATTTGAGTTTGTTACCCGGTTTAGCCCATTTTTGTGTATAAACACCTTTTATACAAGGTTGATACATTATGTATAATGCTTTTCCCCAGGTATAATGTTGTATTATATTGTATAAACTGAAAATATGGCTACATGGTGTAATATTTTATGATGGGCTGTATATTTTTGAAAATTTCCGATTAATAGTAATCTTTTGGTTACGTTTAGATAAGAGCAGAATTGCGAAACCTGATCGCAATCTCACCAAGGGAGCTCGGGCAGCTCGGCTTCAGCGTAATAAGATGGTAAATTTTTGTCATCATTTTTTTCTGTTTAGCCGACTTTAATTAGTTTGGGATTGATATTTGGTTTGTATAAGTAAAATTATTGCTTTCTGGGTTATTGAGCTATCACGTTAGTGTTATATGCTTAAACAATGCAATTTTGTAGATGAGAGAGCAGAAAAGAGCAGAGCTTTTGAAAGAGAAAAGAGCTACATCTGGTACAAATAGTCCTCCCAGGATTATTGTAAGTTTTGTTCATTGTTTTTCTTTCTGTTTTGTAGAGTCAAAATATTGATTAATAATACCAAAATCCAGTGTTTCCTAAGATTGTTTATGTGACAGGTGCTGTTTGGTCTATCCGGATCAGTTGGCCTGAGTGCGCTTGAACAAGATCTCCTGAAGCTATTGTCTGCAGATGGAACTGGTGTTGTGTTTCCAGCAGTTGCTTCCTCGGAATATAAGTTGAGAGCAACGGTAGGAAGTGGATTGTGGGAACTCCTTTTATCTATTAAGTGTACACAGAAGAAGAATACTTGCATTATTGAAATGGTCTCAGTGTTCTAATTTAGGTGAAATATCATATTATGAGCAAACGGAAACAGAAGTTTTTTAATCTCTGCAAAGCATAGTTATGTCAAGTATAATCAATAAATCAATATAAACCAATAATGTTAAGAGGACGTATATGCCTTAACCTTGGTAATTAACTGACTTCAGTCACTTGATTATCTGCGGGATGGTGGAGTAATATGTCAGATTTTACTTCCAATAAGTAAGTACAACATATTACTGAATAGTATTAAGAAGACTCTGAAATAAGTACAGAGTTCGAAAAGCAAAATCTCAGTTTCCTTTTTAACCTTACATAGAGCTTCAGTAAGATAGGGGAGTAATATACAGGATTATAAACCTTGCAGTATATTATAGGATAGAAGGAGCTTCAACTGCACTTGAGATTACTAGTAAGAGGAGGATAGGGCTCAGGCATGTGTCTGCCATACCAAAATGCTAAAGAAAACATAATTACTCTTATGAATTTTCATATCGCTATTTCTTTTTGTGTCAAATCTGATCCCAGAAGCAGCATACGATAAATTGTGTGTCAGTTATTGATAGTTAAATAGTTTCCTTGCTTTTTCTTGTTTGTTCTTCACAGAGGGTTCTGAAGAAGTTAACAGTATGTTATTTTGTGTAGGTCTTAAAAGCGCCTCATGGTGATATCTTGGCTTGTATGGAGATGGCCAAGGTACGATATATGATCGAAGAACTATTTTCAGGTTTTTATTGCTCTTGGGTATTTTGCGTCTGGGATGATCAACTTAGAAGCTTTGGCATTTGCAGGTTGCTGATTTGATTGCTTTTGTCACATCTGCAAGTTCCACTAATGAAGAAGATTGTTATATAGATGCCTTTGGATCTCACTGCCTTTCGGTCTTTAGAGCCCTTGGTCTTCCTAGTACTGCTGTACTGATTCGTGTAAGAATAAAGATACTTTCCTGAAAGGAAGAGAATCCTTTTGTCATTTTATTGGGAATGCTTTTGAGACTTGAGTAAGCTGTCTTCTGTGCTTTAGGATCTTCCTGGTGACTTAAAAAAGAAAAATGATTCAAAGAAGGCATGTGCGTCTAGCCTGGCTTCTGAGTTTCCTGAGGATTGCAAGTTTTATCCAGCAGATACAAAGGATGAGTTGCATAAGGTAATTATTTGGAGATTGTGTCTTATTGCTTACAATAGTTGTATGCTATGATGTCTTCTGACATATTTCTATCCTAGCCTAGTTGAAATCATTGTCTTTTCTTTTGGGTCATGGTTTGTTGTTTGTAGTTCTTGTGGCTTTTTAAGGAGCAAAGGCTCTCAGTACCTCATTGGCGTAATCAGCGGCCATATCTAATGGCTCAAAAGGTACGGACCTTCCATTTTCCCACTTATTTGACATATTTTATCTCCTTTGAGGCCCCTGGCTGGTAAACCTTTCTTTTAGATTTTTTAGTTGAAGTCTACTCACCAAGGAAAAAAGGAGCAAAAGCAATCATTCTCCCAACATTAGTACATTGTTAAATCATACTTGAATTGGGTTGTTATTTATGTATGTCGACCTTGCATGATTTTCTCCAATATTTTTTGACTGAGTACTTCAACAAAATGGAAGCGATATATGTGATCCATATAGTTGACCCCAACTTATTTGAGATTGAAGTGTAGTTGATTGATTGATTGATTGATATTTTATCCGCTTGACATTTTAAAAAAAAATCTTTTATCCGGACAATTTGGCACCTACTTTCCTGAATTTCAGATAATGTGTATGCTGTCCCTCCTAATACATTTCTAGAGAGTGACAGTGATAGCTTGGCCATTTTTTTACCATTTTGGGGAGATTTAGTTGTCCTGGTTACTTTTATGGAAGTAACGTCTTTCATATCGGTTTATTCATTATCACTCCCTCCGTCCCAATTTGTATGACACTTTCCTTTTTAGTCAGTCCCAAAAGAATGTCACTTTTCTAAATTTAGTAAAATTCAACTTAAAATTTACCTTTTTACCCTTAATAAAATGATTTCTAGCCACACAAATTTCTATGGTTTGTTTTAGATCACATGTTTCAAAAGTCTTTTCTTTATTTCTTAAACTTCATGCCAAGTCAAACACCCGTGTATAAATTGGGACGGAGGGAGTAACAGTTAGGCAGACATTTGTTGACTGTCAGCATTAATACTCCACAATTTAACTATGATGAATCTTCTGATGGGCAAACAAAAGGAATGGATTCAAAGGATTCATATAGCCGATTCTAACTAGTATTGAGGGAAAATTGATTGATTGTAAGACAGACATTTCTTCATGCCTAGGGCTCTAGACCATAATTTCAACTACCCAAAAATTAAAATGTCTAGGTCATGATTTCGTCTACCAACTTTAATATCAACGCAGGCGACTCTGAATTGTCTTTGTTCTCAACTATGGTTTTGGTCTTCTGTACTTTTCGCAGATAAGTTTGTTAGTTTAGAATTCAGGATTAATTTCATTCTTGGCGTCTATTTGTGTTTCAGGTCGACATGGTAGCTGATAATCGCATTTCAGGAAAATGTACACTCCTCCTCTCTGGTTATATTCGTGCTCGTAGCCTGTCTGTGAATCAGCTGGTAATTGTTTTACTTCAGCATATGACTTTGAGATATTAAAAAATTGTCCTTGACATTAGATACACTTGGATCAGGTTCACATAACAGGTGCTGGAGATTTTCAGCTATCCAAGATTGAACTTCTCAAGGATCCATGTCCCCTGAATGTGAGAAAAGGAGGGGACTTAATGGAGTCTGATGAGATGAATGAGGCACAGGTGCATTTTTATATTGTTTAGTTATACAGAAACTCTTTGTGGTATTGAAGAAATTATCGGATAAAGATAAGATTTAAACTGTAAAATAGTGATTTCCTATTGATTCTACTCATTTATGCTTGAATTTCTTTGGGTTCATTTCTTGTCTCACTATTCTTCGCTTTCTTTGGACCTTGAGGCAACTTTTTGGCAGACACCAAAATACAATTTAGTAATGAACTTGATCAGCTTTGTCGTTCCAATGGTCAGCTATACTCCTCTTCATAAAAGGCATTTTACTCACGAAGTTCAACATCCCAAAGTTGTATATGGACGAAGCAAATTGCATATTGAAAAATTTAGAGGTTCAAATGCTCAAGTTACCATAAGTTTTGTTATACACTTGTACTAAAATATTGGGAGACCTACGACATTGTAGCTTTGTGCTCCTAGTGCAGCTGTCATCTTTCTTCCCCCTTTTCTGGATGATGCAGAAAACCCCAAACCCTCTCCTTGAGTGGTGCAACATGATATGCAAACATTTATTCTCCTCCTGGGCCCGCTGTAGTACATTTCATGGTTGCTTGAACAGAATGCTTCTTGTTTTCCATCTCTCCTCATCACAGCAACATCTTCCGATGTATTTCAGGTCATCAGTTGCTTGACTCCTGACCCTATGAAGCAAGAGCCTTTACTTGTTGAGAATGTCCCTGATCCATTGGCTGGGGAGCAGGTATACTATTCTTGGTACAATTTTATCGTTCATTCTATGAAAGCAGGAGTGGACAAAGTTCATATATGAAATGTATGTGTTGTATCATTCTACCTTTTGCAGTTCTTTTGTAACTACTGGATTTTTGGCTCATAAAGAAATGCATGCGTCTCGTCATTGTACCTACTTGTGCCATTCTTCTGTTACCATTTGTAATTTGTACAATACTTGATGTCTATTTTGGTCTTAATCAGACATGGCCTACTGAGGCAGAAATGGCTGAAGCAGAAAGAAATAATGAGGAAAGAAAGCTGAAAAGGAAAACTCTTCCTAAGGGCACTTCTGAATACCAGGTTCATTTTCTGTCAATAGTCCCCCAAACATGTATTCTTTATTGTAACCTGCTCATATTTGGTTTATACCCGAAATGATTAGTCGACTCGCAGGCTGCTTGGATTGTAGAAGATTCGGACGCTGACGTTTCTGAGAGCGAGAACGAGGAAGATGATGGTATGGTCTTGGACGAAGGGGAGAATGCCTTTAATAGCCAAGGGCGTATGGATGAGTTTGAGCTCGATGATGATCAGGCTTCTCTATCACTCGAGTCGGATGAAGAAACTGAGACTCATTCTATGATGATGGTGAGTATACCTATATATCAGCATAGACAGGACTATCGAGTTTTAATTATGGCCTTGTAGAATTTAAGTAGCTGACTGGGTAATCAGGATGATCAAACAGGGAAAAGAAAATGCAGGTTGTTAACTACTTGTCTCATGAAGAAACAGAATTGAAAAGAAGCTAATGGTTGTTATTTCCATGAATCGTATATATGTTACTTCTAATTCTTGGCTATGAAGTCTATCATTTTAACTTGAAGGGATAAGCAGCCTCATGGTCTCTCTGTAAGTAGCTTTTGAGGGACAACAAAAATATGTACAATTTACAGTACAAAATATGGAATCAATCTTTATATTCAGTGATACTTGTTATTGTAAATGAAGGTGTTTTAAGGTGATGTACATACATGTCATGTGTACATTGTTGAAATATTAATTTTCAATTATTTTTAGTCCACGATGTTTATTTTTACCTTTTCATACAGTGTTAACTGCGGTTGTAGCTGATTTTGACCGTTGACTTGGCTTATGAAAATGAACAGTATTCAGCTCTCTGAGAAATGTTAATACACATATTTGCAGAGGGAGGTATAACGAAGTATAATAAGGACTAATATTCTCCCTCCGTGGTTTTAATCGGATACATCCCTTATTTTCTCTATCTAATGTCACCAGTTACTAAGATTTGTTTATGCTACTTTAGAATAACCATCACAGTACTGTATATCCTATTTCTATTCCCAGATAATAGCACGTTTCAGATAATATTTTGCCTAAAATGCGGAATTATATTCTCCCGCAGGAAAAGCTATTTGATACATCACTTACGGCATTAGAGGAACAAAACATTTTAGGTGTCCTGACCAATTCTTGCTCAGCAAGTAATTGCTTTTAGTTTTTTTTTTCTTTTGAAGTAACGTTGCGAAGCCAATTGGTCTCTTGGGAATATCTCTCTCAGAAGTAATAGCTCTTGAATGATATCGTCAGTACAATTCTGGAGAGTCCCTTAGTACACAAAAAGCTTTGTGAAGACGACCTCATGGCTGCTTGTAAAACTAGATCACATTTAGTGCAATTAAGACTTCGTGTTTGAAAAAATCACCCTTTGAAACCTTAACTATCAAAAAAGAGAATTAACTATCAAAAAAGAGAAAACATCTATTGTTTTCCTGAAGTATGTCTCGTAAGTTGGATGCTGAACTTATGTATTGTGTAGGATCCTGAGAACCTGACTAAGGAACAAATAGAAGACGAGATAAGAAAAATTAAAGAAGCACATGCTGAGGATGAAGGTACTTATTTAAATTTCCACTGCTTAGCAGCTTATTACGCTTTTGTTATTCCGGGAACTATTGAGTTATTTTTGTTGCGGCTCTTGCCTACAGAATTCCCTGATGAAGTGGATACTCCGTTGGATGTTCCTGCTAGGAAGCGTTTTGCCAAGTACAGAGGCCTCAAGTCTTTCAGAACGTCCTCCTGGGACCCCAAAGTATCTTCTTCTGTTAATTGTATAATTTCTATCTCGAAAAAGGATGTCTCACTCGACGTGATCTGATTGCATTAAATATCTTGGATGGTATTTGCAGGAATCTCTACCTCAAGAATATGCTAGAATATTTGCATTTGATAATTTTACTAGGACGCAGAAGCATGTACTGTCTAGAGCCCGAGAGATGGAACAGAAGGATGATGAATGTATACCAGCTGGTTCATATGCAAGGCTCCATATCCGGGAAGTTCCAATTGGTGTGGCAAACAAGTTAAATCTTGTAACAAAGACAATGTCTGTGACCCTGTGTGGTCTGATGCAGCATGAGTCTAAAATTTCTGTCCTTCACTTCAGGTACCTAATCTTGTTATATGCTTTTGTAATTATTTCCCCTATTTTCTTTCCCTAGTAGTTTTATATGTAATTGTACAAGGACTTACGTAACTTTTTGTTTTGCAGCATAAAAAAGCATGACAGTTACACTGCTCCAATAAAAGCTAAAGAAGAAATGATATTCAATCTTGGCTTTCGCCAGTTTGTTGCAAGGTGCTTTTCTGCTGTGTAATAAACTTTGTAGCCTTTTGCCAGGTGAAATTACTAATGTTCATTGACTTCTTTCTGCCCCGCTGATTGCAGGCCGGTATTTTCTTCAGATAGTTTTAACGCTGATAAGCAAAAAATGGAGAGGTTTCTCCATCCCGGGCGTTTTTCAGTAGCTTCAATATATGCTCCTATTTCCTTTCCTCCCCTTCCTTTAATTGCCTTGAAGATTAAAGATGACACAACTTCTGCCACGGTTGCTGCCATTGGCTCTTTGAGAAGTATTGACCCAGATAGGATTATTCTAAAGAAAATTATTTTAACCGGGTAAGATTCCTTTGATATTTTAAGGCATGGCTTTAATTAATCAATTCCTCGTTTATGCGGGAGGGGTCTGATCTTTTAGGGTTGCAGACTAATGAAGTATTGCTAGTTTAGGTTGGTTTCATTAACCAGCTTCTCTACCTATAACACTCAACTAGAGTTGGCATCATATTTCTATTTTAGGTTTATCGCGTTTGATCTTTGCTCCGCATTCATTCATGGTAGAAAACTTGTCTGAGGATCAGTAGTGTCAGGACATCATATTCTAAGCTGATTCTTCATGATGATATAATTTGCAGTATTTTTATTCTAGAATTTAAGGGTTTTGTTAGACAAGAAACGGGAAAACTGATTATTGGTTAACCTTTTGTTCACAAGATATGTCGTCTATGTTGCAGTTACCCTCAACGAGTATCAAAACTGAAAGCGACTGTAAGATACATGTTTCATAACCCAGAGGATGTCAGATGGTTCAAGGTATGTAAACAATTGACTTTTCTATTTTCTTATTTGTGATGCTATTCACCTTTAACAAATTTCCTGGACCTTTTCTAGCCTGTTGAAGTGTGGTCAAAGTGTGGTCGTCGTGGTCGCATCAAGGAACCTGTCGGTACACATGGTATGTCTCTGAAATGTGAACTTGAAGTTTCTTGATTTAGGATATATGCAGAAATTGTCCACTCTTCTTTTATCCCTCCCCCCCCCCTAAAAAGTAAGAAAACAGAGCTCGTCCAGATGTTACAATTTTCCAGTGTCGTGCCCTTTAGCGTGTGATGTTATTTGTACTAATCATGCGTAAGGTTATCATTTCCCACCTTGATTATGGGACCTCTGGCTAAGGAAGTCTATCAGAGGGAAAAAAGGAGCAAATATTGCACTTGCTGTGTTGCTTGAATTGTGCTAATTGATGCAGTATTTTTTGTTCATTGTGTATGCTCGCGATGCATATAACTTTAATTTAATAAAAAACAAAATCTCTGCCTAGGTGAACACCTGTTTGTCGCATGCTCTACTAACTGGCACAAGTACAATTGTTTTGAGTCCGTTTTAGGATTTATTATTTCTTTTTGATTGATGTATTTTGTCATGGATTTAACTTATATACATAGCAGCAGGTAATTGCCTCAGACTAATCCCGCTTTATATAGAGGTTGCTTGTAGTAGTTATCTTTTAGCCGACTTGACAACCTAAACAATCTTGCACTTTTAGTGTGTAAAAGTTAAACTGACATCGTCACTTTTGTGCAGGGGCAATGAAGTGTATCTTGAATGGAGTCCTCCAGCAGCATGACACGGTATGCATGAGTTTGTTTAAACGCACATACCCCAAGTGGCCGGAAAAGTGGTTCCCAATGACAGATGCTTAATAGAAAGTCAAGAGGTGGGTCTATGGTTTCTCCTAAATGTGAAGGGGGAAGAAATCTTATTTGCAGCACATGGGAATGAAGCTCTGGTTCAGAATGGGTTACTATTTAAGTTGTTTTATGGGGGAAATTTTTACTTTTCCCCCCTGAAGGTTTGTCAGAAACAAGTCTATAGAGTATAATATATGGTAGCTCATTTTTTGGTGCCACAAATCCTGTATCAGTTTTATTAGTAATTAGTTTCATATCTGCACATGAATTTATTGTGTGCATAAATGTGAATCCTTAACGAGTTTTATACCATGGTTTGATTATGCTGTCTCGGTTGTCTGCTATGTTCATTTTTCTCTATAGTTCTCTGTTGACACTGAAAAATACTGTATGCGCAAGTTATGGTGATTACAACAACATACCTAGTGAAATCCTACAATGTGGGATCTGGGAGGGTAGTAATATACGCAGATCCTACCTCTACCTTGTTTGGTACAACGGCTGTTTTTGAGAGACCCTCGGTTCAAGACAAAATATAAGCACAAACGAAGCAAAAGCAAGAGCAAAGCAAGAGAAACGGTCAGATCCAGTATGAATATGCTGGTATCAAAGCAAATAAGTCATGATAGCGCATTTTGAAAAAGTGAGCAGTAACTAGTGCGAGTAAATAAGCTAAACAAAGTGTACTAAAGAACACATAAAGGAAATAGATAATACAAATTATTGGATATTGTTTAGAGATAAAAACATTGGATTCGTACTCAAAGTAAATGTAACAACATACCCAGTGAAATCCCACAATGTGGGATCTGGAGAGGGTAGAGTGTACACAGACATTATCTCTACATTGGTAGGTAGAGCAGTTGTTTTTGAGAAACCCTCGGCTTAAGACAAAGCCCAAGCCCAAGCCCAAGCAAAGTAATACATACAAAGTGCGTAAGTCATGACAGCGCATTCTGAAGAAAAAAAAAAAAGAAGTAATAGCTAATGCAAGTAAATAAGACAAACAAATACACATAACAGTATAAATCAAACGACAAGAGACTCAAAAGTAAATGTAACTAATTCGAAAATTGTCCGAGTTTTTCATTTGTAGATTTTATCAAAAGTTTAATAAAGTAATAAGAATCAGAGATACTAGACAAAAAATGGGACACAGAACAGAGTTGGTAATATCTATTTTTTTGATCTTATAATATCATTATGTGTGAAAATATTAATGGCAGATTACATGGATAACCTCTTACATTTGTCAATAAATTTTAGGGTAAATTTTATTTAAACTTTCAAAGTACGACATGTTTCGATTGAGCACCTGAACATATGATAATAGATTGATTGATTTATTTGCGTAATGAATGCTTGTAGACACACAAAAAAAATTCAAAATATGAGCCGGAAGTATCTAACATAAATACTTTATCATGTGTTCAAATCCTCAACCAAAACCGATCATAATTTAAATGTCTAAAAGAGATACCGATATATTCAGCCAATCTCAACTAGTCAAAAAAATATTTACTTAGATACCTAAACTAAGATTGACCTATTGCATATTAAATGTTTGTGTTATAATATGTGTATTTACATTTAAACGACGTCAGAGATTGTCAAAAATATAAAGTTCATGTAACAGATATGGCAAAGAAGCCAATAAAACAAAGACACGTGGCTTTGATTCCTAATATTCCCCCCAAAAAAGAAGATTTTGAGCCAAAAGAAACCATATTCTCCATTCTTTTAGCAACCCAACAAAATAATAGAGTTCTTGGACAGCCATAAGAGTACCGGGAATTCGCACAAACTCCCGATCTTGGGTGGTCTTTAAGTAATAAAAAAGTGACCAAAAATATCTTTAACATTGAAAAAAAATTCGAATGTATGATCTAATTTCACAAGCAAGATTTTAATAGAAACTATGTCTATTCGCGAAAATGTATATAGAAACTATGTTTTATCCGACCTAGTTTTTGAGAAAACTTGCCTTCGGTTTATTCACTAATCTGAAACTTAACACTTGATTTCTTATTGATTCCCGGGGCGGTGGCATTCTTGAATGAAGTCTATCCGAACCGAATTAGCACTTCTCGATCAAAGCTAGGCCTCCCCAAACCGAG
This sequence comes from Anisodus tanguticus, assembly GCA_034509755.1. Lineage (NCBI taxonomy): Eukaryota > Viridiplantae > Streptophyta > Magnoliopsida > Solanales > Solanaceae > Anisodus > Anisodus tanguticus. The sequence goes on along the minus strand of CM067553.1, from coordinate 1,037,823 downwards.
CCGGGCGCGGGGGCCCTGGATGCGCTAGCGATTGGCACATAGGGGAATGGTTGCCCGGGTTTCTCGCCCGGTATCCCGCACCTCGCGTTCATGATATCTACATTCAATCGTGCCCCGAGACACGGTCGAAGCACGCCCGTCCCAGTGTGCTTCTTTCACGACATGCTATAGTCCCGGGTGTCTTCCGGTGGTCTTCTAGCCTTAGAAGAAGTCGTGTCCGCCCCGGGCATCTCCGCAACGTCCTCCTTTGATATTCAAATGCGGGAGAACTAAAAGACCGACCCATTCGGTGACTTTCGCGGTCGCCCTCACTAAACCAACTTGAATCTGAACTACGATTCAGATCAAGTCTTACCGAAATAGGATTTCCTTTTCGTGCCATATGCGCTTAGACTTTACTTTTTACCCCCTTTTCTTCCCGGTCCAATATATGCCGGACAAGACATAGTTTTATATACCTTTTTGCGAATAGACATAGTTTCTATTCAAAACCTAGCTTGTGAAATTATAAATCTTTTCTTGCGAAATTATTCTTTTTACTCTATTGGGGATCGAATCCAGTATCTCTGATTTTGTAAATCAGCAAATAAGAATATATTAATCCACAAAATTTTCATTAAATGAAAAGTATGGACAAAAATTAAAGATCAGCCCTCTTGAAGAAAAACGGTGCAATTTTTTGGAGCCTGTGAGGTATTAGAATCTAAGCCCAACAACAAAACAATGACAACATACCAAGTGGAATCTTATAAGGTATAATGTCACAAGTGGAATTTATCTCTGCCTTTGTGGTTAGAATCTAAGCCCAAAGACCAAAATTTAAGTGGGCGGAAGCCCAATAATGAAAGCACAGAATGAAGAGCAACCAGCTTCTTCTCGTATTCGCAGAGAAGGCAAAAAAACATAGTTGCCGGCAGCACCGTCCTCGCGGGACCGGACTTTGTAGAATTTCCGGCAAGCCGTTCTGGACAACTTCTTCCTCCTTCTAATAGTATGAACTCTTCTAACCAAAAGTTTTAACTTATTTCACAGCAAGAAATTGAGAAAATGCCTAAATTACTGTAAGTACAATTCCTATATGATGTGAAACTCATTCAATTGATTGCATATCTATCGGATACATCACCTTTTTTAATGTCTTCTTACCAGATCGAAAGTCCGTGCGAGTTCGATAGTGCAAAGATTTTCGAAATCAAATGCTATTCGAAATGTAAGTAATGTGTTAATCAGAAGGACAAATTATAGCATAAAGTTGAATTTTTTGCCGTAAAAGCTAGTTTTGTTTTTGTTTTGAAAGTTAGTTTTTGCTACAATTTGTTAAATTAGATGAAACGCCGAATTCGAAATAATTTGTGCAAAGATTTTAGAAATCAAATGCTCTTCGAAATGTAAGTTACGTGTCACTCAGAATGAAACTTTATGGCATAAAGTTGAAAATTTTACCCTAAAAACTGTTTTTCATGTGTTGCTTGAAAGTTAGTTTTGCTACAATTTGTTGAGTTAGATGAAACACCAAATTCTAAATAATAGAGTTTTGCTTTGTAGGGAGAGAAGGAAGTTGGAGGCTACAACCAAGCTACGAGAACTTTTACTAGCTCAATTGGTATGAATCATCAACTTATTGATATTTGTAAATGTGAATATCCATATTTATTTGGTACAAAGGATTAGTGTATCCATGTCTTCACAGATAAACAATTAGTCTATCTATGTGGACATGTGAAGAGGATATCTTTAGGATATAATATTAGCCTATCTGTTTTCCTGTATAAAGGGTCTATCAGAAACAATCTCTCTACCTCACAAAGGTAGGGTTAAGGTCTGCATACATCCTACACTCCCCAGACCACACTTGTGGGATTACACTGAGTATGTTGTTGTTGTTGTTGTTTTTCTGTACAAGAAAACAATGTACGCATAGTACTCTAAAAATTATTAATACAACATTTTGTTTCTAATAGAAAACCCTACCTACAGAACTTATGCAAGAATCTAATATTATTTTGTATGGGATAGAATATGGAATAAAAATATGTGTCCTAGCAATACTATGAAAAAAATTGTTCTTGATTAGAGTATTGTAAATTTGCAATCTCTGGAAAATAATGCTTGTATTATATTCATTACATGACAATTCATGTGTAGTTATTCACAACATAGCAATCCCTATATTAGCTTGCTTAACTAGTCTGTGAACTAAACTGTCCCTTAATACTGTAAGTTGTTTTTGTGTATTAGGTGTCTTACTCAAATGTTAATTTGGTAAGGTCAAATAGGAAATGAATTGAGGAGAAAAGAGTTAATCTTTTGGTCTTTTGGTCTTTTGGTTGTTTAAGGCATATCGGGGAGCCAGTTTCAAGATCAGGGCAAAAACAAATTGTTGATGCACTTGTCTCGGGAGAATGAAGCAGAGCTGTTAGTCTTCTCTATGAATTTAGTCTTGGAAACAACAGATTGAGTGCCAATGATTTTGCTTCTATACTGCAAAGTTGTGCAAGATTGCCTGATCCATTAGTAAGTATTCAAATAGACGTCCATTTTCTTTCTTCTCATATGGCATGTAACTTTGTGCTCGAGAAAAGTTCTAAGCTGAGCACATATTGCTTATTAATCGGCACTGATAGTTAAATGGTCAATCAACTATGCTATATATGCTAGGTTAGAATACCCAAAGAATTATTGACACATCCAATGCCAACTGCCTTAAAGTCTCTTACTTTTACTAAGAACAAATAAGCAGACTTTCTGAAATGTCATTATTGCATGTATTTTTGTCTCCATTTGAACAGTAACTTGAAGTTTGGTGCTTCTTCTTCTTCTTTTTTCCGGCTGTAGTTTGTGATGGAGACTTGGAAGATTATGGAGGAGAAGGAAATCGACATTAGTGGCAAGTGCTATTCTCTTGCCGTTCGAGCACTCTGTAAAGGGGGTTACTTAAAGGAGGTACCAAAATCCTGGTTTGCTTTCCAGATTAGAATAGACTGGCAGCTAAAAGAACTGATAGAATAGCTGTTAAATTTCAAGTCTCAATGGTATATTTTTTACGTGTCCGACAGATGAATGTTTATGAATTGCCAGACCTTTAATTGGAAAACTAACATCTAGGTGCTTGATGTTAATACTATAACAAGAGGATATTGTTATTTGTTGCAAGGTATAGCTGACGTATCACGTGGTCGGTTAGCTGACTTCTTGTTGATTGTTTGGAAGTTCAAGTGACATCCTGTCTGAATGATTAATTAGTCATTTACTACTTGCACCATTATTAAGAAATTATAATTGCCTTTTCCTTGTTGTCTGTCGTTTTATGTGTTTCTCTCTGATATAACTTTCTTTATTTTCATTCAGGCGCTCAGTTTGATGAGTATCATGGGAGAAAACCCAAACTGTTATTCTATGTTGCCTATTTATAACTTCTTGGCTGCTTGTTATGAAACACAAACTATGCTAATGAATGTATGCATTTGATGGAGCATCAGATGGTGGGAAAGAATGACATAACTTATACTCAGCTTCTCAAGGTACGTGTAGACGTCTTTCAATAGAAATGTTATCATCTTGTAGTTAAAGTTAAAAGCTTAATTTTTTCCCCAGGTGTCCCTCTTATTATATTCCCAAGAATAATTTTCGGTAATTTCATGCTAATTCTGTTCAGACAACTGATTTATATAAATCCCAGTTTTGCTGCTTCTTTTCTACGTATAACACCTAAAAACCATAGAACTATATGTAACAAAAAAATTTATCTTCACGCCCTGTTAAAGAAATCTGTTAATCCAATTCTCCACCTATGCAGTCACATGTGGATCAACAACCCATGCTGTGATATAAAACCAATTATTCGCTGGTAATTAAAAGGTGGCACTTCCAGTAGGTTTCATTCCCCCAACTGATTTCTGATGTCTAACAGAAATATATTGTGATAGCCGACTGAAACTTGAGATTATATGATATGCAGTATAGGTGCTTCTTATTTAGTATCAGTTGGTTAACTTAAAGTTTTCTTCTGCAATAAGTATTTGAATAAATATTATTTTACTTTCTGGTGTATTGCCTTCACTAATTCTTAGGGTCTATTTTCTGTTAAATGTTACTCCCTCCGTCACAATTTATGTGGCACCATTTGACCGGGCACGGAATTTAAGAAATAAAAGAAGACTTCGTTATGTTTACTAAATTGCCCTTACTTTAGTGCCTACTTTTATTGACTTTTCTTCACAATAAGTACATCTTCAAAATTAAGTGGGACCCAACAAGATTAAAATAGGAATAGTACCATTAAATAGTTGCCAAATAAGGAAAGGTGACATTATTTTATGGACAAACTAAAAAGGAAACAGTGCCACATAAATTGGGACGGAGGGAGTATCTGTTATTCTTGAGAAGTGCTTTGGAGATTATTTCTCCTTTGTCTTGCCAAAAAGTGAAATGAGAACTTCTGCAATCAGATTTTTTCCTCCGCCAGGGACAATGCAAATAAACTATTCACCTCCTTTAATCGGCTCCTCTTCATTCCTAACCAAATTAGCTAGTATGCACCATTCAATCAATTATTTCTGTTTCATTTTGTTCTAAATAAGTTTTTCAAATGTCGAAATATGGTTCTGAAGACAGCAGTTTAATTGTTTGTCCAACTAAATGCTGTTCTAAGCTCATTGTTTCAGCTTGCAGTTTTGCAGCAAAACCTGTCTGCTGTCCATGAAATCTGGAAGGAATGTAGTAAATTTTACAGTGTCAGCATTATTTCTCTTAGGAAGTTTATATGGTCCTTCACGGAGCTGAGAGATCTGGAATCAGCCTACACGACCTTAAGCACATGGTGAGATTGGCTTTTAGGGAAAACTCTTACATAAGTAGAACTGCGGAAGGAAGGTTTTGTGATTTAATACCTCATTTTAGTAGTTACCAAAAAAATAAAATGATAGTCCCTTTAGTCTTTGTTATGTCAAAATGTTTGTCACTCTACTAGCATTGCTTATTTTTTCAGTTCCACGCTAACAAGTCATTAGTTGCTCAAAGAAGAGAAGGGTAATTTAGTTAAATATTTTTATGATCAATGCTATTAAATGATTTTCTTAATGGTGTGTGCCATAACCTTATCTATATATCCTTTATATTTTTTGTAAAATCTCTCCCTTAATTAACACTTTACTAATTGAAACTGTAAGAAGAATTAGGAAAATAAACATTTTCTGTATTTGAAAGCTTGTATTGGTTGACGGCAATAGCACTGCTATTCGTATATAAGGCACCTATGCTAATCATAAATAACGCACTTAAGCAACTTGGCGATAAAGAAAAAGATGGGAAAGAATATTTTTAGTAACTCAAATAGGTTAACACGAGATTCCTTTTTCTACTTCAACTCCAAATACCTTCTTTTTTTCTTCAAAATTCAATAGAGAATGCCTAACGCCTCTTGATCACAACTCACAAGAGTTGAAAACCTTATCAAAATTTGAAATAATCAAGTTGTCAAACAATGTATTGGAGACCACAAAATTTCTATTCCAATAAACAAAGAAAGGTACATGTTAGAGGACGAGGAATCAGGATAACCAAATAAGTTGTATTGTGTATCAATTTTTAGTACAGTTTCTTCGTATCATCGTTTTAATGATGCGCTCTGAGCATAATAAGGGGAGTGGGGCTGGGAGGTGAATGAAGAAAATGCACTAAAAGCAATTTCTGCGGTTGTCCTCCGAGATAGTCGTACAAGCTCGATAACATTTTACTATTGACCCCTCTCCACCAACAAAAGCCCATGAAAAATGCATGTTGCTTCAACTTTTATATGCTAGCTATAGACACTTTTCAGAGGTGCCTAAATATTTTCACCAGGAGGCAGCTCAAAGAGCTTTGGAGGAGTACCTAGTACCCGTTCCATATCAAAGCGGACTTCAATATTTCGTATACTATAACCAACCACCATGAGCCAATAAAGCAGTTTGGCAAGTTCTGGGGAACTTGTCTCTGTCACACTAGTCTGCATTCCATATGAAAGAAAAAGATCAGCACACCAACAAACATGTTCTTTCTGCATTTCAAATTTCAAATACTAGCTGCATATCTTATAACATGCAAAAGTACACAAAAAATAGGTTCTGCAGGCTTTGCCGCTGTATCTGGTAATAAGACATGACATACGCTTGTCTTACTTTACAAAGTTTTGAAGAGAACGTCTTTGTTAATTAGGTTTTGACACTTCTTTGCAGGATCAGATGAATTAATAGTCTCAACAGTTGATAGCTAATCTGATTTGGTCAAAATAGGTGAGTTTTGACACACATTTCCATCATAGAAAATCTAAGGGTACACTAGTTAATCATATTGACTGAAGTGAAAACTAACAACTTTTTTTGATAAAGGTGAAATTCCAACATCCTTAATATGTACACAAGCCATCCCTGCCTGAAAAGTTTTAGAATCTTTGCAGAAATGAATCAAGAAAATGACCAGCGTAGCTGATATTTCTTTTATAAGTGAAAGAAGCAGTATCACAATACCATTTAGTAAGTTCGACAAGCAACCTATGAAAATGGTATACCTTCATTTGACTAGGATCTGAAACAGCTAAGAGACGCTTAATGAAAGAGTTCATGGCGAGCACAACATCTTCTCCAGCCGTACTGGTTAGCTCCTGCAATATATCATTATACAAAAAAAAATGAATAACCTCCTCCATTTAGAATTAAGAAATTTATACAAATAAATAAACACAGACCCAATCACTAGGTTGTATCTTGCCTGCCCATGGGTACAACAACAGTTCAAGATTTGTGAAATAGGTATTACTCGTCTATAGTGGTCATGTAAAATCAGAAAAATCAATACAAAATAAACAGCATTTAAGCAATAACTACCTACGCTAAAGCATCCTGGAATCTTTAAATACCCTCCCCACCTACGTTAAATCACCCTAGAATGTTCAAATACCCTACCCCTAATTCAAGTAGCAAGCTTGCTGACCTTGAGATTTTGGGGCTCAAGAGTCTTTAGATATTCCAACAGCTCATTATAACCATTAGCAGATTTCCCTTCCATTTGACGATTCAATTCCTCCACTTCTGCTTCAAGTAACTCAATATACTTCAGAGCGTCTATTGTTTCAGGACCTGTAGCATTATTCCACCTTATGACTTCTCCAGTCACCTTTTTCTGGGTACCTGATGCATAATCTGGTGAATCCTGATCAGTCAAAAGAGTGCTAAGTTAATCAGCAGAAGTATATGGATTGCGATAATAGGGATATAAGCAGCCGTTCTAATAACGGCAGAATGGACTTCACATTTTCAAGCAAAGGAAACATATCTTCAGATGAACCAGAAAACAAAAAGCGGGAAAGAAGAGTCATGAATGTAAAATCACCAGTAATGTAAGAACATCTTCATTGAAGACTTCTTGTTGACAGTATGATATATCAATTCCCAGGAATTATAGCTTCAACTGCATTCGTTTTAAATAAGTTTGTGAAGCACGCTAGACAAGCAACAACCACACTCAGAAGGATTTTAAGGTTCGGAAAGTATAGTGAAAGGGCCGCCTGGCCCAAAGGACATATCAAGAGTGGGGTCTTGATTCTAAAACATATTCATAACCCAAAAAGTAGTTTCTCAACTTGATTGGTTTTAGAAAACTTAGAATACAGATTGTAACACCCTACCTTCCATCAATATAAGTAAAGAAAGAGGGAACATACAATAAATAAGCAAAACAGATGCGGGTAAAAACTGAAAGCCTCTTATGAATAGGTATGAAAGTTAAAAAGCTAATAAAACATTTTCCCTGTTATTCAGTCACAATTCTATTGTGAAATCGTGATCTTTAAACTCAAAAAGATGTGCTTTTCCAATCAAAGTTTTCCATAAAACAAAGAGAGATAAACCAGAAATAGTTGTATGATATGATTGATATGATTTAGCAGACACAGCAAGTTGCCTACCATGCTGACTTGGCAGACGTGCACCTTCCTAAAAGAAGACAATGTATGATCTCTTCCTATCAGCCTTATGGAGGGAAATGTCTTTAAACTATCATTTGCCTGTTTTGTCTTTTTACTATTTAGTGTTAAATGTCGTTTATCCTCCAAGTGACTAAGAAGCTTCTACCTGATGAAAAGGCACGAGTAACTCCAAAACAACCAAGACAGGTTGAGGATAACTATGTAAATTGAAAATGACATTAATTGACGGTAAAAAGAGTAATTCATTTAGTCCCAGAAATGGCAACAAAATCAATTTGCAGGAAATAGAACACCAGAGAGAACTTACCTTTTCCTCCTGTGCTTCAGGAAGGGCAGCTTGTTCCAGGCTTTGTTGCAATTCTAACCGAAATTGAGCATTCCTAAACATATATCCAGTCATCAACACACTATACATAAGTTGAGCAAGATTTTCGGCGACCTAAGTAAAAGTCAACATCACCCAAAATTAGCAACAGCTCCAGAATGTCTCATCTCAAATATCATGGCTTGCAAGCCTTGAGATCATAGCCAATTACCGTGGTTACAGTAATGACGAAGAATTGTGGAGGTAATGTTCCAATCATATTTGTCACTGTTTGGCGCATTGCCTCAACTACCTACCACAGATATCAATTATTTCAGTTACTTGAGCTTAACTACAACAAAAAGAACAACTATGCTTCAATCCCAAAATAATTGAGTCCCTTTTTCCGATAAAGAGTTCAATTCCTCTATACATCAGTCCTCTACATCCATTCCACTCTATTTGGGCCAATTATGTCTACTTTATCAAGTTTAAATGCCCAAAAAAAAAAAAACTACAAAATTCGATTGCTAATACCTGTTGCGGTGCCCTTTTTACAAACAACTCCATGAATTCTGGCTGTATATTTTGCACATACTCCAGTAGAATTTCCCTCCTGCTCTTGTGCTGCAATAACATTACTAAAATTGAAATCTTTCTACCTGCTTTCCATCACTTTTTTCATAATATTGGACAGACTAATACTCAACTGACTCAAATTAATGGACAGATAAAGTTTAACAGTACAAAAACTGAGAAATTGAGTACCATAGAGCCGTTGGGAGGTTTTGAATCATTTTTACTGTCATTTTCGTTGTTATTTTGCGACGAATCGAAGGATTGAGCTTTCAAAGTGATTTTTTGTTTGCGAAATGTTTTCTTTTGGAAACTAATTGAAGAACAAAGCCCTCGATTACTGATAGATGACGATGAAGAAGAGACATATGACTGTAAGAGGAACGTTGGTTTCAACGTTAGCGAGGACATTGTCAATTGTTTCTTAATGCATTTATTTTTGTCCGTCGCTAAAACTTATCTCCATTAACGATAACACATGAAAAGCTTATTGGAAGAGGAATGAGTCAAAGTGTGTTACTGCGAGTCATGATTTTGGGCCTTTCGGGTCTTTTGATTTGTATTGGGCTCACTTATCAGATCCACTATGTTATTCAAAGAAATGGGCTCATCCATTCTGGAAGATTTCCATCGAGTGGCCAGTTTCTACCATATATTTAAGTTATATTCAATTTTTATGGATAAAGTTTGAGTTTGACAGTTCAAACTTCATAGGTCCGAAGTTGGAGAGTGTCAAACTCCAACCATATATGTAGCTTCAGACCTGTATGCTTGAAATTTATAACTTCAATCCCGCACATTTGAAAAGTGTTATTCATTAAAAAATCTATGATGTTCGACTTCTTCCAAGCATAATATATGCACTTAATCCTTTTGATCCCCTTCTCTTTAGACTTGTACAATATCTATCTCCCACAATAATAGAAAAATTCAGTGTAACAATTACATTATTGAAATTCGAGAAGATTATACTTGGATAGAATATATGAGTGAATACTACTCGTTATAGTTTAAATAGAAAAAAATGACCTTATAAAAAAAAATGTGTGTTAATTTTAAAAATCTTAGTGTAAAAATAGAAATCTTTTATTAATAAATATAAAATTAAGAATAAATTTATAAAAAAATATAAAATCAATTAACCTTACTTGAGATGCACTAACTAAAAAAGATTATGGCATAAATTTAGAAAGAACAAAGTAAAAATTAGAGAGTTGGGGTAAAAGAAAATTTGAAATAAACAAATACTTAGAAGAATACAAAAATTGAACTCGAGATTAGGGCTGGTCATAAAACACCGAAAACCGAATTATCGAACCGAATCGGGGATTTTGGTAATTCGGTTTTTGGTTTGATTTTCGAGAATAAAATTATCGATTTCGATATTCGATTTGAGATAATTATAATTCAGTACTACCGAATACCGAACTAACACTGTATTTTTTTAAGAAGTGTGCCATCCATATAATGGCCACAAGCTCTTCACTGGAGAATTCAGAATGAAGAAAAATAGTTAACTCATTTAGGCCAAAAAAATCACTAAAAGATTACATAGTGTTTTAACACCACTTCTTCTATTTGTCAAACCATTAGGTTGATTTAAAATTCGGCAACTGAGATTTGTGGAAACTTATAAAAATAGGAGGGTTGAGAATTTTTAAAAAGAAAGTGATTTGGTGCTTGCCTAGCTTGCACCATGTTGTTTAACATGTGATTTCCGATGATTTTAGGACACAAATAATGTATCTTTCACTATTGATATACCTATTAAAAATGTAAAGAGCTATTCATTTTTTTTCTAGCCAAATGTTTACTCATTATATTATGATAGTATATTAGTTGGACTAAGTTATAACATAGCTCTGGCAAATAAATGGACCAGAAAAATCAAGTAGAACAATATACATCAAACAACAACCTAGTGTAGCTTTTACTAATTAAAATAACTTTCACAATAAATTTTAAACTTCACGTTTATTATTTCAATCTAATAGAAGGCATAATTATATTACATCAACTGATCCACCAAGAAAGCAACTATTAGCAACTAGTAAAAAACTAATCCTTGTGTTGTACTACTAGTTTATAATTTTCCGTCTAGTTTTAGTTGGAATTCTTGAGAAACTTTATAAGCCCATGAGTTACACAATTATGATTATATTAAAAAAATTAACAAGGAAATTATTTTAAATATAGACTTCAACTTTAATATGAGATTACCGTTACTGAATATCGTACCGAATTAAAATTTGATTTACCAATTAACGAATTACCGAATCAAAATTTGAAAATTTAATATTTGATATTAACTTTCAATTATCAAATTCAAACTTCAAAAATAACAAATCGGATACGGACATGAATTATATGCAAAAAAACAAAAAAGTACTATGTGAAGTTGCCGCGAGTGTGTTAGAGCTGCGGTAGAAGTTCCAAAATATCAACACTTTAAGATCTGCACCGAGTAGGAAAAAAATTAACCGCGAAAAGCTCTCTCTACGCTGCGATTCAATGCAAGGAGGATCAAATGGAATTGGTTATGGTCTCAAATATCAGGTTAATCACAATTTCCTTCACGAATCATATACTTTAATTTCTCATAAACCCTAAATATTCATTAATTTATCTCGTTTTTCTGTTCAGGCACGATGCATCGCCGATGTGAAAGCCGATACGGATCATACCAGTTTCCTCACCGGAACTCTCAGTCTCAAAGAAGAAAATGAGGTACTTAATCACCTTAATTTCCGTAATTTTTATTAATTTATTGTTAATTTCATAGTAATGTGGCATTTTACAGGTACATTTGATTCGGATTTCTTCGACTGGTACTGAATTGATCTGTGAAGGTCTTTTTTCTCATCCTAATGAGATCTGGGACCTTGCTTCGTGCCCCTTCGATCAACGTATATTCTCTACTGTTTTTTCGTCCGGTAAGTTTAGCCTATATTCGACTAATGTGTCTTCTTAGTTAGCTGTATTATTGTAATAGCATTGGAATGAGTTGATCTGAATGCACATAGTTTGTTGTATCTTCTGTTGATCTTTTAGATTTATTAGATTAGAAGTGGAATTTAGTATCCGCACCGGACTCGTTAAGCTTGATCACGAGGAACTCCTATCTTCATTGGTCTAGAGGTTAATGTTGTTGATAGAATGGAGCGGATACATAGGATTCAACATTCATATAGCTGAGCCGACTATATTGGGATTGATGCATAGTTAATTCATGTTGATTGGTTGAATCACACTGCTCTTGGTTCTGGTGTTTGATATTTTTGATAAAACTAGTAGTCATTAGTGGTTTAAGCTATATTGTTTTTCTTTCGATTTTGCAGCGTTCCTTAATCAGATCATAAGTTGAATTTATGATCTTCACCTGTCTGTACATGCTTGTAATAAAAAATAGATCACAGTGAAATCCTTTGCATTTGAGTTGCCTTTCATGGCGTTCATTCGAAGTTAGAATGCTACTGCAGTTGGTGTTGATGAGGCTCTATGACAATGCTCTATTTATTTGTAGGTGAAACATATGGGGCAGCAATATGGCAGATCCCGGAGTTGTATGGCCAGTTGAATTCTCCACAACTAGAGAGGGTTGCCTCTCTTGATGCTCATAGTTCGAAGATAAAGTGGTAAGTCTTTTTTAATATGGTAAACTTGAACTGCGTACCATAGCTCCTGAGCTCAAAAGATTTACACGCTTGTAATAAAAAGTAGATATTAATGCTTAAGAGAAGAAATACAGGATGCATTGTTGTGCAAAATCCTGCTTTTATTTCGGTCATCTTAAACTCTGCATGTTCATTTAATCACTCCAGTTGATGCACAGCAGATTCTGTTTATGTACATATAAGCATAATTGTAGCTTATTTTACAAAATAGAAAAAAGAAACTTGAAATTATGATCTTATGAAATCCTATGCCACATTAACTCCTATTATCATTTCCTTTGCCATTTTTTTTTTATAAGGTAAATAATTTTATTGACAATTGTGGAAATTCCGTGTACAAGACATATACCAAAAGAGGAGAACCTACACCAAAATATGGTTCTCAACAAAAGAGATCCAATTCTCTATACAAATAGGGACCTCATAAGTGCACCAAAACGAAGCTAAAGACAACAAACTACTTTGCGTTTTTACAAATCTTGTTCTACCCCTTCAAAAGCCCTCATATTTCTCTCTTTCCAAATAACCCACATGATTGCTAAGGGGACAACACTCCATGCCCTTAGATTTCTCTTCCCCCGCTTGTGAGTCCAACTTTGCAAAACCTCCTTCACTGTGCCCGGCATCACCCATTGCATCTCAAACAAATTAAGAGTAACCCTCCATAAACTAGTAGCCACTTTGCAATGCAATTGAAGATGATCTATATTTTCGCCCTAGATCTTGCACATGAAGCACCAACTTACATAGGTGATCCTCTTCTTTCTTAGATTTTCCGTGATTAAGATCACACCCCTTGCCTCTAGCTACACAAAAAACACACCTTCCTTGATGCTCTAGGTATCCAAATGGAATCAAAAGAGAAAGTACATTCCTCTCTCACCAATAAACACTTGTAATAATATTTGACACTGAAGACACCCTCTCCGCTCGTCCGCCAACTCCATGTATCTGAGATTTGGCTGGATTATTCATCCCATAGAATATCTCAGTCAAATTGTGAAATTCTTCCATCTCCCAGTCCTGAAGGTTCCTCATGAATCTCAAATTCCAATGAATTAACCTATCGTGTGACCTACGAATCTGTTGGACCATCATCTCTCTTTGGCAAGACACTCGGTATATGTTAGGGAAGACTTCCCTCAACTCGCTATCCCTACACCACTTATCTGTCCAAAATTTAATCATGCTTTCATCCCCAACCTTAAACGAGATATGACATCTAAAGTCTTCTCACCCCTTCATAATACTCCTCCATAATCCACACCCAAACGGAGTTGTAATGTTTTTGGTCATCCATCCACCTTCCAAGATACCATACTTTTCCGCTACCACCCCCCTCCACAATGCATTCTCCTTCACCCCAAATCTCCATATCCACTTCCCCAGCAAAGCATTATTGAACACCTTGAGGTCTTTTACTCCGAGACCTCCCTATTCCTTTAGAGATGTGACAACTCTCCAATTCACTAAATGATATTTCCTAACTCCTTCCGCGGTGTCTCATAAAAAGTTACGTTGAAGTCTTTCCATCCTTTCAATAACTTTACCAAGAGCCTGCAAGAGTGACATGAAGTATGTAGGAATGCTGGAAAGAGTGCTTTTGATCAAACTTCATTGCCCCCTTTCGACAAGTATCTCTTTTACCAACCCACTAGCCGCTTCTCTACTCTCTCGATCATCGGATTCCACATTGACGCACCTAATAGTAATCCCAAAAAGGTAGTAGGTACATAATCCACCTTGCAATTCAGCACCCGCGCCATCTCCTCGATATTATCCACCACTCCCACCGTTGTGATCTCACATTTTCTTAGATTGATCTTAAGGCCTTAGACAACCTGAACCACAACAGAATCTGTTTCAAATGATCTAGCTGGGACACCTCTGCATCACAAAAGACCAATGTATCATTTGCAAATAAGAGATGTGTAACTGTCACATTACTATGCCCTCTAAAAGAAGCATCAAATCCTTCAATAGCCCTCCACTGACTGCCATATCCACCTTCTTGCTCAAATCTTCCATCACCAAAATGAATAACATAAGAGATAAAGGATTTCCTTGCCTCAAGCCCCTCAAACTCCCAAAGAACCCGCATGGACTCCCATTCACCAAAACAGAGAATCTAACAGTAGAAATGCAGAACTTAATTCATCTCCTCCATTTATCCCCAAATCCCATCTTCACCATAATGAAATCTAAGAAATCCCAATTCACATGATGGTACGCTTTTCAAGATCCAACTTACATAAAATACCAGGCACACCTTTTCTTCTTTCTGAAGTCAACCATTTCATTTGCCACCAAAGCTGCATCCAAAATCTATCTTCATTCCACAAAAGCATTCTGAGAAGTGGACACCTTCTATCAAAACCTTTTTAGTCTATTATAAAGCACCTTAGAGATAATCTTGTAAATATTTCATACCAAACTAATAGGTCTAAAGTCTTTTATGCTCGACGCTCATTCCTTCTCTGGCACAATGGTAATGAAAGATGCATTAAGACTTCTCTCGAACTCTCCAGAATCTTGAAATTTCGCAATGGTCTCCATCAACTCACCTTTAACTATCCCCCAACACTGTTGAAAGAAAGCTAAAGTGAATCCATCCGATCCCGGCGCCTTATCCCCTGCACAACTCATCACTGCTTCCCTCACCTCTACTTTTTCTATAGCCCTTTCCAACCACTCCCTCATCCCCGCCGCTATATGACTAAAATCTAACCCCCTCAATTTAGGTCTCCATTGAACATCTTCCTTAAACAGATGTTCATAAAACTCGACAATGGCACCCTTCACTTCCTCCTCTCCCTCATGCACCTCTCCATTCACCTCTAACGCCTCAATGAAGTTCCTTCTCCTATTCGCTACCACGACCCTATGAAAGAATTTTATATTAGAATCCCTCTTTCAACCACAACGCCTCGATTTTTGCCTCCAACTAGTCTCTTGAGCAACTGCTAGAGCAGTGAGCTCCCCATTTGCCTCTTCCTTCCTAACTCTCTCTCTCTCTTCTAAAGCCCTCACCCTTCGACATGCTCTATCTCCCCCACCTCATTTATTAACTCCCTCATTCTAACTTCAACCCTCCCAAACACCTCATTGTTCCACTTCCTTATATCTCCTTTTAACAATTCTAACATGCTAACAAGTCAAAAAGAAGGTGTACCAGCCACTTCATACCCATTCCACCAAACATCTACCCTATCTTTAAAATATGGTGCTCAGAGCCACATATTCTCAAACCTAAACGGAATACGCACGCTCCTCCTTCTACTACCATCCAACATGATAGGCAAGTGGCAGTAGACACCAAGAATCTATCAAGTCTTGATTTTAAAATGGAGTTTCCTGCCCTGACCCATGTAAAATTTGCCCCTGTCAAAGGAAGATCAATAAGGCACTTGTTATCAATGAACTCCGAGAACTCTTCCATTGCCCTGGAAAACATCCTACAACTTACCCTCTCCTCCGGAAATCTAATCGTGTTGAAATCCCCTCTTGATACCCAAGGAACCTCCCATCTCGCCATAATAGTACTCATCTCTTCCCAGAACCCCACTCTTCACCACTCCCCAAAGTTTTTACACACACCGCAAGCATGAACTCCCCCTTAGTAACCTCTACAACCGCCGGAATCAAAATCCCCCCCCCCCCCCCCCCAAAACTTCTCACTACCGCATCTGTCATTACCTCCATTTGGTCTCTTGAAGACACAAGATATCCGGGGCCCATTCCCTAACCCCCGTTTTGATTATGTCCCTTTGAATCCTATTATCATTTCCTTTTGGAAAAAAACTCTTATTATCATTTCCTATGCTACCTTATCTAATTTCCAATGCTACATAAGCTCCTATGCTAAATATAATGATGATATGATTTCCAACTGTTACATTGATTGCTGATATTATTTCTATCACTACCATTCGACAAAGCTAACCTAATTAGCTCCAAAGTTGTGGAATGCCATGTTTTAATGAGTGCTCCAAAATGAAGCAATTCAAAGGTTATTGGTCTCAAATAGTAGTTCTACTGCATAATCAAATTTCTGAATAATCTTAAAGTACCATGAACTCTTTGAGACGGCAGTCAAGTGATTAAAATTCGAAAATTACTGTAACAAACTGGTTCTTTCATTCGTGCTTGTGATGTTTTAAATAGTTAACAGTTTATGATAATTCCCTTTTGGTTTATCATGCTTCAAAGGCTCATGCTTTTTATTCTTAATTTTTCTATTAAATGGTGAGCCTGATGGAGTTACATATTAAATCAAAGAATTATCTATTGCATTTACTCGGACACTAAAATGTATTGCAAATGATGGGCAGCACACTTTGGTGGCCAACAGGAAGGCATGACAAGTTGGTTAGCATTGATGAGCAGAATCTTTTCCTCTGGAGCTTTGATACTTCAAAGAAGAATGCACAGGTATATTCCAGAATATGGCTATACTTATATCTGGCCATATAAAAATGACCAACTAAAATCCTTCATCTCGATATACTTGTAGTTTTCACTTCAGAAAAGTGCTGAGCGTGTTTGGTATTCCAGTTTACAATTTTCTGACCAGGACATGCTTTCTTGAACAGTCATTTCTTTTATGCTACTGCAAGAAGTATATCATTATTTGACATGAGAAGGGGTTGGAGAAGCAAAGCCAACGTACATAATACTACAATCGTGCATGAGTGTGTACCTTCTGATAGTTTGAAAATGCTGTAAACTAGGAACTTAGGCATACTAATGCTCTTGTTAGCACATATAGGATGAAAGCTGATGAATCATTTCAAATGGCATATACGGTGGCTAATAGTTCACTGGTGCTCCTCATCGCTAGAGGTTTTAAGTACTGAACTGTTTGATTACTAGAAGTAGATCACACAAAATAAACATGTAATTTGCATTCTATAGAGTGCTTCTGTTACAGCTAAAACCTGGATTTTACTGGCCTGGAAATAATAATATCTTGATGATGTTCTTTTGGTTAGTGTATCCTCGCACCCTTGCTTGAAATGCAAGATGGTCTGTAGTTTACCTTAGGTTTCTATGTGTCTCATCTTCGGCTACCACTGTTCTTTGCTGCCAGAGAACCTCAAGGGTAGTTGTAAAAGTGTTGTTACTTCTGATTTTTGGGGCTAATTTTTATTCAGGTCTCCTGCAAAATTTAGGTACAATCACAAGAATCAGCAGGTGTGCTACATTCTTTATCTGGGGGCGCCTGGGATCCTCATGATTATAATGCTCTAGCACTAACATCTGAATCATCACTCCAACTTTGGGATCTGCGGACCATGAAGTAAGTGAACATGGTACTTGATCCTCTATATTCTGTTTCATCGTTTGTTGTTAAGTCACTGTTCACTTGTAAGTAAGTTCAAGATAAATCATACAAGAAAAGAATGTTAGAGAGTATTTTGGAAGCTAACAGCTAGCATGGTATGGACAACTATGTCTCTTTCTTAGGACAAAATATACTTTGAAATAAAAGAGAATATTTCCATGTACTTGGTATGCCTTAATCTATAAGAGACAAAAAAAAACCATAAAGAACATACTCCCACCTATTTCATATAATTCAGTTTATAAACAATGGGTCCAAATCATAGTTTGTCATAGAATAAGAAAGAGACCAAGTAGTTTCAAGGGCCCAAAGATAATGTAGTGCATGCTTATAACAAAAAGGGTAAAATTTTAAGGCGCAAAATTTGCTCACTTCATTATTTAATTGCTTTTTCATGTACGTGTAAAGCTATTTCTGCTTTTGTCCTATTACTTGAATGATTATCAAGGAGTAAGGGATCTGTTTGGCGTTTGCACAATTTACATCATGGTTAATTCTACTGCAGGAAAACAAATTCAATTGATCATCCCCATGTCCGTAATTTGGATTACAATGTGAAGAGAAAGTATATGCTTGTAAGTACATAACTTTGTGAAGTTATTAAGTTGCATTGTTCCTTGATTTGTCATCCATTTGCAAATGAATAACCTTTTTGAGTAAGTGTTTATGAACGTGTGAAGTATATCTGCTTTTTGTCTGTATGCATGTGTTAACATTAACAATGTTAGGAGTTGACACTCTAATGTGGACCCATCTTAGGAACCATTTTTTTTGCCTTTTCCTTTTTGATTTTTCAAACTAACATTTCAATTCCACTATGGAAAGTGGAAAGGTGCTCTTGTTGCTGCAAGAAGGAAAGGATAATTCTTTTTGTTCTTTAAAGCATACTATCTTCAACTTTCTACTATCTGTTTCCTGCTAGCGATCATTCTATGGAGACAGATTGCATGAGATGAATGTCAAGACATGGAAAGTACTTCCTCTAAAGTGTATGGCTGTGGCCTGGTGTTTCTAATGGCTCTACTTCTCTTTCAGACTTCTGGTTTTTGCTCAATGATTTGTTGTTTACTTCTGAAGAAGTTCACATACTCGTGTTTTTAATATCTCCATCTATCTAAATAGAAGTATGCTACCTTTAACATGCTCAGCTGAATCTGAAGATGATTATCCACTATTCTTTTAACTTTTTCTGTCGATTAACAATGACCTAGTTGATGAGTTTCTCTGTTGTCTTTGGAACACTGCTTTTAGTTTCTTTAAATAGAAAATAAGAAGATACCAAGTAAGACATCAAAGTGAAATATGAATAGTTTGTTGGACTTAATGAATCTTGTTTTGTCACCTCTGCATGCTTTTGGTTCTCCATTTTTAGTAAGATTTGAAGTAGGTACACACAGGAGAAAGTGGTACTAGTTTTCTATGTGCAAGGTATTGCTATCATAACTTTACCATCTTAATTTTCAACTGTCTGTTTAAAAGGTTCAAATTAGTTTGGTCTTATTCTTTTTCTTTTCCCTGGAAGATAGCAGGCATTCAGTGTCAGTGAAGATGTGTTTAAATTCTGCAGGTAACAGCTGAAGATGAATCTGGGATACATATATGGGATCTTAGAATGCTGAAGTTTCCAGTCCTTGACCTCCTTGGACATACTCACTGGTACTACTTTGTGCAATAATGAAGCTGCTTACCATTTCTTTAATTAGTTGAGTTCTTGATATAAAATTATTGTCTAGTCCTTCAGTATGTGTTTCACTATGTGTCCTACAAATTTAAGGATACCAACTTTTTTGGTTAGGGTTAGAAATTTCTTTTCGGACTTCCGTTTCCATAATGAGTAAATGATGTTGATGTTTGTTCACAGGACATGGACTGTCAAGTGCAATCCCGAATATGAAGACTTAATTCTGGTTCTTTCTCTTCATTTCCTGTATCTGTTTGTCTATCCTATCTATGTACAAAGCACACTTGCTCACACACACTGAGCCATAATTTTCTATGGTGAAAGTCTATCTGATACTCTTCAGATATATGATGTTCAACTTATTTTAGTAACTTGCACTGAAAGCTCTTAACAGCATGTGCTATGTCTTATCTACTATGCATATGGTTTAGTATTAATAACAAGTCGTGTGTTCTACTTTTGGTCATTGATATTTTGTTGCTGAAACAAAATCTTTGGCAGAGTGCTGGAACTGATTCTGCTGTCAATCTGTGGCTGGCTTCTCCTAGTGGTGACAAACCAACTTCAGAGAGGTCCTTTCCGTAACCCCTCCGCCCTTTCTCCGCAAAATGAAAAGGAAAAAAAAGCCAAAAAAAAGCACTTGAAAAAGAAGTCTCACTGTATCTCATAAAGTTTGTGGATTTTCAGCTTTGACTCCCGTAATAAGCCAGTGGATCCATTGCTTAATTCATATAGTGATTATGAAGACAGTGTATATGGTAAGTACGCACTTGCTGTTGCCTTGTCAGCTAACTTTGTAAGCAGCACTTGACTAGTCCATCTTGGTTGTAGGACTTGATTGGAGCTGTCGAGAGCCGTGGATATTTGCATCATTGTCATATGATGGAAGGGTAAGACCTCTAATTGGTATTTGTCAGAACCAAGAAGAAAATATACATGTCTCTAGAAATTAACCAGCAGATTTTTGCAGTCTTGAACTACTCTAGCTTTGATTTGCATTAACAACAGGAGGTATTGCTGCAAATGCTATTGGATTTTTTTGGACAATAGGCGAATAGTAAATTTTGTGCGCAATTTTTTTTAATAATAGTATTTTGTTAGTTTCGATAGCCGTCTTTAGCTTGTTCAATTAATGCATTTGCTTAACATCATTGTTCTATTATTTAATAATTATAATGAGTATGAAGTGAAGTTATAATTTTCCTTCTGGTTGTATCTGTGTCTTTTCTTGTGTTGGAGTTCTGAGTCCAGATTTCAGGATGACATAGAAAATGTTCCCACGATTGTGCATGTGTACTTTGACAATTTACTTATTATTTCGAAAACATGTTGAATAGTCTAAGGGTTTTGTCATCCATTTTAAAAAAAAGTCTTGCGAGTTTTGTCTGGTTATAAATTAAGAACTGGAATTGTAGCTTCTGAGAATTGGCACCAGGTGTTTTGTTGTTTTAATTTATTGTTTTTCCTTTTCTTTCTGTGGGGGTCGGGGTGGTGGATACGCAGGTAGTTGTAGAATCAACGAAGCCTCATCTGCCAAGAAAATAAATCAGAACAACCCGAAGTAAGTATCGACTCTTGATCCATATTTTGGCATCATTATCCCTTTGTATGCTCGTCATTTTTATGTTTATATTATCACTCCAGTATGTCCCCCTCCAACCCTGTATTCTTGAAATTGAACCATGTGTTCACGATGGAGTTTATGCTGCTGAGATGGAATGTAGAATTTTGCAGGAGATCTCTTTGATTTTATCTAGTATGACGTTTGCAGTACATGTTCATGCGGAAGCTTCTAAGCCTGCAGCTTCACTCCAGATTGAATTTGCTTAAACGTATGGCACATGGTCATTTACATTTTTCATTCACTATAGTTTATGGTGGTTATATCTTTGCACGTTTTAGAGGGTCAGAAAAGAGTGATGTCACATCTTTGTATCTTTTAGATTCTCTCTCCCGTGGACTTCCGACAGGTACTCATAATGGGATCCACACTATGTCACTAAAGTAGACTTATTCTCCTGTGGCCAAGTGTTAAAGTTCTATGTTGATGACCACTTTTCCTTTAACACACAAGAGAACCGGGTTCGTGAGCCCTAATCTTTTACTCTGTTACTGTATTGGTGAAAATATATTATGTTAATGTTCCATAAAAACATGAGACCCTTGTGATTGCAGTTAGTATTTCAGGCTGATTAGTTTGAATTGGTATAAACCTGATTTGATTTGTGTTGACAATGTGTATGATGCAGAAACAGAAAGTGCCAAATAATGTTTGAAAATGGAGGGGAGGATGTGGCTATAAAAGTTTTCAACCCTTAGATTTCCAAATTGGAAATTTGTTAACCCTACTAGTTATTGAATCGACTCTAAGCTTATCCAAGCATACAGGGATAGCATATCTACAACTTGTCAAAAGTGATTCGGTTTCCTAGTTCAACAGCAAAAGTCAGGGTCAGAATCATTTTAAAAGAAAAGTCATATTTTTCATGTACACGTGGAGCTGCTTTTCACCATGAAAAGTGTGTCAATAGTCATGTGTAGGGTGATATGGTGAGTCAGCTTATCCGCAGTGTTCAGATTTTCAGCGTCATCATGTGCCTTGTGCCTTGTGCCTTGTAATCAGACACTTTATTGTCGACACGTGGAGACCAGAGTATGGTTCTACTGTTGTCTCGCTACTTGGACCAGATAAATGATTCTGCGCATTGCAATTGAATCGTATGGTTAATTTATTTCCCTTTTCTTTCAGCATCACTGATTTTTACCACCGAGTAAATACTTCCTCCGTCCAAAATATTTATCTTCCTTACTAAAAATACTTACTTTTTTATTTAAACAAGTAATTTTATCTTATTTTATTCCCTTGCATTAATTATCAATATTTAAGAGGTTCTATTACTGATGGAGTAAATATTTATTGAGAGAGATACATGATGAAATATGTTTAGAGGGTAAAATAGTTAAAATACTATCCTTATAAATGCTTTCTTAAATGAAATATGTTAAGAGGGTACAAACTCCAATCGGTTTGCGTGTCGAGTTCTTCCTCCTCTCTTACCAATTTTTTTTTTTAAATCCCTCAAATCACCTTTTGTTCTTTCGGTATGTCTATGTCAAAGAATATCTTTCATCATGCCCTTATTATTTTCAACATTAATAACCACATTCCCATTTTTCTTGAGATGAAAAACGTTCAATACGCGACGTGAACGGAGTTGTTCAAAATTCACGCTATCTCACATCAAGTTCTCCATCACATAATTTCTCCTGCTACCCCTACTCCCGCGGAGGATCCTCAGTTATAGATTACTTTTGATGCTACCGTCCTTCAGTGGATTTACTCCACTATTTCTACCGACTTTTTGCAGACGCTCATTGAACCAGACACTACGGTTATGGCTACCTGGAATAGATTGTGTGATATATTCTAGGACAACCAACATTCCCGAGTTGTCACCCTTGAACAAGAATTTTCACAAGTAAGCATGGAAGATTTTCTTAATGTTTCGGCCTATTGTAAAGAGCTCAAGGAATTGGCGGACCAACTCCGTAACATTGGCACGCCTGTTACCAATAATCGTCTTGTTCTACAAATGGTTGCAGACATATCTAAGGCCTATAATGACGTTGCGATTCTCCTTTGTCAAAGTAATTCGCTTTCCCCTTTTTATCAAGCCCGTTCGATGCTCACGTTAGAAGAAGCCGGCTTGGCAAAAAAAGCGATTATCGGCGCCAGTTCCGTGGTGATGATGATGTCGTCCAATCAGTCTCACGGTTTTGTTGACAATTTGGGCCAATACCGCAACAACGGTGGTGGCAAGAAGGGTCAAAATCGTAAAAATAATGGCAAAAAACGCGACGGCAACAATGGCGGCGGCCGAAACAGTGGTGGCAACGGCGGTAGGCCTCAGGGCAGCAACAAAATTGGGTTTAGCAGTGGGCCCCCTTACAGTAGAATTGGCCAGTGGACCTTGGCCCAACAATGGATATTTTCTGAGTTGCCCTTACCCGAGTAACTGAGCCCAGTTTCCACAACAGTTCCAACCCAGTTTCTCGGGTCCAACTTCAGGCAGCATGTCTTCTTTTGGGCCGGGGCAGCAAGCCGGTTTTCTTGGGCCGGGGCAGGAAGCCGGTTTTCTTGGGCCTCGGCCTTCACAGGCTTTCCAGGCAGAGGCCCCACACCGACTCTGACGGATATTAAGGCCGCGATGCATACGCTTGGATTAAATCCTCCATACGCGAATTGGTACATGGACACCGCCGCCACTTCTCACATGACGGTCGATCAAGGTACTCTCTCGTCTTATTCCAATTTGAGCAAAAATTGTGGCATAATTGTTGGTAATGGCAACTCAATTCCAATTCGTAGTTATAGTCATACAACTTTGTCTCCCCCCATCCACCTCTTGTCTTGAAAAACGCCCTTCATGCCCCTAACTTAATTAAAAATTTGGTGTATGTCCGTAAATTCACCACTGATAATTGGATTTCTATTAATTTTGATCCTTTTGGATTTTCTGTGAAGGATTGCAAGACGGGGATACCTCTCATGAGATGTAATAGTAGGGGAGATTTTTATCCTATCACACCCGCATCAGGTCTCTCGAGTCAAGCCTTGCCTTCTACTTTTGCATCTCTAGTTCCTTCCTTATGGCATGCACGTTTGGGTCATCCTAGGTCGTTTGTTGTTTCTTCTTTGCATAAAAACAATTTTATTACTTGTAAGGGTATGCGTAGTACTCCAATTTGTCATTCATGTCCTTTAGAAAAATATGTTAGATTGTCATTTGTAGCCTCTACCTCTCGTACTTTGATGCCTTTTGATATTATTCATAGCGATTTATGGACCTCTCCCGTTCTTAGTTCTGTGGGCCATCGTTATTATGTTCTATTTTTGGATGATTATTCTAATTTTTATGGACCTTTCCGTTAGCGAAAAAATCACAAGTTTTTTCCACCTTCTTAAAATTTAGAGCATTCATTTGTACCCAATTCGAACGAGAAATAAAAAATATTCAATGTGATAATGACAAAGAATGTGATAATGGGGTATTTAGGGATTTTTGTGATACTAATGGCATAAATTTATATTTCTCTTGTCCTCATACGTCCTCACAAAATGAGAAAGCCGAACGCAAAATTCGTATCATTAATAATATTGTTCGCACTTTATTGGTCCATGCTTCCGTACCCCCTTCGTTTTGGCATCTTGCTCTACAAATGTCTACTTATCTCCTTAACGTACTTCCTACCAAAGGACTGACATATTCATCCCCTCTTTAAATCCTCTATATAAGGATCCTTCATTTTCACATCTTAGGGTCTTTGGGTGCTTATGTTATCCCTATTTCCATCAACTACTATTAACAAACTTCAAGCCCATTCTACCACTTGTGTGTTTTTGGGTTATCCATCTAATCATCGTGGTTACAAATATTTTGATTTATCATCTCATAAAATCATAATTAGTCGTCATGTTATTTTTGATGAAATCCAATTTTCGTTTGCTAGAGTAAGTAGTCCCGAGCCTAGTTCGTATAATTTTTTAGATGACGAGATCTCCCCATATATTATTCACCATTTATCGGACTTGTCCCGCACTCAAAATCCACCAGTGGGTCCACTGCTCGCTGAACCTCCTGTCCCATCATATATTCCCGTCACGGGTCCAAAGAATCGGGCCGCCTATCCGGCCCGGCCCGCCCCTCGCTTCGTTTCCGACATAGATCTCGATTCCAGTATTGGGCCAGCAGGCCCACTGCATACTGGCCAGTTCGTCAACTATTTGAATTTTTTCCAAAATCCACCCAATTCTCCCCCGAGTCACAGACCGATCACTCGTAGTCAACGGGGTATTTTTAAACCAAAGAGACATTTTAATTTAAATTATAATGTTCTTAAGTCCCCCTACTCCATAACCCAGTGTCTGCGTTAAATGACCCGAATTGAAAATTGGGCATGAGTGACGAATATGATGCTCTTATTAAAAATAAGACGTGGGAGTTGGTGCCCCGTCCTTCTAGTGTTAATATTATTTGGTCTATGTGGATTTTTACTCATAAAGACAATTTTGATGGTTTTTTTGCGAGGTATAAGGCTCGTCTTGTAGGCGATGGTAAGACTCATCAGGTTGGCGTGGATTGTGGTGAGACGTTTAGTCCGGTGGTCAAAATGGCTACCATTCGCACTGTTCTCAATCTGGCTCTTTCAAAGGCATGGCCCATTCATCAGTTAGATGTGAAGAATGCTTTCTTACATGGTGATCTTAAGGAGACTGTTTACATGCATCAACCCTTGGGTTTTCGAGACCCAAAATATCCTCATCATGTCTGTTTATTGAAGAAGTCCTTATATGGACTTAAGCATGCCCCACGGGCTTGATATAAGATATTTGCAGACTACGTTTCGTCTATTGAGTTTTCTTACAGCAGGTCTGATAATTCCTTGTTCATATATCGTCGTGGTACTTCCATGGCTTGTAAAATTTGTAAAGATGTTTTTAAATTTAAATCTGGAAAAGGTCAGGGTGGGACCGGGGAGGTTAATGAGACACATAGAAAGGGATCACCCAGCTAGGTTTGCCCAATACAAGGCTGAAAAACCGGGTGCGCAAACGTCATCTCCATCGGAACAAGGTTCATGTATTGTCTCGGATTAAGTACAGGGTCAAATTAACCCCACGACGGGGGGAATTGTAGGCCATAATTACAATAAACATATAGATAGGGAAGCATTATCAAAATTAGTTGTTGTGGAGGGTTTGTCTTTTTTATTTCCTTCATCTCCTGATTTTATTCATTACATTAGAGAAATGTATAATCCTTTTTTTTTACCGATTTTCCTAGATCAACTCTTAAGAGAGATGTATTTAAATTTGCACAGGAATATCAACAATATTTACGTTATTCATTATATCATTTTAATGGCAAAGGGGCTATCACTTCTGATATAGGCCGTAGTACTAACGACCATGATTATTTAACGGTAACATGTCATTGGATAGATTATAAATGGTCGATGCAAAAACGTACCATAGCGTATAGATATATAGATGATAGGCACACTGATACTTTTATTGCAGAAAATATTTATCAAGTGTGCGATTATTACTGAATAACTGATAAAATTATGACTATTACATTAGATAACGCTTCTTCTAATAATTATGCTATTACAATTTTAAAAAATAGTTTAACTCCATATTTTTCAAATTATTTTCATATAAAATGTGCGTGCAATATATTTAACTTAGTTGTAAAAGATATCACTTTTTGAAGACATTCTTAGTAAAATACAATATGCTATAAGCTTTATTTTTAAAAATAATAGAATACAACGAAAAAAAGATTATAAAAAAACTTATCACGATTGTCAACTACCTTATAGAAAAATTTCGAAGAAGTACCCACTAGGTGGAATTTTTTGTACGAGCAACTACTTGTTGCTTATAACTATACAAGACCTATAACTTTATTTTTTAACGTCCATAATCAAAATTCAACTGATATGGTTGTAGATAGCGGGGAAAAAGTTTCTGAACTTATTGTATTTCTAGAGAAATTTTTTCAAGCAACAAAAGAATTTTCCGGTATATATTATCCTACTATTTCAACTATGTTGTTTTATATAGCTCTAATATTTTTACTACTTAATAAATATATGGATAAACCAGCTAATAAAAAATGTTTATAAAAAAAATATTGTATTCTTATTCTCACTATTTATATTATTGGTGTTGTATTAAATCTGACTATTAAAATAGACGGATGTAAATCACTTATTGAAACTATTTATGATTGTATAGCAGTACTACCACCTCCAACTCCCAAAAATCCAAATGACCCGTCACATATTGAACTAACTAAAGAAGAAGTGTTGTCTAACACAGAAGACGAATGCAAAAAAATATATACATATTACCAACAAAAAAGTGCTAGCAACCAACCGGCTTGCTTTCATACCTTCTTCTTCTTCTTCTTCAATACAACCTTATAAAAGACATGTTGTTTCTGTGGCTAGTATTGAAAGCCTCAGAAATAAAATGTACGGTGGTAACACTACTAACCAAATTAGCGAGTTTGATATTTTTGTTTTGCAGGGTAGTATATCGTACCAAGCAGTTGTCAATGAAGAAGGGCGTGAAGACTTGCTGAAATACTGGAGAGTGAATGAGAAGACCTTTTCGACACTTTTAATGATGGCCCGAGATGTTTTGAACATTCAAGCGTCATCAATAGTGTCTGAAAGCGTTTTTTCTGCCGGCAGATATCAAATAGGAGAGCACTGACACTCATTATCTGGAGACAGCTTGGAGATTGCAGTATTATTCAGAGATTGGATACGAGCGGAGCGGAGAAGGTGCGGTCAACAGGAGATCAACGAAGAAGAAGACGAAAACTACAACGACATCTTATCCGAAGGTGGTGGAAGCGACGTGGAGCAATTTGAACAACAAATACCAATTCCAACCGAAGAACCACAAGAAATTATAAAGAAACTAAAACATGGTTTTTTTCAAAATGTAATTTCTTTAATTGCAATTTTACTATGTCATTTGCAACTTTTGAACAACACAAAGTTGCAATTTTGACAATTGTATTTGTATGACAAAAAAATCAAATTTCTAGTAAATAATATAAGAGGCACAAAAATAGCTTTGAGATGTTTTTATTACACTATCTTGTTCAATTATTGAGTTGTTTATATATATGTCATTTTTTAAAATTAAATGTAAAAAAAATGAAAATCCCGCCCTGACTCGATCCCGACCCGCTAGGACCGCTACCCTTTTCCGACGGGATCGGAGTCGGGACGGGACATCGGTGAATCCCGCCAGCCACGCCGTGTACCAATCCCACCCCACCCCCGTCCTGCCCTACCCCGACCCACCCCACCCCGACCCGTTGGCCACCACTAGTGCCTCGGCTGGGCCGACCCAAAAGGGACAAACACCACAGCCGGCCCAACCAAGAGACAGTAGGCCAGACCGAGATTTGGAGCCCACTGCTTCTTGATTGGCATCATCGGCCCAGTCCAGTGCTCATCACTGCCAGGCCCAACATGCTTCATCTAACAGTCCGACAGGCGCAACTTCACAAGCCACTATTCAGCCCATCCCAATTACCCCACCTCGGCCCAGTCCGCCTCCCGCCAACCCAGTGACCCCGCCCACTATCTCGGTTTCACATCAAACCATGAAACCCGTGCCATGGACGGATTTTTTCGGCATACACGTCATTTTAACCTAACTTCTTCCGTTCAACCATCTCTACTTCCAAAAAATCCTAAAGCAGCCCTATCCGACCTGAATTGAAAAGATGTCATGCTAGACGAAATTGATGCTCTTATTAAAAATAAGATGTGGAAATTAGTGTCCCGTCCATCTAATGTGAACATCATACGATCTATGTGGGTTATTTGTCAAAAAAAAAATCTGATGGCTCTTTTGCGAGATACAAAGCTCGTCTTGTAGGTGATGACATGTCTCAACAGGTTGGCGTGGATTGCGGTGAAACATTCAGACCGGTAGTGAAGCCGGCCACTATTAGGATTGTTCTGAGTCTGGCCTTGTCCAAATCATGGACCATACATCAGTTGGATGTCAAAAATGTATTTTTACATGGTATCAGAGTCAAGCTCATTCTAATTCTTTTTCCACCGATGTTGCGCTCTTAAATTATATTATCTACGCTCCAGTTAACAAGGTATGGCCGTGCGGGGAGTGTTAAGAGTTCACATCGGATATGGAATGGAACATGAACTTCTTATATGGAGTTGGACAATCATTACCCTACCAGCTAGCTTTTGGAGTTGAGTTAGGCCTAAGATACATTTTTTACACATTTGTATGCTGGTCTCTTTTTATGTTTGTATTATCACTCCAGTATGTCCCCCTCCAACCCTGTATTCTTGAAATTGAACCATGTGTTCACGATGGAGTTTATGCTGCTGAGGTGGAATGTAGAATTTTGCAGGAGATCTCTTTGATTTTATCTAGTATGACGTTTGCAGTACATGTTCATGCGGAAGCTTCTAAGCCTGCAGCTTCACTCCAGATTGAATTTGCTTAAACGTATGGCACATGGTCATTTACATTTTTCATTCACTATAGTTTATGGTTGTTATATCTTTGCACGTTTTAGAGGGTCAGAAAAGAGTGATGTCACATCTTTGTATCTTTTAGATTCTCTCTCCCGTGGACTTCCGACAGGTACTCATAATGGGATCCACACTATGTCACTAAAGTAGACTTATTCTCCTGTGGCCAAGTTATTCTCCGGGTTCATGACGCCCTAATCTTTTACTCTGTTACTGTATTGGTGAAAATATATTATGTTAATGTTCCATAAAAACATGAGACCCTTGTGATTGCAGTTAGTATTTCAGGCTGATTAGTTTGAATTGGTATAAACCTGATTTGATTTGTGTTAACAATGTGTATGATGCAGAAACAGAAAGTGCCAAATAATGTTTGAAAATGGAGGGGAGGATGTGGCTATAAAAGTTTTCAACCCTTAGATTTCCAAATTGGAAATTTGTTAACCCTACTAGTTATTGAATTGACTCTAAGCTTATCCAAGCATACTACAACTTGTCAAAGTGATTAGGTTTCCTAGTTCAACAGCAAAAGTCAGGGTCAGAATCATTTTAAAAGAAAAGCCATCTTTTTCATCTACACGTGGAGCTGCTTTTCACCATGAAAAGTGTGTCGGTAGTCATGTGTAGGGTGATATGGTGAGTCAGCTTATCCGCAGTGTTCAGATTTCAGAGTCAGCATGTGCCTTGTGACATGTCATCAGACACTTTATTGTCGACACGCGGAGACCAGAGTATGGTTCTACTGTTGTCTCGCTACTTGCACCAGATAAATGATTCTGCGCATTGCAATTGAAACGTATGGTTAATTTATTTCCCTTTTCTTCAGCATCAGTGATATTTACCACCGAGTAAATACTTTCTCTGTCCAAAATATTTATCGTCCTTGCTAAAAATACTTACTGTTTTATTTAAATAATATAAAATTAAATAATTTTTTCTTATTTTATTTTCTTGTATTAATTATCAATATTTAAGAGGTTCTATTATTGATAGAGTAAATATTTATTGAGGGAGATACATGATGAAATATGTTAAGAGGGTAAAATAATCAAAATATTATCCTTATAAATGTTTTCTTAAATGAAAAATACGACAAGTATTTTGGGACCTCAAATTAACTAATACTTTACTGGCAATTTTTTTAATGACAAAAGGAAAGGAGTACATATATAAGTGAGAACAGAGGGAGTAGTAAAAAGTGAGGCTTAGAGTATGTACCATTTTGTATTGGTCTCAAATCATGCATGTGAGCTATTCATATTTTGAAAAGTAAACAAACTCCTCGATTCATGTTCAGTCTTTTATTTTAATGAAGAATCGGGATGGGATTACCTCATACAATTGTTAAGAAAAAAGTGGAAGACTTTTGAAATAATGAGCAATTAAGAAGGCAAACACGGGGATGTATATTCGAGTAATATTAGTAATAGTGAATATATATTATATATATTTATAATATATTTTGAAATTAATATTTACTATAATTAAGGTAAAATAGAAATTTTAATTCTATTAGTACTACAATTGTATACTCTATATATATATATATATATGACATTAATAAGAGAACTCCAACAAGGAGAATTACACTATTCATCATGATATCAGAAGTCAAATTCTAGCTTCCGCTCAAACCCCCTCCTGAATTTCAGTTTTTCTTTCTCTCCGTCAAAGTCTTTCCTCAACGTAGTGGCAGCTTCTTCCAACAGATGAACCACTCCAACTTTTGAGAGATGCTCTCAAGGATTTCACAAGTTGTTTGCACAACATCGAGATGAATTTTAACACAATAACGGATTTTCAATATCTTGTTCTGATCTTTCCTAACATCTTTTTGTTGCTGGTTTAACAACTTCATTTTTATCTTCTTTATTAGATAACAAACGTGCAAGGTTTTCTCAGGAACCTGTTCAGGTCTTAGTTTGTTGGTTCCATCTCTCCGCATCTTCAGCTGGTCCTTCAGAGGAGCCAGCAGTTTTAAGCTTTTCGAGTTCTTCAATAACCTCGTCTTTCTATCTAACCTAACATCCACGAACATGGCACGATATTCCTCGTTGCAACGCAGCATTCTGAGCCCACGTCCACGTCCACGGTACACGGGCCACCAGCACCAGGCCCACTACACAGAGGCCCAGCAGCAGCAGCCCAACCTCAATCCAACGGATTTGGGACATGCTTTCGGTTCTTTAAAAATTCAGTAGCCCGACGTTGCGTGATATATGGATACGGGCGTCACGTCTCACCTCACCAACAATT
This sequence comes from Anisodus tanguticus, assembly GCA_034509755.1. NCBI lineage: Eukaryota > Viridiplantae > Streptophyta > Magnoliopsida > Solanales > Solanaceae > Anisodus > Anisodus tanguticus. Next base: position 1,005,927 of record CM067553.1, on the reverse strand, counting down.
CTGATAATCTTCCTCAATTGCACAATTTAAATACTCTTCAATCTATTATAGTCGGAAATGGTCATCGCATTCCAATTCAAGAGTTTGGCCACACACTAACCCTACTACCACAACCCCACTTCTCCCTTAAAAACATCATATGCCCCTAACATTATCAAGAACCTCATCTCTGTTAGAAAATTTATCACCGATAATTATGTATTCATTAATTTTGATCCGTTTGATTTTTCTGTAACAGAACTACGTACCGGAAAACTTCTTACGAGATGCAATAGTGAGGGGACCTCTATCCTTTCCTATCCACGTCCGCTGCCAATGCCAATCCTCCCACATCTCTAGCTACCATCTCCTCCTCAACGTGTCATAGTAGACTTGGACATCCTGGAACACATATTTTTTATTTTCTTAGAAATCACAATTTAATTAAATATAATAAAGGGAACATTGTCCATAGTTGCTCCTCTTGTCATCTAGAAAAACATGTTAGACTTCCGTTTACGTATTCTTTAAGTGTTACTTTCTCTCCCTTTGATATTATTCATGCGGATTTATGGACATCTCCTATAACTAGCAACCTAGGTCATAAATATTATTTGGTATTTTTGGATGACTTCTCTCACTTCCTTTGGGTCTATCCGCTAAAACTTAAGTCTCAAATCTACTTCAAATTCTTTGAATTTGGTACATTGGTTAAAAGTTAAAACACAATTTGAAAAATACATCAAAATATTTCAATGTGATAATGGTCGTGAGTTCAATAACTCTCACTTTCATAATTTTTGTGCGGCTAATGGCATGATTTTCCATTTCTCCTGCCCCTATACTTCCCCTCAAAATAGTAAAGCCAAAAAAATTCTCTGCACCATTAACAACATGATTCGTACCCTTCGTTTTCATGCGTCTCCCCCTACCTTTTGGGTTTATGCATTAAAAATGATAGAACACATTCTTAACATCTTACCTACCCATACGATTTAAAATCGGACACCCACCGCAATTTTCTTCCGTCGGATCCCTTCCTATGATCACCTTTGAATTTTTGATTATTTTTGTTATCCAAATCTAGCCTCCACGGTCCCTTACAAATTAGCACATCACTCCACTCTGTGCGTCTTTCTCGATTTTCCATCAAACCATAGGGGGTACTTGTGCTATGAGATATCCACAGAAAAAATATTAATCTCACGCCATGTCACGTTTGTTGAGTATATCTTCCCGTTCGACAACATTCAAAACTTTTGAGTCACTGATTACGGTTTCCTTGATGACTCGGACACCTCCCCTCTACTCCAAAATGCACTACAAAATTCACAACCTTCAACCGTCCAACCACCCGTCCCGTCGACCCCACCCCATTACCCTGTCCCGTCCCCGTTACTGGCCAAAACAACACCCCAACCCACTTCCTGCCAAACCCTACCCGTCACCCTACCTAGCCTCTGCCAGCCCCACTGCCCATCACCACTGCCCAGTCCCAACCCCGCTGGCCAATCCTACCCGTCACCACCCAGCCCTCGTCCCACCCGTGACCGTCCCCACTCACCGTATGTAAACCCGTGCACATCACGGTTTTTTCAAACCAAAAGTTCACTTTAACCTATCGACTCAAACCATCTCACCTATTCCTAAAAACCCAAACTTGACCCGAATTGGAATGCAGCCATGCGAGAGGAGTTTAATGCGCTTACTTCATAGCGCACTTGGGATCTTGTTCCATGACCTGAGGGGTGAATGTAATCCGTTGTATGTGGCTATTTCATCATAAGTTCATATATAATGGTGCCATTGAACGTTACAAGGCCAGACTTGTGGCAAATAGTACAGTGCAGCAAGAGGGTGTTGATTATGGTGAGACTTTTAGCCCAGTGGTTAAGCCATCTACCATCCGCACGGTTTTGAGCATTGTTATGGGGAAGAATTGGCCTATTCACCAGCTTGATGTAAAGAATGTTTTCTTACATGGGGATTTGAAAGAAACCATCTATATGTATCAACTGCCAGGATTTGTGCATCCGGAGGCTCCTCATCATGTTTGTCGTCTTCGTAAGTCGCTATATGGGCGGAAACAAGCCCCCAGGGCTTGAGCGGTTTGCTACATACATCATACAGATCGATTTCATGTGCAGCAAGTAGGGCTGGCAATTTCACCCTGACCCGATGGATATCCGATCCACCGGACCCGAATATATGGATGTAAATCATATAAAACACTGATTTTAATTGGGTGACGGATGAATCGGGTCGGATTCGGGTGGACATACATCCGACCCACATAAATCGGGTGAGTTTGAGTATTGGTTTTGTTTGAGTTCCGGCGTGACACTTCTTGTTATCGTACTTTATCCATTTTTTGGCATCAAAATTAATCTTGTTGCGCTCTATTTAATTTAACAGGTTCTCTCCACCCTTCTTATACCTATTTAATTAGAATTCTTCTTATTATACATGAAAATTTGACAAAAGCTATTTAATATATGAAATATGTATGTTTTCTTCAAGTTTTGCTTGTGTATTGACATAAGCTATTTAATATATGAAATATGCATGTTTCTTCAAAGTCCTGCTCGTGTGTAGCTTATAACTTGGTCTTCACGTATTTTGTTTCATGGTATTGATAGCTCTTGATTATTTGCTTTTTCGAGGAATGTAAAAAAAAACACTCTTGAAATTTAAGTTGTCTATTATTTTTACTCGTGAATATATTTTTTTTATTCTAATAAACTATAGATGTTAGAATTGAGAGAAAATGTTGCTCGATATTTGCTGCCGTAATTGCTAGTTTATTATGAAACTTGCAGTGGTAAACTAAATACGCTCATAGCCTTTACATTCATGTTCCATGATAACTCAAGCTTTATAAAGTGTTAAGTGGGTAAGAGTAAACATTTATTATTTTTTTTTTAAAAAACTATTTTATGAAACTTGGCAAATCAAGAATAACATAATTTTGGCCCAGAGTTCACTTCCATAACAGTAAAGTTTTATAATGTTCTTAGCTAGTGATCATTTATGAAAATATAAAAAAATATTCATTGTTAGGTCTGATTAATTTTATTATTGATTTTGCAACGTAAAGTATGATTTGTTTGAGCTAACATAAAATGGAATATGAATAAAAATATTTAAGGTGCTAATCAGATGAGACACTTCTACGTTGGAACTAAGAGTATTTATATTGGTTTTGGTCACTCCATTTTTGTTGTGAATTTAAAAATAAAAATTAAGAACACTAATTACTAACATTATCACTGATTTTAAACTAGAACAAATGGTTAAACTTATAACAAATTTCATCCGCGAAGCACCCAATCCACCTGATTCACCCGTGGATGATGGGTGGATCGAATGTGGATGAAGAAAAAATAGGGTGATGGATGGGTCGGGTGGTGGATGAATGGTTGGCAGGTGGAGGTGGATTGAGCTCCACCCGATCCACCTCCGATCCATTGCCAGCCCTAGCAGCAAGAGTGATCATTAATTATTCATTTTTCATCGAGGTACTGACACATCTTACCTTTTGTTATACGTGGATGATATTGTTCTGATAGCTTCTTTAGATGGCCTGAAGCACGAGATCATTGCTCTCCTCAAGTCCGAATTTGCTATGACTAACTTGAGTAAGTTGAGTTAATTTTTTGAGGATATCAGTGACCAGATCCGCACATGCCATGTTCTTGTGTCAGCGTAAGTATGCCGAGGAGATCGTCTACAGGGCTAAAATGACAAATTATCGACTCCGAGTCCAAACTCAGTGCATATTAGGGGGATCCGGTCAGTGATCCATCTCTTTATAGGAGTCTCGTAGGTGCTCTTCAGTATCTCACCTTCACTTGGCCAGTTATTGCATATGCGGTTCAGCATGTGTGCTTGTTCATGTACGCCCCTAGAGAGCCTCACTTTATAGCGCTTAAGTATATCATTCGACTCTTGACTATGGACTTCATTTATATCCCTCAGCACCGACTAGATTGCTCTCCTACACAGATGCATATTGGGCTGGCTGTCCGGACACTCGTCACTCTACGTCCGGCTATTGTGTGTTTTTGGGGGACAATATCATATCATGGTCTGCCAAACGGCAAGCCACGCTCTCCCGTTCGACTGCAAAAGCATAATATCAAGGCATTGCGAATGTTGGCTCTGAAATCTCCTTCTTGAGCTTCATTGTTCCATACGTAAGGCATCTTTAGTTTACTCTGATAACATATCTGTTGTCTACTTGTCTCATAACCTGGTTCAGCAACAGCGAACCAAGCATATTGAGATGGATATTCACTTTGTTCGTGAGAAGGTTGCAATGGGTCACGTTAGGGTGTTGCATGTTCCTTCTTCCTATTAGTACACAAATATCTTAACAAAGGGATTTCCTCGGCAACTGTTCCTTGACTTCAGATTCAGTCTCAGCGTCCGGCCTCTTCCCGCTCCGACTGAGGGGGTGTGATAGTGAATATATTCACAATATATTCTGTAATTAATATTAAGTATAATTAAGGTAAAATGTAGATCCTAATTCTATTAGGACTATAATTGTAATTAAGGTAAAATAGAGATCTTAATTCTATTAGGACTATAATTATATACTATATATATGACATAAATAAGAGAAATCCGTCAAGGAGAATTAAACTATTCAACAATTAGTCCCTGTTATCTTGATGCATGTATTGTCTTCTGCCTGATTTTTCAAATAACATCAATATATGGCCATGTTTACACGCGATTAATTACGCATTGGCTATTCGATACTTCTCACTAGTGCAAGATAATCATGTCCAATTTGTCCATTAATGTGGATGTAGCTTTTTGAGCTCCGATTTCAACTAAACTTAGTACTTTTAACATGAAATATAAAAATATATGACAAAATTCAGAGAATTTCAATAAATATTTATTATGAACCCATATTTTTAAACATACGGTGAGTTTAATGCTATGAACTTTAAAGTTTAATGCTATGAACTTTATAATTTAAGATTCCACCTATCAAGTTAAAATTCTTGATTTGCTCCTGTTGTCCACTAAAACTTAGGTAAATGAGTCAAATCACCTAGTAATTTTTTTATTATATGATAAAAATTGACCTTAAGAGCTGAACGAGTTAGGAAGCGGCACGTGTCAGGAATGGTCAGTCGGAGGTGACTCAACCATGATGACACCAAATACAAACTTGTAGCCAAAACACCATATACAAACATGTGACCATGACATCGGACATAAACTTGTGACCAGATAAGAGTCAACTCAAGAATATGACCGTTATCACTGAAATTTCTCCAGCCTTTATTAACTTTTATTAGGCTTTATTACCTTTTATTGAAGCATTAATATTGGTAATTAAGAGGGCATGATTTGTGGATCATGCACCCCATAACCCTAGTATAAGTAGATGTTATCATACTATTGTAAGGCATCAGAAAGGAAATAGCAAGACAACATACTCACTTTGTTCTTTATATTCTTTTGCTCCGGATTTAAAGTGTTCTCAAAGGCTGAGTGTTCAACCGGAGTCATCCTCTTTACCAAATTCCTCCGAGTTCATACGGATCAGGCTCAAGCAAATCAGTTTATATATCTTTTAAATCATATAACAAATTTAACTATAACTTTTTTTTGGGTAAACAAACCTCATTCAAATCCCTTTCCTAAAATGAATGACAGTAGAACGATTTGCCCACTCCCACATGCAATAACTCGTGTCTGCATTATTTTAATTGCTTGAATAAGGAAACATGATTTGAACAACCGGAGACAATATCGAAGCGATCAATTTTCTTGTCTTAGTACTTTTAGCTCTGTCTATCTCTCTCTATCTAAGGCAAATTTTACATTTCTTATCAGGTAAATATAAAATAGCTTGGTCTCGTGAATATTTAGTGAGTAATACATAAATGGTATGACTAAAAAGTACTTGTGGGGGAAAGCGAATCACGATGTAAATGAAAAAAATACACTTGGTTAAGAGAACTTATATCATTTTTCTTTGCTATAAAATAATTCAACTACTTTCTCTGCTAAACAAAGAATGACTCCTTTTTATGATCAATCATTGTATATATGAAGAAAACCTATTTTAAGCCCCAAATTTTTTCTTTATTCAATACTCAATGAACAAAACACACGTAACCATAACACATCTTACCACCGAAAGGTTATGATGAGATGATATATTCATATATTCTTAATTAAAATTTTTGAGTTCTTTAATGAGTTTTATAACACGAATTTAAATTAATTGTGAATGTAAATACGGATAGCAGATACCGATTGAAAGAAAATGTAACTATGTCTATATCACATCTTCTTACCAAAAATAACCGTAACATATCTTCATCAGTATAATAAATGAGCCGTTTGGACATGATTTGAAATAGGAAGATGAAATTATAATGATTTGAAGTTAAATTTTTGTTTGGACATTCAATTTAGATTTCTTAAGTTGTATTTTTTCTTATAGACTTAAAAATCTCACAAATTGTGAAAATTATCATAACTTTCCAAACTCTTAAACAATCTTACCAAATGAGCAAGTCATAGTTCATAACAAAATTAATACGCTACTAGAAGACCTTTATAAAAAAAATACAACATCAATTGATCAAATTTTAGTTCAATAAAATAAAAAATTGAACATGAATTGAGTGTAACTACTCTTTAATAAAATCTTCACACATGATTGATAAGAGTAAATTTGTTATAAATATACTACAAACTTATAGTCTTTTAATATTTGATATAAATAATTTGTAAACATAATTTATAAATATATTTATCAACTTATGAATCTATTTTTATAAAATATAAATTTATAGTTCATCTTTTATATTTAAAAATTTTGAAATCATAAACATTAATTTCACTCATTAGATAAATAGCATGTACAAACGACAACAAAGTAAATTTTTCGAAAGCAAGCAATCATTAGTAGTTTAGTACTTGAAATGGTCAGAATTTGTGAATCACAGTAGTACTTGAAATGGCAAAGTGGGTCCCAGAAAGCTGATTCATTATGGGAGACACGTGGCAAATCCATTGTGGCAAAACGGATACAAATCACAAGACCATGGACCCAATCGCAAATTGGCAACGACCCCACATTTCTCGAGATCATCCTCCTACTTTATCCTTTCTTACTTTTTGGTCCCTTCACCCACCGTCAACAGTATTTATCTATAAGTACCTAAAAAGCCTCCTAATTTCTCTCTTCCAATCCCATTTCACTTACAATTCTTCACCTCCTAAACCTCACTCAATTTTAGGGCTTTATCAGCACTTTCTCTTCTTCCAATGGCATTTTCCTGAACAATAATGGCGGCTTCGGCTTCTTCTAGAGGATTCTTAGGGGCTAAGCTGGGAAGAATTGATGTATCGCCCGCATTTCGTAATGAATTTGTGGAATTTGGAAGGAAGAAGAGGAAGTTGATTGGTGCTGGAGGTTTCTTCAGTGTAAAATGCTGTTGTTTAGATTCTGCAATGCCAATTAGAGGTGGTGCCGGGAATGGTGTTGATAAAGGTGATGATTGGAGGTTCGATGCTAAGAAGATTAGCGCTAATTATATGAGGATTCAAGCTTCTTCTGCAATGCCCTTCGCATCTCCTCAGTAAGTCACACTTTATAAACTAATTTGATTTTTATATTACATTTAATTCCGATCATTCTTTATTGTTTGGTAGTTCCGACATCAATTTGTTACAAAGAGTAAGAATATAGAGTTGAATTCAAAGGAAACTAGATTATGTTGAAATAATTTAGAACCCTGAATGAGTAATGGAATCAAATGGGTCAAAATGGATATTGAGGATTAGAATAGATGACCCCAAATCCAATACTTCGTTGTCATTGCTATTCTTTTTCTGTATGCTATGTACTACTTTCATTATTAGTTGTCATGTTTTCTTCACTGTTGTATCACCTTTACTCGTAACTACTTCCACTGCTGCACTTGAGCCGAGAATCTTTCTGAAACAGGCTCTGTACCTCCTCGATACAGTTGTAAGGTTTGCCTACACTCTATCCTCCTCAGACCGCACTTGTGGAATTTCACTGGCTACTTGTTGTTGTTGTTTGTATATAGATGACCCCAAAAGTGTGGTTGCTATTTTTTGTTGTCGAACTTATACTATAAGGTTATTTTGAGCTCATTAATATGTTGTTGATATGCCCACTTGCAAAGCTATTGAACAATTTCATTATTCAAAGTAAAGCAAGATACATGATTAAACTGAATTACTTCAAGGTTGGAGACTGATTAATAATTTTTTAGTATCATAAGAGCTAAGTCACACCCTTTATTATCTTTTCAGGATGGTTTAGAAGTAATGTGATTATCTTTTTATGAAAGATAATAACTTTACATGTTTCTTATCAAGAAAAGAAATTAACTTTACATGTTATCTAGCAAAAGCTGGTAAGACACCACATGGGTTTGTTTGAGACAGACAATAAAATTTGTCAATGAAAACAAAAGGATAAGATTTTCTTTCTGCCATTGATACGGTGTAGAGAATTTGTATGTTTTCTTTCCCATTTCATTACAAAAGAGAAACTTTTATTTAATTCCTCTCAAATATGAGTCTTTTAGCAATCTGGATACCAATCTGTATAGGTATACTGAAGTTCTTTTGAGCTCTTTAGTAGGTTATAGCTATGTCCACTTGCAAAGCTTTTGAACAATTTTATGCTCAAAGCAAGACATTTTGCATAGGATTTAATACATGCTTAAATTGCATAGGTTGGTTAGACTAGTTAATATTTTTTTTATTATAATAAGAGTTATAGTCACACTCTTTATGAGTTTCTAGGATTGTAACTATTTTAGAAGTAATGTGATATATATTTTTCGAAAGAAATTAGCTTTACATGTCATACAGCAGAAGCTAATAAGACTATCGTTTTGTTTGGATAGATGTTAAAAGTTGTCTAAATGAAAACAAAAGGAAAAGACTTTCTTTCTTCCATTAATATGGTGTAGAGATTTATATGTTTTGTTCTTTCCAATTTCAATACAAAAAGAGAATTTTTTATGTATTTGCTTATTAACACCTGAATACCTCTCAAATATGATGCTTTTAGAAATCTCTATACCAGTCTGTATAGGATAAGCTTTTCTTTTCTCTTCAAAGCCACAGCTTTGCAAGTTGTGTGTCGTGATCCTTTCTACCATATACCTTAGTTAAAGTTTTATATTGCCTCAAAAAGTGTGATTGTTATCAATGGGAACTCTAAGCAATTTGTAACATCTGCTTGTTTTATTTTGTACTATGAATTTCACTATTTATTTGAATTGATCTTTATCTTATTGTTAAGGTATGAATAAAAGAGAGTTATCTTATGTTTAAAAAAATTTCTACATTCTGTTAATATCACTTCTCAGTTTAAGCTACTTATAATTGTTGGATGGCCAATAACAAGCCATTCATTATGGGCTTGATAATCTTGATATGAATTCCAAATTAGTGTTTGAGTTTCTAGTATCCGAGAATATCTTTAAGGGCGCCTCAATAAAATTAGTGATCTAAAGCTAAATTTTAATCCGAGGTCTTAAGTATATATATACACATACCTAAAACAAAATTAATGTTGCCTTTTTATTTTTTATACTTGTTGCCTTTTAGTTCAGATAGTAACATTAATATTTAGAGTAGTGTAATTCAAGTTAATAAAATGTTAGACATATGTTTTACATACACTACCTTGGATGTTATTGTAAAACTATTTTTAATAATATAAAAATTTGAGTTGTTTAGTTCAAAGTTCTAAAAAAAAAAACTTATAAAAGCAGATAACTTTTTTCTTTAATTATATAAATTTTGTAGAAAAAGAAATCACAAAAATATTCTTTAAAAAATCGGGGTCTAAAAAATTTGGGGTTTAAATCAAAAGTTTTACTAGCCTAACCTTTGAACCACCCTGAACATCTTCACGGTTTAACGACTCAATTTTTTCACATTGTGCCTCCTTTATATTGATTGAAAGTAATTGTTTCTTTTCCTTTTGTTTTTCTAAAATTTTGTGCTTTTCATAAACTTTTCCTTATGTAGGTCTAGATTTGCTTCAAAGCCAGAAAAATTCTTTTCCCGTTGCACTCCAAGAAATTTAGGCCCTCAGTCACGTGATTCTCCACCAAAACGAGGTATTTATGGTCTTCCTTGTTCGCTTTTATATGAGTCTTGTTTTTTCAGATGATATTAACAATTATTCTAGTTGTATTACATATGTAAGGGTCTATGTGGCACTTGATGATAAATTTCCTGTTTACCCTTCTTTTCTATAGACACTGGTATTGCTAATGAGAAAGATTGGGGCATCAGTTTGTTAAATGACGATGTCAATGAAACTGGAATAAACGAAGATGGCAGCACGTGGTATCGGGAGAGTGGGGAAGACCTTGGTGACAATGGATACCGATGCCGATGGACAAGGATGGGTGGTCAGAGCAGTGATGGCACCTTACAATGGAAAGAAACGGTACACATGTTCTTTATCTTGTGATTAGTGTATAGTTGTGTTGAAGAATGAAGATTGTAATGTAAATTATACTCAACATCTTTTCCAATTTCTGATCTATCACGTTTTTGCATAAATGACTACTTACATCTCAATAGTATTGTTTCGAGATCCTTCTAGTTTTGGTGCCTTTTAGGCTTGTACACATCAGAGTTCAAAAGTTTAAAAGAATTTAACTTGATGGACTGTTATGCATTTAGAGCAATGCTCTAGTATTTTATGCATCAACTTTATCTTCTTTGATTTCTGAGTCGTGGAAAATTCTATGGTCATCATACTTGAAGCATTTTTTAATTTTGTTTTTGTGTGTTTTACTCTAAAGAAGTTGCGATCTGGTGATTAATGTCCTAAACTTGTTGATAAGTTTTGTACTCATATGTTAGTTCCTTGACATTTCTGCTCATGGTATTTTCTTATTAGTGTGTGAGAGTTGAGAAAACCAAGAATAAATGTTACTCACTAAACTGAAGCGAAAACCTTAACATAGAACTGTAATGCTCTTAATTGCATTGATGAAACGAGTACAATAAGTAGAGGTTTAGTCAACAAAGAACTACAATAATTTATTTCATGTTTAGTCATCACAGAAGATTAATTTTCTTTGCTAGATTTGAATGCACGTGTTTTCCTCTGGCTAGGCTTGTGGACTAGTGAGCCAGTGATAAGCGTTTAGAATATGGGGAATGTTTAGCTATCAGAAAATTAACTTTCTGTCCTAAACTTGAACAATTTGCCCCTTTGGTTGGAGTCTATGGATGCTTGTGTCGTATCATTTATTGAGCTCTCATGGATAATTTCTAATTGTATGCATCTTGGAGTGTTGATCATGGTTATTTGCAGTAAAATAGTTTGTAAGATTTAATTTTGTTAGCTAATAATATGATACATACATTTTTAAAAGGTTAACCGGTTAACAATGGATACTTAATTCTGATGGATAAAATACCCTCGGTAATAAGTTCTTGCATACTCTTTAAAAAACTATTGTTAAAGAAATACTTAGAATGCAAAAAGAAAAACGTGTGGAGCATGCAAGAGGATAACCAAATAGGGGTTGTCGTTCATCAACGTTGTTTGTTTTATTGAGTTTTGTTGTAGACATTATCTTATAACCTTATCAAGTACCATCCCAGGTGGATGCTTTTAATTGGATTTGTTGATCTCCTTGACAGTGGTGGGAGAAAAGTGATTGGACAGGGTACAAAGAACTAGGTATGGCTTTTTATTTTTATTTTAAATATGTATTACCTCGCTGTATTTTGTTTAAGTTTTCTACTACAACTATTTTTAATTATTCCAGTCATCCTTTACTCTGCAATTTTAGAATATTATGTTTTACTTTTGAATATTTGGCAGGTGTAGAGAAATCCGGAAAAAATGCTGAAGGGGACTCATGGTGGGAAACATGGCGGGAAGTTCTTCACCAAGATGAATGGAGGTTATACATGTTTTTTCTTAGATTTTGTGATCTTATAAGCTGTTGAGTACTGCTTTGTTGCTCCGAGAGAAGTATTAAAATTGTTATTTTGCATTTTCAACCTGCAGTAATCTTGCTAGGATAGAAAGGAGTGCACAAAAACAAGCAAAATCAGGCACAGAGAATGCTGGGTGGTACGAGAATTGGTAAGAGATTTTGAGAGGAATATTCAGTTTATGTGGTCATCTAACAGAGAAATTACCTGCACATTATCTGATTAAGCTAATATTCTACATGTAGGTGGGAAAAATATGATGGGAAAGGTTGGACAGAGAAAGGGGCCCACAAGTATGGCAGATTAAATGAACAGTCGTGGTGGGAGAAATGGGGAGAACATTATGATGGGAGAGGATCTGTTCTTAAATGGTACATGCTTTATTTTGTTGTGTTACGTTAACAACACCGAATTCTTGCCTACGGCTTATTTTGTTATGTTACGTTAAAACCTCCTTAGCTGTCTTGAGTTGCTAATGACAAATTGCTTTATGTTGCTTGCTCTTTTTCTCAGGACAGACAAATGGGCAGAAACTGATCTTGGAACAAAATGGGGAGACAAATGGGAAGACAAATTTTTTGGTGGAATTGGTTCGCGACAAGGGGAAACTTGGCACGTGTCACCAAGCGATAATAGTATGTCTACTTTTGTTCATTTGAATTACAACTCTACCTTCCACAAGGACTTTGGTGCTAAAACATAAAAACCAATTACAAGTTTTTCCTGGTGAAAGTTAAGCCGCTAAAAGAAATTTTCCGCCTGTCATCGGAGAAACAGTGATCAGTTTACTCATTTACTACACTGTGCACATCAACCTCAGCTAGGAAGAAATATGTTCTGGGAGACTATTGAAATAGATAAACAATAGAATAATGCATAAACAATTATGAGGTGTGGATCTACATGTTGCAACTTAAAGCAACTGCAGCTAAAGAATTTTTTTGAATGCATTAATAGTTTGTTACGTAGTATCTGGCTTAATTTCATGTAACAACAAATTGTCTAATCTAGAATGGAATATTTCGCAAATATAGAAGAGATGATATAAGGTCATAATATGTAGCACTGTGTTTCTTTTTTTGAGTTTCAAGATAACCAATCATCCAATTTTCTTCTTATTTTCTTTGCCTAATTATCTAGGATGGTCAAGGACATGGGGAGAGGAGCACTTTGGAAATGGGTATGTCATTTGAACTAAATATCAGTCATTTAAATGTCCATTTCAATGGCACTTTTTATACTTTGGAAACTTAAAAATAATGTTGTTTCCGTGAATCAGCAAAGTGCACAAGTATGGGAAGAGCACGACAGGTGAAAGTTGGGACATCGTTGTGGATGAAGGAACTTATTACGAGTAAGTCATAGTCACTTCTAATAAAAGTAGGATTTAACTTGCATACACCAACACTATCAATGTAATTTAACTCGTTGTAGCATGCGATGACCTTATAGTATAACATTCTTTATGTTGTCAGGGTTTAAACGCATTCATGAATAGATTTTATAATATTGATCTAACATGTTTATACTTTATTATTTATAGGGCTGAACCTCACTATGGATGGGCAGATGTTGTAGGAGATTCAACCCAATTATTGTCAATCCAACCTCGAGAAAGACCTCCTGGTGTGTTCCCAAATATGGATTTTCGTCCATCTTTGCCTCCAGAAGATGAGTTGCCTCCCACTTTGTCACAATGACAAGGTGGTTTGTTTTGAAACAAGGTTGATATTGAATGTTGGTAGTTGGCAAATTTTCAAAATTTTGATTGTAACTGGCAACCCTTATTATGTAACAAAAGATGTTTTGCCATTATTCATTTATTTCATTCTTTTTAGAATTTAAATTATTTTCGCATCTGTCACTAAGTGTGGAATGTTCTAGTCATTTTTCCCACCCGTTTGTTTAGTAGGAAGTCTCACTTTAAGGGTAAAACACTCTCTACTGATACAATTTCATTCTTGGATCTTAAACTTGAATTTCTAATTAAGGAGTTTTTATTATTCCACAATAATATGAAAATAATGTCCGCATGCTAGAGCAATTATCAGGAATTGTATTAAGGTAGTAATACTGGTAAACTTATGTCAAGTTTTTCAAAAATAAATTAAGCTAAAACTAAGTAAGATCTCAAGTTATGAGTAAAATATGAGGTTTAGATTAATTTTATTCAAATGTAGAAACAAACCATGATATAATTAAAATCACAAATTTAAAATGGAAGATGCGATTCATAACATGTGAGCCATGACTTAGCAGTTAGCACTTGTGATGAAGGTTCTTCATAAACTCTTCATAAAAGTGGTGTCCAGCATGAAAAGATACACGTGTCAGCATACCCGATGTAAAATTTATGATCCACCAATAAAATGATATTATATGGTGTTTGGTCAAATAAATAATATATGCTAATTACATCTGTCAAGCCATGAATTGTGTCGTCTTCATTAAGATTAACAAATCAAAATTAACTAAGAAGAGATTAGTTAGATATAGAATATATCATGCCAATTGCTCGATCTGCTTTACATGTTCCTTTTTCAGTTTTCAAACCTTTATTCATGTAGTAATATTTTTTATTCCTCCTCGATTTCAATAATTAAATCCTCTTTACTACTTTCAGTACGTTGCACCCATTTCATTTCTCTTAAATTAACAGAGAAAGAGGTAACTTGTAATTAGAAAACTAATTAGAAGATTGTTGGATTCAAACCAGTAATATGTTTGCTCAATTAGTGGGCTTTTGCCAACAGGCATTTCTACTCTCTTTCTCACTCCTCAAAATCATGTAATATAGTATTTTATATGTTTCATTTTATGCGATTCTTTTCTGAGTCTAAATTAGAAATATAATTAGTTTTTAAACTCTGTAGTAAGTTAAATATTGTTACATAAATTAAATAGAAGTAGTGTTTTTAGGACAAATTCTAGTCAGTGAAAGACTTTATCATGAGTACCGCGACTGACCTTTAAAGTCTTTTCAAATTTATCCGTTCATTGACCGGTAAAAACTTATTCGTATGTAAATAATAATCTATTATATTTTTTTATATATAAGTAATTTATCATAAACATCGAAGGTGAATAGGTATTTATCTAAAATAATGAATGAGTAGATGACAGCATTAGCATAGCACTTATGGACGTCGGATGGAGAATACAAAAAAGTTAGTGATGTTGTGATAAAGTGATAATTTGTTTTTTTAATCAGAGCTTTTGGTGTGAAATCACAGTTATTAGAAAGTACACGCGGCTAAAATAAACCAAAAAAAAAAAGGCAATAACACTCCTTCTTCCCTTGTAATGTATAAAAATAAATACAGATTACTATGTACTATTTGTTATAAAATAACAAAACTAGAACAAGAATATTACGGAGAAAGGGATGAGAGTTCTTTATTTCTCTTGAAAGATGAAATACAACGAGAGGAACATTTATATTTATAGGAGAAAATTGACTTGGTCCCAAAGTTACTAGCCCTAACATTTCTCCTAAAGATAGACATCCACAATATATGATAATATCCATAACACTTCCCCTTGGATGTCTATTTTGATAGATAATATGTATCATTAAAACTTTATTAGAAAAAATCCAGTGGGAAAATTCTAGTGAAGGAAAAAGAGTACACATTTCTAATAATACACATGTTGGTTGCATCATTAAAAACCTTACAAGGAAAATTCGGTGGGACAAAACCTTATATGGAAAAAGAGTACAACATGTATTAACTCTCCTGATGAGAACTTTAGTCCAAATGCTTGAGTCTTCGTATTCCAATCTTGTGCACCATCTTCTGGAAAGTTGCAGTTGGTAGAGACTTAGTGAACAAATCAGTCATATTATCAATTGAATGAATCTGTTGCATGTTGATATCACCATTCTTTTGGAGCTCGTGTGTGAAGAATAACTTTAGTGAAATGTGCTTTTGTCCTATCTCCATTTCTGAATCATCCCTTCAATTGAGCAATGCATGTTGCATTATCTTCATATAAGATTGTGGGTATTTCAAACCACATTTATTTCCAAGCGATTCAAATAGTCATAACATCAATTAGATTTATTGATATTTCTTCATTTTCTTGAGTTTGCGGCTCATTGATTTCTTCAAAAATATCAGGATTGATCAAATCTTGCATTTCTTTATGAGATTCTTTCTTAGTGTCATCTTGACCATTTATTTTTATTTTTCTAGGATTCCGATCCTTAGAACCCAATGATCTACTACGCTTCGGGTGTGCTTTGGACTCGTTTGCTATGACACTAGTAGATGGTCCTACATGGACATCAATCCGAATTGGGATATTCTCTGCAGGGATATGTGATTTGGTAATCCTTTTCAAATCTGAAAATGCGTCTGGCATTTGATTTGCTATTTTCTGCAAGTGAATAATCTTTTGGACCTCTTGCTCACTAATAGAAGCACGTAGATCAAGATGAGACGATGATGAATTTTCCACAAAATTTTCCTTTTTATTTCATTATTCTCTCCCCCCTAATTTTGGAAAAAATTCTCTCATCAAATCGACAATATACAATTGATTTTTTTCAGTATCTCCATATAAAGAAGAAATTATATCATGCTCATAGTTATAGCAAGATAAATAAATGCATCAATTGAACAAATATATGGTACTTCAGGACCAATCTAATTTTCTTATTTCAACTTCTTTTAGCAGGTAGTCTATTACTTTTCGAAAACTCTTCAAAATCTCCAATCACATTCAAGTCAGCAACTTGCACAACCTTATGAAAGATTTTGAATATCGTAAAGGGATAAGGGTAAACAGAGTCATCTTTCTACCCCTCATCAACAAATATTTATTAAGGTGATTTCAGTACATCAACCTTAGTTCATTTAATCCATTTATGGATTACAAACAAGTTTTGCAATAACTTGTATATGCTTCATGCATTTTGAATCCTTAAAACAAATCATATAATTTTATCACGTGAGCCATATAGACTGAGAAAATTTTTAATTAGCATTTAATTTACATGGCATCTTCTCATGTCGGGACTGCAGGTCCAGTAAATTTACCAAGATGTATCTACTTGGTAATTATTCCTACATCAATATGCTTTAAGAGACGTAGAATTCATATCCTCGTAATATTATACAATATTGTATCAAATATATCATCAACGAGATATCATTTTGTATCGGTTTGCAATTAGACACAACTTACTGAGATCTTATCACTTCATTATTTTTTCAGGTACATGAACCTCGTATGAGGTTTTATGAAGTGTTATGTCGTAGGCTCTTCAAGAGCACATTGCCTCATTATAATCATTTGCTCCTCTCCTTTTTGAAGGATTATTACGTTTGAAACCGATTTGTCTACCATGCTTCACGCATGTTGTAAACCATGTCCTTCAGGAACATTTAGGAGCATCTTGCAGCTGGAATATGAAATAATTGGGTCAGCAAATGCTTCTAGCATTTGACTTGAATTATCGTTTGAACGAGGATCATACTAGTGATAATTCACAATATATTTCTCAGGTGTTTATTCTCTCTACCCTTATGTTAGAAAAACTAACATACATTTTCACCTTCTTTGGAAAATTCATTTGTGTACATCGTGGTAGATTCATTAATCATATACTGCACAATAAAATTATTAAATGAAAATATTTGGTTCCTGACCTTGAACCAATTATGATGGGAGAATTTATATAATTTATTAGTCTGAAGCATACAAACGTCGTTGTATGCAATATATCATATTTCAGATCAACACATGAAGCTTTGTTCTCATTCGCAATGGTTTAGCTATTTATCGGAGGCATTCAACGCTAAACCAACTTGAATATAAACCAGTATTAACAAGATGAATTATCTTGATTACATAATCTGAAAATTGTGCTCTCAACTCAATTATTTTGAGCAAGCAATTTTGCATATGTCAAACTGTGGGTTGACAATATCTTGATTACATAATCATAAATTCATAACTGTTTTTTAATCCAAACTTGCTATGACAGATCGATATTTTTAAACAAGGTTGCATACACAAAATAAAATCAATACACATTTAATATTGGTAAAGTGAAAACTAAGTGGAGTAATATATTAATGGTTATAATCTGCTAAACAATTTAACAAAGAGACATACAGTTACACAACATATTATTAAACTGATAAGTTTTCAAGAGTTACGTCAAATAGGTACTGTAACCATATTGGTCAAAATAGATAACAATATATGGTAAGAAACTCTAAATTGATAAGTCCTATTAGGATACAATAACTTACCTTTCAAATTTTAAAAAGCTTTGTATGCACACAATACTTTTCATACATATTCAGGAGTTAATATGATAGTATTAATTTGATGAAAATTGATAGTGATGTTGTAATCAATTTTCATATTCATTATCTGACAACAATTTTAGTCCACTAACAGTACGTTATCACACCACAAGAATCATATCATAGATTTGAAATAAATCATTAATGTTTCCTTTGATGTGTTTTTTTTCAATAAAAGAGAGTATGTGGACGACACTACTCAACGTGGAGCAATTTATTTTTCAAGCACAAAAAAATACTATAGGAGTAAATTTTAAAATTTACCTCTTTGGGGTAATATTTAATGTTTTACTACTTCAGGAGTAAATATTCAAGTTCTACTACTTCGGAAGTGAAGTTCAAAGATTTACCATTTCAGAAGTAAATTCAAAGTTTTACTACTTCGTGAGTAAATTTAAGAGTTATACTACTTCAGGAGTAAATTTTAAAGTTCTACAACTTCGGAAGTGAAGTTCAAAGATTTACCACTTCAGGAGTAAATTCAAAGTTTTACTACTTTTAAAGTTCTACTATTTCCGGAGTGGAGTTTAAAATTTGCTACTTCGGGAGCAAAACATAAAATATTTAGAATACTATTTCTCAACTATTCTACCTCTTCTGGAGGTGGGTCGTGATATTTTCACAATAAAAAGCATGTTTGTCTTTATAATCTTTACTAATCATCACATTCACTTCATGAAATGGATATGTACTTATAACATTTATCAAAAGTTCACATTCTTCAGGAATTGAACATATTTCAACGTGCCATAAACATATCAAGTAATGATGACATAGAACTTCTTTAATATCTTGCTATTTCAGAAGTAAATCGAGGCATATATAAGAACGTGCCTTAAGCATGCTTAAAACATCATTTAAGATATTGCTATCGAGGCATATATAAGAACGTGCCTTAAGCATGCTTAAAACATCTTTTAAGATATTGCTACTTCAGGAGAGCAAGTCAACACATTTATATAAGGTATAGAATTTCTCTAACATATCTCTCATTATAACCATAAAGCCTATAAAGTATTACCACTTATGACGGATAACAAATTTAATTATCAGGAGACACGTGAAATATAGCCACTTCTGGTGGCGATTGAATTTGATTTGCATATACGAACTTTCATTTACTGAACTCAATCAAATAATAAGTATCAAGCAAATATAGAAAAGCACATAATCAATTAAAATCTACGTGTCCTTTGTGGCAATTAACCCACTTCAAGATGGAAGAGATATGTCATAAAACAGAAAGGAAAAATATGTGCTCTCCCAAAAGTCTTCACTTCGTGTTTCTTAATATTAACACATAGGAACATAATACTTGTTATAGGAAAAATGTTTACTGTTCTTCACACCAGAAATCCTTATATGACTTGGTGAATTTTCAAGAAAAATTTGTCCGTAAAGCAATTTTGTTCATGTATGATAACATAAATAGCAGTGTTAAAGAAATTTGAAAATTGAATAGAAAGGCTAACCGTGATGGCCGAATATATGCTGGCGTTGTACATCTTGTAATAGGTCATCGTTCTTACCATATTATTAACATTTAAATGACGCTACCGACACCGGCAGCATCATAATCACTCAGTTGGATAGAATTTTGTGTTGATAACGTGTTATAAAATAATAAAATTACAACAAAAATATTATGGAGAAATGGAGAAGAGTTATTTATTTCTCTTAAGGATGAAATATAATTAAGATAACGTCTCTATTTATAAGAGAGAATTAACTTGATCTCAAACTTATTAACCCTAATATATGATAATATACATAACACTGTTCATATTATTTTCTATTCAATAGCCCTAGTATACTATGCAATAGTCCTAGTATACGCATAACATTTTAAAAAAGTTATTCTATGTACTATTCATAATCTTTTCTATTCGAGATTCGTCATCATCGTACCCAGAAAAAAAGAAGTAGAGTCTCATTCAAAATTCAGCCAGCCTTAGTAAAGTAGCAGTTGAAAGTTACAAATTTCTTCATTTTCCGTGCATGGCGTAAAAGCTACTCTACAATCCATATACAATAGCAGCAGTAGCAGCACAAGTTGTATAACAATATTCAACTTTTTTCGTTCCATTTATGGGTGAAGAAGCTGTCATGTGATTTGTGATTCGATCCTTCTCCAGATTCTGCGCATAGTGGGAATTTAGTGCACCGAATTAATTTATTTTTTTTTGTTATGTGTGAAGAAGAAGAAACAAAACCAAAGATCTCAAAAAGAAAAAATAACAAAAAATGATGATTTTGCTTAAAAAATGTTCTAAATGGTTTTCTTCAGATCTTGATTGGAAATTTTTACCCTTAATCCTTCCTCCACTTTCTCTCCTTTTCTACATTACTCTTTCCTCCATTTCTCGCACTTTTTCCACTTTTGCCCGTCTCAACTCTCTATTCAACAACAATACGCCTGTTCCTCCTCATCGTTATGGCTCGTTTTTCCCACCGGTTTCCGCGAAAACCGAAGAGTTGAACCGGTCTAGCACATTTCCTGCGGTTTTTGCCAACCAATCGGAGATAGAAACCGAGTTGAACCGGTCTAGTAACGATGAACCGTTGTTTTCGACGGGTTTTTTTTAATCGATCAGTAACGAAGGACGAATTGGATCGGTCTAGAATTGCTGTATGTATAGTAGGTGGAGCTCGTAGATTTGAACTCACTGGACCTTCAATTATCCAGAAAATTCTGAAAGAATATCCAAATTCTGATTTGTACCTACTTAGCCCGTTAGATTCTAATGCTTATAAGCTTTCATTGTTAAAGGCTGCTCCTCGAATCTCTGCCATTAAAATTTTCAAGCCTAAAGTTATTAAAATGACTTGAGTTTCAGGTCCGAGTTCTTACAGGTATAATCTTTTTTTAAAATCTTTTTTTGTTTTGTTCATATATATGCATTTGTTTTCTTTGCTTAGGTTAACTATTCTTTCAGTTTTAAATTATCAAAAATTCCAATAGGAGAATGTTATGCGGCGTAAGCCGGTCACATTCACTACTGCTGCTATATCTGCATCTGTATAGTTCACCAAAAGAAAGAAAAATACATTTAGAACCAGATAAAATAAAGGGCACCCAACTACTGCAAGCTAGACTTGTCTCTGCATGGTTTCCAAGGTTAAAAAATGTTTGGAATCTTATAAAATGAAGGTCGATGAGCACTGGTTGAAAAGTTGTTGAGGAGTTTCCTATAGGGAAAAGAAGGAAGTGCATTTAACAAATATAAGCAAATTGGCCCCCCCGTACTTCCTCAAGTGGGCAGCATTTGTTTACTAATATGTCAAAGATGGAGGAGGGTGTAATTTTATGTTGGGTATTGATATTGGTGAATGGGAAATGATTGGAAAGAAAAGTGGGAGTTGTCCCACATCGGTAGTGGAAAGAAAAGTGAGAGTTCCCTCTTGCTTTATAAAATAAGCATTTGTCCCACATCGGTAGTTGAAAGAAAAGTTCTTCTACTTATAAGTAGAATTACTCCTTCTTGTCAGTAAAAGGGTTGAGGGGGCAAGGACCCCTCGCGCCGTCGTCGTCGCTCGCTTGGCTCGGATTCGGATTCGGTCAAATGATTTGATTGATAATATTTTTGGACCAAATTTTCTTTAATTTTTAATTATTTAATTATTTAATTAATCATTATTTAATTAAATTAATTAACTTATCCAATCCTACCCGTTAGTGACCCTGACCCGCGACCCGATTTCTTTTTCCTTATTTAAATTTCCCACCATTTTCAGTGGCTGTTCAGAAAGGTTGCAAACCTTCAGAAACAGTACTTCCATGGCTATAAATTCGTTTGATTCCTCAGAATATTACTTACGAATTTTCTGAACAACACAAACTTCTTCTTCTTCTACATAAACAAATTTTGTGTGATATACTACTGTTGAGTGGTTCGCCGCTACCGGAATTTGGAGTACTACTATTCTGGTAAGATAATCGTTCTATCCTGGGAGGGGATATTCCATCAACCTCGAGTACTGTGAGGGGAATAATTTCCTTAAGGACACACTTTGAACTAAGTGAGCTCGATTATATTCTGAAAAAATATTTTTATTTTTTCAACACTGATTATGTTTATTTTCAGTGTTTATTGTTTACTGGTTTTTTGGAATACAGATTAATAACAGTTTAATAACAGGAACCTATCTTTGTTAATGACAAAAGCTCTCATATGCTACTCATAATGCTTCGTCTCTACAAGGTGCCTAGGCTTTGAATGCTAATAACCGACACTATCTTTTTTAATTTCCAAAAAATTGCAACCGAAATTTTACTATTATGTATGGCTTCCACCTGGTTGAGGGCTTCTTGACGATGATTCAAGCCTACCAATGCAAGAATCCGTACCCGAGTTGATGGCTACTGGAACGCCCCACTATCATCCGAGGACTTCATTCCGGGTGCTTACCTAGTCCCTCACTGGTTCATCCTACGGTGGGTTAAATGACCGTTTTGGCCTTGGTGACTACAACACGTCTGTAGTTGCTTGCTCTTTCGCGCCTCTCTTTAATTCCCGAGTTGGATTCAGCTGGATACCATCTTCTCAACTCTGAGAGTGCATTCAAGGCCCAACTGACTCTCCACAAAGTTCCCTACATCACTAAGCGCCTCCCATTTTGTGTTGTATCGGATCGTAGCTATGATTTCCCACCACCCCATTTCGGTGTTCCGGTAGCAGCGCTTTCTAGTCCAGGCTCATTAAGTGGTGCCAAGTGTCGGCCTTGCACGCCTTCGTGCACTGACCACTGTGTTGGGCTTGTGATGAATAAATTGTTGGAGATAAATTGTAGTACCAGAAGTAAATAAATATTACAAGTGTTTGAAAGGATAAACAAACAGCCAATATTATAATTGCCGCACGTTTGTTGAGTCTTGAATCTTGATAACCTGAAATGAAGAAACACTAAATCTGGATTGTTACAACTGTGGCTGAGTCGAAAGATGGCTCTCTGTCTTTAAGACAAGATTGTCCCGTATATATCATTTTACGTTCTGGACAATAGTCTCCTAAGATAAAACAACAACTTAACAAATGAGCAAAGGAAACTCAAGTGTTACTTTGAAGAACTTAGAGTAACGAAATGATGCTGGATAGTAGAAAGAAGATTTCTGTTTTATTTTTTATTTTCTGTTTTCAATTCTGTCTTGTGTAGTGTAGTCTCAACAATTGAGCCAAAGACTTCAATAAATAGTGCATGGAGGGGACTTCTCAACTGTCCAACTAATTGATGTTAATGACCATGTAATGGCAATTAGTGATGAGTAATTCAGCCAAGTAAATGACTGAATTAATGTGCAACGTATTGGAGCTTTAGTGAGGAGTTATTCAGCCAAGTAAATGACTGAATTAATGTGCAACGTATTGGAGCTTTAGTGAGGAGTTATTCAACCAAGTAAATGACTGAATTGATGTGCAGATTAATGGAGTTTTAACGTTCCAAAACCAACGGCACAAGTTCTCTTTCCAATTTTATCTTACTTGAAACTTCAGGGACCAAACTGTAAATATAAAGCAATTTGGGTCTAAAAAGATAATATCAAAAAAAGCCCAAACCCACGACCCAAGCCCGGACAAGTGGCGCGCGTGTGGACTTAGCTGCAAACCAAATTACAACTAGGTCATCCCTCCTTCAAACACATAGGTTACCCCTTGGGCTCCCAAACCTTTAGCCAATTTTGAGACTTATAAACTAAACAAATCTTCCTTCCCCACCGATGAGGGAGAATTGGTCCATACCACATTTTCATGTTTCAAACACCTCACTTCGTGGACCAATATCTCTTTCATTTCTCAACAAAATTTGACGATCCTTGGACCTACGGTCATCTACTCACTTAGTAGATTATGCACGTGTGAAGAATCAAAGTCTCCAACATGCGGAACCCTAGTGTTTAAGTCATTAAAGATTGGTGGACGCAACTCCCACCAAAGGCAAATTTCCAACATAAATTCTACAAAGGATGGAGCTGGACCGATTGGGCCAATAATACCCTTCAGCGCTGTGATGCTCATGCTGAGTTGGAGAGCGGGTGGCAGAAAATATTCGACGAAGTGGCGGGTAATAAACTGGCTGCAGCGAGACAACGAGTTGAAGATCTAAGAATGGAGCAGTGTGTGAAAGATTTTGCGGAAATGATGAAAAAGACTGCTTATTGGGAGGCTCCTCCAGTGTCAAATTTGTCGATTGGGTTTATTAGGTTCTGCTTAACTTCAAAGAAAATCCAATATAGTGTAGGTAACTATGTATAGTTTTCTAGCCTTCCAAGCAGCTTTTTCTATACATTACAGGTTTTTTATTCATTTTTCCTTCAGGAAACAAAAAGAGTCGTAGAAATTACCTAAGATGTTTTTGTCGACCAAGTAGTTTTTTTTTCGGATATTTCGTGGATACTAGTATTGCTTAGCTTTATGGAGCAAGCAATTCAGAGAAATAGAGAAAAGTTTCAGGTTTTTTGTACCTCAATTTTTATTATTCTAAGTTGTGTGATCCGTTGATAACTTGATATGCATGTTAACGGCAACGTTGTTTGCCATGTCGATTGGTTCAATGCATAAAGCTAGTAAATTCAAAAAAAAATTGGGCTTCGAATCCAAAAGCATATACTCCCTCTGTTCTAATTTATATGACACTTTCATTTTTAGTCAGTCTCAACAAAAATTCACATTTTCTTATTTGACAATAATTTAACTTTAAACTTTAACTTTTACGCGTAACCACACAAATATCTTTGGCTTGCTTTAAATCACAAGATTCAAAAGTCTTTCTTTATTTCTTAAATTTTGTGGTCTTTAATTTTTACTCTTTGTTTAAAAATATCCCGAGGTTCCGGATTCGAACCTTTGCTCAATCAAGAGTTAAAAAAAATCCCAAGATAGAGTTTTGATTCGCAAGGCAGAGTTTGTCTTATGCGTGAAGGCAAACTCTGACTTAAGAGAGAGTTTGCTACCTTAAGGCAAACTCTGTTTTATATGTAAACTATACGTTAAGTTAGAGTTTCAAACTCTGTCTTGCGAATCCAAAGTGTGCCTTGTGAACTTTTTTTAAATGTTACAAACTTCAAATATACGAGTTGTGAAGTTAGATTGTCACGTCAAATTTAAGAAATGTCTAAAATTTGACATAATACTTGTACAATTCGCACTTCAAACTTAAAGATTGAAGTTAGGCTTGGCATGAAGTTTGAATTACCAAGCTTAACTTCAAAATGTCTGAAGATGACATTAGCCTAAACCTGAAGTTGGCGCATCTCCAACAATCCAAACTCCGTGACTGAAGGTGATACCACTCAAGAATGGTGAAGGAAGAACATGTGTTCGAACTTTCTTAATCCTTTGAAATAACGACTAACTTATGTTGCATAATTCAGATTTCACAATTTGTTAAAGATGGATAATCTGGTGCATAAAGCATCCCGTGTTAGTAGGGTCTGATGAAGAGTCGTACTCCAAGGAGTGTGATGTAGACACGGTCTACCCTAATACAAATATTGATGGGTCATAATGAGACGACTTTACCGGTACAATATGTCAAAGGTACTGCCACTAAAATACTTGGATATTATACCTATTTTTTTGTGCGGAATGTCCTTCAAAGGCAGTAGTCTTTAATTTTTGCTCCTCAAGTTTGGAATCTTTAATTTTTTCCCTTCGCCTAAAAACTCATGGGTTCCGGGTTTCGAACCCCTGCTCACGCAAAAAAATTTAAAAAAAAATCACAAGGCATAGGTTTGTAGCAAAATTAGGCCTATTCGGGCAAAATTAGGCCTATTAATAAAGTTTGCCTTTAAGGAAGAGGTTTGCCTTAAGACCTAATTTTGGGTAAAAGTTTGTCTTATGGCAAGCTTATCCACGGTCGTGTCCTCCTCCCATACATTTTATTGTGTACCACCAATCACCATCATGAGAATTCTACCATCCAACTGTTAAGATTACAAGTCACAACATTTTAAATTTGCTCATGAAAATGAATCATATAGAAAAAGTTTGCTACAAACCTCTGTCTTGTGAAATTCTTTTCAATTTTTGTCTGAACAGGAATTCGAACTCAAAACCTCGGGGTATTAAGTTAAGGGAAAAAATTAAATATTTTAAATTTGTTGGGCAAAAATTAAAGATCACCCCGAAATAAGAACATTGGTGTGAATTGCCCGATATTATATCTTACCCATAAGGGTGGGCAAAGCCAGACGGGCCCTTCTAGCTTCAAGCTGGGCTATAGATGATAATCAAAACTTACGAACAAGTTGCACATTATGCAGAGAGTAGGATAATTTAAACTGCAAGTTGGAATCTTTCAAAGCTATTGTTCAATTATTCAATCTTCATTACTCCTAGTTGATTATGTGAAAGAAAAATTTGTATACCTTATTCTTTTTTCTTTTAATTTAAATCATATTGGTCTCACCACCATGATTTATAGTTTAGTGGTATTTGTTCCAGTCTTACCTACATGAGCGGAGCCATGCATATCTATAGAATTATGAAATTCTTCTTGTTGGAGGCGGTTCATTAATGCAATATATATAGGTGTTTACAATTATAAACCTAATTGTATAAGGATCTCTATTTTACATAATTATATCAAATTAATAATTACAGAATATATACATAGTATATACGTATTCTCTATCACAACCCCTTAGTCGGAGCGGGAGGAGGTCGGACGCTTAGACTGCATCTGAACTCAAGGAACAGTTGCAGAGGAAGTACTTTAGTAAATATATCTGCGTACTGATAGGAAGAAGGAACATGTAACACCCGAATGTGACCCATGACAACCTTCTCACAAATAAAATGAATATTCATCTCAATATGTTTGGTTCGATGATGTTGAATTGGGATATGAGACAAGTAGATAGCAGATACATTATCATAGTAGACCATAGATGCCTTACGCAAGGGACAATGAAGCTCTAGAAAAAGGTTTCTGAGCCAACACGTTTCGGCAAGAACGTTCGCAACGCCTCTATATATTGCTTCTGCACTCAAACGGGAAAGCGTTGGTTGCCGTTTTGCAGACCACGAGATGAGGTTATCACCCAATAATACATAATAGCTAGAAGTAGATCGACGCGTATCGAGACAGCCACCCCAATCGACGCCCGTGTAGGATATCAGCCTGGTCGGTGCAGATGGATAATGATGTAATCCATAGTCAAGAGTACCCTTAACGTACCGAATGATACATTTCAGAGCGGTAAAGTGAGGCTTCCTGGGAGCATGCATGAATCCGATCTGTATGATGTAAGTGGCAAACCGCTCATACCAATCTGTATGATGTAAGTAGCAAACCGCTCATGCGTGAATTGTCACTTTTGCTGCACACGAATCTGATTTGTATGATGTAAAGTGAGGCTCCCTGGGAGCATGCGTGAATCTGATCGATATGATGTAAGTGGCAAACCTCTCATGCGTGAATTATCATTTTTTCTACACACGAATCTGATATGTATGATGTAAGTGGTAAACCACTCATACCAAACACGTGGGGCTTGTTTCAAACCATAGAGTGACTTTTGAAGACGACAGCCATATTGAGGAGTTGATGGATGCACAAAGCCAGGTGATTGATGTATATAGACGGTATCTTTCAAATCCCCATGTAAGAATACATTTTTCACATCAAGTTGATGAATCAGTCAGTTCTTTCCCATAGCAATACTCAAGACCGTACGAATGGTGGCAGGTTTGACCACCGGACTAAATGTCTCACCACAATCAACTCTCTCTTATTACCCCTATGTCATTTGCCATAAGTCTCGCCTTATGCGTTCAAGCTCACCATTATCCCTGAATTTGTGACGATATAGCCACATACAATGAATCATATTGACCCCCTCTGGTTTCGAAACAAGATCCCACGTGTGATGTATAGTGAGTGCATCAAATTCCTCATGCATGACCGCATTCCAATTCGGGTCAAGCTTGGCTAATTTTGGGTCCTTGGGTATAGGTGAGACAGCTTGAGTGGATAGGTTAAAGTGAAATTTTGGTGTGAAAATCATGTGCTAGGCACGGGTTTCTATTCGGTGCGTAGGAATATGGGCTGGTTGGGCAGTGGGGCTGAGCGGTGATGGGCAATGGGGCTGGGAAGTGGTGTTGGACAGTGGGGTCGGTGACGGTGGATTCAGGATGTGGGGTTGGTGGCGGTGGATTGCGGGCAATGAGGTAGTGGTGGTGGTGGGAACATTGGTGGGTTGTGGTCGACGTGATTGTCGATGGGAAAATTGGGTAGTGGAGGGGTGAGGCAGTGACGGTAATGGGGACAGTGGGGTGGTCAACGGGATGGGAGAGTGGTCGACGGGCTGAAGGGTTGTGACAGGACAGCACGTGACGGGACAACCGAAAGACTAAAACTATGTATTGCGTTTCGAATGGGAGGGGGAGGTGTCTGGATCATCAAGGAAGCCGTATTTAATGACTTGAAATTTTCGGATGTTTGCAAATGGGAAATCGTTCTCCTCGAATGTGACATGGCGAGAGACTAGGATTTTATTTGTGAACAAATCATAGCATAAGTACCCTATATGGTTTGACGGAAAACCTAATAAAATGCAAGGAATAGTCATGGGTGCTAATTTATGAGGGGTCGTGGAGGCGAGATTATGGTAGCATAGATAATCGAAAGTCCGAAGGTGACCATATGAGGGGATCCGACGGAATAGAATTTCGATATGGGTTTTATTTTGAAGGATACGTGTAGGTAATATATTAAGAATGTTTGCTACCATTTGTAACGCATAGACCCTAAATAGAGGGGGGAAAGAAGCATGAAAGAGCATTGTATGGATCATATTGTTAATGGTGCGGATGATTCTTTCGGTTTTACCATTTTGAGGTAAGGTATGGGGTACGACAATCGAAATACCATGCCAGTGTACGAACATAATTTATGAAAGGAGGGAATTATCAAACTCACGACCATTGTCACATTGAAATGATTTTATGTCCTTCTCAAACTGTGTTTTAACATATGTTCGAAATTCAAGAAACGTAGAGTAAACTTGAGACTTATATTTGAGTGGATAGACCCAAAGAAATTAGAGAAATCATCTAATAATATCAAATAATACTTATGACCCAGTTTGCTAGTAATGAGATATGTCCATAAATTCACATGAATGATGTCAAAAGGAGAAAAAGTAACACTTAAAGACGACGTAAAAGGAAGTCTAACATGCTTCCCTAAAGGATAAGAATAACAATTTTGGGTAAATTTCCCTTTATTACATTTAATCATATTTTGACTTCTAAGAAAGTTAAAAACTGGTGCTCCAGCCAAGTCTACTATGCTAAGTTGATGGAGAGATTGCAGCTAAAGAGGTATGTGGATTGACACTTGCAGCGGAATTGGATAAGAAAGGATAGAGGTCCCCCACGTTATTGTATCTCGTAAGAATTGTCCCCGTATGTAGGTCCTTCACATAAAAACTAGAAGGGTCAAACTCAATAGATACGGAATTGTCACTAGCAAATTTCCTAACATAGGTTAAGTTTTTAATGATATTAGGAGCATATAGGATGTTTTTTAGGGAAAATAAGGGTGATGTGGTGGAGTTTGTGTGGTGACATAACCTTGAATCGGAATGCGATTGTCATTTTCGACCAAAATAAATTGAGGATTATTCAAATTAAACAGTTGAGGAAGATTACCGGAGTTACGAGTGAGGTGGGATGTGGTATCCATATCCATATACAAGGCATCGTCGTGCTGCTGTAAATTCATGGTGATGTAGGTCTAGCCCAGTTCAGTAGGGGTAGGGAGGCCGTATGGTTGTTGTTGCTATTGGGCCGATGAGAAGTGGGCCTGTCGTGTTTGGCCCATCGGACGTGGACCTGGATGGGGCCCAAGAATGCTAGGTTGCTGCTACTGACCCGGTTGGGCCCAGATTGTTGAAAATGGGCAGGGGGTGAGGCCCAATTACCAGAAATCAGCCATGGCAGTGGGCCGACCCACTAAGATGGGTATTAGGTCTACTGTGGTCGACCGACAGAATTGGACCGTCCCCACGTCCTTTTCATCTGCTTCCGTTTCCTCTACCATTGCCTCTGCCCCTACCGCCATCGCGGCGGTTGATTTTCAGTGTGTTGCGGCTGGCCGATGGGTGCAGTGGTCGTCATCGGTGCATCAACCACCAACGCCTTTTGATTATGTTCGTCCTGTTTGACACGCCTGGTCTCCTCCAAGAGCAATTGTGACCAGGCCTTGTTGAAACTGGGGAGGGGATCGGCTTGTTGGATCATCGTCGCAACTAGGTATGGCAACGGATCGGAACTGGATCGGATCCTACTAGATCCAGATCCAGAACCATTTTTCATACCTGGATCCAGATCCATCGGGTCCATAAAAATCAGATCCAAATCCAGATCCATAAGATCCACCGGATCCACAGATCGGATCTGGATCCACATGTAAAAAAAATTCCTTGCTAAGAATTTATTTTGAACTGACAAACGATTTTTACTTAGCTAACAGTTTACTGTGTTTCAAATTTGAAATGTTCATATGAGATATTTTGTTCATTGTCTCGTTTTGATTGTGAGCTATTAATTGGAAATGTTGGACAATGACAATAGTTGTGGAAAATGCTGACTAGTATTTCCACAATGCAGAACTTGCATGTGCTTGGAATCTTCACAAATGAAGTGAATATAATTTTAACTACTTGTCTATGGAGATATTAGTCATTCACTAATATAACATTGATTTTATTATCGAAGTTACCTCTTTATTTTTTGGTTTTTGAGTTAACGTGGGGATAAATTAAACTTGTTTTGAGAATTAAACTTGCAAGGATGTGCTTAGCAATTTTAAGAAAATACTTATAAAATTACATTCTAGGTTATGAATATATTTAATAAAAAATGGATTCACGGGTCGGATCTGGACCGGATACGGATCTCAAATACAAGATCCAGATCCGTCAGAAATGGATCCGGGTCCGATCCGGATCCGTCCGGTCCAAATTTTGAAGATATATATCCTATAAACGGATCTGGATCCACCGGGTCCAGGATCCACTGCCATCTCTAGTCGCAACTGTATCATACTCACCTTTCAGTAAACCATTAATTACTTGCAAAACCATTTTTGTTTCGGAAATTGGTGTGCCCACATTAGATAATTGATCTGCAACTAATTTCAATTGCTTACAATAGTCGCACATATTCGCAAAGTTCTCAAGACGGGTGTTATTGAACTATTCCTCCAGATACACGACACGTGTATGTTTGTTGTCTTGAAAGATTTTCTCTAGCCTTGTCCATAATTCGTGAGCTGAAACACCCGTCTTCATAATAGTATGAAGTAGATCTTTGGATTTAGTGTCATATATCCATTGCTTGACGATATCATCAAGCCTTTTCCATGTTGTGTTGTCA
Source organism: Anisodus tanguticus (assembly GCA_034509755.1). Lineage (NCBI taxonomy): Eukaryota > Viridiplantae > Streptophyta > Magnoliopsida > Solanales > Solanaceae > Anisodus > Anisodus tanguticus. The sequence goes on along the minus strand of CM067553.1, from coordinate 974,249 downwards.
AACTCGGGTGGACGGGGTGTGGTGGCGTTGATGTGATCAAGAATGTTGTAGGCACAAGCATGGATTTGAAATAATTCCACCCACGAAGTCCATCCTCTTGATCAAGAACTAAAGGGGTAAAGTTCTTAATATTTGTTACGGTGAAGGCCGGATGAAATGAGTTTGGAGAGGAGGGAGGAGGAGCAACCCTCGGGAAATTTGGGAGAAGCCATGAAGTGGTTGTTTTCGGTGGCAGGAAGAGAAAAAAATTAGGGTTATGGGGGGTGCCGCCGGAAGCAAGGAAAGAGAGGGGGAGGGTGGGCGGCCGAAAGGGTACTGACTGTTGATATCATGTAGAATTATGAAATTCTCCTTGTTGGATGTTTCTCATTAATCCAATCTATATAGGTGTTTACAATTACAAACTTAATTGTATAAGGATCTCTACTTTACATAATTACATCAAATTAATAATTACAGAATATATGGAGAATATATATGTAATCTATACGTATTCTCTATCAATATCTTTAGCTACGAGTTCGACCGAATCAAGTTGTTTTGGCTCAATTTGTTTGTGTAAGAAAATTCAGTTGATATGCATAAATAACATATTCTAAAACCAGTAAGTTTATAACCTATAAATTAAAAATCCTGACACCACCTATGTTACACAATATTGCTTGTGAATTCATTTTCTACTATGTAATAGATTATTTTTTAGAAACAAAAAGAAATCGTATTGGTCTCGCTATCATTATTGCTCACTTAGTTAAATCTACTATATTATCTACTAGGAGTATTAATTTTGTAAAAAGAGAAAAAAATTGCCTACCTTTTTTCAGGTAGGCTGCCAGCCCATACTCTCTCCCAATGAGAATAATTCCAACTACCTAACCATCTTCGAGTTAATTAATTGGTTCACAATTGTCAAAAGTTATTAAAATAGAATTGAAGATGAAGAAATAAAATCAAATTAATCCATTGTGTTCTCTTTACAATAAGAATAAAGACAGTTCTAATTCCTTAATAATCCAAGTAAATAAGAGCTGGCTCAAAAGCATCTCCATAATTAATGATTAATATGAGAAAATATATAGAAAAAGGAAGCTAATTAAACTACTCCAGAGTGTAAAGAATTTCGATAAGAACCAAGTAATTCGCACGTTCAACAATAAGTGACAAAGAGAAATTAAAACGTGATTTATCAACTACTACTTAGAATTTTATTGGTTTTATAAAGGCATAATGCAAACCAAAGAACTACAAAAGCATGTCCAGCCTTTTATTATTCGTTGACGATGTGGCTCTTAAGTTATTTCAAGGTCAACAACTGATTAGGAAGATATTTTATTACCAAAAATAGATTAGATATATTCCCTTTATTCCTATTAAGTTGTCATGTTTGATAAAAATAGTACTTTTAGTCATTTTAGAAAATCAAGAAAGAATTAGTTTTTTTTTCAACTTTACCCTTGACGTTAGTTGTTCTATAAATAGAAAGGAAAAACTGGTTACCATTAAGAAATAGTATACATTTCTCAAAAAATCTTTGTCAAATTTAAATGGGTTTATAGTACTTTGAGCTTATAAATTTTGATTTTAGTTCTTGTAATGTCTGACTAAGATTTGCCCTTTAATTAATTAAAACCTGCACTTTTGATCATTTACTTATAAATATTCATAAATTTATCATGATTTTTTATTCCTCCACCACTTAATTTACCATGTGTTATATTAAGTTTGTATTGTTACTCTATAAATAAAAAATAGTTTAGTTCTAAAAATAAAAAATTTACATGACATAACTAACTATTAGTACATAATTATATTTAATAGCTATAGTTTATATTAATTACATCTCATAGCTAAATATTGTATTCCAATTATACATGATAACTAATATATCCAATGTATCATATTTTTCCTCAAATTCCTCTCTCTCTTCTCCCTCAACTCTCTCTCATTTTTCCCTCTCTTCTCCCTCCTGTCAGCCACCACGAATCGTCGTTGCTCTCTTCACTGTCCATCTTCTCCGGCGAATTTACGACACCAGAGAAATCAACGTTGCACCTCTACCACTGATGTCCCTCACCTCATTTCTCTTCATCTTCACTGCTCCGTGCGAGGAGCTTTTAGCTCTGCTGAACCGGAGCAGCCGCGAAACCATCGGCAAATCGCCATTAACGGCAAACAACAGCCGACAAACAATCGTCACACACCGACCTGAAAATGAGTAGGTCGGTAAGGCCAGATCATACTGAAAAATACACTTTATTGTCCAGATCTGACCAGAAATACATTTTATTATCCAGATCTGACCGGAAAATACACTTTATTTGACTGTATTTCGAAGAAGATCTTTTTATATATAAATGAATACAGTGATTTTGAAGTGTATTTTAGAGTGTATTCATTTTTTTTCTAGTGTAAAATCTAGTTTTTCGTTATGTATTTTATTTCTTGTATTCAGATTTTGAGTGTATACAAATGAATACAATGAATTTGAAGTATTTTTTTTAGAGTGTATTTGTTTTTTTCTAATGTAAAATCTAATTTTTCGTTATGTATTTTATTTCTTGTATTTAGTTTTTTAGGGTATTCGTATTTTTTTGGTGTAAAATCCAGTGTATTGGGGTGTATTTTATTTCTTGTATTCAATTTTTGGTTGTATTTTATATTTTGAAGGAGATTTTTCTGCTTTGAATATACTTAACTGATCAGATTTTTACTCGTTGTATTCATAATACATCGAGACCGTTTTATAAATACAGCGAGACCGTTTTATGAATACAATGAGGTTATAGCAACTAAAAAGTTGCTACGCCATGTAAATATTAAAATTATAGCTATGGAAAATTTAAAACCCCTAAACTATAGTTATTTGTGTAAGTTTCACTTTAAAAATAGTCCAAATATAATATATTTTCTAGATAAAGAGATCAAAACGTGTTTTTAAATTAATTAAAGATAATTGTATTCAATCACGTATCATAAAAATTAAAATCAAAATTTACCAATAACTGAGGAACAAAAATACATTAATCTAAAAAATGTGCTATTTTTTTTAAGAAACATCATCTCGGAAACTAAGATAAACCCAAAAATAAGTCTTTACTAATGTAAATCTTGTTTAAAGATATCTGTGTCAACTCAAGTACTACTCCACACATGAAAATTGGTACTTTTTTAAGAATTAATTTTCAATTATCAAAACCAAACTTAACCACCTAATTTAATTAAACAAAATGAAATAGGGTAGGAGAACTGAAGTGATAAACTATATGTGCAGGGTGATCCACCATGTGTGCATTAACTAGATGTGGGCTTACTAGCCAACATTGACAGCTGAGTTCTGTATCACTTGTTTCTTTCTCAACACATTTGATACTACTTCTCATTTCAACCTCTCATTAGCTCATTAAATATCTGTTTTTAAGGATATTTTAAAGATATTTCTACATTTTGACGGTCGAATTCAAGTAATTCGTAGGTTCGAATTTAAATGTTTTTATAGCTTATTTAATTATATTTATTGGATTCAAAATCTATTTACATGTATAAAATTTAAGTCATAATTACTTATAACTAATGCACTAAGTTCGCCCATGTACATTCTTTAAGAAATATATAGTATTTAAATAACTTTAATAGTAATAGTATTTATCTAAGAATCTATGTTCAAATATCTCCCTTAATTAATATAATATTCAACTAGGAGCAAAAAAGGATGAATTAAACTTGGAAAAAAAAAAGAATATTACTTGTTTCTTGTTTTTCTTATCCTCAAATATTTTTGGAAAAAATTAATTTACCAAATATTTGGAATAGGGAGGAGTATATATTTATGTTTTTTGGAACACGAGTATATACTTCTACCAAGTTACACTTCATAGAAATCAAAAGATTTCAATTTGTGATAGTACGTACTTCATTTTTCACTTGGACATTGCATACATGAGCTATTTTATGGAGCCTGAAATTTGAAGCTTATGGTTTAAGAGTTTAGTCCTTTTTAATTAGACTTTAAATTAATAATTTGTACATAGTATTAAATAAATTTGTTAAGATAAATTTAGAATTTGGATTAAAGTTATTGTTTGATCGAACCTACTTAAACATTAGCTCTGTCCCTCGCTATTTACATTCTACAACGAATTTGGTAAGAGAATTTGTACACACATATTGCTACGGAGCTACCACATTATTTACTATGTGTTGACAGAAGTGGTACTCAACAATTTACGCATATTGTACTGAAAACGAACTACTCCCCATCTCAAATTATTTGTCCTGATTATTAAAAATAGATGTCTCAAATTATATATCAATTGTATTGTTTCTGAGGTTACAGGTTGTCCTTATTCTGATTCTTTGCACTTAAACCTACAGAAATGAATTAAGGCCTGATCAGTGCATGGCTGCTAATCAGACAATATCGAATTAAAGGCATTAATGGCCTCAACTTGAGCATTAATAAACATAATCCTAAAATATCCTTAAAGATCTTCCTGCAACCGTCATTGTGGTGATGGAGAGAACTGCTCAATTCATGCATGACTCCACCAACCACAATTTTTTTTTACCGTGCCGTTCGTGTCAATTAATTGTGTGCATGGGGGGAGCTAGCGGGTGCAAAGAGTTCAACCGAGCCTTTTTTGTTGGAAACTTATATTATATATATAAAGGTAAATTAATTTCTTATCTTTATATGTATGCATATGAGAATATTTTAAATTTTCGTGTGCTCATTTCTTTATATTTTAAATCTCCTTATGAAAATCGTAGTTCTATTAGTGCACACTCAACTATTTCATTAGGTATCTGATATATATCTCTCATCAGCACATACACAAGTATCAAATAATTCTGATACACTTGATATATTATAAAAGAAGAAAAAGATCAGGCTACGTATAAGGAAAATCAGGAAGAACTTCTAATAAAGTATGAGGTCATTTCTTTGATTTTCACGCTCTCTGATTTTATTTACTTATAATAATATGGCAACTTTTATGTTTGCCTATCCGATCTTATTATAATCTAAACTTTGTTCATTTGTTAAGGTTGCGCTAAATTTCCTTTTCTTACTAATTAGATCTCAAAAACTTTAATTTGTGGTTTTAAATCATATAGATCCATTTGCTGACTAACTACATTTGCTCAGCAAAAAAAGAAATTTAATTTTTTCCATCTAAAGAGCTTTTCTTTCTGGACTGATCTTTAACAAAAAAAGGTCTTAATTACGTACCTAACTCAATTATTAAACTGCATGTGGCATGCGACATCCTCTGTTATTGCATGGGACTATGCATGGGAGCCAATATTAATATGAATATACATAAAATGATTAACGTACTCTTCCTATATTCCCTGCCGTAAATTGTACGCGTAAGAACGAAAATGCCTTCCGTGATATATAACGACATTTAGTTTTAGAAAGAGTTGAAAAAAAAGTGAAGTTAAAATTTTGGTCAAATTCTTGCTAAACTTTCTCTTTCATACTATCAAACAACAGCAAGAATGATTTTTATTTACTTTTACCATAATTTAGCGCAATCTCCTTGTTAAGAGTCTCACATCAGATATGAAATGAGAACACGGACTCCTTATATAGACTTGGACAATCCTCACCTTATAAGCTAACTTTTGGGTTGAGTTAGGCCCAAGATCCATTATTTACATGGTATTAGAGGCAGCCTCATTCCAATTCTTTGTTCACCGATGTTGGGCCCCCAAATTATATTATCCACGCTCCAGTTAACAAGGTTTGGACGTGCGGGGGATTGTTAAGAGTCCCACATCGGATATGAAATGGGAACATGGACTCCTTATATGGACTTGGACAATCCTCACCTTATAATCTAGCTTTTGGGGTTAAGTTAGGCCTAAGGTTCATTCTTTACATGGTATCAGAGTCAGGCCTATTTCAACTCTTTATTCGTCGATGTTGCCCCCCCCCCCCCAAAATTATATTGTCCACGCTCCAATTAACAAGGTCTAGGCGTGTGGGAGAGTGTTAAGAGTCCCACATCGGATATGGAATGGGAACATGGACTCCTTATATGGACTTGGACAATCCTCACCCTACAAGCTAACATTTGGGGTTGTGTTAGGCCAAAGATCCATTCTTTACATATTATCAGAGTCAGGCCCATTTCAATTCTTTGTTCACCGATGTTGGGGCCCCAAATTATATTATCCACACTCCAGTTAACAAGGTATGGACGTACGACGAGTGTTAAGAGTCCCACATCGGATATGGAATGGAAACATGGACTCCTTATATGGACTTGGACAATCCTCACATTACAAGCTAGCTTTGGGGTTGCGTTAGGCCCAAGACCCATTCTTTACATGTTAAGAGTCCCACATCGGATATGAAATGGGAACATGGACTTCTTATATGGGCTTGGACAATCCTCACCCTACAAACTAGCTTTTGGGTTTGAGTTAGACCCAGGATCCATTCTTTAAATGGTATCAGAGCCACACCCATTCCAATTCTTTGTTCATCGATGTTGGGCCCCCAAATTATATTATTCACGCTCTAGTTAACAAGGTCTGGGCGTGCGGGGAGTGTTAAGAGTCCCACATCAGATATGGAATGGGAACATGGACTCATTATATGGACTTGGACAATCCTCACCTTATAAGCTAGCTTTTGGGGTTGAGTTAGGCCCAATGTCCATTCTTTACATGGTATCAGAGCCAACCCATTCCAACTTTTTGTCCGTCGATGTTGGGCCCCAAATTATGGAGGAGTGTTAAGAGTCCCACATCGGATATGAAATGGGAACATGGACTTCTTATATGGACTTGGACAATCCTCACCCTACAAGCTAGCTTTTGGGGTTGAGTTAGGCTCAAGATCCATTCTTTACATGGTATCAGAGCCAAACTTATTCTAATTCTTTGTTCACCGATGTTAGGCCCCCAAATTATATTATCCACGCTCTAGTTAACAAGATATGGGTGTGCGGGGGAGTATTAAGAGTCCCACATCGGATATGGAATGGGAACATGGACTCCTTATATGGACTTAGACAATCCTCACCTTACAAGATAGCTTTTGGGGTTGAGTTACGCCCAAGATCCATTCTTTACATGTTAAGAGTCCCACATTGGACATGGAATGGGAAACTCCTTATATGGACTTGGACAATCCTCACCATACAAGCTACCTTTTGGGGTTGAGTTGGGCCCAAGATCCATTCTTTATATGGTATTAGAGTCAGGTCCATTCCAATTCTTTATTCACCGATGTTGGGCCCCCAAATTATATTATCCACGCTCCAGTTAACAAGGTATGTGCGTGCGGGAGAGTGTTAAAAGTCCCACACCGGATATGGAATGGGAACATGAACTCCTTATATGGACTTAGACAATCCTCACCTTCCATATTTGATATAGGACTCTTAACACTTCTCAAACAAGTACTAAGTATTAGGAGTAGCAATATATTCGCCGTCTAACTTTATTGGCATATAAACTAGAGAACTTAAAATAAATTATGTCCGATAAACGTCGTCAAAGCGCAAACCTATCCTTATTCTTTCCCATGCATTGTGCTAATGCACTATCAAACAAATAACAACTACTTCTAAATTTCCAATAAATTAGAATCAGCTATATAAATTTCCGTAGAAGGTATATGTTTCTCTATTTAAGTTTTACTATCATCATGATCATAGAAGAAAATTCAGGATTTAAGTTTTGTGGGTTCAACTTTTAAGATTGTTAACGTTGAATTCATAATATTCTTAAAGTTATTAGTTCATATTCACTATTTGTTGTAGTTTCAGAAAAAATTTACACAAATTTATGTTCTGTGTAAAAAATATTGAAATTTAGATCAATATCCGTCTCTCATCATATCTATCTCATTATTTATATTAGGAAAAAAATCATCTTAAATTGATTAGTTTTATGCTAATTGTGACTTACTACCATTCTCCTCCTTCGTGATGTAAGCAAACTCAGACATGTAGAATTAAATGGTGTGATAATCCACTTGCAATGCTTAAAAACTACTACTACTATAACAATTAATGTTTGCTCAACGTTAATATTTGAAGTTTTGAGGAGATTTTTAAAAAGGGATACGATATGATGCTGTTCAATTTCCTTCGATTGCGGCTAGTTTTCTAAAAAGACACGTGAGTTTGGTGTACACTATACTTTCCGCAATCAATTTCACCCCATTCAACACGTAAATATACCAAGCTTTTTCAATTATGAAAAGACAACTCGCAAGTCGCAATACAAACATTAATTTTGAACCGCTGCTCAATTAAATATATCGGTCCTATTCCATGTTAACTTTGTGCAAAAAATAAAGGAAATATTTGTAACATCAATTAGTGGCACAAGAACATATTAGTGCTAGTAATCTCTCTGCAAATTCTTGAGGTTTCAACTTCATTAGTGCTTAGCAAATCAATTCGAAAGTTAAAAAACATATATTTACTGTCTAAATTATAATGCCAAATAGATCAGCACCAAAAAAATACACTATAATAGCTGTATTTATGGGCAGTATATATATTACATACGTAACAAATACTCTCTCCGTCTCAAATTATTTATCGTGGTTACTAAAAATAGTTATATCAAATAAGTTGTCATTTTAAAAGTTCAAGACATAATTTTTTTATTTTACCCTTTGTCATTAATGAAGATTAATACATAAACAGAGTAACATTTAATGCAATATAAATATAAATAGGGATAAAGTAAATTAAAAATTCTTCATAATTAATATTTCTTAAAGGGTGTATAAATAAAAAAATGATAAATAATGAGACATAGGGAGTACTATAATAATGATGTCTGAAGATATTGAAAAAAAAACTCAGAAATACGGAGTATTATACAAAGGCAAAGGCCAATAATGATAAGATAAGTGGTAGAATAATACAAGAATGTCATATAGGAAATTAATTTGACTTGTTTGTTCAACCACCAATGAAAGTCTTGGGCTCTCAACTTAGAACAGTTGGATTACAACCGTCAATTCTATGTATAATTATCGTTCGATTCAACATCATTTCATTATAATGATCTAATTTTTTGGGGAATTGATTTTTTATATATTTTATTTTTTATAATAATATTCTACATATTACAACAATATCATTCATTATAGCATTACAATCTTTATAAAATTCTCTCTATAACAGTCATACTCAAATATTGTGTAATAATATTTATACGAAGTATATTATATAAAAAGATAAATATCAAAATATTTATAATAATCATCATTAATGTCATGAACATAGTAAATTTCAAGTATGAATGTCTAAAAGGGGGGAAAATATATGTCTCATAGTGATCTGATTTAGATTTGATAATTTTCAAAACCATATATTTTCTATCTACCCTTTTTGTATAAAATTGATACTTATTACTTTAATTTTAAATCCATATGTTCAGGGTCATCTCAAACATTTTTGGGGGTCATGTTCTAATTAGTAAAAATGGGTCCTTAATATAAGTAAATATACTGAATTACTTTACTTTGATTGGGCTAAGACCTTCGAATTATGGGCTTTTACAGTAAATTCTGGCTAAGACTACTTAATAAAAATGAAAAAAAGAGCCTCTAAATTTTTTCGTTTTTCGGGGGACCTGTGCGGTAGCACAGCTCGCACGGGCCCAAAGACAACCCTGCATATGTTCCTTAGATTCCAATCATTTATCAATATGGTACAACTAGTCATGAATTTATTAGTATTTTTAAATTTTAATTGTTGAGATATGAAAATCAATTGAGATTTTAAAATTAACAAATATATTATTTTAGTTTATAGCATAAAAAGTATATAAAATAATTTTTGCATACTTTCGTTTATAAGAGCAAAATGGAATTTAAACATCAAACTTCAGTATATATATATATATATATATATATAAACACAGTAACTCACTAGCGGTAATGAAATTCATTTTTATTATAGAGAGGTTTGATTATAGTTGGTTAGTAAAATTAAAAGAGGGGAACATGGTGTGAGGGGCACGTGGTGTGTAGGCTCCAGCACAACAGGAAAACCAGTATAACCTGTGAATTACAGAAATTTCAGGCCATCCCTATAGCCACCTTTTTTTTATTTTTTTTATTTTATCCCCAAAAACAGCTGGATCTATTCTCTTTTCCGCTCTTTTACTTATCAATTTAACTTAAGTTATATCCATTCAAAATGTTAAAATAATTACATGATCCGTATTATTTTTATCACATTAAGAGTTAGTGTACATTTACCATGAGAACAAGTGATTGATATGTAAATATTTTTGATAATATTATTGCATATAACTTAAATTCCTTGCTTTTACCCCCACGCCTTGTCTTCGTGACAATGTAACTTGTTAGTCGTGGATACGAGTGTGGATTACTTTTAATTCGAATTATAGTAATTAATACTCTATATGTAAAGGAGTTTGATGTACGAGGGTTAAAATATATGAATGTTTACTTGAATTATATATTTTCTTTTTAAATAAAAATTTATATTTAAAAATTATGTGGAAAACATTATAAGTCCGCATAATAAATAGCTTAAAATATTTAAACAGAGTATGAGAAAATTACAATTAAAAAAATTAACTATTCGAATAGTAGTAGTGGTGTCACGTATAAATGAAACAGCTTAGAATAGAGTGAGTATTATTTTGCATCTACTTATGAAAAGAGGGGAAAAGGTCCAATGTTGCGGTTGGTTAATAGTTGGAATCAGATATACATCTTTTATTATAAAATTGTTCAAATATGACGTTATTCACTAAAAGCGTACGGTTTCACATATGCCAGTTTAAGGGAAAATCATAAAACTACTATGTGAAATGATACAAATTTACCACAAATGAATTAGAGTGAGCATACATATACTAGTACTATTACTTTGCACCTACTCAATAAAAAAATGAGATCTACTTCTATGTCTTTTTTTCTTTTTTTTATATTCACCTTCCCGATTTATGCCAGATTATTCCTGAAAATAGTAGTTCAGGTTCCTCAGCACTACTATCAGTAAATCACGGAATTTACCTAAATTATCAAAATTTGAGAACGGACATGAGGTAGATCTACTTCTTGTCTTCCTTTATAAACACTCGTCAAGTCTCAACTGTCCAACTCCTTTCTATTTCTCTCCAAAAAATGGGAAAAGAAAAAACACTATCAAAATCCAGAACAATGGCTCCACGAATGGTGGCCAATTTCCGCAGATCCCTCTCATTTCCAAATCATCTGAAACATTCAAACAAGCCCCAAAAAAACTTCCACGTCCGATCCGCTAGTCTTCCATGTCGATCTCATCCGTTAATTTCTCACATCAAAGATGCTTTAAACGGGCTCAAATCATGGGCCTGTAAGCCCGAAAACCGAACTTGTGCTTGGTTATTTGATGGGCTGAATCAATTGAAGATTGTTCATGAGTCTCTTGATGATCTCCTTCAGCTCCCACAAACACGTGAATCTTTAAATGGACACTCTGATTTAGTCGAGAAGTTTCTAGATGATTTTCTTCACTTTGTCGATGTTTATGGAATCTTTCAGACGTTGATACTCACTTTCAAGGAAGAGCATTTAGCAGCTCAGGTAGTTGAAACATAAATCGTTAAAAGAGAGTATACTTTCAATTATTTAATTATATTATATCTCAATACGATCCAGTTAGGCACATTTGATCCTTCGTGGCCAGGCACGTAAAAATATTTTTTGCTTTTTGGGCTTCGGTGAGGTCTGAACGTAAAAATAGCAGTCAGTAATCACTTTTCGGCTGCACCTTTGAAAAGTATTTACTGTCATGGAGTGCCAGATTTTACAGCCCAAATTCTAGGATAATGTCATAAAATTCACTGATGAAATTTGAAAAATGGTTATTTCTGAATTTTACCCAGTTTGAACTTTGAACCCGAATTATTGTTGGAGCGTTTGCAATAAACGTCTCTCTTCAAGTAATTTTGTCCCCAATTTAAAGGGTGACCTCAAAAAAAACTGCAAGTATTCTATTTTTGTTTGTTCTGATAACATATTTAACCTTGTGATCATTTTATAATCTAAAGTTTAAAAATACAGTTTTAGTATTGTACTTAATTGTATTATCTTTCAACAGGTAGCTGTAAGGCGCAAAGATGAAACTAAGATTGCTTCGTATGCAAAAGCTTTGAGAAAAATGGCTAAAGAAATGGATAAACTCACATGCAACGTGCAATGTATAGGAAAATATATTGTACCTCAACAAACTGTACCAGTCCCCGATTTCGATGCAGAGCTAGCAGAAGTCATGAAAGACATTATACAAGTCACACAATTAGTTTCCACTGCACTTTTCAATGGACTTGCCGTATCAATGGCATTTCCAAAACCATCTTGTTCATGGATAGGATTAGGAATGAAGACAAAAAAAATGAAAGAAAATGAGGGAATTATGGAATTTGTAGAAATGGGATTGGAGAATTTATTCAGAAAAAATAAAGGGGGTGAAGAGGTAAAAATTGTGTCTAAAAAAATGCATGAATTGGAAGACTGCATTTGTGGAATTGAAATTCGTGGAGAGAAAGTGTTTAGGAGTTTAATTAATGCTAGGGTTTCATTGCTTAATGTATTCACACAATAGAGGGAGGTAAAAGGGAAATTTAAAATGATGAATACATGTATATTTTGCTTAAATCTTTTTTTTTTTACTATGTATTTGATTTGTTATTATTATGTTGATTTATTTAATGATAAAAAAAAATTACTGTTAAATAGAGAATATTATTGATTGTATAGCGTGTAAAGTGCGTATGAAGATTTTGATATTGAATTTACAGTACATAATTCGGATTTCTATAAAAATATTTGGTTGTTACTTTTTGCACCTTTTACTTTGAGTAATACATTGAACTTCAACCATTTCACATTAAAAGTTATAACTTCTAAATCACTTATAATGGAAAAATGAATTAGTCTCAACTGAAAAGAGAAAGATTTCATACCTTTCAAATAATTTAGTTAATAGAAAAAATATATCATTGAACGTTGAACTATAATCTCGTGAACCTTATAACCTATCAATATTTCAAAAGACACGAAATTCTAAATATTCAAAATATTGAGGATCGGATAAGCTAAGCCACCCTTTAATTCACTCCAACTTCCAAGTAAAAGTGTAAACGTGTACAATAATTACTACTCATAGTTAAAATATATCCCTATTGTGTAAATATTTAGTGATATATAATTATGGTAAATTAGGATTCTTCTTATATTAGTATTGTATATTGTACAATATATATATATTGGTATTAATGACAAAGACTCCCCAAGGATATTAATATCATCTTACATGGTATCAGGAGCCAAAACCCTAAAAACCTAGAGCAAGTTTCGGATTCCCCCCTCCCCCACCCAATTTTTTCCGACTGCCCCTCTCTTGGTTTTTCTTCTCTCCTTGTGTCTTTCTACTACCCAAATGCATCATATGCCTACTCCCACATCTTCTGACGCTTCCGCTTCTACCCCAGTCGTCATCCAAAGACCTCCCACAAACCTCTTCTCACCTTCTTTCCATCCGGCCCTTGCCGTTACTAACATCAACAACTTTGTTCCTGTGATTCTTGATCAGAAAGATGGTCACTATTGGTCATGGGTGGAACTGTTCCGCATTCACGCATGTGTATATCATGTGCTTGACCATATCGACGACTCCGTCCCCCGCCCTCCCGAAATCGACGACATAACTTGGCGTCGCCTCGATGCCGTCGTCAAACAGTGGATATATGGCACAATATCTAAGGATTTACTCTACACGATCATGAAAATGGGTGCCTCCGCCCGTGAGCTATGGACACGTTTGGAAGAATATTTTCAAGATAACAAGAACAGTCGTGCAGTGTACTTGGAAGAACAGTTCAACAACACCCGTCTTGAAAACTTTTCTAATATGTCTAAGTATTGCAAGCAGTTGAAATTGGTGGCAGACCAATTGTCCAATGTCGGTACTCCTGTTTTTGAAACAAATATGGTTTTACAATTGGTTGTCGGCCTACCAAAAGGTGAGTATGACACTCTGGCCACGATGATACAGCCGGCTGACCCTCTACCCAGTTTTAACAAAGCTCGCTCGCAATTATTATTGGAGGAAACCCGACGTGCAAAGCAAGACGAGCACAACCAAAAGGCGTTAGTGGTTGAAACGCCTACACAAAACCACTTCGTCACCGACCAGCCGCCACTACCGGAGAATAGTCAATCGCGGCAGAACCGCGATGACAAGGGTGGCAGGGGCCGCGGTAGTGGTCGTGGCGGAAAAGGGCGCGGTAAAGGCAGAGGTCAGCAAAGCAATCAGCAACAACAACAGCCCAACCAACCAGGCTCGTGGGCCGACCCAGCAACCAGTGCCATCATAAACACTAGGCCGCCTACCCAGGCTACTCAACAGCCCAGTCACCCTTTCAGCAATAGGGCGTACTGGGCCTAGTCCTGGGTTATCGTCCAGCCCAATACCCTCATCACCAGGCCCATGTCGCACAAGCCCAATTCCCACAGCAGCCCACCAGTCTATCTCCATCTGATTTGGGTCAGGCGTTCAGGAGTTTGAATTTGCAGTAGCCCGATGAAAATTGGTACATGGACTCGGGTGCCACATCTCACCTCACCCGATCTGCATGTAAACTCTCTCAACTGTTTCGTTTAAAGTCTCCTCAATTTATTACAGTTGGCAATGGTCATCGCATTCTAATTCAGGGATATGGTAACGCCCAGACTCAACCACTTCACCCACCCTTCTCCTTTAATAACGTCCTATATGCCCCACACATCATCAAAAATTTAATCTCTATTAGGAAATTCACTCGTAACAATTATGTGTTTGTTGATTTTGATCCTTTTGGTTTTACTGTGAAGGATATACGTACGGGGACACCTCTTACGAGATGCAATAGCACAGGGGATCGATATTCATTCACACCCTCGTCCGCTGCCAGTTCCCGCTCACACACCATCCTAGCTGCTCTGTCTCCATCAATTTGGCACAATAGGCTTGGCCACCCAGGAGCTCCTGTTTTTAATTTTCTTATAAGTAATAATTTTATTCATTGTAATGGGAAACTTGCCCCAAATTGTGTTTCTTGTTAATTAGGCAAACATGTTCGCCTTCTGTTTAATTTATTTGTCAGTGTTACGTTTGTTCATTTTGATATTTTTCATGCTGACTTGTGGACCTCCATCATTACTAGCTCCATGTGTCATAAATATTACCTCGTATTGTAATATTGTTAGATGATTACTCTCACTTTATCTGAATTTACCCACTAAAATTCAAGTCAGAAGTCTTTACCAAATTTCTTGAATTTTGCACTTTTATTAAAACGCAATTTGAACGAGCCATAAAATCTTTCCAATGTGACATTGGTCGTGAATTTAATAATTCCGCATTTCAAAAATTTTGCAAAAATAATGGCATGATCTTTCAATTTTTGTTCCCTCACACGTCCCCTCAAAATGGCAAAGCTGAGCGTATTATCCGCACAATAAATAACATGATTCGCACTTTTCTGTTTCATGCCTCTCTTCCGCCGTCTTTTTGGGTATATTCGGTCAAAATAGTAGAATATGTCCTTAATATTTTACCCATTAGTACCCTTCATAACATGACTCCAACCGAAATCTTACACCATAAAATTTCATTCTATGATCACCTTCGGATATTCGGTTGCTTATGTTATCCTAATCTCACTTCCACCGCCCCTCACAAATTAACATGTCACACTATTTCGTGTGTCTTCTTAGGATTTTCGTCGAGTCATAGGAGTTATCTGTGTTATGACTTGTCCACTCTTCAAATTCACGTCTCTCATCACGTCACTTTTGACGAGATGACATTCCTATTTTCAAACATCCAAAAATTTTGAAAATCGGATTACAATTTTTTAGACGAGTCAACCCTCTCTCCTATCACTCTTCGGGAACTGTTCCAGCCCGGCACCACCGCATCATCACAGCCACCATATGCCACCTACCAAAACCTGTCGTCGGCATCTCTGCCGCCAGTGCCACCTCTGTCACTGTCACCACCGATTACCACTTCTAACGGCGATCGACCATCAGTCTCCACAAACTCACCGGTCACTGTCCCATCAATTGTGTCGTCCCTGTAGTCTCACCACCAAGCCGACCTCAGTTCGTTCATCAACAACCATCCACCCAACAGCATTACTGATCCCACTCCACCACCGATATTGTACCCCACCATACCGTCCTCCACCAGTTCCGGCATATTGAGAATGACCACAAAACCCAACCCAGTTACAGACATCGCCATCGACCCAACCCAATCGACTCCAGACCCACAAACTGTCACTATTCCGACCCACTCAACCATAATATTCGGCCAACACCCAGTCCCAATACCGACAACTGCACCAAATATGATTTTGACCCCACCCAGTACAACCGACCAGTCAACCCCCACTCTTACCTAGCCAGCACCCTCACACCGTATGGAAACCCGTGCCCAACATGGGATTTTCAAACCCAAAGTCCAATTTAACCTATCCACCCAAACAATTTCCCCTATTTCAAAAAGCCCAAAATTAGCCAAAATGGACTCGAATTGGAATGCGGCCATGTGTGAAGAGTTTAATGCTTTAACGAAACAGCATACTTGGGACTTGGTTCCTCAACCGGAGGGGGGTGAATGTGATTCGTTGCATGTGGCTTTTTCGTCATAAGTACATGAATAGTGGTGACTTATAAAGATACAATGCAATTCTTGTGGCAAATGGTACTAACCAGCATGAGGGCATTGATTGCGGTGAGACATTCAGTCCGATTGTTAAACCGGTTACTATTCGCATAGTTCTAAGAATTATTATGGGAAAGCATTGGCCGATTGATCAGCTTGATGTGAAAATTGTGTTTCTCCATGGAGATTTAAGAGAAACTGTTTACATGAACCATCTGCCAGGATTTGTCCACCCAGCAACTCCCCCAGTATGTATGTCGTCTCCGTAAGTCATTGTATGGTTTAAAATAGGCCCCTAGAGCGTTGCATAATCGTTTTGCATAATTCATTATGCGTATTGGGTTTACATGCATCAGGTGTGATAACTCTCTTTGTACTTTCCATAGAGGCTGTGATACTACTTATTTGTTGTTATATGTGGATGGCATTGTTCTTACAGCCTCTACCACTGTGTTGAAAAATGAGATTATTGCGCTGCTCAAATCTGAATTTGCTATGACTGATTTGGGGAAGTTGAGTTATTTTTTTTAGAATCTCAGTGACTAGATCTGCAGACTATATATTTCTTTGTCATCGTAAGTATGCAGAAGAGATTGTGTACAGAGCTAAGATGGACAATTGCGAAATCATATCCACTCCAGTTGATTCTAAATCCAAACGTAGTGCCATTGATGGTAATCGAGTGAATGATCCTACTCTGTATCGTAGTCCTGCATGTGCACTTCAGTACCTCACTTTTACCAGGCCTGACATTGCTTGTGTTGTCCAACATGTATGCTTGTTTATGCATGCCTCCGGGATCCTCATTTTACTGCCCTCAAACGTATCATCTGATATGTTAAGGGCACACTAGATTATGGACTACACCTATACCCCTCCGCACCGAACATGCTATTATCATACACAAATGCAGATTGGGCGGGCTGTCCGAACACCCGCCGCTCTACATCCGGCTACTGTGTGTTTTTGAGAGATAATCTCATATCTTGATCTGTCAAGCGGCAAGACATATTATCTCGTTCGAGTGCAGAAGGTGAGTATATAGGAGTTGCTAATGTTGTTGCTGAGATCTGTTGGCTCCGAAACCTTCTTTTGGAGCTCCAGTGTCCTCTACGTAAAGCTTCTCTAGTCTATTGTGATAACATATCTGCCATATACCTGTCTCACAATCCTGTTCAGCATCAGCGAACCAAACATATTGAGATGGACATCCACTTTGTTCATGAGAAGGTTGCTCTCTGACATGTTAGGGTATTGCATGTGCCTTCTTCATATCAATACGCGGATGTCTTCACGAAGGGCCTCCCGAGACAGCTGTTCATTGACTTCAGATCCAGTCTAAGCGTTTAGCTTCCTTCCGCTCCGACTGAGGGGGTGTGTAAACGTGTACAATAATGTACAATAATCCCTACTCATAATTAGAATATATCTCATATATTGTGTAAATATTTAGTGATATATAATTATGGTAAACTAGGATTCTTCTTGTATTATGATTGTATATTGTACACTATATATATTGGTATTAAGAGAAAAGACTCCCCAAGGGAGATTAATATCATCTTACAAAAATAACAAATTTTTTAGTCTTTTAAATCCCAAATTCCATTCATTTTTACTTTATCCAGGATTTGATTTTTCTTCATATTTGATCATCAATTCTTGAATGAAAGACTCTACTTTAAGACTTTTTATGTGTGTGTGTGTGGAAATGCATAAAGAATAGTGTTGCCTGTTAAAAGGCAAAAAAACATTGCTGGAAAATGGAAATATTGTGTAGACTAACAATTGGCCATTCATCATATTTCTTTTTTCCCCTTTTCCGTTGAATCCTGTGAATTAAAGTGAATATAGCAACTATTTCCACTCGGTATTTGTCCATTATTATTCTTTAATTAATTCGATACTAGTATTAAAAAAAAAAGGCTGCTGGCATGCTAAAGCACGCGGTGTAACATGTGTATTAGAGTGTGTATAATATTATTTAGTCATATTTAGTCTTATGTAATTATGGTAAATATAGGATCCATGCTGTATAAGGATTTCACATTGTATATCTTATATATATATTGTATTAATGAGAAAGACTCTCTAAGAGAGATTAATACAATCTTACAATGTGGACTGAATTATTCATCTGCATAAAAATAAAAATAAATTAATAATAATAATAATAATAAAAGCAACTTGCACATGATTTGTTTCATACAATTGAGAACTACATTTTTTCTTCATTCGTTTCATTAATTACTACGAATAATTAATCAATCATTTGTTCATGATAATGTTAGGTTTATTTTCTCATAATGCAGTCCCCTGAGGAATCAACGTGAATTGGCTCTTGTTTCTTGTTTTTTTTTTTTATGTTTCTTTTTTATTTTGGATTTCTCACCGTCTGCTTATTGCAGAGATCTTATATATCCAAGTTAAATATAAACAAATTAAAGTCTGCAGATATGTTCCATATTTTGTCGGAATAAATGCCAGTAGATGCAAAGAATAATTGTTATCTCTTGATAAGCACATTAACACTAATAATCTTTCACCAAGTACAAAATGAAAATCATGAATTCATGTGCTTGACTGTGAATGTCTTTTAGAAGATGATTTATTTTCCTTTCACTATAGCTCTTTCATGTGAATTATTTTAGAGATTGTAGATCTGTCCATAGTGAACATGGTCGAGGCAATCAAGTGTAGGGAGCAGTTGGTTAGATTTTTTTCCGTTTCAAATATTAATCATTTTGACAAACTGAATTTATTTGAAATTATTAAATAATTAGGTTTGTACAGAATTACGAAGTAATCTAATATTTGTCCTTTTTAAAAACCAATCCCTGTTGTTCTAATTAGTGAAGTATTCCCCAACTAAGTGAGAAGATTACAAAAATAATAGATGTTTTTTTTAGACAAATACACCCCTAAGATATATGTAATAGAATGAAAACTATAAATATACTCATTTCTTAAGGGATGTGTAATTATCCTTAAAATGGACTCGAAGGAGTAATTTTCTATTGTTTGGATAACTAGTTTTTCGTTCAACTTTCAAATAGACACATCCTAAACGGCAATAATTTTTTCCCCTCTAAATTTAATCAAATTAGAAAGTACCATAGTTTGTTCTAAAGGTTCTGCTCATTCTACCGACACAAACTCCCTTCCCCTTTCTTTCATCTTTCAGCAATTGTTTACTTTGGATGTTGACAATAATTAGAAAGTGTAGATACAAATATACAATCATTATAATAACATCAACAATTACATCAATTTCCAGTAGGTTGGAGCCGACTATATGAATATTTATTATTCATATTATTTTATTTAGGTTAAATTCACTCTACAATCCTCAATGACGTCAATATCATATGAATCTGACCAATTGAAAGATACGACCAAGTCTAAGACGAGCACAGTATCGCCTGATACAAATAGTCTCTACTAAAAAAGACAAGTTTGTGTCGATAGAACGAGCAAAAAGTTAGCTTGATAAAACTCAAAGCGTTACCTCTATCAAAACAGAAATATGAAGGGAAAAAAAGTGAATGAAAAGCATATTCCCCTGATTTAACAAATTAATTTGGATTCTAAAGTCAAGATAGAAAGTTCATATGATTTTGGTCCAAACAATTTTTCTTGCTTTTCTAAACAGACCGAGGCACTTAGAAGAAAGACTTTATGCTCAGCATTGGGATGAGGTAAGGCGTAATTTGACTGGACTGGGATTTGGGCTAGAGACAAAAAATATTCAGACCAATTGTTGAATTGTCGCCTGTTTAGGGGGGTGGGGGAGCTGGAAACTGCGAATGTTCGTCATTGCACGCAGATACCTACGAAGACGCTGCACAAGGACGACGAGGCCAGCGTGGGTGAGAAATTTTGCAGACAAAATAGTCAAATAATCCCCTCCCCTCTACCTATAACCGGATTACCAACTACACACTTATTCTATACGCAGTTACTATTACCCCTTGAACTATTTAAAAACAGAATATTTACATCCTTAAAAAGTCAAACCCACATATGTGTTAGCTGATGCCGTTTCAACTAAATTTTTATTTTTTAAATTTAGTATTCTATTTTTTAATTTCTCTTTCTTTTATTTTCATCATCTTCCTCAATTAAAACTCTCTTTCTTCTGCAACACTCCCAAAGCCATAACGGAGAACCTTTTCCTCCTCCATCAACACATACATTCAATTTCATACCCAATCATATATTTCTTTTCAAGAAATCAACATGTGTTTCCCCTTTCCGATACAACTCTATTTGTGTTCAAGAAATCTCCATAGCCATTCAAAGATTACTACATTTGATGGTTCAAGACTCTCAAGAACGTCCTCCTTCATCTTCTCCGTCACACCATGTCATCATCCTCCCCCCTCCGGCCCAATTCTCCTAAAATACAACGAAGCCCTAGATTTCGCCGCCGTTTGCGGTGTCACTCAGCTCCTTTTCCAAATTGGTTTTGAAAAATTCACACCTCGAAGACCTTCACCCCTCATAAATATACCCCGTTCCTTTATTAACAATTTAGAATCCGAAATTGACTTTGAAATACTCAACAAAGAACAAATTTGGCATGTGGTAATGGTATGAAAGAGCCCGTTGAAGAGATTGACGAATTGGGACGATCAAATTGAGTGTGTGTTAAGGCTAATGGAACCGCACATGTGTTCGTCGAGAAACTGGCAGCGGAATTGGGGTGGTGGTAGAAGCTGCGACGATGGAGATGGAAGATGTGTCAGCGTGATTGGTGGTGTTGCAGAGATTTAAAATATATATATATATGTTTTTAGAAATGAGATAAAAATAAATAAGGAAAAAAGTACTATATATATATATATGTGTGAAAATAATTAAAAATAAAATTTTAATAATCTATTTGTACAGTTTCTCTGCTACCTCAGCATTTAGTGAGCAATATAATTCATTTTAAAATAGTATGAATGGGGTAATAGAACCCCTCAAAAATATGGTATATAATTGGAATTTTGACCAAACATTGGCGGCTCATTTGAACATTTTCTCAAATTTTGCATTTGCAAGAGTCACAATTGTTAAAAGGAAGTGCACGTGAAGGCCCTAGATATAAAATGGTTTGACGTGTCACGTGTGAATCCCGTTTCTCCAACGGGATGTACTCCGACGCAAAGCCATCTTAGTGAAAATGGTGTCACACGATATTGTTTCGCAATTTTTTTTTTTCATATACATATTTGGAGGAAGAAAGATTTATATATGATTTTCATCGACCTCGAGAAGGCATACGACAAAGTCTCTAGGGATGTTCTATGGAGATGTTTGGAGATTAGAGGTGTACCTGTGGCGTACACTAGGGCGATCAAGGATATGTATGATGGAGCCAAGACTAGGATACAGTCAGCATGAGGAGACTCGGAGCACTTCCCAGTGACGATGGGGATGCACCAAGGATCAGCTCTTAGCCCATTCCTATTTGCCTTGGTCATGGACGGACTGACGCGACAAATCCAATAGGAGGTACCATGATGTATGTTATTCGCAGACGACATAGTCCTGATTGATGAGACTCGCAGCGGAGTGAACACCAAGCTGGAGGTTTGGAGACAGACTCTGGAGTCTAAAAGGCTCAGGTTGAATAGGACCAAGACATAATATTTGGAGTGCAAGTTCATCAACGGGAGCGACCCTGAGACAGCCGTGGAAGTGAGGCTTGGTACTCAGGTCATTCCAAAAAAAGGAAGCTTCAAATACCTAGGGTCTATTATCCAAGGGAATGAAGAGATTGATGACGATGTCACACATCGTATTGGGGTAGGGTGGATGAAATGGAGGCTCGCATCTGGAGTCTTGTGCGACAAAAGGGTGCCAACTAAACTTAAAGGCAAGTTCTATAGGGCGGTGGTTATACCGACTATATTGTATGGGACGGAGTGTTGACCAGTCAAGACTTCACACATACAAAAAATGAGAGTTACGGAGATGAGGATGATGAGATGGATGTGTGGGCATACAAGGAGAGATATGATTAGGAATGATGTTATCCGGGATAAAGTGGGAGTGACCTCGGTGGATGATAAGATGCGGGAAGCGACGTTGAGATGGTTCGGGCATGTGCAGATGAGAGACACGGGGAATTGCACTTAACAAACCCCGGTCATGACCTTGTGGCATTGATCACATTATCATTGGTGTCTGCTCGGGCAGTAAAACCCTCGTGTCTCTATCCTTGGGCTTATCGACCATTCCTCATTACAACCACAACCACTAAACACTTAAACTATATCAACCGAGCCAACACTTAACCAAAATCCACCATTCCTTCACTCGAGTTTGTATCTGACAACTCGTGTTCAACCCTAACTCAACCAACTATATATCGACTACCCTTACCTCCCATAATACCTCACTAACATCCCCACCAAAGGTCATTACCCAAAACATACCACAAATACCCGTCCTATCGCAATAACACCAAGTAGTCCACATAACACAACCTTCCGAGAACTATACTGTCTCAGTTCTATTCCTCCAACTTACCACTATCCAACCACCAAATACCAACCATAAAAACCACCATCAACGTGTCTGGAGGTGTGAGAGGTTGGCTATGGACAGGTTCAAGAGGGGTAGAGGTAGGCCAAAAAAGTATTGAGGAGAGGTGATTAAACGGGATATGACGCAAGTGCAACTTACCGAGGACATGACCTTAGATAGGGGGTTGTGGAGGACACGAATTATGGTAGAAGGGTAGTAGGTAGTCGAGCGTAGTACTACTTACGCTTACAAAATGATAGTGTAGTGTTATTACTGTAGGCTCGATTAGCCTATCATACTTATAGGCGCATTATTGCTCTATAGTACCATGTAATTTGATTCCTGCTGCTATGTGTTTTTAGTGTAATTTATTTATCTTATTTAGTTGTGTTAGCTACTGCTTCCTGTTGTTAGTATGCGTTACCATTGCGTATTTGAGTTTACTATCTCCATGTTCACAATGCTTCAATTTCTCTTCCGAGTATCACCGTTTCTCATACTTTGTTTTGC
This sequence comes from Anisodus tanguticus, assembly GCA_034509755.1. NCBI lineage: Eukaryota > Viridiplantae > Streptophyta > Magnoliopsida > Solanales > Solanaceae > Anisodus > Anisodus tanguticus. The sequence goes on along the minus strand of CM067553.1, from coordinate 950,508 downwards.
TTTGCTTGTTTTGCCTGATTATGCTTTGTCTTGAGCCGAGCGTCTCCCGGAAACAACCGCTCTACATACCAAGGTGGAAGTAAGGTCTGTGTACATACTACCCTCCTCAGGCCCCACGTTGTGAGATTTCAATGGGTATATTGTTGTTGTTATACATATTATATATAAGTAAAATCAAAGTATTTGACATACAAGGAGAAAACAACACCACTTAACTAGAAAGGCTTCTTGGTCCGGGTTAGACTTAGAAGTGCTACAATTAATTTTTAAAGGTTGAGAGTTCGAATCTTACGGCTAACAAGTTAAGAAGCAAAAGCACCACTTGAGCTAAAACTTATTTTCAAGTCAAACTGACAGTATAGATTTTAGAATTGGGTTATAAAGTAAAATTTAAACCCTAAGGTTGAAACACTGTTTATTCTATTTATATTTTTTTATTGGGATCCATCCTATTTGAGACTTACAATCAAACAGTGCATGTAGATTTTTTTTCATAAATGGTGCCGATATTTATAAAAAAAGGAGAAAAATGTTAATTGTCACATTTGTAGATAAGAGATAACCTTTGGTTTAGTTGAGTCTTAAGTTGGTCTAGGATTCAACACTAATTAACCACAATTTTTAAGTAATAGAGGTTAGATTTGCCAAACATATGTTTAGTTTGTTTGAGTCTAAAAGCAGAATCAGGCAGTTTGACAAATGTTTAGTTGATGTTTGAACCTCCAACCTCTAAGAGCATAATTAAGGTACTTAATAAATGCGCTAAGAAATTTTATACATAATTGGTATCATTTCCTTTCTATATATTGATTTATGCATAACACTAATATATATGCATACATATATTTAGTAAATTTTTCCAATGATATCAATGTTACGTGATACCGCTTCGTTTATCGGGGTCCACCACTATTACAATAGGGAGAATCCATTTGTTGATGTTACACGGTAAGTTCATTTAAAAATGAAAGACTTAGAATAATCATGCATATGCTATTGGATATGTTGCACTAAATTAACTTGGATATTACAAATTATAAAATAGTTTTTTTCAAGCAAAAATTAGGATGGAGTAATAAGTATCTTTTGTTTCTTTGATATCAAGTTCTGAAAATAAAATATCTTTTAGGCAAAAACACCTTTATCCTCATTGCAAAACTTGTTTACGTTTACAAATTAGTCTATCTCAAAACAAATATCGAATTCGGGATGAGAAAGAAAAAAAAAACTCTATTTACTCAAATACAGTACATACATGTAGTAATTTTTTAAAAGATTCTTTACCGCTGATTTTTACAATCCAAAAGGACCAAAACGCCCTCATAATTATTTTTTTAGGACAGAACAAGGTACAAAGAAAAACATAGAAAGTCGTGTCAGAACAGAAAAGGTGTAAGAGAAAGACAAATGCGTCAATGAAAGCACTGTTTTTGAGTTTTCCCTTTGCATTACTTCCCATTTCACCATACCTCACAAATCCCCCATATTCTAGCTGTACATTAACACCAAAATAACAAAATACAAACAAAATAAAGTTACTACCCGTCTCATTTTAAATATTTTACTTTTTTAATTTATATCTCTTTTAATAAGTTGATAATTCACAGATTTTACACGATTAATTTATAATCATAATATTAAAAAATAAAAGATTTTTTTTATTTTTTAAACTACGTGCATGACCAGTAATACAATTAAATTGGCGCGGATGAGTTGTATTTATCTGATTAATTTATTCATATTAAGGTTTATTCTTATTTTTGGTAGCACTAGTATCTTGTTATTGGTTATGGTGTTAAATTGAAGAGAATCGTGAGTTATTATTACTACTTTGTTCAACTCGAATTTGAGTTATCATGGGTTGTTGTCAATCTTCAATTCTGCAAGAGCTTAGCTCAGAGAAAGATCAGCGTGTTGGAGTGACTCACCCACGCGCCTCCAACGGTGCCGGTGCCGGAGCTGCCGTCGGAGATGGCGGAGTACCTATTTTCTCTGAGTTTTCTCTATCTGAGCTCAAAGCAGCTACGAATAACTTCAGCTCAGAGTTTATAGTTTCTGAAAGTGGCGAAAAAGCACCTAATATGGTTTATAAAGGGCGTTTGCAGAATAGACGTTGGATCGCTGTTAAGAAATTTACTAAATCAGCTTGGCCTGATCCTAAACAGTTTGCGGTACTTAACTCTTCTTCAATTGATTGGTATTTTTGGGTCTTCTTTCTGAAATTAGGGTTTATTTTTTCATACTTGTTGTTTTAATGTAGTATTCTTAAACGACATAAAGCATTTTACTTCACATAGTAAGAATTAATTCAAGCTAAATTAGGATTGATGTGTTATTGTTTTTTGTTTGTTTTGTTGTAATTAGGAGGAAGCATCAGGTGTTGGAAAATTGAGGCATAAAAGGCTGGCTAATTTGATTGGGTATTGCTCTGATGGGGATGAAAGGCTGCTTGTAGCTGAGTACATGCCAAATGATACACTTGCAAAACATCTTTTTCACTGTATGTTTTATCTTTACTGTTTTTTTAAAGCTTCAATGCAGTTTTTCTATGGGGATGAAGAGAAAAATCAAGATAATATGATTGGTCATAGTTAGAGAAAGGGCATAAGTTAATATTAAGGAGTCATATGATTGTTGGTTAGAGTTATGCAAGTAGCAGTAATGTAGGAATTAGTTATTCGTGTATTACTTATTCTATCTTCTACCCTGCATAAATAATACATAGATTCTCTCATAACTTATATATGTATTAGTTATGCGGGATTGTAAACCGATAACCAAACATCGTACTTGGTGTGCTCAAATTTATACATAATAACTAAATGCTACCGACACTCGTTTTAAGCATGTATAACTCACTTCATAACCAACAACCAAACGACCCCTAATTGCATTACTCTAATAAGTGTTGGGAGCTAGTAACCATGTTTTTGGGTTTATCGACTAATTTCTATCTTAGCTAATAGTTATCATCTCCTTTTGCGCATTAGATAGGCAATATGGTTGTTTGGCGCGCTAAAATCTTAATTTTTGCTATAAATGACATAACTTGGAAAATTGATGTTTGCTGTGTTGCTCCGCCAATTATCCACAAGCACAACATTTCCATTTTTAAGCATGGAAATGGGAGAGGGGTGTTGAAGGGCTTTATATTTTTATGGGTGTGTGTGGTTATTTTTTTCATACATAAGTTTAGTGATATACCTTCTGTATGTATATATTTGGATTGTTTGTTAACATATCCTGTTTCTTTTTTTGTCTTGCTTTTATGGATTTTTGTTGAAGTGCTCGTTAGAGCATGTAGTTTCTTCCCTAGTTAATCTGATGCAATGTATTAAGCCTTTCTATTGTATATTGCTTCATCTCATGGTTTCTGCGGAATTGCATTTGCTTCTTTCCTTCTCTGCAGGGGAGAATCAAACCCTTGAGTGGGCCATGCGTTTAAGAGTGGCTTTATATATTGCTGAAGCATTGGATTACTGTAGCAGCGAAGGTCGACCACTATACCATGACTTGAACGCATATAGAGTTCTCTTCGACGAGGTGTTTTGATGGACCTCTTCTTTTTAAGCTTAAAATGTCCTCTTATTTTCTACTGTTCTCCCCCTCCAATAAACAGAATAGGCTAATGCAGACTTCTGAATTTACTGTGTTAATTCTGTAAATGATATTTGGCAGAGTGGCGATCCCCGTCTTTCTTGTTTTGGGCTGATGAAAAATAGCAGGGATGGTAAAAGTTATAGCACAAATCTTGCTTATACACCTCCTGAGTATTTAAGAAATGGTAAAATATCGAACCTTTTGTCTGTTGAATTTTTAAAGTTTTTTCACTTAGCATTATTACCATGGATAGTGATGCTCTTTGGGGCTGGGGCAAATCTCCTTGCACGTGACAATCATTTTGTATGTTGGCTGGAATTTATGTGAAAAGAGACAAGGGGATTCCTCGTGTGTTATATACGAGAATGGATGGAGTAACTTTGCTATTTACTTATAAAATGTGTAAACCAAGAAACATGTTTTTAGCTCCCTCGATGACCAGATTGAATGTTTACTTCGATGATGTATAGAATAGTTTGCTCATCTCAAATCTACGTGTAGAAGAATCTTAATTCTGTTGTTTCTTTGAAATGTATGTCTGAGTCTAATAGCTTGTTTGGCCAAGCTTATTTTTCTCCAAAAGTGTTTATTTTTCTCAAAAAGTGTTTATTTTTCTCAAAAAGTTGAGGTGTTTGGTCAAGCGTTTTGGAGAAAGTAAGTGCTTTTGGAGAGTAGCAGAAGCAGTTTTTCAGAAACTAAAAAAAGTAGCTTTTCCCGGAAGCACTTTTTTGAAAAGCACTTTTGAGAAAAATACACTTAGAAGTGCTTATTAAATTAATTGGCCAAACACAAACTATTTCTCTCACCAAAAGTTCTTTTTTAGAAAGCACTTTTGAAAAAAAGCACTTCTCAAAATAAGTTGATTTTAGAACTTAGAAGCTTGGCCAAACAAGCTATAATACTTCTTGGATAGTGCCTGCCTCTTGAGATATCTACTCCTTAATTGTTCACAGTGAACTTTATGTAAATGCTCTCATGCAAGACGGATTTGTTAAAATGTCCCTTGTCCAACAGTTCAAGGTTTTATATGAGGCGGTTACACAATTCAACATGATATCCATTTTAACCAAAAAAAAAAACTGGTACCAGAGCAGGCAAAAGTCTCGAGTTCAAGTCTCACCGCATACCCACCATAAAAGTATTTCCACATGTTTGGCCTAAGAAAAAAAAGAGTCAGGTCCGCACACGAGTGGACGTGTTAAAACATAATTGACTAAATAAAAAGTTTCCCATCTCTTAACATCCTTAGCTTTTAGATGAGTTGTCACACAATTCAAGATCACTGTAAACTCAAAAGAGTTTTGAAAAGAAAGCTTAGGAGGAGGAAGAGAAGCAGCAGTGAATAAGTTATCAATTGATTTTGGTGTCTTCTGCATCTCCAATAACCTAATATACATTATGTTATTATTTTCGGACTGATAATCTCTTGCCATATTTTCTGACCAAGACATAAGATTTTTGCTTGATAGTAAAGTACTATCACCAATCTGCTACTGGAAACTGATAGCTTGGTGGTGGGATTATATCCCTTTGGGACTAAGTTACCTTCCTGCTTCCTGTGCATTTTTTTCTGGAGAAGGGGGTGATGGAGTTTAAATATGACAATTTGAAAAGACAAGATTCCATTATGAACTGCATTAGTGATTTTATTTATATATAACTTTCTATTTTATGATTCTCATTGTTAGCTTATATTTGGGAATGAAGAAGTTCTTGTCTTGCAGGAAGAGTTACTCAAGAGAGTGTTGTTTTCAGCTACGGAACTGTCCTTTTGGACCTGCTAAGTGGAAAGCATATCCCTCCTGGTCATGTAAGTTTCTAAGAGTCTGTTCGTCAGTTGTACATCCATTTCTTCTTTTTGCCAGTCTCTGGTAAGGTCACCTCATGAATGATCGGAACGCTATTCTTGGCTCCGTCGTGTACACGACATTGGGGGGGGGGGATCCATACCGGATTTGGTCAACTTACCTTGGTACTTTGACCACATTCTATGTTCGGGAAGTATAGATCGATTGGGTATTTGGTTTGATTCTTGGGTTTATGTATGTATGTATAGTTATATAAAGCATGAGAATGCTTTTCTATTACACGAGATAAGAATAAAATATTGGCGTTTATAAAGGATGTAATTTTATTAGTTTTAGTTCAATAGCTTTAACTAATCAAAAAAGCTATACTTTATATGTCGTAATATACATTTATTGGCTATATCCCAGCAACCATATCACACTCAGATCCATACCCCTGAATCCAAAAATTTAAGTGATAAAGAATCCGACCTCTAGATCGGTACCAGGATCGGCACCCAAGTCCGAGCAACAAAGGAAACAAGCGACTAATTTTGATGTCTGATACTATATACGGATTTTGTTGTTAACAGGGTAGTTGGACATTAGGCTAGGAACATTAGGAGTCTGAAACAGTTTTGACTAAGCTAAACATCCACATACATTTTATGAACCTTTGCCTCAACTTTCTAAAGGAAGAGGGAATTTCATTTGATGTTAACCTTCACGTAGAGCATATTTCTTCATTTTCTCTTAAAGAGCACTCCATATTGGTATCATTGCGTTTACCTTATTTTTCTTTGGTCATTCCTCCCCTTTTTAGGGCACAGAAACTGTTTTAAATTTCAAATGTGGAAACTTCTGTACTTAGTTCATTACTATACATTTCAGGCACTTGATATGATAAGGGGCAAAAACATTCTTCTATTAATGGATTCACATTTGGAGGGAAATTTCTCTACAGAAGAGGCAACTGTTGTATTTGATCTGGCTTCTCGATGCTTGCAGTATGAACCCAGGGAGCGACCAAATACCAAAGACCTCGTTTCAACACTTGGTCCATTGCAAAGTAAACCTGATGTTAGTCCTCCCACCATAAAATACTCTATTTTTCTTGATGTTTTGTTTTCTATCCTCCTCCCATTCCAAAAGAAAATGGGTAAAATGAAAAGCTCATATTGCTGTCTTATTCAATTAAAGGTTGAAAGGAGTTTCTGATATTCTGGTTGCAGGTTGCATCTCATGTAATGTTGGGTATTCCTAAGCATGAAGAAGCTCCACCAACTCCACAACACCCTCTTTCTGCAATGGGTGATGCTTGTTCGAGAATGGATCTCACAGCTATTCATCAGATTTTGGTAATGACACATTATAAAGATGATGAAGGAACAAATGAGGTAATTTTTTTGACCAAAATTGCGACCAAAGAAGCATCTATTTCTTTCACATTTTTATATAGATGCTGGATGCCCAATGATGCAGTTGTCTTTCCAAGAGTGGACTCAACAAATGAGGGATATGTTAGAGGCAAGAAAGCGTGGAGACTTGGCATTTCGGGACAAGGACTTTAAAACTGCCATAGATTGCTATTCTCAGGTATTTGCATTCATTTATGAGAAAGGTGTCAATCTGCAATACTGGTTACAACTTGCGACTTCCTTTATTTCAAATCTAGTAAGGTTATTACTGACAATAGAAAACTTATGACGCAGTCGAGATTTGAGGAAGACCGAATATGCTTCATTTTTACTCCTGAAAACCATTTATGCAATTGGATGCCATAAATGGTTACGTCCTTCATTAATAGAGACATGCATCTCCATTAGGGGTAGGAATGCCAGGTCTTCTGCCATTTTTTGTGTGGGTCGATTGACATTCCCAAGTCTATCATGTATCCGATTAAGTATTTTAAAATTGCTGTTTTTTCTTTTAAAAAATTCAGTTTCCTTAGAGCCATATATAATCAACCATTTAATAGAAGACCAAAATCTGAATGTGGCCTGTGTTTACGGTGTCTTTTCCACATCTAATTCCATACTGTGTGTGATCTCGTTCACCCGGTTGGTGACATTTTTTTGTTATTTGTATGACCAGTGTTGTCCTTGGCCAATAACCCAAGGAATAGAATCAATGCATTCTTGAAATCTAATTCTCTACTGTAGCTGATGTTGTTCATCGGGTTGTGACATGTTGATTATTTGTGTGACTGGTAAATCTACCATGTTAAATAGAACAAGATTTGAAGCTTATGGGTTCAAGATTATAATCCTTTTTTAAGTTACTGGGTTAATAATTTTTACATATCCAATAAATTTCTTAAGACAATATAGGACTTGGACCAAAGCTATTGGGTTCAGCTAAACCCACAAAGCCGTATTCTTGCTCTGCCCCTGCATTCAATGCTGATATTGTAGCATGACCTTTTTAAGAATGAGATTATATATTACTTTACTTTTGGGAAATCTGCTTATTTCTTCGTGTGTCATTACAGTTTGTAGATGTGGGAACGATGGTGTCTCCAACTGTTTATGCACGGCGAAGCCTTTGTTATCTCATGTGTGATCAACCAGATGCTGCCCTGCGCGATGCGATGCAATCACAATGTGTCTACCCAGATTGGTCGACAGCATTCTACATGCAGGCAGTTGCCCTTTCCAAGCTAGACATGCACAAAGATGCAGCTGACATGTTGAATGAGGCTGCAATTCTAGAAGAGAAAAAACGAGGCGGAAAAGCATCTTGAATAATACCTCACTTGTATCATTCTTTTAATCCTATCAATTATTCTTGTCATCACAAAATTAGCCCAGATTCTCCTGTATCATTTGTTTTAGTGTGATTGCCTCAGAACTATGTATAACAAAGGAAGAGAATCATTTGCTCAGTTGGTAAATGCGCATGTCAGTTTTGCACTCTGATTTGTCAAAATATGAAAATAAATTTCTCAATGTGTACATTTGTATGTATATTTGTTAATACAATAGAGCGGTGAAATATATATTGGTGAAATCATGAAATGTATAGCTCGGCCTTGCCATCAATGAAAAGGCTCATGAACTCTTCACCATCAACGGTTTCTTTCTCTATCAGCAGCTGAGCAAGCTTGTGTAGGATGTCGATGTGAGTTGTGATGATTTGTGTAGCTCTTTCGTATGCTTTTTCAACCAATTCCCTTACTTCAGCATCAACCACATCGGCTGTTGCCATGGAATAGTCTTTCTGGGATGACATCTGAAATTAAACGACGAAATTGTAAGGCATGATTAACAACTCTTACAGCAAAGAAACGGAAAAAACTTGCATGAAGCACGTACTGATTGACCTAGGAAAGGGTTTCCTCCGCCTCCTCCAATGGCAACTTGGCCTATCTTCTTGCTGAACCCTAATCTCTCAACCATCTGCCTTGCTACTCGTGAAACTTGCATGAAATCGTTAGATGCACCAGTTGTTACATTGTCTTGTCCAAAAATAACCTCCTCAGCAACCCTGGAAGAGCAGGGGAGTCGAGAAACAGAACTAGGCTTTTTAGAATGCGGAGTGGTAAAGCAAGGTTGTGGATGAATTATGAATAGAAAAAGATCATCAATCCTATAACCCGTCTAAGACGAGCTTAAATGAAGCAACTTGGTTAGTGAAGATTCAATTATCTGACCTCAACTTGGTTGGGATTAAGGCATAGTTATTGTAGTAGTATCAGTCCTATGAACCCGGAAATGAATCCGATCTATTTAAAGTAACTATACAAAGAAGAAAATAGCATGACATACATGTTCATCCTTTAAGAATGCATCCTCCAATCCACCCTCTTTATATTTTGTTTTTGATCCTTCGATATTATAAGGGGCAAAGGACTAACTTCAAGATAAACTGGAGTAATAAGCATCTATACAGGTGCAAAGGATGAACTTAACGTTACACAATAGGTAAAACTGACCTTCCACCAAGAGCAACCGCCATTTGATTCTCTAGGTAGCTCCTGCTGTACAAGCCCGACTCAAGTCTTTCTTCGCTGGGGGCAAAGAAAGTGAGACCACCGGCTTGACCACGGGGAATTATAGATATCTTGGCAACAGGGTCATACTCGGGCATAAGCGCACCAACCAAGGCGTGGCCAGCCTCTGTAATCCAAATGTAAACACACAATTTAAAACACTACATATAACTAGATCATCCGAATAAGGTAACTACTTAATTAGTGTTACACAATTATTTTCATACCATGATAAGCTACCAGCTTCTTCTTCTCATCTGAGACAACAGCATTTTTCTTCTCTGGGCCAGCAATTATCCTCTCCAGAGCATCGGATATTTCATCTTTACTTATTTCCTTTAGATCACGCCTAGCTGCAAGGATGGCTGCTTCATTCATCAAGTTTTGCAAATCTGCACCAGTGAAACCTGGTGTTCTCCTGGCAATCTTATCAAAGTCCACATCCTTTGCAAGGGCCTTTCCTCTAGAATGCACCTGTCATGCAAAGTAGTAACACAAGCAGTTCAACAAACAGAAAACATTTTTGAGAAAATAGAAGTTTGTTTTCTAGATAGAGGGAGTGAACTTATGTACTCGATTTTCGATAAGAACCTGTAAAGGCCGTATTTTTCAAAGTCAAACTCCTCAAGCTTGTTTGGCAAAACTTACTAAGTGACAATGTTTTATCAATAGATCATGCAAATACTGAAACACTCACATTACCTCATGGTACACGGGTATCACATTATTTTTACCATATGGTGTATGTCCATAAAGAAATGGAAACACAAATTTGCTAATTACAATCTCTATTTGTCACTACTACCTGTGTGGCCATGAGAATTATTCACTTTTTTCCGGAATAATTTTTCATTTTATTTCAAAATCAGTGTTTGGTTATAAAATTTTCGAATCAATGGCCAAACGCCTACTAAAACACTCACATTACCTCAAGGTACACACGCATCACATTGTTTTCTACCATATGATGCAACTCCATAAAGAATGGGAACACAAATTTGCTAATTCCGATATCTATTTATCATTACTTTTAATTTCTTCCTAAGTATGACTAATGAGCAAACCAACACTAGACAGGAACAAGCATAAAGTTGAAGCCAGGATAATAAGAAGTAAAATGTTGGAAGTAAACTAACCTGAAGAATCCTGACTCTACCAGCAACATCAGGCCTGTCAACAGTCACTTGTCGATCGAACCTTCCAGGTCTCAACAATGCAGAATCAAGAACATCAGGCCTGTTAGTTGCAGCCAAAACAATGACACCAGAATTTCCAGAAAATCCATCCATTTCAGTCAAGAGCTGATTAATAGTTTGCTCTCTCTCATCATTTCCACCTCCAAGTCCAGCACCTCTCTGCCTTCCCACAGCATCTATCTCATCAATAAACACAATGCAAGGCGCTTTTGATTTTGCCTTCTCGAACAAATCCCTCACTCTAGAAGCTCCAACACCCACAAACAACTCAACAAACTCTGATGCTGCACAAGAGAAAAATGGAACACCAGCCTCACCGGCAACTGCTCTAGCCAAAAGGGTCTTCCCAGTACCTGCAGTGGCGAAATTTTAACAAATAGTAGAGATGAATCCATAACTTTTAAAATATAATAGGTTCAATGCTAGAAAACTTAGTGATCGTTTGGTAGGAGGTATTAGAGAAAATAATACTGGTATTAGCTTTGGTATTATTTAATCTCTTGTTTGGTAGCATTTTCAACCTATGTATAACTATAGTTGTATTAGTTATACACTCTATTCAATACTATTCTCATACATAGTAAACCATTAATAATACTAGTATTATTCCTAATCTAATACACTCTATTCAGTACTACAATGAATGTTATTTAATACGACAAACCAAAGAGTCGATAAAAAATAATGTCAGCATTACTAATCCCATCATTACTAATACACCCTATTCAATACTATATTTATACATCCTACCAAAATGACCCCTTAAAGATTGAACCCAGAAATGTTAAATTTTGGATATGCCCCTGATTACCTGGTGGACCAACCAAAAGACACCCTTTTGGTATCTTAGCACCTAAAGCAGTATACTTATCAGGATTTTTCAAGAAATCAACCACTTCTTGCAACTCCAATTTAGCTTGATCAGCACCAGCAACATCAGCAAAAGTCACTCCAGTTTCAGGTACTTCCTGAAACTTGGACTTGGACCGGCCGAAATCCATCGGCCCGCCAAGCCCACCGGGTCCACCCGGCCCGCCTTGAGACCGCCTGAAAAGAAAGAACAGCCCAGCAAAAGCAATAATAGGGAACAACAAATTCCCAATAACACTAAACAACCCATTACCAGCTTCACCTTCAGAAACTGATATATCGACACCATTCATAGCTAAAATGTCTATTAAATCCGGGTCATTAGGCACAGTTACATTAGCTCTACGACCATCTACAGCTGTAAGTTGAAGGGTACTTCCCTCTTTACTAAATCTAACCCTTTCAACTTTACCCTTTTTCACAGCATTCAAGAACTCACTGTATCTCCATTGAGAACCTTCTGGAAGGTCAGGATTGGGCTGGGCTTGAGTTTTTGGAGCATTCAAGATTATATTTTGGGAAAATGGTGATGTGGGTTTGGTTGCTTCAGCTTGAATTACTTGTGGTGGTGCTATTGGGGTAGTATTATCGAGCGCGAAGGCTTGTGGGGTGATTGAAGAAAAGAGTAAGGTCACTAAAGCAGCTTGCGAAGGAACATTCTTGAAAATATTATCTGAATTGGGTTTTTTGTTGACTATACACTTTCTTTTGGAGTGAAACTGGAAATATTTTGTGGTTTTGGGTGTGGGAGGAGATAGAAAGATTTGAGACCCCAAAAAGTTTGAAGAGAGCAAAGAATTCGCCATTATCACTGTTTAGGAGAGGTTTGATTTGGTTCTCAGTTATATTGATGAATTGTTGGTCTTAAATTTGGGGAATTTAGATATTTTTATTTTCTAAAGGAGTGGGTAAAACTCATCAATTATATATGCAAAATGGAGAATTTTAAGTTGGTCTTTGCTACTTGTTGAGAAATTGAATGGAAGCCATAGATTAGGATGTTGGCTTGGGTTGCTTCTACGTGTCATGAATGTTATCCAGTCGCCCTTTTTGATATTTATGTTTCTTTTTCGACGTGGGAAAATGGTTTCTTGAATATTTACAGAAAAGTTGTGGAAAGGCAAGAGACGTCAGGGCTCAAAAGCTATTCTTCAGTGCTCAATAGCAAATAAAATTGGCCCAAAAATATTGTAGAGTGGCTTTATTTTTTGAGCGAATTTCCTTATAGTCTTTAGTTTTTACCCCTCAAATCACTGGTATTTAATTTTTACCACTAATTCGTATTTGATGAAAATTTATTGGCCAAAGTATTCTTTATTCACTGGTCTACGAAATCAGAGATTCTGGGTTCGAACCCCAACAACAACAACATATCCAGTGAAATCCCACAACGTGGGTCCGGGAGGGTAAAATGTACGCAGACCTTACTTTTACCTTGGTAGGTAGAGCGGCTGTTCCGAAAGACCCTCGGCTCAAGACACAACATAAACACAAGTAAATCAAGAGAAACGATCAGATCCGGATAAGAAATTTAAAGCAGTATGATAATGATGGTAACAAAAGCGGATAAGCCATGATAAAACATTCTGGAAAAAAGAAGCAATAACTAATGCAGGTAGATAAGATAAACAAAGTACACGAAAGAACACATAACATTAGAAATCAAACGACAGAGGACTATAAAGCAATACTGCGCCTACTAGTACGATAGGCTAAGCATGTCTACAATAATACCACTACAACTCCTAGTATGTAAGCGTAAGTAGGACTACACTCAACTACTTACTACCATTCCACCCTAATACGTGTCATCCACAATCCCTCTATCTAAGGTCATGTCCTCAGTAAGTTGCACCTGCACCATATCCCGTCTAATTACCTCTCCCCAATACTTCTTCGGCATATCTCTACCCCCTCCCGAGTCCGTCCATAGCCAATCTCTCATACTTTCGCACTGGGGAATTTGTGTCTCTCCTATGCACATGCCCGAACCATCTCAACCTCTCTTCTCGCATCTTATCCTCCACCGAGGCCACTCTCACTCTGTCCCAGATATCATCATTTCTAATCATATACCTCCTTGTATGCCCACATATCCATCTCAGGATCCTCATCTCTGCAACTTTCATCTTTTGGATGTGTGAAGTCTTGACTGATCAACACTCCGCCCCATACAACATAGTCGGTCTAACCACCACCATATAAAACTTGCCTTTAAATTTTGGTGACACATTTTTATCGCACAATACTCCAGAAGCAAGCCTCTATTTTTCATAGAAATTATGCTTATTCAACCAAAGTTGCATAGAGACTATGTCTTAAGGAGCATAGTTTCTATGTAACTAGCCGGACAAGGCATAACCTTATTTTTCAACGAAACTTTACCTTCATACATAATTACATAAAAACTTTGTCTTGCGAATTTTTTTTTGCCTTCAGGCATAGTAACATAGAAATTATTCCCCTTAAGGCATAATTATTATAAAATTTGCCTGAATAGGCATAATTTCTAATGAACTGGGAGGGCTGAATATTAAAGGGTGTCAATTGTGGAATATTGCATGTGTGGGTAAACTGTTATGGTGATTGGCTACTAAGAAGGATGTCCTATGGTCTAGATGGGTGCACGGAGTGTATATGAGAAACAACCCCACCTCAGGATATCAGTGTTATTTGTAAAGAATGTATCTTGGGCCTAACTCAATCCCAAAATTTAGTTTGTAGAGTTAGGATTGTCCAAGTCCATATAAGGAGTCAATGTTCCCATTCCATATCCGATGTGTGACTCTTAACACTCCTCGCACACTCATACCTTGTTAACTGAAGCGTGTATAATATAATTTGGAGTCCAACATCGGTGAATAAAGAATTGAAATGGGTCTGGCTCTGATACCATATAAAGAATGGATCTCGGGCCTAACTCAACGTCAAAAGCTAGCTTGTAGGGTGAGGATTGTACAAGTCCATATAAGTAGTCAATATTCTCATTCCATATCCGATGTGGACTCTTAACCGTATTGGAGGAAGTTAAACTCTTTGAAAAGGGACATGCAACATTGGTACTCACAGAGTGGGACTTATCTGCTTACAGCAACTGAAAAATAAATCTCAGCAAGTTATGGGACCATGTTGGGGCATCAGAGAAGATTGGGAGGATCTGATTTGATATGGAGCACAATATTACAACCTAGACATAGGTTTATTGTTTGGCTTGCAGAAAAAGGAAGATTGTTAACAAATGAGAGATTGCAAAGAATACAGATACCAATGGAGGATACTGACTGCTGCTTGTGTGAGGAGAAGGTAATGAAGACATATCAACATCTGTTTGCTGACTGTGTTTAGTTCAATGGACTGGAATTCAGCTGCCGACTGGGGATGTTAAGCAAGTATTGACAAGCATTAGAAGAAGCACCGGAGACAGTTTCAGAAGGAAGTTATAGTTGCACTCTGGGGAGCAGTAGTATATAATATCTGGTAAGCTAGGAACTGGAGACAGTATAGAGGAATAACTGTAAATACAGATACAGTGATAACACAGATCAAACAGGACTTTATAATTAGACTAGAAACAGTTCAGCAGTCTAAGAAGACTATTAGATGTAGTTCCTTACTTCAGAAGTTCTTATTGTAATTAGAGTTGGTTGGAGGCTTAGTCCTCAGAATACCTTCCTGGAAGGTGGTTCTGAGATTAAGAGCTCTTTAGGTGTATTGGTTGTTGTTTGTTAATGGTAATATTTACATTTGTTGCCAAAAAAAAATAAAAATAAGCGGGTGATTTTCATGAATAGTTTGTAAGTAATTCAATAGGACATCTAGATTGCATATATCATGAAGTCTTACCGGTTTATCATGACTTGTATTGTTTTTCGCTTCTTGGTTTGTAGCTTTGAGGTCATGACAATCTGACTTGTGAGTAATTCAATATGATAGTTTGGTTGAAATTTTTTTAAAAAGGCATTTGGATGCTTTGGTCTTGAAGCTGAAAGTGAGGCGCGCAACATCCTTGCATTGAGGGTTCGATTCTCGATTGAAGTTTTACAAAAGGTTAGCTCAAGTGGTCTAAGGTGTTTAAAATTGTCTCCAACGTTCTAGGATCGATTCTCCCAAATCTCACCTAGTGGGATTATACTGGGTATGTTTTGTTGTTGTAGTTAGGTTGAAAATAACATGAACTTATTCTGGTTTGTCTTGACTTGCATGTCACAGTTTTGAATATATTTTTTCTCTTCTTTGTTTATAGTTTTGAAATCATGATGATCCAACATGATTTGTGAATAATCCAACAAGGCAACTAGGTTGGACATGACATGAAATCATATTGGTCTATGGTGATTTGCATACCACAGTTCACCGGTTTTGGTTCCACTTGCCGGCGTCTCTTTATCATCTCAGCCGCTCAACTTAAGGGTATTTTGGTCCGTAATTTTTTTTATTAAACTTAAAATTACCAGTTTCACACAAATGTCAAAAGCGAGGACAAAATTTAAATACTGCTCCCAAAGTATCCCTTTATCTTGTCATAAGAATGTGGCCCAAGCCCAAGGGAAGTTTTCTGTGTTATGTCCTGTAGTTTTATGTAGCCTACAAAAACTAAGTGCATAGGGACAATATTCAACTGCAAGTGTGAAGATCTGACTAATTCTTTTTTCTAATAATATATCATGTTTCTGTTCCACCTAAACCTAATACCATTTCCAAGAAACTGTTTGTGTACCAAGAATAATTTGCAAGAAAACTGTTTGCATATATTGAATAGATTAAAGGACTGGTACACTGAATCGTACACAAATCTAGAACCTTAGCATTTGATCAGATCACATTGATCTCAAACGTGTGCAAATTGATATAAATTGGATATGACAGGCTTTCAAGATTCTTCTTGCTCCCTGAAGCATCTAAAAATCAGCTCACAATTTCACATATATGCTGAGCAATGGTGGTTGTGGAATATTTAAGTACTGCATTATTAAAAACTATGTACATGAATGAGAACCGAAGGAACATTCAGAGGATCAGAGACATGACAACTTGGCTAAACAGGCAAAATGTTATCCTTTTGACTTGCATATATATATATATATATATAAATTGTTAACATTTTGGTCTATAGTCTCATTCATCAAGAAACAACTTTTCCTCATCCACATTCTTCAAACTCATTGATCAGTACTACAAAAATTAAGACAACAGCTTCAAATGGCGAATCAAATGACCACAAATCATGTTCGTTCCACGAGCTTGCCTATAGCAACTCATCCTCTCATTGTGAGTGCAGAGGAGCAGTTGCAAAGGTTAAAGTCATCCCAAGGAACTTCCACATCTTCTAACTCGACGATATGCCAAAAATTGGATGGACTCAGAAAATTATACGACTGTGTTGATGATGTCCTCCAGTTGCCAATTAGCCAACAAGTTCATGAAAAACATGCCAAATTACTAGAACAAGTCTCTGATATGTCCCTCAATGTTTTAGATACTTGTAGCATCAGTATAGATGCTTTCTTACAGATGAAAGAAAGTGTTCAACTACTCGAGTCATCTCTACGAAGAGGTAGAGGTGGAGAATCTAACTTATCCACTCAAGTTGATGCATACATGGCATCTAACAAGAAATTGAACAAAGTGGTTTCCAGACGTTTCAGAGATTTGAAGCAGAAAGAAAATAATCAGATAATAGTAATAGAAAATTCCGACTTTGCATCGTTGATTAGCCTAATAAAAGGAGTTGAAGATATTAGTCTTACAGTGTTGGAGTCAACTCTATCTTTCATTTCACATCCAAAAATGAGATCAAGGACAAGTAGTTGGTCTTTGGTCACCAAGATGTTGAAGCCAAAGAGAGTTTCATGTGAAGGAATTGAAATCTCTGAAGTAGAGAAGATACACATGGAGTTGCTTCTTCTACGAAACGAGAAGATAGATCAATCACAGATGCTAAGTGCACTTAAAAAACTGCAGGCATTTGAGTTGAGCATTCAAGAACTAGAGGAGAGTCTTGGAGTTATCTTTAGGATTCTCTTGAAAAATCGAGTTTCCGTTCTCAACATTTTCAGCCATTAACTTCTACTATGAAAAGTATATCGTGTGTATACGATGTCATACAGAGAATACGAAATGTAACAACATTTCAGGTGTATATATACATTTTTCATCAAAGATAACAAATCTTGTCACCAATCTATCCTTCAATATAATGATATCTTCCATCAATAATCTCCAATCAGAGACATGTTGACAATCATATTAGTGTTTGTTAGCATTAGCTGTTTTCTCAGAAAGCTTAAACTAAGACTGCTAAAACCATGAATTTCTGGAACTAACATGCCATGCTAAATTCTTTTGTCACTTGTAAGCTGTTACTGAACTGTCAAGATTCAACTTGTTTCTCCTCAAGTAGAGCGATGGCATAGGATTAAGCAATATCCAAGTCATGACTATTTTGGCGTTTTTCTAAGTCCTGGATGACTCATTTCAACTCGCTCATGTGTTATGACCTGTCTTGGTAGATTCAAACATTTAGCACAAGGTTTTTGTGGGATTTTATAGAACTCATCTGTAGCTTAGAGTTAAAAAAGATAATAAAGTATAATGATCAAAATATAAAATTTGCATGTTTGATCTTCATTTAAGGAGTATACTCCTTCAGATCCAATAATTTCAGACATAAACCACTTGTATGGAAGGATAGTGGAATCTTTTAATTTCTGACTACAGCTCATTAATGTATAATCTATTATATGAAAAACCTGCCAAATTACTAAAACATGTTTCTAACTGTCAACATTTCATTATTGTCTTTTTTTCCTCCGTCTTTGCTCATAATTCATATGCAACCTTATGAAACCAGCCAAGTTTGTAGTGGATAAGACACTCGGAAAAAGAAAAGATGACAAATATACTGTTAGCTGCAAGCTGAATGATATAGAACAAGTTATTTTTAGGAGGAAAATAGCATCTGTCATGAAGAATTTGGGATGAAGATCTAGTGTGGGGGAAAATAGTGTAAAGAAGCCTTACATAAGGAGAAGAAAATGTGGGGTACAATTTTATATAGCCTACAAAGATTTTTGGTAAGTGCATAGGGACAATATTCAACTGCAATTGTGAAGATCTGAAGGAAACCTTTTCCTAATTATAGACCATCTTTCTATTCCACCTAAACATAAATGCCATTTCCAAGAAGCAGTCTCACAAGCTTACTGTTGCACATAGATTATGTGATATAATGAATAGATTAAAGGAGTGGTACACTGAACCGTACACTCATTCAGGCCCTTAGCATTTGATCAGATCACATTTATCTTCAAACGTGTGCAAATTGATATGAAATTGATATGACAGGCTTTCAAGATTCTTATTGTTCCCTAAAACCTCTATAATTCAGCTCACAATTTCACAAAACATGATGTGCAATGGTGGTTGGAATATTTAAGTACTGCATTATTAAAAACTATGTACATGAATGAGACACAGGCAGACTAGGAGTAACATTCAGAGGATCAGAAACATGACAACTTGGCTAAACAGGCAAAATATTATCCTTGTTTTTGAGTTGTACATATATATAAATTGCTACCATTTTGGTATAAATCATTCATCAAGAAACAACCTTTCCTCATCCACATTCTTCAAAGTCATTGATCTACACTAAGAAAAGTAAGATAACAACTTCAAATGGCAAACCAAATGACCTCAAATCATGTCCGTTCCATGAGCTTGCCTACAACAACTCATCCTCTCATTGTGAGTGCAGGAGCAGCAGTTGCAAAGCTTAAAGTCATCCCAAGGAACTTCCACATCTTCTAACTCGACGATATGCCGAAAATTAGATGGACTCAGAAAATTATACGATTGTGTTGACGATGTCCTCAAGTTGCCAATTAGCCAACAAGTTCATGTAAAATATGCCAAATTACTTGAAAAAGTCTCTGATATGTCCCTCAATGTTTTAGGTACTTGTAGTATCACTAAAGACGCTTTCTCACTGATGAAAGAAAGTGTTCAACTACTCGAGTCGTCCCTTCGAAGAAGTAGAGATGGAGAATTTAACTTATCTACTCAAGTTGATGCATACATGGCATTTCACAAGAAATTGAACAAAGTGATTTGCAGACGTTTCAGACATTTGAAGCAGAAAAAATATGATCAGATAATTGTTGCAATCTAAAGAAGAAAAATAAGAGATAGACGTAAAGAATGAAGAAACCAATGGCTGGAAAATGACTTATTTCATTCAGGACTTCAAAGCCTATATAAAGGCAAATACTTAATAGCATATTCCACTAAAGTAGGACACATCAGTCCACGATCTGCATATACCAATTACCTCCTAAAAACAGAAAATATGACTCCTAAAAGAAACAAAACATGTTACTCCACTGATCCCTAAAATCAGAACAACCTGAACTTACTCAAATTAAAAAAGCATAACTCCTAAAGACTAGGTCAACTTGTAAAAGAATAAACCAGACTAATATTTCAACAGTCCCCCCCCCCCCCTTAAACTGATGTTTGCTACAGTCAGTTTACAGCTTTGATTGTGCAGACGCCCAGCATCCTTCTAAGTTTCACGAATGACTCCATCTTCAAAGCTTTAGTGAAAATGTCGGCAACCTGATCTTCATGTTAGACAACACAACACGTGAAAAACATAATTACTTTATTATTGTGAAAGTAATTACACCAAGACTTGAACACTACAACTTGACCACAATATACACCAAGTTCTTACTCTTTTATTTTTACCAACACTCACACTTTAGCTTACACACACTTTAGACTCACTTGGACACTTTTTGGATGCACACTTGGGACTTGCATCCTTAAGGACCCAAGGTCCCTATATATACATGATCAATGTTGGTTCATCAAACTTTACATTGCTAGAAGATTCTAGCTATAACATCATAATGGGTTTGGCCCAACAGTTTAGGGTTTAGGGTTTGTAGCTTCAAACCAAGCTCAATAGGAGTGTTAACAGGATTACAATCCATCATCTGAAATCTGTCCAGAATTTCTCCTATATATTTCTTCTGAGAAATAAAGATCCCTTTATCATATTGCACTACTTCTATGCCAAGAAAATAATGCATCAATCCGAGATCGGACATTTCAAACTCATCCATCATTGACTTTTTGAATTCTTCAATCATGACACCACAATTTCCAGTAAATATAAGATCATCAACATATAAACAAATAATGAGCATTTTTCCTTGATCCCCAATCTTAACAAAAAGTGTATGCTCATAAGGACATTTCGAAAAACCAACTTTTAGAAAATACCCCTCAATACGACTATACCAAGCCCGAGGAGCTTGTTTTAGTCCATAAAGGGCTTTTTTTTTCAATTTGTAAACCTTATGCTCATTTCCAATTTTGACATAACCAGGGGTTGTTCAACAAATACTTGTTCCTCCAAGTACCCATGTAAGAACGCCGACTTGACATCTAACTGGAAAATAGGTCAAGACTTCTGAGCCGCTAATGCAATAACCAATCTGATTGTATCATGCCTCGCAACTGGAGAAAATACTTCTGTATAGTCGATCCTGTATTGTTGCTTGTATCCCTTAGCCACTAAACGTGCCTTGTACTTGCCAACTTCACCATTTTCCTTCAACTTTGTTTTAAGACCCACTTTACTCCAATGGTTTTCTGTCCATTTGGAAGATCAGATAGCTCCCAAGTATCATTTCGTTCACTTGCATCAATTTCATCATCCATTGCTTTTCTCCATTTTTCTTCCTTCACGGCACTCTCAAAAGAAGTCGGATCTCAATCTGAAAACAAAGCAAAGTGAGTAATTGGATCTTCAATTCCAGTTACCTTAAAATCTTTCATCCAAGCAGGCCTTCTTCTAACACGCTCGACAGACTGAGTTGTTTCTTCATTTGCTACAGCAATTGTTGGTGATGTTGTAGTGGTTGAATCTGATGAATTTTTCAGCATGCAAGGTGTTGAAAATTGCTCCTGTGCGACGTCACTATCGTAGAGGACTTGGGTAGGCTGCTGCCTATTCCAGTCCCAAGTGTTCTCCTCATAAAAAATAACATCCCTGCTGATAACGATCTTTCTTGTCCTTGGATTGAACAATTTATATGCTTTGGAAGATTCACTTACACCAAGAAAAACACATTTTTCAGCCTTGTCATCAAGTTTCTTCCTCCTCTCATCTGGAACATGAGCATATGCAATGCATCCGAAAATTCTGAAATGATCTACTGTTGGTTTTCTCCCATTCCATGCCTCCTCTGGTGTCATATTTTGAACAGAAAAAGTTGGGCTTCTGTTTAAAATATGTATACTCCAATTTACTGCCTCTGGCCAGAAAATTTTTGGAATGCTTCCTCTTGCTAACAAACTTCTCACCATGTTGAGGATGGTTCTGTTTTTTTCTCTCTGATACACCATTCTGTTGTGGTGTATACGCAGCTGTAAGCTCTTTCCGAATGCCATGTTCTACACAAAAACCTTCAAATTCTTTCGAACAATATTCGCCACCACGATCTGTTCGGAGAGTCTTAATATTTTTTCCTGCTTCATTTTCTACACGAACTTTGAAGCTTTTAAATGTAGAAAAAATTCAGATTTCTTTTGCAAAAAATAAACCCAAATATTTCTTGAAAAATCATCCGTAAAAGTGATTAAATATCTTTTTCCTCCATTTGACATTGGGTTTATCGGACCACAAAGATCTGAATGCACCAGCTCCAAAACATCCTTTGCTCTCCTTGACTTTTCTTTAGAAATTGTGAGCGAGGTTGTTTGCTAACAACACATTCTTCACAAATTAGAACAGATATTTGAGGAAGCGCCGTGACCATGTTTTTCTGTTGGAGTGTCTTCAAGCCTCCAAAACTCAAGTGACCATTACGAAAATGCCACGGCCATGATTAATCCTTTACTTCAGCCATTAAACAAGATTGAATACTAATCAATCTTTAGTGGAAATAATCTGTTGGAGCTCATTTGAACTACAACAATAGCTCCTCTCACAGGATCATAAATTTCACACTCACCCTTCTTAGTAGTGATGACATAACCCTTCTCTTGCAACTGACCATCACTAAGTAAATTGCTTTTCAAGTCGGGAACATACAACACATTAGAGATTGTTTCCACAAAACCATTCTTGGTTTTAATCTTGATATCACCTTTCCCCATCACTTCCACAGTTGAACAATCACCAAAGGCCACGGTGGAATGAAAATTTTCATTTAGAGATGAAAACGAAAGCATCCAGTATATACATACCAAATATCTGACTCGTGTTTCGTTCCATCTTGGACAGCCATTAACAAAGTTTTGACTTCCTTATTTTCGACAAAATTGGCACTTTCTTCCTTTTCTTTGTCATTAGGCAGTCTAGTGTAACATTCTGATGCATAATGACCAAATTTATGGCATCTATAGCACTATACCTTGGATTTGTCATGGTCTCGACCTCTGCCTTTGCCTTGAGATTGATCGGTGTTGGCTTTGAAATTTCTGCTGAAATCTCTGCCTCCACGATCTCCTCTTCCTCTTCCTCTTCCTCTTCCTCTTCCTCTTCCTCTTCCTCTTCCTTGGCCTCTACTTCTATCCCTTCCTCTATAGTTATTTGGAATGAGTATTAGTAGAAGCCTTCAATGCTTGCTCCTGTACTGTGGAACTTTTGTTCATCTTCTGTTCATGAACCAGTAAATAACTTTGCAATTCATCGAGAGATAGTTCTTCTATATCTTTTGACTCTTCGATTGAGCAAACAACATAATTATATTTTGGTGTCAGAGAGCGCAAAATCTTCTCCACAATGGCAACATCGTCTATCTTCTCACCGTGGAAGCGCATCTTGTTGGTGATTTCCATTGTTTTAGCACAATGGCAAATGTACAAATTTTGTCAGCATCTATCCTTCAATATACTGATTGTTTCCATCAATAATCTGCATTGCGGAGACATGTGCACATTCATAAGAGTGTTGTTAATATTAGCTATTTTGTCAAGTTAATATGCTAAATAGAAAGCTGAAACTAAGACTGCCAAAATCTTGAATTTCTGGCAGACTGGAACTAACATGCTATGCTAAATATGTTTATCACTTGGAATGAACTGTCAAGATTCCACTTGTTTCCACTCAAGACGAACAATGACATAGGATTAAGCAGCATCCAAGTCATGAGCGTTTTGGCATTTCTTTAAGTCTTGGTGACTCATTTCAACTCACTCTGTGTTATGACCTGTCTTGGTAGATTCAAACATTGAACATATGGTTTTTGAGGGATTTTATGCAATTTGTCTGTAGCTTAGAGTTAAAAATATGTAGACAATCCACTTCTCTTCATTTTGTCTTGCCATAGAACCAGTATTATTATACGACTAGTAATTTTACAATAGTTTGATTTTCAAGAGAATGATTAAGAATTTGAAAATATAAACTGTACCTCATAAAAAGGTACAGGACAAGAAGTTCTTGGTTACTGGCTTACTGCAAAGAAGCAGACCTGAGTGTCCTTTCAAAACAGTTAGGGAAAATTTTAAATGCATTACAGGAAACGGGAAAAGGTTGGGGACATGAGATTTTCTATAAATTCAATGGCTTGAGATCTAAATATCAATCCTGCTTTGGGATAAATAGAAATAGCAGCTATGTGATTCAAGAAATGCATAATATATTTAAAATGGTTGGCTTCTGCCGTTAGCTTTGCTGAGTGAATAAAAAATAGCTGTTAATGCTGCACGGAAGCTGTTCTATATAATTGCATATTTCCTCTTCTTTACACGAAGACAAATTCAGGCTACCCTTTGGAAAACACAATGCATCATAAAGTTAATTCAATAGGGTGAAGGGGCAGTTTTATGTATAATAGATGTATTGGATGATGCATTAATGAGCTGAAGTCAGAAATTAAAAAATTCCACTGTCCTGCCATCCAAGTGGTTTATGTCTGAAATTGTTAGATCTGAAGGATTATACTCCTTAAACGAAGATTAAATAGGCAAATTCAATATTTCAATCCACGAGCATTAGCCAGCTGGTCTATGGCCTATTTACATATTTATAACTCTGAGCTACAGAAGAAGTTGTATAAAATCTCATAAAAAACTTGTATTAAATGTTTGAATCTACCAAGACAGGTCATAACACACGAGTGAGTCGAAATGAGCCATCCAAGACTTTGAGAAATGCCAAACTGGTTCATGAATTGGATATTTCTAAAGCCTATGTCATTGAAACAAGTGGAATATTGGGAGTTCACTTACAAGTGACAAACAAATTCCCCATGGCATGTTCCAGAAATTCATGGTTTTAGCAGTCTTTGTTTCAGCTTTCTATTTGGCATATTAATCTGAAAAAACAGCTAATGTTAACAAACACTGTTATGATCGTGTACATGTCTCCTATATGGAGATTATGGATGGAAAACATCAGTATTCTGAAGCATAGATAGCTCATGAAATTTGTAGAATTGCTATATTTTATATGACAAATTTTATATACAATTGGATAATTGTTACATTTCATGTATTCTGTATGACAAAATAATATACACAAGATTGAAACCCCATACACTCGTGGTAGCATTAATTAGTGGCTGAGAATGTTGAGGAGGGAAACTCGGTTTTTCAAGAGGAGCCTAAACATAACTCCCAGACCCTCCTCTATTTCTTGAATGCTCGACTCAAATACCTGCAGTTTTTTAAGATCACTTAGCATCTGTGATTGATCTATCTTCTCGTTTTGTAGAAGAAGCAGCTCCATGACTATCTTCTCTACTTCAGAGATATCAATTCCTTCACATGAGACTCTCTTTGGCTTCAATATCTTGGGGATCAAAGACCAGCTACTTGCCTTTGATCTCATCTTTGGATGGGAAATGAATGATAGAGTTGACTCCAACACTGTAATACTAATATCATCAACTCCTTTTATTAGGCTAATCAATGATGCAAACTCAGAATCTTCTATTATTATTGTCTGGGTATTTCCTTTCTGCTTCAAATCTCTGAGACGTTTGCAAATCACTTTGTTCAACTGCTTATTGGATGCCATGTATGCATCAACTTGAGTGGATAAGTTAGATTCTCCAACTATACCTCTTCGAAGAGATGACTCGAGTAGTTGAACACTTCCTTTCATCTGTGAGAAAGCATCTTTAATAATGCTACAAGTATCCAAAACATTGAGGGACACATCAGATACTTGTTCAAGTAATTTGGCATGTTTTTCATGAATTTGTTGGCTAATTGGCAACTTGAGGACATCATCAACACAATCGTATAATTTTTTAAGTCCATCCAATTTTCGGCAGATCGTCGAGTTAGAAGATGTGGAAGTGCCTGCGGATGACTTTAACCTTTGCAACTGCTCCTCTGCACTCATAATAAGAGAACGAGTTGCTGTAGGCAAGCTCGCTGAACGAACGTGATTTGTGGTCATTTGATTTTCCAACTGAAGATGTTGTCTTACTTTTCTTATTGCAGATCGATGAGTTTGAAGGATGTAGATGAGGAAAAGTTGTGATGAATGGTTTAGACCAAACTATTAGCAGTTTATATATATGCAAGTCAAAAACAAGGACAATATTTTGCCTGTTTAGCCAAGTTTTCATGTCCCCTCTGAACGCTCCTCCTGTCTTATTCATGTACATAGTTTTCAATAATGTAGTACTTAAATATTCCACAACCACCACTGTACAACATGCTTTTGAAATTGTGAGCTGGTATTTAGAGGTTTTAGGGAGCAACAAGTATATTGAAAGCCTGTCATATCCAATTTATATCAATTTGCACACGTTGACATAAATGTGATCTGATCAAATGATAAGGGGCTAGATGTGTGTACGGTTCAGTGTACCAGTCGTTTAATCTATTCATTAAATCACATAATTTATGTGCAACACTAAGCTTGTGAGCCTATACGGGACAAGGTGGGAGTGACATCAGTGGCGGATAAGACGAGGGAAGCGAGACTGAGGTGATTCGGGCATGTGAAGAGGAGGGGCGAGGAAGCGCCAGTAAGGAGGTGCGAGATGTTGGTTGTAGCTGGGCCTAGGAGAGGCAGAGGTAGGCCGAAGAAGAGCTGGGGGAGGTGATTAGACAAGATATGACACAACTTCAGCTGACTGAGGACATGACCTTAGATAGAAAGATATGGAGGTCTAGGATTAGGGTAGAAAACTAGTAGTAGGTAGCTAAGTGAGGGGAAGGAGGGGGCGAGTTTTCCTTCTCTCCGCTTTTCCTTTTAGTAGTATTATTTTTATTTTCTTGTTGGGCATTACTATATATTTCCACATTTATTTTATATCTTGTTATTTGCTGTCATCTTTCATATTTCTGTGACATGTACTTTTCTCTGAGTCGAGTGTCTATCGGAAACAACCTCTCTACCTCACAAAGGTAGAGGTAAGGTCTGCATATATCCTACCCTCTCCAGATCCACTTTGTGGGACCACCCTGGATTTGTTGTTGTTGTAGTAGTAAGCTTGTGAGCCTGTTTCTTGGAAATGGCATTTAGATTTAGGTGGGAATAGAAAGATGATCTATAATTAGAAAAAGATTTCCTTCAGATCTTCACAATTGCAGTTGAATATTGTCCCTATGCACTTACACAAAAATCTTTGTAGGTTGCATAAAACGATTTTCCACATTAGCTTCTCCTGATCCTTTTTTTTCCTCCACATCGTATCTTCATCCCAAATTCTTCATGACAGATTCTTCCTCCTAAAAAAGACAATAATGAAAGGTTAGAGACATGTTATAAGTAGTAATTTGGCATGTGTTTTATGGGAGAGCATGTTCAAATGTACGTAATTTGGCATGTTTTTCATATAACAGTGAATTACTACATTAATGAGCTAAAGTCAGAAATTAGAAGATTCCATTGTCCTGCCATACAAGTGGTTTATGTCTGAAATCGTTGGATCTGAAGGATTATACTTCTTAAATGAAGATTAAACAGGCAAATTTTATATTTTGATCCACGAGCGTTATGCTGCCTTATTTACCTTTTTTAACTCTTGGCTACAGACAAGTTGCATAAAACCCTACAAAAACCTTGTGTAAAATGTTTGAATCTACCAAGATAGTCACAACACATAAGTGAGTTGAAATGAGTCATCCAAGACTTAGAGAAACTCGAAAATGTTCATGACTTGGATACTGCTGGTCATTGTTCTAGTTGAGGGGAAACAAGTGGAATCTTGGCAGTTCAGTTACAAGTTACAAATAAATTTAGCATGAATCTTTCATGAAGAATACGGGATGAAGACAGTGTGGAGGAAAACAAATGTGCATTAGCCTTACATAAGGAGAATGAAATGTGGAAAATTGTGGCATATGGATGAACTAGAAAACTATCTGATAAGAAGAATGGCTTAAATATTGAGAACAAGAACAAGGAGGCCTCAGGTGAAGGTTACAAACTTAGCTATAAAAGCTCTTTTGTGACAAAACTCAATTAGACTAAACAAAGCTAAATGCACAAGTTGAACATCCTAAACGTGTGCAATTAATTTTAAATTGAACATGAGATGTCAAGATTCTTCTAGCTCCCTGGCTGTCATATCTAATTTGAGTAGTCAATTCAGCTCAAATCCACATATCTGAGTACCTTAGTGGTGTCACTCATAGATCAGCAAATCCGCACATTTGAAGTCTTGTCGAGGATTTTTTCTGCAAGAAATCCGTGATTACCCAGTGAAATCCCACAACGTGGGGTCGGGGGAGAGTAGAATGTACGTAGACCTTACCTCCATCTTGGTAGGTAGAGCGGTTGTTTCCGAAAGACCCTCAGCTCAAGACAAAGGATAAGCACAAGCAAAGCAAGACAAATGGTTTTAGATGACACATAATATGCTAGAGTGATATTTTTCTCGTGCGATGGGTGGCATGTATGGTGGTTAACAGAGTATTTTAGTGGCACAATTTTAGATGACACTTATTATATTACAAGACTCAACAATGATGAGGCATAGGAACAAAAAAATGGAAAATTTAATGGACCTGAAACATGACAACTAGGGTGAGTTAAGATAAGATTCTTTTTGTTCCCATTGACATTGCTATATAACAGAGAAAGAAGTTGATCTAAACCAGAACGAAGAATAATTTCTCCAGTAGAAGAAAAAGATTGTAGCTTCAATGGAAAATCTAAAAATCACAAACCATGTTCGTGCCACGAGTTTGCCTACTGCAACTCATCCTCTTATTGCTAGTGCAGAGGAAAATCTGCGAAGATTGAAGTCGTCTGAAGGCACTTCCACATCTTCACATTCAACAATATGCAAAACATTGGATGGTCTCGTAAAATTGTACGAATGTGTTGATGATGTCCTCCGTTTGCCACTTAGCGAACAAGTTCTCTCTCATGAGAAACATGCCAAATCCTTTGAACAAAGTCTCCAACGGGTCTCTCAATGTTCTAGATACTTGCAATATCATTAAAGACGCTTTCTCACAGATGAAAGAAAGTGTTCAACTACTCGAGTCATCACTCCGAAGGAAAAGGAGTGAAAAATCCAACTTATCTGATGAAATCGATGCATACATGACATCCAATAAGAAACTAAACAAAGTGATCTATAGATGTTTCCAAGATCTGAAGAACGAAAAGAAGAGAAACATAATTGAAATAGAAGACTCTGAGTTTGCATCATTGATTAGCCTAATTGAAGGAGTTGAAGATATTAGTCTTATAGTATTGGAATCAACTCTATCTTTTATTTTCCATCCAAAAATGAGATCAAAGGCAAGTGGTTTGTCTTTGATTTCCAAGATGTTGAGGCCAAAGAGAGTCTCATGTGAAGGAGCTGATATTTCAGAAGTTGAAAATATACACACGGATTTGTTTCTTCTTCAACACGAGCAGAAAAAATATTCACAAATGCAAAGTGTACTTAAAAGACTCGAGACATTTGAATCGAGCATTCAAGAAGTGGAGGGAGGATTGGAAGCCATCTTTAGTCACCTTATAAAAACTAGAGTTTCCCTCCTCAACATTCTCAACCACCAATCATGTATCTCAATGTTTGTTAATACAATGTAATCGTACAGAATTCAAGAAAATATCAAAATTGTCACCAACGAATACTTGTATACATCAGTTGTTCCAACACTAATCGCCTGTCTGGTTCCCTCTGAATGTGTTTGTGATTTGTATTTCGAAGATTGACTTTACCACTCATAGTTTTAACATAAACCCTGTTAGTATTGAATGGCCAAATTTTGCAGCTAAATGCACCAAAAACCGCCGCTAAATGCACCTAAATGCCCCTAAATTTTTTAATATTTGAAAGGATAGTCTAAAGCCTGCTAAATTCACCTAAACCGCCGCTAAATCCTTTAATAGCAAGAACTAAGTGAAAACTGTACAAAATAACACACGAACTATATCATGTCTCAAACATATGAATTAATTTATATTTCAAATGAGCAGAGGCTTTCAGGATTTTACTTGCTCCCTGTATGCCGGACGTGATTTGAAAGCTAATTAGCTGAGATTTTGAATATTTTGTTATAAGCAGACATGCAATATTGTATACAAATATAAGCAAGTCTTTAAGCATCAATCAGCATAAAAATTCTTTTACAACTGATAGTGCAAATAGAAGTTAAACTCATACCAAATTCATCTATTTAGTAGCAAGATCATATTATTTTTATCCTAATATTTTACTCTTGGCCTTTCATACTTTGGTTAACAAATTAACTTAATTATATTATTCCTCTTCCAACCTAATGTTCAGAGCCGTCACTGGGGAGGTTGAGGCGTCGCCGCCGCACAGGCCTCGGCCGGCAGTGCCTCCGCTCCAGAATTTTCATTTTTCTTTTATTAGTTTTAAATATTAAGATATGTATTCCCTAGTGAGAGGTCGCGTGTTCGAATACAATGAGCAACAAAAGAATTTTTTTTAAACACAAAATCAGATTTGGCCCCAAGTCCCCTCTAAATAATTTATCATTAAATTAATTGTGTTTAGCTTTAGATTTTACATTACTTTTATTGGTAATGGATGACTTGTATTTTACATGATTACATTAAATTTGGTTTGTTTTTTAAATAATGTAATGATTGTTTTTCTTGTAATGACATTAAGGTATCTCTTTCGTAGCATTATTGTATTGAAATTGAAAAAATTAAATCGAATATAGTGTTTACTATATATTTATTTGATGTTTTGATCAATAATGTTTTTTAATATTGATTAATTAGTTAATTTAAATTTTTCATGTGAATAAAAAATGATATTTTTTTGTTTCTCACACCGGACCCTTAAAAGTATAATAACGGCTCTGCTAATGTTAGGTTGTATTTCGGTCTTTTCGAAGCTATACTTTGGTTGCTTTCCTTTGACACTGACATGCTATTAATATATTAAAATGTCTTTTGGTTTAATTTGATAATTCATTTCGCATCATTTTATATCTAAACGCATCATGTTTTAAAAAAGAAAAAAATCACTAAAAGATGAGAAAATATAGTCAATGTTGGAAGAATTTTCTTGGAAGCTCTCCACACGCATGGTTAGAATATAATCTTAATGGAAGATTTCATGTCTTAATTAACAGAGAAAACAAAAACATAAACAATTATAAGTACTCTAAGATCATGTTAGAAGTACTCCAAATCATGTTGATTAATGTTTCACAATGCTCCCTAATTGTCTTCACACATATATATTATATATATATTTATATTCGCAAACATTTTGCCTGCATGGCGACAATTTAAGTACCAGACTGGCATCGTCCTTTCCCCTCGTGCATGTATCTGCATCTACAATTGTTCTGACTTAATTTCGGAACAACAATATCTTACCCAAAAAATATATTTTTTCCGTTTCATTTTATATGACGGTACTTGATTATGCATGAAGTTAAGAACGATAGAGAAGCTTCTGACACATACCATAAGTATTTTTAGAATAAATGATTTTAAATATATCATGACATTTCTATGACTACATACTATTGTACGACATTAAATTCCGGAAGTACGAACTTAAATTTTTTTAATTATAGAAATATGATGTTCTTCTTAGAATAAATTGAAAAGGAAACAAAGTTTATATGGAATAATTGAAGTATCAACTAATCAATAATGAATTAGTTTCTTCAATCTCTCGTCTTTTTTTCTTTTGGAAGGAAATTTCCTTGGGGACAATATTTAGCTAATTAGCTGTTGCCAATTAGAAGACAAATAGTATCCGTACAAAGAAGTATCCTTCCTGTCCTTTTTCCCTTAGAGATCAGTGATCACAAATCTCTACCTTCTAATCCTTTTTTAGATAAACTATAAAAAGGGTACAACTGCAAAACATTAATCTAAAAGTCTCATTCCAATATAATTCAAAAGTTTGTAGTTCAAACATATTTTCTAGTTCAAGAAATTCAATGGCACTACCAAATTTTGATGCTCTAAGAGACTTGACGACTTGCTTCACTCACCATTAATCAAACGAGAAATCGCGCACCACGGACAGGAAAAATGGGTCTACGAAGTTTCTGAAACATCGTTAAAGATGCTCGAAGTTTGTGCCACCACAAAAAAGACGTTCTTTTGCTAGTCAAAGATCATCTCCACGACCTCAACTCAACGTTCAGAAGAATAAGCTTTGGCGATAACAAGTTTGCAGTATCTTTTCACGGTCAATGAAAGAAGTTGAAGAAAGAGATATGAAAGCGCTTGCATTCCTTAAAAGGGAATGAAAAGCTCGAAATTATCATTGGGCTCGGACAGTAAAAATAATTTGATGGTAGTTGTGAATGTGCTAATGGAAGTGAAATTGGCCACTATGTTAATTGTGGAGTCATTGATGTCACTTATGTCAATGCCAAGTCCAAATAACAAGAAATTAAGTAAATGGTATTCTTTTGGATCAAAGTTAATGAGTGTGAATAGCTTTAGTTCTTGGGAAAAAATGTGATGCAATGACGTTGCAATGTGTGAATAAAAGATTGGAAGCAGTGGAAATTGTCA
The DNA here is from genome assembly GCA_034509755.1 of Anisodus tanguticus. Lineage (NCBI taxonomy): Eukaryota > Viridiplantae > Streptophyta > Magnoliopsida > Solanales > Solanaceae > Anisodus > Anisodus tanguticus. The sequence goes on along the minus strand of CM067553.1, from coordinate 918,099 downwards.
TTGAAGATCTTGAAGGAGAATTAGAGTGTATTATTCGGCGGCTTATTCGGACTAGAGTTTCGTTTCTGAATATACTCACCTATTAAATAGTGTATATAACTTAAACTCTTTAAATAACGGGCGAACAATAGGAGCAAGTTGCCTGTTATTATTTTAGTGGTTTGTTAGCTCAGTGTTCGCTAGTTAAGATTTCTGCTGAGCTCATTGAAGCAATGACTGCAGATTGTTGAATCTAAATCTTAGTTCTGAATTTTGATATTCAAAGTTCAGATCAAACTAATTGTACTGATTAGTCTTAGTTAAATTGTATCAATCTGTTCTTTTATTTGTTTCTGATCAATGAAATAAAGACTATTCCCTTGTATATGTCAATTATTGCCTTTCTGTGTCTGTTTACTTCCTAGCTTGAAACCTATGAATAAATCCTTTTTATTTTTTCTAAAGAAGTTGGAAAATTTGTACATCATTACCTTATGATAATTCAATTCCTAAGGATCGTGCCTAAGATTTTACAATAACAATGATACTTCTTGTAGCAGCTTCTTTGGAATATTCAATCATATGCTATGGATTGTGATGATCTTTAGGTTCATATTACTGGTTGAATCTTTAATCGTTTTCACGAAATAGCTTTTATTTGTTACTCCTATTTAACATTTTAAATCCAGGTTACACGGATCTTATGCGTCTTCATATGAATTTAAGTTGCATATACCATGTTTCCGAGGTGCATTATCAACGTAGTTATTTCAATTAACTTTTAACCTGCTACTGCAAGACAAAGTTCATAAAAATTAAATCTCTTTGTATTGACAACTTTTTCCATTAATGTTTATTTAGAAGACTTCTTCAAAGTTGACACACAATATTGATACTTGAAATCGTTTACAATAATTCCATTGGGACTAACCCATGAAACTACATTTTCAAGTTGGAAATACATAGAAAAGTTGTTTACACCACTGCAAAAATGCGAACATCCTATGAATCAAGTCACATTCATAAATAATTCTCCACTTCATAGGTTTTTTTATTAAACAGAAAACACAACTGTTTTGGAAGATATTCAACTGAGTTTTCCAAGAAATACATTGGCATTGAGCATATTGGTTTACAATCCAGCCACAGCTTTCCCAGCATATCTGCAATATCAAATTAGCACGATTCATCAGAATGGGTTAGTCAAACAAAAATAGGGGATGATAGCTCAAAACTTTAAAAGTTGGAAACATCCCACTTCAAAGATACCAAATGCCACAAATATTCAAGCGATAAGTTTAAAATCGACAGTGCATTATGATTTTCATAGGCTTTGAGTATCTCATACTCAACCTCAACTCCATACTAGCAGCGAACATCTGCGCATAAGCAAATAATGTAGAGATTGCAAAAGGTGGGAATATGCTTGGTGCTGGTGATGTGATCTACCAACAATCAAACTCATGATATGAACCAGTTAGTCTGCTGAAGAAAATATTATTGACATGAATCTCCTATGCTTCTTTGGTTTGGCTAAAAGGAGAAATATCTTCGCATATATAGTTGCCAATTTTCCATTTCACAAACTTATTAGTGTTGCTCAGATGAAGATATAGGTTATGTGACGACTCTTAACCTATACATGACATTTCCAAACATATATCAGGTTTTGGATTAGAAAATCAAAAGAGACTTCTCCAGCCAGCATAATGTAAAAATGTCTAACCACATTCAATACTAACATTATAAGGTACTATAGTTGCAAAACCTTACCTAATGGTCATGACCATGGCCATGGCCTTCCCAGGGATGCCTCATGCCCTAAGCAGCAAAAATCACATCAACAATCACCAAAATGGTACGTAAACGAAAAGGTAAGAAATGATAAAACAATATTAAGGCTCACCAACACTACAGGACCATCTTTCTTCGCCCGGTAAAGAATCCAAAACCTGAAATAACAAACACAATCTGGTGTTAAGGTATATAACAAGTGATTCAACATAGACCTTGACACCTTGTAACAAGATTTAAACCATTTATAGGCAACCAATATATACGTTCTCTCATTACTTTAAACCATAAAAATGCAGATTACAGCTCATTCTATTCTCCATATATTAATAATGAGTCATCCTGCGAACATTTAAAAACTATGTTTGGCACATAATTATATACTTACGATCTATAACATTTAAGATATCTATCCTGCAGTATACCCTCTGACTATTGCTTACTAGTTAAATGTCAATAAAAAGCAAAACTTTAAGCAAAGGCATCACTAATTAAAATCATCAGCTATTTCTCTTATTGCAGCTGAACCAACTTAACCTCCAAAAGGGAGCCTGAGGTAGTAGTGCAACTGAATTTAATCAGTCACCAAGCTCAACCTAGCGAATAAAATTTGGAGAATGGGCCTTTCCATCCATAAATCCCACTGAACACAAGCTGGGACAGTGGACAATATTGTTTCTAATATCCTCCTTATGAAAAAGTGTTGATTCATAATAAAGTCTCACAATTCAGATTGTCCGTAAAGTGAAATTGATAGTGATTATTTATATAGTCGACCCAACATATTTGGATCAAGATGTAGTAGTAAGTTTTCTTGTATATATAATTGATATCCTTTCTTCCCTATCACTTTTTCACGAGGAAGACTCACTTGTTCAACATTGCCTGCGTGCTACTTAAGGCATGTCTAACATGCTCAATAAGCCTCTGCATGGTACATTTATGGGTCCTATTTTCAGCCTTTGCAGGCAATGTCTACTTCTAATAAAAATCTAGCATATGCACTCACTATATGAGCCTCGTAATTTGCCTAAGTTAACACCTTGAACAGGTCTTTGCCAGTTGCAGCTTAGCAAAATGGCATCCTCAACAATGAATCAACCAATTCGTTTCAAAGTAGGAATTTCTTCAATTATTGTACATTATCAAAGACAAAGAGATAATTCCTTCATCAAGACAAGTTCGTTAACGCCGTATGTACAATCCCAGGGTTCAATTTAGAACATAAACAATTCTCAACGAACCAAAATTGGGTGTGAGTCAGACCAGGGAAAAGATAAAGGAGATGAAGAACTTTATAACTAACACTTAACACATGTAGTTATACTCTAGATATTAGAATTGAATCTCACTCTTCCTTGTGATTCAAACCAATTAACTGTTGGAAAGCAACCCGATATGCCATTACCTCAAAAAATTGGGAGCTAAATTACAATCCCCCCCCCCCCCCCCCAGGAAAAAAAGAACCCTTAGATGCAAGCTGAGATACGCTTAGATATACCATATCCAGTGCAGAAAAGATCAACAAGGATTCAAATGTCAATCAATCAATCACACCTCAATTTCGAGCTAGTCAGGGTTGGCTATATAAATCATTTACATGCATTACATTCTATTAATTCCCATTTCATGCCAACAAATAAGGAATCATATATATCCAAGATAATAACCTAGAACCCGTTTTATCCCAGTCCGTAAGATTCCCCTATTTCGATTCCAATCCAGTCTAATTCTTAGATCTCCGATCCAAAAACATTACAATACTAAATTTAAATCGAAAAAAAGGAAATGAAATTGGCAAGAGAAAAGGGCTAGGGTTTGGGGAAATTACCACATGACGGCACACAAGCCTTTTCCGGTGACAGAGTGCCAACGTTTAGGTTGATGTATAGTGATGCCTTTGTAGGTCACACCATGTCCATGTCCACCTCCCATCTCTTCCTTAATCTCTGCTCCCAAAAAGCTTCAGTGAAAACGCAATGGGTGAATCGGTGCTGTTAACGAACTATTCGGATTATGGGCCTATTTCACTTCCAAAAGCCCCTGAAAGTTTCAGAAAAGTCCGTTTTAATCCATTTTTTTCATTCCATTACTTTTAAGATAACCCCTTACAACTTTTTTTTCTTTCTGCCCCCTCATAAGTTATTAATCAAACACTAGTCATTCGTACAAACGAAGCCTTATTGATAATCCAAATTGGGAAGTTTTCACGCCTAAGAGACTTCATCAAGTAATGAAAAGAAAAGGCAGTTAATTTATACTACAAGTATTAACATGCCTACTTATATATATATGTAAAGTTGTATCATTCATGTAAAATCTCAGACGTTAGATATTCTCACAAATAGTTATCACATTTCAAGAATGAGCTATTCTTCTATTTAGCATTTCTGATAATATTTGTATGCTCCTCCATCCTTGCTCCACCGCAATTTGAATTGCTTTCCTGAATTGTTAACGCTTCAACTATCTCAGATTTTCCAACAAAATGAATTGGACTACACATGAAACAAATGACCTTTACAGCTACCATCGCAATACTCGTGTTTTGAGTATTTGGAACCAAACCTGCATCAACACAAAGCAACAAAAATTTCTGGAGGAAAGGTTAGTGAAGTTGAGTTAGTCACAGCATGTCGCATAGGACTTGCACTGTTTATTTCATCTATAAATTCATTAGTCATATAAAGCTTTTGATAAAATTCCAACATCACTTCACAATAAGGAACTAAATAATAATCATTTTTAGCTTTTTAAATCATCCACAAATAGATACTATCAATTGCAACAAAATTTGTATCTGGAAGTGTTTTAGTATGCAAATATAATTTATACCACCATGTCAGAAAATCTGAAATCAGATGCGAGTCCTGCCAAAGAATAAGACTGTTTTTCCACACCTTAACATATCTTTAACATTTAAAAAATATGTGTTCTAAAATTTCAGGTTTCATACTAAAAACAGGGCAAGTTGAAGAAAAAATGTATTTGAAGCGAAATTAAAAGTACATCATTTTTAGTAGAAAAAGAAGCTTATTAAAGTATGTAGGTATTTCATGCATAGAGAAACCTTAAAATTGTACCCAACCCTAACCCACCCAAGTCCCCCCCCCCCCCAACCAACAACCTCCACAATGATCCTGAAGTCAAATCTTAATAAAAGCATTAAATATACTCTTTTCGTCCCATTTTTTGCATCTTAATTTGATTCAACACGAAATTTAAGAATGTAAAAATCAAACTCCTATCTAAGATCATGTCCTCAGTAAGTTGCACCTGCGCCATATCCTGTCTAATCACCTCTCCCAATACTTCTTTGGCCTACCTCTACCCCTCATGAACTCGTCCATAGCCAACCTCTCACACCTCCGCACTGAGCATCCGTGTCTCTCCTCTGCACATGCCCGAACCATCTCAACATCGCTTCCCGTATCTTATCCTCCACCGAGGCCACTCCCACTTTATCCCGGATAACATCATTCCTAATCCTATCTCCCCTTGTATGCCCACACATCCATCTCAGCATCCTCATCTCCGCAACTCTCATCTTTTGTATGTGCGAAGTCTTGACTAGCCAACACTCTGGCCCTTACAACATAGTCGGTCTAACCACCGCCCTATAGAACTTGCCTTTAAGTTTAGTTGGCACATTTTTGTCGCACAAGACTCTAGATGTGAGCCTCTATTTCATTCACTCTGGCCCAATACGATGTGTGACATCGTCATCAATCTCTCTATTCCATTGGATAATAGATCCTAGGTATTTTGTCACGACCCGACCCGACGGGCCGCGACTAACCGCCCTAATGACGTCATTATACTTACCTGTCACACATAATCCAACTAACCCTTAATGAGTCTGAAATCCGGTAAAGCATAACGTCGCAATAACAACATATGCCGGGGTAGGCAAGCCGACAAGGCCGCCTTTACCCCCGAATGCACTGTCTCCCGAGGAGTCACAATTAGCCAATATAAAATAACAAGCAAGCCGACAAGGCGCGCCACCGATAGTAACGTATAAACATGGGAACACCCCAAAGACACAGAATACAATAACATGACCGACCCAAACAGAGTCATAACCCTTACATACGTACAACCCACCACCGTCTACGACCTCTATAAGAAGAAGAACGACATATGACGGGACGGGGCCCCGTCGTGCCCCTAAATACAAACGAAGCTCTAAAGAGATTCGGTACCAACATGACAAAACTCGGATCAAAGGAGCTTTCCAACCCGCCGAGTAGGAACCTAGGCACGAGGTTCACCAAACCGAGAGCATGTACTGCGGGCATGAAACGCGCCCCCGAGGAAAGGGGGGTCGGTACAAAATAATGTACCGAGTATGTAAAACATGAAGTCGTAACATAAATCATAAGTAGCCAACGAAACATGAGATCGTATAAAAATCGGGATCCAAATCCAACCGTGCCATAAACCATAAAAGTCATTTGTGCCTTATAAACATGAGAGGCAAGTCAAGAAAAACATGCATGCCTCGTCCATATACATATATATACTACCGTAACGTAACCCGGCCCACTAATGCGGGACTCGGTGAATCATATCATAACCCGGCCCGTGCGGGACTCGGTAAATCATCTCTCATCTATGGATCCATCCTACGTAACCCGCCCTCAGTGAGGGTCTCGGTGAACAATGCAAGGCCGTGCACGAGTCGTAACCCGGCCGGGACTCGGTGAGGTGAAGTAGTAACACTTAGCACGAGTAGATATCATGAGTGCCATGCAAGTAAAAATCATCATTTGACTCTCAATAAAATCATTACAATAATGTCATAATAAACTCTTTGCTTTGAAAAATCATAGGCACTTCTCATAACAATCCTCTTTAGGAATTAAACTATATAAGAATTAAGTACGTCCGCCGTACTTTCATTAAAGCATGCCAAAAGAAAGAAGTAAGGGTTTCACATACCTCTTAGACGAATTAATCGACTCAATATTAGCGTACGCCTCGTTTTAGAACTTCAACCTTGTTGTCGAATTTATCTAAGTTCCGCGGGTCCTTGTAAGCCCCTATGAATGCTTATCTACATCATACGGATGATTTAAATCATAATCGACACAACATATTGAAAACAGATTCTTAGGGACATTCTAACGAACACCTTGAACGCGTAGAACCTATATTCCTTCTATATCGAAATCTATGTAAGTAGTGAAACATCCAACTCTCTTAATCCTCCTTCTTATACTACTAAAATCTCCAAAACGGTACCACAATTTCACATGCAAGCCCAGCAACTCTCAGAAACGACAGTCCTAACGATACCCAACCCAAATTCGCATTTCCGACAATCGTCTTTAGAACTAATAGCAAGAAATGACTTCAGAAAATTGTACAAACTATTAAGAACAAGGAAGGTTACCTCATTAAACATATCGACGAGAATCGTTGGGAAACCCTTTTGCTCGACATAGCGTCCGACAAGCGTAAAACGCAGAAACAGGCCCCCAAAAAAGACCCCGAACTCCTCCAACAATTCTGGGTCTCTTGCCTGACCTCGAAATACGTAGGCTAGTCTAAGAACTTGATTTAGCTGGAATCAAGGTTCAAAACGTCATAAATTTCTCCTTTTGGGTTGTGCGAAAATTCACAGTATTTCCCCCAACTTCGACTGAGAGCTCTAGGGAACCTACCAATGGAGTTTTCTCCTTCTGCTAGACTCGAATTTGATGGAGGAATTTTGATTGAGATGAAGAGAGCTTGAAGAACTGATGGAGTTGAAGAAATGGAGAGAAAAAAAAATGGAGAAGGAAGGCCCTTATGGGCGCTGCTCTCGGTCGATCGATTTGGGGCTTGGTCACCCCCAAATCGATTATAACACCTTACTTACCTACTCCCACTATAAATTGTCCCCCCCCCCTAATTAATTAATCCCACAATTAATTAATTATACACACCATTAAACTTCCGGTCTCCAATTATTTAAATCCCGACGATTACTAAAATCCTCTTATGTCAATATCATACTTCCCGTAATAAAATACCGTCTATACTCTCTCGGGATACACACTTATTTAACTCCATCGTCACACTTACTAAATCCTAAAATTATTTCGGGATCACGCCCTTTTATATACTAATCCTCTTATTAATATACACAAGTATAACGAAAATTTTCCCGGGTCCGGGCCTACTCACCTACGTTATGAGTTCAACCGCTACCCGAAAATACGGGGCGTTACATCCTTCCCCCCTTAGAAACATTCGTCCTCGAATGTCGATACGGCATTTCTAACCTTTGACACCATACAAAAAGAATACACAAATTGCTATTCCAATTCCTCAAAAACAAGGGGTACGACATTCGTGGATTAATTCGGACTATCTTTTAAAGCGTGAGGCGGTACATATCCATCCATAACTACTTCTAAAGAAATAGACTCCAGTTTCATATGCGAACCAAAATAAACACATGGTGACTACATTCTTTAAATTCAAACAATAGGTAAAGAAGGTAGAAGATCCTAATATCTAATTTTAGAGTTCTATACGCAACCTAGTTATTTATAAAAGCTCACACCTCAATACAATTAGCCATGCAATCGTTTTTATACCATTGCGGTTGATACTTTTATTACTGCGTTTTTGGGCTAAAGTGCAAAGAACACAACCGTTGATTTTTTTTTCTCACTCGCCCGCCTAATTTTCAGCCTACATTTGCCTCAAAATAAGGCAAAGAATACGTGTGTTTGTGCAGGGGCACAATTCCACCAAAATACAAGCAGGATTACAAAGAGCAAATAACAAAGCAAAATAGCAATCAATGGTAGCCAAAACAAAGCAGCTAAATAACCGCGAGAAAATGCTCAAATAACGAGTCCAAAATAGCACCAAGACAAAAAGCTAAATACAAGCAGAAAATGAGCTCAAATAACGGTCCCAAAATAGCAGCCAAGAGAAGAGCTAAATACAGCAGAAAATGAGCTCAAATAACAAATTCCAAAATAGCGACCAAGACAAGAGCTAAATACAAAGCAGAACCGAGCTCAAATAACAGCCCAAAATAGCAGCCAAGACAATAGACGGCTAAATACAGCGAGAATCGCATCTAACAAAGAAGCCAAAACAGCAACCACAAAGGAGGTATAATGCAAAGCAAAATTTGGTCACCATGTAGCCACTACTTACCCCATGGCACAAGAACCCGGCACCCTCACTCAAATACTATACCTTACACAACACATTACAATGTCTTCCTATAGTGTAGTATATGTCTTATCCTTGAGGAAAGGACAAGAAACTCATCAAGATCATGTATCGCGAGAAAATATCTCGCAAAGACCTTGGATAAGAATGCAAAGCATTTTGTAATCAAAGTAGAATGGCCCAAAAAATTTGCAATAAGTCATACCCAAAGTAAAGTGTTAATGGCTAAGGTATAGCAATCCTCAAGGTCTAAAATTATCTCAAAATATGACGGGTTCCGGCCTTAAACACACGGCATTTATCACCTCAATCACGCGAAGAACTATAATTCGAATTCAAGTATTTTAAGAGACACAAGCCTTAACAAGGAATGTAGATAACTAGGAGAGGACAACATGCTTGAAAACAGGACCTTTGAGACCGAAAAGATAAAGCAACATATGTGCCAACCGAGGCAATAATATGTGATTAAAGACCCACAGGGACAAGAAGAGCAGAAGAACAAAAAAAAGCCTAATCAGCAGATAACAAGACTAGTCTAAACATGCTCGACATTTCATAAACAAGCGGTCCTTAGGCAACATAAAAACAAGTAACTAAAGGCAACCTACTCGGTTAGGTGTGCGAAATGGGGCTTGACCATGTTGAGCCTCTATTTCAAGCATAAACAGTCGGCACCTTAATTAGTACAGATTCATTTACCAAATTCAGGTCTAGATTGGTTGTGCCACTCACCTATGGACATGGTTATGTAAAGCCTAACATCAGAGAAAAAAAATAATAAGCAACTTGAAATGCAAATACTAAGTCAAACAACCCTTTATACCATAGTTAATAGACATCAAATACTTGCCGAATTAATCTTGCTTCAATATCTGCACCTAACCTATGATCACACCATATCCAGGGCCACAACAAATACCTTAAGAGGCTGCATACCAACAGTTCATATAAGCGAATTACGTGGTCCAGAGGAATTTTCTCGAATCACCCCTTTAAAGGCCATCATGCTGAAATTAACCTAAGTTTATCATTTTAACTTGTTAGGAGCACATGTCAACTAGCATAGTGGTTCTAAGCTTTTATTCCTACTTATACATGCACTTAACTAGGTGGATTGGTTTACACATTGGCAATGATAACATGGATACATGAATGGGTGCGAAATACTCTTTTCTAGGCATTCATAACATAACTTCAACATTCGACCACATAAAGTTCAAGTTACAAGAACATAGATACAACAAGTACATACCTAAGAAAACAACTTAGGAACTAAACTTCCCTTTGGACATACCACAACCTCTTGGGTCAGTGTTAAGCTCATAAATTCCAACAATAAACTAAAATAAGTCCTTTGGTTTTAAAAAAAAAAAAAAAAAAAAAATCCAGTTTATATCACATTATGCATCCATAGAAGTAACAAAGATATTAATAGCACAGACAGGACATCATGTAGTCATAATTGAAGCTACACATGTCATTGGAGACCACATGTAGGCTACATCATTCCAAATTACCGGATACCACATAGAAGAAAAAAAAAACCAAAAACAGTAAGCCGACATATTCTCTAAGCTTATACTCAACCAAGGTTACTATCGTACTTATATGAAAAATGTAATAGAAGCCACACCGATCTTTTTACTATAACCAATAAGTCATAGGTTACTCCTAACTTTAAGTTAGATTCATATCAAGTCGGAATTGTATCTAACAAAACTAATCACTTCAAAATCAATCCAAACAAGGTTATTATCGCTTAACTTATGCATACAATAGTTTAAAAGTCATTTCATGATTCAACTAAAATTACACCGGACTATACAACAACCTTATCAATCAACATGCAAAATCCACATATTCCTTTTTGATTAATCCAAACATATAACCATTTATTTAGGCATGCTTAGTTATAACTTCTAACATACCCCCAAATCGAAAGGTGCTCGGAATCTAGGTAATATTCATAATTCACAATCATCACATAGGCTACCCTTTATCAATTCCCATCATAATTAACATCACATAACCTCAACCATATCAACACACTTAAGTCATTCTCTTCTAGTTTTAAATTATCATATCGACGATATAAGACAAGTTTTGCTAAATAGGACAACTAATCTTGTTCTTAATTAGAGGCGCTTGTTTTAGGTAGATAATATGACCAAACGACTTACGAGATAGCCAAAGAGTTTCCAAAATAATATATCGGTCATCACATTAATTTAAATAACCCATACATGCTAAACCTAACTTCAATCGAACCTGCCAATCCATGTCATGCTAACCTCATCACTACTCACTTAATAACTTAACCAAATCGGCAGAAGCAAGGGAATGCACATAGTTGAGGAACTACTCAGATATTCATCTTTCATTTTTCATTGGGACATGCCAAGGATAGATATGACCCTTTAACCAAAGAAACATACACCAAATATGCTCCTAAACTATCCTTCAGATCACGACAAAGACTTAAACAAAACACACATCCATTTCAAAGTCATTAGGTGATCCTATCATAATTATAACAACATCCTTATGCTACATCTTAGTTCCCTTATTATAGGCAGATCACTAAATAACTAAAAGCATTAAGCCCCTCAATCATTTAAACGGGTCATACAAGGTCAAATAACTCTTAAACCTAACAAGACAACCACTTAACACACAAATAATCGTCACGCAATACTCTAACATTGTTTTCATCAATCGAACCTCGCTAGACATTAATAGAGTAGTCACAAATAGCCACAAGTATTCACATATATTACATAATGCTTGGCATAATGTATTCACGGTTTAATAGTTAACTAAATAAGCAAACCGTTTATTGCGAGTAGCAAGTCATTCCCGGAATTATGTAAGTACTCAATTTTCCACTCCCTTAAGCAACTATTGACAACATGTTTAGCATACGAATCTATTCCCTATTTAAGAGACAAAACGCAGCCTGGGTTATTAGAACATTTTGCATTCTACATTATGATACGCAAAGACAATTACGGGGGAAATTTTTAATCAAACATAAAAGATATCTAGGCAAGTCTAATTAAGCTGTTTAGAGGTAGTTACACTTAGCAAAATTGGCAAGGATAGGTCCTAACACAAGTGATTTATACTCAACCCACATACCGCACGGGGACATTAACAGACCACCCTTTGTTTCGAAAGAAGTATGACCAAAATGGAATACATTTATACATAACATGGATAGCATAACTCATAAGAAAAGTGGAACACATCAACTTAAACCGGGTAATATTACAACATGTAGAGGACCATCTACTCCTAAGCCCCATCCACAAGTAGGACAACCCGTTAACGACTATCAACTACCTGCTGAACAAATTTCAAGGACTTATCCAGACAACTTGCTCCAGAGACAACAAACCTTATATGTACCACAGTAGCAATTCCAATTTTTGGCATATCTCATATTCCTATTCATTTTAACATAAGCATACCAAGGAGTCATCACAACTAATAGACTTCACATATACCACGTACTATAACCCAGATCAAACATAAAATATTTTACTCAAGAAGGCCTTGTATATCTAAGGTCTCAACGATTATCTAATATTCTAAGAGTCTCAAATATTCCATGTCTCAAACTTACATTATTTCTTCCCGTATACGAGTAAGGTAGGTTCTCATAACCTCGAATTCGTATTGCCCTTCTAGCGGCAGTCGCTTTCTTTGGAGGCATAGCTGTAACACATTAATACGTCAGAGAGGGAATAACCTAATAACATAGCTCTATCGCACGATCTTAGAGTAAGAAGAATAGAAACCAATCCTAAATATCCGGCAGCCTCCTGCGTATAAGTATGGTGCACAAAATACCCATACACAAGACTCTACTAGACACGGTCTGTAGACATTCCGAGGACTAACTGCTCTGATACCACTTTTATCACGACCCGACCCGACGGGCCGCGACTAACCGCCCTAATGACGTCATTATACTTACCTGTCACACATAATCCAACTAACCCTTAATGAGTCTGAAATCCGGCAGCATAACGTCGCAATAACAACATATGCCGGGGTAGGCAAGCCGACAAGGCGCCTTTACCCCCGAATGCACCCGTCTCCCGAGGAGTCACAATTAGCCAATATAAAATAACAAGCAAGCCGACAAGGCCGCCACCGTATAGTAACGTATAAACATGGGAACACCCCAAACACAGAATACAATAACATGACCGACCCAAACAGAGTCATAACCCTTACATACGTACAACCCACCACCGTCTACGTACCTCTATAAGAAGAAGAACGACATATGACGGGACGGGGCCCCGTCGTGCCCCTAAATACAAACGAAGCTCTAAAGAGATTCGGTACCAACATGACAAAACTCGGATCAAAGGAGCTTTCCAACTCCGCCGAGTAGGAACCTAGGCCCGAGGTTCACCAAACCGAGAGCATGTACCGCGGGCATGAAACGCAGCCCCCGAGGAAAGGGGGTCGGTACAAAATAATGTACTGAGTATGTAAAACATGAAGCTGTAACATAAATCATAAGTAGCCAACAGAAACATGAGATCAGTATAAAAATCAGGATCCAAATCCAACTGTGCCATAAACCATAAAAGTCACCGTGCCTTATAAACATGAGAGGCAAGTCAAGAAAAACATGCATGCTCGTCCATATACATATATATACTAGTAACGTAACCCGGCCCACTAATGCGGGACTCGGTGAATCATATCATAACCCGGCCCATGCGGGACTCGGTAAATCATCTCTCATCTATGGATCCATCCTACGTAACCCGCCCTCTAGTGAGGGTCTCGGTGAACAATGCAAGGCGTGCACGAGTCGTAACCCGGCCCGGGACTCGGTGAGGTGAAGTAGTAACACTTAGCACGAGTAGATATCATGAGTGCCATGCAAGTAAAAATCATCATTTGACTCTCAATAAAATCATTACAATAATGTCATAATAAACTCTTTCTTTGAAAAATCATAGGCACTTCTCATAACAATCCTCTTTAGGAATTAAACTATATAAGAATTAAGTACGTCCGCCGTACTTTCATTAAAGCATGCCAAAAGAAAGAAGTAAGGGTTTCACATACCTCTTAGACGAATTAATCGACTCAATATTAGCGTACGCCTCGTTTTAGAACTTCAACCTTGTTGTCGAATTTATCTAAGTTCCGCGGTCCTTGTAAGCCCCTATGAATGCTTATCTACATCATACGGATGATTTAAATCATAATCGACACAACATATTGAAAACAAATTCTTAGGGACATTCTAACGAACACCTTGAACGCGTAGAACCTATATTCCTTCTATATCGAAATCTATGTAAGTAGTGAAACATCCAACTCTCTTAATCCTCCTTCTTATACTACTAAAATCTCCAAAACAAGTACCACAATTTCACATGCAAGCCCAAAGAACTCTCGAAACGACAGTCTAACGATACCCAACCCAAATTCGCATTTCCGACAATTGTCTTTAGAACTAATAGCAAGAAATGACTTCAGAAAATTGTACAAACTATTAAGAACAAGGAAGGTTACCTCATTAAACATATCGACGAGAATCGTTGGGAAACCCTTTTGCTCGACATAGCATCCGACAAGCGTAAAACGAGAAACGGGGCCCCCAAAAAAAGACCCCCAGAACTCCTCCAACAATTCTGGGTCTCTTGCCTGACCTCGAAATACGTAGGCTAGTCTAAGAACTTGATTTAGCTGGAATCAAGGTTCAAAACGTCATAAATTTCTCCTTTTGGGTTGTGCGAAAATTCACAGTATTTCCCCCAACTTCGACTGAGAGCTCTAGGGAACCTACCAATGGAGTTTCTCCTTCTGCTAGACTCGAATTTGATGGAGGAATTTTGATTGAGATGAAGAGAGCTTGAAGAACTGATGGAGTTGAAGAAATGGAGAGAAAAAAAAATGGAGAAGGAAGGCCCTTATGGGCGCTGCTCTCGGTCGATCGATTTGGGGCTTGGTCACCCCCAAATCGATTATAACACCTTACTTACCTACTCCCACTATAAATTGTCCCCCCCCCCATAATTAATTAATCCCACAATTAATTAATTATACACACCATTAAACTTCCGGTCTCAAATTATTTAAATCCCGACGATTACTAAAATCCTCTTATGTCAATATCATACTTCCCGTAATAAAATACCAGTCTATACTCTCTCCGGGATACACACTTATTTAACTCCATCGTCACACTTACTAAATCCTAAAATTATTTCGGGATCACGCCCTTTTATATATTAATCCTCTTATTAATATACACAAGTATAACGAAAATTTTCCCGAGTCCGGGTCTACTCACCTACGTTATGAGTTCAACCGCTACCCGAAAATACGGGGCGTTACAGTCCCGGGTCCGGGTCTACTCACCTACGTTATGAGTTCAACCGCTACCCGAAAATACGGGGCGTTACATATTTGAAGCTTCATTTCTTTGAAATGACCTGAGTACTAAGCCTCACCTCCACGCCTGTCTCAGGGTCGCTCCCGTTGCTGAACTTGCACTCCAAATATTCTGTCTTGGTCCTACTCACCCTGAACCCTTTAGACTCCAGAGTCTGTCTCCAAACCTTTAGCTTAGCATTCACTCCACTGCGAGTCTCATCAATCAGGACTATGTCGCCTGCGAATAACATACACCATGGTACCTCCCATTGGATTTATCGCGTCAGTCCGTCCATGACCAAGGCAAATAGGAATGGACTAAGAGTTGATCCTTGGTTCAGCCCCATCATCACTGGGAAGTGCTCCGAGTCTTCTCCTACTGACCGTACCCTAGTATTGGCTCCATTATACATATCCTTGATCGCCCTAGTGTACGCCACATGTACACCTCTAACCTCCAAACATCTCCATAGAACCTCCCTAGGGACTTTGTCGTATGCCTTCTTAAGGTCGATGAAAACCATATGTAAATCTTTCTTCCTCTCCCTATACTGCTCCACCAACCTCCTAATAAGATGAATGGCTTCGGTAGTCGAACGCCCCGGCATAAATCCAAACTGGTTCTCGAAAATAGACATGTATTTCCTCACCCTCATCTCCACGACCCTTTCCCAAACTTTCATAGTGTGGTTCAGCAGCTTCATACCCCTATAGTTGTTGCAACTTTGGGTATCACCTTTGTTTTTGTACAAGGGAATCATTGTACTCCACATCCATTTTTCGGGCATCCTTGTCGTCTTAAAAATGACGTTAAACAACTCAGTCAACCACTCCAAACCTGCCCTGCCTGCGCTTTTTCAAAATTCAACTGGATCTCATTAGGCCCGGTCGCTCGTACCCCTAACCTCCTCAACCTTAATATTTCTACAATACCCAAAGTCCCGGTACCTACCAGAATGCTCCAGATCTCCCAGCACAATGTCTTCATCTCATTTTTCGTTCAAGAGTTTATGGAAGTAAGACTGCCATTTTCGCCTAATATGCGCTTCCTCCACCAGTACTTTGTCGTCCTCGTCATTGATGCACCTTACGTGATCCGTCATGGGCCCTTCTTTCCTTTGCCTTGTCTAGTCTATACAACTTCTTATCCCCGTCTTTCTCCTCTAATTCCACATACATGCGTTCAAAAGCCGCCGTTTTTGCCTCCGTAACCGCTTGTTTTGTCTCCTTCATCGCCATCTTATACAGTTCACTATTCGTCCACTTCTTCACCTCATCCTTGCTTTCTACCAATTTCACATACGCCGATTTCTTCGCTTCCACCTTCTCTTGAACTTTACCATCCCACCACCAGTCCCCTCGATGCCCGCCATTGTTACCCGCGAGGCCTCTAGCACTTCTCTAGCTACCTCCTGAATGCAACTGGTCGTCTTGTCCCACTTACCGATCACATCTCCACTACTCTCCCAAGCCCTATTGGCCATCAACCTCCCCCTATCTCATTTGCACTAGCCATGGCCAAACTCCCCCATTTGATTCTTAACCTGTTATCCACAACCCTCATCTTCTTCTCTAACTTGATCTCCAAATCCATCTCCAAGAGCTTATGTCGGGTTGTAAGATCCTCCTTTGGAATAACCTTGATGTCTTTACAGAGACCTTTGTCAACCTTCCTAGGGAGCAAAAAGTCTATCTGAGTCTTAGCCATCGAACTACGAAAGTCACCAAGTGTTCCTCCTTCTTCAGGAACCTCGAATTTGCTATCACCATCCCACTGGCTCTAGCAAACTCCAAAAGAGAGACGCCTCCCCCGTTCCTGTCTCCGATTCCAAAGCCTTCATGCACGTCGTCATAACCCTCCGGAAGTGACCCAATATGACCATTGAAATCTCCCCATACAAATAACTTTTCAGTGGCCGGCATGCCTCCCACTTATTCGTTCAAATCCTCCCAAAAGTGTCTATTCTCTTCTTAGTCCAAGCCTGACTACGGCGTATAAGCACTAATAATGTTCATAGTGCACCCTCCAACTACCAACTTAATCGACATCATCCAATTATTGACCCTCATCACCTCTACCACCTGCTCCCTTAGCTCGATGTCTACCAAAATGCCTACCCCATTCCTATACTGCGACCTACCCGAGAACCATAACTTATACTTGTGTACATCCTTAGCCTTAGGTCGTACTCATTTGGTCTCCTAGACACAGGCTATATTACTCCTCATCTTCTTAAGTCTATTGACTTCCCCGTTAAAGTCTCAATGTTCCAAGACCCTATTCTCAGTCTAGCCTCTCCCTTAACCACGTACCCCCAACTTTCGCCCCCGTGCCCGACCGAGAACATGACCCTAGTCTACCATCATTTACCAAAGCCACTAAAGCAAATAAAATAATAAACTACTCGAACGTTTACCCTAAAACATGAAGGGGTCAAAGTGCAAGCACAAGTTAACTAGAATCTAGAGACAAGTAAAACCACTACACTAGGAATGCTATAACTGAAGACAAGAAACGACAAAAATTTAACTAGGTTAAGGACAAAGAATGGATACGGGCAACCGGAGGTACCAATTCCAGTTGAATCGAACCTGTTTGTCGGTGAAAATTACTATTCACATGTCATTGTTCACCTGTTCACGCCTGTTCCGGGTGCTGTTTCCGATAGTCACTATTTTCGGACTATTCACTCACTGGAGTACTGTTCACCGGAAGCTTTCATCCAAAAAAAATCGAGCACCTGCGTAGTTTTAGGAGAAAAAGAACAAAAGAAAAGGAACAGCCGGACAAAAACAAATGAAATTTTCTATAAAAAATAATCTGTCGCCGCCAATGGTTGTCGGAGCGAGCATTTCTGATGTGGTCTTACCGTCGCCGCCGCCGGTGGGTGGTCGACATCGGCCCTTACTGTTAGAAATGGGGGATGTATGGGGAGGTGGAGGGGGATGATGATTGTTGGGGTAAGTTAGAGAGAGGGGAGAGAGAGAGAGAGAAAATAGAGGATAACTATTAAAAATATCAATAATTACTAGGATAACCCAATTAAAAGATGAAATAAATAACTGCGTTCATCTTTTTTTTTCTTTGACTCTTCCAGTTTAAAAAAGCAAATAACAAAGTTGCCTGAGAATATCTATATCGTCAAGATGTTTTTATCATCATGATTACTTCAATTGAGAAGTAATCCTTTTTAGTGTTCTCCTCTTTCAACCTATCTAAGGGCTACAAATTGTTACTTTAATTTGAGTAGGTTGTGTATGGGGAAGGGCGATGGGTAGTGGGTGGTTAGGTGGGGATGAGGGTGGGGTGGGTGGGTTTGGGTGTAATGGAAGGGGTGGGTGGAGTTTGGGTGTGATGAAAGGGGTGGGTGGTTGGAGTTGGGGGTGATGGGTAGTTGGGTGGGGTTTGGGTGTGATGGAAGGGGGTGGGTGAGATTTGGGTGTGATGGAGGGGTGAGTGGTGGTGAGGGGGGTAGTGGGTGGGGGTGGAGTGGTGGGTGGCAGATGGTGGGGCTTGGTGGGGATGAGTGGGTTTGGGTGTGATGTAAAGGGGTGGATGGGGATATAATGAGTAAATGAAATATATAACCACGTAAAAATCATCAAATCTGTGGTTATAAAATTTGAGATTTTTATGGTTATATAATACGGGATTACAACGAATTTACAACATCATAGAACATAATTTTAAAAACAATTGAAACAAACATGGTTTAATAAAAAGCCATACACTAATGAACCACGGAAAACAACCATCCAAGGAGTAATAGTCCTAGACATGAGAGAAAACGCGTAACACTTGAGGCATGCGAGATTGCATGACAAATCGAAATTTCTCGGAGAAGAGTCACATTTTCTCGCGGGAGACGACAACATTGGCACACTACAACTAGAGATGGCAGTGGATCCTGGACCCGATCCGGATTCGGTGGATCCAGATCCGTTTTATAGGATATGGATCTTCAAAATTTAGACCCGACGGATCTAGATCGGACCCGGATCCATTTCTGACGGATCGGATTTGGATCTGGATCTTGTATTTGAGATCCGTATCCGGTCCAGATCCAACCCGTGGAAAAGTTTTTATTAAATATATTCATAACCTAGAATGTAATTTTATAAGTATTTTCTTAAAATTGCTAAGCACATCCTTGCAAGTTTAATTCTCAAAACAAGTTTAATTTATCCCTGCATTAACTCAAAAATCAAAAAATAAAGAGGTAACTTCGATAATAAAATCAATGTTATATTAGTGAATGACTAACATCTCCATAGACAAGTAGTTAAAATTATATTCACTTCATTTGTGAAGATTCCAAGCACATGCAAGTTCAGTATTGTGGAAATACTAGTCAGCATTTTCCACAACTATTGTCATTGTCCAACATTTTCAATTAATAGCTCACAAATCAAAACGAAACAACGAACAAAATATCTCATATGAACATTTCAAAATTGAAACACAGTAAATTGTTAGCTAAGTAAAAATCGTTTGTCAGTTCAAAAGAAAATTCTTAGCAAGGTTACATTCTTAGCAAGGCAATTTTTTTTACATGTGGATCCAGATCCGATCCGTAGACCCTGTGGATCCGATGGATCCGGATTTGGATCTGATTTTTATGAACCCGATGGATCTGGATCCGGATCTGGATTCAGGTATGAAAAACGGATCTGGATCTGGATCTAGTAGGATCCGGTCCAGATCCTATCCGTTGCCATCCCTAACTACAACACACTCTATTTTCATTGTGAGACAAATAAGAGTTCGATGGCCACTCATTTAACGTAATTCTCCAAAATTTATTTTGCTTTATTTTGAAAAAATGTTGGAGCTAACAAGATTTAAACGTGTGACGCCTAGTTTAGAAAGGTGAAACTAAATAAAATTGAGCCGCATTTAAAAGTATATTTTAGTAATAATTCTAATGACCCTATTATGGATATGTTTAAATAATATAAATTCGTCGAAGAAAGTTTTAGTAGTACACTTAAATTATGTTTTTTCATAAATATGATGTCATTTTTCAGTAATTTATTCATTTGTTCACTTTTTCAAATATTAACACTGCTTATGAAAAATTATGTGTACACCACGTAACTATCCTCTTCTTGTCAAGGAGGATAACGTGGTAGCACTTTTGCTTTGCAATCACCCTATTTATGCTAGGTATTTCCTCCGGATATGGCTGAAAGCGGTGCAAAGCAAGAGTATATATGTAAATAAGCACGTTGAGTATCTGACGTGTCACAAACAAATCACTCGATTGCCCGCATAGTGCATTACAATGTGTAGAGGTAGACTTGGATGTAGGGATATGAAGAAATTTGTACTAGAGATATTTGGTAGATAGGACAGGGATAGGGGGAATTTAGGTTAGGGAATGTAAGGGAAGGTGAATTTAGAATCTCGAGATACATGACTTGTCTGTGTATCAGAACATATGTTTAATTAAATTAGAAGAAATCAATTTTTTTAATTAAAGATAGTTAAAATCTTTCTCACAACAAAGGGAAGAATAATAACAACACTTTCTACTTATCACATTGAGAATCTAATTGACAAAAAATGATTAATATTGGTCCTTCTTCTAATAAAGTCTCAACCTTTACTCGTGCAATTTAAAACTTTACCGGACCAAGGCCAACAACCACATCGCGCTCGCTTGCGGCACCTGTCGTATCTTACGGGCACTTGTGGTGCCGCATTTTCATCCGTTGCTGCACTTCTAACTTCCGTAATCGACACTGCACTTCTAATCGAGTAGAGGACTGTGGGCCGGACATCCCATTCTCACCCTTAACCCCCCCCCCCCCCTTAGGGAGCCGAATTGAGACATTAACGTGTGTCCTTCCCTGGTATTTGTAGCACTTAAATGCCAATAGATTTATAGAGGAGAAACAAGGTTTCTCTAATATTCCAGATCAAAGAGTCGCGAATTTTAACATTTAAAATTAATTTCTATACGATTTAATTATTTAGAAATTCGAGCAGAGAAAAGTTAGTGGTGGCTTGCGTGTATCATGAAAATAAATTTTGAAGAGGAGAATAAATATTTTAAAGTTAAGAGTTTTTAGGCTAGCTACACTTTATAATCGCAATACTACAGAAATATATTCAAGTCATTTTCATATATAGTGCAATTACAGTGGCATTGGCAGCAACCATTCATATAGCTAGGTGGAATAGAAAGCACCAGAATTAATGGGAGAAAAGTGTACTCATGTTAGATTCTCTTTGTTTTTTGAAGTGGGTGATATGAGTAACCAAACAACTTTGTTTACCACATTTAACGACCAAGTTGAAAAAATTCTTGAGTTTTCCTTGAATTGTTTTTCACACAAGGTGATGATCTAGCTCTCCTAAGCATGAGCGATTGCTATAACAAAGGCATATTTTCTTTTTCGTGCAATCATCTCCTATTGCTAATGAAGATGTTGCACAATTTATAAGGGTAATTGAAGCCACCCCTATTGTTCCGAATTCACCTCTTCTAGCTCCTCCCCACCTGGATGGTGCAGCACCAGGCCAACAAGGTGTGCCTTCTAGGTTGGTAATATCGGACACGTCTCAAATAGTTCTCAATACACCTTATTAAGATCTCCACCAAATCCTGCAAGAAGGTGTCGTGGAACCGGACAATCTTCATACATAGAGGGAAGCTTTAGTATCAAAGAGATGGTTGGGTTTTCAGTCTTGAGAAACATACTCTGGGCGAGGTATAAATTGATAAAATATGTTCAATTGTTTGAACTCTTTTGAATCCTTTGTTTACTTGTTTATTTTTTGCCATATCGATCTCTAACTTTCAAGTTACTGAATGAACTTAACTTTACTTAAAATAAGAAAACAGAATTTTTATAATGCATCACAACAACATCTGTAGTTCTACCAAACTCTTCAAAGTAACTCTTGAAGTCTTCTTCAATTAGGTTAACTGCTAAATCTCGACCCCTACAAAAATTTTATTGGTATATGAAATAGTTCTACAATTTCTATTCAAGCTCCTATTATGAGATCATGTAGAGATCAATATCAATGGTGAAAGAAATAATCCCCTTCATTATTTTCATTAATTGAAAAGGTATATATACAAGTTACATATTTCCATAATAGGAGAATCTTATTTCTATTCTATTCCTAAAACCTTATTCTACCATAATTCTAACTATACAATTATGGTAAGTGTACAAGACTAATTAAGGTAACATTTACACTACAATATACCACAAATATATATACCAAATATACAACCTGCCCGTTATGGGCATTCTGTCCATTTGCCGAGATGGGCCTGTCCAAGATGGGCTGCTGCCGAGGCCAAGGGTATATTACCTTGTTTAACAAACGGGGATTACTTTTTTTCCACCAATAGAAATTGCCCGGGGAGACGAACTTGTGAAACACGTCCGGCCTAAACCTCAAGTATCCATTAGCTCCCCAATCACGACCCCAACAGTTTTTCACTATGTAGTACAATCCTCCCTTAGCCGATAACCAACAAGGCATGGCCAGTACTATTCGGATCTGAAACATCAGCGAGTCCGACAACAAATGTAGGACTACACGAAGGAATATCCCTGATGCTTGAATAAAGGATAGAACCCACATTGGGGTGCTTGTCCAAAGTCTGCGTGACTTCATTTGCCCGCAAAAAAGACCAACCATCAATGGAAATGGTTCGTGCTATTATATATGTACTTCCATCAGGTTAGATAAGGAAAATTTGCGGCAAATACGCACTATGCGTATCAGCACATCTAGCTTAATAGACATTGTTTTCATAGACTTTAGGTGTTTGACAAGTTATGCACGGGTGGGCAGTAATACCGAGAACCGAGACCAAGAGTATACATAATATACACATGTATATTGTGTATATTTAATAAGCATTCATAGGATAATTTTATTAAGTGCAAACAAATGAGTCTTAGTAGATTGCTGCCTCCGATGGTGTGACAAAATTTTAATCCAGGTACACTGCTACAAAGAATTTCTAAAGGAGTTAGGACTATAGTCTAGCGGAGTTTTTCTAGCTCCTGCTCTCGATTTATCTTGAAGTTTTCCTTCTTTAGCAGCGTACTTGAATGTTAATTGCTTTCAATTACCAATAGAAAGCGCTTCTTAATTTACTTTCTTAATTTTTTTTATGAAATATTAATGATATACTTTACAAATCTTAGGTATCGGATATCTTTTGGCGATTACATGACGACATCGACATGAATAGAATAAATTAAAGTTTCATTAGATTAATTGGATTAAAGGGTCTCATTAGCTTAATTGGATAAAGATTTTAGCACGGCTTTAAGTTTTGGACAAACATGGAGTGGATAAACATGATCATCATATTCAAATCACTCAAAGTTTTGTAATTTTTAATTAAAAATTATTCTAGTGGCTAATTAGAAGATTGATCACGAATTTAGAGAACTTCTCTACTTTTTATAATTTTGTTTAGTTTGTGTAATGCTAGCATAAGATTATTAATTAGAAAAATATGATGATTTATATTATCGATTCTAATTATTTGGCATTACAACATAATTATTGTGCTGTTATTACATCCGGAGTCGAGTATCTCTCGAAAACAGTCACTATACCTACCAAGGTAAATGTAAGATCTGCGTACACTCTACCCTCCTCAGACCACACGTTGTGTGCTTTCACTGCGTATGTTATTGTTATTGTTATTATATCCTAGTGTTACTAGAGGTTAGAACTCCTACTAGCTTTTATTTGGTGTAATGCTTAAGATAGTTTTAAATTAATTGGAAAATCATGATCAGTAAAAATTTATATAGTCAATTATAATTTATTTATACTGACGATCTTAACTAGAATTTGGACTCATGGTCCAGTAACCAACTCCTTTTCCTTTTATATCTCGCTTAACCTCCACTTCATGGCTTGAATATATGACGGGCAAAATTAAATATGCCAAATTTAAGCACTAAGAAATATTAAAGCTAACAAGTGTACTGTGTGTGTATAAAATTAAAGTAACCTCAAATAGTGGCCTGGTGGCTAAGTAAGATGTCTTTTTGTTAAAAGCAATTATCTTTTTTCTTCGCCCTTTTTCGTTCTATCTATTCTATAATGTGGTGGTGAATTCAATAATTTAATAGCTTTGAAAGGAAAATGTGGTTTTGACTTTTGAGTCCCCTCAGGCAAAAGATAAAAGATAAAATAAATTAAAAAGTACTCTACCTACCCAATAAACTTCTTTGTAATTCATGATGATGAAGTGCATCAGTTCATTTTTACGTACAAAAAAAAAATCTGTCAATTAGAGAAAGTCATAGGTAAACTTTTACAAGGATAATTTAGATATAAAGCAAGCATCGACATCCAACAAACAGAATTTAACAAAATTAATTAGTCAAATGCCAAAAAGATGTAGTGGTTTTAGAGTGTTGTCTTCCCGCTTTTTTCCCCATAGCCTGCTTAATTACGAGGTAAATACAACAGGTCAAAATATTAAAGGAAAAGCTATATGCACTAACAATATAATTTAATATGCTAAAATATGTTACTTATCATTTATTATGTGTTACAAATTAATATTTATTAGTAAGTAAATAGAGTTATATGCAATTATCTTTTAAGTGACTAATGGGGTAAGTATTTTTGCAATATATCAAGTCATTCAAAAACATCTACTATACATTAAATCTCTATAAAAAGTATTAGGATTTATAATCTGAAAAATATGACAGCACGCTTGAATACCGTAACATCCTTTTATCCCTCATTCAATTTGATCTACCGGCTCTAAGACCGACTCAGTGGAAGGAATCAAATCAATTTTAGACCTACTACAATAGATAAATGTAACCTGAAATTAATTACTATCATTTTTTTTATACTGATAATATATATAACTTAAATTCGGTTACTAACGTCTTTTCTTGGAACACAGATAGTTAAACTGTGAAGTTAACAATGCAAAGTTATAAACTTCTAATACAAAGAACACTAGGAGCAGCCTTGGCCAAAGCAAAAAAGTTGGAGACATCTACAGCCAAAGGTGCTTAGTCATACAAAGTACTAAAAACACACAAAACATAATAAAGGTCGCACCAATTCAAAGTTGGTCACCTCCTTTATTTCGGCAGCCTTTCTTCATGCATGCATTACCACTAGAGGTAAGAATGTATTAATCTTCTTTTGGGAGTCTTTCTCATTAATACAAATATATATATAAATGTTTAATGTTGAATACTTTTTTAATAAGGATCTCAATTCTACCATAATTATATAATATAAAATATGGTAAATAGGTGACCTAGTACACGTGCTAATACACCCCCTCAGTCGGAGCGGAGGAGGCCGGACGCTAAGACTGGATCTGAAGTCGAGGAAGAGTTGTCTAGAAAGGCCCTTTGTGAATATGTCTGCATACTGATATGAAGAAGGCACATGCAGTATCCTGACATGACCAAGAGCAACCTTCTCACGAACAAAGTGGATGTCCATCTCAATGTGCTTGGTTCGTTGATGCTAAACCAGATTATGAGACAGATATATGGCGGATATATTATCACAATAAATCAAAGAAGCCTTACTTAATGGACACTGAAGCTCCAAGAGAAGGTTTCGGAGCCAACAAATCTCAACAACAACATTAGCAACACCTCTATATTCTACTTCTGCAATCGAACGACACAGTGTGGGTTACCTTTTGGCAGACCAAGAAATAAGATTATCCCCTAAGAACACACAGTAGCCTAAGGTAGAGCGTCGCATGTCCGAACAACCTGTCCAATCAGCATCCGTATATGACAACAACCTGGTCGGAGATGATGGGTATAGATGCAAACCATAATCAAATGTGCTCTTAACATATCAAATGATACGTTTGAGGGCAGTAAAATGAGGCTCGCTGGGAGCATGCATAAATAACCATACCTGCTGAACAACATAAGCAATATTAGGCCTGGTGAAAGTGAGGTATTGTAGTGCACATGCGAGACTCCTGAAAAGAGTGGGATCGGACACTGGATCACCATCCAAGACACTAATCTTTGATCTATAGTCAACTGGAGTAGCCATGATCTTGTAATTCGCCATTTTAGCCCTGTATACAATCTCCTCTGCATACTTACGCTGACAAAGAAACATAGTAATGGCAGATCGAGTCACAGAAATCCCCAAAAAATAGCTCAACTTCTCCAAGTCAGTCATAGCAAATTCTGATTTGAGTAGTGTAATGATCTCATTTTTCAACAACTCAGAAGAGGCAATAAGCACAATATCATCAACATACAATAATAATTATGCAATGCTACTACCTCTATGAAAAATAAATAGAGAACTATCACACTTGTTGCACACAAACCCAAGTTGCATGATATACTGAGCAAAGTGATCATACCACGCTCTAGGGGTCCGTTTCAAGCCATAGAGTGACTTACGGAGATGACATACATACTGAGGGGATGCTGGATGGACAAATCCAGATTGCCGATACATATAAACTATTTCTTTCAAATCCCCGTGAAGAAACACATTTTTCACATTAAGTTGATGAATAGGCCAGTGCTTACCCATAGCAATGCTGAGAACTGCACGAATGGTGGCTGGTTTGACAACCAGACTGAATGTCTCACTACAATCAATACCCTCATGCTGATTAGTGTCATTAGCCACAAGTCTCGCCCTCATGATGATTAGTGTCATTAGCAACAAGTCTCGCCTTATACCTCTCTAGATCACCATTGTCTATGTATTTGGGATGAAAAAGTCACATGCATCAGATCACATTCACCCCCTCCGGTCGAGGAACCAAATCCCAAGTGTGTTGTTTTGTTAAGGAATTAAATTCCTCACACATGGCCGCATTCCAATTAGGGTCTAGTTTGGCTAATTTTGAGTTTTGGGGAATTGGGAAAATGGATTGGTGGACAGGTTAAACTGGACTTTGGGTTTGAAAATCCCGTGTTGGGCACGGGTTTCCATGCGGTGAGTGGGGGCAGGGGTACTGTTGGTATTTAGGTGTGGGGCTGGTTTCTAGTTACTGTTCGATGGGGTTGGGTTCTGGTTATTGTTCGTTGTGACTGGCTCTCTTGGGTAACTAGGTACGACGGGGTGAGGTGTCTATAATGGGGATTATGGGTTTGACAACTGGTGTGGTGGTGATGGCGATTGGGTTAGATCGATGACATTTGGGGTATGGATGGTGGGGTACGACGTCAGTGGTGGGGTGGGGCTGGGAGGTTGGTTTGGTGGTGTGAGTATGTCGGTCGGGGTTACCGTGACAATGGTGGGGTGCTGGGTAACTGGAATGTCGGGAATGGGTGGTGGTGATATTGGGTTTATCGGTAGGTGTGAGATGGGAGAACCGGTGGATGTGGGGCAGCCGACCGACTGCTGACGGTGGGAATGGCAGTCGGTGGTGGCTGTGACAGTGCAGAGGGGTTGCGGTAGTTGCAAATGGCGTCGGACCACTGGGATTAGTGGCAGACGGTGGCTGACTAGTGGAGTTGGTGGCAGACGGTGGCTGACCATTGTCGGCAGCTGTCGGAACAGTTGTAGTCTGACGGAATACTTGTTGGACAAGCGGGGATGGGTCCAAATATTCGAGGAATTGGTAATCAGTGACTCATAATTTTTTTTAATGTTGTCAAACGGGAAAACATACCAACAAATGTGACGTGGCGAGAAATGATGATTTTGTCGGTGGATAGTTCATAGCACAAATACCCCCTATGGTTTGACGGGAAACCAAGAAATGCACATGTAGTAGATCGGGGTGCCAATTTGTAGGGGGTCGTAGATGTCAGATTAAGGTAACACAGACAACCAAAAATTCTAAGATGGTCATAGGTAGGGATCCGACGGTAGAAATTTGGTGGGTGTCCTATTATGAATCGCACGGGTAGGTAATGTAACACCTCGTACTTTCAGGCGATGGGTTAAGCATCTAGACATATACAGATAAAAAGCTTAGTTTATAAAAGGATGCGGTCCCGAATTAATTTAGGACTTACCAAGTGGGGGACAATAAGGATCGGCTAATTGATAAATTATAGTAGGGGACAACAATGATCAACTAATTAATAATTTTTAGTGGGGGACAAGATTAGTGGGAATATTTACGTGTAGCATGTAGATGAATCACCTAAGTGACTAAGGCAATGTAACTAACTGGTGGCAACATTTAGGATTAGCAAGTGACATGGGGTAATTAATATGGGAGGGGGAAAATCAAATCGTGGTCCAGTATATAAGAGTCCTCTGAAGACTATTGCATGTAACACCATTTTTCATTGTAAGATTACATAGGAACAACGCCTTCGTTAGTTAAATGTTAGCAAATGTGAGCAGAAAATTTGTAGCAGTTCATGGAAATTGTAGGCAGCAACATAGTAATGTTCATTCGAAATTAATGGGTGTTAGCAAACAGCAAGCAAAACACGGTCTTTGAGTCATATTGAATTCCATTTTTCGAGTTGGTTCATTTGTGGTTAAGTTAGGTGCCATACGGACTAATTGGATTGTATTATCAATGGATCGACAAAGGTATTCTAAGGCAAATTATTTCTTCTTTTTGACATGTTCTAAATTACGAAACGTAACCGTAATATTGTTCCATAAATTATTCTACTCTTAGTAGTTAAGGATGTTCTTGTTATTCATTCCTATGTTGAAAGCATGTCTAAATATGTTCTCAAATCCTTATTGAGGTATATGGGAAAGATGATAATATTCCCAATGTTAGCCGAATGTACAAGGGTATTATGTCACTCAGATAAACTCATGATGTTTTATTGTCATTCATGTATTTTATTCATATATTAGCCTGGACCATATATTGGGGACGGAAAAATGGATACGACG
Organism: Anisodus tanguticus; assembly: GCA_034509755.1. Lineage (NCBI taxonomy): Eukaryota > Viridiplantae > Streptophyta > Magnoliopsida > Solanales > Solanaceae > Anisodus > Anisodus tanguticus. The sequence continues at coordinate 888,890 of CM067553.1, read as the reverse complement.
TTATGTACGCAACCACCTGATCAGCTGGTATATGATGATGATTATGCCCACAGAGGCTAAAGGGAGATGGTGTTATATAAGCATATTATGGCGCCCGTGTCCATATACCACGCATTATCGGGCTATTGACTGGTCAAAGTGCCAAATACCTAGCCTAAATTTGCTTGGGCTGGACCTGGGACGAACGGATGGGCCCTAGGATGTTGGGCCAGTCGGTTGTGGCCTGGTGGTGTCGATCTGAGACTGTTGGGCCGATTCTGGGCTACATGCCAATGGTCCTAACAACCGAGGCCCGTCGGTTGGGCCTATGACAGGCTGTTGAGTTGCTGAGGAGGCCACTGGGCCGCTGGGTCTGGGACGCGGCTGGCAGGCCATTCCCCTGTAGTGATGTTGTCGCTGCCCGTAAAACCGTCGCGATTAATCTCCGCCATGAATGTCTGCCGGGAAAAATTATGTTGGGGTTCGGGGCGTATATCTGGAGTGTATGTGAGGCAGTAGCAACCGTATACTCAGTGTATATCGGTTTGTTATAGAGATACGGGGCTGGGGGGGCTGTATATTTACTGTATATCGGTGTATACTAGTGGTATACGGCCGGATTCCGGCGTCGGAAAAAGAAGAGAGGCGACCAAAATTAAGGGATTAGGATAGGAAGGAAGTTTTGGCTTTTGATACCATGTAAGAATGTATCAATCTCCCTTGGGGCGTCTTTCTCATTAATACAAATATATATAGGTGTACAATGTTGAATCATTTTCTAATAAGGATCCCAATTCTACCATAATTATACAATACAAAATATGGTAAATAGGTGACCTAGTACACGTGCTAATACTAACAACTTTATGCATTTGGCTTAAATTAACATGTATTATAAAGATTGATCTATAATCAAACAAAAAACTCTTATTTGCATGTACAAAAAAGTACATCCCCAGTTATCATATCTTATTAGAGCATGTGACTGAAAAATGAGGAGCGGAGCCATCGTTATAATTACGGGTTTGGCATAACCCGATAATTTTGATTCAAATCATGTATTTGTAGCTCTAGAAGCATTAATTTGGGGTTGCTCATGTTGTACAAGAGATATTTAGCACTTATAGTTCATATCATATTAGATCTCGCCACGAAGTATTTGGTACTACAATTATTGTCACTACAAGAAAGTATAGAATTGACAACAAAATTTTAGCAACAATAAATGTATTGTTGATAAAAACATAAATGGCAACAAAAATTAATATATTGTTGCTAAAAATGTAATATGTTGTTGCGAAAACTTTTCGTATCAGAGGTTGTTGCAACGGCATGCAACAACTTTGTTGTTGCGGTAAGTACTTTTGGCAACAACATCCAAAACATATGGCAACAAAAAATATTGTTGGCAAATGTCTTTCTTCTTATATAAGAAATAATACCTGTTAAAAATTAAATTAAAATTTTTGAACCCGCCGCTTATCATATGAAAACAAATCAGACATGTAATTAAATTAAAGTATGTTAGCTTTCTTGCGTCAGCTTAATTACATCACATATAGTCGTCAAGGAGCTAGCTAGTCAAAAAGGTGAACCTTTTCCTTTGATTTTTCAAAGTAAAAGGAAAAATATCACTTCACGAAGAACACTACAAAATATACCACTAAGGTTGTGGCTCTAATGGGTTCTATAATATTCAAAGTCGAAACCCTCTTTATATCCTTAGAACATAAATTAAGGTTGTTGAAGAATCATTTTAAACACACCCTAACAAAAGAATATACTTCAAAAGGCATTATTTTGGTTAAAAGGCCTTTTGCCAAGTTTAAATATTCTAGTTACATTTATCAGCTTACTAAAAGAGTCAAGGCGCAAGTATTATCACCGACGCTTGGAGTCACTAGTTAATATTATAACCCGTTAAAGCTCAATTCCTATCATCATACATATTTCATAAAAGGTATGAGGAAAATTTCAATAGAAATTATTGAAAAGGAAAATACATTGAAGATGAAGTCAAGAATTTTTTTTTTACTGTATCAAGCTGGAACAACCTATTCTTTCTAAATATTTTGATTAAAAGCTAAAGAATTTCCTACCACTATTATATAGTATTCATCTCTACCTGATAATAAATAAAGAATCCGTACCATTTTAAGATAAAGTAATGAAATGATTTAAATATGATATTAGAACATACAAGAGTTTCTAACATCTTCACTACAACACAAAAATATTCTTACGTATTTTCTCCAAGAAAAATATCAGAGGCACACAAACGTATAAAACATGACATAATTAAATAATTATAAACGTGTCATATTTGACAACTTAAATTTTTATGCGAGATGATCACACAATTCAATATTCAAAAAAATCAAAATTGCATGCAACTGCTAGAGATCGAGGAAAACACCTATTATTTTCCCTTTGCTTTGATTTTATTCAATTTCCATCATAAAATTATTCAAAACAAGATCATTTAATTTAGATTGGTCCAAGTACTTTCCTCGAAAGAGAAACAATTGGCAACATACACATATTTTCTGTGCTTCTCAAGTCCAACTCATGCATGAATATAATTCAAATATACACCCAACTTTTCCAAGAGTCGCAAGCTTTTCTAAATCGTGAAATTTCCGTGCACTTAAATTAGCTGAAAATAATAACAAATAAAAAAGAAATGTAAGTTCCTAAAGTGAAACTGAGGTTTCTTTGTAGCTTCATTTGTACTATAAGAAAGTTGCTCTAATTTCAGCGCGAAGGGTATATTCCATAGTTCTCAAAATTATGAAATCTAGTATGTACTTTCCAAGAGAATATGATGGTATCATTTTTCTATAGTACGCGGCTCAATGGAGTGATATCTTACTTCTCATTTGAATAATTATGTAAGATCGCACACACACAAAGGTAAAAGAGTAATTTAAGTTCTTTATAAACTTAAATCAAACGCTGTAATTTCATCCTCATTTCCATTACCCATACCCCTATGTAATAAAAAAAAATTAAAAAAATAAGTTCTTTATAAGCTTCTTTTGATGTTTTTATTTACTCGGCGCACACAACGAATTTTACAGTGATTGCCAATATGGATGAATTCACGATTTAAATTTGATATGTTATTCAACTTTAAAATTCTTAAATATTAAACTCATTACTCTTTTAAAATTATGCGTTCAAAATTTAATATTTATATATTACAATTTTGGTGATACTTTTTCACATATTTATATATGTTGTGTTGAAAATATGAATCGATTGAACTCATTGATTATATATTACATCTGCATCTGGAGCTGTCAATTAATTTACTGTTTTTTTTTTCTTTCTTCAAACTTGAGACCGACAATATGAGCAAGTTCATATATACTGACTTTTTTATTTATTCAATTTAAGAAATTATTATATAATATAACTCAACAATAACCATTAAGGTTGTGGTAAGATGAATATGATTCCTCGATATTTTTTACGAGAGAGGTGTTCGGTTCGAATCTTAGATAAGAAAAAAATTAAACTTCTGGTACTCTTCCTCCTTTTATGGTCTTGAGCGACGTGAATCCTAGTTAATCAAGACTTCAATCTGAATATAAGACATAGAGGGAAAAACAAAAACACTAACAACAAGTGTGCATCAAACAGACCTTGAAAATATTCATAGTAAATTTGCTTATATCCTATTAAATTACTAGGTATGTAGCAACAGACAAAACGTGGGGTCTGGTCAAAACTTCAAATAGTTCTTTTCTGCTTTTGTTTTCAAGCGTGTAGAGGTCTATTATTCGTGTATAAAACGAAGCTTATTGAAGAAGAAAATCATCCAACTACAAGAAAATATCATGGAAAGTGAGTTAGTAGAAGAAATGAAATTTATGAGCCCATCAACATTACTAAAAGCTAGTAATATTGGAGAATTGAAAATTACAATTTCTTCAACACCATCTCCTCATCTTCTTGATTCTAATATTCCAAAAACACCAAAAAGTCCATTTTCTGCAAAAATATTAATGAGTCCATTAGCCAGTCCAATGAAGAAAGCATTAACATATATGGAAGAAATTGGTCAGCTCACAAAGCTTCATGATCCTCAAGATGCTTGGCTTCCAATTACTGAATCAAGAAGTGGGAATGCATATTATGCTGCATTTCATACACTTAGTTCTGGGGTTGGAGTTCAAGCTCTTCTTCTTCCTCTTGCTTTTATTACTCTTGGGTGGTATGTGTAATAGTCATCAAATTTGTTGTATATTTTTTTTTATAAGCTTCTTATCTTGCAAAAGAGAATAAATTAAGGGTGTTGTTTGGTGTGGCGAAAATCATTTTCCGAAAGATGTTTTTGAAAGGTGATCACTTATTTTTTATGCTAAATATTTTTCTGAAAAATAATTTCTAATGTTATTATAGAGTGGAAAATATCTTCTGCAAAAATATTTATTAAAGATCGATAATAATATTATCAAAATAAGAGGTGTTTTGATGAAAACTTTGATATTAAAAAATCGATAATAATGTCTGATTGTTAGTTAAAAGTAATACGGAATAATACATTTTGTAAAGTTGAGCTGATTATGAAGAAAATTGAGGGAAGTCGTCTCCTCTTGGTGGGAAATGTTGTCCTCATAAAAAAAATTAACGACCAAACACCAGAAAATAATTTATCTTTGCAACATATTTTCGGTTGTTCCAAACCATCTCTATATGAAAGTTGGAGCTCTATGCAACTGATTATTTTTGTGGGTTGATAAACTCATGTAGGATATGGGGGATAATAAGCCTGTCACTAATATTTATGTGGCAATTACACACACTTTGGTTACTCATCCAACTTCATGAATCTGTCCCTGGCATGCGCAATAGCCGCTATCTTCGTCTCTCAATGGCTGCCTTTGGTAAGTATCAATAACCATTGATCAAAGAAGTAATTACATAATAATTGATCTGATTGTGTAAATATTTTTCTTATTTGGCCCCTCCTTGAAAATTGGATTAAGTTTATGAACTGTTGTGTAGGAGAAAAACTTGGGAAAATATTGGCCCTATTTCCAACAATGTACCTGTCAGGTGGTACTTGCGTTACACTTATTATGATCGGAGGTAGCACTATGAAGATTTTCTTCCAAACTGTCAGCAATTCTGATAATAATATAATCCATATGAGTGCAATAGGGTGGTACATTGTCTTCACTGTTTCAGCCATACTTCTTGCTCAGCTTCCTAATTTAAATTCCATTGCTGGAGTTTCTCTCATCGGTTCGATCTCCGCTGTGACCTATTGTACCTTGACATGGGTAATTTCGGTTGTAAAAGAACGGCCAGAAGGTGCTTCATTTGAACCTGTTGAAAATAAATCTGATGTTGCAAGAATTTGTAGCATTTTGAATGCTATTGGAATGATAGCTTTTGCATTCAGGGGCCATAATCTTGTTCTTGAGATACAGGTTTGTTAACTAGCCAATTTTTACAAATTCAACTTATCATATATATACTATAAAAGTACTGCTTTGCTTATTAAAAATTTTGGTTGATGATCACAGGGTACAATGCCTTCTAACTTAACGAATCCATCGCATGTGCCAATGTGGAAAGGAGTCAAGTTCTCATATTCTATCATTGCTTTGTGTTTGTTTCCACTAGCAATTGGAGGCTACTGGGCTTATGGAAACCTGGTAAGGTCTTCCACAAATTTGGATTGTTTACACCAGATTGCCACTTTTGTGGTCTTGTATTTAAAATTTGGCCACGTTTTCAAAATTAAATCCATGACCGTGTATTAGTTTTGATCTGCTATTACATGTATTATATCTATTTGCAAAAATACCTCGATGATTTCCTCTCTTTAATACATAGAATAATAATATCTTGCTTTCGATGGTACAAAAAAGGGATCCAAAATAGTCGGCGACAAAAAGATTCATTTGAGAAAACATAAATGAACATTCTGACCTTAACTGTAATCTACAAATTGGTTGAAATTGATACCATATAAGTTGAAAGACATAGTGCTGGCACCTAAAGTTGTAAGCCAGATATCTACAGTAGGCCAAGCAACTTGGTAGAAATGTAACAGACAAGAATTGTTTAAAATTAGAGTATGTTTTATAAACTTCAAACAGCGGTAACCACTTTTGGACATCATACCACTCGTCTAATATTGCTTAAGTGGCCAACTTCTAAACAAAAGGCCACAGGAGTCGTTATTTATGTAAATCAGCCTTAAAATTTAGTCATTGTTATAGACATTCCATCAACCTTACAAAGCATGAATAGAACTTGAACATTAACAATATTTTTGTTTATCATGGCAGATGCCAAATGGAGGGATATTGAGTGCATTGGACAAATACCATGGAGAAGACACTTCAAAAGTAATTCTAGGGATAACAAGTTTGCTAGTGGTAGTCCATTGCCTTACCTCATTCCAAATCTATGCAATGCCAGTTTTTGACAATTTGGAGTTTAGGTACACTAGCAACAAGAAAAAACCATGTCCATGGTGGCTTAGAACAGGATTGAGGATATTCTTTGGATGCCTAGCATTTTTCATATCAGTGGCATTTCCCTTTTTGCCAAGTTTGGCTGGGCTGATTGGTGGCATTGCTCTGCCTGTTACTTTGGCATATCCTTGTCTAATGTGGATAATCATCAAGAAACCAAAGACATACACTCCAAGTTGGTTCGTTAATTGGTCACTTGGAGTTTTGGGCTTGGTTTTAAGTGTACTCTTGGTATTTGGTGCAATATGGACAATAGCAACTCAAGGTATGGATGTCCATTTCTTCAAGCCCCAGTGAAGAACAAAAAGGTTTGACGATCCATAAAAATCTAACTAGTACTCATATGTTAACTTTAAAGATCAAAACTGGGGAGAAAAAGGACCTTAACAGCAGCCAACCAACAGGATGTGCAAGTTGCAACCTCTTCATGTACTCTGTAAATATAAAAGCAAGCAAGCGCTTATAGATTGTTGTCAATTTCAATGATGCAGTACGTAAAAATCCTGTTGCTTGTCAAGGAAAACAAAGTTCAGACATCAAAGATCAACATCCTTCAAGATTTAAGAGAAACCTAATGTTGACAGAACATATGCCTTTCATGGTGACGATAAAACTTGCCACTGAAAGAGATAAATATAAGTATGAAGGTACAAGAAAATTACATTGTAGGACTTGAGGCTAAAGTTACATGAAGCTTTATCAACCAGGCCAATAAGTATATAACCCAAAAAATAGCTCTGATGTCAAATGATCTCAACATCTGCACCATTTACTCAGCTTGCCTCTACTTCAATTACTTGTGTCAAAAGGAATTCAGAAAAGAAAGAAAGACAGAATTATTCGTTGAGATTTCACATTAAAAAATTGGTTGGGAGTAGCAAAAAGATTCTCCATTCGCACACTTCTACATTGATAATGGAAGAAGCATCCTCCGCTTCTTCTTCCTGGCTTCTGTAACTTGTTTTGCAACTGTCACACATACAAGCAATAGCAAGCTAACACTTACTAAGATAAATGCAAGCTTTAGATGACTAAAGTACAGCGAAACTATAGAGAAAATCAGGAGTACCAAAATAACCAGTTCACATATTACAAATATGACGACATCCGCTCTGCATCAAAGCAAAAGAAAAAGGAAATAAGAGAAAAGAAGGCTCAGAAGAAAACAAATATTCAGAAGTAAGCATTGATAACAGAACCCGCTGACAAGATATCGGAGTTTCAATGAATCTAAGCACTAAACTGTTACGAAAAGGGTAAAATCAAGTAGAGCATCCTACTAACTCTTCCACAAAAGAAGCTGCAAAAGTAGTTACCCAAGAAAATCTAAGTGGCTCCAGGACCAAGCCAAAAGATGCAATTCATTCATTCTTCATCCAATCCACTCTCAATGAATTGCAACATTATATTATAAACTGAAAAGGAGGTATGAGCGATCATTTATCCTGTCTACCATTTGTGGCCTCCACAGGGAGTAATGGTTTTGAGTCTTTTAACAAATCTTTCACACTAATCCCAATATTACATTTTTTGTCTTCTCCAAAAGTTTCAAGCAACAGCTTTGGAGGAAGTTCAAGTCCTAAAAGGTTAGATACTTTTAATTTCTTTTTCCATTCAACATCAAATTACGACCGACTTCTGCATGACTTATTAGTCAATGATGACATCTCTTAATATGTTTTAAAAGCCAAATTTCACTCGACGCAAAAAAGTTGGGAATCATCCGGAACTGACTCCGGGGTGAGCAGGCAGCCTCTAAACACATAATGGTTTTTTTCTTCTCAAATTTTTAAATTCAGGAGACATCTAAAGCACTGGAGCATTTTTAGTGCGAAGGAGCTTGTGAAACATGATGAAATAACAAATAGGATGGTTTAAGTTACTAGAGGTAAGAGAATCTAAGCAACTGATAGATTAAGGGTCAAATCAGCCTGTTATTCAAAATGCAAGAACTAGAGCTTTTGCAGATAAGACTATCGGTTTCTAGAGCCCCAAGAGAAGTGCATGAAAATGCATCCTCAGAAGAGGATATCAAACAATTCATGTAAGCCAGTGCATCATGTGTAAGGAATCAGGGAAGACATCAACAAGATACTGTTACATAATAATGTACCCAATTAGCTTTAGGAACTTCTCATTAGCGTTCTTAGGGTGGTTACTTCCTGTGCCTTGATTTCAGTCATTTAGCTTGCTCGCACATAAAAAGATCAAACTTGCGAGATTCAAAGCTTTGAATGAAATGGATACTGAAGAAGGGAAGACGCATAGTAACTATTTACGTTCTCTATATTCTTGAGCAAAGAGATCACACCTAGTACCTATTTGCAAAGATGAACAGACAACTTTTTCTATAGCGATTTAAAGATTCAGCTTGCAGTTGGGGAATTCACCTTTCTCCTTTACTGGCCATTCAATAATTAACCTGCTTTATAAACTCTACCAGGTGCAGAGAAGTGAGAAGAGTAAGAATATAGATTCCAACTTCTCATTTCAAGCTAACTAAGTGACACTAAATCAATTAATCTATTAGTAAGTATTAATAATTCTTACATCTCATTTCAAGTTAACCTATAAAGTCCATACAATTCAATCACATTTTCTTTTCACCGTAAATTTTGAAACTAAATGACTAGTTGTGCTGAAAATTTGTAAGCATAAAAATTTCCAAATCAATAAAGCCAGATGAAGATGAAACTTCATCAGCTGGCTAAATTCTGAAAATTCAATCACATTATCTTTCACAATAAATTTTGAAACTAAATAACTAATTATGCTGAAACTTTGTTTACATAAAGCATTTCCAAATCAATATACCCAGCCAAAATCTCAACTTTAACTTCCAGAACCACAAGTTTGTATGATAACAGGAGCAACCCCCAAATCATATTTACATTTTCTTTTTATCGAATACAGGTATATTAGATTGTGCGTCATTGATATAAAATCCTGGATCCGTCTCTAATACTAGATGTATATGTAGAAAATCTTAGGTACAATAAAATCATTGAAGAGGCGAGAAATGAATACCTAGTAGATGTAGAAGTGAGATTAGAGGTGTAGGAGAAGAAAGAGACGGAAGCCCAATCGTGCTTCGATCGAATTTGATAATCTCTCAACTGCTCCGCCAAATTCGATCGCGTCATCATGATTTCAATTTCTCTCCTCCCTTGCAGTTGTGCAATCTATCAAGTTGTGTATAGCAGATCTCTTGTAATCGTTTATGGCGGGGATTTTGTGACCGTTGTTCCTTCCGGCGATGTTATGATGGCCGCCGGAAGTTTTGTATTTGAAATTCGAAAAACACTCCCAAACTTTATTTTCACTTTTTATTTTTGATTATTGCTTTTTCTTTCATTTTTCAAATTTTACCCTAAATTTTTTATTTTATATAGTGACCCATTTAATTCAGGTGATAAGAAATGCATGCTCAACAGGAAATATATTATTCACGCAATGCTATTACTAGTATTATTGATTTTTAGTACTAATGAATATTTATAATAATATTTAGAATTGAGGTGACATGGTGCATGTTATTCCCAGAAGACATAGTCCTGATTGATGAGATTCGCAGCGGAGTGAATGCTAAATTGAAGGTTTGGAGACAAACCCTAGAGTCTAAAGGGTTCAGGCTGAGTAGAACCAAGACAGAATACTTGGAGTGCAAGTTCAGGAACTGAAGCGACCCTGAGACAGGCTTGGTACTCAGGTCATTCCAAATAAATGAAGCTTCAAGTACCTCGGGTCTATTATCCAAGAAATTGAGAGATTAATGACGACACATCGTATTGGGGCAGGATGGATGAAATGTAGGCTCGCATCTGTAGTCTTGTGCGATAAATAGGTGCCACCAAAACTTAAAGGCAAATTCTATAGGGTGGTGGTCAGACCGACTATGTTGTATGGGGCGAAGTGTTGTCCGGTCAAGACATCGCACACCCACAAGATAAAAGTTGCGGAGATGAGGATGTTAAGATGAATGTGTGGGCATACAATGAGGAATATAATTAGAAATGATTATATCCGAGACGGAGTGAGAGTGGCTTTGGTGGAGGATAAGATGCAGAAAGCGAGATTGAGATAGTTCGGGCACGTGTAGAGGAGAGACACAAGTGTCTCAATGCGGAGGTGTGAGAGGTTGGCTATGGACGGGTTCAGGAGGGGTAGAGGTAGGATGAAAAAGTATTAGGGAGAGGTGATTAGACGTGATATGGAGCAGTTGCAATTCATTGAGGACATAACCTTAGATCGGGGGTATGGAGGACACGGATTAGGGTAGTAGGTAGTCCAGCGTAATCCTACATACGCTTACAAACTGATAGTTGTAGTGTTATTACTGTAAGCTCGCTTAGCATATCATATTAGTAGGCACAATATTGCTTTATAGTCACATGTCGTTTGATTTATGCTGATATGTATTTTCTAGTGTACCTTGTTTGTCTTATTTACCTGTATTTTTTTTTTTAAGAATGAGATATCATGACTTATTCGCTTTGTTTGTCTTACTTTGCTTGTGCTTGTGCTTTATTTGAGCCGATGGTCTCTCGGAAACAACTGCTCTACCTGCCAAGGTAGAGGTAAGGTCTGCGTACATTCTACCATCCCCAGACCCACATTGTGAAATTTCACTAGGCATGTTGTTGTTATTGAAGTGTAATACTATATAGTAGTTCATAAGCGAAAAGAAACACACTGGGTCATTTTAGTTCTATAGCTCGTATGCATTGGTTAATAAGCTCATGCTCGTGATTAATAACGATACATGTTGAAGATGCGAATAATTGTGAACTTGATTATATCTCGTATTAAAGAAAGCCTATATAAATCATGCTTAATGTAATAGGAAATGATTGATGAGCAGTGTTTACACACTAGTTATGTATATTAATTATTTTGGGTGATTTTGTTAGTTTAGGGTATAATAATATTTCATATTTTTAAGAAAAAATACATTCCAACAACCAATTATTATTTGCAAAAACTATGGTCAAACAAAACTCAAACTCCAATTTCAAAAATTCAATTTTTTTTATTTCTATGGTCAAAGGCCTACTTAGTTTATTGCTTAAACTCATGAGTAGAAGTTAAATGAACTCTTGTTACCATAATTATTAAAATTTGAATTTAAGTCCTGCCCTTTTAGGAATAAGGCTGGACTTCTACTTGAAATTAGGCTTGTTACCACATCTGGCCTGTTTTGGGCATGAGTTGTCCAGATTGATAGGGACTTTAGATATTCCTATTCTCCTTTTATGAAAAAAGAAGTTACACCTAGTGGTTTGAGTAAAAAATATTTATATTCTAACCAATATACATAATATTATGTGTATATTATATATATCAGTGGGTGTACGACTATTTATTTCAATTTTCTGATTCAACTTGTAGCATTATGACTTGATTTAGATGGGTGGGGCTAATAATATTGGATAAGATTTTGTATAATACAAATTTGTCAACACACTTTAGTGAGAATAAATAATTGAAAGGATGTGTTGTTATAGTTATTTTTATTTAACAGTCTAAGAGGGAAATTCAAGTAGAGACCATGATTAATAGACTAGAAGCAAACTCAAATTTTAGAATTAGTAGTTCAGAATAAGTACGATTTTATTATACACATATATTTAAAATATTTTGACAAATATATACATTTAAATCCACATATGGAAGAGACCATATAAATTTAACGAGTGATCCTATGAATGGATTGCAACGTGCGACCTCTGGGATACCAAATTATTCTCACGATTGATGTTATTAAGCAGATAAAAATTGGGAAAGGATGGAAAACTAGCACGAATCCATCTTTATCGGGATAATTTAGTCTTTAACATATTCATCCATTGGAAAAGAAGAAGAGGAGATTCAATTTTTTTTGGTTAAATTAGCATACTAGTGGCAAACATGAATGACCATTGAAGTCCAAAAAAATCTTTGGAGTCCTAGAAACACTCGATTCCCAAAAGAACTCTTTGGAGTCCAAAAAACACCTGTTAGGAGACTCGTCTGGGGCTACGCTCCGGGATGAGTAACTGGAAAAACGCTTCTAGGCACACGTGTGAGATTTAGTTTTGTGAATTTTATGTCATAAGCACTCGACTGTACATTCTAAATATGTCTAACCTTCAATGTTCGGGGCTTGCCAAACAATTTTACATAATTATGTATCAAATTCTTTAATTAATATTGTTGACCCTCATAATTCTTTAAAAATGAATGATGCATAATAATCTTTTTTATCAATAAAAATAAGAAGATTGAGAATAACTCAAATAACAAGTCGTATTATTGTAAATTTACTATTTGAGAACATCGTGAGGGTAAATATGGTCACTTAACATTTCTTTTAAAAGTACATAGCCGAATTTTACATATTCACTTGTTATTGGTTTTCATGTTTTTGTCTTATGTCTCAAGATTATTATTTTTTATTATTTTGCTATTTGAAGTAATTTTATTTTCATTCATGATGAAGTGACGTTTTAATTATAATACTAATAAATTTTATTGATTATTTTCTTTTAGGGGGGTAAATTGCATAGTATGATAGTGATACATTTTAAGAAATTGTGATTTTTTTATTGTTTGACAGTTAAGATGTTAGAGTTGATTTGCTTCTCATAATAGCTTTTATATCATTGCATTATTTATACTTATAAAATCATGTTTGAAGTTTTATTTTCTATGAGTTTCTTTAGTCATGTTTTTAATTTTTTTAAATTATAAATATATATTTTTTTAATAATTTATGTGTTATTATACTATTTCATTGCATTATAAATTAAAAATTTTGAGGATTCATTGGGACCCCATGCATCGGGACTTACGCCTCACTCCATGCTAAGTAAAAAGTTCCGCTTCATGTTAGGATTTGCTCTGAATTTTCTACCTTATTTGAATTTTTATAATAATTGTGTTTTACTTCAAAAAAAATTCTTTGTGGTAAATTTTTTTTACCATACCTATCATTTTCTTGGATGAGAAGTTTTGAACTTTTATAAATAGGAGATTTTTTCTTCTCACAAATACACAGGGTAATCCTTTTGAAAGTTTCGTTTATTAAGAGATTTTTCTCTCAATATATTTTTTGTTTTTTATATTAGTTTCTCAGTATGTAAATTACTTAATCAAATCATATTATAATTATATCTTTTTAATATATTTTCCTTGTCATTTAATGACAACACTTCCCACCTTTTGAAACACTGCTTGTTAGTCGAAAGAGGAATAATGGTTACTAGAAGATTTTTTTTTTCAGTGATTGATAAAAAGAATTCAATAGGCTCATAATATCAAAATAATGATGAAAATGACTACATCATGCTTGATATTTTAGTACTATGACCCACGAAGAAGAGTTTCCCGGTAATGCAAAGTACTCCTATCAAATATGAGTGATAGCAAAGTTCTCGAGGCGTCGACAACATTCCTAGCCCTAGCTACAATTTTTTTTCGTTTATGTTTTTCCATTTGATATCCACTATCTATATTAGAGTCGGATTAATTCAGATTTGTGCTTCGTAGGTCTCATTTGAGAAAGTACTCTCTACCAAAGATTTTTCAATATTAAGAGATCAAATTTGAGACCTCTAATCAATGAAAAAGCATTCTCATCCGCTGCACTGTATTCTTTTATGTTCCTAGCTAAAAGTCATAATCCCACAAGTATTCATTTCTTTTCGTTCAATTTTCTTTCCATGGTTCCATCAAAATTAGATCAACTTTTACAACTTACAATTTGTTGTTTATCTCCTACTAATTACTTCAAAATTGAGGCTAACTTTCACTTTTTATATGTCTCCTCTTATGCTATACTTGCTAGAGACTTGCTCTTGTAATCCATTACAAATGTTATCTCAGTTATATGACTTTTTTCATTGAAGATCAATAAAAGATAATATCAAAAATTTATATAAACAATATAAAAATGTTGTAATCTCATTTTTTTTCTTTTCAAATTATATAAATGAGCATGAAAGTCCATTTTTATTTTGATTAGAGGAGTACAAAATACCTTATGTGGCTAAGAAATGAATGAAGGTCAAGACTCAAACAATAAAGTTGGTTCTTTAATCTTTAACTGGTAAAAGTAAAATGAAGAGAAGGGAGGTAAAATCAGGGGACAGACTACACATGATACAACCGACCATAAGTTTTTCTCTTTAAACAATTCGTAATACAGGAAATAAATTACCCCCACACATTAAACTCCCCGAGAAGTGGAACGAACTTAATATACCATCTTCATTTGATTAAAAACAGAAACGCAAGTGATGAGTAGTGCAAGAGAATATGGATAATTTTGCCCAAGATATTATTAGTGTTGTATTTATCGAGTCGGGTATAAAATTATTTTTTTTATGAACTCAAAACAACTTTCAAAATTAAAATTTCTTTTTACTCTTCTCGCAGAATATTCATGGTTTAACCCAACCACAAATAAAAAAAAGAAATTATCATGACTCACAATACAAAAAAAAAAGACATTTACCGATAACATTTTCTGTTGTCATAGGCTGGATGATTATTAAATTTGTTGTCATTTACGTCTTTTAGCAACAATAAATTAAATTTTTGTTGTCATTTACATTTTTTTAGGAATAATATGCTTATTATTATTAAAATATTATTGTCATTTCTATACTTTATTATAGTGTCAAACACATGACATGTATTATCTACTTTAGCCTTCTAGACCTTGTGGAGTTATCCTTCGAACTACGTCATCATCAAGACAAAAACGCACATTTCATAAACTTGTATTATGCGTTATAAAATTATTCATCTTTTATTTCATTCCAACGTGACTCTTAAGTATAGCATATAACCTTCTATCGAAAACTTATCAACTAGAAGTTTCTCAGTCTTTTTCTCCGACGGTCGGTGTCCGACACGTCCTCATTGATTGTTATGGTTATCACAAAATTAAAGCAAAAGAAAAAAGAAAAAAGAAAAAAAAGGGAAAAGCAATTACCTGATCAAAGCGTTACCGAAAGCAAAATAAAGGCAAATCAAACAGGAAATCCTAACACCAGCAAGGGTAGCCAAGTTGGTGTAACAGTAGAGCGCGGAACCGCAAGGTCACGAGTTCGATCTTCTGCATAAACCTTTTTGGTTGAGCCTGTCACACATGACTTGCCAAGTGTGGTTAATCGGCTGACGTAGTTTGCAGACTATTGCGTCAGTCCGGAATTTACCCTGTGCACACTCGAGAGAATAGCGAATGCGGATTCCTTCGTGTCAACAAAAGAGAAAAAAAAACAGCACACCCTACCATATTATTAAATGGATACGTTTCACCTCAAAATTCAAAAAGTTTTTTGTAACCTTCATTCGTTTCAAAAGATATTATACTAAACGTCAAACCGACCACCTGTCCTTTTTTTTCTTTTTGGGTCCCATCTTAAATTAAAATATCTTACCCATCATTTCAAAATGTTTCTAATTTTGATTTAGCGTGAAATTTAAAAAAATAAAGAAGAGTAGTTCTGAATCTTGTGGTGATTAATTAAAAATATGTAGATGTATTAAAATATATTTTAATTTTATAATTTTAAATATATCATATGATTTTTTTTTTAAATTATAAAAAAAATAAGCTAAAATGAAAAGTAAGAAAAATATTTTCAAATGGAGAAAGTATATATTTCTCATTTTAGTACAACTCAAAATTAAACTCCATTAGTAAATGGACAAGGATCCATGAAAGGACATCAAAGTCCACATGAAAATGGAAAACATTACTCTCTTCAGACTCAATTTGGGGATCTCGAAGTTCTTTGACCACTACAATTGCGCCACGTGTCAGTCATGTTCTTGTACCGACACACTTGTACCAAAAAGTTATCCAACCAAGGCCGACGAAAGCGGGTCCTATAAGGACAACCTCACACGTCGTCATCCTACGTGTGAGGATTTAATTGGTTGTCTTTCACCGTCAGAGTAGTACATCGTGTCTGTCTACATTATTCTACTTCCTTCTTCTTCTTTTTTCCTTTTTTTTTGATAATCCAGGTTTTCAGGCTTGCTCCTGACTACTTCACTGGTATTATCCAGACGTCCTGGAGGTAATAGAACCGGTCCTTCAACACTATTACCAGGTAAATCGTGGGATGTGCTCCGATGACTAATTTTTTTGAGAGCGTACAATTGATCAATGAGATAATGTCAAATTCCTCAACATGCAGAGTTTCTTCATGTTTGCGGAGAATCGAACCCACGCTGTCCAATGTCAGAGCGCCTTATAGCGCCCATGCTTTGCCATTGGACTATGCCCCGGAGGACAAAACTGTGGTAGGATAAACTTTTTAAAGTGACTGGTTCCACCGCATTACGGCCCCATACCCCAGAAAACCCCACCTCCGACCTGGCCCAACAGATTAGTATACATCGCTTGGCCCTACGCGTATAGAGAGATTTTTTTGACAACACAGTTCCACTCTCGCTGAGCAGAATACTCGAACTCGGAACCTCAGACAGCAATACCCTTCTTTAATGCGTTTTCATCACATCTGTCGTGTAGTAAGCAAACTTAGTCGCGTTATTCCGTGAGAATGGTCAAATCAACTAGTCACATCATAACTGTGTGCTCTAGCCTCTATTTCCTCGTTTAAAAATAATACGAAATTTAAGAAATAAATATTTTTTTTATTTAAAAAAAATGATTAAATTTCTTTTTATTTATTATAAAACATAATATATTTTCTTATTTGATAATAATTTAATTTTAAATTTTATCTTTGATGTAAAATAAGATGATCTATAATTGTATAAATATTTTTAACTTATTTTAGATCATAAGATTTAAAAAGCTTTCTTTATTTCTTAAAATGTGTGTCAAATGAAAATACATCACATAAATTGAGACGAAAAGAGATTTTTTTTTGAAATGTATGGTTCAAAACAAGTCTTAGATATTTATGTGACGGTAAATTATCTCATAAAATTAAATAATTTCTAAATATTTTAATCTTTTTGAGGACAAACTAATAAGAAAAATAAGAAAAGTTTTTTGGGAAAGAGTAGCAATTTACTTTGATCAAAATGGACATATCAACTAAACTTGTACGAATTGTAATTCGAATTGTTCAAACTCAATCATAAAACTCTTTCAGTTAAAATTTATATGTATTAATTTGCCTAAATACACTAACAACAATAATAACATACTCGGTATAATCTCATGGTTGAATTTTGAGATATAATATGTATTAAAATTTTACTTCTACCTTAGTAGCTAAAGAGGTTGTTTTCGATAATTTATCTAGATACAATGTTTAAAATAAAATAGAATAATTTTTAATCTTATAATCTAAAATAAATTATATGAAATATGAAGATTAAAAAATTAACTAAATATAGAAAGAAATATTCCTATAAACAAAATTTAAAAAAGATAAGATGCTTAAAATTGAAACAAAGAGAGTATTGTTTATTTGTTCCTATAGATTTGTGTAATTATCAAACCGTGCAAAACTTTTTTTATTTTTCATGATGATATTCAATGAATCATATTACAAAACAAAAAAAAAAACCTCTTTATTCTAATACTAATAAGTTCTCTTACTTATGAGTTATGACTAGAGATGGCAGTGTATCCCGGACCCGGTCCGGATCTGATGGATCTAGACCGTTTTATAGGATATGGATCTTCAAAATTTGGACCCGACGGATCCAGATCGGACCCGGATCCGTTTCTGACGGATCGGATCTGGATCTGGATCTTGTATTTGAGATCTGTATCCGGTCCAGATCCGACCCGTGGATCCATTTTTTATTAAATATATTCATAACATAAAA
The DNA here is from genome assembly GCA_034509755.1 of Anisodus tanguticus. Classification (NCBI taxonomy): domain Eukaryota; kingdom Viridiplantae; phylum Streptophyta; class Magnoliopsida; order Solanales; family Solanaceae; genus Anisodus; species Anisodus tanguticus. The sequence continues at coordinate 870,612 of CM067553.1, read as the reverse complement.
TGTAATTTTATAAGTATTTTCTTAAAATTGCTAAGCACATCATTGCAAGTTTAATTCTCAAAATAAGTTTAATTTATCCCCGTGTTAACTCAAAAACCAAAAAAAAAAGAGGTAACTTCGATAATAAAATCAATGTTATATTAGTGAATGACTAACATCTCTATAGACAAGTAGTTAAAATTATATTCACTTCATTTGTGAAGATTTCAAGCACATGCAAGTTCTGCATTGTGAAAATACTAGTCATCATTTTCCACAACTATTGTCATTGTCCACCATTTTCAATTAATAGCTCACAATCAAAACAAGACAACGAACAAAATATCTTATATGAACATTTCAAAATTGAAACACAGGAAACTGTTAGCCAAGTAAAAATTATTCGTCAGTTCAAAAAAAATTCTTAGCAAGACAAAAAATTTTTACATGTGGATCCAGATCCGATCCGTGGACTCGGTGGATCCGGATTTGAATCTGATTTTTATAGACCCAACGGATCTGAATCCGAATCTGGATTTAGGTATGAAAAATGAATCTGAATCTAGATCTAGTATGATCCGGTTCAGATCTGATCCGTTGCCATCCCTAGTTATGACCGTTTAGAAAACAAACGAGCTCAAATCGATTCAAGCTTTTAAATAAGTAGTTTAATTGAACGTTAAAATTGATCCGTCAATGAATATATAACCGGTTCAAGTCAGGATGAATTTAACAAATTATATTTTCTTAAGATTAATTTTAACATTCTCAAAATCCGGTAATATTTTGGCCATGTGTCATTATAATCGGGCGAGTATATGAAATTGATCTACAGTAGGAAGGTGAGAAGAACAAAAAAAGGCCACGTCGACGTCAGTTTCACTTTTTGTAGTTGATTACTCTTTACTGAATAAATTATGGTCCTTTGGATTCCTTTTTTATTAATATTTAAAAAAGAATATCTTAATCAGCGTAATGTCCGCGTTTGTGATTGCTATAAAATGCCTACTAAGTCTCATGTTTCTACCACTTCCAATTCAAGTTTCATTTCAATAATCCAAAAGGTTCAAATTTTTCACTTTAGCACAAGTTATCATTCTTTGCTTTGTTCTTAGCAACAAGTTTTTATTTGTTTTATTAATTTGAAAAAAAATGGCTGATCAGTACGAACACAACAAGCCCTTAGTTGAAGAGACTGGTGCCAAAATGGAGGCAACAGATCGTGGTTTGTTTAATTTCCTAGGGAAAAAGGAAGAGGAAAAGCCAACTCAAGCTCATGAAGAACATGCAATTTCCTCTGAGTTTGGTGAGAAAGTAAAGGTATCTGAACACAAGGAGGAAGAGAAAAAAGAGGAGCACAGGAAAGAAGAGAAGAAACTTCATCGATCAAGTAGCAGCAGCTCTAGCAGTTCGGTAAGTTTTTCATAGGGTGAAAATTTATTTCAAATTAATGACTTGGAAGTAAGACACATGTAACTTCTATACATATTTCTTACATGATCAAATGTATTTTGCACCAAGTTTACTATTTTTAGTTTAAGCAGTTTTATGGGCGACGATCAGGTTAATTTTCAATCTTTTTAATTGTTAAAATTAAGTTACTTAATTTGATGTTTGATCATTTATGTTCTTGTATTTTTATGCAACTATAAATAAGTATTCATTCGTTTCTTTTGATGTGACATTATTATGATTTATGAAGATCAACGCTACTTTACTTTCGTATAAAATTTACATACTTTGTGATAACTACGCAAGTAAAATGGAAGTCACACTAATTACTCATAGTAATTTCAATTGTTTTAGCATATTACTAATTATTATATTATGCTTGATACGAAAAGTTAAGATTTGTTAATATTGTAGGCCAACTTGATCTGATAATTCGAAGATTATTTACCTTATATGTATTCAGAACATATATAAAATCCTTTTTTAATTGGATGAAACTTATACTAATGGTGATCATTTTGCAGAGTGATGAGGAGGAGGAAGTAGGAGAGGACGGACAAAAAATCAAGAAGAAGAAAAAGAAGGGCTTGAAGGACAAGATCAAGGACAAAATATCTGGTGATCACAAAAAAGAGAAGGTTGAGGACACGTCAGTTCCAGTTGAGAAATACGAGGAATCCGAGGAGAAAAAAGGTTTCCTAGACAAAATTAAGGACAAGTTGCCAGGTGGCGGACAAAAGAAGGCGGAGGAAGTTGCGGCGCCCGCGCCTCCACCACCTGCTGTGGCGGAGCACGAGGCGGAGGGTAAGGAGGAGAAGGGATTTTTGGAGAAGATAAAGGAGAAATTACCAGGATACCACCCTAAGACTGAGAAGGAAAAACAGAAAGAATCTCACTAAATTAAACAGCACATGCAAATGAATGTTTATTTTATTTACTTTTGGGATTGTTATGATTGTGTTGCTCTGTTGTTTTGGTTAAGCTTTCATTTCCTCCCTATATGTAAGTGCATGTACTTGTGAAGTTTGATGATATGGATTTGTAAAATGCAATTGATTTTGGTTTTTGACTTCCTTTTTTCCACCTCTGTTATACAATTTTTTTTCTTCCAAAAGGGCTACAAGATCAATTGACCGTCCAAATAGTAAGTGCCACATAAAGCGACAACATTGTAAGTATTTAAAATCACATTACACCTAAAAAAGTTCAGTGATCAATATCTTGCAATTCAAGCTACCCCATGTTTATGAATCCCTATAAGCCTTCAAAGAAACATGAGTAAAGGCCAGGAAATTAAGGGGACAGAGAGCGGGCTGTGTGCTCTCAAGTGTAAAGTGCATATATATATATTCTAAAAATTGGAGTAGCATAATGGGTGGGAGATGGTGAAAATGATGCATTAGAGTGACCCATATATGTTAATCTAAAAAGCCTGCAAAGAACACAAACTCTGAGCTGTAAGGACGACTGGGACGATTTAGTAAGTTATTGATTTATCTAAATTCAACAACTTTTACTTAAAATTCTGTAATATTATAAATTTATATTTGTGCTGAAGTATAAACTTATAAAATTAAAACTCCAAATATGCTAATAAAGGGAACACGAGCATAATAGGTGATAGGTCTGGCTCTAAATCTGAGATAAATCACTGCTCTAGTAATTTTATGCAAATGATAGGTGATCCTTTGTCATAATTGTCCAAACACAATTAATTTTTTTTCAGACTTCAATTTATCATGTCCAAATGATCTCCAACATTGGCGTTTTTCTTTTAATTATTTTATGTTTAGTGAACAATTTCATTCGAAATGCCACTTACAAGTTGATTACTCTTTCCATCGGACTGATTTACCTTTTTAAGTCATGAGCCAGAGTACTCTTTTCTTATTTTTCAAACGTCTAAATGTAGATATTGCATTAAGTAATTTCTTGATATGACATAAGAATTGGTTATACGACTCACAAAATTAATACTAAAAGAGAAACACCAAATCAAGATGCACTCCCTGATCCCTAATAAAACTGAAAACAAACAGCAAAAATTCTAGGCGTAGAAAGACATACAATTACAACATATAACAAACAAGACTGAGCTTTCCCCAAATTTCACGTTCGGAGCGGCCTAAGAAGTGATACCAACTAAATTTCTTAGTAGTATAATTAAAAGACAAATTTAAACATCTAATAATTTCTCTGTCACTTCATCCTCCCTAGGAATTCCCGACTTTTTCACCAGCATAAACCCCTACTACGCGTATAAATTCTCAAACCTATCCACACAATTTCATTCATAGAGCAAAATGAGAAGAAAAACAGAAACATTAACAAGTATTTTCCTGTTTTTAGGTTGTCTAATAAATTTTCTTAGTGTCAATGGAGAATACTTGATATGACATGACTGGCCCAGCTGCACAAGTGAACATGATGGGATATGGTAATTTTGATCAAGTTACTGGGGGTATACATTTCCGATTGAGAGTTGGGACTTTTTTATTTTTTATTTTTATATTCAGCTTCTCTTCTTACGTCAGACTATTCCTAGAGATAATAGTCCCGATCTCTTAGCATTACTACTAGTAAATCGTGAAATGTGTCTGAATAATCGTGGTTTGAGAGTTATGACTTTTATGGTTGCTGAAAGTTTACAAGGTCCGAGGTTTGCTTTTGTCAACCTTGATGTTGGCTTCCCCGGCAGATGTTCCTTGACTTCAGATCCAGTCTGAGCGTCCGGCCTCCTCCCGCTCTGACTGAGGGGGTGTGATAGAGAATATGTAAATATTCTCAATTTATTCTGTAATTATTATTTTAGTGTAATTATGTAAAGTAGATATTCTCATTCAATTAAGATTACAATTGTAAACACCTATATATATATATATTGTATTAATTAGAAGACTCCAATTAAGGAGAATTACACTATTCTACACAGCACGTGCAAGAATTAACAATAGCAACATATACAGATGTTGACGTCCCATTAAAGTAAAAAGAAAGGTGTCAACACATACAACAACAACAACAACATATCTAATGTAATCCAACAAGTGGAGTCTAGAAAGGGTAAAGTATAAGCAGACCTTACCTCCACCCTGAGGAGGATAGAGAGGTTGTTTCCAATAAACACTCGGCTCAGAATAAAGCAATAACAAAGCAGGTCAATAACAGTAACTATATCAAAACAGTATATTAAGTGAAGAACAAGAAACAGTAAATAATAACAGAAATCGAAGGATAAGAATCTACAGGAAAAATACTACTACTAGCAAGGAATGACAAGCAAGACAACACACTGCTACCTACTAAGATTCTACCATAATTTGTGTTCACTACAATCTCCTATCTAGGATTATGTTCTCAGTAAGGTGTAACTACATCATGTCCTATCTAATCGTCTTTCCCAACAAAGGTGTCAACACATGTCCTATAATATTCGACCAAGTTTTGCAAATTGATGAACGTGGTGTTAGGCGGACTTCAGCAACGTTGCATTGGGCAATTCATTTCTCTGATAAATCACTGTCAGATGCCCACTTTATTTAAGGTTTTGCCGGTGGTTGATACTTGATTGAGTAGACAGTTTTGCCACTATAACTTTGGCATTTTATGTGTTCTAGAAGTTACTGATATGCAGGAAATGAAAATTTTAAAAATAAGACGTTGATCTCTGCACCCGCATAAGAGATACTCTCAATCCATACCGAATGGACGATTTGAAAAGGACTCCATAAACAAATAGACAATCTAGGCCGAAAGAGAAATAGACGTTAGGAGCAGTAATTTCTTGTACTCGGCAACTGATTCATAATGAGAGGGATCTACGCCAGATAAAGATTTATGGCTGGTTCTCATATAAACACTCACATTGCTTTAGGCCGTACTCTTCATATCGAAGATGAAGACTTACTGAAAAAGGAAACAAAACCATCACTGACCGAGGGGGAAAAATCAAGGAAGATCTATACAAGACAGAAAGTAGATTAGAAAGCATTAACAAGACTATGCGGCCAACCAATTTCCTCCAAATTTAGTACTCTGCCCGCCCCTCAATCAAAAATCTTAGGAAAAGATCATGTTGAAGTGAGCTCGCTGCACTCATGTAAGAACTGGACATGCCACCACAACTTTGTGGTTTTGATGTTCCAACTTCTCCGCTGCATGCGCCAATTGAATACTTGGTCTACTTGACCAAATCCATTCGCTTCTGCCACAATCTTGGCTTCTCCACAACACAACATTGCCAATTAGTAGCCAAATCTACAGAAGTCCACTTGAATTTAATAATGATTGAGGCGAGAACCAATCATGGACACAGGCACCAAATAAAAGGGGAAAAGAAGGCATGCACATGGCCGAATGTAAAACCTCGCTCTTTCCTCATTAATTAGTGCATGCTTATAAATTACGTATAAGTTACCAAAACACAGTCATGGAATGAAATACCAATGATAACTAAGAAAGTACAGTTCTCATCCGCTGGATGAACTATCCCATAGGTATACACATAGCATAATGGGTTTTCCCCTCCATGACATCCGAAAAAGAGAAGAGAACGTAATCAGCAGTCTGTCTGCTTGAACCCAAAATGATCGGCAACTTGACATTCTTTGAAAACAAATCAGAAAATGAAAAGGAAAAAAAGCATATTTCCTATTGGCCCTGTCTATCCTGGAATCGCTGAGAAACATCATTACGTAACATCTGCATGAATTCCTGCAGGAATCAGAATGAAAACATTAGACGACGCCCTTAACATACATCAAACTCAAATTCCAAATGCAAACTACTCACGTTGGCTAGGCCCTCTGCACTGCACAGTTCATCAACTAGACTTTGATCAGTACTTTCATTATGATGCAAGGATTCCGTACTTTGAACCAAAGAACGAAGAATCTCTACAGGCGGACTATTGTTCTCAATTTCCTGGGCAACCTCATGAAGGTCAATCTGGAAAAATTGCAAGTGATACATAAAACTTGCAAATTGATCAAACAGATAGATCATTTCTAACAAAATAACTAACTAACAAGAGCAAACCTGAAAATTTTCAGTGGCTGGTGTTGCCCCTCTCACCGTGGCATTCTCACCAGGCCTCTGTGCACTATTAGGAATTTGTCGAGGCACAGCTGAAATGCCACCAAGAGTTTGAGAGACAATTGGCATCATTTGCTGAAACATCCTAGACAAGTCCATACCACCACCACCTAGCCCAGAAAACATGCTTCCAAGATCCTGGGTGTCAATCTGCTGGGCAATCTGACCGACAGTGTTCATCATTGCTGGTCTTTGAGTGAGTTGCTGCATCATATTACTCAAGAGATCCGGAGAGCCAGCTCCAGCTTGTTGTGAAACCCCACTCAACAAACCATTTAAAGCAGGACTCTGAAGGATGCTAGACATGGCGTCCGCTATCTCTGATTGACCATCGACATTTCGGTTTCCCGTGCCAATAGTCCCCATAACTCCCCTATCTGAGCGTGTCCCTGAGGGCATAGCAGTCTCATTTCCCCTGGCTGCAAGCACTGCAAGAGACTGTAAGACTTGTTGCCCATCTCTTTTAGGTAGTTCATTCGGATTGTAGCTAGTTGAACCATCAGCATTATTTCCATGAGGTGTGGATTGCTTAGTTCGTCTCTGATTTGCATATCCACCAAAAGTAAAAGAACGTCAAGTCCAGGATCAAAAATTGGAAAAGCAATACAAGGAATAGAAAGATCGCTGTGTGAAAGGTTAAAACAATTCCAGAAAGCACTAAAAGATCTGATTTTTTCTTCAGTTATGAGATCCAACAATAAAACGCATCAAACTGACAAACCACCATAGACACTAATCCAACATAGTAGTTTATCATATAGGGGGAAATCATTAAAGGATAGCTCCAGCTCTCAGTTTCTTTTTATACTGTAAAGAAAATGAGAAACAAGGCAGCAGAAGAAACTAAAATACCGTTCGAAACTCAACGGATAAAGGGCTCAGCCCTTTACCCTTCTCTGCTTAGTTACCAGGCTATAGTCAAATCTGTTACATGAGCTTAACCCAGACAAAACATGTAGCACTCTTACCACTAGACTAAAGTCCCAGGGGGAGGGCGGGAGCTGTATTTACTTATAAAATATCAACTCTCAAAACTCTTGAGCGACGTGAATGCTAATTCAAGGTAAAGGAGTAATTGACGCTCCGGAAAGCAACACGATAAAATTGACCTAGCATTTAACGGAACATGAGCACTAAACAACTCAGCAGACAAAAAATTATTCATTTAGTACAAACAGAAAATGAAGTGGCAGAAACTGATGAATACCATCACTACAAAGAGAAGTGGTTAGAGAGTTCTATGACTCCTTATCACATGTCCTTTCAAAAAGTCTACTAAATGTAAATAGAAACAAAAGGTTCGTACTTTATTATCACACCACCTTTCAGCCAAATGAAATAATCAAAAGATATATCTGGGAAGCAGTATCAGAAAGGCTTTGCCTACCTTCGGATCCAAGCCTCCGAACCCTAATCCAAGGGGAACTGATGAGGATTCATCAGGACTACCTAACTCCTGACCAGACCTTTGAGCTCCTCCTGCACTGACTGAGGCCTCTGGCTTACTATGAGACATTTCGCTTGATTGACCTTGCCTCTGGCAATACAAGTTTAATTAGGTCTAGAATGTTGTACTAGGGAAAAAAGGACAGGTCATGGAATCATTTTATTGGCACCAACCATTTTGTCCTGTCTTCCGGGAACATCGTGCGCCAGTAGAGGCTCAGACACAGTCATCCCACTTGCAGATGAGACATCTAGTTGAGTGCTTACCATATCATTCTCAGCACCAGACACAGTAGAGCGCTCTTGGCCACTTGGGCCCTCTGATTGGCCTTCATTATACAGAAAAGCACTTCAGAAAGTATATCGCCATTATCAACCAATTTAAAAAGTAACGATGTTACACATGTCAGCAAGAAGCTCAGTCTGCAAAAAGCTCAGATATGAACGATAATAGATTATTTTAGGACATAAATCTGCAAAACTATACCAGGTTGTGGCATACTAGAGACTGAGATAACAGCGGGCCTTGGTGGAACAGCTGTAGCCATTATATTTCCAACAGGCAAAACCCTTGATTGGCCAGAATCAGTTCCATTACCACGTTCGCCCTGTGATCCATCTCCATTGGTCGCCCTAGCACCAACTGAAGAAATAATAGGTGCTAAAAGCATCCATTGTTAGAAAGGTTACAACATTTCCTCCCAATTATTGCAATGCTCCACAAGAAAATAATGAAAAACAATAAGAAAAATACAGAAAATGTTGTAATAGCATATTTTTCATACCGGCATGTATATGAATATTGACATGCCTTGGGGCATTACCAATCCCAAGAGCGCCAAAGGTACCAGGGTTAGGTGGAACAGCAGCTGAGCCACCAAAGAGTGAACTCGTTTGAAGAGGGAAAGGCTACATCAAGGAAGAGCAACAAGTCATGAGAAAAAAAGAGTAGAAAAAGGAGCATCTACCAATTTTTCAGATTGCAAACCTAGCCTCATCCCTCTACTTTTTATCTGGCTAACAAACCTGAACCATTATGGGGTTTGGCCCTGTGGGAGAAATGTAAACAGCAGGACCAGCATTTACTGAAGAATCAGCCTGCAAAGATCAGCTTAACAACTGTAAGAAAAGCACTTCCATAAAATGCTTAACCACCAATAAGAGAAGGAAAAAGACATACAGGTGATTGTCCCATTCTGAGAGTCAATATCGTCCTTCCAAGCTCTAGTAGAAGGGCACCTAAATGTTGCATTGCTTGACCAATTAGCACTGATTCTGTCTGCACCTGTCCCCTTACTGAAGGATCACTGGAGACCCCTTCCCTTTCCAACCATCCTGCAATGTGCTACAAAGTGGCAGAAGATTAGCAAACAAAATCAGAGAACAAATAGAGAAAGAGAACAACTTTTCCGAAAGAAAGAGCATGTAACTAACTGTTTGTATGGATTGATAAGAGCAAGTTGACAATGCAGAAGAAAGTAAAGAGTTCGACAATCATCAGGAAGTTACAGCAGAAAAAGAATGATGTACCAATTCTAGGAACCATATCTTTATTAAGGGTCATACATGATATCTTATTAGTGATACTTAATGCGACTGTAAGGAGTCCATCAGAGCCAGTAGGTAAAGGAACTCTCCTAAGTAATGCAGAAGGCTGCATACGCATTGCATCTAATGCTATAAGATTCCACAAATTGGTTTTGCAAGTGGACAACATTATTTTGAGCCGTGAAGTTCGTTGTTTTTGAGAATAGAGAATAAAAGAAATATACACACTATGCATGCATGCTTTTGCAGTACAAGACTGGCGAACATCATACAACGCACAACTTGTACAAGTGGCGAGCACGAGTGTCGGTGTACTTCCCTATATGTCCGAGCACTATATTTGGTATCCTCATAATATATCAAGCAGATTACTTATTGATCCCAGACATGGTGACAATCTATAATCCTTAAAGCTCCGGAATGTCGGAGTGAAGACATGAAACAGACACGGAGCATATCAGTTCCATTTTCCCAGGATAAGAACAAACAGAGAAGAAGGATCCATACCACTAAAACCTCAAAGGACTCATATTTTACTATCATGTTATGAATAGGCAAATTCGGTGCGAGTTAAGTCTCAGCAGGATACCAAGTTGCAAGCAACTGCAGCTTGATTGAGGCATGCGCTAGCAACTTTCAAGCAGAGCTCAACCTCCCAAAGCTGAGGAAGTTTTTATATGCCTGCATTTATATGGATGAATAGGATTGACCCTTTTATTCCTCTTTATATTCCTCGTAATTACATGCATGAATAGGATTGACCCTTTTATTCCTTCTGTACAAAAAAAGAGTCTAACCGGAAGGCCCGGAAAACCAGCATCGCTCTTCTAAACCTACATATACCCTCTTCCCCTCATTCTCCATCTTCTGTATTAAGGGGTTCCTCGTGGCAACTAGTCTGCCACCTTTGATTTATCAAAGGGGAATTCACAAGCATCAGGAAGGCAATTTCTCTGAGGCCTTGCAGAACTACTTATCCTAAATGGACACATCCTCCTTATATGAAATATTTCTTTTTATGTAAGTAATGGGGGAGTAGTATTATATTAAAAAAAAAACAGCATAAAGAAAGTGTTGGTTGGTATGTACAGCCCTCTCTCTCCCTACCAAGGCTCCTCAATCATTCCCATCTTTGTAATTTCTTTCCATCTTCCCAAGTAATTTTAACTAATCAACCCTTTAGCTCCCATCGATATCCATATAATTGGACCAAATTTACTGCTATGTATGGGCTTTCACTCAAGGGTCATTTGTCTTCAGTGATTCCGCTACCAATGTGTTTGGACTCCTAATAACAATTTCAAGAAGATTTTTTCAGGGAGTGATAGCAGGTAGGTATCTTGTGAGCCAATTGAGAAAGCTAGAATTCAAGATCTTACGATTTTTATGGGCCTATTAAAGTGTAATCCATGTTGATTGCACTTTTATAGATGGACCAGAACCTTAATAACAAAAAGAGATCATTATAGTCACGGTACATACAGATAGTGCCGCAATGACGTGACCACCAAAGAGACGCTCTGCATGATGCAGCACAATGCTCAATGCCTCTGGAGTCGATAAGCCACGAGAATTTGTAGGCAACTGTACTGCAGGTGGATCTGCCGCAGTATTAGGTGACTGGTTTGGAGGGTAACCTGAGGTAAGAGGACGCAAAGTCATTTAGATATCCACCCACCACAAGATAAGAAGCAAAAATGATAAAGATCCTCACCGTTCTGTGAGAACACGAGCTCCATCCGATTCATGAATTCAGTAAGTGTGTGTAAAGAATCAGGAATGGGCTTCAACATTTAAAAGAGGAAAAATAAATGAGTCAAACATGGTCAAAACAACACGAGACAGAAAAAATAGGATATCTGAAGGACATTCTACCGAATTAATTGAGGGGACAGCCATGGCTGTCCCCAATGGAATTTGCACTACTTGCGGTAAAGATTGACCAGCAAATGCCTGCCCAGATTGCTGACTTCCTGGCTGACTTAGACTCTCGTTTCCTTGAGGTCGAGGAACTGGAGCACTGGCCTGTCCACACACCAAACCACAAAGCAAAGATTAGGGTGGAAGCAACGGACAATGCAAATGCAATTCTTCAGGACCTTGCTAGGTGAACATAAGTGAATTAAAAGTCTCATACAATCGAGAGTCCTGTAACTTCAAAACTTGAGAGGGCTTATCACACAATAGAGAGAAATCACAGTAAAATATAGAAGAAGCGGGTAAATCTAAGAGATCTGAAATGTAAGAAAAAAGGGTGGGAAAAGGACCTGCACACCAGGAAGCTGGCCACCAGTCATGTTCCCAATCCCTACAGTGTTTAGAACTGCCCCAATAACCTATAAAGTTGGACTTTGTTCTGTTATGAGATTCTCCCAAATCAACTTAAATTACAGTGATTAAAAAATCTTGCAACTCCTATGCAACCCACCCGATTAAGATCAGGCATAACTCCTTCCCCCTGATCTCCAACATTAAAAGTTCCTAGGACAACACTATGTGAAATCTGCCCGATACGATTCCGTGAGCCTCCAGCAGTGGGTTGAGGCTCTTGTCCTGTGATATTCAGAGATAATAAAATTGATTGTTACTCATCTGACAAACAAATCAGCCAAATGACCTGAAAGCCTAAATTTCAAACTACAAAACCTTTACCTCTGTTAACATCATTAGTACTAGCTGCTCCAGTGCTGCTACCCGATGAAGGTTGCGATTGAGAATGCCTCAGTACTAAATGTAGTGTGTCCCCATTTTCAACATCTGGAAAGAGTTAAGGGCTCGGCAAGAAACCCAAAGGTTAACAGGCATTGGAGTTTGCATCTAATCAGTTGGTCAAAGGTAACTCTCTAGAATTAATAATAGCCACGATAAAACTTAAGAGGTGAGAAATCAATCAGTTTGTTAGATGAAAACAACTCACTAATTACCAACATGGACACCCTCTAGATGACCAAGGGAAAGGAGCAGTGGAGATATGATATCTAGAGGTATTTAGGTTTGTGGCATATGATATCTAGAGGTATTTAGATTTGTGGTGGTACCAAATGTGAACTAGAATTACCCTCTTGAGATCATTATTCAAAGAGGACAGAGACCTAAATTTCCCTTAGATCCATTCCTAAGCTTGTTTTCTGGATAGGCGCACATCATGAGTTTGAACCCTATCATGGACAAAAAGCATGATATTTAGGTGGAGAAGTGTAGAGGGGAGAGCTCATTACCCACCGAGTTTCGAACTATGCACCAGTTGGTTCTACGGGTACTCTCGGTTATTACAAAAATATATATATTCAAGCAAGTTCAAAGGTTGAATTTTCAGACAAAAAAGGTGTTTAGGTTTGTGGCAGTTGTGTAATCTCGCTTGAAGGGTTTCTTCAGTTTAAAGAAAAACTACTTCAAATTATGTTCAAGCCTTTTATGTTTTCATGAACTCCAGTGTATTTCACCCTCAATGATCACAGGTAAGAGCTGCTTTCTGAATCAGTTTTGGAAATTTTTAGAGCATTTGACAATTAGTATGAGTATTGAAAAAAGAAAAATTAGGACAAGCTTATATGAAATGGTGAAATCCTGGAAATTACCTCAAAAGAGATGTAAGAGCCCAAATGCACATATACAGAACATCTAACAGAAAACCCTGTCCAACAAATTTAAAGAAAAAAATATTTCCAGCAAAGATGGTCGAATTGCAGACACAAATTGCTTTATATGTATGCAGGGGAAACTTGAATTTCTCAGTTGGTAGGATACAATATTCAGAAAGAAGGTGATTATCCTTCAAGACCTTGCCCCTAAAAATTAGTCTTTGCTGCTCAACAGGTACATCAATCTGACTTGCTATTTTGTCCTTCAAGGCTGAAACTTGCATCTGAGATTGAGATATGATAGAGAAGTAAAGTAGACAATGAGTGCCAAATAAGAGATGTACCAGAGGAGTACAAAAGGGCAGCCCGGTGCACTAAGCTCTCGCTATGCGCGGGGTCCGGGCAAGGGCCGGACCACAAGGGTCTATTGTACGCAGCCTTACCTCACATTTCTGCAAGAGGTTGTTTCCACGGCTTGAACCCATGGTCACATGGCAGCTACTTTACCAGCCACTGCAAGAGGAGTATAGTGATAAAATATTCCAGATGCTAAAATCCACAACATTCAACTTCATAAAGATGGGGCTTTATTTGAGAAAAGGTTTCTACATTTCAATACATTATTTCTGACAAGCATAAAGGGAAACAATCATACTTTTCAAAAGCAGCATAAATTTAAGAAAGCTCCACATGTAACCGAATAAGCATGGTGGTAAATACTCTTTTTCAGCATATTGCAACAGAAACAGAGTAAGTATCAAAGTTTACATTCTTATCCACGTTAAAGGTATATGTCTGGGAATCTAAGGTCTTGATATTGAGCTCCATGGTTGATTCAGAACTTCCACCAGAATCATTACTTGTGCTTGACCCTTCAACTGCTTGCTGACCCGCCATGAGACTTCAGAAACAACTACCTGAAACTTTGATGGATAGTAAGCATTAATTAAAGCACCATGTGAAATAGTTGAGACAAACTATCACCCAGAAGCGACTGCAGAAACAAAATTCTTTTGCAGGAAGGTCGACCATCCGACCCACAGATATAAATGAAGGCCTAGACCAGCCAATATGCAAATCAGAGATGTAAGAGCAGCAAGGATAATAATTCAAAAGGCATAAATAGCAGCAAAAACAAATTAACCCCCCACCCCCAAAGAACAAAGCAAAATCAATTAAAGCACTACTACAAATTATTTAGAAGTGCGTCAATTCTGATTAATAGAAGAATGACCAAGAATGGGAATAACCATGAATGAATCAGATACAAAAAGGTAAATTGTAATTCAGTACCAGCAGCTGTTCTCTTCACAAGTAGATCAATTCCAGAAAATGAGTACATTATAGAAACTTATTTTGCAGGCAGGACAAAACAAAGAGGAATATCTTGCACACCCTTTTTCACCAGGTTGAAGCCCAAATCTTTTTTTATAGGTGATGTAAGAATATTGATACAAAACCAACATTAAGGATATGTTGAGGCCCAGAAAGTTTCAAAAATGCACATCAATCCCCAGCCTATGCAAAATTATTTGAAAAAGAAAAATCCACTAAACAACTTTTCTCTCACCCCCTCCCATTCCCTCCCGCAGAATTTTATTCCATTCAAATGCCACTTTGTCCTTGACTGCAGACCAGTGGCGGAGCCAGGAATTTCGTCAAGGGTGTTCAGAGTTTAAAGGAGTGGATCACCTAGTAGTGGTTTTACAAACAAAAAAAATTAAAGGAGTGATTAATTTTTTTTAGGTGAGTGGGTGCACAAATATTTTTATTTACTGATGAATGGGTGCACCCAAAATTTAAAATCAAATTACATATCATTTAACTAAATCATATGAAAACTTATACTCCCTCTATCCCAATTTACGGGGCACCATTTGACTTGGCGCAGAGTTTAAGAAAGAAAGGAATAATTTTGAAATGTGTGATCCAAAACAAGTCTTACATAAATGTGTGGCTATAAATAATCTGATAAAGTTAAATTGTTTCTAAATATAGAAAGGTGACATTCTTTTTGGGACAAACCAAAAAGGAAATGATGCCATATAACTTGTGTCAGTAATTATGAAACTATCAATTGTATAAATCAAAACTAACATAGAAAAGTCAACAAAGACAATTTTAACAACTAGTTGAATTATATAGAGAATAAAACACATGAAAACAAATGCAAAGAAATATATGTAAAAAGAATAATCATGCAACATAAAAGAAAATTAACTACTCCTTTAAATTGGTACAGTAAAATAAAAAGTCGTCGGCCAAAATAATCTATAGGTAATATGAAAAAAGAAAAAGAAATAGTAGTTGAAATGAAAGAAAGCGTCCCTCTAAATTTTTTTCTTTTTTTATTGATTGATTTCTACTGAAAGTAGAAAAGACAAGAATATTGATATTTTTACTTGATGTAAAGTATTTCAGATGATGCATTTCTTAGTTTTATAGACATGTAGTTAATTAAGATAAAAAAAAAAAGAGATGGAAAAATAACATGTTGATGTGTTCATATAAAGAGGGTTTTGATAGGGTCTAATAAGGAAGAGAATAAATGTGTTCTAGTAGTGGAATCTGTCCCAGCAATCCATGTGTCACCTTGTCAAGTTCTATTTGTTTTATTTCTTTTTTTTCTAAAAAATGACTACAAAAGGCTTAAAAAAAAGAGTGTTGTGAGCAAAGGATCGAACCGCAGACCTTCAGGTCTCAAATGAACACCCTTACCGCTGGACCGTCACTCTCAGTTGTGTCAAAGGGTGTGCATTTATCTATATAATCACATAATAGAGAATATTTTACCTACATATACAGTATAATTTTCCGGCGAAGGGTGTTCAGTTGACCACCCTTACTTGGCTGTACCCTGCTGCAGACAACACTTGAATTTTAAGATGCATTCTCGTTTCACTCAGGTCAAGTTAATGATGACATAGTTGCAGCAAGAAAATATGCAGATCCGGACAGGACCACAAATAAAGGACTAACTGAAAAAGCACCAGCTATATGGTGAAGCTAGTCATCAACTAGGTATTTATCTCTTCAAGGTTCTCTCCACAGGAAGAATAGTACACATGTTAGTGGCATTCTTCCCCTTTTGATAAGTCACATGGTAGTAATTTCCCAATTAGGAAAATGAGGAAGGAAGAAAAAGCTCTAGGAGACACAAGAATGATACTTTCATCTACAGAACCATGGGAAAGATTGTCCAATTCATCCAAGTATCCACAAAAAGCAAGCGACGATCTTATACAGCCTCTACAGGGTCCTAAGAAGTAGCAGAACTGCAGCTACCCTCCCCCACTCAAAACTCTCTAGTTTCAAAATGAAAAAACTATACTGCCGATCTGTATATTTTATGCAGCAAGACAAAAGATACCATTCACTATCTGCTCCACATTGTTTATAGACCTTAGCAGGCTCATCTGTTTTGTGAAGGAATACACGGGATGATGCACAGATCTGGAAAAGAAACTCAAGAGCTCGAAAATTGCTAGCAAATGAAGACATGGCAAACTCTTGGAACATTGACCTAACAGCATTCTGGGATAATGGGCTTGTCCCTCTGCTCTTTTCCACTTAAATACAAAACTTGGTCTGACAGCCATGCTTCAAACTCGTGATGTGCACCTAGCACACTTTGCATTCCACATTGCACAACCTTTGTGTTGAATCAAATCCCTAGGAGACGGGGATTCTTTTGGCATTTATAATAGCTTCTTAAGAAACAAACTGATTGTTGTAACTTCATAGACATTCTTTCCTATAGCTCAACTTTCAGCATGTCCATACATGGTTTTGGATTACAGCGAAGGGCAGGCAAACCTTTGGTGCCAAATAATAAGGCAACTTTCACTCCACAGGTCAAGAAAATAACTAGCAGACATTAGACAGTAATTTATTCAGGTCATAAGAAGGTAAGACTTTCTCCTACATGCTAATTGTGTTTGAAAACATAGGGTACAGAAGATGACATGCCTATTCCATACAACTTAAGTTTGCCATTTATAACTGTGGCCGACAATATTTTTTTTAAGAAAGAAACTACACCACATCTTTGGTTACTTCCTTTGATTTTGTCCTATTTGCTTCTCAAGAGTCAGAGCTATGGATCTTTAACCAAGATTAGTAAACGTATAATATAATCATTCGAAATAGAATGAAATGGTACTTTCCAAATAGTCCCTATATGTTACACTTTTGTTTTTTCAGGAGTAAATGTTCAACTTTTATGTCTCAAATGGGACTTCACTTGTGACACATTTAAACAATGGTTTAAAACCTAAATAACCTAACCTGTAAATGGACCTTTGTGAGCTCCTAAAATATCTTTTAGTCCATGGCAACTAGCCCTGTTGGTCCCATACATGTGATTTGCTATAAGGAGATTGCAATATCTAAATGGTCAAGTTACAGAATCTAGCCAAAAACCTAGTGATAAATGTGAATACGGCTGCGGTCTGCTAGGTCGCAAATCATATGAGATTCCAGTAATTCAAATCCAAAAGTGGAATCAAAGTTCCAATACTCAATCATACTACACAGGTCAAGCCGCATCTTTAACAACAACAACAATAACAACATACTCAGTGGGGAGTGTAGTGTACCCAGACCTTACCCCTACCTCGAAGAGATAGAGATGTTATTTCTGGTAGACCCTCGGCTTAAGTAAAACATTTCAAAGATGTATGAAAAGCGAATACAGAAATAAAAGCAGTAACAACACAAAAAAATAGTGCAAAATGGAAGGTAGTACATAGCATTCAGAAGAAAGAACGGTAACAAAAACCGCAGCTTTAAGTTCAGAAAAATCTTATTGATGATACGTATTGCCTTAATCTCTTTTTGAAACTGAAATTTTCTTATGAAACTGTTTGCCTTAATCTCTTTTTTTCCATTTTCTAATATAGTTTTGAGGAAAATGACAGGCATGCATCACGCAAACAAGAGCGCACATTAGCTTGCAAAACAATAAAAGCAACAAATGAATACACAAAAATTGAGATTGAAACATTCATACAAATCAAACTATACAAAGCATTTTAACCTAATTCACGATTGATTTTAACATTAAAAATTATCACGGAAGAGATAACATGATTCTGCCTCGAGAGAAAGATAACGACGGAAACTTACAAACAGTAATTCGCCGGAGATAGAGATCGGGAGGAGGAAAGTTCGCGAAGGAGAGTGGCGTCAACCTTTCTCAAAGATTTAGCTATGGACGAAATGTGAATCACATGCGAAATCGGGTCGAATCTAAAATTTGACAGAAGGATCTAGAATACTTTATCGGATATGGTTTGATGGGTAATCGGGTCACCACACCCGAGTCCACATTGATGTTCTTACCTTCCTTTTTTTATTATTAAATCGAGGTGATGTTTGTTTTGAGAAATTGACTATAATATTGGTAAAAGGATATTATTGAATTTAATATTTTGAATATTTTCATACGTTAAATTTTGCTTGGATGAAGGGTTTTTGCTTCCCCAAGAATAATATATTCTTTTCCTATAGGAGTATAAAATAAGTTTATAAGCGTCGATCAACTAGTTCTTTATCTTAAATACTTGCTCGAGGTAGTGATATTAATCTTTAATATTGTTCACTTCACATTATCCTTTATATTGTGTTATTGTGATTACCCTCTTTTTCAAAACAATTATTGCTTCACAACTCAATCATTCAATTCATAAATAGCTATCTACTAATATTGATGAGATTGATAATGGCATGATGTGACTTCTTTGCATGCAATGACCATATAAAAAGGATATTCATGTTTGTAGGCTATGCTTAAAACCTCTTCATCTATCTAAAGATCAATCCAAACATTCAGTCCACAACTTTAACTTTATACTTTGATTGTATTTTAATATTAATAATATCAAATTTCATATTTTAATGCTTATTACTATACAAAAATATATACTCATTTAAAAACCAAATAATGATATTGAGTATCACATCTAATGTTTTCTTTTGCTATATGTTATAATATTGTTATTTATTTATTTATATATTTATATATTGTAGTCCATGACTAACTTATATTTACTGAATAAATTCATATAGTATTACCTCGGCCAATAAATATAATAAACATACACATGAGGGTAACTTAGATGAGTTGACATTATATGTTGTAATAAAAATAATTTATTTTGTCATTGATGAAAACTTTGACAATATAATAGCTAACGAGAGACATAAACAATTCATCTCAATATAATTGTTGTTTACCATAAGTTATTTCAATTACAATAACAACATACACAACCTAGTGAAATTCGTTGTGGGTACGAAGAAGGTAAATTATACGCATACCTTACATCTAACTTGTTAAAGCGATCGTTTTCGGAAGACCCTCGGCTCAAAATAAATCATAAGCACAAACAAAGCAAAGAAAGAAAAAAAGTCAAACCCGAACACGAAAAAACACCTACTAAAATGGCAAAACAAAAAGTCCTCCCTCCATTTTTAACACCATTTTCTTAGTTTGAGACTGAAGTGACACAAAACTTCATCATATGGACCAAATGCTTTATAAGCTTTGCTTAAGGCACTAAAAATTCCATTTTATTTTTTCTCCCAGTATTTTTAGTCGGCCGAAGTCCATTTCCGGTGATGGCTTTCCCTACACCACCGTCGAGCTCCGCCACTTCCGGCGGCTATCAAAACCCTAATCGTTCATTAGGTTTCTTTGCAAATGCAATGAAGAGGAAAGATAGCTTTATACAATTCTTCGCAATGACAGGTATCTTTCTTCTAAGTGTGAGATCGCTAGGGCAAAAGTATCGCATAAATAATCTCGAAGAAGATAACGCTGCGCTTAAGGAAGAACAAGAAGGACTTGTTAATCGAATGACTTATATTAAACAAAGCCTAATTGCTGAAGCTGCTGTTGAGCCTACTGGTGCTTTTGCTTCCCGAATTCGCCGCCTTTTTGGTGATGACAGTTGAAACAGTTGAGTTTGTTATTCTGTCTGAGTTTAAATTTCATTTATTATATTTGATATAGGATGGATAGTATTAGTAGAATTCATGGAATTTGGAGTTTAGGATTTTGTAGACTTCATGAGATAGAGTGTTAAATGTGAAGCCTTTTATCTTCAGATATCTTAATTTGCCATTTCTATCCATTTATGACACTATGCAATTTGTGCGACCAGATGTCCATATGTGATTAGCCGCTTCAACTGGTCGGACGAGAATTACCAAACGTCTGGCATTCCCTCACGCTTGGCGCCGATGAGGTTTTTATTTGACAGGAAAAAAAAGACTATGCCTTCGCCATATAAAAAACTAAGTAATAATAACATGGCACTTCGAATTCAATATGAGAAATGAATCTATTGTTTTTTTTTAAAGAAAAAAACAATAGATTCTGTATCGAGAGAGTAGGATAAGATAAGGGGTATTTCCGATTTTCTCTTACCTATCGGGGGTTCTTTTAATTTACTGTTATTCTTTGCGCATTTGTTAGAGGGTATGAATTGTTGAACAAAATTGCTAAGGAACACTTGTGCCTAATTCTATTACTCCTAGCCTAGGTGATTGCAACAATGGGTGAAATTAAATGGAATGTAAGAATTGGGTAGTATCTCTAGAATGCCAACCTTTCAATCTGTTACTTTGTCAATCAACTATGCAACACTTTCTATCCATTCCACTCCGTCAAGTTCCACTTAAAGGCAAATTAGGGGTTCTCGAAACATTGAGATTCTCTAAGAACTCATACTTGTATTCCACACAGATATACAAGTCTCTAACTAGTATAAAACAACTTCTTATAAAAACAACAAAATCTCCATACTAGTAGTAGCATTACTCTGCAAATCACAACTTCTTTTTCCCTAGACTTTCATGCGGATAAATGTTGGTCTGATGCCAACATGATTTAATAGCTCTGATGTATTCAAGGTGGAGCTTATAGGTCAGCTGAGTGAGAAGCTATAACAATGTAGTAAAGCCTTTATTTGTTGGAGTATCTTGCGTAAGTGCAGCATTTCTAAAATGATAATCAGGTCGACTATCTTTTTCTATTTCAACTGGAATATCCTTCCTGTTCATTTTAGTTAGTGATGCGTCGTCTTTGGTATATTAGTATTCCATGGCACTTTTGGTTGGTTGAGATATTGGGATACATAGGGGACACTAGGTGACTTCTTTGCACCTGTCTAAGTCTTGGTGGATAGAGTTAACTGGTAAGTATGGTGGGAGGTAGCAAGTGCAGAGTAAATTAGTCAAGGTGCACGTAAATTGACTTGGACAACACCGTTGTTTAAAAAGAAGATTGTTGTATAAATATATTTTTTCATTTATTTGAAGCCTCCAACATTAGCTGTCTCATTGTAGTTGATGATTATGTTTTGTTATAAGATTAACATCCTTTCCATGTTAATTCAATATGCAGTTAAATTTTTAAAATTATGCACTTTTGTCTTAGTATGCAGACTTCCTATCTATCTGTTTGGCTGGGCCTTCAAGCGTGCTTACGGATTTGGTTGTGGCGGAAATTGCTCCTGTATCCAAGTTTCTGGTTAGCAGGAAAATTTGATAAGATGTTGTGAAAAATCCCTTCCAACACGAGACTTCATTAGTTTTGAATTGGCCATGGAGAGTGGCAACATTTGTAGCGCTATTATGAATCACCACTTGATTTTATATTATACAATTGGATTAGCTTGTTTTAACATTACTATGACAAGCGTTATACTGTTTGCTTTCAATTTTGACTTAAATTCCTTTTTTATGAAGCTTTTTTTCCATTAGTATTCCAATTTATGATCAAATAATCCTACAGATTGTCCTGCATCTTATCCATATTCAATAGGTATTTTTTCCCTTTTCCATTTCCTTCTAGATGGTACTATCCAATTTTATGTGCTTCCCGCCTCGGTTCTTGCTGTCTCTTTTAAATGACGCAGTTCTGTTAGTACTAGTATAATTGTCTTCTCAAGACTTTTTTTTTTACATTTTATAATATCTCCATGGGAGAGTATATTACTGCCTCCTAATAAATTGTGAATTCTTCCACTTTTGGTCATTTTAGATTAATCAATACATTTCTAGGAATAAAATCATGCTATGTAGCTTTGACAAGTTTCAAGAACTAGACATCTTTATAAAAGTTTAAACCATGTTCTTCCTTTTAATCAATTTTCAGTAACTACTTTGAGAACCTTTATACCAGCAGTTATGCCATACTTAGGTAGCGTTAACCTCTTAATCTTCTTGTCCAATTACATATTGTCCTATAAAATGTGAGAGAGAAAACACGAAAAGAGATGCAGAATATTTAGAAAAGCTGTCTTTATCCTCAGTCCGAGAGCTCTTACTGTCGACTACTGTTGTGTTATGACAGTTTGAGTTGGTTTTTGTATTGCTTAAGCTTATTAAATGCGCGAATACTTTATAGTCCTGCTTGCAGATTCCACAATTTATGGTTCTGTGTCCTTTTCCTTTTTTTTCCCTTCCCCTTTTTGTGTAGTGATGGTTTCACTTCCATGCTTTACGTCCATCATGAAGCCCTTAAGTAACAGTCTATGTCCTGATTCAATTGTTTCTAGCTCTATGACCATTGCAATGTCCACTCTCTTTCCTTACATTAGTTGGTGTTAAAATGATGTTACCTTTGGGTTATCTTTGATGCGTGCAATTTGTTGTTTCTGCTCGGTGAAGTAGGTGCGGGGGTGTAAGGAACTATGTGAGATTAGGTTTTAGAATTTGCTATGATATATTTAGTGTTGTATCCTTCATTGTTGAAAACCTATGGTCATATTTGGTTTAAAACATAGGTCACATGATCTTTGATTACTCTGGGAACTGGATTAAACTTCAATTGTTTGAACTTTGAAGGCGTCCTTTCCTTTTGACGAAGGGTACCAGAGATCATGCCATTTGTGCCTCTTAAGAATCATTTTTTAACATTCTTTACCAGCTATTCAAGGCAAAAAACTGTGACGGTCGAAAGGGGACTGGAGCATTTCCTCACGATCCTTGAGGGGGTTGGTCAGTTGGTGTTAAACTGTAATGGGGTTTTGGGAGTACAGTGGGCATTTTTGCTTGAACATCCAGTAATTGTCATGAAAAATGATGTGGTATGCCCAAGGAATGTGAATTATGGGAATGTAGTTCTAGAAATGTAGTTCTCTGGGAAGATGTGGTGAGCGATAATATCCATGGTCTTCCAAATTGGCATGCTAAATGTTGCTACTCGGTTGAAGAATGCTGACAAAACTTTCATAATCCAATCAAAAGGACATTAAAACTGTCTCTGCCTATATTAAAAAGATGCAGATAATCTATTGGTAGAAGCTTGAAAATATATTTGCAGCTGATTGGGCTTAGTTTCAAAATTGAAGTTTTCATCATCTTGCAAGTTATTTTTACTCGACGTTGTAAAGTTAGTGAACTGGCTTGTGAAATTATGACACTTCTAGTGCAAGTTATGAAAATCTCATTTCAGTTGTTGCAGATGTAATGATAATTAGTTTGAGCTCTTACCTTATTCTAATTATTTTCATGTATCACGGTTTTAAGTTTCTGGTGGCAATATCGCCTGGAATGCACATTCAATTTAGTCAAACTAAAGCAGAATCAAATCATCCATCATCAATATCTGCAATCATTATTCATAATATGCAAGTTGATTCTTGGCTTTGAGATCTACTCTCGATTGACTTGGTTTTGCAGGCTTTGAGACCAAAAGTCTACTACTACCTCCCCCCCACCCCCCAACCAAAAAAAAAAGGAAAAAGAGTAGACAACTTTTGGGTCATTTTTGTAAACCAAACCCCATGGCTATACATGTTTTGGATGTTGATCTTGGGGCAGAATTCCCCAGTCCTTTTATAATGTTTTCCTTTGGCTGTAACATTATCCAGTAATCCTTTCGTTCATGTTCCTGTAAAACAATGACACATGAAAGTGAAATTTGTGAAAGTGTCGTGTTCGACAAGTTCAGGAATAGATGTCATCAATGCTTTGGTCATTGCGCGTGATGTATCGGTCAGGCGCAAGTCACTGGTTACTGTAAACAAAAAACTAGTATTATTTAAATGAATAAGGATAGAGGAACTAGCCCATTATTCACGCACGTGATATATGGGTCAGGCGCAAGTCATTGGTTACTATAGATAAAAACCTAGAAGTAGTATTTAAGGGGATAATGGTAGAGGAAGGGCAGCCCGGTGCACTAAGTTCCGCTATGCGTGAGTCCGAAGAAGTGCCACAAGGGTCTATTAAACGCAACTCAAGGAACTAGCCCATTATTCACCAAGTTTTGAATTATGTGTCACTGGCTCTTGCGGATTTCTCGGTTATTAAGAAAAGATTCAGGAACATATTAATACCACCCCAAATTTGTTCTTAGCTGTTGCCTGTTAGATCTATGGTCAATAGGATTTTTGCAGGGTTAAGACTTAAGACTACAACTAGCTGTGATAATAAGTCGATATTTGAGGACATTTTAGTAAATCAAACACAAGCATCAGCATGTCAATTCTGATGTTGATCTTAGTGCTAAAATTAATTTCTACAATCTTTTGGCTGTCTAAGCACGAGTCCAAAATTCTTTCATTTTCATTGTCATGTTCCTTTTCACACACAAGGACACGAACATGGCCACTGCGGCAAGTTTGGGTCCTAGTATTATCAAAACATTGACTTTGTTCCTCATCTACTAATCTCATAGTGCATGTGTATCTCTGTTTCCTAGTTTCTATCTTTGCCGTTACAGCAAAGCAAACATGTATATTATTTCTTTCAAGTTTCAACTACTTTATTGTTAAATTATTATTGTCAAGTCTCATTAAACTATTCTGGTTTTAGTTAAATCGTGTTGCCATGGGTGTTTGCAAAAAGAGTTAAAAGCGGAACGTGTTTGAGTGAGAGGTAGATAAAACAACACATATTCAGTGTAATCCCACACGGTGAGGTTGAGTGAGAGGCAGATCCAAAATTTAAATATGACATACTAGGATAAATGTGGACTTTAGGACTAAGTTTAACTCTAAAAACCAGCTCATGAAGTGATTATTGCTCAAGACTATATAAGGAGAATAAGTCCCCATCTCAACAACTATGTGGGACTCAATAACCCTCACACACTTGGACTTTTCAATTGGAGTCTGAACAATATAATGTGGTTGTCCAACATCGGGTAGTTCAAAAATTAGGATGAGTCTGACTTTGATATCATGATTAAAAATATATATATAAGGTTTAACTCAACTCTAAAAATTCATAAGGTGTTGATTATTCAAAACCATATAAGAGATCAAATCCCATGTCCAACAATCAATGTGGGATTCGACATGGTTTGATCTTTAGTATTCATTGTATTGTTGAAATTACAAGATTAAAATCTTATATTGTTGAAATGTTAGTAATGTTCACTTATAAATTTATGTTCTGGTCAAAAATATTGAATTCAGTTAAATACACAGCAGATCATCCACATCCACCATTGGTTGGAGTTGCCGCGTTGTGAAAGTCGAATTCTTGATAGTTCCATTAATTTTAAAGGAGCAGGGCTAAAAATTCATATGATGGTGATTGCAATTATGGCACATGGTGTTTGGTGACATTTGCAAATTTTGGTCATTTTTATAAAGGGATTCTGCAATACAGTTAACGTAGTTAAGTTTCTTGGATGTTGCCTAACTTGCCTTACCTTGAAAGTCTCTATAAAATCAATACCACGGCCCACTGTTTGCAAATTAAAATATTATACAAAGTACAAACTCATGTTCTCTCTTTTTTTATATTCCTTTTACTTTTTGCAATTAAAAGAAGCTAAGGACATTTTTTCCCTTTATATGCCTTTTGTGCTTAGAATCTTCAACGAGAATGTTTCTTATGCCTTCCCCTTTAATTCGAACATATGATGCATTTTCACCCGCAAGGGTAGCCAAGTTGGTGTAGCAGTAGAGCGCGGGACCGCAAGATCACGAGTTCGATCCCCTGCATAAACCTTCTTGGTTGAGTCTGTCACACATGGCTTGCCAAGTGTGGTTAATCGGCTAACGTGGTTTGCAGGCTATTGCGTCAGTCCGGGGTTTACCCTGTGCGCACTCGAGAGAGTAGCGGCTGCGGGTTCATTCGTCAACAAAAAAAAAAAAAAAATATGATGCATTTTCATAGTAAACTTTCTAGTTTCTGCTATACAAATCTCGAACTACTCTTATATATTTCGGCTGATTTACGTAGATGTCGCTTTTTATGTCACCATGTAAATTTTATCCTTATTTTTAAAAACGGTGTAAATATAGATTTTGGGAAATTATCTTTTCTAGACAATGTTAGACTTGAGTTATAATATTTGCTCA
The DNA here is from genome assembly GCA_034509755.1 of Anisodus tanguticus. Lineage (NCBI taxonomy): Eukaryota > Viridiplantae > Streptophyta > Magnoliopsida > Solanales > Solanaceae > Anisodus > Anisodus tanguticus. The sequence continues at coordinate 844,184 of CM067553.1, read as the reverse complement.
TATATTGCTCAATTTAAAAAATCGAAAACACCTCTCTACCTCCCATGATAAAGGCAAAGGCAGATGGGTCACTATAACAAGGGGTTCAATTGAACCCCAAACTTTCGATGCGGTGTATAAAATTTATGTGTAAAAATTTACTAAAATGATAATATTTTTTTAGATATGAACCCATAACTTTAAAAATACAATGGTTCAATGCTAACAAATTTAAAAGTTTGAACTCCTAGAGTTTAAATTCTAGATCCGCCTCTGAATAGTTTAAGTTCTAGATCAACTTTTTGAAATACTTCCTCTCCGTAGTTAATTAATTTTTTTTTCATTTTATCCTTTGTCATTAATGAAGAATGAAGATGACATATTTTAAAGTAAATATTTAATGAAGAGTAATTATAACTTAGACATAAATAAGAATAAAATAAATTAATTATCCCTCCAAATTAATATTTCTTAAATGTTGTATAAACCAAAAAATGATAAATAATTTGAGATGGAGTAGTAGTAATTAACTACTACTAGTATTTATTTCTTTACCTATCATGTGAACATGTACAGATTCGTTTTCATATAAAAAAATCAGCATTTGGCTAAATAGAAAGACAATTACATTTCATATATCTTTCCAATACATCCATCACGTGATTAGTATAAGCCAATAAGGTTAATTACTATCTCTGTCTGTGTTTTTAGTATTTTCTTCTTACAGTAACATCGTATGACAAATGCGTGAACTTTATTACATGTACAATGTTCAACGTCAGACCTTTGTCCCTGCAATGCTGGTAAAAGGTTTCTTATTTCTTACTCCATTCGTTCAGTTTTATTTATCTGATTATACTAAAAATAATTATCTAATTTTATTTATTTACTTTAAAAAATTAAGAAATAATTTATTATTTTTTTCCGACTTTACCCTTAGTATTAATAAGTAAAAAAATCAATTTCTTTTTCCAACACTTTGAAATTATAAGCTTGACTTTTTCAAAGGTTCCACTCTTTTCTCCGGTCTTTTTTTATGGAGAATATGCGAATTGTTGAAGGTTCCACATTTTTTAAGTAAATTTTAATTGGTTTCAATCATTAGATAATTAATAATAATTAGAATAATATAGTAATCTTTTCATTCTATTTTTGGCTCCTTAATAAACGTGTCAATCTAATATGTGACAAGTAAAACTGGACGAAGAGAGTAACTAGAAAATACATTCAATATCCAATTTGAAAGTCTTAATTGGTCTCAATTTCTTCACATGTAATCACTCTGTCATGTGGGGAATAATAAAATCACAAGATTTTAATTAGGGTGGATGTAGCACGTTGACAACGAATGCATCTGAACTTAATATTTGTTACGCAAAACATATATTTATAGGTGAATCTCTATTAAAAACATCAACAAATATGTTGAGTGCTAAAAACTTTACAGCACGAAGTAAATATAGATCCATGGTTGTAGTTAGGGCTGGGTATAAATAATCGAAACCCGAATTACCGAATCGAACTGAGAACTTTGGTAATTTGAAATTCGGCAATTCGGTATTTGGTACGATATTCCGGAGTAAAATTTCTAAATTACATTATTTGAGTTTAGATTTGATACGAGATATTAATACCGTTTAGTATTCGGTATTTTCCGAATACCGAATTATTGAAAGGCTCACTCCTAATTCCTAACTATAACCCATATATCTAATACTAACAGCCCATCAAGTATCAATAGACAATATTTAATACCCAAATATCTTCATGTTTGCTGCTGAGCCTATGGAATGGATCTTTTAATTATTGTTTTTTTTTTATTTTAAACCAGCAGTCTAGTTTAAAACTTTTAATGATGCTTGTTACATGCTTGTCGATCAAGAGCTTAGGTTTTGGGCAAAGTCTTTCAGCAATCTTCATTAAATCAAACAAAGAAAAGTCTTACGTTATATCTACTTGAAAGTGTGTAGACACTTCTCTTGTGAGTTGATTTTAGTATCGTTTTGAAACTGGTAATGTTTGTTTACTGGTGTTAAAGGGATGATATACTTTCACATACTACAATTGGTAGTACTACACTTTTGCTTGACATATTCTGCTTCAAAAGCGATGTACGAAGGTTTGAATTGCTTTTCTTGTAGAGCATTGAACATTTCATTTTGAATGGTAAATCCCTAATATCATACCGAATTTATCGAATTGAATCGAACTTTTTAAATTCGGTATTTGACATTTTTTTTTAATTATCAATTACTAAATTATCAAATTCGAAATTTAAAAATATCGAATTAAATATCAAACGCCCACCCCTAAATGTATTGATCTGGATGAGATCTTTCATCATTTAAAGCCAAAAATATTTTAAATTCATGCATGTTTATTTTGTAATTGGACCGCTGTGGGAGAGCAAATTATTAATTGGAGTATGATTTTCCCTAGATGTGGTCATGTGGTGCCAATAAAAGTACTCCCAGTAAACTTGGATTTAATAATTGTTGACTTGAATGATGTGATCTGTGAATATTATTGGAGAGAAAATGGCAGCTGGAAGCGGCTGGCCGATGGTGAGTTAATTGAGGTGTTTTAAGGTGGTGGGCGTCATAAAGTAATAGAATATTTTTCAATATTTTTTTTAGGTAGAATTTTTTTTTAATAATTAGGTTAATAAGTTACGTAGTTTGTATCAAAGTAAATATTCTTGTAACATTATATATATTATAAATTATTCATCAATAAATATCAAGAAATATATTCATTTATGGTATCAGTAGCCTAAAAATATAAATCCTACCCTAGTCGCCGATACATCTTCTCGCCGCCATTTTTTTTCCACGTCGGCACCTAGCACACGTCGGAACCCTAGCCGCCGACCTCTCTCGGCCGCCCACCCCCTCTTTTCCCACGACGGAATCCTAGTTTTTTCGATCATTCTCCCTCTCTCTTCCTCCTAAATTTCCTCTTCCATGGCTGACAAAACCAAATTTCATCTTGCACTTGCCGTAAACAACATTAAAAACTTTATCCCTGTGACTTTTGAGATGGAAAAGGGTCAATACTCCTCGTGGGCGGAGCTTTTTAAGATCCATTGTCGTGTTTACGAAGTTATCGACTACATCATCCCTCCCACGCTGAAGTCCACATCAGCTTCGACTTCTGATGATGCACTCTGGTCTTGGTTGGATGCAGTCGTCCTCCAGTGGATATACGACACGATATCTAATGATTTGTTGCACACCATCATTGAGATCGATGGCATTGCCCGCCAAACGTGGGAACGTTTGTTAAGTATTTTCCACGACAACAAAACTCAACGAGCGTTATACCTTGAAAATCAGTTCAAGGATGTTCATCATGACGATTTTCCAAACGTGTGTTCTTATTGTCAAGAACTCAAGATGTTTGCCGACCAACTCTCCAACGTCGGTGCATCAGTCACTGATCAATGATCGGTCATGCAACTTATTGCAGGTTTGAACGAATTCTATGACGACATTGCCACCATCCTTAAGCAATGCACGCTGTTACCTCCGTTTTATGAGGCACGTTCGAAGCTCATCCTTGAGGAAACCCGAAAAATCAAGCGCAATACCACTCGGGGCAGCATTGCCGACTCCGCCCTCACCACCACCGTCGAGCCCTCCACCGACGGCATGGCCTCCAATTCCGGCAACTAGAACCGTCGGTCAGACGACCCGCAACAGTCTGCTTCCACTCGTAACAACCGCCGGAGCAGGCAGTTAGGCAAGGGCCGCGACGGAAGAAATTCCGACAACAACTTTTTTGTGCAATTCTAAATGTGAAGTAAGTCTCCGTATCTTATTGGTGAAATTGAATACTTGAAATTCAACAGATCCTCTCTTTTCTTCTTGAAAAATAACTGAAATGACATAATTTTTTACCATAAAAAAAATTCCCTAGCTCTAAGCCACTCGTTTGATTGTAAGGAAGGAGTTCCAGTCATGGAGTGAATGAAATAAATAAATAAAAATGGATTTTTTATTCAAGAATGAAATCTTATTGAAGCTGTCCATATTCGGTTCATCCTTCGGAACCATATCACATCCCGAATCTGATGAAATAGTCGGCGGCGGGAATAAACAGTCTCCGCCGATCGAAAACAGTCAACAGTGACCGCGGCAGTGGCAGCAGCCTCCGTCGTGGCTACCTACCCATATGGGCCGTGTGAGCCCCACCGTCATGGGCCTCCCCTCCTTGCCCGTATCCGACATCCTTGTGGACTCCACATCAGAATCGACAGGCCCAACCTGGCATACTTGGCCTACGTCCACAACAGGCCTACACAACACAAGCCCCCCGCCATCGACTTATGCACCGACTCCAGACGAAAATTGGTATATGGACACATGCGCCACATCTCACATGACAGCATCACAATGTACTCTCTCGTCTTATTCCAACTTGAGTAATTTAAGTCGAAATATTATTGTTGGTAGTGGACAAGACATTCCCATCTGTAACCTTCTACTTGAGCTTCACTGCCTGATTCAAAAGGCAACACTAGTCTACTGCGATAATATTAGTGCAATATATCTTTCCGGCAATCCTGTCCAACATCAGCGCACTGAACACATTGAGATGGACATTCATTTCGTTCGCAAAAAAGTGGCTCATGGTCAAGTTCGGTTCCGTCATGTTCCTTCCGGATATCAGATTGCCGACATATTCACCAAAGGACTTCCGCGCATACTATTAAATAATTTTCGAATTATTCTAAGTGTTCGTGAACCTCCCGCTTCGACTGCGGCGGTGTAATAAAATATTTTCCAATATTCTTTCATTAATTGTATTAATTGTATATCTCCTATTTTAGGTAGAATTATAATCATTTTGTAATTAGGTTAATTAGTTACCTAGTTTGTATTAAAGTAAATATTCTTCTAACCTTATATATATTGTAAATCATTAATCAATAAACATCAATCAACATATTCCTTTAGAAAGGAAAGTAAAAGGAAATGAGCAAAAGCGGACTTTTAAAAAACAATTGTGTACTAAAATATTAAACTTAAAATTTACATTTATGATCTAAAATAGTTTTTGAATACCCTTTTAATCTATATCAAAATTTCTATATATAAGTTAAAGAGATTCAAACAATTTATATATTATAAGCTTATATTTTACCTTATTACACAATATAATATCTTCACGAACAAAATTATCAATCACCTTTTGAAAAGGTTTGCTCGGCGATAAATACTTATTCACAATTGTGTTTACATCAAATTATGACGCTTGCATCCTCTGTATTACCGCAACTGGTGGCACAAAATTAGTCGATGCTTATTACCCATATATCGTCATTGCTTCTTCTACGGGAAAGGAATTCACGACCCGTGAGCCCGCTATCTCCACGCGCCATTGCTCCGTCAGGCTTTTTTCATTGCGGAAAATTTCCTACTGTTACCTCCTGTAGGAGTCTGCGCCATGCCTCAGTCCTAATATAGTTGATCATCCTATCAGGCCAGCTATTGATTATCGCTTTGGTAAGCTATTACCTTACCGACTAGCTAAGCATGCACTTAATATTACTCCCTCAGTTTCACTTTATGTGACATCGTTTGACCGGACACAAAATTTTAAAAAATAAAGGAAGACTTTGTTATGTTTACCTAATTGCCCTTACTTTAGTACCTATTTTTGTTGATTTATTTTCACAATAAGTTATCTTTAAAATTAAGTAGGACTCAATAAAGGTGAGATAGAGATAGTGTCATCATTAAATAGTTATCAAATAAAAAAATATAATACTCATTTTAAAATGATTTAAAAATAAATAATATCAAATAAATTGAGACTTTACGAGTAATAAATAAAGCACATGTTATTCTTCACCGACACATAAATTTAGTAGTTTGTGATATTGTCAAGATTGGGAGTAATACAATTTAAAAAGTAATCATATGTAGTAATATATTTTTTCGAAATGATTATATAATATAAAATCTTTTATTTTTGCTGATTAGCTAGTGAACGAGCAAGGAGACGAAGACAGCAAGGCATGTGGAGGGGTCATATGAGAGTTCTTCATACTACTACTGTTGTAGTGCCGCGTGGACCCCAGCACCGACACATTGAACCCGCCCTTTTTTCTTATATTTTCATAGTAATAATATTTCTTGGTTTCCCCAGTTACAGGGTTGCAGTTGTCAATTTCAAAAAATTTCCACTAATCTTTCCCTCTCTTTTTTACGGCTACTGTTTAATTAGGGCCACACCCCTACCCAAACAACTTTTACTTACTAGTAGTAATGATCTTCGTCGGACCAAAGTTGGTGCGATGAATGAAATATATCACGCATATTAAAAGTTTTGATTTCGAGCATATGTAATAGTAGAAATTTTTGGTAAGCGTTTAGATATGATTTTGGTGGATTTATTAGATGAAAGTATTACGTCCATTGTCCCAGTTTATATGACACATTTTTTTTAGTCAGTTCAAAAAAAAATGACACAGTTTTTTATTTGGTACAATTTAACGTTTCACTTTACCTTTTACGTTTCATGAGATGATCTATAACCACATAAATATCTTTGATTTGTTTTATACCACAAATTTTAAAAAATTTCTTTTATTTCTTAAACTTCGTGTTCGGTCAAACTACGTCATATAAGTTGGGACGAAGGAAGTAGTCAAGTTAAAAAGAACATTGAAAAATAGATTTGTGTTTGCAAAGGCATATAATTTTTTAAATGTGGAGTATAAATTTTTATTCAAAAATTATAATAAAATTGTAAAAACAATACATCTGAACACACAATTTTAAAAATGAAAGAATATAATTCCTTGATTATTTTCATTAATGAATAGGTCTATATATATACAATATACAATTTTTAAATATATAAAATTTTATTCATACTATAATACTAATATCCTATTTACACTTGTACAAGAATTCTACAAAATAAGGTAAGAAACCTAAATACACTAGAATTCTGTGGGATACACGGTTCAGTTGTTGTTACGGTTTCTATCACACCCCCGCAGTCATAGTGGGCGGTTGTTGTACGCTGAGATTGTCCCTAAAATCTTCAAACATAACCAAGGATAGACCCTTAGTAAAGATGTCAACAATTTGGTACCTTGAAGGGACATGCACGACATGTACTTGTCCACGAGCTACCTTTTCGCTAACAAAGTGAATATCCATCTCAATATGGGTTAGTGCGCTGATGTTGGACCGGATTCCCAGAGAGATAGACGTCACTAACATTATCACAGTAGACCAAGGTAGCTTTCTGGATAGGAAAGTGAAGCTCTAATAAAAGATTACGAAGACAACATAGCTCTGACACCACATTGGCTACTCCTCGATACTCGGCCTCAGCACTAGATCGCGATAACGTAGTCTGGCGTTTTGTAGACCAAGAGACCAAGTTATCCCCAAGAAACATACAATAACCAGACGTTGAACGTCTTGTATTTGGACATCCACCCCAATCAACATCTGTATTCGACATGAGAGTAGAGACGGAGGATGTATATAAATGCAATCCATAATCAAGTGTGCCATGTATGTATTGTATAATGCGTTTGAGCGCATGCATGTGCTCAATCCACGGATCATGCATAAATAAACACACATGTTGAACTACATAAGTAATATCTGGTCTTGTGAAAGTAAGATACTGAAGAGCCCCTGCAAGACTACGATAGTGGGTAGGATCCTCATATGGTGTGCTAGAAGTAGCACTCAGCTTCAGTTTGGTATAAATCAGAGTGAAAGAGGACTTGTAAGATGACATGCCAGCTCTCTCAATAATCTCAGCCGCATATTTTTTCTGGAATAAAAATAGACCACCTGCATGTCGAGTTACAATTATGTCCAAAAAATAACTCAAGGGTCACAAGTCTTTCATAGCAAATTCTGAACTGAAAAGGGACAAGTTAGACTTGTGCAAATCATCAGATGAGACAGTCAAAATTATACCATCCACGTATAAGAGAATGTATACTAGAGATGTACCACAACGATAGATGAATAGAGAATGATCAGACCTGCTGTGAGAAAATCCAATAGTAGACACATAACCTAAAAACCTCGTATACCAAGCTCGAGGGGCATGCTTAATCTCATACAAGGACTTCTTCAACAAACAGACATGGTGAGGATAGTTGTGGTCCTTAAAACCCAAGGGCTGATGCATTTTAGACTGTCTCCTTAAGATCATAGTGTAAGAAAGCATTTTTCACATCCAGCTGATGAATGAGCCATGCTTTCGAGGGAGCCAGACTAAGCATAATGCGAATGGTTGCCAGTTTGACCACCGGACTAAATGTATCTCCACAATCCACGCCAACCTGTTGTGGTTTACCATCTCATACAAGACGGGTCTTATGCCTCTCAAAAGAATCGTCATAATTTTTTTATGAGTAAAAATCCACATAGAACGAATAATATTGACACCAGGCGGACGGGGAACCAACTCCCACGTCTTATTTTCAATAAGAGCATTATATTCGTCATTCATGGCCATTTTCCAATTTGGGTCATCAAAGGAGACACTGAGTTACATGGTAGGGGTGATTTAGTGACATTAGAATTAAGATTAGAATGTCGTTTTAATTTAAAAATACCCCGTTGACTATGAGTAACGGGCCCTTGACTCGTGAAAGACGGCGACAGGTTTCTGGGTGGTGGCAGGTTCATTTCAGACTGGCCAACAGGCAGTTGACATGCTAGCCCAGGAATTGGAACAAGCCGCGGGGTAGGATTAATTGGGCAAGCAGGCAGTGGGCCAGGTGGGCGAGAACTTGCAGCATCAACTGGACCAAGGTGTGAAGTGGGTCGAGACTCGGGACTGGATACAAGGTCTGTTGGGCCAGCCGGCAGTGGGCCTGCGGGCCTATCCAGAGATCGGGAGTGTTGGGGCCACTGATGGATGATATGCAATGATGGCCCATCATCCAAAAAATTACAGGAACTAGACACAAAATTATTCAATTTAGCAAACAAAAATTGGGTTTCATAAAAAATAACATGGCGACTAATTATGATTTTATTTGAAGATAAATCAAAATATTTGTAACTACGATGATTAGACAGATAACCCAAAAATACACAAGCGGTAGACCGGGCTTGAAGTTTGTTAATTGTAGTGAATGGAAAAAGTGGATAGCACAAACACCCAAACACCCTGAGATGAGAATACTAAGGATCTTTATTGTAAAGAATTTAAGCGGGGATTGATATGCTAAACCTTTGTTAGGAAGAATGTTAAGGAAGTAGGTAGTCATTTGTAACGCATGATGCCCAAAAGAAGAAGGTAATGAAGCATGGGCTAGCGAGGTTCGGATAATATTATTAATGGTACGATTTTTTTTCCCGACCATTTCATTTTGTGAGGACGTATGAGGACAAAGAAATCTAAAAGATATGCCATGAGTGTCACAAAAGTCTCGAAATGGCCCATTATCATATTCCATTCCATTATCACATTGAATATTTTTAATTTTTCGTTCAAATTGGGTACGGATGAATGCTCTAAAGTTTAAGAAGGTTGAAAACACTTGAGACTTTTTAGACAAAGGAAAAGTCCACAAAAAATTAGAATAATCATCCAAGAATAACACATAATAACGATGGCCCAAAGAACTTAAAACGGGAGATATCCATAAATCACTATGAATAATGTCATAAGGCATCAATGTTCTCGAAGAAGAGGCTACAAAAGGTAATCTAACATGTTTCCCTAATGGATAAAAAATACAAATCAAGTACTATGCGTACTCTTACAATGAATAAAAAAATTATTTTGAAGAGAAGAAATAATAGACGACCCCGGATGACCCAAACGTGCATGCCACAAAGAGGGAGCAAGGGCGGCAAATATTGATGGAGTGGCTTGACTCGTGGAATTGGTGGTGGTGGTAAGTGGATAAAGCTCTATCCGACTATTACATCTCATTAGAGGTATCCTCATCGTGAAATCCTTCACAGAAAAATCAAATGGGTCAAAGTCAACAGAAACTCAATTATCAGTTGTGAATTTCGGACAGACACCAAATTTTTAATTAAATGAGGGGCATGAAGGACATTTTTAGGACTAAATGTGGATGTGGAGGGATGGGCAAATTTGTGTGACCATAACTATGAATTGGGATTGAATTTCCATTACCAACAATTATGCCATGATTATTACTCAAATTGAAATAAGACGAGAGGTTACCTTGTGCATATGTCATATGAGAAGTGGCTCCGGTGTCTATATACCAATTTACGCCCGGGGGATTTAATCAAAGTGTATGCATTGCGGCCTCAATATCCATAGGTGTTGGATCGGGAACTGGGCCCGCAACAACGAAGACCTGCTGAGGCCGAGGCCCAAGCAGGCCAGCTTGTTGCCTGGGCTGAGACGGTTGAGACTAAGGCTGGACAATGGGCCGGGTCAGCTCGATCCCGGCCCGGTCCACCCCGGTCTCGCCCCGAGCCGGACTTTTTTTTTTAAAAAAAGATTCGGTATCGGGACTCGAACCGGGACGGGACATGGACTCGTCCCGACCCGCCCCAGGCCCGCCAGTCCCGACCTGATCCCGCTTGAAACCCCCCTTTTGCAAAAATAGTCGTTGCACTAACGACCATTTTACATTTGGCCGTTGTGCAACGACCATTTTTGGCCTCCCTCTCCCCAACCCCCCTACCCCCTTAATATTTATTTTTAATCCATAAGTTATTATATATCCACTTTAACCCAATTTTTGAACTATAAATACCTTAGTTTCTCTTTATCTTTCTCATAAATCTTCCTACAATCTATTTCTCTACAAGTCTACATTATCTACTAAATATTCAATTTTATTTATTCATTTGGGAATTGAGAGTGAAGTTGACAACTAGCTTGAGGATCTTCCATCGAGCAAAGTTTCAATTTTCAACCTCTCGAATACACGTCGACGTTACGTCGGCGTGTGGTACATTCGTTCCTTCATTAAATTATTATTGTCTGTTTATTTTATTTAGCGCACTTAATTTCGTTTACTTTAAATATTTATTAGTATAAGTATAAATTTATAATGGAAGGATTTAAACGTATGCTTACGGGTATGGGTCATGCTTCTTATAGTAGGGGCAACAAGGGGCAAGGGTCCTATTTCTAGACATAATCATGTTCCTACACACAATGATTTTGTTGATACTGAACATTTTCCTACAATACCATTAGATTTAGACGATGAGCTATTTTCTGGAACTCAGGAAGACATTAATTTAGACGATGATCTAGATGATACACCCACTAATGTAGATGACAACACACCCACTAGTGCACTTTCAACTGAAATGTCTCCTATTCCCCCTAGTATGAGACGAGGTCCATCAAAACGACCATTAAAATCAAATGCATGGACATTTTTTGATAGGGACGTAGAGAATCAAGTAGCTAGATGTAAAATTTGTAAAGATATTTTAAAATTTAAAACTAGAAAAGGTCACGGTGGGACGGGGGGGGGGGGGTTAATGAGACACGTAGTAAGGGCTCATCCAGCTAGGTATGTCCAATACGAGGCTTCAAAACCGGGTGCGCAAACGTCCGCTCCACCGGGACAAGGTTCACATATTGATACTGTCCTGAATCAAGTACAAGGTCAAATTAACCCTATGACGGGAGGAATTGTAGGTCCTAAATACAATAAACATAGAGATAGGGAAGCAATAGCAAAATTAGTTGTTGTGGAGGGTTTGCCTTTTTCATTTCATTCATCTACTGGTTTTATTCATTACATTAGAGATATATATAATCCTGCTTTTAATGGTTTTCCTAGATCAATTGTTAAGAGAGATATATTTAAATTCGCACATGAATATCAACATTATTTACGTTATTCATTATATCATTTTAATGAAAAAGCGGCTACCACTTCTGATATAGGCCGTAGTACTAACAACCATGATTATTTAAGGGTAACTTGTCATTTGATAGATTATAAATGGTCTATGCAAAAACGTATCTTAGCGTATAGATATATAGATGATAGGCACACTGATACTTTTATTGCAGAAAATATTTATCAAGTGTGTGATTATTACAGAATAACTGATAAAATTATGACTATTACATTAGATAATGCTTCTTCTAACAATTACGCTATTACAATTTTAAAAAATAGTTTAACTCCATCTTTTCCAGATCATTTTCATATAAAATGTGTGTGCCATATATATAACTTAATTGTAAATGATGGTCTATCACTTTTTGAAGACATTCTTAGTAAAATACAATTTGCTATAAATTTTATTTTTAAAAATAATAGAATACAATGAAGAAAAGAATATAAAAAAAACTTGTCACGATTGCCAACTACCTTATAGAAAAATTCCAAAAGAAGTACTACTAGGTGAAATTCTTTATACGAGCAACTACTTGTTGCTTATGACTATAGAAAACCTATAACTTTATTTTTTAACTCTCATAATCAAAATTCAGCTGATATGGTTGTAGATAGCGATTGGGGAAAAAATTCTGAACTTATTGTATTTTTAGAGAAATTTTCTCAAGCAACAAAAGAATTTTCAAGTATATATTATCCTACTATTTAAACTATATTATTTTATAATTTATATAGCTCTAATATTTTTATTACTTAGTGAACATATGGAAAAACCAGCTTATATGGCAGCTATTAAAAAAATGTTTATCAAAATAAAAAAATATTTTATTCCTATTCCCACTATTTATATTACCGGTGATGTATTAAATCCGACTATTAAAATAGACGGTACTAAATCACTTATTGAAACTATTTACGATTGTATAGAAGTACTACCACCTCCAAGTCCCAAAAATCCAAATCACCCGCCACCTATTGAACAAACTAAAGAAGAAGTGTTGTCTAGCGTCGAAGACGAATGCAAAAAAGTATATAGGTTTTACCAACAAGAAAGTGTTAGTAACCTACCGTCTTCCATAGCCGTACCGCTACTAACCAAATTAGCGAGTTTGATATTTTTATTTTACAGGGTTCTGTACCGTACAAAGTTGTTCTCAATGAAGAAGGACATGAAGACTTGCTGAAATACTGGAGGGGGAATGAGAAGACCTTTCTGACACTTTCAATGATGGCCCGGGATGTTTTGAACATTCAAGCATCATCAACGGCGTCTGAAAGCGCTTTTTCTGTTGGCAGATATCAAATAGGAGAGCACATACACTCATTAGCCGGAGACAACTTGGAGATTGTAGTATTATTAAGAGATTGGATACGAGCGGAGCGAAGAAGGTGCGGTCAACCGGAGATCAACGAAGAAGATGAAAACTATAACGAAATCTTATCCGAATGCGGTGGAGGCGACGTGGAGCAATTTGACCAACAAATACCAATTCCAACCGAATAACCACATGAAATTATCAAGAAACTAGAACAAGTTTTTTTCAAAATGTATTTTTTTTAATTGCAATTTTACTATGTAATTTGCAACTTTTGAACAACACCACAAAGTTGCAATTTTGACAATTGTATTTGTATTGCAAAGAAAATCATATGTCTATTAAATAATACAAGAGGCACAAAAACAACATTGAGATATTTTTATTACACTATCTTGTCTTGTTTAATTATTGAGTTTTTTTTCTATATATATTATTTTTTAAATCAAGTAAAAAAAAAACCGCCCGGATCCCGATCCCGACCCGATTCTGACGGGATCGGGATCGGGGCGGAACTTCGGCAAATCTCGCTTATCCCAATCCCACCTGACCCGACCCGACCCCATCCCGCCCCTTCCTCCCGTCCCGTCCCGACCCGATCCCTCCAAACCCGGCCCTACCCAATGGCCACCTTTGGTTGAGACTGGGAATTGGGCCGCTGGCCAGCCCAATTCGCTAGATAGGATGGGCTACTGGCCCAGTTCACTGGCGACGCTGGAAAGGGAGGGCAAGCCGTGTTGGGCCACTGGACCAGCAGCCCCACAGACAGATTGCATTACCCTAATGCTGCAGCCAGTGGTACTGTGGCCTAGCCGGCCCACTGCCACCACGTCCGCCACCGCCGCTCCGATCAACTAAAGAAGAAGTTTTGTCTAGCATACACGATGAATGCAAAAAAGTATATATGCATTATCAACAAGAAAGTGCTAGCAACCAACCATCTTCTATACCATATTCTTCTTCAATACAACCTTATAAAAGACATGTTATTTTATGCGGTTAGTATTGAAAGCCTTAGAAATAGAATTTTTAGTGGTTCCACTGCTAATCAAGTTAGCGATTTTGATATTTTTGTTTTTGTAGGGTGTTGTACCGTACCAAGCAGTTCTCAATGCAAAAAATGTGGAGACTTGCTTAAATACTAGAGGGAAAATGAGAAGACATTTCCGATACTAGCAAAGATGGCCCGAGATGTGTTGAACAATTAAGCGTCATCAACATCGTCTGAAAGAGTTTTTTCTGCCGGAAGATTTCAAATAGGAGAACACAAATACTCATTAGCGGGAGCAACTTGGAGATTACAATTATATTCAAAGATTGGATACGAGCGGAGCGTAGAAGATGCGGTCAACCAGAGATCAACGAAGAAGACGGCGACAAATACAACAAAATCTTATCCGAGGGAACTGGAAGCGACGTCGACCAATTTGACCAACAACTTCCAACTCCAACCGAAGAACCACAAGACATTGTGAAGAAATTGGAAAAAGTATTTTTAACTATGTAATTTTTTAATTGCAATTTTTCTATGTGATTTGCAACTTTTGAACAACACCACAAAGTTGCAATTTTGAAATTGTATTACAAAAAAATCATATTTCTATTAAATAATATAAGAAGCACAAAAACAACATTGAGATATTTTTATTACACTATCTTGTTCAATTATTTAAGTGTTCATATTCACATCTTTTTTGAAATTAAGTGTAAAAAAAAAAAGGAATCCTGGACCCAATCCGACCCCGCCCCGCCAACACCGTCCCCTTTTCCGGCGGGATGTGAGACGGGACGGGACGGGACATTGGCCTGTTCCGCCAGTCCCAGCCCGTCGGTCCCGTCGGAGGACCGGTCCCGACGCTTTACCAGCCCCGTCGGACCCGCTCCGCCCCGAATGAACATCCCTATGGTAAATTTTGAACAAATGGATAATTGTATGAAAACAAAATAAAGTCTGTACC
The DNA here is from genome assembly GCA_034509755.1 of Anisodus tanguticus. Lineage (NCBI taxonomy): Eukaryota > Viridiplantae > Streptophyta > Magnoliopsida > Solanales > Solanaceae > Anisodus > Anisodus tanguticus. Next base: position 829,080 of record CM067553.1, on the reverse strand, counting down.
GCACTTTTAAATATGCCATGTCTTTTTCATCACCTTCACTTTAAATCTTCCCTCCTACCTACCCCATCTCTCTCCCCACCCCCACTCTTTCTTCTTTTAAATTCCTTCTATTTCCGCTCTGTTTTTTAATACTATAGCAAATTTCAAGTGCAACATAAAGTAAAGCACAAAAAAATGGTGCCGCTAAAACTCGCAGTAGCGGTGTTTTTAGCACTACTAGTTGTTAATTCAGTAGTAGCAGAAGATCCTTATAGATTCTTCACTTGGAATGTTACTTATGGTACTATTTGGCCTCTTGGTGTTCCTCAACAGGTACATCTCTCTTATGTGTTTTCTTCTCTAGATCTGAGTTTTTTGGGGGTTTTTATTTTGATAATATGATGTTACCTATGTGAAAACAGTCTCTTACCGAAATATAGAATAAGACTTGATACTATAGGCCCTTTCTTGGATTTCGCGCGCAGCGGAAGCTTAGTGTACCTGAAATACCTTTATTTTGATCATATGCTTATTGTTTTTTGGTGTGTAGGGAATTTTGATCAATGGACAATTTCCTGGTCCTGATATTTACTCTGTTACCAATGATAATCTCATTGTTAATGTCTTCAACAGTCTGGATGAGCCTTTTCTTCTTTCCTGGTAATTCATCAATCTTCGTTTTTTCTTTTGTCGCACTTTGTGCGTTTATTATATTGAAAATCATGTGTCATAGTTAACCGGCATAGTCAGTGGTGGGGTAAGGAATTTTACTAAGAAGTGTTAAAATAAAATTTTACTAAGAAGTGTTAAAATATATTTAAAAAATAAGAAAAATCAACACATAATATTTATGCATAAAATTAAAATTTTAACTCACAAAACAATGTAATTTTTAGGCTAAGGAAATAAGGTGGCTCCGCCAATGGGCATAGCTACGTATGAATTACATTTTGGGTTCTGAATTCAATGCTGAATCTCTAATTTGCCTCGGGGCTTTACAATTCTCAAGTGCATTGGTTGGGCAAATCGTATTAAATGTTTCGATCTACTTAGGTTGTTAAAAAGGTTCTGCAGTTAGATCTCACTGTGCCAAGCAGATTTAAGTCGATTTTTGTGAGTTAAAACTGAATTCATTGCTTTCTTGCTTGATTTTTTTTAAAAATGTATGCATTTAATAAGAACATAATTCTAAACGAAATGACTCTAGATTCTGAAGTCGTCTTTTATCTGTCGCGCTTTTAGTACAAGAGGCAGATATTTCGAGATCAGTGGATATAAAATGTTGTGTAGCTCCTGCTAGTTTGTGGTAATGGGATATTAGTATATAGATCTACATTTTTCTAAACATTAGTATTCAACTATGTAAATGTAGTTCCTTGTACACAAAAGAAATCTATAATAAGCTTATGTTGGGCAGGGCAAAGTGCAAAAACAGAGTCTAGTTAGATATAAAGGGGTTCCTTTTTTTTTCTTTTTCTTTTTCTTTTTTGATTTCTTCTGATTTACCTGATTCTTGCATCATTTTTTATGAAACAAATTGTAGAATAGTACTTGTGAATAAGTTCAAAATAGAAGAAGTGACATACAAGTTAGAACAAGTACTAGTAGATTTGATCTCAAAATTCATTAATTTGGTGACAGAGAACTTTTTTGGGTGCACAAAAACTAGTATTGGAATTAGTTATTTTGTGGCTTAGGTAGGATTTGGACGACAAGTTGACAAGTTCCACATGCTTATTGCTGGCTTCTACTATCAAAAGTAGATAAAATACCCCATGGCCATTGAAATCAACATTTTGTAAGTCTCGTCGGAATCTTCGTGGCTTCTTTTAAATTCACACTCAACGAATCAAAATTTTAGCTATTTTTGGTAGCAGCTTAATAAGTTTGTTATCCAGCTGTATAATTATTAGCAAGTTGTTTTCCAATTAATCACTAGACAACGATGTAAGCAACAATGCTTTGGTCCCATTAAGGGGAGAATGAAATATATAATGTTAATATTGCTTCACTCTTAATTAAAAGTTCCCCGCACGCTCATGTAATAATTGGAGCGTGGATAAATGGAGGTCCGATATGAGATAAACCATGAAATTTGGAATGAATCTAGTTGTAATATCATGATAAGAAGATCGCGAAAACTAGTTCATGAGGTGAAAATTGTCTAGACGGTTAAAGGAGATTAATGTTATATATGCCACCCAATATCAGAACCCAATAAATTCTAAGTCTTGAAAATAAAAAAATTGTTGGTAAAGAGCATTATACCACTTATTAGTTCGTTTACATTTTACAATTCTAATTAGTCAAATCAGCAAATTTCGTATTAAAAATATAAAAAAGTATTAATTTATAATGTTAATTGTTTCTCATAATATATGCAAAATCACATGGTGAACAAATGACGAGTGTGTGTTAAATAGTTTGAATGTAACTAGTCGGTGGGTCATGTGAAATACATGTGAAAAGTAGCTGCTACATCTTACTCTGGTTTTTTTTTGAGGATCGTGCTTTGTCCTTAATTTGGAAAACAGAATAATTTAAATATTCGAACGCGCAGTGTATTGGCCATTTCAGCTCTTTTGTTTCTATTATGCATCTATTTTAGACCCTATATTCTTGTAAAATTTTAAATAATTAGGTTAATCAATGTCTCTTAATACTCACTTTCTTTATTCCACTTTTTTCTTAAAGTCTTTTTATTTTTCTTTTTGTGGGTATTCATTTTATTTCCGAGTGTCCACATATAAGATGACCTGAAATAACATCGATATAAAAAAAAGCTTGAAATACATTCAGATCTCTCTATAATAACATTTCACTATTATAGCTGATCATGTTATGTTAGATTATTTATTTTTTATAGCAATATTTCGTTATAGCAATCGAAAATTATTTGGATAAATGATGTCATTATAGAAAAATTTAACCGTAACATGATAACATGACAATAGTAATTTTTGTACCTAAGACCTTCATGTTATCATCCCATATTATATTTTATGAATTACTTCATCGAAAAATTTTAAGTTAATATATCATTATCTGGAAATGTACATGTAGGAACGGGATACAGAACAGGAGAAACTCATTTGAAGACGGAGTATATGGAACAACATGCCCAATACCCCCAGGGAAGAATATGACATACATTCTACAAGTGAAGGATCAAATTGGGAGTTTCTACTATTTCCCATCTCTTGCATTCCACAAAGCTGCTGGTGGTTTTGGAGGAATTAGGATTCTCAGCAGGCCTAGAATCCCCGTCCCTTTCCCTGATCCTGCAGATGATTATACAATCCTCATCGGAGATTGGTACAAGAAGAACCACACGGTACAATTTTTTTTTATCTCCAATAATTAATTATTTATATATTTTTAAAGTATAAAAGTTAAACTAGTTAAAAACTTAAAATGCATTTAATAATTAATACACAGGGACACTTGCATGTGCTAATAGTCAATGGACCATGGGTTGTCTAATGTCTTGAGTGTCGGTAAGGTAAAGTGTAGTTGCATTTTTGGAATTTAGTGTGCTTTTTCTCGTGGGCCATTATTCGTTTTGTTGGGTCTGTCCTTGATTAATGCGGGCCCATAGGAGACATCAACTGGAAAGTGCACCTCTTTTTTTTTTCCTTCAAAATTTCAAACTAAACTTTCTTTATTCTGAGTTAACATGACTGAGTAGAGTCATGTAAACTGTGAAAGTGTCGTGTGATTTCTGGATTGTCAACCTAGTTATAACTTATTGTTGGAATATGCGTAAAGCAACAATGGGAATAGTAATAACTATTACAGTGATTGAAAGGATAAACAACAATTAGGACAACAACAAGTTGTCAATGTTTTGATCTTGAATGAAACTTCAAATATGAAACTTGTATTTTGAAATACAAGAACATGAACTGCTACACTTGTGTCTTGTAGATCCGCTGAGAAGACGAACGGTTAGAGTCCTTCGTCTGTTAAGTTAACACCTGAAACACTTAGTAACCAATTAGATAAACGCAACACCACCGGCTGAGTCGAGAGATGGTTCTCTGTCTTTAAGACAAGATTGCCCCCGTATATAGGCTTTACGGAAGTGTGGACAATAGTCTCCCAAGATGAAACAACAAACTATCAAGTGTGCAAAGCCTACACAAATGATTTCTACGAAGAACAGAATAATGAAGATTGCTAAGAGAATGGATTGTTTATCAGGAAAATCTGATCTCTTTGTGGTGTTGTGAACTTATTTTTCAGTTCATATGTTCATATATCTTCTCTATAGAATTGAGCCAAAGCCTCAGTTTATAGGTGTGCAAGATGGCCTCTTCAAATGCCCTACAATGGCTATCAATTGCCATGTAATGGATGACATTTAACCCCCAACAAATGCAGCCAAATAATGGTCCAAGTAATGACCATTATTGGGTGGATTCAATGCCATTGAAACCCCCTAAACAACCAAACCTTTTGGGATTCCGTCGAGCAGTCACTGTCCATGAAGCGCCGCGGCTCTGCCACTTTAGCGCCGCGATGCTAATTCAATCAGAAAGCCGTCGAACTTACTGCCAGTCACGCGCCGCAGCGCTGCTAGGGGTGCCGCGACGCTCCGGTGCCGCAGCCCAGTCCGGGAGGCGACGCAGCCCTTCTCGGCTCCGCGGCCCTTTTCCGATCCGTTCCATCTTACACCTCGCACAATCCTTCATTTGTTTACCAACGTGGAACACGTGTCATTTAGCAAATAACCATCCATCATTCTATGTCTCAAACATTTCACTTACGTACCAATATCCCTTTCATTAACGAAATTTACGATACTTGGCACTAAGATTGTACGTGTGGAAACGATATTTACGACGTGCGGGACCCAATTGTTCGAATCATAAATAACGGGATTAACTTAATTCCACATTAGTAAATTTCCAACACGTATAACTTTCAATACTTAAGGGCTAGTTATAGTATTAGGAAAATAAATATATGTTTGAGTTGTGTTAAATAAAATAATTTAACAATTTTCTGTGATGGAAACTCAATTTTTTTATTATTTGAATTTCATCCGATGCAGGCCTTGAAAGCAGTTCTTGACGGGGGCAGGAAGTTGCCTTTACCTGATGGCATTCTTATCAATGGACGTGGCCCTAACGGTGTTACTTTCACGGTTGAACAAGGTAAAAAGAACGGCGAATATTGGTATTAAAATCCGTGAGAATTTACAGCCTAATGTCATGACATTTCTGAACATCTAACAATGAGTTTCTTATAACAGGGAAAACTTATAGGCTTAGGATATCCAATGTTGGATTGCAAAATACATTGAATTTCCGTGTCGAAGGACACAAGATGACATTAGTTGAAGTAGAAGGAACACACACATTGCAAACAACTTATTCCTCACTTGATGTTCATGTTGGCCAATCCTACTCTGTCCTCATTACAGCTAATCAAGAAGCAAAAGACCATTACATCGTTGTTTCATCCCGTTTCACATCTCCGGTCCTCACCACCACCGGTGTACTTCACTATAGTGGCTCTAACACCCCCGTCTCTGGCCCTCCTCCTGGCGGACCTACCATCCAAATTGACTGGTCCCTTAACCAGGCCCGCTCCATCAGGTATGTCCATCTTCCACTTAGTTCATATGTGAGCTTGTTAAGTTTTACTGATTAAAAGTAGCTGATAAGCATCAACCTGGTTGTTGATTGTCTTTTAGGACAAACTTGTCAGCAAGTGGACCAAGGCCAAACCCACAAGGTTCATACCATTATGGTATGATCAACACAACTAGAACCATCAGACTTGCTAGCTCTGCTGGTCAAGTGAATGGCAAGCAGAGATATGCAGTCAACAGCGTGTCATTTGTGCCACTTGATACTCCCCTCAAGCTTCTCGACTACTTCAAGGTTGGAGGTTTCAAAGTTGGAAGCATATCTGATGCTCCAAGTGGTGGAGGAATTTACCAAGACACGTCTGTTCTAGGCACCGATTACAGAAAATTCATTGAGATTATATTCGAGAACAACGAGGACATCGTCCAGAGCTGGCATCTTGATGGCTACTCCTTCTGGGTTGTAGGGTATGCTAATGAACAAAATTCACTAGTAGTCGCCTATTAATTTTGCTAATATATGCACCGTATTTCATTTTTGATTTTGAATTATTCCTGATGTTAAACGCAGGATGGATGGGGGCCAATGGACTCAAGCTAGTAGGAACGTATACAATCTTCGTGATGCAGTTTCACGTTGTACAACTCAGGTGAGTTTGAAAAGAACAAGAGTAACAAAAAGTTTGAAGTCACTTTTTTAGTTGGAAGGAAGACGAGTTAATTTCACATACGGTTGCTGAACTTTGCTCGCCATAATACCGCAATCACAAAACTAATACTCCACATGAAAATGCAGGTGTATCCCAAGTCATGGACTGCAATTTACCTCGCACTGGACAATGTGGGAATGTGGAACCTAAGGACTGAATTTTGGGCACGACAGTACCTCGGACAACAATTATACATGAGAGTTTACACGGATTCAACCTCATTGAGAGACGAATATCCGATTCCAAGGAATGCTCGTCTTTGTGGCAAGGTGGCTGGCCGGCACACACGACCACTTTAAACAATTCTAGTAGAGGAGAATTTTATTTATACGATCCTTGTATTATTGCGAGTTTAGAAGTAATGCCTTATTACTACTACTACTACTAGCTGCTAATTTGAATGACCTTAGCTCAAGGTCGCATTCTTTCTTCAATTCCACGAAACATTGTATTTGGTTCTTTCCTCATTGCTTTAGTTGTCTTAAAATATGATAAATGAAGTGCTTTTTCATTAGATTATATTGCCGGATTCAATGTTTTTTTTTTTTTTTTTTTTTTACATTTTTAGATCCTTTTCTTTTCATGATTAGAGAAGCTATGTTCAGACATATCGTTTGCCCTATATACTCCGACTAATTAGGATTTATGCTCGAAATTTTTAGCTTGGGATAAAACGCTTCAATTTCCACTCTATCAATAACCTTTAATGGTATTATCGACCCAATTAGCTGTTAGCATATAATTTCTTCACTTTTTACATATACAGATAATTTTAATGTAGCATAGAAAGATTGAATGTGGCAAAATCTTTTTGTAAGACACACGACAACATAATCAATGCGCATTGTAAATGTATTTGTACATTGACAAGTGAACTGTTGAAGTCTCAACCATATTGGTAGCAAATTTGACGAGCATTTAACTTTTGTGGCTCACCCAAAATTAAGTTACCGAAATTCAGCTTTCGTTTACAACCATTTTCATAAGCCGCCTATATAAGTACTCACTCGGTCTCATATTATTTGTTCAGGTTACTAAAAATAGTTGTCTCAAATTATTTGTCGTTTTAGAAGTTCAAGACATAATTAATTATTTTCTCCATTTTATTCTTTGTAATTAATAAAGATGACACATAATTATAATAAATATTTGATGAAGAGATATTATAACTTAGACATAAATAAGAGTAAAGTAGGTCAATTACCTCTTCTAATTAATATTTCTTAAAGAACTTGTAAACAAGAAAAGCTACAAATAATTTGATACGGAGGGATTACCATCTTCTTTCAAGTTTTTGGATTAGCATTTAGTGGCATTGGTTGCAAGTTTAATAGCACTAAATAAACTCTCTTTCCTTTGTATGTTCAATATCGGAAGGTTCTTGAACCAAATTTTGGATTTCAGGTGTCGGTGATGCATTATTGTCAATCTTATAATTGAGTTATGTCAACCACACAATTTTTTCTTTACTATACTAAAGTCGTTAAATTAATTTTCTAATAAGGAAATCAATTAACTTTACCTAAAAGTATCACCAAAAGACAGTAAATAAATTTTCGTTAGTTTAAAAGTTTCAACTTTAACTAAAGAACATAAAAATGACATTATGACTACTATCACCCTATCTCCTTTGTGCCTCCTAGTGATTTTTCGTAATATTTTTATAAAATCAAGTGACCTTTTACGAATAATTAATGACTTTCTTGATACAAAATCATAGCAATAACATACTCAGTATAATCTCATAAGTGGGTTTAGGGAGTATAGAGTGTACGCATACCTTACTCCTATTTTGGGAGAGGTAGAGATGGTATATTCGATAGAACCTCGGCTCGGGATAAAACAAAAACAAAGCATGTCAAAAAGTGGAAAGGAAAAGTAACTACAACTAAACAGTATGTTAAGCGAAAAACAAGAAATAATAGATAGTATCAGAAATCGAAGAATAAGAAACTATATGAGAAATACTACGACTACTAGTAAAGAAGGAAAAATTAGACAACATTAAATAAGTAATGACTTTCGTGATATTTAAGATAGATAATTTTTAATATAAAAAATAATTTAGTAACTTTAATACAATAAAATAAAAATTGAAGGACCATCCATAAAATTAACTCAATTTTTAGCATAGCGTCCATTTTGTACAATTCTATCACGCTACTCGTCCTGATTGTAACTATCAATAGAAAACTTCACTATCCACTTCCATGTACGTCTCAAAGCCTAGTTGTAGTATCAAACTTGTCTACTCCTCTCTGTTTTTTTGTTAAAAATTGAAGATTCTTCTCATTTCTTTCGTTAACGATTGCATGGCAGGCACTGGAACTTCTGAATTTGATAATTTCTCACTTCTCAAACTTGCTTCGATTTCGTTATTAATCTGTCTGTTTGTAATTTGCAGACTTCATATACTTACACTGAAAGGTACTCTACATACTGGCAAAATTAATAGCTTATTCATTTTTTTTGTTTTTATTTTATGGTTTAGCAATTAGGTAAGTAGAGTTGGATCAGGATTTAGTATGTTTGTTTATCGACCTATGAGCATTTGCATTGTATTCGAATACTTGCACTGAAAGGTAAGCTACATACTGGTAACATTAGTAGCTTATTCTGTTTTTTTGTTTTTGTTTTATTTTATGGTTTAGCAATCAGGATTTAGTACGCGTGTATATCGGGCCTATGAGTATTTGCATTGTATTCGAGTATTGATGGTTGATTTAGTACCTTATATTTAAGAGTGGAGTTGAATTTTGGTTAATGTTCTTAATCATTTGAATGGTTGAAATAGTAGCTTATTCTATTTTGTTTTATGGTTTAGCAATTACGTTTGCGGAGCTTGATTAGCATTTTAGTCGAGCCATCTCTAATTACCACAGCACCCACTGAAAGAAATAATCTCTTGATTATTTTCATTAAAAAAAGAGTATATATACAATTTACAATTTTCATAATAGGAAAATCCAATTCCTATTCTACTCCCAAAACCCTATTCTACTTGTACAAGAATCCTATAATTAAGGTAAATATACAATTCTAATTATGGTACAAATATACAATAAATTGTTACACTAATCCTATTGATACACGTTGGGAAATATCGGACATAGATTTATTGTATATTTAACACACCCCCGCAGTCATAGCGGGCAGTCTTTGTACGCTGAGACTGTCCCTAAAATCTTCAAAAAGGCCCGAGGGACCCTTTGTAAAGATGTCTGCAATTTGATATCTGAAAGGGACATGACAGACGCGTACTTGTCCACGAGCTACCTTTTCGCGAACAAAGTGAATGTCCATCTCGATATGTTTAGTGCGCTGGTGCTGAACCGGATTACTAGAAATATAGATGGCACTAACATTATCACAATAAACCAAGATAACTTTCTGAATCGGATAATGAAGTTCTAAAAGCAAATTACGTAACCAACATGATTCAGAGACTACATTGGCTACCCCTCGATACTTGGCCTCGGCACTGGAGCGGGATAAAGTCGACTGACGTTTCGCAGACCATGAGACCAAGTTATTACCAAGAAACATAGACGTAGAACGTCTGGTGTCTAGACAACTACTCCAATCAGCATCTGTATACGAGACAAGTGTAGACGTCGACGAATGATATAAATGTAAGCCATAGTCAAGTGTCCCTTGGATGTATCAAATAATGCGCTTGAGTGCATTCATGTGCTCAACCATGGGATCATGCATAAACAAATATGTCTATAATGCAGATGCTCAGGAATTCATCCAGGTATTATTGGCTTGCAGTAGAATTATGGAGATTAAATTTTGGGACTCGAATAATCTTATATGGTTGCTTGTCACTAGAGATGGCAGTGGATCCTGGACCCGGTGGTATAGGATATGGATCTTCAAAATTTGGACCCGACGGATCCGGATCGGACCCGGATCCATTTCTGACGGATCGAATCTGGATCTAGATCTTGTATTTGAGATCCGTATCCGGTCCAGATCCGACCCGTGTATCCATTTTTTATTAAATATATCCATAACCTAGAATAAATTTTGGTCTTCCTTTTGTTTTCTCTGCCACGCCCAAGTCCATAAAGGACCCAAGATCATGTTCTGTTTAGAATTAGGATGAGTTCATCGTACATTAAATTCATATTATGATCTTAACTATGTTATTTGGTTAATGGATTAGATTAGAATGTGTTCATCTTGCTTGAACTTAAGCTATGTAACATTTATTTATTCACATAGATACAAAATGTTGTAGGGAGTAGTAATGATCATTATTTGTGGTTAAAACTAAATAGCATGTTTGAGCCTTGTTTGTAGTCGATCAAATCTAATATAAATCATTTGCATAACCTATCTTATACATACAGTTCATCTAAGTCATGTGCACATCTTGTTTAGCTCAATAAATCAAGTTTGATTTGGCACTGCTTTTGTCTCAGAGTTAAATATTTCTGTGACTAAATTTTGCTTTGATCAAGTCAAGTAGGATGATTTGAGGTTAATATGTTAGTCTATGCTACACCTCTTAGGTCAATGGTTTTTAGTCTTAAAATAGCTAATTCAAAGTTGCTTCATGTGATGGATATAAATTCTGGTTCTAAGTAAAATAGATTAAGGTGTTGACGTGATTTGTTTTTACATGTGGATTCAGATCCGATCCCCGGTGGATCCGAATTTGGATATGGTTTTTATAGACCAGATGAATCTGAATTCGGGTATGAAAAACGAATCTGGATCTGAATCTAGTAGGATCCCGTCCAGATCCGATCCGATCCCTTGCCATCCTACTTGTCACAAATGTTTTATCTATAAAAGCCTAACTTCATTGACCTAATAAATAAAGAACTAAAGCAGTACCATATGGAGGATGTAACGATGGCATGGAATTTGTTACTAACTGATTTTCATTTCTTTTGCTCGTGGCCTTAATTGTCTTTGTAGGTCTTGCCAACTTTTGATGCTTTGTTCTTTCACGGAGTTATTTCAGAAATTGCAAAGATTCCGGGCTTGCAGTGAGTACAACACATCCACTTCCTTTTCTGAGATGTTTGGATTGACTTATTTTAAGTGTCTTTTAAGTTCTTTTTTACTCTTTGAGGTGTTTGAGTGAGATAAAAAATATTTTTAAACATATATATTTTAAGCTAAAAAGTTACAAAATAAGCCAAAAGTCAAAAGTTGTATTTGACGAACTTATAGCTTTTAGGTTTTGATTTATAAGTCACCTTTTAAAAAGCCAATCCAAACACCTCTATGTTTTCTCAACTTTACTTAAAGATGCAATACTTACCATACAATAGGAATTTAATCTCTCTATAATGCCAAATTTACTAGCTGAAGAACGTCATTGTTTTCTTGCTTTTGCTAGATTTGATCCGCGCCTTCTACTGCACGGGCAACAATACACTGAACTCTACAAGCCACTTCCTTCTAGTGGTTGTGTAAGATTCTGCAGTAAATACCTTCTACTACTTTAGGGCTAGATATTTCAATTCTTAATTTTACACGCAGAAGGTGCCCCATAGAGCTGAAGATTAGTAGTAATTCAGGAGTAACTTAGGAGTAACTTTTTCCTCGCGTAGCCATTAATAATGTTGAAGGGAAGCTTGGAGTAATTGGTAAAATTGCTTCCATACGACCTGACATGAGTTCAAGCCGTGGAAACAACCTCTTGCAGAAATGTGAGTTAAGGCTACGTACAATAGACACTTGTAGTCCGGCCCTTCCCTGGAGCTCGCGCATAGCGGTATGCGGGAGCTTAGTGCACTGGGCTTGCCCTTTTTTAGCCGGTAGTGATGTATGTTGTACTGCTGTTTCTCTTTATATATGGTGTACCAACATATCCCAGAAATCCTATTCTGTAGCCTCAGCACTTATTCCCAACTTATATACGTTGGTTAGACAAACACTTTTTTGGTGAATTCATGTATATGTAAGCTTAGCTTTAGTTTTACCTTTAAATATTTGGAGTCTTGTCATATCTAAACATACTAGTTCCACCACATGGAGAAACATAGTCGAGGCACTAGACTGCGTTTGAAACATCAGTTAGTTTAAATTATTTTGCAGTTTAATTTTCGTAGAAAATGTCATTTTAGTACTGTACTTGTGATTGTCCTTATCTTTTCAGATCAACTCTTTGTCCGTTTTCTTTGTCAACCCAAAATAATTTGTTTCCTCAATCTTGTTGATGCAGATACTAAATAAAGTGAGTGTTGCAGGATTGCACGATAAAGGTATGATTTTGAATAGGTAACACAAAACCAAGTGAGGGAAAGAGTTATCCCAGAGAAGAAAAACAAGAAAACAAAAAACGGAAGTGAAGTAATATAGGTGAAGAGTGATATAAGATAACTAGATGTGAATGCATGTGAGGTTGAGGCAAATAGTTTATGGCAAGTCTCCTGCTGTTGTGCAAAAGCATTTCTTTACTAGGAGGCGGTACAAAATGTGTTTGAGATAATACGATATTGAAACTTAACTCTCATCTTTCTTTTTGAAATAGCTAATGGAATTTCGAAGATAGATTACAATAAATCAAAGATATTATTGTGCCATTTGATCCTTGAGTCAGCAAGGAGAAAAGAGGATATTTATTGATGCATTGTTGATTTATGACAGGTAAAGCAACTCTTCTTGAAATTGAAATTGTAAGTTACGAGAAAGAGTCTGGTGAACCCCTATGCATGAACCAGTAAGTTTCAACTTAACTGATAGTGTGAAGCTATTAATCTACAGTTAATTGTAAATATGAACTCTTAATTGCAGGATGTCTCTTTATTTGAGAGGTGCAGGTGGCTTCACAAAGTCATCTCGACCTTTACTCTAGATATCCAAGTAATCAAACTGCTTTCCCTAAAATCCCCAAAAGTCAACCTTTTGCTGTTTTTGAGGAATGTGCGCAAGCATAGTCTTCTCCAGGAAGATTGACTCGACAAATAAAGCACTGAATTGGGGAACTATTTCAGAATATAGAAATGTCGAAAACGAAGAAGGCCAATTTGTTCTTTAATAGAGTTGGTCTGAGCATTTTTTATCCTGATCAAGCCGTCTTCAATCAGTTTCAAGCTATGAAAGAAGTATAGGGGAGTTTAAAACTAGAATTGGCAGCGCGTCTATCGATATTCAAAATAAAATATCCGAAAATCTTCTTATTCTTTCAATGTCTTTTTTGAGCAGGTAGGTTACTTGAATTGCTGCTTCCATGTTTATACCTTGAGTGGTAATCTATATTTACTTTGCCCTTTTTTTAGAGCTTAAGAAGTTAAATATGCTTACATGTCTGTACCTAGACTGGTAATTCATATATCTGCTTCATCCTGTTTGTAAAGTTTGAAAAGTTTGCAGTGTATGCTACCTTTGGAAACTTTTTCTTTTCTAATGACATGATGCAGGCTTTGCTTTTACGCTATCTGGTTAGTTCAATCCCTTGCATTCAGATCCTATGGTTGGAAATATTGCAGGGTAATATGTTTACCATGGACAACTCCATCTTTTTAATGAAATAACATGTCCCGCTACTTGCAACTCATTGATGATTGTAAAGTAAGTACTTATCCCCGGGGGAGGGGGTTAGTGACAATTATAAGTGGATGCATGATGTTCTGGGGTTGAACCAACCATCAATATCACAAAGTAGGAATAAAATTACTAAATTGAAGATAGTGCCTTCACAGCGCTAAGCATGTCTGTGCAAACACAAATGCTGGGAAAATTGTGCTTGGTTGTTTGAAGGAAAAATATCCGAATTTAAGTAAGTATACCTAACTGAAGATAGTTCTATAAGTTCTACAAAGGCTATGCAAATTATCCCTTTCCGTTTACCCATCTGAAATTTTACCTGCCAACCACTCTCATTATGTAAAAGAAGAGATATATCCAGAGTTGCCAAATGAATATTTCATTGAAAACAACAACAGCAGAATCCCACAAGGAGTCTGTAGAGGGTAGAGCGTACGCCAGACCTTGCCCCTACCTTGGGAGGTAGAAAGCCTGCTTCCGCTAGACTCTCGGCTCAAGAGAATGCATATCAAAGCAGGTCAAAAAAGAATATGTCGTGAAAAGAATTTCCTAAATGCCTAAGTCCTCCTTTGCTGAGTTTTTGTAATCGCAACAAATAAGCTAAAACAAAGGCACTCTTCCTTCCCCTCTTCAGGGCTTGATCTTTCTTCTTGGACATTCCCGTAAAGATGAGGCCTTTAGTGAAATACATGTTTGATTAATTTAAAATTAAGAACTCCATGAAATTCAATTCCAGACTCGGATACAATGCTTAGACATTTGTACATTGTTTACTAATTTAACAATCCTTTTACTTTTCACCTTCTGTTATTCGTGCTTTTGTCAAGTAAACTCGCACTAAAGGGCTTGGTGGGAATATGTTGAGTAACTTTAAGACAACAGTTGATTAGAAAGGTGTCTTCCTTTTTTTAGTTTTATGTTTCCTTTGTATTATTGAAGTTTCAAAAATTCACTTGTTATGGTGCAAATCTAATTATGTTTCTGGTGGTATTAATGCAATATCAGATCATTGTCTTCTTGTTAGAGAAAAAAGGGCAGCCCGGTGCACTAGCTCCCGCTATGCGCGGAGTCCGGGGAAAGATCGGACCACAAGGGTCTATTGTACGCAACCTTACCTGTCTTCTTATTAGGTTTCTTGGAATTAAGATGGTCTAACATATTTTTATGCAACTATGTCCAGATTTTCTCGCCCGGTACTGCATGGGCTGTGCACACTTGGATTTGCAATTAGGGCTATCATTGGACGTATTTGCAGAGGTGACCACACCTTGATCAAGAACTTATCGGGCAGATTTTTGCTACATGTCTATCCAGGTGAAACCTTAATCACAGAAATGTGGCCCGAAGGCTTGAGGTATGTTGATAGTGTCCATAGTACATGATAGGATTCTATCCATCAATTTGTTTTTTTAGCAGACTAGAAGGGATTTTGAATGTGCAGAGTCATATATCAGGTGAAGGTTAAAGAACGCAACCAGGCAGTGCTTTTGGGATTTCTTGATCTTGATCGTGTTAATTCGTCTCTTTGAGTTCCCAAGGTCCAAGGAGAGGGTCCATCGTGACTTTGGTGCACTCTCAAGGACATTGTTATTATACTATCTCTTGCTTGGGTTATTCGTATTATTCAAATCGAAATAGTATGAACACTTGATTTCATGAGTTCATGTTACAACAAAGAACAATTATAACTCAATCCCAAGCCAGTTTGAGTTGACTATTGGATTTTTATTGGTCATGTCACTCCATTTAGGCTTTTATTTATGTTGGAAAGAATTGACATGTTTTGATGGGATTCGTTAACCAATGTTAATCATAGTATTTTTTTTAATCTTCTTTATATTCGTAATAAAGGATATTTGTCGCACTCCTTTCATATTTAGACTGTAATTGACCGTTAAATTGATTGCTTTTACTAGACAATAGTCTAACAAATTCTTTGGATGTTATTGGTAAAGTACCAAAAGTAGCCTTAACAAAAAGTTTCAATAACAGATTTGTATAATTTAGAGTAAATTTTACAAATCCTCTTAATCTTTAATAGTTGGAAAACAATTTTCCTTTCATCTTTCGAATGGGAACGATAACACCTTAAATGACTTTTTCTGATAACTTAAAAGAATATGAATCACGAATCTATAAACTTTAAATTATGACTCCACCTATAAATGGTCAAAATTCTTTCAATAGCTGTGGAAGTAAGTTTATGCTTGACATCCCCAACGCCTAAATAACATTGAAACCCCATCAGGGGTCAGCTTGCTGGCAGGGAGTCAAGTTTGCGGCCTTAGGGTCGCAAGTTCGATTCCCCCGAGGATATCGTCCTCCGGGCACATACATGTGGTAAAGCACAGGCGCTAAAAGCCGCGCGGGCATGTTGCGGTGTGGGTTCGGTCTCCGCCAAGCTTTAGGGATGGGGCTTGGGGGGGGGGGTCAACCTTGTAGCATTGATCCGTTGGACGCAAGCGACACCGACCATGTGTGCATATCCCGCGATTTACCTGGTGGTGGGGTCTTTGAAGGACCGGTCCCATCACCTCCAGGAGCCTAGTACCGGACTTGTGCGCAGTACTAGCGATATGGGGTACTAAGGCCACCCCGAGACCTGGATTATCAAAAAAAAAAAAAAAAAACATTGAAACCCCATCAATATCAATGCCAACAACCCTTTGTTGATGGTGACCAGGAAGTCTTTAATGCTTCATACATAACTGAAAAAAAAGATTAAAATATTTTTTCAGTAACATAAACCCCTAAAGCTAGTATTGAGACATTTTTCTTTGTTACTGAACCTTTAAGTTAACAAAATATAAAGATAACAATACTTATTTCCTTCCATTAAAATTTTAAATGTTACGGAAAAATATTGTTCAAGGGTTTATCCTTTTCAATTAAAAGATGGAGGGGGTAATATTTTCCAACCATTAAAAATTAAGGAAATTAAATGAAAATTTTACTCTAAATTTAAAAAGTAAAAAAAACATGTGTAAATTTGAATATGTACAGTCCACTCCTTTGGGTGAAATTACAATAAATCAAGAGATTAAAAAATGTCAAAATACAATACTTTTGAGATAATATATGCCCAAATTTATATAACGAATATAATTATATAAATACGTTTGAAAAGAATAAAGTGTAGTATAACTTATATTTATTTACAGGGAGACCGTTTGATTGACCCCGGCTCAAGTACGACATTAATAATAAGCGAGTAAGAAAATAAGACTTAAAAAAAGTAAAAAAAGTCGGAGAAAGTGCGGTTTATTTGGTTCAAAGTAGTGCCAAATCTGACTGATACACGAGATGACCGGTGAAATTGCGGCGGCGGAGGTTAACGCCGTCAAGCCAATGAGTTCGGCTGCCGTTGCAGACGAGGAGGAGAAGCTACGTCTTCTCCGCGAAGCCGTCAATGCGCTACCGGTGAACGCCGTAAAAGATTTATGGTCCATTGGGGTATGTATATTCTCTATTGATATTCTCATAAAACGATTAATTTTATTTCTAAGAAAAAAATTGAACTTTCTTAGTGTATGTTATTCATGTTGTTGAGTTAGCTTTAGTTATTAATAAACTTGAGTAATTAGTTTTTTTGAATGTTTAGTTTATTCGTAAGAAATAAAAACCTGAACTTTATTCTAGTATCACATAAATATTCTTATTAAACGATCAATTTTATTTCGTAGAGAAGAGTTGACCTCTGTTATGTATGTTGTTCAGTTTATTTGTTATCAATCAACTTGAGTAATTAGTTTTTTTGAATGTTTAGTTTATTTCTAAGAAATAAAAACTTGAACTTTCTTTTAGTATCACATATATGTATTCTTATTTAACGATTAATTTTATTTCGTAGAGAAGAGTTGAATTTTGTTGTGTATATTGTTGAGTTAGCTTTAGTTATCAATCAACTCAGAGTGATAAGTTTTTTTGAATGTTTAGTTTGTTTCTAAGAAATATAAACTTGAACTTTTTCTAGTATCACATATATATTCTTATTAAACTATTAATTTTGTTTTGTAGAGAAGAGTTGAACTTTGTTGTGTATATTGTTGAGTTTGATTTTGTTATCAATCAACTTAGAGTGAGTTTTTTTTGAATGTTTAGTTAATTTCTGAGAAATAAAAACTTGAAATTTCTTGTAGTATCATATAAATCTTCCTATGATATATTAATATAAGTTTAATTCATTGAGACTATGAGTTGTTTGGAGAAGGGAAAGAAAGGGGCTTTAGTAGTATTTACCTTTAGAGTTAATTCGAGCTAGAATTTGTTCTACATGATGAGGAATGCAAATATATGTTGATATTAACTTGCTTGCTAGTTCTGGCTTTATAATATTTAATTTAGTTTATAACTATATTTTGTGGAGAAACTGGAAAGCTTTGAATTTTAGAAAGATATCATTACTATTTTCTGGAGTTAAGCTTTTATGGAGGCAAAGAAGTATCTGATGTGCTTCATCGGAATTCTATTGCCATTGCCGTAGTGTAAGTTTTTAAATAATCCAGCTCAGTACAACAATAACAACAACAACATACCCGGTGTAATCCCACAACGTGGGGTCTCGGGAGGGTAGTATGTACGCAGACTTCACCCCTACCTTTGTGGGATAGAGAGGCTGTATCTGATAGACCCGCAACTCAAAAGAAGTGTAATCAAAGAATAGTCCAGCTCGGTGTTATTTGGATTTTTTTGGAGTGTTCTTTGCCATTGGATGTTTTTGAACATGATCCATGTGCCAAGGAATTTTAGGATTGTGTTTTGTTAATCGAGAAAAACAAAGTAAATCATACAGTAAGAAAGGGTAGTGCCATATTGAATGAGAGAATGCAGCCAGACTTGGAAAAGTAAAGGAGCTTATGTAACAAGGCATCAGTTAGATTTTACCTTCCACCATAAATTATAGGAGAGAGGTATTCACATCGTAAATTAGGAAACTTTTCTGAAGAAGTGTTGCACTATGTCATACTTGAGGAACTTTCTCCCTCATAAGAAAGAAGCGAATAATTGGTGAAGGTAATTTGGTTATTTACTATGGTGGGTCATCCATCTGTAATTTGTTTGTCTTGTCATTGGACTAGAAGGTGTTTTCTATTAAATTTTAATCTAGCAACTCATAAATTTCTTTTGGTTTGTTTGTTTGATTTTAGGCATGCGTTCGATGCATTTTTCGACTATTTGGACTTCACGAACTCATGTGTGCACATCCTTCACTCTCAATATCAAAATGGTGTGATATTTTAGAAGATGTAATGAGAAAGAAAGACGTTGACACGGCTGATCATCCCCAAAAAGATGGAGAATTTAGTAATGAGCAATCGCATCAAGAACGATCAAGAGAGACAAAGTTTTGCAAAATTTGCTTTGGCATTTTGCAATTTCTCTATAATGATGATAGTGGAACTTTATTCAAAAAGTATAGCGCGGATGACTTTGCCTTAGTAATTGCTGAACTTGTAAAGCAACAATATCAACATATTGATAGTTTTTCTCTTGAAGTCTCATTACCTTCGGCTGTCACAGAAAATGATCAAGCCGTCTGGTAAGATATTTAGAGTCTCATGAATTTCTTGTTATCAGTTTCATTCACGTTGGGTAGGAGGGTCAGATGCCCTCCAAAATGTATATGCTAAGAGATATGACTTCCTATAATTCTCTTTCTTTGATCTAAAACTAATACTTGGATTCTGTTGGTGTCCACCATTAACTTCCATATATGTATGTCTATCTAAGTTGAGTAACTTCCAATATATTTTGATTTTCAGGTTGTATATGAAAAATAAGTACCGCCATGAACTTTGGTTCCAAGAGAAGGCTGAATGTCAATTCATTTCTACAAAAGACATCTTGAAATTATTAGTGATAAATCCATTACAAAGATTGTTGGTAATGAAATCTTCTTTTCTGATCTCTTTTGCACCTCTTCAGTAGTATCAATATTTTGAAACTTTATGGGATTAGAATAATGTTGGTAATAATTGTTATTTTTTCATTTTGGTGTGAATATATGGTATAAGACACCTTGAAATTGAGAACATACTAACTGAAATGCGCTGGGCTGGTTGCTCAATATACATGCCTGTATAATAAAGGATATATATGTCTTAGTGTTTTCATGTTTTGCAGGGTGTAAAATCTACTCAAAGTTCTTTTCGCGTTCGCTTAACATACTCACATTCTGATGCATTAACAAGAGATGACGTTCAGGAAGGGAATGGAGGAAATAAGAGGAGGAAAACAGGCATGCTATCTTGTCATCTTCTCTTTTTCCCATTTGAGATTTAAGTTTCTGATACTTATACCTTAGCTGCCGTCTTCTCATTACTGTGTCTCAAGAGTTGAGACACTATCGGAGGTGATAGTTGTCTAGTGGGCGGGTAGGGATAGATAAGCATGGATTCTTCATTTTTCTTTTGTTTTGGTGGACGATATTTAGTTTCCATGTGTTCCTCTTGTTAGTGAATCTCATGTCCTAGAATCAGATGCTAGGATGATGTAAACAGATGATACTTCTAATGTTTTGACTGTTTACTCTATGAAGCTTATGTCAAAAAATCTTCTGCTTTAGGTTCTTCCAATTCTTTCCCTTGCCTGTATCATCCGTTCATACTCACATATTTTTATTTCATATGCTGTCTAGAGCAGACTGGTTGGAAAGATTATTGATATGTTCCAACAATGTTATATTTTAGTAAAATTGTAATTTAATGGTCTTGCTCGGTTCAATATCAGGAGATGTACGACTCTAATATCAATGTTCAAAGGAAGTAGTTTTAAAACAATAGGAAAATAGAGATCCATGAATTGTGACTTCTATGCTCCTGCATTTGATTATTGGATCTAATAGCTGAGTGGAAGAAGTATTCTCTCAGTACTCTTCGTTTTCTGATTCTTGTGCTAACAAAGTTCCATTCTGTGCTCCGTAATATCTGCTGGATCAAATGTTGCTATGGTTTCCATCCCATAGTTTATTTGGGAGCAATAGAAAGTATAACTGATTGTTGACAGACAAAGCAGGTTTCACTGGTGACCTCAAGGTAACTGGGGAATCTGTTACTCCCCATGTTGAGTCTTCTGATAGTCATATTGGTGATGGAGATGGACCCACTGAAGTTCGTCCCAAGGAGTCCCAAGATCTCAGTTGTAGTTACTTAATGGCTCAGTTAGATACGGTATTGCATCCAAGTGTATTCAGTTGGGCGATTCTCTGATTTTCATTTATTTTTCACTTTATTTGAAGTATTTTCAATGTGCATGTTTTTCTATCATATATATTGAGATTTTCTGCACTTACAGGTCAGCAAGCCTTGTTGTCTGAGCATTCATTGCTGTAGAAGCTCTATATATATTGGAGGGAGATATCTTAAGGTATAGTAAATTCAACCTGAAAAGCTTTGTTGTAAATAAATTTTCTCTGCAAAACCCATGAATAAGCACCAATGGTTACTTGTCATCATTGAATTTTGAGCTCCGCATCCAATTTAGTTTTTTGACTCCAAAACGTTATCACCAGTATTTATGCATTCTGTACTTCAAAAAGGAGTACTAAGACTAGAAGGAGAAGGATGCAAAATGTGTGGAGAAGTTAAATCATCCTATGTGAAGGACTGTTACCGGATGGGTCATTTCTACATTTGTGAAATCGGCTTCTTTCCCTTTATCATCAAACTTTATCTTTGATCAACCCTTCTTAGTTCCGAAGTCCATTTAAAAAGTTGCTTTAATGGAGTATTGTTCAACTGAGGGTGTGCCTTTACTGCAGTATTCAAGAAATGTCAGCCAGACACGCTGGGTTATTGATGATGAACGAATGGGAGAAGCATCTGTTGAGGTATCAGCCTACTCTTCATAGTAGTAATTTCTATTGTTAGTAGTTAATGTGAGTATTGGTTATAAATGTTAACCCTTCTCTGAATGTTCTCTTAGGAAATAGTAGGTGGGGCCATCCTTCCTATCTTCCAGGGTGACAATTATAAGTTTCATGCTGCTGGTAGGGAGGACATTGATGTAAGAAAGATCTAAATTTCTAACAGACCCACCGGGTATTGGATGATTATTGATCCTGTAGTCTCAACAACCTTTCTCAGGTTCGGATGCTGGGTACAGGCCGTCCTTTTCTGGTAGAGATACAAAATGCACGCCAAGTCCCTTCTGAAGCTCTCATAAAAGAAATAGAGAGGAAAATTAATAGTCTAGAAAGTCAATACGTGAGTTAGTTAATACTTCTAAGCTGTCTTTGCTAACTTAAATGAGTTGGGAGCAGTCTTTAAATATTTTGCACGCAGGTCCGGGTTAAAAATCTTAGAGCTGTAGGTAGTCAAGGGTGGGACCTCATGCGTGAAGGAGAGTCGGAGAAGCAGGTAGACCTCTGGTTATTTAAGCTAGTACTTGCTGTATTTACCAGCAGAACTCTGCTGACTAAATTATTTATTTCCCATCCCATTTTCTCATAAGAAGTTTCTTTCTATCCAATGCAGAAGCAGTACGCTGCATTGGTGTGGATTTCTCGTCCTGTCAGCGATGAAGATATGCAAATGATATCATCACTAAAGGAATTGGTGAGTGGTTCTCTTTTGCATTTAATAGAAAGAGTTTGAAGAATTCCTAATCCTTTGTGAAATTACGATAAACATATCACAAATATATTCTTATATATATAAAGTGTACCAGGGAATGTATTGAAATAAAAAGCTAAGACCAAGATTACCTTTAGCAAATCATAATTGGAAACGCAGTGTGCGTCTTTTTGCTTTGAAAAAAAAACACATCCTTAATTTTGAGCTTTAAACTATATTAAACATGGATATTGTGTGTGATTTGATAATTTGTTAAGGGCTGATCCACCACGATCTTATCTGATAATTTGTTTCATTTTCTCTCTCCTTTTTTTTTTCTTTCTCGGGGATTCAGAAAGTTGCTCAAAAAACGCCTATAAGGGTTCTTCATCGCCGAAGTCCATTGGAGAGAGAGAAAATTATACATTGGTATGAACAATTTCTAGCAACAGACTAACAACTGGGTTTACTTCTATATCAATCTCTGACTAGTGTTGTCTCTTGTGACAGGATGAAAGTGGAGAGGATATCTGGAAGCTCGCAATATCTTCTACTGCATCTGTGTACTCAGGTTACCCTCTACAGAGGACATTACTTTGTTTTTCTCTAACTATGTTTTTTGGGAAAGAGAATAAACTAATACTCCATCTGTCCCAATTTATATGACACACTTTCCTTTTTAGTCGGTCCCAAAAAGAATGACACCTTATTTGGTAACAATTTAACTTTAAACTTTACCTTTTACGCTTAACGAGATGATCTATAACCACACAAATATCTTTGACTTATTTTAGGCCACAAGATTCAAAAGTCTTCTTTTATTTCTTAAACTCGGTGCCCAGTCAAACTACATATAAATTGGGATTCTAAATAGTGTGTCAATATTTCAAAGAAAGGGGAATTCTCACTGATCAGAACTTTTTTTTTGTGGGGGGTGGGGTGGGTGGGTTGGGGGGGGGTGCATGGGCGTTTCTCGTGTATGTGTGCGTATGTGTATATACTTTGTTATTTATGTCTCCTTTGACCTCCAAATATAGATTGTTCCCAGGCTTGAGGGTGCTTAACCTATTGTGAATCTTTTTACAGTGTCATTTCTGTAATGCATGATTTGTCTAGAGCTAAAGAGTTCTTTCAAAATTGTTGTAAAAGAACATAATGCAGTGTCAGCTGTCTTTTACAGGCTGGGACATATATAAAGGAATTTGTTCATGGGGATTTTGGTCGCACTCAACCCAGGTATAAAGTGGTTATGTATCGTCTTATCCATTTAGTTTAGCATTGTTCTTTTCTCTTTACCATTATATCGTTGCTGTTGTCTCTCTTACTTTATTCTCATCTTTATATGCTTCCCCAGAAATACTTTTTTAAAAGAAAAGCTTCCCCAGAAATGATTTACTGAGGGGCCATAGTGTCCATAGAGAGGATTATGATCTGTTGAAATTGTAGTGAGAAAATTATCGGGGAGACCAAATGTGCAGATTTATGCTTGTGTTTTGCATTTGATTCATGATTTTATAGGTGAAAGTGGAGTAGGAAGAATATTATTTAATTCTGTGACAAAAAAAATAGCACTTTTGTCTAGCAAGTATTAGCTTCTCTTTCTGCATTGACAATCTCAATAATCTTAGCTTTTGCTACACACTTATTCCAAAACAAGAAAAAAAAGGCCAGGTTACTGCATTATGAAACCGAACCCACTCCCCTTTGCGAGGGGCGTAAGTTCATGGAAAATTGAGCCAAACCATTGGACAGCAAATTAGATCCCTCCACTACCCAATGATGACCACGTCTGTTTGACAGTAGCTGCATAAACTAACCATGACAACCTTCTAAGGAGGTCAACATCCCATACGGTGTAACTGTCTGGAGGTCAATCAGAGCATGGTGGCCTTTTTTAAAGAGCCACATGGTTATAAAAGTATATAATGGTAATAAAACAATTTTCTGGAAGGATAGGTGGCTGGGAAATAGAAGTTTGGAGGAGCTATTTCCTGATATTTGTGCTCTGACACAACATCATAACAAAACAGTGGCTGGAATGTGGTCACCTCAAGGTTGGGACTTGATCTTTAAGAGAATGTTAAATGACTGGGAAATACCTAGACTAGTTGAGCTTTATAAACATTTGGAGTCTTTCCAAGGGTTGAAGGATGGGGTGGACTGTTTGTGGTGGATTGGGCATAACAAAGGGCACTACAAAGTGAGTTCAGGCTATAAGATCATGAACATTACTGAGCCACAAAACTACAATTGGCCATGGAGACAAGTTTGGAAAGTAAAGATACCTCTTAAGGTGGCATGCTTTACATGGTTGCTAGCCAAAGAGGCTGTTTTGTCACATGAAAACTTGAGAAAGAGAAGGATTATCTTAGTTTCAAATTGTTGCTTATGTGGGGAAGCAGCTGAGACAGTAGGACATCTGTTTTTACATTGCAGAATTACTGATCAACTATGGAGGATTTTTATCAATCTTAGAGGCATATCTTGGACAATGCCTAACTAGATTGTTGACAGTCTTTATAGTTGGGAGGAGGCTGGAATTGGGACAAGGAACAAAAGCTATTGGAGAATCATTCCATCTTGCATATGGTGGACTATTTGGAAAGAAAGGAACTCCAAATGTTTTGAGGATAGAACTAGCACTCTACAGAAGCTATTTTGTTTTTGGTGTACCAAGAATCCCTCTGTAGATGCAGAAGCAATCCTAGAAGTTCTAGACTCTTGTTAGGATTTCACTTTCTTAGCTTCTTAGTTTTCTTTTTTTGTAAAGGGTTTTTCAGTACTACCTAAGTACTGGTCTATAATACAAAGTCGTTACCTGTTCAAAAAAAAAAAAAAACTAACCATGACAACTCAGTAGAAGCTGGAATAGTTCACCATTTAGCAATAATCTTCTACTTTATGTGCATCATCTAGTTTTTTGGTTAGGGTTGTCGTATTAATCACTGCAAGACCAACTCGAGAACCTTCTAAATTTTGTCTATAGCTGCTATTTGAATTGTTTTATGGATTTGGATGAGCCTGTCGTGTTTGTATAAAAAATAGGTGTAATTTAGTCTGTGAGACATATTGTATCCAATTATTGTGCTCTGTTGATATACTTGTCACGTCTCTTCAACCATAAATTTACAAATCTTTTTGTATACTGCAGCATTGGTTCAATTCTTGGTTGCAGAACAGAGATACTGCAACTCGATGTTACGGACGTGAAAATGGACTGCTTTCAGGCAGATTGAGGACAATAATTTTTTGAACCAGGGATTTGCATTTAACAATTAACATATGGTTTTCAACCTCCTTTGGTTTGTCATGTTGTATGCGTCATAGGATGACATTATGTACTATTTATTATGTGAAAGGAAACAGCTAATTCTGCGAAATCAGTTGATTTTAAATGCAGTCTTCCCATGTTTAGGGGCAGAAGCAGAACCAGAACCAGATGCCATAGCATTTGTGTGATTATAAAAGCTTCTCATTAAGGGTATCATAAGAAGTGTATAGTTAATTGTTCCAAATACATAAATGTGTTTTTTTAACTAATAAGAAAATAATGTCATGTATACTGGAAAACAGGAGTACTATTTAACAGTTCTTCCTCAAAAAAAGAGGGGTAATATCCAAAAATACCAATTTACCTTTCATACGAATATTATGTACGCATCATAATTCTGGGGCGCATCATCAACCAAAAGACTTATTGCGTTTACCAGCTTTATACACACGGGAAAGGGTGCATGAAAAACAATAAAACTAAGAAACTATATCAGTGGTTAATCCTATACGAGAACCTGATCATCTTGTTAAAATTCTTTCCCGTGCACCCTCACGCCAAATAGTAACGACTTGTTTGGGATTGAGGCGCAATTATTGGTGCACCCTCACGCCAAAAGAATCCTGAATGATACTATAATGGTGGAAGCCTCTTATTTTGTCCGGAGAACTCTGCCCTTGTAAACAGATTCCTTTTATTTGGAAATATGGCACCAACTGTGAGGACAACAAAATCCGACCACCTTATTCTTCCATCATTTTCCTTATTATGCCTTTGTACAAACATCATTTTACTCAACCCAACCAGCACCCAACACTTTAGCCATGAATGCATATCTGTCTGCAGCTTCATCAATCTGCAATACAGGTTAATAAAGTTCAATAATCTGACTTTGAATCAAAGGTGCAAAAGAAATAAACAATTACTGGTGAGGAGCTTACATTTTTTTGTGTTGGACGTCCACATCCATGACCAGCTTTACGTTCGATCCTAACAATGATGGGGTTGGTTTGAGGATTTTTCTCCTCGCTCGTGCACAGGACATATTGCATTGTCTGAAGAACATATCGCAAAGGACATAAGTTATATGCACTGACAGTGTAACATTATTCTATGCCGTCAGTGTAATTTAACCTATTATAACATGTTACTCACCATTTATTCTGAGTTCTGTGCACTTTTCCATTTATTTAGGACAAGTTAAGAATACTAGTCAAAATAAATTCATACACTTTGTATGTGCACAAGTTCAGGAGGAAAAAAATGATTTGGCTAATTAGTAACTTACAGCCAAAAGTTTCAACGAGTGCAATGGAACCACTCGATCATCATGATCTGCTGTCAATAGCATGATGGAAGGGTATCGAATATATGATAAAGTGGCAGATTGTTCCCATGGCCTCCTCACATTATGTAATGGTGAATACCTGAAGAGAAAATTAGTTTAAAAGATGAGTAAATTCAATGTCGTTGCACGTGTCGGATCCAACATGCACTTGTCCACATTTTTGAAGAGTTTTGAAGAGTCCGAACATCACTTTTAAGTGATATGGTTGCACATGTTGGATCCTCCAAAAATGTACTACTTTTGGAGGATCCGACACGTACCCATCGGCATTCTTGAAAGTCCGAGCAACATAGCTTTTAAGTGACGATAAATTCAATGTTGTTAATTGCACGTGTCGGATCCTCAAAAATGTAGTACTACTTTTGGAGGATCCGACATGCACCTATCGGCATTTTTTAAGAGCCCGAGCAACATAACTTTTAAGTGAAGATAGTGTAAAAGAATTGAAGTTAAACTCCTTTAGATAAGATTTCAAGGACTCACTTGATTAGCCATTGAAACTCTTCCTCCTTGTCAGAACAGCCAAAATCCGAGGTCCATGCATGACCTAATGAGAGGGAAAATGAATTGTAACATACAGAACCAACAACCAAACTAGTAGTAGCAAAATGTAACTGTAAAATAACAAACTCACCTATAGTGAACTTGTGAAATCTAAGCATATCCATAACACCAACATGAGCTAGAGCACAACCAAAGAGATCAGGTCTCTGCAATTATGAAGTTCACACAATTAACATTGATCTATAAACACTAGAATGCAACAAGAAGTTATAAGTAGCACATTTTCGAGTATAATTTCTACACAATGACAGTGTAAACGTTTTTTACACTATCAGGTAACATGTAACTACATACAAAAGTGGAATTCGTAACCTGAACAATAATGCAAGTAAACTTCTATAACATAGAACGTTAAGTTGCACTGTCTCATTACAACGCCAGTGGATACAATCAAACCTCTCTACAAACGGCGTCGTTTGTCTGGATATTTTTTGGCTGCTATAGCGAAATGGTGTTATAGATAACATATAATGTATTACAATATAACATGAAAAATCGGTTCCAAAAAAGACTTGGTTGTTATAGTAAAATGTTGTATAGACGATGACTGTTGTAGAGAGGTCTGACTGTATAAGTTAAATCCGTTGAACAAATAGCTTTAGTACCTGATTGATGCAGGCTCCAACAAGAAGGCCACCATTGCTTCCACCTTCAATACACAACTTATGGGGCTGTGTATAACCAGCAGTTACAAGATACTCAGCTGCAGAAATAAAGTCATCAAAGCAATTTTGCTTTTTGGAAAGGGCACCAGCTTTATACCACTCTTCTCCATATTCTCCGCCACCACGAATATTTGCTATGGCAGAAACTACACCTAAATGCTTTGCAAGCACAACGCGAGCAGCAGAAAAATATGGAGTAATACTAACATTGAATCCTCCGTATCCGAATAATAAACAAGGGTTGCATCCATCCAGAGTAATACCCTTTCTAGCCACTATGAACATCGGTATCTTAACACCATCTTTACTTGGCACGAATACCTGCAAATGGAGCCCCGTTTGACAAGAAAAATTGGTCAAAAAACAATTTCATTCTTTTTTGGAATATATAAATTGTTGAATCCACTTGACACAAGGGAAGCTTCTAGTATCATAGATTCATAGGCTGATTCAGGATTTGAAGTGTACAGGTTAATATACAACAATAACTGGATTCACAATCAAATATGTAAAGATATTTAGTAAATTTCTTAATACATATACAGGGTTTGGACAAAAGCTATTAGGTGAATCCATAGACCGCACTCTGGATCCGCCCTTGTCTACTATAGTGCCAAAGGGGGTTTAAAAATTGTTCTAATTCGCAAGACTAAATCTTATGTTCGGCATTCTAGCATTTTTTGAATCCTTTTGTTAGAATTCCTGGTTCCGCCAATGTATTACAAAATGTTGGGACATCGGTTGGATTTTGCAGTACAAAAAGAGATGGATGCTAGAACGTACAAGGCAAGGAAATTGAAAGGATCAATTTTTTTCAAATGAAAGTGTTTTAATTTCCTATCTTGCAGGAACTAAATGAATGCACATGCAACATATTTCATAACGATTTCAATACTGAAGCATGATTCAATTTTGGTTATAAAATCTTTTAAAGCTGGGGTTCAATGTTTCAAAATACTTGGACAAACTTTGTAAACTCATACTCATAAGTCATAAGCATCATATTGCTGCCATAATAAGAGGGAAAGTGTCTAAAGTGCAAGTTCAAGCATAGTGAAAAGGAACTTTATTCACCTGATTAACTTGGAATTCTGTCCGATCAAATCCAGGAACGACGATTTCTTTAAATACTTTAAGATCAGGAACTTCACCCTCAAGGTTACACTCATATATCAATCCAGGGATCAAAAAGTTCATAAATCCAATAAAAACAGAATCATCTTTGCGACGAGCTGATATTCCCGACACTGTACCAATATCAATAGGTAAATGATGAAGCAGTGCTCCTGTTTCTAAATCTCTCAACTGCACAACATTTTTCACATCTCTTAAATAACTCACGACAAGTTGATTTTCGTTAACTGCAACAGCTGATTGTAGCACATCCTTTTCGTCCTCTCGAATAATGTCAAACCAAAAATCAGGATTTTCGACGTCCACTCGGACTAATTTGTACTTTGGAGCATCCTTATTAGTTTGGAATGTGAGAACAGTGCCATTATGTGCAACATAATCATAAGATGCATCAAATTTGTCAACAAGCTTGATAAAGGGAAGTGCCTCGGTTTTGCCTTTGTAACTTTCAATCCCATTAGGCAGTGTAGATAAATCACAGTAGTATAGTTTGTTGACAGTATCACAGTTCCGAAAAATGTATAGGAGAACATACTGCAAAACAAAACAGAATATTTAATTTAGGCAAAATGGAATAATTTTGAGCAGTTAAACTCTATTTTTATTTATGAATGTAATTGAGCGTGGCAAAATTAGCCCATAAGAACATGATCCGTCCAACACATTCAGACCCACCTATTTATTGGTTTAGCCCATCTATAAATTGGGTCGATGTATAGCCCAAATTGACCCATAAAAACATTGTCAAAAATAATTCAAAAAGACTTTGTTTTGCTTGATATGTTATATATAGCCATAAAAAAAATGGTTTTATTAGGTACTTAGAAAATTATAAAAGAATAAACAAAGAAATTAAAACTTAGTAAGAATTTGATGAGTTATGATCCGCTTTTTAGCCCATTTTAGCTCAATCCATTTCAGCCAAAAAATGTAGTCCATTTTAATCCGCTTAAATCCTGCCCAAAAATCTAGCTCAATCCATGCCGCAAAGTTTCACTGAAAAATTAAGACTATGCCTTGTCCGGCTAGTTACATAGCATAGTTTCTATATGACTTTGGCCGAATAGACGTAATTTCTATGAAAATTGTGTTGCGATTTTTTTTCTTTTTATGCCTCTGCTGGATTCGAACCCGAAGTCTCTGATTTAGTAGACCCGCGAATAAAGGATACTTTGGCCACAAATTTTCAGTAAATAAAAAGTAGAGGCAAAAATTAAAGACCACCGAATTGATGGGCAAAAATTAAAGACCGGCCTGTATAAAGGGAAATCCATGCAATTTTTTGCCCTACACACACATACTCCTAATATAACCTAAACTCTATTCAATTTATGAATGTAACTATTGGCGCGAGAGTTATTCATTCTTGTTATTGTTTGACCTTTTCTTCAGTATTTTTGTTACTCCTACTTTATAGTAGGGTTGTTTTGTTGTTCCTTTCTTTAAGGGTAGTTTACAGATTTGAATAATTCTCCTTTATTAAAGGAGTTCTCTTGGGAAGTTTGTTTCCCTTAGACGTGTATTTAAATGTTGCTTCTGGTGCAATAAAAATTACATCTGATTCATTCACTATTTGTGGTTCTTTGTATTGCAGCATAGCCGCAAGAGATCTATCGAGTAAGATCCTTATTTTTGGTTCCCTCTCACCGTTCACAAATGGCCTCCAACACTACAGTTGTCAATGCCAACGACACTACGGGTACAACTATAAGGTAGTCCAGTTCAAGCCCGTTTCACAACTTCTGATCAAACTAAGCAGAAGTCACAACTTCGTTGCCTTGAAGGCACAATTGTCCATGCTATGTATGGCGATGACCTTTATGGTATCTAATAGATCTACTCCTGTTCCTAATCGGATGTAGCGGTGGAGACAGAGCGAGAGTAGGTCCGTTCAGATGACCATAGAGGTCATGTCCATATATGATCATAGAAAATTGTGCCTTCCAGGTAGCAAAGTTGTGGCTTACGTGAGTTATAACCGGAAGTTGCGAAGCAGGGTTGAATTGGACTACCGTAGTTGTTCCGGGTAGTGTTGTCAACATCGATAACTGTAGTGTTGGATGCCATTTATGGAGGGTGGGAGGGGAAAACGAAGTTCATAACTGAAAGAAACCAGTAAAGAGAGCAGAGGAAATAGTTGCTGAAAAATATCTATATTTCCATTTATCAATGTGACATATTATCAATTACAATTAGCATGATGAATATCTATATTTCCATTTATCAGTGTATCAAATATATCAATTAGCATGATCATCCTTACTATGTGCTTACTTTTCTTGTATTTAAATCAACTTTTTATCGTAAAAAAGGAAAAAAAAAATGAACTGATATTATCTAAGATTCCATATATAACATCACACAATCACGCAATAATTAGGATTAAGGTAGATTTAGAGTTAACAAGTACTACTAATTACCTTGCCATCTTCAGTTACTGAAGCTGTATGTCTATGCATTGGATTTTCTGGATCTTTCCAACACAATATATCATCAGATTGATCAGTACCCAAGCTATGATAATACACTTGCTGATGCAAATTTGCATTTGTCTCTCTCCCAGCGTCCAAAATTTCTCCTTTCCTACGAAGCAAAATCTCCCGACTTTAGAACTAATCACATAAAATAGTGGAAAATCTTCTTACACTATCAAGTCATTTAAAAGGTATATATATAATTAACAGTAACTGTCCATAATAAGTGTTATAATTAGCAATCGAACACTAAGGCAATTGACTTTCTATAGTAGATTAAATTGTATTGATAGTGTAAAATTTTCATTATACTATCATCGACACAAGTTAAATTAAGAAAAATTCAACTTTAATTTATCAACACTCACTTGGGAGCTGGATAACGGCTGTAGAAAAATCCTTTACTATCACGAGTCCAGCTAATATTTGAGAACTTAACCTGAAGAGAACAAAATTTCAACCTCAATGACTAATTCAAGTCCAAGCACCTAATAAAATTTCACCATAGTACATTGATAGTATAATGTTCTTTTTATATTGTCAGCGTGTATAAAATTAAATCGAGATATTATATGTTCCTCGTGAACTTACCCACGAGATTGTATCAGGCTCGGCGCCCTTATCTTCCACTCTCATAACTTTGATAGTCACCCAATCACTTCCACTTGAACTGATACCATATGCTAAATATTTAGCATCGTTACTAATTGCACACATACTCAATGCAACTGTGCCATGATCACTAAGTGTGTTTGGATCAAGCAATACTTCTGGCTTCCCATCCAAACTATCCTAAAGCACCAATAATAAAACACAATCCATACAAATAAAATTAGTGTAAATAACAAAAAGAAAAAGGAAAAAATGTCCAAATTTACTCTGCTACGAAATGTCATAATTTTATCCTTTGTTATACATTTGAATCATTCATATCCTTGTCAAATCGTCACATATGTCCTTGACTTTAGCAGAGCTCCAACATGCCCTAGATGGTGTCCATGCACATGTCAAAATACCTCGAGATTAAGGTCCAAATTTACCCGATCAATTATACTTCAAGTTGGAGGTCCATTAAGATCAAGGCAATATGAGACGCCTTATTAATGAGAAGGGTACGAACGATCCTAAAGTATAAGAGAAGTGTAAAATTAAGCTATTGGGTATAGTAGAGTGATATTTTTTTATCCAATCCAATAGAATAAAATTTAATGTAATTGCGAACCTGAACATAAAGGACTTTTTGAGGTTGAAGGCCGGTATTATGGAAGTAGAAGTACTGATCACCTGCCCGAAAAGGAACATCATACTTTGGAAAATCGAATAATTTTGTGAGTTTTTTCCTTAGCTTTTCTCTTGTCTCACAAGTCTTAAGCACTGAGTCAGTCAAATTCACTTGTTTCTCAACAAACTCTTTTGTCTCCTCTGAGTCTGGATCCTCAAGCCTAAAGATAACGTTCAAAAACACAAAATAAAACAAAACACCACCAAAAAATGAATCAATTTCCTTCAATTAACGTTCTATATTGTTATAAAACCGCTAATTAAGAGCATGCATAAGCTCTTATCTCCAAATTATATTAACTCCATTTCATTTTAATTATATGACTGTTGACGGTATTTCACAGGCAGTGGAGGAACTAGAAACACGAACAAATAGATATTCAAGAAAATACGAAAATATAATGTTACACCTAGAATTTGAACCCAGCCTAAAGCAGGTTTGGAACCTCCGCAGACCTATGCTACTGAACTAGAATATTTTCCTATGTCAAGGAGATTCAGCTTATAACAGGGAAAAAAACATTTTTACTCTATTAAGAATACAGTATATCTGCGAAGGGGATTCAATTGCGACCTGGCAACAGTTGACGTGTCATGAAATTTAAGAAAAAACTTAAAACCACAGTATGTTAATTAGTACCATGATATTAATTCTATGGTTATAAGTCAGGTCATTAAAAGCAAAATATATTGTTAACGTTTAAAGAACTTCAAAGTATAAAAATGTGTGATTAAAAAATAATGACAGAGAGTAACGCGTACCATCTATAAGGATCAGGAACGTTGACGCCATGATAGTTATCAATAACAGATTCATCACGGCGAGCAAATGGGTATGTCCAGCTGGGCTCGTCGATGGCCGGAAGCGAACCCATTCTCCACAGAGAAAAACGTGAACAAACAAAAATCTTCTTCTCGGAGAGTTTAATTCGATCGACGTAGAGATTAACAACGTTGCTTAACGTGAATCAAAAGCCTTTTTTTTTTTGGAGAGTCTCAAAGTTGCTTATTGCACCAGTAGAACAAGAGACAAGCGTCACGTATTAATGCGAACCAGAGATGAAATATGGTGAAGAAATGACAACATTGTGGGGGGAAGATTTCCAAGTTTGAATGGCTTATTTCGGAGTTAGATAACTAAAATACCCGCGAAAAGGAATAAGGAAGTTGGAAAAGTGTTGTCATTTTGTGAATTATGTCGCCATATACTTTGGGACATGCATTTTCATCAGATTCCTTTTCAATATTGTAAGAACATATGAAGAGAAAGATCTTATTGAAATTCTACACCACGAATTAATATGGATAATATGATAAAATACATACTTTATTTATTAGTTCTTAAGGGGCGTACAAAATCAAAAGTGGATAAGTAAAAGTGAACGAAGGGAGTAGTTGTTTCAAATTACTTGTTGTTTTAGAAGTTCAAACCATAATTAATTATTTTTTTCTGTTTTATCCTTAGTATAATTTTATCATTAATGGATATGTCACATAAATATAGTAAATATTTAATAAAAAAAGATTATAGCTAGACATAAATAAGGATAAAGTTAATCAAATGTCCCTTTTAATAAACATTTTTTAAGGGGCGTAGTAAATTAAAAAGCAATAGCTAATTTGAGACCGAGGAGTAGTTGGTCTTGATCAATATAATCATGCGGACAAATTAGAAAGAAAAAAAAAAGCTAAAATCATAAGTGACCCTCTAAAGTTGTCCACATATTTTACTTTTAACACCTAAACTTGTCATAAGGAGGTCTCTTATTTCATGAGGAAAACAAATTAAATGAAATGACGTATGGATGCATTCTTGGAATGGTGGGACTTGTTCTTGGTCAATATTTAATGAATCGTGCGGATAAATTTAGATTTTAAAAGAATTGTTTGGAGAAGACGTGGTCTTTTTTTTTCCTCAAATTAAAATTTATACGAAATATAAAAGTATAAAGAGTTGAGGGGGGCATATCCTCAATATATTCCTTTAATATTCTAACATATTAACTACTCAAAATAAATACTCAATTCATCTCAAATTATTTATCGTGGTTACTAAAAATAGTTATTTCAAATAATTTATTGTTTTAGAAGTTCAAGACATAATTAATTATTTTTTCTCCATTATATTCTTTATTACTAAATAGAGTAAATATTTAATGAAGAAATATTATAATTTAAATATAAATAAAAATAAAATAAATAAAATATCTTTTCTAATTAATATTTTTTAAGAGATAGGGTAAAAAAATGAAAAATAATTTAAGGGGGAGAGAGTACTGCTATGTGAGATTCTCAAATCCTAAGAAATGACGGCTTTCTAGAAGTAGAAGTATTACTAGCTAGAAGACGTGTTTGGTTTTTTTCTTGGAGTGGGTATATGAGCTTTGACAAGAAGGATAACGTAGAAGAAACGGAAGTTTACGAGGGTTTAAGAAGAAATATATATATATATATATATATATATATCATATACTTATTAATATTTAATAAATATATGAGATATATTTTAATTATGGTGGTGTGATTGAATTGAAATTCTATTACAACTTAATACACGTTAATAATCTTCTTTAAGGAGCCTGCAAATTTCTGATGGAAGTCATCAACATAGGCCCGTGAATTTTCTTGATCATCCATCGACCCGGCCCATAAAAGATGCAGAGGGATCAGAGCAAATAAGTAAAATTATTGTTATTAAGGGTGTGTTTGGTATGGAGGAACATATTAATTTTCTGAAAAATGTTTTCCGATTTTTTCATATTTAGTTGGTCAAAATATTTTGAAAAATATTTTCTAAAAACAAGTTCCTTAAAAATAAAGAAAATGACTTCCCTAATGGATGTAGGGAAAACAAGTTCAATAAGTGATATTACAAGTTCATTGTCTCCTCCACATCCACTCAACGCCCATCCCTTCACCATCCCACCTTGTCACCACCAAACCCCCACGGGCCACCCCACCCCCATAGTGTTTGGCATTGATGTTACAAGACATGCAGATGACTTATTTCTTTGTCAAAGTAAGTATGCAGAAGAGATATTGACCGAGCAGGCATGACATTGTGCAAACTGGCCCACACATCGGTGGACGCTAATTCCAAACTTAGTGCCTCTTTGGGTTCTCTGTATGCTGACTCGACTCACTATCGCAATTTAGCAGGAGCATTACGATATCTCACTTTCGAGATCAAACATATCCTATGCCGTGTAATAAATATGATTATATATGCACAGCCCGACGGATGCACATATGAATGCACTCAAACGTATTTTGCGCTATGTATAAGGTACTCTTCACTTCGGCCTACACCTGTACAAGTCCACACTCTCTGGTCTCACTTCTTATTCTGACGCTGACTGGGGTAGCTGTCCGGACACTCATCGTTCCACGTCAGGCTACTGTGTTTTCCTTGGAGATAACTTGCTTTCTTGGTCTTCTAAAAGACAATCAACTCTGTCTCAATCCAGTGCCGAAGTCGAGTACATAGGAGTAGCGAATGTTATCTCTGAGTCTTTTTTGATACGCAACCTTCTGCTGGAACTTCACTGCTCAATCCGCAAGGCTACATTAGTCTACTGTGATAATGTCAGTGCGATATATCTCTCCGGCAATTCCGTTCAATATCAGCGCACTAAACACGTTGAAATGGATATTCACTTTGTACGTGAAAAAGTGGCTCGTGGACAAGTTCGTGTCCTTCATGTTCCTTCCCAGTATCAGATTGCTGATATATTTACTAAAGGACTTCTACGCATACTTTTTGATGATTTTCGAACCAGTCTCAGCGTACGAAAATCTCCCGCTTCGACTGCGAGGGTGTGATAGAATATTCCCGTATCTTT
Source organism: Anisodus tanguticus (assembly GCA_034509755.1). Classification (NCBI taxonomy): domain Eukaryota; kingdom Viridiplantae; phylum Streptophyta; class Magnoliopsida; order Solanales; family Solanaceae; genus Anisodus; species Anisodus tanguticus. The sequence continues at coordinate 792,152 of CM067553.1, read as the reverse complement.
GTATATCTTTTATATTAGGTGAATTTATATTCCAATTGTAATTAGGAAGATTAGTTACCTAGTTTGTAGCCATGTAAATAATCATATAACACTATATATATTGTACACAATAATCAATGAAAGACATGAAACATATTCCTTTAGGCACAAAAGACACATCCTTTCGGGTGTTTGGTTATTTTTCTTTCATTTATTTATAAGTAGGATAATTAGGTTAATTATCTAGAAGGGCGTTTTAGTAATTTAACTTTTGGCCGAAGGCTTCCCACTTTTAATATAGATATAGATAGATATGATATATGATCAACATACTGAATTTAATTATTGAAGCATAACCAATGAGACTTAATGGCTGTTCTTTCAGCTTTTCTTGTATTTGTTTCATGATACGACATTGGGTCGTAACTTCGTAACTTCTCTAGCCAAGGCTTAACAAAATATGTGTTTATGTTTGCAAATATAATGATTTTCTCCTAGTCAGTTTATGCTTTAATAGGTTGTTTAGGCAAGAATTAGTAATATAGAAGCCTAATACTCATCTTATGACGTTGCCTTAAACGAAATGCTGTTCTAGTGTCTAGAGGTTGACATGATTTGTTTGAACTCCACAAGAAGGGTACTCTTTCTTATACATAAGTTTGTCTTAGAAAATCTATTTTACACTTGGCAACTAGTCAAATGGTATAAAACAAATTGGAACACAAGAGATCAGTTTTAAGATCCGAATTTCTATGAGCACAGTTGACATTTCAAATTTTAACAACCTATTTTTTTTTGAATGGAAAAAGAAAATAAGCTAGTGACATTACAATTGAGAATTGCTCAACTGAACTCTCGAAAATATAATATAGATATTTAAAATGCCGGTGGGGTCGTGTAACCCTACTCTATTTGCCAACCCAATTTTTTTTTAATCTCACAAGGATTATTCTGAATTCGTTATGAGTATTGAAAAGCTCTTCGGTTGCAATGGCATTTGTAAGTTTCTTCTTCCTTCAGTTTATTAGTTGCTCCTAATTATCTCCTATAGTGTTCCATTGAAAACAAAAAGGTATCCCATGCAGAATTGCAAAATAAAAATTTAACATATGGAGTATACTTTAACAAGGGGCTTTCCATCGTGATTAAAAAAATATTTGGGTTGGCAAATCGTGTAGGGGTACCGATTTGATATTAGTTTTTTTTTTAAAAAAAAAAATCTTTTGCTAGAGCTCCACGATTTGTAAAAATTGAAGACACAACTGACGAACATATAAGGAATTTTGAAGTATCTGCAAGTTTAGAAAGGCTAATCGAAATAATCAGGTACCAACCATAAAATCCATCATTATTTTCTCAGGTGGACACATGTTCTGGAAAAGATTTTTAACCTTTCAGAAAAAGTTACTACTATAACTTTAAATCTACTTTATACATTCTCCATAAAAGAGACATTATTCACTCCATATCGGCCGCTTTTAAGTGTAACCGATATTAAGTTTGTTGTATCCCAGAGGAATATTACTTGTTATCCATAAAAAGTGAGATAATCACTCTTTTGAGACAATAACAGATAGATTATGATAGAATATTTAGTTATAATTAAATATATTGTGTATATGGTATATGTATATTTAGTCATTTATTACTATTATTCTAATATAAGATTATGCTTGTATTATGAGTATATTTACTACCCCTTTAGAATGTAATAATCAAGAAAAATATTTCTTACATGGTGTCAGAGCCAGACTCATTGCAATTCTTTGTTCACCGATGTTGAGCGCCCAAATTATATTATTCAAGCTCTAGTTAACAAGGTCTGCGCGTGTGGAGGGGTGTTAAGAGTCCCACATCGGATATGAAATGTGAACATGGACTCCTTATATGGAATGTGAACATGGACTCCTTATATGGACTTGAACAATCTTCACCATACAAGCTAGCTTTTGAGATTGAGTTAGGCCCAATATCCATTATTTACATGGTATCAGAACCATTATTTTAGCCTAGGATTATGTTTGTATTATAGATATATTTACTATCTCTTCGAAATGAAATAATGAATGAAAATATTTCTTACAATAACAATATCACGCCTAAGCATCTTATGTTTTTGCATTTCTCTTCTTTCTCCCTCATACTTTCTAATATGATACTTGATTATGAATTATGTAGATATTGAGTTACTTTTGTTTAGAGTGTTGATGAGATACGAGGTGGCCATCATGAAATTAGAGGCTTCTTTCTGAATCTCAAGATCCATAATATGCTTATGTGGATATTTAATAAGTGGAGAACTTAGTTCAAGATAATTAGAAGCCCAAAAGAAGAAAGAAACTCATAGCTTTGATTTTAAATTAGGAGGCCCAAAGTTAAAGGTTAATTTAGTATTTTGCTTAGCTTAATGAACCCTAGTATAAATATGTTATTAGGTTTTTCTTTTGGGAGGATAGATTATGTTGAACGATGAGTGTAGATTACTCTTTTGAGAGTTAGAGATTTGTCTCATACCTTGAACCTCTCTTGAATCACTACAAGTAGGTAATTCATGTATGAGTTCATTCTCTTCTCCCTTTGGATTATATCTTTTATTTGAATGTTAATCTAATTAGTTCTAGATTCTATTCATTATTTCTTTGAGTTAATTGATTGCATTTCAATTCTAGATTAACCCTTTCTTTTCATACCCTTGATTTAATGTTATTGATTGCATTTACATTTGTCTAGATATTTAATTACTTAGGTGTGTGTTTATTCCAATAATTCTCTTAATCTTCCTATCCTTTTTATTGATTTCCATAATTGTTTTTGGTGGTCACGTGGGGTTGAAGAACCAATCTTCAATTCTTTGGATTCTCGAGCCCTTTTCACATCATGATGACGTTATAAAAGACAGGAGATCAAAAGGATCAGTAGGAGAAGTGACCTTCTTTGGCAGACAAAAGATCATTAACTACCTTCAGAAAATGCAACAATATTCTTAATGAACATTGTTACAAATGCTGCTACTCTCGACAAACGTCATTTATGGGATTTCTTTATCCTTTAGCTAAGACTTCAAGTTTGAGATATGAAGATGAAGAAATACCATCACTTCACACTTCTAGGACATATATATGCATAACGCAACGCAACGCAACGCAAAGCAAATTGGAGTACAGAAAAATACGAAGTTATTTAATGTGTTTTGAACTGATTCAATTTTTTTGCTCAAAGACGTATAGTTTATACACAATAATTAAGATTTGAACTGAGTTAATTAGTGATACGCGAAAAGATATACCTTTTTAATTAGAATGTTGTAAAGAATGAATTTTGGGTCTAACTCAACCTTAAAAGCTAGCTTAAAGGGAGGAGAATTGTCCAAGTCATTTAAGGAGACCAAGGACCCCTTATCCCACCGATGTGGGAGAACTCAACATTTTGTACCGCGGAACGGATCGTCTCAGTCTCAAGAGCCTGAAAAGGCGTACCTTGAGGACCCAACGACTGGTACCTATCAGTTTGCGCTCCTTGGCAACTGAGGTGGATGCCTTGTGCACGAAGGATGTGTTATACGGAGAGCCTCGGTTCGGGTCAAATCCCGAGTGAGATGGTCTAGCCTCTTTATACGCTTTGATACCAAGTAAAGAATGGATCTTGGATCTTACTCAACCCCAAAAGCTAGCTTGTAGGGTGAGGATTGTCCAAGTCCATATAAGGAGTCCATGTTCCCATTTCATATATGATGTGGGACTCTTAACACTCCCCCGCACGCCCAGACCTTGTTAACGGGAGCGTGGATAATATAATTTGAGGGCACAATAACGATGAACAAAGAATTGGAATGGACCTGACTCTGATATCATGTTGTTTGTTGGGATGTTAAGGTGGTTGTTGTTGTTGGGGAGAATGTAGGAGTTGTTAGGTTGTTGTTCTTGTTGTTAGTGGGGTTGTTGGTGGGGGTGGGGTGGTGGGTTGGGGGTGGTCTCCCACATCGGTGGAATAAGTGGTCATTGGTTTCCTTATATGACTTGGGCAATGCTCATCCCTTTAAGTTAGCTTTTGAATTGAGTTAGGTCTAAGATCCATTTTTTACAAATGTCATATCCATGCGTCTCCTGAGTGTAATGTGACTTCATACCTTGAGGTGCATACTTCTACCAAGCTTAATTAATACATAATGTTGAAATTTGGTTTTGTTTTCCCACCAAAACCGACATGCTGCATACTGTATCAAATAAATGAAAGTACCAAAGAGAGTTGGTAGAAATTAATTGACGCATCAAATATGCCGTGGGGAAAGGTAACATTCTACAGAAATTATTCTTTGCAATTTCGTCTGGACTAGATGGTGGTACTTGTAATTAATGGACTTAATGGTAGGTAACCTTCATCTATGAACATGGAAAAGCGACACAGTTTTAACTATAAATACTACTACAATTACAAAACAGCAACAAATATGAGCACAAAAACGAGAAAAAGATATTTATTACTCCGGTGTAATCCCATAAACGGGGTCTGAAAATAATTAAAGCAATAATAATGAAATAGAAATTAAACACACAATTTTAACGTGGAAACCCTCAAGGGGAAGAAAACCACGACTATCACCAACTCTTATTATTCTTAATGAAAGATGTTACATGATACATAATTGTGCGAAAAGGTCATATATATATATATATATATATATATATAGTATGTGAAAAACCTTAAACCCAGTACAAATCGAATGTCCTCCAAGCTATTTTCCAAGTAGTGGCCTTCGGCCCCTTGCTCTTTCATCACGGCAGCCTCAAGCAACCCCGCAGTCGATCAAATCCATAAACTTAACACATAATTCCTCAAGCCTCAAGGTGAACTAAACTTTTTATCCTTTTTTTTCACCTTATAAGAAGCATAGTATATATATATGTATGTTACTGAAATATCCACAAATATTATATCTTAATCCATAATTTGAACTCATTAAATTTAATTTGAATCATCATTCTGTATAAAAGGTTAATTACAATGTAGCAAAAGGTAGCTGGTATGTTGCTATTCCCCATTATTAATACATATATATGCAGAGAGTATTAATTCATTAGGTCCGCTTTAATAGGAGCTTAGAAAAAGCAACTTCTTACGGTAGACTATTCCTAGAGATAATAGTCCCGGTACCTCAGTACTACTACCCGTAAATCGCGGGATGTGCCTGAATGACCAGAGTTTGAGAACAGAGCAACTGACATCACCTACAAGGTCCTACCCCAGAAAAGAGCAAATTGCTCTCATCATGGTTCGAACCCACGCTGCATTCCCTCCTTTGTCATCCAACTATGCCTGTGGGACTTTAATAGGAGCTTAGAAAAAGGAACTTTAGTCAGCCATAATTTATTGGCAAAATGTTAGACATCAATCATGAGCTTAGCTATTCCCCTCCCCCTCTTCGTCAATCCACTGTGCATGTTCATTGCAGTTGTTTTGAGTTTATTAAACTTCTCAATAAATATATCTAATTTAGACTATAGTTATTGAATTATGCATACTGTCAATGCTACCTCCCAGGGGCAGATTTAGCTCTTCATGTATAGATTTTCAGGAACCCAATAACTTTTGCTCATATCTTATCTGTATGAAAATTTCCATTTAAATTTTATAAATATTTAATTGTTAAACTATTATTGTAAAGTACTAATTTAAAATTATTATAGAAACTCATAAACTTTAAATTTTGAATCCCCTCCCCTAGCTCCGCCCTTAACATATCATCATGGAATGCTACCAGTGATCATGTAACTCACCAAGTCCGGCCATAATTCCGGTATCATGTTTATCTTTTAATAATCAAAAAATTCTCGAAGGCCAGTTAGATACCGTTCAAAGTTAAATTAGCACAAAATATAATGAGAGTTCTTCTACATATCTCTACTTTAAAATTTGGCTTTTGCCACACGATAGAGTTCGAACTCGTATGAACGCACAGCATTGCACTTTTACTACTGAATACAAAGTCAAAACCTAGCTACTATTTTCATGTAAGTGTGGCCAGTGGGCCGGGTTCGGGCGGGGCAGGTCCCAGCGGGACTGGGATTGGGTCGGGTTTGGGGCTGTGTCGGGATAGGCCGCCGTCCCGTCCCTCATCCCGCCAAAAAGGGGGACCGATATTAGCGGGCGGGGCGGGGTTGGGTCGGGACCGAGATTTTTTTGCACTTAATTTTAAAAAATAATATATATATAAACACTTCAATAATTGAACAAGATAGTGTAATAAAACATCCCAAAAATATTTTTGTGCCTCTTATATTATTTAATAGAAATATATATATTTTGTAATACAATTTCAAAATTGAAAAAAATTCACATATTTATAAATGCATTTTCTAATTTTTTTCACAGTCTTGTGGTTCTTCAGTTGGATTTAAAATTTGTTCAAATTATTCGACGTCGCTTCCACCTCCGTCGGACAAGATTTCATTGTACTTTTCGTCGTCTACTTCGTTGATCTCCGATTGACTGCACCTTCTACGCTGCGCTCGTATCCAATCTATGAATAAAACTGTAATCTTAAAGTTGTCTCCCACTAATGAGTGTATGTGCTATCCTATTTGAAATCTTTCGGCAGATAAAACGCTTTCAGACGCTTGAATGTTCAACACATCTCGGGCCACCTTTGATAGTGTCAGAAATGTCTTCTCATTTTTCCTCCAGTATTTAAGCAAGTCTTCACGTCCTTCTTCGTTGAGAACTGTTTGGTACAATACAACACCCTGCAAAATAAAAACATCAAACTCGCTAACTTGATTAGCAGTGGTACCACTAAACATTTTATTTCTAAGGCTTTCAATACTAACCGCAGAAACAACATGTCTTTTATAAAGTTGTACTGATGAAGAAGAAGAAGGTATAGAAGCTAGTTGGTTGTTAGTACTTTCTTGTTGATAATGCATATATACTTTTTTACATTCATCGTGTATGTTAAACAAAACTTATTATTTAGTTAGTTCCTTAGGTGGTTGTTCATTTAAATTTTTTGGAGTTGAAAGTAGAAGTACTGATATACAATCATAAATAGTTTCAATAAATTTTTTACAATAGTCTATTTTAATAATCGAATTTAATATAACACCAATAATATAAATAACGGGAATAGAAAAAAAATTAATTTGATAAACATTTTTTTAATAAGTACTAGATGAGTTTTTCATATATTCATTAAGTAACAAAAATATTAGAGCTATCTAAAATAACATAGTTGAAATAGTAGGATAATATATACCAAAAAATTCTTTAGTTGCTTGAAAAAATTTCTCTAAAAATCCAATAAGTTCTGAAATTTTATCAATCATTATCTATAAGCATATCAGTTGAATTTTGATTATGTGCGTTAAAAAATAAAGTTATAGGTCTTCTATAATCGTAAACAACAAGTAGTTATTCATATAGAGAAATACACCTAGTCGTTACTTCTTCAGAAATTTTCTAACACGTAATCCACAATCGTAACAAATTTTTTTATATTCTTTTTTTCTTTATATTCTATTACTTTTAAAAATAAAATTTATAACAAATTGTACTTTATTAAGAATGTCTTCAAAAAATGATAGACCATGATTTACAACTAAATTATAAATATGACACACATATTTTATATGAAAATGATTAGGAAAATGTGGAGTTCATAGATTTTTTAAAAGTCTGGCAGCATAATTATTAGAAGAAACATTATCTAACGTAACAATCATTATTTTATCAGATTGGGTCGAGATCGGACCGACCCAACCCACCGACCACCCTTACTTTCATGCTTCAATTTTCTTTGAATATACAGTACTATTTACACTCAGCAGATAAATTTCTACTTCAGAAAATTAAGACTTTGGGATAACTGTTGACTTTCCAACGACCATCTATGATCGATCCATACTAGATCTCACCAATTACTCATCATCATACCTTCCTTTAGTTCTTGACAACTCATCTTTATTTCAGTAGAATTTTTCATTGGCAAGTTTTAATAGTCTTTGGCATTTTTAAAAAAAAGTGAGCCACTGATTAAGGTACAAAATAGGACATCCAATAGTCTTACCAATTTAGAACCATTCAATGGTTTGTTGCTAACACTTTGGCATTATCACCTGAATGGGAAAACAATAAAACATAGGTTTAAAAAATTGATACTAGCAAGAAATCGAAACATTCTCACAACCCATCTTTGTATCAGATGTCTCGTTTTATCTGTCAAAAGTTTAAACAAATTTAGACACTATCAAGAATATACACAACAAAAGAATCATCCTCTTGACAACATACAATAATTACAAATCTTCCACTTCAATGTTTGATTCAAATAGTAATGGAATAAGTACAACATGGTTTATGTCATAAATATATTCTCACAACCCATCCTATTTCCTAATTAAGTTCTAACCAAATGGGAAATATCCTCCATCTTTCTTGATCCCTTTACCACATTGAACTTTTTGTCATATAGTCAAAACAAGTGCTGAATTTGTTTTTTCTAATGAAACATAGAAAAGAAGAACAAATATATATACCAAAAGTTGTAGATAAAGTGTATTAATAGGAGAAAGGACTTAAGATGAAAACAATAGGGTTTTGAGCTCCAATAATAGCCTTTGATGGATCAAAAATAATTATTTTTCATCCATGAACAATCTCCCTCCAAAAACATTACTTTGATGGATCAAAAATAAACTTTTTTTCATCCATGAACAATCTAGCTGCCTCCAAAAACATTACATGAAAGAAAATTTCCCCCTTTTTCCACGCACTCTTTTGAGGACTAAAACAAGAAAATATCAAGTGAAAACTGATAAATCCAAATAATAAAGATTTGTCTTTTTGTTACCTTATTGGAATTTCCAAATCCCTAGTCATCATCAGCGCAAAATCTGGGGGAAATTAACAACAACATGAAGAACGTGTTTGGTGAAACATCACGAGGGTTTCACAAAGAGAAACCAACACAGCTCTGTTGACAGTATACCCACCTCCATTTTCTTTTTTTTGAGGAAACGTTTGGACATGAATTGAGTTATATTTGGAAAAAATAGTTGCTACTAATAATCAAGAAATTTCGTATTGAAAAATATTTCTATCGCTATTTCCACATATATTTTGATTGAATCAGTGAAAAAAGAAAAAAATATAATATTTTTATAGGAAAAAATTAGCAAGTTTCCAGCGTCTCAATGAAAATCTGTTTCCAGTCGCGCATTTTTCAGTGAGCTAGTCCAATAAATTTATAACACAAATTTCCTACTGAAAAAAACCTGTTTTTAGTATTTGAAGTTGAAAATGGTATTTGAAAGTTAAGTATAAGAAAACAATTTCACTTGAAAAACTGATGCGATTTTGAAAAACTCATTTTCAAGAAATCAATCTAATCTAAAACCAAACATTTTTGTGGAAATAAAAACTCATATCCAAACAGACCCTTAATTTTGTAAAAAAGAGATAAGGAAGGAGGTGGACAGAATGCCAAAGAATTGTGTAAGGAGCCCTTTGAGAAACCACCATGAAAATGAAGATTACACTTTGTAGTCTTCTCTCTGCAGTACTCTTTACTACTACTATTTAATTTGTACTCATAATAAAAGAAGATGATGGGATATACAGAGAGTATAATTCAAAAAGAGGGGGCAGTTGAGCACTATTTAAGATGGTGGAGCTTTTTGTGGTACGTACTGTCAAATAAGTGAGAAAGAGATATATCTGTTTGTGTGTAGTATTGTATTTTTATAATGTTTTAAATTTTTTATTTTGATTTGATTGTTTATTTTGATTTTTTTGTGTTTATGTTTTTTCTTGAGCCGATGATCTTTTGAAAACAATCGCTCTACGTACCAACATAGTGTTAAGGTCTGCGTACATTATATCCTCTTCAGACCTCAAATTATGTGATTTTACTGAATATATTATTTTTCAAATATCTCCTTTGATAATCAATTGAGCTGTTCAAGCGGACTACTGGATATATTATTGTTATTATTGTTGTGTGTAGTAGTGTATTGTTGGCTGTAAAAATAATAAATAGGCGGGGGGGGGGGGGGGGGGAGGGGTTACCGGATAGAAAGGGAGAGATCATAAATCAGATTGGATGTTTCATTCTTCTCTTTCGGAGAGAATCATCATAGTTTTTCTGAATTTTGGCCCTCGTTTCAAGAGAATAAATTATTCACACAACCTAAGTAGGCGTTTGGCCATAGATTTAGAAAAAAAAATCATTTTATGTGGAATTTACGAAGTTTTGCGTTGAAGATGAAGATGAAATTATTTGATTATAATTTTGGAGAAGAATATTTGAATTAATTTTTATATTTGAATGTACTTAAATATAACTCAAAGATGGAGTTCGAATTTTAATGATCAAATATTGATTTTCAAACACTGTAAAAATTTATTAAGGTTTAAAATGAATAATTTCTATGGTTAAACTGGTCCTAACTCCTAAGTAAGCGTCCAGACACTACAAAAAATTGTGAGATCACTCTCCATGTCACTTGACAATGCAGGAGGTTTAGATAGGAAATTTTATAGTTTAAGGAATAACAATAACACTCCATAATTTAAATATTAAATATTAACTAATAAAATATGAATAAGTTATTTTATTTTATTTTCGCAACAAAAAGAGTATAACTATAACTCAATGTGAAGAAAAAATATACTAGTGAGAGGTGGGAAAATAAGTGCTAGAAAGATCAACCCTAACAAAGTCAATAAAGAGCTAAGACTCTTCTCTCCCACGACTCTCCGTGAAATAGGAGTAAAAAGTAGTACTAGTTCGTTATTAATGCTACAAAATAAATGGCATAAATGATCCAAGACTTCTTACTTACGAGCCTAAATATATGCTGACATAATGACTAGGCACATTAAGTAGAGATTATTGTGTTCCCAAATTAAATATGGTACCCAAACGTCTATAGCATAACTAATGCAACATTCGATTGACAGTATTAAGTAGAATATGTACTATAAATTATTCAAAAAATATTATCTTAATATAACTAAGTCATGCAAAATAATCTCTTCATTATTAAATAATGCATATCAATCCATTTATTATTAATACCATATAACAATCTTTTGACTTGTCAGAATTTGTTAGTATAATAGAACTTTTAAAGATTGTTGTGAAGCAATAAATATTTCTCTCTAAAGTCTAAATAGAAAGCGCTTTACTTTGGAATTGTGATTTCCCTTTTCGAATTTTAAAGCAAATATTGAATACTGGATGACAAATAAAGTGTGTTAAGAGATTTTCTTGTAATAATATTTGAGATGTGCTAATTGTGGGACAGGTAGTCGGCCACTAGAGGTGGCATCCTAGGTATATACACTGCTAAAGCAAAGTATTAGGAAGAAGCTTCAAAAATCAAATGATAAAGTTTTGACCAAAGTTGATACTAACAAGCAATAATTACACAAATAGAAGCTCATGAGAGAGAGTTAAAAAGATTAATGGTCAATTATATTGCTTCACATCTCACTGCAGTGTTCTCTCTTGTCAAACCATTTTCCAAGACCACATCAGTCCCTATTATATTTTGTAAATAATAAATAAAAATTAGAGAAAGAGTAAATTAATTTCCACCCTTTTGTCGAGTGATACGTCGCACTCATTATGCCAATTCTCTCTCTCCGTAGTTTTTCCTTTATTTTTCTAAATTTTGCGAATTTCATTAACTTTTATATTTAAATTTCTTATTTTATCCTTAATACATGATTATATTTTCACATAAATGTAATAAAATATTTAAATTATAACTTTTAGGTTTATTTTACTGTGCTTAATGCTCAAGCAAATATCATCATATAAAATAAGTTTGGTACTAACATAGATGTCGTATGAAAAGGAGCCTTGAAATAACAATAAAATTATCTTCGTGTAATTTATAAATCATGAATTTGAATTATTGAATCAATCACTGAAATTTGTATTAATATAGACACCTTAATTCCCTTAATTCTACGTACGGTGAGCTGCTTTTTCTTTTTTCTTTCTTAAAAAAATGGATGTGGTATATAACTTTGGTCCTTTTACCCCTTCGGCGAAACACAGTACACATCCCCATTTTCACCATATTTATTGCTTGAAAACAGCAGCCTACCAAACTCTCATTTCTTTTGGGTGAACTATTTATTGCTAAACATGAAACAGAAAGAGGGAAATCAGAAGCCATCCCCCTCCTTCAAATTACAGTCAATTTCAAATAAATATAATATACTCTTATATCTCAATTAATTCTGTCTTATTTTTCTTTTTGATATATCTCAAAAAGAGTGTTTTTTTCTAAGTTTAGTAAGTTAACAATTTATGCATCCTACATGGCGAGCTTATAACCACAAGATTCAAATAATTTTTTGCTACTTTACACATCTTTAAGTTAACATCACAAGATTCAAAAGTCTTCATTTATTTCTTAAAATTCGTGTCAAGTCAAACTAAAACAATTAAATCGGGACGGAGGATGTAACAATTGAGTTTGTAGATAAATTTGATAAATATATAATAAATTTTTTAATATATGTAGTGTGAATAAAATTACTGCTTCACAAGAACTCATAAATTGAGCAGTAGATCAGCCTTTACATGCTCAATATTCTTTAATATAATCCTCTCACGTGGTACGCTTTGGTTACCGGCGAAGGCTTCCAAAGGCCAACTTTTCATACTAGTTGTTACCTTACATTGCCATAGACTGAACCTAGTTCACGAGAAAGAGTCCTAGGGATAGACCCCTTTGTTTTGCACCGAGAAGAAATCAATAGAATCGTCTGATACTAGATGAAGAGGTACCCCGAAAAGCAGGAATAGAGGAGATACATGCCTGCTATTAGAAGAAACCAAAGGCAATATTAAACTAAAGAGTCACGCTCTTTAAACGCCCTATAAGAAGAAGAAAGAGGCTTAAGTCATCGTTTCCAATTCGATAAAGGGCTTTTTTTATTTTCCACGAAAGTCCGTCCCAACAATTGGTGCAGACGATATAAATATGAATATGAAAGAAAAAAAAAAGATAACCGTCTGGATAGTCATTTTTTCATTTTTAAGTAGAATGTTCATTATCATAATAAGTAGTCGATTAGGAGAACTGCTATCTCACTACAGAGTATACTCTTCCTCATCTTTCATTATTCATCTTTTATGTCCTGGGACATAGTATTCGTTATACCCCTTTCTATTATGAATCGCAAAAAAAAGAGAGGAATTAAGACCTGGTCTGGTACCCACAACAGAGAGATCATTTTTATAAAATATAAGTTTATGAATCAAATTTAAAATTAAGAAAATTATAATCACTAAATTGAAATTGAAATTGAAATTCTACCTTTTAGGTAAATTTGGGATTTGAAGTTAAAATTCTCAAATTGAAATTGAAGTTGTATTCCAATGTCATAAATAAAAACAAACTCTTGAGCAAATGTGTATTGAAAACAACATCTCTACCCTAAAAATAGGAGTCTGAAACTTTAATGACCCACAAAGTGGACTTTTGAACCAAAATAACTTATAAAAATGAAATAAGTACCTTTTGCGCAGCAATTTCCTGCGCAAAGGGGGTTATTAAAACCCTAAGCAACCCACATTTTTTAAATGTTCATTTTTAGTCCAATTACTCAATAAATTATTGTTTTTTACAATCAATTATTCATCTACCCATTTGTAGTTGATTTGACATGACATTATGACAACCCATCCGTTTTTCTATTTAACATGAATTTTGGATGAGGTAAACACTCATCCATTTCATAAGTTTAAGTCATCAAAATTTCAAGTTCTTGAAAAAACTATTCAACTCCAAAGTTCATAAAAACAAAAATGGTCTCTCCTCCTTCAACTGTTAAGGTTTTTTTATTTTGGGATGAAGAGATTCTTCATGATAAAAAATATTGTTCGTTATAATATTCCACCACAATACCATTTAAGTTTCCAATTACCTTGATTACTCAACATTACTCAATGCCATACATAAAATAATGAAAGTTAGTAAGCGAGAGTTTGCATTATCTGTAATAGGCAGATATCCAATATCCATTGCACCGCAAGATTTAGTGCTTTATGGCGAGTGAAATATCACTGATGATGGGTCTTTGAGTGAATATTTGAGGGCATCGGAAGAATATAGGGCCTTAATCACCCTCAATGTTCTTGAAATGTATGTTGAAAAGTGTAACATTCCGTAAATTCGGGTTAGGTGTGAATGAATTAAATGAGCGTTGACGTATCATAGTTTAGTTATGTGAATCCCTTCAGTACGAATTCGGGTGATAGTCAAAAGGTCAAACCAAATAAGGGAGTTCGTAAAAGTTCTTAAATACGTCTAAGTCTAAGGTAGTTTTCAATTGTTCCTAGTTTTCGAGTCTTTACATTTGGAATTTGAGAAAACTCATAAAATGAAAGTTGTAGGTCTTTGAAATAAATTTCCAATAATATAAGGTAGAGCTCAAATGAAGTTGTGAGTAAAAAGTTATGACCGATTTACTGAAAGGGCGCAAAGAAGTCCGCTGGACGATATGCCTTGCAGATGGCATATGCAATGCATTTCTGGACGCATTTCAATCCAAGAGTTTCATGCATTATGTTTGAATATGCGATGAGAAATGCTCTAGCATATGGGATATGCGACGCAAACCTTAGGGCGGAACAACCCCACCTATAAAAAATTTCAGAACGTGATATTTTTCTTAAGTCTTTCATCCTACTTCATTTGGGCAACAGTTTGAGAGAAAACAATCCTAAGACGTCCCTAAAACATCTAAGGTAAGTTCTTGACCAATTCATCCTATTACTACATCAATATAACATCAAATTAACTCTAATTCATCCTTCAAAATCATACACTCTTAGGGAAAAACAAAAATATAGAAGTTGAAAGAGACTTTGGGAAACTTCTTAAATGTATGTTCTATGATTCTTACTAAAATTATTGAGAGGGATGATACTAGTGTAGGATATTAGAAACAGTAAGAATTCATGGGTGACTCATGGGGGATTCAAGAACAAGTATTAAGGCTTTAAAATACCATAGTTCCAAAAATTAAATAAAAACTTGTAGAAATGATTAAAGTTCTAATCTGTATCATCCTTATCAGTTGTAGAGCGATTATTGAACGTGGAGGAATACGTTTGCTAGATTTTAGCGAAAATGAAGGTATGTCTCTTTTTAAAATACTTTTGACTATAAAGATGATTTGTATGTCTCTTTTCAAACATACTCTCCAGCCTTTAAAAATAATTTATTTGGGAAGGTTTCATGTGCGTGAGGGACAAGACCTCATGGACCTTAGGTGTATCATACTATAAATATGTATTCGTGACTTTTCATATCAAAGGATTGTTAAAAACTTATTTATAATGCTTTGCACTTTGAATATGATTTACCCTATAAGGGACGTTTTAAACTTGATTTCGAAAGCTTCGATATTTCGTGTGTTTTGCCCTATGAATGAGTTTTGTTGAGGCTGAAATTTATCTAATGACTTGAACATGGTTTCTAACCCTATTAATGACTTGACGTTTATTAATAGGATGTTGAGCATAATCCATGCCATGATTTGAGATTCGGCTTCCATGCCATGATTTGTGGTTCGACTAATATTCCATAAATTATATTTGTTTGTGTTTAGGACTGTATGGACAATTTGTGCTAGTCCAAATGACGATTAGCCGTTATGGATCCTAACGTATTGATACGAGTATTATTGTGTCTGTCCAAAGAACGATTGACTTTCGAAGTGTGTAGCCCGATACATATATTGTTGTGCTAGTCCAAAGAACAATTAGCCTCCGTGGAAAACTAATCTCGGTGTATCTATTGGTGTGTTAGTTCAGAGGACGATTCACCTCCGAGGGATGATACCCCCGGTGCATCGATTGATTGTTTGCCCGTGAGTTGACATGTGTTGATTCTTTTGTTGCCATAAGTTGGCTTGTTGATGATTCTGGGTTCGTAAGTGAAGACTTAATATGATAAAGGATAAATGAGCTAAGCTTGTTATATTCTTTGTTATTGGTTTCTTCCTTGATGATTTCACTAAGTTTACTGGCTTACTCTATCTTTGGAATTTTGAACTATTTTGAAAGAAATTAAGGTAATGAGAACGACTTAAGGATTCAAAGTGATTATATCTTCATCATTGACTTATACTGGATGTTCATGAGATATTATCATTTGTTTTGAACTGTTTCTCAACATTGTTTTAATTACACTTATTACTTATATATTTTGATGTTAACCATTATTCCGGAGACACTCACTGAGTACCCAGTACTCATGCATACCACTGTTGTTTTTGATGGTATGTTAGGTAATAATGAAGAACATGTTCGTGATATGCATATAGAGTAGGAGAACTTGCTGCTTTCCAGACTTATTGGTGAGCCCACACCCTTATTCGTGGGACACCCTTTTATCTTCATTTATTTTAGTTTCCAGACTGCATCCTAAAGTTAGTCAACTCATTTATTTATCTCAGAAACTCCATAGATAGTTGTTAGATCGTGGGTAGATGTTGAAAGTATCGTATGACTTATTGAGGCATTGCCACATTTTATAATTGATCATTCATATTAGACTTCCGCTGATTTTATTTATAAGTGTGAGTATGATTTCTATTAGTCTTAAATGACTTGTATTAAATAAATGTTGAAAGATTATTAAATGAGATTCGACGTTTATTGATTTTATAAAGTGCTTCCGGTGTTGTTCATAGCATTGGATGTCTATTGCGTCCAGGTTGGTTTTTTGGGAGTGACAAAAAGACACTTATTAGTCGTAGTGAAGTCTTGGCCAGGACTGGTTAGGAAGTCCCAGAAATGCCGACTGCGCCTCGTCCTCAAATCCCTCAAGTCCAGCCTACTCATGGTAACACTTATACGGACATGAGTTCTTATGGAGACATTTTGAGTGGTCAAGTGCCACTGTAAAGTCTAAGCCAATAATTTAATTAAAATTACGGAGAAAATTGGTAAATATTCATTTCTTCATTATCATTTTGTGTAGTAGCACATGTTTATTGTACATACGGTAATAGTAATGTTTTTTGTAGTCTTTTAGGGGTTATACACCTGATATGAGTAATATTATGCAATCCTCTCAGTTTGGTGCCGATTACATAATACATTTAAAAAACATAGAAAATACATAGTACATGAAAACGTGTAACTAGTAAAAACAAAATACATAAAAATAATAAACTTAACCAAAAATACATAAAAACAAAATACATAGAAATAATAAACTTAATAAACAAAATACATAGAAATAATAAAGAACGACAAGATAACACAAATCATCTTCCAAAATTTCAATTTATCTTTCAAAGCATTTTTCTCGTGTTAAGTGTCTCTAAGGTTATCCTTGAATTTTTTTTATTTTTCTTCGGAATCTTTTAGCAATAGGTCAATTTTTTCTTGAATTTCCATAAGTTTAAACTGCAAGTCAAACTTCACGATCTCTCTAGTAATACGTGAAGTCGCGGTATCTCTATCAACATGAGGCTTTTTAAAATTTCATCGCCAACCTTTTATCCACGGGAATGTCATATTCCCATCGAAAATATTTGCAATCATTCATATCCTATAAACATTACAAGAAAATCAGTTTTTGAAAGTAAACTATGTAGATAATGTGAAAAAACTCTAAACCCTAAAAACTTGTAAAACACTTACATCGGGCACTTTACAACGCCAAAAATGACAACCCGGATTATCTTCGGTCCTTGATGTTATGAGCTTACAATAATAACCGCAACCACAAACATCGGGTTCTATAGCAAAGTTTGACGTTCCAGAGCTTTGAGACATGATTTTCGGGGGCTAAAGTATGGTAAAAGAGTGAAAATGGAGAATGTGAAGAGTGGCTTGAAAATGACTAAGTTTGTTAGGGTTTATAATAATCCCTATTGCGCAATAAATTCTTGCGCTAAAGGAGTTAACTGCGTCGTTATAGTTAGTTTTGTCATTTTTATGGGTTATTTTGGTTCAATAACCCATTTTGTAGGTCATTTAAGTTTCGGACTAAAAAAACTAAAGGTAAGATATACGTACATCTTATCATTCTTACACCCCATTTATGAAATTATACGAGATATATTGTTATAGTCATAAATAAATACAAACTTCAAATTTGAAGTTCAAATTGCAAGACCAAATGGTCCTTAGTATGGCAACAACTGAAATTGACATTTGTTCCTACTCCTCTTTTGTACGTATGTTTTTACTTTGTGTTTTTTTTGGGATTGTGCAGTAAGGGGTCGTTTGGTAGCTGGTTAGAGTTATGCATCTATTAGTAATACATGCATTAGTTATGCAGTATAAGTTATGCAGCTATTAATTATGCAGTATTTAAGTTATGCAGAGTTTTAGTAATGCATAAATTATTTCTTTGAATACCGATTTGTTATTAAAATTTAATAAATATTATATACCTTTTAAAATTATTCTTTTTGTTTACAATTATACCCTATCCTTTAGCTTTGTATTTTTTTTCTTTTTGCATTTCTAGTTGGGCAAAAATTTAGAGAGGAAGTCAGTGTTTGAAATTGGAAGCACTACTGCGGTTATAAATGCAATCTCCTTTCTTGTGCTCGCTAATATACACAATTCAAAAAAGGGATGAATGTCCTTCCCTCCTGCACCTTTAGTAAAAGAATGACGTAGAAAAGGGGAATAATTAAAGTGTGGAGTGATAAAAGGGTAATGTTGTCATTTTATATTTTTATTCATGTATTGTTTATATCGGTATTAGCTATTCCATATTTTATCCTACATAAAATAATTAAAGGATCGTGTGTATGATGGTTCGATTTGGACTCAACAAAATGTAATTCTTGTATAATTGTAATTATGGTATTAGTCTTGTACCAGGAAAAAGTATTAGAATTAGAATATGAAAATGTAGAATTATTTTCCTATATTGTCCATATTTAGGAATTGTATATTTGTATATATACATCTCATTATCAATGAAAATAATTAAGGGATTATTTATTTCATGGTATCAGAAGTCTAGGTCTTCTATCGATTTCTCCTCTCTTCCGCTGCCTCGGTTTTCGTGTTCCTTCTCGGAATCCGTACACCTTACCTCCTCTCTTCCCAAATTTTCTTCCAAATTCCCCTTTCATCTATTGTTCTTTCATTATGACTACGTCAAAGAACATGTTTCATCATGCCCTTACTGTTTCCAACATAAAGAACCACATCCCTATTGTTCTTGAGATGGAAAACGTCCTATATGCGACGTGGGCAGAATTGTTCAAAATTCACGCAATTTCACATCAAGTACTCCATCACATGATTCCTCCCGCTGTCCCTACACCCGCGGAGGATCCTCAGTTGTGGATCACTCTTGATGCTACCGTACTTCAGTGGATTTACTCCACTATTTCTATCGACCTTTTACAGACGATCATTGAACCGGACACTACGGCTATGTCTATCTGGAATAGATTGCGTGATATATTTCAGGATAACCAACATTCCCGAGTTGCCACTCTTGAGCAAGAATTTTCACAAGTCAGCATGGAAAAGTTCCCGAATGTTTCAGCTTATTGTAAATGGCTCAAGGAATTGGCAGACCAACTCCGTAACGTTGGAGCGCCTGTTACAAATAATCGTCTCGTTCTCCAAATGGTTGCAGGCCTATTTGAGGCCTATAATGGCGTTGGGACTCTACTCCGACAAAGTAATCCGCTTCCCCCTTTTTATCAAGCCCGTTCGATGCTCACGTTAGAAGAAGTCGGCTTGACAAAAAAGGCGGCTACCTCCGCAAGTTCTGTGGCAATGATGACTTCATCCGATAACTCATACGGTTTTGTTGACAATTCGGGCCAATACCGCAACAAAGGTGGAGGCAAGAAGGGTCAAAACCGTAAAAATAATGGCAAAAATCGCGACAGCAACAACATCGGCGGACGGAACAGTAGCAACGCCGACGGTGGGCCTCAGGGTACTAGACCCCAGCCCGCCTGGTCTCATCCCTGGGCCCCTTGGCAGTGGGCTTGGACCAGCGGCCAGTGACCCAGTCCAGCCTACTGCCCGCCTAGTTATTTTCCAGGAAGTTGGGCCCCAGTCCAGCCCAGTCACATGGCCAATTTTTTTGGTCCTCCGGGCAACACCCAACAAGCAATATGGGTCTGGTCAGCAGGGCGATCTGCGGGCCTCGGCCCACGCAGGCTTTCACTGCTGTGGGCCCGACTCCGATCCCGACACCCACCTATATTGAGGCCGCCATGCATACATTTGGATTAAATCCTCCGGACGCGAATTGGTACATGGACACTGGCGCAACTTCTCACATGACATCCGACCAAGGTACTCTCTCGTCTTATTCCAATTTGAGCAAAAATCGTGGCATTATTGTTGGTAATGGCAATACAATTCCAATTCGTGGTTACGGTAATACAACTTTGTCTCCCCCACATTTGCCTCTAGTCTTGAAAAATACCCTTCATGCCCCTTAGTTAAAAATTTGGTGTCTGTCCGAAAATTCACCACTGATAATTGAGTTTCTGTTAATTTTGATCATTTTGGATTTTCTGTGAGGGATTTCAAAATGGGGATACCTCTCATGAAATGCAATAGTAAGGGAGATCTTTATCCAATCACGCTCGCCTCCAGTTTCTCAAGTCAAGCCATGCCATCGACATTTGCAGCTCTAGCTCCTTCCATATGACATGCACGTTTGGGTCACCCTGGGTCGTCTATTGTTTCTTCCCTGCATAAAAACAATTTTATTTCCATCTGACATGCACGTTTGGGCATTGGCGTGCGCACCCACAGTTGATAAAGATTTCAGATATTGTAAACATGTAAATACCATTCAAGTCTTATGTTTACAGTTTAAAATTATTCTATAGTCAAACAGTTCTACGTTTGTTGGGTTTGAAACAAGTTTTTAATATCCGCTGCGTACAACAACCCAACAAAATTCCTACACTAGCATCATGCTTAGCACAATTGGAAAAAAGGAGGAAATGCTCATACAGGCAGAAAAATAAGAAAAGGTATCCATTAGGAGGGAAACAATAGTTCTTTGGGCAGGCAATTTTGGTGACACGAGAAACTTTAATTATATTAACTTTTTAGACATGGATTTTCTTCCCAGTACAATGATTATTTTATGGTTGTTGTCCATTAATTCTCCACTCTATGATATTATGAAGTGCCTCACTTTAGTTCAGCATGCAATATTGCCTTTTTCCTGTATTAATTGTAGCCACTAATATTCACATCCTTTGGGCACAACCGAGACATAGTTACTCTAAAAGAATTTCTCAATAAGTTCATGACACGTATTGTCCCTTTTAACTTAATAGGCCTCACAAATTTGCCTTTGGGGCTACATTATCATTGACTCTAATAATACCCGTGTATCATCTGAATTTGTATTAAAGTTCTTTAGAGGGGGTGGAGTTAGCATTCTTATTTTGGGTGTGACTGAACTCAATAACTTTAGCACAAAGCTTGTATTTGTGTTAAAAAAATCTACTTAATAATGTATAAATAATTTATCAAAAATCTTATAATTTTTCTGTTAAGAATGTAGAACGCATATACTTAAAATCTTAGATCCACCTCTAGTTCTTTACTTTCCTCTCTCATTTCGATGAAATTTTTTCCTAAAATATATATATATCATGCACTTTTTTTTTTGAAAATTTGTCGACCTAGAAGCATATCAGTCTTTTTTTTTTTACCTTCCTTATTGGCCCGCCCTCTGTGATCACGTGTATCACATTTTCCTACTATAGTTCTCCTTTAAAGTTCGTCTAATTCTTATGAAAAAGGTCATCATAATTGTATCGTCTTTTTTAGGAACAGAAACGAAAAAAAGTTGCATAGATTCCTTCCTCTATTTTAATAAAAGACCGCTTTATGCTTGTTCTTTTGGTATAGTAGAAAGAAAAAAAATCTATAGATGAGTTTGTAATTAAGGATATATTGAGGAGATTGTAATTGATGATCTCATGTACATGATTTTTTTCTTTATCTTGCCAATTTAGTGCACATAATGATTAGGAGTTACCCAAAAAGTGGTGCCTTAATTTAAAGAAACCATGCATGCAGTGGAAATTAATCAATATCCTACTTGAACAAGATAGGACATTAATAATCAACTAGCTAGAACCGGAAAAGGTAAAGGTGGGACGGGAGATTTAATGAGACATGTATAAAACTCTCACAAAACAAGGTATAACCAATACCTGGCTGAAAAATTGGGTGTGCCAATGCCTTCCGAGTCGGGTTCACATAGTATTCCCGATCAAGTACAGAGTCGAATTAAACCGATGACGGGGGAATTATAGGTCCTAAATATGATACAGAAAGATAGGGAAAATATAGCAAAATTAATTGCGGTGGAGGGTTTGCCTTTTTCATTTCATTCCTTTCCTGATTTTATTCATTACATTAGAGAAACGTATAATCCTTCTTTTAACGGTTTTCCTAAATCAACTGTTAGAAGAGACGTTTTTAAATTTACACATGAATATCAACAGTATTTACGTTATGCATTATATTATTTTAATGGCAACGTTGCTATCACTTCTAATATAGGCCGTAGTACTAACGGTAATGATTATTTAACTGTAACATGTCATTTGATAGATCAGACTTGGTCTATGCAAAAACGTATTTTAGCATATAGATATATTGATGATAAGCACACTGGATTATTTATTGCAAGAAATATTCATGAAATTTGTGAATATTATGGAATAACTAATAAAATTATGACTATTACATTAGATAATGCTACTTCTAATGATTATGCTGTAAACCTTTTAAAAACTCGATTAACTCCATCTTATTCCGATAATTTTCATATAAGATGTGCATGTCATATTTATAACTTAGTTGTAAATGATGGCCTAAAACTTTTGAAAACATTCTTGATAAAGTACAATTTGCTATAAACTTTATTTTTAAAGGTAATAAAATACAAAGACGCAAAGAGTATAAAAAAACTTGTCATGATTGTGGATTACCTTATAGAAAAATTTCAGAAGAAGTAGCGACTAGGTGAAATTACCTATATGAACGACTACTTGTTGCTCACGAGTATAGAAGACCTATAACTTTATTATTTAACGCGCATAATCAAAATCCAAGGGATATGCTTGTAGATAATGATTGGGATTTTTTTTTAGAACTTATTTGATTTTTAGAGAAATTTTTTTTAGCTACTAAAGAATTTTCTGGTATTTATCATCCTACTATTTCAACTATGTTATTTTATATAGCTCTAATATTTTTGTTACTTAGTGAATATATACAAAAACCATCTTACACACTCCATCTATTAAAAAAAATTATAAAATTTTAAAAATACGTTTTTCCTATTCCCACTATTTATATTATTGGTGTTGTATTAAATCCGACTATTAAAGTAGACGGTTGTAAAACACTTGTTGAAACGATTTATGGAAGTATAGAAATACTTTCACCTCCTAGTCCAAATAAAGAACCAAATCACGAACCAACTAGAGAAGAAGTTACGTCTAGCATACACATTGAATGCAAAATATATATATATATATATATTAGCAAGAACAAAGTGCAAATAATCAACCGGCTTATGTACCATCTTCTTCTACTTCGCTGCAACCTTATAAAAGACATGTTGTTTCTGCCTCAAGTATTCAAGGCATTAGAAATAGAATGTATAGTGGTTCAACTTCTTCACAAATTGGCGAGTTTGATGTTTATGTCTTGCAGGGTGATGTACCGTACGAAAAAATTGACAATGAAGGTGGACGTGAAGGCTTGCTGAGATACTGGAGGCAGAATGAGAAGACATTTCCGACACTAGCAAAGATGGCTCGAGTTGTGTTGAATATTCAAGCGTCATCAACAGCTTCGGAAAGCGCTTTTTCTACGGGAAGGCTTCAAATAGGAGAGCATAGACACTCTGGAGACAGCTTGGAGATTGCATTTTCATTCAGATATTGGATTAGAGCGGAGCGTAGGAGGTGCGGTCAACCAGAGATCAACGAAGAAGACGACTACAACTACAACGAAATCTTATCCGAGGGAGCAGGAAGCGACGTCGAACAATTTGACCAACAACTTCCAATTCCGACAGAAAAATCCTCAAGAGATTGTGAGGAAATTAGAAAGAGTTTGGTTGACTATATAATTTTTTTAATGGCAATTATGTGATTTGCAACTTTTGAACTACGAAATAAAGTTACAATTTTGAAATTATATTAAGAAAATCATATTTATATTAAATAATATAAGAGACACAAAACAACCTTGAGATATTTTTATTCAGTATTTTATTCAATTATTTAAGTGTTTATATATATATAATTTTTAAAATTAAGTGTCTAAAAAAAATCATGCAATCCGACCCGACCCGTCTTGTCCTCCCAAATCCAAGCCCCTCTTCCGGCGGACGTGGGACGGGACAGGACTTCTTCTCATCCCACCTATCCCGACCTGCCAGTCCTGCCGGATCCCGATCCTGGCCACCCGCCCCGCCCAAACCCGCCACGCCCCTCCCCGGCCCACCCGCATGCCCTATTGGGAATAGAAGCTAGGGGAAAAGTAGACCACTTGAATTAAATGATGGATGATATATTTTTCAAACAGTGTGCAACACGTGATAGAGAGATAAGGGAGAAATATATATATGAAAAATAATGATAGTTTTGGGTTCTTGTGTGGTAAAATAAAAGAGAAGAAAAATTGGAGATGATGGGGGCTTTGAGTTTCAAGACATAAATTATGAGATGTATGACGATTGCTATGATGGTGATGTGAGGAATCGGTCTTTTTTGACACGACGCATGTGATCCCTTCATTTCAATTAAAAACCGTTATTAGGTGTCATGTTTTCTCATTTACTTAAATTGCTAACTCATAGTGAATAACCTAATTTGAAGTTTGAACATCACAAACCATAATAATATACTCATTATAATTTCATAAATAAAATTTGAAAAAAATACTCATTATAATTCCATAAATAAAATTTGAAAAAAATACTCATTATAATTCCATAAATAAAATTTGCAAAAAATATAATGTACGCATATCTTTCCTATGGAGTAGAGAGGAAGGACACCACAATTATATAAAAAAATCAGGTCATCAAAACTTCTAAATATCCTGTTGGAGTTAAAGATTCTTTTTTTAAATTAATTGAAATTTTCAACTACTTGAAGCCTTATAACTTTCATTGAGCTCGTACAAAAAATCACTTCATATATCTGCAACTGCAACCAAGTACAGAGCTCGTAGAACGTGACACTTTGTTTTTCGCTGTCAAAGATTCAAACCAAACAACTTTTGATTATCATCTTAAAATGTAATGTTCTGATACCAGAAAAATTACAACTTATAGTTTCTTATTAGGAAAAAAATAACCCTTTGACCTATTCCCTCGTACAAAACGACGAATTATTAAACCTCCTTATTTCATTGCATTCAAGACCTTCAATTACCAAAACTACATTTCCATGCTGCAATTTTTAATGAATGGAAAAAACACTCATCTCTCCATCCTAGCCTCTAGAGGCGGATCTAGTATTAGCAGTAGGTGCACGGGTTTGAAACATATATATTTCGACTAATATTTTTGAGAGGGCTATGCTCTGCCGTATTACTTCTGCCATACTGCATAGCGATGGCCACTGGTTGCAAGCTGCCACTCTTTCCCAGCAGGGCACCATGATCCGTCCCCAATCTTCATGCTAACCTTTTCTCCAATGGTTGCAGCGTATAAGTTTGGCTGTGCCTCAAGAATCCTTATAGATGAACGGCTGTTTATGCCTTGATGCCTCCGAATATCAATCTAAAGTGTACATTTTCAAACATTAGGATCGTCCAACTTCGACTGTTCACTCACTTTGAGTCAATAGTTAATTAACATACCAGCTTTACAATTTGGTCGTGCATGGAATTACCCCAATCATAGAAATGGTCGTAGAAAACAGATGGTATCCCTGGATGCGTGAGAATGTATGCATATCCCTGGGAGTGACAAGCAGGTAATTAAGATGTTAACATTTGTATAGTAGTGCTGAAGACGAAAACATTGCTTACAGCCTAGGAGAAATGCTTAAACTACAAGAACTTTAAGGATATACAATATAGGAGTAAAAATAAGCTTGCAAATCAAGCATTTAAATGTAAAGGATAGGTGTTGAAATACCTCCATAATATGACGTGAAGGGAAAGGCCAATGTGCCTGCAAGTTGAGATCATTAAGTTAGTTGAGTAATAAGGGAACATAAGTTCAGTTTCCATGAGAAGAAAAATATCATATCAAAGAGAGTAAATGCTCCAAGATGCTAACAGATCAAAAGAGAAAATCACATCATACTCTAGCATATGTTTTTTTTTACAATGCTCCAACATAATACAGTAAAATGGTCGTGTAGCATAGGAACTCAAGCATCCAAACCGAAGCAGAGACTAATAATCAGCTGGGTGTTCTTATCCCCAAAAAAATATATCAGTTAGATGCAAATTGGACAACATCAAGAACCTGAGTGGATCCAGTGTCGTGATTATCAATAAAAGTCACAGCCCTTGAAGGCCACCATCCTATTACTCCTGGAGGTTTCCCCTTAGAGTCACGCAAACGCCAGAATTCTCCTTTGACTGCTTCCTGCCAATGCATATACATAACAAAGGTTAGCACTAATTTATGGTATATCCTCACAGAATCACAGACAAATCCCGGAATAAATTACTTGAACAAGAAATATAAACATGTTATCAAAATTCATTTGGATTTGCTACAATTATTAAATCTGAGCTGAAAACGTGGTCTTAGATACTAGATATCGAATAAAAAAGGGCCACCATTTTATTAGGATCTTAAATTTAATAGTTAATCAATCAACTACAACTCAATCCCATGTTTTAAATGGATACCTGAAGGATTGCTTTTGTTGTAAAATCAAATGCAGTTGAAAGTTGCCCCGTGCCATCAGTCCAATTGATGATTCTTTGCCTGTGACTATCTGTGTATCACAAACAATGCTAGCTTAATATCTTGACAAAATGAAGATATCTTTAGAAGGGTGAAACCAAGGAATGGATATGCTCTGCCTCCACACCGTGCTACTGGATATGTGGCACTTGGCAACTAATATTATAGAAAAGACATAGCGATAAAGGTCAACAATAATCCCAATTTTCCAACTAAGGTCAATGATAAGACCAACTAATTAGGCATCCCTCATGCACTATGGTAAACATATGCAGCCCCCATTACCACATAAACTCAAGAATGACGATCTAAGATGATATTGGAACTTGGAACACGATACCACGTAAACTCAACAGTGATGATTTAAGAAGATTATAAAACTTGTATCACGGTATGTAGCTTCCTGTTAACTCAGGAGTTGACTTTGCTGAGGCACTTCATATGGTCTGCAGATGTTTTATTTGTCCTTCACTTCTCTCCTCTCTTTTTTTGGGTAATGAAACTTAGACGGTTAAGAATTTTAAAGACCTTTAATCATGGCACAGCATAAGCCAGCATTTTCACACCAATAAGTTCTCTTGTCTCGAAAGGAGATTCCTAAAACTTGCTCGTCTTTCCTTGCCTAAAGAAATTCAGCATTGATGCAGCCGACTGTTAGAAAGGTGAATATATTTAAGTACATTGTTAATGGAAGAAATCAAACACTGAATCCTATATACATTAGGTGTGTGTAAAGTTTCTGAATGGGTGCCACTCATTCTCTCACCAGAGAGTAAACTAGGGCTCAACAGCAACATGAATGACTACAAGTGCCAGCTACATGGAGAAAATGCTTTATAACTTGCAGGGAAATGAAGGTTGTACGTATTTATTGTAGAAGCATAATACCTTGGTTGTAATCCAAATAGCTGCCTTTGTAATTGCAAGTGTCCCAGTATTCTCCAACTGAAAATATTGGCTTAGCTCCCTCGATATATTCCTTTACATACTTCGAAGCATAACTAAAGTCGAGAGAGAAAGGAAAACTCAGCTGTCTTTGCAAATGGAAAGACATCAAACAAAAGAAAATAAAATGGAAATCCTGCCTTGGAGGGGAAGGGGTACATAGAGAACTTCAGAAAGCAAGTGCAAATTTACCCTTTAGCAAAATCAAAACGAAAATCTTGGAAGCCAGCAGAGGATCTTAGCCACCGCATCCAGTCAATGAGATCTTTCCGGACAAAGGATTGTGTATGGTCTATATTTGGAACTCCATTAAAGTTGTCTCCAGTGCTTTTGTTACCCTGCAAGATATCCTTCAAAGTATGAAGGTATACTCCAATTGTGTTCTACTTAGAATACGAAAATATGTAACTTTTTTAGTTAAAACGATCAAAATTGACAATCATTGATCATTACTTATGCATAATATCAATCTTCAGACACCACATACAGTGGATTTCCTGAAAGTTTATTCGCTACAGAGATAAGCTGATCTATAGAACACCAATTATTAGACTGGTGAGTATAAGCCACACAATATTAGACACTAAATTCCAGAAGAAAACAGAACTAATGACAAAGGAAGCCTGAAAACTGAAGCCATACGAATTCAAGATATTAACTCAAAGTTATAGTCTTTGATATTCGATAATATGTAAAAATAGGCAACAAATTTTGCAAACGGGGACAGCTCTTCTAATACTGAAAATTTTATCAAAATGAGTTTAATCTACAATTAAGATAAAAGATTGCCATATATGCTTCGCCGAGAACTCAAGGCGGCAACCACACATTGGACTAACATAAACCTTAGGCCAAGGCCCTGTTCCTTATCTTTTAAGTGTGGTACCTTAGCACTTAGCCTTTAATTTGTGCAGATAATTCAGCTTGAGAATGCTCTAGCCATGGAGAGAATGGCTATTTGCAAGGCAAGCATGCTACTTGAGCATTACACCGACTCTCTATTGGTGATAGATGTTAAGAGTCAATAACATATTATAATAGAACTAAAGAGAAGTTTAAGTGTTAGTTGAGGAGTCAGACTATACTTTGCAAAAAGATCGATTATAACTGGAAAAAAAAAAAGAGAAATAAATAAATCCATTCTGCCACTGAGAAACAATTATATAGCAAAGTTAACAAGGTTTAGCTAATTTAATGATTTGAATTCCTATAATTTGAAGCTTACTGAAGACATCATAACTTTTAGTGAAGTTAATGCATATCGATCAAAATATAGATAAACCGAGCTTAATTCATGTTTTCACTAATGTTAGCGTCAGAGCTTTTGATCATTTCCAGGAGGGGGGTCTATCATCTATGCCACTCTAGTCAAAATAAAGAGTACACGAAAAATAAACATCCTATGCTAGAGAAAATTGTATTAGTTAATTCTATGATCAAGTAGTTGTAGATGAAAGGATAAATAAATGTCTAAAGTTGCATATCCTTGAGGCACAATTTCAGTTACAGCATCCTTACCCGTCCACCAGTGCACGATGTAACAGCATGTTCATCCCAAGACAAAGGAATTCCATCATAGCGGTTGTACATTCCACCATGCCCTTGGGTAGTCCCAACACGATGGTTAATGACTATGTCTGCCATTGCTCTAACTTTGTACTGGTTCATCTTATTAAGTAAAGCTTTTAAGAGATGCTCAGAACCATATGAAGAATTGAGAGAATAAAGGTTCTGTGGAAGGTAACCTATCATGAAAGACAACAACACCAAAAGAGAATTAAAAACTATTGTAAGAGGAGCTGAAAGAGAGGAGAAACATTAACTTAAATGACTAGAACTTTCACTTTCAACCTTCAGGAGCCAATGACTGACATGCTGGAGGCAGCCATGCTGTTGTGAAGCCAGACTTTGCAATATCTGGAACTTTCCTATCTAAATTTCTCCACCAGTCATGTTTCTGAGATTCCCAGTTGAAGGCCTGCATGGACAATAGTTGAACATTTCAACTTATGAACTGAATTTTTAAACAGATGAATGTTTATTTCAATTGTATTTTCCATTTCTTTTTATTGGAAACAATTTTCTGTAGGAAATGCATCAACATTCAGCCTTCAACAAATTGTTAAATATGAAATAAGATTTCTTTGAAATATCTTCCAAGCTGACTGGTAAAGGTAAAGTAATATCACCTGCAATATGATTTCTTTTCCATTGCGTATCACAACCACTACAAGCACATGAAAGCAATAATTCAGTTAACATTCATCAGTATAATATCCCTTTAAAAAAGCTAAGTCTTATGAAATACAGTGACTGCTAGAGCTCGTAATGTAAGAATTAAACTATCAAGAAAAGTTGTCTAACAGATAATAGGGCATGCACATGCCAATCATTTACTCTTATAACTGCTAAAATTAAAATAACACAACAATAACATACTCAGTGTAATCCCACAAGTGGGGTATGAGGAGGATAGAGTGTACGCAGACCTTACCCCTACCTTGGGAGAGATAGAGAGGTTGTTTCCGATAGAACTGCTAAAATTATAATGAAATGAGAAAATATTCTGTTCAAATCTTCCGCCTTTCTTTAGTTCAAATCTCCGTCTTTCTTCTCAGTTATGAAGCATATATAAAGGAAAGAGAGCCTTACATGGATCAGTCTGCTGACTTTCATCAAATCCCATAGTGGATCGAAGCTGAGATTACAAAGTAAGCCCCAAGAAGTCCTGCTAAAAAAATATAGGTAAACAAAAAGTAGATTTGAGTCGATAACAACCTGAAGCCATAAATGTATACCACTATGCCTACACAATTGAGTCATATACGCAGCTCATTAAAGAATCTAGGTGCATTATCCATATCTTTCAAACCAAAACAAATATTAGCTGATGAGTTATCACCTCCTGATTTCACCTGATATCTTTTAAGTACTAGCAGAACTGTTGCAAAGTATTCTATTACACAAAGCAGAGGGCAAGGCAACTATAGTTGATTATCAGAAAATCAACAATAGGACTTCCAGTCTATGTTACATGTATGATAGTAGTATGCTTTCTCATGCGGAGGGCAAGGCAACTATAGTTGATTATCAGAAAATCAACAATAGGACTACCAGTCTATGTTACATGTATGATAGTAGTATGCGGAGCATAAATTTATGTGTAAAATTCTGTTAAAATCACAATAAATAGTAAATATAAAATCATAACTTTAAAAATGCAATGAGTTTAATGCTAAGAACCTTAAAGATTGAACCATAGAGTTTAGTTCCTAGATACGCCTATGTCGATACGGGTGTGTAAATATCCTATTTGGCTGGTGCAGCCTTTTTAACTAATTCTCCATATCACATGTTCTAGAAGGATCCATCTAATATAGCTGCCACTGAAGGTTCAAAATTTTACAAAACAATCGCCATAAGTATCAACTTTAAAGCAACGAAAGAATGACATGCACATGTAATGAGTATCGGATCATGTACTTACAAACGTTCATGCCTAATAGAAAGAGTCTAAAGAGGAGAAACAAACCGTGTTTGCTCGATCTGATCAGCTTGAAATAACGTCCTCAACTTAGTCTGGTATTTATACAGAGACGAAATGGGCAAAAGCTGTGAAATTAGTCAAATTGGATTGATTGATTCCTCTGGTAACGAATCATAAATTCTCAACAGTGAGAATGAAAAGATGTAAATTCGATAACCACATAAACCAGAAATACGAAAATAAATGGAGTTCAGATTCGAGGATTATATAAAAGGTATTCCATTTTTTCGGATCCGATCCGATCCGAGCGTGTTCGTGTTTGACGAAAGACGTAGAGACACGTCTTTTCAGAGCATCGTATAGATCTTTGTGATAGTAAGTAATTATGCCTCTTTTCATAGCATCGTCTATAGATATTTGTGATAGTAAAGTAACATCTGCAGCGCTCTTTCTACCGTTTTGATAGCTTAATCAGATTTGAA
The DNA here is from genome assembly GCA_034509755.1 of Anisodus tanguticus. Lineage (NCBI taxonomy): Eukaryota > Viridiplantae > Streptophyta > Magnoliopsida > Solanales > Solanaceae > Anisodus > Anisodus tanguticus. The sequence continues at coordinate 760,308 of CM067553.1, read as the reverse complement.
TTCGAATACCTTTTTTTGTATATATCGTGTATAGGTACTTTTGTTATATTCCAGTTTGCAAGATCGTCTCTTCGATATTTCTGACTCTTAAAATACTTTGAAGTGGAAGCTTTACTGTTATTAGATTTCCTCATACTCATAGTCTGAGCAAACCTATCACTGAATTAGAATTTTTCTAACTGTCTGTTCCGAACAAATATCCCACCACCCCCTAACGCCTCTCTTCGGCAAAAACGAATCTCACGTGCCATGGCCAATAATTGAGTGACAGTTTCTTACCGACTTAATTCAATTGTAAATTGCGAAGATCAATAAGTAAAAATCTAATAAAAACTTGGCTTTGATACCATTTCTAACTAGGACATATACATATTATCAAACTTAGCAAACTTACAAGAAAACTTTTCAAACTTAGATATGAAAAGGTGGGGGGGGGGGGGGGGGGGGTGTGTAACCACATAATCCTTATTGATGAGACTCGCAACGGAGTGAACGCTAAATTGGAGGTTTGGAGATAGACTCTGTAATCTAAAGGGTTCAGGTTGAGTAGGAAGCGACCTTGAGACAAGCGTGGAGGTGAGACTTGGTACTCAGGTCATTCCAAAAAAAGGAAGCTTCTTTGGGTCTACTATCCAAAGAAATGGAGAGATTGATGACGATGTCACACATTGTATTGGGGCAGGGTGGATGAAATAGAGGTTCGCATCTGGAGTCTTATGCGACAAAAGGTATCACCAAAACTTAAAAGGCATGTTCTACAGGGCGGTGTTTAAACCGACTATGTTGTATGGGACTCAGTGTTAAAAGATGAAAATTGCGTAGATGAGGATGTTGAAATGGATGTGCGGACATACAAGGAGGGATATGATTAGAAATGATGATATCCGGAAAAAGAGTGGGATTGGCCTAGGTGGAGGATAAGATGAGGGAAACGATGTTGAGATGGTTTTGGGCATGTGCAGAGGAGATACACAAATGATCCAGTACGGAGGTGTCAGAGATTGGCTATTGACGGGTTCATGAGGGTAGAGGTAGGCCGAAAAAATATTGAGGAGAGGTAATTAGACGGGATATGACGCAGGTGTAACTTACTGAGGACATGACCTTAGATAGGGGATTGTGGAGGATACGGATTAGGGTAGAAGGGTAGTGGGTAGTCGAGCGTAGTCCTACTTACGCTTGCAAACTGGTAGTGATAGTGTTATTATTGTAGGCCTGCTTAGCCTATCATACGAATAGGCACAATATTGATTTATAGTCCCATGTAGCTTTTCTTCTGCTCCTTTAATGTACTTTGTTTAGCTTATTTACCTGCGCTAGTTACTGCTTACTTTTTCGGAATGCACTATCATGACTTATTCGCTTTTGATACCATTTTCATACTGCTTTAAATTTTTCCTGACCGTTTCTCTTGCTTGCTTTTCTTTTATTTTGCTTGTGCTTATGCTCTATCTCATAACCTGAGCTTTCCTTAACAGGTATGTTGTTATTTTAAATGCTTAGTAAACGAGCATCACCCCTTTTCTTTTTTTGTTTTGTTTTCCAAAATCCTCCGAGGTACTACAGCCCATTCAAATTGTACAATCAGGAGCAGCATAGCATTTCCAGATCCCTTGTAGCCAGCGTGGTCCTAGGGTTTGATAAAAATTTCCAATTTCCAATCAAACAAACCAACCGCTCTGTAATGGGCACTACTTCTATCATCAATTTCCAATTCCTCTAATAATTGAAAAATCAAACATGGAGAACCAAACAATCCCTTTAGAACCACAACCCAAAAAGCAAAAAATGTCCACAACCACCACTACATCAGACGAAGAAGAAAACGGTCCCACACCGGCACGAAAACCGAGGTACAAGCGGCGTAAAATAGCAATATTCTTCGCATACTGCGGCGTAGGTTATCAAGGTATGCAAAAAAACCCTGGAGCTAAAACAATCGAAGGTGATTTAGAAGAAGCATTCTATCAAGCAGGTGGTGTGCCTGACCATGACAAATGTCAACCTCGTAGGTACGATTGGGCTCGTAGTGCTCGTACTGATAAAGGTGTTAGTGCTGTGGGTCAAGTTGTTTCGGGTCGGTTTTATGTTGACCCGCCTGGTTTTATTGATCGGCTTAACTCAATTCTCAATCCCCAAATCAGGATTTTCGGGTTTAAACGGGTAACGAATGCGTTTAATGCTAAGAAATTCTGTGATAAGCGTAGGTATGTGTATTTAATCCCTGTTTTTGCTCTTGATCCGTTTAAACATCGTGATAGAGAAAGTGTTTTAGCTAGTTTAGGATCGGGTAACGAGCTTGTTAAGTGTTTGGATTGTTCAGAAAGAGGTAGGAAAGTCGATGGAGTAATGGGTAAACGCGTTTATGATCCAAAAACTAAGTCAGTAATTGTTGTTGATACACCAGTAATGAGTGATGTTAATGCAAATGATATGGTAATTGAAAATGAAACTTCTTTAAGTGAGAATGTTGAAGAAAGGAACGATAAAGTGGATGGAGGCGATGAAAATGCTAAAATAGTGGAAGAACCGGTGGAGGAGAGTGTGTTTTGCTATGGAGAGAAAGAAAAAGAAAGATTTAATAGAATTTTGAAGTATTACGAGGGGACTCATAATTTTCATAATTTTACGACGAGGACAAAAGCTGAAGACCCTGCTGCCAAGCGATATATCATTTCCTTTACTGCAAATACTGTAGTTAATGTTGAAGGAATCGACTTTGTGAAGTGTGAGGTGATTGGTCAGAGCTTCATGCTTCATCAAATCCGTAAAATGATTGGTCTTGCTGTAGCTATCATGAGAAACTGTGCTCCTGAATCTTTAATTGTAACTGCCTTCCGAAGGTATGTGTTACTCTTTGTTAGTTATTACTCTTCCATTTCAATCTGTTGTCTAAATTTGACTCTGCACGGAGTTTAAGAAAATAAAGAAGGTTGTTGAATCTTGTGGTGTTAATCTAAAGATGTGCGTAATGTACCAAAATAGCCTTTGAATCTTGTGGTCTTAAATATGCTATGTGGATGCTGGGCGTAAAGAGTTATAGTACTAAATATAGAAAGTAACATTCTTTTTAAACAAACTAAAAAAGAAAGTAGGACAAACAAATTGGAACGGATGAGTATGTTTTAAAGTTTTGAGTAGAAAAGTGTGGTTTAATGTGATGCAATTTGATCAAATCAGGGATATCAACATCAATGTTCCCATGGCGCCTGAGGTTGGGTTGTATTTAGACGAATGCTTTTTCACATCATATAACAGTAAGTGGAAGGACACTCATGAAGAGGTGTCGATGAAAAATTATGCTGAGGTGGCGGAAGAATTCAAAATGAAGTATATATATAGTCATATTGCATTGACGGAGCAGAAGGAAGGGACAATGGCTTTGTTTCTGCATTCCCTGAACTATCGTAATTACCCTGATTTGCGAGGAGATGCTGTTAATTCTGCGGGTGCTGGTTCAAAAATTGTTGGAACTGTTGTTGAGGCTGGTTTAGGTGCTGTCAACAATGATGAGAAAACCGATAATGTTAATTCTGCTGGTGCTGGTGATGGTTCAGAAGTTGTTGAAACTGCTGTTGAGGCTGGTTTAGTTGCTGTCAACAATGGTGAGAGCACTGATAATGTTAGTTCTGCTGGTGCTGGTTCAGAAGTTGCTGAAACTGTTATTGAGACTGGTTTAGTTGTGGTCGACAATGGTGAGAGCACTGATGCACAAGATGTTGAGGCAGCGCGTGATGCTGATTTAGTCGATTCATAGGCTATATGCTCTGTCAAACGACATCTCTTGGCACTAATATCATGTAAACTTTTTTCCTTGTGTTCTATCATTTATGGTGTTCTATTCTTTCAAGAGAACTCCATGTAGCAAAGACAGAGAAAGCTCATGATCCTATTTAAGTCTTGAAACATTGTTAATTTTATTGAAGTAATTCAAAGTTCAAATGTGATGTTGAAAGTGAAGCAGATGGTTTTAGTTTTTGCTGAAGTGGACAGACTGTAATTTGATAAATTACTTGCTTTAACATTGACAATTTGACATGTCAAGCTGGACTTTCGAAGTAGCTATTAGCAATAGCTGTTCAAACTATCTGTTTGGTCAAGATAAAACTTTATTCTCTCTGTGTTAGTGGTAGCTTTGATATGCTCTCTGTACTGTATCAGCTCTAGTATGTGTCACCCTACAAAAGTTTAGATTTGTGATCGATAACATTCGCCTGATTTGGTCTTGGCAAAATGCTGCTCTTAAATTATTTCTAGTTGATATGATATAGTCCAAGTTTCTACTTTCAAGTTTGCATTTCATCCCTGTTGTAAGCTACGGATTCTTGAATAGGATTAAGGGCCTGTTTAGAAAGCCACCTAGTTAATTGGAATTAGGTGTAATTACACACTTTGACCTCTTTGTTTGTTTGTTCCTTTGTTCCTTTGTTCAACTAATTATAAAGTTAGGTGGGAATTTGGTGTAATTGATAGGGTATAATTACGCTCTCCAATTTCCAAGGGGTTGAGAATTGGGTTTAATACAGCTTTTTAGTTTCTTTATTTCTTGTTTTATTTTAATTTATTTTCTTTTTAATTTATTTTTATTTCTATTATTTTAATTTCTTTTTAATTTTTACTTTTTAAAAATATTTTTCTTTTTATATTATTTATCTTTTATTTCATTTTTTCTCATTTTCAACCTTTACTTCTTGTGGTTCCATGTAATTGCTCGTATTTTTTTATTTTATTCATTTAGTATAACCGTGTTATTACTCTAATTTTTGAAACTACACCTCGTAATATTAGAAATAATGAGTCATTAACAAACTTGACATATAATGAGTGAAGTTATTAAATTAGAATTTCTTTGTGAATGAGGTTATAGACTTATATTTTCCTTTCTTTTGAATTATTTACCCAAGTTACGTTGGAACTTACTTATGTAATGGTGGAATTTGAGATAAGAGTATTATGTTAAACTTTTACTTTTGGATTTTGAATTTAGGTTATATTTTTTATTTTAATTTATTTGTTTTAGTACTATTGAGTATTGACTTGTTATTTCACATTGCATGTTGTTTATTTTTCACTTACAGTTGATAGATTTGTTTTTGTCAAATATTTGAATAATGTTATGACATTATATTTATAAATATTATTTTTAGTCAAACATCCAATCCATGACGTTCTCAAAAAAAAAGTTTGCCTTTAAGTTTTATAATTAATTAAAATTAAAATATTATTAATTTGAAATATATATATCAAATATTTTTTACAATATTAGTTACAAATATATGATTATTAATTAATAAATTTTCAAGAAACAATATGTTATTAAATAACTAATTTAATATAATTTATAAACATATTTTTTAAATATTAATTTTAATTTTTTTATTTTAAAATTAATCTAATTATGTAATTACACTTATGCAATCAAACAACACGTTTGTAATTACATTGTAATTATATTATGACAAACAAACAGGTCGTAATTATAATACTGTGTAATTACTAGGTTGTGTAATACACCAATTCCAATTACCATGTGGCTCGCCAAACATACCCTAATTGTTTGGCCATTTTCAGTCTTTAGGACTGATAGCAACTTCGGATAAAAAGGAGTTAAAATTTACAGGTCAATCAATTATGTATGAGCATAGACTAACATTGAATAAGTGGAAGCCGCATGGAACTTTGGAGTAAATCTATTTAATTTTAACCATTGAAATGTTTACACAGTCTGTGTTTTGATCATCACGATCGGCTGACACATTAGTCTTTGTTATTTTTTTTTCATTAACCGAGTAATGTCTGCTTACATTATATCCGCTTAAGACCTTATTTATGGAATTTCACTATATGAATGAGTTGTTGGTGTAATTTGAACACTTATTGGAAATTAGCTTATTCTTTTAACCAATTAGCTCATTTGACTAAATTGTGTAGTGCAACTTTTTTATAATGGCAAAACAAACGCAGTTTCTTCTTTGACATTTTATGCGTATCAAATGAATTTTTTTCTAGTATAACATTTCTTTTTTTATTCTTATAAAATATTATAGATAATAATAATTTTGTGATTAAGCTGACATGGACTGCCGGCGTTTTAGGGCTCAAAATTAATTTTCTTAATATCAAGTAGGAAATTTGTGCGGTGGGGAGGAAACTATCCTGTATTGTATTTCAATATATCTTGTAAAAGCATGTCGGTTGATCATGACTGGTCGGAACTTCCACCGGAGCTCCTCTACACAATCATAAACAAGCTAATTAATCTCTGCGACTACCTCCATTTCCGAGCCGTTTGCTCAAACTGGCGATTCTCAACACCATCAACTCCCAAAAACCTACCTTGCCAACTTCCATGGTTAATGCTCCCAAAAAACCGGTCGAACCGGCGCGGTTTTTTCAATATAATCGACAACAAACTCCACTTCCTCAACCTTCCAGAAGCTTCTAATCCCCGTCGTCGCTGCGGTTCTTCTCACGGCTGGTTAATCATCGTTGACGAATCACCGTCAATTTTCATGATTAATCCACTCACGAAAGTAACTTTTAATTTACCGCCTGTTACTGAATTTCCTAATGTGGTAAATTTCGATTTTTACAGCGTAGGTCGAGAATATACCGTGAGATCTCTTAACGGTGAGGTATATGCTCGTAATTTGAAAGAAATGCGTGATTCGTTTATCAGAAAGGCTGTAATTTCGAATAGTCCTTCACGTGATCCGAATTTTATTGCGATGGTGATCCTTAATGAAACAGGTGATGGAGAAAATTACGCTCTATGTCTATGTTTGAAAATATTTACGCCACGTAGCTGATACTTTGAGTTTGTTATCCGATTTAGCTCATAGTTGTGTATATAAACACCTATGTTACACTACTATACACTTTATACAAGGTTGATACATTATTTATAATGCTTTCCCAGGTATAGTATTGTATAAGTTGTATAATCTTGTATATTGGGTTACGTGGCGTAAATATTTTCAAAAGCTGTATATTTTTGAAAATTTAAACTCATAAATCTTTAAATGTTCTCTACAATCTCCACAATATCTCTGGTTACGAAAATAGCTAGCAACATCTCTATTTATAATAGTATGAAACTTATTTTGACTATAAAATAGAAAAATCTATCCTTATATAATTCTGACTAAAATCCTAACCAATTTGGTTTCTAACAACTTTGAATTATCTTTCCAACAACAGGTGACCTTGCTTACTGCAAAAACGGGGAAAGTTCATGGAGATTTATTGATGATGCGCGGTTTTATGCTGAGGATGTTATCTATTTTGAAGGATTGTTCTATGCTGTTCATAAAACTGGAGCTATTGCAGTTTCTGATGTTAGTGGTGATTCACCTAGTGTTTCATTTATTGAAACCCCTAGGAAAATTGGCGGTGATATGCAGTATTTGGTTAAAACAAATGATGAACTTTTACTTGTGACTAGATTTTTGGAGCTTGATATCGATGCTGCGTATCATCAGCTTGATGTTGTTTATAAGACAGTTGAATTTCGTGTATTTAGGTTGGATTTAGAAGGACCGAGGTGGGAGAATGTTAACAGTTTGGATGAGAAAATGTTGTTTTTAGGAGAGAATTCTTCATTGGCATTGTTGGCTTCTGATTTTCCTGGATGTGAAGGAAACAGGATTTACTTTACTGATGATTATTGTGAGGCTAATTATGATGGTGTCAATGGGAATCATGATTTAGGGTATTACAATTTAGAGGATGGTAGTATTGAAGCATTGTCCTGCTATCCTCGCAATTCACATTCTATGCTCCGTTGGCCTCCTCCGATTTGGTTCACTCCGAATCCGTATTGATAATGTAAGTCTGCCTCTCTTTTCTATTTTCTTGTGTAAAAATGAGCTCAGTTCTTATTTTTTCTATGAAATATGAGTGATGATTGGTATGCAAGGTTGTTGTTTCACATTGCAATTACTGCACTCTTGTCAATTCTCTTAATCTAGAGCAATTTAAGAGTCAACTTGAATTTCATCAAAAGCTAGTCTGATGCTATTGTAAGATATTTAAAGATATAGATGAAGCACAAAGCCTATTTTTAGGTAATAGAGATTGCGCACTGCTGAAGCTCTAACTTATTTTGAGATATTTATACCTGCACTACAACTGAACTTGTGAATATGCTACATTTAGGGAGTCTTTCGTTAAGATGAAGTAATACTAGATGCATTAGTCCTATCAGAAAAATATAAGCTTTTGCTACATTATGCATAAAGAACTGAGCAGTTACCATTTTATTCAGTAGTAATTATGGGTCCTGTATTCAGTCATCTATCTGAATGAAGTTATTCAAATGGGCTGAGAGATATTGAGTTACTCCAACTTCTTGGGAAACCGTTAGCTGATGTTTCCTAGGTCTGTTGTTCTTTGAATAGGCAATTCATGTGATTTCTAACTTAATGGGAAATTATGGTGTCTAGCTTTACCATGAGCATGTAATTTTGAGATTTGCATAAATGTATATGTTTCTATTTGTTGCGAGAAAGGTTCTTTTACGGTTTGGATGGCGAAAAGTTGATTTAGGAAAATAGGCAAGAGATAGAACTTTTGATAGACCTGTTCATCCGTCCTCTATTTTGATCTTTCCTTACAGTGTATACTACCTTTTGAATTGTGTTGTTATCTTGTTGCAGTGTATCCTGCATTGAGATGGTTTATGAACATGTTTCTCTGGCCAGAGTCAAGTTGCAAATAATCAAATAGTGGTGTGCTGTAAGTAAACCTGTACCTACATTTTCTTGATGCAATCTGTGTGACCACATCATTCCCTGTAATCAAATACTCGTGTGCTGTAAATAAACCTGTACAAACATATTTATTTCTTCCTGTAACATTCCCATGTAATCGCAATCTTTCTGCATCTGCTTTATGTTTCTGTAAATGCCTTATCTTTTATTATGAACAACTAATTAGCTGGAACAAAATACTAGCTAAAATTCAGGGTCTGGAGGTCTACTTTTGTAGTACCATTTATATGAGTAAACTAACCACAAAGCTAAGCCCGTATAGGTGACTTATTTTAACTAAGCTTGTGAAATGCTTGGAATTTGGAGAATTAGAATGGTTGTATGGGAGGCTTGTAGATATAAAAATGTTACTACCTCATAATTAGATGGAAAAGATTATTTCTCTGCAAGTTATAGGAAAACCAAATATCCTAATTACCACGGAAAAGTCACCAACTGTTTAGCACTCTATTTGCATTTCAAGACCGTTGTTGGAGAGAATAGCTGGAATTGGAGACCACCTAGAACTTGGCTGTGTTTACTTGGAAGCGGATTTCAATAAGATGCCAAATGATTTTAACTTTTAACCATATGGAATCACCAAAAACATTATAGAAGTCGCTTGTTTCCAGTTGAAGATTCTTTTTAAGATCGTGCAATTGAACCTATTGAACTTATATATATACTAGCAGACATGTTACATCCGCCTCTGACTGCCTCGCCATTCAATTGAACCTATTGAACCAATTGAACCTATATATATACTAGCAGACATGTTACATCCGCCTCTGACTGCCTCGCCATTCAATTGAACCTATTGAACCAATTGAACCTATATATATACTAGCAGACATGTTACATCCGCCTCTGACTGCCTCGCCCTCCAATTTTATTCTCATGTCTCCTGGCATCCAAGTGATCCTAAAGTGATGCCTTTTCGCGATAGCTCTCTAAGCTAACTAGCTAAGCCTCCAAGATTCAGTATATGTTAAATCTCTTGCTGTTTATATCGAAGAATTTGAATCTATTGCTGCTCACTTGGTCTTTAGTTTTACAGTAAAAAAAAAACTAAAATTTGGAATGCTACAGATAATCGATAAGCATTCTTGAAGATTTGGAGCTTGTGTATGAGTTTCTCTTGTTCTGGTAGGGAGATGGTCATCAAAGAAGTTGGAGAATTCATGGTGTTCTTTTTGCAGACCACTGACTTGACTTGAGCAAGAGAGTTACTGTTTTTGTACTACAGGTTCCAGTTTAAAATGATAGTATGGGGTCTATGGAGTATTTCTTTGTTTATTAAAGAGCAACTTTGGGTAGTTGAGAATAGATTCTATTCGGGGTTGGGTCGTTTCTAGCAACTTGCAAGTTTATATAGGAACAGGTAGAAGTGATAAATGTGCAGGTAGAACTGTTGAAGTGATAATAACGGGTTATAATTTAATCCGTCAAATATGACTTAGTCTCCCTTCTTCTTTTTCTTGGATCATTTCAATATAATAATATGGATATATAGGAATCATAGAAGCTGAAAGATCCTCTGCCTCTGAATTCTGTCTCTTTGCCCATTCCTCCACAGCTTTGTAAGCATTAAAGTACTTTAAAGTAAGAGTTACAAATTAATATGAGAATATATAAATAATTTAATTATAGCTAAATATGTAAAAATGATATAAGTGATATGTGTCTTATATTCAGTGATATGGTATAATAACATTCTTAGATATAAGTTAACTCATTTACTAGTGGAATTCTGATAATATGATGACATGTTATATGGATATGGATATGCCACATCCACTAGTGGAACTCGATTGTGTTCTGTGAGAGTGTTTGAATTGACTTTTTAAAAGTGACTTATAAGTCGAAAGCTAAAAGTCATAAGTTTGTCCTACCCAACTTTTGACTTATGACTTATTTCTGTACCTTTTAGCCTAAAAATAAGGTTTAAAAACATTTTTTCTCTCACCCAAACACATCAAAAAGTAAAAAAATGCTTAAAAGCCAAAAATCACTTAAAATAAGTCAATCCAAACACCTTCTATGTGTACTCATCTTAATGATGTTATTAATAGGTAATGTAACAATTGACGAGTGGAGCCAGGGTCCTGGACCTTGTGCATGCAAGTAAAAGTTTGACTTTACCTGTCTTTTGGCATCAGTATTTGATACTCAACAATTGTTCGTTGAGATTTTTATCAAGTAGTGATGCTATATGTTCTCTTTATAACTATTCGGTAGTCGGTACTTATTAGCTAGACTAATTCGAATGATTTTATCGTGTAACACCTTTTTTCTCGATACTCAAATCTAAGACGTTTGATTAAAGATGAAGAAAAAAGCAAAGAAGTCCCATGGGGTTTGATTGTCATGGCCCTTTTTCATAATAGTTTGAGAGAGACATAATACTTATCAATTATCCTTTTTTATTTTCATATCAATGAATGATGATAGAAAGTGGGGGAAAAGATAATGAAACGGCATGGCCAGTTGATCCTCTGACGTTTGAAGGGGCATTTCGCCTTTCTTTTTATTTTATTCGGACTAAGTATATTAGAAAATGAAGACGAAGGACGGGATTTTTTTTCCTGATGTATTAACCTGGATTGTTACATGTATATATACAAACCTAGGGACTATGTACGTAAATGTAAATAAAATAAATTTCTAACTAACTTTGTCCTATAATGCAGCTGTACAATTTCTAGAAAATACACATTGAATTCTATTTACATATACTTGTATTTCTATTTTAAAACTTTGCATCTTGCCACTGGGCTTTGTCTTGTATCTGGGCTTTTATTTGTTCATCATCTGTTGTTGACTGTCACAACCCAGTATGTGAGATAAGCCCATTTTGTAGTCTCGGCCCAATGGCCCTATTTGTGTATCTATCCCCTTCATGTGGTAAAGCCGACAAGATCAAATGAACTTAGGCTTCTGGATTTTTCTGTACTTTCAATCTTAACTCGTCTTCTTCAAAATCCCCCCTCAAATTGGAGGGGAGAGAAAAAACCCCCAATTTGCGTAATAAATCGTGAAAGGGGCTTTGTGAATAAATCTATGAGTTGAAGTTTTGAAGGAAGAAAAGAGAGAGAGATGAGACCTGAATGGAGTTTTTGACGAATAAAATGACAATCAAGCTCTACGTGCTTGATTCGTTCCTGGAAGACGGGATTACATGCGATGTGCATGGCGGATTGACTATCGGAATGAACGGAAACTGGCAATGAAGTCGAACGAGCCATGTAAGTTCAGCCGTTACTGTAAAAAATGGATCTTGGGTCTAACTCAACCCCAAAAGCTAGCTTGAAAGGGTGAGGATTGCCCAAGTCCATATAAGGAGTCCATGTTCCCATTCCATTTTCGATGTGAGACTCTTAACACACCCCCGCACACCCAGACCTCGTTAACTAGAGCGTGGACAATATAATTTGGGGGCCCAACATCGGTGAACAAAGAATTGGAATGAGTCTGGCTCTGATACCATATTGAAGTGTGTGACAATTTGATCTAAAAGCTTAAGTTGTTAGATAGAATACACTTTTAATATTTGATTATATTCTCAACACGTCCAACACGCCCTCTCACGTGCTGACCTGATTTTTTTTCATGGTCCATATTAAGAGTCTCACATCGGAAATGGAATGGGAACATGGACTCTTTATATCGACTTGGGCAATCTTTACCCTTCAAGCTAGCTTTTGGGGTTGAGTTAGATCCAAGATCCATCCTTTACATGGTATCAAAGCCAGATCCATTCCAATTCTTTGTTCACCGATGTTGGGCCCCCAAATTATATTGTCCACGCTCCAGTTAACGAGGTCTGGGCGTGCGGGGGTGTGTTAAGAGACCCACATCGGAAATGGAATAGGAACATGGACTCCTTATATGGACTTGGACAATCCTCACCCTACAAGCTAGCTTTTGGGGTTGAGTTATGCCCAAGATCCATTCTTTACAGTTACACGTCTCACGAATCTGTACTCAGCCTCTACTGAGGACGATGAAATCGAGGCATGTTTTTTCAATTTTCATGAAACTGGAGCTCCTCCCATTATAATAAAAACCCAGAGATTGGTTTGCGTGAATCCGGGCAAGAAGCCCAATCAGAATCACTAAAGGCAGTTAGGAAAGCAGCCTCCTCTGTCCCTTTTCCTAATTCCAATGCATTATCTGATCTAATACATTTGACTTTTGCCTCTAACTGCCTTTCCACCACAGTGATAAAAGATTTCAACATAGGAACAGTATTGGATTTAGTTGTTAACAAGAATGTCCAGGTTCCTCTATTATAGTCATCTACTATAGTGAGGAAATATTTGTAAGTAGGGACACCAAGTATCTATGTGAATAAACTCAAATAATTTCTTAGATTTGATGACTGGTAGGGAAAGAATTTCTTGTTTGCTTAGATCTAGGGCATATGTCACACACACATTTAAAATTAGGAGGAAGATGAATGAAACTGAATTTTTTCATTACTGAAAAAGGTAAATGGTCAAGTCTTACATGCCAAAGCTTTACATCTGAAATAACATTGGCACAAACTAGAAACAAAGAACTAACAACATGATTGGAATTACTTCCTTCTTGTAAATGAAAAACATCTTGAGTAGACTTAGGACAAGAAACTCTAGGTTGCAGTAGGTATAATCCCTCCTTAACTTCAGCAAAAATTTCTACCTTCTTCAAAGAATGGTCTTGCAACAGACACTTAAAAGGTGTAAAATAAACAGTAATGTCAATTTGAATGCATAATTTATTCACTAAGAGTAAATTATATTTGAAATCTGGGACATGAAGCACATTCCTTAGAGTAAGATTAGGCATAATGAGTACACTTTCTGTATGTGTGACACAAATCTTGAAAGAGTTAGGAAGGCTGATGTGTATAAGAGCAGTAAGTGCAATTAAAGATGAAAAGGAGTTTGAATTGTAACACATATGTTCTGGGGCTCCTGAGTCTATAATCCATGCTTTAGAATTATAAACAGAAAAACAAGATCCTGAATATTTCAAAGTAGTACTAACAATAGCATTTGCATTGATATCTGATCCAGATGTTCCTCCTTGTCCCATGTGCAAACACTGTTTGAAAATATTGGCTATTTTTGTGCATTGTTCCTTACTGAAATGTTGGTTGATGCTGAAATGTTGATTGCTGCTTTTCATTTCACTTTGCTCCTGATTTTCCATTTGAGGTTCATCTGCTCCCATTACTGCATTTTCCTTTACTTGCCCTTGAGACCCCTTTTGATGGGTGAATTCAAAATTCTCAAGGAAACCTATGAGCCTAAAACAATCATCCTCAATATGTCCAATTTTGAGACAATGAGTGCAACTCACATTAGGATTGAATTTTGGTCTCCTTCCTTTGAACTTTCTTGTTCCAGCATTTGGTCTCTGGAAATAGTTCCCAGATCTTTGGTTTGAATTTCCACTTCTGTAACTCTGATTCCGAATTTGATTTCTTGGGATGTTTATTTCTTTGTTTGTTACCATGAAAGCTGCTGGATCTATGGGTAGTTGTGCATTAGCAGAGATTTCCCTTTGATTCTCATCTTGGAGCAACAGAGTATAAGCATAGTCCATCTCAGGTAGAGGATTCATCATTAAAATATTCTCTGGCTTGAGTATACACATCATTTAGCCCCATCAAAAATTGAATTATCCTTTGGTCCATGAAAGTCTTAGCTAGTTTTCTTTTTCTATCACAGACACGGTTACAAGTGCACACTATATTTGAGTTTAAAGAGTCTAATTCATTCCATATTCTTTTGATTCTTGTGAAATAAGTTGAAATATATGTAGAACCTTGCACTAACATGCTCAGTTCCTTTTGCGGGTGGAACAATTTGGCACCATTTGACCATCCAAATTTGTGCTCAAGACTGTCCCAAAATTCCTTGGACGTTTTTGAGAAAATCACACTATCCTTAATATCTTTGGCTAGTGAATTCAATAGCCAGTCAGTGACCATGTCATTGCAACAATTCCATTGCTTAAAATTAGAGGAGTTGAGAGATCTGGAGCTTTAATGACCACATTGATAAAACATAACTTCTTTGCTGAAAGAGAGAAGCACAGATCTCCTCCAAACTGGATATCCTTTTCCATCAAAAACAATAATGACAGAGTCATTCCAGGAATATCTGATGGGTGAAGGTGATTGGGACTGCTAGAGTCGACTGTTACATTACCAGTCTATTGAAGATGAGTGTTTTCAGTGCCATCTTAATTGTTCAAGAGATGAAGGACGAGGAATCTGATATTTGATAATGAAGAGAACCTTTGGATCGAGCTCACTGCTCTGATACCATATTGAAAATTTAACAAGAAGGATTGGGAATTTTTTTCCCTGATGTATTAACCTTGATTATCACATGTATATATACAAACCAATACTAGGGGCTATGTATGTAAATGTAAATAATATAAATTTCTAACTAACTTTGTCTTATAGTGCAACTGTACAATTTATAGAAAATATACATTGAATTCTATTTACATATACTTGTATTTCTATTTTCAGACTTTGCATCTTGCCACTGGGCTTTGTCTTGTATCTGACCTTTTATTTATTCAGCATTTGTTGTTGACTGTCGTAGCCCAATATGTGAGGTTAGCCCATTGGCCCTATTTGTGTATCGATTCCTTTCATGTGGTGAAGACGACAAGATCAAATGAACTTTGGCTTCTGGATTCTTCTGTACTTCAACCTTGACTCATCTTCTTCAAAATTTATTTTCATTTTCAAATCATCTTCGAACTTCAATTCGCCTTCTCCAAAAAAGTATATATTGCTAACCTCGAAAAAAGTACGAATAATTTATTAGATTAGATCAAACTACATTGAACAAGTTAACACTTTTATGCCTACATAAGTTTTTTTTAAATCGTAAAATAAGCACTATGGTAACAATTTTTTGTCCTTAAAATGTTTGTCCTGCATAATCGTCGAGAATACTTGTTAGAGGAAAGATAACTGTAATCGTATTGCATATTCGTTGGATATTTGCTTATTAATGTCTATTATCATAACAGCTCATGTTTGGCCATAGATTTTGACGTAGAAACTTGAAAATTTGAGTTTTTGAAGTGATTTTTGAAATTTGAAGTTGTATTTGGACATGCATTTTACTTGGAAAAATTTAAAGTTAAGTGAAAGTCTCAAAAACCCAAACTTTTGAAGACAGTTTCAATATGTGATCCAAAATCTATGGCCAAACAAATATTTGAAGATAAATTTTTAAAATCTTATCCAAAATTTATGACCAAACACTAGCTTAGACTTGTAAGATGAGTACTTATGGCGATCTTAAGGGATTCTTTCTAACTACTGCTTCGTACTATTGTGGTATTTTTCTTTATGTTTTTCCCTTATGTCATTCACGCTGTGTCTGATATCCTATTTGGGGCTCGACTAGTTCGAATTCGGATCAGAAATTCCACTTGAAAGATAAATGTATTTCATACAAAAAACGTCTTCATTCCTGCGGCTGAAACCTGAGATCACTAATTAAAGATAGAGGGTGACTTACCACTCCACCACGACCTTCAATAACATATCTTTACGTTACCAATCCCTCTATTTTACATTATTGTTGGATGGGCCGGATGTCATAATGTTTGGAGATAAACGTAGGCCCTTGTGTACTAGTATTATAAACGTGGGCGGCCCTAATGTACCAGAGGTAACGGATTGGAGAGAAAGACGAGGGTTTTCATGCCTATTAATTTAAATTTTTGAATGCGTAAATACAATATATCTATGAGGGTAACTAAAAATATAATATAATTACGGATTATAATTTATTTAAAGTATAATTATTATACTTACGTACCTCATATAGTTAGCTATAGCATGTAAGAATTTCTATTATAATTCTTGCAAAAATACAAAATATTAAATTGATCCGGAAGACGGATGAAAGGTGATGTTAATAAATACCTAACACATATCTAATTTAAGAGGGAGGAGGTCGATGGTCGAAAATGCCTATTCATACCAGATTTATTTTATATTTGGCACTTATAGAGGACTAAATCTTGAGTGAAATGAAAACAATTCATTTTAACACAATTAATTAAAATTCACTTGGTTTGATTATTTATAAAAATAAAAAAAATGCCGAAGTAGCACATGAAAAGGGAAAGCAAAGGAAGTAAATAAAAATACAAGGTACAAGCCTTTTGGGTGGTCCACCGACCTTGTATCTCATCTTAATTTGATCTGAAAAAATACAACGATATGAGTTTAATCCATTCTCATTTTTTTAGCAAAAGTAAAAGTGATTCTCGAATAAAATTCCTACACCTATTTTCTATTCAAAGATCCAGTTAACCCAAATTCATTAGGTGGGTTTATGGGCCCTATTCTAGTTTCATCTACCTTTGCTTGGTGAAGTTCTAACTTCTAAAAGAGTCAAGTGGGCTTAATTTGCAAAAGGTTGGGCCTCTTGTCATTCCAATCCTCTTCTAATTGCCACAGATTCTAAGCTTTTTGGAGGGTCATTTGCACTTCTTCCCTATTTTGTGCTCGCCTTTTATTTTTGTCCTTCAAATAGACTGGGCTTTAATTTCTACCTTTAAAATTGAACTTACACATCATAATATCCACAAGTTCGGTAAAGAATTTATGCCCTATTGGCATAATTTCAATTTTGAAGGGCAAATATTAAAGACCAGCCCATTTGAAGAGCACACGGTGCAATTACTTGTTTTTGGGACACATTTAAAAACTAAAAATCAAATCAAATTAACTCCACTGCAACCCCAAACTAATTAAAACTGGTTAATATGAACTTATCAAAGAAAAAAAACTGGTTAACATGAATTATCTGTATTCCTTTTGTGAAAGCTCAAAAGAAAAAACAGAAGAATTCATTCAAGCAAAAATTATTTGGGAGGAAAGTACACCAAAAGCAAAAATTTCCTTTTGTCACCAACTATAAAAAGATTGCACTTCACAGGAGTCGGGACAATTGTAAGATTTAAGATTAGGTACTAAAAGAAATTAAGATATTCATAACTACTTAACTGTCGCGCTTCTATGGAATGTCAGTGTCAAGTTACAAAATTTTCAACTAAAAAAAGAGACCAGTTTAATATGTACACCCCCCCCCCCCCCCCCCCAAATATTATCAAGATTATAGTGGTCCATTGACAAGCAACTCACCTTTCTTTAATGGCCTCTGGTGAATATCAGATGAGTAAACCGTTTTCAGTAAGCACAAATAGACCAGTTAGAGGGGACTCTGCTCGTCGTCAACGGTGGCATATTACGGACATTGACATCGACAGGCAGCATACGATATTCGATATCTAGCTCTCTGAATATCTTTACCATTTCCTCAACTAAAAGAGCTCTCCTTGCCCATCTCTCTCCCATGTCTTGGAAATTCATTGTGTGTGAAATCCATACTGACCACTTTATCCTGTTCAAATCTTCAACATCCCTCATCACAATCATTGGAGCTGGATACCAATGATCACTTTTGTTCTCAATATACCTGCCAGTACAGCATCCATAACAAAAAATATTATAAAGGGAAGAATATTACTCCCTCCGTCCCACTTTATGTGACTCTTTCCTTTTTAGTCAATCCAAAAAAAATGACACTTTACTATATTTAGTAGCAATTTAACTTTAAACTTCGCACTTTATCCTTAATGAGATATGAGATGATTTATAGCCAGTCAAATATCTGTGAATTAGTTTAGACCAATAGTTTCAAAAGTCATCAAGGCGTTCTGTTCTGGCAATTTTCCCAACAATAATATTTCCGTGAAAGAGAGGATATCTGACTCGTGTGTTGACTAATAAGATGAGTATTCTTATGTTGAGCATCATAAAAGAGAAGATGAATAGTTGTACAGTCAGACCTCTCTATAACAACATTTCATATAATGGCCAAATTCTTTTTGGAACCGATTTCCTATTTATGTTTATTATATGTGCTCTACAACAACATTTCGCATAGTAGCCAAAAAAATCCAGAAAAATGACGCGGTTATAAAGAAATTTGATTGTATATACCTTGTTATTTTCTCTTTCATTGATGCAGTTTTTTCCATAGGAGTTGAGATATGAATGCAGAATTCGATTGCATCTCCCATGTCTGGACTGCGATAGTAGTTACTAATGGGCTTTGTAGATAAGACACTGTTTGGATATGCAATCTTCAGGTTATCATATCTCAGGAAAACTGTGGTCAATATATTCATCTCTTCAACAACCATCTGAAACCAAAACATCAGAAGACGTGCTTTAATATACAAATCAGAATACTACCTGAAGATCTACCTTAGAGTGGAAGAATTTCTCACATGAGTTCCGTCAATTTCAACACGATCACCTACATCAAATGGGTGCATCACAAATAAAAATATAATTGCCTCAAATGTCGTCTTGGCTGTGTTTCCAAACATGAACACGACTAGAAGAACCTGAGAACTCATAAAGACCAAGAAATGTGTAGTGGCAACTTTGAGAATAAGCAACCAGACAACCAGTATGATGACTCCGACTAAGACGTTCAACATGTGATGCAGTTTGTTCACAGCAGTCTTTGTGTCATTCAAAGACAAAGCAAGAGCTCTCCGCTCTCTAAATGCATTCACCTGAAAGGAGTAAATAAAGATCAAAGATAGGAATTTCCTAGAAATATAAATTTCACGCTTAGATCCTCATTTCACAATCATAACTTTTTTTTCAAAGTTGAGGTGTTTGACCAAGCTTTTAGGAGAAGAAAAGTGTTTTTGAGTAAGAGCAAAAGCTGAAAAAAGTAGCTTCTCCCCAAAAGTACATTATGAAAAACACTTTTGAGAAAATACACTTAGAAACACATTTTATTAAAAGCTCGGTCAAACGCTAATTGTTGAGAAAATAAATTGATTCTAGAAGGCTTGGCCAAACAGGCTAATCTTCACAATGAACTGTAAAAGTAAACAACCTATGCCTATACTTTAAATGAATGCCAAAACCATCTTTTAACTACATTTTGGAGTTGCATTTTTATTATTGCAATTTGGAGATAAGAGAAAAATAAGCTTCTCAAAACTCCATAGATAATTTGCATGTCTGAGCACATATTATGCACCAGAAGTAGCAAAAGAGAGGGAGGGTAAAATGGGGAAAGAGAATATTGAGGCAAATCTGCCATATACCCACCACCCAATTTTTCAACGTGCGTTTGCTAATTCCTTTGGCTTCATTTCCACCTTCAAAGAGCTGCATTGTTTTCAAAGCTTCATCTTCTCTCATAAAACGCATTATATCGTCCAGATAGATGAACCTGATGGCAATCATAAACAACAAAATAAGTAAATCAATCAGATTCTGAAAATTAGATGCCACGGAAAGGGCATAAAACCTAAAAGTAGAAGGGAATTGTACGAAATAAGCATCAACTCTTATAGAAGTAAACTCTTAAAGGGCAGCAAGTTGATGCAACCACACAACAAAATTAGAAGGAAGCATCTGGCCAACACCTATACAGCACTTCCACATCTACTTTATGCTACTTGAAGATTTAACAACAAAGCAAATAAGCTAACAGGATACTTACTTTGAGTGAGGCTTAGCCACATTGTTAAAAACCTTCTTGGCAGCAATTTTTGCCTGTTTTTCACTTGTGATTTCCACTGAAGCTTCATCATCACCACCTGACTGTTGAAGCTGCTCATCCAAAGTTGACAGGACACCTTTACGAACGATATTTATCAACCTTTTCATATTCCAAGCAGAAACATTCTTCTGATTCAGCCTATGTAAATGATCTATAGTTATCCCTCCCTCTTCTTCTTTTTCCTTCCTAGTAGAAGTACTTCTCGAAAATACAGGACTCCTTGGAGTAGCAGCAGCAGTCGACTTCCTTGGCGTCCCGATCGGTCTCTTTGGAAATATACTCGCCTTGAGATCAGGCGGCAATGTGGCCCCCGCACTCTGAAGCTTTTGCACTTCAGCCATAACTTTTTCCTCCTCTTCTTGCTCCATTCTAATCTCAACCAACGGCGGTCCAGACAAAGTCTCGATCACATACTGAGTAAACAAAGCTTCTTGAATCCGATCAAAAAATGCAGTAACATGAAACGACATAGCCAAAACCTTAACCAACAACGTCTTCAACAGCCAAATAAAT
The DNA here is from genome assembly GCA_034509755.1 of Anisodus tanguticus. Taxonomy (NCBI): domain Eukaryota; kingdom Viridiplantae; phylum Streptophyta; class Magnoliopsida; order Solanales; family Solanaceae; genus Anisodus; species Anisodus tanguticus. The sequence goes on along the minus strand of CM067553.1, from coordinate 739,415 downwards.
GTTCCAACCAATAAACACACCCAAATTCTTGACACATACCTTAACACCTTCGTATTCGTTATACTCTCAACTTTCTTATCAAATATACATTGCCAAGCAATCAAAACCAAACTCAACCAAATACAATTCTGCACTGAATTCCTCAATCCATACACAAAATACAACACCCTTTTACGCAACACGAAATTCCTCTCAATAAAGAACACCCCTAACCTAATCCCCCACCCCGAAACTAACCTCCCACATATCAACACTAACACCATCAACTCCCATTTCCATAATTGAAGTCCAAAAATACCCCTACCCTTAAACTTTCTAATAGTAAGAGTACAAACAAAAACACCAATAATCAAAATTAAACTCACCATTTGAAGAAAAGAAAACAAATTAAACTTCATTTTTTTATACTCTTCAGGTATATCCTCATCACTAAAAGGATCATCCTCATCACATTCATTACTTTTAACAAACGCCCCAGATTTCATAGTAATTTTTTGTGACCGTTCAGGTGGGTCCATTAATCTTGACTTAGTAAAAGTTTTAGTTAACAAATTACTAGATTTTCTTGAACTACAAAGTAAAACCTCGTCTTGTAAATCCGATTCAGGAGTACTCAAATTAGACCGGCGACGAACAGATCCGTTACCGATATTCCGGTTCTCGTTAAAAGAAACTCGTACTTCTCTACGTGTAAGTACACCATGGTTGTTGGGTGGACTCTCTTCAACCATAGATAACGGTGACGGCTGTGAATATGGTGATTCCGTTATAAAGTCGAAATCTTTGTTATCTTGCATTCGTTTCATTGCTGCATCGTTAGAGAAATCGTAACTGGAGTCTCTGTATATCTTATCTGTAGCGGCATTGGTATTTGAAGTAGTAGATGAAGAGAGTTCAGTTTCTTTATGGGCTTCTTTAGTGTTTGATTTGAGGACTACTTCTTTAGTATCCATTGGGGTTTCTTTCAAGAGGTTTTGGTGTTCTTCTATTGGGTGTGAAGGAGAGTTAGCACGGTGGAGATGATGAACCGGAGACAGAGATTTGAAAGACCTTAACTTTTCCATTAATGGTTTCTTGATGGAACGGAGGAATGAGGAGTGGGTAAATCAAGACCATACAGCTGCGTGTCCCTGTTGAGTTGTCACTAATCTTTTTACTCGGGGACTCCACCGTGCTCCTTTAAACTTTCTTTCTTACAAAATTTGTAAAAATTATGAGTGTTTTTATTAATTTATTTTTTATTAATGTTTAAAAAAAGTTATTTAATAATTTTTAATTATATAAATAAGTGTAATTTAAAAAAAATAAAGTTAATTTTTTTTTAAAATTCTAAAGCATTACTTATTTTATAATAAAATAAAAAGTTTAAAATATCACTTATTATGAAATAGAGAGAGTATTATAAAGATAATTTTTTGTTTATTTATTCCTTTTCGAAAATCATTGATCCTACTTGTACAATTAAAATTTTATTTTAAGGTTTCAACACTAGATATTCATTAAAATAATCTCTTAAGTTTGTTAGAAAATTTTATTGAGATATTCAAATTACAAAGAAATTTATTGACAAATTTAGTGTCCGGAATTTTATTTCGAAAAACTGTTTGGACGTAGAATTATTATAATTTTTGGAATTGAACTTTTTTTTGGAGAAAATTTTCAAAAAGTTGTTTTCACAATTTACTCCAAATCACTCACGAAAATTCAAAAACAACTCCAATTTATATTCATGTCCAAACACAATTTTAATTTTCAAATATCAAAAATAAATATCACTCCACGTTTTTCAAATTTCATAATTCTTATGTCCAATCACCCACTTAAAAAGTTGTTGATGTATTACGCCTAATGAAATAGAAGGAACCTTTATTGTTCTACCAAATCTCGTGTACATACATTATTTGAAATTGAATAATTTGATTATCCGTCTTGGTGGAGGATAAGATGCGAAAAGTGATATTGAGGTGGTTTGGGCATGTGCAGAGGAGAGACACAAATTCTCCAGTGCGGAGGTGTGAGAGGTTGACTATGGACGGGTTCAGGAGTAGTAGAGGTAGGCCGAAGAAGTATTGGGGAGAGTTGATTAGATGGGATATGACGCATGTGCAACTTACTGAGGACATGACCTTAGATAGTGGGTTGTGGAGGACACTGATTAGGGTAGTAGATAGTTGAGCGTAGTCCTACTTACGTATACATACTGGTAGTTGTAGTGTTATTATTGTAGGTCTGCCTAGCCTATTATATTAGTAGGCGCATTATTGCTTTATAGTACAATGTCTTTGATTTCTGCTGCTATGTGTTCTTCGGTGTACTTTATTTATCTTATTTATCTGTGTTAGTTACTGCTTCTTTTTTCAGAATGTTATATCATGGCTTATTCGCTTTTGTTACCATCATTTTCATACTGCTTTAAATTTTCTGTCCGGATCTGACCGTTTCTCTTACTTTGTTTGTGCTTATGCTTTGTCTTGAACCGATGGTCTTTTGGAAACATCCGCTCTACCTACCAAGGTAGAGGTATGGTCTGTGTACACTCTACCATTTTCAGACCCACGTTGTGTGATTTCACTGAGTATGTTGTTGTTGAATAATTTGATTATCCGTTTAACTTCAATCCATTCATATTCTTTTCGTTAATAAATTATCTCGTGTTTGTTTTTGTCATTAACGGAGCTCCAATTTAAATGTGTGGACTTTATGGGTTCGAATTTTTCAGGAAAAAAAATTCGATATTACTTCTTAAGTATTGGTTATAATTTTAAACTATTTTTAGGTTGGAGTTGTGTTACGAGTCAAAAGAACAAAGGTTATTTTTCTAAAGACAAGACTAATATAGTACTTTAGATATAAAAAAGTTCAATGAAAAAAATAAAATTACTCAAGTTAAAATAGGTAAAGAACCAAATACGATCCTCTTTCCTTAAACATTTGGAAATTGATAGACTCGCCTATACTACAATCGGCATCATGGACTCGTTTCTTAGGAAAAAAAAAAAGAACAGCTAAACGACAGCTTGCAAGCAAAGGTAAAGCTTTTCCTGTGCTTTATTTTTCACCAACTACTAAATTGATAGTCATGCATAATATATAGTTCAACGAAGCCTAAAATTTTGATAATTATACAATGTTTTTTTTACTTTGGATTTTTCTTTTACAATAAAAATACGAGAAAGTACTAAAATCTTTCATAAGTTACCTTTCCTTAAACGTGCAAAAACTCTGTTTACCTTATGTTTCCTTATTAGTTTAACTTAACTTAGGGTCCATTTGCAATTAAAGCAAGAATCAAATTGGATCGATCATTTATTATTTGATGTTGCTTTTGACAACTCAAGCGTGTATTAGCACCTTCTCATAATCTATATTCATTTACTTCAAAGATTGTCTACCTTGTGCTAAAGCTCCTGCAAGAAGACAGGAATGGAGGTGTAGCTGATGACTTAATTTCTACTGTAACTCATTTACCTACTGTGTTTGTCTATCTTGGCTATACCACTGCCAACTCTTTGTTGTTGTAATAGTATAACTAGTTCTACTAGGGATATCTCTCTTTGTTGCAACTGTATGGCACCTTAAACTTTAATAGAAGTCATCTTTTTAACCAAAAAAAGATTGTCAACTCTACAATCTACTATATATGCACTCAAATGATAATATCACAAATTGAGGTGTGTTTGGTACCAAAAACAAAATTACTAAAAATATTTTTTGGAAAAATAAGTGATATTTTACTTATTTTCTAGTGTTTGGTAAATAAGTAGATAAAATTGTCCCCAAAGCATTTACATATAATCTATTTAACACTTCGGTGGGGTGTAATTGTGGAGGGATGTTGGTCCGGAGTAGGGGTAGAGAGGAGACAATTAGAATAAAATGTTATATATGGAACGTGTTTGTTCTATTTCTACCTGAAAAGTCATTTTTCTAATCTTAAGAAACTTGTTTTGGTAGAGGAATTTTATTTCAAAATATTTCAATCAGTCAAACATGAAAAAAGCAACAAACATTGTATGGAAAATATTTTTCTGCAAACCAAACACACCTTTAGCATTTAATTACTTCTTGTTCGGAAATTTTCAAATCTAAAGGTGAAAATAAGGGGGAAATAATGCACAAACCAAACAATATATCGTATTAAGGTCGGTATCCCTAAATTTCTATATGAAAATATAAATCATCTCAACTGTCAACTTTGAATTATATATAGTATTAGTTTCATGATTCACCTATTAATGGAAAATAATCACCACACTGTGTCGAATCTTAGCATTTCTTTAAAAAAAAATACCCTGAAATAATGCAAATGGCAATTCTCTTGTGAACTTTGATTCCATTTAATTGCTAGTTTGGCAAATCAGATCCAGTTTATGTGCTCACTCGATGAGATCAAGATATCACGGAATTGTTAAACATTACTACAATTTTTTTCTGTATTTTATGGAAGAATCTAATCTAAGTTATATATAAAAATAGTGTAAAACTTTATGCTAACAATATAATTTAACTTTTTTTCCACCCGGTTTTCGATACCCACATTGAAACTCAATTATATCTGGATTCACGGTGTAGAGCCCATTTCTAAGAGAAACGCTCTTTACCAAGAATTTTTCCATACCCAAGGCTCGAACCCGAGACCTCTAATTAAGGGATAAGCATCTTCATCCATTGCACCACATCCTTTGGTGGTAATATAATTTAACTTGTTGTAATACGTTATGCCTTATTTCTTTTTAAAGTCATAACCATGAAATAAATACAGACAAAAATTATTTTGATTTGCTTGTTCCTGAAAATATTTTATGGTCTAGACATCGTAGAGAATTGAGAATTCGAAGTTTTTTTAATTCTTTATGAAATTTCATCATATTGAAATCATGCATTAGCTCATGATTTTTTTTGGCTCTCTCCTTCCCCCGCCCCCAAATCTCACTTCTAACTGTAACAAGCCATATTCCCATCGCCGACGGTACCATCCCGGTGACCAGGTAACTCACTTCGGCCGACAATCAGGTAACGCCGCCGGACTACTACGTCGATGACTTTTTCCGACATATTCTCTTCTTTACCTCGGTTTCTCTTCTCTTTTCCTTTTCTTCTTGTTCTTCTTCTTCTTCCAATCTTCTTTGTTTCTCTCTTCTTTTACTAAGCAGATCTGGCGCTAGCGAAAATAGCAACGCCGGTGGTGAACAATGTCAGTGAACAGTACCTCGGTAGTGAACAAGCCAGATCTCCATCCTCACCTCCTTACCCCAATGACCAGGTAACCCACTCCGGCCGGCGACCAGGTAACGCCGCTGGATTACTACGCCGGTGACTTGTCTGGCATCCTCCCTTTTTACCTCTGCTTCTCTTCCCTTTTCCTCCTATTCTTCTTCCACTATTCTCTGTTTCTCTTTTTACTAAGTTGATTCGTCGCCGGCGAGAACAACAATTCTGTCGGTGAACAGGGTCGACTGTACCCCAGGTTCTATCGCTCATGTTTTGCTATTTATCTGGTATTTGTCATTTTTGTGTAGTAATTCTAGCTATCTTGTTAGGATATTCCCAATTACCGTTAGGTTGAAATAATTTAATTTCTTTAGGTATCTGCTTTGCTGGGTCTTGCTTTGTTGTTTCATGCATTGATATTTGTTACTTTTTTATTTTTCATTTAGTATATTACGCTCTTACATTTACTCTTCTTGCCTTTAGTTATATCATTCTTGGCATTCTTGTTTTAGGTGTAAACATTTTATTAACCTATTAGTTTATATCCGTTGTAGTGGCTTTGGTAACTGATGGTAGACTATGGTCATGTTCTCGGTCGGGAACGGGAGCGAGGGTTAGGGGGTAAGTGGGGTAAGGGAGATGTTAGGCTGAGAATAAGATCTTGGAACATTGGAACTTTAACGGGGAAGTCCATAGAGCTAGTTAAGATTCTTAAGAAGATGAGGATTAATATAGCATGTGTCCAGGAGACCAAATGGGTAGGACCTCAGGCTAAGGATGTAGACGGGTATAAGTTATGGTTCTTCGGTAGATCAAAGTATAGGAACGGGGGAGGCATTTTGGTAGACAACGAGCTAAGAGATCATGTGGTAGATGTGATGAGGGTCAATGACAGGATGATGGCGATTAAGTTGGTAGTTGGAGGGTTCACTAGTGCTTATGGGCCGCAGACGGGCTTAGACGAGCAGGAGAAGAGACGCTTTTATGAGGAGTTGGACGAAGTGGTGGGAGGTATACCACCCACTGAGAATTTATTTGTAGGAGGAGATTTCAATGGACATGTCGGGTCAATTCCGGAGGGTTATGTCGACATGCATGAAGGCTTTGGACTCGGGGACAGGAACGGGGAAGGCGTCTCACTTTTGGAGTTCACTAGAGCTTGTAGGATAGTGATAGCCAATTCGAGATTCCTGAAGAAGGAGGAACACTTGGTGACTTTCCGTAGTTCGGTGGCTAATACTCAGATATACTTTTTGCTCCTTAGGAAGGTTGACAAAGGTCTTTGTAAAGACTGTAAGGTTATTCCGAGGGAGGATCTTACAACCCGACATAAGCTTTTAGTGATGGATTTGGAGATCAATATGGAGAAGAAGAAGAGGGTTGTGGATGACAGGTTAAGAATCAAATGGGGAAGTTTGACCATGGCGAGTGCAAAGGATATGGGGGAGAAGTTGATGGCCAAAGGGCTTGGGGGAGTAGTGGGGATGTGACCAATATGTGGGACAGGACGGCCAACTGCATTTGGGAGGTAGCTAAAGAAGTGCTAGGGGCCTCGCGGGGTAACCGTGGTGGGTATCGAGGGGACTGGTGGTGGAATGGTAAAGTTTAAGAGAAGGTGGAAGCGAAGAAAGCGGTGTATGCGAAATTGTTAGAAAGCAAGGATGAGATGGAGAAGTGGATAAATAGGGAACTGTATAAGATGGCGAGGAAGGAGGCAAAACTAGCGGTTACGGCAGCGAAAATGGCGGTTTTTGAACGCATGTATGTAGAATTAAAGGAGAAAGATGGGGATAAGAAGTTCTACAGACTAGCCAAAGAAATGGAGAGGAGGGCTCGTGACTTAGATCACGTAAGGTGCATCAAGGACGAGGACGGCAAAGTACTGGTGGATGATGTGCATATTAGGCGGAGGTGGCAGTCTTACTTCCATAAACTCTTGAATGAAAAAGGAGATGAAGACATTGTGCTGGGAGATCTGGAGCATTCTGGTAGGTACTGGGATTTTGGACATTGTAGAAACATTAAGGTTGAGGAGGTTAAGGGTGATGTTCACAGGATGCGCTTGGGACGAGTGATCGGACCTGATGAGATCCTAGTTGAATTTTGGAAGAGCGTAGGCAGGGTAGGTTTAGAGTGGCTGACTGAGTTATTTAACGTCATTTTAAGACGACAAGAATGCCCGAAGAATGGAGGTGGAGTACAATGATTCCCTTGTATAAAAACAAAGGTGATATCCAGAGTTACAACAACTATAGGGTTATCAAGTTGATAAGCCACACTATAAAGTTTGGGAAAGGGTCGTGGAGATGCGGATGAGGAGATGTGTGTCTATTTTTGAAAACCAGTTTGGTTTTGTGACGGCGCATTCGACTACTGAAGTCATTCATATTATTAGGAGGTTGGTGGAGCAGTATAGGATGAGGAAGAGAGACTTGCATAGGGTTTTCATTGACCTCGAGAAGGCATACGACAAAGTCCTTAGGGAGGTTCTATGTAGATGTTTGGTGGTTAGAGGTGTACTTGTAGCGTACACTAGGGCGATCAATGATATGTATGATGGAGCCAAAACTAGGGTACGGACAATAGAATGAGACTCAGAGCACATCCCAGTGATGATGGGGCTGCACCAGGGACCAGGTTTTAGCCCATTCTATTTGCCTTGATGATGGATGGACTGACGCGACAAATCTAATGAGAGGTGTCATGGTGTATATTATTCGCATACGACATATTCTTGATTGATGAGACTCGCAGCGGAGTGAACGACATACTGGAGGTTTGGAGACAGACTTTGGAGTCTAAAGGGTTCAGGTTGAGTAGGACTAAGACAAAATATTTGGAGTGAAAGTTCAGCGGGAGCGACACTGAGACAGACGTGGAGGTGAGGCTTGGTACTCAGGTCATTCCAAAGAAAGGAAGCTTCAAGTACCTCGGGTCTATTATCCAAGCGAATTGAGAAATTAATGACGATGTCACACATCGTATTAGGGCATGATGGATGAAATTTAGGCTCGCATTTGGAGTCTTGTGCGACAAAAAAATGCCACAAAAACTTCAAGGCAAGTTCTATAGGGTGGTGGTTAGACCGACTATGTTGTATAGGGTAGAGTGTTGGCCAGTCAAAACTTCGCACATCCAAAAGACGAAAGTTGCGGAGATGAGGATGTTGAGATGTATGTGTGGGCATATAAGGAGAGATATGATTAGAAATGATGATATCCGGGATAGAGTAGGAGTGGCCTCGATGGAGGATAAGATGCGAGAAGCGAGGTTGAGATGGTTCGGGCATGTGCAGAAGAGAGACACAGATGCCCCAGTGCGGAGGTGTGAGAGGTTGGCTATGGAAGGGTTCAAGAGAGGTAGAGGTAGACTGAAAAAGTATTAGGGAGAGGTGATTAGATGGGATATGGCGTAGGTGCAACTTACTGAGGACATGATCTTAGATAGAGGGGTGTGGAGGACACGGATTAGGGTATAAGGGTAGTAGGTAGTCGAGCGTAGTCCTACTTACGCTTATAAAATGATAGTTGTAGTGTTATTATTGTAGACCCAATTAGCCTATCATACTTATAGGCGCAATATTGCTTTATAGTCATCTGTAGTTTGATTTCTGCTGCTATGTGTTCTTTAGTGTACTTTGTTTATCTTATTTATCTACGTTAGCTATTGCTTCATTTTGTCAGAATACGTTGGCGTATTCGATTTTATTATCAGCATGTTCATACTGCTTTAATTTCTTGTCTGGGTCTGACCGTTTCTATTGCTTTATTTTGCTTGCTTTGCTTGTGATTATGCTTTGTATTGAGTTGGGGGTCTCCCGAAAACAGTCGCTCTACCTACCAAGGTAGAGATAAGGTATGCGTACACTCTACCCTTCTCAGACCCCATGTTGTGCGATTTCACTGGGTATGTTGTTGTTGTAGTCATAACCATGTTATATATATGAGTATGTATAGTTAACTTAAATTATCTATTAAATATGCCAAAAAAGTTTCTTAGTGTCTTTGTGTACACATTAAATCTTTTTGAAAATAATAACATGTTTAACTAGATTAACGAGGTGTACGTGTTAAGTGATTAAAGGTACTCTAATACTTGTTGGCATAGACGTACTAAAAGAGATTAGTAATTAATAAACGGGGGTTTATTATGAAAAAACCAGAATAAACATATGGCCCATGTCATTGCTTAAACTAATTCAAATTGAGATTTGATACCTATTTCGTACAAGGAACATTAACTAACAAAGTATGGCAAAAGTGTGAAATTATTGTACAATCAATTAGGAAAAGGACAAGGGACCTACGTGTACTTACAAATATTTGTCAAGAACCTACCTGTTTCGGAGTATTTTAATTTGAGAGATGGCATAAATTATAGGTGGATGGAGCGTTATAGTATCGGGTTCACTTAAATTCAATATTTTTGATGTGAAATATAAATTTATGTATAAAAATCTATTAATTAAAACTATAACAAATTATATAGTTTAACTCAAAAAATTAAAATATACATTTGAATTCACTATGAAGAATTCTAAGAATCAAATCGATAGAGTTTAAATTTTATATTTGTTATAAATATTATTATGAATGTCTATCTTTATAAGAAAAGTTAGGGTTAGTGAATTTGAGACCACACTACTTAGACCCTATAAATAGAGATGTTCCCATCATTGTATTGGATCCATCAAGAGAAATAAGAACTCTCATCTCTTATCTCTTTCTCAACAATATTCTTGTTCTAGCTTTATTATTAGTTCATAACACGTTATCAGCACGAGACTCTACCTTGAACACTTATTTTGAAAAGATCAAAGGTATGTGTTTTACAAATCCACCTTAACAATGGTATCATATTGATTTCTCAATCTTGTGGATATCTGCAATTGTTTGATTTCGATATATGAAACTCATCAATATGAGTGTGCCGAATTAATTAAATAATGATCCTTGAATTCACACATAGCTTGATTCTATTTTATATATGTTGATGTTTACACAGTTACTATTTAAATATGACGATGGTAATGATTACGTTCCTATATATTGAGATTTAGAAAGAAATGTTTAGTTTTTTCTCCAATGCAACGAATGGATGTATTGAAGATATGTTAGAGAAAATTTCTCCACACCATATATATGCCTCGATTTGCTTCTGAAGTAGCAAGATCTTAAAGAAGTTCTAAGTTATCATTATTTGATATGTTTAAGCCACGTTGAGATATGTTCCATTCCTGAAGAATAAAAACTTTTGATAAATGTTATAAGTATAGATCTATTCCCTGAAGTGAATGTGATAATATGTAGTAAAACTTATATATACGAACGTGCATTTGGTTGTGAAGTTATCACGACTCACCTCCAGAAGAGGTATAATAATTGAGAAAAAAAATATTCTAAATATTTTATGCTTTACTCTCGAAGTAGTAAACACAGAATTCTGCTCCCGAAGTAGCAAACTCAGAAATCTGCTCCCGAAGTAGCAAATTTTAAACTCTATTGATTAAGTAATAAATCTTTGAACTCTACTCCAGAAGTAGTAGAATTTTGAAACTAGTAAAACTTTAAATTTTACTCTTGAAGTAGTAAATATGAAATTTACTCTTGAAGTAGTGAATTCAAAATGTATTCCCGAAGTAGTAAGTCTCTGAAATTTACTCTCGAAGTAGTAGAACTCTACTCTCGTAATAGTAGAATTTTGAACTTTACTCCCGAAGTAGTAAAATTTCTAACCTTACCCCCGAAGTAGTAGAGCTTTGAATTTACTCCCGAAGTAGTAAATCTTTGAACTTTACTCCCCAAGTAGTATGGTTTTGAATTTTACTTTACTTTTAAAAGGGTTCAACTTTGAAATTTACTTCTTTTACTCCCTTAAATCCGTTGTGAGTTAATAATGCATGTAAATATTTTTCTTATTTTCTTGCAGCCTTAAGTTTTAGTTATATAAGGTGGCAAAATAACGAAGGAAATATTTATATTTAATTTGTTGCAATCTCCTTAAAGTGTTGGGATGTACTACTAAGGAATGATTTTATATGTATTTTGATGGTCTAGAAGTATTGGTATGAATTTTGACAAGCGAAAAAATGTTTGAGAAATATATTGAAGCGGTGTTTTTTTTTGTGGTTGAGTGAAATAATGAGCTATTAAAATTTATGTATAAAGCGCATCTAAATGACCAGGTTTCATTCTCCGAAGTGAATGATGAAATACCACAACACACCTCCTGCAAAGATTGAATAACAAAGGATATAAATGTTATTTTGTGGTATGAAGGTCACTGTTCCATGTACCCGTCGCACGTCAAATCATCTTGAAAACTTTTATGATAAGCAATAAGTCTCTGAAATTTACTCCCGAAGTAGTAGAACCCTTAAATTTACTCTCGTATTAGTAGAATTTCAAACTTTACTCCTGAAGTAGTAAAATTTCGAACCTTACCCCCCAAAGTAGTAAAACTTTGAATTTACTCCCGAAATGGTAAATCTTTGAACTTTACTCCCCAAGTAGTATGGTTTTGAATTTTACTTTCAAAAAGAGTTCAACTTTGAAATTTACTTCTTTTACTCCCCAAAATTTGTTGTGAGTTTATAATGCATGTATTTTTTTTTTAATTTTCTTACAAGCTTCAGTTTTAATTATATAAGGTGGCAAAATAACAAAGGAAATATTTATATTTAATTTGATGTAAATTCCTTAAAGTGTTGGGATGTACTACTAAGGAATGATTTTATATGTATTTTGATGGTCTAGAAGTATTGGTATGATTTTTGACAAGCGGAAAAAAGTTTGAGAAATATATTGAAGCGGTGTTTTTTTTGTGGTTGAGTGAAATAATGAGTTATTAAAATTTATGTATAAAGCGCATCTAAATGACCAGGTTTCATTCTCCGAAGTGAATGAAGAAATACCACAACACACCTCCTGCAGAGATTGAATAACAAAGGATATAAATATTATTTTGTGGTATGAAGGTCATTGTTTCATCTACATGTCTCACGTCAAATCATCTTGAAAACTTTTATTATGTATCATTCTAAGGCAAAAGGATACAAATTATGTAGAATACTAGCTACTATAACCACATTTATATATTATGGTTACTGTCGCAACTTTGATGATAAATATTCGAATGTTAATGGTATTCTCCCTGGATGAGATGTCTAAAATACTAAAGTTCAAAACTTACATTTCATCATTTATAAATTGTATTGTCTTTAAATGTCAATTTAATTACTATTTATTTCATGACATCAGTAATGTCTAACTATAATTTCTTTTATGATACCAGCAGTATCTAATCAACATTTGGTTGTACAAAATTAATGATCAAGTGCTTCAGAAGAGATAACTATCTATCTAGAAGATCATGGCACTAATAGTGTCCAAACAATATGTGTGATTATGGAGAATAAATTAGCGGCTCCTGAAGAGCTTATATACTATTATGTAATTCATTTCAAATTGTAATATACGAAGTTGTTATGATCGAAACACAAGTTGTAGTAAACCCGAAGTTTACTCAAGTAAATAAGATATCATATTGAAACTATAATCGGAGGATTAAATATCTTCAAAATCATAGTGGGTAAGAAATATGTATGTGAATGATTACCCTCTTTATTCTTCAAAATTGTACTACACAAATATAAGCATGATGAAATCATATGTCACGGTAAACCAGAAGTTTATTGGTACACAAAAATAATTCATGTCATAGTAAATCAGAAGTTTACTAAAACAAATAGCACATGGTGTGGTAAACTCGAAGTTTACTAGTATAAATAATTTTATTAGTCGGTATGAGTGATGTGTCCATCCCGATTGCAGATTGAGTACTTGACATTTATTTAAGAACTAGGAGATTCTTCAAAAAATTATTTTTGTTGTTTGTTCTCGTGATAAGTTGATTACACCAGCTAATGTTGGGATTGAATTCCCTAAGTTCTGAAAAATATAAAAGGTGACTAAGGGCCCGTTCACATGTTATGTGATGTCTTAAATAGATGCATCGATAAGACAGTCACATGTCGTTTATTGTCAACCCGCAGTTTGACATATGTAAAGTTACTTGCTCAAAATAATTGAGTTGAGAGCATAATTTTCAGATTATGTAATCAAGATAATCCATCTCATTAATGATGGTTTATATTCAAGCTGGTTTAAAGTTGAATGCCTCTGATAAATAGCTAAACCATTGCGAATGAGAACAAAGCTTCATGTGTTGATATGAAATATAATATATTACATATAACATCACTTGTATGCTTCATACCAATAAATTATGATAAATTCTCCCCTCATAATTGGTTCAAGGTCAGGAACCAAATATTTTCATCTAATATTTTTTGTTGTGCGGTATATGATTAATGAATCTACCACGATGCACGCGGATGGATTCCCCAAAGAAGGTGAAAATATATGTTAGTTTTTCTAACATAAGGGGAGAGAGAATAAACATTTAAGAAATATATTGTGAATTATCATTAGTATGATCCTCGTTCAAATGATAATTCAAGTCAAATGCTAGAAGTATTTGTTGACCCAATTATTTCATATTCCAGCTGCAAGATGCTCCTAAATGTCCCTGAAGGACAAAGTTTACAACATGCGTGAAGCACGGTAGACAAATCGGTTTCAAATGCAATAATCGTTGAAAAAATGAGAGCAAATGATCATAATAAGGAGGTAATGTGCTCTTGAAGAGCCTACGACATAACACTTTATAAAACCTCATACGAGGTTCAGGTACCTGAAAAATAATGAAGTGATAAGATCTCAATAAGTTATGTCTAATTGCAAACTGATACAAAATGATATCTCGTCGACGATATATTTGATACAATATAGTGTGCAATATTGTATAATACTATGAGGATATGAATTCTACGTCTCTTAAAACATGTTGATGTAGAAATAATTACCAAGAAGATGCATCTTGGTAAGGGTAAATTTACTGGACCTGCAGTCCTGACATCAGAAGATGTCATGTAAATTAAATACTAAATGAAAATTGTCTCAGCCTATATGGCTTATGTGACAAAATTATATGAATTTTTTTGAAGGATTCAAAATGCCTGAAGCATATACAAGTTATTGAAAAACTTGTTTGTAATCCTTAAACGGATTAAATGAACTAAGGTTGATGCACTAAATCACCTTAATAAATATTTATTGATGAGGGGTACAAAGATGACTCTGTTTACCCTTATCCCTTTATGATATTCAAAATCTTTCATAATGTTATGCAAGTTGTTGACTTCAATCTTATTGGAGCTTTAGAGTTTTCGAAAGGCAGTAGACTACGCTAAAATAAGTTGAAATGAGCAAATTCGATTGGTCCTAAAGTAACATATATTTATCCAATTGATGCATTTATTTATCTTGATATAATTATGAGCATGATATAATTTCTTACTTACATGAAGATACTGAAATAAGATCAATTGCATATTATCGATTTGATGAGACAAATTTTCCAAAATTAGGGCAGAGAATAATGAAATAAAAAGGGAAATTTTGTGGAATAATTCATCGTTGTCTCATCTTGATCCACGTGCTTCTATTTATGAGCAAGAGGTTCAAAAGATTATTCACTTGTAGAAGATAGCAAATCAAATGACAGACGCATTTACAGATTTGAAAAGGATTACCAAATCACATACCCCTACAGAGAATGTCCTAATTCGGATTGATGTCCCTGTAGGACCATCTACTAGTGTCATAGTAAATGAGTCCAAAGCACGCCTGAAGCATGATAGACCATTGGGTTCTAAGGATCGAAATCATAGAAAAATAAAAATAAATGGTCAAAATGACACTAAGAAAGAATCTCATAAAGAAATGCAAGATTTGATCAATCCTGATATTCTTGAAGAAATCAATGAGCCACAAACTCAAGAAAATGAAGAAATATCAATAAATTCAATTGATGTTAGGACTAATTTAAATCGCATGGAAATAAATGTGGTTTGAAATACCCACAACCTTATTTGAAAGATAATGCAGCATGCATTGCTCAATTGAATGAGGGACTCATAAAAGTAGGACAAAAGCACATTTCACCAAAGTTGTTCTTCACACACGAGCTCCAAAAGAATGGTGATATCAACGTGCAACAGATTCGTTCAAGTGATAATATGACTGATTTGTTCACTAAGTCTCTACCAACTGCAACTTTCGAGAAGATGGTGCACAAGATTGGAATGCGTAGACTCAAGCATTTGGACTGAAGTTTTCATCAGGGGGAGTTAATACATGTTGTACTCTTTTTTCTGTATAAAGTTATGTCCCACTGGATTTTCCTTGTAAGATTTTTAATGAGACAACCAAAATATGTATTATTAGAAATGTGTACTCTTTTTCCTTCACTAGAATTTTTTTCACTGGGTTTTTTCTAGTAAGGTTTTAATGAGACATATTATCTACCAAATAGACATTCAAGGAGGAGTGTTATAAATATTATTATGAATGTCTATCTCTACAAGGAAAATTAGGGTTAGTAAATTTGAGACCAAGCTACTTAGACCCTATAAATAGAGATGTTCCCCTCATTGTATTGGATCCCACAAGAGAAACAAGAATTCTCCTCACTTCTCTCTTTCTCAACAATATTCTTGTTCTAACTTTATTATTATTTCATAACAATATTCACTTTTTAAAGGATGTTTTTATTTTTGTGCCAACCTTTGTACGAGTCCACTCACCTTTGTATGGAAGATATGACCTACTTTTAGTTGGCAAATCTCCTATAAGGCAATAATACGACGTCAGGGCTCCATGATATTTTCTGCCATTTGCACTATATTGTCTTTTTAGAAATTAATACTGCATCGAATTATTAATGTATACTATCTTTAGACAACGTATGAATAAAATGTGATTTGGTCTAAGTTTTGTTTTAGATTTTTTTTTTGGGGGAATTGTGGGGGTTGCATATTGGGCGTGTTCTTGTTTTGTGGTAAAAGGGTAGGTGTTAGATTTGAATGTTGAATTTAGTTTGAAGATAAATTATTTTTGGATTTAGTTTGACAGTATATTTAGGTTTTGTACCACAATCATGTTCATTTTTCTTCACTCGTTATGACGATATAATTTCTAACATTGGAAATGGAGTCGATTTTGTCACGGTTTGCTTTATCCTCCAATGTAATATTTTTTGGTGCAAATTTTAAAGTAAATCGGGTCTCAATACAGATATCGAACACCGGATAGGACATAGAAAAAAGAAATTCTTACGTTGAAGCTTTTATCACCCCTCATATTTTCTCTTTTTAACCTGTTTTATTTTAATTCTAAGTAAATTACAACCAAACATCTCTATAATAATGTCGTTTGCCTGAATATTGTTTGGCTACTATAGTAAAATATTATTATAAAAATATATAATATAATATGCAAGAAATCAATTTCAAAGAAAATTTGATTATTATTGTGAAATGTTATTATAGAGGATAGTTGTTATAAAGAAATTGAAATTGTACTCACAAATTTACAAAATTCTTGTGTGGTTTTAGTTATGAACCACACAAGATCTTAGAAAATTAGATTATGTCAATCTCATTCCTTAACATATATGAGACACTAATTAAGTGGAGCAGCTTCATAAATTTAGTTGATACAGAAGAGATATAAATAGAACATTACATGTAAAGTGTCACATAGTTCCCGAGGAACAGTTCCTTCGTAGGAAAGGGAAGTGAACCTTCATTTTATAGCGAAAAAAGTACGTACCAAGTCTTCTAGCATGTCCACAAATCAATTTTATTGTTATAAATAATATTAGTAAATGCATTTAGAGGTAATGTTATTCGTAATAAGGGATATTTGGTCTCAAAAGAAACAGATAATTCTAGTTCAAGAGAAGAAAGGCAATCCTAAAGTGATAAGTAGCAACTAGTGGAAGATTAGAAATAAAAAGAAAGAAACTAAGTACCGTTGTTAAATTAAAAAAAAAGTGAATTCATAGGAGAATCCCAAATATCCTCTATAATAACGATAAAATGAAAATTGTGTTCATAGAAATAAAAAAATCATAAATTTATCATCATATTGTTGTTATATTACCTATGATTAGAATTACAGTATATAGTAGCATATATAGATGTACATTTAGTGATCATACGAATAGTCTGTGTTTGTACTTTTCTCGTATGATTATTCGTAGACTGCACTTTTCTTGCTCATGGAGTTCAATAATGATTTTGGGTCTAACTCAACCCAAAAGCTAGCTTGTAGGGTGAGTATTGTCCAAGTCCATATAAGGAATTTATGTTCCCATTTCATTTCCGATTAAGGACTCTTAACACTCCCCGCACGTCCAGACCTTATTAACTGGAGCGTGAATAATATAATTTGGGGGCCCAACATCGATGAACAAAAAATTTGAATGGGTCTGACTCTGATACCATGTAAATAAATGGATCTTGGGCCTAACTCAACCCCCAAAGCTAGCTTGTAGGGTGAGAATTGTCCAAGTACATACAAGGAGTCCATATTCCCATTTCATTTCCTATGTAGGACTCTTAACATGACGAAAGCAACAAATCATAACTAACAAATTCATTGATTATGAAGATGAAGAGAAAACATGAAGAAGGAAAAGATAATGGTTCCTGGATCTGTGAGTTCATCTGGGATTTCTTATTTTACAACGATGAAATCTGTTTCCATTTTTTCACGACACAACTTGCTTGAAGTTGAGGTTTATTATTTGTAAAATTCAATGGCTTATTACCTTCTGGTCCATTCAGATAGTAGTATATCAGACTTTCCATCGGTTAGCATTTGCCACAAAATTATAGTAGGAATCACCGTGAGGATTTTGATCAGATGATAGCTTATAAATGTTGACAACAATGTGAAAAATAATAGTTGAATCAAGTGATACTATTCTCCTCAGGGAGAACGTTTTTCAATACAAGGTAACCAAACATTGAAAAGTTTGATGGAAGAAAATATTTTCTAGGAAACACAACCTGAGCACAACTCAGAAAGCAGAATGATACAGTGAAAATCAGCGAGAATAATCAAATACATCACCGTACTACAACATTGAACATTCAAAATATGTATAAAACTTCTCAAAAATTGAAGTTACAAACCTTTGTAGTTGTAATATTGATTCTCTATGTCAACGTCTTGATCTTCCTGCCCTCGTCCGAGAACTCGAACCTGTAATCCTCCATACCGCACCTGCGACATACATATATTTACATAAATCGGAAAAATATATAAATGAAATCAAGAGTGAACAGAAAAAATATTGAATTTGATGAGAATTTGTGTTTTACCGGAACACATAACTGATTTCCGATGACAGAGAATATACATTTAACTCTCAGTTAACATTAAAAAAAAGTATATTTTTATACGGTAAACTGGAGCAGTCCATTGATAATTGAACATAAAGATATTAGCCTCCACGATTTTTCCCTTTGTAATGTATAAATTGAGCATTGAACACAAAAAATTCCTTTCAGCAGCATTCGGAAGAGCAAATCTTCTAGGAAGAAGTGAAGAAATTCTTTTGGTTGTGACGGTTAGGATTTACGTCCCAAATACTACCTAATTAGAAAAACAGTAAATAAGCGAAGAACAAATAACACACACAGATTTATAGTGTTTCACCCTCGATGAGAGAGCTACACTTTGCCGCTGCAGATTTTACTATAATGGAGTTTTGAATTTACAATTCTTTCTTTCTCTTTTTTTTCGACCACACTTCTGAAAGAATAACAACGTCCTAGTTTATATATAGTGAAAATTAGGGCAAACATAATACAAGCCTAAAATTTTTAAAATACCTTCCACTAAATAACATTACATTATAAAATTTTCAGGGGGCGGAGGGGGTTTACCACCCCTTTCAACCCCACGTCGACCTGACCGCTCAGATCGAACAACGTTACACACTCTGCGTAGAGTTTTCATAGTATCGGCGGTAAATTAGACTCCATAACTCAACATTGACCAAAATCTTTGCTCTTAAAAGAGGGCTTTTTGTGTATGAAGAAGTGAAGCAGGATAGAGTAAAAACAAAGGGTTGCGAGGAAAAAAAAGAAGAGACGGGTTGCGTTTTGGGATTAAAAGAGGCGACTGTGGAGTTTATTTTTTTAGAATAGCGAATATAGTTAATTAAAGAGAGAAAATAGGAGAAAAATCTTTAAAAAATAAGGATAAAGATAAATACTAATGTTGGCTTGTTAGACCGCCATGTCAGGTCCTGCTTTTATATTTATATATAAATATAGATATAGAATATATATATTTTACCATAATACTACCAACTCCACCATGATCACTTCCTTTCTATTGTTTAATAAACGTAAAATATTATTACTCGACTTAAAAGCATTGATACCTTAAAGTAAATTTAACCCTAAATGGTGAAATAATCATTGGTTATGTTATTTTCGTGCATCCTTGATTTTCAACCAAAAGAATGAAAGATCATTGTCGGCCTTCGGGTCTTCTGGAGAGGTGAATGTAAAGTTGTACTGTTTGAATTTATTTGACCTCAATATTTTTTAATGCGAAACACAAATTTATTAAAATTACAAGAAATAATAAGAATAATATCATAATTTTTAAAATATAAATAGTTCAATTGTAAAAACTAGTACTCCATAAAAGTTGAAGGGATAAGGACATAAATGGCCAATCAGATGAAAATATTGATATCCGGAGGGCCAAGTTTCCCCAAAACTCATTTTGTAGCCCTAAATTAATTCCAACTCATTTTCTGTCTCATTTTTAAATTTTTGACAACTGTTTATCTCTTATTTTTCATCAATATCTTAATTTTATGTTATCTTTATTTTATTATTATTTTATTTGTTTACTCTTAATTTTAATTTCTTTTTTGTTTAGTTTATCTTCTTCATTTTTTGTTTATTTCACAATTTCTCTGCCTTGGGAGAGGTAGTCTCGACTGACGAGTAATATTTCATTTCTGTAATGTTTGAATATTAAAAAAAGATTTTGGGTCTTTTGTCGTGCAACGCCGCCTAATTCATGAGCTAACTCGTGTAATATTTGTCTAATACAGTCCCACCTTTGCACGTAGTGAAATTCGTTACGTAAACATCTTTTTTTTTTTATATCTAGCTTCCCGATTTACGCCAGACTATTCCTGAAGATAGTAGTCTCGGTCCCTCAACATTACTACCAGTAAATCGCGGGATATGTCTGAATGATAAGATTTTGAGAACAAAGCAACTGATATCACCTACAAGATCCTACTCCAGAAGAGAGCAAATTGCACCCACCATGACACATCAACATCTTTTAACGTACTGAAACTCACTTGAATGGCAGGTTTTAAGTAGAGGAAGCACAATCTTCCAGTAAAATGTGAAGATAACACGGTTAGGGATGTACTTTCATTTATTTGTAATTATTTTTATAATTTGCTAAATATGATATAAGAAAAATTAAAATTAAGCTTAAGTTCTATTTATTGATTTCTTTAATTATTTTTTTATTATAATAGAAGCGTGATAAAAGTGTTAATAAAGTAAACATTTCAAAAATTTGAACCTTCCCTGATAATGTAATAGTTTATTAATGGTACTCTTTTTGTACAATTCAAACCTCCAAAACTCAAAACTCTAATCTCTCTTCTTGCGGCCCTTACATCACCTTACCACACATTTTCTATATCTCTTTTTTTCCCACCATGTGTTAGAAATTGTATCGTTGTAGTATAGAATATGCATCACTATTGTATATGTATAGAAAATGTATCATTGATGTATAGAATATGTATCCCCACAGTATGTGTATAGAAATTATATCATTGTTGTATAGAATATATATCAATACTGTATATGTATAGAAATTATATCATTGATGTATAGAATATGTATCCCTACAATATTTGTATAGAAAATTGCATCATTGTTGTATAGAATATGTATCAATATTGTATATGAATAGAAACAATATCATTGATGTATAGAATATGTATCCCTACAATATATGTAGGGAAAATGTATCATTATTGTATAATTTATGTATAATAAATATATAATTATGTATAATCAATGTATAATGTGTACGCACTAATGATACACATATTAAACAATTAGTATACACTATTTATATGCAGGCAAGGATTATCGGAAAAAGATGGAGATCGCTAAAAAAAATTCTAGCTAGATCTGTACCAAACAACCATAGATCTGAAGATTTCACAATCATAGAAAAAGAAGTGTGGACGGAGATTCAACAACAAATTTATACGCAGACAACGTTTTCAGATATTTACGTTTTCATATGTATAAAAACGGTATCATTATTGTATAAAAAATGTATCATACATATAGAAACTGTATCATTATTATATAGAAATTGTATCCATATAGATGGTTTGAGCATGTGTAGAGGAGAGAGACAAATGCTCCAGTGCGGAAGTGTGAGAGGTTGGCTATAGACGAGTTCATGAGGGGTAGAGGTAGGCCGAAGAAGTATTGGGGAGAGGTGATTATACGAGATATGGCGCAGATGCAACTTACTGAGGACATGACCTTAGATAGGGGGTTGTGGAGGACACGGATTAAGGTAGAAGGGTAGTAGGTAGTCGAGCGTAGTCCTACTTACGCTTGCAAATTGGTAGTTATAGTGTTATTATTGTAGGTCTGTTTAATCTATCATACTAATAGGCGCAATATTGCTTTATAGTCTCATGTAGTTTGATTTCTGCTGCTATGTGTCCTTTAGTGTACTTTGTTTAGCTTATTTACTTGCGCTAGTTACTGCTTACTTTTTTGGAATGCGCTATCATGGATTATTTGTCTTTTATAACAGCATTTTCATACCGCTTTAAATTTTTTTCTGACCAGGTCTGACTGTTTCTGTTCTTTGCTTTTGTTGTTGCTTTGCTTGTGCTCTGTCTTGAGCCGAGGGTCTCTCAGAAACAACTGTTCTACCTACCAAAGTAGAGTTAAAGTCTGTGTACACTCTACCCTCCGCAGACCCACGTTGTAAGATTTCACTGGGTATGTTGTATTTGTATCCCTATAGTATATGTATACAAAAATGTATCATTAATGTATAATTTCTGAATAAATGTATAATAAATATACACACACTAATTATGCACCCATTATACAATTATTATTCACATATTAAACATCTACTAATTTCTATCCCTGTTTATCAACTGCAAAAAGAAAACGAAAAGATTCTGCTATATTACATTTCGCTTATGTTATGACTGTATGAGATTGCTAATTGAAATGGTTCTTTGATAAAATATTTATCTAGTGGTCACATATAGGGCTTGTGTATAGGCGTATGTAGTTGACTACGTTGATTGTTCCTTTCACAGATTTGAACTGAAAAGAATGAAATATTCCATTTTATAGAAAATTAAAAAGAATGAACGTTTCTCTCAGCATTTACCAAAAAATAACCTTGATTATGTTTTTTGAACTCATGCAGAGAAGACCGTAACTTTCTCGTCAATATTAGACGCCTCTATAACCGAGGCAGCGGCTGAAAAGTGAAGAGAGTGTAGAGTGAATAGGTTTCGGCTAGGGTTTATTTTTATTTTGGGTCTAAGTGATATTTCGGGTCATTTTTTAAAAATTGGACCTTTTTGAACCTTTTCTTTTGTGGGTGGTCACACCATGTTCCTCCAATCTTGAATTCATAGAACTTATATTACAGTTAGACCTGTCCACCGGGTCGGGACCCGCCCGACCCGACCCGAAAAAACTAGGGTCAGGGTCTGCTTATAGCTGACTCGCGATCCACTCGACCTGAAAAAGCGGGGACCCGACCAAGGTCAGTGTCGGGCCAGGGTCAGAATATTTTACCCGTCTGACCCGACCCAACCCTGACCCGACCCCGACACGCATATTTTTTTAATATAATTTATATTATTTTTCCTTCATTAATATTTATTTTGTACTTATATATATTTTCGTCATTAATAAGTGATATAATGCATGTGTTTTATAATAAATGTATTGCTCAAATCTACATTGAGCTCGACATAAAATAAGATAAAAACGGTAGGTGATTATTAATTATATATTTATATTATTAGTCGTTCTGTTAATATCACGGAAGCATAATGTAGGGAGAGGAAATAGTTGTAAATTGGTGAAACTTTAAATGGTCATAACTCTGCGCTCGAATGTCCATTTTATCCGATTTTTTTTTAGTTTTGCGTATTTTTTTAAGACAGGGCCGGTCAAACAACCATAAGGCGGTTTGGCGCAGCCAATTTTTAGAAAAACGTCTGTTTTTCCAATCAATTTGTGTTTTTCCCCAAATCGGTTTCTAATTTTCTTTTTCTTTAGTCAAATCTCACGATATACAATACATTTCAACGTCGAAATTTCATGGAAATGTAGGGGTGAATGCCAATTTCAGTTTTGAAAATTCATTTTTTTTAAAAAAAAAAAACCTCGACCCGACCCGACCTTGGCCCGCCAAAAAATTCCGACGGTTCAGGGCCAGGGTCGGAAGTTTTTTTTAAAAAATAGGGTCAGGTAAGCAGAAAAAAAAAGTTACCCGAACCGACCTTTGGACAGGTCTAATTACGGTATAATGATTGCTAATAAAGCTTAACATAATTGGACCTGCTGCCTGTTGAAATTGCATTTCGACTTTTTGGGCCAAGACAGGTTTAGCCCATCCAAAGTAGACCTTTACATCATAGCCAACAGTATATTCAGGTTCCATAAATTTTCACCCATTTTTGGGTAGTCGATTAGTAAATGACTTTTTCTTATTTCTCTCCTCTTGTAATTTATAGATATTTTAGCCATGTCCTAAAAATCTAATTAAGCAAACTGAAAGTTTTATGAGAAAAAGGTGGACCACACTCTTAAATTTTGTAAGTTATTGCAAATGTCAGACGACAGTCTAATGTTTTGTTTGTAAGGTTGATAAATATATGAGCTAATATTATATCCGAGTCTAACGTTGTCCTAAGTATAATTTCTCATGTTCTATAGTTGCACATTTTTTAAGAATAGGAACAAAATCTAAATGATATCCTAAAATACCGGGTGATTTACAATAATGGACCTCAAAGCGGGTGGTCTTGCGTTTTTCCTTAGTTTCCACTGGAAAAAAAAACTTCAAGTTTTCGTGAGGCAAGCGGGGTCAATAGTTCAAGACCACTCATTTTCAAGGTTACAAGATAAAATTTTCTGCTAAAAAGGCGACGTCTATGTAAATCAGTCTTCAGGTTCCGAACCAGATTACAGCCCATTGCAATATCAGGGCTGTGTTGTGGCCCATTACGTTATTATTTCAGGTTCTGAGCCAGACTACAGCCCATTGCTATATTTTGGGCTGTGTTCTGGCCCATGACTTTATTTTTACATTTTCAAAAGCACATATTTAAATATTTCTTTTCTTTTTATTATGTTAAAACATGTTTTAAATATTTCCAGTGCATCAATTGTTTCCTGAATCCAAGGCTGGCTAGTGGGCCGGGTCGGCCCGGTTCAGGCCCGGCACCGCCCCGGTCCTGGCCTGACACCGCCCCGGTCCCGCCCCAAACCCGATCCCGGTCCCACCCAGATCCCGCCCGAAATTCCCCTTTTGCAAAAATAACCCTTGCACCAACGGCCATTTTACATTTTGGTAGTTGTGCAACTGCCATTTTTTGCCTCCCCCAACCCCCTACCCCTTAATATTTATTTTAACCCATAAGTTATTATATTTGCACTTTAACCCAATTTTCCAACTATAAATATCTCATTTTCTCTTCATCTTTCTCACAAATCTTCCTACAATCTATCTAATCTCTCAATCTATCTCTCTACAAGTCTACATTGTCTACTAAATATTCAATTTTATTTATTCATTTGGGAATTGGGAGTGAAGTTGGCAACTATCTTGAGGATCTTCCATCGAGTAAAATTTCAATTTTCAACCTCTCGATTACACGCCGACGTTACGTCGGCGTTTGGTACATTTGTTCCTTCATTAAATTGTTATTGTCTGTTTATTTTATTTAGCGCACTTAATTTCATTTACTTTAATTATTTATTAGTATAATTATAAATTTATAATGGAAGGATTTAAACGTATGCTTGGGTAGGGGTCATGCTTCTTCTAGTAGGGGCAACAAGGGCAAGTGTACTTCTTCTAGTCATCCTATTTCTAGACAGGATCCAATTCCTGCACAAGATGATTTTGTTGATACTGAACATTTTCCTACAATACCATTAGATTTAGACGATGAGCTATTTTCTGGAACTCAAGAAGACTTTAATTTAGACGATGATCTAGATGATACACCCGCTAATGTAGATGACAACACACCCACTAGTGCACCTTCAACTGAAATGTCTCCTATTGCCCCTAGTATGAGACGAGGTCCAGCAAAACGAACATTAAAATCATATGCATGGACATTTTTTGATAGGGAGTAGAGAATCAAGTAACTAAATGTAAAATTTGTAAAAATGTTTTAAAATTTAAAACTGGAAAAGGTCACGGTGGGATGGGGGGTTTAATGAGACCGTAGCAAGGGCTCATCCTGCTAGGTATGCCCAATACGAGGCTTCAAAATCGGGTGTGCAAACGTCCGCTCCATCGGGACAAGGTTCACATACTGATACTGTCTCGAACCAAGTACATGGTCAAATTAACCCTATGACGAGGGGAATTGTAGGCCCTGAATACAATAAACATAGAGGTAGGGAAGCAATAACAAAATAAGTTGTTGTGGAGGGTTTGCCTTTTTCATTTCCTTCATCTCCCGGTTTTATTCATTACATTAGAGATATGTATAATCCTGTTTTTAACGATTTTCCTTGATCAAATGTTAAGAGAGATGTATTTAAATTCGCACATGAATATCAACAATATTTACGTTATTCATTATATAATTTTAATGGAAAAGTGGCAATCACTTCTGATATAGGTCGTAGTACTAACGACCATGATTATTTAACGGTAACATGTCATTGGATAGATTATAAATGGTCTATGCAAAAACGTATTTTAGCGTATAGATTATAGGCACACTGGTACTTTTATTGCAGAAAATATTTATCAAGTGTGCGATTATTACGGAATAACTGATAAAATTATTACTATTACATTAGAAAACGCTTCTTCTAACAATTACGCTATTACAATTTTAAAAAATAGTTTAACTCCATCTCCAGATCATTTTCATATAAAATGTGTGTGTCATATATATAACTTAATTGTAAAGGATGGTCTATCACTTTTTGAAGACATTCTTAGTAAAATACAATTTGTTATAAACTTTATTTTAAAAAATAATAGAATAGAACGAAGAAAAGAATATAAAAAAACTTGTCACGATTACCAACTACCTTATAAAAAAATTGCAGAAGAAGTACCCACTAGGTGAAATTCTTTATACGATCAACTACTTGTTGCTTATGACTATAGAAAACCTATGACTTTATTTTTTAACTCTCTCAATCAAAATCCAGTTGATATGGTTGTAGATAGCGATTGGGGAAATTTTTTCGAACTTATTGTATTTTTAGAAAAAAAAATTCAAGCAACAAAAGAATTTTTCGGTATATATTATCCTACTATTTCAACTATGTTGTTTTATATAGCTCTAATATTTTTACTGCTTAATGAATATATGGATAAACCAACTTATAAGACAGTTATTAAAAAATGTTTATCAAAATAAAAATATATTTTATTCCTATTCCCACTATTTATATTATTGGTGTTGTATTAAATCCGACTATTAAAATAGACAGTACTAAATCACTTATTCAAACTATTTACGATTGTATAGCAGTACTACCACCTCCAAGTCCCAAAAATCCAAATCACCCACCACCTATTGAACAAACTAAAGAAGAAGTGTTGTCTAGCGTAGAAGACGAATGCAAAAAAATATATAGGTTTTACCAACAAGAAAGTGCTAGCAACCTACCTGCTTCCATACCATCTTCTTCTTCTTCTTCTTCAACACAATCTCACAAAAAGACATGTTGTTTCTGCGGCTAGTATTGAAAGCCTCAGAAATAGAATGTACGGCCGTACCGCTACTAACCAAATTAGCGAGTTTGATATTTTTGTGTTTGCAGGGTTCTGTACCGTACCAAGCAGTTCTCAATGAAGAAGGACGTGAAGACTTGCTGAAAAACTGGAGGGGGATGAGAAGACATTTTGATACTTTCAATGATGACCCGAGATGTTTTGAACATTCAAGCGTCATCAACGGCGTCTGAAATCACTTTTTCTGCCGGCAGATATCAAATAGGAGAGTACAAACACTCATTAGCCGGAGACAGTTTGGAGATTGTAGCATTCAGAGATTGGATGCGAGCGGAGCGGATAAGGTGCGGTCAACCGGAGATCAACGAAGAAGAAGACGAAAACTACAACGAAATCTTATTCGAATGTGGTGGAAGCGACGTGGAGCAATTTGACCAACAAATACCAATTCCAACCGAAGAACCACAAGAAATTATCAAGAAACTAGAACAGTTTTTTTTCAAAATGTAATTTTTTAATTGCAATTTTACTATGTAATTTGCAACTTTTGAACAACACCACAAAGTTGCTATTTTTTACAATTGTATTTGTATTACAAAAAAAAATCATATGTCTATTAAATAATATAAGAGGCATAAAAAACATCATTGAGATGTTTTTATTACACTATCTTAATTAAGTGCAAAAAAAAAATTCCGATCCCGACCTGACCTAACCCGATTCCGACGGAATTATGGTATTCATGAGATCAAAATAAAGTCAGAGTGAGATGGTGGAATTATCGTAATGTAAGTGTGTGTCTCTGGTTTTTTTTCTTATTCGGTATTCGGTACTCACTTTTAAACATCAATTAATTTGGATTCGCAGTGCGTAAGTGCCCATTAAGGAGGAAGCGCCTCCTAACAATTTTTTTCAAACCAAAGATCTCTGATTAAGGGTGAATGGACTATATCCATCCTACCTCCACCTTTATCGGTCTGTCTCTTATCTAGATCAATATTAACTAGAAATTTAAACTATCTTAATGTAGTCATGTGGCTATGTAGGTACGTCTTTAGCCTCAAGGGTGGAGTCATCCTTAAAGCTACGAATTTGGCATAATCCATTAGTTTTGGCTTAAAGCATGTGTTTTCACATAAAATTTATCTAATAAGGTATAAATAATCTATCACAACCCATTAAACAAAAATATTTATAATTCATAACCCACAAACTAAAAATACTAGATCCGCCTCTGCGTAGCCTATATCAATAAACTATCTTACGGTAGACATGTCTTTATTCTCAATCAACATAAGTTTAAATTCTTCCGGATATATGAATTACTTAAATACTGTCAAAGATAGGTTGCAAATATTCAAGTCATGTCTTGGAATATTGTGTGCTTATGGCAGCTAGACCAGAAAATTGTGATTTCTGATTTTTCTTTTCAAGCAAGCCAATAGAGTAGAGTCCATTACTAATTAAGAAAAAATCAAGGTCATGAATGCTATCTTTGAACAAAATAGATTAGTGTTACTTTTTAAGACTAACAAAGATAAATTGTACACTATTCACATTTTTGCATTAAATTACTACTACCAAATTAAAATTTACACATAAAGCCGTAGTACAATAGCAGTAAACATGAATTTAGTAATAAATTTTCATTATTCAAATGCCTCTAATCTCTGAATGTAAGAAAATAAGTTTCACTTATCTCCAAAGTCGTTTTTCATGTGTTAAAAGGTTCTATAAGGCTGTTCTCGTGAATTGAAGTTTAGATGTTACTCAACTTATGTGCTTTCCCTTGGAAATATTATTTTCAACATCTTTGTGTATGTATAATTTGGTTAATGGTATATATATTTTTTAGTTATTTCAAATTCTAAACGACAAAATATTAAAATCAAAGT
The DNA here is from genome assembly GCA_034509755.1 of Anisodus tanguticus. NCBI lineage: Eukaryota > Viridiplantae > Streptophyta > Magnoliopsida > Solanales > Solanaceae > Anisodus > Anisodus tanguticus. The sequence goes on along the minus strand of CM067553.1, from coordinate 710,338 downwards.
TAGTTGGATACTGATGAAATAAATTTATTTCTTCGTCATACTTTTTATATCAATGTCTGACTAACTTATTCGTCATTATTTTCGATGAATATTTATTGAAAGTACAGATTTTTGTATGTATTTGAAAAGATGAACTAGCGTCTTTTTTTTTTGCATTTAAATTATCATCATAGCTGAACATCTTTTAGAAAGAAAAAAAAGGATGAAATTAGGATAACATAAACATGTTCTTGGGTAGTTTTTGTATATAATAGTCAAATAAGACTTAAACGTCAAATATTATCATAGATGTATAACAGTCAATTGCTATAATAGATGACCAATGGGACTACTAAGATTTGAAAAGATGAATCATTTTTTTCTTTTTTGTATTTAAATTGTCATCATCTTGTAAAATATTTTAGCAACAAAAAGGGAGGAGGAAATTTTGGAAGAAAACATGAACATGTTCTAGATAAACCGTAGTGTGTTTAATTATGACACGTAAAACTTGCTCCCTACCCCTTTAATTTAGCAAAGTCTCTTTCTTGTAAAGACTAAAAAATTCTTCTCTAACCACAAATTGCCACATATTATTTCATATAGTTATTTAATGTTTACATTAAATCATATTAAATTTATTATAACAAGTAATTTATTAAAGTAAAAATACATGTTAATCAACTATAGTTAAGTATCAAAAAATTATATACAACAACAACAACAATATACCCAGTGCAATTCCACAAGTGAGTCTGTGAGGGTAGAGTGTACGCATATCTTATCCCTAACTTGTGAGGTGGATATGTTATTTTCGAAAGACTCTCGGTTCAAGAGAAAATATGATAAAAAGGTGATACAAGAATTGACATAAGTAAAGCCACCATTATATACAAACACATGGTATATATTTATTACCTTGATATAAATATAGGGTGAGAAGATTTTTTATCGTATAAAATATGGTATGTTCATAAAATTGACACGTAAAACTATTACCTACCCCTTTGATTTAGCAAGGTCTCTTTCGTGTGAAGACTAAATTTTCCTCTCAAAAGCACAAATCGCCACAGAGAATTCTCACCTACCGCAATATTACCCCACAAAATAAGAACAAAATATTTTAGTACTTGCGAGAAAAATCAACGTGTTTTCAGCAATGAACAAGTTGTGTGACCCTGATAGGAAGCTACACACAAGCAAATAATGACATATTCACGTGTTGGTCTTAACTAATGCTAAAGAAATAATAGGCTCTTAGTCAAACTCGTGACTAAATGCCAAGAAACATTGAATATTAATGGGGGAGTTTGCTTGAATAAATTATGGAAAAATAATGTAAGATTATATTAATTTTTCTTGAGATTTTTTTTTATATTTTATATAATTACACACTAATATTAATTATATAATTACACATTAATATTAATTACATAATATACGACGAATAAATGGTAATATATTCTCAATCACACCCCTTCAGTCGGAGCGGGAGGAGGCCGGACGCTGAGACTGGATCTGAAGTCTAAGAATAGCTTTCTAGGAAGTCCCTTAGTGAAGATATCTGCATACTGATACGAAGAAGGCGCATGCAACACCTTAACATGACATATAACAACCTTCTCACGAACAAAATGTATATCCATCTAAATGTGCTTGGTTCTCTGATGTTGAACCGGATTATAAGATAGGTAGATCGCAGATATGTTATCACACTAAACCATAGACGCCTTACGTAAGGGGCAATAAAGCTCCAAGAGGAGGTTTCGGTGCCAATAGATCTCAACAACAACGTTTGCAACGCCTTTATATTATGTTTCTGCACTCGATCGGGAGAGTGTGGTTTGCCGTTTGGCAAACCACGAGATAAGATTATCTTCTAAGAACATATAGTAGCCGGCCGTGGAACGTCGCGTGTTCGGACAGCCTGCCCAATTGGCGTCCGTATATGATATCAGATTGGTCGGTGCAGATGAGAAGAGATGCAATCCATAATCAAGAGTGCCCTTAATGTATCAGATGATACGTCTAAGAGCTGTAAAGTGAGGCTCTCTGGGGGCATGTATAAATAAACACATCTGCTGAACAACATAAACAATATCAGGCCTGGTGAATGTAAGATACTGCAGCGCACCTGTGAGGCTCCTATAAAGGGTGGGATCGGACACTGGATCCCATCAACATTACTGAGTTTCGACTTCGAGTCGATCAGAGTAGGCATGATCTTGCAGTTTGCCATTTTAGCCTTGTACACAATTTCTTTAGCATACTTACGCTGACACTGGGATATAGTATCTGCAGATCTAGTGACAGAAATCCCCAAGAAGTAACTCAACTTCCCCAAATTTGTCGTAGCAACTTTCCCAACCAGCAGAACTGGGCCTCGCCTACATGATATTGGTTGCAGCTTGATTTGAACTGACATTGATCCCGTCTTCAACCTCGTTAATCATTGGCTCTGATACCACTTGTTAGAGTTGAAATAATCAGGGCGTCATGCGTAAGCTAATAATTACAAACCTTGAACGACGATAAATCAGACAATAAAGAAAATATACTAAAAGGGGCATAATATTGTAATATTATTTGATCAAATGATCTACATATGAAAAATGAATATAAAAACATGAAAACTATTAAGAGAAAATATCACCCTAAATGACTACATTGTAGATGTTATTGTATTGTTTATGAGAAAAAAAGATTTTCTATTTATAGAAGTCTAAAATTTCTTCTCCAAGAAAATGATAAATATGGTAGAGTCATTTTCTACAAAGAAAACTTTTTCCACCAAAAAAAAAATCTTTTTACAGTAAAACACAATCATGATAAAATTCAAATAAGGTAGGAAAATTCAAAGCAAACTCTAACAAAAGGAGAGAGAGAGGCGACAACATAGGGAGAGTGAGGGAGAGAGAGAGAGAGGGGGGGGGGGGTGAGGGAGAAAAGAGAGATGAGGGAGAAATAAGCCATAAAACCTAATGTATTTGGTATAACTATGATAGGTAAATTAAAATTTTACTCTAGCTACAAAAAATAATTAAATTAAATAGCAGTTACTAACCATAAATACATCTTAGAGTTAGTTATGCCAAGTAAAAATTTCTTTTTTTTATTGGCCCAATATCTTAAATCTACTCTCTCCGTTCCATAATAAGTGGTTCTTTTATCTTGTGTGCACCCCTTAAGAAAGTGCTTACTCCTAAAAAAAATTAGGAGTGTTTTTACTAATTTACCCCTAATCAATATCTAGAAAAGAAAAATATAGTTAATGAATGCTTATTATTTAAACAAGAACAATTTCATAAGAACATGTCCAAAATATTATTGAAATACTAAAGAACCACTTATTATAAAAAAAATTAAAAGACCTAAACAACTACTTATTATTAAACAGAGGGAGTAATAAAGATATCTTTTTGAGAACAAATTAGTATTCTGGAAACTAAGTTAAACAAAATATAAATTATTTCTTAGTTAATGACAGCAAATTGTCTTGAGACCACCAATAGGACAAGCAAATGAAGCAATAGTTGGCGGTCCTCCCCCTAAGATCCACATTTTTCATGTTTAACCTCGAGTTTTGAAAAAGGAATAAAATAAAATTAGAGAAAGACTCAATACGCCAAACAAATCGTGCACCACATGTTTATTAACTATTCTTAAAGTTAAAGGTATTAATATCCTAAAAACTTATTCGTATCCTATCATCGTTAATTGATTTAATAAAATAAAATAAAATATTAATTAATTATAATTAAGTGAAAAAATATATTTAAATACATGACAAACATATATTATGGTGAGAACACATAAGTTTTTATCATATAAGTTCTTTAAAGTAGTGAAAGAGGACTCTGGGTGTGATCTCCTAACTATTTCAAATCATGGTTTTATAATTTGATTTCAAATCACGTTTATTTATGCACTTTGGACATAACTTGAACTTCAACTTCATGTCATGGTTTGAAATTTCAAATCATCCAAAAAGTGCGATTTGAGATTTCAAATCATGATTTTAATTTTTTTAAATATAAAACTTGGCCCATAAGTTTATATTTTGTACAAAAAGATTCATAAATTAATATATACCAATTGATCGACTTTATATTATATTGGATAGAATTGTCTAATACATAATTTAAATATATACAAAGGTATGACTATGTCATGACTTAAAAGTGCACAATTTCGAATCGCGTATTAATTTTGTTATAAACTATGATTTGATCATTTGGTAAGATTGCATAAGAATTAAGAAAGTTTGATGGTCTTCACAACTTGTGAGATTTTTATGTCAATGAGAAAAAATACAATTTAAGAAATCCACATTACATATACAAACAAAACTTCAACTTCAAACCATATAATTTCAAACCGTGATTTCAATCATGTCTAAACGGCTCCTTAAATTTTCAGAGTAAAGTCGTCATCGGTATAACGCTGCTAAAATTCTTCATAACTAATTTGTGTTATGTGAACCAGAGTTAGTCGACTAAAATCCCCCTAATTGACTAATTCTATGTGAATTCAAATTAGTTGACCAGCAGATTATACAAGATGGTTGGACCAATTAATTAAAAAAAGACTTTTAATAATATCAGTATTATGTACCAAGTGAAATTACAAATATTAAATTACAACTTTAATTATGGATAATTTATAACCTAATAATAAGGAGATAACTTATACATTTTATATTTTAAATTAAGCAATTTAACGTTAAAAGTCATGAATTTAGACAAAAATACAAATTAATTAATATGATTGACAAACATATGAATAAACACAATGTAGAGTAATTATTTGTTAAATTGATGCGGTGAGATCTCGAATTTGGATTCCCAAAAAATCTAATGTGAATCACTTTCTCCATTGGATAGTTATACCCAAAAAAAGAAAAAAAAACCGACTCTCACATAATATGTGAATTTGACTTCAACGGTATATATTTTCTTGGTGGTCCTATAATATTAATATGTACTACTCATAGAAAAAATCAATGCAGAGATAGTAGTATTGAGAGATTAGAACTACTATCTCCAAAAATTAATCTGACGCAAGTGGGAAGCTGAATATAAAAAAAAAAGTAATAGAAAAAATCATGCACCGTTAGATAATACTCCTATAGATTTGATCAGCAATTATCTACCAAAAAGTACCCCCCTTCTGATTGTCATAAATGGTGATTAATTAAATCTTACGTCGTTTACCACCTACCCCTTTAACAGCTACTAGTATTCCTCTAATAAAATAAAGAAAAAAGAAAATAGATTACACGAATTTTCTCTCTTTTATTCCCTCTATATATTATGCTCAACATTTTTTGAGGTCTCCCGTCTCAAAGGGAACAAATATTCACATATATATTTGAATCCCTAATTTCTTTAATTTCCCTTTGATTCCTCCCCTTTTGGATGTCCGGCCAAACAGTCATCGTTTCCGGGTTGAACCCGGCGGCCATTCTTCAGTCCACAATCGGCGGAGCTCCTCCATCCACGGCGGAAAATGACCATACCAGAAAAGTTGTTCCTATGTCAAAAGATGCCCTCCAAGATTTCATGGTTTCAATTATAACCCAAAAATTACAAGACGAAAAACTACCTTTTTACGTGCTAGATTTGGGTGAAGTTGTTTCCCTTATGGACCAATGGAATAACGCTTTACCAAATATCCGTCCGTTTTATGCTGTTAAGTGTAACCCGGAACCTTCTTTCCTGTCCATGTTGTCTGCTTTGGGCTCAAACTTTGATTGTGCTAGCCGTGCCGAAATTGAGTACGTTTTATCTCTCGGTATTTCCCCAGACCGGATCGTTTTCGCTAACCCGTGTAAACCCGAATCCGACATCATTTTCGCAGCGAAAGTTGGAGTTAATCTCACAACGTATGACTCCGAATACGAGGTTTACAAGATCCGAAAACATCACCCGAAATCCGAGCTTTTGCTCCGTATCAAGCCCATGGACGACGCTAACGCCAGGTGTCCAATGGGCCCAAAATACGGAGCATTGCCCGAAGAAGTCCAACCGTTGCTCCGGGCCGCTCATGCGGCCCGGCTTACCGTCTCTGGCGTCTCCTTCCATATTGGAAGCGGAGACGCTGATTCAAACGCCTATTTAGGCGCTATAGCTGCGGCTAAGGAAGTTTTCCAAACCGCGGCTAGGTTTGGTATGTCTAAAATGACGATTTTAGACATTGGCGGCGGTTTTACATCTGGTCACCAATTCACAACCGCCGCAACCGCGGTTAAATCAGCTTTATCTCAACACTTCCATGATGAACCGGAGTTAACAATCATAGCTGAACCGGGCAGGTTTTTTGCGGAAACGGCGTTTACTTTAGCGACGACAATTATAGGGAAAAGAGTGAGGGGAGAAATAAGAGAATATTGGATTAACGACGGGTTATACGGTTCAATGAACTGTGTACTTTACGACCACGCAACGGTAACGGCGACGGCGTTAGCGTGTATGTCGAACCGTGGTAACGTTAACTGTGGCGGGTCGAAAACGTTTCCGTCAACTGTGTTTGGGCCCACATGTGATGCACTTGATACTGTGTTGAGGGATTACCAGTTACCGGAGCTACAGGTTAATGATTGGTTGGTTTTTCCTAATATGGGTGCTTATACTAAGGCTGCTGGGTCTAATTTCAATGGATTTAATACATCTGCCATTGTTACTCACCTTGCTTATGCTTATCCAAGCTGATGATTCAACACCAATTAAGAGATAATTAGTAATTGGGGTTGTAATTTTTTTTTGTTCTGTTTTTTTAAAATTTGTTGTTTTTGGTAATTTATTTTCCAATCAGCTTGTAGTAGTTCTCGTGTTTCATAAGAAAAGCAGGGATTTGCCAATTGGATTCTGAAGTTAGTGATTTTTTTTCTTCAATAAACAACTTTATTGTATGAGCTAGCTAAAGTTTGTGATTAACTCGTGAAAGAATATGGCCGCAAGTCCAAAGCTTGTGTGTGTTTTATTATGTTCTTGTGCAATTAAGAGAAAAATTGTCCCCATGATAATCATTCGTCTTTTGTGAATATACTTAAACTAATATATTCAATCATCAGATTAGTCCTTCTAGCATTTATTATATCAAAATATCCCAGTTTCATCTATGCAATTTCAATTTCAAATGATTGATTTAAAGGCAATTCATGATATAAATTTAATGTGATGTTTGAATCACTTATCTGAAGTTTGTAGGAGAAATTCTTGCTCAAAATCACTCAAACTCGAACTCTCTCAAAATGTCAAAATGTTGACGAATGAATTCAGAATACGACATCAGTGAAGTCCAATAACGTGGGGGTCTGGAGAGGGTAGAGTTTACGCAGACCTTACCTCTACCTAGGTAGATAGAGCGGTTGTTTCCGGGAGACCCTCGGCTAAAGACAACGCATAATCACACGCAAAGCAAAGCAATAGAAACGGTCAGACCCAGACAAGAAATTAAAGTTGTAGGAACATGCTAATGACAAAATCGAATACACCATGGTAGCACATTCTGACAAAAAGAAGCAATATCTAACGCAGATAAATAAGATAGACAAAGTATGCTAAAGAACACATAGGAACAAAAATCAAACTACATGGGACTACAAAGCAATACCGCTCCTATGAGTGTGATACGCTAATCGGGCTTACGGTAATATTACTGCAACTATCATTTTGTAAGCGTAAGTAGTACTACGCTCGACTACCTACTACCTTTCTACCCTAATTCGTGTCCTCCACAACCCCTTATCTAAGGTCATGTCCTCAGTAAGTTGCACATGCGTCATATCCCGTCTAATCACCTCTCCCCAATACTTCTTCGCCCTACCTCTACCCCTCATGAACCCGTCCATAGCCAACCTCTCACACCTCTGCACTGGGGCATCTGTGTCTCTCCTCTGCACATTCCTAACCATCTCAACCTCGCTTCCTGCATTTTATCCTCCACCGAGGCCACTCCCACTCTTTCCCGGATATCTTCATTTCTAATCTTATCTCTCCGTGTATGCCCATACATCCATCTCAGCATTCTCATCTCCACAACTTTTATCTTTTGGATGTGCGAAGTCTTGACTGGCCAACACTCCGCCCCATACAATATAGACGGTCTAACCACCACCCTATAAAACTAACCTTTAAGTTTTGGTGGCACCTTTTTATCGCACAAGACTCCAGACGCGAGCATCCATTTCATCCACCCTGCCCCAATACGATGTGTGACATCGTCATCAATCTCTACATTCCCTGGGATAATAGACCCGAGGTACTTGAAGCTTTCTTTCTTTGGAATGACCTGAGTACCAAGCCTCACCTCCACGCCTGTCTCAGGGTCGCTCCCGTTGCTGAACTTGCACTCTAAATAGTCTGTCTTGGTCCTACTCAACATGAACTCTTTAGACTCCAGAGTCTGTCTCCAAACCTCCAGCTTGGCGTTCACTCCGCTACGAGTCTCATCCATCAGGATTATGTCGTCTGCGAATAACATACACTATGGCACCTCCCATTAGATTTGTCGCGTTAGTTTGTCCATTACCAAGGCAAATAGGAATGAGCTAAGAGTTGATCCATGGTGCAGCCCCATCATCACTGGAAAGTGATCCAAGTCTCCTCATACTGTCCGTACCCTAGTCTTAACTCAATCATACATATCCTTGATCGCCCTAGTGTATGCCACAAGCACACCTCTAACCTTCAAACATCTCCATAGAACCTCCATAGTGACTTTGTCGTATGCCTTCTCGAGGTCGATGAAAATCATATGCAAGTCTCTCTTCCTCTCCTTATACTGCTCCACCAACTTCCTAATAAGATGAATGTTTTCAGTAGTCGAACGCCCCGACATAAATCCAAATTGGTTCTTGAAAATAGACACGCCTCTCCTCACTCTCATCTCCACGACCTTTTTCCAAACTTTTATAATGTGGCTCAGCAGCTTGATACCCCTATAGTTGTTGCAACTCTGGACATCACCTTTGTTTTTTAACAAGGAAATTATTGTACTCCACCTCCATTCTTCAGGCATTCTTGTCGTCTTAAAAATGACGTTAAACAACTTAGTCGAAATACGAAATGAGATTATTTATACATGGCTGAATTTTTTATTGCGCCTATATCCCATGCATGCGCCACATGTCAATTGTGCGAGTAGGTCTTGTGCTTTGGGCTACATGACATACCTCCATCACACATGTAGTTTTCCCTTGAGTGGTTCGAATTCAGTGAAAGGAAGCTTTTGAGTTCGGAATTGGTACGACAAGCATTGGACAAGGTCAAAATAATTCAGCGCATAGTGGGCAAGTCCTATTCGGACATGCGGATTCACTATTTACAGTTTATATATAGGGTGAATCAGCGTTGAAGATTTCCCTCATGAAAAGCATCAAGAGAATCGGTAAAAAGGCTATTGAGCCCTAGCTACATTGATTCTTTTGAAATCCTAAATAAAATTGGATCAATGGCCTACATACTAACGTTATCACATTTTATCAACGGTTCATCCAATTTTTATTGCTTTGAAAATATTCTCGAGACGCGATCCATGTAAAAATAGTTATGGAGTATAACTTTTACTATATTTTCCATTTTTTTTCTACGACGATGTTTTACATGACTAAAACAATATTTCATAATAACAAAATGAAAAAAATAAAATTTAATTTTTTTTAATTATAAAAAATGACATTCTTTTTTAATGCTATTAGTATACAAAGTGCGGGGTTAGGGTGGGATTCCCTACCATTTTCCGTTGGGGTTAGGGCGACATTAAAATCACCGGAATGCTCACCCACCCTGACACTTGACTCCCTTTTTCTTCACTGAATTCGACGGGATAAATGGCCTAGGTGCTAGGAGACTCAAAAGACTCTTTCTAAAATTATTTTTAAGATGTAGGTTATGGAATAATATTGTTCTAAGTATAAACTTTCAAAGTGTTTTTTCTCTTGGTATTATGATATTTTCTTGGTATTAATTATAGACTAAGAGGGGGTTTAGCTAAACATGAGAGAAAGATATTCCGAAGATTGAAGTTGTTATATTTCGAAAGATGATCTCAGATGTTACATTGAGACTCCTTATATAGATAACCTCGACTGATTACATTATTGCTACGTTACAAAAGTCTAAAGAGATAAGTACTACTTTTTCAAAAGTTTAAAAGTGTACAATATCTTGTCTACCATAATTTCAGATATTTCTTAAAATTGTTTGTCTTTGTTGCAATTTTTTCAAAGTTGTCAGCTATCATCTTTGTCCTTGATTCTTCGTGGGTCCGACGACTTTTACAATTGTTGAGTAAAATTTGCTTTATTCCACAAATGTTTTGCAAGTTGTCTTCCATTGGTTTGTTGTCTTCTTTTCTGATACGTCTTGTTTCTTGAGTCCTTCATTCTTCTTGTCTTTGTTGAATAGTATGATAGTAGTATGATTTGTAATATGATAATATATGGGCTTACTGTAGTTAGACTACATTGGGCCGTATCGAAGTATTACATTGTGGCTTGCTGTAGTTACACTACATTGGGTCGTATCATGCAAACGGATTAGAAGATCCTTCTTTTTAATAGTATGGGTAGTATTAGTAACAACTTTTAGTACTGATTACATGCTTTTTCCTCTGACCTGTTAAAAGCTGATATTGCTCCATAGTTGCTTTGGCATGTCTATGTTTCATATTTATGATTCAATCGTACATGTTGATAAGTTCCATAGTGTCTTGAGATAGTACATCATTATTATAGTAAAGGGTAATAATTTCTTAAACCTCTCCACCTTTGGTTGTTCCAATTATGCTGGCCTTCCCAGCCTTCGACATATCTTCTATCTTTGATTTCAAAGTTAACAGTCCAATAACTCTTTTGGCACTTAGCTATTCTTGAAAATTTTCCAATGTATAGGGTATCTTCATTTTGAGATCTTCATCATCACCACTGATATTGCTATTTTTACCAGTTTTAAATAATTGACATATTACAGTGGGTTTTCCAGTTAGATCCGTTGAGGCATCAAATAATTGTATTCTATTTATACCCTTTCCAAAAGATTCCATCATTGCTTGAACAGATTCTATTATAATATAAGGTAGTTTAGAAATATTATAAAAAGTTCTGTCTACTATTATTTTATCAATAAAATCGTAAGTAAATAATTTTGACACTATATCAGGGTTAGCATTTTCACTGCATAAAAATCTAAGATATTTGCTTAGTTTTGCACTTCTTAAAATATGAGGGCTAGATTTATAATCATAAAATTTATTTGTCTTTTCATATGCAGTAATAAAGTCAGGTGCAAATTTCATTTTATCACACATTGATACTTTTGTTGATATCTGGGGATGTTGTTATTGAAGATGGTATAGTGGATGACATGGTTGCAAGCTTGGACATAAAAGTTTTTGGGAGTGTAGGAATGTTTGGTTTTTCTGTAGTAGATTGATGTGATTTTAAGGCTTGTAGTTTTTGGAAGTCTCAGAAAGCTTCCGTAAGCTGGTTTACCAGATGTGTATTTTCTTGTAATTTGGTTGTAACGATTTCATGGTTTTGTTTGATGATTTTTACAACATTAGTAATATATTCTTCAAAATTGTCACTTGACATAGTTGTACCTGCTAAGAAAATCAGCTAAAATATTCTTAGTGCCAGATATATTTTTGACAATAAAATGATAACAACAAAAGAATGATTGCCATTTTCCTCTTTTGTTTAGTTCTGGTAAAGGGTCTATTCTGTTTGTAATGAAAGCTATTACTTGTGTGTTATCAGTTCTAACATCAAATTTTACTGGTAATAAATGATAATGAAATCTTTTTATTCCATATTTTACAGCTAATAGTTCTTTTTCATTAATATGATAATTTTTCTCGTTTGACTTCCATGTTCCACCTCCATATCCACATATGAATGGTTTCTCTTTATCTATATCATCTTTATCATAAGATATGAGTACTGCTCCCCATCCTATATCGCTAGCATCAGTAAAGAGTTCTAATTAATCTTGTTCCGTTGGTATCCTATGTTTTGATAAAGCTTTTACCTTTTCCTTGATTTCGTTTATAGCTTTAGTATGTTCGTCTTTCCATTCAAATGTTACATTTTTCTTAGTTAATTCCTGCAATGACTATCTTAAAAGTGGTAAATTTTTTATATGGTCTCAAACGTAATTTACTATTCCTATAAATTGTTGTACTTCTTTTTTATTTTTTAATTTTTCTTTAAAATTTGTTATTTTTGTTACAATATGTTCTTGTAATTGTAATCCTTCGTTATCTATAATATATCTTAAGTATTCTATACGATTTTTAAAAAAATTAGATTTTTTTCAGATAACAATATTCCATGTTATTTCACAATCTTTATAAATTCTTCTAGATGTTTTGTATGGTCTTCTAGATTATCGCTATATATTAGTATGTCATCAACATATACTATACAAAATTCTGTTAATTTTTTGAACACTTGATTCATCCTTCTTTGAAATATTTATGGTGCATTTTTTAATCCAAAGGGCAGTACATTCCATTCATAGTGTCTTTTCGGTGCACTAAAGGCTGTTAAAGGTTTTGATTCATTTGTTCATTTTATTTGCCAAAATCCACTTTTACAGTCAAACTTACTAAATCATTTTTTATTTCCTAATCTATTAATAAAATTTCTTTTATATGGTAAAAAATATCCATCAAATATTATCTTTTTATTTAATTCTCTATAATTAATTATCATTCTAGTCTTTCCTCTTTTTTGTTCACTATGTTTTCTTACTAAAAATGTTGGGCTACTATGTTGATTTTTACTTTCTTTTATCATTTTTAGATCTAGTAATTCTTTTATCTGAGTTTCAAATTCTTTCTGGTCTGTTGGACTATATCTAATATGTTTACATCTTATTGTGTCATTGAGATTTATTAACTTGATTTCAGCATATATTTTTTCCTTTTTCCATAGTTGTATTGGATTTTCTCCAAAATTCATTTTTAATATATTAAGATATTTTTCTTTTAATAGTTGTAGGTTATTATTCTTATCTATCATGTTACATAGCCTTAATGTATGTACTAGTAATACTCTTTTTAGTATTATCCATCTATTACAATGCGTTTGTAAGCTAAAAGTATTATTATTTATAACTTGTGTTTTGAAGTAGTCTAAAAATCATTTCCTAATAATACTTGTTGTTTCAGATGATCTAGTTTATATATTATTGGTAGTCGAAATATTGTTTTATCCAACACTATTCTCATATTTTCTGCTATTATATGTAACTCTTTCATTTGTTCATTAAATTTTGATACTCTTGTTTTATGTGTTTTAGATCTTTTCATTTGTGTAATTCTAATACTTCTTTTCTTGCTAGACATAAGTCTGCTCCACTATCTATAAAGATTATTTATTTTATCATTTTATTAGGCTTATATTCTATATGAGCTTCTATATAAATTGCTACCAATAGATTGTATTGTTCTCGATTCCTTGTCTTATTATTTCTAATTGCCTTTTTCTTATTTTACAAAGATTCTTAGTTGCTTTTTTATATCTATCATGGTAGTATTTATATCATGTTTCATTAGTAACTGTGTTAAATTTATATGCATAATCTCTTTCACATTTTTTCCAATATGTTTTTTCCTCTTCTAATTTATTTATTTCTTTCATTTTATTCTGAACTATCTTAACTATTTGAGTATTGGTTAATAAAGTTAATATTTTCTGGTTCTGTTTCACTTTCTTCTTCAGTTTGACTCACATAAAAGTCTTCATACTCATACCATTTATTATTATTTTCTTTTATTTGTTGTAAATTCGTAATAAATTGTGTTGTATCTATATATTTTACAACTTGTCTCTTTAGTTTCAGACACTTATTAGCATTATGTCATTTTTCATTACAATTCCAACATTTGCATTCTTTAGGTTTTTCTTCAAGGGTTTTATATATTTTCTTTTTCTAAATTTTCTTTTATGTTTAAATTTCTTTCTAGCCTCAAGATTATTTCTATATCTTTTAAATCTCTTTTTCCTATAAGGTTTGTAGTGTTGTCTATTGTAATTATTATATTTTTTATATTTTTTATTTCTATGACCTTTCTTATATTTCCTTTCCTTTCTTTTATCATCACATCCAAATACTAATCTTCTTTTCGTAAATCCACATATTTCTCTTAATCCTAATTTCTTATCTTTTTAATTTTTTTGTTGCATTCTATATTCTTCACATTTTTGCATTAAATATGCGCTTAGTACTCTTATCCTTTCTCCTAGAGTATTTTCTCTTGGGTCTAAGTTGTTGTATTCTTTTGATACTTCAGTATTATATGGTGTTGGTAAATGGCCATAATAAAGTTGTTGATATATTAAACCTTCTTGTGGTAAGAATCTTGCTTCATAAAAGAATTTACTAAAGCTTATTGTATATTCTGGTAATTTATTAATTTTACAACATTTCATGTTATTTAGATTCATTTTTATTTCAGTTTTTCTTTCTGCAAATACGTTTTCTCGTGCTACTAACCATTTTCCTCCTAAAAATCTTTTTTTAATACTATATCAAATATCATTAGCATAGATTTCCAGTCTGTTGCATGACTAAATATTTCTCCTCTTAATTGGTACGATATAGATTCCATCCAGTATGTTGTTTTTTCAATTAATGTTTTAGATATTAAATCATAAATATAATCTATGTTATCAGTATGTGTAGAGTTCATTAATGCTATATACATTTCAAGATTCCAATAATTTATTCTTCTATTTATTTCTTGTTCATCATAAACGTTATCTAAGTCTAGGAAGTATCCGTTAAAGTTTACACCTTGTGATATTGATCCTACAAATTTTTTAAATTCAGCTTGTTGTCCTGCTGGTATGTGTTTTGGTAAATTATTATGTCGTCTTATTACTACTTCTAAATTAGGGTCAATTAGTTCTTCTTCAGGATAGTCATTAGTATCTTCGTTTATTATATCGTATGTCTCTATTTCTGTTTCTATAGGGTTATTAAATTCATATTCTACATCGCTTTCAGGTTCTTCTTCTATAACTGCATTTACGTTTTTCATTTTTTGTAAAGCTTTTATTATCTCATTATTTTCTTTTGCTATTTCTGCATTTTCTTCTTCCTCTACTTCTTCTATGAATTTTGCTACTTGTGTCCCTTGGTTACTTAATTCATTTCATCTTATAATATTAGTAGTTTCTTCAATATTACTGTCTTTGTCTGTATTTCTATCAATTTTTTCATTACTAGTAGTACTTTCACCACTTGTTTTATATGTTTTCTTTACCTTCCTTTTCCCTTTTAATCTTGTCATTTGTTCTTTTAAAATATGTAATTCTTCCAATTCTTGTTTTACTTCATTTAATTCTTCTCTTGTTTGTTTTAATTCTACCTTCGTTTCTTTTAGTATTTTCTTTGTATCCTTAAACTTATGTTTATATTTTTTATATTTATTGTACCATTCTTCATTATTATGTGATTTCAGTTTTATATTTTGTCTTTAATTCACATATTTTTTGTTCTTTTTTGTCTAATTTTAGGTATAAGTATTCGCTTTTTTCTGTATCATTTAAGAAGATGTTTTCATCTTTTGAAGTGTTATTACTATTATTTGGTGTAGTTTAAGGTCTTTCTTCTTTATAGGTTCATATTTGTATTTTCCTTTTTCTATTATGTCTTTTTCATGATTTTTAAGAAATGTTATTACTCTACGTTCTTGGTTTTCCATTAAAATTGTCCTTTTTTATTTAATATTGCTAGTTTATCTAATGTTTTTCCACTGATTCTGATAATATGGATTTTATTTTACTAATATCTACCATTATAGGTACTTCTTCTCCATGCATCTATTGGTACTAATTTTGGTTGTTTAGTTGTGGTATTAACTATTTTTTCAACTATTCCTTCTTGGCTGGTACTAGGTTCTTCGTCTTCTACTACTTGTTTTCCTTTATTTATATTTGCAACTAATATGTTACGTTTTTCTAATATTATCTTAAATGTTGGTACTTCAGATATATTCCATAATCTTGTTAATTCTTCTCTTATCAATTATTGCATTTGTGTCTTATTTTCTTTTATTTCATCCATTATTACTAAGGTATTCTTTATCTGTTCTTTTACTATTACTTCTTTCCATATTGCATCAATTTTTTCGTTAGGGTTACTCAGGATTATTTATTCTTTTCTTCCATTTGTTTCCCATATCTATCCCTGTTTTATCAAATTTATTACATTGTTGTTCTAGTTGTTTTATATTATTTTCTAATTTCATTTATTTTGCACTGTATTCTAGGTATTTAAGTTGAGATATTATTTCTTCTCATAAAACACTTTTTATTATTTTTAAATTTTGTTTTTTTCTTTATTATTTTTCTCTGTATATTCATATCTTACTTAAAAATCTTGTTTTTCCTTGGTCATTTACTTCAATTCCTTCATTATTAATTTTGTAATCTATCATGGTTAAAAAATCACTTCCTAATAATAATTCATTAAAACTGTCATATTCTATTACTCCTATATTTATTTTATATTCTAAATCTTGGATTTTGAATTTCAAATTAATACTTTTGGTTATTATTATTTCTCTTTCATTTTCAGAATAATTACAAGTTTGTGGTTCTATTAAATTACAGTCTTTTTCGTTGATTTTACTTATATATATATATATATAACTTTTAATAGCTCTTGTATTTATTTCAGCTATACAATCAATTGTTATTATTCCATTGAATATTATTACCTTAATCCTTAATCTATTACTCGATATATTTATTAAATCTAATATTATGGGTTGCCTAGTTCTTAGGCTAGTTTGTCTTGATATTGGTTCTTTTTTAATACTCAATCTAGATCCTTCTATGTGTGGTATTAGTCTTTTTGATGGTGTTAGGGTTCTAGTACTAAAATCCATATATATCTCTTCTGGTATAGTTATTTTGGAATTTTCTTTATGTTCTAGTATTTCTTGGTACATCTTTGGTACTAAGATATTCATTTCATGTTGTTTCTTTACATGATGATTTCCTGTTAGGGCATATATCATTTTTGTTTCTATGCTTATTACTTTACTATCTGGTGGCATACTTATTCCATCTAATTTATAATATAATGATAAAGCTAAGTCTTTATGTTTATTTTTTAATGATATACTAAAGTTTGGTTGTATTGTGAATTTTAATTTTTAATATATTAAATTTCCTTTTATCACAGATATTAAAGCATCTTGTAGATTTCCTAATATCCTATCATCTAATATGTATAGGTGTATCTATATTTTTTCTGAAAATATGCTTTTATAGTAAATTCTACTCCTCCAAAGTATATATTTCTATATTTTTTAGCTTCTTTAGTAGATAATTTTGCTAATTCTCTTTTTATTATTTCATTTTTTATTAAATTTATTTTTGTTCTACCATTTATACTGGTTGTGTCTATTATGTTCTTATGTTTTTATGCTATATATCTTACTTCTTTATTTCTTTCAAACCATTTGGTTTTAAATATTTTCTTAATTGATAATTCTTCTTTTTTATCTTGTATTTTTTGATATATTTATGGCTTAAAGCTTAGAGTTTGTGTTATTCCTCCTTCATATGCATTCATTTGGTAATATGTTTCATTTGAGTTATCTACTATTTCTTTTCCTTTATCCATTTCTTAACATGTTAATGTACCGTTCTTCTATAACATCATTTAGGTCTTTTAATTCATTATCTCTCCTTATTATTTCTCTTAATTTTTTTCTCTTAGTTTCATATTTTCTTCCTCTTTTTATTAGTATCCCCTTGCTTGCTTAAATTTTTTGCAAGGTGATACCCTGATCCGACCTTATAAGTGTCTGACTTCGTAAAGTGTCAAATTAATTCATCCCTAAAACCTGTAGTAGATAGAGAAATAGTTAAAATGGCATTAACATCATTTAAACAAAAAAGTCTATTCAAATAATTCATCTTTGGATTCTACATTTATTAGATCAAGCACTTTTAAATTTAATTTTTCAAGAGCAATAATTCTATGAGGTTTAAACCCAATAGCATTAGGAATTCATGGATCTTTCCAAACATAAACATCCTCACCGGTAGCAACTCTCCATCTTAGCTCTTTTTCTAACAATTTCCGACCTCAAATTATACTTTTTCAAATTCATGATGCCGAAGAAGTTGTTGAAGCATTCATGAAAAAAATATTTGAAAAATACTTACTTTTTAGGATTATGGACAGAAGTAAATCCGAATTAAGAAATATTCTTCAAGCCTTTTTGCCAACATAGCTTGATTAAAAGCCTTAATATCTCTAAAATCTAAACCCCATCGCGCTTTAAGTTTACATAATTTATCTCATCTCTCAATTTTTTTTTTCTTTCTTTTCATCACCCTGACTCTACCAAAAGTTTGAAAGTGGATGTTATTTCCTTACCTAAGCACTTGGGAAATTGAAAACAAGATAGAGCATAAATAGGTACAGCAGTTAACACCGCCTTTAACATAATTTTCTTTTCTGGTGTACTTAAAAAGACCCCTTTTCATTCTTTAATTTTTGCTCGCACTCTGTCCTTAATAAAATATAACATCTTCTTTTTAGATCTTCCTATCACTGCTGGTAATCCAAGGTACCTACCCATTTGATTCCCTTAGCGTTGTCCTAATATAGAAAAAAAAACTCTTCCTTTTATGTTTCTATAATTTCTTACTAAACTAAATAGCAAATTTCTCTATATTAATCATTTGGCCAGAACATTTAGCATATTCATTTAAAATATCAACAACAGTTCTAGCACTCTGACTATTCGCCGAACAAAAAAATTAAGGAATCATTAGCAAAAAGTAAATGTGAAATCATACGTCCATTTCTATTTAAACTTAATCATCGGAGTTGATTTTGTTCCTCAGCCATTTTAAGAAGTGTAAATAAACCTTCAACACAAATCATGAATAAATAAGGAGATAATGGGTCACCTTGATCATGAATAAATAAGGAGATAATGGGTCACCTTGTCTTAGACCCCTTGTAGGTTTAACCTATCCCGCATCTTCACCATTTATATTAAATCTATAAGTAGTAGAAGTAACAATTCCATTATCCAACTAACAAATGATTAAAGCCCATTCTCAAGAGCATTTCCTTAACAAACCTATATTCTGGTGTTCATGATTTGGAAAGGAAGGATCGAAAAGAATCTATCTTTATTTTTATTGTTAAATCTCTTTAATTAATTAGCGTGTAATATTTCAAATCTTCATTATTAAAAGAAATCAAACGATCTCTGAATGGATTAGAAGATCCTTTAATCAATCAATTATATTTCTGTTTGAAATTAATTGGATTAACTGTATAAACAATCTGAAACAATTTTGCTTACATAAATTTTAAGGAAAACAACACAAATACCTCTAAATTGTAAAATATTTATCTGTCTATGCCTCATCTTAAACTAATTTTGCTTTTACCCAGCCGACCAAAAGTATTTACCAGAATACCTCTCGCTTAAAAATCTTCATCCATGATATCATCACAATATATTTATATACCATGATTGTATCATGAATGATTAAGTGAAGGACTAAAGCAATCCTCTATGATACCATCTCAACATATTTATATATCAGGATGATATCATGGAGGACTAACAGAGTGTCTTATTGAAGGACTGAAACAATTTTTCATGATTATCTCAGTATATGATATATACTATGATGATATCATGAAAGACTGAGAAGTGTCTCAGTGAACGATTGAAAAGGTCCTGCATGATAACATCTCAATATATATATAAGATGATGATATCATAGAGATTTTTCTTTTCAAGAAAAGTGTTTTTTTTTAAAAAATAAATGAACATAATTCTCTATGATATATTGTCAATATATTATATATATTATATGGATTTCATAAAGGCTGATGAGTATTTTTGAAAAAAATAAATAAATCCTCTCATGATGCATAAGAGATAGGGGTGATACCATATAGGTATCATAATTTTGGGAATATGAGAAGATAATTAATTTAGAAAAGAGATTGGGCGGATAATTATTTTGCTTGAAGGGGCATGGCACTTAGGTTCTTTTCCCTAAATTTTGTGAATACAATATCTATGACAGTAATGATTCAATATGAATCTTTAATTTGAGCAACACTAACATCATTTAAAAGGGAACGATCATTAGGAGAAGTTAACAAACAAATCTCACAGTAGTCCATTTTTAACAAGGGAAAATGACACCACGTGGACTATATGGAATAGATAAGATAAAACTTAGCACCAAGTTAGCATAATGACCTGAATTGAACCTTATGAACAAATTAATGCCAATATCTGGCTAATCTATGTAGCTTTGTTTTTGCCTCCGTCGCTGATTTCAATTCGCCGCACCACGAACGTCGATTTATCCACCATATTTCAACTATCCAGATCTAGGCTTCTACAGCTCCGACGAGTGCATTCTAGCCCTTTGGGGGTTCACCTCAGCTCCGATGACCGTTTGTCAGCTTGCTCCGGTGACATAGCTTGAAGGAGGGGATGGAGAAAATTAAGGGTCAGCATGTCGGCGATGAATGGAATTAGGCAACTAGATCCTTTTTTTTTTTTGTTTCTATTTCCTGTTTTCGTTTTTTGCTTTTACTGTATATTTTGTTTGATATTTTAATAAGATAACATCCCCTAAGTCCAACTTAGTGTCATTCGTTAATAAAATAATATGTGTATAATTAGTATAGGTTGATTATATATTTATTATACATATTTTATATAGTAATAATATATTTGAATATATATATATGATGGGGATACACATTTTATATAACAATGATACAATATATTTATTTATAACAATGATACATTTTCTATACATTGCAGAAATTAGTTAAAAAAATGACTACAAAATGAAGTTATTTTAAAAAAAGCTAAAAATAGTTTTAAAAGATTTTTGGGTCATTTGGTGTCAATAGTTTCACCGCATGTTCATTTATGTCCTTTTCCCTTTTAAAAATCGGCTTCATTTTCAAGTCCAGTATGGCCCATTACTGGTCCAAGCCTTTTCTATTGAAGTCCAGTTCTACGTGGGCTTTCTATTGAAGTCTTCTATGTGGGTTTGGGCCCAAAATCTAGAAATCTTCCTAAAATCTCTACAAAACGAATAGTTGCATTGCATGCAATTTCAAAATTTCTAATTTCATTTATTTTGATTTTTACGTCTTCACAAAAATTTCTATGCATGGGAATATGAACATATTGGATCTACTGGTTTATAAAATTTGAAATCAATTTCACGTGGAAGAGTTTGAAATGTTCCCCTAGCTACTAGCGTGCTCGTAATAACGAGCAACTATTAAACTGAGAAACTATCAATAGTAATTGTTGCTCCGTAAGTATGCTTAATTCTCTTAGAATAAGTTGAGTAAGGAAGTTTCTGTTGTTGTGCCTGTGTTCAAAAAATCAGAAAAAACAGAAACCAAACGGAAAGACAAAAAACCAGAAAAAACAGAAACTGGAAAAATAATACAGAAGTAAGAAAATATCCGAGACCACAGAATTCATTGTGTGTCCTTAAGGAATTTAATCCCCTCACTGTACCCGAGGTTACGGATTACTTCCTCCCAGGATAAAACGGATATACCTGTCGCAGGAGTAGCGGTACGTCAAACGCCTTCGACGAACTCAAAGTTGGCAACGAAACACAGTAAGACTCGATAGTTTTATTTGTGAAAAAAGAATGCAGAATTTCAGATGCATAAATTTTTGGTTTTTGGTATCTTTAAAATGAGGCCTTGCCTTAGTTTATATAGCCTTGAAGGTGCCTCTTCGGAATAGGTTGGTGACTGTTCGGAAAGGTTGCCTTCCATTTCTCATTCACACCAACTTGGCTAGTTTTATTCATTAACTAGCTTTAACAATCCCCCACATGAATGGGGAATGGCTATATGATGAAAAACATGCATGACAAAAAACTGTGTGATTCGTAAGCAAGGATTAATCGCATCTGGATAAGTAGATTTCTCTTTGAACTTTCCGTAGTGAACATATGTCGGATATACTCGGTCAATCGGTAGATGTGATATCCTTGAACCGTCGAGCTTTGGTGTATACCTAGACAACCACATGTCACACAATTAACCCTTTAACCGTCTTTGGTTCTCATTGTTTTGTTCGTTTTAGCCATGAACACTTTTGCTCGGTTCATAAGTGCGTAGAGAATTGGCCTTACATAATTCTCCTTGAAGCGGCTTACACTTCACACTTACATAGGTGATTCCTAAATGTGTCATCCCATAGATACACTATTTGATATACCCCGTACCAAACTTAGGAACCATTAAAAAGCCGCAATGCTTTATCCTGATGCTTGAACATTGTCTCATCACGAGAATGGACCAAAGAGTTATTGTGACAATGTTGAACCGTCATTAATGACTTTGTTTGATCTCTTTGAACCTAGATCTTGGGATCTCCAGTCTTCTAGGTAGAGTTACCGTCACGATGACTTGTCCTCGGCCATAGTCCCATTCCCCTTGATGATCTTTCAACTACCTCTCTAGTTAGGCCTTTAGTTAGTGGATCCGACACATTATCTCTTGACTTAACATAGTCAATTGTGATAATTCCACTAGAGAGTAGTTGTCTAACGGTATTATGTCTTCGTCGTATGTGACGAGACTTTCCGTTGTACATAAGGCTCCCGCTCTTCCTATTGTCGCTTGGCTATCGCAATGTATGCATATAGGAGCCAACGGTTTGGGCCAAAATGGAATATCTTCTAAGAAATTCCGGAGCCATTCGACTTCTTCACCGGCTTTGTCTAAAGCTATGAACTCGAATTCCATTGTAGAGCGGGCGATACATGTCCGTTTGGATGACTTCCAAGACACTTTGCTCCTCCACCTATGGTAAAAACATATCCACTTGTGGATTTAGTTTCGATTGAACCGGTGATCCAATTTGCATCACCGTATCCTTCAATAAGCTGCAGGATACTGTTATAATGCAAAGCAAAGTTTTGAGTATGTTTTAAATACCCCAAAACTCGTTTCATCGCCTTGACCAATGTTTTTGGTCGGGATTACTAGTGTAGCGACTTAGTTTACTTATAGCACATGCAATATCGGTCGCGTACGAGTTCATGATATACATCAAACTTCCCAACACTCGGCATAATCCAATTGAGAATGACTTTCACCTTTATTCTTTGCAAGAGCAAGGTTCATATCAATTGGCGTCTTTGCAACTTTAAAGTCCAAATACTTGAACTTTTCAAGTACCGTTTCAATACAATGAGATTGAGACAATGCTAGACCTTGAGGAGTCTTATGGATTTTAATTCCCGAGAATTAAATCGGCAACTCCTAAGTCTTTCATATCAAACTTACTAGCAAGCATGCGCTTAGTAGCATTTATGTTAGCAATGTCGTTACTCATTATCAACATATCATCCACGTACAAACAAACAATGACTACGTGGTTTGGAGTGTTCTTAATGTAGACACATTTATCACACTTATTTATCTTGAATCCATTTTTGACATTGTATGGTCAAATTTTGCATGCCATTGTTTGGGTGCTTGTTTTAGTCCGTAAAGAGACTTAACAAGTCGACACACCTTCTTCTCTTTCCCTGGAACTACAAACCCCTCAGGTTGTTCCATGTAAATTTCTTCCTCTAACTCTCCATTTAAGAAGGCTGTTTTCACATCCATTTGATGGATTTCAAGACCGTACACGGCGGCTAACGCTACTAACACCCGAATAGATGTAATCCTCGTTACCGGCGAGTATGTATCAAAGTAATCAAGACCTTCTCGTTGTCTAAACCCTTTAACAACTAGTCTTGCCTTATATTTATTAATAGTACCATCAGCTTTCATTTTCTGCTTGAAAATCCATTTGGAACCTAAAGGTTTATTCCCTGGAGGAAGGTCAACCAATTCCAAAGTATGGTTGTTTAAGATGGATTCTATCTCACTATTGATTGCCTCTTTCCAAAATTGAGCTTCCGATGAAGACATAGCTTCGTTGAAGGTTCGAGGCTCATTCTCCAACAAAAATGTTAGAAATTCTGGTCCAAATAAAGTAGACGTCCTTTGACGTTTTTTGCGTCTCGGTTTTTCCTCATCGGAATATTTTCCTTTGTTTCTTCCCGAGGTCGTTTAGATTCTTTGCTAGACGACTCACATTCCTTTTTATACGGATATATGGTTTCAAAGAAGTCGCATTATCCGATTCAATTACCGTATTTACCTGAATGTCGGGATTTTCGATTTGTGAACGTAAATCGATATGCCTTACTATTTGTGGCATATCCTATGAAAACACAATCAATGGTTTTAGGTCCTATTTTTACCCTTTTGGGTTTAGGAATTTGCACCTTGGCCAAACACCCCCACACTTTGAAGTATCCCAAATTGGGCTTCCTTCCTTTCCACTTTTCGTATGGAATAGATTTTGTTTTGCTATGGGGCACTCGATTGAGTATTCGGCTAGTTGTTAGAATGGCTTCCCCACAAGTTCGGGGTAAACCAGAACTTATTAACAGGCATTCATCATTTCTTTCGGGGTTCTATTTTTCCTTTCCGCAATTCCGTTTGATTGTGGCGAGTAAGTGGCGTTGTTTGATGAATAATGCCATATTCCAAACATATTTGTTCAAAAGGAGATTCATATTCACCGCCCCTATCACTCCTTATCATTTTAATCTTTTTGTTAAGTTGAGTCTCAACTTCAGTTTTGTATTGCCTGAATGCTTCAATTGCTTCATCTTTACTATTAAGTAAATAAACGTAGCAATACCGCGTACTATCGTCAGTAAAAGTTATGAAATACTTCTTTCCACCGCGAGATGGGATTGACTTCATGTCACAAATATCTGTATGGATTAAGTCTAAAGGACTTGAATTCCTTTCAACTGACTTATAAGGATGTTTAACATACTTAGATTCAACACAGATTTGACATTTTGATTGATTGCATTCAAACTTAGGCAATACTTCCAAACTAATCATTTTTCGCAAGGTTCTGTAATTGACATGTCCTAAACGTGAATGCCATAAATTATTTGACTCAAGTAAGTAAGACGAAGCAGAGACTTTATTATTATTGGCAACGACCATTACATTCAGTTTGAAAAGGC
Source organism: Anisodus tanguticus (assembly GCA_034509755.1). Taxonomy (NCBI): domain Eukaryota; kingdom Viridiplantae; phylum Streptophyta; class Magnoliopsida; order Solanales; family Solanaceae; genus Anisodus; species Anisodus tanguticus. The sequence continues at coordinate 685,248 of CM067553.1, read as the reverse complement.
CCTCTGTGAGGTAACCTTTTCCTATGTACATCTCGTTCTTACTTATTACAACCTTGTCAGAAACAAAAACACATTTAAAACCGTTCTTTACTAGAAGTCCGGTAGATACTAGATTTTTCCTAATTTCAGGAACATGACAGACGTTGTTAAGAGTCACCACCTTGCCAGATGTCATCTTCAGCAGTATCTTTCCATAACCTTCAATTTTGGCCGTTGCAGAATTTCCCATATATATGGTATCGTCGGGCCCGGCGGGAGCATATGAAGCAAAGGCTTCTCTAACAGCACAAATGTGGCGAGTGGCGCCAGAGTCAAACCACCACTCTTTCGGATTTCCCACTAAGTTGCACTCGACAACATAGCGCACAAGTCATCAACTTCCTCGTTTGTTTCAACCATATTAGCCTGACCCTTCTTCTTTACCTTTTTCGGAGCACGACAGTCTGCAACTTTGTGTCCGATTTTTCCACAATTGTGGCAGTTTCCCTTGAATTTCTTCTTGTTGGGATAGCTCCTTGGTCCCGATGCATTTTTCCTCTTTTTCAGATTAGTTGGGGCAGTTTCAACAATATGTGCTCCCCCTATGGTTGATCTCACATTTGCCTTCTTCTCCCTGCCTTGTTATCTTCCTCGATTCTCAAACGGACGATGAGATCCTCCAGTGTCATCTCCTTTCGCTTGTGTTTCAAGTAATTTTTGAAGTCCTTCCATGAAGGAGGCAGCTTCTCTATTACTGCCGCAACTTGAAACGCCCCACTAATCACCAAACCTTCAGCGAGTAGATCGTGGATGATAACCTGCAACTCTTGAACTTGAGTAACAACAGACTTGCCATCTACCATTTTGTAGTCCAGAAACTTGGCAGCGATAAATTTCTTTAATCCAGCATCTTCTGTTTTATATTTCTTTTCCAACGCATCCCATAGATCTTTTGATGTTTCCACATTACTATAGACGTTGTGAAGATCATCCTCCAGTCCGCTAAGAATATAATTCTTGCACAAAAAATCTGAGTGCTTCCATGCCTCAGTTACAACAAAACGTTCATTCTCAGGTGTTGATTCCGGCAAAATCGGAACGACCTCCTTAATAAACTTTTGGAGGTTTAAAGTAGTTAAATAGAAGAACATCTTTTGTTGCCATCGTTTGAAATCAATTCGGTGAATTTTCCAGACTTCTCTGCCGGAGCCGGTCTTTGGTGCAAAGACGACCGGAGGACTTGACATTGCTCGTAGAACCAACCATGGGGGCTAGTGTGGCGATAGCAGTAGCATTCAAATTTGGAGTCATGTCTCCCATTTTGCGTCGCAAACGAAGCAACGAGAAAAAGTTTAATAAACGGTGAAGACTTCAAACCGAATCGGTTTTGACAAAGAGATGTAATACACAATGGTGAAGATTTTATTTCTTCAAACCGAATCAAGGTTACACAAACAGATTTAAAATCCTTGAAACGAAATGCAGTAAATTGTATGTTGTATACTTGATGAAGTTTTTATATCTTCAAATCAAGTACCCAAATGAGTAGAAAATTATGAAAACTTTAATCTCAACCGGAGTAAAAAATTCGAAGATTTTAGTCTCCAAACAACATATTAGTTCGTTACACCGAAACAACAAACACCTTTTTTTTTTTTTTCCATAGAATTGTATGTTGTATACTTGATGAAGTTTTTATATCTTCAAATCAAGTACCCAACGGAGTAGAAAGTTATGGAAACTTTAATCTCAACCGGAGTAGAAAATCCAAAGATTTTAGTCTCCAAACAACATACAAGTTCGTTACATCGAAACAACAAACATACACCTTTTTTTTTTCCCAGTAAATTGTATGTTGTATACTTGATGAAGTTTTTATATCTTCAAATCAAGTACCCAACGGAGTAGAAAGTTATGAAAACTTTAATCTCAACCGGAGTAGAAAATCCGAAGATTTTAGTCTCCAAACAACATACACTTTTTTTTTCTTTTTCCGACAACGTTCTGTAATTGTTAAACAAGAACAAATGAACACAGAAATAATGATTAAATTCCTTAAGCTTGTTGTTGTGCATGTGTTCAAAAAATCAGGAAAAACAGAAACCAAACGGAAAGACAAAAAACCGAAAAAACAGAACTGGAAAAATAATACGAAGTAAGAAAATATCCGAGACCACGAATTCACTTTGTGTGTCCTTAAGGAATTTAATCCCCTCACCGTACCCGAGGTTATGGATTACTTCCTCCCAGGATAAAACGGATATACCGTCGCAGGAGTAGCGGTACGTCAAACGCCTTCGACTTCGACGAACTCAAAGTTGGCAACGAAACACGGTAAGACTCGATAGTTTTATTTGTGAAAAAAGAATGCGAGAATTTCGATGCGAAATTTTTGGTTTTTGGTATCTTTAAAATGAGGCATTGCCTTAGTTTATATAGCCTTGAAGGTGCCTCTTCGGAATAGGTTGGTGACTGTTCGGAAAGGTTGCCTTCCATTTCTCATTCACACCAACTTGGCTAGTTTTATTCATTAACTAGCTTTAACAGTTTCAACTAACAATTGGTGTAGTTGTTCTATGTTTGATGTTCAGTGTAATACGCCTTTGAATATCTAGTACATAAAATTTGGAAAGATATTCTATACTCGAATAACTTTTTCTTTGTTCTTTTTTCATTCTCATATTCATCGACCATTTTTTGGCCAAATAAAGAAAAAGAATAGAGAAAGATTGAAGCTGTTCATTTCCATCTTTTACATTATATTGGGATTATATTTAAAAGGGAGAAGGTATAACTGAACAAATCTCTCCTCGTAGATTTTAATTTGTAACATATATACTACGTACTTGTTCTACAACAACAATAACATACCCAGTGGAATCCACAACGTTGGGTTTGGGAAGGTATAGTGTACGCAAACTTTACCTCTATCTTGGTAGGTAGCGAACCATCATCTCAAGACAGAGCATAAGCACAAGCAAAGCAAGAGAAACGGTCAGACCCGGTCAGAAAAAATTTAAAGCATTATGAAAATGCTGGTATCAAAAGATAATAAGACATGATAGCGCATTCCGAAAAAGTAAACAGTAACTAGCGCAAGTAAATAAGCTAAACAAAGTACACTAAAAAACACATAGCATCAGAAATCAAACTACATGGGACTATAAAGCAATACTACGCATATATATATATATATATATGATCTTGAAATTTTCTTTTTAATTTATATTATAAAATTACAGACACACAATATTTAGTTAATTTTGTTAGCAAGAGCAAAGAAAGGTTTCTTCGTCTGCGAACATTTGAAACAAAAAAAAGTCCCGTAAAAAAGGTTGAAAAGAGAACTTCTACTTCACTTGAGGTAGATTAGAGTAATTATACTATGTTAACAATGATAAGAAAGTAAAAATGAAAGATTAAAAATGTAATACTGGAAAAATACATTTTTCTATTTTCTTTTAAATTTATCCTCTTATTCTTTTTTAGTTTTACAGTTGGTTTTTCATTTTCATTTTGGTTTGATAGATTTGAAAACTATCTAAAGCATAAGGGGGTAACATTGTGGACTTCTATATCAAATTATAGTTTTGCACAAGAGAGGTTTATTTGTTTGATTTCCTATTCAATGCTCGATATCTATATTGAAATCTAATAAAATTTAAATTTGTACTTAAAAATTCCACATTAAAGATAAACTCGAAAGATCTAGTTAAAAATAATTAAGTACTGTCCACGACAATATTTGTTTGGTAACAAGAGACATCTATGCAATTATATGAAAATTGATAGTCTGAATAGCAGCAAGCAGGACATTTTATGCACTAAAGTCGGCAAAGCCAACAGTATTTATTCAGCCAAATAATTATTATACTCCCTCTAATTCAATTTATATGATATAATTTTCCTTTTTATTACTACAAAAAAAATAATACATTTTTATTAATAATAAATTAATTTTAAATTTTACTTTTTACGCTTAATGAAATAATCTATAATTACACAAATATCTTTAACTTGATAGAGTTTCTTTTTCATTTCTTGGGTAGTTGGCAAACTCTATCTCAGCTTAGGATGCAGTTGATTCGGAAACATATGCCAGGGCGGTAGGATAGCTAGATTTTTTTATTAATACTAACGATGAGATTTATTATCGCTTTTTGCGTGTCTTCTAAAATTTAATATAGATATAAATTTTCCCAATTTGTGGAATTCTGTAACAGCAAAAACGTTGACCCTTACTGCGGGTCCCGCATTTTCATATGAACAAATTGGCCTTCTTCGTGTTTGACATTTCTATAAAATTTCAATTTTTTTTGTTATTTCCTAAACTCTGTGCTTTATATATTCCTAGTACAACTTACAAAACAGCAGACGCAAACACACACAAGTCAATAAAAATCTTTGAAGCTTGAGTGATAGCCATGGAAACTCTTACCTCTTCCGCCACTACTACAATCGTTTCTTCCATCTTCTCTCCTAAATCCAAACATCTTTCCCGTAAATTTGTCAAGTTTTCCGTTTCACGCAAAAGTATACACATTTTTCTCATATTTTTTCAATTGTTTTCTATCATTTATTGCTTATAATACAAATCTTTTTGTTTTCAGATAATGGAAATGAACCTGATCTTCAATCGGACGGTACTGATTGCACCAGCATCGTTCCCATCTTCAACAACCCTACTCTCTCCAAGGTATTTCTTGATTGATCAGGACTTAAAGTTGCTATCTTTATTTGATTTAATTGTTGGGTTTCCACGATATTATGGTGATTTTTGAGGTTTTGATTTGTGGGTCTACTCTATCTAGAGGTATTTTTGATTGATCACTTAAAGTTGATATCTTTATTTGATTTGATTTGATTGTTGGGTTTCCATGAAATTATTGTGATTTTGGGGTATTGATTTGTGGGTCTACTCTATCTAGATGTACTTTTTTGATTCATCAATTTGGGTTTTGACGATTTTGGGTTAATTTGACAGGTGGGTCTACTTATTTAAGGGATTTTTGATTGATCAGACTTAAAAGTTGATATCTTTCTTTGATTTGATTGTTGGGTTTCCATGAAATTATGGTGATTTTGAGGTTTATTTTCTTGGGTCTACTCTATACAGAGGTATTTTTGATTCATCAACCTCAAAGTTGCTATAATTTTGATTTAATTGTTGGGTTTTGATGAATTTGGGTTGATTTTGGGGTTCTCGCTGGTGGGTCTACTTATTTAAGGTAATTTTGATTGATCATCCTTAAAAGTTGATATCCTTCTTTGATTTGATTGTTGGGTTTCCACAAAAATATGGTGAATTTAGGGTTCTTATTGGTGGGTCTCGAGTATTTTTGATTCATCACCCTCAAAGTTCCTTTCTTTCTTTGGTTGAAGTGTTGGGTTTCCATGAAGTTGTGGTGACAATTGGTGGGTTGTGCTGGACTCATCATCCTCATAATAGATTTCTTTCTTTGTTTAAGGCGGAGCTAGGATTTTCACCAAGGGGATTCAAAATATTAAGAAGTAAACATACGAAAAAGTCAAGGATTCAACATCTACTCTCTCTAAATACATAGAAAAATTTGACCTTATAATATATAGTGTAATTTTTCATCAAAGGAGGGTTCGGATGAACCCCCTTTCGGTACCCTAGCTCCGCGCACGTGTTTAAATTGTTGGTTATTAACGAAATTGTGGTGAATTTGGGGTTCTGATATGTGGGTCTTTCTTGGATTTTTACCAGGATGCAGCTATGGGTTTGGTCCTTAGTGCAGCTAATGTAAGAGGTTGGACTACTGGTTCAGGCATGGAGGGCCCACCCGTGCCTGCTGGTTCCGATTCTGAATCCAATACGGACCACATTTCCACCTTCCCTTGGTCTCTCTTTACTAAATCTCCACGAAGGCGTATGCGTGTGGCCTTTACTTGCAATGTCTGTGGTCAACGCACCACTCGTGCCATCAATCCCCATGCCTATACCGATGGCACTGTCTTTGTCCAGGTACTTCACTCAATTCTATAAGTTTAATGACCCTTCTTATAGCTTATAATTCTATAACGGAAAATAAAAAATATGAAAAAGGAGTCAAAACTCATCTTTATTGAAAATCCAAAGAAAGCCCTTCTGCTGGAAGTAAGAAAGAGCTTTTCTAGAGAAAAAAAGAAAGAGGACTTGAATCTATACATTGATTCAGAATTCTTTTGAACCGTATGCATCAAAGGGGTACAATTTTATCCTAATCAACCGACTTTATCGAGAAAAACAACAACATACCAGTGTAATCCCACAGGTGATAGAGAAAGATTACTTTTTTTTAGGCCAAGAGATTGATAGCGAGATTTTGAATCAACTTATTGGTCTTATGGTATTTTTCACTATCGAGGATGAGACCAAAGATATGTATCTGTTTATAAACTCTCATGGGGCCAGGTAATACCGGGGTGGCTATTTATGATATATGCAATTTGTGCGACCAGATATCCATACAATATGCTTGGGATTAGCCGCTTCAATGGAAATCTTTTATCCCGGTCGGAGGAGAAATTACCAAACGTCTAGCATTCACTTGGCATATAAGCTAATTTATTTTGGTTTCTTGTTTTGGCAGTGTTGTGGATGCAATATATTTCACAAGCTCGTGGATAATTTGAACCTGTTTCATGAGATGAAATGCTATGTGAGCCCAGAGTTCAATCCAAATCCGAACAACGATATCGGCTTCAAGTATCTTGATATGGATGATGACAACAATGACATCTTTCCCCTTTTGTAAGGTCTGATAGAAGGATGTGTAAAGATTAGAGTGTTATACCTTGCTTCTATTAGGCAATTTCTCTCTTCATGTGACTGTAAATACAAAGTATATACCCTGTTTATATATTTATGTTAATAATTGAATCTGTACAAATTGAAATATGCGTGTCCATATGTCTTATCTTTGTTGGTCTTGAATCTTTTCATTTCTATTGTGGGATTTCTTTGGATGAGGGCCTCTGTGCTTGTGATCTTGAGAAATCAAGAAAGTAGAAACTTGGTTGGAATTTATAGCAGCAATAGATTCAAGGGCTGTCAATCTTTTGAACTGGAATTTGTAGTTTTTCTTTTTACAACCTTAGCTCAATAAAAGACGGGACGCGATGCAGGCCGGTTGGTTATATTTGGGAATCTTTTGGATAAGGTACTTATCCAGAATGGAACCTTGCTTGTTTTTGGTTTTTATTGATGGAAGTATGTTACTGGCACTTCATTTGAAGGTTAGACAGTGGCTTTTCCTACTTACTCCTTTGGTGACTTGGTCTGAGGTTGATCGTCCGTCGCACTAAAATCTTCCTTACTGATTTATACTATTTCATCTTATGTAGGAATGTTCATGGGTCGGTTTTTGGTTAAAATCTAAACTAAATCAATGTAGTCGATTTTTTAATTATTAAAATCAAACCAAGTATAATACATATCCATCGGTTTGGTTGTTGTCGGTTTGGGTCAGTTTGGTTCTGTTTTCCGGTTTTTAAGAAACTTAATGATATTTCTTTCTTTCATTTTTTTCCTACGATGAAGAAAGACTTTTTTCTTTCTTTTCCAACTTATAATTTATTATTATTATTATTATTATTATTATTATTATTTACTGTGGGAGCTATAATTTTCTTGGATTATGGAGAAATATCTTAAGATCTATAAGCTTTAATCAAGTGAATAAAGTTTATAAGAGATACAATCTTTTTAGGTAAATCTCATAAATGTTCGTGTGAATTAATGAGATTGGATTTCATGGATCTCTTTTAGTTAGAAATGAATTTAAGGTGTGAAGTTCATTAGTCTATTAGAGATAAAGAAAAATTGATAAAAATAAACAAAATATTTAAACTTACTTATAAAATTTAATATATCTTATATATATAATTATAAAAATTATGTATACCATTTGTCGGTTCAGTTCGGGTTTTTTTTGTTGTTTGTTTTTCATAAAATCAAAACCAATCAAATATTATCAGTTTTAAAAAATTTAAAATCAAACAAAACCAAACCAAAACTATCAATTTATTTAATCGGTTTGAATCGATTTCTAATCAAACCGTGAACACTCCTAATCTTACGTTGAGAGGAGAGTAGAGAGAATTTGCCTTTCTCATCTGTCTCTCATTTTGGCCATAGGATTGTGCAATAGTTAAATTCTATTAGTTGCCTCTGTCTAGTTTATGATTTGATGTGTGTCATTGCCTCTAATTTCTTCTCCTACTCTGTTCTTCAGAAGTTATATGTGAAACTGGGGCTAGTGCCTCCTCATTTGTCATAACAACTATGTACAGTAAAACATTTATAAATGAATATTTTTGGAATCGGGAAAATTATTATCTTATACGAAGTTATTAATTTATCGATAAATGAATATTTTATTAATTTATCTATATATTAATATTAATTAATTTATAGAATAATTTTTATTTTGTACATTATATTTCTCAAATTAAACAATTAATTTTTTTCAGTAACTAAGAAAAGAAAATAAATAAATAATTAATTAATGATGGTGCATTATATCTAAGTTTATTAATCTTGTCAAAGAGAAGTTTATTAATCTTGGGTTGACGTGATTCAAAATAGAATACATTAGAATATGAAGTGTTGTGAATTGTTTCAAGTACACGATATAGAGTTTATAACTAGACGCATGTACTTTAACTTCATATACCAAAATATAAAAATTCATATATTATATTTTCTCTTCCATGACTATTCATTTGAAAGGTGTAAAAAACCGACGCTAACTGATGAGATGAGAAAAATATTATGTGAGTACAAAAATAAAAATCATCAAGTTATGTAATTTTAGGAAAGCATAAAGTTTGAAATAAAAATTGTTTAGGAAGTGTTTTATTTTATGAATTATATATATAATTTTCATACGTATTTAATAAATTATTATTTTATATTTTCAGTGAGCCTCAAGGATTTTTTTAAAAATTATTGTCTTATGCATTTATCGAGGTTATTATTTTATCCCATTAGCCCAAGTCGGGATCGGAGAAAATTATTATTTAATCAAAGTTATTAATTTATCGAATATTCATTAACGTTTTACTGTATTATGAAATTGGGGCTTGTGAGTTGTGCCTCCTCAGTGATCATCACTACTATTCTCTGAAGGCTTGTTCAAGGTACAAGAATAAATGAGTACACTCTAGAATGCAGCAGATGATCCATTTGGGCTGTGTGAGCATGTAGAAACCTGATATTTTATAATGGTGTACTCATATATGTATATATCGGGCCAGCTTGAGCACAATAATTCACTTGGTATATGTTACCTTTCACCAACACAAGGCCACAAGCATCAATAACTTTGTCTACTAAGAGAGTAAATGCTACAAGTCAGCTAGCATTTTTATCCTTGATGACACGTGCTACTGAGCCCCTCCCCCCTTCCTACACCCCCCCCCCACAACCACTACACACTCACACACCTGGTTCTCTTCTGTTTGGGGCCGGCTTGAGCTCACCTTCTGTCATCTCATGGGTATGCATGAGGTTTGATTGCTATCGCCAGTGTTAAAAGAGTTCATTCTGTCTAGTGGTGTGCTCTTGTACTTGGAACCATAATTTGCTTCAATTGATGGCTTTGTACCAGTAGACCAATTGACTGAATGTTACGGGCCGAGATTCGGGTAAGTATGTTACTCAGACATCTTAATATAAAGCATGGTGAAATAGTATCTCCACACCTAGCGTGTGGTATAATGGTCAATAAAATGAATTAAAGCGTTAAAGATTGAAGTTCAAATTTTAGCAGAGAAAAATATTAGGTGATTTTTTATATAAGCCTTGGTGGACATAGTTATACGGGCCTTGTCCTAGTGGGAGGTAACGCGTAGATGTTGGACTTTGGACTAGTAGAGATACACGCAAGCTGGCCATGAACAAAGAAAGGAACATCTCGAAACACCCTCTTTTTAACTTCTTTTTTGGGTTTAATTCATAGTTGGAAAGATCAAGTTAGTGCAAGATCCCATGATCAGCTAAATATAATCACTGAGTGGTTTTCATTTTCTGTTGCTCTGTGTGTATTTAAGTATGAAACCCCATTTAAGATATTTTTAGAAAGCACAGCTCACTTAATAGGATGATTAAAGGTGATGCTTTAAATTTCCTAACTACAAGAATTGTTGGGAAGATGAGCATGTACTACAACAACAACATACCCCTAAAAGATCTGGGAGGGTAGAGTTGTTGGATACGTAAAGCACGTACGGGAATAGTAAATAATTATTACAGTGATCGAAAGGATAAACAACAAAGATGACAACAACAAGTTGTCAATATCTTCATCTTGAATTGGAACTTCAAATATGGATCTTGTATTCAGAAATACAAGAACATGAACTGCTACACTTGTGGCTTGTAGATCCGCTGAGAATCCGAACGGCTAGAGTCCTTTGAGAATCAATTTCACACCTGAAACACTTAGCAACCAATTAGATAATCACAACATCACCGGCTGAGTCGAGAGATGGCTCTCTGTCTTTAAGACAAGATTGCATCCGTATATAGGTTTTACAGAAGTGTGGACAATAGTTTGCCAAGATGAAACAACAAACTATCAAGTGTGCAAAGCCTACACAAATGATCTCAGCGAAGAACAAGAATAATGAAGATTGCTAAGAGAAGGATTGCTATCAGGAAAATCTGATCTCTTTGTGGTGTTGTTAACTTGTGTGTTGGTCTATAGAATTGAGCCAAAGGCCTCAATTTATAGGTGTGCAAGATGGCCTTTCAAATGCCCCATAATGACAATCAATTATCATGTAATGAATGACATTTAACCCCAAGTAATGCAACAACATAATGGTCCAAATAATGACCATTATTGTGTGGATTCAATGCCATTGAAACCACCTCAACAGCCAAACCTTTGGGATTCCGTCGAGCAGTCACTGCCAATGAAGCGCCGCGGCTCTGCCACATTAGCGCCGCGGCGCTAATTCAACCAAGACCTCATTCCACTCAGGCGCCGCGGCCCAGTCCGGGAGGCGCCGCGGCCCTTCTCGGCTCCGCGGCCTTTTCCGACCCGTACCATCTTACACTTCGCACAATCCTTCATTCGTTTACCAACGTGGAACACTTGTCATTTAGTAAATAACCGTCCATCATTCTATGTCTCAAACATTTCACTTACGTACCAATATCTCTTTCATTAACGAAATTTACGATACTTGACACTAAGATTGCACGTGTGTGGAAACGACATTTCCGACGTGCGGGGCCCCAATTGTTCGAGTCATAAATAATGGGATAAACTTAATTCCACATTAGTGAATTTCCAACATACGCAGAACTTACCCTATCTTGACAGGTAGAGAAAGAGGTTATCCCACACAAACATACTACTATTAAAGAAGGAGGCTCAATAGATAGAAAACGAAGTGTTTGTCATACATGTAATGATGTCCATTGAATTAGAGTTGCGAAACACAATTAGATGGCAGAGGACTTGAGACTTGTACCAGAAACTACTTAGTACAGTTGCAGTACAACAGGAAGTAAGGGTAGTACGTTAGAGTACCTTTTAAAGTACTCAAAAAAAGCATAAATATGAGTTTAAAGGAAAGTGTTTGCTAATGTCTGTAGAAATGGGCACGGAGCATGAAATTGTGGAAAAATCACAGGTTAGTCCTCTCTTCATGTAAAGAACCCTGTATCAAATAATTTAGTTTTACTTTTGTGTTCACAGTGTTAAAGAATATTTAGATTATAGATTACCTAAAAGATTATTACAAGTAACCGCTCATAATCAATAGAATTAGCAATCGGGGAAAAAAATGCAAATATCATGCTATGATAGATTAATTTACACTTACACTGTAAATCTTTTTACTTATCAGTGTATATAGGTTAAGTTATATTTATTTTATGTCATTTGGCGAGGACAAGTGGAGTTCTACGTAAGAAAGTCGAGAATGAGGTTTCGATCTAGCATTGCCTCCTCCCTGAGATTTATTTTTCTTAATCTTATGTACGAGAACGAAGGTATATTTATTTTGAAATATCTCCCCTTTTGTGAGCTTTGGTTATTTAATCGTGTCTCATTCAACACCACACGAAAACGATAACGACATCTCTTTCTTTTAGGGAAAGAAAAAAAAAATAGAAGAAAGAACAATGAAAATAAGAAAAATCATTTTTGAGTATTTTGCATTAACATATTAAAACTTTATTTAACTATAGGTCTATTATTCAAGTCGAAGACGTAAATGCGTCTTAGTTTATCATAAAGTTGCTGTCATGCGACTTGGAGGTCATGAGTTCAAGCCGTGGAAACATCTTCTTGCATAAATGTGAAGTAAGGCTGCGTACAATAGACCCTTGTGGTCCGGCCCTTCCCCGAACCCCGCGCATAACGGGAGTTTAGTGCACCGGGCTGCCCTTTTTACATATCTACATCTCTCACTGAGATAGCATTTTCAACAAATTATGTGTTCGTGCATCGTGAACTTTTAGATAATGCAAAATCTACGGCTTGAAATTTCTATGTTCAATTTTCTACTAGTTCATAAATTTTGTGATCAACATAACTCTAGCCCTCCAATTCCCACCTTAGATGATATATCCACGTCAGAGGATATAATCCACATCAACCAATAGCATTCACTCACATCAGAAACAGTCCATCACTCATCACAAAAACATCCACAAGTACACATCACTCATCTGTGGAAACAATCAACCTCTTCCTTCAGTATTCTATCCACAACCTCACCTATTAAAACCCCATCAACCCCCCTCACATTTTCTTGATTCCAAATTTTCAATACCATAACCAATAACAAAAGCAACAACATCATATCTAATGGCCACTGTCACCCCTGCTGCTGTTGCTATCTCATCTTTCACTGGCCTCAAGGCTGGTGCTTCCTCAGCTTCCCGAGTTAGCACCGCCTCCGCCAAGGTGGCCGCCACCCCGGCCGCCAGGTTGGTCGTGAAGGCGTCTTTCAAAGACGTCGGTGCCATCGTTGCTGCCACTGCTGCTAGCGCAATTTTTGCTAGCAATGCCATGGCTATTGATGTGTTGCTTGGTAGCGATGATGGCAGTCTTGCTTTTGTTCCCGGAGACTTCACCGTCGCTGCCGGTGAGAAAATTATTTTCAAGAACAATGCCGGGTTCCCCCACAATGTTGTCTTTGATGAAGATGAAATCCCAGCTGGTGTGGATGCAAGTAAGATTTCCATGTCTGAAGAGGACCTTCTGAATGGAGCAGGAGAGACTTACAGTGTCACTTTGAGTGAGAAAGGAACCTACAAATTCTACTGTGCACCTCATCAGGGAGCTGGAATGGTTGGCAAAGTTACTGTTAACTAATTTTCTCACCTCTGTATCATGTATAAGTTGATTTGAGTTCCCATCAATTTCAACATTTTCGTTTTAGTATTGCCCTTTTCTTTTCGAGGTTAATGAAATATTTATGGATGTAATGTCATTTTGTGATTAATACCAACTTTTTTGGACTGTAATGTCGCTTTTTTAAGATAAAAAAGTTCAACCTTTCCCCAGATGGTAAACAACATACGGTCTACGTTGCTCAAACTCTTCAAAAATGTCGCCGGATCCTGACTTCGTTGCCACTAGTAAATTAGACGAAAGCCACTCGACTATAAGGAGAGGAGCGGAAGGCCGAAAAAAGTAGTGAATTTTTGGGAGGATTCGACAGAGTGCGACAACATTTTTGTAGAGTCTGAGCAACATAGCATACAGTACCTTCTCCTGACCTGTATGTACTTTTCTGTATTCACAGTTGGTGATATAAACAGGAATTGTATTCTCAGCAATGAAACTAAAGAATAAAAATAAATAGAACAGACAGAAATCAGGTAACAGCAAATGGCCGAAAATCTTCACTCTGCATCTGTTGAAATTATATCATCTTTTAAGTTACTATACATTTGGAGAGATTCTTGAGATCATCATGAACAATATATTTGTTACATTACAAATACAAAGAATGGTACAACAATTAGCGAACACTATGCTGAACTCGGATAGCAACCAAGATAATACAGTTCTTGCTCATTGCTCGGAGTTCTGATAAATTTTCACCATTTCTCTAAGAGATTGGTTAAATTTATGGGCGTAAAAAAACTGGAAGGGCTATGTGGTCAAAGCATCAGGAAGATTGGTTCGAGCACCTAGTATTTTACCACCAACATCAGGAAAATATTCATGACCGGGTAAGGAACTTACTTTCCCGTCGGTACCTACTTTTACTGGATACTTGAGAAGATGACCTTGTAAAGGTTTGAACTCGTCAGCAGTAAATCTATTCCAATTATCTTCAGCAACCTTGTTCACATGCTTCACACAGTCTAAACTTTCTGGCTTTGTGAAGGTATCATCTAACTTGCCCATGTGCTCTGCCCACAAAGACATTCTATAACCATATACCTGCAGCCAAAGGCGGATAAAAAATTCAAACTTGATGGTTTCAACATTTAGGTTATTAACATTCAGGGACGGAGGTAGAAGACTCTACACGGATTCAGCCGAACCCAGTGTATTTGTGTTCAGAAATTCATTAAATATATACCTATATTAAATCTAGAAATCAGTTATTAGCACTTGAAGTCGTCATTCTAAAATCCAGAACCCATAAAGTTGAAATTTTGGTTCCGCCTCTGTTAACATTGAACTCATTCTATTTAAGATCATAGGTTTGAAATGTTACTGATTTTTCACATCTATATCTATGTTCAATGTCGAAAATAATGAGTTAAGTTGAACCCATCAAATAGATATGTCAAGTAGATACCTTCGTAGATGGGGTAGCATGGATAACGAATAGTTTACTTCTGTTAATTAAGATTGCTACTTTTGATCAGCGCAAAAATGCTCTAGTTTGCCTTAAGTGAGGAAGGAGATTCAGGGAGATGAAAATTCACAGACCTGGCCATGTGGATGTTTTTTCTTCTTAGCCCAAGTGTGATGAGGTTGATAAGAACCCATAGCTATCTCCGTGTCTCTTGAACCAGCCATAGATCTTTGGTTAATATTGGCAGATCCTAAAATGACATACTCATCGTCCACTATCATCCCCTTGGCGTGTACATAAATCATAAACCGTCCAAATTTCTGTGAAGCTGAGATCTGATGGCAGCACATGGCAAAATTAGTCCTCATCATTATGTGCACTTACAAGACTATCTATAACGAAATAATGTCTAGGATTTTCAAAAGATTCATACAACCACATCTGAATCTTTGAGATTTTTTTTGTAAATCACACCGATTTGGTGTACTTTCAAAATTATATTTTACATAGAAGAAGAAAAAAAGATTCAGATACTACTACGCTACTCTAATAGCTCCTTGGAAAATATCTGAGAGTCAGTTCCTATTACTTGTCGAATGTTGTTAAAAGTATTCTTTTGGTTTATAATGTAACACAGAAGACTTGATGGGTACTCAATTTGCAGAATGAAAGAACATGTTCAGAGGCTAACCAGCCAATGTCATGATATGAGCAAATTTTAACAGAAGTAAATCTAGGTTCGTTCATGAGTTAGAATACATTTATTTCTTTTAATCCAGAAAACTAGCATAGTTACTTGTGGGTACTGAGTGTACAGTGACAAACATGTTTCTACATTTTACTTAAAGATTGTCGCAGTGATAAAAAACTCACAGTCAAGCACATCTAGTTGGAGAAGTAGCCGGACTGAAGGAAAAAAGAGTATCCTCAAGTATATTGAACTAGAAGTAATTCCAGGAACATCAGGTAGATTTTAAAGCATTGTAGCGGAAGTGTAACATAACAAGCAGACATAATTAGAATAAATATTGCTACCAAATCTCCATTTGAAGCATGGTTAGACTTTGATTCTCCACATAATTCTTCTCGATTACCCAGACAGTAGAAGTTTAGATAGTCAGAAAGATGTACATCCTGAAGTTCAGAAGATTTTAGCGCTTGAGCAATGATTCCATACATCATTTTCATAGTTTGCCTCTGCAAGAGAAACATGATAATGAGAATAACAGCAAAGGAGATGGTCTCTTAGGAACTGAGAACAATTTTTGATAAGCATATCACCCGTTGCTGGCTTAGAACTACTACGACAAACTCAACATATTAAACAGAGTAAAATTGAAGTACAAGAACTGTAATGGAATTGTTAGTAGCCTTCAGCAAAAAAGAGGATTTTTTTAAAAATGGCACGTATTATTGATATAAAAAAATAGCACTAATAAAGTGTTGATTACATCCAAAAGAGAAGAAAAAACAGCAAAACAAGTAAAAGTGAAGGAGGAGCACCAAACTAAAAGAGGACTTCTACAGGTAGATATAAAAAGGGCAGCCCGGTGCACTAAGCTCCCGCTATGCGCGGGGTCCAGGGAAGGGCCGGACCACAAGGGTCTATTGTATGCAGCCTTACCTTTCTGCAAGAAGTTGTTTCCGCGGCTTGAACCCGTGACCTCCTGGTCACATGACAACAACTTTACCAGTTACTCCAATTATCCACCAAACTAAAGAGATCATCCCGCTTGGGTCACTTATTCCCCGTGTTAGGGACAAGAATTACCAAATTATGCACCAGTAATCCGAAAAGTTGGACACTGTATATCACTCTTTCATCAATCAGTTAAATCACATTTTATTGTTTAAAAAAACCTCAATCAGTCAAATCGCATACACGATGCTAACAATTAAAGAATAGTATGTTGCATAACCTGCCAATACAGAATTTCTTGCACTGAGGCAGAAGTGGGGACTCCCTCGGGCCACATTGGAATGACGACATAAACAGCAAATCGCTCCTTTTCCTGAATTTTGCTGGCTATTTTCAATGCAAGCTCCATGGGAATTAAATTATCAGCACCTAAAGTATAAGTAAACTGTTATCAGGAAGAAAAAAAGGATGGAGTCAAAAGAGTTGCACACAGAACAAAGACCAAACAGCCTTATTAAGGTACTACTCCTTGACTTGAGATGATTCATGTTAATCGGAATTATTGGGTGAAAAAGCGGTAGGCATGCAATGATGAATTTCAACTCATAGTAAGTCTTAAACACTTTGGTTAACGAAGGGGAAAAGAAAGGAAGGTGGATTGACATTGTTCACTTCAAAGGAAAAGGGCTATCTACATATTACTTGGTAAGTGTAGAGGTAAATACAAGAAAAAATCTCGACTAATCCTCCGGTACCTCACCAACGCAGGTACCAAGTAACTCTATCCATGAATGCTTAAACAAATGGGAAGAAATCACGTATCTTCTTTGCCTCTAGTGGGATTTGAACCATGAGGGTAATTTAACTATTTACTTTCAATTTCACAATATTTCTCTCCAAAACTGAAGGTATCGCACCTTTTGAAAAGAAAGGTTCCACGACCTACAATTTTACTTTACCCGTCATTGTTCATAATAAAACAAGGTAAATAGCCCTTCCGATCCACCTTATTCACCTTCCACCTAACCCTCCTCTTTAACCCAACCAAACAAAATGAGAAAATGCATTAGTCAGAAGCATTGGCTATGTATTATGTCTTAAGGCAGTTATGGTTCTTAATTTCCTCTGACAAACCAAAAGCACATAAGAAGATGAATGATGCTAAGTAAGATTAGGAACAAGAATTATATTCCTAGTGACGATAATAAACCTGCTTCTTTGTATGAAGGCCAAGCATATGATGACCCAAGGAAATATTGGTTTTCAATATAGATAAAATGTTGTGCCTGTCTTATTGCTTGAATATATGCCATCTGGATGCTTTTATCGATCACCAAATTTTTTGCACAGACAAGGTTCTGCAATGACAAATGTCAAGGACCTTTCATTAAGAAACTTAAACAAATCCACGACCAAAGCTATATAAAGCTGGCATGTGATATACAACTTTCAGTATTGACTTCAAGAAATAAGAAGCTCCAAGAGTATGCACCTGTGATTCAGCCAAAAATACATCTTTTGGAAATCCTTTCAAAGACCCTGAATCAATAGATCGAAAGACCTGTAAGCATTCAAACAACACAGTGTTAGCTGTAACTTACATAAACCTAATCAATGACCCAATATTTTATTTCGTGAAGAAAAAAGTTAGTTCCTATGAACCTGAACATGCCAGTTTTCAGGATCTTGTTCCTTGGAAACCCACAAAGATTCGTCATCATTCGGAACAGAAGAGGAAGGACTAGTAATCCAAGAAATTCTTTCTATTTTGATCAAAGCATCATCATGCCAATGGGATATCTTTTTTAAACGTCTTCCAAACTCTGACCATTTTGTGGCTTTTCTCCACCGTTGCTCAAAGTTTGTGAGTACATCATATGCAGCAGGTCCTTCAATCTTGCAATGCAAATCATGCCATGGCTGTCTAGGTCCCTTGGTTCCTGCCTATTGAAAAGAATAAATTATATCTCTGCCAGGAAAAGCCCAAAACATCAGGCGGAAAAATAAAAGCTTGTGACCAGGTCAATACATGAGGGTCGGGTAGAGCCAGAACAGCATTAGTTCAGAGAACAAGTGTATCGTCATTTTTTAGGCTTGTAAGAGAGAAAGATAACTGAGAATCCATAATATCAATTGCTTAAAGATATAATAGATTTTTGAATTGCCTATATGTTATATCTTAGCAGGTAGAAATTACTAAAAGAATGTATGCTCAGGTGTATTATATTGCCCATCACAGAGGTTTAGATCACCAATAAGAAATACTCACACTAAATGTTGGATTGTGAAAATCATCCTTGAAGACTGTGTCAAGATCACGGAATAATCTATGCTCAGGTGTATCATAACGCCCGTCACAGAGGTCTAGACCGCCAATGAAAGCTGTAATCTTTCGATTATTGCCACTGGCTTGTGAGTCCACAATCACACACTTCTGATGGTGCGTATAAAGGGTTCCAACCACCTGAATATCGTATAAACAGAAATGTAACTTATCTGGATGTTTTAAATGAAAAGAAACTTGTAAAGTTTATCAGATATTTGGAGGGAGCGATCTTATGCAAGCTCATAAAAAGGTGACTGTATGTCTTAAAGGTGAGGCAGCATGCCTGTTGCCTGAAAATGCTTAGCTTACTACTTGCATAACGAGGTGCCAGCACACAATTGACAGATGAGTGCTTGAAAAACTTCCGAGTTTCTTCATCATGAGTTTGCATCACTCCATCCTGCACGATTTAGTGCTTATTATATTGAATCAGAAGTACAGTATCAAAAGACTATCAAGTTCATGAAAATTGCTAAAAGAATAATATATGCAAAGCAGGCAACGTAGATGCACAGGGGTAGGCCACATGAAAGGCGACAGAGCCCCACAGTGTGAGATTCAATTATGGCCTCGAAAGGCCCCATTCAGTTCCCGTAGATCATTTGCCAAAGTATATATTCCTGAGAGGGTTTTAAAAACTTTTCGGAACCAAGCACCATTAATCTTTTAACTATAAAAGATTCAACCTTTACAATTTACTAATTCCATGATCAAAGTTGTAGTTAGACTACCACCTAACAAACTTCAAACACAATTTGATCGATCAAAGTAAGTTGGGAGTTGGGACTGCACATAGAAACAGGAAGCTCAATAAAATGGTTATTGGGATCTCTTACAGAATAGCCTATGGGGATAGACTAAAGAAGATCTTTAAATGCGCTAAAGGGAGGTGTCTAGTAATACCATCAACTTTCAAATGTGTATGAGGGTAACAAGTGTCCTATGTAGCACAATTCTTGTTGAAGGCATAAAGGTAGTGCCAAGAATACAGAGAAGTGTAAGATTAGAGAAAATCAGTCCCTCGGATGGGGCCAAGCATCTATAAAGTGGGGGACTTCTTCCCGAACTCACATTACACAAGCAGATAATAAGCAAAAAAGAGCTCTTGATCTTGGAAGTAGGATCTCTTCACTGAATGGGCCTTTCTACAGATTTAACTTTCATATGTTCCACCAAATACCGTTGGAATAACCCCAATGGAGCCCGAAAAGAGAGGAGCGATGATAAGAGACATGTCCAAAGCGACCTCTCAGAAGTAAGTCAGTGATATGTTTTCTCTCATTTGACACTTATCCAATTACATAAGAAGCACCAGACCACAGAAGTTTCTGTCATCCTCTTATCATTGTCAGCAGTAGATATTGTGCACTGTTGGGCTGCATTCCAAGCACAAAAACAAGTCCTTTAGGACAGTCAAGCACCAAATTGCTTTCAATGATTTTGGTACTATATTTGTAACTAACATCATCGCAAAAAGAGTTGGGGGAAACCATGTTCTTAGGATTTTTTGGTGTTTCTATGCAGGTACAAACTCACAAAATGTGCTGTTATATTCCCTAGTTGACAAATTATTGTTGTTAATTCTTTAAGCCACAAGGACCATCATCACCGTAAGATCTATCAAGTGACTTGGTTTCTTCCTACGGCAATCTTAATAAGCCTCTAGATCTTTGAACTATATCATAGTCCTTTTAACAACTTCCAAAATGGGGAATCATGGTATTTCCCTCCTTCCCTGAATAAAGATAAAGTTATGGGCCTGTTCTTTTGCAGAGGCCTAGACCCAGCATATTGATCAGCTGCAAAGAAAGAATTCCTTGTTCATCCATCTACCATACCAAGAAAAGAACCAGGATTTTTGACTTTCCATGTTAAGAGATGAAAGATACAGCATATAATAACAGTTCCCAAAATGAAAAGGAACAAAAGATCCAAAAAGGGAAAGGTAGTGACAGAGAATTCTATCATTGTACAATCTACAGGACCCCAACAAACATGTAAAGTTCCAAAAGGGAAAGCATATTAAAGTAGTAGATTATTATAAAGTGCCTCACCAACTAGTCTAATACTACTGTATATAATACTACCAAAATGCAGAATCTTCTAAGCAAATTGAAAATCATTCAAATATCACAGTATCATACCGTTTGAATGAAGAACTTGCTGTGAGAAGTTTTATCATCCCAAACCAACAACAACACCCTCACACCTTCTTCCGACTTGTACTTGAGCAACTCTCCAAGTGTCAAATCCCCACCGCTCGGTAACGGTTTACTTGGCTCCCTAACCAACTTCACCTTATGAAAAATTGACCACCCTACTACGTACACCAAATGATGTGCCTCCAATATTGCATGACATATATCTTCCCAACACTTACTATGCTCAAATACCTTGTCATCATCCAATTTAATCTCAGGCAACATTCCATCAGGCACGTGCGCGTCCTGATATAGAGTAACCGATCCTCCGTGCCTTGCAGGAAAATAACTCGCTTTCAGGCCGTAATCTCCTGTTACGCCTCCGTTATACGCCGGATTACCTGTTGGAAAAATCAAAATTAGTTTGAATTTAATATTTTAATTCAATGTCTGATTAGTATTTAATTTATAGTCAAATTTACATAGGAATAAATTTTTAATTTACTCCGTCTGTCACTATTTACGTGAAACTTTTCGCTTTTTGAGAGACAATTTGACTCAACTTTAAAACTAAATTAGATTAGATAAAAAATCAGTTCGGTGCACTAAGCTCTCGCTATACGCATAATCTGGGAAAGGGTTGGACCATAAGGCTCTATCGTATCTATCTTACATTTCTGCAAGAGATCGTTTACACGGCTCGAACCCTTACCTCTGATCACATGACAACAAGCAACTTTACCGGTTGTTTACACGACTCGAACTATTACCTCTGATCACATGACAACAAGCAACTTTACCAGTTACGGCTCCACTCACAAATTGAATTAGATAAACTCAATAGTTTAAGATTAAACTTCATATATATAAAAACTACATGAAAAGTACTATAAATTGCAACTTTTCTCATATCAATTTGATGAAAAAATGCATTTTAAAACATTGATCGAAGTTTATGCGAATTGAATCTCGAGAAGTGAAAAATGTCACATAAATTGAAACTGAATATAGTGAGGATAAGTTTCATACAATTATAAACAGAGATGTTGTTAGCTAAGCTAATAGCTATCATCATAACCAGAGATACTGCGGAGATGTAGAATATTTGTCATTCATTACCATTACAACATATGAATTTCATTTGCAGCCGAATAGCACAATCAGGTTTCGGAGGTTTTCCATAAGGTCCAATTATAGGAAACCAATCATCAATAAGTTCACCGGACTTAATCTTATAAGCCGGAACGGTTGCAACACCGATATAATCGGCACCGAAAACATCATTATCCTTAACCTGAAATTCTACAACCGATACCGGATGAGCAAGCGGGATTTTAAAATGCTCGTTCCAAACAGGATCCTGACAGTTCGAAATCACGCGTGTACGCGCCACCGTGGCACCGGTTAAGCAAACGGTAACGTACGGATCGCTTGTAATGATTTTCCGATGATGTCCTTTCCGGCGCCGGCGAGTGAACGGTTTCCGGCAGATATCTAATGCTGTAAAACAACGACGGAGACGTTCGGTTACTAAATCCATGTTAGGTAAGCATCGAGCTTCTAGAATCTTCAGATCAAGGTCTCCATGAAGATATATACCATTTTCACAATTCTCATCAGCCATTTAATAAAAATAATTTAATACACAGAAGAAAAATGATCCTTTAAGCAATGTGCTGTATAAATAGTTGACGGTGGATCGGAAACCGCCGGCTATGGTGTTTCCGCCGTAGCCATGGTGGTCGTTAGGGAAACAGAAAATCAGCAAATTATTAACACATTGTGAGAGAAAATGGAGCACACGTTGGCTTTGAAACTTTACAATAAATAGTATAGTACACATGGCGATATTCCGTGTTCAATACTTCAGTCATTCAATGTGATGTTTGGTCAATATATTATCCCAAATTCTTCTCGATTTAAATCATATTATTCGAAGATAGTAGTCCGGTCCTTCATCACTATCCTATCAAATTCTTATTTTTGTTTCTAGAGGAGGAGAGGATTAGAAAGAATAAATTCCAAAAATGTCTTCTTTAGTAGATACTTCAATAGATTCTTAAAAGTTCCATTTATGCCATTATTTATTTTTACTTTTCTTCACATAATCCAAACAAATTTTGTCACAAAACGAAATAGTGTCACAATATTCATAAATGTTTCCAAGTAATTATAGGTATTCACGGGTCACTTCCGGAAGTTATGACGAAGTGCATGAAGGCTTTGGCATCGGGAACAAGAACGAGGGAGGCGTCTCACTCTTGGAGTTCGCTAAAGCTTTTGGGATGGTGATAGCCAATTCGAGGTTCATGAAGAAGGAGGAGCACTTGGTGACTTCTTGTAGCTCGGCGGCTAAGACTCAGACTTTTTGCTCCTTAGGAAGGTTGACAACGGTCTTTGTAAAGACTGCAAGGTTATTCTGAGTGAGTATCTTACAACCCGACATAAGCTTTTGGTGATGTATTTGGAGATCAAGATAGAGAAGAGAGTTAAGGGTTGTGGATGACAGGCTAAGAATCAAATGGGGGAGTTTGACCATGGCTAGTGCAAATGAGATGAGGGAGAGGTTGATGGCCAATGGGGCTTGAGGGAGTAGTGGGGATGCGACAGGTAGGTGGGACAGGACGGTCAGTTGCATTCGAGAGGTAGCTAGAGAAGTGTTAGGGGTCTCGCGGGGTAGTTGTGGTGGGCATTGAGGGGGTTGATAAATTTCAAGATAAGGTAGAAGCCAAGAAAACGGCGTATGCGAAATTGGTATCAAGCAAAGATGAGGTGGATAAGTGGACGAATAGAGAATTGTATAAGATGGCGAGGAAGGAGGCAAAACTAGCGGTTACGGCGGCAAAAATGACGGCTTTTGAACGCATGTATGTGGAATTACAGGAAAAAGGCGGGGATAAAAAATTGTACAAACTAGTCAAGGCGATGGAGAGGAGGGCTCGTGACTTAGATCACATGAGGTGCATCAAGGACGAGGATGGTAAAGTACTGGTGGAGGACGCACATATTAAACGAATGTGGCAGTCGTACTTCCATAAACTCTTGAACGAAAAATGAGATAAAGACATTGTGCCGGGAGATCTAGAGCAATTCAAAGGGTACCAAGATTTTGGATATTGTAGAAACATTGAGGTGGAGGAGGTTAAATGTGTTGTTCGCAAGATGCGCAGGGGAATAGCGACCGGGCCTGATGAGATCCAGTTGAATTTTGGAAGAGCGTAGGCAGGGCAGGGTTGTAGTGGCTGACTGAGTTGTTTAATGTCATTTTTAAGACGACGAGAATGCCCGAAGAATGGAGGTGGAGTACAATGATTCCTTTGTACAAGAACAAATGTGATATCCAGAGTTGCGACAACTATAGGGGTATCAAGCATCTAAGCCACACTATGAAAGTTTGGGAAAATGTCGTGGAGATGAAAGTGAGAAGGGGCGTGTCTATTTCCGAGAACCATTTTGGATTCATGCCGGGGTGTTTGACTATAGAAGCCATTCATCTTATTAGGAGGTTGGTGGAGCAGTATAGGGAGAGGAAGAGAGACGTACATATGGTTTTCATCGACCTCGAGAAGGCATACGACTAAGTCCATAGGGAGGTCCTATGGAGGTGTTTGGAGGTTAGAGGTGTACATGTGGTGTACACTAGGGCGATCAAAGATATGTATGATGGAACCAAGACCAGGGTACGGACAGTAGGAGGAGATTCGATGCACATTCCAGTGATGATGGGGCTGCACCAGGGATCACCTCTTAGCCCATTCTTATTCGCCTTGGTGATGGATGGACCGACGTGACAAATCCAATGGGAGGTGCCATGGTGTATGTTATTCGCAGATGACATAGTTCTGATTGATGAGACTTGCAGGAGTGAACGATAAGTTAGAGGTTTGGAGATAGACTCTGGAGTCTAAAGGGTTCCTGCTGAGTGGACTAAGACAGAATACTTGGAGTGCAAGTTCAGTAATGGGAGAGACCTTGAGACATGCGTGGAGGTGAGACGTTGTACTCATGTCATTTCAAAGAAAGGAAGCTTCAAGTACCTCGGGTCTATTAGCTAATGGAATAGAGAGATTGATGACGATGTCACATATTGTATTGGGGCGGGATGGATGAAATAGAGGCTCACATCTGGAGTCTTGTGTGATAAAAAGGTTCCACAAAAACTTAAAGGCAAGTTCTATAGGGCGGTGGTTAGATCGATTATGTTGTATAGGACAGAGTGTTGGCTAGTCAAGACTTCGCACATCTAAAAGATGAAAGTTGCGGAGATGCGGATGCTGAGATAGATGTATGGGCATACATAGGAGGGATATGATTAGAAATGATGATATCCGAGATAGAGTGGGAGTGGCCCCGGTGGAGGATAAGATGCGGGAGGCAATGTTGAGATGATTCAGACATGTGCAGAGGAGAGACACAAATGCCCAGTGCGGAGGTTGGTTATGGACGGGTTCAGGAGGGGGTAAAGGTAGCCGAAGAAGTATTGGGAAGATGTGATTAGACGGGATATGGCGCAGATACAACTTACTGAGGACACGACCTTAGATAGGAGGTTGTGGAGGACACGAATTAGGGTAGTAGGTAGTTGAACGTAGTCCTACTTACTCATACATACTGGTAGTTGTAGTGTTATTATTGTAGGCCTGCTTAGCCTACCATACTAGTAGGCAATATTGCTTTATAGTCCCCTGTCATTTTATTTATGCTGCTATGTGTTCTTTAGTGTACGTTATTTATCTTGTTTATCTTATTTACCTGCGTTAGTTATTGCTTCATTTTTTTCCAGAATGCTCTATCATGACTTATTCGCTTTTGTTACCATCATTTTCATACTGCTTTAAATTTCTTGTCCGGATTTGACCGTTTCTCTTGCTTTGCTTGTGCTTATGTTTTGTCTTGAGCCGAGGGTCTTTCGAAAATAACCGCTCTACTTACCAAGGTAGAGGTAAGGTTTACAAACACTCTACCCTCTCCAAACCCTACGTTATGAGATTTAAGTGGGTATGTTGTTGTATAGGTGTTCAATTTCGAAATGCTTTAAAATCAAGTTGGTAACCATATCTATTTATATACTTTAGTTTCACGGATAATCTTTTATACACCAAACATTTTTTTTATAAATAAATTATGTATCAACCCTTTTAACATATGAATCAATAATATTTTTGATCCCTTAGTTACTAATAAATTTTTATTTTAGTCCCTATGATATCTAGGTAAGCATATTAAATCTTTTATTAATTAAATTGTACAAATTTTTATCTTTTTGCTTGTGAATATTTACAAATATATGATAATTATTAATACTTCTTAATTATTCATGTGTTCTATTAAATTTATATTGTTACTTCATATTTAATGTTAATATACTTTTATAAATAGTAAAATATAACACAGTTTCTATACAAAGGATCAAACACACATTTTAATAATAGAAGATTGCCCCCAGGGGCACAGGCGAGTTGGTGAGTGACAAGGTGATTGTGGTACAACCACTCCGACGTCGCGGGTTCGAATCCGTGTGGTGACAGTCTTTGCTGAAATATTGCAAGGGTTGTTGCTGGGTTCGTGTCTCGTTGGTCTTCTCCCTTGCAGGGCTGTCACTCGTGCATATCCCTCGATTTACATCTCACCTGGCAAAGGGGCCTCTGATACTGGTGGGGAGTTTCACCTTCGGGACTTTCCCCTTCACAAAATAATAGAAGATTAAATATTTTAAATCATATATCACAAGATCCAAAGCAAATTCTATCAATAATTTAGGGACCAAAAGGCTGTTATCCCTTAAAATATCATTACATAAGTTATACGTTCTTTGATTCTCTCTGGTCCCAACAAAACAGAAACAGCTAAGCTTTGTTTTTCTAGTTTTACAATTCCAAGAAAACTTGTTTTTGAATGTCGTGCAGACGTGCACAAACATTTTATTGTCATTAATTTATAAATCAAGCAAAGCTACCCTCGCAAGTCACGGCCGACCTAAACAAGGTGTCCAATATGTTTTT
Source organism: Anisodus tanguticus (assembly GCA_034509755.1). Lineage (NCBI taxonomy): Eukaryota > Viridiplantae > Streptophyta > Magnoliopsida > Solanales > Solanaceae > Anisodus > Anisodus tanguticus. The sequence goes on along the minus strand of CM067553.1, from coordinate 658,374 downwards.
ATGTATGTTTTATATTTTTAATAGAATATTCACTAAATATTCTTATATTAGGTAGAATTGTATTCATATTGTAATTAGATCTCCTATTTTAGATAGAATTATATTTCCTATTGTAATTAGGTTGATTAATTGCGTAGTTTAGATATTCTTGTACTCCTATATATATATATATATATATATATATATATATATATATATATATATATATATATATATATATATATATATATATATATATATATATTGTACATTATTGATCAATAAAATCAAGTAACATATTCATTTATGGTATCAGTAGCCTAACCTTACACAAAAATACCCACGCCGTCGCCGACCCGCTCTCTGCCGCCACCCCCCACAACAGAACCCTAGTTTTTTCCGGCCACTCCCTCTCCCTTCTCCTCCTAAATTTCATCCTTCATGGCTGACAAAATTAAATTTCATCATGCACTTGCAGTCAACAACATTAAAAATTTCATCCATGTGACTCTTGAGATGAAAAAGGGTCAATACTCCTCGTGGGCGGAACTCTTCAAAATCCATTGACGTGTCTACGAAGTTATCGATCACATCATCCCAACGAAGAACACAGGCCCACCCTCGACTTCAACTTCTGATGATGCACTTTGGTCTCGTTTGGATGCTGCTGTCTTCCAGTGGATATACGACATGATCTCTAATGATTTGTTGCACACAATCATTGAGACCGATGCCACTGCCTACCAAATGTGGGAACGTTTGGAAAGTATTTTTCACGACAACAAAACTCAATGTGCGTTATACCTTGAAAATCAGTTCAAAGACGTTCATCAGGACGATTTTCCAAACGTATCTGCATATTGTCAACAACTCAAGATGCTTACAGACCAACTCTCCAATGTTGGCACACCAGTCACTAATCAGTGATTGGTCATGCAACTTATTGCAGGCTTGAATGAATCATATGACAATGTTGCTACTATCCTTCAGCAATGCACGCAGTTACCCCCGTTCGAAGCTAATTCTTGAGTAAACCCGAAAAATCAAAGGCAACACCACTCAGGCCAGCATTGCAGATGCTGCCCTCACCACCACCGTCGGGCCCTCCATCAACGGCAGGGCCTCCAATTCTGGCAGCCAACACCGAGGACCCGCAGCAGGCCGGATTGACCCACAACAATCATCGAGGGCGGTAGTCCGGTAAGGGTCGCGGCGGACGGAATTCCAGTAGTAACGGCGGCGGGAAGGGACAATCCACACCGGCAGGAACAACCAACAACGACTACGGAAGTGGCAGCAACCTTCGCTGTGGGCTGCCTACCCGCCGTGGGCCGTGTGGGCCCTACCGTCATGAGCATCTCCTCCTTGCTCGTATCTGACATCCTCGTAGACTCCACCCCCGACCCAACAAACCCAACCTGATATACTCGGCGCACATCCACAACTGGCCTATGCAACACAAGTCCCCCGCCCTCAACTTATGCACCAACTGACATTGAGGCAGCTATGAACACAATGTCACTCAATGCTCCAGACGAAAATTGGTATATGGACACAGGTGCTACATCTCACATGACGGCATCACAAGGTACTCTCTCATCTTGTTCCAATTTGAGTAATTTAAATCAGAATATTATTGTTGGTAGTGGACAAGACATTCATATTCATAGTTTTTGTCATTCATCCTTATCCCCACCACATCCACCACGAATTGATAAAATATCCTCAATGCCCCTAAACTCATTAAGAATCTAAACTCTGTGTGACGTTTCACAACTGATAATAATGTTTCCCTTGACTTTGATCCTTTTGGTTTTTATGTGAAGGATTTTACGACAGGGAGACGAATAATGAGATGTGACAGCACCAGAGATCTCTACCCTATTTCAAATGCCGTCAACAAACCAACCTCAGTTCCATCAACCTTTGCTGCTCTTTCGTCTTCTTTATGGCATTCTAGATTAGGACATCTGGGAGATTCTGTTTTACACACATTTAAGAACAATAATTTTATTCAATGCAATCGTATTTCTAAGACTCCTATAAGTGAATCATGTGTTTTTGGAAAATATGTTAAATTACCATTTTATGCTTCCACAAAATGTATTTTAATGCCTTTCGATATAATGCATATTGATTTGTGGACTTCCCTTGTTTTAAGTACGGTTGACCATCGATATTATGTGTTGTTTTTGAACGATTATTCCAATTTTCTATGGACTTTTCCAATTGGTAATAAATCTCAGGTCTACCCCATTTTTCCTCATTTAGTGTTTCGTAAAAATACAGTTTGAAAAGAGCATTGAATGTTTTCAATGGCAGAGAATTCGATAATAACCACTTCAAACAGTTTTGCTCCAAAAAAGGTCTTACCTTTCGCTTTTCCTGCCCTCACACCTTCTCCCAAAATAGTAAGGCCGGATGGAAAATCCGAACCATAAACAACCTAATTCGTGCCCTACTTGTCCACGCCTCAATTTCCCCACAATTCTGGCATTACGCACTCTCCATGGCCACCTATCTCGTCAACATAATCCCAAACAAGTCTCTAGCTCTACGGTCGCCCACTCAAGTTCTGTTTCGTAGGAACCCCTCGTACCAACACTTGCGTATTTTTGATATCTTTGCTATCCTCTCCATCCGACCACTCACAAACTCCATCCCCGATCTTCTCCGTGTATGTTTCTGGGTTACCCCACCAATCATCATGGTTACTCTTGCTATGACTTATCAAGCCATAAAGTAATTATTTTACGCCATGTCCTATTTGATGAGTCTCAATTCCCTTTTGCCTCACTAAACTCGCCACCTCGGCATTCATACGACTTCCTAAATGATGGTCTGAACCCCCTTATAATTCATCATTTACATAATTCGACATTCCATTCCCCGACACCCGAACAGACCACGGTCAGTCTGGGACACGCTGCCTACCCGGTTCCACCGACGGTGGATTAGAACAACCCATCTCAGGGTGATACCGTAGCCACCTCTCGGCAAACTAAGCCTCGACTAGCCGTTCCTGCCATCTCTACCCTTCATCCTCTTCTCGGTAGTTCCGCGGTACCCCCCTCCTTCTATCCCGCATCCCGAGGGGGGTGCCTCGAAACTACCGAGAAGATGATGAAGGGTAGAGGTGGTAGGAACGACTGGCTGAGGCTTAGTTTGCCGAGATGTGGCTGCGGTATCACCTTGAGATGGGTTGTTCTAAGCCACCGTCGGTGGAACCGGGTGGGCAGCGTGTCCCAGACTGACCGTGGTCTGTTCGGGTGTCGGGGACTGGAATATCGGACAATAGAAACTTGTTCCATGCACAAAATTTCCAAACCTAAACAACTGTTTAACCTATCTGTTTCAGTTGTCCCTTCTCCTGTCCCTCGTAATTCGAAGGATGCCTTGTCCGACCCTAATTGGAAAGCTGCAATGATTGACCAATATAATGCTCTTATTGATAATAAGACGTGGGACCTAGTACCCCGTCCATCTGATGCTAACATTATTCATTCTATGTGGATTTTTATACATAAAAAAGAAATATGATGGTTTTTTTGAGAGGTATAAAATCCTTCTTGTAGGTGATGATAGGTCTCAACAGGTGGGAGTGGATTGTGATGAAACATTCAGCCCGGTCGTAAATCCCACAACCATCTGAATCGTCCTCAGCATTGCCCTATCCAAGTCTTGGCTCATTCATCATCTTGATGTCAAGAATGCTTGAATGATCTTCATGAAACGGTATATATGCATCAACTTATGGGTTTCAGGGATCCTATTCATCCGAATTATGTGTGTCTATTGCGGAAATCGCTCTATGGATTGAAATAGGCTCCTCGAGTATGGTACCAACGGTTTACCGATTATGTCTACTCTATCAGTTTTTCACACAACAAATCTGATCATTCCCTGTTCATCTACAACAAGGGTCCAGATATGGCTTACCTCTTATTATATGTTGATGACATTATCCTTACCACATCATCTGATGCCCTCCGTCGGTCCATTATGTCTTTACTTTCATATGAGTTTGCTATGAAAAATCTGGGCCCCTGAGTTATTTCTTAGACATCTCTGTCACTCGCCATTCTGGCGGCCTATTTCTATGTCAGAAGAAATATGCTGAAGAGATCATTGACCATGCAGGCATGACGTCTTGCAAGCCATCCCACACGCCAGTGGACACCAATTCTAAGCTTTGCGCTGATTCCGGCCCTCCGTATTCAGGCCCGACTCACTATCGTAGCCTAGTTGGGGCCCTGTAGTACCTCACATTCATGAGACCAGACATATCCTATGCCGTACAACAAATCTATTTGCACATGCACAATCCGACGGAAGCACACATGCATTCCCTCAAACGTATTTTACGATACGTCAAGAGAACACTTCACTTTGGCTTACATCTATACAGGCCCGCACTCACTGGTCTCACTACTTATTCTGATGTTGACTGGGGTGGATGTCCTAACACCCGACGCTCCGCGTCTGGTTACTGTGTTTTTCTCGGAGATAACCTATTGTCTTGGTCTTCAAAAAGGCAACCTACACTATCCCGATCCAGTGCCGAAGCAGAGTACAGAGGTGTAGCCAACATCGTCTCTGAGTCTTGTTGGATCCATAACCTTCTACTTGAGCTTCACTTCCCAATTCAAAAGGCAACACTGGTCTAATGCGACAATATTAGTGCGATATATCTTTCTAGCAATCCCGTCCAACATCAGCGCACCAAGCACATTTAGATGGACATTCATTTTGTTCGCGAAAAAGTGGCTCGTGGTCAAGTTCGTGTCCTTCATGTTCCTTCTAGATATCAGATTGCCGACATCTTCACCAAAGGACTTCCGCGCATATTGTTTGATGATTTTCGAGCCAGTCTCAGTGTTCGTGAGCCTCCCGCTTCGACTACGGTGTGTAATAGAATATTCACCAAATATTCTTACATTAATTGTATATCTCTTATTTTAGGTAGAATTGTATTCCTATTGTAATTAGGTCTTCTATTTTAGGTAGAATTATATTTCCTATTGTAATTAGGTTGATTAGTTACCTAGTTTATATATTCTTGTACTACTATATATATTGTACATTATTGATGAATAAAATCGAGGAACATATTTCTTTAATTTTTTTTTAGTTTTCACCCGATGTCCAGTATTACATTGGAGCTCGGTTAGATTTGAATTCACGACGAAAAGTCCCATTGGGGGATAAATTGCTACCTATCAAAGGCAATCCTGTTCTCAGGAAGATTCGTACCCAAAACCTCCAATTAAGAAAGAATATACATTTAATACCATTTGTTCATAATTTCTAACTCGTCGTAGGTAATACTCAATCTTTTACTCAACATAACGAAAACAATCCCAACGGCTAAAAGAAAAAAAGAAATTTACAATAACAAATATACCCAGTGAAATCTCACATAGTAGGATCTGGAGATGGTAGAATATACGTAGAATATACATGTTTAATTATTTAATATACTAAAAAAGTTCAAAGATTGATTTTGAATTTTTTGAGATAAATTTATATAAAATAGTATGATAGTTTACAATGTTTATGTCAATAAATGTATGGATCATAAATTAATTGGCTAGACTATATGAATGTTATGTATCCCTTTCGCTCTGCTCTATACGACCCCATGCACTTCAATATTTAAGACAAAGTAGAGACTTTTCCAAGTTACAAGTTCGTTGAACCACATTTATAAGTTTGTTGAACCACATTTATGTTGGGTTTAAGTTGGTTGAATGGAAAATGGAGGGAACGAAAAAGGAAGGGAAATGAAACAAAGTTTTTTTTTTTTACATAGGAAATTTGTTTTTCATTGACTAAAGAGAGGAAATATTTTGTATAAATATAGTCATCTTTATTGGACAAAGTTCTTTTCATCTTTATTTGAACAAAGTTCTTTTCATCTTTATTTATATCGCTCAAAAGTCACTCTAACAAAATATGTATAAATATAGTCAACAAAAATAGACATGACATTTTATTCCCCCCCCCCCCCCCCCCCCCATCCCCCTCAATCTACATGAAATTAATGACTATTATCACTTAAAACTAATTTTAATCTGACCTACTCCAACTCATACTAGCTAGTGTTGGAAAAAAGAATATATATTATCTCAAAAAGATGGTATATTAATCATGTATTAGTAACGTTAGTATTTGAAACAAAAGAATTATACTAAAGTTAATTTGCCTTAATGGTTAGTTATGGAAAAATTTTGATAGCTCTTACCATTGCTTTGGTATTGAAACTGATTCTATTACCATTACCATATTTTATTAAGCCATTAATTTCTTTATTTTTTCTTTGTAACATACCACATTTGGTTAGTCATTAAGACTATTTGAATTCATATCAGTTGAGTTATTTGCAATTACATCACATTAAATAGTCCTTAAAAAGGCTTTCAATAGGTGATATTATGGTGTTGGGTAACAACTAACAACGATCACATGGTCACTTCTTCACCTATATATATTTTCTAGTCCATTCTTTTTGGAATACACAGAAACAAAATTATTTTCTTTCTCGATTTTATAATCTTATTTAATCTTTGTTAGATTATGACTCTTAGTTTTATACTAAAAGAGCTTGTTGAATTTTGGGATACACCTATACTGGATGAAATATCCTTAAAGACAATGTCTTTGACACGCCTCAAGCTACGAAGAGTTTAATGATTTTCAATATTTTCCAACAATCTTAAGGATATTTTGTTGGTTACAATGGTGCAGGAAACGGAAATAAGTAACTGCTAAGTATTACAACACAATGAAATTACAACAAACTGAAATTTCAATGAACTGGAACAAGAAACTGGAACAGTTTTGATATCTCGAGTCGAGTGATGGCACTCTGTCTTTAAGACAAGATTGCCCCGTATATATCATTTCTACGTTCTGGACAATAGTCTCCCAAGATAAAACAGCAACTCAACAAATGAGCAAAGGAAACTCAAGTGTTACTTTGAAGATTTTTGAGTAATGAAATGATGTTAGAAAGTAGTAGGAAGAATCTGATTTCGTTTGTATGTTCTGTATATTATCTCAACAATTGGCAAAGGCTTCATTATATAGTTGTAAGGAGAGGACTTACCAACTGCCCACATAATTACTGTTACTGGCCAAGTAATGACAATTATGGAGGTAGTAATTCAGCCAAAATAAATTGTGAAATGATGTGCAACGGATTAGCTTTTAGGGAGAGTTATTCAGCCAAAATAAATGATTGAATTGAGTGTATATTAATGTTGGTTAACGTTCCAAAAACCAACAGCAAAAGCACAAGTTCTTTGCCCAATTTAACTTACCAAAAACTTCAGGGACCAAACTGTAAATATAAAGCAATTTGGGTCCAAAAAGATAATACCAGAAGAAGCCCACGACCCATGACCCATGACCCGAGCCCGGACCGGACGGGTCCAAAAACCAACAGCAAAAGCACAAGTTCTCTGCCCAATTTAACTTACCAGAAACTTCAGGAACCAAACTGTAAATATGAAGCAAAAACCAATAGCAAAAGCACAAGTTCTCTGCCCAATTTAACTTACCAGAAACTTCAGGGACCAAACTGTAAATATGAAGCAAAAACCAACAGCAAAAGCACAAGTTCTCTGCCCAATTTAACTTACCAAAAACTTCAGAGACCAAACTGTAAATATAAAGTAATTTGGGTCCAAAAAGATAATACCAGAAGAAGCTCACGACCCACGACCCGAGCCCGGATCGGACGGGTCCAAAAACCAACAGCAAAAGCACAAGTTCTCTGCCCAATTTAACTTACCAGAAACTTCAGGGACCAAACTGTAAATATGAAGCAATTTGAGTCCAAAAAGATAATACCAGAAGAAGCCCACGACCGGACCGCCGGCGGCGGCGCGCGTGTGGGCTTATCCTCGAACCGAAGCACATCTAGGTCCTCCCTCCTTTAAACACATGGGATACCCCTTGGGGTCCCAAACCCCAAGCCAATATTGAGACTTATAAACTAAACAAATCTTTCTTCCCCCACCGATGAGGGAGGATTGGTCTAAATACCACACCTTTTCATGCTTCAAACACCTCACTTCGTGGACCAATATCTCTTTCATTTCTCAACGAAATTTGACGATCCTTGGCCCTACGGTCATCTACTTACTTAGTAGATTATGCACGTGTGAAGAACCGAAGTTTCCAACATGTGGAACGCTAGTGTTTAAGTCATTAAAAATGGTTGGACGCAACTCCCGCCAAAGGCAAATTTCCAACATATTTCATTGTCATGGATCACATAACCGAGCAAAGTTCGAACGTTACCAACAATACCAATAATTTTCCCGCTGCACAAACATCTCCCGTTGTTGTTCCTGTTGTGCTTCCACACAACTTTGCTAAATACTTCCCTATGTTTCAAAGGTGGAAGTTTTTGATGGACAAAATTTTAAGAGATGGCAGGAACATATTTTCTCTGCTCTTGGCATGTATGATGTGGCGTCTGCGCTAACAGATTAAAAATCTGATGAATCTTCTTCTGCTCAACAAAATCAATGGATTTATGCAAACAAGGTATGTAAGCACACTATATTAAGTACTCTTTCTAACGAGTTGTTCGATGTGTATTATTCTAATAAAGAAGCAAAGGAAATTTGTGACTCGCTGCATGTTAAGTATACTCCTGAAGATGCCACCAAATAAAAGTTTGTGATTGATAATTTTTATAAATGGGAGATGACCGACGACAAAGATGTGAAGATGCAAATCAACGAATTCCACAAACTAGTTGAAGATCTCAAGTCGGAGAAAATCATTTTGTCAGAGCAGTTCGTGGCTGGTACGTTGATTGAAAAACTACCGCAATCATGGAGTGACTATAAACAAAATTTGAAGCACAAACAAAAGCAATTATCTCTTGATGATTTGGTGAAACACATCATCATAGAAGATACTAGCCGGAAGCAATCAATTTTTACCAAAGGAAAAGAAATTACTACAAAAGCAAACCTAGTGGAAGATAATAAGTCTCGCAAGAAAAATATCTCCTATTTCACATAAGTCATCATAAAACTCACCCGACTACCTCGGGAACTGCACCATCCATTCTCACAAGTCATAATTACCGAGGTAAAGTTATATGAAGGGTATTCTTGGAAAAATAGGTCCAAAAGTTCAAAACGACCAAATGGGTACAAGAAGCAAGTGCAAGTGAACCACTTCCTCGAGTGAGTGGTCCTGATCTTTTATGTTTTGATAGGATGGAGGAAAGCATTGACAAGATAAGAAATTCTCTCCAACAAGTGGTTGCTCAACGCTTGGCCAAGGAGCAACCGACACAAAAAGAGGAGGCTATTCCAAGTGAAGCCAAAGGGAAAGAAGAAGTGAAGGGTTCACCAAATCCTTCACAATAAATTCTTAGCACTTATCCCAACTTCCATGAAATTGAGAGAGAAAAGATTGAGAGGAGTAAGGGAGAGAAAAGTGACAACTCTAGAGAGAGAAAATGAGAGGTTGTGATGAGTGATGTCAGAGGGTTGTCACAACCCAATTCTAACTCATGTAACTTTTCTTTCTTTTCTAGTTGTCTTGATAATAGTGCATGTATTCTTGGAAGAAAACCCAACGAGGAACCTCAAACTTTGGAAGTTTATGAGGTAGTTAAAGGCTTCCCAAAGGAGCATGTGCTCCACCATTGAAAACCACGATAAAGAAGATACTTTGTGTGAACTTCAATGTAAAATAGCTGATCTCGACACTCCAATTCATGTGAATGTACATGTTGTTGACTTGAGTGCGAAGGATAGCTTGTCCTTAGTTGAACTTAATGAATCTTTACCATTTGATGAGCTTATATCTTTAAAGATTGTTGACAATGTTGTTGAACTTGGTGATTCCACACTAGTTGATCATATTGATGACCGAGTTGATTCTTCTTGTGATGTCGATTTGGGTCCACCCAGTGTTGACACTTGTGATTTGTATGATAGTACATTGTCATGTGATATGATAGCTCACACACTAGTTGATCCTAGCGATGACCGAATTGATTCTTCTAGCAAGATCGATTCGCCTCCAACTAGTGTGGGTACTTGTGTTGATCAATATATTTTCTATTATAGTTCACTAATTGAGGAAATTGGTGATGTGATTAATGAACCTCAACTTAGTGATGATGTTGGTGTGATTGATCATATAGATAGTCATAAAAAGGAAATTGCTTTGAAAAATGACAATTATCTTTATGAGAGTGGACTTACATGTTTAGAATCCTCGTCGTTTATTGATTGTTCTTTCTTTAAGGACAATGTCTTAATTAATAATGACATGACTATTGAAAGTGAAGTGCATGGTGGTATGTGTTGTAATGTTAAAAATGTAGCCACTTTTGGATGCTATAAGATGTTTAGAGACCCACTACGAGAGGATGATTCCCTTTCTAATGAAGGAATTTCCTTCTTGAGGGATTGTGAGTTGATGCTTAGTCATGATGATAAGCATGGGATGAGTGAGGTTGTTGATACCCTCCCCAATGACGTGAAGTCTTTCTTGAGGCATAATCGTTTGTCTCCTACTTTATGGCCACCAATCCATCAACTTTTGCTGCTTTGTCTCCTATTTTATGGCATAATCGTTTGGGACACCCGGAAGCACCTGTGCTAAACTCCCTTAAGAAAAATAAGATTATTGATTGTAAACCATCTTTGGATTATCATGTTTGTCAGTCTTGCAATTTTTGGGAAACATGTTTAGTTACCTTTTTCTTTAACTACTTCAAACACTATTATGCCATTTGATATTATGCACAGTGACTTGTGGACACCCCCGGTTTTAAGTTCGGCAGGTTATATGTATTATATGCTTATTTTGGATGATTACTCTAATTTTCTATGGACATTCCCATTGGAAAAAAATCGCAGGTTCACACTATTTTCAAATAATTTAGTATTTTATCCAAACCCAATTTGAGAAGTCTATCAAATATTTTCAATGTGATAATGGGAGAGAATTCATAAATGACCAATTTAAAGAATTTTGTCACAAAAATAGTATGAAATTTTGTCTCTCTTGTCTGCACCTTCGCCTCGAAATGGGAAAGCAAAGTGCAAAATACAAGCAATAAATAATTTAATTCAAAGTTTTCTTGCTCATTCGTCCGTGCCACAATCGTTTTGGCATCATGCTCTTCAAATGACCACCTACCTTTTAAACATCCTCCCTAGCAAGTTATTTTCAAATGTCTCACCCACACAAATCCTTTACCATCGTGTCGCCTCCTACACACAATTGAGGGTCCTTGGGTGTTTGTGTTATCCTCTATTTTCTTCCACAATGATAAATTAACTTCAAGCCCGTTCCACTCCATGTGTATTTTTGGGATAACCACAAAATCATAAGGGGTATAAGTGTTATGATATGTCTAGTGGGAAACTTACCATCTCCCGTCATGTTATTTTTAATGAGACCTTTTTCCCGTTTGCAAACATATACACGTCCTCCCCACCCTCGTATGCTTTTTTAGACATTAGGCTACATCAATTTCTGCAACACCAGCTAACCAACCCAAACAATCAAAGCTCAAATGAGAGAGCCAACTGCTCTCTCTCCCGCCCCAACCGTCCAGTCACATGTCCAAATTGGGCCAGCCCAAATGTCCCTATCGGTTCAAACCACCGACCAATTTGGGCCATCACATATGAGGGAGCCCACTGCTCCCTCTCCCTCTACTTTGGTCCAACTCAATCACAAAATTGGGCCAGCCCAAATAAGGGAGCCCACTGCTCCCTTTCCCCCACAATTAGACTAGGTACATGGCAGAAGTGGACCAGCCCAAATGAGGGAGCCCACTGGTCCATCTTCCACTCAAACAGTCCGGATACCAGGCCCAATAATTCAACCACAGAGAGAGCCCACTGTCTCCTCTCCCCATCCCAGTCAGTTAATCGTACCCCGCTGCCCTAACAGTCCACTTCGGTCCCAACTCATTCCATCGAATCCCGTGCCATGCATGAAATTTTTTGGCCTAAGCGTCATTTTAATCTGACATCCTCTTTCCAGCCATCCCCGATTCCCCGAAATCCGAAAGCTGTCGTATCATACCCAAAATGAAAAGATGCTATGATAAATGAAATTGATGCTCTTATTAAAAATAAGACGTGAGAGTTGGTGCCTCCATCCATCTAATGTGAACATAATACGTTCTATGTGGGTTTTCTGTCATAAAAAGAAATCTGATGGTTCTTTTGAGAGGCACAAAGCCTGTCTTGTTGGTGATGACATGTCTTAGCATGTTGGAGTAGATTGCAGTAAATTTTTTAGCCCAATGGTTAAACCAGTGACTATCTGGACAGTTATCAGTCTAGCTTTGTCGAAATCATGGTCCATTCATCAGTTGGATGTAAAGAATGCGTTCTTGCACTGTCACCTAGAGGAAATAATTTATATGCACCAGCCTTTGGGATTCCTAAATCATATTCATCCAAATTATGTTTGCTTGTTGAAGAGATCTTTATATGGTCTCAAACAGGCCCTCCGGGCGTGGTATAACATGTTTGCCGGGTTTGTTGCTACACTGGGGTTCTCACATAGCAAATCTGACCAGTCTTTGTTCATTTACAAGAAAGGGAATGACATGACATACATTCTTCTCTATGTGGATGACATTATCCTCACAACATCATCTGAGTCTCTTCGCAAGTCTATTATGTCCTTTCTTGCCTCAGAATTTTCTATGAAGGATTTGGGTCCTTTGAACTAATTTTTGGACATTACTGTAACTCAACATGCAGATGGTCTATTTATGTGTCAAAGAAAATATGTCGAGGAGATAATTGATAGGGCCGCCATGTCTTCTTGCAAGCCGTCACCCACGCCGGTAGATACCAAGGCAAAATTGAGTAACTCTTCAAGGTCTCCATATGGCGATCCAACACATTACCGCAGTTTAGCAGGGGCATTGCAATATCCCACATTTACGAGACCCTATATCTCATATGCATGACCCGAATGAGGAACATATGGGGGCTCTCAAATGCATTATGCGATATATTCAGAGTACACTTGATTTTGGTTTACATCTGTATAAGTAAACCATTTCTGGTCTCACTTCTTATAACGTTGCTGATTGGGGTGGATGTCCGGACACCAGGCGCTCCACTTTTGGTTATTGTGTATTTCTCGGAGACAATTTAATCCCATGGTCGTCAAAGCGCCAACCCACACTATCTCGGTCAAGTGCCGAAGCCGAATATAGAGGGGTGGCTAATGTTGTCTCTGAATCATGTTGGCTCCGTAATATTCTATTGGAGCTCCATTGTCCGATCAAAAAGGCAACTGTGGTTTATTGTGAGAATGTGAATGCGATATATCTGTCAGGGAACTCCATTCAACATCAACGCACAAAACACATAGAGATGAATATTTTATTTGTCCGTGAACGGTTGCACGTAGACAAGTCCGTGTTCTCCATGCACCATCTGGTTATTAGATTACCAATATATTCACAAAAGGTCTTCCGCGGATACTCTTTGATGATTTCCGGGACAGTCTTAGCATACGAGAACCTCCCGCTAAGAATGCGGGGGACTGATAGATTAAAATTATTTCCATAATCAAATCAAATCAAATATCTTATATTTAGGTTGTAAATATTCTTAGTATATTCTGGTAAAGTTGTTGCCATGTGACCAGGAGGTCATGGGTTCAAGCTGTGGGAAACAACCTCTTGCAGAAATGTGAGATAAGGCTGCGTACAATAGACCTTTGTGGTCCGGCCTTTTCCCGGACCCCGCGCATAGCGGGAGCTTACTGCATCGGGCTGCCCTTTTTTTATTCTTAGTATATTCTACCATAATTCTAGCCTAAATTAAGTCTTATATTATATATATATTATTGTATTCAAGGAATGAAATGTTCATGGAAGATATTTGCTTCAGCTAGAACCTAAAATCCTAATAAATCCACAGTCCCTTAGCTCCGATAAATAAAATTTTAAATGGGAAAGATTCATGCAAGAAAGGTAGTTGCGGATCCAAGTATTCATGCAAAGGGTTCAAAATATTACTTCATATTTAAGGTTTGAACTTTGAACGTAGTATCTGATTTTAAACTCTATTACCACTACATTAGAATATTCCCTCATGTAAAGGAAATTCTATAGTTTATATATAATCAAGAATACATTTCCCCCCTAATTGCGCAAAATAATTTTTCAACGAAAAAAACTTAATTGAACCCGTTGCATGTTTGAGTGCGCACGGTTGAGTTAAAATCCGTTCGCAAGTTGGTGACACTTGACAGGCTAATTTGTCAACTGCTTTTTCTTTTATATCTTCCAATTGTTCTTCATGAACCATAATTTCTCCTCCATATTGCCTTACGAATATATTTTGAAAGCTAGGGAAGATTATGGTGGTCCAACTTCAAATTGAAAATAAAAGATAATTCTTTCATTCTTAACCGAGGTCTCTAGTTCAAGTCTCGAGTGTAGAGTTGTTTTTATTAGAGAGCGCTTACCCAAAGGTGGGACTTCTCGGGACAAATTCGGATTCAGTGGGGCCCTAATATAAGTACCGACACCGGACTTGAAACAAAAAAAAAAGGATAAATAATATCTTCAGTAAGAAGGAAACATGTTTCATTCAAATGGTTACTACTACAATATAGATGATGTATTGACAAATTACAATGATTTCATGAAAATAAAGGAAATAGTGGTGCATCATATTGCATTCACTTCTAAGAGTAAATAACATATAAAAGAACCTTCAATATCTACTTAGATTATCATACATTTCTACACATTCTTAATATCCTAAGGAAAATTTGGCTTCATTATGGAATAAAGTAATAAAGTGCTAATGAAGTTGAGTAAATTGAACTATTTACAATCTGGTTACTCCATAGTTATGGCTCTGCTAAGTTTGAATCGTTTACACTGCAATTGGCTACATCATTATCAGGCTTTATCATGAGACTCTGAATGAAGGCTATCATCTGCAGAATAATTGATCATATTAGTTAAGCAACTGCAACATTGTAAAAAAAAAAAAAGTGTGTGTTGTTGTACAAGAGAAATAAAGGAAAGAAAATATGTAAATTATGTCAAAGAGCTTACTAGTGCAAAAGCAGCACAAGCTATACCAAATCCCGGGAAATGGAAGGGTGCATTTTGCGACAGAAATAGAGCTGGAACGAAACGACAGCATTCAAATTAAGTTGACCTACGTCCGGAAAAATGTCGGGGAGAATCGACAGAAGAAAATAAAAGGGCAGGTTTATTTAGCTACCTGTTAAAGGGCTAAAAATTAGTGGAGAAACTACGCTTGCGAATGAACATATGCCTGTGATGCATCCTTGGACCTTTCCCTGAAAGGATAAAATTGAAGTACAATCAGGTTAGGTCATAGGCGGCTCAATAAAATTTGTAGCCTAAAGCTAAACCATATTTAAGAACAAGTAGCCATCCTTGGAAATGTACCTGCTCATTTGGCCCAATTTGCTTAGATGCAATGCTCTTTAACTGCATATGTAGTATACTTGAGTCAAAAATTTTAATGTACTATAAACTAATGAAAAACAGATGGATTATTGAAATTAACTTACACATGGCATTGCAAAAATAGACAAAACTGAGATCAATGCACTAGCATAAGGGACCTGCAAGAATTTGACTCATTAGGAAAACACCATTCATCTGGAACAATCCAGCCAATAAAGTATGAAGGATAGAAAACTATGTTGCTGGGATCCTCCAAAAAATGTTGTTGCACGCGTGTTGAATTCTCCAAAAAATGTATTATCTGAATCGGACACGAGTGCAACAATATCTTCGGAGAAACTGAACAACATAGGACTAGTAAAGAGGTGAGGGACTACCCAAGAGGACCAAGCAATGCTGTAAAGCAACATCTGCAATTGAATTTTGGAGAAAACATCAGTAAAACAAGGTTACTAAATACCTTAAAAAGATAGATGCAATTAAGTATAGATAAATTAGTTCTGTACATGAAGACAACTGAAGAAGAGGCCAATAGAAAGCAACTTCTCTTCTCCAAAAGCAGGAGCTAATATGGGCATGAGAAGTAGCTGCAATAGTACAAAAGAAATGAGAATATTGTTTAAACTAATTAAACAGCAAATGAACATACAAAATAGAAAAGATCCAAAATCAAGTTACCTGTGATATGGATCCTGCTATCCCAGAAATTATCAGCAAATCAGCAAATTGAGTTTTGTTAAAGTGAAATTGTGCCTTCAAGAAATACTGCATAGATTTTGATGAAATCAAACTTGTCATTGGAAGTCCTCCAATCATTCAGGTTCAAAAACCAACATAGAAAGAACACAAACCAATTTCTTATATTCCCTGTATTCCCATTTCCTACGGCACTTTCTTTTTTAGTCTGCTCCACACAACACGATTTTACATTTGAAAAACGTTTTTAACTTTAAATTACTCACTTTTCCCTTATGACATGTCCTTATTGCCATTGAAATATAGATCACGAGTTATAAGTGTACTTTTGATATGTGGCAAATATATTTCTTTTCCTCTTAAACTCAGTATCCAATCAAAAACCACTATATAAAATGGAACGGGCGAAGTAATATATGTCATGGTATCAAACTTACAAGTAAAGAAGCCTCAAGGCCAACTTGTGCAACATTGACAAAGAACGAAACAATAGCTGCATGTAAGAATGTTGAGCTGCAAAGTACATCCAAAATGACTATCAGTATCAATACGAAGCAATCACTCTTGACTCCCGGGGCGGATTGAGAGGGTTAGTTACGGGTTAACTTAAAATTCTGGATCCGCCCCTGCTTGACTCTTTGAATGATAAAAAGATTGAGACAAGTCTTAATCTAACCTGGTCTTTAACAAGCAGAACATATCACTGAAAGAAGGCAATGTCTTGAGAAATTGGAAGCCTTTCTTTGGAGCTTTTTCCAATAGACAAATGGTTTCTGTTTCTTTCGAGCAAATGCTACTTTTCATTATTGATTCAGGGAGGAAAATCTTCATGTATACTAAAGCTATCACTGCCATTGCTGCAGCAACCTACATATGTAACTTTCAGTAATAAGCTTGAATTGGTATATTAAAAATAAGGTAAATAATATGGTAAGTGGTAACTAATTTGTTACAGTCGGTTAACAATTTATGCAATTAGTGTATATTATTTAAAGGTAAAGGACTAAGAAGTACCCCTCTAGTATATGAAACATCTTAATTTACAAAATGTTACGCGTTAGGGCCATTCATATCCTTGTTGTTAGCAAAACATCTTATATTTGCCTTAGACCCTAATGGAGCTCCAACAAGAAGTATAACAGAGGACCTGAAGAAATATGAGGCAATTTATTAACAACAAAGATATGAATGGCCCCAAAGTATAATAGCAGATATTCATACCATAAATGAGTAAATGTTTCTTTTTAAAATCCTTTAATAAGGTCACTAATATAGTAACTAACATGTTGCATCTAATTAAGCTATGTATAACAACAATGTAATAAAAATTAGACGATCAGTATATATAACTTAAATCATCATAAAAGACACATACTTGGAAAGTGGAAGCAGTGGATAGGAAGCGAGCAGAGAGGTTTCCACAGACAAAAGCAGAGGAGGCAATCCCTGAGAGCACTCCGAAAACAGAGGCCCGTCGGCTTTCTGGAACATTATCAGCCTGAAATGTACGAAACAGAGCATCTTTTTTTTTTTATAAATTTAGAACAAAATCTACAATGCAAAATTCATGTTTTAAAGTCTGAGAATTACCACATAGGCAAGAGCAAGACACTGAACACTTCCTTCGCAAATCATGGCAATGAGTGTGCTTAGCACGTAGTAAGCGTAGAAGAAATACTTTGTCCTACTGTATGCCAATATTGCTGTGGCCATTTCAATAACACATTGTCAGTACATATAACTTAAATTCTTCCTTACATGTTAGTCCACCTAATACGTTACTAGTAGTAGGGGCGGAGCCACCTTAGACCAAGCGGTGTCACTCGAACCGGTTGGTCGAATAATTATACTACAGTACTAAATAACACTATGCAAAAATAAGAAATAACGTATGGATACATCATACATATATTGGCACTAGGGCAATCATACAATTCCTAATCCAATCGATTACGTATAGTATTCATTTAATTTCGATCAAGGATTCGAACCTATGCTTAGATGTATATGTCTTAAATATTTGAGCCCCATTTATAAAAAAAATCGAAGTCGTAAGGTATCTAACCGTAAATTACTTTCTTGCACTACAATCATACTAAACCACTATAACAGAGCTAAGAGTGTATTAAAATTGGGAAAAAAAATTAATTTGTTATATTTGTAGTAATATACTTAAATTGTGTTTATTCTGGATTGTGACATTGTAATATAATAGCATTACAATAAATTTTTCATTTGTTCGTTTCTTTACATATTGACACCGCTTTATAAAAATTATGTGCATTTTTTTCCTTTCATTTTCCGCGATCCTTTTTTCCACTATTTTTGCTATAATGATAGAGATAAAGCTCTTTAGATGGTTTTTTCTATTGTATAATTATTTTGTGTTCGAGTTCGAGTTAGAAATATATGAGGATTTCCTATTCTTACTTGTCTGAATTTTGGTTTTCGTATCATGGATCTTGGTTCGCACTTTATGTCATTTCGACTATAATAAATTGAGAAATTCATGCCACTAATTACTAATCCTAACTTTTTCTTTTCCGCGTGTGATCGAGGTGGCCATTTCCTATTTTAAAAGGCGGGCAATACTATAATATGATTGTTTTAAAATAACACGTATCTCTATCTTTGAAGATTAATAAGGAAAAGAAAAATGACAAACAAACAGAAAGAAAGAAAATTTCAATGCTTTGTTGCCACCATGGAGAAAAGTGATGTTAATTAAGGAAAAAAGGAAAATGAAAGAAGCTAAAAGGGTAGAGTGGAGGAAAAGAGAAGGAACGTGAAAGCAATATTAATTTCCATTTTCTGTCCTCTGCTTTTAACTGATGAAAACAAAATTTAAGTGAGTTGTAGGTTTCAGAAAAAGAGATTGAAAGCAACAAATTCAATAATACTATCAAGTGAGTAGTGGGCAAAGAGAGTTTAACAAAAGCATATTAAATGCATGCTTTATACGTAATACAATTAATACCTCTTAACTTTCTTTTTGCATGACTAAGCTCTTTCATTTCATTTTTAGGTGTCGGTGAAGTGGAAAAAAAAGTTATTCCATTAATTGCATAAGTACAAAGTTTAAGATAGATTTTTTTTTTTTTGGAACATGTGATGGTAAACATGTCCTAACGTGTGATAATAGAACTTTTGTTATAACTTGTTATCTTAAATATTCCATAACATTGTGTGGCTATAATTTTTTTTTTCAAATGATAAAATAAGAAGTTTAAATTAGATTATTTTTAAATTAGAAAGCTATAATTATTTGAAAACATTCTAAAAAGGAAATATTATCACATAAAACGAATGGAATACTACATTTGGTTTTCTAAATCGATTTTCCATAAACAACTTGAAAATAAATATTTTTCTAAGATGGCAATTGGATAAAATTTTAGGATTTTGTCTTTACACTACAAAAAAAATGGATAATTTGCATCGGTTGAAAGTGGCAATTCACGGAGGTTTTAGCCTATTCTAGCATCTAGCGGAGGCTAAAACCTCTGCGAATTGCAATTTTCAACCTCCCCAAATTACCCATTTATTTGTAGGGGCTAATTTCTCAATGTTATGCAACTTTCTTATTATCCATCACTATAATAAGCCTAAGAATCGTACGACATATAGTAGGACGGTTCTTTTTTTTTATTTCCAGTACAAACTTGCACCAAAGTTGTCCGGCCTAAGGTGACACTCATACCATAATTAAAAAGAAATTCATTAAGCGAAGTGGGAAAAGAAAAATGAGTAGTCATTAGTCATTACCTAAAGGAAAGATGGAAAGAGTCATGGGAACAGTAAGCATGACTTTTCTCCCATATGTGTCTGACAAATTCCCCAACACCGGCATCATCACTAATGACCCCAATCCTACTATCTGCAATGTTGTAACCAAAATCTATGAGCAAAAATTATTTATTAGATCTCGAGTTTGAGTATTAAAAAATAATTTGGCGGGTATCATTTTGTTTCCCATATTAAGCCTATTGGGAAAAAATCAAATGAGTAGAGCAAATAGCTTTGGGTACTGGATAAGATATATTTATAATTAAAAATAAATCTATGTACACAACATAATTTTGTAACGAAATAGATTCAATTAAATTCCTTGCGCTAACATAGCACCTCGCTGTATAAATTACGAGTTGAAGATTCAATTCCAAAAGTGAAAAACATTTATTGTTAAAGGAATAGTGACAATTTTAGTTGCGGTAATGTTTGAAATAAAACTTAAATATAAAAGTAAAAAAAAAAAGGTATGTATAGTACTCCTAGTAGTTTAAAAGGTAGCTTAAGAGGGAAGCAGGACAAATAATAACATGAGATATCAGTTAACTGACAAGTGACGAACTGTTAAAAAATCAGTTCAAAAAAGTTTACAGTACTAATTCACTTGCCAATGAGGGAAGTTTCTTAAAGAGCCAATGAGAACAAAACTTAGAAGATGAAACTTCCTATAATTTAATTTTTTTAAGGAAACTTCCTATATGAATGGGTCCAAAAACAAAATGTAGTAATACGCATCTATCATCATCGTACAATAGGCGTGGAGACAAATTATCTGATAGAGAATATATACTAGTGCTATACTTAGTATCATTATCATATCAAAATATACTAGTGATGTACTTAGAATGTCTCAAAAAGAATTACTCACTTTCCTTTTTAATCCGTCCTAAAAAGAATGACATATTTTCTTATTTGATTTTAAACTTTATCTTTTACGTAAAACGAGGTGTTCTATAACCACACAAATATCTTTGGTTTATTTTATACCATAAAATTAAAAAATCTTCCTTTATTTCTTAAAGTGTATGCCAAATAAAAGTACATCACATAAATTGGGAAGGAGAGAGTATCTAGTTTAAAGCATTCACTTTCTTTTTTCTTTTTCCTTTTAGCTTTTTTCATGTTCTATTCAACTTGTTTTAATTTCATACTCAACATTCATTTTCTTTACTATATTGGTATATTTCATTCCAGAGTTTTAACTTTTATATAATGACAATAAAAAAATTAACGCTATTAAATGATATTGATGGTATAAATTTTGTGTATGTGGTAGAAATGTACAAGTTAAAATATATACATGTTTTCCCCCAACAAAATTTCGCGGTGAGACTTACCATCATACTTAATCACATGTCAATTAATTAACTTAGAAAATTTACAAATGGCACGAGTACGTTGAAAGTATCCGTAGAAGAAACTCTAAAGTGATAGCGTTGATTGTAAGATAAGCAATGAATAAATTTCAGTTTAATACTCAGGAAAGCAGTGATGGAGAAGAAAAAAGAAGCACTGAGCTATTGCTCCAGTCTCAAAAGTGACTATGAATATAAGAAAGTAGAAAGAGTAGATAACTACAGTCACATGGATGATAAAAGCAAAATTGCTATGTACTTTTTCTTGACATGGCTATACGTATTATGATTTTAACTCAACAAGTTAAAGTAATGCTGATGTAAAGGAAAAGGAGATAAAAAAAAGCTTTTTTTCCCTTTAGACATGGGATGTCCGAACTACTAATTCTACTAATCTTGATTCACGTCAAATAAGTCTATTGAAGGAAGAAACAACTTCCTATTAAGAGATTTATTATGCACACACTCAAATTTCAAATTATAATTAAGAGCGATGGAATTTCAACTATTTTCACATCATAATAAAAGTACTAACTATTTCCACATGTCAATTATGATGTGACCATGGCATAATCGCATAAAGTGTCAGAATTGACACCCTTTTGCCGAAAAACTACAACTATATAGTGTAGTTAGGTAAAAACAATTTAATGCATATATACTATCTATTAAATCTCTTTGACTTCTTTATGTGATTATTTCTTTATATTTTGGTTTCCCTTAGTAAAAATCTTGACTCCGTCGGCAATAACATCAATATTTTCAGTCTGAAAGTTTGAAAAAGCATTTTAGAAGACCTTCGAACTCAAACTCTAACCATCCCCACAAGTCACAAACAGTTTGTATCAACAGCATATTCAAAATAAAGACTAAGACAGAACTACTCAAAACGAGGGGTCGGATTATTAAAGTTTTGTAATCAACTTAAGTAATGGAGGAGGAAACATTACCGCTTGTTGAGCTCCGGTGAGGTAAATAGCAAGTGAACATTCATCTTGGTCAGGACAAATGGCTGATAAAGTAATATCAGTCATAGGTGGAATCACCATGGATGCGGAGAAGCAACTCAAAA
This sequence comes from Anisodus tanguticus, assembly GCA_034509755.1. Lineage (NCBI taxonomy): Eukaryota > Viridiplantae > Streptophyta > Magnoliopsida > Solanales > Solanaceae > Anisodus > Anisodus tanguticus. Next base: position 636,002 of record CM067553.1, on the reverse strand, counting down.
ATACTGTCATGAATAGGTGACTAAGCCCACCAGAGTATTTCTCCATTACTATTCTTTTTTCTGTTAATACTTTTTGCTATTTCACAACTCCAAAAAACACTGAATTTAAAGAAAATGAAAAGAGCAAAAAGCCAATCTCATGAAAAGCAGAGAAAGAAGCTAAGACAGTCAGTACATAAGGAGAAAAAATGTTTCTACTATTTCTCCTCTGAGTTTATGACTTTATAATCTTTTGAATGATCTTTTTTTCTTTTTTGCATGACATATCGACAAATTATATTCACTCTTGCAAAAGCATTTATAGGAAATGAAAAAAGTTAAGAACCAAGTAAATGATAAGCAAGTAAAAACAGGGGGGAAAAGAAAAGTGGTTGTAATTTGGTTTAAGGGAGGGAATATAATGGGACATTAATATACAAAGAGTCGTCATATAAGTCAAAAGAGTAACGAATGTGCGACGTTGAAATGATGCGTAGCTTGCAAGTTCATACCAAAAAAATATACTGTAAAAGTGAAAAACTCATTGCACTAGTGCTCTGTGTCTAGATCAATTTACGTGCATTTCGATTGTATTTCTTTTAATTAGGGTATAGATTATCTTGAGAATTTCATATGGCCGAGCTCAACTTATTTGGAACGAAACATAGTTCTTATTATTGTTGCAATAATGATAATAATACTACTATTATTGTTGCCATACTATCCGTTATATAAGTAGACAAATACTCATTCTATTGCGAACAACAATAGTATAACGGATCATTCTGGGTATAATGATAGATGCCCTAGATCAAGTTACTATTATTTCATATTTTGCATTTGTGTTAAGCTTATCAAAAAGAAATTATGAGGGACTACAAAAGAATTTTTTTAGTGAACGTGTCACAATCTTACTCCCTCTTTTTTTTAAAAAAAAAATAAAGAATTAAATTCGATTTTCTCTCCAATAATAATAATTTCAACCAAAATTAACTGGTAACACTCTTTATATAAGAACAATGTTTCACTTCAAATCAGACACTTTCCAATGAAATTGATAATAGCCTTGTGATATTTCAGAAGAGCATTGCCTGTTATCCCCAAAATCAAGTAATCAATCTTTTGAAACATAAAAAATTATGCCTTAATTCCTTTTCGATTTATGTATGTTCTGGGCAGAGGTAAATTTAGAATTTCTATAACATGGGTTCATCATTACCTAAAAAAAATAGAAAAAGAAAGTATTAACTGAGAACTAATGTCTTTTCCTCTGAATAAATAACTTAACATTTAATTAAGTGCACCATTTAGTCATTTGAAAGCATGAGTGACAACAGATAATATTAAATCAATTCTACATAATATGTACATAAAATATTGTATATGGTAAAATCTAGCATGACACGTGGCAAGGTTAGGACAAGAGTTCGAGATAAATAGATAAGCTTGATATCATATATGAGTCGTGACCGGGGGGAAGGTAGCAATCGAAGTAAACCCGGATACTACCGAGCCAGTTGACACCGAGTGAAGTTTCGGAGGCACCCAACATATATCCGATCCGGATACGGTGTCAGCCATTACTCTTTAGCCATTAAGAGACCATTATTAGTATTAATGACATTTAATTTGAGAGGGATTCTGGGGCTTCAATATCTTGTATTCATAACTATAAACGGAACTCAACCTTCATGTTGGAAAGGCATCCTATTCTCATAATTTGTACTCTTAAGCTCAAAATTACATAAGTTCCATACATTGCTCTCGTTCTTTGTCTATAACCGAAGCTATTTTACTAAATATCATTGTCAGCTCGAATCAATATTCTTGCTCAGAAGATTCATCCGAGTTTAAGAAGGATCAAGCTAATTTCATTTCTTTCCATTTCCATTATTTATTTCTAATTGTTTATTATCTGTTATAGCAAATCAGTCCACGTATTCTTTAGGCCACTAACAAATTTAACTATACATTTTTTGGGGTAAACAAATACTTAATTTGGCGGAAAGACAATGAACATGTATACCATAAATAAGGCTATAAATCCGCTCCTTCATGGGTTCATCATTAGAGCCACCTCAATTTGAAAGATCGGAACATAGCGCAAATCAAATCCTAAAGTGACTTCGAAACAAATTTGTATATTTCTTTCTTTTCATATCAAATTTCTTAGCATCTTCCATTGTCATAGGTATCAGATGATTACTCGTTAAAACTTCAATCACAAGTTCTTTTTTCTCATGTGGCTTACGCATTGAGGCGTACAAGCTAAAGGATGAGCAACTCACACTTTGCTGGGCCCCTCTTCGTCATTTTCTTTTGTCTTTTTAATTTGGTCCTATTTTCTTTTCGTACATTAGAAGGTAGTAATAACATTAGGTCTTTAATAGTAGCAATTAGTAACTTTCGGTTGAGAGATTTTAGTTAAACTTGTTCTTTTCTTTAACTAATCTTTTGGATTAATATGGTAAATTCACTAATTCATAACAAGTTGTAGTAGGAAAATTAATATATATAAATCCCGCCTTAAATCTCTTTGCCAATTACGTATATGAGTTAGAAACCAAGATTGGAGGTTGAACGATTAGATTGATGAAACTACTTTTCAGATTCTTAGTGCTAAACGTAAGAATTTCCATAACAAAATTATGAAGAAATAATTGTTAGTTTGTTACATATATGTATATACTTTTTCTTATTCTTATTTTTGTACTTCTCTGTTTTATTTTATGTGACACTAATAATATTTGGATATTTAAATGAATCTTTCTTTAATAGTGTTTTTTTCTGTCCAAATACTTCTTTAATATTAAAATAGGTCAATACACTTTTAAATAAGAATGACTAGAGCAAAAGACAACTCTAAACACATTTTGAAAGAAATGTTGTTTTACAATCCAAACTTCCAAAGCATAGTTAGTTAAGATGGCAAGATTATGTTGTGTCCTTGTCTAGAAAATAATTGAATGAATCTTTATCACAGAAGTGAAGTGCATATTATTAGCCGCTAGACACACTATCTAGTGGTATATTAACTCTAACAAAATAAATACAACAACAACATACTCAGTGAAATTCCACACCATGGAGTCTGGGAGGGTAGAGTGTACGCAGACCTTACCTCCACCTTGATAGGTAGAGCGGTTGTTTCCGGGAGACCCTCGGCTCAAGACATAGCATAATCACAGGCAAAACAATCAAAACAAAACAAGATTAAAGCAAGAGAAACGATCGGACTCATATAAGGAATCAAAGCAATATAAAGTGCATTCGAACAAAATGGAGCAGTAGCTACCACAACTAAATAAGCTAAACAAAATACACTAAAGAACACATAGCAGCAAAAATCAAACTACAGTGGATTATAAAAGCAATAATGTGTCTATAAGTGTGATAGACTAAACGGGCCTACAGTAATAACACTACAACTATCAATATGTAAGTATAAGTAGGACTACGCTCGAGTACCTACTACTCTTCTACCATAATCTGTGTCCTCCATAACCCCCTATCTAAGGTCATGTCCTCAGTAAGTTGCACCTGCGCCATATCTCGTTTAATCACCTCTTCCCAATACTTCTTCGGCCTACCTCTACCCCTCCTGAACCCGTCCATTGTCAACCTCTCACACCTCCGCACTAGGGCATCTGTGTCTCTCCTATGCACATGCTCGAACCATCTCAACCTCGCTTCCCGCATCTTATCATCCACTGAGGCCACTCCCAATTTCTCCCGGATATCATCATTTCTAATCCTATATCTCCTTGTATGCCCACATATCCATCTCAATATCCTCATCTTCGCAACTTTCATCTTTTGTATGTACGAAAACTTGACTGGCCAACACTTCGCCCCATACAACACAGTCGGTCTAACCACCACCCTGTAGAACTTGCCTTTAAGTTTTGGTGGCATATTTTTATCGCACAAGACTCTAGATGCGAGCCTCCATTTCATCCACCCTGCCCCAATACGATGTGTGACATCGCCATCAATCTCTCCATTCCCTTGGATAATAGATCCTAGGTACTTGAAGCTTCCTTTATTTGGAATGACCTGAGTACCAAGTCTTACCTCCACGCTTGTCTCAAGGTCGCTCCCGTTGCCGAACTTGAACTTTAAATATTTTGTCTTGGTCCTACTCAACCTGAACCCTTTAGACTCCAGAGTCTGTCTCCAAACCTCCAGCTTGGCGTTCACTCCGCTGCGAGTCTCATCAATCAGGACTACGTCGTCTGCGAATAACATACACCATGGTACCTCCTCTTGGATTTATCGCGTCAGTCTGTCAATCACCAAGACAAATAGGAATGTGCTAAGGGTAGAGATGGCAACGAATCATGGACCCGGTTAGGGATGGCAACAGATCGGATCTGGATCGGATCCTACTAGATCCAGATCCAGATCCATCGGGTCCATAAAAATCAGATCCAAATCCGGATCCATAGGATCCACCGGGTCCACGGATCGGATCTGGATCCACATGTATTTTTTTTTTGCATTGCTAAGAATATAACTTTGCTAAGAATTTTTATTTGAACTGATAAACGATTTTTACTTAGCTAACAGTTTACTGTGTATGAGATATTTTATTCGTTGTCTCGTTTTGATTGTGAGCTATTAATTGAAAATGTCGGACAATGACAATAGTTGTGGAAAATGCTGACTAGTATTTTCACAATGCAGAACTTGCATGTGCTTGGAATCTTCACAAATGAAGTGAATATAATTTTAACTACTTGTCTATGGAGATGTTAGTCATTCACTAATATAACATTGATTTTATTATCGAAGTTACCTCTTTATTTTTTTGTTTTTGAGTTAACGCGGGAATAAATTAAACTTGTTTTGATAATTAAACTTGCAAGGATGTGCTTAGCAATTTTAAGAAAAATACTTATAAAATTACATTCTAGGTTATGAATATATTTAATAAAAAACATATCCACGGGTCGGATCTGGACCGGATACGGATCTCAAATACAAGATCCAGATCCGATGCGTTAGAAATGGATCCGGGTCCGATCCGGATCCGTCGGGTCCAAATTTTGAAGATCCATATCCTATAAAATGGATCTGGATCCATTGGATCCGGACCGGGTCCAGGATCCACTGCCATCTCTAGATCTGGTCCGAATCCGGTGGATCCAGATCCGTTTTATAGGATGTGGATCTTTAAAATTTGGACTCGACGAATTCGGATCGGACCCAGATCCGTTTATGATGGATCGGGTCTGGATATGGATCTTGTCTTTGAGATCCGTATCCTATCCAGATCCGACCCGTGAATCCATTTTTTATTAAATACATTATACATTTATACATCCATAAGTAAGACCAGTCCATAACCTAGAACTTCTTTTATTTTTCTCGGTCAGGCCAAAGTCCTTTAAAAACCGAAGCCCAGCCCATCTGCCTGTCTTTAAGCCAACGAAAGGGCAAAGACCTCCTCATTCATTTTGTTTCCTTTTGTAAGACAAACCCTAGCCGTCCTCTCTACTTGTCGTCCTTACACAACGAAAGGTGAGTTCGATTTTTGTTTTTTGGCTCTTTTAACTTATGTTGTTTTCATAATCTACACACACACACACACACAAAGAATATAACTAAAAGAAGATTGATTAACCATTTATTTTAGACGAAGTTGTTTGGTTTGAGTTCTGGCATCTCTTTAATACATCTTTCTTGTTTAAGGATTTTGTTCGAGTATGAACACATTCAAAAGTTAAGTAGTCTTGGTATTGTGATGGTTTATCAAGACTGTCCTGGATACATCTGTTAAAGTTAAGGTTTGTTGAATGTCAAGAAATTTGCTAGAAATGTGGATTTTAGAAAATTGTAGCTAGTAAAAGTAAAATAAATGGAATATCATTTGTTGTATGTATTTGCTTGAGAAGAAAAGGAAAGCTTAAAATCAAGAGTAAATCAGTTTTCTAAATTAGTCCTGCAAATACTTAATATGGAGGAAAATCAATATTAACAGTTTTTCATTTATATAATATTTGATGTTTTGAGATTTTGAAAGATATATTAACAGTCAAACACAAACACAAAAACAAAATACGTGTACGATTTTATCAATCCAACAAGAGCAGAGAACAAAAACTAATTTTTGCTTACAAATTTCTGTAGCAAATTGAAGCATCGATACAATTCATATTTGCACACACATAGCTATTATTTATGAGAAAAAGAACTTTTCGGTATCTCAATTTTAAAATTGGAAATTGGAAACTGAATGCATTGGATATGAATGTTGTTGTGTTTTGTTGATTCAGTATCTGAATGCATTGGAAATTGAATGCATTGGAACTTTCCAGTTTGCTAGTTACTGAAAACTGAATGCATTGGCTTTAATATTAGATATGAATGTTGTTGTGTTTTGTTGATTCAGTATCATACTATCCTGGAATGATTGTATGTTGAATGTTGAAATATTATTCAAGGCAAAAAATTTTACGTGTGGATCCAGGTCCGATCCGTGGATCCGGTGGATTCGATGGATCTGGATTTGGATATGATATGGACCCGATGAATCTGGATTCAGATCTGGATACAGATATGAAAAATGGATCTGAATCTGGATCTAGTAATATCCGGTACAGATCCTATCCTTTGCCATCTCTAGCTAAGAGTTGATCCATCGTGCAGCCCCATCATCACTGGAAAATTATTTTTTACTCACGAATTACAATTTTCTTTTTAAGTGAAATTTATATTTTAACACAACTTTAACCTATTTTATGGAATGTCCCTATGCACACAACTTCAACTTTTAATTTTTTTTTTAAAAATAATTAAATAACTTAATTTTTTGTCCAAACTCAGACCAAACTAAAGCAAAATAAGAAACAAATCATCTTGGAAATTAGGAATAAAAGGGGAAGAAACAAAAAAATAAAAATAAACACACAGGTGGCAAGAAAACTTCATTAAGTCAAAGAATGTGGTGTATCGGATAAGACTGTTTCTTTCTTAATTAGAATTTTCGCATTCGAGATCTGAATATGAAAGAATTCCTACGTTTTAAAATAAGTGGTGTTTTTTTTAAAAAAAAAGGAACGCTCTCAAACACAAACCCTATCACTATACAGCGCCACCAGTCAGATTACCATGGCTATGGTTGGCCACCTCTCAAAGGTGGTGAATCACCAACCCAAAACCTACCTATACCCCAAACCCAGCCCTACGCTAACATACTTGAACCCACTCCGCTGGAATCTACAGTTAAGAAACCAATACCCATTAACTCCTTACATACATTCATGGAGAGCCGACAGTTATTTGGGATGAAGCAGAAGTTGAGTCTATGATTATACAGGAAAACCTAGAATATGCAATAATCGGGAAGTTTTCTTATGGGTGGCATGAGATGGAGGAAATAAGGAAAATTATTCCTATTCAATGTGAAATCAAAAGTGAATGCAAGATTGGTTTTCCACGAGACAGGCATGTGCTATGTGCTATACAGTAAAACTTCGATAAATAAATATTTGATAAATTAATAATTTCAATTAAATAATAATTTTTTCCGGTCCCGACTTGGATCAATGAAATAAAATAATAACCTCGATAAATGCATAAGATAATAATTGTAAAAAAATTCTTGAGGCCCACTGAAAATATAAAATGATAATTCATTAAATACGTATGAAAATTACATATATAATTCATAAAATAAAGCACTTCCTAAACAATTTTTATTTCAAACTTTATGCTTTCCTAAAATTACATAACTTGGTAATTTTTATTTTTATACTCACATAATGTTTTTCTCATCTCATCCGTTAGCGTAAACTTTTTTACACATTTCAAATGAGTAGCCATGGAAGAGAAGATATAATATATGATTTTTTATATTTTGGTATATGAAGTTAAAGTACATGTGTCTATTTATAAACTCTATATTGTGTACTTGAACAATTCACAACACTTCATATTCTAACACTTCATATTCTAATGTACATGCATTCTATTTTGAATCACGCCAATCCAAAATTAATAAATTTATTTTTGACAAGATTAATAAACTTAGATACAATGCACCATCATTAATTAATTATTTATTTATTTTCTTTTCTTAGTTACCAAAAAAAATTAATTGTTTAATTAGAGAAATATAATGCACAAAATAAAAATTATTCTATAAATTAATAAATATTCATTTATCGATAAATTAATAATCTCGTATAAGATAATAATTTTTCAGGTACCAAGAATATTCATTTATAGAGTTTTTACTGTACATGTCATGTCTAAACCGGCGTACTATGATGGGTACTACCAGATGAGACCACTGATATGGGAACTCTGGTTCAAACCTGATAATTTTGTCATTAGCCAATTGTTCTCGAATGGGGTCATTCAAGGATGTAAAATATTACTGTGTGATAAAAAACGCAATTAAAAAAAAATCTCCTAATTCCAATTAGAAATTTATTGGGCCCATTAGAAACATGCCTTCCAATTGAGAATTTTTATTTATCTTACCGTTTAATCTCATAATCAAATCTTAACTAACTATTTGCAACTTGACAATTTAAAACAGACCTTTCAAGTGATTAAATTTAAATATTATTTAATGGGTGAAGAAGTGGAAACTTCTACGCTATTGCTTGGATCTCATTCCCATCTTTGTCGCCCAATTTTTTTGTAAATGAATCATTATTCACCATGGCTCAAGCAGTTGGGAAACCTTTACATGTGGACATGGCGACAAAAAATAAATCTAGACCTAATTGTGCAAAAATTAAGGTACAAGTAGATCTTTTAAAGGTACTCCCCAAAAGGATCAATGGTGGAATCAAGAGATCCAAGTACTGGGGAGATCATCTCATCATGGATTAACATAAAGTACAATTACATGCCAAAGTACTGTAAATCCTGCAAACTTCAAGGACATACATAGCATGAATGTTTTGTGTTGCACCCTGAACTGAAACCTGCCAGGAAGAGAATCCAACATCACATGAGACACCAATGAATAATGAAGCAGTGCAAAAAGATACTAAGGGCAAGATGGTCCACAATCAACACAAGCACAACAATGGAGGAAGGAATAATAACAACCAGAAAGGTCACCAAAAAATTAATGAACCTGCTAAAGACATACTTGTAAAGACTTTAGCTAGTGGTAAGCAAGTTGGAAATCAGGAACTGCAAAAGGAGAACCAAAATGTTGAATTAGGAGATGTCATCAATGGATGGATGGAAGGTTATGGGAAAAAATCATATACAAAGCATACTCATGGAGAGACTTAGAATCAAAATGGGAAGGACCTGGGCAAAGTAGATAATCAGAATGATGGAGGTAACAAAGTGCAAACACATAATAACTTTGTAGTTTTGATAGAAGAGGAGTTGGACTGGCTTTCCCGAAAGCCCACTGCCCACTGCTTTAACATCCTTTGGACTGTTTAACAAGAATCTTACAGAGCATCGGTTGAACTTCTTTTGCACAAAAGAACAATAATTCTCATAATCGGGAAAAGGTGGATAATGAGCAGAGCATACCGGAAAAGGAGGGTAAGGAATAAGGAAATGCCATCAACTTATCTGTCAATGTTGACAGTCCTGCACGTCACAAATATTATAGGCAGTACAATATTGTTGATCCTGCAGAATTAGGTGTGGGATTCAAGAAGAAGAAGCAACTCTGAATGAAGGAAATGCCTCCCCTGCGAGGAATTCAGACCTACAGCTCACCAGCAGTTGTACTACCACTAGGGGGGACAAAATTAGCCCAAAACCAAATGACCCGCCCGACCCGCCCAAGGTTTCATGGGTTTGGGCAAGAGTGATTTTGATGATGGGTTGGTTTGGGCTATAGCCCAGATTGACCCATCATAAATCAGCAGCCCAAATTGACCCATGATGATGCTCAAACTTGATCCACAAAAATGTTTAATCTTAACGATTAGAGCTCCACTCTACATTATGATTTTTGTTTATGAATAATTATTTAAAAAATCCTTTATTATTTTGGAATAATAAAAATACATCAACGCACCCCAACCACCCACCACACTATCCATCCAACCTACCCCTCCCCTACATCAACCCCCACCCAAGCACTGAACCACCCTCACATCTTTGCCCCCTACCTTGCCTACTCCACCCCACCCCTACGCACCTCTACCCCATTTACCCCCACCCCACTTGCCCTACCCCATTCTCAAATTTCTATTTCATATTTTTTTACTTTTATAAACAATTTATGAAAAATATGCAATTTTTTCTTACCTCCCCCGCCCTACCCACACCTACCCCTCTCCACCCCACCCTATTGCCCTATCCCATCCTCAAATTTCTATTTCATAATTTTTTTACTTTTATAAAAAATATGAAATTTTTTCTTACCCCCCGCCGTACCCACACCTACCCCCTCCCTCCACCCCCACCCCATCCTCAAATTTCTATTTCATATTTTACTTTTATAAAAAATATGAATTTTTTCTGAGCTTCCCACACCGCCCTAACCCCCACCTACCCCCCTCCACCCCCACCCCATCAAATTTCTATTTAATATTTTTTGTTACTTTTAAAAATAAAATATTAAAAATATGAAACTTTTTTCTTACCTTTCCCTACCCCCTCCACCCCTCGCCCCATGCCCTACCCCATCCTCAAAATTCTATTTCATATTCTTTTTACTTTTATAAAAAAAATTATAAAAAATATGAATTTTTTTTTGACCTCCTCCCCCTACCCCCTCCACCCCATGCCCTACCCCATCCTTAGATTTCTATTTCATATTTCTACCACCCCTTAAGTTTTTATTTTATATATTTATTTTACTTATATATAAATTTTTATTAAAAATGAGAAATTTTTCGTACCCCATCACCCAGCCCCCTCCCCCCCCCCCAACTACCCCCGCCCTCCCCTCCCACCCCCAAATATTCTATTTTATATATTTATTTTACTTTTAAGAACTTTTTATAAAAAATGAGAAAATTTTGCTTACCCCATCCCCACCTTCACCCGAAAATTTTACTTTATATATTTATTTTACTTATACAAAATTTTTATAAAAAATGAGAAACTTTTCTTACCCCACTACCCAGCCCCCCTCTCACCCCCCACTACCCCCTGCCCTCCCACCCATTATTTTATATATTTATTTTGCTTTTACAAAAAATGAAAAATATTATTCTTATTTTAAAAATAAAGATATGAAAAAAATCAAATATCATACAAAATAAAATAACATTATAGAAGGTAAGTTTGAAATTTGTAAAAATAATGGGTCAAGTTGGGCAAGTTGGGTTATGACCCATCATTTAGCCCATCTTGACCCGCCCATCTTAGCCCATGTAAGCTTTGGGTGAGTCGGGCATTGGGCCATCTTGACCCGCCCAACTTCAGCCCAAACGGCCCATCTGACACCCTAACTACCACAAAGAAGGTCACAACATCAGAAAGTATTCCAAGACCAGTGAAACTACTCAAAATTCTGATGGGGACAACGAAGTGGAAGTGGAAGTTGAGCAGACAAATCAAGGGGATGTAATGGAAGGAGATGCTCCTGCAGCTAAAATTCATGATGTCCTGATTTCTCAAAAGGCTGATGTGCAGATGGATCTCATGGATTCTAGTATTCAAGACATTTCAAAATCAGCAAATTTACCTCCAAGACAGACTAGGAGAATCTGAGAAAACAACACCAAAGTAAAAGGTACAAACAGCACAAAGGAAGCTCTTGCTCCCACTAGAGAATTATCAAAAAGGATTACAGCTGCCAAAAAATCACTCAGATATGATGAATAAGCTACTATTATAGAATATTACGTCAGTCGATTCTCAAGAAGCTTTTGAGAGATTGATTAATCTAAATAGGAGGAATCATTATTGTTTAATTGGTCTGATGGAACCTTTTCAAGATTCACATGACATAGAATCATATAAGAGGAGATTGGGACATGAAACTGCATATGCAAACTGTTCAGGGAAGATTTGGGTATTTACGACACATGAAATACAAGGCACGATTGTAGAGGATGATAGACAACACCTTACTTTGAATTAAACATCAAGATCTGGAAGATGAGATTCTGGTGACTATTGTGTATGCATCATGTGATGCCATTTAAAGAAGATTACTGTGGGAGTCTTTAAGGAACTTTGCTACTACTAATGATGCTTCATGGATAGTAGGAGGGGATTTCAACGTAATTTTATCAGAGGAAGAGAATTTTGGAGGTCTTCTAGTACTCTTTCAGGAAACAGATGATTTTGCTCAGTGTCTAAACTCTTCTGGATTAGTTGATATGGAATTCTCTGGAAGTACTTTGACTTGGTGGAATGGAAGAGCTGAGGAGGCCTGTATTTTCAAAAGATTAGATAGGTTGGTTTATAATCAGGAACTCTATGATTTGATCCCTAGTATGTATGTGGCCCATCTTATTAAAAAGGGTTCAAATCATTCTCCTTTAGTGTTGACTTATTCCATGGAGTCTACTAGAATAATCAAGCCATTCAAGTTTCTAAATTTTTTGGGTACAACATCCAAATTTTGTAGAACTAGTAAAACATCACCGGAGAGCAGATTTTAGTGGAAATCTTTTCTGTGTTTCATCACAAACTCAAGAAGGTTAAGAAAACTTTAGCACAGTCGAGCAGATCTACCTATGGAGATATCTTTCAGCAGATAGAGACCCTAGAGGAAGTTGTCCTAGCACATGAGAACCAATTTGAAGCAGATCCTACACAGTTGAACAGAGAGAGTCTCCAAAGAGTTAGGCAGATCTCAGCAGATATCTACATATTGAGGAATATTGGAGGCAAAAATCTGGTATGAAATGGTTCCAAGATGGTGAGAGAAATTCAAAGCTTTTTTCATGCTTATGTGAAGGGAAGAAGGAATAAGCTTAAAATTTCAAGAATCAAGAATGAAGCAGGGCAATGGATCACTACTCAGGAGGAGATGTCACAGGAAGCAGTTAGGTTCATTCAAAGACAATTTTAAGAAGATATAAATCCCAAAAAAATTGAGTTACTTGAGCATATTCCTAAGATGATTACAATTGACCAAAATCTAGAACTCATTGAAATCCCTGTGGAACAAGAGGTCAATGAGGCTGTTTTGGGATTGAATGGGGAGAATGCATGTGGACCTGATGGCTTTACTGGAATGTTTTATCAAGGATGCTGAGAAATTATAAAAGATGATATTACAGTAATAGTCAGAGCTTTTTTTCTTGGGCTTGAATTACCAAAGTTTGTAACTCATACAAACCTGGTACTATTGCCTAAAAAAGACTTGATTACCACTTTTTCAGATCTCAGGCCAATCAGTCTAAGCAATTTTATAAACAAGATTCTATCTAGGGTGATTCATGAAAGACTGAAAAAGGTAATACCACCACTGATCTCAGATAATCAGGCAGCTTTTGTACAGGGAAAAAATATTATGGAAATGTCATACTTGCACAGGAAATAATTATGGACAGACATGATTTCTTTAACTTTTCTAAAGGAGTTAAAAAGGTGATCCACTTTTTCCCATTTTGTTTATTCTGGCCGCAGAAGCTATGAGCAGGGGATTAAATTCACTTTATGAAAATCCAGAGTTTGTGGGGTTTGACAGGTCAAAATGGAGTCCACAATTAAATCATTTGGCCTATGCGGATGATACAATTCTTTTTGTATCTGTAGAAAGGAAGTCCCTAAAACTAATGAAGAATATCTTAATTCAGTATGAAAAGATTTTAGGACAACTGGTCAACCTGGAGAAGAATGCTTTCTATTTACATGAAAAGGTGGACAGATGAGTGGCTACAAGGGTGAAAAAAATTGCAAGGATTAAACAGGGTACTTTTCCTTTCAACTACTTAGGCTGTCCAATCTTTTACAGTAGAAACACGATAGCACATTATGATTTAATTGTGAAGAAAATGGCTAAGAGAATTTACTTTCTTATGGAGGAAGGGCTATTTTGACATCCCATGTACTGCAGAGTATTCCTGTATACTTGTTGTCTTGTATGAACCCTCCCATAGGTTCATTAGACAAATACACAATATATATTGGCCAAAGTTTTTTGAAATAATAATCTGGAGAAAAAGGGTGGACATTGGGTTAAATGGGAAGATTTATGTTTGCCAAAAGAGGAAGGAGGTTTGGGTTTCAGATCATTGTTTGATGTTTCTAATGCCTTGTTTTGCAAATTTTGGTGGAGTCTAAGAACAAAATCTTCTCTATGGAGTGTATTTGTGATAAACAAATACTGTAAGAAGTTGCATCCAGTCATTGCTCAAGCAAAAGGAGCCTCACCTATATGAAATAAGCTGGTAGTGGTAAGAGAATTGGTGGAACACCAAATATGGTGGCAAATCAAAGAAGGAGATTCTAGATTTTGGTTTGATAACTGGTCAACTCTGGGAGCTCTATATCATGTCATTCCTGAGGCTGATAATATGGAAGAAATTGAAGTAAAGGTGTTTGCCACTGAGGAGAGATGTAATAGTCAATTACTGAGACAGTATATTCCTAAAGATTTTGTTCACTATATTGTATGTACATTACCTCCTCCAAGCAAAGATGCAGGTTTGGATAGAGCATGGTGGACTCTGGAGAAGAATGAAAAGTTCTCTATGAAGAGTGCTTGGAATTACATTAGACATAGGGATGAGAAGGAAAAAATCTACAACCTGATGTGGATTAAAAATTTACCTTTCAAATACTCATTCTTAATGTGGAGAGCATGGAAATTCAGGCTACCTACAGATGATATTCTGAGGAGGAGAGGGTAAACATGGAATCCAAATGCTATTGTTGTCCAGTATCCTAACAACAGACATTCACACATGTTTTTCTAACCTCTCTAGTGGCTGTAAAGCTATGGAGAATGTTTGCTCATTTTGAAGGATCACAAATTGGAGGACAAAATCTTGTGCAGATGATTACTAGCAGGTGGAAAACTCCTTGCAGACCAATTATAAAGTCAATTTTTCCTGAATCCCAGCTATGATTATGCGGACTCTATGGAAAAAGAGGAATCATATTAAACATGGGGGGAAAATGAGTTCTTTTAGTGCACAAAAACAACTCACCAGAAGCATGGAATAGCTAATTAGAACATATTTTCCTAAACTTAAGTTTGGATCTACAAATGTATCATCAATGATCACACATTTGAAAAGATTCAAACCTACAATGGAATACACACTAGTTATCTGGTCACATCCTCCTATTGGTAAACTCAAATGTAACACTGATGGTGCTAGCCGAGGAAACCCAGGTAGAAGTTCCTATGATTTCTGTATAAGGAATCATCTAGGAGACCTAATATATGCACATGCCAGGGAGATTCATGACACAACCAATGTGGAAGCAGAGGCAATTGCTATTAAGGAAGCAATTTACCACTGTGGTTGTTGAAATTGAGTAGATAATGCTGGAAACAGACTCATAGGTGGTTAAGAATATTATGGAAGGAATTTGGGACACACCATGACAAATTATCACAATAATTGAAGATACAAAGAGATTTATGAAGCATTGTGAGGTTCAGATAACACATACCTTAAGAAAAGGGAATGCTCTTGCAGATTACTTTGCGAATCAGGATTTTGAAGATGCAGGGGTCATAGAATACAACAGCTTTGTGGAGATTCCGTCACACGATAAGAAGCTATTGAATATAGATAAATCCAAATGCCCAGCTATCAGAGTCAGACCCAAAAAATTATCATGAGAATGAGAACAAACAGAAGCGGGATGCAGAGCTATCAAGTACAAGCACTATCACAAGATTTCCAAATCCAATAAAAGACAGAGACAAAAACAAGCAGAGCTAACATGAAGAAGAACCAAAATACAGTGGGTATCAACAACAAAGAACAGAGTCAGAAAAGGAGAGTGAGAATCGAGAAGGCGTACCTGTTTCAAAGTCAGCGATATACAGATCGAAATCTAAGAGAAGGCTATCATACGAGCTATATCTTGAAGAGACGATGATAGATAAAGTTTAAGAAGTACATGAAGATAACAAACAACAAGGATCAGGTGACAAGAACAGATCGAAACAAAGAAAATGTCAAGCAGAACCGGATACTTCACCTGAGCAAATGCACTATTGGGAGGTTGATTCAAATCGAAAAATTGGTCTTAATCAGCTGAGAAAGATGGATACAAGCACAAATTGGAGCACTGGAGAAATGATCGATGGCAACAAAGCTCATACTCAGCTTCGTATTAAGCCAACATCTTCAGCAAAATTAGGGATTTGGCAAATGTTACTTCCCTTTTCTTATTGTACGCTATTTGCTTTTGTTTTGGTTATTTTTATGTTTGGACCCTTTCCTTTATAATATACAAAATAAATTGCTTGGGGTTTTAATTTTTTTTTTTAAAAAAAATGGTATTTTTACTAATTTATTTCTAATTAAATACTACTTAATGTCTTAATTATGTAAATGAAAATAATTTTAAAAAAATAAAATCAATTTTAAAATAAAAAACCTAAAACCTCACTTAAAATTCAATTTAGTTGGAATGGAAAAGAGAAAAAAGAAATTTAGCACGATTTATCTGAAAGGTAGAAACCTTTCCCCAATTCCCATTCCGCCGGCAATTTCTTGCGGGGAGTTTCGCCGGCGAGACCCAAACATTAACAGAACCTCCGTTCCGTTAGTCTTCAAATTCTAGGTCCGCCTCTAATAAAAATGTCGAAGCGCATAGCAACAACTACATCAATTGATGATTCAATTCTACCCATAGAAATAATATAAAGCTACCTGTAAATACCTTGCTGAAGATGATGTGCGTTTCAGAATCTTGGGTTTCCCTAATCTCAAGTCCCCAATTCATCAAAACCCATCTCAACCTTTCAGTCAATAATACTCAATTTGCTCACCACATGATTCTTAGTATCAAGAATGGCTCAATAACTGACGATGGGAGTCTTAGTAACAGTTTCACTTACTCTCTTTACTCAATTCTGTGTAAAGAATCTCACTGTTTACCTTTAGTGCTTCATGATTTTGATAATCCAAGTGGTTTAAGTTATCAAGTTTTGGGTTGTTATTTATTTCAAAAACCAGCTATTATTGTATTGAGGATCTATTTCTATGGAATCCGTCTATAAGAAAGTTGAACAAACTTCCCTCTTCAAGAAGAGGTGTGCCATACTATGTTGAGAGTCAAGAGTTATTACAAAGTCGTTGAAATTGTGTCAAGTAAATCTAGTAATTATCGGGTTACTCATGTTAGTGTTTATAGTTTGAGGAGTAATTCTTTGAAAAGTATTCAAGAGTACCCGAGTATGTATTTGACTGAACCTGTTAAATTTGTTAAAGGAAATCTTCATTGGATCGATAGTGGTGTTAGTCATAGAAAAGCTACATGGTTCAACCCCAGAGATGAGACATTTGGAAATTTAGCATTGCCAAATTAGTGTCTTAAGCAGGTAATCTATGTGTGACTTGTGACTATAGAACGAAGAAAGACGTGTGGATAATGAAGGAGTATGGACTTGCAGAGTCATGGACCAAGGTGGCTTCGATCCCTAGATTTGTAAATAAGGTGGTTTGGCCGATTTTCATCTCCCAAAATGATGAAATTTTACTGCAAGATGTTTCAGGTTTAGTGTGGTGGTATGTTTCAAGAGATGATGACACTTTTGGACATCCTGAGAATCAAACACGTTGTGAATGTGATGATAGAGGCGAGCTTAATCTATACATTGAAAGTCATTGTGATGATAGAGGCGAGCTTAACCTATACATTGAAAGTCTTGTTTCGCCAAATTCTCTGGAGAATGTTTGAAGAGCTATGGATCATTGAGTGAAAGGATGGAAATTTGCGCTATGGTCTATGGAGGTAAGAATTGGTGACGATACATTTTTAGTCTTAATGGATCTTCCTTTTGGCTCATTTTCCCCAGAAAATGTTTACTCTCTAATTTTTCACTTAATAACCTTCTAAGTTATTGTATGTCAAGACTTTTCTTTTACCCTCTGTCTACAGATAATCTTTTCTTATATGTGCTTACCATTGAATTAGACATTTTCATTGAGCTCCTTTTACCATCCAGATTTCATG
Organism: Anisodus tanguticus; assembly: GCA_034509755.1. NCBI lineage: Eukaryota > Viridiplantae > Streptophyta > Magnoliopsida > Solanales > Solanaceae > Anisodus > Anisodus tanguticus. The sequence continues at coordinate 617,978 of CM067553.1, read as the reverse complement.
ATTTGTACTATCCAACTCTCACTATGATATGTAAGTAGACAACCCTTGTAGAATGATTGTATCTTCCATTTTATTGCTGTGTTCGTGGTAATGACAATTACACTCTGGAAAGCATACTATTTTGCGTCCTAAGATATCCCTTTTTTTTTGCATCCGATATCTTGAACTTTTCACAAGTATAACTTGCATTCACTCACTCAACTGCCACATTTCGTCGTGTTTTGGAAATATAGCTATCTGCCAGTTGTTGCTCATACATAATATGGAGACAATTGATACATAAGCATGTAAAAACAGGGGAAAAGGTTCAACATGAGTCATATAAGTTGTGGAGAGTAACGAAAGAGCAAGGTTTAGATGGTGTAGCTAGCAAGTTCATGCAAAACCATGAACATAAAAGTTAAAAAGTTCAATGCATAACAATGGCTATGTTTTAATTAACTTGGGGGCATTTCAACTATATTTTGTTGGACATTGTTACTTTCTACCATCACAAATATCGAATTATTATGTACGTTACAGCTCTGAAAGATGAGAAAAATAAAAATAGTAATGCCCATTGCTGCAATTGTAAGCTCTTTTTGTCATGTGGCTTACACATTGAAGGGGAAATTTCAGAAATAACCAAATTTTCATGAAAGTTCAATTTTGTGCAGCCGAAAGAAAACTTCTTCTTTCCACTTCTCTTTTTTATTTTCATCTCTTATTGTCAATACACAGCTAACTGGACCTTCCATCAATTTTCTTCTATAAACCAATCTGGATCGTTTGAGAGTTTTGTAAAATTTAGAAGAGACTCCACTGGTTTGGAAGATGGTAGACAAACTTTAGCATGTTTATGTGGGCTAATTCAATGTTCCACTCAGTCAGAGATTCAATAAGGCTGATCTTTGGGCTCTGCAATTGATATCGGCCTGTTGGAACCCTTGATATTTCATGCCATTTTTTTTTTCAAACATGTGGTCCAAAAACAAGAGTAGACATTTGTCCGGATATAAATCATCTTATTGATGATAAATTGAAAGTCTATAGTTTTTTTTTTTTAACTAAAAAGTATAATTCTTCTTGAAAAAGACTAGATAAAAAATATGACAAGTAAATTGAACATGGAAAATAATACTTGTAACACGTTGTAAAGAAATTAGATTGTCCACACAATATAACAAATACATCTATCACGTCAGAAAAGTGTACATAAAAAAATCTTTAACCAACAAACTCTTTTCCATGATATTTTAAGACCCAAAGAACAATCACACATGAAGGCAACAAACGAAACAAAATAAAATCTTATATATGTGGTTGATATGTAACCATAGCCTATCAAGTGGATGGGTTTATAGATACTCCAATAGGGTCACAAGCCTCATCTTAACTAGATTTCCTTTCTTCTTCCTTCTTTCTTAGTTGCTATTCTTGAAATTTTTCTTACTAAAATTTTCAACTCTATGGCAACTCTCACAAATTTCTTGCTCAAACCCTCTCCTGATCTAGCTTCAATTACCAAAATTAGCCCTTCACTTTACTGCAATTTCCCTTCTACTCAATCTTTCGAGAAATTGAAGACCTTCAAGCCAAACAAGCCCTTATTAATTACAAAGGCAACAGCAGCAAGTGGTGTTGAGAAAAAACTGAACAAAGATGAAAGGGTACAAAAAGTTAATAGTATGGAGGAATTGGATGAAGCACTTCAAAAAGCCAAAAATCGGCTTGTTGTAGTGGAATATGCAGGCAAAGATAGTGAACGTTCGAAAAATATTTATCCTTTTATGGTGAACTTAAGTAAGACGTGTAATGACGTTGATTTCTTGCTGGTGATCGGAGATGAATCGGAGAAGACGAAGGCACTCTGCCGGAGAGAAAAGATTGACAAGGTAATTTTAGAAATTTAAACATAAAACATAATACTTTGTCCAGTTTTAATTTATGTGACTCGATATTAGGTTAAAAAAAGACATGAATACAAATATAACATTAGGTCTTAAACGTGTCATATTATACCATAAAAATTTCTCATTAAGTGTTAGATTAGAAATTTAAAGTTAGACTTTTTCCATGTCAATCTTTATGGAACGGATTACTAGAAAATAGTATTATATAAATTAAATAGATGGAGCTACAAAATACACGAATTTTACTAGTAAATAGATTGGTGTACCGTCTAATATAATTTGAGCCATATTGGATTATGTCTACATCTACCTTTCTATCAGAGGCGATGTAACACTTAGACTTGATAGGTTCAATTTTTGAAAATCTTAGCCCGATTATATTGTAATTTTGAAATTATGAATTCAGAATTTCAAATTTATTGAAATTTTAGTAATTTTTATATGTTTCTCATTGAAATACATATCAAGTATAGTGAAGCCATAAAAAAGAAAGTTATAACCCCTTCTTATGACCCTTTCTTAAGATGACGGCTTTAATAATTGAGGTGGATTGAGGATTTCAAGTTTATTGATTAGGAATTTGAAGTTTATATGCTCTTAAATTTAAACGTATATATTAGTGATTTTTTCAATAAATATACAAAATTTGATCCAAATTAGTCCATTACTAAAAAAATTTATTTTTTCAATGAAAAAAATATATTCAGTGGTTATTTTCCACGGAATATCGGTGGAAAAAATCTAAAAAAATCTAAATAGTAGTGTTTTCACAGAAAACACTATTATATTACCAGATGCGGATTTAGAATTTGAGAGCTCTGGGTGTTGTACCGCTTTAAACAATAGGTATGTAGCATTTTGCGAAAACCGATGTTAATATAAACAGAGGCTAAGAATGTCTACTAATGTAACAAAAAAAAAGAATATCTACTACTCCCTCCGTCTCAATTTCTGTGATATAGTTTGACGGCATGAAATTTAAGAAATAAAAGAAGATTTTTGAATTTTGTGGTCTAAAACAAGTCAAAGATATTTGTGTGGTTATAGCCCATCTCGTTAAGCGTAAAAAATAAAGGTTAAAGTTAAATTGTTGCAAAATAAAAAAATATATCATTTTTTTAACACACTAAAAAGGAAAATGTATCATATAAATTGAGACACAAGGAGTAATATGTATTATATTGTTTAAACAAGAAAAAACCTTGGCTTGTTGGTTTGGGTGACAAGTTAAGAGGAATTCCAGGGTTCAAACTTACCTAAAATCTTTTTAATAACGGCTCGCTTAAAATATTTATCAAAAGGAAAGTGGTAGCTGGGTTCGAACCAATAACCACAATAGACGAGTTGGTGTGTATTAAAAATAAGGTTATACAGCAAGCTAAAATAGTTCTAAAGAGCGTGTCAAACGGATTCGAAGTTGCGACCATGGAGAGAAATATTCGACCTTTTGCCACTGGCACTTTGCAATCATTCATTCATTCTTCTGGGTGGCAGGATAAGTATTTATTATATATACAAAATTTCACCCGAGATGTTCGGGTGGCGTGGCACCCCCACGCTTCTACATAGATCCGCCCGTGTATATAACATCTATTTCTAGTAGTGGTCATTGGATTATGTCGAATCCATACTAATTACTTCGCACCCCTGTTAATATAACACACTATGACCCTTTCGTACCAACTTATAAAGTTTAGCCTATACTGTTTGTCTTACTAGACCTTCCAAGCATATACTGTATAACATACACGATCCAATAATTATGTATAACACCTTTAATTGACCTCGTTTATCAAATACCATCAAGCTCGTATTTTTTAGCTAATGTAAGCTCATTATCTTTTTTCAATAGGTACCACATTTCACCTTCTACAAAAGCATGGAAAAGATTCACGAGGAAGAAGGCATAGGCCCGGACCAACTAGCAGGCGACGTACTCTACTACGGTGACAACCACTCCGAAGTGGTACAGCTCCACAGCAGAGAGGATGTAGAAAAAATAATTCAAGACCATAAAATAGATAATAAACTCATAGTCCTCGACGTTGGATTGAAGCATTGTGGGCCATGCGTTAAAGTCTATCCAACGGTGCTTAAGCTATCGAAGCAGATGGCTGATACAGTTGTGTTCGCGAGAATGAACGGTGATGAGAATGACAGTTGTATGCAGTTCTTGAAAGACATGGATGTAGTTGAAGTGCCTACATTTTTGTTTATTAGAGATGGGGAGATTTGTGGAAGGTATGTTGGATCTGGGAAAGGGGAACTTATTGGAGAAATTCTTAGATATCAAGGAGTTAGGGTTACTTATTAAAATTGTTAAGACTTAATTGGGACATCATTTGATTGTGAGATGATTATGGACTAGTTAAGTGTTTGTCACACAAAAATTAACTAAGTACTTGACTTGGTTGAGATGTAAGTTTTGGTATGCTTAGTTTGTTAACTATGTTGTAAGTGATCTAGATTGGCATAATTGATTTTGAATGAGAATGTTCTTACATAGCGAGTTAGCTTTATTAGCCTTAATTTACTTGAAGCATTTAGTTTGAAATGATCTCAATAATCAATTGATTCATGGCATAATTTTTCTTCTATTTTGCGCCTTAACTATCAGTATATCACAGAGTTGAAGGCAGATAAAGGCTAGAATTATTTGGTCTTCATAATTGTTAGACTTTTGTCTAAAGTTTGTTATTACTTTTTACTTTAAACAAAATTTAATTTAATTATAGTTATAAAGAGATATTAGATTAGATACATCAAACACAATATTTGGATCAATGTAATAGCATTATTTTGTCATTTAAATGGATGTTGCATCTATTTTGATGGTCATTACTATTTTATAATAATTTTTCGTTTTGTAGAAAATTTATAATTTATTGACATGTGTAACGCACGTACGTTAAAACTAGTATTACTAGTGTTACTAACATTATCAAATATTTACTAATATTATCAATAATTTACCAATTTTACCAAACATTGAACTATCCCCATCCCCACCTTTTTAGCTTAATTAAATGGAACATATATTTACAGCTATATTATTGTATTTACTTTCTTTGTTAATGGCCAGTAATTATGGTAACACACGTCCACCTTTTCTCCCAAAATTCTTCCGTTTGCTTTTGTTTTATTACTGTATTTTCTTTTTGTATATATTAATTAAAGGTTCATTTTTCTACATTTGATTTTGTAGTTTTACTGTATCTTTTATATATATTGATAATAGGTTTATTATCTTTTTATATATAAAAAAAGATATATAAACCTATTATCAATATATATAAAAAAGTACAGTGTGTGTGTGTGTGTGTATATATATATATATATATATATATATATATATATATATATATATATATATATATATATATATATATATATATATATATATATATATTGTATTTATTGTATTTATTTTCTGTAAATCACCATTTATTATGCTACACACACGCTCAAGTATCTTAATGGGATAAGTTTACCAATTTCGCTCCATACTTTTATATACAAATAGCATACAAATTAAATACACAGACTGCGCCTCTATAAATACGCTTGAATACAATGGTATTAGGCAATATGTATACAACATCATACAAAATTCATACAACAAAAAACATTTTTTTATATACTGCACACTATACAACGGTACTCAGCAATATGTATACAATATCATACAAAATTCATACAACAAAATACAGATTGTTGTTACACTAGCATACAAAAATATAAATATATACACAAAAAAAATACAATATGTATACACTATCATAAAATTCATATAAAAATACAGATTTTTGTATACACTAGCATACAAAAATATAAATATATATGTTTGATATACACATAAAATACAATATGTATACTATCATACAACAACAGTACAGTTTTGTATTGCCTTGTTTCTAAAAAATTGTGGCGAAATTGCCAATTTTGAATGCTAAGAGTACGTCAATGGCAACGAGAAAAATAGGGGATATTTTGGGCGAAGATTTCGACCAAATCTGTACGTGTGCTAATCACGAATTTAAATATTGTAGTAATCAACCGCTCTAATTTATATTTTTGCTAATCAAATTATTAGTATTTTTTAGTAAAACTAATTTTAAAGGTAAATAACAATCTAATATTACACCTACAGAAAATCTTCTCATATTTTTTATTTATGTTCGTTCAACATCCAAGATCAAAAGAATGGTCCTAGGACAGAATTAGATATTTGGGCCAAGAAATAAATTACCAGCAATTTATAAGAATGGTCTTGGAGGTAGGTGAGTAATGTTGAACTTTTGATCCCATTTGCCTCATAAACAAAACATTAAGTTTTGATTGTTTATTTTTACATTTTAAACCCGTCTTTACCACTAAGTGTTATGACAAAGGAGATTTTCACTTCTATCCCATCAAATGATTAAGCATTAGGTAGCTTCAATCTTAAATAAATTGAGTTTAGTTATATTAAAAAGGAATCAGAAGCTAGATAACATATAGCAGACTCAACTAATTTGAGATTGAGTCATTTCTATTGTTGTATATACATGACATCCTACGTCTCTAGCTACCCAAGAAAGAAAAAGTAAAACAAACACTTAGGAGTTTATTTTGATAAGTTTAACAGGTCAATTAATTAATTGAATCAGCAATTGCAACTTGTGTTGGACACAACTCCTAGCATGTCGGCAAAGTTGATTTAGCACGTAGTTTCACACCTTTTGGAATTTGAACATTGAATGTCGTTTTGAACTTTTAATCGCTTTGCTTAATGAAGTGAACAAGAACACTAGATTTCATGTTAAAATTTCAGCTAAGCCAAAAAATATTAGTCTGCTTAAGTTTTGATAGACTTAATATATATACAGTCAAAATATAATATTAGTATCTAGCAGAACATCGATGTATGTATCAGGACGGATCTATATTGGAATTATAGATTTGACAAAATTCAATAACTTTAAACTAAATCATATATTTATATTAAAAACTTATTTAATATATATAATCAACCATTATCGTGCTGTAAAATGGGCAAATTTACCCAAACACATGCATAACGATAACACCGCGGTCATGAAAAATATTCATCAAACTTATATCTTATTAATACACTGATTTGGCCTGTGGTTTTGCCTAGTCATATTTATCTCTTTTTGACTTACATTTTCCTTCTTAAAATCCTTAACATAGTCAATAATCCCATCCTTACCCTTATCTAACCTTCTTTCCTGTACCCTTCCCCCACCTACCCACCCTCCAAAACACACACAAACAAACATATCCTAAAGATGACAAATTTAATCATTTATACACCAAAACTAAGAGAGCTAAAATTTGGATGGAGAAAGAAAAACCAGCCAAGTCAAAGAACATGATCTTGAAGCTATTGCCAAAAGCAGCAGCATCAACTTTTATATTCCAAAATCACCCTTTTAGTCCAGGTAGAATCACAAAGGATTTTCTGGTCCAATTGTTTCAATAATCCCAGTAGAAGCCAGAAATAGAAAATCAAATAACGAAACAAATGAAGAACCAACATCACCAAAAGTTTCATGCATTGGCCAAATCAAACAGAGAAAGAAGAAAAAAGTCATTAAAACAACCGCGCCAACACCAGTAGTACTGGAGAAAATATCCAGTAACAAGTCCAATTTTAGAAATATATTTCATCTAAGGAGAAAACCCGATAATGCTTCTTCAGCTGATGATGTACAACAAAACAGAGTACCCTGTTTGAACCAAATGAAAAGATTTGCTAGTGGTCGTGAAGGTACTTTATCGAATTTCGACTGGAAAAATCTGCAAATTACACCACAAGATCATAGAAAATATTATTCTGATGATGATAGAGAAGATTATTGTGATGAAGATGAAGAAAAGGAGGTAATTATTCCAATTTTAGTAGGAAGAGATAATAGACCAAATTTTCCTTTGGAGCCAAAGAAGGACATGACAAAACCAAATCCTCACCAATTGAAAAAATAAGGTTGTATAATTAAATCTTGTTGTTCTTGATTCATTTCAGCTTATAATTAGTTTACAGATGATCATGTTGTAAACTATGTTGAAATTTATCAAAAAATGCAAACGCACCTGTGTCAGATCTTGTAAAAATTAATCAAAATGCGCTACGAGATTTTTGGAATATTCAAGTAATATAGTTTAGTTTTACATGTGTATTTTCTTGAACTCGCGTATATATTCATGTTGATTAAAGCTCGTTCTTTTCATTGATTTGTTGTTCTTGATTCATTTCAGCTTATAATTAGTTTACTTTTAAATTATGTTGCTCGAATCTTTCAAAAAATGTAGAAGTACCTTGTTGAAGTTGCAAAAATTAATGCAGTCTATGATCTGATACGAGTGTTATGAGTTTTTTTGGAGGATTTCAGTAATATAGGTTGTAAATGAAACATCGTTTTATTTTACATTTGTATGTTCTTGAACTTTGTTATATATTCATTTTACTATTAGAACTCGTTTTTTATTACGGAAAGTAGAAATAAACAGTTTTTGAGTAACGGATACTCTGAGATAGAACGAAAAAAATTGTGTGATTCTTGTGGCCATGTTCTTGATTGAAAATTGGAACAAAAAGTCGTCTAAGATGAATCCTACTAAGGAAAAAAAAGAATATTACAAAAACTCTTTTATCCCTGAGTTTCCATGCAGTGCATGGTATATAACAATATTGTCTCATTTTATTTTAGTCTTAAATCTCATGTGTCGATGTTTGTGGGGTGAATAAAAATTTACTCATAGTAAGACATGAAAAATACTCGTGATTTCACGCAAAGAAGATAAAAATGACTTTGCAATGTGACTAAAAGTTGCAGCGAAATCCTTTGGCAGTCCAAGATTGATAATAATCCTATGTATGATTTGTGTGCTTTGTGTTGTTCCCTAGAGTTACCTTTACTAGACTCACATTTGCCCATAAATTGTATGGAATGTGCCATTTTGTAAGGTCAAAATCCAATACATGTGTACTTCTCCTAAGAGGCGGCTAAACGGAATTGAGGGTATAAAACTGATTTTAAGAAAGTGCCTTAAATTTAATTTAATTTATATATGTTTATAGTTCTTTTCTTTCTGTTTCATAATGATGATATACGAACAGTCTTGTACATATCTTGATCATATTTGGCCACCTGCTAGTTCTCCCATCGAAGGTATATATCTAGTAACTTTATTTTCCAAGCTTTTGGTTAATATTTTACAAGAAATATCATCGATTTAGATAATACTATTATAAGTTCTCTTCATCTAACAATCTCTATTAGATTTCAAATAATTTCATACATTTGAAATAGTTCAAGTCTATTTTGAATTGAAAAGATTATTTGATCCACTCTTTATATAAGAAATAATCAACTTTAAAAAAATATTGAAGATTTATTTTTAATATCAATATCGTCATCGAATTATTCTTTATACATATCGCTTGTTTATTATAAAATTTAGTATTTATCTACATACCATCTATTTCTTTAAATAATCTTTATCATATTAAAAAATAAACCTAACTTTAGTATTTTTCTAATTAATAATAGAATTCTATAATATACATATATAGTACTCCCTAAATAGTCATAAAATTTTGGGGCCCTTAATTTGGGGGCCTAAAGCAACCGCTTTAGTTGCTTCCCGTGTGAGCCGGCCTTGCTCCCTACCTTGGTGTTCAAAATTTATTGATCCGATTAAGAAAGTTTATATGGGGAGTTTTAAGTTTTAACACTCCAAACAAAAATAACTCCATTCCTAAGAATCGAACCAAAATGTTACAAAAAATGCTAAGATAACAAATCGGTGAAATTGAACACATCGGAAGAGAAAGAGGCCCAAACATATAACTATTAAAGAAGTTGTTAAATTATATTTGAAACCTTGGCCGAAGATGCCTATATATATATACGAGCGGAAATCTGATTATATTACGAACTTATTTCATTTTCTCTGCATAATTTTATAGAATTAAAAATTTTCAGGAATCTATTTACCGTTTACTCTTTTAATTGCTAGCTAAAATTGATGCATAATCTACTTACAAGTTCTTTTTATTGATCAATACAAAACTTATTTGTGGCACGAGATCTCTAATTTAAAATGGAGAAACCTTTATCATTCTATCACATTATATGATGGTTAAAGACATGAAGTTGACACTTATAGTTAAGAAATTGTATAAGCAAACGACTTGTAAAATTTGTAAAAGTCAATAACAATCTAATAGCTGCATAATTCCGTAAGCATGTTACGTAATGGGAACTATAAGACAAAAATGTATAAATTACGAGGAGTGTATAATATAATATACAAGAAGGGAATGCTTATAAAATTTGAACCTTACATATACGTAATGTAACGTGGAAGAAGGTACTACAGTTAAACTACAATTCAATTGTTGACTTGTGGTTTACGATTTCACTTGATATGTATTTAAATAAGGGGACCGTAAATAAATAATTTTAAAGAATATTTATAAACCAAACAGTGCTTAAATAAATCTTGGTTGATTATTTACGTTTACCTGGATGCAACTCCTAATAATTCTAAACCAACAGTGGCATTGACCTAGTAGAATGCAATAAAAAACGTGAAGAGCTGTCAAGTGGCAACTATTTCTTTAATTTTGGTAGACCTGTCCAAAGCTCGGGTCGGGTTGGGTCGGGCCGGATTGGGTGGGTTTTTTTTCTAATTACCCGACCCTGACCCTATTTTTTTAAAAAAAATTCGACCCTGGCCCTGACCCGTCGGAAGGGGGACGGAATTTGGCAGGTCAGGGCGGGTCGATGAATTCTTTTTTAAAAAAAAATAATTGAATTTCCAAAACTGAAATTGACATTCACACCTACACTATCATGAAATTTTGACGTTGAAATCTATTGTGTATCGTGAGATGTTTACTAAAGAAAAAGGAAAATTAGAAATCGATTTGGGGAAAAACACAAATTGATTGGGAAAACATACGTTTTTCTAAAAATTGGCTGCGCCAAACCGCCTTGCGGCAGTTTTGTCGGCCGTGTCTCAAAAAAATACGCAAAATAAAAAAAAATCGGGTAAAACGGACATTCGAGCGCAGAGTTATGAACATTTAAAGTTTCATAATTTACAACTACTTTCTCTCCCTACATTATGCTTCCGTGATATTAACAGAACGACTAATACTATAAACATATAATTAATAATCAGCTACCGTTTTTATCTTATTTTATGTCGACCTCAATGTAGATTAGAGCAATACATATATTATAAAAATATTCATTATATCACATAAATATTAATGGCAAATATATATATAAGTACAAAATAAATATTAATGAAGGAAAAATAATATAAATTATATTTAAAAAAACGTGGGTCGGGGTCGGGTTGGTGGTTGGGTCGGTGGTCGGGTCAGACGGGTAAAATATTCTGACCCTGGCCCGACCCTACATAAGATCGTGTCCCCATTTTTCGGATCGGATGGCTCGCGGGTCAGCTATAGGCCGACCCTGGCCCTGGTTTTTTCGGGTCGGGCCAGGCGGGTCCCCGACCCGTTGGACAGGTCTAAATTTTGGTGTGCGTCGATGTCTGCTAGGGCCACTTACACCAGTTATTAGTTCACGTGAATCAATAATATTGAACAAACTTTATATACTTATTCTTTTTTATTTAACTATTATTTTAGCTCAAAAATTTATCTCAAGATAATTAAAACAACAATTTAAAAAGGACGGAAGTAGTATATATTGATAATTTCACTTAGTTTTTATAAAAAAATTAATTGTGACACGTGTTGTTAATATACAATACTAATCCCTCCGTTTACTTTAGTTGTCCACTATACTAAAAATAGATTTTCACTTTTACTTGTCCACTTTAGCATATCAAGATCAAACAATTTTTTTTTCTTGTTTTATCTTTAACATTAATTACTCATTTCTAGGGGTATTCATAGTTCGGTTTGAGTCGGTTTTTAGTTAAAACCAAAATCAAACCAAGTTAGTCGGTTTTTAAATTATTAAAACCAAACCAAACCAAATATAATGCACAACCATCAGTTTGGTTGCAGTCGATTTGATTCGGTTTGATTTGGGTATTCAAGAAACTTAATGGTATTTTTCTCTTTTATTTTTTTCCTACAATTAGGAAAGAATTTTTCATCATTTTCCAACTTATAATTCGTTATTACTCTTCTATTGTGGTGGCTATAATTTTCTTTGATTATGGAATTTTTTTTAAAAAACTTATAAGCTTTAATCAAGTGAATAAAGTTTAATAAGAAATATATTAGAATTTTAGGTAAATTCCGTAGTTGTTTCTTCGAATAAATAGGTTTGTATTCATGCCTTTTTTTTTAATAAATGTCTTTAATTAAGGTGTCAGTTTATTAGCCTATTACAACAACAACAACAACATACCTAGTGAAATCTCACAATGTGGGGTCTGGAGAGGGTAGAGTGTACACAGACCTTACCTCCACCTTGATAAGTAGAGCGGTTGTTTCCGGGAGACCCTCGGCTCAAGACAAATCATAATCATAGGCAAAGCAAGAGAAACGGTCAGACTCAGATGAGAAATTAAAGCATTATGAACATACAGATAATAAAATCGAATACGCCATGGTAGTGTATTCTAACTACGGGGATCAATAGTTAACACAGTACACTAAAGAACACATAGTAGCATGAATCAAACTACAGGGGACTATAAAACACTAATGCGCCTATAAGTGTTATAGGCTAATCGAGCCTACAGTAATAACAATACATTATCATTTTGTAAGAGTAAGTAGGACTACGCTCGACTACCTACTACCATTCTACCCTAATATGTGTCATCAACAACCCCCTATCTAAGGTCATGTCCTTAGTAAGTTGCACCTGCGCCATATCCCGTCTAATCACCTCTCCACAATACTTCTTCGGCCTACCTCTACCCCTCCTGAACTTGTTCATAGCCAACCTCTCACACCTCCGCACTGGGTCATCCGTGTCTTTCCTCTGCACATGCCCGAACCATCTCAACCTCGCTTCCCGCATCTTATCCTCCACCGAGGGCACTCCCACTTTATCTCGGATATCATCGTTTCTAATCCTATCTCTCCTTATATGCCCACACATCCATCTCAACATCCTCATCTCCGCAACTCTCATTTTTTTGTATGTGCGAAGTCTTGACTGGCCAACACTCCGCCCCATACAACATAGTCGGTCGAACCGCGACCCTATAGAACTTTCCCTTAAGTTTTGGTGGCACATTTTTGTCGCATAAGACTCCAGATGCGAGCCTCCATTTCATCCACCCTGCCCCAATACGATGTGTAACATCGTCATCAATCTCTCAATTCCCTTGGATAATAGACCCTAGGTACTTGAAGCTTCCTTTCTTTGGAACGACCTGAGTACCAAGCCTCACCTCCACGTCTGTCTCAAGGTCTCTCCCGTTGTTGAACTTGCCTATTAGAGATAAATAAAATTTTGATAAAGAAGTATACAAAATATTTGAAATTGTTTATAAAAATTAATATATTATATAAAAATTTATTGGTTTGGTTCGGTTTTTCCTTCGATTTTGTTTTAATAAAACCAAACCAAATGTTATTGATTTTAAAAAATTTAAAACCAAATCGAACCAAACCCAAACAAATATCAATTTATTTAATCGGTTTGATTTGATTTTCGGTTTGAATCGGTTTATAACCAAACCGTGAACTCATTTCTAAATCATTTCTCAAGTCTATTAAGAATACCCACCAATTAATATGTGTATTATGACAAAATATATACTTCATTTATTAATTTTTAAATAGCGTGTAAAGTAAAAATAAACAAATAAAAGTGAACGAAGAAAATACTAACTTGAGACTGTTATAAGAACTCATAAGTTTAATTTGTGGATCCATTTATGATATTGGGAGTGGAGGAAGAAGAATAGAATATAATCCCAATTTTATGGGAAAACTTTGGGATAGGAGGAGAGGGCATCTCGAAACAATTAGCACAATTTTTTTTAAGGATTCTCCGTTTGACCCGCTTCATGATTTCTACCATTTATCACAGTTTTACTCTCTCGTGAACTGATCAAAATTACAACAAATCAACTTTTGATCTTGATTTAAGATTTTCCCAACAAGTCCAACACTATGAAACTTTGATATGATCTTGAGAAATCAAGCTATTGTGAATCAGATTGAAATAAAGCTATACTATCTGCAGTAATCACTTCATTTGGATTTAAACAATGAAATATGAAGTAAGTATCAATTATACATACTGGTTCTTGATTTTCGTCCCTCTTTTTTTTTTTACTACTACTACTATAGTTATCTTTCTCTCAAAAGTATTTACGCTGCTCTTTTCACAATAAACCAGAATACTAATGAAGAATAGGTTAAGGTTCTGTCCAATCGGTCTATTTGTTTATACAACAGTGTAATGCAGCTGAAAAGGAGAAAAACTCTTTTTTATTTATAAGGTATAGGTGTGAATCAATATGCTAAGCCAATAATGTCATAGCAAACGAGGCCTATTATATGTATACCTGGATAAGTAACCGGTGAATATCAAATTACACAAGATTTCAATGATTTATTGAAACTATTAGTGTGATCGATCACACAAGTATGAGAATTTATTTGCGAAAACTCACGCCTAAGGGTGAACAAAATGGTCCAAATTAATCTATTCAACCTGCCCAATATTTCATGAGTTGAGCATGATATAGTTTTTTGATGGGCTGATTGGCAGCTTGTCACCTTTGAAATTGCAAGTTAACTTAATAAGTAAAACACACGAGATCAGTAAATAAAATATTAAAAGACATCTATAAAATTATATCCTCTATTCAAATTATAACTTGTTGCAGAAATTCCAATCATTTTATTTGATATGGTGAAGCACAAAAAAAAAAAAACAGTTTGAATTTACATCCATATATCCACTACCACAATTACTTACCTTAAAAAGATTTCCTTTAATTAATTACTCCTTCCGTTTCATGTTAATTACTCGCAATCAGTTCATATTCCTCTTTAATTAATATGATGACTAAAAATTACAGTATAACCTCGATAAATGAATGTTCGATAAATGAATAACCTCGCCAAATGAATAATTTTCTCCGATCCCGACTTGGGCAAAGGGGCTAAATGAATAACCTCGCTAAATGCATTAACAAATAAATTTTTTTGAGTCCTTAAAGGCCCCATGTAAACATAAATGAACAATCACTAAATTCCATTTAAAAAATATGTATATATAATAAACGAAAATATTTCATTCAATCAACAATGTTCTTATATAAGAAGTCATTTCTTCTCAAAAAAATGCATCTAAGTTGTTTTGTTTTTCCTTCCACCAAAATGCATCCCATCCTTAATTCATATAAAGCTTTCTCTAAATCGGGGTACTTAGCTGACTTGTGCCTCTTAACATCGCTATTTTTCATCTTCTCCGACAAATATTCAGATGATCTTTTGAGAGTATTTGATATTGTGGTTTGACTAGTAACCAAATCAAACTTTTGTTTCACCCATGCTTGCATATCTTTTTGGCTAATACTTGGATGTTCCTTCTTATGCTCACATATGACCCTCCTTATCTGGTCGGTTAAAGTTGTTTTTGTTATTGATTTTGATTGATGATTGAAAGCCATTAAATTGAAAATTAAGAAAGATACAATAGTATGGATTCTTTATCAAACTAAGATTTTAGAACTATCTATATTTTGTAGTATAGGTTAAGTATATTTTCTTAGACTGTAAGTATTCTATACATACAATCTTATTAGTACATGAATGTTAGTACAATGTACTTAGTCCACACGTATAGTGCATGTATTCCTAATCTAGAGTCTAAAGAAAATGAATGTAATTAAGTTTTTCATAAGAATTTTGACTATTACCATCTAGGTACATTTGTACATTAAATGTAAAATTACTAATCATAAGAAAAAAATAAAAAAAATGTAAAAATACTATCTAAATGAATAAATATTATTATTCATTTATCGATAAATAAATAAAATCTCTAAACAAATATTTTTTTCTGGTCTTGAGGGTATTTATTTATCGAGGTTATACTGTATTCTCAATGTATCCAGGATTTGGATTTTCTCAATCTTCTTAATTACTACCTTTGAGCTAAGTTACAAGTTCATTAAATTGCAACATTTATACGTCATGAAACCTTCACATACCATCACTAAAAATGACTGTCAAGAGGAAACACAAAAAATAATGTTGTTCTAATTTTTTTCATTTCACTTGTTGTATTTTCATGTTTTGTTGAGTTTGCTAATGCCGCAAAGTACATCAAATTTCCACTTCTAAATGTTGGGACCAAAAAACAACCCAAGATTCCAGCAAATCCTTGTACCAGTGGCTGCAGTCCTTTAACTCGTTGTCGTGGTGATAATTCGGTCCACACCGCACCCCGGGTTATGGCCCCTAATTCTCTGCTCTCGTGGTGATAATTCGGTCCACACCGCACCCCAGGTTATGGCCCTAATTCTCTGCTCTCGGGTTCTAGCCATGAGAAAAAAGTGTTACAATAACGGATTCTCAATACTTTGTACTATTGAGTTTATCATTTTCGTTTATCAGCAATAAAATGCTTTACTCGTACTTAAACAATAATCAATGTACTGTTAACTGTAGACAAGATCAACATGAGATGTTTATTATTGATTAATCTAATGCACCTTTATTGTATCTCTCTTGCAGTTTCATTTGTAGGAGTATAAGTTTTTGATATTTACGATCCACCACTTTTTATTCTGGACAAAGGAATTCTATCTAATTTCACTAATTTTGTTGAAAATATAATCAAATATTAAAAAGTATTTTCTATCTAACAGCTTAAGCTTTTAGATCAGATGGTCACACACTTCAATATGGTATCAGAGCAGACCAAATGTATTGGGATCGAACCTCACCGCCACCCCCATTCTCAAAAAGAATTTCCACATGTTTGGACCATGAAAAAAAACCAGGTCAGCACGTGAGGGGGCGTGTTGAGAATATAATCAATTATTAAAAAATATTTTCTATCTAACAGCTTAAGCTTTTAGATCAGATGGTCACACACTTCAATAAATTTGGTGGAAGACACTGAAGTCTTGTATCTGGAAAGACCGTACGGATCTCAGAAGTAAATGACAATTGCTAAAAAATTCTTCGATCATAATTTCTCTTATGAATACTGAGTCGAAAATGAAACTTTTGATTGATAACACCGATTCGCTCGCTGAGACCTAATTCAATTTCTATAGAGTTCTCGAGATATTTTCTTACGAATTTTTATTTATCGCATCTACATCTTTTTTTACTAGTACTAGCTATCTTCCTTCCATAAGTATATTTCCTTTATTTTTGGGTGAAAACTCAAACGGTTATGAATTATTTAAAATTAATTTCAATGAATGAGGTACCAATATAAAAATTAAAGCTCACAACCAGGCTCGATCCATGTTAGAATTGATTTCTTTTCGAGCAATACTTATCTAAAATTTTGGATCCGCCACTAAAATTTTAAAATTTTAACTAACCACAAATTATTCTGAGAACAGGAAATAACAAATATTAGTCTCTATCCAAATTTCTACGGATTTCCTCAATATTCGTACTACCTTAGGCTATATTTACATGTGAACGGAATCAAAACATTAGTATTTATTAACGAACTTTTAGTCTCTGTATACACAAAAACATAACCAAGAAATGGCTTCAACAAGAGGAAACGGAAACATTAATGTTGTTGTTGTTCTTTGCTTCATTTTACTTGTTGCATCTTCAAGCTCTGCAAAGGTTCCAGACAAGAAACATATAAAGTTTCCACCAAATCCAAATGTTGGAGCTGAAAAAATAAACACTCCAGCTAACCATTATTACAGAGGCTGCAATCCGATAACTCGTTGCCGCAAAGGTTTAGATGACCACTCCAAACCCTAAAAAGTCTGCTTCAATGTATCTAAGACGGATTTAAGTTATATACATTGAAAATGTAAAGATCATTCACACTATCTATTATAATATGTTATTTATCATGTACTCTTCAGAGTTGCGTATCAATCAATACTTTATTTTCATGCAATTACCTTTTAAATGATCTAATTCTATCTAGGATTAGACTTCATATTTCTCAACCGCCCTGGGAAGGTTAATTAGTGTTACAACAATTTCTGAATGAGGTAATTAAATGAATTAATTAGCAGACCAATTGTATATATGAACTAAACATGAGGAATAAATTATTTGCTCTTCGATTGTGAATAATCTCATTTCCTTCCTTTATAGCAGGGCAGAGCCTTGCGCCTACAGGTGCGGAAGAACCCATAGTTTTGCTCATATCTTGTACGTAGAGCCGTCAAAATGGGTTTGAACCTTGAGCCTAGCCAACTCAACCCACTTCTGGGGTAGGATTGGGTTATGATTTTTTATGCCCATTTAAAACTAAGGCTTATAAGCTCAGCCCTGTCAGCCCGCTGGCTATTGAGGCTTGATTGAGGTTGGGCCGAGGCCGGCCCGTGGGTCAAAAGGCTATTTAATTTTATAAAAAATTATGAAAAAGAAGTAGAAACTAGGAATAGTGATTACCGAATAAATTTTAATATCTTACACAATACTTTACTCGGGCGTTAAATCTTAATCACCAAGTATAGAAGTTGCATTCATGATTACGAATTAATTTGAATTTAAAATTTAAAAAAATATTATGAAAAAGGAAGTAAACTAGGAATACTCATTACCGAATAAGTCTTAGTATCTTATACAATTCTTTACTCATTTAGCGTTAAATCCCTAATACTAAAATTCTTAATCACCAAGTATAAAAATATGCATCCATCATAAATATGTCCAAACACGTGTTATTCGGAATTGGTTTCACGACTTTACCAGATTCAGAATGAAAATATTTTTAAGTGAATTTAAATGGAGTATTAGTTTTTGAAATGCAATTATTTGATAATGTTTAATTAATTAAATTTACATGTGAATGTAGATCGAAGATGTTAATTAAGATGACTTATGACAAATAGATTCAAATGCACTTGATGATGTTTGGTGTTGAATATGCTATAAGTTCGTATATTTATGTACTTTCATATAGTCATATGTTAGGGCGGGTTTGGGCTGCCCATTTTAAGGTTCTTTCAAATGAAGGGCTAGCACGCTTTAGCCCATCATATTCTCTGGCCTGCGAGGCTTGGGCTGGGCTGACTCGTTTTGATAGCTCTACTTGTATGTGTTAAAAAATTTATTTAATATGTATAAATAATTTATCAAAAACACAATAACTTTGTTTTTGTATAATTTAGAACCATAAATTCAAAAAATCCTAGCTCCGCCTCTGCTCCAAAATACCATTCACATTCTCATAACAAGATCAGTCAATCAATTTCGGGGTTCGTGTTTTGGGGAAGAAAGTGAATTCATACATCTGAAATAAAAAGGAGTGCGAACTATGAATATGTAGTATCCAGACATCTGGTCACTCCTTTTTATTCATCTGAAAATGACTGAAAGATAGGCGTATCCAATCATCTGGTCACTCTTGGACTTGTGTAGTAGCAAACACAACAAAATCTTGTACAGTGTACTCAAAATTTTAAAAGGAAAACTTCCTGATACGAGTTAAAGTCTATACTACATGATCAAATACTCTCTAATGCCTTTAACTTTGATTACCCGAGATCAACAGTGGCGTGATATTTCTCGTTCATTTATTATTCAGCAAAAAATTAAAACGATCTTCCCTTTCACTTCCTATAAGGAAACGAATCCGCCATCAACAACATATCCAGAGAAATTCCACAATGTGGGGGTTTGGAAAGGGTAGAGTGTACGCAGACCTTACCCCTACCTAAGGTAGGGAGTGTTATTAATCTGTATTGCAAAACCGATGAATCAGTAAAATTAATTTCTGAAAATAAACAGAATCAGTGTTAAAAAAATAAGAATTTTTTTTCAAAATATAATCGAGCCCACTTAGTTCAAAGTGTGTACTTAAGGAAATTATTCCCCTCACAATACTCGAGGTTGATGGAATATCCCCTCCCAGGATAGAACGATTATCTTACCAGAATAGTAGTACTCCAAATTCAGGTAGCGGCGAACCACTCAACGGCAGTATATCACAGAGAATTTATTTGTGCAGAAGAAGAAGAAGTTTGTGTTGTTCAGAAAATTAGTAAGTAAAATTCTGAGGAATCAAACGAATTTATAGCCATGGAAGTACTGTTTCTGAAGGTTTGCAACCCTTCTGAAC
Organism: Anisodus tanguticus; assembly: GCA_034509755.1. NCBI lineage: Eukaryota > Viridiplantae > Streptophyta > Magnoliopsida > Solanales > Solanaceae > Anisodus > Anisodus tanguticus. The sequence continues at coordinate 597,832 of CM067553.1, read as the reverse complement.
AACCACTAAAAACTGGTGGAAAATTTAAATATGGGAAAGAAACCGGGTCGCGGGTCAGACACGCGGATTCGGGTCACTAACGGGTAGGATTGGATAAGTTAATTAATTTAATTAAATAATTAAAATTAAAGAAAAATTGGTCCAAAAAGATTATCAATCAATCAGATCATTTGACCGAATCCGAATCCAAAGCCGAAGCCGAAGTCGAAGCCGACCGAGCGACGACGGCGGCGCGAGGGGTCCTTGCCCCCTCAACCCTTTTAGTGACTAGAGAAGGTGTAATGTAATATATACACCTCTCTTTTCCCGATGTGGGACAACTAGTTTACCCAAGGCAAAATGGACCTTTTACATTCCCTTCACTTTTCATCCCATCATTTCATTCACCAATATCAATACCCAACAATCCCCCACATAAATGGGAATGGCTATAATATAAAAGAATGCGCGGACAAGAGTGATATACAAGCGAGGATTGACGGCATCTGGATAAGTAGGTTTCCCTTTGAACTTTCCGTAGTGAACTTATATCGGATATATTCGATCAATTGGTAGATTTGATATCTTTGAACCATCGAACTTTATTGTATACCTAGAGAACATAAGTCACACAATCAACCCTCAACCGTTTATAGTTCTCACGGTTGTGTTCGTTTCAGCCATGAACACCTCATGGTTTCATGAGTGCATAGAGAATGGGCCTTCACTGTCATTCCCCTTTAAAGCGGCTTACACTTAACACTCACATAGGTGACTTCTAAACATGTGGTCCTATAGCCACATTATCTGGTCATACACTGCCAGATTTAGATAATCATTAAAGAACCTTAATGCTTTATTAACTCATTAACAAACCATAAGGTTTTATTCTTATTTCTGAACATTGTCTTCATCCGAGAATGGGTTGAGTTATTTGACAATATTGAACCGTCAGTCACAACTTTGTTTGATCTCCTTGAACCTAGCTTTTGGGATCTCTAGTCTGCTAGGTAGAGTTACCGCCATGATGACTTGTCCTCGGCCTTAACCCCATTCCCATTGATGATCTACTAACTCCCTCTCTAGATAAGCCTTTTGTAAGCGGATCCGCCACGTTATCTCTTGACTTTACATAGTCAATCGTGATAACGCCACTAGAGAGGAGTTGTCTAACGGTATTGTGTCTTCGTCGTATGTGACGAGATTTTCCGTTGTACATTACGCTCCCTACCCTACCTATTGCTGCTTGACTGTCACAATGTATACATATAGGAGCCAAGGTTTGGGCCAGAATGGAATATCTTCTAAGAAATTCCGGAGCCATTCAGCTTCTTCACCGGCCTTGTCTAAAGCTATAAATTCAGATTCCATTGTAGAGCGGGCGATGCATGTCTGTTTTGATGATTTCCAAGACACTGCTCATCCACCAACGGTGAAAATATATCCACTTGTGGATTTAACTTCAGATGATCCGGTGATCCAGTTTGCATCACTATATCCCTCAATTACTGCAGGATATTTATTATAATGCAAAGCATAGGTTTGGGTGTGTTTTAAATACCCCAAGACTCGTTTCATTGCCATCCAATGAGTTTGATTGGGATTACTCGTGAATCGACTCAGCTTGCTTATAGCACATGCTATATCTGGTCGTGTACAATTCATAATATACATCAAACTTCCTAAAACTCGTGCATAGTCCAATTGTGAGTCACTTTCACCTTCATTCTTTTGAAGTGCAAAACTTACATCAATTGGAGTCTTTGCAACATTGAAATTTAAATACTTAAACTTGTCAAGTACTCTTTCAATATAATGAGACTGCGATAATGCTAGACCTTGTGGAGTTTTATGAATTCTGATGCCTAAGATCAAATCAGCAACTCCTAAGTCCTTCATATCAAATTTGCTAGCCTGCATACGCTTCGAAGCATTTACATCGGTAATATCTCTACTCATTATCAACATGTCATCAACATATAAACAAACAATGACTTCATGATTTGGAGTATTTTTAATGTAAACACATTTGTCACACTCATTAATCTTAAATTCATTTGCCAACATTGTTTGGTCAAATTTCGCATGCCATTGTTTGGGTGCTTGTTTAAAACCATAAAGTGACTTAACAAGTTTGTACACTTTCCTTTCTTTACCAGGAACCACAAAACCCTCAGGTTGTTCCATGTAAATTTCTTCCTCCAATTCTCCATTTAAGAAAGCTGTCTTGACATCCATTTGATGGATTTCAAGACCATATACGGCCGCTAGTGCCACTAACACCCGAATAGATGTTATTCTTGTTACCGGCGAGTATGTGTCAAAGTAATCAAGTCCTTCTTTTTGTCTATAACCTTTGACCACAAGTCTTGCCTTATATTTGTCAATAGTGCCATCAGCTTTCATTTTCCTTTTAAAAATCCACTTTGATCCTAAAGGTTTACCAGGAGGAAGATCAACCAATTCTCATGTATGGTTGTTCAAAATTGATTCAATCTCACTATTGACTGCCTCTTTCCAAAATGTTGAATCAGAAGAAGACATCGCCGCTTTAAATGTTTGAGGCCTCATTTTAAGCCAGAATGTCACAAAATCTGGTCCAAAGGAAGTAGATGTCCTTTGACGTTTGCTACGCCTTGCATCCTCTTTACTTGGTGTATTTTCCTTTGGTTCTTCCCGCGGTCGTTTAGATCTTTCACTTGACGACTCACATTCAGTTTTATACGGATAAATGTTTTCAAAGAATTCAGCATTATCTGATTCAATTACCGTATTAACATGAATTTCGGGATTGTCCGATTTGTGAACCAAAAACCGACAAGCTTTGTTGTTTGTAGCATAGCCAATAAAAACACAATCCACAGTTTTTGGTCCGATTTTTACCCTTTTGGGCAAAGGAAATTGGACCTTTGCTAAACACCCCCACACTTTGAAATATTTCAAGTTGGGTTTTCTTCCTTTCCATAGTTCATATGGAATAGATTGTGTTTTGCTGTGAGGCACCCTGTTGAGTATTCGGTTAGCTGTAAGGATAGCTTCCCCCCACAAGCTTTGCGGTAAACCGGAACTTATTAGTAAGGCATTCATCATTTCCTTTAATGTTCGGTTTTTCCTTTCCGCAATTTCATTTGATTGTAGTGTGTAAGGGGCAGTAGTTTGATGAATAATTTCATATTCTAAACATATCTCTGCAAAAGGAGATTCGTACTCTCCACCCCTATCACTTCTAATCATTTTTATCTTTTTATTCAATTGATTTTCCACTTCGTTCTTGTATTGCTTAAAAGCATCAATTGCTTCATCCTTACTATTAAGCAAATACACATAACAATATCGAGTGCAATCGTCAATAAAAGTTATAAAATATTTTTTCCCACCGCGAGATGGTATTGACTTCATATCACATATATCTGTGTGAATTAAGTCTAAAGGATTTGAATTCCTATCAATAGACTTATATGGATATTTAACAAACTTAGATTCAACACAAATTTCACATTTAGATTTATTACACTCGAATTGAGGCAACACTTTTAAATTAATCAATTTTGGCAAGGTTTTGTAGTTGACATGTCCTAAACGAACATGCCATAAATCATTTGACTCCAATAAGTAAGACGAAGCTGAATTCTTATTAATATCGTCATGTCATGACCATTACATTGAGTTTGAAAAGGCCCTCGGTGAGGTAGCACTTTCCTATGAACATATCATTCTTACTTATTACAATTTTTTCACTAACCAGCACGCACTTAAACCCGTTTTTGACGAGTAGTCCGGCTGAAACTAAATTATTCCTGATTGTGGGAACGTGCAGAACACTGTTGAGAGTCAGCACCTTGCCGGAAGTCATTTTCAGAAGTATCTTCCCATATCCTTCAACCTTGGTTGTTGCAGTATTTCCCATAAACAGTACCTCTTCGGGTCCAGCGGGAGCGTAGGTTGCAAATGCTTCTTTTACAGCGCAAACATATCGAGTGGCACCAGAATCAAGCCACCACTCCTTTGGGTTTCCAACCAAATTGCACTCCGATAGCACTGCACACAGATCATCCATATCATCATTCTTTTCCACTATATTGGTTTGTCCTTTTCCCTTGTTCTTTTTCGGGAGACGACAATCTGGGGCTTTGTGGCCAGCTTTCCCACAATTAAAACAGTTGCCCTTGAATTTTTTCTTGTTGGAATCCTTCTCCTTTCCAGAAGGCCTCTTCCGTTTCTTATTCTTTTTCAGAGCAGCATCTTCAACGATGTTTACCCCTTCAATTGGAGAAGTCTTACGGTACCTCTTCTCAGCGGTTTTGTTATCTTCCTCCTAATTAAGCAAATAAACATGAGCAATAAATCATTTGCTCTTTGGTTGTGAATAATCTCATCCCCACCCACCTCCACCCCACCTCCCCACCCCCACCCCATAGCAGGGGTGGAACCAGCCTTCTGCCTACGGATTAAACGGAATCAATAACTTTGCTCAAATCATGTATTTGTGTTTTAGAAAAAAGGTCATTTAATATGTACTTTATAAATAATTTATCGAGAACTCAATAACTTTCTTTTTATAAGAATCTAGAGACTTAGAATCCATAAACTCAAAATTGCCTCTGTTCTTTAGTAACATTCAGATTCTCCTAACCAAATCAATCAATCAATTTCGGGGTTCATTTTATTGTAGGTGGCGCGCTCGGAGGGGGGGGGGCAAGAAATTCATCTTGTCACTTCTTTTTATTTAGGGAAAAGGGTCAAATATACCCTCACCGTTTGCAAACTTGTTAAATTTGCCCTCGGATGGACGGATATGTGAGTTGGATGCCACGTCGGATCCACGTAGACGCCACATCGGCATACCACCACCACAAACTACCGCCACTGCCATCTCCAGTATCAAAACAACACCAAAATCATCACCGTCGACCTCCAACAAACAACCACCAGATCTCCCAAAATCATCACCACTGTCGGAGCTCGTCGTGGCAGTGGTTTTTTATTCTTTAGTTTTTTTATCCAAATCCGACCCAAAAATCCATTTGTTTCCCCTCTTTAATTTTTAGCTAAGAATACATGCATCCACAATGAAATTAGATATTCTGAGTCTGGTGTTGCCATTGAATTAGGTTGTTCTTGCAAAGATGATTTAGCTGCTGCACATAGGCATTGTGCTAAGGTATCGTTCAAAATCAAAGGAAAAAAATGAGTAGAACAAAACCATTAACTGCCAGCTCACCGCCGGCAGAACTCCACCGACCGACCACCATTGCTTCCCTCTTTCATCTCTTCCTTACCACCGCCACAACGCCAACAACAACGACCCCAACCCCTTCGTCTTCATCAACCACCGCGACCACCAATCCACCATCTAGTCCCACCACTGCTTCTCCATCAGCCGACGATGAACCAACATCGCCGCCACTGCTCAACGAACAAAACGACACTCTGTACAACCGTTGTTTGGATGGCTAACCGTGACCAACCAATAAACGAAAAAAAATCACATTTATCACTTCTCAAATCAGGCAACCTCGTATTAGTCGATGCGAATCAGATCAATGTTTGGGAATCTGGAACACAATCATCAACTACCTCTGTTGAATTAAAGTTGCTGGATAATGGCAACCTTGTTCTTGTGACTCAAGGGGTCGTTGTTGTACAATGGTTTTGTGGTGGAGAAGGGGCCGTATTTGGTAGTGGTGTTGCGAGGTAGTGGTGGTGTTGGTCTTGGTTTGCCAGAGACGAGCTTCGACAGTGGTGATGATTTTGAGAGATCTGGGGGTTGTTTGTGGGTGGTCGACGGTGATGATTTTGATGTTGTTTTGATGCCGGAGATGGCAGCGGCGGTAGTTTGTGGGGGTGGTCTACAGACGTGGCGTCTACGTGGTTCCGACATGGCGTCCAACTCACAAATCCGTTCATCCGAGGAAAAATTTAACAAGTTTGCAAACGGTGAAAGTATATTTAATCTCAAAATTTAACGGAGGGCAATGTTGTTCCATAAAGCATAGTTGGAGGGCAAATTTGACCATTTTCCCTTTTATTTATCTATATGAAAATGACAGAAAGTGATATTCAAGCAATGTAGTATGCAAGACTTTCTTTCAAGAAAGGGGTATCCAAATATCTTGTCCACTCTGGGACTTATATAGCAAACAAAACAAAATCTTGTACAATGTACTCAAAATTTAAAGGGGAAACTCCCCGATACGAGTTAAAGTCTTAACTACAAGATCAAATACTCTCTAATGCCTTTACTTTGATAATCCGAGATCAAGAGTGGCACATATTTGTCGTTAATTTATCATTCAGCAAAAAAAAAAAAGTATCTTCCCTTTCACCTCTATAAGGAAATGAATTCGCCACTAAGATGGAAATGTTCTAGCTAGTAGACAATAGTGAAGGTGTGGAGTTCCAAATGCAAGATCAATAAGGCTTCTCCTCCAACCTTTGAATTGCCAACATTGGTCCAATATAACATCTGCAATACTGAGATTTCATAGTCTAGCTTAAGACATACAGTCAAACTTTTCTATAACAACGTCGTTTGTCGGAATATTTTTTGGTTGTTATAGCAAAATGATGTTACATAAAACATATAATATAACATAATATGAAAGTCGGTTCCAAAAAATGTTTGGCCGTTATAGTGAAATGTTGTTATAGATGATAATTGTTATAGAGAGGTCTGACTGTACTCATAAGTTGTCCAAAGGCCTTTTACACAGAACGAGTAGCAAATCCCCTATCAACCATCTTCTCCACCAATTCTTCATGCTTCCTTAGTTGCCCCGCCTTTCTCAATTGTTTTAATACCATGTCATAAACCGACTCACTTGGTCTCAAGCACTTTTCCTCGATCATTTCTCTAAAATACTTATAAGCATTATTCCAGTGACCCATCCCACAGTACATAGAAATCATAATCTTGAAAGTGTTCACATTAGGCTCCACTTCATCCTCAGCCATTTCCTTCCAGAGCTTAATAACCATATCAGTAGATTTGGAATCAGCAAACATCTTCATCAATATATTACACGTCACCGTATTAGGCTTACAATTCAACTCCTTCATCTTAGCATACAATCGATGAGCAGCATTTACATCACGAGCCTTCGCAATGCACCTAAAAATAGAGTTAAAAGTAGAAGCATTCGGTTCACATCCTTTCTTAACCATAACATTAACCACCTTAATTGCTTCATCACGATTCTCATCTCTACAATGAGCATCAATCAAGAAATTATACGTAATAACATCAGGACAACACGATAGCCTCTTCATCTGATTATAAACTTGAAGCACCTTCTCTGTCCTCCCCGCCTTCACATGGACCCTCATAAGGTTATTAAACGTAATAGAATTAGGGTCACAACCAACATCAATCATCTCGGAGAAAACATCATAAGCACGAGTAATTTGGCCCGACCTACATAATGCATCAATCACAATAGAATAAGTGTACACATTTGGCTCGACCCCTGATTCTTTCATTTCTCGAAAAATCCTCTCCGCTTCGGATATATTACCCGATCGACACCAACCATGAACTAAACTAGTATACAAAACAACATCAATTTCAAATTTATCCTTTAAACTATCGAAAAACGCTTGTGCTTCTTTAGCTCTTCTTTTCTTACACATTATACCTATAACTATCGAGAAAGCATTCCTATCCGGGGTACAATAGTAATCTTCCATTCGATTAAACGTATGAACAGCTTCATTAGCAAGCCCAGCCCGAACATAACGACGAATCAAAATCGAAAAAGTTTCAATTGGGATTTTAATATTTTTCATTTTCATTGTATCTATTAAATGCCAAGCAACATCAAATTGTCGTACCTTTCCGGAAAGATCGATCATTTCGTTGTAAGGATCCGGGTTTAAAAAAGAGCCACGCGCGTCACGCGCTGCAGCCCAGTTGAAGAAAGCTAGAGCTTGTGAAAATGGTATGCCGTGGCGAAACGACCCGCATTTCTCGATGACCCGGCCCACGACCCGGGGGGAGATGGGTCGGGTATCGAAGATTTTAGAGAAATCGAAGGAGAGAGTTGGGAAAGTGATGTTAGGGTTTATAATAGTGGGAGTTGTAGTAGGGTTTTTGCGGTGATGGTCTTTGATTAATGAATGAACGTTTTCAGCTATTTGAGCTTCTTCTATGGATAATACTTCAGTTGGGCTAATGGGTCCCACATTTTCGATGTCTCCGACGTTGATGTGGATGTCGGCGGCGAGGTCTGAGGTGGAAGCTGAGGTGTACAGTTTGAATGGATTGAGGAAATGGCGAGAGATATTGAAGCGTAGCATTGATTTTGTGACGGCCATGGATTTCAGCTGTGTTCAAGAATTTGGTGTTAACTGTTGTTAGCCTCTTTTATGTACCTTTCTTTTTTTCCTTTTTCTTTTTTGTGAAACCCTAATAACTACTCTATTTAATATAGTAAAAGCAATTTCGTGTACCTTTTCAGATGATTAGTTTAGTACTTACTCCATCTCAAATTATTTACAGTATTTTTGTTTACACGCTTATAAAGAAAATAATTCCTCGTTCTCAAATTATATTCTCTTATACGATTTATTAAGAAAATATTAATTAGGAGAAATTTTGACTATTCTACCCTTATTTATGTCTTAAGATATAATCTTTTCATTTAATATTTACTTAATCTATGTGTCATCTCTTCATAATTAAGGTGTTTATAGTCTTCAAAAATAATTACTACTAAGGATAAAATGAGAAAAGACTGATGAATTTTATCTTGAACTTCTAAAATGACAAATAATTTGAGATAATTATTTTTAGAAAATACGACAAATACTTTGAGTTGAAGGGAGTATAATTATGAGTTTTTTATTATTATTTTAAGGCAAGGCCAATAGGGAACAGACGTCTTGAGTCGGAAGGCGGTAATTATAGGTAGTCTAGCTTTGTTACAGGTGGGAGAACGTTCTTTGGCTATGGATGTCCCGTCATCGTTGGCCAACAATTTCGTTAGGCTTGATATTTCGGAGCCGAGTACAATTCTAGCTTGTGTGGAGATGTGGAGGCGAGGTCGTTCTTATTGGAGCATATTCGGGCTCAACAATGTGATGATGAAATTTTTTTGTGTCATCGTCATTGAGGTGTTTGTAGTCTTTAGGAACAATTACTATTAAGGGTAAAATGGGGAAAATAATTAATTTTGTCTTCAAAATTCTAATATGAAAAAAATATTTGAGACATTTATTTTTAAAAAACACGACAAATAATTTGATATGGAGGGAGTAGTTGATTTATTTTTAATATTTTAATTTACAAATTAAAGTAAACATTATCAAAAGAACCAACTCTAAGGCGTTTGTTTATGAAAACTTCTAAAGAATCTTGAATATTTTTTAATGTTTTTAAAGAAAGGTAGCTTCTCTTTAAAATAAATGGAAATGGTCTTTTATTTGCTCTTTGCACCAACTTATTTTTAATTCAAAAGATTAAAGAAAAAAACTTGTCCAAAAATTGTTCGAATTAGGAATAGCCAATGTCTTTCAAAGACTATCTTAAGCCTACTAAAATTAGAATCCTTCAAGAATAATCTTTCGTCCCAATCCATGTAGATGATTAACTAGGCTTCGAGGCATATCCTATAATGATATCACTTAGGTTTACTAGTTACATTACTGTTTATAAATACATAAATCTTCTGAAATTTACATCGCATCAAATCTTTTGAGTAGAATTTTGATAACCTTTTACCAAGAAGATGTCTAACAAAGAACAAGTGAAGTTAACGTCATTAAAAGATTTGCGGTCACCTTTATAGCGGTCTAAATTGTTAAAACAACGTTACGTGAAGATCAAAGAATCTAGGTTAATTAACGGCGTTAAAGTGTATTGGGAGTTGAAGACGACATCGGAACATGAAGTTGAAGAAAAAGACGATTCAATGAAAAAAGTTTCATGTGAAGGGTTCCTCGAGTTGGTTAGTAAAAATATCGTTCAACGTCTATATTGGGTTGACGGTGTTTTAGGTCCGATACTTAGTTTGCCTAGATATGACAGTGTTTGTTATTACGAACAAATCGTATAGAATCCGTACATGTAAATATTTTAAAGCTCTATAGCTAAATTTATTTATGTAAGCACTTAGTAATTCTATAAGCTTGTGACTCCATATAATAATAAAAAATTTAATCAATTACGTTATTCCTTACTCTGATTATTATCCTTGTTTTACTGAAATCCACGAGTCACTAGCTATTGGTGACTATTAATTACCTATAAGCAAAACAAAAATAAAAGGATTCATGTTTGAATCAGATGCGTTCAAGAATATATTTTCAGCTTGATATATGTATCCTAGGTAATTAGTTTAAAACTCAAATTCAAAATAGAAGAATCATAAAAGGGACACCATATCATAACTACTAACATCGAACTAAATTCTATTATTAAGTGTGTAAAGTTTTAAAAGGTTAATGATCTTCTAACAAAATATTTTTGTACCTATCGGAGTCAGGAACCTGGAAGGATGATAGGTTAATGGGAAATTTAGGGGTGTTCATGATTTGGTGCAAATCCGACGAAATCGATTAAAAAAATTGACATTTAATTTGATTTGGTTCAATTTGATTTTAAATTTTAAAAACCGATAACAATTTATTTGATTTTAATTATATTTAAAAAAATGAAAAAGTAACCGAAATAAATCAAAAAATTATATACACAAAATTTACAATTATTTATATATATGATATTAGTTTTCATAAATAATTATAAATATTCTACACATTTTAATGATTAACTTGGTTTTAGTCTACTTATTTCACATGCTCGCGTCCAAGCCCAATTTTATTGATTTTAATTTGTTTATAGTGTTTTTGGCACTCAACTATTTATATATACTTAACTACATTTTATATGTACACAAGCAACAACTGAATTTGAATTGAAAAATCATTTGAAAATTAAAATTATATTTCGACATGCATTTCACTTAAAAAGATTTATAGTTTTGTGAGTGAGAAAAAGTTTCATTTGAAAAACTCATATTCAAAAAACTGACTAAAAAATCATTTTAATATATAATAAAATAATCTTTTGAATTTTTTTTTCTTTGAAAAAAAAAATCAATTTCCGATTCAGGAGGGTGTGGAAGAATTACTTCATGAATTATACCTTTATTTTAACAATAAATATAATATATATATATATATATATATATATATACACACACAAACGGTCCCTAAGAATTTTGAAAATTTCAAAGTCTTTTAGAAAACTTATTTTTTAAAATTTCGAAATACTCTTTATTTTGCTCTTTGCACCAACTTTATCATTAATTAAAAATACTAAAGAAAAAACTTATCCCAAAATTGTTCGAATTAGGGTCTTTTAATGTTAATCTTAAGCCTACTACAATTAGAAGGCCTTCAAGAATAACCTTTCGTCCCAATCCATGTAGATGATTAACTAGGCTTCGAGGCATATCCTATAATGATATCACTTAGGTTTACTAGTTACTGTTTATAACTATAGAAATTTTAGTCCTCTGAAAATTACATTGCATCACAAAAGATAAGTTTTGATAATCTTTTACGAAGAAGATGTCTAACACTCAACAAGTGAAGTTAACATCATTGAAAGATTTGCAGCCATCTTTATCGCGGTCTAAATTGTTAAAACAACGTTACGTGAAGATCAAAGAACCTACGTTAATTAATGGTGTTAAAGTGTATTGGAAATTGAAGACTGCATCTCAACACGAAGAAGAAAAAGACGATTACTCAATGGAAAAGGTTCCCTGTGGAGCGTTTTTTGAGTTGGTTAATGAAAATATCGTTCAACGTCTGAGATATTGGGTTGACAGTGTTTTTGGTCCGATACTTAGTTAAGTTTTCCTAGATATGATAGTGTTTGTTATTACGAACAAACCGTATAGAATCATATGTAAATATTTTAAAGCTCTATACTTCAATTTCTTTAGGTAAGCACTTAGTAATTCTATGAATATGTGACTCCATATAATTAATTGTTTTATATTTTCACGTTATCCCTTATTTTGAGGGTGTTGAGGTGACATGTCATGTGGTGTTCACTTCATCAAAATGTTAGTGTATGTGAATTGGGTGTCACCTCGAACAACCCTAATAAACAAGGGGTATATTTTAACGATTTTGGTAACAGCTAGTGGGGTGATTTATACGATTAGTATAACAAATGATACAATTGATCTTTTTTACATACTAAAGGAGCAAATTTGACCCGTATTTTCCCTTTAATACCACTCCATTTAATATAGTAAAAGCGATTTCCTATAGATTTTCATATAATTAATTAGTACTAGTTGATTTATTTTTAATACCTTAATAATAAAGTGGACACTGTCAAAAGAACCCACTCTAAAGTGTTTGTTTATGGAAACTCCTTATGAATCTTGAATTTTGTTTTAAAAGTTTTTCAGGAAACTTCTCTTTTGATAAAATTGGAAGTACTCTTTATTTTGCTCTTTGCACCAACTTATATTTAATTAAAAAGATTAAAGAAAAAAACTAATCCAAAAATTGTTCGAATTAGGAATAGTTTTGACTATACGTGCAATGTTTTTGAAATATTATCTTAAGCCTACTGGAATGAGAATCCTTTAAGAATAACCATTCGTCCCAATCCATGTAGATGATTAACTAGGCTTCGAGGCATATCCTATAATGAGATCATTTAGATTTATTGTTGATGATTACAGAAATCTTAATCCTCTATAATTTTACATTACACCATCGTTTGAAGATAGATTTTGATAATCTTTTACGAAGAAGATGTCTAACAAAGAACAAGTTAAGTTACCATCATTAAAAGACTTACAGCCATCTTTATCACGGTCTAAACTGTTAAAACGACGTTATGTGAAGTTCAAAGGACCTAGGTTAATTAACAACGTTAAAGTGTATTGGGAGTTGAAGACAACATCTCAACATGAAGTTGAAGAAAAATACGATTCAATGGAAAAGGTTTTGTTGATTACAATGGTCGCAGGAAACGGGAAATAAGTAACTGCTAAGTATTACAACAAAATGAAATTACAACAACTGAAATTTCAATAAACTGAAAACAAGAAACTGAGATTACAAGCACTTTGATTTGCTGGGTCGAGTGATGTCACTCTGTCTTTAAGACAAGATTGCCCTGTATATATCATTTCTATGTTCTGGACAATAGTCTCCCAAGATAAAACAACAACTCAACAAATGAGCAAAGGAAACTCAAGTGTTACTTTGAAGAACTTAGTGTAATGAAATGATGCTGGAATGTAGTAGGAAGATTTCTGTTTTTTAGTTTGTGTGTTGTCTCAACAATTGAGCCAAAGGCTTCAATATATAGTGCATGGAGGGGACTTGTCAACTGCCCAACTAATTGTTGTGAATGGCCATGTAATGACAATTAGTGAGGAGTAATTCAGCCAAGTAAATGATTGAATTAATGTGCAACAGATTAGAGCTTTAGTGAGAGTTATTCAGCCAAGTAATGACTGAATTGATGTGCAGATTAATGGAGGTTAACGTTCCAAAACCAACAGCAAAAGCACAAGCTCTCTGTCCAATTTTATCTTACCTGAAACTTCAGGGACCAAACTGTAAATATGAAGCAATTAGGGTCTAAAAAGATAATATCAGAAGAAGCCGCCCATGACCCGAGACCCGACGGGCGACGGCGGCGCGCGTGTGGGCTTAGCCTCGAACCAAAGCACATCTAGGTCCTCCCTCTTTCAAACACATGGGTTACCCCTTGGGGTCCCAAACCCTTAGCCAATTTTGAGACTTATAAACTAAACAAATCTTCATTCCCCCACTGATGAGGGAGAATTGATATATACCACATTTTCATGCTTCAAACACCTCACTTCGTGGACCAATATCTCTTTCATTTCTCAACGAAATTTGACGATCATTGGCCCTACGATCATCTACTCACTTAGTAGATTATGCACGTGTGAAGAATCAAAGTCTCCAACATGCGGAATCCTAGTGTTTAAGTCATTAAAGATGGGTGGACGCAACTCCCACCAAAGGCAAATTTCCAACAGGTTTCATGTGAAGGGTTCCTCGAGTTGGTTAGTGAAAATATCGTTCAAAGACGTTGGGTTGATGGTGTTTTTGATCCGATACTTAGTTTGTGTAGATATGGCAGTGTTTGTTATTACGAACAAATCGTAAATATTTAAAGCTCTATATTTAAATTTCTCTATGTAAGCACTTAGTAATTCTATGAATCTGTGACTTCATATAATTAAGGGTTATTTATCATTCACGTTATGCCTTATTTTGAGGGTGTTGAGGTGACATGTCATGTGGTGTCCACATGATCAAAATGTTAGTGTCACATGGAATTGGGTGTCGCCTCGAACAACACTAATGGAGAAGGGGTATATTTGAACGATTTTGGTAACAATGGTAATTTATAAGTGATCTTTTTTACATCATAAAGGAGCAAATTTGACACGTATTTTTCCTTTAATACCACTCCATTTTATATAGTAAAAGCAATTTCCGTAGATTTTCATATATCTAATTAGTATACTAGTTGATTTATTTTTAAATAATAAAGTGAACATTGTTAAAAGAGCCCACTCTAAAGTGTTTGTTTATGGAAACTTCTTAACAATCTTGAATTTTGTTTTAAACGTTTTTCAGAAAATTTCTCTTTTGATAAAAATGGAAGTACACTCTTTATTTTGCTCTTTGCACCAACTTCTATCTTTAATTAAAAAGATTAAAGAAAATAACTAATCCAAAAATTGTTCGAATTAGGCATAGTTTTGACAATACGTGCAATGTCTTTCAAATATTATCGTAAGCCTACTAGAATTAGAATTCTTCAAGAATAACCTTTCGTCCCAATCCATGTAGATGATTAACTAGGCTTCGGGGCATATCCTCTAATGATATCACTTAGATTTACTAGTTACTGTTTATACATATAGAAATTTTGATCTTCTGAAATTTACATTGCATCAAATCGTTTGAAGATAAATTTTGATAATCTTTTACGAAGAAAATGTCTAACAATGAACAAGTGAAGTTAACATCATTAAAAAATTTGCAGCTACCTTTATCACGGTCTAAATTGTTAAAACAACATTACGTGAAGATGAAAGAACATAGGTTAATTAATAGCGTTAAAGTGTATTGACAGTTGAAGACGGCATCCCAACACAAAGAAGAAAAAGACCACGACTCAATGGAAAAGGTTCCCTGTGGAGTGTTTTTTAGTTGGTTAATGAAAATATCGTTCAACGTCTGAGATATTGGGTCGGCGGTGTTTCGATAATTAGTTTGCCTAGATATGATAGTGCTTGTTATTACGAACAAATCGTATAGAATCAGTACATATAAAGATTTTAAAGCTCTATAGTTAAATTTTTTTGTGTAAGCACTTAGTAATTCTATGAATCTGTGACTCCATATAATAATTATTTTTTATCATTCATGTTATGCCTAATTCTAATTTATCCTTGCTTTACTGAACCACGAGTCACTAGCTATAGCTGATTATTGATTACCTATACGAATTACAAAAAATAAAAAGATTCAGGTTCGAATCAGATGCATTCAAGAATATGTTTTCAGCTTGATATAAGGTGTCCCTTTTTTTTCAGGATAAGAAGGGGTAGAGAAATGCCTCGAGCCAATGTTCGAATACCAGGCGCTATGGCGCTGAAGTAACCCATGACATACTCCCAGGAAAAGCTCGAACGACTTTGAGCAAGAGGATATCTATACCCGAAACCGACACAGGTGGGTAGGTAGAGAATACCTAAGGGCGCGAGACAACTCTCTCTAAGGAACTCGGCAAAATAGTCCCGTAACTTCGGGAGAAGGAGTGCCTCTCTATCTATCTATCTACATATGGGGTAGGGGAAGGAGAAATGAGAAGGGAATTACAAAGTGGAGATTCGAACCCTCACCAACAAGGTGAAAGTTCAGGTAGTCAACCAACTGAGCTACTAATTCCCTACTTCATCTTGATATATGCATCCTAGGTAATTAGAAGAACCATAAAAAGGATACCATATCATACTTACTAAAATCGAACTAAATTCTATTATTAAGTGTGTCAAAATTTATAAGGTTAATAATTCTCTAATAAAATATTTTTGTACATGGCCGGATTCAGGAACTTGGAAAGATGATAAGTTGATGGATTAAACTAACGTCTCACAGATCGGGTGCGAACAGGATTTGCTAGTAAGCAAGGTTCACTTAAATTTTGAATCACTAAAGCAATTGATTTAAGCCCCAAATAAGAGGATCAAATCATCTTTTTTTTCCACTTCAGATAGATTTGAACTACTCGAATATAGAAATTATTGGCATTCTACTTGAAACATGCATCGAGCCCTCTTTTATTTTGAAATAATATAAGTAATACTGGATACTCGGTGAGTGCCTCCGGGACAATAAATAATATAAATTAATTTAATATTAAGCAGAGAAATAATATAAGTAAAGCAGTTCGAAATCCAGAGATAAAACAGTTCACCAACTTAGAGAAATCATTAGTAGAACCTATTAAGAGGGAATTAAATCACTTTCAATCCATTATGCCATTTCTCAAGATTAAATCTTTTAATTATGAACTTAAGATCACCGTCAAGTTACTTACGAACAACCACGATTATGCCAAAACAAGACAAATCAATGAAATGAAGGGATGCCCATTAAGGTTCTCTAAAACCACAAAGAAGCACCACATTGGGGTGGTCACCCTCGATGGCTATCCTTCCTCTCGAATAGCTAGGCAAAATTACATCGGGATCATGAACCCTCGATGGCCACTCCTCTTGAATGGCTAGGCAAACCACACCGAGGCTATTGGTCTTTGGTGGCCACTCTTCCACCCAAATGGCTAGGAAAACCACACTAGGATCCATAGTGACTACCCTTCCTCCCGAGTAGCTAGGCCAAAACACAAACAATAGAAATCATGGCAAGTTAGCCGAATCACAATCATAGCATAGAAGTTGAATCACTCAGTATGGATTATGTTAATCATCCCGTTATCAGGGGTAGATCAAGTCATTTATGGGTTAGAAACCAAGTTCAAGTCACTAAATAAGTTTCGAATTCAACTCGATCCGTTCATAGTGCAAAACACCTGAAATATCTAAGCTTTCTGAAATCAAGTTTAAGCATCCCTTATGGGATAATCCATGTTCAAATATTAAATATTTATACTTCAATTCCTATCATCCTTCAATAAGGAAAATCAATTATACATATATAATATACTACACATAAAGGTTTAATGTGAGCTTGTCCCTCATGCACACAAATTTTTCTCAAAGAATCACTTTAAACTTTTGAAAGTATGTTCGAAAAATAGATATACCTCTAATACCGCTAAAATGCTACCAAACAGAATATACAAGGTTCAACAATCACTCTACAATGGATTTAGATGAGAAATATTAGAACTTTAATCGTTTCTACGAGATTTCCTTAGTTTTCTAAAACTAGGGCTTTTCTAAGCCTTAAAAACTTGTTCTTGAACCTCATATGAATCACTCATAGATTATAATCGCGTAGTATAATCTATCCTAACCTAAAAGTCATCAACGAAATCAGGAAAATCAATGTTCCTACCTTTTAGACGAAGTTCTACTCGTTCCTCCTTCTCCTTTCTTGATTTTTCAAGAATCTAGGGTTTGGACAGATGAACTAAGGTTAATTTGATGATATATTGATGTAATAATGATAGGAATTGACCAAGAACTTACCTTAGATGTTATGGAGAAGCCTTAGGGTTGTTTCCTCTCAAAGAGTTGTCCAAAACGAAGTGGGAATGAATATAATAAAGTGGGAAACTTATATAATTCGGAACTAGAAAAACAATGGGCCACGACACCTTCGCATCGCGGGCACATCACCGATCGTACCATCCGCAGCACCCATGTGACGCGGTGGTGCCTCACAAGACAAAAGTTTGGCCTGAGCGACGTTTTGTCCGTGGTACCCTTGCGGCGCGACTGCCGACCTTTTCTCAGTAAAATGGTCATAACATTTTTTACATAGTGCTTTTGATCCGAGAGACCTACCGTTAGAAAGGTATTTAAAATACCTACAACTTTAATATTTTTATTTTTCTCATATTTCCAACGCAACCATCCGAAAAATGGTAAATAGTAAGAAGTCCTACAGACTTGGACGAATTTAAAAGCCCTTAAGAACTTCACTTTTTGGTTTGACTTCAAAACGACTACTTATCACCCGAATTCATCCCGAATGGATTCACATAACTAACATATGACACGTCAACACTCATTTAATTCATTCACACCTAACCCGAATTTATGAAATATTAGGGGTGAGCGGGTGGGGGTACCCTAACATTTATGAACTACCCGGTAAAAGATCGGTTCCTAAATTACTACCCGGAACCTACCCGTAGCAATCATTACCCGGAACCTACCCGGACCCGCAGGGTCCGGATAGGTTCCCGGGTACCCTGTAAATAAAAAACACAGATTAAGCAACAGTTTTTTAGCCTATGAGAATAAAAAATAGTTCTAAAATAATTCCATCAAGTAGTTTTTTAGCATGCAATCAGAGTTTTTAGTACTCTTATAAGAAGTTTTAGAAAACTTATTCATTGTAGAAAAGCTAATTCTGTAACCAAAACCTAAAATTACAAGCCAAATTTGACACTCAATTAATTGAACGTGTTGATTTCAAAATAAATTTGAAAATATCTGAATTAAACTTATTTTCGTGTTCTTAAGCTCTTCGATACAAAAGAAAAGCTTTATTATACTAGTAAATCCCTAAATTTCATCTTCACAGCTACAAAAATATACACAAATTTTAAAAATAGATTTACATTTCAAATAAAAAAGTAATACAAATTGAAGATGAGTATCGCCTGAAATAGAACAGAAGCATAGGATATTAAAAAGAAATTGAAGAGTTAGATATGAACCCATATGCATTTTAGAAACGACGTGAACACAACCAAGGGAGAGAAAGAGGCAAAGGTGAAGCTTCAACGACGACAACGATGAAAGTACCTGAGAGAAAGCTTCAACAACGACGACGATGAAGCTCGGTGGTGTAGCTAAAACGCCATTGTTATTGAGAGAGTTTTGAGTGTTTTCTCTTAGGACACAAAGAATATTCTAGAATAAATGGGTGAAAAGGCTGAAATATTTGCGTCTTGGGGTGGGAAAATCAATGTGCAGGCGTGCAATAAACAATTTTGGAGAAAGTTAAAAGTGGTCCAAATGTTTCTCAAAAAAGTAAAAATATTAAATATTTTATAGGTTCCGGGTATCGGCTCCGGGTCCGGATACCCTGTCTCTATTTGCCGGAACCGGAACCGACATTGATCGGTTCTTAATTTTACTACCCGGACCCTACCCATTATTATAATATATCTACACGGAACCTACCCGTTAGTGTCGGTTTCGGTCGGGTATCTGGGTACCCTGTAGCCGTGCTCACCCCTACGAAATATTACATTCTCCCCCTCTGAGGATCATTCGTCCCCGAATGAAAGTCATGGCTTAAGATTTTTCACTAAATCTCAAATTTTAGTGGGTCGTTGGCTTTGGGCTTCTTCTGATATTATATTTTTGGACCCAAATTGCTTCATATTTACAGTTTGGTCCCTGAAGTTTCAGAAGAGATAAAAGTGCCTTTTGGATTGGTTTTTGGAATGTTAAACCTCCATTAATTTGCACATCAATTCAGTCATTTACTTGGCTGAATAACTCTCACTAAAGCTCTAATCCGTTTCACATTAATTCAATCATTTACTTGGCTGAATTACTCCTCACTAATTGTCATTACATGGCCATTAACAACAATTAGTTGGGCAGTTGACAAGTGCCCTCCATGCACTATATATTGAAGTCTTTGGCTCAATTGTTGAGACTACACACAAACGAAAAAATAGAATTTTTCCTACTACTTTCCAGCATAATTTCATTACACTAAGTTCTTCAAAGTAACACTTGAGTTTTCTTTGCTCATTTGTTGAGTTGTTGTTTTATCTTGGGAGACTATTGTCCAGAACGTTGAAAGGATATATACGGGGCAATCTTGTCTTAAAGACAGAATGTCATCACTCGACCCAGCAAACCAAAGTGCTTGTAAACTTAGTTTCTTGTTTTCAGTTTATTGAAATTTCAATTGTTGTAATTTCATTTTGTTATAATATTTAGCAGTTACTTATTTCCCGTTTCCTGCAACCATTTTAATCAACACTTATAGATGAGATGATTACATACTTCAACAATCTAATGAGCTCAATCTTCATTCCCGCCTCGCATATTAAATCGTGGACGACTAAGAGCAAGTCCTAGTCATGTTCTGGCGAAACTTTGTTATATTGGAGAGACTACGTGAATGCAAATGGAAATAATGATGTTGTGAAAATACAAGTGTGTTTTCTTTGATGTTTTTTCTTAAACTTATGTGAAAATACAAGTAGAAGACCGGTGGTGAAAATTTTATGAATACACTTGCAGTTAAGGTTTTTTAGTTGCACTTTTATATTTATTTTATTTTGTTTTTTCAAACCTCAAAAAATAAAGGTATTTAATGAGTATTTTAGTAATTAAAAATTAAACAGTTAGCTTTAAGGACTAAAAGTGAAAATTTGATATAACTGAAGGTCAAATTATATAAGAACTAAGAAAAAATTAAAGGACTAAAAATGTTATTTTCCCTATATAAAATATGCGTTGACCTGAATTACCCATATTATGGATTAGATTTTGACCCATTTGAAACCCCACAATTGCCAGCATTATAACACTATTTTCCAATTTCTCTCCCCTTCCTACGACGCTAATTCCCAAAGTGTTGTTGCCAAACACAGCCCCCCTGATTTTCTCTCTTTCATTAATTCCTGTCGCTATCTTAATCCACATATTTGGCTTCCTTCTAATTGTTTTATAGATCTCTAACCTTGAATCCCTTGCAGTAACTTCAGTAATTTGCAGATATACATCACAGGTTAGATCTCAAAATGTAAATATTAGATCTTGAGCCTAACTTAATTCAAAAACTAGCTTTGTAGGGGATGATTGTTCAAGTAGTTCATGTTCTCATTCTATATCCGATGCGGTACTCTTAACATTCAGCACAAGGTCTGGACGTGAATAATATAATTTGGGGTCAACATCGTGTACAAGCCTAACTCAACCTCAAAAACTCTTTTTGAGTTGAGTTAGGCCCAAGAATACATTACACTTTCATATTTTAAAATTTTCTGCGTTGTTCCTCCCTCGGATTGATATTAAAGTTGATAACTTTGGGTTGATTATTTCTGATAACCAAATTGTTTATGCTATAATTAGTTGCGCAATAGGCGCTAAGTTGTTTCTTGGAATCATGGAATGTTGTTTCATTCAACAGAGATGTTGATTACATTTTGTTTATTCACAAATGTTGCTATTTTCTAATTCATCTTCTCTCTTTTACTGTGTGCCAAAGTTTGCTAAGTTGCCACTACTTTTCTTTGTTCTATGGTGTTTGATTATATGTCTAGCTCGTTTAAAGGTTGAATTCTGATTAAACCGAATGGAGGAAGTATGTAGATTGTCATGTAATTCTCTCATTCTCCCACCTGGAGCTCTTTCTTTACACGGCCAAATGAAAAAGACAAGTTTTTTTTGGTTTCGTTCTGTATTTATTCCTATTGTGCATTCCAGTAGAAAGTATTCTAAGTTCTATTTTACTCTGCAATTCTCTGATTAAAATTGATTTAGTAAGATTCATGCCAGACCGCTAACATATAAATGTGGTTACATCTACTTAAGCTCGAGTCCAATTTGTTCCTTATTTTATCCCCAAAAAGAAGGTGTTGAGACTTGAGAGTCAGTTGGAGTTTTTTCTATCATGTAATATCTTGTGTTCTTGTGGTTGTTGTGTTTGTTAGCATTCTTAATAAAAGCAAGACTGTTCTGTATGGATGTCGGTCACATTCTTAAGAAAAGTGTTATTAACTTGGATGACGTCTTTCACTTCACTTTAATCTACTTGCTTTTATCCTGTGAAATATATGCCATTTTGATAACATATGCTTTCTCTAAAGTCTTGTTTCTCTGACCCTACCAGCGATGACTGCTAATATCCAAAAATTCCGAACTCTTTCAACCGCTGTGAACCATAGTTTCGAGTCAAGATGGCTCTTGCATCACTATCGCCTCCTGCACCATGGTCCAGATACTATGGAGGAACTATTAGATAGACACGTGGTAAAAAAGGAGAAGAGCCTTGATGATGACGAGAACGAGCGTCTAAATAGACAGCGACTCACTAGCAGTCGTCGCGAGGCTCTAAGTCTCTACCGAGACGTCATCCGCACTACCCGGTTCTTCATGTGGGCCAACTCTCAAGGCATCATTTGGCGGGATGTTCTCAGAGAAAATGTCAGGAAGGAGTTCGAGGAGGCACGGTTTGAGAGAGATCCAGAAGTCATCACCAGGTTGCTTATTGGAGGTCGGGATGCTCTGCAAGCTGCTTTGGAGAAACTCGCTGAGAAACAAAAGCAAGAAATTGAAAAGCAACGTGGCAATTCAAATACTCCTTGATATTCTGGTTAGTTAGATTTTTTTTCCTTTAACAAACCCATCAAATAACATATTCTTTAGCACATTATCTATAAGATATATCCACATACAGGATGACATTAACTTCAGTTTCCTTTAATGTTGAGTAGTATTACATTTATTTTTTAGATAAGTTTGTTATTGGAACTGATTGGGTGATTGTATACTCTGAAGTGGAGGTCAAGTTAGATGCCAATTGGTTGACTCTCTGGTACATACTTTAAATCTTTATTACAGAATGACTTTAGGTCAATGGGACTCCAATCAATAAAGTAAGGTTGATTTTGCCGGGAAGTACAATTAGCAGAACTTCACTAAGTTGGATATAAATGCATAACCGGAAACACTAATAAATTCGTGTCCCTCTCAAAAGATCGATTAATGACCACAAAAATCAATCAGAAAAAGTAGAATGATAGCAATTTGATATGCTATGTGTTTCTTCGTTGTGCTCCAATATCATGGATTTGTCCGAATGATAGCAATTTGCATCTGTCGATGATGGTTATGATTTATCATCATATCATACTTTATATCATAAGTTTGGAAGTTGGAAGTATTATCATTATTGTTAGACATGTCTATGTGATGAATGTCTTCTTTGCTATCAAACTTAATAGTATCTACTATGTATTACAAGTACTTTTCATTGCATAGTTAGCAGAGCTAAATTGCAAATGTAGGCTGACATTTGAAAAAAAGAAGCTTTATTTTTGAAGGATAGCTTTCCTCGTGTAGAATTAAAAGTAGCCATTGAGATGGAGAACTAGAATCATGTTTATGAGCTCGCAAAGTTTGGTTATTGCTCACAAATGAAAATTTAGCTCCTCCTTGGTAATAATGGGGTGGGGGCAGCGGAGAATGTTACTGTTTGAAGCTTATTTATGTTAACAACCAAGTCGCTCTCCCATCCACCCCTCTTTTCTCCTTTGCTGAATGATATTTAGCTATGCTGATCGTGCAGGTGTTATGAAATGTACAGTGATAGTTCAAGAACCTTAGCAAGTGAAGCTCTTCTACATGGAGATTATGCAATACAAATGTAATCATGTATTAAGTTTCGTTACTCTTTTAGCCTTTCATTATACTCGTACTTTCCAGGAATGAGAAACTCTCGGCGAATTTTGGGACTTGTTTGGTTAGAGGTATTTAACCTTGTCTGTTTAATGTTCATAAGCTTAAGGGCCATATAACAGATGCCCTTAAACTATTTGAAACGTTTCATATAGTAACATAGAACTAGCTGACGACAATAGAGAGCTTTGCAATGTATATTTTGAAGTATTATTTGAAGTACAGGGACAAATATTAGAGGAACTGGAACCAGCTGAAAAAATGATATCATTTGTGACAGTGGATGAAATGGTTTCAACGTCAACAAAATAGATGTGCAAAAGCTAAGTTGAGACAGAAAAATACAAGGGGCCTAACGTAGACTTTTTGAATAGTTTAAGACTTTAAGTGCACTTGCCAATTGCCATGATTTTTCGTAAGGTTAAATCATTTTCACACATGTATATATAGCTAAGAAATAGTTAGATTAAAATGTTAATTCACATTACGGTTTCTAATTATATACTCATATAATTGATTACTGAGCATTGATGAGTAATTTCGAAAAAAATAAGTGATGTATTACATTGGTAAAACTATGCATCAATTTCAACGACGACGACAACAATATTTAAGTCTTAAATTTTCACCGTTAAACAACTTTGACGTTGCAACTTGCAACAACAATAATAGTTATCACGTTGCAATCTCAATTGTTATTACTATAATACGATCTTCATTACTTTTTAAGTCAAAACTTATTCTATTTGAGTGACGAAGTACTTGTTGGAAATTTGCCTTTGGCGGGAGTTGCGACCGACCAACTTTAACGGCTTAAACACTAGTGTAACGTATGTTGGAGAATCCGGTTCTTCACACATGCATGATCTACTAAGTACGTAGATAACCGTAGGGCCAAGAATCGTCAAATTTCATTGAGAAATGAAAGAGATATTGGTTCACGAAGTAAGGTGTTTGAAGCATGGAAAGTGTGTTATTGTGTGTAATTCTCCCTCATCGGTAGAGGAAGAAAGAATTGTTGTGTATATAAGATTCGAAATTGGTTTGGGGTTTGGGACCCCAAGGGGTATCCCATGTGTTTAAAGGAGGGAGGACCTAGATGTGCTTCGGTTCGAGGAAAGACCACACGCGCGCCGCCGCCGCCCGCCCGTCCGGTCCGGTTCCGGGTTCTCGGGCTGTGGGCTGTGGGCTGTGGGTCTTCTGATATTATCTTTTTGGGCCAGAAAACTTTGCCGAAGTACGGTTTGATCCCGAAGTTTCAGATATACAGTTTGGACCAGAATTCTTTCAGATGTGCAGTTTGGTCCCTGAAGTTTCAAGATGTACAGTTTGGTTCCTGAAGTTCAGAATTTCGACAGTCAAGACAGAAAAGCCAAGCTCTTAATTCAGCCATTTATTTTGGCTGAATTACTCCTCCTATAATGGCCAAATCCGTTGGTCTTTCACCATTTATGTTGGTGACTTTACTACCTCCATAATGGCCATTATTTGGCTATTATGGAGGCAGTTTTCAGCCCCTCCCTCACCTATATAAACACCCCCTTACACCATTGTTGAGCACAAGAGTTAACAGTAAGAGATGCAGCAAAATAGTGCACGAAAATACACAACCAAAATAGTTTTCTTCCTACAACTTCCAAGCATCATTTCGTTACTCAATATTCTTCACGGTAGCTCTTGAGTTTCCTTTGCTCAAGGGTTCCATTCTTTGTTTTATCTTGGGAGACAAATTGTCCGGGACGTATAAAGGATACATACGGGGCAATATTGTCTTAAGGACAGAGTGCTACACTCGACTCAGCAAAAACAATTTACATTTTTCCGTTTTCTACAAAACTGGAATTTCCAGTTTTTTCTTCTGTAACAATTGTAATTTTCAGATTTCATGTTGAATTATTGAAATCTTTGTTTATCTTTTCGAATACTTGTAATAGTTAAATACTTCCCGTACCGCTTTATAAAGTACCATAGAGCAAATCTCCCAACAACTTAAGACAATATTCGTATAGTATTACTATTAGTGTTCGAAAGATGTCGGTCAAAACTTGTGTGACCAAATCTGGATATGGAAATGGTTTTCTGGTAGAAGAGAGTGATGATGATGAACGTGTTCATGGGGTCACCGCTACCAAGACTGGTGGAAACAAGCGCTCTCGAGAGCCTGAGGATGTCAAGCGGGACAAGAGGAGAAGATCGAAGATGTTATTCTATCTTGTAGCAGAAGGCCTATATCTGTCCCAGACAAAGGATCCGAATTATGGTGAGAAGGAAATGGACACTCAGTCTGATGAAGTGAGTGAAGTGAGCCAGAATCCGAAATTGGGATAAGTATTTTTCTCACTTGTCAAGAATAAGGATTAAATGATAAGTAGTTTTTCTTACTTGTCAAGAATAAAGATTAAATTATGTCTGAATAAAAATGGATTAAAGTAAGGAGGAATATGAAAATAATTTATATTCCTTACGCTTTAACAAATCAGAAGTTTAATCTCATCTTCTTTTCCGTTTAAAGATTGGATTTTGTAAACGACTTAAGAAGATCCGTTCTTTTAAGTGTAATTACTAAAGTGTGTAAAGTATGTTCGCACATACGAGGGAGTAAGATCCACCGATCGTGCGAAAATCGTTACCACTCTTAAGTAAGCGCCAAGAATTATCGGGCACCAATCATAACGGAAGAAGTCTAAAAGTTAATGACGTTGAGCCTGTCATATTATTTGGCGAAGATCCTTCATAGGATGATATTGGACACTCGGTCATACAAAGCCTCCGGCGACTAGAGTGGGCCAAAATTCCTTTGATAGGATGATATTGGACACTCGATCATACAAAGCTCTCGGTGACTGGAGTGGGCCAAAATTCCTTTGATATAATGATATTGGACACTTAGTCATATAAAGCCTCCGGGCGCGCCGGAGTGGGGCCAAAATTCATTTCATAGGAAAAGTAATGGACACCTAGTAAGGTGGGCCGAGTTTCCAGTCCGAATGATCCGAAGGCCTAAAGAAAGGCAGTAAAGAAATTGGACACTCAGTCTGCCAAAGCAACTGGAGTAGGCCAGAGTATCTAGATCACATATGATCCGGTTACGCCCTAACCACGGGCAAGAGGTTGTTCATGTAAAGTAATGCCACCTCTAAATTAGAAGGGGTTGGAGAGGTTGTCCTCAATAGGACTTCATGGTTTGTGATCACTCTAAGATGAGGCGATACATATTCCTAACTTGGTTAAAGGGATGCTGTTGGTCAAACCTGGTTTGAGACTAGTCCAACAGGTCTGTGATAACTAAGAATGGTACAGTATGTCTGTAGCCAAATGAATGATATATTTGTAATCCGTGCGTCTATGCCATCATAGATTAAGACACGTTAAATAGCAAGTCATTCAAAAGCTAACGATGTTGAGATTGTTGCCTTCTTCGACATAAACCCTCAAAATAAATGTGAGGTAGATGAAGAGGCAAAATCACCTTTTCAAATTCCGTCAAGGGAATAGCGAAAGAAGCACTGCTCCTCTAGAACTTAGTCACACCTACTTGGGTGATTTGAAGTTTATACAAAATAGAGGGGGAGACAAGTACGTTGTGATCTTCATTGATGATGGTACAACGTATGGAATCCTTTGTTTGTTAAAAAGCAAAGATGAAGTTGTTGAAGCGGATAAGCGCTACAAAGCGAAGTTGAATATCAACTAAGCCTACGGATTGAGAAATTAGTAGTGATAGAGGGGAGAATGTGAAGCATCGTTCATTAAACGATCGCTCATTACTCACCTCGTCTAACGGTGTTAGCCAAGCGCAAACCCGTACGCCTAAATTATGTAGGGCAAGGCGATCCTTACCGCTAATGCGATTCTCAACGAACTCCGCATAAGGATAAGGATAATGATAACTCTCGGTGTGAGACATGGAAATGATCTCACATACAAAAGTTGTGATGTGGGATGGCTTGGTAGAAGTTGGACTACCGAGACAGTCAAGTTCGACCTAAGATCGTAGATTGCATATCCACTTTGGATCCGTAAATAACGATAGTCTTGATCGCCTCTTGGCATCAAAGAATCTTCGAATTCTTTTAAGATAGCTTTCCTTGAAAAAAGCAAAAAGGAGTAATTGCTCAAGGTTAACAAGAACCCACGAGGGCTCGATGTCCGGAACTAGACGTTCCGTATCTACGGGAGACTCGAAAGTTCTTGGCTATCCGGAACTTAATAATCCGGATCCGCATAACTCGGGGATTTTAGATGTTGAACCGAGACAGAGAGCAAAGAAGGGGACAAAGACTTGTTCCGATCCTTCTAGCTTGTATGGTTAATAATGAACCATGAACAATTAACAAATAATTGTTATCTCCAAAAACGCCGCTTTGGAAAGAAGCTAAAGGGAGAAAGAGATTCTATATATAGAACCATACTTGTGTAATGGTTAATCTTCTTCCGGAAAAGAACCTTTGGGTTGTAAAATGTGCTCCCACGTGAGTAGCTTAACATCCAGGGCCATTGTAGTCTTGCGAGGCATGGATGTTGAACTAGCCTTCCCAACCGGAGAGTTGGAAGAAGAGAATCGAGTTAGTTAGTTTGCCGAATCTGTTGGGCTTCTTCCCGAACTTTCGCCGTTTGGTCCCCGAAATGTTTACATTTTAGTCCGAAAGTTTCAGATAAAACGAAACAATGAATCGACCACGAAACATTGGCTCGAAGTTAGAAAGCCAACGAGTTGGAAAACCAACGGCACGAGAGTGAAAATCATATTGAAACAAAGTCTCGATATGAAAGATATGTGTATCACAGATGACTTCTTAGGAATTGGATTTCTAAGACATCTAACGGATCGGTCAATAGTTGACGGTCTCGTTGAAGCCACCAATGGATATGAATCATAGAACCGATTGGAATCATGGTGCACCCATAGACAAGGAGTGATATGCACGGGTCACGTGTAGTTCAATGTATTGTACACACTACAACCGACCGGTATCGTCCTACAAACATATTAGTTGAACTAAGGTTCACCGATGATCTTAATACATGATCAATAGAAGGCGTTAAGTCGGATATGACGATATCCGAATTATTCGCTTATCTACGGATTATAGTATTCGGATGTCCAAGCGGTTACGAGAGAACACGGTGATGCAAACCGGACATCGGATCCGAAGAACACCAAAGCCACAAGTAAATGTGTATGGTGGTTCTTGGAAAATCCTCTAAGCAAACTTGCATCGACCGATTCATGATGGTATCGGAGTTTATCGCTTTATACAAAGCATGAAAGAAGTTGAGTAACTTCACGACTCATTAAAGGACGTCCCTTATTGGGAGAAACCCGTGCCTTCAGCAGTTCTACACCGTGGCTAGCCGGTCGGCTTTAGGAAAGACACGGATGACGGCGTCGGACATATCGTCGGGATTTGTCAGAGACATAAGACCGTATGGCAGTTGATCATCACGGGTGTCACTTTCTTGTTTACCCAGAGATCAAGTGTTCTGCTTGTCTAGGGGAATGGGCTTAAAACCCAAAATATACGGACCAATACGGTGGAAACCCAACCTTACGAACCGGAGATCCCGGTAATTTGGTTCAATGGGAAAACTAAGTTGTAAAGGTTCGGTTGATCGCTTCGGTGGAAGCATGAGCACTTCGGATAGTGATTTCGAAAAGAAACACCAAATCCAAAGTCGTTCCCGCGATAGACGTTAAGTGCTATCTGCGGTATGGGTAAAGGTTAAGTTTTCGAACTCGTAATGATCCTCAACAGTTGAGGTTAGGTCTTTGGGAAACTTTTAATGGTTCCTAACACTTGTGAAGTGGGGTATAGCGGGATACCTTGTAGGAGACCACCTATTTAAGTGCGAGGACGGCCGCCTCAAATTGAACGCACTTAAGAATCCAAGACGTTGTCCATGGCCAAAACGGACAAAACATTACGAAGAAGAGAGTAAGGGAATTTGTTGTGTTGGTACCGTTGTCTTGGCTTACACTAAACACCGACGGTTCAAGACATCACGTTCACCGCGCGAGTAAGTAAGTCCGATGGTATTCAACTATGGAAGGTTCAAAGTGAGGCTACCTCTCCTTATGCAACATCGGTCCGCCGAAATATTACCGGAAATGAAAAGACACCATGTGAGTGCGCCAAAATCTCTTTCAAGAGGGGATTGTTGGAAATTTGCCTTTGGCGGGAGTTGCGACCGACCAACTTTAACGGCTTAAACACTAGTGTAACGTATGTTGGAGAATCCGGTTCTTCACACATGCATGATCTACTAAGTACGTAGATAACCGTAGGGCCAAGAATCGTCAAATTTCATTGAGAAATGAAAGAGATATTGGTTCACGAAGTAAGGTGTTTGAAGCATGGAAAGTGTGTTATTGTGTGTAATTCTCCCTCATTGGTAGAGGAAGAAAGAATTGTTGTGTATATAAGATTCGAAATTGGTTTGGGGTTTGGGACCCCAAGGGGTATCCCATGTGTTTAAAGGAGGGAGGACCTAGATGTGCTTCGGTTCGAGGAAAGACCACACGCGCGCCGCCGCCGCCCGCCCGTCCGGTCCGGTTCCGGGTTCTCGGGCTCTCGGGCTCTCGGGCTGTGGGCTGTGGGTCTTCTGATATTATCTTTTTGGGCCAGAAAACTTTGCCGAAGTACGAGTTTGATCCCGAAGTTTCGGATATACGGTTTGGACCGAATTCTTTCGGATGTGCGGTTTGGTCCCCGAAGTTTCAAGATGTACAGTTTGGTCCCCGAAGTTCGAGAATTTCGACATCAAGACAGAAAAGCCAAGCTCTTAATTCAGCCATTTATTTTGGGTGAATTACTCCTCCTATAATGGCCAAATCCGTTGGTCTTTCACCATTTATGTTGGTGACTTTACTACCTCCATAATGGCCATTATTTGGCTATTATGGAGGCGATTTTCAGCCCCTCCCTCACCTATATAAACACCCCCTTACACCATTGTTGAGCACAAGAGTTAACGGTAAGAGATGCGGAAGAAAACAAAGTGCACGAAAATACACAACCAAAATAGTTTTCTTCCTACAACTTCCAAGCATCATTTCGTTACTCAATATTCTTCACGGTAGCTCTTGAGTTTCCTTTGCTCAAGGGTTCCATTTCTTTGTTTTATCTTGGGAGACAAATTGTCCGGGACGTATAAAGGATACATACGGGGCAATATTGTCTTAAGGAAGAGTGCTACACTCGACTCAAAGCAAAAACAATTTACATTTTTCCGTTTTCTACAAAACTGGAATTTCCAGTTTTTTCTTCTGTAACAATTGTAATTTTCAGATTTCATGTTGAATTATTGAAATCTTTGTTTATCTTTTCGAATACTTGTAATAGTTAAATACTTTCCGTACTGTTTTATAAAGTACCATAGAGCAAATCTCCCAACAATACTATCAGAATAACTTCTTGCTTTATAATAGGAAAAAGAAACGGCAAAAGATAATAATGAAAGAACTAGATTCAGTGTGCTCTATTTCGAAAACCCGGGGCTTTTTACCCCTTTTAAATTAAAACACCAAACTCAGTCCCTAATCAAGTAATTTAAAAAAAAATAACAAGAAGGACTAATTTGTCATTACATATATACCGTTATTTTTTTGTCTTCTTTCAATACACCGTCAAATAAGACTTTTATACAATTTTCTCAATTTCGCCCGGTAAAAGCAACTCCGTTGCCGGAATATTTTATATTTAATTGATCAATCTAGGGTTTCGGTGAAGATAACGGTGAAGCAATGGCGAAAGGCGGGTTAAATCGGCATCAAGGAAAGAGATCATCGACGGTGGTTTTAGTCCTTTCAATGCTTTTAATGCTAACAGTAGTGCTTCTAATGCTTCTCGCTTTAGGCATTTTTAATCTTCCTGTTGGTTCCGATGATGATCCGTCATCTACTCACGATCACATCAAGTTTAAGCGTTTCAATTTAGATATGTACGTATATTGTTTGAAATTCAGAAAATTGATTAATTTCACTGTTTATATATGCTTAGAGTATGTATTAACTGTTGCTATCGATCTAATGAGATTTCGTCGGTCTGTATTTGTGATAACAGATTTATTTGCAGAAAATTGATGAATTTCACTGATTTTATATGCCTAGAGTATGTTTTAACAAATTGATTAATTTTACCGATTTTATATGCTTAGAGTATGTTTTAACTGTTGTAACTGATCCACGGAGATTTTGTTTGGCTATTTATGAAAAGAGATTTATTTGCGGAGATATTAGAGAATTGATTAATTTCACTGGTTTTATATGCTTAGAGTGTGTTTAAACTGTTGCTACCGATCCAATGAGATTCTGTTGGAGTGAATTTCTGAAAATAGATTTATTTGCGAAGATATTAGAGAATTGATTAATTTGACTGGTTTTTTGTGATTAGAGTATGTTTTAACTGTTTCTGTCGATCCAATGAGATTTTGCTGGACTTTATTTCTGAAAAGAGATTCTATTTGCAGAGGGGAAGGTGATGGATTGGGGAAAAGAGGGGAACAGTGGACGGAGATCTTATCTTGGGAGCCCCGTGCCTTTCTTTACCACAATTTCTTGGTGAGGGTTTCACCATTATGCTAAGTTAAATGATCATAATCTTAGCCAGATTTGGTTTGATTTTGTTAATTTGTTCTCATGTACTGAATTGTTAGCTAAGAAGAAAAGCTCCATGTAATATAAACAAAATATCCATATAGGTGAGCTAAGGTTTAGTTAATGATGTTACATTACATTTGTTCTGGTATTTGGTTAGAGATTTATATGCTCATGTAAGGTGAGATTTAGAGAACCTTTAGCTGTATAGAACCACTCATTTGCATTAAAGTTTAATTATTTAGCTTTAGAATATCCATACAGGTGAACTAAGGTTTAGTTATTGTTGTTAAATTAGATTAGTTCTGGTATTTGGTTAGAGACTTGTGTGCTCGTGTAAGGTGAGATTTAGAGAACCTCTAGTTTTATAGAACCACTCATTTCCAATAAAAGGTTAATTATTCAGCATTAGAGTATCCATATAGCTGAGCCAAGGTTTAGTTATTGTTGTTAAATTGCATTAGTTCTGGTATTTGGTTAGAAATTTGTATGCTCATGTAAGGTGAGATTTAGAAAGCCTCTAGTTTTATAGAACCACTCATTTGAATTAAAGGCTAATTATTTAGCACTAGAATAAAATGGACCAAAACAAAGCAAATGGTTCCGGAGTATTCATATAATCGAGTCAACCAATTTGAGGCTGAGGGGCAGTTTGATTACTTGATTGTGATTGTTATGTCAGTAATTTGTGTTTGTATGCACTTTTATATATTTTTCTAGAGGTGCTTTAATCCATATGTTTTCTGAACTCCTCAAAAAGCAGTGGGAATGGTGGAGTTTGTCCGGGGAGGGAGTGGGGAGTCGGAAGTGTTTCTATATACTCTTGATTTATATTTCATGCAGTTCTTAGATCACTTTGATTATAATGTGCATCATTATTTTGTGATTCACTAAGATATTGTTAAACGGACAAGTTTTATTTTGAGTTTTGACGATCTGGTTTGCATTTCAACAGTCCAAGGAAGAATGTGAATACTTGATAAATCAAGCTAAACCTCACATGGCGAAGTCAACAGTTGTTGATAGCAAAACCGGTCAGAGTAAAGATAGCAGGTTTGTACTGCTAACTTCTTTACTTTCATTAACAGCCAGTTTGCCACAACGAGCAATTAAGAAGTTTTTTCTTCATCTATAGTTTTTTCTTTTAATAGCTTGGTTTCGGGACTTTATTCCTTTTGTCCTTCATACTAATATATAATTTATTCTAATTTATTTCAGTTTCAGGATATCTCAAATTGTCTGCCATCATCCTATTTAGTACTATTTATGCAACTTTACAATGTTTAAGAATTTAAATTCATGTAACTGAGACTTAAATTTTGGAGCGATATTTTCCTTAACAGATTTTCAATTGCTACTTTTTTCTGGGTGTAGGGGCATCAAAGCTTGCCCAACCTAACTATCATTTTAAAATTTGTGATGGGTTAAGTAGTGTCATGTGATAGAGGAGGTAATATTTTTTTCTATGGAATCGATGTTCTAACAATTTTATATAACAGGGTCCGCACAAGTTCGGGGATGTTTTTTATTAGGGGACGAGATAAAATTATCAGAAATATTGAGAAGAGGATAGCATATTATTCATTCATTCCTGTAGGTACGAGGACTGGACGATATCCATGCAAAAATCAGAGCGTATGAACTCTTTGTTGTCATTCTCATCCATAATTTCTTGTTAGAAAATTATATATGGGAAACATTCTTTGATAAAGTGCTTTTTTTGTTTTCTAAATTCACAATTTTCATTTACTTTAATTTTGAAGGTTTAGATAGTCAAGCTTACCTCAGGGAGGTTTAGGATATTAAAATTCCATTTTATTCATGTACACTGCAGAACTTAAATGTATATTGTCCTGTCTAGAGATATCCTGGGCTGTTCTTTTGCCTGGCCTTCAATATGATTTTACTAGTTTGGTTTTTCTCTTCACAATGCAAAACATCGCGAGATTGGTGATTCCATTGTTGTTACTTAGAGTCACTAATGTTCATTTTAAGGGAAACAAAGATTGTTTCTACTCAAGATGTGTATCCACCCTCTGTTAGGGTCATAATAATACTTTGCTTCCCTTGTGAATTCCCTGATTAGATAAGCTTGTTTACAGAACATGGAGAAGGTCTACAAGTTTTACATTATGAAGCTGGACAAAAGTATGAGCCTCATTTTGACTATTTTCTTGATGAATTCAACACCAAAAATGGGGGCCAACGCATAGCTACACTGCTCATGTATCTGTAAGATTCATAATTCTTCAAATAATTACATACTCCCTCTGTCCCAATTTATGTGATACACTTTCCTTTTTAGTCTGTCCTGAAAAGAATGATATATTTCTATATTTAGAAATAATTTAACTTAAAACTTCTCCTTTTCCCTTAATGAAATGATCTACAACCACACAAATATCTATGGCTGGTTTTAAACCACAAGTTTCAAAAGTCTTCCTTTCTTTCTTAAACTCCGTGCCTAGTCAAACTATATCACATAAATTAGGACGGAGGGAGTAATAGATATCGTAAAAGTTCTGAATTTGTGCTAAGTTGCATGTATAATAATACACAGGGATTGATTGTTTTATTTATTTATCTGGGGCATATGCAGATCAGATGTTGAAGAAGGGGGTGAGACTGTTTTCCCAGCAGCAAGGGGAAACTTCAGTTCCACTCCTGGGTGGAACGAGTCATCAGAATGTGCTAAAAAGGGCCTATCCGTCAAACCGAAGATGGGCAATGCTTTACTTTTCTGGAGCATGCGACCTGATGCTACTTTGGACCCGTCAAGTTTGCATGGTGCGTCTCTTTCTCCTTAATCTTCCATTACTAACACCTTTTAAACCTTCTTTAATGTAAATGTTTACCCTTTCCTTCCTTCCCCATGAGAAACTCTTATAAAAAAAGATGCAAGGTTACCAGTAGCAAACAGGTTAATTGGGTCAATTTCTACTTGTCTTGGGCTGTGGTGTAGCACAATTGTCTTGTTATTTGCTAATTTTAGTATTAATCACGAGACAAAATAATTGTTGAGATTATTTTATCCAGCAGTGGGATAGTTTGTGAACAGAGCTAAACATATTGAAAATTGCATACTGATCATTCATCTTGTAGAGATATCAGGATTCCGACATCAATTTCGCATGTTGCTAAGCTATTTGGCCTTGAAGAAGAATAAGTTATTATATACAAAAGTTATTTTCCTTGCTCATGATTATTTTATTTTGTGATTGTTTCTATAGCCACTTGTGCCTGTCCTGTCCATTTTGATTGTTCCATTTAATTTCTCAAAGGAGTCTACTGGTTATGGAATTATTGTGAAAGTTATGTATTCCTTGATGGCTGATTTTACTCCCTATAACAACTAGTATTTTCTTTTGATCTGCGTAACTAAACAATTTTATTCCAGGTGGTTGCCCTGTGATTAGAGGGCACAAATGGTCGTCTACTAAGTGGATGCATGTTGGTGAATACAAGAACTAATTCTCTTTCGGAAAGGTATCTCCATGGTTTTTGGAAATTATTCTCAAATATCTAGCTTAAGACTCCTGACCACCAAAACTTTCTTTTGATATATGGTGAGTGGTGATTAGAACATGGTCTGAAGTATGGTGAAAAAGATGTTATGCGTATAACAAAGTCGTTAATGTTCAATACAATCCTAACCATCAACCTGTGGCACTTGCTACAACTGATCCCTTGCGCACTCTGAGATCTCTGCCAATTCATTGAAGATAGCAATAAAATTGGCTTGTGAGACAGTTTGGGCCTCATGCTACTGTCACAGTGTCTCAAATTCTCAAGTGATTTGCTTAACAATATCTGGAGTAAAAACATGGCTAAGAGAAAAGTAGTTTCAGAAAAACTAACTTTATCTCTCTCGCTCTCTCTCAAATTGAATGCAATTCATTTCTTCGACTCTTTTAGCCAGATAGAAGAAGAAAGCTTTCATATTGGATTCAGCGAAGAATTGCTAGGATGTTATATAAATCCAGGCTGTGTTAGGGCCTTCCCGATTTGGATTATAGCATGCTAACCCTTAATTCTCCTTAACTTGGTAGTTTTTTGTTATATCACTTTACAACAACTGAAGGTAAGAGATTTCAAGTCAGTGTCGTTGGTCTTTTCAATACTGTTTTTAAAAAGAGTCCGCTCTTTATCGCCAAATATTACCCAAAATGCACGACTTTCTCGGAATGAATCTATGTTGCTCTATATCCAAATGTAAGCAAAATTTAGCTGCCAAAGGTATCAGCTCGATTCACATTGAGCAGCTAGTTAGCAGTAAAATAGCGAATGAAGTGAAAAAGTCTGTACTATGTACTTGCTATCTAACTGTTTGGTAGAAGCATCATCATTTTTTCAACTGTTTATCATTATTATGTTTTTTGATAAGGGTTTATCATTATTATGTTTCATCTCTTTATTTTTTTTGACACATTGAGTTAGTGGGTTATATTATATATAGTAAAAGATTCGATTAATGAAACTTGTCGGGGTGTGAGAAGGCCTGGAGGTGGAACTCTAATATCCAATTAGTGGCTCTTAGTTTTACAAAGGAACTTTTCTTCATGGAAATGCATTTTCACTTTGGTTATGACGCTTTTTTCCTGTGTTTCAGATACTTAGGCGAGTTACAGGCGGTAATGAATCCCAACCGTATTGTAGTTGTGGAGAATGGTGGTTGCTTGGGCTGTTAAGACTTCTGCCGCTGCTGTGATGCTTATTGCCAGGCTTCCGTTAACATATATGGAGGTCATTTGCTTGCCAGTTTTGAAGAATTAATGCGTATTTGTGGTTTCTAAATATATTGTTGGGGTGTAAAGTCTAGTTAGGTCAGAATAGTTGGCTGCTAACCGTATCAGAAATTCAGAGTTTAAATTACGTGATCTATTTTACGGTGCTAGATTCTATTGACCAACTATAATATTGCTCTTCTCTGGATATAAGCATAACCTCATCTCTCTTTTCAGTTCATCAAATCATCAATAAGTGAACGTTCTAGTAACTAGGGCTAATTAAATATTTCTGAAAAATAAAATGGAACAAAACTTCCGACATTTATCAATATTCTGCAGGCTGTAGCACCTTGAAACTACAATGCAAATTGATTGCTTTTTAGAGCATACAAGTGTTCATGCACTCAAGTAGGAGATACTCCGGTGTTGGCTGGATTTGTCTTTGTAATAAAAAGATAAACGCAAAATTATTTCTTTACATCATAGGATAATAATCTAACTATAACCAGAAAAAGAATTATACTCATGATAGCTATCTATTACATTATCAAAACTGTGTTTGAGCTATCTGCAGATACCATAGTATCAAAGACAATCTGCTGCTCCTTTTACCTGAGGGTAGATTATTCACGTCACCACATCAACATGTGAGCTATGAGGATTACAATTAGAAGTTGTTTGTATGAGCTACCTTCTCAGTGCTAATGGCACGTAGCTTGGTTAAAATCTCAGCAAAATCAGGAGGAGGCAACCGTGTGAAGTGTATATTCTCGCCTGTGTATGGATGCCTAAATCTGCAGATCAGATTCACGTGTTGGTAATGGTAACATACGACTAAATTTAGTCATGCTGAATAGATGCAACATAATATTCAAGTTTACCCGAGGGTTAAAGCATGGAGGCAAGGTCTTTCAATTCGAGAAACCAATTCCGAAAGTTTCCCATGAATCCTTGGTGGTGTTCTAGGCTGAAGAAGCGAAAGGGCCATGTTCTTCGTACCTCCATACACTTCATCGCCCATAAGAGGTATACCTAGGTACTTCGCATGAGCACGTATCTGTTTCATTAAATCAAGAACTGAGATTAATGGAGGGTAGCTCCTAATAGAGAAATACTACTAGAAAATAATGCTGAAAGCAGATACCCTATATATTATTTGGGCAGCATCTACAATTTTACTTTCATCAAACTACCATCTTATTAAGCATAGCAAAGAGTACGCAAATCAAGCACAAAGCTCAAACTACAAAGCTTTCACTCTTTCGAGGATATGTAGTAGAGCTACTTTGGACTATAACTAGAAATAGCGACATTGTATATCAAAAGTTGGCTGCTTTGATATGCTCGATTTCCCTTAGTTTGCTCAAGTACACCATAGAGAAATGCCTTCAAAATGTACAAGGCAATAACATCTCATAACTGCAAATAATATGTATTGTAAAGCAAACAATTATAAAGAGCCTGATAGGATACCGATCATAAAAAGGGATAAAAGAAGAAAACTGCTAGGAAGATTGTACAGCATATATTTGAATACTCAAAAAGAATACACCATAGCAAGTTTGGGATGGTTTGGCAGAAGAACTACACTTGTTATGAGAAACTAAGAGGAGGACTATATGATATTATACCTGATGAGTGCGCCCAGTTTCTAACCTCCATTCAACCAATGTGGCGCCTCCCCCAGCAAGTTTTTCAATTACTTTATACCTGAAAAAAGTATTACTTGATTTACGTGTCGCTGAAAGACCTCAAATCCGCATATATTTTGAAGAGAAGCAAGTAGATCTTGACAAAGAAAGCAAAGTACGAAACAAGTTTCCAGCACCTACTGACAGCATGACGACTTTTTCCACTTTTAGGTGATCCAGGGATAGCAGCCATACGGATTCTGTTATTAGTATCACGACCAATTGGAATATCAATGCGTCCTGAAACTGATGTTGGTACCCCACAAGTAATGCTGACATATACTCTCTTTATGGTATGTTTCTTAAACTGCTCAGCTAGATCGGCAAGAGAAAACTCGTTCTGTAGGGACATGAAAGATATTTAAGTTAGGCAAGCTAGTCTAGTAACACAAGCACAAATTTTCTCAAAAAGATAAGGGAGATATCTAGACAGGAATTACCCATCTTCAAAGCCTGTAACTAGGAATTAATCACCTTCGCTACAACAAGCAATCCACTTGTTCCTTTGTCTAATCTATGCACAATTCCTGGCCGAAAAGATGACTCATACATAACAGAAGACATGTTCAACTCATCATCAGAAGCATCCTCCACATCAGAAAGCACTTCCTCACCCAGGAATGAAACAGTGGGAAGACTGCAGTGGTGAAGAATTCCGCTTACAAGTGTTCCAGTAGCATTTCCTGGTGCAGGATGAACTACCTGTATTGAAACAAAAATCCCATTGAGCTTTCTAAAACCGTCATAAAACATCCACAGTACTAATTTCAGTCTATCTGTATCACTACTAGAACTAAGGAATTAAAAGAGTGTCAAATCACTCAAATTTACAAATGGTTAATGAA
Organism: Anisodus tanguticus; assembly: GCA_034509755.1. NCBI lineage: Eukaryota > Viridiplantae > Streptophyta > Magnoliopsida > Solanales > Solanaceae > Anisodus > Anisodus tanguticus. The sequence goes on along the minus strand of CM067553.1, from coordinate 558,349 downwards.
CTTCTGCTCTACAAATGGACAACAAAAAAAGTCTCAAATCACTCAAATCCAAGAGCACATAATGGAGATAGCCATTATTGAACTTGATGAAAATTGCTTCTCTTACTGCTGATTTACTAGAATAATAAGTAGTTTAGTTGTAGCACGTGTATTTGTTAGATAAGTAGTTTAGTTAGTTGAAATAAAATAGGCTTTTGAATTTATTCTGCAGATATTCTATTTTCAAGTTAGCTATTTAAAGCCCTCCAAGCTTAATAAATAAAAGAGAGAAAATTTCAACCATTTTTCCAACCTTTTATCGGTGCACCATCTTTTTAAGAAACCAACAGAACTCGGCACCATAAAACAGAACTGTGATAAATAATTCCACTCTTATCCAGTGTTTGAATAATACATCTTCATTTGCATGCTAAAAAAAGGAAATGAATGTTCCATCAACGGAAGATGCATATACAAGCCCAAAACAACTAGATAATACTAGAACTTACCATGTGAGCAGGCTTATTAACAACAAGAACATGCTCATCTTCATACACTATATCCAATGGTATATCCTCTGGTTCAGCTCTTAAAGGCTTCAAATCAGCTATTGTACAATTAACATTATCCCCACCTTTTACCATATGTGAGACCTGCAAAAGAAAAATCGAATCTTTACCAACAAAACAAGAAACGGAGCACAAAACTGAGACAAATCCAAGATTTTAAGCAGCAAAAGATACAGTACCACTGAACCCTCTTCTTAATAGTACCACTGAACCCTCTTCTTAATATAAATACAGTCAGACTTCTCTATAATAGAAATCCTCTATAACCATTTCTATTATATACAGGTTCGACAGAACTTAGTAGCTTTGGTTCAAACCCGTTAAAAAATATATTAAATATGTACAAATGATCTACTTAGAACCCAGTAAGCAAAAAAAATGATCTAGAACTCATAAACTAAAAATACTGGCTCCGCCTCTATCTATAACAACTTTCCCGTTCTTTTTGTAACCGGTTTTCCATGTTATGTTATTTTATACTTCCGTCTCAAAATAGTGGTCACATTTCACTTCTAAAGAATCAATTTAACTAATCTTCGAATCTATATTGCATTAGGTCAATTCAGTATTTTAAAATTGAAAATTTAGATATTCAAGAACTATACAAAAAATTCTATAAATTACATTTCTTCTCATACCAACACGGTGAAAAAAATATATCTTAAAATATTGGTTTAATTTCATGTAGTTTGACACTGGAGAAGTAAAATGTAACAAGTATTTTGGGAGGGAGGAAGTATGTTCTAGCATTTTAGTGTAGTAACAAAAAAATATCCAAACAAAGGACAAAGTTGAGGTTTGACAATATATAATTTCAATGTTTTTACTATATACAGTCAGACCTCACTATAACATGAACGGATTATTCATGTTACATTATATTATATGTTTTCTATAATAGCAATTCATTATAGTAATAAAAAAATATCAGAATAAACGGCGCCGTTATAAGTAGTGGGACCTTATCAGTGACGCGGCCATTGACGGAAACAAGTCCAGAGCGAATGCTGGACTGAACACGAGCTCTACTAATACCGTTAATGCGAGAACTGACCCACGAATCTAATCTAAGCTTTCCGGTATTAACATCTACTGTTTCTTCGAGCTTTACGCCGGAGTAATTGGACCTCCTGCCGGTAATTTCATCCGGTGAGTCATCGGAATCTGATTCTCCAGGGAATTTGGAAATTGCTCTCGTAATGAAATTTGAAACCCTACTAAAACAAAATGGTTTTGGGTTTTGTGGAAGCACAAATATTGATGTTGGGTTTAGTGCTAGCATTGCTGATGTCCAAGATTTTTGCTTCTTCGATATTGATTGGGAAAAACAGTAGTAGTAGTAGTAGTTTTTTAGAACTAGAGATATGATGACCAAGAAACTAGAGCAACGACGTCGTTTTGGTCGTGAAACTCACCTTAAGAAAAAGAGAGGATAAAAAAAACTAAGGACCGTTTTGAGAATCGGAAAAGTTTTTCACGTCATTTAAATTGAAAATCAGCTTCGGGTTGTATTTGTAATTTGAAAAGTATCTAAAATCATATTTTTATTTTTATATTCAAACTAACAAATATTCTTTACAAAAATTACCAAACATTGTTGGAGTTATTAGAGTCCCACATTGATTGAAGAATAGACTGATGGTATGCTTATATGACTTGGGAAATTTTCCTCTTGAGCTAATTTTTGAGGTTGAGTTAGACACAAATCACATATCTTTCCATGATATCAGAGTCATGTCCATTTCCCTTTTAGCTCCCGGTCCACGCTTCAGTTGGGCCATTCCCATTTTATCTCCCGGTCCACGCTCCAATTGTGCCCTGGGCGTGAAGGGGGTGTTAGAGTGGGTTAGAGTCTTACATTGCTTAAGGAATGGACTGTTGGTATGCTTATATAGACTTGGGTAATACTCTCTTCATGATCTAGCTTTTGGGGTTGAGTTAAGCGTAGATGTCATGTCTTTACAAACACAACCCTATCTTCAATCTCAACTTCAAAAAATTTAAATAAAATAAAAAATATTTAAATTATATGGCCAAAAGCCTATTAAGTATAGACAACCGCTAGGACTCTTCACAATATTGTCGGGTATGTGTAGGATCCTTTCAAAAACTATAGATTTCTAAAAAAATCGGTATGAATTCAACAATATTTTTAGAAGATCCGAGCAGGCAGGAGGAGGTCAATTTTTTTTATGAAGTGTTATGTGTATACTCTGTCTTTCTGATTTAATATAGCGAGGTTTATTTTGAATATAAAATTAAAATATTAATTTGATTAATTTATTTTCTATTATTGATGAGAATAAAAATATTAAAGTAATTGTTTTACGTTAAAGTTTAAAGTAAATACACTAAATAAGTTTGAACTCTTGAAAGCTATATGAATAATAATGTTACTCCTATTAGTAAGATGATGAAAACTTATTTTATGAGGTTTTAATATGACAAATGAACAATATAATTTCTTCATTCTACCTATTGCATTATGTTATACGTAGCATGTTAGTTAAAGTTAATTGTAATCCAGTTATTTTGTATTTATTCTTATTTAATTTTTCGTTAATCTACATGGATAAGGAAGGAGTAATGTGGTTTCTTAGTAAGTAATATATAACAAATCTCTTTATATTCTGTTAATGTAATTAACATGGGAGGTAGGGTCACTTATTCTTGCAAGGTGAACTTCATTGCATTTTTATCACTTAATTCAACATTCAAATACAGTTATAAACATGGCCTGCTTGTACAAAGAACTGAGGACTCCTCCCTCCACTGTTATTTTACTTACAATTTTCACACAATGGGAGAATCTTATTCATGGAAAATCATACATATGAAGAAAATTCACACTCAAAGGCAATCCACATTTGGCAAAAATGAGCTTCATCTTTGCTTCACTTCATCAACAGTTTCTCTTCTCATCATCGCGACAAACTCTTCGTAGTTAATTAGCCCATCCTACATTTATGAAAACAGAAATAATATGACAAACTTTGTTGCATTGATAAAGAAGAATTAGAGAATTTGAAAATAGCTTATTATGATAGAATTTGCTAACTTTGTTTGTGTCAACATCATCTAGGATTTCATCTATTGTAGCTTCATCCCCCATTCCATATTCTTCCATGGCATGTCTAAGTTCATCTCTTGTAATAAATCTGTTAAAACAAAACAAACAGCATAAAACAGTTAAAATTAAACCAAGAATCAAGTATAATGCTCAAGTCTTAACAAAGATACAATCAGACCTCTCTATAATAACCATCCTGTATAATAACATTTCATTATAACGGCCAAGCTTTCGTTGAAACCAAGTATATTATATGTTCTCAATAACAACATTTCATTATAGCAGTCAAAAAATATCTATACAAACAATGTCGTTATAGAGGTCGCACAAAAGTTGCTTAAGTTGTAGTTTGAATCCTAGGTGTGGCATTCTTGCATTTTCTTGAATCCCCTTGTTAGAATTTCTGGCTCAGTTACTAGTCGGAGGAGGTGAAATAGGCTTTGAAATGCATCAGTGTTGTTATTATTGTACCTTTGAAACATGGTAAGTTCGACGTTAAGGAAAATGGAGAAAATACATACCCGCTATTATCCTTGTCAAAAAACTGGAAAGCCTTATACAGGTTTTCTTCTCTTTCGAGTCTGTGTCGATGCATCGTAGCGGTAATGAACTCGATATAGTCTATAGTCCCACTGTTGTCAACATCCGCCTGTAATAGGAAAATGTCAATGCAAATAAGTACACATTTTAGTGTTGTTCAATGATTCTCATGTATTGACACAAAATAAATCATCAAGCTTATAACATTCTTACTGCTTCCATCAACTGTTTTATTTCAGATTCAGTGAGCTTGGATCCTAGCCTAGACAATCCTGTTTTAAGTTCTTCGTACGTGATTGTACCACTTCCATCAGTATCCATGTTGTTGAACATCTGCTTCAGTCCCTTGATTTCTTCTTCTGATAAGTTTTCCGCAATAACCTTAAAGCAGTTTGTATATTTCAGCATCAGAAAGTGTGTCACATAAACTGATACAGAGGGAGTAAATGTTATGCCTATTAGTGGTTATTTTGGTACCTTAAGAGCGAGTTTCTTCATCTTGTTCATCGCTCTGAATTGCTTCAGCCTTAACAAAACAGCACTATCAATAGGCTTGTCTGATGCTTCTCCATCTTTCTTGAGCCAGGGATGTTCTGGATCACATGAATGATTATCCGGATTTTATTACCGGTTCAACTATCACAGTAAAGTCATGACAAATGACTTTACTGATACAATGAGTAAAGTTCAGTTATCATACGTAAAATTAATACAGATCGAGATGTATATGCACTTACCTAGGGCTCCATCTGCAGTGATCCGTTTTCTAGGATCCATTGTCAACATTTTCCTCACAAGATCCTTTGCTGAGGCAGAGATAGAAGGCCAGGGAGATGATTCAAAATCCAATTGGCCTTTAAGAATTTCTTCAAATATGCCTTTTTCAGTGTCTGATGTACAAGTACAAACACATGAGGAAATTATCAAATCAAGAGAGCAGAATATTACTTCCAGGAATATAAAGTTTCTCACTGCACAACTAGAATTCTAGAAATACCACATTTAAAAGGCAGTCCAGCAAAAGCAACAAAAAGCTAAGTTCTTCAAATGAACACGCGTTATTTTTGAGATTACAAATTTCACTTATTATGAACAGTTTAGTTACTTAGACATTATCTTTTAGGAGATTTGATAGTGTAAAACTCTTTTACGCAGTTACTGCATAGAAGTTAAACTCAACATGAATTTCTTAAAAGAGTAGTTTCCAACTAAAACCTTTACCACTCTACCATAAGAACATATTATTATAGTAAAAAAGATAGAAATAGCATTCATTGGTCACTTTTCGGCCCTATCTTAGAAAACTAGCCATTGTCATGGAGTATGTGGAATTTGAAACTCCATGAAAGTGGTTATTTTTTAACAGCAAGGTCAAAAAGTGACTAGTGGGCACTATTAGTCCTAGAGTTTCACTTGTGAAATTTGGAACTCTATGACAATAGCTATTTTCAATTATTAGAAAGTGCCTTTACCTAGGAAAAAGAGTACTTACCAGCCCAGAAGGGAGGAAAGCCACTCAATAGAATGTACAAAATAACTCCAGCACTCCACACATCTATCTCCTTCCCATACTTACGCTTCAACACCTCTGGGGCAACATAATATGCACTTCCAACGATATCCTTGTAAACTTTACCTGCAGAATAATTAATTAACTCATTAAATGTAATTCTTATTGCAAATTGATAATGACAAGATCATCAAAATCTTTAACATGTTTATATTTATATTTCATGTAAATGTTTCCTTACTTCTTTTATGTGAAGACTAAAATGATTTTATTATATTCAAAATTAAGAACATGCTAGATAGACAATTCCATAAATTTGAAGAACATAAGGAGATGTAATTATGTTGGTCTTATACAAAAACATGTCTCCTGTATCTCACTAATTCAGTGTCTAATTAGGGACATAGTCCTATAGAATAGAAAACTAACATCTATCATTTAGAAGTAACAAGAAATATTAGACAAACTACCTTAAAATGATTATTAAATCAAAATTATCATAGAGCAATGAAAAAATTATAATAATTGATACATGAAATAACCCAAGATGTGGCACGAAACCAACAGATTGCATATCTAAAAATGGTATTGTCCCATTTTGTATGATACATTTTTCCTTTTAAGTTTGTCAAAAAAAAAATTGTAAAATATTTAATCTTAGTATATATATTTTTAATTCAATTACGCCCCGTGGCCTTTTTATCAAGGGAAAAGGACAAGTTTTAGCACCTTTTTTATACAAAGCTCCAAATTGGACGGTAGTAGCAATTTCTAGCCATTTTCTCGTGCCTTCTTCACACTCGCAGTTGAGCTTTAATATTTCTCTATCCCAATTATTTGTTGCCTTCTGTTCTTTCTCAGCTAATACAATTTTGAATTTCTTCAAAAAAAAAATCTCATATGAATTTCGCCATATGGGTTTATTCGTAGTAACTAATGCATTTTAGGAAAAGGGTAATTCATTTTCTTGGTTTTGTTTTTGGGATTGGCATTGATTCTTGATTTTGAATTGGAATTGACATAGATTTATTTTGGGTACAAATTTAGAGATGGGTGTTTGAGATTTTTCAAATTGAACAAAAAAGGAAGAGATGTTTTTTTCTTCAAGATTTTGTGATTTTTGAATCTGAACAAAAAGGAAGAAGGAATTTGTGGGAAGATATGAACACAGAGTTTTGTATCTGATCTATGAATTTTGCCGATTTCTGGGAGGAGGTGATTGAATGGATATACCAGTAAAGATGGCACATTGTTTGGGGAAAAGTGATTAATTTTTTTTTATGTTAACTAAGTGTAAAGAAAGTGTTATTTAAATTGAGATGGAGAAAACAATTAACATAATTTTTAGGAACACGTCGTAGGAGATTGAACTGTGTTTTTTTTTAAAAAAATATCTTCAAAACATGTATAATATATGTATAATTAGTAAGTATATATTATTAAAACATTTAAAAAATATTTCAAAATATGTATAATATGTGTATAGTTAGTAAGTATATGTTGTTTAAACATTCAAAAAATATTCTAAAATATGTATAATATGTGTATAATTAGTAAGTAAACATTAATTATATATTTATTTAATATAAATTATATGTTGATTATATATTTATTATACATAAATTATACAATGATATATTTTCTATATATATACTTTAGGGATACATATTCTATACGATAATGATACAGTTTCTATATGTGTGATACATTTTTTTTATACATATACAGTAGTAATACACATTTTATACAACAATGATATCATTTTCTATACACATAGTAGATTGATACATATTCTATACACATAGTGATACCATTTTTATACGTTATGATACATTTCTATACATATACAGTAATGATACATATTTTATATAATAATTATACATATTTTATACATAAGCTGAAATTAGTTAAAAATGGCTATAAAATGGAATTATTTTGAATAGGCTAAAAATGACTTTTAAGATTCTCGAGTCATTAAATGTCAATAGTTTCACCCGATGGCTAGTTATGTCCTTTTCACTTTTATTAATTTTAATATTTTCATTTCATCTTTAAAGATATTATTTATTGAATTTCACTTGATATAAAACTTCATTCTTTAATAAGGAGAGGAGAGAAAAAATAAAAAGACGTGTAAAAGTCTTACAATCACTTATATATTTGTCATACATGTTAAAAATTATTTTAAAATATCATGTCTAGCAAAACGCGAAACGGAGGGACTATGGTTTTAATTTAAGTAATCTCCATCATTTGATTCACTATGTTCCTGGTTTTACACGGTAGGAAAAAGGAAAATATAAATTGACCTGTCTGTTTCAATTGACTGGGTCAACCAGGGTCAAGGTTGACCTGAAAGTGACATCCACATATGTAAGTGCCAAACTCAGGACCAAAGTCAAGCAAGCTTGTCCCATCAAATTGACACTTTGTTTTCCTTCAGCCCCAAAATCCACTGTCTGCTTCATGATTTTTGTACACTTTTAAACCGCGTAAAGGAGCAGTAAGTCATAACATAAGTCTCATTTTCCAACTCTAAGACCTGATTTCATCTAATTTGATAGCTGGTTCGCTAAGGCCTCGGGTCGAACCTTGGATATGGGGTGGTTTTGATAGCGAATGCTTTGTCTCGCGAATCTAAATTAGTCCGTCACAAAATGAGTACCGGATATTGTTCACTTACCACCCTTTAGAACATGTTTATTAATAAGCCTTAGTCAGTCTCTAGAGTAGCATTATTCAAGATTAATTCAATCTCCCTGGTTTGAACCTGATTTAGTTGGAGTTTGAAAAATATATTTCTTTAAAGAAAAAGTTGAAGCTGGATGAAAGTATTTCAAATCCATTCTTATTGCTCTAAGAAGGTATATAGTTATAAATTATTTATGTAATGGAAAGATAAGGCTAATTTAGCCAAACACGCCTTATTTTTACTGCTATTAAATAGGATATGATGTGTTAAAACCTTATATGACAAATAAAAAAGACCAGAAGAGCGATACTTAATTAAATATTAAATAATTTGAGTCACAAATCACCTTATACAGCCCAGTAATCAAGCTTAACTTATTTGGTCACTATGAATCTAATCATTACCATCAACTGACCTGATTAATTAAAGACTGTATCTAGCTCAGTGATAAAGCTTACTATTCACATGACATCAAAGAGAACAATATAATATGTAAGTGAACAAATAAAGAGTTAGATGAATCACGAATTATTGTGTTGGCGTGGTAAATACTTCTTCATTCTTAATTAGAAGTCTCAATTTAAGTCCTATGTATATAAAATCGTCTTTGTTAGAGAGCATTTTACCACCATATAAAATTTTCCGACGTGAATTTAGATTAAATCGATCCTCAATATAGATAACAAACACCAGGGGTAAAACAAAAAAAAAAACAGTAGAAGTAGGGGCAAAGCTAGAGTTCCGCATACGGATTCGGCATAACTCAATAATTTTGGCTCAAACAATATATTTGCATTAAAAATCCACTTAACATGTATAAATAATGCATTTCTTAAAATTCAGAACCATAAATTTAAAATTCTAGCTCCGTCTAGTCGCAGAAGGGAATAACATATTGATAGTAATAAAGAAGCCGGGGAGTAATAATTTTAGAGAAATTATGAAAACTAACCTTCTTCAATGAAAACAGAGAGCCCAAAATCAGTAGCCTTCAATGGAGAGTCGTCATCCTTACTAACCATCAAAAAATTCTCAGGTTTAAGGTCTCTATGCATGACTCCCATAAAATGACAGACATGTACCACATTCACAATTTGTCTTCCAATTCTTGCAGCTTCTTTCTCTGAATAATTCCCTTTTGCAGTAATCCTATCAAATAATTCACCACCAGAACACAGCTCCATGACCAAATGCAAATTATGTCTATCTTCATAAGCACCTTTAAATTCCACAATATTTGGTTGTCCACATAAATATTGTAGTATAGTAATTTCCCTCCTAACATCTTCAATGTCCTTTGAACTAACCAACTTCCTTCTTGATATTGACTTACATGCATATTTAAGTCCACTTATTTTGTCAGTACAAAGATAGGTAATACCAAATTGGCCCCTACCCAATTCTTTATCAAGATCATATATTGTTTTTATGTCTATATAAGGCTTGCCTAATATTGGACCAATTTGAGTAGATGATAAAAATGTACTAGTTCTTGGCATAGGCTTAAAAGACGAAATTGGCCCTGGTGGTGGTGGTGGTGCTGGTGGTGATTCTTGAGGGTATTTTTGAGATAATACTGGGATTGGGTGATATTCAGGAGATTCTGAAGGTGATGAAGAAATTGGGACATCTCTAGAATTTGTAAAGCAACATTCTTTAGGAAAACAAATACCCATAATTGAGAGAATTGGAGAAGTTTTAGAGTTTTGTGAGTTTTGATGAGTGTTTAAGGGTGATAAGTAAAGTATTTTGTGAATTTGCTAGCAGGGTGTTTTGCTTTTAGAGGTGCTTTGCTTTGCCTTAGACGTGTGTCTTTGGATATATTGTTGCTCTGGCTTTGGTATATTCTTATTTTTTGGCTCGCTTATGGTTTCGTTTATACAACTGAAAATGTGAATAAGACGTGGACCAGCCAGTCAGCCACTGAATGGCATATTATGAGATAAAAATTTACTCCCTCCCTCCTCCTCAAATTATCTATATTGATTTTCTTTTACACGGCTCTTAATAAATATTAATCCTGACAGATTTTAAACTATTTTGCACTTCATATGAACAATCCCATAATTGAAGTGTTTGTAGTCTTCAAGAATAATAACTACTAAGATGAAATGAAAAAAATAATTAATTTTATCTTAAATTTATAAAATAATAAATAATTTCAAACAATTATTTTTATACATCATAATAGAAAATTTGAGACAAAGCGCGTATTTACATCCTGTATTTATACCAAATCATATTATTTATTAGGGTGATGTGTTAAGGTGAGAACGTATGCTGATAATATAGTGATAATAGTGAATGTAGAGGCATGTCTTATACTCCATATTTATTGAATTGATGTAAACATCATATTATAAAAGTTTCTTCTAACGAAATATAAAAAAGTTACAGATATGAAATTATTTATTTTACCTTATTGCACGGTGTAAATTTTTGGATTATCTCCCTCCTTACATAAAGCTCTAAGCCTCTAATTGAACGAGTAGGTCGAGCTTGAAATTTACATTTATTCGAAGGGTCTATAATGATTTTGGACTATTCCACTCGTTACTTATAACGTGTTGAATTAGATGAACGAGTTTTTTCACATAACATAACAATCAAATTGATCATATTGCGTCCGCAAGGGTAGCCAAGTTGGTGTAGCAGTAGAGCGCGGGACCGCAAGGTCACGAGTTCGATCCCTGCATAAACCTTCTTGGTTGAGCCTGTCACACATGGCTTGCCAAGTGTGGTTAATCGGCTGACGTGGTTTGCAGGCTATTGCGTCAGTCCGGGGTTTACCCTGTGCGCACTCGAGAGGGCAAGCCATGTGTGGTTAATCGGCTGACGTGGTTTGCAGGCTATTGCGTCAGTCCGGGGTTTACCCTGTGCGCACTCGAGAGGGTAGCGGCTGCGGGTTCCTTCGTCAACAAAAAAAATTTGATCATATTGCCTCTTCTTAATCTATCAGCATATATCTCAAGTCATCTTAAGTCTAATTTATTGAGCGACTAACTTTACTATTAAGGGTGCACTGTCCCTGACTCTTTCAATTTTATTTGGCTGGTCAAATATCTTGAAAAATATTTATTTTAAGATATCAAATTTATTAAAAGTTAAGGAAAAACTATTTTTCCTTTTGTTCTCATGTATGAAATCTCTTCTTCTTTTGAGGCAATTTATATATATATATATATATACGCGTGGGATACCACATTGATTGTCATGTAAAATGCCTCAAAAGAAGAAGAGATTTCATACATGAGAACAAAAGGAAAAATAGTTTTTCCTAGGTGGACTCCAATTCATTAAAACAAGATCTTTTTCTTCCTCCTTTCTTTTTTAAAGATTGATACGATCCTTTTCAAGGTATGAACTAGTAAAAAGTAAACTCAGATTTACTCTGTTCATCATTAAAGCAGAAAGAATGATAGACTCTTCCTGAAATATAATAAAGAGGACATGATATAAAATCATGAGATTATATTATGATGATTTAAAGTTGAAGTTTTATTTTAACATGCAATTTGTGTTGTATTTTTTTTTACAGACACAAAAACCTCATAAGTTGTGAAAATAATCAAAACTTCCCGAATTCTTATACAATCTTACCAAATGAGCAAGTAATAGTTCATAACAAAATTAATACGTTACTAGAAGGCCTCTCTAAAAAATATAACATCAATTGATCAAATTTTAGTGCAATAAAATAAAAAAATTGAACATGAGTTGTAGTGTAACTACTCTTTAATATAATTTTTTCACATGGTTGGTAAGAGTAAATTTGTTATAAATATACTACCAACTTGTAGTTTTTTAATATTTGATATAAATGTTTGATGAATTTGATTGATATTATATCTACCAATTTGTGAATTTATTTTTATAAAATATAAACTTATGAGTCAACTTTTACATTTAAAATTTTTGAAATAATGATTTGGAATCCCAAATCATGCCTTTTTGGATGATTTGGGATTTCATCTCATGAGATGAAATCATGAGTGAAATCGCATGTTCAAACGCTGATTAGATGAAATCATGAGTGAAATCGCATGTTCAAACGCTGATTTCATCTCATGAGATAGAAATCGCATGTCCAAACACCTACTAATAACAACATTTATGTACATTTGTGATTTTCCAAAGGCTCATATCTGATGACTGCTCAAACCAACAACTACAAGTCGTAAAACCCATAAACAGAGGCCCATTAAAATTCACAATAACCTGTCAATAAGACACACTTTATACCCAATTATACATATTGTATCCTTTACCTATTTGTCTGGGCTCTGGTACCTACATAACATGTAAGAATGCTAAGATCAGCCCAATAACTTAGTTGTCTGGGCCACGGCCCACGGGCTTCACACACTTGGGGTGTACCTCATAGCCACACTCAAGGCATTGGTAAGCCCATCCATAGCCCTGTTCATCACAATCACAACAGATAAAAGCTCCACCTCCATGGCCTTCTGGCACTAAAGTGAGCTCATGCCGATGGCCCGAATGTTTTTCTGTCTTAGGAAGGCCTTTTGCTAATTCATCCATTTGCTTCTCTAATATTCCTACTCTTGTCTTTGTGAATGGGTAAGCATTCTCTTTATACAAGTTGATGAGGCTCCTACCTGTTGAAACATAACATTAATAAGTAATAAGAAAATCACACATTTTACCGTGGTATCCGAGCAGTCAAGAGGTCTTGGATTCAAATTTCACTACCACCAAAAAGCAAACAAGGTGTGTTTGGCCCGTGAAAAAGAATCAGATTCACACGTGAGCGATCTTATTGAGACATAATATAATTAAGCAATGAAATGTGTGAGATGGTAACAGACTATAACACTACCTTGTTTGGTTACTGTTTTACCATCAGGGCCCAATACCACTAGGCTCGGAATCCCTCGGATATCAAAATACTTAGCTAGGGCCTTGATTTTTGGATCACCAAATGGGATTGCTATCCAGGACATGGTCTCAAAGTACGTCGCGAACTCTAATTGGTCACGGTCACTTGATACAAACACTATCTCGAAATCTTCATCCTCCTTTCCCTCTAGTTGTTGCTTAATCTTTTTGTAGACTGAAATTAACCTCGGCGTAAATTTTTTGGCAGGAATGCACCATTGTGCTGAGAAGTAAAGTCCAACCGTTTTCCCCTTTAAAGAAGCAACAGGCACCTACAATATAAAAAGTACAGAAGCATGCACAATAAAATTGGTGAATACTTCATAGTAGTAAGAAGCACTACATTTTTTCATTATCAGAATAAAAATAAGTTAATCCATAGTTCAAACTACGAAAATGGGCAAACGGGATATTTTGGGTAATTACATTGGACTAGTTTGTGCTACTTTTTTAGAACCGATTAAGTTGGGCTTTGCCCAAATACATCTCATGCAAAACATGTTAATGTTTGTGCGAATTGGGCAGGTCATGTATTTCTATGCAAATTTTACCCCCTAATTATAACACACTTCTAATTTTTTATCAAGTATCTTGGCTCCATAATTCAAGAAGACGGGGAGATTGACGATGATGTCACACACCGTATTAGACCAAGCTGGATGAAATGGAGACTCGCCTCCGGGGTGTTTAGTGATAAGAAGTTGTCACCTAGGCTGAAAGGTAAGTTCTACAGAGCAGTGATTAGACCAACGTTGTTGTATGAGACAGAATGTTGGGCTGTCAAGAACGTCCACGTTCAGAAGATGCAGGTAGTGGAGATAAGGAACATGATTAGAAACAAAGTTATACGGGACAAGGTCGGAGTGGCCTCCGTGGCGGACAAGATGAGAGAAGCGAGACTGCGGTGGTTCGGGCATGTGAAGAGGAGGTGTGAGGATGCGTCAGTTAGGAGGTGTGAGAGACTGGCGATAGCAGGAGTTAGGAGAGGTAGAGGTAGGCCAAAGAAAAACTGAGAAAGGTGAATAGACAAGACATGACACAACTTCAGTTGACTGAGGACATGACCCTAGATAGGATGTTTTGGAGATCGAGAATTAGGATAGAAGGTTAGTAGGTAGTTGAGTTTTGTCGCACTGTGTGTGAGAGGGGTAGAGGGCTAGCTCTACATCCCCTCTTCTCCTTTTCTTTGTAGTATTATATAGGTTTCGCGTAGATCCATACTCTTATGTGTGTATTCCTAGGTGTTGCTTTATTTGTTTTGTTATTGTGATATCTTGTTGTCTTATTTCCCTTGAATTTCTGCATTAACTACGTTTTTATGAGTCGATGGTCTATCGAAAACAACCTCTGTACAGTACACACAGGTAAAGGTAAGGTCTGCGTACATCTTACCCTCCCCAGACCCCACTGTGTGGGATTACACTGATTATGTTGTTGTTGTAATTTTTTATCACTCCTGGTAACTATATTCACAACTACCAGCTTTTAAGTATCTCGAATATGCATTTACAATGTAACAAATAGTGATCAAGAGGCACTATATGAAAGACAGACTTGCCTGATTAGGACTAGGATGCCCCAAAAGATAATCTCTGGCATTGTGTGTTAGCAAATTGCTCAAGGTCTGGTTATCATATTTCTCCTTCTCCTTTACTTGTAACTCCTCCAACCTTTCTTTGGTAAACGGAAAAGCTTGCACTCCATATCGATACACGAGTTCAACTCCGTCTTTAATAACTGCAGCATCTAATTTGTTGTTATCGTTAGGTTGTAGAATTATCAAGCAAGGGATACCTTCGACATCGAATTTTTGGGTAAGGGCTCTCCTTGTTTCCAAATCAGAGAATGGAATTGCAAGCCAAGGCATTGATGACCTATAAGTGTTGAAGGCATTTAAGTCTTCATCGGACGAAACAAACACGATTTCGAAACCGGGATTAATATTGCTGCATTCCTTAAGTTGCTGGTACACATTGACTAGCAGGTTTGTAAACTTTGTACATGGTGAATACCAGTTAGCTGAAAAGTAAAGGCCAACAACTTTGCCCTCAAGTTCCCAAACTTTCACCTGCATCAAGCCCATTACCATTCTCTAGTTGAAGTGCCACATGTAATTACAGAAGATTATTCCACTTGAGCAGCAAAAAATCATCCAATTGATCAGTTTAAGGTTTATACACATATATATGCAGAATTAGCAGAAAACTCTGATTATCATGTCCGGAGAGAAATGTGCCTCTTACATCAATCTAGAACGGGAATATAAACACAAGGAAGCCAATCAGATCTGCCTATTGCGCAGAAGTCACGATACAAACAAGTTGCTAATCCATTCCAAATTGCTGTTTAACAATGTTTTGGAGTTGTAACTTTCCAAATTAGAAAATTGCATGCCAAAGATTTCAAATCACACGAGTCTATCTGCGATTACTTTGCAGCACAAACATGACCTAATTCAATTCGTCTGCTTTTGCCTTCAACATATGTAGATCTCAAGTGCTACTTAGAACAGAAAGATTATAACTTGAGAATATACAATTAATCCCTCCGAATATGTAAAACTGATTTCATCAAACTTGAAATATTTATGTTTGATTCCCATCATAAATTAATTATATTTTCCTAATAGGTGTACTATGGAAAGCCAAAATAGAGCCCTTTGTCGTCCATACTTTAGCTATCTCAGTTTTGTCTCTTTACAATCTTTATTAGATTATATTTTTGAGACCCGACTAATTCAGATCCATGTTGGGTAAGTCTTCTCCATTTTCAGGGTCGAACCCAAAACCCAGGCTCCTATCTATCCTGCCACAAGTTGGTGATAATCTTTTTTTTATATATAATTATGTTGGTGGTAATCTTTATCAGATTATTTAAGCACTACCGAAAAAATTAAAATCGCTAATTGGCTGCTAAAATCTCATAGTTATAGCTAACAGAATATTTTGATAAATCGTCACTAAATAGATTAGCAACGAACTTTACTGTTTAGCTACTGCCGCTAACTTTTTTTTTTTGTAGTGAAGTAACTTCTGCTAGTTAGACTAGGTTATACTTGCAAGGAAATTAACTAATTAAAGCTATTCTTTTTGCCGTGACGCAAGCTACTGTTATATCCGCCAAAATTCTAAACGTTCTACACATTTACTCATTTTACAATCATTTAATTTTAAACTTTATCTTTTACGCTTAACGTGATTATCAATAACCACACAAATATTTTTGACTTATTTTAGATCATAAAATTTAAAAGTCATCATTTATTTTTTAAATTTTGTGTTTAGTCAAAAAAACTAAATGTAGCCAGCAACTCGTATTCTTATGATTCTATGTTAGAATTCCACGTAAATTAAAACACATGGAGTAATACAAACCTGAATTCCAGTTGGTGAAAGAAGAAAATCACTATCTTTAGATGCTAAAATCGACAAATAATCACCACCTGAAACAACCTGAGAATTGTTACTTGTTGAAGAAAAAGAGTGATAAACAGGAACAAAACTATTGTCAATTTCTTCTTCTTCTTCCTCCTCTTCCTTCATAGTCATACTAATAATATTCTTCTTCTCCATTTTCCCTTACTTTAATTTCTCTCTCTATTTTTTGTCTCGTCTTTAAAGCTTAATAATGAGTGATATTTCACCAATTCGTATTGTTTGGGAAAGCTATAATTGTACTAGCGTGAAAGCATGTGTTTTATATTTTTCTCTCTTTGCTATATTCAATTTGTTACACGTAGTGTTTTTCTCTATAAGTTTCCGTCCTACTTCGCATCTTTATCGCAATCAATGTTGTGCTTTTCAAATTCTTTATTTTTCCTTTAGATAGTGACCTATGGCCTACTATGCGAACAAAGTCTTGATAGCATTAAAAGTGAATAATATTATATTAAATAGATCGTCAATAACTGATATCAGAACACAATGAATGAAACATAGTGTTAATGAGCCACATAAAATAAGTTCTAAGGGAAGACCCATTGACCACAAAGATGGGTTATGTGACACTTAATTCTCTTTTTTGTGCAGATTACCCTTCGAAAGCATTGATCTTTAATTTTTACCTCTTAAATTGTTGGTTTTTAATTTTTGTTCTTTGCTTAAAAATATTTTAAAGTTTCGGGTTCAATCCTCCTTCAGTTAAAATTTTAAAAAAATATTGCAAGGTAGAGTTTGAATTCGCAAGACAAAATTTGCATGTAAACTCTACCTTATAAGGTACAGTTTGCCTTATGCATGAAGAAAAACTTTGTCTTATGGTAGAGTTTGCATGCCTTGAGGTAGAGTTTGCCATCTTAAAGTAGGCAAACTTTGTCTTATAAAACATAATTTGCAGGTAAACTATGCCTTAAGGTAGAGTTTGAAACTCTGTCTTACGAATTCAAACTATGTCTTGTGATTTTTTTTTACTGAGCTATTATTCGAACCCGGAACTTATGAATTTTTAGACGAAGAGCAAAAGTTAAAAAATTCCAATTTAATGGGCAAAAATTAAAGACCACCTCAAATGTTTGATTTAGCCCAACAGAATTTGTTCCACTGATAATTCGTTTGTCTCATTTTAACAATTCTAGGCTTGATATTATTTTCTTATTAGTTTGTTAAAAAAAATTTATATTTAAAAAGTAATAAACTTTTTACTAATTATTGGTCACACAAATGTCATTTTATATTGTAAGACCACAACTCACGATTTTCAAAAATATCATAATCACATGAATATTATGCATACTTTCATAACTTTCTAAAGTTTTCACTCCTTTTCTAAAAAAAAAAAATTGTCGATTTAAAATATGATATATAAATTTAAACCGATGAAGTATTTTGTTGTCGGTTGCCACCCTTATCTTACACAATTTTAATGAGTCAAATTCAATTAAAGCATTTAAATTCTTAAATTTATTAGTGGAAAATTTTTATAACCACTCAAATATTATGGTGTGATATGTTTTAAAATTACAAGCTTTTAACATACTTCTGATTACATAAATATTATTGCATAACGCTCTATTACCGACGCACTAAACAAATACTCCATTTCATTTCACTTTGCCTTATAATTGAAAGTGTCAGTGAAGTGTCAAAAGTTAATTTTTATCATAGAATATAATAATTTGAAACTCGACCACATATGGAAAGTGTGACAAGATTAATTTACGAGTAAATTAATTATAATGCTAATCTTAACTTAATGTTATATTGCCCAAAGAAGTAAATGCATATACTCTCATCATTAGTCACTTGACGTAATTAATTAATTGTCGTTTAATAAGAAGTCAATCCATTAAACATTTTGTAATTGTTTTATACTTTTATTTGGCCACGTATATGTGAACTAATTTAAGGAAGAATCTAGCACTTTAGAGTTTCGTGGTGTTTACGTAATAAATTGATCTTTATCGGCGAAAAGATCGGCAGCATATACACCTGTCTCCTTTTCTCTCTCTCTTCTTTCTTTTCACAATTTTTAGTTGAAAGCAACAGTTTGACATTTAAAAGAGTTTCTGGCTCATAAATTTTTTCTTTTTAGCTAATTTACCTTTAATTGAATGATACATATTTAATATAGTTAGTTGATTATATAAAAACTCACTTATTTAAATACAGGTAAATTTGAAAGAAAATAATGAATATCTTCTTAATTATGTTAAATGACACTTATTTTAATACAGAGGTTAAAAAAACACTTATTATGGACCAAAGTGAGTATTACATAAAATGTTCTATTTATCAACCATTAAGAGACGTAGTGAGATGAATAAATCTCTTTAATTAGAGTTTCGTGTATGAATATAAAGAATATTTTTTTTTTAGTAGACAGCACTTTCTCTTTAAATTGGCTCTTCACAACGTGAATTTGAGTTTATCGAGCTGGTAAGATTCAAGTATCATATAGTTACACCAAAAAAATTAATTATCAAATGCGAGGTAATAGTAGGTATAAATATCACGTTAGAATTTAACAAATTTTATACTTTTTTCGTTCAGTTTTACTGGTTCACTAGACTAAAAATTAATTTTCATTTTTATTTGTTTACTTTAGCATATCAAGAAAAGATAAACTTTTTTCTTCTTGTACCTAACATTAATTACTCATTTTCAAATTATTTCCCAAGTCTATTAAGAATATACATCAATTAATATCAGGGTCGTCTCAAACATTTTGGGGGTCATGTTCTAATTCGTAAAAGTGGGCCCTTACTTTACTTTGATTGGGCTAAGACCTAAGAATTATGAGCCTTTATAGTAAATTCTAACTAATACTACTTAATAAAAAATGAAAAAAAGAGGCTCCTAAAATTTTTCGTTTTTCGGGGGCCCTGTGCGGTAGCACGACTCGCACACCCCCAAAGACGGTCCTGATTAATATGAGTATTATAATAAAATATAGTTTATTTATTAATTCTTAAAGAGCGTGTAAAATTAAAAGTGGATAAATAAAAATAAAGAGAGAAAACTTATTAAGGTTTGGTCCTTTTGACCTTTGGGTCCTCGCCTCAGAGCTCCTATCCAAATAGTATAATCCATCTATATCAGTATTTTTTTTTTCTCTTTACAAATCACCTTTTCTCAATCAGCCCGCTCGATTGATCTTGCAAGAACAGCTAATTCAAAGAGGTTAACAGCCAAAATACAACAACGTGGCATACAACCTCCAATTTATCTTTCTACTCCGAAAATAATTAGTACCAAACTCCATCTTTGTTGTCCGTTTTTCTTTAATACTTTTTTATCTTAATTTACACGATATTTAATCGAGCACAAAATTTTACAATAACATACCATGTATAGTCTCGTAGGAGAGATTTGGGAAGAATAGAATATATATATATATATATATATATATTTTACCCCTATTTTTGTGAAAGAGCACAAATTTTAAAAAGAAAAAAATATATATAATTTAAAAAAGGTTATAAATATTTATATTATTATGAATCATCTTACTAAAGATAAAAATAAAAATTTAAAAGTAAATTATCACTACATAAAAATATAAATTTTTTCTTTGACTAGAAATAAGATAGCGTCATATAAATTAGAATTGCATTATCATACATGCTCCATCACCAACTAAAGGCCAATTGAAAAGTAAATTCGTATATTACTACATCTTAGAATGTCTTTTTATGATTATTCTTCTTGTTATGATTTGGGCTACTTTCTTTTTATTGTATCTACTATATCATTTCATATATGAGCATTTTTTAATCACATCTGTTATCATCGATTCGATGATCCGCATTAGACATGTCAACAAAAATTAATTACTTGGGATAGACATATCTGTACAATAACAATAGCAACAAATTCAATTCTCTTTTGTTAAAAAAAATGGTTCTCAATTAACTTAATTTAGTTTGTGCTTTTGAACCATTGTAGCAATATTTAAATATCTTAGATATGTTGTAAGAATATATTACTAACGATTCTAGGTTTTGCACTAGACCTCCATTACATCTATTTACCTGCTTTTTTCTTTTGTCAGTTTCCCTAATATACGTCCAATCTAAGATCAGTAATTAAATTAGATAGTATTAAACTGCATCAGTTGGCTCTTGTTAAGATAATCAAAATCTAACCATAAGAGCATATCACCAAGTGAAGTCGGGCATAACTAAAAGTAGTTTATAAGCTAAAAGCTAAAACTCATAAGTTGGGAATACCCAACTTTTGCTTTTGGCTTATTTTTGTATTTTTTTTTTATCTAAAAATAAATATTTAAAAGTATTTTTATCTTTTCCAAACACCATAAAAAATAAAAAAGAGCTTAAAAGCCAATGAATACTTAAAATAAGTCAATTCAAACGCCCTTAAGTTCAATCTTAATGACCATTAGTTAAGCTAGTTTTTAGCTTATTCTAGACGTAGATATGTAAGCGCCGGTAAAATCACCGTTAGTTGTTAGCGACATGAAAGAGATGGAAAGAGTCTAGAATCAAGTGATGAATATGTATTTTGACCTTTATTTTTATACTTATGTGTGTGTATTATCTAATATTGTGCACGTGAATTGCACGCATATCTCTCCCATTATTTATTATTAAAAAAATCTATGTAAATTAATTAGTCAACTCACTTCTATATTTTTAAAAGTTAATTGTGATGAATTTTCTAAAATTGTGTTATATGCCAATTCAGCTTCTTTGTTTTAAAAAGTAGATTGTGATAAATGTTTCTAAAATTGTTTTATACGCCAATTCAGCTTCTTTGTTTTTAAAAGTAAATTGTGATAAATGTTTCTAAAATTGAGTTATATGCTAAGTCAACTTCTTTGTTTTTAAAGTAAATTGTGATACATGTTTCTAAAATTGTGTTATATGACAATTCAGCTTCTTTATTTTTTCTTTCATATCTAGAGCTATGATCTTTCTTTTTTTGGTGCAAAAGATACTTATCTTTGGTGCAAAGGAGCGAGGTGTTATGGAAGAACTAAAAAACTATATACGTCGAATAAATAATGAGGGAGATATACGTGCAATTCATGTATACAATATTAGTAAAATAAAATACACACACATGTATAAGAAAAAGAACTAAAAGTGGAAGAACTAGAAAATATATATGTCGAATAATTAATGAGAGAGAGGTATGTGCAATCCACTTGCACAATATTAGTAGTAAAATAAAACACACACAATGTTAAATTTTCTTTTAACTTAATGGCCATTCCTGTGTGTACCCTTCTACTAGGATTGTGTGTCATTTGCCTATTGTGGGTAAAGAATGGATCTTGGGTCAAACTCAACCTCAAAAGCTAGCTTGTAGGATGAGTATTGTTCAAGTTCATATAAGGAGTTCATGTTCCCATTTCATATCCGATGTGGGACTCTTAACACTCCCCCGCACGCCCAGACCTTGTTAAGTGGAGCCTGGATAATATAATTTGGGGGTCCAATATCGATGAACAAAGAATTGGAATGGGCCTGGGGGCTCAAGGGGACGGATTGCCCGGGAGTGGGTTGGCAGTAACTAGGCTGCTCGAACCTAAAGTTGGGTCGTGACCCAGCGGACTGCCAGGCGCTGGGCCTCTCGACAGTGGGCTGCCAGCGAGATGCTCGGCTGGGCTAGCAGCCACTGGGCTCAGTGATTGGGCCGAGCCACTGAGAAAAATTGGGTCTGTTTGGGAGGCCAATTTATGGACCAAATACGGGGGCATGCTATCATCAACAAATTCGTAGGTAGGAGGCATGGAACAATGCAATTTGGCAAAGGAAAAAATTGATTCATCAAAGACCATGTGGCAACTCACGATTATTTTATTAGAGGATAAGTCGTAACATTTGTAACCACGATGATTTGACGGATATATAAAAAAAAACACTGAGTAGACCGGGGTTGGAGTTTATTGATGGTAGTAGAAGGAAAAAGAGGATAGCATAAGCACCCGAATACCCATATGTGAGAGTAAGATGGGTCCCTTAGATATAGAGTTTTGAGAGGGAATTTATAGGCTAATTGTTTGCTCGGAAGTATGTTAAGGAGATAGGTTGCCATTTGTAATACATGATGCCAAAATGATGGTGGTAGAATGACATGGGCAGGTAAGGTTCTAACAATGATATTAATGGTTCGATTATTAGTTGCCGACGCTCCGACGTTCTTGAGTTGGCCCAACAGAACCTTGAGATGTTGACAATATGCGGATGCATTGGGAAAATTCGTCATGTCAGTGGTGGAGAATTCTTGCTCAAGTGTAACGGCCCGAGAATTCTTATTATCTTGGAATATATCACGTAAGCGATCCCAAGCCTCCATTGCCGTGGAGTTTGGTTCAAGAATAGTATGCAACAAATCATTTGAAATTGTGGCATAAATCCACCGAAGAACCGTCACATCAAGGGTCAACCATAATTCCATTTCATCATCATTTTTGGCACCTTCTCCTTGCCTTTTTCCGACGGAATTATGTGATGGATAACCCAGTATGACCGACTAAATTTTGAAAAGCTCTGCCCACATCGCATAATGGACGTTTTCCATCTCAAGAGTGATAGAGATATGAGATTTAATGTTTGAAACTGTGAGGGCTGGATGGAAATTTGATTTTGAGTCAGACATGGCTCACGGAAGAAGAGGGGAGTCGGCGGCGGAGAGAGGGGGGGTCGACGGTGGGTAAGGATTCTCCAAGTCTATATAAGGTGTCCATGTTTTCATTCCATATCCGATATGAGATTCTTAATAGTGTGGTTGTAAGCGTTTCATTTCCTCGGAAGCATAAAAAAAAGGTATCTCTGCCAATCAATTGAATCAAAGTCGAGGCGTGTGTGTGGTTATTATATTAGGCTTTTGGTAGATTAAAGTTGAAGCGTGATTTTTTTTAGTGAAGCAACAATTGATACCATAAAGAAGTGGCCATAAACTAAAAAATCTTGACTAATTTGAAAGATCATTTAATGCAACTGAAATAACTTATTTTCTATGTCCTATAACTGAATTAGCGCATTTCTCTTTCTTTTTGTTGAGGAGCTCCAGTGAATCAAGATTGAATCTGGAGAGTTCGACCCATGTATTCTATTGATCTGTACACTACAAACTTTACTACTTGCAAACTTCTAACCACAACTTGCTTCCTAGGATATTATTTGTGGTATAATGTATAAGTACCTGACAAATATGTCAATATATCTTTTTATTAATGCAGTGATATGACATTAAATCTCTAATAGTATAGTTACTTTTCTGTTATTCATATGTATTATAGTTATGTCTCTGTTATTCATATGATTTGAAGAAAAAAACTAATGTAATAATTATAACGAGAAGCACACTTCATTGTTTTTAGTTTATTATCGATCAATGGTTGGATATTGAGATTCATCAAAATTAATAAGATAATATATCTCACGTGTATAATGATATTTTAGTGACCTAAAACTTGCTTTCATAATTAGATATCATTTGTTTGATAATTTCAATACATAATTATAACATATGGATGAATTTAAAGATTTACTAATTTTTTTACATAGAAAATTTTGTAATATTTAATGGAGAAGATATACGTGCAATCCGCGTGCACAATATTACTACACACATATGTATACAAAAAAAATTTAGATAGGAGTAGGTAACTACAAAAAAAACTAATTTATAAGATTAAGACTCATTGCAATGTTTAAGTCCTTAATCAGCAAATCATAGACGAACCACATAGCTCGGAATGAGAAAGAAAAACTAAGAATAATAAGCATCAACCATTGTATATAAGTTAGTTTAGCTTATGTCTACTATGATGAAGGAATTAAGGGGATCAAGGCTAATCAACCTTTTACAATGGGGACAAATACACCAAGAATTATTAGCACACGTGTGTATATTCTTATTAGGGTACATATTTTGTATTGTATAATTATGGTAGGATTGAGATCCTTGTTAGAGAAGGATTCAACATTGTACACCTATATATATTTGTATTAATGAGAAAGGCTACCTAAGGGAGATTAATATAATCTTACATGGTATCAGTAGCCAAAACCATACAAACCTAGAAAATTCCTCCTTGGCCGTCGTGACCCCCCCCCCCCCCCAACCGGAACTCACATCGGCCCCTACCCCTAAAATTTTCTTGGTTTTGTTCCTCTATTCTCCTCCCCTCTAAATGGATCCTTTTGCTACTCCCACACCTTCTGACGCTTCCGCTTCTACCCATGTCATCCTTCAAACACCTCCCACAACCCCTTCTTCACCATCTTTCCATCCGGCTCTCGCCATTACAAATATCAAGAACTTCATCCCTCTCATTCTTGATCAGGAGGATGGTCAATATTGGTCGTGGGTGGAACTGTTTAAAATTCATACATGTGTCTACCATGTGCTTGATCACATCGACGACTCTGTTCCTCGCCCTCCCGAAATTGATGACACAACATAGCGTCGTCTTAATATTGTGGTTAAACAGTGGATATATGACACTATATCCAAGGACCTACTTCTCACGATCATGAAAACGGGGGTCACTACTCACCTCACCCGCTCTGCAGGTAATCTTCCCAAACTATTTTGTTTAAAGCGTCCTCAATATATAACTGTCGGAAATGGCCATCGCACTCCAATTCACGGATATGGTAACTTACACTAAACCGCCCCATCCACCCTTTTCCCTTAGCAATGTCATGTATGCCCCAAACATAATTTAAAATCTAATCTTTGTCCTCCAATTTACTCGTAATAATTTTGTCTCTGTTGACTATGACCCGTTTGGTTTTACTGTGAAAGGTCTTCGTACAGGGACACCTCTTACGAGATGCAATGGCATGGGGGATCTCTATCCATTATCATCCACCTCCGTTGCCAGATCATGCTCTCCCGTTTCTCTTGCCGCTATCTCTCCGTCAACTTGGCATAAAATGCTTGGTCATCCAGGAACTCCAGTTTTTAATTTTCTTAGAGCAAATAATTTTATTAAATGTAATAATGGGAAACTTGCCCAGCACTGTATTTTTTGCTCTTTAGGAAAACATATTTGTCTTCCTTTTAAATCATCGTCAAGTGTTACGCTTTCCCCTTTTGATAATATTCATATTTATTTGTGGACGTCTCATATTTCTAGTTCACTCGGTCATAAATATTATCTCGTGTTGTTAGATGATTTTTCTCATTATATTTGGATCTACCCACTCAAATTTAAATCAGAAGTGTTTACCAAATTTCTTGAGTTTCGTACTTTTATCAAAACACAGCTTGAAAAATGCATAAAATCATTTCAGTGTGATAATGGTCGTGAATTCAATAATTCCATGTTTCACCATTTCTGTCATAATAATGGCATGATTTTCCGTTTCTCGTGTCCCCACACGTCGCCTCAAAATGGTAAAACCGAACGAATCATCTGCATCATTATTAACATGGTTCGTACTCTCATACTTCATGCCTTTCTTCCTCTATCCTTTTGGGTCTATGCAGTCAAAATGGTAGAATACACTCTAAACATTTTACCTACCAGCATCCTTCATAACAAGACTGACCCCTACCTAAATCTTGCAACTACCACTCCTCATAAATTGGCACCCCGAACTACTCAGTGTGTCTTCGTAGGTTTCTCATCCAATCATAGGGGCTACCTGTGCTATGACTTATCTACTCGTCAGATTCACGTCTCACGTCACATTACCTTCGATGAGATGACTTTTCCCTTCGAGAATATTCAAAAATTCCGTAACATGGATTATACCTTTCTAGATGAATCCGACACGTCTCTAGTCATACTCCACGAGCTTACTCGATCTACCAGTGCTACCACTGTACCGCCACTGCCACCCATCACTGCTATTATTCCTGTACCACCCACCGCTGCTACAGTTCCCGTGACACTACCTCATGCCACCGCTACAGTCTCAACGCCCCTGCTGCCATCCACCAACCAAGCCCTGACAGAACCACCGTTGCCCGTGACCCATCCACCGTACACCGTCAACCCAACCCATACCTCAGATCTTGCATCATCAACCTCTCATCACCGTCCCGAGCTCCAGCCCAGCAGCCCCATCATCACCAAATCCAGTCGCAACAGTCACTAGACTCCATCCCTGACACCCACCCCACCACCGACCTCATACCCCACTGCCCCTCACCAACACCCAGTGAATCTAACCCGTACAACCCCAATGACCCAACCACTATTAGGACCCGAGTCAGTCACCAACAAACCTGACACCGATGTCGCACCCTACACCGCTAACCCCCAGACCCCAAAAACTCCCACCCCCACACCATCAGCCATCAACAACACCCATGCCCCTAATCCACCGTATGGAAACCCGTGCCTAATACGGTATTTTCAAACCCAAAGTCCACTTCAACTTGTCAACCCAAACAGTGTCACCCATTCCCAAAAATCTAAAATTAGCCAAACTAGACCCCAATTGGAATGCGACTATGTGTGAGAAATTTAATGTTTTAACGAAACAACACACTTGAGATTTGGTTCCTCGACCGGAGGCGGTAAATATGATCCGGTGCATGTGGCTTTTTTGTCACAAATACAGAGACAATGGTGATTTAGAGAGGTAGAAGACACGACTTGTGGCTAATGGCACTAATCAGCAGAAGGGTATTGATTGTGGAGAGACATTTAGTCCAGTTATTAAACCGGCCATCATTCGCACAGTTCTGATTATTGTTATGGGTAAGCACTGACAGGTTGATGTGAAAAATGTGTTTCTACATTGGGATTTGAAAGAAATGATTTATATGCATCAACCTCCTGGTTTTGTCCATCCAGTCGCCCCTTGGTATGTATGTCATCTTCGTAAGTCATTGTATGGCTTGAAACGGGCCCCTCGAGCATGGTATGATCGCTTTGCACATTATATTTTGCAGATTAGATTTGTATCCAGCAAGTGTGATAATTGTCTATTTATTTTTCATCGAGGTAGTAGCATTACTTATTTATTATTGTATGTGGATGATATTGTGCTAACTGCCTCATCTGAGTTGTTAAAAAATGAGATTATTGCACGGCTCAAAACAGAATTTGATATGAGTGACTTGGGGAAGTTGAGCTATTTTTTGGGTATTTCAGTGACTAGATCTGCAGATAATATGTTTCTTTATCAACGTAAGTATGCAGATGAGATTGTGTACAAGGCTAAAATGGCAAATTGCAATATCATGGCTACTCCAGTTGACTCTAAATCAAAGCTTAGTGCTTTGGATGGTGATCCGGTGCCCGATCCCACTCTCTACAGGAGTCTCGCATGTGCACTACAGTACCTCACTTTCACCAGGCCAGATATTGTCTATGTTGTTCAACAGTTATGCTTATTTATGCATGCCCCAGGGAGCCTCATTTTACTGCCCTCAAACATATCATTCGATATGTTAAGGGCACACTTGACTATGGTTTGCATCTATACCCATCATCCCCATCCAGGTTGTTGGCATATACGGATGTTGATTGGGCAGGTTGTCCGGACAAGCGACGTTCCACCTCAGGCTACTGTGTGTTCTTAAGGATAATCTTATTTCTTGGTCTGCCACAAGGCAACCCACATTATCTCATTCGAGTGCAGAAGCAGAATACAGAGGCGTTGCTAATGTTGTTGCTGAGATCTGTTGGCTTAGAAACCTTCTTTTGGAGCTTCAGTGTCCATTACGTAAGGCTTCTTTGGTTTATCGTGATAATATACCCGATGTATACCTATCTCATAATCCGGTTCAACACTAGAGAACCAAGCATATTGAGATGGACATCCACTTTGTTCGTGAGAAGGTTGCTCTTGGCCATATCAGGGTATTGCATGTGCCTTCTTCATATCAGTATTCAGACATATTCACAAAGGGTTTTCCTAGACAACTATTTCTTGACTTCAGATTCAGTCTTAGCGTTCGGCATCCTCCCGCTCCGACTGAGGGGGTGTATTAGCACACGTGTGTATAGTCCTATTAGGATACATATTTACCATATTTTGTATTGTATAATTATGATAGGATTGGAATTCTTGTTAGAAAAGGATTCAACACTATACACCTATATATATTTGTATTAATAAGAAATGCTCTCCAAGAAATATTAATACAATCTTATAATCTCGGCCTAACATGCAAAATTTCCTATGCTTTCAGACGTACCCAATGCAATGTTGACATATAACTTATCTAAACATCTCTTAAGACTAGTCTGACTTTGAATTTTAAGGCAAAGTCCTCAAAATTTCAAACAGAAAAGTTGAAATATTAATAGGAGCTACCATCTCTAGGCTTAAAATATTTTATCTACATTATTTTATGGATTGTCTTCAAGAAGTTGTCAGGGAACTCACTTAACTATACTTTTATATGTGAAAAACGACTTGAATTGATAAAGGTTAGAGAATACCAATTAACTATACTCTTAATATCTTAGAGATATATCATTTGACTTTTAAGTAATGGCCAAAATAACAGTGTATTAAGCGGAAAGATTACGGGTGTCACATATAGATGATGTTACGTACTTGAACACACTTAAAATAACATTATGGGGAAAAAGTAATTGCAATCCCTTAATTACCGCTATAATGGGAATTCCATTTTAAATGCCAAAACCCAATAATTAGGGGATCCATTTCCATCTTTACCAATATTTCGTTTTAACGGAATGAGAAATCTTGGGTTTGCTATATTTAATTGAGTGTTTTATGGGAAGAGGAATCTTGGTTGGGATTTGACTTTGTAAAATTTTCTTAGAACTTGCATAGTTATGTTTTCTTTTTCCTATTATATAGACTCAAACCCCTTAAAAGAAGGGGATGATTTGAGTCTAAAGTCAAAGATAAGGGACCATTTTGAACTTTCACTCAACATTATTATCGTCCAAAACCAAAACAATTTCTGAAACCGAAATCACTGTATATAGATCGATTCTAATTTGAGTTTCTCTTCTTCTATTATTACAAAATTCTGAATGATAATGATATACTACTTGTCTTATTACAGGTAAATTTTGGTTATGGCACTTGAATGCTTCACACAAGTGTTGGGTTCACTATTTGACAAAATATGTAGGGGTGATGAGGAGGAACTTGCTGAAATTTTTCGATGCTTGCCTGATTGTCTCGTCATCGATATCCTGAGTAGACTTCCAATAGATACCCTTGTTAGATGTCGAAGGGATTGTAGGGATTTGAGAGCTTTGATCTCATCACACTATTTTACCACATTACATCTCAGTAGAGCTAGACCCCTGCTTCTTCTGCATCATGATAATTCATGGCTTACTAGGAAGCGCGACAAACACCTTGAAAGAGAATAATCTGTTGATTATTTTCATTAATGTCAAAGGTATATATATATATATATATGATATACAATATTTAATTATGGTAATTAAATCTACATTTTCCTAATATAAGACTACTATCATAAGTACACATATACAAGAACTCTAATATTGTAGAAGTGATACACGACATATACACAGAACATACACACAGTTATCAGTTCTAAATTTCCGAACAGACACTAATTTTTTAATTAATTGAGGAGCATGAAAGACATCTTTCAAGACTAAAGGTGAGTTCGGGGGAGATAAATTTGTGTGACCATAACCATGAATTGGAATTGAATTACCACTATCAACAATAATGTCACGATTTCGCTCAAATTGAAATAAGACGAGAGATTACCTGGTGTGGACATCATATGAGAAGTGGCACCGGTGTCCCTGTACCAATTTGCATCCGGAGAATTTAATTCCAGTGTGTGCATCACAACAGACCTTTGATGTTGCGGGCCCAACAACAGCAAAGGCCAGGTTGCTGCCAGGGCTCATTCTGTCGAGTCCCTGGTTGCTGAAATCCATTGGGCCTGGCCCAAAAATTTGCTTGAATGCCTGCTGGACCTGGATATGGTGGACTGGGCCACTGCCCACTGGCCCACCCCCACGACCACTTTATGCGGCCCAAGGCGCGGCCCGGTGGTGCTGCGCGGCCCGGTCGTCGGTCATCTGTCACCACGTCCTCCGCCAATGTCACCCCACTGCCGCCGCGGTTTTTCTACCATTTTTCCAATTTTGGCCCTTTTTGCCGCCACCATTGGTACGGTTTTGGCCTGAATTTTCTGAAAAGGAGTGAGGGTCATCGGTGTCGCGTGACGTGGCCACCACCATGGCGAAATTGGCTCCGGTTGCAGCCTTTTTAGCTAATCCGGCTTCTTCTATGGTGAGCGTGGAACGTGCTTGGTAGAACGGCGGGAGAGGATTGCTTTGACGTAGAAGAGTTCCAACGCCATCATTCGCCTCGGAGAGAATTTTTGTTATCTTGGAATATATTACGCAACATATTCCAAGCTTCCATTGTCGTGGCGTCGGGTTCAATAATAGTTTGCAAGAGGTCCGTAGAGATAGTGGAATAAATTCATTGGAGCACCGTAGCATCAAGAGTTGCCCACAACTCTATTTCATCATCGGTGGTAGGCACATTCTCCTTGCCTTTTGCCGGTTCGACGATGTGATGAAGGACTCTATTAGACCGTGAGTGAATTTTAAATAGTTCTGCCCACGTCTCGTATTGGAAGTTTTCCATCTCAAGAACAATAGGAATGTTGTTTTTTATATTGGGGACTGCAAGGGTAGGATGAAAGATGTTCTTTTGTGGTAGACATGAGGAAAGAACAAGAGGAGAATTAGAGTTGAGGGAAAAAAAATTGAAGGGAGGGGTGTAGGTACGGCCGACGGCCAAAGGGAGAGTAGGGCGGCGGAAGAAAAAATTTGTGGAGAAGGAAAAGTTTGCCCTAAACTGATGATAACATGAAAGAGAATAATCCTTTGATTATTTTCATTAATGTCAAAGATGTTGGGAGTTTTGCTCTATGGTACTTTATAAAGCAGTACGGGAAGTATTTAACTATTACAAGTATTCGAAAGGATAAACAAAGATTCAATAATTCAACATGGAATCTGAAAATTACAATAGTTACACAAGTAAAAACCGGAAATTCCAGTTTTATAGAAGACGGAAAAGTATAAATTGGTTTTTGTTGAGTCGAGTGTAGCACTCTGTCCTTAAGACAATATTGCCCCGTATGTATCCTTTATACGTCCTGCACAATTTGTCTTCCAAGATAAAACAGCAATGGAACCCTTGAGCAAAGGAAACTCAAGAGCTACCGTGAAGAATATTGAGTAACGAAATGATGCTTGGAAGTTGTAGGAAGAAAACTATTTCGGTTGTGTATTTTCGTGCAATCGTTTTTCTGCATCTCGTTTCGTATTTTTGTGCATATGTCTTAGTGCTCAACAATGGTGTAAGGGGGTGTTTATATAGGTGAGGGAGGGGCTGAAAAAGCGCCTCCATAATAGCCAAATAATGGCCATTATGGAGGTAGTAAAGCCACCAACATAAATGGTGAAAGACCAACGGATTTGGCATTATAGGAGGAGTAATTTAGCCAAAATAAATGGCTGAATTGAGTTCTTGGCAACAGCTTTGACTGTCCATATTCTGGAAACTTGAGGGACCAAACTGCACATCTTGAAACTTCGGGGACCAAATCGTAAATCGAAAGAATTTCGATCCGAACCGTACATCCGAAAACTTCGGGATCAAACTGTACTTCTGGCAAAGTTTTCTGGCCCAAAACGATAATATCAGAAGACCCACGGCCCACGGCCCACGACCCACGACCCGTGACCCGAGAACCCGGAACTCGGAACCGGACCGGACGGGACAGGCGGGCGGCGGCGGCGCGCGTGTGGTCTTTCCTTGAACCGAAGCACATCTAGGTCCTCCCTCCTTTAAACACATGGGATACCCCTTGGGGTCCCAAACCCCAAACCAATTTCGAATCTTATATACACAACAATTCTTTCTTCCTCTACCGTGAGGGAGAATTACACACAATACCACACTTTCCATGCTTCAAACACCTTACTTCGTGAACCAATATCTCTTTCATTTCTCAATGAAATTTGACGATTCTTGGCCCTACGGTTATCTACGTACTTAGTAGATCATGCATGTGTGAAGAACCGGATTCTCCAACATACGTTACACTAGTGTTTAAGCCGTTAAAGTTGGTCGGTCGCAACTCCCGCCAAAGGCAAATTTCCAACAATCCCCTCTTGAAAGAGATTTTGGCGCACTCACATGGTGTCTTTTCATTTCCGAAATATTTCGGCGGACCGATGTTGCATAAGGAGAGGTAGCCTCGGCTTTGAACCTTCCATAGTTGAATACCATCGGACTTACTTATCTGCGCGGTGAACGTGATGTCTTGAACCGTCGGTGTTTAGTGTAAGCCAAGACAACGGTACCAACACAACAAATTCCCTTACTCTCTTCTTCGTAATGTTTTGTCCGTTTTGGCCATGGACAACGTCTTGGATTCTTAAGTGCGTTCAATTTGAGGCGGCCCGTCCTCGCACTTAAATAGGTGGTCTCCTACAAGGTATCCTGCTATACCCCACTTCACAAGTGTTAGGAACCATTAAAAGTTTCCCAAAGACCTAACCTCAACCGTTGAGGATCATTACTGATTTTGAAAACTTAACCTTTACCCATACCTGAGATAGCACTTAACGTCTATCGCGGGAACGGCTTTGGATTTGGTGTTTCTTTTCGAAATCACTATCCGAAGTGCTCATGCTTCCACCGAAGCGATCAACCGAACCTTTACAACTTAGTTTTCCCATTGAACCAAATTACCGGGATCTCCAGTTCGTAAGGTTGGGTTTCCACCGTATTGGTCCGTATATTTTGGGTTTTAAGCCCATTCCCCTAGACAGGCGTAACACTTGATCTCCGGGTAGTCCCTTAGTTTGTAAACAAGGAAGTGACACCGTGATGATCAAGCGCCATACGGTCTTATGTCTCCGACGGATCCCGATGACGAGATATGTCCGGACGCCGTCATCCGTGTCCTTCCTAAAGCCGACCGGCTAGCCACGGTGTAGAATTTGTCGAAGGCACGGGTTTCTCCCAATAAGGGACGTCCTCTAATGAGTCGTGAAGTTACTCAACTTCTTTCATGCTTTGTATAAAGCGATAAACTCCGATACCATCATGAATCGGTCGATGCAAGTTTGCTTAGAGGATTTTCCAAGAACCACCATACACATTTACTTGTGGCTTTGGTGTTCTTCGGATACGATGTCCGCTTTGCATCACCGTGTTCTCTCGAACCGCTGGACATCCAGAATACTATAATCCGTAGATAAGCGAATAATTCGGATATCGTCATATCCGACTTAACGCCTTCTATTGATCATGTATTAAGATCATCGGTGAACCTTAGTTCAGGCGATCTGTTTGTTGGACGATACCGGGTCGGTTGTAGTGTGTACAATACATTGAACTACACGTGACCGAGCATATCGCTCCTTGTCTATGGGTGCACCATGATTCCAATCGGTTCTATGATTCATATCCATTGGTGGCTTCAACGAGACTGTCAACTATCGACCATCCGTTAGATGTCTTAGAAATCCAATTCCTAAGATGTCATCCGTGATACTCATATCTTTCATATCGAGACTTTGTTTCAATATGATTTTCACTCTAAGACCGTTGGTTTTCCAACCGTTGGCTTTCTAACTTCGAGTCAATGTTTCGTGATCGATTCATTGTTTTCGTTTTATCCGAGACTTTCGGGACCAAAATGTTAACATTCCGGGGACCAAAATGAAAGTTCGGGAAGAAGCCCAACAGTTCAAAGCAAACCAATTTCGATCCTCTTCTTCCAACTCTCCGGTTTGGAAGGCTATTTCAACACCCATGCCATGTAAGATTACAATGGCCTTGGATGTGAACTACTCACAGGGGAGCACTTTTTACAACCCAAAAGTTCTTTTCTCGGAGGAAGATTAACTATTACACACGTATGGTTCTATATATGGAATCTATTTCTCCCTTTAGCTTCTTTCCAAAGCAGCGCTTTTGGAGATAACAATTATTTGTTAATTGTCCATGGTTCGTTCTCAACCATACAAGCTAGAAGGACTGGAACAAGTCTTTGTCCCCTCTTTGCTCCGTCTTGGTTCAACATCTAGAATCCCTGAGTTCTGCAGATCTGGAATATTAAGTTTCGGATAGACAGCAACTTTCGAGTCATGAAGATACGGAACGTCTAGTTCCGGACGGTCGAGCCCTCGCGGGTTCTTGTTAACCTTGAGCAATTACTCCTTTTCCTTTTCCAAGGAAAGTTATCTCCAAAGAATTCAAGCATTCTTTGACGCCAAGAGGCGATCAACACTATCGTTATTTGCGGATCCGGTGGATATGCAATCTACGATCTTAGGTCGAACTTGACCTGTTTCGGTAGCCCATCTTTTACCAAGCTACCCCTCATAATTTGGGCGTACGACTTCGCGCTTGGCTAACACCGTTGGGCGAGGTGAGAAATGAACATTCGTTTAATGAACGATGCTTCACATTCTCCCCTCTATCACTACGAATTTCTCAATCCGTAGGCTTAGTTGATTTTCAACTTCGCTTTGTAGGCTTCAACAACTTCATCTTTGCTTTTCAATAAACAAAGGATTCCATACGTTGTACCATCATCAATGAAGATCACAACGTACTTGTCTCCCCCTCTATTTTGTATAAACTTCTAATCACCCAAGTAGGTGTGACTAAGTTCTAGAGGAGCGGTGCTTCTTTCGCTATTCCCTTGACGGAATTTGGAAAGGTGATTTTGCCTCTTCGTCTACCTCACATTCATTTTGAGGGTTTATGTCGACGAGTAGGCAACAATCTCAACATCGTTAGCTTTTGAATGACTTGCTATTTAACGTGTCTTAATCTATGATGTCATAGATGCACGGATTACAATATATCATTCATTTGGCTATAGACATATTGTACCACTCTTAGTTATTACGGACTGTTGGACTAGTCTCAAATCGATTTGACCAACAACGTCCTTTAACCAAGTTAGGAACATGTATCACCTCTTTTAGAGTGATCTCATTCCTTGAAGTCCTATTGAGGACAACCTCTCCAAACCCCTTCTACTTTAGAGGTGGCGTTGCTTCACATGAACAACCTCTTGCCCGTGGTTAGGGCGTAACCGGATCATTTGTGATCTAGATACTCTAGCCTACTCCGGTTGCTTTGGCGGACATCGAGTGTCCAATTTCTTTATCGCCTTTCTTTAGGCCTTCGGATCATTCGGGACTGGAAACTCGGCCCACCTTACTAGGTGTCCATTACTTTTCCTATGAAATGAATTTTGGCCTCACTCCGCCGCCTGAGGCTTTATATGACTAAGTGTCCAATATCATCATATCAAAGGAATTTTGGCCCACTCCGGTCACCGGAGGCTTTGTATGATCGAGTGTCCAATATCATCCTATCAAAGGAATTTTGGCCCACTCTAGTCGCCCGGAGGCTTTGTATGATCGAGTGTCCAATATCATCCTATGAAGGATCTTCGTCAAATAATATGACAGGCTCAATGTCATTAACTTTTAGACTTCTTCCGTTATGATTGGTGCCCAGATAATTCTTGGCGCTTACTTAAGAGTGGTAACGAGCTTTTTTCGCACGATCGGTGGATCTTACTCCCTCGTATGTGCGAACATACTTTACACACTTTAGTAATTACACTTAAAAGAACGGATCTTCTTAAGTCGTTTACAAAATCCAATCTTTAAACGGAAAAGAAGATGAGATTAAACTTCGATTTGTTAAAGCATAAGGAATATAAATTATTTTCATATTCCTCCTTACTTTAATCCATTTTTAATCGACATAATTTAATCTTTATTCTTGACAAGTAAGAAAAATACTTATCATTTAATCCTTATTCTTGACAAGTAAGAAAAATACTTATTCCAATTTCGGATTCTCGGCTCACTTCGGTCCACTTCATCGACCGAGTGTCCATTTCCTTCTCACCATTATTCGGATCCTTTGTCCGGGACGGATATAGGCCTTCGCTACAAGATAGAATAACATCTTCACTCTTCTCCTCTTGTCCCAGTTGACATCCTCGAGCTCTCGTGAGCGCTTGTTCCCACCGATCTTTGTAGCGGTGAGACCATGAACACGTTCATCATCATCACTCTCTTCTACCGTAAAACCATTTTCATATCCGATTTGGTCACACAACTTTTGACCGACATCTTTCGAACACTAATAGTAATACAATACAAATATTGTCTTAAGTTGTTGGGAGTTTTGCTCTATGGTACTTTATAAAGCGAAGACGGGAAGTATTTAACTATTACAAGTATTCGAAAGGATAAACAAAGATTCAATAATTCAACATGAAATCTGAAAATTACAATAGTTACACAAGTAAAAGCGGAAATTCCAGTTTTATAGAAGACGGAAAAATATAAATTGGTTTTTGCTTTGAGTCGAGTGTAGCACTCTGTCCTTAAGACAATATTGCCCGTATGTATCCTTTATACGTCCTGGACAATTTGTCTCCCAAGATAAAACAAAGAATGGAACCCTTGAGCAAAGGAAACTCAAGAGCTACCGTGAAGAATATTGAGTAACGAAATGATGCTTGGAAGTTGTAGGAAGAAAACTATTTCGGTTGTGTATTTTCGTGCAATCGTTTTTCTGCATCTGTTTTCGTATTTTCGTGCATATGTCTTAGTGCTCAACAATGGTGTAAGGGGGTGTTTATATAGGTGAGGGAGGGGCTGAAAAACTGCCTCCATAATAGCCAAATAATGGCCATTATGGAGGTAGTAAAGCCACCAACATAAATGGTGAAAGACCAACGGATTTGGCCATTATAGGAGGAGTAATTCAGCCAAAATAAATGGCTGAATTGAGTGCTTGGCAATCGCTTTGACCGTCCGTTTCTCGGAAACTTGAGGGACCAAACTGCACATCTTGAAACTTCAGGGACCAAACTGTAAATCTGGAAACTTCTGGGATCAAATTGTACTTCTGGTAAAGTTTTCTGGCCCAAAAAGATAATACCCACAGCCCACAGCCCACAGCCCACGACCCGAACCCCCGAACCCCGAACCCCCCGAACCCCGAACCCCGAACCCCGAACCCCGAACCCCCGAACCCCCGAACCCCCGAACCCCCGAACCCCCGAACCCCCGAACCCCGAACCCCGAACCCCCGAACCCCCGAACCCCCGAACCCCCGAACCCCCGAACCCGAGAACCCGGAACTCGGAACCGGACGGGACGGGACGGGCGGGCGGCGGCGCGCGCGTGTGGTCTTTCCTCGAACCGAAGCACATCTAGGTCCTCCCTCCTTTAAATACATGGGATACCCCTTGGGGTCCCAAACCCCAAACCAATTTCGAATCTTATATACACAACAATTCTTTCTTCCTCTACCGATGAGGGAGAATTACACACAATACCACACTTTCCATGCTTCAAACACCTTACTTCGTGAACCAATATCTCTTTCATTTCTCAATGAAATTTGACGATTCTTGGCCCTACGGTTATCTACGTACTTAGTAGATCATGCATGTGTGAAGAACCGGATTCTCCAACATACGTTACACTAGTGTTTAAGCCGTTAAAGTTGGTCGGTCGCAACTCCCGCCAAAGGCAAATTTCCAACAAAAGATATATATACATGATATACAAACATTATGGTAATTAAATCTACATTTTACTAATATAAGGCTACTAACTTTTTCTAATACAAGACTACTTTCATAATTACACATTTACAAGAACTCTAATATTGTAAGGAGTGATACACGTTACACAGAATGTACACACGTATATTCTGTCACACCTTTATGTGTCTTTTGCTAACAAGCACAAGCCATGGGAGCTTACATACCTTTCTCCTCAACCTGAGCTTAAGTTCCGAAAATACTCCCCTTCTATTGTATACTCTTGTCAAGGAGTTCTTCTGTTTACGAGTGTTTTGTGGCCTGCTTCTAAGTATTATGTTTTGAATCCCATAACACGAGAGGAAGTATTTGTACACCATACACATGAACCCGGCCAATTATGTGCGCTTTATTTTTCTCGAGAATTCAAACTTCTTTATGCGCAAATACGAGGCAGTTTCTGTCAGTATTTAGTATATATATTCAAGACACGGACTTCGAGGAAAATTCGTTCATCCACTAATTTCAACTTTTTACCTTATAGCTCTCCAACAGTTGTTAGTGGAGCATTGCATTGGATCATGTACACTGATTTAGAAAAGAAGGGCCTTACTCCTAGTTGTGAAAATAATGGAATCGTTGTTTTTAGAATGAATAAGGAAGAACTCTCTGCTAAGCCTCATCCTGGAAGTGTGTGCAACACAGAGAAGGAGCATAAAATGATGACTCTCTTTGTGAAGGAAAACCGTTTGTCTTTTTGTCACTTGCTTTTCCCTGAGCCTGTAGTGGATATATGGATCTTGGAGGACTATGAAATGTGGGCATGGAACAAAAGGTATAAGGTTAAGATTCCTTTTAGGTTCCCTTACAGCGAGGAAGTACCTATAGACATGTATTGGAAGATAAAGCTTTTCTACAACCAAGACGGTGAACTTCTATTGTACTTTTTGGATAGCGGTTGTTTGTATTTTTATAATTTAGATCATAAAACTGGGAATGTAGTAACTCTGCCACAAGGGATACATGTTTTTGGGGCTTATATAAAGAGTGTGCTGCCAATAGCGTAACTCCTCACTTTTTAATTCTCATCTGTCACCTTTCTAATTTTGATGTTCTTTAAAGTTATCTAATGATGCTTTTAGTTGAGTTGATAATATTCTACATTATGTTTAAGCATCTGTTACCTTGTATAAAAAGCCTACTGGCATTAGCTTTACTTTTCTAATTTTGTTGTTTTCTTAATTATAAAATAGTGTTTTTAGTTGAGTTGGTAGTGTTCTGCATAAAGAATGTGTCAGCTTCCATGCAACTTTTTCCATGTGTTCCAAATGTTGAAATGTCATAAAGGAGATTGGATCCTCTTCCATGGAAGTGGCAAATGTTATCGCGTGAGTCACAACCTGCGGGCATACAGGCTTATCTTAAGGGATTTTTTTTTTAAACTGATAACTTTGTATTTCTTAGCATTAAGGGCAGGCTGGCCACCTCCAATAATTTACACTTACTAAGAGCTAGTTACAATAATCCTATGAATTCCACTAACTGAACTTCCTCTTCTATACATTGTTCTTTACACCAAAAACCTAAAGAAGTGATGACCTTCCACTTGATCTTCTGTATGGAGCTTTCTTTGTATTCAAAGATCCTATCATTTCTTTCTTTCCAAATGTTCCACCAAATGCAAGCAGGTATTGTCTTCCACCAGATCTTTTGACTCTTGCTATCTCCTCTCCTAATCCAGCAGCTTAGGAGATTGTGTTCTGGCATTGACCAATTCACCTTGGCCAAACTGATGAATAATACCCATACTTGTGTTGTGACTCTACAATGTAGGAAAAGATGATTGTTTGTCTCTAAGGCCTTGTTCAACCAAATGACTAGAACTTTCTTTGAAACACGATTATACTTTGTGATAATGCAACGTTTTTGGTTTGGATCTATTTGTTAAGAGTCCCACATAAGAAATGAAATGGATATTGGGCCTAACTCAACTCCAAAAACTAGCTCATGAGGGGAGGATTGTCCAAGTCCATATAAGGAGTCCAATTCACATTCCATTTCCGATGTGGGACTCTTTGTTGGAAATTAGCCTTTGGCGGGAGTTGCGACCGACCAACTTTAACGGCTTAAACACTAGTGTTACGTATGTTGGAGAATCCGGTTCTTCACACATGCATGATCTACTAAGTACGTAGATAACCGTAGGGCCAAGAATCGTCAAATTTCATTGAGAAATGAAAGAGATATTGGTCCACGAAGTAAGGTGTTTGAAGCATGGAAAGTGTGGTATTGTGTTCAATTCTCCCTCATCGGTAGAGGAAGAAAGAATTGTTGTGTATATAAGACTCAAAATTGGTTTGGGGTTTGGGACCCCAAGGGGTATCCCATGTGTTTAAAGGAGGGAGGACCTAGATGTGCTTCGGTTCAAGGAAAGACCACACGCGCGCCGCCGCCCGCCCGTCCGGTTCCGAGTTCCGGGTTCACGGGTCGTGGGTCTGTGGGTCTTCTGATATTATCTTTTTGGGCCAGAATTTCGACGGTCAGAACAGAAACGCCAAGCACTCAATTCAGCCATTTATTTTGGCTGAATTACTCCTCCTATAATGGCCAAATCCGTTGGTCTTTCACCATTTATGTTGGTGACTTTACTACCTCCATAATGGCCATTATTTGGCTATTATGGAGGCAGTTTTTCAGTCCCCTCCCTCACCTATATAAACACCCCTTTACACCATTGTTGAGCAAGAGATATGATACACGAATAACAGTTCATACAACACACGAAAATACACAACCAAAACAGTTTTCTTCCTACAACTTCAAAGAATCATTTCGTTACTCAATATTCTTCACGGTAGCATTTGAGTTTCCTTTGCTCAAGTGTTCCATTGCTGTTTTATCTTGGGAGACAAATTGTCCAGGACGTATAAAGGATACATACGGGGCAATATTGTCTTAAGGACAGAGTGCCACACTCGACTCCGCAAAAACAGTTTCCATTTTTCCGTCTTCAACAAAATTGTAATTTCAGTTTTGTGGTTCTATTGTAATTTTCAGATTTCTAGCTGAATTATTAAATCTTTGTTTATCCTTTCGAATACTTGTAATAGTTATATACTTCCCGCACTGCTTTATAAAGTACCATAGAGCAAAATATAACCAACAACTTAAGACAGTACTGTATTGTAAGACTATTAGTGTTCGAAAGATGTCGGTCAAAAGTTATGTGACCAAATCTGGATATGGCAATGGTTTTCTGGTAGAAGAGAGTGATGATGATGAATGTGTTCATGGTGTCACCACTACCAAGACTGGTGGGAACAAGCGCTCTCGAGATCCCGAGGATGTCAGGCTGGGACAAGAGGAGAATCGAAGATGTTATTCTATCTTGCGGCACAGAAGGCCTATATCCGTCCCGGACAAAAGATCCGAATAATGGTGAGAAGGAAATGGACACTCAGTCTGATGAAGTGACTGAAGTGAGCCAGAATCCGAAATTGGGATAAGTATTTTTCTTACTTGTCAAGAATAAAGAATAAATGATAAGTATTTTTCTTACTTGTCAAGAATAAAGATTAAATGATGTCTGATTAAAAATGGATTAAAGTAAGGAGGAATATGAAAATAATTTATATTCCTTACGCTTTAACAAATCAAAAGTTTAATCTCATCTTCTTTTCCGTTTAAAGATTGGATTTTGTAAACGACTTAAAAAGATCCGTTCTTTTAAGTGTAATTATTAAAGTGTGTAAAGTATGTTCGCACATACGAGGGAGAAAGATCCACTGATTGTGCGAAAACTGTTACCACTCTTAAGTAAGCGCCAAGAATTATTTGGGCACCAATCACAACGGAAGAAGTCTAAAAGTTAATGATGTTGAGCCTGTCATATTATTTGGCAGAAGATCCTTCATAGGATGATATTGGACACTCAGTCATACAAAGCCTCCGGGCGACTGGATTGGGCCAAAATTCCTTTGATATGATGATATTGGACACTCAGTCATATAAAGCCTCCGGGCGACTGGAGTGGGGCCAGAATCATTTCATTGGAAAAGTAATGGACACCTAGAAAGGTGGGCCAGAGTTTCCAGGTCCTAAATGATCTGAAGGTCTAAAGAAATGCAGTAATGAAATTGGACACTCAGTCTGCCAAAGCAACTGGAGTGGGCCCGAGTATCGAGATCACAGATGATCCGATTACGCCCTAACCACGGGCAAGAGGTTGTTCATGTGAAGCAACGCCACCTCTAAAATCGAAGGGGCTGGAGAGGCTGTCCTCAATAGGACTTCAAGAAATGAGATCACTCTAAAAAGAGGTGTTACATGTTCCTAACTTGGTTTAAGGGACGATGTTGGTCAAGCTGGTTTGAGACTACTCCAACAGGCCTGTAATAACTAAGAATGGTACAGTATGTCTGTAGCCGAATGAATGATATATTTGTAATCAGTGCATCTATGCCATCATAGATTAAGACACGTTAAATAGCAAGTCATTCAAAAGCTAGCGAAGTTGAGATTGTTGCCTTCTTTCGACATAAACCCTCAAAATGAATGTGAGGTAGGCGAAGAGGCAAAATCACCTTTCCAAAATCCGTCAAGGGAATAGCGAAAGAAGTACCGCTCATCTAGAACTTAGTCATACCTACTTGGGTGATTTGAAGTTTATACAGAATAGAGGGGGGGAGAGAAGTACGCTGTGATCTTCATTTGATGATAGTACAACGTATGGAATCCTTTGTTAGTTGAAAAGCAAAGATGAAGTTGTTGAAGCGGATAAGCGCTACAAAGCAGAAGTTGAATCAACTAAGCCTACGGATTGAGAAATTCGTAGTGATAGAGGGGGAGAATATGAAGCATCATTTATTAAACGACTGCTCATTACTCACCTCAGTCTAACGGTGTTAGCCAAGCGCAAAGCCATACTCCCAAATTATGTGGGGCACGACGATCCTTACCGCTAATGCGATTCTCAATATAACTCCGCATAAG
The DNA here is from genome assembly GCA_034509755.1 of Anisodus tanguticus. Classification (NCBI taxonomy): domain Eukaryota; kingdom Viridiplantae; phylum Streptophyta; class Magnoliopsida; order Solanales; family Solanaceae; genus Anisodus; species Anisodus tanguticus. Next base: position 515,127 of record CM067553.1, on the reverse strand, counting down.
GATAAGGGTAACCCTCCGTGTGAGACATGGAAAGGATCTCACATACAAATGTTGTGATGTGGGGTGGTTTCATACCTAAGACTGTAGATTGCATATCCACTGGATCTGCAAATAACAGTAGTGTTCATCGCCTTTTGGCGTCAAAGAATGCTGAATTCTTTGGAGATAACTTTCCTTGAAAAGGAAAAAGGAGTAATTGCTCAAGGTTAACAAGAACCCGCGAGGGCTCGATCGTCCGGAACTAGACGTTCCGTATCTACAGGACTCGAAAGTTGCCGGCTATCCGGAACTTAATATTCCGGATCCGAGAACTCGGGGATTCTAGATGTTGAACCGAGACGGAGCAAAGAAGGGGACAAAGACTTGTTCCATCCTTCTAGCTTGTATGGTTAATAATGAACCATGAACAATTAACAAATAGTTGTCATCTCCAAAAGCGCTGCTTTGGAAAGAAGCTAAAGAGAGAAATATATTCCATCATATAGAACCATACTTGTGTAATGGTTGATATTCCTCCGGGAAAAGAACCTTTGGGTTGTAAAATGTGCTCCCTTGTGAGTAGCTTAACATCTAGGGCCATTGCGGTCTTGCGTGGCATGGATGTTGAAATGTGACCTTCCCAACCGGAGAGTTGGAAGAAGAGAATCGAGAGTTGGTTTCTTTGGATCGTTGGGCTTCTTCCGAACTTTCATTTTGGTCTCTCGAAATGTGTACATTTTGGTCCCGAAAGTTTCGGATAAAACAGAACAATGAATCGACCACGAAACATTGACTCGAAGTTAGAAACCCAACAGTTGGAAAACCAACGGTCTGAGAGTGAAAAATCATATTGAAACAAAGTCTCGATATGAAAGATATGGGTATCACGAGATGACATCTTAGGAATTGGATTTCTAAGACATCTAACGGATCTGGTCAATAGTTGACGAGTCTCGTTGAAGCCACCAATGGATATGAATCATAGAACTAATTGGAATCACGGTGCACCCATAGACAAGGAGTGATATGCTCAGGTCACGTGTAGTTCAATGTATTGTACACACTACAACCGACCGGCATCGTCCTACAAACAGATCGGTTGAACTAAGGTTCGCGATGATCTTAATACATGATCAATAGAAGGCGTTAAGTCGGATATGACGATATCTCGAATTATTCGCTTATCTACGGATTATAGTATTCTGGATGTCCAGCGATTCTAGGAGAACACAGTGATGCAAACTGGACATCAGATCTGAAGAACACCAAAGTCACAAGTAAATGTGTATGGTGGGTCTTGGAAAATCCTCTAAGCAAACTTGCATCGGCCGATTCATGATGGAATCGGAGTTTATCGCTTTATACAAAGCATGAAAGAAGTTGAGTAACTTCACGACTCATTAGAGGACGTCCCTTATTGGGAGAAACCCGTGTCTTCAGTAGTTATATACTGTGGCTAGCCGGTCGGCTTCAGAAAGGACACGGATGACGGCGTCTGGACATATCTGTCAGGATCTGTTGGAGACATAAGACCGTATGGCAGTTGATCATCACGGGTGTCACTTCCTTATTTACTAACTAAGGGACTACCCATAGATCAAGTGTTCTGCCTGTCTAGGGGAATGGGCTTAAAACCTAAAATATACGAACCAATACAGTGGAAACCCAACCTTACGAACTGGAGATCTCAGTAATTTGGTTCAATGGGAAAACTAAGTTGTAAAGGTTCGGTTGATCGCTTCGGTGGAAGCATGAGCACTTCGGATAGTGATTTCGAAAAGAAACACCAAATCCAAAGCCGTTCCGCGATAGACGTTAAGTGCTATCTGCTGTATGGGTAAAGGTTAAGTTTTCAAAATTTGTAATGATCCTCAACAGTTGAGGTTAGGTCTTTGAGAAACTTTTAATGGTTCCTAACACTTGTGAAGTGGGGTATAGCAGGATACCTTGTAGGAGACCACCTATTTAAGTGCGAGGACGGGCCGCCTCAAAATGAACGCGCTTAAGAATCCAAGACGTTGTCCATGGCCAAAACGGACAAAACATTACGAAGAAGAGAGTAAGGTAATTTGTTGTGTTAGTACCATTGACTTGGCTTACACTAAACACTGACGGTTCAAGACATCACGTTCACCGCGCAGTAAGTAAGTCCGATGGTATTCAACTATGGAAGGTTCAAAGCTGAGGCTACCTCTACTTATGCAACATCGGTCCATTTGAAATATTCTTCGGAAATGAAAAGACACCATGTGAGTGCGCCAAAATCTCTTTCAAGAGGGGATTGTTGGAAATTTGCCTTTGGCGGGAGTTGCGACCGACCAACTTTAACGGCTTAAACACTAGTGTTACGCATATTGGAGAATTCGGTTCTTCACACATGCATGATCTACTAAGTACGTAGATAACCGTAGGGCCAAGAATCGTCAAATTTCATTGAGAAATGAAAGAGATATTGGTTCACGAAGTAAGGTGTTTGAAGCATGGAAAGTGTGGTATTGTGTGTAATTCTCCCTCATCGGTAAAGGAAGAAAGAATTGTTGTGTATATAAGACTCGAAATTGGTTTGGGGTTTGGGACCCCAAGGGGTATCCCATGTGTTTAAAGGAGGGAGGACCTAGATGTGCTTCGGTTCGAGGAAATACCACACGCGCGCCGCCGCCCGCCTGTCCGGTCCGGTTCCGGGCTGTGGGCTGTGGGCTGTGGGTCTTCTGATATTATCTTTTTGGGCAGAGAACTTTGCCAGAAGTACAGTTCGGACCAGAATTCTTTCAGATGTACAGTTTGGTCGCTGAAGTTTCAAGATGTACAGTTTGGTCCCTCAAGTTTTCAGAATCTGGACAGTCAAAGCAGTTGCCAAGCACTCAATTCAGCCATTTATTTTTGCTGAATTACTCCTCCTATAATGGCGAAATCCGTTGGTCTTTTCTCCATTTATGTTGGTGGCTTTACTACCTTCATAATGGCCATTATTTGGGCTGTTATGGAGGGCATAATCAGCCCCTCCCTCACCTATATAAACACCCCCTTACACCATTGTTGAGCACCAAGGAGAACACCAAAAACAGTGCACGAAAATACACAACCGAAAACAGTTTTCTTCCTACAACTTCCAAGCATCATTTCGTTACTCAATATTCTTCACGGTAGCTCTTGAGTTTCCTTTGCTCAAGGGTTCCATTCTTTGTTTTATCTTGGGAGACAAATTGTCCAGGACGTATAAAGGATACATACGGGGCAATATTGTCTTAAGGACAGAGTGCTACACTCGACTCAGCAAAAACAATTTCCATTTTTCCATCTTCTACAAAACTGGAATTTCCAGTTTTCTTGTGTAACTATTGTAATTTTCAGATTTCTAGTTGAATTATTGAATCTTTGTTTATCCTTTCGAATACTTGTAATAGTTATATACTTCTCGTACTGCATTATAAAGTACCATAGAGCAAAAACTCCCAACAATTAGTACCTTTCATCTGTATATATATGCAGGGATGGAGTTCTATTGGAAAAAGTTCAAGTATGCCAAGTTTAATGCACGAGAAGAAGACACTTTGGCAGTCTTTGTATTGTGATCTATGAGATTACTGTTGATTTTTGTTCCAGGACTCAAAATGAGGCCAATTCTTCCAGTGATATCATTTGTTTCCTCATGTAAACTCATCAACCATCCTGTGAGAGGATATCCTCAGTGCACTTTGATTATTGTATCAACGTTGTTAACCGTTGCATTACTATTCAACTATATTTTCCACTTTCTGATCTTTGAATATATCTATTGCTATTTAGACTCAATTTAAAATGTTGGGCTTGTGCTCGCACGGGCAAGCCTCATCAAGTACAGAAGATAATTCTAGACAATAAACTTTTTCCTTCTAATGAAAGAAAAAAAAATCAAATATCTATATATTTGTATTTAGTATATAGCAGACTAACAGAATCATATACTGAAAACCCCAACACATTCTGTATATAGTTTTTGGGATTCTTGCTCCTTGGAGTTTGCAGTTATGTGTTGTGGATGCAGGGTGTGGCTTTATTTGAGGAATGTAGCTGTGATTTTCGTGTAATGAAGTTATGGCAATTCTAAAGGGTTTAAAGATACGTCGAGGAGTATTATGATCTCTTTAATTGTTGAGCTGGTTCTAAGGTTCTCATTTATGCTGAAGGGATTTCTTTTCCTTCCCTTGGAGAATTTTATATGCGATATATTCAGCACATCAACAATTTTATATTCTGACTCGCATGTGAATGAGCATGTTAAAATATTATTAAGTAAATGAAAATGTTCTTTTTCTAACAGTTTGATTAAATGATTATACAATTTAACGGTATTAGATCTTGCTTTAATCCTCCCTATTCATCATTAATTTCAGTAGCTCACTTTCCAGAGGAGGAAAAAAGAGCAATGCACTTGGCCCTTGTATCATTATAGCTTCCATTGAACTCTCTTGTGGAGGTGGAAAAATAAAAAACAAAAGATGGTGCACTTTAAAAACCCTTATGAGCTTATTCTTGCGACATTTTGTGATAGAGATTTAGGTGTTGCACAAAAAGGTGTCATTACCATAATGAATGTCATTATCTTGGTGCATTTTCAGGGACACCTCCATTTTAATTTGGTTTAGTAGGGATGTTATAGGATAGGTGAATAATAATTTGGGTTGGTCACTTTGATATCGTTGGGAAATTTTAACTCTGGGGACTGGGAACAAAAGCCCTTAACAAAGGGATATCCCTAAAGTGCTTTGCTGCTTTTTGCTACTTTGTACAACACTAAGTCACAGCAAAATGTTGTAGCATGTGAATTTCCAACTGATTGACAATGTATACGATTTTTAAAAAGTTATTTCTCTGTTACATTCGACTACAAGCATCACACTGCAGAAGGTCTCCGCTAGTAAAACGCGCTCTCCAAATAGCAGCAATGAGCTATAGATAAAGTGGAAATAGAAAGAACATGATCAGCTGTAGTTGAAGAGGTCTGCATTTACAACATCTATTTTGTCAATCATTCATGATTATAGATTACAAATCACAATATGTACAAAGGTTTAAAATGTCGCTAGTATTGGCTAAATGTGATTGCCTCTGAAGTATTTCTGGAAGATATCTTCTTCTAAACAATATCTATGAAATACTTTGTACACCTCAATTACAAGTCTAGGAAACCTGGTGGAGAAATAGCTCTCAAATCCTTCAGGAACCTGTCCAAGAATTCCCTGTATTTCCTTTGAAAGTTCTCTGTAATGGTTCAACTTATTTCTGATAACGCGCAACAAATCCCGGACACTATCGTATTTGTAACGCCTGTAGCGACCGATGTCATTGATAAAAGCAGTGTCCATTTTCTCATTCCACAGACCACCCAATGCTACGGTCTTGACACTTTCCAGTGCTTCCAAAAGTTTAGATCCATCCTCTCTATCCTCTAATTCTACTCTATCACTAGCATCACGGAGGAATGACAGCCGCATCTCAGAATTCCAAAAGAAAGGATGATGCAATATCTCCACTGCCTTTGGCCTATGGGATAGCAAAAAAAGCATGCCTCCATCAGTGAAGGTGCAATAATAAAGACCACAACATCAATGACATGGAACTTTCAAATTTTTAATACCAGGGAATCAATCATAGTGTACCATAAATTTGGAAACCATGATATCATTACCTCAGCTCTGGCTTTGGATGTAGGAGTGCACTGATGAGATCTGCTGCCTCTGGAATATTCTCTATAAGGAATAAATCTTTATGATTGTTAACTATATTTACATCACGTTCAAGACTATCCCCATATGGATGTTTGCCCCCGGCTATGCAGAAAAAGAGTACACAACCTAAACTGAATAAATCCACAGCACGTGTCTGCCGTTCATGACGAAGTTGCTCAGGTGCTTGCCAACCTGAACTCCCAGAGCCTACAGATATTGTAGGACAGAAATACGCGGGCTGAGTAACGTTCATGCGTGTATGATAGATGCAAATAGATATGCAGAAGAAAGTTTCAAAGAAATCCCTATTTGTGAAGGAAATGTCTCCACTGCATGGCTTCACTATACGAATATACGGATTATCAACTCCAAATAGAAAGGGATAGAAGCTTTTCAAATTCTTTGGGACAAAAAGAAAGTGAATGGAACTTATATTAAATAAATTGAAAAACAAAAAAGCAACAAAAGCAGACCTTCCTCACCCTACACTCAGGGAAAATAAGGCACCATCGGGGCTGTGGAATGCACTAGGAAATGTATATTGTTACAAAAGAAAAAATGCAAGTTCTGGAACTAAGGCTTACCAGTGGAGTTTTTGGTTAATGAAGACATATCCCCTGCAAGGTGCTTGCTGATACCCATATCTGAAAGCTTTGCACTTATAGATCTCTCTTTTACGATAAGAACATTCTGAGGCTTCAAGTCCCGGTGTACAATTCCCAGTTCATGCATATGCACAAGGCCATGAACCATATCTCTGCCATTAGCAATCATGAAAGGGCTTAATCATTAATTTTGAATGTCTCTCAAATACTTCTGAAAGAGCTGTAACTAAATAGTGGTGAAAGGAAAAACCAGGTAAAAGACATAAAGCATCTAATATGCAAGCACTGAGAGGGCCACATCCTGAAATGTGAAGGAAAAATTAGTATGTATTCTTTCAAAAGGGTAAACAAATTAATAAAATAAATGTCTTATTGCCTTTATTTTTCTTTTGTGAGATCAAATAATATAATAACTCTCAGACAAAGATGAGAGAAATGCTTCAAAGGCTTTATGGGAATTCACAATCTAAAACGGAACTGAAGCTGAATACTGCAGAAATTCCCATAACACCCTATTAGATGCTTTAGCAATATAGATGTGAGAATTCTCAGCTTATATGTTCCAATTCATTTGCCTGATCATCATTGGGGGTGCTTGGTATGGAGGAAACATTTTCTGAAAAATGTTTTCCAATTTTCCCATGTTTTGTTGGTCAAAATGTTTTGGAAAACATTTTCTTTAGGAAAACAAGATCCTTAAAATGAGAAAGTATGACTTCCCTAATGAAAGTAGGGAAAACAAGTTAAATAAGTGACTTTCCAAGTTCGTTGTCTCCTCCCACCCACCCAACCCCACCCCATCCCACACTCATATTGTTTTCCTAGATTACATATAAATGTTTTTGGAATAATATTTTTTGCTTACTTAGCAAAACATAGAAAATAAGAACCCCACTTGTTTTCGAAGAAAATATTTTCCTTCATACCAAACACACCCTGAATTCTCTGCAAGTTTACACATGTAGTAACAATCTTCCATCTCCAATTCTCAAGGTGTGACAAGGATCATTGTGATACAACTCCACAGACATCATCCATTCTAAATAATTACTTTTATAGAACTCATTTCTAGTGTAATTCGATTAATAAAAGCACGAGTTACCACTAAGCAAAAAGGTATAGATTAAACAATTGTCAACATGATTTCTTTTTTTGGGATAACATTTATCACCATAAAAAATCTTGAAATATTTCTGTACATATATATGAGAGCTATTTCAACGTAAATCTTAATGGTCTATTCCACATTCAAATCTGGACCCTTCATAATCTTTTTATTTCTCAAGTAAAGTTGAAGAATAACCAGCTATAATGTATGCTACCTATTTCTGTATCCAACTCCTTTCATATAAAAATTTCAAGCTACATTTGAACATTTCCTATGTCACACTGTTCGATGAATTTCTTCAAGAAAAACTTGACGTGAAGTCTGTAAAATATGAATAAGAGTTGGATATACATTCAAGAAGTCCAGTTAGACATGCCCCAGAGTCAAACAATCCAAGAGAAGCAGTTTCTCAGGCATGGTTTACTTCAAATGAAAAGTATACAAATTACCCAGTTTAACGAGAGTGACTTTCAGTTTAGTCATATTGCTGAGAAAGCTATAGATCATGCACTTGGTATTGACTGATCCATAAAAAAAAGCACTTGATATTGGAGTGAGTCTCCACACACATGAAAGAACTCAGACCAATAAAAGTAAATCAGAAGCTGATCATAACAATACCAACCTCATCAATTTTAACAAGTGAGCTGAAGGATATCCACTGGGCTTCCATAACGGAAAGTCCTCCTTGTATCCAGATTTCCACTGAAATTTTACAGTGCAGTCACTTAAACAACCGGCATCTTGGTCATTTCCAGAAAATTGCTTTTGGTAGGAGTTAGAGACTAATGATATAAACTCATATAAGCTACAAGTGCAACGCTCAAGAGCCAGGTAAACAAAATCTTGATCGTACTCCACCCCATACCAACGAACAATATTTGGGTGTTGATCAGAGGCAATAAGATTTTGAATTTCTTTCAAAGCGACTTCGTGATGGGTCTGGACAAGGCGTTTAACAGCTACAGGACGACCATCATAGATTCCCTCGAGTACGATAGTGCCATTGCTCCCCTTAGCTATTTCAGTGTTAGAAACCAGCAACTTACCAATCTTCCGATGATATACACGACTATCATACTTGCATATATTCAGCTCTAAAACCTTCTCACTCTTTCCAATGTCAGTAACAACACCACTTACTTCAGTGTCATCATTATAACTATTTTTCTTATTCTTCTCGTTACGGGTACTGCTCTTACTCAAACCTGACTTTCGAGATTTCTTCTTTTTTGAGGTTACAGCTTGCAATTTGGGATCTGTAGCCTGCTTGTGCGACTTCCACCTTTTCCACAGCACAGTATAACTAAAAGAGAAAGCTGTAATGAGCAGCATGAATGTATTTAGCACAGCAGAATTCCAGTTATATGAATGTACTAAAGCATCAGATTTTGTGACTCGATTTATTTGACCATTATCTCCAGCCAGAACTATGATCCCATATTTATTAGCCGTAGCTGGATCTAAAGGAGGGATTACATCAGCTCCCTTGTTTTGAGGTACTCTTGCTAAATCAGCAACATGTTTTAATGTAGGCTTTATATAAGGAACAATGGCACTATAAAGTGCCCCGTCTCCAGAAAGAGCTTTCTGTGGAGTATCAGATGCAACAAGTAATTCTAATGATTTACGATCCCTGACTCGGTGGACAGTTAGCTTTGTAGAACAAACTCCAGATACGGAGTTCAATTGATCCTCATGGCCAAAAAGGCCACCAACAAAACTCTCAATATTCATACATTGCTGTGAAGCCTCAAAATCAGCAAACATTAAGTACCATAAAACCTTTCCAGTCTTCGAAGAAGTATATTTCAGAGCATAATCTGTTCTCATAATGTAGAGTGGATTTATAGCTTGTGAGTCTGTGTCTTGCGCTGTTGTCCATTCTTCAACATCCTCCCTTGGTATAATTGGATTGTGTCCAACGTTTGTATCACCTTCTAATGGAAACACATCCGACCTAAATGTGCGGATACGTTTCCCGGTTTTAGCATCAACAACGAATACGGAGGTCTTCTTTGACCCCAACATGATTCCACTGGCTGAGACATATGGAGTGCGCTTTAGAAATTCCTCAGCATTGAATGGCAGCTCCTGAGATAATAAAAATAGATAAAAAGGGAATTAAAAAAAACTTATTTTTCACCTTTATTTTATTTCGTATGATGATGATACGAAATGAGCTTAAATAAAGAAGTGGTGATTCATATAGTTGACCCCAACTTGTGTGGGACTGAGGCATAGTTGTTGTTGTAGCAGATAAAGAAACGTAGCGCTATATCCTTACTTCAACTGAAAAAATAAAGAACTGTAACACGCTGCAATGTCGAACAATTTCATGCAGGCATATGCATATAGTACTCTCAGAGTAATATTAACAAGTTTTCGAGCATCACTCTCATCATGATATTTGTTATTTAAATAGTATGTCTCCGTCACTTGACTTATAATGGATCCATTGATATTAATCTAATCCAATTAGAACGCTTGGTACTTTGTAGTTGTACATAAGCAAAGTATTGAAAATCGTATTTACTCCATTAAAAAATAGAGAATGAGCTATTACGTGCAAACAATGGAAAATCAATAATAAAGAGTCTGATCTTCTCACTTAAGAATATGCGACTCCTTTGCACTAATAAATGGAGCAATAGAGAAACCCTCTGGTGAAAAGATTCAAAAGCATAGCAAACCTACTGGTGCATTAAGGGAAATGGAAGCTCTTCCGAAATATATTTCCTTAAAAACTACGCAGAGTTTCTGAATGAGCATTCGGTAAGCATACCACTTTTTCAAAGCCATTGCCATGCATGTATAGTTTCCAATCTTCACCACAATCTATATAGAAGTCATCATCCTCAACGGTAACGTTGTTACTATCCCCTTGATATTCGGAGAGCGCCTGATATGAAGAATAAATGGATGTGCCTGACATAAATGACCAGATTATATCTCTTGACTTTAGCTCCACTAGGTGTACCATGCCATCTGAAGCAGCTACAATTGCTGTATCACGTTTACTGAATTTCAAAACAAGAAGAGAGCAGATTGCACTTGAATTAGCTTAAGGGCACTCCACCAAAAATCTATACTACGAGGAAACCAAATGAAAGATGATGTAAATTAAGCACATGAAAAATAAAGGCAAAAATGTACTGAACATAGGCATATTATTCTTATCAAAGCGGCGGGGGAAGGAGGGGGACACTGGGCTAGATCTATCAGCAGTGAATTCCACATACAAATAGAGGCACTTATCAAAAAGATACTCCGAAGGCTTCGGGTTTGAGGTCTCATTAGCCGAAGGAGACTCTTCTAAAACTGAAACGCAAAATTCACATCCCTGTATTTTCTAACCTTGGGAAATAAGAACTTAACTACCATGTCAGCATTACACAATTATGTTGTGTGTATTTAATATGTTCATCATCGACGACGTCAATTTTAATAAGATAAAGAATACACAAAGCATCTTTGGCGCAAATCAATTGTGAAGCCTGTCACAATTTATTCTCCCCATATTTGTAACCACCAATCTACCAAGAGAAGACAATTGTTAAAAAGGTCACAGTATCAAGTGCATGGTTATTTCCCTATCCCACTCCCAACTTTCTGTCCCACTGGCTTATAAATTTCATTAGCTTTTAGTCCTCTATCCTACTTTTATATCCAATTTAAAGATTCAATTTTGGAACCATTAACTCCGTAACCTGTCCAACCCACAACCTTAATAAGTCGGGTGCATAATATGTCAACTGAAGTGTCATCATGTGGTTCAAGCGAAATCAATCAGTCCAAAGATTGGGTCAACATGGGTTAAGTGCAGTGGTGCTGACTTTAAGCTTCAGACCTGTATGTTTTATTCCCATTTATTGTCTTCAACTTGCCTTGCAACTTTTCATGTTAACAAATCAAATTACTTAATATAAAGAGATCTACACTGTTAATGAGATAATGAAGAGTTGGTTGACTTTTAAAGTTAATTTACTAAAAAAAAGTCTAAAAGCTGAAAAATTCAACCCCATTCAGAGACTCAAGATGATTTTGTAAATGACATAGAATCTCTGTTAGGAATTATGGAATTATAGAATCTTTGACAGAAGAACAAAGATTTACTCTTGTTATTTTTTTTTGTTTTTTTGCTTTTATGTAAGCTGTAAAGATAGATCTCATCTTTGTTATTTGCGGATGACATAGTGCTGATTGACGAGATCAGCGGGGGAGTTAACGCTAAGTTGCAGGTTTGAAGACAGACTCTGTAGTCTACAGGCTTCAGGCTGAGCAGGACCAAGACAAAATACTTGGAGTGTAAGTTCAGTGGCGTGACGGGGGAGGCTGACGTGGAAGTAAGTCTTGATACACATGTCATCCAGAAGAAAAGAAGTTTCAAGTATCTTGGATCTATTATCCAAGGTAATGGAGAGTTTGACGATGATGTCACACATCGTATTGGTGCAGGTTAGATGAAATGGAGGCTCGCATCCGGAGGCTTGTGTGATAAAAAAGTGCCACCAAAACTCAAACGCAAATTCTACAAAGTGGTGGTCAGACCAACTATGTTTTATGAGGCGAAGTGTTGGCCAATCAAGAACTCTCACATTCAGAAGATGAAAGTTGCGGAAATGAGGATGATGCGGTGGATATGTGGGCATACTAGGAGATATAAGGGAAGCGAGGTTGAGATGGTTTGGGCATGTGAAGAGGAGATGCGTGGTTTGGGCATATGAGATGGCTTATGAGAGGTAGAGGTAGGCCGAACAAGTATTGGAGAGAGATGATTAGACAAGACATAGCGTAGTTGCAGCTTCCCAAGGACATGATCTTAGATGAGAGGTTGTGGAGGACACAGATTAGGGTAGAAGGTTAGTAGGTAGTAGCACGTTGTCTCGCTTACCCTTCCTTACTAGTAGTCGTAGTATTTCTACTGTAGTTTCTTGTCTGATTTCTGTTATTATTTATTGTCTCTTGTTCTTCGCTTAGCATATTGTTTTGTTGTAGCGCTTTATTCTGAATCGAGAGTCTATCGGAAACAACCTCTCTACCTACAAAGGTAGGGGTAAGGTCTGCGTACATTCTACCTTCCCAAGAACCCACTTGTGGAATTACACTGGGTATGTTGTTGTAAAGATGGATCTCAGCACAGCCTTTGTGCTGATTATTATATAACAACGTTACCTTTCTCAAAAAAACTATCCTTATATAAAATCAGATAGCTTTAGACAAATTTAAGTTATGCAGACACACACGTGCACGACCTCCTAACTTGTAACAATGTATTGGGAAATGCATTTGTCGTAAATCTTCCAAATGTGTTTGGCCTCTCCTCTCTCATCATCTTTGAATCTATTGTTGCAACCCCAAAAGGCCTAATTCTTTGCTTTCAGTTAAACAGAGTATAATGAGGTCATTATAAGGGAGAAATATGGAAACAGCCTATAAGGTCTGCGTACACTCTATCCTCCTCATAATCCCACCTGATGGGATTATACTAGGTATGTTGTTGTTGTTGTTGTAGTTGCTATATGGGAGAAATATCTCCATGGACTAAAAACAATTTCATTGTTGTCTTATTTTCCTTGAATTCCTGCATTGGCTATGTTTCTTTTTGCGCTGAGGGTCTATCGGAAACAGTCTCTCTACCCCACAAAGGTAGAGGTAAGTTTTGCGTACATACTACCCTCCCCAGACACTGGGTATGTTGTTGGACTAAAAACAAATTCAGAACACCATTTCTTAGATACTACAACTTGAAAACCAATGATTAATGGCCGTGTAATGCAAAAGCAGTTAACAATATACTTAAGCAAGCTAATCCATAAAAAACACTCATAAGCACTCTTATCAGTATATAAATCAATCAACTACGCCTCAATCAAAAATGGAAATGACTAGAGCTTAAATGAAAAAAAATGCATCTTTTTTATTATTTCTAATAAAAGGGGATGATGACTTACGGTTTGAGAGGCAATATGGGAGCAGGCATTTCTGAGGTAGGTATGACCTCAGAATCCGGGTCGGATCCTTCAGAATTTGATGGAGCTCCATATACAACAACTAGGAACACGATTACTAAAAAGAATATAATGAGGAAAAAACCTCTCATTTCTAAGATCTAGGGTTCAGCAATTTAGACGAATTTCCATGAAATGATTCCTAATTGCAGTAAATTATCAACAGAATATGGTGATCTTGAAGACAAATTGAATTTGTTGAGGTACAAATGATATCTTTTGATCTATTTAGGGTTTACGAATACAGAAATTGGGGATTTTGTTGATAATTTGAATTGGTTGAAGCAATAATAGGATCTGTTTTGTTCTTCGCTTCTAGGGTTTTCGGGTGCAGTGGAAAATCATTTTGCAGAAATCGAGGTGGGGATCCGTAACCGTTAATTTCGGCGCTACTATCATGTCCGGTCAACTGATTTTAGCTCGAAAATCAACTCAATTTGATTGGAGAAAAGAAAAGAAAAAAAAACCTCTTTGATTTATTTTTTATTTTTTTGTTTAGCTTTTTGTAGTAACCAAGTGAGTGGCTGACAGAGTTCTCTCTTAAAAATGACTGAAAATCTAGTTGGACATAAAACAAATCCCTTAAAAGAGTAAAATAATTAAAGGAATTACTAAAACTTTTTAAATTTGTGAAAGGGAGTATAAATTCATTATAGATATTTCATCCCTCTCAAAGTATTGTTTGTACATTTTTCAAAGTACTGTTTGTATTTTTTTTTCTTCCTTTATTTTTCAAGAAAGAAAGGGTAATTTTATATTTGTGTCTTCAATTAGTAAATTTTTGTTATAATAAAGTGAATTGGCAATGTCTCTTTCATTTCACACAATGTCAACAAACTTGTCATCCACTTTCCCTTTTCTTTGATCATATGACATTTTAAGAATTGCAACCACTAGACTACAACAATCAGATATTGGATTTGATTTTCTTAAAACGACCTGAAAATAACAAGCTTTTATGAAAATGATACTTTTTATTTTTCAATATAAAGAAAATTAGAGTTATTCATTTTGAAGAAGCAAAGAAACTAAAATCACATGCAAAAAAATATACAACAACAACAGCATACCCAGTGTATTTCCACAAGTAGGATCTGGGAAAGGTAGGATGTACGCAGACGTTAACCCTATCTTTGTGGGGTAGAGAGACTGTTTACGATAAACCCTCAGCTCAAAAGAAACACATTCAAAAAAAATATGCCTTGTTAAATTGCATCCCATTTATTCAGTCTCCATTGAATGAATATAGAAAGAATTCATAACATTGTGATATTATTGTCTTAAACTAATGGGACTTCCCACTCAGTTTTACACATTAAATATGTAGATTACAAAACTATTGTTCATCTAAAATCATCCATCCCAAAAGAGGAATTAACATAACAAAAATGTCTATTCATAGACTTTGCATTCCTCATCAGAAGGATTTTTGTCACAGAACTCATCCAATGGATCTCCACTTCCTGGTGCTGCAACACCTGGCCATTTGTTTGCTACTAGATGAGCTAAGTCCACCACTCTTTGGCTGCAATTCACAAAAAAATATGATCACCATGAAAGTTTTGCAAGATTTTGGTTAATTAATTTCACGCATGGTTACTGAACTTTACCTGTATCCCCACTCGTTGTCGTACCAAGCCACAACCTTGACCATATCGTCTCCCATAACCATAGTCAAGGACGAGTCGATGGTGGATGAAACCTCAGAGCATTGGAAGTCAACGGAAACAAGAGGTTCATCACAGACAGCTAATATGCCTTTCAATGGACCATCAGCAGCCTTTCTGAAAGCAGCATTCACATCCTCAGCTGTAATTCCTTTTTTCGCGACGTTGACAACGAGGTCAACAACCCAGACATTAGGTGTTGGGACCCGGAGAGCAATGCCGTTGAGTTTTCCCTTAAGCTGAGGTAGCACTAATGATAAAGCCTTGGTAGCACCAGTGATGGTTAGGACAATGTTCAATGTTGCTGCTCTCGCTCTCCTTAAGTCACGGTGTGAAGCATCAAGAAGCCTCTGCATACAACACAATCAATCATATTAGCACGGAGTTACAAGTTTCTACCATCCATACAAAGCAAGATCATTCTCTAATGACATGAAGACATCATATACAGTCAGACTTCTCTATAATAGTCATCCTCGATAACAACATTTCACTGTAACAACCATCCTCAAGATCTTTTGCTTGTGCTTGTGCTTTTTCTTGAGCCGATGGTCTTTCGAAAACAGTCTCTCTACTTACCAAGGTAGAGGTAAGATGTGTGTACACTCTACCCTCCACAGACCCCACATTGTGGGATTTCACTGGGTATGTTGTTCTTGTTGTTGTAGCAATTACTACCAGTATTTGAAGCTAAACAGTATAAAATTACTCTTCAATGAACATGGATATCTGTTATTAGAGCCGTCCCTGGGGCGGTCGAGGCGGCGGCGCCGCATAGGGCCCCCGGCCGGCAGGGCCTCCTCCTCCCCAGAATTTTTATTTTTCTTTTATTGGTTTCAAATATTAAGATATGTATTAAAAATGTCTTCAATCTTATCAATGAGAGTTGTAGTCTAGCAGTTGAGGGCTCCCTTCAAAAGTCCTTCCCTAGTGAGAGGGCGTGAGTTCGAATCCACTGAGCAGCAAAAGGCTTTTTTTTAAACCACAAAATCAGATTTGACACTTGACAAAGCATTTTGTTTTTGTTGCAAGTTGTTTAAAAAGGGCCCTCAACCAAGTTAATTTTTCATGTGAATAACAAAGGGCCTATTTTTGTTTCTCGCACCAGGCCCTTAAAAGTATAGGAACGGGTCTGTCTGTTATCACACCACTAACAAATAAGACATGTCTTTGTTCCTTCTACTTCTTTTTGTTTTCTAAGTTAGAGATGAAATATGAAGTAAGGATTACCATAAAAGTGAACTTGCAAGTGATCTAGTGTTGTGTTGAGAATTGTGCTGAAGTGCATGACCAACTCATCTAAAAGCTTAAACTGTTAGAAGGCGCACTTTTATTTTCTTAATTATGTATTGAACATACCGAGGAGAAGAAGTTTACCTCAATAACAATGTCAATGCCAAGTTCAGCCCAAGGAAGCTTGAGCGGATCCCGGCTAGAAACAACCTTTATGTGCTTTCCATCAACACTAATGGTTTCATTATCCACTAATTTAACATCAGCCTTGAATGTTCCCAGCATTGAATCATACTTTAGCAAGTGAGATGCCTGCAGCAGCATCCATATTTCAGAAAAACCAGCCACTTTTACTAAATAAGTCTAGCTGAACTAATCATTTCAAGAACAAAAACAGAGAATTTTTTGACTCACATTCTTGACACCACCACTGTCGTTGACAACCACAACATCAAGTGGTGAATCTTTGCGGCCATGCCAGCATCGGAGGAAATTCCTACCAATTCGTCCAAAACCATTGATAGCAACCTTCAATTTAGCAACAGTTTCTCCCTTAACAGGGGCTGATCCTGTGGTCTAGTTTATCATACCACAAAATAGATCAGTTCCACAATATATCCAGAATTATGCCTACCATCCTACAAAGAGTTTAGTTTCATACACTGACCGTATTACACTATAATTAAGATCACTTAAAAGATAACTACATCTAATTATCCACATCACTAGGATTAGTAATCTACAAACATGTTAAAATACACTGGTAGTGTAAATCCTCCTACAGATAAGCTATAGTTTCTCTTCTCTTAGTAATCTTTATAAGAGAAGGTGAAAGTAGGGAGCTCAAAGAGTTACCTTTGGAGTGAGTTGAGCAGAGACAACATCAAAGAACGAAGACTCTGTGTTGGAAAATGACACATCCACTTGATCGAAGACCGGAAAATTCAGCTACATCAAATTTCTGCACAAACAAAGCATGAGAATTCAGAAAGACCATAATTTTTTTAACATATTAGTTATGCTGCTCAGACTCTTCAAAAATGTCGATGAGTGAGTGATGGATCATTCAAAAATAGTGCATTTTTTGAAGGATGTGACACGGGTATGGCGGTGTTTTTGGAAAGCCCGAGCAACATAGTATATTAGTACTACCAACATACATTGGAAAGGAAACAAAAGAAACCTTGGATAAACATTGTGTTGGGAATGAGTAGGAGTTCTTGGAAAGGAAGCCCTGTGCTTGTAGGAATTCTTGAAGAAGCCAAAGCTGCATGAGAAGCCATGGCTGCAACTAAATGATCTTGAGGAACAACTTCCTTTTTGTTATATATATTTTGAAATATGGTTTAAATGTTCCCACCTTATTATTATTATTTTTTCTTTAATGGGAACAATTAAAATAAAGTCATGGTTGATATTGAAGGTAATAGAATGAGTGGTGAAGATGGTGTATGGAGATTGATATAAGATAAGATCATGTCCTCTGTCCCCATGTAATCTTCCATTTTCATGATCTCAACCACAGATTGTTTGGCATATTTCGTTTTATTCCATGTATGCCCTTGAGATTCTTTACACTGACCTGGCCGTAATTTGTTTTTCGTGTGTGAAAAGGATTTAAATCATATACACTTACAATCGTAAAGAACTTTTACACCATCAGAGTAATTTAACCCGCAAATATACTCTTGTGGAAATAGCGTTTACAGTGGGAGAATCCATGCAAGAAGACAAGTAATGGAAACACGTGAAACGGAACTAAAGGAGGAGGGTTCTTGTTACAATTACTGCATCCTTTTCAGTCCTTTCAAATGGGGATTAATTCTTCTGGCTAATATTTGCTGGAACATCTATACAGGATAAAATATCAGTGATTCATCAGAAAAGGTGAAATCTTGGAGTTCATTTATATCTGCAACATGCCTTGTGCATCTTAATTGTTTTCTTAAATCAAGGACGTGAAAAGAACTTCGTTAATGGGCAGTGATAAAACTCCTTTTTATGTACTACTATATTATTTTAGATCTGCAACAATGAGTGGTCATAGTTCAATGCAATACGCCAGTGGTCCTGATTCCATAACAAAAAAGTTGAGCAAAGAACCTGAATTTTGCTGTGCATTTTTACTCACATTTGAACCCACAATCCTGGTTTGCCTTGCTTCTGCTTTAGTGTACTTCAATATTAAAGATTCACATGCCATAACATGAAATAACACAGTTCTCGTGCTAGCCTTAATAAATGTACCAAGTTTGAATCAGCCAGTTATAAACAGATGAAAACATGAATACGGGCAGTGACAAAAATGATTGTACTATGTAATATTAGAGGTTCAAGCTGCACCACTTCCATCAGAAAACAGCAGCAGCATATAAAACCCACACGGTGTTCCTCATTTTGGATATTATATTGTAGCAATTACCAAAAACATCAAAACTGAACTAAGAATATTCCCACGATAGATTCAATGTCCTCAGCTGGCTTGACATTAAGAAGATAGAAATGTTCTTATACAACAGATTCAACATCATCTGAGTTCACAACAGCTCCATTTGGCGTGTCATCTGACCTCAACGGAGTGGAAATTTCATCAATCGCTGAATTCAGCTGGTCAATCTTTTCAGCAAGCTTCTTGCGCTGTTTCTGCAGACAGAACAGTATGCACAAGTCAGACGGAGTGGGAATATAAGACTATTACCCCGAGTGGTTGGTTTATCCTTCATGCAAGTATAGACCATGAAGTGAATATGTGGGACACTGCTATTATACTTGTATAGAGATGACCCAACAGCTTTTCACTAGATGATCAAGAGTAGCATCTCCATACAGTCACTTGAAAAGTTTGTACTAGGATTTATTCAAGCATCAATATTCATGTAGCACTAATAGTGAAAGCTTAACTTCTAGAAATGGAGCGACCTGCAACTGGCTGCTTCACAATCTTGCTGTTTAACTGTATTCTTCAGAATTCGAATCTTAAAACCGTAATTTTCACAAGTTCATAACTACATGATGGTCACAACTACCAGAAGTTGTTCAGTTTCACATATGATATTATGGAGAAACATTCTTTCTGGAGAGACAATTGCAAGTTAAAGTACAAGACCAGGACTCTCTCGTTTTATTGTCCACCAACAAAGGAAAGATAAAGTAGGAGTTCTTTGAGGGAACGCTAATATGACAACTTGCTAGAGTTATTACATTTTCAGCTTAAGTGTAAGTGAAGAGTAGGGTACACAGACTCGAAAAAAACAGTCACATCAATTAGTGAGACTAAAATCACAAGGAAACTACACTCAATCAGAAGAGATGGTTCCCGACACAAAGATATCCATCTTCCTTATATTTGATACCCCTTTACTGCTATCTAATCAGACAAGTGCACAATACCAGCTTACCTCCAATGCTTTGTCTTCGTCATATATAAACTTGGGCAATTTTCTCATCAGGTCCTTCTTATTAGCTCCAGCTAATGCCTTGCTGATCTGTAAAGAATAATTACACGGCAATCAGCTAGCTTCTCCTCTAAGGTGCAGCACTTAGAAAGGGCAGCCCGGTGCACTAAGATCCCTCTATGGGCGGGGCCCAGGGAAGGTTCGGACCACAAGGGTCTATTGTACGCAGTCTTACCCTGTATTTCTGCAAGAGGCTGTTTCCACTAGTATATATTGAATGACCAATAAGATCAAGATGTGACTTTCACTAGTATGTTTAACACAAAGACATCAACCAACGCAATCCCATATTACCTGAGGTGCAAACGCACAGCCAAGTGTGCCAACAATTAATCCTCCCAAAACAAAGCCACCAACAAAGATGCCAGCACCGCTTCCGCTTGGCCTTCCACCACCACTGCCAATTCAGAAAGAGAAATATGCAATATAATATTTTCTCCATTAGGTTTAGGTGGATCACAAGGAAACAAAACCACAATTACTTTGTGGCTTCTCAGAGGCAAGAGCCAAGTTGTTCCTGCCCCTATATATGATAATTTTGGTTCTGCTGTTCTGTTTTGCAGAAAGAAACTCAAAGCTGAGAGTTCATGCATAAGCTGCATATTGAATACGAGAAGGTAATACCTGTATGATGCTTGAATGGTCAATGATCTTTTAGAAGAATATGATTTTCCTCCATGCCCTGAACTGAAGGTCAACTTGGTAGCACTAACATTTTGGTCTAGTGACTTCAAGCAAGAACCTAGAACATTAATAAAGTTTACACCATAACACTGTTACAGGTACATAAATATAGGGAATCACCAAAACAACAAATGATCTATCATGTTATTTATAAGCCCAATCAGAATTGTGAGAATACTAGCTTCACGCTTTCCATAAAAAAGTTATTTTATATATAGCTTTCCACAAAAAGTATTGAATAGAAAAAGTACACATATTGGAAACATACATTTCATTTTGTATGACAAAATTTGCCTTCAACTGCTATGCTGAAAATCATTGAACACAAACATGAATTATACCAGCTGTACTTGACATGGCCCCATTTTAATATACTTAAGAGAACACCTACCACAATGACATCTAATTTCTTATATTTATTAGATTAGGAACAAGATTATTACACACAATTAGCTAGCTGCTATTCATGTTTAATACAAGGCATGATTTCCATGTAATTCACGTTCGAATAAAAATCCCATTTAACCGTTAGCAGTAAAATAACTACAACAAGAAATGGGAGGTTGTGGGTTAAAGAACATCAAATATCACAAGTAAAAATGAACAAGTAGGAACTTAATTAATATAAATTTAAAATCACTTAAACGTTCAGGTAGGAAATATACAAAACTGATTAAGAAATGTGTGACAAATAAAAAAGGGGGAAATTACATCACCACCCGGCAGAATATAATCCAATTCCAGAAAATTGTCACTTACTTCCTTAATCCATGCATGAACATGTGAAGTTGGGGAAAATGTTAGAAGTTCAGGTTTCTCTCTATCAAATTCATAGAAACATAGATGAATATGGAAATTTGTAACCAAAAGGCTCATTATTTTAGCTGTTTGAGACCGCACTTCAGTAAAGTGTAGCTGGATTTTAACAGAAAGACATTTGACGGATTCGTATTACAATGGTAAAACCTTCTAACTACTAGCACGCGCAGGTTACTTGCTAAGTGTTTAATGGAATCGCTTTGATCTTCCATCCCAGTTCCAAATTTTATAAATTAACTGGTTTAAGTCAAATAGGAGGATTTTCCATTTCCAAGTTCATGGTTTATGAAAATGCAGTAACAATCCATTCAAGAGATTGTACCTAAAACTGAGGAACCTAGCACAGTCTCGGTGCCCTGCTAAAATTCAAGAGATCCTAAAGCCAGCTTGCAACCAGGAGGAGCATTACCTCTGATGATGGAGGTCACGACTTAAGCAATGAAGATTAGCCAGATTTTTCAGCACATAAATGACAAATTGGTATAACACGGATGGAAATTCCGGCTGATTACTAGCAAACATAGGTTGCTTGACAAATCAAAAAAGTGAAAACTCATGTCCATTAATTGCTTTGATATTAAAAGTTTTCTCTCCATATATTACTAAATCATCATATTGTAAGTTAAGGTAGCTGGATTCTTGCAAAGATGCAATTAAAATGAAACAGAATAATTCCACCGGCTTAGTTCAAGTAGCATTGGATGAGTTCGAGCTAAAGCTGGCCAGTGGGCCGGGACAGCCCGACCCCGACCCGAGCCCGTCCCGAGCCCGCCCCGGTCCCGCCCCGACCCCGCCAAAAAAAAAAAAAAAAAAAAAATTACGGGGGCGGGACTCGAACTCGGGACGGGACGAGGTCTCGTCCCGCGAGACCCGAGCCCGCCCCAGGCCCGCGAGACCCGAGCCCGCCCTAGCCCGCCCCGACCCCGACCCCGCCCTTTGCAAAAATGGCCGTTGCACCAACGGCCATTTTAGATTATGGCCGTTGGCCAACGGCCATTTTAGCCCCCCCCCCCCCCTCCCCCAACCCCCTACCCCTTAATATTTATTTTTAACCCATAAGTTATTATATTTACACTTTAACCCAATTTTTCAACTATAAATAACTCATTTTCTCTTCATCTTTCTCACAAATCTTCCTACAATCTCTCTAATTTCTCAATATATCTCTCTACAATTCTACATTGTTTGCTAAATATTCAATTTTATTTATTCATTTGGGAATTGGTAGTGAAGTTGGCAACTAGCTTGAGGATCTTCCATCGAGCAAAGTTTCAATTTTCAACCTCTCGATTACACGTCGACGTTACGTCGGCGTTTGGTACATTCGTTCCTTCATTAAATTATTATTGTCTGTTTATTTAGTTTAGATCACTTAATTTTATTGTCTTTAATTATTTATTTATTATCATAATTAAAATGGAAGGATTAAAAGGTATGTTTAAGGGTAAAGGTAAGGGTGCTTCTTCTAGTAGGGGCAACCAGGGCAAGGGTACTTCTTCTAGTCATCTTATTCCTACACGGGATGATTTTGTTGATACTCAACATTTTCCTACAATACCATTAGATTTACACCAGGAGCTATTTTACGGAACTCAAAGGAAGACTTTAATTTAGACGATGATCTAGATGATATACCCACTAATGTTGATGACAACACACCCACTAGTGCACCTTGGTGAAATACCTCCTATTCCCCCTAGTATGAGACGAGGTCCGGCAAAACGACCATTAAAATCGGATGCATGGACATTTTTTGATAGGGACGTAGAGAATCAAGTAGCCATATGTAAAATTTGTAAAAATGTTTTAAAATTTAAAAGCTGGAAAAGGTCACGGTGGGACGGGGGTTTAATTAGACACGTAGTAAGTGCTCATCCACTAGGTATGCCCAATACCGGGCTTCAAAACCGGGTGCGCAAACGCCCGCTCCATCGGGACAAGGTTCACATACTAATATTGTCCCGGACCAAGTACAAGGTCAAATTAACCCTATGACGGGGGGAATTGTAGGCCCTAAATACAATAAACATAGAGATAGGGAAGCAATATCAAAATTAGTTCTTTGTGGAGGGTTTGCCTTTTTCATTTCCTTCATCTCCGGTTTTATTCATTACATTAGAGATATATACAATCCTGCTTTTAACGGTTTTCCTAGATCAAGCTGTTAAGAGAGATGTATTTAAATTCGCGCATGAATATCAACAATATTTACGTTTTTCATTATATCATTTTAATGGCAAAGTATCCATCACGTCGATATAGGTCGTAGTACTAACGGCCATGATTATTTAACGTAACTTGTCATTGGATAGATTATAAATGGTCTATGCAAAAACGTATTTTAGCGTATAGATATATAGATGATAGGCACACTTTGGTACTTTTATTGCGAGAAAATATTTATCAAGTGTGCGATTATTACGGAATTACCGATAAAATTATGACTATTACATTAGATAACGCTTCTAGTAACAATTACGCAATTACAATTTTAAAAAATAGTTTAACTCCGTCTTTTCCGGACCATTTTCATATAAAATGCGCGTGCCATATATATAACTTAATTGTAAAGGATGGTCTATCACTTTTTGAAGACATTCTTAGTAAAATACAATTTGCTATAAACTTTATTTTTAAAAGTAATAAAGTACAACGTAGAAAAGAATATAAAAAATTTTGTCATGATTGTGGACTACCTTTTAGAAAAATTCCACAAGAAGTATCCACTAGGTGGAATTCTTTATACGAGCAACTACTTGTTGCTTATGACTATAAATTACCTATAACTTTATTTTTTAACTCTCATAATAAAAAGCCGGTGATATGATTTTAGATAGTGATTGGGAAAAAATTTCCGAACTTATTGTATTTTTAGAGAAATTTTTTCAAGCAACAAAAGAATTTTCCGGTATATATTATCCTACTATTTCAACTATGTTATTTTATATAACTCTAATATTTTTATTACTTAGTGAATATATGGAAAAACCGACTTATAAGGCGACTATTAAAAAATGTTTGTCAAAATAAAAAAATATTTTATTCCTATTCCCTCTATTTATATTATTGGTTCGTATTAAATCCTACTATTAAAATAGACGGTACTAAATCACTAATTGAAACTATTTACGATTGTATAGAAGTACTACCACCTCCAAGTCCCAAAAATCTAAATCACCCACCACCTATTGAACAAACTAAAGAAGAAGTATTGTCTAGCGTAGAACACCAATGCAAAAATATATATAGATTTTATCAACAAGAAAATGCTAGTAACTTACCAGCTTCCATACCATCTTCTTCATCTTCAATACAACCTCACAAAAGACATCTTGTTTACGCGGCTAGTATTGAAAGCCTCGAAATAGAATGTGCGGTCGTACCTCTACTACTAACCAAATTAGCGAGTTGGATATTTTTGTTTTGCGGGGTTACGTACCGTATCAAGAAGTTATCAATGAAGATGGACATGAAGACTTATTTGAAATCTTTGGAGGGGAATGAGAAGACCTTCCGACACTTTCAATGATGGCTCGAGATGTTTTGAACATTCAAGCGTCGTCAAGCTGCGTACGAAAGCGCTTTTTCTCGCATGCGAGATATCAAATAGGAGACCACGAGACACTCATTAGCGGAGACGACTTGGAAATTGCGTATTATTCGAGAGATTGGATACGAGCGGAGCGGAGAAGGTGCGGTCAACCGGAGATCAACGAAGAAGATGATGAAAACTACAACGAAATCTTAACCGAAGGTAGTGGAAGCGACGTGGATCAATTTGACCAACAAATACCAATTCCAACCGAAGAACCACATGAAATCATCAAGCAATTAGAACAGGTTTTTTTGAGAATGTAATTTTTTTAATTGTAATTTTATTATGTAATTTGTAACTTTTGGACAACACCACAAAGTTGCAATTTAGATTTTAGACAATTGTATTTGTATTACAAAAAAATCATATGTCTATTAAATAATATAAGAGGCACAAAAAAACGACCTTGGGATGTTTTTATTACACTATCTTGTTTTGTTTATTGAGTTTTTTTTATACATATGTTATTTTTTTTTTTTAAAAAAAAAAAAAAAAAAAAAACCGCCGTATCCCGACCCGAGCCCGAGCCCGCCCCGACCCGAGCCCGACGGGATCGGGACGGGACTTGCTCCAGTCCCGCCAGACCCGACCCCGCCCCTTCTCCCGTCCCGCCCCGACCCCAACACCGCCAGACCCGGCCCGCCAGACCCGAGCCCGGCCCACTGGCCACTCCTAGTTCGAGCCCAGTGCCATGCAAACTAAGCCTGGTATTTCCCCGAGTTTCAAAGGCTGCCATTGGTCCTAAAGGTTGTCCCAAACAGATTTCTTAGTCATTAAAAAAAATGAAACAGATTAATTGCAGGTTGAAAGTGCGTAGGGATTTTTCTCAACTCATCATAGCTTGAGGCAGTTGAGTGTACTTTGCCTCAGTAATGATTTAGAGCATACCTCTACTTTACTGTGGACTACCTATTATCCGATACTGGACAAGAAAATGGGTAAAATAAAATCTATTTTTGTTGTTGTTGGTGGTGGTGGTGGTGCGGGTGGGGGGGGGGGGGGGGGGGACTGACTGATCTCTTTAAGCTATTCCTCAGAGAATACTGGAACTAAAAAACAGTTTTCCTTTAAAAATGTACATTGCATAGGAGAACCTTCTGGGCTCTTAAAATGATATTGGATGCACGGGTGGATGAAAGGTTTGCTCAGTAGGTGTGTTGTTCCGTATTAAGTATAGTATATACATACAACACATACATACAAATAATGGAACTATCTTTGAAAATAATATATTTACACTAAGTTCGCACCCATGCTGAAATCCCATACCAACTTACTCAAAATTTTGCCTCAGCTTGGACCCTGTCTATATCCACTAATTTTTCAAAAAAAAAGAAATTCTTTGAGTCGAGAGTCTATCGAAAATAATTTCTCTACCCCACAGGCTAGGGGTAAGATCTGCATACACCCCACCCTCTGCAGACCCCGGTTTGGGAATATAGTGGGTATGTTGTTGTTGGACTAAACTTGTCAAGAGAAGGAAGACATATATTTCAAGAAATCTCGTTCAAGCTCTAAATCCATGCAGAAGGACAACGAAATATCCAAAATTACAACACCCTGTATAACAGTCCGTCAATTTGGGTACAATAGGGAGCTAAGATAGCAAGCAAATCAGTATAGGAGTGCATCAAAACTAAGTAAGACAACCAGATCAACAAAGGATAAACAACAACATATTATAAAAATAAACACATCCATATAATAGTTCGTCAATCTGGGTTTTGTACGGAGCTCGACAGACGCAAATCATAAGCTCAGTCAGCACAAAAAATCAGGCAAAGACAAATGAGATCGAGAAATGAAAAACAACAATAATATCGAAAACAAAACACAACCCAATTTGGGTACATTAGAGAGCTCGTAAAATATCATACAGCAATGCAAATCAGTAAAAAAAAAAAAAAAAAAAAAAAAAGAACACAATACAATCAGATCAAGAAATGAAAACAATAAAAATTAAATGAGAATTTACCAGAGGAGAAATAGAGAGAAGGGGCTGTGAGTTTGGATAAAACCAATGATGAATTTGAAAGAGCTGTCATCTTTGTTAGCGATGAGAAGAACACTGCACTGCAAAGTTGTGATTGAATTGAAACAAACAGACAAGTGAGGGGGTCATATAATAATTTTATTGTTTACCAATCGATGATTTTAAGGTAGATAAGGCGTGCGAATTCAAATTAGTCAGGATTCGGACACAAAATGAACATTTTTAAAAAAAGTTGATTTAATTGATAAACTTTTACATGATGATTTATATATAGTTACTTGTATTTAAATTTTCACGACTAATTGTGCAAAAAAATTGTTGTCAATAAATAGAAACT
The DNA here is from genome assembly GCA_034509755.1 of Anisodus tanguticus. NCBI lineage: Eukaryota > Viridiplantae > Streptophyta > Magnoliopsida > Solanales > Solanaceae > Anisodus > Anisodus tanguticus. The sequence continues at coordinate 487,933 of CM067553.1, read as the reverse complement.
AAACTCTAAATAAAAATTAAATCACCTAACTTACAACGCCAATAGGCAATTGTTTGATGATAATAGTAACTTAAAAAAGTTTTTCTCTCTAGATATATATATATATATATATATATATATATGTACCATTGAGTAAATTACATTTCGTATAACAAAAAGAAAATATTTTCTATGGAGTTTTAATCCATTATAAACCCATTAAATTACCAAATAAATTTTCTTACTGAAAACACAGAGTGATAGTTTTTGTCGAATTATCTATTAGATTTGTTAAAAGAAGGCTAGAAATTAAAAAACCAATGTCCAAATGTTGATCTATCTGGGCCAAATGAAAAGCAGATCGCAAGCAACCTAAGCCCGTCTTTTTTCATGGCCCAAATCCAACCAAATGGGCTTTGGTTGTTGGGTCATTTGCACTTTTTCTCTATTTTCTGTTGGTCTTTAATTTTTGGCTCTCAATGGAAATAATTTTTTCGCATGACATAAGTTTATATTTTCGCATTATAATATCTCACAAATTAAGCCTTACACCCATAAAGAACTTATGCTCTTCTAACATAAATTTGATTTTGAAGGACAAAAATTAAAGACCAGCTCATACGAAGGGAAAGGGTGCAATTAAATATTGGTTATTTAGACTTGAGACAAAGCTATGTTATAAAATAGTGAAATAGCGTGGGATGACCGATTTTTTAGACAGTACTTAAGTTTAGCCTCGTTTGAAAAGTAACTGGTGAATTGGATAATCAAAATTCTAGCTAACATGCGAAAATAAAATTATAAGTGAAACAAGATAAAAATTTTGAGTTCTCAATTATAGAACCACAAACTACAAACTTAAGGACTCTTTCCTTAAGTTCGCAGTTGTAGCACAACGAACTCCAATACTCTTTCCTTGAGTGTTTGGATGTAGAACCGTAGACCCTCAATGATTTTTTTTCTTATATTTTCAATTATAGAATCACAAATTCGATAATGCAACTATTTATTCTCAAAGTGCAATAATTTATTTTAAGAAAACAAATAACCTAATGGGATTCTAAAGTTATTACCCAATTTCTTATAGTATCATATGTACCATATATATTGTTTTCTCCTCATATTCGTGCCACAATAGCAATAAGACAATGACCGGACAAAATATGTTGGTGCAAAATAATCAACACCAACAAAAAGAAGCAGCATAAATTTTCATTTTTTAGTTCAAAGGTATTTCTGACTATCTAATTACAAAGTGACTAAACGTTGATAAGTTTTGAGATAGTAACTTTTTTTATTAGCGGTGTAAATTATAAAGATATTGCTTGCCCATTTTTCCTACAAAGTAATAAAAGAAAAAAAATTATACTACTCCTGAACCCTAAAACAAAATCTCTACTAACAATGAGTTTAAGTGACTTGTTTCAAGACGACTGCCATGATACTATAAGTTATTAGTCACACTTTCACAGTAACACAAGTTTTCTTAAACTATACAACTATTAACTGTTAAAAATGATAAATATATACGATATACTCGTGATATACACGGTATATACACTGTCCTATGTATACCATGTATATCACGGAAACACGAGCCATATAAGGAAAGTATATCACGGTATATTTTGGTAGTATATTGTTGTATATAATTAGCATTGTACACTTACCATAATTGTAGAAATTTTGTACAAATAGAATAGGGTTTTAGGAGTAGAATAGGAATAGGATTTTCCATATTATGGAAATTGTAAAGTGTATATATACTCATTCATTAATAAAAATAATCAAGAGGTTATTTCTTTCATGGTATCAGAAGTCTAGGTCTCACATAACTCCTTCCCCAAAAGTTTTTGCTACTCTTGGCTTCCTCGAAATCCGAGCCAATTCCTCAGTTTCTGAGCCGATATTTACCTCCTCTCTTCCTAATCCCTTTGTTATTTCACTATGTCGACGTCAGAGAACATGTTTCATCCTGCCCTTACTGTTTCTAACATCAAGAACCACATTCTTATTGTTCTTGAGATGGAAAACATCCAATATGCGACGTGGGCAGAATTGTTCAAAACTCACGCAATCTCACATCAAGTCTTCCATCACATAATTCCTCTCGCTATCCCTCCACCCGCGGAGGATCCTCAGTTATGGATCACTCTTTATGCTACCGTCCTTCAGTGGATTTACTCCACTATTTCTACCGACCTTTTACATGCGATCATTGAACCAGACATTACGGCTATGGCTACCTGGAATAGATTGCATGATATATTCCAGGATAACCAACATTCCCGTGTTGTCACCCTTGAGCAGGAATTTTCACAAGTCCTCATGGACGATTTCCCAAATGTTTCAGCTTATTGTAAACGGCTCAAGGAATTAGCAGACCAACTCCGTAACGTTGGAGCGCTTGTTACCAATAATTATCTTGTTCTATAAATGGCTGCAGGCCTATCTGAGGCCTATAATGGCGTTGGGACTCTCCTCCGTCAAAGTAATCCGCTTTTACCTTTTTATCAAGCCCGTTCGATGCTCACGTTAGAAGAAGCCGGTTTGGAAAAAAAGACGGCTATCGGCGCCAGTTCCGTGGCGATGAGAGGGAGTGAAATTTTAGGTTTCATTAAGGTAGACTGAAGATCAATCCAATCTCGAAACATAAAAGAAAACTTGTGTCCAGGGGACAAATCCTATTTGAAATAGATGGTGTGAGTTTGTCAAATGCTCGACAAGCCGCTACATTAGCGGCACATAAACTATGTTTGTCAACCAAATTTGTTCAATGGTCGTAAGCTTATTAATATGACCCAAATTCTCCATTTTGGTACACGCTAAAGCCTTTCATTTCGCCGGATTGAAAGAGCCATCAATCACTATGATCTCTTTCTTATAAAAGAAATTGAGTAAATTCTGCCTTTTTTCTCCCATGCGGGCCCCAACAGAGAGAAACGTCATGATAACGAGCGCTCCACCCGCCAAGCGGGCGGCTAGAGCAGCAGGCAAGTGCTTGGTAAGCCAACATCCTAGTGAACCGGGCGGAGCACTCGAAGAAAGGGGGGATGAAAATTATTAAAATATGAGATCAATTCAAAAGCACTTATTTATTAGTTTTAAATATAGCAGACAGAATTCCATTGGTCTAATTTCGTATCTTAGGATAGATTTTGACTCTATCTGACAAACATATCAAGATAAAGAATAGTAAATAGGCTTAGATTGAAGTTCTCTTAAAGAAGACCGCCAGCTCCTATCCCGAAGATACAAAACGCCCGGTCCTCTTCTCTTGTATCGAAGTGTAGTGTAGTGTGGAACTTTTCCTGCAAAAAACAAGGGACCTACTTCTCATCCTATGAGTTAGCATGTATGAAAGAGTCTCATCTCTGTCTGTCTCTCCGAGTTTCTACTACTAAGTAGCACTTATGCTATTCAATCATAGAATCGATTCCATGACTTCATCCGATAACTCTCACAGGTTTGTTGACAACTCAGGCCAACACCGCAACAATGGTAGCGGCAAGAAGGGTCAAAACCATAAACAATAATGGCAAAAATTGCGGTGGCAACAACGATGGCGGTCAGAGCAATAGCACCGCCGACGGGAATAGTACTAATAGTGGGGGTGGGCCTTAGTGTTTTGGGGCCCAGCCCGCCTGGTCCTAGCCTTGGCCCCCTTGGCAGTGGGGTTGGACCAGTGGCCAGTGGCCTAGTCCCGCCTACTGCCCTCATCCCAATTATTTCCAGCCATATTGGGCCTCGGTCCATCCCAATAACAGGCCCTATTACTCGGGTTCTTACCAGCAGCATCCCGGGTTGGGTCAGTAGTCTAGTGTACTTGGGCCTCAGCCCCAGCAGGCCTTCAATGTTGCGGGCCCAAATCTAATGCCGACACCCACCGATATTGAGGCCGCCATGCATACACTTAGATTAAATCCTCCAGACGCGAATTGAAACATGGACACCGGCGCCACTTCTCACATGACGTCCGACCAAGGTATTCTCTCGTCTTGTTCCAATTTGAGCAAAAATCGTGGCATTATTGTTGGTAATGGCAATACTATTCCAATTCATAGTTACGGTCATATAACTATATCTCCCCCACATCCACCTTTTGTCTTAAAAAATGCCCTTCATGCCCCTAACCTAATTAAAAATTTGGTGTATGTCCAGAAATTCACCACTGATAATTGAGTTTCTGTTAATTTTGATCCTTTTGGATTTTCTGTGAAGGATTTCAAAATGGGGATACCTATCATGAGATGCGATAGTAAGGAAGATCTTTATCCAATCACGTCCACCTCCAATCTCTCGAGTCAAGCCTTACCATCAACTTTTGCAACTCTAGTTCCTTCCTTATGGCATGCACGTTTGGGTCACCTTGGGTCATCCATTTTTTCTTCTTTGCATAAAAATAATTTTATTTCTTGTAAGGGTATAAGTAGTACTCCAATTTGTCATTCATGTCCATTAGGTAAACATGTTAGATTACCATTTGTAGCCTTTACTTCTCGTACTTTGATGACTTTTGATATTATTCATAACGATTTATGGACTTCTCCCGTTCTCAGTTCTGTGGACCATCGTTATTATGTTCTATTTTTGGATGATTATTCTAATTTTTTATGGACCTTCCCGTTAGCGAAAAAATCTCAAGTTTTTTCCACCTTCTTAAAATTTCGAGCATTCATCCATACCCAATTCAAACGATAAATAAAAAATATTCAATGTGATAATGGCAAAGAATATGATAATGGGGTATTTCGGGACTTTTGTGATGCTAATGTCATAATTTTCGTTTCTCTTGTCCTCATACATCCTCACAAAATGGGAAAGCCGAACGAAAAATTCATACCATTAATAACATTGTTCGTACTTTATTGTTCCATGCTTCCGTACCCCCTTCCGTTTGGCATCATGCTCTACAAATGACTACTTATCTCCTTACCATACTTCCTACCAAAGGATTGACATATTCATCCTCTCTTAATATCCTCTATAATAAGAATCCTTCGTATTCACATCTTAAGGTTTTTGGGTGCTTATGTTATCCATTATTTCTGTCAACTATAATTAACAAACTTCAAGCCCGTTCTACCGCTTGTGTGTTTTTGGGTTATCCATCTAATCATCGTGGTTACAAATGTTTTGATTTATCGTCTAATAAATTCATCATTAGTCGCCATGTTATTTTTTATGAACCCAATTTTCGTTTGCTAAAGTGAGTAGTCCCGTGCCTAGTTCGTTCGTATAATTTTTTAGATGATAAAGTCTCCCCATACATTATGCACCACTTAATGGGCCAATCCGTACCCCGAAACGCAGCAGGCCCACTACCTGCTGGCCCGTCACCACCCGCAGCCCATCCCGTTCCAAGTCCAGAAACTGGGCCGCTCGTCCAGCCCAATCCTGCCCCTGTTTTTGTTCCCACCCGATCCCGATCCAGATTCCAGTGTTGGGCCAGCAGGCCCACTGCATGCTGGCCAGTCCATCCACCATCCGAATTTTCCCCTAAATTCACCCAATTCTCCCTCAAGTCACCGACCTGTTACTCGTAGTCAACGGGGTATCTTTAAACAAAAAAACATTTTAATCTTAATTCTAATGTTCTTAAATCCCCACTACCCCGTAACCCAGTGTCTGCATTAAATGACCCGAATTGGAAATTGGCTATGAACGATGAATATGATGCTCTTATTGAAAATAAGACGTGGGAGTTGGTCCCTCGTCCTTCTGGTGTTAATATTATTCGGTCTATGTGGATTTTTACTCATAAAGATAATTCTGATGGTTCTTTTGCGAGACATAAGACTCGTCTTGTAGGTGATGGTAAAACTCAACAGGTTGGTGTGGATTGTGGTGATACATTTAGCCCGGTGGTCAAACCGACTACCATTCACACTGTTCTCAGTCTGGCTCTTTCCAAATCATGGCCCATTAACCATCTCGATGTGAAGGATGCTTTATTACATGGTGATCTTAAGGAGACAATCTACATGCATCAGCCTTTGGGTTTTCGAGACCCCATATACTAATCATGTATGTTTATTGAAGAAGTCCTTATATGGGCTCAAGCAGGGCCAACGGGCTTGGTATAAGCGATTTGCATACTATGTATCTACTATTAGGTTTTCTCACAGCCGGTCTGATAATTCTTTGTTCATATATCGTTGTGGTACTTCCCTGACATATATTTTATTATATGTGGATGGTATTATCTTAACTGTCTTTTCTGATGCTTTACGTAAGTCTATCACGACACTTCTCAGTTCTGAGTTTGTTATGAAAGACTTGGGGCCCTTAAGTTACTTCTTAGGGATTGTTGTCACACGTCATGCAGGTGAGTTATTCTTATCACAACGAAAGTATGCCGCTGAGATAATTGAGCGGGCTGGTTTGTCCTCGTGCAAGTCTACTTTCACTCCAGTTGATACTAAACCCAAGCTGGGTGTTGTGGCTAGCTCACCTTATGAGGATCCCACCCACAATCGCAGTCTTGCTGGAGCTCTTCAGTATCTTACTTTCACGAGACCAGATACTACATATGTCGTATAACAAGTGTATTTGTTTATGCATGATCCCATGGTTGAGCACATGAATGCGCTCAAACATATTATACGATACATCCAGGGATCACTTGACTATGACTTGCATCTATATCCGTCGTCGATCTCTACACTTGTCTCGTATACAGATGCTGATTGGGGTGGTTGTCCACACACCAGACGTGGAGCGTCTGGTTATTGTATGTTTCTAGGTAATAACTTGGTCTCATGGTCTGCTAAGTGACAATCTACATTATCACGCTCTAGTGCAGAGGCCGAGTATCGAGGGGTAGCTAATGTGGTATCTGAATCATGTTGGTTACATAATCTTCTATTAGAACTTCATTGTCCCATTCAGAAAGCTACCTTGGTTTATTGTGATAATATAAATATAGTCTATCTATCTGGTAATCCGGTTCAACATCAGCGCACTAAACACATCGAGATGAATATTCACTTTGTTCGAGAAAAGGTAGCTCGTGGACAAGTACGCGTCTGCCATGTCCCTTCCAGGTATCAAATTGCAGACATCTTTACTAAGGGTCTTCCCTCGGTTCCATTCGACGATTTTAGGGACAGTCTTAGCGTACGAAGCCCGCTATGACTGCGGGGGTGATAAATATACCCGATATACTCATGATATACACGGTATATACACTGCCATGTGTGTACCGTGTATATCACGGAAACATAAGCCATATAAGGAATGTATATCAGGGTATATTTTGGTAGTATATTATTGTATATAATTAACATTGTACACTTACCATAATTGTAGAATTCTTGTACAAATAGAATAGGGTTTTGGGAGTAGAATATGATTATAATTTTTTATATTATGGAAATTGTAAAGTGTATATATACTCATTCATTAATGAAAATAATCAAGAGATTATTTATTTAAAAAAATATCATACTTTTTTATTATATGTAGTTAGTTGTTTGGTGACAACGTTTTTTCAATGTGAAATACGTTAGTTAGCAACTTAAAGTTAGTTGGTTGTTGTTTGATATTAATTCAAATATACCATACTAAACCAATCAAGTTGTTGAACTTAATATTGGTGAAGGATCATTTCTATAAATATGCATTTCTGGATCATTATTCAATCTTGAATAAAACATGACGTTATTGATGGCATGGAATGATTAAAAGACCCGTGAGTGATAAGTAATAATTGAGCAGTGGAGTTAAGATTTTGACTAATATGAATTAAAATACAAAAGAGTAAACATAGGAAAAGTCTACGACTCCCGCTAGATAGCCGCCCCTTTCTCTATTTTTATAGCCTCGTGGACGGTCTATCTTTGACACTCATCAATCAGCTAAAAGACGACGGTTGCGAAGCAGGGGTGAGGTAGCGCTTGCCATGAAAAGAGACTCCAAATCACTTCGTGTCAAAAAGGCCTTCGAACATCCGAAATACGCCGAAATTAAAAATAACATAATGTTTCTGATATAAAATGACGACTCTTTCCGAAAAACTATCATGAACTAAGAGCCGGTCAGTTTGGTTCTTAATAGTTGAGACAAATATCCAAGTCCATGATAAAAAAACAAAGAAACAAACTTAATTTTAATTGGATGGACAGTTCACTTTTTCTAAGCAAATGTCCACAGGTCAAAGTTGTTTATTATATTCATTTGATTATATTACAGTATTACACTTACCTAAACATCCACATGCATTTCAATTATCGTTTTCATTGATTCTATTTAGTCATCATTTAACTAATATGTTAGTTTTAACTTTATCTTATCTTATAGGATTTTCTTGGCTTTACTAATTTTTTCTTGTCAGGCGGCATATTAGCCACTTGTGTCTTTTTTGCTATCCTAAGGAATCATCAATATTAATTGGACTTTTTTTTTACTAGTAGTTGAACTCTCAGCAAACAAAGTAACGATGTTTTTGTTGTTGTTTCCTTTCGATGTTAGGTATCCGTATTAGAGTTGAATATATTCGAATTTACTTCACGTAGATCCCATTTATGAGGAAATCACTCTTTATAAAAAAAAAATCATATCTAGGGCTTGAATCCGATACCTCTGATTAAGGGAGGAAGAACCTCATCTACTGCACCACATCCTTTAGTGGTACAAAGTAAATATGTTAATGACAGTTTCTTTTTTATATACTATTTTGTATTACAAATTCTTTATCCTTTTGAGTTTTTATAACTAACAACAAATAAAAGTGTTAATTTTATAAAAATGTGATGGAATTTCACTGAAACTCATTTTCTTAGTCTCTATAATAAAAGATTGACGATGTTATTATAACAATCAAGTCATTCGAAAAAGGAAAAAAGAAATATCAATTTTATCAATCTTAGTTTCTTTTAATACTTGCTCTTGTGCCATACTTAAAGTTACTAGTGTCACTTTACTAAATTTGTCAATTTGACCTAGCTTAAAGATCTAGTGTCACTTTACTAAATTTGTCAATATGACCTAGCTTAAAGATCTATAAAAGTTTAACTGTTTGGAAATTATATTTTGGCCAGTAATAACATACCCCTTAGTTCTGTAAAAGTTTATTTTTTCCCTTTTGTAAAGGGTTAAATGTTGTAAACTGACATTGTTTTGGAATATCGTACTATTATTACTGCTATGTAAAATTGAAAGTACTTTGAGAATAAAAAAAAAGAAAAGAAATCTTACACTTTTGGTAGCTCGAGGAGTCTGTTATTCACATCAAAAAGTGGAAAGTGAAAAACTAAACAAAAGATATCATTACACTTTAGTCCATCATTTATATAAATTTTGATTTTGATCTTATTAAAATGTGTATTTGATTCCTTACATAAAAAAAAAATTATATTCAGAGCATTTTTATAACTACTTCACTCTAAAAAGACGGAAGAAAAATAAAAAATTTCCACATCTTTCAAATAATGGAATATCAAATGTACGGATTTGGGAAGGACCAAAAATTCTGAAAAAGGAGAAAAATTTGAAGCCGTTTTTATTTAGATCTTTTTCTTTTAAAAAATTTTCAAAATATTATTTAATTATATATTGAACTGATTTATTGATTAATTTTTGAATTTCTTTGTTCAAGTTTGAAAAACGAGTTAAGATTTACAAAACTTTCAAACATTTTTTAAATGAAATACACGTCCACATACAATTTCAACTTCTAATATCGTAGGGATCTAGTAACTTAGTTGGTTGACTATATGAGTTTTCAACTTGTTGGTGAGGTTCGAATCCCCGTATCTTAATCCCCTCCCCATTTTCCCTATCCCTATGTAATAAAAAAAATTAAAAGAAAAAAATTTCTAATATCATTTTTCAACTTTAACCTTATGTTTTTAATTTCAATCAAATCTACGTCAAAACATGCATATACTTACCCATATCCGGTGTACCAATTCAATACATTTTTACTATAGTTAAGTGATTTAATAAAGTGAATATATATATATATTAATTAATCATAGTTAAGTAATAGTCGTATATATTCAAACACATATTCATTGATTTTGTATAAACAATCGATACATATATATTTTTATGATCGAAACTCCTAATAAAAGCACAATTTTCGTGAACAAAAAGGAAGAAATTAGGGGTGAAAAAGATAGAAGAAAGAAGCCGGCTGTATGTCATAGTCAAAAAAAATTCTTTGTTTATTTTTTAAAATCCGAAATTTCTTATTTTAGATCGTTCTATTTCCATAACAATAACAGAAAAAAAAAAACACTTTTCGTCTTTCTTTAGTAACACTTTTGCTGCATAATGTTTGCAGTACTTTGAAAGTTGAAACTCACTCTTTTTTTCCTTATTTTCCTCACCCACTTGGCCACTTCCTCCATCTTTCAATTTTCCGAAACCCTAGAACTGAAAAATCTAAGTTAATGGGTCGTCTTATTTTTTGATTTTATTATCTGGGTCGTTGCTAAATTCTCATTTTTCATATCATAATCGTCAAATAAGTACATTGCAGTAGAAACAAACTAACAAAGCAACAATTTGCACTTGCAGTGTTGTCATTTGTAGTGTATGGTTTGAGTTGAAACGGGTCGAACTCGGTTATTATGGCTCGGCGTCATGGGTGGCAACTACCGGCCCACTCGTTTCAGGTTCTTTCTTTTACTCTTTGTTGTACTTGGATCAGTTGTAAAGTCATAATGTTGGTGTTGTTAGATTTTTTTGGGTCTTCAAAGTTGGATTTTTGTTTTGGTGATATAGTTGTTTGCTGTTTGTTAACATTGCTGATTGTTTCTTTAGTCAACTGCACTTTAACACTCTTTATCTGTCCTTTTTAAGTGATGTTCCAGTTAGTTTCTTTGTAGACTTGGGATTTGAATTAAGAAATTTTTAGTACTTCACATTCTCAAAAAATTGCGATCTTTCACTTTTGAGGAGGAATCTGACTTGAGTTACAGTCAATCTTCTGAATATTTTTTGGTTTTGGGTCTGATGATTTTGGAGCAAGGACGTCAAGTTGGCCATAGATTTCAAATGTTGTTATTATACTTTTTGCAAAGAATATTTGAAATAATGTTCATGTTTGAATGTAACTTTTCTAAAAAAGCATGAAATACAACAAACAACATACCCAGTGAAATCATACAACGTGTTGTCTGTGTAAGGTAGATTACGCAGACCTTACCTCTACCTTGGTAGGTAGAGCGGTTGTTTTTAAGAGACCCTCGGCTCAAGACCGAGCATAAACACAAGCAAAGCAACAACAAAAGCTAAACAAGATCAAAGAAAGAAAAACGGTCAGACTCGGTCAGAAAAAATTTAAAGCAGTACGAAAATGCCGGTATCAAAAGCGAATAAACCATGATAGCTCATTCCGAAAAAGTAAGCAGTAACTAGCGCATGTAAATAAGCTAAACAAAGTACACTAAAAGACACATAATAGTGGAAATCAAACTACAGGGGACTATAAAGAAATACTACGCCTATTAGTACGATAGGCTAAGCGGACCTACAATAATAACACTACAACTACTAGTTTGCAAGCGTAAGTAGGACTACGCTCGACTATCTACTACCCTTGTACCCTAATCCATGTCCTCCACAACCCCCTATCTAAGATTATGTCCTTAGTAAGTTTTACCTGCGTCATAATCCGTCTAACCACCTTTCCCCAATACTTCTTCGGCTACCTCTACCCCTCCTGAACCCGTCCATAGCCTCACACCTCCGCACTGGGTCATTTGTGTCTCTCCTCTGCACATGCTCAAACCATCTCAACCTTTCTTCCTGCATCTTATCCTCCATCGAGCCCACTCCCTCTCTGTCCCGAATATCATCATTTTTAATTCTATCCCTCCTTGTATGTCCGCACATCCATCTCATCATCCCTATTTTCGCAACTTTTATCTTTTGGATGTGCGAAGTCTTGACTGACCAACACTCTGCCCCATACAATATAGTCGGTCTAACCACCGCCCTATAGAACTTGCCTTTAAGTTTTGGTGGCACCTTTTTGTCGCATAAGACTCCAGATGCTAGTCTCCATTTCATCCACCCTGTCCAAATACGATATGTGACATCGTCATCAATCTCTTCATCCCCTTGGATAATAGATCCGAGGTACTTGAAGCTTCCTTTCTTTGGAATGACCTGAGTGTCAAGCCTCACCTCCATGCATGGCTCAAAGTCGCTCCGTTACTGAACTTGCACTCCAAGTATTCTATGTTGGTCCTACTCAGCCTGAACCTTTTAGATTTTAGAGTCTGTCTCCAAACCTCCAGCTTAGCATTCACTCCGCTGTGAGTCTCATCAATCAGGATTATGTCGTCTGCGAATAGCATACACCATGGCATCTCCCCTTGAATTTGTCGCTTCAGTCCATCCGTTACAAAGACAAATAAGAATGGGCTACGAGCTGATCCCTGGTGCAGCCCCATCATCACTGGAAAATGCTCCGAGTCTCCTCCCAATGTCCGTACCCTGGTCTTGGCTCCATTATACATATCGTTGATCGCTCTAGTGTACGCCACAAGTGCATTTCTAACCTCCAAACATCTCCATAGAACCTTTCTAAAAACTTTGTCGTATGCCTTCTCGAGGTCGATAAAAATCATATGTAAGTCTCTCTTCCTCTCCTTATACTTCTCCACCAATCTCGTAATAAGATAAATAGCTTTTGTGGTCGAACGCCCCGGCATGAACCCAAACTGGTTCTCGGAAATAGATGCGCCTCTTCTCCACGATCCTTTTCCAAAAACTTTCATAGTGTGGCTTAGCAGCTTGATACCCTTATAGTTGTGGCAACTATGGATATCACCTTTGTTCTGGTACAATGTGATCATTGTACTCCACCTCCATTCTTCGGGCATTCTCGCCATCTTAAAAATGACATTAAAAACTCAGTTAGACACTCCAAACCTGCCCTGCCTGCGCTCTTTCAAAATTCAATTGGGATCTCATCAGGCTCGGTCGTTCGTTCTATGCGCATCATGCGAACATCACCCTTAATCTCCTCAACTTTAATGCTTTTACAATACCCAAAATTCCGGTACTACCAGATTGCTCCAGATCTCCAATACGATGTCTCTATCTCCTTTTTCATTCAAGAGTTTATGTAAGTAAGACTGCCACTTCCGCCTAATATGCGCGTCCTGCATCTTCTCTTGAACTTTACCATTCCATCGTCAGTCCCCTCGATGCCCACCACGGCTACCCCTCGAGACCCCAAGCACTTCTCTAGCTACCTCTCGAATGCAACTGCCCGTCCTATCCCACATACCGGTCGTATCCCCAATACTCCTCCAAGCCCCCTTGGCCATCAACCTCTCTCCATCTCCTTTGCACTAGCCATGGTCAGATTCCCCCATTTGATTCTTAACCTATCATCCACAACCCTTCTCTTCTTCTCCATATTGATCTCCAAATCCATCACGAAAAGCCTATGTCGGGTTGTAAGATACTCCCTCGGAATAACCTTGCAGTCTTTACAAAGACCGTTGTCAACCTTCCTAAGGAGCAAAAAGTCTATCCGAGTCTTAGCCACCGAACTACAGAAAGTCACCAAGTGCCCCTCCTTCTTCAGGAACCTCGAATTGACTATCACCATCCCAGAAGTTCTAGCGAACTCCAAAAGTGAGACGCCTCCCCCATTCCTGTCCTCGAGGCCAAAGCCTTCATGCACGTCGTCATAACCCCCGAAAGTGACCCGATATGTTCATTGAAATCCCCTCCTATAAAAACTAGCAAAATCACCCAACTTGACTAATTTACCTGAAACAAACAACCAAATCTGCTCTAAAATAGTAATATCACGCATAATGGATAGTCACATAATATCATAGATTACATTCACATAATTACAAAATTTAAAACAACTGCACTAAGCATTTGGATCCCATATACGAGCTACTACATGCTATTACACTTAGTTAATTACTAATGCAATTACAAAGATCAGAAATTTTTCAACAGTAAAAAGTGAGTTGGAAAAGTGGGTTAGAACACTTTTTCAAATTTGGAATCCAGCTCCAAGTTGAATTTGGAAAAAATGGACAATTTCATAACCAAACACCGATTCCGAAAAAAAGTGGATAATTCTCATGGACAAACATGTACATAGTTTGTGGGAGAACTTTTCTTTGATGGGTTTCTTTATTATACTCCTTCCGGATAAAAAAGAGTGTCCACTTGGCCTTTTTTCTTGGTTCAAAAAGTTTGTCCACTTACCAAATTCAAGAAAAAATTAACCTGTTTTTCCAGATTTGCCCCTAATAAGGTCCAAGTGTCCAAATCTCAATACCTATTTAATTAAGGGTAGTTTATTCAAATTACCTATTTTTGTCTAGGAGTTAGCATTTTCTTAAGGGGTGTGCAAATGGCTAAGTTGACACTCTTTTTGAACCGGAGGGAGTACTACGTAAGTATATTTTTTGCTCCGACAAGTTTTGAAGTTTATGGTGATTACCCTGTACTGAAACAAGATTAAAATTTCTGCGACTGTGAATGAGATCAAGCTTTCCATCACTCATAATGCAATAACGTATATCTGCTTCATCCAGTTCCTTGTTGGACAAACTTTACAACTTAGTTGAAAGAGGTTTTAGCTCTGAATCACGTTCACTGGATTGGCTAATGCAACTGTCCATATGTATTCTTTTTGTTTGGTCCTCGTGATATTCTTTCTTGCCGTCCATCTGAGAAAATAAGATTCTTTATTGGTTCTTTTTGTGTTGATCAGCATTCATTTCTTTCTTCTGTACTCATTTTCCCATTTCCCAAGTCTCTGAATGATACATTCTTCTGGAAGACGCAGTCCTTACTTATGATTAGTACAACAACAACATACCCAGTATAATACCACAAGTGGGGTTTGGGGAGGGTAGTATGTACGCAGGGACCTTTGTGGGGTAGAGAGGCTGTTTCGGATTGACCTTTGGCTTGACATCATATGTTATCAGACTTGATGATTAATTGTATTGTCTTTTCTTATTGTGAAACTTGAAGCTTGTGTACTCATTATTCCATGTTGCTGTGCAGGTTGTGGCTATAACAGTTTTCTGCCTGCTATCTGTTGCCTTCTATGCATTTTTTGCTCCATTTCTAGGAAAAGACATCTTTGAGTACATAGCAATTGGTGTTTATTCCTTCTTGGTGAGTACAATAGGGATGAACCTTCTTGCTATTTTTGTTGCAAATTCTCTATTCATGTTTCACTTTCTTGTTACTTTTTGTCATCTTTTAACTCTTGCTTTCAGGCTCTGTGTGTGTTCACACTCTATGTTAGATGCACAGCAATTGATCCTGCTGATCCTGGGATTCTCATTGAAGCTGATAAGTCAACAGCCTATCAGTCACACAATGAAATAGAGTTGCCTGGTTAGTTTTTGGATGCAATATGATCCTCTTATTCATCTTTCTTATAAAAGTTAAATCTATACGGGATTAGAACAACATGAAGATACATTTGAATTGTATTTTTGGTTGGTAATTGAAGAGCAAGTATTGCGTCTATTAGATATGAGTTGAAGATAACTAGTAAATCCTAACATGTGACCTTGTAGACTTTTGAAAATACGTTCGAACAAAATTTTAAGAAATATCAAGTTTGAATTATTTGTAGGAGGTTATGGAGGACACCGATTGAGGTAGAAGGTTAGTAGGTAGTTGAGCATTGTCCTACTTATTATTTCATACTTGTAGTCGTAGTATTACTCTTGTAGGTTCTTGTCCTTTGATTTTTGTTACTCTTTGTTGTTTCTTATACCTCGATTATCGTATTAATTTGTGGTAGTCACGACTATTTTTTTCAGACGGCTTTATCATGCTTTTTATAGTATTCTGTCATGACTTTTTATACTGCTTTGAATTGCTTGTCATTGTGCCGAGGGTCTACTGGAAACAACCTCTCTACCTCCCAAGGTAAGGGTAAGGTCTGCCTATGCTCTACCCTCTCCGGACCCCACTTTGTGGGATTTCATTGGGTATGTTGTATCAAATTTTACTATTACTCGTGAATAAAAAAAGAGTCAAATTTTACAATATATGAAAAAAGGATAAAAAGGAAAAAGACTATCAAGTGTTATGTATAAGACTTTGTCGCTGCATCTTGTTGGGGAGGGAGTGGGTGAAAGATGGAATATTGGTATCCATTTGATATTTTAACCATGATTCATCTTCTGTTGACATCTCGAACTGCTTGTGATAGGTGATATAACTGCTTCAGGGGGTCCCAGAAAGGAAGGGTTCCTAGATGGAGGAACACCCGCAAGTGATGCTTCAGGTTGCTGTGGAAGCCTCGGAAAGGTCCTCTGTTGTTGTTTCGTCATTGAAGACTGTCGGAACGATGATCAATTGCTGCAGCAGAGTGGAGATGAAGAAGCTTTGTTCTGCACACTGTGTAATGCTGAGGTATACCGCTTCTCATCTGCTTCTCTCTCTCTAATCTACCCTGCATCTACAGTATAATCTTTCTCCTGCAACTACATTCAAATGTTTAGACTTTCATTGGGTATAGTGGAGAGGCATGAATAAGGTATTGTTTCCTTATGCAGGTTCGAAAGTTCAGCAAACACTGTAGAAGTTGTGACAAATGTGTTGATGGATTTGATCATCACTGCCGTGTGAGTTCAAATATGAGTTTTCTTCTCGTTTAATTCTGTTGCTCGAAACACATTGTGTTTCACTCTGACATGACATAATTGTTTGAATTGGAGGAATATGTTGAATTTAATTTCCTATTTTAGGAGTTCTAGATAAGAGTATTTATGGAAAATATATTTTACATCACCAATATATTTCATTTCGTGCTATTAATAGCGCAGACTATTTCATATCTCCCTCTTGCTGTCATTGTGTATTTTCTATCATTATCATCACATTTAGTGTCATTTTGGGCGTGTACTTTTTACAGTGGTTGAATAATTGTGTGGGAAGGAAAAACTATATCACATTTGTGTGCCTGATGGCTGCCAGCTTTGTCTGGGTAAGTCACTCTGAGATTCTTTCCTTTGATATCCTCTTTAATGTTTGACAAGGCATAATCATTTCTTCACCCCCATATTTTTTATTAAATATGTTGCTTTGCATGTCAGCTTGTCTTTGAAGGCGGAGTGGGCATTGCAGTCCTAGTTAGATGCTTTGTCGATAAGAAAGCTACAGAAAATCAGATAACAGAGAGGCTTGGAGAAGGATTCTCTAGGCCTCCATTTGCTGTTGTAGTGGTATGTACACTAGCTTGTTGCTTGCAGAAAAAACTATTCTGATTGTTGTGTTAGTATCTGAACGTCTGTGTGTACTGCATTTTCTAATTTGTCTTTGTTAGACCTTAATTTATTGTGGGAGTTATATGTGTCTTAGACTGGTCTTGTAGTTAGAATCTTTAGATGCGTATTTACAATCAAAAGCAGAAGTATGTTCCTTCTATTCTTAAAAGGGATTCTATCAATATCACTTCTTCAGCATCAGTCTAAAATACTGTTTACACCAAAAACAAAACGAAAGTAAACAGTTAATCTGGATCTTCTAGATGTAGTTTCCTTTATCTTCAAAGCACTTCACATTCCTTTCTCTCCAAACAGTCCACCAAATGCAAGCAGGGATAGTGTACCACCATTTCTTCTGCTTCTTGCTTCTTCCCCTGATGTACCAGCTCTTTAGTAGCTCTCCAGTATCTCTAGGCATGCACCATTTTAGTCTACCATGTTAAAAAACAATTGCCATAGTTGATCAGTGATTAACGATGCAGCAACAAATTATTCACACTTTCTGGCATGTTGCCACACAGAAGGCATCTGGAACATAAATGGAATCCTCTTCCTTGTAGGTTCTCCTTTGTTAAGCAAGCTTTTTGAGCCACCAACCATGAAAAACAATCACCTTATAAGGAGCATTTGTCCTCCAAATCTGTCTCCAGAGCCAAAAAGTATTTTGCATACCCCCAGAATTCATATTATCATAACATGATTTTACAGTGAAAATTATAATATCCAACAACAGTAAAAAATAGCAATTCTGCCCATCAAAATCATTCAGATTCCTCCTAAAATTGAACTTCCATCTATGGAGAATCTAAAATCGCTTCTTGCAAGTGCCGGTGGAGATCTTGGAACTGTTCTCTGAGAGGAGCATGGCCAATCCAGTTGTCATTCCAGAAGGAAACTTTCTACCACGACCAATTTTAAACCCAATATAGCACAAATTGTGGCCACAGGTTCCTTATGTTTCTCCATAAGTTAACCCCATAGGAAATGGTAACTGTTTTACTAATATGATCCTTCGCTTTCGTACTTTTCACTAATCACATCTTTCCATAAATCTTGTTCTTCTGAAGTGAATCTCCACAGCCATTTCATCATCAAGCTGTTGTTGTGATGAGTCAAATTTCTGATGCCCAAACCCCCTTTTTGTTGATTATTGTTGTGGACCACTTCACTAAACACCCTTTTTTTCCTTGTTCTTTTGCATTCTTTTGTGCCTTTTCTTGTTCTCGTTGGGTTTAATCTTTTTGCTTTCCCTTCTGATTTCAGGCCTTATGTACTGCTGTTTCTTTCCTTGCAACTGTGCCTTTAGGTGAACTGTTCTTCTTCCATATTATTCTCATTCGCAAGGTATGTCCGTTCATACCTTCTCGGTCTTTCATTTGTGTATGTGCATGCTTATATTTAAAAGATATTCCTGTTCTGCTCTAATGCTGTATTACAGGGTATTACAACATATGAGTATGTTGTTGCAATGAGATCTCAAAGCGAACCGCCTGGACCCTCTGTAGATGGAGGTGATCAGCAGAGTTTGCCATCATCACCAACCAGCTCTGCAGTGACTGCCATCAGTGCAAGAAGTTCTGTTGGGATGAGCTTGCAACATAAAGGTGCTTGGTGTACTCCTCCAAGAATCTTTATGGACCATCAGGTTATACTTCTTTCGTGCTTCTAGTTTTGTACTAGTGACCAACAGCAGTCCATCTTAAAAGAGACACTCATTTACTTAACTCCAAAAATGTCACCTGTTTCAGCTTCTTCCACAGTTCTAGTTCAGTTAGTTGTCCCTTCTCTGGTGCTTGGTTTTTGCTTTTCAGCTTAAGTCATATGTAATTGATTTAGAAAGTTCCCTCTTTTTTACTTGGGGGTTTGGGGGGGGGGGGGGGGGGTATAATACGGGAGTGGGAGGAGAATGGGGTTCTGGATAAGTTTTGACCTGAGCAACTAAGCTATTTAATTTGAGCAAAGCAGTCAAATTATAGAACCAGTGATGCTAATTTAATTCCTTTAACCACCCCGTGCAGGATGAAATTATTCCTCATCTTGAGCCTGGACGATTGCCATCTACTGTTGATCCTGATGCACTAGATAAGGAAAAAAAAGCATCCCACCGTCCAGTCCGAATTAGTGCATGGAAGCTTGCGAAATTAGATTCTAATGAAGCAATCAAGGCTGGTGCCAAGGCTAGAGCTTCGTCATCTGTTCTACGTCTAGTCGGTGCCAAGCATAATCCTTACGACACTGATCATTTGTCCAGTGGCATGAGTGGTAGAAGCAGTCCGGCAAGTACTAATCAAGGATTTTACGACAGTAATGCTAGAGCTGGGACATCAAGGTTGTCTCCTTCCAAGAGCTCATATCCGCCCAGTCGTGCCAGCAGGGACGATTTTGAAACATGCGGCCACAGCATGAGTAACATGAGCAGCCCTCTTGCCCCTAACCTAACCCTGTCTCCATTAGCACTGCGACATCACCCTTCAAATAGAGACCACTTCAATCCAATATATCAGTCATCTGCAGATCAGTCTCCTTGGTCAGCAAAAGCATGCCACGAGAACGAATCTCCTGCCCCCGATAATCTCTCTGAGGTATCCACAAGGAAGAACAATATGCCCACTCCAGAGAATACTAGGTCATCAGTTTTTTGGGATCAAGAAGCTGGGAGATTTGTTACAGCTAATACTAACAGGGGTGTTGGTTCTACTTCCCAAGTTTCTGGAACAGAGCTTACATACACATGTCAATCCATATTTTTCGGAGGGCCTTTACTGAACGAGAACGGGAGCAGAGGGGCAAGAATTGGTGGTACATTATCTTCTGCTGGTCCACAGAGAAGTTACTATCAGGGTAGAACACAAATGGGTGGTCAACTTCCTGTATTTGTTCCTAGTGATTCCCAGCAAAATCAATTTTCTTCACGATTACCGCGAGACTAGTACTGTATTTATTCCACTTGTTTTTTCTTGAGATATACAGTTAGGTGTCCATTTTCAGCTTCTCAAGTTTTCTCTCTTTATTTCTCAATAGAGTATATTCTCCATCTCTCTCTTTCTTTCACTACACTCCAATTTGCAGAGAAAATTAGAAGAGGTGTGCTAGTCCATAGGCTAATTAGCTATAAGATGAAATTGCAAAAAGAGAAATTTGTATGATCAGTGGCAGATGGAGTATAATTAAGACCTCCAATTGAACCACATAGCAAAGATATATATATGTGAATAATCACTAATTTTTTCCCCAATTTAATCTCACAATTTCGAAAGTGTAATGGGTTATATGATAATAACTTGAACGGCAAATGGTTAAAATTGCCACTGAACTATGCGAAACGGAACAACTTTACCTTCAATTAAAAATTGGTCACAAACTAATCCCTACCGTTCTATTTTTTTTTAAAAAAAGAAATTTAACCCCGTCGTTACTAAAGTAGTTCAAAATTGCCCTTTTGACTAGTAGCTAAACCTTATTTTCTGCATTTCTATAGTCTTTCACGGTGACAACTTTACTGTAATATGATTCACATAATTTACTAATAATGTCAAGAATACTTATTTATTATCAAACTAAAAGGAAGATGAAAGAGGTGGCTTTGGATATTGTTGTAATTGAAATGACTCTCTCACCCCTTAACTCCTTCAACGGCCTCGGTTTGGATAGAACCAATCAAGAATTACTAGTACACTTCTTGAAAATCCTTTAGCCATGGCTGCTACACTGAGCATTCAAGGATCATGCATCGTCAACAATTCTTCAAATTCCTCCAGGGCCAATCAGAATGACCAGCAGCAGCTAAAGCAGGTGTTTTTACAGTTACCCATTTCAAGAAGATCTGTAATTCTCATCTCTGTGGTGCCCCTAAGCCTCACTTTGGTTCCTCAACCGTCCATCGCTAGAGAAAGGCGCAATAAGAAGAACATCCCTCTTGAAGATTATCAAACTAGCTGTTAGTCCCTCTTCCCCATTATGCTTTTTTTAACTTCATTTTTCATTATTTTTTAGCTTTTGTGACTCCTAAAATCTTAGATATCTCGCAAGGTCTGCGTACACTCTACCTTCCCCAGACCCCACCTGTGAGATTGCACTGGCTTGTTGTTGTCGTATTTTCGCATTGGGTGCAATTTCCAAGTTCTGCTACTGGTAGTCTAATAAATTACAAATTTTACCAGAATTCTTATATGTACATTGAAGTTAGTATAACTTATAATAAAGGAGGAATTTCTGGGAAAGGAGATTTGAAATGATACTTGGAGTTTTCCTATAATTTTGTTCCCCCTACTTCCCTTTTCTGCTTCTTCATAGCTATATGATCATTGATGTTAAATTATGCTTGTATAGTGATGAGCTTCTAAGTAGTACTGGAAAAAGTGATTTGTTTACTTAACACCAAGCACTTAAGATAAGTTGTCAGCAATTTGAGTTTGAGGTGGTTGAGTTCCACATCGGTTGAGACGTGGAAATTTGGTCTCCTTATATGATCTTGGGAAATCCTCCCTTATAAGCTAGTTTTTTGGGTTAAGTTAAACACAAGGTCCATTTTTAGCATGGTATCAAAGCCAGACCCATATTAGTTGGGCCCCATCTCATATTTCCACGCTCCAGATGTTTTGTCTTGGGCATAGGGGAGGGGTGTGTGTGTTGAGTTCCCACATTGGGTGGTAATGGAACTTTAGTTCTCATCTTATGAGCTAACTTTCGGGATTGAGTTGGGTCCAACGTCTATTTCTTATTGGAGATTCGCATTTTGACCACAGGTACTAGTCGATACTTTGTCAAACCTGTAACACAATTCTCATATCTCATCCAATGATTTGTTGCCGCCCTGGTATTGACTACTCTCATCCATTATGACATTGCTGTTGTCTGTTGAGTTTTGACCACAAGTACCGGTCAATACTTTGTCAAACCTGTAACACAATTCTTATATCTCATCCGAAGATTTGTTGCCGCCCTGGTTTTGACAACTCTCATCCATTATGACATTGCTGTTGTCTGTTGAGTTTTGACCAATCTTTTAAGGACTGCCAAAATAATCAAATCAGAAAAATAGTGCATTTGATATAATTAATAATCCAATTCTCAATTAAAAGAGCATGACAATATCATGGATAGGAGTCCATGACTATTATCTTTATTAATGATTGCTTTTAAAGCAGCTGATGGATTGAAATACTATGATATTCTTGAAGGAAAAGGTCCTGTAGCTGAAAAGGGCGCCACTGTACAGGTTTGGTTGTCGTCCTTGTAATTTGTACAAACGTTGATTTCTAATGATTGACCTATTTATGACTTCCTTTATAACTCCTGCAGGTACATTTTGACTGTGTATATCGTAATATTACTGCAGTTTCAAGTCGAGAATCTAAACTGTTGGCTGGAAATCGTATCATTTCACAGGTCTGTTGTGATGACTTCTGATAAGAAACGAGTATGCAATAATTGAGTTGACATCTTACTAATAGACATGCATTACTGATACATGTTTTTCTACTCTTAAGTAGCCTTACGAGTTCCAGGTTGGAGCTCCTCCAGGGAAAGAGCGGAAACGTGATTTTGTGGACAATCCAAATGGTTTATTTTCTGCTCAAGCAGCCCCAAAACCTCCAAAAGCAATGTATGCAATAACTGAAGGGATGAAAGTTGGAGGAAAGGTGCGATGACGTTCCGCGTTTCTGCCTTATCACGTATTTTAATTTCTAATAGATTTTATCTAGATATTGTGCAAACTCTAATCTGTGGAAAAGAAAGTTGAACAAAGTGTAACACAACTAATAACTACCTCATTACTTGCTACTGGTGTAACAGAGGACTGTGATCGTTCCTCCAGAAGCTGGATATGGCTCAAGGGGAATGAATGAGATTCCGGTATGAACCTTACTTTTCCCCCTTCTTTGTTATGTTGGTTAATGAAGTTATTGTTGTGCTTTGGTTCTTTCTAAAGAAATGTCAAGCAACCAAGGTTGATGAGTTCACTAACAACAACAACATACCCAGTGAAATCCCACAACGTGGGGTCTGGGGAGGGTAGAGTGTACACAGACCTTACCTCTACCTTGATAAGTAGAGCGGCTGTTTCCGAGAGACCATCGGCTCAAGACAAAGCATAAGCACAAGCAAAGCAAGAAAATAAGTCATGCTAGCGCATTCTGAAAAAGAAGCAGTAACTAATGCAGGTACATAAGATAAATAAAGTACATTAAAGAACACATAGCAGTAGAAATCAAACGCTACCTATAAAGTACTACCGCGCCCACTAGTATGATAGTCTAAGTGGGTCTACAATAATAACACTACAACTACCAGTTTGTAAGCGTAAGTAGGGCTACGTTCGACTACCTACTACCCTTCTACCCTAATTCGTGTCCTCCACAACCCCCTATCTAAGGTCATGTCCTCGGTAAGTTGCACCTATGTCATATCTCGTCTAATCACCTCTCCCCAATACTTGTTCGGCCTACCTCTATCCCTCCTGAACCCGTCCATAGCCAACCTCTCACACCTCCGCACTGGGGCATTTGTGTCTTTCGTCTGCATATGCCCGAACCATATCAACCTCGCTTCCCGCATAAGGTTGATGAGTTCACTGTATCTGTTAAATTGCATTCAGTCAGAAGTGAGTTTATCTTGACAAAGTAGCTTGTGCTCAAATGCCATTCGAGTTGTGGAATTCATTCCAAGGCGTAACAATAATGTTGCTTTGCTTGTTTAGTAGTAGTAATTAGTTATGCAAGGGAATAAGAATCTCCAACCAAAATTCTTGGCGCAATCAGTTATAGGCTTATTATATATCTGTCAGAGATTAATTCAGTCATCTTGTGCTCTTTTACCCAAATTGGCTAAGTTTCTTCTTCCTTTAATTTGCAATGTCCTTGTTATATGTGAAAGCCTGAAAGGTTGTTTTCAGCTTCACTCACCAAATAGGGAAAAAAGAAGCTATTTACAGACAGCACTTCCACTAGGAGTTTTTAGCTGAAGATTTACAGATTCTTATTTGATTGTATTGGTGTTTATCGATTATCTTCAACTCTTTTTGTTTCCGAGATTTGATGAAAATTAAACTTACGTGGTGCAGCCAGGGGCTACATTCGATCTGAATATTGAGCTATTGGAAGTGAAGTCACCAGAAGGGAAGCAATAGGTGCCTGGACTGTAGAATATGTTTTGCCTTTCCTCTTCTTCATTGTTGTAAAAGTTTTGTTTTCTCTCATAAACACCAACATATATATGGAATCAATAGCAGTTCCCACTTACCCTTCACGTGACTGGAACTACAACCTATCAATTGGAGGTGGAGGCGCCTACAAACTGTGTCAACTCCTCTCGTCATCGTCACAGTTTAGCAAGTGATTCTTTTAGCATTTGAATGTAGAAGCTCAATATTGTCTCATGATTTTTTGCTTCTCCTACATGTTAAATATTCAATAGCTGTATGTAAATGAAGTAACTTGCTTCCCCTCTGTCCATGCTTCTTCATTTGTATGTACATATATTTTGCAACTTGTTAACTTCCCACGTTAATTGTTACAAATTCGAGAGACATCACACCAGTTAGGTCCAGAGAAATCATGGGGTGTTGGAGGATGAGATTATGGGAAATGAAAATAAGGCATAATAATTACTTGGCATAGCTATCTCTAAGAGGTAATTATTGATAATAACTATCTTTTAATTTATTTATATTTAGTAGCTACAGTAATTTTGTAAATCACCATTTATAGCTATACCAAAATACATGAGGTCTATGTATGGCTGGCCAGTGGGCCGGATCGGTCCGGTCCCGGCCCGATCCCGCTCCGGTCTCGCCTCTAACCCGACTATTTTTTTAAAAAAATGCGGTAACGGGACTCGAACCGGGATGGGACATGGTCTCGTCCCGGCCCGCCCCAGGCCCGCCTGTCCCGACCCGATCCCGCCCGAAACCCCCTTTTGCAAAAATAATCGTTGCACCAACGACCATTTTACATTTTGGTCGTTGTGCAACGACCATTTTTGGCCTCCCCCTCCCCCAACCCCCTTAATATTTATTTTTAACCCATAAGTTATTATATTTACACTTTAACCCTTTCAAATATAAATACCTCATTTTCTCTTCATCTTTCTCACAAATCTTCCTACAATCTATCTAATCTCTCAATACTCAATTTATATCTACATTGTCTACTAAATATTCAATTTTATTTATTCATTTGAGAGTGAAGTTGACAACTAGCTTGAGGATCTTCCATCGAGCAAAGTTTCAATTTTCAACCTCTCGATTACACGTCTACGTTACGTCGGCGTTTGGTACATTCGTCCATTCATTAAATTATTATTGTTTGTTTATTTTATTTAGCGCACTTAATTTTATTTATTTTAATTATTTATTAGTATAATTATAAATTTATAATGGAAGGATTTAAACGTATGCTTACGGGTAGGGGTCATGCTTCTTCTAGTAGGGGCAACAAGGGCAAGTGTCCTATTTCTAGACAGAATCATATTCCTACACAGGATGATTTTGTTGATACTGAACATTTTCCTACAATACCATTAGATTTAGACGAGGAACTATTTTCTGGAACTCAAGAAGACTTTAATTTAGACGATGATCTAAATGATACACCCACTAATGTAGATGACAACACACCCACTAGTGCACCTTCAACTGAAATGCCTCCTATTCCCCCTAGTATGAGACGAGGTCCAGCAAAACGACTATTAAAATCAGATGCATGGACATTTTTTGATATGGACGTAGAAAATCAAGTAGCTAGATGTAAATTTTGTAAAGATGTTTTAAAATTTAAAACTGGAGAAGGTCACGGTGGGACGGGGGGTTTAATGAGACACGTAGTAAGAGCTCATCCAGCTAGGTATGCCCAATACGAGGCTTCAAAACCGGGTACGCAAACGTCCGCTCCATCGGACAAGGTTCACATACTGATACCGTCTCGGACCAAGTACAAGGTCAAATTAACCCTATGACGGAGGGAATTGTAGGCCCTAAATACAATAAACATAGAGATAGGGAAGCAATAGCAAAATTAGTTGTTATGGAGGGTTTGCCTTTTTCATTTCCTTCATCTCCCGGTTTTATTCATTACATTAGAGATATGTATAATCCTGTTTTAAACGATTTTCCTAGATCAATTGTTAAGAGAGATGTATTAAATTCGCACATGAATATCAACAATATTTACGTTATTCATTATATCATTTTAATGGAAAAGTGGCTATCACTTCTGATATAGGCTGTAGTACTAACGGCCATGATTATTTAACGGTAACATGTCATTGGATAGATTATAAATGGTCTATGCAAAAACGTATCTTAGCGTACAGATATATAGATGATAGACACACTGGTACTTTTATTGCAGAAAATATTTATTAAGTGTGCGATTATTACGGAATAACTGATAAAATTATAACTATTACATTAGATTAGATAACACTTCTTCTAACAATTACGCTATTACAATTTTAAAAAATAGTTTAACTCCATCTTTTCTAGATCATTTTCATATAAAATGTGTGTGCCATATATATAACTTAATTGTAAAGGATGACCTATCACTTTTTGAAGACATTCTTAGTAAAATACAATTTGCTATAAACTTTATTTTTAAAAATAATAGAATACAATGAAGAAAAGAATATAAAAAAACTTGTCACGATTGCCAACTACCTTATAGAAAAATTCTAGAAGAAGTACACACTAGGTGAAATTCTTTATACGAGCAACTACTTGTTGCTTATGACTATAGAAAACCTATAACTTTTTTTTTTAACTCTCATAATCAAAATCCAGATGATATGGATGTAGACAGCGATTGGGTAAAAATTTCCGAACTTATTATATTTTTAGAGAATTTTTTTCAAGCAACAAAAAAAAATTCCGCTATATATTATCCTACTATTTCAAATATGTTATTTTATATAGCTCTAATATTTTTATTACTTAGTGAATATATGGAAAAACCAGCTTATATGGCAGCTATTAAAAAAATGTTTATCAAAATAAAAAAATATTTTATTCATATTCCCACTATTTATATTATTGGTGTTGTATTAAATTCGACTATTAAAATAGACGGTACTAAATCACTTATTGAAACTATTTACGATTGTATAGAAGTAGTACCACCTCCAAGTCCCAAAAATCTAAATCACCCACCACCTATTGAACAAACTAAAGAAGATGTGTTGTTTAGCGTAGAAGACGAACACAAAAATGTATATAGGTTTTACCAACAAGAAAGTGTTACTAACCTACCGGCTTCCATACCATCTTCTTCTTCTTCAACACAGCCTCACAAAAGACATGATGTTTCTGCGGCTAGTATTGAAAGCCTTAGAAATAGAATGTACAGTCGTACCGCTACTAACAAAATTAACGAGTTCGATATTCTTGTTTTGCAGGGTTTTGTACCATACCAAGCAGTTCTCAATGAAGAAGGACGTGAAGACTTGCTGAAATACTTGAGGGGGAATGAGAAGACCTTTCCGACACTTTCAATGATGGTCCGAGATGTTTTGAACATTCAAGCGTCATCAACGGCGTTTGAAAGCGTTTTTTCTGCCGGCAGATATCAAATAGGAGAGCACAGACATTCATTAGCTGGAGACAACTTGTAAATTATATTATTATTCAGAGATTGGTTGTGAGCGGAGCGGAGAAGGTGCGGTCAACCGGAGATCAACGAAGAAGAAGATGAAGACTACACCGAAATCTTATCCGAATGTGGTGGAAGCGACGTGGAGCAATTTGACCAACAAATACCAATTCCAACCGAAGAACCACAGGAAATTATCAAGAACCTAGAACAAGTTTTTTTTCAGAATGTAATTTTTTTAATTGCAATTTTACTATGTAATTTGCAACTTCTGAACAACACCACAAGTTGCAATTTTGACAATTGTATTTGTATTACAAAAAAAATCATATGTCTATTAAATAATATAAGAGACACAAAAATAGCTTTGGGATGTTTTTATTACACTATCTTGTCTTGTTTAATTATTGAGTTTTTTATACATATGTTATTTTTTAAATTAAGTGCAAAAAAAAAAAAAAGAACCGCCCTGGATCTTGATCCCGATCCCGATCCGATTCCGACGGGATCGGGATCGGGGCGGGACTTCGGAAAATCCCGCCTATCCCGATCCCGCCCTTTCCCCCGTCCCGCCCCGACCCAATCCTTCCAAATCCGGCCCGCCGGTCCCGAGCCCGGCCCACTGGCCACCCCTAGGTATATGACTTATATTTCTCCCTCATTCCTCTCTTCTCCCTCACTCATCTCTCTCTCCGTTACCATATGCCCACATCTAGTTTCGTCGTTGCCAGTCATCTTCTACAACAGAGCTTTATTGGAGCCCAACCAAACAACCGCCTCTCTCTCTCTCTTCCCTACTCTCATATCCACACATCAAATCTGGCCGAAAACTTCTTCCTCCACCACTGCTTTTCATCTCTAAACACCATCGTCACCTACTGCCAGATCCAAATTTGAAATCACGAAGTTGCGATTAATCCATTACCGGCGTCAAAGACAATGGAGGAGGAAGATCGGAGGCATCACCGGATCTGGATCTGACGGAGATGCTGGAAATCCATAACTTCTTCTTCCACCGCTGTTTCATTCAAATCTTCCTCCACCACTGTTGCTGGAAATTCTGAATACAACCTAATACATCAAAAATATGTATATATGATTGTATTTTGCTTTGAATGAATTTAAATATAGGTGTATATGAATCAGTTGTTTTGTGAATTAAAATACATGTATATTGCAATAATGGCTGAATACATATATATTTATGTATGTATATGATTGTATTTTGATTTGAATGAATTAAATACATGTGTATTTGAAATTAAACTCATTTGAATCATATATATTTGAATGAATCATGGATGAATATATATGTATTTGAATCATGGTTGAATACATATGTGTTCGGACGTATTTAAGTGCTGCAACATCTTGCAGACTTACAGTTTATTAGTCATATACATGTGTATTTGACTGTATTTATATACAGCAGAAACTTGCACGTTCAATGTATGTGTTTGAATCATGGTTGAATACATATGTGTTCAGATGTATTCAAGTGCCGCAACATCTTGCAGACTTACAGTTTATTAGTCATATACATGTGTATTTGACTGTATTTATATACAGCAGAAACTTGCACATTCAATGTATGTGTTTGAATCATGGTTGAGTACGCATGTGTTCAGATGTATTCAAGTGCTGCAACATCTTGCAGACTTACAACTTATTAGACATATACATGTGTATTTGACTGTATTTATATACAACAGAAACTTGCACATTCAATGTATTTCAATTTGACAACAATCTATATATATGTTTATATACAATTTCTCGAGTAAATATAGTGTATTTGAAATTTTGCATCTGATTTTTTTTGAAATATATTCAACTACACCCAAAACAAAAAGGATACATCAATATATAAACACACTAAAATACACAGTTCCGTCGTGTATTTAAATGCACTTAAATACATCATTTTGAATACACATGTATTTAGAGAAATTAAGGTTGCATGCATCTAAATACAGCCAAATACATGTGACATTAGATAAGGTTGAATACAACTGAACAATGTATTCAAATACACTGAAATACAATCAAATACAGAGAAAATACCTAAATATAGCTACGGATTGTAAATAGCAAAAAGGTAATTATTTATTATGTAAGTTGCCTTTTATTTATTTCTTCCAAAAGAAAAGTGCCAAACCATTTTTTTAATTTCCCTCAGGTCGATATTATACCAAGCAATTAAAATGTACTTTGTAATTTGTATTTGCATAGTGTTTGATTTTATACTCAAATTTCCCATGAGATAACAATAAAGAGAGAAATGCTGCTAGGAGTATGCAATTACAAGCTATCCTTTATAAATTAATAAATTATAAGGAAAATATTCGGTTCGAGCACAATTTTCTTTTTTCATGAAAATATTATCTTTAATCTATTTAGAGGAATTTGAGGGTTTATTTTTCTTTCTTCAATTGATTATATCTCAATTTGAAATTAATTCGAATCAATTATATAAATCATTTACATCAAATTCACTTATTCACGACTAGGCGTAATTTTAGGATCCGTTTGGCCATAGATAATTTAGACTTTTCCCCGCAATTATATTCCGAAATCATATTTGGACATAGAATTGTTATAAATTTTTCGGTATTCAAAAAACTAAAAAATACCTATATATTTTCACATTTTCCAATTCAAATCACTCACAAAAATTAACATTTTTCCAAATTATATTTAAATTCAAATACAGCTCCAATTTTCAAACACCATTTTTTTATTTTTTTACTATTTTTTTTTCAAATTTCATATTTTTATGTCCAAACGTGCACTTAGTTCTTCATTTCGTATTTATAAAAAAAGCAAAAAGAAATTTACAGCTGTTTTTTTAAAAAGTTACACGAATGAATAAGGGAAAACTATAAAGATAAAAACGACGTCGCCAAAGGGTTTATTTTACTAGTCTTCACTTCAGTTAGATCTCCGGCGATGATCTAATACTTCTCCGATCTGATAGTGTTGGGGGCATTAGCCAAGTAACATAACGCGCATAAGTTAAACGAAACAAATCAGGAAAATGACGACGACGATTCGTCTCAATTTGTTGTTTTTATTTTTCGTTTTAGTCGCCCAATGGTCGCCGGCACTTTCCGATCTAGTCATCTCCAAACTTGATCGAAAGGTATGTCTCTCATTGGTGCTCAATCTACTTTGTTCCGTTCATATTAATATTGGTTTGTTATTACTCACTCCGTCCCAATTTATATGATTTAGTTTGACCGGGTACAAAGTAGAGATAATGGAATACTTTTGAATCTTGTGGTCTAAAATAAGCCAAAGATATTTATGTGTTAAACTTAAATGGTTGTCAAATAAGTAAATGTGTCATTCTTTTTTGGACCGACTAAAAAAGAAAGTGTCATATAAATCGGGCAAATGGTGTACTTTTTTATGCTCTTTTATTAAGGTTAATTGGATTATAAGACTAAGATCTAGTCATCAGTATAACTTTTTGCGAAAATGTTATAATCTGCTTGTGAAGTAACATTGGAATGATTTAGGCAGCTAAAAGAGAGAACTTTGCTTCGAATCAAGGCGCAGTAGTTGTTGTTGCTAGTTTTTGCTTTACCCTACATTGGCATCAAGGGAGATCACAGTTATAAAAAATAGAGCTTTTTTGGGATTGGAAAACTTATATGTTTAATTGTTTTGTAGAATATTTATAACTAGTGCTCTAACAATGATCTTCGTTTGATGCCATTCCCATGTTTCTTTTAATTTTCGTTGTGTTCAATCTCAAGCTCAGAGCAAGTTGAATGTGGCATTGAATGTGAGCTTATCTATGAGTAATAATAATAATCTTTCACCCACTCAAGGGTGTGGCCTAGTGGTCTGAAGTGGGTTGAGAACCATGAAGTCTCAGGTTCAAACCCAACAGAGACAAAAACACTATGTGATTTCTTCCCATATGTCCTAGCCTTGGTGGACATAGTTACCTGTGGTGGGAGGTGGCAGGTATCCCGTGGAATTAGTCGAGGTGTGCTCAAGCTAGCATGTACACCATGGTTATAAAAAAATTATAGTACTTTAGTTACCTTTCACCCCCTTTCTTTGCTAATTATCTTCTTTAATTGTAATTTTCTGATACTATTTTTTATTGTCGTGGTCGTCACTTGGATTAGCGGTCATTTCACATCTTGGTGCCATTTGAGAGAGAAAATCTGAGCTGTAAATTAGATTGTTGGATCAAATTGCAATTATTCATTCAATAATGCTCAATCCTGGCTGTCATGTATCTTGTATTGCAGATTGACCTGACCTCTCAAGTAATGCGTGTGACTGCAACTTTGAAGGTTAGTGGTTATTGCTTGCGTTTTTTGAGATTCTGGACAGTTTTGTTGAATATTCTGAACTACAGATAATGGATTTAATGGCCTATTTAGTTTAATGGAGAAGCAATTAATGTATTGAGAATTTGCAAAATGTAATGGCATAGTGCTACTACCTAACTAGTGATGCTTGTATTATTTCTTATTTGTTTGTTTAGGTAGAGAATTC
Source organism: Anisodus tanguticus (assembly GCA_034509755.1). Classification (NCBI taxonomy): domain Eukaryota; kingdom Viridiplantae; phylum Streptophyta; class Magnoliopsida; order Solanales; family Solanaceae; genus Anisodus; species Anisodus tanguticus. The sequence goes on along the minus strand of CM067553.1, from coordinate 455,619 downwards.
TGGTAATGATCCAATTTCGGAGTTTTTGTTACCATTTGGAGATCATCAGGCAAAAGATTTAGCATTTTTAGTGGCAACAACCAGTGAAGGGAAAGGGAAAACTAAAACTTCTTCCAGTAGCCTACCTGTTAAAGTTGTTAACCCTGAAGGCATGCCACCATCATTGACTTGGTACTCTGTCTCCCTACCGAAGGAGCTGGCAAAGGGGCAGAGCCTGAATTTGGAAGTCAGGACTGCATTTACAAATGCACTACAGCCATTTCCTGAGAAAATTACTCAAGCTGATATCCAACTTCTTGTGTTCCGGGAGAGTGCCTACTATCTTTCTCCTTATGCAGTTAATGTCCAATCTCTCAGTGTTAAATTACCCGAGCCAAAAGTTGAATCATATACAAAGTTAGAGAACACCAAATTTTCAGGTTCAGAAATTAAATATGGACCTTATGAGAATCTTCCTCCTTTCTCATTCTCGCATATAGCAGTACACTTTGTGAGCAATAAGCCATTTGCGGTTGCCCAGGAGTTGGTGCGACAGATAGAAATCTCTCATTGGGGAAATGTTCAGATCACAGAGCATTACAACCTTGTCAATGCTGGTGCAAAAAGCAGTGGGGAGTTCTCAAGGTACAATCATATTTTCTGATTAAGTTCAAGAAATATTAAGCTGGTATATGTGACCAGGAAGTCTCCCACTTTTAACATCGCAGGCTAGAGTACCAGGCTCGGCCACATCTCAGAGGTGCATCATCATTTAGACATCTTGTTGCTAAGTTGCCTCCCAGAGCCCATTCCATTTATTACAGAGATGAAATTGGCAATATATCAACATCCAATGTATATGGTGACTTATCAAAGGTTAGAAGGCATACTTTCTGAAGCTTTCATGTGGCTTGTTTCTAGCTTAACACTACGCTCTCTGTTTTCAGACATTGCTAGAAATTGAACCTAGGTATCCAATGTTTGGTGGCTGGAGAACTTCGTTTACCATCGGTTATGGGCTGCCCCTTAAGGACTATTTGTTCCGTGCAGAGGGGAAACGTTTCCTAAATATATCTTTTGGTTGTCCAATGGATGACGTGGTAGTTGACAACCTTGTTGTGAAGGTAATACCCTTGTAATATCTGAATAAAGGCTTTAGTTCCGTATCTTTCATGGTATGATTTCAGAGTTATCACGAGAATCTAAAACATGAGTTCTTTAGTTGATTATGATATATTTCGTGCAACAGACGGCTGATGGTATAGTGTGATTGTATGGGATTCTTTGGGTCATTGTGTATGTCGGATATCTACTAATTGCATGTAATTGCCTTTATTTTTTTTCCTTGAAATGTTCTTATAGATAACTATGGAATTGTTTTGTGGAGAACAGGTTATTCTTCCAGAAGGTTCAAAAGATATTTCTGTATATGTCCCGTTTCCTGTCAAAGAGTCAAGAGAGGTATGATTAAATCGTAGTTGTCCCCTCTGAAGTTCCTCTTGTATGATAATCTTTGTTCCTTAACTTTCTATTACTTTTTATGCATTATTTGCAGACGAGATTTTCCCATTTGGATATGATTGGTAGACCAGTGGTTGTTCTAGAAAAGACCAATGCCGTGCCTGAGCATAACCAATATTTTCAGGTATATACGTCCATCTACAATGCACTTGAAAGAACTGTATGTGAATAGCACTGCGTACGAGCCAAGCCCATTTTGGGCATGAGTTGACTTGGCGTAGGTAGAATAGTTCAGTTATGACAACAACAACAACATACCCAGTGAAATCCCACAACGTGGGGTTTGGGGAGGGTAGAGTGTACGCAGACCTTACCTCTACCTTGGTAGGTAGAGCGGCTGTTTCCGAGAGACCATTGGCTCAAGACAGAGAGTTCAGTTATGACAGAGCCTCAAAAATAAGGATTTGGCTTGGTTGAATCTGAAAAATGCTGGTACTTCAGCCAAACCCGAGCTCGGTCATCCAGACAAGTGTTTTGGATCTAAGATTCAACTTTTTAGTTGAACAAGAGAGCAAAGAGTTTAGTGCGAAAGGAGGATGTCCCCCCCCCCCCCAAAAAAAACCAAGCAAAAAAAGGGAAAGAAGAAGAGACTAGAAAGAAATTACAGTGGTGATTTTTTAAGATCTCCGGAAAAATCTTGACTGCTGATCTATTATACAAAAAAAAAAAAAACTAACTACAATGGGTACAGACATGGGTGTAATATCCTCTATTAAATGGAGATTTAACATGTCAGACTGTAGGCTTTAAATGGTGTGTCCTATCCAGTCAAACAAGCATTTCAGCATATGTTTGCTTGCATATGGCTTATTCACATGCTACTCCTGGCATATTTGTACAGGATCAAGTTATTCAGGACAAATATTCAGAAGAATGAACGATGAAATATTGAAATAAGAACCACTTATAGCTGCGCTTTTGCGACAAACCCTAATTGTAAGACACATATTGCAACTTTTCGCATTAATATCAGAGCATAAGACAAGACCCCATTGCATTGTTTCCCTAATGTCAACTATGACATGTGACCTATCAGTTTGATAGGCATGTTGCTATTCACATTGATGTAACATGTTGCAGAGTGCCAGTATAATTTAAAAATTATGTAAATTAAACTTACATCTTTCGCTTTGTTTTAAATGGTTGGACTAATTGGCTATTAGAAGCACAATGTGTTGGTCAAGATTTCTCACTCTGCCATTTGGGTCAATAAGAATAGCCCAGTACTGCTTAGTTGAGCCAATCATCATCTCATCAAGATTTCTTCTTGGTTATTCTACCTTAATGATGGAAAGTTGAGGTGTCTGCTCGAGGTTTTTCATGCCTGAAAGAAGTCTTCAGAAATCAGATAAGAACAAGGATTGTCTCATTAAGGGGATACGGCTAGCTTTTTGTGCTTGGGATCTTGTCGGGGTCTCCATGCTTCTTTCTTTTCCTTTTTTTTAGTGGTTCTGGTAATGGATTGGAAACAAGAATAAGTAATGCTTGTCTGATCATTCTGAGGTTTCAATGACATCCTTTAAATAGGTTTAAAGTTTAATTGTTCTTCATAAAGAAAAAGGTTTAAAGTTTAATTGCCATGCAGAAAGTTTCTGTCCTGATCTGGAAAAACATCTTTTCCTCCGTGCTATTTTCTTTTCAGTCATTGGTGGGGCAATACCACACATTTCAGCGATTATTCTCCTTTTTCTATCTCACTATAGGCTCTTTTTTTATGTTAAGACTTTTTGGTTCATTAGTGATGGCCATTCTATATCTGGGAATTACCATATCTTAAAATTTTAATCATGTGAGTACAACTTCTCTGCATGGCCTGGATTGCATTGTTTTCTCTGTTTCAGCCTATGTTTTACGTAGGTACTGACAGATGAAGCTTTGGTGACAGGTGTATTACAGGTTCAGCAATCTTTCACTGCTTAGGGAACCAATGATGTTAGTTTCTGGATTTTTCTTCTTATTCGTTGCATGTATCATATATATGCATGCAGACTTGACAATCTCGAAGTCCTCGCCTTCTTATCTTGCAAAACTGCAGTGGGATGAGGTAAGCTAGTAGTATAACTACTTTTCGTGTCAATAGTTACAGAATGTAACTTTATTTTTCATTCGGTATTTTCAGGTACAGACTGCTCTTCAGCAGAGCCAGAGCATAATGAACCGTTGTTTGGGTATCCACGACAAACTTGAGGCATCATTACGAGATCTGTCAAGGACTGGTGATGTGCAAGCATGCAAAGCTGCTCGCAAATCAGCTGATAATATGTTGAAGGAGCTTTCTAAGGATTTGAAGCCTTTACTCTCAGTTTTGCAGTCTTCTCCGCTGGCTGCTTCATTATATTCCAAGGTTTGTGCCTATCTATTATGTTCTTGCTGATGGTTATCTTGATAAAAATGGCCTAATTGAAGCACTCATAGATGGTCAGCCCCATCTTATCAATGAACTTATTGACATTGTAAGCTTCAAGTTTGAGTTATTTCATTCTACAATGACAACTTTGTGGTTCTTAATCTGTTGGTACTAATACTCTTACTCGACGGCTGTTTAATGAAGGTTGAGGAACTGGTTGCAAAGGAGAAAGAGCTGCAAGAGAAGCTGATAGTTAAACACACCACAGTTACAGATAGTTACGAAAAGAAGTCTGGTGGGCGGGATATTGAGAACCGTATTGCACCAATCCAGCAAAGGATTACAGCCTTGAGACAGGAAGTTGATGATCTTCTGGAAATAATTGATGAGATATAATTTCAGTGCAGACTACTATGATCCATCAAACCAATATAATGGTTCTTATAGTCGATGTAGGGTCAAATTTTTGTTGCGAGGTGAACTACATAAGGAGAGTTAAGTTTCAGAACTTAGTTGATGCAGCCACATGATTTTGAGCACCTGAATTACTTTATAGTTTTGGCCTTGTAGGTTCTTACCGTGGGCTGCTGAAGCTGACAGTAAAATATGTTAGCAGTATTTATGGCGCAGCTTGTTTTAACTTCTCTAGTATAATTGCGCTCAAAGATTACCAAATTTTTAGTTCTTGTAGTACATCGGTTGCACATAACTGGAACTCCGGGTGTAGTTCGCAAAATTTCATAAACTTTTAACTTGTTGCTTTAAGGAGAGGAGATTATGTAGGGTGGGTTTACTTTATTCTTCTCTTTCAAAATATTACTATATGTTCATTTCACATTTGGGCTCAAAGTGCAAATTAAGGCAATACTATTGAATTTAGGCCTAATCAAAATTTAGGGAGATATGGATACTTTGGTTCAAGTTTCAATAAGATAAAAGAGAAAATGTCCCAATTAACTATGCTACCGTACAGTTCTATGTCAAAGCTTAAGTTAGGCGCAAGCTTATTTGAAATTTTGAGTTTTTCCAATGATATTAAGAAAATATTGAAAATTTTTAAGGTACGAGTAGACTTCATTTGTTAATTACATTGTATTGAAAATTTGGTTCAACTAAGTGGAAACAAACGTGAACACCGTAATGACTCATTGACTTGACAATCGCCAAAGCTGTCACATTTTTCTTGAGCGTTTTAAAGTTTAAACTAAACTAATAAATATATAATATTATTATCATAGTTAAGTAATATAATAAGATGACAATAAATGTAATTATCTACGGTTCATGATAAAAGTCCTCTACCGTCAACCACTAATCCACTATAACTACTAATCATCTCCACCACCAGCCTTTACTGCACGCACAACAACCTTCACCGCTAGTTACTGCCACGAGTCGCCCCTACCACCTGGCTTCATCATACAATCACCACCACTAGCCATTTTTATCACTAATCACTTTTATGGCCAAATTCTACTACACAATCACTATCGCCGCCAATCACCACTGTGCATCCATCACCACAAACCATCATTAGGCACCACCTTAAAAATTATCATAGTGACCATTTCCACCTCCAGGTACCACTGCTAGCTTTTAGAGTGTGACCATAACTTGTTGGATGTACAAAGTGAAGGAAGCAACCTTGGTATGGCGCTAGTAAGTGAAAAAGAAAAACAATAGAGAGGCAAAAAAGTTACAAATCCAAATTAAGTCCATTTCTGCAGGCTGAATCAAACTCTTTGTAAGGTTTAACCACTTCTTGTTCTACAGAGCTCACCTAATTATGGAGACCTCACTTCGTTATGGGGTGGATTCCAAGAGTCTGGTCATTCATGCCAAGGAGAAATTCCCCCTCAACTCTGTTACCCACTTGCAGGTATTTACCATTTCCTATTGCCTTCATTTTCCTCCTCTTTCCATGAGTTTTTTCAGACAAGTGCAAAACTGGTTTGTTTCATTATTTTCAAGCCGGATATATATTGGCAATGAATATGGGCTCAAATAGAGCATAACACATATCTATAGCCGAATCCAACTAGCTTGTGACTGATAATAATATTGGCCAATGGCCATGTCCTTTTTTTTTATTTTTTTTTATTTTGGTTGAGGAATATACGTGTTTATCACTTTATCTAAGGTAAAATGATTTTGCTGTAATTCTTTTACATATTTCGATATGAGTATTTCGCCTCAGGATAGGTATGCTGAGATAAAACCAAGTGGAGAAAACTTGATGTGTCATTTTTGAGCTTTTTTGACTCCTTCACTAACCCAACCCTGTTTATAAGCTTTTTGAGCTTCCTATTGTCCCTTTGTCATGGGAGTTTCCATTCATTGGCAGAGTAATGCAGAACTTGACACCAGAATTGGAGCTCCGACTTACCTGTGTGCAATGATCAGGCGATACTTTCCTGGGGTATGTTCTTACCCTTTCTACAACAGTTTGTTACTTGTTTATGTAGGCACATTTTCTGCTTGGAGCACTCCAAGAACTCTAACTAAGCATGTATAGACTGATCTAACAAATAATTAGGGCCAATCTTTTAGCATTTGGTTACTCTTGTGCCTCAGTAATATAGCGTGTCAAGTCCCCAGAGCTTATTTGACATCCACTATCTTGCCTGCTTGAGACCAGAGAAAGCATTTTGAATAAACCAGGGTTCATTTGTCACCTCTGCACTATCTCGATTAATCGCCTTTTGCGCATGCATAAAGATGTCTCCTTGTTTTATATGTCACTCGATGTCTTGAGTAGGAGCTTTCCCTTTCTTTCTCGTCTGTGCTTTCCTCTCCTTCTTTGCCTTCTTTGAATAAAAAAAGGCAGGAAGTCAGCCAGTCTCTTCTTAATAAGGGTAAGCCAGTACGGTACGCAAGACGGTAATCTTTCTTTCTAAGAGTCCTAAGTCCTAGGGTCCTCGTAGTCCATTAGGAAGAAGGGGAACCGAAGCTCTATGTCCTTGAAGAGATGATAAAAGAGAGAAATACCGTTTTACGAGATGAAAAAGACCGCTAGGCGAGTCTGAGAAGGAATGAATAGGTTTGGGGTTCTTCCTATATCAATTTTCATACACTAAAATGAGGCATTGTTACATCATCACAAGTTTTCTTATTTCTTACCTCGAAAAACCGGTGTAAGTGCAGTATAAACATGTGATTCTATGTAGTGAAAAGACAAGTCGGGCTCCACCATAAGCCGAAATGGAAACATCATTGTGGGCAATTCGATCAAACTAACCGCCATTCTATCACCCCAAGAACAGGGGAAAGGAAAGAATTGATGGTAGTAAATCACATACTTTCTCCATTTCAAAGTGAATGTAGTGATTTTCTCTTTAAGAGTCAACCTTCATAATTTATTCCCCAATGATTTGATAATATTAAAGCTATAACTTTTCTTCCTTCTTATTTTTGTTTTATTCCAAATATGTAAAAATTATTGTCAATAGAATAAATGAAATCTTTTGATTTCACTCCCAAATTGGTCAACTCACAGCTAATTCTGACATTCAGCTTGAATAGCCAGTGTACATGAAAATCATTTTACAGTAGCTTTGGAAATTGACATGCTTTTGAACTTGTAGCAATATGCCAGCCTCGCTGTTGGAGTGCAGTATTATAGGCGTCAAAAGCTCTGGTATAATGTTCGTGGTAAAAAGGCATTTCCAGTGACAGCAGATGAGTCAGTAAACTTTCATATCAAGGGCAAGTATGATGTGGACGAAAAAATTCTTGAGGTTGGTAATTATTTGAAATCTGTAAGGTCTGCAAATGAGTGAAATTGTTGGTTCTTAAAGAATGATCGTATTGATTCTTTTTTTAATAGTGTCATTTTATGCTATCATTGGCACACTGCAAACTTCAAGTATGTCTGTGAAATGAAGCTGGCTCGATGAGTAAACCCTTACTAAGTGTTGTCTATTATAAATATCTTCTGGAGCAAGGATTGGGATATATGTACTCTAAGCTAATCCAAATAACGAATTAAAGGAGTTTGGTTTTGCATTAAATGTATGAATGAGTAATCCCCCTTATCCAAAAAGAAAAAAGAAAAAAAGTGAAGTATGAATGAGTAATCCCATTGGTGCATCGAGTATGTTCATATTTATGCAGTCTTAGCCTCTTAGGTACTTCAAAATCTGAACGTATGTACTTAAGCTTGAATATCATAATTCTAATTAAGGTGTGTCTGTTATTCACATCAAGTAATGTTATATATCTGTTCCTTTGAACTAAGCATATAATCATATTAAATTGAGGATGTTCTCTTTATTACTCCCTCCGTCCCAATTTATGTGGTACTGTTTGACTTGACACAAAGTTTAAGAAAGAAAGGAAGACTTTTGAAATTTGTGGTCTAAAACAAACTTTAGACACTGGTGTGGCTATATGTCATTTCTTTAAGGCTAAAAGAGGAGTTTTAAAGTTAAGTTGTTTCTAATTATAGAAAGGTGACATTCTTTTTGGGCCAGACTAAAAAGGAAAGGGTGCCACATAAATTGGACAGAGGGAGTATGATTTATCTTGGCCGGTATTGGAATGAAATTGGTCCATTATATAGAGCAAAATAGATATAGAGCATCCGTATAGCTAAATCTAACTAGATTGGTATTGAGGCGTAGTTGATTGATATTTTGATATATCTTGGCATTTGACGCGTTGCTCAAGTCTTTGGTTTTGAAGTAACAGTCTTTACAGAGACCTTCATACTTTGTTTCCTTCAAAACTTACAGTAAAAACCAAGAGGTGCTACTGAATTTACTTGGAACATCATGAATGTAAATAACGACCAAGATATGAGGCTCAAAGTTGGATATGAAGTCGTTGAAAAGGTAAATCATTTTCCTAATCTGCAAGTAGCATATTCTCCATCCATCTCCATCTTCCACCAAATGATAACCTTGAAACGAAAATGGAGATTTGGCATGTGAAAATGGAAGCCTGAGCTTCTCTAGCTCTCATTCGTTAATGCATGGCATTGTTTTGCACCTTCACATCTCAAAAATGAATATATAATTTTTTTTAATACTAACTTAAAAAAAGACAGTTCTGATGTTATAGAGCTAATATAAAAATACAAAACTCAATTACAGTGAGTTGAACTGATAATTCATGTTTATTACCCACAAACAACCAAATTAAGTTGCTTAAAATTGTCAAACATTCTCTTGCTGATAATTGTGGAAGTTTAACAAAGTAAGGGCCTTCCTATTATGTTTTGGCACATGTCATTTCCATTTTGGTGGTATGTTCTTGTCAAACTCTCTTTTTTCTTCCAGGTCCCTTACTTTCAGATTAGCGAAAACAACTGGACTCTCAATGTCAACAGTAATGGGAAATGGAACGTAAGATATGCTTTGTGATATTATTGATGGACGCATAACTTGTTCCAGTGAGAGTGAGTTATAATTGCAAGAAAGAAGATCTGTCATCTGCATTTCTGTTACATATTTGTTTGAAACTATCATTGCAAAAAATTACCTTCTGTAAGATCCGCTTTTGAGTATTATCTCCAGAGATAGTGACCCATTGCACTACAAAATTGAAGCTCATGAAAATTACCTTTCTATTGTGTAAGAAATTTTGATCTCGTTGTATGCTTGTCTGCATCGCGTCATTTAATGTGAAGTTAAAGCTAGTATGTATGATTCAGGAGCTATGTTTCCGCACTTGGTTCCTTTTAGCTAAGATTTATTTAATTTTAGATCGAATTTGCACTTCGAGGGTTAGTTAATTGTTTAATAATTAAACATCGTATTGTCTTGTGTGAAGTCATATCTACATGCGTCATTCATTAGATTCTGTTGCACTCCACGTCTAGAAATTGTGTTGTTTGAATTGGATTTGCTCTTACCTTTAAGGTCCACTTTCTTTTACTTTAGGCTTATGTAATTTCATTAGTTTATTTGATAGTTGCAGTAGGTTTGTTATTTTATGCAGCTACTAAGTACTAACACAGATCCTCAATGTGATTTTTTATGCATATGACAATAGTTTTATAGTCTTGAAAGAACAATCCAATGAAATTTGCACGGAGAGGTTGTCAGCGTGTCTATTTCTATCTTGTGGATGTGCACTTAAAGTACTTACACTAGTTTATTGCAAGAAATGTCTTTCTGGTGTCTTTTATTGCTACCTAGGATGCACTTTTGGAATGTCTAAACAATCTTCATATGACAAAAGGGCAATGAAAAAAGTTTGCCAAGGTATGAAGTCAGGTACTGTTGCACATCTATGAAACGAATGTGGATGCACCTGCTATCTTCTATATTCATCATCACGAAAGAGTAGTTGGTGCAGTAGTAGTTCAGACCCATGACTTAAAATCTTGAATCCTCCGCTGAGTAAAGTTTGCAACCTGCATTATAGTGGTAAGGTCTGCGATTTGCTCTTCTGCATGGAACCATACAGCAGTTTCATGTCAATTGTAAATACTTGAGCTGAATGAAGTGTACTAAACCTGCCTAAATCTTGTTAGATAGAATTATATGATATTTGTGTTGTTGAAATAGGCCATCGATGGAATAGTGTAGGTGAACCAAATTGTGTTTCTTTTTTTTCGTCCAATTTGTATTATATATATGTGGGTCCTAGGGTTTGGTTCATGGTCCCGTAATGTGTAAGTTTGGTCACGTCATGAGTTCAAATGACAAAGTTTCGAAGTTGTGTGCCAACTGAAGTCAGTAGCTTGAAGCTTACAGGAAATTTCGCATTAAAAGAATGTGGAACCAACAGTCAGGTTAAGATTAAGATAAAGATTAGCCAAAAAAAAAAAAGAAAAGAGAAACGTGCTCCAATTAGGACTTGTCCTTTTATAAGCAACAAATAAGCAAGAGACACCCGCAAGGGTAGCCAAGTTGGTGTAGCAGTAGAGCGCGGGACTGCAAGGTCACGAGTTCGATCCCCTGCATAAACCTTTTTGGTTGAGCCTGTCACACATGGCTTGCCAAGTGTGGTTAATCGGCGACGTGGTTTGCGGCTATTGCGTCAGTCCGGGGTTTACCCTGTGCGCACTCGAGAGAGTAGCGGCTGCGGGTTCCTTCGTCAAAAAAAAAAAAAAAAAAAAAAAAAAGCAAGAGACAACTTGTCATGTGCATAATATAACAAGTGCTTGATGACCAATTCACTCCCTTCTGCTCGTCTACTCCATCCACTACCTTATAATACTATGCAATAACTTATGAGACTTTTGATGTTCTTTTCTAATTTACTTTCTTATATTTTGTAGCAAAGTGGTGGAAGATAGTTGACAAATAACAATATAGAGCTGACCATGACCATTGACCATTGACCCACAACATGTTAATTTAGTCACTTTCATATGTTTTTTAAAAGTAGAAGTTGTAAATAATTTTTTACAAGATGACCCAAAGGATATTTATATATAAGCTTCTTTAAAATGTGATAATGTAATTTTGAGATAAAACAGATTACTTGTAGGATAAGAGAACAAGTGTATTGTACGTTTAAAACTAATAATTATTTGGGTAAATGTATAGGGGTAGATTTGTTTGGCAAGATTCGATTAAACAAAAATCTGCACATGGGGTTGTTTTGTAATGTTGGATTACAGGATTGTGGTCCGGCCCTTTTTCAGACCACGCGCATAGCGAGAGCTTAGTGCACCGGATTGTCCTTTTTCATGTTTCTTTCAATTCAAGTGAAGTTGTTTTTGAGTTAAAAAAGAACGTCTTCAACTACTTAGGGGACCCATTCATATTCAAATTGTTAGCAAATTATCTCGTATTTGTCTTTGATCTTAACATAGCTTCAACTTGGAGTATAACAAATGTCATTTTAAATCATAATCAAAAGTAGAGAGGTAAATTTGTATATTTTTTTGTAGTATTTTGCAACGTGAAATCCACTCCTTTTACGGTGGAGCTCTATTAAAGTCAATAACAAATATGAGACAATTTGCAAATGGCAAGGATATGAATGACTTCAAAGAATAACGTTGGACGGCAAAATTAAGATATTTTATATAGTTAATGGATAAATTTGAAGCTTTAGCCTTTAATTTGTCTATTTTGTGTGGTTACCCTTTTGTCTATTACGGTTGATCTTTTCTATTTTTAGAATTTCTTAACAATACGTGTATGAATTTCTTAACCCGCAACATTTTTTATATCTTCAACCCGCACCGAATTCCTACTCTGAAATGTTAGTGGAGATGTAGCTAGTATTTTGTTAAACTCTTGTTATTATGTCAACATCAACAGATGATGGATGTATGATGTATCACACTCCAATTTCCCATGTGCTTTCAATCTAGTAGTAGTAGTAACATAAAGTCATTGCTATAACTCGCAAGGTAGTCAAGTTGGTGTAGCAGTAGAGCGCGGGATCGCAAGGTCACGAGTTCGATCCCTGCATAAACCTTCTTGGTTGAGCTTGTCACACATGACTTGTCAAGTGTGGTTAATCGGCTGACGTGGTTTGCAAGTAGCGGCTGCGGGTTCCTTCGTCAACAAAAAAAAAAGTCATTACTATTAATCTAACAACTAATTGATGCTCTTTTCATCTTTATCTATCAATTTTTTTTTTTTAAAAAAGTGATGGCTACAAATCAACGAACTCCATCGCACTAAGTACTTTATATGGTTCACTTAGAATCTGGCATAAGAAAAAGCTAATTTGGTGAAGGAAAATCCTAAAAGAGGAAAGAGGGGTATATTGCCTTTGAAATTATTTGGAAGGAACTAGCTAGGTTACGTTATAGTGGTAGAGAAGTTCTTCTAGTGTACGTTATGAAGTTTATCTTTGAAAAGGAACTATTTGGATGCCCTTATCCAAAAATATATATATATATTAGAGATCCATACGGACATGAAAAGATATAAAGGAGGAATAACTAAAGATAGTCTTTTAATTAGAGTGATTATAAAAAATGAAACAATTGACTAGCTACACCTATTAAATCACAGTAATAGTGTAAAAAATCTTTAGACTGTTGATATATATAACTTAAATTTTATTTTTATAATTATTTTAGATATGGATAATACATTAAAGAGAAAATACATAAGTTCATGTAGACTGAAAATTTAGTTTCACAATATATTTACCTTTCTATTCTTTTGAAGTAAAATAAATATCACCTCAAATGCTGATGTAATAAAAATGAAAAAAATGTGCATAAATTAAAGAAAAAAAGGAGTGGGTTCACTAATGTATGTATTTTTTATAATAAAATAATATAAATAAATTTTATAGGTGATATCAGTTGCTCTGTTTTCAAATTTAGTTATCTTCGTAAATAATCGAGAGTAAGCGAAAAGTTGAATATAAAAAAAAAATGTAAGTAAAAAACAAAGATGGGTCCCTGTGCCTTTCTCCTTCTTCTACACCCCGCCCCATCCCCCTCCTTCTTCCCCATTCTCTCAAGATCGCCATTTTTTGCTCCTCAATCTCCATCTTCTTTTTCTATTTTTTTTTTAGATAAATTGAAGAGAGCAAAAAAACAGCACTTTTTTTATATCGAAATTCCCAAAAACTTGTTAGCAAATGACCTTAATTTTTGTTGAGCAAGTACTATAATCATTTTTTTCATCTTTTATTGGTGTCACAGAGAATGAGAGCGATTTTTTTAAAGAGAACACCTACTGATAATTGGGCAAAATCATCAAACTTTGTTACTTTTAGAACTGGAATTGCCGTGAAATGAAAAAAAAAACACATTAAATATAGCCTAAGCTCAACACCGATCTGGCTATGGCGCTGTGCTTGGTTCATGTAAACTTGCGACAAACCTTCTAGATCTATCCCTATTTGTATATATTCTTTGGGTGATTTAGTAGTGTAAAATAATTCCTTACCCTAGTTATGTATATAATTTTTTTTTGATTTTTCGCCCGGTGTTCGAATTAATATTTTCTGACATGTTTTGAGATGCTTTTCTTGAGCTGAAAGCATTAAAAATAACCTCTTTACTTTTCAAGGTAATAATAATAGTAATAAGGTATGCGTACATTCTATCATTCCCAAATTCACTTGTAGGACTACACTGAATAAGTTGTTGTTCGATACCGATATAAGCGACTGACTAAATTCGGACCACGTATTGCATGACCCATTTCTGGAGGTGGCATTTCCAAACAGAACTTTTTCATGACAGGAGCTTGAACTCAATAGCTTTGGTTGGGGTGGAGGGATTCTAACTACCTCACCACAGTTCATGTTAATTTTTTTTTAGATGAATCATATGTAAAATTATTGTCACGTGATCAGGAGGTCATGGGTTCAAACCGTGAAAACATCCTCTTGCAGAAATATAAGATAAGAATGCATACAATAGCAGGAGTTTAGTGCACGAAACTGTTTTTTTTTGTTTTTTTGTAGTGATAGCACATGTAGAAGTGCCTCGGCCTAAATTAGTATAATGTATAGTATTAAACTATGCAGTATGCACTCACATGTGTGGGGAAAAAAAAAATTGTTTGTGAACAACGACTTAGTCTACCACACAAGAAGTGTAAGTTTGACTCCATCCGTCCCCTTTTTTGATCCAAAGAAAACAGTAGCCTATATGTTACTCCCTCCTTTATAAAGCTAAAAAGAGCTGAATAGACGCAGAAAAATAACAAGCAAATAAACGAAAATCAAATACTACTACTTACTAAGTTTTTCAATTAGCTCCGTACTCTCGTCATGAGTAACACCGATCCTCCACATATCACCGGCGGCGTTAAACCGTCTACTTCGCCGGCGACTCCATCCACACGAATCGGCAACGTCGATTCCGACTTCGTCGTCATCCTCGCTGCTCTCCTCTGCGCGCTCATTTGCGTCCTTGGCCTTGTCGCCGTTGCTCGTTGCGCCTGGATCCGGCGGATCTCAGCCAGAGCTACCGGAAACTCCCCTTTTACATCACCTCCGGCGAATAAAGGTTTGAAGAAGAAGGTCCTCAAGTCGCTTCCTAAGTTCAGTTTCACAGCCGAACACGCCGTTAAATTCTCCGAATGTGCGATTTGCTTGGCGGAATTCGCTATCGGAGATGAAATTCGAGTGTTGCCGCAGTGCGGTCATGGTTTCCATGTAGGATGTATTGATACCTGGTTAGGTTCGCACTCGTCGTGTCCTTCTTGCCGGCAGATCTTAGTGGTCACGAGATGCCATAAGTGCGGCGAGTTGCCGGTAGCGAGCTCATCGTCGGTCACCAGAGTTGAGCCGGAGAGCCGATTACCGAGAAATTATCATGTAAATGCATTTCTACCTTAAATTTTAGGTAAATTACTAGTTGATTAGGCTGTGTGTATATATTACTATGAATGTAAAAGTGTATATTCATCAGCCCTACTATATTAATTAGGGATTTAGGGGTACAGAAAACTACTGTTTGAATTTGTTACATATTACAACAACAACATAGCCAGTGAATCACACAACATGGTGTCTGTAGACTACGTAAATCTTATCTCTACCAAGCACAATTAAAATAATAGAAACGGAGACAAGAAATTTTAAGCAGTATGAAAATGTTATATCAAAAGCGAATAAGTCATGATAGCACATTTTGAAAATAAAAGCAGTAATTAACGCAGGTAAATTTGTGACATATTACTGTTTGAATTAGTGTGAATTTATCATTTCATTAACAAAGATTTATCCGGACTTCTCTGATTTCTTCTTTAGCTTAGAGTAGGATTGACTTATTTTAGGTGTACTTAAAATAGTTTTTAAGCATTTTTATAACGTTAAAAATACTTTTAAATTTTTATTTTTAAATTAAAATAATAAAAATAATGTTAAAAGTCATAACTTTTAACTTATAAATCATAAGGTATTAGCTCGTTCAAACAGACACGTGAGAAAAATAACAAGGCTTGTGTAAGCTTTTTTTGGGTGATAAAAGAGATATTATTTCAGTCGATATGACCCGAAAATAAGGCAAGTATGTTAGGAACTGCCCAAAGTGTGCGGCCGTCAATCACCTTTCCGCTTTTTTCCCGTGAGCATATTGTTCCACTCAATATATATCAAGGAGTAATATAATGTAAAATATTGTTGAATATATCTACATAAAATTCTTAATTTATTAACTAAATATTTTAACACAACATCAAGGTTGTGGCCTAGTAATAATAAGTGAAAAGAATTACGAGATTTCCTAACTCTACGTGATACATGATTGACCGTTATTTAATTGGTTGTGTCTATCTCGCCATCTTGCTATCATTTTTTTTTCTTTCTAGACTATTTTGGCATTGTGTTATTAAGCTGAAGGTTTATCGGAAACAATCTCTCTATTCTACAAAGATAAAGGTAACCTATACTTACATCTTATCCTCCTCAGATGCTTGTGGACTACACTGGATATGTTGTTGTTGGTATTGCGTTGTTGTGCCGAATGTCTATTAGGAACTTCTCTACCCCACAAAAATAGGGATAATGTGTGCTTACATCTAAACCTTTCCAGATCTCACTTATATAACTACGCTGAATATGTTGTTGTTGTTATGTGACGAACAATAAAACAAATTATTATGCAAAAAATGTGATATCAAAATTAATGCTTATACAAGCTTTAGTTCTTATAATGTGATTTGTCCCTAATAAAATTTATTATCACATACGTGAAATTCAAACAAATGAACACCAAATTGGTGATGCAAAGTTTTTAAATAACATTTTAATAATACAAAAAGTATATGTTGAACTACTTTTACTTATAATGGAGATCAAACGAGCCCCTAATGTTTATAATTTTAATGTCACTCTTTCGGACCCTTCTTCTATGCTTCTTCCTTTTTCTTTTTAGAAAAAGAATAGGAGTTTTACCGAAAATAATATAGAACAATTTGATGAAAAATATTGGTATTCAGAATGAAAATTCATCATTCTTTTGATAATATAAGATATGCTCATACTACATATTGGATATGCTCAAAAATAAAAAGAGATTTTATAAAACAACAAATCCAAGTATTAAAGGAGATGAATGAAATTTTAGAACCTTCTGAAACATTACACAATATTATTACTAAAAGAAATGTTAAACAAAAAACTTTGGATAAAATAATACCCTTATATCATAAATTACTTAATATTAATTCTAATATATATATATACAACAACACCAAATTGATGAGGCTTTAACAACCTTATATATATCAACTACACAACTATAAAATGAGGAGACATCCATCATTTGAACAAATAAATAGATTAAACAGAACAAAGTGAATATGCAAAGAATTGAGACATTTATTAACACAAAGATGGGATCAAAGTGTATTACTAATAGAATATCAGAATAAAATAAGAGCATTAGCAAACCTAGAAAATAGAATAAATAATCTAACACAAGAAGAAATAGATACGGGAGAAATAACAAGAATATATATAGAATTAATAAATCTACGTATAGAAATAAATCTACAAAATCAGGTTATAGCAGACATAAATACAGACTTAAATGTGACTTCAAGTTCTTATGGATAATCAGTTAGCAGAACTTAGGAGAATAGCTAAAAAAACATTAAAAGAGCAAGAAAATACTATTAAAAATGTAGCTGTAGGAAAATACAGTTAGCTGTAGGATAAGTTTAAATATTATAAATGAAAAGGAACAAAATAGTTTAATAAGTAGACAACCAAGAACATTAGATTTAATAAATATATTGAGCAACATATTAAGAATTAAAGTAGTAATATTCAACGGAATTATAACAACTGACTGTATAGCTGAAATAAATACAGGAGCCGTAAAAAGCTTTATACATATAAGTAAAATTAATGAAAAAGATTGTAATCTGATAGAGCCACAGACCTGCAATTACCTTGAAAATGAGAGAGAAATAATAATTACTAAAAGTATTAATCTAAAATTTAAAATTCAGGATTTAGAATATAAAATAAACATATGAATAATACAAGAAAGTAAAAATCCACATAGCCGTCCAACCTTTTTAGTTAGAAAACATAGTGAACAAAAAATAGAAAAGGTTAGGATGGCAATAGATTATAGAGAATTAAATAAAAAGACAATATTTGATGGATATTTTATACCATATAAAAGAAACATTATTAACCGATTAGGAGGGAAAAAATGATTTAGTAAATTTGACTGTAAGAGTGAATTTTGGAAAGTTAAATTAACAAATGAATCAAAACTCTTAACGACATTTAGTGTCCCTCAATGACACTATGAATGGAATGTATTACCATTTGGATTAAAAAATGCACCTCAGATATTTCAAAGAAGAATGGATTAAGTATTTAAAAAATTACAAGACTTTTATATAGTATATGTTGATGACATACTAATATATAGTGATACATTAAAAGATCATATAGATCACTTAGAGAATTTTATAAAAACTATAAAACAACATGGAATATTATTATCTGAAAAGAAATCTGAAATCTTCAAAAATAATATAGAATATTTAGGATATGTTATAGACAAGGATAGAATACAATTGTAAGAACATATTGTAACAAAAATAAAGAATTTTAAAGATAAACTAGAAAATATGAAAGAAGTACAACAATTATTAGGAATAATAAATTATGCTTGAGACCATATAAAGAATTTACCAATAATAAGAAAATCATTACAAGAGCTGATAAAAGGAAAAAAAAAATCTTTGAGGGGAAAGAAGAACATGATAAAGCTATTAAAAATATTAAAGAAATAGTACAATCTTTATCAAAATATAGAATACCAACTGAACAAGATCAATTAGAATTGTATACTGATGCTAGTGATATAGGATGTGGAGCAGTCCTCATAGCTTATAAAAAAATGATATAGATAAAGAAAAACCATTGATATGCGGATATGAAGGAAGAACTTGGAAACAAAATGAAAAAAATTATCATATTAATGAAACAGAGTTATTAGCTGTAAAATTAGGAATAAAATAGTTTCATTATCACTTATTACCAGTAAAATTTATTGTTAGAACTGATAACACCCAAGTAAAAACCTTTATTACTAATAAAGTAGACCCTTTGCCGGAATTTAATAGAAGAAGAAAATGAAAATCATTTTTCTGTTGCTATGATTTTTTTGTTAAAAATATCTCTTGAACTAAGAATATTTTAGCTGATTTTCTTAGCAGGTACATCAATGTCAATTACCAGTGATAATTTTGAAGACTATATTACCAATGTCATGGATTCCATTATTCAAACCAATGAGACCTTAATATCCAAGATACAAGAAAATACACATCTTGTTAACCAGCTTAGAGAAGCCTTGCAAGATTTACAAACCTATAAAATCTTAAAATCACCACAATCACCTAAACCTACCACGGAAAAACCAAATCTCTCTACTACAAACCTAACAACCTTTTCATCCAAACTTGCAACCATGCCATCACTCATGTCATCATCTTTTCAATTACCAGTAGTATCTATGAGTGATAAATTAAAATTTTCACCAGATTATATTAGTGCATATGAACAGATAAATAAGTTTTATGATAATAGATCTAACCCCTATATTTTGAGAAGTGCCAAATTAAGTAAATATCCTAGATTTTTATGCAATGAAAATGCTAACCCCCGATATAATTTTAAAATTATTTACTTATGGATTTATTGATAAAATAATAGTAGATGACACTTTTTATAATATTTTCAAACTACCTAGTGTTATTATTGACTCTGCTAGAGCCATGATGGACTCATTTGGAAGAGGCATATATGGCATACAACTTTTTGATGCATCAACCGATTTAACTGGTAAACCTATTGTTATTTGTCAATTATTTAAAATCGGAAAAAATAGCAATATAAGTGGAGACGATGGAAATTTAAAAATGAAGATTCCTTGTACTATTGATAAGTTTCAAGAATGGCTAAGTTTTAAAAGAGTCATTGGACTATTAACATTAAAATAAAAAATAGAAGACATGTTAAAGGTCAGAAAATCATGTATTATTGGAACTTCCAAAGGTGGAGAAGTGGAAGAAATTATTACCCTGTACTACAACAATGATATCATATCACAGGATACTATGGAACTGATAAATTTGCATGATAGAATTATAAATATGAAACATCGACATGCAAAGGAGACTATGAAACAATATCACATGACATGTCAAAGAAAGAGGTCTGTAATTCATACTAAACATACAACTAATCCTACTAATACTACTAATGTGATAAAAGGAGAAGGATCCTCTGATCCTTTTGCCTAAAAATGTGACCTCATATGATACTCTGATAGGGATTATGTAGTCCTACTACATGAAGCCCAATATGATACTCTGTTACGGCCCAATGTAGTTTTACTACAGTAAGCCATATACTACCCATATTACAATTCATATTACTTTATGCAACAAGCAAAATGGAGACATTCAAGAAAAACGTGACAAGATAAGCTGACAAAGACGGATAAAGATAGCCGACGAAGACAAATAAAGATAGCTGACACTAATGAAAAAAGAAGACAGTTGGAAAACTATTTGTCGAAAAATATGACAGCCGGTCCTAGCAAGCATAAAAGCCACCGGGTCCATGAAGAAAGAGGATAGCTAACATCTTTGACAAAGTCATAGAAAGAGAAAGAGGGACTATTCAACTTTGGACAAAATAACAAGAAGACAAACAACTATTACAATCAAGTTAGATCAGTTTATGACTTTTGAAAAAATGGTAGACAAAGCATTGTAGCCTTTACGACTTTTGAATGTTTTTTGTTATCTTGCAATCATATATATGATAGAGGCTATCTATATAAAGAGCCTCTTGTAAACATTTCAATAAAAAATCTTCCTTTGAAAAAATTTATGTCTAGCTAAACTCTCTCCAAGTTTATAATCTTTGCCAAGAAAAATATCATAATACCATAGAAAATCACTTTGAAAGTTTATACTTAGAACCATATTAGCCCAAAAACCTTCATCTCTACAAGACTTTTAGGAAGAGTTTGTGGAGTCTCCTAGCACCTAGGTCATTTATCCCATAAATCATTCAGTGGAAGAAAAATGGAGTTAGTGCCAGGGTGGGTGAGCATTCTGGTGATCTAAAATTTTATAAAATGTATGATTTTTAGAATACGTGTTTCTAATTATAATCTTGATAAGTGTATTCTCTATAATTATGATATTAGTATTGGTTGAAGGTTATAAACTTTTAAATAAAAACAATTTTTTATCCAATAATAATTGCTTCCATGCTACCTGCTTATTATGTAATTAATATTAAAATAATTAATATTGAAATACAATCTATATTCCTTCTCTTTTTAGGGTTATTAAATGATGAAAAGATCCGCCGTAGTAACATATGGAAATTGGTGGAATAAAGATAAGATGATATAAAATCTGATCTTATAACACTATGGTTTGTCCAAGTTGTAGCGGTGAGGTCGATAAAGTCGGTTAACCACCAAATGATCTACCAAAAATGTTAGATAAATTGATAATATAAATTACTAATAACTAATACCAAATGAAAATGTTACAATTCACAACGGATAGCTCCAACTAAGCTAGTAGTTCATACTTAACATAATAAAATACACTCTTTTTCTATGTCCTAACCTTTACTACTATAATAATAGGATAAATCTTACTCCAAGTTAGTGGTAAAATATACTATTAATTAATTTATTCAAGCCATTTATTCCCTTTCAATTGGAACCATCCAACGTAGTAACTAGGGAGTACCCATCAAATCCCACTATAATCGGAAAATGCCTCTCGGTTTCGGTTTTATTGTTTTGGCATTATTTTACTGATTCGAATAAATACAACACTTAGGCCGATGAAATTGAATTCGAGGCCGCGCTTTTTTCGTTTCTCTGTTTTCAGTTTACTGTTTTAAATATCCGTGCAACGGATATCTTACTGTTTTACTGTTTTGAACCAAATACCGCATTTAGGCCAATGAAATTGAATTCGAGGCCGCACCTTTCCGGCATTGCTTCCCTGTTTCAGTCCACTGTTTTAGCATTTAAACATCCGTGCAGCGGATATTTACTGTTTCACTGTTTATTGTTTTAAACTAAACATCGCGTCTTTTCGGAAATTGCCTCTCTGTTTTTCTGCTTACTGCTTACTGCTTTGATTTAATTTTGCTGATTTGAACACGATACTACACTGGCCGATGAAGAATATCCGTCGATTTTGAGGCTCCATAGTTTGAAAGACGGAAATATAACTTCTGGGCAAGGATGAGACTTAAACCTTTTTATTTCATCCGAGAGATCAACATGTTTAGTAGGAGAGGCGACTAAAATAACCAACAAGTTATATGTTCGCAGCCACGACGTGATTATAATGATCTTTTATTTTTCGTCCGAGAGACCAACACGTTTAGTAGGCGAGACAATCAAAATAACCACCGAATCATACGTTTGTAGCCACGACGTGATTGGAATGGTCTTTTCAAAATTTAAGTCTGAGCCCTCCGTGATCAACACACTTATTGTTTTGGATACGGATCCGAAATTATTTTTATTTAACCGTTTCTAACCGTTTGTTCTTGACAGCTTGCAAAGAACAAAGTCAATGAAGGCAGATACTCCTCGGAGTTTATTTATTTTGTTGTTTCTTTAATTCAGCTTTATTTCGCTCTGTATTGTAATATTATTTATTGTACTTATGTAATTATTGAAATGCTTAGAATAGGTAGACTTATAATTAATTAATAGGGTAGTCTAAAACTGAAAACCCGTCGCTAGCTTATCTATTTGTAGGCTCAGTTAATTCAAACTTAGAAACCCTCCGCTAGTTATTTATTTTTTAGGCTCGTCATGCATATTCAAGATTTTCAAAACAACTTTGATATCTTTTATTCGCTTTATTAGTCTTACAAATAAGTTTATCTTTTTTTCAATTTGCAACTCAATGATTTCCAAAAAAAATTACTTCTTTGGCATTATAAATAATTTATTTTTACTATCAATTGTTACAAATGCATTTTTTTCAAACTTTACATGTAGATTTCTTTTATGTCATACGAATGCATACTTGTATAAAATGCATCATTTACTAAATATTTGCAAACCTCTTTTTAATCTAGTATACTTTTAAAACATGCATTTTTCTTAGCAATAATTAACCTGAGTTTGATCGGATACCCGCAAGTTAGCGGATCTTAAAGGATGCCTAACCCCTTCCCTTTAGGATAATAAAGAACCATTACCTAGAATCTCATTAGTTTCGTAGACCTTAAAATTGGAGTTACATTGCAACTTTTTTATTTAATATTTAGGTGTCCTAATTCACCATAAAATAATTAGGTGGCGACTCCTTAATCCGATCCAGGAATCACCGGATACATTGTGCTACGTTTCGACCCGCGGGTTAAAAATGGGCGCGACAATAACATATGGAAATTTGTGGAATAAAGATAAGGTAATATAAAATCTGATCTTATAACACTATGGTTTGTCCAAGTTGTAGCGGTGAGGTCGATAAAGTCGGTTAACCACCAAATGATCTACCAAAAATGTTAGATAAATTGATAATATAAATTACTAATAACTAATACCAAATGAAAATGTTACAATTCACAAAGGATAGCTCCAACTAAGCTAGTAGTTCATACTTAACATAATAAAATACACTCTTTTTCTATGTCCTAACCTTTACTACTATAATAATAGGATAAATCTTACTCCAAGTTAGTGGTAAAATATACTATTAATTAATTTATTCAAGCCATTTATTCCCTTTCAATTGGAACCATCCAACGTAGTAACTAGGGAGTACCCATAAAATCCCACTATAACGTCTACAAGACCTAGTTCTTGAAGACAACTTTACAATATACTAGTATTAATTTCCACTTAAAGGACACAAAAGTGTGAATGAGGAATAAAAATATTTAATCAAAAAATGCTCATCAACTTTTCCACTTTGTACTATAGTTAGGGTGTCGCTCAAGTTTAAAAACAATTTAAAATTACATTTCGTTATACTTCGGTCGAAATTTTGTTAAAATCAAGGATAAATACAAGTTGATTTGTTAACGAACAAAGTATAAACTAAAAGTATGTATGTCTTAGAGACAATCATTATTAGGGACAAAACGTACTTGAACACATTCGAATTATTAATAAGATTAATATATTTATGGCATTTGCAATTATTGTATTATTATTTGATTGTTTGTAATTATTTATTAATGTGCATCCCTTGAGCTTACGTTGTCATTAATAGAGTGAGATATTGATGATATAACGTAACTCTCAAAATAGCCTCGACTAATGATTATCGAGAATGAAATATCGATGATATGTTATAAGTCGACACGTGGTCTGCATCACATTCCTGGAGAATGTAGTATGTCTTACCTGCTACTAGTAATGATTACTAGTGATGCCACATGGATACTTTTGGAAAGTATTGGTATGCCCTGCTGATAAACTATTTGTTATTCATGTCTAGAGTGTTATCAGCATGTGGAAGATAAAGGTCCTTTGACTTGAGGTCAATACACACCTTGTTTACAGAGTAATGTACTTTGATCCTGTTCTAAGCTTAAACTCCTTATAGAATAAGATACAGCTTGTGTTGAGTGCATTATGATGTAAACTAAGGTGGTAGTTGGGCCAAGAATAGGATTCATTCCTCGATTGAATATTCGAGAGAGCACTCAACTTCTCAGTGATATTAGGTCGACCAAGTCATTGGCCAATGCAAGAGACATATTTAGAATATGGTCTAGTTGTCGACAAATATAGATGAGATAAAGTGATCAAGTCATTTGGATAGACACATGGCAAATCCTAAGCTTGATCGAGTGTGTCGCGAATGAAAGGAATTTATCATCTCACATAAAGGTTATATTTGCTGGATTCATGTAAACGTACTTCATATATTGAGTTCGTTGTACGACGCAGTCTAGGAGTTCCGTATGGACCTTAATTGTATTAGTGTCAATATATGAAGGCCTATAGGATCACACTATGTCGATTGTCTCTTCGATCTAAGGGTATATTGAGAAAGTATTAAATATTCGATTTGGAATCGAGATATTTAAATTGATAATAATGGGATAATTTCTATTAGATAAAAATTATTTAATTAAGTCAAAATTGAATTTTGAATTTAATTAACTGTGCTGAATATGTATATATGAATGAAAAATGAGGAGCGTTGTTGGACGTAAGGCACCGCGGCGCCTACTAGGTTGAGCCGCGGCGCCGACCCAGCAATGGGCCCAGTCAGACTGGCCCACTGTACCTCGAATTTTGGGCCAGACTTAGAGCCCAACCCTACTATGATTTTGACCTAAATTTTACTATATATACAACACTACCCCATTGATTACAAGACAATTATTCTATTAAACAATTCTAGACTTAGAGTTTAGGATAAAACTCTCTCAAACCTCTGCCAAAATTCCCTGGCTTTCTTGACATAGGAATACACCGTAGCAAGGTGCTTGCAGTCGAAGGGGCAATGGCGTGTTCACCCTTTAGTAAAAGATTCCAGAATTTTATAACCTGTAAGTGTTATGTTCAAGTTTACTTTACAAGTTTGATTGTCATATAACCATACCAGAAGAAATTGTTGGGGTCCACTATGCTTTACTTGTGTTTTTGAACCGAACAATACCTACATAAACGGCATGCAAGGAAACGTTAGACATGTGAAGGGGGAAACATGGGATAAGAATGAGGAACAGAAAGGAACAATTTATATGGCTAAAAGGTTGAGTGATTGCAGGGATGATGACAAGAGTGGTTAAGGGCCTTTTTCTTCCGGGAGACATGCATATTGCATGTTTCCTCGTTCGACTGCACTCTCTTCGGGTTTTACGCAGGAAACAACAATAACATACTTAGTGTTATCGCACAAGTGAGTCTGGAGAGGGTAGTATGTAAGCAGATTCTTACCCTACCTTGTGGAGGTAGAGAGATTGTTTATATACTCTCGAGGTCAGGTCCACTTACTTTTTCTTTTGTTGATTTCTAACCTTTCGAATGGTTTGGTTGGTATAATGGAAAATAGGAATATTCGGTGATTCAAGAAGTGACTTTTCATTATTAAGAAATTCATAATAATGAAAATTGACTATACATATGTTCAACTTTATAAGTATAATGATAATCTATTATCCAGTTAGCTACTCTTTTTATTACAAATAAAAATACAATTCTCCCCTCAAATATGAATACTAGATTGATCAGCTCAAGAGAAGCAATTCAAAGCAGTTTTAGAAAAGGAAATGCGAAAATAAAGAAGCCACGACAAATAATATGGAAAGGACTATATAGCATTCTGAAAGAAAGAAACAATAACAACAGCTAAATAAAACGATAATCGAAGTACAAAAGTTAACATATAGTAGTAATAAAAATCAAAGACCAGGGAACTATGGAATCGAATTTTAAGCAAGTAGAATAATTAAAAATAAACTAATTAATGAAAAGAATAAGATAGAAATTGATGAACATAAGGGATTTAAAATCATATCTGAACGTCTAAGATTACAATTAGTAGGCGAAATCAATCAATCCGAAAGAACGACAACAACGAACCAAAAATGTATTTCTCTTGTTGAAAAAAATAATAATACAAAACCAACAAAGTAAAGGAAATAAAATACTTAAAATTCGTATCTTTAGAAGAAAACAAGAAATATGGTTGAGAAATCCCCTTCTCCCCCATCTATATACCCCTAGAGGCTAGAACATAGATGGTAATCTGTTTAATCAAACTTTTTTCAGAGTTAATCGAATGATAATCAGGTACTAATCTAAGTGATAATCTCAAACTCAATTTCATTTTTTAATAATCAAGTCTATAATCTCCTATCAGCCATCCAAACATCAGCAGTATAATCTATATCAATCATCGGAACAGTATAATCATAAACTAATATCAACGTCTAAGTATCATAACAACGAGATAATATACTTATCCAAATCATAATTAGAAACACATGGTCTAAGCACATACCTCCGAGCGGATAATCGGATCACCGAAGTAGTCTCACCCTCCTATGGGCTTTGTATTTTCCCCTTTGCCTTCCGCCGCGGGTACTTCTTTCGCACTCGGGAGCACGGGAGTTCGATTACGGGTATCCTCTGATCGTCTTCTCGCCGGTGTTGTGCTCTTACCAGTATGGTTCTAATCATAAATTATCAAAGTATATATAATCTGTGTTCTTATAATACCCTTAGTTGATATAAGATTAATCTTAAGTTGTTCTTTGGATTGATATTCAATTATCCTTATGATGTTCTTTTGTGATATCGGATTATAGACTAAAGGGTGCTTTAGCTAAACATTGAGAGTATTGTTTAAGAATTTTTGTATTCCGAATTTTTTCGAATGATCCTTCGTATCTTTAGAAGAAAACAAGAAATATGGTTGAGAAATCCCCTTCTCCCCCAATAAATATGGACAAATGTTGTTATATATTAAACGCCTCGAAGGTAATTTCCAACAAAAATATTTACACGCAATGTGGCAAATCATCGAATTAAAGGATCACACTGGCTAATTCCACTATTTTTTTTTTCTTTTTTCTTCCGCCATTTTTTTCCATCGGTGTCTTTAGCTACAGAAGAGAGAACAAAAATAAAAAAATCACGTGCTCACTCTCAGTGAAACTAACTTACGATTTCAACTCTAGATGAAAATCACTCAAAGTTTGAGGTGTTCAATAGGCACATTTTAAACATACTCTAGATGTTACAGCTTTAATTGAGATGTCTAAATGGAAAATATGTGACAACTTCGAGCTTCCTACATATTTGGCCTATATATAAAATAGGAAAAAACTCAAATATGTCATCGCTATCGGAAATGACTCATTTATGTCATCACCGTTATCAAAATGACACTCATCCATGTCATTTTTCATTAACACCAATTTTACAATACCATTTTTCATTAATGTCGGCATTAATGAAAAATGACATGAATGAGTCATCTTGGTAACGCATAAATGAGCCATTTTGGTAACACCAATGACATAAATGAGCCAAACTATTGACGAGTGGCATGAATAAGCCATTTTCGATAGTTCGATGACATATTTGAGCTTCTCCCCTATAAAATATAACCTTACTGGCTATCGCTGCTCAACATATATTCCAAAGGAACTTACTTGACCAGGCTAGCATAATTCACAATCCCAAATAAGGGCATATTGCACTAGCAAATAAATGGTTCATTGGAATTGTACACACATTATGAGAATTTTTCCTCAATATTTTCATCATATCATGGCCAAGTATCCCACTTTACAGGTCACAAGATGAGTAAATATATTTTCTTACCTTTTGGAAGGAAAAAGAAAAACCACTTTACAGGTCACAAGATGAGTAAATATATTTTCTTACCTTTTGGAAGGAAAAAGAAAAACTATATACTAATTTGGACATTGTCATGCATCTCAAAATGGTATATAACTTCTGAACATATTCTATTGAGAAATGCCATTGCCAAATGGATGTAAAATGGACGTCCGAGAGAGAAAATAAAATCTTATTTTCTACAAGTTACTACATACTCGCAAAATCAGACAGAAGATACCTTAAACTACTCCGTGCTTCGCGATGGCAGCTTGTCTTGCACCAACAGCGAAAAACTCTGTAATGACTTCTAAGGGCATGCCTTTGGTTTCGGGAACCCTCAAGAAGACGAAAATCCAAGAAATGACACATACAACGGCATAAATACCGAACACTCCAGCTAAGCCAATCGAGCTGAGCATCACAGGCAGCGTGTAAGTCACAATGACATCGCATATCCAGAAGACGAGAGCGCAGATGGCGATGCACAAACCACGAACCCTTGTGGGAAAAATTTCCGAGCAGAGGATATTTGGGATCGGTCCATAGCCCGTTACAAAGAAGCAAAAGTAGAGAATCACGCAAACAGTAGAAACGACTGCATGAGCCACACTCCCGAGGTTGATAGTGTTACCGATGACAAGAAAGATGAGTGACAGTATGAGAACGGGGATGGTGTACAGCAGCAGCGACCTGCAAAATATCATTTTAATGACACATTCAATACCTTAAAAGAAAGAATACAACGATGGAAGAGTGTATTTCTTTATTTTAATCAAGTACATAAAGTAACAAAGTCTATGCTCACAGCCATGGACAAATAACAATAATCTTATATTAGATGGCACAAGAATGTCATGGAGATACTTCTGCATGAGATTCCCCTTTCAACCTTTGAACTCACTGTTGGAAATTCGTCATAATAGTGGTCTTTATTTTTAGATAATTACAAGAGTTAAAACTCACTTAAACTGGACAAATGAGAATTGCTTAATCAAACACCAGATGATTATAAGTTTGAATCCATACTCCTAAAATGGAAACAGTTCCAATCCTAATAGCGTTAGATAAAAGTGTCCGAAATTTGTATGAAAAAAAATGGCTAATTACTTGATGAGCCCAAGAAATGATAATTTCCCCTCAATCCTAATTTATTTGACACCATTTGACTGGCATGAAGTTTAAGTTATTATTTGGCTTCTATATTGTACAAGTAGTAACCAGAGTATATTAAGTAATACTAGTTGAAAAGTTAGTTTGACAGAGAACATCCAATAAATTGGATTAGTTGATTGAATTAGAATTATTGAAATGTGTAAAACTTTGAGTAACTAATTATTAATAGAATGATGCCACACATCTTTGTTTTGTAAACTAAGACAGTATATTATCTGTCACGAAACACAACTCAAAAGCTAACCAATTTGAAAATTTTGAATTTTGGTCTCATTGCACATAGCGCATGGATTTTCCGACGGCTTGGAAAAATTCGGAGGAGACTGCTAGAAAAAGTATAAAGCAAAAATATTGCCTGATATGCGATTTGAGACTCACTGCACATATTGCATAGATTTTCCAGCACCAAATTTTGAAGACATAACCAAAACCATCCTTAATCTAGAAGAGAAGAAAGGAATCAAGAGGACATTACCTTCTACCAGCAACATCCATGAATCGCATTGCAATAGCTACAGAAGGGAGCATCAGAAAGTTTGTTAACGCACTGATGAGGAAGGATGCTGAGTCTGATGCAATGCCAAAGTTAGAAAGAAGAACTCCTACTCCTGCCTGCTCAAGAATTTGAGGAGTGTAGTACATCACTCCATTTATACCAGAAAACTGCAGAGGAAAAATTACAGTCGTAAGATGGCAAAATTCCATGCCTTGATGTCTAACAAACAGTGTACCTCAAGAATTTGAGATTAGTTAGTTACAAGGTAGTTCTCCTTATAAAACTAAATGACAGAGAGAGTACAAAAGAAGAGAGACAGCAAAAGACAACAAAAGGAATTACACTAATGGAGAAAGTGATTCATCCCCACCTCATCGACAAAGGTGAACTAAGCAGGAAAAAAGAAAACACCAGAATATTAAAACTGCAGTGGCGAAATTCCATGCATTGACGTCTAACAAACAGTGTACCTCAAGAATTTGAGATTAGTTAGTTACAAGGTAGTTCTCCTTATAAAATTACATAATGGAGAGAGTACAAAAGAAGAGAGACAGCAAAAGATAACAAGAGGAATTACATTAATGGAGAAAGTGATTCATCCCCACCTCATCGACCAAGGTGAACTAAGCAGGAAAAAAGACAACACCAGAATATTAAAACTGCAGAGTTGTTTGTTGTAGCCCTTTTTTCAGGATGCTTTGTGATGCTATCTTTAGTATTTTGCCGTGGCTTCTTCACTACTTTAATTTCTTTTCTTGAACTGCTTTGAAATGCTTTTTTTTTTAGCCGAGGGTCTATCAGAAACAACCTCTCTACCTCCCAAGGTAGGGGTAAGGTCTACGTACACTCTACCCTTCCCATACCCCACTATGTTAGTTGTTGTAGACAGAGACACACACTAAAATCTTTCCTTAAAACTTAGTAAAGTTGGATGTTATTAAGGTTAGCTACTTTATATCTGCTACCAGATAAATGATGGTACTATGTAGTTTGGTCAAGTAACTCTTATATTTAAACAAGATACAGAATTCTTTACTCCAAAGATATGATGTATTTATAACTAGAAAGTGAGTTCATTTCGTCAGCATTCAAGGTCTGCATGCTGAAATTTCGGAGCTATCAAATTGAATCCTAGTAAAACAACCAAGAGAAACAGAATGACAAAAGTATAGTACTCCACCTGTTGCAGTATTTGAATCCCAACTCCAACAATAAGCGCACTCTTGACTCCTGGTTCAAGAAGAGCAGCCCAACTCGGACCTTTTGAAGCAGTTTCAGAAGGATGAACCATCGCTGGTCCAACAGGATGCTGACCCATAAGTTCCTTTGAGTAAAGTGCTGGCTGACTTACCAAAGCCGCAGCTTGTATGTATTCACCATCTTCAGGAATATCACCACCAGGAACTGAAACAAGGGACCCATGTCGAGAGCCATGGCCTGCCTCATGCAAATATATCCTTTTGAAACCTCCTTCTTTAGTTCCATCTTCACTTTCCCTCTCAGTCCATTTCCATGCCAACTGCCAACCACCACCAATCCCCATACTGCCTACCCCTTCTCCAGCATTGCCTTGCATAAGGCTGCTATTCCGCCTCACGCTCAGAGTGCTACCATGGGGAGGTGGGACCATGTTTTCTACCGCGGTTGTTTGACGTGATATTAGCGGACTTTGTAGATTGTCATCAGAGTATGCACCGCCATCATCAGAAGGATAACCGTCACCTTCTCTTTGACTCTCCTCATCCCAGTGATCATCTTTGACATGAGGATCCATGGTGCTAATCATGCTACTGAAATTGGGAAATAGCATGCTTCTCATACTTCCTGTATCAGGGAGCTTCTCATGGACACTACCAAATAGAGTCACAAGAGGATCCATAAGAGGCACGCTCTGCTGCACCATGCTCCCTTGCCTGGACACAAGAGCAAGACTACTCTGTCCGCCGGTAACTGGCTTGGCCACCCATGAGAGGCCTTCCTCTGGGCCATACAACTTGATGTGATCTTTGTCAGTAGCCAGTTCCTGATCCTCGGTAAGCTCATTAGCTGGACCAATGATATAATCTTCTATTGATGGTTCAATGCCAACTGCCAAACCTTCAACAAGCAATGCCATCTCCCCTATAATCAACAAAATCAATATGATGAAATCAGTGTCTTTAACAAAACAGGATTCACCAGATGAATATGAAAGAAGTTGAAAATGAGTATCCTACTGAGGGAGAGGGTGAGAGAGAGAGATGGTGAGCTTTATTGACTCGAAAGAAATAAAACCAAAAAGGTAAGAGCCAGGGAACCCCAAGTGGCGGCATATGTCGGTAGAATATACAATGTGTACAGATATGATATGGTATAACATATTGAGGAATACATGTTTATATGGTCATGTGGTGAACCAATGATATACTCTTCTATCAATGGTTCACCACCAACTGCTAAAACTTTAAAAAGCAATGTCATCTCCCCTTCACACAAAATAATCAACAAAATCAATATGATGAAATCAGTGTCTTTAACAAAATAGGATTCACCAGATGAATATGAAAGAACTTAAGGGAAGAGTATTATACTGACTAGAGAACCAGAATAAGAAGAGATAAGACAGTTTTTTTTTGCCACCGAAGAAAGAAAAACAAAAAGGAAGGAACCAGGGAATAATGAATGGCGATATATGTAGGTAGGGTAACATGCATATTGTGCACATATTGTGTTCTGATATGGCACAATATTTTGAGGAGTACATGTTACGTGTTCTCCCGTTCCTAGTTTCTCACTGATTTCGATAGTTACTTAAATAATTCATGAAAGATAGTAGAATCTGGGAGAATGAAAATAGAGAACATTAAGTGATTACAAATCAATAAACCAATTGATTAGCAAATCTGACATTTTTCCTTCCAAAATGAAACTTTGAAAAGAATCCTGATAACTAAGAAGAGATAGGTACTGACTGAATAGTTAAGAGGTGAAACAAATGGAACTATAAATAATAGAGGAAGCTAAGGTTTAGATGCATCCCTATTTTGGGAGCTACTTTCCTAGCAAATCTGAAATCAGCATGAACATTGCAAAAAAAGTTATTACTAAATATTTATACTGCTACATTCAGCGATCTAATAAAAGTTTTCTCTAGGTGTGGGTTAAAATGTTTTAAGTCAACATTTAATTACAGTGATCACTCAAATTAGATTCTCCTGTCTTATTCAGTGAAAACCCTTGACAATTCTAGAAAGGATCCAATTTAGTTTAAGGTTCTTGAAGCATATACATGATATGATATGAAAGAAAGCTACTGTAGTGAATTGCATATTAAGTTAGTAAGCATATTGACATTCCTCGTAATGTTCCCTGAACCAAAACAATCTTAATACATAACATTGGCTAAGTGTACTAGCCAAATTTGACAATGAGAAATATCAAATGCATCTAGGAATGAACATTTTATTCTAAATATTCCTCTAGTGAAAAATTTCATCAATTGAAGCCAATGAATCTCAGTAATTTTTTGAAAGTGAAGTTGATACCAACTCCAACAAAATTTCTAGTACGTGCCAAAATTATGACTGTAACATGAAAAGTTGCCTAGTGATATTAATAAAGAAAAGAGGAAGCTAAAGTTTATATATGTTCCTATTTCAATGCTACTTCCATAACCTATTGTAAAATGTGTTGCTTATTGTCCTTGAGAAAGCACAATCCACAGTCGACATTTTCCCAACATTTAAATAGCCAGCTGTCACAGAAGGGAAGTAGCAGATATCATACCTGAAACATCCTCTATGCCTCGCAATTTCTGCAAAACTTGTTTTGCCTCGACCATTCTTCCTTTACTGACTAGCCATCGAGGAGACTCGGGCAAATAAAGTACAACTAATACGAAATAGAAAAAAGAAGGAATTGAAAGAACACCCAACATCAATCGCCAACTCGGTGCAGTCATCAAGGACATTCCAAAAATCATGCAGTAGGCCAAGAACATTCCACCAGAACCAGTGAACTGCGGAAGAGTATTTAGCGACCCTCGTATTTCTGATGGAGCAGTCTCAGATATGTATAGTGGGACCAAAGTAACCGCTAATCCGATTCCAAACCCATCTAATAGTCTAGCTATAAGCAGGACGTAGACATTAGGTGACCACAACATTATTAAACCACTGAGGAAATAAAGCATGGATGACATAATAAGCATAGGGCGACGACCAATGCTATCAGCTATGGATCCAGAACAAGTTGTAACAAGTGTGGCTCCAATGAGTGACGTAGCAACAACAAGTCCTTCCACTGAAGCATCCAAAGTAAGTTCTTTTTTTATGTAAACAACAGCTCCTGCAATTTTGAATTGTAGGAGTCTTAGAACACCAAGAAACACGCATAACTCTTGTATGGCTTTAATTCTGCATGTTTGAGAAAATAATGCAACTAGGAAGATATAAAAAAGAAAAGAGCAGCCCGGTGCACGAAGCATCCCGCGTTAGCAGGGTCCGGGGAAGGGCCGCACCCCAAGGAGTGTGATATAGACAGTCTAACCTAATGCAAACATTAGTGGCAATATGCAAGAACATGTAAAGGTCTTTAGTTGAAGGATGTTAATGAGAAGAAAACAATTCAATAGCTGTAATAGCAGAAAACTCTGCGCAGAACTATCTCACAACTTCTATAAAATAAAATTCAGTATATGCTATTCCACCAAAACAATTCAATAGCTGCAATAGTAGAAAACTCTGCATTGAACTACCTATCTCACAACTTCTATAAAATAAAATTCAGTGTATACTATTCCACCACAACAATTTAACTACTCTGAAAGATAGAAATTCAATAATGAGTAAACAATGTGTACCAGCAATAGTAGCATTGTCCCAACCCTGCAAAAAATTTCCAATTGTCGCGGCAAGCGCAACTAACACAGCACCATTCATCTTTTTTCCAGTACTAGTAGCACACAAGTCAATCAATATTTGAACTATACCTGTAAATTAAGAACAGGGAAATAACTTATAACTCAATTTCCACCAAAACCACAGATCTAAATTTCACACTTATCATACAACAATATTGCCATTGGTCCAAAAAGAAAATTAATCTTTAACCAAAACTCCAAATAATCTACATGGGAAATTAGTCATTAACACTAATTAAGTCTAAAAAGATAAAATTAAGGGATCCAATGTAAAAAGATTGTAACTTTAGAGAGCTAAAAGTGGTTGAGCCACTATATACGCAAAACTCAAGAGGGATACGAAGAGTATATTCTAAACAGTTTGGAATTGGAGTTAATCAGCAGAAAAAAGATTTCCTATCTTAGTAAAACAGGACAAAGAAGTTTGGTTTCTTGAATCTTTATTTGCTGGACAAGATGGTAAAAGAACAACAGAAACTAACCCAAACGCCTTTCAAGATAACCTAAGACATCATTAAAAAGATTTTGTCAAATCTGTCACTTTAATCAGCACCCAACTGGAAAATATCTTCAAGAAAATTTTGATCTTTGTTTTTTTCTCCAAGATTATAGTGGTAGTAAGCTAATGGGGGACAAAAGAATAAAGAATAACTTAAGAAAAATGAAGAATAAAGAAATTTAAAGATTAAATTGGAGTAGCAAAGAGAGAAAAAGACAAAGTGAACATTTGTCATCAAATGATTATATTTTTGGAGCATTTGAAACTTTAGACGCTTTTTAATGAAACTAATATTGGAGCATATACAATAATTAAGGAAGAGAATCATGAATCCAAAATTAAACTAATGCAGATTGATACAACTGATGGGATGTTTGCAAAAACATAAAGAAAACTTAAAAAAAAAAAAAATTGGATTTAGGTGGCTGTTGGCCTTTGATTATTGCCTATAATAATACTAATACTCTTAACATAAAGTAATTTCCCATCATTATCATAACCACTCTATTGATGCTGATTTGGCTTTTCCTTGATAGGAAAATTAAAAGACATGTTAAAATTTATCGGCACTGACTGTTTACATCAAGTATAGTTAAATTAACTATAAGAAATAAACTATGATCTTTTAGAAGTTTTATTTTTAATAAATAAAAATTTTAAAAAGAGACTAGTAGATCATAATAACGTTACATAACTTCTAGGGTTCCGTCGTCTTCTTTTATCCACCCCCACCCCCCAAACCCCCAATCATTCTCTTAGCATTCTTGCTGCATCCTGTGACTTGAATATTATGTATTGAATCGACATAAATTGAAACAATATGATTAATTGAAGTGTTTATACAAATTATTTTATCATTTTACTAATATATACTAAGGATGGCCAGTGGGACGGGATGAGACGGGACGGGGTGGGGGTCGGGATCGGGGGATATGGGGACGGGAAGTGGTCCCGTCCCACATCCCGCCAGCAGAGGGGACGGGATTTGGGGGGTCGGGTCGGGTAGGGGAATTTGGGGGACTTTATTTTTTTTAAAAATATTTAAACACTTAAATAATTGAACAAGATAGTGAAAAAATATCCCAAGGCTAATTGTCTCTTGTATTATTTAATAGATTTTTTTTTGTAATACAATTTCAAAATTGTAACTTTGTTTCGTAGTTCAAAAGTTGTAAATCACATAGTAAAATTGGCACTAAAAAATTACATACGCAATCATACTTTTTCTAATTTTCTGACAATCTCTTGTGGATCTTCTGTTGGAATTAGAAGTTGTTGGTCAAATTGTTCAACGTCGCTTCCTGCTCCCTCGAATAAGATTTCGTTGTAATTGTAGTCGTCTTCTTCATTGATCTCTGGTTGACCGCACCTTCTACGCTCCGCTCTAATTCAATCTCTAAACTGTCTCCCGCTAATGAGTGTTTGTGCTCTCCTATTTGAAACCTTACAGCAGAAAAAGCGATTTCATAAGATGTTGATGACGCTTGAATATTCAACACATCTCGGGCCATCTTTGATAGAGTCGGAAATGTCTTCTCATTCTCCCTACGGCATTTCAACAAGTCTTCACATCCATTTTCATTAGCAATTGATTCGAACGGCACAACATCCTGCAAAACATAAACATCAAACTCGCTAATTTGTGAAGCACTTGAACCACTATACATTCTATTTCGAAGGCCTTGAATACTTGAAGCAGAAACCGCATGTGTTTTTATAAGGTTGAAGTGAAGTAGAAGAAGATGGTACATAAGCTGGTTGATTATTTGCGTTTTGCTCTTGGTAATACATATACATATTTTTGCATTGTGTTTGTATGCTAGACATAACATATTTTTTAGTTGGTTCGTTAGTTGGCTCTTCAGTTGGTTCAGTTTGAAGTATTTCTAAGCATTCATAAATCGTTTCCATAAGAGCATTACAACCGTCTACTTTAATAGTATGATCTGATACAACACCAATAAAATAAATAGTGGGAATAGGAAAAAAATATTTTTTAAATTTTACAAATATTTTTGCAATAGTTGGAGCGTAACTTGGTTTTTTCATATATTCATTGAATAACAAAAATATTAGAGCTATATAAACTAACATAGATGAAATAATAGGATAAAAATACCAGAAAATTCTTTAGTAGCTAAAAAGAAATTCTTGAAGAATACAATAAGTTCTAAAATTTTATCTCAATCATCATCTACAAGCATATCCAAAGGATTTTGATTATGTGCGTTAAATAATAAAGTTTTAGGTCTTCTATACTCGTGAGAAACAAGTATTTGTTCATACAAATAATTTCACTCAGTTGCAACTTCTTCTAAAAATTTCCTATAAGGTAATTCATAATCATGACATGTCTTTTTATACTCTTTGCGTCTTTTATTTTATTACCTTTAAAAATAAAGTTGATAGCAAATTGTACTTTATCAAGAATGTTTTTAAAAAAATTTAGGTCATCCTTTACAACTAAGTTATAAATATGACATGCACATCTAAATGAAAAACATGGGGAAAAGATGGAGTAAATCGAGGTTTTAAAATGTTTACAGCATAATCATTAGAATAAGCATTATCTAATGTAATAGTCATAATTTTATCAGTAATTCCATAATATTCACTAATTTCATGAATATTTCTTGAAATAAAAAAATCAGTGTGTCTTTTATCAATATATCTATATGCTAATATACGTTTTTGCATAGACCAATTGTGATCTATCCAATGACATGTAACGGTTAAATAATCATTACCATTAGTACTACGGCCTATGTCAGAAGTGATAACCACTTTGCCATTAAAATGATACAATGCATAACGTAAATATTGTTGATATTCATTCGCAAATTTAAAAACATCTCTTCTAATAGTTGATCTAGAAAAACCGTTAAAAGCAGGATTATATGTTTCTCGAATGTAATGATTAAAACTAGGAGAGGAAAGAAATGAAAAAGGCAAACCCTCCACAACAACTAATTTTGCTTAATTTTCCCGATCTTTGTGTTTATCATATTTTGGACCTATAACTCCCCCGTCATCGGGTTAATTCGACCCTGTACTTGGTCAGGGATACTATGTGAATCTTGTCCCGATTCAGAAGGCATTTGTACACCCACTTTTTCAGCCAAGTATTGGTTATACCTTGCTTTTGTGAGAGTTTTCCACATGTCTCATTAAACTTCCTGTCCCACCTTGACCTTTCCAGTTTTAAATTTATAAACTTCGCGATAAATTTTACAAATAACTAATTGATTAGGAATGTCCCTTTCAAAAAAAAATCACATGCATGCGATTTTAATTTCGTTGTTTTTGGCCTCTTCTCATACTAGGGGAATAAGAGGGATTCCAGTTTTAGTTTCAGCCTGAGACTCAGTCTGAGTCTGAGGTGGAGTTACACTAGTGGGTGTGTTATCTAAATTATCTTCTATTTCATTTTCTAAATCATAGTCTGGTTCAGATGCAGAATATACCTCATGATTTAATTGTATATTAATATTAACATTAAAAAGATCAGTTTCATCTACATGAGTGAAATTATCGTAATTAGGATTGCTAGAAAATTCACCCTTACCCCCTGTTACCCCTAATACCTCTACCAGAAAAATGTTCACCTCGTTCCATTATAATTATGCAAATAAATAATTAAAGCTAAGAAAATTAATTACGATAATTAAAATTAAGTAACAATAATAATTTAAATAAAAGAAGGAACGAATGTACCAAACGCCGACGTAACGTCGACGTGTAATCGAGGATGAAAATTGAAACTTTGCTCGATGATCCTCAAGCTAGTTGCCAACTTCACTCCTAATTTTTGAACTTTGATAGAAATTAGCAAATAAAATATAATATTTAGTGTGCAATTTAGACTTGTAGAGAGAGAGATGGTAGGAAGATTTGTGAGAAAAATGAAGAGGAAAATGTGGTATTTATAGTTGAGAAATATGGTTAATGTGTAAATATACTAACTTAGGGGTTAAAAATAAATATTAAGGGGGTAGGGGGAGGGGGCAAAATGGCCATTACTAGCCGTTGCCAACTGCTAAAATAAAAAATGGTCGTTTGTGCAATGGTTAGTTTTTGCAAACGGGGCGGGACGGGACGGGTCGGGAAGAGCCCTAGTCCCGTCCCGAGTTCGAACTCCGCTACCGACAATCCTAATCCCGAATTTTAACCTGCGGTCGAAGTGGGTCGGGACCGGTACCGGGACGGGACTAGGCGAGATCGAGATGTCCTAGCCCACTGGACAACCTTAATATATACTAGATTAGCAAAATCATAGAGTCGGTGTCCTTAAAGAATAAAGAAACACTCACGAAATACTCCATGTGTCCCAATTTATGTGTCACTATTTCCTTTTTGGTCTGTCCAAAAAATAATGTCATTTTTCTATATTTAGAAACAATTTAACTTTATGAAATTATTTTCAACCACACATTTATATAACACTTGTTTTGTACCATACATTTCAAAAGTCTTCATTTCTTTCTTAAATTCTGTGTCAAGTCAAATAGTGTCATATAAATTGAGACGGAGGGAGTAAATATCTAGATTATTAAGTATACCTAATTATTATTTTAGATTATATGTAAAACAAATAAAGTTTAAATACGATTAAGCACTAATAGTTGTAGATAATTAAGTGACATGTGCCATTAGGTTATTGACTTGGTGTAAACACCCGATGCGGGTAAGTTTTTATCATTAAGAGACTATATTCTTGTCGCATCTTACCCTTTGGGTAAAGGGTGCGGCCCTTTCCCGCACCCTGCTAATGCGGGATGTTTTATGCAATGAGTTGACCTTATTTTAGTTTAATCAACCACAAAATGAATTTAACAACTCTATTTTATGCTTTGCCATCTGATTAATCGCACTTGTCTTCTTCTGGGTTTAGCATTTAGCTTATAAGGTTCAGTGATCAATTTTTGTCAGCCAAATTAAAATTCATTTTTCTTTCTCTCTGATCCCTTGACTAATCAATCAAAGTGTTAATGTAATTACGTAGGAGTAATATTATTTTGTATACTTTTTCCAATCTTGGAAATATTTGAGGCTGTGTGATGCACTGTCTCAGAAAACGTCTTAGCAAGGAGTATTTTTTTATAGATTAGTTTTATTTTCTTTCCCAATATCTTAGCTAGAATCTTTTATTAGATTCAGAAATAATTGAATAGATGTACTTAGGGAGATTTTACTTTGAGAAAAATATTCCTTAAATATAAATATTGTGTTATTTTACAATTGAACCAACTTAAAATTTCTAAAAGACCTAACATTAAGAATTTATCAATAGGTAATATCCAAGTATCAATCAAAGGGTGGATACCGTACTAATTAAAAAGACAGGCATGCTACTAGATGATGAAATGAATTTTAGTAACATTCTCTTAAAAAGCACTTAATAATAATCCCACAGTTAATGAATTCATTGAAAGTACCCCCAATTGCAGATGGAGATTTAAAGCTTTCATCCCTATTTTATTAATTAATTGAAAATGGAAGAATTACCCATGTAGTAGCTCTTTCATCGGTAACGATCACTCCAAGCAAGAAATACTTCTTACTTGCTTTTATCTTAATTAAGTATTAGATAGAATAAACATACTATTTATTAAATAGGAGTTCGTGAATATAATTTTCTCATTGTGTACGTAGCCGGAGAATCCAAATACCGTTACGATGCTACATCCTTTCATTTTTTTCAAAACAATTCATCTACTACTTTGCTGCCTTGATAGAGATGAATTGGATTGGGCGAAAATAATTATCCTTTCTTGGAATATAATTAAGAAAAGACCGAAACGGAGAGATAAAAGTTGAAAATTACAGAAATCGGATATTGTGAGCCCCGGTTTGATCATTACTGTACCAAAATGCAAGGGAATTTCGACTAATTACATATTTTAAGTTGGAGCAAGATCTAACAAAGTATCATCTTGATGTAGGAGTTGCATATTTCTGGTTCATGCAGTTATGCAATAATTTCTGTTGCAATAGATTGATCAGGAAATATATAGGAATGTCACTAATTCTTAAGTTTAACTATTCTCCTTCCTTTGAGTTGTCTTTATTAAGTTATGGAAATATTTGTTGTGCTTGTCACAAATCAATCTTGCTATGAACCTTAGCTTATTACTGAATTTTTAATTAAATTGCTTTGTCACTTAATGATTCCAATATGATGAAATTAAGCTAGGCAGGTACTGTATAACTTCGTACACTTATGATAGTGTCGAGATGATGTTTGTCTTGGAGGAATCTTTAAAGATAATTAGGAATAATGGTTATAAGGATACTCGGCTAAAATGAAACATGAGCTAACGGGGGAAGCCCAGACAGAGTCATGGAGCACCAATATTGAGTGATAATTCATTGATTTGGTACATCTGTTTAGCAAACAATTTTTTGTTTGTTTGTAATTTATGGACCTTTTCGGTTACTATTTAAAAAAAATTCTCCAGCAAACTAAAAATATTATGCGAATATATTAGATTACGGTCTAAAATTTTACAGTTATTGTAAATATTAAATGATAATATAATATTTTATATATAAAATTGAGCAATATACGAGCAAATATTAAATTTGTGTCCAATATTATCGTGAAGAGTCATTTCATAAGGATTATATTTACACAATTTTTAAAAAATAAAGACAAATCTAAATAATAGCCTAAAAAGAGTATTAGTGTAAATCTGCCGGTGTTAAAAAGATAAAATAGCTTTAGTGATTGTGAAATGAACACTTAGGGTGTGTTCTGTATGGAGGAAAACGATTTTCGGAAAATGTTTTCCGATTTTCTCATGTTCATTTGATCAAAAAATTTGAAAAATATTTTTTTACTAAAATTAGTTCCTCAAAATTGAGGAAAATGACCTCCCTAATGATACTAGGAAAAAACAAGTCTCACAAGTGACATTCAACCAACTACCCACCATCACCTAACCACCAAACCCTAACCACTTCCACCACCCTATGCACTCCCACCCCCCAAAAATTTTATTATTTATTTTTATTTTCTACACCACTTTTCTCCCCCCCTCCCCCCACCTCCATTGCGACCCCTCTACCCCCTAACCCTCAAAAACATTTTTTATAAAAAAGTTTTAGATTTTTTTGGTATTCTACACCACTCCCACCCACCTCCCAGCCCCACCCCCACAATGTTTTTTGGTTTTCTACACCAACCCCTTCCCTGACCCCCACCCTCCAATTTTTTTTTAAAAGAAAAAGTTTTAATTATTTTTTGTTTTGTACACCAACTCCTCCTCCATGAAATAAAGACTCGCATCTAGAGTCTTGTGCGATAAAAAGGTGTCATTGAAACTTAAAGGCAAGTTCTATAGGGTGGTGGTTAGACCGACTATGTTGTATAGGGCAGAGTGTTGGCCAGCAAGACTTCGCACATCCAAAAGATGAAAGTTGCGGAGATGAGGATACTGAGATGGATGTGTGGGAATACAAGGAGGGATAGGATTAGAAATGAATATTTGTGAGACAGTGGAAGTGGCCTCGGTGAAGGATAAGATGCGGAAAGCGAGGTTGAGATGGTTCGGGTATGTGCAGAGAAGAAACACAAAAGCCCCAGTGCGGAGGTGCGAGAGGTTGGCTAAAGACGGGTTCATGAGGGGTAGAGGTAGGCCAAATAAGTATTGTGGAGAGGTGATTAGACGGGATATAACTCATGTGCAACTTATTGAGGGCATGACCTTAGATAGAAGGTTGTGGAGAACACATATTAGGGTAGAAGGGTAGTAGGTAGTTGATCGTAGTCCTACTTACGCTTACATATTGGTAGTTGTAGTGTTATTATTGTAGGTCTGCTTAGTCTATCATACTAGTAGGCGCAATATTGATTTATAGTCCATTGTCGTTTGATTTCTGCTGCTATGTGTTCTTTAGTGTACTTTGTTTACCTTATTTACCTGCGTTAGAAATGCTTCTTTTTTCTGAATGCTCTATCATGGCTTATTCGCTTTTGTTACCATCATTTTCATATTGCTTTAAATTTTTTATCCGGGTCTGACCGTTTGTCTTACTTTGCTTGTGTCTATGCTTTGTCTTGAGTTGGGGATCTTTCGGAAACATCCGCTCTACCTACCAAGGTAGAGTTAAGGTCTGCATACACTCTACCTTCCTCAGACCCCCGTTGTGGGATTTCATTGGGTATGTTGTTGATGTTGTTGTTGTTGTACACCAACTCCCCCCCCCCCCCTCTTAAAAGTTTTTTTATGGTTTTCTATACCCCCCCCCCCCCCCCCCGAATTTTCTA
Source organism: Anisodus tanguticus (assembly GCA_034509755.1). Taxonomy (NCBI): domain Eukaryota; kingdom Viridiplantae; phylum Streptophyta; class Magnoliopsida; order Solanales; family Solanaceae; genus Anisodus; species Anisodus tanguticus. Next base: position 412,209 of record CM067553.1, on the reverse strand, counting down.
GTTCTTATATTTTATTTTACTTTTATAAAAATTCTATAAAAAAATAAAAAAAATTGTGTGGTTAAATTTGGTGCGAATGGATTGTGGTTTGTGGGGGAAGGGGGAGGGGGGGGAGGGCAAGGGGCGGGGTGAGGATAAGAAAAATTTCCATTTTTTGTAAATTTTATATAAAAATAAAATATATGAAATAGAAAATTGAGGGGGATGGGTGGGATTAGATGGAATGGTGGGGTGGGATTTGGTTGGGTGGTGGGTGGGGGTGGATGCTTGGGATGGGTGGTTGGTGGGTTTGGGTGATGGAGGGTGGGTGGTGGGTGCAGGGTGTGTTGGGTTTGGGTGTGGGGGTGGTGGGTTTGGATAGGACTTGAGTGAGTTTTATTAAAAATATTTTTTAACCAACTAAACATGAGAAAATAACTAAAAAATACACTTATTTACAGTAACCAAACGAACATGAGAAAATAAATATGAAGTTTACTTATTTTCAAAAACTTATTTTGTAGAAAAATATTTTTGGTGGAAAACATTTTCCCCATACCAAACACACCCTTAATTAAAACAATTTGTATTGTGAATGAAAGTAAATCTTTTGGTTCAAAATGTGCTCGAATAATGTGTATTTCACCATCTAAAGGAATTTTAAAGAAAAACTAAAACCAATTAAGCTTTCTTCTGAAAATAATAAAAGAAGTCATTCTTTAATGAATTAGCTTCTACTGCAGAACTTTCTGTGTGTTATTACTGGACCTAAATATTTTTCTAGTTTGTGCAGGGAAAAGACACAGTACAAACAACGAAGAGAGCGGATGCACAAGTGAGCTAATTACGGGTTCATAGGAACATAGTAACGTTTGCTTATACTTAATTGAATAGTAAATGTTGTTGGAAATTTGACTTTGATGGGATTGCGTCCACCCATTTTTAATGACTTAAATTTTAGGGTTCTCCATGTTGGAAACTTTAGTTCTTTACACGTGAATAATCTACTATGTGAGTAGATGACCGTAGGGCCAAGGATCGTCAAATTTCGTTAAGAAATGAAAGAGATATTGGTCCACAAAGTAAGGTGTTTAAGGCATGAAAAATATGGTGTGGAACAAATCTCTCACATCAGTGGAGAAAAGAAGAATTGTTCATTTTATAAGCCTCAAAAGTGGATAAGGGTTTGGGACACCAAGGGGTAACCCACGTGTTTGAAAGAGGAAGGGCGTAGGTGTGCTTAGGTTCAAGGCTAGGCCCACACGCGCGCTACCACCCGCCCGAGCTGTTGGGCTATTATCTTTTTGGACCCCAAATTGCTTAGTATTTACAGTTTGGTCCCTGGAGTTTCAGTAAAGATAAAATTGAGAAGAGCCGCGGTGCCAATGTTCTAGCTCACGGTGGAAGGCAGAAAGTTTCTGCCTTTTGGATTTGTTTTGGAGCATTGAATCTCCATTACTTGGCACATGAATTCAGCCATTTACTTGGCTGAATGTAACTCCTCACTAAGTTCCTTTACATGGCAATTAAAATCCATTAGTTGGCTAGTTGAGAAGCCATCTTTCTTACACTATAAATTGAGATCTTTGGCTCAATTGTTCAACACTTGAAAATATTTTTCTTAAATCTTCCCCTTTGGCATCCGTTCAATACTCAAAGTTCTTCAAAAGTAACACTTGAGTTTCTTTTGCTCATTTGTAAAGTTGTTGTTTTATCTTGGGAGACTATTGCTCATAATGTAAAATGATATATACGGGGCAATCTTGTCTTAAAGACAGAGTGCCATCACTAGACTTAGCCAGAACAAAGAGTTCGTGTTTGTTCTTGTTTCCAGTTTTGCTAACTGAAAATTATAAGTTTTTTGTTGTAATCTTAGTAGTCTGTAGTAGTTTATCATTTCTAAGCAATTGTAATATTTACTTACTTCCCGTTTCCTGCACTTGTTGTACTCACAAATTTAAGACAAGATTGTTGTAAAAGATGACTGGACAAGAACAAGTGGCCTCTGGTTCTGCGAAAACTACTCAAGCCAGCCTCTCTGCCTTCCCCACTACTGCTCAAGGCACACCCAATGCCTTTCCTGATGCTCAAGGGAACGTGACAGTTCCTCCACCCTTTGGTTTTCACCATGAACGCCCAGAAAAATTTATGGGCTCCAACTTCAAGAGATGGCAGCAGAATATGCTGTTTTACTTGATTGTTATGGGAATGTCTCGTTTCCTAACAGAAGATCCTCCACAACCTGGAGATGAGATGGACCCTCAGCCTAATGAAACGGATAAAGGGGCCATGGTATCCATGTCGTTAATGGCATGAAGATGGTTCTTGATGCATGAAATCACAGTGACTTCATGTGTAAGAATTATATTTTGAACTGTCTGTCAGACCCACTGCTAAACCATACTTGGGAGTTGGTTGATCTTCCTCCGGGAAACAAATCGTTAGGTTGTAAATGGATACTCAAACGGAAGTATAAAATAGATGGGTCTATAGATAAGTCCAAGGCCAGGTTGGTAGTCAAAGGCTATCGGCAGAATGAATGCCTTAACTATTTTGACACGTACTCCCCGATGTCTAGGATGACATCCATACGAGTATTCATTGCGATCGCAGCGTTGCGTGACCTTGAGATATATCAAATGGATGTCAAGACAGCTTTCCTAAATGGTGATTTGGAAGAATAAATTTATATAGAACAACCCGAGGGGTATGTGGTTCCAGGGCAAGAGAAGAAAGTTTGTCGACTTGTCAAATCTCTGTATGGGCTGAAACAGGCCCCGAAGCAATGGCACGAAAAATTTGATAGTACTCTACTATTGAAGGGTTTCTCCATTAATGAGTGTTACATTTGTGTCTACACGAAAGGTAACTCTGACTCGTTCGTCATGATATGTATGTACGTATATGACATGTTGATCACAAGAAGCAGTCCTAGCTTGATCCTAGAGACTAAGAACATGTTGAAACAATGCTTCGACATAAAGGATATGGGTATCGCAGATGTAATCTTAGGGATAAAAATCTCTAAGACGTCTGACGGACTGGTCTTATCTCAATCTCACTACATCGAGGATGTTTTGAGAAAGTTTGAGGTGTTTGACAGTTCGCCTATGAAGTCACCACTGGATAAAAATCAAAAGCTTGATAAAAATCGTGATGCACCCATATGCCAGGAGCAATATGCACATGCGATTGGGAGTTTGATATACATAACAAACTGCACCCGACCTGATATTGCTTATGCAGTCAACAAGTTGGCTAGGTTTACCCGTAATTTAAGTAATGATCATTGGAAAGCGTTGAATCGGGTACTACGATACCTGAAATACACACTAACTTATGGGTTGCATTATTCGAGATATCCAGTTGTACTAGAGGGGTACATTGATGCAAACTGGATATCTGATATAGAGAACACCAAGTCCACCAGTGGGTACATATATTTACATTTGGTAGTGGGGTTGTGTCTTAGAAATCCTTTAAGCAAACTTACATCGCCCGATCCACGATGGAATCAAAGTTTATCGCTTTAGACAAAGCAGGAGAAGAAACTTAGTGGCTTCACGACTTCTTAGAGGATGTCCCGTGTTGGGACAAACTCGTACATTCTGTAATGATCCACTGCGACAGCCAGTCGGCTCTAGGAAGGGCACATAGTTCTATGTACAATGGCAAGTCTCATTATATTCGACGGAGACATAAGACCGTTAGGCAGCTGATCACAACGGGTATAATATCCATTGATTACATAAAATCAAAGGATAACATAGCTGACCTACTCACAAAGGGCATACCTAGAGATCATATATTCTGCTTGTCTAGGGGAATAAGATTAAAACCCAAGCTTTAAGGGCCATTACGGTGGTAACCTAACCTTACCGACTGGAGATCCCAGGAATTAGGTTCAATGAGAATAATAAGTTGTAAAGGTTCAGGTGAGCGCTTCAGGGGAAGCAAGAACACTTCGGATTATGATTTCGGTAATGAAACGTAAATCCAAAGTCGTTCCCGCGATAGACATTAAGTGCTATCTGCAGTGTGGGTAAAGGTTAAGTTTCCAAAACTTTTAATGATTCTCAACTGTTGAGGTTAAGTTTGCGGAAATTTTTAATGGTTCCTAGCACTTGTGAAGTGGGGTATAGCAGGATACCTTGCAGGAGACCACCTATTTAAGCGCGAGGATAAGCCGCCTCAAATGAACACACTTAAGAATCCAAGAGTGTCCACGGCCACAACAGACAAAACATTAAGAAGAACAGAGTAAGAAAAGTTATTGTGTTGGTACTGTTGACTTAGCTTACACTAAACACTGACGGTTCAAGACATCACGTTCACCGCACAGTAAGTAAGTCTGATGGTACTCAACTATGGAAGGTTCAAAGCGGAAGCTACTTATCCAGATGCAACATTTGTCCGTTGAAAGATTGCTGGAAATAGACACCTTATGAGTGTGCCAAAATCTCTTTCAAGAGGGGATATTTAAGATAAGATTGTTGTAAAAGATGACTGGACATGAACATGTGGCCTCTAGTTCTGCGAAAACTACTCAAGCCAGCCCTTCTGCCTTCCCCACTACTGCTCAAGGAACACTCAATGCCTTTCCTGCTTCTCAAGGGAACGTGACGGTTCCTCCACCCTCTGGTTTTCACCATGAACGCCCAGAAAAATTTATGGGCTCCAACTTCAAGAGATGGCAGCAAAAGATGTTGTTTTACTTGACTGTTATGGGAATGACTCATTTCCTAACCGAAGATCCTCCACAAGCTGGAGATGAGTTAGACCCTCAGCCTAATGAAACGGCTGAAGGGGGCCAAGGTATCCATGTCGTTAATGGCATGAAGATGGTTCTTGATGCATGGAATCACAGTGACTTCATGTTGAAGAACTATATTTTGAACTGTCTGTCAGACCCACTCTACACGGTGTATTGCACCGTAGGCACATCCAAAGAGTTATGGGAAAAACTACAGAAGAAGTACAATGCACAAGATGCAAGTACGAAGAAATTCATCGTTGGAAAATTCCTGAAATTTTAAATGGTGGATAGAAAAACTGTGATGTCTCAAGTCCAGGAATTCCAAATGATTCTACATCACCTGGATTTGGAAGGTATGAAACCAAATGAGCAGTTTTTGGTTGCATCACTAATTGAAAAGTTACCTCCCTCGTGGAATGAGTTACTTAAAACTCAAGTGCATGAAAGGCATTGGGTGAGTATAGAGCCGTTGTAAAAGATGACTGGACTTTGTGAGTACAACAAGTGCAGGAAACGGGAAGTAAGTAAATATTACAATCGCTTAGAAATGATAAACTACTAGAGACTACTAAGATTACAACAAAAAACTTATAATCTTCAGTTAGCAAAACTGGAAACAAGAACAAACACGAACTCTTTGTCCTGGCTGAGTCGAGTGATGGCACTCTGTCTTTAAGACAAGATTGCCCCGTATATATCCTTTTACGTTCTGGGCAATAGTCTCCCAAGATAAAACAGTAACTTTACAAATGAGCAAAGGAAACTCAAGTGTTACTTTTGAAGAACTTTGAATATTGAACGGATGCCAAATGGGAAGATTTTAGAAAAATATTTTCAAGTGTTGAACAATTGAGCCAAAGGCCTCAATTTATAGTGTGAGAATGATGACTTCTCAACTAGCCAACAAATGGCTTTTAATTGCCATGTAAATGAACTTAGTGAGGAGTTACATTCAGCCAAGTAAATGGCTAAATTCATGTGTCAAGTAATGGAGACTCAATGCTCCAAAATAAACCCAAAAGGTCAACTAGCCAACAAATGGCTTTTAATTGCCATGTAAATGAACTTAGTGAGGAGTTACATTCAGCCAAGTAAATGGCTAAATTCATGTGTCAAGTAATGGAGACTCAATGCTCCAAAATAAACCCAAAAGGCAGAAACATTCTGCCTTCCACCGTGAGCTGGAACGTTGGCGCTGCGGCTCTTCCCAATTTTATCTTTCCTGAAACTCCAGGGACCAAACTGTAAATACGAAGCAATTTGGGGTCCAAAAAGATAACATCCCAACGGCCCGAACGAGTGGGTGGTGGTGCGCGTGTGGGCCTAGCCTTGAACCTAAGCACACCTAGGTCCTTCCTCCTTCAAACACATGGGTTATCCTTGGGGTCCCAAACCCTTATCCACTTTTGATACTTATAAAATGAACAATTCTTCATTTCCCCACCGATGTGGAAGATTTGTTCCACACCATATTTTTCATGTCTCAAACAACTTACTTTTTGGACCAATATCTCTTTTATTTCTTAACGAAATTTGACGATCATTGGCCCTATGGTCATCTACTCACATAGTAGATTATTCACGTGTGAAGAACCAAAGTCACCAACATGCGGAACCCTAGTGTTTAAGTCATTAAAAATGGGTGGACGCAACCCTATCAAAGGCAAATTTCCAATATATGTTTGTAGATAATTGATTGTTAACTCAATTAATGTTATAAAGTAATTTAAATTATTATAAAATTAGTATAAATTTTAGATTCTGAATCCGTTTTAAATTATATAAAGAATGAAGGAATATTAAAATTTTAAAAAGAAAATATCGAAGAGATCGAGAGGGGGAGAAATATCAAATATGTGAGAATCTGTCTTGAGAATAGAGGAAACACATAATTGGACATTATTGGATTTGGTGTGGCACTAGCCACTAAAAAGTATATGACATTGTGGCCCTCTACTAGCTGAGCTAGCCTCTCTGCTACCGGGGTAGTGAATAGTGCTGATGGTAGCTGACGGTGGAGATATATAGTGGGGGGGTGGGGGTGGGTGGTTAATTGTCTAATTAGTAATTACTGGTAGAGTAGTACTGTACTACTGTAACGTCTGATGACAGCCGCCCTCTCACGTGTATTCTGCTCTTTCCATTTATGATCCATTCATGTTTTTTGTTACTCATCCTCTCCCCTATTCAATAATCAATATAGATCCTCTCTAAATTCACTCCATATACATAAATCCTCATAAAGTATTTTTTTAATTAATTGAAAATTTGATGTATTTAGTCAAATACAAATCAGAATTTACTAGTAATAATCAAGATATACAAAATATGAATTTATTAATAATCGAGGGATTAAAAATATTATTAACATGAACGTCTAGTTCTTATATAAATTTAATTTTTGCAATATTAATGCTATAAAGTTTGTTTACCATTTAAGCTTCTGGTAGAATAATGTCATTAACTTAATTTAATTTATACAAACATTATGTATTATTTTACAAGGAATATAACAGGTATATATGAAACTACTAAATGTGTGGTGGATTGTTAAATTTCCTTATCTCTCGCTAGTCTGAAAATTTGAGTTCCGAAAGAATTAATTCATTGATTATTCTTATTAAATGAATAAGTATATATACAAGTTACAATCTCTAAATATGAAAAATCCTATTCCTACTAAACTTCTAATATCTTAGTTCTACTTGTACAAGAATTTTACAATTATGGTAATTATACAATACAATTTACAACTTCTATTATGGTACATGACTAGTCAAAACCGTGTATATCATAGGGATATACACAGTATTCTATCACACCCTCGCAGTCATATCGGACGGTTGTCGTACGCTGAGATTGTCCCTAAAATCTTCAAATAAAATCAAGGGAAGACTCTTTGTAAAGATGTCAGCAATTTGGTATCGCGGGGGCACATGTAAGACGCGTACTTGTCCACGAGCTACCTCACGAACAAAGTGAATATACATCTCGATATGTTTAGTGCGTTGATGTTGGACCGGATTGCCAGAAAGATAAAACTGCACTAACAATATCACAGTAGACCAATGTAGCTTTCCGAATAGGAAAGTGTAATTCTAACAAAAGATTACGCAGCCAACATGATTCTGACACCACATTCGCCACGCCTCGATACTCGACCTCTACACTGGATCTTACTAATGTAGCTTGTCGTTTTGCAGACCATGAGACCAAGTTATCCCCAAGAAACATACAATAACCAGAAGTCGAGCGTCTGGTATTAGGATAGTCACCCCAATCAACATCTGTATAAGACACACGTGTAGAAACTGACGTAGGATACAAATGCAAGCCATAATCAAGTGTGCCCTGGATGTATCGTATAATGCGTTTGAGCGCATTCATATGCTCAATCTGTGGATCATGAATAAACAAACACGCATGTTGAACTACATAAGTAATATAAGGCCTTGTGAATGTAAGTTACTGAAGTGCCCTTGCAAGGCTGCGATAGTGGGTGGGATCCTCGAACTTAGTGCCAGATGTAGCACTCAACTTCGGATTAGTATCAACCGGAGTAGAAGTAGATTTACACGATGACATACCAGCTCTTTCAATGATCTTAGCGGCATACTTCCTTTGTGATAAAAATAGACCACCTGAATGACGAGTGACAGCAATCCCCAAGAAATAACTCAAGTGCCCCAAGTCTTTCATAGCAAATTCGGAACTGAGAAGTGTCATGATAGACTTGGGCAGATTATCAGACGAAGCAGTCAATATAATATCATCGACATATAACAAAATGTATGCCAGAGAAGTACCATGACGATATATAAAGAGAGAATGATCAGACCGCCTGTGAGAAAAAATAATAGAAGATACATAATCTGCAAACCTTTTATACCAAGCCCGTGGGACCTGCTTAAGTCCACACAAGGACTTCTTCAGCAAACAAACATGATGAGAATGATTGGGATCTCAAAAACCCAACGGTTGATGCATATAAACTGTCTCCTTAAGATCACCGTGTAAAAATGCATTTTTCACATCCAACTGATGAATGTGCCATGTTTTTTAGAGAGCCAAACTGAGAACAGTACGAATAATAGCTGGTTTGACCATCGGACTAAACGTTTCACCACAATCCACGCCAACCTGTGGAGTTTTACCATCACCTACAAGACGAGTCTTATGCCTCTCAAAAGAACCATCAGAATTTTCTTTATGAGTAAAAATCCACATAGATCGAATAATATTAATACCAGAAGGATGGGGCACCAACTCCCACGTCTTATTTTCAATAAGAGCATTATATTCGTCAGTCATAGCCAATTTCCAATTCGGGTCATTTAATGCGGACACAGGGTTACGCGGGAGGATGAATTTAAGGATATTAGAATTGAGATTAATATACCTTTTTGGTTTTAAAACCCCTTTGACTACGAGTAACGGACCCTAGACTAGAGGAGGAATTGAATGTATTTTGGGCAATGTGTGGAACGGGGACGGATCGCCGGTGGGCTCGCGGCCCAACAACGGGAACATGAACGAATGCTGGGCTCGGGGATCTGGGTGAAATCTTTGGAACAATATCGAGATCAGTACTGGATCGTATCATCGGCCAACTAGACAGAACAATGGTTGCGGTAAACTGTGGGCCAGCAGGCAGTGGGCCTGTTGGCGCAGTTTTGTCACGGGACAAGTAAAAAAATAGTGGATAATATATGGTGAGACCTCGTAATCTAAAAAATCAGATAAACTAGACACGAGATTACTCACTTTAGTAAAAGGAAATTGGATTTCATCAAAAATAACATGACGACTAATTATGATTTTATTAGATGATAAATCAAAATATTTATAACCACGATGATTAGACGGATAACCCAAAAACACACAAGCGGTAGAACTGGCCTGAAGTTTGTTAATTGTAGTTTACCGAAAAAGTGGATAGCATAAACACTCAAAGACCCTAAGATAAGAATACGAAGGATCCTTATTATAGAGAACTTTAAGGGGAGATTTAGATGTTAATCCTTTGGTAGGAAGTACGTTAAGGAGGTAAGTAGTCATTTGTAGTGCATGATGCCAAAGAGAAATGGGTACAAAAGCATGTGCTAATAAAGTCCGGACAATATTATTAATGGTACGAATTTTTCGTTCGCCTTTTCCATTTTGTGAGGACGTATGAGGACAAGAAAAATGAAAAACTATGCCATTAGCATCACAAAATTTCCGAAACAACCCATTATCATATTCCTTGCCATTATCACATTGAATACTTTTAATTTCCCATTCGAATTGGGTATGGATGAATGCTCTAAATTTTAAGAATGTGGAAAATACATGAGACTTTTTCGATAAAGCAAAGGTCCACAAAAAATTAGAATAATCATTCAAAAAAAGGATTTAATAACGATGGCCCACAGAACTTAACGCGGGGGATGTCCATAAATCACTATGAATAATGTGTCAAATGACATCAAAGTACTAGAAGTAGAGGTTACAAATGGTAATTTAACATGTTTCCCTAACGGACAAGAAGGACAAAGTGGAGTACTACGTGTACCCTTACAAGAAATAAAATTATTTTTATGCAAAAAAGAAATAACAGACGATTCCGGATGATCCAAACGGGCATGCCACAATGAAGGAGCAAGGGCGACAAAAGTAGACGGTATGACTTGACTCGCGGAAGTGGTGGTATTTGTGACAGGATAAAGCTCTCCCATACTATTGCATCTCATTAGAGATATCCTCGCCTTGAAATTCTTCACAGAAAATCCAAAGGGATCAAATTAACAGAAATCCAATTATCAGTGGTGAATTTTCGGACAACCAAATTTTTAATTAAGTTAGGGGCATGAAGGGTATTTTTCAAAACTAGAGGTGGATGTGGGAAGACAAAGTTGTATGTCCATAACCGCGAATTGGAATTGAATTTCCATTACCAACAATAATACCACAATTTTTACTCAAATTGAAATAAGACGAGAGAGTACCTTGGTCAGACGTCATGTGAGAAGTGGCTCCGGTGTCCATATACCCATTCACGTATGAAGGATTTAATCCAAGCATGTGTATTGCGACCTCAATATCTGTCGGAGTTGGTGTGAGGCCCACTGCCTGGAACGCCTGCAGAGGTCGAGGCCCAAGCAAACCTGCCAGCGGCCCCGACCTAGAAGTAAATCTGCTGCCAGTATTTGGACCCGAGAAACTGGGCCTCGCCTGTTGCTGGAACTAGGCCCAGTTACCCGGGTAAGGGCTGGGAGGAAAATAGGGACTATTGGGCCAATGGCCACTGGCGCAGTTCCACGACCAGAGGGCCCACGGCTGGGACCAGTTGGCCTGCGGCCCACTGCCGCTGCCACCATTATTTCGATCACCTCCGTTACCACCGCGATTTTTGCCATTATTTTTACGATGTCGACCCTTTTTGCCACCACCGTTGTTGCGGTGTTGGCCAGAATTTTCGGAGAATGAGTGAGGTCATCTGACGTGGTCATCATGGTGACGTAATTTGCATTTGTAATCGCCTTTTTAGCTAAGCCGACTTCTTCTACGTGAGCATGGAACGGGCCTGATAAAAGGGTGGTAGAGGGTTACTGTGATGAAGTAGTGTGCCAACGCCGTTATAGGCCTCAGACAGGCCTACAACCATTTGGAGAAAAAGACGATCATTGGTAACTGGCGCACCAACGTTGCGGAGTTGGTCTGCCAATTCCTTCAGCCTTTTACAAAAGGCCGAAAAGAAAAATCTACCATGTGAAAATTCCTGCTCGAGGGTGACAGCACGGAAATTCTTGTTATCTTGGAATATATCACGCACCCTATTCCAAGTTTCCATTGCCGTAGTGTCGGGTTCAATGATCGTTTGTAGGAGGTCAGTAGAAATAGTGGAATAAATCTACTGGAGAACGGTAGCATCAAGCGTTGTCCATAACATAGGATTTTTCTCGGGGTTAGGCACCTCCTCTGTGCCAGGTGTCGAGGGAATTATGTGATGGAAGACTTGATGCGAGCGTGCACAAATTTTGAATAATTCCACCCATGTCACGTATTGGACGTTTTCCATCTCAAGAACAATAAGGATGTGGTTCCTGATGTTGGAAACTGTAAGGGCTAAATGAAACAGGTTCTTTGACGTAGACATAATGAAAAAACAATAGGAGAATTAGAGATTAGGAAGAAAATTGGGAAGGGAGGAGGAAGAAGTCGGCCGGAAACCGAGAAGGGTTCTCGGAATTTGAGTCGAGAGTAGCGGAAGAAAATTGGGAAGGGATGTAGTCTAGACCTAGACTTCTGATACCATGAAAGAACTAATCCCTTGATTATTCTTATTGAATGAATATGTATATATACAAGTTATAATCTCCAAATATGAAAAATCCTATTCCTACTAAACTTCTAATATCTCAATTCTACTTGTACAAGAATTCTATAATTATGGTAATTATACAACATAATTAACAACTTCTATATATGGTACATGACTAGTCAAAACAGTGTATATCATAAGGATATACACGGTATTCTATCAAGTTCGAGCCTTGAAAATGAAATTATTTTTATAGGGAGTGTTTCAACAACAAACAACAATAACATGCGTAATCCCGCAAGTGAATCTGAAGAGAGTAGGATGCATGTACGTATACCTTACATTTACCTTTGTAGGGCGATAGGCATTTCATCATCCAAAATAAAATTTTCCCCGATTTAGGATCAAAGGACCACATCAAAGCGATTATTCATATGAGTCATGCATCTCCATGCATGCCCTCATTAGGACGAGGATTCAATTAATAGTTTGCCCCATAGAAGGAAATACGAGTAGTACTATTAAATAGAGAAGTCTTGTTGTCCCTGCCTGGATAAATGCAGAGAGGTAAAACAATAGTAGTACATTATGTTGTATAGTAGAGGTTCCTTTTATGTACGAGCTAGTAGTATATATGTTAAGGAGTCAAGTCTCCATCAAGGGTACGTACTAGCATGGCCATTGTTATATTATTGTCTATTGAGGACGGCGCTGAAGTAGTCAGACACCCCCGACATTTTCCAATTCATATTCATTCCAGAGATGTGAGATCTACCCACCAACACTGTATATATATTTACGATTCATATATATCAAGGTAACTACTATATTCTCCTTCTACCCTTAATTAGTTATGTCCCTTCTGATCCCTCTCACTAAATAGCACTGATTATCTCGTAAATTTGAGTCTTCCCTTACATTGCAAACTAGGCAACTGTATTCAGGTATTCAAGTGTGTGATCATCTTATCTAAAAATTTACTATAAAAAAATCTCTATTTTCTCATTGAAAAGTGTTCAGTGACTATTTTTTACTGAATGTAGGTAGAAAAAACCTAAATAGTAGTGTTTTTGCCTTGCGGGTTTCTTCGAGAATCAATCTCGAATGAGCCTCATAAAATGGAGTCAAATGATTACTTTGTTGAATGAATGTAGCCACCCTATCATAGTTTTCATTCATCCCTGCAATCAATTGAAAGACCAACCTTTGATTTTTCACCGGCGCACCAACGTTGGATAGTTGGTCGGCAAGCATCTTTAATTCTTGACAATAAGTGGATACGTTTGAGCAGTAACCCAATTTGACAATGGTGAATTGGTTTTCAAGATATACAACCATAGAAAGTTTATTATCTTGAAAAATGTTTTGTAAACATTCCCACGCTTGTTGAGCCGTAGAGTCCGGTTCCAAAATGGTATGCAAAAGGTCGTTGGAAATGGTGCTATAAATTCATTGAAGGACTATAGCATCAAAGCGAGACCATAACTTTTTGTCAACAACGGTGGAGTCCGATGAAGACTCATAAGGAATAATATGATCGATAACCTCGTATACGCGGCAATGTATTTTAAATAATTCCGCCCAAGCGGAGTATTGTCCTTTTTCCATCTCAAGAATTACCAGAATAAAATTTTTGATGTTGTTGACGGCAAGAGCGGGATGAAATTATTTTTGGTCGTACATGGTTACCCTACAAAACTACAAGAAAACGAGAAAGAAATAGGTAGAATGAAACCCTAAATAGAATTAGGAAGAGGAACCCGAGGGGTGGGTGGTTTTGTGGCAAAGAGGAGGTGGTTTCAGCTAGTTATATTGTTAGGTTTAGGAATAGGAAAACCCCTAATTAGGGTAGTCGAATTGTTTAGGGTTTGAGGGGTGGTTTTCCGAGAAGGGAGGGGCATGGGCGGCCGAGTGAAGTGGGGAAGGGAAAAAATTTAAATTTTGGCTCTTGATACCATGAAGGAAGTTTATTCCATTGTTGAGTCTATTTCTAGTAATGTTTTAGAGTATGTTTTAGGAAGTCTTCTCTAGTCTTTTAGTTGTTTTGTGCAGTATTATGCGTGTTTTTGCTCTGTTTTCAGTTTAAGTGATTCATGATGGATGAATGCGGAGATTAAAAGGAAATAGGCAGCTACTGAGGATAAAAATGGCTACCTAGGCAAAAGAAGCGGTTCAGAGAAGTGTTGAAAAATCGAAAGAAGAAGAGTCGCGGCGTTGAAGGGCCGCGGCCGAGGCGCCTGACTGGAAGAAGTTGATCGGATTTAGAGCCGCGGCGCTTGAAACGTCAACGAAGGCGCCGCGACGCCCAACATTAGAGTTGCGGTGCCCCACCGGCAGAAAGTTCAGAAGCGAATTAGCACCGCAGAGCTCTAATAGCTGAGTCGCGGTGCCGCCGCCGTCCATGCAATGAAAATCCTAAATTTAACAAGGACAAAAAGGTTCATTCTGAGGTTTTTCGAGATATATGCTGGGGATGCGATTTTTGGAGGGGGATCACACATTGGAGGCAAGGAATAAGAGAGCAAGAAACAATTAGAGACATCAATTGTCCAAATTCTTTTCATTTTCTTTACTTTAATTCAGTTTATGTTGGATATTAAGTTAATTATTATTCTTAGCATGTCTCTGAGCTAATTACTTTTATTAGGGTTTTCCGTTGAATCACTTGAAACTCTGTTATGATTTAATGCATTGCTAGTGTTTCTTCTTCATCTATTAAGATCTCTTCAACTTGCGTTTATTGAATGAGAATTAATTGGCCATTAGTTTTCATTACCTATATGATTTTAAATCAAGATCTGAAAAGTGAGATTTGAATATGCTATAGTTGATTAGATGTAGGTTTAATCTTGAACGAGAGTATCACGATTGCATGTGTAGCTCTTTAGGTTATCGATCTTAATCCTCCTATGTGATTGAATTTATCATAGAACTATAGAAAATTCTCACTTAGGTTGAATGTTTATATGTCCTAACCGGGATATAGAACACTCAATTAACCTGCTATCTTAATAAGAAGAAGAATCACTAGTCTTGAATTAATGAATGCTGGAGTGGATTGTTGATGAGATTGGAAATCCTAATTGCCTTCATCACAGAATTAAACTTCGTGTGTTTTCACTGCTATTTTATTCCCGCAATCTATTTTAGTTTGTTAATTCTTTAGTTTAGAAATCACCACGTATATTCGTTTGTCAAATAGAAACTAAAGATTAGTTAATTGGTAATTGATAAATCAATCTCTGTGGACGATACTCGATTTTACCGAAATTATTATAAATTGCGATACGTACACTTGCGTAGCATCTAGAAATTTCGCAATATCCATCAGTTTATTTCATTCCCAAGTTTACAATATATACAACTCTAACAATTAAGACTTGATATCTCTAAGAATATACTAATTAATGTAATTAATCAAATCAAATCTAATTCTATGATACTAATTTACAATTACAATATTCATGATTGATTGTGTTTGAAGATAATTATGGAATTGACCCATAATTATCTTAACATATGCATTCTTTTCTTATTCAACAACTCATGCAATGAACTAAAAGATAAATAAAGAGTTCAAATGAAATAAGTACTAAAAATATTTACATTAACTTCTACAAACGCACGTTCATTTTAATCCATAACCTTTTAGGAGATTATGTGTTACACTTTCGAAGATCGGGACGTACGTTATTTGACAATTGACACAGATCCAAAAGTAGGGTCATATGCTTTATCACTTTTTTAAAAATACAAACTGCTTTTGGTTAAAGTTGATTTACTAGTAGTATATATACATATATATTCTGAGATTGTTATACATTAGTACTACATTTTATGTTACATACATGTTTAATTAATTAAAAGTGAGAAGAAAATGACTTAATACTCGGGAAAACTCCATTGTGTTTTCTCAGAGAGGCACGTGAGACTATATGTGCACTGCAGGTAAAAGCCAATGAATTTATTCTGCACAGTAAGCAAAAGTAAAAGAAAAAAAAGGTAAATGATTTTAAGGAAGCTATGGCCTGTGTCTAGGATTCGTGTAATGAGGTAGCTAGGGAATAGTGGGAGGTGGCAGAGGAGCAGGTTAATGTACGTGTGCAACTGCATATAAATCTTCAATATCCTTCAGATTTCTTTATGTAAAAAATATTTAGAGATACTCAGGAGTCAGGACCCTGCCACTATATATCTTATAGGTACTGACTACTATACATTGTTTAATTATAAAAAGATGGCCAACTTTATATTAGTACTCCTATCCTATATAGATCAAAGTGTAGTTAAACTTACGCTTACGTGAGAAATCGACCTTACTTTTATCTTTTTCCTTTTAACAGTCTCTGCACAGACTACTACTTGTATTTAGCATTTAGCAGTTAGCATCACCGCACGTGTATCTTAATTAATGTGTAGTATAATTGTTGTGGGTACAACAATAGCAGAAAACGGGAGTAAATATTACAAATGATAGAAATGATAAATTACTTAAAATTATAACAAACTGAAAATAAAAATAATTATAAATTTCTTGTGATTTGCTGAATCGAGTGATGACACTATGTCTTTAAGACAAGATTGCCCCTTATATATCTTTTTACGTTCGTGGGCAATAGTCTCCCAAGATACAACAACAACTAATAAATGAGCAAAGAAAACTCAAGTGTTTCTATTGAAGAACTTGAATATAGAAAGAGTGCTTGAGAGGATGAAGATTTCCGAATTTTTTTTAAGTGTTGAACAATTGAGCCAAATGCCTCAATTTATAGTGTAAGGAGGATGACCCCTCAACTAGCCAACTAATGACTTTCAATAGCCATGTAATGACACTTATTTAGAGGTTACAATCAGCCAAATAATGGCTTAATTCAAGTGTCAAGTAATGAGATTCAATGCTCCAAAACCAGCCCAAGAGTCAGAAATTTTCAGCTTCCCGTCGCCTCATTCTGCCTCCGAAGTGTCACGGCTCTGCGAATTAGCACTGCAGCGCCTCGACTCCAGTAGTTGAACACCCAATTAGCGTCGCGACGCTCTGGCACTGCGGCTTCGACGAGGTTGCGCCACAGTCCTTCTCGGATCCGCGACGCTTTCTAACTCATTTCATCTTACACGTCACACACTTCTTCCTTCGTTTACCAACATGGAATACTTGTCATTTGACCAATAACTGTCCATCATTCCATGTCTCAAACGTCTCACTTACGTACCAATATCTCTTTCACTGATGAAATTTACGATACTTGGCACTACGTGTGCACATGTGTGGAAACGACATTTCCGACGTGCGGGGCCCTAATTGTTCGAGTCATAAATAATGGAATAAATTTAATTCAATATTAGTAAATTTCCAACAATTGTATGTATAAATAACTACCTGTATGGCTATATCACGTACTCTAGTTAACGTGGAAAAGAAAATAGAATGGGAAAGGACCTAAGCCCTGGAAAAAGAAATGTCATAGATGCAAATTGAGATGATGGTTCTACTAAGTTAAGGTTAAACAATTTCCTTATCTTATAGTCTTACTCTCAAGATGCAATAGATTATTCAAAATCTTTTAATTGATGTGCATTCAAATAGATATATATATATATATAGATTATTTTTTTTAAATCTCTCAACTGTTCTATAGGAAATGAATTAAATGAAAAAAATGGATTTTTGAAGAGTAACAGATGAACGAAGGATGAAGATTTCCTAAGTGCCGGAGTTCTTAAATGCTGAAATTGTTTTTCATAGTGCTGAAATTTGCGGACAGTTTAGTATTTATAAGGATCGGAAAAAATAATATATCCCACCTTTTTACGACCGGATGCATTCATTAAGAAGATAAACATTACGCTCACTGCAAAACATATTGAAATACTCCATTATGACATAATCACATTACAAGGAAGTTTTATAGGTGTCAAAAAGCACTTTTAGACTCGAGGTCTGAATAGATAATTTCACACCCATTATGAACTTCTAAGTACGTAACACTGGACCTAAATACAACGAAAGACAGTGAACTTAAATAAAATATATGAAACCACTTCATTTAAGTATCTTAAAAGTCATGGCTAACACCAAATATACCTAGTAATTCTAGAATATTCAAAATATATTTCTAACTAATTTAAATTAAAATAAAGAGATAATTGAAGAGATGAGATAGATAAGGGTATAGAGGGGGTGATATCACCCCATAACGTCCTTTTCCTATCGTAGATAAGGGTATAGAGGGGGTGATATCATCACCCCATAACGTCCTTTTCCTAGTGTAATGTTATGTATATGTGGTCTCCCGGGCTGAATGAAAGGAGGGAAACTTAAAATGCAGCTGGAGGTCTGCAGTGTGGGTTTGAACCGTGGAGGGAGCAATTTGCTCTCTTCTGGGGTTATACCTTGTAGGTGATATTAGTTGCTCTGTTTTCAAACTCTGATCATTTAGGCACATCCCGTGATTTACTGATTGTAGTGGTGAGGAACCATAACTACTATTTTCAGAAATAGTCTGATCTAAGCCGGAAATCTCGATATAAAAAAAATGTTATGTATATGTGATTAACCCATCATCTGCAAAAAATTCTGAATGCAACAGTACATGCTATGTTAAAAAACATGCTCACACACGCACGCATAAATCTCCCTTCCACCAATCCAATCCTTGTGCATTTACTCTCTTCTCTCTACTAAAGAAATTCTACTCCTCCCAAAATCTCTCGTTTTCCCAAATGTATATGATTTTCTGCATTTCTCTTTTACCTATTTTGGTACCTCTTTCAGGTGAGGCTCCATAGCCCCCCCTGTCACTCCCATTTATTACTCACCACCCCCACCCTCCTTTTTCTATCTACAGTTCAACTAATTTTCTTGACACTTTTTTTTCCTTTTTACATTATGAGATCACATCTATTTGCTATAGGGAGTAATAGGTAATTAATTTTATATTTAACATTACATATTTTATAAAGTGTTTAACAGTAAAATAACAATAACAACATATTCAATGTTATCACAAAGTGAGATCTAGAGATGGCAGTGTGTATGTCGTCCTATTCCTACCATGTGAAGGTAGAAAGACTATTTTCGATAGATACTCGGCTCAAGTAAAAACGTTTACCGGTACATATCTTTTGAAAGACTTTAATATTATTGAAGTGCGTAATAATTTTATCTAAAAGTTTGAACTTGTTGGAAGAGTACATTTTAATTAATTAGTTAATTATTTATTTAACACGCCACTTTACATGTGGATGTGATTTTTTTTAATAATGAATAGTGGTGAGACTCGAACGCATAATCTCTACCATCTCTAATACCATATTCAACAACAATAAACTCTTTGTAATCTCACAAGTGAAGTCTGAGATCTCTAATACCATATTAAAGTGTGCTACTACCATTTAGCTTAAGTTGATAAAGGAAGTACAGTTTTAGTAGTAGGGTCGTCTCAAGAACATTGGACGCCTAAAACCAAGCTTCAGAGAGTCCTGTTTTTTTTTTTTAAAAGATAGTCATACATATTTTTATTTAAAGTCTACTTTTTTAGATTTTAGATGTGAAGTCATTAATTACAGTTCTATAATTGATTTATTCTAACAATTCATTTTCAATAATATAGCTAATTCATTCCATCTCTTTTGATATATTATTTATCTTAGACAAGATTTTATCAATTTTAATTTTGAAAAAATGGGTCCAAAAAAAGTTGGGCCCAAGCAATTGGTTTAGTGGTCTTATAGTTAGTAGTAATTACTTAACTATTTCTTCAATATTTTGAGCGTACGCTGTGTGTATATAAGTTAAACCCTACTACCCCTCCTTGTTTATCCACTTGTTCCATAAGTTCATTACTCTCATCTCTCATACTTCCCTTTCTCCTTTGGTTTCAGAGCCTATGTTGTTCTTTTCTTTTTCTCTTTGTATATATATTGCTCCACTTCCTAACCAGCTACCACATATCTTGAAAATCAATCACCACTACTTTAGCTAATACACCACACATTTTTACAGCCACACTGCATATTGTTTGATAAGTAGATCAACATGTTGGCAATGGAAGAAATACTGTGTGAACTGAATAGAGAGGACATGAATGAACAAGGTCTTCCACCTGGTTTTAGGTTTCATCCTACTGATGAAGAACTTATCACTTTCTACTTAGCCTCCAAGGTTTTTAATGGCAGTTTTTGTGGTATTCAAATTGCTGAAGTTGATCTCAACAGATGTGAGCCATGGGAACTTCCAGGTAATTATTAACACCCACTCACACACACAATAAATATTCACTTGATTGATCTTCTTTTGTTTATATGTCCCAAGTTCAAGAAAAAAAATACTCCCTCCGTCCTAATTTGTTTGAAGGCTGATCGGTTTTGGGAGTTAAATTGCTCTTTTTTTACTATAATTTTTTCTAATTATTTTCATATATTGTGAATTATTAATTATGCAGAGTTATACTATTTTTATGTAGTTTTTAAATATGTAAATTTTATTATAAAATACTTAAAAAATTTATTTTAAAATTAAATCAAAGAAAAATTCGTTTGACTCTTCAAACTAGTCAACCTTCAAATCAATTGGGACTGGCGAGTAATTCAAATGAAGCTTGTGTTTTTTCTTTTAGACCCCTTGTCTTGAACATGGTTTTTGAGTTTGGAGTTTGTCTCATGTTGTAACATGTGATGGAATGTAGTAGTAGTAGTATATATGGCAGAGGTACTAACTGTTTAATGTATTCTTTAATATATGGCTTTGTTCATTAAAAATAGGCAATTTAATGAGACCATATCCATGTCCATTAATTTTTGCTTCCTTATTCTTAGCAACTGTATAGTATTAATTGGAGATTTTTGTCTAAATACTTCCAAGATCTAATTCTTTTCCTACATGTCATGAGTACAGTTTTTCTATAAAGTTATACTATTCAGCGAGAGCTAAAAAATAAAGGGTCTGAGTATGTATATTTCTACCTATAAACTTTAGACATATCTTTCTTTGTTATACCTTCATGTCATTAATGAGTTACCAGCTTCACCATCCTTCCTTAATAATAATGTACTGTGTCAAATATGTAGTCTGTCTCTGTTCATTAACTGAGCTGTAGCTAGTTGTTATTGTGCAAACATGAATATGACAGACGTTTTAGTTTATGATTCTTGATCACAATCATTTATTATTACTGGGTTCTAAATCGATTATTTATATATATATCAAATGAAAATTTTAATATAAATTAAAGATCTTAGTCAAAACTGTAACGGTCGCTCCGCTAATATATGTTTAGTAGTGAAATAATTTTGGAAGTGAAAATTGCAGAAGTGGCAAAGACGGGGGAGAGAGAGTGGTACTTCTTTAGCATGAGGGACCGGAAATACCCGACCGGGTTAAGAACGAACCGGGGAACCGGATCGGGTTATTGGAAAGCAACAGGGAAAGACCGGGAAGTGTACAGTGCAACAAATGGAGCACTACTTGGGATGAAAAAAACACTTGTATTTTACAAAGGAAGAGCTCCAACGGGTGAGAAAACAAAGTGGGTCATGCATGAATATCGTCTTGACGGTGATTTCTCTTACCGTTACTCTTCTAAGGTAAAAATTAATTTAATTTAATCATAGTCCATTACCGCTGATTATAGTCGTCGTCTTCTGATCTTATTATTACTATTCATTACTCCTACTTTTAAAGGAAATGAAGTAACTGTAGAGCTATAATTGTAAGATCTATAGTTTTTTGTCCTTTTTTTGGTTGACTTGTCTCATGATATTTACTGATGTGATGTGGATTGCTTGATGGATGGATGAATGAAGATGTTATAGTACTCTTAAAATACATGCGGGCTCCTTTTTTTTTTTATAGACAAATTAAAAAGAAATGTAAGACACTTAAATTGGAATTGAGTGGACACATAGTGAAAATCACTTAGAAATTTCATGTGCTGATACTGGTAATATTTCAAGTTCAAGGGTTTCCCTCACCTAAATATGGTATGATTTGGTATTGAGTTGTTAATACTCAAATAGTGTAAATGTCACTTGAAATATATGTAGAGAGTTACCAGGTGCTTAATTAGTGAAAAGAGTAGCATAATGTGTACTTGATATGTGTGGAGAGTATTCAGTACTACTACTAGTTACGTTATTTACTCTTTTTAAAAATATTCTAACTTAGTGTTAGATCCTTAACACCCGTACAGCCCGACAAGCCCCTAACAACCTATTTTGATAAAAAAAAAAAACGTCTTATAGAAGTCTTTCCTAAGAATTTTCAGGTAACCTATAATTATTCAAAGATCCTTTTCCTGCATTATGTTAGGTATCAATTAAAGAAAATTAAATTTTGACTTTAAATGGATGTTTTTCTTATGAATAAATGGATATTTACCTTGTCAATTTCTGAATGTCTTTTTTTTATTTGTATTTTCACACGAGTGATCCTTATAAATCAATTATATCCAACTATATTATCGTGATTTCAGCCTTTTAAGTGCGTCCGAGCAACACAGCTTACTAGAGGTTTTAATTTGTAAAAGTTGTAAACAAAAATTTCTCTTATGTTTCCAGGAGGAATGGGTGATATGCCGAATACTTCACAAAGTAGGGGAGAAGAAAAATACAATATATCAAACTGGTGGACAAAACTATGGGTACCCAACTTTAAAAACATGGTCATCAGCTGCATCCTCAACTTTATGTAACACCACAGCAATGAATTCGCCTTTAGTTGAGATAACACCAAAAATAAGCACAACAACAACACTATGGCAGCAAGAATCATTGCAAATATCACAGAACTCAGTGCAATCACTGCACAACCTTTATCTATTTCACCACCATGAAAACGACCTCATGAAATCCATCTTTATCAATCCAATTAATAATAATGTTTCCCAAACAAACCTCTTCCCAATGAATAATGGTACTACCATAAATAATTCTACTGGTACTACCAAAAGATACGAAGACGACAAACATGAAGTAGACACAAACAAAAGCTCGTCGCTATCATCTAATATCCTCTTCATCGATCAACAAATTTGCAATTCTTCAAGGAAAAATGAAACAATATTGAAAACAGAAGGCGGATTTTCTTCATATTCTGGTTGTTACAATGATCAAGATGCTTTTGGGATGAACTCAGATTGGAGTGCTTTAGTGGGCATGGAGGAGGGGATACCATGCAATTTCAATAACATGAATTGTCCCATCAAAGTTGCTGCAGAATCTTGGCCTCTTGATCTCTAAAAAAAAAAAAAGGAAGATTTGTTTTTCATAATTACGTACTGCAGTAGGATGACATAGTAATTATGACTAGCGCTATGTCATCATTTATGTATACTATATAAA
Organism: Anisodus tanguticus; assembly: GCA_034509755.1. Taxonomy (NCBI): domain Eukaryota; kingdom Viridiplantae; phylum Streptophyta; class Magnoliopsida; order Solanales; family Solanaceae; genus Anisodus; species Anisodus tanguticus. The sequence goes on along the minus strand of CM067553.1, from coordinate 388,834 downwards.
CAGCTACCTCTCTAGCGCTAGCTAGATTTATCTGTGTCTTTCATGTGATCTACGTGTAATTAATTCAGGCTGCTCTATTCTGAAACCTGCATGTTTCTGATCCCTAAGATTTATGTAAGATATCTTCTTTTATTTATAAACTTGTCTATTACTTTGTCCGTCTCACCTTGTTATTGTCGTAGTTTAATTTGACTTACTGTTTAATATGTAAATAAATTACAAAATTTTAAACTTTTTATCTTAATTATTCAAAAGTATTTATATGACTACAACTTTTGAAAATTTGTAAATTGTGTAACTCTAATAGATACTACAGTACTTCATTAAGAAATATTCTTATGCATCATTTTTTTAGCCAACTAAAAGAAAATGGAGTCAAACAAAATGAATAAGATAGAGTACATTTTTAATGGGTATTTAAGTTTTTTTTAAAAAAAAAAATAGCTTGTATGGAGTATTCAAAATTTGCCTCTATGTAAGTAGGGGTGATAAAATTAGCCAAACTCAAATGATCCGTCCAGCTCGCCCAAGGTTTCATGGGTTTGAGCAAGAGTGATTTGATGATGGGTTGATTTGGGCTAGCTCAAGTTAATCCATCATAAATCAACAGTCCAAATGAACCAATGATGATGTCCAAACTTGACCTATGAAAATGTTCAATCTTAACGATTAGACCTCCACTCTAGATTAAGTTTTTTGTTTATAAATAATTATTTAAAAAATTTCTTTATTATTTCGGAATAATAAAAATACACCAACGCACCCCAACCACCACCACATTATCCATCCACACTACCCCAACCCCCCAACCCAAGCACTGAACCACCCTCACATCTCTGTCTCCTACCGTGCCTACTCCGCCCCACCTCTACCTCCCTACCACCCCTACCCACCTCTACCCCACCTATCCCATCTACCCTCACCTCCTGCCTTATTCCCGCCCTACCCCATTCTCAAATTTCTACTTTACATATTTTTACTTTTATAAACAATTTATAAAACATATTAATTTTTATCTTACCTCCCCCCATCCTACCCACACCTACCCCCCCTCCACCCCCATTGCCCAACCCCTATCCTCAAATTATTATTTCATATTTTTTTTACTTTTATAAAAAATATGAATTTTTTTCTTACCTCCCCCCTACCGAAATTTTTTCTTACCTCCCCCTACCCCCCTCCACCCCCACCCCATGCCCTACTCCCATCCTCAAATTTCTATTTCATATTCTTTTACTTTTACAAAAAAAATTATAAAAAATATGAAATTTTTTCTTAGCTCCTCCACCCCATGCCCTACCCCATCCTCAAATTTCTATTTCATATTTTTTTTACTTTTATAAAAAAATTATTAAAAATATAAAATTTTTTCTTACCTCCTTCCCCTTACCCCTACCCCCTCCACCCCATGCCCTACCTCCATCACCCAACCTCCCCCTCCCCCCACTACCCCCCGCCCACCCACCCCACCCTCAAAATTTTCTATTTTATATATTTATTTTACTTTCATAAACTTTTTATAAAAAATGAGAAAAAATTGCTTAACTCATCCCCCCCCCCCCCCCCAAGTTTTACTTTATATATTTATTTTACTTATACAATTTTTTTTATAAATAATGAGAAACTTTTCTTAGCCCACTACCCCTACCCTCGCACCCATTATTTTATATATTTATTTTGCTTTTATAAAAAATGAAAAAATTCTTTAAAATATTATTCTTATTTTAAAAATAAAGATATGGAAAAGTCAAATATCATACAAAATAAAATAACATCATAGAAAGTAAATTTGAAATTTGTAAAAATAACGGGACAAGTTGGGTTATGACCATCATTTAGTTCATCTTGACCCGTCCATCTTAGCCCATGTAAGCTTTGAACGGGTTGTTCATTGACCTATCTATTAATTCAGCTCAACTTAACCCGTCCAATTTCAACCCAAACAACCCATCTATCACCCTTATGTGTAAGTTCCCTTTTGTTAGTTTTGCGTCACTAGTAGGAAAGTTGAAGATTTCAAAATAATAGTATACATATACAAACTACATTCGTCTCATATTTTGTTTATCTTTTTCAAAAGACTTGGAAATGTTTATCACCATGTCACTCTTATAAAGCTAACTTCCTTCGTCCAAAATACTTATCGGCCTTATTAAAATACGTGTCTCAAATATTTGTCGTTTTATTTAACCAAATCAAAACTAAATAGCCTATTTTTATTTTACCTTGTATTAATTACAACATTTAAGAGGGAATACATCATTATGGAATTGGCATATATAGATAAATAAATATTTATTGAGGAGAGATAACATGATAAAAAATTATAGGTGGGTAAATTGATCAAAATGCTATCCTTATGAATGCTTTCTCAAGGGATGTATAAATAAAAAAAGACATAGATAATAATGTATAACTCAGATGAACATGTTGAACTTTTTACAAGTCAACTACTATGACATAAATCGAAAAAGAGAGTTGAAGACTTGATGTGAATAAAACGAAAGGTATGGAAAGTTGAGTGGTCCAAACAACAAAAAAGGAAGATTTTGGCTAAAGAGTTATTAGGTTAGCGTCATGACTTAGTGATGCGATGGAAGCTGTTGACTGTCTTTTGGTGATGTCATTAGATTTAGATTTTAAGGAAAGATTGATGAATGAGTATATGGGACCTGACCCGTCACTTCCCCTGATTTCTAAATTATGTTTTGTTAAATTCTATCAACATCTTTTCTCTATGCTGTATTAAAAGATCTCCGACTTCATTTTTTGTTCCTGTTATACATATGTTGCAATAATAAGCAGGTTTTAATAGGGATGACAACGGTTGTGGGTTTATGCGGGAAAAAGTAATGTTGTTTGGGTCACCAAAAAAAAAAATTTTGTTTTAATTGAATATTTGAAACAAACACACACATTATGTCAAACCATTGCAAAAATTAAATATACATATGGACGAGCATGTTTAAAAGAGACTTTTATTTATTTATTTTTATTGAATTTGAGATTTTCTAAAATTACAGATGGAATTTGAGAGGTCAGTAGTTGAAGAAGTTAAGTGGGCCGAGCCGGGGCAGGTTTATGTTGGTGTAGCGCGGGACGTATTTTCGCGGGTTTAAAGGCATGTGCGGGGCGGATTGTAATTTTGCGGGTCTAGACAAAACTCGCACCGCACCACTGCCATCCCTATGTTTCAAACATGCGGACAAAGGCAAATAACTTATATACCCTTATAGTAAAAGCCGGCATATTGCAACCTTGCAAAACAAGCTACGGTCAAAGTCGATAAAGAACTTGGCGACGATCTTATATGATTTGTAATTACTCTATTAAGGCAACTAGGTTGAGCATAATATAAAATTATATATATTTGTCATTACTTTCATGCCACAGACTTTCAGGGTCGACTGAATGGTAAAGCAGTCAAAGCAATGACTTTAAACTTCCAAATTTTAGGGGCCCCATTTTCACTAATAATGTGTTATTTATTTTTTTTAGTCGAAAAATTATTACTCCCTCTGTTCTAATGTATGTGATACTTTTCATTTCTCGAGCATGAAATTTCGATCAATATTTTAAGATGTATTTTTTCACCAAATTGATATGAGAAAAGTTGTAACTTCTTAGTACTTTTCATGTACTTCTCAAATATATAAATTTTGATCTTAAAATATTGAGTTAATCTAATCTAATTTAACTTCAAAGTTTAGTCAAACTAACTCCCCAAAAGTGAAAAGCAACAAATAAAATGGAGGGAGGGAGTAGTATTTAAAAGAAAAAAGAGCATAATTTTAACTAAAAAGAGGAAGAAAAACTTATATTTGTTATTAATGTTGATTGTACCGGTTAGAAAAATAGATTTCATAATAAAATATATGAAAAGTTTTTCTTAAGAAAAGTTAGGGCCTCTCATCAAGATTTATCGTTAGGCCACCGAGGACATTGAGCCGGCCCTGCATATTTCTGTTGGAAATCTTACAGAAAATACTTGATCACAAACACTGTACGAAATTCTTTAAAGCTTGAGGCATGTCCAAGGACACTGTCTTTAAGGATATTTCATCCGGTATGAGTGTATCCCTTAAGATTCAACAAGCTCTTCTAGTATAAAACTAGGAGTTATTTTTTTTTCTATTTTGTATAAAATCCAGCACAATAGTATGGAAGAGTGAATTTGTATTGATCTATGTACTCAAAAAAAGGGACTTGAGTATATTTATATATGAGTAAAAATTCATCTTATGAAATGGAGGACAATAAATAATAAACCAACGTTCACTAGAAATGATGACAATTAACAAGAATAAATGCAATATATGGTGTCTTAAATTTGTGAAGATGAACGTTAGAGGACAAAATAACTGTCTCCATTAATCACCCATTTAAGAATGAAAATTGAATGACTTGACTATTAAAGAGTCAAATATCTGTTACACCTCATCAAAAATATCCAAAGATGATATTATATTATTTTTCAATAATCCCTACATATCTCAAAAATAATAGTAACAAGGAATATTATGAAATAAAAAGTTTTGATGGGTTTTACATATCTCAAAACGATGCATTCCTAGTTGCCTCAAGATCGTCTACGTGGAGTCAAGACCATGATACCAAGCTTCACGAGGGTTGCACATGATGATGGATATCCGAGAGCATACTTCAGTGCAATTCTGTGGATTACGAGTGTGGATGATTGCATGGGAAGGCGAAAGGCAACAAATGGTGCAGAGAACACCACCTGTGAATCACATGTGGAGTCTGCAAACCGCAGACCGAGTCAAGCAACCGCAGATGATGATGGAGCTGAAGTACATGACATGTGAATCACATATCATGTCACATGCACAACCTGAGATTCGTAGATTAAGAGCAGACTGCGACAACTCGGTGTTTTGGCTATTTTTACAATCCAAGAGTGTCACTTTTGAGCCTCTTGTGTAATAATTTGGTCCTAGACTATAAATAGGGCACTTAGTCCATTTCATTCCTTAGTTATTGTTGAATATTGATATTGAATACTCTTGTGAGAGTTCTTGAGAGCTTAGTACCAAGGTATGCTTGGTGAAGCTATGTTGATCCATGTTTAGGAAAAGGGGGTTACTTGGGAATGCTTGCAATTCTCTTGAGGTTCACTTCATAGGTTTAGGTGCTTTTGTTTGGTTAATTCAATTGAGGTCCTTAGTTACATATACGTTGGGTTGCTTTTGATTCCAACTCTTGTGTCTACCTATTTATCTTTCAATTCATTGTTGTTTCTCTTGGGGCAACTAGGAATGCATCATTCTCCCCTTCTTGTAAATGTTTCATCCTCTTATCCCAAGACAAGGATTCACATGACTATCCACATGACACACATCACCATCACAATCGTGAGTCTCATCACTTGACACAAATATAAGACCAAGAGACTCATTTTCACATCTATCCAATAAGGGTGGGGTGCCATACTCATTCAAATGATCAACTACAACCTCGTCATCACTAATTGGAGGGTCATTAATCACATCACAAAATTCTTTAATTATTGAACCAACAATACACTCAAATTGATCATCCATATCACATGATAACGTACTATCATTCAAATCACAAGTGCCAACACTAGATGGACACAAATCGATCTTACAAGAAAAATTAATTCGGTCATCAATACGATCAACTAGTGTAGGAACACTCTCAACAATGACATCATCATTACATGGAAAAGAATCATAAAGCTCAAACAAAGACAAACTAATACTAATACTCACACTCACATCACAAACTTGCTTATTCAAAGACTTTGAAGTATTAAGTTTAGCCAGTGTACCTTGACGTTCACATGAAGAATTTTCTTTACAACGAGCTACAAATTCATAGCTCACTTGACCAATCAAAAATATGGTTTTATCCTCCATTCCCTCTTTCAAGCACCGAAGTTCATCATAGGAAGACTCCTTTAGTAATACGCTTCCTCGAGTACCTACAAAAGAATGTTCACCACAAGATGAAGAAGTAGAAGGGTTATATTGAATTTGTGACAAATCCCTCACATCACTCCACACATCCTTTCCTTTTTCCACTCTTGAGTTGCCACCTTGCACTCCATTGATCCTCTCAATCTTTTGTCTCTCAAGATCATTAGATTTCATGATTCCACAAGGAGTCTTTTTCTTCTTCACCAAATGTAATGGTATGATAATCTCCCCTTCTTGTGGAAGAACCCGATTGATTTCACAAGGAGCATTTGGTTTTCTTTCCTTTGGCCTCTTCTTTTGGGAATTGGCTTTGGTCCTATAACCCTTTTCATGTGGCCCGGGATAATAGCGCCCAAGTCCTTCTTTAATGCATCCCAAGTCTCTATCTCATAGTGTTCCCAATAGTTGGAAAGTCTCCATTTAAAAGTTCTAAGAGACAATTCCACTTTCCTTCCTTGTGCATCCCAAGTCTCTTACACTTGGAGATTTTCTATGAGGTACATGTGAAAATAGAAATTTTCCCCTTTCATCCACTACATATTTATACCAATCTTGCTCATAAAGAATCCAATGGTCTTGGAACCAAGAATATCCCAAACACAAGTCACATGTTTCTACTGAAAGTACTATACACCACACATCTTCTTGATAGTTCCTATGAAAAAGAAAATACATTCACTGTGCACGGATGCAAATTGTGTCACAATTTGCATTTCACAAATGCAAACTGTAGATCCAAAATTCTCTGTCGCAATCTGCGATTCGCAGGCGTGGTTTGCGGCACAACCTGTGATTTTGTTTGGTTGACCACCTTTTGATTATTCCCTGCTATTTTAATTACTCGAGCCCACTTTCTCCATATATTTCCTATTTTTGGCCCAAAACACCTTTTCAACTTGAATTTACTTTTTGAAAGATCAAATTACACCTTCTTTCTTCTTCTTCCTCAAGAACTCTTTGAAAGTCTTCAACAACACTTGAAGATTCAAAAAAATTTAGACCTTCAATCCTTCATCAAATGCTCCCAAATTTTAGATCTCAAACCTTCTTCAATAGGAGAACAAAGCCCACTAACTTTTAAACTTCAATTCCCCTTTCTTCTCAAGATCCACCTTAAGCTCTTTAAGTTCTTCAATGACCAACAACAGTAGATGACTCAATATTGACTAAAAAGACCTGAAACTTGAGATTTAGACTCTTCTCACACTTGGGAACAAGAATCTAGTGCTAGAATCAACAAACAAACAACTATTTTTGTATTTTAAAATTTTGAATATATGAACATTTTTTGTAATAAATAAAACTCAAAACAAGGATTGTTGGAACAACCCTTCAATCAAGCTCTGATATCAATTGATACATACCAAATTGCGGAAGATAAGAGAAACAATAATAAATTGAAAGATAAAGAGGTAGACACAAGAGTTGAAATCAAAAGCAATCCAAAAGTATATGAAACTAAGGGCCTCAATTGAATTAACCAAATAAAAGCACATAAACCGATGAACTGAACCTTAAGAGAATTGCAAGTAATCCCAATCAACTCCTTTTTCCTATACATGGATCAACATAGCTTCACCAAGCACAACTTGGTACTAAGCTCTTAAGACCTCTCACAAGAGTATTCAATGTCAATATTCAACAATAACTAAGGAATGAAATGGCTTAAGTGTCCTATTTATAGTCTAGGAGTAAATTATTACACAAGAGGACCAAAAGTGACACTCTTGAATTACAAAAATAACCAAAACGCCGAGCTGTCACAATCTGCTCTTAATTTGTGAATCTCAGGTTGTGTTTGTGACATGACCTGCGATTCGCAGATCATGTCCTTCAGCTCCATCATCATCTTCGGTTGCTTGACTCGGTCTGTGATTCACAAACTCCACCTGTGACACCATCTACGATTCGCAGGTGGTGTTTTCTGTATCATTTGTTGCCTTTCGCCTTTCATGCAATCATCCACACTCGGAATCCTCCGAATTGCTCTAAAGTATGCTCTTGGATGTCCATCTTCATGTGCAACCCTCGTGAAACTTGGGGGTATCATGGTCTTGCCTCCACGTAGACGATCTTGAGGCAACTATAGTGCATCACAAAAGGAAGAAAGACTAAAGAATATTTTACTGAATTTCCACATATGAGTACAATGAATCGAATCTAGTGTCGAACATAGGTGGGTTTCTTTCCCTTCCATGATTCATATGGAGTTTTGTACTTACCCTTATGTGGGACTCTATTAAGAATCATATTAGCGGTAAGGACGACTTCTTCCCACATATTTTAGGGAAGACCGAAATTGATGAGCAAGGGATTCATCATTTCCTTCAATGTGCGGTTCTTACGTTCCGCCACACCGTTCGACTGAGGTGAGTATGGAGCCATCGTTTGATGAACAATTCCTGATTGGGCACAATATTTCTCAAATGACGCTACGTATTCTCCCCCTCTATCGCTACGAATGGATTTAATCCGCATGCTTAGTTGGTTCTCAACTTCTGCTTTGTAACGTCGAAACGCTTCATCTTTACTTTTCAATAAGTAAAGGTAACAATACCTTGTGCTATCATCAATGAATGTCACAAAGTACTTGTTCCCTCCCCTAGTTTGTGCAAACTTCAAATCACATAGATATGTGTGAATAAGTTCTAGAGGAGCGATATTCATTTCGACGGATCAAAAATGAAGCTTTGTGAGTTTTGTCTCTACACACACCTCACAATTATGTTGAGGGTTTATGTCGATAGACGGCAACAACTCCAACTTTACCAACCTTTTGATGGACTTGTACTTGACATGTCCTAATCTATGATGCCATAAATTAGAGGACTCAAGCAAGTAAGAAGAAGCTTCAATATTATTGCTTGTACGTAATACAGACATGGCGTTAACTTTTAAGAGGCCTTCACAGACGAATCCTCTTCCCACAAACGTTCCATTCTTAGTGATTACAAATTTATTTGACTCAAACACAAGCCTAAAATCAGCATTAACCAATAAATGACCTGAAATTAAATTTCTTCTAATCTCAAGAACATGCATCACCTCCTTTAGAGTGAGCTCCTTTCCAGAAGTCATCTTCAGGACTACCTTTCCTACCCCCAGCACGTCAGAGGAAGCGTTGTTGCCCATGAACAACTTCTTTTTTGTAACCGGTGTATAAGTGGAAAAGGCATCTCTATTAGAACAGATATGTCTTGTAGTACCTGTGTCCATCCACCATTGCATGGGATTCTCAATAAGGTTTGCTTCTAGCACCACAACCGAGAACTCCTCAATCATGTCGTCTAGAAACTTGTCTTTGACGACGTTAACATGTGCCTTGCCCTTAGTTTGACCTTCTCTTGTTGCTCAGTCTTGAGCTTGCGGCAGTCCTTGATCATGTGACCAGGTTTTCCACAGCGGTGACAGTTTCCTTTGAACTTCTCCGCTACTTGGGTCTTGCCGTCTTTCTGGAACTTGCGCTTCTTGCTTGGGTTTCCTTTGGCCTCAGCCAGATTTGCCTTTGCCTTAGCGGGTTGTTTACTCCTAGGTAAGACCTTCTTATTATCTTCCTGAATTTGGAGTTTGATAATAAGTTCTTCAAAGGTCATTTCCTTTGTTTTGAGTTTTAAGTAACTCATAAACTCATTCCACGAGGGAGGTAACTTTTCAATTAGTGATGCAACCAAAAATTGCTCATTTGGTTTCATACCTTCCAAATCCAGGTGATGTAGAATCATTTGGAATTTCTGGACTTGGGACATCACTGTTTTACTAGCCACCATTTGAAATTTCAGAAATTTTCCAACAATGAATTTCTTAGTACCTGCATCTTGTGCATTGTACTTCATTTGCAGTTTCTCCCACAACTCTTTGACAGTGCCTACGGTGCAATACACCGTGTAGAGAGGGTCTGACAAGTAGTTCAACATGTAATTCTTACACATGAAATCACTATGACTCCATGCATCAAGAACCATCTTCATGCCATTAACGACATGGATACATAGGCCCCCTTTAGCCATTTCAGAAGGCGAAGGGTCTATTTCATCTCCATTTTGTGGAGGATCTTCTGTTAGGAAACGTGTCATTCCCATTACAGTCAGATAGAATAGTATCTTATATTGCCATCTTTTGAAGTTTGAGCCCATGAACTTTTCAGGGCGTTCATGGTGGAATCCAGCGGGTGGAGGAACGACAACGTTCCCTTGAGCGGCAGTAAAAGCGTTGGATGAGCCTTGAGCAACCGGAAAGGAATTAGGTGTGCCTTGAGCAGTGGGGAAGGCAGAGGAATTGCCTTGAGTAGCAGCATCAGCAGAATCAGAAGCAGTTTGATCTCTTCCAGTCATCTTTCTAGGTACTTACAACAAAATCTTGTCTTAAAATTGTTGGGATACAATTGTTGCAGGGAATGGGAAGTAAGTAACTATTACAATGGTAGAAAGGATAAACTAACTATTACAATAAACTGGAAATCAAGAACTTAACAAACTGCTTGTTTGATTTTCTGAGTCGAGTGATGGCATTCTGTCTTTAAGACAAGATTGCCCCGTATATCTCCTTTTACGTTGCTGGGCAATAGTCAACCAAGATACAATAACAACTTAACAATTGAGCAAAGGAAACTCAAGTGTTACTCTTGAAGTACTTTGAGTATAGTAACTTTGCTAGAGAGGAAGAAGATGAATTCAGAAAATTCTGGAGTATTTTTCTAAGTGTTGTGTAGTCTTCTTCAATTGAGCCAAAAGTCTCAATTTATAGTGTAAGGAGAAGACCCCTCAACTAGCCAACTAATGGCCTTCAATATCCATGTAATGACACTTAATTGAGAGGTTACATTTAGCCAAATAATGGTTGAATTCATGTGCCAAGTAATGGAGAATCAATGCTCCAAAACCAGCCCAAAGGTCAGAACTTTCCAACTTCCCGTCGCAGCATGCTGCCTCCGAAGTGCCGCGACTCTGTGAATTAGCGTCGCGGCTCCAGTGACTGGCCACCCAATTAGCGCCGCGGCTCTGACGGGGCTGCGCCGCGACGATTTTCGACTCGTTTCATCTTACACTTCGTACACTTCTTCCTTCTTTTACCAAAGTGGAATACATTGTCATTTGGCCAAATAACCGTCCATAATTCTATGTCTCAAACGTATTACATACATACCAATATCTCTTTCACTAATGAAATTTGCGATACTTGGCGCTACGTGTGCAGTGTGTGGAAACGACGTTTCCAACGTGCATGCCCCAATTGTTCGAGTCATAAATTAATGGGATATACTTAATTCCACATTAGTAAATTTCAAACAAAAATAACTGTCTCCATTAATCACCCATTTAAGAATGAAAATGGAATGGTTTGGCTATTAAAGAGTCAAATATCTGTTACACCTCATCAAAAATATCCAAAGATGATATTATATTTTTGAGATATTATATTATTTTTATAATTTTTTTTGTAATTTTGCAATCATGATAATTTGGCATAATTTGTGAGTGATTCAACATGATAGTTAGGTTGGATATGGGATGAAGTCATACTAGTCCTTCATCGGGTTTAGCTCTGCTAGCCAGCATCCCTTTACCATCTTTGCCGCTCAGCTAAAACAAAAACTACCAATTTTTCTCAAAAACGGGGACAAAATTTAAATACCAGAACCAAGTATTCATTTTGCGAAAATAAGCCATGTACCTACTAATATAATGTTTATTGGGCTCAAGCCCAAAAGGTTATTTGGGCCTTGTGCATGGAGACTAAAGGACCCATATAAGTCATAATTAATCATTAGTAACATTCAGCAATTTGAAACAAAAAGAGTAGCATCACATGTTATCGTTCAGAAGTTTGAATCTTGAAAGAAACAATATTTTATTTCAATCCAAAGCCAAATAGCACCATGCTTTAAGTCTCAGCGTGCACTGAATTTCCTCTACTAAGTATATACAATTAATATAAATACCAAAACAGACTTTGCTTCAAAGCAAACTTACCAACTATTCATACACTATATAAACCAACATTCCCCTGTTATTTTTCATTCATTCTAAACACAAACATTATTCCTACTACTACTAAATTCATTAGACATGGCTAATTTCTCTTTTTCCAAATTGTCACTTCTTGTTTTATTTTCCATTTCCCTCCTGGCCTGCACCTCATTAGCTCGCGATCATTCGATCGTGGGATACTCCTCCGATGACTTGACTTGCATCGATAAGCTCATCAATCTCTTTGATAAATGGATGGACAAACATGGCAAGATTTACAAGAGCATTGAAGAGAAGTTGCATAGGTTTGAGATTTTCAAGGAAAATTTGAAGCATATTGATGAGAGGAACAAGATAGTTAGCAACTATTGGCTTGGTCTAAATGAATTTTCTGATTTGAGCCATGATGAGTTCAAGAAAATGTATTTAGGACTCAAAGTTGATCAAGATATGCTTAACAAAAGAGAACAGTCTCAGCAAGAATTTGAATATAGAGATTTTGTTGATTTGCCTAAGTCTGTTGATTGGAGAAAAAAAGGTGCTGTTACTCCTGTCAAGAACCAAGGTCAATGTGGTATGTTCACTATTTTGATAAAAATAATTACTACTTTATTTTCTTGGTTATTACCAAATTAGACTTATTATAGATGATAACGTGTTATTATAATACAAAGTAAACATCAATTTGAAACAAGCAGTAAAGCATTCAAACATGTACAATTTAGATGTAGTAGTAGTAGTAGATTTGTAATTGATATTACTCATGCAATTCTGAACACCACTGTATGCAGGAAGTTGTTGGGCATTTTCAACAGTGGCAGCAGTAGAGGGAATAAACCAAGTAAAGACAGGAAATTTGACATCTTTGTCTGAACAAGAGCTCATAGATTGTGACACAACTTACAACAATGGTTGCAATGGAGGCCTAATGGATTATGCATTTCAATTTATTATCACTAATGGTGGTCTTCACAAAGAGGATGACTATCCTTACCTCATGGAAGAAGGCACTTGTGATGAAAAGAGAGTAAGTTCATCTTGATTACCTACTTCTAATTGAGAGTATTAATAAGTTCCTTAATACTAATTATTGGTAGTAATATTTGAATGAAATGTTTTAGGATGAGTCCGAAGTTGTCACTATTGATGGTTACCGTGATGTGCCTGCCAATGATGAGCAAAGTCTATTGAAAGCACTTGCAAACCAACCTTTGAGTGTGGCCATTGAGGCTTCTACCAGAGATTTCCAATTCTACAGCGGGGTAAACATCCTAATTCTCCCCTATTAGTCCTCTTAATTAGTGCTAATTGTTAAGAGTCCCACATAGGATATGGAATGAGACATGAACTCCTTATATGGACTTGGACAATCCTCACCCTACAAGCTACCTTTTGGGTTGAGTTAGGCCCAAGATCCATTCTTTACATGGTATCAGAATCAGGCTCATTCCAATTCTTTGTTCACTTGGCCCCCAAATTATATTATGCACGCTTCAGTTAACAAGGTTTGGGCGTGCGGGGTAGTGTTAAGAGTCCAACATAGGATATGGGTTAACAAGGTCTGGGCGTGCGAGTGAGTGTTAAGAGTCCAACATAGGATATGAAATGGGAGCATGGACTCCTTATATGTGCTTGGACAATACTCACCCTACAAGCTAATTTTTAGGGTTGAGTTTGGCCCAAGATCCATTCTTTACACTAATTAAACAATACTCTTACATGGTTGCTCTATTACTAATCAATTTTAGTACTTCATTACCCGTTTTATTTTATATGATGATGTTTAATTTGACGCAAAATCTAATTAATAAAAAAAGAGATACTTTGGTACGATATCGAACATGTCATAACATTTCAGGGCTATAATATTGACATATCATTACAGGAAAAGTGGGAATTTAAAGTGAAAATGTTTTCAAATATATAAAGATATCCTTCTTTTTTAAATTGTGCTAATAAAAAAATATTAATAAAATAGAACAGAGAGAGTAATATACACAGATATGTCACAATTAATATTAATCATTAGAGATATATCCATAATGACCTTCGGAATATCTTATGGGGGAAGTTACACCCGCTCGACTATACATATATTGTACACTAATTATATAGTATATATTATATATTTGCCTGCTATATTTTTTGGGCGAGTGGCAATTTAAGTTAATTTCGCATTTTTTTTATTATATTTCATTTCTTTAACTATGATTGAAAAATGGGCATGCAGGGTGTGTTTGATGGACATTGTGGAACAGATCTGGATCATGGGGTGTCAGCAGTTGGGTATGGATCCACAAAAGGAGCAGATTACATCATTGTCAAGAATTCTTGGGGGCCCAAATGGGGAGAAAAAGGCTTCATTAAGATGAAGAGAAATACAGGCAAGCCCGAGGGCCTCTGTGGTATTAACAAAATGGTCTCTTTCCCAGTCAAAAAGAAGTGATCAAACAAAATGGCTACATTCCAAATGTATTTTCTGAATTGATGTTTTATTTCTGATTCAACAAGCACTCTGTTATCTTTGATTAACAACTTTTAATGTACTTCAGCACTCTGCTTTCTTTTTTCTTTTTTTCTTTTACGAGTAGCCTCGTTGCTTTCATCAAAATCAACTTCATTACCTACTACATATATGGTCATGAAGTACACTCACCTTAAGTCTATGCACTAATATGTACAAATGTGGAAACACATAAAACAAGACAATGTATAATTTCACTTAACAAACACAAGATATGGAGAAATCAATTAATCTTTTAAACCGTATGAACATCAATTTTATTTTGACAATCTTCATTGATAATAATATTTTTATTTTTCTCAAGTAATTTTTCCAGTCTCACGAGTGAAAAAATATGTAATGATCATTCCCACTAGACAAACTCCAACTAGTAATATTAACGAGACTGTCATTTCAATCCCTTCACTATATCCATCTTTTTTATTATGAGAAGCCCATAAAAACCCAACCGATCTAATTATCGCGCCTAATTTTCCGACAGCTCCAGAAATTCCATGGCATATTGTTCTAAAACGAGCGGGAAAAAGTTACGCGGGCACAATAAACGTAGTCATGTTTGGACCGAAATTCGAGAAGAAAAACGTTAGTCCATACAAAAACATGAACCCCACATTGGTGTTATTATTCCAATATGAGTAATATGGAATTCCCATAGCCAATAAGCTAATCGCCATGAAGAAACATTCCATCATTTGGATTTTGACTCTCCCAAATCGGTCAATGAAGTACGTTATTGCAAAATAACCAGGAATTGTTGAACAAATTGCAATAATGACCTCAAGTCTTGCAACTTCAAAAGCTTCTTGAAAAGCATCGACTTTATGCTTATCACTCGAATAGCTTTTATAAATGTTAAGAGTATCACATATAACAGTAAGTAAGCGGTGCTATTACCTCGATGAAAAATAAAGAGAGAATTATCACACTTGCTACATACAAATCTAATCCGCAGTATGTACTATGCAAAGCGATCATACCACGCGCTAGGGGCATGTTTCAAATCATAAAATGACTTACAGAGGCAGCATACGTACTGAGGGGCTGCTGGATGGACAAAGCCAGACGGTTGGTGCATGTAAATAGTCTATTTTAAATCCCCATATAGAAATGCATTTTTCACGTCTAGCTGATGAATCATCCAATGCTTACCAATAGCAATGCTCAGAACTGTGTGAATGGTAGCCGGTTTAACAACTGGAATGAACGTCTCACCACAATCTAACACCCTTCTGCTTATTTGTGCCATTAGCCACAAGTCTTGCCTAGTACCTCTCTAGGACACCACTGTCTCTATATTTGTGACGAAAAAGCTACATGCAACAGATCACATTTACCCCCTCCAATCTAGGAACCAAATCCCAATTGTGCTATTTCGTCAAAGCATTAAATTCCTCACACATGGTTGTATTCCAATTTGGGTCTAGTTTGACTAATTTTGGGTTTTTGAGAATAGGTAAAATGGTTTGGGTGGACAAGTTAAACTGGACTTTGGGTTTGAAAATCCCGTATTGAGCACGAGTTTCCATACGGTGGGTGGGGGCAGGGGTACTGTCGGTAATTAAGGGTGGAGTCTGGTTTGGGAAACTGAGTAGTGGGGCGTGGTGTGACGGTGAATTGGGTTTGACTACGGGTGGGAGTTACGGTTGTGTGGTTTCTGGATTGGACGGTGGTTGTGGTGGTGACGTCGATCTGGCAGATCGACGCGATATGGGTTAGGAGCTATAGGGTACGAAATCGGTGGTGGGTTGGGGATGGGTTGCAGTCGTGGTGGTGTGGGTGTGTCGGTCTGGGTTCCGTGAGCTGGGTGGGCTGGGATATCGGAATGGTGGTGAGACGGTGACACTGGTGGCGGTGGTTGACTGTGCCGGTGGGAACTCTGTGTGTTAGCCAGAGTAGACAGTGAGATGGTGTTTGTAGGGTGAGGTGGTGGTGGCGATTGGGTTGGATCGATGACATTTGGGAGAATCGGTGAATGTGGGGCAGTCGACCGACTGATGACGGTGGGAATAACAGTCAGTGGTGGCTGTGACAGTGCAGAGGGGCTGTCGGTAGTTGCAAATGGCATCGGACCAGTGGGATTAGTGGTTGACTAGTGGAGTTGGTGGCAGACGGTGGCTGGCCATGGTCGGCAGCTTCCGAAACAGTGACATTTTGACGGAATACTTTTTGGACAAGCGGGGATGGGTCCGAATCTTCGAGGAATTGGTAATCAGTGACTCAAATTTTTTTAATGTTGTCAAACAGGAAAACATACTCAACAAATGTGACGTGGCGAGAAATGATGATTTTGTTGGTGGATAGTTCATAGCACAAATACCCCCTATGGTTTGGCGGGAAACTTAGGAATGCACACGGAGTAGATTTGGGTGCCAGTTTGTGTGGGACGGTGGATGTCATATTAGGGTAACATAGACAACAGAAAATTCTAAGATGGTCATAGGTAGGAATCCAACGGTAGAGAATTTCGGTGGGTGTCATATTTTGAATCGCACAGGTAGGTAAAATGTTGAGAATGTGTTCTACTGTTTTTAGTGTTGATACCCAAAAAGTAGGAGGGAGAGACGCATGAAAAAGAAGGGTACGAATCATATTATTGATGGTTCGGAAAATTCATTCGGCTTTACCATTTTGAGGGGAGGTATAGGGGCACGAGAAATGAAAAATCATGCCATTAGCCGCACAGAATTTATGAAATAAGGAATTATTAAACTCACGACCATTATCACATTGAAATGATTTTATGTCTTTTTCAATTTGCATTTTGATCAGTGTATGAAACTCTATAAATTTGGAGAACACTTGAGATTTGTGTTTTAGTGGATAGACCCAAAGAAAGTGGGAGAAATCATCCAAAAATACTAAATAATATTTATGGCCTAGGTTGCTAGTTATGGGAGAGGTCCAATACATCAGCGTGAATAATATCAAAGGGATAGAAAGTGGTTAGAAGTCGTAAATGGTAGTCTAACGTGTTTCCCTAATTGACAGGAGGAACAACTATGAGAAAGGTTCCCTTTGTTACATTGGATTAAATTTCAGTTTCTAAGAAAATAAAATACGTGAGACCCCGGATGACCAGGTCTACTATGTCACGTTGAGGGAGACATGATTGTTAGAACAATGGGTGGAGTGACACTAGCAGCGGATGTGAGTAGGAAAGGATATAAGTTCCCCTCACTATTGCATCTCATAAGGAGTCTCCCGGTACGGAGATCCATTACAGAAAATCCAAACGGGTCAAAATTAATTGAGACAGAATTATCGGTGGCAAATTTTCTAACGAAAATTAGATTTTTGATGATGTTTGGGGCATAAAAGACGTTTTTAAGCGAGAAGTGGGGATGCAGTGGTGGGGTAAGGGTGTGGCCAAATCCTTGAATTGGAATGCGGTGACCATTACCGACCATAATAGATTGTGGAGTTTGTAACTGACGTAATTGAGGAAGATTACCTGAATTATTGGTGAGATGAAAAGTGGCGTCCGTATCCATATACCACTCATTATCAGGTTGTTGGTGGGTCAAGGAAGTCATTTACTTGTGTTATCGGGTAAAGGACAAATTTTATTATTTTCGAGTAAGGGAGGAAAGCTAATAAAGAGGAGAAAAGTTGGACGCAAAAGAGAAATTGTTCTCGGAAGAAACAAAGCAAGGAAGGCTATCAAATAACTTTTGTCTTCTGACAAAAAGGGTAAAGGAAAGAGAAAAGCAAATAAAGAGGTGCAGAGTTGGACGCAGATAAGAAATTGTTCTCGGAAGAAACAAAGCAGACAACAAGTCTGACACAACCAGGCGAAAAAGCGACCAAAATTGTTGCTATCGAGAATTGACAGCCGCGAATTAATCTGGTCTCGAGAACAGAGAAGAGAACAGGCAAGAAGAGCAATAATGGCCTGAAGTCTTGCAACTTCAAAAGCTTCTTGAAAAGCATCGACTTGCTTAATATTTAAATTGCTTTTGTAAATTTGAGATTGAAAGAGATTGCTGCGGTAGAAAACTATATCAACTAGGAACCAAGAAATTGAACAAGCAAAAAGATCAAGGCCATGTCTATGAATGACTGTTTTTGAGAAAAGGGAATAATTAGAAAGCGGTGAATTTGGTGAATAAGTAGAAAATTCTTCTGCAATTTGAATCACTGAAATATCAAGTACTTTTTCAATGTCCTTGGCTTCTTGTGACACATTTTTTTCAACCAAAGCTGTATAAACATGAATCACACTAATAATAAGCTAGTAATACTGTTATGAATTTTGATAAACTACATTCATACAAAACAAATAAACAATTCAATAAACACACACAGAAATATGTTAATTTGTATGTATGTACATATATAGCTATTACATTAACCTTTGTAGTCCTAGTTATACACGAACTATAATTAATGGACATTTTAGAATGATTGAAAAGACAAATGACCCTTACACTAAATCATAATCTAAACATTTTATTTACTATTTTGAATAATATCAAGCAGTCAGATACCAAGAACGTGTAAGAACTTATTGCAGCTCAAAAATTGGCTGGCAACTACAACTAGGATTAATAATTTAATACAGCCAATGATCTTCTGCATGGACCATGCACATTTCACATGTTACTATGCTAATTACTCTTTTCTTGATTTCATGATTTTATCTCTTAATTCTTTCTAAAAAATTTTTTTTACACGAAACAGACAAATATCTTTATCGGGGAGAGAAATGACATAAAGTTTAAGAAAATATGGAAGACTTTTGAAATTTACCGTTTAAAATAAAGACTTGAACATTTATCTACTTCTTTTTGGAATAGAATAAAATGAAAGTATGTCACATAAATTGAGACCGACAAATTACCTGGCGTTCTCCGGCATCATCATGCGCCAATAATAAGTGAGTCCAGCAGGAACAGCACCAATCATTAGTATAATCCTCCAAGCCAAATCAGCACCATGAGGGGTCTCACTAATTCCTCCACAAACACGATTAAAAATTGAACAAACAATCATAGTGACAGTTGAACTAGCAAGAATCCCAAATCCATGCATTGAGAAAACTCCAGCAATAAACGCACCCCTTGTTTTCTTATTAGCAAACTCAGACATAATTGTAGCTGATAAAGGATAGTCCCCACCAATACCAACCCCCAACAAAAACCTAAAAAATCCAAGACTTAGCAAAACACAAGTCCTTGAGGTGCATATTGAGTGTCCACATCCGAATGAGCTCAACACCATGATCATAAGTACAAAGTCGTAGACTTTGCGTCGACCGATTAGGTCACCTAATCGGCCGAAAACTAGCTGACCGATAACGGTCCCTAAAAGGGCTCACAATCATAGCGGGCGTGACGGCCTGTGGGACCTGGTAGAGCTTGTTAGGGTCTCTGTGAGACCCGTAGTAAATTCGACCGTTGAATTTCATGATCGGAGGGATACAAAAGAAGTCATATGCATCAGTGAATAAGCACATTCCCACTATGATTATCGCCTTGAAGTGATTTTGTGTTTTGGCGGAGTCAAGGGCAGTAAGGACTTTGAGTGTCATTTTCTTAGTTCAAAAGAAGTATAAACTGAATTATTTTCTTATTTAAGCCGGATATATATAGTAGTAGACATTGATGTAGTCTTGAATTATTGTTTAAGAAAATAGATAGATTGAGACATTTTGGAAATGGAAGTAATTTTGTGAAAAAAGGAGACAAGCGAAGACTTTGGACTTGGAAATACTCGAGAAATTGTGTGGCTTGATGATCATAATTGTGAATTTGATTATATCATTCTATTAAACAAAGTCCATATTAAATAATGCTTAATTTTATAGGAAATGATAACTTGTGATTTTATAATTTAAATGAAAAAAATGACCCTACAAAAATCGATCTCCAAAGTTTTATTTATCAATCTCGTGTTATTTTATAACCATTTTCGGTATCATTTTTACCGATCTCGTGTGAGAAAAGTCATGCAACTAAAATAACATTTGTAGGATCATAAAATCGATTTTCTTTTATTGCACGGACTGAAGTCTAGTACTTAGATGACTTTAAGATTCAACATTCACGTTTTCATTGGTTGAAGACCTGAAAATTCTTAATTAGAGCTGGGCTCTTCAACTAACCAACTGCCAGAATATTTCGTTGCTTTAGTACAAGCAACATCATCTGTCATGTTAATAAAGAAAAAAAAAATATTCCAATAATGATTTAGACTTGATTTTGGGTGGAAAGGTCAAAGTATAAGATCTATAAATACTTGTCCGTACCAGGTATATGCTTCGTATATCTAATTGATATACTTACTTCACACCTAACAATTATTGTCCAACTAATATGGAAAAACAGAAACCCGAGAATCTTGCCCTTGACTATCCACAACACACATGTAACACATACTGCTACAATTGCTTTAATAGTAAACTATGGAATAATCTTATATCGTCGGCGACAAACTTATGCCTCTGGCATCATTAGCTATCTCAATTATTGAAGACATCACCGAATACTTTAGGAGATGCTTGTTAGACTCCAACACCAAATACTAACTATTCCAAAAGGAGATGTATTTCTTGTTGTTGGTAAACACCTAGTTTACTGCTCACTCTTATTTGACAGCATGGATGCACAATGAAAGCCAAAAATCAAACCTTATACACAATGCACTGGTTGTAGATCACATACTTGACCATGTCAGGATGTGATGTTGCTTTCTAATTTGCATATAAACTCTTTGTCTCGCCAATTATGGGATAACAGCATTCTGTGCGCTGTGCAGAGACTTGTTGAAACATATTGTATAAAACTAGAGTTCACCCGGGACATCAACAGCATTAGATATATATCGTGTAGCTGAATTCTTAAAAATCTTCCCTGCTTACCTTTTCCATGGTTTTCCCAGTACTGAGGCAAATAGTGGACTCGCATTAAGCTGATGATAGACATAGAAAACATAGACCATGATAAAGATGGAAAAGATGTTAATACTAAGTTTTTTTTCCTTCACAAAAGTACACATTGGTTCAAAATCAAGTCAGCATAGCCAAAATTTCCAATGAAAAATACAACGCAAAATCCCTTGTTGTACAGGTATGGCTCCCCTAGAAGTTGAGAAGTTGTTCCTGACACTGCTATATTCATGAGAAAAGTTACGAAACAAATAATTATGTCTTACACAGACATACAAATTTCTAACAAAAATAAAGACCCCTCACAAACATCAAATGAAATTTAATGATGTCTGCTACAAAAAAGTTCGCAGGACTCGGTACTCCTAACCCCCTCCAATCTACAACTGTTTTACATGCATCAACTCCCCGAAAAGAAATCAGCAGAACAATCCGCGGGGTCCTTTACTATAACTCAGTCTATAAGTCCAGGTTTACATATAAATATAGCCTAAAGGATGCTACAAATCTAATATTTTAGTTGATTTATTTACTCCAAAAATAGTTCATATCCCTCTTTGAGAGACGTCCACTGGATTTACCTAAAGACTCGATTACGTGCTTCAAACCAAAGAGACACCACCTACAGCTGACCATCATAATCATGAAGAGTGAGCCATAGCAGGCAGGAACTGGATTTCACATTTAGCTCACTTTAAAAGCATCTGCCCCCATCCATAAAGGCAACAGATTTCTCCCACAAGTCTTGATAATACAAACATGCCACACACAGAGACAGGAAACTCACTGTGCCGACCATTTTTCATTCAAACACGTTGCACCGAACAATTTAATCATAAAGAAATTGAGATTAATTTTGCCCCATTTCAGTCATTTGCTTATGATTAGGACAGCCAAAGATCAGAAAACAATTGAACAGTCATGAAAGATAGGATTTTTAATACTCTTATATCAGTCTTTAACATGAAAAGGACAGCATCACATCACTTTCTAATGTTTCCAAATAAACTCCACCATGATAATATCACCCCATTAAACTAATTTGCATCACAAACGAGACATCATAAAAGGCGGATCCAGGAGTTTAAAACAGTAGGTGTAAAAAGCACTACAAAACTCACTATAAGTGGAGGAACTTAATATGGATATATACAAGTTTGAAACTTTTAGTTGCATATATAGAGATCAAGTATCAGCTTACTAAGGACATGGCCCTAGATAGAAAGGTGTGGAGGTCGAGGATTAGGCTAGAAGGTTAGTAGGTAGCTGAATGGTTTTCGTATTAGTAGTATTTATATAGGAATCACGTAGTTTTTGTTCCTCAATGTGTATTACTATACATTGCCGCATTTGCTTTTTTATCTTGCTATTTTGTTGTCATATTTTCTTGATACCATGCATTTTATCATGCTATTTGTTGCCACACCCCTATATTTGCTTTCGAGCCGAGGGTCTACCGGAAACAACCACTCTGCCCCACAAAGGTAGATGTAAGGTCTGCGTACATCCTACTCTCCCCAGACCCCACTTGTGGGACTACACTGGGTATGTTGTTGTTGTTTAAATAGAGCTCAAGTGAATACGGTAGATGCACCCATACTCATTTCGCAGCACAGAAATATTCTATATCAAGAACAGCATTGCTGACACAACATCTAATTCAAATAAACTTGTCTGATCAAATAGCAAGCACACCATAAAGTACGATAACCAAATTGGACATGCATTGTGAATCAAACATATAACACAGAACAATAAATCCTATGAAGAATAACTGATAGCTATCTAAAACCAAAAAAAAAAAAACTAGCAAGGTAAAAATAAAACCCTGACAATAGAATGATTTGCAAAGACAAAACGGAAAAGATGAAGAAATGTACCCTAACTGTGTCGTTTTAATGCCCTTTGAATGAAGAGATTCGTAGCTAAATTTGAACAAAGCTCTGGTGTTTTCAGCTTTAGCAAACTGAACTTTCTAAAGTGGTCTTCTTTCTAATGATTTCAGATTTTTATTTGTTTGAAATTAAACGGATATATATGGCATGTGGGCTAGTTTCGGCCCAAACATCGGACTGGACAGGCTCGATCAGTGAATAAATTTGGCCCAAATATTTACCATATACCCAAGGGATTTTCGCACAAAAGTCCCTATTTTGGGTGGTTTTAGCGTATAACTAAGGCATATGTATCATAACATCTCATAAGTTATACCGAATAAGACAAAACTTTTAACATTAAACATAACTTCAAATTTCAGCCAACATAGTTAGTGTTTAGCTTCGACAATATGTATCATCACATCCACACAGGTTATGCCGGAAAAGACAAACTTTTATCACTCAACATAATCTAAAAAATACTACACAACTTATGCCGTATAACTTAATTCTTACATAACTTATGCCGAGCGAATCAAAAGTTCAGTTTCTGAAAATAAAAATGTTACAGAACTTATTCCGAGTGAAACATCTATAAATATTTTTATAAATAAGCAAAAATTAAAGACCATTGATATGAGGGGTAAAAATTAACGAGCAGTGCATTTGAAGGTCAATGGTGCAAAAAATTGTATATTGACCATACAATAATATGCGAATGGGAAAATTTCCTAGATATGCTAAATTAAGTGTATTCTGTTTACTCTTTGTTTCTTAAGCATGTTTGCAATTTTTGAAAATTAATGTATCCGTTTAATTGAGATGAATGGAGTATGTGATTTTTCTAATTAATATAAGATTCACATCTACTCTTTTTTAGCATCTAAAATGAACTTTATGTTTTCCTTTATAGTCATCAGAGAACGATTTAACCCTTTTGTTGCAGCTAATCTTTTGTATTAGATTAATCATGGCATTATGTTTAATTTGGTGGCTTTGTTGATTTTCCTACTCGCTGGTGTAGTATTAAATATTATAATAGAATGTTAATGTTTTTCCTTCTTCTTTCCGAACTAATTTCATAATATTGTAAACTCTTATGCGTCTCCCAATCTACTAATTAATCTATTTCTTTCAAATACCCCACTAGAAACAGATCATCCCACATAATGAAGAGTTTTAATATACTTATTATGAGTTACGAACGATATAATACCGAATTTTATGTAGAACTTGCTTGCACGTAAAATTTACTAAATGTCACAACCTCATTTTGATTTTCGAAATATAAGTTTTCGTTTAATACGAATTTAACATATTATTATCTTTGTTATGCAATCTAATCAAGGACTATCAATTTGGAAAATATACATATAAAAAGAGTATATATTATTCAGAGCTTACTAACGTTCACTTATATTATCACTTTCATGTGGATCCTGAAGGATTTTCTATAGCATCTATGTTTTACTTGTTTGGTTTAGACAATTACACCGTTTAACCCCATTTAATTAATTTCATTAATCACAATATATTTAACTATTGGTCAAAAAGTCAAATTTGCAATACAAATTTCAATAAAATGAACTATGTTAGTTAATTATACTAGGGCAATTAGCAGGAATGCCCATTCATGGTGGTCTTTAATTTTTGCCCCTCAGATTGAAATTTTTTAATTTTTTTCATTCGTCTAAAACCCCTGGATTCTGAGTTCGAACTCCCGCTCAGTTAAAATTTTTAAAAAAAACGGCAAGGCATAGTTTGAATTCGCAAGGCAGAGTTTGCCTGCAAACTATGCCTTATCTGGCAAAGTTGCTTTAAGGTAGAGAGTTTGCCTTATGCTCTGTCTTGCGAATCCAAACTCTATCTTGCGATTTCTTTTGAGTGAGCAGTAGTTCGAGTCCGGAACCTCGAGATGTTTTTAAGCGAAGGGCAAAAATTAAAGATTCTAAATTTGAGGGGCAAATTAAAGACCAATGCCTTTGAAGGCAATCCGCGCAAAAGAAAAAGATTATACTATAACCATCTTAGCAGTATCCTAATACTCCCTCTGTCCCAAAAAGAATGACTCGCTTTCTTTTTTAATTCGTCCCAAAAAATGACATATTTCCATATTTAGCAACAATTTAACTTTAAACTATACCTTTTACGCAAAACGAGATGATCTATAACAACACAAATATCTTTAACTTATTTTAGATCATAATCCTTTATTTCTTAAAGTGCGTGTCAAATGAAAGTATATTTCATGAGAGAGTATTATTTTTTTCCTTTTCTGAGTAATCTTTTTCATGCTCTCTCAATTGTATCCACATATCAAAGACGATTATAGGGAGCAGCTTCAAAACACTACTCTATCTAAAGACTGAACAATCAAGATTTAGATATCATCTATGATTGAGTAGCGTAAAACTTCTGGCTATGTATCTACATTAGAATTGAATTCTTTTTAGTTGTGTTGGAACAATTAGAGAAAAGAAATAAGAGGTTGAGCTACAACATGCTTGATCCCGGTTTAGGATCAAATCAATACGTTTTAAGAAAACTAAACCTAGTTGTGCAAGCAGAAGCAATATGCCATACAAAAAAGAAAAGAAAAAAAAATAAGAAGCAATATGGGCTACAAACTCATAATTATCAAGAATTCCTCTGAATGGTCCTTGAGTGACTGACTTAACAAGAAAGTTCAGAACTAAGTTACACTACGAAATGCAACAGAAACTGGCAGAATAAAAGAAAATGCTGCAATATCAGGTAGTCTCGGCTGTGAAAGTTGCATTTATGCAAGATAGGAAGATACAAACAAAGTTTCAGTTTGATAATAACTGGAGGTTTACCAAAATAAGAAGTTGGTTTTAATGATGATTACAAGCTAATCATGTCCAATTAATCAGACGATTCGGACTGATGATCATTCAAATGAGTCTCAGCAACTCCAGGTTTAAGCACAGTTCCTTCCAAAACGCCATTTAAGTGTAACATGGCTGTTACAGACCCTGGATCAGCAGGTCCTGGCAAAGAGAAATTGATGGTGAAGTGACCTGGAGGAAATATCCGTCGAGTGTTTCTATTAAGCATAACTGGCGCCTCAGTGCTTGTTATTTCACCAGAACCTACTATCCCTTCTACCTCGAATTGCCCATTATACTGAACACCAACTGACAAATTGCCTGCAATACAATTTTTCATTGGTCATTTCTCTGTTCTCTTCAATCTTTTAACTAAATTTTCAGCATTATGACTATCAGCTTCAAATGTTAAAAAAAATTCAAGTATGATTCAGTATTTTATTGGATAATGCATCCGTTGTACTATTCGTATTTGATCAAGAATAAGCTCTTCAAGCGGATAAGCCAATGGTACGTAAGGCTAGGTTTAATAAGCATATACTCCCTATAAAGAAAGATTTCCTCAACAGAATCCGAACCAACTTTGTGTATTTGACAAGTTTGTGTTTTGATTCCTGTTGATGGAAAAAATGGGATTTTAGAGGACAGTCTGGTTCCAAATCAGCCGCTACAACTGGAGTACGCATCCGTTGAATGGCAAGAGGGGTTTTTCAATTATGGCTTCTAACCTAGTTTTATAAGCAAGCACATGCAATTTTCCGGAAATGCAAAACCGTCAAGACATTTCGTTTTGTAACGTCTTTTTAGCTGTTTTAGGTTCCAAATGAAATCACGATTACATTACTACTACTACTACTACAACAGCAACAAGAGGCTAGATTACATTACTGCCGGCGAAACTTTTATTTGAAAGAGCAAGCCAGGATAAAGAAGCGTTGAGATAATACCTTTAATCCTAATCTCATCTACTGAATTACTCACCTAGGCTTATCAAACTGTTGGATAGAGCATACTAAAGAGTAGATGTTGTCAATGTATTATAGAGAAGGAAACGAACTTACACAGATTTCTCGCGACATCCGGCAGGACAACCTTATATTGGTAAAAAACTTCGGTAACAGTGAGAGTCACTAGATCATTAGGAAATCCTGCTCTCCCCTCTTGGGCTGCTCCAGTTTGTACGACATTTTCCGGTACGTCTGAATATGGATATCTGCACCGGGCTGGCCTTTTTATACGCATATTCAAGTATTCAGTTATACACCAGTGTTTCCTTCGAAAATTCCTTCCTGCAGATTGTAAAACTCAAGTGTATTAAGACCTTGTACAATATGCATATCTTACAATACCGGAAAGTAGGGAAGGAACTCGAAAGGTAACTTCATATCCATATGATGTCGTCAGAAACAACATATTGGGTCTGATTAAAATCAATATACTCGATATCTCAGGCATGCTATGAGTTGACATCCCAGTTAGAAGAATAAGGATATTTGGGATGGAAGTCAAAAGGCCAATCTTTTAATGCATACATACAGTAAAGAAGATCTAGGTACTAGTTAACCTACTATAAGCACAGAATTTTACGGTAAAGAAGTAAATGCAATTTTTGCAGACATACAGAAATTTATCTCTTGCTCTGCAAAATGGCAAATGGAATGAATCAGGTTCTCGGAATTTACAAGAGGGTTCTATTGAGCAGAAGAAGATAAAAAAGAATTAGGGATTTCAGGAATCCAGTGAGGATTTCAGCGAAATCTTTCTTCCAAGGAATTGGTTGAATCAGTTAGTAGCATTCGTACACTTTTATCGAAAGTAAAACAGACATTAGTAGTTGATCTTAACTAACCAGCATTTATTGTACATTTCAAAGAGGATTTATGTACTAAAGAATCGCAATCTCATGCTTATATAAGTTCTATAATTTAATGCTGAATTGTTATTTAGATCCTACAAAAGAAGAAATCTCGTAGATTTTAATTTTGATTGTCAAATAATGACAACTTAATGCAGCAAATAAACACATTAAATTGTGCTTCCAAAGATATAGACTCAAGGTTAATGTGAAAGACAGGTGATGCAGAACTAATAAATCTTTTTTCTGCTTATATCCAAGTTATCCTAATTTTAAGACAAAGCTCAAGTAGATTTCAATACCCTATGCATTTTCCGGCCTAAATTCCGATTTGCCTAAGTTTCCTCTCCTCCAACTAGACATGTTAGACAAATCTTAAATCATCTATTAGCATCATATAGCAATCCAAAAAACTGAATTGGAAATCAAATTCTGAAAAACTCCAAAATTTAGCATGACTCCTCCTGGTTCTTGGAGATGATAGCAGACAGATCATAAGATAAGAAAGCCAAAAAGAGAAAAATTAAAGTAAAGAAGAAAACAGATGCAGGTAAGCAAGGTAGAGGAAAGCAAAACCTAGACAATGAAAAATAAAGTTCTTCATGCTGATAAATTTTTATACTTTTCTTTGCAGCAGGTGACAGTAAGCAAACAAGCCAAAAGAAATCAATGTGATCAATTGCCGAAGACAAGTAAAGAATTCAGCTTCTTAATCATGGATAAGATATAAGGAAATCTACCTGATATCCAAAAGAATGAACCCTGCACCAAAATTCTTCACAAAAGGTAGAAAAGAATGAATCAAAAATCAAATCCTAAAAATCTCCAAAAGTTAGCAAAGAAACAGATCGAAACAGATGATCAGATAAGTGATGTCAAAGCAAAAAGGGAAACCTTGAAACAAAAAAGAAATCAAATGCAGGTGAGAAATGAAGCACAAGGTTTAAAGCAAAAACCTAGTGAATTGAAGGAGAAAGGAGCAGAAATTAACCTAGAAGATGTCACTCAAAGAAGAGTGTCAAATGAGTGTGCCTTTACTCTTATAGCAGCAGATGAGGGCATGGAAAAGCAAGTGTTCCAGCTAGGACTGAGGTTTCAAATAAACCTTGAATTGCCACATTGAATAAAAACACACAACTCTACTGCCATTTGGCTGTTTGAATCTGTTGGGTGTCTTTGTTTGTACATGAAATAAAACTACTAAAGGACAATACCACTTTTCTAGGTAAACCAAATACTAGTAGTTACTCATTAAATTTATTTTTCCATTTCTCCATACTGCAAATCCATTTCCTCCTGGAAGACTAACCCCAAGAAATTTATCTCTTGCTCTGCAAAATGGCAAGAGGAATGAATCAGGTTATTGGAATTTACAAGAGGATTTTACTGAGCAAAAGAAGATAAAAAAGAATTAGGGATTTCAGGAATCCGGTGAGGATTTCAGTGAAATCTCTCTTACAAGAATTGGTTGAATCAGATTTACGATAAGAGTAGTCTTGTTTATTTCTCAAGCTAGCAGCATTCGTTAAATTTTGTCGAAAATAAAACAGACATTAGTAGTTGATCTTAACTAGACAATTCAAAGAGAATTTATGTACTAAAGAATCGTAATCTCATGCTTATATAAGTTCTATAATTTAAATGCTGAACTGAGGTTTAGATCCTACAAAAACAGAAATATCGTAGATTTTATATTTTGAGATCCTACAAAAACAGAAATATCGTAGATTTTATATTTTGACTGTCGAAATAATGACAACCTAATGCAGCAAATAGACACATTAAATGGTGCTTCCAAAGATGTAGATTCAAGGCAAACGTGAAAAGAAACAGGTTATGCAGAACTAATATGGTATCTATTTTTCTGCGTATATCCCTTCCTTCAAGTTACCCTAATTTTAAGACAAAACTCAAGTCTCAAGTATATTTCAATACCTTAATGCATTTTCTGGTCTAAATTCCGCTTTACCCTAGTTCCTCTCCTCCAACTAGACATGTTAGACAAGAAATCTTAAATAATCTACTTGGCATCATATAACAAGCCAAAAAATGAACTGGAAGTCATATTCTGAAAAACTCCAAAATTTAGCATGACTCATCCTGGTGCTTGGAGATTGATGATATAGCAAACAAACAGATCAGAAGATAAGACAGCCAAAAAGAGAAAAATTAAAGTAAAGAAGAAAACAAATGCAGGTGAGCAAAATAGGGGAAAGCAAAACCTAGGCGTTTGAAGTTTCAACTTTTTTCATGTTATTCATTATGCTAGAGCGTCTTTTTTTTTTCTTCTAGATTCCTGAAGAAAACAGTCTCCTCAGAATAAATCAAGAAGCTATCTGGGACAATATAAAATACTTTTGTAGCTGATTTTCTTCAGAAATTTAGGTTCCAATCATGGCAAAGATTTCTTTGTAAGTGGATTAGTTCTTCATTTGAACCAAATTGAAATAAGGAATCATTTGAACTGTACTTTGCTCTATTTTAAGGCAAAACATGTCATTGTCTGAACCATTACATAATCTACAAGTTTAGTACACACAGCACATTAGCCACCACTAACCCATATCAACAACACTCCAGTGCAAACAGATTTCTGTGGTGGGTTCTGGCTTAAATGGTTGTTTATATGAACTACTAGCTATGGTTCGCATTTCATTACAACAACTTCAAAAATGCCATCAGATCTGAAATTTGGTGAAAACAACGTCAGATCGACAGGCCCGGACAAACTAAAGGAGACAGTGAAAGCTCCAGATGGACATTGTTGCTGAATTTTCTTTAATTTCATATTAAAGACCCGGGAATATCTTGAGACGGTTCTTCCACCAGTTGATGTCACCCCTCAAATAAGGAACTTTCCATCTTTTTCAATCTCACAGTTGAACTCACATGCAACAAGGGGTTAAAGAGTTCATTTAGCAATTACGTACGAAACAGGCTCAGTCGATACAGAGAGCAAGAACAGTTTCTTCTATGATAATGTCATGGTTTCTATACGTCGAAAAAAGTACTAGATAAGGATCTTAGCGAGGCCAATACTGAGAGAGTAATTCAGAAGCATCTCCACCTAATAATTACCTAACTATTTCTTTCTCAAATATTTATAAACTTGATTGTGCATTATGAATTTAATACAGGGACACGGTCGTTAGACTGATCTCTTCGTCTATAATGGACTCCATCCATGAAAGAATCCTAGCTAAGTGTGCATTACGAAAATGAACAAGTAACACATACCCAAGGGTAATCTGCATGTTATAGTACTTCATATAATCTATAAACAAGTCTATTACAGAATGTGCAAATACCAAGGAAAAGTACTTTTAGTATCTATATACTATGGTTATATCCACTGTTAAGAGGTCGATAAAATAAAGAAAAGGAAGATGAAGGGATTTTAATGACACATTTAACAGGAACTGAACCTTAACGTAAGCAAGCTACTCAGTGTAAAGCATTGACTGAACCTCCAGGATCAACAGATGTTCTACAAGCCATCAAACCACTGAATGTAAGCAAGCTACTAAGTGTAAAGCATTAACCAAAACCTTCCAAGCTGGTATCAACCTTACTAGTAGGTGAAACATAAATTTAGAAGACCTGGATAATTAAATGAGCTCATGACGTCTTAATAGCCATATAGCATAGCACTAATATCATAGAAAACCGTTTTCATCAGTTTCAATTCACATGCAAAACTGGAACCACCTCCCAGTCTGTATGGGCCAAAGACCAGTTAGGTCAAAAACAGGTCTAGTGTATCAAAATAAAGAACCAGATTACATCATTCAATTGTGACGTTAACAAAAACAGCTTTCATCAACTAGTCACTGCTGGAAAGTATGGCCCAATTCTAGAAGCTATGTTCAAATTTCCCTATCATCAACCAACTTCTCAAAAGGCATTCAAAGGACCACATACTGCTAAAGAAATGTAATGCATTAAAATGTTTCACCAACATAATGTACATAAAAAATCATAAGAAAAAAATAGAAAAAGAGAAGACTTCGCGTTTGTTGTTCACATCATATCAAGTATTATTATTAGTTAATTTTTCCAAACATGTGTTGGTCATGACATGTTATTTCCTTCACTTGATTGCTAACACAATGGTCAACTGCAAATTCCATCCTTAAACTAGCATTGCAAAATTTTGGATCAAATGATTGTGCAGAAAGGTCAAAGGGAGCACATACGGTCCGTATGTTGCTAGCACTCATGATAAATTCTGACTCATAACTGGAAGACGAGAATTCCCTGGCAGAATTCTCAAAATTCAGGAAAGTTGTTCCAAAGTTATCCCAAGAAAAACTAGAACAAGCAGCATATAATTTCATCGACGCCTATGAAGAGAGAGCTACAAAAGCAAGAGGAAACATATTTGGAAAATTGGTCTCACTTCAAACGGATCTTATGAATCAAGAAGGGTGATACGAGAATCTAACAACGACTATTGATGAACTATGGGGGAAAGTCTCAAAAATCAGCAATGAAAAGAAAAACCTGAAACATGAGAAGGAGGAACCTGAGTCAACCATTGCAACTACGAAGAAACGAGCTGAGCAGTCATTGAGGGACCAAATGGAATCACTCTATACAGCAAAAACCTAGACATTGAATGAAAAACAAAGCTCATCATGCATATAATTTTTTTTACTTTTCTTTGCAGCAGGTGACAGTAAGCAAACAAGCCATAAGAAATTAATGTGATCAATTGCCAAAGACAAGTAAATAATTCAGCTTCTTAATCATGGCTAAGATAAAAGGAAATCTACCTGATATCCAAAAGAATGAACCCTGCACCAAAATTCTTCGCAAAAGGTAGAAAAAAATGAATCGAAAATCAAATCCTAAAGATCTCCAAAAGTTAGCAAAGAAACAGATCAAAACAGATGATCAGATAAGTGATAACAAAGCAAAAAGGGAAACCTTGAAAAAAAGAGAAATCAAATGCAGGTGAGAAATGAAGCACAAGGTAAAGTAAAGCAAAAACCTAGTGAATTGAAGGAGAAAAGAGCAGAAACTACCTAGAAGAAGTCACTCAAAGAAGAGTGTCAAATGAGTGTGCCCTTACTCTAATAGCAGCTGATGAGGGCATGGAAAAGCAAGTGTTCCAGCTAGGACTCACGTTTCAAATCAACCTTGAATTGCCACATTGAATAAAAATACACAACTCTGCTGCATTTGGCTGTTTGAATCTGTTGAGTGTCTTTCTTTGTACATGAAATTAAACTACTAAATGCCAATACTCTTTTCTAGGCAAACCAAACACTAGTAGTTAACTCATCTAATTTATTTATTTTCATACTGCAAATCCATTTCCTCAACTAACCCCAAGACTCTGAAAAGATATATAAAGATATAAGTTTTATGTTATTCAGACTCTTCTAAAATATCCCGCATGTGTGTCGGATCCTCCAACCTAAATATTTTTGGAGGATTTGACACGAGTGCGACAACATTTTTGGAGGGTTCGAGAAACATAAATTCTAAGAGAAAACTGGAAGAGTACGGGGATTCTTTATCTTCCTATCCAACATAACTTCATGAATACATTTGTATATGAAGCTGCCATTGATGAACTCAGGACAATAACTTATAAAGAAAAGAACCTTAATGTCTGAGTTCCAAGTTTCAACCTTTTCATGTTATTCATTCTGCTGGGAGTGACATTTTTCTTTCCATTTATTTCTTCTAACAGCATCCTGAAGAAAACAGCCTCCTCGGAATAAATCAAGAAGCAATCTTGGACAATATAGAACGCCTTTTAAGGTGATTTTTACATCAGAAAATTAGGTTCCAATCATGAAAAAAATCGTAGCAAGTGGATTAGTTCTTCATTTGGACCAAAATTAAATAGAGAATCCTTTGCTTTATTTACATGGCAAAACATGTCATTGTCTGAACCATACATAATCTACAAGTTAGTACAAACAGCACATTAGCCACCACTAATCCATATCAACAACACTCCAGTGGAAACAGTTTTCTGTGGTGGGTTCTGGCTTAAATGGTTGTTTATATTAACTACCAGCTACAGTTCGTATTTCATTACAACACCTTCAAAAATGCCATCAGACCTGAAATTTGGTGAAAACAACGTCGGATCGACAGGCCCGGGCAAACTAAAAGAGACAGTGAAAGCTCCAGATGGACATTGTTGCTGAATTTTCATATTAAAGACCCGAGAATATCTTGAGACGGTTCTTCCACCAGTTGATGTCACCCCTCGAATAAGGACCTTTCCAAATTTTTCAATCTCACAGTTGAACTCACCTGCAACAAGGGGTTAAAAAGTTAAATTTAGCAACAATGAAAAGATAATCCTTTATTAGGAAAGTTTCTGAATCTGTTTGCACCAATGGATACAGTTCTGTAGTAAAATCAGAAAACAGGCTCAGTCAAGAATTATTATCAGGGTAACAGTTTCTTCTATGATAATGTCATGGTTGCTAGACGTCTAAAAGAGAACTATGTAAGGATCTTAGCAAGGTAAGTACTGAGAGAGTAATTCAGAAGCATCTCCACCTAATAATTACCTAAATATTTCTTTTTCAAATAGGCCACACAAGGTAACGTTACAAACTTAATGGAGTAACATGGTTGTTAGATAAATCTCTGTCTATAATGGGCTTCATCAATGAACCAATCCTAGTTGAGTGTGCATTAGGAAAATGATAACACGTGGAAATTCCCATCTACTAGTTTTTAATTGCTGTCGGAATGGTATCTTATCATCAATGAAACAATTATTGACAGTGAAAACATAAAATGCACAACATTATATTCATAACAGACTCATCCACATTCCATAGCCACACGCAGCGACATGCAGCATAATGCACTTCCCTAGACACGCAAAATTCCTCATTTTCAGCATGCTTCCAACTCTATATATTCCAGGAAAAATTTCCTCACTTTAAGCATGAACTTTTACATGACAGATATGTATTCCATTGAATACATATGGAAAATTCCTGAGTTGAAGATCAGTGGAAGAAAAAAATCAGCAATATAAGATGTCACGTCGCTACTGCCATGAATATCTGATTCAAAATTAAGTTGCAAGCCCTTATTCATCTAGTAGAAAAAACTCAGTCAAAAGGGAAACGGTGTGGCATTGGTCAAAGAACAAGCTTCATGAACTCTTGTTTGTGGTCCTTCTGCAGATAATAAAAAGGCAACAAGTTAAAGGTAAGGCAACAAACCAGGATCTGTCTTGACTCCAGGTAGAGCAATATGAAAATAGTATGCAGATGAGCTAACACCAATATCAACAACTCCAACAGGTGGTCCAGTTGCCCCTTTGCATGCTGTTCCAGTCAAGACAACAGGGTCCCCCGAGTTACATTCTTCCAAGTTGGGAAGAGGGAGAAGGGACATCATGCAACGATCTGAATGATGCTTGCTTCAAAAGTTTGGCTTTGTAGTCTGCCTTGAACGGGCAAGTCGCGCCCGACCATAGAAAGGATAAAGGCTTGCCAGCAGAAATCCTGAGACCCTACTCTAAATCACTGGTCATTGAATCAGAATGGGGCCTCTTTTTCACATGGCCTTCCATCTTCATCAATGACATACCGTCTTCAGCAGTCTTCCCCGTTCGATTTCTCCTTGGTCCGCTTCCAAATTATTCTCTTAACCTTCTTTTCAGGATGTAAGCATTCCATGTTTGACATTTACTAACTTTCCATGTTCACAATGTCTTCAACAAACTAATTCTTCCAACAATAAAAGCAAGAGGCACTCAGGTAGGAAAAGGGTCAAAAAGAACAACTGCCAAAAAAAGTTGAAAATGGAGAAAAGAAAGAACCCTGAGGCATGAAAAAATTTGGACAAATACGGTAATATGCAAGTTATAGTACATATATTCTATAAACAGGTCTATTACAGAATGTGCAAATACCAAGGAAAAGTACTTTTAGTATCTATATACTATGGTTATATCCACTGTTAAGAGGTCGATAAAATAAAGAAAAGGAAGATGAAGGGATTTTAATGACACATTTAACAGGAACTGAACCTTAACGTAAGCAAGCTACTCAGTGTAAAGCATTAACTGAACCTCCAGGATCAACAGATGTTCTACAAGCCATTAAACCACTGAATGTAAGCAAGCTACTAAGTGTAAAGCATTAACCAAAACCTCCCAAGCTGGTACCAACCTTACTAGTAGGTGAAAACATAAATTTAGAAGAACTGGTTAACTAAATGAGCTCATGACGTCTTAATAGCCATATAGTATAGCACTAGTATCATAGAAAACCGTTTTCATCTGTTCAATTCACATGCAAAACTGGAACAACCTCCAGTCTGTATGGGTCAAAGACCACTTAGGTCAAAAACAGGTCTAGTGTGTTAAAATAAAGAACCAGACTGACGTTAACAAAAACAGATTTCATCGACTAACCACTGCTGCAAAGCATGCCCACTTCTGGAAGCTATACTCAAATTTCCCTATCATCAACCAACTTCTCAAAAGGCATTCAAAAGAGCACATTCAGCTAATGTACATAATAAAATCATCAAAGAAAAAATAGAAAAAGAAAAGACTTCACATTTCTTGTTCACATTATATCAGGTAAATAAACAAACCAACTACAAATGCAAACTGATCCACATTTGGATAAAACTTAAGAAGTTTATGCTTCCAACAAAGATTAATTGACATTCTTGGAGCTTTTTTCAACCTGGATACTTGGAAAAGTTTCATTGGCTTTTCAAATAAGTTTCACTTGATAATTGAATTTCTATACCTTTTTTGCCAATATCCCAAAAAAGAACATAAATTGCATCCAACCAATTCAACTCAGTAAATGAACTACACAAAAACAAAATTGTGCAACACTAGAGCTGTTTACAGAAATCTAAAACATAGAAAAAATACCATCTTTAAAGTCAAAAAAAGGAAAGAAACTGAAATATATAAATTTAAGAACACTATCCACTAACACAGAGCAGAAAGCTTCAAACTGCCAATTGGGGTTCTCCTAATTTCAGACTGATCAAGTAAGTATACCTATAGTATAGTCTAAGTAGGAAAACAGAAAAATGGACTCACCAAGAATCAATTAACCCTTTTCTTGCATTGGCTTTTCTTAATCTTTCATGATTGTTCTGGAGTATAAGGGAGATTAGGACACTGGAAGGGTGAAAGACTCTGTGTTACATTAGCAAGTACGTCTCAGTCAGAGAAACACCTCCCAAATTATTAAACAAGTGCTATCATATGTACAAATATGATCCCCCAGTAATAAAAATGCCAAGGGGTTACTTAAAAGGGCAAAATTCTAAGAATTAAAAGATAGATACTTCCTCCCTAATCAAATATTTGTCATATTTCGCTTTTTGAGGGTCAGATTATATATTAATATTTTAAGATGTATTATTTTATGATATTGATATGAAAAGAATAATAGTATCTGAATATCTAAATTCTAATATTAAGATTAAATTAATCTAATTTATTTTAATTTTAAAAATTAATCAAATTGACTCTCATAAAGTAACACATGACAATTCTTTTGATAAGGAAGGAAAAGCCTTTTTTCCTTTGAATCAAAAGTCAAGCAAAATCAAGTAGAGCACTAAGTTCAATTATTTTATTTGTGTTTATAGTAAAAAAGTAGTACCATACTAATCTATACGGGAAGGTAGTAAGTCAGCAAAATTCAAGATTAAATCTTAAGTATTAGATTGCTCTTTCACATATAATTATGAATGAAAGATATGTGTATTGTTTACTATTTTCTTCGTCTTAATTTATATAATATAGTTTGATTGATAACGGAGTTTAAGAAATGTGTCATTTTTTAAAAATTGATTAAAAAGAAAAATGTGTCTGTATAAATTGGGATGGAGGGAGTATTTACCGTTTGTATTCGGCAACTATTTCAATAGACTTCAACGTTTCCTACTTTGTATATTGACCACTATTTAAATTAAATTTCAATCCAACTAGAATTTGAATATTCATTGAATTTGCTTAAATAATCATTCTAAGTTTTCATTTTTGAATTAAGGCATGTACGACTTTAAATTTAAAGTGGACATATTACAATAGAATTATATTCCTCAAAGTTTTCATTTAGCAAAAATGGTATAAGCCTATCCCGGTTATTGTGTGTCCTAGTATTGGATCCTCATATTATCTTATTCAATCATGCTTTAATAAACAAGTTTGAGTGTGTGGGGCCGTAGGGATGTTAATTAGGTGATGCATATTCATGAAAGGATAAAAATATTTTTTTCTCTTTCGATAGAAAAAGGAAAAAATTACGAGGAGAAATGGATAGGGAGAATGGCTCGATTGCAAGGGGGGAAGAGAATCAGATCTCCGACCTGCCAATTCGGGTGATATTACTAGCACTCAAGTTTTGGGGCTGGCAAAAAATTCCTGGTAACCCTCTAAGAGGGTAAGGAACTAGCACTCTCTCCCCAATCAATCACAGTAACTGGACCCACTCACGATCTACTAAAGGAAAAGTAGCGTCGGAGATGGGTGGGCCTTTTTTAAGCAAAAGATGATCTACTAGTAGAGCTCATCTTTGGAGTAGTTTATTTGCTGAGACCGGCTAGGTAGCTTTAATTCATTTCTTCTTCTTTTTTGTTCTCCCCACAGAGAAACCATACCATAAGTTGGTTAAAAAAGATAAATCACATAGCAAGTTTTTTTAATTACAGGAAAAAAGAGATTATGTAGAGGGAGGAATTAAAAGCAAAGTTGGACTCGTCAAAGGCCAATCATTGACGCCCACATTGCTTTTAGGCAGACAGAGAGAGAGAGAGAGGGGAGCTTTACTTGAAGCTGCTTTCACCATTCTACAAACTTATAACTACCATTTGTATTTTTGTCATTTAGTATATAGTAGTAGTAGAAGAAGAAATTAAAAAGGCGTGGATCTCGATCATAGCACATTTCTTGTTTGTTAGTTTTCCTTGTTGAACCCTTTAATTTGCCTTGCAATCTACTGATCCTTTTAATAAAGCAAAGCAAAGACCAAAAAAGAAAGCAGATGATCATTCCCATCACCAAGATTCACTTTGTTGTTTATTCCCTTATACCCCAACTTTTATTCACACACATATATATATATATATATATATATATAGATAATGGCATTATTATTCCTTGTGCCATTTTCCAGCATACACATTCCTCACCGTATCATCAATATATCATATCCTTGTTTCTCTTTGTTGCTTGTCCCTCCATTTGCTTAGCCACTTCACTAATATATCACCATGAACATGGAGGTTTGTACACTAGCTAGCATATTAAGTTTTCTCCTTTCTTTAGTCACAATCAAATTTCTGGCTGTTCCCATAGAATATCAAAGGTCGATCCAAGATTTAGATTTGATGTGTTCAAGTTTTAGTACTTAACATGTAACATTCTTGAAATTATGAGACTTCAAAAGTTATTGTAATATTTGTTCAACCGTGTCGAAAATATTGGGTTCAATTGAAACCATGAATAAGGGCTAGCTGCCCATACACCTTTGGTCCATGTTCTTTTCCTGCTGTACTTTTTGTTTGTAATTATAAATTGTATTCTTTTGCCACCTCTAACAAATTGTACCAATGAATAATCTGACTTTTTTTTTCCTGTTTTTGGCAGACAGTTGAATTGAAGGTAGAGATGGTTGGAATACATGAGAAAAGACTGCGCAAATGCCTGTCTAAATTAAAAGGTAGTCATTAATTATCTCTTCAAATTTCCTATAATGCAAATAAAGAAATTGAGTTTAATTTGTGGTAAAAATGACTACAGGAATATATAAAGTGGAAGTGGACGGGAGCAGTCAAAAGGTGGTGGTGACAGGGTATGCACACAGGAACAGAATACTAAAAGCAATAAGGAGAGGTGGTCTTAAAGCTGATTTTTGGTCTGCTCAAAATGAACTCCTTCAAGCTTACGCTGCATCTGCTTCTCACTCTTCTTTTAGATTTAACAACCTCTCCTTCTTCTAGCTTTACACACTTGAAATACTACTGTTTAATTTGTTTTTCTTGGATACCATTTTGTTCTTCTCTTCTCTTCTTTTCTTTTTTCTGTTCTTTTACTGCTTTATGGAAGCAGAGTATACATTGAATGAAATTGAAGAGTTTTGGATTTCAGTTGATACATTTTGTTACAAATATCTCCAAATTTATGAGTGGTGATGGATTAGTTTTTGAGTAATTTGTGTAAGATTTTAAGCTATACATTGTTTACTCAAAAAAAGTTACAGTTGAATTTATAAGTGTTTTTAAGGACACGTGAATCGGTTTGTAAATAAGTGTAATAAATAATTAGTAATAAATAAACAAACGAGAACAGTAAATAAAAGAAATAACCTGAATTGATGGTATCTTAATTGAAACTTGTTAAAGAGCTTGGTCCGGTCTTTAGCTAAATTGCTTCGAGCCCGAGCCAATGTTTAGAGCTTGTTCAGTCTAAGTTTACAGTTAAATCGTGCAAATAAGTGAAAAATAGAATGAGATTCCCTTTCAACATGAAGGTTGGGCTCCTTTTATAGCTATGAATATAGGGCATTTATGCCCGATAATCATTCTTTAAATTAAATGCAATTAAATGATAATAATGGTCACATTATGACCAAAGAGTAACGGCTGACACCAATATGGAACGGGTCTGCATCAAACTTCTTCGGTCGCCTACCCGGTGTCACTTGCTTCGGCCCTGGCCCGGTCCTACTCTTTAACCCAGACTCACCCCGAAGTATCTCACACCGGGCGCACAACATTGCTACTCCCTTCGACCTCAAACCTAAACCATGCCACATGTCGTGTCAATTTCTACCGTATACAGATAGTCCACACACTTTCCAGATCAAAGTTTACCAAAGTGATGGGAAGTGGAAATGATTTCCTCGATGCCTTTCCTAGTAAGCTTCCTTTCAAATTACTCCGAAATAGGCGGGAAAGTGAACCATTTGACCTTCTCCACAATCTGACTCACGTTTCTTCACTCTGCCACTCCGGACATGTGTGGCCTTCTGATTGAACCGTCATTTCGATTCACGAACGAAACGTTCTTTGCAATGATGAACTCGCCTCTATAAAAACCCCTCATTTTCACTTCTTAATTTTTAGCTTTTGCTAAATTTTCTCTAATCCTTCAAATTCCTTCTAATCTCCAGGTCTTATATCTTCAAGTCTTCAAATTACCATACCTACAAACCTTATCTACATACATTC
This sequence comes from Anisodus tanguticus, assembly GCA_034509755.1. Taxonomy (NCBI): domain Eukaryota; kingdom Viridiplantae; phylum Streptophyta; class Magnoliopsida; order Solanales; family Solanaceae; genus Anisodus; species Anisodus tanguticus. The sequence goes on along the minus strand of CM067553.1, from coordinate 347,717 downwards.
ATATCTTCATATCTTCAAATCAATTGCACATATTACTCGATCTTCTTCAAAAAAATCTTCTCTGACTCCGTCACCACCATCGGCCACCGATGATGCCACCGACACCGGTGAGTCTTCTAGTGCTCGGAATGCTGCTAAACCCAGAGCCTTCGATATGCTTCCCTCAACCTTCCACTTCGACACTGAATTCGCCATTCAAACGGCCTCCAAAAAATTAGACCGAGGGGAGGAAGCTAGAAATTGAACGTCATCTATCAAAGCCTTCGACCTCAAAAGAGTCCAAGATAAGTGTGGCTAGAAATATCTCTCTAGGATCATCGTTCCCGGCCCGGACGATGACATCACCACTTTTAGGCCCGAATACTCCAACGTATATACCTACCCTTTTACTTTCAAACTCTACCCACCAATCGACCGTGTAATCCTCAAGATATGCAGGACTTATAATTTATGTCTTGCACAAATTGGTCCATCAGTCTGGAGGATCGTAACCTGCCTCCGTTATTTGGTCAACTTAGTCAATGAAAGCTTTACTCTAGACCATTTGATCCATTTGTATGCGCCATGATTCTTTCGTTGTGGAATAGTTCAGCTTTTCAAGCTAGGTAAATTCTCAATCCTCTCCATTATCGATGAGGATAGAGACCGGGGGTGGATGGAATGTTTTGTTGCGATTCTGATCGTTGAGATCATTTCGGCGAGGTACATGCCCTTTCCGGAGGAATGGAATATGCATTGTAAGTATCAAAGCTCTTTTCCTCTTTCCTTCTCAATCCAGATGTCATGCCCTTAAATGTTTTTATATCTTTTCAGCCATCCAATGGATTCTGGCCCACGTCGAAAACCTCCACCGATGGGTCGAGAAAATAATTAGTACGTATCCACACAATCAGCGGACATGGAAGGTACTCTCCAATGAGTGTTGGGTAGCCCGAAACCACAGTTAGAACATGTCGGACTTTTTTGACTTTGTTTTAACACCCTCGCACATTCTTTGTCACCTATTCTATTTTTTGACATCCCAGGTTTACCGAAGGGCTCCATGACCCCAAGGTCCAACCCCTCGGCTGCTCCAGCTTTTCCGAACCCAGTGCTCGACCTAGAGGCCTCAGTTCGTCGTATCTCCAAGGCACCAAAGAAAAAGTCCATAAAATTTAAATCTTCAAAGCCCCCGAAGTCTCATTCGGTCGCCAAAAAGAGGAAAAGAAGCTCGGAGGCATGAGGCTCCTTCTGAGCTCAAGACTCCGACATCTCTCCAGATGATATCTAGGTAAGCAAAGTCTCCACCACCACCACTACCACTTTGGCGGAAAGTACTCCAGCCGAAGTGAGAGAAGAAAACGCTGCTACCGAAGCAGTTGAACCAATTTTGCCTCCAATCGAGGTGTATAATTTGGCTCATGCACCACAGATCGTACAATGTGTCATCATCGAAGATGGAGATGAAGCCACGGATGAGGAGTCATTGGCTAAGAAAACCAAGACTTCCATTTCAACTTCTCATCCACGTCCCAAACCTTCGAGTAAAAAGATATAGATCGTCTTTTCGAAGAGGCTAGTACTTCCATAGTCTGAGCCGAGCGGGCTCATACTACCAGGTTTTCCCAGCTGGTCATACCACACAAATGACCAAGTCCTCCAGGACCCCAAGAAACCATGCTAGCTCCCGGTCCAAGCTAGCAAATGTTTTCTCGGGCCCAAGTGCGAACCTGAGGAAAATGAGGTCTGCCACTATTTCCTTCCTCGAGGACACGAATTTTCTGTCCTGTTCGGTTGGGGTTGCCAATTACATGAGGCCCCTCATATAGGAGTCCGATAAGGAGAAGATGCAAAATGTTTCTTGGTATTACCTCTTCAACGAGGGCATGCATGCCTCTAGTTGAGTATGTATTCTTCTTGATTGCCTAAATTGGTACTTGCATTACTTCCCTTTTCTAACTTTCCTTCAATTTTCAATTTCGCAGTCCTTCGCTCTTGTTGATGAGGGCCTCATCCGGTGCTTGGATAAAAACTAGTACCTTAAAGGGAAACTGGATGCCAAGAGAAAGAAATCCAGCACCTCAAAGGACTTCTTTAACAAAAGAATGATCAATTGTAGCAAGTCGGTGACTTGACCACTATCCGGGCTGAGCTGGACCAGGTTAAGGGAAACTATCTCTAAGCATTAAACGACCTCGAGCTCATCACCGATGAAAATAAGATCTTCGAGGAAGAGAATGAAAAACTCTTCCAAGATGTCGAAGTCCTTACCCAACAGCTCGAGGAACAAGAGGAGGTTCGGCTCTACAAAGCTCAGCAAATGGAATTTCTAAGTGTCAAACTCGATCGCCTTACTGCCGAGCTCGCTGCAATGGATGTCGGTAGGGCGCTGATGAAGCTGCATTGAAGATGATCCATGACCAAGCCGACCAACAAGCCCAAACCAATAATGGGTTAAGGAATGAAGTTGAGGCCTAGAACCAGAGGAATGCTGAGATATCGACCCAACTTCACCAAGCCTTGGCCGAAAGAAATTAGGCTCATGCCGATGCAGACGCTGAAACAACTCGGATAGTGCTGAAAACTGAGCATATAAAGTGGAATGTCCGAAGATATACTTTGGAACAAGCTCGATACGGGATCCCGGATATTGAGGCCAAGATTGCTGAAGTTGAAGAAGTCGAGCTTAAGGCCTACCGCCAGCTGAGCGGAGACAACTCCTAGGATGACCTAGAGGA